>OY754335.1:19833809-29833809 GCA_963573305.1 Pyrrhosoma nymphula | reverse complement strand
GCAATTTTGGGAAATGGGTAGTTTAACCACACCGTCTGAAAAAGACAAGCCCGTTTGGGGCCCTCATAGATGCAGGGCCCAGTGAAGTGGCACCTGTCGCACTACCCTAGGGACAGCACTGCGTAGAAGTTCAAGTACCTTGAGTCAGTTGTGGAGAAGAGTGGTGGAATGTACAAAGAGGTAGTGTATAGAGTGGCATGTGGGTGGATGAACTAAAAGAAGATGAGTGGGGTCCTATGTGACAAAACAGTGAGCTATAGCATGAAAGGAAAGCAGTACAAGACAGTTTTGAGACCAGCAACACTCCATGGTGCGAGTGCGTGGCCAATCACAAAAGCCCGAGAGCATAGGATGGAGGTGGCGGAGATGAGGATACTGGGATGAGGTGGATAAGTGGAGTGACAAGGAAGGGCAAAATAAGGAATGACTACATCAGAGGATCGGTCAAGGTGGGGCCGATAGGAAAGACAGTACAGGAGAGAGGGCTGATGTGGTTTGGCCACATTGAGCAGAGTAGCGAGGAATATGTCGGGAAGCAAGTAGAGCGCCTGGTGGTGGGGGGGATGAGGATAAGAGGACGACCCAAGCTCAGGTGGGAGGACAAGGTGCCGGAGGACCTGCAGGAGAGAGTGTGGAGCCTGGGGGATTCCCTGGACTGGAAGGATGAAGGAGGAGACTAAATACTGGGTAAAGATGAAGAGTATGCCATCACGTCTCCCCCATATTCATTACCTACTACTTGTTACAATTGTTACTCTTCAAGATTTATAAAAATATTCCCTTATCGCATGGAGAATTTCATAGCAGTCTTGGACAAAATTAACAAAACACTGTTGAATGGCTGCTGTACAACCTTTGTCCAGCATCATTTTGGGTGGACTTGAACTGGAGCAATGGGAGAAAATGAGAAGCAAGGGCATCTGCATTTACTCACTTCACAGTGTCAGATTACATTGTGGCTAACACAGAGAAAGTTTGCTAACAGGCCGGTCTCACAACAACATGAAGTGTTGCATCAATTTTGTCTCTGACTGTTAATTAGACTGGCCACATCTGTTTGCATCAGGACTGGTTGAGAATGGCTCTTTATCCTTTACATATAAATCATCATTCTATGAGAATATTAGCACCACAAACACACACCTTCATCATTGAGGCAGCTAAGCATCTTAAAAACCACATCATTTGCTAATACATAATTTTTTCACTATCATGGAAAAAATAGAGGAAATAATTATACTTTTGTAACATGATGAAGTGTTCTCCTAGCATGCCAACACACTGCAAATGCCTAATTGCACTTCACAAGCTTATATCATTGAATGTAACACAGCTTCAAAGTGAGACCTTAAGGTTGAGCCAGTGGTTTCTTCAATCCTTTGGCTCTAGCATCAATGAGATCGAAAATCACTTTTTTGTATGTGTGAGCCTGAGATAATTTTTTCTTGTACAGAAGGGGAGAACTGGGGTACACTGGTGATAAAAATCATAACTACTATTCTTTTATACATAATTGCAATGGATAAGCTCAATTTCTTTTCACAGAGCACACTTTAACACCTCTGACAGAGAGAATAAATCATTCACATATATATATTTTTCCATTGTTAACAAATTATCACGTCAAAAGATTTCCACTTCAGGAAGGGAAACTCATGATAACTTTGATATATATTTATATATGTATATCTATGTACACAACTATAGGGTCTAGGTAAATTGCTCTTTAAACTCAATCCGATTTTTGGTGAAGACATTCAAGAAACAATTTTTGGAAGGAAATTAAAAATCCCTGATTCTTGCACTTTCTAAATGACGAAAAACCATCAAAATATGTGTTGTTGATCAGCTACGAAGGCTGGTCACCATGTTGACATTTACCAATGTGCTGGTAATAAGGCCGAGAAAAAAACCAAACACACAATAAACAGCTCTCAGAAGGAGCTTATAAATGCATGAAACAAACTGACATATTTACACATATCCTTCCAGAAAAATTTCAAAGCATCCAATGGTGACACTTTTGTCTTCACTATCCAGCCCTCGTAATTACTCGCACAGAACTTAATTTTCAAATTGAATCCATTATCCCACAGCAACTGGGGGGTCCTATGTGATTTCAAAACCAACTTTGGGCATAAACTTACCCATTATATAAAATAATAAAACTCACATAGGCATTACAAGTCTCGGAGGTCAAAATAAAAATGCAAGACACATGTATTGACACAAATCTCCAAGGAGGACACACACAGGGGACTCACTTTCACACAATTATCAACATTTTCGCACCTTGGCACGGTCATTTCCAACAACAGAACACCACGATGAACAGACAGCACCACTGAAACACTGCCCTGAACTTCAGCAGTGCACCATCACTGCCGGTGGCAAAAAACAATCCAAAGACAAAACACCAAAAGTCTCCCCTTCAGGAGTCCACTGCGGCAGCATTGACACTCGTCACCCCTAAACTGGTTCGGTTCTGCCTGGGTTGTATCGGGTTGGGATTCTTGGGCTTGCTGCCTTCCTCGTTGGAGAGAGGACCCGGAGCAGACCATCTCCTCTTCCGGCTGGTGGGAGAGAGGGCTCTCTGCGAACCCTTGTCTGCATCCTCCACGTTGCTCGGAATCTTCGAGTCCGGGGAGCGAGATGGCTTGGAGTCGTGAGATGAAGGAGGGCTCAGGTTCTCTTGATTTGTCTTCAGCCTGCTTGAATTGTTAGAGGCAGAAGAGGGAAATGAGGTTGGAAGTTGAGAAGTTTTGCTCTCACCATTGTTAGCTGTGGAAAAGAGAATATGGATGATCTTGTGAGAAAAGAAAATCATCACTTGACAGAAATAAATGCCACAATAGTACTTTCGCATCATAAATTATGTGATTACTGTATTTTCTGGCTTGAAAGATGCACTTTTCTCATGTAGAAACTGACAAAAAACCTGTATCTAATTTGGCAAAGGTGAGGTCATATTTTGCCTAAAGACTTACTTTTTGGAATCTATGAGTTACCAATCTTACAATGAGATATAGACACATAAAAATAAGCATAATAACATTCCAAATCATACCATGTTGCCATATTTGTTCTGGTTTTCGGTAAAAGATTGCTTCTATGCAGGGCCATAGACAGGGGGGGGGGGGAACTGGAATTTCTTTTGCCTGATCTAGCTTCAAGTGTTTTTTAAAAAGATTTAACACCTTCTTTTAGTACTCTGCTTTACAGAGGCGAGCTTTAAGATTCAAACAATAACTTAAAATAATCCATATTAAATTAAGACTGCAAATAGTAACCTTGAAAATCTCTATATATAAAACGGAAGGTCCTGACTCACTCACTCACTCATCAACCACAGCCGAAACTACTGGTGATAAAAAGTGAAATTTTTAGGATATATCTGTACCTTGGAGTATAGGCGCACGAAGAAAGGATTTTTTAAATAAACAATTTTTGGGGCTGTTTTTACCCCATTAATGTTAACTTTTACTACCATAAGAAAAGAATTGAATTTGGTGCAGGTGTTTCTTTCTTTGCTTTTTTAAATTACTTGCACTCAAGATATGGAATTGTATTTATATCATCGAACGCATACAAGAATACAGTATTTAATTGTTTCATTCGATTTTCTTATACTCTTCGTTTTTGTCTCATTATTGCGTTTTTAGTTCTAAATTCATCAACTTTTCTTCCTTTTCAGCAATTGAAATTTCCTTGGCAACCAGGCATGAATATCCATTTAATAGAGATTTCATGAATGGCCATTCATGCCTGCAGCATTTATAGGCAAGGTTCAGTGACTTAGATAGATTGTTGTTGGGGGGGCCTTCATCAGGAGCCCGGGCACTTAGACCTTTCCTGGTCCATTGTGCCCATGCCTGTCTGCCACTTGCAGACAGGAGACAAGAGCATCTCGGTAGAGGTATGGAGGATTGGCCTCCCCCTGCTTCACCCCAGTACCAGGTATATAGGATGTCCTCCCTCCAACCGGCCCGGTCTGGGTCTCCCTCCGGCCTCCCGGTATAGGTATGGAGGGAGTATCATCTCTTCATCCATGCCTGGTCGAGGTATGGAGGAGGGTCACCAATCCAACCACCGTCCGGGCCCAACATTGCTTAACTTTGGTGCACTGATGGGAACCGGTGCTTCAACGTGGCTAGGCGCTTCACTGACTTAGTTGATAGTGTTAACCCCAACCTCACTATTTGTGTTTAATGGCTTTTACGTAGTATCAGCATTTAGCACATCATATTGATTCTTATAGTCACATAAAAAGGCTTTCATGTTTTCTCTCTCGCACTGAATTTTAACGGGCACCCTCATATTGCCCTTATTAGCATTATTTATGGCCACAGTACGTAATCACAGTAGGTACAAAGTAGTATACCGCGTATTTTTCTGCTTCTGGAATTATTATAGAATATGTATACCATCTATGCTAGACTGACAGCTAGACAAGATATGCTAGATGTATTTGAAAGGATGGTACTACGAAGGATATACGGCCCTGTGGAAGAGAAGGGGCAACATATTCTGAGAATTTGAACTAAAAATCATGATGCGTAGGAACATTTATTTTTCCAAGAAAAACTAACGAAAATGGATTGAACGGATGTCATGAGATACATGAAAAGTAGTCAGTTATCTGTACATGGAAGACATTTTATAGTCCTGAAAGTTTGAAAATTCTACTACATTTTGTTTTTGAGTTTTACATGAGAATGCATACTTTGTTTATTATTTATAAGATTTTCATTACATATAAGCAAATTTCAATGAGAATTCACTCCGAAGTTCCAACATGCAGTTAATGACTGATAGACAGTGCCAGAATATTGAATATAGCACGCCTCATGCATTGATTCTTATTGATAAAGGTAAATGGCATCTCCCACTGAAATTCAACGAGCATGATCATCTTACCCTTATGAATATTATTTAGCACTATTTCTATACCAAGATTGGGTAATAATATTACCAAATATGTGGTTTTTATACCATTTGTTTTTCTCTTCTAAAATATCTATAAAAAATGCGATTTAAAATATTCTCTAAATAAAAGCTCAAATTTCATGTCATGTATACATTTCTTTTAGAAAATGTAAAATTCTCAACATTAGCCTGGTTCTTTCTCGGTTTAGCATTATCAGTGCAATTAATTCACAGCTTCCTGTAAGAAGCTTCTAGTATCGAATAAATTTACAATGTTAACCTTCCAAAGCCTTTATTATAAAACTATGAAACATCTGCCCCTCCTAGGAAATTGGTTGCCCCTCCTAAAGACATGACCTGGCTATGGCCCTGCTTCTATGTTTCACCATAGTCAATATCGAAGGGTAATAGAGAGGTTTAATTATTTTTTTCACACATTGTGACCAAGGGCAGGTCTTACAAGCCCGTGTATCTAATAAGCCAGAAAACAGCACATCACATTCACCAAATGTGATATAATCACATAATTTCAGCCCTCGTTTGAGAGCCAATATATGTAATTCTTCGTCTAAAGTCTGGTAATATGTCATCCTGCCATTACTTTTAAGTAAAACATGAAATATTTCTACCTTTTTAGGCAGATGAAAAGGATTTTCAACTTATAGTTGAATTACTATGTTCAGTGGTTACTTTTTTGGGGTCAAAATTTCAGCCTGTAGGTCCACATAGAGATGGGAAAATTGCCGTAGTTTTCATCTGAGGTAAATTACCGTGGTAAATTGCGGTAATTTTCGAAAATTACCGTAATTTTCCAGTATTTTTCAGTTTTAAGCATTAAACAGAAAATGTATGGTTAAATAAGAATGCCAATAGCAAAAAGGAGAGGATACGATGTTTAAGCCATACCTAATGAAACATTAATCTATTAAGGCCGTTTTACACGGTACATTTGTTTGTACAAACTCTTCCGTGAACTCTTGCACGAGGCAAAATGTATCGTGTAAAGCGACAAATTGTATGAACGCTTGTGCGAATGTCTCAATGCCTGCACGGGAAATAGAACCTGTTCTAATTTCGTTGAGACAAACGCACAATCTCACGTACATTCGTTTGTACAAAATCTTTCATCGTGTAAAACGGCCTTTAGAAATTCTCAAAATTGTAAAAAGAAATACGGCAGCAACACGCAATCTGGCTTTCTCTTGTCAAAGTATGAGAAATTTTCAAGAAGAATATTCTACTAATAATTACTCAATAATGTTATAATTTAAGTAAAATATTCCAAAAATGAGTTGAACATTCCTCAATTTATAATTAAACACGTCAGAAATGTGGACTTAGCTTAAAAGAACATGTTGGGAATTTATCTGTATGAAAAATTATCTCAAACATGGGTGAATTATTTAGAAAATTACCGAAAATTATGGTAATTTTCAAGGGGTGCGGTAAATTACGAAAAATACCACGGTAATTTACGAAAATTACCGAGGTAATTTTCAGAGTGGCTCATCTCTAGGTCCACATAAAGTTATGAGTCTCACATCGTTATGCAAGGGGTGAAAAGAAATTCACAGAGAAATAGGTTGAATGTATAATCTAGGACCTACCATTTCCAAATGGAACTGATAAATCCAGTAGTTAATATGAATCCATTCCACAGGGCAAATTATATCGCACAAATGTTGCAAAATTAACCCAAATAATGTAATGTTTAGAATTGCTTTAGGCAATGCTGGAGCCACAAATCTGTATTACATATTCATTGACATGTTGTGCACTCTTTTACAAGCTCTCAGAGAATATACTTTGGAGGAAATGGCATTGAATATGCTGACTGGTAAAACTGTAATTGATATGAAAGGGAAACATTTTGACTTATCATCACAAGGTCTTGAATCGCCTAGCTTCTTTGTTTCCCAATGCACTACACACCCATAGGTTTACCAGTGTCAAATTAGATTCTCCACAAGCTCTTTATTAGAATGAAGTATGTTTCACACCCAATTTTCTTGCTGTTTTAGGCAGAGGGAATATATCTGTCTTTTCTGGCAACTACATATTTACATTGCATTAGCCATATGCTCAGATGGTACCTACTTTACCGATTGTCAGTTTTTGTAAAACTGAAACACTAACTTATCGGAGCCTATTTCAGAATAAATTCTGAAGAATCATTATATCTTTAAAATTCTCATCAAACTGCCAGGTGTTAGGATATCTAATAGTACTCTACAGCAAGCATACCTCACATGCCCTCTGGTCATCAACTCTTTGCTTCGCCTCGAGTGCAACCAACTGACATTCTGTCAATAAGCACAGTGGGAGCAATAGCAAAAGCTGCCGATGCTGTGGAAAATGATGACAACCTCAAAAAAGATGACGGTGATGACACCACTGCCTCATCACAAAATTACCCTGGCAATAGCATCAAGTGATGCTGTTCTCAATTATATTGCTCATGCATCAGAAAAATATTAAAACTATTAAAGAAGGACATGTATATGGTATGTCTGCAGTGCACGATTATAGCATGCTATCTAATGTAGTGTTCTTTTATTAACTTACCAACAGAAATGCCTGTTGATTTTCAACAGCAGAGGCAAAAGTAAGAAATAACATAGTACATAGTTCCATTTAAACAGAAGAGAAACTGACTTCTCAGTTATCATGTTAGAATTTTTACTAAGTGGAAATTGCGTGTTTTGTCACTTAATGATGCATAGTATTTAGCTATTTTACTGAAATCGTTTATTCTTAAAAAAGTAAAATTAAAAAGTATTCTAGTTTCACAAATGGGGGTGGGGAAGATTGCCATAAACTTCGAGCATATTTTCCCTTTAGTGAGTTTGAGTGAGCTTCTTTTAAGTACTTATAGTTTTGGAATTTGGAATACTTTGGAACATTTAGAATTTTATTTGAAATAAGTATCAAGCTCAAAATTTTAAGATAAACTTTAAGATTCATTCTGAGGCTAAGTAGAAAGCAGTGATTTGGGGACTTAGAGCCCATTGGAACCCCAGCAATCCTACTTGAGCTCTAGGACTGTTTTAAGGTTTAATAGGTGTCACACCTAGGGGGCCTATTACGAACAGCTCACCGCATGCGGTGAAACACCGCAGGAGGAGTTCATCCATCAAAAATCGCTTTCACTGCCCGATGTGATTACGAAGGGGTCTCGGACGATCCCATACGGTGGCCAAGGGGTCGGAGTTTCACCGCGGACAGGGGACCTGCCTTGATTTTCAACATGGTGGAGGTTTGTTTACATTCTTTGGCTATAGCTAATGATTGTAAAACATTATATCCAACGTTAAGGCTTTAGTAGCATTCTTATTACATATTATTTATTATCAGGATAGCTGAGCAAACACTCATAATGTGAAAGTAGCATCATTGGACGTCAATAATTTTATTGCTTATACCCACATCGTAATGATGAGGGAATAGCCTGCGCATGATAATGGAAATTATTCAAAGTAAGTACTTGTCACTGAGTTGTGTTAATTTCAATGGTAAAATATTGCTATTTTAAGATTTCTGCGATGGATAGTAATACCAGTAATACTCTTTCTCTTCCCGAACTCAGTTCTCGACAACATTATGACGAGTCCACTTCGTTGCATGGAACTACGGATTTATACCCATGTTACCACTGCTGTGAAGGACAACTTGGGTATCAGCGACATTTATGCCAATATATTTGAATATTTAATGTGATAAACTAATACCCTACCCAGTGAATTTGTGTGTTAAGTGATCATTATTAATCCCATGGTGTGCAAAGTGGGATTCTCAGTGATATTTCATAATTCTATGCATATATCGCAGAGCAAATGGGCTGTTTGGACGTTTCCTCAGAGCTGTATAGTGCTTGTTAGTCTTTCGGATTTCCTGTTTAAGGATCTTACCCATTTCAGAGTGTACCTGTGTTGCTATTGCTAACAGCTGTTTTGCTTTACATACTCCGAGGTATTTGATGCTATAACTCATTGTGTTTGTAGTTTGTATTGGCCGGAATCGTCTTTTAAGTTGACATTTTGTGACTTTACCTGTGTTGCTAAGGATTCTCGGGTATGCTATTGGTGTGAGATGTGCTACACATGATTTTCTACTCCTTTGCTGTGTCTGTTTCCTCTGTGATCTTCTACATGGTTTTGGTGGGCAGTGCATATTATCTGTGCATCATTATTCTGGCTTTAAGACTACATTTATTTTAGTCACTTAGAAGCTTCAAGAATTATCAGGACTTAAATGATTGAAATGGTTTTTAATTTGAATGCATTAATGTGGAAAATGTGACTATAACCCATACTATCGAAAGTAGTTGAATAAACATTCTTCTTTATTAATTAACTGTGCTTTCCCTTTGTTTCATATCCCTTACCAATTTGCTCTTTGAGGTCAAGGGGAAGGGCTGGCTAGCCCAGCAGAACATTGCATTTTGTTCTAAATATACCTTGTTTCAGTGATAAATATTTGAATAGCTCGGCCGATGAAATTTTGAATGACCGTAATTTACCACTTGAAAAGCAATGCACATTGGCACGACTGCCATAACACTTTAATTCTGCTAGTAGTTCACTATGGTTCACAGCAGTAAAGCATTTGAGAATCAGCTGTTTCGTGAATACTTAAGTGAAACTGGAAGATCCTGTCTTTATATATTTCCTAGTCTTTGTGAAAATTATATGGAAATCGAAGGGATATTAACAGATGAACATGACGCAATGATTACCATGTAAGGGATGACTTTTTTCTTGTTTCATATACTAGCGAGTAAGAGATCCCATCCTTTCCCAGCAGCTCCGAAGATAGCAAAGTTTGTATGCTTCATCATGATATTAACAATAATCTGAGTTTATTCATTAATTATTTATGATTTAGATTTTCAAGATATGTTATCAATCCTCTTTGAATAAATGTTTTATTAAACGTATTCCTCAATATAGGCAAACTTTGCATATTACATAATGAAGCTTCCAAAATGTTTTAGAGCTAAGTATTCCATCCACTTTCGTTATGTGATCTTTGTGTTGCCAATAATGCACCATCATGCTCATCATATAATCTGTATTAAATATTAAACTAGATTAATTTAATTAAGAACTTAGCACATAAAATGTCAGTAATGAACATCTTGCAGAATTCGTCTGCTAGGAACGCTCCCCATTGGCTGATGGCATTTCCGTATGCAAAGAACACGTAATTTTTCATATCAGCGTAACTTCCACCACATCGGGTCTCACCAACCCCAAGATGTGTTACAATGACCTGCGGTGACTCTCCAACCCCACAGTTCATAATCGCAGGGGTCAGAGTTACAACATCGGCGGAACGAAAACTCCACCCTACGGTGCGATACGGCCCCCTCATTCGTAATAGCCCCCTAGGTCTCTAGTAGTGTCCAAATTTCTATGTAGTAAGCAATATAATATGCCTACTGATAGGTCCTAATTATAGTAATCAATGTGACCTGCTAAATACAGATAATATCTAAAAGCTGTGAAGTGCACATGGAGAGGGTGGGGTACCAAATACCCTAACTGAAATCTCACTGAAATCTGCTTATACTCATGATCATTTAATTTAATGTAAACTATAAAAGGCCGGGGAAAAACTTCCCATTCATAGCCATTGCTCAGGTTGCTAAAGAAGTATGCTATTGTTTATATTGGAGAAAAATTGATAATTTTGGCAATTAAAACGTAATTGCAAGCAAAAACGTAGGGTATTACAAAATCGATTTTAAGAAATTAATACTTCATTTTTTCAGCCATCCGATTTTGTCCCCTCACACCTCGGGATTTTTTCAAGGATCACAGATGGTGGCAGGCTTTACACATTTCATACGAATTCAGTTACACCTGTCAGACATAAGACATCACTCCTAAATGCCTACCAGCCTGGCATGGCGAACACATTAACTTAATTACACCAAGAAGCAGAGTTGTAAATTCATAGCACCCACTAAATTGTTATCAAGAATAAGTGTTGAGAGACAAGTACCCCAATGCTTCACTTAATCAGAAAAAGATGTACGTGTCATAAATATGCTTCAGGGGAACTGAAAGTTCAGTCGGTTTGGCATAGGCATGCCTGAGTGTGACAACTTTAAGAGAGTTACACTGCCAAACTGATAGGTACCGAAATTCCTTCTTTCTACACACCATAAGTAATTATGTATAGCAAAAACAGCATGACACTAGCATTTGACACATTGTTAACATCCAATTCACCTCTGTTCTCTCCCCCCTCCTTTTACCCATAACCTCCTCTTTTATAGCTCGTGTCCTAATGACCCCTGTCACATGAATGTGTGGCAGCTTGCAGGGTAGTATATAGATGCATATGCTTAGGGCTACTGGCTGTGATTTTTGGACAGGCTTTGGCAGTCTTCAGAAAAGACAAAACTTACTCAAGGTCATCCATGTTCGGCTGAAGAGCATGAGGACCTTTCCAGTCATGAGACTCCTTTTTTGACCACAGCTTTTGTCCTTGTTGTTGATGATCAGAAATCAGGTCACCTTACTGATGAACAATGAATAAAAATTCAGGTATTGTTCTTGGGCTCTGCACCACTTGGCCAATATGAAGCCAATTACCCGCCCGAGAACAATACCTGAATATTATTCACTGGGAAAAACTTAAATGAATGAAAACCTTGCTCACCTTCTGAGGCTTTGATCTCAAATGGACCAGGCTTAGGAAGCTCTTCTTTGACAGCCATTGAGTTGACTCCTTTGGCATTGGGTCTCTCCGTCAGGGAAATGCACACGTGGCCAATCTTCAGTGGCAGGCAGGACAGACCAAAGCGTCGCAGGGAGCGCTCTGGGCAGACAGAGGCCCACCCCCTCCCAACAACAAAGTAGGGTTGCTCAAGGGTGGACTCAAGCTCCACCTGAAAAGGGCAAGGAAATCATATTTTCAAAAAAATTTTGTAATTTATATGGAAAAATCACCTTTTTACATTAAAAAATCATCCTTATTAGTCATCACAAATATATTGCATCTGGCAGACCAGCCTTTTCTGTTTTGCGGTTTTCATATGCAAAAACAGTTTGAATGAATAAATTACCAATGCAGGTAGGTAGTAGGGTTTTTATCTGAGGTGCGTAGACTAGAGGGGTCATTTTGCACCTTTCACATTCTATACTTCCACAACCACGAATGAACAAGTTAGGGAAAACAGGGATTTTTCACACAGTAAAGGTTAAAACAATAGAAAGTTTATCAAAAGGGTATTCATATAAAATTGGTACGAAGTTTTCCGCGGGGTTTGATTATTGGAGCAGCTTTCGGACGTTCCTCCACATGATGTCTATTGTTGACAAAATTTTTCAGCCATCCTGCTGGCGTTTTCAGGTCTGAAGTGAACTGTTGTCAACAATAGACATCACACGGAGGAACGCCCAAAAGCTCTTCCAGTAACGGTATTCGTAAAAGTTTGAAAAGACCTGATTCCCTTGAAAAATGCATAATATCCTGTATTTTTGCAGAGTTTTTTTACCAACATCTCTCAAAGGTGGCCTCTGATTTTGAGATTAAATGTGCAGGTCACAGTATTTCATGCACTCTGTGAGGATGTGCGTTATGTTAAGTATAGAGTCACATGGTCCAGACAGTGGTGGCGGTGCTTCATCTGTATTAAATAAGTAAGAGTAATCAGTATTAGATCTGAAAAAAATATTTATTTTAAAGCAGTGTCCAATCCACAGCCCTGATAGTACGACTGCTTCCCAACGGCTGATAGTACGACTGCTTGACCTGAGACAGAATTTACATGGTAAAATATCCCCTTTTACTGACCGCAACTTATTCCCAATAAGGCCTCAGAGGTATTCTGTCTATTATACATAATATACTATAGTGTATTTTCAGCAAGATACATCCCGAATGACTGAGGCTGATGATGATGGACATTGTATCAAAGATATAAAAATGATTTCCTTGGCTATATTGTTAAGAAAAACGGAGATGGCTCTATCAATAATAACACGAAAACGACATGGGAACAGATATTTATCTACATTGTGTATTTATCTTAGTAGAAATGTGAAGAAAAGACTGGTGGAAAGTTTAGCATGGAATATAGCGCTACCAGATTCTGTAACCTTGACCAATGAGAGAGAAGATGGGAAGAGACTGGAGGAACTAGTGATGACATTGTAAATGTAAATCAGGCCAAACGTTTCAGTTAAGCATTGCTCTGAGCCACTTCAATCTCAGAATAAATTGGACAATCCAGAAAAATGACATTCCTCATGCATGGCAAAACAAAAGCAGAAGCAGTTTTATTCAAGGAGGTTAGAAAAGAAATGGAGGCGACATACCACTTGATTCTTGAAGCCAATTCCGCCATTACAGTCGGCACAGTTTAGACCTACCTCTGGCTTACGTGTCCAGCGGTCGCGTTCGATTTTCGTCAAATCTAAGTTAAAAACCACAGAAAAGGCGATGTTTTGTGCTGGTTTGGCAACACCTACTCGGCACAAAATCCTTCCCAAGCACCCCTATTCTTGCTTCACTTTCGCCCATGAGCGTTCACGGTCATGCCTACTCCATTTCATTTTAACCTCCTTGGTTTTATTGGTGAGAAATATAGAGGAATGATCTTGGACAATGGAAACAAAAGAATGCAATATGGGAGTTATATTGAGTGGCGGGAAGCTGGAAAACAAATAACAAACATATTAATTCGGTACATTGTGGATACGTAGGTATGACCAGCCGCATACAAATCTGTCTTCAGAATACATTTGGCATTGGTGATTTTTTTAGGAGCATTGACTGAATGGAGCAAAATTTGACAATTTAAAAATTTAATGTGCACCATTCGTTGTAAGAAGTCTAATTCCAACACTGGGATTCTCTCAATTCTTCCACCATTTTTCCAAATATCCCTTCCCTTGCCAAACGCCCTATTTAACCTCAGTCCCTTCGCTTCTCCTTATGCACAACCACCCATAAGTGATACTGTCTTTACCATAAGGGCACATGGGGCACAAGCCCAGGGCCCCCAACCTCACAGGGGCCCCGAAATGCCGATATATTTGCTTAGAAAATAAAAATGAGCTCAATTTTTTTCGGTTTTCAAGTAGATACCTACTGAAATTACCATCAGATTTTCATTTTTTTTCTAGAGAGTGAACAGTGAACATTTAATAATAATCAATACGTATTATTTGCTATTTGGTGAAACTGTTTAAATGCGCCATAAGTATAATAAATATAAAATCATAACAGAAAAATATTCTTTCTTGACATTAATTTTTTTAACTTACCAACGGGGCCCCACATTTTTGTGTGCCCAGGGGCCCCGGCATGTTGTAAGACGACCCTACCCATAAGTAGATATTTTCGTGAAACCTATTACCATGGAAAGGTCAATGACACTACCACTTCCTTTATCATGAAAAAAACACTAAAATGGAATATTTACACGGATGTAGTAACAGTTATGAGCTGACGACGTCAACATTCTATTACATGAGTTCTTGTATGCACATGTGGCATGCGACGGAGGCGCCATAAAGAACTCCCCCGACACGGAGAGGGAATTCATTAAACATTTCGGCCATGCGTGCGCGCGAACGTGATAAAGGCCGCGAGAAATGCGCTCTTATTTTTTTTTTTTATTTTTTTTTACCGGCCTCTCAGCCCCCTGGCGTCTTTCCGCCGAAAATAAAAACAAAAGTAAAGACTAAATCGCAACATGGATTGGTCACGAAGGGTGCTCAAGAGATAGCCCTATGCGTCGACTTTTTTTTATTTTCACGCTAAATAAATTTGTTATCGAGTTTTAAAAATATACTTTTCGCAAAATAAGGCTTACGAGATCGCAGTAGCATATATTTTTATAAGGAAAAGAATAGAAAAACCCCCCACAGTTACGGCAAGACAAATGACAATAGATGAAAACATAAGGTACGATAGTACAGGGCATTATCGAAACCATTAAAATGCACAATCGGCCATATTGAATAGATCAGTTTTGCGTTTGATAGGCCAAAAACCCGAGCATTAGTAGTGGAACTGTCGCGGTACCCTAATGATTTATCAATAAAAATGCTAAATGGAAATACTTTGCAAAAAAAGGGCTGCATTACTTATCAAATTTATGGATAAATTGTGCGCGACAGCCATGTTATGTAAACATATGTATGTTTCGCGAAAGAACAGGCTCCGCTTTTTTGCGTCAAGACGCCATCTATTCTCTATTTTAATCTATGAAAAAGACCTAATCAATGGGATTAGGTTGGTGTAGTGGCTGGAGTACATGCGTTCTACACAAAATACCCAGATCCGAATCTCGGAAGTGTCGGAGATTTTCCTGTGGAATCCGGATACATTATTTGCTAAATTGAGGCGAGCCCTTGAATTGTTGTTTGGGTAAACGCAAATTCCTTCAAATAGGCACTCCAAAATTACTCCGATGGTAAAGGAGTTACCAAAACAAGACGAAATATTGAACGTTTCCGAGATTAGAGGAGTCAAGACAAACTTGTAAGTATTAATGTTAATGCTTTTACTATGCAGGTGTACAATACTCATAAATATAATATTTTCAGAGTTATGCGTACGGTGCTTACTGCCATGTTACGTCACAATCAAAGCCAACATGGCGCTTATCTTTGTACAGCGCAGCGTCATAATACGTCCTTTTAAATCATTTAAGGCTAATCAGACGCTTGAAAATTTGACTAATGATTACTGTCAGATTTTTTTCAACAAGAACTGTCGACTCCAAAAATAACAAAAAAATATTAGTACAATATTTCCGCAAGAGAAAATAACTGAAAGTGGTATTGAAGAAATAATACCAATCATGAACGTAATAGGAATGTTAAGGTAGGGAATTTTAGATAGGACATAAGTAGTGCTCCAATCCACGTTACGGTGTACCTACTCTTACTTATTTTCCCCCAAATTCAGAAAAAGGCGTTGCAATCTCAACTCTTTGGACCGACTTCACGACCGCGATAGGGCTGGTACGGTGAAGTATGAGAAAGACCTTACTACTGAGCATGCCATATCAGTCGTACTAATTCATCATAGTGACCACTATGGCAATGGTCGTGCACATCTTGAGAGATCGTGCGGGTAAATTTGAATGTATAAGTTAATTATCTTCAATTTTTTTAGTTTTAAAACTGTTATTAAATTCTTAAGTTGTCTATTTCATTTCTTTTAAACATATAAAATGCATGGTCTTCGCGTTTTCCTCAGAGATTCTAAGGTGACGACTGCCGAAATTAATTTCTTTGACGTCATTTTCGATCACATGCAAGTACAAGCGCTAGTAGTCCGTCCCACTTCCCAAGTGCGGTCCGGACTAACACTGACTGTAGAGTAGTACATACTGACAATGAGTTGTAATGACTGAATAGGAATGCGATGAAATAGAGGCAGTGACTACGCCGAGTTAAAGAGGATATTAAGGCAAGGAAAGAGAGTGAGAAAAAGAGTTTTAAGGAGGAAAGGCAGACAAGAGATCGTCCATCAAAACCTGTCTCGACGTCTCGCATAAGTGCGCGCGGTATAAGGGCGAGTCACAAAAAAATTAAACGGCTAGAGTTTGAAAATAAAAAGCGCATTTCTCATGGGCTTTGTTATCACACGGCTGGCACGCACGCTCGGCCCAAAATTTTAATGGATTCCATCGCAGTCTCGGGGGGAGTTCTATAGTTGAGCCACCTTCAATGCCATGAAGCTGCTTGTACGCACATTATAATCGCGGAAACTAAATATAGGTTGGTGTCATAATCCTAGTTTTACGTGTCATTAATCTGAAAATTGGCCTGCAGGTTTCTATTCCTTGCATTCCATTTAATTTACAAATAAGCAAAAATGTCTTTCACCCTAAACCGTGTCCCTTTATCCTCCTCATATAGCCGACTTGTCAATCAGCCAATTCCATCTGTCAATTCACATCTGAGTGGTCCTTCGCTGCGGAGCAGCTATATTTCAGAGGTTTCTTAAATGATTTAAGATTTAAGATAAGACCAACTTCTTTTTCTTCCCTATTTTTTAGGCATCACTTGCCATTTAAAGAAGTGCTTTTTCAAGCCTCTTATATCTATCCCTTTCTTGTACTTTGTTCTCACCCAGCTCATTAAACTTCTTTATACTACTTCCTTTTAGTTTTTAACAGTATTTTTCGACTTGTGTTTTTATTTGCGTTTTCAATGTAACAATGCCAGGGTTCGAGTAGAGATTTTCGTTTGTCACAGAGTTTGGTATTTCGAAAATCTTCAAAGTCAATTCACATGCAGATCTAGTTGTTACTTTTGATGAATAATTACTTTTTCTCGAGCATGCTAAACGCATATCAGCTAAGGCCATGTGGATATACTTGAGTTTACATTTTCAGAGCTGAGGAAGTTTTTCTCCACTTCTTCCACCGAGTAGGTACCCTTTATCTCTAGGAAATATGGGAGACATCAGAAGGAGAGGGTTCGTGCGGCGTCCGTCCGGCGTTCGTAAGGAGTCCGATAACGTTTTCTTGCGTGAAGCCGTCGCCCCAAAAAGGAACAAAACCGATTCGGACCCTATAAAAATTCAGCAAATTTTTTACCGGTGGAAGTTTTTCGCATACCCTGGGATAAGTTACGTGAGAAACCCTCAAGCCCCTCAAGTTTCCTTCCCTCAGAAATCTCCCCTTCAACTCCCTATCTCCGCGCCCAACCTAAGGGGGAGGACTTTCTTTTTGACTAACCGCCGAGGTCACTTAAAATTTTCGAATCACCACCCGAAGAAGGTTCACCTATGTTGGAAGATACATGCCATGGGATCCTGGAAAAGTTCCAGGGGCATCAACCGAAGAATTGCTGAAGCCGAGAAAGTACTCATGATGAAGCAAGAGCTATTGTGTTAAAAGAAAACTACATTACCCATAAGGAAGCAGTACCTGATGACATTCATGTGGAGTGTTAAGGTGGCTGGAGCGATTTTTGTTTATGTACAGATTTGCGTGAAACTTTGCATACGTGTCCTTATTAGTAATATCTGTCGATAAAAGTGAAAAAAACTGCATGCTACCGATTTGGTTTCCTGGCAATTCGAGGATACTTAAACATGTACTCTTATGGCACACGGCATATATTTTGAAACAATTCGATTACTTATATACAGATTATCTCCTAAATGCGAAATAATAAGTTTCATATTATTATAATAGCTGCTAACAAATACCAAGGTATCATGCCGAGTAAGAAAAGCGTATTTAGATATGATTTTCTCGTAAATTTCGAATTTCGCGCCGAAAATCCAAGTCAAAACAGCTTTAGTTAAGGGGAAAAGTAGAAATATAACTCTTGCATCACATACATTACTGCATATTTGGTGATTTCCAACGTACAAACAGGTGTACTTGAGTGAAATGTGGTCCGAGAATATTTTTTTCGACTTACTTGGAAAGTTATGAGAATGTGCCTTCAACGACTCACGATTACCGCTCCAGCCACCTTAAGCTATTCTATGGCTCAGAGACATGGAACATTGAAAAGTGGGAAACAGAAGGGAATAGAGGATTTTGACTTGATAGAGGTGTTGGAGGCGGATGCTGAAGATAAAATAGACGGACAGGACCAGAAACGAGGAAGCGTGCAGGATAATAGAAGAGGACGCATTCCAATGGAGCAATACCGGGAAAACAGCGTCCAAATGGATAGGCCGCACTTTGAGACACAACGAATTCCGAAGGAACAATCTACCATAAGGGAAAATAGAATAAGGGAACCACGAGGAACACCGAGAGATAAATACTTAGGCCAGCTAAAACAGAATGTGAAAGAGAGAATCTACAACGACACAGAGGAGGCAGCAGGGGCCAGGGTAGAAAGGAGGACTGCAGCAAATAAATCTTGGGATTGAATGATAAATATTGACGATGACAACGGCTCGCGGCTGCCGGCGGCCATGTTGAGCGCGGGCGGAAATATTTCCGGGCGGTGTATCTCGCGTCTCCGACGTGATAGCGCGCTGATTTTGTCGTCACAAGAAATATCCAACGTATACCTGTCTAGCTAAGCTAAAAATTCGACTGTAAAATATTTGTTTGGTGAGGAATCTAAAACAAGTAGAGATATTTCAAACAAATTTTCAGAATTCGGCCCATGCTTACCGAAAAGCCCGGATGGAACACACAAAAACTAACTTCATTGAAGAGTACGTCTGATTAGACATTGGTTAGTACCACTATTTTAGAGACGGCTCCTGGAACATTGCAAAGTCTATGAGGCGCGAGTCACAGTCGATGGCGCTAGTACTTCGAAGGCCGCTTTTTATTACCCGTTAACTAGAAGTAGTAGTAGTAACGAAGAAGAAATTAATTTAATGCCAATGTAGCTGATCATGTTCCCCAATGATGATTATGAGGACCCTTGCAGTGGTCAGACACATCTTCTGAGGGAGAACTTTCATACACCTCTGGTGGTAACAAGGATTTTTAGATTATTTTGGAAAAGAGATAGGTTCTGTGAAAGTAAGTAGGTTCGTTTTGGTAAATATATTCTTGAAGAAGAAATTCTTTTATGTTGGTCACAGAAGCATGACGACAGAATGATCCTGAAATAGCTTATTTACGAAAAATTTAAAAAGTGGAAAATTCATTTCTATTTCCGCATGTTGAAGATAGGGCATATGTTAGAATGAAAGAAATTAAATTAATTCTACCACCAGCTACATAGGTACCTACCGAAAATGAACTGAAATAATAAAAACCTTTATTTCATTTGACATTCCGTTTGGTAACATAGATAGTTTATAAGTTTCTATTCGTCACTCAGTATTATGCAGTGTGTTTAATTTTTAACGAATTATTGTTTTCATGTGTTTTATGTTTCTTTCTAGTGATATTATTGATAAAGTTAGACATTATGACTTTCATGTAGCATAAAAATATACGGTTCACTGTGTCCCACATTGGAAAAGAGCTTGTTTCACTTCTTGAAAGAAGTAGATATCACCTATAATTTTTTAAATAATTTTTAATAAGGATCAGTGAAGAAAATGGCAAGCATAAGTTCAGCATTTTTATTTAGCAGCTATTTTTTTAAATTAAAGCTCTTAAAGGAAAAATAGTTTTTTCTGTGCCTCACTCTCGCCTACCCACGAAAAACCCACAGCCGCGTCCCCGACCCAGCCACAGAAGACATTTTTTCCTATTTTCTTTAATTTCCCTCTTCAGACTGGTCTGTTCAAGGGAGTTCAGGCGAGAATTTCCTCTAACCATAGCATAGACTATTTATTATATTATATTATTTTTTTATATAATGTAGGCTGTTTTAATTAGCATGAAGAACATATGGTAAACTGATGACGCAAAACCTTCGTTCTATAAGACTAAAGTACTCATTTATTGGCTACTAATTGAAAAGCCTGCTAAAAGAGGCAAAAATAATAATAGCAAAAAGAAATGAATTAAGTACACAATTAAATAGAAATTAATGTGTGGTTTTTTATTTTTAGTAAACAAATACAAGTAGACATGGCAAACAATATATAATATCTATATACCACAGATTTCTTCGTACACAATATTTTTGGTGAAGCAGGCGGAGCTGTTACTTAGCAGTTTCCCTTGTGTGTATTTTGAAATATGCATTCGCCTGCGCCATGTGTCAGTTAGCGGAGAACATATATGGGAGCTCCTCACTACGCCTAGCAACCGAATCATACATGCGTACGCGTAGCCATTTTTATATTAATGTATACATCCTTAGGTCTTTAAAATTACTATTTTTTTCACACATTACGCTGAAAATTCCATTAAAACCGAAGGTTTTTGCAATTAAAAAAATTGACGCGGTGAGTACTGAATTTATTCTAAAAAACAACTGACGAAACACACGGACTCTTAACCATCACATTTCTGACGCGATCTCTGCGTCATAACCTCCTCATAATGTTGATCATGTATCTTAGGAGCGCAGAGCCGTACGTTGAAAAACGCCTCAGCAGCCGTAGATTTTTTTGTGATTCTTTAAAAACTATCCACTGCTTTGAGTAGTTGATTTGTTTTTTAAAATAGCTGAGAAAACATAAAACTACGCACAGTCTAATTTCTAACGAGATGTATACATATGCTTTTGAAATTCCTCATTTTTAAAATAAAGGCTCTCAGGCTACACACGCGTACCATTTATCATAGGAAATGGTTTGCATTTTTAAAATCAAATTTCTCGAAAATTAATGCGGCGAGTAGCTGATATTATTGTATCTTGAGAAAGATGGGACCTTTTCCTTTACTATGAGGCCAAATTCAATGCATTATAATTCGTAATGATATTTCGCCCAAAACCTCTGAATTTCCATCGCTGGCGAGAGATTCTAATGATAACAACGAAAAACTTGAATAGAAATAAATCGAATCAAACTCCGACCTTTAGAAGAAAGCGCAAGAGATTTAAAAAAAATATCGAAGAATAAACAAAATACATGTCTAAGCGGGTTTTGCGAACGTTGGAGATCGTTGATTACTGGTGGGGATAACCCTGGTCTGAGTTGGCAATGCTTTCCCGAAAGGAAAGTAAAACTGAATAAAAGGCAAATTATACGAAGAAAATTCAAAATTAATTCAAGCCAAACACAGGGTGGAAGCATGCAACTCGAAGTAAAAATGTCACGGAAGATTGAAAGGATACCGCGGAATCCTATATTATATTCCACAAAGTGAAGCTACCGGTCTTCCGAAACGAAGTCCAACATAGAAGAAAGAGATTGATACGCTGAAATATGATAAGGTAAGTTATCGTATTTGTATAAAATATTTTATTTTATGAATATGGCCTGAAATTCGTTTCACAATTATTCCATTGGTTTTCAAGCCAGTTATTGCTTATTTTATTAATTTTTCTCATGTTCACGCAGGAAAAGTCGATTTTTGAAGCAAATTACGTTATCGACTCACAACGAAAACTAAAATGCGTGACATTTTTGGTGTTACAGAATATTACAAGTGACTGATAATTGGCCAGCCTGATTTATTCAATCCCGGCAACACATGATAATATCCAGATTCAAGTCAGGTGGTATAACATATATGTTTACCCATGGATAGACCACGTGTGAAGCGCTCGGAAGTGTAGCCAAATGATGCAAATCCAAAAGCATCGTTTTAATTTCTGATATTTTGTCGAAACTGTTCTTGATTAGTAATTAAGAGCATGACTGCTAGTACGTATAGCTTTACTCATTTAAAATATACTTTGATATTTGTTGTGATAGTTCAGCTGTAAGCATTTAGATTGAATAAATATTAGAAATTTAAATTTACTTATTTCATTTGAAGTTATTTTATTCACTATTTTAAGCAGACGGATATACTGATTTCTCTAGTTATTTGTATATTCTTTATACGAATTTTGAAAGGGATAGAAAAGTGAGGAATTATTATGATAAAAGAGCTCAAAGCAATACCAAAATTCAGCTTTCCAATGGTCCATGTCTCGGAGCCATGTTGCGCTATGTGAATCAGACACATGGACCATTGGGAAGTCGGAACAGAAGAGAATAAAGACTTTCGATACTTGGTGCTGGAGGAGGATGGGCCACACTTTCGCATTCATGAGGAACATAATTGAATGTAAAGTAGAATGGAAAGCACCACTAGGAAGACCGAAGGACAAATAAGTCCTAGGTCAGCTTAAACAGAATATTAAACAGAAGAGCTACAAAAACCTGAAGGAGTTAGCAGGATATAGGGTTGCAGGGAGGTTTGCAGTCATCCAATCTTGGGACTGAATTACTCATCATCAAAATAATCGGTTCATTATGATCCAATCCTGACATGATCAGTATGTATAGGATTAGGGTTGATGAGATGGACTTCAGAGTACAACTGGCTTTCCTCCCGATGGTCTCGGTTTCCAATCCCGGCAAAAGCTGACATTTTTTTCAGCGGAATTCCGATCGCTTACGTTGGATTGGAATAAACACCATGGCTGCTATAGGGAGGCTGTCAAGGACAATACTTATGAAATGCCAACAAAAGGGTCGTGCATAAGCTTCGTTACCAACTAAGGGGGCGGGTAACCTAAAAACCTACCGCGGGTAACGAGGGGGAGGGGAGGGTTCACTCAAAGTAGCGTAGTTGTTACAATGCGTCTGTTTACGCTTCTTACTCGTCAACATCGCGTCGACAATACTGCAGAGCTTAACATGAGGAAGGGCGCGCGGGGTGTTTCTTACACTCCAAGCTTCTAATTCAACTCAATGTAACTTAACCATTGCCTCTAAAATGCTGCAAGTCTTCATACCATCAAATGCTTACGTTTTAACCTTCTCGCGGGCTAAATAGCGACCTCGTGACAACACTTTTCAAGGCAGCAGTCAGAAATGTGGGGGGGGGGGGGGGGGTGGGAGAGAACAAAGTAGATGAGCACAGTACCTTGTGCCGTGATTCATGGTTGATTTTTAGAATTTAAAAATTAATATTCCTCGTTCCAATTGAGATAAGATAGTTCTATTGTATCTAGTTCGACTAATTTAAACCTATCCCTAAAAAAAAACTCAATATTTTTTTGATTGAAGGTTTCATTTTTAGAGATAACGTTGCATGTCGGGGGGGGGGGGAGGTTGGGAAAAATACTACGGTTGTTAATGAAGGGTAGGGGAGAGGGGCTAAAAATCACCGAAAACGGTGACGTAGTTTGTGCACGACCCATAACCTACTCCACAACGCATTACTGCCACAGGTACCATACATATGACGTAATGAAATGATGTAATGAAATGTAATGTAATGAAACAGGGCGGTTCGTGCGCTAAGCGTTACTGCCCACGAGGCAAAGACAAAATTTAAACACAAAGGTGCTTGCTGTAGGCAAATTTAAAGAACTGCGGAACTTTAATAATGATGATACAATTCCTTAAATCTGGATTAATTCTTGATTTTGGAAAAGGACATTTAGTGCCCACCCCAAATTTTAGCTGAAATAATATAGGTATCCCTTTTACAGTGTCGGTAGGGATCGATGGCCCCGTATATGGACACAACTCACCTGCGACCTCTGCTTGTCGCTGCCGTAAGCGAGGGTGAGCCTCGCCGTGCCATCCTCCGGCCTCTCCTCGAGGCCCACCACAGTCGACGGGTCCAGCCGGATGGCCTCGCTGCCCTCGGCGCTGCGGACGAAGTCTTCCGTCTTGAGCTCCTCCACGCGCACCACCCGGCCACCTCGGAGCTGGATGAGCGACCCTTTAGAGAAGCACTCCTCCAGGGGGTTCCTAGTGGAGCCGCTGGACGGAGCAGCTGGAGAAGGGGGAGTACTCACGGAGGCCGACGGAGACTTCAACGACTGGGAACCCTGAAGATGCTGAGGCGTGCCTGCAGAGAGCGGGGAGATATTTGTGACATGTTGGCCAAATCACTAATTACCTAGTGAATTCTTCTCGGGCTTTTCACCGACGTCAGGATGGAAGACTTTTCCATCATGAAGAGAAGCGGCCATCATGCAAATTTAAGAAGCCCGAGAAGAATTCACCAGAACCATTCGCAGGGGAAGCCTGAAATCGTTCAACGAATTATCTACATCTGCCCGCTACCCCGTCAGCCCCCGTAAGGGTGGGTGGTTCAGGTCATCTTACAAAAGTTACGAACTTACATGACGATAAACATAAATACATGTTTTTTTAAATAAAAAACGCCCACAGGCGTTATTTTGACTAATCTGGCCGGAAAATATAATGATACACAATTTCTGTTATATAAAATAAAAAACTTCTTTTTCGAGTGAAATGTGTAAATAATACCGTTATCAAAATGAATATAATGCATAATGCTTTCTGCATACTTACTTTATTAACAAAAATACTGAGTTGGCATTGCAGCTATAGCTATTTTTGAGATTAACTGTACAGCTCGTGTCTTCACTGTGTTGAAAATGTACATAATATGACAGGAAACAAAGAAAACTCTCCAAAAGTTGCTTTAGATTAGATCAAATTGCTTTCACATTAGAAATAAATCTGTTTTAGGGGAAGTCCAAATGACACCACACGGATGATAGGATGAGTCCGGGTCTGCAAGTATTACGTTGTTCTGCCAAAAGATATTAGGTTACAACTTAGCCTCCACCCCTCAAGATCATTGGTACATACATTCCAAACCAATTCTGTCATAAATCTTTAAATTGGTCCTCCATCATTCCCAGCAAAACTCGTTATGCCTTTTTCTAGGCGTCCAAAATTCCCGCTATCCTTTTCCAATCTCTTACCCTCTTGACAAATATTCTTCCCTCCTCCACTTCCCTTAACAGCCCGTTATCCCTTATCAAACCATTAAACCATTTCTCCACAACCTTCAACTCTCCCCCACCAACCTCTTTCCTCCCTTAACCATATTCAACACCTCCTCGTCTGTCTTCATCTCTACACATGCGAATGGTACGTAGCCCAGTGCGAATGGTGAAAACGAGGGTTCTAACCACATGACATATATTTTTAGGGGTTAAATGATAGAGGGAACTTAATAATTTCAATCTCTCCCCAATTAAACCGAATTATTATTATTGAGGCTCAGATTATACTCTCCATCCCTCATCAGACCCTCAGAATCTCCTTTCCTACAAAAACCATAAGAGTAAAATTTAAGACAAACATATAGGAAACAGTGGAGGGAATAACTTACAGTAGATGAGTCATTCTTAGGAATGTATGCTAAGACCTTAGTTAAGGATTGACTCATCAATAGAGAGAAGAATCCTCCGTACAACCGTGATTCTATAGCCGTTTCTAAGGGCTAAATTAGACATTGTGCAATAGGCTCAAAGAAATTCGAAAGAAATTACTCTGAAAATCCTACTGCTGTATAAATGAAAAACCGTAACTTTGTGGTTCCACAATGATACTTTTATTATCACGACCCGGGTTTCGACGTACTATAACGTGGTGTCAATTATACACCGAAACGTTGGTAAGGAGTTATAGTTTGTAAATTTTTGACGTATCCTCGAGATACAAATCTTACATTCCATGAAGAGGTCGATAATACAATACTTCAATTATAACGTCATCTTCAGGTTAAGACTCAACAAAACACTCACAGCTATATACTCCCTGATACCTCCCTGACCCAATCGCAAACTCCTCCAACCCTCCCCCCTTACCTGAGTACAGTATATAACCATGAGTGTTTTGTAGAGTCTTCACCTGAAGATGACGGTATAGTACGCCGAAACCCGGGTCGTGCTTATAATAGTATCATCGTGGAACCACAAAGTTAAGGTTTTTCATTTATACAATGAATAAGTTCCACCAAGTAACGCCTGAAACTACCAGTTCTACTACTGGTTTAATCCTTCAAGAAAACAGTTAGTTTCAAGGACACTTAAGGATGTTGCCATTCAACGCAATCATAAGTGCGGGTAATAAAGTCAATTATCGGAAATTACTGTTTTCTTCGAATTCCTTCCTTAATATGTCGATAATTTCACTTAACGATTCATCCTCCTTCCAAACTTCTGTCGAACTCATGTCTAATAAAATCACTTAGCACAGTTTCAAACAAACAAACAGCAACCGACCATGGTTTATACACTTATTATAGTGTATTTGATCCAAGTATAATTGAAAGTATTGTAACAAGGTCGCTTGCTAATTAAGCTAGAGTGACGAAAGGTTTTACGCTTTACCAGAAAATAATAATAATCATAATTATCATTCCTATATTGGCAACAGCCAAAGCAATTACTGCCAATTTATTATAGGACGAGCACACACAAACATGCCCTGGGAGGTGTAAAGTTTCTACCCAGGCGGGATTCGAACCCGCGACTTTTGGTTCGGCAGGCAAGTACTTTACCCCGCCGCCACCTGGGCCGGCAAAATAATTGATTGAAAATAATTGATGTGAATTCTTCTCAGGCTTCCGACCGGGTTAGGTCCTCCATCTACGTCGACGTTTCGATGGAAGACTTTTCTAACGCTTTTGATGCCGGATGTCATCGTTGTCGGGTTAATATACTGAGTATGCATACTTTCGGGTTAATACACTTAGTTGGTAACGTTGAAAGCCGGGATCAAAAGCCATGAAGATGGTGGAAAAGTCTTCCATTGAAACGTCGCGACACGTCGGCGGAAATTCCGAGAAGGGAATGTGAATTCACATCAAGCTAGATTAATATTTATACATGAATACACGTCAATTCCTCAAAGTTACGCCAATTACTCTTTTAAACATTATATTATACTATTTAGCCGCAAACTTTACCTTGTGCACCAGGCGCCAGGGCTGTGGGCGACTTCAGGGCTTGCCCGAGAGGCTGGTGACCCTTCGGGGCACCCGGTGGCGACGGAGTCGACGATGAGGACGAAGACGAGGTAGACGGATTGGGCACACCCGAGGTCACCTTTGACACCGAGCCCTTCCTCCGCTTGACCCCGGAGGATGGGGGCGAGCCCTTGTGGGCCGAAGGGGACCGCGGAGGCTCCGCCCCACCGCCGCCGTTCTGCGCGGCCTCCGACCTCGTGAGGAGGAGGCGGTGCTTCAAGGAACCCTCCTTCCCGCAGGGAACCTTGAAGGCCGTCGCCTGGGACGGGTGCTGGGGCGGAGAAAGGGTCGGGGCCGGCGCCGCGGGGGGCAGAGGGGGCGGGAAGTGTGCCGCCGACAGCCTGGGGGTGACCGTGGCCGGCGGGGGCAGGGATGGCCTCCTCAGGACGGACTGGCCCGGCTTCACGGGGGACGTGGGATAGAAGGGATCGTATGAGGGGAAGGTTGAGGTGACCGGTGTAGTGATTGGCCCAACGGTCAGAGCGGGCGAGGTGAACGTGGGGGCGATGGGAGCGGAGGCCGCCGGGGGCAGCGGCTGGTCGTGGAGCGGGCCGTACGGGTGCCCCATGTGGTGAGCCGGGTGCTTTTGTGGGGAGGAGTGGAGGGAATAAGGCGAGGATGCCGGGGGCGGGCCGGACGACGTTGCCGTCGGGGAATAGGGGGCGGGGGCAAGCATTGAGGCAGACGGCGGCGTTGAGGAAGGGTCCGGGGAGAAATACAGCGGCCCCGTGGGCTGGTAGATTGTGTGTGGGGCAAAGCCTCCGAGGGCGCCCGCCCTGCTGCCTAAACCACCATTGATAACCATCCGCGACCTCTTGGAACCGGAAAGGTCCTCCTGGTGTCCGGACCGCTTGTGGACCAGGTTCACGGCCTCCCCGCCGTCCTCATCGGAGGCGGGGGCCGCCTCCACGGCCTCCGTCCCCTCCTGGAGTCTCTCCTCGCCCCCGGGACCCGCCTCAGCTGCCTCCGGGCTCCGGACGCCGTTGTAGGCGGGGACCGTCGGGGGGACCACGTGGTTCGGCACGGGCCTGGAGGGTGGGTGGGGGCGGAGGAAGCGCGGCGGGGACGGCGACCTACCCGCCACCGAGCCCGGGGGTGGGGGCGGTGGACCCGAGGCCCCCGTGATGGGCGTCCCCAGGTGGTGCTGGGCCAAGTGGTGCCCGGAGTGCCGGTGCTGCTCGAAGGCTATCATGGCGGCGGCAGCGGCGTACTGCGAGTGGTGGTGGTGATGGTGGTGGTGCGGGTGCAAGTAGGGGTGCGGGGGCGGGGCGAGCTGGTGGTGCGGGTAGAGGGGGTGGGGTAGCGGGAGGGGCAGCGGGAGCGGGGGCAGCTGCGCCATGGTGGAGGGGGCGGAGGGCGGGCCGTGGAGCAGGTGGGAGTGGTGAGGCGAGAGGGCGTGGTGAGGCGAGAGGGCGTGGTGGGGCGAGGGGGGCGGGGGCTGCAGGGGGCGCGGTGGCTGGGAGGAGGGCGGAGGCCTGTGGGGCACTGCGGGCCCCTCTTGACTCGCTGTGGCCGAGATCATGGGAGTGGACCGCAGTGGAGGACGAGGGCCTGCAAAGTAGGAGAAATAAGAACACTTTAGTATAAATATATCCAAACTATACCTGTAACTGTCACAATCGGGCGAAACGTTTCTTTAGTTTCATAACTTTTTTAAATATATTCAAACCTTGATTAACAATTTTAATGGTTCTACGGAAGGAAAGGGCAGGAAGCCCCACTGAAACATAAAAATTAACCTATCATTTACCTTGAAAAAATAGAGAAGTTATAGAGCGAAACGTATATTTCGTGCCTAATAGAAACATTCGTTTTAGCATAAGTATCAAGTAAAGTTTATTTTAGAACAAGAACAAGAAACGCAATAAGTATACTAATTCCTAATTGCCCCTACTCTTACGGATCGAACCACATATTAACAAACGAATCAACACAATATTTTAACATATCCCTCCTCAAGTCATGAAAAATTTAAAAACTGAGTTGTAAACGACCGTAAAATTATATTTACGAACATTAACAATAACAATGAAAAGTGATCAGAACGTTTTCAAGCACTTTTATGCACAAAGAAATGTACTACATTATCAAACTGTATAAAGATATTTTTATTTAAAATTTTTCTTTCATTCACATTGCAAGGGATAACATTGTACAATTGCTGACTCATGCACAGAAAAAAGGTAGGGTATATTTTAAAAAGTTATTGCTAACCGTGAAGCTTATTCGTAACTATTTTATGCTCGGCAAAGATGACGAAAGGATGGAAAGATAAGGAGAATAATAACATAACTGTAGCCAACTGTAGCCTATAATTGTCACATTACATCGAAACTTTTATTTCTTCCCAATATATTTCGATACACGTTTAAAACCTTGACAACATTCTGTAACTAGTTTATGATCAAACAAGAGCCTGCGGAATAGTAGAGAAATGAGAAACTATGGATATCATTTCCTCTAACCTCCGCATACTGTAGAAACGTTCATCCAGGTCGTGTTTTTAATCGTGACTAAGGGTGGACTAAGGAGGCCTATTGAATTGGCCTGTACCTGACCGACCGAGAGTCTATGCAGTGTACAGAAGCCTATACGAGAGTTGAACAGTATGTCGTTCTGTGACGAGGGTAAATGAGTTAAGGCATTGCCTCATTTGAAACATCTCCTTCAGCATGAACATTACTTACAAAAGTATTATAATTCAACATTTTATACTCGCTATTATCGCGTAAGACTGGTATAAATACCGAAGTCAACACATGCATGACAACGCTTGGATACTTAGCAACGCAGCACATCGGAATTTTAAAAAATATTTTGCTATTTTTAAAGTAAATATTCTGAAATATATAGGAATTGAATTTTATCGGGAAAAATGTTGCTAATGTTTCTTCTTAATGATAAAGCAGGGTTGGCGGCGTGGAAGCACTGAAGTCACCGGAAACCCAGGGGATGACGTCACGAAACTGTTAACGCTTACAGCAATACGACGTATTTCTTTGAGAAGTTCGTTTTTTCGTAAACTGACGAAATTATCGTTTTAACTTACTAAGAGGAAGGCAATTAACTGGTAATTATATAATTCTTCCTGTTGAAACACACGTAAAACTGTAAGTCAATACCGTTCTGTGAGGTCAAGACTTTGAGATGCTGGATCACATGACCGTTTCAAATTTGTGCGCACTTTTGAAAGCCAAATTACTATCTGCGGTTGACGCGTATGCACATGGATTATATGCTTGCATGAGACAGTGAGGAAATTTATTTCCGCGTTCACGAATGTGAGAAATAAATTTTATATGTAATCCCCATTTTTTCGACCGCTGAAAGAGGCTGTTAATGAATGATTAACCCCCCAACTCCTTTCCCAATTGTTCCTTCCCATCTCCCACTTCAGCGGAGAATCTAATTCCTTCCGCACTCAAGTTACAAAGATATGGATTTTAACAGGCATATTGAGGTGAAGGAATTGGCGACAACTTCGCGGAGTCTGTTCACTCGGATCTGGAACCTCTCCGATTCAAAAAGAGCATCAATTCCGGCCTCCAATACATGAAAGTGTATTGCTCTAGGGTTTCCAATTACCACACCAACGTGCCATTGCTGCTCTCCCTCTACCCCACAAGACATTTCCTTCTCCCTATGGAGATCGGGTCTTGAGGCATAAAGCCTCATTGGTTGCCATTGTGAACAGGGCACGTGGGAAGGAAAGGGTTCATTGAATTCACAAGATTCGGTTCACTTCTTCGCAGAAAGAAGCAGCGACTTCCCTCGCAAGCATTCTGAACCTCGGCAATCTCTGCGGGGGAATTTGAGCGGTAATCTGGAAGAGGTTGAATACGATTTTATTATATAGCGGAGGTCATGAAACACCAGTAAATGATAAAGCCTCGGTAGCGAGAGAGAGAGAGGGAACAAACACTTATATATACCTACGATACGATATAGGAGAGCAATTATGAAAATTATACCATTTTTTTATTTATTAGTCACAGGATAGCAACAGACCGAAACTATTCATCTAGTTAGCTGGTGGGAACTACTCTTCACAGTTTCTCAAGTAGGAAAGATTTTTTGCACAGTATTATTGAGTGACGTGTTCTATAGCACGAAGACATGTGCAGTTGTTAAGAATGATAAAACGTACCATGAAAGTTTCGAAATAAGGATTTGGAGAAGGATGTTTAAGGTTAATGTAACTGATAGAGTGAGAAATGAGGAAGTACTGATGAGTAAAGGAGAGGAAAATAAAACTGCCGAGAGAAATAAAAAAGAGATACACATCTTGGTTGGTGCTTATATATGTACAGCTACTTACAAAAAATAGTACCACTTCCCAACGCAACCCGCACAACAGGCCATTTAAATCCTCGATGTGACAACATTTGATTTGTATAAGATTTGTCCGATAAGTATCGGGAATGAAGTAATAAAAAGAAATGTATTGAAGATATATGTACAGTGAGTCGATATTATTCAAAATTTGACCCTCTTGCATCAATACACCGCTGCCAGCGCAGTTTTACAGTCTCCATACTCTCCCTGCAAGTCGGCAACCGCCAAGAGTGCTCAGGCACTCCGTCGAAGCCGCTTGGACCGCCTCAATCGTCCGGAAACGAAGTCCTTTCAGGCTCCTTTTGATCCGAGGGAACAAGAAGGAGTCGGGGGGATCCATATCTGGACTGTTAAGTGGTTGGGGCAGCGTTGCCACGTTGTGTTTGGCCAGTGCCTCCCTCACAATTAGCGACGTGTGACTGTGCGCATTGTCGCGATGGAGCTTCAAGGCATCGGGCATCTCCCTTTGGACGCGGCGAGCCCTAATCCTCAAACGTTCGAGCACTTCTGCGTGAAATTTACCGTTTACTGTTTGTCCAACAGGCACACCTTTTGCGTCTAAAGCCCGTTTCACGCGATACTTGATCCAGCACAAGGTCGAGGATACTCGCTATTAACTATAGCTTTCCAGTACCGTGTGACATAGAACCAGCATGCTGGCTAACAAGCATGATAGCTATTATACTCGCTGGGCTACTGAATTTCGTAATTGATGCGGTACTTGTTTGCTGCTAGCTGCCAGTAGGACCTAGTAGCCGCCGACCAATCACGTTAGCTTTTACAGTCGCAGAGCGATCTTCACTTTTTTCATCAGCGCCTCACGTTATTGCGGGCGTTACGCACTCTTTAATAATAATAATATAGTTTGTTGTTCACAGATTTACATCCGATATGAACAATTTTCATGAAATTCTCTTTCTCTTTGGCGGTGAAAATGTCTCGACAATCCCTGCTATTACTGCGGCAGCCAAAAGTCGCCTTATTTCATGGAAAATTTCCATTTAATTAACAGTTCGCAACAGTGGACTACAGTACCGCTTCATCGCAAGCACAAGTTCAATAATCGTGTGAAACCTTCCATCACGGTTTCTGTCATACTGGGTTCCGTCGTCAATATCAAGTACCAGCCAGCACACTTGGTCTTGTGCTGGATCAAGTATCGTGTAAAAATGGCTAAAGAAGACAATGAGTATCGATTTCACTCTTGATTAGCTCATGCAGGCCCTTTTTCGTCAACGTCCAGGGCTTTGTTCGTCTTCAACGTCTTCCCGGCGATATTTGAATTTTTAAGCCACTCAAAAACACGCGTTCTCGACGTGGCTTCGTCTTTGTGAGCCTCACGGATTATATCAAAAGTCTCGTTAGCAGATTTGCTCAGTTTAACGCAAAATTTGATGGCACCACGCTCCTCGTTGGTTCGCTGCATCTTGCCTCTCGACGCGAGTACTAAACACGTGCACTTCAGGTGCGATCTACACACTCCAAATTCTCGGAGGCAACTGAATTGGGTCTCCTAGCTCAAGTGACATTCACTACTTCCGACCACGCACCCATAGAAGACCACCCTCCACCCCTTCTTATTGGCAGGAAAAAATCAGTCCCAATACTTATTAGATACACCCTGTATTGCACTAAAATTGCTTTATTGGCAGAATTATAAGGGGAATAATTGAAAACAGAGCTAGGAAGAGGAAGAAGAAGGATTGAAATGCTTGATATCTTAAAACATGGCAAAAGTTACCAAAAATGATAAAAGAAGTTCTAGACCGAGCGCGATGGAGGAATATAATATTGAAACCAGTAGGAAGACAGTTCCACCAATGATGAAGATTAGTGAGTGAGAAAATCTGAAAAAAAAAATATATTTTACATGAGAACAGAGTGTTTTTCATTAAATTAAAATAAGAATATATGTGTATTTCATCCTATCTTATGCGGAAATCGTTGTCGCACAGATGAATAGGGCCCGCCGAAAAATAATTTTGTATCCATAGTAAGAACTGGGCATGATGATGAATGATTATCGCAGACGAACTCGGACCGTCCAAATCCATATTCTCTGAAAATTGCAGAATTGGGTTAACAAATCTCTTAATTCTGTGCCAAATCGAGAATACGCATTCTCTTGTGCTCATATTTTGTAATTTCTTATCTCCCGAGGAATATCAAAGGTTAAAGACATTCATATTTTCCTCTCCGAAAGTTTTGCCCCTTCTTGCGCGGACGTTTTCCTGCTGTTGTTATTCTGTAAAGACAAATACCAATAACCCTGATTTTTCTCACGAGTACAGAAATCTCTCTTTAAATGCGTTACATTTTTAATACTAATATGACAATGAACGATCGCTGGGACAGCAGATCCGATAATATGTATTTACGTATTGCCTTAATATTATATTGTAAAGTATTTGTAAATTCGTGTACCCATTTTTATTGATATATTGTATTAGTTTATTATTTGACAATGACCCAGAAATGGAGATCATGTTTATTTCAATGTTAATAAGACAATCAATTAAATAGCGGATCTTATTGTATACATTTTTGGACTATATTACTATAATTTGGTAATGTATTTGTAAATTTGCATCCATTTTTACTGATGTATTGTATTTTTTTAAATTTGACTATGACCCAACAATGGAGATAATATCTATCTATATATCCATCAATTTACCTATCTATCTATTGTCTTAATATTATATTGTAAGGTATTTGTAAATTCGTGTACCCATTTTTATTGATCTATTGTATTAATTTATTATTTGATAATGACCCAGAAATGGAAATCATGTTTATTTCAATGTTAATAAGACAATCGATTGAATACCTACTTATCTATCCATTTCAATTTAACTTTGGAGCCACTCCGAAATAGTCGAAGGATTTAAATGAATATATTTCAAGGATCTAATATGCACAAGTTGAGGCCTTCCCGATATCCGATTACGCGTTTGACAGCTAGCCAGATTCAGTTCCCCGACAAGAAAGATTGAACTAATTGACGTGTTGCCTCGCAACACGAGAGGCGGGTCAGGTGGGTTTGGGGTCTCGAGCACTTGTTAACCCGATCAAATTAGACGCCCCACATCGGACGGGGCGATTCAATTAACCTCGCAATTAGCGCACAGATTCTGAGCGGAATGCAAACAAACTCACTTAAACGGGGTAGCAGTGACCAAATAGCAGTGGGCTTTAGAAACATATTGTGTCTCGCCGCCAGGTGGCTCGCTTCACTTAGTTGTTTCCCTGACGACGGTTATTTCAACATTACTCCTCAACTTGGTGGGCTGAATTTAAGGTAAACTGTCTCCTGATACCTCTTGTTATTTCGACGCCCCAAGAGAGAATGAAGTGTTGGGCCAACGTCGGCTGCATTTGCGAGAGTATTTACGACCCAATGAAAAGCTAAAATTTGCTGAAGAAATTATAAGCACAGCGTCGGTCACATCAACAGTTTATTTTCAAGTGTATTCTACTGCTACGTATGATGGATTTCTACCATGCTGGGTTGCAAGTGAGTAAAACAACCTTTAACCATTTACAGTGTGTTTTCTACCTATAATATATCTTTCTTCATTTCATTACCTCCCTACCTCTCTTAATCCCGTCCATAGAGCCTATTCTCTTTCTTCCCCTCCCCCGCTGGCGCAACATTTTCCCTTACTATTTTACATTATCTCTATGTTACCCTCTATCCCTCTTATTACCTCTACCTTACCGTACCCTATTCCCTCTATCCTTCTTTCCTCTAACCCTATTCCATCTATCTTACCTTAAAAACAATCCTTAGACCCTCACTACTTCCTCAAACCATCGACTTTGCCTCCTAACCTCATACAGAATTTTCCTTTACTCACCAGCCATATCAAGCACTTATTCGTTTTTCGGAAAATCTCCACTTCTTCTGGGCTTAAAAAATTTCTCCGGCAACTTCCTTTCTTCTTTATACTCACGGATTATTTTATCACTTTTAACTCTAATATCGAGCGCGACTCATGAAAGACAGTACAACCACCCCTCGATTGGATCGCCTCGACGTCGCGACGTTGACGTACGACGTATGACGAGAACGACGCGTCGTTCTCGTCGTATCCGACCGTCACACGTCACGTCTTCCTCAGCCAATCGCATTTCCTTATCGTTTTCACTCTTCGATTTATCATCTAGTGAACGCGGTGTTATATGCGATGGCCTTGGATATTATTATAAGTATTCCGTCACTCCGCTTACCTCTGTAGAAATCAATAAATTTAATTTCTTTTTCTTTTCGATCACTTCACAACAACACATTTGGACGCCATCATGGTGAATAATTTCGTTTCCCATATGCTTTCAGCACACGGTCACGTGACGAATCGAGGCTTTGTGATTGCGCTCGACGGTCGAGTGAAAGTAGAGGCTCTCTCACCTTCATTCGACGCGACATGTCGATGTTGTCGAGCTCTTGATGGGATCGCAAGGAAATCGTGCCGTGTTACACGGCCTGTATATTTTTGTCCACCGCATCTTGTTAGCATTTTAAAGACTGCATCGCTAACGCAGCTACCAAATTTTCATCACGTTCACTTCCACATCCCCATGAATCTAGACTTCAGAATTCTTTTCGGCGCCCTTCTTCAAAGTCTTATCCAAACATTCCTCCATGATTTTACTTTTCTCCATCAACAATTATCTTGACTTAAATTCCAATCAGTTCTGCACTTAGGGGCCATTCAAGTATTACGTAAGGCGATTTTGGCCGCTTTTTAACCCCTCACCTCCCCTATGTATGACAACCTAAGATTTCATGAACCCACCCCCTCCCCTTCTTACGTAATTTGCCATATATTTTTTTAACCAAGCACATTGATAACGATATACTTATGGGCGATTCCATCTCCAAGTGTGCAAAAATTCAACTCACCCCCTCCGAGGCTTTTATTTTCTACATAATAATAGGTAAATGTAGAAACATGATTTTTAGCCGGATATCGACACCGGGTTTCGAGATTTAGTGAATCACAGCAGATGCAATCGCAAAAAAATGATCATACGCTTTTCTGTAATTTAGCGTGAATTCAAGCGTATCGCCCGCGCCGCCGCGATAGTCCAACTAAGAAAATATTTTTGTCCAACGATAATGAAAAATATGATCGATCTCAGAAGTGACTATAACCTGACGTAAGATTTCCTCGAACCTCCTCACTCCCCTAAGTAAGACAACGCAAGGAAAACTCAATCCTCCTCTCCCCTAATACGTCTTACGTAATACTTGAATGACCCCTTATCGTAAATGGCGCTGTCACCAACTCATGACCGTACACGAAAAAAAGGTAAGTTTTCGTCAATAGGAAACTTTGAAGTAGACAGCTTAATGAGAGGAAGAATGGGAATCGTCAATATGGAAAGTCCTTCATTTGAACAGTGATTAAACATGCTCCTCTAAAAACCTCCTCTTCAAACATGGATCCCGATTCCTTAATGAGGAATAGGTATTTCTCTAAGAAGTCACCCTTGATCAAAGAATTTATTCAAAAATTTTAAAATTACTCACATAAATGACCGAAATTTGCTTGAACCATGAGAATAATGGTAAGGGGTTTTGCTTGATATATTAAGTTAGGGTTCATTTAATTCGCAAATACTAAATTATCAGATTGTTACTCAAGTATTGCACGGAATGATCTGCACTCGCTGTTTGCCTGAAAATAATTTGCGTGACGATAAGCTGTTCCAACCTCGAACCTTTAATGACTATATTTCAAGTGGTCGGAGAAGTCACTTTTAAAATCTGACCCCAATTAGTTGAGGCAAACGAGGTTTTAATTCCTAATAACCGAGTTGGATAAAATCCAAAGGTTTTTAAATTGCTGGCTTGACAGACTCTCGCAACCCCTCGTCCAATACCCACACATTTTTACTTGTAATGCTTAAGCAGAGAGACGCGGTTTTCCAAAGATTGGGTGATGAGGCTGGACTTATCCACATCTAGGCCCATGAAAAGAGTCAATTATGAGGAATTTGATAGTGCATGTCCACGAACAAACACCCTTTGTGTCCCCCAAGCGGTGTATTGTTTGGTGGGAAACCAGAAACGCAAGGTTCCAAAGCTTAGCGGCGTAATTCGGGTCAGAAACCTCACGGGTGCCTTGGGAGCCTGAGATTAAAGGCCACATCCGAGGATGGGGAAGGTCAGGTGGGCCAATCGCGAGAATGTTGACCTCACATTTTGATGCCTAGCGTGTTTTTCTGCCAAAAACATCAGTTTATCCCATTATTCACGTGATATCGGCTCAACAGAACTACAATACAATCGAATATATGTTGCGAGAATAAAAAAAGAGATACTAAGTTCAATTTGAAGTGAAGTATAGCATATATCATCATGAAAAAAACATTTAAATCACGGGGTTTAGAGATACATTTACACATTCGGTGATATAAGTACCTATTAGCATACAAAAATAAATAAAATCGCGTAAAAATGCTAATAATTGAGAGAATATTTGATTAATATTTATTCACGCTTAAAACGGCAAGAAAACGACTAAATCCGGTAGGTGGGACATTCAAATGATTATTGTCGGATTCCGGAAGTCTCTCATAAATAATAGTAGACTTGGCAACCCTGTCCGGTACGGTTCAAAAGTTTGGCAATGCGTTCAAAAGGAAAATAACACCCCTCTATGGTTTTAAATAAAAAATAGAAACCTTCATGAGTTTTTTCCTTGTTTCAGAATCGGGATTAGTTTTTTCGGGTTTCCCCAGCGTTGCCGGCGCTAACTATGCTAGTTTGCGGTGTTTAAAACAGAAAATTACGACGGAACGCGTGTTTCACAGTGCGCTTTCTGCTAATGATGATTTATGAATGATTAGGAGGGCTGCTTAAAGGCCATGATAGAGGGGAGGATTTTAGGTAAGCGGGGAATGGGACGATATAAAATAGGAATTATGGTCAGGATGAGGAGAGAAGTAGAACGTATGCTGAGATGAAGAAAGAAATCCTGTAAGGAGATTGGGGCCTGCGCCTGTAAATACCTGAAGGATGTTTTACTTATTACCATTAAAATTTACTTCAACCGGTAGATTGCCCTCCTTATAGTTATATTTAATGAAAAGATACAGAAATGATCATAAATGATTTTTCCAATTCATGAAAAAGAAGTTCAACTTTCCCAATATCTTACCACATCTGATTATCGATAATAGTTCCTTTCCGCGAAACCATCGCACGTTCGCACTGCGCTTTCCGCTAAAGATGGTACATGAATGGATGTCAACTAAATGGTAGATATAAAATGAAATTATAAACTAACTTTAAATGATACACGAAAAAGAATTTTGACTCCTATGCTACGCTTAGAACTGCTCGCTGCACGCTCGCTCGCTCGGACTTAAAATCTCGTACAACACGCACTCGTTCACGAGATTCAAACTCTCCCAGCCGATAGTCAACTGGATGACCGTAATACATACATAGAAGTCAAAATTCCTTTGCTTTCATTGACAATTTCGATTTATCTTTAATTTAAGTTTACTTGTCATTTGCTCTCTTTTTAAATAAAACGAAAAACAAGTTTACATTTTCCAATAATTTCCCTCACACTATAGCTCTACCTTTCCCGCGTTCCCCCGCGATGTCAGCGCCTACCATGGGTTGCTGGCAGAGTTTGAAACTAAAAATTACGACGAAAAAAAAACGCGCGTTCACACTCCGCTTTCTTCAAAATATGGTACGTACGTGCGATGGTCGGAATGATGGTATAGTGAGCGTGGAATCACCCCTCTTTGGTCACAAAAGGGACCCTTTCTCGTTGTTGGTATCCTCCAGCGTGGCAACGGAGCCTTATCCGCCTCGCACAAAGCACCACTTCAGTCAGTCGTCGTGGCGGCCACGGCATAGCGTACGCGTGCGGTTGGAAAGCCGAGATACGGCACGCTCCACCAGACGGTAAAGAGGAGGCTGGGGCGTGCTTTAAGTGCCGCGCGGCGCGCGACAATGGCGCCCCAATCGGGCACGTGTTTGCAATTATTCCGTCGACCCCTCTTTCTCTCTATCACTCAAAGGAAGACAGGATCGTGGAAAGACAGTCATGGCATTTCTTTCACGCACCGTATTATTCGCGGGTAATAAATGCTGTCTCTCGTTTCTGGAGGAGGCAGGATCATTCCATTTCGCTTTACTTTCCTATGTCAGAGTGTAAGGACATAAAATAGAGCAGATGGAACACTATACGGTTAGTATATCGAAGAAGCATGGCTTTAGTAGTAGAGGCATAAGATTCAGAATTTCCCTAGCGAAAGAACCTTTTTAGAAGAGAAGGGAATCGAAGAGGCGAGGTCTGAGGAAGAACATCAAGACAGGATTGGAGAACATTGCAACATGGGCGTGGCACTTTATGGGTCGGTAACTTGGTCATTGCGGAGAGAGGATGAACACTCACTGGAGGTATTCGAGAGGTGGGTTTTGGAGAAGAATGGAGAGGGTGAGCTGGATGGTGACAAACGAGGTGTAGAATGCAGTGCAAGACGAATGATAGGAAATTAAGTTGGAGGCGGAGATTCGGAGAAGGCAGAAAAGATGGATGGAGGACGTGTTAGAGGTGTGGGTATGCTTTGAAGAGGGTGACACATAGAGGAGAACGCTGCAGAAGCGTGGAAGAGGATGAAAGAGGATAGGAATTTTGGACAACATAAGATGAGGAAGAGGTTATATGGATCTCAAGAGAGACCTGGTGTCGAGCGAGTAATATGAGGTAAAGTGCAAAAAATGTTCCAGAAATGGGGAAATTTGGGAACGGACTGAGCAAAATCGACAAAAAGCTGGTAGAATATCCAATAATGGCACATGAAATTACATAAGCTCTTTTACGAATAAGAGCGTACTGTAGAATACAACAAACAGGTGGTGTCCAAGACACAGCCGTAGGAAGGAATTGCGTCAAACGTCTTCTCGACATAGATTACACACAAACAACATAGTGCGTATGCCTAAACAAAATTTCGTACTTTAAATATATGTAACGTAGTTCAGAAAATGCCCGAACAATACCGTATTGCACAGAAATCATCATTGTACAAATAGAATTCTATTTCAGATCCAAATTTGGTTCCAAATTTTCATTACTAAATACAGTTCTAATTTCAGTGCTGATCTAAGCTGGTGAAAAACAGCCTTAAGGGCTATGGTTAGTCACACATGTTATCCGTGAACAGGCTCACGGCATAGTATGGCGGTGTAGACTGTCTTGTGAATGACGAGCGTTATTTTTAGGATGATACGCAGTTAGCGAACTACGGAGATAATCTCCCGGCGTGCGGTGGATGGCCGATTCGGGAGATACGGTGCGCGCCCCGCTTTATAGCATCGCGTGCGGGGTGACAATCGAGGCTCGCCGATTCTCCCGCGCGGTAATTTCGGCGCACGCCGCCACGGGGGTGGGATAAAGGCGGCCGATGATCCACGCCCCCTTTCTGCCTTCGCGGCTCGTGGGCCCCAGGTGCGGATTCCTGGAACGCAGGGAATAAATTGGACTACAACGATGGCCTTAACGACCCGGGCGATAAGCGAAAAATATATCCGAAGAAAACACGAGTATTTTTTTTCCCGGTAATTGTCCGACGAGACACTCGGATATCTACGCGGCATTCGTGCAGCTTGCGATTTTACACTTTCTGTGAGATCAAGGAAACGATCGAAAAATAAAAAAGTACTTTTTTCTGATACCATTCTATTCTCTTTGATGGAGCGTGCATTCAACCCTTTGTGCAGCGAAGATGAATATTTCTCACGGGGGTCGGGTTTGTTTTGCAGCATGAGTTATGTTTTCTCATGTAAAACGTCACGGGTTCTATTCCCGGCAGTGGAATTCCGATTCTTACGAGGGTTCTACACAGATAAATCTAAGTGGTTTACATGATTTTCGATCGTTGATGAAATTTTCCACTTAAATGATATTTAACTAAAAGTTCCGATACTTTTTATTACACCTGTGTATGCTATGAAAAGCATAGAAACTTGAAATTAGCATTCTCTAAGTGGAAAATCAATTAGGATATCAGCGAGTGATGTACGGAAAAAAAGATACATCACAAGAGAAATAAGGCATTAAGAAATCGTAGGATAAAGTAAGGCTGACTATAAAAGTAGGAGCGCACGAAAAACTTAACTATCTGGTCAGTAAGTCAGAGAAAAATGGGCACAGTAGTAAATATCTCAGGAGGAAAATAGCTTTAGCAAAGGCGGAGTTATTAAACAGGAGAGATTTAATGACAGGGACAGTATTTAAGGAGGTTCCGCCGCGACTGTGTGAATCAAAACAAATACTAAATTCCACATTTTTTATATTTTGTCCAAAAAATCCTGCTTTCACTGATGAAATGCGTTACCTATAGAAACCCAAAAGTAAGGAACAAAATATGCAGATTATTCCAAAAATGTATTTTAAATGAGCACTTTTTTCCAGCCATTGGAGCCGACTGCAGCGCCATTTCCTACGAATTACCGCATTTTGACTTCGATTGCGGCAGTAATTCCCTAATAACTAAAATAATAAGGTGGTAAGATGCCTATATTTTATTTGTATTCAATTACTCTGGATTATTTCCTTCATATAAATAGTTTTCCGCGAAAATGGCATTTATATTTTATGGAAAAATACTATTTTTCCTCGTGTTTCTCTCATTCCCCCATTGAACACAATATAATTTCAAGTTCAATAATAGAATAAAATAGCGTGGAAAGGTATTATTTTGTTGTTCATATCCGATAGAGGACAAGTTTTTTTTCTAAAAGTTGACAGAATGACATTTTAAGTCATTTTACGGTGGAACCACCTTAAGTAAGTAACGGAAAAATTGGTTAAGAGTTTAATATGGAGTGTAGCGTTGTATGTACATATGTAGGGAAGATACGCAGACTCCAAGAAAAGAGGACGAAAATATGCTTCAGACGTTTGAGATGCGGAGGTGGAGGAGAACGGAGAAAGTGTGGTGGACAGAAAAGAAGACGGCGAAAAATTATTAGTTATGGTGGGCGAGGAGAGGAAACTGAGGAGCATGAGATCAGAAGAAGGGAGATGAGAGGATGTAGGGAAAGCGGAGAAAGGGAAGGAAGAGAATAGGTTTCGTGGACGGGATAAATAAGGGATTAGACGGAATAAATTGCTGAGATGAAGACGGGAGTCGTGTACCGCGGCGGCGGCGGCCCCTATCTCCGCCGATAGTAAAAATCGAAAAATGATTTTCTCTTTTCCATTGAAACCTACCTTAACCTGCAGATTGCTTACACGAGTACTAGAAGAAAAACTTTTATTTAAATTGCCAACCAAGATTTCCACTTTCACAGTCATTATCAAGGTACACCTTAATAATGAAAGTAAAAGTCGAAAACTTGGTCGGCAAGTTCAAAAAAAAGTTTTTCATGGACTATACTAAGTTTTTCTATTGTAATGAAGTATCACAAAGATACGCCTGAGAAAATTAAGTCTATAATACCACTTATGTTAGTCAACAATTTCTTAAACTGTAAACCTTCTATAGGAAAAGAATTTATTAAATACATTATCACTGCTATTTTAACCTTAAATCTGGCATAATTCAAATATTTTTTGGTACTTATCCCAAAAAATGGCAAGCAAGGTATCTCTTCACACGTACACGTACCACGGGTTACGAGTTTTAGAAAATTGATACAAGAAATTTTGACTGTATTCTAATTAGGTTATCTTCAACGTGTCTCGTGTCTCAACAAGTCTCGAACGCGGATAAAAAAAGGTACGCAGTACCATATAACTGAGCATTAGACAAGTGTTGGAAGGCAAGACTGGAGGGAGGGAGAAGTGTTTTCAGCACAAAGCGTAGACACCACAGTAAGACAAACATTCAGCAGCGGCTTTCAAATGATGTAAGGCGCTTATTCATAAGAAATATTTAATATCACAGCCACCAAGAATTTCTTTCATATCACGCATAAATTACCAAATTTTATTTGAAGAATGAAAGAGAATGCAGGGTTTTACAATGTCTGGTTCATCATGAGACGATGAAGTATTTGCATTTTCGTGATGATAACGGATAAATCATGCTCCCGTATGGTACATACACCCGACTGTCAGTGAGATGACATGAATATTATCGTTGGGAGAGTTTATGCACATCGGTTATTATGTTTATAGCATGTTTACTCGTTGATTAAAAATCCGGAGCTGATACTTAATGACCCACCTCCTTAATGACTCCGTTTTTCGATGAAAAATGACTGGAAATTAAGGGCAAATACCAAAAGTTGTCCATTTCACACTCTCTAGTCATGAGAACAATGCTGCAGGACATTTAGGATTCGCACTACAGGTCACTGATGTAATGTGCAGGCACCACTCCTAGAACTAATGACACCATACGAGCGAATTATATTGGCGGAAGTTTCAGAATGCATGTCAGTGAATCAAACCATAAAATGGAGGTGCTGAAGAGCGTTAATGACTCTTGCTCGTAGACAAACTCTCAGTGAAGCAGTTTACGAGAGCGTGATTCTGACCAAATGCTCGTGGGTATACAATGGATCACACGGTAACTATATTTGAAATTCAAACCAAACACCGATCTCTAATCTGTGGGCTTGGTGTAAAAATGCTTGGGTGTGACTGCGATCAGGGACAGGGATTGGGATCGTGGATTTTACGTGATCGCGCATGCGCAAGCGAGTGAAAAAATAGACGCGCTAGCACATCGGAGTCGCTAGACGTTCCACGAGGAAACTTTCGCCTAGGCCCAAAATGGCCTCCACCCGTGCTTCGTGCATGCGCCAGATGAGATAATTGCGACATTGCGCCAGGGCAACTTTCTGACGTTCCCGAAGTCGAAATGACTGTCAGAAGTCGCCCCTGTTTGCTACTGATTAGTTTGTTATTGATCGGTAGATTCGTGGACGAGATTTCCAAAGAGTAGCGTTTTCTTATTATATACCACTAAACTTTTCGGTGAGTATGGAGCTAAATATGAAATTTCATCACTTAATTATGATTAATCACCCACAAATACTATTCAATGTAGGTTTTTTGGGGCTAAACACAATATAGACGATATTTGTTATTCGGCACCAAACTCAGCGCGCTAGCACATCTAAGTCGCAAGACGATCCACGAGGAAATGTTCGCATATACCAAATATGACCCCCAACTTAACTATGCCCACGCATGCTGGTATCGTAGTCGTAAACCCGATCGAACCAGACCACATATATTTCAATCGTGTTATTATTCACGAAGCTAAAGCACCGTAATGGATCACCCTCAAAAGGTGGCATTATCGTTTCCGTACCATCCCATTGTCAGTCTGACTTTAAAGACGCACCGACGTTAACAATCCAACCTTAAAATACTTTACAGCCTCGAGAGGCACAAGGCATTTTTAATTTTCCTTTAGCCCTTAGAAACAGTTTTTTCCTTCCCAAACGTTTTTCTATTCCATTGAATATCGTAGAAAAAAATTCCTTCTTGTTATTTCCGCCACTTTCATTCACAGTTTTTTTTTAACCTTCTGAAACAGGCACAACGCAGTAATTGAAGGATAAATATCTGCCAAAACTGACACCTCAAATGAATTAATAGGTAGGTCGGAACGATCAAGATCAATAACTGATTCGATAAGAGATATTGCTCTGTTATCGCGGTGGCAAACATCGGTCCCCGAAGGATCATTCCCGATGAATTGACGCAAATCAAACAACTCTCTACCTCCATCGACGAACAAAAGTCTAACCCTTCCCTCTCCCTCTTCTTCAGGTATCGTGGAAGCAATATCATTTGATAGCAATATCACTTTTGTCATGATCGTAGCACAATTACAAAAAGTGCCCTCCGTAGATTGACTCTCCCATTTGCTTTGTTTCAGCAACTCAAACGTTAAATTATACAATCTAAGGGCAAATGGGAATGTGAGACGAACAAGTGACTTTTCAGCAACAAAATTTCGCGTAAATTTTAGAAAAACTCGTGCAAGATGCAAATACTTAGGATAAAATCAAGAGCGAAATAAAACCACCAAGGGTTAACAGGTCTTGGGTGATTAGCCAGTTAAAGAATCGAAACGGTTCAGAGAAAGGCTGCGCGCTTTGTTCTATGAATACATAATAGAAAAAAGATCGTGACGGAAATGCTAAATGAATTAAATTGGGATAGGCAGGAAAAAAGAAGGAAAATCAAGGGACTAGGAAAAGTGCTCAAGATCTTTACTGATAATCCCACCCGGTCTAATACGGTGAAAGGAAGAGAAACAATGCTGTATTATACTTAATTGTACGAATGACCGCACGCTCACAATATAATTGCGAAAGGAAAGAACAGGTGCTCATAAACAACCTTTTTTTTTAAATAGAGCAACTGATGAATTTTTTAGTCCTTTCCTCATAGTTCCAAATCATTTATTAAAAATGTCAACAAGTTCATAAAGTAGAAAATCAATTATTATGGTGGGGGCAGATCGCACATTTCTACGTCATGATTATATGTTCTGAACATGTGAATTTGAAAACTGTGGATTGTGTTGCTGCTTCATTTTACATTGTAATTTGTATTTAATTTTGTTAATTCTAATTCAATTATTTTGTTACCACCACGCAAGATTGGCCAAATTGTAGCATTAATTGATGATAATAATAATAATATTGCAATTACTACTCGAAAATAGATACGACGTTGTACACGACCTTTGGGAAAGGTCATCACCATTAGCCATTCAATTCTAAGATTGGTTCACTGCCGCTCTCCATTCAGCCCAGTCCCCAATTAATTATTCAACGGCCCTTCTATCTCTTCTGTTCCATATCCCGCGCGTGGTTTCAAAGTGAAAAAAGCCATTGTATGAACATAGGGTTTTAAGGCACAATGTGTCTTCATTGCTCTCTTTTTTCCCAATTTTAAGCAAGATTAATCCTGAGGGAAAAGAAAATCACTTGGTAGGTGCCATTCCACTTCGGTTCTTTATTCGGATCGATTTCAACGACAACGCGTTATGAAGGAAGGATAATGACATGAGCTCAATGTTATCTTGATAATGACGCATATATATTTTCAAATAGGGCGTTCAAGGTAGTTTGAGCGACGTAGTTCCCTAGTCATAATGGAGACCATATCTGAATTTTAATTTTTATTTCAGCGTCTGTAAGAAGTATTACATAAATATTGTAATATTAATGGCGCAAAAATATAGTTATACATGACCAAAATTCTCATTAATTAAATAAATAAAGCTACATAAGTCTCTAACTTGGCTCATTTTTGCACGCTATAGGGTGAAAACGCCTTCACAACAGGAGGATTTTTTTTGAGATTCTGTAAAAATTACTGCGGTGAGTAATTGATTATATTTTATAAATAGTAAAGCAAATATGCAAACTACAGACTGATAGTATTTTGACGAAATCTAGTTGTTATAAATTCCAATTTTTTTCGATATTCTCCCTCTGGAGCGCACAGTCGTAATCTATCCCATGTAAAACAGCTTGTATTTTTTAAAAAGAATGCTCGAAAAGTAGTTCGACAAGGGGTTGATATTTTGATATATGTAATTGGAAATATGAGAGTTTTATCTTTAAAATGAAGTCAAATTTATCAAATTCTAGGTGAAGTGATATTTCGCTCAAACTACCTTAACTACAAATTGCCACCATCGGAATTTCCTGTACGGTTTCAATACCGAAAAATTCCGTTTCACGAGGATGAATTACCGGGATAACCAGCCACAAGTAGCGCAGTCTTCAAGAATCCCAAAAGGTAATGCTCATTTCGAGGAGATGCTCTGCCGAAAATTTCCGAATATAAGGGTTAAATCGACCGGATTAGAGGGAAGAGGGCTGATTCACGTTGAACAACACCCCTTTCCCCAAAAATGCCCCAAGGCCACACACAACCCCTGCCACTCACACATACACACCCCCGACCACACGGCTCAGCTAACCCTTACCGCATCCTGAAGGACGTAAACAAGGGGTGTAGGGGAAAACAAGGGAAGATGGGATAAAAGGGGTGAGGAAGGGAGAGAGAAAGAGATCTTTTGACCTTTTCCAAAGTATCGACCTTTTGCCCAAAGCCCTGGATAGAGGGTTAGGATACATACACCTATTGGGGCAACTTAAGGATGGGGAATAAGGGGTATGGTTGGGACTGCTTTTTATTCCTTTAAGGTGGAGTCTCCCTGGGGAGAAAAGGGTTATAAGGATATAAGGGTTATAAGGGTTTATATAGAGTGAAACGGCCAGGGGAAGGGAAGGGGAGAGATTCAACCGAGGGATGGAAAAAAGGCAGGAGCGGTACAAGAAATTTTGCGCGTGTTTCATCATACGTATAACAGAGACTATAGTGTGTCCCACGTTAAGTTGGCAGTAAGGGCCCTGTGGACTGTTGCCAAACTTAAGCTCCGTGTGCTCGCCTGAAAGCCACGAAGGCAACCATTTCCAACTCTGCGCTTAATTTAAATAAGTAATTATGGAGAATGATATTTGCATATTGGAAGATTCCTAGTTGCGCAGTTAGTAAACCGATAGCCGTGTGTTAATTTGCCTGCTGCTTTTGGCAACGTCGTACCTCTGGCTTTAAGCAGATTCACACAAGAATTTCCACAATAGCCCATACTGTAAACTGAATGTAAAATGCCTTATCATCAGTCGCCTCATCAGTCTTGTGTAGCATACGTGCTACATTGTTTCATTATTTTTAGGCGCCTATTACGCAGTGGATTTAAACTAGGGCGGTTGTAATGTATTCTGTAAACTCGGCGCGACATGGTATGCGTGTTTCTGTTTCAATACTTTTTATTTGAGTGATATACATTTTATTTATGCCCTAAAAGGTCCCTTTTAATGAGACATGCAAAATTTTCAGGGGACAGATAGTGACAGGACTGAAGAGGATATACATCACTATGCAGTATGCACTAGATACAGCACTAGCTTCGCGAACACACGGGGATATACGCACGGGAATATCTGACCATCGAACCGCCACCAAACAGGGAGGAGCAAAACACCTATATAATTCCCTGTAAAATAGAATGCAAGAAACGTCTCATTGTTCTTGGAAGTTCAATTAGTTGTGAACATACAAAAATAGCAGAGGTGCTTTTAGAGCCCAATTCAAGATCGAAGCTAATTAATGTTCATTTTTTATAAACGTTTACCAGAAAACTGTGCATTCATTTAGGAGGAGACGTGAAAATATCTGTGATACACTTTTACTTTTAATCATATTGTATTTTTTTTATTTTGTACACATTATTTTTTCATATTTCCATTATTTTTGACGGAGCTCACCAATACTGATGGAATTTCTGACAATATTTTTGCAATTAGAGGTATGCTACTTCATTGAGTTTTTATTAAGTGTAGCGAATTTAATACTTACTTAAATTCTTTTGTGTAAACACACGAGCCCAGATTCATAACGTCCAATTAATGTTGAAGGCAATATGACATAGCCTCTGCCTTACATTTATTATTAACGTTCATTAGGTAGACAATAATCCGGTGAAAATTAGCTCCAACTACATTGTAATTCTGGCATCACCGATATGCATGTTATGATTAGTTTCGGTATCGCAGTAAATGCAGTCATCTGGGTTTGGCGATAAATTTATCTTTTTAATATCATATTTCTTTTTCTACCAACCACCTCCAGATTTTATTAGACGGCGTTTTTATTTCGACAGTAATTTTCAAATTCAAGGAATCAATAGGCACAGTAAATTTTAATACCATACATTCTTCAGCAAAAGTTTCGTCTTTATTACATTCAGTGCGATACTTCGGCCATCATATGATTAAAATGCAACTTGATTCCGTTTGACAAATGTGAATTTAGTTCATAAATAAGTCTCTGTTAAATAATTTCTCCTTTTGAAGTGATTCAAACTCCAGAATTAACATTAATGAGAGCTAACTCCGTTGGAATAACAGCCCCTCTGGATAAATTGATTGTTAATTTTGTATAGAAATAATATATTTATTTTCATTCGAAAACCAAGGGACCCAAAATGAGAAAAACTTTCTCTTCCTCCAACATGTGTTTCAGCAGCCCTACATCACAAAAGATTTCTCTTAAACTTCTCGTATTTAATATATATAATTTGGTCTCCTGATCTCATTCTAGATGCCTTTGCAAATTTTTAAGACCAGGCTCGGGAGAAAATTGCCGAGGGGAAACACGCTCTCATTTTCCAGTGTTTTTCGACCGCCATTAAAAATTGCAAATTTTATTTTACTTCGCGTATTTCACGCGAATAATATCGGCCTCTTTTTCTCATTCAATTTTCCTCTTCTTAGTTACCCGTTCTCCCACTCGCGGCGTAGGCGTTTCGACTTCTCCCTTTGTGAGTCTCCGCGGATTTGTTATTTTTGAAACTTAATTAGGTTTTCATCTTCAGCCGGGGGGCTTGGAGAGGGGGAGGCTTCTTTTATTCCATCATTTCGTATTTTTTTCATCTTCTTATAACTTCAACCTATTTTTTCTCCCGATCTTACGTCGGTTCTCTGGTACAGAGGTTTTTGTTCCTGTAAACCTCTTCTCTCCCGCTCCATACCTCTTTACTTGGCGTTATATCTCCATGAAGCTAATGGCTTCACTTTTTCCTTCGTAGCTTGATACAAAAGATGGTTTGCTGACTGCGTGATGCGAATGAAATGAAAAATTCACCCTTTTCTATTCATGGCGTTTGAATAATTATCTACTATTTCACAAATGAAATGCTAAAGCTAAAGGTAGGAAATCAAATATTAAGGACTAATAGATGGATGGTAGTAGATAAATATAACTTTTAACTCATTCTGAATTATAATCGTACATGATATGTTGGTGGTCATCATTCCATGCAGACGATGCCCGTATATCTTACGCGTGACGTCAAAACAGCAAGTAATACATAGCAGTGCATAAAATAATAATGACCACTCGCGAAGTAAGAAGAATGAGAATTCACGCAATATAAAATAATCTGCAGCATAGCACTTAGAAGAACATTCATTAAAAAAAACTATATCGCAATTAGGTTCAACAGGTTCATGATTAACCTAGTGGAATGAATCCATTTTAAATATCACACAATTCGCACTTTTTCAAAGGATTTTATATTTTACTACGTGCATAAACACACAGAGTCATCTTCAGGACCTTGTCTTTGAGGTATATTTCGAAGAAAGGCTACTTCTCTATTTGATTCGTTACCATGGAGCTATTTCTGGAAAATTTCTACATAGTTTTTCGTTTCATGGTCAGTAGACCCCAAAACAATCACAAGCTCAAAAGTTTTGACGTGAATCCAAATGAACATCTTAAATGGTTCTCGGTGTAATGTATGGTTTTGCCACGATCAATATTTGTGTATTTTGGAGGGCTTCGTGTGCAAAAACTATAAAGATTACAGTATATCTAAAACTATGACTGGATAGCTCGTTACATCGACTAACGGAAATGGTTTGTCGCAAGCGGATGGGGGGATTACGAGGTGACGTCACAGCGCTGCGCGTGGGGGTCTAAATTTGGGCTTGTGTGGGCACGGCGCGCGCTCAGTTCAATTGTATCTCCGGAACGAGTCGGTCGATTTTAGTGATCGAGGTGTCTACGAGGAGCTGAGAACGTGAGTTAGACGTTAATAACGCAATAAATATAAAATTAACATTGGAAAGCAGAAAATATTAGTTACCATCGACTAATTGTTCATAGGTTATCCATTTGTACTAATGACTTCAATGAATACATGTTATGTTTTGCGTAATTTTCTTTCTTTCATTTCAACTTTATTTCTGACAAACAAAACAAAAGAATCTTCCAATAACGAGAGCAACGTATGTAATTTCAAATTCACGAAATAAAGATCCGACGGGAGAATCAAGAATACTCCCTGTCCTTTTGATTTTTTTATAGGCATGATAACTGCTGTAATTTTGCACAAATTACCTCTAAACTGGTACACAAAATATGAAGATGGAAAATCTCGGTTAATTTCTTTAATTGGCAAAATCGGACCAACGGAGTGGAAATGGGGAAGGTTTTCCTAAAAACTGAAAGATCACCATCACTCATTCAATATGAAATATATAGCATTTGTTTAAATTTATTATACTTTCTTTAACTACTAACAAAAACTATTGTTCGATAGACTTTTTGATAACACCACCAATAGCTCAAGGGGTGGAAACAATATGGTTTTTCGGCCAAAAAAATCATCCCTTCATTAGTGGGCACAGTGTCAGATTCGTTCAAATTTACTGGCGATCTAAATGTTATGTAAAACTTTTGCCTGAAACAGTTTTTGATACGACTAACCTTTACCACACGAGCTGAGCAAAATGAGCTAAGTGAATATTATAAAAACTTCGAAATCTACCTGAGCCTCTAGGCAGGGGTTAAAGCCCGGCCTAGAGGGATTTCTTTCATTTATGGCTTTTACAACGTATGTACTGAAGAGCGCGGGTGACAACACGCACCCTTGTATTACATTGAAACGCGTTGAAACGCGTAGTGGAATCAAAATTCATAAGAAAAAGTGCGACTATTATTCAATTTCATATATTAGTAGTATTTTTGTTTGATGTGCTTTGACGGTTAAGGTCATTTCGGACATACTGTCTACCACGCGCAGACAGGGGCAACAGTACTCGGACGAAATCTGAGGATCACCCCTCCCAACTCGAGCCGAGCCCAACGATGCTCAACTTCGGTGTCTGATCGAGAACCGGTGTTTCCATCGTGGCAGGCCGTTGCCCGATTTCATGTATTGCTATTAATAATATTTTTGATATAAATTGTAAATGACAAATACCGTTGTTGGTCATTCTGCCTTGTGTCACCGGGCATGAAGCAGTCGGGCTCGAAAGCATTGAAAATAGATTCGTTTTCTGCCGAAGAGACGTCAGTAGCGCTTTATTTTAGGAGACCAAAACCTAAGCCAGTATCAATTGAGATATTTAGTCAACATTTACAACAATTCAAGAACTAAATTTGACAAATGATATGATATTTACGGATGCTGATTGTTATTTTCACGCTAACTTAACGCTTTAAAATGAATATAAACATGTTTTCATAGTTTGCCACTGACATGAAATTATTTCATTGTTATTTGGGTGCGTAAAGAAATATATCTCAGATCTTTATGTGATAAAAATTGTAGATTTAGTTCCATAAATTCTACCCGAAGTAAAATTTGAATTCGTTAGAAATTGGACCTTGAGGTAAGAAGATGAGAAGAGGCTACGAGCTTTCGAAATATGGCTCTGGAGGAGACACACAGCAATAAGCGCAATTGACGGAAAGTCGGACGAACGAGGAAGTACTTGGTATGGTGGGTGAGGAGAGGTAACTTCTGGAGGACATTCGGAGGATGGGCAGAGTAAGTGGTTGGAACAGGTAATGAGGGGAGATGGTTTGCTGAAGGCCGGGATAGAGGGGAGGATGTTGGGTAAGCGGGGAAGGAGAAGAAAGAGAACAGGCTTTATGGACAGAACGAAGAGAGGTGGGACGCATGCCGAATTGAAGGATGAAATCGTGCAAGGAAGCACGGGCCCCCATCAGTATAAGACAAGTATTGGTAAGGGGATGGAAAGAAAGCGCCTCGCGGAAATCATGAGTGATCAAAGTAGGAGGAAGCAACGAAGAGGAACAGAACACTTGAAGATCTAGTCAGAATATTCGTGAAGAAAACAACACTTTGTAATCTTCCATAAATTAATTTAGAAGGCAAAACCTGTCGCACCATACTGTGATATAATAATGTGCCCAAGTTAATGATTTTGCCACAGTGCGGTGAAACGCGTCGTGCCATCTACTCAGAACGGACAGATTTAAAATGTCATTTTTCCCACGAACTATAAGGGAACATAACAGCGGCCAATGAGACTTTTATCTAGGTTTGTCCATAGGTAGTGTAGCTCTTAGTGGTAGCAGTACTCCCTAATACTTGAATCCTTATCTGTCACCTAGTACTAGCAGCACGAAGTGCATGTTTTCTACATAAGTCTTGAGTCTCTGTCCATTTGCGTAGTTGCAAAATACATATATATTAACGGTCCCTCTCCATTGTGATAATATCTGTAGTGTAGTCTATGCTTGTGAGGGCCTCGTGACAAGCATTAGCGATTTATTCTAATACATAATTAGTCGTAGCTACACTGACTTTAGGGTATAGTGTAATGCATGTTGGTGAATACTCACCCCCTGCCACACACCCCTGAGGTGGCTTGCAGGGTATTTTGTAGATGTAGATTTAGAAAGCTAATCCGGAAGAAAGTAAGAAATTCCGGAGCGAAATGTATACACTCTCAATATTAGAAAACCACTGAGTAGAGTACAGAACTACATAGTAAGTAAATCTGTGACAGATTACTAAGTGTTTTCTCCATCATGAATATCAACAACTTCTACCAAGTCCAGCCTGAAGCATTTATATTTCGTCTAGTCAGATGATAGAGTGCTGGGAGAGAGGGGAAGATGGGGGAGATTGATAGATATGTTAAAGTCTAGGAAGAAAGATAGGAACAACACTGAACTGAGACGAGAGAAAGGCCAAGCGAGACAGTGATGACTCAAGCAAGGGCTACAGGAGAGTAGCAGTGGTCCATCAAAAACAAACCATAACCGGTAGGGCACAGATAGATATTATGCCGATCGTCCCAGGGTAGACGATGATTCGAAAGGAGCGAGGGACAAGAAAATCATTCAAAGTAATCATTAAATGAGATCATAAAAAGAAAACTGATCATTGAAAAAACATAACCATCGATTATCACCCTAGTTTAGTTGTTAGTGTACGATAGTTTGGACATGATGACAGTGAAAGCAACAATATTTCGAGCGATATGCGTTAAAAATGGTCGTAGTTACACTAACTTTAATAGGGTATAGTGTAATGCAAGCTGGTGACTACTCACCCCCTGCCGCACACCCTTGAGGTGGCTTGCAGGGTATTTAGCAGATGTATATGAAAAAGGGGAATCTCTCAAGGGTTCCGACTCATGCACAAGTGCGACCCTCCTCAATTCTCATCTCTCCTTATCCCTCATGGCTTCTTTTCTCCTTAGCGTCTCCTCCCCCAACTCACACCAACTCAGTCTCCCTTACGGCGTCCTTGAAGGAGGAAAGCTCGAACGGACTCGAAAAGGTACGAAATTTATGGGGGAGAGCAAGTGGGAAAAGGGTGGGTCCCGTTTCCCCTCATTCCCCGTCCTTCCAAGACAACCTCCGCCACACTCCTCAACTCCTTCCCTGGAAACTGACTCCGGGAGAAAATACGGTCGACAGCGTGGATGGAAACATTTCATTCGACAATGGTGTGTGCCCCAGAGGATGAAGGGGGCGTTGCTAAGCAACGGGCCGCACTGGGAGATTGGAGGAGGGGGGGAGGGTTGTGGAAGCTGGAAGTTAGGTTTGGCGAGTAACGACTGAGAGTGGGGAAGGAGTCAGTAAGAGATTAGTCCGTCATGACGGCTCCCTATCCCTTCCGACGGAGAACAGGAAAACAATGCAAATAAGAATACTTTATGTTTGATTTCAGGCTTTCCCGGCGAATGGTGCTGAAGAGTTCATCATCCAAAGCCTTGAAAACGGCAGGAAAGTCTCCTACCGAAACGTCGGCAGTCAAAGAAAGCCTAACCCGGTGGGAAACCCGAGAGGAACTCATCAAGAATACTTAAAGTTATTGCTATCACGTAAAAAATAAGACTCGCGGAGAGGAGCCCTCGGCAAAGTTGTTCGAGAAAATATGCACGTGAAGAGTTTGATGGGAGCGTGTCGTTATATGTGGATGAGAAACATGGACCCTGGGGACGTAGACGATGACAACTGGATTGAAAACATTTAAGATGTGGGTGTGGAGTGAAGGATGGATAAAGTTCGATGGAAGGAAAGGTTAACTAATGTGCCGTTGAGAGAGAGAATGGTGTGAGTCAGAAATGCCACATTTGGGGAAAAAAAGGCTTACAGTAAAATCAATAAAAAATTAAAGTTAAGGGCTGCTCAAGTGGAAGAAACGGAAGATGGATAATCGTCGATCGTGCAAAAAAAACGGAACACCGGTAGATGAACTCTTCTGCACACCTATATGAAACATGCAAAAAATTGAATTACACCACTTTTACCATGGTCCTTATATTACTGGTTGCTCAACTGTAGAAATTTTACATAGAAAACGCTAGATGGCGCTGTTGCCGTAATCCTCCGACCCCAAAGAGTTCATTTTTTTAACGGGTGTGGCGCTACGAACCAAGTAGTCCGCTTCATCTTGAAAATTAACATGGCTATAATAGCGGAAACGCGGACACGAGATGATTTTTTTCGCCTTTACAGTGATAAGGAGGCTTTCTGGAGGAGTTATTTTTTGACAGTACGATACTGTGCATAGTGGCAAAAAATTGGTGCCATTAGCACATACAAGTCAGCGGTGGTTCTGGAGTAGTGACGGAAAGTAAATACCGTGCCGTCGGTCGTTGTGGTATCCCATTTACTTCCCCGTGAACGCCATGGTGTACGACAACAGGTCGTTCTCTGTGCCTGGGTGTAAGTCGGGATACAAGGCTACGAGGAAAGAAAATTCCAGACTGGGCATAAAAAATGCCCATTGGTTTAAGGCGGCGGTAAGTACACTGAATGTTGCATTGTATTTTCGGAAAAGTTGTTTTTTGTTCATGAATCTAAGCTGTGATAACGGTGGAGTGCCGAAGTCTCATTAATCTTAGCAACAAGTTTAGGTACACAATACGAATGTTGCAGCTGCGTGTCCTTTCTAACTGCATTTTTGTGTAGATGAAACTCCTTTTCCCGCTCATAATTTTCAGTAGACCTTATTTCAAGACGGCCGAAGGTGGTTTGTACCGTTTGTGGCAGACGCGTTGATTTTAATTTTGCTAGTAATCTGTGCCACCTGTTGTCTATCGCATGGTACAAAGAGTGTTCGCATTGGAATTTATTACTTTTATAAAAAGTTTTTTGCTCAATCGAATGTGGAATTAAACTCTTAAAAAGTTATTAGGAACCTCATAGTTGTTTTACCTAGAATGGGTCTGCTATCGTGGTTCGGGTTACATGTTGATAAAGTACTAACTGAGAAGCCCGTTGATTTTCAGCAGGAGGGTGAAGAGTAAGAGATGTGTTACCTAGTTCTTTTTGTGCATAATTAAGTCGGGCGTTGTGCGTGAAAATGCTGCAACACACCACTAATGAGACCTTTAATCACAATGTACTTCTCATTTTTGTTTAATATGAGGCATAATTACAATAGGTGAAGTCCCCATTCGTAAAGCCAATGGCGTGGTTACCAAGGAAATACGCAATTGTTGACATCGTTAGTTCCACATTTCCCCAAGTAGCAGCGCCACCGTTAAACTAGTCGTCGTGCTTCGTCACAGGCAACACTCCCGAGGGGAAGATGGACGACCATTTTATAGGGACCTTGACTATTACATTCAATAGCTCACAAGACGAAGAATTTGGCATGGCCGGAGAGGAATGGAGATTAGGGGATGTAGAGGACCATTTTTAGGGGTAAGTATAATGTCAGGAAGATTTCGTACAACGCGAAAAAAGAGGGACAGGATAGACACTTAACACGAGATGAAGGCGGGAAATAGAGAGAGCTGACAAGAGAATGCTTTCATAAAAAGGTGCTCTTTTAAAAAAGGTTTTAAGATGGAATAGGAGACAAAGTTACAAATTTCCTTATCAGAGATTAGGGCAGGTTTAAGAGGAATGGAGTAAAAATCCTCTATACTTTCGTTCGGTTTTTCTACATATCGTAGAAAATATCTCATATCTGATGACCTTGCTAAAGCCATTCTCCACCAAAATCCTACCAAAACCTAAATGCAAAATCAGGATGGAATAATACCTAGGGAAAAACATAACGTCGTTATAATAATTTGGTGTTTTGTATTGGATTGCCACTTTATACAGATGTAAGAAATGGACTGTCAGGAAAAAATAAGTAGCAATATTTCAAAAAGTGATAAGGGACAAAATGTTGAGAATAAGAGAGAAAAGGATACACCTTAAGATATAAAGGAAGATGTATTTAGGAGTATCCTTTTTGGGTGATATACTGCGGAGATATTGGATCCAATCTTAAGTGATTCAAAGAAAAAGCCGAGGAAAAGTATGGACTGGGAAGCAGAAAAATTAAAATGTGTATCAATGTAATATGGAAAGGGAAAATATATATTCGGCTGGAGATAAGGGTAGAATAAAAGAATAAGATGAGATATTCACCACAGAAGAACAAAATACGAACATATCTGCTTGGATATAATCACTTTAACTATAGAAAAATAACGAAATTCTGCAGAAGTATCTCAGATGAAGACAAAAGTAGGATTGAAGAATAAGGTGGAATATACACCCAAAGAAGAAAATATTGAGAAATTGGCATGAATAAAACCCTTAAACTCTGGAGGAACTCAAAATTGTGCAAAAAGCGATAAAGATGAAGACAGTTGAGTGGGATAGAAGAATACGATGGTTGATCAATCAACGAAGATGAAAATGCGGAAAGACTGGCTATACGAATTAATTGAAATCGGGTGAAAAACCCGAAATTCTACAATAAGTGGGGATGATCTATCAACATTTCCCACCGAATGAGCCTTCAGTCGAGTAAAAAAATACTTAAACATTCCTCTGTTTTAGCTACTGCAATGGGGTCGAAGTGCGAATGACGAAAGCGAAAAGGCAAACGGGGGCTGATGGAAGTGAAGAGAATGAGGAGAAGTCGAGAAGCGCACGGTGGCTGAGAGAAACAAAAAACTAATGACCTGTGCCTCGAGGAAAAAAAAATTGAAGATCATCTTGCGCCCTTCCCGACCTCTTCGCTTAACTTCGCCACGGTCGTGGCAAAACAAAGCTGACAGACGAAACATTACGGGCATAAATTATTCAGCGGCGCACTAGAGAGGAAGTGGAAAAGGCAGGGAGACGGGAAAAGGCAACTGTATTAAAATTATATTCACATTCGGAAAGGGGGGTTTCAAGCTAAATATTTCACGTAGTTGAGAGCCCACGAGTTTTAAAATAAACGGAGGACAGGACTATTTGAATATACTGATGGCTTCCAATAGTTTCCCAGGGAAGTGAGAGAAATATCGCTAGAATATTCTCTTCATTCCTTAAGTTTTTTTCGTTTTTTAAATTGAATTTCAGCTTAGGCTCCCTGGGGGATATGTCTCATACGGCGGGCAAAATATCAAAGAAACTCCTTAACCTAATGCCGCTGGAGAAATTTCTGGGAAGGATTAACTTAAAATGAGCAAATAATTGCTCTAGTTACACTTTTATGCGAAAAATAAACTTCTCAACTCGCGATATTTCTTTGAGTTAAGAATTTATACGCTTAGACTTTAAGCCGATACTGTCAGACAGTCTCAGAAGCACTCTGAAAGCCTTCTTTTGAAGTAGGTAACGCGAGGTCCAAACTTCCATGCGACACTTCTTCAATTCGAGTGAGACAAAATTGGAAAACAACCGTAAAATTAATTCATCACATTTGAGGAGTGTATAAGACAGCATTTTTATCAAAATTCAGCGTAACTTCAAGTATGTAATCCATATGTAAATTAGTCAACCGCAGACATAAATATTGTTTCTTTTAAAAAGTCCATTAAATTTAAAAATGTCACGCTATTCTAAACGTTATCTTAATGGCTTCACGTCACCGTATGATATCGCTCCTCTGCTCAAAATGCATTTAAAAGGGAAGGATCAAATGATTTTTGTGCATTGTCTTCAATGAGTGAGATAGAAACGAGTGTTCTCGTCAAATTATAGTGCGTCCAAGATAATAGCGCAGTTGGTAGTTAGAATGCAGTCAGTGTGTAAACACGTTCAACGCCGTTTGGTGAATGGAATCACGCGACCAAAGAATATATGATGGTGGACTTTGTTTAAACCATACGATCGCGAAAAAATTGTTTACTTTTCATTTCATTCGAAGCCAAATCAGTATATTTCAACTCCGCTATTATCTTGGACGGAGCTTAGGATGAAACAGCTCAATTTATCTTGAAAATGAGTCCTAATAATGTACACCATATCGTTCCGTGACGTCATCCACCATATTCTCGATGAAGTAGTGTTTTGTCGCCGACAAGCGCGCGAATTTTCGAAAAGAAATATTTTTGTCGACTTGATATTTGTCCCGTATAATTTAGTAAAATGTTATTAAGTTATTACACCGATTATTATTATAAAGCTGATCTTCCAGTTATGATAGACATAAATGGAAGTGAGTAAAAAACCTTATAAGATTTTTTGCACGCACGCATAGCCCGAACTAACTACACACTTCTTTCTTCATACCATCATACATGCAACTCTTGTTCATCCCGTCCATCAAACCTATTCTCTTTCTTCCCTTCCCCACTTGTCCAACATCCTTCCCTCCTTCACGTCCTTGAGTAACCCATCACCCCTCATTACCTCTACCAACTACCTACCCTGCCCCCCCTTATCTCCTCCTGAAACTTCCTCACCTTACCCACCATGCCAAGCACTTCCTTGTTTGTCTTCCTTTCCGTCCACCGAACCTTCTCCATCCTCCTTCCACACCAACATCTCGAACGCCTTCAGCTTATTCCCGTCTTCCTCTCTCAGAGTCCACGTTTCTGCCCCATACAACGCTACACTCCATATCAAGCTCTTCAACACCCTCTTCCTAATATCCTTACCCAAGATCCCCGTCATCAGTTCCCTTCTATTTCTAAACGCTTCTTTCGCTAGTGCAATTTTCCTCCTAATGTATTTGCTGCTGCTAAGACCATTTTATTCTAACGTACAGACCAAATAATTAACTCATAAACAGAAAATTATTGATGATAATGCATGTTTATTAGAGACAACATCTTCTCCAAAACTCTTGTGCGCTCGGCAGGATTGGTGAGAACGCGTAGTTTGTCATTTCCTCTAACCTATCCTTTTTTTTGGTGTTTTTGTTTCACGTGCTTCAACGCCTAAAGTCATTCCGCACATACTATCTGCCACGTGCAGACCGGGGCAACAGCACTCGGACGAATCGGAGGATCACCCCTCCAAACTCGAGCCGAGCCCAACGATGCTGATCGGGACTGTGACGAGCCCGAGTGACTGATCGAGAACCGGTGTTTCCATCGCGGCAGGCCGTTGCCCAAACCTATCCACCTCCCTCTCCGTCCCCCTACGAAAAAATGTCGATTTCTTTGAAAAATTTCGAAATGTCGAAGAAACTAATAGCCATGGGTCTGAAGAAATTGCGATATCTCGTATGGATTACTACTAGCGTCGATTGTTTCAGGCGAAAATGGAAAAATAAGTATGCGTGAAATAGATAAAGATTGTATGTTTTTGCCATAAATATTTTATTTTTTGCGAAATAATGCTGTAATTATTCCTTTTGTTGTAAGACGTTTATCAGCGTACATTTAAAATACGCCTGGGACCACACGAGACATCGCCATCGCAACCGTAAGTAAACAAAGAAGATGGCCGAGAAAGTACACTGCAAAAACGCCAAGAGGAGGACTGGACGGTATTATTGCGCTGAAATCTGGTTCCAGAATTTTTCAGGATGCAGAATTGATTATACAATTACCTTTTTAATTTTCCCCTGAGAAATAAATAGGTAGTTTCCTACTTAAATCTGCCAGATTTTAAATTAAAGAGTATACCTGTCGCGCTGATAGCGCCTGACCGCTAGGGTGCTCTTGTATAACCATTGGAGTGCGAGTGTCAGACCCTTGCTAATAGCCATATATTTTTACACTGCCTCACTCTAGAGTCGAATTCCACGCAATTCTTCAATTAGGTAGACATTCATTCGATTCAGAGCGAAGCGCTTTAGCAATCAGGAGCGAGCGATTCATTGGATTTGCGGGAGACGTCCGCGTTTCGCGAGTTACGGAAAGAAGATGTTGATTGGTGGCATTCGAGACGGAAGCCCCGTAAACTTCCAATTGCCGAGAGGAAGTCGATAGTTCCCAACCATCGCACCCAACAACGGTATCAAATAATATCTGAGACGTCCCTCGAAGAAAATTGGCTTCCCCACCCCCGCCGTGGAAGACAAGTGGGAATGATTCGTTTCTCCCCGAACCTCAGTCCCCCTCAAACGCGGTGATTAAATGGAAAGGGGGGAAGAGACAACGCACACCCCCCCCTAGGGCACCTATCTTTCTCCATGCTTGTCTCCTTTTGAGTTTTGGAGAAGATATTGTCGGCTTGTTCCAGTACTCACATTCACTTTATCTTTTCAATAGGCGTGATTATCGGGCGCCTTGAACCAGCAATGTCGAAGAAAATTACTAAATCCAACACTTTATTCCTCCAGCTGTGGCACACTTCACATATGTGTGGGAGGAAAATCATCTAGAAAATTAAAAATGGAAGAGAGAAAAAAAACTTAAATTAGGAGGAATAAAATTAGTGTATTAGCGGGTCTTCCGCGCAGGGCACCACCCTCCGCCCGGTATGCGAGCTTTCGCTCATGACCGGGGAACGGAAGGCTGCGGGGAATTCATTCAAGTATTCTACCAGCTTATTGGTAGGTTCTTGGACAGTCCCCATTCTGTATCCCAACCTCATAGAAATTGTCTCGCTTTCCCTCCTAAGGATGGCCCGTTATTAGATCCCTCTTCAATTCTTCATATCTTCTACCTCCTCTTATTTCGTCCAGAATTCCTATCCTCCTCCTTCCTCTTCCACGCTTCCTCAGTGTTCTCCCCTCTATCACTCTTTTCAACATGCCCTCTCCCCTCATAACCTCCTCCATCCATCTCTTCTGCCTTCTCCGAACCTCTGCCACAAGCTTCCTCTCCTCTCCGACCATATCAAATACCTCCTCGTTCGTTTTTCTCGCCATCCAGCTAACCTTCTCCATCCTTCACCAAACCCACATCTCAAACGCCTCAAGTCTACGCACATCCTCCCTTCGCAATGACCAAGTTTCCGACCCATATAGCGCCACGCTCCATATTAAAGTTTTCACCAGCCTCTTCTTTACGTCTCTTCTCAGACCCCCTCTCATCAATTCCCTTCTCTTCGAAAATGCTTCTTTAGCAAGCGCAATTCTGCATCTGATGTCCTTACCACTAAACCCATTCGCCTCCACAATACTACCCAAATACGTAAACTGCTCGACCTGCTCTATCTTCTGCCCTCCCACCCTTATATTCAGCCCCGCCTTCTTACTTCTAGAAAATCTCATTACTTTAGTTTTCTTCTGGGGGAAAAAGGGTAGAGGAATGGGTAAATTCCGGCCCCATCAATAAGGAAATCAATTCCAGGTAGAATTCCGGTCTCAAAAGAGTAATACATAGGTATATGATTAAATCAAAGAACCGTGGAACTGGCCGCGCAGTAATTTTTTAACGAAGTCACCCACAGGTGATCACACACTTGTCTGGAATTCAAAGGGAAAACATTGATTCGGGACTAGGATTCGAACCCAGACCGGGAGGATTATGTTTAAACTGTTTGAGACAATTTCGATGATGCAACAAAGGAGACAAGTGGTGCAGTTGCAAAGGGTTCGAGATTTTGGTGTAATTTAACTACTCGTAAAAATCTCACGCAGACTTCAAAATCCTATGAAACTGGGGAAGAATGGATGATGGTTGTAAGTGTGGAGCGTCAGTCAGAAAACATTTCTTTAATCATAGAGACTAACACAGGTGATTCGAGAAGGTGGAAGACTCACCACTACCTGCCGTCCCGTTTCGACTCGTCTCACAGTGAGACCTCGAGATAGAGTCCCAGGTAGGGTGAAAGCGATGGGTGATTTAAACCACTTGCCTAATAGCCTTGCTTGTGTGTGCCTCGTGCCTTTTCCACGAAATAATTTGGTTCCCCGGCCTCACTCTTTCGTTGCCTCCCTCTCTTCCCCTCCGTCCTTTCCCATAACAAACTCCAATACTACCTCCCCACCTTGTTGCGCAGGTCTGTGCCAGAAAATGTTGCGGGAGCTAAAGACATTAGGATATGAATAGCGTTAGAGAAGGATGAGTTTAGTAATGGAAGGGAGATGGTGACGGGGACTTTGGCTGAGGATATAAAGAAGAGGCTGGTAAATAGCTTGATATGGAGTTTGGCGTTGTATGGGGGGGAGAAACGTGGACTCTGTGAAAGGACGACGAGAATAGGCTGCAGGCGTTCGAGATGTGGGTGTGGAGGAGGATGGAGAAGGTTCGGTGGACTGAAAGGAAGACAAAGGAGGAAGTGCCTGTTATAGCGGGTGAGGAGAGGAAGCTTCAGAAGATTAGAAGGAGGCAGGGTAGGTGGTTGGAAGATGTAATGAGGGGCGAAGGGTTGCTCAAGGCCGTGATAGAGGGAAGGATGTTGGACAAGATGGGGGCAGGGGAAGAAAAAGAATAGGTTTTATGGACGGTATGAAGAAGGGTAGGACGGACGCTGAGATGAAGACAGAAATAATTGAGTTAGCTAGGACCCTGCACGTGCAAACATCTAGGGATTTTTTTATTGACTTCCGTTGAAAATCACCTTTAACCGGTAGATTACATACTTTAATGAAATGAATACGCTTCACAGTGCGTAGGCTGTAAAACAAATGGGAAGCAACTGCACCCATGTGTTGAGAAGTAAGCAGCGCACTTGAGCGAATGAAAAGTTCCCAATAACTCGACCAAGTACTATTCTCACTCGCATACTAAGCGCGCATGAACCCTTTAAATGTGAAACACTTAGAGACTCTTATGGTTACATCCAGCGGCCAAACGCCGATTTATCAAAATTACACGGTCGTATATACTGGTTTCAGGGTCGTGTTTATAAGGGGGCTGGATCTTCCATTACGGCGAACCCAACTCGTAAACTCGCATCGAAAGCTTGAGGATGACCTTCGGTTGGAGATCGCACTTGAGCCGGACGGGTAGCAATGACGGTCCCGAGACTGCTTTCGATTCAAACATTCGGAGCACGTCTGTTCAAACGGGAGCCTCGATGACCATTAAGGACTCGCCGGATGGAGCAGAGCCAACCACCGCCCTCGCTAATGCCCAGTTCACACCGGGATGTTTCCTCCGATAAAAAAAATACTTTTTTACTGCGACATGTGTCGTCCCCAAGAGTTATAGCTCGAATTTTTATGCCTTTTATGCTAGCACTAAGAATGAAGTCATCACATCATATTACCTCGAGCAAACGAACCTGATGTGATATCATATTGAGCATCCACTTGTAAAGGAGGAGTCGAGCGCGGATTTTGCAATTTTGTATCGGGAGCATTCTATTCGCTCTATAGTAGTAATCTGCTCTAGGGATGGGCGATTATCATAAAATAATCGATATTTTGTAAATCGATTAATTGCAAGTAGCCGATTAATCGTGCCCGATTTATTGATTTTATTAATCGATTCATCGATTAATCGATTCGATTATTTATATTCAATAACACTATAGTAAAATAAAGTAACAATATCCTTATTTTTTAAAATTATAACTAGGGCAACAGGAACATACGCGTCGCTAGTCAATTTATTGATTGATTTTATTTATTTATTACCAAAATAAGAAGCGTAAATAACACCCGGCTGTTCCTGGCGAAGCGACATCTGACACATGACACGTGATTGGCCAGTAAAAGGTGGTGCCGTGTATATTTACGTCATGCGAATTCTACATTCTACTACCTCTATGGCGTCGTCGCGTAGAGTTCAGCCACAGTCGAATTTTCCAAGTGAAGATGAACGTGAGCCGCCGAAACCATCACAGTTCACCTGACACAAAATTCCGAAATAATCGATAATCGGTCAATTTCATCGGATATACAATCGATATCGGATGTTGCATTAATTGATTCCAAATTTTCGATTTATTGACAAAAATAATCGATTATTCGATTTATCGATATCGTAATCTCCCATCCCTACTCTGCTCACTTCGTAATACAACTGCGCACTTGCATTCCATTCGTTCCAAACACTGAGCACCATGTAACGTACTTCAAAACGGATGAGGAGCAGATTTGACGTGCACTAGGCAACAAAAGAACTTAGATAATTACATCCGCGATCATTGTTCATGTGTTTATTTTTCAGTAAAGGTGCGAAACATGGATTTTGATTATTTTAAATGGTTGATTACTCTGAGGTAAAAATATATGACTTTTTTAAATATGTATACTGAACGAATTCGATAACTATACATAAAAAATCCCACCGTGACTACTGTGACCTTGGGAAGTATAGGATGCTTAACATAACGAAAGGTTACCCAACGCTTCGCCTGTTCACATCGTTCTATTCGTCGTCGATCGAGTAAGCTGAAGTTAGCCGATTTTTTCCAATCTACGCCAACTTCAAGACCTTGCATGGAAAATCCTCTTAAGTAACTTACTCGGCCATGGAGGCAAGAGTGAAGCAAAGAAATCGTATCATGGTTTTAAGGCTTCCTTTCTCCGCAACAAAACACTCAACGACACCAATCATACACATATTAAGGAATAAAACAGAGGGAACCATACGGTACGATAGTACCGGGGAATATTGAAGCCATTAAAATGCGCAATCGGCTGTATTGAATGGATCTCTTTGTGCCGTTAATATAATAATAATAATTTCGATTTTGTTAAGGGCGAAATTAGGGCTGTGCAGCCCTATCTTCCATTTAACCCTCTAACGTTAACACCCATTCCCTAAGTGGAAGAAAATCCACCCAGGCGGGACTCGAACCCGCGACCTTAGGATTGGCAGGCGAGAACTTTACCCCGCCGCCACCGAGGCCGGGGAATGCGCCGAAATATTAAATAAATTAAATAATATTTAATATACGCCGAAATCATTCGTATGCAGGATGAAATTGTCGTGGTGCCGTGATGGTTCACATACAAAAATATACGACGGTAATAGTTTACAAAAAAGCACTACCTGTATATTATTCTAAATGTATAGTCAAATTACGTGCAACAGCCACGTTTGGTGGCTTTTTTCCATTATTTTGAGACCGTCCAGCATTCAATCCCTTAACATGTACGTGAGTTGAACCACAGTCAATCAGATAGCACGGAAGCAAACAGGGCAATTGACGCGACATGTGAGTTTTAATTAAATTACGACCAAGTATAACCATTACGGAAATGATGGTCGCAGTTTCAGCAAAATGACCGTGTGATATTTACCCAGCGATAGAAAAGCTGTAGCTAAAGTTTCCTTGAACTTGTCCGTGAAAAATGACCGTGTGAATCAGCCTTGAAGCAAGCAAGCACTATCAAACAATAACGCCGACACACGAAGGCAGGCATACCAAGATCTTCAATCCCCTCCGGTAGGATTGAAAACCACGACCTTTGGGCTGCCAGATTGCCGCCAAATCAAGCAAGCTTTGGTACATACGTTCCACATTTAGGCGAGAGTATGGTCTTTTATGGCGATTTGCTTCTTGTGTAAATCTCCCTGAGGTCGAATATGCGATGTTGCCAATAGTCACTGAAAAATTAACATAGTGCTAAGCAGTGTACTAAATGTACCTATATTAGAGTGGTCCAATGTGAAAATATTATTAATTAAAGCAACTTACTTAACTTTAGTGCTGTAAATGTTTGCCTACATGGTATATAGGTGAGTACATAGAGCATACGTTTGGCTACACTGTTCTCCATAAGGCCCATACTGTCAACTGCATTTGGAACACGTTGCATCGCTGCAAATACTTTTCAAATGATCAACACTTAAACAACAACACCGGCAATAATTTTAGATACTACTGACAGCAACTGAAAAAACCTTCACTGAATTGTGAGGAAGTAAAAAACGTAAGCACTCAAGATATCAGTGAGTTAAGGTGGGTTCACACTGGCAGGATTATTGCGCAAGTTACTTGCGGCATGCGTCTTTCGACGTGAATTGCAGGTGTAAACGGTTTCTCAAGTCCGCTTGCTCATTTTTTGTAAAGTTTCGGCAAGGTATTGTTGCCAGTGTAAACAACAACCAATCTGGCTCTGCGCTAACTCGAGAAAGTTTTTCTGCACAAACTCGTGAAAGATTTTTCGTCATATTTAAATCCTCCGCGAGCTCTTGCCGAAGAAAATTGTGGAAGTAACTTGCCAATGTACACCCACCCTAAGAGTAAACGCTTGGGCGTTAAGCATTCTCGGTTTGCATCCGCTCCAGTTTGTCGACTCTTACAAACCCGTGCACACTTTTGAATTCGTTTGTGGATTTCGAATCCGGGGAAGGACAGGGGACAAGGAATAAATTGGAGGGATAAGGGAAACCTGTTCATCGGAACCCCTCCCCATCACTCCAAAGACGCCCACTCTCTTATGAGATAACCAATCCCATGATACCACCCATCTCACTTTACTACATTGCGAACACCGCTCCTCCCTTGTTTTATTTACCACGCCGCAGAGTCGGAGCGGAATCAAACGCAAGAAAAATCAACCACGGAATATCGATTCCCTCTTTTCTCCCGTTCGCCTCCCCCTCCCGCCCCTTCCCCGCCCACCTCCTCTGACTCATATTCTCATCCACTCACACCCCTTCTCCCCCATTCGCAGAAGAAGATCACAAACGTGCGGCATTTCCATCACGCGCGGAAACCATGTTCAAAACGCCCCTCCAGTCTTCACAAAATCAACCTGATAAACGCCCCCTTACATCTACATCTACAAAATACCCTGAAAACCACCTCAAGGGTGTGTGGCAGGGGGTGAGTAGTCACCAACATGCGTTACACCCTAAGGTTATGTAACTACGACAACCTATTGATGCATTAGCATGCATCGCTGATGCTTTTCAAAAGGTGAAGTCTCACAAGCATACACTACACTATATGTATGCTACCAATGTTAAAGGGACCGTTTGCATTGATGTATTTTGCAACTACAGTGAATTCGTGTAATGCATGTTGATGACTACTCACCCGCTGCCACACACCCAAGAGGTGGCTTGCAGGGTATGTTGTAGATGCAGATGTATATAAATGGACAGAGATATAAGAGTTATATTGCAAGCATTCGCGGCGTACTGTTAGTGCAAGGTTGCAAATAAGGATACAAGTATTAGGGAGTAAATCATCTAACTAGCTACACTACCTATCGGCAAACCAAGAAAACTCAATAACAGTGGGAAAAAGGAGGGAGTAGAGGAGTGATCTAAGCACGGGGAAATATAAAAACATTTTTTTACAGGTGTCAGGGGGAAGGGCTGGCTATTAGAGCACACATCAGTATGGTTACAAATTTGAAATGATAATTATGACAGAAACAGAACACCTACAATAATAAAGTTAAAGGAGTTAGCATGGGACAGGTTAGAATGGAGTAGTGCCAATGGACCAATCATGGGATTGAATGACTAATGATGATGACCGTCCTGAGAACAATTCATCGCAAATTTTTTAGCCAAGCGAGTTCTGTTTCCCCAAAGATGATCTAGGCGTTGCAAAAAAGTTCTCAGTCAAGTGTTTTGACAGATGGGGATAAAAACGGCTTTTGAAGGAAACAAACGGCTCCCGAGACTAGCCAAAATTTTCACAGCTCTACTCTTTCGATTTGAGGTAATTTCGAAATCATACAAAGCAAAAAAAAAGGGGATAACTTTTATTTGATTGAATAGAGACCCATGTAGTGGTAATGAGACATGGTGGCGGCCATATACGTGAAGCATGACGTTGCTAAATTTCTTGCTTAACTCTTGTATTTCTGTGCATTTACGTAGTTGCTAAATCCACAAATATGATTAGTTTCTCTAAAACATTTTTAGTATGCCTATAATGTAGTGTAAATACAAACAAACAAAAGAAAACAACAAATATCGTGCGAACAAAAACCCTCGGAGTGCGAGGTGGCCCAGGGAAAGGAACTGGTCCCCTACCCTGAATGTGTGATAATCACACGCCTGTGGCTTAGTCCGGGTTGAGCTCTACCCTCAACTATCCAAGCCAACCTTCGGGTTGAATCATTGAGTGAGTGATAGTGTAGTGCATGTTGGTAAAATATTACACCCTGACAAGAATTTGCAGGTTTTTGCTAATGTATTAATATGTAGTCGTAGTTTCACTAACCTTATTAGGGTATAGTATAGTGCATGTTGGTGATAACTCACCGTCTGCCACGCACCCTTGAGGAGGCTTGCAGGGCATTATGTAAATGCCGAGGAAGAGACGGAGTCAGCTGCGGAGCGGAGGGGCGAGGATGGTGAGCAACGCTGTCAATATACATCAATTATCAGTCCCGTTCAATTCATCGACGTCCCCGGCACCGCTACCTTGTTTGCGAGTATCGTTCGCTCACTACGAGAACGCGAACAAAAAACGTATCCTTTCTCTGAGATTGGGTGTGTGTACGAAGAGATGAGGAGAAGCCTTAAGTAGAGGGGGGTGGGTGGGAATGAGGGGGGTGGGGTGGGAGGGGGATGGGTGAGGATACGGAACGTGGGTAGCGGTGTGAGAGGGAATTGGAAAGACGAAGGTTTTACGCTGCGGAGAGCACCTTATAAGCACAATACGCCTGCGTGACGAAGATCTTGGCTGACTCTGTTGGAGAGAGGGGGGCGGGGGGAAGGAAGACGTATATGGAGAGGAGAGGGGGAAAGGGGAAGGAGAATTTCCTCGCCTCCCATTGGCCGACGCGAGCGAGAGAGAGTGTAGGGGAAGTGGGAGGGGCGGGAGGCGGGGAAGGCGTTCGTTTGGAGCGAGTGTGTGCGCGAGAGAGGGCGTTGTGATGGGGAGTCGGCTGTGGTTTTTTTCCCGTCCCTCCCTCCCTCCCGCACCAACACCGAGTGTCAAGGTCGATGCGCTCGGAAGCAAGGTCATGCCCGAGGAAGGTCAGGGAGAGGAGGGGAGGGCGGAGGAGGAAGGGGAGAGCAAGAGCCGGAGGGGAGAGTTTTGCAGCGCCCTCCGGCGCAATCGCCCACGGTCACAGGAGGGACGCGGCGGCGCTTTCAACGCCGCGAAAGTAGCGTTGCCCTTTGGCAGCGCAGCGTTGAGGCCTTGTGCCGCGTCTACACTGACCACTTAAGTACGCACTTAAATGTATTTTACACTTAAGTACACCGTGTAGACGCCCTCTCACCACTTAAGTAACGGGTCCATTTAAGTGGACCCGGGGACCCCCTTTTAAGTGGACTTGGGTGATATCGATAGTGTACCGTCGAGGTGGTCGAAGTCCTGTCATCGATAGGTCGTGGAGTTTATATAATCATACACATCATGACTGTGTTTACATCGTTTATATGAGGAGTTGAGTGATTGTAAAAGTGTTATTCTTCTTTTACATTTGTTTATAGGGTTATACGAGTCTAGAAAATATCTTATGTTACTTCTCGGGCACATAATTTTTGCGCGATGCAAATTTCTTTCCACCATCACTAGGTAGCGCTGAGGTAGATATAATATCTGTGTGTAGATACTCCCCTGCATTTAAATGCTGCACTTAATTACACTCAACTTAAGTACACTAGTAGTGTAGACGAGGTATTACACGGCCACCTGAAATATTTCGCTACCGTGACGGATGCCTGCTAACGAAAGTTAACTGGTATCTTTTAGTGATACGCTGCCGTTACGAACACCAGAACATAAACGCAATGCTTCACGTTACGAATACCACTACGCTCTAAGCTACTGGAAGCGTTGTTTTGGTTGCATCTACATCTACAATCGCTAATTCTTGTCAGGAGGCGAGGCCTCACAAGCATGCACTACACTATAGGTATGCTGCTAATTTTTGAGGACCGTTTGCATTAATGTATTTTGAAACTACGTAAATGGACAGAGATAAAAGAGTAAAACTGCAAAAATGCACGGCGTGCTGTTAGTACTAGGTGGCAGATAAGGATAAAAGTTTTACGGGGTAAATCAACTAACTAGCCACACAACCTATCGACAAACCTAGTTAAGAGTCTCATTGTCAGCTCTTATAGTCTCTTATCGTTCTCGGGAAAAATGGCATATATGTCCGTTGTACAGCCTATCTGATCTACCGTAGTATGTAGGATCTCGTTAAATGTTATTAATGTCGTCAGAAAATAAATCGGTTAGAAACTTATATAACAGATAAAGTCTACATTTTTATTGATGGTCTGACAATGATTCCCATACTAGTTGCCGCAAAGTTTCAGTAAGAGTAACGAGATAATCATAACGGTCTATTACGTATCTTGCCAATTTCGCTGCCCGCGTTCTAACTTGGTTTGTAAGCCTACCTCGTAAGGATCCCAAAAACTGGCAGCGTTAACCAAGTGGGGCTTAACAAGGGAGATTTAGCTGATTACCCTAACTTTACCGTCGCACTTGCCAAGTACTCTTTAAAAAAATCTCAATTTACGATTAGCTTGGCCGGTAATTTTCCGAATATATTTACCCCACGAGAGATAATTAGTTCGTTTAACTCAGTTTATTTAACGTAACGTTACGTAGCATTACAGATACCGCTATCTGAAAGATTTTTCCACCGCGAAGTTTGTCTACCATCCCTGGAAAATAAACCCATTCCCACCGTCTATTTGTTCAGTTACATGTACTTCTTTCCCAAATCCCAAATGGTAAAAAATTAAGGTATTTACGCATTGCTAATGGTGAGAGGAAAACTCTGTGGCAGTCGCATGCGCTATGTGTGACGCTATGGAGGCGAAGGCTACAGTGGATGGGATCGACTAAGTATGGGACACCTGAGGGCTAAGGAGCGGAGGGGAGAGAACAGCACATGGGAGGCAACGCTGCCGACATTATTGCATTTAACTTGAGAGGCCGGAAAAGTGTCAGCAACACTTTTTAAAATAATGTTAACTCTCCAAAAGAAGCTGGATAAAAATACACAGATTAATGATCGAAAACCTTCGGAGAAACCATCTCAATAAATGTATTAAGAGTCATACAGAGTTAGACAGTTTGATGTGAATAACAGATTGAGCATTGGACGCAGGGATTGAAGGTTTGTGACTTTGGAAACCCAAGTAAATATGTTTCGCAACCACTATACTCGAGAGAATGAAAAGAGGATTCCATGCAATTACCACCATGTTTTGCTATCGCTATACTAGAGAGGATGAAAAGGCAATTCTGTACAACTGCTACCATGTTCCACCACTACTACACTCGAGAGGAAGAGGGCTGGGGTAAATTTTCTACGGGCAGTGCGATACTAAAGAGCGCTACTTTAACAACTCAACAATTACCTCATTCCACACTTCCTTACCGCCTTCGTCTCGCATACCATCTTCTCCCTCTCTTCTCTCCAACTCTTCTTCCCTTTCCTCTTCAGTCATGTCTGCTCACGTACTACCAGCCTCCCACCCCACCCAAACTCACTACGCATACTATACTACTTCTTCCCTCCGCGAAGAAAATCCGGTTCTCAACCCGTCGACGGCGGCTCCATAACACCACAAAGGGAGGGAGGAGAAAGAGGCCTTGCTTCGCCGCGGCATAAGCATTATCGTGCCCGCTTCCTCCGCGTTCGTGAGTCCATCCTCACACAAACAAGCGTCTCGATCCGCACACATTATGTGAGCTCCTCATCCCTTCCTACTCGCCCTTCTGCGCATGCGTGCATGACCTTACAGGGAGAGAGAGATAGAGCACAGGCTTAATTACCTTTCCGACCACGCTCTCACCTCTTTAAAAAAAAAACAAAAAAATAATATACCCCCGCGTAGTTGGCGGTTTTGGCATACACTGCCTTTCCGTCTGTCTGTGAGAACATTCCTCATTTCCGACTGTCGATCTCGCTTCATCCTTGGTAGTGAGAGCAGACACTCCGTTACCAACCGCTTTGGAGATTCATTAAATGACGCTCGCACAGTGTCCATTTGGAATTCTAGATGACAAAGGAGAACCAAGTGGAGTAAGACAGGGCATAACGGGTTTGTTAGAGTACACAAGGGAGATAAGGATAGCAGGGATGATCCCACAAGAAGGAGACTAGGACAAGTCAGGTCACTTATACTATCGCATAGGATTGAAATACCTCTCTTCACATTAAGTGCTGTTACAATCATATCATCTGTTGAATTCCACATAGTTGGGACGTCTATTACAAGGTTCAGTGATGGTTCCCCTGCAGCTTCGCAAGCGCTACGGAATTTATTTCGTAACGGCTCACTTTTTTTAATTTTTAAAATTAGAGATCTTATTTTGGCAATTCAAGTTTTATTTTCTTCTTCAAAAGCAAAATCCTCGTCGTCACTGTCAAAACTAAAGCTGGTCTTCTGAAACTCCGTCCTCCAGAGACAACGTCCTTAATAGATCCTGTACTGCAAGGTTTAGTGCATGGGCTATGCATCTAAAATGCTGATCAGTGCTATCAAAACTTAGTGCTTTAGCGATTTAAACTAAGGAACTCGGCCCCAAATCGAGGGATTTGGGTTCGAATCCCGGTCAGGGCGAATGATTTTTCCTCTCAGGAATTTCACACAAGTCTGCAAATAGATTTTTTCGACAGGTTTCTGGCCCCTTTTAAAATGGACTGCATGCTGCTGAAATAAGATTACCTGCCGCTAACAGGTGTTTCTGGAGAAAATGTGATGAATGGAGTTAGAATGAGTGGCTGATGAATAATTGCCGGTCAGATGATCCAGTAATGGACTTTTTGGTTAGCAAAATAAAGGCAAATGGAAGAAATTAAAGTCAAAGAAAAGCCAATTGTAGTTATCTTTTTTATTGTAACATCCTCAAAACAATTTAGCGACGTTATGCTAAATATCCTCACTAACCTCAGAAGATATATCATGCAGGAAGAGGTACATAGTTATTTCAATTATCATTCGTCTTTCTGCCGAGGTGATGTGCTCTGCGCAATTCGAAATGGCGCCATCATTTTCTCCTAGCATGCAAACTATAAGCAGGATTGCAAGTGCCGCTGGGCGATACTTTACACATATGCGAGTATTATCCAAGATATTTTTGTCGGAGAAGTAAGCACTGAAGATTACCACTTTAGAAAATAGTCCAATTTTTGCTGGATAAATTTTCCAAGTTTATTATCGCAGGAAACAAGGAAAAGTAGTCAGCCATTAACACTCCATTACTTGGCTCCAGAAATCACGCTCATGCATTCAGAAATTGATTTTTCGGCAAAAATTCTTTTTTATAGTTAGATAATTTATCGAAAAGTTATTATTGAATTATATTTCAAATTTAATACTTAAGAGAAACGTAAAATTTACATCGTCTTAACAGAAGGACATAGTTTTAGGGATAAAGCTATACCAAATACCAATTAAGGACATGTATCTGTATTTCGAGACTTTCGAGAGTCTCGTGGAAGTGGTATCGTCTCGTCTCGTCAAAAAGTGGTCTCGTCTCGAGTCTCGTCTCGAATTCTACCCAACGGTCTCGTCTCGAGTCTCGTCTCGTTTTCGAGACGAGACTCGAGACGAGACGAGAAAGTCTCGAGTCTTGCGGCAACACTAATGCAGATGTAGACGTAGACTAAATTGCACCGAATACACGTAAGCTCCCTTTACCTGCAAACCTAACCTCACTGGTGGATACGGAAGGACCAAGATAAAAGTCACCACATACCACAGTAGTCGACATTTTGATGAAAGCATGAACAATTGCGCTCAGATCAATTAAGGACGTTCAGTGGTTTCACTCAACTTAAGGGAATTCGACAAAACTTGCTGGAAGCATTAATTATGTTTTCCTAAAGCTACCAGAATTTTTTCAATATTATTTACCGCAGATTTCTTAGGATATTTGATGTGGAAGTGGGCATGAAATTAAATGGGTTCGTATGGGAACGCGAGGTGCGACTAGCTTTATTCATCGAAAAGAACGTTTTCTAATTAAGAATAAGGGAAACAAAAATAATTTAAATCAAAATCAGAATAATGTATGCAAATCGTTTGATATACTTTATTTTTATTATTTTTGTTTTTCTTATTCTTAAATAGAAAAAGGTTCTTTTTGATGAATTAGGTTACTCGTACCTTGTGTTCCCATAAGAACCCATGTAATTTTTTGTCCACTTCTCGATTAAATATCTTAAGTAATCTGCGGTAAATAATTCTGCAAAAAATCAGGTAGATTTAAGACAGCATAAATAATGCTTCCAGCTAGTTTCGTCGAATTCCCTTAAGTTGAGTGAAACCACCAGACCTCCTTAAGCTAAGAATACATTCAGTAAAAAGTCAGAACAGAAAGAATCAATGCAAATGAAAGAATAAAAATCGTGTGTTTTAATCCACCTTATGGGAAAGAAGGTCAAAATTCATTTACACTACGGGAATCGAAATCACGACGGCAAGACCATTTCCCGCGCCGAGGGGCGGGCGCTACTGAAAACCCTACTCCCCGTGAAGTCATGCTTCCCGCTCGACATACATGTTTACATGCCGCAAGTGTTAACGACACGCAGGGGGTTTTTCCATATAATATTCAGCCTCTAAATTTGTCGCTGGCATCAAAACATATCATTCACCATCAACAACCTCAAGCTCGATGGATTTGCTGTGGTATTTTATGCTGGGGAGGAGCTTAACTAAAATCTTTGAAACCTGCCGTTTTTCTTAAAACAAAAAAAAAAGAATTTTAAGGTTAATTAAAAAAAAAGAGCCGTTTTGAAAGTTCCTTTCCAATTTTTCTTCATCTAGAGTTTCTTCCAATGAAACATAAATGCATGTATAAGGTTCTACGACGTTTTCATACAAGAAGTGGAAATGCAGGGTTATTACTGTATCTGTCTTCTTCTTTCATCCAACGAAAAACTCGTAACCCTTGCCCGGACCAAATCTTACGTTATTTAAACGATGTTGCCTGTACTTAAATAAAACTGCAGTAGTTGTACTTTCCGCTTAAATTTAATGTAAAATATTACACAACACGTATTTCAACGCTTAGGGCGTCATCATCAGGTCTACCTTTGGAACCTTTGGTAGACCTGATGACCGTCGAAACACGTGTTGTGTAATATTTTACGTTAAATTTAAGTGGACAGTACAACTACTGCAGTTTTACTTAAGTACTAAAATGCTGTTCCACCATTGAACGCCAGATACTGTCGAAGATGTTCCCTGTATTTAGAACCTAAGGTGTAACACAGAGAAATAGCTCTCCTCTGATTGGCTGCCGCTTTCGTAGCGTGACGGAAAGTTAATACAAGTTACGCTAATCGTCCGTCAACGTCCGGCCATTGTAATAGATTAAACTGCATCATAAACACCAAGTTTCGCGAACGCCACCGGCAGTTTCTGTCACGTCAGATGACGTCTATCGTAGTCCCGCTCCTATGCGTCGAAACATTCCTTTTATCCAGGTCCCTAATTTTGCTCTCCCATTGCAAACTAACATCCATATCAGGCTCAATCAAAACGCGAATGGAATGAAATAAAAAGAGCCAAAATGATATGGATTATTTAACATATTCTCTTTCCAAGATTTATTCCTAGTGAGAGATAGAGAGAGAAAGGCATGCTAACTCTAAGAATTCTAGAGTTACCCTGGAGGGAGCCCCTGCTGGGAGCCATAAATGCTCCTGGTCGGGCCATAAATGCCAGATTAGTCGAAGGTTAAGAGCGAGGAGAAAGGTAGTCTGCGCAGCGTATGTTCATCGAGAGCGGCGGCAGCAAAGAAGGCGTTTGACCCCGGTGGCTTGACCTCTTAAGTGACGGTGTCACGTGAAAAAACATTCTGGCGGAAAGCAAAGAGAAACCGCCTCAATTATCACTCCCAAGACATTTATGAAACGACTTCACGCCATGAGCAGAGTTGAGAGGTATATGAAGGGCTTCAGAGGTTGGGTGCACGGAGTTTCGCGTGGTAGAAAGGACGCCCCAGCCATAGTAGGGGAAAGGTAGTGAATTTCCAGAGATCCTTATTTTGCTTCGCTAATAAAATCGCATTGTTGAGAGAAAACTGAATAATTCAGCTTCCATTCAGGTAATACTTGAAGAAAATTCTATGAAAGTCAATGATAAGAAACTATTATTATCTATATCATCAGCCAAAAGACATCTTAGTGGTACGTGGCAGGGGGTGAGTGTTATTAATATAAGGGCTAAACTATATTCACTGGGGAGCGTATTCTCTAGGGAGCGTGGCGGCCTAGTGGGTAGAGCGTTTGGCTACTTATCGAAGGGTCCCGAGTTCAAAACCGGGTGAAGCCTTTGGACGCCCCCGAACAAAAAATCCTCGGAGTGCGAGGTGTCCCAGGGAAACGAACTGGCCCCCCTACCCTGAATGTGTGGAATTTACACGCCTATGGCTTAGTCCGGGGTGAGCTCTACCCTCAACTATCCAAACCAACCTTCGGGTTGAATCACTGAGTGAGAGTGAGAAACTATATTCTACTAAAGTTACTGAAGCAATAAAGCTTTGAAATTAAAATTATGCAGTAACAAAAACCTGTAAATACCTGTTAGGAGGGTAAATTTCACAAATATGAACAACTACATAGGTATGCAACCAAAGTGATAGAAACTATGAGTAATAGAGTATTTGGCCACTACATAAATTCGCAGAGATGCGAGAGTTATACAGCGGCGGTATCCTCAGCTAGCATGCGAGATATCCTGTTAGTGCCTACTAATTAGCAGGTTAAGAAACAAGCTGTAGGGAGTAAATCAAATTAGCTACACTACCTATTGACAAACCTAATTATAATAAATATATTACATTTATTTTACTAAGTAAAATTTATGAAATAAATTACGGAGGTAATCTACAATTAGAGAGGGGTTTAATGGAAGAGTGTAAAAATTCTCCAGCTTTTTACAGGCGCAGGCCCCTATTCCCGTGCAAGATTTCTTTCCTTATCTCATCATACGTACATATTCCCTATTTCCATAAAGCCTACGCTCTTTCTTCCCCGTCCCCGCTTACCCAACATCCTCCCTTCTATAACGGCCTTCAGTATCGCTTCGATCCCCTTACCTCTTCCAACCACCAACTCTGCCTCCTCCTAATCTCCTCCAGAAGTTTCCTCACCCACCATAACAAGCAATTCGTAATGACAAAATCATTTGACTTAATCGGGATTCGAACCCGGATCTCCCAATTTCCGGTCAGGTGTGTTAGCCAGTTACACCAACGAGCCCTGGTGTAACTGGCTAAAACACCTGACACCGGCATTGAATTCCCCTAGTGCATACGATTTTCAACCCTTGATAATGACTTCATTTGTCGAATCCAGGGCCGGAAAGTGGAATAAAATGGTACTCAGGAGTACTCAAAGTTTACTTCATTTAATTTAGGCATTTCAAGATCAAATCAGTGTAATTGATGGACAGAACAAAGCTCCCACTGACGGTAGAAAGAGGTTGAAGCAGAAGAAGAAACCCTAAAGTTGATGGCTACCAATGGATTCCATTACGAAGAAAACAAGAATGAATTATTCAAAAGATGGATGCAAAAGTTACTGAAACACGGAAATAAGATTAGGAATGAAGCAAATGGGCGATGTAAATATACATTTAACAAGGTTGCTACAGACCAGAAATAATGAAATATGATATGAAATAGCAACAGGTAGTACTTAAAATGGTACCACTCACTTGTTGAAAACAATCATACTTGACTTGGAGAGCAAACTTACAGACTAATATCTCCTTTCCGTTTGCTTTTTCAGTTGCCCATTGTAAATCTCCATGACTTTTCCAGGTATTCCAGTTTTTCCAGGTCAGTGGGAACCCTGATATACATGTATAAGTAGCCCTGATGTAGTGGCAACCCTATACATGTAGTGGCAACACTGATATACACACATACGAACCCCGAGGCGCGCAAAATGACCTTTTGCCGACCTTGTCTGGGCGGGGGCAAAGCGGTGTCCTCGACCTGGTGCGTGACAAGACCTCCCCCGCCCCTTCGCCACCTGTCCCCACCCTCCGCCGCCACTCCTTCCCCACAACGCCTTCAAGACGTACGAGATTGTCGAGGAGATAAGTTCCGGGAACGGAAAAATACCGTTTTCTTTTTCGTCTCTCCGCACCCGATGGGGACGCAAAAAGAGAACTAACCACGGAACCTCTTAATAAGCTCTCTCTCCCCCGTCAGCCACTTTTTTTTTCATTCTCCGTCCCCATTTTAATCGTCACCTTTATCGTTTGACATCAATGGATAACACATTTCTTTTTGAAAGACGTCTGCACCACCACGCAAATCGTAAGTGATCAAAAAGAAATAATGCGGCCAATTGAAATATGATAACCTATAAATAAAATATCGGAGAGGTGGGTTTGGTGAGGTGTGAAGTTTCCCGAGGAGGGGCCTGTTCCCTTAAAAAAACAGCTTCGAATATCAAACAGCTATCCCTTCAAGTGTCAACAAAAGTTTATTTTGCAACACCAAACCTATTTCGACCTCCTCACAAACTACAAACACTTAAAGGTCAACAAATGTCACAACGAGGCGAGTTGCTTGGCTATCTCGACGACTCTGAGAAATCCTTAATCATTTTTAATAACCCGTTTACTTTTCCTCGGGGTAGGAGCAGTGACCCTAAGCGAAGTCTTTCGACGCCACAAAGAGACCGATGTAAACTCACACAAGTGCTGGAAACACGTACCTACAAGTGAAGCATACAGCATAACCTTTTAATATCCCACCATCTTTTCTAGGAGCGCTTGATTGGGATCGCGGCCGGCTTAAGTTGGAACAGAGATATGGAAGTTCTTATATCATAAGAGCATTGGAGAAGAAGGAACTTACCGGTATAATTTTTGCCATCTCAATGTTCTTTCCATGCGTATAAGAAGATTTGACTCGTCTCCCCAAAGTTGCTTAGGTTATTTTTGAGTCAACTATATAATCGTAACATTGTTATCGTCTTTCCTTTGAGTTACGGTGATAGCATACAATTTCAAGGTGATTGACGTCTTTCGTACCCAAAGAAATTTCAGCAGATCGACAAAACATAAAAAGTAATATCAAAGACAGAGAGCGTTTCATGATTTAGAAAACCCGAGAGCACCATGTCATTGCAGTCGTTAAACAGAAAAGAAAACTATCTGTTGCTCACGGCAAAGTTTTCCGTAAAGAATACACACGTTTATTTTAAATTTAATCAATCAATTATGAAAATGAACCAGCTCTAATCCCTAAAATGTTTTAAAAAATCAAGTGTAACAGCCTTCAAAGACTTAAACATGAGTAAGATAAGTTTTATGGGAATAAAAATTATTTACGACCGATTATGAGAAACTCGAACAAGGGTAATTTTATCCAGAGAAATAGGCGTGAACCTAGTTGAAAATCACTATTCCACAAGAGAAAAAGCACTCTAGGCTAAAGTTACTGAAAAAGTTCAAAGGCAAGTTTCAGTATTACGCGAAGGATATTATTTTAACCCTGCACTTAATCGCTAGAACTGATAGAAGTAACAAAATAAGATAGATGCACTCATTGGTTCTGATTGGTTCACAATGCCCTTCTAACCACGCACCATTAGTGACAACAACAGAAAGGTAGGTGGCAAATGAGGCACTCCGTTAACATAAAATTCAACTTAAAGATATACACCAAAGAAGCGGAAATGAGCCATGAAAAAAATCATTTCTCTTGACCGGAAATCGAACCCAGATCTCCAAATTGCCGGTCAGGTGTGTTAACCAGTTACCAGTCAATCTTAATTCAAGAATGGTGTTGTTCTCGTCCTCAGTCCACATTGCAGCACAGGAGACGTGGTCGGGCATGATACGCCACGGTCGCGGAGAATAAACCAAACATTGTCGCTTTAGAACGATTATTTTGGTTAATAATTTATACACTACCATGTGTTAATTTTGAGTGTGTAAACTTAGAAATATTGATTAAGCAAATTCATGTATTCCCTTTGTATTTTTTTGTTTGTATTTGTAATTGTATTTTTTTTACTGAAAAAGTTTAAGCTGCTCTACCTCTTTTTATGTATACTTGAAAATTTTCTTTTCAATTGCGTTAACATACTGCCGGTGTTTTATGATTTAATTGAAAGAATGCATCTTGATCTACCATGTGACAGGGGTTTTGTGTAAGACGGTGCTCCAACGGCCCCCCTAGCCACCCTTTATCTCCCATCCATCTATCTCTCCCTTCCTTTTCCCTCCCCTTAAGGGAGTTGAAGCGACTTTTGTTCATGTACATATTTGCGTAAAACTTAGCATATGTGTTCTTAATATAATCTCTATAGATAAAGGTGAATAAATTACATTTAAACGGTTAGGTTTTTTGGCAGTTTGATGTTATTTGAACACGTAGCCTTAGAGCACATAAAATATATTTCGTAATAATTCGATTTCATTTGAACAGATTTTCATCTAACGCGAATTGATACATATCGTTTTAATTCAATGGTTGCTTACAAATATCAAGGTATCACACCGAGTCAACGGTTCAAAAACAATATTTATATTAATATCATTTCCGCCTAAATTTCAAATTCCGCGCCGAAAACTATAAATAGATCAAGTCATATAATGCTTAAATGAAGCCAAAAAGTAAAATATATTTCTTGTTTCATTTCCATTACTGCATGAACGGTGAATCCCACAGCATAAACAGGTACTACTTAAGATGAAATATGATTCTTGCATTTTTTTTCCACTTAAGGTAGTTTGAGTGAAAATCACTTCCCGTAGAATTTGATGAATTTGACTTCATTTTAAATATAAATTCCCATCTTTTTCATTGTATCAAAATATCAACCCTTTGCCGGAGAACTTATCTAGCAATTTGCCTAAAAATATTAGCTGTTTTACATGGAATAATTACGGCTGTGCGCTCCAGAGGGAGAATATTGAAAAAATTAGGAATTTATAGGACCTAGATTTCGTCAAAAAACTAACGGTGTATAGTTTGCATGTTTTCTCAACTATGTATAAAAATTAATCTATAACTCACCGAAGTAATTTTTACAGAATCGCAAAAAAAATCCTGTTGTGAAGGCGTTTTCACCCTATGGCGTGCAAAAATGAGCCAAGTTAAAGACTTATGTTGCTTTATTTATTTAATTACTGAGAATTTTGGTCATGTATAACTATATTTTTGCGCCATTAATACTACACTATTTATTTCACACTTCTTACAGACGCTGAAATAAAAAAGTAAAATTCGATTATGGTCTCCAATATGACTAGGGACCTATCTCGCTCAAACTACCTTAATTGAAAAATTGTTTAAAAGTGAACTCAATGACCCACGATTACCGCATCACCTATTCTCTCGTGCCACACATCCTTGCGGCGGCTTGCAGGGTGGTATGTGGATGCAGATCGTCGCCCAAAAACTTGGGTGCGAACCTAGAATGGAACCCTGTCGCATTCACGCTCTTTGAAAGGGCCGAGCCGAGGGTATACCTTCGGGGGTCACAAATGTATCGCTTCGTCCTTCCACAACTCCTCGCTGCGAATAGTGGAAATAGCAAAGCGCTCCAACTTTTTTTTCTCGGACACCACGCTCGAAAAACTCTCCTCTTTCCCGGAAACGGGCTCAGCGGCGGCGGAAGTCGGTGTGAAGGGGGTAAACAACGATTCCCGGAAACGACCGGTCGTTAAGAATCGCTTTGTGGGCATTGTCGTGAAAAGGGAGGGGGGCGGGGGGGGGAGGATCTGAAGGGGAGTTTCAGGGGTTGTCTGAGGTTTTAAAAAAATAGAGATACCACCACCCATTAGTTAGGATCTCCTCAACCAAGGGAAGGGACAGGAGAACTACGGCGAAAGAATAAAGGTGAGTGCAAGCTCGTGGATTGACGCCCAGAGCGTACTTAGCCTCGCGGATATTTTTTATATAGATAGTTGTTTAATGCTGATTTACAGATATAAACATACAATTGAAATAAATAAAATTACAATACACGAGCTTTAATTCATGAAAGGTGATATTGGACAGAACCAGTAAAAATCTTGAGAATTTTATTCCCTTCCATTTAAACCTACTTAAACCAGCATGTTACTCTAATAATAGTATGAGCTTTAGGTAGGTCTGAAGGATTTTCTGGAAGGAAGACACCACCATAGCATGAGTGCAAAATAATTGATGAGTATAAATAGAGATGAAGGGTACAGAGTAAGGTAGATAAATAATTATTAATATGTACAATTGAGAGAGAAAATAGTGATATGCCAAGCATACAGAGAATATTTGTAAAGTTATATTAAAACAAATTTAACTCAAGAAAATTCCAGGCTCTCAATCGAAAAAATCCTTATCTTAACTTCAACTTTTCATAGCTTACATTAAAAACTCAACTTTTTTATTGTAAATCTTTATGTATTTCACAGAGTGAAATAAATATTATCATAATGAAATGTATTCTTACTTCCACTACTATATCTAGAGCCTCTTTACGAAGGTTATCATGAAAATTGGCGTGACGTGTAACATTTTATTTCCGGAAACTGAAATGTTTACTTCAAATAAAAAGAGTTTGAGCGAAGATTAATATCCAATACATGTACTTCGCCACGAAAAAAATTGAAGATAAAACTAAGGTACCAATCCGTGTACAATACACTTCTGAGTAATTCGCGATATACTTCTTTAATAAGTACCTAAAGCATAGTAAGTAAGGTACCAGTTATATACTCGACAGTCATCTCCTTTATCTTATGAAACTAACCATTAAAAAATAACTTCACTGACCACACACTGAGTAGTTGGTGTAATTTTAACTAATGCCTAATCTTATTCATTCTCTAAGGAAAAGAGATCAATACTCTTGAGGCGGTATGAATAAAAAAGTGGGGTCTCATTCCTTTTGTCTAATGCGGTTGGGAGTCAACTTACATTATGCCTACATACATGATGGCGTAAATCGGCAGTTAGTCAAATAGCATCAATAATTAACAATTGACTTAACATTAAACAAAATTTTGTAGAACCTTAAAAATAGTGTTCATGGAAAGGGCCCAAGAATAACACAACAAATAACGAAAAACTCCGCTCCTTGCCAAAATATAAAATATAGGAGCCGCAGTGAACGTGTTAACGGATTAGTGGATTATAATAAGCTTGGTTTTATGTTTAAGAATAAAATTTGTTAATATATCTTGCAGTTATTCACATGGAATGTTAAAAATTATTTGACGCAACAATATTTTCATGTTTTGTTTTATTTATCCACACGTAAATCGAATACGAGTAGTGTTGCACAGCTGGATGAAATCTAAAAATTTCATAATAAATCTTTGACATTTAGTTTATTTGGTAGTATAATGGTAAGCTATTTTGCATCCGTTTTCTGGGCCTAAAAACAATGCGATTATTCCGTTACACTCTCTAGATTTAATAACTATTTTCTGGGAAGGATTATTAGGCAATCACCAGCCATTCAGAATCTGATTCAGGTTCCTTTCTTTACGTTTCGAAAGCACCAAATTCATTAATTGGTAGCGGATCGACGGCTTAGAAACGGTGGGCCTTCTTCGTGGAACGCAGTCCTTTTTGTTACCAAAATGTTTGAGCTAGGACGATGTTTACCACAAAATTCGTCATTCATTTAACGAAGTTCATTCATGATTTGATCAATAACTCATCGCCAAGATATAGTAATCTTTTCAAGGATTAATCCATCCGACTATACTAACGGGAAAAAAGTAACCTTTCTGAGAATGATGGAGAAAGTCTAACAGCCAACAGGAAAGTAAAAAAAGATGCATATACTTGTAATGTGATTAAAAGCAGGGTTACTCAAGGCCGTAAAGTAAGACAGAAAGGCGGGAATATAGGGTGTATGTAAAAATGGTAAGATACAATGAAGCGAGGTAGATGCTATACTGAGGTGTGCATAGATATTGTGTTTAAACTGAGGCATCAGAAGGTGGAATAGAATAGTGGAAATGTAACATAAAATACACCTAGATTATTAGAAAACCTATAAATATAATGCACGCATATTATCATTGCCATAGATATTTCACCAAAAACATTTGGTCACTGGGTAGACCTTTCTCTAGATTCCTTTCATTTCGTGGTCAGGCCAGCCTCGGTGTTGGTAGGGTAAAGTTCTTGCATGCACACTCAATGATCACGAGTTCGATTCTTTCCGGGGAGGGATTTTCACATCCCAGGACATGATTGAGTGTGTTCGCCCGTTGTTGCCAGTTAAAATTCCAAATGCAAAATGCCCATGAGGCTGTTTCCAGGGTGATGTGAAATAAATAAATAAATATCTAGATGATTCCTCTTCATGACCTCTTACTTATATAATTAGTTTTAATTTCAGGAGATATAGGTCCATTTATTGCCAAATTATTTTATTTCTCTTTACAAACGTTTCGAATTTTTATATATGCTTCTTCAGGGCTTAGGGAGAGTTCCTTCTAAATATTCTCTCTGAGCCCTGAATAAGCATGCATAGAAATGCGAAACTTTGGTAAAGATAAATAAAATAATTTAAAACTGATGATCTCAGGCCTGACCTCGTGGAAATTATGGATATCCATGATGAGAAAACCACCTTTGTTAATTCCACAAACTTTCTTACGCTGGCACGACGCGCGTTTCACCACACTGTGGCATACTCATGTGCGTATGCCAGTGTGGTGAAACGCGCGTCGTGCCAGCGTAAGAAAGTTTGTGGAATTAACAAAGGTGGTTTTCTCAAAATAATTTAGTAATTAATGGAACTAAATCTCCTGAAAGAAAAAAAAATAATCAAATAAATATATTCATAGTCTTTAGCTTGCATTATGTCTACTAGTTTGTCTTATGCTGAACAGCTCAAAATGATTTAAATATGTTCCATCTCCCTTCATTATGATTAAAATTTCTATCCTCTTCCTCCTTTTAACAGTACTCTCCCCTCCAACGCACTTATCGAGAAGTTATGTCTCATATCTTATATCTCCTACACTTCCTTGTTTTTCCTCCTCGCCAAACAGCTCGCATTCTCTCAGCATCTACACCTCAAAAGCCACGAGCATATGCACATCCACCTTCCTCAACGATCCAGGCGTAATCACCTAGATTAAGGCGGGGGATGACGAAAAAGCCTTTTTGATTGCAATGACGACGAGCCCTGCGCGTTTTGCGAAATTACATGGAGCCAATCTGCACAAAAAGACGAATGAATACGACGCCTGTCCTGTTAAACGTTGTTTCATGAGATAAGTGTAGAAGGAAAGAGAAGAAAGCAATTTCTTGGTGCATGCATCAAATCGCAATCACCCCACTGCTGATTGAAATATCCCTCTGTTCTGATAGTTTTGAAAATATGCAATATAGTTTAAAATTTCATAGAAAATGTGATATTTCGGTTCGAAATTTGATTGTTTTGTGAGGCACATTTATTGATCTACTCACACATCGCAAGGGAACATGATGATACTATTTTCTGATCAGGGATAATGCACACTCACAAAGGAAAAACCGTTGTACCTACGATGCACAAAGCGAGTTTCGTGAGAGACATCCATTGATACACTCACACGACTTGAAGGAAGAAAGTAATATTATTTATGGCTTTAAATGACTTTATATGCATGGTAACTTTGACAGTTTTACTCAAATTGATCGGAATTTCGCCCCTCTAAACCTAATCAACAGGCCAATCAAGGATAATGTACGCCCACGCACGTAATATTGATGGGTCAGCGGCACTGTGATTTATCAGGGTGTCCGGTGAATCTCAATTTCTTTTTTCCCTGAGTTTTCCAGGTTTTCCCGGCAAATTTTTTTCATTTTATAGGGTCTTGCTGCACTTTGTTTCTAACATATTTTTAGTAAATTTCTAATAAAATCGGCATAATTTTGCCAACATGAAAAAACAAGAAATTTCGGTCCCTACTTTGAGTTAAAAACGTAATTATGCAAGGAATGAGGAGTATTACGGGTTTTATTTCAACCAACAAATAAACAAAAACGGTTAACTGACAACAAAATTCTGAGTCAGGTGCAATTTGAACACAATAAAGTAGATTCAGACTAATTTGATAAAGAACATGTATAAAAAGAAACTGGTGAGACATTTTTCAGTGAGTGCATTTCCGATTCAATTTCAGCAACAAATTTCTCGCCTTTTCAAGAAATTATGTTATTTTGGTTTGCAGCTCTTGAAACTTTTGCAGTATGTACCTCTTTCTTATACTTTTCCTCTTGAGGCCTTGGTACCTTTCCTCTTCTCCCAAAAGGCTTCACTGTACTTTACATGAACATTTCGGAAACTGAATTAATTGCTTTGTGATAGGTACGGATCTAACGCCCAAAAGCATTCAATTATGTAAAACATAATTGTATTTGTTGGACAATTCACGAATTTTAATTAGGTTGGTTTGCCCCTGCACAGTGGCCCTGTCGACTACGAACCCGAGGGCCGTGATTTCCATACGCAGTGACCGCAAAATGTATTTCCGCTCCTTCAAAAACATTTCTGCAAACATTAAAACGAGGAGGGTGGAAATTATTTGGAAAGGATTATCAATTACATATATAACAATACCCAATTATCCATTTAGGGTTGCCGGCCGAATGGTTTTCGTATAATGCGGGAAATGCCACTGCGCATGCTCAGACGTTTAGATTTCTCGTAAATTTGGCCACACCAAGAATTCCATTCGTACGGCTCTTCTAATAGAATCTTGATTTCCGCGTGAAATTCTGTTTCCGGTGACAGATTTTGGCATCAATTCCGATTCCATTTGTAGCGGCCATTTTACATGGGAATTATTCCGTGTGGAATTTGCCTTGTTATGCAATCGGCCCCTTAGACTGCGCATAGGGAGAGTGGGGTGGGGTGACGAAGCACAAGCTGAGAGCGGGCGCACAGCTATGAAAAGAGTATTCAATGAACAGGGAGCGCAAGGCTACGCTGAGCCGAGTATAAGGCAAGCAAAGGCGCAGGTTAAACCTCTCTCTCTGCCTTAATGGAAATAGGCTGCCATGCATTTTCCAGGGTTTTTTCGGAAAAATACAAAAATTCCCTTAGTTTTCCCTGAGTTTTCCAGAACAAAATATTTCCCTGAGTTTTCCCGGTTTTCAAGGTTTTCCAGGTCGCCGGACACCCTGTTTATCAATCACTCTCGTATCACGAATGCACCGGCGCCTTTTGTTGCAATTTTCTTCTCAGCTTTCATCGTCCTCAAGCATTGGGAGGGGAGGAAGTTGGGCAGGAATCTGGTGCCACCACAAGCAACCCTTCCCTACTCCTTCCACCCATGCACACCCTATACCCAAAAAGCCGCTCAAACCATTATACCGGGGACAAAGTGATATCAAAATCCACTCAGATTACATTTTTTTCCGTGCAGCACCCGATTCTAACCCCTTAAAGCCCATCAATCACGGTTATATCAGAAACTCGTCGGTCAATCCCTCCGGCGCGAAATGTGCCATCAATCCCGGCAAGAGTGCGCCATCGAAATCTTCCAAAGGAAATAAAATGTGGTTTACTTTCCAAACCTTAGCATGAATTCAGAATCACAGGTTGTAAGTAGGCAGGTTTACATAAGTTGATAGGGTCCTTAGACAACATGGGTCATTTTTTACTGCTTACTGACCGTTAAAATACCTCTTTAAATTATTCCATTAAAAACTTCTATCAAATACTTTAAAATGAAAATTACAGCAATACTCATAACCAGCAACACCAATCCACTGATTGGTTTTCTGCAGTTCTCCTCTCAGCTAATCGTTTCATTCCAATACAATTCTTCACTTTGACGTTCTTCATAATACGCCTGATGCATGCATTTCTTGGTCTTCCTCTGTGACTCTTACCATAAATTTCTCCACAGAAAAATATGAATTTAGATATGCTATGTTTATTCTATTAAATTGTTTAAATTTTTTGACGCTTAAAATTTCTCGTTTCCGTAAAAATAAAAAAGCATTTAAGAAAAGTGACTTGTTAAAGAATAAAATGATGAGAGTTTCTGTAACCGTCTGAAAATAGTACGCATTTAGCGTAAACTTCGGCAGGAAAATAAATTTACAAATGTAAAAAACAAATCTTAGTACATTTTAGATTGGTTAAACTTTACAACTCTTAGTGCTATGTAGCATTACCACTGCTTTTTGGCGTATTCATAGTTACAGCATATATGTTTCTCACAAAATGCTTGCCTTGCAAAAGCTCATTGATTAAGGATTTGCGACCCCATTTTCAAAGGAGAAAAATTGATTAAAATCACTGCTCCAGCCACATCCTGAAGTCATGAATGTCCTTCGTTAATCACGCTGTATAAATGTATAACAACAGTACTTGACGACGAACGAGAAATTGCTTGGAAATTTTGGTGGGAGAGGAAATTTCTGAATGAGATTGGGAGGAGGCAGATGGTTGGATGAGATAATGAGAAACGAAGAGATGCTGAAGGCCCTGATTGAGGGGAGGATGTTGTGTAAATGGTAGGGGAAGAAAAAATAGGCTCCATGGTTGGTATAAAGGGAGACGTATGCTGAGATGGGGGAAAAAATTGTGGCATGTGCCTTTAAAATCAAGGATTAGTACTTTCATTCACTTACATAGCTTAGAGGTCCAAGTAATCATAATTTGCAAAACAACCGTCGATTATAGGGCCAATTATTTTTCAAGCTAAGTAAGTTAACATCATCTTTCACATGTAAAAGGGAATGAAGTGATAGATGAAATTCATTAGTGATATTTTTGACGATGATCTTAGTGACATACCTAAACTAATTAGCAATCAATGGAGAATAAACCAGAGGTCGATTGTTTATTTAAATTGACGGGCTTGCTCGCCGAAGGCCTTAATCGCCTCGAAGGATGCGAAACAGTTCACCGCTCACAAAAGCGGTTTTCTCGGCCTTAATCACCAGCGCATGAATTGTCGCCTTCAAAAGGCTATCAATCACCTTCGGTACGGTAGCTATTCGATAACACCCTCGTAAAAACATGTCAGCGGAGGTGTGCCGGGAGGGGGGGGGGAGTGTGAAAAATGACGTAAAGATGCATGTTGATCCTTATTTTTATACGCATGAAAGGATTTTCTTTCGACATTGCATCGAGCAACGGAGGAGATTTCAACAGGCATACGTGGAACAGGTATGTGGTCGTAATGTTAGATTTAACGTTTTCACAGGATGCAATTTCGAAGGCTGTTTGAGAATTTGTTTTTCCATTTCTCCTTGCTTTGATTGGCTTTGGTTGCAAATGGAATCTTTTATCCTTAGCATTCTCATTCTTAATCAAGCAAATTTCATGCATTTATTTATAAGCACCAGTTTTAGAATCGCTTCAATCGATCTTAGGACTGTCTGACTTGACAGATAAATGTACAGACATCATCAAGCGACAGTCTGATTTCAGAGGATGATAAGTTTAGTTGAGTCATCATGGGAAACAATTACACATCTACCTACATGTAATAAAAGAGCAATTGACTAGTACATAAAATGAAAGATTAATCCAATTCGTCCATAGAAGAAGAGGAAATAGATTCATATACATATGCATTTCGGTTATTCAGATGACCATCGGCTGGGAGAGTTTTCTTATCTCGTGAACACATGCGTGTTGCCCGAGGCTAAACGTCCAAGTGTGTTGAGTTTAGCCTCGGGTAACACGCACGTGTCCACGAGATTAAAAACCTCTCCCTGCCGATGGTCACCTGAATAACCGGAGGAACCGAATAATAATATACATAGTAGTCTATTTCCTCTGCTTTTATTGACAAATTGGATTAATCTTTAATTAGATATACCTACATGCCTGGGTGTTAGGACACCAGCCATGCAAAGGAAAGGGATTAGGTAAAACGAAAAGGAATGTGGGAAAGACAAGAGTGAATTTCGTGTTAACGGAGTGTCATAGTGTCTCGCTATACTTTTGGTATGGTCACTAAAGGTGAATGGAAAAAAAGGAATTTTTATTCCCATCACTTCGGCAGTGTACCTCTCTTATTTTGTTGCTTCCAACAAATTCGGGGTCAAATTAATTCCCCACCGTGTCATACTGCAACTCGCCTGATCAGAATTTTACGAGAAATCTAAACTTGCCTGGCGTGTAGCGTCTGAGTCTATAGCGGCTCCCAGACTAGTTCTACCATGAGTTTCGTTGCACTCCGTATTCGCTTATGTCTGTCTATAACGAAGCCGGCGTCTTCCCTTTGTATTATATTTATTACGCGAATCTAATCTTTCTGTACAGGGTCCCATTTGCTCGCGGCCTATTCAAGATGTGGCCAAACCAGAACTAAATAGCATATTCTTCCAATTTTATATCCGGGGACCATCCCAGCATTCGCTAGATGAATCCTAGTTTACTTAATGCAGCGAAGATAATATTTTGTATATGTTTCCACCACGCTGGGATTGAAGGTTTTCTGACTTAAGTGCCGGACTTAAGTCAGAAAACTTAAGACTTAAGTGTCTTCATGTGTAAATTTAATTATCGAATATTACGACGGTAATCGAATATTATTATTATTTAAATAATTTTTCAGATAATTCCTTTGCGAAACGTTTGCGAATGAGAAATGAAGTAATTTATCAATAAATGGACCTATATCTAAAAAATACAAAAATAATTATGCAATAATTTTTTTAATTTACAGCACGATTTCAGATTCATTTACCGTTTATTACCGTTCTCTCAATTCGGGTTCTTTTCCATGTTTTAATTGATTCAAGCACCGCTGATCACCCCCGCCATACGTATGTGATCTACTTTCCCTTCGAGTGACTCGGTTAACGGATTCCACCGGAAACCAATATGTTGTTATTTCACACGGATACAACGACACCACTAGCCTGGCCTTCTTATCCGCAAAAAATTTAAAAAAAACGCAAACCTGAAGATTGATTATGGATTCGTCCGGATTATTGATTCCGGTTCGATTCGTCTGTGTGCAGAACGTGTGTGTATGTGTGAGCTAAAGAGAGTCCCGTAATCTCTGCAATCGATACGGAAATAAAATGAGACGGGACAACACTGCGAGAGATGATGAGCAAGTTTCACGCAAAAATGAAGTGCCTACGCGGCACTGTGAATCAAAACCAATACTAAATTCATCCCACGTTTTATTTTACATTGTTTGAAAAATAATGCTTTTACCGATGACATGGTCGTTTGAGCGATTTTTGATTACGAACAAAAGTGCGTGAAACTCTTCGCGAATACTTGTTCTCAGTTTAGTCATATCTACAAATAAAAGTGAGAAAAAAATTCACATTACCGATTTGGTTTTTTTGGCGATTCAATGCTATTTTAGCACGTTTCCTTGCGCCACATGACAATATTTTGTAATAATTCGGTTACATACGTATAGAGTTTCTTGTCAACGCAAAATTACATATTTATCATTATTGTAATTGTTGAATACAAATACCAAGGTGTCACGCTGAGTCCAATATTCGAAAAAAAACATATTTCAATATATTTTGAGTAAAATTCGAAAAATTCTCGTCGAAACATGCTTCAATCAAGGCAAAAAAATTAAGACAGCATTATCACACTTTGTAAAAATTTCCACAAACAATCGCCGGTTACTTTAAAATCTGCAAAAAAAATTAAATAAAATTCTCTCATCATTTTCACTACTGCATGCATGGTGAGCTCCAACGTGTAAACAAATGCACTTGAATGAAATGTGGTCGAAGAATGTTCCCTCGCCTCAATTAGAAAATTAATTAAATTTGTACTAAAGTTGTAAAATGGTCCTGTTTTCTGCAGATCTCTTGAACTGCCAATAGTTCTCAGTCCCCCTCAGATCTTTTGCCCTGTTCAGATACTGTATCCTTGGTATTCCTATTTCTTTCTTCCCGAGCACCTTCCCCTCCATCACATTGACAAAAGATCGTTTATGTCTCATGAGATATCCTAAAAATTTTATATTCCTTTTTTCCATGGTGTTGAGTAAGGTTCTTTTTTAATGTACTTCCTTTAAAAGCCCCACGAGTACCGCTTAAGCCATCTCAACTGCTTGAAATAAAAATAAAAGAACAACATATATAGATTAGTCCAGCGGTCGGCAACCAATACGTGAACGCGTGCCACATTTTACGTACAATTTAATGAAAATCCGGGTGCGTATCATTCATGAGTGTTTGCTTTTCTTCAGGAAAATGATGCAGTAGGGAAAATGTAACATCATGATATAATGTAGTAAAAATTACTTTCATTACGATAAATACTAATGGTAATCATATAGCTTTGGTAGATAACAATGAAATAACTAGTTTATCAAATAATATAAATAATTACAGCTAATATTCATTGCACTATGATCAAGAGCATGTATTATATAGCTGAAATTTTTATTTATTGGTCGTTTCCTTGACATGCCACCAACAAATCATTCGCGTGCCACCTGGTGGCACGCGTTCCATAGGTTGCCGATCGCTGGATAGTCAACAAATTTATTCAAAATTTAAATGAACAATTTATCCGCCATCATTTCTATTGTAGTAACACATTTTCATTTCAATTATAGCGTTAATTCACCAATTACAAAATATGATGATAAGGTGCCTTTTAATTTGACTATCTAAATATTCCCCGAGAGAATTCGGTTCTTATAAACAGGCTTCACGGGAACGGCATTCATATTAGAAAGAAGTACTATTTTTACTCATGTTTCACCCAGTCTTGCATTTAACACCGCGCAAGTTCAAGTTTGACTGGTGAAAAAAATCGGGTGGAATGCTGCTTCTTCTTTCACTAAAGGCTTCGCCTTGTCGCTGAAACCAAATGGTCCTGTTTTCTGCAGATCTCTTGAACTGCCAATAGATCTCAGTCCCCATCAGTTCTTTTGCCCTGTTCAGATACTGTATCCTTGGTCTTCCTCTTCCTTTCTTCTCGAGCACCTTCCCCTCCATCACATTGGCAAAAGATCTATTATGTCTCATGAGATGTCCTAAAAATTGTATATTCCTTTTTTCCATGGTGTTGAGTAAGGTTCTCTTTTAATTTATTTCCTTTCAAACCTCTACATTACTTTTTCTCGCCGTCCAGCTTATCTTAAGCATCCTTCTCCAAATCTACATCTCCGCTGCTTCTAATTGCTCTTTTTCCCGTTTCCGGATGGCCCAACTCATGCAAAATGTGTAAGCAATGCGATTGATAATCTATGTTGCCTGTTTTAATCTCAATCCTTAATGTGTGATCTTAAATTTGTGCACCCTAATTTTCACATGTTATTTATTTTCTTATTTTTTGATTATTGTTGGTTTATATGTGGTGTTCCTTAATGAAATTTATATGTATTGCTGTCACCATTGGCCCCATTTGTTGTGGCATGTAATAATATTTAAATGTTCCAGGGGACAAAGTCCCAGAACAATAAAGTCTGTTTTCAATTTCAACTCTCGCTTCCGAAGAGCAGTGTGCTCCAAATGAATGTTTTTGCAAAAGTTTTTCGAGTTTCGATAATCATATGCTTGTCTGATAGAAGGTTCCTCTTACTATAAAAGGCCTGTTTTGCTATTGACACCCTTTTCTTCATCTCTACACAACATCTGGTCATATTAGGCTGGGAGCTGCTAGAGACTCGGAGACTACGCGCTAGGCTTAGATTACTTGAGCAATTGAGAATAGATACCTTTCAGAGCGACACGGAGAACATCATATTAGAACCCCACTATATTTCCAGGTCCGACAGAAACGATAAATTAAGAGAGATATTTTGCCGAACGGATAGGTATGGGAATTCGTTTTTCCCCCGAACGATAAGGGACTTTAATAAATGCAAGGCGTAATCTCATAGAGCGTTTCCTTTGTATATGTAAACGGCTGGTGTCCTAACACCCCCCGCCACACGCCTATTGAGGCGGCTTGCGGGGTAGTATGTAGATGTAGATGTAGATAGATCTGTTATCCTCGGTGAGCATAGTACACAAAGAGCAAAATTGTTTCACTTGTTCTATCTCCTCCTTTCCTATTATAATTTTAGGCACTCTTACAATGTTGCTTTTATTCACTACCATCAATTTTGTTTTCTTTGTATTTATTTTTAATTTCTGTTTCTTAAGCGATAATAATAATAATAATATAATTTATTATTCACAGATTGTTACATCCGATTTGAACATATTATTAAAGAACATTTTATAGCTCAGCAATCATTTTTATGTTAAGCATGGTAATTACATTGAAATCCTAAACAAAAATATAGCAAAGAGTTTACAAACATTTTCATAGTGCATGGAATTCATACTGATGAAATTCATACTTGCTTTTAATATTCTGTCTCATTTTAAAATATCGTTCACAGTTTAATTTCTAAGCACAGAACAAGAAATGAAGCTTGTTAACAAATGAAAATATACAATAAATGATAATGTACAACACAATGTAAAACATATATTAATGAATGTACAACATTGAAAATATGAATTAGTTTGGGCTATTTAGAAATAGGTATAATTGTTTTTTGAAAACTTTCTTAAGCGATGTGGATAGAACATTTAACATTTTATTTATTTCTTTAGCAGAGTCCCCTATTACCACAATACCATCAGCAAACCTAATTCTGTGTATGCTCACGCCGTTTATTTTTTTCCTCTTGTTTTTTCCTTCATTCCCTCTGTACTTCCTTCAATGAATAAGTTGGATAAAAATGGTGGAATGCTAGGACTTCTCTATTCATATCAAGAAGAGAGTAATTGTCGTGACTACGAAACCATAAATGGGCTTCCCAAAATTTAGATTTAATCCATTCAAATAATGTGATCCCCAAAAACGTTTCGTAACCATTAAGTGACAATTATCTTCACCACGAGAAATTACGGTTAGTAGGCACAGACCATATTGATATTCAATGACACGTCCTATAATGATAAAATGTATTGAAAATAAATGTTTTTACCCACTGAGCAGAGCAATCACAAATAAAAACTTCAACCTCGCTCTATTATTTTCATAAAACTTAAACTTATATAAAAAAAACTTGAATTTCATGCTTATTCACACGTGATCAATCAAAACCATCGCTATATCTTAAAAAAACAGAGTTGAAAAATGACAATCAAAACGCTCTCAAGGGTTGGCGCGACGAACAGCGAAGAATTGGCTCTGCGTGTCACATGAATGGAAAGCTATCGAAAAATGATTCTGGCGACGAAGGAACGGTCACAAAACCGAGAATGGTGGAGCCTCAACCCAAAATATATTACCCTCCAAAGCTTTTATGGCCAGACTCGATCGTAAAACCCCACCTTTCTGCGTTGAGCGCATATTTTACCTCTGCATGAACTGATATCTATCTAGTGCGAAAACCCCGAAAATTGCCCACTACTTAATTACGTACGTTGCACCGCCGATTGGAATGCCGTATTTTTGGTCAAAAATTAAAGAGCTATGTCAAAGTGTAGTGATTTGGCTGAATACACTCTAGTTGTGCTGTAATGAATTATTCTTTAATTGGAAATGTCTGCAGCTATTATGATCAACTGACACAATAACCTGCTGGTTTAGTGTGTAGTTTACTAGACTTATGAGTCAAAGTCCACTAGTTCAAGTCTTAGGGCAGTCAATATTTTCTCCTTTATTTTAGAAAAATGTTTCCTAAAGTATATTTTTACTGCTTAGGACTGGTTATCATGTGATCATCTTTGGGCCAAAATATTTTTTTTTCACAACACCAGCCTCAAAAACCATATCTCACTTACGGAGTTGATATCAAACCACATGCTAGACAGAATAACGGCATTAAATCCGTTTCATATTCGAGGTAGGCAAAAATCTTATCTATTCAGAGAGGATATTCTACATTTCATTGTACATACTTTACCGAAGATCTTGAGACCATTGTACATACTTTACCCTATCTTGAGGTCTCATTGTGATACGAGTCTAAACGGGACGGCAGGTATTGTTGAGTTGTCCAAATTCTCAAAGCGATTGTGTTGGTAGCAATTAGAAAGGTTTTCTGACCCTCTACACTACAACAACCATCCTTCCCAGCGTCACAGTATTTTAAAAGTTCAGTGGCCCATTTCCCAAAATCGTCCAGTGCGCGGCGCCAGGAACTTTTGCGAGAGCTATAGAATGATCTTAGCCGTAGAAGCATGTCAAATTGAAGAATCACCGATACGGAGAACTGCACGACTAGTGATTTTCAAATGGTACCCAAGTAGGTATCGGGACTTCAATGAAAAATCTACGCCACTACGAGATTCCAAACCCGTACCCTCATAATTGAAATCAATACAATACTCTAGCCACCACACACCGACTTGATCCACATTATTATGCTAGTATTTAAAGACTGAACTTCACAGAGAATTACGGGAAGCCCAGGAAATTAATATCCTCTATAAACTATAGGACTACATAACATTCGCTTATGGTATATTTATAATTATTGCCATCAACATGGACGTATTCAAGTATAACTCACGGCCGTGTCCCTGACTTAGCAACACCCGACGTTTTATTCATTAACACTTATTTCCTCAAAGATGAGCTTGACACCAACGAACACAAGGAAAGATCGATCCATTGCGGGGATGAGAATAAATGAAGGGGGGATAACACGCGTTCTTGGATCAAATGCTTATAGATTACTCTTGACTGTGACTTGAGCACCGAGTAACGATCGATAGCGTTCCCCAGAGATAATATAAAATGAGGCGATGAAAAAAAGCAAGAAAAAAAATTAAAAGACCTTCCGCAAGATGGAATCGATTGGAGTCGCAGAAAGCCCAGCATGGATACAACTGGAGTTAGAGAACAAGGTTGGATTTTTGAGTGTCCTACCGAGGGTTAAGTCGGCAAAGGCAGTTAAAGTGCAATCTCTGAAACGACCCGACCACGTCAATTATTCTCGTACATTATCGAAAGAGGTTCACAAGTAATTTCCTTAGAGTCCCAGCGAGTAGCCGATTGTAAAAACCTTTAAAAAGAGGGCCAATCATTCCTACTGCCTTCAAACGAAAGGGCGCTCGAGAGACGAGGCCAAGAAACGATAAGGACAGTTAAATTAACCACCATAGGCAATTCGACCACAATAGTCACGTATTGGGGCTATCGGGACATCAAGTCAGCTTCAAATTGAACGAAAGAACGTAACGTGCGACCTCAATTCAAAGTAAAACTCCCTTAAATCTGACGGTGGGCTTAGGAAGTAAGAAGTAGGGATGCAAGGTCATCAATGAATAAATTAAAAAGAATGGTCCAAGGACACTGCCCTGTGGTACTACTCCCGCTGCAGGGGACCAAGAAGAAGAGTCACTGGAGAGTATTACCCGCTGGGTTCTGCCGCAAAGAAAGCTGAATATGAGGTTGAGAAAAGTTTAGGTCAAACTCCCCCATATATGATAATGAATCATATCCACAAGTCAGATTTATCAGTAAACGCGCATCTTAGCCAACGTGATCAACAGAAAAGGTTTATCATCGAAAAAGGTTCCTCATCCCGTTATAAAAGTCTGAGAGCATGAATAAGCATAATTGTTTCTTTATTGGCCATATCTTTCACCAATTACATCAATTCGAATCCATTTAGGCAAACACAAAACCACCCACGCGACACGCCTGATATCTCCAGTACATGCTCAGATTATTCCATTTCTTCATTGTACCGCCATCTTTTTCTTGGCCTGCCCACTCCTCTTCTTCCTCCTGGAAGCATATCTCCGGAAATCTTAACTATTCTTCCGCCTCCCACTATCTACGTGACGATTCCGTTCCTGCTCCCGCCCGTTTACGCAATCGTTGAAATGAATAATATAAAAGAACAATATCATTTTATAGAACGTAAAACGTATAATATTATCCTAACTCCCACCATTCAGAAGCAGTAAAACCGATAACCACCGCAGTCTTAAACTTCTCTCTCACAATTTGTCGATAGCACAATCGTATTTCATTGTCCCGAGAGACAATATTTTAGAAAATATTAAAATGTCAAAACTGTAGTGCAAGGTTTTTATTTCTATATTCATCCAATTCCCTATCCTTCTCTCACTTGTACATTTAAAGCTTCTCATTTCTCAGCTGCGAATTTTCTCGGCGCTCAACGAGGCATTTTGAAATGTCGGAGATGACATCGTGTTTACGACCATCGCCAACACGTTTAGTCTTTACGAAGGAGGTCACGCGAACGACTGGTGGGCTGATGCAAGCAATATCGGGTCAAAACCCTCCTCCTCTCCCACATGCATGTTTATTATTCTAAAAATATCCTTGAGAAGAACAGACATGAACTGTTGGACGGACTCCAAGAATAATTTTCTTTCCTGCGGTTATACTGGGTCCGGATACACGCAAATGTACACCATGATTGTGTTATATTCGCCGAAAAGCATGAGAAGGATGGAATGATTCGCTAACTTTTTTAGGAGTAGGATGATTGAAAATGCTGTTTCATCGCAAGGAGGGAGAACTGTGCCTTGTTCACGATTTGCGTTGAGTTGCAGCGTTAAACGTGAATTGAATTATTGTTCACGATTTCTGTTTACGAGAGTAAGGCATCGGGGACTTGGACCAGAAATCGTCTTTCATCTTCGGCTAATATTCCACAGCACATGCTCATGTAAACATTACAACGCTGTGAATGTAACCTTGGAGACTATTCACTTGTTTTTGTGGATAGCAACAAACGTGCATTCTGCACTGATTATAAAGAATAGGTAATCTACCGATTAAGGTACGTTTAAATTGAAGTGAGTAAAATTCCCTAGAAGTTTGCATGTGCAGGGCGCTATCTATTAATAACATTTCTGTCTTCATCTCACCATACATCCTACCCTTCTTCATCCTGTCCATAAAACTTATTCTCTTTCATCCCCTTCCCCGCTTATCCAATCCCTTCTATCACAGCCTTTGGGAACCCTTCACCCCTCATTACCTCATACAACCACCTACATCGCTCTTCCTAATCAAATCCAGAAGTTTCCTTTCCTCACCGACCATACCACACACTTTCTCACTTGTCTTCCTTTCCATCCACGGAACCTTCTCCATCTTCCTACACACCCATAGTGGACGGAAATAATTACGTTGCTTTGATCAAAATAATAGTGTAAACGCAAGAAATTAAATATGACAAGGCTGACAAATGAATAACTCATGTAATGCACATGTGCTGAAATGTACCGTGAACCGTGAGAGTTGGGACTTGATGACGTCCACGGTTGACGTGATGACTTCCAGTTGAAGTTGAAACATATGTTGACACCAATAGTACATCAGCCTTTACGCAGATAGAACATAACGGACCCTTGAGGAAAGCGATAGCATTTTTCGATGCTGTTGGACATTCTGATTCCTCCTGGCTACTATTAAATCGATAAATACACATGTCACCAAGGGTATTTTACATTTGAAACGTAAACAGATCTACTTGCACCAGGCGAGGGGAGAGGAGTGACATCGGACTATAACGCACTCATTTATAGTGGGAAGGTAAGGGTTAGGAGTGAGTGGGTGATGAAAGAGTTTGGAATGGACGTATATGATAAGAGCGTGCTTCGTTGGTTCGGCCATGATTAGATAATGGATGAGAGTCGAATAGCGAAACGGATACATGATTGAGGAGTGACTGTTGTAGGAGGAAGGGGTAGGCCAAGGAAGTCATGGGGTGAATGGACTCTAGCGAAGAGGAATATTAGGAGTCTCTACAGCAAGATAGCGTACATGAAGCATTTCATGAATGTGGAAGAAGCCATTGACAAGACAGTAGAGAGAGGATATCATTAAGGTGGTCCCACTGTAAAATGACTTGATTGTCATTTTATTCATATTATTTTTACTTATAGAAAACGTGTCCTCTATTTCATATGAATAACAAAATTTTACCATTTACGCTATTTTCGCCGCAAATTGAACTTGAAATATCATCGTCTTAAATGCGAGAATGGCTGAAAGTAGTATTTTTCTATGTAACAACTCCCGATGAGTGGAATAATATTGAAAGAGAGATCTTACCACCTTATTTTCGACTCAATATCCCGCTACTGCAATGATTGAAGTCAAAATGCAGTAATTGAATAGAAATGGCGCTGCAGTCGGTTCCTATTGCTGAGAAAAAGTGTTCGTTAATAATATATTCATTGAATTATCTGAACACTTTGTAAGTTAGTTTTGGTTTTAAATAGCTAAGGCATGTAATCAGTGAAAACGTTTTTAAATTAAACAAATAAAAAAGTGGAATTTAGAATTTCCTTTCGCCTAAAAACAGTCGCGATGTAACCTCCTAAAAACGGAGGCATTTTTCTAGATCCACCACCGAGAATTAAGCTCTTTTTATATTATTTTTCGCAGAGCCCACCCCGAAAATGAAGGGCGCAATGGGTATGCATGTTCCACACGTCACATCGTAGAGTAAAATAACAGAACTTTTGATGGACACTAGACGACTCACTTTCCTAGGAAAAATTATCATCACACGGCCGGTAAGTTAACATTAGCGTAATCAATGTGCGTATAAATTTTGGTTTTCATAGTGAGGAAATATTTAACCAGAGATTATTAAACCTTTAGGCTTAGGTTTTTTTGTGTTTAAAAACTACCCAACCTGTGGCTTAATATTTCTCGCATACGACACTCATTTCTGACGGAAAATTTCATCGAATTTTAAACAAAATCTTTAGGCAAAATTCGCTCAGTAGAGAGTAGTTGCATTCAAGCAGTTTACTTTTACTCAATTTCCGCAATCATTTTGGTCTTATTCCTTTATATCTCTTCCATCCCTTCCCCGCCATTCTAATCCTGCCACAACCTCATCGTTTCTTTACACCCACGCCTGGTCCGTGGTGAAATAATTCACGCCTTTCACTTTCCACCCCTACACCCCCCCACAGGGCTACAGTCGTCCTCAGCGACCCCTCTCGGTGTCCGGGGGATGAAGGGAGAATCTTCTGGGGGTGGGGTAAGGGCTGTGTTGAACCCGCCCCCGCATCCAAAGCTCCCCCCCCCCCTTCCCCCTAGTGACGTACGGGAAAACAGGGATGAGGGATGACAGCGGCTAGGAAGCTGAATGGTCGCCATGGCAACGAGACGGATGTTTTTCCCCATCCCACTGCGTCCCCTTGCGCTTTATACCCCTGGACCACTATCCTTCTTCCCTCCTCTTCCCTTTCTCACGCACCGTAGGAAATGAGAGTTCTTTTTATTGCAAAAAATAAACTCGGCTTACGATAAAGGCAAATAAAAATACTCACGCGAGATTGCGTGAGTCATAAAAAATGAGAAATTACATTATTTTTACCTGTATCATTTTAAAAAAATATTACTTTAGTACAAGATGATAGCACTGGCAAAGGAAGCATATACTACTAGGAGAGACATTATGTAGGGGACCATTGTACAATTACTTTGCTAATCTACGAGCGTTAATATTTCATGAGTACTTCGTTTTAATTTTTTTATTGTTAATGTAAAGGTCTACTGCAATGTAAATCTCTTTTGACAATGCTAACCCCGATCTGGAGCGGCATGATTAGCATGTATGCATGTAAACAATGGTAATTGATGCAAAATGACCTGGTATTTAACGCACGCTAAATTACAATACTACTATTACATACCATTACATATATAAGGACATTAGAAGGAGAATACGCTGGAGAAAGAAATAGAAATATCTTTAGTCCAGAAAGGAGCCAATGGCGGAGAACTTTTGTAAGAATGTAATTGAAAGACTGGTAAGGAGTTTAACATGGAGTGTAGTGTTGTGCGTTGCGGAAACGATGACTCTGAGGGAGTTTGATGAGGATAGACTGCAGGCATTTGATACGTGGGTGTGGAGGAGGATGGAGAAGTTGCGGTGAAGAAGACAAGCGAGGAAGTGCTTGGTATGGTGGGTGAGGAGAGGAAACTTCTGCAGGAGAGTAGAAGGAGGCAGAGTAGGTAGTTGGATGAGGTAATGAGAGGCAGAGGAATGCTTAAGGTCGTGAAAGAGGGGAGGATGTTGGGTAAGCGGGGAAGGGAAAGAAAGATTTAAGGTTTTATGGACGGGATGTGGAGATGTAGGGCTTATGCCGAGCTGAAGAAATAAATCGTGCAAGGGCGAAGAAATAAATCGTTAAGGAAGTGCTTGGTATGGTGGGTGAGGAGAGGAAACTTCTGCAGGAGAGTAGAAGGAGGCAGAGTAGGTAGTTGGATGAGGTAATGAGAGGCAGAGGAATGCTTAAGGTCGTGATAGAGGGGAGGATGTTGGGTAAGCGGGGAAGGGAAAGAAAGATTTAAGGTTTTATGGACGGGATGTGGAGATGTAGGGCTTATGCCGAGCTGAAGAAATAAATCGTGCAAGGGCTATAAAAGAATTATATATACTAGTAGAAAATATTTTTCAGGTGATGCTTGCCGTTTAAATAGGCCACCAGAATTACAAATATTGACCAGCATTACAAAATTCGACAACCCGAAGGCCAAAAGTTAATTTATATTCCTTGTGCTTCTGGTTTTTGCTTTTTAATGAAGAGAAGATAACATAAATCTTTGTAATAGAAACTTACTTCGCAAAATAAATGCATTGGTAATGTCCATTCGGTATTTTAAGAACCACTTAGATCTAAATGACTACTTCCCAATGCAAATTATTTCGGAGGCATGATTTAAACCAATAATTCATGACTAGAATAACATAGTGAAGCCGAATCATACAAGTCTTCCGGACTTTGGCAAAGGAAGAATATACTTAATATGAGAATTATTTGGGGAGAATATTCTGATTTTTCCAAGGAATCACTTGGAATAATACTATAGAGTGACAAACTAAATATATAAAATAACAAATTTGGATTCTTAAAAAATAAAGATGGATGTATTTTATATGGGCGGTATGGCTTAGTTCTCAGTAATCAACGGTGGTAATAAATATAATGTTTAAGATATAATTAATTTTACAGTACATGTGATATCATTGTGCAAATTTCCGGGTAGTGCTTTCACTCAAACGAACATTGAAAATGACAACGTATTCAATAATTTATTTTGTCCTTCCTATCTCCATGACCGATCGTTCACACACCTTCAACCGAATATTTTCAAGGGCATTTCTTCATCCACCAAGGTATTTTATACATGAACGCTTCATAAATTCCATTCTTCCTTGTTTCTCAGTAATCCTGGTATTAGTTTTTCCTCTTCCATCCTTTGTCACTCCCTTTCCTTTCCAAGTAAATCTATCCATAACATGCGGCAGGGCTATTTCACCCGACCTTGAAAATGACCTAGTTGGACGGTGTCCACATGTTCGTAGAACTTCCCGTCTGAAGTACGGGGATATGCAGTCTTTTGTTTTTATTATTTTCGCTTTCCCCAGGATAATGCGCTGGTAACCCCGAAAATGATTTCGGGCGCCGTATTTTTTTGTTGATCATTTTCCCCGCAACAATAACTTACTTTGAATTCTGAGAAACGGAAGTCCAATATGTTCACGATGTTCCAGATAATAGACCTTGGGGAATGATGGTCAGAGGAGTTAAAAGCACCAGCAATTTTTTTGTGATAGAATTATCGGACTGATTCTCTAAATGGTAGCACTATAGCAAAATTTAAGGTTTTTTGAGTAAGATATCACTTCATATTAAATTAAATTTGCCTCGATTATTTAATGGAGTAATTCGGCCTCATTATAAAGAAACACACCTCATCTTTCCAAAGATAACAAAAGCTCAGCACTTAGCAATATAGATTTCGAGATATATGCCAAAGAATTCACCCATTATCGTCGGGAAATGGTACGGGAATGAATTTCAAAGAGGCTTTATCAAAAAAGGCATAATTTAGGACGCAAAGATCTCGTCAGAAATGTACAAGTGTGTAGTTTGCATTCTTTCTCAACTATTCACATGTATTAATTACCCACCGCAGTCATTTTTACAGAATCGCAAACAAATAATTCGTTGTGGGGGCTTTTTCAGTGCGTGGCGTGAAAAATAACGAACCAAATTAAAAATTACATGTACATTTAGATAATTAATGAGAGTTTCAGTACTATAAAATTAAGTTTTTGTGTCATTAACGACACAATATTTACTTCATGGTTCTTGCCATTAAATAAAATTTGAATTAGGTCTCGATTATGATTTTGGAAAAATCTTGGTGTCAAACTACCTTTAAACCTCTTTTGGCCAATTTCGAGAAAGCCATGAAATAGCCGAGGAATTACCTTAGCGGAGTCACCCCGTTTAGTGCAAAAGTGTACAGAGACGCGAGTACGTAGAAAAAATCATACGCCTTGACCGAAACTCAATTTTTACGGGCTTAAATAAGGAACTGTATGCACATGAATACAGGAGATATACAATTCAAAGTGGGGGAAGAAGATGAAAAGAGAGCGGGGTGGAAGGAGTACAACGGATATCAAGTATTGAATAGTTCAAGCTAAAAAAGCGTTCATGGTGAATAAACAAATACTCTCTCAATAATGGCATATTTGTACAAAATTTTGTTTTTGTATTAGTTTATGCGTTGTCTTGTTGAGTTGCCTGTATCACTTTGTTTTTTCTTGTTTTGTTTGTATTACCTGAAATTAGGTCCGCTAAATACTGGAATATTTGCACGATACGGACGATTATTCTCTTGTAAATTTATAGAATGCTCATATGAGGCTGAGTAGCCTCCGAGTATGTTTCAAATTTTTGTTAAAAAATTCTGTATTGTGATTACGAAATAAAATATTTTTTCTCTCTCTCTCACAGAGGATAGGTCTAAAAACGAGGAAAGAGTAACAAATGTTGAGAATACCGAGACTAGCCACGGTGTAACCTTTCACGGAGTCACCCGCAAGCGCACATTAGTGCGATGTTCCATAGAGGAAAAATCGCTCGACTTGATCGGGATACGAACCCGGATCCCTCGATTTCGCACCGAGTGCTTTCGCCAGTTAAGCTATCGAGGCGTCCTCCTCCTTGGTGGATTTTCAGGGCTTTTATAGAAACGAGTCGTTATGGACTGCCGGACATCTGATGTCACTGAAACAGTCTAAGGCGTGCGCTGAGCGCCACTGTCCACGTGAATAAAGTCAAACCACAGAGTAAAGATATCCCTACTCTGTGGCCAAACGAAACACAGTGAGGTGTTCGCTCTATTTGACAAATTTTGAGGATACCGGGACTAGTCACGGTATTTACCTTATACGGAGTCAACCGCAAGCGCACATCAGTGTGATATTCCACAGAGGAAAGAGTATGTGAGAGTATTCGTGAGGAGCGTGGAACTCTATGGATTAGAAATATGGACCATTGGGATAGCAGACCAAAAAAAAATAGAAGCATTCGAAACCTGGTGTTGGAGGAGGATACTGAAGATCAAATGGACGGATGAAATAAGAAATTAAGAAGTGTGCAGAAGAGTAGATGAGGAAAGGAACATGTTGAACACGAGATAGAAAAGAAGAACCATATGAACTGGGTTTATTTTGAGGCACAATAGCATTGTGAAGAATATAACTGAAGGAAAAACAGAGGGAAAAGTCCCAAGCGGAAGGCAATCCCTTAAGAAAGTCCGCCGCAACTGGGCGAGTCAAAACAAATACTGAATTCCACCTTTTTCGTCTGTACTGTTTAAAAACACTTCTCCCTCTGATTTTCCTTAGCTATTAAAAAATTAAAAAGTTAATAATGAAATATACAGATATGTTGACGAATATATTATTAACGAACAATTTTTCAAGCCATAGGAGCAAATTTCAGGGCCACTGATATCAAATGAACACATTTTTACTAAAATTACTGCAGTAATTTGCTAATGACTGACAAAAGAGGATAAGTAAGTGCCTAAATGTCATTTCCCATGCAATTTCCCGGTAAAATTAACTTCTTATCAACAGTTTTTCGCAAAAACTACATTTATTTTATAAAGAATAACATTATTTTGCCTCGTGTCTAGCCTTTTCTCGCACTGAAGATCGTCCTTTTTCAATAAAACTTGGCACAAAAAGTAGCGTAGGATAGAATAGGATAGCGCACATAGGATTTCGATGCTCATATCAAACTGAAAAAAAGTTTTTCTATAATTTTTCCGAATGTAAATAAAATTACAATGATGTTTTTTTTAGGTAATACCACCTTAATTAAATCTTCCTCTTCCCCACAGTTTTCATACCGTTAACCCTACGATCGACCGACAAATGGGCCCTAACTCTTGCGGCCACATCAACATCGTGTGAACAACCTCGATTCATCATCCCGCCGCCAGAGGTCAGCGAACGATAACAACGCCCTCTCCCGTGGCACTGCCCCCTCCTCCCCTCCCTTCCTCCCCCTCCCACACCTCTCTCCTCAAACTCTTCCCCCAATCAATCCTAAAACACAACTCTCCACCCACTGCAACGACTCGGAGTCGTCGCAGTCAATGCAAATCACATTTCTTCTCCTCAATTCATCAATTATTCGCAAGGCACGTGCTTCGTTGGATTGGCCACGTCGAGAAAATGGATGAGAGATGAATAACGAAGCTGAGAATCCTTAAGGCCGTTTTACACTATGAAAGATTTTGTACAAACTAATGTACGTGAGATCTTTCGTTTGTCTCAACGAAATTAGAACAGGTTCTATTTTCCGTTCAGGCATTAAGACATTCGCACAAGCGTTCATACAATTTTCCGTTTTACATGACACATTTTGCCTCATGCAAGAGTTCACGGAAGAGTTAGTACAAACAAATGTACCGTGTAAAACGGCCTTTATAAATAAGGAATGCACGAATGTATGTGAAACAAAAGAGATGAGCACGAATAGGGAAGTAATGAGTAAAATATCGAAGCAGAGTCAGTTTTAAGGTTGTTGGAGCGGTTTTTATGTACAGGTGTGCATGAAACTTTGTATACACGTTCTTAATAGTGATATCTATAGATAAAAGTGAACAAAAAAATTATTTGTTTTTAGCCAATGCAATGCAATTTTAACAAGTATCCTTATGGCACATTACATATATTTCGTAATAATACGATTACATATGAAAATATTTTCTTATAAACGAGAAATTATGCTTTTCTTATTATTATAATTGTTACTAACAAATGTCTAGGTGTCTTGCCGAGTCCAATATTCGAAAAAACATATTTCAACATTCGTCTAAATTACGAATACCGAACCGAAACCGCACTCCAGTCGTAACATGCTTAAATTAAGGAAAATAATAAAGTTCATGTATCATTTCCATTACTGCTTGTATGATGAGTTCCATACTGATGCACTTAAATGAAATGTGGTACAAGAATTTTTTTTTCGACTTTGAAAATTATTTAAATATTCCCTCAATGACCCTGATTACCACTCTGGCCATCCTATCACAGAGAATGAAATTTTTTTACTGTACCTAACCCGAAAGAGATAGGCGTGACCGGTATATTTGAAATAATTATAATATTTTATCTACTCCCAAATAATTGATACAAAATGGTAACAAAAAAGTAGCGGAAGCTTTAGGTGGTCTCCAAGGTCATAAAACCTGAATTGAGTCACCAGAAAATTACAAAAAATGTATTCCATTAAAATAAAAGCAGTAACTGTTACATAAGTATTGTTACAATTAAAATACCATCAAAATAAATGTTCAACATTTTCTTGAGAAAAAAGCCAGTCTTTGACAAGTTTTGACATTTTTTTTAGAATTTAATTTTTTTAATTTCAGTGGGCAGTACTATATTAAATATCTTTGGCTCCATATACAGAAAAGAACGTTTATGTATACGATGCAAGTTTATTGAAGAAAAATAATGTGAATCTTGGTCTGCTTGTTACAATGTTTGACTCGTTCCTTAAATTATATTTACATTTATCAGATACACTCGGCATACTGCCACTTCTAGCATAAAAAAATTTTAAAACCTTAAATAAATACAAATGCCATTGAAGCAACAATTTTCGGGGCACGAACAACAGAAAGGAGTGTTCATAAGAATTTTTTTATGCTAATTCAAGAATTATTTTTTTGCAAAACTAGTACACACTTACATGTGTTCATGTATGATTACCTAATAAGGATGCAAGTTTATTGAAGAAAAAGCCTGGAAAGAGCAATCTAAATGTAGTTGGAATGGGATACCTGAGAATTACTCGTGGTTACAGGAAAAGGGATAGGGTAGGGAATGAGTTGGGTGATAAAAGAATATGGAATGGATGCTCCCATTAATGATATGTATGAAAAGAGCGTGCTTTGTTGGTTAGGTCATGTCGAGAGATCGGATAAGAGTAGAATAACGAAGCAGATAAGAGGATTGAATGGTGTGAGAGGAAGGTAAATACCGAGAAATACGTGGGTGAATGTGGTGGAAGACTTCACTCACTCATTCAGTGATTCAACCCGAAGATTGGTTTGGATAGTTGAGGGTAGAGCTCACCCCGGACTAAGCCACAGGCGTGTGAATATCACACATTCAGTGTAAGGGGGCCAGTTCCCTGGGCCCCGCACTCCGAGGATTTTTTTGTTTGGGGGCGTTCAAAGGCTTCACCCAGATTTGAAACCGGGACCCTTCGATCAGTAGACAAGTGCTCTACCCACTAGGCCACCACGCTCCCATCTAAGACTCTCGCTCGTGGAAGACTTAAGAGAAGTTACATTAGGATTCTTATTATACAAGGAGATTATTAATTAATATTAAAGTAAGGGTAAAATTATTAAATCAGAACCAGAATTATAGGGATAACACCGAAAACTGAGCACTCTAGCCCGTACCAACTGCGAAAAGTATGAAATAAATTTCGCTGGAATGCTTTCGCAGTGATTGCTTTCTTGCGAGCAATGGCTTTTTCAGGGATCTCGATCTGCGTAAATGTAACATGAACACAGTGCAGTGGGGAACTAGTATTACCTATTAAAAAAACAGTTTGCATCCTTTAATAAAAAGGGCAATGAATGTATCAGCAAAAAACGATGTTTCAGTAAAATAGTTCTTGATAAAAAGTAAACGCCCTCGGTGGGGTGATGTGGAGGGCACCAAAAAGGTAGTACTCCGTCCATCGGATGGGACGTTAAACCTGTCGAACCCACGTCAACTTTCACTATGATAAAGATAAAGCCATCCCCGCATTTTTCTCCACCCTTCCTCCACTCCCCAAATATTTCTTCCCAAACCTAAGTACACCAACCACATATAAAACGTCTGAAACCTATTCTCATCCTCTTTCCTCAAAGAGTCCCAGTTTCCGGCAAAAACATTGACTCTGAGGAAAGAGGATGAGAATATGATGCAGGCATTTGAAATTTGGGTGTGGATTAGAATGTAGAAGGGTGTGCTGGAGGGAAAGGGAGATGATGAAAGACGAACTGCTTGGTACGGTAGGTGGAGAGAGGAAATAACTTGAGGAAATAAGGAGAAGGCTAAGTATATGACTGGAAGAGGTAATTATGTGACGCGATGGGATTCTGAAGTCCGCTGTGATGGGTTTAGGGCAAGCGGGGAAGAAGTAGAATAGGCATTGTGGATGGGATGACAAGAGGTAGGACGTATGCCGAAATGGAGAATGAAAAAGGTAAGGGAGACCAAGATCTTCAGCCAACAGTTATAGGGGTATCAAAACATGGTGACACGCAGGAGGCCATTTCAGTCGAAGAGTCCATTTCCTACAAACTGCTCCGAGCGGGGGAGTTAGGTAGTCTTCTCGTTCGACTACCAGCATTTCAGAGGTCTCAAAACTTCATTGTCAAATTCAAAATGCTCAATCTGTTATTCACATCAACTTTCTAGCTCTCTATGAATCTTATTACATTAGTGATTGCATGAATGAGGGATTGATTAAAAATGTATTTTACATGGTAAATTAAGTTTCCACAGTGTTATATTTCAGTTTTCAACATCTAATTTTGTCTATTTAATTGAATCATTACGTCTTACTGAGCATTGTTTTTGCGACAATATTTGTCGACCCAGAACGCCAAGCTATTGGGTCGTTGATTTATGAACTATGTCCCTATATGCAGACGGCTGAGACTTATGTTTATACGATATGTATGTAATCAAATAAGCCAATGAATAAGATAAATAGTGCAACGATAAAGCTCTTCTGTGGTGCTAAATGACCCTTGCCTTCGATGCACCCAATAAACTCACTAAGTTACTAAAACTTATGTTCATATGAGTGTTTCGGGAGCTTAAGTGGAAATAAATTAATTCTAATGATTTTACTGATTCAAATTTGGAAATAATTACGTGTGTAAAGGTAACTGGGTTTATCGAGGCTTGATCCTTTTACCGGGGATTACCATTGGTTGTCACATTAATTATCGGGCAATAATCTTGTCGGAATGCCGATCGTTTTGGACGAGCAGTAAAGAGAGACATTGTCATAGTGTTTCTCCAGCATTTTCTATCAATATGTTTGAGCTTAGGAAAAATGACCAAAGCTTTAACAGACGTATTTGTAAGTACATATGGGTGTATGGTTGCGTGCTATTGTTGAATTGATCAACGGCACTTCAGGCCTATAATTACATCGTACCAGTGTTAGGGAAACAGTTTGGAGGCTTTTATTTTTAAGTGCGACTGTAAACTAAAGCAGTTCAACTGCATTCGGTGACAATTGGTGGAGCAGCATCTTATATCAATAAAAACGAGTTGTACTGCCCACTTGTTATACTTATTACAACGTCTGAGCGTCACATTCAGGTATCTGAATATGACGCTCAGGCGTTGAAACGCGTTGTAATAAATATAACACGTGGGCCTCACAACTCGTTGTTTTTATTGATTTAAACTATAGCAGGTTATCTTGTACTGCAAACTATGTATCTATTGTTGTTGTTGTACTTTATAATGTTGTATACTCAGTAGACTAACAAACATCCATTGCCGATCGCTATTGTTACGTGCAGTTCACCACATCGTCTGCATTTCACTAAAGCTTACTCAATTCCACCTGTCTTAGTATCGCTAATTTTAAGAATAAAGATATTCGGATTTTGTAATAACATCATGGTAAACGACTATATAAGCATAAATAATACATTTTTAAAATAGTAATACTTATCATTTTAAAATATCAATTTTTATTGCATGAAATTTATTTAAGATCGATGTGTATTCATATTCACGCACACGTTAATTTCCTCTATCACAGCACCAACCTGAAATGAGTTGCAGTGCCTTTATTTCCTCAATGATTTAAAACTGCAGTTTAAAATCTGTTTACCAAAAATCTGTATGAATGAAAATGTTTTTTCCCTCAACTTTCGGCCGAAACCGCCGGTGGGTTGCGAACAATATCAGCGTATTATGATGCGGCTGTATTTGGATCATACACACTATCATGACACGCGTTTCTGATACAATTCTACCCACTAAAGTAAAACGCCGTGGTGTTGGTATCGTTGATTATCATGCGCTGTCCTCTCCCCTTCGCTCCTAAGCCTACCCCTTCTACACGAGCCTTCCCTCATTAAGGTCACGTACATCGCAGGTGACTGCCACCATGTTCCATTACACTCTATTATAATTGCCATACCATTTTCCATTACACAATAGTCCTCCTTTGTCTGTAGCCCTACCCAAAAGGCCAGCCAAGCAAGTGACGTATTTTCCATACTCAGGGCGGAATACTCCTCGAACAAATATTCTCAGAAACTATTGCGTTAATGGGAGGCAATGCGAGAGTAAGTGATTTGCAACAGGCGTCAACCCCGCCGAAAAAAAAGGAAAAAGCGCCATCGGGGACAAATTTATGTCTCCCGAAATTGTAAATGAGCCCACAAAACTGTTACTGGGGAAGGAATGAGGCAATGTTTTGCGAAAAGGTACGCCTCTGAAGCTGAGCCAAGTTAGTCAGCGCCAAAGTAAGCAATAAATATTCCTTCCGTCTCGCCAACGAAGCGGACCTTTTATGCCGCGGTCTCGAGCATTTGAATCGGCGTTTACTCTCTGGTTTCAGCAATCGAGGATTTAGTGACAACTACCGAGAAGAGTCAGAGCGATCCCAAAGAGATCTGCCACTGCGAGAGGATATGACCCATAAAGGACTGTTCAGACAGGGCTAGTCGTAATTTAGTCGAGTAGCGAGAGTAGCGAGTAACTCAGTTCCTTACCATAAGCGGATATTAAAATGTAGTCAAACAGTTTACTGAAACGATTTAGTCGACCATATTCATTTCTGCCCTTGAACATTCTATTCTCACCTCTTCAACAGCTGTGCGACGGAACTTCAGAACACGTTTATTCAGTCAAGTTCATTAGTAGCAAAACGTCGCGCTGGAATGAAGATGTGAAAATTCGATTTGATGCTGAATATTTACAGCATGAATCGCTGAGAAATAGGAAAGGTGGTTTGAAGTTTCATTTTTGCTATAACTACACCACGCATATATGTATTTCTTAGTTGAATTCCAGTTTTAACATTGTTTAATGAGAAATCGGAATTATCCTCAGACGTACTGAGTGTGTTCACGTATACTTCTGAACCGTCTAATTCTAGTTCTCTGAAAAGGCCACTCGAATTTTCCAAAAGTCTATCCTACCGATTCAATTTCTGACCCGTTGTCGTATTCGTTAACCTGAAATTTCTTTTTCATTTTCCTCCAATTTCAATCAATTTGCAGGATTGACGAGTTATTTACAACAGCACGATTAAAATGCCGCACGTTTCTCTTGAAGTCAAACGCTCAACTATACTAGTTCGAAGACGTTTAAAGCGACAAAACCATTTAGGGGTAAGTCGGTACTACTCGACTGTATTACTATTTGTGTCTTAACTGAACGGGACCACGAGACAAGAACAGAAATGAAACGGAACTAAAAGAAGCGATCATTAGTGAGCATTGGTACATACAGTAGCGTCTATCTCCATCTCGTTAAGAACTTCAGCTCGCCTAGCTCATCCGCTACGACAATTCTCGCATGTAAAGATTATCCCATTTGTATTCGCCATTTTGTATCACGAATAAACGACAGGAAATCGTTACGTTTCCGAATAAAATCTGAATGAAATTTTCAGGCATTCAATATTTTCAGTATCATCATCAAGTATCCCACCGAATTAGATAATTTAAATAGAAATAGAAATTTTATTCGAATAGATGCATGAAATTTAAACTCTTCCTCTGACAACAAAGCGTTTCGATGCCTTTTTCCGCTGTTTGTTTTACACCATCAGAACTACAAATATCACTATGAATTTTTCAATAGCAAGACCTTGAGAACAAGGAAGACATATTTTTGTTCAAAAGCTACTAACGTACTTTCATGCTAGCTAATCATAATGTAATCAATAAGAAAGTAAACTCCACCGATATTCAACCAAGACACTTGCACAGTGGGCATAAGAATGAAAGATATTTCTCTATTGATTAATTTTTACTTACTGCCATAGGTATAACTGTAACGCTTTTCGTCTCCGTTCCGTTTTCATAACACTGCACTGAAGATCCAAATTACCTGAAATAAGTAAACATTCATAAATTAGCACACAAGAGATATTAGTGCGACACTAGATATATAACTAAATTATTAAAAAAAATTGCTTGAATTTAACGGGAATGTCGGAGTTTGAAAAATATAGTAATACGAATACGGAAAAATAAAATAAAAATCCCATTAAAGTCAAATGGAACCAACCAGAATAACTAAAGAAACAAACTTGGTGGTGATATAAATAAATAAATAAATAAATGATAGCCATATTCTTCTTCCAGAATTACGGATGAGGAATCATTGTTAAAATATAATAAGGAGTCAAATGGCAAAAGCCCAAATAACAAACCGAACAACACACCAAAAATGTCATAAACTTGAGCAAGAATACTGAATTAGTCAAATGGCGCACTTCCTTCCGGCCATGTGCGATGAACACACATGGAATTCAAAATTCCGCCGCGGCAAAGCTCCATAAAATCGTTTTCCCTCTTCACTGGAATAATTACGAAACCCGTTCATGCCTCTGCAAATGGAATCGAGGTCACGCTGAAACACGAAATTAATGAAAAATCATGAATCGCAAAGGTTTGACCTTGAATGACGCAGAAGCCGCAGACTATTGAACCGAAAATGTGCCCTCAACATTTTTTGGGGATGAAGGCAGCAGGAATGCGCATCGCCTAACGCAATGGAGCTTGAACTTTGACGCAGCTTTTTGGCAAATTATAAAAAAAATAAACTGAATAAATGCAGCCTTGACTGTCTTCACCCAACCATTACTTAATTTTCTTCTGTTCGCCGAGCAAGCAAAGACTCTGAGATGCATTTCCATTAGTCTACTTGCTCGAGGCTTTAACTGCAGTTTAAAAAATTCATAAATTGCAGATATCTAGGAATATTATACAAGTTTTAAGTCCAAATGAAACTTGAATCGAAATACACAGATAACTAAAAAAAGATAAAGCAACGTGACATTCTGCGACCTTAAATAAATATGTTTTAAGTAGAAAATTCATGAGAGCAGAAATATAAATTACAACAAATAAAAAGATATTCCACCAAAATATTAAAACAATCTATTATTGATGAACATTTCCGCATGAATTGGTCTAAATTGAATGAAAATTAACTTAATAACGAGAAGTGATAGCACGGTGTAACGCGTTTACAGAGAGGAGATGAAATTTGAAACAGATTAAAACCCAGGATTTTTATTTTTGGTGAGTGGGAAGAAAGTGGAACGAGGAAGAGCTTGGCAAGGTGGGTGAGGAAAGAATACATCTGCAGGAGATTAGGAGGAGGCAGAGAAAGATGCTTGGAAGAGGTAGTAAGGGGCGAAGGGATGCTGGAGGACGTGATAGAGGGGTGTATATTGGGTGATCGGGGAAGGGGAAGAACGAGACCAGGCTTTTTGAGCTCGTTGAAGAGAGGAAAGATGTATGCTGAGATGAAATAATTATTTAAATAAAAAACAATAATACTACAACACGTTTTTAGAACGGACTAAAAAGTATAAAATAATTTCTCTTAGCGTCACACACATTTATATCCCAATAAAAATTCATGACCTCTTACAGATTGTCCTGAAAGTTTGTAATTATGAATTTTAATAGCTATGAAAATACTCGTAAGATTGAAAACGAAAAATGTGGGGCGAATGAATTAGATAATTGATGCATGAATAGTTCACCTAAGTCACTAACAATTTTATTGCACTGCAAATGATATGTGAGTTTTCTCAACGACAGCTACACCCTACAATCCTTACTATAATCTACAGAATGCGCCCCACGTTTTTCGCTTTCAATCTAAAAAGTATTTTCACAGCTATAAAAATTCACAATCACAAATTTTCAGGAAAATCTGTATGAGATTATGAATCTATATGAGAATATAAATGAGTGTGGCGCTTGGATAAATTATTTTATACTTTATAGTCCGTTGTAAAAACGTGGTATTTTAAAATTATTTTTTATTTAAATAATTATTTTATAAATTTTAATCTTGTGCTTTATATTTGGAATAGAAAATTGTTACACTTTCTACCAATAATATATCAATCTGTTTAATTGTTATTTTCCTGCAAATTAAATTAAAGAAGCAAGCAAAATTAATGTTATAAGATTAAAATATCAATTTTACAGCTTATTAATTATATAACTTAATTAAAATATAATGTATGTATCATTTGTAATATTTATTATATTTTAATATTTAATATATATATATAACATATATAATTTATATATTATTACATATAATTGCATTACCATCCAGTTCTGAGCTAAGTTTAAAGTTTCAAGTATCTAGCTCGTCGGGAATTTAGTTTAAAATCGATTGCAAAATTTGAACCGAACAGATAAACAGACAGGAACTCAACACAGTAATAAAAACGTTTTAAAAAGAAATTGTGTGGGTAGATGTGGGTTGGCGCATGTAAATATGTAGAGGACTTTTACTTTCTTCTACTTTAACCTATACATCTCTCATCCTACCTCAACCGGTTGATTACCCTCACAAATAAAATAAAACATTCAGGATAAGGCAAGTATATGCAGGCGTGACTTGTAGGTACAAGTCAGTGGAAAGCTTGTCACAAAAAGTTCCCATCGTAAAACTCCAGCGACATTTTCTAGCAGTTCACCACGACCAAGAGAGCATAATCAATGGCACAGAACTTCCACGTCGCACGCAAATCACACAAGCGGAACGAGTCGAAATGACTAGCCGAGTGCTTTTCCTCTGTCACCCACTCTTCGGAGAACCAATTCAATTAGGTCCCATTACGGAGACCCTATCGTTCCTCCCGCATTATATCAATCCGGTCCCATTCAATCCGTCCCGTATCAACCGGGCGACGCCATCTTGACTCCGTCTTATCGGAAGGCTGGTGACATCTCTCATCCCGCCTCTCTGACCGCTCTCTTTACCTCCAGCATGCGAACATGTGAATCACCCATCCGTCCAGGTTTCAGGTCTAGCCCTCTTTTGATATCTTTGCTTCGGCCACTATCCTATCAAAACACCACCCACGCCACACAAGTTGTAAATCGGACGCCACGCCTAACTATCAATCCCCTCCGTTTTCTTCCTTCGCCACCGCCCCTGGAGGGAAAAGGGACAGGGGCACGCCCTCGAAGGATGCCTTATCATTTTACCCTTATAAAATACTCCTAACTCCCTTCACGATACCTACTCTCCAACGTTCAATTCATGAGGAAAAAACAATGCATTATGAGAGTAGATAAATAAGCACAATTAAGTTGGCTCAAGTAAGTTAAGCAACAGAGTAATAATAAATAAATATAGTTAAAAAAAACTAAAAAACACGCTTTAATGATAACTCAAACTAAAAAGTGAAAAATAATTCTTAATATAGGAATAAAAAAATAAATGAAAAATATTAATATTATCGTGAAAAAAGCGTGGGGTGCTCCGTTGCTTAGTTAATTTGATATGCCTTTTGTAATTGTTTACCCAAATTACTGAATGGAAAATGCGGGAAAAGATTATGCTTTGAGCCATATTTTGAGTACCATTTTTCTACTAATCGTACCGATTGAATATTTTCAAGAATTGATATATCGAGCACCCCACGCTTTTTTCACGATAATATTAATATTTTTCATTAATTTTTTTATTTCTATATTAAGAATTATTTTTCACTTTTTAGTTTGAGTTGATAGTAGACGACGCTACCCACTTCACCATCCGATCAACAAACTGATGGCGCTTACTCTATCTCTCTAATTCTCACGCAAAGGATCTGTTCAATTGAAGAAAATTATTAATCCTGGCAATCCTGATTAGAATATTGAGAATATCTTATCAAATTATTGTATTGTCATCGGTCCTTGATGAGTCTACAAAGTTTAAAGGAAATCTGATCGTTCAAAGTGGGTCAAAATCGAGTCCAAAGGAGTCGGTTACACTGGATAAGGGACTAATACGGAGTGTAGCGTTGAATGATGGAGAAACGTGGGCCCTGAAGGTCATTTCACACGAGGCACCTAATTTAGCAATTTGATGAATAGAAATTGCGAGAACACGGGAATGAAATTAGAGCGGGGTTTACTTGCCCCATCTGTCGTTTCTCTGTATATCGATAAGGTAGTGAACATATTTTATATAAAACGTGGCATGCATCAAAATAAATAAAAAGCCATAGACTTCAATCTTCGCAGAGGCTACTGTGTCCTAATGTCAAAACAAATTAAACATTGTACAACAGATATTTTTTATGCATGCAACCAAAATTATATAATGAGCAGTAAAGTAGCATAAAAGAAATAAGTAATGGTAGTGGCTTTCTTAGAATAGTCAAATAAAGGCTATTGACTTGGGAAAATATTGATTTATTGTTTCATTAAAGTTCTTTTTTTCTTTTTTACGGCTACCATAAATTAATCCATTCCTGATATCAATCTCATTAAGAGTATTTTTCCCTTGCGCACCACTTTTTTCATGAAAATATGAATCTCACATTTTTCATGGGCATATGCTTGTACCATTGTAATGTATGCTGGTCATTTTTAGACACCCTAAACACAGGCCAAGGCTTTCTAGGGTACAATGGTACATACATAACTTTCCACTTGTAAAACATTTAAGTACAGTTTTTTATGTTTGGAATAATGAATTATTGTAAATGTTAACTCAAACACAACCACAGCAAGAGCAATTAGTATAAGCACATCCGCATCGGATAAAATTAATGAAACACTATGGGAAAATAAATAACTATATGAAATGACGCTAATGAGTTTCCGGTGAAATATGTTGCCATATAGCCACAAAGTAACAATATTTTGATATCCTAGTAGCAACGCTGTGTACCTATAACGGAATACAGAGTATTATTAGACAACACTATTCATGTGCCTCACGCGGGAAAGCTAAAACCTCTGGTTCTAATCGAATACTTTATCAGACAAGCAGCTTAAATGAAGTCGACAATTCCTCGAACCGTTCCTGCAAACTTCGACTCCCGTCTTAATGTCAAAGTAACATCTTCCGTGTATCTTGCACGCTCGGCGATTCCCAAAAATAGAATCAGGCCGGCAAAGGAGTCATAATATGTCATTCGTCTCAATCAAATGCCGAGCCAATTGGCCCAGTTTTCGGAAACTTATGTAAAAGTTGCCTCACTAGGTCTATGCTAGAAAAGCTATGCTCAAAATGGCATACAATTTGTGTGATAAGTTTAGGCACCTTTTTAGAAGACATTTAAAACGAAGCGTGAAGAAGACAAAATAGGCGTAAATTTATCATTGGACTCGTAAATTTCATGCAAGTCTATCCAACTTTCGGCTTCAAAAAATCACAAAAAAAATTTGAAGTATACTGTAGAAACTATTTCTGAGAATGAAGAGATTTTAAAATAATAAAAAAAACAATTAATCCTAAGCACATTGAAAAGACCGGTCAATAAAATAAAATCCTATGAATTTACTCACACTTGTGGTACTTGAATAAAATTATATTATCAACAATTTATGTACAAGGAGACGTTAATACAAGATTCGGCACAAAGAGAATTATATGATCTTCTTAAAAAATTCGCCAAAATGTATGCATAAATTAACATGGGACTAAGAGCTGGAATCAGTTTAGTACAGAAAAAGTCTAATTAATATATCATTCATTATTGGATAGACTTGCTAGCAGCCTCCACAATCTTGCATTATCATGTGCTACACATAGACTCAAAAGTATGCGTAACTGCAGCGATAAATAGTGATAAAACGGATTCTGATACCAGTGCGATGAAGTTTTAATGCATCATTTCGCTCGCTTCACGACATCCAAATCATTTAATAGCATACATTTATCGTGAACACATAATTTTACTTTTTAAAAATTTATTAACTTATCATAAGTATAAATTCGACAGTCTCTGGCGTTATATGGTGGAACAGCATTTTAGCACTTAAATAAAACTGCAGTAATTGTACTGTCCACTTTAATTTTAATGTAAATATTAAACTACACGTGTTTAGACGTTTCATAGGACGTCATCATCAGTTCTACCTGATGTAGACCTGATGGTGACGGTCTAAGAAACGTCATCAGGTCTACGTAGACCTGATGATGACGCCCTAAGAAACGTCGAAACACGTGTAGTGTAATATTTACATTAAAATTTAAGTGGACAGTACAATTACTGCAGTTTTATTTAAGTACTATTGTCATAAGTACGTGTATGAACTAAGCGGGATTTCATTTCTGTCTACATGCTGTCTATAATGTTTTCAAGTATTTACGCAGTCAGAAAAAATCTACAATGGACCTAGGCAGACCCAACAGCCTTCTAAGACTACGTTTCGCTGCCATAAGGCACTACGCTACATGTTAGGATTCACACTAACCTCTTCTTAGGGTCATAACTCGAGGTTCCTGTCATCAAATCTATCCCAATAAACGCCTCTTTCTCAAAGGAAATTATCATTCTAATTATCCTTTTGTACTGTGACCATTTATATCCAGAATTCCCCCGAACTAACAGAACTGCAACACCTGTTCTGGGTTATGTACTCCGACACTCAAGTTTGATTTTGACTATAAATATATAAACTATGAATGTTTTCATAGAATAGTTTTACGTACGGCCGGTTTAGTCACATATGTGACATCAACAGGTCTCGCCTGATGATACGAAGCCGGTTTTAGCGACATTGATCAGCGAAAACATACATAGTTTATCTAAATAGTGAACATTAATTTTCACAAAGTTGCGCCTAAAACTATATAATTACTTGATTTAGACTAGTTTTCACTGAAAACCTCATCTTTATTGACAAATTAAAAGAACCGATGGATTGATAACTCGGAAAGAATAGTAAATATATAAAAAAGTCTAAAGTTGAAACATATCGCATACGCACCAAACGTAGCTATCTACGAAAACTGGGAACATTTCCAAACGTAGAACATGCTGCCATGGGCAGCACGTGGAATTGAGCTTTTGCGAGCGTCCACGGAGGGCGTTATGTACTCCGAGGAGAATGACGCCATCGATTGTATGTAAATTTCAGCAATAACTGTCGACAGAAAGTAGATATATGCATATGCAGCACTGGTGACCCTGCCGTTTATCGTGGGCATTCCTGCTTCTTAAAGGATCGTAAAGCGATGACGCTTGGTTGGCAATACTCAAAAACGCATACTCGTACATTTGCGTAAGCTCCAGCTACTGATGATACTTCGCTCGTCCTCAAGATAATATTCCCCATATCCATGAGTGATCAACCGTACTCGAAACGTAAAAATTATTAGGGAAATTGTATTGCAAAACGCAAAATGAAGTCTCTGCTTCTTCGTTCCTTTCTCATTTTGCACTATAACATAACTCTGCTCCGCTCCAAATGTCCCATTGCCTAACAAGCATACCAGAAATGTCTTCTTTTTTCTCTGACTCCTCCAAAATTCCGCACAGAAAGCAAATATGAACATCCTATCACACCAATATTATATAAAATCGATAGTTGGCAAGTTTACTAGGTTAAATTAAGACATAGTAATAACAAAATACTTGGTTGATTCTGTTGGAAATAAAGCAATTACTCAAATTATTAGATGTTATTAATAGATTTATTATTATTTGTTGTTACTAATATTATTTATTTATCATCCATTGCTAACATAGTTACAGCTGTTTATTAGTTAGTTGTCAAGGGTGTAATCTGTTGATTTCAACATGCTAGTTCTGTGAAATAAATATTTTTGGTTTTGAGTGTGTCTTTTATCAGGAAAGAACCATACCTGCAACCACATTTCAACAGATTCCAAAACCTATTTTGACTCTACCGGTTTCAACCTTTACAGGTCATCATCAGGAGTAAGAACTGATAGAGAGAGAGAGAGAGTGACGTGAATACACACCCTAAGCAAGTGGGGGGGGAAAGGGGGGAAAGGAAGAACAATCCAGAAGGAACAAGTTTGTTACAGTCATCGCTCTAGCATAGCTTTAGGCATAGGCTTTTGGGGCTTCAGCGAAAATATTTCTCCGTGCGGCGACTGCCTTTCCCCAAGGGGCACTCATGCTAATATAGTATTAAACCTGTTTTCACTTCGGGATACAAAAATGATTTGATATGCAGCCACGCGCCATAGCGCAAAGAAATGCACCGAAGTGGCGAAATCTTCTATTAAAAAATCACTTGACTTGATCGTGCCGGTCTGGTCACGTGATATTTTGATGGTGGATTTCAGCACTCGTGTACATCATATCGTGCCGAAACACATAACAGCCACTTTCACTGCCCACTTAGAATTTTCTCCACAAACCTTCTCCACTCACCTACCTTTTCTACCACTTCCACACTTTATTTCCTCACCAGCGAGCTCGATTTCTCAATCTACGTTATCACAAACATCCATCTTATAACAAATCGTTGAAATCTTTGCAAAGAGTGGCGGTAGTGAAAAATTTTCTTTTTTCCCAATATTTTTTTTCTTTCTGGACCATTCTGGTGGTCCATACGTCTCTGCGGTTACAGTAAGACACTCTTAGCTTGTTCGTCTTTCCCAGTGACCGAACTAACGGAGCAAGTCAGAGACACCATAGCCCTGGGTGGAGAAAAAACCTACCCAGGAGGGAGTCGAACCAGCGATTCCAAGATTAGCAGGTGAGGACTTCCCTCCGTAGCCACCTGGGACGCAAAAACTATTATTCCGTCCTTGTGGGCCTACCTTCACTAGTTTTTCCCAATTAACTCTGTCAAATATCTTTTTGAAATTGGCAATACAAGCGAAAACGTTAATTAAAATTAAATTAAATTGAAATCAATAGAAAAAATTATACTTAACGTTGCTATCTGTAAAATTTCTCATCATCGCAATCGCATTCCAAATGGAGCCCCTTCCTGAACCCAAACTGATTATCACCTAAGCAATAATTTTCTCTACTCTCCAACTTATTACTACTTCCTCTAGTACTAAAACTTTTACACGAAAAAAAAAATAATAAATAATATATTTTTCCCATTCCTGCGGATCCAAATACTGGCAAATGTAAGTAGACAGCCTATTATAAGTGAGCCAAGCACATTGAAACAGTTCAACCTATGAGATTTAGGAAATTGAAAACCAATGATGACCACCCTAATTCGCCACGTCACAGCTCCCTCCTAAGCCTGAAAACCCTTCCAAACGTTATTTCGCACTCACGTAGAACTTTGCATTTGCGAAAAAAACACTTCGCGGTAAAAAAAAACGTCAGCGCGTTATATATACTACGCCTTCAAGAGCCTAAAGTCACCGATTGTATGTAAATTTCAGCAGTGACGGTCGACAGAAAGTAAATACATATGTAGAGCATAGGAGAGATCGTCTTCTTTTTCGAACGCGAGAACTCTCTCACTTCTTCCAAGTGATTGTACGGACGATGACGCACGGTTTGCATTAGTCACCGCACACACATACTCCCTTTCGTCTCCACAGTAGTATCAACCCTTTTCCTCTCCTCCTTCAATTTCCATACTCCATCAAACAATAATCGGCGGAGAAGGGTTCTCCTTAGTCACACGCTAATGGAAGAGACGAGAAGATGGGAATGAGGTATTTTTTTTCGCAGCCGTTTCTGAGAATGTAATCCGCATGACGCTTTTGGAACGCGGCCAAAACTTCAAAAGAGACGACACTATGCCCCAGCAATGGCTGAAAAACAAGATAAAATAAAAAAATCTCCAACTTAAATCTTCCCAAGTAAACACAATGCGACGCATGAAGAGTCGCCTAGTAAGCCATTTGCTCATCACGCCTTGACTCCAATTGTACTATTGGGGGCAGAGGAGGCAAGATTCATTCGTAGGACTTCACGGCACCCAAGGCGGGGGTAATATTTTCACGCTAATTTAGATTTTCTCATGATGCAAAAATGAAGGACCTATTACTATTTACAGATAAAAATAAACAAATCCTCAACCTTCGATCATGTATCGATCATCACAAGCGATAAGAGACCATAACAGCTGCCAATGAGGCTTTGAAATAGGTTTATCGATAGGTAGTGTAGCTAATTAGTTGACATGCTATCTAATGCTTTCATTATTATCTGCTACCTAGTACTAACAGCACGTCGTGCATTTTTCGTGCAACTCTTGTGTCTCTGAGCATTTTTTTAGTTGCAAAATACATTAATACAAATAGTTTCACTTACATTAGTAGCATACCTATAGAGTAGTGCATGTTAGTGATAGCTCACCCCCTGCCATACACTCCTGAAATGGCTTGCAGGGCATAATGCAGATGTATACCTATACATAGGATTACCATATTCTAACTTCCAAAATCCGGAACATATGAAGAGACTAAAACCGAGACAAAATCGGGACGTTTTTTTATAAAAGCTAAGCAAGTGGTGTAGTCATTTTATTATTTGATTGCAATTAAGGAAAAATATTAATTGCAGTTGCGGCGGCTTGTTTTAGAACCGAACCATTAGTTCCGAGTTCTAATCTTTTTACTAGCGGGGTGGCTGAACCCTTCTTCCCCCGATACAATTGATTTCCCTGGGTCCCCGTGCAAAGCAGAAAAATAACGTTGCTCAGTTCGTCTTCTGTCACAGGGGTTCTTCCCTTCAATCAAGTGTGCAATACTCAATAGTCAGACTAGAGCCTTCGAGGTTTTGTGATGCAATTTGATATAATATTTTCGATTCACACATTTCTCGCCATAAATCTGTCGATGCGCATTTCTCCGTGCAGCGGACAGCGGACCTGTGAGGAGACATTCCGGGACACTTCTGAGTCAACCGGGAAAAATTTTCCAACCGGGATAGACACTTCAAATTGAGACAGTCCCAGCCAAACCTGGACGCATGGTTAGCCTAACTATACACAATCTAAGACTTAGGCGTCACCAAATGTTTGTGAGCGTCAACCCCTCCAAGAATTTCTCAACGCTTTATCGAACCCCTAATATTTACTATTACGTAATCATAATAGGACAAGTATAAATATACGTTTAATTGACACACATTGTTTTTTCTAAAGCGCTTTTTATTTACCGAAAAGTACCGTGAGTCATGTTTTAAAATGAAACAAAAGGAATAGAGGATATGGTGGTAATATGGAACCTCACTAAGTTTTTTGAGTGCATGTAGCTCTCCTATTGGGTTTAAATAGAAATTTATGGCCTAGGTGGATCCCCAATCTATCCGTGCAAGTATTCCATGGGTCATTTTTCAATTTTTAGATACCCAAGAATCACAATTTTTGTAAAGTAAAAGAATTCAAAAGTGGATGGTAGACTATAGGTAAGGGTAATATAAAACCCTACCCTAAAAACTGAAATGAATTATTTTTTATCACAAAAACGAGATTTATTGATAGAAAACAAAGAAATGTTGTGAGAAAGTGCAGTAGTATTTTGTTACAGAGCGCATTTTGTTACAGTTCCATTTTAGTAATCTGACCTATCATGATCTCTTCACGAATCCACCTAAATATAATTGAAATACGAACGAAGCAGCCTCCAGATGTGTTTAACGGCGTTTTGAATGCTGGGTTGACGGAAACATGTAACCGAACAAAATTTCCCTTTACTAGTTCAGATATGTATAGCCTACCTTCACTGCGGACAAGCTATTACTCCACCAGCTCCCAAGAGGGTCCGTCACCGTGACGAGGCTGATATTTTGTTGGAAGACGGGTAAGGGGGTTCCATCTTCCTCATTCTATCTCACAGTCCCTACCGACCACCATCCCTGGGGATACCCCATCTTCTCTCCACTGACTATTCCTTCACCCCCCCCGCTGTGAACTCCTGGGGTGCTGTCACGATCCCTTTCTCTTAAACCTGTCAACAATTCACATTTCTCTCGGTCCCATGCAAAAATTTTCTCTTCTCTTCAGTACAGCCTCACATAGGGCTGAGCGGTATTTTAATCCCAATATTAATATACAATATCTTAAAATATTGAAAATGGACCAATACCAATAACCTGTATTGGACTATTGAATATTGAAAAATATGGGCATATTGGAATACTGGAAATTTTATAATATTGGAAATATTGAAAATATGAAATATTTGTTAATTGGAAAATATTGAACATAGCAATAAAAACACGTAAAATTATCTGGCTTACGGTGGTTTTCAAATGCTGCAGAAACAAAATTTCTGCACAAATAAACAATCAGGCTGGCACAGTTATGAAATTCACATTACTAGCACAACAATTTTCAGCACGCCGGGTTTCGGGCTCCTCGCCGGGTTCCAATATTTAATAGTTGAATTTTTAGTATTGGTAATACAATATTCAATAGCAAATATTTGTTCTTCAATATACGATATTCCAATTAAAAATATTGGTTTTTCCGACCACCAATATCCTATACAGGATATTGGCAATGGTCGTTCCAAAATTGTGATTTTGGAATCCCAAAATTTAAAAAAATTGATTTTGGAACCAATATATTGGAAAAAAAACCCAGCCCTAGTCTCACACATTTCAACGGACTTGCGGTTAAAATTTAGAAAATTAGTTTTGAGCTAACATTTACCTGGGTTAGTTTATTTTAAACGAGTTCGAAGCCCATCAATTAATCTGAAAACTTCAACGGCATTTTGTGAACACCGACACTCTACGGTCGATTAGATCACGAGCATTAAATTCGGGAAATGAACACATATTTCCTCACTTTGCATCACAAGGTAACTCACAAATGCGTTTAATTATTTTAATTGGGGCAAAAAAGGCTAGGTGAATTAAAAATGCGATTACTAGCAAGTACTAGGGATGGGCGGTACTAAAAAAAGTACCGGTATTTTTTTGATGAGTATCAAAAAGCAATAATACTACTCGTCCGGTAGTATCGACGAAAAAATACCAATATACCGGTATTTATGTGAATCATTAAATATTTTAATTAATTACAAATTAATATACGTTTCACCCTAATTTTCCGGTATTTCGGCAAATTAGAATATCATGATGAGACCCCCACCTTTGTCATTTCCACAAAACTTTATTACGCTGGCACGACGCGCGTTTAACCACACTGTGGCACACTCAAGTGCACATGAGGCATATAATATATGTGGCATACTCATGTGCACATGAGTATGCCACAGTGTGGTCAAACGCGCGTCGTGCCAGCGTAATAATGTTTTGTGGAAATAACAAAGGTGGTTTTCTCATCATGGATATCCATAATTTCAACGAGGTAAGGCCTGAGATCATCAGTTTTATTATAAGAATATCAGTTCAAAAAGATACGCAGAAATTTCCATCCATCGGCATTTTTAATGAAGATTCATCGCGAATGAAAGATCTAAGGATTTCCCGGCGAAAAGCAATGTTGGGGGTTGTTCGAGTTTCCGACCGGGTCAAACTCTGCATTTCTGCCGGCTTTTCGATGAACGAGTCGTTCATCAAAACGGTTGGAAACCCGACCAACCCCCAACATTCATCGGGAATATACATCGGCTATTCAGTAAATACATTTTATTTGACGCTGTATGTTTTGCGCTCGCCGCTTTTTGTTGGAATGATTTAAATCATACGAAAAACGATCGGTATTGTTTTAATGTTGTGGCCAGGTAAAATCCCCTGTTACATTGATCAATCCTTGCGGTCGCACTAACGTTTAACTTGCAGGAATAAATATTTGTATTTATACGGTTCACAATCATCGATTACTTGGTGTTTGGAGTGCGTCCAAAATTTATGCTTACCTATTTTAGCAATAATGATGTCAAACATATCTCAACTTCACGGTTATGTAAATAAGAAAAAAGACACATATTACGAGAATATTTGAAAATTTAGTGTATATAGTAAATTTCCGTAGTTGGTTCCGTTAGTTGACGCAAGATGGCAGCGCTGTCTAAATACCGGTATTTTTAGTACCGGTACCGTCAGTAGTACCGATTTTAAATACTGGTCAATACTGGATTTAAAAAATAGTAATCGGTACTACCGAATACCGGTATATTTTGCCCATCCCTAGCAAGTACCACTGCAAGGCATGTACTATTAACATAATTAAGCAATTATGCACCACTAATTTAATATTATTAAAGTCTCAATTTGATTTGAAGCAAGTTTTTTAAATTTAATATGATAACCAGTACTTACAGCTTGTCTCGCACCCTTGCTATACATACATTTGAAATTCTTACATCTATCTATGAATGAATACGTTGGCACATTGAATCTCTATGAATCATCCCTATGAATATACATCGGTTCATAAAGTCATATTATCACTTAGTGTAATGTATTTTGGTGAACATCATCCCTGCCACTCACTCTTGAGGTGACTAGCAGGTTACGGCGTAGATGCAGCGTTCTTCCTCTGTTCCAAAGTCACAATTCTTCTCTGTCGTGTGTGTGTCAACCCTCGATGTGCTCTGTTTAAATTTGTCTCTGCCATATGTAAACATGTCGTTAATGTTACTGTGACCTCAAGTGTTTCATAAGTTAACCGACGCAGTCAAACAAGCACAGAATATAAATAAGTGTTGCAAAAATATCAGGATACGCTTCAATAGTGACACGGAGCTTATGGAATTACTAAATGCCCATATAGACCACCCTAAATAGGTAGAATATTTATAGTACCACATAATAAAGATATGCTAAATATCCCGATGCATACAAAAATTTAACGGCTTTTCTCAATTTTAGCTCGCATGTTGTAGTATATTTATCCCAATTTCAGAGTTAAAAGCAACCATAGTTAATTACTCGTTTGATAATACATAAATATGTTTTTATCATTAAATAACAGTTTTAGCCGTGCCGAAATAGTCGTAAAATTGAAGTGTTGAATGAAGTGCGGCGAAGCAGTTTCTCAGAATGCATCACATTTAATTACAGTAGCTCCTTCGCTGACGTGTACCCTCTGAACTCAACTCGACCTCACACCTGCGCTTACTCGTGTATATTTTGGTGCTAATGTTGAAATATGCTTCCTTCATTACGCGTGTAATTAACATTTCATTGACATAATATGTTATCAGGTTGCCACGTCCCTGTTGCGTTAACTACGAAAGCTACCGAGGACTCCCATTTCTGAGCGTTTATGATTTCATACTTGCGCGTTAACATTTGAATTAACAGGGACGGTCATATTCATTGAATGTGACTGCAAAACATATCACCATTTTTATTAACCTCGCCCGTAACTGCTGTCTGCTAGCAAGTTTGCGCTCGCTACGGAATATGATGACTGTTGGGATGCAACTGGCAACCCGCAGGGACATATTCCAATAGAACAGGTTTTTCCAAACTTTTCCTGCGACGGAACACTTCGTAAATGCTTCAATTATAATGGAACACCTTATTTATTTTTTAGGGCAAGTAATAATACATAATCAATAAAAAACCAGCGTACAGCGGAATATAGTTTGGGATACCCTGGTAAATACAAAAGGAAAGGTGAATTCTCCGAGATTACTCCTGAGCATCGAGGGCGAATAAGGCTTTTAAGCGATCGAAGTACTGCCATCTCTCTTTAAAGGCCAGATTGTAAAAGGCTCAATGACAGCTTTCCATAAAATGTGTTGAAGTTAGTGCGGATTGGTAGTAGACTTAGTTGTCTAAAGCCGCTACAAAGGAAGCGTTCAGAAATGCATTCACGAATTTTAAAAGGAAAACACTTGTAGAGCAGTTACGGGATGACCCAAAAGCATTTTGGTCCTATGTTAGGGAAGTTCAAGGTAAAAGATCTACCGTTTGTTCGCTAAGAAACGATAATGGAGATGTGTTAACAAACAGTTCCGATAAAGCCAATTTATTAAATTCCTACTTCAAGAGCGTGTTCACCGAGTCATCTGAGAATTCATCCGTGGCGGTTGATAATCACTGCATACGAAAGATGCCTCCCCTTGATATTAGTGCTCACGGAATAGAAATTTTATTGAAATTGCTCAGTCCAAATAAGTCACCTGGTCCAGACGAAATCCCTTCTCGCGTGTATAAAGAACTAGCGTCAGAAATTGCCCCCTACTTGCAGCTAATATTCACAAAATCCATAAAGCAACACGGAGTACCAAATGACTGGAAAATTGCCAATGTAACGCCCATATTCAAAAGTGGAGACAAGGAACAGCCATGTAATTACAGACCGATATCTTTAACGTCCATTTCATGCAAAATCCTTGAACACATTGTTGTCAGCTCAGTAATGAAACACCTAGACACGCATAACTTGTTAATGAGAACTCAACACGGATTCAGGAAAGGTAGATCATGCGAAACTCAGTTAGCGCTGTTTGCCCACGATATTTTAGTCTCCGGAGAGGACAACATTCCAGTGGACGCGATTTTTCTTGATTTCAAAAAAGCATTTGATAAAGTGCCCCACGATAAGTTATTAGTAAAACTAAAATCATACGGCCTAGACGATGATGTAATTTCCTGGATCAGAGAACTTTTGAGCGATCGCGTGCAAAGAGTAGTATTAGACGGCGTAGCCTCCAACGAAGTTAGAGTCACATCTGGCGTCCCTCAGGGTAGTTTCATAGGCCCACTCCTCTTCCTACTCTATATCAACGATATTGGTGACATAATAGACAGTAAACTTCGATTATTTGCAGACGACGCTGTAGTATACAGGGAAATCCGTAGCAGTGAAGATAAGGATAAACTAACAAACGACCTTACTGCAATCCAAGCATGGTGCGATGCGTGGCAGCTAGAGTTAAATTTGAAAAAATGCGTAGTAATGAAATTCTGGGGGAAAAATAACTCCCCACAACAGAGCTATTTCATTCAGGATACCCAATTAGAGACGGTAGAATCCGTAAAATATCTCGGAGTTAGGCTCAATAATGATCTATCGTGGAATAAACATATTCGGGAAATAACAGGTCAAGCTAATCGTAAATTGGGATTTGTTAAAAGAATTCTAGGCAAGTGCGACGACAAAGTGAGAGAAATAAGCTACTTCTCCCTCGTTAGACCCCATTTAGAATATGCTTCCAGTGTTTGGGATCCTCATGAAACAGGCTTAAAAACAGAGTTAGAACGTGTACAGAGAAGAGCAGCCAGGTACGTGAAAAGCCGTTACGATAGTCTTGTTAGTGTTACTGACCTCTTAGAACAACTCGGATGGGAATCACTGTCAGACCGTAGATTGAAAACAAGACTAAATCTATTATGTAAATTCAAGAGTAGTTTATTTTCCGACGAAGTTGATCATATTTTACGACCGCCAACGTACTATGGTAGATTAGATCATAAAAATAAAATAAGAGAGATAGACTGTAGAACAGATAGATTCAAAATGTCGTTTTTTCCGCGAGCGATAAGAGACTATAACGGCTGTGTAAGGACTTAGAAATAGATTAGTTGACTGGTAGTGTAGCTTACTAACTTATGTATTTCTTAAAGCATGTTTGCGGTGTTTTATGGTGATTCTAACAGCATGTTTTGCATGTTCTAGCTTCATAGGCAGATTGCCCTCTTAAGTAGCATGTAGAAAATTATGTGTCATCGTACATGTGTGGCGTGCATGTGGGGATTCTCTTGCATGCTGTATGATGGTTTTTAGTTAATGATGGAATTGGTTAGTATCCTTAATATTCATGACCGTGCGGTGTGCATGTGGCGGTCCGCTTGCATGCTGCATTTTGGTGACTTGTCACCCCCTGCCAAACACCCTAGAGGTGGCTCGCAGGGTAATATGTAGATGTAGATACTACGATAGATCAGATCATGAGAGTAAAATTAGGGAACTAGACTGCAGAACGGATAGATTTAAGATGTCATTTTTCCCACGAACGATAAGGGACTATAACAGCTGCAAATGAGACTTTTATCTAGGTTTTTCGATGGGTGGTGTAGCTCTTAGTAGTAGTAGTACTCCTAATACTTGAATCCTGATCTGTTACCTAGTACATACTAACAGCACGCCTAGCATGTTTTCTACATGGGTATTGAGTCCCTGTCCATCTGTGTAGTTGTAGAATGCATGTATATTGACGGTCAATCTCCATTTTGGTGACATCTGTAGTGTAGTGGTGCATGCTTGTGAGGCTTCGCCTCGTGACAAGCATTAGCGATTTATGCTAATGCATAATTAGTCGTAGTTACACTAACTCTAGGGTATAGTGTAATGCATGTTGGTGATTACTCACCCCCTGCCACACACCCCTGAGGTGGCTTGCAGGGTATTTTGTAGATGTAGATGTAGACGGTGACATTCCCGGTTTTTTTAAATTTCCCTTAATAATTAGGTTGTATGGGTCGGAAACTTGGTCATTTGAGGCGTTTGAGATGTGGGTTTGGAGAAGGATGGAGAAGGTGAGATGGGTGGCGAGGAAGACGAATGAGGAGGTATTGGCTAAGGTAGGAGAGGAAGAGGAAGCTTGTGGCAGAGGTGCGGTGAAGGCAGAAGAGATGGATTGAGGAGGTTTTGAGAGGAGAAGGCATGTTGAAGAGAGTGATAGAGGGGAGAACACTGGGGAAGCGTGGAAGAGGAAGGAAGAGGATAGGAATTCTGGACGAAATAAGAGGAGGTAGAAGATATGAAGAATTGAAGAGGGATCTAATAACGGGCCATCCTTAGGAGGGAAAGCGAGACAATGTCTATGAGGTTGGGATGCAGAATGGGGACTGTCCAAGAACCTACCAATCAGCTGGTAGAATACTTGAATGAATGAATGAATTAGTTTGCCATGTTAACATTACAAATACCTTCAGGCCCGACCTAAAGGTACAGGTAGATTTCGGAAGTTTTTTTTAACTCTTAGGAAGAATATTAAATTTAAACGAATGCAATATATTTCCAATAAGGTAGTTACATGGATTTTTCTTTTTTTTAAAATACCTCCCCCTATCCCCCCCCCCCCACTCGTTCCGATTTTGCCTCATTAACGAATTTGACCACGTTTTTCCACCATAATATTTTATGCATCGGTCTGGAAGTAATTTGTACAAAATTACAGCAGTCATCGAGACTATAAACAAAACTTTTGAGTTGGAGATGGTTTAGGGGTCTAATAACTATGAAACAAAAAACTTGGTAGAAATTTTCCGCAAGTCACACCATGTTAACGACTTTTAGCTTTAGCTTTTCTTCGAAATCTACCTTAAAAATGGGTTTACCAAGCTTCGAGCATGTATACAATAGAAACGCTGATGGTGGGGAAAGTTGTCTCCAGAGCAACCCCCATGGCGAGTGACATCAGACATGGTAAAGCTGCCGATAAGACCTTTAAATCTCATGCTAAAAATGCATTTTTATTGTTAAAAAATATGTCGCCTCTGGCGTCAGAGATGCGAATTTGAAATACACACGAGCGACGTAATTTATAAAAGAGAATTAATTACTGACGCAGAAGGCATCATTAGCGATAAATAATGACAAACCGCCTCAAACCGCCTTTTTTCGCTTTTTTCTGGGCAATCGAAAACAACAGCAAAATGAAATTGCGGAAATATCTATAAAACACACAAATTTTCAATCGTACTCGCGATTAATATTAGTTTTTTCACGCGGTCTCCTGAATGAAGCGTGTAAACACATCAATCGGTTTCCATGTCTGTCGTCACATGTGCCGCTTACTCTGGTCCCACTGACAATACATTGCTAGGATACCTCACGCGCCCTCTATCGCGCAACTCCTCGAGGTAACCAACCATATAATTTTTTATTCAATTTACCGCTAGTGTATTATTACCATAAACCTATTTGAAATTTTAAAACTACAAGTTTTAATTATATGTTGTACTTGTGCATCTATTTATATTCCTCAAACTACATATAATTAACTACATATTTGCAATAAACATACTACCAACAAAACTACATATTTGCAATAGCTCCACCAACGGAGAACATGAAATACAAAAATAGCCGATTTTTGGGATCAAGCTATTTTACAACAACCGCATTTCTCTTGCGAGTAGAAACTCAAAGTCCAAGCTTTTACTCTTTGTTAGAATTTTACATGTCTTCATATTTTGTAAGCCACATATTTTTTAAAGCTACCCCATCGGAGAAAATGAAGTCCAGAAATGGCTGACTTTTAACGCAAAGCAATTTTTTGTTTATCCATCTTGAATAAAAAATTTTGTACTTTTCCACACTTTATTTAAAAACTGCGAACAGATTCACCTTATTAAGGCATCTTCTGGCCTATGTTTTTGAATAAAGTGTGCGTGGAAAAGTACAAAGTTTTTTATTCAAAATGGATATCTATCACTTCCATGAACGCAAGCCTGAAACAATCAAATTTAATTTTTGTTTACTTACAGAAGAAAAAGGAATAGTGCCACACACGAACATTTCTCATCTTGATCTTCTAATACATAACTTAAATACACACTCTTAAATGTGAGACGTTTCCCCTTCATGCAGCTTTCTCGAGTCGAAAATCAGTTTTCGTGTGAAAAAAAATGTTGACTTCAAATTCAATTTCGACAATAAAGGGATGTAAAAACAAAAAAATAGAGAAAATTTTTCTCAATATGCGTAAATTAGTATGATATCAGTATCTCTCCTCTATCATAATTAATTCTTGGGATATTAAGAATAGAGAGAACGTAAAAATTCTCAAAAATTCCAATGCGCCATCTTGGAAAATGGTTCCACGAGGAAACTAGGAGGGATATTTTTTATGCCAAAACATGTAGGTATGTGCATGAAAAAACGGCATTTTTCAACAATTGTCATGCCATCATCATTGGATCATTTGACATGGAAGACACTGCAGTTATTGAAATCGTTCAAGGCACGTATTTAAAAACGCAAACTTTTTGCACAAGCATTTACTGAAAATGAACAAATTAACAACAATATTGGACTATCGAGGTTCATTCATTGTATAGCGCACATCAACTCTGCCTCCGATCTGTTTGTGAGTTCGCTACCAAGTACACAGGGTCTTGAAACAAATGGAAAGCAAGAGAACTGTGTTGCGAAGTGAGAAGTGCGTTAGTGCGAATGGAAAGTTCCCTATCACTAGGAGGTTGTGACTCCACAACTGCGCGAGTCAAATCAAATACTGATATCCAATTTCTCGTTTGCAATGCATAAAACAATTACAATAAAAACTATGCAGATTACTTGATAATATATTTTTAATAAGCATTTGTTACTCAGAAAATAAGACGGATTGTTGCCTTATTTTTATCAGCTTTTAAGACCGTTGGAGAATTTGCTTCTTCTACACAGTTTTTCACGAAAATGGCATTTATATTAGCGATAGTTGTACCTAATGTTTCTCCAGTGTGATTCACTAATTCTCGCATTCTGTACTGCGCAATTTCAAGTTCATTTTGAGAGTGAAATAGCGGGGAAAGATAGCATTTTATTACTCAGGCCAAATATAGAACAAGTTTTCCTATGAGTAACCGGAATAATAGACAATAAATAAATTAAATAAAGCGAGCAATAAATGTATATATAAGTAAGTGCTATGCAATAATTATATCTAAAACTGGTCATCGGATCTACCAGAACGTTGGCATTTAAGGGTTTTGCGGTAAGAGGAATCGATCGTTATAGGTCCTATATCCGCGAAATATACTTTTAAAAAGATATTTTTTATTTTTTTAATCAAATATATGTGTAAAATGAACATTCATTTTAACTTTTATAAGATGTCTTCTGGCAGATTTGAGATCTTCATTCAATCTATATAAAAAGCTGTAGTATCTACCAGAAGATGCCTTGTCAAGACGAAACCGGTCGTGGATAGTAATAAAATGTGTTTAAATACACAATCTTTTGTTAATACATGGATATCAGTCATTTCCACAAATTATCTCTTGAGACCGTCAAATAAATTCAAATATAAACACCTCAGTGTTTAAAGTTCGGGTAACTCTTCTTAAGGTGGGCTTACCTTTGCAAGGTTATTGTGCAAGTTACTTGCTGCGAATTTCAACGTCAATTTCAGGTGTAATCGGATACGCAAGTTCGCTTACAAAACTTTTTAAATTATCCGCAAGTCGGATGGCAGTAGCGTATTGTTGCCACTGAAAACAGCAACTCACTGGTGCCTGCACAAAGTTGTGAAATATTTTTCGTCAGAGTCAAATTCCCCGCAAGCTCTTGCAGAAAAAAACTTGATGAAGTAACTTACCAGTGTAAACCCACCCTTGGACGTGATAGTTCTAATTGCTTTTGCTTACTTTTGCTTAAATATATACTATCTTCTACCCCCGTGTGACTCGTTAATTCTGCAACGCGTCTAACATCGAATGCATTCCTCTGGCTTGACTGGCTAATTAGTGCTTGGCCACAAACCAATATAACCAACTTAATCAGCTTTTCGCCCATTCTTATTCAAAGCAACCACAAGACACACCCACGTCGCTCCTACCTTGAGCGTAGGTCATGACATATTCAAAAAGCGCTTCGAAACGCAGAGAACATACTCGGGAAGGTGCTATCGGGCCCAGTGATTTGGATCCGAAGCTGTATGGGAATGAATAAAGCATACCCCACGGATGTTTTATGTCTCGATGAAATAAAAAACCGAGCGATTTTCCACCATATAGAATTTTCTTTCGACCCTAGATTCAATGTTGATACATCATCCTCAGTTGACAAGTGGTGCTTAGCACCACTTGTCGCCTGAATAAACATGGGCTACGGAACTTCCAAAACTCTGAGAAACGAAGGAGGAAGGTTAAGTGTGAAGGGTCGGTGAGAAAACCTTTCTAATTGCTTCCAACACAAGCGCCCGGAGAAATTAGATGACTCGCCACTACCTAACGTCCCGTTTCGACTAGTCTCACAATAAGACCTCCGCATAGGGCCCCTGGTAAAGTCATAGCGATAGGTGATTCCCTTGCGGGCGTGTGACTCGTCTCCTATTTGTTCAGTAGTTTGTTTACCCCGCCGCACTCTCTCTACGTTTGCCTCCCTCTATTCCCCTCCGTCTTTTCCTTTCAGTTCCACCTCCCCTATTTTTCGCGGAGGTGTGCACCAGGAACTTCTGCGAGAGCTATAAATTCAAATTAATTATTTACATCAAATAGTATTTATTCTCGACCTCTTCCAATACACGGCGCAAACATCACGAGTTTATGTCAATTGAGATATATATATATATATATACACATTCTTTACATATGCAATTACAAATAGTCACTCATTTAATTTCGAAGAATCCAAAATTTCAGACTCAGAAAAAAATTTATCAAAAAGGTTATTCAAAGAAATGTACCATGCATCCAGAAATAAAAAAAGTTGCAATAAAAGAACAGACATTAATTATCTAAGCAAAATTTATCATAATTTAATAAATGACATATAACTTTTCAACAAAGAAACGGATCGAAGCAACCAAATTAAATTTGTAAATAAAAACAGCACCAAACTTTAAAGGTAACAATCTTGAATATGTCTGAGTATTTTTATATTTAATGACTGTAAATTAACCATTTTGTAATAAAAAAAAAGAATTGTAAAACATTTAAACATCATGTTTCAGTTGTTTATAGCCCTAAAGATGGATCAATGAAGGTCCGAAACGCCGGCAAAAATTTGAAGGTGTATATATATATCAATTGACCTAAACTCGTGATGCTTGCGTCGATTACTTATTTCACAACCAGAGATGTGCGTAGAATTTATTTCACTACCAGAGACCTGTGTAGTCGGGGCATTACACAGCTATTTCAACGAGTAAGTAACGCGATTCCGACGCCTTGTCACGCGTCGGAAACTTAAGCCGTTCCGCGTACAAATTTATTTACCTCGGCCGCGACATTGTTGAGGCTCGACCTCATCGTGCGGAAGACAAATACGGAGCCCCGGTTCGCAACAACACCGAGAGATCGGCAAACGTTGAGGTCGTCCTCAGGCTAGAAAGCCACTATGGGTAAACGGGGAGAGGGAGCTTCTGAATAAATTTAATACGGAAAAGCTGAGTCATCCTCTAACTCATTTACCCAGCCGCAGCGAGCAGAAGACTTCCCAGACAAAGAGCTTTGAGAAAATAACGCCAAAATTTCGTGTAGGGTTGGTTGCCATTGTTTTATTAAATAATCTACCGTAGGTTTATAGGAAGTGAGTAGAAATCCTCTACATTTTTACATGTTCCGGGCCCAATCAACCCATAAAATATTTTTCTTCTTCCTGCATAAGTCCTACCCTGAATAAGGAATATTGAGAATGGAACTTTCAAATATTGGGATTTGATATCAACACGCGATGAACATGTCAGCCCGTAATGGGATTTAAATTGGAAAAAATTGAAGAAAGACGTATGCTGCAAATTGGTATATTTTTTTAAATTATTAAATGTAAAGATTCCATTGTATTTATATGACCAATACGTATATAATAAGGACAAAAAAAGCGAATGACTAGAAATAATATGAACTTAATAATACCATGCCATAGAACAACTACTTAAAATAAATCATTTTATGTATCATCATGTAAATTGTGGAATTCTCTTCCTCAGAATATAAAGACGTTGAGATCTGTGTTTGCATTCAAGAGAGCTCTGAAACAGTATTTATGTTCTAAATATTAGTATATAAAATGTAACTCTTATTTATTTCTTTGTTTTATTTTTTGTAAATTATGTAATATTAGTGGCTGTTTGTACAAAGCATTGTGTATTATGCCTTTAATCTTTTTATGTAATTTTTCCCGAGACATTATCTACCTTTAATATTATGTCTCCTGCATGTCATTATGTAGCTATTACTTTATTACTATACGTTGTTTGTAAATATTATCAGCAGCTTAAAATATAAATAAATGTAAATGCCATGTACTTGTGCTCCATGGAATTATATAGTCCCAGAGTAAATAAACTTTATCTTATCTTACCCTTCCTCTTCCCATCCATAAAACCTATTCTCTTTCACCCCCTTCCCCGCTTACCCAATCCCTTCTATCACAGCCTTAAGCAACCCTTCATCCCTCATTACCTCCTCCAACCACCTACTTCGCCTCTTTCTGATCTAATCCAGCAGTTTCCTTTCCTCAACCACCCTAGCAGGCACTTACTCGTTTCTCTCCCTTTCGGTCCATCGCACCTTCTCCATCTTCCTCCACACCCACGTCTCGAACGCCTGCAATATAACCTCGTACTCTGTCCTCAGATTTCACGTTTCTGTCCTATACAATGCTACACTCCATATAAAAAATTAGGGTGAGGTAATGATTCAGGACATCAATTCGTCACAATTTCATCATAAGGACAAAAATTTGGGTATTTAGATATTTATATGAAGAATAAAATAATGGGTATATAGCAAACTTGTTGTTCTGCGTCATACAACATCTTGAGTGAATTAATATTCCCAAAAATATTTGCATTATTTACAAGTGCGGGCATGAAACGTATTTAAAATTATACTATATCATCAGTATTACCCTAACTGATTCAATTTCCAATCTGAATATTCCAGTCAGCATAGGGAGTGAAAGGAAAAATCGTTTCCGACAGAATTGCCAGGCGTACAATTTCGGTGGTATTCATACATTAGTTTTTCCGCTGATGAACCTAGTTTCACATTGTGAAACCAGAATTAATAGATATGCAATATCAACTGCTGGAAAAAAATGTACCTGAATCTTAGTATAGCTTTCCTACATAAAAAATTCAAGAATTTCATAACTTTGAAAATTTCAGTCAGAAAGCTTATTCGAACATGCAATAAGATTCAGGATAATTCCGTTTTTTTTCAGGGCGTTTGGTGACTATTACCTAATGAGAAATCTATACTAACAAAAATATTTTGGAAATTCACGGTCTAAGACTTAACTCTAACTTATACAGTACTCATGATTAAGACAGCTTAGTACTTTTCTACAATATTTCGAAATATTGCAGAAAAGTACTGAGCTGTTTAAATCATGGGTACTGATATTAGTAACTTCTACGAAGTGAAGCTTGCAGCAGTCAAGCATATTCTGGCTTGTACACTTCATTGGTGAGATAATTTGTTTCTGGGTGTCCAACCTAAATCCCAACGTCCTCCTGCGTACAACACAAGCATAGCTGGGATTTAAAAAATTAACGGTTAAAATTGATCGTTAAAAATGTAGTTAACTATTTAACTTAACCGTTACTTTTTAGAAGAGTTAAATTTTAACTTTTAATCGTTAAAATTATACATTAACTGATACAAAACTAAATTCAGTTAATTTTTTTCGTTAATTTTTCGGGAATGTCAACCTGTTCGATTTTTTTTCTTTTTTCGGACAGGATAGAACGGATGTCCGATACAAATTTTGAAATGAGAATGTAATAAAATTTAAATGAATTTTTAAGTAAAAGTCAAATAAAATTTTCTTGAATTTGAAGTTTGTATTTATTTAATCCCAAATGCGAAAAATAGCTTTTGAAAGTTACTTTATTTAAGTCTCCTAAAAGTAACTGGAAAAGTAAAGTCGTTTTGTTATCTTACATTTTTCTCCTCTCCCAACTCCTTTTTTCAAAAGTTCCCTTAACCTTTGTTTCACTTTTGTTTCTTTCCACTAGCTTTTAGCATTCCCCCTATTTCCACCTCTCCATCCTCTTACTCTTACACAGCCTTTTGTATCTAACATTGCATTTTATAAGAACTAAATTGTGATCTGAGTCTGCATCCACCCCCAAAAAGGTGTGTGAGGTTTTGATTCTGTTCGCTGAACATCTGCCTCACCATGATTTCATGAATTTGGTAGCTCCCTGTGTACCTTGGTATTCTGCCTGTGTGCTTGTCTGATGTGATGTTTAAGCATAAGTGCTTGTAATAACTTATTTATTTCTCCTGCAAAATTCGACAGCCTTCTCACAACGGTCTTTCAGGGGAAAGGGTATGAGACTATGTGAGAGAAGCATTTTTCCCTATGACAGAGATAAATTATTGCTGATTTATTAGTAGAAGTTGAAGGGTTTCAGGAGGTCACAAAATTCGCTTTTTGTAGCATACAATTCGCTTTTTGGCATGTCTAAAAACAACAAAATTGAAAATAAGTATTTGGGATATGGTTTTTCGTTGAACATGCCTAATACCATAGAGTAAGCATTACTTATTATATTTACTCTATGCTAATACTCATACATATATGTATTGCACAATTATAATTAGAAACGTTGTTGTAATTTGGCAGAAAAGCAGTCTATGCACCATAGAAAATGAATAGTGGTTAGTCAATTTCTATTATTGACAGTTTTTTTCCCATTGATGGGGTTGGGGAGACCTAGCCATTGTAGTTATCAAGCTTTTGAATGCCACGAGTGGTGAATGTCTATTACCTCTAAATTGTATTTGGTTTTGTTAATTCCAATGTTTAACATTGTAAGGAACTAGCTAATTTATATACTGTATATGAATTAAATAATCTGAGCATTATAAACTTCACTATTATTTTCACATGAACTATGCACCTTACTTTCTCGAAGGTCAGTAAATAGCTATAACTGCTTGCTGAATAATCACCTTTATTGTACAGGTAGGTATATGTTAGTATCAGCCACGGTGGCTAATATCAAGAGTGCCATTCTCTATTTCGGAAGTAATTTTACCAATTGCACTTTGTATGATTGGTACACGGCAATGAGTCACCTACTTAGCCGTTCATTACACAAGGTTGCACAAGCAGTATTCGTACGACAAGCAATGGTGATTTAGGCAATTTATAAATAGAGAATTGCTAAGCGATTATGTCATATTTAAATCTGAAAGTGATCGCAATAAATAATGACAGTCGCATAAGACCTCCTAATGAAGACTCCGCCAGGCGATGCGAAATCTGGATAAAGGCTAGCATCCGCCGACAATCCTTTTTGTGACAGCAGAGGGGAATAACTTCACTCACTCCATCATCACTTGGTAACTGAAAAAAATTTCTCAGAAATAACTACCATTTTCTCCTGTTCGCAGTACAATAGATTTTATGTGATGGCAGTAATGGCTTAAAACTAAATATTGCAGACGACGCTGAAATTTAACTTTAAATTTCACTAATACTTTTGTTACTGAGCGCCTTAGAGCCAACTGTAAATTTCTAAATGTTTAATGTACATGGAGTTGCAAATTAATAGCCATGCTCGCAGTGATAAACTTAATTATCATCGTACATTAATACGCAAATACTGTTGTTACGTACACCAATATATAGCAGACTTGCCCTCCTGGATAGGTGGCGCCTCTATCTACCTCCGCGGGAAACGACTTCTTTAAGGGAACATGCCTAGGCGGCCAGTTTCCAGACCTTTACTTCTCTACTACCGTGCTTTAGAGTGTATTTCTCAAAATATACCACCAATACGTTTCCAGTGAAAGCTGAAAACTTACACGGAAAACTTCAATTTCGAGTGTTTAAAAAAACTAGGATTTCAGAATTATTTTTAGTACAAAACATTTGTACTTAAAATTAATTGCAGGGCGTCATATTTCCATTGGGTCACCTAAAGCTTACCAACCCTAAATCCGAAACGTTTTTACGTCGCTGCTGCATATTCCTGTAGTTGCACTCTCGAATTAAGGTGGTTGGTGCGATTATTGCCTATGAACATATTTGCGTGAAAATTTGCACACGTTCTAATTAGTGACACCTATAGATCAAGGTGAAAAAAACTTGCATAATACCCGACTGGTTTTTCGGCAATTCATTGCAACTTTAATACGTAAATTTATGGCACATGACATAGGTATATCTCGTAATAATTCAACTACTCTCTCTCAAAACCGTCTAGAAATTGTGAAAAGTAACGTTTTTCACCTCGGAAAATGATCGATGTTGAGTGTGAACCCACGTCAGGTTTCCGATGACTAACGGTGAAGTCCCTTCACCGTTAGTCATCGGAAACTCGTTCCTTAAGAACCCTAGGTACTTCCAAATTAAATATTCTTGTTTTAGGGCGGGAAAAGCTATCTAAATACGTACAACAAAATAGTGAAGTCCTTTAAAACCTCGTCGGTTTTTACGATGCTTTGATTTGCGTTTCTGAGATATGGCCCCACGCAGTTCGAGCACGCCCCCCACGGTGCAACCCAGCACCGCTGCACCACTGAGGTAAAGCCAACACCATTCACTTTCCATACGATGGGACTCCATGATGGGACACACAGCGTCCACAGGAATAATCGAAAACGCACTTCTAACGCACTCTGATACGTGGTCTCATATTCTTGGAAATAGTTGATAACAAAGGAAACGGTTGTAGGCTTGATCTTGTGGAAGTTATCCATTACGGAAGAATTAAAATAACTTAGTTAACTCCACTAATTAGTGAAATTAAATAAGTTATTTTAATTCTTTCAAATTTGATAACATTCAGATATTCGAAGAAGCTCAATGCACACCCCGACAGCCTTCCATTGACCACCTTAGCGTACAGGCCAGTGAAAGGCTGTCGGGGGTAAATCACTAACTCGGACTTTTACAGCTCGAAACTTGCATGACAGTTCACGCCAAGCAGATTAAATGCTCCACGGCCACGCAAAAAAAAAACTTGCGGGACCAGAATTTTATTCCCGGTGAATTTGCAAAAAGTAAATATTTCCTCGCAATTAGTTTTAGTCACGCTGAAGTCTTGATGGGTCCTAGAGATAATTCTTTTAAAGGTTCATTGGCCCGCGGCAGAAAACAGTCGAGCCCCACTGCTGCCTTCGGAGATGAATGGCCACATCAAACCTATCTTGCAGCCGAATCTTACCTCGACGAGAAGCACGGGATTATCACACTTTTAGCTTAAGTGCAAACATGTAAATGTTACCGCAATGGCCATTGATTCCATTTAAAATACCTTTGCATTATTCTATTCGCGTACAGAACACTACTACGTACCAGTATTACCACTCAGTTTGCGACCACTTTTGATGGACAAGACGTTATAAACGCCAGAGAAACGACCGTTTTATGACCAAAAGGCCTACTATTGTATTCACATGCTTGTATTATATTAAACACCTTACATTTAATGGCTGCAGCGCCATCTCTATTGAAATAACGCATTTTGACTCCAGTTCCTTTAGTTATTTGAAATACCTCAAAAGATAAGATGGATTGGTGTCTTTATGTGGTGTGGGTGCACTTGCACTTTCTGCAGTCCCCCACCTATCTCTCTCCGGAGTCCAGAGGCGGCGAAGGAGTGGGGGTTCCGGCAAAAGGGACCGTTGGGTGAGGGTCTTCTAGAGCCTTCTACGCCCCGGAAGCTGTGGGATGAGGATGCTTCTCGAAGCATCTTTTCCCCCCGGAAGGTTGGGAGGAGAGTGTTTCTAGAATGTTCCTTGCTCCCGGAAGCTCCCCCCACTCTGACCCCTAGAAACCGTATATAAGGCGCGCGTTTCTGGACCAAAGAGAGAGGCGGAGGTGGAGACGGAGGAGGACGAGAGACTGAGGATGGCGAGGATTTCCCACCTACCTCTTGGACAGCCGTGTCTTCAATTCGACCGGAATATAAGTCCTACCTATCCCATGTAACAGCCCTACCTATCCCATTGGACAGCCGAGTCGTGCATAGAAATCGACTTGATTCCAATACCCACCCATCACGCCAATTACTCCTACCCACTCGCAAACTCTGACCTCGGTTCGGCTCCTCCTTCACTCTCCATGGTACTGGGACTGCCATGCAATTGGTTTTTAACTAAGTTAGTAATAAAACCACTCGGAAATGAAACCACTGAGCCTTTAATTTAGCAAACGCTCCCACCCAGTGATGTTGGCGTCACGACGGCGCGACATATATTTCACTAACACTTAATTCCTTACAACTACATGTTCCTTATTGACAGTTTTCCGCTAAATTGGCATTTATAATAGAAAAATAATTATTACTTTTTAGCCAGTTTACTCCCATTCTCGCATATAACACCATGTAATTTTAAGTTCAACATAAAAGTCATCTTACGGTGGAATCAACTTAAAAGTGGAGATATGTCTAGACTGTGATGCCGGGTTCACGACATTGAAGAGGAAGAGTCCTTCCTGAATAAAGTGCCCGATCGGTGCGATTTCGATGCGTTTTCAATACGACCACCAATGAGAGTTTTACATTTATTTTTTAAAATTTAGTCCCATGCAATTTCGAGTTCGATTTGCGAAAAAAATAGCGTGACAAGGTAGAATTTTGTCTCTAATATCGAAGACACGTATTTCTAAAAAAAAGTGGCTGGAATAATAATTAAATGACATTTAAGTCATTGTATGGTGAAACCATTCCAAATATTATACACAGGAATCCTCAACGTCGTGTTTTCAAAGGATGAACTTCTCATAGGCACTTGGAGACGAAGACGCATGCAACAACGGAAGGCTAAGTTTGAGATAAACCTACGCTCAAGTCGGCGAATGAGAAGCACCTTCACACAGACCGTGACTAGAATTGGGATGTTCCCATTATGAATAGCACGCATGACCAAATGCCTTTGAAATTAGTTCGTGACTGGCGGCTTCAAGTGTACGGCAGACCTCAGGATGCCAACTTTCATCCGATATTCATCCTTTAAAGAGATGAATACTTGGCAGCGAGGAGGAAGTGAACGTGTACCTGATACTTAGTCCCTCATGATCGCCAATAAAGGTTTCGAAACTCGGAACAGAAGCGTGCCACGCCAAATTTACACATGGTGTTCAGAAGCTGCAGCGCATACATTCCTCTAAGATTTTGCGAGATGAGAGAGTGAAAGAGAAAGATGCTACTTTGGTCTAGTTGGACCACACTTCGAGTACGCCGTGACTATTTGGGAGCATGCACGGAATGACAATATACCCACATGCATACATACCCATCACGCCCTTCGGGTAGGCAAAGCGAAAATAGTTTGATGTTGTACATATAAACATACTACCCTGCGAGCCGCCGCATGGGCGTGTGGCAGGGGGTGTTAGGACACCAGCCGCGTAAAGGTGTAAAGGAGAACGTTATAGGGAGGTGCAAAGGTGAAGTGTATTTCGGCATTGTATTGAGTGGAACTCAATTTTTATTATGATCACTTATTGTGCGTGAGAAGGACAAATTTTTGTCCCTATCAGTTCGGCAATGTATTTCCCTTATTTTATCTTTCCTGTCCTACCTAGAGATGAAGTGTGGTGTCAAAATTATTGTGTTACACTGAAACACACCTGTTCGGAATTTCTCAAGTAATCTAAGTCTAGCGTGTAGCCTCCGAGTCTCTAGCGGTTCCCGATCTAATCCCTCTAAAAGCAGCGAAACACTCTGTGTACGTTCTTAACAGTTTTAAACGAAGCACACAGCTTTCCTTTGTATTTTATTTATTTTTCAAAATAAATTTTTCTGTCCAGGGTCCCAAATGCGAGCGGCGTATTCGAGGTGTGGCCTAACCAGAGCGAAGTAGCACCTCTCTTTCACTCATCCATACGAGGACCTTCCAAGTATACGATTGATAAATCCTAGTTTCTGTAAGTCTGCGCCACATACGTTTAACATGTGTGTTCTCCACGATAGGTTTCGATAGGTTTGAAGATAAGGTAATGCCCAGATATTTTACTTCGCTTGACGACTCTATGTTTACTCCACCCACAGCGTAGACATTGCGTTGGTGTGTTGACTTCCACAAGAAGTGTACTGCATTTCATTTACTAAGAGAATCTTTTTAGAATTTACTAAGAGAAGATTTTGGTGTGAGAACTGTGAAGCTGATTCTGTTTTTATTATTTCCTCCATACTGCTCCACCCTTGCACACCTCCCTTGCTACAGATACTCTCCCACATTCCTTCATGCACGCCCTTCTGTTCCTAAGACTCCTAATATTCATTCTATTTCGAGTATCTTCCACCACATTCGCCCATGACTATCGTGGTACACGTCATCCCCTCACAGAATTCACTCCTCTATCATAAATGTAGTCATCATCATCAAAGTAAGAAGGCAGGGCTGAATATAAGGGTGGGAGGACAAAAGATGGAGCAGGTCGAACAATTTACGTATCTGGGTAGTATTTTGGAGGAGAACGGGTTTAGTGGTACGGAAATCAGATGCAGAATTGCCCTTGCTAAAGTAGCATTTTCGAAGAGAAGGGCATTAATGCGGGAGGGTCTGAGAAGAGACGTAAAGAAGAGGCAGGTAAAAACTTTAATCTGGAGCGTGGCACTGTATGGGTCGAAAACTTGGTTATTGCGAAGGGGGGCTGTGTTGAAGTTAGTGCAGATTGATAGTAGACGGTGACATTCCCGGTTTTTTAAATTTCCCTTAATAATTAGTTTGTATGGGTCGGAAACTTGGTCATTGCGAAGGGAGGATGTGCGTAGACTTGAGGCTTTTGAGATGTGGGTTATGAGAAGGATGGAGAGGGTGACCTGGGTGGTGAGGAAGACGAACGAGGAGGTATTGGATATGGTTGGAGAGGAGAGGAAGCTTGTCGTGGAGGTTCGGAGAAGGCAGAAGAGATGGATAGAGAAAGTTTTGAGAGGAAAGGGGATGTTGAAGAGAGTGATAGAGGGGAGAACACTGGGGAAGCGTGGAAGAGGAAGGAGGAGGATAAGAATTCTGGACGAAATAAGAGGAGGTAGAAGATATGAGGAATTTAAGAGGGAACTAATGGCGGGACATCCCTAGGAGGGAAAAGAGACTATGTTCAGAATTAGGGATGCAGGATGGGGACTGTCCAAGAACCCACCAACCAGCTGGTATAATGCTTGAATGAATGAATGAATTAGGTTGAATGAATGAATGAAATTATAAATGTGCTTCGTTATTCAACTTTCATCCATTCTCACGATGTAGTCAAACCAGCTAAACACGCTTCTTTCATGCATGTCCATTACGGAAGCATCCATTCCACATTCTTTCATGGCCAACTCATTCCTACCCACATCCCTCCTGATTTTTGCCACTATCACTTCCCAGAAACAGAAATCGCCAGAACGACACAATACGCAAAATAACCAAAATATGAAGGAAATTCCTAAATGATTATTTTTTTTAAATCTTGCAGTTGTTTTTATTACATATTTTGGTTATTTTTGTGAAAATATCTTTTGGTATCTGCGGGATATTTTCTTTTTTTTTCGGTTCAGCAACAGTTTCACCGTGCTATTCTGCCGGCTTCGTCGGTATTTTAAATTACACCGCAGATACCAACAGATATTTATAAAAAAATACAATGAACTGCGAAAATTGCAAAAAAATATTTTGTCATTGATTATTTTTTTGCTCACTCCAACTTTGTGACGTGGGTGAATCACTTTTGGATGACGTATATAATTTGAATTATGTTGAAAATCTACATGGATGTAAACACCTGGCATACAGCCATTTTGCGACATTTTAATAATTATAGTTAATAATAAAGTATACTTACAATTTAAAAAATAAGAAAACCAGTTTATTCCGTTACGCCGTCATCACCTGATAATGCCCAAATGGGTGAAACTCTTTTACAGTAGGTGATAATAAACTGTTGTGAATTTTACAAAATTGTCAACACTTTCTTTCACGGAGAGGATTCTACCAAGTTACGCCGAATAACATTCGTTTCAACTGTTCGTTCGCATAGTGACCGTTGTTTTAGTAAGTAAGAGTTTTTTTCTCTTCTCTCGTGCATTCAACTGATTCATTTGGCCCGAAGCCATTGGTTTGTTTGTATGACTACCGGCCTTCCTCCTTCCTCAGCTTCCTTCCTGAAGGGAATGCTACCTCCGCAGTCTTCAACTTCTTTTTTGTCCAATTTCCCGAGCCGTGGGCACTGACTCAACTCCCTGAGAGAGTATAATCGAAAAATTCTCGAAAGGAGAAGCCAGTATTTTTACAGACAGCCTCGACATTCAGACATGTTCCCGGGACTGGAACAAAAACACGGCGGATACGCAGATGATATATGTCCGGCATCACATCCATCATTTTTAGGCTTTTAGGAGCGCCATCCTAATAAACACCATTTTCGCTCAAGCGGGAACAATTAAGGCGATAATAAAACGAATTCAACAGAAACTGATTTCACCCTTGATCTCTGCAGTATGCACAACACGCATTACATTCTGTACACGACACTGGCGTGATATGAACACATCATTTAATCAAAATAATTTCAACACAAACACGGTGAATGAATACGTATTTTGTCAACGCCGGTGACGGAAGGGTAAAGTGCTCGCCTGCTACCCTAGGGTCACGGATTCGAGTCCCAAATGGGTGGATTTCTCACCACCCAGGGCATAATTGTGTTCGTCCATCAATGCATGTTACCATGCTTGATGTTAAAGGCCTTATCGACCTTCTAACACTTCGTAAATATAAATAAATACCTAATGTGCTTTTAAATCATATAAAAACATTTGAATGTCTTATCTTAAACTGAATTTCACCGCTAATCATATTTTTCTCAAACCAAGCTGTAAATCAATGCTTTGAAATTTAGAAAAAATATGAAAAATAGCGAAATTTCTTCTTCCGTAGACATTTCCTGGCTGTATCTCACATACACACGGCCGTGTTCCCTTACTCCCCCCATACACCTTAATAACTACTGAAGCAATTTAGTTATTAAGGAAGCGAAAAACATTGCGGAGGGTATATTAAACTTTAACAAAAGCCACAAGTTGTATCTTCGAGTCCATCCAAAACAGAGCTACCGAGAAGAGACCATGCAGACAGCAGACCAGCATTGCACTCCATCGATTATTTAGAAAACACATCAATTCTCGGTTTTGTAAGGTCCGAGTAACGTTTTATGCATGGCGTAACATTTTCGTTAACTTGAAGTTAACTGAGAGTTATTGTTTTGTGCATTACATCAGGATTTAAGTTAGTTGACGAGTGTTATCAATGGGAGAACGTATTAAAGTTGGTTTCCATACAGAGAAAATATTAAACCAATGATTATAAAACCGGGCCCAAGTGATTTATGACTCGCTTAAACTGGTATTTTCAACAATTGATCTTTCATAATTAGTCCTAGGACGGATATCCAACTTACAGTATGGGTTGTGGAGAAACTGCAGTTATCGGCAAGAGAATAGTTAAGACAGAGCGCTCTCCATGTTACCGAATCTAATCAATCACTTTCAGGCGGGGAGTTGTATCTACCTGAAATTGAAAATAAAAACATTTATTCAATAAGCCAGGTAAATGACTATTGGTCCTTCTATTACATAAAAAAACATCAAATTATATATGTTTACATGTATACATGCATCATTAAGCTCAATTAATCGTTTTCAAATCATTTATTTAGTGGGCAAATTAAAAGACCCATCAAATATAGAAATAAATAAGCAAAAGGTTGAGCCAGTTTTATGTGCCTACATTGCAGCAAACCATTCGTCGTATTTACAACTGCTGATGATGATTTTGATCACACAACATTTGCCAATTTTGCCAATAACTTCAACGGTACAACAACCAAGCATAGATGCTACGTAGTTACTCAATAGCAGCTTATTACTTTATTCGTGATGGAAGAATTAAACGATTTCCGGTATAGCATGACGCATGCAAACGATCCCTTTCAATAATTTTAGCAAACAATTCCCTATTTTTCCCATCTCCAAGAACACCTTTAACGCTCTCTAAAGCGATTATTGTCACTTTCTCACAGTCATTTGAATTGTTTGATGAATATATTTTTCATTGTTTAGCACCCAACTGCCGGTAAAGTATTAAGGACAGAAAAAAACACATTCACATTTAGGGGACATTTTGTACTTGTCATTTGACTTGTAAATATTGAATCCTACATCGAGCGTTTTGAGTTTTTATTTACCATAGGGATTTCACAGTTTAAAAATAAAATTAAAAAACGCTTTTCAGGATAAATAATTTGTTTTCTTTCTTAAGAATTTTGTAGAAATAGCACGAATCTATTTTCAACACAATTCTACCCTGAAGATTTTCAATTATTTATCACTCTGTTCTTTGGACTCGCTCATAGTCAAACCCTCTAGACACAACAGAGCGAGGCTCCTTTGCTATCCAGCAAGGGTCTGATGTGGAAACCAGCATTTCACAACTCCAGTCCCTTCTAGATAATCTTTTTCATAGATTACAATTCCAGGCACTGGGTAGTATTTTCTTAAGGCTGTGTTACACCAAGCACGAAACTGTACAGTCTGTGATACATGAGAGGATGTGCAGTGGTCATTTCGTCTTGAAAAGCAGGGATTTGCTATAATGACCAAGCAAATGCATGAACATAAGTTTGGAAAATAGCCCCTGCTCTAAATCCGCGCCCGCGTTCTCGTAATTTCTATGCGTCAAATTGTAGCAATCACGTGCCTTGTGTAAAATGACCTTTAGAAGCGTATACAAGACAATATTTCTCCTGCAGACGGTCCAGAATTCACATTTCAGAACTAAAATCTGCAGCTTCAAATAATTTTAGAGTTGAGAGTACAATTTTCAGATGGTATCTTCCTATTCCCCTCCACTTTACTTTTGCAAAGGTGAGTCCACCGGCTTTTCGGCGAAGATTTGCCAATGAGACTTTTAACTAGGTTTTTCGATAGGTTATGTAGCTATTAACAGTAGTAGTACTCCCTAATACTTTAATCCTTATCAAATAACTAGTACGTAAGTCACGTCGTACATGTATGTTTGTTTTTCGGGTGTACCCCGCGTACTATAACCAGGTGTGATACCTGACGTTTCGTGACCGTTGTTGGCCACTTTATTAAAGGGAATGAGGTATCTGTCGAGTTGGTGGAGTTTATATAGGGCTTTCAAGGAGGGCAAAGGATGGGAAGGGGAGGAGCGGAAGAAGTAGTCATTGCATTTTTATTTAGGTACAAAGCAGGGTCCCACGTGTGGTTGACTTGGAGGCCACAGTCCCTATTGTAATTTTGCTGGCATTTTCTTATTTCCAAAGCTTCGCGGATCAGCCGGGGGGGGGGGGGGCTTGAAGTTTTTCACTTTGGCGATTATCTTTGTTTGTCTGAGGTCAATCGCGTGTCCCGAGGCTGAATGTTCCGCTACTGCTGATTTTATGGGTTTTCTCAGCTTGAAGTGTCTTTATGTCTTGTTCATGGCGCGTATGAAGCAACGCATGAGTGTAACTGAAGCAAAAGAAGGATGCAAGGTAAGGGAAGCACGGAGGAAATAATTAAAGCTGAGTCAGCTTTACAGGCTTATCACCGAGAGTTTGACTATTTTGACTTACAATTAGCCTATCCAGAAAGGGAAGGGCGGGATGGGTACGTATGCATGCTTGTACGTAATTCCTTCATTAGGTAGGATACTTGGTGTTCGTGATGACTAAATATAATTCAAAATTAATGAAATTAAAATATCTACACAATAAGCGACTGTGTTTTGACTGAGCTGAGGTACTTAAATTGTAACACATTTTGTGTGAATAGAGCAATTAATTAAACTCGATTGAAAGAATCCACTGACAGAGAAAATAACTTATATTGTTACCTCACATCTTGCGCTCCCAAAAGTTCAAAAATTAAATCATTTAACTCCACACGTGATACATACGTCCGGAGGCATCTATTAATCGTATAAATAGTCCCACGGAACCTATAAGCCCAAAGGGTGGTGTTTTCGCAGCAAAAATCTGGTCTGCCATAAATTATTTAATTTCTTTCGAAAAAAAAAAACGTCGGCGGTATGCGATTCAGCACTTCATAACATATAATTTATGCTTTATTTAAAAAGAAAAAAAACATTCTCTTCCCTCTCGAGCTTTATGGAATCGTCTGGGACGTCTCGTTAGGAACGTAAACGACTCCGGCAAAGCAAGAAGCTGGGACGCAAAGACTACTTGGCGAGTTTTATTGATCACGGGAGAAGATACGTTTTCTTCAAAGAAAAGAAGACCTCGCCACTTGGAAATCTAAGAATGTGGTTAGCTCCGAAAATAGACGAGACGGAAATTCTCAAGCGGGAGAAAAAAAGGGACGCAAAAGAGGGGATTCAGCCAAAAAATTACCCATGCTCGCCGACCGTCATGAGTTTTAGGCTCGCAGCACTGTGAGGGCGCATTTCGTTTTTCCGTTGTTTCCCCGATTTTCAGCGTGATCCACCAGTCCACTAATATAATGTGATTTACAAGCGCTCTATTGCGCTGCTCACATCACAAAACAACTGCGCACTTGCTTTCCATTTATTTCAGACCCTGCGCACTCAGAAGTGCACTTCAAAACAAAAAGGGAGCAGATTTGATAATCATTAAACAATAAAAAGAACATCGAAAGTCACAACCACGATTGTTACCTTTTGTTGACTTCCAGTTCAAGCGTCAGACATACATAATGTCTTTACATCAAAGTAATCTACCGGTTAAAGGTTAGTTTTATTAAAAGTCAGAGAAAATCCTCCAGATTGTTACACGTGCAGGGCCCAATCTAATTCTATTAGTTCTTTCTTCATCTCAGCGTACGTCCTACCTTTCTTCAACCCGCCCATAAAGCCAATTCTCTTTCTTCCCTTTCCCCGCTTGCCCAACATCCTTCCCTCTACCATTACTGCTCATTAGTATACGTTATTTAACAAAAGAACTGGATACAAAACTTCAAAGAGCATAAAATGCCCGTATTAGATTTATTTGTGATTCACGAATGTACGATCACATCACACCTTGCATAAATACACTACGGTGGCTTACAGTTAAAAATCGAAGAAGATATTTCCTAGGTAGTCTTTTAAACGATATTTTCAACAGTAGGGAACCAGTTTACTTATACTCTCGATTTCTCTTCAAGGAGAGTTTTCAAGAACGGGTTACTAGAGGGCGAAATGATAAACTACAAATTCCTATCCACCGGACTTGTGCCTTCAATAGGTCCTTCGCAGTAAATGGTAGCAAATTATGGAATGTCTTATCTAATGAAATACGTAGCTCCAAAAAAGCCGAATATTTAGGCAAAGACTCTTCAACTACCTGTTTCTAAAACGAAGTTCACGCTCTGATCTGGCCTTACTATAATAAATGTAATTTAATGTAATGTTCAAATGGCATATTTGTACAAAATGTTGTTTCTGTATTAGTTTATGCATTGTCTTGTAGAGTTGCCTATACCACTTTATTTTTTCTTGGTTTGTTTGTATTATGTACCTAAAAAAAGGTCCGCTAAATACTGGAATATTTGCACGATACGGACGATTATTCTCTTGTAAATTTATAGAATGCTCATATGAGGCTGAGTAGCCTCCGAGTATGTTTCAAATTTTTGTTAAAAAATTCTGCATTGTGATTAAGAAATAAAATATTTTCTCTCTCTCTCTCTCTCAATCACTCTCCTTCAGAAACCCATCACCCCTCAGTACCTCTCCTAGCCACCTGCCCTGCCTCCCCTTTACCTCATCCAAAGTTTTTCTTTCCTCACCCACCAAATCAAGAACTTCCTCGTTTGTCTTCCTTTCCGTCCACCGTACCTTCTCCATCCTCCTCCACACCCACATCTCGAACTCATGAAGCCTATTCCCGTTCTCTTTTCTCTGAGTCCACGTTTCTACCCCCATACAACGCTACACTTCACATCATGCTCTCTTTTAACCAGTCTCCTCCTTACATCCTTACCCTTAGTCCCCGTCATCAGCTTCCTTCCATTGCCAAACGCCTCCTTCACCAACGCTATTCTCCTCCTAATATCTTCGCTACTGTGCCAATTTTATTCTAACGTACTACTAAAAAAAAGGTGTTCAAAGCTATTCGTTTTTTGAATTAGTTTGAATAATTTTTGTTTACTAATTCACTAAAAGCTCCCGTAATCACTAGACAATAAAATAGAGAAACCGTAGCGTTACTAGTAGCCTTTCTTTCACGTCTCACGTCGTTAGCCGTTCTTCATCCTATAGGATATCTCTAATTAGTCCTACATTTAAATGCTTTACGCCGTATAGGGTGTCCACTATGGAGAATAGTCGAAGCAATGGCACTATTCCACAAGAAGGAAATGAAGACTCTGGTTGAAAAAAGCTACTTAATCAAATATTCTCCATTATACCCGCCAATGATAAGCTCCTACTTATGAACGCCTCTTTTGTTTATCCAATTCTCCTCCTAATACGGTGAATCCCACATCCCACATGAAATCATGACTATAAAGCAGCCTATCTTTTACCATCAAGCAACGAAGTCCATTTCATGGACAATAAAACACGTCTTGAATCCCAGATACAAAAAGAAAATGGAACGCGTGGTCTGTATACCAAACTAATTTTAAGGTACTGGCGTCGATTTGGGTACTTGCTCAAGTTTAGTAGAAAAGGTTCCGGAAAAATTACCGGTCATTAGAATTCGGAGAATTTAAGGGAAGTACTGTAAAAAAATCACTAGCAACTGGCTGATGCCAACGCTAATTTTGCCATTATTAAAAAAATTAAACGGCGCAGGGAACCGAATTCTGCAGAAATTAAAAACAAACACGAACGATATTTAATCCGCCTCTTACGAGCCGGAACATCTTTCCACAGGAGCGCCCACATTCAACGAAATGGTTAATGATAAATGAAAACAACGTGATTGTTTTACAGTTTTCCAGTTACAGGATTCACTGATGTGTGACCTAAATCAACTGCTTCTGTGGTTATACAATTAAGCAGAATTATAATTAGAAAATAACATTTTATGGGATAGATAAAGACGGAGTACGATACATAAAAGACGGATGATTACAAAGTTTAATACCCGGAACGAGCATAGAGTGTAGATATACTTGCCAAAAAAAATAATAGCCCAAGATAATATAATCACATAAGCGTTGGGGGAAACCGCTAAATTTAATCACGAAAAATATATTTTCTCGTTATAATGTAGACCAACAATATATCATCGGGTTAAGATACAACAAATCTGGCAGTCAAACACAATGACAGCAAAACAAGTAAAAGACAAATTTCCAGAAAGGAATCCATGAAGCAATAAAGCATTTACACCACTTGGAGAAGCTATACTCTCAACTTTCACAGATTAAAGAAGCTGCTGACGAGCAAAGGGAAAACAAATTCGGAATTGTCTCTCAAAAACTGCCATTAAAGAATCAGCAAATTATATGAAAACCTTTCTTCAATTCTTAAATCCACTAACTAATCGCTCTAAAAATCTCTTCCAATTTAATTTTGTTTCATCGGTGAATTCCTTTTTAGCTGCCATCCAATTACCTTTGGTTCCAATTACTGGAAACTAAATAAGCACATTTTTTCGTTTCCTATTTTTTGCAGAAATATAAGTACATATTTTCAGTTTTCTTTTTAAACAGTTAAGGGATTGGGGGCAGGAAAACAGTTTCGTGAAATTTGATGAGAAGATTATTTTTTCAGGGCTTGGCAATATTCCGGGCAATTAAAACAAACAATTAAGTTCTCAACTAACTTCAACGATGCCAAAAGATTTGAAAAAGGAGGAAAACGTAATGATTGAAAGAGGAACCAGTTGGAAATCTTTGATCCTAGTAACTACCTTTCTTAATAAGAATTTAACGCCATAACTCCGTATAGATGCAAGAAAATTGAAAGAGCAACATTAGCGTTGCTGTATTAATTGCAATAGCAATGAAACCATCCCGCTACGCCGGCAATAAGTCGTAATATTCCTCAGGAGAAGCCTTTAAATCATTCTTCGCAATTATAACTATGCCAAGTATTCCTTTATTAACAGGGATATTAAGGAATGGAGTGTAGCACCTGGAGACCTCTTAAGTCCTTTCCCTTCGCAAGTGAGACAGTTGAAAAAGAAAATTACTAAAGTTAAAAAACTAACAAAAATAGAAGGAATTTTATTTTTTATTATACATAACTTTAATATAGGGTTTAGTCCAGTTTTTTTTATCAAGAGATACGCGTGTGATTACATTAGTGATATACTCTATGTCTATTCTTGTAATAGATTGAGCCCAGCATTTTTCTTCCAGAATCCTGCATACGATGACGAAGGGAAAATATAGATGATTTCAACAAAATTCAACTAAAACCCGAGTAAAAAACAGTAGCCAGTAACTAAGTCATTTCCGAAATAAGGACGCAGTCAAAGGTTGTACTGCTGCTGTCCTTGTTCTTAACAACGACGTATCACTCTAACTATTGAGACGAATCTTACACAGTATCATTTGTTTTGCGAATCATTGCATGCTCATCACATTTCAAAGTATTTTTATGCTCCGTATTACACGATGAAACAATGGCATCCGTCTTCGTATCAGACAGAAATATTTGATTACGATATGGCATATCGTAGTCCACAAATCTCAAGATCGCTAGTCGCAGTCGATACACCAAAGTGTCTCAAACTTCAGTCGTTGCTTAGAAATATGTATTACACGTAGACATGTCGAGGTATCGAACATTGCAGTCGATATATGGACGGCTCAATGCCATAGGTGACTAAGCACCAATGCGGCTCTTTAGGGTGCTTTCGACTTGCGGCGATAGACGGCGATCGCCACGGTGCTTTCGATTTAACTGAATCGCCATCTATCGCCGGCTGCCGGTGGCTCTCTGCTCCGGGGTGAGTCGGCGATCGACGGCACCTGCGTTCGATAATCGGCTATCACCGTACTCAAATGAAAAGCACTGCAATGTGTGTAATGATCAGGAAAGGTCGAACTCTATTCCATGCCAAACATGACTAATACTGATTTACTGTTTCTGCCAAGTTTTGCCACCATCGAGGCTTTTGAAAGCCTCTACATTTTCACTAAACGCTTTAATTCAACTTCACCGAAATGTCTGTGATGTTGGTGAAATCTTACGATCTCATTTTCACCCACTAACAAATAACTTAGGAGCTTTGAAATTTGGCACAAATGTGGAAATCAACTAATATGAATAATGAGTTGTGTAAAAAATATGTATACGTAAAATATTACGAAAAAAATAAAAATAAAAAAAACTCTAAAAAGTGTTTTTTCTGAAAAAATATATATATTTATATTCAACTCATTGTAGAATTCATCCTTCTTCCATTTTTGAAAACTTGGTACACGGCGCTTGGTCACCGGTGGCACTGAGCCGTCCACATCAAAATGTCACCCACTGAAATAGAAACATTAAAAGCGATTTTCGAAATATGTTATAGAATTCGATATATCAAAATCGATATATCTTAATTACGATATCAATATATGGAAATACCGTCCGAACAGGGGAAGGGAATGTCGGGGAGCTAAGAAAATTGGGGAAAGGAGTTGAGGGTAGGGGGGAAGGTGTGGAGACTGACGGAGAAACAGCGTAGGAGAGTGGGGTTGTTGGAAAGATCGGGGAGCGTGTGGAGATGAAAACAGTGGCCAAGTTATTTTCGCGATAGGGAAGACACACACAGCCGACCCGCTATTTTCGGAAAGTCGAATGTGTATCCGTGAGCCGGTGACGGGCTCGTGTTTTCAAATTAACTTCCCGATTCCCACTCTCTCCTCCCCTCTCCCCCACTAGCGCCAAGAAATTCGCCTCCTCACCAACGACACGCTGCGATACTACGGCGCTTCGATACTCGGCACATCACCCACAGACGATGTATCGACACATAGACCTCAAAACTAAGTTGACCTTAAAATGCACACAACAGTGTCTGGCTGAACATGGTGAAAACTGTCGATAGTCATGATGAAAAAAAACACTTTCTAATCTTCCACAGATTTGTTGAATCTTCAGCTACAAACTACCCTTCAAGCCACCTCAAGGGTGTGTGGCAGGGGGTAGGTAGTCACCAACATGCATTACACTATACCCTATTAAAGTCCATGTAACTACGACTATGCATGCAACAGCATAAATCGTTAACACTTGTCAGGGGGTGAAATCTCACAATTACGAACTACACGATAGGTATGCAACCAGTGTAAGCGGAACCGTTTGTATTAATGTAATTTGAAACTACATAAATAGACAGAGATACAAGACTTATACGGAAAACATGCACGGCGTGCTCTTTGTATGTACTAGGATACTAATAGCTAACTACTAATAGCCGATAAAAGTATTTGGGAGGAAATCAACTAGCTAGCTACACTACCTATCGACAAACCTAGTTAATAGTCTCATTGGCATCTGTTATGGTCTCTTACTGTTCGCGGAAAAAAGGACATTTAAAATCTGTCCTTTGTGCAGTCTAGTTCCCTAATTTTATTGCCATGATCTGATATACCGTATTACGTCGGATTTCGTAAAATGTTATTAACGTCGTCATAAAATACATTTTTTTAGAACTAACTCACTCAATAGATTAAGTCTAAATTTTAATCAACGGCCTGAAAGCGATTCCCATCCCAGTTGTTTGAAAAGGTCAATAACAATAATACGATTATCATAACAGCCTTTAAAGTATCTTGCCGATCTTCGCTCAACGCGTTCTAACTCGGTTTCCAAGCCTACCTCATAAGGATCCCAAATACTGGCGGCGTATTCCAATTATAAATGGCACGACGCGTTTCACCACTGTGGCATAATCATGTGCAGGGTTCTCCAGTTTAGGCCGTACATGTATAGAACCGAAGCGTTGGGTGGTGGGGTGGTTGGGGAGGAGGGGAAGGGTGGGGAGGTAAGTAGTAACCTTCATTAAAGCGTTGCCATGACTTGGGCTTTCGGCGCGGAATTCGAAATTTAAGCGAAGATTATACCCAAGTACGCTTACTTTACTCGGCATGTTACCTTGATATCACAGACCTGCGAATTAAAACTTTCCGATCATTGCATAATGTTTAAATAGTGATCTTTTATATTTATGGCATGCTGATTCCGTAATTGGAGTCAGTTTTTCTATATCACATCAGGTGTTTTTGCAAAATCAAAATGAAAATATGAGAAATATGAGTCACGCGCACATGCAAGAATAATAATAATATATAGTTTTATTGTTCTCAGATTTACATCCGATCAGAACAATTTGCATTAATCACATTTGAGCTCAAAAATACATATAAATTTGGTATACTATTATCACATGTAAGGAATGCTTCTTTCTTATTATTTTCACTTATCTGAACACTCCTTTGCTACACTGTTATACTTATGAACTTAATATAAAGATATGTAATGTCCAAAGGACCCAAATTTATCCTACATTAAGCCTCATAAAATATTGAGAATGGTAAGTCCACGGTTTCAATTTTATAATACCTTGACATAGTTTAAGAAACTTCTTTGCCTTGTTTTTCGCGTGTGAGGTGTAGTTGGATCTTCTCTCTTTAGTAACCAGCAATAATCTGCCAGTATATTATTGTTCCATTTCCCTTGATATCTGGCGTTCCATTTCCTTTATATCCTGGTGAAATCCAGTCCAGAAGTGAATGTAATTTGTGCACTTTTAAGCTCATTTTGCAGCCTAAATCTTGGAAAGAAACAAGCATTCTATCCACCATTCTATCCACCATAAATATATTCATTATCAATCACTATATTAATATGAAATGCATCATTTCGCATTTAGGTGAAAATATGTACAAAGGCAATCGAACTATTTCAAAATATGTCATGTGCCATAAGGCAACGTGTTAAAGTAGCATTGAATTGCCAAGAAATCATATCGGTAACGTGCAATATTTTCCACTTTTATCCATAGGTATTACTAATAAGGACAAATATTCAACGTTTCACGCAAATCTGTTCAAAAACGAAAATGGCTCCAACCACTCTTGGCGCGAAAAAAAATTCCTACAATATGCCAGACCTCCTTAACGAAGACGCCAGAATTCTTTTGCATTTGTCCCTGAAAGGGGGAGCAGAGAGAGAAGGACGTACGTTGAAGTATTGGGGTTGAGGTGAAATAGGGTTTGAGGAAGGAGCTCTCTTTTTTTTATTTTCCAGTTCAACTCCATCGAATGAAATGGGGTCGAGAAGCAGGATACGAGAAGGAAGAAGGGTTGTTCTGGGCCAAAAGTGATGGCAAGGGCGGAAATGGGAGAGTGAAATGGAATTCCGTGTGGCAATGCGATGAGTCAAGAGAGCGGGATGGAAGGAAATGGACGCTGTCCGCCTGTCTTTAAGGGATGAGCCGGACTCATGAGGTATGAATGCCACGCCAAACATTGTCTCGAGAATAACGACCTACGAACCCAAAACACATATTTTCACCCGATAAGTACAAATCAACCACTCAGTCTGTCCGAAATTCACCGCAAAATGCCCATCCGCATAAAACATTTTAATTTTTTATTCACTGTTATATTTAAGCATTTGAATATTATAAATATAAATACAACCAAATTTTTTAGATGTATGCTTGGAACATTATATCTGAAAAATTGGTTGACTCCTAACAAATCCAAAAATTGGTTGACTGCAGACCTCCCTGGTTCCCTATATAATGCTTCCTGATAGTACTTCTTGTGTAATTTCCTCTTCATTTGGTCTACGTATTACACTCTTGAACACAGTAATCACCCGAAGCAATGAAGGGAAAATCAATAAAAGTCCTTCTTAAAGTGTCGTGGATTTTCGTCTTAATTGCAGGCACAAAGGTCAGCTCCTGGATAAGGTTGATTATTGATGCGAATCACTTTCTTATCATTTTAATTTCATTCATCGGTCGTACAGTCCTACGACTGTTTTATTGCAGCCTTCCACTATTCATGTTTTATTGCAGCCTTGAATATGCAGCAAGCATATGGGATCCGGTGCAGAAAGAATTAATTCGGGAACTTATTAAAATACAAAGGAAAGCTGCGCGATTCGTCAAAAACTGCTACGGGCGTACAGACAGCGTTACGCAGATGTTAAACGAATTAGGCTGGGAGCCGCTAGAGACTCGGAGGCTGCGCGCTAGGCTTAGATTACTTGAGCAATTGAGAATAGATATCTTTCAGAGCGACACGGAGAACATCATATTAGAACCCCACTATATTTCCAGGTCCGACAGAAACGATAAATTAAGAGAGATATTTTGCCGAACGGATAGGTATGGGAATTCGTTTTTCCCCCGAACAATAAGGGACTTTAATAAATGCAAGGCGTAATTTCATAGAGCGTTTCCTTTTTATATGTAAACGGCTGGTGTCCTAACACCCCCCGCCACACGCCTATTGAGGCGGCTTGCGGGGTAGTATGTAGATGTAGATGTATTCCCTATCCATCGCTAGTTCCCTTCCTCCATGGTAGTGCTTTTTATATCCTTCTCTCTTTATCTAGTCAATGCGTTTATCCCTAGGCCATCCTCATGGAAATTTTCCCACTTTTTTCCCGTCAATTATATCCCACTAAAATTAATTGGGCACATTTTGAGGAACAATGAGTTTGTAAGGAATCGGTAAGAGGAATTCGTAAAAAAAATCTTGAACCCTAGTTCGGCTGCAGTCCGGGCAGCGACGGGGGGAGACGACTGGAGAATATTTAGTGGTTTCTACCATAAAATGACTCAATGTCATTTTATTAAATCATTCCGCCATCTTATAGAAAAATACCTACGTCTTTTGTTTCATACGAAAAACAATTTCAAACCTTTCAACGCTACTTTTTCCGTGAGTTCAACTTGAAACTACATGGAGTTAGACGCAAAACATAGGTGAAACATAGGAAACATCGTCGAGAACAATGGTGGCGACGCGACGGAGTGAAGTCCTCCGAGGGTCGCGGGTTCGAGTCCCCCCTGAGTGGATTTTTCTACACTCAGGATATGGGTAATGTCCGGTGTTACTTGTTGAAACGCCCGAGGTAAAAGGGATTGTTAAATAAATAAATAAAAATAGCATTTCTCCACCTAATATATGGGCCTCTTTTGCTAAAAACCGCTCATAATAAGCAAATTCCCTGAGGGCATTGAATTGTTAAATGATTAGGGCACCTATACGTCTTAGTTTTTGAGTTGATGGCAAATAACTATAAGCAACTGAAGTTAATGTAACATTGTTCAATAGATATGGCGCCATAGTCGGCTCATATTACTGGAAAAGAGCTCAATTTAAATATATTCGACGAATAATCTGCGTATTTACATCAAATTTCCGTTTTCTACGAGCTAATGCTTGTCATCAGTTAAAGAAGCATTTTTTTAAACAATACAGAGGGAAAATATGGAATTTAGTATTTAATTTGACTCACCCAGTCACAGCGGAACCACGTTATGAAAAAAAATCATAACTTAATCGTCCCACTTTCCCAGTACCCCTTTAATGAACTCTATTTTTACGTTTTAATTTATTTTGAAATTTTTCACACATAGCAGTAATGCCAATTTAAAGTGGTGCATGCAACAAACATAAAATGAGATTCACATAAACGTATTAACTCAGTATCCATTTGGATTCGCGCAGTTGCGACGGAGTCTCCTTGAGACGAAACGAGCTGCATGTACGAGATATGTATAAACGAGATAGGGACTTGGTTGGGTGGGGAGTCGGTGGAGACAGCAGAGCGACCTGTCAATCAACCAACCTGTGGATCGCGAGACTGCTTTCTTTAGCCCCAACGACTGCATTAAAGAGTCGAGAGAATTAAGTACTCTCCTTGGTTCGTCCGCGACGATGAATAAAGATGTCCACGCATAACTGAATTGGCTCATTGCATCGAGCGGATAAATCCTTCTCCCACCGAAGGCACGTCAAAAGTAGGGACGTGACGAGCAGATCAAAAGCTAGTCCCGTGAAAAGTTGACATAATCTACATTTAAATTGATAGTATCGGTGTCGACAACACGACTACCACTCTTGACTTGCTGTTGATCAGTGGGAGGTTTATTGATTGATGTTTTGTTGGACTAGGTAGGCCTGAATGGTATCTACGCTGCTATTTTTCCCGTCAAACGTCTCTTTATTTGCTCCAATCGTCGATTCAGCTCAACACGCTTCCTACATCTCTTCGTCCCATCTGAAATGGCAATGCGCTTCCTCCCATATCAACGCTTGCCTAGTATTTCACCTTCTATAACGACCTTCAGCATTTCAATTCCATACGGTGGTTACCGTCCATCTACATGCTTAGCCTACCCTTACTTACTTATAAAATAATTCACCATCCTTCAAGGAGCAGATCATCGGACCAGTGGGGGAAGGAGGGAGTATGGAGTATGAAACAAATCTTCAATAGAGATAAAATCAATCAGTTTTTAATCGACGACATTTCGAAAATAAAAACGTTGTGTATTTTTTTGCGAAGTTTCGGGCGATAGATATGATTTTCGAGAGATAGATAGGCCTTTCGCTTTTTCTTAAATCACGACCGTGAGTCCCCATCGAACGTAATGGAGAGCACTGTTGCCAAACTTAACAAGTATAGGACGATGGGATCCTTAAACCATCTGGTGAGTGGCGAAATTTGGCAAAACACTGCGTTTTAATTTAAATAAGTGGAGAAGTTTTTGAATCAGGGCTCACCTGTCCTATTAGGGAAGACCTCGGAATTTTTTACTCTCAACAATGATGGATTTTAGACCTTATGACCTCAAAAATTTCATAAAATGCCATTTAAGGATGTTCCGCCGTGACTGTAAAAGAAAAAAATACTGATGTACACATTTTCACCTGTACATTTACAAACCATATTGCTTCAACTTGTGACAGTCCTTAGGTATTAGGAAACAAGATTAAGATAAAAGATATGAAGATTGTTTTACGATAATAGTTTTAATGAACACTTTTGTCTGGACATGTGAGCCGACTACAGTGCCATTTCCATTCAGCTAACGCAGTTCCCGTAGTTATTCACTGATAACTCGAAAACTAAGATCGATAGATGCATATATTTTACTATCGTTCAATTTATCGGAGTGTCTACTCCTTATTAACAGTTTTTCACTTAAATTGTATTCATATTAGATAGAGAAATATTATGCTTGCCTATGTTTCATCCACTATCCATTCAATAAAATGTAATTTCAAGCTCAATTTGCGAGAAAAGTAGCGGGGAAAGGTAGGAACATGATCTTCAAAACAAACAGTGGATAAGATTTTGTAAATATAGCTCGTGTATAATTAGAATAAAATTTACGTATTTTGTGGTGGAATCACCTTAAACGACTTTGGAAGAGTTTTTCCTGGTCATAATAGAGACCATATTATAATTTTATTTTCAAATTCAAGCAGCAGTAAGAAGCATAAAGTAAATATTGCACATTAATGACCGTAAAACTTTGTTTTACACTACTGAAATTCTCCGTAATTAACTAAATATACATCTATAAGGTCTCAACTTGACTCATTTTTTTCACACCCTACGCTGAAAACATCTTCAAAACCGAATATTTTTTAAATACTGTAAAAAATACTGCGGTGAGTAATTAATTTATTTAAAAAAATATATATGAGTGAACCCTTCTCTTGGACTACAACCTTGTCGTGGTTGAAGGGCTTGCGTGCTCCGATGACCCCTAGAGCTGCACTGGCGGGAGCATTGCTCCTGGTAGGGTCACCCATGCCAGATTGGTCGAAGGTTAGGAGACAGACGAATAGTAGTCCGCGCAGCGTCTGTACCTCAGTGAGGCGGCTGCAAAAGGCGTCTGACCCCAGTGGGGCGGCCTCTGAAGTGATGGTGTCACGTAAAAAACACTATTGAGTAAGGCCAAGGAATACTACCTCAATTAAAACAAAAACCTTGAAATTATGGACAGTTCTCAATCGATAATGAATCCTGGCAACTACGGGACTCGGCCAAGAGGGCCGGGTGTCGTGCCCGGCAGCGGTGGGAGCAAGGCCCCTGCGGTCGTCATCACACGAAATCCTTGCCCAGACGTAGCAGCAACAGAGGAAAAGAAGATAAAGAAGAGGAACGAAACTATTAGAATAGGCACGTGGAATGTTAGGACTATGCTGAGGGCGGGGAAGCTAGAGAATATAAAGCAAGAAATGGAGAGGGTGGGTGTAGACATCATGGGTCTGGGTGAAGTAAGATGGAAGGATGACGGGGATTACTGGAGCGGCGACTATAGAGTAATTTATAGTGGAGGGAATGAAAGTCAGCGCGGGGTTGCTTTCGTAATGAACAGGAAACTTGGTAGAAAAGTAGTGTATGCAGAACAGGTGAGTGATAGGATAATAGTCGTGGAACTAAAAGCAGAACCAACGAATTTAGTTATAATCCAGGTTTATATGCCTACCTCTAATCATAAAGAGGAGGAGGTAGATGGGGTGTACGATCAGCTAGAGGAAATAATTGGAAGGATACCAGGAAGTAAGCACCTGGTAGTAATGGGGGATTGGAACGCGGTGGTGGGTGAAGGAAGAGATGGGCGGGAGGTGGGCGATTACGGGCTAGGAAGAAGAAATGACCGGGGCGAGAAAGCTGTGGAGTTTTGCCGCAGAAATAACCTAGTAATTACAAATACATGGTTCAGACATCATCCTCGACGTAGGTACACTTGGAAGAAGCCGGGAGACACAGACAGGTTCCAGATAGATTATATAATGGTACGTCACAGATACAGGAATAGTGCTAAAAACTCGCATACTTATCCAGGAGCTGATGCAGACACAGACCACAACTTATTAGTCATGAAATGTCGGGTAAAACTGAAAAAGATAAGAATGGGAAGGAGGGTACGTAAGTGGAATACGGAGGCATTAACTGGGGCAATGAAGAAGAAGTTTCGGGAGAAGGTGGATGAGATAATGGGTGAGGAGCATGGAGTTAGAGCAGTGGAAGATGAATGGGGAAGTTTGAAAAATGGAATTATAGAAGCAGCGAAAGCAACGGTAGGCGTAGTGAGTGCAACTAAAATTAGAAAACCGTGGATCACGAAAGAGATGATCAGGGAGATGGAGGAAAGAAGGAAATGGAAGAGTGTAAACTCAGAGCTAGGTAAGAGAAAATACCGAGAATTTAATAACAGGCTTAGAAGAGAAACAAAGAAAGCAAGAGAGGCGTGGTGGAGAGAACAGATCGACGCGTTAGAGAAATACCAAAAAGAGGGAAGAGCAGATGCATTATATAGGAAAGTAAAGGAACTGACGGGTGGTAATAAGGGAAGGGGAATTACAAAGATAACAGACAATACGGGAAAGGTAATCGTAGAACCGAGAGAGATCCAGGAGAGGTGGAAGGAGTATGTTGAAGAGCTGTATGGTAAAGAAATAAGGCCCAATAGGTTAGATATAGAAAGGGAAGACGATATCGACAGAGATGGCATCGGACCAAGTATCCTAGATAGCGAAATTGAAAGAGCTCTACGAGACATGAAAAGGAATAAGGCGGTGGGAATAGATGACATACCTGCAGAGTTTTTAAAGAGCATGGGGAAGAACGGAAGAGGAAAACTTTTTGCGCTAATTCGTAGGATTTATGAGGATGGAGTGTGGCCGGAAGACTTCGCGAAGACTGTACTAATTCCTATACCGAAGAAGAGTAAGGCAAAAACGTGCGAAGACTATAGGACAATAAGCTTAATATCCCACGCGGCCAAAGTAGTTCTGAGGATTCTAAACAGAAGGCTAGAGAAGAAGGCGAATGAATACCTGGGTGACGACCAGTTCGGATTTAGGAGAGGGACGGGAACGCGAGACGCTATAGCGGTGATGAGGACTCTAGTAGAAAGAAACCTAGAGTATGGACAGGATGTTTTTGCATGCTTCGTAGATTTCGAGAAGGCGTTTGATCGGGTGGAATGGACAAAATTAATGGGAGTGTTGAAGAAATTAGGGGTCGATTGGAGGGACAGGCGTCTGATTCGAAATTTGTATATGAATCAGACTGCGCAGGTTAGGGTAGCCAATGGAGAATCGGGATGGGCCACGATAGGACGGGGAGTGAGGCAAGGGTGCCCACTATCGCCGTTGCTTTTTAACGTGTATTCAGAAGAAATGGTAAGGGAGGCTTGGGGGGAGGAGGAGGTAGGAATAAAGGTAGGAGGGGAGCTGATAAAATCAGTGAGATTTGCAGATGATCAAGCATTGGTTAGTCAGTCGGCCAAGGGGTTACAGTCAATGGTGAATGCATTACAGGTGCAGTGCGAAAAGTATGGGATGAAGATCAATCACAAGAAAACGAAAGTAATGAGATTTTCTAGAAGTAAGAAGGCGGGGCTGAATATAAGGGTGGGAGGGCAGAAGATAGAGCAGGTCGAGCAGTTTACGTATCTGGGTAGTATTTTGGAGGCGAATGGGTTTAGTGGTAAGGACATCAGATGCAGAATTTCGCTAGCTAAAGAATCATTTTCGAAGAGAAGGGAATTGATGAGGGGGGGTCTGAGAAGAGACGTAAAGAAGAGGCTGGTGAAAACTTTAATATGGAGCGTGGCGCTATATGGGTCGGAAACTTGGTCATTGCGAAGGGAGGATGTGCGTAGGCTTGAGGCGTTTGAGATGTGGGTTTGGAGAAGGATGGAGAAGGTTAGCTGGATGGTGAGAAAGACGAACGAGGAGGTATTGGATATGGTCGGAGAGGAGAGGAAGCTTGTGGCAGAGGTTCGGAGAAGGCAGAAGAGATGGATGGAGGAGGTTTTGAGAGGAGAGGGCATGTTGAAGAGAGTGATAGAGGGGAGAACACTGGGGAAGCGTGGGAGAGGAAGGAAGAGGATAGGAATTCTGGACGAAATAAGAGGAGGTAGAAGATATGAAGAATTGAAGAGGGATCTAATAACGGGCCATCCTTAGGAGGGAATGCGAGACAATTTCTATTAGGTTGGGATCGAAAATGGGAACTGTCCAAGAACCTACCAATCAGCTGGTAGAATACTTGAATGAAAAATATGAGTGAAAGCTTACAAACTACACGCGGTTCAATTTTTGACGAGACCCAAGCATTAGAAATTCCTCTTTTTTTAAATAAAGTCTCTCTGGAGTGCATGTGTAGCCGTACCATTTCCCATGTAAAATGTCTGGAACTTTTTTTGCAAATATCTCGATAAGTAAAATGGTAACTGGCTGTCATTTTTTTTCATTGGAAATGTGAGATATTAATCTTTGAAATGAAACCAAATTCATCAAAATTTATGTGAAGTGATATTTCGCTCAAACTACTTAAAATTTCGAGATCTTTCATGATTTCCGACGTCACGTTCAGGAATTTTCCGATCATTACGATAGCAAAAATGGAATGGTACGCAGTCACGCGCACGGGTGCGAACTTATATGACAAATACGGTGAAATTCACCATGAAAAAATCATTTGACTTGACCGGAATTCGAACCCGGAACTCCCAATTGCCGGTCAGGTGCACTAGCCAGTTATACAACCAAGCCATCTTAATTCAAGGCGAATTTCAGCGTGGGTTTATACTAGTGGTTCCCAACCGGTAGAAGTCTGCAGACCACTCAGCCCGAAATTAAATCATGTGCCGACCACCTCCACTCCCTATCAGTTGTAACCCTTCCTCAGCGACTTAAAAAATACTCATCATTGCATGTAGTTTAAGGACCCGCTTCGGAAAATACAAGTTAGCTTTTTATTTTTACGTGAGAGTTGATTGAACTAACATCGAATTTGAAAATATGTTGAAACATCTTTGAATTGGCAGGATACAAAGGGGAAACTGCGGATTTTCTTCCCGAATGGTTGGAAATGAGTGGTGATACTTTGTAAAGATTATTTTTTTGAAATTTAAAGTTTTTGATTGGGTCAGTCAGCAAATTTGGCTGCAAATCATGCAGTAACGGATTTACATCACAGATCTAATTGGTTTACTTTCACACACGAGAACCAAGTAGATCTGATAGATAGTAGGAGGCTGCGCGCTAGACTTAGATTGCTTGAACAATTGAGAATAGATATCTTTCAGAGCGACACGGAGAACATCATATTAGAACCCCACTATATTTCCAGGTCCGACAGAAACGATAAATTAAGAGAGATATTTTGCCGAACGGATAGGTATGGGAATTCTTTTTCCCCCGAACAACAAGGGACTTTAATAAATGCTAGGCGTAATTTCATTAGAGCGTTTCCTTTTTATATGTAAACGGCTGGTGTCCTAACACCCCCTGCCACACGCCTATTGAGGCGGCTTGCGGGGTAGTATGTAGATGTAGATATGTGATGTAAATCCGTGACTGCATGATTTGCAGCCTTATTTGCTGACTGACCCAACCCAAAGCTTTAAATTTCAAAAAAATAATCTTTACAAAGTATCACCATTCATTTCCAAGCATTCGGGAGGAAAATCCGCAGTTTCCCCTTTGTATCCTGCCAATTCAAAGATGTTTCAACATATTTTCAAATTCGATGTTAGTTCAATTAACTCTCACGTAAAAATATTAAGCTAACCTGTATTTTCCGCAGCGGGTCCTTAAACTACATGCAATGATGAGTATTTAAAAAAAACCATGTCATTTAATCCACTCACAAGCTGTAGAGAGGGGTTTTGTCGCCTGAGATCCCGAAATTTCCCACTGTGCGGTGGTTGGAAACCACTGGTTTATAGGAACGTGCAGGAAAATGACGAGGACGAGTCGTCCTTGAAGCTCCTGATCGGTATGTAACATATTGATGCGTTTCTTATACGACCACCAAGGTCTTGGGTGACTTAGGCGCCACGACCTCACAATTAGAGCGAGAGGGTGCCCTCAAGTCTCCACTTGATTGAGTCAGTAGCGGGCCGCGGGGGGGGCGGAGGGGTCTTTGTGGGAGCACTGCTGTCCCCTCAATTAGGCGAGCGAGTGGAACGAACGAAGCGATTAATGCTCCAGAGGAAGGGAATGAATGTTTGCGGTCGCCTCCTCGGCGCCGAGTTGACATTCCGCGGGGTACGAAGAGTTTTCCCGGAAAGTTCCCCACGACATACCACACAAAAGGAGGAGATTAACGTAAGTGGGGGCCGAGGATTCTGCGAACTTGTTAAGCATCCACCGAGACCATCGGGTTAGGCCACCGGAACGTCAAGAGAGAGGGAGAGAGATAGCTTTACATTAGCCAATCGATTGCCTTAATCCGAGAATTAAGAGTCGGGGTAGCCAGCGATCGGGAGTTTGGGGATAAACGTTGATCATGCCAGGATTTAGTTCGTCAAGAAAAAAAATGTTTTAAATCCGCCCAAACATTGGAAAATTCCAAACCGGCACGTAAACTATAGTTTCTTTTACGTCGGTTAAACAATCCTTTCAACAGAGAGAATGGCATAAGAGTAGGAATCATTAAAATCTAGTTTTTCTTTCAATATTTAATATTAACTAGATCATAATAGTAATAGTTTGCGATCTTTATGTAAATTTATAATTTCCAAATCGGCCCGGAAACTGAAGTTACTTTTACGTTAGGTAAACGAACATTTCAACTGAGATAGTGAAACGAGAATAGATATTATTGCTTTCTAGGGTTTTTCATTTCAATTTGTAAGAGTAACCTAATGATTTTAATTGAAATTTTACGGTCTTCATATGAATCTATTTACCACCGAGGCGACGCATTATGGCATAGTATCAGGGGACTGGAAAGGGAATATTGCATTTCAAACATAGCTTGACACCCTGGTTCATAATAACACCATATTTCATAGAAGATTCATAATTGATTAGATAGAGCAAATATTGACAATTTTAAACATATTCAGCACATATTCGGCAAAAAGAAACAATCCTTGCTCTCCTGTGCGGAACTAGCTCGTAGGCAATGGACTCTTCCACTAAAAGTGGTATTCTGTGCAAATTCCACCAAGTTCCACTGCCGCTATATCCTGTGAATGAGTCGAAATCTTTATTTGAGGGCCATAAAATAGAGACAAGAAGAAAAGAACGCAGGATACGCCTCCGACTGGGTGAAGGCCTGACCCAATAAGGCCTGTCGAGACTCAAGTCCCATGCAACAAAAAGTGTCCTATTTTAAGTTTGCTTTCATTGAGCCGCGAGGTTATGCAAAATCCCGGGTCTATGTAATGTGTTTAGTTACCACTATAATGCAGGAGTCATTTGATGCCTTTCCTGATCTTCCAGAGGAGCACATCTTTCCCTTCCAAAAACTCCAAATAGTGTGACTAAAGATGCGAAAATGTTAATTCATGCTTCAAAGGGTTAAGAAGATGACCCAGTGGAAAACCTAGGGGAGGATTTCATCCAGAAGACTCGCCGGGGAACGCATGAAACATCACATAAAATTGTGCATTTGTCACGCAGGGTTGACTCCGATGCCTGCCTTCTCTTCCCCTATTCTCCAAATTAAACGGAATATACCCCGTTTCCACATTAGTCGTACGGACCGAGTTACCTGCGCCTGCGAACCAAAATCACTCTGGAAATGCATGTCCGCAGAGAAGTATCACGAAGTTCCTTACGTGGACAACCCTTCAGCTGTTGGCGCTGGCATTGTGGGGGAGGAACCGGAAATAATCAGAAAATGAACACAAAATGTAGAAAGGTTTAATGTTATTCTGTTTAGTAAACAGAGAAGAGAGTCATTTGCTTTTGAAACCATTCTTGAATATTACAAAAGGTATAATGGATACGGAAACTATAACATCTTCGGCAATGAAGTTTTTGCTTTTTACTTCCTCACTGCAGTTCATGAAGAAGGCATCACAGAGTTAACAACTGTAGTGCCAAAGTAGTGTGGGAATGCAAGCAGGTTAATTAGCAGTTACGGGGGTTAATTCGTGGAATAAATTCATATAAGAATGAAAAGAGTAACTTTGAGATTCCACGTTCAAATTATTAAAACAAGACCTGGATTTCGATGTAAAACGTCATCTTCAGGTGAAAAGTATCACTGAGATTAGTATTTATGCGTAGCCTGAATGTATACAGATTTATATACATTAAACGTCGGTTAAGAGTTTTCACCTGAAGATGACGCTGTACGTCGAAACCCGGATCATGTTTTAATCAATTTATAGTGGAATCCTAACGTTAATGTTTACATTATACCGGCATGTAGGTTGTTTATGCCACAAGTCTACTAGCTTATCAATTTTTCGCTGCAATTCATAAAAAATAATTAACAACCGTAACGTCAAATCAGTGTAGGAATGCACGTAGGTTGGTTACGCCGGGACCAGTGACGTACCAGGGGGGGTCCATGGGGTCCGGACCCCCACCCCCAGAAATTTGAGTTTATTTTTAAAAAATAACGATAAATGAGAAAGTTAAAATTTTTTGACAAAGGATGTTGAATGCATTTATTCTTCAGTTCCAACAACTTTTGAAATAAAAATGTATTCAATTGTAAAAAAAGTGGGTTTTGTATCCTTCCAGAAGTTTGCACAGCTAAACACCGCTCATAATAAGCAAATTCCCCGAGGGCATTGAATTGTTAAATGATTAGGGAACCGATACGTATTAGTTTTTGAGTTGCTGGCAAATAACTATAAGCAACTGAAGTTAATATAGGTAACTTTGTTCAATAGATATGGCGCTATAGTCGACTCATATGACTGGAAAAGAGAGCTCAATTAAAATGTATTCGACGAATAATCTGCGTATTTACATCAAATTTCCGTTTTCTACGAGCTAATGCTTGTCATCAGTGAAAGAAGCATTTTTTTAAACAATACAGAGGGAAACTATGGAATTCAGTATCTAATTTGACTCACACAGTCACAGCGGAACCACGTTATGAAAAAAAATCATAACTTAATCGTCGCACTTTCCCAGTAACCCTTTGAGTGAACCCCCTTTTTACGTTTTTATTTATTTTGAAATTGTTCACACACAGCAATATTGCCCCCCCCCCCTAGCTAAGAAATACTAGCTATTAGGGATTGGAAATTTTGCCCCCCCCCCTAGCTAAGAAATACTAGCTATTAGGGATTGGAAATTTTGCCCCCCCCCCCTAGCTAAGAAATACTAGCTATTAGGGATTGGAAATTTTAATCCAGAATCGATTTTCGATTAATCGACTTTCGATTTTGGTTTTAAAAATCGATTTTCTAAAAATTCGATTTTTTGCCCAAAATAATCGAAAAATCGAAATCGATATTGAAAATAGAAAGTAATTGTCTGCTGAAATACGGATGTGCTGTTTAAACAAAATGCAAAATATGGGTTAATGGAAGCACTAGCGATAAGAACCGAATACAGTGAAATTTATTAATACAATATATTATTTTAAAGATATTAATAAGATATTCAAGAAAGTAATAATCCATAACAGATACTTATAAACATATATGTAATATAACAAGCAAATTACATACAGTTTAGTAGCAATAAGAATTGTATATTGAAAAGTGGGCATACCTACCACGAAATGAAAAACAGAATTTTATTTATTTCTTGTTAGCAAAGCCGTGGAACCAGTGTTCCTCAGGGATGGACCTTAAAAAAACTAACATATTTAAATGCTCTCCGAATAATCGATTTTGCACCTGAGTTGCAATTAACCCGGCGTGAGAAAATAGTCGCTCACACGGCACGGTAGAGGCAACTATAGATAAAATCCTGCTGGCTGGTTTGTATACGTGGGGATATTCTCCCTTAATCTCCTTCCAAGCTTGTAGTGGATTAGAGTTGGACTTGCGGTCGACTGGAGGGCGGTTTACGAACTGGCGCAGCTCGATTGGCAAAATTCAAACGCGCTAGCAAGCTAAAAATCGAAAATCGATCGGCTAGAATCGATTTTGATCAGTTTTTCAAAACAAAAAGTCGACTTCGATTAAATCGAAAATCGGAGTGTGATAATGTATTTTCGATTAAAATCGAAATCGATTTTCCAATCCCTACTAGCTATATCACTGCAAGCCGGAACCTACATCAGTAGTGGTAACGGGGCAGAAGTGACGGTTTGAGGTTGGATTTCCTCTTTCCATCAATTTTTGTGAGAAATCTCGGGATCCGGAAAGTGCAATTACTCCTCCCCACCGAAGAGAGTAAATCAACAGACGCCGACCACCATGACTCTCCCTCGCCAAAAAAAAGAAGGCGCCGCTTCCGGCAGAGGGAGAAGTTTTCGGGTCGCTTGCGATCCCTTCCGCAAGAGGTCCTCGATATAGGTGCCCAAGATGGATGACTGTGAGGAAGGAGGAGAAAAGATGCTGATGGTAGTGGAATTCAACCAAACTTGAGAAAAGTAGGAGATGTGAAAGGAAAAGAAGCTGTGTGTTCTCTACTAAGAAGAAAGAAAATTCGCTCAAGGTCGTCTCAGGAACGACTCTGACCTCGTCACATGAAAAGTGTTGGCACAAACATGGTGGAAACGATATTTGATTTTCATTTGATTTATAAAACAGACATCCAAAAACAGACAGCGTTGGTCTTTACCTTAGAATTGTAGGTAACTATAAAATAATATGGAGAATTAACACGAAATTAAATACATTTTATTAATAAAAATGCAATATTAACCCATTGGTAACATGCGCAAATATCAACAATTTTCAAAAATTCATTCCTACTCAGCATTTGGTGATTCTTTTTTCATTTTTCGGTTTATAGTATTTTTGCCATTTCCTATATTATGCTTGGTCATTGCGAAGGGAGAATGTGCGTAGACTTGAGGCGTTTGAGATGTGGGTTTGGAGAAGGATGGAGAAGGTTAGCTGGATGGCGAGAAAGACGAACGAGGAGGTATTGGATATGGTTGGAGAGGAGAGGAAGCTTGTGGCAGAGGTTCGGAGAAGGCAGAAGAGATGGATGGAGGAGGTTTTGAGAGGAGAGGGCATGTTGAAGAGAGTGATAGAGGGGAGAACACTGGGGAAGCGTGGAAGAGGAAGGAGGAGGATAGGAATTCTGGACGAAATAAGAGGAGGTAGAAGATATGAAGAATTGAAGAGGGATCTAATAACGGGCCATCCTTAGGAGGGAAAGCGAGACAATGTTTATGAGGTTGGGATGCAGAATGGGGACTGTCCAAGAACCTACCAATCAGCTGATAGAATACTTGAATGAAAATGAAATATTATGCAGAGGTATAAGATACACAAAAAATAGTGTCCGAAGTTTCTTTCTAAGCTCGTATTTTGATACCATTATTGTAATTAATCCATCGTATTTCTCATGAAGAAGGATTTTTTTGTGGGTAAAGCAAGTGACACGTTTTCTCCCCGGTGGTACGTTGTGTTTCCAGCAAAATATTTTGTTCTGCTGGCATAACATGTTTCGAAATAGTTTTTTGAGAAAGGTATCACAGTAGAGAGAAAGATTAAAATTTTACGAAATTTCCAAAATGTCTCTGGGTACGCATTGCATACAAAATACAGGATGAGAGAAAAGAGCGGCTACGAAGTAACTGTTTTTCTGAGGAGGATGGTGTATTTGCGGAAGGATAGGGAAACGGCCTGTCGAAGGGTAGGTGAACGAAATGGTGATGAACTATTAAGGGAGCCGGTAAGGAAGAGATCGCTGGAGGAGAGATAGACGGAATTTCTGTGAGTGGAGAAGGTGACTGTCGCGCAAGGCACGGACGGGGAGATGGAGAGAAGGACAAGGGAGGATGTCAGGCGTTCGAAAGTTACCGTTGGGGCAGAATGGAGAAAGGAGAGATCAGTGATGATCCTCAGGGTGGACAGCGGAGGATATACATCTATCTTCAAGGCAGAGAAACACTGGTTAACTCTGATTTAATTACATTATATTTATTTTTAGAACTCTACTTACAATTTATGTTCCGTCAGGAATAAGGGCCTTACGACGGGGCATACTTAACATTCAGTTTACAAAATAACTTCCAGACAAGTCAGGAATATGCAGCCTAAGCTCATTATATTTTCCTAGGTACTCGTATTGTATTGGTTCACCCAATCTACTGCGTTATTTGAATAAAATATCGCTTAGAGCAATAAAATTTTCATAATGTCAATAAGAATTTTTGAAAATATAATGCGATGCAATCTGGAGTTGATTATAACATTGAATTTTGATGTCGAATTGTTACTGTTTGAGGATGTTTGTTGACGGTATAACGTACCAAAACCTTGGTCGGTGGTTAGTAAGAGAATGGAAAGTCTACCAGTGTTCCTCTGTCTGACCTCGGCGTAATGAACAGAGCATTCGAGTGGAGACACAAAACCACAATCTAGTAGACTGTGACAAAACCACTCAGAATGAGTCACGGTTCTCTCCTCCGTAACCCTGACGACGGAGGATCCCAAACGATCCATCGCTTTCGCTTAGCATATTATTTTGCGGCGCACAATGAATTTCCTGATGTTCTCTCCCGCAAAATATTCAATAGTGGAGCTGGGAAAAACAAAATTTATCTACGCAGCAGTGAGCTTCAGGATTCCCTCAGCAGATTTGGATAAAATTACATGTTTCCACGAGAATTTTACGAACCGTTCACTATGGTGCCAATAATTTACTCCAATTACTTACATTGAAGTTACTAATTTTTTATGAACTCGATATTCTCAGGCGTAACTTTGTGAAAATCCATATCGGCAGAATCAATCTATGCAACCCCCGCCAACCTCCAAAAAATACACTCCGCCCACCCCCACCTCCCTTCCTCCAGCCTCAAGCCTTCCTCTCCCCCCTTCCAACTACCTTCCCTTCCCCCCTCCCCACACCTTCCAAGTTCATGTATATATATTCTGTGCTTGACAAGAAAATGTCGCCTATGCGATAAAACCGGTCGTATTAAATAAAATTCACTGTGAAATTAACAAAGCTTGTATTGATCCTGTACTAATGTTTTTAATAAAACAGAACTGAAAACGTTTATTACAATATATGTAACTATTTTTACCACGAAGAAACATACTCCATCAATAAGTAATACAAAATAAATAGTAATGGAAGTTTTGATTGGCGACGTTACTGCGAATAATGCGGGAGAATGAGCCATCTGCATTGCAATCTCATAACTAGCCACGGTGGTTATAAGACTGTACAGGCCTCAGAAATCGATAGTTGCTCTCTCACATCCCAATATAGCAACTAAATTGTATAAATTGAGAAAAATAAGCCCACCATAATTGCCAAAGATAAGACAGTTTATGTAGCTGACACAAATGTTTTCATTTATCGATCTAAAACTTCAATGAAGTAGTGAATTTCAGAAACAAATGTTATATCTAATTCATATAAAGAAAGGAGGAAATAGAATATCGTCATAAATGAATTGTTAATAAAGAGTGATGTTAAAGACAAGCCAATGACCGGGTAAAACAAAAGATAAAAGCCAACTGGTGCGAGGGAGGTTAATTGCAGGTGCCCTTCGTTAACAGGAGCACAGAGAGATTTGCATGGTACGCAGTCAGGAGAATAAGAAACTATTCGCACGATGCATGAGCCACTCATATTGAGTCATACTTCTCTCCTCTGTAACCCTGGCGACTGAGAGTTATAAATAAACCATCAATTCCGCTTCGCATATTTCTTGGCCTTAACATTATTAACTTATTGGTATTTCATCTCATAAAATATTTCATAACAGAGTTGTGAATAGCAAAATTAATCAACGTAGCAGTAAGACTCCGGATTCTCTCAGCAGATTTGGATTAAATGACGTGTTTCCACGACAAATTTACAAATTCATTCACTAGGTCCCCAAAAATTCAATTCAACTATAATGAAGTCAATCTAATAACAAGAAGGAAAAACATTGCTTAACCCTCCGTGACTAGCGCCCTATCGCGAGAACTCGCGTTGGGTGTTTCTGACACCCCACTCTTATTTTCACTATTATTTTCAATTCAATTTCACTATTATTTTCAATGACCGTCTTGCTGAACCCCGAGATTAACCTCCACGTTTTGTGTGTAATAGACAGTAGTATCCATGAGAGCAAACATTTTTTCACCGTACTTAACTGATTTATTCGGTAAACATTGGCGGAAAGAACATCCACCCCGAAAAGGTATCAATTTCTCATCTATTGTAACAAAATCGCCTATGATTTAAAGCTATTGAAATTTACCCACAAACATATCGAAGACCTCTCGTATTGGGGCCAAGTTATCTGTTCTTCTCCTATTTTCTCTGTGTCTGACATCATAAAATCGTAAATATTGTAGTAAAATTTAAGTCTCTGATCATTCATGCCCAAAATATCTCCATACCCAAACCATCTTGATCCCACGTATCTTTTAAGTTCTGGCGACTTGATCTGTTACCACAGCTAAATAAACAAGTAGCCCAATGAGACATCTGATTTCAGAATCGTCCGTAGGTTTAGCATATCTTTTTCGAGAATAATTTTGCGCTTTTTCTCCATGTTTGATATATGTACTATTTACAATGACCTGAAGGATTTTTTCATAAAAAATGATGTTGAAACAATCTAATGGAGACATTATATCATTTTTTATTTCCCTTGAACCCAGCTGCCTGAGATACATTGTTATGGACTGGTGTTCGAACGTTTCGTCGTGGCTCAACAGTACTCCATTTCGTCAAATGGTTTTTACCAATAAAAAATATTAATTTGTCACATCTGCATACTCAGTTTCTAAATCACTGATGTCCTGACGTGGCTGGCTGTGTCGTGCTCCAATTCTTGTGTTGAAGCTGCCGAAAATTCCCAGTCTGACTCAAAACTTTCTTCATCAGACAGTTCACTCGAAAGCAGAAGAGCAGTTTCTATGTCACTTTTTGGAATGTAAGTATATCATCCATGAGAAAAAGAGTTATGTAAATTTGGGAAATACGTTTTAAAGATGCATAAAATTTTTATTTATAATTTTATCAGAGAGTAAAAATATCATATACACAGACCTTGAGTTTTTCGCATAATCTGTAACCTTTCCACCAACAACTGCATAAAGAAAGTGTTCTCTGTAATAAATGATAAAATTTATTTATAAAATAATGCGATGACAGGCGTATCTGACTCAGTTTCTCTTTGGAAAGATAAAAAGAAAAAATAATGATGAAAAAACGTTGAAAATTTATAAAACGTAATGTCGTCTCAGTAAGCTGAATAATAAAGACGTATCGATTGTAGAAATTAGATAAATGCGATAATTTAAAGTAAATAGACTTACCAAATATTATAAGGAACTATAACGTGCGACTTTAGTATATAGATAATGCACTAAACACAATGAGAAGAAAACCTTCACTAATTTAGGATACGTTTGCAAGCATTAAAATAAAACTCGCAAAACTCACTCCGGAGAGATGCGCACTGTCTTTAAAAAAATGCCTGATCTCGACCAAGATAAAAAGAAAACTAACCATTTTCACAGGAGAGATCGAAATCATCTAAAACTCTAGCTACTGAAAATAAGAGGCCATAAAACTCAACATAAAACTAAAGGGGCGACGCTGGGGTGTCTGGGACACCACGCACGAATCACGGCGGGTTAAAATACTCAACTATTGTTACCATGCAGAATCAGACTCCATGAATAAGTAATAATAGTAATAGATGTTTTGGTTGGTGACGATTTTGTGAATAATGCAGGAGAATGAGCCATCTATATTGTAATCTCATAACTAGCCATGGCATCTATAAAACTCTGTAGGACTCAGAAATTGGTGGTCGCCCTTTCATATTAAAATCTTACTACCAAATTACATAAAAAGATAAAAATAAGCCCACCATTTATTGCCAAAGATATGATAGGTTATGCACTTGACGCAAAACGTCAATCGCACTAAAACCTCAACAACGTAGCGTATTTCAGAAAAAATGCAATTTCCGGTTAATATAAAGAAAGGAGGTAACAGAATATCTTCCCAAAAGAGCTATCAATAAATTGTGATGCATGAGACAAGTCAATGACAGGGTAGAGCAGACGATAAAAGTAAACTGGTGCGAGGAAGGATAATTTGCACATGTCCTTCGTAAACAGGGACAAGGAGAGATTAGTATGGGAAGCAGTCAGGAGAATGAGAAACTATTCCGACCTTGCATCAGCCACTCACATTGAGTCATGATTCTCTCCTCCGTAATCCTGGCGATGAAGAGGTCTAAAAAAAACATCGCTTCCGCTTCGCATATTTTTGAAATAAACTAAATGTCATGACAGAACTGTGAAAAAACAAATTATCAACGCAGCAACGTCCTCCCAAATTCCCTCAGCAAATTTGGATAAAATGACACGTTTCCACGTAAATTTTACGAAATTATTCACTTAATTCACTCCAATTGTATTGTAGTCATTCTATTTACCAGAAGGAGAAACACTGCTAATAATACTTATTTATTAGTACCATACAGAACCAATATCATTGATTAAGTAATAATAGATGTTTTGGTTGGTGATAATTGTGGCCAAGATGGATAGCTGTGAGGAAGGAGGAGATGGGAGCGGAACTCCACAAAACTTGAACGAAGACGGAAAAGTGGAAAGAAGAAAGATAGAGACGTTGTCCTTTATCTTCTACAGGGGTGGAAAAAATGAAAGAAATTTCGCTCAAGATCGCCTCACACACGACGCTCCGGTGCTGAAGTCAGCGACAAAAACAGGAAGCATCGTATTGTGCGAAAGTTAGATTTACGCACTCCATAAACTGAAAGTTAGATTTACGCACTACATAAATTGGCCGATATTGCTTCAGTACGAAATGATAGACAAAACTATCGTCAGACCAAACGCTGCAAAAAAAATTAAGATAGCAAACTTACTGATAGAGGTACTTTGAGAAATAACGGCCTCCAGTCACAGAAATAAGGATAAAATAACCAAGGAAGACAGATTGAACACTTCAAACGAATTATGAGACAAAGAGCTATGTTAGAGAAAAAAAACGTTTGAAGGAGCGAAGCGGTTTGCTTATCGTTACAAGGATAGGGCAGAAAGCTTAAGCAATTACAATAAAATTGATCGTCAACGAGAAAAAGTTCTGGAGATAACCATAGGAAATGAAATATCCACTTTCTAATTTTCCACACGATTAATTAACGTCTACATCCAAAATCTTACCGATTTCATCGTTTTCACGTCATTTTCAATAGCCTACCAAACCAAGGAGCAGTCAAGAGTCTTATTTAAACAATGAACGGGAGGGGGACGGAGGGGAGGGTTGGTTATAAAGCAAAAGAGGGAAATAATACGGGTTATTATGAACTCTAAAAGGGACCAAGGTCAGGGTCATGGAAAGGTGATGGAGGAGGGAGAGAAAATAGAACAAAAAGAAATAACGAGTGATCCACAGAAACAACCTCATTCACCAATGTTTCCCACACAATTTATAATATGCTCGCATTTCAAAATTTTCTATATAACCTAAATTAGCACCTTTGTCACAAGTATGGAGTACATTAAGTTTAAAATCAGAGGAATGATTTCTCTCAATTATGTGCTGGGAAAACATTGATTTGTTGTCAACATGAAGCAGTGGTTTCCCTGTGCTTTTCACATTGAATCCATGTTGTCGTAGCCACTTGAAAATGATGTGAAAACGTTGAAGCGGGTAGAGGCAAAATAAATAGCGTCGAAAATTACGAAGAGAATCCTTCTCTTTACTGAATCGATTAGCAAAGCAAACTTGACAAACGTGACGTTCCACCAGCAAAAAGCAGAAACTTCTTGTAAGTAAAGCTTACCTTTATTCATCATTATCACTGAGTATTCAACCAGTTAATTGCTACGTTTTTGGACGGTCGTCATCCTAACTTCCACATTTCTGGAACACCTTCTCACTTCCCCTCATATAAATTGCCCGCCATCACGTCTCTCTTAAAATTCTCATACTCTCTTCCTCTTCTAATGTTGCCCACAGTCCCTATCCTCTTCCAAGCTACTCCAGCGTTGTCTCCTTCATCACCCTCTTTAACGTGCTCTCACTTCTCAACACGCCCTGCATCCATCTATTCTGCATTACCCGAATCTCCGCCTCTAACATCCTTTCCACTCTCAATATATAAAAAGCTTCATCATTCATCTTCATTGATACCCATATTACTCTCTATATTCTTCTTCAAACCCACGTCTCAAATGCCTCCACTCTGACTGCATCTACTCTCCGCAATGACCAGGTTTCCGACCCATACAGCGCCACGCTCCATATTAGAGATTTCACCAACCCTACATACATTAATAATTAAAAAATGACGAGAATTTTGTCACAATAATGTCATATAAAAGTACAAATTTGTGTAAACATGTATGTTCTCCGTTTTCTGTCTTTCAATTTTACGATTGAATCAAAGAAATGTTTGTAATAAAAAAATATTATGCAGCAAAATGTTTGCGCAGTAGGCGCTCTGAAAACCTGCAAAATTTCATTTTCATTCTTCTTTCCGATCGAAAAAAAAATAAACTGAATGTCGGGGACTACTAATTTTAACGGTCCGTGACTGGTATTAAAACTTTTATTTATAGTTTGATAATTTTATTTGTACTGCTATTTTTAAAAAATTGACGGTTTTTCCCATCTATAAACGGATACACCCATTTGAACGCTTATAACTTGAAAACAACGCAACATATTTGAGCTTTCAAAAAATTAAAGACTCATCAATTAGAAATACATAAACGGAATCAGAATATTGTAATCATAAAATAACATTGTCAGTCAATCCTTTCTGACCGGGTGCATACAAATGGAATCACCAAAGTTCTTCAATGACCTAGCCTAGTAGCCGTACCCCTCCCATAATAAACTAACCAACCCGCATTTTTTACTCTAGATAAAGGCGAAAGTAAATGTTCATAGACGACTTTTCTGATTCATGGAATGGATATGATGACCGCGGAATGCGCTTTCCCCGGCATGACCTCGTCGCCATGACGAGGGCAATCGTGCGGAGACACAGGACCACTCAGAATGAGTCATGACTCTCTTCTCCGTAACCATGGCGACGGAGAGCCCCAAACAATCCATCTCTGTTTCGCATATTTTTTTCCAGCACATAATTAATTTCCTGGTATTTTCTATCACAAAATATTACATATCTGCGCTTTCAAAAATAAAGCATATCGACGAAGCAGTGTGCTTTAGGATTCTCTCATCAAATTCGAATAAAATTGCATTTTTCCTCGACAAGTTTACCCATTTCCGGCCAAAGTTGCGAAAACGCAACATTATTAAGAACTACAAAAAAATTGTTTCAAATTAATTTATTCGTATTGCATTCTCTTTTTTCTATATTTATAGGTTTAAAACTGACTTTTAGTGAGGTTAGAATGATTTTTTATAACTACTTAGATATTTTTAAAAATATTCAAAATGTGTTAATTATCAAGTCACCTGATATGCAAGATAAATATATTTTCATAAGAGTAACCATTCCCTTTGTTAAGTGTTTTATTCGTCCATGCATAAAGTAATATTTCATTTAATACATATTCAAGCTTATTTTTTATCTGGAAGCCGACATGAAGCAAAAATCGGATTGGGAAAATAATGTTGCGTTTTCGCAATATAATCATTCACTTTGGCACCAATAATTCACTTCAATTATATTGAAGTTATACTTTATTAATTAACCAGCGAAAAAAATATTACTTAATAGAAATATTAAACTATTAGCACCATGTAGAACCAGAATCAATCAATAAGTAACAATTTCGATAGTCGTTTTGGTTGCCGCTGATCTCGAGAATATTGGAGGGGAAATGAGCCATCTGCGTGGTAACCATGGTAGTTATAACACTGTTAACAGGACTCGGCAATTAAGTCAAATTCAGTGGAGATGGTTGCCCTCTCATATACAGATTGAATTATGTAAACTGAGACATTTGACACAGTCGAATTATGTAAATTGAGAAAAACAAGCCTACCATTTATTGCCAAAGATAGACAGAGTATAAACCCGACGCAAAAATTTTCATTTATCGAACTAAAAACCTCAATAACTTAGCGTATTTCAGAAAAAATGCAATATCGCATTAATATAAAGAGAGGGGTTAACAGGTTATTAATTCTTCACGAAAGAATTGTTAATAAAGAAAGACGTAGAAGTCAAGTCAATGACATTGTAGAAACAGACGATAACAGCGAAGTGTAGTGAGGGAGGTGAATTTCTGGTATCCTCCGTAAAGAGTAGGAAAGAGAGAATTCCGTGGGAAGCTTCCAGGAGAGTGAGAAACTATTCCAACAATGCATGAGCCACTAAACTTCTCCGAAAAAAACGTAATGGAGGGAGAAGGCATGGGAGGAGGGAAATTCAGAGCAAGATAGAGATTAGAGCGACCCTCAACAATGCATTCCACGAATGAGGTTGAAAAAAAATTATTATGACTGAGTGCTTTCATAACCTGAAAAAAAAGACTATGCGTAATGTAGTACGTTTTCCGAGAATTCCTCCATCGCTTATAAGGAATTCCAGCGTGTACTCTACATCAAATCAAAATTATACTAAAGCTCGGTACAAAAACTGAATGTTCCTTGAAACTTAGACGCCATGACGAAATGTGTTTCTTCCCTTACGATGAAAGAAATATATACGGAAATTATTTTCTGGTAAATTATATTTAAGTATGAAACTCACTGTCTAGGAATATAATCCATGCCAATGCTCAAAATAAAATATTACAAATATCTAATAAAAAATCATACAATTATATATTTTTTTGATATAACGTCCTACTTTTCTAAGCTATTCCTACTCGTGAAAAATTGTTCATCAGATATTACAACTATTCCCTCTTGTTTAAAAATATAGAAATTTAAGTTTGTTAAACTCCTTAGTTTTAATGTGTGTATCATTATCCATTTTGATTTTAATATACTCTAACGTGAACTGGATGAAGCTCCCTGCAATCTTTTTATTGCTAAATCTAAAAAATAGACAATACTACATAACTTTTTTAACTTTTATGAAATAAAAACCATAATATACTAATCATAAATTTTTCCGTATGCTCCGTACTTCCAAAAGGAAAATAAACAATTATAGTTATTTTTAAAAAATTTCCAAAGCTCTCGATTCTCTCTTTAGTAGCGATAAAATAAATACAGGTATCTACGTATGTACGTTGCCATGGACAACGGCGAAAACGAGTATGCATAAACGAATACATTTGCGTGCATGCATGGATGTTTTTTTAAAGCCCTTCATTCCAATGGAGGACGCATAACTTATCACGATCCATTATGATGTTTGGAAGAGGTTAATGCGTCCGAAAAAATAACCGACACTTCATCAAGGAGTCTGGGGGCCATCAAAATAAACACGGCGAGGGAGGCAGACAGCGGTAGACTATAGGCGCCTGGGCGTTTATTGTTAATATAATAAATTCTTGGAAGCTGGCAATGGGTGGACGGGAGCCACGTGGAATAGATTATCTCAGAAGAAAAGAGAAGAAGTATAAATTCAAAGCTAGGGACGTACAGCAGCCCCTCCACAGCCGACTGCAGATGGCGCGACAAGATGATAATGCGACGTAATATACAACATTAGGCGGACCGGATGATATCATTTGCATGCAAAAAGACCACACGGGAAGTTACCATATATGAGATATACCGTTTCCAAGTCAAGATCTATACTTTTCGTTCTGAAATATTCAGGAATCAAACGTCTTTTAACGTATTCTTTCATTTTGTAACCATCCATGAGAAAAATTGGTGAGGAAACATTTTTTTTCATCCAAATACAAAGTTTTCCGGGAACTTCTTACTTAAGGTGGTAGTAGCGATCTTTGTTTATTAACAGATTTGCGTGAAACTTGGCATTAGTGTCCTTCTTAATAATATCTTTAGATAAAGTGAAGAAAATGGCACTTTACCAATTTGATTTCCTGACAATTCAATGCTATTTTAACACGTAGCCTAATGACACATGAGATATACGTATTTCGTAATATTTCAACTACATATGTGCAGATTTTCTTCTAAACCCGAAATTTTACACTTGATATTATTATAATGTTGCTAACCACTATCAAAATGTCATGCCGGGTCCAAGAGTCGAAAAAAAAGTTTGAAATTAATTTTTACCTAAATTCAGTATACCGCGCCGAAAATCCAAGACATAATATTGCATTAATTTAGGAAAAAACGTGAAAATTTATTTTTTCACCCTAATCCACCCTAATTTTTCCATTCGACTTCAATTCTTCAGAAACGTTTCAACTTTAAAGAGAATGCAAGATAAGGTGATCAGAAAGTTTTCCAGAAATTAATAGAAGTACTTATAAATTTAAATAGAATGTTTTACGGACCACGAATCAAACCACATTACGTGCTAATGCGCGCTTTTTCAACAAGGTACCTAGTATTCCTAATTCCGAAGGCCGCCTTGGGAAGATCATTGGTTTTGGCCTATTACGCCATCGTCGTTCCGCCTGATGATGAAATAACATACCGAAAACTAGGTCGAAATAAATTATATTTTCTCAAGTGGATTTGTACGTTAATGTTTCAGAATTGCCTCCTTGATGGAGAAATAACACATTATCAAACCTGAGAACGTTCATAATTTAAAAGAAGTTAAGTTTCTTGAATATATCTCCATCGTCTCAGGCAAAGAATGTTATTAAAATTTTGGGATTGCAAGCAAATTACTACAATAATTGAAGTAAAATGCATTAATTCACCAGAAATGGCACCGCAGTTGGTACCAATTGCTGGAAAAGGTGTTCATTAAATTTATATTCATCAAATAATCTGCATATTGGGTGCCTTCATTTTGTTTTATTTTTAATAGCTAAGGCACATAACCAGTGAAAGCAGTATTACATAACAAAATACAAACTAAAAGGTGGAATTGTGTATTTGAGCTGACTTTCACAGGCACGGAGGAGCCTCGTTAAACATCCAAAAACAAACAAATAAATAACAGCGTCACATTCACAGCTCAAAAACAACCAACTTTTGCCCACAAAGCTGTTTATTTCTTTCTTTTTTTTTAACGCTATGCTTCGGGCAAAATTCGTCGTCTCATGTTAAACGCCTAGGCAAGCATAATGGCCGCCAAGGGAACAGCTTTTCCACCATCAATCACGTGTTGTTATGACTTCCGGAAGGGGTGGAAACGAAGGCGGAGGCCTTCCCCTCCAAACAGCTACCCATCCCCTTCACCTACACCCCCACCACTCCACGGCTCCATGGCATTTTAAACTTCGATATCGCATTACACATTTCTTCGAGACCATCAAAAGCGAGGTTGGTCATATAAATTACAAGGGCACATATTGGAGCAGGTAGACCATTTGGGGGCACTACCTACAAGTTAAGTTTTGGGTAGTACGTTGGAGGAAAAGTCGCTTTGCATACCGACCTAGGTGTTACTTTTGATGAGAAGTTACTGTTTCTCGAGTACGCTAAACGCATATCATCCAAGGCTATATCCCTTGTTGGTATACTCTACCATCTACCAGAAATTACAGATCCCGTTGCCTTGAGAACAGTGTTCCTTGGATGTGTCCTTCCCATTCTGGAACACTGTTCGCGCATATGGTCTACTGCCTGCCCTACCTCGCTAAAGCTGCTTCATCGACCCCTGAATTTCTTTTTAGCCATTGTCCGTCACCGCGTTCCGTCTCTCACTCCTTGCTCATGTGATAAAATACTGTAATCGCTTGGTCTTCTGCATCCCACTCTCCGCAGACAAATCTCGGACTTGAAGTTCCTTCACCAAATCCTAAATGGTTCCTTCCGATCCCCTGAACTCCTTACATCCTTCTCACTACGTGCCCCATCTCGTTCTACTCGAAACACGAGTCTACTTCACACACCCCAGTTCCGCGTATCAGTTTCCAAAAGGTCCCTTTTCCACCGAATCCCATCCCTTTTTAACTCCCTCTCCAGCAAATATCCTTCTCTTGACCTCTTCTCTCCAAACAGCATCTTTACCTCCTCACTAAAACGCTACCACCTACAACTTCATTCATCTCATGAATAGCTATATGAATGTTATTTACTTAGTTATTTTTGCTACCTTCGTTTTTTGTAATGGATAATTTACTTGTATTAATATATTTATTTTAATATGCCCAATGTAAAAGGCCTAGTGGCTGTTTATGTGGAGAACTTAAATAAATAAAAATAAATAAATAATAAGGACAGTACTGTTGGTGCAAAAATTATGTAGATTCGAGTTTGAGCACCGATTAAAAATGAACCTCAATACAGACACGTGTGAAAATAAAATTTTAGCTCATTTTATTTGCGTTTGACCATACTTACTGACAATTTTTATAACACACCTCTGATTTTCAATCACGATGACAACAATAAAAAGTACCGGTTTTTTGGCGTTTTACTCTTTGCAGCAAACAAATGGCGTTAAATCGTTATGAAATTTTAATACAGTAAGGAAAAATCTTTCATTAATGACATTAATGTCAATCTCAAATTTCAGATCTTTTTAATTCGCCATAAAAAAGTTCTAATCAATTTTATAAAACAACTTTTTTTTGGTAAAGAGTTATCTCGAAAACTTGATATTGGTCTTGTTTTAAAGCTCTTTGCAGCAGTATTGTAATACATTAACCGTAGTCAATCCAAAATATGGACCCTATTTTTAACGAGTTAATAGGAAACGGAGCATATTAGCGGCATTATGCTGCAGATGAGACGACGTAGGTAGTAGGTAGTAGGTAGTAGTAGACGACGAAATAGGCAAGGAAAGGTCAAATAAGAGTTGCTCTAGCGAAGGCGTTGAGCTACGGGAGTTTATGACGGGCACTATTGATAGGAATTTAAAGTATAGGTAAGGGAAGAATTTAAAATGGAGAGTAGCGTAGTATGGATCAGAAACCTGGAGTCTAATGAAAAAGAGCACGAGAATAGGCTGAAGGCGTTTGAGGTGTGGGTGTGCAGGAGAAAGTGCAGTGGACAGAGAGGATGACGAACGAGGAGGTGCTTGGTATGGTACATACATGAGGAAAGTAAACTACTGGAGGAGATTTTTCCCTAGCTATAATAGAGGCCATATTCAAATTTAACTTTTTGAATTCACGCAACTTTCAAAAGCATGGAGTAAACATAGTAATATTAATGACGCAAAAACATTGTTTTAAATGAACAAAATTCTCAATAATTGACTAAATATACTTCTACAACGGTAAAACTTGATTAATGTTTTTACGCGTACGCTAAAATCGCCTTCACAACCGAAGATTTTTTTGCGATTCCCTAAAAATAACTGCGGCAATTGACTTATTTTTAAAGACAGTTGAGTAAGCAACAATCAAGGATCACCACCAGTGCAATTGAGGTAAAGGGGAACCGTTTTTGTTTTGTTCCACTTCAACTTCCTCTATCAGAGCCTTATATTATACCTTCGAAGAAAGAGAAGGAGAAGAAAGGTTTATTTTAAAAATTACATTTCAAGATTACGTCACCATTTCGCACTCCCTTGTCCATATTTCCATCTTTACATAGTGACCACCCAGAAGCTGTCCTCGGGCCATCTTCCAAATACGTGGACCCTGGGACCCCTTAAAGGTGCATATTTCCAAGCCACTACTCTCATCTGCAATGCTTCTCAAACGCCTTCCTTTCCTCCTTTCTCTCCCTTGCTTGCTCGTCGGTGAATTCATAAGAGCCTTTTTTCCTCTTCAATTTCAGCCAGGTGGTGGGCGGGTAACCAGAGGGTACGCAAGTCAGAAAAGAGAAAGTCAACTTCCTGGCCCCTGTCTGCTCTAAGGTCCGCTCCGCGACGCACACTCTCCCATCCCAATCCTCTCCTACCCACAGTACAAGGGGTCGCTGTTATCTCCAAGAAGGTTTTCCCAACCCCTTCGAAAGAGCCGTAGTTGAGCTACGAATATTACAGAGATTTCAAACAGAATATACATATTACTTTTTCGGATTAGTTGCAGAATGCTTCCGTGCCTTTTCGGTCCAGATAGAGTCACATAATTTATGGTGAACGATCGTTGCATACCTTTTCGGATTCATTCCTTTCTGTGAACTATGTCTGAAACTTTTAAATATCGGAAATTTTTATAGATGGTCACGTACCTGATTGAAACTGTGCGTGCAGGGTCGATGGTCCTCAGGTATTTGAATTATATCAATGAGTTGATTCCGACTCTATGGGTCAAATAAGCCAGGCTGATTCGACCGTAGTAATCCAATCGAGGACTACCGATTGAAGACACGCACATGTCAATGATTTTCATGGTATGATGGTCCCCTTCCAGCTGGCCATTTTGAGAGAAAGGAGGTCAAATGTTATTTTCGGGAAAAAGGGTAATTGAAACACTCCTAAAAGCACCACAGGGAGGGAAATGCTCCGTAACCACACGTCCACCTCCGTTGCGTTGCTTTATTTATAAATTCTTTGAAAGTAATACCTCCATTTTGTCGATTAAATTAAAATATAAGCGTGAAAACTATCTCAGTGACCAATCGAAAATCGTCACTCCAATCGAAAGGTAAAATTTATATGTGCAACCCTATAGCAAAGTTGGATGGCCAAATAAAACAACTGATCATAATAAACATTCTGATAATCAACTCCAAAGTTGACTGTATGAAATCAGATATTTAGTTTTCATTTTTAGTACTGAGTGACGGAGATCCAGGAAATTAATTTGGGTGCTCATGAGCGGTAGCATCATAATACTGACTCCACTTGACTTATTATACAGTAAAAGTCACAGGACAAATTTGAACAAAATTAGTCACACATGTTCCTTAGGACACAAGAGGGATTATTAGGTTATGTAACAAAGGTTTCAGGGTCACAATGCCTCCAAAGTGGGTCCTTCGGTGGTTATAGATTACCACTATACTCGAATAGCTATTTACTGTTCGGTTGATCATAAAAGCAGTACTTTTTTAAAGAAATTAATTCTGAAATCGGCATTTGAATACTGATTCATGCCATTAAACCTTCTGGAATATTGTAATACTTTTTACTAATGACATGCACATGTTGCTTCAAATACAAATTCTCGACGTAATATTTAAGTAATATTATACCTAATTTAAATAAATAGTCATAATAAAAGTTTTTATTCAACTACTTTCCCTTAAAAACTGACCTCTTGTACAATAGATGGCAAGCCTGTTCCAGTATCGGTACTTTCAATACCGGTACCTCCGGTTGTACCGATTCCTATTAGTACCCACTAGTAACGTAATAGATGGGCAAGGGCCTAGGCACGTTGAAACACAGGTTCCCATCAGAACACCGAAGTTAAGCAACGTTGGGCCCGGACGGTGGTTGGATGGGTGACCCTCCTCCATACCTCGACCAGGCATGGATGGAGAGATGATACTCCCTCCATACCTATACCGGGAGGCCGGAGGGAGACCCAGACCGGGCCGGTTGGAGGGAGGACATCCTCTATACCTGGTACTGGGGTGAGGCAGGGGGAGGCCAATCCTCCATACCTCTACCGAGGTGCTCTTGTCCCCTGTCTGCAAGTGGCAGACAGGCATGGGGTTGGCACAATGGACCAAGAAAGGTCTAAGTGCCCGAGCTCCTGACGAAGGCCCCCCCAACAACAATCTAATCTAATCTAACGTAATAGAAAGAAGATATTACCTGGTTGTACCGAATACCAGTATTTTTTGCCCATCCCTATTACCAAATCCTACTGAGTTAGAGAGAAAAGAGGTATAGTGAAACGAAGAAGAATAGACCTACTTACTTAACACATTTTGCGACATAACAGCCAATTGAAAACTACATTGGAAGGAGGAATGAATGAGAAAACTTGCAGAGGAAGACATAATATAAACCATCAAGTAAATTATTAACGATGTCAAAATGAATAATTGTGCAGGAATGAAGCGGTTGGCGGCGAGAAGATTGGATTGGAGAGCTTCATAGCAAACCAACCTTCGAATTTATGACATACTGATGACGATAATGATTTGATTCAGGTCGCGAGCATGATGACGAAGCTTCAGCTCAAGGACGATCCCTTAGTCATACCCACGACACGTGCCTTGGCAAATTACGATGAATCAAAAGTACCGATACCATTATTTTTTTCAATTCCTTAGTAATGAAACGATTATTGCTGGCGACGACCGTTAAATGTATCCGTTACGAATCGTTGGCATCCTCGTAAAACGAAAACATGCGGCTATTGTGTAAAGGTTTGAAGGAATTGAGGGCGAATTCACGTGAGCGAAACGTAAATCACGCCGCTGTTTGATCGCGTCAGATTCCACGGTTAGCCACAATGAAAACCCCACAGAGGCGCCTTCGCGCTCGGGTGCTTCTCGAGCCATTTTGTTTTCACTGGTGCCATCATTTTCTCTCCTTCTCTCTTCATTTTCCGCACCACTGAAGAGTGAAGAATGATGCCGGGTGCCACACGAAACAACCGCACGCTATTACACGTAAGAACATCGATCACTTCGGGAAATTGTATAGGGTGATGTTTGAAGATGAGACGAGAATACGCTGCAGAACGTACGAGATGTGGAGGGCAAGGGCCCAGCCAAATTGACACACCGGTTCCCGTAAGATCACCGAAGTTAAGGATTGTTGGGTCCGCACGGCGCGGGCGGTTGGATGGGTGACCATACATAACTTTACCGCTCTTCTCCCCTGTCTGCACGTTGCAGACAGGCATGGGGTAGGCACAATGGACCAAGAAGGTCTAAGGTCCCGGGCTCTGTCGAAGGCCCCCCCTACAATCAATCTACGAGATGTGGATGATTTGATCATGTAGAAGTTGGTAGTGGTTAGCGGTGGAATAAAGAGTTGTCAGAGCGAAATGGCTGCAGCCGCAACTGTTTCGGTCAGACAACTGTTTCAAACACTTGACTGTTGCAAACAACAGGTTAGTTTCGTGATCATGCCGCAGCCACGACGTTGGACTCTGTGCTATGCAGCGGCAACTGATAGCTAAAGCTGTTTCGTCTTCTATTCTATTGCAATGAACGTGTGGCTGCGTTGCGGTTATGAGCTACAATTTGTTGGTTGGATTCAATATGTTGCAGACGGTTCCTGCTTTATTCAGCCAACACATGTCCAACCATAGTTGCAGATAGAATTAAAACTCTGATGTACCTATCTTTCATTAACCCACATCAAACATATTTTTTCTGAAAGATTTCTAATTACGTATAATACAGAACTAGAAGCCATGTTCTAATGCGCCGATCGATCACCTGTTGTTAGGTGTGCCTCTGGCTGTTGTCCGCAACAGGGTGTTTCACAGAACTGGCTCGTTTTGAAACGGTTTCGGTTGGGAAACAGTTATAGTGAAACTGTTTTGTTCCTTTAGTACCACGATATTTTACATTTTATCCTTCACTAATGCATGTTATTACTTGAGCAATTGATAGTTTTCCGCGCGGTATTCGAAATTTAGGCGAAAATTATACTTGAATAGGTAAATTTTTATATATAGGTACGAAATATATCTCATGTGCCATAAGGCTGCGTGTTAAATAATGATTGAATTGCCAAAAAGCCAAATCAGACGCAATTTGTTTCATTTTTAACAACAGATATCAGTAATGACGTATGCAAAGTTTCACGCAAATCCGTTCAAGGTGAAAAATCGCTCCAAACTTCTTAATTTATGGGAGAAATAAGACTTGGAAAACACGGCGATAATCGCTTTTTTCAGTTGGAAAATCGTCCTATTAAAAAACCTCTATTAGCAACATAGCAACGAATCATGGATAAAAATAAATAACCGACGGGATAGGTAATTAACGTCACACCTTGGACGCAACTAGAAGCTCCGTGGCACATAAACTATCACCCAAGAGAGACGAGGCTCGAAAACACGGGATTAAAAGCGGAAACATCGGAACAAAAACGCGTTTTTTTTGGAAAAGCGAGACGAGCAAAATTAGACGCGGCAACGGAATAAAAACAATATAGTACGGGGATACTGAACGAAGGGTAGGGAAACGGGAAGCCTTTTGGCGCGGGCTCCGGGCTACGATTCCACTTCTCCTTTCGTGCTCTTCCAAGGAACCGCCTCCGTTCACTCGAGCTATTTATACACCTACTCGCCAGGTTGGTATCATTCGCTCGTCTTTCACTCCCGAAGAATGAAAACGGGGGAAGAAGGTGAAAAAGGGAAACACAAAGAAAGTGAATTACCCAAGACGATGCTTCCGCGAGGCGGAACTGGCGAGAAGCCATCGCAGCATGAAACAATTACTCAAATATTTCGCCTTCATCTCAACCACGTCGGTGGTGTAGTGTTCAGCATAGTTTCCTTGCAAGCAGTTGATCCGGGTTCAGTTCCCGGCCGGCGCACTTTTTTTAGAGGAGTTAAAACGCGGCTGTATAAGTCGAAACAAAAACTAAATTCTAACTTTTTGTTCGCTTCAACGAAATAAATAATAAATGACATCACTTAGCTATAACAAAATAAGTTTAGGCAAAAATCTGGCGATGAAATATATAGATCATGCTCTTTTGGGGGTCCTTTCTCAAATATTTTCAGGGAGGAAGTCCCTCATTATCTGACAGAAATATACAAGGTCAGGGCAGAAATTTCCCATTGTAAACTTCGCATAAATCGCAGTTTTTTTTTTACGTTTTCCGACTCTCCGACCCAAGGTACAACTAAATATTTAGCAGCGCCACGCCCCAAACCAATATTTATCAAAAGCCGTTTCTAATTACTGCCTGCAAATGTTGACATTTTCAATTCAAAAACTTAAATAACCAGGTTTCCATAAATGCATTTAAAAATACATCATTCATGGCTGAACTCAATCAGAGTAATGCTGAACGCAGGGCTATGTTTTTTATCCAATTATTGAATCCATGTGATGTAGGATTCAGTGCTTTCCTGGAGCATAAACTTCTCAAAGTTCTCTCGAGTATCCGACCGGCTCCATGACGGTCAACGTTTCCATACTCGAGTCAACACGTAGCCCTTTATGGACCCACTGACCCGGTCGCACAACCACAAAATTGGTATTTTTATTTATTTATTTATTTATTTTCCATCACCGCCGAAAACAGCACTCATTGGCCTTTACATCGGGGTATTAACAATATTAACAATGGACGAGCACACACAGCCATGCCCTGGGAAGTGAAAAAACCTCCCCAAGCGGGATTCGAACCCGCGACCTTTTGGTTAGCAGGCGAGGACGTTACCCCGCCGCCACCGAGGCCGGTATTCATACCTTTGTGCCCAAACATTTGTATCCATATTTTTGTGTCCATAATATTTGTATCTTCATCATACACAATTATCAAATTGTACTAAATCATTTTGCTGAGCCCAATCCAATTCAATTTTGTTGTATGTATTTGATCCAACGGTGATGCCCAGAGCATACAAAATATATATATTTTTTCTATTTCACTCTTCAATTATGTCTCCTCTCAACGTAAGTCATAGCAACACGTAATTGATAGCGGTAGATCTGTGTCCCCTCGGCGACTATTAGTGCCCACTTAGGCATTTTAGCATGAGGCCACATAATTTTGCTCAATTTAAAAGAGAATGAAAACAACTCTGAGGGCTGAAGTTGGTTTCTTTTGCGAAAAAAACACCGTTATTAATTTTTTTTATTTCGCAGATGTTTAATGACATTCCTCCGCGACTGCGCGACACAAAAAAAAACAATAAATTCCTCCTTTTTATTTGTATTGTTCCAAAAATACGGCTTTTGCCGAAGGAATGCCTTAGCTACTAAAAGACAAATTTTTATCATTATTATTCAGCGACTATATATGTTCAACGATAACTTTTTTCCAGCCTCAGGAGTCGCCCGGATCAGTATATGTTTTGATTCACATAATCAGCGTAGAACCCACCTTAAGACCACGAGAAACTTAATTTAGGGAAAACGGAGTGTTTAATTTAATGAAAGATAGGAGTTGGAATAGGAAATGGAGGATTAGAGAAGGAAGAGACAAAGAAAATCTAACTATACTGATAGAAGACCTTTGGATTGATAACGGCCACTTAAGTTTCCAAGCCATACGCTCTTGCTGTGGCCTCAGAGTACATAAAAAAATTAGGGGCCCGTTTAATAATGCCAGGTTGATGTTAACCTCACGATAGCTTAGCCCGTTCGTTGGCTTGATGATTGCTGAGATTTCGGATCTTGTACAATGTATCTGACAGCCGAATTGTTGGCGTGACCGTCATTAATGGAAAACAACATTAAACATCGGTTTCCAAATCAACACAATATTTGAACAGGGATTATAAAACCAGCCTTTATTAATTTTTATCCTCTTTATAGGACCTAGATGTTCAATACCTACAGTCATGACGCCAGCATTAATCATATTATAGGTACCGATATGAAATCGTAAACAGCTTCATGCGGTGGAACATATTGAATTATGAAGCTAAAATATTTCATTTTGAAATTTAATTACTCTCCACGTTTTGGTTTTTCCAATCTTAACCTACGGCATGATAAAATCAATGCATAAATAAATATACATAAGGAATATAAATACTTACCTCCTTTCTTATACGTATACATACTTATTTAAATGTTTGGTCTGATGAAATGATGCATTTATAATAGCGTAAAACATAGAAACGCCTTGGGTGATTCAACGACTGAAGTGGAACATTGCCAGACCATTATTTGATGCGAATTAAATTTTCCAATTTGAAATACGCGAAGCATAAGTTTAGAAAACAATTTAAAGGCTCTGAGGCAGAGTGGTGGTAATTACTTGTTTCTGTTATACTTATTGCTCTATATTTTCGTTGAAACGAAATAAGCACCTTTTGACTTGAATTGACTCATTGACGATATCGCGCTATCGGCACTAAGCGACAAGATATTTAATCAGAGATAATAACTCCTGGCCTAAGAATACCTACAGCCGGATGGCATAGACGTAAAAGTCACTGAATGTCATATATCCACCGAAGATATTCACATTTCCACATTTTCATTCCATATATTGATTCCTATTCACCGGTGATGTCCGACTTGACAAATGAAGTGTACAAAATTACAAATTATATTGAATGCTGGAGTTACATTACATTGAATGTGATAATGTATGAACATATTACTCAATGTTCATTAAATCTTAAGTGGCAAAACTTTAATGATGTTACAATTATCTATTTTTTTGTACGAATTATTATATTTATCTTAAATTATCAATACGCTATCACCAATGAAGTTAGCTAGGAGATTTTGTAATGACATTCTTGATTACATTATAAACTCAAAACATTTTGTTCTCACCAATTCAAAATATTGATGCCGTTATATTCATTTAAAACTTTTGTCATAATCAAAAAGGAAAGTGATGTAACTGATTTTTTTTATTCTTTCATACACATATGAAATGTTTTTGCTATTTTTGTTGTAACCTTTCAACTACGAACCTGATTTTAGTTGGAATGTCAGTTCACGTTGAATGTATCAAATAGAAATTTTTTACTAAAGTCAATACTGTAATGCTATATTCAGTTCTAAAATACTTAATGGGAGTGGATACCTACTCTTCGAAAAGCCAGACGAAACTCGCCAGTCACGCGCAGACAAATGCCGCGACAATGCCGAGGGGTAGCGGGAAACTCTCCGGGCAAGGATGGTGCAGGATATCTAAATCTACAAAATACCCTGCAAGCCACCTCATGGGTGTGTGGCAGGGGAAAATATATCATCCTCGCGATTACAGAAAGTGTATGAAAGTTACGTACTTGGGAGTGTTTTAATTCTAAGATAAAGATGCTGCTAGGACTTATTCCATAGTTAATTTTCAGTCGCTTCTAACAGCCGAGTGCCATAAAAAGCGAAAATGGTCGATTTTTAGGCAATTTTTCTATTTCCTTCTGCAATGTGGTTAGCATCAATTTAAACGTGAAAACAAATAAGGCCTAGCGACATCTTTCAAGCGTCAAACGGAGAAAACAGGATTTTTTTAAAATGTATGATCTTGGCACCATGGAGATGTAAACGCAAACGGCCTGAAAATGGATTTTCGTGTGTGGTATCCATCCCTCAAGTCCAAAGCAATAAACATTACTATTATGATTTTAAAATATCCCGAGGTTACGTATCCTCACGATGAGGAAAAGCGAGTGACTGTTGAGACTCGCAGTAATAAGAGGGACGCAATGGAAGAGAGAATTTGATTCAAGCTAAAATAGCATCCGATGCCCAACCAAAAAAAACCCTTCCCTTAACCGTCAACCCTTTCTTTCCCCCTCCATTGCGCGGATTCTTCTCGTCTCTTGTTTTCCTCCGCGCTTGGCTACGGATCAAGCGAGGAAAATTCTCTCAGAGTCGAACGAAATTAAACTCAGCCATATTTTTTTTTAATTTTTGAAAACTCAACGAGAGAGGCTAACAAACACACACGAAATAAATCAAAAACAACAATAAGATCCTTTTCGCTGTTGGCTCGCCAAAAATTTCCGCCGCGAAGACTGTAGCGCGTGCATATTTTTTTATCCTTCTTTTCCTCGAGAAAGCAAGAAAGAGAGGGAATCTGTATCTCCCTGCTAGAGAGAGAAAACATTCTCGGCAACCTGAATGGAACAAAAGAAAATCCTCCGAAAAATTTCCGACCAGTGTTTTTCCTTCAGGGAGGAGGATGAGGAGGAGGTTAGATAAGCAAGCGACTGCGTGAGTCACAACAAGAGACGAATTCCAATTTTTTCATTAATTCTATAAAAAATTATCCATAAACCACATTTAAACTTCCAAAATTAATATGGTTCGACCAGTCACCACACGTTTCCTCTGCTCACTCTTACGGGAAACAATTCCGTGCAGCGCAGAGTATGTGAACAACTAAGAGGTCTAAGATGACCGCATGAAAACAATAGTAAAGCCAAATTCGTAATCGATGCCAACTGTAAATATTAAACAGCGTTGCAAAAGCTGTTGTAAGAGCAAAACAATGAAATTAACTAACCCATATTATAACCTGTATTATTGCATAGTCTGCATTCGAATTTCAGTACGGGAAATACGGAATAACGATTAATCAAAAGAAAACAAATGTAATGAGATACCCTAGGAAAAAGAGTGATAGGTTGGTCATTAAAGTGGGCGAGCACAAACTGGAGCTAGTAGAGTGTTTTATTTACTTGGGTAGTACGCTAGAAGAAAATGGGCATAGTAGGAAAGACATTAGGAGGAGAATAGCTTTCAATGAAACATTACTTTAATGTAATGTAGGTATCTGCACAGCCACTACAGAAATTGATGTAAGTACTACACGGGTGGCTCAGAGTTTATGGGTGACTAAGCGCCATTGGGACTCATTTTGAAATGTTTACTGTAATGATCAGACAATTTCGCATTCACTTTTATGCCAAACATTTATACCGTCCTTACCGTGTCTTCGAAGTGCTGCCAAGGTTCAAGGTTTCAGAAAACTGCTCTTTTTTTAATTTATTGTTGGGTTATCTGGAGGACTTTCGTAGTGATCGTTCCAAATACTTACAACTTCATACATGACTAACAAGGTCTATGATCACTACATGATAATAGATTTAGGAAGTTAAAATATCGCTTATAAACTATCTACGCTTCAACGATTGCGCTTAATTGGCAGAAATCGTCACCGACATGGTCTAAAGCTCAAAAATATTAAATGTAATTCCTCGATTCTACTCTTTCTATCTGTAACTCCAAATGAACAAGCTAATAATTAGGGCACCACCGAGAAAAATATTACATGATGACAACGAAATAAATTGGAAGTATCTTCAAGAAAATTCCGTGAAACATAACATAAGGCTTCAACAACATAGCCAGGAGGTGAAATGTAAGTGATCACAAAGCATTAGAAAGTCCCGAAAATTTCTCTTTTGATGAGTTATAAACGATAATTTTGACCACGATTTCCCTTGTGGCTAGTTTCTTGTCTTTATCAGATTTCCAGACAACATGATTGAAGAAGGCAAGGATGTGGCACTGTGGCATTTTCATCTAGTTTCAACCGAACGTTAGAGGAAGTTATTATTTTCACTGTATCTTTTCGACCAAGAAAGACACACTGATGCATGTTGTTACTTCACAAAGTTAGGATTATAATACTTATTAGAAAATAGTAAGATATACGCGAAGTCACTATTTGTCAAACATGTAAGTATTGATTACAATAATGGTCGAGTTTCGAGGAAATTATCGATTGAATACTATTTAAAAGCATAGATGGAATGAAAATATGTGAAAAATCATCGATGGGAAAAAATTGACCATAAGGCCATAAACATGGATGTTTCCAGGTCACCGACTATCGAAGCTGATCCCTTGTAATTTAAATGGTATTTATTTCTTGACCTCTTATACTATTCGGTGTAAATATCAGGAGATTTTAGGTCAAATAATATATTTTTTTATCATACTTCAGCCAACGTTTCGGACCTTTATTGATCCATCTTCAGGGCTTACAGATTAGATGTTACATGATAGTGAAAAATGTTTTACAATCATTTTTTTATTACAAATTGGATAAAATATATAATTTAGTCATTAAAAAGAAAAATAAATGGACATTTACCAGATTGTTACCTTTCAAGTTTGTAGCTGATTTTTTATTGACAATTTTAATTTGGTTGCTTGGATCCATTTCTTTGTTGAATATTTATACGTCATCCCTTGTAATTAAATTTCCCAGCTCGAATTCCCAGGCTCATGTACTCGAATTCCAGAGGTAAACATTGTCGTAACGAGCAAGGAGAAATGAAATTGTTCCCCGTAGCCGTTTACGAACAATTTCAGGTCAGTGACGGGTTCTTTAAACTAATATATATACTCCAAACTAAAGATATATTTAACTAGTGAAAATCACATTTGAGCAGAGCAGAAGGCGTATTGTCACACGTAAGTGAAGAAGCTTGCTTTTTTGTGAAAAATGATCCACCCAACATGGCTATCGTGCGCACTTTATTCATAAATTTTATGTAACATGCAGAGCTTATTTTGTAAATAATTTCAATTTTTTATTTTACAACATATTCATTAATACGGTAATGCGACAAGGTCACTACTAATAACTATGTTTTCGGCGCATTTACCGCTTAATTGATCCAATAAATGGCCAATTGTGCATTATAATGGCTTCAATATTTCCCTGTGCTATCTTACCGTGTGGTTCAAGCTATTCTCTTATTTAAACTATTGATGAAATTCAATTTTAAAAATTCAGTCAACTTAGATTTATTTGCAAACATAGCACGCCACACTACTATTGGAGCTGTTTGGCCAAGTTTTTAACAAAAAACTTGACTCTAATATGTGAAGGAGTACGGTCAATATTATGGGCAGAACAATTCACTGCGGGACGCCGGCTCGTCATATTTTTTTCCGGAAACAAATGGCAGCAATGGACAAGTGAGCAATATGGCGGAGAGAATATGGTCCGACCAATTACCGCACGTTTCCTCTGCTCACTCTTACGGGAAACAATTCCGTGCAGCGCACAGTATGTCAACAACTAAGAGGTCTAAAGGCCGTTTTACACGGTACATTTGTTTGTACAAACTCTTCCGTGAACTCTTGCATGAGGCAAAATGTATCGTGTAAAGCGGCAAATTGTATGAACGCTTGTGCGAATGTCTCAATGCCTGCACGGGAAATAGAACCTGTTCTAATTTCGTTGAGACAAACGTACATTCTCACGTACATTCGTTTGTACAAAATCTTTCATCGTGTAAAGCGGCCTTAAGATGACCGCAGGAAAACTATAGTAAAGCCAAATTCGTAATCGATGCCAACTGTAAATATTAAACAGCGTTGCAAAAGCTTTTGTAAGAGCAAAACAATGAAATATCTACTTGAAAAGCTTTTTACTGACGAGTATTTGTGCGTGGAGAATGAATTAATTGCTTGATAAAGTGCTCATATTTAGCGTAATAAACATGATCCTTTTTCAGCTCTATTATTTCCTGGAAATATTTATATTTACGGGCACGGAAGATGTACACATAATAAAATAGATGATATCAGGCCCGACCTCGTGGAAATTATGTATTTCCATGCTGAGAAAAGCCAACTTTGTTATTTCCACAAACTTTAGCCGCTGGCACGACGCGCGTTTCACCACACTGGCATATTCTAATATGCCACAGTGTGGTGAAACGCGCGTCGCGCCAGCGGAATAAAGTTTGTGGAAATAACAAAGTTGGGTATTCTCAACATGGACGTAGATATAATAATGAAAATCTGTGTACCCAACGCATCAGTCATCAATGAAAACTATTTTTGATGCAGTTTTAACGGGTAGATCCCCTATCAAAATGATAAATTTCGGGCTACATCGGCAGACTTCCCCTGTCCAACAGAAAGAGTAGTGGCCCCAGAGACAACTTTTTTCCACTGAGGGCGTATTCAGCCTATACATGATCAAAGCTTTCAGCATTCTGACGACGCAAAACTAACTCATCGGCTGTGACAAATGAATGGGGCGCGGACGCGCGGCAGTTATCAAGCGAAACTGGACAAGTGTGCCACAACATATTTAGAACTGTCACCGTATCCATTCACACTTATTAACATAAAGGAACTCAACAACCCTGCTAAGAATCTTCAGATATGGCCGAACTTCTGACAAGTGTGAGAAATCTTCACACGCAAAAAGGATCGTCAATCATATATACGTGACACATCCTATTCAAAGGCAGGTTTGTTAGAGTAGTCTCGCGGTCAGAACAAGCGGACTCGGCAGTCTGGGCGTAGATCTAGTGGTCCGTGTCTTTTCGTGGAAGAAGGCCAAGATGAATTATGGCGCAGACAGAATCAGATTTCCAAACAGATTTACGTAATGTGATTCAGAATACAGAGAGAGAGAGAAAACAGAGTTTTAAAATATGTTGAGCTAAACTTGGAAACGAACAAGAGGCGTAATGAGCGATTTTCTAGGGAAGCATAAATCGCAGAGTCCAAAAGCGTTCTCCTCCCGTCCATATAATTAGGCAGCGAACTCTTGGTACGTCAGGATAAGTATACGATTACACTAAATGCAGTGGGAATTGAGTACCTGAGAAATGTTTGCGGGAAATGTAGGATGGATAGGGTTACGGATGAGTGGATCATGAATGAATTTGAGTTGGATACTCCAGTAATGGACATATATGAAAGGAGTGTGCTTACTTGGTTTGGCCATGCCCAGAGAATAAATGAGAGCCAAATAACGGTACAGATACACGATAGTAGAGTGGATTATGTGAGAGGAAGGAGTAGACCGCGATAGTCAAGGGTGAATGTGGTTGAAGAGATTCCAAATAGGAGGATAGACATTAGGGGTCTTAAGAGTAGGAGAGCGTGCATGAATCAATGCATGAATGCAATAAACGCGGAAGGGTTATGCAAAAAATACGGAATTACGAATGAAATTATTAAAAGAAAGCCAGTATAGCAGCAATAACTAACTTCTTTGAGTATGTCTAGAGGCGAGCCAAGGGATTGAAATTCTCGTAGGGAAAATGGCGACATCTCCTCTCCGGGGGAGGCTTAATGGAAGATACGAAATCAGGAAAGAGTTATGAGAAACTCTGAGGGTAAACTCTAATTATGGCGCATTATTAATTAAATTATGGCGTATATGCTTATCAGTGATCAGCGAGAAAACACGAATGATCTACAAAGACAACATACGAGTATTTAAAAATAATCGCTTAAGATAACATTAAAATAGCAAAAATTTGCCAACATGCTGAAATTGAACGAGGAAAAGCGTCGTTCTTTGGTTATAAAGATGGTTCCAAAGAGTCGTAGCTTATAAAGAAGGTTCCAAAAATAACATATTATTTACAATTTCCTAATTGTAACAATAATAATCCCGATATTCCACAGAGGAAAAATCACTCGCCTTGACCGGGATTCGAACCCGGATCCCTCGATTTCTCAAAGGGGAGGAGAACGCCTCGGTAGCCTTAACTGGCTAAAGCACTCGGCGCGAAATCGAGGGAGCCGGGTTCGAATCCCGGTCAAGGCGAGTGATTTTTCCTCTAGGGAATATCGCAATAATGTGAACTTGCGGGTGACTCCGTGAAAGGTTATACCGTGGCTAGTCCCGGTATCCTCATAATTTGTCAATAATAATCCCAACTGATATAGTTAAATGCAACAAAATGGGGGTTTGTCATGATTTTTTATTTTTACTTTACCGTGCAGGGGACCATGACGAATGATCATTTACAAATCATCTCTCAAATATTTATAAATCTTTCTCGGGTTTCACACCAGGTTATAGGCTTCACTTCCTCCAACGTTTCAACGGACGACTTGTTCGCCATCATCAGTCGACCTGGTGTGAAACCCAAGAAAGATTTATAAATCAGATTCACCGAGAAAATCTTAAATCATTTATCTCTCAAAAGATTCTAAAAATTGCCAGAGATATAGGAGTCTAAAGTTGAATGGACGGGTAACCTTCCAATAACGGCCGTGATGTCATTTCCTCCATCGCTTCTTCCCTCTTTTTCCCGATACATTCTCAAAGATGCCTTAAAAAGGCTTTTGTGATAATTTCCACTTTACCGGAAATACAACAGTATTAAGATTTAGAAAATAATTCAGGAAATTGCACATGATTCATAATGATACACGCAAATGTTTCTACTATAGCTGGGTTTCCAAATGAAGCACTTGATGGCGTAAACTTTCTGAGCGGATACGAAACTGAATAGCATGATGATACGAAAAATTATTACAAACAAAATCCACGATGTGAGACTCGTTTTCCTTAGCGATGGAAATTCACCAGCAAAAAGAAATTGCGTATTTGCTATCACTCCAATCAATCATCACGTAATTTTTCTCACATAAAAATTCGTTCATGGACTAGAAACAAATAGTCCAACTACAGGCATGACAGGTGCACGAGGATATTAATTGTTAACGAAAATTTAACAACACACTCATTCACATAATTACCCATTCAAAGAAGCTAAATTGTCGAAAATTTCCGTTTCTCTCGTTTGCAATGAGCTTAAAGTGACTAGTAATTGATTATTGGGTCATTTCACACTAGTAACCACAAATAATTAATTAGTTTTGCAATACCAAAAATTTTATCTACAAAAAATAAACAAATAACAATTTCTGAGTTTTAGGATGAGCGTTTAACACATGAGGTTAACGCACAGAAAATACGATAGTGCAGTGGTTCAAGAATCCTCAAACTCCAGTAACGTACTTCGGACATATAACGCAGAATTAACATGGCAAAATTTAACCCAAGTGACTGATTGCATTCCATTTAGAAGTTAAAATATCAATTTCAAACGAAGACTTAATGTTCATAGACATGTTCTCCTTTACACCTTCACAAAGATAGCGTCCAAACACCCCCTGCCACACACACATGCGGCAGCTCGTATGTTAGTATCATAGAGATAGTTCGTAGATAGAGAAAACGTCGAAATTTTCAGTCAGTGAGTCTCCAATGCGAGCGTTACAATTTCTTGCGAGGCTTGCCGAACAGATTCAGCGATGGGTCCGCAAAAAATCGGCGAGGTGCATTTGATAGCAGTTGAAAAACGTGGAACCAAGGGAAACGGAAGTTTCTCACGGTAAAACAAGAAAAAAAAAGCCTTTACACTGATGTAACTTGAATAAGCACTCACTTTCGCTGACAGACAACAAACGAAGATGCCTCCGAGAGTGGAAACCATGGGTGCAATGAGGACCGCAAGCTGATCGGACATACCTAAAAAAGAGAAAAGAAAATATCACTAGTTAACTTCGAGAAAACATAAAAAATAACAGGAAAAATTATGCATGCATCATAAACTGCAATAAGGAGCAACATATGTTAAAAAACAAATTAAAATTATCAATTGCTTCCCTCATAAATATTTTTACCTAAATATTAAACCTAAAAAACGGTACGAAAGATACGTGTTCCGAACAAAGAGAAAAATTGGAGTGGCTCTTGACACCGATAAAAAAACAGCAACTGAGGCTTATCATCAAATATCTCCATATGAATTTATTCAAAAACGTAGCTTTGGTTGAGTAAAAATAACAGCAATGTTTAACAGTAATTAATACACAAATACATAGGGTATTTGTGTATTAATTGCTGCGAAGAAACATTTGGCGAACAATAAGAAAACTGAATCCATAAAAATGTCTAAAGAATAGCGATAGCACTTCAATTATTTCCAAGGAAAAAATATAAGTCGACATTAGAACCGAAATGCTTTACTTTAACACCATTTTAAGATATGAATCACACAAAAAATATTATTTTAATTATTCTATTTTCTCAGTTTAGAAGCATGAAGAGGGAAAATACCAGTTTTACAAGAGCAACATAAAATAAAACCACTGTATAAATATATCAAAGAAAACTCAAACAGCTAAGAAATGCAAGCGAGGACCCATAGTTGTTTTATAGTCACAAGGAAATGCCCACACCTAATGCAAAAAAATGCGTTAGCTGACATAACGCAGAAAATCTCAGCTAAATTGGATCTACAAGATTGGATTACGACTTTGTTAAAGAATTTACATGAGAAATTTCATCATGCTATCAATGCTGTGTAGAAAAGATGCTACGTAATACATTACGGGTTAACATAACATCTTGATGAGGCGTATGTCTATAAACTGCTTCAATGTGAAAAAAAGGTATAAACTACGACCCTTGCATCTCAAAAACGTGAAATCTAAGCTTTTCATATAAATTACGAATTCGGCAATTTCAATTTATAAAAGAAAACAAAACCTTTATTTTTTAATCCAGTATATTATGATATAATCCACTGACTTTGCTTCAGCTCCTTAATGATGACATTTTTATTCAAAATATGACAGTAAATTATTCGCGACGACAGATATTTTTCCGTGACTATTATCGCAAGTATCCATTTCTCGGGGACAAAATACGATACCATTTTTCACCGCTAGGGACCCACCGACCAAGGGAAAGAAAATGAAATAGTCGAGAGATATGAATCTTGGGAAAGCCTATAATCGGCATGCGACTGAAATGATACGTAACACAAAAATGAGCGTCGCAAGTGTGATTTTTATCACATAAAACATCACCAGACCGAGGGATCAGGGCCCATAAACACCTTTCGTTGCACTGGGTAAAGGACAGTTTTTCTAACGATGAATATTTTGTATTAGTACGGCGTCTTGTTTAGCTCTTATTGGGTCGACATATAAATTAAAGTGGAGAATGGAGGAACCATATGGATCGATAGCAAAGGGTAATACTGAAGCCATTAAAATGCCCAATCGGCCATACTGAATGGAAGTAAATATGCAGAAAACATACACATTGATAGCGGAATTGTCGCTGTACCGTAATGACTTATCCAGTTAAATGCAAAATGTAATTGATTTAAAATAACGCAGCATTATTCTTAAGATTTATGGACAAATTGCGCGTGTTAGCCATGTTAGGTCGATCATTTTTCGCAAAAAATAAATGGCTCCACCTAAGTGCGTCAAAACGCCGTCTACTCTCTTTTTCAATTTGTGGGGTGACCGGAAAACCTTGATGTACAATGCAATAGCCTTATATTTTCTTAAGCAAGGTTTATAATTTTTCTATCAACAGAATGGATGGGTAAAAATTGTGAAAATGGAGTTCGACAAATATCCGCATTTGGCGCTTTTCTTTGGTGTGACACAATTACATAAAGAAAATTTGAAATGTACAGATTACAATGGAATGTATTTAAGTGAAATAAATATTTAAAAAATTCCAATTTTTAATATTTACTTTGAAATAAACTTCTCCACGTTTTAATGTCCATGTTCATTCAAACTCACAATCCGTTCGTTCAATCGGCATTATTCTTTTGATGCTGTACCTTAGAACATTATCCACGTGACCCATAAAATCTTTTTTATTAAAAAAAAGCAATTGCTGCCATATATGCAACTCCCAAATCATTTCCCGCCTCGAAATTTCGTTCCGGGAGAACCATTTTTCTCATTCATAATTAGGTCTTGGCCGAGCTTAAAAGAAAGGGTTTCAACAATCTCTTAATCTATTCTCCTGGCTTTGACAAGGTTAACGAAGGAAATATCCTTCGCTCCAATGCGGTATTTTGGAAAACCAGCAACGGAAATTTTCCTTCCACAGTCCGCCGCAATGGAGGGGACTGGCGCCGTCATCTTAAAGCTCTAGATATATTAAGTGGCGACAGGTTCGCCCGGTCGCCATTTTAGGTCTTTCGCCGCGGGGCAATGTTCATGGCAAAGCTTACATTTGCACATTTTTAAGTGAAAAGACGCAATTATTTGTGAGACAATTCATTCAGTAAAAGAAATATGGCCCTAAGAAATATCCCTTCCGCTGCGAAACCTGATTTCCGGCTAAATATTTCATAATATTTGTTAATTCTCCGCGAAGAGACCTTCACTATATTTTGTATAAAAGAATAACAATTCGTATTGTTCATGCTGCTACTGTAAGATGATTGAAATCCTTTATTGTATTTCAGTAAATTAATATTATAAATTTAATTATTAAACGTTATTCCTATAAAATTATTCATAAAACTATATTCTTTCTACTGCGAGGGTCGAATATATCCCCATAGGTATTGCACCTTCAATCCACGAAGTAGAATGATTATAATTTTTTAAATGGTGGGATAAAGTCGAGATGCAGAGGAAGCGAATGATAACGTCCTTTCGGATTTATATTCGAACGGCGCAGCAAAAGACTCATACACATTACTAAGTAACCCTGGAGTATTGAGTTAAGTTCACTTCTATTTTTGCTGCTATTAGAAAATCCAAATGTGATACAACCTGGCATCTTTACAGAGGTTTGGTGGTTTCACTCAACTTAAGAGAATTCGACGAAACTTGCTGGAAGCATTATTTATGTTGTCTTAAATCTACCTGATTTTTTTCAGAATTTAACTACCGCAGATTACTTAAGATATTTGATCGAGAACTGGACAAAAAATTACATGGGTTCTTATGAGAACACAAGGTACGAGTAGCTTAATTCATCAAAAAGAACCTTTTTCTAGTTAAGAATAAGACAAACAAAAATAATAAAAATAAAGTATATCAAATTACTATCATACATTATTCTATTGATGATATAAATTATTTTTGTTTTTCTTATTCTTTACTAGAAAAAGGTTCTTTTTGATGAATAAAGCTAGTCGCACCTCGCGTTCCCATAGGAACCCATGTAATTTTATGCCCATTTCAACATCAAATATCCTAAGAAATCTGCGGTGAATAATTTTGAAAATATTCAGGTAGCTTTAGGAAAACATAATTAATAATTAACATAAAAATATAAACATAAAACATAATTCCAGCAAGTTTCGTCGAATTCCCTTAAGTTGAGAGAAACCACCGAACGTCCCAAAAACGTTAAGCCTTTGTTTGAAAAAGACGCAACAATTCGCATTTCCATACGCTAGTTAACATTAAATGATAGGCAAGAAAGACCTAAAATGGTGTATGGCTTCAAGTGACCCGCGCTCAGCCAGTAGCGTAGCTTCGTTGTCGGAATTAACGCTGGAAAAGAGTGTACCTACTTTATAAATCCAGGGCTTAATGTCATCTCACGCCCAAAATGCTTCTCACAAGAAGATAGGGATGGAGAGTGGGAAGGCAGAAGAAGTTTTAAATTCCCTACCGAAGAATCGACCCTTCAAGGAACTCATTGTTTATAGTAGCGTGAAAAAGTTAGACGGGCAGCTCATGACGCAACATTATCCCCGTAGTCACAACACTCGGCGGCGGAGTGGAATCCGTGCGTCAGCGCCCCCCGACCGACGCGGGAATTAGCAGGGAGTGAGAGGAAAAAAACGAAGAACAAAAAAGAAGATCGTTTTAAAATAAAAGAGAATACGCTTTTTTTTTTCAACCCACTTAAATCTCTTCCCCAAACTCGCGTGACATGTTCCAGCATCGCCCAACCTCTCGAGCCAAACCTCAACCCTCCCCATTCGCAGTCGAGAAAACAAAACAGCGACGCCGACGCGCAAAAAAAGATCTATTTTATTTAAGAAGCGAATGCTACAAGGAAACAAAACACTGACGCCTGCGCGCAAAAAAAAATATTTTCATTTCAACGAAATAAATCCGCGCGCGCATCGTCATTTTGTGTGTCTTAGAGTTCCCTTTGATCTCTTAAACCGTTACGGATGCGATGAAAAAAAGTCGCCAGGTCAAACGAACGATACTTTTAAACGCTTGATTTCCTAATTGTCGCTCCTTCACGAGGCGGAGAAACCAAGATGGAGAGTGTTGTAGAAGCCATCAAAACGCTTTGCGTAGCCCTCTTAAAGAGTAAACGAACATAATTAAATCCTTCAACTAGTTACCGAGTGGAAAAACGTGTTATTCCCCGGGAACTTACTAGAATACTCCCGTACATTTACACCTTAATCCACGTCACTTTAAACTGCCAAGAATACCTCAAGGTCTATTACTCTGTCTCATAAAATGTAACCAAGTTTTCAAATTAATGGAAAGCTGGCTTGGTTAGTTTAAAAATGGGTATTTTTACGGGTCAACCTCATGCCACTTGATAAAGTGATTAAATGAAACACTTAATACATTTATAATTAATATATAAATAATTCAAATGACACATATATACCTTGTCCGAGATTATAGCGCAGTGAACAGTTAGAAATTCAGCCAATCAGTAAACACGTACAATGCCGTTTGGGGAAGAGAATCACGTGACCAAAGAATCCATGGCGGTTGCCTTTGTTTAAATTATACAAACGTGAAAAATTGTTTTATTTTAATTTCTTTCTTAGCCAAATCAGTATCTTTTAACTGCTTTAATATCTTGGGTGGACTAAGATTTAATCACTGTATAGTCTTACTAATTATATACATTTGGTGTGTTGTCCAGGAAATTTGCCAAATTAAGATTAATACTAAATATAAGAACAACAAGATTAAGTTGATGTAATTGATATGAAAGGAAGAGCAACAAAAACATATTTCTAGAACATTGATGAGAAATTGATCGTACCATCTTTCAGACTAGATTTACCATAAAATTCTTAATATCAGTTTCACTTACGTATTGTTTAGGTTCAACTCCCACAAACGACATACAGGGGGGTTGGTAAGGAGCTGGGCGTCAGTTAAATATACATTACATACTGAGGTTTATACAAGCTTATTATATTAATTTAACCTATAATTAAGTATTTTCAGTTTCCTGCACTCGCAATGAGAAAAATAATGAGAGGAATGCATCATTGAGTCAAATATTCACCTAATCCTTCTGGTTGTCTGAGTTTTCTATGTAAAGGCAATGTAAGCCACAGCTTATTTTCTTCGATGAGCAATTTTTAAATTAGTCTCTCCTGATGACGATTGGAAAATAAATGTCTCTGCCAATGATCCTAGACATTACAATTTTAAGAAAGCTGGTATTCACAATTTCCTGGGTTTTTACTGGTGAAGTATAATCAGAGGTAAAAATATTCACATGGTTTCGGCGGACTTCTGTTCTAATAAATCCTAAAAAAATATTAGATATTGAAATTTTATAAAATCACAAAAAAATATAACAAATACGCCACACTTTTTTTAAGAAAACAAAAGAAGAAGGAAAAATCACAAGAGAAAGGTTGGGATATTTCTTTTGTGCGCAAATTGGCTGCCACCTTTTCCCATATTTAATTCTCAATACTACAGTATAAAATGATAAAGGTGCTCATTTGCCGAAAAATTAAGAGCCGTCCGGAGAAAATAAAAACGGCTTTCCGAGGAGATGAATTTTTATCATGTTTCTTCGCGAACTTAATGAGAAAAAGGAATCCATACAATAAACAAAAAAATAACAGACTGTCGAAAATGTAAAGAAACAGCTACGTTCACTTGATACCGTTAAAAGTACCCAAGTTTTCCCTTTGTTATTTACATTAGCGTACTTTTTTGTCGGGCAGTAAAAACATTATCTATATATATATTAATTTTGCAGCGTGTCAGTCAGTCAGTCATTCTGTATCCATTTTGTTTATTTCTCTTTCAAGTTTTGAGCTAGAGAAATAAGGTTTGGTGCATTAAATGTGGATTCTATGTCTATATGATTTGGTAGTATTTTTGGATTTTTAGCAGTTTTAGTGGTGCAAAGAAAAATGCAAAAAAAGGTGGTTTTTGAGAGTTTAAATTTAGTCAGATTCCGGGGACTAAGTTTTTCGGGACTCCCGGGTTCACTTTTTCAGAGCAAGTCTACCTTTCTCGGGACTTCTGGGTCCACTTTCAGTACGTTAGGGTCCCCAATGGGCGGCTGGTTTTCCGCGGAGTCTATCTTTCTCGTGACTTCCGGGTTCACTTAAATAGGTTACAATGCAATTGCTGTTTTGGGGAAGAAAAATTATTCTGTTTTTTTCATTTTTGATAAACATATACACTTATTTAGCCACATTTCCCAATGCTTCCACTTAGTGCAAAAAAAAGGAAAAACTCCAAGTTCACCTCAAGAACACACCAGACAGAGACTGCCTGCAAAGCAGGCAGTAGGTCTGCTAGTCCTCTTCATTAAAAAACCAAGGAAGTATCAGCAAAAAAAACTCTTTAATTCATTCAAAACACTATAAATAAGTTTTAATACGCCAAACCCGTTTATTGCCTACTTTCCAAAACATTCAATGTACCCATCATGGTTTCGACAATTTGATATCGTGCATTAACATACATACCAACCGTTGATTTTCGGGTTAGGAAAGGTGTTGGGCCAGTAAAACTGGCTCTGTTTTCATAATTTATGTCATCATGTAGGACATTCTCAATTATTAATCAATCAATCAATCAATAAAGTAATCTACCAGTTAAAGGTACGTTTTAATGAAAGTCAGAAAAAATCATCTAAATTTTTACATGTACAGAGCCCTATCTATTTCTTTCTTCATCTCAGCGTGCAATAATTGCAAGCCGTGCATCCTACCCTTCCTCATCCCACCCATAAAACCTATTTTCTCCCTTTCCCTCCCCCGCTTGCCCAACATCCTTCCTTCTATCGTGGCCTTAAGTAACCCATCGTACCTCACTACCTATTACAGACACCTACCCAGCATCACCCCAATCTCATCCAGAATGGCATAACATTTTCCAAACCACGGTGGGTAGATTGCATTGCATGCAAATAAAAAGTGAATTTGATGCAATATCACTATTACCAATTTTCACTGATTGGCGCCAGAGACTCTCAATCGCGAAGATAGATCAATTGGACTAGAGCGTATTTGAAGGTTTCATGACTAAACAGGAGAAGAGTACACTGTTAGAAATATTCAGGTCATTACATCCTTGCGGATGGACTGTCTTTTGCGTATTAACACGGAGATGGAATTGAGAAACCTAAATTTTGATAAAAAACATAACAGAGGGAATGGTACTCCGAGGAAGAATAAGGGACATTTAAAAGTGACAAACAAAGACGGATCTGTGAAATAGAGCAACATAGAAGTAAAAGAACATAAATGGGATAAGGAAGAATGGATGGATGAAGTTGCAGCAAGTATTAGGATGGAAATATTGAGAACGATATCTCCACGCGATAGTAAAACTAATCGAAGATTTAATTTTATTTATTCAAACATTGCTGCGAATACGCTATGGCGCGTTCATTTGTCACGTCCTTTTCTTCCGACGTTGATTCATGCCTGCCCATGACGACCACATACTTTTGCAAATACGTAATTTCCTACCGGAACTGAACTTTCTAGCCCGTTTCAGCCAGCATTTTGGCTTAGAACGGTGGTTACCAAAGTGGGTGCGACCACCCCCTGGGGGCCAGGGCTTCAATCTAGGGGGTGGGGGTGGGCATAATTAAGCAATTAATTAGGGGCAGGGGAAACTGGAGGCAGAGTTCTGACCAATAAGTCTTCGACAACTATCCATTCAAGCTTCATCAATCGCATTAATGATTTATTTGGTATGAATTTTTGGTGATTAAATGTAGTTCTAAAACGTTTCCTCAGTGACTTCACAACAATTTATGATCACTCAATTTGATGAACTAATTCAAATAAAACATGCATTGGTGATTCTACTTACACAAATCGCAAAAATTCATAGTACCGTAGCCTTTGCTTATTTAGATGAAAAAGTGGGACGAAGACTTTCTCATTTACTCCTTAAAATAATTTGTCAATCTCGATAGTTTATTTTTATGTGAGCTCCGACTTATCCTTTACAAATGCATACGTTTCCTGGAATGTATAGACTCTCTCTCTCTATTAGGTATGAAATAAATATTAGATTAATTGTAATTGTTATTAACTTTATTTATATAACATTCCTCATTTGGCGATGTAGTCTATGATTATGACTATAATTCTATAGCTTACGGTTGGGGGGCGTGAGTCATAGGCTTGAGGATTCAAGAGGACCGAAAACGTAAGGGAAACACAAATAAAGAAAAAGCAATACAACGCGAGGAATTCCACATACGTTTATTTTTTCCTACGATATTTTCAGGTGTAATTCATCAGATTCGCCCGAAAAGAGGTCAATGGCACCTATCTCCTCACCACGTACACGGATCGCGCCCTTGTCGGGAGACCTTCATTAGTCAAATGCTCCATCGATCGCTCCCGCGGACAGATGAATGGCGATTATCGACGTGACACGTGTAACGACTCGCGACGTGAAATAAACGTCAAACCAGCGTCGGATGGCCGTTAATCTCGCGTCATTATGGACTCAGCACAGTCTCCGCGGACACTTATTAAATCGACGCTCGTCGAATGCACACCTCCGGCCCCGGTCTAAGACTAAAGGGTAAAAAAGATAAGGAATTTGTGGCCGTATTGAAAATGTTTGAGTAAAAACAAGGGTTAAGGTCTTATGTTAGAAAAATGTTTCCTTGGTCACCTTGTAGACAAAACTTGGATTTTATTTTTTAACAGTCTGGCAGTTCTAAGAAGCATGAAGTAAGTCTATTCTATTATAATACCTAGCTGAATTACCCGGTGTTTCTCAGAATCACACTTCCTTCATTATTTTGCATTCGGGTATCTGATAATATAAATTTTAACTCTCAATCTTGAATGAAAGTAGTTTTAAAAAGCAAAAAAATAAACCATTGCACAAAACACATTGGTTATCATTCCTAAACAGCTTTAGGTGGTTCCACCGTAAAATGACTTAAATGTCATTTTATTCATATTCTGTCTGCTTGTAGAAAAAAGTGTCCTCTATCTGATATGAACAACTAAATAACACCTTTCCACGCTATTTTATTAAATCATTGAACTTGAAATCACATGGTGTTCAACGGGGGAATGAGAGAAACACGGGGTAAAATAGTATTTTTCAATAAAATATAAATGCCAGTTTTGCGGAAAACTATTTATATGAAGGAAATAATCCAGAGAAATTGAATAAAAATAAAATGTAGGTATCTTACCACCTTATTTTTTTAGTTATTGAAGAATTAATGCCGTAATTGAAGTCAAAATGCGGTAATTCGTAGGAAATAGCGCTACAGTCTGCGCCTACGGCTGAAAAAAGTGCTAATTTAAAATAAATGCGTGGAATAATCTGTATATGTTGTACCTTACTTTTGGGTTTCTATAGGTAATGCATGTCATCAGCAAAAGCAGGATTTTTTGACAAAATATCAACATTGTGGAATTTAGTATTTGTTTTGACTCACACAGTCGCGGCGGAACCTCCTTAACTAAACAAAATGAATTTTAATTACGTTAAAGACCAAAATCTGGTTGTCAAGGAAATATGCTACTGTTGATTTCAGAGAAAAATGTGCGTTTTTACAGCTAAAAACGCGATTTTCAGACAAATACGAATTGGAAAAGATAATTGATTGATAGAATTATAAATTTCTTTCTTTCAGCCATTTGATAAAACAAATTCCAACCCTCTATATTGAGCGAAAGTAATTTTAATGAGGAAAAAATAAAACCACTGTATAAAACCCAATACGTATCGTAGACCACCAAAGGGCCCCTTTTTGGGACCTTTTGCGGCTCTGAGATCTTTTTAAAATAACAAATATAATTTTCCTCCTGTGTTGAACTATTAGCCTGCAGCACGATCGAAGTAAAACTGTATATTTGTATCAAAACCAAACAGACAGACAAACAGATAAATATTCTTTTTCATATGCGTAGATAGATCACCGCCGTGTATGCTCTTGTAGCGTTTGAACCGTACCTGAGTATTTGTTTTTCATTTGTTTAATTTTGTATGGATTTTGTTTAAATATTTTAATTTATTTTAGTGCTCACATGTTTGATTGTTAAAATGTTTTGGGTTGCGATGGTTTTGTTTTGGAGGGGAGATGAGTTGTTAAGTAAGAAGGAGAGCAGGTCTGGAAGCTGCTCTGCATGAGTAAAATGAAGTATGGAATAAAGAAAACTGAATCTAGGTGTTTCTAATTTGTACACACCGTCCGACGCTACACTCTTAAGGCGGTTAGAGCTAGGTTTTTCCCTAGCCATAATAGAGATTCGTGGAATAGTGGAAGGAAAGCGGGGAATTCGAAGGAAAAGACTTTAAATGCATACACAATGAATACACAATTTAATACACGAGACAATATGAGACAACATCAAAATATGCGAAAGGCACGCGGACACAAAGCGTCTGGCTGAGAGGAGTGGAGTGGAGGAGGAGCCCATGAGGAAACTAGCCATCTCGAGCAGAAGAACATGAATGAATGTATGAATAATAGATACTATATTCGAATTTTATCTTTCAAATGTTAGCAGCTTTAAGAAACATGAAGTAAAAATCTATAATAAATGACGCAAAAAATTATTGTTTTATGCTAAAGAAATTCTCAGTAATAATATTCATTCATAATCTTTAATTTGTATAATTTTTTCAGGCCCTACACTGAAAAATCCTTCACAACCGAAGATTTTTTTGCGATTCTGCAAAAATAACTGCGGCGAGTAATTAATTAACCACTTTAAAATAGTTTACAATTGATACAAACTACAGACTTAAATTTCTGACGATATCTATGCGTAAGAAGTACCAAGTTTTTAATAAAGCCTCTCTGGTGTGCACACCAGTACTATTTCCCATGTAAAATGGATGGTATTTTTTTGTCAAAAATCTCGAAAAGTTGTGCGGTAAGTGGCTGATATTTTGGTATCTTTGGAAAGGTGATAGGTATATCTTTCTTTATGATGAGGTCAAAATCATTGATTTTTATGTGAATTGACATATCGCTCAAACTACCTTAAACGAATAATGATTGCATGCATGTAGGTATGTAAAATTCATAGATGAGATCGAAATTTCGAGATCTCGAAAACGGCTCTTAAGATTTTCATGAGACACCATATCTAGAGGGTTTTAGGCACGATAAATTCACTGGGCTACGTCTGATCTTCGGTAAAATTAGCCATGGGACCGAATTTGAATCCAGAAAATATTTACAAGCCAAATCACTAACATCATGGCCAGGGTGCTCAGGGGCCCGGGCCGCTGCACTTCTAGAGGGGCCCGGTTTTTGTGACCTCCCCTCCCCCCTTCTGAAAAAATATGTGCGTTAAAAACCCGTTTAACGACATTTTCATAGGTATTTATGGACAGTATGACAAAATTGTACTTTCTCTCAGAGATGTTTGGTCTGCAGGCTGTCAAAAGTTCGGGGCCCGGTGGGTCGGGCCTTCGGGCCTGAGCCCGAAACCTAGTGCGTGGCCCGGGCGGGAATCCCCGCCTTCCCGCCCTGGCCACACCACCCCTGAGCATGGCTATCAATGCGGACTATAAGGGTATAGTGGCACATCAAAGTTGTGAAATGGCAGCTCATGGATTGGCAACTAAAATTACTTTTATTTATTTATGAAAACATTTTGTCCCTTTTATTTATTCATTAAAACAGATCGCCATTTTTAATCTTGGCTCCCAAGTGATGTATAAATAGAAAAAAGATATTGCGACTTGAAGAGACATACTGGAGTAGGATGGTTGTGAGCCAATAGTCATAGGTGGGTGAGAAGAATAAAGAAATTAAGACTTATTGTCACAAAATAAATATCTCTTGCCAGTGATAGATACCTACTTAGAATCCATTGCTGGAAGACGTCAATATTTTATTTTATGACTTTAAAATTTGTTAAAATACAATGAAGGCAATGAGAAATGATCTAAATTGTCCGAGAAAATTTAAAGTTTATTTTTCAAGCGTTCTAGTGGAACTTACTGGTCTAAAACTTAAGAGAACTAAGACCAAACACTATTTTGGATTTTTCATCGCCATTTTCGAGCATGGCTTCGTGGTTGTGGCCGTTGATGTTTTGCTTATCCGCGGGAAAGGATTCCACATGTCGATTGGTCGACTTGCTAATCGTTTTGAACGACATTCCATAAATTAATTTTCTCAGCTCGTACGATTTCTTCATGAATTCTCCTGAAGAAAAATTACAATACGAGCGAATATAGGCCACCAATTATTATTTACCAATCCGACGCCAGTAAATTCCGTAAGAAACATATAAAGACGATATTTCAGTTCCTGGCAAACTTTTTCTTTTTTAATTTAATCAGAAATAATAGGCACACGAAATCATGAGGGTTACCACAAGTAAGAGTAATTTAATAGACAATCTTACTTTAATTGCCGAAAGTTGTTAACGCGACGAAATACTGAAAATTTATTCATCGATTTTTCGTACTAATTAGCTTTTATGAATTTTCCTTACACCGATCAATGCTGATTGCTGAAGTATTGATTCCGTACACGTTACCTTACTATCTCGGTACCTAATAGAAAGGAAGAAATAAATTACTAAATTATATATAAAGAAATTATAAATATGTTGCAGTCAATTTTGACGGCAGGAACAACTAGCAGTAATTAAAGTGATGCATAATCTTTTCTTTAATGGATTATAATTCAGCAATGGGTGATGCAAATTTACTATTAAGTATGCAGCTGAATAAATTTATGAGTTTCTCATCCGTGCCAAGTTTCATGAAAATCATTGGAGCTCAGGTCCTGGACCACGTTGGTTTAGCATGGAAAGACTCAAAAAGCACGATGTAATTGAAAGTGAATATTTACGCAGGTGGTGCCACGTGCATGCGCGATCGATCCGTTTACGTTCATGCAAATGTTTATGGTCGCAGTTTGCATGCATAATTTCTCCCGTGAAGAGACCTTCGATTGTACACGATTGAGCATAAGTGATCCTTCCGATTCCTTCTCCAGAGGCTTTGACGGAATTCGCCCAATGGAAACAGAAACTTAATTGGGCAGGTGTTACCTGGGTGGGTATTTCTTTCACCCTTTCACCCGTGAATATCCGCACTTTGCGGATGTTAGAACCTCTTCTACAATTCCGATGTTCAAGAGAAATATGACTGATCATTTATGTAACTTAGCTTAATCTTCTCATATATCTAATCGATATGATCAATTCTTGAAATGTGATTTCATATCTGTGCATTGCAATGTTGAACGAGATTCGTCATGCTCTTTCCTTATCATACTGTTTTATGTTGTGTCTATTACTTTATATGTCATTACTCTTAATGCAAAATGTGTAAGCAATGCGATTGATAATCTATGTTGCCTGTTTTGATTTCTCAATCCTTAATGTGTGATCTTAAATCTGTGCACTGTTACCCTAATTTTCACATGTTATTTATTCTCTTATCCATTGCTTATTGTTGGTTTATATGTGGTGTTCCTAAATGAAATTTGTATGTATTGCTGTCACCATTGGCCCCATTTGTGACATGTAATAATATTTCAATGTTCCAGGGGACTTTAAGTCCCAGAACTATAAAGACTGTTTTCAATTCAATTCAATTCACTTTTTCATTGCCGAATCGCGAGAAAAGTTCGCCGGGAGATTGGTTTGTACGATTGCTCCTGGGACCCAACAATAACGATATTATTTTTGGCGATTCAATGTGTTCATACCTCAGAAGTAACATAAATTAAGCCAAAATGATGCTTTTGATTAGAAACAGTGCATCATGGAGAAGTTGACCGAGCTCTCCGTGCGCTACGGCAGTGTTGGGCATGACGCCTGAAAAAGTACCATTACTTTTTTCAGCACCTTTTCGCACAAAATCCTTTGTCAGGCTTTAACTGCAATAGATTCCATATACCTACATTCTCACTTAAATAAACTTATGATCTGTTTAGACCGATGTCAAAATGCTAAGCAAATATATGAAACCTCAAAATAACACGAATTTTTACAAAGGTTCAAAGTCTTCAAAGTACTAACTAAAATTACAAAAACGCAATAATAATTATCATGTTAATCATTGTACATAACTTAAAAATGTTATTATTCAAGACAGATAAAAAATATTTATGCACTATACCTACATCGAACTCCAAGCTATTCACTTCAGTCTCAATGAAACTGATCCCGGTCGAAACATTTTCTCGGCAGAAAGGGCTACTTTAGACGGTCCTGATGATGCTATTATGCAGAGTAACACTAAGGGCGAAAATGGATTGTTCCACTGTCTAGGGATAAGTCTGAAGCCAAAAATTGTCCCTACAGTAAATAAAGTCGATTTTTCCAAAAATGATTTAAAGCTTTCCTGGCGAATGCTTAGCGTGTATACTTATTGGAATTTCCACCGGGTTAAATTGGCAAAAAGTGCCGACGCTTCGTCGGATGACTAGACCATCGTCTACAGGGTAGAACCTTGAATACGATGGACAAGTCGTCGAAATGTTGGTACATTTTGCCAATTTAACTCGATTTTTCCACTTTTTTCCGCCTAGATCATGCTTTCACCCACTTTACGATGATACTCTCTTTAGCATCCTATGAAATATATGCATAGGTAATTAAATTCCAGTGGACTTCAGTTTAAGAAACTCAGAGGAGGCGTACTAAATTGTCTCATCCTTTTACAGAAGCATCTACCAAGTCCGTTTCACACAATAATTGATCCGGCACAATACCTAGTATGCTACCCGGCGCTTGATTTATAGGACTGAATCTTGTAAAACTTAAGAGCCGTCCTAAAAGGCTTCATAAGATCATTGAAGATGTTTTTGCGAGGCAGTGGTATTTTCATTAGCATCGCGACACATGTCTGCTGTAATTTTTTAATAAACCAATCTATGGGATTGGGAGAACAAAATATTTATAGGAACATTTTCACTAACTGTTGTTTTTCCGGCCAGAAAATTAGAAATAGCCGCAATGAGGTACATATGGCCCTGGGTCCAATAGGTGAAGATCTCAGGGCGACTTTAATCGCTAACGTGATTGGTTTACAGGTACAATATCCTACTGTGGAAAAACTAGTACCGTATAAATTATGGAATCAAATATCTCAGCGACTATGAGGGAGATCATGCTTATTAGCCAGGAAATTGATTTAGTGCCATCCGATACTGTAAACAGCCATTAAATACCTGTGATAGAGGGAATTTATTGGAAGAAAAAAATTTTAAAATGGAAAGAAAATTTAATATTGCTTTATACAATACTTACATTCGCTCCACCTATACCACGGCTTTGCTGTGAATCAACAACCTCTACTAAAGGCATTATCACCGATGATAAATTAAAAAATAAGGATGATTTCCGGGAATTCTCGAGTATTTTCGGGAAACACGATTTCCGCAGAATGTACTTGATCCCCGAATGTTTCAAAATGCTCAGAATTTTGAAAACCCTGATCAAGGTGACAAACAATTAAAGTCTTCTCATTTGTTTTTTAAACTTGCAATACCATGGGTATTTATTTAGTGATTTGTTTTTATTTTTTTATCGAAAATTCCGTCTTGCACTCCGCAACTATGGAGAGTGATGTGGGGATGACAGCGATATAAATACTTAACGGAATTGGTGATGGAGGAGGTTCGCGATTGTTTCCTGAATTAAATATTCCGCTCAGCACGCCGACCATTTTGAAATTTTTACGCAGGGATATGCGAAAATGTTCCCACATTCATTAAAGTAGACCACTGACGTAAACCTCAGGTTCTTCGAAGCCCGCTATTCAATAATAAATTCTACATTCAATATAGAAAAGCCGACGCCCTCAATATTCGCCGATTTTTCTCTAACATTTGAGAGGCGAAGTCATAAAATTGATAAGCCCTTTCAACAAGTCATCTAGAAATGGTTGTAAATAGGTCAGCAACCGTTTAAGCCAAATGATTCAGCATAGAGCACGGACGTGCAATCATCAGTATACTACAGAGCGCCAAAATGTTATACGTAAATCTACTCACAGTATCACATGAGTGTTCGAAAAAAATAAATGAACACGCAATGGACATGAAGGTTAGTCAGCCACTAATGCCCTGAACTATGCGTCATGTACATTCTGTGGGTATCATGGAGGAATACATTTTATGTTAGATAATGCACATTAAGTTAGCACTTTGTGAACTGAAAATAACATTATCGGCACTACTTATCACTAAAGATAAGTCAATTTTTCTTCACATAGATACTCTCGCATTTTGTTCCGGTTGTAAAAAATTCCCGAACCTTCGACGTACCTTACCTTCATACAAAATAACTTGGTTAGAGCACTAAGGGGCCATTAAAGTATTACGTAAGACGTTTTTCTTGGGGGGGGGGGTGGGATTATCTTACATTGTCTTATAAGCGGGGACAGGGGATCTGGAGCCAATTTAAGTGAGATTTTTGCCCGTCTTGAAACAGTGTATCTATCGTTTCCAAATGAAATGTAGCAGTGACATGGAGCGTCCACTCGTTAATGGGGTATTTTCCATAATCTCACCGCTACACCAATGCTCCTATTATGTCACCTGACTGACTAGCTACATTACCTCCATGCTCAATGAATGTGGTACTCCAACAGTGCATAATTCAGTGCTCAAAGCTTCAATGGAAAGATGAAACTGCAGTAAACGAGCATTTAACGACGAGAAGATACAAAACGTCTTACGTAAGACTGAGAGGGAGGGGGGGGGGCTTGGGAAAATCCTACATTGTCTTACATAGGGGGAGGGGGGCGGTCAAAAATAGCAGAAGTCGTCTTACGTAATACTTGATATTACAAAAAGAAGAATTACGAAATGTAAATATGCAGTGTTACAATTTCACCACAAATAATAGAAAAGTTACACAGGTAAATAGAACAACTGAAAACAAATACAAATAATATATCTTGGGGTTTTAGGTATCCCATAAGGCAAGATTGTATTTTCCAGCAAGAGACTAAAAGATGCTTTGTAAATTTTCGTCATTTAATAACCATTGTATAATGTGCCTTGAGTAAGACAATATTACTATTGCTCTGAAAGCTTTCTGGTGACAAAGAGAAGATTTTAGGTCCCATACTTATAAGCATACCTGCGCTTAAATACTATTAGGATGAGCCTTAGTAGCACATTACTGGTTCTCCTTAGGTTGCATGGACTTGGCTTTTCAGTTACTTTAGTAGTACTACCGGTCTTTCCGAATTATAGCTTCAGTATTCGACAAAAATATGTGCTTTAAAGAAGTATCTGGCACTTTTGAAATATTTGGAAGGATGTATCATATCTAGTTTTACCAGTAATTATTTTTACTATTCGCTTTTGGGAAATAACCGCAGGTCTTGGAGCATTGCTGTATACACCACCCCAATAGATCAAGCCGTAGCTTGATTTAGAATTCTAGCGGAGAATTGAGCTGAACGCTATCTCTTTGCTGTATCCGCTCAAAGTAAGAGCAGCAACAAAGTCAGAATTACACCTCGTGTGTGAGAAAAGTGATAAGATTATTATAAACTATGCTCACAAAAAGTTATGCATTACTGTAATTAATAAAGTCTGTCATGGGTAAAACGAACTTTTCGTACTCAAATCTGTCACAGAAAAGGTATCCATTTGTTTCGCTGATGCCTAACAAAAATGAAGTATTCTTACTGAGAAAAAACTGCGTGCAGAAAAATGCCAAAACAGTTCAACCCCACACTCCTCAGTACATCTAAAGGTCATTGCCTGAATACATAATATTCTTAGCGTTGCGTGATTAATCCAGCTTATCGAGTTTAAATATGACCTGGTTTTATCAAAGGATCATTGAACGATGTTAACTCGCCGAACATTACTCACGTGACTTTTATAATAAAGGCAAGAATTTGATCAATGCTAAATCTAGTGACCTTTACCAAAGAGTTAAGCAATCGCTTAGCAATGAGCACTGGTTTTACGGGCGACTGACCTTGTACTTCATGCTGGGAAATAATCAGCGTGATCATAGGATATACAGGGAAACGCTAGATTGAAACCACTGGACTCAAATGAGAGAACCTTGCTCGAGACTAGCGATCCGAAGTAGGTGGATATTAAGGCCATTGATTATAGACTAAGCTTTGTTCAGCGCCATAGAGTCAGTCTGGAGCAGTGGTTTCCAAACGCTTTTGATGTGCGTATCCCTTGTTCACACGTTTCTAAAAACTGTACCACTTTCATTTTAAACATTGGTCTACGAGTTTGAAATTTTGTAGTCGGGCTGGGTTTGTCCAACAGCCACCTAGAAAAATCATAAATACCAGAAAAGTGGACCGAGTTCGAGTCAAGAAAAGATTTTTGGTCCAAAACCAAAATAGTTAGGGAATCAATGGAACACTGGACGCCGGTAATTTCATTTAACGACTTCAACATATGGAAATTACAGCTGCAGGGGCTAGAATTAGACTAAAGTACGCTTGAAAGACCGAGTTTCTAGTAACCTTTTTACTAGCTCAATTACATAGAGGAAGGGCGCGCTATCCTTGCAATTCATTGTTAACGAAGCCAAGGTAAGCCGATCATTGTAATGTCGGATACGGTATGATTGGTGGCGTTTGCATGGCGAAACTTAAATACTTGACGGAAAATCTGAATAAATTAACTCTCAAGTGATAGGAAATGGTTTAGTAAGCTTACTTCACTGAGGGCATGTCGGGCCTATACTTGAACCAAGTTCTTACGAATATTTCAAACTTACGTCCGACACTATTTATTTTTTTTCTAGTTCCCCTAAACTATCAAAAAGTACCTCTTAGGGGTACGTGTACCACAGCTTGCCAAATTTGATCGAATTGGGTACTCCTTCGTAGCCCATTTCCATCTGACATAACCCTTCGTACCCCACTCAGCTGGAAACCGTGGGGGAATATTCTGGCATCAATTCTGCAACGGTTCCCCTATTCTCGCGTGACCCCGAACTATCAAGCAAGTACCCCTGGTTAGGTTACGCTGGTTTGGAATATTCTACCGAAATGAGATATTCATTTTTAATAAAAAAACTTTGTACTTTTCCACACTTTATTTAAAACTGCGACCGGTTTCACCATAATATGGCATCTTCTGGCCTGAAACAACCAAAAGAAATGAGGTAATTTGAAATGGGCAAGTTTTTTAGGCAACCCCGCCCCTTCCTTTACGTTATCGGCTTAATCAGCTCTTTACGCTTTCTATCGCTAACTTTATACACCTATTATACATTTTCTTTGCTGTATTTCGCTCTTCAAAGCTTACCCAACATTATCTATTCCTGAATGTCCATTAATTTGCTTCACAACCCAATCATTATAGGTAATCTACCGGTCAGATGAAAGTAGGAATCCCAATACTAATCTTCTACAACGGCAGGCGCTTGACTCATTACAAATTTCTCTCATCAGCTCGGCATACGTCTTACTTTTCTTCATCCCGTGCATAAAGCCCATTCTCTATCTTCCTCTTCCCCGCTTACCCAAAATCCTCCCCTCGATCACGACCTTCAGCATCCCCTCACCCCTAATTATCTGTTTCAACCACTTACTCTGCCATTTCCCTTATCTCCTCAAGTAATTACCTCTCCTCACAAACCATACCAAGCACTTTCTCGTTCAATCACCTTTCGGTACAAATGTTCTTTTACTCTATGAATATTCAACCAGGTAATGGGTAAGTTTTTGATCAGCCGCTACCCTTACTTCTCCATTTCTCAGTCATATTTTCTTATCCAAAACATTATTTGCCCGCCATCAAGTCTCTATATAAAGTTCTCCATATCCTCCGCCTCTCTTAATGTCGCCCAAAAATTCCGATCCTCTTCCTTTGTCATCCACGCTCTCCGAGAATTCTCTCTTCTAACAAACTCATTTTTTGTCCTCATCTCCTTCAAGTACCTCATCCTTCGGTCTTTTCTGGTTTCCCTGAATCTTCGCCTCTGTTTTATTCTCCTGTCCCATCATTCCTAATACTTCTTCGATAGTCATTCTTACCCGTTTATCAGCCAACCCTCTCCATTCTTCTCCACGGCCAAATCCCTAAGGCTTCCATAGTACACATATCTTCCTTCCGCAGAGCCAAGTTTCCGAGACGTTCAGCGCTGCTCTCCACATTACGGTTTTATCCAACCTTTTCCAAGAGTATTCAGAAGTAGGGCCAAATAAACAGGCAGGTCGACAGAGACTCTATCCTACAATTTTCCCGACCGTAGAGGGGCCTAATCGAACGGCGAAGACCAAGTATCCGGGGTGTGCTATGAAACACTCCATAATATAATGTTGACAAGCCCACTTCATAAATACTCTACCTAATAAAGAGGGAGGTCCATGGACCGTCCTGTCAATAATTCCTTCGACTTCATAAGTGTCTAACCAAACGTTTTGGCAGAGGCCAAATATCCGAACCGTGTAACGAAACTCTCTGTGTTAAAATTCTTCTCATCCTTTTTCAAATATATTCCACCGAATAAATAGAGAGGTTCATGGACAGTCCCGTCAATAACTTCCCCTAACGCCGGAGCGTCTCCTTATGACGTTTCTGTCTAAGTCTTGAGTCTCTATCCATTTGTGTAGTTCCAAAATACATATATATTAACGGTCCCTCTCCATTGTGATAATATCTGTAGTGTAGTGCATGCTTGTGAGGCTTCGTCTCGTGACAAGCATTAGCAATTTATGCTAATACATAATTAATCGTAGTTACACTAACTTTAGGGTTAGTGTAATTCATGTTGGTGAATACTCACCCCCTGCCACACACCCCTGAGGTGGCTTGCAGGGTATTCTGTAGATGTAGATGTTTCCTTCACGGAGCTTTTTTTACGTTCACTGAGCGACGGAAGCACGATTTTCGATCGCGCTCAGTATCCAAACACTTTTTTTTAACCGGACATGCGGGCGTTACATGGCTGAGCGAGCAGGTAAGGTATATAAAAATAGTGCAATAAAAAGGGAGGACGCGTGTATTGAGAAGTAGGAAGGAGGAAAAGGACGCGTATGGAATGAGAGTATGGAGGGGTGAGTTTGTAAGTGTGTGTGTTTGGAGATGAAGTGGGAGGTATTGGGTGGGGGATGTAGGGAGGAGAGAGTAGGGAGGGGGTTGAAAGTCGTCGAGGCGGAAGGCTATGACGTCACGCCGCCCACTTGTGCGAAGAGGAGAGAGGGGTTTAGCAGGAGGTGGGAGGAGCACTTTGGAGGGGAGCGCCTCCATCGATCTGTAGTAGTTGCCATGGAGAAGGGGTTGCTGGGGCGAGGAGAAACTGGGGAGGGTGTTTGGGGGTTTGAGGGTGGGGTTGTGAGAGTGAGGCCCGTACAGTGAAGGGAGATACCTTTGCACATACATACATGTAGGTGTGTGTGCCTGAATCAGAGGGACAGAGAGAGAGAAGAGGGAAAGACATTCTGGAGGAAAGCGAGTAAAATATGGGTCGATGCATAATAATATCGATGCTTAATAATATCGATGCTTAATAATATCGATGCTCCAGTGAATTACTGAATCGATTTTCGATTCTCAACAATTGATAAAACAGCAGGAAGGAGAGGGTGAATCAGAGAGACGGATGCAAAACTCTGGAAGAAGACGAGAGAAGTATGTGTCGATGCATAATAATATCGATGCTTCAGTGCATCACTGACTCGATTTTTGACACTGCGAATCGATATTTAGGTCAGAATTGAAAAAACAGGGAGACGGAGAGGGTGAATCAGAGAGACGGAGGCAAAACTCTGGAGGAAGACGAGGGAAATATGGGTCGATGCATAATAATATCGGTGCTCTAGTGCGTCACTGAATCGATTTTCGATACTCATTCTGAATCGATATATGGATCACAATTGATAAAACAGGGAGACGGAGAGGGTGAATCAGAAAGACGGAGAGAAAACTCTGGGGGAAGACGAGAGAAGTATCGGTCGATGCATAATAATATCGATGCTCCAGTGCATCACTGAATCGATTTTAGATACTCACTCCGAATCGATATTTAGGTCAAATTTGATAAAACAGGGATACGGAGAGGGTAAATCAGAGAGACAGAAAGAGAGCGAGAAAGAACTCTGGAGGAATACGAGGGCAGTATGGGTCCTTACCGAATAACATCGATTCTCCAGTGCATGATTGAATCGATAATTGGCATTCGCTCTGGATCGATATTTGGATCGTAAATGATAAAAAAAGAGGGGAAAAGGGAAATAAATCCTGAAGGATGACGACGAAAATATGGGTCGATGCTTAGATAATAACAACGATGATCCAATGCATCACTGAATCGATTCTCGATACTAAATATGAATCGATATTTGAATAATAATTGATAAAACAGGGAAATGGAGAGGGTGAATCAAAGAGACAGCGAGAGAGATAGAGAGGGAAAAAGCTCTGGAGGAAGACGAGGGAAGTATAGATAGATGCTGAATAACATCGATGCTCCGGAGCATGATTGAATCGATTATCGATACCCACTATTAATCGATATTTGGATCGTAAATGATAAAACAAAGAGATATATATTTCTGGAGGAAGGCGAGGGAAATATGAGTAGGTGCTTAATAGTATTGATGCTTCAGTGCATTATTGAATCGAATTTCGATACTCACTCTGAATAGATATATTAGTCATAATTGATAAATCAGAGATACGGAGAGAGTGAAACAGAGAAAGAGTGAGGGAGAAAACACCGGTGGGAGACGAGGGAAGTATGGGTCAATGCCAGTTAATATCGATGCTCCATTACATGATAGGATTATCGAAGGCTCGATTATCGGATCACTCCGGATCGATATTTCGATCGTAAATGTTAAAACGGAAAGAGGGAGAAGGAAACAACTCTGGAGAATAGCGAGGGAAGTACCAGTGGATGCCGCATAATTTCGATGTGCTAGTGCATCGCTGGATCTATTTTAGATATTCACTCCAGATTGACATTCGGATCAGGATAGATAAAAATTGCAACGCAAATATATATCAATATAACGCGGTGGAAGAAGAAGCGGGAAATAGAGGTCAATTCCGGAGCATATCGATTCTTCATAATAAGAGTAATTTCGTTCAATCATTTGAAGTATTACGAGCTTATTTCTACAGACAACTATTTGGATACGTAAGTAAAGCAGGCACAGCGAGCATCCCTGTTCACATATCGGTACGAATATATTTATGTGTGCATATGGACCGGTTTTACAAAGATAGGGTGACCTACGGGTTTAGGTAGGTTTAAAGAGAAGAGAGTAAAATCCTCCATATCTCTACAAACCCCGGAATCTATCTCCTTACACGATTTCTTTCTTCGTCTCAGAATAAGTCCAATCTCTCTTTAAACCGTCTATTAAACCTCTTCCTTCCACTTCCCCGCTAGCCCACCATTCTCTCTTCTATCACGGCCTTTAGTAGCCCTTTGCCCCTCATTATCCCTTCCAACAACCTACTCTGCCTGCTTCAAATATCCTCCAGAAGATAACTCTCCTCACTAACCATACCAAGCACTTTCTCGTTTGTCTTCCTTTCCGTTCACCACACTTTTTCCATCCTCCTCCACACCCAAATCTCAAAATCCTGAAGTCTATTCTCGTCAAATTTCCTTATATTCCACGTTTTTACACCATAAAACGCTACACTCCATACGACACCTTTGCCAAACTTTTATTTGCTTTATTACACAGTCTGATATTATAATTTCTCGGTATGAAACTTGAAGTCACTACGACCTATCACCGATAGCACTTCAAGATATATAAACTACTGTTCAATAATGTACTAAATCCAAACTCTCTGATAACAACACGTGTAATAGATACGTCATTTTGTGTCTAACGTTAACCAGACTTTAAAATCGGGTGCCAAAATATTTATTTCCATGCCATTCTTTTCGTCAATTGCACTTGAAATACATGTTGATAAATTCGAGAATCGGTGTAACATTTTTCTATTGAATATAAAAGCCAATTTCGTGAAAAAAACAGTTTCAAAGAAGCGTTAGAATGATAATAAAACTCCGGCGCCTGGGTTTTTTTTTAATTATTAGCAAATTAGTGCAACAGTGGAAGTCAAAGTGCGTCATGATGAGGGAAAAGAAAACACTACGATATACAAATTTTTTAATTTTGTGAAACCGCAGGATTTTCTTTCCCCTCATCATAAAGTAATTCCACCAAGTAAAGCCAGAAATGGTTACCTTTAAAGTGCGTTAATTCCATAAAATTGTTTCTGCATCCGGCAATAATGATTGGAAAATTCCCCAGGACAATGGATCAAAGCAGTTACAGGAGAATTAAGAAGAAAACTACAGCAACCTAATCATCAGATTGGTGACTACTGATAATTACAATTGACCAATCCTGCATATATAATTTCCACTGCCGTAGGGAGTCCACTTGGCTTATCTCAATTGCCAACATCCTCACCCCATTATAGTACTCATTCTCCCTTACTTTTACGTCAATTTAGTTATAACTTGGTAACGGTTTTTTTTGCTTCTGTGACTAAGATTGCACACAATAAAAACCTTTTTGCTAGTATATACCTTTTATTAACAATATTGCATCGTGGCTGAGAATAAAATTGACAGCACCTGCGCTGAGTTTTCATTGAGCACATACTGAGAGAACTGTGCTCAATATGTGACCTGAGCATATTCTCAGCATATACTAAGGGAACTTGTGTCATGGATGTGCTCTGCCACGGCCGTCTTTATAGAGACGTCTATAAAGACGGCCGTGGCTCTGCACACATTCTCAGCATGCGCTGCGAGAACTAACTAGTGTCGTATGTATGTTCTGAGCACATACTCGGCATATATTCCAAGCATATGCTTAACAGTTCCATTTGTCATGTTCTCAGCATGTCTTTCAGGAATATTCTCAACATATCCAAAAGCGCTGACAGCATTATGCTAAGCATATTCTCAGCACATAATTTTGCTGACTGGGACCATTCTCTTCGCACTTCACCAATGTTTTCCCGTTAGTCAACCTTTTCAGAAATTCTTTATATCTCCGTGCACCATTTTCACTTAAATATATTATACAACATCGGCACATTAGTTCCCACACACTACTTTTAATATCATTCGGCCGGTCCTTTGGCGTTCAACCAACTTTCACCTTTCTGTCATCCTTTTCGTCAAATCTTTGCTTCTCATTGCGTCAAACATCACATTAGCATACTAATATGCTCGTCCAAAAGAGTTTTATTATAATTGCATGTATCGCAAGCAAAGCGGCTCTTAATACTTATCTGCACGAGGCCAAAGAGGAAGAATATATCAATTATCATTAGATACCTCTTTAAATCGTATTTTGCGGGACACGTACGGAAACTGTTGGCAGAAAGCCTTGTGGGGTGGGGTGAGAGAAAGTGTAAGGGTGGGGGACTAGGATCATGTAAGAGAACAGGGGATTGTGCCTGCAAATATCTAGAGAATGTTTAATCTCTTCCATATTAATCTATCACAATTTAGGTAAAAGGAAATAAGCAATTAACATTAACCACAACTGTAGGAATTTTACTGAGGTTTTCATTCCTTGAAAATAGAAGGAATATCTCGGCAGCTAGAGAAGATACTGTATGTCATATAATTTGATGCAATTCATTGATAATATGAGAATTGTATACTGAAGTGTGATGAAAATATCTTTCCATTGAAAAAACAGATTAAAAACAGAACAATTGAAGCATCGTAACATGATGAAAACATATGATATGATATAAGTCTTTAATAACATAAGAATCGTGTACTGACATGTGATGAAAACATGTCTTTCCTCGGAGAAAACAGAAGAATACAGAGCAAATGAAGCAATGTAGAATGATGAAAACCACATGAAAAAGCTCAAATTTACAATGCAGAGGGACAAAACAAACAACCTTATTGTAGTGTTTCTCTAACAATTGTTTTGAAACATATTTCAATGTTTTAAAAAAAGAAGCCCACTCAGTTTTCAACGAATTAGTAATTCCTAATCAACTTATATATGTATATGTAATAGCAATATAATCAAAAGAATTTTGAAATGCTCTCATACTTGGCTTGGGGATGAGAATATGACGATTAAACATTTAGTGCCGGGGAACCGAGCTTTTCTCGGTACATTATATGCAATAATGATTTTACATGCCGAAATTTGTTATTAAATGCAAATGTTTGAAATTTTATATTTTTTATCATAAATAAAAAACCTCATTTATAATTGCTTAAACATGATTATAAATATTTAAATTAATTCAATGATGACATTATTAGAAAGTCATTGAAATTTTCAATGAAAGCCACCGAAGTAACCGTATATGCTTTTCTTGTAGGAATTTTGGCCCTTTTATTTCTGCATTAAACCGATTTATCGCGGATATGGTAGCAATACTAATCGATTCCTCAATCCTCAAAACCTTTAAATGCCAACATTTGCGTAGATACGATAACCAGTTTTCGATAAAATCATCACATGGCACATACTTACACACAATTATTGCTCGCTTTATAGCATAGGATTCATATTAGAGAGATTAATGGGACGAATTACCGACGAACACCAAGGACGGAATACATCGGGTAAATTATGAAGGACGTCAAAGGAAACAACATACAGTGTCGGCTGAGAGGAGGGTGGATTGGAGTGTTGCAGCGAAGCAATCTTCGAATCACGATTTCTGCAGATGGTGATGGTGATAAAACCTACGTCCCTCAGTCACACAAGTTCTTTCAAATTTACGCGTACGAACAAGGCCGACGATAAACAAAAATCGATTCGCTTCCGATATCTCATTACTACGTGAATCGCGGGTCACGTTCCGAGAGCAGGGAAAGGACGGGAGATGAGATAGCTCGTACAACAGCGTAGAGGGGTGGGTTTTGGTGAGGATGTGAGGGGATGGGGTGTGAAAGTCAGGGGGCGGGGAGGGGGAGTGGTAAAGGGGGAAGGAGGATGACGGAAGAGTGGGGGGGAGAGTTGTATGACGTAGTAAGGAGAGTATTGAGGGAGGAGGTGGGGCAGGTGGGGAGTGGGGAAAGATAAGGAGGGGAAGAGGGCTTTCTGCGGGGATTGTGGGAGAGGAATGAGATGAGAGGGGAGTGAATAAGACCGTCTTTTCCCCCTCCTCCCCCATGATGCTTTGCGCGGGGGCGGGGCAGTGTGGAGTGGGGGGCGGGGGGCGCACCGTTCCTCCCACCAGCCCCAAGGTCGTGCCGGTGACAGGTGTTTACATAATATTTTTATTCATATATTTCTTTTCCTCACCACCTCTGCCCCTCATACCCCGAGTTTCGTCTGCGCCCACGCGTTCCAAAAGAAAAAAAATAACATAAGACTGACAAAAAGATGGGAGCGTTGAGATTTTACAGCGTCGCGGGCACATGCGTTTACATCTGCATCTACGTCGGTAAATGTCTTTTCCTTCTCTGCAAGACTCTCAAGCGCGTTCGGCACACGGTGTCAGGACTTCGGGTCGTCAACTTTCCCGGAATCTCCGGGTAACACCCGGAGATTATAAATTAAAAAAAAAGCAACAGTTTCTCGAATCAATACTAAAACTTTGTAATTTTCACAAGAGATTTATCAGTTGTCGACCAGTTTCAACGTAAAAGTGACATCATCAAATGAGATCAGACTGTATGATACCTTCTTTGCAATGAAACCCCTCGACAACCAATGAATATAATGTGTAAACTACAAAGTCTATATTGTGATTCAGACATTGTGAAAGTTTCGCCTAAGAATATCGTGTTCAAAAGTTCCTTCCCATAATTACCGCTTGCTGTGATTTATAATTTTTGTCCCCAGGTTAATTGCCTTATGTCTTAGAATATGAAATTGGATCACGACACTTCGTGTTTACATGATTTTTAGATAACCAATCGTTGAGATGCCAGTCAGCCAATGAGTTGCAGTCTATGATGATTCCGTTCGAGGTACCGCGTGAAAGGTATGGGATGGAGATAAGTCATAAGAAGACGAAAGTAGAAAGGTTTTATGGAAAAAATAGGCAGGGCTGAATATATGGGTGAGAACGCAAAAAATAGATCCCCTTTTCAGTAGCGGTTTTTCAGTAATGGTAGAACAGTTAACGTACCAACCAATGTGTAGCATCTTGGGAGGAATATGGCTTTAACGGTAGAGATATAAGATATTTTCAGAATCAGAATTTACCTGGGCAAGAAAGCATTTTTGAAGAGCTGGGATTTAATGAGGGGGGTCTGAAGAGAGAGGTAAAGAAAAGACCGGCGGAAACTCTGATACAGAACGTGATGTTACATTGGCCGGAAATTGGCATTTGTTAATGTCCTCTTTTGTCGATTCCCCTTTTTCCGCAAAATCATTTTCGATCAATGGAAACATAGCTAGTGCCCTTTTTTCCGACAGAGAAGGCTTCGTGGAGAATGCGATTATTATCCATCCATAGCTATGTTATTTCTACCCTGGTGCTATAAAATTATAGTTTCTAGATTCTTTCCCATCATATATAAATGGTTAAACCTACTTTTATGATTTGGGAGCATAAGAATCTTGGCATTTAATTTCGTGGTTTTCGCATAAAAAAATGTAAAAACACTATGATAGAGTTTGGCAAATGTTAACTAGACAATTGTAAGATCCTTATAAGAGCAGTTATATCTTTAGAAATGGAAATTAAATTAAATTAAATTAATCTCAACTGCAGGACACATTCATAGCGTTTCTTCATTTAATTTAGAAAACGATTCAACAAATCCAACAATATTAAGGCCTAATAACCATAAAAAACAACAATGCTAAAAAAATGGCATCATCAAATGTTTTCATTATCCGTGAAAGATAAATCTGTATCCCTTTAAAAATTTCTCGGTTCGCATTTACGTTTATTTTCTATTTTTTTAATCTCTTGAGGATTCAACTCACGATCAAAGCATCCCCTTGGTTTCGATGACAAACGAGTTTATCTCGATGAGAAAAATTTGTGACAGATTTATCGTGTGAGCAGGGGAAAGGGCAATGCTCCCATGGCAGCTATGTGCTTTCATCTCGATGGATCCTCTCCAGGGAATCCCTAACAAGCGGGTCCACATCTGGGTCTGTCACGTCCCGGCCCATCGGAGGCACACGTTTAATAAACCTCCACACGGTTCCATAACGCACCCCTCCACCCCAAATCCAATTCCATAAACTTTTACCGAGATCGGCAACCGGCGAACGCTGAACTGAACCGTGAACACCTCGGGTCCGATGAGAACGAATTCTCGCCTCGCGAATTATTATATTGCATTCATTTCGGTGGAAATCTGAGATTTTTTAGGAGAGTGACAAGGATATCTTCATGTTCTACAACTTAATCTATGTACTGCCCTACGTGAAGCCACTGGGGCGTATTGCAGGAGATGCTGGTGCACCAGTTTAACTGGAAAAGGGAGAAGACAAAAGAATAGTCGTTTGACTAACTTGCACACGGTACAAGTTTGTCAAACAACTACATTAAATTATTAAATTATTACATTTATATGCCTTAGTAATTGCTATGTTATTGAAGAAATTTCTACGGTAAATTAAAATAGCGTCAAAAATACCTACGTGAATTTTATATTTTACTATGATGTATTTTAATGTGCAGCCGATTTATATTATTTATTGTTTAACTTAAGTCCCAAGGAACATTAATATTTTATTCTAATTCTAATTACTTAGATTACGACCGTCAAAAGTATGTAAATCTTATTTTTTGTACACATGTATGTAACTGATTATTTTCGATTGTGGATCACACTCCTGAAATATCCAGAAACTTGCATGACGTCGATTTTTGAAGTAGGTAATGTAAGCTTAGCGTGCAGCCTCCCCCCACCGAGTCTCCAGTGGCTCCTTAACCATGACCAAAACGAAAATAAATTGTAGGATTGAGTAAACACGATAATGGATGTGCAAAATTTTATTTCGTAAAAATTACGCATGTCAGCAAAGGATTCGCGATGTCCAACTGGATACCGTGCAAGTAAAAACCTGAAGGATTTTAATTATCTCCCATTTTAGTATATCTTAACCGGTAGATTACTCTAATTATCAATCATAGTCTAAACGTGAATGCAGATATTCATGATAAAGTAAAATACTTTGCACTTTTCTAGATAACTTTTTGAAGAAGAACAAAGTCTTTTACTTTGTTGAATTGGTTATTGACCACTTAATTAATGTCTGCGTTAAATTATAGAGAGTTTGTCATGTCTTTTTTTAAAAATCTCAACTTCCTTTTTTTGCCGACGTTTCGCCTTTTAATTAAAGCTTCTTCAGGGCTACAACACAATGCAAGGAAAACAGTTAATAACAATTAAAATAATAAGAAGATAAAAAAGTTTACAATCATAAATTTAGTACCTCAAAGGTAAGATCAACATTCCTGCTATGACAATGGTAACAAAAACAAACTCTTCCTCTTGGTAACAAAATCAACACCAAAATCCAAAACAAAATGGAAACCCATGCTAACATTTTGCTTAAAAAATATAATAAGAAAAAGAAATAATTAAAAATGAAATAACAAAATTAACAATTCTGGATATCGTAACCTCAAATTTCGAATGTATATTACTTTTTTTTTACGAATATACAAAACATAATCGTATTCGTATTAAAAAGTCTTTTACGTTATCAGATACAAAAGTTCTACGAAGTGAAGACTGCAACTGTCATGTTTATTTGCGGGTGCAGATATTTGCGATTATTTTCAGTCACAGGTCTGGGAAGGAAAAGGTCATAACAGGAATCTCAAGGGATCACCCTAGTAAAGCCTTGACCGGGGTAATCATCAATGATCAAGCTCGCGAACGTTTCCCTCCAAATGCCAGCGGCACACGGAACATTTCATTCCTCACTACATAAGCAACGCCTTTCGGCCATTCACTTTCGACGAAATCTCACCTATCCGTGAGATACTAATAAGCCACCATGCGACTTCCAATCTCCTTCAAGTCGAAGAATAAAAAAATATATTAAGATTGCCTCGGGGCGATACGGAATTTATCCAACATCGAAAGAGTTCACCCGAATTTTCAGCTTATTCGTCTTATCGCTGGAAGGCTATCGTTGTGATTATATTCACGAACCCGCTTCGCCCTTCTCGTTAATCCTGGCATTAATACCATTTTCGCATTTCCAAAAAATAGTTTTTTTTTCAATCAAGATAGACGGCAAAAAAACAAGGAAAATCCTTGGGGTAGTGCACTCGAAAATTTCGGCCATGAACATTTTTACGGCGCTGGTTTATTGAGCGTCAATTACGGTTCATGCTGCTTGAGAGATCAAATGACCATTTTAAACTGATGAAATCAATGCCATTTACTAACTTCCACCGGCCACGTCAAAACTTAGAGAGCCAATTATATCTCGGCGTAGTTTTGCGAACATCGCAAACATAGATATGCTTATCTTAACGACCGCTATTGTTTTCCCAAAACCGCAATCCGGAGGTAATAACGAATGGCCAAGGATAACTCCCACTTCACGTATAAAGTTTGGACGCTTTCCACAAAGTGTTTTAATTTCCCATCGTCTTTTCAAAGCATTCCTGTTTGAAGAAAATTAAAAGCAAACGAACATAGACCTGAAACAAATAGAAGCATCTGAAATTAAATTCTTCTGACGAATTCCAACAAACGCAGAGAGACAAAGGAATACGGACATAAGAGAAGAGCTAGGTTTTCCTTCCATTGCGCAAAAAAAATACAAAACAAAATGGAAAGAACGTGTGATGCGGATAGTAAGAGAGAGGTTCCCAAAGAACGCTATGGAAAAAAAACTTGACCGTGGCAGGCTTTATTTACATTAAGGAAGGGACATTAGGAGTCTTCTTTCAGGCTAATTCTATTCGTAGAAAGTTCACTCCTTTCCGATAAATTTAACTTGCTAAAAAATAACCCTTCCCGCCTCACCAGCCCTTAATCTACGCACCTTTCTCAACCCTGTCTGACTATTTGTATTTTCTCCTCTTCTCCCGTAACTACAACAACAATTAACGAAGATAAACAAACATTCTGTGCCTGATGAGCCTGTAAATCGGTGAAACGCGTCGTAATAATAAACATTTTTGTAGAAAAGTAAGTATTTTACTTCATCATGAATGCTAACGCTATGGAAATACAGCAGAAATCAGGAAAGAGAAGAATGGGAAGACCCTAGGACCAGATTGTGAAAGTGAAACAGGAAAATTAATAGAGCCCAATCCTCGACGGAATAATAAAGGACGTCCAACAAAATCGACTCACGCAGGGGATGGCGCCACAAAAGATCACTGATCAAGATCATTCATTTACAATCCGTCCACTGAATCCCAAAGAGTATCAACTCTCACAGACATCCCGAAACGAAAACAAGGATGACGCAGGCACGGGGGTAAAAAATCTCCGTTGATGCGTGAGCGATGGAGCGTAAACAAGGGAAATTCGAAGAGTTTCCGAACTTTCACCGCACAGGCGAAAGAATTTGAATACGGAGAGTTCACAGTCCGGGAAAATAACCTGGCGCGGCGATTCTCAACGAGGTCCCGCCGCAAAATGCTATCGATCAATCAACAGGGTTGCTAGTGACTAGATTATGAAATTTCATGACTTTTTTTATGTTTTCCAAGGCAAAATTTTTATTTATCTAGTTGAAAAAATCTTTTCTTTGCCAAGTGTGTGTTTTAAACCGGGGAATAAAGTTTCCCAACAAACGGAGCGCCACCATGACCGTACATGAGAAAATCGGATTCTTTTCTATTGCCATATTATTCTTAGGTCTCGGCCATGACGAGGGCCACAAATTACTTGTACAAATTCTGTGGTGAAACAAATATTCCATCTTCCTCTGCAAGAGCATAAAGAACAGGACCTGAAAGTTAATTATAGGCCCATAATCAATTGCTAAACATCAAATAAGAGTTTCACTGCCACAATCATGCAAGCTATCAAAAACTCTTATAATTCAACACACATCACCTATCTAAAATGGTACTCCTCACTCGTTAAAATTAATTAGATTTAGTTTTCCACCAAAGAGAGTGAAATTTACCATGAAAAATCATATAACTTGACCGGGACTCGAATCCGGACTACCTAGGGGCAAGGAGATTCGACCTTGAACTGGAACGAGCGTTGCATGCCTGGTGTGGAATCACCCCGTGCCACACACCCTGGAGGTGCCGTGGTATTCCGTAGATGCAGAAGAAGTATTATTGTGCCAATTCGTGGATTCTACTTAAGGAAGTTTGACTGCGATATCACTTCACGTAAAATTCGATAAATTTGGACTTATTACAAAGAAAAATATCTCATCTTTCCAATGGTAGCAAAATATCAGCCACTTGCCATTATACTTCCCGAGATATTTGCCACATAATATCGGCTATTTTCCATAGGAAATGGTAAGCGCATGCACTCAAGAGAGACTTTATTTTAAAAATGAGGTATTTTTAACGAATAGATCTCGTCATAAACTCAACAACACGCAGTTTTTACGATCTATCAACTATTTTTACAAATAAATCAAATACTCAATGCAGTAATTTTTACAGAATCACGAAAAAATCTTTAGCTGTGAAGGCTTTTACGAGGTACATCATGAAAAAATGAATCAAATAAACACCTTATAAATTATGTAGTTGATTAATGAGAATTCAGAGTAATGAGTAATTTCAAACAAATTTTTGGCGTCACTTATGTTATAATATTTACTCAATGCTTCTCAGAGGTGATTGAGTTTAACAATTTAATTTTGATATGGTCTCTTTATGACTAGAGAAAAATCGCGCTCAAACTTCCTTAAGGAGGTTCCGCCGCGACTGTGTGAGTCAAAACAAATACAAAATCCCACATTGTTGATATTTTGTTTAAAAAATCCTGCTTTCACTGATACAATGCGTTACCTATAGAAACCCAAAAGTAAGGTACAAAATATGCACATTATTCCACGAATGAATTTTAAATGAGCACTTTTTTCCAGCCATAGGAGCCGACTGCAGCGCCATTTCCTACGAATTACCGCATTTTGACTTCAATTACGGCATAAATCTTCAAAAACTAGAAAAATAAGGTGGCAAGATGCCTGTATTTTATTTTTATTCAATTTCTCTGGATTATTTCCTCCTTAGAGACAGTTTTCCACGAAAATGACATTTGTATTTTATGGAAAAATACTATTTTTCCCTTTGTTTCTCTCATTCCCCCATTGAACACCATGTAATTACAAGTTCAATTATAGAATATAATGGCGCGGAAAGGTATTATTATGTTGTTCATATCATATGGAGGACAACCTTTTCTACAAGTAGACAGAATATAAATAAAATGACATTTAAGTCATTTTACGGCGGAACCACCTTAACTGATTACAACTTAAGATTACCTCAACATTTTAACAACATAGCACAACTTAAGATTACAACTTAAGATTACGCCAAGTTACGCCTGAAACTCCTTATTTGTGCTCGCATCTGTATTCGTATTAATGGTGGCACTAAAATAACACAAGAGCTTCATTGCAACTATTTCGCAACTGAAACAGTTTCAAAACGAAGCAGTTCCGTGAAACACCCAGTTGCGGACAACTGCTAGAGGCACACCAAACAACGGGCGATCGATCGGCGCTGTTAGAACATGGCTGGTAGTTCTGTATTCTATGAAATAATAAATCTTTCATTCAAATAAAGTAATAATTTCATTTGCAGCTAATTCACAGTTGTAATTCTACCTGCAAAGATGGGCGTACAAGTGTTGGCTGAATAAACCTGCAACCGCCTTCAACAGATTCAAATCCATCTAATTGTAGCTTATCACCGTAACGAAGCCATTCGTGCAGTGCAACTGGAACAGAATAGAAGACGGAAGAATTCAGCTAACAGTTGCCGCTGCACAGCACAGAGCGCAACACACACAGGCTGCGGCACGATCACGAAACTAACCTGTTGTTTGCAACAGTGATTTGAGACAGTTGTCTCACCGAAACAGTTGCGGCTGCAGGTGTTTCGCTGCGACAACACTTAATTCCACCAATAATTCGTATGTAGGTGAGAAAGATATCTTAAACAATATTTCATCGTTTAGACTCAAGCAGCTGTGGTTGAATCCTCTCGCAGAAACCCCTTCCATATTCCTTCACTGAATAGGCTAGAAGACAAAAAAATGACGACCTTCAGTATATCGCTCCGACTAATACTTTAAACGGACTGGATTACTTTCCCGCTGAGATGGAAAGTTAAGAACTGTCCCTTCCACATCCAAGGTTTAGTGCTTTCCATGTGATTCCACAATAACGGTTCACCTATTTTTCCGTTACCACGCACGTTGGGATTTGAAATAAGTAATGGCTTCCGGGAGATGACAAAGGGGGTATTCCACCTCTTTAACAGATACAGTCAAGGTACAGCTAGAATTTACCATAAAAATAGATGACCGGAAAAATTTCTAAACGTAATGGAATCACTCCATACCTTTTGACGAAAACTAACCTGTAACAAAAGAAAAAGGAATATTTCATTTTTCATGAAAAATCAATCTTTAGAATTACTTTTATAATCTTTGCACGCCAAAGTAAACGAAGGTCGGCTTTGAAGTACTCAGTCAAGCAGTTATCATTTATATTAACTTAAAGTTGAGAAGTAACTGCACATACATACTACAAGTTAGGAAAAAAAACTGTCAAGGAAATACGAGGGCGATCCAGAAAGTAGCAGACGTTTTGGCATGGCGCGGCAGTGGACGGAACTAGCGCCACCATCTTGGCGTCAGAGTGTTCCTACACTCAGTACGCAACCAGCCGTGGTAGTTTTCGCATCTTGCCTATCGTACTTTGTATACAGTGGAGTGTTAGAATGAGCGCTGCAATTGAAAATCCCGCCAGTTGCGAAGTGCGAGCTGTGATAATGTTTTTTTTTGCGTAAATTCACAAACCAATTGAAATTTATCGCCAGATTTGTCATGTGTACGGCCAGGGAATAATGAGCCAAACAATCAACTCAGAGAGGTATTGCGAAACATTCAGAAAATTAAGACGTGCGATACAAAACAAGCGTCGGGGAAAACTCAGCAAGAAAGTGTTGTTTCTCCACGACAACTCACGCTCGTCCACACATGGCCAATCGAACCAAAGAGCTCTTGGTTCGATTTTGGATGGGAAGTTTTCATCCGCCGTACAGCCCGGATTTGGCGCCGAGGGACTACCTGTTTGTTCCCAGTGATGAAGACGTGGCTCGCTAGTCGCTACGCAACGATTTGACACTGACGCTGAACTGCATGCCAGTGTAAACCAGTGGTTGAACTCGCAGGCGGCAGATTTCTACAGAGAGGGTATTGAAAAGCTTGTACCACGTTATGATAAATGCCTTAATTTAAATGGCGATTATGTAGAAAAATAGCCTAAGAGTTTACCTTCAAAATGTATTTAATAAAAATTTTTATTTTCACTTTGTTTATTTTTTATTTTAAAACGTCTGCTACTTTCTGGATCGCCCTCTACTGACTGATTTTTAAGCGTTCACAAAAAAGAAGCTGAAATTGTCAGTACCTATTTATGACTACCGATTTTGGATTATATTTATTACACAGATTGGAAGCCATTCCAAAGGTGCAAAGCCATTCCGCCTGGGATTACAACGATTACAACGATATGGCACTTTCGATCTCATTGCCGCACATTATTTGGAAATCACTACACGAGATAAAACCACAACAAAAAATTTAACCACAACGTTCAATCAATCAAAATCAGATCCCAATGAAAACTTTCCCCCTTACCTGATGTTAAGAAGATGGTATATACTCAACAGAAATCTTGATCACAGGTACAGTCAGTGAAGTTATTTAGGCTAGATGTCAAATACGATACACGAAGTCAAAGAAATATATCGAATTGAAAATTATCGGCCCGTGGACGACCAATCAGGGAGCCGTAAAAATGGGCATTGCTTTGGGATTAAGTGAGGATTCGTCAGGCGGCGGTCGATGGGACTTTCGTGACATAATAGCGACATCGCCTTCTAACCCCCGCATGACCTCAGACTATGAATGGGGAATACGGTGGCTCCCATTGACCTCTCGGCCGGCGGGGGCCGCGGTTCGCGTGACGGCCTCTTCGGTGTCCTTCGGATTAAAAATTTAACGCCTCGAACAAAACAATTGGAAGGCCGCGTCGCCGGGAAAAAGCATTGTTTGTCTGCTTGAAGGGTGGAGGATAGACTGAAGGAATAAAGTCACAAAACAGCCAAACGGAAGGGTCCTAAAGCTTGCTTTCCATTAATTACATGAAAAATGCATGGAAACGACAGAGTACAGGCCTCATTGCATTATCTAATCGGTGAGATCGGAATACGGTTATTCAAGCTTAACAATCCACCTTTTTTTTAACACATGCATTGCGACTAGTTGCACCTCACTGTAGCATCTTAAATTAAATTCAAGAATTCCTATACTCTTAAAGTAGCAACATTTTTGTGAAACTTGTCAAAATAAATACACGGAAATATCTCTAATTTTAAATTTCCAGATTCTAGTCTCTTTCAGCATAAAAATATTTCCAGTTTTTATATAGCACACCTTCAAAAGAGCCCAGTAAAAGGTAAAAGAGTCCCCACGAAAATACGTAAGTATGTATTAGACAAATCGTTTTAAATCTCCTATAAACAATATTTTAGCTCATTAAATATATCATTGTTGTTCAGTTCAATAACGAATAACCAATATGAAAACAATTATTATGTCATTAATCTGTCAATTCAAACATATACTCTGAGAATATAAAGAAAAACATTTGGAACAACAGGACAGGCCTTATTCAGTGAATGCTGGACTCCAGTATATCGTTTAAAACAAATTCATTACTCAATTATTTCAATGGCATACGTTTGAGAAATCTTCAACGATGGTTCTGCTGTTTGGATACTTCTGCTATTAAGAATTATGGATTAACGATCTCTTACTGAGCATCTAAATGAGTTGATTACTCAGTTTTAATTACCATATTCGTCGTCAAAAATAGGTAACTATGGAATTCGACGATGTATCGGCGTCATCCATCAAATACAGCCTGTGATAACTTTCCGAAAGTTCAATGATACAAGTTCACGACTTATTACTTCTATTCAATTTTCTTCATCATAGGTACTCTGTCCGCGAACATGATATCATACAACGTAGTTCAAGATTAGGAGGGATATAATGTCAACTTCTTCATCAGTTCCGCAATGAGCTCAATATCTTGATTCAAGAACGTGTCTTCAGTTTATCCTAAATTGTTTAGGTCCCAAATATTTCTGCTTAAGATCCATGAAATGATGTGAGGAGCACGTCTTTGATGAATGAGTCTAGTTATTAAGATCTCCATGCACTGAGAAAGACAGGCTGGCGGCCTTCCACATGTGATTTGAATGCAAAACATGAAAAAGTGAAGAGAAAAATAATGAATAGCAAGAGATGAACATCGGAAAACATTCTACTAATGTTCCCGACAATATGTAATAATTAATACTTAATTTTCTCCAAATAATCGATTTTTTGTAAAACATTTTAGCTGTGTCATACGGTTCAGCATATTCTAATTTGACAAATAACTTCTTGGCAACTCTATGTACTGTCACTTTTTAAATAGGAATTGAATATTGGAACCATATTATTTTTTCGCTTCCTTTCGCTTTTCGTACACAACAACAGTTACAGCCAATTTGAATCATTTTTTTTCTTTTATTACTTTTATTTTATCATTTAAATAGCAGGAGAAGATTCTAAAACTAACGCAAGGCAGGCAATGCAATTTTTAAACTGATTTCTCAATTTCTTAATCTACAGAAGTAAAACCCTATAGGGGGCAATCGTATTCCACCCCAAAGCAAGCTAAGATACTGCTGGAGCTGGTAAGTAGTTGATGGCGCAATTCAACCCATTCCGTACGGTAAAAAATATCAAAACCAGTGAATTTTGGAAGAAAACATTAATCGCTGTTTACTAGCCAACTGCATACCAATTACAGTGTTTATGATACCTGCTACGCATAGTACCCATTTACAGACGAATGTTAAAAGAAATGAGAATATCGCCGATAAACTCGTTGATATACTTGATGAAAATATTCTTTTAAGATACCAATTTCAGGCGAAATCTTTCCAAATATTGACCGATTGATATCGTAGATATATTTTTGTGAAATCATTGAAATGCAGTATCTGACGCACGCTCCTTTTCTTTAACTTCCATTCGGTTTGCCTCACAACATACGATCCACGCTTACTCATCGTATTCCTCCCGCAAGTCGAGAAACGATTCATAAGCAAAAGTAAGCTAAACGCAGTTTTATGTAACTGACTGAGTGCTGAATCAAGCCCCACGCGCTGTTTGCGATAAGACCAATGAAGGACAAGAGGTAAACGGGTGCCATTCGCAGCAGAAAGTCCGAAGATATTGGAGCGAAGAAATGTTATGCATGATACGCGGTTCAACATTAATATCCGATCAGCAGATTTTGGGTATTCTATCAGCTGATTCCATCCACGTAAGAAATAAGTGTGTGGTTATTTTTTGCGTATTTAAGTGAGAAAACAATAGAAACGTTCAACTTTGCCAGCATATGAAACTTATTCTGCTTAACTTGACGTGGTTTTAGTATTGCTGCGTCAGAGCTTCCCAAATTTACTCATACATTTGGCTTCACAGTCAAGTACAGCCATTTCCACCTATTCATTCCCAAAAGATCCCCTTTCCACTGTATCCCGTTTCTTTTCAACTCCTACAACTATCCTCTCCTAGACGTCTTCTCTCCTAACAACACCTTTGGCACCTCACTAAAAGGCTGACACTTTCATCCCATGAGTTGCTAACTGTAAGTTGTTTACTTCGTTGATTTTTCTACCTCACATTTTCTCATTTATATTTTACAAGAATTAATCAATTAATTTAAATAATGGCCAATGTAAAAGGATTAACGGCCGTTCTTGTAGTGAGATTAAATAAATAAATAAAAATGCATAAAGGACATTAACTATTATGCTAATATTCAAACACAAATTGGATGTATTTTCCTTATTACCTAATGAGGTAGAACTAACATTACGGAAGCTACCAAAACGCACACTTTCATTGCTTCCAACCGATTATCCGCCTTAACTTTTCCTCCACGTGTCACGGCCGCATATCTCAACCGTTTTTACGACCCATTCGATCGAGTCTAGGCTTATGTTATTTCCCGTTAGCCGTTGTCTTCCAACTACCACTAGTCCTTCATCGATTGCAATATTCCCGCTTCTATTACACTCTCTCTCTCTCTCGTTTTATATAACTGATTGAATGAACAGCACAGAACGAAAATGTCTCAACCGAAGGAAATATCTTCGGAGGAATCGGAAATAGGTTCAGCACCATTTGAACATGTTCCAAATGACATCTGCGCTCGAATATTTCTCGAGCTCACAACTCTCTTGTAGACTTCCTTAAGTTCTTGTTTTGACTTCCTATATTACACAAGCTCCTCTTGATTATCATTTGGCTCAAAAGGATTTGAAATATTGCCAAAATGACTGAAAAATGACAGTCAATATGTGCATTCATGTTAAAAAGAGTTGGAGACCCAACTAAATGGAAAGATAAATTTATAACGAGCAATTAAAAGTGGAGTACTATTTTCACACCTTCCTTAAGTATCTACCAGGGTCTTAACACTTTAGAGTCGTTATTAGATTAAATAATGCATAAACAATGGCACTAAAGTATTGAAACTATGCTTGATAACCAACTCGTGTGAAAATAGTCTTCTTTTAATTGCTGTTCATCATAAACGTTGGAAATTCTCATCACGTGACGCCTAAAGTAACTTCCAATCGAAAGACATAAGTGGAATATTAAAAATAGCTGTGCATGACAAGATGAGGGTAAATAAGGGTGACAAATGAAGCGGAAAGGATTAATGTATGCAACAGATAATAAATAAGGAGGCTTGTAAGACAAGGGCCCTATGCGAGCAATGTATTAAGTCCTTCCTTGGGAGCATACAAAAAGGACCGAAAAAAGCTCTCAATAAAGATGGTTTGGGCGAAATATCGCTTCAATTCCGATTTTCAACATTTGATCTCATTACAAAGATTAATTAGAAACAGTTATCGACGGGATATAGTACGGCTCCGCTCCTTTTACTCAAAGACACTTTTTTTAATGAGGAAACTCTGACACACACAGCGCTTCAGTAATTTAACGGTGAGTGGCTCCTATATTTCTTCAAGTATTCAAAAAAATTAAGTTCGACTCACCTTAGTATTTCCATGAAATTGTTAAAAACCTTCGTTTTTGAAGGCGTTTTCAGCATACGGCGTGAGTCAATAAAATCAAATCAAAGCCTCAAACATTTATGTTTAACAAATTACTGAGAAGTTCAGTCGTATGAAACAAAGTTTTTGGGTCATAAATATCACTATATTTACTTCATACTTCAGAAAGCTGCTTAAATTTCAATATAAAATCTCATCATGACTATGGAAATATCTTGCCCGAGCTACCTTAGCGGAAGAATAAAATGGGTGATTATCCCAATGCAAACGTGTGTGAAATACATCGTTTAGATCACGGCCTTCACATCCCAAGTTCTTCAACTATGTACTTCTCCCCCCATGCCTCCTCCCTTAAAAAGTTCCACAACATATTCTTTTGTTCATTTTCTGCCCATTAATTTCTTAGAATTACTCTTCGATTTGCTTTTCACCCACTTCATATTCTCGACCCATAGCGTTTACAGCTAGAAGTAATTACGTTATGAAAACAATGACGCAGAGAAAATGAAATTTATAACAATCCTCAACAGTCAATTTCGATTAAACGCACGACGTGTATGTACAGCCAACGGCGTACGTAAAAGTGGGAAGATAATCGTGCGTAGGTTTCATCGGAGTTGATTGGCCTTGTTCTCCATTTTCCGGGTTTCGACTTGTTTAACTGGCTCATTTACAGAGATTACTCCGCACTTGTGACAACTTCTGACCCAGCGTGGAGGAAACACATACGGATCATTATTTGTGGAGCTGCATTTAAGAAACCAGGATTTATCAAGTGAATAGGAGAGTCCTCGGATGAAAAACGGCGAGCAATGGAAGTGAGACGCTACTTTGCTCAGGTTAGGCCACTTCTCAAATACGCTGCGAGTATATAGAACCTTGCACAGAAAGATTTGACGCGCGAAATAAATTTTAAACACGAAGGAAAGCTGCATACCTTCGTTAAAAACTGCTACAAGCGAACAATGTGTCACACAGCTGATTGAGGGGAGGGGGGGAAGTTGGGAGCTGCAAGAGACTCGGGAGTCTACCCTCTTGGCTAAGATTACTTGCAAATTTCAGATCAGACGTGTTTCAGTATGACTCGGAGGATATTATTTTGACCCTGAACTTCATCCCAGAGCTGACGGAAGAGAAAAATAAGAGAGATAAAAGGGAGGTATCAGCCTTGATTGTGCGGAATTCCAACATATTGTAGACATTTAAATTGCAATTCTCCACAGATAAAGATTTATTCGACACGGATTTCGATGCACTGCATCATGATGATGATGGTGCAGTGCATCGAAACCCGGGTCAAAAAACTCTTTACCTGGGGAAATTACTATTTAAATGTCTACATTATAAGAGAGATATGCTGCCTAAATGAAAGGTCAAAGTTCCTATTCTACAGGCACCATTTTTGACAATAGTAACGAAAGAAGAGGGATAAATCAAGACACTCCGTCAAAATGCAATTTACCTCTATCCTCTCCCTCTTCCTTCTTCCCATTTCCTCTCCTGTTCATGGCTGTTGTCCTAGCAACCCCTGCAAAACGCTCCTGTAGCGTTATGCTAGTAGATGGAGATTATTACCGGAAGTGTAATCTACAAATAGAGGTAGGTTAAAATGCAAAAAGAATATAGATATCCTCTAAATTTTTACAGGTGCATACCTCTATCTACCAACAGTAACAGTGTCCTAGCAACCCCTGCAACACGCTCCTGCGGCGCTATGCTAGTAGATGGAGATTATTACCGGCAGTGAAATCTACAAATAGAGGTAGGTTAAAATGCAAAAAGAATAGTTATCCTCTACATTTTTACCTCTATCTAGCAACACCATTTCTTTCTTCATCTCAGCATACGTCCTACCTCTCTTCATCTCATCCATAAAACATGTTCCCCTTCTTCCCCTCCCCAGGTTACCCAACATCTTCCCTTCTATCACAGCCTTCAGCATTTCTTTTCCACTCATTGCTCGTACCAACAGCCTACTCTGCCTTCTCCTAATTTCCTCAAGTAATTTCCCCTCCTCACTCACCTTACTGAGCACTTCCTCTCCACCGCACCTGCATGCTCCTAATGCCAATGGCGTAAATTACCTCAGTAGTCGTTCGTCGCCACAAATAACCCGACCCACCGGCGAACGAACATGGTGTTGATGCACGAACAACTCGCGCTATAAGAAGCACGGACGATAATAACTTGGCGTCCGACAAGGAGAAACGAGACAGCGAAGAGCGAAAGAGAAGAGAATGGAAGAAGTCCCGGAGGCAGGCAGGCAAGCAGCCCTCAGCTAACAATGGCATTTCCTGAAATGGTCCTCCCGGCCACTGCGTAACCATTAAGGGGAGTCGCGCCTCCCAACTCCCGCCATTAAAAACCCGGCCGGCCGCCAGGCAGCGGCAAAAGCGAGCGACCTTTCCCGCTCGCCGCCATAACAACCGTCGACGCGGAATGAAACAATTGAATCACGGCAGGAAACGCGGCGGGGGTAGGGAAAGGGGAGGGTGGCGGGAGAGCGTGAAACAGCCACCCCTCCCCCTACTTATGCACATACTTCCAGAGCGTAAACAATGGCGGCGTGACCACCGATTCCTTCGTCCACGTTGACTCCGGGGAAATAACATTCGAAAGAGCTCGTTTTCGTATCAAGAGGCCTCGTATCGAGCAGAGATGAGCTTCGATGGAAAGCCATCGACAGGTGAAAAAGAACTTCGAAGCCAAACTATCGATTCGGAGAAAACATCGACCTTGATCTATACATGCATTCGTGTTAGGGTTTCTTTAGCGGGATTCCGGTTGGATTTTCGCTAGCAATTTTAAATTTCTCGGGATTTCCCGGAACTTTTTTCTTTAGTTTTAATTTTGGTTATTTTGGGTTTATTTAGAAATTCCTTTTTACACATGCAAAGTTTGATTAATAAATTAAGTTTCAGGATTTATTTCACTTTCCTTCATTTTTCTGAGCAGTTTTCGAAGCAATACTATTACGTTTTTTTCGTAGTGTGTATGTACATGTTTCATTACAGTTTTCGATTAAACGGAGCTGTTTTTTTTAATTGTAATATTAGGATTTCTATAAAATGCATAAATACTTTTTAGTACATACTTATTTCCAGATAAATATGATTTTAGTTTGATCGTTATGGAGATGGCAGAACTTATTAAAAGACCATAAAAATAAACAATAACTACTCTATTCTAGGATATATGAGCTTATAGTAGATTTAAAATAGAATCTCGGGAAGGAATCACTTCTATCCCGGAATTCCGGGATAGAAGTGATTCTCACGGTCAACCCATTCCTCTCACACTATTCCCTCCTCTATCATAAATCTGCTTCGTTCTTCTACTCTCATCCATTCTCTCGACGTGACCAAAACCAACGAAGCTCGCTCATTACAAACACAGCCGGAGCTTCCGTTCCATATTATTTCATCACCCACTCATTCCTAACCCTAAGGGTGAGTTAACAAGGCCAGTTTACTCCCGCAAGTTTTTTTTCTTTAAGAGCTTGTTAGGGGATTAAACTCTGGCAACATTTTTCACAAGTCAGTGCTGAGCCGGATTGGTTACCGTTAGTACTGGAAACAATACCTACGTTTCTGCAAGCGACTTGCCGAAACTAAAAAATAGTTCTGCAAGCGGACTTGCAGAGCTGTTTATAAGCGCAAGTTAAGTCGAAAATCACTTGCTGCAAGTTACTTATGCAATAAACATGCAAGTGTAATCCAATCTTAACACTTATGCTTTTACCGCTAACACTTAGCTGACTTCGTTACACTGGAATCAATAAGCTTCTGCAAGCGACTTGCCGAAACTTGACAGTTTTTCAAGAGGACTTGCATAGCCGTTTGCACGTGCAATAGACGTCGACATTCGCTTGCGGCAAGTAACGCGTGCAATAAACTTGCAAGTGTAAACCCACCTTAACACTTATGCTTTTACCGCTAACACTTTGCTGAATTATCGTTATCCAAAACGAAAACCTCTCTAGAATGACAATAATCGCAGTCACTGTATCAAGAGTAACGCGATCGAACGCGCAATGGAGAACCGTGATCGCGCCCCAGACCTTTTTATTCTTCGCCAGAATCATGAAAAAAAATACACATGCATCATCACTTCATGTGCGGACTTCCTTAATCAGCTCTTCTTTCGCCTTCCCGCCCCACACCACCGCCTCAGCAGGTGTAGCGTGAGTACATACGGACGCAAGAGAGAGACGCGCGAACGGAATTCACTCAACTCCAACCTCCACACTTTCTCGCATCGCATGCCGATTCCCATTGTGACCGAAACCACACTCTCACCCACACACGCGGAGCTTTTGTTATCCCGGAGCCGTTTCAACGTATTTCCCCTCCCCCCCACGAAAAAACCATTTATTTCTTTTTTCACGCGCAAGTATGTATGTACTTTACCTTTTCGAAAGAGCCGAGGATTACGACCCGCGAAATTCCTTTCACCACTCACGCTCTCTCATATACGTATATGAACATATACCGGTCGGTCGCAAAAGCATGTATAATATGTGCGTGCCCTTTATGGCCACGCCGACGAACAAGTGGTCTTCTTCTTTCTGACCCTCTCCGACCATTGTGGCTCCGCCTCACGGCCCATTGTTGTCGCGGGGGATGGAACGGGCGGCGATCGCCACGGCGAAGAGGCGAACCACTCTCATCCGCAAAACGATGGAGGCGTAAATGTAAAACGAAAAAAAAGAAGAGAAACGTACATGAGAAAATGGGGTACAGAAAGAGAGGTCCATCTTTGGCATCTGAAAACGGTGGAATGCCGTTGTAACAGACTTTGCGCTACATCATGCCGAGGAGATGACGGGCGAATGGTGTAGTATAAGCTATTACGGTACCTGTCCGTCTAGAATACTGCAATCGAGACTATTGTATTAAAAAAACAAACTTAAAAAATACCACTAACTCCTCACAATTACCATAATTGTAACTTTTAAATAATTTTAATAGGCTAGGAGACGCCTCAAAAGGCGACATAGCAAGCGAAAAATGATACCTCATCAGACATACCAGGCAGGTAAATATTTAAATGGAATGTAATAAGATACTTGCATGCCAATCACTAAAGCTTCTTATACGTTCACGCTCAAGAAAACTTTCTAAATGAAAATTATTGTATTCTTCGTCGAAAATATCAAAAATATACGATGCGGTTTGACGCGTTGTTCGGTTAAAAAGCGACAGAAAAAGTTGGTATGTTCGAAAATTATAAAAATTATTGAGGAACCAGCCTAATCTTTCTTCTCATTTTGAATTATCAAAAATATTCTGCTTAGTCAAGGAAAGTGTCACAATCAACGACCCTTCAGTACAGTTCTGGACATGTAAGCATCGTTTACACATACCATGCTCCCGTTTTTACTCACTTCAGGCGGTGTGCGAGTATTCCAACGCATTGCCGCGGACAATGCATTGTGCTCCGCAAACCCGCTTTCAATCCGAGACTTTCCGAAGCGCACAAAGGTGTCTTGCGATGGAGGCGAACTTTTTTTTTCATCCTCAAGTGCGCATTGGCTTCGAACGCAAAAAAATTCCGTCGGCAAGCCTTCTTCTCTTCCACGTCTCTAAAATCCCCGCGTGCAGCGGAAAAGTCGTCTGATTCAGCGATGTCGATCGCGGAAAATTGAAACTGCGTCTTCCTGCAGCGCGAAAGCTCGCGTGGCAACAACATCCAAAAAGGATGATGAATCAAGGATCGATTCGCCGAGACACTTTAAGGTGGTTCCGCCGTAAAAGGACATAAATGTCATTTCATTCACGTTATGGATATGTACTTATAGAAAAACAAGTCCCCTGTCTGATATGAACAACAAAATTTTACCTTTCCACGCTATTTTTCTCGCAAATCGAACTTAAAATTACTTGGTGTTAAATGGAAGAGTAGGACGAAAACATGGAAATCTATTTTTTTCTATCTAACATACATGAATACCATTTTCAAGGAAAACTGTTTACAAGAAGCGAAAATTCCAGGGAAATCGACTAAAAATAAAATAGATGCACCTTACCAACTTATTCTTTGAGTTATTAGCTAATTACTGCGATAATTGAAGTCAAAATGTGGTAATTCCACAGAAATGGTGCTGCAGCGAGCTCTATAGCAGAGTCCTCTGGATGGCCGTTCTCAACACTACTCCCTCATAGGGTTTAACTATGCAACTTACTCACTAACTCACTTAACATAACTATGTAGTGTATTATCGGCAATCCAGAGGACTCAGCTCTATAGCTATGAAGAAGTGTTCATTAAAAATATATTTGTGGAATAATCTGCAAACTTTATACCTTAATTTTGGTTTCGAGTAGCTAAAGCAAGTCATCAGCGAAAGTAGCATATTTACACTAAATAAACAACGAGTTGGAATATAGTAGTTGTTTTGACTCACACAGCCACGGTGGAACCTCCTTAATGCGTTTGCTTTCTTTTTAAATTCCGACGCCACACATTATAATCAATACCACAACGATTGAAGAGACTCAGAATGTAAGCGCAGGGATTGTGTTCACCAAAATGGAACCAAAATGGTATTCAGCACGAAACGAGAGAATGACAAGTGTTATTCAACTTCTGATTCTTGAAAAAAACTTAGTCTTGCATCTAAACGACGCACGGAAATGTTGCATTTTAAGGCTTATTTTTTTACATAATGTAGGATTTACAACCTCTGTAATCATACGTACCATCACAAATCCATCCATCACAAATCAATCAATCTTTATTCCAACATTTAATCCCTTTTAAACTCTTAGTATCTCTTGACTCGCTTCATACCGTCAATTTTTCCTATCCTTTCACCACGCTTGTCCAACATTCTCTTCCCTAATATAGCCCCTCGTCATGTCGTCACTCCTCAAAACGCCCCAAAGAAACTTTTTCTCGCTCTCCTAATTTTTCCTAACCACTTCCTTTTGACGAACGAAGAAAGAACACCAAGAAAATATTTTTTTACTTTCACAGTATCTTTATTGTTCATTTAACACAAATTCCTGAAATAATTTATCAAGGGGCCACTGGCTACAAAAAACACTTGTTCATGAATGCGGCCGATACTATGAAGAATTCCATTGATATTTTCTACGATGGATAAGATAACTTAAAATCTAGCAATCCACTGTTTTAGATATATTTATTTCGACTTATTTGTGGAATCTTCATTATAATTAATCAACAATTATTAATAAAGCAATAAAATAAAAATTCATTGGACGTTACAAAGTTTTTTCTCGGTGTTCGACCTCCATTCGACATCATGAAGTTCCATGAAGTTAATTCGGAAACCATTTTATACCTTTCCTCTCGTACCACCTCTTAAACTTCCTCATTTGTTTTCCTCTTCTAACTCTAAAGCATGTCTCCACTCCTCAATACGTCCTAAAGCAACTTTTTCGGCCTTTTTACGCACAACTATGCAAATCATTGTGGCATATAGGTCTGCGTCTAGATTATCTAGCAAGCAAATAAGTCGATTAATACACGCATGACCAAAAAAATAAAATTATATGACACTAATAGGTAAATGGCAGAAGTTACCAAGTATTGGCTAAAAAAAGATTCCATGATTTGATATGAATCAGAATGATGCTCTCACAAACTTTATACGGGGTCAAGTTCGTCATTATGCAAAACTACCCCGACTGTATCCATAGCAAAATATAAAAAACACAAAAAATTTGAGAAATCACACATTATGTCATACTCAAGTAAGAACCCCCGTTTTTTTCAAGTATTCACTTCTATTTATTTTTGAGCTACCACTGAAAATAGCATGTGTGCTCTTTTACATCAGGGTTTTCACCAACATGAACTTACACATGCAGAATGAAGAGTTATTCCGGTTTTCAAGTATTTCAAAGAGGACCGATCACCCCGTAGTTTGTAATGCTACAGTAAAAATGTCTCACACGTTTCTTTTCAGAGATTCGGACCACGCTCGACATTGCGCTCCACTATGTCACAATGAGACGAAATGCACTTTTCACCTCTTTTCACTTTTATTAGTCTTCCATTGCATAGTTAAGCCAGAAACATTTAAATTAACCACTCACACTTGTTACTCCGAAAATAATTACATGCGTACTCGAAACATGAGGTTCACTATCATAAAATTGTGGGTCAAAAAAATCACCGAGGAAGGTTGAAATTTCAGCGATAATTTCAAATTTATTTCTTTTATTTCAAGGTGAATTTTGGCTCAAGTATTTTCGAGATAAACCTATTTAAACTCTTCAAACAAATCTAACGGTTTACTGCGGATAGGTGCTGGCGATACTGGGCTAACTCGTGAGAAGGTCCCGAGGCATAAAACCTTAGTCTGGAAATTTTCCAGGAATGCACACCATTTTGAAATAACACTGGTCTCTTATCACACAGAGGAGTGGCGAAATGGCGCACGGAGCCCAAATCCGATTAATTCCGCATTAATAAAAAAAAATTAGTGATGAATGAAAATAAACAGCGCCGCCTTAAATTTCCATCTCTACTGATGCACCTAAACACCAGGGTCCTTGGATTATTCAAATTTGTATCCCAGCCTTCCTCATGAGTACAGTGAAACTATCGGGAAGTATATTTAAAATCAAAAGCATCGGTGAAGACTTAATTCCCAAGGGTCAAAAAAAGATTTTAATGCATAATGCGAGCTTATATTCATGGCCAGATTTCGAAAGAAAAAAAACGTCCAACCCTGCCTAGAAAACAATTAATCGAACAGATTCAGAAAAGTATCTTGGGTATTCCATTGGGTAATAGGCTCCATAGATCTTAGAATTAGCTATTTTAAAAACAGGAACTCACGGGCAGCTGGGAAATAAATTACCCGTACAAGAGGAATAAGCCATTTCCAAATTCCAAATGAGGGCGAAAGCAATATTTTATGATAATTTACAAACAGGAGCACGAATCGCATGTGATAAAGGCTAATGAAAGCTATGACCTGATTCTCCTCCCGTGTTGTTGTCTCCAACTATTTTCAGAGCTTTCAATACTCATAATTTTCTACTGTTATCCCGAGTTTGCACGAGAAAAAGTATTACGAATTCCTAAAATTTATCTGAGCTATTAAAAGAAATGCTTCTGCAATCACATTCATCGCGTCTAGGCTATTGGAAAAAGAAAGTAATTCACTAAAGTGGCCGATTTCAATCACTGTACTTCTCCGTTGCCATAGTTTTTCATTTTTCTCTGCCTCGATCAAAGCAGCTCACTTATTCATACCGAGGACCATTGGTGAGCGGAAATAGATAGCTTGTGAGATATTCAGGAAATTCCCTACAAACAACCAAGTGTTTCAAGAAATTACCTGTATCAAATGATGATGGAAAATTGCTCGTAAATTTATTTCCTTTTAGTACTAATGTAGCTTGATTTCCAAATGATTGATCGTTTATAATTTTTATACCTGCTGGTAAGCTCCCTCATGGTTGTTACAATATTCGGGAAAAGAAATTCCCTGACATTTCCCTGACAAAAATTGTCATTCTCCCTGACATTTTATAAAATTTCAAATGCAAATGAAAGTTGAGAAAACAAAACAATGTTAATTGTACTCATCAAATTTATTGACAAATTCACGAAACGAAGGCAAAATCAGAAGATGAATCACCAACTCCGACAACAGCGAACCAACGTATAGTTGGGGTGCGTCGGCCATTGACCAATTCATCGACCTTCGCCCTTATCCAATTTTTCCCCGACAGCTGGGCGTTTTTCCCTGACTTTAACAATCTGTCCCTCTGCCACCGGAAATGTAAAATTCCACCTGCAAACGTCACTTAAAAATAAAAATAAAGTTAAATTATGAAGGCTATCAAATTGGAATATTTTTGGCACCAAAAGTACGATGTAAAGGTGGTGTCGGGATTATTAAATTAGTTTCCAACAACATTGGGCGCTCTATGAAGATTTGATGCCTGAAATCACTTCTTGTTACAGGAGACATTAGCGTGAGATACTTGGAAGGAATAAAGACAATTGGGTTGCTTTTTGAGCTGCTGTAAATCCTCCCCTTACGACGATTGCTAAACTGTGGCAGGACACTGCATCCTCAAGGAATATGCTTAGCGAACACACTCTTCCGTTCCATTGACGATGCTAGACTTTTTTACCGTAGCGAACTTAACTTCCCCCATCTACGCGGCTGACATTGCAGAAGTACGGCACAAAATGCAATGGTATGGGATATATTTTGCGACACAACAGCCTAATGAAAACAACAATGGGAGGAGAAATAAATGGGAAGATTTGTAGAGGAAGACCAAGAATGGAATGGAATAAAGCAAATCATGAAGGACGTCAAAGTAAATAATTATATAAAATGAAATGGATGGCAGAGAGGTGAGTGGAATGGAGAGCTGTCGCAAACTAATTTTCCGATTGATGACTACTGATGATGATTACTATCACTATATTTGAATTTAGATTTCTAGTTTCAGCTTGACCTCTTGAACTTGTGTTCCGGAAAATATTCGTTCCATCAGCTATACCTGAAACGATGGCGTGCAACCGAAATAAATTGAAGTGGGCTTTGAAGATTCTAGTCGTAAATTTACCCTTTTTTCGCGAGTGGACCAATAGGCAGTTCTTTCACCTCCACGGGCTTGAAATGTTTGAGTTTAAATTAATGCGTGATAACTACACCGATGATTCTTAAAAGGAATGAAAACGGAAAGAAAAAGGAATTTATTAACAAATGTCCACTTAAGTATAGAAGTAAGAAGAAAATTTGCTAAAACATTTGTGTGGAGTGTATTAACTTACCGGGTGTGAGACATGGACATTCGGAAAAGCAGAGTTTAAGAAACTAGAAGCAGCAGAAATGTGGATATGTAGGAGACTTGCAAAGACGAGGTGGATAGAGAGAAAAACTAATGATAAAGTGCTTGCTTTAGTGAAAGAGAAGAGGTCCTCTTAAATACAATTAAGGAAAGGAGAGCGAAGCTAGTGGGACATATATTACGGCAGAACAGTTTTCCGACAAATATTTTTGAGGGAATAGTACTTGGAAAAAAATCAAGAGGGCATCCCAGAACTTCTTCCTTTAAGATGATATTCACGGAATTGGACCTGCATTCATATGGAAATATGAAGAAAACAGAAATGAAGAGAGAGACATGGCTACAGCGACAAGGAATCGCCTTTAGAAAATGATGACTACACCGATAGAAAAAAATTGAAAACTGCCAATTGGATTTCACAGTTCTCTTCTTATCTCAAAAAACAATCCTCTGATTGGCTAAGCCTAAAAATTAAAAGTTATACCTGCCCCCCCCCCCCCCCCCCATTCCTCCTCCGAGAATTGCAACGCAACCATCTTGAGCAAATATTTGACCCCACAAGATAAACAGGGGAAAATGACACCTTGGTAGCTTACCTAGCTAAAACCCTCGGCGCGTTTGCGAGAGATCCGTGTTCGATTCCCAGCCAAGGCGAATAATTTCTTTCTTCTGTGGAAGTATCGCTCATAGAATTAAACTAATTCACTTCCTTCATTGCCAAGCGATTTCCCTGCTCGGTTGTTTTCGTGACATTCCACCAAACTCACTTTCCACAGCTTACCTCAATTAGAATTTCATTTCTATACTCTGATACCCAAATTTGAAGTACTTTGTTTTATATTCTGGCCCCCAAATTGAATCTCTCCCATCATTCGGAAGAACGGCGGGAGGAGGAGAATCTATTTAGAAGAAGACCGGTCGGTGAAAATTTCGTCCCCACGGCTCGATGAGTTTCGATTATGATGTCCGTCTGCTTCGCCGGCATTTCCTCCCGGGGGGCAAATCAACGTCTGAATCTCTCTCCCTTTTGACGCCTCGACTTATTATTTTTATTTCCACGGCCCCCTGAAGCCATGTCACACTCACGACGACTGGTCGCCGTCGTCGTCTACACGCCAGCGTGGAGAGAGAAAGAAACACAAACAAATGGGGTCCGAGCTATTTTTACAAACGCCCGCGTTAATTCAGAACAACCCTTTTCTACTCAAGTCTCCTCCCCCACATATACACCGGGTCTCACGTTTATCTATTTATATTTATATACACACACGCACGCATATATTTACGCATCAGACCGTGACTAATGTGGCTAGACGAATGCTTCTCGACTCGCTAGCAACAGACAGCTCCACCCACTTCACCTCCCAAACTCTTTGACGGCGACGGGGATGTAGTGGGAATAAAATGAAGAAATGTCCCCTGTCACTTTTAATCGATTCGCTTCTTATTTCCGTCTTCCCCGTTTATATCCCCGAATATGATAGAGGGCGTCGCGACGTCAGAGCCACCTCCGAAAATAGTCCCCCCCCCTCCCATACCATCGAAACCCTCTCATTTTCGACGTCACGAGCACGGGAAATCGTTCGATATATTTTCTCCTGGATGGCACTATTGTTAGTAATATTATTATTCATTTCCTCATTATCTTTATTGATCTGAGAAATAAACTAGAAGCGAGGTTACGTTTACATTTACTGGAGGCATTTAAGATGTAGAATATTATTATTTCAGGTGGCTTAACTTGCCAGGTTTGTAACAAATTAAAAAGAAATTATTTGTAACCAAGTTTCCCAAAGTATAGATTTAACTCAATTTAAGTAGTAGTAGTAGTAGTATTTTTGCTCAACGAGCTTCGACGGCTAAGGTCATTTCGCACTTACTGTCTGCCACGTGCAGACAGGGACAACAGCACTCGGACGAATCGGAGGATCACCCCTCCAAACCCGAGCCGAGCCCAACGATGCTTAACTTCGGTGACTGATCGGGAACCGGTGTTTCCATCGTGGCAGGCAGTTGCCAACGCAATTGAAATAAAATCAATAACATGAGGTACAATTTACAATATGAAATAAATCAGTCCCACCCTCCCAACCATCTAAACCCTCTCATTTTCGACGTCACGAGCTCGGGAAATAGTTCGATATATTTTCTCCTGGATGGCACTAATGTTAGTAATATTATTATTCATTTCCTCATTATCTTTATTGATCTGAGAAATAAACTAGAAGCGAGGTTACGTTTACATTTACTGGAGGCATTTAAGATGTAGAATATTATTATTTCAGGTGGCTTACCTTGCCAGGTTTGTAACAAATTAAAAAGAAATTATTTGTAACCAAGTTTCCCAAAGTATAGATTTAACTCAATTGAAATAAAATCAATAACATGAGGTACAATTTACAATATGAAATAAATCAGTCCCACCCTCCCATACCATCGAAACCCTCTCATTTTCGACGTCACGAGCTCGGGAAATCGTTCGATATATTTTCTCCTGGATGGCACTATTGTTAGTAATATTATTATTCATTTCCTCATTATCTTTATTGATCTGAGAAATAAACTAGAAGCGAGGTTACGTTTACATATATCACGAAGACTGGAGGCATTTAAGATGTAGAATATTATTATTTCAGGTGGCTTATTATCTTGCCAGGTTTGTAACAAATTAAAAAGAAATTATTTGTAACCAAGTTTCCCAAAGTATGGATTTAACTCAATTGAAATAAAATCAATAACATGAGGTACAATTTACAACATGAAATAAATCAGCAATACAATCCAATAAAAAAATCATATTCACAAACATATGATAATATCATACAAATGTGAGATCTACTTCGGGTCGTCGTCGGACTGTCGGAATACACTTTTTGATGGATGATATGAAGATTTTGTTGATTACAGATTGCCAGCGCTATTTTATAACAGATGACGCTGTCTACTGCACGCAGAAATACGGTATCGGTGGTATGAAGTCATAAATTGCCTTCCTAAACATGTTAGTACATGCCTACCTTGTCATTATTTCCCTTTTTGATTTAAATAACTCCTTGCCAATTTCAATGGGATCGCCTAAGGCTGATGTCATGACCCACTCATGTAATTCATTTTTTTGCTTACAACCAATTACAGTATTACGATATTTAAATTGTACAGTTTATGGAAGCTGCACTCTTTGCAAATGCAAACGAAATTGAGTCCCATTATTTTGGCCCATAGCCCACCAAAGCAGCCCAAATATAGATATCATAACGATTAAATACGATAAAAACAAGTAATCGTTTTCACTGTCATTAACTGTTCCGGAAACTCATACTGATATTCACTGATCAAGCCGGTACATTATTTTAAGTTACTATTCACTACAAAAGTATAATGAAGGAAGTATAAATCAAATTACCTGTGGGTTATCATAATGTGCAGTTATCATGTCTCGACCCGCGTTTGTTTCCCGAAATAAAGGTCTTAAAATACTATTCCTCTAAATAAAAAGGAGACATATTGGCACACACGAAATTTTATTCTCGGAAATTAGGATTCGCTGGTTTGAATTACAGTTAAAAATATGTGCACGAACACCAAAATAAAACTGCATTTCAAAACAATTCGGCGAAAATACAATGCTGGATGAATACACCGGTGATTTTAACACGCCGGTGCTTCGGAAGACATATGAAGGAAATTCAGACGAAAGGAAAACCAATGGACATCCAATGAAACACTGGAAACATTCTTCATTGACAACAAACCCATCAGTAAAAAATGTTATAGAAGAGAGAGGAGTGGAGTTGAATTTAAAAAATGCATTTGGCTCTTTGAAGCACAGCTGTTTATATAAACGGCCGGTATCTATAATATCGCGGCAAGGGTATGAGTTTTTATTTCTAAGCGATCACGTCATAGACTCATATATTTATGTACCACAGAATTTACGACTCGTCGCAGCAAAGGAAAACGATTCATAGGAAATAGTCTTGCATTGTACTACTTACAGGCGACGATTCAACTATTGCACGTAATAAATAACGGCACTACAAAGCCAACGCAGTCACAAATTATGCATCGCTTGACGAATAAACAAACGGATAATTACATGGATCATGTTTATTTTCCATTGTGTTCGTCTTGTATCTTAACCCAGCAGTCTCTTTGCTAACAGTGTACCGGATTCGGTCTTCATTTTTAATTATGTTATTATTCAAAACTAAAAAGCGAGCCAGCAAAACTGGCAAAACTTTCTCAATGCAAGATATTTGTGTCGTGATGTAAATTGTTGACTGTAAGTAACACTGCGTCTTTGTTTGCGCAACTGAGCGGATCATCGATGAGAAATCACGATAGTAAAAATAATTCATGATTGGTTTCACACGACTTAACTGCCTACATCTCACGAACGATCAAGTAACTTACGCATCTCACGTTAGACAAATCACTCAAGATTTATTTGGCCGGTCTCAGATCTCGTGATCGATACTTGATGTCATACAATCATTCCTATCGTGATCCGTAAAGATGAGCTCCTCGGTCATTGGAGAGATCCAGTTCATCGATCTATCTTTTAAGAAAACTAGATCTCGGGATTCGATCGCTCACGACCGGCCCTCACTACTAGAAACGCGTGTTCCGTTCACAAACGTGAAAGAAAAGCAACCAATCACAGTCCACCAGGGGGGTTATTTTGTTATCTTTCCTTTTTAATGACTCTTTGCGGGAAGGCGGGAGATCCGTTTCGCTGTCTTAATGATCGCCTCACGATCGGCTAAGGTCCAGTCCGATGGTGGCTCCAATTCACGTTCCAAACGGAAGGTGAGATGGAACTAATGAAACGCGGAGCCAAATGAAACGGATCAAGAGTCGAAAGATACGGATCAAGAGTCGAAAGATACGGATCAAGAGTCGAAAGAGCGATATACTTTTCAATTAAAATGTGTCTAAGAGCTAAGGCATTTCACTACAAAAAGCAGAAGTCTTCAAACAATAATGAAACCGAAAGTGAACATTTTGCATTTGTTTTGACCCATGTAGTTGCTATGGAGCGTTTTGAATGCTGTATGCCCTCCCAAAATATGCATATTATTTAAAGAATATATTTTTAGCTAACACTTGTCTAATAGCTAAGGCATTTCACCAAGGAAAGCCGAAGTTTTCAAGCAATAATGAAACGAAATGTGAAATTTTTTGACCCACGCAGTCGCTATGGAGCCTCCTTAATTCCGTATGCTCTCCCAAAATATGCATATTATTCCAAGAATATATTTTAATGAACATATTTCTAATAGCTAAGGGATATCATCAAGGTAAGAAGAATTTTCCAATCAAATATTGAAACGAAATGCGAAAACGTTTTATTTGTTTTGACCCACGAAGTCGCTGTGGAGCCTCCTTAATACTGTTAGCCCCCCAAATGTGGTGGGCGGTCGGATAAATGATCCATTTTAGACCCAGACGACAAGGGCACGTGGAATCGGGAAGGCGTACCATGAAGGAACGTCGTCGGTGGTCACGGCCCATGTGAAAGACGCCGCATCCAGACGGACGAATGAGAAAAAAAATTTACTAGGCAGGCGGAGGGAGGAGATACACTACTAAAGGATGATCTCGCTTTAGACTCTTAAAAAAAGGATTGCCTACTTGAAAAAAAAATTTTTTAACGAGTTCTCTTTCGAGATAACGGTCCCTTCAGGTATTATAACTGCGCTAGGAATGGGGCCCAATTAAAATAATGTGGGGACTCATAAGATACAAAAAAAGCGCGTCCGTGTATAACACATGTGATAATATATAATATTATGTATTTGAATTAGGGATATCATAACGCTGGTTGGTTATTTTGGGACAAGACCGAAAGTTGAGGCCATTTTCAACGTGAAGGATATGTGGGTATGTTCTTCAGGGAAGGGCTATTGGGGGAATGGAGGAATGGTTGGAGTGAAACCCGGCGTCGGAATTATCCTGGATCCCTTAATTTTAAATGAGGCGTCCGGTTGTACAGGTCATTGACGCCATCACGGGTATATTGGCAAGAGATTAGGTATTCATGTCGCATGCAGTCTACAGGTTGTTCGCGGCCTACAATAGAATATAAAATTTTTATGAAATAAGAACACTAATTATAATTAATAAATAATTTTACTTACGTAAAATTTAAAACAGATAACTTATAACTAAATAAAAACGTTTATTAATCTCAGCATTGAAAAAATTTGAACGCATTCATTACCTCGATGTCTGGCAGTATAAAGTTTGGTCTCTCCCCCACATGCATGACAGTGTAAGTTCGTGATATCATAGTATATCAGTTTCCTTTTATTCATAGGAGAGTACCAACCTTATCCCCCATGCATAGGTATATTCCAATTTTAAAAAATCTTTTACGCAACTTCCACCATGTTTCGCTATCACTATAGCATCATTTTTATGAGCATGCATTTGAAAAACGCCTCCATTTATTAATAAGTTCGACTGTATCTGGCGTTACATGGTGGAACGGCATTTCAGTAATATAAAACTGCAGTATTTGTACTGTCCACTTAAATTTATTGTAAAATATTACACTACACGTGTTTCGACATCGATACCTGATGATGACGCCCTAAGCGTCGAAACACGTGTAGTGTATTACTGTACATTAAATAAAAGTGGACAGTACAACTCCTGCAGTTCCATTTATTAAGCTTTTGAAACTGGTTAAGGACGGTGCAATTATGTGGGTAGGCTGGTTATAATTTTATTATTTGGTGAACGGAGGAAGTAATTTTCAAAGCATTTAATAAGTAATGATTATAGGATCGAGCGGTTTTACAATTGTGTAATGACAATTGAGAATTGGACTCATGAAAACAATAGGAAATTTAAAAAAGAACGAACGACCCTGAAATCACCCTCGTAAATGAGCACCTCTACCCAGCCTTCTCCCCTTATCTTTCCTCCGTTTCGGGCAAACAGTTTACTTTACCTCCTTCTCCCCACACCCCTTACCTCTGATGTCACCACCCTATCCAGCATAAATACGAGAGTTTCAAAAGACCAAATAACCTGAAGATGATGATGATAAGTCATGCAAACCCGGGTCGTGAATGTTTGTGCGTCCGTAAACGTTTCCATTGGTTAGTGTAAATGGTTGTTAAATAAAATTTGAGCGCACTCGATACCACAGAGTGGCTAGTGAACAAATTGACGTAAATCCTGGTCAATTGGACGCACTGGCTAACATGACGCACTTTGATTTTTCGGGTTAAAATTTAGAATAAAAAAGTCATAAATGTAATCAACATCCGTTAACGTTAACAATTTACATGAACTTACTCACGGGACGAATTACTCGCGATTAAGAAACGGAAACCAGGGAAGCAAGATGGCTGAAACCCAAAGCTAAAAGACAGAATACACTCAATTTTCGTGTTCCAATTCAGAATTATCACCCCAGTTAACACATAGTACCTACTGCATTTCCCGGTCCAAAAGACGCATGAAAATGTTTTGGGTTGGATTTTAGAAGGAGTAAATAAAAATGAACATCTGTTTATGCAAACAATTTATAGAAAGACTATGGGTTTGTTAAATTCCAAAAAGAGCACCTATTTTAAAGTTATTCGTCCTTGGATATCAGAAACAAATAAATGATTGAGAGAACACCTTAAATTCACTGCCGCAGCGCAGTCTGAGGTGAAACTATAGAGATGGACACCTTAGTCGGCAGCAAAAAATCGGATGCATGAAAACGTGGCCCTTAATACGTAGTCCGATTTTAAAACGCTGATTCGAGTAAAACAAAAGTACTCATTACGGGTCGCAAATTGATATGTTTGAATGGAGGAAGGATTGAGAGGAACTCGTTCTCGGCCTTAGCATACTCTCAACGAAAGACGAAAGCAAATGCTGCAAATCATCTGGTTTTGAATTCATTGTTCATCCATCAGGATCTGAAAGAAAGTATTCCGTAATTCCATTCACGTGCGGGAGCAAAGAAATGTTTGGAAAAAAATAAATCACTCGGGAAAAAGTTTTAAACTGACCTTGTTTGCTTCCAATTCGCCCATTATTCGCTGCACTTCAATCCCCGAGTACATCCGCTCGCACGTGACGAAGAATTAGTCTCGGCAGTGGAAGATATTCAAAATTCCTTTCGTATGGCGCGGCGCGGCGGCTCGTTTCAACCGCTCGTGAAGTAAGTGGAGATGAATTCTTTTCGAATGCCAGACGATCATCTTTTTCACTGCACGGGAATCGTGCCATCAAATTCGTCTTCGGCGCCGAGAGCCGTTAAATTAAATAATCGGATATCTAATGCCATCCAACATCCTTGGGGAGGATTTGGTCGATCTGCTTCGAGCAACTTTTTTGTGATTTTTTTCATGGATTATTTCGAGACTAGTTGGAGAGATCTCGGCGATGTTGATGTCCCAGAATTCGTCATCCGTCTCGACTCGGCAATGGCGGTCGTATCACCAGATCTCACGCACGCAGCGCTATGAGGCTCGGGATAGACCGTAAAAAAATTAATCATTCCCAACATTTAGTCATAAATAGACGCAGTGGAGTGCATGCGTATACCTTTCTGTAATGATATTTCCAACGCTGTCAACTCTTCTACAAAGCAGCTCTCTTGAAGGTGGCTGGAGAGATTCATGTTGACGTACAGATTTGAGTGAAATTTAACATAAGTGTTTTTATTAGCGATATCTGCAGATAAACGCAAAAAAATTGAATTTGGTAATTTACCCAATTGGTTTTTTGGCAATTCAATCATATTTTAACGCGTAGCCATATAGTGCAGGAAATATATTTCCTAACAATTCGATTATATATACACAGATTTTGTTATAAATGTGAAATAATACATTTCATATTATTATGGTGGTCGCACTCAACTATCCAGATGTCACGCCGAGTCAATGAATCGAAAAATCATATTTAAATAAAATTTTAACCTAAATTTCGAATACCGCAGCGAAAATTCAAGTCATGACAATGGTTTAATCAATACAAAAAAATTAGAATATAATTCTTATATCATTTCAATGACTACATGTACGGTGGGTTTCACCGCATAAACAGATACACCTAAAAGAAATGTGATCCAAGATTTTTTTCGCCTTATTTGAAAAAATAACTAAAATGCGCAATCAATGACTCATGATTACCGCCCCAGCCACCTCAACCGTAGAGTACTGCCGTTATTGTTCGCCTCCCCAAGTAACTAACAGACCAACTAGTTGCCTCATGAAGGTAAAATAAAATAGATGTTGCAGTATTCCACATTAAAGAAGTTAATTGCATGACTAGTTTTGCCATACTACAACATTATCAAATAAGTAATACGTCGAAAGTAGTCACGCAATAAAATTATTTACTCTAGTAAACTGCAGCATCTTTTTATTAACTTCGTCATGGAACAGTTTCACCATTTTATCCCTGAATTGTTAGTTTATAGTTGCCATACGCATATATAATATTCAAACTTTGTTCTCTCATCGAATAAGTTGCTGAAGGTGCTATAGTCTTACTATAAACATGCTAGGACCAAAGAAATACATGGCATTAATAACATTACCTCGTTTAGCAAAAGAAGAACTCTTTGCAATTGTCCACGGATAAATGCTTGACGCAAGCGGCGTCAATTTTTTACACAATGACGTGAAACGTCGAAACGGGTCGCTTTTAACATTTATCTGCGGAAAATAACAAAGAGTTCTTATTTCGTTACGTACAGTTTCCACCACGTCAGACCCAAGACTACATCATTTACTCGTTTATCTTATACGACAAAATTTCCCCAGTTGTATGAGCAGCATTCTAAAGAAACAGAAATAACTGAAACTTAGTTTTCAAACATTTTTACATAAAAAATAAATTTGTCCGGTTCGGTGAGCCCACGCGCACCCGACAAGATTCTCACTGACAACAATGCCCCGGATGAAAAATTAACAAAACACTTCTGTTTCTTAAATAGTGTTTCTCAAAATACTAGTAATATACTATGAAAGGGATGTACTTTTCCCCATTATTCAGCTTACAAACCACTCAGAGTAGAGAAGCTACTCTCTGAAGTTGCAATGCTGGAAAGATATAGACAGTTGAGATACGTCATCTCAGATCACGTCACTTAAATCCTACGCTATCACTTTTTTCCGGCATGACACCCACTTGTTTGTTGATGGGAGGCGCAGTGTCTGTGCGATCGCCGCCGTATCAAGAGACATCAGCATCAACTTGTTCGCTCTGGCGCAACGCTTTCTGCGAACCAGACAAAAGGAAGGGGGGAGAAAGAGATTGATAAGATTAAGCTGACGCGAGATGGGATCTTATTCATTCGCGCCCAGCGCTCTCAAGGACAGGCGCGGTCGCCGATTCGGCTACATCTACTGTATAAAAGGCTACGCGTACGTACGCTTAAATTACTAGGCGTAGTGATGCAGATATGCGCCAATAGATGGCATGAAAGCTCCCATATACGTTCTCCACTAACTGACACATGGCGCGGGTGTACCTATGCATTTTCCAAAATACACACAAGGGAAACAACTCCGCCTATTTCACCAAAAATGTGGAATACAAAGAAATCTCCGACATTTAAATATTAGATATTGTATATCATAGTTACATATATTTATTTTCTTAAAAATTAAAAACTACACATTAATATATATTTAATAATTTACATTTCATTACTCATTGGCTATTTGACCAATAGTTTAGCCTGTTTCCGTTGGCTTGCCAACTAGTATAGAATAAATGGAAACAGGGAGTCTATTCTCAAAGTGCCGCGATAATTATCGCATGAGAAAAAACTTATTTTACCGTAAGGTTCCGTCGATTCAGCATTCTCGAGTCGTTACCTCTCCGCATGTGATAATTATCGATTGGATAGGGTCAGCCCCCTGAAGCTCCCTGCTATCGCCTTCTAGCGAAAGCGTGACATTCGTGTACGGTTTCAATCTTTCGCCACCAGTTGTCGCTACAACCTAGCGCTGCTAGACATTTCCCTTGATGCATTGCTTGCATGTTAAACATCGGTTAGCAATGTATTGTTTCTTCATTTAGTGGCTAGTTAGCGGAATTTAGTTTGTGTTTAGAAGCAAGGAAACATTTCGAACTCTTGCACTATTGCCAATATGGGTTTTTTTGTCAATGAGAACTAGAATAATACACGTACAGAAAGTTGCATATTACCACAGTGTGATGTAGTGTTGTCACAACAGGCTTCGTTTATTATGAATTATAATGACCATATTACTTCGTTGCATTTAACGTGTATATAACCATACATAATGATTCATCGTATTTTGATTATATATCATCCAAGTAAATTAATGTAGAAATGGATGGAGCCAGAGATATCTCCGGTATTGATGGCCGAGAACGCCGAGAAGATAATTCACCGAATTACAGATCAAGGACTTGTTTTGTGACCGGGTGTGATTCGGGATACATAAGTGCGAAGGAATAGGTGCCCTAATTTTCACTGCAACTAAGTGAGGAATAGTTTAAAAAATGGGAAAGAGTGATACCTCGCGTAGGGTTGAGGAAAACTTCTGTAGTTTGCGAAAACCACTTCGCATTAAGTGCTGTGATTCGTAAATGGGAAGCAGTGGACAAGCAAACTGGCAATGTAGTCTCATAGTAGCCGCATAATAACCTTTACATTATGCTGAGGCAACCCAAGCAGCATCCTAATATCGGCCCAATATCATTTTTACATCGCCACATATCATTTATTAGTTAATCCGATATCGGTAGATGGTCAAAAGTGATAACATTTGCCGGCATAAAATTGTCATTTGTTATATAATGTATAATAGAGTGAATGGTGTGAGAGGAAGAGGTATACTGCAAAAGTCAAGGGTGAATTCGGTAGAAGAGACTCTAAAGAGGAGGAATATTAGGAGTATTAAGAATAGGACAGCGTATATGAAGCAAGTTATGTGTGTAAGAAAAGCAAAAGTCTTAGGTTTTCTCGGGATTCACACCGGGCTAGGTAATTAGTTAGTGCCAATGAGATTGGAAAAATGTCACTTTTATATCCTTTATTTGTCAGCTCCACTGACATAATTTTTGCATCGGAGAATGATATTTATTAAATGTCACTTTAACATCAGTTCGACGATATCACTTTTACATCGGGGAGAGATATCATAGTCAGTTTTTAATCGGCAACATCACCCGATGTTAAAACGACGTTCGTAATACCGAAATGACATTGGGACGAGATAAAACTGACATATGATGCTGCTTGGAAAGTGGAGAATATCCTAATGAGCAATAAAATGACTAATAAAATATGAAACGGGTGTATGCCGCGTTGTTTTCGGTCGGCCCGACGTTTCGTGGCCCACTGCTGGTCACTTCTTCATGGGAATGCCATGAATTCCCATGAAGTTTCTCATTCCCATTCGTGTCGGGCCAACCGAAAACAACACGTAGCATACATCCGTATCATATTTTAATATTCATTATGAGCTGCGAAAGTTTTAATGAAGAGCAATATAATGTTTCCAGATTGGTATGCAAGAACATTAGAGTTATGGTTATGTTTGGACTAGGTATTTTTTACATTTCTCTATGAAACGCATGGGACAGATATAATAGCACACATTTGCATTATATAATTTTAATTAGACTTAGGCAGCAGTACAAAATAATGAATGCTGACTTTATTTTAAAAATCAGTTTGTCAAAAAATCTTCTCATTTTCATGATACATGATGAAATTTAAATACTGTATTATATTTTTAAATTCAACAAATGACAGAAATAACATGAAAAAAGGCACTACTAAATGTTTTGAGTGGGACAGTAAAATAAAATCGTTATCTTCTCTAAATCATGCATTTTCTTGTGTCTCGTCATATAAAACGCTTACTTCAGATTATTCCCTTTCTGCCAGGAAGAAAATGATAACTAACTTACTGAATAAGCAACACAATGCTAATATTTAATCACTGTGATTTTATTCAGCTGTCTAATGTTTACAATGGTAGTTATTTTTGTCTTTCATATTTTTCGTTAGATTAGTATGTATAGGTCGAGCCTGTGCAATGTAAAATAATTGACAACTCTTTACTTCTTTAGCCTCAATGAGTCTTGTCCCTGATTTGTTGGAATGCTCCAGCTGTATTGAAGAATGATACTGTACAAGTGTAAAATAAATCCTGATATCCTCGGCCTTTTTTCCTTTCTCTCTATCCTTGCATATAGTTTCTGAGGCAAAAAAGTGAAAAGCGTGAATTTTATTACTCTGCGTCCTTAAACTTCATTGAAATAGCATACCAGAATATTTGTTATTAGGCAGGGACAATACTGAAAAAGCATCTTTTCTGTCCGTATTCCCGTAGGAATTATCTGAAATATATTAATTGAGCTTGAAACGGTAAATATGCATGTCATAGCATAACGAGTTAATGCTTTTACGTATTTTGAATAATTTATGCATTGTTATTAATTTCTGAATGTATAATATTGCTACAATGCTTGAATAGTTTGTTAATGCCATCAAAGTGCTGTGAAGGTAGAGATGAGCTATAGACGTTATACGCCTCAATGTATGACGTTCTCAAATTGATAAAAGGATATTTGTTATGTATCAAAGGTAATGTAATTAAACTATCACGCATGTTTACGACAAAACCCAAGCTTCTGTTGTGATCAGGTATTACACTTTTAATTGGCGTTACTATGGTTTCAATTAAATTCACATAAGCGCCTGCCAACTTTTCCGTAAAGGATCGAATTTAAATAATTGCAATTTTCTAAGTAAAAATGCTTTTTTACTCGAGTTTGCTGATGATGTGATATTAAATATCAAAATTAAACGTCATTCCGTTGGTATTATCCCCTGTTGTTAAAATTACTGTGATTTTTAGGGATACCGCTAACCCCTATACCGTATGCACCTATAAACATCACCAAAATTGGCGCGCCTACTAAGGGATAATTATACGTATCAATTTGAAACGTAGAGCGAATAGGAACCAAACATTGCAATGCCCAAACGCCTCCTTGAATTATGATGAAAGGAGCCGCTATAATTTCAAAACCATCATCATATTTTGTTCCAAAAATGCAAATATAGTTTCAAGATGTGTGCGGTTATCATTCACGCTTTCTTAACTAAATTCATTATATCGCGGTGGATGGAAATTGAAAAATTAGTACGAGTAGATAAGGTATACTTTGTATGAGTTTCAAATTTCTGGGAATCATATTGTCATTTCTACATCTCTTTACATTAGATGCTTTCAGTGCAACGCTTAAAAGCCAGCAGCGCTCGATGCTAGGGGCGACTTGCGGCGGAAGAAGGAAACCGTACATTAAGGGAACGCATTTCTTTGTTGACATTCCTATCCTGTATATTAACCCGTGGATAGGGTCTATGTCTTGCTTCATCTTAACATACGTCCTACCCATCTTCATCTCATCAATAAACCATATTTCCTTTCCTCCCTTTCCCCGCTTATGCAACATTCTCCCTTCTATCACAGCCTCCAGCAACCCTTCGCCCCTCATTACCTCCTCCCAACACCTACTTTACCACCTTCTGATCTCATCTAGAAGCTTCTAATCTCATAGCAGACATTTTCAAAAGACAAAACCTACCTGATCATCAACAAGTATTATGAGAAAAAATTAAAACGATGAATCTAAAACACCTCAATAGTCATCCAATATAACAAGCGTACTTACCACTGCCTTCCACAAACTTTTATTCCGATTTCCCAACCCGACGTTCGATTTCTTCATTTGTAACTCGAAGAACAAATAGACATAAAGAAATTACACGATGTGCGAACCATAGTGATAATTTGCGGCCACTCTTCGAATGTTAACAAAAATATCAACTGCAGTCACCCTCTCATGCATAAGCTGTTAAGCAGCTGAAAAGTTGACCCAGCGGTTACTTATACCTACACCATTCACGAATCTCAGACAAAGGAATAACGGGGGAAGGTTTTGACATCACAACCCCGCAGAGTTCGGTGCCATGTTTACAATCCTCTTCTCTAATATCCGCAGTTACGCCTACGTCCAACCACGTACGCAGGGCTCACGCATATCCGTGCGCGATAAGTTTCCTCAGTCAAAGGGTTTTCTTGACTTCCGAACGTCCAAAAATCAATCAATTCGAGCACAGTTAGCCAAGCTAAATTACGCAGTGAACTTTACCCTTCAGCAGCCCCCCCGCAAAGCTCATATCGTGCATTGGGACTTCCCCTCACCGCCGACTCATTTAGCAACAAAGGAGTTCGATTTTATTAGACCTATCTCGAGATTGAATTCGAGGAATTAAGATACGCTTCATTGCGAAGTTCCCGTCCGGCTATATTAACGATATGATATGAGGGAGGCCTTTGCGACAGTAAACGAGACATTCCGTACTCACGCGTGGGATTTCTTCACGATTGAATACTCGGCAGCGGTCGATGCTAGCTCGATGCTACTTTTGCTTCAAAATTTGTTGATTGATTATATCGGGAGGCAACCTACAGATATTGGGCACATATCGCAACAAAATACCCGGTTGAAAACAATAATCGAAGGAGAAATAAATGGGAATAATTACAGAGGAAGACCAAAAATGAAGTAGTCACCACGTGTATTCAGTTGTTAGTAAATTAATGCAAAACCCGAAGCGTTCAAACGTTGCAAATACCATGTAGGTATTTACTTTTGTCTTTTTAGAGTAGGTATGTTATTTTATTGAGAGAAGTATTAAATTTAAATTCTGCACCTATTGTAATAACCTTATTATTTGATTGAATATCATTAACGTTTATAGGATTTTTATTATTTATTTCTTCTATGGTGATTTTTTACAGAAATGACTAAATAGATGGAGATCCTTATCCAGTCCGTTTTATTGTTTTGGTAATTCTATTTGTAGTATTCATAATATTATTGATTATTAGTCCTCATATCATTTCTATTTTATTGCGATGGGACGGATTAGTATTAATTTTCTATATATCAGTAATTTATTATCAAAATTTTAAATCTTATAGTGCTGATATATTAAAAATTTTATCTAATCGTTTAGGGGATGTTGCTTTTTTAATTTCTATTTCTTGAATATTAAATCTTTGTTCTTGAAATTATATTTTTTAAGTTGATATATTAAATTCTGTATTGGAAGTAAAAATTATTTCATTTTTGATAATTTTTGCTGCAATAACTATAAGAGCTTGAATTCCTTTTTCTTCTTGACTTCCTGCTGCAATAGCCGCTCCTACGCATATTTCTGCTTGAGTCCATTCTTCTACATTGGTGACTGCAGGTGTTTATTGGAAGCGTTGAATTCAATGGAAGTAGCGCTCCAGTCGGCTCATACTTTTGGAAAAAGTGTCCATTAAAATATATATGTTCGTCGAATAATCCGCGTATTTTCATTCTCTACAGCTAATGCACGCCGGATTTGGAGCATGTAGTGGGCATTGAATCTTGGACAATATCAGCTTCATTGCAAAGGAACTGTGGAGCTATCGAAGAATGATGAAGATCAATTGGACGGAGAGAATCACCAACGTAGAAGAACTTATCAGCATTCGGATGCGATCTGAAGGCCTTCCCTGCGATGGACACGAAACATCGTCAACATCAAGATAGACGGGCGCAGCGAAACCCTGATGCCATCCAAATGCCTGGACTATAGCGCTTCGGAAGCCTCAAACAGAAATTTAAAACGTACTTCAAAGATTTGGCGAGAAAAGATGCATGAGGAAAACTCTGAGAAAAGAAGAGACCAACTTCTTGGATACACTTTGCGTCTCGACAGCTTCTTGAAAACAATAATGGAAAGAGAAATAAACGGGCAGAATCACCGAGGAACCGTGATTATGAAATACATCAGATAAATTAAGAAGGACGTGATAGAGGGAATTTATGCGTGAAGGTAGTGGTTGGCTGGTAAGAGAGTGCAATGTAGAGCTCCAGCAAGCCAATCTTAGATTGATGATTGCTGATGGTGATCGACAGCAGAGGTTACTTGCATCACTGAAGACATGTGGGTGGTTGGTAAGGGAAGGGTTATATGGGAAATGGAGAAAGGGTAGAGAGAAACTCGACGTAGGCATTACCATTCTCCAAAACGAAAGGCACGCGCCAGAGTGATTCGAACCTGGACCCTTAGGGTGGGAAGTCACAACTCTAGCCATCACATGATCGATCGATGTTTCTTCGATTAAGTGGCGTTTCTTTTTTTTATAAGTCTGGATGTGAATTTCAACTTAATTGGCGATGGTGAAGTTCAATACCAGAACAGGTGTCCGTAGAATGTGGCCAAAATAATGCACACAAATAAGCAATATCTAATAATAGATCGTACATAACTTTAAGCTAGGAGTATTATTAAGGTGAGCATTGTCACTCCTTAACATTAGGATAATACTGTATACTAACGTTTATCACTAACGATTACGAAACTTGAGAGTCCACAAAGACACCTAACATGGACCACTAAAAAAATATCACGACATGCTAAGCCGTATTTTTTGTTTGCCGGCCAAATTGTTTGATAACTGAAACCCATATTTCCTATTATATTTTAGAGTAAATTATTCTCTGCTTAAGATTTACGTATCTTCACTCTGTCTGCTAATTTTTCTATGCATCAACTACCTGTTCCTCAAAGTTTTGGGCACATATAAACTGAAGACCTTACAGAAAATGCTCAATCCCACCTTAATATGCGGGAGGAATAGTGACAATATCTGAACTGAGAGGAGATAGTATCATAAAAAGCAGAATTAAAGAAAAATGTGGATGACAAGAATACAGGAAGACACGAAACAGTTTGAATGAACGCATTCCGTAGTCACCCAACACGGAAATTAAACTTTCAACTATCGTGGACACATCGGTACAATTCCATTTCATTAATCCCATCGATCAAAACAGGTTATTTAGTTCCAATTCACGGTACACGCGGAGTGGCGCGCTAAAAGCAAACATTTGCGTAGGGAACACAATCATTCATGTCCAGGCGATGGAGACGTTTTTGTTTTTCCACGCAGATATCGTTGTCATCAGCTACCGACCGCAGTTGCTTTACTCGTTTCTTTTTGTTGCTACTCCCGTGGGTGGCGCGCGCGGAGTGTGTCATTTGTTCGTGCAGAGTTAATTACTCAGGAGGATTTAGCTTGCGAAAGGAATTCGCCGAGAGCTGCACGAACCAATTTCAAGCCGAGAAAATAGAAATAAAAAAGAGAAAACTTTCATTCCGATGTTGTTTCAACGACGCGTGGATTTCTCTGACGTCACATCGAAAACAAATGACGTCGGTGCACAGCTTCATGAATGGAATCTACCTATAATATCCGGTTCCTAATGAGCTAGAACGAATTCGTGACGCTGGTTCATGCACGTTCCTCCGTCAAGAAACGCTCCACCGGGTTAGAGATGATATCCATATGGAGAGATTAGTTGTTACAAAAGTACTGAAGAATATCTGGACAAACTTTGCGGAACTTCCTGCTTGGGTCAGAAATTTGCTTAAAATTACCGCAAAATAGTTTAAATCGGAGGAGGTTGAGAAGTTTTAGTGGGATCTTTAGTATTTCTACGCGCAGAGCTTGCAGGATTTGATAATTCATGTACAGAAAAATAAATAGGTGTTGGTAGTAAAGATGCCTTCACGTCCATCAGAGAACAATTTTCCTGTCCCGTGAAATCGGGTTCTAATCCCAGCATTGGTGGATATATCGGCAGAGTAATTCTAGTCCCTACTTGGGTGTCACATGGAGGGTACTTAGAATGCAGCACTCCGTCCTTCGGACGGGGTGTTAAACCGTTGTCTCCTTGGCGTCTTTCGTAAAGAGAAGGCTAATGAGACCACCGGGTTTCTCTCCACCCTTCCTCCTTTTCCAAAATCATTCTTCCCTCACCAACCTACCCACATCTGTCCCCTATGGTGCTGGTCATCTCCTCAAATAACCACTCTCATCCAAAATACTACCACAAAGTACCTAGAAAGAAGCCAAAAACGACAAAGGCTGTAAAACATTTTTTGCAAAATCCACAATGTTCTTAGCGAGTTCCCTCCCAGCCAGTCGAAAGTAAAGTAATGGAAAACAGAGAGGAAAAAATGGCTTTTTTAAAAGAGAGTATAAAATGGAAATTATGCCCCACGCGATCAGTCTGATGCCTCAGTATAATGTCGATGTTCTTTATTCTTTTTTAAAAATCACGTACTCCAGCCAAAGTTCAACGAAGGAAAATGTAATACGTTTAGTATTTGAATACGTTCTTAGGTATGAACTGCTAAAATAGTTTTTCAACATTTTCTGTCATATTTCCCTCACGGGAACAAAGCATATCGATAAAATCGTGCGTCCACCTTTGAAATTTGTCGGGTTTGCAGATTTTCAAGCATTGTCTCTATTGGAATGAACTTCTTATCTTGTCTATGGATTATCGCTTTTAGTTAGGTCAGAATGAAAAATTTACCCAATTTTCTCATTGCTCCCACTTCAAAACATACAAATCGTTCAAAAATAACTGAGCGATCGATAGTGGTTTCAGGCTTTGCACCGAAGGAAATGGCTAAGACTATGGTGGAGCCGCGCAACAACAATCATCATATGAAGTAGCCTATGGAGCAACCGACTTTGGCCTCTATGCACGTTTACTCCGTGAAACTACTCTGATACGTTAACTATTCCACTCCATTCTCTCTTCCAAGCTCTTAAATTTTTCATTTATTCTCGCCTTTTTTTGCTTCGAGATAATCTCTTACGTTTACGTCGAAGCAGTGCCCTGCAGGCCACCTGAAGGGTGTGTGGCAGGAAGTGATACCACACAGGGTATGCACTAACCGTCAAACACACAGTCATAATGCTATTAGCTATTTTACTAAATATACTATCCTGGTACATCAATTTCTTCCTGAAAGGGACTTTACATGCAATACAACAATAAACCATCATTATACTTTTGCGGGATAAACAACGCACTCATACCTCAAGGTGAATAGAGCTCAACCATGCTAAAATGAAATTATTTTTACAAAATTACAGGACAATATATAAAATCATCTAGCATCCCGTGCAGAAGTCGAAAACTAAAAAAAAATTAAAAAGAGCCTAAAAGAACGCTACTTAAAGTTTCCAGCAACATCATTGGCGACATTGATCATAATCATTGTGGTCACTAAATTTGAATACCATGCTGAAATTACCATAACGATGCCAGTTAAGGAGGAACCGTCATTTTAGGCTTGCCCGAAAACCTTCTCTGATTTTGACACATGTTATATTCTATGATTTCTCCTATCGATTGGTGTAAAATATTGCTATGTCATCGGTAATTTAATGAAGATATATGGATTGAAATGCATTGTCTTAACAGCAGAACTATGACCTCCCTTCACATAAAATTTTTAACTCAAGTTTGGACCAAGCAATATCGTTAAAAAAACTAGTATAACGTGCACGAGATATCAAAGCACACGGTATATTTTTTTCAGCTTAGGTCATTGGCAATTTAGCGCCAGTATTTAAGTTTAAAAAACATACTTCCGGTTTTCCTCCGAACAAGGAGTCGACATGCTGCGACGAATGTGACAACGTCGGCAACTACTGGGAGGTAAAATATGAAAAACAGCGAAGTACTCAAGTTGACTGCATGTATTTTAATCGTCATGGTGTTTTTAGAAATTTAATTCCGAATTTTCAGAGCATCTTGCTCGGCAGCACTGCATGAAAATACACTTTTTAAAATGTCAATATCAACGAGAGCATACATACGGCGGTTCTCAGTAATTATCATTGCCAACGGCTTTGGATCAATTTATGCCAGTGCTTACTACTGCGTTGGTTAATTTATTGACGGCTTAAAACTACGTAATTTCAGAACGTTCAAACCTATATATTCAGAATATTTGAACTTTCTTCGTTGATGGGTAATTCTTAAAAAAAACTATGTATGATCAATCGATAGCTACACAGCTTTTCTCGAACACATTGGCGGTAGATATACTTTACATATAACATTTCGACTAGATTACGATAATCGGAACAGGCTGTAGGATCATAAGACCAGATAATGAATATTTGACCGTCGACAGAGGAGTAATAGAAAACCGGGTCTATCAGTATGATGGTTCAATGGCTATAAAATCGCGTTATATTATTGGGTAAGCGTAAGGTTCTGCAATATAGCACTCACTTGTTTCAACATTCTCAGTGTTGCCATGCCTCAAAATTCTTGATGTTATCACAAATTAAAATGAGAAGAAAAATGCAAAATTAGGTAATGTTATAGACTTTTCGAAGTTATAAGTTAAAAAATAAATAAATCTTCTTTATAACCACAATTTAAATCTAAAAATCAAGTTACGTCGAAAATACAGTGACGGCTATATGCAACACAATCACTGACTTTCATGAGGTTCTTAACATTCATATTCAACTATATTTTCTGAGGAATTTTACCAAATAGAGTATTTTTATAACTTTGAAAACTTATTAAGGGATATATAAATCCTAAATTCCCTCATCAGCTGAAATTTAATTCATCTTACGAATTCAGTACTTCAGGGCACCTTTCCTCCTTAAACCTTCCGGACGCACGGCTGTCTTCGCGACAGGAAATGCACGATCGGGACATCTCACAGACCTTCCGAGAAAGGTATAGATGGCGGATTAGGAGGCGGAGGAGAAAGTGGAGTGAAGGGGGAAGAATTGATCCATTTAAAGAAGTCATGGGGGGGAAGGGAAGGAAACTAAGCCGCTGCTCTCGAGGGAATTCAAGAGACTAACCTAAGAGCCGTTCCGGTGAATGGTTTGGAAGGGTGGAGAAGATACGGGAAGATATAAGGGAGAGAAGGAAAGAGTTGACGTAAGGAAAAAGGGTCGTCGCAGCTCAAGGTCGGTCCACGGCCGGACAGGAGATCATGGGTCTAGCTTGAAGTCAGGCATATTATTATCATTGGATCAATCTAGCGGTTAAGTTGTTTAAACGGAAGAGAGTACTAGCTACTCTTGATTTTTATAAGCACATGTCACCATTTCCAAACACGATATCTTTCTTCATCTCAGCATGCGTCCTACCTGCAAAATTGTACTTTACCACGCTTCGTTATTATTTGCGGCCGGTTTCACCTTAATAAGACATCTTCTGGACGATTCTTAAGTTTCAACCAGTCTTTATCATACTTTTAGGGTGATCTACCGGTGTCCCCGTAATACATGTTATGTCGCTAAGGATATCGTTATTAATTTAGGTGAGCTATTATTATTAGAGGTGTCTACCGGTTAAGCGGGTTTAAATGGAAGATAGTTAATATTCCTCTAGATTTTTACAGGTGTAGACCTCTATCTACCTACACTATTTCTTTCTTCATCTCAGCATACGTTCTACCTCTCTTCATCTCTCCCATGAAGCCTATTCTCTTTCTTCCCCTTCCCCGCTTGGCCAACATCCTCCCCTTTATCACGGCCTTCAGCATCCTTTCACCCCTCAATGCTGAAACTACGACACTAATTAATGCATTATCAGAAAACCTGCAAATAAATGTCAAAAAATGTAATTTCATCTAAGTGCACACACGATATATATGATATAAATGATATATAAACTGTAAGAATTAATGTAATTAGCAACTATATGAATGCTCAGAAATACAGGAGTTTAAAAGGACGCATGTGAGATGTGCTGTTAGTCCTACTTTGCAAATGAAAACAAAAGACTAAGAGAAAAAAAATCAAATAATCAGCTACACTAGAAATCGAAATATCATATAATAACGTCACAGTTGGCAGTCTATGGCCGCTGATCGACGCGAGAAAATTGGCATTTTAAAGTTGTCCGCTCTGGGATTTATTTCCATACTTTTATTCTCATGATCTAATCTACAGTAATGGGAATTCCTGAACCCTTTCGGGATACGGGAACGAGAAATTATGTTAATTCCCGGGAACGGACGGGAAGGGATTCCCACCAGGGAAAAGCTAACCCATAGAAATTCCCTTTCCAATTCGAATTATTTCGTCATAGCCTTGCGAGGAGGAATCGTCAGAATCATTAATGTTAAACCGTGCTCAATCGAAGGTCGGTTCATACGAGAAATTATCCATGCAAGCTGCGACCATATACATTTGCATAACGTAAACCGATCGATCACGCATGCACGTGGCACCACCTGCATAAATATTCGCTTCCAATAACAGCGCGCACTATTTCCCGCGTATCCCAGTTACTGTCGATTCGGGAGCCATCTTACGAGAAAAATAAACCACATAATATTCGATATTCTCAGGCTTATCTGAGTGAGAATTCATGATGACTGAATCAGCAAAATAACTTTGTAATTGAAACGGTGATTTCAAATACATCCCAAGTCCACAGAACAAACTTTTTCAGGAGAGACATAAAACTAAATTGTAGTCAAACCACTTGCTGAAACAAAAGTTTTAAAATCCCTTGCGTTGATCATTTATTCAGTTGATATGTTTACAAAAGACGGATCTTGCAAGTCAACTTTGTAGCTGTAAATAGGTGTACAGATTGAATGGAGTTGGGTTGCTCTTGAAATCACCGTTTCAATGATCGCAATGAATTTAATTGTTTGACAATACCAGTCTGGTCGGAATTGCCCGATGATGTCACTTTGCAAAGAAACCGCTCGACAGCATAAAAATCTACACATAAAATTACAAATTCATTTGGAAGATTCGTGCAAGTAGATAATATTGTCTGAAATAGTTGTATCAGCCCTCGCATTCTTGTGAAACCTGGGAGAGAATAAGAGTGGCGATGGCCGAATTTTATTCAAGTGATACAAAATTTAAGACTCTTTTATTCCAAGAGTGAAAATAGCCATCTCAAAGCTTTCATTTTCAATAATAAATCTCCTCTTCTACATCACGGCTCTGAACGTTATTGAAAAACCTATACGATTTCGCGAAATGCGAGAAATCATCACAGTATATAACCCTCTTCACCGGCAGGAAAACCTGAGTATTTACAGAGTAATCTACAAGTCAACTCAAGGGTGTGTGTGAATTTTAGCTAAAATGTACTACTCTATATCCTACATCTACATAATAAACTGAAAACCACCTATAGAGTGAGTTGCAGGGGGTGAGTTTTCACCATTATGCACTACGCTATATTCAACTACAGTTAATGAAGCGACAAAGAGACAACTAAATCCTTACAGGAAGCATGCGAGACGTGGTGCTATTATTATGTAGCAAGTTAAGAAACAAGCATCAGAGAGCATTTCTAATACTATTTAGCAACACTAACTATCGACGTACCTAATTATAAAGTCTCAGTGGCAGTCTCTTATCACCCGCGGAGAAAATAACAGTTTTAACAAGTCCATCCCGCAGTCCATTTCCCGAATTTTTTAGTACATAATCTAATATACCAATATTAGGTCGGGTTTCAAGAAATGTGTTCGACGGTGTCGGAAAATTGATCCGCTTCAAACGTACTTTAAAGATTACGTCTACATTTTAACTGACGGTCTAATAGTGGATCCCTTCCTAGTTGTTGCAGAGTTGAGGCAGTAAGCTGGTGACACTGTGAAATTATCGTAACGACTTTTTTGTATCTTGACAATCTTCGCTGCAATCGTTCCAACTCGGTATTTAAGCCTACATAACCAGAAGGCAACATACAAGCCAGAAGATACCTCGAGAGTTTGTCTGTCAAACTCGTGAGGTATGAAGACGAGAGTGAATGTTGCTTGGTAGACTATAATTTGTACTTGTGTTTTATAACTTTCCACTACTACTAATGCACCATCTCGCTTGAAATGCATCGCATAACTTTATTTTATCCACGAATTAATTCCTCGTAGTTTCCATGAATTAAAAATACTAAAAAAGTATTAACCAGTGGCAGTATATTGACCCATGTAATGTATTTTAGCTTGTTTGTCAACGTAGAAATCCCTTGGTTTGGTTTTGCATTGCGCTCCTGTTTCCTGGTCTTCGCCTATCGGCCGAAAGGGGGAGGCTCAAACCTTAAACTGGGACTTAAATTTCAATGCTGGTAAGGAATCACTCCATACCATACACCCTGGACGTAGCTTGCACGCTAATTGTTAGGTGCAGTCAACCCAGCGACAATGTCTCGTCTCCCTATCTCGAGAGTCATTCTGACATAAAAAACTTCCTCATCTTCTTTTTCCTCCTCCTTCCAAGTGAAGGCTTTAAGACTGTTCTGACTTCACTTTACCATCTCATCCTTGGTCTTCCGTTCTTTCACCTAGTGGCTTATATTCCAAAGCCTGCTTACGACATCTTTCCTTAGCATTCGTAGTACATGTTCTTTTCACCTATTTTTGAAGTGCAAACTTCTTTTGGCCCGTTGGACACTTTTGGCATGGGGTAAAAAGAGCAAACTCGCGTCACGCACCGTCAGATTCTTCTTTCCGGGGCCCCGCTTAGCATGCCGAATGTAGACTCATGAGAACTGTTCCGGTTCCAGAAAATTGTTCCGGTTCAGAAATCGGAATTTCAGATATGTGCAACCTCTATCACAAGCATTCACAAAAATATTATATCCCATAACAATCAGTATATAATGGTTTCAAATATCCCCCATTTCCAGATAGTTTGAAAAATTTCCCATTAGATTTGGTGACTGAAAGATTAATATCACCCCGAATTCCTTTCATGCAAATAAGGCGACTGCGACATATCCACGGTCGGTTTGGGATTTATGGTCAAGTAATTAATGTTCCAGTTGAGGTTAATACAATGGTGAGTAAATTACCGCAAAATGTCGATGATGATCATTGTATATACGTTCACATAAAGAGAGAAAAAATACATAAGTCTAACTTTCTGCAAGGCGTAGTGAACAAAAGAGTGATTAAAGCGTGGCTGAATTATTTAATACAAACACCTTTGTATAAAATGCACAATATTACAATTGATGAAATATTTTTTATGTATTATATATATCAGAATATCGCCATAGAAGTTTACACTTCTCCCGTGTGGTCTTAAGCACACCCAATTTTTGTATTCTACTAATTTTGCCGATATCGGCTGGACACCTAGTTCCTCTCTTATAGATGCGTTCCTTACTTTATCTATCCTTTTACACCCTTAAACTGCTGGAATAAATTTAATTTCTGATGATTGTATTTGTTTTAGTTCTCTTTGTTTTGCTGCTGTATAACTCATAAGCTGCGCATAAAAAACTTATTGCAAAATTACATATACACGAAACAAAAATCTCGACTAGCATCCCAGGTAGATATTGAAAGCTGAAAAATATAAATAAACAAAGATGACATAAATATAAGGTTACCAATCATCAACACTAACATTATTGGAAGTATCGATCAATGCTATTGCGCTCCCCAATGGTGTGATCCTACCTCATTAGGAAATTGAATTGACCTACAACTTAAATAATAACGCGAGAAAATGTCTACGGCGACATAACAGGTATTTCGGGGACACAAGGAGCAGGACTTGGTCCGGTAGCGAGGAATGTTCCTGAGGCATGCCTCGTGACGCCGGGAACTGGGCACGGAGTTGAAAGCGGGTGGGGGGCGCTGTCTTAAGAGGATTCGGGGGTGGTGTGGGTGTGGGCATACATTGGGGGTGGGGGAGGAGGGAAGGGAGGGGAAGGAGAGGAAAAGAGGGGAGGTAGGTAGGGTGGCTGTCAGGTGAGTCCCGGAGAGGTAAGTCGAGATGTCGGATAAGAAGAAGAAGGGGGGTGGGAGGAGTTGTAAGAGGGGAAATTCCAGACTTTCGTCCGGCCATTAAGGAATTCCATCCCGGTGGATTGTGGGATGGGCACCGGGAGAAAGAGAGAGACGCTCATTTGGCCTTGAACTCCTTCGGGATACATCGTTGACCATACATCTCCCTTCAAGGCGTACTTCCAATGTCCAAGTCCGCGGGTGCAACCGAAGAATTCATCAATGAGGGGGCAGCGGGATTAATGTCTTAAAAACTAAGGGAGGACATTCACAATTTAAAAAAATTATAGTTTACTGAAAGTTTGATGTTTTTTCCTACAGTTATTTGTAAATACTTCTTGTATAATTATTCACCTGCAGAATAGCAGCGCAAAACTGTCGCGATGATATAAAAAATGGAATATCTAAAAATCATCCCAGTAAGCCAAAAAGATAAAAATGTCACTAAAAGGAACAGCGATAATCTACACAAAAAATAGTTTGAGTTCGATGCTTAGAAATATGTTCTCTATGCACGCCCCTGGCTCATGACACAAATCCGATCACTATAGTGGAATTCCAGTGTGAGATTCAGAACAGAAAGCAAGTTATTTGCAATTACACGAGACAATGATTCATAAAGTCGATATGCTATGGAAGATTTTCTTGGAGATTAAACAGTATTGCAAAGCATAACATTTATGGTGATTTGAGTAAAATATCACAATTCATAAAGTTCAATAAATGTGGCCTCATTACTGCAAATACGATCTTATCTTTCAAATGGCACCAAATAAGAAGCAACTTATTACACTACTTTCCGAGATATTAGCCGGAAAATAGAAGCAGTTTTCCAAGGGATGTAACGGCTGTTCGCCACAGAGATACATTTGACCGAACCTTCAACGAAAAGGGGGCAAAGGGGACAAAAAGAGAGCACATGTGGTCTACTACAGTACTACACTACTGCAGTAGAGTGAATGATCAAAGAAGTAGTGTTCAAATTGCTAGCGATGGGACAGCTTCGAACACAAAACCAGTATTTGTAATACAGTTAACGGAAAATAAAACACCGATGCAAAAGGATAGAACTTACGCGTATACTTGTTTTTTTTGGATTTTTTTAAGGTTATGAAGATGTTTTTAGCGTCCGGTTTTACTCAAATACGTCAATTTAGAACCTCAAATAACTATATTCAATAAAATATATTAAGTGCCAGCCTTAAAAACAATATTATTGCGTTATAAGTATTCCAAACTTCTTACACCTGAAAAAGTAACTTGGTTTCCTTCCACATATTTATTTTCCTGGTACATAATTAAATAAGATAAAATAAAAAAATTAAATTAAATCTGTGGAAGGAAACCAAGTTACTTTTTCATTTGTGAAATTCAACTTCCACATAGTTGAGCTTGAAACCATGGAACGTATTCTTGCACCTACTTTATTTAAAAAATAAAAATGCAATATGGCACAACTTCTAGAGGAGATTAGGAGGTAAATAGGTGGACGGAGCAAGTAATGTTGGGCGAAGCGTTACAAAAGGCCGTGATAGAGGGGAGGATGTTGGCCAAATGAGGGAGAGGAAAAAAGAGAATACGCTTTATGGATGGCATGAAGAAGAGTAGAACGTACGCTGAAATGGAGAGAGAAATATTATTGGAGGATTGAGCTCAGGACATTATAAAATCTAGAGGATTTTTACTGCCTCTAAAATCTAACTTAAGCGGTGGATTACCTTTTATAATAATACTTAATAATGACCTGTATAATGACTTGAAAAAAATCTGGCTCAAAAACCCTTCAATTAATCATTTCCCGGGTAGAATCGCTTCGAATCGAAGTTCTTAAATTCCGCTCCGGGGTTGATTTCGCACCCTCCTCCCCCTTAAATGATTCTGCCCACATATTCCACTTTCTCAGAAGACGGTCCTAAAAGATTCTTATCAGCTCCTCCGATCAGGAAGTATGTCCGCAGGCCTCCCGGATACGGACAAAGGCGGCAATGACGATCACAACTTTCGGGATGTCCCACTATAAACAAATAATGTCCTCGGGCCTATTGATGGGAACCCACGGAACTCATGGGAAAGCGGTTGGGAAGAGTACCTAACTGTGCCGAACGATTTGTTTGCGTAAACCGCTGGACGAGGAGACGAATGGTCAGAAGGAACATTTCCGGGATTTAGGATTCATAAAAGTTACAGTTTGCGAGTTCCAATAAAAAATATTCATGTTGGAGCGAAGGCTTCTACAGCAGCTTGATGTAAAAAAAATATTCACACATATTCCTACACATTTAGAGGAGTGTGATTGACGAGTATTTTCATTAATAACGACAGTCATAACTGAAATGAACATAATTTTAGACATTGTAGCGAATTATTAATTTTTGTCCGCTAAAAGTAGCATCCAAAAGCCATATTCGTACTAAAATTCATTTGATCCAATCGTCGATTTTGTCACAACATTTTACTTTAGTCACAAAGCTAACAAAATCAAAGTAAAAAAGACGAAATTAGGATTTCTAAACTACTGACAGCTGTTTACAGATTGGTTCCAGTGCCTAGACATAAGGATAGTAATAAGAATGACTCAAGGATTTGAATACATACTCTTAAAAATAAAACGAAATGTTAAATCAAATTAAAATTCTAATGTAAAGATCCAAACAAGATGATATTGACAACGGGGAACTGATGTTCAACTTTGACACCGACTAGCCAATCAGCGTGCAGGAGTACAGGAATGTTTAGTATGGCAACCAAAATAAGATATCATTTACTCGGTGCTCTAACAATCGGGAACTTTCATAATTTATTTAAACTATTTGAAGGCGAAGCGCATATTCTTAGATGTACCCCACATAAATTTTAACGATAAACAACGTTGCTTTACCAAAAATATTTCTTGCAAAAAAAATAGGCGCACATGGCGAATTAAAAACACTACGGCATCACGAACCCATGGATGACGTCACGCAAGTGTATCGCTGCCCATAATACGACACATTTAAATGTGAATTTAAGGTGGTTCGATTAATATATTTGACTATTATAACTCATTTATTTTCTTTACGGAAGACAATGAGCCATTCTAATTTGAAACTTTCTGTCTACATACATGTATATCAGAAAAGCAATTACCATGCGGTGACTTCAAACTATCGAGATACCGTTCCAAATCACCTGGCTTTTAAACTTTTTATGTATTTTTTAAAGGCAATTTAAATTCCAGCAGTGAGAACATAGACATACGGATTGTACCGGGTGTTTCAAAATGAATATCGGGGTATTAAGGCTTTGTAGCATTTATACCATTTGACTTAGAATTAATAATTAGACATCAAATGAAAGAGCAACTCAAACAGTTTTTGTTTTACCTACAAGTGTTCAATTTGAGCACCATTCGTCACACAGCACACATCCGGTCGATAGGCGAGTTCTTCCCAGACGTTGATCAGTGTGTCTGGAGTAATTGGTGCAACAACGGATTCAATCCTGTTTCTTAAGTCGGGTAGGTCAGCTGGTAGCGGAGGAACATACACATGATTCTTTATGAACACCCAAAAATAAAAATCGCATGGCGTCAGATCCGGTGAACGTGGAGGCCATACGAAACAAGCCCTGTCACCTGGTCCCTGGCGACCAATCCAGCGGTTGGGTACAACGTCGTTTAACCAATCATACTACTTGCGGTTTCTAACGAAAGATAGAGGAAGCACTACATGCGCATGCGTACAAATTACAACGAAACTGTTTGAGTTGCTCTTTCATTTGATGTATAATTTATAATTATCATTCAAATGATATAAATACTACAAAGCCTTGAAACTCCGATATTCATTTAGAAACACCCTGCATACTTAAGTTCATCAAAACATTTGCTGTCGCATACAAGACTCAAACATGAGGAATAAATTTTATGAATGTTACCCATATTAGGGCCACGTATTAAAGGACCAGTGATACTCTCCAATTACCTATTCTTGGGTCGCGGGACTTCCCTACACGATATCTCAAATTTTATAAGTAGGAAGTAATTTGGACCTGGCGGAAAGAGAATTGGCCACAGAATTAGATAAATGTTAAAGAAAAACTACCCCGATTGGGCCCCACGTATTTTCGCACTTCACCCACTTTTCATCAAGCCTCAACGCTATCGCTTGCCTCTCTTCTTTCCACTAAATAAATATTCCACCCTCGAGCAAAAACTTCAAAATTCCCCACCTTTTATCGTCTCTAACATCCAATTCCTATGTTTTCCTCATGCAAATTTCCTCCGGCAATCTCTTTCCTTTTCCTCCTTATCCTGAATAAAAATACATTTTTACTATGTCAATCCAATATAGCCACAATATAAATGAGCAGGGGGTGGTTATTTGTTTAAATAATCAATGTGTTCTAAAATTGATTTAATTTTAATATTCCATTTTCATTAATCACCATCAGTAGTCGTTCATTCGAGAATTGGTTTGCAGCAGCTATCCATTCCACTCTCCTCTCTGACATCCGCTTCATTCCTACATAACTATTTACTTTCACGTCCTTCATGATTTGCTTAATGTATTTCATTATTTGTCGTCCTCTATAATTTTTCTCATTTATTTATGCTTTCAATATTGTTTGCATTAGGCTGTTTTGTCGCAGTATGTGTTATTTAGGCAACATATTTTTAATTTTTTTAATTGAAAACACACACCAAGGTGCAACCTAGAGCGCTTTTTTGTAGTATTTTCTATCGAAGCGTAAATATCGATGGTTAAACAGGCTCACCTAGGAAATAAAATTACCGATGACCGCTGATGTGAGGAATATTTCGAAAGAAATTGGACGTGACAAACATTTTACGGGAATTTCAAAAGTACCAGCATTTTCGTTCACCACCGTCGCATGTTTTTCCTTTCGATAACAGAAACTAAGGAGAAACGCAACATTCGATTTTATGAAGCGTTTCCCATCGAATAGGAAAGAATAAAAATTAGACAGGAACCATATTGGATCCTAAGACCGTCCGTGATTATTGATGCAAGCAAAAATGTCGGTAACAATAAGACATGATAAAAAATAACAGGGAAACACAAATTTAGCTGCATTTTTGCTCCATCCCGGCGCATGTACTGCGTAGCTAACCCAGAGGCAGGTAAGGAAGCAATAATACCATCGTCTCATTCTGCCTAAAGATAATTCCTCTTGACTCAGGAAATGTAAAACAACCATTAAATGAAATCAATATAAGTATTTACAAAAATGCTAATGTGCGTCTAAATATCTACATCTCCACATACATTTATTCAAGAGCCGACTTGGAAAAGGAATAAATATGAATTGTGCACTGAAGGGAATTTACGAGGAAACGTATAATCCTGATTTATTCCAAAAACGCATACATTACAATAGGGGAACAATCTATACCCATAGCTTTAAATTAGATGCCTTAGTTTTCCATGGCAACCGAAAATAACATTTTTTTCTCCGTGCACGCTTTCTCAATCAAAAGTTAGAATTGAACACTGATTTAAAATTACTTTCATTGAAATTAGGAATTGGCTGTTGTATCTCTGTTCTCTATTCAGGAAACCACTCGTCCTCCTGCATTTTCCAATGCTTAAAATACATTGACTTAGACTTCAATTCGCGGAATCGTTCCACCATTATTGAAACAGCAATTATATTCCACACTCAATTTTCATTAATCGAGCACATCACTAACAGTTTATTTATAGCTTTGACGCTCATTTTCAGGATCAATGAAAGTGTAAATGTCGCGGACGACTGATGAAAAAATTAACAGTGAACGCCGAGCGTTTCATTCACGACAAGATAAATGCATAAGAATTCGTCTAGTGCCGTGAATCCCGAAAATTTCGGCCCCCACGAAGCATAAGAATGTCTCATAAGAGGCATTCCGTCCTCTCAATAAACTGGAATCACTGGGAAAAAAATAAGGCTTAAAATTAAATCCTAAAACTTTAAAATATGAACAAATCCATACAACCGCGTGACTTCGAAAAATGACTAAAATATTTAATTTTTACTTTTCCTAACTATAGTCCGTCCAAGATAATAGCGCAGTTGACAGAAATGCGGCCAATCAGTAAACACGTCCAATGCCGTTTGGGGGAGTGGATCACGTGACCGAAGAATCCATGATGGTGGCCTTTGCTTAAATAATAGCATCGTGAAAATAATGTTTATTTTTTATCGCTTTCTAAGCCAAATCAGTATATTTCAACTGCGCTATTATCTTGGACGGATTATAGTTCGATAATTTTATAAAACCTTTTCTATCCAATTCTTAAATTGGAATCAATACTAAATTCACGTGAAGACATTAAATTATAAGCCTTCGAAATATAATCAAAATCTACATGTAGCCGTGAGCCTTGAACTAAAGCTATGTCTAAAAGGTATGATCTTTATTTTTCTAACAATTTAGATTTGTTTATCAAACATTTTCCATTCAATTTTTAAAATGGAATCATTAGCCCTAATGATTCCATTGCCCTGGTATTCAAGGCATGACTTTTTTTTGCCTTTGAAATATGAACAAATTCACATACAAATATGTATAACCCTGAGACAACTAAAATTATGACTAAAAGATCTTATTTTCCTATTTTTTTATTTAGTTCGGTGCTTTTTCCAACCTTAAAATACACACTTCAAATGGATCCATTGAACTCTTATCACGTTTCCTCGAAATAACAAATATGCATCAAGATTTAACAGACATACTTACCCGGTATTGCAATGATTAGTCTTGAACGACAAATAAGCTTTCCTGAATTGGTTTCCTCCACTCCAGATAGAGCGGTATTAACATACTAGCTGTACAGACCGAGAATTTATTTACGGCAATGCCTCGGAAGGCTCTCAGAGTGGAAGCACTTAGAACTTCCACCTTCTCACCCTCCCTCCGGTGAAACGCCCTCTAAGTTCAGGGTTGAATTTAAGACGGGACGTAGGTAACTGTCTCACTTAAGTCCTGGTAAATAAAGTTGTTCGTCTGAGTCAGAACTTGCACCGCCAAAGCAAAGCGACTCCGCCCGCAACTTTCCCGAGTGAGTTGGACCTCTTGCAAGTCGACTAAGCGTTCAAGCAAAACCCGAAACTTGCTCCTGGGTTGCCCTCAAAGCGGAAAGCTCGTAACAACTTAACTGAGCCAACTGTAAAAGCTATCCTGTTTCCTTCAATTTAATCAAAACATTAATCTTTAGAGAGAAAATTGAATGATAACATGGATAAAATTTGAAGGCTGCATTCTTTCGGGTGTTTCACCGTGTCGTTGTTTTTGGGACAACAGTTTCGCCTGCGTTCCAGCAGGCGTCTTCAGGTCGAAGTGATGATGCCGGTAATTGACCGCCTGTTGTTCAGTCTTGATTTGCTGCGTCATTCTTCCCGTTGTCGCCAATGTTTCCCCGTTGTCGGTGATTGGCCATGTCGACAGTTTCCACACGGAAAAGTCTCTTGCAAGTGTTGTGGAGGTGATACCCGTCTTCCCGGTTGAAATTCTTCGGGTGTTTTGCTATCTCGATAGCTCTCCTAATGATTCTCGGGAAGTATCGAGACTCCTTGGCTATCACCGTGGCGTCCTCCAAGTTGATGGTGTGCCCAGGTTCGGAATAGGCATGCTCCGCCACAGCGGGGAGGTGGAAGAGCTTATTCTTCATTGACCGTTTGTGTTCTTGTAGACGGCACTTCACAGCTCTTTTTGCTTTTTTTCCTCAGCGCGGAAACAGGAGAGACACCTCCCAAAAAGTTCCTGGCAGCTCCTCTTTAATGGTTAACGTGGCTGGAGCGGTTATCGTGAGGTCCATTTTAATAATTTTTCAAGTAAAAAATAACATTCTTGGACCACATTTCACTTAAGTACATCTATTTATACGGTGTAAATCATCATGCATGCAGTAATTTAAACGATGCAAGAAATATACTATTTTAAAATTTTCGCCTCAATTAAAGCATTGTTATGACCCCTGGGTTTTCGGCGCGGAATTCGAAATGTAAGCGAAAATTATATCAAAATACATTTTGTTTACTCGGCATGCTACCTTGATATTAGTTAGCAGCATTGACAATGACGTGATGAAAAAATATAACATAGTATATTCCACTCAAAAACTGTTTTATTACCGGCCCAGGTTTCGACTGCACAACAATCATTAACTAACCTTGATAATGATTGCTGTGCAGTCGAAACGTGGGTCGGTAATAAAACAATTTTTGAGTGGAATATACTACGCTATATTTTTTCATCATGTCGGTGACAATTTCCCACTAAGTTACGCCTTCAACCAATAATATTAGCCAAGACAATAATATGAAACGTATTATTCCGCGGTTTGGAGCAAATCTATACATATGTAATTCAATTAATAGGAAATATACGTCATGTGCCATAAGGCTACGTGTTAAAATTGCATTGTATTTCCAAGAAACCAAATCGGCAACATGCAATTTTTTCACTTTTATCCATAGATATTACTAATAAGGACACTTATGAAAAGTTTCACGCAAATACGTACGTGAACCAAAGTTGCTCCATCCACCTTAAGGACAACTGCTCGCTGCATCAAAGGCTGACCGCCCTCCTTTCCACATGCGGCGGATAATAAGTTTTGGAGCTGATTTAGTTAGGAGGTTAACGCAATCACAGTGGCCGGAACCCAACCTGTAAGCTCCTCGGCGGACTTTAAGTTAGTACCCAGCGAACTCTCCGATTCTCCATCAACGATACGCAATATAAATGGAAGGGCAGCACATGTGCATATGAAATGGCCACGAGAAAAAATCGACCAGGACCGGAAATAGAACCAAGGACCATAGACTTGCCAGGCCAATGCAAAGCGCAGATTACTACACGCTACTTGGGCTTCCTAATTCTTGCGGCATTTCAGGAGGATTGAGGGCAAATGGATGTTACGCCCTTGTGATCCATCAAAGATGGCAACGCAAAGGATGAAGAAGAAATTCATGGAAGCAATTTAAAAAACCCGTGAAGCTGAATTCAATATCATCACTTAAGCCGTGCTCAGCTACGAATGCGGATTTTCGTGAAGCCGAATTATGGATAAGAATTTCGTCGCAATTATACAGTTTCAAGAAATCCGATACAAAAACGTTCATTACAATTACATCATTTCCGAGATTTTTAGTGACAGTTGTGCGAAATTTTCCGGTTCTTCATCGGGCAGAAACAAGTAACCTTTTGAAGAAATTTCAGACACAGAAGATGACAATTGTATCGGAGAGATTACTTACCGAACTGAATTTCCATGAACAGTAAAATTTCAAGAGTGCCCAAGGGGTTTCCGGTTATACAATTCAGCGGAGAGGAAATCCACACTGTTGTAAGCACACCAAACATCAACAAACATTCCACGGAAAGCTATGCGACCTGCGGCGCTTTTGCGAATCAACATTAGCTCAAGAAAGCAATCGAATTTCAATAAAATAGTAGTCAATCTCTCTCGACAAGAGTAAATTTTCACGCTGTAACTGTAGCATGTAAAAATGTCGAAAAATGACCAGCTACTATTAGGATCGTTTAGTGGGTGAAATAAATACGTACTATGCAAAGTGACGACTATAATCCTCCGAAATCCGAAGAATTTGAGTCCATGATCATATTCAGGATTATTATCCTAGTGCAGGGGTGGGCAAATAGCGGCCCGCAGGCCACATGCGGCCCGCTTAGAGTTTTTTGTGGCCCTTACCCTGTATACGTCCTCGTCACGACTAATGAATGCAATAATTTACATGGTGTGGCCCTCCGGCGGAGGTTAGCGGAGGGCCCCTCCGCTAACCTCCGCTTCCACAAAGTGGCCCCCGAGCCAAAATAATTGCCCACCCCTGCCCTAGTGCACATACAACATATACTACATTCAGTATAAGTTTTTCTCAAACGCGAAATCAAACCGATAACTACCTCTGCTATGAAGAAGTAATCGACAAAGACGAGTGATTGAGCAAAGGTGACCTTCAATGGAGAAGCTACAGCAAACGCAAGGAGGAGCAAATTAATCCGTCATCTATAAGTTTTGACGATAGACAGGTTCACGAGAGAATATTTTGACTGAGTATTGGCAAAATAGTTGACATCCTCATTCTAATTCACCCATATCACGACCTCCGGTATCTCAGATTCAGCACGGGACCAATCTCAGGCACCACAGAGAACCAATGTAACAGGTAAGCCAAAAAGACTGGCAACTGCGGCAATTGGTATGTCTTATTCTAGCCATGCTGAGCAGCTCACGACAGTAAATTGTTACAGAGGCTGAAATTTAGACGACACAACCTGAATTTGAGGAAAAATAGGTACCCATTGAACTCATGGTGGTGGATTCGAATATCATGTAAGAAAATATGCATGGTGGCATGCCAAACACGAGCAATTTTGGACAAAAAGGAACGCAACATCTCTTACTGACAAAGTATTGAAAAATACGCTGCCTAACCTTTCCACACAGGAGCTATTTCCTTGAAGCAATAATCTATCAACTCCCATGACAAAAACTATTGGACTGATACACTTATAGCACCAATCATTTTTTTAGCTCGTCTGCACGATAACTCATAGGAATATGGCATAGGCCCAAAAACTATTAAATTCCACGGCTGAAACTTTCGAAAGGCTCGATATAAACCTTTCTACTCCCGGAAACACCTGTTGAGTTACCAGGATGCAACCTCTTGATACGTGCTCCAGTAGATACTCAAAGATCGTGCGTTCTAGGCTGCAGTGATTCCATTCCTATCCAATTCCAATCACTCTATTAGTCAGTTCTCCGTGTGATAATTAAGCGAACGTTGCATTAGGTGAATAAAAATGACACAACTGGCGAATTTTTGAAACCATTTCGTAGTCCAAGAAAAACAATGTAAATATGCACCCAAAACCTGAATTGCCTAATTCCTGGTTACGAAAATCATGTCTTCATCAGGTTAAAAACCTGAATGTGACAAAAATAGCCGAAGCCAAGGCGTGATGATAAAACCTTATAGTGAGATATCACTAAGATGTTTCCAGTCTTGGTTTTCAAGTAGAAATTCCTCACAACTTCGCCTAACGTTGTGTTTTAGATTTAGACTACCTAATATTTTAGTATTATGCATTCAAATGAAGCATCAAGACACCAACGCAGAAAATTCTGTGGTCTCCAACAGGCATGGTTAAGGACCATAAGGGAATAAATTAGCAATACCCAATCGATTTTCAGAGATGGTGACGGACAACTTTAATTCAGCTATTCAAACCACACCCACCAGGACGGTCAGCATGAATTCAAAGAAAATAAAAGTGGATTGAGCGCTCTTAAAAGATATCTTAGAGGGATTGAACATTATAACGATTTTCAAACGCAGGACGTAGATATAACAATCAGATATCAGCGTAAGACATCGTAGAATTTAGATCGTTGAAACTTGAAATGGAAGAAAAAGTAAAATAGGAGATATCAGCGCTTATGAGAGCGCTGGAATAGTTCACGATTAAAAAGGCCTCATATATTCCGCAAAACATACAGATGGAGGTAGTTTCAATTTAGTTAGTACTTACAATAGTCTCAATAAGCCAATTGGCCTATTATGTCTGCTCAAATGACGTTTAGAAGGCGCTTGCAGGGATAAAGGTTTTTACCTGCAAAGAAAGAGAATGCCATTAACATTTTTATACACGAGGAGACTAGGCCAATCAAATAGAGTAATTTTTCAAGTATTCATGCATTAGACATGCGGTAAACGCAGATTAATAAATCCTCCACAATTTACATAATAATATAACATAATGCAATAATTTTTCAACGGACCACACAAGACATTATTTCGGATTAAGGACGGGAATGGGCATCGTATAGGAATGCCTTTTAAGCTCCAAGTTTACCCCTCCAGCGGTGGTTACATCTGATGCTCGTATAACTTCTGAAAAGGAAATACTTTGAAACCCTGTATTTACTTTCTCGCATATTTTCTTAGTTTTTTCTGAAACCGCGTAAACCCTTCAGTACCTGGAAAGCACCAAGCAGTGTATTTTTCTTTTATCAACTTTCCGCTCAAAACCCCGTTTCAATTTACCTCCTAGTTTTTCATTTTACTGGGCGAGGTGTCAAAACGAACGTACTAATCATTAAAATTTTCCATGCTTTCAAGTCTGACGGATGCCGCACAAGTTCGTGTTTCAAATTCAAGACGAATTGTATCAGATCTAATCGTGGCGTAAGCGTAATTTTAAATTGGTGACAAATTTGGTACGCCAGAAATAATAGCGTAAATTTCTGGAAATTACATGCCCAACAATAGATTACCATGCTTGGTAACGTTACTAGGCAGTACAATGTACATGTGTTCGATTACCATAATTATCAACGCAACTGCTGGGACTTTCCACTTGAAGAAAAGGCAAATAGTTTCACAGGAATCTTAGGTAATGTTTTCCAGAAAATTTCACTGTGGTTGGGAAGAGCCCAATTGTTTCATGGTCCAAAATTTGATAAAAGGCAACGTAGTTCCTGAAACAAGGGGTAAGATTGAACATTTCCGAACTTATAGAAGTGAAGGCAAACTCGTTATCAATAAATAGTTAATATTTACTACGCGTATGAGTAGTACTGAGAAGCTTAATGCGTAATTTGAGCGATACAAGTACGGCATTTACTGTCTAGTGACGTCAAAATAAAAGCCAAAATGGCAGCGTGTCTTTTTCAGCGCAGCGTCAAAATAAAAGTGCCCTCTTAAAAGTGTTTTATAGCTACCTTAACCTTTTAAATATTACCAATGAATATCCTAAATGTTTCTTTTCGGCTTGAACTCCCGATTACGAAAATAAAACTCAAATTATCACGCAAACCTACTTCATGAAATTCGCAACTTCACAAATAATGAAACGATTTTTTTTACTGAATAGCAGCTTTCAGTAGTTGCTGCCGTCAAGCATTTGTTCAGCACAAATAGGCTTTTCAAAGAAATAGGCCGGGGATGAGTAGTCTTTTCCTCTTTCTTTCTTGAAACCCAAAGGCGCGATGCAATTACTGATCATTGCATCGAGATGGACAGAAGCCTTTCACCTCTCCTCCCGCCGACCCCCCAACATCACTTGTCCCGTTCACAAAGCAGTCTTGAAACCGGAATCTCGTTCGTTCAATAAACAGGAGGGCAATCAACAGATAGAATGCTCTCCGCTCTGCTCGGCCTTCAGACCGACCACATTACAGTAAACTCCGAGCCAGTTGCCATTTCTTTCACTTCTGTCGCCTTTCTCCAGCGAAACGAAATTGAAAAGTGAATGGGATCGTGGATATCAACTCGTTTTAATTTGAAAGGTTTTTTTTTCGTCGCGCGCAGAAATCTGTTTCTGCGGCTAATCATATGCACGAAGGTTTTCTCGGACTGAATTTCAGTTCCCCTTCTTGAACTTCTACTGGATGAGGGAGTAATCCCGCGGAAACCTAGAGTCATGCGACACCAGACTCCCGGAGTTGAGTCGTTGTGTGGTATCGTATATACAAGCACTTCCAAATAATTCACAATGCTATCACTAGAGGGATAGAGTGTAATTTCACATGAATATTTTAAGCCTGTATATTTCATATTAATATTTTAAGAAATTATAGTTTAATCTTTTATCTTTACTTTTACATAATACTGTGTTCTCACCACTGCATGTCATATCCATACTCAGTGTTCCACTTCCGTCGACCTCCCCGCGAGGGCCACACCTTTTCTCATAAACTGATACCAGGGGTCGCTCTCCCACACCCTGATTGAGTTAGCAACACACTAAGACACTCCGTAAAAAAAATCACTTTCATACTTTCCCTGATCTAACTAATTTTCCTTATTCCGTCCCATTTTCAAGGCTCTGACGTCCTAGCACCCCTTGCCACACGCCTCTGAGGCAGTTCACATACAAGTATGTAGATGTGAACTCAGCATCATAGCCGCAAATAATTAATCCATCCGGATAGATTTCGAACGATAGATAGAACATGACATGCATTCTTCTCATTTAGTAAGTTCAACTCCTACGAATGGCACGCGCCCGGCTTGTAATAAAATTTGGTGTAAAATTGTCGAGGAAAGAAGACAAGATTGAGTGTTGCTAGGTGGACTAGATTTTTCTAGAATCATTGAATTAACAATTTTAATTATGTATACTTAGTACATGGATAATGTTATAAGTGATGTAAATTCCTTTTTAAACTTTTACTTAACAACATATTTTTTAATCTGCGGTAAAGTAAAAGTTTTAATAAAAATTTAAATCCCTCAATGCCACGAAGTTTACCCAGAAACAAGTTCTATTCATTCATGTATGAACATGTTAGGGACGAGTCAGGGCTAACATACAAATGAAAAGCGTGCGATAAATTAGGTCCCATAAAAATAAAATATCAAAACAATTATTTTAAGGAAAAAAATTGAAAAGTTTACATTTAACTTTTGTCACTTTAGGTAAACTACGTTATATCACAATGCTACAAATATTTTCCATTTGTAAAAATTAGAGTCGCTATTAAATGTTTTAATTTTAATTAGTTTAACAAATTGGTTATGGTTTCGCAAGATCATTAAAGTAGTTTGAGCGAAAAATCACTTCACCTAGAATTTGATGAATTTGGCCTCATTTTAAAGAAAAACTATCATCTTTCCAATGATATCAAAATATTAACCCCTTACCAAACTACTTTTCGAGCAATTTGCCTAAAAATATAAGCTGTTTTACATGGGAAAGATTATGGCTGTGCGCTCCAGAGGGAGAATATTTAAAAAATTAGGAACTTCTAGCACCTATATTTCGTCAACAATGTAACGGTGTATAGATTGCATGTTTTCTCAACTATGTATAAAAAATAATTTATAACTCACCACAGTAATTTTGACAGAATCGCAAAAAACCCTGTTGTTTTGAAGGGTTTTCAGCCGTACGGCGGGAAAAAATTAGTCAAGTTAGAGACTTAAGTAGCTTTATTTATTTAATTACTGAGAATTTTGGTCATATATAACTATATCTTTTCACCATTAAACTACAATATTTATTTCATGCTTCTTACAGACGCTGAAATAAAAAAATATTTAATATAGTCTCCATTATGACTAGGGAACTATCTCGCTCAAACCACCTTTATTCATTTAAGAAGAGATTTAGAACTAGGTTTAGAGACAAAAAATCTAATTAAATAAATATTTAATGCAATGGATGCCCTTGATGAAGTTTTAAAGATAAGTTGTCAAATACCATCTTGCAACGTTTGGCGCTTTGGCACAATGTTTTGGATTTGTTCTTATTATTTATAAAGTATTTTCATTACTATGAGTGAGTTGCTGTTTTGTGAACTGTTGAAATGTCCTGCAGGTTGTTTACCGGAGAAGGAGATTGTTGAGGGGCTAGAGGAAGAATTGGGCAAGTGCTGTGGACTCCTGTTGCATTTAATGGAACTAAATCAATTGGGGAATTAATGTAAAGTAGTCCGACGTTACATAGGCAGATGTATGGTCACCATTCGGTCTGGACCCTGCCTTCAGTGCCCCCGCCTTAGATTAAAGCACCGTCCCCCACGGGGGCGGTAGTGCCCACTTTAGGAGCCACTGATCTAGATCACAGATCATGGAGACTGCATCCGCGGGATATGTTGGCAGTGGTTGGCAGTAATTTCCCTCTTGGTAAAACTCCCGCGGTCCATCGGGTGATGTTTTATTTGTTCCCTTCGGGAGGCACACGCGTAAATCGAGCTGTCGACTCCCACACGACATCTCCTATCTCGCCATTCCAGTTCTTTCCTGTGCCTTATCATATCGTGTCGCGCACTCGTGCGTCCTCGCAGTCCCCGCACGACTATCCGCCGTACTTTTCCACCGTTTCCAACCGCTTACACGCATCACGAGCCGGTATGCATGTCTTCGGATGGATCGTCTTTTTCGGCCACCACGGCGGGTCGCGTAAACGAACATGCCAAGGACTCATTTATGTCCTTATCGCCACTTCCGAAATTACTTTGCGACGCCTACCCAAGTAATAGCGATCCAATGAGCGCATAAGAATTTCCATGCCTTGATTCGGTTACCTTGTCAGACATTAGGTGTAATGCCTTTTGCTCACGGTAATATTTTCCGTAAAACGTTTTAAAAAAACCGACTAATTTTATAAAAATGAGCTTGCTAACGATAAAACCGTAAAACCCAGTTTAATAATACGTTTTACGGAATAGGACAAGTTCTATTTCCATAAAACCGTTTTATGCAACAACCAATGAGATGTTCCGCTCATAGCGTTGATAATAATCTCATATCCATGGGAAGCTAAACAAGAAAAATGTAAACAAACATGGCTGGAAGTTCATGGAACATTAAGGCAGTACCTTTCTTGTTAGAAGAATGCGTTACAGCCTTAGCACCGTTGAGTCACATCAGAAAGTAAGTAAATAAACAATACATATAGTTATTAACCTAACAGTCATCCAAAAGAGAGTGCATTTATGACTTTCCGTGTTCGCAAAGCGTCTCGTAGATGGCAGGACATTGCGGTTTTATGAATAGTTTTACCGTGAGAAAGCAAGTACGTTTTACGTACGATTCATAAAAGTTTCAATAAAAATTTGTATAAAACTCTTTAATGGAAAATTTTACCGTAAGCAACAGGCATAAGAGTCGGCAACCCAAAAGAAAGGGAATCTACTTCTAAATGGTGCAGACCTAAGTTAAAAAAAAAATCTTTTCTAAACTTTGGTCTTTTTAAAAAAAATTTAATGAGTTACTTTGTGGCCTACACTTTGTTTAACTGATTTTTTTAATGGAATAGAATACAAAGGAAAACGGAAATACAAAAGAAAAAATATTTTTCAAATGGAATGGAATACAAAGTGATGCCATAAAACATCAAGTCTCTAATTTTGAGGATACCGGGACTAGCCACGGTATTTACCTTTTACGAAGTCACCCGCAAGTGCACATAAGTGCGATATTCCACAGAGGAAAAATCATCCTCCCGGTCCACATCCCGATCAAGGCGAATGATTTTCCCCTGTGGAATATCGCAATCAAGTCTCTACGTGAAGCTATTATTTTTCAGCAATTGATACACACACGATTTTAATCCTGACAACTTGGAAAAATTTTTATAATAAATTCACTGATATTTTTTACTAGCACGGCTTCGCAGGAACTTCAGCATTCCTGTCATTAAGTATTTAAAAATAGAATGGTTTGATCTCGGATAAACCTGCCAATAACTTTCCTTATTTCGTGGTCGGCACTAACGCTACCTTCAATTCGCTTCGAGGCCACGATATAAGCCTCTACCTGTAAATGCTTATAACTCTTTAACGTACGAAGATTTCGTTTCAAAGTCTATCCAAGAGATGTTAGTCTTTATGGAAAAAATACACCTCATTGACTTCACTGCGCATAAGCTACAAGACTATTACCAAAGGCTTGACAGTTGAATAAAGGAGCAAGAATTGCCCTCCAAAACGCTATACAAATACGTTAACACAACCAATAAAATAAGCGACACTTCTCTTAGTTCTTCAACCGGTGTTATTTTTAAGACAATTAACCCCAATATTGCGTCTTTCGTTACCAGGCTAGCTTCCAGCCTTTCACCAACGCATTGCACGTTAGTTAAAGAGGTTCCACCGTCACTGTGTGAGTCAAAACAAATACTAAATTCCACTTTTTTCATATTTAGTACAAAAATCCTGATTTCGCTGATGAAATGCGTTATAGAAAACCAAGAGTAAGGTTCAAAATACGCAGATTATTCCACGAATGTAATTTAAAAGAGCACTTTTTTCCAGCCAAAGGAGCCGACTGCAGCGCCATTTATAACGAATTACCGCATTTTGACTTCAATTACTGCATTAATTCCCCAATAACTACAAAAATAAGGTGGTAAGATGACTATATTTTATTTTTATTCAATTTCTCTGGAATATTTCCTTGTTGTAAACAGTTTTCCGCGTAAATGGCATTTATATTTTATGGAAAAATACTATTTTTTCCCGGGTTTCTCTCATTCTCCACTTGAACGCCATTTTATTTTAAGTTCAATTAGAGAATAAAACTGCGTGGAAGGGTAACATTTTGTTATTCATATCGGATCAAGGACAAGTTTTTCTACAACTAGACAGAATAATATGGCATTTAAGTGATTTTATGGCGGAACCACCTCAAAGGAAACGCAAAAAAAAACATTACGGTTGCAATGCAAATTACTCACAAGGGGAAGTATTGCTTTCATGTATACCCCACTTAGGTGCTTCACTCACTGGCCTCACAACAAACACATCTAATGGTCCAAATTCCAAATAAAAATACAATTACATCAGAATTATTTGATGGTGAATATAGAAAAACGGTCATTCTTAAAATATACCCAAGCATAATTAGTCGTTCAATCCTAAGATCGGCTGACTGCAGCCTTCCACTCCATCATGTCCCTGTAGTTATTGTTTCATGTACCGCTAAAGGTGATCGCAGCGATTTTTGTTCATGTACAGATTTGTGAGATCCTTTGCATACGTGGGCTCACTAGAGATACCTATGGATAAAAGTGATAAAATTGCATCGTATCGATTTGGATTTTTGGAAATTGAATGCTATTTAAACACGTAACCTTATAGCACCTGACATATATTTCCTAATAATTCAATAACGCAAGCACGAATTTTCTTCTAAACGCGAAATAATACACTTCTTATTAGTATAACTGGTGCAAACAAATATGAAGATGTCACGCCGAGTTCAATATTCGAATAAAACATATTCCAGTATGTATAATGTCGTCCAAATATCGAATACCATGCCGAAAACTTGTGCGTTAACTAAGGAATGAAATATTTAAAATATAATGCTGGTATCAATTCCATTATTGCCTGTAATTTCCAACGCGTAAACATATGCACTCAAATGAAAGTTGGTCCTTGGAGTTTCTTTTGACTTACTTAAAAATTATTTAAATGTGGACTCATTGACCCAAGATTACCCTTCCAGCCACCGATGTATTTTTCCCTTGGTCTTTCTCGTTGAGCTTTCCCCCCTATTATATTCATTTAAGAGTTCTTTTTCATAGCATGGCGTCTTGACCCCGTCTTCCTCGTAGTGAACCACACGGTTTTTCTCCACTTCTATTCTTTCGTGCACTACCTCGTTTCTGGTTATCCAATAACAATGGCATTAGTTATTAATAACTCTATGACCCGGTTTTATGACGCATGGTTCACGTTAACCGGAGGATGGTTTAGCCTTTTCGTTAACTTGATGTTAACTTAGAGTTCGTGTTTTGTATATAATATCAAACTATTAAATAGTTTACGCGAGTACAATGGATGGAAGAACGTAGAAACTTCGGTATTATGCCGAGAAAATATTTTTCCAGATATGATAAAACCGAGTCTATAAATCTTGGTTTCACAACGTCTGGTTCACAACGTCTGGTTCGGTTTCACAACGTCTGGTATTATACCGAGAAAATATTTTTTCAGATAATTTAAAATCGGGTTTATAAGTCTGGGTTTCACAACGTCTGGTTAACGTTATCCACAAATGACGTAGCCTTTCCGATAGATTGATGTTGACTGTGAGTTCGAAATTTGCATGGTAAATTAGACTGTAGATCGATTGACGTGGCCTTTATCGATGGGAGAACACATTAACTTATATTTTCATGCAGAGAAAATATTTCAGCAAATATTATAAAACCGGGCCATAGTGCGGCTTATCTATCTGCACCTTGTCTTTCTGATAGTGGTTCTTCGTTTGTGATTATCCAGTAACAATAATATTATGCAGTCAACGGCTGAATAAAGCGTCAGAGAAGTGAGGGACTAATGCCGAGAAATTGCCACAAATGCCGACTTTGAAGCTCTCTCATCGGACGTCAACAATGTTGACTCGGGGTGTCTTGAGTGCGGGCTCGAACCTGACCTTAGTCAATGCGCTGCAGTACACTTCTTGCGAAAGAAGTCAAATGAACGCTATATCTGTAAAGTGGGAGGATTACATAAAAAGGAGTCAGATGAGGTCAAATACCTGGGAATCACTGTAACCTCCGACCTAACGTGGGGGAAATATAAGCGAAACATTTGCGGCGTTGCATTGAAGAAACTAGAATTTATCTGGCGAAAAAAAAGGAAGTTTCTCCGTCGAAAAAGTGAAAGAGGCTAATTTATTCTGGTTAGGCAAAATCTAGAATACGCCGTGGAGTACAGTAGAGTTATCCGACCGTCCCCGTGCACGATAACTAATATATTTTATTTATATTTCGTAGTTCACTGTACTGTATGTACCTTCTATACAGCATATTAATTACTATGCCGTAAGTGCAGTCTTTGATATTATTACTTGTACGTCATATAAAGTTAAGTAAGACACATGTATACGAAAAGTTGTCAATGTTCAAATTAAATTTAACATTTTTTTACATTGTTTTTATTATTTTCCGTGTTATCCGACCTTTTCACTTATCCGACCTTGCCGCGGCCGGTTTAGGTCGGATAATCGAGACTCTACTGTATTTTGATACCTGCATAGAAAGATTTAATAGTGTAGAAAATAAAATACAAAGAATAGTTGCACGCTTCGGTAAAAATTCCTACAAGCTAACAGAAAGTGTTACGCAGCTGAAGGAAGGCCTAGGATGGGAGCTTTGAGACACTCAAAGGTTACTCGTTAGGCTTTACATAACTTGAAAAATTCAGATCAGGCGAATTTCAGTACAACACGGAGGATGTCATTTTGACCCCGCGCTGTATCTCTAGAACTGATAGAAGCGATAAAATACGGAAGATACACAGCCGAACTGACAGGTACAAAAATCCTTCTTTCCACGCACCATTAGTGACTATAACAAAAAGAGCGTGACATTAACATTAGGCACATCGTTAACATTCAATTCTCCTCCGTCCTCTCCCTCTCCTTTTCCCTAATCACTTCCCTTTAATGACTGGTGTCCTATCACACCCTGCCACACTCCCCAGCGGCGGCACGCAGGGAAGTGTGAAGGTGAAGGGTACAGACAAAAGGCTTGCATAGCGTGATGGTGTCGCGTTAAAAAATACTGTAGGGAAGGGCAATAAGAAGAATTCCCAACAATTATAAATTTCCCAGAAGAAGGAAGTTTCTGCAGCAATGGACACTTGTTAAATACCGAATTAAAGGCTCAAGCCTGCCTCAGGCAACGAAAGCATGGTTTAAGGGGAGACGAATTTATTGGTCCATAAAAGCATTACAAACGCCGGGGTCAGGCCCTCACTCACGATCGGTGAAAGGGGAAAGGAACGATCCAATTAATGACCGATTCTTCTCTAAATCGTTACAAAAGCTTCACGGCGTGACCGTAAACCATAAGAAAGGGCCTTGCCGACTATTGGACTATTGTTTTCTCAATAATCGGGCCACCTGCCACCGCAATAAAAATGTTCCCTCATAGATAAAACTGCGCCGGTTCCTCAAAACGTGATGCTTCATCATTTACTACCAGAAATTAGAGCTAGTTTATTTGGTTCATTAATTTTAGAAGAAAATAAAACTTCTGAAAACTATTGTCTAAACAGAAAGACGGTGTAGCAGCCTATGATCAATAGAATAAGATTTCTTTCATTTACCACTAAGTTATTAGGTTTAATGTTCACTCAACCACACTGTTATAATGCCAACCATTGCATGCGATGCATAACTAAATGGATACACAGCCAAGAAAGATAAGTAAAAATTCTATATACGTTGACATGCGCAGGGCCACGGTACATTCTCCTCCACACCCACATTAATTAATATCTTTTTTCATAAATATCGTTTGCATCGTTAAATATTTAATTTTTAGAAATGTAATAATTTATTTATAAACCGAATGAAAGAATTAGTTACCCTTAAATTAAAATTAATTAATTTGAACTTTCAAATATTATGTGTCGCGTGTATCGACTGCTCAAAACTTCCAAAAGGTTCCCTATTGGATAAAATTACATGCATAATTTTTATGACACGTGCCTACGCATAAATATGTCATTCAATTTCTTGTGAGGTAACTGCTCTTCCTAGTAAATTACTGAAATTAAGCAACATTGGAAAATATGAAATATTATTTCAGATAATTCAAGACAACCATACATCGTAGGCGTCGTACAGTCAAATCATACGTAAATTTCTGAAGCCCTGCCACGGCACGACTAGAAATACTTTAATTTTATAAGAATGTGCGGCATATGTTTACAGAGGTTTGTTTTTTCAACGCTTTACTTCCTTTAACTAAACAAAAGTGTATCATACACTCATTTTTTCAGTCCTTACCATGCTGCTTGGTCAAAATCGTGGCACGGTAGAGCTTTCCACCATTTACTTTCGCAATTGACCGTAAAGGTCCATGCCAGTGTGCAACATTTTTCGCAAAAACATGTTTCATTTATGCGCGTCAAGACGCCGTATACTCACTTCTTACAACTATGGGTACATACTCCTCACCAACGTCATAGGTAAATGCATGAAGCCCAGCCAAGTTACGACTAGAAATACTTTATTTTTTTAAGAATACACGTCATATTTTGAAAGAGGATGGCTTATTGAAAGGGAACACTTCTCGCGGATGTGGGTAGATTCGCGAAAGCCTAGCGTCACGCGACTCCCGACTCGCGGACGGATAGAGCGATTGAGGGGACGAGAGATCCTGCTGAGTGTGGTTGTGCGTGCTACGCCTCTGTGCGCATGCGTATAGGTAGATAAAGATCGGTAGGATTTAATATAGGTTTAAAGCAGAGTTGGGGAAACTCAGTTTAAAAATGAGCTCATCTCAACTCAAACTCGTTCATCAAAACATGAGCTCAGCTCAACTCAAACTCGCATTTCAAAAAGTGAGCTGAGCTAAACTCAAAGCTCAAAACTAGCTTTGAGCTTTGCTTATTAGCGTAAGCGTAAGTAGTATTAATATATCAGCGTTTTTTATTTTTTTCCACATTTATTTGTGCATATCAGTTTCCTTTTCTTTCGTCATATACATACTTCTTCCATTGCTTTTTTTTAAATTACGTTACCTTTATCTACCTGTAGGTTTTCGCAGGTTTTTCACACCCCCCTTCATGTGTGGGTGTTTTCCTACAGTGAGTATTTTTCGTCAAGGATATCAGCTCCTTATTTCTTACACGCTTTTCCCACATCCGTGTATGTCTTTCCACAATCTGTCTACTCCAGTTGATTCATTCTAAAACATTGATGGCCATCATTTTGTTCTTTTAAAAAAAATTTAATAGACAAAATGTAATTATTGTAGTAGTATTTTTGTTTAACGTGCTTCAACGGCTAAGGTCATTTCGCATATACTGTCTGCCACTTGCAAACAGGGGCAACAGCACTGGGACGAATCGGAGGATCACCCCTCCAAACACGAGCCGAGCCCAACGATGCTAAACATCGGTGACTGATCTGGAACCGGTGTTTCCATCGTGGCAGGCCGTTGCCTGGCAATAGACATTTTGTCCATTTCAAGTAAACAATATTGGTAAATTTCCGCACAGTATATTATAAAAACACAGGTAAAATACACCACCGACCAAGGTTTTGGCACGTAATGCCATTATCAAGGTTAAAGCCAAACCTTGATAATGGCATTACGTGCCAAATTAAGTATTTCCACAAATTTAAGCCTGATACGCTTTTATAAATAGATATTTTATTGTGGAATATACCAAGATTTCCTCCATGTATTTGACGAGGGGATAGATGGAAGAAAGGACTGCTCCAGTCTCAATCTTGCCCAAATAAAGACGTGTTTTTATTGTTATTATTATTATTATTTCTAAGATGCTCCACGTAAAAACGCAACACCTCTACTCGGTACTGATAGTTAGGTGCGGGGGCGGGGTGGATGCGTGGAAGGCAAAATGGAAAGGACTGAAAAGTGGGAGTGGTAGTGGAGTCAATTGAAGTCGTTCTTTGGCTGAGTCACCCAGAGAGTCGAGCGATGAATAAACTGAGCAGTACACCATTCGGGAAGCGCGGCGGTTATCAAGACGACGACGCGAGGTTAAATTTAGTCCTTACCGCACCACCGCACGGGCTCTCCGCGGGGGAGTAGGAAGGGGGGGGGGAGTTCACGCGTAAACCTCGATATTGCCGTTTCCCAAGCCATACGGTCGCGCTAATGGCACTCGCCCGCTCCCGCTAATCCATCGCTTCGCGCGCCGCTCGAATCACCTCGTTACGCAAGGACCCTTCCTCGAGCCAGCCCATTTCCACGTACCCATACACGGGAGACTTATCCGAGTCATCTTACGCAGTCACCCTCTCTCTAAGAGTGTTTTTGCGAAACTTGGCAGCACCACGAAGAGAGTGATTTGCGGTGCACATGAATCGACGAATTAAGCATCGATCGAATCGCGCGGTATCATTCATCGAACTGAGGGAGCTATCCATTCAAGGTGCTCAAGTTAGTTAGCGCGGATCGGAACACATCAGCGCACACGAACGACGATGAATTAAACAATTTGCGCGAGCGAAACTAGGGCTGGGCGGTATTTGAATCCAAATATCAAAATCCAATGCCTTCAAATATTAAAAATGGACCAATTTCAATAACCTGTATTGGGTTATTGAATATTGGAAAATATTGGCATATTGGAATATTGGAAATATTGTAATATTAAAAATAATGAAAAAATGAAATATTGGTTTATTGGAAAATATTGAACATAGCAATATTTTCAGGTTAAATTATCTTGCTTACAATGATTTGCAAATACTGCAGAAAGAAAATTAAAGCTCAAATAAACAATTAGGCTGGCACAGACATGGTCTTCACATTACTAGCATAAAAAATTAGCTTTTCAGCTTCCTCTCCTGTTAATGAATTTCTGATATCGATGATGACCTCACCGCAAATTTTAATTCAATACTTGAATTTTTAACATCGGTAATCCAATATTTATTCAATATTACAATTGGAAATATTGGTTCTTCAATGTGCAATATTCCAATTAAATATTGGTTTTTCCAACCACCAATATCCAATACAGGATATACGTATTGGTCGTTCAAAAATTGTGATTTGTAATCCCAATATTTAAAAATATTGATAATGGAACCAATTTATTGGAAAACCGCCCAGCCATAGGCGAAACGTTCGGTGATCTGCCGGTTGTGAGAATTCTGTAGGTACAAGATGGAATAGTTATGGATATGTTTTAAATAGCTAACGAATTCATTCAAAATACTCACTCAGAAACTTAACTTTTTTACCACATATCAATGAAAAACTTAGTATTATCCACCCTTAACTTCTTTCCTGAAAATCATTGCCCAGTGAGATTATCGAACTTCTTTCATTAATTTTTCACGTGTGTCCAACAAGTTAGCAGTTTTCATCAGGCATATTCTTCCTCCAACTCTTGACGGGATATCTTCATCGGTAAATCATTCCGGTCTTATGATTTTCGGCACATCACAATTAACCCGCCATTGGTCGCGCAGTGAAATTTTCTCTCACACCAAATTTAAACTTGTGCTCACTTTATAATCATGAGTTAGAATAAGTTTCCTGTCCTTCCATCTGACTTTTTATGTCTTCCTATTGACCGACCGTCTCAAAAAGTATAAATGAAGCATCCGAAACTGTGTAACGATATGTCTGATACCGTCGGCTACAAGGTGTGAGACTTTTTCTCATCGCGCGACCACTGACGTTATTGCTTTTGCATCTCTAAGTTGCGTTACACTCTCGCAGCTTACGAGCAAAGTTGATTAATTTCGTGGAGAGCAGATATTTTAATGCAAATTTCTGAGTCATAAGAATGTATGTCCTCACAAATAAATATTTCTTCATGAGAATGATAATTTTCTTCATTTATACCCAATGATATCATCGCCAGTAAAATTAGCAATGATTACGTAATTGTATCAGTAATTGTGTATCTGTGGAAATCGTTGTTTCAAATGAACATTTAAAGAAATTATTCATATCTAAATATAGTGTAATATACGCTCTATGATAGATAATCAATAATACATCTGAGCGTGAGAAAAAGTCTCACACGGTAGCTTAGCTTAGCAATCACTCCCGGGTTAAGAGAACGTCAAATAAAAACTACGACTATAACAGAATACAATTTTTCATTGTTTTAACTAATTTCACTACACTTTAGAATATATAAGAAACAACCAGCTTTATTAAAAAATTAACTTTCCTGCAACTAAATCTTAATCAATTAATTGCATTGTGTTGAAATTGCAAAGTTTTTATTAGAACCTCTCTCACTTTTGCATTGAAATTCCACAAGTCTCGACCCCAGCCGCCACTCACATTTCGATAATTCATCAAGTTCCTCATCTTCATCATGAAGTACAATTATTTCATTTTTTAATTTAATCATAAGTTTGAAAAGATAAAATCTAAATTCAAGAAATCTATTCAAGGAATTAAAAAGGCCGGAAAAGACTACTACAATTTGCTTCAAATTCACCAAAATTGGCAAGCACTTGAATTCATTAGACCTTAAATACGCAAAATTTAGCGTTCATTATTCTCTTCGCATTCATAAGTAACAGTCAAAGAGGTTTTTTCTTTGCAATTACCAAATTTCAACTTAATACCGAGCAATATAGCAAAGAAGCCAGGATTCGTCAAGCGTATTGTGGGAAGATTTTCGGATGAAAAAGTAAAAGAGAGGTGCTATTTCGCACTCGTCCGGCCACACCTTGAATATGCAGCGAGCATATGGGATCCGGTGCAGAAAGACTTAATCCGGGAACTTAATAAAATACAAAGGAAAGCTGCGCGATTCGTCGAAAACTGCTACGGGCGTACAGACAGCGTTAGGCTTAGATTGCTTGAACAATTGAGAATAGATATCTTTCAGAGCGACACGGAGAATATCATATTAGAACCCCACTATATTTCCAGGTCCGACAAAAACGATAAATTAAGAGAGATATTTTGCCGAACGGATAGGTATGGGAATTCGTTTTTCCCCCGAACAATAAACAAAAGACTTCAATAAATGCCGGGCGTTAGAGGTCTCATTAGAGCGTTTCCCTTTTATATGTAAACGGCTGGTGTCCTAACACCCCCCGCCACACGCCTATTGAGGCGGCTTGCGGGGTAGTATGTAGATGTAGATGAATATCAACAGTCGATTGTACACAATTTAAAAAAAAATATCAAATTACGTTAAGGACCGTAATATACCCGGAAACAACTGAAAATCTGAGCTGAGCTGAAAATCACATTGAGAATGACCTCGGCAATGTGGAAAAGACAAAGTGCTATTTTTCACAACGCTGTTCTTGGTCCCTCGTCGGGTAGTTCTGGGAAACAGCGAAAGGAAAAAAACAATGAATAATCAAAGATACCGTCGTCACGCCGTGATTTTCAAGGCCTTTTTCTCTCTCCCCACTGATCAAGCGATCTTTTTCTCGTTCTCCGGCTCGTGATACAGCACCGCCTGGCCCGCCGGTGGGAAGGAGGAGTGAGTAATTTGGAAAATAAACATTTGCGCGCCGTCAGGGGTAAAGTCGTGCTTCGCGGGGGTTTCTCTCTGGCTTCCAGAGAGACAGCGAAGGAGGGAGAGCACGAGTGAGGTCCACACTTTATCTCGGCGAATCTTTTGCGGCTTTTATTCATGGCCCCGACCTTGGGAGCGTTAAAATCGTTCCCCGGCTCATCCTGGCGGCCAGGTGTTGAGACTCGGTGGACCTATTTGAATATGGCCAAGGGCGGGGGAATGATATGTCCAGTCCTCCCATCTCCTTGCGCCTGCTTACCTATAGTAACTCCCTCCCCATCCCGTAAGTAATTTTGAGGAAATTTTTCTAAAGTCACATCAGTGCGATGTACAGAATTGTCACAGGAGACTAACGGCTGGGAAGAATTAAATGGAGCCATGGAGAGACCAAATTATACAGACAGAAGTGACCACCCATATAAAATGAAATTAAGAAAACAAAAAACTAACGCGGCCCAGTACTCGCGGATGAACGTTTTGAGCCCTTACCCAAAACCTTAAAATCATTTAGAAGTAAATGTTTAGAATATTTAAGACAAAATTAATTTTTATATTGTAACTTATGTTAATCCATCCTAATTATGTTTTTTTCTCTTCGGTTACTCATGTGATCAGATTATTTTACGTGTATGTCTCTCTTCATTGCCACAAGGCAATTGCCCACTTGCAATGTAAATTTGAATAAATAAATAAATAGAGACCTTTTCCGAATTTCATTTTCAAATTCAAGCACTTGCAGGAGGGATGGAGTAAGTAAAGTTACATCAACGGCGTAAAAACTTTGTTTTTATGACTAAACTTCACAGTGATTACCAATGTGTCCATATTTGACTTTTTTCTCTCCAACTCTTCAAAGGATTTCTTCTCTAACTACATTTCCCCAAGAAAGTAACGTTTTGATGCTTCAGCGTTATGATTTTGGACTTGTTCTTATTATTTTTTAAAAATTTCATTACTTAAAAGAGTTGCTGTTTTCTGCATTGTAGCAATGTTTATTTTTGACTGGTTGGTAGTGAGGGGTTTGTCAATATAGGAGAGGAGAGGGGACTGTTGGGATTGTTGGGAGTGAGTTGAGATGTGCTGCGAATCCCGCAAGACAGTTGCTTTGTGTTGAAACGAAAATAAATAAAAGTGGACCGACGTTACAAGGGCCATGGACACCTCCGCTGAAAATTCCGCTACAGGTTCTTCTTCTGATAATTATAAAGGGCGATGTTCGAGACATAAACGATTTATGTTATCGCAGTTATGTGGACACAGAATTGAACTCGAAGATGGATTTTTTTCTCATTTTACAACAGATATTTCAAATATTTTACGACAAATATTTCTGGGAATAAAATAAATTACAAAAACTTCACAACGGGTAGTCCCGAATTATCAAAATAAGCAACTAATGGCAATTTTATGGCGCTTTCTGCAGAGTCACATAACACGATATGGGTATATACCCTCTGTAGTTCCACAGTTCAAGCGTTTATCACTTTTTAGAATTAGCTATCGAAAATTGATATTGATTATGGACAACGGGAAACAAAATGGCGGAGATAATGTGGTTTGACCGATAACAGCACGTTTTCCCTGCTCTCATGAGGGACACTATTCCCGTAATACACACCTAAAAAGTGTACGGCACGCTATTGATGAAGTTTTAGGGTACGAAATCTTAAAAAATTGTGCACGTATTATATTATGCTTGATATTTAACTCAACTATCGCAATTCCAATGCTCAAATGAGCTCGCTAAATTCTGTTAACTCTGTAACGCCTAGCATGATAATATGATCACAGCAAACATTCTAAAACTAAACTGTCCTACTCAATGCATATTTCAAATTAAAGATACGCGACTTTTATAACAATATCCCAATATATATTTTGTCGTCTAAATGCCGAAATATTTGGCCGATTCTATCGAATATTTTGTGGCTTCCCCAACGTGATGGCCCGAAAAAAATTACGGCGTTTATTAGTTAATACAGCAAAAGCGGATTGCTGTTTTTTGTTGGAGTTTTCCACAACTCGTGCGGTCACAGGCACACTCAAAAAACATTAATTCTCGGTGATAGGCCAGAAAAGCTGACTGTGCATTAATAATTTCCTCCACACTGTCCTATTTTTGCATACCTCTTTTGTTTCAGTTACCCTAATACATTGCTTTGTATGTACGTGCCCTCCTGTTTCTAACACTACAAATATTCCTCCTCTTAAGAATCTCTTTTACCAAACTTATCCACAACTTCCTCGATCTACCCCGTTCTTTCACACCTTATATGTTTCTTTATTCAATTACCATCCACTTTCTCGACTTGGCCAAGCCAAGGAGTTTACTTTAACCCCCCTGAGTCAAACCAACGAAGTACAATCCTATCATATACGCCAGTTTCTGGAGCATTCACATTCTTTCATCGCCCACTCATTCCTAACCCTATCCATTTTACTTTTACCACAAACAATCTTCAGGTACCCCATTTCCACTGAATCCAACTCATATACTGACGCTAAAAATCGTATTAAACGTGGATGAACTTTCGCGTTTCTCGAAGACTCCGAAACACAGATTTGAGTGTCTGCAGACTCAGGCCGAATCCAGGCGTCGCTCGGCTTGACGCGTGGTTATATCACGGCTTTCTTCGGAGCCTAATCACTTCCACGACCTCCAGACTGTACGTGGGGGGGAGGAAAAGGGGGGGGGGAGTCATGTCGGGAGGAAGTGGGTTTTAAGAGTGGCGTTGGCGGTCTCGCGGAAAAAGAAGTTCTCGAAAACCAAGTCACAACGAGTCTGTGACCGGGGACGGTTTCCGCATTCCTCATCCGGGAGGCAATGTAGGCGGCAATCGGAGCTTTGAGCGATATTTTTCCCCTAGCCATAATAGTGACCATATTCGGATAATTTTTTGGAAATTTTAAGCATTTTTACAAATCTCGAAGCTAATAAAGTAATAATACCTCTCCTCCCCATCCAACTCATTCGACGCACATCTCAGACGTTACTTGTGTAATGAAATCCCAATCGTTTAACACCCAAGTTGATTTGGTTCCTTCGTAACTTCCTGTTTTTATTTCATTATTATCGTTATTCTTTTATTGCCATTCTGATTTTTATTAATATTCATCAATCAGCCAAGGTAATTAGCCGCTGCGACGCCTTTGGTTGAGTGAGATGATAAATAAATAAATGTTAATGAAGCAAAATTGAGGCTTTGACGTTTCAATAATTAACTAAATGTGCCTATATATTTGAGGCTTTAACTTGACTTTTTTGTTTCACGCCGTGCGCGAACGCTGAAAAAGTCTTCACTGCCAAAGGATTTGTTTTCCCAATTTTAAAAGAATCATTACGGTGAGTTGCTTCCAAATCTATAAATAAATGAAAAAATATACAAACCAGATACCGTTGCATTTTTCTATGTGCTTCATTACCATCAGTTTATTATTACAGTGAAATTACGCTTAACACATCAGAAAAAAATTAAGTCAACTACTTTGCTCAAGGAAAGTAAAACTGTCCCTGAATTTTCGGGGTCTTATCGCAGCAACTTATCGAAAAACTGTTCCCCACGATAAAATTTCCGCTAAAAGATATTCATGGAACGCTTATTAAATCGTTACTAACGATTGTATGGAAATAGGATCTCTGGGCAACTACCTGGCTCATTAAGAAGTAACAACCGCTTATTTTTTTAGTTATTTTATCGCATCCTCTGATCTAATGTTTCTTAGCAAAAACATTTTCCATGGGAGGTGTTGTTTAAATTTTGAAAACGATTATTGGGACATGCAATCAGTTTAAATATACGCTGAAATGTAATAGAAAACTAGGTTTACACGTTAAGGGTGATCGTGAGCAAGCAGAGCTATTTAATAATAATTCATTATTAGTGGCAATCCACCTAAGAACATATATATATATATATATATATATATATATATATATATTATGAAGAAAATTACACCACAGCCGACAGTAAGACAAAACATAAATAATATTAGTATGATTATGAACAATTGTGCGATTTCTATAAAACACAGCGAGTTGATATGACACACTCAAATATTGAAATATGACGATAACGGGAATGATAATTAAAATAAAAATTGAAATATGAGGATAACGGGATATATATGAGTGGTTTTTAACATTTCTTATTCCTCAAATCAAGCTATATTTCCATTCAGTAGAAAATATAGACGTTGCAAAAAAGAATTTAAGAAACTTAGCCAAGGCTGGAAGAAATTATGGAATTGTGATCTAATGTGGATAAATATTTTCACCTCCCGCTGCTTTTGATTTGAAGTGAAAAAAACACTATTTTAAACCTTTCGAAGTTATGCTACGACAATAAAAACTACTATAAAAATGTTACCACCGGGACTGTTTCATAGCACTTAAAAACTGATTTTGTAAAACATTGCACAAAACATCAACCAGATTATTCACGTACCGTACACCCTCGAGGAGGTATTTGAACCTATGACCTTTCAGTCATCATGCCGGCTCAATCTATTTCCCAACCCTGCTACCGCGGCCGCCTGATTCACTGAGTGAACGGAAATCCATTCACTTTAAAAAAGGATCTTGACTAATGACTGACAACGACAAACTCCTTTCCTGATTAAATTTATCTTCGGGCGACCGCGGAACTCAGAAGTGCATTTGCTAGAAACTTTTCGTTGGTGAGATAGAGAGAGGAGATGGAATTGAACTCGAGCTCAAACTCTCTGTTGAGATTTCTCTCAGTGGAAAGAAATTAGCAGAATCCAACTTTAATCAATTAGATATTTCCTTTCGGATTGCTGCTCCCCTTGAACTTAAATGACTTCCTTGAGATGTGATTTATTAAGCAAGGAAAGTTTCTCGGTAATGGAAAACTGTCGTTGAATAGATAATGATCGGCTAATCTTCATGTCTGTAGGCGCTTGTTTTTTCTTCTACTTTACATCTACGTTACTACCCTACGAGCCACCGCACAGTGGGAAATTTCGGGACCTCAGGAGACAAAACCCCGCTCTACAGCTTGTGGGTGGATGAAATGACATGTTTTTTTCTTTAAATACTCATCATTGCATGTAGTTTATGGACCCACTGCGGAAAATACAGGTTAGCTTTATATTTTTACGTGAGAGTAGATTGAACTAACCTCGAATTTGAAAATATGTTGAAACATCTTTGAATTGGCAATACAAAGGGGAAACTGCGGATTTTCCTCCCGAATGCTTGGAAATTAATGGTGTTACTTTGTAAAGATTATGTTTTTGAAATTTAAAGTTTTAGGTTGGGTCACTCAACGAATAAGGCTGCAAATCACGCAGTCACGGATTTACATCACAGATCTACTTGGTTCACGTATATGAAAGTAAAAATAAATCTTTTTCTTGGCAGATATTGTGGGTACGAAACATAGCTTCCAAACCATTGACCATAGCCCCAACTTTAAATTTCAAAAACATAATCTTCACAAAGTAACACCATTCATTTCCAAGCATTCGGGAGGAAAATCCGCAGTTTCCCCGTTGTATTGCCAATTCAAATATGTTTCAACATATTTTCAAATTCGAGGTTAGTTCAATCTACTCTCACGTAAAAATATAAAGCTAACCTGTATTTTCCGCAGCGGGTCCATAAACTAAATGCAATGATGAGTATTTAAAGAAAAAAACATGTCATTTCATCCACCCACAAGCTGTAGAGCGGGGTTTTGTCGCCTGAGGTCCCGAAATTTCCCACTGTGCGCCGCAGAGAGGCAGGGGGTGCTAGGACACCAGCCACGAAAGGGGAGGGACGAGGGAAAAAGAGGACGGTTTAATTGTATGCTAACGATAATTTTTATGTTAGAGTCACGTGGTTTTTGTTAAAATCCCCAATAGTACGTCGAAAGTACGAGTTTTCGTACCTATCAGATCGGCAATTTATCTCTCCTATGTTGTCGCTTCTATCTGTTCTAGAGAATTAGCCCAGGGTTGAAATTACATCCTCCGTGTCGTACTGAAAATCGCCTGATCTGAATTTATCAAGTAATCTAACCCTAGCCAGTAACCTCTGAGCCTCTTAACGGCTCCCATCCTAGTTCTTCCATTAACTGAGTGGCACTTTTTTTGTTCGCTCGTAACTAATTTAACGAAGCGTGCAGCACTCCTCTGTATTTTATTCACTTTGCGAATTAAATCTTTCTGCGAACGGGTCCAAAATACTCTCGGCGTATTTGAGATGTGGCCTAAGCTGAGCTAAGCAGCATTTCTCTTTCAAAGCCTTCCTCAAGTTACTAAGTGTACAATTCACTTGACAAATCCTGGTTTCTTTACACGCGATTGAACGGCGACAGAACGTGGACTCGGTAAGCAATGCTTTACTGTAGGAAAAATGCATAAATATTAATTTATTGAAGCCCGGTTTCGTTATGTGTGGATAAGGTCAACATCAAGATGACGTAACCTTTAGGATGACTTGATGTTAACTGAGAGTTTGGGTTTTGGATATTACGTCACACTGTCGGATAGTTTGCGTAAGCGTTCTCAATGTGAGAACGTGTAACCATCGGCTTTCATGCCGAAAAAAAATTAACGAAGGATTATACAATCCGGCCTTGAGATACAATGTAATTAAAGTATCCGAGTAGCATCATTTACATAGTTTCAATTAGTTTTTATCCTGCCATTAGTACAAATAACTTCACAATGGCGACTGCAACCGACAACGTTGCGTACTGCTGTGCTACTCATTCGAGCATGTAATGTCAATCGGTCAGCGCCATAAAATAAAATTGGTTCAAAAGGCTTTTATGCAGAGAAGAAGTACCAATGATATGGACTTTGAGCAGGGACATATGAGAACGCATAGTTAAACATTTAACATGGATCGCACTAGTTAGCCTCGGTGAGGGGGATGTCCACGTATGAAAATCCATTTTCAGGCCGCTGGCTTTTACTCCGCCGTGGTGGGATGCTTATATAAAAAAATTCGTTTTTCACCGTTCGACGCTTGAAAGATGTCGTTACTTAGGAATTATCAGGATTCATTTGTTTTTGCGGTACTTGATGCTAATCAAATCGGAGAAAAAATTAGAAAAACTACCTATAAATCGACCATTTTTGCTGGTATGGTACTCGGAAATACTAAACGATGCGAAAATTAACTATACTCTAACGTCCTAGTTGCTCGCAACAGTTTTTTTTGCGAAGCGTACGGCATTCCTTAGTATTTTATTTACTTGGCAAATCAAATCTTTCGACGAAGGGGTCTCAAATTCTCGCGTCGTATTCGAGATGTGGCCTAACCAGAAGGAAATGGCTTCTCCCTTTCGCTTTTTTTTTAAACCCGAGAAAGCATCATCAGTAAATTTCAGTGATTCACATACGCGTGCGATAACGAAAACGCGGTGTAGGAGAAAAATTGGAGCGGATATGCTTACGACCGGATCCTCGCATCGCATCAAACTTGCGGTTTTCCGCGTTCATAGTACGCACTGTGAGTGTGGGCAGATGAGGCATTGTTGAGGAAGTAGGGCCACGATGCTTGGGAGTGGTGGATGTGTTGCGGCCGGACGTAGTCGTCTGGTTGCTGAGGGAAGTGGTTTCATTCCGCGCGAGCGTTTGTGGTGCGACCGTCGGCCGCCAGACAGAGAAAGGAATCGGAAAGTCACTAGTGTGTGCGTGTCCTTCCCGTGACTCCCGCGTGGTGCTTATGCATCGAAAAGGGGCTGCCTCGATCACGTGACGCGGCCCCGTGAGGCAGGGTTTGGCTGAGATACATCCTTCTAATGACGTACCTCACCTATTCGATGATAAAATTAAGTTGCCAGTGATTTAAATGCCATTTAATTCACATTATAGCCACGTATAGAAAAAGTGTCATCTGCTTGACATAAACAAAAAAATCATACCATTACACGCTATTTCTTTCGCAAACTGAACTCTGCTATCCGATATATTATTAAATATTTCAGGAATTAACACGTTGTATACACTTGAAAAACCGCGTATAGCGAGCTACTGGGGCTATAACTTCTATGGAGTTATAAGGAGAGTGAGTTTCAGGATACATGCGTCAAAGACCAAAGTAGTAGTTGTTGAATGGGGGAGTGGTAAGAACGATTGTATTGTGAGGGTAAGTGAAGTTTGTAACTGAACAGGTAGACGATTCTGTTTATCATGGCCGAAGTTTTGCGAAAGGCGGAAGGATAGATGAAGAGATTATTGGGCGTTCGAATGCCGGTCGAAATGTCGTACGTATAGTATGCAGGGCATATCAAGGAATAAGTGTTTGTCTAGGGATCCATGACATTAGATCACGCGAAAACAGATCACGACGACAACAGATCACGACGACAACAGATCACGCGACACTAAATCACTATTAAAATGGGAAAATTACTTTGTAATATATTTTTCTTCAATATTTTGCGGATATTTTGCCGCAGATGTGTAATTGGGAGGGGGCGCTGCGCCCCCCCCCCCCTCTTCCCCGAGTCGTTCCGAATGTAGAGAGCTGGTGAGGAGGTTATTTCGCGGATAGTTACGTTTCTTTTTTCACGAATACCCTTTTGAACACCTTTTTGGAGTGGCCCTCCGGGGGCCGCCCCGTTGGTCATTACCCAACCCACCCCAATGGTGATTGTTTTGCGTAAAACTACGGCGAGTTGGTGTTGAAAGTTCCGTATCTTTCCGTATGGCGGCGCTGTAATCAGTATTTCGCTTTACGCTTCGTCGCCATCTTGCGTGACGTAGGTATGCCAGAAATGTGATCCCTCTCTACATTCTCTAAAACTCCTCCTCTCCCCCCGCCCAACCAAATAACCCTAAATGATAATAAAGTGTGTAAGTGTGATTTGTATCATGCTATTAGGAATTATAACAGTGAAATATATCTGATGAAGTGAAACCCGTGTTATTAGGTTTATTCTATCTTTCACTTATTTAAATACAGCGTTTTTTGTCTTTCGTGATCTATTGTCACGTGATCTGTTGTCGTTGTGATCTATTGTCTTCGTGATCTGTTCTTCGTGATCTGTTGTCGCGTGATCTGATGTCGTCGTGATCTTCTGACGGGGTACCATTGTCTAGGGAAGTGAAATTTGTAGTGTACAAAATTATTGTCCTCCCAAAGTTATCATATGAGAGTGAAACCTGGGTATGTCAGGATAAGCATAAGAGTAGGCTGAATGTAGTAGGAATGGAATATCTGAGAATTTTTTGCGGCAAAAGTAGAATAGATAGAGTAAGATTTAAGTGTGATGAAAGAATGTTGGTAGGATGCTCCATTAGTGGACACATATGAAAGGAGTGTTCTTCGTTGGTTTGTAAATGTTGGGAAAGTGAAAGACAGTCGAATAACGAAACATATTTGATAGAAGAGTGAGCGGTGTGAGAGGAGGAGGTAGACCGTGTAAGTCGTGGGTGAATGCAGTGGAAGAGACTCGAAAGAGAAGTAAAATTAGGAGTCTTAAGAATATGAATGCATAATTGAGTGTGAGTGAAGCGAAAGTAAGGTTGTAAGGAGAGGGCCCTATAGAAGAAAGTATAAAAAGGGTGCCAATTTTCCAGGGATAAAGGCAATAGCTATATTCTTTGACTTGCCTATCGCGAAAGTGACTGGCGTAATGAAAATATACTGACCAATTTATTCTGAGCGAAATTATGACTGTACAGTCCTTTCTTGCATTTAACTCATGGACAGATACATTGACACCCATGCCCTGAGGGGAGAAAAATCCACCCAGGCGGGACTCGAACCCGCGAACTTCGGGTTAGCAGGAGAGGACGTTACCCCGCCGCCATTGAGGCCTGCTTTCTACGTGTGTCAGATATAAGGATGCATGTGTGTAGCACAGATCACACTCATCATGCAGTTGAATAATATTGCATTGGCTTGAGTTTTCGTATCGGATAGCAATATCACCACAATATTACGGACGATATATTATATTGTCATAGCACGAAACAGGGGTAGGGTTCATGTGGTGGCTTGCGTGCTAGGCTTCCCATCGCGGAGACCCGGGTTCATATCCCATAAATGTCGGAGATTCTTAATAGGAAATCCGATTCCAATATGAGAAAAGATAGGAGAACAGAGAGGAGAGAGAGAAGATCATTTCAAGCGCAGAACTCTGATCACTGAAGTGCATATAAATGTATAAACCCATTGCCGCGATTCGATAAAGAGTAGTCTAGTGGTGACGCCAGGTTTTTCTCCACCCTTCCTACATTACCTAAAAATTCCTTCCCTACCAAAACCATTCCATTTATCCTCAATGCCGTGAACGACCTTAGTTGTCGGTCACCTCCCCCAAATAGCCAACCAAACACAGACCTACTCAAAGCACTGCGGAACAGGCCGCGTGTTAACTTAAAACGGACTCATCCACCAATGATCACTCAATTGTATGAAATCCACAGAGAAAAATCGTTCGTCTCGACTTGGATTTGAATCCAGACCCCTCGATATCGCGCCGAGAGCACTAACCAGGCGTCTTCTTCCACTGTGTATTTCATGGAGGCTACAAGGAGCGCTGTTACCGCACAGATATCGTGCACACAATGTCATAAGTACCACGTTTGCGTGCGCTAAGCGCCACTGTCCACGAGATAACGTGTTTAAAGTTGGGCTTCACTACGTCAACAGTGGCGCTTAGCACTCGCAAAACGGCTGTTTTGTCACATTATATGCACAATATCTGTGAGGACACCACCTCCTTGAACCATCAATGAAATTCACAGAGAGAGAGAGGACATCTGGGTAGCTTAACTGGTTAGTGTGTAATCATAAGATGGAAAATGAAATTTGTTGAATAAATCCATAATTGAATGAACACAACTAGGTGTTTTCCACAGTTTTATTTTTCTTGAGATGACCGATTTTGGCTTGAACACCTTTATCGCATTAAACACGCAGTACTGAACCTGATAATGGCATAACAGTTGAAAGCGGATTCTCATAAATAATGACACTGTATAAAACACAAAGTTGTGCTAATTCAATAACAGGTTATTGCACTCGGCGCGATATCAAGTGGTCTGGGTTCGAATCCCAGTTCAGGCGAATGATCTTTTTCACTGTGAATTTCACACAATCGACAGACCAATCTTTCGAATGAAGATATATGAGAAAGAGGTGGCGCTAACCGCAGGGGCGGATTAAGGTCGTTGTTTTGGGGGGGGGGGCGGATAACTACTTTCCGCGGCGCCTGGGGGGTATGCAATACATCTCAACGAAACGGGGGTCCGGGCAGACCTCCCTCGGAAAGTTAAAAGAAATGAAGCTCTTGGAACGTAATTTTGGTGTGGCTATATTACATAGTAGAAATGATAAATTATTGAGTAAAGCTCTCTAATCACATTTGAAAAACGTTTACAAACGATGTAAAGAATGCCATTCTTGTGAAGATGCAGGTCTCCCGGGTTTTACACCACATTCCAATTATATTTAAACATTGTATACTGAGCTGGTGAAATAAAAACTTCCAGGAGAACCACCTTAATGATTACCATCTTTTCTATTTTCCCGGGAATTACGGGGGGGGGGGGGCGGCCGCCCCCCCTTAATCCGCCCCTGGCGCTAAGCCTTTAGAAACACCGCGTCTTACACATAGAATGCTGAGGAAAAAAGTGTCTAGCTGCAGGCGTGGATGAAATCGGTCATTAATGGTTCGGAAAAGGATAATTAAAATGTTTCACGATAGCACGCTTGCGTAAAATACTAAAACATTCGTCCGATACTTGATTGCGCTCGACCTTGTCGAGACATCTAAGTCGGAAGAGCGAATGGACGAGACAGATTACAGAGAGTAGGAAAGGCACGCGGCCTGGGTCGTTTAGAGTAATATCATATTTTTTTTCTATAATGCAGAGTTTGCTTTTTAAGCGGACTCGTGTATGCAATAGCAGCTGCCGTCGATTCGTCCGATACGGACGGAAGTGCGATAAAATAAAAACCGCAACGAGAAAAAAGCGCAACGGTGATGCGCACCAACGATCGAAATTCAAAGAAAGAGCTCGGAAGTCAACTGGTTGCCCCTCACACTTACACAGCGCCCTTTAAGCAGACTCATGGGTGCGTGGAAGGTGGTGAGTTTTTGAACAAAAACATACTATCCAATTCATGAGACATAAGTTTCAGAAACTGCAATGATAACTGATGAAAAAGTATCGACTTGCTAAGGAGTTGTACCAGAATTCGGCCAATGTCCAGTCAGGTGTACTAGCCAGAGATAAAGAGACAAAATAGCACTATTCCACTAAACAAATAAAAATTTAACACACGATACACATGACCTTCTCTGTCTACCCCATTCCTCTCGCACAATTCACTCCTTTTTCCTAAATCTGTTTTATTAATCGACTTTCATCCATTCTCTCGAAGTGGACAAACCAACGAAGTTTCTTTTCTCATAAAAAAATTCTTTAGTAAGGAAATTCTCTTAAACTCTAGGAATTTTTTTCCTAGAACTTTTTTCTTCAGAAATGAAAGAAAGATTTCGGTCAGTAGTTTCCCTAGAACAAAACGCTTCTTTAGGGAAAACCTTCAGACATAGGGAAAAATACACCAGTAATTGCATAGAGTGCATTGCGCAGTTCATAGAGTGAATGACTGTAGAGAAAAAAATATACATTCATAAAACAAAAAAAAATATCCTGCATAGTTTCATTAAAACAATCAGAGTTATCACAATTAAATGCTATGAGACTGACAAAATATTTCTCAGTAAAAAAATATGTGCAACCATTACAAAAATCACCACGAAAAGTCAACTGCATTTTGTGTAAAAGAAGCATATTCTAGTTCACTGCAACCCACTTGCAAAAGCATTGCCCATGAAAAATGTTTTCCAGGGAAATTATTCCCTAGAGGTATATTTTCTTGGGAGTTCAACTTTCTAGGGAATTTTCAAACGGGCATGAAGATCAAATGGACGGAGAATATCACAATCGAAGAAGCCCTGCGAAGAGTTGGAGAGAAAAGAAGTGTAATGAATACTCTGAGAAGAAGAAGGGACTAACATATTGGACACATTTTGAGACACAACTGCCTATTGAAAACAATATCGGGATGAGATATGAATGGGAAGAATTACAAAGGAAGACCAAGAATGTAATACATCAGGAAAATTATGAGTGGCGTCAAAGTGAAACATTATGTAGGAATGAAGCGGAGTGGCAGGGAGGAGAGTGGAGTGATAGAACTGCTGCGAAACACTCTTTGGATTGATGAATACTCATGCTGATAGTGAGATTAAAAAGCCGCAGAAATCTGTGTGGACTCCACCCTCACACGTAAGTGACTTGGTGTAATGCATGTTGGTGAATACTCACCCCCTGCCACACACCCCTGAGGTGGATTGCAGGGTATTTTGTAGATGTAGATGACTTGAGAGGGGCTTCAGGGAAGCCAATATGTCTCACTGACGCGTGTACCTATCATTTAACCCAATTAAAAAATATGTGCCCGCTTTAGGGATATAGTTTCCGTTCCTTTCCAATCAATGCCCAGTTCTCGGACTGACGCTCACCTCACTAAGCGATTGGCTAACTGATGCTGTTCCTTAATGAAAGCATTAGATGGTAACCTGTGGAATGCTCGCTATTGCTGGCAGCGAAGGGAATGATTGTCGGCGAGCTGCCAAGAGGTAAATATACATATAAATCAATCAAGCACTTTGATCGTGCTCTAAAAAGAAAAAAATACAGACGAATGCCTATAAATGAGAGCGCCGGTGAGAATTCTCATTGAAGAGATTACCTGCTCAACTTGATAAAATTGAACTTTACACATCACTTAATGCGATGACTCATACCATAATGCACTTCAAAAGATATTGAAAAAACTGTAGACTGACAGTGCATAGCTTGGATAGCACTTTACGAGCTAATAGCTTACTCAAGGAGTTTACACTTGAAAAAGGTCGCACAAAAGCATGAAGTTGAAGCTAAGGTGTTATAGAACTCACAAATACATAAAATATATACGAAAGATTTAAAGATTTCCCGACGAATAATGGATATACATCTACAAAATACCCTGCAAGCCACCTCAGGTATGTGTGGCAGGGGGTGAGTATTCACCAACATGCACAACACTATACCCTAAATTTAGTGCAACTACGACTAATTATGCGTAGGAGGCTTGTGTGGTGAAAATCAGTCGTGCGTTAAATTAAATAAGTGAAAACATACAATTTATGCATACTACAAGTTTTTAACACTTATCGGACCTCGCACTGAGTTATTTTTAACCAACAGCCCTGATGATGATACGAAACGCCCTTATCGAAACGTCACGATTGCGACGTTTCGATGAGGGCGCGACGCGTCGGCCGATAAGGTGAACATCACTCGGTTAGAGGTTCGAGAAGATTTTACAAACTATGTACGTTTTTACTAAATTTAACGCACGACCTAATCCATCACTCAAGCTCTAACATCTACACTTGCGGGATGAATTTTAATCTTCAATCTCAAGAAAACAGTGATTTGAAAAGTAATATTTGACGACCAGAGATTACGGAAAAGACGAGAAAGATACTATTCAAACGAGATTCAGAAAAGGTGGAAGTAGTACAATTAAGAGCTGCATGACAGGTAAAACAGGCCTATGAACTCATTTATAGAGAAGGAAAACGCATAATAAATGGATAAATTCGGACTAGAGATACTAGAGAGTGAAATTTAGAAGGAGCTATGCGAAATGAATGTTAGGAAATCTGCAGGAGTAGACAAAATTCCTTTCGAGTTACCGACGAATTTAGAAAATAAGAAAGATGGCCATTAACGGAACTAATTTGAAGGACCACAGAGAAGTGGATGTGGCAAAAGGACTTCGTCAAAACATAAACCAACTCAGGAAAATATATGGTACTTACCTCCATTCTACGGTGGGCACAAGCCATTAAAGCTCATAGTTCATAAACATTGTGAATTACAAGGTGCAGAGAATGCTTCGTGAATATTAACTCCATGTTACACACCCTTTGAGTGTAAGCTAGAAATACTGCAAAAATACTTCTATAATACTACAAGGGTTTACACGTTTAGGTGACAGTGTGTACTTTGCGGAGAATGTTATGGCCAAAGGACACCAAGGCAACCATTTTCAACTCCGCACTGAATTTAAGTAAGTTGCTTAAGGGATAATTTTTGCACATTGGAAGACTACTGGATGTGCAGTTATTATACTGCACAGCATTCTATTAATTTTCCTGCTGCAACTGGCAACGCCGTACTTCCTGAGATTTGAAGATTTACACAGGAAACGGATATCCACAGCAGCCGAGTCCATACTGTCAATAAACCGTGGAATGTCCAAATAAACATATTTTTCCAATATAAACAAGCAAAGAATTCCCGGAAAATGTGTATGCTACCATAATCATCTATAGATCCGCGTGATCCCCTCAGCGATCAGCCAAACGGCAAATATACTGTAGAGAACTCCACTAATTTTCCGCCGCTACTGGCAATACCGACTCCGGCCTTACGGAGATTTACCCTGGAAATTAATCTCCATAAGAGCCCATGCTATCCACTAAATTAGGAACGCCCAATATGCAGAAATAGATTCCGAGTCTTAGCCATAGCACCGATGTACCTCACTACACTACCACACATGTCCGTCAGGAAAACGTACATTAGCCACCTAGACGATGGCAAGCCGCATGCCTGCCCCGCACGAAGACTTAAGCCCGTTTTACACGGGGCACGTAATTGCACAATCTGATGTAAGGTATGCACGTGCATTTCAAATTGCATCGTGTAAAGCCGTGAATTGCAAGAACGCATGCGCGAATGCATGAACGCGAGATGGAAAAATAGCCCCTGCTCTAATTCGAAAATGAATGCGCGCCCGATTGAGAAAAAAAATGCAGTTAGAAGTTGTGCAATTTCGTGCCCCATGTAAAACGGCCTATTACACAAAGAGGGGAAGAACACCTTCGCTCACCGTGCTAGCGACCCCCACAAGTCGAGACGGAGCCTTCTATATAAATAGACTGGAGACCATTTCGCTCCCTTACGTCGGGGACGGCGAGCCAGCCACCGCACACTCATTAAGCAAAATAATACAATGAGGAGGTGGATAGCGGAGAAAGAGCAGGTACCAACTAGGGGAGGGGAGTGATGTGTTGGGTCCAAGGAAGAGGGCACATAGCATACATACAAGCATACGTGCTAGGCACTCAGGCGAGGGTCTTGTGCGAATGGAAGCGTAAATTGTTGGCAGGTTTCTCAGCGCAGTGGGGGAGTAAGTGATTCAAAAAGGGGTTGCGGTGAGTTTGGAATGAACTCCAAACGCTTCTGGCTGGTGTTGCGGCATGATTCGAACACGTTTCGTCAAAGTGTAAAAAATACACAGAGTTTCACGGGTTTTGAAGTGCTACATCATCATCAGGTAGGCTTATGATGACGATGTGGTACATAAGAGACCCAGGTCGTAATTTAAAGTTTTCTTTTTTTGTGAAAAAGTTCGCATTTTTTATTTATTTAGGCTAACCACAAAAACAGCCGCAAAGCCTTTTAAATTGGGCATCAGACTAATCATGAAGGAGGCCAAAGTGAAAAATTGAGTGGGAATGAAGCGGTAGGCTGATAGGAGAGTGAAGAGCTGCAGTTAACCAATCTTCAGATTGATGATTGCTGATGATGATTATCAAATAAACATATTAATTAAAGTACACTATTCTTCACAAAATTTGGAGGTAACAAAATTGACAAAGTAAACGTCATACAATAAGTTTTTTAAGGGATGAAGCTAAGTGGTAGCGTTTTAGAGTGGAGGCAAAGGTGTTGTTTGCAGAGAAGAGGTCTATATGAGGACACTTGTTGGAGATGTTGTTGAAAAGAGATGGGATTCGGTGGAAAAGGGATCTTATGGAAATGGATGGGCGGAACTGGGGTGTGTGGAGAAGGCTCTTCTTTCGAATGGAGCGAGATGGGACACGAAGTGAGAAGGATGAGAGGAGTTCAGGGTAACGAAAGAAACCATTGGTGAAAGTCCGAACTTCAAGTCCTAAATCTGCACAGGGTGGGATGCAAAAGAGATGATTGTAAGTGAAACATTTCATGCCCAGTAGTCGGGGACACCAATTTAGTTCTTTTGAAGCCGACAAACCTGCACGGGGGAGAAGAACACCTCGGTATCATAACTGGCTAAAGAACTCGGTGCGATAACGACGGACCCGGATTCGAGTTCCTGTTAATGCAAATGATTATTCTGCAGTGTTATTTGCTCACTTCTGTGCACTTACGGGTGACGCCGTAAAAGGAAATATCGCGGTTAGTTCGGCTTTTCCTCAAAACTTGTCGTTGGGCATGTTGAAATTCCCCTTAATCTCCAATTTTTCATTCCATCTTCGGGATGGAACCGATTCGCCCATAATACTTTAACATAAGAAAAGGATTGCAGTGGGAATATTAGCCAGGTACAGCACTACTTTTCGAGATATTTGACAAAAATGCCAGCCATTATCCATGGGAAATGGTACTGCCACGCGCTCCAGAGAAACATTATTTAAAAAAATAAGAAATTTCTAACACATGGATATCGTCATAAATTTAACAAAGTAATTCTCAACTATTTGTAACAAATAAATCTGTTACTCGGCGCGGTAATTTTTACAGAATCGCATTAATCATCGGCTGTAAAGGTGTTTTCAGCGTACGACGTGAAAACAATGAGTCAAGTTGAAGACTTATGCATATTTAATTAATTGCTGAGCATTTCAGTCATATTTGACAATATGTTTTGGACCATTAATATAATACCTAATATTTATTTTATGCTACTTACAGCTGCAGAAATAAAAAAAATAAAATTCGAATATGGTGTTTAAGATGACTCATGAAAAATCTCATTCACACCACCTGAAGGAAAGGAGAGTTTATCTTCAGGCGAGAGAAGAAAAGACAAAGGAAAGGAGAATTACTCACTGGAATACGCACACCCGTGGAGGACCGCACGCATGTCCAATAGCCGGATAGTGGAAGAGAGAGAGAGAGAGGGAGAGGAAGATGGAAAGGGATGAGGAGAATTCGTAGGGGAGGGAAGAAGATCGCTTCAACCGGTTGGCAACAGGATCCGGAGAGGAAGAAAGGGAGTGAGCGTAACAAAGTAAAGACCCGAAGCAACGATTCCCTCCTTCCCCTCCTTCGCGTCTTCCAACCTTCTTTCGAGATCGGACATTCCTTTTCCCCCGTCCTCCCTACCTCCCTCCCACCCCTCCCACCGCCCCTACTTCTTTCCCCTCCTCCCTCAACCAAACAAAACGACGACGCGTCGTTCTCTCTCTTCCGCTCGCGGCGGCGCCATATTGTCCGGCCTTTCCGATTGTCCATAATAAATACACACACACAACCCCCGGCCCGGATTTTAATAACGGGACGTTTTGTAAAATGTTTTCCACCTCCCATTCCCCTCCAATTCCATTCCCCTCCCCCATCCCGAGTGCCTCGTCCGCCAACAAGAACACCCCGAGGTGTTTACGTCATTAACGTCTGGCCGAGTCTTCCGAGAGAGAGAGGAGCGTGTATCCTTCCTTCTGTTGTTCTTTCATTTATTTTGCTGCACTTTTTATCTCATTCATTTTTGTCCGCGTGGTAAGGAGGTTTCACCGCTATTCTGTGAGTTAAAATAATTACTGAACTCAACCTATCATTATATATATATTGCTTAAACATATACTGCCTCCGTAGATCACATCCTTAGCTATTAAAAAAACAAATTCGTTACAAAAACTGTGAACCGTAAGAAGAAAACCTTTTAAATGAACACTATTTCCAGCCATTGGATACAACTTCCGCGCCATTTTTCATTGAATTGACGTATTTTTCGTTTAATTATCTCAGTTATATTGCATGACTAAAAAATATACGATGTTTTTGTGCCCAAATTTCATTACCATTCGATTCCCAGGTATAAATCACTTCTCGCAGGCAGTTATTTTTTGGGAAAGGGCATTTACGTTAGAAAGAAAAATAAAATTTTACCCATTCTTGTATTTAACGCCTTATAATTTAAAATCCAATTTGAAAATGAAACAGCGCGGAAAGTTATGATTTCACAGCACATAACAAACAGAGAACACGTTTTTCTAGAAGAAGTTGGGTACAATGGTGTGAATTAAATGTCCAAAAAAGTCATTTCACGTTGGAGTTACATTGTGGGGTGCGGATGGGTGGAATGATAAGAAAAAGATACACTGAAACCATAACACGTTGAAAGTACAATTTATATTCTGTTCAAGTTTGTTCACTCCTTAAACAAATTTCGATATTCCGGTTCACAGGCTTGAAGGATACCTACTCAATCAACTTTAAAGGAATTTGGTATAGGTATGCACCAACCGTTGACGATTTTTACACGGCATATTAACATTCCATACACGTGAAAGAGGCTTAAAAAACTACTTTCAATTTTTATTTATTTGAAACATTTGAAGCGTTACGAAAACACTATTCACATTAAGATACGCATAGCGATGCTCGTATCTTTAATGCATAAATCTTTACTAGGAATTATCTAATGTTGAAACTTCTCTATCATAGCTACGCGTACTTTTTTCCACTTTCCTAATATAGAACTGTGACCCCTCATTAACCAGCTACGACCTTCCTACAGTGGACAGTTTCATAAGATTATTATGCATGAAAGAGACCTCTGGAATACGCTCAGATAATACTTGTATTTAAACAGAAATATTTATTCACGAAAGACGAAAAAAAATAGAAAGAATTATCACCGCAAGCTTCTGCTAAGTGTATAAGTTTATAGCCTAGGAGGGTCTGATGCCAAAGAATAATTCAGAGGATGATGAATATTATTTTATGGACAAGAACGCCGTAACTCTTCCCCGCCTTTTCAAAACTCTAACCTCAAATCAACCTCCAACATAAATTGTAATTCCTTGTAATTTAAAAAAATCTGAACGTCTGGCATATCTTTGCAAAACGTAATCTACATTGATGTTGTGCCCTCCAAGTCAGCTCATGAGTGTGTGGTAGAGGGTGAGTTTTAACCAACATGCACTATACTATACAGTACTACATCTACATCTACATACTACCCCGCAAGCCGCCTCAATAGGCGTGTGGCGGGGGGTGTTAGGACACCAGCCGTTTACATATAAAAAGGAAACGCTCTATGAAATTACGCCTTGCATTTATTAAAGTCCCTTATTGTTCGGGGGAAAAACGAATTCCCATACCGTTCGGCAAAATATCTCTCTTAATTTATCGTTTCTGTCGGACCTGGAAATATAGTGGGGTTCTAATATGATGTTCTCCGTGTCGCTCTGAAAGATATCTATTCTCAATTGCTCAAGTAATCTAAGCCTAGCGCGCAGCCTCCGAGTCTCTAGCGGCTCCCAGCCTAATTCGTTTAACATCTGCGTAACGCTGTCTGTACGCCCGTAGCAGTTTTTGACGAATCGCGCAGCTTTCCTTTGTATTTTATTAAGTTCCCGAATTAATTCTTTCTGCACCGGATCCCATATGCTTGCTGCATATTCAAGGTGTGGCCGGACGAGTGCGAAATAGCACCTCTCTTTTACTTTTTCATCTGAGAATCTTCCCACAATACGCTTGACGAATCCTAGCTTCTTCAGAGCTCTGCCACAAATATTTCTTATATGTGTTCCCCACGATAGGTTTGAGGTTATCGTAACTCCCAGATACTTAACTTCATCTGTCGCCTTTATCTTAACGCCATCCACAGCATATACACGGGGATAGTTGGACGACCTCCGCAAGAAATGTACCGCCGCACATTTGCTCAGATTAAGTTCGAGTCCCCACTCTTGGCTCCACACATGAACGTTGTTTAAATCCGATGATAGAATTTCAAAGTCAGAGTGATCATTAATTTCGCGATAGATGACAGCGTCGTCAGCAAATAAACGTATTTTACTGCTAATTCGAGAGCATAGATCATTTATGTATATAATGAACAAAAGGGGGCCGATTACGCTTCCTTGTGGGACACCTGATGTCACTTTAACTGCATCAGAGCTAATTCCGTCAAGAACTACTTTTTGCTTACGATCACTCAGAAAGTCGCGCATCCAGTTTACTACTGTTTCGTTTAGGCCGCATGACTGTAATTTGTATAAAAGTTTGTTGTGAGGTACCGTGTCGAAAGCTTTCTTAAAATCTAGGAATAATGCGTCCACTTGTGTTTTCGATTCACCAGATTTGAGAACGTCATGAAGCGGGTACTAAAGTTAATAAAACTGTTTTTAAAAATTGCATGCTAAAAATAAATTATTTAACATGCACTACACTCTATGAAACTAATTCTATAGAACTAAGGCCCGGTTTTATAATCCCTGGTTAAATATTATTCAGTATCTAAATCGATTACATTTTCCCACAGATAACGCTTACGTCAACTACAGAAAGAGTGAGGTACTATACCTACAACACCCGATTTCTCCGTTGACATAAATTTAACGGAAATGCTATTTTATCTTGTGGTTAAAGTTACTACTTCGTAGGAAATTAAGACATGCATTCGGGAGTAAATAATAGCCCTAATTCAATACTTCATCAGTTCATTATTCTTCAATTCCTACCACTATTGTCACTATTAGTAAATTATTTTGTACTATTTATCGAGCTCTGTCAAACAACATGTCTTTTAACATCCTAAGCGTGCGCGCTCTCAATTAACTTGTGCTAATTTTTCCGAGAGAACTGTTAATAACCCACTACAAATGGTTGACTTTGCTGTGGCAAAGTGTGACGTCACGCGCTCAATCTTAAAGTTGAGTAACATTATTACAAATATCTAGATGATTCCTCTTCATGACCTCTTTTTTATTATGTACTTTTTTATTCTTTATATTGAGTAATAGGTCTATTTATTATAGACTTATATCTCTTGAAAGAAGAAAAATATTACATTATTGCAAATGTTAGGTGTCCTCGGGATTCACACTTGGTTAGGTAATTGGCTACTGCCAACGATTTGACAGAATACTCATCAGTCATCATCAGGGCATTGATCATCAAAGATTGGATCATTGATGATAATTGATCAATCATCATTGATCGGCATCATCATCAATGATGATGGAAGAGCATTCTGTTGAAACGTAGGCAGCAGGCAATTATCTAACCTGGTGTGAATCCCGAGAACTCCTACCATTTGTTATCCGCCGGAAAAACACCAGATAGTATACAAAATTATATGTATCTTTCATCTATTGAAACATATATTGCTTATTAGGATATGCGTTAAAGTTATTAAGATTTATTTGGTATACACAAAATAGTAACATTTACTTCCGCAAGGTGTCTCCCCATACCTGACTCATGGTATAAGACGTTTACCATAAAAAAATTAGCAAAACTTCATATCGAAACTTAATTATGTGTTGGCAGCCATTATGGTCTCTTACTGTTCGCGGGAAAAAATAACATTTTAAAACTACCCGTTCTGCAGTCTACCTACCTAATTTTATTCTCATGATCTACTATATCGCAGTATGTAAGGTTTCGTAAATATTTTTTACGCAATGTGATGGGCCAGTAAGCGGTAGAGACGAAATTAGTTAATTTTTCGATTGCCATCCTCCCGTCGCTAAACGAATGGTAATGAAAGCCCAGAAAGCGAAAGAATGGTTCATCGATTCATTTTCTACCCCCTACCACTCTAACCCTATGTCTTCATGAAGGAGACCCGGAGAACCCCGACCTTATCATTTAAAAAAATCTTTAAAACCAATTCCGGACGAAAATTGAACATTCCACCGAGGTGTTAGCCTTCCTTGATACGGTGACTGACAACAACGTGGAGGTATTGATAGATGGGGATGCAGACGACGACGCGGTATGGGTTCCAGTGGTAGGGGAAGTTTTCTGGTAGAGTGGTTCCAAATGGAGGGATAAAAATATATGTACCTAAAACTTCAAGATGGCCGCGGCGCGCAGCATCGTCGAGAAAGTAATTTAAGGGGGAAAAATAAACGTGACCGATCGCAATACGATTCAATTGAATATGGGGAGGCGGAAATATCACTGGGATAATGGAGTTGCAGTTAACACGGAAAGATTTGTTAAGTTTTACAAAAATACCAACTTAACAGTTAGATTGTAATTAATAAGTGCATCGTTCAATAATTTCAACAGGCATTAAAATACCGTATTGAGGGACGACCTCATTGGAAAGTTTAAACTCCTTTTAATATCCAAACAAATGGGGAAACATTTTCTCAACCCGTAGGTTACATGATTTTGTAAAATCACTACGCGTGATAATGTAAACACAGAGGTGTTTATAATTTTAGACTACTTCTTTACGCCATTTCCTGCCTCATGAGAGTTTGTGTTGGGAGAATGATTTTTTTAAAGTGTCTCAATATTCCTCATAAAATACGACAGCAAAGTTGTTTTGAAATTTTGGAGACTGAAATAACAATAATGGCCTGCAGGATATGTACGAGCTAGGTAGCTAATTTTGGTGCAAAAATTGTGTGGACTCGAGTGTGGATACCGATTAAGAATTAACTATTACACCTACAGGTTGCATCGAACATTAGCTTATTTTATTCTGCATTGGACGATGCTAATCAATTATGTTTACAATACACCTTTGATTTTTCATGGGCAATGGAACAAGAGAAAGTGCCAGTTTTATGGCATTATTTAACGAACCGCAATATTTGATGTTTCATTTAGAAGAAACTTTACATTCAATCGTATTGAAAAATTTAAACAGCGCAGGCAAAACAGACCATAATGAAATCCTCAAATTTCTGCTCAAATTTCAAGACTATAACTATGAAGAGGGGAGGGTGGGGCAAAACCGACCTGCTAAGCATTAAACATTTAAGAAAAAACTATTTGTTGATGTTTCTTTATATAATTCATTTTTACTGTGTCCTTAAGTATTAAAGAAGCAATTTGCTCAGTATAATAGACGTATTCTGAATTGTTATATTTAAAAAAAAATTTCCCAAAGTCTGCAAAATGACGGTTTTGCCCCATGGGTGGGGTAAAACCGACAGCCATATAAATACCGTACAAAATATTTTATGATGACAATTTGTTCGAGTGTCTAAGAAATTACACACTATTTTAATAAAATTTGTTAATTAACCCATAAAATTAACACTTATGTCCTTTCAGAATGTAAAATAATCATTTTTTACATCTGCAAATGGGTTAAACAAAACGGAAAGCTTACGTTTCAGTTGCAATAGGATATGAAGCATAAGTAACATATTTTTAAAAAGATTGCGCCATACCGTATAAACCTAAGCATGAACTTATAATGGTGTACGAAATAATTAATGTTAATACAGTGTCTATCTATGGTGAAAGAGTATTCATTGGGGCGTGGGGCAAAACCGACCCCAGTCGGTCCTGCCCCACGAGGCTGTGTCGGTTTTGCCCCGTGGTACATTTCTAAACTAAAATGGCGATTTTAGTTTACCAGCAACATATGTGGCATTCATGGTCACACTAAATTAATCTACTAAAACCGGTGAATTCAGTAGGGTACATACCGATGGTAAATCTTCAAACCCGTAGATCGCAGAGTGAAGTCTTCTCAACGCATAAATTGGTCAAAACTCTCTTAATATTTTACGGACAATGTTGCAACGCGAGAATGCGTCTGATTGGAATGGGAAACAGCTCCGCATTCACGTAATGGCTGTCGCTCAACTAGTTAATGTTCATTCCGCATGATAGCAGCACGCAGAGTGAAAATTTAATAGGGGTCGGTTTGACCCGCCAGGTCGGTTTTGCCCCACTCTCCCCTACTAATAAGTGAATTGTGGAATAAATTTGATTATATTCGACACAACTATAATTGAATTCGTGGTAGTTGTGCCTCATGCTAGGGCTTATCACGTGTTACAAGCCACAAAAAAGGGCAAACGCTATGTATATAATTAAATAGTGTGACTCGGAGTGGTGCTGTCGCTGTGGTAGTATATATTTTGGTTTGCTAAGAATCCATTTTTAAATTCCCCCTGGTTGGAGGGGTCGAATATTTATTGTAAATTGGCCGTCAGGGGGAGAGGAAAAAACAAAGCGAAATCGCGGGGCGTCATCATTTCCGCGGCGTTCCACGTCGCCTCCTCCCTGGCGTGCCCTTCGCCCCCGTTCCCCCGCGTTCAACCTTGGGGTGAAGTTCGCCCGGGATCAATTTTTAATTTTCTCACCGTCTCTTTTTTTTCACCTCCTTCATTTCACGTCATGATGCGAGTCACGGAATGGATTCGCTGATTTGTATTTCGGCCGACGACCTCCCGGTCGACGAACGAACATTTTTTTCTCTCTCTCTCCGAGGCAACTAGGCGCACCCAAAAACAAAAATGCGCGCTGAAATAGTCATTTGTCAAACGAAAAAAAAATAAAATAAAACGGGTGTGATTAAACAGCTGATTTGAGATAGTTTTGCAAGCAGTCATTATTTATCAATCTTATCGATTTACGCAATCTGAATGAAAATGCGTCGAGGCTGTCGTAGTAATGACACCGAGTGAGGAATAACAAAAGCAATAGGAAATACAACAAATTTATTACAAAAGTCGCAGTTATAAAGGATAAATAACAGAAACCTTTATGTTGATTCTACCGTGACTGTACGAGTCAACAAACACTAATATCCACCTTTTTTCTTGCTCAATCAAAAATAATGCTTCCACTGATGCCTTGGCCTTAAAAAAATAAATACAGGCAAAAAATATTCAGTTTATTTTTCAACCGCATTAGCCAATGGAAGCGCAATTCATATTGAATCAGGACCATTTTACTTCAATCATTGAATTGATTTATTTATAAATATAAATAAGCTAAATTATGTATATTAATATTAAGTTCCGTGTAAGAATTCTGGTTTTATAAATAGTTCATATTCACGAAAATGGCATTCATATCGTGAGCTTTCCATTCATTTCATTTGTTGAAGGTAGGTTTGATGGGAACACATCTGCGCACTTCAACGCACACGAATGACTTTAAAATAAAATATATGCGCCGTTGAAATGTTTAGTGTCCTGCCGGTAGGTAGGTATCACTCCGAGGTTAAACAACAGTCACGGCCAACGTTTGGTGTACAGTTATCGAATTCGTTCGAATTACATATTTACAAACTTAAAAGTTTTCCGAAAATAAGTTAAAAACATGACGTTGCCCATTTTTGACGACTTAAATGAAACTCAAAATAAAAACAACAAACGCGGATGTGATAATCGACTTTCTTTTATTGTTTAGCGTACAGAAACTCTGCTCCCGATCTGTTTTGAAGTGCGATTCCTAGTGCGCAGGGTCTTTAACGAATGGAAGGCAAGTGCGCTGTCGTGTGGCGAAATGATTAGCGCACTAGAGCTAATATAAAGCTCCCATTACGTAGAATAATATTAATATTAAATTCACTCCCGTTGCTGATCACAATGTTAAATTACACTAAACAATCATCAAGGATTTGGACCAAAAATTCAACAAAGCAGTTTAAATAAATAATAAATTTTCGAAAATAATAAATAGTAATTAATTTTCGATTAAATCTCCAAGTTGCCAAAGTTTCCATGAAAATTTAAAAATATAAACTAAACGTTGGCCACTTTTTTATGAATAGAAATTTGTTGACCAAATCCTCGACAATTATATCGTGAATATTGTTTGCCCCCATTTCTCTCCCGTTCTCGCATATAATGTAATTTCAAGTTCAATTTACGAATGTAATGGCGCAGACAGCTATGCTTTTATTGTTCATATCAAACTAAGGGCACGGTTTCCTCTAAGTAGCGATATTATGAATAAATCGACACTCAAGTAGACGTTGATTCTTCCGATTTCCCGGATTTCCGCCGCGTGGTTACATCTTAGGGACAATATTTCGCCGACTATCCTGCAGGCTTCCTTAGGTTCATGTTAGCTTGAGGAAGCCTGCATGATAGCCGGCAAAATATTGTCCCTAAGGTGGAACCAAGTGGCGGAAATCCCGGAAATAGGAAGAATCAATCCTAGCTCCGCGGAAACCTACGTCAGAATGACATTCAAGTAATTTTACGGTGGAATACCTCGACGCGCTGCTACAAGCGACTGAATGAGAGAGGCGTAGTGCTTGATTGCAGCATGAATGAACGGCCGTCCCGTGATAATGAAAAAGATGTCAGTCAAGAGATTTTTCCGGGCGACAGGCGGAGATGGTAAAGTGACGGCCATCACTTGGTGTATTATTTTGCGCACCATCGCCATATTGACCGGATCTATTTTAAGACTACCTTGAAAATGTTCTCGCTGAACGAGGACCATCACAATGTATTGGAAACCGCACCGGAGAATCGGTAAGAAAGGTATTGAATGAAGATCAATTTTGGCCACTACTACTAGGGTAATCAACCGGTTAACGTAGGTTCAAATAGAAATGAGAAAAAAAATTCTATATTTTTACAGGCTCAGACCCCTATATCCTTACCGGATTGCATTCTTCATCTCAGTACGCGTCCTTCTTCTCTCCATCGCGTCCATAAAACAATCTTTTTCTTACCCTTTCCCACTAGCCCGACGTCTTCCCTTCTACCATGGCATTCAGCATCCCTTCACCCCTCATTATCTCTTCCAACCACCTACTCTGTATCCTCCTAACCTCTCCCAGAAGTTTGCTCTCCTCACACACCATACTATACACTTCCTCGTTTGTCTTCCTTTCCGTCCACCGCTCCTTCTCCATACTTCTCCACACATATTCTCGTACTTCTCTCTCCATCCAAGAATCCAAGTTTCGGCACAACACAACGCCATACACCATGTAAAACTTTTCGTCAATTGGCGAGGGTTAATCTTTTCTTTGAATTCTAGGGAAAAAGTACTCACAGCACCTTATCGAATATGTGCCTTATTTAAGCGACATGATTGGTATCTCAATACAAATTAAAATCAAACAATTTAAATTCCGATTTACTTCCACTGTTTCTCTTCAAATACCCGCAATCTCAATCAATATATACTCGCACATATGTAAATGCTAACGGTAGAGGTTCTAAAGGTATCATTTACATATAGGTAGGTTTTAGAGGTCTCAGAACCTATTGTACAAAACTCGAAATAAAATTCGAAGGAGTTATAAATAAAACGGGATTCTCTCAAGCAAAGACTGATGCTTCTTTCATGTAAATTGGTACGCAGATGGCTTTATTAAGTAACCTTTTTATTGATCCTCTGAAACACTGTGTCGAGGCTTACGTGCTCACACATGTGTCATCCTCCGAACAATGAAACCAATTCATCTCATCCTCAATTTTATTTATTGCTGTTACAAACTGCAGAAAATCACGTTAAGGTTAATCGCGATGCGGTTGAAAAAGATCAGCAAAAAACTGCCCCGCATTGAAGCTGCATTTTTGTTGTCTCATATACACGCGAAATTAATAATGGAAAGGAAAAAATAAAAGGATTTCAACTGCGAATCAGATTCATAATTTTGCGTACGCTTCATACGAGAGTTTCAAGTGGCTCGTCCCGACGCAAAGATAAGAGGCTTGAGCTCACCGGATCACGGATGTTGATCCCATTTCCCTCCCCCCCCCCCAAAAACTACGAGTTTGAAACTCTATAATAGAGTTTTGAACGTTTATCATCGACCCATAAATTTGCGTTCCTAACGATAATCGTGAACCTAGCTCATTGTTCGCAAGCATATCGACAAAATTGCACGGACACAGTAGGATATTACACATTAATTTGACAGTATGGGGCTCTTATTCGTTATCCGAGGTGCGATGCTGCCATTTCATTCATTTGAGTATTCTATCAGCTTATTGATAGGTTTTTGGACAGTCCTTACCCTAACATCCCAAATTCTCGCACATTGATTACGCCTCCCTTTCCCTCCTATACATGTCTCGCCATCAGATTCCTCTTAAATTCCTCATATCGTTTACCTCTTCTTATTTAGTTTAGAATTCCTATTCTGTCCCACGCTTCCCCAATGTTCTGTTCTCTATTATCCTCTTCAACATGACCTCTCTTTTCAAAACAACCTCCATCCATCTCTTCTGCCTTCTCCGAACCTCCACCACCAGCTTCCTCTCCTTTCCAACCATACCCAATACCTCTTCGTTCGTCTTCCTCGCCACCCAGCTCACCCTCTCCATCCCTCTCCAAACCCACACCTCAAACGCCTCAAGTCTTCGTAGATCCTCCCTTCGCAATGACCAAGTTTCCGACCATTCAGCGCCACGCTCCATATTAGAGTTTTCACCAGCCTCTTCATTACGCCTCTTCTCAGACCCCTCCCCTCATCAACTCCCTTCTCTTTGATAGTGTCTTATGCTAGGGCAATTCTACATCTATTTTCCCTACCACTTAAGCCATGCTCCTCCAAAATACTACCCAGACAGGTAAACTGCTCAACATGCTCCATTTTGTGCCCTCCCACCCTTATATACAGCTCCGTCTTCTTACATCTGGAAAATTTCTTTCGTCTTCTTATGATTTATATCCTCAGCCCATTTCTTTCGAACGGCAACTATTAGCAGCAGGAGAATCAAAATATTCCTATGGATTATACCAAGAGCAAATCTAGTAATCTTCCAATATGCAAATATTACTCCCTAATGTAACTAAAATTCAGCGCGGAGTTGGAAATGGTTGGATTGGTGGCCGTATTGGTGAGCTAGTGGCGCGTAAATTTGGTAACATCGTTCCCCATAAAGCCCATAATATCATTTGCCCACAGGTCCTTAGATACTTCGTTTGAATACCTTTAATTTTGTCCATTCTATCTTAAATTTATTTTCCGCATTCCCTCCGTTTTTCATGGCTCGTGTCCAGACACCCCCCTGCCACACGCCCCGCAGCTATTCGCAGGGTAACACGTAGATTTTCTACCAGTAATCAACGATTATCTTTAAGTTTACGTAAATAGGATGCTGTGAAATTTTAGGGCATATCACTAGACCTTATTAAACTAATGTCTTCTGTTCGATAATTTCGTTTGAGAGATAGAAGGAATTTCTGCGTCAAAAGATGCAATATTTCATAAAGGTTCTGGGGTAGGAAACTAAGGGAGTGTGTAGCGATTAATTTCTTTGAAATACCTCATCTACTGCCGGGATATCAACCCGGTCCCAAGTTCGCAGACGTGGAGTGGCCATTTCATTTTAATTAAGCTATTTAAGCGTACCATTAAACCGATTTTTAAAAGGTAAGGATCAACCATTTGAATTTTACTGAAAAAAAAGGAAAGAAAAGCGACAAGCGAAAATATCTCACAGTTGGCTTCCGGAATCATCTTTATGGCGACAAGCTTTTCCGAAAGGTTTGAAAATATCCTGGCGCCAAGAGAAGCGTCTGCCACCGTCGATGTCATTCCGAGAGGAAATCTGCCCGCGCCGTGTAAAGTCCTCCCGTTTTAGAAACATCACACTCCCTGAACTCCCCATTTTTTATTCACTTCGTCTCTTTCAAAACGCCAGAGCTCTAATGACCTACTTAACCATTATCTTCCTCACTCTCAACCCTTACGAAATCATTCTCAATAATTCCTGGCTCCCTTCCTCGAACATGTTCCTTGTCTTCTCCACCGGTTACACAGTAGAACTGTTCCAACCGGTGTTAGTAACAGCAGAGATCAAAATCAAATCACAAATCAAATAAACTTTTTCGGAGCGAAATGAGTGGAAAACAATATACTGAGTTGAAAATAGATGGAAAAATAGGAAAAGCACCTAATTTAGGTGTCATTCTCTGTGCTTGTCAAGAAGATGTGCCAAATAACTTTTGAAGAAACTTGACTCCATTAAGAAGAGAGAAGGTACTACACGTCTGAGGAGTGAAAGGTGATATTTCACATATCAAGCAAGTGAACACTCCGAAGATGCTTGAAAGAAATATCCATCCGTTATCTGTTAATTAAGGGATTGCATTGACTCCCAAGACTATCTGTCCGTTTACAGAAAAACATTCTGCGAGTTACGAAAAATTATAACTCGATTACTGAATGAACTCTTAGAATAGGTAAATTACTCTTCAATGGCGAAGATAGCGAGTCAGAACACGACGTAGAAAGGTAAGACGATTAATTACGATTTATTTTCACACTGAATTTCAAACATTCCTTCCCAGCAGTGAACTCCCCGTTGAAGTTTAATGCGCCATGATCTTTAGGGGCTGATTTTAAACCAGTGGTTAAAAGAAGAAATGCGTCAAATGCTTTCTTTGTAGCTAACAACAATCTTAGGTACCCTTTATTATGAAAACAAAATCCTTGTGATCAGAGAATACCCGGGCTCCACCAGTTAAGGGTCTACGATTCTCGTTAGCCGAAACGGGCAGCAGTTAAACTGTCACTTCCAGCAGGTAAAAGAGAAAGCAATGGATTGCTTGGGAAGAGAGTGAAAGGGAAATTGTAGCCATTATTTATAAGAACGGGCCCGTTTGGGAGAACGCCAAGGAGACCATGTAAATATCTCATTTATCGAAAAAACATTTTCTCAAGCCTCTTGTAGAAGGCCTTTCGGAAAAAAGAGCAACGCATTAAAAAATAAAACGGGGTGCTTTTGAGACGGATGAGTAGCTCCCTAGAGTTTGGAATGAGTTTCCTGGCGGCGTTGAGAACCGAAAAGAAGATCAATTAGAGCATGAAAAAGAACACATGATGCTAAACATTTTGCTGGAACACAGGAAGTTTAAAGGACATTTTTATCCTTTGCCGTAAAAAAACCGATGGTTACGATCAGCGCCAAATTAATTTGATCCGTTTACTGCATATAATACTTCTAACACTTTCCGCACAGGGAACTCGAGATTCAAATTTCCCGATTAAGTCAATCAACACTTTATGCTCGTGCCACACATTATAATGAAACTGAGCTACCTTAGTATTTCCAAAGACATTTTTAACTGAAATACAACCCCGACCCATGCTTGAAAATCTACAACAAACAGATCTGTTTAAAAAACAAAGGGAGTAAAGTGACATAATAACCATGGAGCTTTTACATTAGTGTTTGCCAAATATAGTGGTCACGAAACATGGTGGCAGTTGCACATAAAGCCCGTTTTACACGGGGCACGTAACTGCACAATCTGCTGTACGTGCGAACGTGCATTTCGCATTGCATCGCGTAAAGCCGTGAGTTGCAAGAACGCATGCGCGAATGCGAGTTGGAAACACGAGTTGGAAAAATAGCCCCTGCTCTAATTCGAAAATGATTGCACGCCCGATTGAGAAAAACATGCAGTTTGAAGTTGTGCAATTTCGTGCCCCGTGTAAAACGGCCTTAATACCTCCGTAGTAGTAGAGTACATGTCCTACGAATTGAATCTGCATGAGGGAGTAGAATATATGAATTCTTTTAAGGATCTCCACCGGGTTTAGGCTCTCCATACGAGCCGAAGTTTCGATGCACGAGTCGGGCATCAAATTCATATATCAAGTACGCCGGGAAAGCACCAGATCTTACAGGGAGTTGGATAGTTTACTCGTTCAACTACCAGGGTTCCCAAGGTCGCAAACCTTCGTTGCCAACTTCAAAATGCTCAATTAGTTATTCATATCAACTTTCTAGCTCTCCATGGTTTTTAAGGAGGTTCCGCCGCGACTGTGTGACTCAAATCAAATACTAAATTCCACATTGTTGATATTTTGTCAAAAAAATCCTGCTTTCGCTGATGAAATGCGTTACCAATAGAAACTCAATAGTAAGGTACAAAATATGCAGATTATTCCACGAATGTATTTTAAATGAACACTTTTCCAGCCATAGAAACCGACTGCAGCGCCATTTCCTACAAATTACCGCATTTTGACTTCAATTACGGCATTAATTCTTCAATAACTAGAAAATAAGGTGGTAAGATGACTGTATTTTATTTTTATTCAATTTCTCTGGTATATTTCCTTCTTATAAATAGTTTTCCACGAAAATGGCATTTGTATTTTATGGAAAAATACTATTTTCCCCCGTGTTTCTCTCATTCCCCCATTGAACACCATGTAATTTCAAGTTCAATTAAAGAATAAAATAGCGTGGAAAGGTGTTATTTTGTTGTTCATATCAGATAGAGGACAGCTTCTTCTACGAGTAGACAAGAATAAAAAGACATTTAAGTCATTTTACGGTGGAACCACCTCAAGGTGGCATGAGCGGTAATCGTGGGTCACTGAGTGTACGTTTTGATGTTTTAAATTAGTCAAAAAAAATTCTTGGACCACATTTCATTTACGTTCATCTGTTTATGCGAAGGAACTAACCATTCAGACAGTAATGGAAATAATATAAAAATTATATTTTAAATTTTTTGCAATAATGAAATCATGTTATGACCAGTTTTGGAAGCGGAATTCGAAATTTCGCCGAAATTATACTGAAAGATATCTTTTTCAAAAATTGCACTCGGCGTGACACCTTGATGTTTGATAGCAACAATTGTAGATAGGAAATGTATTACTTCACGTTTATAAGAAATTATGCACGCATGAAATCGGATTATCACGAAATATACGTCTTGTTCCATAATGCTACACGTTAAAATAGCATTGAATTGCAAAAAACCAAATAGGTATGATGCAATTTATTTCGCTTTTATCTATAGATATCACTATTGAGAACACGCATGCCAAGTTTCACGCAAACCTGAACGTGAACAAAAATCGCTCCAGCCACATTAATCCAATTGCTTAGATGGGATTACCCTATGGATTTAAGAGTGGTATCAGTGTATGTTGATGCAGCTTCGTTTTTGACCGTAAAAATTGTCGTGAAACTCGCTGCTGACACTTTCCCACCCTCTGAAGCTCAATGCAGAGATATTAGCAGCGTTGCCTAATATCTGCTATCCTCTACCCTCCACTCCTTAGCCGATCACTTCCACACGAGTCTGCTTAAGGCTCATTCACACGAGGCTGATTCGCCAGCTGCTAATATCAGCTACTATCACCAGCGGTATGTACCAGCGTGGAAAATACCGTTCACACTTGGCTGGTTGTCAGCGCTGGTCGTATGCGCGAGTGTGGCCAGTACACGCAGTCTCTTTACAGGGAAAGGTTTTGCAGTTTCGATTTTAGTTTAAAAAAATGTCATCTGTACTTTTAAGTTGGTCTGCTTGCACGGTGCCAAAACCTTCGGATTCAAGATGCGAAACTAACACCTTTATAGCTGCGTCTCTTTTATTATAATTATCATGGGAGGGGTCCAACAAACAAGAGTTAGTTTTAAAAATGTTCAAAAACCTTATAACACAATCTACATTCCACTTCAAATCTGACATCTTGACGGTGTAAACACGACTCGGCGACAACTCGACCACAACTGCAAGCAACAAGCCCGTTTAGTTTCGTTCAGACGGCGCTGGCGACGTGCCGATTTACAAGTGCTGGTGATCACGTGACCTATTACCGCCTCATCAGCGCTGGCAATATCAAACATGTTTAAAGCTACCAGCGCGCGAATATTTACCAGCATGCTGGTTAACTTTGACGCTGGTGGAGCGTTCACACGATGCTGATTTATCATCGCTGGTAAATCAGCAGCGAATATCAGCCTCGTGTGAATGAGCCTTTATCCTTGACTTCACGATTAGCGCTGGCGACTGCCCTCAAGTTTCTCTACCACTGAACTATGTATTGTGTCACACGAATGACTTCGCAGTAAAACATTTGACCAAAACATTTTGACTCTCCAATGCCAACTTGTACCAATCAATTTTTAATATCGTTTGACGCGGCATCTTTGAATAATATGGGAACTGTTTTAATTTTAATCAATGGAATCAGGAGACAATAATTTCGATAGGGTAATCGCCAGGGGAAAAAGAATTGTCTGGATCATGAATCGAACCGCAGGCATTACCTTTTGAGGGATAATTCGTATTAATTAAGCTATTCAGTATCCATAAATCAAACAAACAGCTGCAAATTGAAGCAAACATAATTTTATAAAACTACATGGAGACGCATCTAAACGGAGAACCAATCACAGTGTGCCCCCAAATGTGTAAACAACGATGGGCGGAATACATTGATATTTCTCGTGGCTGTCAACAATATTACGTTTACACCTGACAGTCAGCTGTACGTATATTAATGCAAACAGAAAGCTGACAATCGGATGTAAACATTACTATAAACAGCAACGTAAAAGGTGTCACTGTTACCATAAAATCGTCATGAATTGGTCAAAGGATTCGCTGACGAAACCAAAGTTTTCATTACATGAGAAATTATTTTACATTCAACTCTTCGAACAGTGTCGTAGCTTGTTGATATTGGCTCGAAAACGGTAGTTTTCGTGAAAACAGATGATTAATCTACTTACACGCAGTGAATGTAGCCATTTCGGGTTCGTAATATCCATATAACAAGGGCGAGGTAAATATCACAGTTCATTACCTGCAATAGAAAAGAAAAATAAATTAGCATAAATAAAGATATGCAATACACGGATAAAAAAATAGTTCCAGAGTAATGACTACGTATCTATCAACCATATTCAATAACAGCCACGTATAAAGAAGTCCACAGCCAATGGTATTAAAACACACAAGGATTCTACAATTAAACGGATACGGCAGAGCTAATATCAAAATGATTTTACGGTGCGAAGAGGTTTAAGAAATCCACTACGTATATTATTTTTTCCACTCGAAAATTCATCAATAGCTCGTCATTGCCAGTTACCGTAATATCACGCCGATTCATTTGCCTCCCGTCAATGGTGTTGACGTGTATTTCTTAAAGCTATCGGAGACCCAATAAAATTTTTTTTGGATTTCAAATGAAAGCCAAGCATTTTAGTCAAAAAGCAATTAAAAAATTAATTATTCTACAGCATACAGGGGAACACAAATATGAAGACAAACTAAAATCTTCAAACTACATTCTTCGAAACTATAATCTCCGAAAAATGGTCTGTTTTTTTCGGCTAAGGAAAAGGAACTAGTTACATCAAGTAATAATCATGCTAACAAAATGAATTCGCACCAAGATGAAGGTGGCAGGGGTCACCTCCATAAGTTAAGCAGATTCCTTTACAGATACCCTGCATATTAAAAATGAAATCCACTCTTTAAGGAGATTCCGCCGCGACTGTGTGAGTCAAAACAAATACTAAATTCCACATTTTTTATATTTTGTCAAAAAAATCTTGCTTTCACTGATACAATGCGTTACCTATAGAAATCCAAAAGTCAGGTACAAAATATGCAGATTATTCCACGAATATATTTTAAATGAGCACTTTTATCCAGCCATAGGAGCCGACTGCAGCGCCATTTCCTACGAATTACAGCATTTTGACTTCAATTACGGCATTAATTCTTCAATAACTAGAAAAATAAGGTGGTAAGATGCCTGAATTTAATTTTTATTCAATTTCTCTGGTATATTTCCTTCTTAAAGAGAGTTTTCCACGAAAATGGCATTTGTATTTTATGGAAAAATACTATTTTTCCCGTGTTTATCTCATTCCACCATTGAACACCATGTAATTTCAAGTTCAATTATATAATAAAATAGCGTGGAAAGGTATTATTTTGTTGTTCGTATCAGATAGAGGACAGCTTCTTCTACAAGTAGGCAGAATATGAATAAAACGACATTTAAGTCATTTTACGGTGGAACCACCTTAATGAATCCTCTTTAAGGATTATGGAATATATAGGGGTGAAAACAGTCGCCCTACAACAGTGGTTCTCAACACATTTTGCTCAATTCCTCCCGTTCACCATAGTTCAGTATGCCATTCCCCCTTCCCAATATAAATTATTAACCAAGAACTCAATTCTACAAATGAAAAATAAAATGCGCAAGTTAATGAATCGATTTTAATCTGCTGCATTCAATAAACTTGATGGAACGCCATATAAAAAAAATAAAATAATTACAATATCACAGATTTTACATAATCTACAGAGTATTACATTTTGTTAGAATAGTGGCCCCAATTCCCCCTTTAGCTCTTGTAAATTCCCTCAAGTGGGGAATTCCCCACTGATCGAGAATCCTTGCCCTGCAAGAGCGTAAAATGTTCCAGCACCGCCGCAAGAGTCGATTTCGTAGGCTGCGGTCCGTCGACGCGTGTCAACTTGATTCGCGGTAGTATTAGGTTGCTTGGGGCAGTTACCCCAAATCTCTTCTTTATAGTGCACGTAGGTTTACCATTCGTCTCGGGTTGAAGGGCCTGTCCCGGTGTCCGGCACGGTTGGCAAAATTGTCCCGGCTGACCGTGAAATGTCCCGAAATGTCTCCGCTTATGCCCAATTTCCACTGCAAGGAGAATTACGTCGCAACAAATGCACGGCGATAAATACGAAAATCGAACGAAAACATTGGATCCAATTATATCACGCATCCTCGATGTCTCAGAACTGGCTATTGACTTGGTAGTGGGGAAGAACCCCTGTGATAGAAAAAACAGAACTGAGCAACATAATTCTTCAACTTTGCCATGGGGGGGAGGAGAGGCAGAGAAATTAATCGGCACGGGCCTTGAAGGGTTTCGCCACCTAACTAGTAACGGGATTCAAATTCTGTAGGCACTACTAAGGTTGGTAGTAAAACAAGCCGCTGCCGCTGCAAGTGATAACTTAATTTTTTGTAATTACAAAAAAATGAAATAACCGTGCCTACACCATTAACTTACTTTCAAGAGTCCCGATTTTGTCCCGGTTTTATTCCCTTTAAGAAGTATTATGTCCAAGTTTTGGGAAACCAGAACATGGTAACCCTTAAACCTGTAATTGTTTGCATAAAAACTTCCAGTGCTGTGGCAACAGTCGAATTCTCTGAAAGCGGTCCGTTGACGCGTTTCAACTTGATTCCCGGAAGGGAGTGGCAGGCTGCTTGGGGCAGTCACCTCTAAGCTGTCCTTTATACGCCTCTTGTTTCATCTCCGCGGGACCGTGGCGTGAAACATAAAGATCCTAAATATTAGAGGACGAATCTCCAATCGCCACAAGGGAGTAACGCCCACATAATAAAAGAAAAACAACTTTAGCTAATCTGTTCGAGTATCACAGGTAGAAACATTACTGACTCTAAAACTAGAATGTTTTTCCTTAGTCCGTATTTTCATCTCCTTAAAAAGGTAGTAGGGGCAATGATTTACAAATACAGATTCGCGTGAAACGTTGCCAACTTTTTCTTTTATAAGTAGTATCTAATGAAAAGAGAAAAAAATGCATTTCACCGAGTTGGATTAATGGCAATTCAATTCTGCTACCTTCGGCACATGAGATATATTTCGTGCAAATTCGATTACATACCAGCAGATTTTCCTACAAACGCGAAATATTACATTACATATTATTACTACCGTTGCAAACGAATATCAACGCGTCACGCCGAGTCAAAGATTCGAAAAAACATATTCAAACATAATTGTCGCCTAAATTTCGAACTACCGCGCCGAAAGCTATTAATAGTTTAAGTCGTGATGTACTTTAATTAAGGCAAAAGTATAAAATATAATTTTGTATCAATTCCAATACTTCATGTATGGTGAGTTCCCCGTCATATTCTGCATAAATGGAATGTGGCTCTCGTATTTTTCGACTTACTTGAGAAATTATCAAAATGTGAACTCATTGACCCAGGATTATCGCTCCAGCCACCTTAAAGAGCAGTCTTAAGAACACACCCGGTTTTTCTCCACCCTTACTTCATTCCAAACACAAGCCTTACCTTTACCAACCCACATATTCTTAGGGTGGGCACTTCCAAGTTACTTCCACAAGTTTTACTGCAAGTGTTTGCGGGGAATTTAACCCTAACGAAAACGTTTTAACGAGTTAGCGCAGAGACAGATTGGTTGCTGTTCACATTTGCAGCAATACGCTTCTGCAGGCGACTCGCCAAAACTTCGCAGTTCTGCACGCAGACTTGCAGATCCATTCACATAAGGAATTTTTGCGTCAAAAGTCGCTTGCTGCATGTAACTTACCAGTGTAAACCCACCTTTAAGGTGATATCACTCTTACTGCTTGTGTCAAATCAAATACTCAATCTTTTCGTTTGCATGTTTTTAAAATGTGCTGCTTTTATTGATAACATATGTCTTGGTTAACAAAAAACAAATACAAGCAGGTTTTTTTGTTTGCAAAATTAAATTAGAAATGGTGGTTTCCTTTTATCGGGAAAGGTACCAATAGAAAGAAAATAAAATAAAAATTCTTATTCTTTCAATCGAATTTTTTATTGTGGTCGGAATTCCGAAATATTTGATAAAACGTTTCGATTTTTCGCACAATTTTAGCGTTTTTGAGTCATCGTCCCCATGACGACCATAATTATTGTTTAAGTCGAGATTCCGTGAAAGTATATCCATTAACTCAACGATTCTTTGCACTAAATAAGATATGAATGGTTTATTACAATGTATTAGTGCTGATTTTTTTCCTTCCCATTAATATTCAACGGGCACCTTCTCTAGTAACTCAATAAATTTGAAGTAAAAGTGCCTAAAGTTCAGATCGATTCGATTCTCTAGGAAAACTTGCATCTTAATATGCAATTTTTTGCGAAAATGCCATTAATATTAGATAGAAAAATACGATTTTTCGCCATTTTTATTTACCTCTTGCTCACATTTAACACCATGCAACATCGAGTTCAATTAGAGACGAAATTTGAGGATTCCGGGACTATCCACGGTGTTACCTTCACGGAGTCACCCGCGATTGCACATATGTGCGGAAGTTCTCCGAGAAAAAAATCATTCACCATTCAATTTGAGATTTAAATAAAGAATAAGGGCATGCTATTGTGGTTCACATCAAACCATAGGATACGCTTTTCTCTAAGTAGCTGGAAGGCAAAAAAATGACGTTTTAGTCATGTTACAACGGAACCAATGGGGGATTATCATTCAAATGCTTTTCCGATATTACCGTTGAAATCAAATTTTTTAAAAGGTTTCCATGTAGATTTACTGAGCTGCTTCGAAACATTAAGGCTTGATAACGAAATAACTAATCGTAGTAAGATTTTTTCCGTTCCCGCAATACGACCTCTGACGTAATTTCATCCATCGATTGACACCGTGATTCGGATATTTTTTCAAAGTATTTTCTAAAGATATACAGTTGTATTTATGGCAGAAGTGGACATCTTAACAAAATCCTTTTTAAGGCATATTAAAGAATGTATCGGGAAGAAGAGGGAAGAAGCGATGGATGAAATGACATCACGGCCGTTATTGGAAGGTTACCCGTCTATTCAAGTTTAGACCCATCTACATCTACAAAATACCCTGCAAGCCACCTCAGGGTTGTGTGGCAGGGGGTGAGTATTCACCAACATGCATTACACTATACCCCAAATTCAGTGTAACTACGACTAATTATGCATTAGCATAAATCGCTAATGCTTGTCACGAGACGAAGCCTAACAAACATGCACTACACAACAGATATTATCACAATGGAGAGGGACCATTAATAGGTATATATGTATTTTGCAACTACACAAATGGACAGAGACTCAATACTTATGTAGAAAAAATGCACGGCGTGCAGCTAGTACTAGGTAACAGATAAGGATTCAAGTATTAGGAAGTACTACTACTACTACTAAGAGCTACACTCCTATATCTCTGGCAATTTTTGGAATCATTAAGAGAAGATTTGCAAATAATAATTCGTCATGGTCCTCTGCACGATAAAGTAAAAAGCAAAAATCGTGATAAATCCCCATTGGCGCAGAAGAACTCATTCGGCGATCGACTTCCAAAACCAGCCAACTATTTTTTTGAACTACGCCGAGGGAAACTACCCTGTTCATTGAAATCTTCATATCGCTGTATCCTTTGTTTGCACACTTGTTTCCTCAGCCGACAACGATAGCACATGATAGGGAGACAGACATTGATTCCGTTGACCTTTTGCCGCGCCGGTCCCCGCACAGTATTTGCCGCACGGATAAAACAGATAAGGGTGAGATCAACCCGTCATTCTCATCAATCCGCAGCAGGTGTGGTAAGTCTGTGCAATGTCCGATTTATAAAATTGACGGTTAGAACCTACGACGACGTCACAGGCCACGTGACCACAGGTTGTGGGAAAGGTCAACAAACAGCAATACGTTTGTGCTGGACATGGATTAAGCTGATTGTAGCCATTTTTGTTTATGTACAGATATTCGGGAAACTTAGAATACGCGTTTCCATCAGTTATTTCTATTGATAAAAGTGAAAAAAATGCATCATAGCGATTTGCTTTTTTTGGCTATTCAATGCTATTTCAACACGCAGCCTTAACATGGCATGGAACATAACAAATATATTTTGCAATAATTTCATTTCACTTGTTCAGATTTTTTTACTAACGCGAAATATTACATGTATTCTCATTATCAATGTTGCTAACAATTATCAAGGTGCGATGCCGTGTCTAATATTCGAAAACATAAACATACTTCAATATAATTTCGTTATCGTCCTCATCGTCCTTAAGGTTAATTGAGGGCATTTTAAGTGGCTATTCAATTCAAATAATTATATTCGCTTTAGTATAAAATAAGGATTATGTGTTTAAGAAATTTAATGCGAACAATAGTGGTAGTGTAGTAGTGCATGCTTGTGAGGCTTCGCCTCGTGACAAGCATTAGCGATTTATGCTAATGCATAATTAGTCGTAGTTACACCAACTTTAGGGTATAGTGTAATGCATGTTGGTGAATACTCACCCCCTTCCACACACCCCAGAGGTGGCTTGCAGGGTATTTTGTAGATGTAGATGTAGAATACTTTCCTCACTATAAGTCATTTGTTCCTCTGACAGTTCTCTGAACACTAGTTTCACAATGAAATGGAATATTTCGACCAAGATCTATTTTTTTGTTCAGCAAAAACGCGTACCAATTGGATTCACTTATTAAAATATTTTCTGAGATATTTCTGTGTGACCAATGGAATATCTGTGTCAAGTTAAATGTTTACAGTTTACTGTTCCGTACTAGACAGGGACCCGGAGAAGTTGTTCTGAAACCCCGAGCCCCGAGAAACATTGCTTCACCCGGAGACTCCGGGTCAATATGCTCCCAGACAGGCCGTGGTTAGAAATCTCCTTTCAACCACTTCCCACCAGCCGTCGAAGCTCGTCAAAGATTCAGCCAATACACGCGTGTGTATGAAGAGGAGACAAGTATTAACACGCTCGGAACAGCATTCAATAAAGGAGGCTTTCCCCTTCCCACACAAAATCCACCCGCGAAAAAAGGTTGGAAAGGGGCGAGACGGAATGATGATATGAGAGAGGAGAAATATAAACAGCTGGGTCCTCTTCCCCACTCTCCGCCGCTTTTTATGCCCGGCCGCTAAGAGAGATAAGGGAGACTCCGGCTGGGACTACGATAAATTTTCGCAATCCCGCAAAGGACGAAGGCAGCGGCAAATGTGTTGGTGGTGGGGTGAGATTGTACCCAACAGTATTCGCCACACGGCAACAGCGACTGACGGAAGGAAGCCTCCTCCTCTTCATCAAACTGCTACGCTAATAATAGGAACGTGAGCTGCGGGCATCCACGTGATGAAAATGGGCCGACGAGACGCATGGCCCGCGCCTCCATTGGGCCAGACCGGGTCACGGCACGGATTGTACACACCTATAGGCAGAGCGGAACTTGGTGGCACTCGACTGCGGAGAGTTTAGGGCCGTCAGTGGGGGATGAATAATCAAGCGTTGTTGAACAGGCGGAGGTGCCAAAGGTCTTTTCCGTTGAAATCTCAAAGCCAGTGTCGGACGGTGATTTTTTTCGTCAATTAATTCTCGAATAATTCACGAAAACTCGGAATTCGCATTCGTGAATTTCAGAAAAATTATTTACTTCCATAAATTCGTGATGAAACACGACCAATGATTGAATTCCCTGCGCGCATGCACTTTCACATCCCCTTTCCGGAGACTACCTCGAATACTTGAGATGAAAACGTGATTAATATTAACCACCAGTTGAAATTAAGTAAAAAGGTCAGTATTTTATTAGTATCGTATATTTTAGCGAGTTGTTGATATTATTTCATCGCATGTCAAAAGCTGAATTATTTCACGCAAATATCTGCTTTGAAAACACCTGATGTAATTAGATCAATAAATCACGCATAATTGTTAGGGAACTGCTACGTTGGTATTTCTACGTGCATTATCGTGAGCAAGTATGTTTGTTCATGCAATTCATTAGATTGCTTCTTCAGGCTTTAATTATTTCCTTGTAATCAACACACCTGCTTAGTATAGGACACTATCTCCGGCGTAACTCTGTGGAACTCCTTCATTTTAATAATAAAAAAGCACTTGGTTGTTATTCCACACTCTATTTTAAGGAAACGACCCGGATTTCAGCATCTCATGCCATATTCAGGTACCTGAAGATGGCATGAGATGCTGGAACCCGGGTCGTGCTGTTTCTAATAAAGTGTGGAATAACAACCAAGTGCTTTTTTATTATTAAAATACCTACTTAGGGTCGTAAACTCTAAGGAAAACTTTTCACAATTTGTTCTTTAGGTCTCGATTATACACAATGGATTATTCAGAGCAAAACGTTATCGTTCAGCCTGTCAGCGCCAAATTCATGAATTTAGTTCAGCAGTAGCACAGTTCCTTTCATCCTCGAGAACAGAGATAGTCGTGCTAGAGGGAGTAGGAAGCGGTTTCCGTGTAGCATAACAGCATAACATTTTCCCATCGGTTTGCACGACGCAAATGTTGTTAAGGTAAAACCAAGGACAATGGAATAAGGAAATAACTCATTCGTTAAGGTAAAAAGCCGGTTAAGGTAGGCTTCAGTTTAAGTCAGAAAGAAAAATCCTCCAGGTTTTTACAAGTGCACGGCCCTATCTACTTCTAGTATTTCTTTCTTCATCTCAGAGTAAGTCCTACCCTTCTTCATCCCGTCCATAAACCCTATTCTCCTTCTTCCCCTTCCCCGCTTGCCCAACATCCTTCACTCGATCACGGCCTTGAGTAACCCATCGCCCCTCATTACCGCTTCCAGCCACCTACCCTGCCTTCCCCTAATCTCATCCATAAGTTTCCTCTCCTCACCCACCATGTCAAGCACTTCGTCGTTCGTCTTCCTTTCCGTCCACCGCACATTCTCCATCCTCCTCCACACCCACATCTCGAAAGCCTTCAGCCTATTTTCGTCTTCCTTTCTCAAGGTCCACGTTTCTGCCCCATACAACAACACACTCCGTAACAAGCTCTTCACCAGCCTCTTTTTTACATCCTTAGTTATAGTCTCCGTCATCAGCTTCCTTCTATTATTGAACGCTTCCTTCGCTAGCGCTATTCTCCTCCTAATGTCTTTGCTACTGTGCCCGTTTTCTTCCAGCGCACTACCCAAGAAATTAAAATGGTCTACTTGCTACAGTTTTTGGCGTCCTACTTTTGCGACTAGATTCGTTTTTTTCTTGTCCTGGAGAATATCATTTAGGGCCATCATATTTTTCATAGTTCATATACACAATCCTCTCATACACCTTTTGGGTGTCGTGCGAGTTTCAGTTACATTTTCGTCACTCTTGTCTATTCCTTATCACAACTATACCATCGCTGACTTTCCCTAGCTCACTTAAGAGGTGATCTCTTTCTTGATATTGCATAATTAGTAAACATTCTGGTCTATAGTAGGTTTTCTACAGTTCATATCAATTCAGTTCCATCATGGGTAACCTTCCCTGTCCCCTAACTGGTATTTAGTCGAGGAGCTGTTCCACCTATTGTACTCAATCAGTAATTTGTCAGCCTTAGCAGCATTAAAACTGTCACAGAAGTTTAGCAGTTAGCAACAGTTCTTACGAACCTCTAGTAGAGGAACATAGAGAGTGACGGAGTATTCGCGGTGGTAAGAACTTAAGTCACCGCGAAATTGGATTTTCTTTAAAAAGTGATAAAAGTGCATAAACCAAGGAAGCTTTCCATTCGCTCCAGTGCGCTGTTCACTTCGCAGCACAACAGCGCACTTGTTTTCCATTCGTTTCAGACGCTGCAAACTTCTAAATAGAACGGAAACAGCGTTCATATTCGCCAGGCAGTACGAGAACTTCGAAAATCGAATCCGTGGACGTGGGTGGTTTTTGTGTTGATTTTGTGGAGATAACGTAAAGTTTTCAATTACCACTTGGTAAAAATCCTACGTTTTAAACGCTTATTTTGAACAAATCCAATACGTATACCCATACAAAAAATGTGGTCGTGACTGTTGTGAACCTTTAGGATGCCTATGATTAACTGTTAACGAGCAAACTTTGTAGAAATTATCCAAAGAAATTATAAATATTCACTTTGTAATTTTCAATACAGTTTAATTTTCCCTCAGCCATTTTTTTAAGGCTCGTTTTGCAGTATTGAGAGGCTATTCAAAAATCATTGCATCTGCTATTTCTACAATGTCTCTTTTTATACAATCCAACATTGCATTTTTGCAGGGCATTGATGCACATTATTCATAAAATGCATCATACTGTATTAATAGTCTATTTGAAAATGATGTGAAATCGATGAAACCGGTAGCGGGAAAAATAAATGGTGAGGAAAATTACAAGGTGAATATTTCGTATTACTAAAGGATGTTACCTACTTACCGGCAAGTTACCGAATATTTCCCGCGCACTCATCGTCCCATTAATCGTCGTTCGTGTGCGCTGGTGTGTTCCAATCTACAATATTCAATCACTTGAATGAAAAATCGAATGCGAACTTGAATGCAATCTACAATCTTCAATCACTGGAATGAAAAACTCCCTATAACAACCATGCGACTAGCCTAGTTCCTAGGTTCTCCTGCGGTTATGTCCGTTTACTGAAAGTTTCTAGGGTCGTAAAAGCTTATCCGAGGCTTTTATTTAAGTGTCTACGAAGAAGATAACTAAAGAGCTTTTGTCTTTTATTTATCAACCGGAGAAGCAAATTTTGATACCCTTAATGGATTCCTGTTGGTTTATCACACAATTTTCGGGGAGGCTTGTGTACGAAATCCGCTTCTCCCACTAAAGGATGCCATATGAGCGTAATTCGTAAAATAACCCATTAATGCCCCCAAAAGATAAATTCATCATAGCCACAGATGTGCATTTTTATCTTGGGAGAGGCTATTCTAGCAAATATCACGTAGCGGCAAGCTTTATCGAGCACCATGGGCTCTTTGTTTACCTAAATATTGTTTAAAACCTAGGACAAAGATGTGGATTGACATCGCAAAGCTTAACAAAATGAACAGAACACCAAACGGAGAAGGGTATTCACTCCCATGGACTGGGATTCCACACAATAACCCTTATAATTAACGCTATTTTCATACGTTGGCTTATGGCACATGAGGCATAAGTATTTCGCAATAATTTCATTCAATTCAAGTGCAGATTTTCTCGTAAATGCGAAGTATATAATACATTTCATAAGATTATAATGGTTGCTAACAAACATCAAGTGTCATGCCAAGTAATAGATTCGAAACAAAATGTAATATAAATTTTACCTAAATTTCGAATACCGCATCGAAAAATATAGCTAAAAATGTGTAAAATATAATTCTAGTTCATTTGCACTAGGCTAATATGTCGCAAAATGAGTACAATAAGTTTGTCTTTTCCTCTTCCTATAGTTTTCATTGAACTTCTTTACTCTCAAACTCTGCGTAGGGTTTCTTCGTTGGTCATATTACTCATTATTCGATAAGACCCCATCTGCATTGCCTTCAATCTCTTTTGCTCGGCAGCTGTTAATGTCACTGCTCTATAAACGCATACTCCAAATATGTGATATAATAAAGTGCTTCCTTACTTTCAGGCTTGTGTTACTAGCTGTTAGCATAGTCCACTTATGGTAGAATGCCTTCTTTGCTTTGGCTATTCTGCTCACAACATCTTCCTTGGTTCTTCCATCGCTGGTGATCCTGCTTCCCAGATAGAAATAGTCTACAAATAGCACGATTTTTGTGAACCCCAAGCTTGACCGTGATTCTCGCCTCCATAGCAAAGGAATTTTGACGGTACCGTGATTATATGAGATTCCAGAGAAATGCAAAATACTAATAATTTAAAGTAAAAATAATTTCATTGTTTAAAAAAATATGGACAGAATATAGCGCGATAATCATGTTCAATGGATCATTTTTCGCAAAAAAAAGGACAAGCTTCGCATCCGTGACTTGAATGACTTTTTTAAATTACTTAAATGTCGTTCTATTCATATTCCGGCTACTATCGGAAAAAACTCGTCCTATCTCTGATATGAACAACAAAATCCTACCTTTCCACGCTATTTTATTCTCAAAATGAACTTGAAATTGCTTGGCGCTAAATGTGACAATGGGTAAACCATGGAAAAATAGTATTTTTCTATTTGTAACATAAACGCCATTTTCGCAAAAAATTGTAAGAAGTAAAACCTCCTACGAAATCGAAAAAAATATTTTTTTAAAACATTACCGTATAATTTTTTTGAGTTATTAGCAAATTACTGCAGTAAATGAAGTCAGAATGTGGTAGTTAAATGGAAATGGCGTTGCAGTCGGCTGGCTCCTTTGGCTAGAAAGAAGGGGCTCATAAAAAATATATATTAGTGGAATAATTTGCATACTTTGTACCTTAAATTTGTCTCAGCTAAGGTATGTCATCGTAGGTATGTTAGTATATCCATCCATCAGTGTACGCATTATTTATTTAACAAAGCAAACAAAATGGTTGAAGCAAGTATTTATTTTGACTAAAAACTTCGCGGTGGAACATCGTTCATCCACGCAGCAAAACCAATCCACGGATCCGAACTCCCACGGAAGTTGCCACGTTTTCACCCCTAGACCAATCAGCGGAGAGTCTAGACTGGAAAGAGCCGCTCACGAGAATCGGTCTTCAGCATCCGCTCTCACGACGCGGTGCACCACTGGAGGATGAGCTTTGGGGATCGAGAGAGAGAGATAAGGTCGCAGAGACCTTGAAACTCGAACTTGAACTTCATATCTCTGGCGTTGAGAGAAGAAAAAAATGTATGAGAAGAAAATATGAAGTCGGTGGCGCGCGTGGTATCTCATACGAAGCGCGATGATGCGACGCTCGAGCATGCTGTAACATGCTCAAATGTTTTTTCCCAAGGAAGACGCTGTTTGGGAGTTTTTGGACGGAGGACAGAACCGGAGAAAGCTATATTATATAGTGAGTTCAATCTCTTCCGTGTAGTGTGTAAGACCTCCATTTAGAGACTTTCACCACGGAACTTTCCATATGCCTCGCAATTTATCGAATCTAAAATTCTCTATCTTATTGCCCAAATTGTTATCTAGTAATGTACCATTCTGCTTATTTGAGAGTACTTTTTGAACTTTAGCAATTCAGAAATAGTGTATAGAGCACAATAGCGCTTCAAAATAGCCAAATGTCGAATTAATTATTACCAGCTATCACAAATGAATTTTGTTACGAGGGTTTGGAATGACATTCCCGACTACATTGAGGATTTAAAAAAATCCACAAGTTCAAAATTCTATTACCTCATACTTATTTCAAAATATTTATCACAATCACTGGTGAAAGAAATTTAACTGTTTTTGTATATTTTGATGCGCATTTGGTATGCTCTCGTTATTCTTGCTGATTTCTTTCAATAAATTCTGTATTTTAGTAGGAATATCTACTCACGCTGCACGTATGTCATGGAAATTTTATATTTTATTGATACTAAACAGCTACACACTGTTCCAAAGGACTTCAAAGTCCTAAATCAAAACAAATTATTATTTCTATTAATCGTAACCTCATCGCTGGACCGATGAGCGATTACGCGATGTTCGCAGGCGTTTGAAAATTTCAAGTTTTCCAGCCACATTCCTACAAATACTCCGGTTAAGCTAAAACTATTGCTTAGGCGTTCAGTTTACATTTGAACGTGATACCTAACTCAGAAACATTCAATTGGCAAATATGGAAAACAATGATTTCCGGCTTGATAACAAATGAAGATATCGCGGTACAGGTTTTTTTTCGCCTCGTAACTTTCAGAAGATTTTGAGCTTTCTTATATCATGTTATTATTATTTCCTTCTATAGCAGTAGCAACTTATACATTCGGATTCAGATACCTATGTATCAATTGTAATAATGGAAGGATTTACACTTAAAGCAACCGATGAGAGCATGTACGTGCATGATATATGTTTTTCGCCCCAAACTGTTTGAGCTCATTATGTGGCCTGGAATATCGTTTCATACCCCTGAGGCAGAGTCCCGAGTAGATAATTGATGCACAGTCGTTGTACACTTAGAATATTCAACCGTCTTCTGGCTCTTAGAGGTCTACTTGAATCACTCAGGTTTAACATTTAGCTTTCACATATAATATTCGATTTAATTAGGTAATTAAAATTATTAAATGATGCTTAAGACATAAAGACATATAAGTGGAACATTTTTATGCTCTAGTTTCATTCAATTTAGCTCCGCATAGCAGCCCATAAGGTGTTACGGCATAATACAATGATACAGCAAGGCACAATGACTCATACGGAGGTTTAGCTCTGACTTCATGAATGCCAGGTCCCATTCTGATAGCAACTCTCCACATTTCCTTCCCAGCCTTGTTTGTATTTTTGGAATCAAAGGTGACTCCGTCATCGAGATAACGATTTTTTACTGAAAGGAGAAAACATGAAAATAAAATAGGTGATATATGTTGTCCGTTGAGTACTACAGATGTTAGATCGAAGACAGTTCATTCGAGTTTTCGACAATACTTCAAAACGATGACATTGCCGTTGGATAAGAATTTGCGTCGAGAGTCGGCAAGGTCTAGCTCTGAACTGAAGAGCATGTAATCTGTTACAAAAGTGTTGAAAGGTGTACGTACTCATTTATCATGCAGGAATCAAACGATATTGCCTATCGCATCTATGATTGTCGATAAGAACAGATGGTCGTGTATCTCTTGACACACATTTCCTTATTGAACAAGCTGTCTAGTCATTCCACTTCATCAAATTATGTAAGTTCCCACGCATACATATAAAAACTCGCTAAAATAAAGTATGTTACTCTAGGGAATAATATTTTCATGTTTGAATATTTCTACACGCGCAGTTACTATACAGCATACCACTACGTTGGCTTTCCCTGCTGCTATTGGCACCATCGCACCTCCGGTCTAATGGAGATTTACATAAACCGAAAAATCTGAATGTGTCGGTTTGTGGACTCACGGCAGAATTAAAAACAAACGCTTATTCATTTATAAAAAATGTATCGGGATAGAACCTACGGCGCAAAAGAAATGTTATCGCTTAAAATAAACCATTCAACAATCTCAATTAAACTCCAAAAATCGTTCTAATATCTGTTCCATAAGCGTCCGTCAAGGCATATAACCACCTGATTTTCACTTCAAAAACGAATCTCCAAAAGGGGCCACACTGACAACTAAATGTTGAAATAGGCCTGTTAAGCTGACTCTGGTCAAATAATTTCCACCATGTTTCTGCACCTCCTTTGCTTCAGCAAACTCACGCCACTACTTCATACACGTTCTCAATCATATATATTATTACAGAAAGGTCTTTTTCTGTCATTCCGTATATGCTCCGTTAATACTGCACCTACAGTGATAAATGAGGTATCATTTTAAACGTTGAATCACCGGCTTCTGACGAAAAATACAATTTCAATCTCAAATTTCACTATTTACCCAGAAATTTGACTTAAAAGTTTCGATTTTTCCATGTCAATTCCATCGTGACCTAATTTTCGATAAGACAGTTGACAGATAAGACATTTTCTAGAGTTCGCACTTTCCGTGATATTTATATTTGTGTTAAAGAAACTCATAACCAAAAGGTTACAGACGACAACATTGTTACTTCTAATATTGTCTCTAAAGAAGTTTTGTAAATAGCGTGCCATTAATCAGTAACAGACGTCATGATTGTTCCTACTGGTACCAAACTCTCTTGCCTGCATTGTATTCATATGTTTTGTATATTTTTGCAAGAAAACAAGTATAAAAAAAGTACTTTATGGTACACCTTCTTCTCTATTTAAAACCCAATTACACCATTTCCTTAACAGACTTATTCTCTGATAGCGTGAAAGTGCGAAATTTTTGCACGGGTTACCTAGTCCACTTAATATTCCTTCTCTTAAAATTATCTTCCACCACATTAAGCCATGACTTTCGCGGTCTATCCCTTCCTCTTACACCATTCACTCTTCTATCGTGTATCTGCTTCATTATTCGACTCTCATCAGTTCTCTTGACATGGCCAAACCTACGAAGCCCCCTCCTTTCATACTTGTACATTACCGGAGCATCCATTCCTCATTTTTTATGACACACTCATTCCTAAACCAATCTTTCTGCTTTAACCGCAAACCCTTCCCAGACACCCAATACCCACTAAATCTTTTCTCGCTTAAGTTGGTTACACCGTGAAACGAATTGAACGTCATTTACTTCATATTCTGCCTTTTCATGTGAAAGCTTGTCCTCTATTAGATATCAAAACAAAATCCGAACTTTCTACGCTGTTTTTTTATCGCAAATTGAACTAGAGATTACACGGCTTTTAAAGCGAGAATGAGAGAAACATGGGGATGAAAAGTATTTTTCTGTCTACTGTAAATGTCATTTTTGTGGAAAACTGTTTATAACAAGCAAATACCTCCAAAAATTGATTATAAATGAAATATGTGCATCTTACCGCCTTATTTTTGAGCAATTAGCTAATTACTGTGATAATTGAAGTCAAAATGCGATAGTTCTATAGAAATGACGCTGTAGTAGGCTCATATGGCTAGAAAAAAGTACTCCTTAGAAATATATTCGTGAAACAATCTGCAAATTTTGTACCTTATATTTAGTTTTCAACAACGTACGTACGTCATCAGCAAAAGCAGGATTTTTCAAATCAATGAAGCAAAAAGTTAGAATATAACATTTGCGTTGACGTACACAGTCGCGATGGACCCTCCTTAAAAGGAACAAATATAGTGAATTAAGTAAGCTATCTCTTTTATGTCCATATGGGCTTTAAGGAATATTATATGCATAATGGATGCGTCCTAGATGCAGTTAGTATACTGCATAGTATCATGTCAAGTGTCCTGGTGCATTTGACAACACCACATCTCCAGCCATAATGAACCTCCATGCTGTCAAATAAATGTGGAACGCAGAGTGAAACGACGTAGACCTATCAAACAATGACCGGAAAATGTATATGTCACCACAACCGTAGATAGGTTCGCGTGACGCCACGCCGTCAGCAATTAACCAAACGGAAGGTTAATCGCTGCCTACAGCAGGAGAAGGGGTAATGGATTGAATATTGGCAACATTGCACCTCCGACCTTAAGGAGCTATACACAGAAAAACTAAAATCTATAAGAGCCCATACTGTCAACTAACCGTGGAATGCCCAATAAAATCGTCCTTTTTTCTATTGGAACTGGCAAGTGATGCCCGGAAAATGTGGATGTCACCACAATTGTTGATAGGTTTACGAAATCCCCTCAGCAATTAGCCAAACGGAAGGTACAGAAGGAAAAAGGATGATGGATGGGCGTCGTTGAGCCCCAGGCACCGTGGAAACCGGATCTCGGCGGACGATACATCGTAGGGACGAACGTCCGTCAACGGGCACCACGGCTATTCGCCCGGGTTCTTCTTCCGTTGTTTTCCGCCCATCCGGGAGTCGTCGAGTGATTGACAAATGGGCCTAAGGGAGTGCGAAAGGGAGAGTTTCCCTCCATTAGGTCCGTATCGACGAGCGATCGGTTTTCGAATCCGTCACGGAAGGAAAACAAATGCACTGGTGGGTGGGAGGAGGGGGAAGCGCGCGAGGGAAAGAGTGCGGCGTACCGGATGAAGCCAACGGAGTGATAGTCGAAACGTCATTCGGGATGTGCGACTGTGAAAATGTCATTCCAACGGAGGTGTTTGGGAAACGCGCGGAGCTCAATTCTCTCGACAGTGAAAAACGTTCGCGCTGAAGGGGACCGCATGTTAGTGAAAAAGATCCGAGTTCCGGATTAAGCCTGCGGAGTGATGGCCGAAACGTCATTCGGGATTGCGACTGTGAAATTGTCATTCCAATGGAGGTGTTTCGGTATACGGGGAACACACGTCCCCTGAGAGTGAAAACCGTACCAGATGAAGGGGACATTGTATGAAGGAAGAGAAGCGCTTACCATACGAAGCCTGCGGAGTAGTATTCGAAACGTCATTCAGGATTGCGACTGCGAAATTGTCATTCCAAATATGGTGATTACACACGAAATACTATGATATCTTTAGTTACTAACAACTATTCGAGTGAATCTCTTCTAGGTAACTTGTATAATACCTGCTTCTGAATACAAAACATTTCGTGATAAATTTTAGTGCGTACATTTTCTAGTCTCTTTGCGTATAATAATATATGTGCGTATAAAAAGGTATAATAATAAATTTGCGTAAATTTTTAAGTCTCTTCTATGGTAACAGAAACAGCCCTTAATCATAAACACTTTTACGAAACCGGTTTTTACGGATTGGATTAAATGTCAGCAAGCCGAGATTTATAAAATTAGTAAACAACTGATTACGTAAAATGTTCTCTGGAAATTATTACCACAAGTATCAGACATAAGAAAATATGTGGTATAAAAATTAATGGTTGAAGAGAGATAAAATATTGAGAATGGAGTGTGTCAGCTGCAACTTTGGTCGAAATTAGTAAGGTAGAGGGAAATTAGTTGGTTATATATAATGGCTCTTTTATTTCCCTCATCTGAACATACTATGAAAGTTGATTTACAAATTGAAAATGTACGCCTCTTGAAGAGTATTTCGGGTAGGCCTAAAAATCGATCGAAAATATTAAACAAGGCGAACACGCTTCGTAAACTCCCGGTCATTACATGTGAGAAAAGGGACAAATTAACTGCGTCATATGGACATCAATAATTAGTTGCGCTCTGCATAACAAAGGATATATGGTGAGGAGATTTTATGCTCGGAAAATTCTATGCATTTTTTACATTATGAGGGAGTCAAAATCGAATTAATTAGAAACGTTAATTTATTTCGATAAACAAATTTGCGATAAAAATCGAAGGTGTTTCTTTCACATCGGTTTCACCATATTTGGTCCTCTCTTGGTTTTCTCGGAGGCCAGTGTACGCAGAACACACAGAAAACCCCCTTTTGCTCCCCACAAAGGAGAGTAGGTTTAGATTTTACTTGGGAAAAGCGAAGTTTAAAAAAGATGAATGACAGTATTCGGAAGCAAGGTTTTTAAAGTAAAAGAGCCAATATATGCACTTCATTACAAAAGGCTTTGAATTTTTAACCACGTAAATTAAGACGTAGGACTTTTCATGGATTATAAATTTTTGAGAAGGTTAAAATCCATATTAAAAAATATAAAACTTGTAGCGTTCAGATACATATATAAAATGGACTCAACAATTGAATACTCAAATTCGCTTTTTATCAAAAATTCCTCAGGTAAAATCTATGCATATCTATTTAATGTGTATAGGCGTTTCTCTCCAGTAAGTGGCTAATATCCCATTTATATTAACACGACATTATTCTTTTTGACTGTTCTATCTTTATTAATATTTGTGACCGGTTTCAGCTTGATTGTGTATCTTCTGGCAGATTCTTAAGTTTTAGCCAGTCTATGTGTATACAGACAGGACTTTGGTCACAAGCGGAGATGGTTTGAGGAGGTAGGAAGAGAACAGAGGAGGTAGGGAATGGTTGACAGAGTGTTGACAAATTTCAGGGCAAAGTAAATTGGAAATAATAATAATCTCTCTATTGGTAACAGCCGAAGTCAATTACTACCAATTTGATATATATGAATCGGCACACACAACCATGCCCTGAGAGGTGAAAATCCTGCCCAGGCGGGATTCGAACCCGCGACCTTTGGTTCAGCAGGCAAGGACTCTACCCCCACTCCCCCCTAACGCGGCCGCCTGGGCCGGCCGGGAAATGTTTTGTTCTCCAAAATTTCAGAATTTCTACCGCTACCTTTGGCGAAATCGCATCCACAAACTCTAAAGTTAATTATCAAAATTTATGAGAATTTATTGGTAAAACGAATCATCCTCGTGAAAAGTCTAATTCCTATTAAGTTCACACATTCAGCGTAGGTTGCCAAGTTTTTCTCACAGCCAACTGCTTAGTCCAGCGAATTCATGATGTTCTAAAATCGGTGACGGCTTTATGCAGAGATGTCCAGGACAGGCCTCACCCGGATTCAAACCCGAGACCTGTCGGTAGGTAAAAACACGCGTTACATACTGGGCTACCACCAAAACTCTAATATAGTAATACAATCTTGCGAACGTCAGCAAAAAAAATTAAGGACGAAATGTTGTTGCTATCACTGGCTGCAATAACGGGAAAAACTACGAAAATGGCCAATCACCACATCCAGGCCTGTCATCCTGAGATCTTGCGGAAACATCACGTACTTGTTTTCAAAGGAATACATTTTATTTCGCGAGATGTCCCTTTTCGAGATAAAAAGCGCTCGTTCAATCTATAAGTCGGTCGTTACTGTTGTTTACTCCGGTAGCGACCCCAAACAGACTAAGGCCTTGTTTCATAATGCCTTTTGATTCTTTTCCTCTTTATCATATCCCATGAATTCCCTCTTACATCAATAGCACTTACGTTAACTAACCGAAAGTCTGATGTAATTTTTAGGGCTCTGTTGACTTTCAGTACGCAGCTTTATTATAAATAGTTAAATTACAGTGAAAGCACAGTGGTGGAAACCATGTGACTCGTAGAGTTACAGTAAGACGACAGATATGGCATGGTTTCAAGAAATTCATACTCGTTGCCGAAAAACAAAAGAGTAACAACGACATCAAACAATACTCAAATTCTTACAATAACTCCACTATTGGATTATACACATTCCAAAAGGCTCCAACTTCTACTTAACATCAGACTAACCTCACCGCTACGTCGTATGACGGTTAACAGTTACCAGACATTACAATACCGGGAATTAGCGTTTTATTTCAAACACCGAGTAACATTTGTGAATGCAATGTAAAATTGTAGCATGGTCAAAACGTAGTATGGCCTAGCCTTTAGCAGGAACATTCGAAACTTTTCGTGTATTTTCACACCTTAGCTGAAGATTTTAGGCTAATAACCTTCAGGTTTAGTAAACTTTTGGCCAATTATGATAAGAGCTTCATCCATTTAACCATCCATCACTAATCCATCATTTAACGTAAACGTGTCATTTTAGGTTAAATAAGCTCTTTCAATATATTATGCAAACTTATGAACAAGAGTAAAACTATCAACCATTTCAAGAGCTAGCAATTACAATCAATTATAAATAAAGATTAAAGAATCTTTCTACATCATCTATAGAGCATCAACTAACATACAGAAGAGATTTTGATAGTGTATCATATACGATTTTGCTATAATTAGGAGGAAATATTAACTTTGAACTTACTACTTTAATTTATGAATAAAAAATGACATTTTTATTGAATGGATAGGTTTAATGTACGTTGGTTAACATAGTACTTTAGATCTTTTATGCACATTGATAAAGCTGAGAAAGTTTAAAATGAAACTAACATTTTTGTTCATCCCAGAAAATTCTCAGGGTCTTAAGATGCATACTTAACTGTAACTGTCGCAACCCCAGGACTAAGAATGCCCCGGGGAGAGGCAAGGGTTAATCACTTCGCGCCCTTAACAACGTTACACAAATGCGTCAACGCTCGTTCCAAGTCAGTACCGCCAGCGGATGAGGGAGAGGAAAGAATGCAGCCGGGGAGGATTCGCTTCGGCTGCAGTGGCCAGGCATACCTGTGGAGGCAGCGCTTGGGATGGAAACAAACAAATCGCGGAGGTTCCGAGAAGCGCGTCCCGATGACTCAGCGCCGATCCGGCGGGCTCGTAGCTGAGCATGCGATGCGGGCTGCGTGACGAAAGCGGGAGCCATAGGGGGTGATGGGTGGGTGGAGGCCACCCTCTCCCCTCCAAGCCAAAACCATCCCCCCGGAGCCTAAGCTTACCCTTTCACTGCCATCCCCCCCGCAACTCCTCCTGTATACAAACCACCCACGCCAGTCACCCTCTAAACTCCTCATTGAAATTGATCGAATACTGCGAAGAGCAGCAAGATTTGTAAAAAATATGCTACGATAAACTTAACAGTGTTACGTTCGTTCAAGGAATTAGGGTGGGAATCTTCAACTGATCGAAGAGAAAAATATAGGTTTTATTTTAAAAATGAAAAAAAAATTACCGGACGTTCAACATATTTTGCAAGTTGCATATTGAAAAATCGCTTTGTAAATTCCACACTTTATTTACGAAAAAACCGACCCAGGTTTCGGCAACTCAGTGCCATTTTCAAGGAAAAAACCTTGGAAATGGCACTGAGTTGCCGAAACCTGGGGCGGTTTTTTCGTAAATAAAGTGTGGAATTTACCACGTGATTTTTCAATATGCATATTAAACATTTCCACAAAGTTACGCCGGAAACGTTTACTCGTATATTTTTCAAGAGCCAACATATCACGGTAGAAACGATCACAGGAATAAGATAAAGGAAATTGACTGCAGAACCGGTATTTAAAATGTAATTTTTTCCGCGTACAATTAGGGATCATAATAGTTGCGATAGGTTAATCATATGAAACCCAGACCCTCACTTGGTAGGGTAGACTTTTCTTGTGTTTAATAACATAACACCATTATTAACACCTCACCCCACTTGAAATGTCCGGCATTATTTAGTTTTCTGCATGAAGACGTACCTCGTAGCATTCATAAATTAATAGTATTAGTAATGTTAATCACTATTTGTCTCTTAACCAGTTGTACTGCTTGTTTGCTAGTTCGTCTACGCAGCTCTCTCCCAGTTTCTGGCTTGGCCGCGTATTGTTGTCCAGATCGCATTTTGGTCTTCGCCTAGCGGCCGGGGGAACGTGAGAGGTTCTGATTTGACCTAGGACGAGCAATGAATGCCTGGCGTGGAATCACCAAGTGCCACACACCCTGGAAGGTGGCTTGCACGGTACTTTGTAGATGTAGATGTACAGTTTATAAAAAAGTCGAAATACTCGAGATTTTGGATGCTCCATCTCCAATACGAGGAATCCGAATTTAACGCAGTAAAATGCACTTTGAAGCCTGTTTAATTCAAAGTTTACTGATGTACCACCGTGGACAATACATTTGAGATAAATTTCTAGAATAGAAAAGCACGGACAACGTTTGTCCTCGACCGATGCCAACAACCGAGGAAAACAGGGATGATAGGTTGCACTAAAACATTGTAGTCATTAAAAAACACACAATTGATGGCATCACATGGCTTAAACTCGCTTAAATGCTTGGAAATATTTTTTTCCAGCCATTTACTGCATAGGTCTGTTCTGGCAGCGTTTTCCGTGCTTTCCCATTCTAGAGCTTTAATTTGAGACACCTTGAAGTTACTCTGTCGGTCGCTATGGACATTTTTTGCTCTTCCGTACGGAACTGCAACACTTGAGATGGATTGAGGATATTCACGGGATGGTTGTGGGACATTATAGGAGCGAAGAAGAGGTGCCGACGAGGGATGTGTCATCTTGACTTGAATGGGGAAAGTTTTGCGGGATGCCGTTTCTTCTTCTGGACGAGGTCTCTAAATCCTTATCAGTCGTTTGTTTGTCTTTCTGACCTCGGCCTTCATGTGGGCGAAGTTGGTTTACGTTCGTTTCTTCAGTCCCACTCTAATTATCAAGAATAATGAGTGAGATATCTGGTTACATATAAGCGTTTATTTAAATAGAATTACAAACAAAATATAACTTGTAAATGAACTTTATACCACTTCATGATCAGATTTGATCTTACAAGCTTTAAAATATAGGATCTACGCGTTAGCATGATCACATTTGAACGTTTGCATTTGACTCCGAATGAGCGTGAAGGATAACCTCCACCTCTTTGGCTCTACTTCCATGTGCTTTTATTCTCCCCCTTCATCCTGAACATATCCCCGGTCCAACTATTCTCCATCAAACCCCGGCTATTTGGGCATGCTTATAATGTAATGTTACATTCTTTTAAAGTAAAAACCCAATTTCCAAAAGACGTGAAATCGATAGATCTATGAAAATATTGAATATACTCGATATATAGATGCACATATTACATCCAAAAACGGTTAAAATGCACCGGCCGATTGGGCTCGTTTAGAAAGGAGTGTATCAAGGCATTGAGTTCTCCCCTCAGCGCTAATCACGAGGGAATGGATTCATTAAAGCGGGCAGCAGACACAAACGACACATCGATCCTTGTATGCTAGATGCGGGTGGTTTTATGCATTGAAGGAAGTCCGGGGACAGTAAATTTCATTCCCCTAACTTACTAAAGCCGAATTCTTTTTACGAACACTATATAGCCTTTCACACCCCCTTTTATTTTACCATAACGCCTTGATGAGGCGAACACGATTCAAGGAGGAAGTCAGTCGTTTCTCGTCCCGTATTTTTTTAAGAACATTTATTGGCGGTTGCTGGTACCGAGATGATCTGTCGCCTCGTTTGTCTCTCATTCGGATAGTAGTTGGGTGATAGAATGGGGGCCGGTTTCAAGGCTCGTTCCGCCCAATTTAACTCTTAAATTATAATAGGATGCATGGAGACAAATTCTGTGTCGCCTCACAGGATGACATGCAGACGGCTCGGAAATATTCAATGGGTTGAGCCAAGGAAGTTAAAAAATAAATGGACGAGACATGGCCATTAACAGCAATGGGTGAAGGGATAGCTGTCGCAAAAATTCCTGGAGCTACACAGTGGTGATTTTGGTTGATCGGCTACGGAACTTTCCAAATGCTGAAAAACGGGGGAGGAAAGTTTTTAAACATCGAGGGTCAGTCAGAAAACATTTCTTTAAAAATTGCTGCCAAACTAAGCGCTTTGAAGAATAGAATGACTCACCACTACCTGCCGTTTCGTTTCGACTCGTCTCAAGATAAGAGTTCCTGGTAAAATCATTCAGATGGGTGGTTTTAACCACTCGCATAGCGTGTGCGTGCCAGGTGCCTCTATCGCAAAGAATTTGGTTCCCCTTACTCACTCTCTCGTGGCTTCCCACTCTTACCCTGCGTCCTTTCCCTTCACCCACTCCTACCTCTCCTCATTACCGCGAAGGAAAATAATCAAAAGCTATAAAGTAAGAAGGGGAGGGCATGGGAATGATTTTGTGCCTTACAGGCGCAGCACCTTACAGGCTCTAAAGGCCGTTTTACACGGGGCACATAATTGCACAATCTGATGTATGTTCGAACGTGCATTTCAAATTGCGTCGTGTAAAGCGGTGAAATGCTAGAACGCATGCGCAAATGCATGAACGCGAGATGGCAAAATAGCCCCTGTTCTAATTCCGAGCTCGCATTCTCGCAATTTCAACAAATTTTTTTTCCGATAGATGTCGCAGTAGTAGGTACCGGAAGAAGCTGAGTGACGATAAGTGTTTGTTGTATTGGTGGATTGCATTGTGTGCATTTGTTGTTGCTTGTTGTCCTTTGCGGAATAAGTATGAGCTGGTCACACAAGGACGTGTGACAACATATCAACAACGATGCGCACAGAATTTCGTTTCTTCTTTGTTCTAACAAGTGACTCGCTACTCGCGCACTCAACAGACGACGAAATTTCGTGAATGAATGCTTGCTTACGAACACCGTGTAAAGCGGTAACGCATTCGTCTGCGCAATAATTATTGCACGCAAGATTGAGAAATGAATGCAGTGCTAACCTGCGCAATGACGTGCCCCGTGTAAAACGGCCTTAAGAGGCACAGCGCAGCGCTTCGTGTGGAAATCAGCAGAAATTGAACGAAAATCATACGCGACCATCAGGAAATTTAGCCTCTGATCACCCGATATTATGCCGACATTAATGGTGAAATTGGCTTCAAGAATCATATGGAATGCCGTCTTAATCTTTTAATTAACTCTTTGGACTACACAGCCATCGCAAAAGTTTGTGGCAAACGCGCAGTGGACAATTTTAGGACTCAAAAGGTCTACAGGATATTTCTGGAGGTATTTACGTTACGCCTGAAGGCGATAAAACCTCTTCCCACTTTATTCCAAAATATTTTATAGCATTTTTTTTAAATCAAAGGTGACTCCATCTGCTAGAGAACACTAATTGACTGAAAGGAGAAATTATGAAAACAAAAGAGGTTATAACTATTTTGCGCTGATTTCTGGAAATATTGTATCGAAGCCGGTTCATTAAAAGTTTCGTCAGCACTCCAATATAATGACGCTGTGACTGGATAACAATTTGCGGCGTCGAGAGTCGACAAGATATAGCGCTTAATTGAAGAAAGTCGAATCTGTAACGAAACTGTTAAAAGGAGTACGTACTAATTTATCAGACAGGAATCGAATGATATTGCCCATCAAGTTTATGATTGTCGATCAAAGAGATGGTCAAGAATCTTGAAAAAATTGTTAAAAAGTGATACTAGCTTTTGCTAGTAATATTAGCTAAAGTTTGTGGCAAACACTCAGTGGACGTTTTTGGGACTCCAATCCGCCAGTCTACAGGGTGTTTCAGTAGGAATCTATGTTACCCTGGAGTAGATAGGGGATGTCATTTCCAGTACTCCTTATCTAATGGACAGTACGTAAGTAACAACTCCTTCGTTACGGACGGCAACGCGAACATTTTATCTAACATATATTGCAGTTGCCATGAAAACTCCGAACAATGGTGGCCTCTACCTTATATAGGGAACTGAAACTTCTCTCCAGGGTGCAAAAAAAATATGCATCGTTCCATTGCGAGGAATATATCTATTCGTAGTAGTATTTTTGTTTAACGTGCTTCGACGGCTAAGGTCATTTCGCACTCACTGTCTGCCACGTGCAGACAGGGTCAACAGCACTCGGACGAATCAGAGGATCACCCCTCCAAAGTCAAGCCGAGTCCAACGATGCTTAACTTCGGTGACTGATCGGGAACCGGTGTTTCCATCGTGGCAGGCCGTTGCCCTATATCTATTCTTCAACGCAATGAGGATGATATCAATTCTTAAGCAAGAAAGTAAATCGTTCGTAATAAAAATGCATCGTGTTTTGCGCAACATAAAACAGTTTGTAGTTCCGAAAGAACAGCGATAATTTCAAGACGGCATCACAAGCAGGATAATGAAGCATAAGTAACCTACCGACAAATCGCAGACCGCAGTAGTATCAATTGTGGTTTAGTCGCCCGATAGCCACTACGGTTCCGCACAACATATATCGGCCGCCATTGAAGACGAAACGGAAATACACAAAGACATGGCGACCGAAATAGTATTCCGGGTATGCACTGATTGGTTGCAAAGAAGGACCAGATCGCCTCTCATCCGGCCTTCAGACGAAACCGCAAAGCCACAGACAAAAATACTTCTGATTCTCAGGAAATTTGGAGGAAGGACCTTTATTCACTATGCCCTTTTACAAATGATATGTTTACTCGACCTCTTATATTTTATGGTGTAAATACCAGGAGTATTAGGTCAAATAAAAAATTTGAAACTTCTGCCAACGTTTCGGATATTTATTTATTAATTCTCAGGGCTATAATGAAATGATACATAATGAAAAATATTTTCTGCAAACATATTTTGATGAAAAAATGGTTTAAATATATAATTACCCTTTTACCCAACTCATGGCGGGTGGACGTCTCAAAGCTAGTTGCCATTGAAAGGCGTTTCCCCTTCCACCTCAGTTTCTGGCTCCCGGCGGCCGAACAGCGCAGTCAGTGTTTGCAATTTAATAAACATTGGGTGGCAAGGAGTCGCGAGCCTTAACCAACAAAGTATAACGCATGAAATTACGAAGTTCATGTAAATGCAAGTTATTGCTCCTACATTCTGCATGCATTTTTGACGACAAGAATCATAAGATAGTTGCCGTCAATTTTGGATAAACCAGCTGAATAAAACAAAATGAAAGATAATTTGTGAATAATAATGTAATAAGTGAATTTACCATGCTTGCTGATAACACTTTTGTCCTTCATACTTAACTTTATTAATTTAATGTACAAAAGGTTGTCCAAAATAATGCGTGCTACTCATTGTTCCATAGCAAAACGTATACAACGCAAGAATCATGAAGATCAAATCGTCATAGTCAATCACCATTGAATAAGCTTTCGGAAGAGTTAGGGAGTAAAAGCTTCTCACGAAAACTCGGCGAAGTACAAGAGGCATCTAGATAGACACAATTTGAGAAACAAGAGCCGCTTAAAAACAATGATGGAAGGAGATCAGAATGAAAAAAGTTTTAGAGGATCCAAGTATGGAATACACGAAAGAAATTATGAGCGATGCCAAAATGTAAACTTATGAAGGGCTGAGCTGAAGTACACCAATCTTTCGAATAATGACTGCTGAAAGTGATCAAATGGATGATTTGATTTGTAGGCGGACGGTGACAGAAGAAACATTTCACAAAAAAAAATGATTTTTTGACTCATCGACCGTTTAGTGAACGAAACTGAGATTTGGCCCAGTGCAAACGAACCCAGTGTAATAAGAAAGCGAGATAATAGAAGGAAGAGGACATCAAAATGGCGATTAATGAGTTTATACCCTACTGCAAAGCCCGCTCCCACATGAACTCGTGAATGTGGCCAACTGGATGCTTGGAGATAAGGTTATTTATTGCTTGGAGCACAGGCGATTGGTAGAAAAACAGGTCTCCACTCTGATTTTCGCAAATCAGTTCAAAACAAAGAGCATGTCTCTAAACAATTTTTACTCCAACCGTTTTCTTTTTTTTGGCATCGGTTGGGTTAGTCGCGTGAGCAAAGAAATTTCTCGATTTAATAACGAGTGGAAAAAACAAGCCTTGCTATTGGGCGCGTTATTAATTTCCATATGTACATTTCACAGTCTGTGTAATATTAGGGTACACCGGGGGAATTTCGCATTAAGTAAAGACAAAAGATAAATGTTTCTTATCCGTAGCCGGCACATATTTTAAACTCGTAGGAAGGGTTTAATCGTTGGGCTCAAATTTCCAGACGGGATAGAAATTTTACTAAAATACACCAGATACTAAAAATATTTAATCATTAGACCAACTACATTATCAAACACAACCACACCTAAACTTTTCAACGTTTTTCCATTTTTCTTTTCCATCCAAAATAAAATCCAGCGAAAAGTTCATCACGGAAATTCTCCATAGTATTACAATAACACTGAAATAAAAGCATATTTTATGTATAGAGGCATCTATGAATAATTCCCTACAATTTGAAACAGTATTTGGTAGTTTTAAATTTTTATAGCCCTTGAAATGGTTTCCAATCGCTTTACTAGTCAGTATGTCGGTAATTGTTGGTGAAATGTGCGCTATTGACCAGATCCTTCAACATTCTTATGATACAGATCCTTACTTGATTTATGGATTAGCGAACGGCTGAGATAACATTTCACCAGTTTAAGACTCATCTATTTGGAATACTATTATTAAAAGCTAAAAGACGAGGGGATTTTTATACTGAATTTTTGCATTGCGGTACTTCTTGGTTAAATTATAAAAATACAAAAATGGAATATGAAACTCGTTTTATTTAAATGAAAGTAAGAAGCTCCATTCAATATATACTGCATATACTCTCTGACAATTTATGTCATACATATGCAACGAAATATATGTTTCAGAAAAAATTCCTACTACATGTAGATATGATCAGCTTAAACCATAGTCATGATGAATGAGCGCACATTTCAAATCGCAAACGCAAAGCGAAGAATTCAGTAAAATTAAACTTCACCCAACGGACCGATTTCTTATTTCTAGAATCTATTATTCATTCAGAGCAGCGAAAAATTTCTTTCGATGTATTTCCGGGCCTTCTCATTCATCAATTAGTCCACGATAAACCGCAAGGAGAGAAGCGCTGAGCTCGATTTGTGGCTTTTGAAACTTCCTCTCGCGATGGATGGATGCGGGAGGAAAGAGGATTCATGCCAGCCATTATCTAAAACCGGCCCAACTCGGCAACAGGCCACGGAAAAGTTTTCGACGAAACATGAGTCAAGCGAATCAAGTAATTTCGGGTGTGCAGCATTTTTAAAAAGTCTAATAAAGTAAAGCCTCGCTTCCCACCTTATTCTTTGGGAAAACTTCCCTTCACTCACTGCCCACAATGTTCAGGTTGCCACTTCAGTGACGGCTGTGTACGGCCTCATAAGAAGTATGCAAGAGAGTCAATCTTCTTCATCCTTTATAGTAGGGACCGGTGGCCTATTTCTTCAATTGCAACCTTCTCTAGTTTAAGGTGGTTGGAGTGATTTTTGTTTATTGCTATTTTAACACGTAGCCTTGTGGCACATGGCATATAAGTGATATATATCTCATGAAGTAGTATATCGTAGAATTCATAAATTAATAGTATTAGTAATATTAACCACTAGATGTATCTTTAGCAGTTTACACAACATGTTTGCATGTCAGTTTACGTAGCACTCTCCCATTTTCTGAATGGACTGTGCATTATTCTCCTGACTGCTTTTTGGTCCATTTCAAATAAAACAGTATTGGTAAATTTCCACACAGTATATTATAAAAACACAGTTAAAATACACCACCGACCAAGGTTTCGGCACGTAATGCCATTATCAAGATACAACTTTCTCAGAAACTCCACCATATATACCACGGGATGGAGGCGAGAGGGTGGGGGGGGGGGTAAAAAACACTTCCACTTCGTTACATAAAGTCACAGGGGGGGGGAACACAGGAGGAAAAAGGGGGGAGGGGTAGAACACAGAAAAGCCGTTGGTGGTGAAGGTCAGGAGGCATGGTCATAAGATTTTCGGACGGGAGGGAGAACAAGGTTTAACAGAGGCGATCGATCATTAAAAACAACATCATTACATAACTTAGCCGGGCTATGAGTGATTTCATATTGCTCAAAGAAATCCAGCTTAGCCCCTTCGTCAAGATGGTGTAAAACTTCCATGTCAAAATTACTAAAATGCCCTACCTGAAAAGGAACGGCGTGATGAGTATGTATGCATATACATACGTATGTACGCAATAAATGCCCTCTTTCTGTCCGTCAATTGATTTGTTATTAGACTCCAAGTTGGACTATGGGCTTATGTGTTGGGGTGGTGCTTATTACAGTGCTGTCAAGTAAGCCACTTTTGCGCAGAAAAGAATTATTAGACTTATATCACTAAAAGGTCGCTATGAACACTCCCTCCCTCTGTTAATTGGACTAAAGTTACTCCCTCTGAGATATATGTACTGCTTCAAGGTATTAAAAATGTTTGACGTACGTAGTGGTTAAACTCCAAAAGTAATATAACGCTAATCTTCGCAGAGATTACCGAGTCCCCATGCCTAGCTGAATTTAACGCTGCACAAAAAGTGTTTTTTATTAATATGGGGCCGAAACTATATAATAAATTACCAAATACTATCAAACAAATTAATTTATTCCGTTAAGATTTAATGCGGATTCATCAATGGACAATGGATATTGGCCACTGAAAACAGAAATGATATTTTTTAGTGTATGTACGTCTGACCATCTCACGTTGTAAATCAATCTTATTTTTAAATAAATTCTTTCATTCTACAGCAAAATATTAGTTGAAGTTAGCCTAAACACAGGCTATCCATTACCAGGAAGTTTGAATGGGTCTTATAGGCCACCCAAACTTCCTGGTAATGCAAATATATCATATAACTCTTGATGCTGGAAAGAATTAATATTACATCCCGTGTGATCCGTTACGGAGAATTGCCTTCTCATCTCTCGACTAATTTTCCCGGTCAGCCCCTTCGATGTAAAATTTAAAAAAGCGTGCATAGACTTGGCGCCCTTGCATGTCTTGCGTCACGTATCGCAACTCTCAATTTTCGCGTTCCCGATTTTGCCACTCGAAAACATCTGGACTCATCTAGATGAGAGTTGACTCACTCGTACGCTTCGCGGAGTTCTTGGAAACGATCGGGAATAAAAAAAGCTGAAAGATCATTCTCGTTTTTTTTTTCGGAAACTTTTAAGCTAAGGAGAAGGATGGAGAGGAGGGAGGAGTGTGTGAACTCTCGTGGTCTAGTACGCCGTTTTTAAGTGTTTCTCATTTTTTTGTATTTTCTTGCGAGCTCCAATTGTGGCTCGTTTGCGAATGTCGCTGTTGCCAATTGCAGTCGGGGACACTACATCCCAGTTGAGTCCCCGTCCCCCAACAACACATGTCCCTCCTCTTTACTCGAGCTCTCTACGAGCGAGGAGTAAGAGTTCGTTTAGTGGAAAAAAAAAAAAAAAACCCCACGAGTCTTCTTGTCACATCTCTCGCCCTCTCCTGGGAACTGTAGCGAGGGTGTGTGAAACAAAATTTTCACGAGAGAGCTTTTAAAAAAAGAAAAAGAATTAAGGCCGGATCGTAAAAATATAGTGTGGCGCCATTTTTTTTTCGCATTTATGACTTTCGTAGGAAAAAAGCATCATTTATCTCTGCCCGTCAACACGATTCAAGGCCACCTTTTTTCTCTAATTTTTTCACGCATTTCCAAGATGCATTACGCAGACTTTAATGCCGTTTAATATTGAAAGTGGTGTTTTACTTTGGCCTGTTTCGACTGACATATTCATTTCGGCTGTGGAATATCAGGAAGTTGTGCTTTCGTATCCGTGCCCACCAGAGATCAAACAAAAAAGTGAACGGCGTTCTGACGCACGAGAGTGAAGCATCTTTTTTTGGGAAAAATGATCCACCCAACATGTCTACCGTGCGCAATTTGTCCATTATTTTTATGAATAATGTAGCGGTTTATGGAAATTATTTCTATTTTGCGTTTTTCTAGTTAAATCATAACGTTACCGCGACAATTCCGCAACAAATACCTATGCATTCGATGTATTAACAGCACAACTGATCCGAGATGACCGATTGCGCATATTTTTCGGCTTCCATGTTCTTCTGTGCTATGCTACTGTATTGTTCAATCTATCCTCTTCTTTAATCAATGGTTCACACCAAGCTTAATCGAAAATCTACCACTAATAATTATTAGGATATACGAGTGTCGTAAGCTAAACAGAGATAGATAAATGTTTTTAGAGCTCACCTTCTTTCATCTTTCAAAGTGAACATATAGTACTCTCATAGTTGGTTTTCTCTGAGAATATTAAAAAATTGTTTATTTCAGTGTCTCAGCGTACACATCGTTGGGCTTCCAAGTCCTTTTAAGACTTGCTGCCCGCCACTAGAAGACGGGGAACATCAGAACTCGGATTGAAGAGGAGGTTCATCCCTCCAACTCCAAGCTGAGACCAACGAAGCGACGCTTGACTTGGAAGTATAGCTCACAATCAGTAAACTACTCCCGAAAGTAAACAACAATGCACACCACGTTTACACAAAAGTTACGACATGAATGAAAGTACCGCTTCCTCGCCAATACAAGTTCAATGATTGTGTGAAACCTTCCCGAATGGCTCAAATCTTACTGACTTCCGTCCTCAATATCAAGTACCGGCTAGCATGCTAACAATAAGTCTCGTAGAACAATTACTATATGAAAAGAAGTTTAACAATCACGTCGAATTCCCGATTTAAATTCCCGTCAATTGACGAAATTAGAAAAACTTACGTAGAATGCGGCTGAAGTCAATCTACGTATTTTAAGGTGGGTTTATACTGGCAAGTTTATTGCGCAAGTTAAATACAGCAAGCGGCTTTTGACGTTGATTGCACGTGTAAACTCGTCTGTAAGTCCGCTTGCAGAACTTTTCAAAGTTTCGCCAAACCGCTTGCAAAGGCGTATCTGTGACTGCACTAACTTGTGAAAAATTGTTCGCCAGACTGAAATTCCCGCAATCTCTTGGAGAAGAAACTTGATTGAGGAAGTAACTTGCCACGGTGAACCCACCCGTTAGATTGCATTTCTGCAAAATTATGCGGGAATATTTCATAAAAAAGGCCAAATTAAAGTGTGTGCTTCATTGCTTCATTTTACGGCAGAATTATTTAATAGAATTATTTTCTAAAACTACGGTACGGAATTAGCTCTCAGAGCTGGTAGGTATGGTGTTTTAGGCATGATAGATATTTTAATTCTTGAAACTACGCTAATATACTCAGCTTTCTAGGTGAGCAATGAAATTGAAGGCTCAGTAGCGAGAGAGTTAACTTCGGCAATTGAGTGGGAACCCGCTGACGTAATTATCCATCGCCACTGACGGTTGCAATCTAGATCTGACACGTAGATAACTTTTGGCATTTGTCAGCATTGTGTTACTATGATAAATCAGGAAGATGGTGGCTGGTGGCTTATGGTGGCTGGAGCGGCGGTAATCATGGGTCATTGAGTGTACCTATATTGAAATAATTATTTTAGTAAATCGGAAAAAAAATCCTGGACCACATTTCACATAAGTGCATCTGTTTAGGCGTTGAACCTCGCCATACAGGCAATAACAGAGCAATTCTAAAGAATCATATTTTCAAAATTTTCTTTAATTAGTTACCTAAAGCATGTAGAGTTTTCGGTGGAATATTCAAAATTTAGAAGAAAAAGTATATAAAAAATTTCTTTTCGAATATTGGACTCGGTGTCACACCTCGATATTTGTCAGCAACAATTATAATAATTTGAAATGTACTATTTTGCTTCTAGAATAAAATCTGTGCCTTTCAATCGAAAAATTACGAAATGCATGTCATGTATCATAAGGCTACGAATTAAAATAGCATTGAACCACCAAAAAACCAAATCGGTATGATGCAATTTTCTTATTTTCATCAATAGATATCACTTATGACAACACGTATTTAAAGTTTCACGCAAATCGGTACATATACAAAAATCGTTCCAACCACCTTAATTGGTTACGTAAATACCGTCTACGGCCGTACACGCGGGGCGTTGATGAAAATATAATGATAGGAGGTCGCGTGGTTGGGCGGGGGAAGAACGTAGTGGAAAAAGAGTGGAGAGAGATTGGAGGCGGGCGTGGGACTTGGCTCGTTTTTCACTCCGTCGAATAAGCTTCACCGCCCCCACAGCACAACCGACCCCCAAACCACTGTCCCCTCCCTCGCACACAGATCTCCCCCCGCCAAACTACTCCTCCCACACCACAAGAGTGTGTACTACTAGCGGACGCCAACTGAGTGCGACCTCCTCTGAGTCAACTGACTAAGCGGGGGATGTGGGGGGAGGGGGGGAGGACACAAGAGAACCACTACGCGCTTGATGGAGATGATGGCGGCCGGCTATTAAGAGTTCGTTGTCGGAGTTTACACACTCTCCTCGCTGTACAGTAGGAGGTGGGCGGGGGGCCGCATCGCAAGCGCCAAACTTGTTCTCATTTTACGGCTATCGTCCCACGGGGGAGGGGGCTAGGAAAGTGCTATAGTGGTAGCGAAGCATGGTGATGGTTGAGTAAAAGGTCCTTTTCAGTGGTAGAGTCCATTCCCTACCAAGGAGGTAAAAAATGAAATGGAAGAGGCATGACCGTGAACGCTAATGGGGGAAAGTGAAGCAAGAATAGGGGTGCTTGGGAAGGATTTTGTGCCGAGTAGGTATTGCCAAGCCAGTCACAAAACATCGCCTTGTTTGTGGTTTTTAACTTAGATTTGACGAAAATCGAACGCGACCGCCGGACACGTAAGCCAGAGGAAGGTCTGAACTGTGCCGACTGCAATGGCGGAATTGGCTTCAAGAATCAAGTGGTATGTCACCTCCATTCCTTTTCTAACCTCCTTGTTCCCTACGAACTGGACCCGCTTGAGGGAGTAAAGCAGTATCCGCGTTTGACTACCAGGATTTTTCAAAGTTCGCAAACCTTCACTGTCAATTTCAAAACGCTTAATCTGTCATTTTACATCAACTTTCTAGCACTTTATGGCTCTTAATCCAATGGCTAAGATTAGCTTCTCCGATGGATTACGAACGATATAAACGTATGACGATAATCGTAATCTTGATGTTTCCCATGGAAAGCAAACGAAAACTATGCTATTTGACAATAAGAATAAAAAAATGAATATGCAGACTGTACATTCATAAAATAAATTATATATATTATCCATTACATCAGATATCTTCATTTGACAATCAAGGCATAAGTGATGTTACAGGATTTATCCTCTTGTGGTTGGTGGCTTCTTAGAAGTCCATATCTCCCTTACGAGTGAGATCCTTGATCGACCGTAGGTGCTGAACATCTAGTTCCTATAAATCTTCTCAAATTGCCTTAGGAAACAGGAACCCTGGGTAGCTTGGTGGTCTGAGTACTGGCCCGTGGTTTGATTCCACGTCCAGGTGGATTTCTTTCCATTTCTGCGTAATGGGTATCAATGTATTTTGATTCCGCTTAGTTCGAATCGTAAGGATTGTCGTTAATGGTGCTGCAGATACTTTAGCCCTTTCAAGTTAAAAGCAGACGCTAAATACTAAACGCCGCGGAAACCTTTTAATCAACTAAATGCAGTATGTCGGCAGCGTTGCCTACCATGAACTGTCTTTCTCTTGACCGACCCTTTCCAAGAGAACTTTCCCCACTTTCACACTTTTCTATCCAAAGGAAGGTCAAATTTGAGCCACTTTTATTCGCACATCTTTTCCAGACCTCACGTCAAGTTGGCACTCGCACCGAGAGTTAACCCCGAGGTCCTGCACACGAAGGCTCCGCACATCGACGGACGAAATCTATAAACTATGGTTTCCACCCGGTCAAGTCCCGAGACTCATCTCGACTATTCCGATGAAATGACGCAGGCGGCTCGAGGGCGGCGGCGGCGGGCTCACGGCCCATTTAAAATTCATTCCGCGTCATTTGCCGCACGGCTTCCCCGTGACGTAATCTCCGCGGGGAAAAAACGGCCAAAAAGAAGTGGCGCTAAGTAGGAGGGAATCTCTGCCCCAGAGCAACCGCTTCGGCGAGCCAAGGGTCTAGCGAATCTCTTCCCGAACAATATGAAGTTTGTCATTGCGAATGGACGAGCAAAAACCAGGGGGATTATAAACATTCATTTATGCATAAGTGCGATATTCCACAGAGAATAAATCACCCGCCTTGACCGGGATCCCGGTCGAGGCGAATGATGTTTTTCTCGGTGGAATATCATAGTAGTAGTATTTGTGTGTAACGTGGTTCGACGGCTGAGGTCATTTCAAACGACACGTGCAGACAGGAGAAACAGCACTCGGACGAATCGGAGGATCACCACTCCAAACTCGAGCCGAGCGCTACGATGATTACAAATTCGGTGACTTTTAACTTCGTTGACTGATCGGGAACCGGTGTTTTCATCGTGGCAGGCCGTTGCCCGAGGAATATCGTACTTCTGCGTACTTGCGGGTGACTCCGTACAGGAAATACCGTGCTCAGTCCCGGTATCCTCAAAAATGTATTTATGCAATTTAAAAACATTCGTTTTTCATTGCAATGCTACGTTTTCATGAATCCTTTTATCATAGTTTGCCACTGAGTTGTGAGATGCACACATACCCCGTTTTCATGGCAGCGGCAGCATCGGATGAAAACAGAAGACAGAGGAAAACCGTGACGCGTTCAGTCTTGCTAATTAATTATTATTGTTCATTGTCGAGATATAATCTATGTTGGGGAGTTTATGAAGGAAAATGGATATTCGCAAGGAATATTGACGGTGGGCTGCTCCAACTAAGTTCAACCTTCGTCAGCAATTTGAAGATGACCCACAATTCCTCATGAAAGAATCACGTGACCAACAGATGAGAGAGAGACAGAGCGTCGGTCCTCACTCCCTGCCGCAGCTCCGGCGAACGCAGCCCGCGTCGCAAGTTGAAATATGGGTGACTCCGACGGCAAGTTCGGTTTTATGTCAATGAGAGCGTAGAAGTTATATATGCATCACAAACATCGGTGATGAATGAGATAGAATGGAGCAGACAGAAACCTGAGGAAATGAAGTTCTTGAGAAGTATAGCGGGAAAGAACAGAGCGGACAGAGAATTATTACAGATGTTAGAAATTAAATTCGAGTTAGTAACTTAAGAATTATGATAGAAGGTAATAAATAAAGATGACTAGGGCACTTAAAAAATTCAAAACTTATTATTCCCAGAAATCGGGAAGAATAGAGAGAAAATAGGAAGGAACCAAGAAGAAGACTATTTAAAAATGGATAGATGCTGTGAATAGAGACTTTAGAAGAGAGAGATGGGAATGAGAAATCTCGGCGCAGCCGTCTTGGCGCGGTAATTTCGGCGCGGGCCACTTGGAGGGCGAACCACTTTGGTGCGAACCATTTCGGTACCGGGCATCGCATAGTGCAAATAGTGGGCAAAACTCCTTCTTGGAAAAAAAATCAAACACGATTGGATGGAATTTCGTCTAAAGTAGTGAACTGGATTCAAGATTTCGTAATAGAACGCATCTACATATTGCCCCCCTAGCCGCCACAGGGCGTATGGCAGGAGGTGTTCGGACACCAGCCGTTTAAGAATCCAGATTTGAAACTAAATCTAGAGATCGAACATGGACTGTTTTATTTCTGGGGATACCACAGTTGTGAGTGGATATCGGTATTTGTGTTTGTCTACTTTTGCTTGTTAACGCACCCGTTGGACTCGGCCATGTGAGTTGTTATCGGAAATTGCGGAAAATAAAATTAAAAAAATTATCCATTCCCTAAACGTAGTTTGAGAGAGATATATATCTATAGTAACGGTAGACACCATATTCAAATTATATTTTTAAACTTAACACGTTCAATGCGGCGTTACCCACATGATGGGCAAACAGCAACCCCCGTCTTCGTGTGTCGGGCGTTTATCGTGATTTGCGCTGTAGAGCAGGGACTGCCTTGAGTGTGTTTCTGTCTGTATTGATCTGATAGTTGGCACTCATGATGTCTTGACACTAGAGAACGTACATATAGGGTAGGTTGTTCGTTGACCACACGATCGATCGTTGCTCATTTCAAAGAAAGCGCGAAATAGGCGTCATTGCCCACCATGAGGGCAACGCGATATTTCATGCAAATAATACCAAAATCCCTAAATCTTTCATTTTTTGGCATTTCTTTTTTTGTATTTTTTTGTTGTATGTATTTTGTATGTCGGGGAGCCGACTCCCCCCTCTCCTACTTGCCAGCTCCTTATTGCCAGTCTGCGGGGAGAGGGGGAAGTTTGTACTCCGTGTTGCCCACGGGGTGGACAACGCCGCCTAGAAGGAACGCCCACCGAGTGGGCAACGCCGCATTCAAACATATGGTCCGCATGGAGCCAGCAGAGTTGCCGAATCACGGCCCCCACCCTTCCCGCGACCTCGCTGCACGAGCAGCGCCTCATGCCGACCGAATAGCATAGACTCGAAGGGAGCAGGGGGAGCGGGAGGGGGCAGGTCCGTCGCTGCAGCTATCCCTCGGCTAAGGAGTGAACTACGCGCCGCAGACACGGGCGGCGGCAACGGCTTGCACGTTGGGGTTGGAGGAACCGACTTCCCCCTCTCCTACTCACCAGCTTCCCACCGCCAGCCTGCGGGGAGAGGGAGTTAGTAGTCCGTGTTGCCCACGGGGTGGACAACGCTGCCTACACGGGAAGGTTCAGCGTTGTCCATCGTGTGGGCAACGCCACACTTTGAAGACTATGATCTGATTTGTTCGCCGTGGAGTGCATACCCATTCTATTTCCCATACAAAATGGCTGATATTTTGCTTTCATTGGGAAAATGATATATTTGTCTTCATAAAGAAGCCAAATACATCGAATTTCATGAGAACTGATATCTCGTTCCAACAACCTTAAGGTAGTTTGAGCGAGATATGTCCCTAGTTACAATGGAGACCATATTCGAATTTCATTTTTTAATTTCAGCGTCTGTAAGAAGTATATAGTAAATATTGTAACAATAACTGCGCATAAATATAGGAAAAAAATGACAAAAATTTCAGTAATTTAATATACATATCGACTTAAGTCTCTTAACTTGGCTCATTATTTCACGCCGTACGGATAAAAAGCCTTCAAAACAGCAGGTTTTTCTTTTTGTGATTCTGTAAAAATTACTGCGGTGAGTGATAAATTAGTTTTTACGAATAGCTGAGAAAACATGCAAACTTAAACACCGTTAGTTTTTTTAAGAAAACTAGGTGTTGTAAATTCCTATTTTTTTCAATATTCTCACTCTGGAGCGCACAGCCGTAATCAATCCCATGTAAAATAGATAGTATTTTCAGGCAAATTGCTCGATAAGTAGTTCGGTAAGGGGTTGATTTTTCTATATCATTGGAAAGATGGGAGTTTTTTTTTCTTTAAAATGAAGCCAAATTCATCAAATTCTAGGTAAATAATTTTTTGCTCTAACTACTTTAAGCCAAGGATTGGAAATTTAAATCAATAATCGATTTTCGATTAATCGACTTTCGATTTTGGTTTTTAAAATCGATTTTTTGCCAAAAATAATCGAAAAATCGAAATCGATATTTATAAATAGTAGAGTAATTGTCTGCTGAAATACGGATATGCTGTTGTAACAAATAGCAAAATATGGGTTAATGGAAGCACTAGGGATAAGAACCGAATACAGTTAAATTTATAAATACAAAAAGATATTAATAAGATATACAGGAAAGTAATAATCCATAACAGATACTTATAAACATTTCGGTAATGTAACAAGAAAATTACATATAGTTTAGTAGCAATAAGAATTGTATATTTAAAAGTGGGCATACCAAAAAATGAAAAACAGAATTTTATTTATTTCTTGTTTGCAAAGCCGTGGAACCAGTGTTCCTCAGGGATGGACCTTTAGAAAACTAACATATTTAAATGTTCTCCGGATAATCGATTTTGCACCTGAGTTGCAATTAACCCGGCGTGAGAAAATAGTCGCTCACACGGCACGGTAGAGGTAACTATACATAAAATCCTGCTGGCTAGTTTGTATACGTGGGGATATTTTCCCTTAATCTGTTTCCAAGCTTGTAGTGGATTAGAGTTGGACTTGCGGTCGACTGGAGGGCGGTTTACGAACTGGCGCAGCTCGATTGGCAAAATTCAAACGCTGTAGCAAGCTAAAAATCGAAAATCTATCGGCTAGAATCGATTGTGATCGGTTTTTCAAAACAAAAAGTCGACTTCGATTAAATCGAAAATCGGAGTGTGATAATCGATTTTCGATTAAAATCGAAATCGATTTACCAATCCCTAGGTTAAGCGCGAATCTCTGCCCCCCGCACAAATAGTCGGCAAGCTCAAGTGTCCTGCGATCAGGCCAGCCGCCTCGTTACCCCCCATTCCAAACGACCCACTCTTTATTCTCCCCCCCCCCCCCCCTCCAAACCCTTCCTCCCCATCCCCGCCCGCGTCCCACTCTCATAACAAAGCGAACGTCACATCGGCGGCGGCGGCACAGCGGCCGTGTCGCGGAAGGAGGAGGAGGTAGCCCGGGCGGAGAGAAACCTCCTCCCGGGTGGTCCTCGCGCCTCGCAAATTGTCCACGACTGACGTCTTGGGAGGGGGCGGACGGGGGAGAGGGGTTTCAACGCTGCCCCCCTCCCCTACACTCTCCCCAACCAAAACCCTCGGAACCCTCACCCAACAACTCATGCCGGACACAGACGAAGGGTTACAATGTGAAGGAATCATTGCAATACATCGACTGAGACGCCATTAGCGATGTCACTCACTGCCTCGACCCTCAAAAAAGAACCGTGCTGTAAATAAATTCCTCGATTTAAATTCAGACCTTGCGAAGTTCAAAATTTTACATAAATTGGTTGGTTGGTTATTCGGGGGTGCGTCATACTACCGAGGTCATTTTACACGTGCAAAGTTAATTCTATAAAATTTTCCTTATAAGTATCTAAGTTATAGCACAGAGTACTCTATGGTAATAGTAATAGAATCCTAACACATGTACTGCATGTTCGCCAATGGAGCACTCTCCTAGCTTCTGCCTTGGCCGTGCATAGTTGGTAGCATACCAATAGTTTAGCGCACGTTTGTGATGTTTCGCCTCCTGAGGTGTGTAAGCATGATTTTGCTAATGCATCAATAGTTGTAGTTATATTAACCTTGATAGTGTAAATTGTAATGCATATTGGTGATAACTCACCCCTGCCAAGCACCATTGAGGTAGCTTTCAGGGTATTACGTATATGTAGATATAGATAGCTTAATTGGTTGGCTGGTTATTTGGGAAAGCGACATATTACTGAGGTCACACAACACGTGGAAAGTAACTTCTACAACAGTTGCCTTACAACCTAACAGTTGCCATTCAAGTATAACGCGAGGCGATTCCGGCCAAATTTTCGCCTCCCCACCCCAGATGTAAGACAACGTAAGATATAATGAACCCCCTTCCCCTCCCAACCTTACGTAAGCCGTCATACATTTTTAGAACCATGCACATAGATAAAAATATATTAGTGATTCCATGTCCAAGTGCCCAAAAACTGTTCGATATCGGTTTTCGATATTTCGCCATTTATACTAGGCGTGACTCGCAAAACACTTGGTATTTAAAAATGCGATTTCTCAAACTCACAGTTGCTTATCTAGAATTTTGCTTTGGGGGAGGGGGGACGCGCAGAATATTTTTTTATAGGTGAAGTATCCAGCTTAATGGGGGGCGGAAAACTGTAGAAAATTATAACAACACAACTGCATTTTCCAGGCCCTTTTGAAGCATTTATATCAAGATAATCAGTTTGTTAATTTTATATTTATTATATTGGTACCCTAAACAAAGTTACTTCTGGGGGGGATGGTCTAGTCCCGTTTGTTCAACCCCGTTAATACGCCCTTGCAAACTAATGAACGGAAAGAATTGATAATACGCTTTCCGATTGTTAAGCATAAATTTAGGCATACTGCCTAAATTTATGCTGAACTATCGGAACTGCAGCGGTAGCCCTGAAAAGTAAAATTTTTCGTCAGACAATAATTTAAAAAAGTGATAAAAATACGATCTCAGAAGTGACTAAAGTCATACATGAGGTTGTGCCGGACCCCCTTACGTAATACAACGTAAGAAAAACACGATCCATCTCTAAAACGTTTTACGTAATACTTGAAATAAGTCTCTTGAAAGTGGTATTTTGATGCGTAAGCACGTATGTCTACGGCAATAGGGATCGATAGAGGTAGTAATCCACTGCGGTTACCGATGAATGTTGTAGATAAAATGCGCGGAGAGAATCACCAATGAAGAGGTCCGACGAAGAATGGGATATAAAAGGTTTAAAAAGAAGATGAAGGAAGAACGATGCCCTGCAAGTAGCGATACACATATCGAGATACATCTACACTCGCTACTTCCACAGAAGTCAACTTTCATGTGTGAAGCCTTGACTCCAATAACGATTGGTGAGGAAATGATTACTCAAGATTCGGAATACTTGACGTCACTTTTCCGACTAGTTAGAAATAAAAGGGTGTACTAAATGCACGGCCAATCACTTTGCGATAAAAGGTATTTTCTACACGGGTTAAGTATAATAGAGACATAAATATAAAACAATTATTGACTAAAATCGTCATAAATTTAATTTACTTTATTTTGATAGATAGTGATGCAAAGTATACCCAGCAGCGGGTACATTTGCATCACATCAAGGTTAATATTAACCTCGTGACGGGATTATTGTAGAGAGGGAATTTCCAAAAACCTATCTTTAAACTAATTAAGTATGGATGGAGATGATTTATTCAGCTATTTTGAACTGCAAACCTTTCCGTAACATATGGAATGCAACATCAAATTTCATGCATTTTTCTTGTAAGGTTGTACTCAATATTCAATACTATCGATTTCAATGCATCACATCGTTACCTTGAATGCAATGTTGCATGAATTGAAAGATATTAAATTGGTCATCAGAAAGCAGTCTCTGTATATTCTTTATTATTTCTAGTTATAATCGCCTATTTGTTCGAAGTATCGCACATCGCACTCGACGTATCACACAATTAGATCTGATGATGATATAGTATGAATTTTAATCTTAAGTCATTGCACAAAATCCAATTGTATCGTTTGCAGTATATCGCATCAATACGGTGACTGCAATATTGCATGCATTGCAACATGTTAAAAGTCACCACATAGCCGTCTTCTCCTAGTCTTAACGAATTCAGGTTTTTATCAATCGATCAGTCACATATCGCAATGTATCGTAGATGGAGATCGATGAATCGCAAAATTGCTGAGCCCAATCTTGGAGTGGCAATCTTAACAAGGCTCTGGAGAAGCCGTTTGTCGCTTACTCTATCGATATATCGTATATTATAGTCGATGTATCGCGTATCGAGCTCAATATACCTCAATTCAATAAATGATCCAGTGGAGCGACTTTAAGTTGCTCCACTGGGTCATCAGAAATCTCAAAGGAAGTAACAAGGCTACAAAATAAATGGCTTACACAACCATTGTAAGGCCTATTGTTGAATATGTAACCACGGTGTGGGACCACCACGAATTATGGCTAGTAAAGAAAATTGAAAGAGCGCAAAGAAAGGCCGCCAGGTACGCATTAGGTGGACACATGATAACGGATAGCGTGACGGAGATGATAGAAGTTTTGGGTAGGGACACTCTAGAAAAAAGAAGGAAAATCAACAGGCTCAGTGCGGTGTACAGGAATGTCTCAGTAGAAAAGGGTTGAGAAAAGTTAAACGGAGCCACGGAGAGACCAAATTAAACAGGCAGAAACGAACACCCATATAAAATGAAATTAAGAAAACAAAGAAACTAAAGCGGCCAAGTACCCGTTTTTAATTAGGGGTATATATTCCTTGTGTAGGCTTCCGCGGGTTGATGAGTATGAAGATACACTTCTTCCGGGTATTACACGGTGTAGGTCCATCTTTCTGGGACGACAGTTTCGCCGGCGTTGCAGTCGGCTTCTTCAGGTCAGTGAAGTGCGGATGACGTATGTTGGCCGATTTAAATATCTTATCCGTAGGGGTTAGGTCACTCGTGATTGGCTGTTGCTGTTTTTCTTTTTCCCGCGCAAAACGCGTTTCCAGGCATTGGCGAGGGAATAGACATCTTCCATATTGAAATTGTCTTCATTCTTGCTTATTTCAATGGCCTCCCGTATTAGACGTGGGAATGGCTATTCCCTCGCCAATGCCTGGAAACGCGTTTTGCGCGGGATAAAGAAAAACAGCAACAGCCAATCACGAGTGACCTAACCCCTACGGATAAGATATTTAAATCGGCCAACATACTGCATCCGCACTTCACTGACCTGAAGAAGCCGACTGCAACGCCGGCGAAACTGTCCTCCCAGAACGATGGACCTACGCGGTGTAATACCCGGAAGAAGTGTATCTTCATAGGGGTATATATGACTGGAAACGGCTGCCTGATGAACTTTTAGAGCCCTTACCCAAAACCTTAAAATCATTTAGAAGTAAATGTTTATAATATTTAAGACAAAATTAATTTTTATATTGCAACTTATGTTAATCCATCCATATTATGTCTTTTCTTTTCTTTCTTTCTCTTCATGCAATCATGTATGTGATCAGATTATTTTATGTGCATGTCTACTTTCATTACCAACAGGCATTTGCCTACTTGCAGTACACATTTGAATATACAATTAAATAACGATGAGGTAAATAAATAAATATCGTAGTACCCAATCTTGGAGAGGGAATCGGAAGAATGGCTAACGGTCGGGGTAGGCCTGTGGGGAGGGAGGAGGGGGGGTGGTGATAAAACAGTTGAGGGGAGTGATGCGCTGAGCGAGCGGCTAACGTGGAGATCATCCGAATCGAGAGATTAATGTCTCCCGGACCCCTGTCCCCGCGGAGATGGATATGTTTGTCGACAAATGGACCGCTGAGCATCCCTCCCGGGCCTCGATCGGTCAAACTCACCTGCCCTCCCAAGACGAAGAGTTGCCCGTCGAAAGCAAGAGGGAAAAAAAACTCACGTACGTACCCACACCATTTTTCCTCTTCAAACCCCTCCCCTGGCATTCCCCGGGTTAGCAACTCATTTAAGTGACATTTTTCCGACGAAAGTTGGCAAGAGCATCAATGGCCTAACGTTAAAGTCGGATCGGAAAAAATGCACACGCTATCTCGTGGAAATAGTTCCCTCAATTTACAGAATGAATTTCTAAAACGTTGAGGGATAATTTTTGTAACCAACGCAACGCGTAAATGATCCCAGTAAACGAAGCATGTTAAAACAACAGCAGTTCACGTTCCGAATAGAGCACATGCCACGCCGGATATGCAATGTAATAAGAATTTTAAATATATTTCATATTTTAATAATATTTTATCATGGGCATTATTGATATTAAATTCAAATACGTCATTTACATCCTGATAGGTAATGGCAAAGAATTTCTTGAATCCGAACAGCTGAAAGAAACGTAAGAGTATTCGACAGGTAAGATGCAGGAGGTAACTATATTACTGGCGGACTTCCGCTACAAAATGTGAACTCAAGACTATTTCTTACGCTAGAAAAAGAAGAAATTCAGCATAATTTTACAAAAGGGCATGATAATACGAAGGCATTCCTAGTCTGCTTGAAACATGGTGCCTATACAGTATTTCTTAACCATTCGAGATGACATCTGAAAGTCAGCGCAACAGATGGACGGACTAAAATAAAATGGTTAATCTGGTACGGAAATCAGTCGGCTTCTTTGGAGGTAAGCCCATTGATTCCGTACCAGATTCGCCATTTTTTTAACGACAGGACGCAATTACTTCGGTAAAAAAACACCTCGCCGCATAATGAGGTCCACCGTAACTGTGAGAGTCAAAAGAAGTACTTAAATCTAACTTTGCGTTTAAATCGTTAAAAAATACTGCTTTGACTAATGACGCGCCTTAGCTATTAGCACTCTCGCTAAGAATCACGTCATTTGACGTGATTTAAAAACTATTGAGGAATGGGGTTGACGTCTATTGACGTATTTTAAGACTACTGATTACAACAGTTCGCAACATTTTTTATTATAACGCCAATTAAGTACGTACTTCAGCGTTTTAATTTAACATAACATTTTTAATTTAGCTATTTAGCAACATCAATTATGGACTTAATATTTACAAGCATGCAAGTATAGTTTTAGTAGACATTATATTTTCCAATTTAAAAAAAAATCATAAAAAATGGCGAAAATACTCAGCATTCCACGAAAGTAGCAAATGGAATATAAGGCTTAGCGGTGAGAACGTTAAAGAACAAATGAAGTTACAAAAAACACAAAAATTAGTGGAAGAATGTATTTTTAGTAGATACCACTTTTTGAAGAAAAAAGTCGACTCTTTGAAGTGCCAAAAATCCAAATAGTTAAAATGCATTTTTTTCATTTTAATCTACAGATATCACTATTAAGAGAATTTACGGACATTTTGACGTAAGTCTGTACTTAAAAAAATCGCACCAGCCACATCAAGCACCAACATAAAGCTTGAACATTAGAATCAGAGCGAGAGAAAAAAATTACTACGGCAAACAAACCGTTTCGTGCGGGCGTTCCGAAAGCTTTAACCGGCGATGATAATGACGCGAACATAATGAAAAGTGCTGCTCACTATAAATTTCAGCCGCTTCTCACATACCCAGTGTGTGAGAGAGAGAGCTCGCCGCGTCGGCAGTAGATGCCCGGCGGGAGATAGGCGGGCGATGGGTGACATGCTATACACCTGTTGAGGGACGACGGGCCGTCGACTGGCGGTCGAAGAACCGGGGCATGAAAACCGGGCGCGGGGCGCGGACCGGGACCGGGGCGGGACATGAAGACAAAGAGTCCGAGAGCCGCGGGATGATGCGGTGAAGAGCAGACACTACTACTCCGAACTAGAGATGCTCATAAAACACCGAGATTTCCATATTTTTCAAGCGAAATTGTGTAAGTATCGAATTGTATTTGTAGCAAGTATACATAGCAATTAATATTGAAAGAAAAATTCACATCAAACAATGTCGGTAACATTCACATGAATACACATTGGCTCTTTCGTAGCATTTTAAAGCAGAGATTACTTTGATGCTTAAATTTTTATGCCGACCCGGCCATTACCACTACACGCTAAAAATATTCGGTACATCACATATTCGATATTTCCACTTGGATAAATAGAAAGTGAAAAAAAATACTTTTAATATTATCGATATATCCACTGTTCGATATTTATTTCCGATATGAGGAACACTACTCCGAACTCTCGAAGAGATATGGCCATCTTAAATCCAAGAGGGTAGAGTAGACATATGCATTACTAAGGGACTTACGCCAATGGACTCGAGGTTGTTTCTACGATTTGAAAAATGGAGAAATTCAGCATCATTTTGCAAAATGACACGACAATGACCATTCCTCGTCTGCTTCCCTCATATGCTGCATCTCTCTGAAACTGTGATGCCTACAGTATCTATTTACCATCCAAGATGAAGTTTCAAAGTCGGCTCTACGGACGAACGAACTGCAGTAGGTAATGGTTTATCTGGTACGGAAATCAGCCGACCTGTGAATTGATGTGGCTGAGAATATGTACTTTTACGCAGAACTCCCGAGGAGATAAGGGCCGGGAAAATTAGAATGGAATGCCTTTGTAAGAAATCACCACACCCCTTACTACCTACGTCAAAATAATCGCAGTTCACGTTTCCAAGAGAACAATTACCACGCTGGTGGTGAAAGTGCTATACAAAGTTACATGCACTTGAATACATACCCATCACGTAGTTCCCTTTCAGGGTAGGCGCAGTCAACAAAGTTTGACTGCACTTCGTTCGTACCTTAGCCCTGAAGACGATCAACGACTCGTATTTCGTAACGTTTGCACAAGTGTAGAGAACCCAAACAGACTTCACTTCCGGGACCTTTAGTTTGCCGGACCATTGTGCAAACCAGGGGTGGGATCACGGTTCCTCTTTTCGAGTTTTCGCTATCGTTATCAAAAACGCAAACAGCTCAAGAAGGACAATGCTCGCAATTACTGACCTACGAACGCACTCCATCAATTAACGCTAATGACTTGAAGGACCTGACAAAAGTTGTAGAGAGACAAATATGTTGTCGCTCTCATGGACGCAATTGAAAATAGCGATAACGCGAGCGCACACGTTATGGAGAGCCATGATTGCGCCCCAGGAGACAATTTTCCCGTATTTCAACGCCAACGGGGAACTTGAACGCGTCTTTTTTTGCTAAAGTAGCCAGATTATGAATAAAATGGAATTAAAAATTTTGCGGTGGTACAACCTCAATGTAAAAAAAGTGAGGGTGGTAATAGGAGGGGGAGGGTGGATAGTGACGTAATTTGAAGGGGGTGGGGCAGGAGGAAGGAGGGGTAGTAGATGGCGCGTGATGGTTGAGGTGGGGAGAAAGAAGTTTCTCTCTACTGTAGTGTACACCCGCCTCGGCGGCAATGAGTCAGCTCCATCGTGATAGCGTACCAAGGAGGAAGAAAGGCCCCTCTTGGCTGGGGGCTGCAACGTCGGCGTTTGAACTCGGCCGGGGGGCAGAGGGGGCGGATTTCTTCACAAGGGAAGGAAGAGTGACGCACTCTACGTACGGAGAAACGGCAGCCAGATGTAAGCCAAGGAAAGGCATGAGAGAGAGTGAGAGCTTGTATGATTAAAGGAGGATGAGTGTGGTCTTTAAGTACCCAGTAAGCCACCTCAAGGGTGAGTGGCAGTAGACTCAGCAAGTATACTTGAGAGATGGCGATTTATTGAGGCCACATCTATGTACACAAATCAAATCTAAACTTTAATTTTTCAGATATATGTTCCGTCATTATTTTATTTCCAAGCCATGGAGTTATTAGAGGGCCATGTTGCTCCTAAATAGGGATTGTTTCATCTCTAGATATGTAGTTCATGCTTATGAGGCCTCGCTTCCTAACAGGCACTGGCGATTTGTGCTGATTCATCAAGAGTCGTCAAACATTAAATTTAATAGGGTGTAGTGTGGTGCATGTTGGTGACTGCTCACCCCCTGCCACACACCCTTGAGGTGGCTTGCAGGGTGTTTTGTAGATGTAGATGTAAGGTGGCTGGAGCAGTAATCGTGGGGCATTGAGTTCACATGTTTATAATTTTTTAAGTAAGTCGAAAAGATTCTTTGATCATAATTCACTAAAGTGCATCCGTATATCATTGTAAATCTGTTTATGCAGTAATGCAAATGATAGAAAAATTATATTGTAAATTATTTTCCTTAATTCAGTCATATTACGACTGGAGTTTTTGAAGGGGTGCTCGAAATTTAGACGAAATTATATTGAAATGTGTTCTTTTTTTACTATTTGACTCTGCGTGACACCTTCACATTTGTTAGTAACAATGAAAATAGTAAGAAATATATTATTTCGCGTTTAGGAGAACATTTGTACACACGTAATCGAATTATGACGAAATACATGTCACGTGCCATAAGACTACACGCTAAAATAGCACTGGATTTCCCAAAAAACCATAACGGTATGTTGCTAATTTTTTCACTTTATCTTCAAATATCACTGATAATACGCAAAGTATCACGCTAAAAACACTCCAACCACATTAAATGAGCATTCCCACTCCTCCACATTCGGGGAACTATGTGGAACTACAAAGGTGGCGAAACTTGGTGGCAGTCGCCTGCACGAAGCGTGACGTGAAATAGGGAAGGGCGCACATAGAAGGCGTTGACAAGTGAGAGGAGGGTAGAGGAGGCCACATTCACATCACAGCGCTACCAACGTAGTTGCATTTAACCTGAAAGGACAATAAATCAACAGTAGTGCTTTACACGGCAATTTTTACGATCCAAACAAAGAAGGATTAAAACTTGCAGTGATCATTTTCGCAACCCATGCGAGAAGGCAATTTAAACAATAGCCGAATTTCCAAAATCACGGAGATGAAATACCTGCGTAGTTAAATAAATTACTACGAGTAGAAAGTCCTACTGGACCGGGAATCGAACTACCGTCCTTTGTCTTGTCGGGCCGATGCGCAAACCACCACGATACCCACACTCCCAAATTTTCGTGACGATTCCCGAGGAATGAAGGATACATTTTCTACTAATTTTATCTCCGTATTTTCGGCAAGGGTGAAGTTCTTCATTTACGCATTTTACGGAACTTGTTTCACAATGCATTTTGTCCCATATAAAGTGCCTAGTACGAATTGACATTAAACCAAGAACATGATCCATCACAACAGAGATATAGACTTAATCAGGGCTTTTGAGTTGGATCCGGGGCAGGAGCCACCTGGAGCACCAAATGTTTGCGGGAGCCGGAGCTCGAAATAGTTTATTTTTTCCGCTCTGGCTCCGACCACCAATTTTTAATTAGACTAATCTACGATACGGGTATTAATACCACATTACAATACATACAGTAAATTTTAATCCTTTTAACATTTAATGTGCTGAGGATACATAAATTACTCAAGATTACTATAAATTATGTCATAATGCTGTTCCTCATATTTGTATGAAAAACTAAAACATCAGTGTAAATTTTCTTCCTCTGATGGTTATTTTCTCAAAAGACTTTATCCCATCAGATTTTCCATCGAGCCAGAAAAATAAATTTATTGTGTCAAAAATCCTTGGTCGCGTTTACTTTACCCTGTAGTGAGTTCATTCTTTCAAGTATTCTACCAGCTGATTGGTAGGTTCTTGGACAGTCCCCATTCTGTATCCCAATTTCATAGACATTGTCTCGCTTTCCCTCCCAAGGAAGTCCCGCCATTAGATCCCTCTTCAATTCTTCATATCTTCTACCTCCTCTTATTTCGCCCAGAATTCCTATCCTCTTCCACGCTTCCCCAGTGTTCTCCCCTCTATCACTCTCTTCAACATGCTCTCTTCTTCCAAAACCTCCTCCATCCATCTCCTCTGCCTTCTCCGCACCTCTGCCACAAGCTTCCTCTCCTCTCCAACAATATCCAATACCTCAACGTATTGCGATAAAATATTATTCGTTATTTGTTAATCACAAAATTATACCGGAGCCGGAGCGGAGCTGAAGCCGGAGAAGACGTCGGCTCGTGAGTCCTGGAGTTAATTGTAGCAAGTCGCAATTAAGAGTAAAAAAACCACAAGGATTGGTGCCAATTACATGGAGCGTCGCCACTACCACTACATTGTCACTATTATATTAAGTCGCTGATCGATTATGGCGCTTTTCACCTTTTATACCCGTCGATAATCGTGAGTTTACCGCGTTCGTCAACCTTTCGAGTCACCCTATAGCTTGAGGGGGCAAGACTTGCAAAATCTCCGATCCGCTCGCCTCCACATCAATCGCCAAAACACATTTACAAATCAAATTCCTTTTCGTGTTGTACAACAATGACGGGGCCATAGCTAAAAAAAACGGTTGATGGACTCGATAAATATATTCCAGGCTTCTACTGGGCGGGGATGTCTTCGTCTTCTGGGAGGCTATTTGAGGATTCTCGCATGAGATCGGCGTGGTGAGGAAGAGACGTGACGCAATCCATACGCATTCTGTATTGTCCCGCCGCGAGGTCGCGTGGGAGAATGCCAATCGATAGCCGTGACGTCACCGAGCGCGCAAGAGGGTTCGTCTGCCTACGTCCCACGCGTGCATGTCCAAACGTGTTCTCTTTCCACGGCGCGCCGTGCAACGTTTTATGTTTCAATATTTTTTTAAATCTGCCATCGGCGTGGGCGCGATTTTACGTTCCAGCACCACGCTGGAAAAACACAACTGGATGAAAAATAGGACGTTGGGAACAGAACCGAAACTACCGCCGCGGCGGTAGTTACAAGCTCAATCTATTATGTAAATTCCAAACCGGTCTATTCTCTGACGACGTTGATAATATTTTGCGAAATCCGACATACTACGGTAGATCAGATCATGAGAATAAAATTAGGGAACTAGACTGCAGAACGGATATATTAAAAATGTCATTTTTCCCACGAACGATAAGGGACCATAACAGCTGCCAATGAGACATTTATCTAGGTTTGTCGTTAGGTAGTGTAGCTCTTAGTAGTAGTAGTACTCCTAATACTTGAATCCTTATCAGTTACCTAGTACTAACAGCACGCCGTGCATTTTTTCTACATAAGTCTTGAGTCTCTGTCTATTTGTGTAGTTGCAAAATGCATATATATATATATGCATTTTGCCTTTTAAAACCTCTCCTCTGGCTCCGATACATAGATGATATTTTCCTACTTTGGCCACATGGCATTGACTCTCTAAATTCTTTCATTTCCTCTCTCAATGCATCATCCTCTGTATCTTTCACCTCTAATATCTCCTCCACCCAAATAACTTTCCTAGATGTCGACATCTCTTTATCCAACTGTAAATTTAGTACCTCTGTCCATATTAAACCCACAAATAAACAGCAATACCTTCACTTTAGTAGCTGTCATCCCTCTCATACAAAGCGTTCTCTCCCATACTCTCTTTCCATCAGAGGTCATCGAATTTGTAATAATCCGGAGTCCCTTGACCATTTCCTATCCAACCTACACCAGTCTCTTCTCCGCAGAGGATATCCTGATACCCTTTTGTATAAAAAAATACTCAGAAAGTCTTACCAACCTAAACTAACATCAGATTCAAACCCTAAAAATCTTTCCATCTGCACCACATTCTTCCCAGGCATACAGTCCCTAAAGCACCTCCTTAAAGAATTATTTCCCATCCTTTCGAATAACCCAACAACTACTAATTTATTCCCTAAATGTCCATCCGTTACTTATAAGCGTCCCCCCAACCTATCAAACTTATTTAAGGCCACGAAACCTCTCAATAAATCAGTTAATCAATCCAAAACTCCAGCCACCCCTTGTAACCGTCCTAGATGCAAAACATGCTTATTATTTACCACAAACCGACTCCCGAATAAATTCATAAATTCTCATCTTCCTTCCGTTTCCTCATCCTCCTGTACCACCTCTAACATTGTGTATATACTTCTTTGTAAGCTATGCCCGGCCTTTTATATTGGACTTTGTAGTACACCACTTAATATCAGGATAAATAATCACCGTGCCTCATGCAACCCATCCTCCCAAAACTTCTCTCACGCTGTCCCTACTCATGCCGCTTCCCATACCACTAAATTTGATAATTGCTACAATGTAGCTGTTCTGGCCTCTCTACCCCCCACAGCCACTCCAATTACTTTGAGAACATTAGAGCAAGCTTGTATATTTTATTTTAACGCTCTCCAGCCACCTGGCCTCAACCGGTCCCATTAATTTGTAAACATCCTCCCCTCCCCCAACCTTCAACATTGTACTTATAATTTTGTAACATCTTCTCCCCTCCCAACCTTCAACTTTGTATCTTTCTGTCTCTTAACTTGGTCATGGCAACTTCACCATTTCGTCTTTTCCATTTCCCTTACCTCCATTCCACCCCTCCTTTACTTTTCACCTTTCCCCTCCTCACTGCTCTCTTCCCCTCACCATCCCAAACATTTCCTCTTCATTCTTCCTATACCTTTCGCTGAAGAAGGTGGCGGCGATCCACCGAAAAATTTACAACCCGTGTGAGTGTCTTTTTTATGTGTTCTCATTTTAGTCACACTTGTGACAAAGTTTTATATATATATATATATATATATAAACTTTGTCACAAGTGTGACTAAAATGAGAACACATAAAAAAGACACTCACACGGGTTGTAAAATTTTTCGGTGGATCGCCGCCACCTTCTTCAGCGAAAGGTATAGGAAGAATATTGTATATATATATATATATGGTTCCTCTCCATTGTGATTATATCTGTAGTGTAGTAGTGCATGCTTGTGAGGCTTCGCAACTTGACAAGCATTAGCGATTTATGCTAAGGCATAATTAATCATAGTTACACTAACTTTAGGGTATAGTGTAATGCATTTTGGTGAATACTCACCCCCTGCCACAAACCCCTGAGGTGGCTTGTAGGGTATTTTGTAGATGTAGATTACGATAGTTACGGCACGGGATGGAGGATAAGGACTGTCGAAGAGCCTTATGCCTGTTGCTCACGGTAAAATTTTCGGTAAAATATTTTATGAAATCTACTAATTTTATAAAAACGAGCTTGCAAACGGTAAAAACGTTTCATAAAACGTTTTACGGAATGGGACAGGTTCTATTTCCATAAAATGGTTTTATGCAACAACCAATGAGATGTTCCGCTCATCGCGTTGATAGTCTCGTAGTCCATGGCAAGCCAAACAAGGAAAAAGTAAATAAAAATGGCTGGAAGTTCATGGAACGTAAGCATATTAAGCACAACAAGAGTGTAGACATATAAACAAAGCCTTACCGCCGTTTAGGGTGTTCAAAAAGTAAGTAAACAATACACACAGTTTTTAAGCAAACAGTCATAAAAAAAGTGCATTTATCACTTCACGAGTTCGCAAAGCGTCTCATAGATGGAAGATTGGTCAACATTGTGGTTTTATGAATAGTGTTACCGTGAGCAAGCAGGTACGTTTTACGTACGATTCATAAAAGTTTCGGTAAATGTGAGCTTTCGTCTCGCCAGCGTAAACGCGATTTTCAACCACTTTCAACATACATATCGGCACCAAATTCACCTCACTTATAATGCAAACCTAGCGCATTTGTGAAATACTTTCAACATAACAATGCATCAACAGCTTTAGGAATGGCAATCTTTCAAACCTGAGAGATAATAAATTTTTTCCTCTCCGACATCATGTGAAAAATGCCGTTTCGTCTTCTCCACCGTAGATGGCGCAGCGATCGAACAGTTGGTTCTCTACCCTATACACTCCTCTCCTTCACACTTTCTTCCCGCCTTCCACTCAAACTCGCCCCGCTATAGCCATTTACTTCAATGCAATTCCATTCATTCCACCGCACTAAACACTGCACATTTCACTTCAAATGGAGGATTTACCCATCCTTATCGGGCCTACTACTCGGTAATCCATTTCATGATTTAGTGATGGGATGAAACACATGGATAATGCAAATAGTATAATTCAAGGTAATTTTCGAGCTCTGAAAATATCTAGAAAATTATGCTGACGTAGGGATGGGCAAGTAAAAAAATATATCGATAGATATCGTATCAATATTTAAAACATGTATCGATAGTTATCGAGCCAAAATTATCGATATTATTGATATATCGATAATTTTGCCAAAACAAGTGGTTCCTTGAAGTTTGACCAAAATATATAAAAAATGTTGAAGTAAAATTTGGAAAATTATGGACATGTAGAAGTAATAAAAAAATCTTTTATTTATTTATTTTTAAAATCAATTTTAATCAATCAAACCAGTATTTTTCTGATATTGACATCAGAAGAACTCTCTGTTTTACATGTTCCCCCGATAATCTACTCCTGTTGTCCGGTACCACCAAGTTAACTGCAGTAGCCACTCTTTCGGATGGAACAGATGAGGCTTGGCATATTAAGCACTTCAGCGCGATTTCCGAAATAACCGGTGTGAAGTGTCGGGAGTTCACCCAAAACTTTATTGTACCTGATTTCCTCTCCAGTAGTGGTTGGTCCAGATACTGCTTCAGCTCATTAGGGACAGAGCTAGGAACCTCCTGCGTAGTAGTGCTAAGAGATAATAGGTGTTCATGTCTGGACCAAATTGAACTTCTATCAGCGTTTTCTCGTTCTGTTTGTGCAGATCGTACTTCTGGAGAACGTTGTCCCATTCGCCTATGTTCTAATCGAATATCATCACTTATTTTCGTTATAGCACTAGACACCGCAGCTGGAGAAACAACTTTACAATGGTGACGTGAAAAAAATAATATAGGTATCGAATTTGATACCCGGAAAAAAAATCAATTTTTGATATATCGACATTAAAAATATCGACGATAATTATCGATAGATTTTAAAAAATATATCGAGTTTTTGATACATCGATATTTTTTGCCCAAGCTCATGCTGACGCAGAAGCTAACATATGTATGCTATTTCCACACTTTTCTTCAAATACTTTATATGCTTCAATACAAGTCCACAGATTAGTAGCAAAAGTAACAAAGTTGGATCAAAGGTCTTTTGAATGCATATAACCATATATCATTGCATAGACTTTGCATGATCTAATATAATAATCACCGATATGCATAGATATGTACGTCAGTAACTTTCACACGATAAATACACGAGAAGCTGAACCTTCATTCGGCTGAAGACCTTTTTTTATTTGCAAAATTAAATAAGAAATAATGGTTTTCTGTTATCGGGAAAGGTACCAATAGAAATAAAATAAAATAACGTTTCTTATTCTTTCAATCATCGAATTTTGTATTCCGATCGAAATTCCGAAATGTTTGCTAAAACGTAATGATTTTGCGCAATGTTTTAGCGTTTTAGAGTCATCGTCCCTATGACGACCATACTTATTGTTTTTAAGTCGAGATTCCGTGTGTATATCCATGAACTCAATGATTCTTTGCACTAAATAAGATATGAATGGTTTATTACAAAGTATTAGTGTCGATTTGTTTCCTTCCCGTTGATATTCAACGGCCACCTTCTCTAGTTTACCAGAACAGCAGATTCGGTCTTAGTTGAGGTAGCTTGTAAGTTACTCAAAAACTTTGATTTAATGACTGAACTTCTCAGCAATTAATTTAATATGCATATTTGAGACTTTTATTCATTGGTTTCACGCGGTACGCTAAAGATGCCTTTACAACCAAAGATTTTTATAGGGATTTTGTACAAATTATTACGACATAATTGTAATTAACACTCTTTGGTATTATTCACAAGTCTAAAATTTTGTATGCATTAAACGAGTAATTATTTAAAATGTATTTCATGTCATAATAAATTGTTTCTGAGATTTCATTCACATTTGGAATAACAAACAATAAATTCCATTCGGATTCAGATTCGGAAAATAATTCGAAAATACTATTTCATCCTTATATGTCGAGTTTCCTACGCATTTCTGCGTTAAATAGTCCACTGAGAAGTTTTTGAGAAATGTTGGACTGTATGTCAGTGATCTTGTCAAATGTGTTTGTCAGCCGGGCAACTAAAGAGGCATGTGCTGGAAAATTGGACGCATTTTACGTTTACCAAAGTTATATCAAGCAAATATAGTGATTATATTCTTCCAACAGTGGATCTAACCGAAGTGAACAGTAACAATTCAAAATATCATATATAATTTTGCAATCACACTATTTTGAAATCACAATATAATTTTGGATTTATCTATATGATATATTAATTAATAATGAGCAATAAAACATACCGTTCCGTCACCAATACTAAATTCAAACACAGCATGGATCACATCCAGGTCTCACCTGCAAGAAAAGAGGGAATGAATTATATAAAGTTCCTTAATATAAGCACTTTTTATACACTTTTTGTAGAATTGCTTTTAGCACATCATTAGTAGTCATTTTTAAGATGAGAAATAGAAAGTACACCCTTGGGAATGATGGGATAAGCGAAATGCCTCAATGCAAGTCATTTTTCATAGTCGTTTTGCTTCATTGCTGATGACACTGGAATAGAAGTATTTTTTTAGTTACGCTTTGAAGTAGATTCCATTTCAGTTACAGTTAAGTCAATGTTCATTCGTAAATCAATGTGACAGCTTAACGAACGAGCAAGCCGCTTAATAGGTACACTTCACCACGTTGCCATTCCAGCATTATAGTGCAAAACTACCACTATATATCTATCATCGGAAAACTTAATTCTAGCAATACATGCTCCAGAAACCTTGGTTGAGTCACAGGTTATGACAATGTGTTTGGTAAGCGAGGGACTGAATACCTTTGGAGCCCTGTGGATTTCAACCGCAGGCTTTCCTCGTGAATGATGGGAAAATCTAAGTGCATTTATTTTTCATAACACGAACCCCCACTGTGTCTGACTTCGTGACTAAAACATCAGCATTCTGTGACTTTGCACTAGTCAGTCACAATAACCCCGGGCAAACGACCTTTGACTGCAGAGACATAAAGGGAATATTTCATTTGCATCCCGCACGCAATGGGTATTTACCGTGACACCCACAACCTTATGGACAACTGCAGTGCTATTCTGTAACCTTGTTAGGAGATCTGATTTCGAAATCCAGTCCAGTCGAATGTTATTCACAGTGAATTTCGAACATATGTGTAAGCCTACATTCATATGTGACCAAGAAATGCCTCCGGTATGGTCAGAAACAGTTCAACACGTGATCGATATTTTCCTCAAGTTATTTCATGCAAAAATGCCTTAGTGAAAAGCGTCAAAGATCGTGAAGGGAAAATTAAATCATACACAGCCAGCACGCAGTTCCCTTTCCGGGAAGGCACAGTAAAGAAAAAGATAATAATTCTCTGTGATAGGCCTGTAAAGCTGACTCTTCTTTCATGATTTCCTTCAAACTGCCCCATCCTTTCATACCTCTTTTGCTTCAGTTACACCCATGCATTGATTCATACACGCCCCCCCTGTTCTTAATATTCCTAATACTGAGGATACCGGGACTAGCCACGGTAGTTACCTTTACGGAGTCACCCGCAAGTGCACATAAGTGCGATATAGGACGCCTCGGTAGCTTAACTGGTTAAAGCACTCGGCGCGAAATCGAGGGATCCGGGTTCGAATCCCGGTCAAGGCGAATGATTTTTCCTCTGTGGAATATCGCACATTCCTAATATTCTTACTCTTAAGAGAATCTTTCGCCAAACTTATCCCAGACTTTATCGATATGCCCCACACCATTCACTTCTCTATCGTAAACTTGTTTTGCTATCCAACTCTCATCCATTCTCTCAACATCGCAAAACCCACAAAGCACGCTCACGCTCCTATCATATACGAATGTCCATCACCGGAGAATCCATTCCCCATTTGATACGATTTCATTTAGCCAACCTACTAAAACAGGAAACCTTAAAGCCGACAGCGATTCTGAGAGACCACATGCAAACCTGTGCGACCAAAGACCATTAAGAAACGGTTCTCGTATATTTCGACACATCATGTGCTGACAAGTCATCCAAGCGCAGAAGCTATTCCAGATGAAAATGTTTGTATATCGAGAAAAATCACCAAGCGATTCATATTCGCGAGTGAAAATTCAATAATCACCCCTTCGCAACCAAGGGTCTGACACTCACATTTCACCAATGGTTATAAATTTCACCCAGAGCACTCTAGTGGTCAGGCGCTAACTATCAGCGCAACAGCGCGACAGGTATACACTTTAATTGAATATCTGGTAGATTTAAGTGGGAAATTACCTATTTATTTCTCAGGGGAAACTTAAAAAGATAATTGTATAATCAATTCTGCATCCTGAGAAATTCTGGAACCAGATTGTGGCGCAATAATGCCGTCCAGTCCTCTTGGCGTTTTTGCAGTGCACTTTTTCGGCCATCTTCTTTGTTTACTTACGGTTGCGATGGCGATGTCTCGTGTGGTCCCAGGCGTATTTTAAATAGACGCTGATAAAAGTCTTACAACAAAAGGAATAATTACTGCATTTTTTCACAAAAAATAAAAGATTTATGGCAAAAGCATACAATCTTTATCTTTTTCACGCATCCGTATTTTTCCATTTGCGCCTGAAACAATTGTCGCTAGTAGTAATCCATACGAGATATCGCAATTCCGTCACACCCTTGTTCGCAACCTTCCGCAACTGTTACGTTTGATATCAAATAAATCCATCATGAGCGCACGCCCAAACAATTGTTGATTTGTCGCTTATAGTTCAACTCTCCGTAAACATATCATTGTCATTCCGAGTTGGCGGGTCGTGACTCACGAATACCGACCATTTTAAGCTATCCGAGGTTCTGTTTTTTTTTAATCTCCCTCCATCTCGTATTTATGAAGACAAAGCGAAGGCGTCACTCAAAAGTATTATGGTTCTAAAACACACACGTATGTGATTTTAATCGCAAAAAGGGCAAAGGCATATCGGGAGGCCCGATCGGGCGAGAGAACGGACAACGTTGCAGCGTTGCACCGTGAATTATTAATTTTTCACGCAGAGCACACATTCCGGATGGCGACGGAATACTTCGCGTCGGCACCGTACGTACGTATTCACGTCGGGTGAGCGCGCGTGTGCGATATCCGATCTAGACTCCTGGGCGACTACGGTGAGCGTAAATAAAAGTCTTTTCAAAACGACGCGGCGCAGTAGACAGTAGAAACGAAATAGATCCACGTCCGCCGTGATTGATGCGTGGATTTTCCACGGGATCGAGACGAGGAAATAGTGCGTCACACCTCAGCAATGCGGGACGTCTGGCAGGGGGCGCCGCGAAAGATTGGAAACAGTAGGTATGTACCTAGGATTGTGCGATGAGTCGATTAATCGAAGTCATCGACGATGATTTTAGTCATCGCGGTGCAATGACTGTTATCGATGACGATGAATGTCATCGACCATCGATGTCGATGAGCCGATGAGAATCATCGATGCCGATGAGTCGATGCGAATCATCGATGTCGATGAGAATCATCGATCCCGATGAGTCGATGAGTTGATGCGAATAATTGATGTCGATGAGTCGATGAGAACCATCGATGAGGATGATCAATATCCTTATATCACTAATTTTTCATCTTTTTTTCCATTCATTTGAACGCCTTAGATCTAAAATGTATGTATAAGCACCCCAGCTATTGCGCCTTGAGGACGATGACAGGGCCACAGTGGGATGTTTGGAATTCATGTTTTTCCTCAAGTTTGTGGTAGACGATATAGAAGTAGCGATCACGTTCAATCACAGTTAATACGCAGTAGCAGTGGTAGCATTGTATTCGTTGGTTGCACTGGTGCAGTTGGTAGCACCGGTAGTAGCCTGAGCTAAATCGGCCAAATTCACCGAATTCACAGTCACAGTGATTTCGATTATTTAGTCACAGGCTGTGATTGCTACTTTTCAGTATCGGTGATTCAATCACAGCGATATATCGCTCATCACTACCGCACAGTTCATCGAGAGTCATCGTCCATCGTAATTCATCGGTCATCGGCATTCATCGATCATCGACATTCATCGATAGTCATCGATCATCGTGTACACTCTATACGATGATCGATGACAGCCATCGTAATCTCGATGAATTTATTTCATCGAAAATCGATGACCAAAATCGGTCATCGCACAAGCCTATATGTACCTACCTACATACAACCAGGTCTGTGCGATTATTCGATTAATTGAATAGTCGATTCAATTACTTTTACAATTGATCGATTATATCAGCACATCGATGTCGATTGCGGTAATCGACTCAATTGTCAATTTTTTTCAAATGTCAATTGTTGGTCAATTGTCAATTGATATTCAATTCACAATTATTGTCCGGTAATCGATTAATTGATGATCATTGACAGTGGTGACGGCCACCACCTACCCCTCCCTCCAGAAGTTAGCAAGAACATATCTAGCTATCCCGGCAACTAGCACTGCGTCCGTGAGGTTGTTCAGTCTCGGTGGGAACATTGTCGACGACATACGCCTGTGTCTTTCGGATGAACACGCTGAGTATCTCATCAGCATGTCTTCAAATAGCAAAATATTCCTTTAATTGACTAATAAAAACTAACTGATTGAATTATTTTGTTGTTTTTCAAATAAGTTCCTTCATTTTTCTCATTGCCAAAGGAAAGCCATTGAAAAGCACGATCAAATTGAGTCCTGTCAATTAATTGACCGATGTCAATTAATTGAGCAATGACCGTTAATTTACACCCATTTCGATGTCAATTAATTGGCCTTTGTCAATTAATTGAATGACTTCAATTAATTGTCTTTTCTTCGATTCCCGACAATTGAATCGACCACAATTCCAATTATTCTTATAATTGATCGATAACGATTTTTTTCGATAATCGCACAGGCCTAGGATAAAGTCCCTGGAGGACCCGCCTTGGTGGGGGTGCCGGTTTCAGGACAATATTATATTGTATCTATTTATTTTCTGAACACCAAAAACAGCACAAAGGCCTTTTACATTGGCGGAAATTACAGATAAATAAATTAAACACATTAACTACAAAAATCAACTACAGTCTCTAAAAAAAACCACACGGTCACACGAGTCACTACAAATATAAGGTGGCAGGAGAAGGAGTTGAAGGAGGTCGAAGAAAATTCATGATAAAGTAAAATACCGATTTAGGGCATTGTCCTCATCAAGTACCTGAAAACTTTATGGACCCGACGATGCCATAAGTAGGTGAAACGCGTCGTGCAAATACAAATATTGTGGAAAAGTACAAAGTATTTTACTTTATCGTGATTACAAACATTAGAAACTTATACGATTTGAAGCCTGCCATTGTCAAGTTTATTTGCCACTATTATTATTAAAGTAATCTACCAGTTACGTTAGGTGTAATGGAGGTGAGTATAAATCCTCCACATTTTTACATGTGCAGGGTCCTATCTCCTTACACTATTTCGTCCTTGATCTCAGCGTACGTCCTACCTTTCTTCATCCCTCCCATAAAACTTGTCCTCTTTCCTCCCCTTTCCCGCTTACTCAACATCCTCCCCTCCATCACGCTCTCATCTCAGCATCCTTTCATCCCCCAGTACCTCTTCCAAGCACCTCCTCCTACTCTCCTCCAGAAAGTACGTCTCCTCACCCACCTACTAAGCACTTTCTCACTACACCGGAATGTTAAATGACTCACAATATATTCCGTGCATAAAAATGTTTTATCAAAGATACTTTTCTTAGATTATAATCAACCTGTTAAGGCTGGAAAGGAGTAAAAATCCCCTTTCTTGGATAACCTTGATCCCCAGCAACTTCTTTTCACTCCACAGCTCTGCATATGTCCTTCCTCGACTCGATATATTATAATGAACCAATTGATAATATTAACAATAAAAAAGTCCAACGAAAACTTGGAGAAAAAAGCATGAAAAAAACTGCGAAGAAGGAGATACAAACATATCGGACACATTTTTCGGCATTACTACCAAATGGAAACAATATTGGAAGGAGAAATTAATGGGAAGCATGATAGAGGAATGGAATACATTATGAACATCATGAAGGACGTCAAAGTAAATAATAATGTACGAATAAAACTGATGGCAGAGAGGAAAGTGGAATGGAGAGCTGCTGCAAACCAATCCTCGGACTGACGACTACTGATAATGATGAATAAAAACATTTCAGAAGTAGTATCTTTCTAATCTAGCACCTTATGTCAGTTCCGCAGATGTATTGAGAGTGAGCAATAACACATAAAGTGAAAACCTTCAAATCGTGTGATCTAGATTAGCAGTGGTCATAGCCTTGGTTGCAGCTTCCGAGTGTCTCAACCTAGTCCTTCCAGCAATTTTCAACAAATCGTACAGCTCTTCTTTGCACGTTCTTGAGATAGTGAATTATTTTTTTTGGGTCCAAAAAGCCTGAGGCGCATTTAAGGTGAGGTACAGATAGATAGAAAAACGAGTTTATTGGGGTGAGATTGAGACAGCATGCAGTCGCTTTATCCACCTCTCAATCTTTTCGTCAAAGTTTCATCCACGTAAAATAATTTTATAATCAATTTGACAAAATATGGTGCACAATAAAAATATAAACAGGATGTACGTCGGTCAAAACAACGACAATATGGTAACCCGATTTACCCAAATATCACGGGGTAAACCGGATAAGTGCACACTTGTGTAATTATTCTATTTCTCCTAATATGAAATGATTTTTCAGAAGCTATTTTATGTATATTTGGTTAACAGAATGTTGAAGCTATCAATGATACGTTAATTTCGTTAAAAAGCTATTCTAAATAAAAAATAGATCAATAATTCTGAAACTGACCCAAATTCCTCCCACCAATCCCCAAAACATGTATAGATCTACACAAAATGAAAAGCGTACAAATTATACGCACGAGTATTGCAAAACAATATTTTTTACACATTAAACCAGAAGGTTTCGATAAAAAAAGAAAAATACAATTAGAATGGAAAAGGTTAAAATAAAAAGAATATGCCAACAATGGATATTGCTAGAAGGAGTAAAATAAATAAATACGCTAAAATACCAAGCAAACAATAATTGTAAACAAATAGAGAAACAATTAAATAAACGGGAAAAATATAGTAAGTAATTAATTAAAGTAAATAAATAGTGTAAGGGGTATAAGTAGAGCGCCCCATGTTACAAAATCAGTACGATTTAGTAACATGAGACGAATTGCATCATTTAGTTGGGTGATTTGGAAAACAACAGCGGAATGTTTTCGATTCGAAAGAACAGGAATCTAACGACGAAAAATATAATCCCAATTAGGATTTCAAACGAACGGTAGCGACGTGACCAAAGACGTTTCGCTCGCATCAAACAGGTCCATCTTTAGCCAGGGAACTCGCAACCGCCCTTGGTGGCCTCCCCCTCCTCCTCCAAGGCAGTGGCCGTCGACCGTATTTCACCCGCACGGTCGGGTTACCACTAGGGCGTGAGTCCTACTCGATAGTTCTACTCTCGATATATATATACTACACACGGATGCCTCTCTCCCGCAGCGTCCACGCCCATCATCCGTTTATGGATTCCTTTCACTGTCCCATACGTCAGTGGGAGTCGGCCAGGAGTAAAGGAGCCGGAGATCGTGACGCATGAATCTTCTTCCTATGGGAGAGCGGAAAGCGAGACGTTGTGGCTAGAAATGAAGAAGAGAAAATGGTTTTTACAAGCCACTAACTGCTGGTGTTGTTCTATCTGTGGCTGGTGGTTAATATTGTTATAAGGGCAACCTACCGGTTAAGGTAATCAGAAATGGCAGAGCGTAGAATTTACAGATTTCTGCAGGCGCATTCCTCTATCTACCAACACAATTTCTTTCTTCATCTCAACATACGTCCTTTATCAATTCACCACGTCCATAAGACTTATTTCCTTTTTTCCTTTTCCTCCTTATCCAACATCCTCCACTCTTATCACAGCCTTCAAGAACCCTTCGCCCCTCATATCCGCTTTCAACCACCTACTCTGCCTCCTCCTAAACATGCTCGTGGTTTTCCTCTAAAATATATAAATTTCCGGAAGAAAGCAGAAAGGTTCGCAGAAAGGTTCATTTCAGTAGAAGAGCCCGACCCCTAAAAAGTAGCTCCGCACGGCGGATCTACTTAGTTTGCACGTTCGACTACTAGGGTTCCCACTTTTGCAAATCTTCATTTCCAGCTTCCAAATGCTCAATATGATCTTCACATTGGCATGACTATCTATGACTCTTAATCCAATTGCACAGGTGGGCTTCTCTAGTGGGTTGTGAAGAATATCAGCGTATTTCAATATATAGCTTTGTTTGGATCGTAAATAACGACGTCAAACCCGCTACTGACAATGTCCCTCCCTCTCAAGTTGAACGCAGTCATGTTGGTTGTGTTGCCTACCATGTGTTCTCCTCTCACCGTCACTTCTTTGCCGAGCCCTTACACACGAGTTTTCCCCCTCAACATCACGCTTCGTGCAACAGAACTGCCACCATGTTTCGGTACTACTATATTTATTTCGACTGTATTTTTTTAAATCCCACGTTCGACCGAGGAATACTATAATTGAAACACATCTCTCCACAGTTTTCGATGCAGGTAGTAATTTCGACTACTTCGGGCGAAAAGGCGCGGGCGGCTGCCACCAAGTTTCGCTACCAAAACATTAGAATCCTGGGGAGGGCAAGGAATGATGTTTCTAGCGGGAGGAGTTTGGGAGGGAGAGATAAGGAGAGCGAGGGGCTTCGAAAACTGGTCGTCGAAGTTGTGTGTCCTTTCTCGTCCTCTGGGACTCTACCACCCCCTCTCCTCTCGAATTCCTCCCTCCCTACCCCATCTTACGCGTCTGGATTTCGGCGAAATTATTTCAGAGGGGAGGGAAGAGTGGGAGGGAGAGGGAGAGAGGGTGGGGGGCGTGAGGGAATTTCGGGAAAAACCCGAGGGAGGCTTGGTCGGTGGTTTCACCGCAAAACGACTTAAAATATCATTTATATCGAGGTGTAGTAAAACTTGCTGGCATTCAGTGTAAAAAGGTGGGATAAAGGTGCCGCGGGTTCATACAGGAGTCCTTAGGTACCTCTGCTGGCTCGTCGACGCTCTATTCACCATCAGTGGCCCTTGTCTGTCGAGAGCCGCCATTTTTTAAAAGCCTATAGTTCACATAAGTAATCGTTTAAGGCTTAACTTTGTGGAAGTTGGTAACATCCATGATAGAACAACTTGGTTTTAAACCACACAATTTATTTCAGACGACCCGGGTTTCAGCAACTTACATTTTGTGCCATCTTCAGGTAACAAATTTCAAAGGTGGCCGGGTATATATATGGTTGAAGGAACAAATGGGTTGTGCAGCATGGAAAGGGGGAGGGGAGGAAGAAACAATTCCTTTAGTTCACATTCTGACTCATTCGTTCACTAAAGGAATCTCCCGGCTGAAGGTAGATTTTATTGAAAGTCAGTTAAAAATCCTCCAGCATTTGACACGTCCAGGGCCCTATATTTCTGTACAAAATATAATTCCTATATACCTCCAGTATTTCTTTCTTCATCTCAGGGTACGTCGTCGCAGCCAAAGCGGCACCTCTTTAACACATGAGACTACCAATGTACGATCTCTACTATCAATACTACTCGTATGTGATGCAGTACTCCAATTGAAGTGCTCTTCACATGGCACATGAGCAGGAATCGGTACCCCCTTGAAAAATCTCTGCCAGGACGGGATTCAAACTCTAGGCCCTTGGGATGAAAAACCAGTACCCTTTCGGTGTAAGAAACCGTCTCAAGCCCTATTTTGTGGAATTCATTCATCATATAAATATGAAAAACACTTTGCAATTCCAAAAATATAGAAAGAAGTTTTGTGAAAAAGGAAAAATTACGGTTTCCAACCAGAGTTACATTTTCCAGTGCTTTACAAAGGGATCATCTACATCTACGAAGTACCGTGCAAGTCACTACTAGGGTGTGTGGTACGGGGTGATTCCACACCAGGCATGCAGCACTCGTCCCAGCACAAATCAGAACCTCGCACGCTCCCACGGCCGCTAGGCGCAGGCCAAAAAGCAGTCAGGAGAACAGTGCGCTGTCCGACCAGAAACTGGGAGAGTGATACGTAAATGAAGATGCAAACATGCAGAACAATGCTATTCACGCATCTAGTGGTTAATATTACTGATACTGTTAATTTATGAGTGCTACGAGATGCTGCTTCATGCAGAGAACAAAATAAAATAATGCCGGACAAATGGAGCGGTGTGAAGTGTTAGTAATGATGTTGTGTTATTAAACACAAGTGAAGATTCTACTCTATTTATTGAGGGTGGGAGTTTCATATGATTGATCTATCGCAACCATTATGATCCCTTATTTTGCGTGGGAAAAATAACATTTTAAATCTATCGGTTCGGCAGGCAATTTCCTTTATTTTATTCCTGTGATCGCTTCTACCGTAGTAACAAGGTGTATATAAACATCTAGCCATTAACGACGGAGCACCCAAAATACCACCACCCGCATGCAGATTCCTATTCCCCCGTCATGGTACATGTACAAGCCGTGGTACAAACGATGGTGCAAACCAAGGTACTTGCAATAGCACGCAGGCCATTCCGATAGACGAGAACAAGTCCGTTCTGCATAGGACGCCTCCTGTTTGACTGGCTCGACTGAGAGCGAGTTGTGTGTGCATTTTGAAAGAAACTGCACAAAGCACTGGATGCTTAAGTGAGATTTAATTTATGCGGTTATAATGAGCAAAAAAAGTTTAGTTTTTTCAATGATATTAGAATCATTGTTAGCTAATTAAGTAACTTACGATTGCAATTTCTCACTTCCCTGCCTATGACAGGACAGAATACCATTACCATTCGGAATTAATAGCGAAAGCAAAAGTATTCATTGAAGATACATTTCTTCCGGTTATTACACCGCGTAGGTCCATTGTTCAGGGACGACAGTTTCGCCGGCGTTGCAGTCGGCTTCTTCAGGTCAGTGAAGTGTGGATGCAGTATGTGCGTTTTGCGCGGGAAAAAGAAAAACAGCAACAGCCAATCACGAGTGACCTAACCCCCACGGATAGATATATAAGGCGGCCAACATACTGCATCCACACTTCACTTACCTGAAGAAGCCGACTGCAACGCCTCCCAGCTCTGAGTACTTTTACACTTCGTCACCTTTATTTAAGGCACCTAAACATGGAACTCTGTTACGAAACCGGTTGTTTGTTTCAATAAAATTGTTAAAAGTTTTTGGCGTTTGAAGTATTAACTGCGTGAATTCAGGAGACCTACGAATTAATGACAGTAAAAAAATACTTAACCTAAAGGATAAGTGTTTTACAATGGAAAATCGAAGAGCGGGAAGGATATCAAATGTGAACATTTTCTTTTCTTTGATTTTGGAAATGCCATTGATTGCTTTTAGTCCATTTTTCCTTTTTGTCAATTTATCATGATTTTTTGGTCGTGCGTAGGAATTTAATTCTTCATTAGTTCAACTCACTTTTCTCAATTTTTATTTGTACCATTTTATACCCTTTCTGCTCTAAGCTGCCGGAAATGTATATAATTTAGTGGAATACCACTAGCCTTATATGAAGAGGAGGCCGAATAATGTGGTTTGAAGAGGTAATGAGGGGAGAAGGGTTACTGAAGGAAGTGATAAGAAGGGAGGATATTGGGTAAGCAGGGAAGGGGAAGGAAGAGATTAGGTTTTATGAACGGGATGAAGAAAAATAGGACGTACGTTACGATGAGGAGAGAAATTTTGTAGTCAAGTTGTCTGAGCCTGTAAAAAAATAGAGGATGTTTTACTCTCATCCACTTAAACCTAACATAAGCGGTAGATCACCCTAATAACAAGATTGACCACCAGCCACTGTTAGTGCAATTGTTCTTTCATTGTTACAGTTGGTTACAGTATTATAGCCACTACGCCAACACCATCCCTTCACACATCCGGATTTCGGCGATAGTATTTCGGAGGGGAGGAGGACACAGTGGGAGGAGGAGGGAGTTTGAAGAAAAGTGGCGGCAACTTAAGGACTCCTCCACCGTCTCCGAGAATGTTCGCTTGTGTGGCTTCGTGTTTATGTGTCAGTGAGCGTGCCTGTTCTCTTATAGGAGTCCGAAGATTCAAACACAAGACATTTCCAAGTTAAAAAATTCTGAGCGGAAAACGGAGAGACATTCGTTAGACCAAGCCGTCTAACCCCGACAGACACGTGAATCCTTAACATTTAAGATAATAGGCTCGTGATCTCTGAGTACATATATCTCTCTCAGGGGAAAAATAACTCCCCACAACAGAGCTATTTCATTCAGGATACCCAATTAAAGACAGTAGAATCCGTAAAATATCTCGGAGTTAGGCTCAATAATAACCTATCGTGGAATAAACATATTCGGGAAATAACAGGTCAAGCTAATCGTAAATTGGGATTTGTTAAAAGAATTCTAGGCAAGTGCGACGACAAAGTGAGAGAAATAAGCTACTTCTCCCTCGTTAGACCCCATTTAGAATATGCTTCCAGTGTTTGGGATCCTCATGAAACAGGCTTAAAAACAGAGTTAGAACGTGTACAGAGAAGAGCAGCCAGGTACGTGAAAAGCCGTTACGATAGTCTTGTTAGTGTTACTGACCTCTTAGAACAACTCGGATGGGAATCACTGTCAGACCGTAGATTGAAAACAAGACTAAATCTATTATGTAAATTCAAGAGAAGTTTATTTTCCGACGAAGTTGATCATATTTTACGACCGCCAACGTACTATGGTAGATTAGATCATAAAAATAAAATAAGAGAGATAGACTGTAGAACAGATAGATTTAAAATGTCGTTTTTTCCGCGAGCGATAAGAGACTATAACGGCTGTGTAAGGACTTAGAAATAGATTAGTTGACTGGTAGTGTAGCTTACTAACTTATGTATTTCTTAAAGCATGTTTACGGAGTTTTATGGTATTTCTAACAGCATGTTTTGCATGTTCTAGCTTCATAGGCAGAGAGCATGTGGGTATTCTCTTGCATGCTGCATGATGGTTTTTAGTTAATGATGGAATTGGTTAGTATCCTTAACATTCATGACCGTGCGGTGTGCATGTGGCGGTCCGCTTGCATGCTGCATTTTGGTGACTTGTCACCCCCTGCCAAACACCCTAGAGGTGGCTCGCAGGGTAATATGTAGATGTAGATGTACATGAGCACACATTAAACAAAACAACTAATGTAATTATATCTGATCGGTATTTTCCTATAATATAATAAATATTAACCAAACGAACAATGTCAGGGGTAACTTTGTGAAATTTCTCCATAATGGAAAAGGAAAAAAACTTTGCTAATTTCACTTGTAAGCTTGTTCCTTTCCCAGTTTCCAATCTAGTTGAGGGTAGAGCTCACCCCGAACTAAGCCACAGGCGTCTGGATTTCACACATTCAGGATAGGGGGGCCAGTTCCTTTCCCTGGGCCACCTCGCAATCCGAGGATTTTTTGTTCGGGGGCGTCCAAAGGCGGATTTGAACCCGGGACCCTTCCCTTCGATCCCTTCGCCCTTATCACCCTTCACCCTTCGATCCCTTCGATCACCCCGATCACCTTCGATCAGTAGCCAAGCGCTCTACCCACAAGACCACCACGCTCCCACTCCTTTTCCATAATAAATATTATATTAGAATAAGACAAATTAATAGTCTATACCATTACGGATATAAAGAAGAAGCTGGTGAAGAATTTAATATAAAGCGCTCTTCGTATGACACAGAAACGTTAAGAGAAAAAGAGGAGACTAGGCAGCAGGCATTCGAGATGTGCGGGGGGTGGATTAGGTTTGGTGGACAGAAGGAACAAACGAAAAAGTAAGATTGGTGAGGAAAGGAAACTCCAGGATGAAAAAAGGGGGCATATTAGGTGGTTGGAAGGGGTAAAGAGACTCGAAGGGTTTCTAAAGGCCATGATAGAGGAGAGCATGTTGGGTAAGCCGGGAAGGGGAAAAAAGAGAATAGGTTTTATGGACGGGATGAAGAAAGTTAGGACTTATGCTGAGATGAAGAAAGGTAGGACTTATGCTGAGATGAAGAAAGAAATATCATTGGCATACAGAGCCGAGCACATTTATAAGCCTAGAGAATTTTACTCAATTCGATTTAACCTACCGTAACCGTTAGATTAGGTACCTAAATTATAAAATCATATGGTCCATCGATTAGTAATTGGCTTGAAATTACATTGCGATTGATTTTTTAATGTATTGGCTTAAGTCTTAGAATGCAGCATTAGTTAATGAATTAATAATCATTATCTCTTTAATTAGTTTTTAACCATCCAACTCATGACTAAACGCCGTCCTTCTTATCAGAAGTCAATTCAAACATCAAGAGCATTACTTAAAGGGAGTCTTACGGGCCGTTTCCGAGACTTTAAAACGAAGTTATCTTTCCTCTAAATCTAGCAATGATTTACGCTGACGTGACGTGTGCGATGAAAATGCTTGAGGCGGAAACAGCTCCGATGACATCGAGCCAAGGAAAAGCAAGGAGTAAAGGAACACGTAATGCTTTCTGGCTGCACAGACCAAATTAATTCTCCAGAAGTCTTCGCCAGATTAAAAGGAAAATATGGAATCGTTAGCCAACTTTACTATGAGCATACAGTCCGGCATACTCTCTTCCTGAATATACGAGCATCAATTCTCTGGTATTGCATAATCCAGTTAAATAAATTTCGTCCCGCAATATGTTAGCCCTACAGAACTCCTAGTGACTTCAGTAACAAACATTAACCAGTTTATGACAAGAACGCTTTACGATTTTGGAATTAATGGGAAGGGAATTACGAAATTTTAGTCTCTTGCAATGAGGAAAAAAACACCTCCCAAACAACGATTAAACAACGTCCAACTCAAGCAACCTATAGACCATAAACACACAGACATCAAACATTAAGGCAAAGGAAAAGAATGCTAGCAAGTACACATAATATGGAGTTGAGATCAACAGGTTGAACTTAGACAGTGGAAATATTTATAAGCAAGATAGACTTGAATTTGCATTACCAATATGCGCACACAACATAAAGTTTACGCACTATAAATAAAGCATGATAGCAGGTATAGGTAAAAAATCACCAGCATTCGGTACTACATCTACATCTACAAAATACCCTGCAAGCCACCTCAGGGGTGTGTGGCAGGGGGCGAGTAATCACCAACATGCATTACACTATACCCTAGAGTTAGTGCAACTACGACTAATTATGCATTAGCATAAATCGCCAATGCTTGTTATTACCGGGGCAACTACCGGGTATTATATTTTTCTATTCCAGAACAATAGGATAGTTTTTGAAACCGGGTCTACCAAAGGTACCTACCGGTACCTTAGCAGCACAGGCACAGCTGGGGTTAAATCTTTCAAGTGCTTAGGGAAAATAGTTGAAAGACAGTTATACGTAATACTGGAATAAGACGAAATAAACCGTTATTTACTGGGAATATAGTGTATGAAAAACTTTTCAATAGAATACTTCTTAATTTAACAACATTTGGAAATTTATTGCATACAATTACGCCGAGAGCAACATATGCTTATCCATAGAAAAAATTAGCTTAGAGAGTATATATGTGCAAAAATAACAAAAAAATGAAAGATAAAAAACTTTGGTAATGGTAAGGCTAGTGTGAGTGTGGATTCTTGAGGGACTAGTTTCATCAAATAAAATAGCACAACATGAGGATGCAAAATGTCTCCGTGGCCGTTCGATGTTTTTATGAATAAAGGTGTGGGAGATGCAAGGTTCTTAAAAGTATTCTTTAAAGACCTTGTGATAATGTCGTTCTAATGGCTGTAGATGGAATTATGGTAATAGTACTATTGTTTTTTTGAAGAAAAGTTAATTTTATATAAAAATACAAATTACAAACTTTACATCGTAAAATATATGATCTTATACTTTTTTTATAATCTATGACACAAAAGAAATTAAACCAAATTGCATCAACATATACTGTGGCGTGCACCGCATTCCACTCTTCATTTGTTCGGAGAGTCGCAAGAGGTGAAGTCAAGGCCACGTGACCGGAGGCGACGGAGCCCGGAGGAGCAGACCAGGAGCCTTATTCAGTAAGGACTCGACATGGTCGAACCTCGGAAAATCCGTGAATGTGACGTCACTTCCACCAATAAATATCAACGCGTAGTAGTAAGTAGTAAGTAATATCAACGTATCAAAATAGTAGTAAGCTTCCCGCGCAAACGCAACGCTGCTCCATGATTGGCCGGAGCATTGATCGCTTTTTGGCGCCTAACTTGGCCTATATAAGGACGGACCAAAACCTTCTCGCCATCCTTCACCTGAGGACGCCAGCAGGATAGCTGACGAAACTGTTGTGCTGAATGACAACTGACGCGGAGGCAACCCGAGAAATGTTGAAATCAATAAATAGCAACCTTTGAATGGCCCCATTTCCAATTTTAGAGGCTGTGACGTCAAAATTTCGTCACTTTCGAGGCTCGGAAATTCCGAGAACATACAGAATAGCCCCCCTGAGGAGCAGGCGACACCTGAGAAGGGCACCAAACGGAACTTCGAGCCCCACCACAAGTGATCGCCTCACTTCTTGCAAATATTCATTATATTTTGGTGTAATCACTACTTATAAATTGGAAATTAAAAAAGGAAAATTACTGGTGAGATCTTCTTTCTTTGTTGAATCTCCAATCCAAGCCGCCACGCGTCGGAGACCCCCACGGAGAGAAGACCCATTCTGTGGAACACGTTCCAGAGAAGTTACAATACAAAATAGTATTAGTACCATTATATATTACCATTAGTATGCACCATGTTAATGATAATATCATGTTAATGATAATACCATGTTTATGATAATACTTCGTATTTTTCTGAAAAAGTTTTATTGCACGACGCGATTCACCGATTTACGGCATCTTCAGGTACAGAAGAAAGTTTGTTACATGTGTTAATTTTTGTTGTTGTTTAAGACAGACAGGATAGACTCCTAAATTTTGCTATTTATAAAATTAAGTGCAATAGTTGCAATAAGGCACACATCGGCCAGACTGGTAGAAGTTTTATCACACGTATCAAATAACACGCCAGAAGTTACAGGAATATGGATTTCACCTCAACTTTTGCTAAACACCTACTTGATAACAATCACACGTGCGATTTTATTCCCAAAATATAACACGTTCTTCCCGAAGGCTTGAAAATGGACGCACTTGAACAAATATGTAGTAATTATGAGACTTATAACCTTTGTAATGAATTATTATTTCCGCATTCCTCCCCAATCCTTTCCGATAAATTTAACCTTTCCCGCCTCACCAGCCCTTAATCAACTTGTTTTATTTCCTCAGCCCTACCAGAATATTTATTTTTCCCCTCCTCCCACGTAACTGCAACAAACATTATTCACATATGTCTGTACCTGACGATGCCGAAAATTGGTGCGACGCGTCGACGATAAAACATTTTGTAGCAAAATACTAAGTATTATCATTAATCATGAGTACTAATATAATAAACTTCTAGGAAGTGAAGCCTGCCACTGTCAAGGAATTATGGTAGTTCTATGTTCCATGGTTTCAAGCTCAACTATGTGGAAGTTGAATTTCACAAATGAAAAAGTAACTTGGTTTCCTTCCACAGATTTATTTTCTTGGTACGACATGTTTCGACACAGCGGTGTGATCATCAGGTACAAAATTTTAACGATTTTCAAGAGATATATATACTCTTAAGGGACTTGGTGGTGTAAATTGCCATATTACGGAATTATTTCAGAAAAATAGGCAACCTCTTCCCAAAACACCGGTTTAGAATAGCATTTTATAACAATGACAATCTTAAAACATTCCTGAACAACACAAAAGACAAAGTTCAACCATTAGAAAATAGTGGAATACATAAATTTAAGTGCAACGACTGCAGTGCCGCATATGTGGGACAAACAGGACGCACTTTCCAGACAAGAATAGAAGAACATAAGAGATGTTTCCGGAAATGTAATCTATCGCAGTCCCACTTCGCCAGACATCTATGGGAAGAAAACCATAACAGCGACTTCATACCGGAGATATCACAACGAGAGAAAAAAGGAAGGAAGATGGACAAAAGGGAGGAGCTGGAAATAAGAAGGAGCATGAAGAAATGTCTTTTACTCAACGACATCCTTTATGAAAAACATTCCCCCTCCTAGAAGTCTCTCTATCCCTCACGGAAAAACAAACCTCCCTCCCTCTCCTCCCTCCCTGACCCTCCCACCCCACTCCCCACCTGCTGATAACCCACCGCTTCCTTAATCCCTAACCCTCGAGGAAGAAGCACACCTAAGAAACCCACCCACCCCACCCCCCAACCAACAAACCCCCCTCTCCCACACACGTGTCCTTCACGGGTGTTTTCTAGATTTCCACACCACCCCTTACCTCTCCCCCGCTATTTTCCCCTCCTCAACCCCCTTCCCCCCCTCTCCTACCTTCCACCAAGTCCCTTGAGGTGGTTCCACCGTAAAATGACTTAAATGTCATTTCATTCATATTCTGTCCACTTATAGAAAAAGTTGTCCTCTATCTGATATGAGCAACTAAAAAATACCTTTCCACGCTATTTTATTCAATTGAACTTGAAATTACATGGTGTTCAATGGGGGAATGAGAGAAACACGGGGAAAACTAGTATTTTTCCATAAAATACAAATGCCATTGTCGTGGAAAAGTGTCTCTAAGAAGGAAATAGTCCAGAGAAATTGAATAAAAATAAAATACAGGCATCCTGCCACCTTATTTTTCTAGTTATTGAAGAATTAATGCCGTAATTGAAGTCAAAATGCGGTAATTCGCAGGAAATGGCGCTGCAGTCGGCTCCTATGGCTGGAAAAAAGTGCTCATTTTAAATACATTCGTGGAATAATCTGAATCTTTTGTACCTTACTATTGGGTTTCTATGGGTAACGCATTGGATCAGTGAAAGCAGGATTTTTTTGCCAAAATATCAAAAAAGTGGAATTTAGTATTTGTTTTGACTCAAACAGTAGCGGCGGAACCTCCTTAAGAGTATATATACCTCTTGAAAATTGTTAAAATTCTGTACCTGATGATGACACCGCTGTGTCGAAACATGTCGTACCAAGAAAATAAATCTGTAGAAGGAAACCAAGTTACTTTTTCATTTATGGTAGTTCTACTTTAGGTGGATGACACAGTGTGGGGAACTGAGAGCCCACTGGGATAACAGGGGTTTCGGATAACTTCTGTGAAGCAACAGGGAGAACGTGTTTGAGTGTGAAAGCGTCGAAGACCAAAGTAATTGTTTATTACAGGGAGAATTGAAAGAATGATTTTATACTGAGGGAAAATGACAAATTAATGACTGATGAATGACTAATTGGAAAAGTTGAGGAATTTGTGCACCTTGGCCAAATGCTCACTGAAAATGGGAAGAATATATGAGGAGATAAAGAAGCGTGCGAATGCAGGTAGGATTAAATGACAGGCTGTCGACAACTTCAAGGAGGTTCACTGCGACTGTGAGAGTCAAAACAAAAACTGGATTCCACCTTTTTGTTTCTATTGTTTAAAAAATGCTGCTTTCACTGAGGAAAATCCTTGGTTATCGAAAAACAAAATGAAGGTATAAAATCTTCAGATCATTTGAAGATTATATTTTTTAAGAAAATATTTTACAGCAACAGGAGCCGACTGCAACTCCATTTCTATTGAATAAACGCCTTTTGACTTTAGCTTCATATAGAAATTGGGTAATAACTCAAAAATCAAGATGGATTGGTGGTTTAATTTCATCAGCAATCAACTTCCTGTTAACGTTCGCGTCTTATAAAACAGTATTTCGCGGAAATGGCATTTAGAATCACTAGAATAATACTATTTTCTCCTATTCAAATTAGCCTTGCGAAAAAAATAAGAGGAGAAAAGTAGGATGTTGTTGCTAACATCAAACGGAGGACAAAGTTTTCTATTCGTTGACAGAATATTGATTAAACGAAATTTATATAATTTTACAATGGACCCATCTTAATGTTAGCAAGGATAAACGAAGATGGTGATTGCACATTCATTCATTCGTTAGAGTAATCTTACGGTTAGAGGTAGGTTGTGATGAAAGTCAGAGAATATCCAACGAACTCTTACACGTGCCGTGCCCTTTCTACCTCTAGTATTTCTTTCTTCATCTCAGCATAAGTCCTACCTTTCTTCATCCCGTCGATAAAACCGATTCTCTTCCTTCCCCTTCCCCGCTTACCCAACATCCTACCCTCTATCACGGCCTTCAGCAAACCATCGTCACTCATTACCCCTTCCAGCCACCTACCCTGTCTTCCCCTAATCTCATCTATAAGTTTTCTCTCCTCGCCCACCATGTCAAGCACTTCCTCATTTGCCTTCCTTTCCGTCCAACGCACCTTCTCCATCCTCCTCCACACCCACATCTCAAAAGCCTTCAGCCTACTTTCGTCTTCCTTTCTCAAGGTCCACGTTTCTGCCCCATACAACGCCACACTCCTAATCAAGCTCTTCACTAGCCTCTTTTTTACATCCTTACTTAAGGTCCCCGTCATCAGCTCCCTTCTATTATTGAACGCTTCCTTAGCTAGCAAGCTAGCTAGCTAGCGCTATTCTCCTCCTAATGTCTTTGATTGCACATTAGGGTGTAAAAAAATGACTAAAAAAGAAATGCCTTACCTCCGCCTAGAAATAGGTCCTTAGTGGGAATCTCTCTTGAAAACGGAACGCGAAACACGAGTTCCGTCTATGCCGTAACAGAAATAAAAATAAAATGCGGCGAGATGATACAAAAGGATCCACGGTGCGGAATGGAACGTGGATGGACCGGTAAGGAGTGAAGGACGATTCGGAGGTTGCGGTATAAAGAGATGGGGATAGGGGTGGTGGGATAGAATGTCACCTCGGTGGTTGCAAGTTCGAGATGGGACGGTCGGTGGTCGGAGGAGGAATTCAAGCCGGGCTCCTTTGTTGTCCGAGAAGTTCTGGAGGCCGGGAGACACGTAGTGCAAAGGATTCGGAGAAGGCGGACGAACACACTGACCAGCCGCTATACTGAATCATAATGAGAAACAGTTCTCTGGCCACGGCAATCTATATGACATAATCTCCATAAAGTGGAGGGGATAAATACAAAGGTGTCACATGAATGAGGAAATATATAATGGAAAAAGTGTTCCTTGTAAAATGAAAAAATCATCCGATTTCTTTTAACTTGTCGGCATGGTTAACTAAACTTTATTGCATGGTTCCAAGAAAAACGGCTTTCCGCCAGAAGTAACTAGGAACACGTACGGAAGCACTTTATTCAAACATATATTTGAAGCTACTCTTATGTGGCATTGAAGCCTGGACTATATGAGCGGCAGAGCATAAGAATTGGGAGCTATGAAAATGTGGTGCAATCGAAGGATGATGAAGTTCAAATGAGCATAGAGAGTCATGAACGGTGCCGCGAATATTTGGAGAGAAAAATGTATCATGACAACTGCGAAGAAGAACTAACAAACTTATTGGACACATTTTGCGAAATAAAAGTCTATTTAAAACAGAAATGGGAGGAAAAATGAATAGGAAGAATTACAGACGAAAACAGAATTACAGTACAAAATCCGAGGATTTTTGCAAAATTGAGTGGAATTTGTGCATAATGACGAAATAACACGTGCAATTTTCCACAAAAATAAAATTTACTGCCGACCCGAGTTTCAATGTTGATACACCTAAAGATGATATATCAACATAGAAACCCGGGTTGGAGGTAAATTTTATTTTTTTGGAGAATTACAGTGTCGGCCCTGGTGGCAGCAGGGTTAAGTCCTCGCCTGCATACATTAGGGTCGCGGGTTCGAATGCCACCTGAGCGGATTTCTCACCACTCAGTGAATGGTTGCGTGCGTTCGTCATTTGTTAACTGTTAAATTATGTTAATTCAATTTTACATGTAAAAAGTCATTGGTGCTGTTTTCCGTGGTTACGGAAAATAAAATAAATAAATATAAAAACTAGTAAGGAATACATCAGGCAAATTATGAAAGACGTCAAAGCAAAGAATTATGCAGGATAGAAGCGATTGGCGGAGAGGAGAGTAGATTGGAGAGTTGCAGCAAACCAATCTTCGCATTGATGACTACAGATGGTGATACATCCCTTTTGGAATAAGCATATTAGAACCTAGTTCTTGCTGTTAGGCCTAGGAAACTAGCTCCCATATAAAAACTTATCCACAATGACTTACCATTGCATACCTTTTTGGTATTATTATATTCCGCATCTATTACAATTATGCATTGCTTCATACATGTTCTCCTATTCTTAAGACTCCTAGAACTCCCTTCTTTTTAAGAGTTTCTTCCACCACATTCATCCACGACCTTAAAGCCCTTCTTCTTATACCTTCACTTTTCATTCTCTTTGCATGGAAAAAACCAACGAAGGACACTCCTTTCATATTTGTCTGTTTCAGAAATGAGGGTACTTCGTAGGTAGAAAGATAGGTTCGTAGGTAGGTCAATTCCGTTCTAGAAAGAAGCGCAATTGGTTATAACAGGTTGACAGAATGAATTACAATTACAGAATTAAGTGGAACAGAATTTTTTAAATTTATTGAAAAAATAAAATAGTAGTTCTTCAATGGTTTCGTCATGTCAAGATAATGGATAACTCCTAATATTCCTTCTCTTAAGTGTGTCTCCACCACATCCAAACATGACTTTCTTGGTCTACCCCTTCCTCTCACACCATTCACTCCTCGATAATAAATCTGCTAAATAGTCTAGTAACAAAGCAGATTTATAATCGAGGAGTGAATGGTGTGAGAGGAAGGGGTAGACCAAGAAAGTCATCGTTGAATGTGGTGGGGGCACACTTAAGAGAAGGAATATTAGGAGTCTTAGGAACAGAAGGGGATGTATGAAGCAATGAATGAGGGTAGCTGAAGCAGAAGAGGTACGGAAAATGATTATGGAGTTTAAAGTTATGATAAAGAAATTATTATGGAGTTATGAAGAGGGCTATTTAAAGCGGAATCAGCTTTGTCGACTCTGCCCTTCCCGATAGGGAACGGCTTAATGGGTAAGCAATATAATGGTGTAAAAATAAGAAATCATGAAAACAATTTTTAAAAACAGGACTACACACATTGCCATTTACATAATTGTGGTCTTCGATCACAACTAAAATTGAATATAATTTATTTTTACATTTTTCTTCCCTATAATTGGCAAATATCATGTGAATTATTATCGTTGTTACAATGAACATATCCTGTGAAATGTAAATACCAACGCATGAGGATAATACTATAAAAGGTCTCTCCCCAATGATGTAATTCAGCTAGAGCATGATGCCCACTGACAAGTCTAGTGGATGACAGCGGGACCCGAAAGTAATGAATTTTAAAAATAAAAAAAACGTTTTATATTCTATTTGTGCCATATCCCTTTGTGTAATGTACACTGAACATTATATGATAAACTTAGTTTTTAAAAAGCAAACAATTTAAATATAAAATAAAGTTTTCATATGAGATTTTTACCATGACACTTTGTGTCATGTACACGGAAAATTGTATGATAAACTTAGTTATAAAAAACTAACAAATTTAAAATAAAAATAAAAGAAAATTTATATTCTATTGAACCGTAATAATTTGTGTAATATAGACTGAAAATTGTTTGATAAGCTTAGTTATCAATAAACAAATTAATTTAAAATGTAAAAAAAAGTTTTGTACTCAAGTTGTACCGCAGCACTTCGTGTAAAGTACACTGAACATCATACAAAAACTGGTCTATCAAAAAAACTATCGATGTCCCTAAATTCGCCTTCCATAATTACCCCCACTGTATTTTTTTCCGTTCGGTGATATCCGTTCATTTCAGGTCGTCCGAAGTTTGTTTGGCGGCGAAAAGATTCCCTTCTCCTCTCTCCCACATAATGGTAGGGCTTAGATGGGGGGGCGGGGGTGGGAGGGAGAGAGTTTGGGTGAAGGAATTGAGTAAAGAGGAAATCGGAAGAGGAAAGGGAAGGAGAAAGAGGTAATAATGAAAAAGCAAAACGAGAAAGAAAAATAACAAAAATAAATAAAAAAATTGGCGCACAAGCAGAAAAGAGGAAAAACGAGGTCGCCCGCCAGCGTCCTACCTGTTGCCATGCCAACCCCTCCTCCCCAAACCCCCTCCAAATTGCCTCCTCCCTTACCCTCATAACACTCCCTCTCATCCCTCCCTCTCTCCCATTTCCGAGTCACGTGCACCCTCACCGCCGGACTCCCCCGCCTTCTCGGTCAATTCCTCGCGATCCCTCGTGATCCTGTTTTTCCTTTCCCTCTCGACCTTCTTTTTTCCGCAAAAAAAAGAGAAATAATCTTCCCTCGCTTCTTACGGCTACAATGGTCGCCGCGACGCTCCATATACACAATAAGCGGGGACAGAAAAGGCGTACCCTGTAAGTCGCGTATCCAAATCGCTCCTGGTCCACATAGAACGTCGGCAGTGCTGCGACGATCATTGATGCTCAATTATTGACCCTAATTCATTTCACCCGACCGAATTCAGATCTTTTTTTATTACCCCAGTCACCACACCACTACTGTTCAAAAACTCATTTCGAATAACCGCAATAAAATTTTGGGCCTCCCTCCCTACATCTTTAGAACAAATAAATCAGTTAAATCCTTCAAAACGAAATTATGGGGGTTTTCCATTCAAGGTGTCGATGTTGGCGCACAGCGGAATTCGTCAGCGCACTTTAGCGCACACGAAAGACGTTGAATGGAACGATGTGCGCTGGCGAAATGTTATGTAACATGCCGGTAGGTAGCATTATGTGGTCTAATAGCAGTCACGGCCGAATTTTTAGTTTAAGTTTGTTGAATTCGTCCAAATTTGGTATTAAAAAAAGTATTATTTTTGTATCTGAGTAATTATAAACTTTACAATATGCATTTTTGACGCCTTTACTGAAAATCAACAAACTTGGTAACAATACGGATGCCATCATTGACGTCCATTTGCTGTTTAGCGGACATCAACAAGTATCCCGATCCGTATTGAAGGGCGTTGCCTAGTGCCCAGGGTCTGTAACGGATGGAAGGCAAGTGTGCCGTTGCGTTGCGAAGTGATTAGCGAACTATAGCGAATGGATGGCACCTTATATTTTATTGGACAAAAGAATCTTTGAAGTTTTGTATTCACTCAATACACCTAAAATGTTATTTATTACTGTAAAATTATGCTGAAATGAGCATTTGATTTACATTTACTTGATAAATGAAATTATGAATGCAAGATGTAACTGACCTATATCGAATAGATATTTTGTTGAAATTGCACTTGCAATGACACATGTATGCGTAAAAAATAATAATACATATTACTTATATGTATTTATTTGTAAGGTAATGGTGGGGATTCTTTTTAAGGCACTTTTTCAATATTTGCTTGCTGTTGTACTTAACAAAAGACTATTGTGTATTTCATGTTTAATTTTAATGGACTTTTTTTTATACTATATATATGGCATAACTTATGTTAAAATCTGAGCAAACATTTTGAATTTTATTTTCTTGTTCCTACAGATTCCCTAGAACAATAAATTTTCTATCTATCAATAAGAATGGTCAATGAAAGAACTTTTGTAAGATTGTTTTGATGCCGATTGCAGAAACGATACATGGGGATTCAAAAGTGTTACGAATTCTAAAATGTAAAGCATTCGTTCAACAAGCATCGCAAAAACATTCAAAAAATGTATAGGTCTCAATGATTGTTTCAATAACGATTATTTCCCTGAATGGAATTTAATTTAATTTTTATGAGTTCCATAAGTAAACGAGATGGCGAATGCAAAATGCTTGAAGGATTCACTGCTTGATAATAGAGTTACTATGAGAAGAATGACAAATTAATTTAATCATTCTGGCAATTAATAATAAGCAAAGGTAATTTTATAAATGAAATATACATAAATGTTATTCATTGGTAGGAGAGTGGAACAAACATTCGGAGAAATAATCATTAGGAGATAAGTAATTAAGGCCATACTTCCTGCAACCTCACTTTTGTAAATTGTTCCAAAAACTTTTGGATATCGCAGCTATCAATCCCATGGTAAAATGTTCAAATTACCAGACATTATACATATTTGAGGGTTGAGTACCATCTAATTTAGAGGATGTCTTTTGTCAATAAAACAAATTTGGGTCCATAAGGAGTTGATGAACCAACCACGTACATAGCCAAAAATTCCTAACTACACAACTTCACAGAACGTTTCCATCTGTCACAAGGACATGCAATACAGGATGCTAAGTCGAGGAAATGATAAGAGAAAATTGAAACGTTATCAGGAAATAATCGTTAAATTTCAGAGCTTTGTAAAGAATTATAGCCAAAACAAAGCGCCACCTAAGTAAAACTAAGACTGAGAAAGGGATAAAAATTAATATAAGAAGATAAGGTTTAACTACCTTATTAGTGATGTTAATTAATGGATGAGTTGATGGGTAAAACTAGGTAGAGACAGTGGGTTGAGCTAGGTAGAGGCAATGGGTAGAGCTGCATGCATGTACTGAGTATTATCGATCGTGACATATCGCATTCATGGCTGGAGGTACCAGTTCCTTACGCTGTTTCTCAAAAGGGTTTCTTTGAAAAATGCAGAGCCTAGAAAAAAAATCATAGGCACTTGTTATAGCACCCATAGTGGAGGGAATTGGCTTAGCATAAATCAGGACTTCTCAGTTGAAATAGGCGATATATTCAAAACTATATACAAAACTATGGTGTCCTCTAAGAACGCATCGATACCTCCGCTGTATGTGATTCACGGTTTGCCACATCTCATGAAATGGGAGGACTTCTTAAGCATTGGGTAAACAAAACCATAAATCGTAAAATATTTTCTCGTGATTCGATGACGCAATGTCGGCGGTCAGGGGCGCGAACTGCTCCAAGTTGCATGTGGTTGCCCATGTCGGGACCAATGATGCCGTGTTTATGGGATCCGAGGGGATTTTAGGCTCTGTGAGAGACCTATGCTCCGAGTTCCGCCGTATTCGCGGAGAATCTGGTACCAACTTGAGGCTTACCATATGCAGCTTGGTACCTAGGACGGATCGGGGTTCGATGGTTTGGAGCCGAGTGGAAGGCATAAACCAGAGACTCAGTGAAGTCTGTGGGAGCGAGGGAGCGGAGTTCTTGGACCTCAGGCCGGTGCTGGATTCGTGTCGGGTGCCTATAAATCGCTCGGGTGTCCACTATACGTACGAAGCATCACAGGAGGTAGCGCGCAGGATACTTGAGCACACTCGTCGAGTTTAACATAGACGGTAGGCTACAGGGCAGGTCAATTAGTGGGGTCAATAATTATGTGTTGCCAGTTAGTAATTTAGCTAAGAATACTCTGAATATAGCGTCCAAGAATAGCTTAATTGAAGACAGCAATCTTGAAATTACCCCGAATCGCATAAACAATAAACATGAAGCATTAGTCGTTGCAGTAGTTAACTGCCGTAGTTTAAAAAATAAGATTCCAGAATTTCACCACCTTATTCATAGCACGGAGTGTAACGTCATTATTGGCACAGAAAGTTGGCTGACGGACGATATTTCTGATAGTGAAATATTTCCTAAATCATTCAAAGTTTACAGAAAAGATAGGTCCAACCGAACCGGAGGCGGAGTATTTATAGCTGTAAATAAAACCATAGTCAGCCGAGCGGAAACCGTCCCAGATACCAGCATAGAATCTGTATGGTGCTCTATTAGATGCCCTAAATCAAAAACAATATTCGTGTGCGCATACTACAGGCCACCTAACACCGACGTCACCTCAATTTTAGAACTCGAAGCACAAATAAAGAACATCACATCCAGGAACACCGAAAGAAATTTAATCATAGGTGGAGATTTCAATACGCCCTCTATAGATTGGAGGACCTACAGTTACATATCAGGAGGAAGAGACAAAGATATATGCGAGTCCCTGCTGCACACGTTCTCATCCAATGCCCTACATCAGATAGCTACGACGCCTAACAGAGGGGACAACATTCTTGATTTATTGGCAACAAATATACCGCAACAAGTAATTAAGGTAAACACTGTTGAGGGCATTAGTGACCATAGAGTAGTTACCGCAAAGTTCTCCTTGAGTTTCATTAAAAGTTTTAAACAAAGAAGAAAACTCTACATTTTTAAAAAAGCCGATTTCAATGCGTTTAAGAGTCATCTAAAAACTTCTCTTCCCGAATTCCAGGAATCAAGCTTAAAGTTAGACACGGAGGGTAGTTGGAAAGCTTTTCTTTCGATTGTACATTCAGGGATCAGAAGATACATTCCAAGTAAAGTAAAAAAAGAGGGCAGCGAACCAAGATGGTACAATGCAGAAGTGAGAAAATCGTTAAGACGTCAGAGAGTATGCCACGCCAAGATGAAAAAACTCCGTAGAGATTTGTCCACTAGTGATCAAAATTTAATATTTGAAAAATACAAATTGTCTAAAGCCACTACAAAGGAAGCCTTTCGGAATGCATTCATGGATTTTAAAAGAAAAACATTAGGAGAACAATTACAGGACAACCCAAAGGCATTTTGGTCATACGTAAGGGAAGTTCAAGGCAATAGATCAACAGTTATTCCACTACGAAACGAAAATGGCGAATTATTAACAAGCAGTTCGGACAAAGCCAACTTATTAAATTCTTATTTTCAAAGTGTGTTCACCAAGTCAACGCAGAGTACATCCGTAAAGTTAAATGATAACTTCCAGCAAAAGATGCCGCCTATCGACATCTGCACTCACGGAATAGAAAACTTGCTAAAATCTTTAAGTCCAAATAAATCCCCAGGTCCTGAAGAAATTCCTGCCCGCGTGTATAGAGAATTAGCTTGTGAAATAGCACCCTACTTGCAGAATATATTTAGTAAATCCATCAACGAACACAAAGTACCCATGGACTGGAAAATTGCAAATGTCACTCCCATATTCAAAAGCGGTGATAAGGAACAGCCATCGAACTACAGACCGATATCTCTCACATCTATCTCTTGCAAAGTCCTTGAACATATAATTGTTAGTTCAGTTATGAGACACCTCGATATAGAAAACTTGTTAACAAAAACACAACACGGATTCAGAAAGGGAAGATCTTGCGAAACTCAATTAGCACTTTTTGCTCACGATATTTTAGTCTCGGGTGAACATAACGCTCCTGTTGATGCAATTTTTCTTGACTTTAAAAAGGCATTTGATAAAGTTTCCCACATTAAGCTACTCATGAAATTAAAATCCTACGGTTTAGACGACGACGTAGTTTCCTGGATTAGAGAATTCTTAAGTAATCGCGTGCAAAGGGTTGTATTAGATGGCGCTATCTCTAATGAAGTAAAAGTCACATCGGGTGTTCCACAGGGAAGTGTCATAGGCCCGCTTCTGTTCCTTTTGTACATAAACGACATCGGTGACAAAGTTGACAGTAAGCTTAGATTATTTGCTGACGACGCAGTGATGTATAGAGAAATTCGTAGCTTTAATGACAAGGAAGCGCTAACTAAGGACCTCGAGGCAATACAAGAGTGGTGCGATGCGTGGCAGCTAGAATTAAACCTGAAAAAATGCGTTGTTGTGAATTTTTGGAAACGGAAAAACGCTCCTTGTAACAGCTATTGCATTAACAACATAAAACTAGACACCGTAGAATCGGTTAAGTACCTCGGAGTTAAACTGACTAATGATCTATCGTGGAGTAAACATATTCGAGAAATTACCGGTCAAGCTAATCGTAAATTGGGATTTGTTAAAAGAGTACTTGGCAAGTGCGACGATAAAGTTAGGGAAATCAGCTACTTCTCCCTCGTTAGACCCCACTTAGAATATGCCGCCAGTATTTGGGATCCTTATGAGATAGGCTTGGAAACTGAGTTAGAACGCGTGCAGCGAAGATCGGCAAGATATGTTAAAGGCCGTTATGATAATCTCGTTAGTGTTACTGACCTTTTACAGCAACTGGGATGGGAAAAGCTTTCAGACCGTCGATTAAAATTTAGACTAAATCTACTATGTAAGTTCCAAACCGGTCTATTCTCTGACGACGTTGATAATATTTTACGAAATCCGACATACTACGGTAGATCAGATCATGAGAGTAAAATTAGGGAACTAGACTGCAGAACGGATAGATTTAAGATGTCATTTTTCCCACGAACGATAAGGGACCATAATAGCTGCCATGAGACTTTTATCTAGGTTTGTCGTTAGGTAGTGTAGCTCTTAGTAGTGGTAGTACTCCTAATACTTGAATCCTTTTCTGTTACCTAGTACATACTAACAGCACGCCTAGCATGTTTTCTACATGGGTCTTGAGTCCCTGTCCATCTGTGTAGTTGTAGAATGCATGTATATTGAGGTCTCTCTCCATTTTGATGACATCTGTAGTGTAGTGTTGCATGCTTGTGAAGCTTCGCCTCGTGACAAGCATTAGCGATTTGTGCTGATGCATAATTAGTCGAAGTTACACTAACTTTAGGATATAGTGTAATTTATGTTGGTGATTACTCACCCCCTGCCACACACCCCTGAGGTGGCTTGCAGGGTATTTTGTAGATGTAGATGTAGATGTAAAGAATGAATTAGAAGATAAAAAAGGTAGTTAATATTAGATAAGGAGTCATTTTGACATATATACGACAAGAAGGGAGGGAACTTATACGCTGATCCTTACTTCCTTATAGAGCTGCGACAACGATAAAACCGATTTTTGTATTGTGTCTTTTGGGACTATTTTCGTAAATTATCACAGCGACGCCAGTAAAAATGGGTTTGAGGACCTTTGCGAACAGACTTTTGATTGGACGGCTTGGTTTTTTTTTAAATATCGCCCTTTTCATCACATAAACTTTCTCGCGGAGGGGAAAGGGTGGAAAGGTTTTAAAGCTCGGCAGATTATAGGTACGGATTGCGCGGTAGACGACATGAAACGTGATCCCCCAAGCAATAAACCCCGTGCAATACCACTGCGACCCCCAACCAGCTTAAGCAACCTGTTCTTCGTTTGCAGCAAAAAGCCAAGGAGGGACACAGTTTTAGTTCTACACGTTTTTAATTTCAAAATAACAGAGCTTTGTTCTAGCGTACCTCGCTTGGTGATGGAAAAAAAACTAACATTCAGCGCTGGCCTTAAACTAAATTTTTTTATCACATCATAAAAATGTTCCATATATTTTCACTAAAATACCTGAAAGGTTTGCATTCAAATTTTCTGCAACATTTTTACCTAATTTTTGTTGAATTGTTTGAACGAGATTATTGGAATTATTTTCACGAAAAAGGAAATGAAGCCACGAAAATATTTACAGAAAAAAATATAAAAAATATGAAAAACAGCATACTACCAAGCAAATATGTACAATACATGTATGTTTTCAGAAGATAAATTTTAAGTACTACCGGCTTTGTTGCATGGGGGATATCGTCAGGAAGCTGTGGTAAAATTAATTTAATCTCGTGAAAGCATACAGAATATATTTATCGAGAGACTGAATGTTCACAAAATTTAGAATGAAATTATATGATTCATCCATTCATGGCCACATTATTTTTTTTAAGTTTCTAAATACGCTCAATTCAACCCAATACCAACTAATCTAATCCCTTCTTTTTAGTAGAGGTTTAAGTACCTTGTCGTTTGAAGTTCAAAGACACGGCGTGATATAAGAGTGGAGTGGGGGGGGGGGAAGTGCAGAGAGGTAGTGGAAGCGGAGTGGGGTTAATTTGATATATTTGCATAAAACCTGATATAATTCGCCAAAACATTTAATACATTTTTATGAATATTTTATAGAGAATTTCATTTAATTTTCTGATTTAATTTTATATTTTTTATAATTTCCAGGAGTTTCTTGGAATCATTCAACGAAAAAAAAATAATGGAAAATAATGTGAAATAAAATCTCCACTTTACTTAATAAATAGTATACATGCTACGTAGCTTTCTACAGAATTAATTTAACGTACGAAATTAATTTTCACAAAATTGAAACAATATAAGTAGACAATTCATGGCCACATTATCTATTTAAATTGTTTCAATGTAGGCTTTACTCAACCCAACAACTTCTGATTTTATACTCCTTCTTGGTAGAGGTTTAAGGACCTTGTCGTTTGAATCTCAATGGCACGGCGATGCAGTTCCTTAACAACAAAAGAGGAATGCAGAGGAGTGCAGACAGAGAGTTGAAGAGGATATGTTCGATATGTTTACATAATAACTGATATAATTCACCAAAAACATTCGTACATTTTTATTAATATTTTATAAAGAATTTCATTAAATATTCCGCAGTCTTTTCGTCTAATTTTCAGGAATTAATTGGACTCATTTTTCCAAAAAATATTATTGAAATATATGAATAAATCGCCTTTTAAAATAAATATACGCAACGTATCTTTTCACTGTATTTATGTAACTTTCGACATGATTTTTCAAACAAATAAAGACCGCAATGGGAAATAATTAATCAATTCATCAATCGCATTAATAATTTTTTTAAATGTTTGAATGTACGCTTTACTCAACCCAACACTTCTAATCATACATCTTATATATCTAGTCTTCTTCTTGGTAGAGGTTAAAGGACCTTGCCGTTAGAAGTTCAAAGACACGGCGTGACAATGGACTAAGAGAGGAGTGGGGATGGTGATAGAGCCACATACAAGTAGAGAGCAGAAGGGTAAGACGGGGTGGAATGGCTTGGCGTGACTCACTCAGGGTAGTTTCCTTCACCCCCACACTCCCCCAATGCCTCCTTCTATTCCTGTTTTCATCGCCGGCGTCTTTTTTCTCTGTCATTTTCTTCGTCCGTCGCGTCGCTGAGACGGGAGTTGAGCGGTCGCTAGCCCCTCTCCCGGCCGAGATCGGTCGCTCACGTTTGCTCCGCAGCTGGAGGTCTAGTTCAGCCACAGACACGGAGACAGCGCGTGTCTCATCCTCCTTGGTACGTAACCTCCACACCGCAAGTGCTCCGTATTCCAGCGGAGTGTACTAATGTAGGTATACAATATAAGGGGAAGAGCACATGGCCATTCCGTCCTTACATTTTTTTAAATCTTTCTCCTTCCCCGCCCAAAATTGTAATCCCACAACTAGGGCTGGGCGGTATTTGAATCCCAATATCAATATCCAATATCTTAAAATATTTAAAACGGACCAATGTCAATAACCTATATTGGACCATTGAATATTGGAAAATATTGGCATATTGGAAATATTGGAAATAATGAAAAAAATGAAATATTGGGATCTTGGAAAATATTGTACATCGCAATAATAACAGGTAAAATTATCTGGATTACAATGGTTTTCAAATGCGGCAGAATCCAAATTGCTGCTCAAATAAACAACCAGGCTGTCATAGGCATGTGCTTCACATTACTAACACAAAGAATTAGCTTTTCAGATGTTTCTCCTGTTGATGATGACCTCACCGCCAATGTTAAAAAGTCTGGCAAGCTTGTGGCAGGTATGATGAGACACTTTCGCACAAACTTAAGAAATCAAAGTAAAGGCGGAGAAGAAAAAAGTGTTTGCAATACTGTTATGTCTGTGTTAAATATGTAAACGTTTGTCAATAAAACAACGAAACCAATGCAAGCTTCTTTTCCCCAGTTATTGCTATGAATAATGGTGGAAAAGGAAGTGCTGCATTGAGTGCCACGCGCGCCGTCTGTTTGAAAAAATTGGGGTGCTCTCCGACCACCCTCCTCGCCGGGTTCCAATATTCAATATGTACTTGAATATTTAACATTCTTAATCCAATACATATACAATATTCCAATTACAAATATTGGTTCTTCAATATACAATATTCCAATTACATGTATTGGTTTTTACGACCACCAATATCCAATATTCCAATTACTAATATTGGGTTTTCCGACCGCCAATATCCAATACAGGATATTGGTATTGGTCGTTCCAAAATTGTGATTTTGGAATCCCGATATTTAAAAATATTGATATTGGAACCAATATATTGGAAAACCGCCCAGCCCTACCCACAACTCCTTGATGAACCATGGTGGTCAACAATCATGCCTGAAGGGCAGTGCCCAACCGTTTACAGGCTGTCCCTGGCTACTGTTCCTTGCTTAACAAGGCACTCGCATTGAAGACACCTATAAATCGTTAATGTCTGATTTTTGTTTTATTCATTTTCCACAAAAAAAGGGTAGAAGACTAGGAGGAAAGAATTCTGCGTGAGGAAAGGTTAGATCGAGAATATCATTGGTGAGTGTTGTGGGACTCTTATTAAGAGTCTCATAGGAAGGATCTTATACAATCAATTTTGACGACAGATTAATAACGTAGAATTGAATTTCCTTCAAAATGCATGCTGAAAAGAGAGTCTTGGGTTTAACAGAAATAAAAACTGAATTAAATGAAACATTGCACGTAAAATCATGACGAGAATGTTTCATTTTAACTATAAAACTAAATAATGAAATTAACACTTTTGCTTGTACTGATGACATGCCTTAGCTATTAAAAAATAAGGTCATTTTACGGGGGAACCACCTAAAACCGCAACACAAGTCTCGAACCCGTGGGATGGCCGTATATGGAGGTGATCGAGAGTGCAGTTTGCACCTCGGGGCTTCCCGCTGAGCGCATCGTGCTGCATTTGTGCCCGGAAGGGAGGGGGCGGATGACGTGACCGTCTCGTCGAAGTTGTCGCTGAAACTGCGTCAGTCCGCTTCTTTCTTTCCCTCTTCTCCTTCTTACGGGGCTTGCCGTATCTCTCTTCTTACCACCGCGGTCGTATATTACCGACGTAAATAGACCTGCGTAGGCAGGCCGTAGGGATAGGGTTGTGTCGGCTGGCGGGACGTCGCGGGGGCGTAGTGGAAGGTATAATAACGTCCCTTCTCTCGTGCACACTCTCCTAGCACGCCATGCCGCGTCGTGAGCGCCGAGCGATGTAAATCCGTGGCTCGCCCGACGACGTGCAGCATATAGCACACGCGATGCAGTCTGCGGCGCGCCAACGTCAAGGAGAGCATAATAGCAATTAGTGGAGCCCCTACTTCTTTTTCTTGTGTTGCTCCGAGTAAAATTAAAACGAGAAAATAATAACATAAAAAGAAAGAAGCGGGATTCGCGCCATTACTTCTCCGTCCACCACCTGTGCTCACGCTTTGCTCGCGTCTTTTTTTTATTCATCTAAACACGTCAACGTTTTCAACTGTTCGCACATTAGCATTTTATACGTGCGCACGAGATTGTCATTTGTTAGGACTGGAGGTCGTTGACCTTGCATCTCCCGGGTATTTGTGTGTGAGGCAAAGAAAAGACCGGCAAAGAGTTAAATATGGAATGCACCTGATACGGAGTATGCTATTCGATATACAATCGCCAAGTTATCTGTCGCGGGATCAACTTCAAATATCTGTCTTAGCGCATACGGCACATGGGAACATGGCAAAGCTGTGTTCCCGTCAAATTTGAGAATTACAGACAGCCAATGTATCGATTACTACAAAGGCTTGAGTTGGTGGAACCACATCGCGATTTGAAAATAATTTCATTTTGTAAAAATTACACTAAACGTTTTATTTATCCCGACCCAGGTTTCACCTTTGCTGAGTCATTTTTAAGGAAAACCTGTTTGAAAATAATTTCAATCGGTAACAATTCCACAAAACATTTCAATTATTCCGACTCAGGTTTCATCTTCATCCATTCATTTTCAAGGTTTTTTTTCAAGAAAAACCTTGAAAATGACTGTGAAAAGGTTTTCCTTGAAAATGATTGTGTAAAGTCGCAACCTTAATCGCAATAAATTAAAAGTATTACTGCATTTTTACAAGGTGAAATTATTTTTTTAAAAGCATCATTTATTGTCAATATTTGCACTGTGCGTTACCTTTGTTCGCTATTACCTGTCGAGCCATATTGATGAGGTTTAAAAGGAAAATTGCGCTAGTAAAAGGAAACATAATGAATAGTAAGGCGCTGATGACGAGAGTCTTGCGGAAGAACTTAAAGAACAGGCTAATCAAGAGTTTAATTTGGGACTGCGGCGGGTAGCTTTAGCTCGTCATCAGTGAAATCGATATATTTTTTTAGCGACACAAGCAAAAATATGAAATTTCGATTATATTTTGACACATACAGTCTTGGAAAAGGATAAAATACTTTGCACTATTCCACTGGATAAATTTGATTTATTGAGTCGATATGTTTCACTGCACTGCAGCATCATCAGGACTTAATACATGATAGCCAATTCTGAATATATATCTACATCTACAAAATACCCTGCAAGCCACCACAGGGGTGTGTGGCAGGGGATGAGTATTCACCGACATGCATTACACTATGCCCTACAATTAGTGTAACTACGACTAATTATGCATTAGCATAAATCGGTAATGCTTGTCACGAGACGAAGCCTCACCAGCATGCACTACACTACAGATATTATGACAATGGAGAGGGACCGTTAATATATATATATGTATTTTGCAACTACACAAATGGATGGAGACTCAAGACTTATTTAGAAAACATGCACGGCGTGCTGCTAATACTAGGGAACAGATAAGGATTCAAGTATTAGGGAGTACTACTACTACTAAGAGCTACACTACCTATCGAAAAACCTAGATAAAAGTCTCATTGGCAGCTGTTATGGTCCCTTATAGTTCGTGGGAAAAATGACACTTTAAATCTGTCCGTTCTTCAGTCTAGTTCCCTAATTTTATTCTCATGCTCTGATCTAATGTAGTATGTCGGATTTCGAAAAATATTATCAACGTCATCAGACAATAGACCGGTTTGGAACTTACATAGGAGATTGAGTCTACGTCAGATAGCTACGACACCTAAAAGGGGGAACAACATTCTTGATTTATTGGCAACAAATATACCGCAACAAGTAAATAAGGTAAACACTGTTGAGGGCATTAGTGACCATAGAGTAGTTACCGCAATGTTCTCTTTGAATATAATTAAAAATATTAAACAAAGAAGAAAGTTCTACATTTTTTGAAAAGCCGATTTCAATGCGTTCAAGAGTCATGTAAAAAATTCTCTTCCCGACTTCCAGGAATCAAGCGTAAAGTTAGACACGGAGGGTAGTTGGAAAGCTTTAATTTCGATCGTACATTCGGGGATCAGAAAATATATTCCAAGTAAAGTAAAACAAGAGGACAGCGAACCAAGATGGTATAATGCAGAAGTGAGAAAATCGTTAAGACGTCAGAGAGTATGCCACGCCAAGATGAAAAAACTCCGTAGAGATTTGTCCATTGGTGATCAAAATTTAATAATTGAAAAATAAAAATTGTCTAAAGCCACTACAAAGGAAGTATTTCGGAATGCATTCATGGATTTAAAAGAAAAACATTAGTAGAACAGTTACAGGATAACCCAAAGGAATTTTGGTCATACGTAAGGGAAGTTCAAGGCAATAGAACAACGTATCGTAAGGATCGGCCGCCACCAATACATTCAACATGCATTCTCAGTGGAACCTCTTTAAGATAACTGTGTTGAGAAATACCAACATTTTAATTTCCACAAACTTTATTTCGTTGGCACTACGCACGGTTCACCACACTGTGGCATAGACATGTGACTAAACTACACATCCGAAGACATCTTCCATCCATCCTCTTCCATCCAGAGAGAAAGACGAAACTTTAACCGTGACTTCGGTTACAACCTGAGTCACACTTGGAAACCCATCCTCAAGCTTATGGGAGAGTCAAGACCACCGGATTTTACCTAATTTTCCCGCCAAAATTTCGGGTCTGACCCACCCATGGGGTATATATTGATGATCACTTCTAGTCAAGGCACTCACCTCTGCCCTGAGGACGATGCTCGACTCGAGCATCGAAACGTTGCCCGGCATGGACCTAACTACCCGGTGCAAACCCCGAAAGAACGCTGACATCAGTTTCACTCTTAAAGATAAGTTGCCTTTCCTTTAATTTGGTACATCCTACCAAAACATTCGTTATCGCAGCCATTGTTAGCCGTTTCGTCAGATAATTACAGTTGGTCTCTACCTAACTATTGTTGAAGCGGTCTCTTACGATTCACTTCCTATTGGGATCAAATAATTTGGCGACTGGTAGCCCGCATCCACGGCGAAGCATCGAGAGCGCCGTCATAAGCTCTTTCCCGGTCCTACCCCAACAAGACACGCCCAACACACGATTTGCATATCTTGATGGACGGGAAGGTGGGGGTGGGGGTAAATAACATCAGCTGGTGCACAAGGAGGGAAACAATTGAGTAAGCATTGGCATTCTTCCGGTTGGGGCAGGTTCCGCTGGGACTGTTCCACTCTGCTTATCGGCGTTCAAACCTATCTTTCCTGAAATTTCCCATTCTTCCTTTACAGCATTTCTCTCTTCAACTCAGCATATTTCGTTGTTATTTTAAAAGTAAAACTTTTTATAGCACGAAAGGTACGACTATCGCCATATTGCTTATTTATTATGTATCATCTGATTGTATTTAGTTTGCCAAGTTTTTCTTTTGTTAATTTCTTTCACATAAGAGTCTCAATGTATCAAATTGTTTGTATGTGTTCCATAGGACAATGTCCTGGAACAGCAATACATTTCTTCCTTTATTTATTTCCATCCCTTTCCCCTCACGTGAACAAGGCATAAACAAAATAATTATTCGTCACCTTAAACGCTAGATGAGTTACAAGGTTTTCTATTATTCAAAACAAATTAATTAGAGTTACGAATAACGAATACGAGTTATAACAAACGAATTATGAAGAGCTGGAGAGAAAAGAAGTTTTTTTATAACTATGCAAAGAAGGTGAGACAAAATTATTGGGCAAGTTTTGAAACACAACACTATATTGAAGACAATATTGGAAGGAGGAATGAATTAGAAGAATTGCAGAGGGAGTCCTAGAATGGAATGCATAAAACAAATGATGAAAGGACGTCAAAGTGAATGAGTTTCGTAGGAATGAAGTGGTTGGCGGAGTGGAGAGCTGCTGCAAATTAATCTTCGGATTGATGGCTACTGATGATGATCTCCTTTTCTTGTCCGAAGATCAATGCTTTCAGTTTGGTCTGAATGCAAAAATTGAACTTTAAATTGAATGGTGCAAAATACGAGCATATGTTTCAAATGGGGCAAAATAGCATTTCTCTGAAAAGCATAAATAACGCTTTCGCGAAAAACTGTAAACAAGAAGCAAACCAGTATTCAATTCTTCGCGCCAACCAGAGCTCAATTTCCTGATAATACGAAAGCACTAAGCCCGTTTCACACTATGCTTGACCTAGCACAAGACCTTACCATGTCAGACGAAACTTGATATTGAGGACGGAATCCAGTGTAAATTGTCACGTCGTAGAAGGTATCACACGATCATTGAACTTGTACAGGCGAGGTAGAAGTATTTTCATTCATATCTTAGCGCATGCTTACTATAATTTTCAATTAATAAATATGTGGCACTAAGCGACCAAAGCAACTGTCCGTACATATCACAAATCGATGATTTCACGGCCAGAAAATTACTAATAGACGTAAGGAGATTAATGTGCGCTGATAAAAAAGAGAAGACCGCACAAGAATGTACAAGCTAACGAAATTGGTCTACGGCTAATAGGTCTTGCTGGGAGCGAGTAGCAAACTACTACCTCATCAATTACGAAATCAAGTAGTTCAGGGAGTATTACAGCGATCTTGCTGGTTAGTCACCATTCTGGTTCTGTATCACACGATACTGGAGAGCTATTATACTGGTAAGTATTCTCTAACTTGTGCTAGATCAAGTATCGCGTGAAAAAGCCTCAATTTTCCCCCATTCCTCTCCAAACCCGTACTTCAAATACGCTCCCAATATCTTCTCGCCCTCTCTTCCCAAAGCTCCAAGTGTCGCAACCACGTAACGCAATGCTCCACTTAAATGCCATCTCTTACATAAATTGTCTCCAGTTGGTAAACATACCTCCCGCCAGCAGAAAACTTCATTTCCTAATTTCTCAAGTATTTCAACCATTTCCGTCGAAAACGACGCCCAAGAAGTTTTCCAAGAGCTCTTAGTTTGAGCTCTCCACCCTTATCGTTTGTCTTAAACTACTTCTCGGAAAGCCTAATTAAATTCGCGGGAAGAGGAAAAAACTTCGGGTTTTGCAACTGCGGGAAAACAAATGGAGGACTGAATGTAAACAAGCTCCCGATGGAGATCGTGTAGTAGGAGGTCTCTTGCCCGAGGTTGGTTGGTCTCCAGCTGAGAAAGGCCGTTATAGAGAGTCAGCTCCGGGGACAGACAGCGGCCACTTGGCGGCGAACGAAGCGATTATAGCCAGGGCGAGACTGGAGCCCTCCCGCGGCGATTTATCCGACATACTACGGTAGATCAGATCATGAGAATAAAATTAGGGAACTAGACTGCAGAACGGACAGATTTAAAATGTCATTTTTCCCACGAACGATAAGGGACCATAACAGCTACCAATGAGACTTTTATCTAGGTTTGTCGTTAGGTAGTGTAGCTCTTAGTATGAGTAGTACTCCGTAATACTTTAATCCTTTTCTGTTACCTAGTACTAACAGCACGCCGTGCATGTTTTCTACAAAAGTCTTGAGTCACTATCCATTCGTGTAGTTGCAACAAACATATATATTAACGGTCCCTCTCCATTTTGATAATATATGTAGTGTAGTAGTGCAAGCTTGTGAGGCTTCGCCTCGTCACAAGCATTAGCGATTCATGCTAATGCATAATTAGTCGTAGTTACACTAACTTTAGGGTATAGTGTAATGCATGTTGGTGAATACTCACCCCCTGCCACACACCCCTGTGGTGGCTTGAAGGGTATTTTACAGATATATAGATATATTTGACAGTTAATTAGTATAAATTAATTGTAAATTAAGGTCTATCAGCCTAGCCTAATTGGTCAAGTATTTCCACAAGTGCGCGATAATTTCAGAACTGAAGCCAAATACGCAAATATATTCACAGAATTATTTTTACCTTTCACCATAAAATTTTGATGCAGACGCCTCCGGTAATACCTATTTTTTTTTAACTGAACGGTAGTACCAGATTACAAAAAAAGTACCCGGAAGTACAGAATACAGGAATGTTTGGTCCATCCCAAGGAGAGATGGCTTCAGGATGGTTGGAATATTTACATCTACAAAATACCCTGCAAGCCACCTCAGGGGTGAGTGGCAGGGTGTTAGTATTAACCAACATGCATTACACTCAACATGCACAGTGACTCAAGACTTTTGTAGAAAACATGCACGGCGTGCTGTTAGTACTAGGTAACAGAAAAGGATTAATGTATTACGGAGTACTACTACTACTAAAAGCTACACTACCTAACGACAAACCTAGATAAAAGTCTCATTGGCAGCTGTTATGGTCCTTTATCGTTCGTGGGAAAAGTGACATTTTAAATCTGTCCGTTCTGCAGTCTAGTTCCCTAATTTTATTCTTATGATCTGATCTACCGTAGTATGTCGGATTTCGTAAAATATTATCAACGTCGTCAGAGAATAGACCGGTTTGGAACTTACATAATGGATTGAGTCTAAATTTTAATCGACGGTCTGAAAGCGTTTCCCATCTCAGTTGCTGCATAAGGTCAGTAACAATATCGTCTAACAGTAACAGTAATAGTCTTGACACGCCGCAAACGACGACGCCAGTACCTCGACGCCACTAAATACATACACTAAGTACATACTTACAGCACGCCTAGCATGTTTTCTACATGGGTCTTGAGTCCCTGTCCATCTGTGTGGTTGTAAAATGCATGTATATTGACGGTCACTCTCCATTTTGATGACATCTGTAGTGTAGTAGTGTATGCTTGTGAGGCTTCGCCTCATGACAAGCATTAGCGATTCATGCTAATGCATAATTAGTCGTAGTTACACTAACTCTAGGGTATAGTGTAATGCATGTTGGTGATTACTCACCCCCTCCCACACACCCCTGAGGTGGCTTGCAGGGTATTTTGTAGATGTAGATGAAATATTACCGGTTAAAAGCAGACTTTCCACGAAAACCCCCTCGGCCGTGATCCTGGCACACCTTTCTCTTTGATTTCGATATTTTCCTTCTTCGATAAGGGAAGTTCACCCTATCTTCAAAACATGCACTAGAATGCGTTCCGTTTCTTTCCCGGGGGCGATGACTCCCAGAGATGTGTTTACGTGCCAGAAGGGGAAGCGTGTCAACAACAGCGACAGAGCGTGTTACGACCGTTTCATCTTGACCATTAGCGCGTCGTTGTATTATGGAAATCCGTCGTCCCTTGGTGATCCGGAATGATCACCCTCTCCCAGCCAAATCCGTTCCTCCACGCCCTCCCCGTAATGTATGCCGATGTTATCGGTTCTGGGGCACAGTACCTAAAGGGCCCCATACAAAACCGTCTCCCCAGAGTAAAACTAACGATGTGTGCACAAATTTGAGGAAACAAAATTTCGCCCTTTTTTTACTAAGTTTCCGGAATTACTCCATGGGATAAAATCTTTACGTGCTCAGATTCTTAAAACTTAAAATTCAAATGGGTACCTGCTTCTTCATACACACACTATTATGCATCGTATTAAAGCTGGGACGAAATCCTTCTTAACTAAAAACGTGATAATATCTGTAGTGTAGACCATGCTTGTGAGGCTTCGCCTCGTGACAAGCATTATCGATTTATGCCAATGCATAATTAGTCGTAGTTACACTAACTTTAGGGTATAGTGTAATGCATGTTGGTGAATACTCACCCCCTGCCACACACCCCTGAGGTGGCTTGCAGGGTAATTTGTAGATGTAGATCTATCGTAATTTTGGATTTATTAAACATGTTAATGACTTAACAAAAAAATGGATAGGCTAATTACATTTACTGTTAAGTTTAAATTTTAATCAATGGTCTGAAAGCGATAAGTAATAATTTTTAAGAAAGTAAGTAAGTAATTATTTAGTAAAAAAGTAAGACAGTTTTAAGTTTTAAGGCGCCGAACTGGGTGAATTTCCTTTGATGCTGTCGAAATGCACAATTTGGCGTTTCAAGGCTGACAAGGAGCCCAATTTATATTCATCGCGAGTCGTTTAACGAACGCAGGTGTGCTTAGAATGGTAGGTGCTTAAAAACCGATAAAAACATGCTGAACGTTTTAAACATTCCAGCATGGCGTAAATACCTCTGAATATTTAATGATAGCAGGAAAGCGAAAGGTGAAAATCTTTAATTCAAATACATCCTTAGCAACTCTATTAAACGCAGCCTGCACATATGTAGTGCATACATTCTTCTCCTCCCAGTGATCATAATATAAAATAACAACGATGCATTCTAACTAATACTGCCCGAATGAAAATAAATTGAAAAAACTACGATACCGTGGTACATTCATCCGTTCGTTCATGTTCAAGCAGCAACACCCAGCAAATCTTACCTAGAATGAGAGAAGAGGAATTATTAGTTCATTATACATGAATACATGACATGAAATACATGAAAATGGGAATTGGAGATAAGAAAAAATACTAGACAAGTTACGGCAAATAGGGTCTTGCCTCGTTCCGTTGGAGTGATTCGGATCATTCACTGTGTACAGACGTGAACGTGGCAATTAAAAATTCTGTGAAAATAGAAGTTAATAATCTCCTTATGAGCTGCTTTTGCTAAGATGAAGACACGCTACGTAAGATGAAACGCGTACCGGTTATGAGAGGTCGACGACCCTTTCAAACGCTTACATCAGGTAATGAAAACAATCAACAAATTAACTGACAACACTTTTACCGTTTGTTGATAATCATCATAGGTATAACACCATTGAAATGTAAATCTCTTGAGCAGTCCTACCAACGATTTTCCCAAGCGAGGGGAATCTTATCTTCTTGTTCTTAATAAAACTATCGACTTTTACAATCAATCACTTTACAACTCGCTATATTTAACCGTGTATCGTTAATTTTACCGATACCGTGAATCCTATTCCCTTCATTACCCTATTCAGCATGTTGTTACTTCTAAATACGTCATTTGGAAAATTTTGCTATGTCCTTATTTCTCCTTTCAGCTTCCCTTATTACTTAATAATCACCTCCTAACTCACCCTCTCTTTCCAAACTTCTCCACCCTCAGGTCTCAAAACCATACACCATTACCAATTCTCAAAACCCTCCAGCCTATGCTCATATTCCTTTCGCACCGACCACGTTTCTGAGCCGTGCAAGGCTACGCTCAATAACGATTTAAGTAAGCTATTCATAATTTATTATTATTGGAATAATCTACCGGTTATGGTAGGTTTAAATGGAAGAGTAAAAATTTTTGAGATTGTCACAGGCGGAGAATCCTATCTACCAACACGATTTGTTTCTTGATCTCAGCATACGACCCACATCTTAAACCCGTCCATAAAACCTATTCTCTCCCTTCCCTTTCCCCGCTTACCCAACATCCTCCCCTCTATCACGGCCGTCAGCTTCCCTTCGCCCCTCATTAGCTCTTAGAACCAACTACTCTACCTTATCCAAGTTTCCTGCAGAATTTTTCTCCCCTCACCAATCATACAAGTACTTCCTTACTCGTCTTCATTCACGTCCACTGCACTATCTCCACACAATTCCTGCAGCCTATTCTTCTTCTTTTCGTTTCTACACCACACAACGCTACACTCTATATTAAACTCTTCACCAAGCAATGTCCAAATTGACCCTCAGCCCTTCCCTCCCATCAGTTCATGCATTTTACTGTAAGTCTTGTCTTCCTTTTATAAATCTCTCCTTTAAGAATAGAAATAAACATTATCACTTTCAAAATTAGCATATTTTGATGCCCACAAAATATTCCAATTTGAATGCAGACATGAAAACTGAGAATCCGATCGGTTGGATGGCTGCGACAGATGATACCTCGCCAGATTGTCTCGTCCTTTGCAGTCCGCCTTGGTGCACACGACAAGGAAAGCTGTCGCGAATAATAATCGCCGTGACTTGAGTCTGCGAGCAACGCGCTGAGGATGTACTATTCTCGGTAGTAGTGCGATGAGGAGGAACTGGCGATAATGTGTCCATGGACGCTCACAATTGATCCAGCGTACAGGGATGGTGAACTCGGCAAAAGCCAGGAGACGTTGGCATGAGAGGAGACGAAGTGACGAAACTCATATAAGCGCGCGTCTTCATGCTTTTGTCGGTTTCCCATGACGACTGGAGTCCGTTTCGACTCCGCCAAACATGAAAGCTATGATATTAATGGTTGAAGGCGTAACTTTATGGAACATAGTCACAAACATGACGAAAACATTATCTTAGTATATTCAACACTAAAATGTTACTGCCGAGCAACGGCCTGCCACGATGGAAACACCGGTCCCCGATCAGTCATCGAAGTTAAGCATCGTTGGGCTCGGCTCGAGTTTGGAAGGGTGATCCTCCGATTCGTCCCAGTGCTGTTGCACCTGTCTTCACGTGACAGACAGTATGTCCGAAATTACCTTAGCCGTCGAAGCACTTTAACAAAAAACTACAATGTTTATTGCCGACCCAGGTATGTTTATTGCCGACCCGACTGCACAGCAATCATTATTAAGGTCTTGATAATGATTGCTGACCTTGATAATGATTGCTGTACAGTGGAAACCTGAGTCGGCAATAAACATTTATAGTGTGGAATATACTAAGATATTTTTTTCGTTATGAATGAAAGGAATTGGAATTAACGAAATTGAGGCATTGACAAAAGATGAAACTTTTGTTTAGATTACAGTATGGCATAGTAAGGGTAGGGAGAGACAGTTCGTTCAGAGAATTTTGCCGTTGAATAAAGTTTCATCATGCCCCCCTGCCACACACCCTCGAGGTGACTTGCAGGTTATCATGTACACGTATATATCATCAGCAGTCGAACACTGGTCTACTGCAATCCATCAAGTGTCTTTTCTTTCCAACTCTTCCGCAGGACTTCATTTGAGGTAATTCCTCTCCGTCCATTTATGTTAATCATTCTCCGGTTACACCACATCTCCATTGCATCCGCTCTTAGCTACAGTGAAGTGTTTTCTTACCTCCAAGCATGTGTTGCAAGTATGACTTAAAGCTGATAACGCATTCTGAATTACCTATTGATAATTTGATTATATGAGTTTGATACTGATAATTATGAGATTTAATTTCATAAATGATAAAACTTTTTTGATTCAAATGCTCTTTAGCTTGCTAATAGGTAAAATATTTCTTGCACCATTGAAGAACAGCCTCCTATTACCTCAAACGGGTACGGCCAGAGAGATGATCATGTTCGGAAAAGATGAAAGAATTATTCACGGAATGTAAAAAACATTATATTGTTTCCTAGAATCGCTTTTTAAAGGGCACATCGAATAGCTGCAATAAAAACAGGACCTTCTGTCGTCCATAATTGTTACTTATGTTTTTACAAGTAGCAAACGCACCTTATCCCATCATTTAACAGCATATATACTCGCAATAAGTGTGCAATTATTGTTACTCATCAGCAGCGCTAGCTGCGGTAGAAGTTACACCGAAGAAAAAAAAGAAAAAGGAGTTCATACACGCAGCATGCTTCGGGGCGGTAATGGTTGAGTAATTTCGAGTAACTTGCATCATCGGTCCCAGTTACTCGCACTCAGGTGTCACTCACACCCGAGTTGCGATATTTTACGACCTCTTCATCGCTGGCGGAAACACGAGGGTGGGTATATAGCGTGAGTGAGATGCAGTCAAGGGTAGCGGGCATTAACCATATCCCGCCCAACGCGGCTGCGAATGTTCACGAGTCGATCATGAGTCCCAGTCACGGTTAGCGGCTCCCGGGTAATGCGCAGGGCCACAGAGTTGAGGTAGTTTGAGTGACATATCATCTGTACTAATAATGTATGTATATATATATATATATATATATATAATCAAACTATATAATTACCACTAAATATTTATAGATATTAAATATCACTCGGATCATAGATCCAACTCCAAACAAAATTCGTATTAGACTATATCTATATTTTTAATTCCAAATGTTTTTAGTCTATGATTTTAAATAAATAGATATATGAATAAAAACTCTCCGAGATATGTGATGGATGGATATTGGTTACCATGTTGCTATACACAACATATTGGTAAATAAAATAAAGAAATGGCGTGTGAATTTATGTGAATACTGATTTAAGGTAATCCGAGGAGATTTTAGGTTTGATTTTCACTAAAATTAAAGAAGCATTTTCGAAGAGAAGGGAATTGATGAGGGTCTGAGACGTAATGAAGAGGCTGGTGAAAACTCTAATATGGAGCGTGGCGCTGTATAGGTCGGAAACTTGGTCATTGCGAAGGGAGGATGTGCGTAGACTAGAGGCGTTTGAGATGTGGGTTTGGAGAAGGATGGAAAGGGTAAGCTGGGTGGCGAGGAAGACGAACGAGGAGGTATTAGATGTGGTTGGAGAGGATGAAGCTGGTGGTGGAAGTTCGTAGAAGGCAGAAGAGATGGAAGGAGAATGTTTTGAAAGGAGAGGGCATGCTGAAGAGGGTGATAGAGGACCACGGTCGTATATACAGAACAGAAGAGGACAGAACACTGGGGAAGCGTGGGAAAGAGTAGGAATTCTAGATTAAATAAGAAGAGGAGGTAAGTGGGAGTAATATGAGGAATTTAAGATGGATCTGATGGCGAAACAAGTACAGGAGGGAAAGCGAGTCAATATTTCAGAAATTGGGATGCAGGATGGGGACTGTACAAGAGCCTACATTGGTGGTACATTGGAACCTACTACAGCTGGTTACTTGAATGAAAAAATATAGATGGTAAACTTTTAAATTATACTAATTACGGTGAAATAACCTACACGAAACATGAAAAAATAAAAACTACACTAATAAGAGTTGCATGATTGGATATTTTGCCCGTCATTTAGACGGATTAGCAGCTAGTAATAATAAATAATACAATGTCCGGGGGAGGCGGTGCTAATTATGGGGAGAACGGCAGAACCGACTTTGTTGGTTTTGGCGTAATGTTTTTCGTGAAGCATCACGTACCTATCTGGAAAAATTCCCAAATTTACATTTTCAGACCCAGATAATTTGTGAATTGAAAAAATAAACACGCCTTAACTACTACTCTTGAGCCCAAAGTTAAATTTGCATAGCAACCACATGGCTACCGTCAAAAACGTTACACATGCATGCAGTATTACATGTACCCGTAATGAGCGATAGAACCTCACACGCGGAGTAATTGACACCTTCGACTCCGAGCCGGGGTGGGACCGCGACACTGCGTCGTCATCATCGTCGAAGCTCGTCACTCGAGGTGGTTCCACCGTAACATGATTTCAATGTCATTTAATTCATATCCTGGCTACGTATAGAAAACATTGTCCTTCATTTGATATGAGCAACACATTCCTACCTTTCGACGCTAGGTTTTCGCAAATAAAAATTAAAATTACACGGTATTAAAAGCACGAATGGGTAAAACATTGGAAAAATAGCATTTGTCTGTTTTATATTAAAGATTTTTTCGAGTAAAAGTTAATTATAAGCATATTATTCCATATAAGTGCAAAATTTCACATTAGAAAATAGTCTAATTAAAAATGTATGTATGTACCTATGTATATTTTTTTAGTAAATTACTGAGTATTTCGTTCATGTAAAACAATATTTTTGCGCCATCAATATTTACTCTATGCTTATTACAGCTGCTGAAATTTAAAAAAAATTTGATTTGATCTCCATAACGAATAGGGAAAAATCTCGCTCAAACTACTTTAAATGTTTCATTTCAATTTAGGAAAAACGTTTATCAAAAGAGTGCAAATATTAGTACAGAACAGAATATGAAGAGCGCCAATTGAGACTACGCCTGATGAGAGGGTTTATAGCCGTGTTTATTCGTTAAGTTGTAGGCGCACGAGAGTATCTGCCCCGAACGCAGGAACGGATGGAATCGTCCCACGCAGTTCACGTTGGTCGAGAGCGAAACGCACGACGCAATACCTCCTCGCCAAAACACCGACCTGGGGGGTTATTCTGTAATTTCAACTCACGGCACATGACGTCACGAATCGCACCTTGTATGGCCAATATTGCCGAAAGTGGAGTTGTAAACTGTGTATGCCAGACGGCGAGACCATCGACTCGTTCATTTCGGCCGAGAATGGTTCATTTCAAATACTTTCGGTCGTGGAATTAGCTTCCAAATGAGTTCTTCGAGAGTTGAATAGCTCAAATGAATCGCTCATTTGAGTTGAAACTCTTCCGAAAGAGCTATTCCGGAAGTGGAATTACAGAATAACCCCCCTGAACGCCTGAAAGTATCAGCCCAGGTCACCCATCCAGCCCATCACACCCAGATCACCTACGGTCGACTTCACAGAGAACCGTGTGGGTTAGGTCACCGATTCCACGTCGTGATGAATTAGAGGTTGTTTATTTATATTCATTCCGTCTGCGCCGAGGCTTTTGACGGACGTCGGTCGCGGTCGCGTCGGTGGGGGGCGGGAGAGGAGAGAAGGGCCTATGGGTGGGGGGGGAGTGGGGGGCCCAGACGGATGAGGGAGCGACGGGGGGAGATGTGGGAGGGGAGGGCACTCTGGGTTTTTATTTTCTCCCTTTTAAATAGATGCGGGTGGGCGGGCAGGATGAGAGAGGCGAGATGGGTTGCCTCTCGCCGACTGCGCTTCCTCCCTTTTACCCCGCGAGAGACGAGGGCATTCGCCGCGGACACTCACTCACTCCGTGGGGCCCCGCGACCGGGCAACCCAGACCGCTTCCGTCCCCTACAATGTGCCCCTCCTCCCCATGTTGTCTCGTCCCCGCACTCCCTCCTCATCTCTTAACCCGCGGACACCTCACTGTCTCCACCCTGCGAATCCATCCTCTTGATCCCTCCCGTTCTCGGACGGGGAAAGTGTTCGGGGCCTATTGATGACCCCTGAGGTACCCAGCGGGAGATACGCTTCGCCCGCGACGATTTTACGCCAATTGAGGGGGGTATTACGATCGACGCTTTCTGACGTGACGGAAACGGCCGGTGACGTTTAGTTTCCCGTCGTCTCCCCGTCCAGGAGGGGCGTATTACGATTGATTGGAATATCAGCGATAATCGCTCATCGGTCGTTTCTAATTTAAGCAGTTGCAGAAAGAATGGTGTAAATATAGTGGTGTTGATTACGGGAAAACTGTTTTAGAGAAGAACAAATATGACTAAAGGTGGGATTACTATCGACGTTTTCTGACGTGATGGAGACGGCCGGTGGCGTCCAGCTTTCCGTCTTATTCCCGTCAAGGAGGAGTGTGGAATTGATGGGAATATCAGCGCCAATTGTCGACAGTTTTTCTAAACGGACTTCTTTACGGCTGTTTATTGTCATATATTATAATAAAAGTATAAAAAAATCTGCTAAATTATCGATAAGTAATGCTTCAAGGGGTCATTATTAGATCAAAAAGCATGACGGACACTCAAGAAATGAAATTTTGTTAATATTGAAAAAAATAACTCTCCTCTGACTGGATGACGTTGTCGGCGCCGTAAACATCCGGCCATTGTATAAGGTTCCACTGAATCATAATCACCAAGCTTCGCGAACGCGACCGATCTTTTTCGTCACGTCAGGAAACGTCCATCGTAATCCCACCCTTAAGAGCGTCGACTGCCGGTTTGCTTAGGTACGCCCAACCTTTAACGGTAATCACCATAAGTCTCGTAGGTCAGTTTTTGTCGATCTACATCTACAACCAACGATCAATCAATTGTATTACCTCACAAATCACCCATCCCACATTTTCGGTGGAGAGTAAAATTTACTCTGCTTCGTCTTCCGTCTCGATACAGTAGGTCTCCCAGTTTAGTGCTGAAGTTGGCGCAGATCGAAACACATCAGCGAACTCAAGCGCACAAGGATGAATGGAACTATGTGCATAAGCGAAACGTTCGGTAACCTGCCAGTAGAATTATGCAGGTTCATAACATTTATCCGAATAAAACTGATGATCTCAGGCCTGACCTCGTGGAAATTATGGATATCCATGATGAGAAAACCACCTTTGTTATTTCCACAAGGAAATAACAAAGGTGGTTTTATCATCATGTTTATCCGAATGTTCAGCGCATGGTTAACGAATTCGTCCAAAAGCATTATTTGAAAAAGTGTAAGCTTTTACCACTGATTGTGAGTAATTCAGAAATTTGCATAACCAATTTTTCGATGACTTCACTGAAAATTATCACACGAACAACAATCGAGGATGAGATTATCGATGTTGTTTTGTTGTTTACCGCACACCAACTCTGCCCCCGATCGGGAAGAACTTTTGAAGTGCGCAGGGTCTGAAACTAATGGAAAGCAAGTGCGCTGTTGTACTGCGATGTGAGCAACGCACTATAACGAATGGAATGCGCCCCATAACACGCTTCCAAAATGTGCAATTTTTGTTAAATAGCGATAAATACACTGAGGACATTGAAGCTCGGGTGATATGGGAGGGTCATTAGTCTAGTCCGTCACTACTTGCAAATCAGTATCTGAAAACCGTCCTTGGCAGGGAATAGACCTGGATCTCACCCGAATACTGCTACGTGATGGGGATGGAAACACGGGTTGGGGTCACTTCTAAAAAAAGTCTCGCAATTGCATCAATAACTTAAATAATAATGCACTAAATCATATGAAACTTCGTATGATTGTTAAAACGTATTTTTGCTACATTATTTGAAAATAGAATGTCGATATCATGATCCATGTTGTTATTACGAAGCCGTAAATTCGATGCATCCATCCGGTACCCGGAAAAATGCGCTAAATTTCTGTTTTTAAGCACACACTGAAATCAATATAAACGGTAAAAAGTTTTGTACACAATCACTAAACGAAGAAATAAACAAGCTTTAATTTGATGTACTTCATTTTAAAATCGATTGAGGCATCTTTGAGATATTAGTCTCCAAACACGGGTGACGGAATTTTGGAACGGATAGTAGTCCACATTCAGCCCATCAAGCTTTCCCTAGTGATAGCTACTACCAGCTCATCCTTACCAGTCATCAACCCGACGACCAGTTTGCTGTAGATCTCCACTCCATTCTTCAAACCAGCCAATAGCTTCATTCCTACATGATTCTTCATTGTAATTCCCCTCTCAATTTTCTTTAAGTATTACATACTCCGTCGTGTTTATTCAGGCAAGAAACAAAGAATATTTATGACAGGTGAGTAAACTGTGCGAGAGTAAGAGGTAGGTCATGGGTGAATGTGGTGGAAGAGACTCTTAAGAGAAGAAATTTGAGGACAGGAGAGCTAGCATGAAACAATGTATGAGTGTAACTGACGCAAAGGAGGCATGCAAGGAGAGGGCAGTTTGGAGGAAATCATTTAAACTCAGTCGACTATAGTGGATTATTACTAAGAATTACACTTTTTTGACAGAGACTACACAAAAAAATGGGGACGCATGCAAGTATGTATCAAATAGTCCGTCTTCCTCGATAATTCTTTCTACTCATTTGAGTTACATTTAATTGAGCATTAAGTGAGTCTTTTCCTTCAAATCGTTTGGTAATGCGTGGCGCAAAATGATGATAGCCGTTGGCACACCCATGTACCAAATGTACTACTGCTACTCGGAAACTCAAGAATCCGATTCGTCGGAATCGGTGAGGCGAAAGTTGGCGAATACATCCTCCCAAGAAGGATGACCCTTCCCTTTTCCCGATCAAGGGTATTCATAGCGGCCCCTCATGCTTATCACCCCTTCCCTCTCTGAACCCTACCCTTCCCTTACCCTCGCCCCAACCCACTCCCATCCGTTTCTGGGAGGCGGCCCTGGGGTTGCCAGCCACCCTTTCCTCTTCACGGCCGGATCATGACGCAATGATATACGACAAACCCCGAAACCTCATTTGAATATAAAAGTCCACGGGGGCCCAACACAATGGACGCACTCACAGGCGGACGGGAAAATAATACCAGTGTTGGTGGTGAGCTGGGAGATGCATGGCTCACTTAATCCGAGGAAAAAAATACACGGTGTGTGATATTATTATCATTAGGGTAATCTATCGGTTAAGGTTGGTTCAAGTGGAATGGAGTAAAAACCCTCTAGATTTTTACAGGCGCAGTCACATATCTCCTTAGGGGCCATTCAAGTAATACGTGAGACGTTTTGGGGAAGGAGGGTGTTTGACATTTTCATACGTTGTCTTATGTGGGGGAGTAAGGGGGTCTGAGACAGTCTAACGCAAGATATAAGTCACTTCTGAATTCATATTGTTATCACTTTTTAAAATTATTTTCGAAGGAAAAATCTTACTTTTTAGGATCACCTAAAGTGTATGCTAAACAACAGAAAAACGTACAACCAATCCGTTACGTTCATTAAATTATAAATGTCGCATTTTTAAGGATCACATGTTTTGCGAGTTGTGCGTATAGCGAATCGCGAAATATTAAAAACCGTTATCGATGTCCGTGTTGAGGTCAGTTTTTGCGTATTTTGACATTGAATCCCCCATAGTTGACTATCTATGTCCATGGTTTCAATAATGTCTGATAACTTACGTAAGATTGGGAGGGGAGGGTTCGTGAAATCTTATTTTGTCTTACATGGGGGGAGGGTTGAAAAGTGGTAAAAATCACCGTACGTAAAGCCCCTTACGTGATTATTTCTTCATCTCAGCATACGTCCTACCTCTCTGCATTCCGTCCATAAAGCCTATTCTCTTCCTTCCTCTTCCCCTCTTACCCAACATCACAGCCTTCAGCAACCCTTCGCCCCTTTTTGCCTGTTCCAACCACCTACTCCGCCTCCTAATCTCATCCAGAAGTTTCCTCTCCTCCCCCACCATTCCCAGCACTTCCTCGTTTTGTCTTTCTTTCCGTCCACAGCACCTTCTCTCATTCTTCCCCACATCCTAATCTGTATAACAGAGTGATGAAAATTTCCTTTTATGCTCTGAGGTAACATCTCCTCAAGGTAGTTTTTGCAAGATATCGCAACGCATAAAATTCAGTGACTTTGGTCTCATTATTAAGAAGCAGAATAGCAAAATTTATCCAAAATATATCTGCCACTTACTGTGCTACTTCACGAAATATTTTGACGAAGAAACGTGCGGTGATAGTTCGAAGCCAATTCGATCTGTCATATTGTCCACTTGTCTATTATAAAATTTGTAATCATCATAATTCATTTTAAAAAGTCGCTAAAACATCCTTATGTTGTGAAGTCATTTTCAGCGTGCAGCGTGAAGTCATTTAGTAAAGTGAAGGCAGTTGGAGCGAGAATTTTTCCGAGTTATGCTAGAGACAATATTCGAATTTTATTTTAAATTTAGGTCTTTGTCATTATCATGGAGTAAATATGGTAATATTCAACACACAAAAGCGTTGTTCTTTTTGACTGATGTAAATATACATGGTTAAAGCATTAAGTTAACTAGTTTGTTCAAACGGATGACTGAAGCGCGACGAGAGAGCCCTTACACATGACTGAGGGAAGCAGGAACCGTTAGAAAGATGCATATACCAACGACGGGAATTCCCGGCAAGAGTCAACGGATAGAACCTACAATACGGGAATTCCCGTCATGCCGCATTGAACGTGTTAATAGCTGATTTTATATTTCGTGGTTAAATCTGTATATTTACTAAGCTGGACGTTGATTGGGACAGACATATCAGAGTCCTTCGATTCGATATATCCGTAGGTCTATCGATACGGGTTTTCTCAACCATTTTCATCACGGATCAGCTGATGGCCACCATTAACGTCCTAATTGAGTACGGTACCTACGCTTAAAATGCTTGAACTGCCGTATGTTATTTTTGCCATTTTAGAAACATTAATGTGGTAACTAATTTATTCTTAAAAGCAGTTGTGAAAACATACAATCTACCCACCATTAAATTTTCGACGTTATCTGTACGTCATAACTAGCTAATTCTTGCAATAATTTGTCCACAGGAGCGCACATCCCAGCCATGCCCCATGGAAACCTGCTTTTCGGCAAATATCTCGAAAAGTAATACGGTAAGGAGCAGATATACTGAAATTTATATAATTATTTTCATAATTAGAAATATGAGATATTTTATTTACAATGAGGCAAAATTCATTGAAATTTATTTGAAATGATATCTCGCTTAAACTACCCAGAAGCCTCAAATAGGTATATGCAGTAAATTACTGAGAAGTTAAGTGATAAATAAGAAAAAAATTAAAAAAGGTCATGCTTGTATTATTATCATATTTACTTCATTCTTCCCACAAATGCTAAAATTGTACACAAAAATCGAATATGGTCCTCTTCGTGTACACGCAACAAGGTCAAAAGCATGCAACACGCACACACAGTTATATACACGCGATCATTGCTAAGGAACTCCGGTTCGGAGCTCTGGCGATGCTGTGGGAGGTTTTATAGCTGCCTGCGAGGAGGAGGATGTAAGAGAGTTAAAGGGAGGAGAACAAAGATCACACTCCCTCTGCCTTCCGAGGTCTTTTTATTGCTTCCCTTCATCCGGGCCCGTCTCCACTCCTCTCTCCCATCTTATGTACCGAAGCGGAGGAGGAGGGCATCGGGACCATAAACGCAGACGTAATTGTCAACGTTGAAAAGAGGAATAGTATCCACATCCCTTGACTCGAAGATGGGGAGAGAGTCGTAACTTTTTTTCCTCTCCAACGAGCTGCGTGGGGGGGAGATTTCGCCACTGAGCCATGCGGTTTAGCACTGACCTCCGGTGGGAGGAGAGAGAGTTGTAAACAGCGAGGCCCGCGGTCGTGTGTTCATTTTTCGAGGGGAGAGTAGGTATGGCCTTTTCCATCGCGACAGTATGCCAGAAACAAAATCAATAATTCGTAATGGGACTCTACAGTGTATGCATGTACTACACTAAGGGTAAAAAGTAACAAACCACTGCGTGGCTCTGCACGGGTGGCCTCCGCGGGAACTATATAGGGCGGTGATTCTCAACCGGTGTGCCGCGACATACTGGTGTGCCGCAACGCTCATAAAAATATCATAAAAGATCAATAATAATAAATTAAATTATTAAACGAATAGATACTTTTCAATTTTGCTATTTTTTTAAACGATAAGTTATGTTTATCAGTTTTTGTATATACTTTATTTTTTTAAAGTCAATTAACTTTTTCTTTGTTCACTGGTGTGCCGTCTGCATTTCCAAACACCTCAAGTGTTCCTTGGTGTCAAAAAGGTTGAGAACCACTGACACAGGGTCTCGTTGAATTATCTCCCGTTTTTCCGGCAGTTGTTGCAGAGCCAAGGGGTGGTTCGCTACCAACTGCCCTTTGTGCACATACATTCACTCTAGACTATTCATTATAATAAAGTTTGGTACTTTTCTAAACTTTTTATTTTTTTAAACACACTACGCGTTTCACCAATTTTATGGCAACGTCAGGTGTAGTAGTTTGTTTACAATTTATATTGTTGTCGTTGTTAGATACAGAACATAAAAACTTGATTTTAAAGAAAAGTTTGCATTAAAAAATTACAAAAAAGAAATAAAACAAAAATGAAAAGGAGGGTAAAAAAATATTAACACGAAAATAATAACAACAAAAATTTACATGCAATGCTTGGCAAAACCAATGAAATCAAGGGGTGGTGGTACGAGAAAGGTCAACGTTCTTTAACGAAAATTTTCCAGAAAGTAATGGGAAGGTATGCGTAAAAAGCTGCTCATTGCATAGATAAAATTTAAAAAAATATACAAAAAATAAAAAGTATAGAAAAGTACCAAACTTTATTATAATGAATATTAAAAGTTTCTACAAAGCAGAGCCTGAAGCTGTGAATTTTATTCACTCTAGACGTTCGGATTGTACGCCAGGTCAGGATCTCAATCACAATAAAAGCCCTAAAAATGATGAGCGATTCTATCACCGAAACGTCGGCGTAGATGGAGTTCCGCGACAAGATTTCATGCGCATAATTTATCATCTCCGTCATAAAGGATACTCGATAAATTTAGCAAGGGGACTGCTATAATTGTAGACTTCAATGATTACGGCCAAAGTAAAAAATCAACAACGGGGCACTGCACGGGTTACCTCTACGCAAACTTTCCTTGCGCAACCAGGAAATCTGAGAGTAGACTCAAAAATAATCGCATGAGCCATGGACAATTCCTCACTTCACGCATTCCACTAAATAAACAGTTGAGTGTCTCACGCAAGATGAAATAAAACCTTCTCGGAGTAGTTCATTTATGTTTACGGGATCACTTTTAATCTCGGGAGTCATAACCGTTAGCATTCACTCCATAGAATGTCCTCTAACGCCTCTCTTTATTAGTTTCAACAAGCTTATTCACTCTACCTATGCAGTTACCACTTTCTCCTGCACTGATAATATGATGCAAAGATCAGGTCATTTAATATTCTTCTGGCGCATAGTTTTCAAAGAATTTAATATTAACAGAAAGTCTACTTATCCCACTTGATTACAGGGTAATGAAACACTAATGGAATACATATACCTACATAGATTAGCACAATCATGTTTATACTGATAAAAACGAAGAATGCTCAGCACAAGCTGCGCGGATCATTATCGACATATCCACGCACCAACACAAACGTACGATGAGTTTAAACTAGTGATGGGCAAAGTCGGTCTTTTGAGAGATTTCGGTCGCGTCGGTCACTCCCGCTTGTGATTCGATCTTCGATCGTCGATCAGAGAGACCGATTTTCCAGCTAGTGAGCAGTCCAAGTTGCCTACGATCAATGATCTCTCAGGAAAATCGTGATAGATAAAAAAATCTGGTCGTTCGTGAGTTTCATGCTGTAAGCATGACCGAGGTGTACAGCTTTGCTCTTGATAGCACAGAGCAGGCACAGAGTTTCAGTGCAGCTACCTCGTTCAGTGCCGGTTTCCGTGGAGTTGTGGGTAATTCTTTGAAAACAATTGAAGGCACAACTGTGCAATCGTGCGAAGGTTTGTTTTGTTTTTACACAATGCTCTTGGTTTGTGATTTTAAGTATAGTTATACGAAGAATATTAGGGATATCCCACTTGATTACAAAACTATTGAAGAGTGAAATTTTATCGACCACAAATTATTAACAACTCATTATAGAAACCAATGATTAATACTAATTTAGTAGCGAAATTTTATTTTGGTATGTAGTTCGAAACGATCAACGTTTTCTTTTGGCTGTAAGAATTTAAAGCAAATTATCCGACTGTAGCACTAAAATTCAATTTTCAATTACAGTCTGTTTCACTTGTTCACGAGACGTAATATTTGTCGAGAATATTGAAACGATGGTTTATCGTGTATTTAAGTGACAATGCAATTATGGAAATTCAGTGATTACAAATGTTATATGTGCTGTGATGTATTGCGTGTGTTCTTGTGGTGATATTTTGATATTTAAAGGTTATTTGTGTTAGGTAGACTTACGCTCCTAATGGATGTGTTATGACAGGAAATACACCATGGAGGTTATAAAAGTTTCTGTGCTTCTGAAATGGCATAATATTGCGTTGTGTTTCTGGACGTGAGTTACACGAAGAAAGTGTATGTTCAACTTATGCTAAAGTTATAGTTTATGTCGTAAATTTACCAAGAGTTAGTGCTTCAAAAATAGCCTATATAGTGAAGTTAATGGTGGGTTTTTGTTTGTTTACGTCGTAGATTTTTAAGTTACAGTACCCCCTGAAATAATCTCATAGTTTGCTGCTGTGTTTGTCTAAGAGTGAATTGCATGTAAAAAATCGAACGTTCAACTTCGGTAAAGGTTTTTTACATCGTACTATATATCTATAATTTAGTTACTGTGCTTCTGAAATACTGTCTCGTGATCGTCGAGTGCTTACAATATTAATATATGCCAAAATCGAAGATTTGTTCATAGGTTAACGTAATATTCGTCGTTTATTGTTTACATCGTAAATGTAAAGCATAAATTCAGGGTATTAGTGCAAATACAGGAGTCCAAGACATTCGCTGTGTATATATATATCTGTGATTCTAATAACAATCAGTCCTACGATGAATACTTTTTTGTGAAGTTGCTTCTGTCGTGATGTTGTTTTCTTCTCGTGAAGCACTTCTTGTGCCAAAGTGAACTGAATAGGACTTCACGTTTACTATTCTCAATATTTGTTGAAATATATGAATTTTTTTCAGCCACTTGAGTGATTTATATCTAATGTAAAACGCTCCTTACAAAACATGCTTCGTTTGTTGCCATCGATTAAAATCGTTGGGGTTTCACCATGCACTTCGTCACTTAAGCCTGAATCACACGATCATTTTTCAGGGATAGCTCCAATGATAGCTCAAGGGATAGCTTAAATGACAGCTCATGGGATAGCTCAAATGATAGCTAGAGCTGTCATTTTTCCGGTCACACGATCATTTTTTCCGTAGGTGCTCGCATCATTGCCGGGAAATTTGTCCTACCACTTTTACGTTTACCGAGCTAGTTCGACCAGAAGTCACTTGCGGCGACACAATCGCGTTTTGCTTCCCTTCGCTCTGATTGGCTGAACTTCAGATTCATGTACGTGTTCAGGGACGGAAAAAGGGACAGGACCAAATGATGGAAAAAGGGATGGCAATCCCTATCATTGCCGCTATCCCTGAAAAATGATGACGTCAGAGCTGTAGGGAAAGCTATCCCTTGAGCTATCACTGGAGCTATCCCTTAAAAATGATGGAAAAAATGATCGTGTGATTCAGGCTTTAGATAACTAATCAAACTAGTCAATTATATTGATGTTCAGTAAATATGTTTTTCGCAATGCCACATAGATTCTAAATGTTTAAAAAGCATATTATTAAATGATGGTTTGTATATGTACCTGCGTACCTTTCAATAAAATGTATATTCAGTAAAAATGCACTTTGTTATAGTATTGAATCTTTAGTGCTATATTAATTCCCCCTCACATAATGCTTTTGCCCGTACATTGGAGATGTTAATTGGTTACGAAAACGATTTGATTATTATAGTTATGTCTTACAGGGTATTCAACAGTTATACATATCCAATTCTTATCAGTAAGTGTTAACATATATTGCTTCTAAGCTACCTATAAGAAATGCCTAATACACACAAAATATTTGTTATTATGATGTGTATGAGTAGGGATTTAAAAACTGATTGCAGGATGTGATGAATCTTCTTAAATTGTTTGGCACTGACAGTGCTAATTTTAAACCCACTACATTCGTTCTTCCTCTAGATGATATTGCTGCTATCATTAAGAAGCACCAATGCAATGCAATAAAATATGTAAGCGTCAGTGAGTTTCTCTGCTATCTGATTGCTACTCTAGTTGCCATTTACTAGACTATATCATGTAACAGGTAGGGAATACTATATCTATAGGCAAAATTATAAATAGTTTACTCTGTAGATTTTATGAAATGCATGGAACAATCAGGTTATAAGAATGTTTACTAAATATCTGACCTCAATATATATGTTTATTATCTTTGCAAGGAATAGCCTCTGATCAATTATTAATTTACACAATGGTTTAGTGCTTATCAATGGTTATAGCCATCAATAACTTCAGACCAATATCCACTCTGCCAGTTCTCTCTATATTATAGAACTGTAATCAGAAAACAGTAGTGTTTACATATCATATGAGTTATAACAGTTGTATGTCATACCTAGTTTTGATTCAAAGAAGAAAAATCAGCTGTACATACTGTGACAAATGTTTATTTCCCCCATGCAATCATTGAATTTGCTAGAACAATATACATACCATCTTGGATTTTTAAGAGTAAAGATTCTGAGTGTATTTCATGTTGATTTTTGCTTGATATACTTACTGGATACTTATGGGAACTAAATCTAATATCTTTTTATTAATTTTCTTGTGACATTTTGGAAATATCTCTTCCTTCATGCTACCGTAATGGACTTTATGAAAGGATTATTCTCTGTGGGTTTGGCAATGTTTAAATAATAGATTAGAGTTGAGTATTGGAACAGGATTGTGATTGAGGAGTGAATAGCGTAAGAGGAAGATGGAAAAAATTGTGGGTTCATGATGTGGTGGAAGAGACATTAAAGGAGGAAGATTAGGAGTCTTAAGAATAGGAGAGAGTGTGAATGAAGTAATGTATGAATGCAATAGAGGCAAAGGATATATGCCAATATAGGGTATTATGGAGTAAATTATTATAAGAGAGCCAGTTTCCAAATCCAAACAGACATCACTAACAGCAGAGAGCAAACAATATCATGTGATAAGCTGTGTGCCTCAAGTTATCCAGGTACTCAATTACTTAGCAGTCAACTTAAGTGTACAGATGTCGTTCCTGTGTGACTTAAAGTCAACTTGATCAGAATAAAATTCTTTTTTATGCTTTCATTTAAATTAAATGTCTGTCATAATTTAAGTCAAGTATGCACTCATAGTTTTGGTAACACCCTTTTATAAATTGAAGAAGTTAATGGAGAAGAGGGTCATGGATGGATAATAAAGCAATGGTAGGTAATCAATGATTTTTCACTTATAACAAAATTTTAGTGTAAAATGGATTTGGTCTATAATGCTTCATGCTTAATGAATGCTGTTACATATTATTAATATTATTTATTTCACTGATATGAGGAACCTAAGAAGCTTTCTCGGGTTTCCAACAGGGTGATGGTCTCCATGTAGGCTGACGTTTCGATGTCTGACTCAGTCATTGTCATCAGGGGTGATGAAAACTAAGGGTTGTGCAACCATTCATAGATCCATTTATTTTTTATAATCAATAAGTGGAATAAATGTTGGTGTAGGTTTTTTACAATTACTACTTGGCTTATTTTGAATATGTTCCTTGAAACCCCAATATGATTTAGTCTTAAGTCGACTCCTATTGTCATGATCTTTGGTAAATTTATTAATATTAATCAACTGTTATCAAAGGACATGCTGTGATGTATTGTTTACCTGTAGTAGAAATTAACAAGGGTAATTATAGCTGTTAGGCTCACACATGCCAGATTGGACGAAGAGCAGGAACGAAGGGAACATAGTCCACTCAGCATCTGTGGATATTTTTCCTCATGGTAAGTGGCTTGCCAGCTCACTCCAGAGTATAGATTGAGAATGGTCATTGAGTAGAAACCATTAGAGGCTTAAGACAAGTAGCAAAAAACAAATAGTGGAATAAAGTTGTAACTGGGGCAGAATTTTAGTGGAACGAGGTGTCCTACTCAAGATATTAAATATCAGCAATATTCAAGAATTATGGGGGATATGTAATGCCTCAAGTCCTGATATAGGATGCAAACAAAAGGTTGGTTTGGAAGGTTTTATAAAGGGTTGTGGACTTCGGTGGATCTAAACCATTGGCTAATGTTGAGAGGGTGAGATTAGACTAAAGTTATATGAGGAGTGGCTCTCGAGAAGGATAATGAAAGTAAGATAGAAGAGAAGTTAAGAGATACTTGACTAGGCATTGAAGTTACATATAACAGTGAAGGAAATTTAGGAGTCCACTTTATGTCAGATTGTAGGTAATTAAGAGGAAATGAGGTCCTGAAAGGCACTTTTGAAGGGAAAGGTTTGCTTCGTTGGGAGAGGTAGGAAAAATATAGGCAATTGAAATGAATGGATGTGATGCGCAGAACTAAATTGAATCATTTTAAGGAAAGAAATTTTTGAAGCAGGAAGGGTGGAGTGGTAACTGACCACTGAAATATATATGTCTGTTAAGCTATCTGTATACCATTATAATGGTGGTAAAATGTCATGGTCAGGCAAATATAAGAATTAAAGTGAATGTGGAATGATAACTGCATGTGGAATGAATAGACGTTGATAACAGTCCAATGCTATAATTGCATTACTCCACCAATGTTTAAGATAGGCATCAGTTTTTAAACTAAAATAAGATTTTCTTTGCCATACTATAGGTTTCTGATTATCCTCATGAATGTTCTGCTAACTTCCTGCAGGTTCCTTCTAAATTTTCCTGCTAAATATTTACCAGGGATTTTGGATGTGCAATGAGTAATTAGTACTATCAGAAATTTTAATTTGTCCTTTCCAAGGAATTAAATTTTAAATGAATATGGTCTAAGCTCCTGTGTACAAGCCATGTTCGAATACACACTTTGATGGATGATACGATGATTACAAATTTCCAGCACTATTTTACAGTATATGATGCTCTATTGCACGCAGAAATACAGTCTTCATTTATTTAATTGCTCACATACAGCATTTATGCCAATTTAAAGTGACACAGTATCGGTGGTATGAAGTCATATATTGCCTTACTAAACATGTTAGTACATTTTGATTGAAATAACTCCTTGCCCATTTCAATGGGATGCCTAAGGCTGATGTAATGGCCCACTCATGTAATTCATTTTTTGCTTACAACCAATTACAGTATTACGATATTTACATTGTACCGTTTATTGAAGCTGCACTCAGTGCAAATGCAAATGAAATTCCGGAAACTCATACTGATATTTACTGATCAAGCCTATGTACATTTTTTTAACTTACTATTCACTACAAAAGTATAATGATGAAAGTATGAATCAAATTACCTGTGGGTAATCATAATTTGCAGTTATCATGTCTCGAACGGTGTTTGGATCTAACCTATATTAACTGGAATCACGCTATTATTCCCTGAATCAAGTTCTTCAGATACCATTCCTCTAAATGAAAAGGAGAGTTATTGGCACATACGAAATTTTATTCTCCGAAAAAAGGATTCGCTGATGAGATTGCAGTTAAAAATATTTGAAATAACACCAAAAGCAAACTGCATTCCAAAAACAAACAATTCTGGATGAATTCACCGGTGATTTTAACACGCCGGTACTTCGGAAGACATATGGGAAGAAAATTCAGACGAAGGGAAAGCCAACGGACATCCAATGAAGCACTGGAAACATTCTTGATTGACAGCAACACCATCAAAGTCTAGAAAAAGTGATTGAAGAGAGAGGAGCGGAGTTGAATTTTTAAAATGCATTGGCAATATGAATCACAGTTGTTTATATAAACGGCCGGTATATATATAATACAGCGGCATGGGTATCAGGTTTGATTTCTAAGCGATCACGTCATAGACTCAGATATTTAATTATCACACAATTTACGACTCGTCGCGGCAAAGGAAAACAATTCATAGGGATATAGTATTGTACTATACTACTTACAAGTGACGATTAACCTATTGCACGTAATAAATAACGGCACTACATAGCCAACAACAGCAGTAGCAAATAATGCATTGCTTGGCGAATTAACAAACGGATAAGTACCTGGATCATGTTTAATTTCCATTGCATTCCTTTTGAATCTTAACCCAGCTGTCTCTTTGCCGACAGTGTAACGGATTCGGTCTTCATTTTTAATGATGTTATTATTCTACTAAAAAGCGAGCCAGCAAAACTGGTAAAACTCTCTCGATGCAAGATATTTATGTCGTGATGTAAATTGTTGACTGTTATTACGCTGCGTCTTTGTTAGCGCAACCGAGCGGAGCATCGAATAACTGCCTACATCTCACGAAAGAGCGAGTAACTCTGGAATCTCTCGTTATAAAACTCACTCAAGATTTTTTTGGTCGGTCTCAAGTCTCGTGATCGATATTTGATGTCATGCAATCATTCCTGTCGCGATCGGTGAAGATCGCCTCGGTCATTGGAGAGAAGTCGTTCATCGATCTTTCTTTTAAGAGAACTTGCTCTCGGAATTCGATCTCTCACGACCGACCCATCACTAGTTTAAACACAAATAAATGCATGCCTTGCGTGCATTTCAAGGAGCACCAGCGGAATAGTTTGTGCTGCAAACTCTTCCGTGCAACTCCTCTGTGCATCACGTGAAAATTAAACCAATCCGCAAACGAAACCATCCAAAACGTTCCTTCCATCTGTTATAATGAATTTCTCTTACTTTATGGAGGATTTTAGACGCGATAAATGCTTCTGTGAGTCGATAGATATAAATAAAATGTTTTTATATTATTCAGATAGATTATTAAAATTAATACAGAGAAAATTAATATAGATTGTATTAGGAAAATAGATATTAAAAGTTTTGTGTCTTCGATTCAACACAAAAAGGCAAAATCACCACCATCGAGGTTAGGGCTGGGCGGTTTTCCAATATATTGGTTCCAATATCAATATTTTTAAATATTGAGATTCAGAAATCACAATTTTTGAACGACTAATACCAATATCCTGTATTGGATATTAGCGGTAGAAAAACCAATATTTGTAATTGGAATATTGTATATGGATTAACCAATATTTCCAACCGGAATATTGAATATTGGATTGACAATGTTAAAAATTCAAGTATTGAATATTGGATCCCGGCGAGAAGGTAGGTATACTACACAAGCATAAAGAGCTTATTATTTACTACACAGGTCAACGAAAGCTCACGTAAAGGTAATTAAAAACATGAACATCGGGCGAAAAACTGTCTTCATAGTCGTACACTTAGACAAAATCGATCGTCTGCCATTATGCATTTAGGTTAACGTGGGAATCTAAGGCGCTAGAACGTCTTGTTTTGAAAAATACGCGCAGTCTTTTTCTAATCCGTTCGCCGCAAGCAAATATTTCGCATACGTTGGAAACGCGTACGAGAATAAACATGCATCTAATTTTTTCCTTCCCACTAGTATGCACATATAGATAGAACCCGAGTCTCTCCCCCTTTCCCTTCCTTCCCACGCAGTAAGTCACAAACTTCCTGGTTCGTGCGATCCTGCGTTTTAATGTTAAAATGTCAGAGGAGTTCAAAGACCTCGCCCATTCGGAGTCTGAGAAAAGAGCGCAGGTAAACATGTAAAAAGGCCGGTTTAGAGAAAAAAGATTGGGCCAAATTTAAGTCAGTGTAGACTTAGGGCGGGATTACAATCGTCGTTTCCTGACGAGACGTTAACGAACGGTGGCGTTCACGAAGCTTGGTAATTGTGATGTAGTGCTTATAGTGTACTATTTATATTAGTATAGTGTATGTATTATAGCATAGTGTACTATGATAGACGGACATTGGTGGCGCCTTCAACGGACGACGAGCGAACCTCGCCAAATACAACTTTTCCGTCATGCTAGGCCATCGTCAGCAAATCAGAAGAGAGTTATTTCTTTAGCGTAGACAAAATTTAATTTCCAGACTGTACATCTTGCTCTTTAACAAGACTATGGAACATAATTAACTTTCTTGAAGAAAAATTTGTCAGTATTTTAGCGGATTATTGAAGTATTTATTATAAAATATGCAAATAACTTTGCATTTGTTGTGCACTTTTTTTGCAAAAACGGTCAACAATGGGCACCCTTCGTGGGATTTTCAAGCTAATTGACTGTATTGGCGACGTTAGTGGAACCACTTAGCGTCAAACCCGTGTCAAGTTATTACGGCATCAATCAGCGGAGGATTTGGTCGAATTTGAACTAGTACTAAAATTACTCGCATGGCACCATCAGAAAATATATCAAGGGGAAAGTATACATATTGCTAGCCAGTTCCTTTGGGCGCAAAGCTTGAAATCCAAGCCGTGCACTCAGAGACATAAGACGAATTATATATTTGGAAGTGCAACAAAAGGAAAAAATTGTGTAAACTGTGCATTCAGGCCTAACTGAAGGCAATACTCTATTAGCAAGAAAAGGATATTAATTCAGATTTAAAGAAAGTACTGGAAAATCTACAAATCTAACAAATTTTAATGGCAACGCATGATTTCATTTTTTAAGTCTCTTTCACGATAAAGAAATGCGATGGAAAAATGTACTACAAACTGCTATCATCAGTTTATACCAGAGCACATATTCATAAATCTTGCATATCGATTTTTCCTTCGCTGAGCTTGTGCAGTAATCCATAATTTTAGGATTTAAATTAAATCATCAAAATAAAACATGACTTTCACTTCATGCATTACTTCCGAGACATCTTTCATCTTTATAATGGCATTTTATCTCATTGTTTTCCACTACTTACCACTCTGGTCTGGTCGGGCTGGAACTTTCTAAGAACGTTAAGGATTGCGCAAAAAATATATTACAGTCATTGTCGCTACTATCCATTCTATATATCTAAGTAAATAATCATGTGGCGCTGTGTAGTAAGCATTTTATATAGCGCTTATTGTGAGTCATTCGCAGAATTTCCAAGTGCATCAGTTCCTAAAATATTCAAAAAACTAAGATATTCCAATGAATGACATAAAACACCAGTAATTTCGCTTTGCCAATCACCTAAAATGGATAACCGATAAGTTGAATATTATCACGCGTAATAATGAAATTATTTCGTTATGATACAACTGACAGTGACGTAAGTGTTTCCAAGTAAAACTTTTGCCACAGGACCGATATATCGCTGGGATACAATAGCTTCAGTTTTCAGTACATTTATAGGTTTCGGAGGCTGAATGGGATATAAGAATGAATTACAGGCATCGCTGCACGAGCATTAGTATTACAATGAAGTCATGAGGAATCTATTTTAGGTGGACAAACGTATGATCGGTAGCATAATGCCTGGTTGCGGCGTCAGTTGCATCTAGGTTACACGGAAGAATATTCCGTAAAAACAAGGCCCTAGCCGTAGCTAACGCCGTAGACAGGCCTTAGGCCAACGGGCCTAATTAAATGTTAAAAGTAATTTCACAGCAACGACCGATTATGCGAACGACACGGACGACATACTCTTGTATTTATTACAATTGCATTATCGTTTAAAATTTAAAATTAATCTTTAAAATGAGTTCAACCTACGGCCAACGGGCAGAATTCAATGCTAGAAGTAATTTCACAGAAATGACCGATTATGCGAACGACACGGACGACATACACTTGTATTTATTATAACTACACCAGCATTTAAAATGTAGACTTAATCCTTTGAATGAGTTCCAACCCGATATATTCTCTGTCGACGTCGGAAACATTTTAAGAACCCCAAACGGTATATTATAACTATTATTATATTAATACTACGGAAGAGTATATCAATATGTATCATGAAATTTTGGACATACACAGCAGAATTGGAAGGCTTTGGAAGTCATTTTTTCCGCGAAAGATTATGAGACCACGCTGGCTGCTATTTAGACTTTATAAGTAGGTTTTCCGGTCGGTATCTTATCTAATTATTTGATTTGCTCTTTCATGATTTTGTCTTTATTTGCTAAGTAGTACTATAAGCACATCTCGCATGCTTCCTGTATAACTCTTGTGTGTATGGGCCCTTATGTAGTTGCAAAACACATTAATATTTGCTCATATACTCATGCATACTCATTAGTATCTACTCATTTCTATAACATTAGTACCAAATCGTGCAGTTCGTGTTGGAGAAAATAGCCCTCCTGGCACGGATTTGCAGATTTGCGCTAATGCATCAAAACTCATTGTTTTAACAATAGGTATTCGATGAAAAGACACCCATTCCACATACCCTTGAGTTGGTCTGCAGGGTAATAGATGGGTGTATTAGTATTTCTCGGTAATTCATTACATGCTAACAGATGGCGTTAAGTTCGGGCAAATTTTCATTTTGTTTTTGAATGGATTTAAGGTGGTTCTACTGTAAAATGACTAAAGTAAATGTCATTTTATTCACGTTTTGGCTACTTACAGCAAAATATTATCGTCTGCTAGATATGAGCATCAAAATACTACCTTTTCACGCTATTTGTTTCGCAACTTTAAACGAAAATTACATTGCGCAAAGAATGAGAGCAAAATGGGGAGAAATAGTATTTTCTGCCTAATATAATCGCTATTTTCTCGAAAAAAAACGAGAATAATCCGAGAAAATTGAAAGATAATTATACGTGAGCACCTACTTGTCATACGCTTTCGGTTATTAGTAAATCACTGCAATAATTGAAGTCCAATTCAACAGATAATATAGCAGAAGTTGGCTCCTAGGGCTGGAAAAGTGTTCAGCGGTAACATATACGTCGAATAATCTGTATGAATCGTACCTAAACTTGGTTCTTTAATAGCTATAGGTTGCTATAAGTAGCTGGGGAGGAGTTTGATTAGGAGTGTAGCGTTTTAATGGGCAGAACGTGGACTCCGAGAAATGGAGACGAGAAAAGGCTGCACGCGTTCGAGATGTATGTGTGGAGGAGAATGGAGGAAGTGCGGTGTGTAGAAAGGAAGACAAACGAGGAACTGCTTGGTAAGGCGGGAGAAGAGAGGAAACTATTGGATGAGATTAGGGGCAGGCAAAGTAGGTGGATGGAAGAGATTATGAGGAGCGAAGGTTGCTTAAGGCCGTGATAGAGGGAAGGATGTTGGCCAAGCGGGAATGGGAGAAAAATAGGTTTTACGGACGGGATGAAGAACGATAGGATGAGATGAAGGAATAAATAGGACCCTGAACTTGAAAACATCTAAAAAACTTTCAATTCCATTTAAACCTACATTAAATAGCAAATTACCTTAACAATAACGAGTTTATATGATGTAATTCAGTTTTTGTTTTGTTTCTCACAGTCGCTGTGGAAGTTTCTTTCAGGTAGTTTGAGTGATAAATCAATTCACTTAGAATTTGATGAATTTGACGTCATTTTAAATTAAAATCTTCCATATTTTCTATGATATTAAAATATTAACCCTTTGCCGAACTACTTTTCGAGCAAAATGCCCGAAAAGACAAGCTGTTTTGCATGGGATAGATTACGGCTGTGCGTACCAGAGGGAGATTATTGAAAAAATTAGGAACTTCTAACACCTACATTTCGTCAAAAAACTAACTGTGTATTTAGTATGTTTTCTAGGATATTTATGAAAATTCAGCAATTACTCACCGCAGTACTTTTTACAGAATCGCAAAAAAAACCTTATATTGTGAAGGTGATTTCACCGTACGGCGCGAAAAATGAGTCAAGTTAGAAACTTACGTGGTTATATTTATTTACTGAGAAATTTTGTCATTTATAACTATATTTACATTAATGACCATGCATTAATATTATGTATTTTTCTTCTTCTTTCAGGAGATATAGGTTGACCTATGTCTCCTGAAAATATCTAGAAAAAACCTATATCTCCTGTAAGAAGAAGAAAAAAATACATAATAAAAAACAGAGATCATGAATAGGAATCCTCTAGACCATAAGTATTACAATAGATATTTACTTCATACTTCTAACAGACGCTTCTCGAATTCGAATTCGAGAAATAATTCGAAAATTCGAATATCGTCTCCGTTGCGACTAGGGAAATATCTCGCTCGAACTACCTAAAGGTAGTTTGAGCGAAAAATCACTTCACCTATAATTTGATGAATTTGGTCTCATTTTAAAGAAAACATCTCTCATCTTTCCAATCATATCAAAATATCAACCCCTTGCCGAACTACTTTTCGAGCAATTTGCCTAAAAATATAAGCTGTTTTACATGGGATAGATCATGGCTGTGCGCTCCAGAGGGAGAATATTTAAAAAATTAGGAACTTCTAGCACCTAGATTTCGTCGAAAAACTAACGGTGTGTAGATTGCACGTTTTCTCAACTATTTATAAAAAATAATCCATTACTAACCACAATAAGTTTTACAGAATCGCCAAAAAACCTGCAGTTTTGAAGGGTTTGCAGCCGTACGGCGGGAAAAAATGAGTCAAGTTATAGAATTAAGTAGCTTTATTTATTTAATTACTGAGAATTTGGGTCATATGTAACTATATCTTTGCATCATGAATATTACAATATTTATTTCATACTTTTTACAGATGCTGAAATCAAAAAATAAAATTTGAATATGGTCACTATTATGACTAGGGAACTATCTCGCTCAAACCACCGTAAGACGCGAAGCTACCCCTGACCTCAAGTCTAATAGTATATTCATTGTGATTATTGATCCAAACAGACTTGAACTGAGAAGAAGTGATTCAAAAAAAAAGAATGAGTCGAGAACATCAGGCGGGTGCGCACATGGGAGGAATTTGCATATCGAGACAACATGATGATCAAATCACACACACGCACTCGCTCGCTCGTCTGAACGAGGGCGTTATCCTCCGAGCCGCGCACAAAGGAATGAGAATCAATCTTGTTACCACGCGGTCGAGAGCCGGCCGGTCGCCTTGCCAGAGAGAGATCAGCCGGCGCAGGCGGTGACGTCACCCCCCGGCACTTCCAATGGTGGCCGTATAATTCGTCCCCCCCCCCCCGCATGCTTTCAGCCGTCCATTATACGCCCCGTAGTAATTCGAGCCGTGAGCCGCGGCTGGGGCGAGGGCACCGGACCGCCCTGCGAATGCCAAGGATATATATGTGCGCGGTCGCATTTACACCGGAGAGGAAATCTTTCCCGGGAACGATATAGTGCAACCAACTCGGAGGGCGTCGAATTCAACGGTATCAGAGAAAAATAAGTCTAAATTTAACAGCTTCAAATATTTCACAAATATGCAAATTTTACAATAGGTAAATGAAGCCCGTAAGTTATACCTATTGTGGGGATACAATCAGGTTAACCATGTAATAACTGTAATAATAATATGAGAAAAAAGTCACACAGAAAAACTACAAAAATAGAAACAAACTAGGTAACCCGTGCGAAAATTTCGCACTTTCACGCTATCAGAGAATATGTTAAGGAAACGGTGTAATTGGGTTTTAAATAGAGAAGAAGGTGTATCATAAAGTACTTTCTTCACACTTGTTTTCTTGCAAAAATATACAAAACATATGAATGCAATACAGACAAGAGAGTTTGGTACCAGTAGGAACAATCATGACGTCTGTTACTGAATAATGAGACGCAATTTACAAAACTTCTTAAAAGACAATATTAGAAGTAACAATGTTGTCGTCTGTAACTTTTTGGTTATGAGTTTCTTTAACACAAACATAAATATCACGGAGAGTGCGAACTCTAGAAAATGCTACATACAACTGTCTTATCGAAAATTTGGTCACGATGGAATCGACATGGAAAAATCGAAACTTTTAAGTCAAGTTCTTGGGTAATTAATGAAATTTGAGATTGAGATTGTATTTTTCGTCAGAAGCCGGTGATTCAACGTTTAAAATGATACCTCATTTATCACTGCAGGTGCAGTATTAACGGAGCATATACGGAATGGCAGAAAAAGACCTTTCTGCAATAATATATATGATAGAGTGCTGACAAAAGACAACTAATAGGTTATAGTTGAGCTTCACCATGCACATTGATAATAAAATCAATACAATTACATCGTAGTCAATGGTTTCCGGCTTAGCATTATGAAATAGCTTCATGGTTGAAATGAAAAACTTAGTAAATTCCAGATAAATAAACTATAATAACTCTTTAATAACGTTAATATAGTTTATTTAAGTGGAATTTACGAAGTTTCCCAGTGAAACAGCTGAGATCAAATTTTTTTCAACAGATGCAGTCCTCTAATATCAGATGAACCGAATTCGGCACATACCTTTGAAATCATCTTCAAGAAAGCTCATTTACCAATGTCTTTTATGTCGAATTCGATACTAAAATTGTAAACAAATTTTGAAATACTTAAAATAGTTTAATGTTTCATTCTGTAACCCTAATCTTCTAACCTAACATAAATCTTATACTCACCATCGTGTACATATATTTTATATGTCCGACGTCAGTGAATTCCGTAAGAAGTACACGTAAAATTCATTTTTTTGGTTTCGTTGCAGACCTTATTTCACTTCTAAAATTTAATTAGAAATAATTTTCGAAAGAAATTGGGAGAAGTACGATTAGGAAGTGAATTTAATGAGGATTCTTATTGCTATCATAGAATGTGGTTTTCGAGACGCAGTTGCTTGGTAAGATACATCTATTTAAAAAAATAGCGTATTTGATAAATTGTGCCCACAAGGGTGGGCTCACACTGGCAAGTTACTTCAGCAACTTTCTTCTGCAAGAGCATGCGGGGGTTTTACTCCGACGAAATATTTTTCAAAAGTTAGAGCAAAGCAAGATTGGTTAAACAGGCAATAATACGCTTCTGCAAGCGACTAGCCAAAAGTTTGAAAAGCTCTGCAAGTGGATTTACAGAGCCATTTACAACTGCAATTCACGTCTAAAGTCGCTTGCTACAAGTAACTTGCGTAATACACTCCAGTTCATACCCACCTTCCAATGCTGATTGTAAAATTCGTGGTTCCGTAAATGTCTATTTACCCTACGAGTCTCCGTAATAAATTAATTATTACACTCGATCTAAATGAATATTTACAAATTGGTAATCTTTCTACAAAGTTATGAAAACAACACGGATTTCCTCAGAAAATGTATCCGTCATTTTTGACGACACGGGAAACTAATTTAATGACATGAAGGACCTAAAAGTAACAGTAATGCAGAATACAAATTAAGACCAAACAGAGAGCTATATCTAAAAGTTGAAAAATTAGTCGATGTAATGAGAAAAAAACGAATGCAGTTTTATGGTCACATATTTCGAATGAGTAACTCCAGACTAACCAAGAAGATCTTCAACCTACTAAACAGCTACAAATCCAAACCTACTTAGTTCATTGAAACTCAAAAAGAAATGGAAAACTAGGGAATAAAGATTGACACAATAGATGACCGAACTCTTTTTAGAGAAGTAATTCACACAGCAAAATTTCCGGAAAGAAAAAATCGAGGGATGGAAGAAAATGGACGCAAGAACAAAAGGAAAGGCGCTCTCAAAGGATGAAGGAAATATGGACAGAAAGAAAATTGAATCAAAAAAGGCATATCCAGAAGTGATTTATCGCACCCTCAAATGGGTTATTCGATAGAAGAAGAAGATATGAAGGAAAAGATCCTTTCTCTATGCTAAACATTTTGACCCAGGTAAGGTTAAAGACTGGTCCCGCTCTCTATCATTATGAGGAACCTTAAAAAAAAGTAAGAAATGTGGTTCTATAAATTCCATATCGCGACTTCTCCCATGGATAACTGAACCCAGGGAGATGTTGGATACATTGGAAAAACCAAGCTTTTCGCATCGCTCGCCGCCGAAAATCAGTTAACCCCATCATCTCGTTTTCATAACTACCCCACAGTTGGAATTCCACCGACAACGCCGCACCAACTCGCATTAGCTGATACGGATTTTCAATTCACTCTGGAGGTTAGGGAAGAGGAGGGGAGAGGGATTATATATTTCATGACGAGGGTCGGAAGGGTCAAAAGGGTGGGGTGGGGATGCCTTCATCAAAAATTTCGAGGCGAAAGCAGAGAGGTGGGAGGTTCCAGTCCCGTGGAGTTGGCGAAAACTTTTGATCTCTTACATCTCTCCACCTCCGTCCCCCTCCGCCATAAAGGCGACTGCTAAACACATACAAAACTCATTTCCACTTCCTTGCCTTCACCATCCCTTTGGCCCGGGCTCCGTGACCTTGGCCTTGAGATAAAATACGCTTTGATCCAATCGGCTGAAAATACGAAAGAAATTAATTTGAGAACCGAATGTTTTCGATATTCATCACTTTCAAATGTCCTCCTTTTGCCTCTGCCTACATGACAGCATTATTTAAAAGCACACTCAATTGAAATATACATTTCAGCAAAAATACCGAATACACATCTGTTCTTTCAACTGAAGGCAGCACCACCGGAGACGAATATAAAAAAAAACAAATGATGAATGACAAGCGTGTGCATGGCCAGCTGAATTTTCAAAGGAAGTATTAAAGAAACTTAGGAGCAAAAGGAACTAGCTTTTTGACACAGAAGCATGTCATTTTGCGACAGTTATATCACAATTCTGTTCAATTAATTAGGTACGGTCATAATTTTTAAATTATAATTTACATAAAATATTTCTTCTTATACTTGCAATATTTCCTCATACTGTTTAGATTTATGCTCCAAAGCAGGGAAATACACCTACGAATGGACCTTCGTTATTGTAAAGCTTACAAGATCGCCGTCAGAAGAAAGGAAAAGAGTTCAGATGCATTCGTGACACACATAGATGCAGAGGACGAGTGACCAGCAGGTTATTGTAAAGATCACTGAATACAGGATGCAGATATCAATGGTGAATTCAGCTCAAATTCCTAATTAATAGCGTCACAAAAAGTAAAATGTGTAAGAAGTTCGGGCTGTGCACATTTTTTACATGCGAAGATGTAAAAAATGTGCAAATCCCTATGATTTTTACTCGCTCTTATTTGGACCTACTTGCCAATGTCAGTTACCATCTTGAAAATTGGAAGTAATTAGCATATATCACAACAGGGAAATAAAGATACGATATTAAGTACAACTTAGGCTAGATTTACTTCTTAAATATCGACGAAATCATTGAGGCAGATGGAGAGGGCACGACGTCATCAAACTATAACCTTACAACCGAAATATCCGCCATATTGCTTCCTCCTATTCTTTCCTTGCTTGCCGTTGGATAGCACGGAGGAATGGTCGAATTAGTGGATATAAAGCAATGATATCTACCTCCTGATGAAAACTTACGGTAAGAAACTCCTGAAACATTTATTGGTTTCTGCGAGCTAATGTCTCTAATCAATTTTACTATGGTTTTTCGGTGGGAATACTACATAAATTTAAATAAATAAAAATAGATGTGTATGAATAATGCATCTTCAAGAAGTAAAATCATGCTGATATAAAGTGAGTTATCTCTGGAAAACTATGTAAAATTGCAAAACTACGGCGTCAGCCCGTGAGCGCTAAGGTAAATCGGGGGAAAAATGATGGCGGACCGTCCACGCTTTAAGCATTGGCCACCGCAGCAAGCGCCTGAGGGTGCAATTCACTGATTACTGGCGTTTTCATGGAAACTGCAAAATGCTTCTGGCAAAATGTTTGCGAAACCATAGCTCGGTAACCAAGGAGTTGCGAACCCATGTTTACAGGCCAAAAATGCATAAAATCATCTGCCTCACCACCTCCAGAACTACTGCAGGTAATTCTTATATCACCCTGTACATCCGAAATGCGAAGGAGTCATTTCGTTGATTAAGCTCAGCCATAACGTTAGCGTCTAACTAATAGTTACTAACATGCAGCGACGACTGGTTTCAGGAGCAGAGCACAGAGGACGCCTTGATGAAACTAAAGGCCAATACTCAAAATGGATAGTGGAACATGACCTCAACTGATTCGGCTCTTCCGCAATTACATTTCGCACCTTCACGTAATTATAACGCGAGATAAGGCTGAGAAGTTTCCGCTACGAGGGAAGTGAATCCTTGTTTTTCTTTAATCTTCACGCGGCTTAACCTTGAGTCCCAAAGATCCCTATCGAGTGTCGATTTCCTATACAATCTTCATTGCTAGTGGCCTTCTACCTTGTCCCACTTTAAACCCATTCGGCTCTTCTGTCCGAAAGAAATCTCTAGCAGGGTATAAATCGGGGATGTAATGAACCGTCAGTTGAAGAATAATCTTCCTGAGCAAACTTGGGGCGAATTACTTCTTCGAAGACATAAAGAGCATACCGTGGAAATCAACATGGCACGGTTTATCTGGAAAAATCATAAACATATAGCTTAGGAAGTTACTTCCATTGAACGCATGCTAAAAAAGAAAGGTACGGTATAAATGACTCCAGGCTTTCCCGGTGAACAGCGTGATGAAAGAACAAATGTGCGACGTTAAAGTTAGGGAAATCAGCTACTTCTCCCTCGTTAGACCCCACTTGGAATATGCCGCCAGTATTTGGGATCCTTGTGAGATAAGCCTGGAAACTGAGTTAGAACGCGTGCAGCGAAGATTGGCAAGATACGTTAAAGGCCGTTATGATAATCTCGTAAGTGTAACTGACCTTATGCAGCAACTGGGATGGGAAAAGCTATCAGACCGTCGATTAAAATTTAGACTCAATCTATTAGGTAAGATCCAAACCGGTCTATTCTTTGACGACGTTGATAATATTTTACGAAATCCGACATACACCGGTAGATCAGAGCATGAAAATAAAATTAGGGAACTAGACTGCAGAACGGACAGATTTAAAATGTCATTTTTCCCACGAACGATAAGGGACCATAACAGCTACCAATGAGGCTTTTATCTAGGTTTGTCGTTAGGTAGTGTAGCTCTTAGTAGTAGTAGTACTCCTAATACTTGAATCCTTATCTGTTACCTAGTACAAACAGCACGCCGTGCATGTTTTCTACATAAATCTTGAGTCTCTGTCCATTCGTGTAGTTGCAAAATACATAGATATATATATATGGTCACTCTCCATTGTGATAATATCTGTAATGTAGTAGTGCATGCTTGTGAGGCTTCGCCTAGTGACAAGCATTAGCAATTTATGCTAATGCATAATTAGTCGTAGTTACAATAACTTTAGGGTATAATGTAATGCATGTTGGTGAATACTCACCCCCTGCCACACACCCCTGAGGTGGCTTGCAGGGTATTTTGTAGATGTAGATGCACATGGAACGTACCTGCAAAAAAAACAAATAGTTAACTTCGAAAATGCGCTCTGAAGTAGGAATGGCGATAACATAAAGAAACTACAACATGCATTCAAAATTAATATGATAACAAAATATTAACTGCGTTACATATTGCAATTGAGACCATAATAATGCAGCGACCTAGACGGTAATATACCGCGATATGTATGGGGTTGAAATTTTGCATTCATGTGAAGCATTAGTCATGGTATTGTTTGAAGCATTGTAGTAGGCCTGACTATATTATCTCGTGATGAAATTGGGTTATGATGGATTGTGAGGGATTTTTTTAATAGTGTTGCTGACCTTGACCCAATAAAACCGATTGGCAGCACTCCAAGAATGTTATGTTTACACAAATTATTGCAATGATACATGAAGTACCAAGTAAACCTGCTCAAACTGACATGCCTACTAACTAGACGTAAGTACTAGCACAAACTTATTAGAAGGAAACAAGGTTCAAGAACTTACATATAAGAAAGAAAAAAATCGCGAAATAAACGAAACACCAAGGAAAGCCGAACATTTCGATAGAGGGTGCATTCCATTCGCTCTAGGGCAGTAGTCACTTCGCAACACAAGAGCGCACTTGTCTTCGATTCGTTTCAGGCTATGCACACTAGGCAGCGGACTTCAAAACAGATAGGGAGCAGAGTTTTCATTAAAATATTCTACCAGCTGATTGGTAGGTTCTTGGACAGTCACCATGCTGCATCCCAATTTCATAGACATTGTCTCGTTTTACCTCCTAAGTATGTCCCGCCATTAGATCCCTTTTTAATTCTTCATAACTTCTACCTCCTCTTATTTCGTCCAGAATTCCTATCCTCCTCCTTCCTCTCCCACGCTTCCCCAGTGTTCTCCCCTCTATCACTCTATTCAACATGCCCTCTCCTCTCAAAACCTCCTCCATCCATCTCTTCTGCCTTCTCCGAACCTCTGCCACAAGCTTCCTCCCCTCTCCAACCATATCCAATAACGCCTCGTTCGTCTTCCTCGCCACCCAGCTCACCCTCTCCATCCTTCTCCAACCCACATCTCAAACGCCTCAAGTCTACGCACATCCTCCCTTTCGTAATGACCAAGCTTCCGACCCATACAGCGCCACGCTCCATATTATTGTTTTCACCAGCCTTTTCTTTACATCTCTTCTCAGACCTCCCCTCATCAATTCCCCTCTCTTCGAAAATGCTTCTTTAGCCATGGTAGTTTTGCATCTGATGTCCCTACCACTAAACCAAACCCATTCTCCTCAAAAATACTATCCAGATACGTAAAACTGCTCGACCTTCTTTATCTAGTACCCTCCCACCCTTATATTCAGCCCCGCCTTCTTACTTCTAGGAAATCTCATAATTTTTGTTTTCTTGTGGTTTACCTTCATCCAATTCCTTTCGCACTACACCTATAACGCATTCCCCATTGACTGTAACCCCTTGACAGACTGAGTAACCAATTCAATTCATTGATCATCATCTGCCAATCTCACTAATTTTATCAGCTCCCCTCCTACCTTTATTCCTACCTCCTTATCCCCCCATGCCTCCCTTACCATTTCTTCTGAATACACGTTAAAAAGTAACGATAATCGCATCGGCGACAGATGTTGTTCTGTTGATTTTACGTAAAGGCGTGTATAATGGGCAATGTAAGATTTACAATTACTCCGCGGTAAAAAGATCACATTTTTAAATACAAGCTTATTTAGAACGAGATCGATTAGTATTCACAAAACATTCCGCTGCGACTATTGTGTAGCAACAAAATGCAACCTACCTACCGGCAGGTTAACATACGTTTTGCCAGCGCAAATTGTTCGACATCAACGACGTTCTTGTGCGCTGAAGTTTCGCTGATGTGTACCGATCTGCGATAACTTTAACACCTTGAATGAAAAGCACCCAAAAGCTGTCAGAATACTGAACTAGGTTGGGAGCCTCAAGAGAATTAGATCATATGAAAAATTCTGATCAGGCGAGATTCAGGATACCACTGTGACACCGCATATCTTTAAAACCGATGGAAGTGACAAAATAAGAGAGATACACTGCCGAACTGATAGGTACAACAATTCCTTCTTACCACGCACCATTATTGACTATAACAAAAACAGAGCCAGACACTAAGACACTCCCCGTCAACACAGTGTTCACCTTCTTCCTTTCCCTACTCCAATTTTTCCCCATTCCATCACTTTTTCTGACTTATGTCCTTACACACCCTGCCACCCGCCCTAGGGGCGGCTCGCGGAGTAGTAGTACACACGGGGTGTTCCACATTTAGCAGATATTCTAGTATGTTGTGGAGATTCGTTCCCCGCGCAAATCTCAATAACGCTGGAGGTTCAATGTTGCCAATAGCAGCAGGGAAATTAAAATTTAGAGCTATGCAGTATACTTACTGCACATCAACGAGTCTGACAATGTTCAAATATTATTATATGAGTAACTTACTTCCATACAGGGCAGCGTTGGAAATGGTGGCCTGCGTTGCCCAGCGGTGAGCACAGGGAGAGGAAGTTTGGCACAAGGCCCACACTTTTAAATATATGTGAAACGTTCTCTACCTCCAAGGAGGTTAGACAAAAAATGGAGCCGTCATTCTGGTTGATTCTTGAAGCCAATTCCGACATTAGAGTCGGCACAGTTGATACCTCACTCTCTGGCTTACTTTTCAAGCGGTCGAGTTTGGTATTCCTCAAATCTAAATTTCAAACCACAGGCAAGGCAATGTTTTGTGACTAGTTTGGACACACCTACTAGGCACAAAATCCTTCCCAAGCACCCCTATTATTGCTTCACTTTCGCCCATGAGCGTTAACGGTCATACCTCCTCCATTTCATTTTAACCTCCTTGTATACTACCAACAAGTAAAGTTTTTGGACTGACCCAGCCCCGAAAGAAAACGGCGTGATGGGTATGTGTAAGTAGTACATGTATACGTTAGCGTTAAGTTTGGCAACATCGCTCTCCATTAGGCCCACACTGAAGATTAGATGTGGAACACACTTTAGCCGAAAATGTGGAAGGCACCGTCTTTCCCTTCCTACGCTCGATCTTTGATACTTCCTCGCCTTCAGTTTCACCGCACCGTGAGAAGCCTCTCTGCTTTTGGCACTTCATTTCGTGTTGTGGAGGGGAGATATTGTGAAGGCGCCGAAATGAGGAATCCATCACGGTCTGCGGAAGATGCCCCACCAAGTGAGAAAGTCAAGGACGCGCCGGAGGGAAGGGGGGGAGGATGGGAAACAGGGTTTTAGGGGGGAGAGAGGAGGGAGGGAGGGGGTTTGCCTGACATTCAGCCCTCCGGGTGACTTCTCCTCCAACGCCTCCAACCTCGCCCTCCCCTCCAACCGCTCCAACAATCCACCAAAGAAAGAGGGAGAGAGAGAGAGAGCGTGGCCTTGCGGTGCGGAGAGCAAAGCCACCGCATGAGGGGAGGGAAGCCGCACAGCCGAATTCTCCCCTCCCACCCACCTTATCCCTGCAACCCACAACCGAAAGCGAAAGGGGCCTCCCCCAGCCTCGCGGCGGCGAACACACACACCCACCCACTTACCCCGTACGAGAACACGTGCTCTCCTGGCCGCGCTGAAATCACACAAGGCTGGCGAAAGGATGGGGCAGGTATCAAAACATACGAAGTTTCACCCACAGGTGTAGAGAGATACCGAAACTTTGTGGCACTCCCCAGCGGAGTGCCACATAGAGTTTATTTGAGGTCAGTGAAGGTGAACCATGTGTTTACGGGCGGACGAATGCACTCGAAGGACTACCGCGGGGACCTCAGGTGGGACCATCTTGTTCCTTTGTCCCAACCCTCTTGTAAGCATTACACTCCCTGACATCACACACTTCACGGGCGTGTGACACCAAGTTTCGCTACTGCTAAAAGTACTGATAGCACGCTCTATTGCCCAGTTGACTCCGTAACACAACAGCTCAGTTGCTTTGCAATCGTTTCACGCCCTACGCACAAGGCAGAGCACTTCAAAACAGGTTAGGAGCGCTGCTGATGTAAAGGCGGCTTCACATATGGAAGTGACTTCCATGACAGTAGCCTTGTAACTTGCAAGTCGCTTGCGAGTATTACTTCGATGTGTAAGCACGTACTTCCATGGCAGAAGGGGTCGAAAGCGAAACTAATCGACCGCAGTTCGCACTTGCAAGTAAAATAGACTGGCTTCTGTTTTGCCTGCAAGTAGAATTTCGATTCAGCGATAGTATTGCAAAACATCCGGTGAAATATTCTGCCTGGTTGAACTCTATTGAAAAACCATCAAATCAACACATATTTTACTCAAAGTGAACTATAGAAATGTGTAAAAATTACTGTTATGATAATAATATATGTTATAAGGTCACCCATCTCTTCTATATGAATGACCTGAAGCTGTATGTTTCTAATGCGAAAGACCTTCGCACTGCCCTGGACACCGTATTGGAATACAGTGAGGCTATAGGGATGGAGTTCGGATTGGACAAGTGTGCATCCATCCACCTGGCGAGAGGAAGAGTTTCAGAGATCAAGACGTGTAACTTGTTGACGGGAGCGTCATTCGCCACCTCGAGGATGATGATAGCTATGAATATATCGGGGTCCCCCAGCGCCGAATGCAAGAGGTTACAGCAGTGAAGGGAAGGCTCACCGCAAAATACAGGCAGACTCTTAGGAACATCTGGAGTTCTGAGCTCTCAGGCAGGAACAAGGTTCATGCCAAGAACATGTTCGCGGTTCCTACACTGCTGTACACCTTCGGATGCATGCAGTGGAACGTCAACGAGTAGCAGAACCCCGATAGGGGAACGAGGAAAATAATGACCATCTATAGAAGTCTACATCCGAAATCCGAGCCGAGCAGAAGGCCTTGCTCAAGGCGCATACCGATAAGCCCATGCATGGAGGTTTCTATCGAAACATCGAAAAGCATGGGCTATCGAAGGAGCTAACGTTTGCCTTCCTACGCTCCGCCGGTCTGAAGTCCGAGACCGAGGGTTTTGTCCTCGCGTGCCAGGATGGTGTCATAAACACACTCGTGTAACGCCGAATTATATTCAAGGTGGAGGTCGCGGACACGAGATGCAGGGCGTGCCGAGCCCAGCCGGAGACTTTGAGTCACCTTCTCTCCGGCTGTAGCTATTAAGCAAGGTCGGCGTATTTAGCTCGGCATAACGTGGCCCTGCGGGTGTTATACTTTCACCTTCGACATCATTATGGCATCGACAAAACAACTGTGCTGCCCTATGCCCCTGGAGATATTGAGTCCGTCATGGAGAACGATAAATGCACGATCTGGTGGAATTACTCCTTCTTCCACTACCAGGCAGTTGGAGGTGGCCAAGCCTGATATCGTTCTCCTCGACCACCTCACACGCTCCATGTTCGTGATCGAGTTTTCGGCTCCGGCTGAAATTAACATGGATGCGAAGGAGGTGGAAAAACGGACGAAATATCAATACCTGCCTGCTTTTTGAACTTCGAAAAATACACCCCGGACACACCGTGAAACTAGTAGTCCCCATCATAAATGTGCTCAGTGGAGCTAGGTGGGCTCGCTGCTAGATAGCATCAAGTGCATTCCGTCCTGCGTGGCACAGGCGGAATAACTAGTTGCACGCATGCAGAAGGCCGTCATCCTGGGGTTCACTCCGTCTACTGGGTACTCATGCCCCGATAGCAGCGTAGCCACTCATCCGATGGGCGTCGGGCGTGGCTGCGATTACTGCCCAACCCCTCTCGAGTCTCCAGCCATTATGACGGCAATGAAACCTGATGCTTACAGGGGACTCGGAGGGGATATTACAACTGTAACAATTAAATAATAATATAAGTTAACATTTCCGTATAAATATACGATTGTAGTACCTGTAGGGTTTTGATTTAATGATTCATTGATTGTTTGATTTTACCTCCTTTCATCTCCATAGTTCCGCTATTCATTTATTTGCGGATAAGCCGGAAGCAATGTATAAGCAGAGCTAAGCCCTACAAGTAGCGATAAACATCAATAGGTACCTATTTCACTGCACTCGCTACTTCCATGTGCAATGCCGTCTTAAGCTAGAAAAGAAATGGACGGGAGCATTGTTGGTATGCGCTTGAAAAGAAAAGTACATACTTCGATAATCAGACCCGCGGTTGTGTTTTATGCGTTGATTTTCAGTGAACTCGTCAACCATGGATAATGCAAAGTTTTAAATTGCTGTGTCGTATTTAGCGTTCCACTTAAAGCATGTAAGTTGACGAATTTTCAAAATTATTCGCAAAAGTATTCGGACGTGACCATTGTATATAGATTAAATGTAAACTAGATGCCAGCCGGTCACCAAACGTTTCTCCTCTGGATATCGTTCCATTCATCCACGTTTGCACTGTGTTCAGATCGGCGCAGCCTTCAACACTTACAATTAGAACGGGAATCTCCAACGACCAACAGTAACAATAGGTATTGATTGTCGCGCCGCAAAGTTGAGTTTTTTCGAGGACGTGATGTCGCAACCTCGAATTTGTTGAGCCCGGATCATTCCAACTCCTTCCTGACCCTAAGGCAACCAAAACAATAACAATTGGAGGAACCTTTCTCGACGGTCAGGTTAGTCGCATCCCCTGCAAGGATGGAAGTAAGAAAAAAAAATAGCGAACAGAGTATACCAAGAAAAGAAGGTATTATGTGATAAGAAGAATCTGCTGACAACCAGTACCACGAGCTTCGAAGTATTGAAGCACTTTATTGAGACAAGTATAGGGAATAATATTAAAGATGGCAGAAATACTTGGAGGTAAACACACGCCATGAAGAGACGACTGGAAGCGATGGAAATGTGATGGAAGATCTGGTTATTTCCCGGCGAATCTGTTGTATTAGGACTTCTCGGGTTTCCAGCCAGGTAAGATGGTCCATATTCTCCAACATTTCGAGGTCCGACACGGCCCTTGTCATCAGGGATGCTGATGGTCATGCCACAGGATGTCCGCAATTGCCCAGGTGTCTTCTGAGTGGTCGTCATTTTGGCGCCAATTTTCCCTATTCGTTGGTCTTCACTTCTCTTAGGATAGGCAGCCATGTGTTGCTCAAGGAGAATCCTGCGTCACGATTTCAATAATTTTTCTCCATCCGGATCTCAATAGCTTCCTTCGTCAGACAGTCCCAAAAAATTGAGGAGCGGCACAGCAACTAGACTCCATCAAAGTTGATGTCACGGTTGCATGTAATGCCATGCTCAGCCACTGCCGATTTCTTGGCAGTTGGTCGAAATTAACCAAAACAGAGGTAATTTATGACATTAAACATGGGTGGGTAGGTCGGCAACATAAGTATTATCAGGTGAAAAATGCTGGTAAGAAATTTAGCTTCGTCAATAGCAAACTTAAAACGAATGACACAAAGGGATCCAGATTTCAAATTTAAAAATACCTAAGTCTAAATTAAGGCCGTTTTACACGGTACATTTGTTTGCACCAACTATTCCGTGAACTCGTATACGAGGCAAAATATATCGTGTAAAGCGGCGAAATGTATGAACGCTTGTGCGAATGTTTCAGAGCCTGAACGGAAAATAGAACCTGTTCTAATTTCGTCAAAACAAATTTCGAGAGACAATCTCGCACGTACATTCGTTTGTACAAAATCTTTCATTGTATAAAACGGCCTTAAGAGCAACCTGCTATAGGAATTTCTTGCGATGGCTCAGTCCAAAATTATAGCCACCCTTTAGGATGGCCTCCGTCATTAATCTTTGCTGGACACCACTGGGAATTTGCGATGATTAGGACAGGGTGGAAGAAGCCACCCTCAACTCCATATTTAATTCATTTTTTGTAGTTTTGCGTTATGTAGGATAGCGTACAGGAAACCCGAGTAGCACCACAGGGGTAGGTTAATTCTAGGCATGAATGCACAGTTCATAAATGACTCGAGTTCCAACGTTTTATCGGTGGGGTGATTTCATGCGGAGTGCTTCCCTCGGGCGGTTTGTATCTGATTCGCAAACGCTCTCCATGACTTGTGAGTACACAAACGACGTGGATCGTTTTCCAAGCGTACACACACGAACACATTTAACTCTCCGGAGAGATGAAAAGGTAGGGAAAGGGCCGCAGGGAGAATCAATGCCGCTCCAGACTAACTAACTACCCACTCCACCTCAAAACTGCCTTCCACCCTTCTAACCCCACCCTGTTCCCAACAAACACCATCCCAAATCTCTCGTATAAGCCACGAGGAAGGCGGACGCACCTGGGGGGTTATTCGGGAATGTCGTCGGTCATAATGTCGTTACTCATTCATTGAGGCATTCAATGAACGGCAAAAAGACCCAATCGAACGACATTTTGAACGAATCTATGAGCTGATGTCAGAGCCGTTGGCTCAGTTTTGTGTTCCATTTTTAGCGCACCGCTACGAGTTTCGCATTTGTTTTTGTAGAAATTTGGCGGTATAGAGAAATTGCAGAAATGGAAAACACTGAAGGCTGTGAGTTTTCAACCTAGGATTATGAATTATGTGTAATTTAGCATTTATGTTTGTGTTTACATAGAAGAGTTAAACCATGTTTTATGTCATGAATACATGGATTTAATTAATTAACGGCGGTTGAGGTTGTTAATAACGTTATCATCATTATCCAGTTCCGTAGTAATATTTATTTTGTACGTCCGTTTTACTAGTAGAGGCAGAAAAATTTAGTTCTAATTAATCATAGGCACCGATTCTATCCATTTTCTGACAATGTTGCGGTTATTTAGGGCATGAGTAACCTCTTTTATTGCTCGGCTCACGCTCACTTGGCTCAGGCCAAGCCCTCCACTAGCGCCCTCACCATGTCCTTTTTCAGCCGGTAAAGTCCCACAAAAACGTTCTCCCGCGAGGCAAATGGATCTGCACCATCTAAGAGAAGACTGTCTCAACCTATTTCTCCTCATCGCATTTGCTCTCAGTATTTCTTCCTCCTCATTCCTACGCCGCCTCGCAATTGCAGCTTCCAAAGCCCAGTCATCCATGTCTATGAAATATTAACGGATGGAAGGTTATCCATGAAAAATAATTCGTACGAAACTCTTTTAATATATGCGTCCAACATGTGTGCAAGTCGAAAATAACTTCCAATCACATGAGCGTCAATGGCATAGTGAGATATCTTTGAAACTCAACAGGGAAAGGAATTCCTTTTTAAGTAACTCAAACTCAAGGCATCCAAATAGTATTTTCAAATGAAATCACTGTTGGATGAGTGATATTCTGATTGCGTAGATCATACCCATTAGCATGGCAATAATAATTATTTCTACGAAGAAGACTGATTTTCCACTAGGTATACAACTATGAAAGCATGAAATAGATTAAATACGAGGATTTCTATAAGTATAAACGCCGGGATTGTCATTAATCAACCTCGAATTATGAAAATATGTTAGAAGTAAATAAGCATTACTTACTTGACTCTCAAATACCGCCAAAACAATAAACAAAACACTAACGGAAAGCGCTTGAAAAGCTCGGCTGCGGAGGCGGGGCGGGGGGGATTTCCCATGATGCTCTTTAATTCCCGTCGCGACGCTAGCGCCGTCCACCGAAAAATTACGGTCGACACGGAAGCTTCGGTTTTGAGTCGGTCCGTGAACGAAGAACTGCCAAATGAGCCGTGGGCGCCATATTCGTCGAGATTGATGACGTATTTCTAAAAATGAGGGAAGTGATGACGTAATGTCACCGTTATCGACATTCCCGGATAACCCCCCTGTTCGCAGAAAACTCTACGAACCATCCCATTTGGCGGGCCCATTCGACCTGCTCTATTCTACACCTCGGCCCATTCTAAAGCCCATTCGAACGTAACACCCAACCCAGAGGTCACCGCCGCGCCGCTATTCTACGCCTTCTCTCCCCGACCTTCCCATACGCACCGCCTCCAGCCACCGAGCCCCCACTAAACCTCGCCTGCCAGCAACCCTCGCCAGTATCGCATACGGATGGAGGGGAAAGTGAATTATCGAACCAACTCGGCGGAGCAGGGGAGTGTTGAGGTCGAACTTAAGAAAGCCGCGAGTTATTGGGCATAGCGACTAGGACCGTCACGCGGTCCCTCCGTGAATTTCCGAAACCACGCACTAGATTTCGACCCCCAAAACTACGACGGAAAATCGAATCGGAATCGAACCCCAAACGAAGAAACTTTTCGAAAATTAACAACAATCAGGGAATAAACAGTGCCGAGAAATGAGAAAACTTCATGAAAAACGGCGATTGGTATTAGTCCTCCACTCAAACAAACATATAATTGAAGAAATATCGATGATAATAGGAACAGCCTTTAAAATGTCTTGGGGTTTCTGTACTTAACTGTTTTTATCCCACTATGAAACAGCCTAAGGATGATTCCAAAATGTTATCCGCACATATTTTACGCACCGTTACGCACACAATCATGGTTTATGGCTACACGGATGAGAAATAAAGCCTATACTTCTCACGGCATACGATTATTGATCATCTGTTAATAATGATTTTGCACTGATACCTATAATTCTTTGGTGAAATAATACATCTCGCTAAACTTTTAATACCACTTACGTACCATTAGCCGGCCGGCGAAACTTTTCTCCACTCTGAACTAACCCTGCTAAAACATTTTAAGAATTCTCGACTCTTCACAGACTCCCAGATCGCACTCTTGAACAAAACCTTGAAACGCCGTCACACAAACACAAGGGACCACAAGTATTTCGTCCACAGAACCTTAGAAACAGTGTCTCCCGAGAAAGTCGCCTCTTGGATTCCATTGGGGGAAGCGACGGACTATTTAAAAAAAATAAAATTAAACTTTAAAAAATAAAAAAGCGGACGCGTACTCACTCGAGCAAAAAGGTTGGTGGGAGGCACAGGGATTTGCCTGGTAAACAAGAGAAAAGAATGGCATGGGATATCCGACTCCCAATAGGGAGCAAGCGAGTCAAGGATGGATTGTTACCGAGACAATGGGAGGATGAAGTGGAGGAGAGGACAGGGTAAAATGGGTGGGGGTGGTTGGTGCTTTGGGAGTGTGGGGGAGGGAAGGGGGGGGGGGGGCGTGTGGAGGAGTAATGGCCGTGGCTAAATGAGGAACTGGTTGGAGGGTGGGCGTCCTCTGGGCTTTTACGTCTGCGACGTAACAAACAATGAATGCAACCGCGGAGGGTACGTGGCAGGGGATGGGTACAAAACTCAACAGATACGCCGTACACCTCAGCCACACGTTACTAAACGGCTATTTGCACGCCGAGTGCATAAGTTAAATTACTGTTCCTATTTACTCTACATAAGTCATGAGTCTCTGTCCATTTGCGTAGTTGCAAAATACATACCTATATATTAATGATCCCTCTCCATTGTGATAGTATCTGTAGCGTAGTAGTGCATGCTTGTGAGGCTTCGCCTCGTGACATGCATTAGCGACTTATGCTAATGCATAATAAGTCGTAGTTACACTAACTTTAGGGTATAGTGTAATGTATTTTGGTGAATACTCACCCCCTGCCACACACCCCAGAGGTGGCTTGCAGGGTATTTTGTAGATGTAGATAGATTTAGATTTAGTACAATTTATTGCAATATGCGCAAATCCGCCATATAGCCGAACGCAAGGCGAGCAATCGGAAATTGTTAACAATAGACGAAAGTGAGCTCGTGGCGATTCGAGAAACGGAAGTTCAAAGGTTCTAGAACATTCTCGAGGGTCGTAGAACATCAACAATAGGTGAGGGGGTGTAAAATATCGATACCGCGAGTGCCGAGGGCAGTCGAATTTACGCAGGTGCCGCCAGTGGCTATGCTTCCATGGGCAGTCGAAAATAACCCCGTGCAGTGGATAGAAACGCAGAGTGACTGTTAATTGAAGACGCTGCCATAATTGCACCAGATTAAGTATTGCCGCCTTAGAAGTGAGAAAGAACAACATCAGAATTCCGAGCACATCGTAAGGCACGAGGAGCCAATAGAAAAGGGACACAACTTGAACATGTGGGCATAAAAATCAGTATGTTAACGGCTGTTGTGTGATTGAAGCAATTTACTATAATTAGATAGGGGAGATAAAACCGTGTGCACAAAAGAAAAATAAATACCTACCTTTGTTTTTCAGATAATAGTGAAAAGAACGAGAGAGTGTTATTATTTGATGATTGGATTTCGATTATGTAGCATTATTATTAAAAATTATTTCTGTGCATTCATGTAGTACATTAATACAAACAGTTACTCTAACATTGGTAGCAAACCTATAGTTTTGTGCATGCTGGTGAAATATCATTTTCTAACAAGTATTCCAGGTTTTTACTCATGCATTAATAGTCTTAGTTTTATTAACATTATTAGGGAATTGTGTAGTTTTAGTTTATAGCTCACCCCCTGCCACAAACCCTTGAGGTGGCTCGTAGGGTATAAAGAGTGTGCACATCGTTAGTTTTTTGACGAAATCTAGGTGTTATAAAGTCATACTTTTTTTCAATATTCTCCCTCTCGAGCTCACAGCCGTGATCTATGCCATGTAAAATAGCTTCTATTTCCAGGTAAGTTGCTCGAAAGGTAGTTCGGCAGCTACGTGTTAATGTAGCACTGAATTAACAAAAAACCCAAACCGGTGTGGTGCAATATTTTCCACTTTCATCAGTAGATATCACTGATGAGAACACGCATAAAAAATTTCACGCAAATCTGTACGTAAACAAACATCGCTCCAACCACCATAAGCGCTTGTTTTCCCGTGAGGATCCGTTGCCTAGTAACAGGCGGACAGGCGTGGGTGAGGAGGCATGCCGGACGCTGGAATGAAAAGGGGAAGCACTGGGCTTGAGTGGGTCCAGAGAGTCATAAAAATTTCGATCGCATCTCTCTACACAACCGGCTTCAAGTAGGATACTACCCACCAATCCAACCGCCCCTTAACCCCACCCTCTTGGCCGCGAATGCCTCCGGAACCTCCATACCTCTCCCTCCCCCACACTCAAAACATCTCCACTCCTCCCCCCTCCCTCCCCATCTTCTTAAGCATCTCATCTCGGCTCATCGGTGGTGCTATCTTTTCCTTCTCCCTCCGCCCAACCGAAAGGAGATTGGGCCATTGCAAAAACGATTCCCTTCTCGAAAAGATCGACTCCTCTCCATTCGATTGATCCGAATATAATGGAATGTACCTCGACTTGCGAACCTCATTCGTTCTTTCCTATGGTTCGTAGCTCGAAAGGTTTGTATCTCGAAACCAAGTTATACATTTTACGTCAATCAATATGGTCCCAGACTCAACAAATTTGGAAAACAATTAATATGCATTCGTGCTTCCGTAAATGTGTAACTAAGTACAAAGTTTAATATATTGCTGCTAGTTTCAAGTATTCTGCAAAAATGCATAAGAAAATCATCACTTCACGGTTCGTATCTCGAGACTAAGTTCGTATCCAGGGGCGGCGTGTGTGCTCAGGGGCCCGGGCAGCTGCACGTCCAGAGGGGCCCGGTTTTTTTTACCCCCCCTGCCCCCTTCTGAAAAATTTGCGCGTTAAAGACGCGTTAAACTACAATTTCATAGGTATTTATGTATTACAGTATGACAAAATTTTACATTCACTCAGAGATGTTTGGTCTGCTGGCTGTTCAAACCCGGACCCGAGGCTGGGCTGACTTTCGGGCTGTTCGGGGCCCGGCCCGCCGGGCCCTTCGGACCCGAGCCCAAAACCTAGTGCGTGGCTCGGGGTCCGGGCGGGAATCCCCGCCTTCCCGCCCTGGGGCCTAATTCTGGTTCTTTCGTATAGTGCGATACCGAGCGCGAACGCCAGTTCTAACGCAAGTTGCGTTACGCGGTATTCTCTTGGTGACAGGGACAGTGACAGCGTTCGTGATAGCGTTAGCGTTAGGGCTTGTCCAATCACAGCGGTGCTCGGTATTCTCTTACTACTTATCACGAGAGTTAACGCACGTTGCGATGAAGAAGTTATCACGGCTTTCGACGCCGTGATAAGTCGATGGAATTTTATTTTGGAGAAAATAAGAAGCTTAGAATAACTTATTTAGTTACTATTTATTATTATACATAAATATGGCAACAGTGTATCACTTAGCTTCCTGAAGTTCCAGCGAGAAATGCGTGTTTGTTTGTGATGCGAGTGGTATTATCAGAGAAAGTTTTGTAGCTTTCTGAGGATATATTTAATCTTGAGATACCAATGAACACTATTAGGGAGGAATAATGCAATTTTATTTACGTAAGTAATCATCATGCTAGGCTTTCATTAACTTAATTTCGGTTATTCATGAGATTACATCTTTGTGAGCAAGGTTTTTGGTGGTTGTTTATTTTAATTATCAACATAGAATTATGTTTTCAGTGTGCATCGAAGTAATTTCAACGACAAGATTACTCATATTCGTGAAGTGTCACATACGCCACCAATTGGATATGCATGCCATTTCATGAAATAATATTGCAACTGCTTTGATGAAGTGAACCTCTGTTGTTGTGTTGTTTACATCCGAGGCTATTTGTGGATAAATATGAAGGTACACGAAGTACCTACATATACTCTTCAACATGTTGTACCTAGTGTGTCTTTGCTATTATTCGGCTGTAATGTGAAATACCGAGTGATCGTTCTTTGTAAACAGCTGTTGAGCGCAACTGGTGAAACCTAGTTGCATGGAGCTATAGGCTTTCATTAACTTAAGTTCGTTTATTCATGAGATTCCACCTTTGTGAGCAAGGTTTTTGGTCGTTGTTTATTTTAATTATCAACGTGGAATTATTTTTTCAGTGTGCATCGAAGTAATTTCAACGACAAGATTAGGTACTCGTATTGGTGAAGTGTCATATACGCCACCAATTGGATATGCATAACATTTCATGAAATAGTATATTGCAACTGCTTTGATGAAATGGACCTATTGTTATGTTGTTTTACATCTGAGGCTATGTGTGGATAACTATGTTGGTAAACGAAGTGCATATACCGGCTTTAAATATGCTGTAAAGTGTGTATTTAATTGCTATTATTCGGCTGTAATGTGAAATACCGAGTGATCGTTCTTTGTAAACAGCTGTTAAGTGAAACCTTACATGGACCTTTTAAGTTTCGATGAAATACAAGATCCATATATAGTGGATGTCTTGGTGAATGTTTGTGCATTTGATGGTAATGTTATATTGAAATACCAAGTGATCGTTCTCTTTTAACACCTGTTAAGTGAAACCTTACGTGGTGCTTTTAAGTTATTTTCAATGAAATTTACAGGATCCGTAAATGGATGTCTTGGAAATTGTTTATGTTGTGGATGTAGGAAGTGAAAAAGTGAGATTGAGAGGGCTCTGTGTGAATAAGTCCAGTAATACACATAATTTTTCAATCATTAATTAAGAAATTCAAGAGTGAAATTTAGTGGCTGCTGTTTTGTTGGCGCTTTTATATTTTAAATAAAGGTCAATTCTGAACTAAATATGCTCTCCAAACATCTTCCTTATTTCATCTCGTATTTGAAATATACCCATGCCAAACAAGGCTTAATAAATTAATTTACTAACATTCTCATTATTGACTAAGCTCTTTTAGCGTCAACGTCTTGTCTCTTTTTGCCTAGGATTCAAAAGAATTTGAAACTGAAGTGGAACTGAAATGAAATTCTTTGATATGACAATATAATATTAAGCCATTGTCGTCAATTCGCTATTCATATTGCTGTGTTTTCCTCTCCAAAATTTGCAGTAGACGTATTTGTTGTTAGGTACCTGTGTAATTGGATCTATTTGTGTTGGACAGTGTCCATCGTCTACATACTCTCCTTTCAAATTTAGGTTAGGACCTTTTTGAACTGATTTTATTTTCTTCTAGCATGCCTAGTAATCATGAGGAAGAGTAATCATGATAAGGTAAACTGTAGGAAAACGTCGGCAATACCTAGAAAGAGGCAACGATATAAAAAATAGAGGTAGACCTCAAACCTCAGCAATGTCTCCAGCTATTAATGTCGCGGCTTATATACCCTGTGAAATTATTTTTACTCCAAGGTGCCGTATTAGCCTAGTAGCTTAGGTGGTTGGCTTTCATTGCCAATGTTATAAGTTCGATTCTCTCTTAGGGAAAGTTTTTTTCTTTCTAAGTTACTCGTTTTTGTTTTATTAATGGTGTTCTTGTCATCGGTACTTCAATGAAAAATGTTTTTGGTCAATTTTTTAAATTATCAATAGGATTACATGCAGCCCAATAGTCATTGTATTTCATAATTATATGACTTCAGTGATTATATATAAACACTGTTGTTCCAAATAACTATATGCTATAGTTATTAAGTATGAATAGTTCTATAGTATTTTTTTCTAAGGGTACCCCGTGAGCACTATATTTTATGCTATCGTATTGTCTAAACGAATAAGTGAACCGAATCGCCGTAAGTAAATAATCGAATACGATTAAGTTACAATTGTATTAATAATAAAATTATTATTAGCGAACTTATAAAATTTAAGCGCTTGAAAATGTTTATTATCCTATTCAAGGCTTATTCTCGCCTTTTCGTCTGGAAACAGCTGCCACTCGAAAGTCCACTCCTCTCGTATTGGCTGAAATCGATGACGTTATCGGTGCTGACGTCACTTCCATGGTTACAGAGCCGAAGTTGCCCGAGCCTTATCACGAACGCGAACGAAAAAAACGAGAATGGGAGACGAACGCAATTTGCGTTACGGTGAACGCGTGATATCTTGTCCCGCGACAAGAACGAGAATTAGGCCCCTGGCCACGCCGCCCCTGTTCGTATCTATAGGCTAAATAGAAATATGAAAAATATTAATTTCTCGAAAAGTTCGAACGCCGAGTGGTTCGTAAGTCGAAGTGCCACTGTTTATTTTATTACAGGGTACCGTTGTTGGGAGTCCTGCTAACAAATATAAAATGACCAATTTTGATTTAACTGGTAGCGGTTAAAGAAAAACCACTATAAATGGACACCTGTAACTTACGGACAGTACTAAACCAAATACTGGGCTGACAATGAGTAGAATGCAACTTTGATCGGCCAGACCCTCTTACACACGGCCAATCTGACATAATAGAGACGGTCACCTTTAGGAAATATTTTTTTCCAAAATGGGAGTATAATGGTTGATTACTTTAAATATACATTACCCTTAAATAATTGTATAGATTCATACAATTGTATTAAAATTTTGGGAATTTTTTTATTATATACTATATCTGTTCACAAGTCCTTTCAGATTTTGATACACCACCATCATTCATGAGAAGTATATGCATCAATACATTTGTTAAACCTATAACTTAAGGACATAAGGACGTATTCTAATGGACAACCGCTGTCCGTAAGATAAGAGATTTTTAATGTAATTTCCTGTAAATATTCGTAATGCAGACATTCTGGAGCACACATCGGTCCCACCCACATATTTAAATCGAGACATACCCTTCGAAGTTAGCAGGGTTTCACAATTTTCACAACAACTTGTTTAATTTTTTTTAATTAAAACAAATAATTTTCTGCAAACCTTTAAATAATAAAACTTTCTGATTTCAAAATCGCAAGTAATTACGCTGAAAAGTAACGTGATACCAAGCGCTGAAACATAGACGAGTAGATTTTAAGCACCGAAAAATGTGGTGTTTTTTTTCAAATAAAATCTAGTTAAAATGTTCGAAGGTGACAAAAAAATGTTAACGTATGTGCATCATTAACCGTAGAAATAATCTTTCAGGTATATTTCTCAGCATTAAATTGGGGCCTTCGTTATGAACACTGAGCATCTCAAACTCAAATATCTTAACTTTTTTACTTAATATATTTGAGTGTCTAAAATATTTGTTCTATAGATAATTTAGGACATCTAAGTATGTCGCCTCTTTGACGAAACGGGTAGTACATGCCTACATGATATTGATCAGTGAAAATATATGCATATGTCATTTATTTAGTGAGTTGAATGTTAGCTGTATGCATAAATTAACCAAAGAGTGATTTCACTTCAAAGCTGAAGGTTATGCCCAAAAAAAACACTCCCCCTGCTCAGTGATTCCAAACCTGTGGCAAAAACTTGTGGGGTACGCGGTTGATTATTCACAAGTCCGCGAAAAAAAGCTAAGTAATGGTGGAGACGTGGCAAGCATATTCACTTAAGGTGGTTTGAACGAGATAGGTCCCTAGTCATAGTGGAGACCATATTCAAATTTTATTCTTTGATTTCAACGTTTGTAAGAAGTACGAAATAAATATTATAATGCTAATGGCGCAAATACATAGTTATATATGACCACATATCTCAGTAATTAAATAAATAAAGCTACATAAGTCTCTAACTTGACTCATTTTTTCCCGCCGAGCGGCTGAAAACCCTTCAAAAGAGCAGGTTTATTTGCGATTCTGTAAAAGTTACTGTGGTGAGTAATAGATTACTTTTATAAGTCGCTGAGAAAATATGCAATTTATACACCGTTAGAAATCTAGGTGTTATAAATTCCTATTTCCTTCAATATTCTTCCTCTGGAGCGCTCAGCCATAATCTATCCCATGTAAAACAGCTTATATTTACACGCAGATTGCTCGAAAAGTAGTTCGGCAAAGGGTTGATATTTTTATATCATTGGAAAGATGAGAGTTGTTTCTTTGAAATGAGGACAAATTCATCAAATTCTAGGTGAAGTGATTTTTCGCTCAAACTACCTTAAGCAGGATTGCAAGGAGTCCAACTGATTGGGAGAGTAAGGGGTAGGCATAGGGGAAATTGGCTACCAAGTGACACGCAAGTGTTCGAAGCAGCTCGAAGTGGTGGAGAGGAAGGTCACTGTCCTCCGAAGACGCTTAAAGAATGTCTACTGCGAATGGGTGAGGCAAAACAAATAATAAATTCCACCTTTTTAATTGTATTGCTTAAAAAATATTGCTCTCACTGACGACATTGCTTAGCTATTAGGGATAACAAAGGTAAGATACCAAGTATAATATTAATCATCGACTATATTTTTAACGAGCACCTTTTTTCTGGACTTATAAGCCGACTGCGCCACCATTTGTATTGAATTAACGCATTTTGACACCTGTTCCCGTAGCCATTCATCACTGGAAAACTAAGATGGATTGCTGCCTATATGTATTTCATTACCATCCCATTACCTGGGAGTACTTGCTTCCTATTGACTGATATTTTTTGCAAAAGTGACATTTATAATACACGCAGGAGATCAGTTGTTAAATGCAAGGCTGCATCTTCTAGGGAAACCAAAGTGGTGTACTCCTGTTGCCTTCGCGCCTCAGTACAGCAGCCGATTCCGTGAACTTCACTTTCTTCCGAAACTGTGGCAGTTGATACATGACCGATCTTCTTGATCTGCGCCAGCAGTTCCTTCTGATGAGACTGCAGCATCTCAACAATGAAGCCGGGTAGAATGTAAGGAGTAGAAAATTCTCGTTGTATCGTTCCAGAAAAATCGGACAATTTTTTCCATATAGGTATATACATTTCCGAAAACAGGAAAATATTTTCCGGCACTTGGTCTCGAACTTGCGACTCTCGGATACAACACCGTGTAATTTCACGTTCAGTTTGGAAAAAAAAGTAACGTGGAAAGGAAGGATTTTGTAGTCTACATCTACATCTACAAAATACCCTGCAAGCCACCTCAGGGGTGTGTGGCAGGGGGTGAGTAATCACCAACATGCATTACACTATACCTTAGAGTTAGTGTAACTACGACTAATTATGCATTAGCATAAATCGCTAATGCTTGTCACGAGGCGAAGCCTCACAAGCATGCACTACTACACTACAGATGTCAATACAATGTAGAGGGACCGTCAATATACATGCATTCTACAACTACACAGATGGACAGAGGAGTCTAGATCAAACCGAGGTCGTAGCCCAGTGGGTTGAGGCGCTGAGCCGGTTATCCAAATATGGTGGCTTGGGTTCGATCCCTGGTTGCGGAATTTTTAAAGGGGAGCGTGGTGGCCTAGTGGGTAGAGCGTTTAGCTACTGATCGAAGGGACTCGGGTTCAAATCCGGGTGAAGCCTTTGGACACTCCAAAATCCTCGGAGTGCGAGGTGTCCCAGGGAAAGGAACTGGTCCCCCCAACCCTCAAGGGGTGAAATTCGCACGCCTGTGGCTTAGTCCGGGGTGAGCTCTACCCTCAACTATCCAAACCAACCTTCTGGTTGAATCACTGAGTGAGATCAAACTTAAGAAACGTTTTTCCATAAGTAGCCAGAATATGTATTAAATTACATGAAAACCATTTTGCGGCGGAAACACCTTAGGAGATTACTAGTGGACTTGATAAGACTTCCTGTCTCTAACCGCCTCACCAATCAAATCGCAAATAGGACTCCCTTTTTCCATCACTACTTAGTCTCCCACACACTCTCAACCAAAACGCTTCACGAAGCAAATCGGTATCGCATGACCGATTTTTGAGAATGCAAGTTCGAGCGACTCCACATTCTCTTTGTAACTCCACCCCGCCGACGTTAATTGAACGCAGCGATGCGTCTCCATTGATCGTGTCAATTTTGAAGAGATAGGAATCACTCGTCAACCAACTTTTCCCGCAAGTTATTTTTGATTGATATGTCGTTGATGCCTTTGGCATTTAATCCTTAAACATAATTCGCGTCCATTCACTCACGGCGTAAAGACTCATGAAATGGATTTTTCCCTTCTATACATTTTCGGTTTTTGAAACCCAGCATTTTTTAACATTTTAATGTAAGATTTTAATTGAAAACCCACAAGGTAGAAAAAAAACTTCTTGAAAAACTTTATGCTATTCCATATTAGTATTTTCCCCTTTAGTGGCATCTATTTTCAGTACAACCCTTTAGAAATTCCGAGGGCGTTGGTAATTAAAATATAACCCTTCAGAAATAAAATTATTAAGATATACATAAAGTACCTGCACCATATTCCGACATGGGCTGAATTCCGACACTCGGGTAATACAAAGTACTGAAATTGGTTCATAGATGTCAGTAACTAACTGACGGGCGTCTGTCAGCGAGATAACACAAGAAGCTTCATAGTCCTAGGCTGTAATAGAGCACATGTTGTGTTTTCGGGCGTCAAGAGTGGGTCTTGAGCTAAGTGCCATTTTAACCGATTGTCGATACTAAACTTTAAAAAATTGTTGATTATTGATTATTGAGGGTTGATTATTTTCATGCCGTGAGGTATCCATGAGAACTTGGGTTTGGACTTCAATGCAGCAATAAGTTATAATGTTGGTAGAGCATTACATATAAAATTGGTACACAACTCTTTCCCGAAAATATCAAAAGGTGCCAGCGAACTGCATCGTTCGATAATAGATTTTATCATAATCTGTATAGTGCAGTTAAATACGGAAAATCAAACACGAACTAAGATTATTCTTTCCACTCACGATAAAGAATATAAGAGTTATAATAATAACCCGCTGATGCATTGGCCGTTCTCAAACCTAGTTTGCAGAAACCCGGTATGAAGTTCACGGGAAATTTTACTATTAATATGCGTCTGGTAAGCAAGGAATATGTTTTTACAGCTTCAAAAATATACACAAATTTATATACCCGTATCCGACAGCAGGTAATCATGAGAAATTTAAAATATAAGCAAACGAAAACTTTTATTTAAATGTATCAAATTTAGCGGAGATCAAACAGATTTGTTTTCTTGCACACTACCATCAGTGAAGGTGGAATTGTCACTTAGCTATACAACATATTTTGAGCAGCACTTTAAGTCATAGCGTGCATGAACAAATTGGCCAAAGAGCACTAATCCATGGGAGAAAGGTAAAACTTGCAAAAGAAACAGTAGCTGTTTCCTATTCATGGTAAAATAGTTGTCCAACAGAAAACAAAGACACTGTTCACATAACCCGGTGCTATGAGTGCCCTTTTTTTGATCAAAGGTTCAGGATACCAACGGTTAATCGTTCTGGGGCCAGAGCCACGTTATACAATAATACTTTTTTTTTCTTCTATCATTTCGACGGAAATTCCGTTAATTCGTCATCGGAGCACGGTGACGTATTTTTCTCTCTCCACAGTTTTTCTGCTTCATCAGCTCTAGCGATGAACGCCGAAAAATAACATAGATTTATATATATATCCGTGTTAAGGGCGAAAGCGGTCCAGCATTCATGAACCCTTCTTGTGCGCTCTCCTCGGATGAGACGGGCAGATTCTAAATTTACGACATGGGAAGGGGGGAGGCCATGAAAATCGGGAAAGAAACCTTGAAGGGTAAGTAATGAAATATGTTTCACTCGCAGCGCACCTTCCGCAATATTTTACTCAACGTCTGGAAGAGATGCTTGGAAGTATTTCACCTCTCTTTCTAACTCTTCTTTCTGTACTATCGTCCAGGAAGAAACGAGCTACTGGGGACGAAAACAGGATACTGCAACAGGCAAGTATGGCGATGAGACAACGGATCGAACCCTGCGAACTACAAACGTCAAAACTACTGAAATCTCCGCAAAGAATGCTGAAAAACCAGGCACAAATAAAACTTAAATATACATACATCCAAGTACTACCCTACGAGCCACTACATGGGTGTGTGGCAGGGGGTATAAGGACACAACCATTTGATCTCATACATTAGGTTAAAGAACACAACCCACCCAAACAATAGTGGCGGCTGACAGCTTATAGCTAATTTAAGAGTTAATCTAATGGAAGCGCTCATCAGGTTTACACGGTATACCGAACGAGTTTACGTTTAATTTCAGTTCTCTCACATAATATGCAATACTTTTCCGGAGGTTAAAATACATCATTCCAAACTACAACTCAAAATATAGCCCTGGCGATCTCTTTGTTTTGGTGAAAATGAAAATAAGAAATATTTTTTGCAAAATTTCCGGCACCATACTATTTTCGGCAACATTTACTAGCACCGCACCTTCCGCAATGTTTTACTTAACGTTTGGAAGAGATGTAAGTCTTTCGTCTCTCTTCAGCTCGTCTTCCTGTACCATCGTCCAGGATGAAGCAAGCTACTCAAGACGAAAACAAGATATTGACATAGGTTATATTTATCCTGAGATAGATGAAGAAAGTAGACCCCACTTCCCCTAACCCAGCACACTCACTAGAATGCAGGTAAACATACACAATTTCTAATGGAAACGGCAAACAATTTTATAGGAAAGAAAGATTAAAACGGACTCCGTTCTCATTAACGTCCATTCTTTTTCCATAATTTTAGTTTGGATTTACAAAATATTTAAGGGATTATAAATTATAGAAAGAAGGGCTCTCTAAAACTTTAATTCCACCGGACAAATTTGTGAACTCGTATCGATTTTTAATTCACAGCTTCTCATAAATCAATCAAAGAAGGTCGGGCCTTAACTCGTAGAGAGCTTCGAGATCATATATGTATATTTTTAATTGTGACAAAAGATTGGCTTTACCGTTGATGCACGATGGCTGACTAACAATTTTGAAAGGATGACCAAGCCTTGAAGTTGGGCGATTTCACCGTGCTTTGATTTGTTTTATGATGACTCATATCGAGCACGAGAATGAAATCGGCCCAAAGTGCATTTCATTTAAAAGAAAAATAAATTTTCTTTCCAGCGATGTACAATACCTTTTGCCAAGTATACTGAGCGTTAACATTGAACGCGTCAAACTCTTGGTGTGTAATGTTTACACGACGACAGTAGGCTTAGTAATGATTAACTCAAATATTTTCAATGCAGTCAAGAGCAGCTAAAAATATAGGTTACCAAACCATTTAATATGATCCCAAATAGAATCCAAGAGATTTATTGCTCAAGAAACGTTAAAATAAAATGATTACTGGACTAGACTATTACATAAACTAAAAAAAAACGCTTGGAATCCAGTATGACTATAAGAATGACATCAGTTTTCGTGCAATTCTGCTGCGCACGAAATATTGCCAATCAACAAAGTATTTGCGCAGCAGAATTACCCAAAAAAACGATAACAAAGAGATATCTCACTCCTTCAGCAGAAACGCAAACGATTTTGTTTTTAAACGTGATAACCACATCTAATACGATAATCAGCTAAGGAGGAGCAACGTCCACAAAAATCATTTTTCAAGGGTATATATTGGGAATATGAGGAAACGTTGATTAGTAGAAACGATTCAGAGACCTTACAAAACAAACAAAACTCTGATGATCGAGATGATGAGATGGTTAAGGTATTAGCTCGGAGAAGGCGCTCAATACAGAGAGGCCAAAAGCGACAACGGCTGTAATACTTTTGTGCCTAATCTGCCATGTTGTCAGATAAGTTCCATCAATAGTTAAGTAGTGGAGAACAATGAGAGAAAATATTTTGGTAATTAATTACTCTGAAGTGATACCCAACGTGAGAATCATGACAAATTTTTATCTTTTTGAGTCAATTAAAAAGTTTATGGACTCAAACTCAAGTTCAAACAAGGAAAAAGAGATACGAGGAAATAAGATACGCTTAGTGTTTAAATTAGTGCTATGGTATGAACAGATGAAGTAGTTCGGCAATACAAATTTACTTCACATACTCCCTCAAGTGAGCAAGAAATAAACGGTAAAATTATGATTTGCTCTTAAAAATTCTCGGATTTTCAGGCTAATAGCATTCTTTTGAAATCGAATTAACCCTCTTTCTTGTCCATAGATCATTGCTTTTAGTAATGTTTGCTTGAACAATTTAAGCAAATTTGCTTTTGTACCACTTCCAAACATACGATTCAAAACACGAAATTCAAGGCATCAAGAAACTCTGCGGACGTCAATGATTTTATATTCTTCGTGCTTAAGGGTGGATTTACACTGGAAAGTTACTTACGCAAGTTTCTTCTGCAAGAGTTTGCGGGGGATTTTACTCAAACGAAATATTTTTCACAAAAGAGTGCAGATCCATACTGGTTGCCGTTCACACTGGAAACAAAACGCTTCTGCAGGCGACTTGCCGTAAATTTTGAAAGTTATGCAAGCGGTTTTGCAGAGCTCACGCGCAATTTACGTCGAAAGTCTCTTGCTGCAAGCTACTTGCGCAATGAACTTCCCAGAGTACACCCACGTTCTGAGAACATGGATACGCGCAACGATCACTTCGTAAAACAGCAAACAGAGTTTCCGATTTAGCCACTCTGTATATACTCTGTGCCACTGGCTTCCTATCCTAAGGGCCTAGATTCGACTCCCGGCTGTGCCGATAATTTTGTTCAGTGGAATTTCGATCCATACTTTGGTGACATATGGATTACTCTTCAAGTGTAGTACTCCGTCCGTCGGCTGGTACGTTAATCAGAGAATCCCCAGAGCGCCATTCGTTAAGAGCGGGCCACTGCCGACGCCGGCTTTCTCTCCACCCCTCCTCCATTTCTTAATCAACCCTAACCAACATACTCATCAATCCTGAATGTTTACGTCCACACCGTACCCAACAAGCCACCTCAAGGGTGTGTGGTAGGAGTTAATTCCACTTATCACTGCGACTTATACATCACTAGGATCATTTTTAAGTGTTCAGTCATTCTATCATGTAGTAATAATAGCAAAATTACAGACACACAAAACTGAAAAAAATAATAAGCATCCCCTGCCGAAATTTAATGTTAAGTAAGAGCATGAATAGAACGTTACCAATTGTTAACATTAAAATTATCGGCGGCATCAATCATAACTGTTTGGATTCCTATACGTACGAGGATATAATGACATTTTAAACCTGTCGGTACTGTAAACTATCTCTCCAATTTACGCATGTGGTAGAACCTAGCAGATGCAGAGAAATTTTTAACATCTTATTTACGCCTTCGGATGCTGCCCTCAATTGCCGATCGCCTACAATTATACCCATAAAAAGTATCCACATCCATAAATGCAATACGATGTATCTAAATACTTTTTCCTTTCGTATTTACGCAAAATTGTACATGTGCAGTGATTTGAGGATTTCGCAATCCCTTAAACTTACAATTCTTCAGGTGTAGTAAAAAAATTAGCGTTTCGAATAATTCCACGGAGTAAGCCAGAAGCAGAAGCGGTGTTAACATCTGTTTTCATTCGGATTCATCATCCGGCAAGACAACTTCCGGTCACTGATGAGCTTGTTCCTGCTGCCCTTTGCATTTTCCCTTACCCGTCTGCGAAGAGTCTCGACACGATGGACGGTCGAACAACCGAATTATTTCCGCTTCCTCGCCCACGCATAAGAAAGCCGACTCGAGATCTTGAGGACGGCGCATAAGATAGGCGTCAACGTGAACTTCTACGTCAGACTTCCAGGTCAACGCATGACTGCTAATGGGGGAGTTTATCGTCACGGAAGGGCCGCAACCGTGAACGCCAACCGTCAACTTCAAATTTCAGGCAATCTTATATTTTTCGTTGGTTTGAAAAATTGGTATTTTCAAACTCGGAATTGAGGACCTAAACAAAGACATCATGGAGCAGGTGACAACATTCAAATATTTAGGAGGAGTTATAACTAGTTATGGAAGTTTATATGAAGAATTAAATGAACAAATAAGAAAATCGGAAAGGATTGGGGGCAGCTTGAACCAGACAATATTGAGAAAAAAATACTTCCAAGAAGAAACAAAAACAAGAATATACAAAGCAGTAACTAAACCTTAAATGACATACTCCCTGGAAACTACGGCAGAAACAAGCGAAACAAAACAAAGAATACAGACTGCTGAAATGAACGTGCTAAGAAAAATAGTGAGGAAGACAAGATTAGATAGGATCTCCAACGAAAGCATTAGAGACCTATGTAAGATACTTACAATAATAGAATGGAAACATTAAAGGAAAGATGAATGGATTGAACATATATCCATAATGGACAGGATACCATAAGGAAAGAGGAGCATATGTCGACTACCCAAAAGTTAGTCAGACGACCTTAATTCATACCTCATAATGGCATAATCAGAAAGAAGAGTAAATGATGCCTCCGAAGAAGAAGACGAAATGAGGTTTCCGATTCATTTTTCAAGCTTTCACGACTCCCGAAGCCCCGTATCTTCAGGGTGTCGTATTAAATGAGGACGCCTTCTACGTCCCCTTCTTGACACATTTTGACTTCTTCCGCAAAATTTTATGGCTGAGGGGGGTGGGGGTGGAGGGGGCAATGTACCCAGCCCCCCTCTCGTTGTTACGCCGATGGTCTTCACCTAGACTCGCACAACTCCACTTCTTCCAGTTCCGCCACCACTCCAATTGAAAGCATGCAGTAAGAAGTTAAATATTATGACCAATCCAGTCCAGGGAAGAAGTAATCCCATAGAACTTCTGCGGGCGCGAGCCCTCTACAACCGAGGGTTAAGTCGTAATTTAGCGTAGATGATGAAGGGGGAGAGTTATGTTGGGAGAACAGCAAGGAGGGGTGGAACTGGAATGGCGACTGGTGGAGTGGTAAGTGACGACAAGATGGAGTATGATACTTAATTGTGTTAATATTTTAACATAATTATTACTTTTTTATATAATGCATAGATAAAACGTATTTTTATTTATTTATTTTAAGATATTATTAGTATTATTTTTTATTATTTATTTATTTGTGGAACCGTTGTAACATTCCCCTCGGAGTCCCCGGCAAGCATCAGGTTTCATTGCCGTCATAATCGGCGGAGACTCGGGACTCCCGAGTCGGGTGGGGTTGGGCAATATTCGCAGCCACGTCCGACGCCCATCGGATAGGTGGCTACTCCGGGTTGGGGTCATGCGTACGCAGTAGACGGAGTGACCCCAGGATGACGGTCTTCTGCATGCGTGCGACTAGTGATTCCGTCAGTGCCACGCAGGACGGAATGCACTTGATGCTATCTAGCAGCGAGCCCACCTAGCTCCACTGAGCACACCTATGATGAGGACTACTAGTTTCACGGTGTGTCCGGGGTACATTTTCCGAAGTTCAAAAAGCAGGCCTTGATATTTCGTCCGTTTTTCCACCTCCTTCGCATCCATGTTTGTTTCAGCCGGAACCGAAAACCCAACCACGAACATGGAGCGTGTGAGGTTGGTGGCGTGTGAGACGGTATATATTTTATATTATTAATTTATTTATTAAATTAAATTTTTATTTGATTGTTGAATTATATATTTAGTAGTTATTTATTTTTACCAACGAATTATTATTTTATTATTATTACTTATTTGTCCTCGTATAAGGTCATACAGGGGAGCGTGGTGGCCTAGTGGGTAGAGCTCTTGGCTACTGATCGAAGGGTCCCGAGTTCAAATCTGGGTGAAGCCTTGGACGCCCCTTTATAAAAATAATCCTCGGAGTGCGAGGTGGCCCAGGGAAAGGAACTGGCCCCCTACCCTGAATGTGTGAAATTCACACTCCTGTGGCTTAGTCCGGCATGAGCTCTACCCTCAACTATCCAAACCAACCTTCATGTTGGATCACTGAGTGAGTGAGGGTCATACACATTTCGGTGTAAATGACAAAAATTCCACTACGAGAGGCATCGGTTCCCCTTAGGATAACATCCTGTTTGGGGTTAACCGACTCTTCTTAGTCTAAAAATATTTACATCAATGTTGGAAATCAACAAAATCAGTTACTGTGCCGCTAGTTAGAAATCACTTTACAAAAATTATTAGAGGATACAAAATGTTTAAACAATAAGAAAAATAAAATGGAAAAAATAGTGTAAACGCCGGAACACACAGCAGAATCTGATTAGAATCACTGCAATTAACGAAGACAAAACATTTTACATGAGCCTTTTCGCAGGAAAAGAGTCTAAAGAGATTTAATTACAAGCAAGCATAAGAAGCACGATACAAAATAAAACAACGGAAGTCTCGTCACTATCCTAACAAAATACCTTTACTTATTCCTTCTAAACAAATATTCTACCTCCTTGTTCTCGAATAACCATTCCTTAGCAAGTTTTAAAAATGTTCTTTCTTTATCAATACCAATTATATTGAATGGCAAAGAAACAAACAATTTAGGGCGAAGATAAATAATTGATCAGCGAAAAATTTCATTTTTTGGTTTTGGTATAGCAATATTGCACCGCAGATTACCCCAGTGGAGTCGCGGATAGCGAGAGACTTGATAGACGGCTTCAATCACCCTCTCCTCCCCCCCCCCCACCTCCTCCCTAGGTCACCTCTAGGCCGCGAGAGCAGCCCCAGCCTCCCACCAAGGTCACTTCCTTATTCATCCGCATCCACCGGCCGTTGAAAAGAAAAAAAAGACACGCTAATCTCGCATCGCATCGATTCCCCCGCCCTCCCTCTCTCCTCCCGGCTCCGGCGGCTCAAGTGAATGTGTGCGCGCTCAACGTGCTTCAACAGCCAAGAGCAATCATCTGTATACAGCGAGAGAACTATAGAGGAAGGGGCGCCGTGGGTGTGGGGGAGGGAAAGAGGTGGAAATCCAACGTCAAAGCCTCGTGAGAGAAGGTCGCGGACTGGAGATGAGCAGAACCGTGACATCTACATCAAGCAAGCCACCACTAGGGTGTGTGGCACGGAGTGATTCCACACCAGGCATGCAGCACTCGTCCCAGTTCAAATCATCATGAAACTCCCACCCTCAATAGGTAGAGTAGAATCTTCACTTGTGCTTAACAACACAACATCATTACTAACACTTCACACAGGTCGATTTGTCAGGAATTATTTTATTTTGTTCTCTGCATGAAGTAGCATCTCGTAGCATTCATAAATTAACAGTATCAGTAATATTAACCACTAGATGTGTGTATAGCAAGGTTCTGCATGTTTGCATGTTCATTTACGTATCACTCTCCCAGTTTCTGGTCGGACTGCGCACTGTTCTCCTGGCAGCTTTTTGGCCTGCGCCTAGCGCCAGGGGTTGCGAGGTTGCGTGCGAGGTTCTGACTTGTGCTGGGACGAGTGCTGCATGATGATTCCACCCCCGTGCCACACACCCTAGTGGTGGCTTGCACGGTACTTCGTAGATGTAGATGAAATCGGGACCTCGCACGTTCCGCCGGCCACTAGTCGCAGACCAAAAAGCAGTGAGGAAAACAGTGCGCAGTCAAACCAGGAACTGGGAGAGCGCTACGTAAAGGAACATGCAAACATGCATTACACTGCTAAGGAGACATCTATCGGTTAATATTACTAATACTATTTATTTATGAACGCTACGAGATACTACTTCATTCGGAAAACATAATAATGCCGGACATTTCAAGTGGGGCTTAGTGTTATTAATGAAGTTATGTTATTAAACACAAGTGAAAATTCTATTCAACCTAGTGAGGATGGGGGTTTCATATGATTGATCTATCGCAACTATTACGATCTCTTAATCGCCTATAATATAAATTATGTCACCTATTATAAGCGCGTGCGACAATTGCCAATGACAAGCCCAGCATTAGAAAACAATCTTTCATAAGGCAATAGCTAAATCGCAAAGATTTTTCAGGTGCTACTGTAGCTTATGTCGAGCACGTTCCATTACAGTTGATTCACAGTAGCAGCGGTGGCATTGTATTAGTTGGTAGCATTGTAGCAGTAGGTAGTAGTCAGTGTTATCACAGTTGCAGTGATTTCAAATAATTATGCCACAGGTTGTGACTGATACTTCTCAGCTTCTGTGATCCAATCACAGTTATCGATTTATCGCTCCTCACAATTTCAATGGGAACTTCGACACAAACTACCGACGATTGAACGGATGAATAATCGATTATTACCCTTCCTTTATCGATTAATCGATAGTAATATTAGATTGTAATTGGATATATTTTAGTCAGTGGCAAAAATACCTATCATCTTTGCAGATAAAAGCCAATGTCAGGATGCCAATGATAGAGAGAATGACTAAACTGATATTTTGAGTTTTGCATTTAAGGTTTTCGGCCTTCGGAATCCTGGTAGTCATACGCGGAGACTACTTCATTCTCGCATAAGTATTAAGTTCGTAGAGAATGATGGACTCTCCCACTGAGAAGCACTTCTTGAGCATCTTTCACCATGATTCGCTACCACTATACGTGGAGTATGCGTACATGAAACCACCCTGCCTTCTGCTTTCTTAAGGCCGTTTTACACGAGGCACTTTAATGCACAATCTGATGTATTGTATGGATGTGCATTGAAAATTGCGTCGTGTAAAGCGGTGAATTGCAAGAATGCATGCGCAAATGCATGAACGACAGATGGGAAAATAGCCCCCGCTCTAATTCCGCGCTCACGTTCTCGCTATTTTTGTACATAAAATTGTGCAACAAAGTGCCTGGTGCAAAACGGCCTTTAGAGAGAAGGAAGGGAGTTAACGGAGCGGTGAATGAGACCGAGCCAGCAAGCAAGCCGGGAGGCAGATACGAAGAGTCAATATTTGGACACTTTTTCCCAGGTTGCCCAGGTTGGTTGTCTGATAGCGCGACCAATTTGCGATCCGGGAGGACATTGGCCGCGCGATCCCATGAACTTGCGTACGTAATCTTTTCGATACGATTTTTTCCCACAATTCCTTTTAAATGTTGCCTGCTTAGCATTTCGCTGGAAAGGAGATAAAAGCGCGAGGGCGGCTATCTTTCAAATGATCCCACGCTAGACCCATAGAGTTATGAAAGTACCAGAGGTGGCGCTGCGTATACTCGGCCGTAAGCGAAGGTGAAGCCACCTCCGCCATATTGAGTGTCCATGATATACCATTAGCGTAATTAGGCCGGAACGTATATTATCTACACGTTTGCTGTACATAAAATGTTTTATTTAGAAAAAATACGGAAGTAGGAGCAATGAAAATCATATCACCTGCTCTTGAGTTACATACGTAGCGTGTTTCAAATTAACAAGAATAAAATACCGGAAGTGAGCAGGAAATATAGCAAACATTACCATTTCAGTATAATTTATATAAACAGCGCAGGCAACGATCTACGAAATATGCATTTTTTTCAAATTATGTTTTATCATTGCTCTTTATAATAGACTGTGCAATTAATTTAAAAAAGAAATAGTTTTTACGTTCCTCAGGTATTACACTTTAAAGCAGAAAACACAAGAACTCGTCGTTAGAATATCCGTCCGGTTTCACGATCTCATGATTACGGCAATCACAGTATTTATTCTAGGGACGCTCAATATGGCGGAAATGGGTTCACCTCAAGTTCATCACAGTACCTCATATACTCTAAGGCTAGACCAGAATGATCCTCCGGCATTTCCAACTTACGAGGAGATCGGGGTGGGATCACGTGAGTGGGTTCCTTCTGACGCGTTTTCGTTATCATTGGTCGTTCAATCCTAAGATTGGTTGACTGCAGCCCTCAATCCTTCCCTACCTAATGCAAGTTTCCTCACTCCTTGCCAAAGGCGTAGCCAGGGAAAGCTCTTGTGTGGGGCGATTAGTAATTGTGCCCCTCCCCTCGACGACTTTTACCAGAGATGATCGTCACAGTTGTTCCTTGGGAAACGTACCTTTGATAAGGACTTTACCTACAACACGTCAAAACCGATTAAGTGCGCTTGTTTTGCATTTATCAAAATTCGGATGTAGGATATTAAACTCAAGCTTTTTCTTCATCGTTGGGGGGGGGGGGGGGAGCGATCGCCCCCCTCTGGTTAAGTCCTTGCCTGGTAGTTCTTCTGTACTCTCATCTTTGTTTGGTCCATGTATTTATCCCTTGGCATTCCTCTTGAGAATTATCCTACCAATATTTTTACGTGAGTATTTTATTGTTTAAAAAAATGCTGCTCTCGATTGCCACAATCCTAATGTATTAGGAAGCAAATTCAACGAACAAAAAAAAAAAATAGCGGAAGGATATATTTGTCAATAAAAAAAATAGCCTTAACTTTCACGAGAAAAGAAAAATTGCGCAAAAATTTATCGACTTTTTTTATTTTACCAACCCAGATTACAACGGGTAACCGTCAATCACAAGGTTTTGAAATTGAAAACCTAGAAAACGACGGTAGCCCATTGAAACGTCGGTGGGCAAAATATAAAAGGGTTGATAAATGCGAGTGACACGTTTTCTTTTCTAATGAAGATTTTTATACACGTATTTTTTTCTGCCATATAAGCCAACAGCAGAGGCATTTTCTATTGAATAAAGGCATTTTAACTTCAATTTATGTGGTTGTTTGCCATTAACTCGAAAATAAAGATGGCTTGGTGCCTTAATTTTAACACCATTGGATTTCATGGGAAATTTCACCTCTTAATGACAGTTTTTTCTTTAAATTGGAAATGACATTGGATTTTTTAATAGTATTTTTTTCCCACTTTTCACTCTTTCTCGCATTTATCACCGTGTAATTTCAATTTACAATAGCGAAAAAAGAACCGAGTAAATGCGTTACATAGTTGTTCATAGCAAAGAGAGGAGGCGTTTTTCGATTACACTAGTCTGCATGATATCGGATGACTGAAAACTAGGAAGCGATAATAGCTAACTTTGACATGCTGATTTCAGAACTGTTCTTAGTTTTCTTCTATCACGTACAGTTTTTTTCAGAATGAACCCAATTTAACTTCTAAGATTAATTTATAAGTGCATCATATGTGCCAGTGGGTAATTATTGCGCGAGGGATATTTCTCAATGCAAGCTTAATAAGCCTTAGGTTGGCCCAAGCTAATGAGTCTTAGGTTGGTATTGTTGAGTGACCTGGGAAGTGTTATTTATCCTTTTTTCATTTTTGCTACAAAAATTGTCATTGCGTGAAGTAATTTTAATATAATTGTGCTTACAGTAGTTAAATCTGGAAACCATAATTCTTATTTTGTGCAAAAACGTGACGTGATAGAAAAAATGGAAGCCATATTTAGAATTGGCATAAAAAATTGATTCAAGAACACCTATTTTTAATAAATCATCTGACAAAAAGGTTCAAAATAAAGACGTGTTATTAGCCACAATATTAATTCAATGACTTATTAGCCATTTTACGGTGAAACCACACCAAGGATCATTTACAGTTGGCATCATCTTCAAACGTAAACTGCGAATGAATTCACATCAACAACAACGGTATTCAATTGTCCGTCAACGCAAAACTCCATCAGCCATCGATGCTCGTCTGCGGTATGTTTACGTATACGACATACAGTGCCTCCAGCTACCAATTTCCTTACCACGGCTACTGCCTGTTTTCATTCTCACAATATTAACTTGGATGAATCAGTGTGAGTAGAAAGAGGCCGTGGGGTAAGATAAGGTAGTCCGTCGTCGTCTTGACTTTTTCACGACAATGCCCAGGAAATGGTAAGAGAGTCATGGGAATACGTTGGAATAAGAGTGGGAGGACAGCTGATAAAGTTTGCTGCATTCGCTGACGACCAGATGATAGTTATCCAACCATTATAAGGAATTCAGGCACTATAATAATCATAAAATCACTTCCGAAAACACGAAAGAGAGGTCAAACATAAGACAACACAAGTAATGAAATTTTTTTCAGATAAAGAAACCAATGCTGAACATGAAAGTATAAGGGGATAAAGTGGAGCAGGTAGATCTTCTAGTCTAAAGGGTCTTTCACACGAAGCTTACTTCAGTATAGAATATCGAACTGAATTCAGTATGCTTAACTCTCTTATGCTCAGTTATGCTCAGTATTGGGCGCGCCAAATTCACTCCCACGAGTGGGGGCGCCGCGGCAATTTTACCGCAAAAATAAATTGCATTCATATATTTAAGGGCAAGATAATTTACTAATAAAAAAGGCTGATTAAGTTGTTACAGTTACATTATTTATTTTTTGACACTGAATGTACATTGTTAACCATCTTAGTTCATATCTAGGTCCAGTTCATCTTCCCATCTCATACATGTTGTCTCTTGACGATAATGCCTCCTACATACATTATTTGTATATCACCGGCACACAATTTTTGACCTGCAATTTTTAAGCTACCTCCAAACATGGCATATTACTGGTCTAGGTGCTTCAGGAACCGGTTCCTTGTTCTTATATTTTCCTAAAATTTCTTTTATATCTTTAGTCAAACGTCAAACTCTCTTCGATGTCACACAGCTACTGAAGCGTCCGGTGGATAACTGATCCTGATATCGGAAATACTCCCTCCTTTCATGAAAAATGAATACCTGGAGACAGAGGCATTAATACAAACGGTACCAAATGGAGAGCACAGAAACTAAAATATGCGGCAATTTGCCGCGGGCGCGCCCACCGGAGGGTGTACTATCACTTTCAAAAGTCGGTCCACGCGGTGAGCACGGCCAACTTCATGTTTCGCTGAATTCGAACTTCGGGTATTGCCTATGCATTCAGCGACTACTAAGGGCCAATTTTACTCATTTTCACTCACTACGGAGACCCTCGTATGGCCTTCTCCCGCTGCCCAGCCAACTCCCCCGACTCCAAGTGGTAGGCAACGGTAGGCGGAGAATCCAAAAGGGAAAGGTTCTCAGTTAGGTGTTTTTCACTCTTACGAGTAGCAGGCTTGTGTGTTCTTCAAATATCGAGGAAATGGGTCGGCGCGGCAACCAGCCCATAGGGGGCAAATAGTGTCATTTTTTGAGAGCGGGAAAATTGTGTCATAAATAGGGGCACACCTAAACGTAGACCGAAAAAACTGTGTATAAGTGGCTAAAGAGAATTGAGGAGGGTGACGAGTCATTAGAATCAAAACCGAAGAGAGGACGTCCAAGGTGCACTAACAGGCAAGAAGATGAGGACATGAGGGAGGCCATTCGTCAGAATCCATTGTCCGTCGGTGGTGTTGTAGAGTTGAGGAGAAGCACTAATATTAACTGCAGCTACGCCACGGTAAGGCGCCGCGTTATAGAGGGCGGAATTAAGCACCGCAAATTCGCCAAGAAACCCTTCATGACCGAAATCCAGCGAGAAACGAGACTAGATTTTGCCAGAAGGTATATTGAAATGGACAAATCTTATTGGGACCTTGTTGTATTTTCGGACGAAAAAATATTCTGAAGCGACCAAGATGGGAAGGTTGAACTTTGGTGTCCAAGAAATACAAGGTAATAATTCTTAAGACTTGACGTGTGAAGTTATTAGTAAAATGAAAAGTTGTAAAATGAAGTAACATATTGAGAATTACTTTTATAGGTATAGCCCAGAGCATTTAATTAGAACGCAAAATCCTGGTCTTATCAGCCTGAGTTTCTGGGGGGAATTTCTGCAGCAGGACCACGACCATTAGTGAAAACCCCCAAAAAGATGATTTCTGTGGACTTTGTTCAAATATTAAGGGCTCATTTGCTGCCTTACATAGATGAAATCGTTCCCGAGAGTGAGGAGGTGGTTTTTGTCCAGGATAACTGTCCGATCCACAAAGCGAACATCAAAAAGCAATTTTTTTAGGATAATTCTCGACTTTACGTTTTACCCTGGCCAGCTAACTACCCGGACCTATCCCCTATGAAGAATTTGTGGGGTATCATGGTAAATGAGTGGAATTACGACGGAGAAAGAACCGAAGAAGCTTTAGAAGCCCACGCACGGGATGTTTGGAACTCGTTAAGCCGACGACGTCCCCGTGTAATAGAACATTTGGTTGGGCCAATTCAATCACGACTACGATCTGTAATTGAAAATAATGGCGATGCAACAAAATATTAAAGTTGTCTTCTGAAGAATGAGCATTTTATTTATGATTTCTGTTACCATAGGTATTATCCTGAAAATAACTAACCCAAATGAAATAGTTCACTTTTCTTTCTGACCTCATCAAATCTTGACTCATTCCCATTGATTTTCGCTGCAAAATGAACGCCAACTTAAATTTTCAACCACTACTTCTATTACATTCTAATCTATACCTAATTTCTATAGGCATATATTTCATTGTAATAACGAGAAAATCTTTCATATTGCTTATTTCATAATTTAATTTTTTATATTTGTGTAATGTTTCACTGTAGACATTTTTAAATGGAGACTTTGGAAATTTGTAGAAATTTTTAATTTGCATTATGTCCAGATTATTTTTAAAAAATTAGTAATTCTGATCGCAAATCTTGGTCTTGAGGGAAATTCGGACTGATTAGTTAATAAATCTCAACTCCCTATTGCCAGAGAATGAAAGGTCTCCCATCAGTTACTCATCCTTGTTCATCGTCAATTTGCCCTTTTAGGTGTTTGAGAAATTCTCAATGGTCTGCGTGTCCCAGCAATATATTTTGCGACTGTTAACAAATGGAAAATCGTTGTTTTAGTAATTAATATGTGTGCTTGGGGCTTTCCAAAACCTCCGGTGTATGGGACCTTTATCTTCGTTCCGTGAAAATAATTAATGATATAAGTCAGGATGCCATAAGATATTGTGTTTGCTATCAATTCATTGGTTTTTAAACTTTACTCAACGGTGTTTTAATTTTCCGCAAAATATCGTTATAATTAAACTGTGCAACTATGGGGATATACTGGCACATTTTACATAATACGTGTGTTCCACTAATTAAGATATTTGCCGTAACATCCTCTTTCCCGTCGTTGAGCCATATCCCATCCATACCACATAAGGCAGCACCACGTTTTATTTGTGCTAAGTCTCTCTTATATCTCCTTTCGACTTTTCGTTTATTTTTCTCTCCATCCTACTTGAAAACAGTAAAATTCCTATTTTAAAGGCAATTCTAAAAATCCTCGGTAACTTCGAGCTCCATACATTAGATTATTTTTTTCTGAATGACGTAGTTATACAGTCTCTAACATCTATTCATTAGTCTATCCGAATGCTTCTTTGTCAGTACTATTCTTCTACTTATGTCCTTGCTAGGATACCAACTATCATTCAAAATACTTCCTTGAAAGATAAACTGTTTCCCCAGATTAGAATTTTCCTCATTTTCCTTTATTTTTGGATATTACTACTTTAAAAACCCCATTATCTGCGCTTAATATGATTCACATCCCACATATCACACATTTTTTCACCTGCGAAATAGACGTTGAGTCCCGTGGCTGACTGGCTACATACATCATGGCCATCTGCAAATCTACCAAAATTAACAGCTACCCTGCTACTTTCCTTCCGAATTTTATCCTATTCCATACATGTATTATCAAATTCTTAGTACACAATTGAAGATCAATGGAAATAAGAAATGGCCCGGCCTTAATCCTCTTCCAACCTATGCACATTCCGAATCGTCATTCATTACCATTACGTATACCGCTTCATCCCATAGATGTTTTATAATAAATCGCCAAAACTTGCAGCGTACTCCCTATTTCTGCAGTAATATTTATTATTCTCGTCCAATGCACTTTTTCATATGTCTTCCAGCAGTCTAAGAAGCAAATGGAGACATGTGGCTATTATTTATAAATAAATTTCAGCATTTAGCATACTTATCACCCGAATTGTGTTTCGTGTCCCGTTCCCTTTCTTTGGCCCATGCTGATATTCACCGAGTAAGTCTTCCGCCCTTTCCCCAATTTAATTTTAATAGCTATCTCAACTATTTTCATTACAAGCGAAATAAAAATTCTAATATCATAACAATATCTTTCTTTTCTAATTGTCGGGAAAAGTTTTCGAGCTGATTTTGCACCAGTGGAATTAGGCAACGTATTTACTGGTACTTTATAAATTACTAGTTTTCCTGCACGCAAACTAGGCTAATATTTGTCCCCTTTGCGCAGGATTTATGCATTTTTCCACAGCAACCCATGCCATGAGGAGAATCTGGGAATTTATCGCCTTCTTCCTCGCACAAGAAATACCGATAAGTCCCTGCCCAAAGCCGAAAACACTTCATGGGTTCTTTCGCCAGCGAGTTCTTTTGGGAGTGGGGGGTGGGATTTTTTGGGATATTCGTTGTCAGAGGGAGAAGGTCACGCGAGGGTCTCTCAGCGAGTACAAAATAAACTCCAGTTGTGCTAGTCATAGCAGTAAAATTGGCCCCCAGGAGTCATGGAACGCGTATGCAATACGTGAACCTCGATTTAAGCAGAACACGGAGATGGTCGCGCTCACCGTGTGGACCGACTTTTGAAAGTGATAGTACATACCGTGTAAGGGTTGTTATCGCATCCAATGAGAAAATCGAACCCGAATATCAGTGCTGAAACCAGATATAAATACGATACTTATTTTTCATCCGATTCTTGGATGCAACGACCAATCACAAGCAAGCCGGCGAGTCGAGTGCTTCGAGGGAATACCGGTGCAGGCGCTGGAATCCACTAAAATAATCATCGGAGGAATTGTGTGAACTGTAATCGAGAAAATGTGTTTTTGAGACTTGTAGAAGTGATTTACTGGCGCTTAAATAGAATGATTTGCAAACTCTTAGAATCTATATACGAGTAATACCCAGCAAGCCACCTCAAAGGGTGGCACGGGGTGCTCATCACTAACATGCACTGCACTATACCTAATTGATGTTAGTGAAACTACGACTACTAATGCATAGGCTATAACCTGCAAATACTAGTCAGGAGGTAAAATTTCACCAACATGTACTACACTAAAGGTATGCGACCAATGTTATATAAACTATTTGCAGTAATAAAACTGATGATCTAAGGACTGACCTCGTGGAAATTATGGATATCCATGATCAGAAAACCACCTTTGTTATTTCCACAAACTTTCTTACGCTGGCACGACGCGCGTTTCACCACACTGTGGCATACTCATGTAACAAAGGTGGTTTTCTGATCATGGATATTTGCACTAACGTATTTTGCAACAACATAAATGCACAGAGATACATGAGTTGTACAGGAAACATTCAATACGAGGCGTTAGTACTACGTACGTATTAAGGAGGAAATCAACAAATTAGCTACACTACTTATCTACAAATCTAGTAAAACGTCTCATTGGCAGCTAACTCTCTTATCGTTTGCGGGAAACGTGACATTTAAAATCGGTCCGTTCTGCAGTCTAGTTCCCTAATTTTACTCTCAGGATCTAATCTATCATAGTATATGGGGCTTCGTAAAATGCCAGTGACAGCTTTCAAAGCCTATAGCGGAGCCCATATTTACTGTTGTTTTCTTCTGTTGTTGTTATCGTTTGTTGTTTTGTTAATGTTTTCCTTCCTTTTCCTGCATTGTAAATGTGGAAATAAACCTTATTGAATTTAACTATCAACGACGTCTTCGCGGAAACACAGACTCCGAGGGATCGAATTCGAAAAAAGTTACGAATTTGGTACCAAGTTTTCGGTGCTGATTTCAGTATTAATTTCGGATCTGGCCTAAGTTTGGCGCAAAACGGCCTTGAGGCAGGCCCACTGGGGCGGTGCTACAAGCTTTGGTTTTCTTCTCTAAACTCAACTCGCGGATGAAGCTGCAAGTTCTCTGCGACGCCGGTCGTATAAACCCGACCTCAATTATCTCTCACTCAGTGTAACAGCCGGACGGACTCCCGATTCTTACAGACAAGCAGTCTCCCCTTTTTAAGCCGCTCCACGCGCCGCGGAAGGAGAAACAAATGGACTTATCTCGTCCTCGCCTTTATCTTCCCCTCTCCCGAGGTTGAAAAAGGAAATCGCAATCAAGCAAGTCCTTCATGACCAGGAAATACGACCTCATCCCTCGACGTGCCAGCCTGCCTCCGGGCGAAGAAGCTCGCGCTTTCCCGAAAATAACGCTCCGTCTTTCAACGCTCGATTACAAGAAAATTTTGTAGATTATTCTTTTTCATGACCTCTTTTTAATAATGCAATAATGTATCTTGAATAACTTTAAACTTTGTATTTCCACGAGAAATAATGTGGAAATTTCATGTGGAAATACAAAGTTTAAAGTTATTCAAGATGAATTCCAAGTTCCACAAAATAACGCCAGAAACCATCAATTTTGTTAAGTGCGCAATGATGATTCTTTCGGGAAAAATTGGTCTATTGGCTTGGTTAAAAAACAGACATCGCCAAATTAAGTAAAATTTAGTATAATTTGATGTTACAAGAACACTTAATTATATTTTGATTTTTGAAATCACCTAAATTTACAAAAAATGTCAAACAAATAATAAATAGCAACAAAGGTATCGCCAAACAATTCAGAAGGAACTCTCTCATTGAGATAACTTGAAAAATATTTTATATATATTTAAAAAAAATAACTATGTACCATAATTATAAACCAAATTCAATTAATAATTATAAACCAAATTCAATACAGTCAACAATTTTCATTATTGCCCTCAAGAAGCATGTATACACATGCGAAACGTCGGCAAAAAGAATAAATATTTTTCCAATTTATAGACCTATATCCCCTGAAAGAATAAATTATTACAAGAAAACTTTGGGAAGAAAAACGTTGACTAAATCGATGGTATCCTAAAAGCTACCGTTAAGTAATAGGGCAGAAGGGAAGAGATTCAATGCTTTCCCGGCGAATGCTTAAGAGTAAATTCTTCTCGACATTTCCACCTCTTTACATTGGCAAAAAGTACCGAGTTTCGACAAACGACTCGTCCATCGATTTCAGGGTAAATGTGAATTGATTAATTAACATTTACCCTGAAATCGATGGACAAGTCGTCCGTCGAAAATTCGATACTTTTTGCCAGTATAACCTGGTGGAAATCCCGAGAAGAATTTACGCCAAGGGGGAAGAGTTAGGATATAAAAGCATGCGTGCCCGAAGTGCCGCTAGTTCCGGTCAGTACCTATATAAATTAAAAAAAACGCGCTTTCCGACATCTTTCTGACAGCCACCGCATAATCACACATTAAGACGCTTAGAATGATAATATTTTTCCTAGGATTTTCTTCACGTTAGCAATATTCATTAGTACATGGCTGCTTATAAATATCAAGGAGTCACGCCGAGTCAAGGTTCCGAAAAAAATATATTTAAATAAATATTCGCCTAAATTTCTAATACCGCGCCGAAAACTATCAACAGCTCAAATCATAACATGCCTTAATAATGGCAAAAATGTAAAATATAATTCTTGAATAATTTCCATCAATGCATGCGTAGTGAATACGACCGCATAAAGAGATATAATTACATGAAATGTGGTCCTCGTATTTCGTTCGACCCACTTGAATTAGTGCTAGATATTCAACATCATTTACTATTTACATTTACTGACGATATAAATACAGGCCAACTTTCACCGTTTGGTATTCGGACTTGATCTGAAGATGTGGCCTGCATTGACTACGAAACGTCATCGTAAAGATACACCGACGCAGCTTTGCCCGAAAAAACATGGAGACACCAGCACAACAGCGCTGCGAAAGCCTCAAACAGAAATCATTTACTATTTAATATTAAAAATTGCACTCAATGACCCACGATTACCACTCCAGCAACAGACAAAAATTTACTTTCGCTATGAGCAACACCGGAACGCGCAGTACCTGCTCGAAACTACGCTACATCAAGTCCGCGACTCCGTTTCCCTGCTATGGTCTTTGAATCTTTATTTACCATTTCACCTTGAGAAAGGAATAACAGTACTTGTATTGGCATGGAATATTTCGGGTAATTTGACTCACCGATCCGTAGTCATATTTTTCTGTGACTTGCGGCAGCTGTAAAAGTCTAACATCCAATTCTGCTGACTTGTAGCAGAGAAATATGCGTAGCAATCGCGGAGCGGATAAATGCTTTGAGTCATCGTTGCGTGCCTTATGTGCGGTAGACATTCATACTCTGATCACGAGATTAAAGGCTCCGGCGATAACAAGCAGCGGTGTTAAGCAATTGTACACTAGCTTTTCCTGGAGAGACATAGAGAAGAAGCGACTCCGTTTCAAATTCATTCTCATTATAATGTATGTACATACATTTTGAGAACAAATAAATATAGTAAGACTATTCCAGCTCTGCCAAGACTTTATCTTCCCTCTTTCAGCTGCATCCTTGTCCTTCAGCTTGTAAACTTCGTTTGAAATCCATGCCATCTGTTTGCACAGAGGTTTTCCGCACATAAACATTTTTCTGTCAAAAATGACAACCTTAGTCAGAAAGAGGAAAACCTTTCTAAATTGAGGATATTTGAAGTAAATGTCCCATTGTTTTACAAATGAAAGACCTGTATGTAAAAAAGTTCGACTTAATGCACAATAAGTCAGATGGTATTAGGTAATTAAATAAGACCTACAAAAAGTTAGTAACCCACCAATTTGAGGAAAATGGACACAATAACATTAATTAAACCCACCAGGGTTCGAAGCAACATTGCAACGTGAAGCAAATTCCACATTGTTTTGTGAATGAATGACAAGAATACCTAAATTTAAAAGTACGGTTTTATCCATGTTAATCCAGTTAAGATTAATTAAATAAAACACGAAATAAGTTAGCCACCAATACGAGGAAATTAGACATAATAACATTATATAACTCTACAAGGTTTCGAAAGCTAACCTCTCAACAGCCATTCAGGTGAGTTAACGAAAAGAAACCCCACACTCACGATATAACAGTACATAAATACACACAATAAACCTGAATTTGGAAACTGCACCTAATGATGGCTATGTAACATGCCGAAACATCAGTTGCCACAGCGAAATAAGGTGGACAGTACTGCACCTGTTAATTTTCATTCTGGAACAGTAACCCATCTCAAATTCACATTTACACTCAGTCATCCATCAACTTTCACCCCGAGCGCGAAATTACGTACAATTAATTCCCTTCTAAGCATTTCTCAAGAGATTTACCACTCAGCCATCATACGTACGTACACCACATCGCTCGCATTACGTAATGCGGGAATTTTATGAAGTCACCATGACTGGACGTATTTCGGCTCTCTACTGTCCGCATCGGAACTGTTTCACCGTGATTGCGTGTTTTCGGTTACATTTGCTCCTCGCTGTTGATAGAGAACACGATCGCTCGACCCAACAGCAGCTGTAACCTCGTCCATTCCCTTTCTGATGAATGGCCTCGTCTTCGTAAAAGAGGTTCGACAGCGATGAACACGCTCCGATCTCAACGCCGACCGTGCCAGCCGAGAGAAACAATCATCGCTTCGCTGAGGACGATGACACCCGCAGTCATCTTCCCCCACGATTGCCTCTTCGCCATGAGATCGTCATTTTTCATCATCTCGACTTGAGCGTCGCATGCTTGATTGGAGATTTATCTCCATAGATCATTTATAGGCTAGTTACTCCCTTCGCGGAGAAAATTGTCCTCACAGAAACTCCGACGGGCCGGGTGTGGCGACAATTCACGGAGTCAATATAGCCCGGAAGTTTTGAGTATTATTTATCTTTCTCAAATAATTTGCTTCCCATGGTTTCTTAGCGCAACAGAGTAGAGGGTGTCCAAAAGAAGGAAAAATGATTCTCAATTTTCAAGATGAACGCCTTATTGATACGTCGCATTGGAACGAAAAACTGCTTTCCTACCATTTCTATTAGCTATTACACGCTGTACGGTGAAGCGGCATTTTATGTTAGCTTCGCCAAGACAATTACAATACTCCTAGGTTGATTTTATTAGGATATTCCACGAGGCAACTTCGCTGTATCATGCAAAATCCATACATGTTGCCGTGTTCAAAATAACAAAAATCGGCCAGCCCCGGCAACATAAGCAATAGCTTCGTCAGGTAGTACCTACATCATAGTGGTAGCGAAAAATGGAGGCAGCTGTGCAGAAGACCCTTTCCAGTGGAAGAGTCCATTTCCTACGAATTATCTCTGTAAGGGGGAGTGGCTGTAGTTTCCGGGTTTGACTATCAGCGTTACCAATACCGCAAATCTTCGTTGCCAATAGCAAATAACTCAGTCGAGTATTTTTATCAAACTTTTTGCTCTCTATGGCTCTTAATCCGATTGTTTAGATGGGTCTCTCCTGTTGGTTACAGATAATATCAGCGTATGTATTTTGATGCTGCTTTGTTAGGATCGTAATCATTTACGTGACATGCTCTGCTGACACTTTCCCGCTCTCTTAAGGTAGTTAGAGTGAGATTTTCTCTAGTCATAATAAAGACCAAATTCGAATATTGTTTTTAAATATTAACAACTCTAAGAAGCATGGAGTAAATATTGTACCATTAATGACACAAAATATTTGCTTTAAACTGCAGAAATCCTCAGTAATAAACTAAATACACAATCTATAAGGTTCCAACTTGACTCACTGTTTTCACGCCGTGCACTGAAAACTCCTCCACGACCGAAGATTTTTTTGCGATTCTGTAAAAATTACTGCGGTGAGTAATTGATAATTTTATAAAATAGTCGTGAATGCATACAAACAGCACACTAAAATTTCTGACGAGATCTATGCTATAAAATCATTTTTCAATTAATATAAAGTCTCTCTGGAGTGCATACCCGTACTATTTCTCATTATTGGTGGCTCTAGAAGAACACAAAAGTTTAATTACAACTGTTTCGCAACCGAAACAGTTTCAAAACGTAACAGTTCCGCAAAACACCGTGCTGCGGACAATAGCTAGAAGCACACCAAACAACAGGTGATCGATCGACGCAGTTACAACATGGCTGTTAGCTCTGTATTCTATGTAATAAGAAATCTTTCATTTAATAAAGTGACAACTTCATTTGAATTCATGAAAGATAATATAGGATATAAATTCCGGCGAGATGTGGTGGAAGTTTTCCATTATGGATAAATGAAAAAATGTAGTGAACTCCACAGTGAATTTTATTGAGACGACCTAGGTTTCGACACGTTGTGTCATCTTCAGGTAACTTATACACTTCAAGTTCACTTATATACACTGGCAATTTGCTGAGGTTGGGGGGGGGGGGGGGGGGTTAAGGGGTTGGGTTAGTCATTAGGCGTAAGTATGGGACATTCACTGCGGGTGGGGAGGCTAGTCATACACTTTTTTGTCATCAATGTTTTAATGTTTAATCAATGTTTCACACACCCAATGACTAACGTTCCAAACACAAGCCCTCAAAACCCTTCCCCACCTTCCCCTTACTCATTCCCCCTCCCCTCCAATATTTTGTGTATATAAGTGAACTTGAAGTGTATAAGTTACCTGAAGATGACACAACGTGTCGAAACCTAGGTCGTCTCAATAAAATTCACTGTGGAGTTCACTACGTTTTTTCATTTATCCATCATGAAAGATATTTAAGCCACAGTTCTAATTCTATCTGCAATGATGGCTGGACATGTGTTGGTTGAATAAACCAGCAACCGCCTGCAACCGATTCAAATCCAACAAAGTGTAGCTTATAACCGCAACCCAGCCACACGTGCAGTGCAACAGGAACAGAATAGAAGATGAAACCGACATATTCAGCAATCAGTTGCCGCTGCACAGGACAGAGCGCAATGGGGCGGCTGCGGCACGATCACGAAACTAACCTGTTGTTTGCAACAGTTCTTTGAAACAGTTGTCTGACCAAAACAGTTGCGGCTGCAGCCGTTTCGCTCCGACAACACTTTATTCCAGTACTATTTCTCATGCAATAAACGGCTCGTATTTTTTTCAAATATCTCGTAAAGTAAAATGGTAAGTGGCTGACATTTTGTCATCATTGAAAAGATGAGATATTTTGCTTTACAACGTGGCCAAACTCATCGAATTTAATACAAGTGATATCTCGCTCAAACTACCTTTAGGTGTTGTTATGTTGGCAGCGTTGACTACCTTGTGCTGTCCTCTCTCCCCCGATACTAATCCGACTCAAGCCTTCCCCTCGTTGACGACACATTTCGCGCAGGCGCATGCCACCAAGTTTCAGTACAACTACATCCATGATCGATGTTAACCTTCAAGAACAGCTGTTCGTGAGATGATGCTTCCATCCCCTCCACGGGATCCGCAGAGCCGACTGTGGTCTCGTGAGCATCGGCTGGAACGTAAAGAAAGATAGCCCGGTCTTTTTTTAAATCGATTGATAATCGTCAATCAAACAACATTCTCGAGAATTCTCAAGACCTTATCTCTTCTTTCACGAGTCTTTCTTTAGCTCAAGGTGCCTCTTGAGGCTGACGTAGCAGTGGAGTGAAAGTGTTATAGCGCCAAAACGTTTTCTCAATGGAAAGTGAAAGTACCTATATTAGCAAATAGTTCAAGGTTATTATTATTATTAGGTGCTCTAGGGGTTGAACTAGTTTTAAATAGGAACTGGTTTGAGCCAGTGTTTAAAGGAATCCTGTAGATTTTTACATGTCCCTGTCTACCAATATTTCTTTTTTAATCTCAGCATACTTCCTACCGTTCTTTGTAACCCATCAATAAAATTATTACTCTTTCTTCCCATTCTCGCTTACCCAACATCCTTCCCTCTATCACAACCTTACTATAGTACCCCTATCTCGCCCCTCATTACCCCCTCCAATCACCTATCTTGCTTCTTCCTTATCTCATCCAGAAGTTTCCTTTCCTCACCCAAAATACCAAGCACTTCCTTGTTTGTCTTCCTTTCCGTTCACCGCACCTTCTCCATCCTCCTCCACAGCCACATCTCGAACGTGAGTTCAAGACATGTATAGGAAATTTCATGGCGTTGTTTCAAATTTTCCAAAGGCGTAGGCCTCAGCAATTCCAAAACATGCTCACTTATACACTATTCCTGAAAACAGTTACACTCAGACGATTATCATTTGCCCATATTCATTTTTAAAAATTGTACCAATGCTCACTTCCGAGACGTTACGTCAGAACAGGTGCAGGCATAGAGATCTATGTCAAAATGTGGGCCGCCGAGAGTCTTTCGTTATAGAGAAGACCCATACCGACACCCGGTTTCTCTGCATCCTTCCTCCAATTTACTTGATAATTCTTCCCTTACCCACCTATTCTAGAAGAAATCCCACAAATGCTATATCTATTAAGCGGGAGGGGAAAATATAAAGGTGTCAGGTGAAGCCAAATACTTCGGAATTACGTTTACTTGAGGCCTAGCTTGGGGGAAACAAATCCGAAGCATCTGCGCGCTTGGTAAACCACAGTCTCTTTAAACTAGGGTTTACCAAGCAAATAGTAGAAAGGTTCTCCGACGAATAAGTGAAAGAGTGGTGCTACTTTGCTCTGGTTAAGCCACATCTTGAATACGCCGCGAGCATTGGAACCTGCACAGACATGTAATTCGCTAAGTAACCTAAACACAGAGGACATCCGCACGCCTCGTCAAAAAGTGCTACGAGAGAACAGAAAGTGTCAGGGTTCATGGAAAGACTAGGTTGGGAGCCGTTAAGGACTCGGAGGCTACACGCCACCCTTAGATTACTTGTAAAATTCAGATTCGGCGAGTTTCAGTCCGACACGGAGGAATTTGACACCACCACTTATCTCTAGAACTGGTAGAAGCGACAAAATAAAAGAGATAGGTACAATAGACTGAACTGATAGGTATATAATTCCTCCTTTTCACTCAGCATTAGGGATTATTACAAAAACAGCGTGACCCTAGCATAAGACACACCGTTAACATGCAAGTCACCTCTGCTCTCCCCCCCTTTCCCTATTCCCTCCCCTTCCATGACTAGTGTCCTAACACCCCGTGCCACACACCTCTGCGGGGGCTCGCTGGGTAGTATGTAGATGTAGATCCTTTGCGCGGTAATGACTCCAGCTGTCTCTCACCTCTCCTCCCCCAAATACACAACCACTTGACACCTGTTTCACTGAGCCCGACCTGAGCACTTCTCTTGTTTATGCAAACGTCGGCTCCGCAGCGACGCCGATGCCGCGTGGGCATGGCAACTGTTCCCGCGACACCCTTCTGAGGAGATGAAAGGGATATTCACTCTGCGCTTGCCATACGAGGAGACACGGAGGCGGGTGCAAGCGCTCGCGGGAAGTGGTCTGAACGGGAACGGGAAGTGGTCTGAACGAATAATGTGGGAAGTGGTCTGAACGAATAATGAGCCCCCAAAGACGCGAAAAATGGTACGGCTGAACCGGGTATTTTTGCGACAAATAAAAATTAGAGGAGGTAGATCATGGGTTCAATCACTTGGGTATTATCTTGCAAGAGAATGGTGGTACGAAGAAATTGCCAGGGGAAAAATCCACTGAGACCGAGAATCGAACCACGGACCATAGTCTTGGCGGGCCAATGCGCAGACCACCACGCTACCCGTGCTTCCTGATTCCTATGGCAATTTTGGGAGGATTTAAGGGAACTAGATGTTCAGCCCCAACGGTCTACCAAGGATCGCACTGGTAAGGGAATATGGATTTCCAAGAAGCTACCCACCGCGGGGACAAATCCTGTAACAATACTTATGCCGTGATTAGCTACGCACGAAGATATTTAATTTCATATCCTTCTTACGTAAGCTTCAATATCTTCGTACGTAACTATTAACGGCATAAATGAAGTTAAAAGGTTTATCCTAATCCCGTGTGGCATGGTGGCCTGCGCATTGACTCGGCAAGCCAAAGGTTCAATGCCCGGTCCAGGTGGATTTTAACCTAAGGCAATTTTCTACGTATTTTCATCGCTGGTTTCAGCAGAAATGAAATATCTTCTGCATTGACGAGTATATTAGTTAGAATATAGACTTAACGGAATGGCGATCGTTAATGAAAAAGAACTGATAAAAGGTTGGCAGTTACCGTTCAACACGAGGAGCGCTAACAACGCATGAAAACCTTATATTGTACACCAGGGCCAACACTTTTCCTGAATAAGAGAGTCCCTTTACCTTCAGGTTATCCTTGAGACAGGTTTCGCTGTAGTATGAAAGAGCATGTTCCTCCTTTTATAAGAAGAAGATGAGCAGCACTTCTTCATCCACACAAGCCTACCTAAATCGTGTAGCTACCTCTGACAATAAAAGCGGCGAAATAAACACGAAGGATTACAAAAACACGGCTTAATTTTTCGGAAACCCATCACATTAATGAGGAAACGGTGTTGGTTATTGCAATAGTCAACTATCAAGATCGACTTCGATACAAAAAAATCAAAATACGAATGTGGTGGCGTTGGTTATCTGAATTCTTTAACAGATTTTAATAATAATTTAGATTTCTACCAATCGCATTTAATGCATACATCTCTATTGCATTGTTAAATTTATAAAAAAGTTATTGTTCTTCCATGAAAAAAAAAGATCTTAAGTTTTTATAATTAAGATTATTATTATTATATTAGGCAATTTTGTCAAAACCGTGTATGCTGAACAATAATGTCAGCCATAATACTCTTCATTTACCTACTTCCAATTGCATTGTCGACCAATGTTACTTGCGTAGTTGACCATATAGACACACAAGTAATCATTATCTACATTGTTACACACATTACCATGATGTCATACTAAGTAACTATATTCATGGAAAATACTAGGGTGTGTTAACTTAAGAACAACATTTATTATTTATGAAAACACGTGATTTTGACGTGTTGACAATAATTAGCGGCCTTTGATATTAGAAGGCCTAGGTTCTTACTATGTTCCACCGGATCAATAAGGCAATAATACCGACTTTCTTTCTATATACTGAAATATCGCACTGCCCTTCGAGTGACGTAAACACGGGTCACATGTTCGCTTAGCTCTCGTGAGAACAGTTTTTTTTAGATGCGCTTAACAATATACTCCACACCCTCGTCGTTAACCTCGGAGAAGAAATCTTTACACACCAACCGGTTTCGGGATTGTCTACCATGTTCGCGTTGAGCGTGGGCGACGCGCACGATGAAATCAATCAGGTTTTCCAGGTAATTTTCCTCCCAGTGAATTACCTCCGGCCTCTCTGTGAATAAGATGCTATGAACTCCGCTCGCTGAATGTCTTCGAAAAGATTGGAAAAGCTCCATTTGGAAACTTTGCAATTGCTACCATGACTTAATTAGATTGCCTTTTCGGCTTCATGCTTTTTTCTGACGTCCGGGTATGAAAAATAAAATCATAGTGAAATTACGAAAAACACTTTAAATTTATCAACGCGAGTGACTCCTAAGAGCACCCGAAACTTGTAGATTTGCTTTTCACTCTCGTTATTGAGACATAGGTAGTGGCTACGTGCACTGAGGTTCCGGTTTCGAAACCCATTTGGCGTGGCTTTTGCTTTTTTGAAAAACTTCCAGGGGCTAACTTGAGATACAGGAAACACCCAGAAGAAGATTTGCGAAGTGGTTTTCTCGAACGTTGAAATATAATAATTAAATAATCACCCAATTACTCAGTAATTGACCCGAAATGAGGATAGATAGCTGTAGACAAAGAGGTTGCACTACGCCGCCGGCGTGGTGCCCCAATTACATCATCAACCTTGGAGTTAATACCTAGAGCTCTACGCTACTAACTTACTACCCCAAGTACAGACAATCGTAAACGGGAAATGCTGAGAAAGCGCGCCGGGTATCTACTATAATAATCACCGATGTGTTTGCATACGTCAGTAACTTTCTTACAAGAAATACACATGAAGCTGAATCTTCATTTGGCTTCAGACCTTTTTTTTATTTACAAAAATAAATTAGAAAAAGTGGTTTTCTGTTATTGGGAAAGGGACATACCAATAGAAAGAAAATAAATATTCTTATTCTTTCAATCGAATTTTGTATTCCAGTCGAAATTCCGAAATGTTTGCTGAAACGTAACGATTTTTCGCAATATTTTAGGATTTTTGAGTCGTCGTCCCCATAACGACCATACTTATTGTTTAAGTCGAGATTCCGTGTATATCCACTAACTCAATGATTCTTTGCTCTAAATAAGATATGAATGGCTTATTACAATCAATGTAAAAGATAATATTCTTACCATTGATATTCAACGGGCACCTTCTCTAGTAACAATATAATCACACATACATACGCATCACCCCTTTCCTTTTCGGCGTAGGCACAGTCAAAAAACTCTCGGCGTTATGCCTGTAATGCTGAGTATGCTTTAATAGCTCCCTCCATGCTGCCCTATCTTTTATGTCTCAATCCTTCCGTTACACTCACGCATTGTTTCATAGACTCTCTCCTGTTATTAAGGTAGTTTGAGCGAAAAATCACTTCACATAGAATTTGATGAATTTGACCTCATTTAAAAGAAAAAACTCTCATCTTGCCAATAATATAAAAATATCTGTGTTCCAAAACGCTTAACGTTTTTCCGAAAGGAGTGGAAAACGGTTGCGTAGTGAGTTTATTTTCGTATTTTAGAAACAAAATATAAAGAATTCGCAAACAATACTGACAAATATTGGTTAAAAGTCAAATATGTTTCATTTTGAAGTTAAAAAGTAATATTGGTAATCTATAAATGATATTTAGTAAATATTGAGAAAAAAGCTCTCCTCTAATAGGCTTCCGGTAACATAGCGTGAGGTAAAAGTTAATTTTTTGACAAGGTTCACTCATCGTCCGTTCACGACACCGTCAAAGTCCGGCCATCGTAATAGGTTCTACGACATTACAATTACCAAGCTCCGCGAACACCACCGTCCGTCTCCTTCACGTCAGGAAACTTCGATCGTAATCCCGCCCTTACCCCCCCTGGATTCCATATAAACACCTCCACCACAGCCGCGATCCAAATCCAAGCCCTTGGGATAGGACGCCAGCGCACATCTCCACAACCTGATCCCCTTGGTTTTAAGTGAATGACGATGCAGCTTTTTAAACGCAGCTAAAGGTCTATAACAAAGCATTACGATAACATATCGATTCGATTATAATGTGATAAAAATAGCGGTATATTTAATCGCCTTCATCAGATCTGGCCTGCAGGGAGAACTCATGAGGAAGCCCAATTCACAGAGCACATACAGAGTGGCCAGCACTGCTAATGGTAGCAATAACTATGTGCGCAATTCGCCATGTTCTTAGCAAGCTCAATCCCGGCCAGTGGATAGTTAAGCAGTTGCAAACAGTGAGAGAAAATAGAATTTTAAAGGGAAAAGAATACTCGGAAGCAGCGGCGTAACAACTGGGGGGGGGGGGGTACATTGCCCCTCCCCCTTAATTGTTGCAGAGGGCGCGAAAAATGTATCGAAAATTAGCCGAAAATATGCCCTCATTCCATACGACACCCTAAAGAAACGGCGCGCGCTTCGGTGTCTACCCTGCTGTTCCACCATTGTCACTTTCGTCTTTTATCGTCTTTCGTCGTCAAAAATCCGCAGTAGCTTTACTGGCTAAAGCACTCGGCGCGATATCGAAGGATCCAGGTTCGAGTACCGCTCAAGGCGAATAATTTTTCCTCAGTGGCATTTCGCACTTCCGTCTTCTTTATGCGAGCCTTGGTAATGATCTCTAGCCAGTGCTCTTACGTACTCGATCTCTAACCATCAGATTCTACAAACGCTTCGCACTCTTTCAACTCATTTCCAACAAGATTTTGAATTTCTACTTAACTCGGAAATAAATTACACCTCTTAAGACCCCACTGGGAATTTTTCACTAAGAAAATCTTCGCGAACTTCTTCCTCTCGTCACGAAAGAAACCGTCCACCGCAGAAATGAAGTCGTTGGGGCAGTAAGAAGTACTGCCCACTCCCAATTACCAAAGTCAAAACAAAACGAAACCCAACCATGCTAAGACGATGGACACCCTGGAAGCAGTTAAGAGATAAAGGCCTTCTTATGATACCCTGAAATTCAATAAGGAGAGACACAAAACAAATGCCTACCATAAACACGAGTAGAAAATGGGAGTCATATCACAAAGATAATGAAGCAGATCAGCACAAACCGACCCATGGAGATGCAGAGAGAGAGAGCGAGGATTATTTGTTCCTCATACTATGCTATTTTGCTTAGAGAGTGGTTTCCCATGTAACAGAGTTGGATGGTTATGGAACCCAATCTTCTAAATGATCATCAAAAAGCATAGATATGACACAAAAATTGCAGAGACGCAGCAGTAAAAAAAAATCAAATAGGAAGGATTGTTGGGGCGAGGCACAGCGAACAGATAACAGTAAATTGGGGGTCCACTGGCGATCACGAAAGCAGAGGGACTTAGAAGCAAGCACTAACTTGTTACGGGCGCATCATGAACATTGATAGTAACCGTTTTGAAAAACCTGGCATTCATACTTACAAGAAATTGGAGGCTGCAATTTTTATTACACATAATAAATGAAATTCTGTTTCTGAAACATTGGTGGGCAAACATTGGCATAAATGAGGAGCTTTTCCAGATCAAGGTTGAAAAAATCTCCAATATATCTCCTAATTGGTGAGTTGTTGTGAGCGTTAATCAAAATTATTTAAATTAGCTATAACTTTTGGTGGGCCTCATAGTTTTGTGACCAAATATTACATACCAATTTTTTATAATTTTTAGCGAAGATTTGTCGAGTTTTTTTAATCTACAAAATTGAACGTGACACCTGTTCTGTTCCCGGAGGTAAGGAAGAAGCTACAGTTACTTCTTGTGAATCGCAGAGAGGAGGTTCACGTGCTAAAAAAAACTCCTCACCTACTTAAGATCTACAATGAATCAAGAGCAGCTTAATCAGCAAAAACATGATTTTCATACAAGAACTAAGCATAAAAGAAAATCAATTGAAAGAATTAGAAACTTCATTTATTCAACCATCCGATAAAAAGAGTCGCAGCCCGCTACGTCAAGTGAAAGTACTTTTAAAAAGCAAAAAATGAAACCACTGCACCGAACCCAATGCCTAGCATGGACCACCAGGAACCCACCAGTGGGGCCTTCGGGGGCCCTGAGGGCTTATTTATATAGGCTACGTTCATTCCATATACATTTTCTCTCTATATGCCAAATTTCAGCTTAATCGGTTCCGTAGTTTTTGCATGATTGAGCAACAGACAGACAGAGAGACAGACAGACACCATTCAATTTTTATATATTAGTATGATATATGACCTGAACATTAGTAGCAAAACTAAATTAAATCAAACACAATTCACACTTTTTCACTGGAATTTCAATTCTACTACGCGTTTTAACCAACAGAGTCATCTTCGGGTACAAGGTATAGTATCTAAGGATGATACTGAGAGCTGAAAAGCGTAGTAGAATTAAAAATCCTGTGGAAAAGTTAGAAATATGCATGACTTTTCATTATGGATTCCATCCACTACATCACGCCCCAATCTGTTTAAAAAAGGCCTAGCGAAACAGTCGACTGGTAACAATATACAAGAACGATTTGCATTGGACGGAAGAAATTTATCTTGTTTTCCCCTTAATCCCCCACCTTATCATATCTCCGCTCCGTGCCAAGAGATTAATATAAACCACTTCTTATGTGTCTCCAATCGCCGTCAATGTGCTCACGCGGTTACCCAAGTGACCGACACCTTGGCGCGCCTTAACGAGAAATTTAGGCATTGGGTCAAGGTTGCCCTGAGGGCATGGGATCCCCGCACCGGCTTCAAATTGTACAACCCCAACTCTGACAAACTTAACTTCTCCCCAAACAACCTCCATTATTATTCGCTCCTACGAGGTTTGCGAGGCTGAAGGGTGAATCTGAGCTCGTTAACCGAGATGAAGGCAAACCGGTCCTATCAACTGGACCCATCGAAAGCCCCTGATTCCTCACCCGTAGGCGGAACAATTTGCGTCATCATCAGTTTTATTCCACGCAACACAATCCTGACTAAACACCCCGGCAGTTCCCTGCATCAGCATATTACCTAATGAGCCACCGCACGGGCGAGTCCCAAGACTCCAGCGAAGGAAAATGGGGAATGGGAAGGAAAAAGTAATCAGATGAGGGAAATGGCGAAAGGAGAGCGTACGTTGACGAAGTATCTAAAGACCGTTTCACACGATACTTGATCAACAAGACCTAGAATTCTAGCCGGTACTTGGGATTGAGTAAGGAATCAGTACGGTCGGAGCCGTCCTAGATGGTTTTACACGATCATTAAACTTGTACAGGTGAGGAAGCGGTGCTTTCACGCATATCGCAGCTCATGTCTGCTATAATTTTAAATGAACCAACATATGGCAGCAGACGACCAAATCTATTTACCCACCGCTGAATCAGGGTAGGCAGTTATAGGTTGCGGGGTGCGGCAAGGGTGCCCGATATCGCCTTTGCTTTTAATATCTATGCGGAGGAAATGTTAAGAGAGGCATGGGAAGAGCTAGATGTGGGAATGAAAGTGGGAGGCCAGCGGATAAAGTCGGTTAGATTCGCGGACGACCAGGCGTTGGTCAGTCGGTCATCGAAAGGATTGCAAACTTTAGTAGATGCATTGGAAAAGCAGTGCGAGAAATACGGGATGAAGATTAATCCTAAGAAAACAAAAGTAACGAGATTTTTTATGGCAAAGAAAGCGAGGCTGGTCATAAAAGTAGGACACAAACTGGAGGAAGTAGAACAATTTAATTACTTGGGTAGAACGCTGGAAGAAACAGGGCATAGTAGCAAAAACATTAGGAGAAGAAAAGCGCTAGTGAAGGAAGCGTTCAATAATAGAAGTGAGCTGATGACGGGAACTTTAAGTAGGGATGTAAAAAAGAGGCTAGATATGGAGTGTGACGTTGTATGGGGCAGAAACGTGGACCTTGAGATAGGAAGACGAAAATAGGCTGAAGGCGTTCGAGATGTGGGTGTGGAGGAGGATGGAGAAGGTGCGTTGGACGGAAAGGAAGACGAATGAGGAAGTGGTTGACATGGTGGGTGAGAATAGGAAACTTGTGGATGAAATTAGGGGAAGGCAAGGAAGGTGGCTGGAAGGGGTAATGAGGGGTGATGGTTTGCAGAAGGCCGTGATAGAGGGAAATATGTTGGGCAAGCGGAGAAGGGGGAGAAAGAGAATAGGTTTTATGGACGGGATGAAGAAAGGTAGGACTTACGCTAAGATGAAGAAAGAAATACTAGGGGTAGATAGGACACTGCACGTGTAAAAGTCTGTTTGATTTTCTCTGACTTTCATCATAATTTACCTCTAACCGGTAGTATACTCAGATGATGATGATGATGATGATGATTTCATGGCTAGAAAATTATTAATAGCCGCAGGAGCTATAGATGGTGCCGATTTCAGAAAGTGAAGGTCGCACAGCGACTGTGAAAGATAACGAAAGTGGTCGACGGCTACTAGGTCCTACTGATAGCGAGAAAACTAGCATAGCATCGCATCAATCATGAAACCAAGTAGCTCAGTGAGTATGAAAGCGATCATGCTTGTTAGTCAGCATGTTGGTCCAGTATCACACGGTTAAGGAAAGCTATTTTACTAGCGAGTATCCTCGTACTTTCGTGATTCTCTTAAGTATTTCGGGAACATTTGCACTGGAACAAGGGTCGTTTGAAACGGGCAACAGTGCGTCGCTTTGTTTCGGTTGTGAGTGATGCGTGGGAATAAGAAATGTTTGTACCTATCTGTTAGACAGTGTTTTCCTCCCTTTCTTCATAGTTTTGCGCCTCTTTTCTTCACTACTTCCCATATTATTCCATCTCCTCGGGAGCTTTTAATTCAAGGTGTTTAAGTTAGCGCACATCGAAACACATCAGCGAACTTTTGCGCAAACGAACGACGTTGAATGGAACGATGTGCGCTAGCGAAATGTTTTGTAACCTGCCGGTAGGTATGCGGGTGAACAACAGTCACAGCCGAATGTTCTGAGTTAATTTTTTGAATTAGTTAAAGATTAATACTTAAAAACGTAAGTTTTTATCACATAATAATTAAAAACCTCACGATGTGTATGACGCCTTTACTGAAAATCAACAAACTTGACAACAATCACGGATGCCATAATCGACGTTCTTTCGTCGTTATGCTCACATCAACTTTTCTCTCGATCTGTTTTGAAGTGCGCTGCCTAGTGTACAGGGCCTGTACCAAACGGAAGGCAAGTGCGCTGTTGTGTTGCGAAGTGATTAGCACACTTGAGCTAATGGAAGGCACCCTTCATTGTCCCGCCATCTTATCCTGCGTCTGACCACACCTTTTCTTCCACCTGGAAGCTTATCTCTGGCAATCGTAACTATTCTTCTGTCTTTCATTGTATCAATGAGACCATTCCTGCTTCCGCCCGCTAAACCATTCTTTGATATTTTCTACCTGGCAGTCCTTTCTGATGTTATCACTTCTCATTCTATCCTATTAGTTATTCCCAAACATTTTTCTAAGAATTTTCATTTTTGGGGTTTCTAGACATCTTTTAGTTCTATTTTTCTCTGATCTTATCTCTGCCATATAGGTCAGCATAGGTCTGACTGTTGCTTTGTATAGCCCTGCCTAGTCTCCTTCCTATGTAATTATTCTTCCGGAAGGTATTATTTAAGCATGTCGTTACTTTATTTACCGTAATCATTTGTTTTCCAGCTTCTTCCTCTACATTTTTGGATGGGACAGCTCTATTCATATGTATTATTTTAAATCATTTCTTGTTGAATGAATTCACCATCTAATTCTAATTAGCATTAAATCGGTTCTGCTGATACTGTCATACTGTTTGTTTTCTTTCTCGAGATAAAAATCATGCTCGGCATTTTACCTTCAAGTAAACTCAATAAAGTAAGTTGTTTCAGGCTGTTTTGTTTCATTTGAGTATTCTACCAGCTGATAGGTAGATTCTTGGACAGTCCCTATTCTGCATCCCAATTTTGTAAAAAAATTCTCATTTTCCCTCCTAAGGATGTCCCGCCATTGCATCCCTCTTCAATTCCTCATATCTTCTACCTCCTCTTTTTGTGTCCAGAATTCATATCCTCTTCCACGCTTTCCCCAGTTTTCTCCCCTCCATTACCCTCTTCAACATTCCCTCCCCTCTCAAAACTTCCTCCATCCATCTCTTCTGCCTTCTCCGAACCTCCGCCACAAGCTTCCTCTCCTCTCACACCACATCCAATACCTCCTCGTTCGTCTTCCTCGCCACCCAGCTCACCCTCTCCATCCTCCTACAATTACAGACTGTAGTGGACGGAAATCTTTCATCTAGATGGAACTGAGTAATTTTTCTGTGTTTTTTGTTCAACCAGTTTCGCTCGTTCTACGCACAGTTCCCATGTCGAAAAATCCGGAGGCGCTGGCCGAATGGGGTTAGAATGCGTCGTTGGGATTGGTAGCGGACTTTGGAAGGAAAGGGGGGGAGAGAGGGTGACGAGGGTGCGATGGTTAGTAAACCAGAGCGGAAATGAAGTCATCGCAATGTTGCTAAGGGGGATGAGGCGGCGGCCGCCGGGGAAAAACCGTGAATCGGCGAGTTTGGAATGGACCATTCACGATTCAACCCCCTACCCGTTTACCCAGCTCTCATAGATCTCTCAAGTTTCTCACACAGACCGATTTTTGCAGAGTTATCCAGCATTTATAGATCAAATGAGCGCTCAATAACCTGATACATACTACGACCTTGACTTTCTTCAAAATTATTTAAAAGTGCATCTAAGGCCGGAGAAAAAAGTTCAATGTTTCGTATGTCCAGGTTGTGAAAGAGCAGTTTCGTATCCATAACTAAGACCACTTCCAAATTCTTTCTTATGGTGAGGTATATATTAATATTCTTGCGATCTTGCGATGATAATAAGAAGAATATTAATTATAATACTATTATAATTAATATTCTTCTTATTATCATCGCAAATTATTATTTTTGTTTTATTGCGGCGGACGTCGAGAACTACTTGCATAAATACGCCAGGTTTCTCTCCACCCTTCCCTAAATAATACTTCCCTTACCAATTGACCCACCTTATCTTCATGGCTCAACATGTGACACTAAATTTCCGTCACTTCGTGAAATAACCAACTTAATACAACAGATAATCTCAGGAAAGTTTGATAACTGTCGAATTGTCGGTCTCAATTCCCGTTAAAGATTTAAATTTACTGAATTTTTGGAAACCCTGGGTTGTGTTTAGTTTCTCGTCGTCTATAGAGCGTTTCTCATTCAGTTGACAGCATGAGGCTTATGGTGATCACTGTTGCCACACTTAACGCTCCGAGTATATTAAGAATGATACATACACACAGAACACTCCTATTCCATATATGAATAAAGGTTTAAGAATTTCGATGGGGATCAATTTAGCATGGTGGCAAGATTAGTGTATTCCCACCCTGAAGAACCGAGTTCAAATTCCCGCGGTAGTGGAGATTTTTCCAGAGCCCACACTATCAACTGAATGTGGAACGCCCTCTACTTGTCCAGGTCCACCTCCCTTCCCACGAAAAACTCCGCCTTTATTCGAGGGTGCCTGACCGCTGCGGAATTTCCCGTCCACATGTACACGACGTAACATCATCGAGAGTTTGGCCGAAACATCAACGGGTGAAAAAAAGCACGATTGAGGGAGGGAGGGAAATGAAGGAGGAAAGGGGGAGGAGGGGGTGGGGGGGGGAGAAGAAGCAAGGCAGCTCTCGCCGGATTCCATTGGCCGCATCGATTGCTGCGCAAAAAAAATAACAAACAAAAAACACAATATATATCGGAGGCCGAAAAGTCCTTGTCGCGTCCTTGTCCCTCATACTCGGCTCGTTGGTTCGTTCATCTTTATTTCGCTCGTCGCCGTCACAGGTATTCAGCCGTGATGGGTCGGATCCAGTTTTTTTTAACTCTCGGTTATAGTTCGCAACTACCATACTTATTCCCCACCCCAAATTATTGGTTCACAAATACGGAGCTGAATTAAAGCACTTGATACGATAAAGTAGATACTGTTATCGCAAGTTCTCAATGAATATCATCACAGAGTATATACAGAGAGGCCAAAAGCGACAATGACAGTAATAAGTTTTTGCGCTGTCTGCCATGTTCTTAGCAAGTTCCGTCCCGGCCATTCGCTAAATAACGTGACACGAGCGAGATTTCAATTCACATTATGTTCAATTAATTAGGCCTCCGTATATATAAAGAAAAATATCTCATCCGCCAAATGATATCGAAATATCAACCTCTTACCCAACAACCTTTCGATACATTTCCAATAAATGCCATGATTGCCGTTTTCAACGTGATTTGGTACCACTAGACGTACAATTTATTTTAAAAAGAAATTTCTGACACATAGATCAAGCCAAAGATTAAACGCTTTGTATTTTCTATGTTTTTCAATTATTAAGAAGGAGGAATAGTCCTGACTGTATCACTCGCAGTAATAATATTTACAAAATCATAGAAGAATCTGCTGCTGTGAAAGCATCTTTAGCGTGCGGCTTGAAACAAATGGGTCAAAGGGTGCTTTATGGGAAGTCCGTCGGATGGGATGTTAAGCCATGGTCCCATTGGCGCCTCTTGTTAACATCAGGCTTACGCAAACGCCGGGTTCCTCTCCATTCGTCTTCCATTCCCTGGCAATCCTTCCCTTATCAATCACTCTCAATATTCCTGATAGTGAGAATGACCTAAAATGATCCTTAGAAGCATTTTGTAATGAGTACGCTAATTCCAACGCTGGTTTTCTCTCCCCTCTTCCTCCGTTCCAAAACAATCCTTCTCTTACAAACCACTCATTCATCCTCAATAGGACAACTTAACTCAACTGTAGTACATTAGATCATGACGATAAAATTAGGGAAATAGACTGCAGAATGGACTGGTTTAGAATGTCGTTTTACCCGCGAACGACAAGAGACCATATTAACTCTGCCACGAAGACTTAACAATTAGGTTTGACGATAGGTAGCAAATTATTTGATATTTTCTCTAAAACATGATTTTAAATCTGCTATATAATACTAACAACACGTCTCGCATGCTTCCCGCACAACTCTTTTACCTCTTTGCATTTCTGTAGTTGCAAAATACATTAATACTCATAGTTTCTACGACATTGGTAGCATGTAAGTTGTGTTGAGGTTGGTATAATTAATACGCGCGACTTTTCCGGGAAAGGCTACTTATTTCGGCATGCACGACCGCGTGAGCGCGGCGTGAATACATTGTGCCTACGATACACACACAGACAAAGATAATATGCACACTGCTTTCTTCCAAGCTGGTCTCCGCCTTATATAGGAGTCCCCCGTCCAATCCGACGACCTTGGCGCCACTCAACTGCTTTCGTACATCACCGCCCTCCGACCGCCTCCAGGGTCTTCGCGAATGCTTTGGGGCTCGCGAATGTTCCTTCACGCAAACCCGCCACATAAGTAAAACTCCACCTCCTGTGAAATGAGCCGGCAGTAGCTAATGCATTAATATTCCTAGTTTCACTAACTTTTGTAGGGTAAACTATCGTGCATATTGGTGAAAAATCACCATCTAGGTGGGCCTGTTAAGGTACATCTACATACTACCCCGCAAGCCGCCTCAATAGGCGTGTGGCGGGGGGTGTTAGGACACCAGCCGTTTACATATAAAAAGGAAACGCTCTAATGAAATTACGCCTAGAATTTATTGAAGTCCCTTATTGTTCGGGGGAAAAACTAATTTCCATAACTATCTTTTCGGCAAAATATCTATCTTAATTTATCGTTTCTGTCGGACCTGGAAATATAGTGGGGTTCTAATATGATGTTCTCCGTGTCGCTCTTAAAGATATCTATTCTTAATTGCTCAAGTAATCTAAGCCTAGCGCGCAGCCTCCGAGTCTCTAGCGGCTCCCAGCCTAATTCGTTGAACATCTGTGTAACGCTGTCTGTACGCCCGTAGCTGTTTTTGACGAATCGCGAAGCTTTCCTTTGTATTTTATTAAGTTCCCGGATTAAGTCTTTCTGCACCGGATCCCAAATGCTCGCTGCATATTCAAGGTGTGGCCGGACGAGTGCGAAATAGCACCTCTCTTTTACTTTTTCATCCGAAAATCTTCCCACAATACGCTTGACGAATCCTAGCTTCTTCAGATCTCTGCCACAAATATTTCTTATATGTGCTCCCCACGATAGGTCCGAAGTTATCGTAACTCCTAGATACTTCACTTCATCTGTCGCCTTTATGTTAACACCATCCACAGCATATACATGGGGATAGTTGGACGACCTCCGCAAGAAATGTACCGCCGCACATTTGCTCAGATTAAGTTCGAGTCCCCACTCTTGGCTCCACACATGAACGTAGTTTAAATCCGATGATTTAAACAACGTTCATGATATTGTATTAAACGTGTAGTAAACGGGTACGGTGTACATGTAGAACTGTCGGTCGCCATCCAAAACAACCAGCCAAACCCACTCACAAAACAACTCGCTATGTAAGGGCGTAGTTCCCTTCACTGATCCCAGGTTATTTTTTAAGGGTTGGTCGCGAACCCAGTTACCTCGCTGGCCTCCCGATATCAATTATCAATCGATTAATCCCCAACAACCGTTATCTTACCAGAGAATTTGGAACCCTTATCTCGAAAGCAACGTCATCGCAGTGCTGAGAAAAGCGAGCAAAATTAGAATCCCTAGTGAATTTGGAAGAGTTGGCTTTTGCACGTCAACGTATTTTATTAATAGCCCGGTTAGGAAAAGAAATGTCGCCGACAACGTAATTCATGCAGGCTGAAAATGGAGTCCCTGAGCTTGGTCTGATATCGCGAAGACCAAAAATATATATATCACAGTTTTATTTTGGATGGAAAATCGTTTGGATGACAGAGATAAGGGTGTTCGCAGCCCATATATTTTTTGTTCTTTTTGCATTATATCTTTATCTTCTTCAATGCACAAAACTTCACCAGAATTTCGCTAATTACTTTCAGCTGTAGCGGACATAGGTAGAATTTCATCCAAGAGCAATGTGGGACACGCCTAAAATGTATTCCTCACATTTGAGTTGTAAACATGATAGAAAATTGGCCAACGAAATTATATTTTACCCATACGCATATCCATTAACCCAATAAATAAATACATACATATATATATATATATATATATATAATCCACTATATATATATATATATATATATATATATATATATATATATATATATATATATATAGTGGATTATATATATATATATATATATATATATATAACCCATATGTATACGTGTGAACAGTAGGAATTAATAATAGCCTTTAAAAAGTGTATATAAATATAAAATAGCACGTGATCGAAAAATGCGCCTCAATGGTCTGACGTCACTACACGATAGAGCATCTTCGCTCCACGTATTTTCGACAGCCAGGATCCAATCATCGGTACCTGCTCATTTTCTTCCACTAATAGGAAATAAAAACGATGATGTCGTCAGATACTATATTCCCGACGACGTAGTGCTATCACGCTGCAGAGCACGCGTAAATTTGAACGGGCCATATTTTCATTAAAAAAAGCGTCGTTTGACGACTAAATTTTGTTCGTGTACATTTAAGAATGTGGACTTCACATGCAGATAGCTTTTAAAAAAATATGCATATGCTCCCCATTATGATACCAATCGCGAAGTCGTGACTAAACAAAAAACCACTGCCCCATGACTAAATGTAATAAAACGATTGGGCGGTGTTCACACACTGGGGGAACGAAGTAAATAACCAATGCTTCAAGTGAATAATTTTTCAAAAATATTCTCTTTCAAGAACATTCCTTCCCAAATACTGTGAACGGAGCTTATAATTAGGGTTATTCCATCTCTCACGAAAGGTGAGGATGGCTCGATCCAAATCTCATGTTCGTCTTCGAACATCACTTTTCTTGGACAATTTTCTCTATTATTAGGCACACTTTTCCCGTCTAAGTATCAATTTTGAAATCCCTATCCGTTTCATCTCACTTCCAAGCACAACTAATATTTTTCTTCCCTATCCTCACGTTTCATTTAGAGATTTCCTCCAGTAGCTTCCTACTTTCCCCAACTAACTGAGAACGTCCTCCCACACTGATCTTTCCGTCCATAGATAGTACATACTTTGATGCTGTTCTTATCCAACCAACCTCCTCTGTGTTTATTAAAATTATTTCATTTTTATTTTTAATTTTCTAAATGCGTATACATACACCTTGTATTTTTCATCGCACTTTATGATTCAGCTTTTTGGTCAGTAGGTTTCGCAAATTTTTCAAAGAAGGCAATTTTTCTTGTGCAGGTATTTTCCTGCATCGGGTTTTGTACTTAAGTACTGCAGCTATCTCCACAATTATTTCTCCAATGGCTAATACCTTTATTATTTCAGTTAAACTGTATTCAATACCATGTTCAGTTTTAGTGCAAAGCCTTCATGATGTGTACATTACTAGTTGTTAATTGATGGCAAAATTACTATTTCATATTTATGTCTCTCTTGATAGTAAATATTTCCATTGGCTAAGTTTAAACTGCCGAATTCAACTCCATATTATGTAAACGTGATAGTATTCTTTTGGTCGCATTTGATTCCACAATTTATCACGTCAAGGAAAAAGTTTTATTGACATGTATGCAGAGGAATTCCATAACTTAACTTTGATAGTTTTCCTGTGTGGCGTGACTTTTAAATCCACACAAGACCACTAAGTGTCAAAGGGGCTTGCGGTACAATCATGAGATCTTTTCCGCGATGAACTGGGCTATCTCCTATCTTGAGTTCGCGCTCATATCCTAATTGAGTGCCGCGCGATGGGAGGAGAAACATCTCGTGCGATTGCCGACTTTATTTCCGTCGACGATGGAGTGTTATTACCTTACGTCAATTTGAAAATGATACCATCTCCCAGGAAACGGTGTCGTGGAAAAATAAACAAATGAATACGCCTTCCCTCAATTTATTTCGCTGTCTTTTCAAAGGTCACGAGGAGAGACCCTAGGACTAGGGTTCAACACTATTTTTAACGTCAGCCTGTCCTTCCCTTTGCCTCACCTCACGAAATAGAGAGAAGAAAAAGGACAGGAAAATTAAAGGCGTAAGCAATCTTAGGTTAGTAACGCAAGTTTCGAAAAGCGATAAGGGAGTTTATACACCGGCGCTATATTTATACCATATCGAGTGAATAGAGAATAACTCTCGGCGATATCGTGACGACTCCGACGAAAATCTTCCAACCGAGTCCAAAAATAGTTTGTGGACGTAAGCTTATCGCGTTCTGTGTGATTTAATGAGGTTCGTTGACACTGTTCGTCCTTTTCCCTTGAAAAATATTCGAATCGCGATGTACAGCTGCTCCGCAATTAAAACCAAAATCAGGAATCGAATCGAAATAATGAGATCCTAACTATTACATTTGAATGCATTAAAAAATTATCATTAGCCTTTATAAACGTTTTAATCTCTTTGATTATGGAGTTTTACCAGCAGGAAAAAAACCTTCAAATTACTTCCGACATTCTGTTATTTTCATTTACACCAAAAGGACGTTATTTTCATTTACACCAAAGGAAGATTCACAGTGAAAAAATCATTTTACTTGACCGGGTTTCGAACCCTGATGTCCCAATTAGATAAATGAACTTTGACAGGAATTCAAAAGTTAATTTATTCTCCATTTCGTCAAAAACAGCTAATAAGGCTGTTTACATAGTGTTCTATAACATGTCACGGATGTTTATAAAAGACCCATGCCTGTGTGGTAAACACCCACACGGGCGGGACTCGAACCCGCGACCCCTAGGTAGTATTCAAGGACTTCATCCCGCCACCACCGGAAATATTTGTACTCTGTCATAATCAATCACTAGAATACAACATAAAAACTCGCATGTGTTATTACAAATTTACTTTTGCCCATTTAACCAAATAATCTTAAGGTAACTTGAAATTATTTAAAAAAAGGAAGTAAGGAATTGACTCGTTTTTATTTTGAATAAAATGGTAAAAACTTTGTTTTTTCCACATTAGAATTTAATTTTGACGACCATGGTTTCGTGGGTTAACGTCATCATCATGTTTTTATTCAAAATGAATAGCAAATTCCACAAACTTACTACGGAAACAACCAAATTAAATCGTCTTTAGTTTTAACCATGCACTAGACTGATTTAATTCAAATTCAGACATTAAATTACGTTTGTTATCGTCCTAAATGAAAATGATGGCCACAGTGGGATATTTCACAAACATTTAAGAAACAACGATTTTGAAAAACTAATGCATTTCAAAATAATATGGAATATTTTTTCCGACCAAAACTGCATAATCAGATAGATTTATAATATAATAGTGGCCAATACAAAGAAGCAATACTTGAACGTTAACGTTTGAGTAAACGTACAAATGTAAACAAATGCATTATCACAGCAAACTTTGTTACCTTAAATGCGGAAAAGCGCGGCTCCTGAGCAGACATTAGTGATAGAAATAATGCGTCATTACGTCTTCAAAAAGTAATTATGGAAATCGGATAGAAGATGGAAATAGAATAATCCAAATCGAAATTAATTGGTAAATTATGACAAATGACGTAAGATGATCCAGGCTGCTTAGCTTGGCAATTTACTTAAACCTTTCCGTCGAAAAAATAATATCCATTCCATCATAAATGAATGTAAATTGTAAACACTCTTCTTCCCCGCTTGCCAAAATTAGACAGTCTCAGTAAATACAATTGCAGCCTTATCAATTGAGAAGCAGATTTGAGGCTTAAAAAATTTGAAAGGAAACGAGAATACCACAGTAAAAAAATGGGATTTTGTTCAACTTCGCTCGGGTCGTAAAAACGTACTATTATAACATAATACGATCATAATTTGTGATTTATTCCGTGTGGCAGACAATGTGGGCAGTTTTATCACGTAAAAACTGTGAAAAATAAAAACAATCTTCTTTTCAGGCCACAGAAAAACACTCCGAGTCAGATAATTGACGATTAACGTCTCGTAGAAATAAAATACGCTCTGATGTTAGCTAGCCAAAAAACTCCGGTTGACATAAATTCTTCGTCGAAAATTGAGCTGACACTATGGAGTTTCAGTCTCGTATTTCGGCACATGCATCGCCGAAATGCAAGGGGGAAGCCCGCAAAATACAAAAAAATTAATAACTTTTGGCGAAACTTATCAATAGCTCGTTCTGAGAAACGTGATTTCGGACCGTTCTCAAGACATGGGCGATCGGTATCTTTACTTTGAGGCGACTGAATCCGGCTGGACTACATAAATTAGTGGGGCACATAAAAAATATTAAGCACATTTATACGTTTGGGGCCACTTTTTTTGCCGGAAGGAGGGAGGTTTGTCCAGCAGATAACTCCCAGCGCGCCATATAAAATGATTTCTTGATCTCCCCCTCATGAAGTGCGCATTTCCTTCAGGTTAATAGTTCCCCAGTCCCTCGATATACGATAAGAAAAGGGGTAACAGAGTCAGTCGATCTGAGAGTCATTGGAAACACTAAAAATAATTCAGAGTCGACCTGAGAGCCGGAGAGCTAAAAAATAAGAATGAAAATCACTCTTCGAATTCTCCCTCTTCCATTACGTAACCATCTCGATGAACAGTCTGAACTTGGCCAACGGGGGAGAGGTAACAACTTTCCGGCGCCATCACGCGCCGATGTTTCTTGAGATCGGAGAACTAGAATGAAAAAAGTAATAGCTTTCTTTCTTTCGGGTTCAGTGCAAATAACATAGACCCCGGCAAGAGCTTCATCTCTAGCAAGTCTGCTTTTGGGCTTCACTTGATTTCACGCGTGAAACATGGGAGATTTTACCGCTGATATGACTTCCTTCCATACCTTAACAATCGATTGCAATCTATAGTACATTGATGGAAACTGTGCCCGTTGTTGCCACGTTTATGAGGAACACAAGCCTTTGTTCGTAGAAAGAAAGTCTAACAACGTTATAATGAATGACGGATTCATTCAGAGGTTAGTTGGGTGGTTGGTTATTTGAGGAAGAGTGTAAAATAATTCAATTTTTCTTTTCTCACCTATTCTCTCCTCTTTGCGCGGTTGGTGTCATAACACCCCCTGCCACACACCTCTTATGGTAGTAGGTAGATAAATAACGTTAATTGTGTAGTAAAAATGGAAAAGGATGTAAGTGTCAAAAAATAAAAAATATTACTTTTTCGGTGAAATGCGAAATACAAGCCAGGCATAATAAGATAGACAAGGTAGTTAGTGTCAGAAAATTTTTCCCTAGTTTGTAGAGCAGTCGGAAGATGTCAGCACCGTGCAAGAGCCGTGCGGGGTTGAAGCGGAGAAGGATGTAAGTCCACCCGCCATGATGTATGTTCCTTGTCTATTAAAATCAAAACCAAACCAAAAACAAAAAAATCTATTGAAAAGATACAATTAATATGCGTGGGAATTTTGACTAATGTTAAAACTCGATTTTCAGGTAGATTTATCATTGAGAAAGGAGCAGGAGGTTCAGAAAGTCAAGACTATGCCTAAAAGTCATCAAAACATCTTTTGTACTTATTATAATGTATCCTTGTAACACATTATAACATTGAATTTATGGTATACATTAAAAAGCTTCTAAACAATACTGGATTTGCATCCTTTTGTTGAAACTAACCCTTCACTTACATCATTTTTAAAAATAAAGCAAGGCACTTACATCCTTTTCCACAAAAAAACAGATGGCACTTATATTTTTATCCATCTTTTTTTTGTTTCCACTTATATATTAAAAAAAAATTGTACTATATGTTATCCCTATTGATTTTCTATTTTTATAAATATATAACACATTTTTTTAGTAAATATTCAACGTTTTAGACTTATTTTATTGAATACTGAAAATTTTAGTTTCTGGCACTTACAACCTTTTCCATTTTTACTACACAATTAGTGACCTATCACAATTCTCTGTCCGTACTATTCGCGAGTCTCCGGGACAAAAATTTTTTTCTCAACATGGGGGCGTACACACGCGGTCGCCTTACTACGACTGTGTGTAGGCATAAGCTTGTGTGAGTATGCATGAGAACGTATGAGGGACGTTGAATTGAGTGGGCGATGCAGCCGTGCGTGAATGATTTCTATCGCGTGCATTGCCGTGCGGGGTTTAATACGCAGTCACGCTCCCGCTGGCATCCATAATGCAACGGGGCGCCCCCACGCACACGCGCGGTCATCACACGGGTATGACTATTGTGTAGCCAGGGTGCAACTTGGGCGACGCCCACACCTAAAAAGCCCGCGTCACATCACGCTTGATCCTGCGTAAAATCTAGCCTCGCTTTCACAATCTTTGGCCAAATATTTTCTCCGCATAAAACCAATGCTAATATGTTTTCTATTGAAGGCCTCCACGGAGTTCATAACCGTTGAACGTCTTCATTTTTCTGGATGTCCTCCCGAGTCCGCGTCTGCTACGGAGGTCGTGTTATCAGGATGGGCAAAATAGTGATCCAGCATCTTCATCCTGAAGAGTGCCAGCGAAACTGTTATTGAATCTTTTCATTTTTCCGTGTCCTTCCGCGTCCGCGTTGCATTGCGAAAACAGTTTTTCTGGCAATACTGTCCGCGTCTTTAGGTTGAAGACACCGATGATGATAATTTCTACCATCGATAACAATCAAGTCAACTTGTCAACAGTTAGATGTTATGTACAAAACCAAACTACGTTCACATCAAGTTAACAAATAGGCCATATGATCCTCCAGTTTAACAGGCCGTTAAATAACGGGCCAACTAACCGATACCTGATTATAAGTACGGGGTATAGTTAGTTTTGCGCCGCCCTAGAAGATTTCACACGACCAATGACCTTGTACATCTGGCGAGGAAGCAGTATTTTCATTCATATCATCGCGCAAGTGTACTATAACTTTAAATTAAACAATCTATAGCCACAGGCGATCAAACAAACTGTAGATACATTTTCATCTGTTGTTGATTTCACGGCCAAAAAATTACTCCTAGTCACAATGAGCTATAGGAGACGGTGATTCTAAAAAGTGAAGATCTTCAAGCGGCTGTGAAAGCTAATGTGATTTCACGAATGCTACTAGATCCCACTGCCAACACAGCCACCAACTAATTTAAAGATAAAACTTTCCCCAAAAATTTAAATAAAAACAAGGTCCCAAGGCAATACTTTCATGAATTAATGGTGAATTAAATAAAATACTAAAAAAAATTCGCCATTTCAAAAATGACGCCGAAGTTGCTGGCTCTAAACGAAAGCGTATCTGTTCAAAAGATATAAGTCGACTAATCTGTAATTGTAGCATTATTTTTTGCTTTCCGTGTCTAAAGTCAACAGTTTTTTTAAACGGAACAAGTTAAAACGAGGTATTTCTCATTAGTTTAGATAGGTACGTGCATTCCGGCGGACCTCATTAATTGGTTATTAAGTATAAACAAGCAATTTTCATGCACAAAAGAACCAAGGACTCAGGCTTATATCTTACAAATTTACGCATCTCTTTCGCACTGAAAATTCACATAATTTTGTAGTCCATTTTTGAGATCCGTCAGCCCACGTAAAGCTAACAAAAAAGGAAGACTGACTTCAAGCTGAAGAAGCGCCGTAAGGGAGCGACATTTTCGTCGATGGGGAACGGTGAAATATTTTCTCGACAAAACTCGACCAGATAGATAATGCAAAGCCCGGAGAGCCATTTGCAGCAATGCACCTTTTACTCAAACACACAGACACTTCCGCCCTGGATAAGCGGCGGGGACTGGGGGGGGGGGGGGTCATGAGAGCCCTAGGGGGAGAAAGGGGGAGACAGGGGAGAGAGATTCATCGATTCTCTCGCTTGAATTGCGGTGAGGGACGTAGAAGAAGGAGGAGAAAAAATACACGAACACCTCACTCGGCTCAAAATATTCGAGGTCTAGGCCACGGCCACTACGAGTTACGTGCAGTCGGGAGGTGTGGGAGTCGGGTGACGGGAGAGATGTTCCTTAATGGCGCACTACGCTACCCCTCAAATAGTCGTGAGTTTCGAGCGCTACGAACCGAAATGTTATCACGACGTCAAATACCGGCGATACGTCACCTAATGAATTCGCATTTTTTATATTCCACACTTTTGTTTCCGACCATAGTTTCGACATAAAACAACAATGATTGTTGAAACCATGATCGGAAATTGAAATGTGTGGAATGTACAAAGTTCAAATTAATTTAGTGACGTGCACCAATTCCATTAAGTCAGGCCAGAAACCTTAGAGTTTATCGGCGATGAAACAAATTGAAGTTAAAGAAAAGAATTTATAGAACCACACGGCACGATAGAACAAGGAAATGATGAAGTCATTGAATTGCGCAATCGACCATATTGAATACATTGTTCTTGCAGTTAATATGCCAAAAACAAAGACATGAGTGGTGGAATTGTCGCGGCACCGTAATGATCTGTCTAGAGAAATGCAAAATGGAATTAATTTCCAAAAAATCACCGCATTATTGATAAAATTTATGAACAAACTGCGCGCTAAAGCCAGGTTCATGACCAGAAGTCAATCAGTCCCTCGCAAATAGACGCCCCGAGTGGATGAACACGACAATTGTCGAACGGATAGGTACTCAGCTTGGTGACACCCATGGAACACCTTCCAACTTAAAAGAATTCAATTGAACGCGCCCCTTATGCCCAGTTCGCATTACAAGCTCTTAACCATGGTAAACCATTACCAGGGTCAGAATTAGCAATGCAAACACCGAGTTGGCACCGATCATGGTAACATTTTCTGCCCGGGTAAATTTAACACAGTTTATCTATCGACAATATTTGTTTTCTGCCATCTGAATGCACGATAGTAGCAATGGTCAAGTGAGAGATCGTCATAATCTTCAAGAGACCGGTAGGTGATGAGAAACAAATATGTTGTTCGTTAAATTTAGAACATACCAGTTGTATGAACATATTGATTAAAGACAGGTGCGATTGCGGGTAGAAATTGCCAACGTTTTTCACTACGATAAGAAGTTAGTAAGTAACTCAAACTCAAAGTATTGAGGCGGCAGGAGCGATAATCGTGGGTCATTGAGTGCATATTTAAATAATTGTTCAAGTCAGACGAAAAAAATTCACGGACCACATTTCCTTCAAGTGCATTTGTTTGTGCGTTGTAACGCACCACACATGCAGTAACGGAAATGGTACAAGAATTACAACGTAAACTATTTTCCTCAATGAAAGCATATTATGACTATGAGTTTGCGGCGCGGTATTCTAAATAAAGATGAAATTATATTGAAAGGTTTTTTTTATGTTACACTTGGTGTGATACCTTGATACTTGTGCAAAAACTATAATAAATAAAAATGTATTAATTCGCGTTTAGAAGAAAATCTGTGCATATGCAAGCGACTTATTACGAAATAAATACCATGTAATAAAAGACTACGTGTTAAAATAGCATTGCCAAAAAAAAAACAAATCTGAATGGTGCAATGTTTTCACTTTTATCAACAGATATCACTAATCACATGTACATACCTATGCTAAGTTTCACGCAAATCTTTGCACAAACAAAAAACGCTCTGACCTCCTTAGGCAGTTAGCCGTCACGCTCCGCGTGGGAGACTCTGGCACCAAGTTTCGCTGCCACTGCAAGAGCAAGTAGGCATAGGTAAAGGAACCAAAGGCCAAAAGCGACCGATCAAGTGAGAGGCTTTCCGATCCTATGACGGCCCCTCCGTGTACGCTAACACGTCGGGCGCAATCGAGGAATGTATTCTCGGTTGCACTCTAAACGGAGTGATAGTTACTCTCCCACACACACACTCCTACTGCACGCGTCACGGTTTATAATCGATATAATGCTTCTACCGTGGGCGAGAAGATTCCGACGACGTTGGCAATTCCATCTGCACACGCCTCTGTATCCAACTGCAGACTTAGCGTGAGGGAAACACGTGCGAAATATTTGCAGAGCTGCATTAATAAAGAAGCTATGATTAATCAAGCAAAGAAAAGGAATATTCTCCGATGATAAGGTGAAAAAGTACTTTACTCTGGTTAAGCCATATCTCGTATACACCGTGAGCATTTGGGAACCTGCACAGAAAGGTTTAATTCGCGAATTTAATAAAATACAAAGGAAAGTCGCACGCTTCGTTAACTAACTGCTACAAGCGAACAGAAAGTGTCACCCAGCTGATGGAAGTATTGTGTTGGGAACCGCTAAGAGACTCGGGAGGATACACGTTAGGCTTATATTACTTGAAAGACTCCGACCAGGCTAGTTTCAGTACGACAAGGAAGGTAATTTTTCAACCCCGCGCATATCCTCCCCGCTTTCCGCGTCTGGTGTCCTAACACCTGGTTCATTTTACTGCATTTAGTTCGATTTCCTCGTTTTGAAGGTAGAGCACTTCAAACTCTAGCATAATCTCGACTTTTTTCTCAGGGAAAATGGGTCTTCTTCCTACATCTCCATTCCCCACTGATCAATGTTTATAATTTAATCTTACTCTACTTGCTTACTTAACTTAAGTCCAGATCGTGTTAACTCCGGCACCGGTGGCGGGGCACAGTGGGCCATTTAAGAAAAAGTGGGAAAAAAAATATTTTATGGTTTTACTCACGATTTTGAACTTTCTTAAGGATCGTAATACATTTCTTTTGAGAAAAATGGTTATAGTTTACTAAAAGTATAAGTTAATAAATCCGTACCAATTACGCAAAATAAATGGAATAATCAGGCACTCAAGTATCTTTGGAATTCTTCACATGGCATAGATCTCATTTAGAGGCCAAAAAACGATAATAAAACGAGCCATTACGCAGTAAGTCACTACATTTAATAAAGAATGCCTTGTTTAACGTGATTGAAGCAAAAAAATTCAAATTCAGCGGTTCTCTTTTCACCAACTCGACCGCTCAATTGCTTCTTCACAGAGAGAATAAAACGGCTCGCGCGTCTCTCGTCCATCACTCAAATTTACAGCGTTGTCAAATCGAAAATATAAGGATCCCCGGTATTCTGTTGACGCTTTCTTATTCCTTGATTTATTGGTTTTAAGAATAATCATACTTTTGAATTACCTTACAATTTCGCAGAAATGATTTTTTCGCACCTTTTTTTTTTAAAATAGCCCACTGTGCGGCGGGGTATGGTTAATCCTGCCTAAAGTAAGCCTGCTAATCCTAGGGTCGAGAGCTCGAGTACCGCCTGGGTCAGTTTTTCGCTTGCCCAGGGCATGGGTGTTTGTTAAGTTCTCAGGGGCATACGGACCACCAGAATCGTCGGAGAGAAAAAAAACTTAATGCTTACCTACTGCAAGTTTTAGTGTTACGACATTAAAGTTTTTTGTAAGTGGGCGTGATTATTACCGATGATGGAAGAATGTATTAGCATTCACTTTCAAACCAAGAAAATAATTAACCAGGTATAATTAAACCGGGCCTTGATGTACTCTCTTTCTTTAGTCATACCCTACTCCGGTCGATCCATGTATGTCGAAGCATTATATTTAATCGATCCAAGCAAGTCGAAAATATTCACGAGAATGCCGGGAAACCGCGGATTATTCATCTTCGAACCTCATCCTCTGACTTCCCTAGCCTAGGACGAAAGCAGTGCAAAGTTAACGCCGAAACAACCACCTCCCCTTTCCACCACACCTCAAATGCTGGATTACCGCACCGGAAGTCGTCCGAACGTCCCGAAACGGAAGTGAGAAAGGGTTTAACTTTCGAACTCGCTGTTATCCCACCCCTCCCTGGACCCCACGTTTCCATACCAACCACTTAGATCACCCCTCTCTCCACCGCTTACGTAAAAGCTTTCCTCTAGTCCTTAATAGATAAGACTCACGACCCTCACCCTCAAAGCGATGAGTAAGAAGAAAATATTTTACCGCGAAGCCCGCTAATGTATGCGAGCGAACTAACTCGTCATTTTTAATTCAATAGGTGAGAGATGAGAGGGGAAAAGTAGATATAGTGGTAAAGAAACATGGTGTCAGTTGCGTGCTTTTCCATTTTAAGAGGAAGTCTCTCTTGCCTACGAACTTCCTCCATACGAGGAATAAGGTACTCTCCTCGTTTGACAACCAGGGTTCACAAGGTCTCAAACATGCATTGCCAACTTAAAAATTATCCATTTAATATTCTTTTTAACCATCTATCTGTCTGTGGATTTTAATACAGTAGTTTAGATAGTCTTTTTCAATGGGTAACGAACAATTTCAACGTATATTATCCAGATTCCTTTGGATAGTCAACATTGTCGCGAAGGTGCTACTGACATTTCTCGTTCCCTATAGTAAAATACAGTTATGTTGGTAGAGTTTCCTACAATTTGTATTTCTATCCCTTCAGATACTTAGCCTATGCCGTTTACATGATCCTTCCCCTCCTTGACACCACACTACTCGCACGTGACCGTCACCATACTTCGCTACCACTACATGTGCATACATAAATATCCTAAATTATAGAAAACCTAAGTCACCATATTGCCTGTTATGCATGATACAAAGTCTGCTTAACAGTGCATTTCTATAAAAATATAATGTAATGTAACATAATAAAGAATCGACATTACATACATTTTGAAAACCCCTCACGCTGACCTGTGCTGGGGTCCCCATCAATCAGACCTATGAATTCATAAATAACAAGTCATACTTCAAACACAAGCATACCTACATATCTACATCTACAAAATACCCTGCAAGCCACCTCAGGGGTGTGTGGCAGGGGGTGAGTAATCACCAACATGCATTACACTATACCCTAGAGTTAGTGTAACTACGACTAGTTATGCATTAGCATAAATCGCTAACAAGCTTGTCACGAGGCGAAGCCTCACAAGCATGCAGAGGAGAGGGACCGTCAATATACATGCATTCTACAACTAAACAGATGGACAGAGACTCAAGACCCATGTAGAAAACATGCAAGGCGTGCTGTTGGTATGTACTAGGTAACAGATAAGGATTCAAGTATTAGGAGTATTATTATTACTATTACTAAGAGCTACACTACCTAAGAGCTACACTAGACCGGTTTGGTACTTACATAATAGATTGAGTCTAAATTTTAATCGACAGTCTGAAAGCTTTTCCCATCCCAGTTGCTGCATTTATTTACACACATATTTTTACACACACATTTTTACGCACATATATTTACATTTTAAGCAAGAGAAAGAATCGGAACAAGAATTTCTTTAACGAGGCTGATAATGGATAATACTAGAGGGACTGTATTAGGATAAATATCCTTAGATAGGACCTCTAGATAATACTTTCATATAACGCCCTCTTAATGAAATTAACGGTAGCGACTCGATGTGTTGTCGCCGTATGTCTAGGACGACACACGCCACACCACAAGACGGGCGGCGGCAGGTTCACTATCCGCCCCGGGCGAACGCTCAAAATAACATGCCCCTCTCACTCTCTCTCTGTAAACCCCTCCCCCTTCTCCCCCCCCTAGTATTCCAACCAAGAACTCCCTCCCCTCAAGTCCTTTCCCATTCTTCTCTCCTCCCCCCCATCAGATCCCCACGAGCTTTCTCGCCTTTGGGGAAAGAGGATTTTGGCGCAAACACCACCCTTCCCTCCTCCACCCTTCGTTCCGTCCCATTCTCTCCTCTTGCCGCATGGTGAGAGAGAGCGTAATCGTAAAACCGCTCCCGGCTTGCCGCCGCCGCCCGGGTCAGGTGCGAGGGCACGGCCGCTCAAGGCCACTCGACCCCGACCCTCAAAAGTTGCATCGATTTGCCGAAACCAGAGCCGCAATTACAATAATTATTGTAGGGAGAGAAATGTGAATGTTTATAGTCATACTAGAGCTGAATTACTCGGCGTTGCTCGGGATCACACTCCCTTCATAACTCATCATTTAAGGTAGTTTGAGCGAAAAATCACTTCACCTAGAATTTGATGAATTTAGCCTCACTTCGAAGAAAAAACTCTCATCTTTCCAATGATATCAAAATATCAACCCCTTGCCAAACTAATTTTCGAGCAATTTGCCTAAAAATAGAAGTTGTATTACATGGGATAGATTATGGCTGTGCGCTCCAGAGGGAGAGTATTAAACAAATTAGGAGCTTCTAGCACCTAGATTTCGCCCAAAACCTAACGGTGTGTAGATTGCACATTATCTCAACTATTTATAAAAAATAATCTATTACTCACCAAAGTAATTTTTACAGAATCGCAAAAGAACCTGCTGTTTTGAAGGATTTTCAGCCGTACGCCGCGGCGGGAAAAAATGAAACAAGTTAGAGACTTAAGTAGCTTTATTTATTTAATTACTAGGAGTTTTTGTCATATATAACTACATCTTTGCGCCATTAATATTACAATATTTATTTCGTACATCTTACAGACGCTGAAATAAAAAAATAAAATTTTAATATGGTCTCCATTATGACTCAGGAACTATCTCGCTGAAACCACCTTAAGAGGAGAGGTGTTAGTTAGCAGTTGTCAAAACAGACTAGTGTTATTACATTATTTATTTAAATAATTTGCATAAAGCGTGGTTTTTGAACAAATACGATGCGTAAAATATGCATAAACAATGAGAAACTTCATTCTTCGGGGTGTCTGATAAAATAAATTTTAACTCCCTAACTTGAGTGAAAGTAGTTATAAAAAGCAAAAAAAATAAACCACTGCACAAAACCCAACACTTAGCATTCCTAATCAGCTTTACTAAGCAAAATGAACTTTAAATGCGTTAATGACCAAAATCTGGTTGTCAAGGTAATATTAATAATAAAAAGGCAAGGGAGCTTATTATAACACTATTAAATCGTATAAATTTGATTGTTTCAGGCTTGACTTCGTGGAAGTGATAGATAACCATTTTTAATTAAAAACTTTGTACTTTTCCACACTTTATTTTTAAACTGCGACCGGTTTCACCATAATATGGCATCTTATGGCCAGAAGATGCCATATTATGGTGAAACCGGTCGCAGTTTTTAAATAAAGTGTGAAAATTACAAAGTTTTTTATTAAAAAAAGGGAGTATTAAATCGGCCTACTTCGTGCAAAAAGAATAGTAAGACTTATATTACTTAACCAACGTTATGAACACTCTCGTCCTTTATTTATTGAACTAAACATACTCCCATATGTATGGTAACAAAGTGTTAACAATGTTGTTTTTGCGTAGTGGATACAGCCCAAAATTATATGGGAGCATTAAGTTGATAAATTTTCGTAGGGGTTTCTGTATCCCTATGCCTAAACAAAAGGAGTTTCTTGTATATGGGACCAAAATTGTATAACATCCTGCCTAATACAATTAAATAAATCACTTGTTTTGGTAAATACATAAGGTTGATTCAAAAATGGATAGTAACTTTTGATGATATTGAAACGTTATTGTAAAGGGTCTGTATATTGTGTATATTATGCTTCAATTCAGATGTGTTGTACATTCTATGTTGTAATTCATATTATACAGCCACTACAGTTGTGAATCTGTTTTTACGCACTAAAATTCCTTTCAATGTTTTTATTTATGTAATTAGTAAAGAATAAATATTAGTATTATATTATATATTATATTACTATATGCGTAGATTTCTACGTTTATTTGCATGGCTGAAATTAAAACTGGATTGGATTTTTCATTGAGCTTCGCTGCTGGTTCGCGTTTGACAGAGTTGGTTGAGAAAAACTAATGCAGATACTCATGAAAATAGGAATAGATTGGCGTGATTCATTCGAAACGCATGTTATGGCCCAGAGGTCACAGGTGATGTTGGATGTCGGATAATCAGGTTGGACAATTACAGTTCGCGGTATAAGGCAAGGGTGTCAGATTACGCCTTTGCTTTTTAACATTTATGCCGAGGAAATGGTAAGAGATACATAGGAAGACCTAGATGTGGTAATGAAAGCAAATTTTAGTCAAGACACCTCATGATGTAACGGGGATCATTCAGATTACTTTAATAGCTACTTGTGTACGACACAGCAAACAGTACCAATATATTGTCGACAAGCAACGTCGTTTCATGAAATGTTTATCTTGCTGGCGGCTTCAAAACACTACGCCATTGGAAATCCGACAGATGACGTCACGGAACGTTAACGCTGTCAATATTACGACATATTTCTACACGAAGTCCAGCTATTTAAACCAATTAGCGGATAACAATCGTTTCTATTTCCTTAATAGAAGATGGTGAACTAGCATGATTACATCTTTCCCGTTAAAATACACGTAGATGAGAGAAAGGCTACCGTGCAGTGACGTCAGACAATTGAAATGCCGTTTCAAATCACGTGACTTAAAAATTCGTGCTATTTTCAACAGAAATTATTAATGCCCGAGGTAGACGTTTCCTGTGCTACAATATAGACTGGGAACGAGAACAGCTTGTCCATATAAATCCCCGCTGAAATTCGCCTTGAAGTAAGATGGCTTGGTGGTGAAACTGGTCAACACTCCTGACCGGGAACCCAGGTTCGAATCCCGGTCTAGTGAAACTTTTTTCATGGCGAATTTCACCCTCTTTGGCGAAATAAATCAATTACTCAGTCTTCCCACGCAATCCTTAATATCATTCGTCTACCCAGAATGAATATTACACACACGTACAATAAATTTGAAAGTGTCATGAATGGAGCGTGATGCTAGAAAAAAAGTCGTTTAAAATTCAAACGGAAACGTGATAATCGTCGCTGAATAAACGCATCCGATTAAAGAGATTCATAACACGCGTCATGTTTGATTTACATACTGTTGCGTTGTTCATTCAATGAATATTAACCAGAATCGGAGGGTGACCACCAAGGTCTTCAATTTAATATTTGCCAAAGTGGTTCCCCAGACGGACACCATCAATATTTTATTGCAACACTTGTCCGGAGTAACTTGTTGCGGCGTATTCACCACCACCACGGTGTTTCCGAACGCGGTACGCTAAAATTACTTGAAATTTTAAGGTGTTTCCACCGAAAATGGACATAAATGTCATTTCATTCACATTCTGAATGTTTATAGAAAAACAAGTCCTCTATTTCTTATGAAAAACAAAATGTTACCTTACCACGCTATTTTTCTCGCAAATTGGACTTGAAATGACAGGGTGTTAAATGGGATAAACGCAGGGAAATACATTTATATCTAATATAAATGCAATTTTCGCGTAAAACTGTTTATAAAAAGGGAAACCCCCGGAAAATGGATTGAAGATAAAATAGATGCATCCCACCACCTTATTTTTCGAATTATTAGCCAATTTCTGCGATAATTGAAGTCAAAATGTGGTGATTCCATAGAAATGGCGTATGTGGCTTTAACAAAGTGTTCATTAAATATATCCGCGGAATAATCTGCAAATTTTGTTCCTTAATTTAGGTTATCAATAGCTAACACATGTCATCAGCGAAAATGGCTTTTTTTTAAACCAAATAATCAAAAAGTTGGAATTTAGTATTTGTTTTGACTCACACAGTCGCGGTGGAACCACCTTAAGAAAGTTCCACCACAACTGTATGAGTCAAAGCAAATACTTATCCATACTTTTATTGTTTGGTTTAAAAAATTCTGCTTTCTATGACATGTCTAAGCTATTGAAAAGAAAAATTGAGGTAAAAATAAACGTTTTATTCCACGAATATATTTGTAATGAACACTTTTCCAACCAATGCAGAGAACCCGACTACAGCGCCATTTCTATTGAATTGCCACATTTTGACTTCAATTACGGCAGTAACTTGCTACTAACTCAAAAAATAATATGGTAAGGCACCTATATTTTGTTTATATTAATTTTCCCCGGAGTTTTTGCTTCTGTTGAAGGTCTCTTAGCGAAAATGGCATTGATATTACATATAAAAATACTATTTTTCCCAAAGCTTCACGCACCTCTGCATTTAACACGACGTAATTTCAAATACATTCGACCGTATATGGCGTTACGTGGTGGAACAGCATTTCATTAATAAAATTTAACTGCAGGAGTTGTAATGTCCACTTATCTTTAATGTACAATAATACACTACTAGTGTTTCAACGCTAAGGGTGTCATTATCAGGTATAAAATAATAATATACCTGATAATAACGCCCTAAGCGTTGAAACACGTGTAGTGTATTACTGCACAAAAAATATAAGTGGACAGTACAACTCCTGCAGTTTAATTTTATTAACGTAATTTCAAGTTCAATTGGCGAAAAAAATAGTGTGGAAAGGAATGATTTTGTTGAACAGAGGGCACGTTTTTCTGTAAGTAGCCAGAATATGATTTAATGACTTTAAATCTTTATATGAACAATGGAATCACCTTAAAATCAGATGAATTTCAATGCGACACGGAGGAATATATTATTTTAATTCCACATTATATCTCCAGAGCAGATAGAAGCGGCAAAATAAGAGAGAAACACACTGCAGAAATGATTGGTACAAAATGTACAAAAATTCCTTCTATCCACGAACCATTCAGCCCTATACACACGGGAACATATATTGTGCCAGAATTGTCTAGCAATCCTGCGACCAGCCATGTCTCTGATTGAATGGCGAGCAACATATTGCATCGCTGTGTATACACGAAGCCACAGGCAGTGACCAAGTTGAGGAAACATGTAATTGAAAATGAATAATTTAATTGTGAAAAGGATGACATTCAGGTTGTATCACCAATAATCAGTGATAATAGAAAAACTATGTGTTATTTATAAGACATTCCCATCCCAGTTGTAACAAAAGGTCAGTAACACTAACGAGATTATCATAACGGCCTTTAAAGTATTTTGCCGATCTTCGCTGCACGCGTTCTAACTCAGATTCCAAGCCTATCTCATAAGGATTCCAAATACTGGCAGCATATTCCAAGTGGGGTCTAACGAGGGAGACATAGCTGATTTACCTAACTTTATCGTCACACTTGCCAAGTACTCTTTTAACAAATCCCAATTTACGATTAGATTGACCGGTAATTTCTCGAATATGTTTACTCCACGAGATATCATTAGTCAGTTTAACTCCGGGGTATTTAACCGATTCTAGAGTCTCTAATTTGCTGTTGTTTATGCAATAGCTGTTACAAGGAGCGTTTTTCCGTTTCCAAAAATTCATAACAAGGCATTTTTTTTTAAATTAATTCTAGCTGCCACGCATCGCACCACTCCTGTATTACCTCGAGGTCCTTAGTTAGCACTAGCTTATCATTAAGGCTACGGATTTCTCTATACACTACTGCGTCGTTTGCAAATAATCTAAGCTTACTGTCAACTGTTTCACCGATATCGTTTATGTACAAAAGGAACAAAAGTGGGCCTATGACACTTCCATGTGGGACACCTGATGTGACTTTAACTTCATTAGAGATAGCGCCGTCTAATACAACCCTTTGCACGCGATTGCTTAAGAATTCTCTAATCCAGGAAATTACATCGTCGTCTAACCCGTAGGGTTTTAATTTCATGAGTACCTTACTGTGAGAAACTTTATCAAATGCCATTTTAAAGTCAAGAAAAATTGCATCAACTGGAACGTTATGTTCACCCGAGACTAAAATATCGTGGGCAAAAAGTGATAACTGAGTTGCGCAAGATCTTCCCTTTCTGAATTCGTGTTCCGTTTGTATTTTGTAGATGCATATTCCCTGCAACTCGCCCCTGCGGCGGCTCGCAGGGGCGTGTGTAGATGTTGGTAGATACCCTCGAGGGAACTTCGAGGGATGGTACCTACAGCGGAAACGTAGAAATGAACAAATATGCACTAAAGATAGTCCTTACGAAGTCCACGTCATACACCTGTCTTAATGACCGGGTAATAGCTTCGGGCGCCAGTGAAAGCGGATGAGGATGTTTACCCGAGTCATTCATTCACGTTCATGGCTGACTTCCATCATGTACGCTACTTGGTTATCCCTCAAAAATGGCCAAGGTCTCAACCATTGTGTACAATAGGGGCTCTTAACTTGTTAAATTCCTAGGGATCCTGGGTCTCTAAGCCCGGACTTGCACATAACCTATTCTCTTTCTTCCCCTTCCCCCCGTTACCCAACATTTTAAAAAACGTATGTTCTCAAACGCTAGCAGCCTATTCTCATCCTCTTTCCGCTAACAATAAGTCCACCATTCATCACCATACAACGCTACACCCTGTATAAGACTCTCCGCCAGTCTTTATCTTTACACGCTCACACAAGATCCCAGTCATCTGCACTCTCCTATTGGTGAACGCCTCTTTCGCTCGTGCAATTCTCCATCGGACTCCTACATTACTGTGCCCAATTACCTTAAACGCAGCTACTCTCCAAGGAATTAAATGATTACTTGCTCCAATTTCCTAAAGTAACTTCTTCTGGTGTCCGAAAAATCGCGAAGATTTTTACGAACCGGTCCGCCGACGTGCCCTCAAATCAACGTCCCACCACGACTCTTCATGAATTATAAATATTCATGCGTAACCGAGCTCACCTTCACTATATAAATAAATAAATCATTTCCACCGCAAACAACTCGAGGCTGGTATCGTCATCACCCCATGCCACAACACTCCCGTTCGGCTGATAGCAGTAGGGCTTAAAACGCAGATGGAGAGATACCGAACACGTCTCTTCCTGATATCCATCGCGTCGGTGGAACGCCTACAACACCAAACCCCACATCTCCACGTCGTTCTACGAAAAAAAACAACAGAAGACTCTCGAGCCACAAGAGTCGATCACGAAGAAGGCCCGATCTTCGGGGAGAGAAACAGGTTCCGCCAAGGAATGCCGGGAAACCGCCCCAGCGCAGGTTCCGAAAGGAGGAGGATATACAATACGCTGAAGCGAGCCAAGGTAAAAATCAAAACTGAATAGTGGTGCGCCGTCCACAACGGGAGTTATCGACGGCAATGCAATAATGCATACTAATCCAATTATTCCCTTTCGGAATAAGCACAATCAATGTACTTAGTTATTCCTTTCTAGCCTACAAATGTGGCATTTCTATAAGAATCTCCTCCGCAATGACCAATCCTTGCATACATTTTTTTTCTTTTTTTATATTAATGCTGTGGTTCATACAAGCCCACCTATTCTCAAGACGTCTAATGTTCTTTCTCTTAAGAGTATCTTCCGTCACATTCACCCTTGACTTCCGCGGTCTACCCCTTCCTCACACACCCATCACTCTTCTATCATGTATTTATGTTGCTATTCGACTCTCATCCATTCTCTCAATATGGCATAACCGACGAAGGACGCTCCTTTCATGCATTTTTCCATTACCGGAGCATCCATTCCGCATAATTTCATTGACCACTAATTCCTCACCCCATCACTTAGCCATTTACCGAAAACACTTCTCCGATACCCCATAGCCACTGCACTTAGCCTACTATTATGCTTATCTTGGCATACCTTAGTTCCGCAACCATCCTATTTAGAGGGAAGAACTATGAACCTACATTTCTGAATATTGCAATTTTTATCCTAAGACTCCTTCATAATATAAAATAATTCACTCAAATTTATAAAAATCTTTATCTTTCACGTACCAGACTATGTTCATTGATTCAAAGCCGAGTTCCCTTCCAAAAAATAAACCTAATTTACCCATATCAACAGCAAGGAATCATTTTACTGTTTAAATACTTCTGATTGTATTCACTTATAGCATTGTATTCCAACTGGTGATAGAAATTTTTCTCACCTGTTCACGGCGGCATGCGGTCGCCTTCTCCAACGCCTCCAAGTAAATCCCCGTCTTCTTGGACGCAACAACCTTCACCATTGTTGTCATGGTCGAGGTAAGACCGACCCACCTTCACTACACACTTTAAGACGCCTTCAATAAACAACACTTATAATTCACACAAAAGTGGCTAGCAGACACCACTGTCTCAACCCTCCGCAGAAGAGGCAATATGCCCTTTTTATCTCGCCACTTTAAGGGTTTATGTTACCCGTTCGCCGAAGGAAAGAAACCGCCACCCAGGTTTTTTTTTCAATGATGTGAGCGCGCATCAATTATGCATAGTATGCTTCAGGGGTTACGCGCACAAGAACGCCCGAACAGGTTCGTTTTCCTACGGCGCACAGGTGGAATGGTTCAGCGTGGGAACAACAGGGAGGGGGGGACGGAGAAGTAGGTGGGGGAATTCGTATACCAGCGTCGCACACAAACACAATAAAACACGATCACTTTTGAAAGGCTGAAGAAATTGTTCTACCCTATTACTATATATCCCCTCGCGGGTATCTGCCAATGGTGAAAATGGCTTGAATAGAAATGATAGCACATTTCCCGAAGCGGTCCATAGAGCCGGGATAAAGTTTTGTGAATAAGACGACGAGAGAACTCCACTAAGACAAACGGCGTTTTGTATCGCCGATTGCGAACGAGGAAAAATGTTTCCTGAGCTGAAAAATCTAGGTAAATATATATCCACACAGGAAAGCGGGTGTAATATGAATGGGGAAACGTCTTAGCGATTTGGGTTTTGGTCGACGAGATGAACAAGCATTTGAAAAAAAACTGTCAAAGACGACAGTCTGGTCTGTCTTTATGCCGCAAAACCTTTTTCCTTTGGTTTATTTTTTCTTCACTACCCGGCGTCTTCGTTTTTGTTGCTGTTGCTAGGGCGACAGAGTGGTCCAAGCGGAACGAATTTCGCCGGTTTGGTGAAGTTGCGTGGGCTTCGGTATCCTTGTGCGGGTGAGATGATCAGGGGAAATTTCACCAGATAGTCCGAACGGGAAATAATTCTTCTTCTTCGAAAGGGATGGTTCTTATTTTCCTCCTTCCTTATTATTCCGACGGAACAATACTTGTACTGACACGTAGGGAGAAATGGCTGCGAAATATGGAGAGAGGAAAAAACTGTGGGAGATGAACGCTGATAGTCTCCCCGATGTAGTTAGCAGCGTTTCGTTCCACTTTTTAAGCCGTCGTCACCTGATGCACTCGAGAAAAAAACTACCTCTAGAGAGTTTAACTCACGCACGTACCAGACAACCAGCGTTCCCGTCCTCACAACAACACAAAAAAGTCCACTCCCGGACGGCTAAGAAGAAGAATCGTTAACGGCGAAGAGTCGGCCCTTGTATAAAAAAATACACAAAATTTAAAAAAAAAATCCGGGCGCATTCCTAACCAGACGAGCCAGCCAGCCACGGCAGACACACACACACTAGCTCCCGCTACCGTGCGTCGTGAAGGAAAGCGAAAACAAAAGAGGTTCAGGGGGAACGGATGGATGGAGAAAGGAACGAACGGCGTGAAGGAGGAGAGAGATGAGATGAGACGAAGAGGGCGTCCTCTATGGCGTTCTTCTTACCTCCCCCCCACCACCTTCTGAGACGTGTCACCGGGCGGAGAAGGAAAAGGCAGCGAGAGAGACTGTAGGGGAAGGAAGGTTTCAGAAGGAGAGAGGAGACAGAAATGGCTTGGGAGGAGAGAGAGATACACTGTACGTGTGTGTGTGAGGAAAAAAATTACGTAAAAGCGTGAACTCTTTGTGATGGAGTGTTAGGGGGAACTTTACGACTTCAAACTCTCATCCTCCGGTCGTGGTGGGTCAATTCGTGGATCACACAACATTTGAGAAAACTTTTTCTCTCCGAAACCGACAGTCCAAGAGAGAGAAAAAAACCACGTATTCTCTCCCCCTCCCAAAAAAAGCAATCTCTTTCACTGTATCTTCGACCGGACGACTATGATATTTTCACGCGACACACACGAAATACACCCAAGGATACAACACCAAACACAACAATCACTCAGTGGTACACAAGGAGAAATCGCAAAAATTACTATTGCGTCGACCTTACACGACACAGGAAAACATGCATCCATGGAATCCACTCGCTTAACACGAACGATTTTTACGTCAACGGGGTAAATAACTCCAGTTCGCGATCTTCTTCTTCCCGATCAAGAATGCGTTTAAGCCGAACTCGGGGATCGCAGTGCAACAATCATGACGGCCTTTCCGAACGTATCTTTCACGAAAAGGTCCGCGTAGTTGGTTGTCCAGTCCATCAGTGAAGGAAAAACACTATGATACTTCAACCCACACTGTATCGTTACATGCTCCACCTCCACAAGATCGAAAAATATCACGTTCACAAAAAGTTCGACTTGGCGGCACACATAAACGCGGGATGTACCAGTCCTTTTGTTGGTTGACGACGCGGTGTTTGTTGCAAGGTTTCCGATAATCGCTCCGGTTTTGTTTTATTTTCCTCCTCTTCTTTATAATCCCATTCTCTCGCGGCTCCCGTGTTACCACGGAGAGTGTATGAGGAGGGAGAGACACCGCTTCCTACGACCTTCGCAACTCGACTGCCTGATGCCTTCACTACGCCTACTATACGGGGAGGAGGAGCTCAGACGGACGGGGAGGGGAGGGTTTCGGGGGAAAGGTATGGGGGAGGGTAAAAGAGGGAGGGAGGGAGGGGGGAGGAACGGCGGCAGAGGGGGAGGGAGCGACAAGGAAAAGGAGGGAGGGGAGACGGGTAGCGTAGTGGGAGAAGAAGAGTGTACGCCACACCACACCACACACAGACTTCCCCTCCGCCGCCTGCCGCCGCCCACGATTCTACAGATAGTCTCGCTTCCCCTCTCTACGACGAAATAAGAAAAAACAAACTGCTTTTTTTTCTCCTTCCTTCTATAATACTCTCTGGGTCCCTCCCCTACCGTCCCTCGGGCGCGACCTTCCCCCCTCCCACCGGCCCCGTAACCAACTTCCCCTCACTTCCCCTACATTCATACAAATATATATATATACAAATCGTATATATATGGTATATGTACTACCTCCCCTCTTTCCTCCTGCGGTCTCCTCCGCTTCGCTCGTTCTAAACCCCCCTTCCCACACCGCCTACTCTCCAACGACTCCCTCCACGCCCGACCCTTCCCTCTCATGCCTCGCAAGCACACATACGGATACGAACCAAGCGGCCGCCAACACACATACACTCACTCACAGGTTCACCAACACTGAAGCACTCCTCCTTCCATACTATACCTTCTCTCCTCTCTCTCTTCCTTAACTCCTCCCCCGCTCCTTTACTCTCTCTCACTCACTCTCTCGCCTTTCCTCCCCCCCACTTTGCCTCCTGCCGAGGATAAAACACGGCGCTCCTTGACCGTCAGCCACTCCGATGCGGCACTAATGTATCGAGAATCGATACTCTACTGTACTAAAGTATCGGTAATCGACACTCTTCCGTACTAAAGTATCGGTCATCGATGTCTTATATTATAATTACTAACCCAAAACTAAATTAGATCAAGTATCGAATATTTCTGTTCTTCATTGATAAACACGATTGGGTATCGATACTCTCCTATACTTAAGTATCGGTCATCGATGTTTTACATTATAATTGCTAACCCAAAACTAAATTAGATCAAGCATCGACTATTTCTTTCCTCCATTGACAAACACGATGGCATCGGTTTAACGCATTGGAGAGAATCAAGAGCCAACAAGTTAATAAACATGGAAGAAATCTCATATCTCTACACAAAATTCTCCCTCCCACAAAGTACATAATAATATATCCCTACACGCTTCCTATATTTTTCTCTCCATTGCATTTTATCCTACCATTTCGCCTTCTGCTGAGAATTACCTCGGCGCTCCTTGATCGTCATCTTTACCGATGCGGGACTAAAATATCGGCCGTCGATACCCGTACACACTGAAGTATCGGACATCTATACTCGCATATAATTAAGTATCTTGTATCGATGCGCATTAAAATGGTCACAGCTCGATTATCGATGTTCTTTAATTATAAAGCGTCGAGCATCGAATAACACGATAACATCCAAATTCAGCATCGGAGTGAATCAAGAGCCAAAAAGTTCATTAAAAAGAATCTCATCTCTCCACGCATAATACAACCTTCATTCGAAAAAATATCTCCTAAACCCTTTCCTTCCTCTCTTCGCCTTTCCTACCCTCACTTTTGCTCCTGCCGAGGATAAGCACAGCGCTCCTAGACCGTCATTTTTTCCGATGCGACTAAAATCACGAGCATCGATACTAGCATACGCGTAACAATCAGAAATCAATACCCACTTATACTTTTGTATCGATGCGCTTTTATAACTATTTATTGACCATTGATGTACTCAAATTCTAAAACGTCGGGTTTCGAGTGTCACGATAGCGTCGGCATAATGGATCGGAGCGATAAAGAGCCAACTCAAGTTCAACAACAAGAAAGCAATCTCATATCTCCTCTCTCTACTCTCAAAATTCTATCTCCCTGAAACACAACACATATCTTCGTTCCCCGCCAACCTACTTTCCTTTTATTTCTCTTTATGTTGCCTTTTCTCCTCCCACTAAGCCTCCCACCGACGATCCTTGACCGTCATCTTTTCCGATGCGACACTAAAGAATAGGGAATCAACACTCGTCTTCACTCAAGCATAGGAGAATAAGCAAGCAAGCATAAGCAAGTATCATATTTTCACTAAATCTTTCATCTCTATACTTAACCATCGGCGAGTAAGGATGTTCGCCTCAACACTAGGAAGACAGTCGCCGGTCATTTGACGTTTTATTATTTTTAGTCATGATAACAACGAGACTTGATCCGGTGTGATCGTGATTTAAAAAAATACTTAAGGAGGTTCCACCGCGACTGTGTGAGTCCAAACAAATACTAAATTCCACATTTTTTATATTTTGTACATACAAAAAATCCTGATTTCGCTGATGGAATGCGTTACCTATGGAAAACCAAAAGTAAGGTAGTAAAAATTCAGATTATCCCACGAATGTATTTTAAATAAGCACTTTTTCCCAGTCATAGCAGCCGACTGCAGCGCCATTTTTAACGAATTACCGCATTTTGACTTCAATTACGGCATTAATTCCCAAATAACTAGAAAAATAAGGTGGTAAGATGCCTATATTATATTTTTATTCAATTTCCCTGGATAATTTCCTTCCTATAAACAGTTTTCCGCGAAATTGACATTAATATTTTATGGAAAAATACTATTTTCCCCGTGTTTCCCTCATTCTCCCATTGAACACCATGTAATTTCAAGTTCAATTAGAGAATAAATTATCGTGGAAAGGTAACATTTTGTTGCTCACATCAGATAGAGAACACGTTTTTCTATAAGTAGACAAAATGTGAATAAAATGACATTTAAGTGATTATACGGTGGAACCACCTTAATCACACTAAGGATTGTATTCAAACTTTTGCTCACTTTATGTTCAAGTTGTTTTCTTCCCGTCGAGTAACTCCTTCTACGACGGGGACCCGCCAATTCACGGGTGTTAGCTTCAAGTATTAACTCTCCCAAAAGTGGAAAGTTGGACATAATAAAGGGCCCACCTTTCTTAGCTATGACTATGTCAAGAGACAGGTTCCAGGAAATAATGAACTTTAACCACTTTGATGACAAGGAAACTAGGTGTAATAGAAAGATAACGAATACATTTCGCTTTGTGTCTGAAATTTGGAATAATTTAATCGAAAATTGTACAACGTGTTACATACCCTTTCAGAACATCACAGTTGTTGAGCAATTTACTTCAAAATGCTGATGTCCAATCACTTAAATCATGGGTAATAAGCCTTACAAGTATGGAGTAAAGTATTGGATGGTAACTGATGCAAAAAAGAGGTATGTGCTCAATGCTTTCCCCTACATTGGAAAAGATATCGTCAGGACTTAGCGTAGGTGAGAATGTGGTGGTGCTTCTTGTGCCGTACTTAAGAAAGGGCAGAAACGTCATGACAGATAACTTTTTCACATCTGTCTTTGGCTATAGAGCTCAAAACTAGGAGAACCAACATTGTGGGAACTTTAAATAGGGAGATAAAAGAAGAACCTCCTTCAGTTCATGAAGCCAAGGACCCTTTGCACACCAATTAATCCACAAAACTGGAGATATCACCCTCACCTCATATCAGGGAAAGACAGCCATGAATGTTCTTATTCTGAGTGGTTTGCACACTGGTGTGTATGTGGAACATAAAACTGACAAAAAGAAACCGTTGGTTATTTTTTACACTGACAAAAAATGTGGTGTGGTCAATGCAGTCAAAATTTGTCGTAAATACAGCATCCGACCGATGACCCGACGATGGTCAGTGCACGTGTTTTTCAACATGTTGAACATGGTCATGATATATACATACACCCTCTGCAGAACTCTGTATCAGGCTTAACAAGCCAGACGCTCGTTTATCTTTCGATTTGTTGAATAATTAGCACTTCCAAAACGCTTCGAGTAGGACAGTTTCCAAGGCAGCGGGCGAAAGAGTCTCATCAAACAGTACTGGAACAACGCGCAAGTAATGCCTGTAATAAAATCAGAACAGGGAAAATATGCGTGAAATGCAACAAGTACATGTGTGGAGTCTGAAATCGACTTGAAGGCTTGTCAACAATGCGAACATGAGTAAGTGATCACCATTTACAAGGAGACATTTACATAGGCCATTGGAACGCCGTTCAATCTTCTAGGGATGCAGTTCCTTCTTAAGCATTGAATATATTGCGGATATACGTTATTATAATTTATCTATCTGTTAATTTACAGAAAAAGTTGAATAAAGAAAAAAAATAAAGATGTTATTTAATTGTACTATTGTTTAGTGTACATTTTAGCTATCTCGATAAAAACGCATGCTAAAAAATTGAGAACTTTTCAATTATTTTTCAGAACACCGGTAATTTTTATTCGTATTAGTGACCAAAAAGTCTTACATAGCCTTGAATTATGCTGTACCTACTTATAAGCACTTATCATTGCGATTTTCTGTAGTACTGTTGCTGCCACCATTTGAGCAAGAGATTTTTAAAATGTTGGAAGCATTCAGCCATGGTGGCTTTCCACATCTTCAAGCATCGACCAAATGCGGATATTATCAAATGGCCGCCTACACATACAAATGTTCACCCAACACAACAGCACATTTCCCATGGTATTACAGCTTCCCTTTTCTCTCTACCCTTCCATCATTAGTAGTTTTTAAACTATATCCTCCTCCCTGTACCGTTCCTTAACGTGGTTTGAGCGAGATAGTTCCCTAGTCATAATGGAGGCCATATTAAAATTTTATTTTTTTATTTCAGCGTCTGTAAGAAGTATGAAATAAATATTGTAATATTAATGGCGCAAAGATATAGTTATATATGACAAAAAACTCTCAGTAGCATAAATAAAGCTACATAAGTCTCTAACTTGACTCTTTTTTTCCCGCCGTACGGCTGAAAAGCCTTCAAAACAGCAGGTGTTTTTGCGATTCCGTAAAAATGACTGTGGTGAGTTTTTGATATTTTTTTATAAATAGTTGAGAAAACATGAAAACTACACACCGTTAGTTTTTTGGCGAAATCTAGGTGCTAGAAAATCATTATTTGTTTAATACTCTCCCTCTGGAGCGTACAGCCATAATCTATCCCATGTAAAATATCTTATATTTTCAGGCAAATTGCTCGAAAAGTATTTTGGCAAGGGATTGATATTTTGATATCATTGGAAAGATGAGAGTTTTTTCTTTAAAATGAGGCCAAATTCATCAAATTCTAGGTGAAGTGATTTTTCGCTCAAACTACCTTAACTTTCTCTCGGATCTCTTCCCACCTTGCCTCAAGCCAGGGTTAATCGCGGCGCTCCTTGGCCGTATTGTTTTTTACGTATTACGTTCGAGTATTGATATAATGTAGTTCTTAAGTATCGAGTACAGGTTTTCTAAAATACTAGAGTATCGATATGATGTATCGGATAAACTGAAAGTGCCAATGCTATTGTGCGATAATATCCTGCATTGTCAAAGTATTCCTTTAACGTGAATGACTGAAATAATAGGATAATGAAGATATAGGCAATTCCAAAAATATTAGAAGAGAGGATTGGCGTGGTGTTTCAATGTACCAGCTCCGCATATTCAAGGTCCGGGTTCGATTCCTGGCCGTGACGGGGATTTCCGCATTGAAACCACGATCTCAACGTGATTTCATGCTCCACACAGTCCTTATGTCCCTCGGATATGACGCGAAACTGTGATCTGCATCTACGAAGTACCGTGCAAGCCGCCTCAAGAGTGTGAGGCACTGGGTCATTCCACTCATGGCATGTAATACCTACTCGTCCCAGTTCAAAGTCGAACCTCGTATCGCCTGGCCGCTAGGCGAAGACCAGAAAGGAGAACAATGCTCTAAGTCTAGGAAACCATTATAGGAAAGTGTTCGATCATTCAACATACATGAAATGCACAGGTAAAGATAGTAATATTGATACATACTGATACTAAGAGAAAATTATATTTACTTTTTGAATTCTAAGCAATTTGAAAATACACAGGGTGGCAATGACAAAACTGTACTTCTTTAATAAATTTGGCTGTTACAGGCTTCACTTCATAGAAGTTGTAAACATTCGCATTCACATTTCGTACTTTTCTATAATCATTTAATAGCAAGACGTGTTTTTCCGATTTTCGGATTCGTCAGGTACTGAATGTGTTTGTTTACTTTCCGTTAACTATTGTTGCAGTTACGGGGGAAGAAGAAAACACAAAGGTTCGGGAAAGTTGAGAATGGCAGTAGAAACGTGGATTAAGGGCTGATGCGGCGGAAAAATAACCTTTCCCGCCTCACCAGCCCTTCCTCCACGTTTCTACTGCCATTCTCAACCTTTCGCCGAACCTTTGTGGCATCTCCTTCCCCCGTAACAACAACAACAATAAATTGAAAATAAACACACGCTCTGCACCTGACGATGCCGTAAATTGACGAGACGCGTCGTGCTATTAAAAGATTGAAGAAAAGTACACAGTATTTTACTTAATTATGAATACGAATTTACATATTTAATTATTTGTTTATACATACAAGTGTTTGAATTAACATATAAATATTTATTTTAAATAAAAACTAGATGAGGAACATGCCTCCAAAAGCACAAATATCACTGGAAATTACTCCGGCATTATTTAGCTTAGCCAAAAAAGATTAAAAACATGCATAACATACAACAATATAATTAAAGTATAATGAAGCTGAGTCACGAATAAATTTCCCTCCTAAATGAATTTAAACTCTTGGCAAAGGGCTCAAAACATTTCTCTGGTAGACTGTTCCACTCTTTGATTCCCCTACTTAGAAATATATACTTATTTGACAGATTTGAATATGATTTTTAAGCGATGCATACAATCAATAGTCTAAAAATAAAAAATACAGTTTCCGGCGTAATTCGGTGGAAATCTTTTATGTTAAACATAATGAATTCACAAGTCTATTTCCACACTGTTTAATCAACCGACCTTGGTTTCGGCACGTAGTGCCATTTTCAAGGCATTTTCTTGAAAATGGCAATACGTGCCGAAACCATGGTCGGTTGATTAAACAGTGTGAAAATAGACTTGTGAATTCATTATGTTTAGTTAATAGCCTACTACAACTAGTTAAATCATTGTGTTGTACTGTTAGCTTGTGTTTGTTCGTTTATAAAATCAGCAGGTCAGCTTGTTCGAGGGGTTCCAATCAACGACACGTCGTACCTAAATATGATAGTTTCTACGCTCCCCAGAACCGGCAACTGGAATCGAACATACCTGCTGAAGCTTATGCCTTCCGACTTTGATGTTCAATCAGGTTATCTAGCACAATGTTTCCTTGAAAAACTCACCACCATAAATTTTCCCTTATTAATCCCATTCTTTTTCCATTTCCTCAATTATGAATGGAGACTCTTCATCTCAAAACGGCGATTTATAGGTTGACAGCGTAACGACAGGCTCACTGAGACCAATTGCTTGATTTGGCAAGTATCCAAGCGGGTGTATGACTGTGATAGACCCCATAACCTACTTGGTAACGTCCCTGATGGTGGAAAGGGATATTTTATTACCTGCTGACTAGTTGAAAAGCCTGCTGAAACAGGATAAAATATTAGCTAAATAGCCAACAAGTAATGAAGAAAGTAAATAAATAGAAATGAATGTGTAGTTATTTAAATTATTAATGAAAACAATATATTTAAATATGCTCCATTTAAATATTTTAATGCCACAGATGTCTTTTGTATGCAACATTTTTGACGATGCGGGCACAGCTGTTACTTAAAGTAGTTGCCCTTGTGTGTATTTTGAAACATGCATACTCCATGTGTAAGGTAGTGAGGAACGTGTATGGTAACTTGCTTGCCATCTATTAGCGCACATCTGAATCACTACGCCTGGCAAATGAATCATACGTACGTACGCGTAGCTCTTTATACGGTAGATTACCTATTCCTAAAGCTCTTCCCAATTAAATTTTAAAACCAGCAAGGTATCGAGGGGCACTACGGGGCAGGGGAATAGGCCGCTGTTACCACCACTTTGTTTTTGAACATGTACGATAAATATACGAAATATTTTCTGACCTGACTGTGTAGAAACCTTCTCTTTTCATAACATCCACTGCCCCGCGTTTCAACCCTTCCAACCCCCCCCCCCTCCTTCACACTGCCCCCCCTTCAAACCCCCGCATATTCTCCAGCCAACTATTCCCTCTTCTCGCAAACACAAACGAGCACCCTCCTACACTTTTCACTAGCCATACTCTTCGCCATATCTCCCTCCTTCTCTGTTCCACTCTTTCAATCGATTCATTCTGCCTCTCTTTGTTTCCCATCTTTTCACCACGCTTTTGTTTTTTTTCCCTTTTCGTATCCCACTCCCATCCTTCTCCTAAAAATCCCCTTAAAACAAACTCCTTATTCCCTCCTTGCCCCATCCCATACTTTTCAGACGAGAGTGGTACACGGCGTCTTGACTCATGAAAGTGATTATTTTATGTGGCGAAAAATGATCCACCATCGCGCGCAATTCGTCCATAAATCTTATGAGAAATTCATATTTTTATGCGTAAACCATTACGGTATTGCGAAAATAAAGACATTTGGAAGCTACTTCATGATGGCTTAAAAATATGCAAATAATACTTTCATATTTTATAAAAATATGCGTCGCCGTTTTTCATTGATAGTAGTTTCATTTTAAGACCGATTTATATTGTATGTTGTATAATTGTGATACTTAGTGTTGTTTTCATTACTTCTCATTTTCATGATTTTCTTTGAGAATTTAACGAATGTCACTGGACGCACATTGTTGTCTCACAGGAGGAAAGCCCCTATATGACAATAAATATTTCCTTGTTCTAATTCCACCACCCTCTTCGACGTAACATCACTGATAATTCCTGATGGTGGACATCATGGTCTAGTGATGTCATTAAAATATAGCCTTCGGCGCAATTAGGCTTTGGTTTAGAAAATGTCGGTGTTTTCTCATAGAGCGTTCACACTTATATACAGTACAAACTCTTGCACTAGAATGTCTCCCTTTTTATTCTTAGAAATGACGCATAATATTTTTATACACGGTTTATGGGAGGTTATGACGCCATCCCTCAATCCCTTGCTGGTTACAAATCCGAGCCATACTACTGTAAAAATACACAGTAGCCATTCAACACTTAATGTATAAATCACCTCTAATTCAAAAGCAACCTGTATTTGCTGAGGATCATCATTCTGTGCAATCCACCAATTGATTTGCCTTTTATTTCGATAAGTCTTACCAAAATCAACTCCACAATAGGATAAGATCTCAACTACGGTGGAAAAACTAAACATTTGCCCAGCAAAGTCAAGGTTGAGGGATGCACGGGTCGGGCCACGTGGTGATAACTTATTAGTCTTGAATTGGTCTTACCGTTAACATTTACCGTTACCATTACCAATGGAAATTGTAAATTGTACAAGTATGTACCTATTCATTCAAAGTTAAGTTGAAAAAAGTTTTGTATAAAAAAATGTACTATTGCGTCGAAGAATTTGAGAATGATAAGTGCATTAACCTGTAATAAAAAAATTGAACTTGGCAATACTAACCTTTTGTGGTATGTATTTAATACTGAATTGTTGTTTGTATGATTAATAAGTCTAATTATTGACTGTATGTAACTTGACGCGTCCTGTGTATGTATTTTGTATTCAATCTACAGGTCATTGGACAAATAAATAAAATTAAATTAAAAAAATTAAATTTATTTTCTCTCGGTGAAATTCTGTTTTGCCCGTACGGCTGAAAACCCTTCAAAAGAGCAGGTTTCTTTGCGATTCTGTCAAAATTACTGTGATGAGTAATTGATTATTTTTTATAAATAGTTGAGAAAACATGCTATCTACACACCGTTAGTTGATCCGAAACACACACACCGAAATTTAGGAGCTAGAAGTTCCTAATTTGTTTAATAATCTCCCTCTGGAGCGCACAGCTATAATCTATCCCATGTAAAACATTTATATTTTCAGGCAAATAGCTCGAAAAGTAGTTCGGCAAGGGGTTGATATTTTGATATCATTGGTAAGATCAGAGTTTTTTCTTTAAAATGAGGTCAAATTCATCAAATTCTAGGTGAAGTGGTTTTTCGCTCAAACCACCTTAAAATACACTAAATACTCGAGCCCTTCGTGATAGTACCACGTGACTCAGTAATTTGATTGGAATTATCTCGAATTTTTCATACACACACCCCAGGCAGGCAACACTCGCACCAGTTCAATGTGATACCTGATGATGGTCTGATGATGCTCCCCTGCTCCCCTGATACAATGATACAATGATGAGGAGAGAGCTACGAAGTGAACATGCTAGCTTGCATTATACGGGTTACGATGCTACTTCTGATTAGTATTACTACCATCAATAATTCAAGGGCATTCCGAGAATTCATACGCAAAACATCACACGGGACATTTCAAGCGGATTGAAGTGTTAGTAGTAATAATAATGTATATAAAACACAATCATTATACTCCATATACTGAGCGGGTGTGGACATTTCAAAGAAAAAGGTATATCGCAACAATTAAGTTCCTTTATATTCCGTGGAAAAATTACTTTTGAAATCTATTGGTTATACATTATTTCTCCTTCGTCTCATGCTAGTGATCGCTTCAACCATAATTCATTGGCTTTGGCGAATTAGGTTGGATGTCTTCCGAAAAATAGCCTGACTCGAACTCACACAATATGACTATGATACGGAGAAAGTGTGGTGGACGGAAGGGAGACAAACGAGGATGTGCTTGGTATGGTGGGTGAGGAAAGGAAACTTCTGAATGAGATTAGGAAGATGCAGAGTAGGTGGTTGAAGGAGGTTGTGAGAGGCAAAGGGTTACTTTGAATGCCGTGATACAGGGGAAAATGTTGGGTGACCTGGGAAGGGGGAGAAAGAGAATACGTTTTATGGAAAAAAATGAAATAATTTCTCGCTTTGTACATTCTACACTTTATTATTATTACCAGCAGTGGTTTTGAAATATAACGCCATTATCAAAGACCTTGATATGGTATGAAACCATCGAACCATCGTACAAAGCGAGAAATTATTTCATGTGTCAAGTTTCCAAAACATTTTGCCTGAAACTGTAAATATTTTATAGGTTTATGGACGGGATTGAGAGAGTTAGGACATATGCTGAGATTTAGGAAGAAATTCTGTAGGTCGATAGGGGTCTGTGAGTTAAAATCTAGAAGATATTTTCCTTCTTCCATTAGAACCTGACTTAACTGGTAGATAACCCTGTTAACAATGATATGTTTTCAATATTTCTGTGCTCAGTTTCACTCCACCATGAATGCACTCTACTTGCCAAATGAAAAGAGCAAACCTCGGGATATAGTGCATCAAACACTGATCGCATAGCATTGTCCTTTCCAACCTTGCCCTGCACTATCCGACCCTCCCATACTACTACCTAGGCCCACGAGCGACTATAAAGGCGGTCGAAGTGGAAGTCTCATTACAGTACAACTCCAACCCAACCCATCCTCCTCCGAGTCGCTTATAAACATGACAAGACCTCACCCCACCTCACCCCCACTCCCTCTGTCTTTCCCTCCCCACCCCACTGGCCCTCAACGTCCCCCTCCCACCTTCACATAATTTCTCCTTCACTCATACCACTGCTCACGGCGTCCAACGATCCCACAAGCCCTTACCCCTTCAAAGCATTCCCACTTCACACCTACGATTGCCAACACTCGCAGATTCTACGCGTGACTCACGGATTTGGACGCAGATAAAAAAAGACAATCAGGCACCACCATTTACGGCTCCGCAACTTTATAGGTAGCGTAACATGGTGGCAGTTGCGGGGAAGTCGCTTAAAATGCGGAAGAGTCCATTCCCTACGAACTAGCTCCGCACGGGGGAGCAAGGTTCCTCGAAGCACTCCGCGTTTGACTTAAGGTGGCTGGTCTAAAAAACCAAAGTGAACAGATTTTCTTAAAAATTTCCAAATATGTTCATTTTTGGATATTCTATGGAATATCGAAGAAAAAACGGGGGATCATCGACATACTTTTTGCGATATTTTCGATTCTTTTAACATGGAGCCTTATGGCGCTCTCCATTCCAATAGGATAAATTACGCACTTTCTCTATTCCTACAGAACAGATTTTAACCAAAAACTGATATTATGTAGTTCTACTAAATTAAAATCTATTCTGAAAAAATCATTTGACACTATCGACTGAAATTTTTCGTAAATACAATTTAAAAATATGTATGCGAGAATTTCAAATGTCGCGCGCGGCTATGTGGTGTAAAGTTGGCAACGTGGCACACAAAAGTACGGGACATGCTAAGCAGAGACACGTGTTGCAGCGTGTTGCAAAATGGACGCTGTTGCAGGATTAAAAACGAAAGATAAAATAATGAATAGAAAAATTTTTTAATACTATTTCGCATTTGAGTGACAATGTATCTTTATTAAAATACTTATTTTGAATTCTATGGCCACGGGTGTGAACTTTTTTCGGAAAATTAATTTCGCGAAAATGACTTAAGAAATTAATCAAGTCTGCATCTAAATAAATTTTTATGGCAATGTGTAAATTTAAAGGACAATATTTCAGAATGTACCTAAGACATAAGTCATTCCTACTGAATATAGTACAACTACGACCTTTTATTTAAATTTTAAACCAGCATTAAAATTTAAGTAACTAAATTTCTCAATGACTAACGATTACCCGACCAGCCACCTTAAAGGGTTGAAAAAAATCCAGTCTTCAAATATTTCACGCCGCACCCTAATTCGATGCCAGATGACTAGAAAACTCTTTGGCCAAATACCAGTTCAACGCGTCAACCAGGGGCAGTGACCCACGCAGTTTTATTAATTTTATTTGTGTGAACGCCCTTAAAGCTTATAGGGTAGGAAACACGAATGGAAATATTGGATATTTAGCAACCTCAGATTTCTGGCGTGAGTTTGGATACGGTGGTATAATTTGGTGGCTGTGGTAAAGATACTTTGTATTTCTTTTTTTCTGATCAATGAACACACTGCCAGTTATGGATGTTTACTCTAGTAGTTCGTAATACTCCGTAATTTACATAATTCCAGAACGTCCGTTATGTACACAGTCGCAGTCCAGCGGAATCACAAATATGCGAGCTCGTAGGTCAGCTACGAATGCTACGAGGCAAAGAAGCTGTTTTTCGTCCCGAATGGCAATTCCTCATCCCATACCGGAATTAGGGTGAGGAGAAGGCATTATTTTTATAACGGTGCTAAAGGTCTAAGCAAAATTAGACAGTTGAACCGTAAGTTAATACAGAGTGAATGCGAGTTGGAGTAACTCGAACTCGTAAATGGCAAACATAAAAGATTAAACTTCTACGTGATACTCCTCATACTGACACATCACCTGGCATGCACTAACCGTTTAACACAAACAATAACAATTTATTTTGTAATTTTACTGAACACACAGCTAAACAACGTATTTTAAGGAGTTTTTACATGTAAAACGGTGTCCAACTATCATTTGAATCATTTGGGATGGTCTTATAAAAAATAGAGACATCAACAGAATTCAAATACTTAGGAGCAATTTTAGCGAAAAAGGGAAAATAAATCAAGAAATACAACACAAAATAAAACAAGCCAGTAGTGAATACTACCAGATAAATAATAAAATCATAGGAAAAAGAGAGATGGACGAAAAAACAAAACTCGACTTATATACATCTATTTATGTGCCTTCACTAACTTACGGCTCTAGAAGCTGATCGAATACAACGAAAATAGAAAGCAAAATAACAGCAGCAGAAATGAAATTCTTGAGAAGAATAGGAAATAAAACCAAAAGCGATTTGAAATAAAACTAAAAAATCCGAGAAAACTCCAGCAGGGACCCTTAATAACAATTATAGGGAGAAATCAACTTAGACGGTATGGACCAGAGCATATTTTTAGGAATTTTCACTGGGCGACACTGACACTGCTTGAACCCCCTCCACCACTCGAAGGCGACATTCATGTCACCTACTTTGTATCTTATTTTATGCACTGGTATGGACATCTCAATACAATGGATCATTATAGAATACCCGGGAAAATATTGGAAGGTAAACCGGATGGGAGAAGAAGTAGATGTCCACCGAGAGAGACTTGCATGCACGAAATTGAGAAGTATGGAAAGGAAAGAGTGAGTATTGAAAAGGAGATGAAGGAAATGGCAGGTGATCGGAAGAGGTGGAAGAAATTCGTTGAGGCCCCGAAGCCAATGGCATAAACGGGAAGGAAGAAGGGATGGCCGCTGCACTGATCACGGAGTCATTCCCTTCATCAAGGGGTCATTCATTTTTCCCGCTTTACGGGAAGAGATCAGTAAAGCTAACATCCAATGCGATCACAAAATTACAAAGCTGTTAATTACATCTATGATAACATGCAAAAGGTATTGCAAAAGTGTAGACACAGAAGTAATTTGCAACTCATGTGGAAATTGAAAATAAAAAAAGAGCAGAAAAATAACGCTAGATACCGTTACAATAAAAATATTAGATAGAGAGAGTATTAAAACTGTTTTTCCCCAGAAATGGCAATGAACCTAAAGTAGAAACAAAACCTAGTGTGTACGAACTATGATTTACATCAATGTATATTTTACCCAAGCCCAATTAGACTCTGTACAAGCACTCATTTATCTATATAGGGCCCAAATTATATCTTGTTTTTTTCTGATAATATAAGAGGTACAAATAGTTTAACGACCTTTTTGAGCAGAATAAAAAGATGGTTATTTACTGTCGAAAATCCAGATTCGTTTTTTGCTAATATTTAGGGAAAGCATTTTCTAAAAGCTTATATGCACGACACGATGAGTTTAAGTAAAAATTGTGTGTATTATCTATGCTACGTAATTGGTCTTAGTCTCTTTATTCAAATTTAATGTAGACTGCAACTGCGATTCAGAGGTATCCCATGCACAGGCAATGCCTAAAGCGGATACCTATTTTATCCATTTATCCACGTGTAATTTAAAGTTTTTTGTTGTAAATTTTGTTGTTTCAAGGGATAAATAAACATTTTATTATATTATATATTAATTAGTATTACAGGCAGAATAGTTTACGACCATTTTGGTTCTCAATCTTACGTGGAAAAAATGACATTCTAAAACCATTCCATCGAATAATCTATGCCTCCAATTTTACGTGAGTGATTTAACCGACAATTACCTTCGGAATGGAGTATTTGATGCGTTCTTTGCGTCCTCGGGGAAGTAACTCGCCTCACACTTACTCAGGGGATTAGGCCTATATCACAGAGTAGGGATATATCTTTACTCTGTGCTTATACTTTAATATACGCTCTTCAACCGCCCCTCACCGAGGCTTGACGATGTCGAGTTATCCCCGAAAAAGGTTCCTGAATAAGATTCCTGAATAGGCTACCTGAGCATAGCCCCAGAATCAATTTCTCAAGTGTTGGCAACCCTACTCGCACCTCAGACTCTCCAGAAACACCTCATCCTCCTGTCCGGTGCCTTCCTCGCCGACACCTCCACCTTAAATCACTTCCCCGGAGGGAGGGAAGCCACCATCCTCATTCCACCATCTTCTAGAAAGAAAAGGTGGGAACGAAAAAAGGAAAACCTTTAAAGAGAGCCGTAGTAGTGTATATAGTAGGAGAGTGTAAAAGGTTTGTTCTCCTGTGTGTCTGTGTGCGTGAGTGGGCCAAAACGCCTTTGGAAGGTGTGGGGGGGAGAGAGAAGGGACGGACGGGATTTTGTTCTTCTTTTATTTTCCTTGCGCGGTCGGCGGGAACGACTTGGGCGGGGGGTGGGGGGGGGGAAGGAGAGAGGATGAGGCAAGCAAGGTGGGCAGGTAGGTGGGGGTTTTAAGATGATGTTGGTGGAGCGGCCAAAACGATTAGTTTCGACGTTTTTGGTTCCGACACTGGCACGATGGGAAATGAAAGAGACTGCCCGATGTAGTGTGCGATGTATCGCCGTGGCCGAAGTATCGTAGAGAAATTAATATTTTTTTGTGTGATTACGGATCAAAAATAAATGTGATCGATGCCACAAAAAAATAGCTCTTTTTATTTTTTTCAGTCTTCAATATCTGCATGAGATGTTAATGAAAATGACAAACTTTTTACTTTGTGGTTCCACAGGGATCTTTTTATTAGCACGACATCATCTACATCTACAAAATACCCTGCAAGCCACCTCAGGGGTGTGTGGCAGGGGGTGAGTATTCACCAACATGCATTAGACTATACCATAAAGTTAGTGTAACTACGACTAATTATGCATTACCATAAATCGCTAATGCTTGTCATGAGGTGAAGCCTCACAAGCATGCAACACTACACTACATATGTCATCAAAATGGAGAGTGATCGTCAATATACATGCATTCTACAACTACACAGATGGACAGGGACTCAAGACCCATGTAGAAAACATGCTAGGCGTGCTGTTAGTATGTACTAGGTAACAGATAAGGATTCAAGTATTAGGAGTACTACTACTACTAAGAGCTACAATACCTAACGACAAACCTAGATAAAAGTCTCATGGCAGCTATTATGGTCCCTTATCGTTCGTGGAACGGGTTCGTGGAACGACCAGGGTTTCCACGTAGTACAACGTCGTCGTCACATAATCATTGTGGAACCCCAAAGTTAAAAGCTTTTGATTTTCATAATGAATAGATAAGTTCCACCAAGTTACGCCTGAAGCTATCAGTTATATGAGATGCTAAGCAATTTTATGCTATGGGTTTTTTATAATTTGTGAACATTTTTGCTTGTTAGCGTGACTGAACTTCAACAAATAGTTTCCATGATGAATGAGCCTAGCGTCTATCCAGGACGTCTAACATATTTTGCTAGAGCCAAACTATTACGGTAGAAACGATCACAGGCATAAGACAAAATAAACAGATTGCAGAAGCGATACATTAATATATCATTTTTCCACGTTCAATAAGGGATAGATCAATTCTATGAAACTCCCATCCTCACTAGGAAGATTAGACCTCGTCCTTCTGTTTAATAACAAACGCGGATAATCATTATAAACACCACCCCCCGCTTGAAATTTCCGGCATGATTTTGTTTTCTGCATGAAATAATATCTCGTGGTATTCACATATGTTTATAGTATTACTAATACTTTTTATCAGTTGCATCATAACCAGTGTACTGCATGTTAGCATGTTCGCCTACGTAGTACTCCCCTAGTTTCTAGTTTGACTGCGAAGTATGACAAAGCGTTTGACGGTTAGTGCACGCCTGGTGTGTAACCACCCCCTGCCCCACATCCTTGAGATGGGTTACGGGGTACGTACAGATGTTGCGATTTCAGGCTGATTGTCGATTTTACGTGCGTTGCAGTAAGGTTTTCCAAAAATCACTACATAAAAAACTAAGTCCTCAGTCAGAATAACAGTTACTTAGTAGGCTGATTACGCGAACAAATAATTTGATGAATATATGTGGATATGTGGGTTATAAAAATTGAAGGATTAAACATTAGAACTAACCATGAGACTATAAAAATTCAATTCTGAATATACTACACACATGTGCTCAATCTGTTCTCAATCTACACAATTCCCTGCAAACCGCCTCAGGGGACATGTGAATGATAATGTAGTGTCTTAAGGTTAAGAGTCTCCCCCTTCGTTCATCATAGTCTCTGATAGAAAAAAGGAAGGCATTTTTTAATGTATCTTATGGTTCGTTCTCGGTCTCATGTAAGGTCTTGCCGCGACCAATAATTGGCACTTTTTACCATGGTACTGCGTATCGCTGGGTGCGCTACTCTCGGCAAAACCTTCAATGCCGCTATCGGTATTAAAATCTGTGAACAGTAGAGACACAGATGAGCAGTATCGGTATCGGTTTGAGTACCGTTGTATGGTATCGTCCAATTTCTCGCGGGCGTGAGAATGCTCTTTTTTTTCCCTCGGCCACGCCCCCTTTTCCCGCCGCCCTTTTTCCCGCCTCTCGCTCCGTGACCCTTCCCAGCATTCCACGCCCGCCCACCCAACTTAACTTCCCCCAGACAAGGCGAAAAAGGTCGGACGGAGTGGGGGTTGGTTTAGTCGTAGTACGTGCCTCTCTTCCCCATAACAACACAGAGCCCGTTCTTTTCCCTTCTTCCACACACTCGCTCGCTGCATCCTACATCCAACGAAACGCCTTGCAAGCCACCCCCAGGGTGTGTGGCACGGGGTGATCCCACACCAGGCATGTAATGCTCGTCCCAGTTCAATTTCAAGCCCTAAACGCTCCCCCGGTGGCTAAGCGCAGACTTTACAGCAGTCAGTAGAAACGCAAGGCTTAACTAGAAAGAATGAGAGTGCTACGATGACAAAAATTCTTACATGAAGTATAACGGTTAAGATACAACAACTGACATGTATTACTAATACTGTTTACACATGAATACTAATAAATACTAATGCAAGCATACAAGAATACAATATCATGCGGGACATTTTAAGAGTGGTGGAGTTTAGGTAATAATAATAAGTTTTTAAACTCACACTCAAGCGTTTCAACCCGAAGGTTGGTTTTGATAGGTGAGAGAATATCTCATCCCGTACTAAGCCATTGGCGTGTGAAGTTCACACATTCACATGGTAGGGGGGCCATTTCATTTCCCTGGGCCACTTGCGATTTTCCACGAAGATCTGACAATCAGATAGTCACACCGCGAGGATTTTCGAAATGGGTGTCTGAAGACACTTTACCCGAATTTGAATTCGGGCCCGGGACCATCCGGTAGGTAAGCCACTATACCACAATGGCACAAGGACCATAATACATATTGCCATTGAGACTTTTCACGAGGTTTGTCAATAGGTAGTGTAGCTAATTAGTTGATTTGTTACTAATGCTTGTTTCTTTATCTGCCACTAACTATTTACAGCACGTGTTGCATGTTATCTGCATAACTCTTGTATCACTGTGAATTTATGTAGTCGCAAAATATATAAATATACAGTTTCTATAACGTATTTAAGCGGTTTCTCGGGATTTACACCGGGTATTCAGGTCTATGGTGGCCGACATGTCGACGCTCAAGTCGAGCATCGTCCTCTGGGCAGAGGTGAGTGCACTCAAGTTTGCCCTGAGGATGAGGCTCGACTTAAGCGTTGAAACGTCGGCCGCCATGGACCTAAACACCCGGTGTAAATTCCCAGTGTTCGCTAACATGCATCATCGCAGGGAAAACCTGAAATCCTAGTTTCTATAACATTGATGGCACACCTATCGTGTAGTTACCTTTGCTGAAATTTCGCCTCCTGACAAGTATTAGTAGAATTTTGCTAATGCATTAATAGTCGTAGTTTCGTTAACTTTATTAGGGTATAAAGTAGCGCATATTGGTGATAACTCGCCCCCTGCCACACACCTTTATGGTGACGTACAGGGAATAATGTAGAGGTAGATGTACAGGTAGACTTATCAAGTGTCGAACATGTAGACTTATCAAGTGTAGCCTACGTAAGGATGGTAGCACTTTCAGGGGAAAGATCTATCGGAACTAATATGGCCCCTTATTTCAGTGGGAGAAATGGCATTTTTTATCTATCCATTCTGTAAATTATTTCTTGTAATCGTGGTCGTTTCTACTGCTGGCTTAAAAAAAAAATGTTAAATTTATTTCGTGCGTCTAGTAGGAATAGTCCACTGCGAACTTTCCCAAAAGGTTCAACCTGTACTTTTCTCTTCAATATGTTAGAGATTCTCTCCCTAAGTACTTTACAATGTTATCTTCCCCTCTTAACCCTCCTATCCTTTGCTACCATTCTCGTGTATCCCAGCAGCCTTGAAGGACACCCCTCCCCCGTGAGGACACCCCCCCCCCCGTGTCTTGTTTTACGTCGAAACCTTTCGGCTGCTATCTCTCCCTCCGAACGTCTCACAATTCCTCTCTCCCTCACTTCCTCAACCTGTCTACTTCAGTCATCAGCCCTGATCCTCCCTTTTCACCCAAAAAAATACTCAGGAACTGTGGTTCACAAACGATCGGGTGTCTTCCAAGAAGAAAAGGAACAGAAAAAGAAACATTTTAGTCCAGGATCGTACTTTTGGGTAGTATGTACGTTGATGAAAATGGGCATAGTAGCAAAGACATTGGGAGGAGGAGAAGAGCGCAAGCAAAAGGAACGTTTAGTGATAGGAGGGAGTTGATGACGGGAAACTTGGTTGAGGATGTTAAGAAGCGGCTGGTGAAGAGTTTAATATGAAGTGTAGCATCGTAAGGGTCAGAACGTGGACTCTGGGAAAGGAGGACGAGAAATGGCAGCAGGCCTTCGAGATGTGGTCGTGGAGGAAGATGGAGAATGTGCGGTGGTCGGAAAGGAAGACAAACGAGTGAGCGATTGGTAAGATAGCTGATGACAGGAATCTTCTGGAGGAGATAAGGAGGAGTGAGTTCGGATGAGTACAACGCCCAATTTAGAACTCCCGATTATTGACATGCAGGCATAATAAAACTTGGCTTGCGGAAGCGACTATCGAGGAATCGGTGGATCTAGACGCGTTCACCTCTTGGATTAAAACGCGGGGAACAAAATCACGACCTTGGGTGAGGGATAGAGGGGGCTCCTTGCCGGGCATTCCCCCCATTCCAACAGACACAAGGTCGAATTCTTTGGCGGCCCGCGCCGAATAAAAAATCAGGAATGCCAAGAGAGGGAAAGAAAATACGCGGTTTGCCTCCGTTTTTGTGACTCCCCGCCGCCGTGGGAAGAGGGGCAAGGGGATGGGTGGGAGAGTGCCGATTGCTTGAACTGTTTAAAAAAAGAAAAAGAAAATTCGACGGATGAATTTTGGTTAACCCTCCGTGAATAAAAAAAAGACAAATATAAGTCCATTTTCTCAGTTTCGGCAATTTCGTGACTAAAGGGGGACGAGAGAAAAAAAAATAATTGTTCGAACCTTTCCATGAAAAGATGTCGAGGGATAAATATTTTCCCTTCTCATCAACAACTGATGTTCTGCCTCGATTGGTTTACCAACGCGTTAACTTCAAAGGCATCCAGCATCATAAAAAATAAAATTTGTCCAAATATACCTATTCTCAGCACGGCAATAAAAATTCATAGGTACATCTGACCAATAACAGCTAGAATAGTTGAACACCGTCCTAAAATACTTTATATACACCTGTCACGCACCGATCAAGCCGCTAGCTAGCACCAAGCCAGTTGAAGGTGGAGGACCTTGGCTTGGCTCGCAGCGGAAAGGGCAGAAAAAGGTAGCGGGCGAGTGAGGGGGGGGGGGGGAGATATCCCATGCGGTCCGGACAAGCGCGTTTTTTTCTGTGTTAAACCAAAGAGCGTGCTGCTGCAACACATCTCTTCGTCCGGAATGAAATCCTTTTGTCCGCCTGGTTCCACGAAATTCGGGTATATATATATATATATATATATCCCGGGTCAGGTTAAATATTTTCTCTTTTAATTCGACTCATTTTCATCTTCCCCGCCAAACCCTGTGTTCGTCCTTTTCTGTGTCCCTATCCCTTTCCAATTCCTATGTTTTTATTTTCCTGTGTATGTATATATATATATATATATATACTCAATCATTCGAAAACATGACGCTCAAAGGCGCGAATAAATTCATACATTCATAGGAAAATGGAAATGGATAGGAACACATAAAAGGGCGAACACAGGGTTTGGTGGGGAAGATGAAAATGAGTCAAATCCAGACAGAAAAAATTTCACCTTAGCCGGGATTCGAACCCGGATCTCCCAATTGCCGGTGTTTATTTGTGTCTTTTTCACGTATTTCTATGTTTTTCAAGTGTATCAATATATTACCTATGTACTTATTTGTGTGAGTATATATTTTTTCGTTATTTTTTAAACTTCCCCTGCCTCTCACACTCCGTTTGTTACTCGCTGGCGCCTTTTTCCTCCTGCTGCCCTCGCCGACCGACCATTCCTCGCGCTCCTCCGGCCAAAGACTTTTCAAAGACAGGGTCCACCTACCTTTCTTTCTCCATCACACGCTGCCGTGCCTCTTCTCGAAGTCCCTTTGTTCTCCTCCTCTGTCCGTTTCGTCTTTTTCCTCTATGCTTTTCCCCATTCCACATTCCCGGGCGATGCCTCATCTCATCCCCTAAGGTATGTATACCGACCTACTCTTCCCAGCCTCCCTCCTCTCCACCTCCACTTCCAATCTCTCTTCGCTTTGAACCCCACCAGTATACACGTACAAGTAGCCTCCTCGCCAACTTCCCGCCAACTTTCCAAATCACTGCGGATGCACAAATGATAGGGTACGCAGTCACGCGCACGGGTGCATAGATGCACATACCTACATCTACGTCAAACCCTGGAAGTCACTTCAAGGGTATGTGTGGGGCTGAGGGTGAGTAATCACCAAACTGTACTACACCATCTATACTAATAAAAGTCAATGTCCTGGGGAGGGGAGCCCTGCTAAGAGTGGGATTACGGTCGACGTTTGCTGACGTAACGTTAACGGTCTAAGGTGTTCAATTTTCCGTTGTTTTCTCTTCACAGAGGAATACATCCCGATTGTCGGGAGTGCCAAAGCCAATTTTATACCGTTTTTTTTGCAAACGGAACTATAAACTTTTGCGAAGTGACCGTTTATTTTCATATTTTAAATACAAAGTATATAGATTCCGCTAAAAATACGGAGAAATAATGATTAAAAAAGGTCAATTATGTTTAATTGAGAAGTTAAAAAGTAATATGGCCAATCAGGAAATGAAATTTAGTAAATATTGAGAAAAAAGTTCTCCTCTGATTGGCTGCCGGTAACATATCGTGATGGAAAAGTTAGGCTTTGAAAGACTTGCCCAACCTCCGCTGACGGCGCCTTCAACGTCTGGCCATTTTAATAGGTTTCACTACTTTACAATCTCCAAGCTCCGCGAACGCCACCGTCCGTCTCCGTCACGTCAGGAATCGTCGATAGTACTAATCCAACCACAATGATGGAGAAAATGGCTGAACCGATTTATTTGGTATTGATTACAATATTTTCATATGGAATCACATATATATCTGGAAAAATTCCCGAATAACCATTTTCGACACAGATACATTGTATATTGATAAAATTAACAAACTAATAAGCTCCACGTTCAATTTTCATATCAACCATGTAGCTACCGACAACAACGTTGCACTTTAGCACAGATGTTTACATTTTTTAAACATTAGTGACTGCCTCCAGATACTACATAGCCTACAAAAAAACATTTTAAATAAATCTATATAAATAAGATTTCCATGACTGGGTATTTGCCCGTCATTTTTTACGGGTAATCTGCTTACTCCCTAATATCCATCCATTACAGTAATCTACCGGTTAGAGGTAGGTTGTGATGAAAGTCAGAGAATATCCAACGAACTCTTACACGTGCTGTGCCCTTTCTACCTCTTGTATTTCTTTCTTCATCTCAGCATAAGTCCTACCTTTCTTCATCCCGTCCATAAAACCGATTCTCTTCCTTCCCCTTCCCCGCTTACCCAACATCCTTCCCTCTATCACGACCTTCAGCAAACCATCGTCCCTCATTACCCCTTCCAGCCACCTACCCTGCCTTCCCCTAATCTCATCTATAAGTTTCCTCTCCTCGCCCACCATGTCAAGCACTTCCTCATTTGTCTTCCTTTCCGTCCAACGCACCTTCTCCATCCTCCTCCACACCCACATCTCAAAAGCCTTCAGCCTATTTTCGTCTTCCTTTCTCAAGGTCCACGTTTCTGCCCCATACAACGCCACACTCCATATCAAGCTCTTTACTAGCCTCTTTTTTACATCCCTACTTAAGGTCCCCGTCATCAGCTCCTTTCTATTATTGAACGCTTCCTTCGCTAGCGCTATTCTCCTCCTAATGTCTTTGCTACTATGTCCTCTTTCTTCTAGCGTACTACCCAAGTAATTAAATTGTTCTACTTGATCCAGTTTGTGACTTCCTACTCTTATCACCAGCTTCGCTTTCTTTGTCCTACAGAATCTCATTACTTTTGTTTTCCTATTATTTATCTTCATCCCGTATTTCTCACACTGCTTTTCCAGTGCATCTACTAAAGTTTGCAGTTCTTTCGATGACTGACTGACCAATGCCTGGTCGTCTGCGAATCTAACCGACTTTATCCACTGGCCTCCTACTTTCATTCCCACGTCTAGCTCATCCCATGCCTCTCTTACCATTTCCTCAGAATAGATGTTAATAAGTAAAGGCGACAACGGGCACCCTTGCCGCACCCCGCGACCTATTACTGCCCACCCTGATTCACCGTCCGCTACCCTTACCTGAGCCCTCTGCCCCATATATAAGTTTCGGATGAGTCTCCTATCGCGCCAGTCTATTCCTATTTTCTCCAGTATCTGCATTAGTTTCTCCCAGTTTACTCTGTCAAACGCCTTTTCGAAATCTACAAAACAAGCGAAAACATCCTGATTATAATACTTATAAGGTGGTGATATGTCACCAACAAGCACTGCACTATAGGTATGCTACCAATATTATTATAAAAATTATTTGTATTGATGTATTTCACAACTATATCAATGAACAGAAGTACAAGAGTTATACAGGCAACATACAAGGTGTGCTGCTAGTACTGTGTAGCAGAGTAAGAAACAATAATTAGTGAGCAAATCAACTAGGCACTCGCTTGTGAAAAGCATGGCGCGAAGTAGAGTGAAGCATACATGAGATGCGTTTGGTTTCACTATTCCAAAATTTGAACTTACTCCCAATAAAGCATCTGATTTTGTATAGAACACTGAGAATGTTTTATATTCGATGTGGTGATAGGTCAATATTGTTTGGAACTTATAACCAAAATACTGTGTACACCGCCAGAGACAATCATTTTATAAGGACATCTCATTGTACAAAAGATCATTTGTGTATTTAGGGCCCAAAATGTACAACATGTTGCCATGCTATATAACTAATGTAAATAGCTCTCATGTATTTCTTAAATTGATAACGAAATGGCAGTTGCAAAAAAGGAAGTTCTTTGATTATCTTAAAAAAAAGAAAGAAAGAAAAAAGTTTTTCACTTTTGTCTAATGTTGCTGGGTAAAAATGCCTTGTTTTAATAAAACTAATTCACATGTGCCAAAGTTGAAAGGGTGTCATATACAGGTCCCCCTTTTTGACACCCTATTACATCTCCATATCTAATATATATATATATATATATATATATATATATATATATATAAGATATGGATATTAGATATTAATTTGCCCGCTCGTCAACGCTTGGTTTACGGTCAGTGTCCTCTAATCCTCCGCTGGTGAGTGCCACCAAGTTTCGCTATACCTATACTTATTTTTGGCTGCATTTTAAATCGACAAATCCAGTCAAAAGTTTCAAAATGAAGTTTTTCAATTCTTTTATCCCTCGCGAGAAAAATGTCATTTTAACCAGTCCGTTCTGCAGTCTATTTTCATTTTCACGATATTATCTACCATAGGTAGTATGTCGGGTTTTGTAACATGTAATTGGCGTCATCGGAGAATAAAACGGTATGGAACTTGTACAGAAGATTAAGTCTAAACTTTAACTGACGGTCTGATTCCCTTTGATGCTGTTACCATCACCAAAAGGGATGAAATTCGTCTTGAAAATATAATTTTACGCAGATGTTCTTCTCGTCTCCAGTCCACAATGTAGCACAGAATGTGGTCGTGTTTAATAAGTCACAGTCCTGGAGGATAAACCCAACATTGACATGTGCTGCAATATGGACTTCATAAGAGAACATCGGTTTCGTGTTAACCCCCGCAGAAACTCGTCTTGAACAAAGATTTATTTTATTTATTGTTTTTAATGTTCTTAACGTCCCACTGCAATTACGTCTAACAATAAGAGAGGGTTTACACTGGCATTTCCTTTCGCAGGTCGCGTCGGCAAGAGCTCACGTGCTCTGCTGAAAACATTATCCCAAGTTAGTGCAGAGCCTGATTGGTTGCCGTTTACACCGCCATAAAATACGCTTCTGCAAGCGTCTTGCCGAAACTTTTAAAAGTTCTGCTAGAGGACTTGCAGAGCCGTTTACACAGCTGCAATTCACGTCAAAAGTCGCTTGCTGCAATTAACTTGCGTAATAAACTTGACAGTGCAAACCCACCTTAACTCTGATATTCTTAATGGTATTTTATCATTTCTTAAAGTCGCAAAATAAAAGAAATTACACCTAAAAATCCTTATTGATACCTGATTTTGCTCAGAAATCTTTTCTGGCCTTAATATCTATCCCTGAAGGAATTTTCCCACACATCATACTCAGCCCAGTGAATTTCTCGTATCTAAAGTCCTCATAATGTGGCAATTCATTAAAATCGTTGAAGTCGTTTTCAAGGTATATTCTACAAACATGCATACCAAGAATTATTACTTATTTAAGAGCATATGATAACAAAAACGTCCATACTTTATGTATCGATCGATATTATCGATATAAATATTATTGTCGAAGGTAAAAATAAAAAATTCAAAAAATCTCGGCTTGGCAAATAGCACTAGAAAAATTAACATAGTCATAAGCAGTGCACTAACTGCATTCGTTGGAGTCTTTAATTACGAAATATTAATCCCAGGAGTAGCTTACTTAAGGTGGCTGGGAACGGAAATCGTGGGTCATTGAGATATTTTGGAAAACCTTTCATTTAAGTGCATCCGTTTATGCGATGGTAGGTACTGACCACACATGCATAAAATGAAATGATACTAGAATCACATTTTAAATGTTTTACCTTTATCAAATTATATTATGATTAAAGTTTTCGGCGCGTTTTTCTAAATTTATACGAAATTACATCGAAACATGTTTTCTTCGATTATTAGACTCGGCGTGAAACCTTGATATCTGTCAGCAACAATAATGATAATAAGAAATGTATTATTTCGCGTTTAGAAAAAAATGTACACATGTCATGGAATTAGTATGATATATATGTCATGTGACATAAATCTACATGAAATAGTATCGAATTGCCAAAAAAATATCGGTACGATAAAATGTTTTTAGTTTTATCAACAGATATCACTTATGAGAACACGTATGCAAAGTTTCACGCAAATCCGTACATAAACAAAAATCGCGCCAACCTCATTAAATTTAGCGCGGTGTTGGGTTTCCCCCGTGGTCTAGAGGTGATTGCACAGAGCGTAATTTTGGCGACAGTATTCTCCATGAAGCCCATACTGTCAACTAAACATGAAACACATTATAGTATGTCCCTTAGGGTAGTAATCTTTGGTAAGTGTATCTCTTCCCCAACAATTTCCACACCACTCTAAACACTCCGTCCTTTTTCCGATATCCTTAAGACTTCTCGGCCCAAAATCCAGCCAACCGACTCCTTGAGACACATTAGCGGTCCCTCCCCCTCCATTCCCATGGCAACAAACCCTCCTCCCGATCCACTACCACCGACCGGGCACGTCCCTTTATCCCCGACGAAACTCATCACTTTCCCCTGCCATACTCCTTGGAGCAACCGACCCCGCCCACAAGACCCTTAAAACACCCCCTGCCACACACAACCCTCCCGCCAAAATCCCCAACCCCTCCCCCTTTGCGTTTCCCACCCTTATCCTCCATCCTTCGGGAAAAAAAGAAGGCAGGGAGAAAAATATATGTGTAGGTTATGTTTTTTTTACACACACGTACACGCAGTCAGAAATATTTCCGTGGAGTTTTTTTTCCCGAGTCGGTCGGCGGCCTAGAGAGTCTTCGGGGTATTTGTGTTGGGATGGGTGGGAGGGGGATAAAGGCGAGTGGGGGTGGAGGAAGAAAGATTTTCCAGTGGGAGAGGGTGGAGGAGAAGAGGATGGGAGAAGGGGACGTGTTTTGAAATAAAAAAATGTGTGAATGTTCGTTTGTGTGTGACATGAGGTTGTGATTCCCAGTTTCCACTGCTGACGTAACCAACCTACCATTCCTACCACCTTCGGCATTTTACGGGCGACACTCGGCGCTGCCACAAATTGTGTACAGAGAGGAAAAATTGTTTGCTCTGTAAGCTGTTTTATGTAATGACAAGAAAATGGTGCCCGTTGAATTGCAACGGGAAGAAGAACAAAATAAAACTGTTGAGTAGGGCTAAAAGAATCCTCTCAAAATGACGTGTAAAATTCATATACTATGTTGCAGTTATTAACCACACATGAAGATATTGGGATGAAAAATATCTCGGTTAAAATCTCGCTGTAATTCTGTAATAGTATTGACCATTTAACCTAAGCCATTAGTGCCCCGGGCATAGGTTCACATTACAAGCCTATGCTGAGGTTTAAAAGTAAATAAAAACTTCTAATATTAAAGTAGTGCAAAAACTTACGATTTTGGAGGCAAACACTCAAATTTCAGGAAAAAAAGTGTTTTCGAAAATCAAATCCAAGAATTTAATAAATATATTTTTTTCAGTCACCCGAAACTTAAGTTTTTAGCTAATATAATGAGTGAAAGTAATGTAAAAAAGTAAAAAATAAACCTTTCCACCAAATCCAATGCTTTACTTATGAAAGTATAAAAGAAAGGATTCCTAATAAATTCAACAGATTCAGGCGAGATATCGTGGAAGTTCTTCATAATGTAAGAGAAACAATTGCACTTTTCCACAAATTGGTTTATTGCGTACAACGCGTTTCGGCTCACAGAGCCATCATCAGGTACAAGTCTTGTACCTGATGATGGCTCTGTGAGCCGAAACGCGTTGTACGCAATAAACCAATTTGTTGAAAAGTGCAATTGTTTCTCTTACATTATAAAAGAAAGGGCCAACACAGGGGCCCCTGGGGCTCTTAAACTTTTCTACTATAGCCTATCAATCCTAAGTCCCAAGGAACATGAGTACAAAATTTTATTCTAATCCGTTTAGGATTTTAAAAGTCTATACGTAGCGTTCAAACAAACAGAATTTCATTTTAATGGATTGTAGCAAAATCACTGCAATGCACTCAGTGACTTTTGGCGAACTCTGAAAAAGCGATTAGTAAATCATCGATAACATCATTCTACTGTCTAATACTCCGAATGATCCGACTCAGGAGGCTCTGGCTCCAAAAACTACAACGGTTTTTCGAATCCATAAATATCTCGTGTCGTCAATTATCCGATTGACAGCTGCCGTCACCGTAGACGTCCCACGAAAAAATTTTGTGTAAAATAGTACGAAAATTCCAAAGCGATAAAATTTTGTGAGATTAATAGCTGGCTTCACAACCATTTAGCTATGTAATCGATCCTTAAAGAGTTCCATAAAGTTATAGACCTCCATTGCAGATTTAGAGTAGCAGGAACTATCGCTTCCGTAACTTATGCCCAAATAGTTATTGCTTCCAATGTTTTTTCTACTATCCTGCTGCTGGTTAAAATTTATTTATGATTATCTTAAGCTAGAAATCACTTATGAAAATTAATGGTCGCCAGAATGAGTAAATAAACTTGCCATTCGACACAAATAAATCTCTTATTAAGAAATGAAGACTTCAAGAGGTTCATAGCACATCCGCCTACTTGCTTGCTTAATGGAAGTTAAAAAAAATTAATCTCCATTTCATCAGGACTAATAAGCTATGAGACCACTTATGAAAACAAAAAATTTTTTGAATGTTATTGCAACGCATAATGAATGAATGATTTGACTTAGAGATTTCGGAAATTTTTTGATACTTGTGTCGTTTCTGCACTGGCCATAAGTTGAAAAACAAAGAAACAACATTTCATGCAACATTCACAGAATTACATGCTCTGTGCTGACAATCATTAAGGAAATATGTACATTCTATATCTTTACCACGGGTATCGGAAAATCAACATTCCATTACACGAAATAAGGAGTTAAACATATAAAATGATTGGGTAAAAACCTACAAGACGGCCAGTTTCAAATATCCATCAGCTGATGGTCAGCTAGAGGAAATAATTGGTAGGATACCTGGGAATAAGCACTTGATAATAATGGGGGATTGGAACGCGGTGGTGGGTGAGGAAAGAGATGGACGGGAGGTGGGCGATTACGGGCTAGCAAGAATAAACGACCGCGGCGAGAAAGCTGTGGAGTTTTGCCGTATAAATAACCAAGTGATTACAAAAACATGGTTCAGACATCATCGTATACATAGGAACACATATAAGAAGCCGGGTGACACAGATAGGTTCCAGATAGATTATATAATGGTTCGTCACAGATGCAGGAAGTGTTAAAAACTCGCATACTTATACAGGAGCTGATGCAGACACAGATCACAACTTACTAGTCATGAAATATCGGGTAAAACTGAGAAAGATAAGAATGGGAAGGATGGTACGAAATGGAGGCATTAATTGGGGCAAAGAAGAAGAAGTATCGAGAAATGGTTGACGAGATTCTGGGTGAGGATCATGGAATTAGATCAGTGGAATATGAATGGGGAAGTTTGAAAAATGGAATTGTAGAAGCGGCAAAAGAAACAGTAGGCGTAGTCAGGGCAATTAAAATTAGAAAACGGTGGATCACGAAGGAGATGATAATGGAGATGAAGGAGAGAAGGAAATGGACGAGCATAAACCCAGAGCTAGGCAAGAGAAAATACCGAGAATTAAATAACAAGCTTAGAAGAGAAACAAAGAAAGCAAGAGAGGTATGGTGGAGAGAACAGATAGACTCGTCAGAGAAATACCAAAAAGAGGGAAGAGCAGATGCATATTATAGGAAAGTAAAGGAACTGAGGGGTGGTAACAAGAGAAGGGGAATTATAACGATAACAGACAAGACGGGAAAGATGATCGTAGAACCAAAAGAGATACAGGAAAGGTGGAAGGAGTATGTTGAAGAGCTGTATGGTAAAGAAATAAGGCCCAATACGTTAGACATAGAAAGGTAATGCGACATCGACAGAGATGGCATCGGACCAGGTATCCTAGATAGCGAAATCGAAAGAGCTCTACGAGACATGAAAAGAAATAAGGCGGTATGTCTAGATTACATAACTGCAGAGTTTTTAAAGAGCATAGGGAAGAACAGAAGAGGAAAACTTTTTGCGCTTATTCGTAGGATGTGTAGGATTCGTAAATCTGGGTGACGACCAGTTCGGGTTTAGGAGAGGGACGGGAACGCGAGATGCTAAAGCGGTGATGAGGACGCTAGTAGAAAGAAACCTAGAGTATGGGCAGGATGTTTTTGTATGCTTAGTAGATTTCGAGAAGGCGTTTCATCGGGTGGAATGGACGAAATTAATGGGAGTGTTGAAGAAATTAGGGGTCGATTGGAGGGACTGGCGTCTGATTCGGAATTTGTATATGAACCAGACGGTGCAGGTTAGTGTATCCGATAGAGAAATGGAATGGGCCACGATAGGACGGGGAGTGCGGCAGATGTGCCCACTATCGCCGTTGCTTTTTAACGTGTATTAAGAAGAAATGGTGAGGGAGGCATGGGGGGAGGAGGAGGTAGGAATAAAGGTAGGAGGGAAGCTGACAAAATCAGTGAGATTTGCAGATGATCAAGCATTGGTTTGACAGTCTGCCAAGGGGTTACAGTCAATGGTGAATGCGTTAGAGGTGCAGTGCGAAAGGTATGGAGTAATCAAGTGAAGGTGAAGATCAACCACATAAAAACGAAAGTGATGAGATTTTCTAGAAGTAAGAAGGCTAGAGTCTAAATATAAGGGTGGGAGGGCAGAATATAGAGCAGGTCGAGCAGTTTACGTATCTGGGTAGTATTTTGGAGGAGAATGGGTTTAGTGGAGCGTAGCGCTATATGGGTCGGAAAATTGGTCATTGCGAAGGGAGGATGTGCGTAGACTTGAGGCGTTTGAGATGTGGGTTTGGAGAAGGATGGAGAAGGTACCTGGGTGGCAAGGAAGACGATCGAGGAGGTGATGGAAATGGTTGGAGAGGAGAAGAAGCTGGTGTCAGAGGTGCGGAGAAGGTAGAAGAGATGGATGGAGGAGGTTTTAAGAGGAGAGGGTATGTTGAAGATAGTGATAGAGGGGAGAACACTAGGGAAGCGTGGAAGAGGAAGGAAGAGAATAGGAATTTTGGACGAAATAAGAGGAGGTAGAAGATATGAACAACTTAAGAGGGAACTAATGACGGGACATCCTTATGAGGGAAAGTGAGACAATGTCAACGAAATTGGGATACAGAATGGGGACTGTCCAAGAACCAACCAATCAGCTGGTAGAATACTTGAATGAATGATGGGTAGGGAGAATGATGTACCCGTGTACCATGGGCCGCTTTGAATATCTGGCAAGTGATGTCAAGTAGCGATCTCACGCAGTAGTATGTCCTTCTTTCTGATGTAGTGAATTGCTTCTGTGAGTTTGGCGCTGCTTGCCTTGCCACGTGTGCCAGAAAACAGTAATAACCTTTGGATTTTTCATAATTTGGTGAGTCAAATGAGTATAAGGATAATAAGAACTATGACGATGCAATTTTCCACATAAAAATTTTTTAATCGACCCGGGTTTCGATGCACTGCATTTCACCTGATGATGTGGAAAATTGCATCGTCATAGTTCTTATTATGTTCAGATTCCACAACATCTCGCCTGATTCCTCCCTTTTTGTGAGTATGAGGCTTTGTAACTACGTTGTATTATAGCAAGCAGCTATTTGTTGAAAGATACACATGCATGTGTCTCGAGTCACAACTGCGTCTTGCACCATGGGCCGGCGGTCTACGGTACAGGAGGTTAAAATATATTTTGTTGATAGCGTGTTTCAGGGGTATGCACAAAAGATAAAAATGCATCATTACCAAATTAGTACGAAAAGCGACCCGGTAAACATACCCTGGAGGCCATTCATTCTGATGATACAGCCATTCTGCAAGCACAGACCTCTGGGGCTCAGGCCGCTAGTACGACACACATGTTGTGTAATTACCTATTGAAAGAGAAAATATGATATAAAGTTTGACTATTCAATGAAAGACCATATTATCAAAAGGGAAACAAACATAAAATACTTAGGCAATCTTTTTTATTTTAATGTGACTTTTGTTAGCCACATTTACATGCACCCATTGCTGCATGTAAATTATTTGGTTTTATATGTCGTATTTCAAAGTACTTAAAAATGAAAGTGTGTTAACCATGTTGTATTATTCTTTTGTAAGGAGCGAATTAGAATATTGTTCGGTGACATGGAAAACATGTACACAAAATCTAGTGGAACAATTAAGAGAGTCCAGAAAAGGTTTTTCAGGTTTCTTTATTATGTTCGGTACCATGTTTACCCCACTTTTGAAAATCATGTTACGTATGAAGAATTATTGTCATTGTGTTTTTAATTTTCATAAACTTAGTGATAGAAGAATGTTAAATGATTTGTTGTTCCTACATGATGTAATTAATAAAGGAGCGAGCTCTAACCTGTTATGCAAATTAAATATGCTTAATCCAAATAATAAAGGCAGACACAAGAGGACATTTTACACAATAAATATAAATAGTAATTATTGTAAAAATGCTCCGATTAATAGAATGTGTACTACATTTAATACTGTTAGTAATGACTTGGATTTATTTGAGGACAAAAAAATGTTTTACAAAAGGGTGTGTAGTAAATTGTCAGCACTCAGATTGTAAAATTCTAAATCATGAAATGTATATGTGTAATGTATTTTTTGGCCAGCTTGACTCCTTTTATTTATAGCAATTTTAAACATTTGTATTTGTTATTGTTCACACTTTTATTATATTCATATGTTGGGTGAACGTTAAACTCAATAACTTCAATTCAATACATCTTATTGAATGTATTTTACAGGGGCACGGCGACCTTAAAGGAGGGGTTAAAAAAACGCCAGTTGACGCCACTACCTTTGTCTATAAAAATATATCTCCAGGCTTGATAATGACTGCAATCAAGTAAATTGCATTAAAAATAGTAACTGTTTAATAAAAATAACTTATGCGTGTGCGGTTGTAGACACATATATTATAAAGTGTGATGGGTGAAGAAAGGAATGAAAAGTACACATTGGCAGAATATACATCGATACTCACGCGATAGCAACGTATTTATCGTGAATGTCATGTTAGGGTTGGAAAAGCTTCGTCGGGAAAGGTGAAGACGCTCTTGGATGAATTGAAGCGACGCTGATGAAAGACGAATTTAGACTCTCAGGAATACCCGGGACGGCCGAATAGTAGTGAGGGACTGCCTCAAAGGCTTGCTTGGCGTTGAGTGATGTCGTGATACACCGATGTTGATGATCGGGAAAAGGAAACAAAGGCAACTTTTCATCTCACCCTGCCTGTTACATTCACCACCGGGGCATCCATTTCAGAAATCGACGTTGCTGAACACCGACTAGAGACAGTAAGGTAATTAGCCCATCAATCTACCCCACGAATAAACTTAAACCAGAATGTTGGAATTTAGAATATCACTAAGACACTCAAAATCATCCATTGTTCTTGATCTGCTACTGAGTTTTACAGGATGTGATTAATTTAGAAAGAAAAACATCGCAATATCAATTTCAGGAAAACATTTTCAGGTATTTGGATATCCCGATATTTATCGACATTTTAAAAGAAGTTTATCTTAAATCGTAATCAAGTATGAAAACTGCGGTTAGGAATCATTAATTTTTCATGCGGAAATAATTGAAACTCTCCGTTGTTCTAGATCAATTAGCTAAATTTTACTGAGTGTAGTTACTTAACATGTTAAAAAAATCGCACAATAGCTTTCAAGAAATATTTTTAATACCATTTGGATTTCCGGATATCGCCATAATCGTATGATGCTATAAATATATTATGATCAAAATTTTAACAGCGGTTTTAAATCATTGAAATATCATACTGATGCACTCAAAATCCTCCATTGTTCGAGATCCATTTGCGAAGTTTTACAGAGTGTTGCCATTTAAGATGGAAAAAATTGCTCTATAAATTTCAAACAAAAAGTAACACGCCATTTAGATTTGAGGATATTGTCAGAATTGCTTGATCTAAACTCTGCATACATTACAATCATATATCAAAACCGCGGTAGTAAATCAACAATAATATCCCTTGTAACTTTAAACGATAAATATACTATAGGGTTATTTTCCAGAATTCAGTCATTGTTATAATCATTTTAAATACTAAATAAGAGGTGCATTTTGGCTGGTTATAGAAACGACACAATTGTATCCAAATGAGTAATGAAATATATAAGTCAAAGCATTACTATATGCGAAACAGTAACATCCTAAAAATTCATTGGTTTCATAAATGTTCTCATTCCTTATTTGGCGTGATGGAATGGAGTTAAATACATAAACCACATAATTCATACATAGTTCCTTAAGCAACCAAGAAGGAGAATGCGAATGGAGTCACTTGGAGGGTTAATTACTTAGTAAAAGTGATATCCTGTGGCTAATGACTAGTTAAGTAACCCATGTTGGCTAGAATTAATGCGCATTAGTAAATATAAACATGCATAAAGTTTACCTAGAAAAAGGAAAACGAGTTTTATAAGCAAACTAGATAGCGGGTGCGCAATGAACGATACGATACATCTAGACGTGAATAAATTATATATCGATATTTACACATCTGGGGTCAATATCGTAAAAATTGTGTATCGCACATCCATACTCGCACCGTTGATTTAGATACGGATCTCTATCTTGACAATAATTTATGCACATACGTAAATATAATCATGCATACATTTTATCCAGCAATAGGAATATGAGTTCCATATGCAAGCTAAATGGGGGGTTAAGCGATGAACGATACGATACATCGAAACGTGAATGAATGATACATCGATACACAACGATATTTCCACATATGGGGGCGATTTCGTAAAAAATGTGTATCGCATATCCGTACTCGCTCTGTTAATTTAGATACGGATCTCCATGTTGGCTAAATGCGGATCCATTAATGCGGATGCGTGAACAAAATCATGCATAAATTTTATCCAGCAATAGGAATATGAGTTTCATAAGCCTGCTAGATGGGGGTAAGCGATGAATGATACGTTACATCGAAACATTAATGCATGATACATCGATACAAAACGATATTTCCACATATGGGGGCGATTTCGTAAAATATGTGTATCGCAAATCTGTACTCGATCTGTTGATTTGGATACGTATCTCCATATTGGCTCAAATTAATGCGGATGTGTGAACAATATCATGCATAAATTTTATCCAGCAATAGGAATATGAGTTTCATAAGCCTGCTAGATGGGGGTAAGCGATGAACGATACGATACATCGAAACGTGAATGAATGATACATCGATACAAAACGATATTTCCACATCTGGTGCCGATATCGCAAAAATTGTGTATCGCACATCCTCATTGTTGATTTAGATACGGATCTACGCAAAGGGCGGCTCCTCCGTGCGCCGGGGAAGACGTCTTGGAAGCAGCGATGCCTTGAGAGCTGGACTAGAATCGCTCGCGCCGATCTGTTTTCAGCCCGTCGAGCAGAAGAAGGAGGAGACAGGGATATGGCTGTGTGTGTGGGTTGATGCGCCGTGGTGGTGGACGAGGGGGGGAGAGAAATGGGGAGAAGCCTCTCCCGAGAGGCAACGGAGCCTCGTGGCCTGGCCTGGGAGTGAGGCGCTCGCTGGTGGGAGGGTGGGTGGGTGGGTGGAAGGAAGATGGATTCCACGCACACAACAATCCCTTCCCTTTCAGGCACCAGAGAGGAGCCGAGTTATATATCCATCCGTCCCACACAACCACCCATCCCTTCACACACTCCCTTCGTAGTATTCGTCTTTTTTCTGTGTTCCTCATTTTCTTACCCCCGTTCTATCCTCCCACTACTACTGCCACCCATTCCTACCCTTCCTTCACGTTTCAGCTTCCCCCGCAAGAGAATTACCCTCTGAATCCGAGAATTTTCTCTCACTATCTATCTCTCTCTTCCCTCACACAAACTACACCTTCCCTGATCCTATTTTTTTAAGATCCGTTCCCTGCCAATCTCACTCTCCGTCTGGGAGCGTGAGGCCAAAGGAACGGAAAGCAACGGACTGGGTTAGGGAATTCAAGAGAGGAAAGGAGACGGAGGTGAGAGAAACGTTATTTTTTTTAATGTAGTCAGGAAATGTTATTTCGAAAAAGTATTTTTTGCAAGAAGGTTTTTCAGGTAAAAAATGTTGTGAAAATATTTTCGGGAAAATATTTTCCGAAAAAAATTTGCGCGAAAAATATTTTTTGGCAAAGAAATATTGGATAAAATATTTTTACAAAAAAATTTCGTGAAAATATTTTCGGGAAAACATATTTGGTTCAAAACATTTTTACATTTTTGCTCACAAAATTTCCCCTACCACTTAAATTCTCCCACTCCCCTCCCTCACGTTTCAGATTCCCTCGTCCTACTATAGTAGAATCCCTCACCCCTTCTCCCTCTAGCCTCTTCCCACTTTAACCCCTCGATCTCTTATGATCCGTTCCTCTTTCTATTTCTCAGGCGTCCGAGGCTGGGCTTTTCGGTGAATGCGTGAAAGACAGGATGGAACCGTGTGTGCATGGCGAGGTCGGCAAGCGATGGATTGGGTTGTGGGAGATAACGTATAAAACATAAAAAACGTAATTTATCAAAGTTAAAAAAATATTTGCAACAAAAATATTTGAGGTGAAAAATATTTTTCGTGAAAAAAAGTTTTCGAGAAAATAATATTTTTCCACAAAAAAGATATCCGTCAAAAATATTTTCATGTATTTAAAACTTTTATTTAACTTTATTTTAAAATATAAGTTTTAGTAAAAAATTCTTAAATCATATTTTAAGTGAAAAATTGTTTTTGATAAAAACATTTCAAAACTTTTTTGTTTAAAAGCTTTTTAAGGTATTAGTTCCTTTCCAATCAACCAATGTGTTTATTTTTATTTTGGAGAAAATATACATTAATTAAAAACTGGAAAATTAAAAAAAGTATCAAATAAAACTAAAGCGCTCGGGATTTGCTCGCCTTCGGATATCTTAAGTGCTAATTGCAGGTATGTAACAGTGTATTTAAGATCGTAATGAAATCCTTACACGATATTAAATACTGACTGGTTATTACTTTTGCAATAATATTGGTTATTAATTTTGATAGTAAGCCATTTAAATTGGGCAAGGGCCTAGCCACGTTGAAACACCGGTTCCCATCAGAACACCGAAGTTAAGCAACGTTGGGCCCGGACAGTGGTTGGATGGGTGACCCTCCTCCATACCTCAACCAGGCATGGATGGAGAGATGATACTCCCTCCAAACCTATACCCGGGCCGGTTGGAGGGAGGACATCCTCCATGCCTGGTACTGGGGTGAGGCAGGGGGAGGCCAATCCTCCATACCTCTACCGAGGTGCTCTTGTCCCCTGTCTGCAAGTGGCAGACAGGCATGGGGTTGGCACAATGGACCAAGAAAGGTCTAAGTGCCCGGGCTCCTGACGAAGGCCCCCCCAACAACAATCTAACAACAATCTAAGCCATTTAAATTACTCTCCACCCTTACAAAATTCCCTCACACAATCCTACACACATCAACCTACCCATATATGCTCAATGGATCAAATGACCTCAGGTGTCGGTCGCCCTCTTAAATAATGTACCGATATTCTTGAGTTACCGTCATCAAGGGTTTACGGAGCCCACGAAAAAAAATATTACAGAGATGGTTAAAATTAAAAAAAAGACATTGTTTCTTTAAGTTCTTTTATTTTCCCGGCTACCATATACTAGGAAGTTTAAGCGACATACTTCCCTAGTCACAACAAAGACCGTATTCAAGTGAAATTTTTAATTTTAAGAAACTGTAAGGAAGACAAAGTAAATATTGTGATATTGATTCCGCAAAAAGTTTGTTTTACATTACTGAAATTCTTAGTAACTAACTAAATATACACATACAAGTTTTTTACTTGACTTATTTTTTCCACACCGTACGCTGAAAACTCCTTCACAGCCGAAGTCTTTATTGCGATTTTGTAAACATTACTGCGAAAAGTAATTATTTATTTTTAAAAATAGTTGAGAAAGCATACAAAGTACACATTGTTAAATTTCTGACGCGATCTATGTGTAAGATATTCCTCAATTTTAAACAGTCTCTCTGGAGTGCATACCCGAACCCTTCTCCACGGAAAACGGCATGTGCCCATATTTTGGAAAACATCTCTAAAAGTAGTAGGTACGGTAAGTTACTGATATTTTTTATCACTGGACATACGAGACTTTTACCTTTCTAATGAGGCCAAACTCATTGAGTTTTATTTGAGTGACTCAAATAACTTTAGTTAATCAGTCTGTATTATCAACAACATTATGTTTTTCCCCTAAGGCATCATTTTTTCATGAAAATATCCATATCACGTTTTTCATGCGTATACCTAAACTTGTATCCTTGAAAAGCATGTTAATCAAGTTAAGGTACCCCAAACACAGGCCAATGGATTTCAAGGGTCGGTCGTAAAACATTATGTACAGTTGTTTGTGTTTGGAGTTGTAATACATTATTATTTCTATTTCCTTCAGTCGCATAACTATTGCCCTCGGAGAGAAATTACTCGGTGACCTTTGCTTATGCGTCAGCTAACGCCTCCTTGACTCTTTTGCCCTCCTTCCTTTCCTCATCCCTTCCTCATTCCTTCCCCATCCTCCTGTTGTCTAGGATGAACTCAATCAGGATACTGAATCGAAGTGGAGGAAATAATTTATGTTCAACGAAGGAACGAGGAGACAAGAGGTAGGAGAAATTCGACTCATGAACATTAAATGAGCCAGATTCAGTCCCTAAATCTCTTTTAAGTGCTCAATCCCGGACTGATTAGTTACGAAAACCCCCTCGAAACCCTAACAGGTTCATTTTCCAGTTTCTTGACAACTGAAACTGGCAATGCATTTGAAGATTCCCGCTCCCCTAAAATGCAATGGGAAACAACATTTTAAGGTGGATGAAAGCATAAAATATCAGATTTCTGACAACTAATGCGGCCGTCAAAATAATCTCCTGATCACGCTGACAAAATCGCAGAAATGTATCTCCGCTTTTATTAAAAAATTATTATTTTACTGAATCACATAACATACAGAAAGATACTACCTCTCTCACTTCTTAACCTAATGTTATAGGATTTTTACTAAAAACAAATTTAATACTTGTATCTCATTTATCTGCATGTGTCATGGCATCTTCATTGGGAAACATTTTTCTCGTGTGGTAACGTTTTCCATACGCGAAGATTTACGAAGCGCTCAGACGATGTGATTTTTTTCATTTGTCAATTATCAAAGTGAAATAGGTATGTTACCACTTGAAAATAGAAAGATAAAATTTTCAATATATTTTTTAATTCAATCAAACAAAAACTGGCATACTTGTGGCAGTTTTAACGAAAATGATCGGTGGCATATCCGTCGTGAGAAAATACATAAAAATGAAAAAAATAGTAATTTATAAACTTTTCAATACTTTTTGAAGTTGACTACTGAATGGACACGTGGTTTCTCTTTACGTAGGCATACTGCCATTCATGTAGTCACAATTTGAAAATAACGTAAATCTGGCATCGTTGTGCAAGAAACGCCCTATGTTTATAAATGACTCGGATAGCGCCATAGAGAGCCCATAGTAAAATGAAAACGTGGAACGCACTAGAACCCATCGGGAAGAAAGTTTACATACTTCGATCATATGGTACCGTGATCAAAACTGCATAAATATCTCTGGGGTAACCAAAATTTAAACCCCATAAATATTCCCGGACCTTTTGCAACCTAGAACCCCCCAAAACATCGATTTGATACCTAAACGTTTATCTTAAAAATTAGTTTAAAAATAGGAAATTAAAATTAAATGAAACATAATTATGGTTTCTCATGCAGATTGTCCCGCATCAGCATATTTTTACAATAACTTTTTGCTATGCTAAAATTCAATGTTTACACGTGGCTTTTTAATAAGTTGATCTAAGTAGGAAAATGCAGATAATAACAATAATAATTGCGTCATTAATAGACCAAAGTCAAGAATTTATAGTCCATTCTTACAATTCACTCTTGAAATATCACTCAATCATCCATGCCCTGAATAGCCCACCCACTGGGCTATTCAGAATAGTGAAAAGCCCACCCACTGGAACCCGCGACGTCTAGGTTAGTAGACGAGGACTGCTACCGCCCGTCAACACCAGGATCGGCAGTAAATTTTTCTCATGCTGGGAATGAAATCTGGACCTTCTGCGAGAAAGCCAGATATCCTAGTCCTTGGCCACATGGGACCATGCACAAATAGCCATGGGTCAAGAACTTGTTTTCAAAGCCTAAACCCTCGTCTATGAAAACCAACTTGAAGGTTATGTAATTCCCCGTTCGCATTATTATCTTTTTTCCACGATAATCCATGACAAGGGTAAGGATTAGTAATGTGAGCACCCGGTTGGCACCTACCATGATAACTTTTTCTACCCGGGTAAACTTACCATAGTTACTGCCTAAAATAGTTGTTTTCTGGCATCCGAATTCACGTTAGTTAAAATGGTCAAGTGAACAATAGTCATCGCTTCAATGTTCACGTTATAGGTGATAAATATCAATTGTACTATAGTGATTAAACACAGTTGCGAATGCGAGAGGAATTTACTAACGTTTTGCACATTGGTAAGAAGCTAGTAATTCGAACGGGGCATAAGTGATTTTTTGTTTTGTGCCACATGCAATTTCGGAGGTCTGTATTGAAGTAATAGTAGGGAAATGTCAGAAGCGAACTGAAGGAAAAAAGTTGTAAATGCCTCCGCCACGTGGTATTTTTCTGTCTTTTGCGAAACTTACCCTTTTCTTCATCGAAAGAGCCCAGTCACTTCTTTCTCTCATCCAAGTTCACGAGTGCACGTGTTCGATATTCCATGCTTGCGGACGTCTAAACTCAGTCCTCATTTTACAGCTTACAAATACATATATATTTATGTATGTATGTATGTATTCTTCGCTCTTGGTTTTAATCTCGGACGACGTTCTCTGTCCTCCGTCGCAGAATCGTTAAAAAAAAGGAATGGTTTTTAGAAGGACGCCCACTTAAATGTTCTTCGGGCGCGGTGACAAAGGCTCACGGGAACAAAGGAGCTTCAAATTAAAAGCACAAACAGGCAAAAAGAAAACGAAAACGACTCGAAAAGGAGCCTTCTCTGCTTTTAAAAGATTCCACATCTCGCATCCACATTCCCTCTCTCACGTTTCAGATATTGCTGTGTGGAATGATTAATCAGACTACCTAATGTCCAGAGGCCCGGGTTCAACTCTCATCACTATTTGTTTGCATCAATCACTACAAATCACGCCGAAAATACTTGCAACGTCGGAAAATGTTAAGTAAACCGGTGCATACATTCTGTTAGTATCATTTAAAATAGGAATTTTGCTTATTTAAAGCAGCTTAAGTTTAACATAGGATACTGGGCATACTCATACCCCCACGAGTAGCTTCAGCCCATTTACAAATGTCCAATGTGACGAATTCGGTCAAGATGAAGTTATAAACCCATTACAAAAATATTTTTTGACAGTTTTAGGCTCAATTTTTACCACACCTAGTTTAAAAATTTCTCGTTATAAAAACCGAAGTAAAAAACGTCCTATCATTGATACTGCTTATCCCAACTAACCGATAATCTGATGTACTTCACAAAACCCGAACCCTTCATACGAAACCCGAAACGTTCATACTCAAAGCTAGTTTATCGCATTTTGTGTTTTAATCCACGTCTATTGGTGAGGATGGATATTTTAAGTGCTATTTAAACACAAGTCCTGGTAGAAGCTCACTTAACGCTTTTTTAACCAACTTTTACTTCCATAAGGGTGGGTTTACACTGGCAATTTACTTCCTCAAGTATCTTCTGCAAGAGCTTGCGGTGGATTTTACGCTGACGAAAATGTTTTCACAAGTTAGTGCAAAGACAGATTGGTTGCTGTTTACACTGGCAACAATACGCTTCTACAAGCGACATGCCAAAACTTTAAAAAAATCTGCAAGCGAACTAGCAGAGCCGTCTACACCAGCATGCCACGTCAAAATTCTCTTGCTGCAAGTTTCTCGGGTATTTAACTTGCCAGTGTAAAACCACCTTTAAAAAAAATATTCGGTGAAGAGGTTTCCTTTTTAGCATTTTTAAATTACTTACGCTCATGATATAGACTTGAAATGTTTTGTATCGGATGAATAAAATGAACAAAGATTTTCATAATTGCATTCGATTTTCGTATAATACGTCATTTTTCTTTAAATTTGATTTTTCTGCTCCAAAAACGAAAAAGTTTGCTTTATTTTAGCGGTAGAAATTGCTACTTGGCAACCAGAGCATAGCATTTAAATGAAAACTAATGAACTGGAACTTATGGCTTAGATTACATGGTTAGTATAAAAGAATTACAGCGAGATTACAGTTGAGATATGTTTCCCCCTTCCAAATTATCCATGTTTGGTTAGGGACGGCTACGTAGTATATCCATTAAGCACGTCACATTGGGAGGATTCTTTAAACACTACGCGACATTTTCATTTCATTCATCTCCCCGTTGAAATTCAACGGGCATCATCTTTTAGTTTAACGATAACGGGGGCAAAAAGCCTTTCTCATTATAAAAATGTTGGTTCATAAAAGGCCAAGAGGTAATAAAAATCTGGCCAAAATATATTTCGTGGGAGACCTGGAGTAATCGCTTGAAAGATGCCGGCTGCTGCCTACGCCGTAACCGCCTCGCATCGAACGTGCTTACAACTCTCTCAAATTTTTAGTCACGATCTCTGTCGTTGGGGCCCTGAATTATTCTCGTACGGTAAGGGCGCCACCTTCGAAATCAAGGGGAGGTGGGAGAAGGGGGGGAATGGAAGGAATAAGGGGAAACTGTTACCCTGGCGGATCCTGGGAATGAATATTGGAAAGGGATCCCCTTCCCATGGAGCATCGAGGTCCATTATGTTTATTGGATCAGGACGTGCGAAAGCTACGGTTACCCAATCTCTGAACAAGCGGAGACATAAAGCAGAATATTCTCGAGACCTATAAGGATCGATAAGGAAAAACCGAAGCAAAATATGTGTATTCTCAATAAAAGTAATCCTTGGCATATTTCCTTGTGTATCCTATACATGTAATCGATTAATAATTGTGTGCATGTACGCATGTTTGTGAAAGTTAATATAAAGACGGCTCCGAAGATTTTAATGATACATCACCTCTTGAAGGTTTTGGCTACGAGAAATTCAATGAGCTAGGGCTGATCTACAGGAAAATTCTTTAAGGAGGGTTTTCACTGGAAATTTTGTAGTGCAAGTTACTTACAGCAAACAATTTTCAGCAGGTGTAAACGGCTTGGCAAGAATTTTTGAAAGTTTCGGCAAGCCGCTTGCAGAAGTGGATTGCCGAGCCAGCGTAAACAGCAAACAATCTGGCCTTGCACTCTCTCGTAAAAAGTTTTCGTCAGCATAAAATCCCACGCAATCTCTTGCAGAAGAAAATTGTGGAAGTAACTTGCTACTGTAAACCCATCATAAGAACAGGTGGAAGGATAATGGGGCTTGTTTCGGAAATGGAGTGAGGGTGAAGGAAAACTTTTTTCGGGCCCAGTCATGAAGAGCTAGGAATAAATAGGAACTTCAAGGTAAAGAGTATTATTTGATGACTTAAAAATATTATAAAATAAATTTAAGACGCTGGAAGAATAAAATTTCAACTTTCTTGAGTATTTTTTTACAATTCTCACAGCCATAATTGTATTTTACTAGTTCAAAAGTCGAAAAAATCTACCTAATATTTCACAATGATTCCCGTGCCTTTCGTGAATTGGCTTGAAAATAATTTACTGACTCAAATTTGGTCGCTAAACGAATTATCCCGGAAATACAACCTTAACCAATAAATATGTCGTGCTTTAAGCTGGTTCCACCGTAAACTGATTTATAACTCTTTTAATTCATATTCTGGCTACTTACAGAAGAAATTGTGTCCTCTGTTTGATACGATCAATGAAGTTTTATTTTTCCGCGATCTTTTTTTCGCAAATTTGAACATGAAATTAAGTGGTGTTGAATGCGAGGGTGCGTGGGGCATGGAGAAAAATAGTATTTTTCTGCGTAATGCCATTTTCGCAAATAACATTGTAAGAAGCAAATCCTCCGGAGAAAATGGATAAAAATGAGATATAGTTACCTTTCATTAATTTTTGAGTTATTAGCAAATTACTGCCATAATTGGAGTCAAAATGAGGTAATTCAATAGAAATGGTGACACAGTCGGCTTCTATGGTTAGAAAAAAGTTTTCATTAAAATATATTCGTAGAATAAAGCGTATATTTATTTTGTAGCGAAATTCTTTGTTGAATAGCTAAGACATATCCTCATCGAAAGCAGAATTTTTAAACGAAACAAACATAAAAGTACATATTAATAAGTATTTGTTTTGTTTCACACAGTCGCAGTAAAACCTTCTTAAGCCATCAAGATATAATGTCTCTTAGTAATCGTTCGAACCGTTTTCCGAGATCAATTTTACATGCATAGATATATATACAATCGTTTAATAGTTTAAGAAAAATTAAGAAAACTTCTGTCAAACACTCATTTGGTGTTTTTATCGCCTTTTTCCAGATGAACACCATAGTTGCGTACGTTGTCGCATTCGATGTTTTTGTGGTTACGCGTCTGTTTATTTACGAAAAAGGATGACGCGTGAGGGTCCCTTAACAAATCCATACATGGGTCCTTCAGTACCTCTGCTTGGTCCTCAACGATTGAATCACTCCCATTGACTTCAGACTTTCCGCTATCGAGAGTGCCACCGAAGTTTCGATATACCTATGGATGATGTAGAGTACAGAAGAACGGAGTAACCAGTAACCACAAGCCGACTAACTCGGGCCATAGTCATCGATGGCTCGGGTCGCCGTGGCAGGAGACCACTGCCAACCACTTGACATTCCCACGCGATGAGAGCAACCCCGTCTGGCCGCACAACTTCGGGGGTGAAAAATGCGACGTAGGGACGAGGAGAGGGAGGAGGAGGCTGAGGGAAGAAGCGACAGGGTGCGCCGAAGAAGATGAACAGTCGAAGGGGGGGGGGGGCGCGCGGGAAAGGAGCAGGAGGAGGGGACTTCTTGTGGGAAGGGATGGGCAGCGGGTGACGAGGCACTTGTTCGTGTCAGCACTGCCAACCGAAGCACGCAATGCAACAAAAACGGCGCAAGAAAACCAAATATTTCTACCCGTTTACCGCATTAGCTCGAATATAATACGACCCAAAATATAATGAGACCCCCAATATAATGCGATCCAATGACTTCTGAAGTGAAATTTAAAAAAAGAAAAGAAAATCTATTTTTCTAATTTTAAATTGAACTATTTATAGATCTCTCCTCAAGGCACTATATTTCTACACGTTTACCGCATGAGCCAAAATATAATACGATCCCATATGTAATGCGACCCCGAATATGGTATGTATTCTGAAGTGAAATATAGAAAAAATAAGAGGTATTTTTTCTCGTTTTGACCTGTTCTTTTTTATTCGTTTCTTCAAGACGATCTTCCAGTGTATTTCTTTATTGTAGAATCGTTACGCGATTATCCAATTGAATTAGAAACACAGTTTATATGAAATAGTCGCGCTAGAAAGAGTGCGACGACGAGCAATGGAAAAAAACTGTTTCTTGAGCTGCGAGTGCTCTAATATGGTGCGAATGTGAATTTCAAATTTGTCAATTGAAAAGAAATTGCACTATTCTGACTAATGCGGAATATATCGAACGGCACGGAGAATTTAAATAAAGAGCTGAAGGAGATGTAACAACTCATTTTTCAAAATACGTTACCGCGGATACCCCAGACGATAGTATACGTTCTCCTCAGGTAATTTGGATGATTATTTTGTCGAATCATGGGTTATTTCCATTGAGGAGAAAACTAATTACGTATATCTTAATTATATTTCTGAATAAATTATTACGGTATACCTCGACTTAGAGAGATGTGTTGAATAAATTTGAAAAATGGATAACTATAAGAGTTGATCGGAATTTTTGGAGTTTAGGCTAGGATAAATAAATATTAACAAAATATTGTGCAAAGACGGGAGAAAATAAAAAAATGTGAAAATCGAAGATCTAAAAAAGACTTGAGGAGATCGAGATTTCATCAGCCAGAAGATTAACTGGATGTTCTCTGGCTTAACTTGGTAAATATCATGATAACTAAATCAGTTAATTAACTTTGTAATTTTCAAAGGTTTATTTGTTGACAACCGGTTTAATTGCAAAGGCGAAATCATCAGTTTCTGACATGACATTATCTGATTCAACCCACCTTATGATTTCACCTTTGTAATGAACCGATCGTCAACAAATAAACCCATTTTTAAAATGACAAGGTTATTCTACTGATTCATCGGAAAATTGATTTGCTTCATCCACCAAATCCAACCTCTTCCCCAGCACCCTTTTCATTCCTTCACAATTCTTTGCTTAAAAAATCTCCCTCAAGTTGAATGAGATAGGTGTTGTATTCTTGGTCATACGCGGTCATTCATTTTCCTTTAAATTCCTTTCTTCGAAGGCTCATATGTTTAACAATAAGAGCATATCCAATAAGTTTGTATTTTCTCATTCACAGGTTTTTTTGCATTAATATTCTTTCCCTTGGCGTTGTGTGGGGCAGAAACGTGGACCTTGAGAAAGGCATACGAAAATAGGCTGAAGGTTTTCGAGATGTGGGTGTGGAGGAGGATGGAGAAGGTGCGTTGGACGGAAAGGAAGACAAATGAGGAAGTGCTTGACATGGTGGGCGAGGAGAGGAAACTTATAGATGAGATTAGGATAAGACAGGGTAGGCGGCTGGAAGGGGTAATGAGGGACGGTGGTTTGCTGGAGGCCGTGATAGAGGGTAGGATGCTGGGTAGGCGGGGAAGGGGAAGGAAGAGAATCGGTTTTATGGACGGGATGAAGAAAGGTAGGACTTATGCTGAGATGAAGAAAGAAATACTAGAGGTAGAAAGGGCGGCACGTGTAAGAGTTCGTTGTATATTCTCTGACTTTCATCACAACCTACCTCTAACCGGTAGATTACTGTAATGAATGAATGAATTCTTTCCCTTACTCTTCGTCGAAACCAATCATTGGTCACTCTACACGCTACATACTTTCACTTCAACATTCGATAAGGCTGAAAGAGATGAAGAGGCTGGGTGGATTAACAATGCCTATGAAACGAGGGAGAAAGTTTGGTGAGACAGGAGGAAGGAAGATACGTAGGTATGGAAGTTGGAATAATTTTACTAACTGTCTCCTTACACTGTCTCATTCTTCAGTTTGACAACCGTCCTACCTCCATTCATCCCTTACAGAGAGCCATTTTTCTCTTTTCCCCGCTTACCCAACATTCTCCCCTCTATCACGGCCTCCAGCATCTTCTCAATCCTCAAATACTCGTTCCAGCCACCTACTCTGCACCTTCCTTATCTCCTCCAGCAGTTCTATCCCCTCAATTGAGTGGAACGGATGGAGAAAAAATGGATATAGGAAGGGGTTACCTCAAGGAAAACACTTTGTTAAATTCCACAGTTATTTGATTTTCTCCGTTCTATGTTTGCACAGCTAAACTTTGATAATCCTTGATAATCCTAACTTCAAGAATAAGAGTTCAACTTTTAAATTTAGGTGTACCAGTGCAATTTTAAACGAAATCTGTCAACCAGTTCCACGACATGTCGACTGGTACATTTACTTTTGAATGAATAATAATAATTTATAATAATTTTTTAGTAACACATCACATTTACAAATTTAGTAGCATGTAGCTACTTGTAAATAGGTGTCTCGTCACATTAAAAACATTAAGTCCTGGGTGGGATTGCAACGTTGAGGAAGGTGAGAGTTTTTTGTAAGCAAGGAGATGTAAGGAAGAGAACTTAGGAACGTTAGAAGAGGCAGAAGATGTGAGTAATTTAAGAGGGACTGAATGCTAAGTAAATGCATGATTGTGTCAGGAAAGGTTAAACAAATCCTGAAATGGAGTACATTATAAGGATGGGATGTGACTGGAATTTTTCATCGCAGCTACGATTGTGACGACCACGTCCCAGTCACACCGCCAAAAACAGTGCAGGATTTACGTATAAGCTACACAAGCTATAGCTTAGGGCCCCTAAAAAAATTGTCCGAGTGAGCAATTGTCATATATACTGAAATATACTGCAGCATTATTTTTCCCAATGCCGCACGCCCGGGATGTCCCATACTCTTACTATAATAAAAAGTTATTATTTCACTATCAATGTACATACTTCTTAATTGTATTTCAGTTTAACCCTCTAGGTATCCGAAAATCATATTTGGCACTGAAATAGAATATCTGGACTTATAAAGGGCCCCATATCTCAAATAGCTTAGGGCCTTATCAAGTGCAAATCCGTCCCTGGCCAAAAACGTGTTTTTTGTCACGGGTGTGATTTTGGTTAAAAGCTACACATATGACCGACCGCATCGCTCGCTAAGAAACAGGCATGAGATCCGGACACAGCTCCGGAACGACAAAATGCACGACAGTGACACAAAAGCTACCAGGATTCTATAGAATTACACGGCTCCGGTACGATAGGACCGACAAAACACCTCCGGCGAGGAGCGGAGAGAACGGAACAATGTTTTTCCCGGAGCTGTGATTTCGCGGAATTCCATTACAGCATCAAGCCGTGACGAAAATATCAGCGTGACAAAATCACAAGTCGTGATCCAATCCAAATCCAATTATGGTGAATTAGATTATTAGAATTATGGTTAAATTTTTTCCAAACCAATACAGTTAATTGGTAGACCGCTAAAAGATGATACTTTACTAATGTGATCGTGATCAATATATGTCCGTCAAATTTGCTGACACGGCAAGGGAGGCTAACTATTCCAATCACTTGTGCATCACGCAGATCGAGTTGCACGCAGTGAAAAGCCGCGGATGCCAGTTTCATATCTTATAATAGAGCCATTCCCTTGAAAATGACTTCACTGCCGTTGGCAACTCTGCTCTACTTAGCCCTAAGCATCCTTCTCCTAACACCAAACACCCAAACCCCTCTTACGCTTTCGTCCCAAGTTACGGGGGTAGGGATGGGGACACATTTCGGGGAAACCCTCGTTTACCCCGACGACCCAAAGCGGCAAGAGGGATTTTTCTTTAAAAATAAAATAAAATGCTTTCTCGGCTCCCACACCTCCTTTCCGCCCCCGTCAAACGAGCCGGTGGCTCGTAAAAGGTCAGGCGCCAAGGCCTGGCGGGAAAGGAAAACCCTACGGGTTTTTCAACCCCCGCCTATTTGGGGGTTGTGGTGGGGGAGGTGGAAGGGCCGGCTTTGCAGGCCTCATACCTCATCCCTTCCTTCTCCCTCTTGCCCTTGTCCTTCTTAAGCCCTGCTGTCCCACTTTTTCTCTTCCCCCTGTTCACCCCTCAAAACCTGCGAGAACGCTTAGCTCGCATTAACGGGTCCGAACAGGTCGAAAAGGGAGGTGAATAGAAAAAGGCACTTATATGCCCTGTTTACATTGATAGCTTCTTACGAGTGTGTTTATGGAAGCCAAATCATCTGAATTTCTTGTTCACATTAATAGGTTCTTACACGCGTGACTAGAGAAGCCACATTAACTGCCAAAATCAGTTCCGATACTGTGACAGTGGCAAATAATAATAATAATTCGATTTTATTGGGGCGAGATTGAGACTGGGACAGTCCCTTCTGCCAAGGAGTCCAATAGGAAATTTAATGGGTCCACAAAAAGGGATTACACAAGGAAATGTAATGGGTCCTGTCCTATTTATTGTTCATATCAAACCAAAAAATTAAAGAATCACTTGGTATTTCCCAGAGTAAGGTGGTGTGTAGATATCTCTAGTTTTTTTCCAAATGATTGGGTCATTTTCCAAGATATTACTTAAAAAAGTGGACTAAGTAGTTTTTTTCATTAGGACTACCTAATGCTTTAGGTTGGGCGAAAATGGAAAATAGAATAAAAGTATGACTAAAAGTGAGCATAATATAAATAAACTAACCCATTGAGCCAAAAATTTGAAGCACGGAAAGTATGCGCCTGCTTTCGCATCCCAATAAATACAAAAGGAGATATGCATTAGGGTGGGCCGAAAAACACGAAAGTTTCCGAATCGAATCGTAATAACGCGGAAAAGTTGTTACTCGTCACCCTGATCACAAAGAAAGAAAAAGTTTTGAAATCGGACCATGTCTTCCGGTCGCACATCTCGTTCGAAGTTTTGAAAAATCGTAAAAAATATGACTTTTTTAGGGATTTTTTTAAATTAGTTACAGTGATTGTATTACGTTCAAAATCGGTATGTGGCCTCTTCTTAAGAACTTCTGTCTTAAAAAAATATGTAACACCCCTTATCTCCTTCTTTTAGGGGGAGGGTCGCTAATCGCGTTCAAATTATCGAAAAATCGTAAAAAACATGACTTTTTTCGGAATTTTCTCTTTATGAGTTACAGTGATCGGATTGCGTTCAAAATCGGTATGTGGCCTCTTGTAAAGGTCCTTTGTCTTTTAAGGAAGATATAATTCCCGTTCCCCCCTTATTTTATGGGGGAGGGGAGGGACATGTATCGTAAAAATGAGTGACCAAACGGTAGGCCTACGCTTATATTTGAAAATTAGTTTTTCTTTTGATTTCGTCCCTTCAAAATAGTTGTTTTGGCGAGAAAACAAATACATTTCAGGCAGGTTGATGTGCGACTACTCATAGCCGTGCCTAAGGGGTCAAAGTGCAGGTGCACTAGAATAAGCGGATTTCGATGCCAGACACACGTCTTTACAGTAATTTGCTGATTGTGGAGCTCCGCAGGGGCGAAAATTTTAACCATTTCCGTATTTTGAAGCCATCACGGAGTAATATTAGTTATTACTCCGCACCGGCCTAGCCGCTGCGCCGTACGGGCGCTTGGCTGACGGTCGCCGCTACGCTGGCATCCGTGCTGAGCTCTGAGCGCTCCCCTCTCTGTCCCCACCCCTTCTTTCTCTTTGTACTTCCTCGTGCACTTCTGAGGGTAAATAAATGGTCAAGATTATGATTATCTGGATGTGTTTAATAAACATATTTGAAGATACAACGAGTAAGTACACAATTCAGTTCCGGTCTCTTGATGTAGATGGTGTGTCATACTTATGAATTGTTGACTTGTTGATGTCAGGTAGGGACTTCCGGTAGGAATCTACGGATATGAGCAAGTCTTGAAAGGCGTCCTCTTTTTGTGTTATTGATCTGTTGAAATCGGACATAAGTTTTACGCCTCGCCCCGCATGATCATTAACCACTCTAAGGTAAGTAGCAATTTGCTTTCTCATTTTGTAATCCTCTCTTTCAGCCCATTCAGTCACAGGGTACTCTTAAAAACTCTTGACTAATTCCTAGTATTTGGAAAAATCTGACGGAGCTTGTTGTGGCTAAGTCACCATGTGTTATATTGGAAACATCCCTCAACTGCACCTGTCTCTTCTTCAGCGGCTCCTCTGAACCTTCATTATTGAGAATACCGGTGGCAACATGCGTTTTGTCTTCTTCAGTGAGTTTCACTTTAATTTTTCCTCATTGCCCTCCTCTGATCATCCTTCTTCATCTTTAAATTTACACCCCCGATAACTCCTAACCTCGGTCCACGTTGATCACACAAGAAAAGTATTTCTTCCTTCCAAGCCTTTTTTCTGCTTCTTTAGTTGCATCATTTGCCTTTTTTTCCAGCTGTTCCATTGTATCATTTTTGCTCAAGTCAAACAGAGTCTAGCGTACTCTGAAATATTTCTTTCTTAACCATCGCGGCTGCACTTGGCGGTTTATTAGTGGAGGTATTCTTATGGAGATTCCTCCATTCCTGATAAAGCGACTCAAATTTTTCAATAACCCGAATTTCTTGGATACGGGAAATACGGGATAGTTTTGTTCCACAGATCAACAACTTCTTTCATTGCAATCCAAGCTGCGTCCCGGACGTCATGATTTTTTCTCATGTAATAAAAGAACACACACAGTACCTCACGTATTGTTGGAAGCTTTGATAATACTTAAATTTCCACAGATTCTTTTCCAACAAGGTCAATCACAGCTCCACTCCGCATCCACGCCATTGTGCAAACAAACTGTTTCACTTGAAATAGATTTCTACGCAAGCCACACACTTGCAAGGAAAACAACTCACTGAAATTCTTTGGCCAAAAGAGAAGAGACTGCGATTCTTTTATACTATATATTCACTATGTCAAGGCATGTCGGTAATTTAACCTCATCACACAGGGCTCAAATGATTATCTTGGAAGGATAACAGGAGATACCAAAATGATTACACAGCAATGCTTTAATATGCATCGTATCACTATTGACTAAGTTAGCAGTTTTGTATCAAACCACTTCACCAAAACACATTCATAAGATAGCAGAACTATTAGGTTATTAGCTTTTCGGTGTCTATTCAGAGTGAAAAGAACGCTGTGCGCTCCAGAGTGAGTTTAGTAATTTGTAACTCCTAGATTTCGTCAAAAAACACAAAGAAATTTTACGCCCCTGCGGAGCTCTACAATCAGCAAATTACTGTAAAGACGTGTGTCTGGCATCGAAATCCGCTTATTCTAGTGCACCTGCACTTTGACCCCTTAGGCACGGCTATGAGTAGTCGCACATCAACCTGCCTGAAATGTATTTGTTTTCTCGCCAAAACAACTATTTTGAAGGGACGAAATCAAAAGAAAAACTAATTTTCAAATATAAGCGTCGGCCTACCGTTTGGTCACTCATTTTTACGATACATGTCCCTCCCCTCCCCCATAAAAGAAGGGGGGAACGGGAATTATATCTTTCTTAAAAGACAAAGGACCTTTACAAGAGGCCACATACCGAATTTGAACGCAATCCGATCACTGTAACTCATAAAGAGAAAATTCCGAAAAAAGTCATGTTTTTTACGATTTTTCGATAATTTGAACGCGATTAGCGACTCCCCCTCCCCCTAAAAGAAGGAGATAAGGGGTGTTACATATTTTTTTAAGAGAGAGGTTCTTAAGAAGAGGCCACATACCGATTTTGAACGTAATAAAATCACTGTAACTAATTTTAAAAAATCCCTAAAAAAGTCATATTTTTTACGATTTTTCAAAACTTCGAACGAGATGTGCGACCGGAAGACATGGTCCGATTTCAAAAATTTTTCTTTCTTTGTGATCAGGGTGACGAGTAACAACTTTTACGCGCTATTACGATTCGATTCGGAAACTTTCGTGTTTTTCGGCCCACCCTAATATGCATGCATGTACATCTATTTCTTTTTTTAACTTTCAATTGGGCTTAACAATACAATAAAGTAAATTTCAACAATTCATTAAGGCAAACAACTTTTAATTTTCTTGAGAAAATAGTTACTCCACCATTGTTTTAATTATCTTTGGGCTCATTTCACCGTAAATAGCAGATATATCGATACTCATTCATGAGCTCCTGGCATCCAATACCACTCATATCGTCCGATACATCCTATTAGTACATTTATATCGATTCCCAGTCACATTATCTATACTTTATTTTCAATGGTTCCCGATATATTACCATTGATGAGAATGGGCGAGGATTTACGCGACTGCGCTCATGCAGTCTTCACGGCTTCGGCCTTGAATAATACAATTTTTCTACCAAAATTAAACAAATAAATCTTTTACAAATTATATCAACATCTTCTTACTTTTATTTGAAATATTTTTCGAGCACCCGACCCGCGTTCCGGTAAAAGGATAAAGGGATCACACGTGCATGCTGGATGCATGCTCCGCGGATAGCATGACCCCCGCGGATTACGTAGGTTACTGGAAAAATCGTTCTCGAGTTGTGGACGGAGCTCAGAACTCGGTGAAAGCTAAAAAGGCGTGTGATTTTGTAACGATTGCACTCCCCGGAAAACTGCTGTCGTCTCTTGTTCCATTTTCATTTATACCACCGTCATTTGCCTAGAGTGCTAACATTTTATACGTAGAGTGCTTCGCAAGTTACGAGTGTGGCGTTTTAAAAGCATCGACCGGAATATGAGACCACTCAAAAAGACAATAGAAACAGCAATTGCAAATAACATATGAATCGCGCATACTTGCATAATATTTCAACACGTTGCAACGTGTTGTTCTGTAGCTCTAGGTTCAATCCATGCAAAGCGTTGTATGGATTGAACCTAGAGCTCCCAGACGGATAGCCATCAACACCCAGAAGCAAGTTCGACATTTTTCGGGTTCAATTTAAGCTCGGTAGACGACTGGGTGTTAGATGTAACAGAAATCCTAATTCATGAATAAAAAGTATAATTAATATTCAATAATTTAATATTTTTAAACTTTACTATCAATGTAAATGTTACTGATACAGCTTATTCTATAAAAGTGGGAATGTAAGTGGATGCAGTAATAGTCCACCTGTCAAAAGCTTTTGACTAAGTCAAGCACGATCAGCTTATGCTCAAGTTGGAGCTATTTCTACAACAAATAGATGGCAGAGTCATCTAGAGTGTCAACGACTTCCTGAACGGCCGAACACAAAATTTAAAAGTAGTAGACAGTGTTCAGAAAAGGAGGTTAACGTCGGGTGTAACTCAAGATGGTGTCCTAGGACGCTTTTTGTTTTTAATTTACCTATGTCTTGGATAATATTGACTCTAATATAAGGCTTTCAACAGATGACTGGACTACATAGTGATTGATCGAGAAAGAGAACGATAATAACGTCCTTCAGAATGATGTGACTGAATTGGCGAATTAAGTGCAAAAATGAGATGAATTTCAATGTACAAATATACAAATATCCATATCCAGGTTTTGTACTCCATGTATAGAACAGCGAAACAATCACGAGTTTTTTTTAAATTTACGTGTTCCACAACAAAACGAAAAAAATAAACTCAATGACACTTTAAGAGGATGTAATGGTGTCAGTTGCTTTGTTATTACATTTTTCAATTGAAAAATATGACTCCCTAAGCAAGGTTAAGCTGTAAAATAAATAGAAACTTAAAGAAGATAAGACAAGAGAACTTAGTGCTACCTTAACGAAGGAAAAAATAAAGAACAAGAAATGACAGCAGTAAAACACCCGCTTTATAGCAAAAAAATTAAAATCTTTTTACTCATAAAACACGAATTCAGCCTTGATTTCTTTGCTTATTTTTGGTGCCGTAAGCTCGCACCCTAATTTCTCCAGTACTTGGAGTTGCGTCACAATCGGCCTTTCCACAAATCACGCAAACCGGTACTCCATTGCCGGGATCCAATGCTTTCATCTCTTTGCCAAGGTCAACAGCGGGAGAAATTTCTGGTCGGAAATAATTTCTTCCCAAATGCAAACGATGAGGCAGAAACGTTCACATTTTCCACCAATGCCCCAAATAACAACTCCTCACTCTATGATGATGGAAAACTTTGCCTCACCTACAAGACGAGTCTCGTATTTTTGCAAGTAGTAGACGATTGAGAAAATGAATGGATGAATGGTGGCTGATTTGTCACTTGGGCGCGCATGAGCGCGATATCACCACACAAAAAAATCGGTGAATTTGACCTCGTTGCAAAGAAAAACATTTCATCTCTCTAATTATGTCAAAATATCAGCCTCATATTGCTCAACTTACGGGGATATTTGTAAAAAAAAATACAAACCATTTTCCATGAGATTAGGTAAGCCCCAGCGATGAATTATTTTCTTTTCATGAAAGAATTTTGACACACAGATAGCGTCAGAAATATTACGGTGTGTATTTTGAGTGTTTTATTGATTATTGGAAAAAATATTTAAAACTCACCTAAATACTTTTATTAAAATAGCAACAAAATTGTGAATATCTTATCAGCGTACGGTGTGAAAAAATATAGGTCAAAGCTTCAAATGTGACTACATAAATTGATCTTGGGGTTTCCATACGAGTATGGATGGACCCGAGAACAATTTATACACATATAATTCGCCGAGAAAGAACCAAATCTTACGCCTCAAATGTGAATCTTAGGTATACTCTGAAGTTGGTCGGAGAGATTTTTGTTTACGCGCAGATTTGCGTGAAAATTTGCATTCGTGTTCTTTTACATATTAGTGATCGCTATAGATAAAATTTAACAATCGCACTTTACCTATTTTGATTTTTGGCAGTTTGGTGGGTGATTTTTTCGCAGTGAAACTTTTCGCATTTATAGACTTCTTCTTAGAGAAATAAAGTTTACTTTACTTTAGTTAGTTTACAATTGATATCCATTCTTTTCCTCTTCATTCTAATGGATAAACAAGGAAACTGGAAGTTTTTAAATGGGTCGGCGGCCACATTAAGAGAGATGGAGAAACGAAAATACAGAGGGATAGAAATGGAGGAGAAAAAGAGGAACGTCAAAGGCTGTTTGGGGAGGAATTCAAAAGATTAAAAGTTAAAATTGGTGCAAGAGAAAAGGATTTTTCTGAAGAAAATGCCAAGAACCTTAAAACGGAGGATGAAAAAAAAGGAAACAGCAAAATGAAGAGGGCTATAAAGCGAGTAAGGTGGGTTATTGAGGATAATGTTGGAAACGGAAATAGACTAGAATAGATTTTGGACTAGGCAAGGAACTAAGAGGAGGAAAATGCTAAAGAGACATTATTAGTGAAAAGAAAATATATAGTTTTGAAGGAAAATTTTTGAGATGATCCATTGTCAAGGTAATGTAGGGGCTGTCCAAAATAACCAACAATTTATGGTAGGATAACAATGTTGGTAATGCTGTGTACGTAAAATCTCAGGACGAAGAGGAATGGAAGCGAAAACAACAAGAGATGAGAAGGCGCAGGAGACAGCGGAGGGAAGAAAAGAAAGATATCTATATCCTCAGCGTGTTGCGAAATTTTCAAAGCTGGGAGAAGAAGCGGACTGGTCTTTTGTAGCTGTCGTTCTCAGGACGACACGGAGAAGTCATGTGTGACGCTGGAAACGGAGGATTCTCACCTTTGTGGAGATGGGTCCTCGGGAGCGGAAGGCACAGAGACAGAAGATGAAAACAAAGAAAAAGGAAGGGCATGATTATAACAATTGGGGTGGGAATGTAGACGGGGAGGAAAAATAATGTGCTACGCGACTCGTGCAAGCCGTCGCGATGAAAATGAAAAAAGTGCTCATGACGATGGATGGTAACGGTGACCGATGACGACGGTGTTGATGATGGAAAACGCACGGAGTCACGAATCTCACGATTAAAAAATAAAGGCCAGATTGGATGCTGAGTGCATGTAGGGGGAGGGTGGAATGGTAGACTGGGTGGCACAAGGGTGGGTTTGCGTGAAAGGGATAAGCAGGTGCCGGTGGAAATAACGAGGAAAGAGCTTCGCCAAAAGGCTGACGAAGATTAAAAATAAGATGGCTAGGGGAGTTCTAAGAGAGTCGGGGATGGAAGAAAAGATGAATGGAGGAACGAGGAGTAGGATTCGAAAAGACGACGGATACCTTATTTTATTTAACCCTTAGACGCTGAAGATTTCGATATAATGGCTTCCTAAGGCCGCCTTAAAACACTCACAGTGCCGAAATTATTTTAAATTGCTACTGTTCGTAACATACCCCTCCGAGTCCCCGGCAAGCATCAGGTTTCATTGCCGTCATAATGGCCGGAGACTAGGTGTTAAAATTTAGCTGTTTTCGCAGCCACGTCCGTTTTCCATATGATAGGCGGATACGCTGCTGCGTTCGGGTCCTACGCGCGGAGTAGACGGAGTGGCCCCAGGATGACGGCCTTCTGTGTGCGTGCTGTAAGTGCTTCCGCCTGAGCCGCGCAGGCAGGAATGCACGTCCTGGCGAAGTTGGGACAGTTTGTAGCTTCAGTTTCAACCCTAATCCGGTGCATATACTAGAGTGGAATAGAAACAGAACAGAGTGGAGGAGCAAAGAATTGCAGCTTTGTGAGCAGAACAAATAGAGAACAACAAAGTCACTCAATTCAATACTTCCTAAGATTGGATGACTGCCGCCATCCATTCTATCCTGTCCCCTGACAACTCCTTTACGTCTATTTAGCTCTAATGTTTCATGTGCCATTTTAGTTGGCCTATGCCTTGAAGCGCTAACGGGAGAAGGGAATCAGTTTTCTCACCGATAACACCCGTATAAAACAAACTCTTTCCAAGCTTGGGTGAGACAAATGAGGAAATTGAACGTATCAGAAGTATTATCAAGCAATAACTGAACTAGCAATGTATTTCACAAATACCAACCAAATTACAAACAAATTACCAACAGGTCGAGAGCCAGGCGACCGTTACGCGAGCTTCCACTCAGAAAATGAATAAGTTTAAAGTACGAGAAGTTGAGCTTCTCTCTAAGTAACATTGACTGAAATGCAGCAGGTTCACACAACGATGCCTCCTGGTCGCCGTCTAGACTGCAAAAGAGAGCGTTCTCAGGGGTGAATCAGCTGAAAAGGGGTATTTTCGGCAAGGGCGAGGCAGAATGGGTTAGCTTAGGATATAGGCGATTGGTAGCCTTGGAGGGAAGGAAATAATGGGATGGGTAATAGATGGGTTGGAAGTTTGCAATTGGAGCAACAGGAACTGTTTTCTGACTCCGGCCGCAGAATACAGGACCACAGCCTTTGCGCATTGGTCAGAATGACCGAATTTCTGAAATCCTTCCACACCTCAGGGACTATATAAACGATAGACGACCTGGAGAGGGAAAGGCGCTGCGAAAGGCCTTGGCAGAAGCCGTGGCAGAAGTTGCTGGCAGAAGTCGCTGTATTTTGTAGTCGTAGGCATTTTGGCTTTCGTTGGCGCATATGAAGTCCTTCGGCTATGTCCGGAGGGCAAACAGTCCGCAGAGGGGAAACGTCCAAAGAGGGGAATAAAATGAAAAAAGGGGTTTATATAAAAAATGCCACAGCCTTTGTCCCTGGGTCTTTCTCGTGGGGCTTTCCCTTCTATTATTTTCCTTACGTATTCGTTGTGTCTCAAAGTGTGGCCTATCCATCTGGGCCTCGTCTACCTGATAGTTCTCCATATGGTTTTCTCCTCTTCCATTCTTCTCTACAATTCTTAGTTTTTCTAATCCTATCCGTCCAATTCATCTTCAGCATCCGCCTCCAGTACCAAGTTTTGTAGGTCTCTATTCTCTTCTGTCCCCACTTTCCAATGGTCCTTGTCTCTGAGTCATAGAATAGCGCGAATGTTTTAAGGTACTGCTTCCTTATTGATTATCCTATTTTAGGGGTTAGATGGAAGAAGGAGCAGTTTTGTCTCAATATCGCCCAATAAAGACCTTTTATTATTATTATTTTCTTTACACGCAACAGTAGTTTTTTCGTAATTAATGCTTTATTGCTTGAGCTACTGCTAATCGCATTATTTCCATTGAACTTCTTCCATTCCATTTACAATAACATATTCGCAATCACAGCCTATCGCGAGGGAAACAACCTCAATTTGACCAAAGGAGTTTTTTTTGAAGATTTTCGCAGCTCATGTTTATGTTATTCAGGTTTCTGGTTCTGCGATTAAATTATTTTATATTATGCGACAGTTTCGCCGTACTATGCTGCAGGCTTCGTCGGGCTTTTAAGAACAACAACTGGCGAAACTGTCGCATAATATAAAATAATTTAATCGCAGAACCAGAAACCTGAATAACATAAACTTGACCAAAGGAGATTGTCCTTCACTTCAGTTTTTATTTAATAGAGCGCTGCGTATAAATTGTATAAATACCAGTAGTTGGCTACTGCGCCAATCGCAACGTACACTTTCTCACCATTTGCAAAAATGTATTTTTTCCGCTTTCATTGCTATTTGATAATGTATCGTTGATGTATATTTTCATGTATTTTTAATTTGTATTTTGTAGTCTTAGTATCTGTATTTACAATTTAATTTAACCTGTGTTTGTCTATTTGTTTTCTCTCCATGTGACAAAACATTAGCTCATCTATCAGTAGATTTTCGCAGGTCTTTCTTGCATGGGTGTTATCCTACAGTGCATTTTTTCCACAAGGATGTCAGGCTAATAATCCTAGAGTTTTTTTCCACTCATGCACATCATTTGTTTCGCTTTTTTGTGTCGTATTTTAAATATTTCTGAAACATTATAAATTTAGAACTATTCGCCTGTACAACCATAAGGTTTTTTTCACTTCTATTTTATATCTCATGAGTCCAATGACAGGGGTTAGACACAAAATGTGGACTTAATGGTCTCAATCTCACCATAATAAAGCCGACTTATTATTATTAAGATCCCTCGCCACATAGCTTTCAAGGTAGGTTAAGGTGGCTCTGGCCTCTGGGTCTTTTATTCCAGAAATTCTGAAAGTTTAAGTATAGAATCGAAGCTTCGAAGTGCGTTTTAAAAACATATGACAAAAATTGGGTTTCCAGGCTAGTTTTACTATAATTCAGCCTTAAAAGTGGAGATTTTTTTCAACTTGGGCTCAATTGGAGATTGCTCAGATTACATCAGGGAAACGCCAATTTGAACGAGAATGCATTTATAAGATTGTAATTAAAATTTTATAATAAGTAAAAAGTCCTGGGAAATCGAATAAAAATAAAATATAGGAATCTTACACCTATATCTTAAAGGATATGATTGGGAGATAGGATTTTGTACCGAGTATTCGTGGCCTACTAGTCACAAAATATCGTTTTATCAGTAGATTATAACTTAGCTTTGATGAAATTCGAACATGATCACCGGGACGTAAGCCTGAGTAAGGCCTAAATTGTGAAGAATGTAATGGCGGAGTTCAAGAGTCAAGCGGAATGTCGCCTCCATTATTTTCTACCCTCCTTGCGGTGGAAAAAACTTAAATTCGTCTGATTCTCATTTCTATTATGTGTCTCTATTATTATTTCTAGTATGAAAGGCTCATGAAGGCATTTTGCGGGCTAGTCACTCAGATTTCCATCGGGCGTAGAGCCGGTATGTGCTCAAGGCCCGGCGAGTTGGGCCGAAAATAAAGAGACTCATGAAACTCTCCATGCTGTGAAGATTGCAACACAACTTTTTCCGTTAGGTCCCTGATGGTTATCTATTGCCCTCACTTAGGCCTACTTAGATGCTCCTGGGGCCCTTGGTCCTTTTTAATATAGCCTATAAATCCTTCTAGGGCCTATGGAACAAATGAGACAAATTTTGTTAGAATCCGTCAAAGGGTTCAGAAGTCATTTGCGTTTAAACCAATACAATTTTAATTTTATAGCTACAAGATTTACTCCGTTGCACGACAATCTTTTGCAGAGAATGCTAAAACACTCCATGACTGGTAAATATTCATATCAATGTGTTAGTATACATTCCACGAAGACTCTTAACACGACTTCTTCTTTGTATTCTTAAAAATCACGGGACTCTTCGGAGTTTTCTCCACATAAATTGAGACATTTCGAAGGCGTCGGCGACGCTAGGGTTAAGTGATAACAGCTGTTTTCGCAGAACGCCATGTGGCACCCAGACCCGACTTAAAAGGCGAGATGGGGATGACGTTTGCTCAAGTCGGGGAGTTTGTCAACCGGGGGGTTATTCGCGTCGACTTGGAATTGAAGAAAAAAAAATTGAAAATGAAAAATCTTTCCTCGCTACTATATGAGACGAGAACTCGCACCACGTGCAGCATTCGAGGAGGGAGGGAAGCTGGAAATTCTCTCGCCTCGACTCCCAAACACTTCTGCCGTGGCCGTGGGTACGTGATTCACGCTGCTCTGAGCCGCCTCAAAGAAATCGTCGAGATAGGGTGGGGGTAGAATAAAAACATGTGCGAGCAGCACTTTGCAAGTGCCACATTATTTGAGTGCAGTCACCGCATAGACGGTCGACAAAGTATCGTGATTTGGAGTCACGGTCGTTCGTAATGGAACTTGCGCTGAGTTGGCAAGTCTACGACTGCAAAACGAATGGCATTCCGAGATTTTTGAAGCGAATATCTGGTCAAAGGAGAACATTTAGGAGGTTAGAACGAAAAATTGTAGCCATTTTTCCCACAGCCATCCTAATGTGAAAAATTTCTTCCGCCTGTTCAAACCAAACAGAAAATCGTTGTTGAATGAGGATACTTTGCATCACTTTCTGAGTACTTTTAAAAATAAAAAGCGTAAAAAATGCACCAGCCATTATTTTGGAATAAAATGCACTCGTATTGAAAATAACATATTGCAATTATTTATTAAAAAACAACATAAATTTAATGAAATTAATTCAAATAGCTTTTTCAAATTTATGCCGAGGAGTAGGCGAAAGAGTCATGGGAATAGGTGGATGAGGGAATAAAAGTAGGAGGACAGATGATAAAGTCTGTTAGATTCGCGGACAACCAGGCGTTGGTTATTCGATCATCCAAGAGATCGCAAGCTTTGGTGGATACATAAGAAAATATGATGGGAAATACGGAATGGAGGAATATCAAATAAAAAATAAAAAGTAAAAAGATTTTCTTGGACAAAGAAAGTGAGACTAACCATAAACATAGGAGGACACAAGCCGGAGCAAATACATCAATTTAATCAATTGCTTAGTACGTTGGAGGTAAATTGGTATCGTTGCAGGGGAAGGGGATGAAAAAGGATAGACCTTATGAATAGGATGAGTAGACGTAGAACGTATAATGACATGAAAAAAGACATTCTGTACGAAGATGGAAGGTATTTTCATGGGAAAACAGGATTTTTTATGTCACAACAAAATTTTGTAAGGAGAGCACGGACGAAACGAAACGCACGAAAAAATATTTGAATGACACGACCTAATTTCATTTATCATGCCTTTACATAATTTTCGTAACATAGTTTTTATATCTGCTGATTAAAAAAGAACGCGAATCATTCCCAAGAAACAAAATGAAGACAATTACCCAACGGAAAATCGGAAGGAGTGAACAGATGTGGAGTAGGTAATAAGGAACGATTAGAAGTTCAATGCGTGATAGATAAACAGGCGTTGGGTAAACAAGGGAAGGGGAAGAAAGAGAACAGGCTTTATGAATGGGATGGAAGAAGAAAGAATATATTCTGAGCAGTCTAAAGAAAGAAGCAAATGCCTATAGTTGCTGCGTAGGTAATTTTATCTCCATCGAAACAAGCCTAAATCTTCATTCTCTAATTCATGAGGCACTTAGAATTATTGAAGTTCCACTGTAAACCCTTTCTCTGGTAGAAAACCTACGATAAAGATGAGTACGAAACACAATAGAAGAAGTAATATTATTGGTGTTACGGGTGCGTCGTTAGTACCGTACTTGACCCATTTGCTACGTTAAAAATGTGAATAGTAACATATTGAGTGAAGAAAGAGCGAGTAATAACGCACAGTGTTGCTCTATCATGAAATTTATCAGTAGATTTATAATAAATTCAGGTAACCGATTTCTTTCAGAAATTACAGTACATATTTGGCTTACGCCATAGGGATCGTTACCTAAGGGTTTTCCTTGGATGCCCATGGTATTCATCTCATTGGGTATATCATGGTATTTCATAAATACCGTCAGGAGATAATTGACGATCATAAGAGTATCGCAGTCATCGCGCCGTGGTGGGGTCTTGTTTTTGTAAACGATTACAAAATATTCACTCATTTTCATAGCAGGAAATGAAACCGTTAGTTTATCATTTCACCCAATTGCAATATTATTCACATCATTTAAAAGTGTTTGGGAGTGAGAATAAAGCAATCTTATGCGTGGCTTATCGCTAAAAAATACTATTCCATTGCTATTATAAAATGTACGCGTTCTCTTTTCTCATCAAATGGAATAAATTTAAGGGTCATCCCGAAATAAATTCCGGAACAAGTTTTATTTTTGGCCAAAACATAGGGACGATTCTCCCAACCTATTCCGACAATGCAAACTCAGCAGAAGAGCATTCTTTTGAGATGCACCGCGACCTTAATGAAGCTAAACAAAGGGGGAAACAGACGGAGATGAGATTCGAAGGAACGGTGCCAGCTATTACGCCAGGGGTGGGACCACCTCTCCTCTTCACGGAAAAATGATAATTAGCATCGCATGCGGTCGGAATATGAAAATTTCACCCCAGAGAAACAAAGACAGAAAGGAATGTTTCCTCTGAAATGGTACAGTAGAAAGGAGAAAATTAAACCCAAGATAGATATTGCCGCTTCCTTCGTCAAAAGAGGGAATAGCTGCAAAAATCTCTCTTTTTCCCTCTTCCAGGAGATGGCTCTAGGCCCTTGCTTATTTCCCCTCTTTGTTCCCCCAAGCACCTAATGTCGCGAGGAGCACATTGCGAAAAAATATATATTTTTTCATCCACGCAACTACTACAGCTCCGCCTTCTTCGCTAGCTTTAACCTTAAACACAGGTCACCCCTGCAACGCCCACAATACGAAAAAGATATTCGTCACGACAAAGTAAAATAAATTATAGCATAATGAACACTAATAAAAGCCAATGTCCAGAATTGGAAATGCTACTGATGGCGAAAACGGCAGTACCGCTTTAGTTGGTATTGGTGTCATTTTTTTCGTATAGCATCATATATACTGCAACGTAGTACTACAAAAAAACACGTTTAGCATGCTTCCTGTAGGACTCGTGTATGACTCTGTGTATCTCTGTTCCTTTATGTAGTACCAAATTAAATTAATTCGCAATTCACTCAGATATAAGAATTATTCTCCCTCGTTCAAAACTGATAAAAATCATAAAAACACGATCATGAATAATTTTGAGGATACCGGGACTAGCCACGGTATTTACCTTTACGGAACCACCCGCAAGTGCACATAAGTGCGATATTTCACAGAGGAAAAAATCATTCGCCTTGACCGGGATATCGCATGAACGAGATCGAATGGTTTTTCCTCTGTGGAATATTGCGCGATCATTAATCTTGATATAAACCGCCTTCAATTTTATAATTTTTTTACAGTGACAATGCAAGACTTGAAATTTTTGGGATCACGATAAACGTACTGACTCGGAATTGTCTTACCGTCTTTAAAGTCAATTAAACGAACATAACAATATCTAACTTCTTATTTCAATTCCTTCCTCTTTTCATGGCTGGTGTCTTAACGCCAGCCATCAAAAGAGGAAGAACACCCTGCAACGCACACTTGCGGCGGCAAGCAGTGTAATATAGAGATGCAGGTACAGACAGCGTCAATGGCTATAACCACAATTAGGAAATAATATTTACTTTGCAACCAGTGTCGGCGTGGGCAACAAGGGCAAAAGTCACAAGATTGTGGTGGTTGGAAAGATTTTTTAATGTACAGATTTCCGTGAAACGATGCATACGTGTTCTTATAAGTAATATTTATAGATTCATTCATTCAAGTATTCTACCAGCTGATTGGTAGGTTCTTGGACAGTCCCCATTTTGTATCCCAACCTAATAGAAATTGTCTCGCATTCCCTCCTAAGGATGGCCCGTTATTAGATCCCTCTTCAATTCTTCATATCTTCTACCTCCTCTTATTTCGTCCAGAATTCCTATCCTCTTCCTTCCTCTCCCACGCTTCCCCAGTGTTCTCCCCTCTATCACTCTCTTCAACATGCCCTCTCCTCTCAAAACCTCCTCCATCCATCTCTTCTGCCTTCTCCGAACCTCTGCCACAAGCTTCCTCTCCTCTCCGACCATATCCAATACCTCCTCGTTCGTCTTTCTCGCCATCCAGCTAACCTTCTCCATCCTTCTCCAAACCCACATCTCAAACGCCTCAAGCCTACGCACATCCTCCCTTCGCAATGACCAAGTTTCCGACCCATATAGCGCCACGCTCCATATTAAAGTTTTCACCAGCCTCTTCTTTACGTCTCTTCTCAGACCCCCCCTCATCAATTCCCTTCTCTTCGAAAATGCTTCTTTAGCTAGCGAAATTCTGCATCTGATGTCCTTACCACTAAACCCATTCGCCTCCAAAATACTACTCAGATACGTAAACTGCTCGACCTGCTCTATCTTCTGCCCTCCCACCCTTATATTCAGCCCCGCCTTCTTACTTCTAGAAAATCTCATTACTTTCGTTTTCTTGTGATTGATCTTCATCCCATACTTTTCGCACTGCACCTCTAATGCATTCACCATTGACTGTAACCCCTTGGCCGACTGACTAACCAATGCTTGATCATCTGCAAACCTCACTGATTTTATCAGCTCCCCTCCTACCTTTATTCCTACATCCTCCTCCCCCCAAGCCTCCCTTACCATTTCTTCTGAATACACATTAAAAAGCAACGGCGATAGTGGGCACCCTTGCCTCACTCCCCGTCCTATCGTGGCCCATCCCGATTCTCCATTGGCTACCCTAACCTGCGCAGTCTGATTCATATACAAATTTCGAATCAGACGCCTGTCCCTCCAATCGACCCCTAATTTATTCAACACTCCCATTAATTTTGTCCATTCCACCAGATCAAACCCCTTCTCGAAATCTACGAAGCATGCAAAAACATCCTGTCCATACTCTAGGTTTCTTTCTACTAGAGTCCTCATCACCGCTATAGCGTCTCGCGTTCCCGTCCCTCTCCTAAATCCGAACTGGTCGTCACCCAGGTATTCATTCGCCTTCTTCTCTAGCCTTCTGTTTAGAATCCTCAGAACTACTTTGGCCGCGTGGGATATTAAGCTTATTGTCCTATAGTCTTCGCAAGTTTTTGCCTTACTCTTCTTCGGTATAGGAATTAGTACAGTCTTCGCGAAGTCTTCCGGCCACACTCCATCCTCATAAATCCTACGAATTAGCGCAAAAAGTTGTCCTCTTCCGTTTTACCCATGCTCTTTAAAAACTCTGCAGGTATGTCATCTATTCCCACCGCCTTATTCCTTTTCATGTCTCGTAGAGCTCTTTCAATTTCGCTATCTAGGATACTTGGTCCGATGCCATCTCTGTCGATATCGTCTTCCCTTTCTATATCTAACCTATTGGGCCTTATTTCTTTACCATACAGCTCTTCAACATACTCCTTCCACCTCTCCTGGATCTCTCTCGGTTCTACGATTACCTTTCCCGTATTGTCTGTTATCTTTGTAATTCCCCTTCCCTTATTACCACCCGTCAGTTCCTTTACTTTCCGATATAATGCATCTGCTCTTCCCTCTTTTTGGTATTTCTCTAACGCGTCGATCTGTTGTCTCCACCACGCCTCTCTTGCTTTCTTTGTTTCTCTTCTAAGCCTGTTATTAAATTCTCGGTATTTTCTCTTACCTAGCTCTGAGTTTACACTCTTCCATTTCCTTCTCTCCTCCATCTCCCTGATCATCTCCTTCGTGATCCACGGTTTTCTAATTTTAGTTGCACTCACTACGCCTACCGTTGCTTTCGCTGCTTCTATAATTCCATTTTTCAAACTTCCCCATTCATCTTCCACTGCTCTAACTCCATGATCCTCACCCATTATCTCATCCACCTTCTCCCGAAACTTCTTCTTCATTGCCCCAGTTAATGCCTCCGTATTCCACTTACGTACCCTCCTTCCCATTCTTATCTTTTTCAGTTTTACCCGACATTTCATGACTAATAAGTTGTGGTCTGTGTCTGCATCAGCTCCTGGATAAGTATGCGAGTTTTTAGCACTATTCCTGTATCTGTGACGTACCATTATATAATCTATCTGGAACCTGTCCGTGTCTCCCGGCTTCTTCCAAGTGTACCTACGTCGAGGATGATGTCTGAAGCATGTATTTGTAATTACTAGGTTATTTCTGCGGCAAAACTCCACAGCTTTCTCGCCCCGGTCATTTCTTCTTCCTAGCCCGTAATCGCCCACCTCCCGCCCATCTCTTCCTTCACCCACCACCGCGTTCCAATCCCCCATTACTACCAGGTGCTTACTTCCTGGTATCCTACCAATTATTTCCTCTAGCTGATCGTACACCCCATCTACCTCCTCCTCTTTATGATTAGAGGTAGGCATATAAACCTGGATTATAACTAAATTCGTTGGTTCTGATTTTAGTTCCACGACTATTATCCTATCACTCACCTGTTCTGCATACACTACTTTTCTACCAAGTTTCCTGTTCATTACGAAAGCAACCCCGCGCTGACTTTCATTCCCTCCACTATAAATTACTCTATAGTCGCCGCTCCAGTAATCCCCGTCATCCTTCCATCTTACTTCACCCAGACCCATGATGTCTACACCCACCCTCTCCATTTCTTGCTTTATATTCTCTAGCTTCCCCGCCCTCAGCATAGTCCTAACATTCCACGTGCCTATTCTAATAGTTTCGTTCCTCTTCTTTATCTTCTTTTCCTCTGCTGCTGCTGCTGCTTCGTCTGAGCAAGGATTTCGTGTGATGACGACCGCAGGGGCCTAGCTCCCACCGCTGCCGGGCACGACACCCGGCCCTCTTGGCCGAGTCCCGTAGTTGCCAGGATTCATTATCAATTGAGAACTGTCCATAATTTCAAGGTTTTTGTTTTAATTGAGGTAGTATTCCTTGGCCTTACTCAATAGTGTTTTTTACGTGACACCATCACTTCAGAGGCCGCCCCACTGGGGTCAGACGCCTTTTGCAGCCGCCTCACTGAGGTACAGACGCTGCGCGGACTACCATTCGTCTGTCTCCTAACCTTCGACCAATCTGGCATGGGTGACCTTACCAGGAGCAATGCTCCCGCCAGTGCAGCTCTAGGGGTCATCGGAGCACGCAAGCCCTTCAACCACGACAAGGTTGTAGTCCAAGAGAAGGGATTTATAGATAAAAGTGAAAAAATGCACCATGCCGATTTGGTTTTTTGGCAATTCAACTTTGGCAATTTGTCTATTTTAACACGTAGCCTTATGGCATAGGACATATATTTCATAATAAATCGATTACCTATGTACCGATGCTCTTCTAAACGCAAAATAATAAATGTTTTATTGTTATTATTTATGATAACAAATATCAAGGTTGTAACACGCCATTTTGGCCGTGTTGGCATAAGTATACAATTAAAGACGCCATTGTGGGTATTTTGGGAACACGTACTACCGCGAGGCAACAATACCGTTTCTGTATTATGAAAACAATTTTAAAACAATGCCGTCTGTGTTATGAAAACAACTTTAAAACAATACCGTTTTCGGGTTACGTGAACAAACTAAAACAACACCAGGTGTTATGAAAGCTGCAAGGCAAAGAAAGGATGGAAGGGGTAAACAAAATTATAATAATGAAAGGGGAATAGCCTATCAGATACGAGAGAAGGGTAGAAAACCTGGAATGTTCTAGAACATACAGGAGGGGAGGAGAGATAGTATAAAAGGGCTTGTCAAACAAAGAACGAGGCTTCTGTTTAGGAAAAAGTCACAAGGGACGTAAGGGGAGGACACTCAAGGTCTCAACGAAGTCAGCACTCACTCACTCAGGGAAGCCGAAGGACCGGTCATCGAGTGAAAGTCAGTCTGGAGTTTTTGCAGTGATAATTAGCCAGGAGTAAGCAGCTTTGGACAGCGATTACCAACGCCAGTGTCCTGTGTTAAGGAAGGATCCAGGAATCCGATAAACAGATACTGGGGCATAGAGTATCGGCGGAAGTCACATTGTGCAATATCCGGTGAAGTAGAACAAACATTATAAATTAATACGAATATATTTGAGAAGGGAACATATATTAATTAATTGATTAACCAAAGTGAATTTGTTTTCTAAATGAAGAATAAAAGGGTTATTATAAATATATGTATTGTTCAAGTGTATCATTTTTGTGCATGAATTAATCCATTAACCTTTGCCGCCAAGGACTACCAAAAGAAAGGATCTCTCTCAAGGTAAGAAGTGATAAAGTGAAGGGTACCTTTTGTGTGTCGGGCTGATACAGTATATAACGTCGCGTGTTTAGGACCGCGTGACAGAATAATTATTAGAACCCCTGTGATAAGGAAATTGATAGGGGGTGACTAGTACAAGGTGTTACGCCGCGTTCAATATTTGGAAAAAAACGTATTTCAATAAAATTTCGAATACCACGCCGAGAACTTTAGTCATAACATGTTTTGTTCAAGGAAAATAATTGAATAATTATTGTATCATTTTTATTACTGCCTGCATGGTGAAGTCCAACGCATAAACAGATACACTTAAATATAATCATGGATTTTGTCTTGCTTACTAACAGAATTATACAAATTCGCATTTAATGACCCACAATGGCCACTCCAGCCACCTTAAGTGGACAGAAAGTATGAAAAACGGAAAATGTTACTAACACCCTGCATGTACCTTTGTTTTGTCGTAAAAGTGACTTTCCTCTCACATAACTTAAACAAAGAATACAATGAAACCTGCGGGCTAACAATTTTCTTCAATCTTGTCAACAGCCCATTAAAAGGAAATGTGTCTTGAAATGGCACAACTACTTACTGCTAAAAATTACACCCACCCTCAAGAAGTGGCAATAATGTAAATAATCCCAATTGACACTTTTCTTCGTACAACTCTTAAGCTTGGAGACAACTTATGGATTAAAAGATGAGATCCTAGCGGGAAAAGATACTGCAATGTTAAGAGTAGGACTGGGCGGTTTTCCAATACATTGGTTCCAATATCAATATTTTTAAATATTGGGATTCCAAAATCACAATATTTGAACGACCAATACCAATATCCTGCATTGGATATTGTTGGTCGGAAAGACCAATATTTGTAATTGGAAGATTATATATTGAAGAACCAATATTTCCAATTGGAATATGGGATATTGTAATACCAATGTTAAAAATTCAAGTATTGAATATTGGAACCCGGCGAGGAGGGTGAGGTCGGAGAGCGCCCTAATCTTTGAAAACAGTCAATGGCGTGGCACTCCGTGCAGACCTTCCTTTTCCACCATTATTCATAGCAATAACTGGGGAAAATAAGCTTACATTGCTTTTCTTGTTTAATTAACAGACTTTTACATAGTTAACACAGGCGGCATTTGCAAACCATTGTAAGCAAGGTAATTTTACCTGTTAATATTGTTATGTTCAATATTTTCCATTAAACAAATATTTCCAGTATTCCAATATTTTCCAATATTCAATATTCCAATACAAGTTGTTGATATTGGTCCATTTTCAATATTTTAAGATATTGGATATTGATATTCGGATACAAAAAAAGCCCAGCCCTAGTTAAGAGTTCAATGTTGATCGCTCTGAAACCCTAGAGCATCCCTCAAATTAGCGTGTGGTTTAAGAAATAACAATGGGCAAATAAATTCTTTATTAGGAGTAGCAAAGTAAAATTTTGCCAACACTATAAAACAAGTTTGGGCCGGCACTGTTCGCGACAACTATTTTACTAGTACTATGTAACTAATTTCCGTTGGTCATGGAGGTATTTGTGTCGCAAGCCCCCTCACGCCAACGGTTTTCAATGGAAACAAACTCCCTCCTGGAAATATATCAGGGAACAGAAAGGCCGCCTCCGCCGTGTAAGCCGCAAGGAGTAACGCTCTCCCTCCCTCCACCACAATACAAGCAACAACGCCACGTAACACGAAAAACAGCTGATTGTGTGATGTTCAACACGGTCGCCGATCCCTTTTTCCCCTCCCTACAATTAAATCAGCTGCGGACCCTCCATGAGCGAAACCCCTTGGATTTTCACATGCGACCACTGAACACTCCCCCAAAAAAAAGGATTATTTCAAAAGCACATTCTACCGACAGGCAACAGATACACATTGCCAAACTTTTAATCACTGAGAGATGGAATGTGCATTTTGCTCTGAGAGGGATATTTATGGCAAGAAGAGACTGCGGGTAGGATAGCCCTGTCGTTGTAAATTTGACGATTCTTAATTATAAACATCTTACAGACATGAATTACTCATCATGGCACCAAAATTGCGAGAGTCGAAGTTGTTCAGAGAGAGGTGGAGCGGTTTGTTCGAGGGAAATATAATAGAAAACACAGCGTGACGTATTTGTTGAATGAATTAAGTTGAGACAGTGTGGAGAAAAGAATGTAGATCAACAGACTGAGAGAAATGTTCATTATTGTAATGATTTTTACTGTTAATCCCGCCCTTTCTAATATGGTGGCAAACATAGAAAAACCGCTGCATTATAGAAGAAATGACCACACGCATAAAATTAAATTTGGAAGGCTAAGAATGGCAGAAACGGTAGGTTGCTGATTTACTGCATAGCAATATGCTAATATTCTTCCTGCTTTTGGCCACATCGCGCTTCCGGCCTTATGGAGATGCACACAGGGAACGAATCTCCATTAGAGCTCACGTATACTATTCCACTAAATGTGGAAAAAAAATACAGCAAGCATCCTCGAATTTGCGCTGGATCAAGTGTAATGTAGGTATTACGGGCTGAGGGTGTTTCACCTACAAAAGTGCTCAAAAACGACCGCGTCCCCCATCCAGTAAAAAAAAACGGTCGACCGGGATGATAAGGGTCTAACTCCCTTCCCTGCGCTATGCAAGGGGTGAATGTTCTCCGCACAGACTAATGAAAGAAGAAGCCACAACTGAAGGGTTAACTGTCGAGACGATATCTAAATTTAGGGCTTTCGATGAATGATTCTTATAATTATTTCAGAAATGGTAATATTCCCGATTCAACTTCTGTAAACTTGTCAGCATGGCAAGGGTCTATTTTGAAGCGATTTATGTGCAGATGGCAGTGGAAGATTCGACTAAAACACAATGCGTACTTAAAATATTGAAGCTGTGGAGCGCAGATACGCGATTGGAAAGTAATAGGTAGATTGTCCACGGAGTCCAGGGTGTATTCCGCCACCTGTAGAATTTTCTTGCTTTTCGAGAGAATTATCAAATCATCGGGAAAAAGTACAATTTGGGAGAGCCATTTTATACATTAATGTGAAAAGTCAGTCTTAAATGCAAGTGAATTCACCTATGCCGGGCGAGATATAGTGGAAAAGCATGCCGATGAATAGTAAAACTTGGTACTGTGCATAGAAACGTTTTCCTGGTACCGCGCGTTTCGATGCCACAGCATTATCACCGGGAAGAAATATTTGTATCTAAAAGGGGTTGTTCCATTAAAAAGTTTTAGTGGACAGTGCCAAATTTTAATTTTATTCATTATCGGAAATGCATATGTTCAATAATAGCGGTACAAATATCGATCCTTGTGGTGCCTAGTGCTTCTAAATTAGAAACTTAAGGAATAATGCATAGGACCTACAAAACATTATGAAACATAACGTTGAATATTTGCTCGTTCAGTTTCTTTTAGGTAGACTTCTCTACTTTTTGCACGAAAAACATGAAATAATTTTCTCAATTGGCAACTGTTTTAATATTTCATTTTCTATGGAAATAAGAGATGAATGTGTCAATTTTGCTTGAAAAGATTTGGATCTTAAATGATTTTAATATGACTTATTGTTGATATAAACCGTTCCCTTCATAATTAAATCCTAATAATGACATGTATGTAAATTGTGAAAGGAAAGGAAATTAGGAAAGCTGGATACTAAATTCGGCTCAAAATAAAATCAAAATCTATGTTAAATATTTCATAATTCACCGTATATTAATTATAAACTCATAGTAGTAATATTGTTTCAATCAAAATACGTTAAATTGTTTATAGGGTACTTCAAAACGTCTAAGTAATGGGATAAAATTTATCAAGTGCGTAGGTATCCCTGCAGTTGCTAGTCTATTCTCGCTTTTTCCATGTAACATGTACCAAGATTGATACAGATAATCAGAGAGAGAGAGAGGTATAAACGAGAAAGGAATGCCGTGGGAGGTGAATGGGAATCGTACATTTCAATCTCACCTTCCCTCCTCCTCTGGCGCCTTTGCGTTTCGGTCGTCGACATGAAAGGGACCCGCCCCCTGGCCCGGGGAAAGCGACAGAGGAATACCAAGGGAATCTCGGGTGACAAAACGTATTCGCGCGAGGGAACAGGAAATTCCGTTCGCGCCTCAACGGTTTCCCTTCTTCTTCTCGCTCTCCCCGGCATCCCCCACCTCCCTCCCTCAATCTCTCTGTTACCATCAAGTCTCTTTATCTCTTTCCGCTTCCCCAATCATACCCAATCCACCCTGACAGCATAGGATAACGTCCAATCCCATTAAGTCGAATTTCTACTGAATAATACTCGTTGGGAACAATCAAGATTTCGTCTAGATTTATATAATAATAATAATAATAATTTATATACATCTAACAGCAGACGCCAATTACTAGATATGTATTAAGGTGGTTCCACCGTAAAATGACTTCAATGTCATTTTATTCATATTCTGTCTACTTGTAGAAAACGTTGTCCTCTATCTGATATGAACAACAAAATAATACCTTTCCCCGCTTTATTACTCTCTAATTGAAAGTGAAATTACATGGTGTTCAATGGGAGTATGAGAGAAACACGGGGAAAAATAGTATTTTTCCCAAAAATATAAATGCCATTTTTGCGGAAAACTATTTATTTGAAGGAAATAATTCAGAGAAATTGAATAAAAGGTAATGTAGGCATCTTACCACCTTATTTTTATAGTTATTGGGGAATTAATGCCGTAATTGAAGTCAAAATGCGGTAATTCGTAGGAAATGGCGCTGCAGTCGGCTCCTATGGCTGGAAAAAAGTGCTCATTTAAAATACTTTCGTGGAATAATCTGCAAATTTTATTCCTTACTTTTGGGTTTCTATTGGTAACCCATTTCATCAGTGAAAGCAGGAGTTTTTGGACAAAATATAAAAAATGTGTAATTTAGTATTTGTTTTGACTCACACAGTCGCGGCGGAACCTCCTTAAAAGGACGAACACACAACCATGCCCTGAGAGGTGTAAATATCCTTCCCAGGGGGGATTCGAACCCGCGATATTCGGCTTGGCAGGCGAGGACTTTACCCCGCCGCCACCGAGGCCGACCAATACACATATCCAACAGAATAAGTCAGATATAATTAATCAAAGGCGTTAACACATCGAGATATTTGTTGTATACAACGAGAATATGGACAGAAATAATGATGATTATATTTCGGATTGAATAAAATTGAGCAGTAATCGTTTCAATAATTCGTAGAATAAATTAAAATAATGATTTTAATAATTTAGCTAACAAGGCATAGAAATTGAGCGGATTTTACTGCTTTCATTAGCAAAAATCCATATAACACCTACATTATACGAGCTAACGTCAGCCAAATGTATCATAAATCAGAAATAAAATATTGAAGTATCTTATTAAGAATTACTAAATCATAAATAAACTGAAATAATTGCAAAAAATACATAGGTTCAGTAGGTACGTTATTAAAGCTTTTTCAAATATTCAAATATGTATTTGGCTTTTTAAATTGTTCTGTGGAGGATTTGTTTCATAAATTTTCATGAATTGAGCTCCACATCCTGCATATGGTTAACATGCTATGACTTATTATAAGTGGTAATTTGGTGGCATGATATAATCATTAGTGCCGCAGAATTTCGAGTTTCGAAATTATTAATTGAGTAGCTGTAAGTTATTTCATTATACAGCTACCCTGGCGCAGAAGTTTTTATTAGTAATTTATACATAAAACAAGACTGATATTCTTTTAGTTTTCCTATTTTTAATAATATTATCATGTTTTAAATTAAAAAGGCTACTTTAAAATTTTACGGAATTAAAAAAAAATACGCAGGCCTGAATTTCGTGTTCTGGACAAAGGGTGTCCAATTAAGTGTTATCATCACCGCTCAATGCTTCCGATTTCGTACAATTCTATCAACAAATACAGTCGAATACGAGTCTTTAGGGAGCATAAGGATTCGTGTACTACACATTTACAACCCTGGGAGTCACTGTAGTGGTTTATATGTATAATTTTCAGCAAGGATATTTCTCATCATCGTCCCAAATGCTTCCAAGTTCTTCCAATTTTCACCAAAGACTACCGAATAATAGCACATGGGAAGTATATAAAGAACGCATCCACATTCAAATATAACTTTGCAAGTCATCGTATTAGCGAGCAGCATTGTGCGTTAGGGTATTCAACCATCATTATCATCCTAACTACTATTTATTCCAATTAAAATCAAATATTCTACTGGATGACAGTAGTATAGGGAAGCATATAAACAATACAAGTGCATCAACTACCCTGAAAGCAACTGCAAGGGCGTGTGGTATGGGGTGTAAGGATGATTATACAAGGTGTTGAAAAACATGTGACATAACTACACCATTCGAAAGTGCGTGAAAACCTGAGTGAGGTTTTCTCACAATCTTTTATTAGGGTACGATAATTTTTACGGAATTGAGCTTTGAAAATTGGGAAAAGGAACCAATCAGAGAACGGCTAAAGAGCTAATGTGGCAACCAGCAACCCATGACCTTTATCCATGTTACGGTTGACACATATGCCAGTATTTTGCGAAATGCATTTTCGTACCATTGTCTCAGATCCTACCTGCAAGCATTAAGCACCGGCCTACAAGATACTTGCATATATCCAGCTTCCACATCTTGTGTAAACACATCGACGATATTGAGTAAAAAGTTATCACTTAATTCTCTACACGTCTTCACTTCCATCATTTCGGCAGCGTTCAATATTCTGACCCGTGTTTAAAAATCCACGAGAATTTTTCTACTTTAACGATACAGTTGGATCAACCTTTTCCCTATCGCAGTTCACTTTTATTGACGAGGACAATAAAGTGATTAGTACTTCACCTGTTTTAAATGATTATGACCAGGTTGGCTTCAATGTTTCACATCACCACCAAATGTCGAAATCGAGATCAAACTCGAAACCGGAGGTCAGCAACAATATGAAAAAGTGGCGGAAAATTACTGATGCAAGTATTTTTAATCCTCGTGACGAGTGCATTCCACAAAGCTACGTGAGTCATTACAATGTCTCACGTAAGGTAATGATAAATCTAAAAGCCTTCAGAAATCATTTAACTTTTGCCTGTGTTCAAAATTCACAAACATATTGATTCGAATAAATATAACATAAACAAATGCGAATAAACACACTGGAGCGATACCGTCTAGGGACGTCACCAAGAGTCAAAAATAGTTTTTATAGACATCATCAAGGTAGATCTGTCCAGAGACAGGTTCCAGTTGAACTCCTCCACAATTCTCTATTTTGTGCCCTCATTTTCATCTCTTGATAACTCCTATTCTCCCTCAAATCCGTCAACATATAAAATTTTCTTCTTCCTTTCTTCCGTTTTTCTTTCACTTTTCCTTCCATTATCTTACTCAGGAGGCAGTCACGCCTCATGATGTGCCCTAACCAGTTAGCCTTCCTTCTTTTTATTGCATTCATGATTGACCTTTTCTCGTCAATCCATTCCAAAACTTGGTCATTCCTCACCTTGTCTGTCCACCTCACTCTCATCATTCTTCTCCATAACCACATTTCAAAACTTTCAAGATATTGCACTTCTTTTATTCTATAGGTACAGGTTTCCGACCCATACAGGACCACGCTCCATACAAAGAATTTGGCAAATCTCTTCCTTAGGGTAATAGGTATTTTTTGGCAGTTAACAGAGCTTTTGTTTTTTCAAAGGCTTCCTTTCCCATTACTCTTGATTTCCTGAGTAGAGTTGCCAACTTTATTTATCAGGCTACCGAGGTATCTGAAAGATTCTACCTACTCTAGTCGCTGTCCTTTTACTGAGATATTAACATTCCCTTCTTCTTTCCCAATCCTCATAACCATTGTTTTATTAACATTTATTTTCATTCCGTATATTAACCTTATGTAATGTTCCTCCTCCTCCAATGTAATCTCAAACCTTATGTAATGTTGTTCTTTAGCTCTTTATCGATGTTCATCTTACGACGTTTGCAATTGAAGTTACGCAAATATGAGTGATTAGAAAATAAATTTCAATTTACCGTCTTGATTTCCTGCACATAAATAAATAATCCATGCACAACTCTAATCAGAGTGGGAACGAAGTTTTCTTCTATTTTCACCAACCTCGGAGTCAATCGTTTCTTTTTTCCCTCCATTCATTGTGCGTCCCTTATCTTTTCCTTCCCCGTTTCATCTCATTGTACGCTTCTTCTGAGCACTACAATTTCCTTTTATATCCCTTCTAATGGTACAACCCCCAATAATAAAGTTGGTGATATTAATCTCCACGATTTTCCAGGTCCGGTGTAAATGCATATTCCATGCATTACATCAAATTAATGAATTCACCCCGAGAGGAATCAGAGGAGACACCTAATTACTCAAGATAATATATTAGCGAAATAGGAGTTGGCTAGATAAAAAGAGCTAATAAAAGATAATAAGAGCTTTCGGCTATGGGAATCATTTGTCTCCGTACTCGGTCATATCACTTCACTGCGACGTAGAACCAGACTGTAATCCGCATCTCCATTATCGCAATGGTGAAGTATGATTACTTTTATGCAAGAAGTTCACATGAGTAAATTAAACGATTTTAGTCAAAGGGATGGCAAAAACACTCAGGTGTGGTAAACATGGACGAGTGTTTTATGTCGGTGTTTGTTCTCATACGAATCGTCATCGTAAGTTGTCATTTTAATATTCCTTTAAAACTTCCATCTTGCATCTACATCTACATACTACCCCGCAAGCCGCCACAATAGGTGTGTGGCGTGGGGTGCTAGGACACCAGCCGTTTACATATAAAACGGAAACGCTCAAATGAAATTACGCCTAGCATTTATTATAGTCCCTTATTGTTCGGGGGAAAAACGAATTCCCATACCTATCCGTTCGGCAAAATATCTCTCTTAATTTATCGTTTCTGTCGGACCTGGAAATATAGTGGGGTTCTAATATGATGTTCTCCGTGTCGCTCTTAAAGATATCTATTCTTAATTGCTCAAGTAATCTAAGCCATCAATTGCATGGGGAATATAGGCCCATCATGACTGTATGGTGACGCCCTGCCATTGAAAACACATTGCTATATGATAGAAAACCAATGTTGCACATCTTTACAAAACTACGGTATATTTTAAAAATAAATTCAATTATTATCGAAATAGAGTTCATTTGAAATAAATGAGGTAGAACGGGGTAGACCTAATTGAGAAAGATTCCGATGAAGGTTAAATGGAACGAGAGAACTCTGCGAAGAAGGAGATACAAACCAAAAGGACACATTTTGTGACACAACAGCCTAATGAAAACAGTTTTTTAAGGACGAATAAATGGGAAGAATTTATAGAGGAAGACCAAGAATGGAGTACATTAAGCAAATCATGAAGGACGTGAAAGTAAATAGTTTTGTAAGAAAGAAGCGGTTGACAGAGAGGAGAGTGAAATTCAGAGCTTCGGCAAACCAATCTTCGGATTGATGACTATTGATGGTGATGATGATGGCATAAGAAGAACTACGAGGGAGTAAGGGAACTAGCACTACATGGGGAAAGATGGATGGCTGAAGTCAACCAATGAACTACCGATTTAACGGCCGATGGATTGAACGACCGATCAATGAATGAATTATTAGATAGAAAAATACTATTTTCCTCCATGTTTCACCCGTTCTCGCATTCGAGATCACGTAATTTCAAGTTCAATTTTCGAACAAAAAAAGAAATAGCGTGGGAAGATATGATTTCTTGGCTGATGTCAAACAGAGGCCACATTTTCTATGCGCAGCTATAATGTGGATTAAATGACATTATAGCCATTAGACGGCGAAACCACTGGAACAAGCACGTTCAAGCATTACTTTGTGCGTCGTTGCGAAGGAAATTTTACGTCATCACCGCGGAAATTCAAAAATAACCATTCAGAAGTTGAGATGTGTGGAGTCGATGGCATAGCCGAGGTTCAGTCTTTCCTTAATAAGACCACTAGGGAACGGATGGAAACATTCAAGGTGCAGTGCAGGAACTTCAAGGGCTTTATTCAGGAAATACTAACTCGACAATGCCACAGACGTGACGTCAGATTTTTCTTAAATCTCAAATTTTAAATGGTATTTTTTGGTGCATTCGAGGGTCTGACGTCAAAATTCCATCACCGTCGAGGCTGGAAATTTCCGTCAAATTTTCCTAAGTTAGTCACCTTGTCCTCGGAAAAAGCATAAAGAATAAAGCCTTCAGAACTGATTGATACCGAAAAATACTCCGTATCATCTACACCTACATACTACCCTGCAAGCAACCGCAGAGGCGTTTGGCAGGAGGTGTGTTAGGAAACCAGCCATGGGAATAGGGAAAAGGAGGGTGGGGGAGGACAGAGGTGATCTGTATGTAACTATTTATTATGCTGTTTTCACGCTGATTTAGTTAAAATCACTAATGGTGCTTGGAAAGGAGAAATGTTTGTACCTATCATGTGCGGTGGACGGAAAGGAAGATGAACAAGGAGTAGCCTGATAGGTGGTTTAAGAGAGGAAACTTCTGGGAAAGATTAGGATGAGGCAGTGTAGGTGGTTGGAAGACGTGATGAGGGGTGATGGTTTATAGAAGGAAGGATGTTGGGCAAGCGGGGAAGGGAGAGGAAGAGAATAGATTTTATGAACGGGATGAAGAATGGTAGGACTTACGCTGAGATGAAGAAATAAATTAGTAGATAGGGCACTGCACGTGTAAGAGTCTACTGAAATTTCTCTGACTTTCATCATAACCTACCTTTAATCAGTAGATTATTCAGATGATAATGATGATGATGAACAGTTCGGCAGTTAATCTATCTTATTTTGCCGCTTCCATCAGTTCTAGAGATATAGTGTGGGGTTAAAATAATGTCCTCCCTGTCGTACTGAAACACGCCTGATCGTAGTCTTTCAAGTAGGTATTCTAAGCCTAGCGCATAGCCTCCGAGTCTCTAACGGCTCCCTATCTAGTCCTTCCATCATCTGTGTCACACTTTCTGTTCACTCGTAGTAGTTTTTAGCCAAGCGTGTGGCTTTCGCTTGTACTGTATTTACTTAGTGATTTTAACCTTACTGCATAGTTGGGATTAACGATTTCAAAAATTGACCATTAAAATTAATCGTAAAAAATGTAGTTAGGTAACTGTTTAACTTAACCCTTACTTTTTAGAAGAGTTAACTTTTAATCGTTAAAATTATGCATTAACTGATACAAAACTAACTTCAGTTCATTTTTTTCGTTGATTTTTGGCGAAAGTCGACCTGTTAGAATTTATTGAATGTGAAGTTTGTATTAATTTTATTCCAATAGCGAAAAATAGATTTTAAATGTTACTTTTTAAAAGTTTCTTAAAATTATCTGAAAAAGTAACTTTAAACGTAAAAGTTACTTTTTTAACTTTAACTTTAAACTGTTACTTTTTCAGAAAAGTAACTTTTAACTTTAACTAGTTAAATATAACTGTTTCAGGCTGGATATGGTGGAAGTTCTCGATATTCATAATGAATAAAAACACTTGGTAATCTTCCACAGATTTATTTCTTTAGCACGACGCGTTTCACCACACTGTGGCAGAATCATGTGCCTAACTGCCACTGTGGCATAATCATGTGCCTGTTTAAATAGTTAATTTTTACAGAGATTAACTTTAACTTTAATTATTTTGGTAACTTTCCCAACTATGCCTTTCTGCGCATGGTCCCAAAAGCTTCTCAAAATGTTTACCGCATGCGTTCCAGTCTAGTGCACTAGGATGGCTAAGCAATCAAAGGAACATGATCAAATTCACACCGAGCATGTCTTTAATCACAAAGGTACGAATGGTGACTTATGAACGTCATCACACCTCCCACGCCAAACGCCCGGGTCACGTGGGAAAAGTATAGTTGTGTACGAGTAAGTTGTCAATTCATCCAACTCCCACCCTTTTATTCATGTAGAAAACGTGAAACATTAATGGTGACATAACGCATGCATGTTTCACCTGCCCTCAGTTTTATTTACAGCATTGACGCCACTCTCACTCGCTCAATATTTATACTCGCATCCCTTTTATTGCTTTTGAATATTTGATTGATTGGCTACGCAATAATTTTCTTTCGCAAATGGCGCCGAACCACCTGAAGTGAAATGGATTTGCAAAAACTTTGAACTACGAGAAAAACTACACATTTAACCCTAAGTTAATTCATAAATAAGTGTATACTTTAGAGTAACATAGTCTTAACGTTTCGGTGAGGGGAGAGTCGATTTTAAACTCGAAATGAAGCACTCGTCCGACTTGAAGGAATTTAACAAATTACAGAAATACATGCAACATATATTCCATGCAAATGCCTTACAGTTATTTCTTACAATATTCATTAAAATATTTTGGATGAGGTCAAGTGCGGTAAGTTATATAATATATATTTTTTTATTACCAACGTTCATTAGGGTGCCATTACGTCTACATGAGTAAAAGCGAATGAAAAAATAAATTAACTTTTCTATTTGCGTGTTTCCTGGAGAAATTGAGTATGAATGAATTGAGAATGTTTAGAGTAAATGGTGTGTTGACGCACGAAAGTGAAGCATATTTTTAATGAAAAATGTCCCATCCAAAATGGCAGCCGGGCCTTGGTAGGGAAGTGTGTGCATTAAAAATATTTTCACTGAATAATCCACATAATTTGTACCTTTATTTTGACACTAGAATCCCTGGTATCCAATGTCTAACCTAATATGCAGAAGCATGGGAGAGGAGAAAGCCAAATGAAGCGCTGACAGAAAGACAAGGTCCAGATGAATAGGCCTCACTTTAAAACAGCGAATCTCCTATCAGCTAGAGATGTAGGTCTTTCAGGTTTCCCCCCGCCTTGGTCCGTTATGTAGGGGCAACAGTTTCAGGGCGCACATGCAGTGCCGGATTACCGCATGGGCAGCAGACCTCGGCATTTGTCCAAGGCGCCAAAAGCGACGAGAGGCGCCTGATGAGCGTTGCTTAACGCGAAAACTAGTACGATGCTTCCTCTAAAATACTCCCCAATCATTTCTCCTTCCATTATTAATTTTTTCAATAAACTATTGCGTCTAAAAATGTATCTAATATATTTGTTTCTTCTTATTCTTAGAGTCTTCATCATGCTTCTTTTCTATACGACACTTCTAAGGAATTCTTCGTTACTGATTCTCTCCATCGATTTGGTCTTCATCATTCGTCGATCTCCATTGGTTCCAAAGTCTTTTGCTCGCAAGCTGCCATTGTCCAAGCTACACTGCCACGTAAGAGCATACAACAAATATATGTTTTAACGAATTGCTTCCGTAATTCTATACCTAGGCAAACTAAAACTGGAAATGAAACAGAAGAGCTACAAAGGTATAAAAAGGAGTTAGCAAGGGGTCAGGGTAACATGGAGGGCTGCAGTCAAACAATCTTAGAAATCGATGTTTTCAGGCTTTACTTGGTGAAAATTCACGATGACTGAAACAGTATGTAAGTTAATTTTAAGTGTGTTTCTTCAGAAGCATTCCTTAATGCGAGATATTTTTATACATACTGTGGCATTTTCCCCCCCTTTTTTTGGCCAATTCCACTCTTTGGACAGTTTCCCCTCTGCGGACTGTTTATCCTCCGGACTTAGCCGAAGGACTTGCCCGAACGACATGCGCGCTAACGACATGTGCGCCAACGACGGCCAAAATGCCTACGACTACAAAATGCAGCGACTGCTGCCAGCGACTTCTGCCACGACTTCTACCACACCTTTCGCCGCACCATTCCCTCACCAGGTCCTGCATCGTTTTTATAGCCAGTAAAGTGAGGAAAGATACCAAAAATGCGGTCATCCTGACCAAGGCACAAAGGCTGTGATCCTGTATTCTGCAGCCGAAGCCAGAAAACAGTTCCTGGCGCTCCAATAAAAAACTGCCACCCTGTCTATCACCCATCCCATTATTTCCTCCCCTCCAAGGCTACCAATCTCCAACCTCCTGACCTTACCCATTCCACCTTCGTCCTTGTCGACAGACCCTCTCCTCAGCTGACTCATGGCTGAGCTCGCCCTCTATTGCTTCCGAGACGGCGACCGGGTAACACCGTTGTGTGAGCCTGCTGACTTAGTCATTTTGTACTTAAGAGAGAAGCTCAACCTCTCGTACTTGTAACTATACTTAAATTATTTTCCGCCTGGAAACTCTCATTACGGTCGCCTGGCACTCGACCTATGGGTAAATTGTTTGTAACTGGGTTGGTTCTATTTGTGATTTGTGAAATATATTAATAAGTTAAGTTATTATTTGATAATACTTGTGTTTCGTTCGTTTTCCTCATTTATCTCACCCGAGCTTGGAAAGAGTTTGTGTTTTTACGAGTGTTATCGGCGAGAAAATCTACTCCCTTCTCCCGATAGCGCTTCAAACATGTAGTTAAAATATCATGAAACTATTTTAGACGCCAACGCAGGATACATGTATGCTGACATTTTTCATTTCTGGCGCACGTGTTGTCAAAGTAAGCATAATTTTGTTTTTTTTTATTAAATATAAAATTAAACAAGAACCTACAAATAAATCAACAAGGATTGAAAAACACAAAAGCATTCTTTATTACAAGATAATAAAGCACAGATATGAATTCAATGCAAGTATGCATCAACTTCCTCTTTTTTTTTAACAAATTCGATATATTTTTGAGAATTGTATAGCAGCGTTTTATATCATTTGGTAACAAGTTATACCTTTAGGCCCTAAATACACACCATGAATTTGTAATAGGTTCATTTTTTGTCGACCAGTTTCATTGCAGAGGCGAGTACAACAGGCGCAAACAAAAGGTGCCTGATGATGTCACCTTTGCAATGACGCCGGTCGACAACTAATACCACTATTGTGAACATTACAAAGTTATTATATAATTTTTTAAACAATATTAGGATTGAGCGACTAACGATAATTTTATCTAACGGGCTATCTATTAATATCCCTTCAGGATTTTCGGCAGTGGATGTGATCCTGAAACTGGGCATTTAGAACGGTTTCTACCTCGTGCCAATAAGTTTTTGTGGAAGAGAAGAAGACAACGTATCTTACTAAGTAGGCGGGTTATATACGACGGCAACAACGAACGGCCTTGCGTAAAGAAAAAAAATGGGCGTGGTCCCTCTTCTTTAGTCAAATGAGAGATCTTCTGGTTCTTGCGAGATCCGTCCCTCTCGGCCTCGTAAATCTTTTCGGGGACCCTGCCCACAACTCACGTCCTCATGATTTCGCATATGCTTTAAAGCGAGCGGAGGGCTTACGCGGCCTTAACTCTTGCCTTCCTCCATGCCTCGTCCTCTCCTCCCGTGATCCTTCATCCCATATTCCTCCTCTTATTCTCCTTTTAGCACCTCTTCATCTTCCTTGCCTATTCATATTCATACTCCTCGTAACCATCACACAACGGGGAACATGCAATAGTATTTTTTTTAACTAGTGGTATTCAAATTACGCATTCTTGAATACACAGGACATGAATTGTAACGGAAAAATATGTTTTTATGTTGAAATATTTCTCCATGAAAATTACGCGCGCTTGGCGGCGTGAAAACGCTGTCATCGGGAACCGGGGGTATGACGTCACGCAGGGGTATTACTAACAGCAATACGACATGTTTACTTATAAGGTTCGGGTTTTTTCGTAATTTGGGGGAAATATTGTTTTAATTTCCATTGCGGAAGACAATGTACTAGTATAATTTGATTTTTCAGCTTGTATTACACGTAGATTAAAGAAGCGATATCGTGCGGTGACATCAAGCCGCCATGATTCCGTTTTGAACACGTGAATTTTTTAATTTTATACACTTTTGAATGGCAATTATTAATTCCTGCAGTCGAAAATGAGCTCTTTACTTTAGGAGCGCGTATTTAATATAAGGCTGAACTATATAGGATCATTCAAAGTATTTAATAAAAGTATCGTTACCATTGCTCGAGAACTGGCGGCTGTATCACTTATTACTTGACGAGTTACTCCATATAATGTTTTCATTTCATTAAGTTTATATCATCTCATAATATGTCACGGTTTATAGAAGTAAGACTGAGATCAATAAATAATAGTTAATTTAAACCAAACGGTAACGCTCTAATGCGCTGTTGTGGTAATCCCAGAGTTTCCGATTGAATGCAAAGTAATTATAATCTACTTGTTATTGTGATTGATTAAATTTTTGATATTAATTTTCACTTGTGATTGATTACTTCATTGAGTAATTGTATTCTGCCTCAAATACATTTTTTGGGAAATTTACCCTAAGACTACATCTACCATGCACAAAATACTTTAATCGTGACTCTATGCCTCTTTCCATATCTTACCCGTTGTCTCTCTCATTACTTCATACTTTTAGCCATACCATCAACCAGGCTCAGCCCAATTTAATCATCTTTCAAGCAACTTTCCATCCTCCCCAATAATAACAAATACCTCTCCGTCTGTCCTCCTTTCTGACCATTGTGCATACTATCACCATTCTTCTCCTTACCCACAACTCAAACTACAGCCCCCTCCCCCACCCCCACCTAACCATTCTCAACCTCTCCGCGTAGGGTCCAGGTTTCACAAACATATCAGTAGAAACAATACCTATACGTATAGATTTCGCCCGCGATGCATAGTTATGATTCGATATGTATTCAACGAGAACGGATTCGGTCGTTAACCCTAATTCGAAGAAACAAAGCACTCCAAAGGAATACCTGCGCTCGAATGAGACAAAAGGGTTGAAGGACCTGCGGAACCTATAGATTGAACTACTGGAGGAGATGGGAGGGAGAGGGGGAACAGGGAAATTGAAAGAGATATTAAGGTGTCCTTATTTTATGGGCCGAGGTTGATGCTCATTTGGCTGGGTGCGCCAACATTTATCCGTGGATGCCGGGGTGGCTATCGAGTAACACTGCTTGTGGAGCATACTTGGTTCAAATTTTCTCTCGCATTGCAGCGACCATCTTCAGGACAGCCATTCCATTTAAAGTTAGCTCAAATATGGAGAAAAAATAAAAAAGTGTTTTTGTTCTGCAATTTTAAATTTCGACTTGGCCAGATTTAATAGAACTAAATTAATCAAATATACTGAGCTATACAAAAAATATGAAAGAAAAATTTGAATTTCACTCATAATGGAGAGCAGAAAGTGTAATTAGTTCAAACCCGGAACTTATTAAACAATTCATGACTAGAAAAATAATGCTTTTGGATAATTCTCCATTAATTTAAACTACAGAACAATTACTCTTATCTTACTGACATTAATATCAATATTTAATGTTTAAGCTATGCACAGAATTTACAGGTTAAAGACGTCTATGCTATTGAGTGTCATTTGTGTGAGGTACACCCGGAACCACAGTTTTATTCCTAGAACCTCGGAACCACAGCTAGAGACTCAGAGGCTGCGCGCTAGGCTTAGATTACTTGAGCAATTAAGAATAGATATATTTAAGAACGACACGGAGAACATCATATTAGAACCCCACTATATTTCCAGGTCCGACAGAAACGATAAATTAAGAGAGATATTTTGCCGAACGGATAGGTATGGGAATTCGTTTTTCCCCCGAACGATAAGGGACTTCAATAAATGCTAGGCGTAATTTCATTAGAGCGTTCCTTTTTATATGTAAACGGCTGTGTCCTAACACCCCCCGCCACACGCCTATTGAGGCGGCTTGCGGGGTAGTATGTAGATGTAGATACTTAACCACTCTGGAGCTGTTAAAACATTTTCTAGTCTAATCCAGGTTACTTGATCTGTGGGAATACGCCTTCCCTTGAAAATTGACTGATATGCGTTCGATGAACACCGAAAAGTCGAAATTTTACATTTATTTCTTTCGGTTGTTGCTATTTTTATATAAATAGTGCATATGCAAAAAGCCTTCAGTTGGTTGTTAAAAGAGTTAATGCTAATGTTATTTTGGAGCATGATCCTTTAGAACCAATTCGTATATAATATAATGCTTCCTGTGCATTGATTTTATATCAACCACGAAAACGTTTAAGGGTATTCGATAAAGTACATTGTTTCACTGTTACACACATACACAACACGCAGTTTCCTTTCGGCGTTACCATAGTCAAAAGAAAACAATTCTTGGCGTTAAATCTAGAAAACTGGGTTCGATTTTAATAATTTTTTCCATACTGCCCTATCCATGCAGACCTCATTTGTTTCTGCCACATTCATGCACTGCTTCATAAACGCTCTCCAATTCTTCAGATTCCTAATATTCCTCCTCTACTCTACTACTACTTGGAGTATACTCCTCCAATCCACCCCTGACTTCCTCGGCCTACCCCTTTCTCTCATACCATTCACTCTACTATCACGGATCTGTTTCGTAATTCGACTCTCTCCCATCCTCTTAATGATGGCCAAACTAAGGGAAGCACGCTCTTTTCAAAAACGAGTACATTACTGAAGCATCAATCCCACATTCTTTCATTGTCCACTATTCCTAACCTTTTGCTGGAAAAACTTCTCAGATAACTCATACCCTCTTTATTTTGTATATTTTTGTTCATTACTTTCTGTTTATAAAATTATTATATTGACATACCCAAGTTTCATTGCCATGCAATACACTTTCGAACACTGCAATTTCCGCTTCCTTTAACGACTCTCAACTCATCCACCCTATTGTCACTCAAAACGTTCCACGTAATATTTGTATGTAACCTACCATAAGACTTCTCTAAATTCACATTTGCACAAATTAATTTCTATCGGACGACAATACATTTTTCTAATACTTGCAAACTGCAAAATACTAATCCTCACTAATTCTCTCATTCTCTTCTGATATATTTATAAGACATTATCATTTTGTTAAATTTCAATGAGAAATTTATAAATATTGATATAATATCAATCATTTTTCTATCTAATAAAAGGAAAGTTGCTTACGAAATATTGATTCTACTCTCCAGATTAGATGACATGAAACTGCTAATATTAAATTTATTACTTAAGTAGAAGGGGTGAAGCTATTGTAACATCCGTTATAAAATCAATGCAACATCCGTTACCGGTCGACAAATGTTTTCTTACGAACTTACTGTGACATCTTAAATTATAAATCCTACCTAAGCAACGAAAAAACATAATACCAAAGAAATTGCATTTTTACCTATTACAAATGGTTATAAGGGAACAGAGTTTAAAAATATAAGATCACAGTTTTACAACATGCGTTACATGGAAAAGTTATTCATAGTGCAAATATTTAATTTTATTTTTTGTCAGACAAGATTCACTGAATTAATCCCGAGAATTCCTGAAATTTGTCATTCGCCGGGAAAACACCAGATATTGCATATAGTTCACTGTAATTTAAAAATCAACCTATCTAATTATATTTATTTTTCGAACGGGGCGGATAGTATTTATATATGAATAAATACATTTGCAAGAATAAAAACGTGACACATTTTCCATACGGATTCGATTTCAAATATTGGGATCTTGTTGTAAATGGTTTTCTGCCTGGTTGTGGGTGTCCACAACTGTTCTTCAGAGCTGCACGTTTTGATTTGAGTTAAATACACCGAACATGACTTCCGGTAATTTTTTTCCGCCACGCGAGGGGTAATAACTAAATAGGCTTTCTCCAATCTCGAAATAGTTAGTACCGAAAATACAAATCACCGATCAAAGATTTGTCATTTAGAAATATGGATATGCATTGCGTCGAAACATGATAGGAACTGGGAACTACGAAGATCAGAGACTCGGACGAACATTTGGGCCCACGAAACTTGATGCCGGGGGCGGGTTCCTACATTAAAATGTAAAATTGATGATGCAAGAGAGTCTATTAAGGCGGGAAAAGAGAAGGGTTTACCACAATAAGTTGTTAACTGGTGGATAGGGCATGAGGTAAATTGGATTATCAATAAATAGTTCTCTCATAGATAAATATGACCTCTCAATTTGATATACTTTTTGTCAAGATGCTTGATCGGAATGATGCATAAATCTGCGAATTTCGAGCCATTCGAAGGATTTCTTGCAAAATTGCTCCTCATAACTTCGCCGAAAATTCATTTTCATGAATAACAGGTGAAAACCTGGTTTTTGAAATAATTGGAAACTGCGAGGCGCGGTAAAAAGATTAGTTAGTGCGATAAGTACATTGAACGAATTCGTTATCTATTTACAAACATTCGGCCGCGACAATATTGTGTGCCCAGAGAATGCTACGTGTAAGGAACTTTGGAACTACGTGTAAGAATTGGCACTACGTGTAAGGAACGTTATATTCCAGAGTAAGTTTAGTTGCACGTTGAAGTTGCACGTAGTTGAAAGAAACGCACGAGAAAATTACCAATAATTCCGTATCGAACATACTACGTATCTATTTACAAACATTCGGCCGCGACAATATTGTGTGCCCAGAGAATGCTACGTGTAAGGAACTTTGGAACTACGTGTAAGAATTGGCACTACGTGTAAGGAACGTTATATTCCAGAGTAAGTTTAGTTGCACGTTGAAGTAGCACGTAGTTGAAAGAAACGCACGAGAAAATTACCAATAATTCCGTATCGAACATACATTGAAAACGAGGTGAAATATAATCAAAATGGAGAAAACGCTTTAATTGGGAAAAGCCGAAAAAAAACTGGGAGGGAGGCAGTAAATCTAACGGCAAAAAGCAATGCAAAGCTTTCCATATCATAAGAAAGCAATGACTGAAATGAGGATTCATTATTTAAAACTAGGTACCAACGTTTCTTCATTACAGCAAAGTATTCATCATACAGAAATATCTATTACGATTATACAATTTTGAAAATTGGATTTGAAGGCGAACAAACTCAGCTCATGAGAATATTGAATATAATGATTTATGTTAATTCATAAATGGCTTTTTTCTACCCGCAATATCATGATTTTATGAACTTTATACATAATTTGCTAATTAAAAAATGATGGTTGGATCAACAAATGAGGAATTAAAAGCAAGCTATTAATGCTTCCCAAATACACATGTACTATTACATGTACATGTATGAGTTATTTAAGAAATATTTGTCGCATACACTAAGTGAGAAATGAATTGCATGCACGTCCCTGTATCATGTAGGAATGAAGTGATTGCCTTCAAGGAGAGTGGAGAAGAGAACTACAGATGACCAATCTTCGGAATGATGACTGCTGGTGATGACGATGATAAGAGACCTTTGTGGAGAGAAGACAGGATATAGAGAAACGGAAAGCGGAACGAGAGACTTGCGGGGGCAGAAATGAGAGTTGGAAAGGAAATCTGATATCCATTTTTTCTCTGTCTTCCTTTTTTGTAAACACATATACGCCCTTGCGTATACGCATTGGGATTCCCTTTACGCTAGAGCCGCGGCCGCGATAAAAACGTGCACACAGGGAAGGTCGGGCGAGGGTTGAGGGCGTCAGGAGGAAGAAGGACTAACCCTTTGTTTCGGCTCCAACTCACGTCTCCAACGTGAGGAGGCACGCGTGGATGTATGCACGCATTATATTGTGATGCAGCCGAGAATGGCAGGGGCCGACATCCCGCGAGAATTACGCGCGCGCTCGAGACGCTAATCGTGCGTCTTTTGTTTAATTTTTTTCTCGTCGGGATTTTCCGTTTGTCTGCCGGCCGCAGCAGAGAGTATGTGTACATACATACGTACAAGGGAACGAAAAGCGACAATGGTGGTGATAATATTCATGCGCAATTCGCCATGATGTTCTTAGCAAGTTTTCTTCTATTTCACCATCGCTTTTACGTCTTTCATAATTCGTCGAATTTATTCCATTCTTGGTCACCCTCTCCAATTATTCACATTAATTTCTCTTATTGCAGCCATTGTCGCTTCCCTTATCGTCTTGAGTAATCTACTGTGCAGAAAAATGTGTTCAATAACTTATTCTCTTCTTGTTTTTAGAGTTTAATCATTTTACACCCTTTTCTCTTCAACTCTTCGATGGACTTGTTCGTTAGCGATTCTCTCCGTCCATTTGATCTTCAACAATCTTTCATAAAACTACAGTTCAATCGACTCACAGCCTTATTTTATCTGCTGCATTTATCATCCAACTTTCATTACTACATAAGAGCATGTTACAAATATATGAGTCAGTGAGGTATGTACATCATTATTTCCAAGGCTGTCAATAGCCTCTTCTCCTGGTAGAAACCATCTTCGCTTGCTCTTCTTTGCTTTATTGCTTCTTCCATCTATTATGTTCCGACTTCCCAGATAGCAAAATTGTTCCTCTTTCTGTAGTTTTTGTTGAATGATTCTTTTAGTGCCATCGTTACAGAGTACATACAGAGATAGGCAAATAGCAAAAATGGCTGTAATAATAATTTGTGTAATACACCTTAGCAAGGTTCTTCCACGCCAGGCGCTAAATATAATGGCAGAAAGTGAGAGAACATGTCTTTTAAAAGAGAAAATATTACACGGCAGTGATGTAAAACGTGAACATCATGTCTAAATTGTGGGCTTACTCTGGCAAGTTTGTTGCGCAAGTTTTTTTGCAGAAAGTGACTTTCGGTGTAAATTACAGGTGTAAACGGATTTGCGAGTCCACTTGCAGAACTTTCAAACGTTTAAAAAGCCGGTGCCAACAGCAACCAATGTGGCTCTACACTAACTTGTGAAAATATTTTATACAGAGTAAAATCACCCGCAAGCTCTTGCAGAAGAAACTCGTGGAAGTAACTTGCCAGTGTAAACCCACCTTAATTGAGATTTCTTTTAGTCTAATCCAAAACTTATGGACTCCAACAAATACTCAGTGAAGGAAAAATGCTTGGCGTATGAATTAGGGATGGGCAAAAGCGTATAATGCAGTAAACGTGTACACGCTTGTTATTCAGACGTGTACACGTCTTATTTGTCCCGACGCATACAATAGTTAGTCTCTGGCCCCACATTCCGTTCTGCGGTGGGCCTACATGTATGTACGCCTGGAGTGTTGGAGTCCCGTACCGATGCTTGCAGAACGGCAGCCTGCTAAGATCAAACTGTGTCACAGGGAGTAAGATGTGACTGCAGTCGGTGACAGTAGTTACCGACTGCGATCTTGATTTCAGGAAGTACCGTACACACTGATTCATAACGATTCACTTTGACTCAAGTCATATTAAGTGACCCGGGAAGGGCGGGAGATGTGGCGGCAATTCGTGATCAAAGGCGGACGATGCTAACGTGTATTATTTTGTAAGAAAAAGAAAACGTGTACACGCCTCCATACGTGTACACGTTTACACGTCCCATCCCTAGTATGAATACTTGCTTTGGCATCAACTGATGAAAGACTTGCACTTTTTCCCTCAAATGAGCAACATGTAAAAAAGAAAATTAGGCATATTTCTTAAATCTGTCGGGCTTATCAGAATTAATTCGACAGTGTCGGGCGATATATGGTGGAACAGCATTTTAGTACTTAAATAAAACTACAGTAATTGTACTGTCCACTTAAATTTTAATGTAAATAATACACAACACGTGTTTCAATGTTCCTTAGGGAGTCATCATCAGGTCTGCTGCAGACCTGATGATGACGCCCTAAGGAACGTTGAAACACGGGTTGTGTATTATTTACATTAAAATTTAAGTGGACAGTACAATTACTGTAGTTTTATTTAAGGGCTTATCAGAGTTTCTAGTATTCTCTTCGAATCTAAATTACCTTCTTTCTTGATCATACATTATTGATTTTAGTTAGGTCAGAATGAACAATTTTCCTCAATTTTCTCTCTCTGCCAACTCCACTTCCAAACCCACAATTCTTCAAGAATCACTAAGCGCACGGCATTTATAGCAAGGCTTGCTCCAAAGGAACTGGGTGATGAATATTGTGGGTGAGCATAACAATCATTCCATGACACAGCATACGGAGCAACCGCTTTCGCCACTGGGGAATGGTTTATTGTAGCATTAGCAATGAGCCTTTGACCTTACAATACAAGTGCAACAATTGTGATCGAGTTGGTGGGGCGGCTTGAGTACTGACACAGAATAGGTCCATACAGAAAATATGCAAGAACATTGGCACTGACTTTGTGGAAACGTATTATACTAATCTTAAAGAAAGAGAAACAAAAACACTAGTTGAATTTGGTTAAAAAATGAACTTAACATGGACAATGAACGATTTCAAATATCCAATAGTAATGGCCAACTATTGTTGTCACTCATTCTCCTCTCCTTTGACCTCCACAGAGACTTTTTATGACATAAGACGACCTTCTATTCTTCTATTCTTTTCGTAACTCACTACCCCACCCCTATGGTTACGGCTAAGGCCGAGATATTTTGAACACTGTACCCTGGTGATGGCATAACGTGCAGAAACCTTGGTCGGTAGTAATTAAAAGTGTGGCAAATTTAACCACAGTTTCTCTTTCTCTTTCATACAGAAATGCCAAAGCGACAATGGCTATAAAAATCTTTTGCGCTATCCACCATGTTCTTAGTAAGTTCCATCTCGGCCAGTTGATAGCCAGTATTGGCGAACAGTGAAAGGAAATGGCTTGTTTTTAACGAAAAGAGTACTCGGAAGAAATGTTTAACAAGAGAATCGCGTTTCATTGTCATATATATAACATTTTCCACCTCAATTTGGCAGTACTACATTGCGATAATTTGGAAATACTGTCACTTCGTAATATTCCACAGAAAGTTTTATTTATTTATTCTCATTATTCTCCTTATTTCAGGAAGAAATAAAACTTTCTTTGGAATATTACAGAGTGAAATTGTTTCTAAATTATTTCATTTTAATGCTTACGAGTCTAATATAAAAAGTATGGACTCCTACCTAAGTTCAGCGATGGCGATCCTTTTCGTGCTTGAGTAGAAAAAATAGGCACGAACCGATGAAATATTTTTCCAATATTTCCTTCGTATTTAAAGCAGACAGCAAGTCTCTTTTATTAAGTCGCTTCCGTCAATTCTACAGATGCAGTGTATTAAATAAATCTACGTGCTCCACCCAAAATTCTATAAGGGAACCGCAGTTTAACGCCCCATTCGACGGACGGCTAAACCTAAAGTGCTCTCCACATAACACTCAAGTATGAATCGGGATTTAACTAAAAAACTCACCACTGCAAGAATTTGAACTTAGGCCCTCAATATGGGAAGCCAATATTCTAACCACCACATAACCCCACCATAAATAGCTCTGTAATACGATTTTATTCTGTTTAATAGCATAAATGTAATTTTATTCAAATTTGTACGTGGCCGGAGTATGAATAAAATTATATTTATGATATGTTACAGGAAACGCACCTAAATTCATCGTCCTCTCCAAAATTTTCGTTGTGCTCTTCACCTGCACCTCTTCACTTCCCTTCCTCCCACTCAATCTAATTCCTTTCTATCGCCTTTATCCTTTCACCTCTTCCTTCCCACTTTCTTTCCCACTTTCCTTCCCACTTTCCTTCCCCCCTCCTGCCTCCATTCCACACCCAATCCTCCTCATTCACCCCCAGTCGGGCACGTAGAGATGATTAAATTCCGAAATGATGTCCGGGTTGCCATGGAGTCGAATGGAGCCCGCTCATGACCGTAAATAGCAGACTTTTCGGCGAAGGTGTCATGAAATGACGCTTCCAAAGACACTCTAGCGCGCACGAGTCACTGGGACGGAAATTGGGCGACGTATTAGGCCGAAGTCACGTGATATCTAATTAAAAGCACACGACTGGGCTCACTTTCCTTGCATCGAGTCACGATTCCAACGATGTACTGTCTTTTCATGCTGTGATGGGTGTGAAATTTCCAAGTACAATTCTATAGTACAAGTTCAGTTAACCTGCTTCCCGTGCGCCAATAATGACTTCTGTGAAGAGCAGATCGAGACACTTATTCGAACAAACAAATTTAACTCATCATCCATTTCTTCCCCCATTCCTTTTTCCAATACCAAGCCTTCTTATGCGATGATTAAAGACGTAGATATCCTCGAAGACATTATTGGTTATAAGGAGATTTTTTAGGCTATAAAAACAACAGTAGGTTTGGTCCATAGTGAAACCCTAAAGAAATGTTTCCTTAATCGAAAAATGTGATTTCTTAAAATTCGGAGAGATATTGAAAGTTTCATTCTCGGAGTTCGCAGCTAATACAAAATAGGAAAACGCCGAAGTAGCATGCTTGGAAACTCTACTAAAAAATTATGAATATATTGCAATAAAGCTGAAACATGAGATCAATAAACCTCACTGTTATAGTATCGAAGTAAGATGGGGTGATGGGGAGGAAGAGAAATTTACACAGTGTAGTGAAAAACACCGGCAAATATAGTGACAAAACGGTAGAATCCAAGGCTAGAGAAAACTAAATTATCTATTTAATGCTCAAAAACAAAGAAAATAACGCGTGCTGCTCTAAGAAACATTTAAAAAAACTATGCCAATTATTAAATGAAAAACCTAAATCATTTTGGTCTTACACATGAGAACTTCAGAATGAACGTTCAACTGTAGAGTCTTAGAATCAAATAGAAATCATGTGGGGAAAACGAAAATATGAGGTTACGTGATTTTCTAACCAACCGCAAACAAGACGGCGTAGTTATCGACGGCGTTATTTCAACCTGGTTAGAGTGACATCGGGCGTACCTCAAGGAAGCGCGATCGGCCACCTGTTATTCTTCATAAATATAAACGACATTAACTCTAGAGTAAGTAGCAAAATTAAAAAAGTTTTCAGACGATATTGTAATCTACCGACACAATGTCATAAATGCTGACTTAGATGTTCTATCATCGGACCTCAACGTCGTTAACTAAAGTTGCCTTGAGTGGGGGCTCGAACTTAACCTTAGTCATTGCGCTGCACATTGGCGGCCCCAATTGGCAGTGCATTGACTATGGTTAAGAATACTCGTACGAGTAGGGGTAATTACCCCCCCCTACAAAACCCGGCGTATTTCTATGTTATAGACCGTAATTTACACGTAAAAGCCTAAATTATTTTGTTGCTTTTTTGTTATTGAAGTTTTGTTTATTTTACTTTATCCGAAGTTTTGTTTATTTAAATCCGCCTTTGGACGCCCCCGAACAAAAAATCCTCGGAGAACGATGTGGCCCAGGGAAAGGAACTGGCTCCCCTATCCTGAATATGTGAAATTCACACACCTGTGGCTTAGTCCGGGGTGAGCTCTACCCTCAACTATCCAAACCAACCTTCGGGTTGAATCACTGAGTGAGTGAAGCTAAATGCGAATGTAAATCAAAATAACTTAGGAATAATCGTAAATTGGTGGTAATATAAAAAGGAAATATGCATTTAGTAAAAATTTGCTCTTCTGAAAAGGCAAAGTTTTGCTTCCAAACCACTTATAACGCGTCATTTGCACATAGTTTTTTACGAATTTCCGGCACGAGACTCACGAACCTCGCTTTTCCTGGGGGGGTAATTCATACCCCAAGAGCCGCTGGTGCCCCCCTTGAACCTCTGGTCTGGAGCCACCCCTGGCACTGCAGTACACTTCTTGCGAAAGAAGTCACACCAACGCTAAATCTATAAAGCGGGTAAATATTAATGAGTCAGATGAGGTCAAATACCTAGTAATCACCTTGACTTCAGACCTAGCGTGGGGGAAGCACATACCAAGCATTTGCGACGATGCATTACATAAACGGATTTATCAAGCGAATAGTAGGAAGGTGAAAAAGGAAAAAAAAATCTACTTACCTCTGGTTAGGCCACATCCCAAATAAGCTGCGAAAATTTGCGGCCCTGCACGAAAAATTCTATTCGCGAAGTAAATAAAATACAAAGGAAAGACACACGCTTCGTTAAAAACTGCTACGGGCGAAGAGAAAGTGTCACACAGCTGTTAGAATAACTATGGTTGGGAGCCGCTATTGTAATAGAGACTCGGAGGCTATACACTGGTTTACATTACTTGAAAAATTCAGATCTGGCGAGTTACAGTACGACACGGAAGATAGTATTATGGCCCTGCGCTATATCTCTAGAACTGATAAAAGCGAAAAAATAAGAGAGGTGCAATGCCAAACATATAGGTATAAACATTCCGTATTTCCACGAACCATTAGTGGTTATAATAAAAAATTGAGACAATAGCATAAGGCACTTCGTTGACATACAATCCACCTCCGTCCACTCCCCCATCCGTTTCCCGATTCCCTCCCTTTTCTTGGCTGGTTTCCTGACACCCCCTGCCACACACCTCTGGCTCACAGGATAGTTGGTAGTTGTAGATGAACAAGTTTCAGAGAGCTTTTCATTGTGATATGAGGAAGAGCATTTAATTTATGGAAGTGAAATAGCATGAAGCTTGTACCCGAAATCCCTCAAGCATCAAGAAATAGCCACCCACCACTTAAACCAAATGAATGTAGCTTAATTCCATAATGGCAGAAAATCAACCCGTAGTACGAACAACAGATTATAATTATGAATAAGTTTCTTGGAAAGGGAGAACTAGCAAATGATCGACCACTAATCCCCATGACCTGCGTGATATAATAATATTAAATAATAATAAGTAAGTTTATTACTCCATACACAAAATACATTTCAATAACAAATTTTGAGTAACTTTAGGTAGCCTTGAAGGAGAACCTGTTTTTAACAGTTTATGGAGTTATTTATAAAACATTTGCTTCAACATTTCCTCCTCATTCTCTTTGGCTCGAAGCCAAGACTGTACATTTTCGATAAATATTTAACGCATATTACAATACATTATCAATAGGAGAACCTGTTTAAGGCTACCATAAAATAATAACATGTTATGTTTTCACTTTAAACTTAATACCGCCCATGACTACCACAGATAATGAAAATAGGCATAATAAAATGTAACTATAGTTACAGAATTAGCAAATTCGTCAACTGGTGTCGACATCATTACCGCTAATCAACCGCTCAGCGTGCCGGGTACATAAAAAGTAACTACTCCAATGATGGAAAGGAAAAAACTTTGCAAATTTCACTGTTTTTTATTCACGACCCGGGTTTCAAGAGTTTATGTCATCTTCATGTGAATACGGGTCGTGAATAAAAAAAACCAGTGAAATTCGCAAAGTTTGTTCCTTTCCATCATGGAGACATTTCACATTGTTACCCCTTACAATGTACAATTTGTTAATTACTCCAATACTGGAGGTAGTATCACGGTTCCTTCTTTGGCGTAGTCGTAAATGTTATCCAAAACACGAACCGCTCTAGAAGGGCTATACTCACAGTTACGTTCCTAAGAACGCACTCCATCAATTAAAACTCGTGAGTTAAAGCACCAGAATAAAATTTGAAGAATTAAGATCACGTTTTCTCCCTCATTAGCGCAATTAAAAAATAACGATACCTTGAGTGCACGAGTTATGAAGATCCATGATCGGCTCCGGGGAATGTAACCTGGTAATGTATTCCAACCTTGGTCCTCCCCTGTAATTCCTCCCATTCATTTCTCCTTCTATTATTATTTTCAATACGCTATTGTGTCACAAAATGTCTCCAATAACTTTTTTCTTCTTTTTTCTTGTAGTTTTCAATACATTTCTTTTCTCCCGACTAGACTACATAATAACTCCCAACATATTCTCAGAATTATAAAGACTCTTACGAGACAAAGAATGCGAGAAACTGGCCTAATAGTGACTACGGGGAAGAATACGTTCGATCGAAACAGCAAAAATTATTCCTAATGATTAGGAATTACAAGCTGGGATTTAAAGGACCCTTTATGAAGCATTGGTGACGGTTATCATAACACCCAACGCTTCACTCCTCCTGAGGTGTCATACAGGGCTGATCTGTTGTCACTTGAGTTCTTTGCGGTCAAATTTGTATTGAACGAGTAGAGAAAATATAATTGAGATGCTGAAGGAGTGGAAAGCATGACTTGGCGACGAGCTGGGAGGACCGACGAAAAACCCGTTGAGACAGATTTTATGGCGATCGTAAAGAAAATAAGGGGAGGCGTGCGCTGGGAAAAATTTTAAAGAGGAAGCAAAAAATATATGAGGTCCTCGAAACAAGCGAAAGAGTGGATGCGAGGTTTGAAGTCAAATACCTGGGAATCACCATAACTTCAGAACAAACGAGAGGAGTTGCATTCAAGACATATTAAAGTAACGTGGATTAATTTATTTATTTAGAGAATAGGATTAATATAACCTATGTAAATTTAATGATTCATACAACACTCCAATAGATTTACAAAGCTTTGAATAGCCTTCGGTTTCCAAAGCCCAACTCCTTATTTTCCTTCTAGGTCTAATCGTAGCCTCCTTCGCACCCAGGTACAAAACAGCGACAGTTACGCCACATTCTTCAAATCTCTAAAACTTAATTCTCCGGCTTTCAAAAAAGGAAAACTATATCTGAAGAGCGATTAAACGCGAATGAGACACACACAATTCCATTTCCAGCAATGGAGAAAATCTGGAATGAATATATCCCTAAGCTAAACAGCGCCACGACGCGGACAATTTGGAAAGCGATTAAAAAGCGCGCGAAGTGACAGCAGAAATCAGGGCTTCTCGTGGCCGACTCGCGAATCCTTTATATAGTATCCACGGCTCAGACATCGGCCTTTTACGTCACTTAAGCCATTGTTGAGCGAGATATTAAATAAGATTTAGTTAACTGTGATCAATGGCAAAGTTTTTAATACAGCATAAAGTCAGATTATACAGGATTAAACAAGGAGAGTATCCTAGTATACCTAGAATAACCAAGTATAACTATTAATTAAGTTTTTTATAACCTAGTATAACGAAAATTTAGGATGCAGTAAGTGGGCACTAATTTCATGATTATGTTGATAGTTACTAATTGTTTTTCAGCAAAGAACAAATTGAGAATCACAATTGGCATTCAGCCACAGTTTCCAAGAACGATATTTTCATTATTATTGCGATCAGTGTGTAATTGCTATATTACCCCAAAACAGAAAAATAAGAGCTTGTTTTATGCCTTTGGACTGAGTTAACGTGCGAATAAGTTCGAATAATACCGCGGCTGCTTTGCCTTTTTCTGTCATGGCGTCGTCCTGGCCAAGTGAATTCAAACATGGTGTATGGTTTTCCCCTCTATGTCAACTCTATCTAATAGAGATTTAGATGTATAGTACGGGGTACTTCTACTAGATGTCACGTAGAACAGAACGGACCTCTACATAGCTAAATATAAAGGTTCAAGGAAGGTGACAGCGATAGTGGTGGTTGAGACGTGAGGCATTTGCATGCACAACTTGCTCGCTCGCCAAGACCTGACGTGGTACATTCAAAAGCTTGAGGAGGCGGAGAGGGGGAATTCTTAACAAACGATTCCCAACATAGATCAAAGGAGATATAAAAATGAGTCTTGACGCACGAAACTGGAACTTTTTTTGCGAAAAATGGCTACCTAACATGGCTATCGCGCGAAATTTGTCGGTAAATGTTATAAATTATGCAGAATTTTGTTTGAAGTTACTTCCATTTAGCACTTCCAAGACAACTCGTTAAAGAACCGCAGGTTTTAGCTCTCCAAGGAGTTAGTGTTTGCCGATAAAAATTATGTAAGTATGAGTGTTTGTCTAGGAAAAATAGTATAGCCAGAGATGTTTAACATCATTATCGCTAGGGAAAGACTCGTCAGAGTGTAACTCCCGCAAGTTACATCGCTCACGTGTAAGAGACAGCAAAACTGATTTTACATCTCTTCCAGCAAATACATCTTTATTCATCATATCTTCAAGCAATTATATCCTTTAATGTAATCTATCTCTGCAATATAGTTCAACGAACGTAGTCTCTCTCCATACAGTATACCGCAGCGGCTCAAGTTGTGCCTCGTCCTGCCAAACAAATTCCTTCTGACGTCCTCCCGAAAACTTATTTAAGTTGCCGCTCTATTCTTTGCTTCCAATTTTATTTCTTCACGAGTCTTTTGTTATTCCTGTAAGTCCCCAAAAGAATCCGCTGCCCGCGAGGGAGAGCCCAATTTAAATTCCCGTTCTCTTTTCCTCTTCTCCCTCATTGTGTCGCGGTCTTCCATCTCCTTAACTGCTCGCTATCACTCAAGTGGGCGGTCCCTCTTATCTTAATTAGTCCAATCTATCGCCGGTTTTCAGAAGTCGACCGAAGGTGTTTGTTACGCTTGCAATTAGAATGAATTCCACTCATTGGGTACATAAATATACAGGATGCTTCAGGAGAAATCACTGTAACTTTTGGAGGCAAACGGGGAATGTCATTTCAAACATTTTTGAATTGACAACTTCTTTTGGCCCGTTGGGCACTTTTGGCATGGGGGAAAAAGAACAAACTCGCGTCACGTACCGTACAGCACTTTTTGCTTCGGCGACGTAGTTTCAATACCGTCGTCAGATGGCAGCACCGCTGTCTCAACAGCGCGCATAACTGCCACCAGATGGTAGGACAAGCGGTAAGCGGGAAAAAGTGGACCATTTAAATCGCGTACCATATTTCCCTGTTCGTATTCTTTACCGAATCTTGAAATTCAAAGGTAATTAGTTACTTTAGTTATCATAAGTCAATAGTTTCTTTCCTAGAATTCTGTAGAAATAGTAATGAAATAAGTCAAATTATTCATGAGAATAATGAAAATGGCATGCGAGAAAATGATGAAAATGAGGAAATGGTGATTGAATATGTAACCAATGATGATGAGAATTGTTAATTAGAATAATTAGAATAGAAATATAATTAACATAAGAGATATAAATGAATTTTATATTATTCAGACGCATGTACAATACCTATTTTTCAGATAAATACCTATTTTGTCAACAAAAAATAAAACTTACAAAAATGGAATATTCATTTTAAAATATTTTTGTACCTGATTCTCCTTTTTTATTCAGATTTATTTGGGAATATAAATCGGTCAAAGAAGTTTTCACTTCCAGCGTGTTGTCCTAAGCACACCCAATATTTACGACCAGAGCCTCTATATTGTGTTGTGGAATTTCGTACTGTTGTGTAATTTCGTACCGTTGTGTAATTTCGCACCGATATGTAATTTCGTACTGTAGCGTCATTTCGAACCGTACCGTAATTTCGTGCTGCACCGTCATTTCGTACCGTACCGTCATTTTGTACTGTACCATAATTTCGAACCGTACCGAAATTTCGTGCTGTACCGTCATTTCGTACCGTACCGTCATTTTGTCCTGTACCATCATTTCGTACCGTACCGTCATTTCGTGCTGTACCGTCATTTCGTACCGTACCGTCATTTTGTACTGTACCATCATTTCGTACCGTACCGTCATTTCGTACTGTGCCGTCATTTCGTATCGTACCGTAATTTCGTATCATACCCTTGCCACTGAACTATTTTGGAAGCTATAACAAGGAATAAAGTTGCGAAGCGTATACGCTGTGTATACATGGAGACACCACCGCATTCGCCAGTTCCATCGCGTAAGAGAGGAAGTGGTGGAGAAGTCGTCGGTATGCTTTCGTTCGAAGAGTTACAAGGGAGGGGACGGGGTTAAGTGTAGCCAGGGGAGGGGAGAGCGGGGGAAGGGGGTGGGGGAGAGGTGAAAAAAGAGAGGAAGAAAAGGAAGGAAGGAATGCGAGAGCTATCTTTATCTCCCCATTCTCCTTCTATCTCTCTCCCCCCCCCCTCCATCCCTTCTTTTGTGGACGCCGACACCTTTTTTTATTCCGTCTCTACCTCTTTCCTATCTCCCTTCCCAACTTCCAAAGAATCCTGGTTCACACTGAATGTGAGAGCGTCAACGTAGGGATTTAGCTTTGAATTGAAAAAAAGCTTAAACTCTTTCATCATCTCAATTCTGAAAATGTACGGCAATTTAGGAATCATCTTTCAACAACGTTACCAGCAGGTATTGATGGGAAATCAACATCAAATCCACGCAGGTTGATATCACATATGCATGAGCCGATGAGGACAAAAGTGGTTTAAGCAAGTTTTCTCTTGTCATATCTTAGTTAGGAGCGCAGAAGCATTGCTCAGCCTCTATATTGTTTTGTGCATTAGTGGAGTTTGTTTAGCTTGTGTGTTACCACTAGATGGTAGTACTAAATTTTACTCAAATCTTCTTTTTCCTCAAATTGATATTTTTGACTTACACCATTCTTGATCCAAACGGCACATATGTATGTAATATCATTTGTATGTGTGCATTTATGTAATGTCAGCCCCTGTGGATTCGATGTTGATTTCCCACCAATATCTGCTGGCAACTTCGGTGAAAGATGACTCCTACTGGGGTTATCTACCTCCTTGTAAGTGACTGTATATTTACATAGAACAATGAAGATTAAAAGGAAATTTCAGTCTACCTGTATTCGATACCTGCTGGTATCGGTAGGAAATCAAAATTGAATCCATCAATGCTGATATTCTCTCGGTCTACCACTGGCTTGTTCTATAAAAATGTCGCGCGAATCAGAAATCGTCTTTTAAGGTTGCTCTGGCCTCAGGGTCACTTGTTCCAGAAATTCTGAAACATTAATTATAGCATGTTTGAAATGCGTTTTATAAACAAAGATGAAAAATAGGGTTTCCAGGCTATTTTTACTGTAATTCAGCCTTGAAAGTGGAGATAATAACGCGGGATCTTATGGCGATTGCTCAGATTACAGAAATAACATCAATTTGAACGAGAAAGCATATATTATAAGCTTATAATTACAACTTTTATATGAAGCGAAAAGTCCTGGGGAATTTAATAAAAATAAAATATAGGAATCTTACCATCTATTTCTTAAAGTTACTGGCGAATTACTGCCGTAAATGAAGTAAAAATACGGTAGTTACATGCAAATGGCGCTGCAGTTGGCTCCTATAGCTGGACAAATGTGGTCATTAAAAATATATTCGTGGAATAATCTGCAAATTTTGTACCTTTATTATGATTTTCAATAGTTAACCCATTTCATCAGCGAAAACAGGATTTTTTAACCAAATAAATAAAAATATGTAATTTCGTATTTGTTTTGACTCGTATTGTCAGAGTAGAGCCACCTTAACAAAGATACCAGCTGATAGTGGAGGGAAATTCACATTGGATCCCCGTAAGGTGCAATTCCCTCGTCATTAATGTTAATTGGGTTTTCTATGAAAATGTCCAGCAAAACAGGAAATATGTTTTACGAAAATAACCAGAATGCATCGGGAGGAAATCAAAATATAAGCCAGGTGTATCCTCTGGTCGTATCGCCGGCTTGCACCATGAAAATGTCTAGACAATCAGCAATCAAAATTTTTTCACCAAAGTTACCAAACATGATAAACAAGAAGACTATGTTCGGTTTGACTAAAAATAATTCCACCAAATGACGTCATAAATATTCTTCAATGTTACCAACGTAACTGCTCAGGAAGAGGTGTTTTGCAATGAATCTGATGCAAAATGGACGGGTAGACAACATGTCGGTGCGAATGTGGTTCGACAATGTACTCGCATTTCATCTCTGTAGTCTCGTAGGATACAATGGCCCAAAACATGCATGGCTCAAATTGAGAAAACTGATTGAAGTCATTTCAGTGAAAAGATTTATAAAACACTCAAAACTTTTGTATTAACTTATGGTAGTTTGAGCAAGATATCACTTGACGTAGAATTCGACGAAATTGGAAACATTGGAAAGAAAAATATCTCACATTTTGTTTATGCTCTGGTATTCTGTTAATGTTGCATGTATGTAATGTATTCTTCTAATTATCAACTGATATGAAATTGTAATTGAAATATGGTGTAACAAACATAATGTTGGTGTTGTTGGAAAGCTTGTTATGGCTCGATTGTAAATACTGTAATAATTTATTTTTTATCATGTTCCATGGGAATTATTTTCATTCACAATAAACATTCTATTCTGTTTCCAATAACAACCAAATATCAGCCACTTACTACTATAATTTCCGACATGGTTCACGGCACTTCTACCTCTGGCCTCCAGCACGTGCAGGCATGGATGAACGATACGGAAAGTCCTTAGTAAAAAATGGAAGGATTGATATTGAAGAACACCTGAATTCTCGCCGCCACCCACTCCAAGTTTCCGTCTTCCCCCTACCCTCCTCCCTCGCCAGCCTCTGAAGGCACGCAAACTAACCCCATTTTCCCCCGTTTCCCTCTGACACCCGTCAAACCTCAACACCACACTGCCGGGATCAACTCTTAGTATAAAAGCATTTTGTACGACACCCGGACTTTCCAGTTGTCTTGGTTCAATTATTTGGGGTGGCGACTGACTACTGAGGTCACTTGTGCCACTAAGGATAGGAGAGTTGGTTTCTGAGGGAAGAGTTATTGAGGAATTGAGTAAGGGTAAAGAGAAACCCGGCGATAGCATTAGTCTCCTCTTTACGAAGGGAGCCAAGAGAACCAAGGTCTAACGTCCCATCCGACGGACGGAGCACTGAACTTGAAGTGCTCTCAACATGGCAACCAAGTAGGGATCGGGATTTTTACTGGAAATGCCGTCTGAATGAGAAGCCAGTACTCTAGCCAACGCTCCACTTTCCCGGCCCGAATTTCCAGTTGCCGCCCGCTCAAAGATTCGAGCCCGGTTACCCCTCACGGTAATCCCCTTGGAGTTCCTTCTTTCGCGTTGTCGTCATCGTTGTTCAAAATGCAAACCGCTCTAGAAGGGAAATGATCACAGTCCCTGAGCCAAGAACACCAATTAAAACAATTGCTTTAAAGCCCCTGATTTTGAAATTTGAAGAATTACGATCAAAATTTTGATCTCTTGAGCGCAATTACCAAATAGCGATAACGCGAGCGACCGCGTTATGGAGAACCGTGGCTGCTCCAAGGCTGCTGCCACTAGTCCAGAAAAGAAGAGAAAGAAGAATCTTAAGGTGGTTCCACCGTAAAATAACTTAAATGTCATTTTATTCATATTCTGTCTACTCGTAGAAAATGTTGTCCTCTATCTGATATGAACAACAAAATAATACCTTTCCATGCTATTTTATTCTATAATTGAACTTGATATTACATGGTGTTCAATGGGGGAATGAGAGAAACACGGGGAAAAATAGTATTTTTCCACAAAATACAAATGCCATTTTCGTGGAAAACTGTCTCTAAGAAGGAAATAATCCAGAGAAATTGAATAAAAATAAAATACAGGCATCCTGCCACCTTATTTTTCTAGTTATTGAAGAATTAATGCCGTAATTGAAGTCAAAATGCGGTAATTCGTAGGAAATGGCGCTGCAGTCGGCTCCTATGGCTGGATAAAAGTGCTCATTTAAAATACATTCGTGGGTTAATCTGCATATTTTGTTCCTTACTTTTGGGTTTCTATAGGTAACGCATTTCATCAGTGATAGCAGAATTTTTTTGACAAAATATAAAAAAATGTGGAATTTAGTATTTGTTTTGACTCACACAGTCGCGGCGGAACCTCCTTAAGAAGATAAAACCCATTGATTCCACATCCGGTTCCCCCCCCCCCCCCAAAGAGAACCTCCAGTACCTACCTACTCTATTTCCAATGATGATTTCCAGGATGCCTTCCTCCACAAGTGCACAGTGTTACCACTGATTACCACAGTCAAACAAGATGGATATATTCAAAGGTTTCAGGCTGTATTTCATGGAATTTTAGCTTATTTGAAAAAAGAATACTTGGTATAATTTTGAGGATACCGGGACTAGCCACGGTATTTACCTTTACGGAGTCACCCGCAAGTGCACATAAGGGCGATATTCCACAGAGGAAAAATCATTCACCTTGACCGGGATCCCGGTCAAGGCGGGAGATTTTTCCTCTGTGGAATATCGCACAATACTTGGTATCTTTACACGATAGTTTAATCGGTTGACCGCGGTTTCGATGCTATAGCATCATTTTCAAGACAACGTGTTTCAAATTTTCAACAGAGACATATTTATATAAGTACTGGGAAGTTGAGGGGAGAAGGAAATGCGGAGAGGGGAATTGGTTATGATAAGAAATAAGGGAGTTGAGTTTTCAAGCGGACTGGGCGGTTGAGCGGTAAAAGAGGTGACGGTCTAAGGGTTTTGCTATGGGAAGACATCTTAGAAGAAATCTCTAAATATTCCAATAAATTCAGTTCTTGACAACGGTGATAAAATGGATTTATCGTAACATTATTTAACCCATATTTATATTACCCACGTTTTGTTGTTCATAGTATATCTTCGTGGCAATGTTTATTTATTGTATTATTATTTCGGAGGACTGATGGTGGTTTTGAGGGTTTTCCACCGTCCAAGGGTGAATGCCTGGCCTATACCGCTCCCGTTCAGTGATGCAAATACCAAATAGACACTGATAACGCAAAACCTTCTAGGAATTCCTCCGGGTTGAATTTGCAAAAGAAATACCGACGTATCAACGGATGTCGTCTGTTGTCTTTAGGGTTAACGCCGTGGAAATCATGTACGGCTGGCTTATAAAAGCTGGGTTCAACAATCAGGTGACTCCCTAGTGGTCGGAGAGTGACATTTGAAATTTAAACTAAAGGAAAGGAGGAGTATTGATTCTTGTATTCCCATTTACATTATAATTATAATTCCGAAAATTTCCAAGATGAAAACCAGCGCCGGGATTAAAATAGTCCCTCTCCATCCAGATATCAATTTCTTTATTTGCTAGTCATTACCAATAAATAATCTTGGCGTTATCCCATTTAATCCTATAGTAAAGACTAATGCTGTGTTCAGCAGGAGCAGGTTTTTAGGACTAGTATGAAATTCCCGGGAAAGCCGGTGAATTTCCTTAGAATAATTTGCACTATCCATTCACCACGAAAGCATTAACTCTTTTTTTTGCCAAATACCGATGTAAAAAAACCCTGAAGGGACAAGAACCTAAAGAGAGAGCTAAAGTTGTTGATTTTTGTAGTTATTCTCTTCGTTGTTGTTTTTTGTTTAGATCGTTCTTCTTCTCTCTGTATTTTCTGCTGCTATGTCGGATAAACATCTATTAAATTTGAATTAAAATGCCAACAAAAAAGGTAGGAAGGACCCTCTTAAAGGATTTTTTATATTTCAAAAAGAGAAAAAATTATTTTCTCACATTTTAAGCGACTGTGGGAAAAAATACCTACTCCTTAACGCGTATCAATTCATGCATCAGTTCTTTATCAGCCATAAAATGAATCAAACGGTCCCGCATATTTTCCCCACTAATTACAATTTCCATTACAAGTTTGCATGTTATACAAAATAGCGTGTGTAATAACGGGACAAAACCGATCACAAGGATCTTATTCAGGAAGGAGTCGATAAGACAAAATCGCGGACGTGACGTCAAAGCTTCGAAAAACTTTTTAACTGAACAAAAACTTTTACATGGCAACATTCGAAAATTTACGAGGCTGTTACTTCAAAGTTCCGTCACTGGCGAGGATATATTGCAAAGTCTTCCTTTTTAGGACACCCGGGGGGATATTCTGGATACAATATGAAGAAGATATCGGAATAGAATGGGGAAGAGAGATGCTGAAGTCAGATATTACCCAACAAGAAGAAGAGCTTGAACGAGTGTAATCATTTGCCTACCTTGGAGGCTGAATGGCATAAGATGGAAGATGTTCAGCGGACATCAAATGAAGAATAGTTCAAGCCTAGAAAGCATTCATGATATAATAAAAACTGTTTTGTTAAAGGAAAATATTATTATTGAAATGGAAGCAGTGTGTGAAAACATTCATGTGGCGTGTTGTTCTACAGGGCTCAGAAACATGGAGCACTGGAAAGGTGGAACTCATGAGAATAGAGGCTTTCGATACTGTATGCTGCAGGTGAATACTGAAGAGCAAATGAACGGATAGGATAAGAAACGAGGAAGTACAAAGATTTAGAGGCATAGGACACACAAAAGAATCGAGGCTTCCAAAACCTGATGCTGGATGTGGATACTGAAGATCAAATCATCGGATAAAATCAGAAACTAGGAAGTGTGCAGAAGAATAGGAGAGGGGAAAATCATATAGAGCGATATCAGGAAGACGAGGTCCAGATGGATTGACCAGAATTAGTGATACAATTATTTGGAAAGGAACATGATAGAAGAGAAAATATATGAGAAAGCCCCACTAGGAATACCAAGGGACAAATTCAATGGCCAACTAAAACGGGATACGAAAGAGATGATCTAAAAGGACATAAAGGAGTTAGCAGGGGAGAGTGTAGAATGGAGGACTTGCAGTTAGTTGTTCAATCTTAGGATTTAATGACGAATGATGATCAAGGTTCTACAAGTGTTATGTGTTCTCGGGATTCACACCGGGTAAGGTAATTGGCTGCGGCCAACGTTCCGACAGAATACTCTTCTGTAATCATCAGGGCAGTAATAATAATTAATTTTATTGCCCTGATATCGACGGAAGCGTATTCTGTCGAAACGTTAGAAGCAGCCAATTGCATTACCCGGTGTGAATCCCGATAACACCTAACATTTGTTATCCGCTGGGAAAAGACCATGTCTTGTATAAGGTTCTACAATAAATTCAATCCTTTCAGGCGTAATTTTGTTGAAGTCCATTATGAGTAATGACAATAACAACTATGTTTCAATACTCAACTATGTTTAAGGTACTGTAAGGTACTACCTGATGATAACGCCTTAGCGTTTAAACTAGTAGTACCTACCTGTAAAAACGCTGTTATTGAAACATAGCCATTGAGTATTGAAAAATAGTTACTATTGTCATTATTCAAGGTTATACATGTTTACGGAGGAGATTACCGACTACATGTAACCCAAAAGACTTCCCGACTAACAATATAAATGCTCAGATCTATTTTAAAAACAAATTTCGCGACTATTTCCGAAAGTGTGTACTATTAATGAGGGCAGAGACGAGTGGTTGATCACCACCTAGGAATCTTGTTTTCAACCATAAATTAATCCATGCATAACCGCGAACCCAAGGATGCGAGCCTTTTAAAAGGCCCGAGTTACTCGTAAGCGAGTCACTTTTGCTTAGCATCCGCAGTCCCTCCAAAGCAGGTGATTTCAAACGAGCCATTGTTTTGGATCAACCTGGAAAACAGGTGAATGAAACAATGGCCCGTCCCTTAATAGAGGGACCACTTTTCAAGCCCGCAGTCCGTGACGGAGTTATCACTAGCCGCGAATCTTGGGGCCGTTAAAATAAATAAATGTTGGGTATACCAAACGCTTTTATCGGCCGTGGCTATTGCGCCCGTGTCCGAAAAGGTGTACTAACACATTTCTTTAACCGAGTAAGTTTGGCGACTTAGACTACTTAAAATTGAACGCAATTTTTCATTACTATAACCCTCTATCTTTAGGTATTTCACTGTTCAGTCAAGTCACTTCCTCGTGCTATGGTATCTAAGCGTCCTAATTCATAGGTTTATTAAAGAACTAGAGTTGGCACTGCGTATACTTGGCCATAAGAGAAGATGAAACTTCTTCCGCCACATTGAGTGTCCGTGATTCACCGATGGCGTTATAGGTCTACAAATATTTATCTACACTTTTGCTGAACAAAATGTTGAATTACGGAGAAATTTGCAAGTAAGATCAATGAAAAGCATATCGTCTGCTCAGAAAATCAGGAAAAACAACTGACATTACCATTCCAGTATTATTTATATAAACAGCGCAGGTGACTATCTATGAAAAAAGCATTTTTTCCAAATTATTGCACGCATTTTCATCTGCAATACATTGCACAATTAATTTAAAAAGAAAAAAAGTGTTTACGTACCTCAAATATCTCACTATTAAGCAGGAAATACAAGATATCCATCCCATCTCAAGATCTCATACGGCAATCACAGTTTTCTATGGTGACTCTCAATATGGCGGAATTGGCTTCGCCTGAAGTTCCTCACGCCACCTTTGTTAAACAATATACTCTAGGGTCTATAATTATTGCTATTTTACAAGAAACTTATGTCTGCACTTATATCAGCGCCGAAATCTTGGAACCAAAATTCAGAATTTACATCAAATTCGATTCCTCGAAGCCTTTGTTTACACAATAAAAATTTCAGTACGCAGTGACTGTGTCCGGGTGTTTGCAGAACTACGCATTACGCAACCTAAATGAACTGCATGATACAGTTTTGGTATATGTACTATTTTATTTATAATCACTTTTAAACCAGTTTTGCAAGCCTCAAGAGCACACTTTCTTGTTAATAGTTCCCACAATTCTTCCCAAAAGTTATTCTCGCTGTTTCCAGCAAGCCACCATTTTATTTCTGTTTTCAGTACTTATAATCAAATTAGATTCCTTCATAGGCTCCGATTACACCCTTTTCACGGTGCGACTTGAAGCACACTGAATTCTATTCGATTTTCAGTAAGTAAGCATCAAGTAAAAGGACTTTTATCCCATCTCACACCCTTCCCTCTCCCTCTACCCATCCATTTTCTCACCTAACATTGCGCTCAACATCCTGTATCATATGGTTTCATCCTCCATAAAACCATTTCAAATAATTAAAGCCTTGTAATAATTCACAAAATTATTTAATTTACTGACCAATTTCGATGCTCAAAAAATCATCATCAGACTTTAAAAAATCACTTGACATTTACCCTGTGATTCCTAGCGGAGAGAATATACTAATCGTTCAGTATAAAACGAATAGTTTCCGTAATAGAGGAAACTTTTTGTGCCGTCCACACAATGTTTTTCACCAATCGATTTCAACGCTTAAAATGCCATTTTCAGGTACCAAAGAAGGTGAAATAACTTTATGTGGAACATTACAAAATTTATATTTCCCGCAATAAGTTATAGCATAACTTACCACCGCATAGTTACCACTGATTCAATTATTTATATGGACAAATAGTACCCCAATACTCACAAATCATAAGGAGATTCCCGATTACCTTTCATCACAAGACGACTCGAGAATATGAATAAATGGCGCTCCGAGTTACTGACCCCCACCATAATGAATTCATTTCAATGAATACTTGCCCCTTCGCGCGCCATCATAACAGCTTCAAAATGGACAATGCAAAATACAATACGAACAATTAACAATGGAGACTCAAATATAACCGAGAACAATTAAGAAATGTATCCCTTCCTCCCCCATATAGACCGTGATCTCACCTTAACTATAAGCATTCCCATAACGGATGAACAAAGCCATAAGTGTACTGAATGCCAAAGCATACTTCTACCATTTTTTTCAAAAAATATTCTGCTACCTGATCGCAATGTCAAACTTTCATTAGATCACTAATGCCGATGAGAGATGAGAACTGAGCTTGGCGAAATTTCCCACGCTTAATTTTTGATTCAGTTTTAATGAATAAATAACTTTGCACGGTCTATACCTGGTTTGATAAATAATGTAAAATAAGTCATTTGCCGAATAAGTCTACCATTAATGTTTTTTGACAATAACCAATTTTCACCTTTCCCTCAAACACTGCATCTTCAGCTGCATAATTACGCTTAGACCGTACTTTACTGAGAATTAATGTAGTTATGCCTCTACGTATGAACGATTGATTTAAAGTTTAAACATAACTGTTAGCAAAATCAGAACATTTATTCGTCATTAAGAGAGGATCATTCTTTAACAATGGTAGTTAGACTCAATTTTATGATATAGGTAGCTTATGAAGGCAATATTGAACGTAATGTCGAAGAGTCAACGGCTTTACAGAAATTTGTGAACAGGACTTGAATATCAATGTACTATTTTATTCTAACGAGATAAATATTATCTGGTACAAAAAATACTCATCCGCACTTCATTGTATGATAGTGAAACTTGGGTATTACAGAATCCCTCAGTGATTCAACCCGAAAGTGGTGTTGATAGGTGAGAGTAGACCTCACCCCGTACTAAGCCATTGGCGTGTAAAATTCACACATTCAAGGTAGGGGGAAAGTTCCTATCTCTGGGCTACCTGCGATTTTCCACGAAGTTCTGTGTAGGCTAACTACGGTGGGTATGGGGTACAATGTCAGGGATCTCTCGGGTTGGACACCGGGTTCTCAGGTACATGATGGCTGATGTTTCGAAGCACGAATCGAGCACCGTCCTCAGGGCATAGGTGAGTGCCTTGACTAGAGGTTGAGGTCAATATATACGTGTGGGCAGGTCAGGTCCGAAATTTAGGCGGGAAAGTTTTGGCGCCATCCGGAGGTGTTGATTCTCCTACTATCCTGAGCAGGGGTTTCCATATGTTACTCAGGTTATAACCGGAATCCCGGTTGAAGTTGTTTCTTTCCCTTCAGATCTCAATGGTTCCTTGATGAGCCGGTCCCAATTGCCCAATGTGCATGAGAAGTGTCCGAGGAATATTTATGAGGGATGAGGTCAGAAATGACTAGGCGAGTGAAATGTATGCTCCAGCTAACAATGAGGAATGTATGCTCCAGTAATGGACATGTATGAAAAGAGCGTGCTTCGTAGGTTTGGCCATGTCGATAAAATTGATGAGAGTCGAATAACTAAACAGATTAATGATAGTGGTATGAATGGCGTGAGATGAAGGGACAGACCAAGAAAGCCATGTGGGAATGAGGTGGTTAAACATTCATAGTATCATTTTCACATATTTCTAGGTTATTTAGTTAATTATATCTAGACCACTGGCACTCCGCAAGCGCTCGCCTATGGGTACCTATGTGTACCCCTCTTTTTCCTGTACAGTGGTAGTGAAACAAGTTAGCAGTTGAGCAGAAGACTATTGAGAGGAGGAATATTATGATCCTCCAGATCAAGAGAGCGCGTATGAAGTATTGCCTGAATGTGGTAGAGGAAAAATAGATTAGATTAATTGAGCATCACGGGGGAAACTATTAAAATAGAACCAGTTCCCGTGGCCAGACACCAATAAAAAAGTTCTTTGGAGAAACCCTAACCTAAAAGGGGTCTGCGTGGCGGGTATATAAATACGTACGTATTCAAATATGATCTAGACAATATATACAATATGCTCACTCAGTTATGACTGTAAAACTACAACTAACCTTACAGTCGTTTGAAGCAGCGTGAGGAACAATACTATCGCGGACGATGACGTTTTGTTCCAAGAAACTAAATGCATAAAGGAGAAATAAAGAGTTATCTATTTTAGGCCTCCGACTTCCTCCGACTCAAAAAACTGAAAGAGGGGCAATTTTAATTCTTCATCGTCATTATCAGACGTCGTAAATCTAACTTTGAGTTTGCTGCAGCTCTCCACTTCACCCTCCTCTCAGCAAACTGTTTTATTCCCACATAACTCTCAATATTCTGACGTCTTTCATAATTTGTCAAATGTACTCCATTCTTAGTCTTCCGTTGTTCTTCTCCCCACAGTTAATTTAAATTTCCAATTTGATTTATGTTTTGAAGAGGCCGTTGTGTCACAAAATATGCCCCATAAGTTTCCATTTTCTTCTCTAAGTCCTAATTAAGCATTGTTTCTCTTCCAATTATCTTCAGGATTCTAAGCTCATCCGGCAAATTTATTGATTGGAAAGCTCTTGGTTTTCCACCGGATAAGATCCTCCCCATTTTTTTTCAACGTTTCGACAGGTGACTCGCCCATTCTCATAAGGGATCCTGGAATCCAATACCATTCAGCATCTTTGTCCGTCATATATTTCATACTTGACGTCGGGTGGTCAGGTGGTCGCCGATTGGTTTTTCGACGATTTTCCTGCCCGCCAACTCATTCTTGGTCGTCAGTGTTCTACGGTTATCTTTTTCGGGAAATAATCCCATGCCTCGCTCAGTTTGTAACCGTTGTCGATGTTGACCTTGTTTCTGTACAGTAGGATCCGTATTGCTCCCTTCAAAATAAGATCCCAATATCCCTTGGATCGGCACATAAGTCTTGTCTCCTCCATGTGAATGAAGTGGCTTTCGTGTATGAATGCATACCTATGCAAATGTAAACTTTGAATCTATGTAAGACTTCTTCATAGGTGATTTTCTCCATCGATTTTAACTTAATCAATCTTCTAAATCGCCACATTTCAATTGCTTCCAACCTTCTTTACTCTGCTGCTGATTTTTCCCAGGCTTCACTGCCGTGTAAGAGCGTACTCCAAAAAACGTTTCAGTGAATTTCTTTCTTACTCCAAAGCATGAGTTGATTGCTGTTACAAGAATTTTCCGGTGCCACAATCAAAATATACTTCATGAAGTATAGTATATTTTGTGATATTAAGTCCACTCTGTCCGTCCACCCCGCAATATGAAGTCCACTCCGTCGGTCAGGACAGTATAGTTAATCGAACTCATCCTCGTTGCCTTTAAACAACAGCTATCTTCACAAGCAAAAATAAGTTCTCCAACATGTGAATTAGTATGCACCAATCTGTAATGGGTAGCATTATTTTAGTGATTTCAAATGGTAAAAATGTGCATAGGGTAGATTTTAGCATGGTACTAGTTTTGTAGTAACTGTGCTGCGTTAAGTTTCCAACTGTGAGATAAAGTTAGATGTAATTCAAAGGATGCATTTTTAGAACCAACAATTAGTAACAAGCAGTAAATTCTTCTCGGGATATCATCCGGGTAATCTCCTCAATCTCCATCGCTGCCGACGTTTCGATGAAATCCTAAAGCCGAAATTCGATGAAATCGGCGAAACGGGAAGAACGATCGAGATCCGAATCAAAGAGCACTAGCGTCATTTCCGACTCTGCCAACTATGAAAATCGGCAGTCGCGGAGCAAGCCATCAACTTCAACCACGCCATACAATGGGAAGAAACCAAGATGCTCGGCCACTCCAAGGGTTACTGGGATCGTCTAACCAAGGAGGCAATCGAAATACGGCTATCTGAGAAAAACTTCATTGAGATGAGGGGTTCAGCTTAAGCAGGGCATGGAACCCAATCTCGAAAATAGCGGGAAAACGAACTCGGTCTCCGCCAATCAGAATTGACCCAACATGACCACCTAGGATATATAAAGCTGGCACCCAAGACTGGCATCATCGGCCCTGATGACGATGAAAAAGGATTTCATCGAAACGTCGGCAGCGATGAAGATTGAGGAGATTACCCGGATGATATCCCGAGAAGAATTTACTGCCACCATTCGCCGGGAAAAAGTGAAGTCCTACATAATTAGTAACAAGATTTAGAAAAAAGATCAATCGATGTTTTTCCATTGTTATATTTTCATATGATATATTAATCCATTTATATTCATTTATACAATACAATTTATCCCGAAATGGAAGCCAAACATTACTTGTTGGTTAAAAATGTACCAAAAATCAGAATATCTCATAAACGAAACTTAAATGCCTGATTTCAATCCCTTCTAAATCCTGAAAAATGGCTGTTGGATGGAAAAATGGCATGGTGGCATTTATCGTTCGGTTAGCAAATTTCACGCTAGGTCATATTCCAAACTAAATTTCATTACGCAATGATGAATTTGACCAGTAAGTCGTTTCATCGCTCCTCACGTTCGTTCACCGTCACGGAAACCGCGATGAAACGTAATTCGGACGGCTCGATTTTATCATTTCGCATCCTTAACGTAAATAAACAAACATTTAATTATTTTTCCCGTCACGGCGCGGCGTCGGACGCCTTTAAGCGGCTCGCCACGTTGTTATCCGACCGCGACGCAAGCAGACACTCAACGCGAGGCGCACGCATCACGCCTCGAACGATTGGAAGCTAGAATGATTCATCCTCACCCGCGCGTCGCCAATTCCAAGTGGCCGACGGGGGAATGCCTTCGACCGCTCACGGCACTTTAGTATGGGCATGCGAGGGCACCGGTTCCCCTTAAGGAATATCGCACCCGCACTCGCATAATGAACGAGGTGAGAAATGAATTATCTCACGATGCATCTCACCATTCCCGCCTCGCCCGCCCGATTCTCAATTGTCACACACGCCCATAATCTTGTTCATTCCTACCCCGTCAGGGAGCAGCGTCGTCGCATAATTTTCTTTCCGGGTCCCACGCCAGACGGCGTCGTCAGCGCACATCGACCCAACTTCCTCCTCCTTCCATTGTGTCGTCGCTCTCGTCGACTAGGAAGTGTTTCTGTCCGATTCCAAGTGGAAACATGTACAGTCTTGACCAAAACTAACGATACAATTCATGGCGCTGCATGGGTGGTCAAAGCACGAACCTTCTTCACCCAACTGAGAAACCCAAGACGGTTCTCCGTAATGAGTCACCACTTATTTCACTTCTCAATAGCGGATCGGCATCTTCGGTCAGTCAATAAATTACCTCGCAAATATTTTGCACAGAGATATGCCAACAAAGCTTTTTCATAATGAAACAAATTCGTGAATTTGTCCATTGCGCTGCAAGCATATGGCCACCTGTACCGTACAAGAAGCAACGTCCAACCTAATTTTCGTATGAAAATATTCATGCTTCCCGCTAAATACGGCAATGATATAACGTAGAAATTGCCACAGGAAAAAATCGTAGAATATACTCATTTCATGGTTTTCGATGGTGAAGGTCCAATTACCTGTGAAGTTGATTGAACCGAGATTTTTTTGTGTTTTTCTGTCTGCATGCCAAACCTAGTGGATCCACTTATTACGCACACACACTCACATATAATGAGAACTATAAAATTATGATAAAAACAAAATATTTTAAGCCATAGGGTAGTTTTAGTTCTTTTCTTGTGTCATAGTTCCTTACATGGTCTAATTTTGTGTAACCTTCAACGCATCTGAGAAATTTCATGTCTGATGTACAAACTTATTCGTCTCCAATCTCATTGCTTTGGAGCCCACGAATCGGACGCATAAATAATGTAAGTACTGCAAGAACATGTCGTACGTATGTCCCAAGAGAGAATACCGGAAAAGGCAATGGAATATAAGCCCTTGGGTAGAAGAAGTGTAGGACTACAACAGGATAGGTTGGGGAGATCGGAACAGGCAGTAGGGCCCAAACCCGGAAAATAGAAGAAGTGTAGTTTTTATCTCGATTAATTTTATCAAAACAAATTCCGTAGATCTTCATAACTGAATATCCAGCTATTTTTTCTGCTTAGAAGTTTTGGTAAGCTTTAAGTATCACTGATATCATAAGGTAAACTAAATAGTAACTTGGGCCCAGTATGGTACATGAATGACCGTTTGAACAAAGTCAAATATTCCTATTCAGTACATTCCGCCCTTTTTCCATGTTAATAACGATAAAAAAAGGAAACAGATTTAGTAAACTCCGTATCTCGTTTATAACCAAGCCTCACTTTTTCCACAGATGCTTAATTCAGGTGAGTAGGATGTTAATTATGACTGCGTATCGTACATAATTTACTAGTAGAGGCTATCGTTCTACCATCTTCACCTACTTTAAAGTAGGTTAAAAAGATAGTTAAATAACGTCTACTTATTAATTGGGACTCATCGTATCTAAAATAATTTATAATTAGTAGCTTATGTCACATTATATTAGAAACTTGAAGCTATGGTTGAGTGATGGATAGATTTAAAGACGAATATCTCTACATGTTTTTTATCATTGAAATTCCACTGTAAGTAATGGAATTATTCAAAAACTCTTCGAAATTTCGTCGAGAGAAAAAAAAGGAAAGCTAAAATTGCTAATAAAAAATACGGTGAAATTCTGATTAATTCGAAAATAAGAAATTACGTCCATCATTACGCGGCGGCGTCAAAATGCGGCTAGTGTCGACGGAAATGGATACTTTCCCACCCAAGGCATATACTACCCTTTAATTACACATTAGGGCGCCAATTAAGCAAAAAATAACAAATTCCCGCCTTTTTCGCGTCACTTCATTAAGAAAAAAATGCTAATCACTGGCAAATGGCCATTAAGATTCGTCGAGGACTTCTGAGACTCCGTATTTTCCTCTTCCTTCTCAGTAGTTGCACGTCAATACTCCGCGGCTCTCCGAGGCTTGATGGCCTTCATCCGGCTTCAACATTCATTCGAGCTCCTGTGGAGAGGACGGTAATGGGGGAAAACGTGACTCAATTGGAAGGAGTCAATTTCCTTACGAGTCCATTTCAAGCGACTGTTTCATTGAACGCTATTCCCCAACAGGGACGAAGTCGACGAAGTATTTTGGTGGAAACATTTGATACCAACATTCTGATTATGGCCCACGCAAAAGTTCATGGCGTCGGCCTGTGGGAGGGTAGGTAGAAATGAAGGGGGTGAAGGGCAAGGACGGAGGGGAAGAGAGGGAGGCAACGAGAGATAGAGATTGAGGCAGGGGAACCAAAGCAGTTCACGAAAAAAAACTAGAGTTCGCAAGGTTAATAGGCAAGTGGTTAATAGGCAAATCACCCTTCGCTATTTCTTTACCAGGGTCCCTATCTCGAGGTTTGGTAAACCATTGAATATTTTCGCACAAATTCTTATCCCAAAAATGCACAAAGTAGATATTTTATGATATAAAGGTGTATTCACATTTTATTAGGGCATCATAAGTAACGATTTCCTTTCTCCAGAAGTGCGGTAAAACCATTGCTACCCACATAAAAAAGTAATTTTCTATAAAAAATACGAATTGCTAATACTTTTAATTTTTATTGGTCAAGGGAACTAACAGAGCAGCCTACCTAAAGGAAGCCGTTTTATCTCATCGAGATATAAATACCAGCTGAAGTTAACGGGACGAAAAATACAAGGATGTAAATCATCAATTGTGTATTACCCATATTTTTTAATTTTCCTATCAATCACACCATGATTTTCCACCAATTGGAGTCGTAATTGTGAAAGGGGATGATGCGTGGATCTAAGTTTACAACCGGTTGTCTTTACTCGTTATCAAATGCAGTAAACATTCCAGGCATGAGTGAGGACTGAAAATGAACAAGATATGGCTCAAGTGTTTGCTTTGATTAGCGATGCTGGCGAGAAAACGTAGAAAGACGTCAGAATGTTTTATTTAATGAGAATATAAAAGCAAATATTACACACTTAGTGCACTTCAGTAATAACATCAACAAAAAAACTACCTATCTTCTAGCATATTTCTGAATTTTATAGCCATTTATTACCGCACACCCACCAACTAAGCTGCTGATTGGCTTAACCACATGACTACGCGCAAATAGATTACACGCCTAAATATATGAGATCCAGCACATATGTATATCCTATTTTCATGATTTTTCTTAGAATGCAGCGCTCGAGAATGCAAGAAAAATGGTCCTCAAGGAAGGCATTACATCGCACAGTGGGCCAAACGGAAAAAAGCTGGCAATAATTAAAATAATTTCCGGTCCATATGCAACATTAAGTGTATTTCTAAGGTATTTTGGGCTGACGTAAACAATAGACGTATAAACGTAATTTTATCATTATTTTTTCAATATATCCTACGAATTCAGCGCTATTAATTGCATAACAATTGAACATGCAATAACAAAACTTAATTTTGATGGTTGAGTGGATGGAATTTACTAGAACTTTAAACTAATGTTTATGGGAGCCCCATTATGTGAGATTCTTTCAAAAGACTGTGAAGACCTCTTTGAAAGATACAGAGATTTCTTTCAGTGCACATCGAAGTGCCCTCCACCTACTGATGAATGCACTCTCTGTCAATGTAAAAGCAGAACGTTAAGCGACCCATGCGGACTCCGAGATGTTTTAGAAAATCATTTTCAAGAGAACTTAAAAGACACTATCACTTTAGAGAAGTGGACAGACACAGACATATGCAATTTGGAGACTCTTATAATGGTCAGCGAAACTTTTGTTGACGTTTTTATAGAGGTAGCAAAAACGTTCAAGGACTAGACTGCATTGCTAAGAAACAAAGTCGCTTTTTCAAAATGAAGAGAGCCAATCTAGGCCCTGGAGAAGTTCTCATAGCGGCGGAGTTTTCCGAAAACTATGCTTTTCTACTCCTAGACAGCGCTCAAGGCATTCACCGGAACAACATACGAGCTACGATAAACTCTTTTTTTGGGTATGTTTGAGAAGAAAATAAGTTGAAAGCAATAAATTTCGTACTAATGTCAGAGCACATGACCCACGATACGGGTGCAGTCTTTTCTTTCCAAAGAAAGATAGTTCAATTAAGAAAGTTCATGTAAAGGATTTAAAGAAAATAATTTAGTTCTCTCCGATGGAGCTGCAGGATAGTACAAGAACAGATACAATTTTGTCAATGTGTCACGAGAAGGATTTTAACATTCCGGCAGAGTGGTATTACTTTGCCTAGCAAGTGATGGCCTTTGTGGCACAGTGAAACGCCTCGCTACCAGAGCAAGCATTCAGAGGCCATAAAATTAGCAAATACAAACTCCCAGGCAGCTGTATGAATGGGCTTCTTCTAGCATCAGGAACATAACTTTGAGCTTCGTGGGCAATGCCGAGGATAAATTTCACGAGAGGAGGTAAATAAGAGATTGCATGTTGCCTACGAAGTGAAGAGAATGCGATCTAACCATGCCGTCATCCCGAAGTCATCGGACACTTTCTGTATGAAGAAAACTTCCTTTGATCTGGAAGGAACCCTTGTTAAGCTGAACCCCATTTTCCTCTCTGAAAGAATGGAAGATACAGGAGATGCCTAGTAGTAGTAGATACCACCCTGATAATTCCTAGAAATTGGGGAAGAACCGTGGAAGAGTTCGTGTGTGGTTTTTCCCTGAGGTTACTGCGTTTCCTCCCACGCCAGGATCCTGGCAATTGTTTTGCCTCAAGCGGACCGGTGGAAGGAGGCGCTATGGCTGGTGTATTGCCGGCGACGCGGAAGGCAGTCGTTAGTCGCTCTTGCCGAGATCACAGGTAGTCGGTAATGTATACAGTTGTAATTAAATATACTCTTAAAACCTATCTGGTAACAAGCATTAAAATAATCAAAATGAAATAGCTGATTCCCATCAAGCTCCGAGTCAACGTGCGACCTCCCGTGCAGATTCACCCACATCAGCCGCCAGATTTAGGCAGTTGTACCGCCGTTATGTAAACCCAACTGTGACGTAACTATTTTAAACAATATCCATGATTTAAAGTGACCCTTTTTTGAAATAACATTTCCACCTTACGTCAAAATTATATCATAGTGCATTTCTCACTCCATTGGCATGTAACGAAAGGCCTAACTGCTACTCAACCAGATGGGAGTGGACACGGTGAAGTGCATGCCATAAACAAAAATTTTTTTCTCCCTTATAAGGAATATTGCAATGAAGAAACTTTGCATCCTCTTTATTACCACAAAGGACTACAAGATTATAAAATGTGAGATGGATCAAAGGTACATTTGGAAAATTTAATTTTTAACTTTCAAATGTTTTTTTTAATAAAAAAAATTAAATTTTCAAATTTGACTATTTAATATGACGCACCTCTGTTTTTTGTACAAAACGATTCTTACCGGAACTTTTTAGCTTTCTTAGATCAGAAAAAAATGGGAAAACTCTGGGACTTGTTTTTACAAATGCCGAATTATTCATATCCCCGTATCTCCGCAAATACTCAACATTTTTCATAAATTTGTGTATAAAAACTAATGGTTTTATAAGGATAACACACATAAAATTTCGTGCAGATCTGAGATAGTGAGGGCAACTCGTCCGTGATTTCACATGTAATGTTCACACACCCCTATATTTCTATAATTTTAACGCCTGCATTTAATGTAGCAAATATTCATTTTACTTTTAGAATACGTTAAGCCGATGCTCCAATTACCAAGTCTTTCGTGGTAGGAATGAAAGGTAACACAGAAAAACTGCAAGTATCAAAGTATTTTATGGCCGATGGTTTCGTTGCAAAGCAGCATCAATGGGCGAGTTAAGGCAGTTGGAGCTCTTTTTGTTTCAGTACGATTTGCATGAATATTTGCGTGAATCTTTGCGTGCGTGTTTTCATTAGTGATATCTATTGATAAAAGTGAAAACAAATGCTCCCTGCCGACTTGGTTTCTGGGAATTCAATGCTATTTTAACTATGGCTTATGGCACACGACATATATTTCGTAATAACTCGATTGCATGTTTACAGATTTACAGAAAAATTATTAAAATGTGCTCTCAGTGGCCCACGATTACTACTTCAGCCACTTTATAACATTCGGATGGTTGAGGAAAGAGGATTCGGAATTCCTGGATGTGAAGGACAATTCGCTCTTCAAAACTTCGGCAGAAATTGTGCCCCTGGCCCGGTGGAACATTCGATAAACCTTCCTTCAGGTACCTAGTTGAGACATTTGGCCCGTCACACCAAAAGCCGACAACGACGGTGGTCCGTATTGGTCGCAGGAGAAAAACCGAATCACACAGATCGTGAAGACCAGAAGCTGTTGGGTAAAGATTCTTCCTTAGCGTCTTGAAGGAAGCCCTTGGGTGGGGGTTAGGGGGGTGAGGATGGAGTGGAAGGGCTGCCGATCGATTCGATCTGGGTCGATCGAAGGAAGACCATGACTCATGAATCTCCACGACGGATTCGTTTCGCGAGTGCTCGCATGATTCCCATGGTATATAGTATGGTATTCCCATGGTGTTCCTGTGTGTCAATGACCTCGGAGGTAGGATGAAGAGAAGGGATGAAATCACACGGCGTGTGTGCCACGACATTTTGTCTTTTACTGACAACATCATTAACATTTTACGAAACCTGACTTACTACGGTAGAATAGATATTGAGAATTAAATTTGGGAAATAGACACCAGAACGGACAGGTTTAAAATGTTATTTTTCCCGCAAACGATAACAGACCATAATAGCTGCCAATGAGACTTTAAATTAGGCTTGTCGATGGAAAGTGTAGGCTATTAGTTGATTAGCTTACCTATTGCTGGTTTCTAAATCTGCTACGTAGTATTGACAGAACTTTTGCATTTTCCTTGAATAACGCTTGTATTTATGGGCATTTATATAGTTGCTAAATACATTAACAAATACTTTCTCTGGAATTGGTTACATACCTATGCCAGAGTATATCTAGTGCCTGTTATTGAAATATTGACATGAATTTTCAGATATTTGCTAATGCATTTATAGTCGTAGTTTCACTAATCTTACTAGCGAATGGTGCAGTGGATGTTGGTGATGACTCACCCCTCCCACATACACTTGATGTGGATTGCAATAAGCCGTTTGGAATTTGCAATCGATCATTTATTGTGGATCAGCCTACGCAGTTATCGCGCCCAAAACAAGCGCATTAAGAGAAAAATTGCAGCGATAACCTCGATCAGTTCTGCATGCATACAACAACGAGATGGTTTCTGGCGTAACTATATGGCCAAAAATAATGGTGCAAGGAGGTTCCACCGTGACTATAGGAGTCAAAGCAAATATTATCGTAAATCCCACATTTATGTTTTTTTGTTATAAACATACTAATTTAGCATATATCAATACTTAGCTACTTGGAAACTGGAGTAAGAAGCAAGATATGCAGATTATTCGACGAACATATTTTTTATTAAAAATATTTCAGCCATAGAATCCGACTTATGCGCCATTTCACTTGAATTAACGCATTTAGATTTCAATTATAGCTCAGTGATTCACAAATAACTTAAATAATAGATTGGACACTAACTTAGACAGGTGCATGAACTTCACTGCCCATAATTCCCTGTGATAATTTGCTTTTTATCTGGGTTTTTTTCAGAGAATTGGCGTTTATAAAATACTATGTTTCTCCATATTTTACCTATTCGCCGATTTGGCGCGTGAATTCATTTCAATTTGAATAAAAAATTGCATGGAAAGTTGCCATTCTTACGTTCATATCAAACAGAGGATACATTTTCTATAAGTAGGCAGCATATTAATATAGTGACATTTAAGTTATTTCGTGGTTGGAACTACCTTTGTGAATACTTTTTCAAAATACACTTTATATATATTAATTTATTCTATCCAAGGTCGAAACATAGGGCTCCGTCGTTCTACCCCTCTATTTTGCACAGTAATTGTGCTATTCTTATGTCACACGATAAAATATTTCGTGCTGACCGTCGTGCAGGAGAGACTCTCAGAGAAACTCATACCGCGGGGCACTGAATCATCGAAGACGGAAAACAAAGTCTGAGCAAACCTCCCATTTTCCACGAAGCTAACGACTGACACAATCGATTACAATTCAAATGTTTCCCCTCGAGTTGAAGAATGTTATGATTCACGCGAAGAAAACTATATTGAACGGCTCTCGTTTACCTTTCCGAGTATTTAGTCTCGAGCAAAGCTGAAGGTTCACCTGGTGAAGCATATTTTATTACGTTCGAGAGGACCATCAACATGAAGAGAGAGAAGTTGTTTTCTGTCTCAACTAGAGCGCTGAATTTATTTTCCGCAGGGGTTTATGCGCTGGGACAATTCTGCTTCAGAATTTTTTCAACTGAGTACTTACTCTTCGATGATAAAATTATTCGAAGAATGAACCCCTTAGGCCCGATATATAACCTCAGGTTAAATGTTTTATCGGTATGAAAACTAACCTTTAAACGTTCTCTCATGGATATCTCTCACGCCACCTATCCAAACATCCGATTTAATATGTACACAAAAATCGAATTCTCAGTTAACATGAAGTTAGCGATAAGGCTGACATATTGTGGTTGACGATATTCAGACATTATAAACCCTGGGCTTAAAGCTGATAAATTGCTGCATGCAACTCTTTAAATATGCATTCTCGCTCAGAAAATGGTAGATAAATAATATCAACAACATAAACGGAAAAATATGCATGTAAGTAATGTGGTAATATGAAATAAGGTTATTTTTAAAACACTAAATATTTTTTATTGCTGCAACCGTATGGTAACAGATGAAATCGTTTCATCATCCGTCTGTTCCTTCTCATTTTTTGTTTTTATGTTTTATAGTCTCAGTATCTTAACTCTGCTTCTAGTATAAAACAACATTTTTGTGAAAATAACCGTTAACTAAACTCCAATGACAATGATTGAGAAAGTTAATAAAACGTTGGTTCCTGACCCGGTGCGAAACCCGGGAAAAGTACATTCAATATATACTAAACTTACTAACTTCTTATATCTACAATCGAAGGAGAGAATTTTCGGCGTTACTTGATGGAGGTAATTAGTATCCATGGCGTATGGGAGAACGTTGCTACCATAATTTCCACACTAATTTCATACACACCGACCATGGTTTCAGCACATAATTCTATTATCAAGATATTTCAACATATAATTCCACTACCTAGTACTAGTACATTCCCAAGGTATCTTATCATAAGGTCATATCATCTAATATCTATCTAACCGTTTGAACCCTCTAGTAGATACAAAATTTGCCGCCCAAAATCACCTAAATGTATTTAGTAAAAGAGATAATTCGGTGAATTAAAATAAATAGTTTTGACAAGTACCTATATTTAATGAACACGAAATAACCTGAGAAACGTATTTAAAATTCTACATTTGCAAAGAAATATATTAAATAAATTCAAATATTAACAGGCGGACAACAATTTTGTCGGGGAGGATACCAAAGAACAACATCATAACAACATCTAAACAAAATATGACGCCGGGGAGGGGAAAACAGTTGCGGAATGGAGCGGACTTATAATTGAAAGCACGGGAGTGAGGATTTATCAGAGAATGGAAAAGTAAGTACTACATAAAAAGTCTGCGGGATAGAAGCAGTGTATTAAAGGGAGCATTGCCGGGCATCCTGAGTATAAACGCCTTCCCGATGCCGATTTCTACTTAAAGACGGAGAAGCCAGAGGGAGGTCTAAGTCACGAGTCGGCGGATACTTAGATTTATCCCACTTCATATTTGCAGATTACCTACGAGACGCAAAGAAACGTGGTGGAATAATTCGGATAAGTTGACGCCTTAATTCTGTTTATTGGGTTTGTTAGTAAGATAACTACGAACTTCATCTCGGAGAAGAAGTTGGAATAACTAGATTTGTTTAACGCAAATTAATTAATATTATAACATTAAAATATAATTATATCAATGTGCCTAATTGCTTGGTTTTAACAATTCAATACTAAAATGTTACTTAATAACTAGCATGACCCACATATTAATTCCTTGTTAATTTCGTTTGCCAATAGTGAATAAATATTATTGATTAATGATGTATACGTATACATTTGTGTAAACTAATATCTTGTCTCTACCAACCGCTATACACCAACCTTATCCCTGAGCAAGCTGAAACCAAAAACGAGATAAGAGTAGAGTGATTTTGGGGAGTGGTTTGTCAACCTTGGTAATGGCATTGCATGCTGAATGCATAATCGATATGTGTCAAAGTAGTTTGGAAATTATACCGTTATTATTTCTCTTCCAGAATGAATCTAATACGATTTTAATTCGCGTAGTTTTTTATCAAGAGTCAAAGTTCTTAGCCACCGGCTATATTATTCAGTCGGTAAAGGAACGGAATTATCAAATATTTAATTAAATGGCGAATAAATAAAAGTTAGTTCCCCATTTTCATCGACCACTGTCCTTTCCCGTATTCTTTTAAGCCTCTGTCCAGCGGTCAAAATTTTGGTCAAATAAAGTTTGCCACATTAACAGAGTAGTTAAAGCATTTTCAGCTTAAGTCACACACGGAACAATTGTGCCAAATGCTCCCACCTTACAAATGTTATACATAGTTGCGGAATCTGCTACTAGCTGTCGTCGTAATTCGCATTCACTTGTTACCGCGAGGGGTTGTGAACTTGAAGTGTTAAAATCGGATCAGAAAGCAAGTAGTTGTCCAAGGAAATACTAATTGGAATGGTGATCTTCGCCATGGGAATTATAATGGATTCCCAAGGAGTAAAGAAGACATAGAAAAGAATTTTTCATTTGAGTATTCTACCAACTGATTGGTAGGTTCTTGGACAGTCCCCATTCTGCATCCTAATTTCTGACATATCGTCTTGTTTTTCTTCCTTAGGATGTACCACCATTAGATCCCTCTTATATTTCTCATATCCTCCACATCCTCTTATTTCGTCCAGAATTCCTATCCTCTTCCTTCTTCTTCCACGCTTCCCTAGTGTTCTCCCCTCTATCACTCTCTTCAACATGCCCTCTCCTTTCAAAACTTCTTCCATCCATCCTTTCAGCCTTCTGCGAACCTCCGCCACCAGCTTCCTCTCCAACCATATCCAATACCGTCTCGTTCGTCTTCCTAGCCACCCAGCTTACCCTCTGCATCCTTCTCCAAACCCACACCTCAAATGCCTCAAGTCTACGCACATCCTCCCTTCGCAATGTCTAAGTTTCCGACCCATGCAGCACCACGCACCATATTAGAGTTTTCACCAGCCTCTTCTTTACGTCTCTTCTCATATCCCCCTCATCAATTCAAAAAAGACAATTTATTTATTTCATATAACACCAAAAACAGCAACTAAGGCTTTTACAATGGGCTATATAAAATATAAATTATATAAACAAAATATTTAGCAAAGAAAAAAGAAATTTACCCGAAAAGAGACAATCAAAATGAAAGATGTTGAAGTTGGGAGGTGAACTTGTTGCGAGAGGTAAATTGGATAAAAATATTTATACAATATTTTGGGGACTCGAAATCGTTTAAATTCTTGTTTGCAGTCCAAGGCTTCGAATAACACAACAATCTGGTATCTTCTTTGCCATTTTTAAATCTTTTCTTTTAGGACAATTTTCCACTTTCAATGTAAATTCCCAGACCTGACAAAATATGTTGAAACTAACTCACAGAGCCGCAACGGTTACAAGTGAGAGGGAAGAGCGCCAGTATGAGCCAACCTTCCGTGTGATTGGTCAAATAATCAGAAGTCCCTGCATCGAGTTTGTTCAAATTATGTTCGCTCAAAACCTTTAAGGGAATTTTGATCAAATTTAATTTTACTCCAAATCAGCATGTCACACGGTACTCAGACCCGTTTGATAAAATGTTTGTTGAAAATTTCAACCGAGGGATATTGGCTAGACACGAGGAAGGAAGAAAGCCAACGAAACTTGACGTACAAATCGCACTGAAGTTAAACTACCGATGTAGAGAAGACATAGATCTTGAACTATCAATAGTTGAAACCAATGCATGGAATGTTTACCTACTTTCATTATTTGAATAGGTTGCCAAAGTCATAGCAGCTTGGAAACAAAATTTAATTTAAAGAAATTTCTATTTGGCGCGTAAGGATGACGTCAATGCGTTGAGATCGGAAGTACCAAATAAAAATTTCAGTGGAAATTATACTTTGTTGTATATTATCATTCAAGGTGAGATTGTACATACTTGAAGCAGATTCCATCAATTTCATAAATTTGCAAGACTTTATTAATGCGATACCTTTTCATTAACACTCCCAAAATTACGAGATTTACTATGGAGAACCTTAAATCAAGAAGTTAGTTGCAGAAAACAAGATTCCGTGATCCTATGTTATAAATTTTGTGACTAAAGGACTACAAAACCCGGTAAGCACTGCCAAAAATAACTATTTCACACAAGCGCCATTGAATATCACGATCATTAGGGTGTTTGTTTAAGATTTATCTGGTGAATTCTGAAAATTTTGTAAATTTTTCGCTAGGTGCCATGTATATTAAAGTCAATAGGGAATCATAGTAAGTGTTTTAATTTTGTCAGTGTAGCAACTAAAAAATTAAAATTATCAAAAGATGCGTGTATACCATAGATAGAAGGAGAGTATAGATTGAGCCATATAGTAAAATGGCATAGAGGATTTTTGAAACCACTTAAATGCGCAAACGACCATATTGAATGGGTCAGTGGAGTAGTTTATGCGCATATTACATAGAGATCTACATCTACATTTACAAAGTACCGTGCAAGTCACCACTAGGGGGTGTGGCACGGAGTGATTCCACACCAGGCATGCAGCACTCATCCCAGCACAAATCAGAGCCTCGCACGCTCCCTCGGCCGCTAGGCGCAGGCCAAAAAGCAGTCAGGAGAACAGTGCGCAGTCCGACAAGAAACTGGGAGAGTGATACGTAAATTATATAGATATTGGTGTTGAATTGTTGCAGTACCCTAATAATTTATCTATCAAAATGCAAAACGGAAATACTATTCCAAAAGAGACCCGCATCATTCATAAAATTTATAGACATATTGCACGCTAGAGATATGCTAGTTGGATCCTTTTTCGCGAAAAGGAAAAGCTTAACTTTCGTGCGTCCAGACGCCATCTACTAACTTCTTTTATCTGTGATGTTAACACAATAAACTAGAAATAATAATGTCTTTTGGCATTAAAGTTTAAAATTTTAATTCATTATATTATAACGCCAAATGCTGACAGAAAACATAAAATAGAAGAATCGATATAGATAAAGTGAAAACATCAGTCACTAACCTCCGATGAGAAAAATATAGAATATCGAACGCTCGATCATCGATAATCTCACTTCATATCGGCTTTAGGAACGATGGCTTATCATTTTTCGACACACTGAGTCAAGGATGGTGGGAAAATCGAAAAAAAGCATTGAGACGGTAAGCTGCTTGTTCCACCTCTTAGCCTTTTTAATGCGCGGAGTCCCGTGAAGGCACCTCCAGGATACCGTTGGTAGCCGTGACTACAAGAGTGAGCCTACTACTCGTGTTAGCGAAAGAAATGTGCTGAAAGAAGCAAAGGGTAGGCTGCCGTGGGAATGACGTTTTTCTCGTCTATCGTTCCCTACAAATCACGAATTTGATTTCCTTCTCACGATCAGAAGAAATCCGTGAATCAAACCGTTCTTTTTTCGAGATTGGAACCCGAATTCTAGGTTCAAAATGTAGGGTGAATTCCATTGCTGACTCTTTCGAAGAAATGGTACATAGTTTCACCGATTACATACCTAATCTGTAGAGACATATACACTCAATGATTTGAGAATTAATATTTATTTATGGTGAGTACATTCCTCAGCTTGAAGATCCGACTGAAGAGTAATTATTAAAAAATAACACAATTTATCAGGTTCAACTTACATACATCGATTATAATTTTTTTTTAAATTGTCTGGATTGGTTCCTTCCTTTAAAAAAATTTTATTTCTCGAAAAGAAAGGGCTACTCTTTTGTACACCTACCCTACTATAAACCTCATGGGTAGAACATATATAGATGAGGAAGTAAAAAATCAAGCACAACTAGATCTTATCACTCGTCACAGAGTGGAACTAGTCGAAAGTTTTTCCATTCTTCTTCTCATGAAGGTCAAGGTGACACCATCGACTCCAGATTACAAAAGAAAATGAAACGATCTCGGAACCGCCTCACCGGGCGTGAAACGAGAATTAGGGGGAGCATGGAGGAGGGATGCGAATCTGCTAAGACGCCGGAACAGAAACGAAACAAAACAAGTTTCAACTGAAAACAAAAGAAGAGCGGTGCCCGATCCCCAGACAGGTGCGCCTGGGAAACGCTCGCGTGTAAGCATAGGCATCGCCACCTGCCGTGGGTCTATTAGCAACGTCCGAAAAAAAGAAGAAACAAGGACGTACATAATTGAACCAAAAGTACGACAAAATAAGAGAAATAGACGTAGAAATAGAGAAAAAGAAGAACAAAACGTACACAAAAAGGAGAAATTAAAACCTTGCGAAATAAAGAATAAACAAAAGAAGCTCAATAAAGGAAAGAAAAGAAAATATGCGGTTTCAGGGAGAATTATGAGAAATTTTTCCATGTTAGGAATTATAAAAAAATTATGCAAATTTCACAAAAGTGAAACTTTTGTGAAATTCGCATAATTTTTTATCATTCCTAAAAGGAAAGAAAAACAAAATACGCACGAAAATAGAAAAAAACAAAACACGTACAAATAAGGAAAAAGTAAACACCTTCGAAAAAATATGAAACAAAATACGTAAGACAAAAGAAGAAACAAAACACACGTAAGGAAAAAAGAAGGAACGAAAGACGTACCAAATCGCACCGCCGTGATCACTTCCTCGGGGACACGGGGATTCCCTCTCTCGTCTCGAGTGGAGTAAGAAAGTTGTGGCAAAGGAAAAAACACCTGCGGACCGAGCAGCCGTTCAAATCTCCGCTTTTAATTGCCTTTTTGCACTGCCGCTATCTCCCGTGGAGAGCTACCGCTATCTCTCCGAGGGGATCTCCCTCCCGCTCAGACCTCTGGGTATCCTTCCTCACCCCCTCTGCTGCTCGCAGACACGTCAGCGACCCTCCGATAAAAGGGAAAGGAGGCAGAGAGGATGGCAGAGTGGAGAGTGAGGAATCATGCATTGCAGTAAGCACACGGGGGTGACTCGGAGTTATAGAAAAGTTCAAGTTAATTCGTGGGGAATATTAATTTTCGTAACTTATATCAAGGCTGATTCTCTAAAACAAAGAAAGCGAAGCTGGTGATAAGAGTAGGAAGTCACAAACTGGAGCAAGTAGAACAATTTAATTACTTGGGTAGTACGCTAGAAGAAACAGGACATAGTAGCAAAGACATTAGGAGGAGGATAGCGCTAGCGAAGGAAGCGTTCAATAATAGAAGGGAGCTGATGACGGGGACCTTAAGTAAGGATGTAAAAAAGAGGCTAGTGAAGAGCTTGAAATGGAGTGTGGCGTTGTATGGGGCAGAAATGTGGACCTTGAGAAAGGAAGACGAAAATAGGCTGAAGGCTTTCGAGATGTGGGTGTGGAGGAGGATGGAGAAGGTGCGTTGGACGGAAAGGAAGACAAATGAGGAAGTGCTTGACATGGTGGGCGAGGAGAGGAAACTTATAGATAAGATTAGGGGAAGGCAGGGTAGGTGGCTGGATGGGGTAATGAGGGACGGTGGTTTGCTGAAGGCCGTGATAGAGGGAAGGATGTTGGGCAAGCGGGGAAGGGGAAGGAAGAGAATCGGTTTTATGGACGGGATGAAGAAAGGTAGGACTTATGCTGAGATGAAGAAAGAAATACTAGAGGTAGAAAGGGCAAGGCACATGTAAGAGTTTGTTGGATATTCTCTGACTTTCATCACAACCTACCTCCAACCGGTATATTACTGTAATTAATGAATTTAGAGTGGTGGCCCTGGAAAAGGCTTGCAAAAATTTAATAATAATTGTCTGGTTGCACTAGAAAAGTTTAATTATAGGATCAATAGTTATGAGTTCCTTATATGTATGCACCTCATTATCACAACCGGGTTGCAAGAAATATCGCTTTGGCTAGTTAGCCCCAAAAAGAGTATTTTCACAAATTTTGGAAACAACGGGAAATGTAAAATTGGTACTTAAAAAATCAAAATAGAAAATTTTACCGTAATACACTCCCTACTATGTAAATAATAGAGAATCATCATCATAATTCGAGCCTTGTGCACAAACGGAAGTCTTCCACATTGAGATTGCTGTGACGAAATCCCCATTACTAGGCAAACGCAACGGGGGTTGTTATATTTTTCTGGATGCAATTTTCTGCCTTGAACGGTGAATATTCGGAAAATAGACTAAATAGTGCCAAAATGCGGCAAACAAGTGCCAGATTATACGCATGGCTATCGTTTTTGATCCTCCTCTTGCGTTCCCTCAGTTTACGCCCAAGTTTTAACAAAAAAATTGGCCCTAAACCACACTGAAAATAAAATCACTAAAAAGCGAAATTAAGGGGAATAGAAACAGCTAAGAGATAATACACTTCAGGTAGGTATTAAATCGTAGTTTTTCCTCATTTTAATGGTACTAAAACCGCTTCAAATTGGAGCTCTTGAAATTTCCGCGTCGACAATAGAAACGTGAATCACAGCGATTTTCCTGGAATTACTAAATGTTTCAGCATAAAAAAATGAAAAAAACGGACGAGTTAGAAGGTGGTCTCACTAGCAACCCTCCACGTGTTCTCCAATTAAGGTGAGGTGGGGGTGGAAAAACGGGAAGGGGTGGCAGGTGAGGAAGAGCAGCTCATTGTGTGAGTGAGTGACAACGGAGGGGGTGGGTCACACTCTTCACGCTTCGAAAGACGCGCTTAGTCAGAGAATTCCGGCGGGCGAGCCCAGCGGATGGGATTGGCCGACAAAGGAAAAATCGGTGGTGACGGTAAAGGGAGAAAAGAACTATCTTGAAACGAGGAAAAAAATTGAGTCTAACAGGTGTAACTAGAGGCAAGCGCCGATTATATTTTTTTCAGTGGCGTGGGCATACCGGCCGCGGAGGATTATTCGGGTTAGTCAGCGTTTACATATTTATAGGATCATTTTCTGGGCTTTAAAAATATACTAGTGGTTAAAATTTTGAGTGAATTGGAGAGTGAAATAGCATTAAACATTCTTTGCGAATGCCCAGCAATGGCTAGGATTTGCAACAGATACCTCAGGGTTCTACATATACATCTACAAAACACCCTGAAAGCCACCTCAAGGGTGTGTGGCAGGGGGTGAGTAATCACCAACATTTATTTCACTATACTCACCTAGTTAGTGTAACTACGACTATTAATGCATTAGCGTAAACGCTTGTCAGGATACGAAGCCTCAGAAGCAAGCACTACACTCGAGGTATGCTACCAATACTAGAAAGGACCATAAGTATTTATGTATTTTGCAAACTACATGAATAGACAGAGATTCAAGAGTTATGATGGAAACATGCATGCATGGTTCCAATTAGGGACCCCATGGAAATCAGGGATATCCCCATTAAGAGACATATTCCTTCAGCAAGGCCAAAGGACTCTATGGGCGATGCAGGAGACAGTAGATGGCACAATGGACCGTCGCAATTGAGATACTTAGACCCGACGCGTCGGTTTTAAGTATCTCAGCGCTCTTATGCTGTCATTCCCGCTACTAATTCTATCGAAAAATTTTAGTATTAGGTTTTTGAAATTGATAAAAAAGACGATTTGGAATGAGGATAAGCGACTACATCATTGCTGTAACGACTATTATATTTTGTGACGCAATAACAATCAGCCCTCATAAGGCTAATTTCACAACATAAGAAATGGAGAAAAGAGGACACAATAAAGGACACGCTGCTGCCGAAAGAAGCCACAGTGAAGCATATCGCCTCGTGACGGATCAGCATCCCATCAGGAAAGATAAGGAATTCCATTTTTTCGCGCAACATTGAAGGCCATAGAAGAAGCATTTCGAAACACTTGCACTCCAGTTGCAAGCAATTTACCTTCGTCCTCTCCCCTTCCTATCATCTTTTCCAATTCCTTACCCTTTTCATGACTGGAATCCAAGTACCCCATACATGGATTATGTTTTTGAGGTCTTGAAGATTTTTTTTCAAGAAGATTACTTAAATGTGATAACCAAATTTATGCATGCTCCCCATCGCGCTCCATCATTTTTCCGTAGGAGTGGGGTGCGATAAAATAATAGTTACATCTACGAGACACCGTGTAAGCCACCACTAGGGTGTGTGGCACGGGGTGATTCCACACCAGGCATGCAGCACTCGTCCCAGCACAAATCAGAACCTCGCACGTTCCCCCGGCCGCTAGGCGCAGGCCAAAAAGCAGTCAGGAAAACGTTGCGCAGTCCAACAAGAAACTGGGAGAGCGATACGTAAATGAACATGCAAACACGCAGAACAATGCTATAGACACAGCTATTGATTCATATTACTAATACTGTTAATTTATAAATTCTACGAGATGCTACTTTATGCAGAGAACAAAATTAAATAATGCCGGACATATCAAGCGGTGCGAAGTATTAGTAATGATGTTATGTTATTAAACACAAGTGAAAGATTCCACTCTACCTATTGAGGGTAGGAGTTTCATATGATTGATCTATCGCAACTATTATAATCTCTTATTGTACGTGGGAAAAACGTCATTTTAAATCTATCGGTTCTGCAGTCAATTTCCTTTATCTTATTCCTGTGATTGCTTCTACCGCAGTACGTAGGCTCTAGCAATATATGTTGAACGTCCAGCAAAAAACTGTCTGCTCCGAACTCGTGCAAAAGATTTAACTTGTATTTCTCCCTTCGATCAGTTAGAGATTCCCACCCTAATTCCTTCAACAATTCGGTAACACTGCTAAGTTTATCGTAACAACTTTTCACAAATCTTGCTGCTCTCCGTTGTATTCGATCTATTTCAGAGATTAGTCCTACTTCGTAAGGGTCCCATATACTAGCGGCAAATTCCAATTGAGGTTCTCTCTAAAAATAACATCGCTCTTTAACCTTCTCGTCGCATTTTCCTAATATTCTTTTAATAAATCCCAATTTGAGAGCAGCCTGTCCGCAGATTTTCCGGACGTGTTTCCCCCAAGACAGGTCCTGAGTAAGGGTCACAACTAAGTAACTGACTCTACATTTGATAAGTTGGTTTTATTAATTGTGTACGTTTCGTTGACCGAGTTATTCTTTTTCCAAAATTCATAACAACGCACTTTTTAAAATTTAATTCTAACTGCCAAGTATTGCACCATTCAGTTATAGCATCTAGGTCTTTTTGTAACGCAATCTTGTCAGACTCATTGCCTAGATCCCTCTACAACACTGCGTCGTCTACGAAGAGGCGAATTTAGCTCGTAACAACGGTAGTGATGTCATTAATATACAAAAGGAACAATAAGGGACCAATGACACTTCCCTGGGGTACACCTGATGTAACTTTCACTACATCTGAGCTAACGCCATCTAGAACTATCCTCTGTTCGCGGTCGGCTAAGAACTCTCTTATCCAACATATTACGTCATGGTGTAGGTAGTCCGGTGGGGCGAGGCGTGGTGTAAGTAAGCAGTTAATGTTGGGATGAAATTTTACTGCTATTTGCCAAATCTATTTCATCGAATATTCTGCGATTAAATGTTTCTGGACTTATCCAAAGCAAAACAATCCCTTGAAAATGAATGCAAAATGATCCCTATGACTGACCGTAATGAGCAATATTTGAAAATTTCCCTAGGATTGCGATCAAGGTTGGGAATACCAAGCATGAGGGGCTGATCTTCCGTGTTTTCGGGTATTCCACTGCGACGTTTAATTTGGTGGCATATATTTCGCCGGCTATCCTGCAGGCAAGAAGTAAGGAGTACTCCTTATCTATACTCCTTTCCCTGCTGGCGTCTTCAGGTCCTGGACGAGGCGGAATAGCCGAAAACCGGAAGATAAACCACTCAACCAGCCCGGCGGAAACCTTCATCACTACCTTGGCTGGACACTCAAATCTATTTCTGCACATCGCGACGGAAGTCAGAAGGCTAAGTAAGAAAGGTGGGATGTAGGGAAATTAAGGTTTTTTTAAATTGGGATTAAAGAGGCTGCAGTATGCAGAGTCGATGAGAAATATTCGAGCATTTCATAGACATTGAATCACGTATGAATACCAAAATAATGGGATTCTAACTACTCTGGAAGGGGAATTAAGATTGCATCGCATACAGGGCAGAAACATTCAGAAAATACATCTGATTCCTCTTTTGGCACTGCTCCCCGAAGCCAATTTCCAGCCAGCGGAGAGACAATGTCTCCATATGAAGATAACATATACAAACAGATATTACTAACAATAGCGAATTGGCGAATGGTGAGGCGAAAATATATTGTAGTAGCATTTGAGAGATACGATAATATGTCTTTATAATGTTCCATGAGATTAACATAAGTCCCATGTGGTCTAGTGGCTAGGATATCTGGCTTTCACCCAGAAGGCCCGGGTTCGATTCCCGGCATGGGAACATTTTTTTACCTAAATCGCAAAACCCAGAGAACTCATTACTGACCAATACATTTTCTCCTAAATCGAGTGTGGACATGTTCCGTAATTTTCTAATGTACGTACGTTGAAACATTTTATCTAATTTGCCAGCATAGATTAATAAGCCGTCATTTAAGCCTGTGGTAATCCTTGAAAAATGTGTATCAATCATTATAAAGACTTTGACCAAAGAATTTAAGTCATCATTGAGAGCAAGCGATGTTTCTGTACCTGCATAGGCAAAGAGTTGAGTGGTTATAGTTGAACTATTGCATCCGAATCGCATGAATTAGAATCGCACTATTTGAACTTCTCGCCGGCGTTTAACACTTGTGATCAAAATTTCCATCGAAAGAGTTTCTGTAACGTGTTACTTTCCGAATAAGAGAAAAGTAATTTGACTGAACTTCTGTATTTTCTAGGTAATAGATCTCAGACGTGAAAAATAAACGGAATTTGGATCTCTCCTTTTTAACCAAAGAACCGATTGCAGATACATATCATTTATATATGTACAACAAGGAATTAGATTAATCATTTTTGCTGAAATTTATAACGATTTCGATGCAGTTAACTGATCAGTGGGGAATTTTAACGTGCTTTTTTCAAATCCTCTTGAACGTGAAACATGGGTATTGTGTGTATTTCTGTTTTGATAAAAACGGTATTTGATCAAAATACAATGGAGCAAGATATCTAAGCGTAGGTCCTTGGATTTAAATAGATCATGCATAGAGTATTTTTTAAATGTACGGTAAACCTGTGATATATTCATATATAACGGCTGTAGTATTGAATATATATTGGACCTTTTTTGTAATGACGCATGTAGCACCACTTTTGTCCTATCCCCCATCCTTTTCTCTATTCCCTCCCCTTTCACGGTTGGTGTGTTAACACTCCCTGCCACATGCCTATGTGGCGGCTCGCAGGCTAGTAGGTGTAGATGGATGTATAATATATCCGACGTTCTAGTTTTAAAAATATTATTTTGCCTGCATTCACACGTACCTATGTCGTACGTATCTATTCATGTGCAAAATGTTTAGAAAATTAGGGAACATGTCTACAATCGATTTAGGAGAAAATTTATAGGTCAGTAATGCTATCTCTGGGTTTTGCGATAGAGGTAAAAAATGTTCCCATGCCGGGAATCGAACCCGGGCCTTCTGGGTGAAAGCCAGATATCCTAGCCACTAGACCACATGGGACTTGTGTTAAACTCATGGAACATTATAAAGACATATTATCATATCTTTCAAATGCTACTACTACAGTATATTTTCGCCTCACCATTCGCCAATTCGCTATTGTTAGTAATATCTGTTTGTATATGTTATCTTCATATGGAGACACTGTCTCTCCGCTGACAGGAAATTGGCTTCGGGGAGCAGTCCCAAAAGAGGAAGGAGATGTGTTTTCTGAATGTTGGCTGAAGTCCCCACTCTTGGCTCCACACATGAACGTTGTTTAAATCCGATGATAGAATTTCAAAGTCAGATGTGATCACTAATTTCGCGATAGATGACAGCGTCGTCAGCAAATAAACGTATTTTACTGCAAATTAGAGAGCTTAGGTCATTTATGTATATAATGAAGTCCCGTCGATATCAGAACACATCCCTGGAAAATACAAGCAAATAATTCTGCTATTAGCGCTCGCAGGATGCTTTAGAGTCCGGTAAAAGAATGATCCAACAAAATGTGATTAATCAGCACTGAGTGAGATCTTTATCTCGACAAGGACGAAGGACGCCAAAAGCACAGAAGATGACGCATGCTTCGGAAGAGGGTCAGCGTTGAATGATGACTCACACGAGATGAAATCAAATTAGCACGCGAAGCGAATTCGTGATGAAAAATATCCGAAGGCTCCTGTTTTTTTTTCCTTTGAAACATTCCACGCCAAATCCGTTTTAGTGGTAAAAGGGAATTTGCTTCAGTCAGGTTGGAGAGACCCGAGGATTCAAAGGCTTGAGGTCACTCATTGTGGACCTCAAAAAATTTCGACCAGTTTGGAGCTCATTAATGGTGCTGTGACTAATTTGATTATATTTGTATCGAAACTTGATGGCAGTCGCCAGCACGCAGTGCGGCGTCGAGGAGGGGAAGTTTCATGTGGAAGGGGACTACTTATATACCATGCATATTATATTTTATAAGAAGTGGATAGGAAAAGACATAACATGATAGGCAACACTTCCAACGTAAATGCACTAGATGTGAATGTAGGTGAACTGAAGGTAGTTTGAGCGAGATTTTTCCCTAGTCAAAATAGAGACCGTATTCGAATTTTATTTTTGAATTTCAGCAGCTGTGAGAAGCATAAAGTAAATATTGTAGAACTAATGGTGCAAAGATATTATTTTATATGACTGAAACTCACAATAAATAAATATACCTTAATAAGTCTTAAACATGACTCATTTTTTCCCGCCGCACGCTAAAATTGCCTTCAAAACCGAATAAACCGAAGAAAAAGAGCATAAACGATTCTGTAAAAGCTACTGCGGGGAGTAATTCATTTATTTTGAAAAATAGCCGATAAAACATGCAAACTGCAGACTTTTAAATTCCTGACGAGATCAAGACGTTAAAAATTTCTCATTTTTTAAATAAAGTCTCTGGAGAGCATACGTGTTCCCATGGAAAACGACATATTTTTGGGCAAATTACTCGAAAAGCAGTGCGGTAAGTGGCTAATCATTTGGTATATTTGGAAATGTGGGATATTTTTCTTTTAAATAATACCAAATTCATTGGATTCTCTTTGAAATGATATCCCGCTCAAACACCCTTAACTTAAGAGGGCGGTAGAAGTATCAGCAAGACGTTTCACGACCTGTTTACTATCCAAACAAAGTTCAATCCAAATACGTTGATATTGTTCGCTACTCCATCGGGGAACCCCACAAAAATGACAGGATTTATAGCCATAGACAGCTATGAGGTCAACGTGAATAACAGATGCAGCATTCTGAACTTGGCAATGAAGATTTGCGAACTTGGGAATCCTGGTAGACGGATAGGACCACTGCTTTACTCCCCGATGCGGAGCCAGAGCGTAGAGAATGAACTCTCCCACTAAAAAGGAACTTTTTCTCAGCTGCCACCATGTTTTTTTACCACTAGAAAATACCTTTTCTTCATCTCGAAAAATGCGGCGCGAAGAGCGATTGTTTTCACATTTGTATCATACTTTTTTAAAAAATTGAATGGTGTCTGTCTGTCTGTCCGTCTGTCTGTCTGTTACTCAACCACACAAAACCTACTGAACCGATTGAGCTGAAATTTTGCATGTAGGGATAAAATATGTATGGGTAGAACATAGGCTATATTAAAAAGCCCTCAGGGCCCCCAAAGGCCCCCCCCTGGTGGTCCATGATAAGCATTGGGCTCGGTGCAGTGGTTTCACTTTTTGCTTTTTAAAATTACTCTCTATTAAGATAGAGGGCTGGAATTTTTTCTAACGGATGGCTGAATAAATATAGTTTCTAATTCTTTCAATAGATTTTCTTTTACACTTCGTAATTGTGTGAATAACATGTTTTCAGCTGAAAAATCTCACATTTTTCTCTGAAATCAACAATAGCCTATTTTCTTGACAACCAGAGATTTGAATTTTAAAGGATATTCACGCATCTGGAATTTAAGTTTTCCTGCCAGCCCATGATAGCACGTAAAAAGAAAATTTGTACGAGTGTCCCAAGGGCCCCATCATAGATTGCTTCAGGGAGTAACCGATATATTCAATACATATTTACAACAAGTATACTCTTCAATGGCTATTCTCAAAATAGCTCTCACAGGGGCACTGCATGAATATTAGAGAACATTTACGTAGTAAACGATACATATAAAGGAATTAAATGTGCAGGAATATTTAGGTGCAGCGAAAAGTAACGGTAATAATGCCTCTGTTGCTACCAGAAACACGGCGTTTATTATTATTGTGTAATACTCAGATGTATTACACGTAGTGGAACCGTCTGCCTCTCATTTCGATTGCGAATTGTTTTTTAGACCAATTTCCACTTCATACGAAGGAACATCAACGAGTATCATATTAGGTTAAAAACTGCTCAATTGACTACGCTGACAGTATTCTTCAGGCTATGTGGTTTTACTTCTAAAATACATTCAATTTTTTTCACACCGGTTGAATTTGATAACGATTGCGAAAAGTTTTTTAGACCGATTCCCACTTCATAAACGTTACGAGTTATTTAAATATGTTTAAAAGTGTAAAAGTGCAGTAAACTTAAATTCACTCAATTATCGCGTTGCCTATTCAAGACTCTTACTCGCCGCTGTGTTTCCCTTCCTTGGACTTAAAAATATATCCATCAACACGCCTAAAAGAAAAAAAAGAGTAAACTTTCGAATAAATATTCTAGAGCAAGAGGAATGTGTTTTTGCGAGAAAATGAGCCCTTGCAAGAAAAACGACAAAGATTAGACTTGGATGCTCAAAGACATGCCCACCAGCGATCTCATGATCATATCCCCGTGTTGTTTCAGGGGTTACTCTAAGAACCGCACAAATTTTTTCCTAGCCCAACCTACGGACGGGTAACAAGCTATAAATCTGGTTCAAATATAGACCCATCTGTTTCGAAACTTCAATCTGTATTAAGATGGTGGAAATTATAATGACGTCACTACATGCTTCATACCCGAAAGAGGTACGGAAATTCTGCGCAATGAACAATATCCGTGCATGAAAATCGGCAAGTGCAATAAGAATCACCATAGATTTTTTTATTTAGCAACCGAAAGCAATAATTATGGCTACCCTTTATGCCGAAGGCGCAGTCCGGGTGATGAAGGATTCATAAGACAAATAAAAATGGCTGCTGATGCAAATAATCCTTCTGACCTTGTCAACCGCTGGATTGTACCCTACTATCCAATTCTGATTAAGATACTCAACGCACATATCAACGTTGAATTACGCAACTCAATTAATTCATTGAATGCAAAAATATTTATGTAAACAAGGGAAGCGATCAAGCTGTTAATCACTCAAAAGACGGCTCAAGAAAAACGGAGGGACGAGGTGACTATCTATCAACCTGGGTGCTAGTTAAGTAGTGATAAACCTGCGTGGCCCATTTTTGGGTTTCCCGTGCATGGAAGAGGGCAAACAGTCACTAAACTCGCCGTGCACCTGGAAAACGGACAGCGTGTCTACTACAACGATCACAACAAACAAGATGGGATATGAACACCTCAAATGATCACGCTGACAGTATTCATCAGGCTTTGTGGTTTTCTTAGAAATATGTTCAACGTTTTTCACACCCGTTGAATGTAAACGGGTACCTTAAGCTAGTTAACAATAAAAAGTTATAAACAATGGTGAAACATGGTCAAGGCGATCAACCACCGCTCGATGGGTGGGGTCGGGCTTGAGGTCTTCAGTGCGGGAGAGGGTCCGAGCTCGGGAACCGTCGATATATTAGGGTCAGAGCACACGGGCGACCGTTTATGAGCTCCAAACTAATAGACATTTTCTGCGGTCCCAATAGAGTGCCCTCAGGCAGAATAAAATGATTACTTCAACGTTTAATTGTTCACGTAAGCTATCAAAATGAATTTTCACTTGCTCCCACAATTTATGATCTTTAATGACCTTTATGACCTAACAATGATCTTTATTTTGACTTTGTCGTTAAATATAGTTTCCTACAACAAACACGTATTTGAATCATGGAAATGAATATTGTAAACAGTAATAAGTGCTACGTCTTCTCTGCGGGGCCAGTAGTTTTTTTCAATTTAAATTCAAATACATTCAACAAGAGAAAGAAAACCAGAATAAAAAGAAGTAAAACTAGGCAGAATATCGAGTTTCGTGAAAAAAACTTAATAAACATTTTTTTTTAAATTTACGGCATATATTTTCAGCAACAGGAACATTTGAAATGAAAACAACATAGTCCTTGGCTTTTCTTCAAAGAAAAATACTTTGTATTTTCATTCACTCAGAGTTTTAAAGCGCCTCTGGCTATCATTTTTCCATTGCTCAAATTATATTTCTTTTACCTTGTTCTTCGAGGACTCAAGTAATAATCATCCTTCATTATACGTGTTTCAGGACATAGATACATACACATCACGCCATATATTTTGATAAGTATGTACACCTGACATTTATTTAATAATAACAAAGTGGGAGTGTTTTAGACCACCCTACAGATTTTAATCATAGAGCTGATTAAAGCTTTCATGGTCCATTGATGAAAAATGACCGGCCTTTGGCCTTCACCGCGTCAATTTTAGTTATAATCGACATTTTTATCTCGATGCTAGACTTAGGTATGGTGAAATCCTGATGGAGTCTACGGTTTTCCAGTTAGGGTAGAATGTAAATATCAATCCCTCAACAAGTCTCCATCAGAGGAAAAAAAAATTGTGACAGAGAACATAGACGCGGAGCAGCTTCAAATTATGAAAGATCCAATCATGTAACTTACCAGCATTAAAATTTTAGGCATAGCTACAAGCTATCCGGCGCATCGTCAGTTTGGTGTGATAGCCACAGGGATATTGTTTCCCAAACACAACTAGTGGGTACGATGACTAGAAATGGATCATTTTACGATAAATAGCCTGTACACTGTACAGTGAAACTTAAATTTCAAGCAGTTTTTCCGTGGCTTGCAAAAGATTTGTAAAATTCAACTTTACATACGATGTAGCTTTCCGCGTAACTTAGTGAACGCGATTTATGGCCAAATGAAACACTAGGAACGTCTTCATCGAAGATTTAATCTAACGACTGGACTTCAGCACTTTGCGTCATCACCTGATCTAACTTGTGACCTGATCAGGTGACGTGACCTGACATCAGGAGACCAGACCTGATGACAAAACTACGACAAATAATTTATCAGCAAAAACCTGCTAATTCTTGTGAGGAGGTGATATTTACCAACATGCACTACAATATAGAAACGCTATGGAATGTTGGAAAAAATATTAATGTATTTAGCAGCTACATAAATGCAAGGAAATAAAAGAGTTACCATGAGTAAAGCAAAAAGTTCTTTTAATATACAGTGAGTCACTTCATTTTTTTATACCAACCGTATAAATTATTACTTGAAGAATTCTATGAGGTGCCTATTACACCTATAAGTTATTACGCGAGGAATATCATGTGCGCCGGCTGCCGCGTGAGCAAACGGTTCTACATCTACGATGTACCGTGCAAGCCACCACTAGGGTGTGTGGCACGGGGTGATTCCACACCAGGCATGCAGCACTCGTCCCAGAACAAATCAGAACCTCGCACGCTCCCCCTGGCGCTAGGGTCAAGCCAAAAGCAGTCAGGAGAACAGTGCGCAGTTCAACCGGAAACTGGGAGAGTGATACGTAAATGAACATGCAAACATGTAGAGAAATGCTATAGACACATCTAGAGGTTAATAATACTGATACTGTTAATTTATGAATACTACGAGATGCTACTTCATGCAGAGAACAAAATAAAATAATGCCGGACAAATCGACCGGTGTGAAGAGTTAGTAATGATGTGGTGTTATTAAGCACAAGTGAAAATTCTACGCAACCTATTGAGGGTGGGAGTTTCATATGATTGATCTATCGCAACTATTATGATCCCTTATTGTGCGTGGGAAAAATGACATTTTGAATCTATCGGTTCGGCAGTCAATTTCCTTTATTTTATTCCTGTGATCACTTCTACCGTAGTACGTTGGCTCTAGCAGCATATGTTGAACGTCCGGCAAAAAACTGTCTGCTCCGAGTTTGCGCAAAAGATTTAACCTGTATTTCTCCCTTCGACGGTTCGACGGTTAAGTACGCACAGACCATACACAATTTCGTGTCGTCACCTTTCCGACACGCCTCACGCGGTAAACCAGAGACCGAGAGAAGAAAAAGGCGGATGGGGTTACGGAAAAAAAACAATAAAATACGCATTCACTAGTTTAGATACGCTAAAACCGTAAAAAAAAGATATCACCACGTGGGTACGTTTATATACGGTCACCCGCCACGAGGAAACGCGAAATTTTAGAAATTAAATGAGAATAAGTAAAAAAAAAAGACAAACGAATGAACACGTGCGTCCATTGTTGTGCTCAGATGCCAGCTGGAACTCTCTACACGGCCACGTGAAACGGTGTGTTGCGTTAAAGTGGATCCCGGAAAAAAGTGCACCCGCGCGATGCTCATTTTTATTTATTCACGCATTTTTTTAACCCGAGTTCTTTTTTAAAATGGAATAAATTTATGGTCCCCTCCTTCCCCTTCACTCCGCTCAGACTTCCAACCCGTTCCACCTCCCAACCCCGTTCTCCCCCCCTGCTCGACCGAAATAACAAGAAAAAAAATTCTTCCCAACAGTCAGAACCACGGCCTAACGCTCACGCCAATCAAAATCTCGTTCGTCCTCCTACCCCATTATTTCTGCCCACACACTAACACAAAACTTATTTTGTCTCGTCCACACTGCTAACTTAAATACCACCAATGATGGAAAACTCAGTATGAACGCGCCTTCATTCAGCTATAATGTTTAGCTCTGAACACCGCCGAGATAACACAGGAAGCACTGGAATCAGGGGGAAAATCGCAAAATATAAATCGATTGTAGCGATAATTGGTGAAAATTAGTTGTTGGTAGAAGGTTGGGGGTGGCCCCTCCTTCATACATCTACCGTGGTGCTCTGGTCCCGTGTCTGCAAGTGGCAAGCAGGTTATACGTGGGATGGCACAATGAACCAAGAAGGCCTGAGTGCCAGGAGGGCTCCAGGAGCCCCTCGCCCACCCATACAATCTGCATCTGGTGAAAATTAAATATAGCATTCATTAAGACAAAAAATGATAATGGTGGTCTTGATAATGATGCTTTAGACGTCAAAACCGGTCAACAGCAATTTAAAAAGAGAGTGGAATTTGTACTGTGTTTTTTGTCATAATGAGTTCTCAAAAAATAGTTGAGCAGGATGATTAAATAAAGACAAACGAATCGAATAATGGTAACTAATCTTTTATCATTGAATTTGAGGAAAATTGGGCAATTTATTTCAAATCTTACTCTAAAAATCGAAAAACGTACATAGGTACTACGTTTTATTTTAGTTTTTAAGGATGACGAATTACCACTGTTGGTGCTGGCAACGCGGGGAAGATCACAAAAACGAAGCAGACAATTTAAATACTGCAAATTCATTTTAAAATGGTTTTCTCCAATTTATCTACGTATCAGTGGAGAAGGGAGTAATTTTCTTTTCAAAATATTCTTAAAATTGAAAAGAAATCATAGATATAAGGGAATGTGCGGAATCACGATTGACATTGTAGAGCAATTCAAGTCCATTTTTCTTCCCGTTACAAAACCAGGAATAATGGCAAAATTGGTCTCGACGTTCGGTTACAACCATAAATTATCTGCTGATGACGTTAATACCGAAATTGCACTGTGGAATGATTGATTTTTGTTGGCTCCAATTCTCTTGTTCGTTAGGACGCTCGGATATCAAATGTTCACTTGGCGTTTTCTTTATCTTGATGGTCATTTCCTCAAGAGTATTTATGTGACCTAAATGCGGTCGAATTTCCATCGGAACGAAAAGGTCTTCCATATGTCTAGAGGACAACAAGGGCAATGTCATTGTCGATCAAGGAATAGTTAAGGGTCGTCTCCAGCTGCGATATTGGACACCGGATTCACTCATTTTACTGCAGATATAGGATGGTTTAAGTGGCCGCAGCACATACCTACCATCCTGAGAGCCTGGGTTTGAATACCGGACGAGGCGAATACTCTTTAATACATTAAATCTGTTATAGAAACTCTATAATGTAAAAAGTTGTTATTTTTGGGAGCATGAGAAGTTATAATGGGAATAAGTTGACTGTCCCTCTACAATAAACAATCTTCCACCCCCGTCTCGCAGTACTTTCAACATTCCGTAGCTTATGTCCCAAATAGTTCACACCTCAACGCCAGGAACATTTGCGAACACCTTTGAATACATATTTACTAACAACTAATTAGGTTACGGCGAGTAACCAAGAACAGCAACTCGATTCCCTTGATAAACGTTAGTGGCATCGGACAATTTGTCCTGAAACTTTAAAAAACCACTGGTGGGTGGGTCAGAGGTCCACCACTTTCTCAGCCGAAAAATAAAACGGAAAAAGCTAAACAAAAATGAACAGTGAGGCTACTGTATAATAACGGACCACGCAAGAAACATTAAGCGACAGGGAAACGAAAAGAAAACGATAAATTTGCATTGATGAAAAAACTACTGAAATCATACCTTTGACATACACTTGAATAGGTCGCGCGCGTAACCAGGAACAGCAATACGGTAAGTGAAACTCAATTTCCCTGATAAGCATCAGTGGCTCCTCCGCTCAATTTGTCCCTAAACTTTTGAAAACCACTGTAAACATCTGAAATACAAATGACGGGGAGTGAGTGTGATGTCCGCCACTTCCTGGGCCGGCCGCTTCCTCGATGAGTCCACCACGAGATGAGGAGGATATGCGTAATCACGCGCAGGTGTTGTGCTCTCTCTAGCTCCCTCTCATCTCCACCCACTTCCCCCCACTCCCACTAGGAGGGCGGCTTTGATGTCGTCAGGAGGGGGAGAAGGGCCGGGATACATTAAATATACGAAATAAACTGCGGACGGAGCCGCTCCCTATCTCACCCGGATGCACACGCAAACCGACGCACGTGAGGCTCCGTTGGAAACATCCGGGGGAGGGTTTTTTAAAATAGGGGAGTCTTCCCCCTCAGCAATTATTCCCACCAATCGCAGGTCACGCTGGGGGGTGATGTGATCAGACCGCCCTTTGCCCACGGGGGCGTGCGATCTCGTGGCCCGCGTGAGCTCCTGACACGACACGTTACATACTGACACATATACTAACGGTCCCTCTCCATTGTGAGCATATCTGTAATGTAGTGCATGCTTTTGAGGCTTCGCCTCGTGACAAGCATTAGCGGTTTATTCTAATGCATAATTACTCGTAGTTACACTAACTTAAGGGTATCTACATCTACAAAATACCCTGCAAGCCACCTCAGGGGTGTGTGGCAGGGGGTGAGTAATCACCAACATGAATTACACTATACCCTAGAGTTAGTGTAACTACGACTAATTATGCATTAGCATAAATCGCTAATGCTTGTCACGAGGCGAAGCCTCACAAGCATGCACTACTGCACTACATATGTCATCACAATGGAGAGGGACCGTCAATATACATGCATTCTACAACTACAGATAGTTACGTATAGAGATTACGTATAGTGTAATGCATGTTGGTGACTACTCGCACCCTGCCACACACCCCTGAGGTGGCTTGCAGAGTATTTTGTAGATGCAGATGTTACTATTATCCCCTACGTCGCGTCGCTACGTATCATGGGCAACATGTCGTAATATATATTGGGCGCTGTAATAGGCGCTTTTCATACAAATGGTATTATCGTGACGACTTCTTACATATCTTAGCGAAATTTTCTGCACGCGTTCTAACTCGGTAATAACGCCTGTCTCATAAGGAGGTATAAGAAGAGTTAGATATGGGAATTAAAGCAGGAGACCAGCTAATACAATCGGGTTAGATTCGCGGACGTCCAAGCGTTAGTTTGTCGATCATCCAAGGGATTGCAAGCTTTGATAGATTCGTAAGAAAATCAGTGCGGGAAATACGGGATGAAGATTAATTATTTAAAAAAAACAAAATAAATGAGATATTCCTAAAAAATTGACAAATCAAGCGAAGCTGGTCATAAAAGTGGGAGGGCACAAACTGGAGAAAGTCGAGCATTTTAATTATTTTTGTAACACGTTGGAAGACAATGGGCATTGCAACAAAGCCATTAGAAGGAAAACAGAAGTCACAAAAAATGCATTTTTTAATAGAAGGGAGGTGATGACGGGGATCTTGGGTAAAGACGTAAAAGGAGACTTCCGAAGAGTTTTTATATGACGTGTAGCGTGGTGTGGAGCAGAAATATGGACTCTGAGAAAGGAGGACGATAATAGGCTACAGACCTCTGAGATGTGGGTGTGGAGGAGAATGGAGAAAGTGCGGTGGACGGAACTGAAGATGGGATTCAAAGAAAGTGCTTGATATGGTGGGTGAGCTGAGGAAACTTCTGGAGGAGATTAGGAGGAGGCAGGGAAGGTGGTAGGAAGAGGTCATGAGGGGTGAAGAGATACTGAAGGTCGTGATTCTGGGTAAGTGGGAAAGGGGAATACATAGAATAGGTTTTATATACGGGATGAACGGAGGTAGGTAGTAAGCTGAGATGAAGAAAGAAATGCAAAAAGAAAATGTGCAGGTAGATAAAGGTCTGATGCAGTAAAAATCAAGAGGACCCCTCCATTTAAAACCCTCTTCCATTTAAACATTCTAGTCGATTACCCTAATGATAATAAGGATCCCAAATACTGACAACGTACTCCAAGTGAGGTCTAAGAAGGGGGAAGTGGTTAAGTACCCTAACTCTATCGAGGCACTGTCGTAGTATTAATTTTTTTACTAATTCATATTAATGATTAGCTTGACAAATTTTTTTCCAAAATATGTTTACCCCAGGGGAGATTATAAGTCAGTGAAAATCCAAATTATTTTACGGATTCTACCGTTCATCATTACCAGGCTTAGGATTGATTCTTTTGATTACTTTTTCACTTTATTATTTATAGGATTTACGTTAGGCTTGGATTACTTGCAAAACATAGATCTGGTGAGTTTCAGTGAGACACAGAGGCGCGGCAGAGATGTGGCATAACAAGAGAAATACACTGCCAAACTGATGGGTACAAAAATTTCTTCGTTCCACGCGTTTTCACAACAACAGAAAAACAGCGTGGCTCTGAGATAAGAAAAATTGTTGACAAACAATCCACTTTATGTTCTCTTCTCCTACCTTTTCGCGTTACCTACTCTTTCTATGGCTGGTGTCCTAACACCCTCTGCCACACGTCCATGCTGCGGCTCGTAGGGCAGTATGTAGATGGTCTCTTGTCCCTTTTAATTCCTACTAGAAGACCTGCTGCCTGCTTTGCAGGCAGTCTCTGTCTGGTCCATTTCATATGCTAACCTATTTATGTGAACCTGGGAGTCCCGAGAAAGATAGACTCGCTCTGGGAAAGTGAACCCGGGAGTCCCGAAAAACTTTAGTCCTCGGATTCTAACTAAATTTAAACTTCCATTTTTAATAAAAAAATTTAAAACCACGGTTTTTGCATTTTTCTTTGCACCACCAAATGATAAAAATCCAAAACTACAACCAAATTATACAAACAGAGAATCCACATTTAATGCACCAAACCTCATTTCTCTAGCTCAAATATTGAGAGGGAAATAAACAAAATGGATACAGAATGACTGACTAACACGCTACAAAATTAATATAAATAGTCTCTCTCCCTTAGTCAGTCGATTAGCGCTAAGCAGTGAAAACGGAAATAAACTTAAATTATCTGAATATAACATCCCAGTTACACGTCCTTGCGATGACTAGCTCAATACAGCTCAGGTATGGACGCACGGCTTGAAAAATATTTATAGTATTTTGTAGGTGTCCAGTTTTTAAGGCTACATCGAGGGCTTCGTCTATGTGACACATCCAATTTCGGCCGAGGACTTGGCAGCTCATGTCACAGTCACATCGTAAGTTTTTTTTCCTCTCATATTCAGTCCAATGTCGAAGTACCTTCAAATATTTTAAACTCAGTGATGTAGAACTTTTACCCTTGCCGCAGGACACGGTACAAGCAATTAGGTAAAAATGGACCGAGAAAATATTTTGATGCAACTTTGGCGTCGACGAAACCCTCGGCTGAGGCACCGAAGAGTGTCGTAGATGCTGATTTCACTCAGTGCAAGCCAAATGAATGTCGGCAAGAATATTTTTATTCACTTCTGACGCATTAAAAAATGTGGAATGTCGACTTTTTTAATCTCTGATCCATTAAATAATCTTACTGAAACCATACAGGATAAAACAAATATTTTATGAAGAAAATTATAACAGTAAAAACTTCTCTGATACTTCATACCACTGTATTTAGCCTTCTCTTATTATAATACCAGGTTAAGCATTAAAATACGCCAAATTCAATAGGAATTGGGTATCTGAGCACTGTTTGCAGAAAAATCAGAAGAGATAGGGATAGGAATGAGTAGGTGATGAAACAATGCAAAATGGATGCTCTGGTAATTGAAAAGTATGAAAGGAGAGGGCTTCGTAGAATTGGACATGTCGCGAAAATGGTTGAGACTCGAATAACGAACCAGATATATAATGGAGGAGGGGACAGTGTAAGAGGAAAGGGTGGACTGAGAAAGTCGTGGGTGAATGTAGTGTAAGATTCTATTAAGGTGGTTCCACCGTAAAATGACTTAAATGTCATTGTATTTATATTCTGTCTACTTGTAAAAAAAGTTGTTCTCTATCTGATACGAACAACAAAATAATACCTTTCCACGCTATTTTATTCTATAATTGAACTTGAAATTACATGGTGTTCAATGGGGGAATGAGAGAAACACGGGGGAAAATAGTATTTGTCCATAAAATATAAATGCCCTTTTTGCGGAAAACTATTTATAATAAGGAAATCATCCAGAGAAATTGAATAAAAATAAAACATAGGCAAATTACCACCTTATTTTTTAAGTTATTGAAGAATTAATGCCATAATTGAAGTCAAAATGCGGTAATTCGTAGGAGATGGCCCTGCAGTCGGCTCCTATGGCCTAGGTCGGTATACCCTTGGGTCGGGGTATAGCGACCTTGCCTATGGCTGGAATAAAGTGCTTATTTAAAATACATTCGTGGAATAATCTGTATATGTTGTACCTTACTATTGGGTTTCTATAGGTAATGCATTTCATCAGCGAAAGCAGGATTTTTTTAACAAAATATAAAAAATCTGGAATTTAGTATTTGTTTTGACTCACACAGTCGCGGCGGAACCTCCTTAAAGGAAAGTCTTAAGAACGAGGTGGCATGTATGAATCAATGTATGTGTGTAACTGAAGCAAATGAGGATGGTATGCAAGGATGGCACACAGCGAACCACCTATATGGTATAGTGACAAGGTTTTTTTTCACCAAACGTGCACAACATTACACTCTACGAAAGTATGAGAAATTACGTCAGATTTAACATATGTTGCTGCACGTGCAACCATGCATTGAAATATTAAATTTCTAAGAGTAAAGAAGACTGCAGGATGTGCTGTTAGAACTGGTTAGCTGATAGCAAGAAAAGCTCTTAACCAACGCCACCACTTAATTACCAACCTACCGACCAATCTATATATTATTGGATCCTAATGACAGCTGGTACGATCACTAATTGTTTGCAGAAAAAGTTACGTCTTAAATTTTCTGTTCGCTGGCGTTAACCAATATATTTATGCTCAAGATCTTGTCATATTGAGGAAAATGCCGAGATTTTCAAATACTTTTAACGTCATCAGTAGAGAGAGGGGCTTTGAAATTACTTAAATGATTTATGCGGTTTAAATTTCAACGAACAATATGACATTGAATCTCATTCTTATTCTTGTATAAGGCTTTAAACACCAATAAAATCATCCCAATCACCTTTTTACATAAAATCTTTCCGCATTTAATTTTTTAAAAAGGACTGCATAATTCATAAAATTTATCGACGATTTACTCACGATAGTCAAGTTACGTGAATAGATTTTCGCAACAAAAAACAGGGTTCCCCTTCGTGCGTCAAGACGCCATATGCTCACTCTCCTCACGTCTTTTTTTTTCTACAAAACAGACCATCAAATCAGGTAGGTATGGGAATCAGGAATCAGGTAGGCATGAAATCAGGTAGGGTACGCTTTACTACATTTGATGTAGCTTAACAAGAAGTCAGGCATACGTGTTACTAGTAATGTTTACTTCTTCTCAGCAGCCACTAGGAAAATGGATAAAGAATAACACATACATTGGAGCAATGAGAAAATACAGGAAAAACTAGTCTTTCCGTCAGCGCATTGGACACCGTACAACTGAAATGCATTGAAAGAAACGTGGTGATTTTCTGGTAGTTTCAGGCGTTACTTGGTGGAACTTATTCATTTTATAAATGAAAAACTTAAACTTTGTGGTTCTACAATGATAATTTTATTTTCACGACCCGCGTTTCGACGTACTATAACGCCATCTTCAGGTGAAGACACTACAAAAACTCGTGGTTATAAACTGCCCTCAGGAAGGGGGGGGGAGGTTTGGAGGGAAGGAAGGTAGGGTAACTACCTTCCTTTTTACTGTAGAGTCTTCACCTGAAGATGACGTTATAGTACGTCGAAACCCGGGTCGTGAAAATAAAATTATCATTGTGGAGCCACAAAGTTTAAGTTTTTCATTTATAAAATGGTAATTTCCTGACGAATTACCAAAAAATATAATGGTAGCGGGTTCGACTCCCATCTGGCGAACGGATGTTCTGTTGTCTTCGGATTAAGAACATAAATAATTTTAATTAATTTTAATTTTCCATTTCCCCGACAACAGGCCGTAGGATCTATTACGTCGAGCATTATAACATGTAATAACAGACGTACACAAGCACCCAAGCCCCGTGTGGTGAAATTTCCACTCAAACGGGACTCAAACCCGCGACCCCGGGGTAGCAGGTCTGCGCCGCCATCGTGGCCGACAACCGATGGAATATACCCTTAGCCGTCGGAAAACCGTAAAAAGCCATGTCTAATACAGCGTAACTGATAAGGAAGCATTAGTAGGGGTCAAATTACCACTATCCGTTCTTCTAGGCAATGTAAAACTCTCGTCAACCTCGTCTTAAATACACAACGACATCAGTTGTCTCTCGCTGCTCCAAATAGCCAAACCAAAACCGTTTAAGGTTTCCACACTCAATGTTTTACTCTGGATGCAAACTTTCCGTTACACTCGAGTATTCTCTGAATCGACGCTGACGTGGTAAATAATTTCTACAAGCCCTTTTAGCACCCAGCCTCTGAAGTCCTGGGGCAACACCCACGAGAAATATCGGTTTCCCGACATCGACTCGGCATCTTCCCTTCCTACAAAGCAATAAAAAGGAATGAACTCGAGTTCATTTCGCCATTCTCCTCCTCCGATCTCATAAAATGAAAGGGTTAAGCTTTTCTGTTCAGTTCGGTCCTATATTATGCGTGAGGCGTGGTCCACATGGACCGAGAACTGCATGCAATTGCCAAGTCGCGGGCAATAACGGGCCTCTTAACGTCACGAAACGATGAGCCACTAAATCCTCATTACGAACGAGGCTATCCTCAGTCAAGCGAAACGCATCGACGAATGGAGACAGAGTTCGGAGAAGAACAAGAAAATTTCGAGATAATCCATTTTCAATGGTCTTCCCACTTTTCCTCTTAAGGAGCAAGGAAAATGATAACCTAAGGGTAAGGTGGATCTAGAAAATTGACTTGTGAGGACGGAGGATTAAGTGCATGACTGATGCGATTGAAATGGATTAAAACGTCTGCCGCTATCGATTTTTCTTAAGTGATGGAACTACAGCCAGATGATAATTTTTCAGCTATAAAAAATAATAAATTCTGGCAAAAGAATTATGATTTTTACATACGATAATAAACATTATTTTATGTCCGGTTTGATTGCGTCTGGTTAACGTTAACTACTAGTTGACGTAACCTTTACGTTAACTTCATGTTAACTCGGAGTTTATATTATAAAACCGGGCCTTAGAGCCTGGATCCTTCCATGGATGATACTGAACTTACATGATACATTTACATCTACAGAATACCCTTCAAGCCACCTCTAGGGTGTATGGAGGGGGGTAAGTAGTCACCAACATGCATTACACAGTACTCTAAAGTTAGTGTATCAACGACTAATGATGTATTAGCATAAATCGCGAATGTTTGACACGAGACAAAGCCTCACAAGCACGCACAACACTATAAATATGCAACCATGATACATGAGTGCACCGATAGTTTTTTGTTCACTCACAGAATAAACTTGATTTAGAATCTCACGTTATATTCTTGCTTGCGTTACGTAAGTAAATATATAACGTAAAAACAATTACACACATCACAATTTTGCTTCCTAGTCGCCGGCGTTTCACCAATGAGGAGATTTAACTTGCCATGCGTAAAGTTGCAGACACTATTCCCTTGCACCATTACATATGTGAGCCATAAAAGAATGAGAATTGGACATTCCGGTACTGGGCATGTCCAAAAATAGCACTCTTTGTAGGCTTGATGAAATCAAGAGGAAGGATGAGAGTCGAATAACGAAGCAGATTAATGATAGAGGAACGAATGGTGTGAGACGAAGGGGTTGACCTAGAAAGTCATGGGTAAATTTGGTAGAAGATCCCTTTTAAGAGAAGGAATATTACGAGTCTAAAGAACGGGAGGGCGAGCATGAAATAACGTACTAGTGTAACAAAACCAAAAAGTGGATGCAAGGATAGGGCAGTATGGATGAAATTACTAGCACATTCAATTTTACGGGCCTCTTTGCTTTATAACATCTTTGCAGAGGAAATGGTAAGAAAGGCATAGGACGAACTAGAAGTGGGAATCAAAGTAGGAGGTCCGCTCATTAAGTTGATTTGATTCGAAGACGACCACCAGGCGTTGGTCAGTAGATCATCGAAAGGATTGCAAGCTGCAAGCAAGCGAGGTTGATCATAGAAGTAGGAGGACACAAACTGGAGCAAGTAGAACACTTTAATTAGGTACTTGGGAAGTGCGCTAGAAGCAAATGGGCATAGTAGCAAATATATTAGGAGGAGAATAACGCTAGTGAAGGAAAGGTTCAATGAAATAGAAGGGAGCTGATGACGGGGACCTTAAGTAAGAATGTAAAAAAGAGGCTAGTGAAGAGCTTGATATGGAGTGTGGCGTTGTATGGGGCAGAAACGTGGACCTTGAGAAAGGAAGACGAAAATAGGCTGAAGGCTTTCGAGATGTGGGTGTGGAGGAGGATGGAGAAGGTGCGTTGAACGGAAAGGAAGACAAATGAGGAAGTGCTTGACATTGTGGGCGAGGAGAGGTAACTTATAGATGAATTAGGGGAAGACAGGGTAGGTGGCTGGAAGGGGAAATGAGGGGTGATGGTTTGCAGAAGGCCGTGATAGAGGGAAGGATGTTGGGTAAGCGGGGAAGGGGAAGGAAGAGAATATGTTTCATGGACGGGATGAAGAAGGGTAGGAATTACGCTGAGATGAAGCAAGAAATACTAGAGGTAGAAAGGGCACTGCACGTGTAAGAGTCTGTTGGATTTTATCTGACTTTCATCATAACCTACCTATAACCGGTATATTACTCAGATGTTGATGGATACCGAGAACTAATGCACCCTATTTACTGTGCCCATCACGGAAGAGAACGACGTGATGGGTATTTATGCATAAGTAAAATTTTAAAGTAAACAAATCTTAATACCCAATAACGCTAAAGATAGGACTAATAACTATAGACAAGATCGCGATTAGAGTAATGACGGGACGTAAATGTTACCAAGGAACTAGTTATTGAAAAAGCATGCACTATCTTAGGAAAGAGTTTGAATGCATCTGGTAACTAATTCTGTTCATACAAATCGTGATCCAGGGAGGCATATTTTTTAATATAATTTTTTGTTTTCTTATTCATATTTTATAAATTCAGGTCATTTTTTCACACAAAACTGAAAAACTATATTCTCTCATTCATGCATCTTGCAACATGGGTGATTTGTATTTGCTAGGTACATACATTGCCAACGAGTCTTTTAACACGCCTTCTCTCCCTCAGTCTCCTTTTGCAAATGTCACTAAAAATGTTCGTCGTACTACTTATTACCCCGTGTTTCTCACATAGATATTCGTTTCTAAAGAACGAAATGGAAGAATTGACTAAAAAACTAATGATTCCCCAAATCTATCTACATCTACAAAAAACCACGCCAGCCACCTCCAGGGTTTGTGGAACGGGGTGATTTCACACCACGCACGAAGCACTGGCCCCAGCTCGCGGTCAAGCCTTACACACTACCCCGGCCTTTGGGCGCTGACCAAAGGGCAGCCAGGAGAAAAACGCACGGCTAAACCAGAAACTAGGAGAGGCTAAGTTTGTAAAACTGATTGTACTTATTCATGTATGCTGCAATACACTGATTCATGCATAAAAAATAATGTGGTACATTTCCAGCAAGCTAAGGTGTTAGTAATAATGATACGTAATTAACCACAAGTACAAAGTCTAGCTACCTAGCGACATTCAGTCTCGTCTTCACACTTCGACAGTCATGCAGAGATGCAAAAGTTATCACCAAATGACCGAAACCATAAAAAGCGTAAACTTTATTTACATTGTTGAGTTTGTTATTGACCACTTTTATTTAATTGTACATGTATTTTATGAAGGGTTAGTTAATGCTTGAACAAATGTTGGTAAATGTTGGCCAAACATTGATCAACCCTCCATAAAATACATGCAATTAATTTAAACTCTATGCAGAATTTGATAACAGAAAAAAAATGAAAAATAAGCATGTAATACTCGTTACCACTAATATTATTGGAGCAATCAATCATAGCTATTGTGGTCCCAAATCGTGCGCGGAAATATGACACATAAAACCTATTGGTCCTGCAATCTCTCTCTCTTTTTAACTTGCTTTTATTAGCTTCACCTGTATGTTTGTTTGTAACCGACTCCTCTGGACTCGATTTTGACCCACTTTGAACAATCAGATTTCCTTTAAACTTTGTAGACTCATCAAGGACCGATGACAATACAATAATTTGATAAGATTTTCTCAATATTCTAATCAGGATCGCCAGGATTAATAATTTTCTTCAATTGAACAGGTCCTTTGCGTGAGAATTAGAGGGATAGAGTAAGCGCTATCGTCAACTCTCACCGAGGGGGCCAGGGTTCGCTGCTCAATGTTGGACGTTTTTTTGTTGTCTTTAATTTGATCGTTTAACGGCCAGCTATAATTTAATTTTAATTGCAGCAGGCTTAGACGGGAGAAGAGTTTTTTATCGTCGTATTCGATTTTCATATTTGCTAAATTTGTTTGTCTGTTCGTTTGTAACCGACTCCTTAACACTCAACTCCGAAATAATTCTTAACGATTTCACTCCGAAACAAAAAAACACTTTAATGATAACTCAAACTAAAAAGTGAAAAATAAATATAGTTAAAAAAACTAAAAAACACGCTTTAATGATAACACAAACTAAAAAATTAAAAATAATTTTTAATATAGAAATAAAAAAATAAATGAAAAATATTAATACTATCGTGAAAAAAGCGTGGGGTGCTCGATATATCAATTCTTGAAAATATTCAATCGGTACGATTAGGAGAAAAATGGTACTAAAAATTTGGCTCAAAGCATAATCTTTTCCCGCATTTTCCATTCAGTAATTTGGGTAAACAATTACAAAAGGCATATCAAATTTACTTTACTAAGCAACGGAGAACCCCACGCTTTTTTCACGATAATTTTAATATTTTTCATTTATTTTTTTATTTCTATATTAAGAATTATTTTTCACTTTTTAGTTTGAGTTATCATTAAAGCGTGTTTTTTAGTTTTTTTTAACTATATTTATTATGCATGTGATCGTACCTGCCAAAGTAGCACAGAGCTTTTCATATGTTCTTTACGTCTTTGTAGAAGTAAAAAGTTCTAAATGATAAGATGGGGTCGATAAGCTTGGGAATTATCGTTGATATCGATGACCCCTGGTTTTGTTAATATGGTAATGGGATCCACATTGAAGGCATGTTCAGCATTGCCTGAATTGCATCGCATGCATCGCCAATTCGCCCTTCGTCATCAGCAGTATTCGGCCCGAAGATTGGTTTGCATCAACTCTCCACTCCTCTCTCCTATCAGCTAACCGCTTCATCCCTACGTAGTTCATCGATTTGACGTTCTTCACTATTTGCATTCCATTCTTCGCCTTCCTCTGTGATTCTTCTCATTCATTTCTCCTTCCACTTTTGCTTACAATAGACTATTGTGTCGCAAAATGAAACCAATATAGTTGTCTCTCCTTCGTCTCGGAGTTTTCATGGACATGCACGATACTCATTGCATCGATGGTCGATACCCAGAATGGAGCATCGCCAAGCCCAAAACAGCCTTCCTTGCGACGAAAAAAAATGGGACGCTTAACTTGAGGGAGATGAAGATCTCATGAACCTGGCAGGCACTTGAGACACGGTGCATTCTTGTCTCCTGATCGCCTTTTCTTCCTCTCTCTCTATCTCTCTCCTCCGAATGCACGTCGTTCCGGAATCTCTTGGCTGGACCATCGCCATGCAATTAAAAATACCCCGGGGGGGCAAAACGACCAGTCAACCGCCCCAAACATGAGCCACGTATCCCCTGCCCTTCCCGGCGCCACCCGAGTGCAGAATTAGCCCCTTAGGATTCCTGGCACTCCCGGTCGTTACTTGTGTGGGACTACGCCTGAGTAACTCCACGCCTATCACTTGTACTCCATTGAGCGGAAGTATGTTCCCCGTAGGATGTATTCATCGTTTCATTCCATTGAAAAGCTGATTGATTCATTAAAGACCTACTATTGAGGTCCCCGGTGTCTTGGAAACGCGTGGATATGCTCTTTTTTATTCTTTCCCATGCTTCGAGCACGTAGTTTCGCTCTCTCTATAGTTGTCTCCGCATCAAGGAGTTTGTAATCAGTCTTCTGGATGGCATTCTCAGCATTACTCCATCACCACGTTTTACTAAAGCATAAATAGACGTTTTCTGAAGAATGGCGTAAGATTTGAGGTAACATATTATGTTATCCATCATCTAATAATACATTTTTCCTGCATAGATGTTCATGGCCGAATTTCTTGTATTGCTGTTGTCATCTTAAAGCACTAGAACTGTTGTTTATTAACACTGGTCTGGAGATATGTCGGAATTACTTTAAACAGTAATTTTTTTAACAGGAAAAACAAAATTCACCGGAATTAATTTGACTCATAATTAATTTTAAATGATAAATAAGTTAGTTTTTCCTCATAGGTTTATCCAAATACAACCTAGGTTTCGACGAAGCTCACCATCATCATCTGCTGATGATGACGAGCTTCGTCGAAACCTAGGTCGTATTTGAATAAATCTACGTGGAAAAACTAAATTGGTTATCATTTTACAATGCTAAGCAAATTCCACGAAGTCACGCCTGAGACAACGGAATAAATTGTTAAAAAACAATATTTGACTATTGCAAACTATAAAATGGGATATGCATACATGAATATTATCTAAACATTAACGTCTAATGCATTTAAAGAAATGAATTTCGCACTTTTCTCGGCATTTCGTGCGAAAATTAAAATACAAAACCCTTTCCGTATGCTATTAACACCATTCGGTGCACAGCAACCACCCTTTTCACTTTATAACCACATATCACCACAATATTAGTATGTTACGGCAAGGAAAGAACCGTGCACCCCCACATAACACGAAGTTCGAGCGAAAAATCGCAAGGAACAGCTGTTCTTGGAACGTTTCAGGCGATCCTTGGTAGGAGACTGTGGTCTGAGTAGTAAACTATCTTATGGCGTCATCATCCGCGTTAACACAATAATGTTGACATTTTCTTCGCCACGGTGGAAAAGCCTCTTATAGAGATGCCAGCACGATTTTAGACTACTAAGTATTCTGAGATTGGGTTTGTAACCATCAGTGTCCGTATTTACGGCCATATATTTATATATTAATATATTTACCATATATTTACGGCCATACGTTGAGCCAATAAAGGATTTCACTTCGCGCAACACTGAAATATCAAAGGAATTCTCTTATCGCGACTCATCCACCATTACACTTCCTTGTGATCTAGAGGCTAAGACCAGGGCTTCATTCCCAGCATGGGGACACATTATTTCAGCTCTAATATTAAGCGTCATAATGTGTTTACTGCTTCATATAGATCAAACCCCACTGGCCACCCGAAGGAATATCACTGATCTTTCATTTATTTACACTGCGTTAAATGGTCAGTACCGATCCACTGAAATACTCCCATACTTTTCACTTCACATCCCTACCTGTGCCATGCGCAACAATCACCTTATACACCAACCTAAATTCCGTATTTCTCTCACCCAGCGATCCCTTTCTTACAGGATTCCTGCCTTGTACAACACCATTTCATCTGCCTACCCTTCTCTCGATCTCTCTGCTCCCTTCGGATCATTCAAGCGCAAGCTTGGAAAAGCGTTTTCCTCCTGATTCCCAGATTTTCCATGTTGTTATAGTGTATTGGGTGAGCGTGGTGGCCTAGTGGGTAGAGCGCTTGGCTACTGATGGACGGGTCCCGGGTTCAAATCCGAGTGAAGCATTTGGACGCCCCCGAACAAAAAATCTTCGGAATTCGAGGTGGCCAGGGAAAGGAACTGAATGTGTAAAATTCACACGTCTGTGGCTTAGTGTGTCAGGGCTTAGCCCGGGGTGAGCTCTACCTTCACCTGGGTACCTTCGGGTTGAATCTCTGAGTGAGTGAGTAGTTTATTTTTTATGTTAATGTCTCTTTGTTTTTATTTTGATACTATTTCCCAACCCATGTCATATTTTTTTTATTTTATTTTGTTAATGCTGCAGATTATAAGTTGAAAATGTACAATTTAAAGGCCGACATCGGCTGATTTTGAATATTCAAAATAAATCAAATCAAAACAAACAAGGAAGCAAGATGTGAAAACCGTCGTAAGGAGTAACTGTATTATAGTGATTATTGCGAGACCAAATAGTGGTCGTCATAGATAAAATTGACTGATGAAATGAAGAAGTGTAGAGAAGAGCCAAAGAAAGGCGTGTAGTATACAGTGTAGTGAGGTAAAGGAGAACCAGATGAATTGGACTCACACTGGACGGAACGATAAGAGGGAGAATTTCTCAAGGAAGACCAAAGGATAAGTAAATGGACCAAGAGTCTACATTTCGAAAGTAATGCATCCATTTACATGGTACATGAAATCTGGTCCAACTGACAATCTGAAGCATGTATGCGGGAGGTTATCTCCAGTGATATTTGATCTAGGCTATTAAAATTTAAAATACATGTAGACCCCCAATATCTTACAAGTGTTTTGCTATAATCAATTGAGGAATTTGGTAAAAATACCAAAATGTAACATAGTCACCAATGAATATGGAAGAAGAGAGGGCTGCAGTTAAAAAATATTAGGATCGAAACAATTACGTGATAGCACAAACAAAATTAAAATGTTATAATTAGCCTGCATCTACCATAGTAGTATGCCGTGGCAAGGAATGAACAGTGTACTCACATGCATCTAACACGATGTCCAAGCGATGAATCGTTAAGAACATTGGTCCGTGGCACTTTCCGGTTCATACTTGGTGGGACTTCTCGATTTCGCTGTCAGCATTCACACAACAATCTGTAATATGTCCTTGCCATGGCAGAAAACACACACAAGTATTTAAACTGCTACACAGTCATCATAAGCGTGATTTACAGCATTCAGAGCTTTAATTTATAAGGTTTGACGGGGGAGCTACGATGTGTACACCACAGAGCAAGGGACGTCGATACCAATCGAAATAGCTATGTTTATTCATTTAGTACGTGATATGCGACAGTTTTTAAAAGGAGAAATAGTCATGCTGAATTTGCACTAGAAAACGTTCTTTTCTCTTCCAAATGGCACAATATTTGTAATCATTAGTCTCAAAATATAAGAACAGCCAGTTAATATTGAGCAAATGAAGCATTTTACTTCTCACAACACAGAAATATGAAACGAATTATATCATCACGGTTAACGTCTCACTACTCCCATGTGGTCTAGTGGCTAGGATATCTGGCTTTCACCCAGAAGGCCCGGGTTCGATTCCCGGCATGGGAACATTTTTTTACTGTATATACAGTTAACCAGAGAACTCGCAGTTAAACTCTATCTACAAATCTTCTGTACATCGAGTGCGGGGGCGCTCACCCGGTCATGCAAATCTCGTCAGTATAGATTTTATCGTATTTATACATTTTTTGAGTAGATTATTTTACTGTTAATAGTCTTAATACACGGAGGCCGTCACTAATGTTAACAAAATACGAACATCTGTGCTAAAGTGCAACGCTGTCGACGGTAGCTACGAGATTATTACGAAAATGTATCATGAGGGTTTGAGTAGAGGCGTATAATTTTATTTGCAATTTATTAATGTCCATAGTGGAAATTTGGGAATTATTCCAGACAAGCGGAAGGTGCCCGTTGAAATTCAACGGGTGGGAAAAACATTGAGCATCTTTTTTGAAAACCACAAAGCCCGAAGAATACTGTCAGCGTGGTCATTAAAGGAGTTCATAACCTATCTTGTACGTTGTGTTCGTTGTAGTTCGCTGACCGTTTTCCAGGTGCACGGACAGATGGTCTTCTTTCATGCACGGGAAGCCCAAAAATGAGTGAATGTAAATTAACTGCATTTTAACACCTTTAAACATATATAAGTGACTCGCAACGTTTATGATGTGGGAATTGGACTAAAAAACTATTCGGAATCGAAATTAGAGGGAGACGGTTCCACAACGTGTATTACATCTGAGTATCTATTAAACGATAATAAACATCGCTGTGTTTGCTGTAGCAACATAAGTATGATTAGCATTACTATTTGCTGCACCTAAGTATTCTTGCATATTTCATTAAGTTTGTAGTCTATTTGATTCCTTAATGTGTATTGTTTACTACGTAAGTGTTCTCTCATATACATGCAGTGACCCTATTAGAGCTACTTTGAGAATAGACATTGAAGAGTATACTTGTTGTAAATATGCATTGAATTTAGTGATTACTCCCCGAAGCAATCTATCATGGGGCCCTTGGGACCCTGGGCTCTTCTTATACAGATTTTCTTTCTGCATGCTATTATGGGCAGTCCAGTACAGGTATGTTGACTGAAACTGCGCTAAATGCTGAGTTTAGTCCAGTTTTAGCTCAGTTGCAGTTCACCCACAGTACAGATTTCTTTACCTGGGCTCTTTTATAAACAGTTCACGCCCTTTCACAATAAAAATATTCTGCTACTTCCAAAAATATTAAAATGTTATGCAACTTAAAAGGTAATCAACCGAAAAAATTTCTTGGCCCAGAGTGAAATTGAGACAATATACGTATATATATTGGAACTACTGCACATGGACGGGAACTTGGAAACCTAGCCTAATACGTTTGATTAAAATGTACACAATTCAAGATATTAAAGCATGACATTGAAATCGGAAAGTTAAATCAAAACTAAATTTACTTTTTTCGTAGATTTTCGCGATTCATCTTGATTTGAAAGATTGGTGTCACTCTGCCGTGGCTGAGCACACACTTTTACAAGATCTTCACAATATAGGAATGAAAAGAGCGAAATTTTTAGGTAAAGAAAGCAGCTACTATCCACGGATCATCAGGGTTAAGCCATTGAAATAGAAAAAAGACCAAACAACTTAAATAGAGAGGATGGCTACAAACTCTCTTATACGTGGAAAGTCTTTGGCAAAATTCAAGGATTAATTAATTCTGTTTCATAATATCCACCGAAGATTGTTTATTTATTTGTAACTGTTGATTCAGAAAACCTGACGAACCCGGCAGAATAGCACGGCGAAACTGTTGCTCAAAAAGTAATTATATCGCAGAAAACCAAAAGAAATTTATTAAAATCAAGACTAAATTTAGCTATTTTAAAATACCTTCAAATACATTGATTTGAATTCATTATACACATTGATATGAGGCCAAAGCAATAAATTCACAGATTTCACCTTATGATGTAGCATAAGGTACAAATGGAATATTTATAGTTGTTGGAGTAATAACTAATTAGGAAAAACTTTGTAAACCTAATGTAAATTATGTTTACAAGAAAATATTTGTGCACATCCATATAAGTCAGAAGGTCAGGTCTTATTGGGTATTGTGGTAAATTATGGTGTTATTATTTGTACTTTTTATTTTATTTTTTTAATTGAAGATTCTGATGCACATTCGGCCGGGTTATAAAATAATCTGATATGACAATTTGAATTTTTAGGTCAAAAAGATGTCAAGATGATTGAAAAAATAGCTAATGATCAAGGTAAAAACACGATTTTCTCCACACAATCTATTCACTATATATCCCTCGACTCACAATGTATACAATTTTGACGTAATGAAATGCAATTATTTCATAGGGATCAATCAGCAATGAAAATTTAGTACACAGGACTTGAGTAAAATTGTAAAAACTACTATACCACCGCTATATTTGCATCGCAACCTTACGTGCTATGGGGGTATGAGGAGACTGAGGGTACCATCACCCGTTGGCTCCCCTCAACCTCCTCCTCCCCCATCTACTTCATCACTAAATGACTATCACTTTGCTTACTATATGAATGAGATTGCCACTTGATAATGACGTAGAAACTAGTCGTGAATTAAACCTATTTCTTGTGGAAAACAGCAACATCAATGTTTTATCTCCATCATAGCACAGCTTTAACATTTCAGCCCTGAATTTTTACTTTATTTTGGGATATAATTTATTTTTTCTTGATTTTCCTTCAATAAATATGGTATAAAATTGATATTATGGCTCAACTCCAAAGATGCAGACAATGTATTTCGTTTGGTATCAAAATTTACGCGTTATCACTTTCTAGTCGCGATAATGACCCCGCAGAACTTTTCACACTCGCCCAAAATGGACACTCCGGGTTTCAACCTACGCCTCGCTCATGTGCGACGCCAGCTCAGGGCTTTATTCGTATCCTAGACGTTTTCCAGATCGAAGGAGTTCACATTTATTTTTATCATGTGATTAGTCACGCAGTTACTGTGACATAATGAATCATCCAATACAAACGTTACACCGTCGTTTTTGTCCCGGTACACCACTGTTAAAGACGTATCCACGACAAAAGCCGAATGATAGTGTTATTGAGCATTTTTGGATTGGCAGAGCTGAATTAAGTATAACGGTAAAACCTACCCTCACTGGATAGAAATTATTGAGTAACGACGAAATATGTTGAGGGCCGATTTTATAATTTCTCATTTGCCAATCTCCCGTCGGAGTAACGTCCTATCCTCCTAATCGGAAGTAACGGAATTGGGTCCCACCAGAGTGGAAAATTCACCACTTAGAGTATGGATGCTTAAATGATACGAAATGTGTAAAATGCAAGAGATGTATGTACGCCGTTTATTCTTTTGTTATAACGTGAACCGCAAGATAACGTAGCTTTTTCGTTAACTTGATGTTGCTTGAGAAATCAGATTTTGTGCATCATATTGTCGGTTAGTTGACGTGATCGTAAGCAATGAGAGATAGTATTAACTTTGGATGCGTGCCGAGAGAACATTTTATCACAGATTATGAAACCAGAATATGAGATGTAAACGAGATAAAACTAAGATAAAAGAGATCTAATATCGAATGCAATTTGATGCACCACTAGATTTGCTGAATTTGATGTTATTAATCTGTATCAATTGCGCATATTATAGACTTGTTTAAGAACTTCTTTTTTAACCACGAATAATGAAATTAAGGTATTAGTTTGGAGTATTGATAATTATTTTAGTAAAACACTTCAAGCCGGAAAAGCCAACTTTTCGTCAAACTTATTGACTTCCTAAGGACTTTGACTTACTCTGAGTGCATATGGAATAACTGTATTAAGGCCGTTTTACACGAGGCACGAAACTTTGATGCAGAGAAATCGCGAGAACGTGGTCAAGGAATCAGAGCAGGAGTTATTTCCCCATCTGTCGTTTGTGCATTTTCGCATGCATTCAAGCAATTCACCACTTTACAAGACGCAATTTTCAATGCACATTCATGCATATATCAGATTGTGCATTTGAGTACCTCGTGTGAAACGGCCTTTTAATTTACAAAGCAGAATGCATCGGCAAATAACGCCCGTTGATATCGATATAGATTACCATGGTGTACTTGAAGGAATTTTTTATTTGAGTCAGCGGTTCCGTTGTTGCCTCTACGGTGCTTTTATCGGTCCTCTACGGTGATGTATGCTGTTTTGTGAATTTACGGCCGTTATGTCGTTCACGCATAGAAAAAGTCAAAGCCACGACGATTTCAACAAGTTTGACGAAACGTTAGCTAAGTCTGCGTTGGATGTCTTCTTAAATATTTACCATTGACCATTACAGCACAATAATACCTTAATTATAGATTTGGCCATACATTTTACAGACGGCAACTCCACCTATATACATATCTACCTTGCGATCGTAGTCCATCCCAAATTCTCCATCCGAAGCCAAGTCTGGCTACACTCAACATTAGCGTGTGACTCTATATTCCAACTCCCGTGCTTCGCATGAGTACACCCATACACACGAGCTGAAGAGCGTGAGAGACTCGTCGCTTCGCAGCCGAGTCGTCGCCCTTATCGTCCTTGGGGTTTTGAATGAAGAGGAGCCGACGAGATGGAAATGTTTCCGCGAGAAAATACGACGCATCCATCATCGCATGCGAGACGAGAGAACTGGAGCGCTCCGCAATGAAACGATGGTATTTCAAAATGGCTCACACTCTGCCCTTCATATACCACGACTTCGCTCAGCATCCGAAAAATTTGTGCAAAACAACTTGGCTTAAAGAGTCGCGAACGCAACGTTAACATCTGCGGTGAAGTTGCTTTAAACTATAATTAGAACATTTTTTATTATAAATTTTTTTAAATACATTGTGAGCAGAATAGCCCAGGCGAAGAAAGCATTCTACCAGAAGAGGAATGTACTGACAGCTAGTAACACAAGCCTTGATGTTTGGAAGCACTTTATTAAAAATCCTATTGGAGCATGCTCTTATTTGACCTTGAAGTCTGAACAATAACAGCAGCAGAGCAGAGGAAATTAGAAGCTATGGAGATGCGGTGTTACCGAAGAATGATGAAGATTAAATGGACGAAGAGCACCACTAACAAAGAAGCTGTACAAAGAGCTGGAGAGAAAAGACACATAATTGAAACTCTGCGAAGAGGGCGAGACAAACTTATTGGAGAGATTTTGCGACAAAACAGCCTAATAAAAACAATATTGGAAGGAGTAATATATGGGAAGAGCTATAGAGGAAGACCAAGAACGGAATACATAAGGCAAATCATGAAAGACGTTAAAGTAAATAATTATGTAGGAATAAAGCGGTTGACAGAGAGGAGAGTGGAATGGAAAGCTGCTACAAACCATTTTTTTCGGATTGATGATTACTGATGATGAAGAGCTGTTTGTTGCTAAGTTGCAAGCCAGGTAAGAAAAAATATATAGTGCATAATATAGTTATAATTTGTATTAATCACATCACAGTGAACAATAGGACAAAACAATACAACATAAGGATTTTAAACAATGTGAATTTTAATAGGGGTTGGCAAGTCTTCATAATTCATTTTTAACAATAAAAAGGTTTGCAGGTTTTTTCAGCCAGTTTACACAATATTTTTAAATAAATATTTATAAAATTACGCAAAATACCGACAAAATAATCGAGGAGCTAAACAAGATCATTTTACTATGATTATATTTTTTTTAATGAGGGAATAGTTGTGATACATAATTAACAAATTTCTGCAAACATTTATGGCTGAGAAAAGTAGGACTTTAAGATGCAAAATCATTTAATGGCATCAGTGACGTAGATACGAATTTCTCACGGGGAGATCGATATTTTATGAATTAATGTTGCCTTTTCCACAGGGGCTTTTTATTCTTTATCAAGCTGTGGGTGTAGCGGCGTTCATCCTTCATCAAAATCCGTCGAAAGCCATTGATTTTATTGCGATTCAAGTAGTTTAATCGCTCATACATGTAGAACTAGATAATTTAATTCATTAAAAAATACACGGAAAAAACTATTCTCGGTCACTCATGGCATGCAAGCAAAAACAATTCTGGCCAAAATGAGGGGGATTGAGCCCCTTGAGGCCCCTGTCCCGTCTTGATGCCCTCCCCCGTACAAACACCCCTGAATGGTATGATTTTTGTATCAGATATCAGAATTGTTTTATTTTCAACATCTGCATGGTACGAATACAAATTATACTCCTGGGGAATGAGCTCCATTATTTTATGGCATTGACCAGAAAAGACTTTCCGTATACATTGTTTAGCAACTTCTCTTTAATATAGTCAAGTTATTAAATGTTTCGCGGTCCGATTTCGTTAAGGACTGTATATTTCTTTCACTTTCTTTGGATTGTGGCACAAATGTCGACACTTTAAATTAACCTTCTTCCGACCACAATGGTTTAAAAAAAGATAGGCTCTATCAGCTCAATAATCGTCCAAAGCATAGAGCTCTCAGCTTAGCTTTGGCGAGTTTGAAAAGAATGTTGAACGGAAGTGGAACCACAGCCGCTGCCACGATAAACTCGGACGCTTCACATCTTCCTACCAATCCATTTAGTTGATCCTTGCAAAAACATTTCACCCAAGAATGATAATGCTGAACGGAACCATCCAGCTACCTTTATAATCTCAATTATTTACTCGGCTAATGTCAATATTTTATTGAAAATACGAAGGCAGAGTTTGCTATCGAAGGCTGGTGATGAACTCAGCTAGCCGGAGAGAAAACCGATTAAATTATTAGTATATAAATTACCGGGAAATCCTTAAGTATTCAACTCTACGATAATGACTCAGGGAATACTTTTTATATTCATCTATGTCAATGAACCTTCCGCGCGCTTTCCACATATTTATGAAATAAACCGACCTAGGTTTCGGAAACTAGTAGCCATTCTCCTTAACCTTGACAATGACAAATAGCTACCGAAAAATAGGTCGGTTTAAATTTTGTAAGCATGGAAAATAAGCGAAGATTTTTATTTAAAAATGAACCCCGAGGTGCTGAAATACGTCCGAAAATTTCTGTAGTGGAATCCGACAAATATATATAAAAAATAAAGAATCCGTAATTAAACAAATAAGGATGTTAGGATATCCGTGATGCCAAAAAATAGGTCGCTGAACACTAAATAAAAATGATTTTCAGCCATAACGTGAATATTATCCTAAGCGATACTCGAGAAAGAGTTTGACGCCTCATCGATTTACTCACTCAACATAATTGTACTCAGTACTCATGATTAAAGACAAACTTAGTACTATTCTACAAAATTATTTTTGTAGAAAAGTACTACGTTTGTCTTTAATCATAAGTAGTAATGTAATTAACTTCTACGAAGTGAAGCGTGCCACGGTCAAGTTTATAATTGTATTCCGTAGAGTTTCTGCAACTCACCAGCAAACATCGGTGAGGAAAGTCGTGATGCCTAAATAGAGGTAGCTGATCGTTACGATGCCATTTTCAGAACAAAAGTGAAAATCATGTCACACCAGGATGTATGCCACCTCACTGATTTACACACTTAGCATAAGTGTACTCCTTAAAAATATATCGATAATCCAACAATAAATATTATTAAGGAATCTGTGACTGAAAAAAGGGTCACTGAAAACTTTTGTCATTTTCCGCCAAAAAGTGAACTTGATTCAAAGCGTCACCCCAGAAAGAGGCATATAACCCTCCTTCATTTGCCCACTTAGCATCAATTTACTCTGTCATCTAAGTATCGGTAATCCATAAAATAATACAGGTGAGGAAACCAGTAAGAGGAAAAAACAAGTCGCCGTACAATATGTTGTAATTTTCAACATAGAAATGGAACTCAATTCACAGCGACATTCAAGAAACGAGTGTACCACCTCATTGATTTTTCCACTCAACATAATTGTACTCCTTGAATTAGTAGAATGATCAATGACGTCTTAAGGGAATCATCGGATTTTTTAGGCCTATTCAGCAGAAGAAGCCTCTTGCCCTATTAATTGGGTATAGATCCGCAGACGTAGGCAGGATCTCCAGTGGTCTTTTTATAAATCTGTTCTCTCGGTCGCTCAGGGATCGCCAGATAAACGATCTCTCTCTCTCTCTTTCTTAAAAGACGAACGATAAAAAAAGAGAAAACTCTCTGCGTAGAACCGCATTTCAACGGAAACTCAAGCGTTAGGGTTCTCCTCTCCCCCGTTCGCCTTCAATGCCTCCTCCCCTTCCATCCCCTATAATCTCGCTTTACGATTCCCGGAGATTTGACTTGAGACAAACTGTTGAATCGACCCTTGACGGAAAATTAGTCCAAAAAGACAAGCCCTTGGAAAGGTTGGGATTGAACAGATTTATTTTCAGGTACGATGAAGATCATATTCGATTTTTTTTTATTTTAAACTTTTGGCAGTTTTGAGAAGCATGACGTAAATTTCGCAGCATACTAATGATGTCAAAGCTTAAGTTTTACACAGCATATTAAAGAAAATATTTGAAAATTTTCACGGAATATGCATGAAACCGACTTTGGTTTCGGAAAATTGCGCCATTTTTATGATCTTAATAGATGGTCTTAATACATTACCTGAGATTATTAGTACTTTCTTTTAAGATGTTATCCGTCACACACCCGCCTTAAAAACCAAAGATTTTTTTGCAATTATACGCATATAAAATGTATGACGGTAAAAAATGCCTTTGCTTCGTAAATATTATTGAGAAAACATAAGAACGACATAACGCTACGATTCTGACGCGATTTGTGCGTTCAAACTTCCTCACTTTTCAAATAATATCTTCTTTAGAATGAATAAAATAGAGAAGCTATCGGCGAGGAAAGCTTTCTCTATAGCACCCCAAGGTGTGTGACGTCAAACAGGGTAAGGCTGCCGATAATGGCTTCAAAACCTATTCGAAGAAAAAAAGAAGCCTATGTTAAAAAAATTGGTTATTAGTAAAATAAATTATTCATTAAGTAAAGTAAAAAATAACGATAAGTAATAATGACTATAAGTAAAAAAATATTCTGTAGCGTCATTGATGATTCTGCGGCGTAAATTTGAAATGGAAAACGAATGTGGTAGTATGTATTAGAGTATTAATGATGGAGGAGAGCCATTAGTGATTAATTGTGACTGTTTTTAGCAGAAATCACATGGACATAACTTACCGGCGAAAGATTAAATTTACCAGGTATCATTGTGGCTACCGTTGATAGACGTTGCATTTAATCTGGCATCCGACGGTGATTACGCAATCGTATATCGGACACCAGATTAAAGCCTTAATTAAATTACTTAAATCGATGAATTACCGTATGTAGACGCCATATCATCAAAGTTGTATGGACGCCATAGTGATAGGCATGTGTGTAAAAATCGTACATTATTAGATCAGCGATAGCGGGCAATTTCCTCCCCTAACAGACGTCTGATGTTGACCAGACTAATAGGAAAATATATGGATCCAAGTAATTAATATGTGGAAAATAGCGTTGCTATGGACAATGTAACAATTTGCTATATGGTATTATGAAGACTGAAGAATCAGGACTACAAATATTTCCGTAGGCTAGCGGATGAATGTTTTATCGAGTTTAATTTCCACGGACAGACAACAGGGAAATATACAAATTTATGTGGCTTAAGTTGGGCAAAGCGCATTGAAATAAATTATGACATACAACTCTACAAGCATATGCAAATCCGAGAAGAATCACCAAAAATATTCTCGAGGGGGCGATGGATCTTTCCGGATTTTATTACCTTCAATGGGTCAAAAGGAAAAGTATCGACTGGATTTTGTGGCACTTAGTGCTCCACGCGCGCAAGTGAGAAATCAAGAATCATTTTCAGCCCAGTTGTCTCTTTCTGTCTCTGTTTACACGTGAATATAATGTTCCTTTACAAATAAACACTTCCTGTAGCACTGTGTAACAAAACTTACTCTCCACGAAGGAAGTAAGTCTATACACGATTCATGAGGTACTACCGAGAAGTACTTAAGCTTATCGACTTCATAGGCACGTGCATTGGCTCGGGAACCAATTATGCAATCCCGTTATGCATTCTTTCTATCTTTTTAGGGATACATGTATTACCATTTTGTCTAGCTGTATTTACTGGTGGTATTATAACCATTTTCAAAGAAAGCATTATTATCTTATGTGTTTCATGCATTGAGACAGAATTATGGAGGTAGAGTCCATCGTTCCAGTATTACAGAAATCTTTTATGAAAATACTGAAGTATTGGAGAAGTACGCAGGAGAAGAAATGTTACCAGATCAGATAACACCTCCGCTTCTGAACAGAACGTTTCTTCATATGATAGTACTAGCGATGGAGCTAAGATTGAAGACACAGGGAAGTACCTTGGGAAGGACGCGGCCACCCTTCGAGGTAAAACAAAGAAAAGCACTTTTCATGCTTAGTAAGACAAAGAAGAACCCCGTGAATTGGGCTCACCCTGAGACAGAATGCGTCGAGTGGATAATCGATGAAAAAATAAAAGGGAAGATACCACGAGAATAATCACTGGTACATTGTAAACAAAGCGCTTTTTACAATATGTTTCCATACTTACTCTTCAGTGCCGACGTTCAAGTAGGTGGCAGAGAGTCACTTAAGTAATTATCAATCGTTTTAGGCAAGTATAGGCAGATAATTTATATATTTATGTCTTCACGATACAGTCCACTTATTCCGCCAAAAAAATCTCCGAGTCACTCGGTGCAACCTCTTTTGTTAGTTAACAGTTACACGAAAATTTTAGAGAGGCAGTTTGCTCCTCTCGAGCTCCAACAACGAATACCATGATCACTAATAGATTAAAAATAACTTTCCCGGGTAGCGCAATGTCCATATTGGCATAATCAACAGTCATTTTTCCAATTTTAGCCACACGACATAGAAAATGATGATGCATTTTTCGAAAAAATAAAAAGGAGTTTTCAAGGTTTCTTAATTCGCATTCCCAAAGAGTCCTAATGGTAAAAATAGACCTCATTATTAATTATAACTTAAACGAGAGCTGAAAAATGCAGAAAGTTGAAAACGCAATGAGTTTATAAAATAGCTTCCTTGAAACACGACGAGTGTTGCTGATCATTTAAGTATTGGAGACAAAAGTAAACAGTGGGGAATGGGATTTAATCAGAAGTATCACCCTAGGTTAAAAGTTAGAAATGCCTGCGAAATGTTATTTAATCAATGAGACTGAAATACATAAAAATATGTTGAACTGTTTCAACTGACAAATACAATTTCATCATCGTCGTAACTTCTAAATATTTGGCAAGAATAACAGCCGTATATTTTATTTAAAAATTATGTTGAAGCATAACAAATGGCGGGACTTCCCAGACTCAAATGAGGGCGGCGAGTAGACTGGTCTATTGCTCCGTGACCCTGTCACTCGTCTTTTCAAGGTAAGACGCACCCCTGAGACATGCAAGTAAAAAGATCACGGAGGGTGTGTTAACAGCGTGTCGCGACTGGCCGTCACGTACATAGGCAAATAAGTAGAGTGCCTATTCCTCTCCCACCCACGTGTACATATTGGACCGCTTTCCCGCAGAAGAGCGGAGAACAGCCCTCTCTGCGTGAGAACCAGGATCATCGTGTCTACTACAACGAACACAACATACGAAATACGTTATGAACTCCTCAAAACTCCACGCTGACAGCATTCTTTAGGCTTTGTGGTTTTCTAATAAAATAAGTTAAATATTTTTCACACCCGTTGAATTTCAACGGGTACCTTCCGCTAGTGTTCTTTAAATCTAATAACAAATCTGCGTTCAGTTTGGCCAACGTACCTAGCATTGCACGAGTTACAATTTTAAGCATAGACGACACTCTTGTCACGATGATCAAATTTATCTTTAATTATAAATAAAAGTTTACCTATGCTCACGTAATTCAAAAATGTCAACTTCAAATTCTTCACAGGCAAGACTTTCATGATTCTCTACGTCAATTTTCCTAATTATGGCACCTTTCACCAACGTGATGGTTCGTCCTTGGTTGAAAAAGGAACAGTCGTCAAAGAGCGAGTGTCCTGGTATTTAAGCTTACGGACTATAACATTAAAAGTAGTATCATTATTATAGCCATTTCCAATCGCAATCTTCAAAATATCCATTTACTTCTAATTGTATCCCGAACTGTTTTTTTTCCAACATCATATTCTTTTGCGAATCTATGCGGATATTCAATTTTCATTCTTTGTGATAAATTCAAGTTTTATTTAGCACTGGGAAGCACAACTTTCTTCAATTTTTATGAGAGAGGAAATAACAGTTTTTCAAGAACATAACACTGCAGCAGAACTGATTGCTGATGTAGCCAGAGAAAAAACAACCGACTGATGAAAGACTGTCGCTGACACGGTTTCCTATTCCTCATTTGAAAGCAATGAAAATAATGCTATATGTGTGATCAATAAGATGTTTTGAGCATAATAATGCTTTACTTATATTCATTACCTATACGAATGTTTGCTCGTCATAGAAGAGTTAGATTTAGGTATTTAACGAGGGTTTTCATTCGGCGTCTTTTCTTTAAAACTCTTTGCTAGACTTCTTCACTGAACTATCCATACTATCTTCAACATTCTTAAGTCATTGGCAATATAAGTCAATATAAGTAATTTCTTCAATATAAGTCATTTCTTCAATATAAGTCATTTCTCCATCCATTTGACCACCTTTCTTCAAAAACACTATATTTCCATCACTGCCAATCTCCTGTGCTCAGCAGCTGATTTTGTCCATAATTCACTGAGGTTAGAGCATGCTTGAATCGTTTGAGAGAATTATTCGAAAACAGAAGCATACCCTAGGTGAAGTTGGGATTCAACGGACATAAAAACAAAAAAAATAATATTTACTATCTTTTTCATTTTTGACGCTTAAAAATTTCTGTTTTCACTAATAACATACCCATGGCATTCAAGAGCAGAAGTAAGTCACTTAAAATAACTATGAATGGTCATTGTTTGACTAATACATATTTCATGGTGATTAATTTCTCCAGTCCTAAGATCCCACAGTAACGGAATTCCAACTCAACAAATTAAGTTTGCCCTAAATAAAAGCCGTAAATAATTTATAACTTCATTCGCAACTTTTAACCATTTTTATAGGTACTCCAATTTTCTAAAAAAATATACGGCGTGAAAATTTGGTCACTAAAAAACGTTGTTACATGAAAATTGTTAGAAAGGTTGTTTAGTACGGGTGTATTATTAACTTTATTTTACAATGAATTTGATTTCCTGGAATAATGCACTTATTATACCCACTTTTATTTGGTAGGAATGGCATTTGAACGTGACAGATAATATGCTTGTTCTTGTGCTTCACGTATCTTCATCTTTATGCCCATATAAATCCTTTTTCAAGCTGAGAAAAAATGTATTGAAGGAACTAGATAGAGTATCCTTATTGTCTACAAGTAACAAGAATATGAAAAAATTACAAATTTAATTTCACGATCAAAGCTCCAAAAATTGGCGAACACAAAAATTTCACTTTTCCTCGTAGAGCCGCGTTTTTTCGAAAATCCCGAGTGTTCGGAGTCCTTTTCACTTCACCTTTCCTCTCAAACCCCTCATCCGTTCCTTAATTTCGCACACGATTCCAAGAGCTTTGACTGCGCCCAAAACTGGTGAATCGATCCTCGCCGGAAAATTACTCGAAAAAAAACTCACCCACCTTTGGTAAGACTCGGACTATGGGCGGACTTAGAATGAAAGAAGACGGAAGGGCGAATGAGAAGATCTGATACCCGTAAACATCTTCCAGTCCACAATCGCTGTGATCTAAAGATTTTACGCACTCAGAAAAAAACACTCGTACAGTGATTTTCAAAGGCTACAACATGCCGAAGGAAACAACTTAAAAGAGGATTTCTCGAGATCTGAAATGCATATTTCTTTTAAAAGTATAGTAATAGTATCTCGATAGTTCGACACCCTCAAGGCCAATAAAGCTGTCAAGCTACTGGATATGCAATAAAAAGTGAATGACAGAATAGGAAAAACATATTTTTATCACCATCTGGATTGCAAATTCAAAATGAATACAATCAAATCGGTTTAAAGTAGTTAAATAATTTCGTGCTAATGTTTTGAACGTATTGGATTTCTCTAGTAAAGAACCCAGCTTTGAATCAATGAACAAAATCAAGTAGGTACGTACATCAATATATATAAAAATGGATGTTTCCCCCTCCTTCCGCATGTCTGCGCCAGGAACTTTCGCGAGAGCTATCTCTTCCTATCCTTCTTTCTAGCATGTTCACCTGCTTTCCCCATATTCTTTCCTTGCTTGCCATTGGGTAGAACGTGCGGAAGGATGCATTAGCGGATATTTAGCAAGAACATCTAACTTCTGTTTAACATTTAAGGTAAGTAACTCTTGAAACCTATATCAGTTACTTGGAGCTATTGATTTTACTCGATATTACGATGGCTTTTCGATGGTAATATTATTATGTGATTATATGCACTCTTCATAAGGAAATTAATGCTATTATCAAGTGAGTTATCGAAGTAAAATATCAAAATTAGTGCGTCAGTCCGTGAGTGCTAAGGTAAATCAGGGGGGGAGAAAGATGGCGGATCAGCCACGATCACGATACAGCTTCAAGCATTGGCCACCGTAGCAAGCGCCCTCTACATCTACTCCAATGATCGTTCCCATCGCCAGCAGCGCCTCTAGCGGGTGGGATTCGCGTGAGAATTCGGATGAGGACACTTTCTATCTCTCTCAGGATCCAAGATACGCCTTGCGCAAAATAAAGTCTTTAAAAAAAAAGAAAAACGGAGCGTTCCTCTTTCCCTTGATTTTTTCCCCTTAATTGTATTTCCTTTAATTCACGCTCTCCAGCTTCCGAGTGGTTGCCAGGAGATGGACGGGATGAGCGGAAGAGGCCGTTTGCTTCCATGACGTGCGCTGGCGTATCTTTGGCTCCGATCTTAAAGCTTCTTTCTTATTTACTTGTGCCAACGTTCATCTACATACTGTTCAGCGGATCGCTGCAGAGGCGTCTGGCAGGGGGTGTAAGGACACCAGCCATGGAAAGGGGATGGAGTAGGGAAAAGGAGGAGGGAGAAGTCAGAGGTGAGTGAGTAAACAATATATCTCATATCAGTGCCACGCTGTTTTTGTTACCATCACTAATGATACATGGAAAGAATGAATGTTTGTATCTATCAGTTTGGCGGTGTATCTCTCTTATTTTTGGCACTCCCATCAGATGTTAACATATTGCTCGAATAAAACTGATGATATCGTGGAAATTGTGACATCGTGGAAATTGTGGAAATCGCCTGACATCGTGGAAATCGCCTGACATCGTGGAAATTGTGAATATCCATGTTGAGAAAAATCAACTTTGTAATTTCCACAAACTATATTTTTCTGTCACGACGCGCATTTCACCACACTGTGGCATATTCATGTGCACTTAGCGGTAGCTTTCCAGGCCGGAAAGGAGCTCCTTCCCGGACTGACAACCTGAAGGTCGGGGATTCAAATACCAATTCGGTAATGGCTGTTCGTCGCGTTTTCCGAAGGATTTCTTAGATTGGATGGTGGGATTATAACCAATGGAGATGCAGAAACCACGTAACCCCAAAGTCTTCCACTGACCTCTTTTCACTCTCTCATAAGTGGGACCCATGAAAGTAAACATGCAGGGTGACAGGTAGAGACAGATTGACACAAAAACCTCCAAGCTTGGTTACCCCCCCTTATCGCGCCAAGGTATAAATTTGACCTAACGAATCACAACTTACATAAGTATTGCGCTGCGACGCGTCTTGGTGCAAAGCAATTACAAATTTTACTTGGTGCGAAGTCCTGGGATACATCATGTCGTTTCATGAAAAATTTGGATTTGGATGTTACTGTGGAATCACCCCGTGCCACACACGCTAGATATGGATTGCACGGTATTTCATAGATGTAGTTATAATATCATAAGCTGGATTCATAATTAATGGCAATAGCTGGCATCTTACGAAACTCGACATACTACGGTAGACTAGAAGATGAGAATATAATTAGGGAAGTAGACAGCAGGACGGACATGTTTTGATTGTCATTATTTTCCGCGAACGATAAGGGACCAGTATAGCTGCCATTGAGACTTTATAATTAGATTCATCGTTAGGTAGAGTAGCTAATTAGTTGATTTTCTCTCTAAAGTTTGTTTCTTAATGTAATAAGTAGTTAAAACTGCACATTTCTCATGCTTCCTGTATAGCACTTGCATCTATAAGCATTTATGTAGTTGCAAAAAAATTAATACCCATAATCTCTGCAACATAGGCAGGATACCAATAGTGTAATGCATTTCGGTGAAAATTCACCTCTTGACAGATATTTGCAAGCTTTTGCTAATGCATTAAACCCTTATGTGCTCCCATCGTCTATTAACGATCGGTGTAGTAGATTACTTCCATAGTCTACGAGGGTGAAGTGAAAAGTTCTCGGCCTTACACAGAGATGGCGTAAGTACCAATGAAATTTTGGTTTTGTTATATTTGTGCACGTTTCCCAACAATGTAATTCAAATTTCAAGTTGATCTGCCACATTGTATTGTTGACACTGCTTTTATAAGTAGACGTGTAGTGTGTTTCGTTCACATGGATAAACTGGAGTATCGTGCTGTCATAAAACTATCCGTTTTGGACGGTTAATGGCCAACGGAAATTCATCCAAAGTTGGTGAAGGTTTATAAGGACTCTGCTCCTTCATTATCGACAGTTAAGAAATGAGTGGCAGAATTTAAACGTGGCCGAAATTCTCTTAAAGATGAACCATGTGAAGGACGTTCCAAAACTGTAACAACAAATGAAAACATCGAGAAAGTGCACTATATGGTTTTGGACGATCGGCGATTAAAGGTGAATGAATTAGCTGATGACATAGGCCTACCAGAGGAAAGAGTACGATAATTTTTTCATGAAGAATTAAATACGAAAAAGCTTTGTGCATTTTGAGTGCCGCATTTGTTAAATGCTGACCGAAAGCAAGTGCGTAAACAAATTTCTCAGCAATGTTTGGACCTTTTTCAAAAAATTGAACTAATTTTGTGCGCTGATTTGTTACTGTCAATGAGACGTAGGGCCACCACTACATGCCAGAAACTAAATAGTCATTGAAGCGGTGGGTGGAAGCCGGCGGACATACCCCAAATATGGCGAAGCCGATTTTAATTGACGGAAAGGTGATGGTCAGTGTTTTCTGGGATGCAAAATGGATTCTTCTAATTGATTACCTTGCAAATGGTAAAACAATAAATGGTGAATACTACACAAGCCTTCTGGACCAACGGGATGAGAAAATACATGAGAAGAGGCCTTTTATTGTGAAAGGGCGTGAACTGTTTATAAAAGAGCCCAGGTAAAGAAATCTGTACTGTGGGTGAACTGCAACTGAGCTAAAACTGGACTAAACTCAGCATTTAGCGCAGTTCCAGTCCACATACCTGTACTGGACTGCCCATAATAGCATGCAGAAAGAAAATCTGTATAAGAAGAGCCCAGGGTCCCAAGGGCCCCATGATAGATTGCTTCGGGGAGTAATCACTAAATTCAATGCATATTTACAACAAGTATACTCTTCAATGTCTATTCTCAAAGTAGCTCTAATAGGGTCACTGCATGTATATGAGAGAACACTTACGTAGTAAACAATACACATTAAGGAATCAAATAGACTACAAACTTAATGAAATATGCAAGAATACTTAGGTGCAGCAAATAGTAATGCTAATCATACTTATGTTGCTACAGCAAACACAGCGATGTTTATTATCGTTTAATACTCAGATGTAATACACGTTGTGGAACCGTCTCCCTCTAATTTCGATTCCGAATAGTTTTTTAGTCCAATTCCCACATCATAAACGTTGCGAGTCACTTATATATGTTTAAAGGTGTTAAAATGCAGTTAATTTACATTCACTCATTTTTGGGCTTCCCGTGCATGAAAGAAGACCATCTGTCCGTGCACCTGGAAAACGGTCAGCGAACTACAACGAACACAACGTACAAGATAGGTTATGAACTCCTTTAATGACCACGCTGACAGTTTTCTTCGGGCTTTGTGGTTTTCAAAAAAGATGCTCAATGTTTTTCCCACCCGTTGAATTTCAACGGGCACCTTCCGCTTGTCTGTAATAATTCCCAAATTTCCACTATGGACATTAATAAATTGCAAATAAAATTATACGCCTCAACTCAAACCCTCATGATACATTTTCGTATTAATCTCGTAGCTACCGTCGACAGCGTTGCACTTTACCACAGATGTTTATATTTTGTTAACATTAGTGACTGCCTCCGTGTATTAAGACTATTAACAGTAAAATAATCTACTCAAAAATCACATAAATACGATAAAATCTATACCGACGAGATTTGCATGACCGGGTGAGCGCTCCCGCACTCGATGTACAGAAGATTTGTAGATAGAGTTTAACTGCGAGTTCTCTGGTTAACTGTATATACAGTAAAAAAATATTCCCATGCCGGGAATCGAACCCGGGCCTTCTGGGTGAAAGCCAGATATCCTAGCCACTAGACAACATGGGAGTAGTGAGACGTTATCCGTGATGATATAATTCGTTTCATATTTCTGTGTTGTGAGAAGTAAAATGCTTCATTTGCTCAATATTAACTGGCTGTTCTTATATTTTGAGACTAATGATTACAAATATTGTGCCATTTGGAAGAGAAAAGAACGTTTTCTAGTGCAAATTCAGCATGACTATTTCTCCTTTTAAAAACTGTCGCATATCACATACTAAATTAATAAACATAGCTATTTCGATTGGTATCGACGTCCCTTGCTCTGTGGTGTACGCCTCGTATTGACGAGTTGAACTATGACACTTTAGCCCTATATATGTACAGCTAAATGCTTTCTAAAAACATGTGAAAATGTCATATAGGTGTATCCAAGATCTTCTTGGTCTTTTATTACACCTCAAAAGTCTACTCTGCTCTCAATAGCTCGTAAAATATGTCGAGAAAAAGCACACTCACAATCCAAGAGATAAAAATATTTTTACGCCTGTGGATTCTTAAAATATCCGATTGATTGTTAAGTTGAATGGTTAATAGTCTTAGTTTAATTAACCTTTGTAGGATATAGTGTGGTGCATGCTGGTGAAAACTGATCCCCTTCCACACACTCTTGAGGTGGCTAGCAGGGTACTTTGTACTTTTATGTAAATTTCTTAAATATACTCACTTGACTCACTAAGACGCCTTAAACGCTTTTCATGGCTAGAGCAAAATGGATTATAATTTCCTCTCCACCACACTGTCCAACCTAAGATCTCAATTCTAATACAATAAATCATCCATTCTCTGTGCGTAATCTGAAACCGCCTGCTTGAGGTTGTGTCCGATTATTTGTGTTTAGATGTAAATAGATATGTATGCAAAAATCTTATCAAAATTTCACCGAGGGAACCGACTTTAGTTTTCGGTTTGCGTGTGTTGCGTTGTGTTGGATGGAAAAAGGAGGAAAAGCTGAGAGAGATAAGTGCAAAAAAGTAAAGAAAAAAGGGACCGACGAAGAAAAGAAGCGAGGGTAGAGGAGAAGATTAATAGTGAAAAAGAAAGGAAGTAGGCGATGAATAGGAATGGGGAGGGGAAGTGATGCTTTGCTCTCTGAGCGAGAGGTTTTTGGAATGGAACGCTGGAGCTGCCTCTCCGCGGGGGAAAGGGGAAGGAGGGTTCAAGGAAGAGAGTGTGCGAGGAGCGAACATGAAAGAGTGAGAGAAGAGGGAACTCATAAGGCTTTCAAAGGAGGGGTGAATGCTTCAAGGACAAGAAGATGAAAGGAAGTGGAAGGAAAGGAGAAAGGATGCGGAGAAAACGCAGAGACAGAGAGAGAAGTGCGACAAGGGATAGAGAGAGGAAAACGAGTACCTACGCTACGTACAGTCCTGAACAAATTTTACACTACACTGTTGCCAGCAAACATTTTTTGAGCGTCCTTGTATTAGTTTGTATCCATAATAAGAATATAACTAGTTGTTAACCAGTCGAAGATAACGGGTAAAATACAGTCATGCATATATTATTATGGGAGTGTACTTTTATGTTTTATGAAGTTTCTTTACATTTACGTGATTATATATTTGATTGGTAAAATTTTACACTTGTTGCAAATTGAAAGAGTAAGTCTTTCAACTTACCATTCCCCGCAGCATCAGCACACGATGACGCCTAGCTATTATTGCGGCAACTCTTCTTCTCCTCTCCCTCACTAATAATAGTATCACCTCAGTAATGGCGTTTAATGCCACTATTTGTTGCATTAGGACCGGGAAGTCTCTGGCGTCCATAGTACTCGTAATACTTTATTCGCACAATTTCAATCTACCGCATGGATTCACAAGACCGGAATGCGTACACCAACTGTTAATAATTTTTCTATCTGCCACTGAGAGCCTTTAGCGCTAGCTACCAAAAAGAGCACGAAAGAGCAGAAAAGGGGGAAAGGGCAGTTAAGAGCGTAAGGGCGCAGAGCGTAGAGTGCACCCTACGTGGAACGGAACACGGCCTAGGTTTATTCATTTAGTACGTGATATCCCACACTGAAGCCCCATATATGGGAGATATAATGGATATATATGGACATATATTCGCCATATATGACCCATATATTTGCTCAAGATATGTTGAACTGCCAATATATGTTACATATATGGGGGAATATGTGGGTTTGACATATATGTTTCATCAATATGTTTTCCATATATGTTTTATATATGACATTTAAAAGAAATTTTAATCATATTTTTCACTGGAATAGATGAAAATTTCTATGCGTACGTATTTTCTTTTAATGGAAATGGGAATGGATTAATATACAAAGATATGAATAGATTTCTTTAAAAACGCATAGATTTTTATAGTTACGTATAAATTTGCATATATAGGGTTACAGAGTTGGTTAATAGATAGCGTTGATAACCGTCGTTATCGCAGATTAACTATAGACTGTTGCCGCTCCAACTGGCAGGTTATAAGGGATATCTTTGCTCATGATATGTTGAAGAGCCGATATATGTTACATATATGGGGGAATATGTGGGTTAGACATGTATGTTTGATCAATATGTTTTCCATATATGTTTTATATATGGCATTTGAAATACATTTTTAACCATATTTCTCACTGTTATAGATGAAAATTTCTGTACGTTCGTAGTTTTTCTTCTATGGAAATGGATAGATTTATATAGATATGAATAGGTTTCTTTAAACCCATGTAAATTTGTAGTTACGTATTAATTTGTAAATATAGGGTTGCAGAGTCGGTTAATAGATGGCGTTGACCATCGTTGACGTCGCAGATGAACTATAGATTGTTATCGCGCCAACTGGCAGGATATAAGAGATAGTTTAACTCCGTGTTATTAGTTGACCAACAGCAATATTATCAAGAGGAGCAATTTCTATCATCGTATCATTAATAATGAACGATTAATGACTATGATAAATTGCCTCTCGAAGTGACGCAGCCGTGTAGAACGAACCAGATGCCTTTGGTATCCAGTTTGTCGTACATTTAAACTAACCGGTGGTCAGGCAGGAATACTGGGTGATTATACATGGGTTGGAAGATGAAGAAACTTCTATCCGTATATGTTTGTCGTCGTACTTAGGTCTCACCCACACTAAAGCGCCATATATGGGACATATATGTAGAGCGATAATTTTCATATATATATGTGAAATATGTGGAGATATATATGGATTCTATTAAAAATTGGCCCCAGAGCATATATTTAACATATATGGAGACATATATGGGAAATATATGGAGTCCATATATTTCCCATATATGTCGCCATATATGTTAAATATATGCTCTGGGGCCAATTTTTAATAGAATCCATATATATCTCCACATATTTCACATATATGTGAAAATTATCGCTCTACATATATGTCCCATATATGGCGCTTTAGTGTGGGATGCGACAGTTTTTAAAAGGAGAAATAGTCATGCTGAATTGGCACTAGAAAACGTTCTTTTCTTTTCCAAATGGCACAATATTTGTAATCATTAGTCTCCGAATATAAGAACAGCCAGTTAATATTGAGCAAATGAAGCATTTTACGTCTCGCAACACGGAAATATGAAGGGAATTATATTATCACGAAAAAACTCTCACTACTCCCATGTGGTCTAATGGTTAGGATATCTGGCTTTCACCCAGAAGGCCCGGGTTCGATTCCCGGCATGGGAATATTTTTTTAATGTATATACAGTTGACCAGAGAACTCGCAGTTAAACTCTATCTACAAATCTTCTGTACATCGAGTGCGGGGGCGCTCACCCGGTCATGCAAATCTCGTCAGTATAGATTTTATTTATACATTTTTTGAGTAGATTATTTCACTGTTAATAGTCTAATGTCCGGAGGATGTTACTAACAGTTGCAAAATATAAACATCTGTGTTTAAGTGCAAAGTTGTTGGCGGTAGCCACGTGATTGCTATGCAAATTTAAATTGGGACTCAAGAGTTTGAGTTAAGCATCGTTTATTTTTTCAATTTACAATTAATATGGGTTGAAAATGGGAATTCGGAGATTTTTTAAAAGATAGATGTGATTCCATGCAAAAAAATGACACGAAAAACAACTTAAAGGGTTCAGCCGTTTTCTCCATCATTAGAATCGCCCCCTTCCCCAGATATTGGCTTTTATCAGTGGATATAGATACTTTGTACCTACCTTTGTACATTTTATCTATTAATTAAAAAACAATAACGTTTCCTGCACCCCAAACCTTGATCCAGGGTTCTACTGAACCCTATCAGTCTTCCCCGAACCTTAATAATCACCCCCATAGCTACGACAAAAAACAACCGAATATAAACAAACATAATCTGAATTTATACCTGATAATACCGTAAGTCGGTGGAACGTGACGTGCAATTAAAAGATGAAACTGTAGAAAATTACTAAGTATTTAATTTTAATTATGAATACTGTTAAAACATCTACGAAGTGAAGCCAGTAACAATAAAGTTTATCCGTTTTAAAAATAAAAAGCACCTGGTTGTTATTCCACACTTTTGGCTGGCTGGGAGCCGCTAGAGGCTCGGAGGCTGCGCGCTAGGCTTAGATTGCTTGAACAATTGAGAATAGATATCTTTCAGAGCGACACGGAGAACATCATATTACAACCCCACTATATTTCCAGGTCCGACAGAAATGATAAATTAAGAGAGATATCTTGCCGAACGGATAGGTATGGGAATTCGTTTTTCCTCCGAACAATAAGGGACTTCAATAAATGCTAGTCTTAATTTCATTAGAGCGTTTCCTTTATATATATGTAAACGGCTGGTGTCCTAACACCCCCCGCCACACGCCTATTGAGGCGGCTTTCGGGGTAGTATGTAGATGTAGACTTTATTTTAAGGAAACGACCCGTGTTTCAGCATCTCATGCCATCATCAGGTGGTCACAACACCATCAGATAAATTTTTGTACATATTCTGATTGATTATTATTGTCAGTTATGACACGGAGAACCCTAAACTGAAATGACTGAATAAAGCTGATGACATCAATAGTAGCCTCTTTCAACTGACCACCAGAAATATTGCTGACAGGCAGTAATTTCACGATTTCCTCGAAGCGTTCAAATGGAGATGCTATCATGAAACTCACAACAGTTTTGGCAGTTTCTTCATTATTTTCCGCAAAACCCACAATGTTTTGATTCTTGAAACTTAACTGGCTACTTATGCAAATTTCATCTATTAGCATGCATACAACCTTTTCTCGAGGGATTAGGTTTCTGGAAATGTTATGCTAGTAATGTGAGGTGCTTGCAGAGCCACTTTCTGGGGAAACTTTTAAAGAGGAAGAAAGTGACTGGAGGTACCTTTTATGTGGCAATAACAAATGTTCCTTGCAAAAATTATAAGCAGTGGGGGACAGAGAATACATCACGAATGCAAATAGAATTGTGGAAGGATTGTACACACGTTTTTTTAGAATTAAGCAACCTAGTTTGATCTAAAATTATGCATAACATCTTACTGTCCACAGAGTTGTCTCTGTCTGCCAAATTACTGGCCTTTTCCAGGTTTTCCTGAGCCTTCTTTATGTAATAGCTTACATCAATACTTGGACAGGAAGCAGATAAATTTTTGCACCGGACCAAGAGATTTTCAAACTGTGACCACTTCAGTAGTCTCATGTCAGGGGGCATGAGACTACTGAAGGACATGTCAGGGGTAAATGCTGAGGAAATTCCTCGATAAAAACATCATACCCCGTAATATCATCGTTCTGAAGGAACGTACGTTCGTATTTACCTTCTCGCTAAGACGATCCAATAACTCCTTACGCCTGCAGTCAGGTTCCCTTCTTGGAGTGCCCTTTCCTTTCGTTACATACACAGGCGAATTTTCAACAAGTTGAGGCACTGCATCATCACACAATTTTGGGAATGTGAAAGGAATATTCTCCACAACACTATTTATGTTTTTGAATTTTTGGGACTTAATCACATCACCCTCTTCGAAATGCAAGACGCACAAGGCAGAAGTTGATGATGGAATCCAATCTTTGCGTGGAATAGGACGCAGCCATAACTCTCTTCTTTTGGGATCATTGGGGAATCCAAATGTCGAAATAAGAGCACATCCTTCCAAAGTGCTATCATAATTAGATTTAAACCCAGACAACATGAAGTAGCATCTCGTAGTATTCATAAATTAACAGTATCAGTAATATTAACCACTAGATGTGTCTATAGCATTTCTCTGCATGTTTGCATGTTCATTCACGTATCACTCTCCCAGTTTCTGGTTTGACTGCGCACTGCTCTCCTGACAGCTTTTTGGCCTGCGCCTAGCGCCAGGCGGAGCGTGCGAGGTTCTGATTTGTTCTGGGACGAGTTCTGCATGCCTGGTGTGGAATCACCCCGTGCCACACATCCTAGTGGTGGCATGTACGGTACATCGTAGATGTAGAACAACACCTTCTCGGCATATATTCAATAAATATGATCATAAACACGTAAATGTATAAAATAGCTTTCATATAATATACGTGCACGAAAGTATTACTTTAAAAGTAAGCACGGAAAACATTACCTTGCTAGAGCCGCTAACCGCACCTTCTTCAACGATGAAAAACGTTAAGTATTCCAACGGTTTCTCGAATATTGTTGTCAGAATAACAGTCAAATATGCTAAAAATATTATCAGTAGATAGATAATGATGTTAACTGTAGAAAATCAGCTACACATCTCACGAACAAAACGCTCTTGAATCGTCACAGCTCAAACACAACGTGGGCTTTTGGGATTACATAGGACTACCTCCTATGTTGCCAAATTTCCAGCATCACGGCTCGTAAGCTAAAGGAGGCATTGCCCGAGCCACTTGTAGAGGCGTAACCGCTATGAGTTTCCCTGACAAGACGTGAAAGTCCCTGACATTTCCCTGACAGCCAACCTCTTTTACCTGACATTTCCTTGACTTAACTGACTTCCCTGACATGTGGCCACCCTGGTTTTAGTCGAAACATAATTTACGAACACCTCTCGTTACCTTAAAATAAAATATATTTCCTTATATTATTCCATTCTCTAACTCAAGAGTATTTCCCAATTTAACTTCCTTTGAACTAAAATTCAACCTAGAAATATTAAAAAAAAAATGATCAGAGTGTAAATGATGAAAACATTGTTTAAGGTTTAACTTAGTACAAATGCTCTATTCTATTTACCAACAATAAGAAAATTTTAATTGCACTTATACACACGTTTGATTTAACCGACCCACATTTCGATGGGTATTCGACACGCAGACTTTGTTACTTGATTACTTTTAAAATATAAGACACTGTCTCCGGCGTCTTTTAAAATGGTTACCCGTCGAAATCCGGATTTTTGTTTAAATTAAAATTGAGAGTGGATTAATACGATTAACAAGTGTTTCTTGTGTTGTTAAATATATATCATCCAATAACTTCTTTCAATGCTTATTGTTAGTGGTTAGACTTCACGGAATTACTCACATCAGTAATAAAATGAAATATATGACGTGGCCATGTTCCAAACAAAGGATTTATCAATGTCAGCGGTGGTTCCAGAAAATACATGGTATCGTCAATGAAATTAACCGGAGCACAGTTAACCCTTGACACCAGCACAGAGTTCATGAAACCGCAGGACTAATAAATCATTGTGTGGAACATAAATAGGTACGTTATTCATTTCATTGTTTATACCTATTCGGGACAGAGACATCCGTGGGGATGTGAAATTCAATTAGAGGTGAGGAATGCTGGGCCGCATATTAAACATGATGCGGCAGGTTTGGGTGTCATACGTTTTCTAAATAATGGAATTTCTCAAAAAGGTTGCATCAGTGTTGTTCGGCTGAAGGAACACATAACATCAGTATATCGTGAGGTATTTTTAGTAGTACATGTATAAGTTTTAAAGAGAGATTTTAAAGCATGAATAGAGCCTGCTATTATATGGTCTTGATATTTTAAATGATTAGAATAAGTATAATCAAGCATTGCAGAAAATTGAGTTTTTAAGCTCTGAGTGGAGAACAAAAAGCAAAAATAAAGCATTTATCAAGGCGTCATCGCATTTTTTTCTCACGAGTTCGTATGCCTAAAGGACTAATTGAACAGCAATGAAGCTAAAATCTCATCACGGACACCTATTCTGCGATCTAGTAACCAGATCTGTATTTTAGGATCGTGAGAGACAAAAGAGGATGATTTAATCAAATCAGTGGTGTAACAATGGGAGGAAGGGTACATCCAGTAAAATGTTGCGACGGGCGCCGAAGGCGTTGTCAATAAGATGCCAAAACGTATCCAAAGAAGGCGAAATAGGCGCCCTCATTTAATACGACAGCTCAAAAAGACGAGGTTTTGTTAGAAGGGATTATTAATAAAGTCTTCTCGGGTGTCGCACTCAGTTTTGCCCTGAGGAAGATGATCGGGTTGCTCGTCGAAACATCAGTGCCACACAACCGAGAAGTCACTATCCATATCATCCACCGGGAATTCCTACAGTCATTTCACTTTAGATAGGTTGTATTAAACTTCGGAAAATTTTGTTGGGAGGAAGGGGGATGCCATACGGCTGCGGGGGCGCCAATATCCCTTGCCCCCCTCCAAATCCGCAACATTGTTACGCCGCTGAGTCAAGTACAATGAAATTGTTCTTTTCCTTTTAATTCTATTCCCACGAAATAGAATGTGGCATTGTATGGGATTGAATTCCAGGCATCATAGTGAGAGGATGGGAAAATTTTGACGTGTTTGTTTTGTAAGTTTTTGGAAGGAAAGTGATCGTAAGATGGACGGAAAAGACGAGTGAATAAGTTTTGGACAAGGCGGGGAAGGATATATACTGTCGGGGAAAGCGAAAGAGGAGGAAGATTAAATGGATCGAGAGGGATAAGAGAGATACTGGGATGTTGAAGGAAGAGATAGTGGGTAGAATGCTGGGTGACTCGGAAACGGAGAAAATGAATTACCATTTTGGGTAGGTGAGGTAGCTCTGGCATTAAGGAAATTAACACAGGAAACGAATCTCTATTAGAGCCCATGGTTTCAAATAAATGTGGAATGGACTAAATCCACAAACTACCCTGCAAGCCGCCGCACGCCGTTGAGGCGTGTGGCAGGTAACACTTTCTGAGTAACACTTTCTGTTCGCTCGTAGCAGTTTTAACGAAGCGTGTAAATTTCCTTGGTAATTTATTTGCTTAGAGAATTAAATCTTTCGGTGCAATGTCCCATATGCTCGTTATGTATTCGAGATGTGGCCTAACAAAATCGAATGAGCATCTGTCTTTCACTTTATCATCGGAGATCCGTTTGAAGATGAGAATTCGCTTGATTAATCATCGTTCCTTAAAGCAGCGCCGCAAATGATTCGCATGTGTTTCCCCACGCTAGGTCTGAAGTCAAGGTGATTCTTCGGCATTCCACTTCAACTGACAGATTTCTATTAATCCCTCCGACTTCATAGCTATGGCGTTAGTTTGACTTCTTTCGAGAGAAGTTTACTTTGGTAAATTTACCAAGGGCAAGTTCGAGACCCCACTCAAGACACGAGTTAACGTTTTTAGGTCCGATGTGAGAATTTACAAGTCAAAATGTGTGACAATTTCTCGGTAGATGACAGTATCTTATGCAAACAATCCAATTTTGCTGCTTACTCTCGAGTTAATGTCTTTAATATAACGGAGAAATAACAGAGGGCCGATCACCATTCCTTGCGGGACCCCGTATGTTACTCTAACTATTTTGGAACTAATGCCGTCGATAACCACTTCTTTGTTTGTGACCGGTTGGAAAATCACGTATCGAATTCATTATTTCCCCACAATCCCATTCTGTCGACTAAATTAGAAACGGAGGGTAGACGAAGAGAAACAGAAGGAAAATGAATCCACGAGGATTACGAAGGAAGAATGAGCGCTTTCGGAAGGAGAGTAAGAGGAGACGATAAACGGAATAAAGGGAGATGAGAGAGAAGAGAGGGGAAACTCCCCGATGTGCTAATGCGAGGTCGTATCTCCGACCTTCCCTTTCACCCGACCCAGACCCTGGGCTCAACGACAAGGGCTTCGATCCGTCCGCCCGCAAGGGAAAGGGGCGGCGGCTGCCACGGTCCCTCTCCCTCATCCTTCATACCCTTCCTTCTCCAACCTCCCCTTACCCTTGCATATCCTTCCCCTCCACGCCTTTCCCCCATTCAACCCTCGCTCCTTCCCCTATCCCTTGAGAAAGAAGAAAACAAGAATTAAAAGAAAAACACGAGAGAGTATACAAAAAAATAAAATGAAAGGCTCAAGGCTCCTACTTCCCCTCGAAACCCTTACAAACTCTCCGTCCCCCACGCCCTAGCTAGGTTCACACGCGAATCCCTACCCCCCATTCTCCCCTCCTTCAACAGTATGCTCTACTTTCACTCCGCCAAGTCTTTTCAAGCTATCTTCAATGAGCATGACACACAAGTGTGTACGTAAATATGTATATAAACCCAGGCACGTAATACGGGCGTTGCAGCAGTCTTCATCCGAAGGTGAGCGTCGAAACGTCACCAAGTTCCTTCATGAACGTTCTTTCACTTGAGTGTACCTCACAAGGGCAATACTACGCGACTGCCAAGTCCAATATGTTACTCAAATTAACTGTAGTGGTAGTATATGATGCTCAACCGACTACACAAAGGTAAGAAGGCACCGCTCTTGGGAAAAATCACTATCAAAGGCGTAAAAAAAGAGAAAGATTTTTGAGATGAAAAAAAACTATTAAAAAAATTAAGAATGATTTCCCACAGTTAAGAGAAACTCAGGTTGTTGACGGCTTTCGCTGGGGGGGGGGGTCTTTTTCGTATATACCAAAGCAACTTCTAGAAAATGCCATCAAATCTATGCTGCCGTTGTTGTGTAAATAAAAATGTCTATTGTTCAAGTTGTGCAAAAATTAACGATTTCGGAGGCAAAACTAAAATTTCAAGAAAAAACGAACCAAATAAAAAAATTGAATGCATAAATTAAAAGCATTTATCTTTCAGTCATTCGATGCTTCTTATTCCAAGCCTATATCACGAGTGGAGGTAATGAAATAAGGTTATGCTCCGAATCGAATGCTTTCATTATGAAAGTAAAAGCTGTTTAAAGCAATGGGGCCCACGTAGTCCTTGGAGTCCTTCAAATATAGCCTACTAATCCTTTCCAGGTCCTATGGAACATGTGTGCCAAAGTTTGTTCGAGCCCTTCTTTAGCGTCAAAGTTTTACGATAAAGCGTTCAAAGAAACATAAATTAATTTTTATAGATAAAGATTAAGGTTTAAAGATTAACACTGGAAAGTTTATTGCGCAAGTTGTTTGCAGCAAACGACTTTCGAAGTACATGACAGGGGCCTATGTCTCTACAAACGGACTTGCAGAGCCGTTTACACCTGCAAATTAAGCCTTAAGTCGGTTGCTGCAAGTAACTTGCGCAATAAACGCGCCAGTGTAAACCAAAGAGACAAATTCCCCCAAAAATTCTTATTTTTTGCTCGTTCTCTCCTCAACTCTCCGTCATCGCATCGATGTTCTTCCTCTCAGGCATTCTGGATCCATCCCCTTTCTCAAAAGTGTTCTAGTTCGTTTGAGTGAATGTTAGCAAGCCATAAAGTGTTGTAAATCCTCGTTTAGGATTTTTTCAACGCGCCGCTTCTCCTGAAAGCGGAAAAACGAGTCTCCATAATTCAAAGGTACCCGTGGTAATTTAACGTCCATGGATTCGAGCACCACATATAAAACGTTGCCAACTCTTTAACAGATAAGCAACACATGTAAATAAAAATTACGCAAAACTTGAGCATGTAGGAAGAATTGAAAAAATATTTTCCAACGTGATTTTGGCCTTACAACACAAAAGTTTCTTCTGCAAGAGATGGCGGTGTATTTTTCTCTAACATATATTTCTCACAAGTTAGTGCAGGGCCAGATTGGTTGCCGGTTACCCTGGCAACAATGCACTTCTGCAAGCGACTTGCCAAACCTTTTAAAAGTTGTGGAAACGGACTTGCAGAGCCGTTTATATATGAAGGTTACGTCGAAAGTCGCTTTCTGCAAGTAACTTGTGCAATACACTTGACACTAAAAACCTTGAGTAAATGTTGAAAGACCTTGAAAATTACGGTTGCCTGGTGAAACATGGTGAGAGTTTTACTTCCACCTATTATTTCAGGTTTAATAGTAGCAAATTTAATATATTCTGGTGCAAATCCTTCCATGAGACTATTTTTGATGAAAGTTGTCAAGATTTTAATGTAAAAGTTACGATTTTTCAGACCTCTCATCCTAATATTATCATAAAATGGGACCTTTGTTAGGATATTTGATGGTATAACCCACACATCCTCATGAGTTGCCTCAGGAATGTAAACACTATCAAATGAGGGAGTATACCTTTAGCAAAGTATAGTGAAGGCGGTATCGTATTTTTCATTGCTGATACTCAGCTTTGAGTGCGTAGAAATACACCTTTTCGGAGAATGTGAGAAAGCATTTGGTTTCAAGGACCTAAAATATTAACAAGAAGGCCTTCCAACGAAAGTTTTGTATGAACACAAAGCTTTGTAACGCTCTTGGGACAAAATGCGGCCCGTAAATCTCTGGGAACGCGACGAATGAATCCTAGATTGTGCATTTCACGGAGGTTGAAACCGTGCGACTTCGCTTGAGAGATGAGGAGACATAATCCCGTTCCTGCGCTTATATCGGTCGCCCCGGAAAAGAAAACGAATGGAAAGGGAATCGATTTCCCCTGGCGGACAGGTTTCAAGGATAGGCCGTTCTCCATTGAACAATTCAATATATATGCGGGGAAATTCTAGCGCACTAAAATGTCTCTCTCCCTTCCTCTGATTTCATCTAACATTTTTTCATCGCTGGTATTTATTAAAATAACCTCAAGCCTCATGTCCCCCAGGGGCGAACTGTGGGATTTTTGTCGACGTTGGCATGAGTAACATGTGCTAGTGGCAACAGATTTTCCATGAGATTTTACCAAGCGTAGCATCACACCTAATGATGATTTTTTGTCTCTACTAATCCATGAAAAATATTTTGCCGCTCTAACAATGTAATGTAATAATGTGGTCAACTAGTAAATTGAAAACACCATAGATTTAAGAAGAGAATAAATTGCCGAAAACATTGGTATTTTTGCGGCAATGTCATGGTACCTTAATAGTACATCTAGCCAAATAAATATATCAAATAATTTCCAAAAAGTACTCTAATGTTGATAAAACATATGGACAATTGTGCGTTCTAAAATATCTTTGAAACTGTTGTCATCACTTAAAAAACACGGTGTTCGTCTCTCTGTGTATGAATATATTTTATTCTTTCAGTCTAAACTCCTTCAAAAAGATGAAAAAGTATTTTAGTCAGCAGTAGTTTTAATTCTTATTATTATGATCTACGGATATAGGTAGGTTGAAATGGATAAGTGTTGGTGGAGTTTTTTTTTAATTGTCCTACACTTAAATTGAAAATAAAATAAAATTATCTAAATGACGAAATGTGAAAATCCAATGAACCGTCTTGGAGTTACTAAGGTTAAAACTCGTATCTACAAGATTTTGGCGCGGACAGTAGAATAACTGACTCCGAGACGAAGAGCGTTCTGCGCTTCCACATGCCATCATCTTTTACGAGAGATGATTTTACCACGCACGATACTTTTGAGAGACGGATTGATGGAGGGGGGCGTCGTATGAGAAAGATGATTAAAAAGTACGGAGTTGGAGTGGGATAGAAATGCGTATATTATTCAATGCCATTTGCATGTATAGGCGATGGCGCGGAGTAGATTTAAGGGTTTATATAATGCGAGCGGCTTGGAAAAGATATGGGCCACATTCACGAGGATTGATTTGAATCTCGGCGCAGTTTCCTTTCCTTCCCGACAATACCACCGCGCTCTTTCTAAATGCGTTCCTTCGCCATTTTTCTTTTCCCCTTCTATTGTTCTATCAACGTCATGATGCATAGTGCCGGCAGCGTCGTGTAGCCAGTCCTCTTTGATGTGTCACATTTTCATTGAATTCAATCGGCGCTCCCACTGCTCAATGTTACGAGTATAAAAATTAAATGCCTTATATCTTACCTGGTCTTTTTATCAGAAGGAGATGCAGTATAAATATTGATCTCGCAAGGATACCAAGAAGTTTTACTACATGCTGATAAAAAAGAGTGGCGAGATTTCTATCAATACCTGGAATAAAGTTTTCGTCTTCATAGTTATCAAAATATTTTAAGTATAATCAGGACTAGGGATCGGCAATGACTATCGAAAAAAGACAATCACAGTGCATGGGGGGAAAGAGAAGACTTAATAAACGCGGCCGAAATGATCTTCGACCTGCAGACGCCCGTTGGAATATGGGCGAAACTGCTGTCCTAAAAAGCAACCTCGCGGTGGAAACCCGAAAATGCAGAATAATTCAACTATCGATGAGTTTCAGTGATTGATTATGTTTTTGAAAAATAGATGCATATCATCGATGTTAAATGGTCTCATTTCCAGACCCTATCATTGAAACGATTGAAATATATATACCTAACGGTCCTGTGCTCTCAGCGGGAATGGTAAGGTTATGTGACCATTATTTCGATACACTGAGCCTTATCAAGATTTCACTGAAATATTTAGACAAGTTTGATTCTTGTTATTTACAAAAACCTTGGAATAGATTTCAGAAATAAAATTGTCAACACTTTACTTAGCAAGGGCCATGAATATTTTCTCTATCTATAAAACTCTCGATGGCATACTATACCCATGAAACTGTCAATAGTTTTCTACTGACGTATCAGCCATGCTAATATCTCTGTTGCCATATATCTTTTTGATGACACAGACTCATATTGCCATACACCGCCCATCCCTAAACACGACGGCTTTATTTTAACTTTATTTACCTTACAGATGAGGGTTCGATTTGTTCGAGTCTCCTGTTTCCACCATTATATTCACCGTTAGGGTCCAGATTCGAATGCAAGAAAAGGCGTATGTTGGGCAGAAGAAGTCTACTGCTTAGACTACTTCTGTTTCCTGTGTGTAATGAAGATTAAGTAACGTCGCAAAGCCTTATTTCATTTAGGATTCCACTTTTACAATCACTGCTGAAGTGCATTTCACGTTTTCACTTTATTATGGGATCTCCATGCAATAGCATAGTGTATTTTAAGCGCAGACTTGCCATATATGCGATATTTTCAAATTGTGACTACATGCTTGAGGAATTGCCATCCTGTAAAGGAAGCATTTGTATCCATTTGATATGTAACTTTGAAAAATGTATATAAATGTTCTACCTAGCTATTATTTATTTTTACACATTTTCTCGGGACAGAAATGCTCCCGATAATTTTAGTTCCAACTGCCGTAAGTGAGCCACTTATTGCTTGATTTCATTATATATATTTTTAAGGTAAAATCTTTCTGGTTTTTAATAGTAACATATAGATTAACTTTAATATTTGATAAATGAGAAAAACACATCGCTAGCAAGAAAGATTTGTCCTAATGTATGCACATAGCCTTATATTAACTTTCCTTCACACCACTTTCCTTCGTTAGTCTTCTCCTGAATTCAACTGACCATGCTCAAATTTCTCACCTTTCTGCTATTTTACCTATCGACCACCGATGTCTGAAACGAAACCTCTCCCTCGATTATCAAAAGCTCACCATCAATGGCCAATGGGAAATTAAATCCACTATAAACGTCTCTACACCATAACTTTTATTCATAAACGATCACTAAAATAGAGAGACTATTTATTGGTCAAGGGCCATCAACCTTTTTTTCGTTCACGAAAAAATTATGGTTTATATTTTGATCGTTTTAAACCTTTAATCACCCTTGATGCTTGGAGATTCGTTGAAATAAATAAAAGGTCCAATACGAAGGTGCACGACCTCATTAATTAATTGTACCTCCAGGTTAACGCCATCTGACCCCAGCCATAAATCAAACTTTTTTCGAAGTAACTATCACTTGATCAGACGTTTCGTGGCTTGAAAGAATCAAATTTCAGAGATCTATAAGAGCCGTCAGAACTTTGACACAAACGACTACCTACTCTGGAAAATTATTTCAGCACAAAAAGAAACGAGTCAAGTCGTGCACATTTATGTGATAGCATGTGACACTAAAAGGAATCATTGCTATCGCAGCAATGGCCAGGAGGTGAGATCTTGCGGATCTTTGTCGCGTGTTAATGCTTTATCGCCAATCACGAACCGTGAACCTTTCCCGTAGCGTTTTTGTTTTTAACGATCACTGTTCTCTAGCGCATTAATTTTTTCCACAGTCTATTTTCTTTCAACTTAATTCTCAAAAAAAAGTATCAAGCGAATTGAAGAAACGAAAGAAATAACAACAAAAAGAACTATGATGACGTTCTTCCTATCGCGCAAGGCGCTTTAAGAGAAAAAAGAGCAACGATAAGGAGCGATGGCGTTTCGAAATTCAGTAATCACACCTCACTCGTTTCTTTTCCAAGAATGGAAGAGATTACATCTACATAATACCCTGCAAGCCACCTAAAGGGTGTGTAGCAGGGGTTAGTTATCACCAGCAGGCATAACACTATACCCGATTAAAGTTAATGTAACTACACCCATTAATGCATAAGAGAAATCTGCTAATACTTGCCTGGAGGCGAAATTTCACTAACACGCACCACACTGTAGATATGATACCAATATTAGAGGAACTATATGTATTTATGTTTCTATACAACTGCATAAATGCGCAGAGATACAGGAGTTTTAAAAGAGGAAGAAAAAGGCAACTTTTACAAATACCACTGAATATTTATTGAAAATCGACCCGGGTTTCGATGTAGGTTCACATCATCATCAGGCAAAAATATAAAAGAAGCGCATGCCTTATATACATGACATAGCCATGTGAGGGGGGAAGGGCGGGGGGGTTGACGAAATACGGGAAGAGGGTAAAGGAAAATGCTAGAGACGGACTAAGAGGACAAAGGGGATGGGGTTACAGCTTTGAGAATGGGGGAAAAGACCGGGAACATACATTCATTTACAAGGAATTTATTTTTATAACAAGGTGTTTTACAACAAGAATGAAAGACGTGCGGTTAATACTACGCAACAGTAACGCAGAATAATCCGTTAATTGCTTTGAAGCCTGAGTAATAACAGAATCTAACTCATCAAATGTGGTAGGCAGGAGGGAGAACATTATTGCTGATTTAGTTCGAGGATTTAGCCCTTTAATAATTAAACTGACTGTTTGAGAATGCGTACTTTAACGCCAAAACATGAATCGCTTTAGAGTGGAACATACGAAATCATGTGGTGTTTTTCGGGGAAAGTGATACCTCTTGACTTAGATGGAGATGAGGCTTAAGATCTTACTTGTGATCTCTCAGAACTCTAGCCCAAACTTCTTGGGTGATGTGGGCCCAAGATAGATTCTGATTTAACATGGATAGTCAAAATCGACGAGAACTGGCTGTCAGCTAAGTAATGACTAAATAAAGAAGAGTAGACAGAGGAACGAGAACAAGACAAACTATTTCAGTGAGCTTAAACATAAAATAGTCCCGATTTCCCTTATTTAAAACCTCGAAAGGAAGAAAGTCAGCGATCAGCTGTTTTACTACGACCAGGTCTACGAACAGCGGCATAAATGGTTGCACTTGGATAGCAACGGGAGCTGGGTTAAGGTCACTAGTCTGGTTTAAAGGAACCACAGGTGTGGACTCCTCAGAAACCCCAGAATTTTCCTAACAGACCATTTGCCCATTCGATTTATCTCACCCATGTCCGGCATTGGTTGAGCCAGATCTCGCGACTGATTTCTCTGAACTTCCGGGCATGTTGCCAAACGAAGCTTTCGCTCGAAATATCAGAAGAACAAATACTTCGCCAATAGACAAAGTGACAGAACTGAAATCCCACAGGATTAGCAAACACTACAAAACGTCAACGAGGAAGGCGAATAATTGACGAGAACAAAAAAAAGAATTGGTGTGCCTAAGACCACACGGGAGAAGTGTAAACTTCTATGGCGATATTCTGATAAATATAATATATTTTTAAAAACTACACCAATAGGAACGATCCTGGGACCTTCGGTACGTAGGGCGACGACCCTAACCACTACGCCATCTTAATCTATTACATTAAGAGCGTACTCTTGAGTTTGCATTCGGCAAGCTAATCGTGACGTGAGAAAAGGAGCGTGACGCCCAGAATCCGATTTACCGCCTGCAGAATTGTCTATGCGTGGTGCGCCTATAGAAATTTACACTTCAAAAATTCCCAATTTGGGTAAACGTCCACAGGTCAACACGAAAACTTCGTGATGGAAGGAAAGATACATATAAGTAGAGGTCAGAGATCCTCATGAAACACCCACCAACTGCTTTGCAAATACATCAAATGGAAAAACACGCTCTGCTACCAATTTTGTAGCGTAACGGGAGAGGGAAATAGTTCTCTCGCTGAAAATGCCCGTCTAGAAACAAACTCTTTATCTCAGGTGAGAAAAATAAGGAAATTAACGTGAAACAAATATTATCGATGGACAGCTAACAAAAGTAGGAATATTTCTCTACATAAACCAAATTACAAACCAATAATCAAAGGAAGGTGGGGAATAATAAAAAAAAGGTGGGTAAGTAGCCCACCAAGGGGAAACACCTCCAAAGAGTGGAAATTGTGGCAAAAAGGGCTGGGAGGAATGCATGTAAAATAGTGTTGAAATAAATGAAAATAGAGTTGTTGGACTTGTGCGAGACGAGCTGGACGAACAGCGAAGATCAGAGATCAGATAGATAGATACGAAAACATTTATGGGGTAATTTTGAGATTGAAGGTGAGAGGGCGGAGAGAGAGAGAGGAATTTAATAATAAATGTCTGCGAGTAACTAATTAGGTGAAGTGTAATTGGTGGAGAGAACAATACGAGGAGATAGAAGATGTACAGTAAGAGGGGAAATGGGTTAGCTATTGTTTAAGGTGAAAATGTTACCAAGTGATACATCTACAAAATACCCTGCAAGCCACCTCAGAGGTGTGTGGCAGGGGGTGAGTATTCAACAAGATATATTACACTATACCCTAAAGTTAGTGTAACTACGACTAATTATACATAATTAGCATAAATCGCTAACGCTTGTCACGAGGCGAAGCCTCACGAGCATGCAGTACACTACAGATATGCTCACAATGGAGAGGGACCGTTAATATATATCTATTTATCCGATTGGGACAAACAAGGAAAAATTTAAGTGGGGTAAATTACCGTAATACAGAGTTCTTTCACAAAAAATAAGCAACCTGTTTCCTAAAACCATTTTAAAATAGCCTTCTACAACAATGAAAACGTAAAAAATTTTTTAAATAAAACAAGAGATAAAATTGATCCCTTAGATAATAGAGGTATATATTTATTGGAATGCAACGAGTGCAATGCGGCCCATATTGGAGAGACGGGCCGCACTTTCTGGATGAGAGCAGAAGAGCACAAGAGGTGTTTCCGGAAATGTAACCTCTCCCAGTCCCACTTTGCTAAACACCTGTGGGAGGAGAACCACACCAGTGATTTCACCCCGAAGACTTTACACCGGGAGGAAAAGGGAGGAGAATGGACAAAAAAGAAGAGTTGTAGATAAGAGTAATAGCGATACAAAAGATGAAAAACATATCAGAGAAGATACTAATCGAGCGGGAAGATATCCAGGACAGGAGGTTGTAATACGTTGAAGGTGAATATGATAGAGACAATAGACAATTGAACTTACAAAGAAGGGAGGAACAATAGAGAAGGATGATCAAAAATCGGAGAAACTAGATAGAGCAATAGAAAATGCACCAAGAGAGATAAAGGCAAGAAAAGTCATGGGAGTAAATAAAATCCCGTCGGAGTTACTGAGGATTTTGGGAAATAACGGAAGGTGAACGTTTTTAGAACAAATTCGTAGGATTTACGAGGGTCAAATATGGCCAGAGGAATTATTGAAAACAGTTTTGATCCCTATCCCGAATAAGAGGAAAGCCTCAGAATGCCAAGATTGTAGAACAATTAGTTAAATTTTACGTGGATCAAAAGTTTTACTTAGGATAAAAGGAAAGTGTATTGAGCAAATAATTACATAAGCGATGACGTTTGGGTTCAGGAAGGGGAGGAAACTTGGGATGCGAATGCAGTGTTGAGAAAAATTACTAAAATGAACCCAGAGCAAAATCAGAAATTTACACTTGTTTCGTGAATAGAGTCAATAAAAAACTGAATAAAATACAAAAATTGGAGTAGATTGGATAGGAGACTCATTCGAAACATATATTTCGAGGACACTTTTGAGGGAGGCTGACAGATAATTAGGGTGGGCTGTTGGTTACAGGCCGCGGAATAACTGGGATGTCCTCTTTTACGTTTAATTTTTAACATTAATGCCAAGAAAATGGTCAGAGAGGCATGGGAAGAGATCAAAGTAGGAATAAATGTTGGAGAACAGCTGAAAAATTCGGATCGATTAGCGGAATACCAGGCGTGGATTAGTCGATCATCCAAGGTTGCAAGTTCATTAAGAAATTAGTGCGGTAAATACAGAATTAAGATTAGTCATTAAAAAAACAAAAGTAATGAGATTTCCTAGGATTAAGAAGGTGAAACTGGTCATTAAAGAAGAAGCGTAGTAATCAAAGCAAATAACACAATTGAATTACTTGGGCAGTACTTGGAAGGTATATGGTCACAACATCAAGTACATTAAAAGGAGAATTTCGTGAGTAAAAGAGGTGCTCAGCAATAGGAAAAGCAGTAGCAGAAGTTGCTGTTTACGATGGGGGTGTTCTGTAAGAATTTAGAGAGAAGGTTGGCGAAGAGTTTAACATAGGAGTGTAGCATAGTTCGTCGCAGAAACGTGGTCTCTGAGAAAAGAGAACGGGAATTGGCTACAGGCGTTCGAGATGTGGAAGGAGAAGACAGAGAATAGGCTTTGTGGACGGGATGAAGAGAGGTAGAACGTATGCTGAGATGAAGATAGAAATCATTCTGCAAATAAAAATCCGCATTCTAAATCTTAAGTGTAATGGAAATCTTAAATGTATGGAATTGTGAGTGAGAGGGGCAATAAGTAGACATAACACATTTGGAATGTCCTGAGTGTACATAGGAGATGAAAGGAGTTACCTAGGGAGATAGTATTGGGCAAGCGGAGACGTGGGTTACGTCCTATTGATGAATCACAACGACGGAGGAGGAAGGGACGAGGGCCTGTCGAAAAGCATAACCATTTGGGTATAAAATCGAAGTTGAAGAATACATAATGTTTACAAATAATGCAAAAACGTGGGTTTGTAACAGGCCATTAGTTGCACTATCAACTTTCCTGAAATTAAGCCAATAAAAAAAATTATTCATTGCCCTGGCAAAAAATTTTAACGTAAATTCTGATAAGAAATAGAGGACCCGCAACACATCCTTGTACTACATCGGTGTAGTTGATGAGTCTACATGATCAATGTAACGTTAAATGCGAAACGTTAACGATGTAAACCACGTGAATTTGTAGTGAACAAGGCGTGGACTAGGGACTCATTTTCATTTAAGACCTGAGCGCTGATCCGCGAATCTTGACCTTGGCTGTGCCCTCACAGAGATTACGAAGGAGCCCCTCCACTACCTTCCTCTGGTTTCGGGTTAATTCTTTACACAAGTCCTTGAATTATTTAAAAGGATACTCCCTCTTTCGAAGGTACCCTTCTTTTGATCCAGGCCTTGATTACCGCTCCACAACTCCTTTCCCTTCTCATTTCTTAAATGCCCAGATCCCTCCCTGGCTCCCCTACTCTCCGTCAAAACCCTTTTTTATCCATTTGCACTCCTTAATCCGAGAGGTTTCTGCAAAAAAGTAAAAGATCAGACCCACTCAGTGGCGTATCTAGAATTTGGCTCCAGAGGGTGTCCAGAATATTTTTAATTGGTGTAGTACCGGGAATTTGGGCCCAGTCCACAGTAGGGGACCTATCCCGGAAAATGTTTGAAAATTATAACGACAAAACTACATTTTCAACCTTTTTTTAAGCAATTAAAGATGTCTAGTTTGCTAATTTTTTTTTATTAATGATGGAACCCTGAACAAAGTTGCTTCTGGGGGGGGGTCCGGTCCCGTTGCCCCCCCCCCCCCACATAAATACGCCCATGGACCCACAAACATCCACTTGTGTTCCCCTTCGCTCCAACTCAACCAACATCTAAGAAATCAAGCATAAAATGTTCATCTCCCGCGAGAAAACTAAACAATCTAATTACACCCCATTTCATGTGCCGTGTGGGCGTACGGCAGGAGTTACAATGTACTACACGTGCTAAAGAGTACATAAAAGCAAAAATCCATGTCTTCATCCAAAATATTGTTAATAACGGTGAGGACAGAGCTCATCCAAAAGACAGCATGCATTTAATTCATTCTTCATGTTTGAGTAGTGTACACGACGGTAAATTCTCTAACGGACTCAACTGTACAATACATAAGCCCATACGTTCACCAGGGACCGTGAAAAATGCCTTGAAAATGGGCAACAAAATGTAAAAGTCAACTGATTTATAACGGTACCTCAATGGTTTTAAGTGGCTGCATAGTACTGCTTCTCTGCTCTATATCGTTGTATTTCAAGCGGAAGTATCAAACAATATTAATTAGTTCACTGCCTTCCACAAATAAAATTAACACGGTTATTTTCGTTACATTGTGGTAAACCAGCTAAAATTCTCATGAAAACGCGTCATCACAGGCGGCGATACCGTTCCGTGACGCCATCCGCCGAGTCTCCCATCACGTAGTGTTTCTACGCCGCCACACACGGGTAATATTTATCCAAACATATTTTCGTTAAACAACGTCTTTAAAAAAGTTTTTAAAAATAGTGCACGTTTCCCACTTTATACTGTACAAAATGTGATTTTCAAGATTTAAGAGCAGTGAGGAACTGAGACACTTAAACCTTTAAATGTTATCTAGTAGCTATATGATGACATTTTACATTCTCGGAAAATCTCCTGACGTACCACTCGTACTTTAAACCGGGATCTCAAAACTGAGAGTTGATAGGTCATCTCACCATTGCATTGGGACACCGCATAGATTAGCCACTAGAATTGAGTAGCATGGCCTGAACTTAATTAGCGTGCGGCACCCTGAGCAAAAGGAAGACGACATTTCCTTTAGACCCGATTTCTTAGTAATAATTACAGTTTATTTGATTTCGAGTTTACTCTTTCTGAACAATAACTACAATCTTTGACAGCGGAAGGGAGTTTTTTATTTCTCATAAAGGTAAACTACATGTTATTATCATTATTTGGGTAATCTACCGGTTAAGGTGGGTTAATTGAAAGTGAGACAAAATTCCCTAGATTTTTACAAGCCCAGGACACTACCTCAGTGCATAATTTCTTTCTTCATCTCAGCGGGCGTCTTGCATCTTTTCATCCCGTCTTTAAAGCCTATCCTTTTTCTTCCCCTTCCCACTTACCCCACAGCTTCCCTCTATCAAGGCCTTCAGCAACCCCTCGCCCCTCATTACCACCAACCACCTACTCTGCCTCCTCCTAATTTCCCCCAAACATTTCCTCTCCTCACCCGCCATACCAAGCACGTCCTCGTTTGTCTTCCTTTATGTACACCGCACTTTCTCCATCACAACTCAAACGCCTGCAGCCTATTTTCGTCTTATTTACATGTTCGGAGTCCACGACTTGTGCATCACACAACGCTACCCTCCATAATAAAGTCTTCACTAATGCAGGGTGCAACAAGTCAGTACAGTATAGGCACCCTACAATTCCCAACATTTCTCAAAGGAATTCGTCAATATGTTCTTCATCGACAAGAAAAGCACAAATGCTAATTTTCATTTTGCCGAATCACGGCGATGTAATTCATAGAAATAGCCATTGCAAGAGGACTTCAAGGAAGCCAAAATCCGTGAGGCTGAATCCAAAACAGTATTTACGCCGTTCTTGAATAGAAATGTTGATTTTAGGATATTAGGATAATACGGATTTCTGAATATATATTTCCGCATTACGGCGATGGGGTCAGTAAAAAATTGCCACGAGAATTAATCGGCCAGAAATGTAAATAGACCACCGAATCTTTGGATTTCGCATCAATGCCCTGAAGATTACGCTACCCAGGCTTCTTAACTCATGGCAATTTTAGAATTATGAAAGAAAACTATATGTTGTGCCCTTGCGTTCCATCAAGGACGGCAACGCAATGGAAAAAGAGGTCTTCAATTAATTCAAAACCCGTTAGGGTAGGTCCAAAATAGCACATAATTCGTGTTCAGCTACAAATGTTGATTTTCATGCTGTCAAAAAACAACCGCAGAAAGTCGGCGGAGTAATACTCAAGAAAAGGTCGAATGTGGTTGCGCCGGGGACTAGACCGATACGTGCATTTACGTGCATTCGCGCTAATAAGTAATAACTAGCGGCCGTCGAGGTGATAGCGCCCACGTTTGCGGCGTGCAATGCATCGACGTTTCGACGTTCTCCAAGCCACCCGTTCCACCATGGTCATATAGCATCACTGATCGATGGATAACTATACGCACTTTCCAATGAGGTACGTTTTAATGTATGTACTTTTAATCCAGGCTTTTCGATGAATAATCTAGTGAAAATATTTCGTACAGTGTGACTGAAGCGTGCCAAGAACGTAAGAATGTGATTATAATGTGACAAGAGTGTGATAAAAGTGTAAATTTGGACATGAAAGTGTGCCCAAAATTTGAGATACATTTTAATGGGACAGTGTGAAGACACCGTGCACACACAAATACACTGATCATACAGCAAGAGAAAACCTTTCACACAGCATTAGGACACAGTGAAGTGTACACAGTATGTTATAGGTACATGGACAGAGAGAATATCATGTAAAAAAATGTGTAGACAGTGAGTGTACTCCATATACACTTTGACTAATGCTCTTTTACAGAGTAAAGCACATTTTTTTCATACTGTCCGTCACGATTTAAACAGAAAACAATGAACAACCAGTGAGCAGGTATTCACTGTGAATAATACCCTCGTACATTGTTGTCACACTGTCCGTCGTGCTTTAAACAGAGCACAATGTGCAAACAGTGGGAATATACTGCGACTAATACTCTCGTACAGTGTGCTGCACATATTTTTCCCAGTGTCTGTCAGGGTTTATTTTCACCAGGGTATAGGCCACCATCTGAAATTGAACTACATATCTCACCGCTTATACCTACATGAATTGTCATCAACAAATGTTATGCACTCAGTTTTTGGCTTATCACGAGAAATCTGAAAGACATTTTTCGAGTGAACCTAAAATCAGCGCGCTAACACATCGGAGTCACGAGATAATCCGAGAGGAAATGTTTTGCTCACGCCCAAAATGGCCGCCAGTCGCCCAAGTCCTTCATTTGCAGTTCGCGCATGCGCGGCGCCAACTTTAGGTCATGCTTACATCGTAGTCATACACTCGAAAGAACGACACCACATTCACTTAAATATTGTTATTCTTAACAAAATTATAGAGTAGAAATGGATCACCCTGCAAATGTTACATAGTCGTTTCCGTATCCCGGTATGACAGCATTGGATTGATTTATAAAATGCGTATCGAAGTCAAAACAAAAGCATTCCCACTAAAATCCGAAGCACATTCCGAAGCATCATTAACATTCACAACTTCAACAAGACAGTCAGCGAAGGCCACCAAAGCGGCTCCTACCACGAAATTTCGAATGAATCAAATGCAGTTTCTGGACAAGGAACGCCGCGCCGCCTCAACGGTCTCGAGCAATGGGAGATCATGAAGTGAAGTAAAAGAGGAGAAATAATAATGAATGACATAGAATTTCAATGTAACTCCCCCATACTCTCCCTCCCACCCTGAAACTATGACCACAACCCTCCCTCCCCATCCCCTCTTTCCTTCCAGAACCGTCTCTCTCTTTGGCCCCACTCCCGTGGATAATACAGTAAGCTCTTTCAAACGGATGTTGTATCTGAAAATGACGCTTTGGCGCTGAAAATCGTTGTGCAATAAATCATTCAGTGGACAGAACCAAGTTTTATTATTTCAGTTCATAAATTTGTTCCACCACATCTCGTCAGACATCGTGGAATATATTCAACATGACAGGTGTAAAATGCCATTTATCCGCGAACTATAAGATAACATTATAGCAGCTATTGAATCTTCATAATTAGAATATTCTATGGGTAGTGTAGTTAATTATTTAATTTGATCTTCAGCGCTTTTACAACTTACTATGTAATGCTGAAAACACGTCTCGTGTGCTTCCTGTATAAGTATTGTATCTCCTTGAACTTATGTAGTTACATATACATTAATACTCATAGTTTCCATAACAATGGTAACAAAAAGTCTGGTGCATGTTGCAAAAAATTCACTTCCTGAACAGGTACTTGCAGGTTTTTGCTAATTCACCAGTTCTCGTAGTTCCAATAACTTCTGTTGGATATAGTGTAGGTGAAAACTCACCCCCTGCCACACACCATTGAGGTGACTTGCAGGATATTATGCAGATGTAGTCTACTCCCCCGCCACCCAAGTTTATCCTGCTTATTCGTACCATCATTTGCGATAGACTCCTATCTCCGCTCGCCTTTCCTCTCATGATAGACAAAATCGCTGACCCAGACGAGGACCCAACGCTCCGCATTAAGATATTCACTAACCTTCCCTTCTCTTCTGATGAACGAAAACAATGCAGCGCATGGGTCACTCACCAATTATCGGGGTCCATAGGCTGAAGCGGGGAAAATATGGGGAGTGTTTTTGTTGGTTGTTGCTGGGGTGATGGAATACAAAACACCTCCAGGGATATCGATCAAATCTCCCAGAATCTCTCAATCCTTCGAGCTTCGTAACTCTGCCGCTTGAGAGCATCTTATCAGCGCCCATTTAAAGCCCTTTCTATATTAAGCATAGAGTTAAATTACTAAAAACTCCAAGGTTTTGTTTACAATGCCAAGTTACTTACGCAATTTTCTTCTGCAAGAGCTTGCGGGGAATTTTACTCGAACAACAATTTTTTAACAAGTTAGTGCGGAGACAAGACCGATTGGTTTCCGTTTACATTGGCAACAATACGCTTTCTGCAAGAGACCTGCCTAAATTTTTTGAAGTTCCGAAAGTGGACTTGCAGGGCAATTCACACGGATAATTTACGTTTGAAGTCATTTTCTGCAAGTAACTAGAGCACTAAACTTGCCAGTGTAAACCCACCTTTAGTAAAAAAAAAGGTAGAGCCCATAATTTCCAGCAGCATTATCGACAACTAGGCTACACCATTTGCAGAGCACTGGTCATGTGCTGGCATCTGCCATTTTAGGTCACATCTAAAATAGACGGTATAAGGAGATAGATCATTGCACGAGAAAAATTTCAAGTATGGTATTTTTTTAAATCGCAGTTGAAATAGCTATTCTGGATGAGGGTCCTTAAATAGACAATTCATTTGGGTTAATCCCCTTTTGCAGTAAAACGTCGGATCTTCAGATGCTAATGGAGGTTCTTCAAGTAGTCATCGATGGTATTGACGTTAAGATAAAGATATATTAAAGGTGTTATCAAAGAAATTTGTCGTGAATTATGGGTAAAAATGCTCCGAATATAAACCAATGTCCACCCGCACGAACTGCATTTAATAACAAAATAGATTTGGCGTCAGGTATGATAATAACTTTCAAGCTTTTCACAGCTGTTTCCGCTAAGAAGAATTTATTTCTAGTTTAAAACGATGGCATAGACAAAGGTACTAGCATCAGCAGAACTTTATGTCGTGATATCATAAGCGTACGTGGAACGAAATTTGAAATAAACCCTCTGAATATTCCAATGAAGCCGTTGTGTTTTCAAACTACGGAGGTAGAGTTAACAATAAGATACATTAAATAGCACCAGCAAATAGAATTATGCTTAGGAACTACTTGCCAAATAAATAGTATTGAGTGATCATAATACTGGCTTGGCATTCAATACAGCAGTATCCTTCGTTTTACCCGAGACTCTTGAGTTCAAACTGATAGAAAGAGGGAAATATTTTTTTCATGGAACCGAATTCAAGGAAAAGGAAAACAACCGTGAATACACTGCCCAGCATATTTTTGATCAGCTACAAACTTGAAAAAATGACCTATGGCTTAGAAAATAAAGAGCTTTGAATCAGTTCTAGAGGTAGGCAACACATTTTAATGCCTTGCTACAGCATTTGCGATAGCATTTCCCGAGAAGTATAGATTTTTCAACAGAGCTAAAAAATGCCTTGGTGTTACGTTGGAAATGGTAAAATATATTATCCAAATTTCCCTCACTAGGTTGGCTATGCATTGGAAAATTAACGGAATATCCATTACCAACCAGCTTTGCTATACTGATTCAGGGAGATACACCCAAGACTGACTGAAACTAATACATTTAAGAAATACAGCATGCATGGTTTTTTTTTAACATTAAAGCTCATGTAATAGATGAAGGTCAGCATATTCTGTGATACATCTGCATGGTGATGAAAATGAAAGCAATGTTTCATCCACTGGGGACAATGAGGGCATTAAAATATCAATTAATACATTCAACAAACATAGAAAAGAAGTGATAGTCTCTGGCAATATTACGTCCACAGCAAGAGCAAAGCAAGCTTGGCCGTAAATGGCCATTCATGAGATTCCGAGGCAATAATTTATTCTGCTATTCTGCAAATCCAGAGAGGAAATACATTTAAATGTTGTAAGTTAAGTATAATTTGAAAATCATAGCATGTATGATTTGGGCGTTCAAAGAAATGTTACATAATTCTTATTCACTAACTACAAAAAATGCCACATTACAACATATTTATACCATGAAGGACGAAGAATATTTCTGAACTTACTTTGGTGGTGTTTGATGCTTCTTTCGTTTTCTCTCACCAACAATTGCCGATGGAGCTATCTTCCTCACAATACCATCATGGAGGTCACCATCAGCAATTTCCAGCTTGCACCAAATAATATCTAAGGATGAAAAAGAAATAACGAATGGAAATGGAACTATAGCTCCATATCTACCAAAGTTCTTTTTAAGCGCAAAACATGAAAGAAATGCATAAGCATAAAAACCAACTTGACAGCCTAATTTACTAAGGTCGTTTAGAGTTTTACGTAGTAGAATGCTGAGAAATGAATACACGGTTCACCAGCTGTTCTCACATAATCCGTCACCCCGTATTAAGTCCGTTTCGCACGATAATTTAACCAGCACAAATTAAAGGCTGATGGCTAATATGATACCTTTACAGCATCGTGTGATACTGGACCAGCGTGTTGGATAAAATGCATGATTGCTATCATATTCGCTGAGCTACCTGATATCAAAATTGATGCAGTGATAGTTTTCTATTTGCTCCAAGCAGGATTTAGTAGCTGTCGGTCAATCACGTTAGCTTTTACAGTCGCAGCGCGATATTCACTTTTTGAATTCAGTATAACTTAATATACATCACTGCGACTATTATTTATTTAAAAAAACTTAGATAAGACGAAAGCCACCATGTAACCACAAAACAGAATACAGGGATAGAAGAATGCTTCTGCACACCTAACTAAAGTGCGGCAAAAAACTTGATTCACACCACTTTTACTCCCATTGACTCACTTAATTATTGCAGTTTTAAAACAATTTTTCCGACTCTTTGATTTTAAACATTCTCAATAATTACCTTAGTTCGAACAGAATGATTCCCAAAAGAAACATCCATAGCATGTGTTTAAGGCGAAATACGATTGTCCTAAAAATGGCTTTACTCTCTGTAGCGTGAGGAATTGAGATATTAGTATAAAAATTTTAATACATGGCTTGGATTACTGCTAAAATTGTCCGCTTGGCTTTAAATTTTAAAATATTCTCATATTAAACCTATAAATTGTTAATACCGGCTGAATTTGTTTTTTTTTTTACAAAAAAATTAAAAACCAGGCGGACATATTGCACAGTTTGGATATAAAATTTCAATTAAAAAATTAATTTTACGCCAACTACTTAACATGTTATTTAAAAAATTAGAACTTAATAAAACTGCCCCGTCAGAGAGAGACTCTGGCGGCGAAATCGGGGAAGTATATAAAAGCGTTAAGGGAGCTACAATACTGGGGGATTTGGAGGGGTGGTGACGAGCAGCTGTTTAAGGAGCAGGAGCGGAAGGGCTACACTCCCCTTCCTCGTGCAGAGGGCATAGAATTCGAAGGACATCATTAAAGTGATCAAAAGTGATCACGGTGAACGACAGAGGGACGTGAAATACTCTTGCTCTTGGATTTTAGATAAATTACTGGATTTTTGTTTAAGGGAAAACCTAGAGCGACTCATGTGCTCATAAATTTATAAGAAAATGATTGGTTTAGGATTTTTTTGGTATATATACATACCATGATGTATTGGTAAGAAAAGGAACTGGGATTCATAATTAAGTTAAATCAGGATTCCAAATTCGGTATTTGAGATTCGATAAAGAAAAGGAATTCGGATTCTGGATTCGGATTTGATTAATTTTGGATTCGACCCATCAATATTTTTAGGTATGGTTCGCTGGAAAGTAAGTGCTTGTTGTTAGCGTTCCTTTTGATATCATGGCTTTTTGCTTGTGTAAATTTTGATTTTTTTCGCCATAGATTATCCTTATATTTTTACTGTTTATTTTGATGCCCAGCAGTTCCTTTTTAAGATAGCGAGGACTGTTGAGTTCAGTCTTTTGGTGGATACATCATGCAAACATTCATCATGTAACTCTATCTATATCAAATGCATACTATTTGCTTTTTTCTATTTTTATGAATAAAGTATTTTTTCAAGGGACTGTAACAGTCTCAATCTCGCCCTAATAAAGTCGCATTATTATTATTATTATTTGTTACAGTTGTAACATTCCCCTCCGAGTCCCCGGCAAGCCTCAGGTTTCATTGCAGTCATAATGGCCGGAGACTCGAGAGGGGTTGGGCAGTGATCGCAGCCACGTCCGACGCCCATCGGATGAGTGGCTACGCTGCTGTCGGGTCATGCGTACGCAGTAGACGGAGTGACCCCAGGATGACGTCCTTCTGCATGCGTGCGACTAGTGATTCCGCCTGTGCCACGCAGGACGGAATGCACTTGATGTTATTTAGCATCGAGCCCTTAACTCCACCGAGCACACCTACGATGAAGACCACTAGTTTCACAGTGTCCGGGGTACATCTGTCGAAGTTCGAAAAGTAGGTCTTGATATGTCGTCGGTTTTTCCACCTCCTTCGCATCCATTGTAGTTTCAGCCGGAGCCGAAAACTTGATTACGAACATGGAGCGTGTGAGGTGGTCTAGGAGAACGATATCAGGCTTGGTTGCCTCCAACTGCCTGGTGGTGAAGGAGTAATTCCACCAGATTGAACATTTATCGTTCTCCACGACAGACTTAATATCTCCAGGGGCATAGGGTAGCACAGGTGTTTCGTCGATGCCATAATGGCGTCGAAGGTGATAGTATAACACCCGCAGGGTCGCGATGTGCCGAGCTAAATACCCTGACCTGGCGTAATAACTACAGCCGGTGAGATGGTGACTCAAAGTCTCCGGCTGTGCTCGGCACGCCCTGCATCTCGTGTCCGCGACCTCCGCCTTGAATATAATGCAGCGGTAGACGAGTGTGTTTATGACACCATCCTGGCACGTGAGGACAAAACCCTCGGTTTCGGACTTCAGACCGGCGGAGCGTAGGAAGGCAAACGTCAGCTCCTTCGAGAACCCATGCTTTTTGATGTTTCGATAGAAACCTCCATGCATGGGCTTATCGGTATGCGCCTTGAGCAAGGCCTTCTGGTCGGCTTTTTTTTATTTCGAGCTTAAGGACGTCTGCCTTCAATGACAAGATGGTCGTGTCATTGTCGCTTCCGTCGGATCACGGAGGGAACTCGAGACCGGTTTCGTCCGCTGCCCTCTTTGCCGCCTGGAAGAGAAACGCACCTGCTCCCGCACTCTCGTGCTCTCTTAAGAGATTGAGCAGGGGGTCCCTGCCTTTCAACACTCGACATGCTGTACCCAGAGCAACTCTATTGTGGAGACACTCCAGACTCAATAGTCCTCTACCACCTACATTGCGAGGGAGGTACAATCTGGCGACGGAAGGTTTCGGATGAAGACTTCTATAGATGGTCATCATCTTCTTTGTTCCCCCATCGAGGTTATGCAACTCGTTGACGTTCCACTTTATGTATTCGAAGGTATAGAGCGGTGTAGGAACCGCGAACATGTTCGTGGCAAGAACGATGTTCTTGCCAGACAGCTCAGAACTGCAGATGTTCCTGAGAGTCTACCTGTATTTTGCGGTGAGCCTTTCCTTCACTGCTGTAACCTCCTGCATTCGGCGCTGGGGGATGCCGAGGTATTCAGAGATATCATCTTCCTCGAGGTGACGAATGACGCTCCCGTCAACAAGTTGCACGTCTTTCTTGATCTCCGAAAATCTTCCTCTCGCCAAGTGGATGGAGGCACACTTGTCCATTCCGAACTCCATCCCTATAACCTCACTGTATTCCAGTTGGGTGTCCAGGGTAGTGCGAAGGTCTTTCGCGTTAGAAGCATACAGCTTCAGGTCATCCATATAGAACAAATGAGTGACCTTATGCTTCCTGTCACCTGGAACACCGCACATGTATCCTCTTCCTCGTCGCAGCCTAAGGGACAGGGGAAGGAGGGAAATACAAAACAGTAAGGGCCTCAAGCTGTCGCCTTGAAAAACGCCACGGTGGTATGTTACCAACTCTGTGGAAACTGACCGCTTGCCTGTAGTCAGAACGAAGCGCGTTTTCCAGAGTGGTAACAGGCGTTGGATGCAGGACACTACCTCTGGGTGGACTTTCATCACCTTCAGCATGGAGATCAAAAGCTCATGCAATGTGGTGTCAAAAGCCTTCTTGTAGTCCACCCAGGCCAATGATAGGTTTCGCTTATGCCGGATGGCATCCTGGCATATGCACCTATCAATGAGCAGGTTGTTCTTGCATCCCGCGATTCCCCGCTTTGAGCCCCTCTGCTGGTACACCTCCTCCCACACAGGCTGGACGTGGTGGAGGATAAGGTCGCTTAAGATCGAGGTGAACGCCTTATATATAGTTTTGAGGCAGGTTATAGGGCGGATGTTCTTTGGATTGAACAAGTCTCCCTTCTTAGGTATCAGAACCGTGCGTCCCTCAGTCAGCCAAGGTAGAATAGGTTCTCTGCCTATCAGAAAGGACGTGAAGATTCTGGCGAGGTGTTGGTGGGTGGAAGAAAACTTCTTGCACCAGAAGTTATTCACGGCAACCATTCCTGGAGCCGAGAAGTTCTTCTTGCCAGAGAAGGCCTTCTTCACGTCACTTTCTGTGACTGAAAGAGGTCCATCCACATCTTGTAGGTGGTGGTCACATTACTCTTTAAAATGGCCTATGGTCGGAGTGTTTCCGTTGAATGGCTTGGAGGTTTCGTAGATCTCCTTCCAGAAACGTTCAACCTCTTGGACGGGTGGTGGAGATTCGGCGACAGGCGGAGGTGGTCAAAAGAGACGGAACGGGCGAAGGAGAATAGTGGAATTATCCCTCACGGCCCGACTCCTCTTGATGAGTTTTTTCCGGGCAGTGATGAGTGCTCCAGCTCTATCGACCGCGTGCTGCTTAATGATAAGCAGCACGCTTTTATTCAGTGTGTGATGGTTGTATCTGAGACTGCGCGCTATGCGCTGAACTTTGGGAGTGAATGTTCTCCCAGATAAGATGTATTCCATCACACACTGGGTTCTCGACGCCTGTCGTCTCGCATGCGTGATCTTGGCCTCCAACTGTTCCCGCCTCTTTGCTGCTTTGTCCTCCCAAGAGGTGTTATTTTGGGAGTGAGCCATAATTTTGGCAGCAGCGTAGACCACGCAACTTACCGTCCAAAGGTCCGACGTTGATAAGACCATTCAACTGGGGCAGGTGGTTACCCCGCAGAGAGATCTTTCGGTGGGTGCCTCTCTGCATAGGTTGTCCTTCATCATAGTTAATGGTGCTTAACAAACGCGTTCGTAGTTCAGAGACGGCCTGACCAGCTTCCTCCCCATTTTGCCGAGAGACTGACACAAATATCGTTCTCGACTCAGGCTGCGGTGAGGCTGCCTGTGCCGGGGAGAGTGGTCTGGCCGGTGGTGTATCCCTCTGAACTGGCGGTTGGTGGGGAGTTTCCTTTTTTCGCAGGTGTTGGGATAATCGCTCAGATTCTGCTGCGATAGATTGTCGCGTTCTGGATGCATCTCACACCACAAAGAGAGCATCCTTGCCATATACCCTCTGCAGTCGGACTCGCTGGCAGCATGGCATGCGAGGAGGTCGCCCCTTAGGGCTTCCGTCCACTGCATACGAACTCCCTTATCTGATGGTACTCCATTGCCACACCCAACTTCACTTGAGCCCCCATCCGAGAGGGGCCGGTTGTGGGTGGGTTTCCTGGTTTTTTTCCTTGGAACCAGTTTTACTACATGTGGAGTGGTTGGCCCCACACGCAGACGTCCACCATTAGCTGGCCAAAACCGTTACCAGATACGCCACGGGGAGGCTGGTGGTCCGGCTTTCGTACCCGTACATTATGATTATTATTATTAGCTGAAGTTAAAATCGTATAAAAAAGCGTTCAATACCACAAAAACCACAACACGATTACGAAAACTGTATTATTTCCATCCGCAGGTCGCTCCTCTATTCTGAGACCCGCATTCTCACGATAATATTCGCTGTATGAACTTCAAGTCCCAACGCTCTTCCAAAATCCAAACCGGAAGAAATGCCATTCAATACATTCCAGGGTCCTTTCCATGGTGGAATCAGGTGAACGAATTCCCTCTCGGAAAGTGAGTTCGGAAGGAGAGCCCTTGTTCCACTTGGAGAGTTTATTGCTTCCTCGCTCAGGAGGGGGGGATTTGGACTCGTTGTCACATCGTCGTCAACTTGGGACTAACAGAACAGAGGGAAATGGGTTGGGTTTGAATGGAACAGAGCAGATAAATCATTACGATACTTTAATTACACATATACAAACACAATAGTTTTCGGCGCATTAGCTGTACAAGTGATCCATTGAATATGGCCGATCGCGTTATTTGATGGCTTCGGTATTCTCGGGTGCTATCGCTATGGTTTCATCTACAATCTTCTTTAATCTATGGGAGCAATGGATAAGTACTCATTCTTGGAGGGTGATGCTCGGATTGACCCATGGAGACAGAACCAAGTGTATCGCGGGATTACTGATCGCATTCATAATGTTCCTCGCACGAACTTCTTGGTTACAGTTAGTGTAAGCAGCCACAAATGCAGTGAAAAGAGTGCAAAGGCAGTGCAATGGCTAGGGATGTAACTTGGGGCCATTAGCCAGGCCAACAAGTGCGTCGGGGGCGCCTAAGAGGGTCTTTATGTACCAGCCATAGTTTTCTCGATCCCCGGTCTCCTGAACGGAAGCCATTCTCTCCGGACCGGAACCTCGGGCCTTAGATTCTTGGGCGGGGAGGATCCTTCGGGAAGTGGGTGCGTAATATTGATTACCCTGTGTCGGGCCGCTCAAACGTTCCAAATCCCTGTCCCTACCACGTCACTTATGAACCGGAAAAACACGTCGTGATGAAGGCTTCTCTCTCTGCTTTGCCGACGGGTTGTGGGTGCTCTAAAAAGGACACCCGTTCGCCATTACCAAAGGTCCTTTGTTCCAGCTCACTTATTCAAAGGTGCTCCCTCGATGAAATGAGCGATTGTGTTATCGGCCGATGTCACGCGATGTCTCAAGGCTGTCGATGACCCGACGGTGTCCTTTCTGGGACTCGGAGATAACAGTGAAAAGGCCATCTTTTTATTTTTCATTTATATACCGCGATTCTTCGTGATTGGTGGAATGCATCGACCAATCCGAAATCTGCATGGGAAAAAATCCACAAAACATGGAACTGGTATCCGTTAAAAACTATTTGAGAATTAAACCGTGAAAAGGAAATTTTGATGTCTGCCATGGAATGAAAATTTATTTGAAAGAATAATCTTCCTCAGGGAGGATGAAAACTTCATGCCATGACAAGATTAATGTGGTAACAATACTTAAAGTAATTACAATTCAAAGATTATTTTAATGCGGAATGGAATGTGTGAAGCACCTTTACAGTGATAACAGATAGAGAGCAGAGTAGGATCCTTGTTTCTGTGATACCCACGGTATTTGCTCCGTGGCAATAGAAAGTCTGATGGATTCGAATGAGTAGGAGGACGGTGACAAGATTTCCTGGTAAGATATCCCCTTGTGAATGACTCTGAAAAGTGAGATATATAAGATGATACGTAAATTGTAACTTGATATTCTGTGTTCGGAAAAATGCACCGGCTCAACCACAATGTTTCGCAGCTAAGACGATGTCGGATTTCGCGGTGAAAAGCGTGAAAAGGGAGTGGAAGACTTGGAAGGAGAGGGACTTTCTTTTTCCATGCGTCGTCATAATTCGCGATATATGCTTAGGAGGTCGCGCTCGCAGTCTACGACAATCGTCCCATCTTGCGAGTAAGATTCACACCAAATCAACATCGTATTTCACCTTAGTACTTGTGCACATAGTTAAAAGCCACTATTACAAAAGCAATGACGAAAGGACTGACAAATATTGGCAAAGGTATGTAACACAACAAATCAGAACTCAACTGCCGTCATCATCTGCTTTCGGCGGCAATAGCAGCGCATAAAAGGCTTAAAAAAATAACGGACCCTTTGGAGCTCGATTTAATGAATAATATTCAGTCATTCTATGCGGGCTGGCCAATGCGGATAGCTAATGCCCGGATTCGCCCAGAGCAACGCTTAAGGTATTTTGAGCGAGATATCATTTCACATCAAGTTCGATAAACTAGGCCTCATTATAAAGAAAAATATCTCGTCTTTCTTCGTTGGTGACGCCAAGGTTCCTCGAGGACAACATGCCATGATATTACCCGGATATCGCCATTTCCGCATTATACGAAGTATCGTCGCCGCACCATCATCGTTGGCGCCAGTACCAGGGCTCCCGCTCGTCGGGGAAAGGAGGAAGACTCAACAAAGGACTTCCCATAACTCTGAAGAGGCAATCAGCCTAAACCAGGGCCATCATAAGTTTAGTTACAAGTTATCTTGTTACTTGTTCCATTGTTCATACATTACCATTGCACTAAACATATTTGAGTTGAGTGTTCCCCACTTCATGAGGTATTACAATATATCTTACAGGTAACCGACTTAGAGGTTTCTCTGTGGGTACAAGTCGTCTCCTCTCGTAGCTGGATACGAAGATTTTCGTGCCATTTGGGAAACCACGAAGATGTGCGAATAATTATCAAATCCTCAATGATCTTTACGGCAGTTTCATACCGTGGGATACCTCTGCATTCATGAAATTATTTTTCAACTATCTAAAACTACGGCCATCATTACAGATTTTCCACCGAAATTGGTAGGCTGTATGAAAGTTCTTCATTTTTATTTTTTTTTTCAGGAGGTACAGGTCTATTTATTTGTCAATTATTTATTATCTTTACCGACGTTTCGCATTCTTATACATGCTTTTTCAGGGCTGAGAGAGTTCCTTCTGAATTTTTTGTTTGATGGAACCTTAGTTGCTATTTTTAAAATAAAGTTCGAATTAAATTCTCATTTACGCTATAGTGAAGGGCACATTTAGCAAACTATGACAAAATTGCCTCAGAATAGACCGCTTACTTGAAATTTAATTTTATTTGAAAATTCTTTCTTATTTCACTACCCCCCAAATCCGCGGTCTATTCTAAGATAATCTAGTCCTAGTTTGTTAAATGTTCTCTTTACGACAGCGTAAAAGAGACTTCATTCAATTTTATTTGGAAATTTAAGCACTGGTAGGAATAATGAAGTAAATGAAGAAGTGCATTTGATGCAAGCAATGTGTTTTCATCATTGATCTTCTCAGTATTTTAAATGAATGAACATGTTTGAGGTTTTAACTTGAATTTTTCGTTTCATAGCGTATGCTGAAAACGCCTTCAGAGCCGAAGATTTTTCTCTGATTTCATATATTGTTCTACGTCAAGTAATTCATTTATTTTTTTACCAATCGAAATAGCTTACGGACTACACACTGTTGCATTTTTGACGCCGTGTGCGGGTTAGTTCTCCCTTCATGGTTAGTAATTACCACGTTTTTTTATTAGCTTCAATAGCACAGCCGTAAAATATTGAATGGGAAACGACTTCTAATTTCTGGCTAATATCTCTAACGGCAGTGCAAAAATTTTATTATTATTGGTGTCATTAGAAATACGATTTTTATCTTTATTACGATGCCCGTTTATTGAATTTCATATGCAGAGATATCTTGTTCAAATCTGCCCAAGACGAAGGGAGTTCCTAAAGCTATGTTTTCATGAAGTCGTTTTTACGTCGTTTTGACGCTGCGTAATGAGTCTCACACGTACCCCGTTTTCATGGCAGCGGCAGCATCGGATGAAAACAGAAGACGATTGAAAACCGTGACGCGTTCAATCTCCCAAATTATTCCTGTTTATTTGGAGATAAAATCTTCGTTGTGTAGTTACTGAGGAAAAATGGATGTTCACGAGGAGTTTTGGCGATTGCACCGCTTGAGTTCAATTTCTGTCTTCAACATCATGGTGGCCCACAATTCCCCGAGGAAGAATTCCATGACCAACAAATGACTTGCAGGAAGTGTCGGTCCTCACTCCCGGACGCAGTTTCGGCGATGCAGGCTGCGTTGAAGAGCTCGCTCCTGATTGGCTACAGGTCATCCGGCAACGCCAAAAAACGGCTGCATGAAAACGTAGCTTACGGCAAGCGATTTACGAGGCTGGCGATAATTGAGTGACTTAAAAAATCCCTCCACGCTACGGTGACCGAGCAGATTATTGGCGGTGAGGCTCGGTCGGGTTGACACAACTCGCGTGTGAACGTGCGAGAGGGGTCCGTCTGCCCACGACGTCATTTGATCACAGCAGAACTCCTATTTTCCTCGCTCCACTTGGTTTTCACCAAACCGTTTGAGCCCACTCGAAACCAACCCACACTACTGCCCGCTACTCCATTGAGTAATGAGATATTCACGCTTTCCTCAGTGCCTGAAGAATGGTTAAGCACACAGTACACGCGTAAGTATAATTTAAGAAGATGAAATGCACCTTAAATGAAACCAAAATTAAATCTTCAAGCGATTGTTCGTTTAAGTGGGGCTAAATATTTTCAACACGTTACCCTAAGAAATTAAAATTGTGAATCATTGTGAAATTTTTGACAGTTGGCCAAATCGTCTTCTAGCCAAGGAGGACACAATATTGGCATTACGCATTTGAAGTAATATTTCTACACCCATTTTATGATGTGGGTGATGGTTTCCGGCATAAATTTGGAATAGCTTCATAACTGAAATGAAAAACTTTGGATATTCCACGTTCACAAGTTTCATTAACTAGCATAACTAGGTAACCTGTGTATATTCTCATTTAAAAAGTTAATCATACTTGTAAATGTGGAATATACAAAGTTTTCCATTTCATTAATATGATGCATGTGATGCAAAACCTCATTTATTTTTATGCAATGTAAAATGCGTTTTGGCTTACAACATTGTTAACAATGTAACCTTTTTGATGAAGTCTGCCTCACTACAGGTTCCTACCTAAGAGATCATTTTACACAAGAAATATGGACACAGTACTCATGCATCATGGGGACTATAAGCTAGAGTTAAGTTATGATAACATGCAGAATATTATGTTACTTAGCTTCCGGGATTCCCCACGCATTGAGTTGTCTATTAACGACACTATAGTTTCTCCAAGCATCCTGCTGGCGTGTTCAGGTCAGAAGTATTGATGTTAATTTTTGGTCCAAGTTATACAGGGGGTTGTTGAGTTGGTCCTAGCTCCCGATTGGTGGATCATTTTGGTGGGTGATTGGTTTATTAACTCCTTATATAACTTGGACCAAAAATTGGCATCGATATTTCTGACCTGAATACGCCAGCAGGATGGCTGAAGAAACTATAGTCGTCAATAATAGACAACTCAACGCAGGAATCCTGAGGAAAGCCAAGCAGTATAATTGGGGAAGTCGTGGAAACCTGATTACCGACATGCAAAACAACTACAAAATCAGAATGCAGATAAATAAAGTCAAACTAACATGCTAACACAATTGAAACGTTCCTACGGGTTAGATACTACGTAAAACTGTTCAAGGATAATCCACTCTTAATGGAGGATAGCTCCAATGTGGAGAATGGTATGTGGAGCCAAAGAGAACCTTCCGAATATTTGGTCCTTCGAGTGTCCACATTGCATCTTCCATTGTTCCTTAAACCCTAAATTGTCTTCTCATCCTTACTACGCTCTCACATTCCACGCTCTTGAATTAACCTTCCCCCTATCTGTCACCTAATATAATTAAACCACCCTCTCGACTCCGTGCGTCATTCCAGCTGCGTCACTACAGGACCCTCGAGCGAGACAATGCGTGGGTTCGACAAAAACGAAAGCTATGCCGAGCGTGCGTTATCTCCGAATGGAATGCTCCTTGGCGCCCTCATTCCCTCTCCCTTCGCGACGCAACTCTCAAATCTTGAATTAATTGCGAATGAAAGCCCACTGGAAATCTAATCCGTAATCAACGCCTTCGGAAACGTTGAACGGAACGGATACAGCAGAAGTGGAGACAGCCATTTAACTTTCTCACTCCGTGCACGTATACCATTCCCATGGTCTCCTGTCGGAGTGAGTGCAGTCAAAGAAAAGCCACATTGAAAGCTCAGCTGTAAATTACAGAAGACACCTAATGGCTTAGCCTTCCATGTTCAGGAAAATATATAGAAGGGGCTTCCCGTTGCCATTCCCAATGGTATTTTTAAGGAGACACCATCACGTGAACTACGTTTCGTTTGCTTCCTACCCTTCGGTCTATCTGCCATGGGTGGGCTCCTACCCTTCGACCTTTCTGGCATTGGTGGCCCTTCCAGGAGGAATTATAATTGATCCCACCGCGACCGCTCCACCTCTAGGAGTCAATTTGATGCGCAAGCCCTTTACCGCGTCAAGTTTCTAAATCGTGTAAGGTTATAGGAACCTTCGCCTGTCAAAATCTAGAATGTTTTTTATTCTTTTCTATTTAAACCTACCTTAACAGGTAGATTGCCCTAATAATGAAGTATAGGTGTCGAAATAGGTGCCTCGCGGAGACATATCATTCTTCAGCCGTGCGCGAGGGACCTTGAGGGAACGTTTTCTTTTCTTAAGACAGCCGAAGACTATCCGAATATCGAAGCCGCTAATCCCAAGTATCTAGCCTCATGCGACGCACATAGCAAGATATTCAGCAGACGATGATGCCTTGTTTCCACTACGTTCATCTTACGCTGGTCAGAACATGCCAGCTTACAAACCGGCGTCCCAAATGGAAATTTCGAACCCGCGTAACGAACATCCTCCTGGGAACAAATTTTGCGGTACGAAGAAATGACGAAGAAAGTTGTCGAGGAATAGGATTGAGACAAAAGTAATTGCGTAGGAAAGCTGGTGTTTGTAATTTGTTTGAGAACTCAAGGGTACTTGCAAGGGTCTTCAGGTCACCAGGGAACAATAAATTAGGAGAAGAAAGCACCGGAGATAACTCTCTTAACTTTCCGGAGTCATATAACTTGCGTTCTCACTGCGACTTTTTAACCAGCGTAACCCGCCAACCAGGGACAACCGATCGTGGTTAGACATCTAACCACGGTTAGCGCGTTTCCATCACAAGATTGAACCAGCGTAATGCCTAACCAGAGTTACATGAGCGTAGAGGAAACGGGGAATGAGCGGCTTTCCACACTTCCTCTACATCACCACCGCATCACACTCAAGCATGCTTACCAGAAGCAGGCTAAGAGATTCGGCCACGGCTTAAGATTGCATCCCAATCAATCCACTGCGGTTTTGGCACCGGGTCAGGCATTTTCTAATGCCGACGATTAGAAGAGCCACTCACTCATCTTCCTCAGGGCGGAAATGAGTACACTCAGGTTTTTCCCAAAGGAAGATGTGCGAGTTGTTCGTCAGAACGTCGAATATTGAAAGCCTAATGGCTCGTTCACTACAACTTAACTTGGCGTAACTTGTCTTGACTCGGCGCAACGCCAGAGATGAGACCTTGAGAATAGCGTCTACTAGTTCACAACGACTTAAAGCAGCGTAACTCGACTTGGCGTAGCCTGCAGTTGAGCTAAGCTCAACTTTCTCTTAATTCCAGCCAATAGCATGGCATGCTCTACTATCGATAGTCGGGAAGCAATCGATTGCTACTCTCGATATCTCCTCGAGCAGCCATATTGAAAACTTGATTTTGTTGTGAAGTCGTACGTGGTTGCGTTTAAGCGAAAATGGATGCGGATAAGTTGATCGAGTCAGTGCGAAATAACCCTCACATGTTCAACAAACCTTCCATTTTAAAACTCCTATAGTTCAACTCACTATTTACAATTAATACTTCACATATCAACTGAGCTGTTTCGGGGGAGCTTACTACAACTCTCGAAACTCACGCTATCGATAGGCCTCGTCAATCGGTTGTAATATCGAATTTGGCAGTGGTGGGTTGTGATTGGTTAGAAATTTCGCGCACTGGTTCGCCTTCGACGAGAGAATATGTCAAGTTACGCCAAGTTAAGTTGTTGTGAACGAGCCTTAACCCGGTGCCACACACCCTAGAAGACTTCCTCAACATCATCCACCGGGAAAACCGACGGATTTTCATTACATCCCAATGGTTGAGGGCAGACGCTTTGTGATAATAGCCCATGGACTTGTGAATACACAGGATTTCTTCAGATAAGATATAGCTCACTCAAGGTCACCCGTGGGCTACTGAACCACGCAACAACTCTTGTTTAAAGATCAAAAAAGATTTTGCAATCTTCCACACAAATACGTATTATCTGTTCAATGATTTTCCCCATTAGGCAGTGATGTAACCGGGGGTCCAGTCCCCCTCTCCCCCTCAATCCAGGAACATTAGTTCCAGAACGAAGTTTTGAATTCATTTTTTAAAGAGGGAACTTAAGGAGAAAGTTATATTAATTTTTTTACCTGCGAATGTAAGTTTAACTTATCCTTTTTTTTAAACTAATTTTTCAAAATATATGTTTGTAATTTTCAAATAAAAAATTTAGGTATTGTATTATTTTAGAAATGTGCCCAGCAAGAAAGTTTTTTAAATCGGCTTTTGCACTGCAGTCGCCATTGCACTTTCAATTACCTAAACACAAAATTTAGCTCATTATTTTCAAAATTTTTCATCCATCCCTCCCCCCGCTTATACCCAGCATGGACCCCCAAAACGAAATCCTGGTACGTCAGCGCATCATGCCCTCTCCTTACCGACATTCTTACCTGAAGCGCACTTCTCTCAAACTTGTCTCTTCATCCAGCATTCAAATCTTTTTTATACAATATTCATTTTTTATCCACTTAAATTATCAAACGTTCTCCAAAACTTACCTTACACGCAGCCTTTCTCTGACACTTTTCCTTATTTACTCATGCTGAAATGACGCTTTCATTCATTGAGATGGGAAAGAAATTCACTTTTATGAATCGTTCATTTGCTTATAAAGATGAAAATATTTGTTTTGCGTTCCGTAAGCAGCAGATATACTTTCTCCCAGAATATCCCCAATATAATATCATCCTCGATCGAGCCCTTGAGTTAAGATCAATAAAATTAACTGCTGGATTAATTATTTACCTTTTACCATTCCGTTGAAATTCTTCCAATGCTCGGTATCACGATAGAATATTTAGGTTATGGTAGCATTAAGCCTCGCTATACTAGCATTACTCCGTTACCTACTAGGAGTTACACAGCAGCCCTGAAATCCACTGTATGTCAGCTATTAACATCGCATCGTCCTCGTTAGAGTGACCTCGAGCATATTATATCACCAACCATTACACCTACCTTATATCCTATAAACGAAACACTGTAATCTGCTCCTGATTTTAAAAATTCTCCTATGAATCCCCCAAAAATCTCCTAAAAATGTAACACTTTAACTAACCTATCAATGATCCAGTTTTCCACGATTCGGCAAAATCACCGACAGGTAAATGGAATGGACATAGTTGTAGTATTATAGTTTAACGTGCTTTGACGGCTAAGGTCATTTCGCGCATTCTGTCTGCCACTTGCAGACAGGTGCGACAGCACTCGGTAGAGTATGAATAAGGATACATACATGTACATTGTACACCCATTACGCCATTCCCTTTCGGGGTAAGAATCAAGGAACCTAGTCTTGCTGTTAGGCCAAAAAAAAACTGGCTCTTTCAGCAATATCATCCATGATGTCATTACCTTGCATACTTCTTTTGCTTCAGTCACACTCATGAATTCCTTCATATTCCTTACCACATTCATCCATGAATTTCGCGATCTACCCTTCCTCTCACACCATTCACTCTACTATCGTATATCTAGGGTGTGATCACGATTCTCCATAACGCGTGCGCTTACGTTAACGTTATTCAAATGTTATTTATTTCTCGACTTCTTATACTATTCGGTGTAAATATCAGGAGATTTTAAGTCAAATAATATATTTTTGTTAAAACTTCTGCCAACGTTTCGGATCTTTTTTTGCTAACGTAATTTTTCAAATCGCTGATGATAGCGAAAAAGATATAGTAATACTTCAAATGTTGTCAGGTGCTTTAAATCACTAGCTTTGATTAATTACATAAAATCTTAAGGTCGTGTTACACGGGGCACGAAATTGCACAACTTCAAGCTGCATGTTTTTCTCAATCGGGCGTGCAATCAATTTCAAATTACAGTAGGGACTATTTTGCCATCTCGCGTTCATGCATTTACGCATGCGTTCTTGCAAATCACAGATTTACACGATGCAATTTGAAATGGACGTTCGTACGTAACATCAGATTGTGCAATTACGTGCCCCGTGTAAAACGGGCTTTATAGAAAGTATATATCTTCTGTATGTATGTATGTGCATTCGAACTGCGTCGTGTGAATGCATACACAAATGCATATGAATGAGAAATGGGAAAATAGCCCCTCCTCTAATTCCGAGCCTGCATTCTCGAATTATGAAAATAGATGCTACTTCAAATTGTGAAATGAAGTGCCTTATGTAAAACGGCCTTCAGTGTGGTGGCTGTGAGGTTTTCCCTTCTAGAGCAGTTTGCGTTTTGGATAAAAATAACGGCAACACGAAAGAAGGAACCATATATGTCCATTACTGGAGCATCCAACCCACTTTCTTTCATCACTCACTCATTTATAACTCCATCCTTCCAACTACTTCTGTCGCAAACACTTCTCAATTAACTAAATTCTCACTGAATTTAGCTTACTCTTATCCTCATCCTGACATACCCAGGTTTCGCTGCCATGTAATAACGTCGTGAGGAGAATACTTTTGTACACTGCGATTTTCGCTTTCCTAGACAAATATTCATTCCTAGATATGCTCCACATACTACCTACGACTTTCCTTCCGGGATTTGGACGTCTTTTAATCTCTTCATCTATCCTTCTATCCAAATTATTGCACAAGAGACACCAATATTTATGAAGGGTTATATGATTCTAAAGTAACAAAAATTTGGTAGCACGCATTTCACGAGCCTAATGTTATAATGTTAAATATTATCAGCATCAAGAAATATGAAAAAAATTCGTAAGGTTAAGTTCTTCTTATAGTAGCGGGAAGACCCAGTATTTACTCGATAGTTAATAAGTTTTCTACGCAGGCTAGATTCTAACATAGTCTATGTTGTCCACATTGACAACCACATAAATCACATAAAAGTAAAATAAACGCACTAGCATACAGTTCCATCAATGACTTTATTTTAATTTTTTTTTAATTTTAATAATGCAGTATCTTAATCGTTTCAAAACTTTGAGGATTAAAACGAAGTTAATAATACTAAATGTTAGCTTATATTCTAACATTTAACACTGTATTTACTTTTTATTTTATTTTTTACAGTTGTTTAATTAATTTTGTAGCAAACAGCCAAAACCTGATATGTCCAAATTTGAATTTTGTAGGTGTTGATTGATTTATATATATGTTTAATGATATATTTTTTAATGGTCAAAAAATGAAATGCTACCATACATAATGCCACTCACTTAGTCTTTTTAATTCACTTTGAAGAAACATGACATTTCATAATACGTTAATACAACCAAAACTTAAAATGTTCACCTGTAAATTTGTGATTTTGGACATATCAGCTTTTGGCTCTTTGCCACGGAATTGATTGTGTGATTATTGAAGCCTTCGGCATTATTTTGTAAGGCGAAATGATCCACAAAAATCTTTATTGACTTTATTTTATGAGTGAATAAATGTTTGTGCGTTGGTTTCGCATAAATATAGCAAAATATTTAAACCCACGTTAAAAATGCTGCAAATTAAAAAAAAATTGTTTTCTTTTACATAAAATGATAATTTTTATGTCGGCCTACCTATAACATCCTTTGGCACCCAAAGATAGTTAACACCAAATAATGTGCTACCAAGAAAACATGACTCACCGCTCCAGCGTAGTTTGTCGATTTACTCAGCCCTAGAAGGCGAGCAATAATTGTCTGTATTTATGAGCTATGTAGTAATTTTATAGAAAATTGTTTATCCAATCTACCCGATTGGGGAAATATAGAGTTTTTGGGTATGAGGAATCGATCTGCATAGGCCCCTGTTTTATCGGCAATCTGTTTTATGCAGAAATAAAAGGGCCAAAACTTTTCCATATGAAATGCTTAGACGATTATATATAATTTCATTGAAGATTTTAATGTGAATTTCTAATATTTTAAGAAACTTCTTATGATTTCACTAATTGTACGTAATTTACACAAATGTACTTTATAAAATTTATTTTTAACTTATTAACGAAATATATCTAGCAATTATTAATGTGATTTAAAAAATTTATGATAAAATATATATAAAAGGCTTTAAAATTGTATTACAAAACATTAATTTCCATTTAATTTTAAAAAAATATTTAATTCATATAGTGTACCGAGCAGGGCTCGGTCCCTCGGTACTTTTTAATGCAGAATCGATACGATAACAAAGTATCGTTTGACCCTGAAAGAGGCTGAATGGGAAAAAAGGGTTCAGGAGCGTTGTTTCTTGATTCACTAGATTATTGTCACCGCAGCGATACCTTAAAAATACCGATATCCTCAGATGCAGCTAATTATTAAAAATATTTTCGATATGGAATTTAATCATTGCATGGCATGAGGCGTGAGTAACAGAGAGGTGGCGGATGGAAGCCGGGGACTTATCGAGGAAGAGCACCGGAGGAAATTGTTTGAGGGGAAGCGGTCTGAGGTTTTCCCCCTCGGCATCTTTTCCCGCACGTGTGCGTACGGGAGGATTATGGGCCAGCTACCCTTCGCAACCCTGAAATCTTACATAATTTACCACAAGAGTGTGCTGGTAAGACTTTGAGAGGAGGCGGCAGGGGGGAAAGGGGTGGATGTGAAAGGTGTAAATAAAGTGTGGAGGTACGGCAGGGTTCAGTTCCCTATCGACTCGCTAGAGGGAAGATGTGGCGTGAGATTCTCGAGTGTATACGGGTTATGTTTTGAGTCTACCCGACTAAAGTGGATGTCGCATTTACCTTCCACAAAGTAAGTTGGCGTCTCACTTCTTCTTACATGTGGATCTACGAAATGAAGTGCAAATCACATCCAGGGTGTATTGCATGGAGTGATTCCACACCAGGCATGCAACACCCTACCCTTTTCCCCACTCATGGCGGGTGGACGTCACAGAGCAAGTACACAATGAAAGGCGTTTCTCATTCCATCTCAGTTTTTGGCTTCTGGCGGCCGAAGAGAGTTGTCAGCTCCAGCGAATAAATGCACGTTGGGCGGCGAGGAATCGCGTTAATCACTGATTTTTAGCCTTAGCCAACGAAGTGTGTTATACTCCAACCTTTTTGATCCGGGCGATGGACCGGGACTACCGAAGCTAAGGAAAATAGTGGACACGAACTCAATGCAAGTCACGCGTGATAGATGGAGTTCTTTAAATTATCCGATCGTCAACTCCATCTCTACTTGCGAAATCGTCACAGCAGGCGTCACGCATGCAACGGGAAACGTGTGATCAGGCGCTTTCGCTATCTTATGCTTAGTGCACAAGTTTCCCTAAATGGCTAGGTTCTATCTTCCTTTTATCGACGCTTTGAGACCACCTAGACTCTAACACACGCACTTGCCAACACAGACGATACGAGATCGAAGTGAACTTCAGGGCAGTCGGAGAGTATAAGCCTCCCCCATGCATTCCATGCTACTCTTTTGTGATTGGCTTGAAAAGTTAAAGCGAATTCAAGGTCATCCGCCATGCGTTGGGAAAAAGGGTATAATATAGGTAATACTGTATAGTCTATTAGGCTATAGTCCCAGTTCTAGGTCAATCCCTGCACGCTCCCCTGGCCCCCAGGCGCGCACCAAATATGAACTATGCACGGTGAAACCAGAAACTATGAGATTTATACGTTAATAAGCATGCTAAAATACAGTATATGAGTTAAAATCTACTTCTGAGTAGTATTACAAATACAACTCATTCATGGATCAGAATAGGTATACATGCAAGCATAAAACATAATTACGAGCGAAACTTCAAGCGGTATGAGGTGATAGTAATGATGATAAATTAATAAACACAAGTACTAAGTCTAGTCTACCTAGAGTCATTTAGTATCGTATTCATGCCTAGGCAGTCTTGCTGACATGCATAAATTATTACAAAATTACAAAAACGTGTATACATAAAAACTAAGAAATTACCAACCGAATAGTAGGTAGGGTTTTTGTTGAAAAAGTGAAGGAAAGATACCATTTCACTTTGGCTAGGCCATATTTCAGCGGAAAGATTTCATTCGTGAAGTAAAAAAGAATTCCAAAAAAACGACCCGCTTCTTTTAAAACTGATTCGAGGGAACAAAAACTGTTACACAGCTGATGGAAGGACTAGGCTGAGATCCATTCCGACTCTTGAGGTTACACTCTAGGCATAGATTATTTGAGAAATTCAGTTCACAGGCAATTTCAGGGCGACACGAAGGATAGTATTTTTACTCTCCGCTGCATCTCTAGAATTGATAGAAGCGGCACAACAAGAGAGATACACTGCCGAACTGATATGTACAAAAATTCCTTCCGTTCACGCATCACCACCTGCATCACGCCTCTGCGGCAGCTCGAAGGGCAGAATGTAAAGTTAGATGAAACATTTGATAAATACTTACTTACTTACTCTTAGTCCCAGGGCCATCTATATCTTAGGCGATATTTAGCCACATCAACAAATCCCCTCCACCTGGATCGATCTTCTGCCTCTCTTTCTGTTGCTTCAATCTTTTGCATATCCGTTCTCACTTGGTCCCACCATCTTAGCCGTGGTCTCCCCCGGGGTCTTCTTCCTTCTGGAATCCCATTTAGTACCTCCTTCAGCAGACATCCCTCCTCTTTCCTTAGAATATGTCCAGCCCACCTGATTCTTCTTGACTTTATTTCACTTGTTATGTCTGGATGTTTACATAGATTCCTGATTTCTCTGTTGTGTTTTTTTCTCCATTGTCCTTCTTCGTATGTGGTCCCGTAGATTTTCCGCAATATCTTGTTCTCGAACACTATTAGTTTTTTCTCATCCTTCTTCGACAGCATCCACGTTTAGAATCCGTAGAGTAGTACTGGGGATATAATTGTTTTAAATAAAGTCTAATTTTGGTTTTGTGTGACAGGGATTTAGAAGATAGAATTCGGTTGCATGCATGTAGACATCTGTTGGTGAGGTTTAACGTTTTTTGTATTTCTGACTCTTCCGTATAGTCATTTGTTAAAATTACTCCTAAATATTTAAAATGGTCTACTTTTTCAAACGCATGCCCATCTATTTGCAGAGGACCTGTATTTCCATTTTGGCGTCTTGAAAAATGCATGTATATAGTTTTTGTATCATTTATTTTCAGTCCTATTTTTTCCGTTTCCTTCATTAATACATTTGTCAACATTGTTCAATCTTCTAAACTTTCTGCGAATATCGCTACGTCGTCTGCAAAGGCTAAAACGTTTATTTTGGTCCCAATTTTGATACTAAGGTCCATCTCTGCTACTTTTTTCAGTGCTTCCTCAATTGCTATATAAAATAGAATTGGGGAGAGCCCATCTCCCTGCCTTACCCCTGTGCTTATTTTAAACGGCTCGGAAATATTTCCATTGATCCGTACAAAGCCCCTTGACTCTGTGCTGCTCAGCTATGCTAGATTTTTCAATTTTCTTAGGATCCCCATCTTAATTTTTCTCCACAATCTATCTCTATTTATACTGTCAGACGCATTTTGGAAATGAATAAAAATTGCGTAAAACTCCTTATTGTACTCCCAGTATTTGGATATACTTTCTTTCATAGAGAATATTTGATTTGTAGTCGACCTGCCTTTTAAATCCTGCCTGATGCTCTTATTTATTTATTTAATAATAAATCCAAAAACAGTCAAGATGACCTTTACATCGGATTATTAACATTAAATGAGTTTACACAGAACAACAAAAAGAAAAACCAATAAGTTATCGAAACATCATCTTTGATAATTTCCTATATATAACATTCTATGTGACTACTGATTATTTTTAGATGACTTTATATGGAATGCTGAGAAGTGCAATACCTCTGAAAGTATTGCAATCTTCTTTCTCTCCTTTCTTGTGTATGGGTACTACTATTGCTTTCTGCCAATCGACTGGCATCGCTTCCTTTTCCCATATTTTCAATATTATTCCCCATAGTCTATCAATTATAATGTCTATCTCCTTTTTTCAATAATTCTGTTGTGATTTCATCTTTTCCTGATGCTTTGTTGCCTTTTAGGAATTTAACAGCATCCTTCACTTCTTTTCTGTTAGGAGGTTCCACATTAGGTTGATCATGATAGTAGATGGCCTGGTCGCCTTGGTTTAGTGGGGTACCCACTGGTAATTCCGCCTTGGCGTGGCGGGTAGGCTTGCGTGCTCTGACGACCTCGAGAGCTATGCCGGCGGTAGCTTAGCTACTGGCAGGGCCTCCCATGCCGGACAGGTCTTCGTGAGGTAGGAGCCTGACAAAGAGAGATACCGTGGTCCTCCAGGTTGGGGGTTGAACGTTGGGCTGACGACCCACCTTATAAAAACCGAAATGTTGCGAATCATCAACATTTGATAAATACTTCAAATAAATCACTCAACCTTCACAATTCGACAGGGTGTCATTGAAAAGTGTAAAATACAGTAATTTAAAAAGTTGTTTAACCTGAAGAAATAATGAATTCAACAGCATAAGCTAAAAAAATCTAACTTTCTCCTTTACTGCTCTTTTTTGAGATAAATTAAAAATTTCCGGGCGAGTCCGGACCGCATGAATCCTTCCCCTGGCTACGTCACTGCATATTTATTCAGTGACGTAGCCATTATCACTTTAAAGTGATGTTCCTCATTACTGAATTCCGGTTGAGAGAATGTTTTCCAATTTCAATGTCTGCAAGGTTGCCAATTAATTTTTGTCCGGCATCCGAACACTGTAAATTTCATGTCATTTTAAACGTCATTTTTAAGTTCTCGCATGTGTTGAAAGATCTGCGTTGGGTCAACACAGCGTTCCAAGCAAAAGGGTTAATGACAGTAAAAACTCACTTTTTTAACTATAAAATGAGTGGACTAGACGGGAAATAAAAATTGAGATGATAGAGGGAACGCGATACTCAAATCCAAGAATGCAGAGAAATAGAAAATCAGGAAGTAGTGAAACCGTGGAAAGGAGGAGGTCAGCCAACGAGCAACGATGGTGGGAAATGAGAAACGAAACTAATCCTGGCATTGTTTACAGATGGTTGAGACGAGGAAGATGAATGCTCACAGATCACTACCTCGTCAAGTGTCCTTTTATTTGCGATCAACGGAGCGAGAACGCCTGTGGAAAGACGGAGAAAAAGGAAACGTATAGCCACGTCCTTTAATCGCCCACTCCTGTTGTGTCTGGCGTCCAACTCGTAATTTCTCCCGCAGCGGGGAGTCCATGACAGAGGGGGGGAGGGTTGCTCTTTCCCGTGAAGCAATTACCCACCCGCCACACAATTGTCGGTGGGGGGAGGCTTCGGTCTCACCCCCAGGGGATCGAACAGGGGGCCGTGACCTCGGCACTCTTCACCACCCATTCCTCCCCCCATACCTCCTTCATGTTAACTTTCTAACCGATTGTGAACAAGTACATATCAATAGTACATAGTAACCGACGATATTTGTTCTACAATGATTAGGATAACACTCAGGAGTCCCACAAGGAAGCGTCATCTGTCCCCCGTTATTCCTTCAATACACTAACACTATAAACGTCATAGCTGGCGGAAAAATTAGATCGAGAACACATAACATGGCACCAAAAATGGAGAACTGAGAAAATCGTGAAGTACGAAGCTGTGAAGAGATCATCTGACGAGCAACAATGGTGGATGATAAGACGAAATTAATTTCGCCATTGTAAAGAGATGAAGAGTGGATAGGTGATCTGGTAAACACTTGAATTTCAGACTTATCGCAGAAAAAACATTCAAAATACTTGCGGCACAGCTCATTGAAGAGACAAGGTTATATCAAGTAAGTAGTAAGCTTAAGTTACTCTCATCAAATTTAAATGTAGGACATTACTTCGCCCTAGCTATACCCCGTTCGCTTTGATAGCTATTTACCGTTCCATTACGCCACCATAGTTTTTCCCAGTAATTTGACGTTTGCCAGTAATTTGACCGCTCTAGGTAGATAGGTAAACGGTTGATTTACCAGAGAAGCAAAAGTTACCCTGGTCTGCGCCATCCCGGGCGTTCGCAACACAAACTCTTTCCCTTGTAATAGAATACCATGATAGGAAGCTAGCAAAGCTAACAGAGCATTACACCACAAGGATCTAGAAGCATCTGGATCCCGGACAAGAAATATGGAATAGAAAGATCTAACATACTTACGATCACCTCAATTCAAGTTTTTGTATTTGTTAACAAATAAATGCTTTAATTAGGACTCAGGATATGTTATGATGAAAGCAACATCCGGTATTGTCTAGTGGTTAGGATACCCGGCTCTCACCCGGGAGGCCCGGGTTCGATTCCCGGTACCGGAAGATTTTTTTTAAGGAGTTTTACACAGTTTCTACAGTACATTCTTGGAGGACTTACTTTTTTCTGACTATTTACATTCACTTTAGAATACATGAACATATATATCTAATTTTTGGGTGGTTTCCACCGGGAATATGAAGTAAAGGCACGTTTCATGTAAGAAAGTAAAACACCTGACTCCCTGTAGTGAGGGATTGGGTGTTGTAGCGATAGCAGACGAGACAGGAAAGTCGATAGTAGATATTACTTCCCATTTAAAGCCAAAGGTCACGAAATGAATTACATTTATTTTTTCAGTATAGAGCAAGAATCGACAATTCTGGAGACAAAAACTAAATTTTTACACACAAACGAAGCCAACATGAGATTCAAATGCGAGAATTCAAAATTTAACTGTCTCAGTCATTCGATACTAAAAACTCCAAGCCTATGTCATGAGGGCAAGTAATTTGAAAAAAAAGACTCTCACCTAATGAAATGATTTCCTCACGGATTTGTTTGAAAATGGTCCCGGCTCACACAGAAACTCTTCGGACCGTTGGGCCATTCTGATATGGCCAATTAATCCTTCTAGGTCCAAAGAAACACGCGGGCCAAATTTTGCTTGACTGTATCTAGGGGTTTGTTTATTTTTTTTTAATTCTATCTACATTTATATATTCCGTCAGGTCGTATGGCCTGTGAAAGGGACAGGCCATATAACCTGACATATGCCATGCATTACATAGTACACAATTATTCCAATTACATAGTACACAAATCCCTCCAATTACATAGTACACAAATAAATTATATCATGTTATAAATATGCAGCTCAGGCTCATTACGATTGCCTAGGAACACGGAATTGTATAACCAAGCCACAACGAATTCAGCAGAATATAACATGGAAAAATATAAACCGTAGAAACTCAATTTTCTTTTTGAAGATAAAATGACGTATAATCTGAAGTAAAATAACCGAGTAAATTTAGTATTGATTTACCGCAGTTTGAGTAAGTGACATGTCATGAAGTATGTGATTATTTAAAATGTTTTTGACAACAGTTTTAAGGTTACATGTGCTATCTTGGCAAAAATTATCGATGTCCTTGGAGTATATATTTATAAGTTTGGGGACAAGTATTGATTTTAATCTCCAACCGTCTTTGAAAGTCTATAGCGTAAAAAGAAACAGAATTTCAGTTCCAAAGATATGGATTCCGCTAATCGGCAAAAGAATATCCGTACCGACGACGAACAGTGAACAAAAAGGAAAAATAAAGTCATTTCATGAGCGCCATCTTCATCAATAGGTGGGGGTGGTATCCGTTTGATTTTCTGGCTCGGGAGCGGTGGGTGTTGGTGGGAAAGAGGGTGGGAAGGGAGAGAGTGGGAGCAGGGAGCGAGAGAGAGTTTCAAGGGGGACAGTTCGTCGTCACAATCTTTGCAACATTTGCAAATTCTTTCAGAAACCTGCGAGACAACAATTGCCATATGATGTAGATGCCGATTTCCCAGATAATATTTTTTCGTCGGCAAATACTCGTCTGTTTCTGTTCATATTGGTCTTTTTTGTCATAGTTTTTCAAACTATTTCAAAAACAAAACTTTTTCAAGGCTATTGAAAATTACTGCAACTAGAAGCATAAATCTGCCTGTTCAGTAGCATATTTTTGTGTTAGGTTTATACGGCGTTTACCTCATTTTATTTGCCAAACAACCTAGTTTATCCTCTTCCTCGTATCATCAAGATGTCATTCTTCTCATTTATCAAGAGATAATTTCTCAAATATGAGAACTAAAGTGGACCGGTTACACTTCCTCGTGGTAGCCCAGATGACATTCCTTCCCTTTGATGGACCCTGACTTTCGCATTAATGCACAGATACTTTTCTGACGAACCACATCGCATGATCGAGATATGATTCAAGAATCAACACCAACTGATGAACTATTTGATAAATAAATAGGGATATTGTTTTCTGGAGATGGCATTAGTACGAAGAATTTTTGTGGAATAGTCAGATCAAACAACGGATATACTCGAGAATCGATACAAAAGAAAAGTGATTGATAAAGGATAGATGATATTTTTTCTGACCGAAGTGTTAATATGTATTTACCATGGATTAAAGAAGGGAGTAGATGGCGTCGTGACACATGAAAGTGAATTTGTTTGACAAAAAGAATTCATTTAACATGTCCATCGTGCGAAATTTGTTCAGTAATTTTGTGAATACACAATTCCTTTTTGGAAATTATTTCAAATTTGCATTTTCCATATAAATTATTACGGTAACTTGACAGTTTCGTAAACAATATCAATTTTCTAGGCTAGTCGTCTGCGCAAGTGATCGATTTAATATGGGTGACTGCGAATTTTAGTGGGTTTAATATTATTACTTTATGCTATCGCATATTTTTCTTCAATATACGACTGGTATAGGCACCTTATTGACGAACCACATTGAAAGATGGCGAATTCAGGGCTGCAAGTCGGTCATTATTACCATTATTGGTCATTATTTCAGATATTGGTCATTAAAAGTCATTATTATGCTAAAAAGTCACTAAAAGTCATTATTATACTGTATTTACTTGCATATAGGACGAGATTTTTTGTCACTTTTATCCGCTTAAAAATCTGGGTTGTCCTATTTGTGCGAGCGAAGGATTCTTTGCTGTGTTTTTTGGGTAAGTGTCAAGGTCGAAATTAAAGTCACCTTTGTTGGATGGTGCGATAATAACATTGTATGACGGGTGACTTGTCGCTATTTTTGACTCTGTGTTCTTGACTTTGTTCTTCTAGTCAGGAAAACGTGTCTGATGTAATCACATATTTATCACTCAACGAAGTAAATATTTTACTATTTTGTTACCGTACATTTCTAGTTAGGAAGTATGTGCAAGTTATTTTTTTTGGAAAGTAAGATTTTTTTATTTTGCATTACTTTCATGTGAATAAAGTTTTATTTGACACATTTTTTAATACGTCGTTCAATTACTTTCCCTCTTCAAAAGCACGATATGTACCAGGAAAACATCAGAGCCCTGCATTATCTGCCAACTCCCCAACTGGCAGCCGACTGGACCCTATAAAAATACCTTGCAATGCGCGAATTGAAGACGCGCGAGTACAAGATATGTGTTCGAATCGCGCATTTTACAGATTTTCATTGCTTATTCGGCCGGTTGGCCGCCAGTTTGAGAGTTGGCGGCGAATGCAGGACTCTAGGAAACATATACTCAAGTACGTTTGGCCGGTTTCAGTAAGGTTTTGGTTGTATTTGGTCAATTTTTGGTCATTTTTGGTCATTATTAGGTCATTATTTGGGCAAAAATGAGTCATTTTTCCATTAAAACCAACCGGTAGAACCGCTTGCAGCCCTGATGGCGATACGATTCGAGAATCTAAACTAGGGATTGGAAAATCGATTTCGATTTTAATCGAAAATCGATTATCACACTCCAATTTTCAATTTAATCGAAGTCAACTTTTTACTTTGAAAAACCGATCAAAATCGATTCTAGCCGATCGATTTTCGATTTTTAACTTGCTACAGCGTTTGAATTTTCCCACCAGTTCGTGAACCGCCCTCCAGTCGACCGCAAGTCCAACTCTAATCCACTACAAGCTTGGAAGGAGATTAAGGGAGAATATCCCCACGTATACAAACTAGCCAGCAGGATTTTATCTATAGTTGCCTCTTCCGTGCCGTGTGAGCGACTATTTTCTCTCGCCGGGTTAATTACAACACAGGTGCGAAATCGATTATCCGGAGAGCATTTAAATATGTTAGTTTTCTTAAGGTCCATCCCTGAGGAACACTGGTTCCACGGCTTTGCAAACAAGAAATAAAAAAAATTGTTTTTCATTTTGTGGTATGCCCACTTTTCAATATACAATTCTTATTGATACTAAGCTATATGTAATTTGCTTGTTATATTACCTATTCGTTTATAAGTATCTGTTATGGAATATTACTTTCCTGTATATCTTATTAATACCTTTAAAATAATATATTGTATTAATAAATTTAACTGTACTTCATCGGTTCTTATCCCTAGTGCTTCCATTAACCCATATTTTGCATTTTGTTACAACAGCACATCTGTATTTTTGCAGACAATTACTTTACTATTTTTAAATATCGATTTCGATTTCGGTTTTTCGATTATTTTCGGCAAAAAATCGAATATTTAGAAAATCGATTTTAAAAACCAAAATCGAAAGTCGATTAATCGAAAATCAATTCTGGATTTCAATTTCCAATCCCTAATCTAAAGCATCTAAGAGCGGTAAATGATAGAGAGGAGGCGGCGGAAAAAAGGACTTTTTGCACGCAGTCCACATGATCACGATGGTGGGCGTGGGTGGTATCGTCGGTGTTCTTCAGTCGAGAGTGGTTGGTGAGATGGGTCGGGGGAAGGGGGAGGGAGGGGGAGGGAGAGTGGGTGGTGAGATAGATAGAGAGAGAGAGAGAGTTCAAGGGGAAGAGGGGAGGAGGAGGTCGCCGTGTGGGTGGGAGGATCACGTTACCATGACGCCTTTAAAAGAGTGGGGGGGGGTGTGTGTTGAGGGGTTACGACCCACACCGCCCCCATCTTTCGAGTCGATAAAAAGTGAAAGCTTTAATAAACGTGAGTCGACCGTGACGGCAGAAACAAACGCGCGACGATTCCACTCGGCTGGAACGTCGTCGGGTTGTCTTATTCCGTTCACAAGGGAGAAAGGTTTCCACGCGCGCTCTCCTTACACCTACCGACGCGTACGGTGTTCATGTGGATTTTACTCACGAAGGATGCCATTAGTCGTCCAACCCCACGAGATATACGAGTCGTAGAGTCGACTCGTAGTCGCAGAGTACGGTATCTATATCTTCGAGCGTAAGTCGAAGTCTTCCTTTTGGGACGAAAATATTGACTGAACTACGCGACTCGAATATAAAGGTCGTTTTACACGACGAATGGTCTTGCTAATGATCTTTCGAATGATAATGCGCAAGACGTTCATTCACGAGATAGTCGGAGAATACCGTATCTTCTCGCAGAGTACTGTAACCTCGAGCGTAAGTCGAAGTCTTCTTTTCGGGCCGAAAATATTGACTGAAATACGCGACTCGAATATAAAAGCCGTTTTACACGGCGAATAATTTTGTGAATGATCATTTGAATGAGAATGCGCATGACGTTCATGCGTCGGATAAAGCGGAAAAGTCCAGGCATGAAAAATCAGGCGCATTGCCATTAGAGCAAAATTAGAACATGTTCTTTTCTTGATCGCATGATACGAGCGCACGACGTCCATAATGGTGGTTTCGGTTAATCGAATCACCGAAATTCAATGGTAATTAGATTGATTTGTAATTATATGTGGACATTTCGTTTAATTCAGATGGTTCGATTCATGTTATTTGGTTCATTTTAATTGTTCGTCCTTTCCAATCATTATGATATACGAAGATGACGCTTTCAAATTATATGTGAAGATGATACTTATGTTACCTTAGCCCCCAAAAATTATCCCATAAAGGGATGTTATTACCACAAAATAATTTGTTACTGCTATTCTCATTTTACTCATATGCTATTTACAATTTTACTTTGATGTTACTTTTTTTCACAACCAACATCTAATGGGATATATCAAAACAATTGACATGTATCAAACCTTAAAAATCCGCTTTTATATTCCGATAGATTCTTAACACACTTCGGGAATAATTAGGCTTACATCACTCTCGTGAATGCTTGTTCGTCGTGTCTTATCTTTCATAATCATGCCTGGAGAGAGTTAAGATTAAATTAAAAAGATTAAGTTAAGAAAAAAATGAAAGTACAATTGCTCCTCCGTCATCCTTAAAAAATTACGGTAGGCCTCAACGTCATCTATCAGAAGTTCATCTTGAACCAGGCTTAGAATTTCTCGACCACTGCTCTTCCTCTATATCCAGGGTCTTATCAGCACATACCGTATCCTAGACTTCAGCGACGTGAATGTGGCTGGCACTGTAATAAAGGACACTGTGGCAGCGGTCTCCAAAATTACAACCTTCCGGTCCATCGTAGTAACTTGACTTCCCTCGGATAAAGTTACATTTGCGACGCTACACACTTTGTTTGCGCAAAGATGCATTATCAGACGATATACACAGACCACTCCTACCGCCGATAACCAAGAGCTATGATCGAAACAACTGCGTCGCACAGTGGGCTCAAATCGAAAAAAGCTGGCCAAAACCTAAAAATAGATGTTTTTTCAGTCCGGAAGTTAAAAATTTGCACAGTCATAAATCATAGATTGGTGCATATGATGCTGCATGTAGTTTTTCGTAATTAGAACGTGTTAATAATATACATTGGCTCAAGGTTGGCCAAAGTTTGCAAAAATCGCCCGCCTTATATTTTTTCCGAAAATCACCGAATTCAAGCTAATTCTGAACCTTTTGTAGTAAAGATGTGGAATAAAAACTGAACTTATTTGGTAAAACGGTTCTTTTTCATTAAATAATATTTATTTTTTGGACAAAGTTCTTATATTTGTCATCGTTACAGGACAAAATGGTGGACCCTGTTTTTCGTAAATCTTTCGCCTTTATGTAGCAAAATAAAAAAAAAGACATCGACGGACACTGAGATACATACATCACGATAATAAAAAAGCTTTTAGATTGCGAATCCGAAGAAATCATCTGCGACCGTTCGCGACGCCGAAGATAAAACCGATTTTTCGATCGTGCGGCCCAGTCTGCCCGCCGGCAACGTGGAATGCTGTGGCGCGGCGTGTGTTGGGAAGCGCAAAAAAGCGCAAGGAACCAACAGTGTACGCCACAATTCCTTACGCACCAGGCACGAAAGAAAAGATATCGAGGATCCTTGCCCGGTACTACATCGTGACGAGATTAAGCACGGTCAAAAATATCTGCGGCCAGCTTCCCAAGGCTAATGACAAGCTTCCACATGACCTCTACGAAGGAGTCTACCGGATCCAATGAACTTGTGGAAAATGTTACATTGGCCAAACTGGGAGATCTATTAGATGAAGGCTGAAGGAGCATGAAATAGCACTAACGAAGAAGCAATTCTGCCTGTCGGCAGCTGCTGAACATGCGTGGACTGAACCTAGCCATGACATCAACTTTCAAGAAACGAAGATCATTACTAGGGAAAACCGGTACTTCCCTAGACTAATACAGGAATCCGTAGAAATTAAGAAAAACCCTGGCAACTTAAACAGGGAATACGGCTATACCCTCTCCAGCACATGGAAGAGATTATTCCAACACACCCGTACCCAGATCAATGGTCCTGAAAAGGACCTTGGAGACTCAGACCAATCAGAACGCGCCGGGAATGACGGCCAATCACAACACACGTGACCCGCCAAACTTGCCTAAAAACATTCGGCCAAATCACACGGAATCACTTCGACCTGATGATGTCCTGTGGAGCGGGGACGTGTCGTCAGTTGAAGACAAACAACGCGGTGGAACACCGGAAGCCATTCAGCATTACTTCAAGATATTAGTCATTCTTCGGAATTTTTTGCAGCACGGACTCAGATAAGCTGCCTGTGTTTGATTTCAACACAGATACACCATCGGCAAGGATTGGCAGATTGTTATGGAAATTGAACATTTGCCGGTAGAGAAGGATATTTCCAAATATTTTGGTTTCAGAAAACAAGATAAAAGACGGGATTCATGATAATAGATACAAGTCCCAACTGACTCAATTGAACGACTGATTGTGCGTATGTGGCGTATCGGGAATCATTGAAGCCGGGCGTTTCCCGATTTTGTTGGGAGAAGTCGACTTGTTTTCATTATTGACTTCAATATTCTAAATATTCAATGTAATTTTTCCCTAAGTTTGTTTCACTGACGGCATTAAAAACGCAACATATCGATAAGTATATTTTCGAGATTTAAGGCGCCAGCGTCACACGTAGCTAATCGGGAAATCGTAGAGTTTGGGGATTGGCCATGGGATATTTGTACAATTAGTCCCTTGTTAAAACCATTAATATCGCAATGCGGAAGTAACAATTATATTTGGCATAATACGGAACTTACAACTTAAAGCTAACGCATTGCTTGGCGTATATTCTCCGTGAATTACGAGTAATAGAGATACATATAAGGTTTCATGCAGCCACCATGCGTAAATATTTACCCCGAAAAAGTCACCTCATTTAGTGACTCGACTATAAGTCGATGGTAGGTTTTCATTTGCCGAAAAAAGGAAGAAATTTCTCGACTTATACTCGAGCATATACTGTATGTGGGCCAAATAGGTTTCCCCGTTTACTATTTCATGTAAGTAATGATTGTTGCGCGCATCCACCATATTTTGCGCAAGTTACTTCGGCGCTAATTTTTAATCATTGCCGTGCGTTCAGTGACTTTTCACGAATATTAGGTACGTTCAGAAGTGGTGCAGAAGAAAAATGTTATAAACTATTCATTCAAACCAAACATAAAGAAATAGTATTTGGACAAGAAAAGAAGATACATATATCCAATTTAATGAGAATAGCAGAAAATCTAAAATCCCAACTATCAAAGGGATAGGTACGCATGATTTTCTTGTTTTTGACTCGTTCGCGGAAGGGTAATATGAAGGGAATTCCGCAAAACTATTTCATCAGTTCATACCATAGCGTTTAGTTAAAAACCAAGGTTATAACTATTTTCTCTGTTGAACTGGGGTGAAGTCCGTTAAATTTGTGGTTAGACTCATAAGCATCGAAATCAGACATTGTACTCATGTTGAGCGCTACTTTCGAGTAATCGTTTCACTTTATAAAGTCATTGTCTCTCACTATTTGCCACTATACTTAATGAGCAACTTGAAGCCGAGAAGGACCTAGCAAAAAATGACAGATAGCGCAAACGCTCGTTACAACCATTGTCTCTTTTGGCCTCTCTTTATGTGCTCTTAAGATATTCCGAAAAGGGGGAACATTAGGAATGCTATTAACAGAAGGGCGTTTATGAAGCAATGCATGAGTTTAACTGAAGCAAAAAGGGTATGCAAGGATAGGACAGTATGGAGGAAGTCATCAAAGCAGAGTCAGCATTAGAGCATTATCACCGGACATTAAACCTACCACGAAAGAGAACTGCGTGATGGTATGTCATTCATTGCAGTAATCTACCGGTTAGAGGTAGGTTGTGATGAAAGTCAGAGAATATCCAAAGAACTCTTACACGCGCCGTGCCCTTTCTACCTCTAGTTTTTCTTTCTTCATCTCAGCGTAAGTCCTACCTTTCTTCATCCCGTCCATAAAACCTATTCTCTTTCTCCCCCTTCTCCGCTTGCCCAACATCCTTCCCTCTATCACGGCCTTCAGCAAACCATCGTCCCTCATTACCCCTTCCAGCCACCTACCCTGTCTTCCCCTAATCTCATCTATACGTTTCCTCTCCTCGCCCACCATGTCAAGCACTTCCTCATTTGTCTTCCTTTCCGTCCAACGCACCTTCTCCATCCTCCTCTACACCCACATCTCGAAAGCCTTGTTTGTTCTATAATTACAGAAACAAAACATTCGCATTTTTCCACTGATAAAAGACTTAATCCGACAAGTTTCGATGCTACTACATCATCTTCAAGTGAAGGTTACTCGTGGTATTAAATGATGAAAAAATACAACTTAGTAAATTCGAATCAAAAATTGGTTTACTACCGACCCAGGTTCCGACTGCACAGCAATCATTATCAAGGTATATTTCAAAATTCAGCGAGTCACTACATAGAGAAGAGACAGAGGGGGTGGGGGACTCTTCCCTATATAATGACTCGCTGAATTTTGAAATTGACCTTGATAATGATTGCTGTGCAGTCAAAACCTGGGTCGGTAATAAACCAATTTTTTATTCGAATTTACCAAGTTGTATTTTTTCATCATGTCGGTGACTACATTTCACAAAGTTACGCCTTCAACCATTAATATTAGTGGTATTAAATCTTTTATTATTGGAAATCTGCAAGTTTTTAGTTTCTGTAATTATGGAAAGGTTCCACCACATCACATCTGAATCTGTATTTTTTATATGCATGTTCTATTTTTTGTCAAGTTATAGTAAGCGTTCAGTATGCGATGAGTACACGATCTGTACTGCTCTCTGCCTGTTCACGTGAGCAAAAGGGAGAGAGAGAGAGAGTTAAGAGAGAGGTGGAAAAGGGGACGGAAAGGATTCGTCGTAAAGGGGGGAAGGTCTGCGGTGAAGAAGGAGAGAAGTCTGGAGAGAAGGGTTCTTGGAGGGAAAAGGAGAAGGAAAGAAATGGCAATGATTACCGACTCCGAGCAGGAGAATGTTCCGTCTACCGTAATCGGAGCTCACGTGTTAACGTCCGCAAGGTGGAACGAAATGACGAGAGAGGCTTTCCTTTTCCTAAGAAAGTTTTTTTTCTTTCGTTCATTAAAAAAAGTTTTTTTATTTTTTTCTCGGCAGAAGAAAAAATAACGTCTCCCTCACGACCTTCCGGAGTTTTCAAGGAAAGTTGCGAATCATCGACGCGGACAGAAGGTTAAGCCCTTCGAGATGAAAGTCATCGCCGAAGCGTGGGTTTAAGGCCCGTTCACACTGAACATGAAAATATTCCATAAATCCCTGCTAGAAAATTCCGTACAAACCGTTCCGTAGAAACATTAGGAATGGAGAGCATGCATTATTTCCAAAAACTATTTGTGTTCGAAATTAGTACATATTCTCGAATACATCAGCCCAAAATTTTTTCGATGAAAACTTTGTTTCATGAAATTATATCTATCCGAAAGATTTCGCACGGATGGCGGCTTCAAGACACTACGTCATCGGAAACCCCACCGATGACGTCACGGAACGGTATTGCTGCCTGTAACACAATGTACCTATACCCACGTTAAGCTCAGCCGGTTAACTAAATTAGTCGAAAACAATCGTTTCTATTTCCTTCATGGAATAAAGTGAACTAGTACAATTAAATCCTTCCTGTTTAAATTGAGAAAGGGCTTTTTTCCTCCTCACGATTTAATAATGGAGGTTACGGAAAAAACTTAAATACTTTTTAATTAAGCATTTTAAAAGTCTTAATGAATGATGTAACAAAGTTGGTGCATTCGGGATTTGTAAATGAGCTGAGATGACTCCTGAGGTACGTGTTAAATTCGATACACCTGACAATAAGGGATCAAATAATTAGCAAAAAGAGTAAATTATGCAAAACATATTAACCAACAATTCAAGTCTGGTAGCCCAGTAATTTGATAGTTGCATCGCTGACCAGTAGTTCCGGGTACAACTCCGGGCAAAATCTATAGGCCCGTCAATCTTAACCCAAGCTTCGTAATTATCAAAGAGAAAAATCTTTCTGGAAAACTAAATGCGACAGAGGCAAAACCAACCAACCAACCACGGGCAATGGCAGGGCCCTCGGCCCAAAGTAGTAGAGCGCTGCAACGGTGCGACTTGAGTCCACCTCTTCAGCGATAATGGCAGTGCAATTGAACACAGGGGGAAAATGACGATTCAGAGTGAAGGGACCAGTGTTACCTTTACAGTGTTAGTGAAGGAGAAGAGGATGAAAGGCTACTAGTGAGCGGGTGCAAAAACAGACGCAATATTTATACGCTACCCTGTGGCCTTATGCCCGTTTCACGCGATACTTGATGCAGCTCAAGACCAAGTATGCTAGCTGGTAGTTGATATTGAGGTCAAGATCCAGTATGATTACCTTACATGAAGGTTTCACACGATCAATGAACTTGCACTGGTATTGAAAAGGCATTTTCATTCATGTCGTGCCCGCTCTAATTTTAATTTCAGCAATCCATTGCATTAGATGACCAAAAAACTGTTTTTTGAACATTTTCGCCTATTGTTTGTTTAACTACCAGAAAATTACTAATCGCGCAAAGAGGTAAATGTAGCGCTGATTTCAGAAAATGAAGGCCACTCTGAATTTAAAAACTAACATGATTAGGCTACTAATTACTACTGCATCAGTTATGAAATCAAGTAGCTCAGCGATTATGATAGTGATTATGCTTGTTATCCAGCATGCTGGTTCAGTGTCGCTCGATACTGGAAAACTCTCATACAAGCGAGCATCCTCAAACTTCTGCTTGATAAGGAATCATGAAAAACGGGCTTTAGTCTATAAACCATGGTCGGCTGCTAATGCAGTGGTGATCACTTTTCTAAAGTCATTTGATTCTACATGAAGAGCAGTGAGTTAGCCACTACATCAGCCACGTACTTATTTAAGTTGGCTTCAGAAGTAATTTTGGGGTCCCCGTATAACATAACACTCGCAAAAGTTCCTGGCGCTAAGCAGGGGACGATTTTGGGAAGAGCTACAAAACTTTGAAAATGCTGTGAGATAGGGAGGAAGGTTGTTTTATGTGGATGGACAGGCAAAAACCCTTTCTAATTGCTGCGCTCAAATCAAGCGCTTCGAAGAGTGGGCCGGCTCACCACAACCTGCCGTCCCGTTTCAACTCGCCTCACAATGAGAATTTAAGATAGGGTCCCTAGTAAAGTCGTAGCGATGGGTGATTTTAAACCACTTGCCTTACGTCTGTGTGTCTCGTACCTTTCTTGCGAAGTAGTTAGGATACTCTGCCTCTCTCTCATTGCCTCCCTCTCTTCACCTTCGTCCTTTCCCTTCACTATTTCCTCCCCTCCTTGCCGCGCAGTTCTGCACCAGGAACTTTTGCGCGATGTATACCTTCTCCAAGTCTCGATTTCGCTAGCTCACATCTGGCTGACATGCCTTCAAAAGCCTCCTTTGCAGTAATTCCCTCTGAAACCTCACCCTCCAACTGCACACATCGTGCTCTCCTTACCCCCTTCCCTTTTCATTCCTCCCTTATTACTACTCCCTTGCGCTTGCCAGCCTTCTTCCCCTCCGAATTCACCCTCACGCTCAACCCTTGTCGCTCTCCTTAAACAGCTGGAGGTCGGTTCACTACTCAACGGCCTCTCATATATACTCCTACCTCAGCGTCGCATCTTCGCAGAAGGAATTTTTGTCACGCACTCTCAACGGGTTATGACGAAAAAAATGAAACTCAGGAAAAGTTGTCACTTGAAGAGATGCGAAAGAAAATAGATGGGATAACCACGCTCCACTAGGGCTCCAAAACGTTTCCCTGAGTTCCATGGCTGTAAGAAATGGCGAGACACGGCCAGTATACTTTGTTATTTTAAACAAATTCTGTAGCTTAAAAATTTCAAAAGTAAAATTCGCATGAATTTACTCAACTTACATAAAATTTTCTGGGCATACAGAAACAAAATACATGAAGAAATATTGAAATCATCCTTAAAAACGGCCGAAGTCACCCAATTTTACGGAATTTCTTCTCAGCAGTTCACGTGAAGGTCTAAGGAAGCGAAAAGAGCAAAGAATAAAAGTCTAATCCTCCCTACTTGTTTGTATATTTAACAGTGAAACTTTGAAATGTCAGGAAAGAAGTACGCCAATTGCAGTGAATACCTGACTATGAATTAACTGCAAATTCTGTGTGATATAAGTTGGGCGGATAGGGTTGTGATTATGAACTTAGGTAGTGAATTAGTGGGTATTGATAGAATGTGGAATGGATGCTCCGGTAACGGACGTATATGAAAAATCGTGCTTCGTTGGTTCGTCCGTTTTGAGAGAATGGATGAAACTAGTGAAAGAGGATGAATATCAGGAGTCATTAGAACAAGCATGTATAAACGTATTAACGTGTAGGGGGCAATGCATAAATGTGGCAGAAGGAAAATAGATTTGCAAGGATAGGGCAGTATGTATAAAATTATTAAAATCGAGGCGAGTTTTCTAGGTCTAAACTAGATTTAAGCTCTTTTGACTATGAAATATATTTTGACGTATGACTATGACCCTAAAAGGGAACAGCGCGATGAATATGTATGTACACTCAAATGAAGAACACATCTAATGTGTGATGGAGCGAATTGAAAAGATTAATATAAAATGATAACCCAAATAAATAAAATGAAATACTGAATAAAGGCTACAAAACTGATCAGGTATCGTATTATCATTTATAACATGTTAATCTTTCAATTTACTCTCGCTTTTATGCCAAGAGTATACTACTGTAACTGATATAATAATAAATTGATAATGGACAAAGACTGAGGTCAGTATCCTGGAAGAGAATATGTATTTTTGTTACGGTAGGATTATTTGTGAAGAGAAGATAGGAGATAAATTCTATGACAGAGATAACCTACGAAAGCCATTGTAAACATGGTTAAATTTTCCATCTAACGGCCAATAAACTGCACCTGAAACGCTCTCAATATATTGCGCCCTAATAGGCATCGGGATTACACTGACAATTTCTGCCATTAATTGGTATCGATCCCAGGCCCAGGCTATTAGATTAGTAGCCAAGAATACAAGTACCACAACAAAGTTTTATATATCTCAGCTTTTATATAAATCTAACAAGAGTCATGTTAACATGAACATTTTCTCTCACATGACCTAAGTTCAATACATTGGTCGTTCCATTCGGTAGCTAAGAACCGAGCCCACTCTAGGCCTAATATTTCAGGAAGAGTGATTCTAATTCTTGGGTGGTACAGCCACCAGCACAAAGCGTGACGTTAAGGAGAAGTGCGCGTGGATAGGGTCGGCTAAGGAGCGTAGGAGAGGAGACAACACATTGAAGCCAACGATGCCAAGATTATTGCGCTTAACCTGAGTGGGCGGGAAAGTGTCAGCAACGCGATGCACGACAGTGTTTACAATTAAAACAAAACAGTACATCAACATTTGCTAATAGTGATTGCGAGCTATTGGATAAACTCATTGTTGAGTTAACAATTGAGTTAAGAGCCACAGATATTATTTTATATGATTTAAACAACAGATAGAGAATTTTAGAGCTGGCATTGCAGGTTTGCAAAATTTGGAACCCTAGAAGTTAAACGCGGATTACAACTTACTCCCCCATGAGGAGCTAGTTAGCGGGCAATTGACCATTCCAGTGAAAAGGGTCTTCTGCGCAACTGTCACCACCGCCACACGCGTAACTACCATCATGGCCCTGAAGACGATGAGCGAGCCGCACATCGAAACGTCGGCGGAGATGGAGGACCAGATTCGGTGTGTAACCCGAGAATAATCTACATTCAACTGTCACCATGTTTCGCTACCACTGTATTAATTCTGCCCTCCTTTCCCCATATCAACTTCAGTGAATATCTTAACCACTCGCCCTCACACAAAAGCCGTGTTTATCCATCGTTTGCTAAAAACCGATGACAGCAAACTTACAACTGGTACCGAGGGGAAAAGTCTTTCCTTTTCTTCTCCATGAGATCAACGTTTTCGTTTAATCTCTCACCCGTTGCGTCTCTTTATGTTCGCACGGAGATGAAAAATACTCTCCCGCCTGGGTTTCAATTTCATCCAGAATGAAGTCCGAGCGTTTAATCTCTCTCCCCATAACCATCTCCCTGCTCTGGAACGCCTTTCGACCTTTCCCTTTCATTCAACCGCCCCACACGGCGCTCCATTCCACCCGGGTCTTCCCATTCAACCAGCCATCCAGCACCATTCAAATCAATCGACCAACCCTTCATTCAGACCTTCTCATCTCCCCCGAAAAATACGTGGAAACATAAACCAAACCTTCACGCAACCAGAGAAAAAAAATGACGCAAAGAATAAGCAGAATCGATAGCCCAGCATCAAGAGACGGCCTAGTTTGAGTCCGAAATCTTAGCGCAATGACGAACAGCGATTATATCCAAGTTTTCATGCAGCCGTTTTAGCATCGTTTTGTCGCTATGCAGTGAGTCACACACTTGGCCGCTTTTTTGGCAGTGGTAGCTAAGGATGAAAACATAGGATGGTGGATAAAAGTGACACGTTCAGTCTTCATAATTATTCCCTTATACTAGGTGGTTTATGAATAGAGGTTCGTATTCACGATGAGTGTAGGCGATGGGATGCACCGTCTAAGCTCATTTTTTGCCAACAATCGAAGATGACCGACAATTACACGGAAATAATTACGTGACCAACAGATGATAGGCAGAAAGCGTCGGTCTTCACTCCCTGCCGTAACTCTGGTGACGTAGGCTGCGTCAGAAGTTGAAAGATGGGCAATTTCGACACCAGTGCAGCCTGCGTTGATGGTCTTGCTTCTGATTGGCTCCGCAAAAAACGGCGACGCAGAAAACGGTTTCATGAAATCGAAGCTTTATAGCATATCTTTGGTCCGAAATGGCACAATGCATCTACTATCTTTATATTCTCCAATTCTTGTATGTGTATGTATGTATCTTGTAATCCTGAGTATCGCCTTCTTCCGAAGGTCCCTGGTTCCACTCCCGGTCAATATAACACCCTTCCTTCCAGCAAATTGTTTGATACGAACAATGGAAGGGGAAACAATGTACCCGGTAACATCCATGATAAAGTATGCCTGGTGATTTTCCACGCTATTTTCAATTGTGACTATTCACATATTCACGCATTTGAATTTAAATTGTTGCTGCATTTTATTGCAGTCAATATATAGCCCATGTTTTGATGTATTGACAGCTAAAGCACCTTTTTGTTAAACTCTTCCTGATTTGAACTTGAATATCTAACAAATAGATTATATGTATGCTTTACATGTATATTTTCGTTGTCTATCGTATTTTGCTCGCATTGTTCGAAATTAGCAAATTTTTTATAGCTTTTCATTATGATGCGTTACATTTATAATAGGATAAATTTAATTTTATTCGTCAAAATATAAGAAGTCTTAAGGCTAATTTTCACAGATTTGTAATAATGTTTGAGAATTTTTTGACCAAGCCGGTAGTACTCTCCAAAATATGGTCGGAGATTGTGAAGTATAAGTATTTCAACTGCCTAGTTGTAAGCAATACTCAAAATGTAATGATAACTATTGAGCAGGAAGAGTAATAGTGTAGGGTCTCATAGCCCTATAGCGTAGGTATGGCACCCTTGCGAAATAAGACTAGTTTTGGAAATAGATCTAGTACTGCGGAGAGCAGCTAGATTTGTAAAAACTTGTTACGATATACTAATTGTTATCAGTGTTACCGAATTGTCGGAATCGGTAACAGTTTTACTATTAGTATCACAACAATTTACATCAAGCAGCTTGTCACTCAAAATAAATTTTAAATGCACATAGATTTGTACTTATATAAACTGCCGATTCTTCTGATAACTTGATTCATATCTTCTGCCGATGCTTATTTACACTATGCTTATTAAGGTATGATAGTTTCAAAAATGATCTCTGTTATATTCTACATCGTATTTTTATATAACCGGTTATACTTAATTAAATCCATTAGGTAACTATTTTCTGATTCGGGATAGATATCTGTGAATAGATATATGTTAGACAATTAGCTTTTTTTGCAAAAATATACGTAATAGACAGCTAATAGGGATATTGCCATCTAACGATCGACATCTATAGATAGATATCTATTAGACTATCGGCCATTTTGACAATAATATGTCAAATAGATATCTATTAGATATTTTTTTATCTAACTGGTTATACCTAATGTACATCTATTAGATACCTGTTTTCTGATTGGGATGTGTATTTCTTTAAAAACTCCGGGAACCACATCAGTCGTTTTCGTTATTCCCGGAATCGCATATTACACTGCTGAGCTTATATTGGAATATCTAACACGCGTTTGAACCGGTTCAATGATAAAAATAAATGCTTTGCTATCGTGTTAACTAATAATTTCGTTCGGTATTCCGGGCTAAGTAAATTAATTGGAATTAATGCACACAAACAACCAAAACTCGTGCATGTAGTCATTTGAAAAAATATATGTATAATTAATCTTATCACATTGTAAAAGAAAGAAATAGAAAATTCCCGCAAGGAATTTCACAATAAAAGGTATCATGTCGCTGTCGTATAAGCTAACTTACACTTTTAAGTACTTACCACATAAAAATGCATTAATGGTATTTCTTTCTTAGAATATTTTGTATAGTATTGGATACGGCATCGGTAACAGTTTTACTATTAGTATCGCAACAATTTACATCAAGCAGCTTGTCACTTAAAATAAATTTAAAATGTGCATAGATTTGTATATAAATTGGCGATTCTTCAGATAACTTAATTCATATCTTCTGCCGATGCTTATTTACGCTATGATTATTAAAGTATACTCGATTTATAAATGATGTTCCATAATTAACGCTTCGCTATGCGTGGATGTGTGGGGAGTTACCCAGCAAACCTCACAGATGCTTGGTGGGAATTTACGGTTCAATCTCAGCACCCATCGACCACGTACGTGGTATGCTTATGGAGGTCTAATTGCGGACGAAAGGTGAAGTTCAACTGCAGGACCACTTTATAGGGATACAAATACACGAGTAAAATATAGCCGCACCTATAGCCGGAGCTATTACCTAATACGCAATAATGTTCTCAGACAAATATGAATAATACTCACTATATACTATGTAGACATCATACAGTCATTTCGTGGGATCGGCGCCTGTATACGTTTCTGTGAGTGGTACTCTGATCTACAGTTTAAGCAGAAAGTTTGAGATTTTGACATCGTACAATTGTAAGTAGATATAATAGTATTCCAATCTCTAGATTTTGTGCCTAAATATGAAATTCATGCATTTAAAATTGATTTTTCATCTTTAGGTAATCGGAAAATATAATGTCAAGGATGCTTATAGATTTTCAAGGAAAATTCAGAAAAATGGCTTTTTTTCAAGGAGTTAAAGGATTCAAAAATATTTCAAGGATAATTCATGGAAGTAAGATTTAGTGCTTTCCTGGCGTGAAGTTTTCTCGGGTTTCATGGATTCTAAGGTTTTTAAGGATTTTTTCAAGTATAATTCATGGATTTTAAGGTTTTCAAGGACCTTTCGACACCCTGTTCAAGAAACTCACCAGAATATAAATCTATCCTCGGCCATGGTGTACACTATCTTCGGAAGAGAAACATGGACCCGAACGCTGAAACGGTGAGTCTGGCCAGGGGCCCCCCATGGCCACCATATACTTGCACTTGTAAGCGCCCACCGAGCTGAAAATCTCCACTAGCACCGAAATCGCATCCACTGGGAACTGCGGAGGGGAGATACAGAGAGAGAGACAAGAAAGGGAATTGATTAGTACACGTAGGTTAAAGTGAAAGTATATATGGCCCAGACAGTGCAGGGGAGTAAGGATGACGGATAATCGGGATAGATGAATGAGACGAAGAAGTTTAGGAATTAATTTTAGTTTTCTAATAGCCGTCAATGAGATACAAAAGCTTAGATTAAAAAGTTTTCTGGTGCCATATCCCAGGTAGTCGGAGCTCGCGAGCGTCCTAATCCGCAGCCCTTCATTGACCTCCGAGGCCCCCTCTCGACGACACCATCCTTATTTACCACGCGCAGTGTAATTGAAACTTTAAAAGTAAGTACTTATCACTAAAAATTCGGTGGTCGATGGCCGGAAAAATGACAACTTTATAGCCAAATGTGGGTGGGTGCGGGAAATTTGAACAGATTACGGGTTTTTCCGACGCATGTTCGGCTCTAGAATGTAGTCGACAATCTTTATTCTTTTTGATGGAACTGTCGTCAAGGAATGACATGCAACGTAGCATTAACCAACTATGAACTGAAGGAATTAAATATAGGAATCAGCCATTTCGGGATACTATTTCGGGATACAATTTCAGGAAACAGGGAATAGCGTAATTGCCTGATCACACATTACCCGGGTAAATGAGTGACGACGTCTACTATAGTAAAATCGCAAGAAGAGGCATTTTGATATGCATGAGCAGGCGTCAAGCTGTCCTTAACAATTAGACGTCCTAGGCGGAGGAATACAACGACTGACGATCGGATATGTAGTCCTCCGGTCGACGACCTACAATAAGAAATAGTCCTACGAATTAATAATGTTGTCTTCGGGCTGATAGGGTGAAACTTATGCATGACGAAATACGAACAAGCTGTAAATTTCCTCAGTTGAACCATCTGTGAAAATTTACAAAGGCTTCTTCTCCCGTATAGAAAATAACCAATCTAAACCGGTTCCATCCATTCATCCACGAGCCTCATAAGGCACGCCAGATAAAAAAATAAATTTTGTTCTGAGTAAAACCAAAATGACAGTTGAAAGCTGCTCTTCAACATAGGGGCAGAATGATTCAAGGCTTTCTCCTTTAAATAAAATGAAGTGAGAGGGAGTGGTCCTTAACTCAAACCCCTAATGTGGCGCGCAATTAATTTACTCATGGTTGTCAGTCTACTGACATGTAATATATACAGGCTACTGCTGACTTGTCCAGTTGACCAAGTCGGAAGTGTCTGCGTTGTTCTTTAAGTGTTTCCGACCGAAAGCCAAGCATAGCTTACACGAAAACCATTCATTTGGAGGCGAAAATCCCGTGCCGATCTCAGATATAATGGACTGAGTAAGAAGGGATAATTTTCTGAAACAGACAGCTGGTGATAGCGGGCGAACTAGAACGATGTCGGCGTAAAATGAAATTGGCGGATAACTAGACAAATCGGCGACCACCCTACCACCCGACGCAAAGTATAGGTACGAGGGGGGGACAGTTTCGCCGGTCGAAATGTTGGAAGAAATAGAGAACCGTACCCGGTGAAAGACCCGAGGGCTTTTAAAGGTGGGTTGAGTGGTAATTAGAGGTCATTGGGTACATATTTTCATAATTTTACAAGTATGTCAAAAAAAATCTTGGACCACATTTCATTAAAGGTAGTCTGAGCGAGATATCACTTCAACCTAGAAGTTTACGAACTTGATCTCAAAAGAAAACGCTCTCATCTTTCCAATGATATTAAAATACTATCCTCTCGCCGAACTACTTTTCGAGCAATTTGCCTAAAAATATAAGCTGTTTGGCATGAAGTAGATTACAGCTGTGCGCTCCAGAGGAGGAATATCGAAAAAATTAGGTATATCTAACACCTAGATTTCTCCTAAAAACTAACCTCATGTAGTACCTATGCATGTTTTTTCAGCTAATTATAAAATATAATCAATTACTCGCCGCAGTAATCATCACAGCATCGCAAAAACATCTGTTGTGAAGGCGTTTTCACCGTACAGCGTGAAAAAGTCAAGTTAGAGACTTATGTGGATATATTTATTTAATTACTGAGAATTTTTGTCATATGCAACAATATTTTTGCGCCATTAATATTACAATCATGAAAAAAAATTATGAAAATTATAAGTAGATGTAATCGAGTTATAACGAAATATATGTCATATACTATAAGACTACGTGTTAAAATAGCATTGAATGACCAAAAAATCAAATTTTTTTCATTTTTATCTACTGATATTACAAATAGGAACACGTGTAGGAATGTCTCACGCAAAGCTAGACATAGGCATAGACAAAGGTCACTTCAACCACCTTAATCGACGTTAAAGAACTTTGAGCGAGATATCACTTCTCACAAAATTCGATTTATTTGCCTTCATTTTAAAGAAAAAGATTTATATTTGCAATGATAAAAAACATGTCTTTTACCATTTTACTTGTTGACAAGTCGTTTCCCATGGGAAGAACTGGTACGCAATACAGATGCTCTTTACTTCAAAAATATTGAATTTCTAGTCATAGGCCTAGCCAAAAATTGAAGTGTATAGTTCGTATTAATTCTTAACTATGTTTCAGAACAATTCAATTGCTTACCTCAGTAATTTGACAGAATCGCAAAAAAATCATCGGTTGTGAAGGCTTTCTCAGCGTACGGGGTGAAAAAATGAGTCAAGTTAAAATCTTGTATAGGCACTTTAGTGAATTACTGAAGATTTCAGTCATACAATACCAAGTTTTTGCGTCATTTATTAGACACTATTAACTTCATGCTTCTCACAGATGTTTTAATTTAAAATGAAATTCCAATATAGTCTCTTGCAACAAGGTCTATTATTGTCAATTATCACTCTAGGGAAAAATCTCGGTCCAATTACCCAATCTTTTCACGGTGGACCCACCTTATGACAGGTCACACTGTATTATAAAAATCATCAAAGAAAGAGTTGTTATCGGAATTGGACGACGAGTTTCTTTGCCTCCAAAATCGCATCTGTTGAACGATCAGTGGCCATGCTCATTGACCACGAGTGCATTGACCGCAAAGCCTGGCATTCGAGAGGTGTGCCAGGAGGTGTGCCTTTCACCATTCGGGTTTTTCCGAGTTAACTGACCAATAAAAGAAGTTGGGCTGGGGGGAGTTAGATCAAGGAGGGGGATGAAATGTTTGCGTCCAAATTTATCATTCCCTCTGTCTCACGGCGTATTCAAGTTTAGGCAGTAAAAGCGAGCTGAATTCCGAGATACGAGGTGACCGTCACGTTGCCCAGCGGTCATCTGCTTCTCTTTTTTCCCAAAAACCTATACTGAAACCTGGGTGCAGGTGTAGCAAAACTTTGAGGTACTCATCTGTAAAAAGCATGACTCCAGGGAGAGTACAGCATGTATGAGAGGTGGGACAAAGGGTCGGAAGGTCCCACAAGGGATCCATACAGGATTACTTCAGTACCCCTGCCCGCTCATCAACACCGTTACCAAATTTTCGTCATATTTCAGATCCGACCCACCGTTCAAAAGATATGAAGCGAGAACTGAAAATCTACTTTTCGAAAAGTCCAAAAATCCGGCATTTTTATTTTTTTTGTCACTTCTGGTTAAAAGTTCCATGATTTAGGGACTTTTCCTCCGATGAATTCTTTCAAGGAAGGTCCGTGAAATATTTCAGGTTCCTAGCTCGTCTGGAAGTGGTTGGGAATTTGTATACGTGAGTGAGTGAGTCGCACATGCGGCTGTATAGTATTAGGAATCACGAATGGCTAGGGAGAGCAGCGTTCGTTACGATTTTGTATCAATCACGACTTTCCTGAGAGATCATTGATCGTAGGCAACTTGAACAGATCACTAGCTGGAACATCAATCAATCATGACCTTACACTCACGATCGAATCACAAGTGGGAGTGATAGGTGTGACCGAGATCTCTCTCTCTCTCTCACCTGGAACGTTTCAGTTCTATAGACTGCGAATCGCAAAATTAAAGATTTGGAGCTAGATTCCAGTGAATGTGGGCTGAAGACCTCGCATATTATTAAAGGTAAATCATTCACACCCATAGATGAGAGAAGAGAGCAGAGTAAAGCCTGTTCTTACGCAATAAAATGATCCACCTAACATGGCTATCACGCGCAATTTTTCCATTAATTTCATGACTAATGGAGTGTTCTTTCGGGATTTTTATCCATGAAATGAAAAGTGAAAAAACTTTGTGTATGTCCACAGTATTTATTTTGGTACGACGCGTTTCAGCGAATCATCTTCGCTATCATCAGGATCATTATGTTCCACAACATCTCGCCGAACACCGTTGAATACATTTTTATCCATTTTACATTATTATTGATATATCATTAAATATCTGCGACAATTTCAATATTAATATCCATATTTTTGGTGTATTGAGTGCACAGATGATCCCATGAGCATGGGCGCCTTCACATTTTAATGGCTTCAGTATTACTCTCTATTAATAATATTGATACATCGTGCTGTATGGTTCCATCAATTCTCTTCTTTGGCCTAAGCTCACAACTGATATTGCATATGAATCGCTGATCACCAACATCAAATTACAGGCATCGACGTCAACACTCATTCTTTTGACGAATTAAAACAACACCTTATTTAATCCTAGGGTAAAAGCGAGAGAGTGTGTTTGTTTGCTGAACGCAAAATGAAATTCATTTTAAATTCCAAAGTTGTCACACAATTTCTCAAAGGTAGTATCATTTTTTAAACCCCATCCTTTTCTTTAGGGGATGATCAGCGAGAAAATATCCATCATGTGGATGGCATAGTCTAAAATTGGTATGCATGTATTAACGTATAAACGCCGGAAAGGTGTGTGGCTGAAGATGAAGAGACGGTACCAACGGTGATAAAGGGGGAGGAAACTAGGAAATTATCAGCAAATTAAGAGATGAAAAGGGAGATGATCTCTGGTGTATTACCGTTCCAATCTTTTTCAGTTGTGATCGGGTGGTTACAGTGGCGCAAAAACAGAAGGGGGGGAGACATGGGTGTATTGCTCCCCTAAAAGGTGGCAGGGAACGCTGAAGGCGAGTACTTTAAACGTAAGTGTGTATTTCTCAAAATACACGCCACAAAGTTTCTAGAGAAAGCTGAAAACTTAAATGGAAAACCTCAATTTCAAGTTTGAAAATAACTTTTATAATATAGATAATTGAACGTTCTACGGCATTAAACAGTTTAAAGAAAATAAATTCCCCAAGGCCGTAAACTTTACTAGTAAAGAGTACGGCCCTGGGGAATTTATTTTCTTTTAACTTTTATAATTTTAGAATCATTGCTTTAAAGTTAGAAAGAATTTGTTGGCAGGGTAACGCCATGCAACTTTAGGGGCGCCATAAGGACCCCAAAATCCGCATCGTGGTTACGCCACTGGGTGTTTATTATGATGTGAGTGGGAAAAAATCCATGAACGTTTTCACAGTCCGACCAACGACCAACCAAACGTACGATCTTCCAACGGCTTCATTATATAGCTCATATACACCGATGAAGAATGAAGATAGGAATACATATAAATTTCCTTCATAAAATTTACGCAAAACCCGGGCTGCCATAACTAAACCTAACCTCAGCCTGTCCAAAAGATACTTTTTTTGTGTATTAGACCAAATATATATGTAGTTTTTTATATTTTTTTTCTAAATTCATAATTTCTCCATAGAGTTATAAAATGTAGGTACATACGTGGCTATTTTCTAAAGAAGGTGTAGAGGGTGTATTTTAAAAACATAATGATTATTATCTACTTACTGTTTATTTATTAATTCTTTGATTATGTTTTTTTATCATTTTGGAAATATTTTCGCATCCAATGGTGCATAACCTTTAAGATATTCCATATTCTCAAGCGTAACTTGATGAAAATACATTATGACTGTATCAATAAAATAAGTGCAACTTTCAAAATGGTTCATTTGTTGACAATCGGTTCCATCACAAAGGCGACATTATCAGGTACCTACAATTTTAATTGAAATACATAACGTATAACATATATCCGTAACCTGGAGGAAGGGGAAAAGGAAATATAGTGCAACATTACACACGAATGTATTCAGGTACTCCATTATTCACATCCAAATTTCTTTGAAAACAACAGTTTTTTTTCATCATGAATGCTTTCTTGGCTTTCCAAATTGAAGCAAAATATTTCTCAAGCCAAGAAAGCCAAAATAGCTATATCATGTCCTTGATTAGCATGAAAATAAGGAGATAATTTATTTGATGAGCCTTAAAAATCACAACAATTTTGCACCCACCGATAAAGGGTTAATTTATTTCCAATTGGTGGATCACAGCGGTGAATTTGTTCCATTTCCAAAGTATGACTCTCAAAGCCGTCCTTTACAACTTCCTCTCTATTCCAATCACCTTTATGGCCAAAACCTTGCATGATTTACGTATACATCGGTCCACTCTAACGGTTCCAGGAACTCTTCAGTGATTTCGGCCTAAGCAAAGCTTTCAAAACAGCCCTTTAAAAAAACTTGTCCTGCTCCGGAATTCAGAGGGAAAATTTTTACGGCCTCCCCTTAGAAAAAAAATGACATTATTTCTGCAGACTTTTGAAAAGAGGAGGAGCAGATGCCGGGAGACTTTGGCAGAGTTGAACAATTTCGTCGAGGGATATATAAAAAATTAAGGGATTTAGGAGAATCGGTAGGATTAGGTTATAAAGAGGACCAAGATGAGGAGACTTACGAGGAATACAAAATAAGGAGATTATTGAGACTTAAGGTCACCGTACTGAGTTACACTGCAGAAAAATCCTGAAGGGATCATGCGATTTAGAGAGTATGTCGATTAAAGGATTTTCCTTTTCCTGATGACATGCTTTAATTACTGGAAAACAAAAGTAAGATAATAATGAGAGCATATGAGTCGACAAATATAATATTTAATGAATACTAGTCGTAACTCCGAGAGACGAGAAAAAGGTGCATAATGGTAAGAAAAAAACTCAGTAGTAAATTTTCACACTAACAATTGATTTGCAACGACCATAGTTTCAACAAATGATGTCATTTTTAATTTTCACTTTAAATGGCACCATGTGTTGAAACCATGGTCTGTGCGAATAAAATGTGTGGAAATTTACTACTGAGTTTTTCTTTTATCATAATGGAGATTGAACATTGCCACAAAGTTACGCCTGAGAAACGCTTTCATGCCATAAAAGTTGGTTCACATTTTGTACAACTTTTTATTGCAAATAAATTGAAGGTTTGAGATCTCGTATAACAGATATAAAACCCGTTCAACTACGATCCGTTAAAATTTATTATAGCTTGAATGAGTGCGTGAGTGTCTACATTGTATAAGTTGTACCAGGGCTAGGAGAGGCAGAATAACGGGCACTTAATCTACTCGCAACGCAATACCACAGAATAGATATTTTTTTTTAAATTTAATTTACAATTACTAAAAGGGAGAAACAACAAGCTACAACATAGTGTAAATTGCATGGTATTTGGTCTGAGAATTTTCATTCTAGATGAGTTCAAACTCGAGTGAGCACAATAAAAAATTCGATATTATCTTATCTGACAAAAGCACTTGGCGCAATACCAAAGGATCCGGGTTCGAGTCCTAGTCAAAGGGGAATGATATTTCCTCTGCGGGATTTCCGCATTCATGAGCATTCGCGGGTAACACCGCACTAGCAGTACCACCACTAGTTTGCGGTGTACTCAGTTGATGACGCTCTCACAGGATTGATGTGGCGGAACTTATATACGACATAAGAATGACTCAATATTTTATGTGACCATACACAAATATTTAACGTCATAATTATATAAAACATCAAATCCGGTTGTATTAAATATTTATCAGAGGAAAACTGCAACGAGTTCTTTTGCGGCACACTCAAAATCGGTCCAATATCCAACAGCCAGAGGAGCCGACCACGGCGCCATTTCTATTGAAGGGATAAAGTTGACATCCGATAACAGAGTCCACATAGATTATTTTTGTCTAACATCTACTCTATGTGGAAAATTTTGCTCGTTCTCATGTTTATTTTTCTTTTCAACAGGAAATATTGAAGCAATTATTTGTATGCAGTCCATCATGTAGAAATTATTCAACATTACTTTTTGATAAGTCTCTTGTGTGAAAAAGAGTCAATGTTTTGTCCTCGAAATGTACTACATATCCAAATATTTTATGGGTTTCTCAGTGGTTGTCAAATCGATATTTTCCTTAATCTTCTACCGCAACTCATGAAATTTCGTCATGTCTTTACCCATGAGGTTTCCATCATTTGCATACATGAATTCTTCTCCATTTTCGGGCTTCCACCACGTAGGTTGCTTTTTTTAGATAACTGTTTCGCCCGTAGTCCAACGGGTGTCTTTAGGTCGAAGGTCGACCTGAAGACGCCCATTGGAATATGGGCGAAACTGATGTCTAAAAAAAGCAACCTACGCGGTGGAAACCCGAAAATGGAGAAGAATTCATCTGAACGCCGCGGAAACCTACGATGGAATTTGCACACATGGTTAAATTCAAACAGTCGTCAGGACACCTAAAAAATCATCGACCGGATTTCGGTTGAGTCAGACCTTCTTACCAAAAAAAAAAAAGTAATCAGTGATGCAATCCACATTGCTTGAGCTTGTTTCAGTCCATAAAGGGCCTTTTTAAGAGGTACATCTTTACTATATCCCCAAATCCTTCAGGTACTTTCATATAAAGACTACCGTTTCTTGGTAGCCTTATAAAAACCTAGTTCAACATCAAATGTTTCAACAGACAAATAGCTTTGAGCTGCAACAACAAAAAAGAATGGATTTCCACAACTTGACTAAATATGTCCTCAAAATCTATGTTGTAACAAAATCTATGTGTTGTATTCGAAGACATATTCAACATGTCTTTCTTAGACTAATCCATATTCCTTATTTATGAAAATCATTTACAGTAATTCACGAATAACTGCACAAAATAGACAGAATTCATTTCATTACCTCTAATACCCAGGAATAATTATCAGCTTATATTAGTTTTTCGCAAAGACAAATTTTACGTTAATTTTTTCTACGAGTAACAACTATTCTAAAACAATGACTTTAACTGTAAGGTGGAATCTACCTCAATTCTTCACACCACTTAAGCCCTTCCTCCCTTCAATTTAAAAGATGAGCGTGAATCATATACTTTGAAATGAGTCGTGTCATATTCCGCGGCAATACCTGTGACCTTTTCCGTCCTCACACATAGGGGGCTTTCGATTCAAGGTGTAGAAGTTAGCGCACATCAAAACACGTCAGCGCACTTTAGCGCACACGAACGACGTTGAATGGAACGATGTGCGCTGGCGAAATGTTTTTTAACCTGCCGCTGGGTAGCAATACGTGGTTGAACAGTAGTCACGGCCAAATTCTTTGTGTAAATTTGTAGAATTCGTTCAAAATAAGTATTGAAAAATGTTTGCTTTTTATCACAGAGTAATTTAAAACATCACAATATGTATGTTATCCGCTTTTACTGAAAATAAAAAAAGCTCGACAACAATCACGTATGCTATCATCGACGTTATTCTGTTGTTTAGCGCACATGAACTTTGCTCCCGATCTGTTTTGAAGTGCGCTACCTAGAGCGCAGGGTCTTTAACGAATAAAAGGCAAGTGTGCCATTGTGTTACGAAGTGATTAGCGCACTAGAGCGAATGGAGGGCACCCGTAATCTCAACTAAGGCTCAGCGTAGTCTCTACATAGTCTCATCGTAGTCTCAACGTAATCTCAAGGTAGTCTTAACGTAATCTCAACGTAGTCTCAACGTAGGTCCAACGTAGTCTCAACGTAGGCTCAGCGTAGTCTCAACGTGGTCGAATCAAGTCAAGTTTCTATGTTATATATCCTCGCATTAAATGCAAACGAAGCAATTAGAGCACTAGAGCGAATGGAGGGCACCCGTAATCTCAACTAAGGCTCAGCGTAGTCTCTACATAGTCTCATCGTAGTCTCAACGTAATCTCAAGGTAGTCTTAACGTAATCTCAACGTAGTCTTAACGTAGGTCCAACGTAGTCTCAACGTAGGCTCAGCGTAGTCTCAACGTGGTCGAATCAAGTCAAGTTTCTTTGTTATATATCCTCGCATTAAATGCAAACGTAGTGATTAGCGCACTAGAGCGAATGGAGGGCACCCGTAATCTTAACGTAGGCTCAGCGTAGTCTCTACATAGTCTCATCGTAGTCTCAACGTAATCTCAAGGTGGTCTTAACGTAATCTCAACGTAGTCTCAACGTAGGTCCAACGTAGTCTCAACGTAGGCTCAGCGTAGTCTCAACGTGGTCGAATCAAGTCAAGTTTCTATGTTATATATCCTCGCATTTAATGCAAACGGGTCTTTAAATCCCTTTCCACACACAGCGCTCTCCCTTTCCCCTTTACTCCATCCGCATCCTTTCATTTCTCCTCCAGCCTTCTCATTTCCTTTCTCTTCCTCTTCTTGAGGCTACGCTGCGCCAGGGTAAAATGAAATAAAAAAAATAGCAATAACAAAAAATGAGAAAGAAAAAATATAACCAGAACGGAGGGAAAAAATATATGAATGAAGAACCACCATCCAAGGACGCCATGGTGAAGGTCTTTTATTATCTTTTTCTACCACCCTCTCCCATTCTTTTTTTCTCCAGCCATCTCCCCCCCCCTCACTTCCCTCATCCTCTTCCTCCTTTCCCTTATACCCTTTATTCCACCCCTCCTCTCTCTCGTCTCAGCGGGGATCATATAAAAGGACCAAAAGTCCCATTCTTTACTTTCCTTAAACCACCCACCGTTGTTTTTCCTTCTCATCCTTCCATCATTACTTACCGCTATATATATCTCTCTCAAGTTTTATTTCATGGGCGTACGAGAGACAGTGCTCTTGCGATGCCATTAGTGGAATATCGCACAGAAAATTCAATTTTGAATCGCGAATCGATCAACGTGTGGTCATTACTGGAGCCAAATTATTAGATAGATCGCTTTTTCTAAAGTTGCCACACTAACTTAACTACTGTCCGCGCCAAAATCTTATAAACTCAAGTTTAAATTATAATAACTCTGAGATGGATCATTGGATTTTCACGTTATATACGTAAACATTTATATAGTTTTGTAATCTATTTTATTCATATGTAGAATAATTTTTTAAAACAACTTTTGGACGTGTTTTTGTCGTTAGAGTAAAAAAAGCCCCATTTTAATATTGCTACGTTGCCATGAGGAACTTTGTCGTTTAATTACCGTGTTGCAGAGTGTTAGACAAATACGCACTCAAATGTTTAATGAAATATGGCTCCACGCAATTACGTCGGCTAAGTTTCAAGTTTTTAGCTTCAACTCTTATTGGTATTCTGGTCAATTTATAAAACTTCTTTTTCTCTAAAACTACGCTTCATGAAGATATGAGACCAAACATTTTGCCTTCCTCTTCAAGGTTTCATAGCGGATCAGATTTCATTATTATTTTGCTGGAGTTAGCTCCATATTTAACATCGATTTTCATATTTTATGAAAAAGCAAGTGATCCGAAAGCTGGACTCCTCGCTCTCCAGCAGTACCAGTAAAACGTATTGAAGAATGACAAATTAGCCCACATTGCAGACAACATGCACGCGCAAGTGCCCATCACGCCATTTTCTCTCGGGCTAGGAACAGTCAAAGAGCTTAGGATTCCTGTTAGGCCTATGAAACTTGCTCTATTTCATTATTTCCTATATCATGACCTATGCTTGCATACCCCTTTCGCTGCTCTTATATCCACTCACGCATTGCTTCCTACACGGTCTCCTGTTCACAAGACTTTATAATATTCTCTGTCTTAAGAGTATCTTCCACCACATTCACCTCTGACTTTCTCGCTCTACCCCATCCTTTCATAACATTCACTCGTCTATCATAAATTTACTTCATTATTCGTCTCTCATCCATTCTTTTGACGCGGCCAAAACCAATAAAGCACACTCCTTTCATATAAATACCCATTACCGGAGCATCAAACCCACTTTATTTCATCAACCGAATCACACCCACCCAATCACGGACATTTTCAATTAACACTTAGTAACTTCAAGTTAATTGGGTGACAAAAATAGCGTAGAAGACAGGATTTTGTTGTTCATGTATCAATCATGGGGCAAGTTATTATTTAGAGCAGTCAGAATTAATGTAAATAAAATGTAAACGAAGTCATTTAAAGTTTCAACATTTAAAGTCAAACCACCTAAAACCTTTGGCCGCACCGTTAAAGGATTATGTTATGGCATAGATTAAGGAGGAGGGCAGATCATGGAAGGGTAGCATCTTGACTTAAATTACTCGAATACACTCGAAAATTAGGCCTGTTTTTTTCACGAAAAATGACTTTCCTCATCACGAGACTATCGCGCGCAAATTTGCATACATTTACGAATAATGTTGTACTGTTTTGGAAATGATATCCATTTTGACTTTTATTAGAAAAATAATTACGGTACCACGGAATTTCCACTAAAACACCTACGTTTCCCGCGTATAAACTGTATAACTGATCTATTCAATATGGCCGTATGCGCATTTTAATGTCTTTTATTAATACTTCTATATTCCCCTTCATTACCATTCCGTATGGTTCCATCAATTCTCTTCTTAAACTAGTGTTGACCGTTAAAACTTTCTCTTCCGGTCAAAAACTCCTTGCACATTTTTACACTTCTTACCCTTTATCGGGTGTGAACTTCGTCTTATGCCTTTTCCTTTTCTTCACCACCAAGAAAACATCTCATGCCTCGTACTCCGGTGATAGAATTGATTCGGAGGGGTGTGAATGCCTGCACAACACGGGGAAAATAAAAAAATAAAAGATCACTACCTACTACACATGCCTTATGAATAATTTTCCCCGCCATTGTTATCCTCGCCAAGGAATTACGCCGAGGTTTCCCAACACCTCACTCCCGGCGAAGCGCTCCTCTCTCTCCCGGGCTATGTTTTACGACTCCACCCGGCCCAAGAGTGCTCCCGCATTCAGCCCTTCCTCCCCCTCAACACATACACAAAATATCTTATCTCTTAGCCACCTCTTTTCTCGGCTCCTCTCATCCCGTCCAAGGTATTTCAGAGCTCCCCTGCTGGTGTCCCTCTTTCCATTTCCGCCAGCACTCTAAAGGCTCGTTCAGAACAACTTAACACAGCGTAACTTGGCTTGACTCGGCACAACGCCGGATATGAGACCTTGAGAATAACTTCTGCGAGTTCACGACGACGTAAAGCGGCGTAGCTCGACTTGACGTAGCCTGGAGTTGATCCCAGGTCAACTTTCTTTAACTAGTAATTTTAGCCATTTGCATAGCCTGCTGCACTATCGATAGTCGGGAGACAATCGATTGCTACACTCAATATCTCTTCTCTCCTTGCACAGCCTTATAGAAAACTCGGTTTGGCTGTGAAGTCGATTTTCATTAAGCTTAAGCGAAAATGGATAAGGAGAAGTTGATCGAGTCAGTGCCAAGTAACCCTCACCTATGCAACAAATCTTCCATTTTAATACTTCAATAGTGCATAGCACTATTTCGTGTTAATGCGGCACGTCAACTGAGGCGTTCCGTGGAACTCTCGATACCCACGATATTGATAGGCCTCAACAATCGATTGTAAGATGCAGTTGTGCACGTTGGTTGGTTATAAATTACACGCACTGGATCGCGTTCAAAGCGAGAATAAGCCAAGTTAATTTATTGTGAGCGAGTCTTAAAGGCGATTGGAACAAATAGGATCTTGGAGTTCGTAGCAAATTTTCTTCGACGTAAAGCTTCGTTCACAACAACTTAACTCGGCGTAACACCGCTTGACTCGGTGCGACTTTGGAGATGAGACCGAGAGAATACCGTATGGCAGTTCACAACCGGCGTCCCTTGAATTGACGTAGCCTGGAATTGAGCCCAACTCAACTCTCTCCTAATTCCAGCCAATAGCAAGGCCTGCCACACTATCGATAGTCAGGCAGATCTTTTCCCGAGACAGTTTGCAGCACAAAGCTTATAAATTAATATTGGTCAAACTTGATTAATAAAGTAGGTATAAAAATATTAATTCTATTGCTTTGAGTACTTATGATAGGTTACCACAGATATTATAATCAGATACCATTTGGTCAGAAAGAAAGTTACTGATGTAGCATCATTGTATAAGATATTCATGTAATTTACTCAATTACACATTGCTTTAAATTCAGTATTTTAAGCCTTGATAGTTTACAGCTTAACTAAAGCTCATTAATTAAATAAATAGATCATACCTTTTTACTATTTTTTAGTAAAAGTGAAAATTAAACCAGAAATGGCTACTACTTTTTTCAATTGGTAGCGAATTGAGTAGCTGCTACTTTTTTTGTGAATTAGCTAAAAAGTAGCTCGATACAAAAAATCTTGTAGCTTACCCAACCCTGGGTAAACCACTTATTCAAACCGAACAAAATAAACCAAAGACCTTTGGGCAAGAAAAGGAAGTATTTCTGATTAGAAAAATCAGCAATGGATTAGGATTAGCATTAGGTTTAGAACATAAGTAAACCCAACAATTTATAAAGATGACGAATAATTTTATTGTTTATGACTTGTTCACACGAGAGATATACAGGGTGTAGAATGAAATTACTCCGAACTATTTCATTATATCATTCCAATGCACCTTGTGAGACTTCATCCTTTTCTCCTTCGTTGAACTTATGTCGGGGTCATAAATGTTTTGATTAGACTCAAAAATATAAAACTTTGACATGATGCTGACGTTGGAAATTAATTCTGCGAATCCACTTTTCTTTAGAAAGCCATTTAGAGCCCGTTCACACGGAGCCACTCAGCAGCGCTGCCGTTGGTTAATAATGAGGTAGAATGGAAGTGTTCACACAGGGCCACAGCCACTGGATGGAAGCGACACAGACGGTTTCAGTGGTTCCCTACGCTGCAGACGCCGGCGTAGAAAAGTGGCACGTCTAGTGAGTTTAGCCGTAGCTAAATGGCGGTTTTCTCACGGAGCGGCTGCCACGCCACTGTTCAAGCAGCGCGTTCGTGGCCCTGCAGAAGCGCTGCTAACGAGCGTTCGAATTTCAAGTAAAGCAAAGGTTGCAGGTTCACGCTAGTTAGAAGCGCTTCTCACGCCCGTTAGCAGCATCAAGCACGCGCGTTTCTGAAAACTCCGGTTCGACGCTCGTTAGTAGCGCTTCCAACGCGCCACTAACGCGCTACTAACAAACCACTTAGAAGCGCTGCTGAGTGGCCTCGTGTAAACCTGGCCTTATTCTCACTGTTTGTCACTTCATAATTATCAAGTGGCAGGAATCAAACTTGCTAAGAAATAGGCGGAATGAACAAAATATTACTACAGCCATTTTCGATATTGACCTCACTGCATGTACTGTATCTCTGCGCTAACATTTTGTGGTTGTACCGATTTTTGTCCATGTGCAGATTTTCATACAACTTTGCATACCGTTCTTATAAAAGATATCTATTGATAAAAGCAAAAAAAATACAATTTATCAAATTGGTTTTGTGGCAATTAAATGCCTTTTTAAAACATAACATCATGGCACATGGCATATCTTTCGTAATAATGCGATTAGTATATATGCATAGATTTTCTTCTAAACGCGAAATCATATATTTCATATTATTAACATCCTTGCTTAGAAATATCGTGCCACGCTGACACAAATATTCGAAAAAGCATGTTTAAATATAGTTGTCGCCTAAATTTCAAATACCGCGCCAATCTTAAGTCAAAACATGCTTTCGTAAGGGCAAAAAAATTAAAATATATTTCTTGTATCATTTTAATTGCTGCATATATGGTGATTTACACTGCAAAAATAGATGTCCTTGAATGAAATGTGGTCCGAGTAGTTTTCTATTTGCATGAAAAAGTTGGTGCGCTTAGGACCGCACGGGAGAAGTGTAATCTTCTATGGCGATATTCTGATAAATATTATTTATAATAAATATCATGGAAAGTATTTTGGGTTTTTTTTAGAAATATATACAGCGTCAGCATCAGCACTTCGTGCTCTGCTATAGCTAATACACATATGCGTACCTACTATTACTATATATAGCGGAGCGTGACGTGAGAAAAAGAGCGTGACGTTCAGGAGCGTGACGCCCAGAATCCGATTTACCATCTGCAGAATTTCTGCGCGTGTTTCTCCTATAGAATTTTACACTTCAAAAATTATTTTAAAAAGGACTCACTCAATGACCCACCATTATATCGCTCCAGCCTGTAACTCCGAAACGAAACAATTGAGTGCTACATGACCTCAGCAATCATTTAAAAATTTTATTGCCATGCCCTTATTGAAGTGTCAAAGTAACTACTAGTCAAAGTAACTAGTAAAGTGACAACTGATAACAATGTGACAATTGGAAACAGCAACAACAATAGAAAGCAGTTGCATGGTATAAGCACGAAGATCAATAAAGAATAGCCCGTTTCAGGACCCTTAAAGTTGTTTGAGCGAAAAATCATTTCACCTAGAGTTTGATGAAATTGACCTCATCTAAAGAAAAAACTCTTATCTTTCCAATTATATAAAAATATTAACCTCTTACCGAATTTAACGTGAGGTTTAACTGTTGATTCTACGGTATAAGCTATGATCCTAACATTGAACAAACTGGTTCATTGATCATGGATTGTGCCGTCTGATTTCCAATATAGCGAGGGTAGATTCAACAAAAATGAGGAACATTCATGAGCAGTTACAACTGTACCATTACACGTTCACGCAAGAGGTATGGCAGTTGAAAATGAATGCATTCTATGGTAAAGTAGTGTATTAATTACTCTATGACGAATAGATTTACATTTTCATTTAGCACCTAAAGAATATACACATAAAAATTTAAACGTTGGAATATTGAAATAAAGGAATGACAGTTTTGAAAAAAACCTTGGTTAATAAATCAACTAGCATAGCTGTGTGCTCAATAACCGTATTGCTAAAAATTAAACATTGGTAGATAATAAATGGCGGTAATTGATTAAAACATATTTTTCGACTATATTATAATTTTTTCCAATTGCATAATATAATTCCGTTCCCGTTCGATATAATATTTTCGCATATGCCTTCAATTTTTTATTATTTCCGTCAAAAAACGTGGCATATAGGAAAACCTGGGGGCTGCCTTTCATCCTTTTGAGATTTCCCTGTTTTTATTCCTCCTATTCCCTTAAAGCTCAGGAAAATAGAGCCCTACGTCAAGATTCATTTCTCTATGAAATGAAAACCTTTTAGATGCTCAACCGAAATTCTTCTCTCAGGATCAGGATCTTGAAACCACCCACCCTCTATCTGAGCTTTTCTCACCTGAACCACCTGAGAAAATCCTTCCCGCAAGACGTGCGTATATTTATGTATGCACTGCAAATGTCATCTACTCTTTCCTGAGGAAAGCCCGAGTTGACTGGCCTAAAATTCGGAAAAAAATTTCAAGTGAGTGTTCTCTTTTAAGATCTTTTTTCACAAACTGCCACACCTATTGGTTCCACAGCTTATATATACCTATAAAAGAGTAGATACATACGCGAACACATAAACATAGACGCTAGAGATCTTCAGCTGAAAAAGGGTCCACAACCCGAATACGTCAAAGCAGTAGACACCGGTGTCCACTTGGATCATCAACCGCTGAGTCCACTGATTACTCTTTCTGTCCTTTCCCAGCTCCAACATCTTACCGCTGAAATTTGGTGTATATCTTTGCATTTGAGTGCGTGACTCTGTACCAAGTCATTTGTGAGTTTCGCAGTGATATTGGCTCAACCCCTTGTTGATACTATCTAATTGTGTAGTTATTTCCATATCTTTTGTTACCAATATTTATGAAATTGAAATTCTGTTTTTTTAAAACGCTGTAGACTTCCACACCCCTTGAAGGATTTGAACAGAACTTGGCACACTTGTTCCTTAGGACCTAAAAGGATTAATAGACTATATTGGAAGTCCCCAATGGCCCCAGGGGTCCAAATGTGGGCCCTTATGTAAACAACTTTCACTTCCGTTAGTAATGCATTGCATTCGATAGAGAGGATTATATTTTTTGCCTCTTTTGAAATTACTTGCAGTCGTGACATGGGATCGGAATTTTTAAAAATTGGATGACAGAAAAAATATTGTTTTTAATTCTTCAATCAGATTTTCGTTTACGCTTCCTTGTTCGCAATCATTTGAGTCATTGGCTTCAAAATCGTCAATTTGGGTCAACTATTCCATCAATACAATTTTTTTTACTCAGCAACCGCAGTATTAGATTTAAATCATAACTTATTGTGTGAAACGCAAGCAAGTAAGAGCCACTATGTTAACCACCATTTAACCCTATTAATGTTAACGGGGCATTATGGAAGTAAACATTTGTTAAAAAAAAGGACCGAGGCTCCTGATGCCCTCGAGTCTTTCTAATATAGCATATAAATCCTTATAAGTCCTTAGGAACCCTAGTTCCCAATTTTGTTTGAATCCGCCAAGAGGTTTATGGCGTTCAAGCAAACAGAATTTCAGTTTTATACCAAAGTATAGATTACAACCTGAAGAGCAGACTACAGCGACAAACCCATCTAACTACTCACCTAACTCGGAAAAAAATCTGTGGAAATTTCTAATCTAAACTAGAAAACGAAAGAACTCCTTGTAGTTTTCCACTGAGAGATGTAAAATGCGCCCGCTTTCGATGTAAAATATCGAAACCAGCCGCCATCAACTTCCGAGATACGAATTTTTCTAGTTACCTTAGCCCAGCGGTTCCCAAACTGGGAGTCGCGAGATGAGGATTGTAATTACTTTAAAAACAATATCATTTGAATGTACACATTGTTTGTTATTTTTAGGGGGTCGCGGCTAAAACGTATGGGCTAAATTGGGTCGCGGAAAGAAAAAGTTTGGGAACCGCTGCCTTAGCCTATCGTGTAATGTCCCTTTCACGCGATACTTCATCCAGCACAAGCTCGAGGATGCTCGCTTGTATAATAGCTCTCCAGTATCGTACACGATACTGAACCAGCATGATCGCTATCAGAGTCGCTAAACTAGGTACTTGATAGCATAATTTATGGGGTACTAATCTGCTACTAAGTCCCAAGGACCTGGAAGCGGTCGCCCAATCACGTAAGCTTTCATCGTCGCTGTGATATCTTCACTTTATGAAATGAGCGCCACCTATAACTCCCTCCAGCTAATGGTAACTTTCTTGCATTGAAGTCAACAAAATATCAAAATAGCACAGCGGCTGTTTTGCTTGCTGCCATAGGTTGGTTAATTTAAAATAAAATCAGACATGCGCTACGATATGAATTCAAATACTGAATGAAGGAAAATTTTGAATTAAGGAAAACTTGAAGGAATGAAGAAAGGTTACCTCTTTCTCGCTAATACAAGTTCAATGATGGTGTGAAACCTTTCAGGGCGGCTCTCAAATCATACTGGATTCCGTTCTCAAACCCAAGTACCTAACGGCTACCATATTTTGTCTTGTGCAGCATCAAGTATCGTGGGCTTAACCTTCTAGTATCTATAGGCTCACAATCAGGTACACACTTCCTGTTCGTTCCCGGAATTTTTTGACGAAACGGGAGATGGGTAGACAGAGAGAGAGAGAGAGAGAGAGATTGCATGCCATCAGAGTGGGTTGGAAGTGGGAGTGGTCGTAAAAAAGTGAAATTGAAGTGAGTTTGGGCGTGAAGGGGTTGAAGACAGGGAGAGAAAAAAAGAAGAAAAGAGCTTGCATATATAGCAGGAAAGTAGGCGGGCTAAAATACACACACATTTATACATGTACGCATTTATGAGACAGGAGGCAGGAGGAATGGTTGCTGCTGTGCGCAGAGGGAGATTGCGAATGGAAAAAAAAGAAAAGCGACGGGAGGTAAAATGAAAGTTTTTAAGGGGGTGGTTTTTTTGGGCTGGCGAAAGGAGAGAGAGAGAGAAATGATAATTACAAGAGATGAAAGTTGCAACCTCTTTTCAAAAAAATATTTCTGTGCGTGTTCCATTCGAAGAAAAAAAGTAAAAAAATAAACGAAGAAAAAAAACAAAAAGCGACGAAATGCGTCGGAGTGGCGCGGGCGAGTGAATGGGGCCGTTGTGAATGGGGCTTGCAAGGGTGTGGGACGGAAAATGCATTTCCTCCGCGTCTGCATTCCCTGAACACGTCGGGGCGAGACTTTTACATGCCTGCTTGCATTCCTGCTGCCTACAAAAAGCTTTATCACTCCATCGAAGAGTGAAACAGTTTTTTTCATCAGTCGTGCTCGCTCAATGGGCCGTAAATTCATTCAAAATATGTTGGAGATTGAAGAATGTATTTTTAATATGCAATTTTAACCTTTACAGTTGTTACAAAGTATGAGTAAACTTAAAGTCGATGCTTTTGTTAATAATGAAATTGTGATATTTAATGTTCGATTGGAACTTCTAGCTATGCCTCGGAGGATTCCTTAATCGGATGGTCAATATCTCCTTTAATCTTCTAACACCGGAGCACATGCAAAACGCTTTTAAATGGTGTTTTGGTATCCTCTACTGCATGACCTTCGAATAAAGTTAAAAAAAAAGATTAAAGGTATATTTATGACGGAGGATTGTGGTTGCACCGTTTCAATGATTAGCAATTAATAATAAGACCAAAGATATGATTAAACACAATGATAAAATATACTTGTCATTTTTAGATTTTAGCGCCCGATACGGTGCTCTCCTGCAACTTTCATGCTCGTCTACTTTTCGGATTTGAATTCTGTGTTCGAACTGAAACTAAGGCCGTTTTCGAACCTACCAAACGCATATTTAACTGCCATTCAAGCTATCTTGATCCCCGGGCAGACCGAGTGGAATCTTCGCTAGACACTTTCGAAGCCGTTCAACGACGGAAGAGACATCTTGCGGCCATCATCTCGTTAAACATACGAAAAGCAAAATCCACAATCTTAACATTGGTGGACAATTAAATTCAACTACATCTCTAAATTCCTTCTCATTCTTATGAGACAATTTAGAGGGTAGCATAATTTACAAGATATTTCTGCAAAAGAATATAGTAATTCATCAATATCATAATATTACGAGTAAATGATTGTTTTCATTGTAATGGACTGCTAAAGTGAAAACATAGAAATCCTTCCACCACGGATTTATAGCAAACGAAGTATGTATACACAAAAAAGGCATTCGGCAAAAACACGTAACGGATATACTATTGCACTGTGAACGAACAACCTACGATTTTTCACTTGTTGACTGGTCAATTACATGCTTAATGACATTATCATAATGAAAATGAAATATTTTATGCCGATGAAATTATGCCGACCTATGATTATTCTTCATTGCACCAATAGCCTTTCAACGAGAGTGTATTATTCTTCCGGTGCAAGAAAAATAAATTTTGTTGGATGAATAAAGCAATTAACAAATACGGAATATCAACACTATCTATTTTATTCACAGAACACTTAGCTAACAATCACTTCAACACACGGATATTAGAAAATTTTCTATACTCCTTGACTTGAACAGTAGATTCACTCTGGAAAACCGTCAGAAATAAAGGGTGTTCATCATTTTTTCTACAAAAAATGTGCAAATACAAAATAAATATATGTATTTATAATAGAGCAATACATGTTGGAAAGTTTATTCGCTTTCATTTGCCATAAATGCCCATATAATCACACCCAAACCTTCTAACTGAATATACATTGAGCATAAAAAGACTGTTTTTTCGTTCACTCGGTCTTCACTTTTTATAGAATGGAAAATTCATACGAAGATTTGGAGGGAGAAAGAGTTTAATGAAAGCGTGTAAAGTAGAAGAAGCACACTTCATTGGAAACTTCATGTGACATAACAGCCTATTGAAAAGGGGAATTACTGAAAGGAGTAATAAATGGAAACGATTTTCAAGGAATATATTGTGTAATGGATGAGTACGGATCACATAGTCACACTGGGACGCAAATGTAGTCGTAATACTGCACCTACGTACCTCCACAGGAAACTTCGTGATGGCTTAATATGTATGCATGCAGAACAGGTATTCATTTGGTCATACATGCAATATTAAAACTTGTCCCGTTGGATCCTAATTCAAACATAAACTTGTCTCAAAAGCTCAACCGATAAAAGATTGCTAAAAAGATTAAACGATGTTAATATCATTGCAAATAGTTGCAAAAACGTATGACCGATGCGAAGGCTCTTCATGAGAATTTCTAAACCTTTCTGTAGTTAACTTTGGGAGAGATGTGGACTTTCAGAGCGTAGGCATTTGCGCTGTTAATTTTTAAAGCAACGACAACTATACGTTCACTACTTCAGTGAGTGTATAATTTCAAAACTTACTATTACCTACTCAGCATTCCTCATACTACCCAATATCTTTCATCGTAGCTTCAGCAGACTGGGACCATACATGCACACTGAATGTGTAAACAGTTGAAATCGTTTACTGATATACTAGTATTTCAAAATGACCTTATTTTCGATGCTAAAGCACGACCTATATTAATGAGGCACATGATGATGCAAAAATGTAGAATTCTAGGTCATAATTACATAAGCGGAAAATAAACTTGTAGCCTCCCAGGATGCTTCATTTCCATCGTCATTACCATCACTAGTCATCAAAAGCCTGATAGTGGTTGGCTGAAGCCCTGCAATCTACGTATTCGTCCTTCAATCTTCCTCATGTTGCTTTACCTTTTATGTTCCCTTATATTATATTCACCAATTCGTCGCGTCAAACTTTGGCCTACCCATCTGGACCTTTTCGACCTAATATTACTCCATATATTTTTCTCCTCATCTATTCTCCAGAATTTTTCCTCGTTTCTGATTTTATCTATGGGTTGGTTCCTCAGAAACCACCTCCAGCACCATGCTTCGAAAGCCATTACCATCGTACTGCGATAGAATCCAAGCTCTGCATACACCCGTCATTTCAGGATGGCAATAAAAGGTAACCATCATCTGTAGTAGCTGTACTCCGCGCTGAAATACACTGTTTCTGGTGAAAGCACTTTTTTGACACATTAATGGGCACAATGCCAAAATCTATCTCAAGAAAACAATATTATAGCAAATTATTAGAAATATTACTATCTAAAGAAATGGTGGGTATTCTGTTTCAACTCAATAAACTCACACTCCCCTTTAACATTAAATCCGTGTTTCTTGGATGTGTAATAACCATCCTTGAGCACTGCTCTCCCATCCGGTCAACTTACTACACTAAAATTATTCAACCGCAACAACTTAATTTCATTTTAGCCATTGTTCATCCTCGTATTCCTTCCCTTAGACATATCTCACATGAATAAATCCTAATATCTCTTGGAGTCTCAACTCCCGCATCGCCGGATGATTTCTGACCTTAAATTCCTACGCTCTATCATGAACGGGTCCTTCCGCTCTGATCAACTTCCCTCCTGTTTTTCACTCCGCATCCCAGCTCGCACCACTCGTAATGTGAATCCGCTAATCACACCCGAATTCCGTCTCTCCACTTCCCAACTATCCATATTCTACCTTCATTACTCAATGCCCTAGCTGACAGCCACCCTGCCCTTAACCTTTTCTCCTCATACAACATCTTTACCTCACAACTTAAACGCACTGATTGTGAATAACACTCTTAGTTTCCCCTGCCTCAAACTTGGTCGCTTGTGTAATTATATATTATTGAATACTCTTCTCCCCGTTTTATAAGTTGCTTAACATATTATTTATTGTTCATTGAACCTAATGTAAAGGCCTTAGTTGCTGTTATTGATGTTTTGATCAGTAAATAAATAAATATTAAGAGATATCCAAGCTTCCTAAAACCATAGACCAGCGTTTAAAATTCAACGCAGGATAGGATATCTACAAATAGAACTGTCTTCACTGTTCTCCGACACCCACCATTAAAAGTTACAGGCGGCTCATTGACACTCCGGAATGCAAATTAGTTTCCTAACATAGAACCGACTTCTGGAGGTATTTGCACGAGGGGTACATTATTTGTGTGCAGAACAAGTATTCATATGAAACTTTTTGCAATAACTATTCAAAAACCTTGTCCCGTTTGGTCAGCATTAGTACATTTTTTGCGAAACTTTACGCAGGAACACACGGGTAAAAACATTAAAGGAAGGTACAATTGTTGCAATGATCACCGAAACTTCTTTTCGTGAGAATTTTTTAAACCTTCCGGGATTACATTTTGAGAGATAATGGACTTCTATACAAGGCATTTTCAGCACTGTATATTTTTTAACACCGACAATCCCATGTCCTATCCTGATTTTTTTTAAGTGGATCATTTTCACAACTCCTCGAAGGAAAAAGGTCGGCAGGGATGAAAGTAAGGCAAACATTTACGCTTTCAGGTAACGTCAGCTGTTTTACACGAGTTAATCGGACGGCGTTCGCATTCACTTTTATCGTCTTTTTCCCAACTCCGGTATAATTTTTTTCTCCTTTCCCTCCCCTTAAGGAGAGCCCTCGTTTCTCTCCGTGATCCTCTGAAAACTCCCACCCACATCTCCATGGAATCCCTTCGCTCACGCCCGCGCACAAAATAATCCTCAAAGTTCCTAGATTTCTCTCTTCCCCCCTTTCCTCCAAAAGGGTTTTTACTCCCAGAGCTGGGGGAATTGTCCCGTGATCCATGAAACATCTGGTAATCGAGACGTTTTCGGATAGTTAGTTCTCCAACGAAGTTTTTGTCGAGAAATATTCACCTGTTTATAGTCAAATTGTAGTCCTCCCGCCCCCCTCCCTCTCCCTCCCTCTAACTCGTAAAAGGAATTCAAAAAACTATCTTTTGAACTTTGGTAGTAAAAACATTTCAGCAACTTAGACAAGCACAACGAGACAAACAAAACGTTGCGTTCCTGATGAATGGATAAAAGGTGAGAAATTTTCCACAAATGAAATATAATTCAATTTCGAACTAGGTTTCAATGTTGTTACATCATCATCAGGTTATCATATCAATTGATAATGGTGTTATAACATTAAACCTAGGTAGTAATTACATATTAATTTATTTGAAGAAAATAGCTCACAGTTTATTCATTCATCCTGTTCAACTTCTACGGCATATCGCTGGAATCTTCTGAATCTGGTAGTTCAAATTCTGTTTTTATATTATTGCGGTAAAATCAGGTTAAAAATATTTAAAACCCATGAATAATTTACTTCATTAGCCCTGATATTATAATAATCCTGGGTTTCCCTTTTTTAAGTCAAGAAAAAGTTTTCAAGCTTGATTCCAGGAATATATGCCTTCGTTTCAATCTTATTGAATCACTGAACGCTTAATGGGGCTGCACCCCACAGAAAAATTGATAACTTAGGAATGTGTGGAATTTGGTGAAAAAATTGTTGGCATGGATTGGGACACGAACCAAGATCTCCCATGATTTCGCTCCCAATGCTTTAAAACATAGAGTTAGGGGAGAGAGTAGAAGGCGTATTGACGTACGAAAGTGAAGCCTGTTTTTTCAAGAATAATCATCCATCCATTATGGCTACCACGCGAATTAGTCCATAAATTGGACTAATAACTCCTATACTTAACATAAATACTTTTAATAAGTTTTTGAAACAATTCCCATTTTGCCTTTTTCTAGGTTAATCATCACGGTACCGCAACAATTCTACTACTAATACCTTTGTTTACGGCGTATTCAGGGGCGGCGTGGGTGCTCAGGGGCCCGGGCCGCTGCACGTCCAGAGGGGCCCGGTTATTCGATCCCCCCCTCCCCCTTCTGAAAAAAATTGTGCGTTAAAAAACGCGTTAAACTACAATTCCATAGGTATTTATGTACAGTATGACAAAATTGCACTTTCACTCAGAGATGTTTGGTCTGCTGGCTGTTCAAAGTTCGGGGCCCGGCCCGCCGGGCACTTTAGACCCGAGCCCGAAACCTAGTGCGTGACCCGGGGCCCGGGCGGGAATCCCCGCCTTCCCGCCCTGGCCACGCCGCACCTGGGCGTATTACTTGCAAAAAGTGATCCATTCAATATAGCCGATTGCGTAGTTCAATGGTTTCAATATTCTTCCGTGCTATCGGATCGTATGATTCCATCTATTTTCTTCTTTAGTCTATGGTTCAACCAATAAAGCTACCAAGGAACCCTCTTCCACACTGAATTTTCCCGAGGCCAAAACGAAAATCCCAGTCCACGCGAATGGATCTTTCACCGATTTTCACACATTTCTCACAGCGGGTAACGCCTAATGAAAGTTCCACGCTTCACATAACTGCGTTCGATTATTCAGATTCAGAAGCCGTAATTTTAAGAAAGAGCTACCAACAATTGAGGTAATTTTCGGCGTTCAGGATAGTTGGGTCAGATTTTAAGGGTAGGATTATCTGTTATAGAGAACATAGGGTGTGTCTGATCTTAACGCAAGGCGAAAAGATGACCACATTTTTGCCAATGATCAAATGGACAGAGTAGGTACTGCTGCTAAAATGCTCTGCACATATTACCCAAGTAGAGAACGGAATTGCAATGATACATTTCCGGAAATGCAGGGATTAGAACCCGGAACCTGTAGATGGAAAGCCAGAACTCTACCTACTTAGTACAGAGTATCTAGAGCCTTTATCTCCTAGCACCAATAAATAGAACTATACATAAACCGCAAAAAAAATCCAAATGTCAGCAGGAAAATCAGTTTAATGGGATTCCCTTGCCCTTGATGTGGCAAAAGTAAGTCTGTCCTAAAATAAACAAAGTCTTGGCTAGACGTCATGAATGCTCATTATATCTTCTCAGGAGTAAAGCATGATAGCTCACTATATTAAGGATGTCACGGTGATGAGTCAACCACAATGATGTATCCGTTGAGAACCAACCGGTACTCAACGGATACATCATCATCTGTGTTTCAAATCCTAGGGTAGGTTAACTGCAGCCCTCCGTTCATCTCTACTCATAACTAGTTCTATCACGTACCTGTAATTTCTTACGTACCACGGGTCTTTAACAGGCCATGCTGAGAAGAAGATAATACATACTTGGTTTGAAAGGCTTGATATCTGAATTAGATTGAATGAAACGAACACAAGATAGGTTTAAAAGATGTTATAATAAGTCTACCAGTGTGTCGAGGCTATTACAAGAATTCGGAATCGCCATCACAGCGTAGGGTAAAGCATAAGCTCAATCACCTGAGTAAATTATAAGCTAATTACTTCTCATAAGATGCAAAAAACGTATAAGCAGATCCGTGCATCTATGGTAAGGCACGTCTACATAGTACCCTGCAACCCATCCCAAGGTAGTGTGGCAGGTAGATAACATGCATAACATTAGGCAGATTGCTTGCAAGACAGAAAGGTTTTAAATGTAATTTTTTCCACGCACGATTACGAGCCACAATAACCATGATGCCGCCAATTATGTAAATAGTTACGATATATAAAGTTGTTTTTTAATACTCTTTCTATAGTCTTTTTTCATTTCTGCATGATATGCTGATTTTATAATTACGCATTTCCGTGTCCGTATTTTATTTTCATTTTGCATGTTAGCATGACTGGACTTTATCTAGATACCACCGTGATATATGAGCGAAGTAAAATGGTAGTAGCATACCGCATTACATGTCAAATCTGCTAACACATACGTGACCTAACAGCATATTAAATGATAGATAATAACGTGATGATTGTATTTTTGACGGCTCGTGCATGCCTAGTGTGGAGTCACCCCCTGCCAATAACCCTCAAGGTGGCTCGCAGGATACCATACTGATTCAGATGCAGACATGTTTTATTGAGATGAAATACGCAAGCACCCATCCTACCCCCCACCACACTTCACGCCGAGTATGCACTTGTTAAATTCGTCAGGAGGAGATACTTGTAGGGATTCGTATATATTCGTGTGAATTCAGCGCTGTTATGAGAAGAAACTTTACGAACGTGAGCATTTTTGAAATGGGTTATGAGAGGCAAACACGAGAACCATATTAAACTCACACTTTAGGAAATATTTTAGCGCGAAAGTGCAGAAACTCGGTTCGAACGAAAATACGCGTGCCGATGCGTGAAAAATCGTAGATACGAGTCTGCTTATGAACGCACGACCAAATGAAGAGCTCTCACCGCCGATACTGATTTCAAGGGTTTGAAGCCAATCGTATGAAGAGTTAGTTAAAACAAGGTGTTTCGATGGTGATCCGCCACTTGCGTCGAGCCGGGAACGATAAGGAAATTCACCAAAATATTTCGGCGTGAGGATGACTTCAGGTGAAAGACACCCGGGTGGTTTTATCGCCCAATTAAGAAATTCAGATCGCGACAATCTTGCTATAGGTAAGGAGACCAGGGGGGTTATTCTCTAATTCCACTTCCGAAATAGCTCTTTCGGAAGAGCACCAACTCAAATGAACGATTCATTTGAGCTATTCCGCTCTCGAAATACCAATTTGGAAGCTCAATTCCACGACCGAAAGAACTGGAAATGAACCATTCTCAGCCGAAATGAACGAGTCGTTGGTCTCACCGTCTGGCGGGCACGGATTACAACTCCACTTTCAGTAATATTCGTCATATAAGGAGCGATCCGTGATGTCATGTTTCGTGAGGTGAAATTACAGAATGACCCCCCAGATTTCAGTTCCGCTAAATCAGTACAAACTTTCGTTTCTCCTAGATCACAGGCCAATTTTCATTCATGTTTCTTATTTTTCAATTAAGCGTTGGAATATTTGTCACCGTAGGAGTACTACACGACTCACTTTTTTTAGCCAAAATTGATGGAGCTTAGGATATCAAAAATAAAGGGAGAAATATTTATCGAGCATTTATTAAGTAAATAGAAGAATGAAATAAATCATGAATTATGGGGAAAGATTAATTCAATTTAATGTAAATGATAAATATTTTTAAGTCTACTTTTGAAGGATATTTTTCATTTAATGGAAATAGAAATTTGAAGACCGGTACAAATTAGGAGTTTTGCTTAGTCTTTCGGGACATCTTGACAAACACCTTAAAAACGATATTGTACCGGTCAAATTTGAGCATATGATCACCTTGGCCATAGAACTTTCCAAGTTTAGATGACTCACTGAGTTCATGAAAATTATAACTTAAAGAAATTCGGCAACGTCATAGTCCAGTTGCATTAATGTGTACCTACATATACACCTTCTAGTTTCGAGTAAAGGAAAGCTTTTAAAATATGTCGTACGTGAGGTTTGACTCACTGGGTTAGAGTATAGATATTGCTAATGGCTTGAAGAGCATTCCTAAATCCGTGCTACATACAATTTTAAATCTGTTAAATACATCCACTTAACCCTCCTCGTTGAGCTCATGAAAATCGTACAATTCAAAGAGATTTTATAACGTCGCGTCGCAGCCCAGTCGTTTTTGTGTTCCACCTTCTCGTAAAGACTTGAGGAATGGTTTAAAAACGTGTCGTCTGTGAGGTTTAATCAGCTGGTTGGGGTTACTAAAAATATTTATGACACTAATGATATTCATGAGAATAACAAAACTGAAAGTAATTTGGCAACGTCGTAGCCCAGTCGTTTTACTACACAACTTCTCGTATCGACTTGAGGAATGCTTTAAAAACGTGTCCTCCGTGAGGTTTCACTCGGTGTGGGGGGAATAAAAATTGTTAATGACATGAATGGCATTCTTAACTCCGTCCTATAGGCACATTTCAAACTCCACTGACGCCATTTGGTTGAATACATGAAAAAAATAAAATTCAAAGAAAATTGGCAACGTCGCAGTACAACCGTTTTAGTACAAACCTCGTATCGACTTGAGGAATGCTTTAAAAACGTCCACCTACCGCGTGAAATTTAACTCGCTGGGGTGGTGAGTACAAAATTTTTATGGCATGAATGGCATTCTTAACTACGTGCTACATGCCTCTCCTTCACTACCCCGCACACCTTCTCTCATCGAGTTCGCGCAAGCTTGGCAACGTCGCATCCCGGTCGTCTCGCTTCCCTCCACACCGCCTAACCTCCCTTGGCCACCCGACTTCCCGCAGTACTCGACTTCCCCTTTCTCCTCCACTTCATCCTTTCTCTCCGTCGCCAAGTGTCTCCCTCTTCCTCCTCTTTCATACTTCCTCTCTTGCGAACCTTTCCCTCTCTCCCTCTCCCACTTCTTCTCTTTATTTCTCCCCCCTCCTCTCACACACTCTTTCATTCTCCGAGAACGTGTGCATTTCTTTTATTTTTTATTCCCCTATTCATAGATCCTCTCCCCCCCTCTCTTAACCACCATACACCCACCCCAAGGTAAAGCCTCGGCGTTCTTTTCTTCCGAACTTATTGGCCGATCAAATAAAAACCCACTTTCTTTTTTATTTCCACGAAACTCAACTACTCAACCCTCTCACCTTAACGCTCACCCCCACCTCTTTCTGTCTCAGCTCCCACTCTCTCTTGTCTTTGTCTCTCCTTTCTCGCTATTCAATTCTGCTTCGACTCTCTTTAATTCTCTCTACCTCCTTATTCTCGCAGCAATGATACACTTCTCTTTAATCTTCAGCTTCTCCCACCCTGCAGGCAAGCATTTGGAAGGTCGTTGACCCCCGTATCCTTCTCAAATATCCCATTATTTTAATACTAACCTCGTCAAAACCTCTTTTTTACAACGGGAAAATTATAATTCATGACGTAATTCTATGCATTATATTTTCAATATTATTCTCTACTTTATTATTATCAACATATTTTTCTTTTTTAAAAAGTAAAATATCCATCAAGGCATTCAGAAAACCTATGCTCACGACGAATACAAAATCCAATCATGATATATTTTACTCTGAAGTGCATGCACTTAAGAGTAATAATAAATTCTACTCTATGAAAACCTACTACTATTGAAGATTATTAACCAAGTAGCTCTTCTTACCATCTCTTGAATACGCCGCAAGCATTTGGGACCCTGCACAAAAATATTCAATTCGTGAAGTAAAACAAATACAAAGGAAAGCCGCACGCTTCGTAAAAAACAGTTGCGAGTGAGAATAAAGAGTCACAGCTGATGGAAAGACAAAGTTGGGAGCCGCTTAACACTCGGAGGCTACACGCTAGGTTTAGATGGATTCAAAATGCCTATTGGGAGATAAGGTATGAAAGAGGTAGTCCCTGCTACCCAAATTTAGTACCTAATGAGGTCGATAGCTTCATCTTTTTCGTTGAATATATAACCTATTACTATATGTATGTGCATCGGGCCACAAGTTAGTCAGTGTCCCTAATTGGAATTACCCCTATTTCCCTTCCTAAGGTAGATAGGCCAAATTCTGCAGCTACGCTCCTTCCCAGAGGGGCAATCTGGGTCTCTCACCTTCTTTATCATAAAACCCGCCTTCGCTTCCTCCAGTCTTTGCTCTCTGATACCTCGCCCTTGCATTCTCTTCAACTCTACCTCCCACTCATTCTTTCTAACTCTGTCCTCGCGGCAATAATCCACTTGCTCAATCTTCAACTTCTTCCTTCCTGCAAGTGAGTGCGCGGAAGGTCGTCAACCTCTCGCTGCCTCGCCAAATGTCCCTCATGCTTAAACGGGCCATTTGCCTAGGAATCGAGAAGTGAAAATCTTGCCTATCTATAATATAATTATTATCCAAGTATTCATTAAATTACTCTTTTGTTAGGTATTAAATGACATAGTCAACATTATTAAATTATATATTTCGTTTTCTGTAAAAAGTAGAGTTCTATTAGTTAAGCCATCTGCCTATCTTTACATTTTATATTATATTTTTCCAAAGATGCACAGCAGGGCACTCCATTTAAGTCGAATGAATTCTCCAAACCGATAACACAGACCGTTCCATGTATATGGTTAATATTTAATAATAATTTCCTACAGAAATTTTTAAAATGTAAAACATTATAATAATTTTTCTAACAATCACCTACAAGCACCCAATTTTATCCCATGTACCTTTATCCCTACTCTTTACTAACATTTAGAAAACATGTCGGTCACGTGAATGAGTGATACCGTTTGAAAAACATGTTAGGCGAGATAAATATGGGTCACGCAAAAAAACAGCCATTCTCCCGTTCGTAAGACTATTTGTTTTAAATTCCTACTGGACAAGAAATGGAAGTAGCAAGGAAGATATATTAAGCAGAGCAGTGCAAGCCAAGAAGGTATTCTACCAGAAGAGGTAATCTAACAGACAACAATACAAGGCCGGAAGTAAGGGACCCCTTTTTTGAAAGAATGATAATAATAACTTTCATAACAAGATACGGCCCAATTTCATAAAAAATGTACATTTTGACCATCAAGAAAATTAATATACATGGGTAGAGTCAAATCCGTAGTAGAAATTAGTTAAAACAGACACAAATATACACAATACCAATATACACAAAAATTCTATGCTAATTTCCGAGACATTTAACGGTAGGTATTACGGAGGTACAGGTAATAAATGAAATTTAAAGGAAAACTAAACCGTTAAAAAAACCATTTAAATTATAGAAAATTATTGGGCAGTCGCATCATTTTACGTGAGAGTGTACGAAAAAAATAGTACCGATGATAATCAATTCATTGGAGAGAGTTACCAATGAAGAGTAAGAGTAAGAGGAGTTTGGAGAAAAAGATGCACGATGAAAATACAAGAAAAATTGACTAACTTTTTGGATAAACGAAAGATTTGAGGCTTCCCTGTCGAGTCCTTGTTAATTCTTCTCGGGCTCCCCACCGGATAAATTTCTTCATGATGGCCGACGTTTCGAGACGAGACTTTCTTTTTACATCATTTAAAATGCTGGGATGAGACTGTGAATACATTAACCCGGTGGGATGTTCGAGAAGAATTCACCCAAAAATTGAACACCTTTTGTGACAGTATACTCCCTCGAAAAAAAATAGTCGAGGGAGAAATTAATGGGAAGAATTACACAGAGGGAAACCATGAATTGAAGGCACCAGGAAAATTAAGAAGGATGTCAAAGAGAAAAATTACGTATGAATTATTATCTGAGAAAAGAGTGGAGTGCAGAGCTGCTGCAAACCAATCATCGGATTGACGACTGATGGTGATGATGACGTAATGTTCAACGAGCATAATAGCCCAATGGAAGCAGCGGTAATGTCGATTTATCGACGCATGATGAAGAACAAATGGACGGAAAGAATCACCATCAATGAAAGATTCGTACGATGAGCAGGGAAGAAAAGATGTGTAATGAGAAGAAGATTATTCAAACTTAATGGACACACATATATATATATATATATATATGTGTGTCCATATATATATATATATATATATATATATATATATATATATATATATATATATATATATATATATTATATATATATTATATTTATATAAAATTATAATTTAGTTTATAATCCTTATATTCCCAGGGAACCCTTGTCCACAGGCTAAGGAAAGCGGTCATAGGATAACAATGGGCTGGATACAAATGCTAAAATGATTTATTTTACATGGAAAGTTCATTGAACATGCACATTACGTTTATTTTCCTTGCTGTTTTCTGATTGATTTGATACCAAACAGTTCTCGAATACTTTGAGTTTTATCCATAATATCTGCCACATTTCCCATCCCATGCGACACTGTAATTTGCAATGCAAGACTGTCTATGATTATGGTGATTGAAAAGTTCAACGAACTCAATCACCCTAGAACTGGGAAATAGTGAGTTGGTGTGGCAGAGACGGATGCAAGGGGATTTAAAGCTGTTCGTTGACTGTGCGAACTCTAGTGGTTAAGTCCGGGTGCCCACTAATCAGTCGCATCCTCGCCCCCGAACTGAGACATTTTTTCACGTTTTTGCAACGCCTCCTCCCCCTAAAATCCTACCATCTTTCCTTTCACATCCGTGTTCAAGAAGTCGCTCCGGGATCCTTACGTCTCGGCCTCAAGCGCCCACTCACACTTCGCCCTTGAGTAGTCTACATCTACGTAAAACCCACGTGAGCCTCCTCGAGGGTGTGAGGCAGGGGGTGAATTTTCACCAAGCATGCACTTAACTTTTTATAACAATAAAAGGTTTTAGCATCAATGAACAGTTAGGGAAATTGACTTCAGAACAAGCAGGCTGAGCGATTGTGAGCGACTACAAGCAAGATTTTCCATTGGTAGTGTAGCAAATTATTTTATTTGAGCTCTAATACATTTTTCCTAATTTGCTACGTAGTACCTACGCAATTTCTGTGCTATTGCCGAGCAATTACGTTTCTAAGTTTGCTACGTGTACTGACAGCACATATTGCATGCTTTCTAAATAAGTCTTGTACCTCTGTGCATTTATGTAGATGAAAAATACATGAATACTCATGGTTTCTACTTCATTGGTAGCATATAGTGTAAGGCATGTTATTGGAATTTCACCTTCTACCAGATTATTGTTTATGTATTAATGGTCATAGTTTCCATAACTTTCTCACGAGTACCGATTGAATGACGTTTAAGTTTAATTAGCTTTTTTTTTAATCTATCAAATGGCATTTAAGTCATTTGAAGGTGGGATGCCATTAATCACCAACTCCTATCCAAACCAGCTTATCTTCTAAAGTCTCCAAATTTTTACCAAATATTCCTTTGAGAGCTACGCGCTGGGGAAAAAATTTAATGCGTGAGATATGTTATTTCTTTATTCTGCTCCCCTTGTACAATTCATCACGTTTTGAGTTTAATTGGCTCGTGCCGCAATCCTGTGTGAAGGGCGGGGAGCCGCGACGGAAGTGGGAGGCTGAGAATAATTCTTCACCGACGCAATCGCATTCCCGGTTGAGGAAGAGGGAATGTTTCAAGTTTATTTCAAGGACCGCTTGAGTGTTCAGAAACACTATGAACAAGAATGGAAGCATGGAAGACATAGCATGCAGGGAAGTTCCCAAGCTGATAAATGAGGCGATAAAATGAAAAAATAGAATACCAAAAGATATCAGAGTTTCGATGTAATCAGCCCTATTCATATTTTTCATAGATCAGATATCTCTGCATAAAACAGAAATATTCTATAAATCATTTATAGCCACTGTATCCCAAAGTTTAAGTTTACTCCCTGATGACCTGCAAATTTGTTGCCAATTTCAAAACAAAACTATTGATACAAATCAGTATTTTTTAAATATTTTAACTGACATTTTTACAGAAGAAACTTACTGTACAATAAAAATAGTGCACCCTATCCTAAAAATATACCAAAAAATGTTCATAATTATAAGTTCATTAAATAAAGATAAGGTAAAAATCTTATTAACACTAGAACGTCCTAGGGGATCAATTTGATCCTTTTTCGATTTTCAATGTATTATTTTTGGAAACCAAAATAGGTAGAGTGATTTCCTCTCGTGACTTTTACACATTTTTAAGTTACTTTATGGGCCAAGAAGAAGAACCACCAGACTTCATTACTTTGTAAGATAATGTCATTTTTTACCTTAAACGTCCGCAGGGATCAATTTGATCCCTAAGCGAGAAACATTGTATTACGAAGGGAGATAGCCTTTGGACTTGCCACGATAGCATTAATTTTGTTGCAACTTATTATTCAAACCTTTCCACAGCCTTTTAATGTATGCAAGTCGATATCCCTCACTTCCATTACCTATTTTGCATCCATTCCAACTGCCTTCGGTCAGACAATCTGTCATCGGCAGCGTGCGGATTTTATCGAGGTTCTAAAATGGAAAGAAGACTTCATCTGCGTCCTCAAGACATTATTAGAGAGCTAACTAATATCCACTACGGGGAATCTGATTGCGGTGAATTGTCCTCAGAGGATGAAGAGTGTATAGTAGGCAGTGATTCAGAGTCGAGTGAATCTGGGGAAGAAATGGAAGTGCCCGAGATCCAAGGAAGGAATTCCGAAAATAACAGTGATAGTAATGGTCAGCTATATTTCCATATTTCTTTCTTACTAACTATATTTCAAGTATTTTTGCCCATCATTCATGCTTCAATGGCAATATGCTCTAAATACAGATTCTGATGACGAGCCTCTCAGCATACTACGACGCAAAGATATATTCCTAAACGAGCGGCGAAGTTTTGACAAAACTACCGGTAGTCGTTGCACTAAGGAAGCTCAAGGAGTTTCACAGGAAAACTTTGCCGCCAGCAATAAGCAAAACGGTAGGTGCATTATATGCATTTCACTAGTATTATCTATCTTTACTTTGATAGTCCTTTTAGCCGTTTCATGCTTATATTTGTTCCCAGGTGAAACAAAAGAGGACCAACGCACAGCCCCCGATGGCATGGTGTTGTTGAAGGCGGACACAGGCACTTTTCTTCCTGGGCGTAAACCTCAGCATAATGACTTAGGGAAACAGCTGGACCAACCTCCTATGCAAAAAGGCACGTGAGTGGTGAAAGTGTTGCTAGTGCCTGGCGTATGTTCAATGATAATTCCATACTCCTCCACATACGTAAGTCCACCGAAGCAGAGGCTAATCGTATTCTTCAAGGAAATTACTGGTCCATATCAATACCTGAACTAAAGGCATTCATCGCAATTCTTTATGCAAGGGGTGTTAGTGTATCAAGAAACATTGAACTGCAATTGCTTTGGTCCAAACCTTGGGGTGGAAGTCCGGACGTTCTAGTGTTAAAGCGTAAACAAATTATCTTTGTCACTATATAGCCCAAATTGAGTGTCCAAACTCAAATGCATCAGGATAATAACAGCCGTACATAACGTATCAAAAATATTTGAACTCATACCAAGAATTTTGTAGATAATATTATTGTAATAGTCATGTAGCGCATGTAAACATATTGTTGCCAGCAGAGAAATCAGCATGGCTATATTTTACACCAGATTTTAAACCCAGAGTTTTCGTATTAGCTAGCGTAATGTTCGTTCCGTTCACACGGCCGTAAATGCCTTTTCCACGTCAACATACGAATTACTCAGAGAGGAATAGGAGCTTAGGAAAACCTATGCGAAAATTAGGAGTATCGAGTTATAATCCGGTTTTCATAGTTTTGTACGGCACATCAAAATGTTAAATCAGCGTTATGATGGTGGAAAATATACGTTAAGTTGCTTTGGAAACACATGATAACATTTTAAGTACCATAATTCGATGAAATCTACTTAATTGGCAAAAAAAAGTAATGAAAAAGAAACAATGTTGCCACGATCAGATGACGTAAACAACTTAGCTTCGTCGGTCAAGTGAGTCACTTCCCCAGCCGGTAATGAATGTGCATACTGATGGACTACATTTTTGTCAACTGTACTATTATAATGGGCGAATTATATTCCTTGTTTAAGTATTTTTAAGTTTTAGTTAAGTACTAACTTTTTTCTTGTCTAAGTGAGTCTTATTTATGCCTTAATCTTATTTATGCTTACAATAGATTAAGTACTTATATTGAAATTTATTGATTTTCAGTTTAATCAAAACATGAAAATTCTCGCAAGAGGTTATTTACAACATTTTTTTCTACTGTTTATATTTAGTAATGCAAACCAACTATGACAAAACATTTACACCGGGTACTTTGGCCAATTGTGGAAAAACATTACGCGAGTGTTAAAAATTATTTCATCAAGCTATTCAAGCTGAATTTCACGTCGTAATGGCGTTTACTATTGAATGTCATTGTTTATCAGTTACTTCTACTATTTTGATCGCCAGTGAATTATTAATGAACAAAATACGGCAGGAAAAACTCACCGTCACCCAGAGTATACTATCGTAGTTTGACTTTTGAGGATCCTGGTGCTAGCTCTGTAAACTTATAGTTCAAACCTCACTAGTGGGAGGTCCTCGGCCAATATTTTACTGAAGATGTTTGTGAGAGGTTTAAGATTTAAGAGTAGACCCTTTGAACGTCTGTGGGAGAAGGACAGGAAACAGGACAGGCAGCGTGGCCTTTGATGTCGTAAACGTCTTAAAAGCAATTAAGAAAGCCTCAAGAAGTCTATTTACCCCTCTCCAGACTCGAGAGCTTTCACCTACCTACCGTCTCTCAACTTCGGAAGGTGATAGTAGAGAAAAGGAAAACGAGTTTAGGAAGGTAGCTCTGGTCGACTCATGGTTGTGCATCGCTTGAGACATGATGCCCTGTGAGCCACCTCACGGTTGGGTGGCAGGAGTTGATTCCTAGCCTAGCGCTACCTGTTAAGAAAATTATCATAATGTTATTAGCTACTAGCAGAAATGCCCATTGATTCTCAACGGGAGAGATAAAAGTAAGAAATAACAGTAGTTTTATTGATACGAAAAATAATCTGACTTCTCATTTACCTTTTTTACTTATTGGAAATTGCCCCTTTTGTCGCTTAATGATGCATAGCATCAAGTTTGTTTTTAACTGATATTGTTTATTATTAAAAAGTAAAACTAAAAAAAGCATTCCAGGTTCGCGAGGGGAGTGGGCATGCGGAATATTGCCATAAATTTGGAGCATATTTTCCCCAAGTGAGTTTGAGCGAGAGAGTTTTCCACTTTCCAATAGAGACCATATTCCAAATTTTATTTTAAATAAAGCAGATTTTGGCGTGAACTTCTAATCGCGCATGGCACTCCTCCGTGGCTTCCGAAGCACGTTGAAAGTCGTGTCTCACAGCGTCCAACTGTAATCGTTTTTCTCGTTGCTCTAGAGATGTGTTTTTCCGCAAAGAGGACAGCGCCCATACCTTAGCAGATGTTAGAGAAGTATTACTCTTTTTTCACTTCATAAAATTCGTTGTTTACAGAAAATATTAGTAAAAAAATAATAATGTGAGTAAAAATCTCAATTAATCCAATTTTTTCTAAAAAGTACTTTTAAAAGTCTCGAGTCTTATCTTTAAGTCACCTCTAATAAAAACAACAATCTTCCGCGCAAAAATAAATATTTACATTGCAACAATATGCTCTTCTCCCCAATTTTTCCAAAAGAGGAATTTAAAATATATAAAAAATGACCGTAACGTTGAAATAGTAAAAACTTTCAAAACGGTAATAGGCCTATATTTTAACCAGATATATTAGCTATGTTCATGCATAATTTCAGCTCATTCCGATCAGCGGTTTTTTGCGTGATTGAGTAACAGAAATAAGCACACAGACCACCAGATTTTATTATATATTATTATAATCACAGTAATTATACTCATAAGTAACATATATTTAAGGATATTTCACATACAATACGGTTTCCAACTATTATTTAAATCATGCGGGATGGACGCCGTACTGACACATAACGGGTAGCCATTAATTAAGGTTCTGTTAGTAAAAAAAACATGAAAAACGATTACCTCCTGAGTTATGCAGTGCTGTTATATTCAGTCACGCCAGGAAGCAACAATTATTATAAAATTACAGACACATATAACCAAACTAAATTAGTATCTCAAGAATAATGTACATGCAATATCGCGAAACCTACTATTCCTCGAAGTAACGATATAGATTGGCAATATTGTAGCGGTTTGGCATCTACGTGACGGTGGGGATTGATTAGGAGTGGTGGCTAGAGTAAGTAAGAACATTCCATTCCGTGGGCGTGGGTTCGAAGCCAGCCAGTGGCGGAGATCTTTTACAATCGAGTCCCTATCGTTACTTGGGTGCTTTGTGGAAAGCCCTTCAACGGCAACAGTCCGTCCGTCGGATGGGACGAGAACTTGTGGACCCATGAGAATAAATTGAGGAAACTAGATTAGATCATGAGAATAAAACTATAAGAAATAAACAGCAAAATGGACAGTTCTCAAATGTCATTTTTTCCGCAAAACGAGAAGCAACTATTTTGGCTGCCTTTAGGTATTTCGATAACTAGTGCATATTATGAGTTCATCTGCTCTCAGATGCTTATGTGTTACTCTATAATAAAACTCGTACGTAGTACTAACGTCTCGCAGCTAATATTTTCTATGTATAACTAACAGCACGTCTCACATTCTTCCTGTGTAACACTAGTATCTCTGTGCATTTAGGTAGTTGCAAAATACATTAATACTCATAATTTTATTAACATTGGCAGAATATGGCGTAGTACATGTTGGTGAAATTTCACCTGCTCGCGAATATTGCAGGATTTGAAAATTCATTATAATAATTACATTACAATTATTGCAAGTTCGATAACTTTTAACATTAAAATATCATCCAGTGAAATCCTGATCACGTGACAGCCATCGGGGATTTAAATATGCAGACAAAAAATTAATTTTCCAGATGAAGACTTGAGTAAATATTTTTTTTCACCTGGAAATATTTTTTGTTGTTGTTAGAGGTTTCTTGAAGGAACGACCTGTGACTTAAATAAATTCTCTTACTTAATATGCATAATATATTCACACTGACATTTAATGCAATATGCAATAAAATTAAAGTCTACGAATGCCGGTGTACCTAAAAAGAGCCATCTGCAATCGCGTTGATTACCGGAATAAGGTGATTTTAGAAAATGGCATTGGTTTTCATTATTTACTTCCGTCACTCATTTTTATAAACCAGCAGCGATGCGTAAGCAGAACCACTATCTTAGCAGAACGATGCTCTGCAAGTGGCGATGCACATAAAGACATCGCTTTACTTACCACTTCAACAGGATTCAACGCTTATGTTATACAGTCGCCTTCAGTTGGCATCTACGGTCATTGGCACACCATCGCAAATCTGTTGATCAAAGTTCTTTATCGATCAGATTTTTTCACATTGGTCAAAAATCCATGGTATTCTACCACGTTACATTCGCCAGAATGCCAAACGCAGTGGGTGTTTGGCATGCTAGAGGATTTTTCGGAAAAGGCGGAAGGCATACTGGTTACGAATGAGTGGGTGAAGAGAGTATGTGGAATGGATGTTCCTGTAATGGACATGTATGAAAGTAGCGCGCTTCCTTGATTTAGACATATGGAGAGAATGGATGAGAATCCCGGGAACATATGGGATGGACTATCCCCTCGGAAACACTACCGCTAAGTAATCTCTCTTCTTAAAGTCTTATTTTTTCTATTGCAACCACTTTTTCAGTGACGAATACTCAAGTTATCTTGCGTGTTACCCTGTTGCACTCTTCCTCCCCTCATCCTCGGCACTTCCACCGGGCAGTCCAGTTTTCGTCTCCCCTTATCTCATTTCAGGTTTTAAATTAAGCTGGAACGTGGAATAAGGTTTGGTTACAATTTTACGACGGATTTTAATGCCCAATTCACGGCTCCCCTCCGCTTTTTTATTTATTTATTACTTGACTAAGTAAGACATGTTTTCAGGGCACTGCTATCGCAAAAAATAGGTAGTCATGGGAACCAGTTCTTCTGGTAAATTTCCGGACATAAACGTCCTGGGTCAATGTTTTATGGACCCGAAACGCTGGTAAATTCCATTCAAATGCCTTTCTAGAACATAAGGATTTCCTTTTAATGAGTTCTTTTCTTTTTATGCTTAATTTAAATTAAGCAATTGCTGTTGGTTTCCGCACTAATTGAGAAGATACTAACTATCAAAAATTTGCAAGTCCATACGATATCAGGAGAAGGTATCAAACCCACTTTGCGATAAAGTCCTGCTATGTTTGATACTCGTTTGCACACATGATGAGCACAATTTTACGTGGAAACTGCCTAGATAGGCAGCGTGATGTTGATTTTCTATCGTCTACAGTGGGATCAGAAATGAATGGCTTTTTGTTCGACTTCCTTTGAAAATGCTTTGATGAGCTTTGATCGCGGGGATACCTCGGATAGGCTCCTGACACTGCAAATAAATGGTGATTCGTTTTATTTCTTTGTAAGTTTTTAGCCGACTCAAAAATGTTCCGTAAGTACCTCAGGTCAATAATCCACTGTTGATACATATTCAATATCGTAATTATCACGGTACCGTTGTGATTCATGTACAAAATGCAAAATCATTAACATATCCCAAACATCACAGCATGGTTCGTAAATTTTATGGTTAAATACTGAATATCCCTCGAAAATTTAAATACCTTGGCTCCATGGTGCAATGCAACGGAGATTTTGATAAGGACATCCTTAACGAATTTTCTCAGCATAGATAGTAAGGAGAGAGCTAACCGGTGTCACATGTGATAAGAAAATTCCTACAAAACTCAAGAGAAAATGGTATAAGAATATGATAAGGTCAGTTGTGCTATGTGGAGCGGAGTGCTGGGTCACTACTAAGCGTCACAGACAGCAAATGCATGTACATCGAATGGAAATGCTGAGGTGGATGTGTAGTGCAACGAAGCTAGATAAAAATCGGAATGAGCATATACGTGAAGGTTTATAAGTTGCACCGATACAAGAAAAAAATAAACAGTGTAAACTTACATGGTTTGGACATGTCGAACGGCGTTCAAAGGAATACACTGTAAAAAACAGATGGAAAGATTGAAGCTACCAGGAAAAAAACGTAGAGGGAAATGCAAGAAAAGGTGAATTGATTGTGTGAATAAAAAACGTAGAAGAGTGTGGCTTGACCCCAACGGACGAAACAGATAGAAGCAAATGAGGGAGGCTGTCTACCAAAGCTGACCCTTAGCTCCTGCGATTAGGGCTAGAAAGAAGAACAAAAAGGGAGGAATCAGGCGAGATGTTGTGGAATATGAACATAATAAGAACTAGGATATTACAATTTTCCACAGAACTAAATCTCCCTCGGTAGCGATGTTAGTTGGATCATTTTGCTAAAAAAAAGGCTCCACTTTCATGAGTCATGACACCATCTACTCTCTTCTTCTTATGGAATACCAGATGCATTTCGAAACACCAAGTATTCGAATACTCGGGTCTTACGAACCCAATAATACCTTATAATAAATATGCCAAGAAGTTCATCTATTTTGATGACTCAATAAGAATATTTTGCTAAACAGAAATCCACCTTATTAACTGGCACTGATCGTGAAAGCCTAACTAACATTTCAAAAATTTAAATAAAAGGAATTATCCAGTGTTAAGAGAGTATTGATAACAGGGACTTTTGAATGATATTTCAGGAGACGAATATTGATGTTCACATTTACCATACAGGTCTTCTGCAAGCATTATAACAATGGGACTCGTACAGGGCAGGACATATATCTCCCTTAAAAGAACTTAAATAGGCAAACGACTGGCATACATGATTGCTGATTAAGATACCGCACTGTATATATTGCTTTAGGCACACACCAAATACCGCACATGTGGCGCTGAGCACTAAAGAGTAGGGTCGGAATTCCCCAGGAAAACCTCATCCTCAAACCTGGGCTCGAACACTGGCTTTGGTGGCTATATTTCTTCGTCAATTTTTGAGTAACAGGAATAGTTTCCTTTACACATATTTGATTTATCAGTTCATGCAGCTGTTTTAGTAGCTCGCTCCCTCCTTTCTTCATTAGTTCTGCTAGGAGGCCTTCTAAACAAAAAGCTTTCATTAAATGAAATGCACTGGCATTGCTTTCATTTTTTCCTCAGGGTAAGAGTTCTTAAGAAGGTGGTTGAAGCAATTTTTTATGAATAATTTGCATGAAAATTTGTATACGTGTTCTCATTAGTATTGTCTGTAGATAAAAGTGAAAAATTACACTACATATACCGATTTGGTATTTTGGCAATTTGATGCTATTTTAACACGTAGCCTTATGGCACATGACATATATTTCGTAATACATAATTCGATTCAAATCGTACACATTTTCTTCTTTACGTAATAAAAAAATTTATTATTGTAATAATTGTTGATAATAAATGTCAAGGTGTCATGCTGTCCAATATTCGAAACAATCATATTTGACAATATAATGTCGTCTACATTTCGAATACCGCACCCAAAACTCTAATGTTATAATTACGGGAAAAAAATTATCCTGTTATCATTTCCATTACTGCCTGTATGGTGCTTTCAAACGCATACATAGATGCCCTTAAATTAAATATGGTCCAAGAATATTTTATCGACTGACTAAAAGATTTATTAAAATGTGAACTTAATGACCCGCGTTTACCACCTCAGTCACTTTCATGAATCTTACCCACACCTCCTCCTATAGTTTCCCCTTTAGCCCCTTCTCTGCATCCTCTACTATAAACCAGACTCCACCATGTATACGTACAACCATTTCAACTCCGATAATGATGTGAATTCAATAGAATCAGGTTCAAATTTGTGAAATATCGTCGTTAAGAAAGATTAAAACTTTGTAAAATTTCACAGGATGTGTTTAACTACCGGTTGCATCCAACATTGGATATCATCAGGTCAGTGGACATCGTAAGAAAATTATGACTGTTATTACAGAAAATTATGATGTCCACTGTTGGATGAGACCGGTCGTTAATAAACATATCCTGTGAAATTTTATAAAGTTTTTATCTTTTTTCTGATAATGATGTGCTAAACATTTTAACCGATCAGTGCAGCAAAACGTCGTCTGGAATATCACCAAATGTTACTTCATTCAAAATATCTTCGTTGGTTGGGACATAAAAAAAAGTAACGGCTGGTGCTGATGACGGGTGTCAATTCATCCAACATAAATTACCCCACACAATCCTTCCTTTTCAAACCAACCCACCAGTTTCAGAAAGACATAAATGGCCTCAGCTTCTAATCGCATCTCCGAATAACAAGGAAATCCATGCCCGTCGCATACAGTCCATGTTTATGCTTACTCTACCTCGTCCGAATTTTACTTCCCTGTAATGTTTTTATCGAACTCGCTTAAACCTTCTCGATAGAGTATCGGTACCTAAAATATGCCAGTCTCTTCCGAGGTATTTGATCATCTAATTTGGGAAGATTTTTCCGATGAAATTCGTTAAGGTAGTTTGAGGGAGATATCGTTTCCGATATAAATCCAATGAATTTGGCCTAGTCATAAAGAAAGATGTGTCACCTTTCCGAAAATACTAATATATCAGCCTCTTACCGCACTAATTTTCGAGATATTTGCCGAAATAGCAGCCGTTTTCCATGGGAAATGGTATGGGCACGCACCCGAGAGAGACTTCATTTTGCAAATGAGGAATTCATAACGAATATATCTTGTCAGAAATATAATAGCGTGCATTTTGTGTGCTTTCTCAAATAATAATTCAATTACTCACCGCAGTAAATTTTACGGAATCGGAAAAAATTCGGTAGTAAAGAATTTTTCAGCGCACGGCGTGATAAAAATTAAAAAATAAAATTCGAGTATGAGATCTATTATGACTATGGAAATATCTGGCTCAAACCACCTTCAATACGACACACAGGACAGCTATTAATACTCACCAGCCTTTGCGACAGATGTAGCTATTTGGCATGACTTAACGAGTTACAGAATGGGGATACTGGAAGGAATTGTAGCGGAGCACACGTATTTTACATTGCATACAAAACAGGCCATTTACAGCAAGGTAGTGGTAAAGAGCGTTCCACATTAAGTTGACAGTGTGTTTCTCATTGAGAACGCTGTTGCCAAACTTACTCTCGTGTGTTCACCTCCAAGCCACGGAGGCAACCATTTCCATGGGAAATGGTACGGGCACTCACCCCAGAGAGAGACTTCATTTTGCAAATGAGGAATTCCTAACGAAAATTATCTTGTCAGAAATACAATAGCGTGAATTTTGTGTGCTTTCTCATATAATAATTCAATTACTCACCGCAGTAAATTTTACGGAATCGAAAAAAAATTCGGTTGAAAAGACCGTTAAATTTAAGAACGTCACTTTAGAGAAAGATACATGCATATTGGAAAACTCCTAGATGCGAGGCTAGTAAAATGTATGGTACTATACAAGGTAGGTCGTTGCGCCTTGTTTGGGTTGAACGCTGCGCCATAGTTTGGATTCCTACATCAAGCGATAGCTAGGTATGGAGTGCATCGTGTATGTGATACTTGTGTTGTACTAGGATACACCAGCAATGCGAGAAAACATACGAGGGGAGAGAATTTTGTAGATATCCCATTGATAATGAGTGACGTTGTCTCAGGGCTGATGTGGTGGTATTTATTCATTGGGAAAGAAAGAACTCTTTGTATATTTCCACTTATTAAAGTAAGAAGAAAACTGTAAAGAATTTTTTTTTCACTTCCCAACTCATACATACATCTTCATGGGCGAAGTGGGTCCAGGTTTGCTGGAGACAAGACAATTTTAATGTTGAAATTGGTTTAAGTTTCCACTTTCATTTGTAAATAAACTTTTGCTTGGCTTATGTCCGCTTGAAACAAGATTGTATTCTCAAATTACGCAGTTACTTATTATCACCGATCGTATATATTGTTATATATCAGTACGCAAGGATGGATATATCCACTTAACTCAATTCTGTCATAGCTTATAAATAGATCATCGGAGCTTTTATCCATTATTCGCCTGCTACTCGTGTCATCCGGATGACGTCATGCGCAGAACGGAGACATTTTGGTTACGGAAACGTCCATCCTTGTATTAGTACTATCATGGTATACTATATTGCACGATGTGATTTTTCCTGCTGCTATTGGCAACACCGGCATCTGTCCTGCCCCAAGTGTTATTCAAGCTGGCCACCGAACGAAGGCACACTACATCTTGTATGCACTTGATATGTTCCATTTACCTCTCTCGTTCTCGCCGTACTTAGAGGCATATTTAATTGAAAACACCAAATCAGAGCTACACTGCCTCATGCGTGCAACGTACTACAAACCCTCATTCCACACGCTAACAGGCATTGCCTAAAATGTAGCTACTTTTTTTGGTGAAAACAATCAATTTGGACTTGTAAAAGAAATTTTCCAGACTAATTTCTCATTTCCCATCTCATATCCAGGTTTTTAGGCCCATTTTCAATTTCCATGACCTAGTATTCCAGGTCTGTATAAACGCTGTATCTGATACTCCAAATAATATACTCCAGGGAATTCAGAACTCCTGTGTGTGGTATGTCTTTGGCATCACATATTATGAACCCGTGACACCATATTTTGAAAAACTCAGATGGCTAAAAATATAAAAAGGGCGTTTACTTTATAAGGCAAAATTCATGTACAAATTAATAACGACAGAACTTCCCACATATTTACACCGAAATGTACAATACAATGCTAGAACAAATAAACGCCCAACACGCCACATGGAAGAACACTATCGAAAATCTGCCTACGCCATGTCACCTCGTGCGAAGTATGGAATCAATTGTCAGATGACGTAAAAAAATCTGAAAATGAAAATAAATTTAAAAAAAATATCATGAATTATTACTACAAGTGAACTAAACATTATGCTGCACTGTACAAAATCTGATGTATTTTTATGTATATTTACACTTTTGCCGTTTTATTAATTTTTTGTTAAATATTACGTCAGATTCCGTGATATTGATACATTATGTATATCTTGCAATTGTAATATTTGTTTGGCTCTAAAGATATGTATAATCATATATGTCCCTAAGGGACACGCTTGTCCCGGAATAATAAATGTAATTTTCTCTTTCTATTTATATCTTCCTTCCGGTTCTAAAAGGGCGCAAATAACATCAGTTGTCGGTAGCCTTCCCCTCATGTAACTACATCCAATGCTCGAGAAACCAAGTTCTATCTCAGAAGTTCGGATGCTTTTCATAATAAATGGCACATGATGATAGAAATCCTCACGAAGCGCTCCACGTAGTGGTTAAGTAGGGCAACACGTGGAGAGGGAAGGGCGGCGGCGCTAAAACGAATCCGCCCTTCGCAATTCCGCCCTCCGCTCCCCGCTTCATTCAACTGCTACGCCCTCTCCCTGGACGAGCTCTTATTTCCACCCCTCTCAAACAGAGCCTGAACGAACAGCTTCAGGGAGAGGGTATGTATGAATGAACCACCCCTCACCGCGTTCCCTATATACAGACCCCTACTCCGCGCTCAACGTATGAATAGATGTGATTATTGATCCCGGGATGAGGAGTGGAACGGCCTTCGCTCGTCCCTCCCAACAGACCCCTCCCTCCCTCGACCTCCACCCACCCACCCACACCCCACCCCCAACCCACTCCCCTTAGGCCGTCGGTCGCCCGTGACATTAACCCTACTCCCCCCTCCCCGCCAACATTCCCCTACGCACAACCTCTCCCACGCTACCCCAATTCCATAGCAAACCCCGTTCACACCATACACGCTCTGGCAAATTTAACATTTAGGAATACCGCCTTGCTCGCCGCATCGACGGTTCGTTTCGTCTAGTGATATTAGTATTAAGCATTGGGTATACTGATACTACGTAGGACGTTCCCGTGGCCAAAATGAGTCCGTTCTGCACATATACCATCCGGATGACTGGTGCAGCAGACGACTCTAGAATTAGCATATGAATGATGGATGAAGACTCCTATTAAGTTAGTTTATAGTAAATTCTAGATTAGATTAGATTGTTGTTGGGGGGGCCTTCGTCAGGAGCCCGTGCACTTTGACCTTTCTTGGTCCATTGTGCCAACACCATGCCTGTCTGCCACTTGCAGACAGGGGACAAGAGCACCGCGGTAGAGGTATGGAGGATTGGCCTCCCCCTGCCTCACCCCAGTGCCAGGTATGGAGGATGTCCTCCCTCCAACCGGCCCGGTCTGGGTCTCCCTCCGGCCTCCCAGTATAGGTATGGAGGTAGTATCATCTGTCCATCCATGCCTGGTCGAGGTATGGAGGAGGGTCACCCATCCAACCACCGTCCGGGCCCAACGTTGCTTAACTTCGGAGTTCTGATGGGAACCGGTGTTTCAACGTGGCTAGGCCCTTGCCATAGTAAATTCTAGTATCCATGGTTTATAACAACGACAGAATGGAGTGAAGTGGATGTATTCATATTTAACTACTGATAAATACAAAATATATGATAGGTTGTAATAAGTAAATGCGTGATTTGAGAATACCATGGATGCTAGAATTAAAGGATAGCAGACTCCCAACTTCGGCGTGATACATTTTTTGAAGCAGCCAACCGCGGCGCCACAGTCATGAGTGAGTCACTTGAATCAGATGATCCCCATTCATCACACGTATTTTCGCTTTTTTCAATTTCGAACTTCGGGAAATTACGGTTAGTTAGGAAGAAACTAATGGTTTTATACGCCAAATGATAATGTTAGACGATCGATAGATAGATATGGGTAACGAGCGTGATTCACGAGTACTTGAATTCGGTAATACATGCTTTCAATGATCACATCAAAGACATTTACATCACATAGAGAAGAAAGACCAAAATCTGTCAAAATAATAGGTGGTGTGCAACTTGATCATATAGATGAAATCTATCCAGACGCATTAGTCTGTAGTATATTCTTTCCTAAAATTACACATTTTCATATACATATAATTACATACATTATTATTAGGAGAGGAAACTTATAGATGAGATTAGGGGAAGACAGGGTAGGTGGCTGGAAGGGGTAATGAAGGACCATGGTTTTCTGAAGGCCGTGATAGAGGGTAGGATGTTGGGTAAGTGGGGAAGGGGAAGGAAGAGAATCGGTTTTATGGACGGGATGAAGAAAGGTAGGACTTATGCTGAGATGAAGAAAGAAATACTAGAGGTAGAAAGGGCACGGCACGTGTAAGAGTTCGTCGGATATTCTCTGACTTTCATCACAACCTACCTTTAACCGGTAGATTACTGTAATGAATTATTAAATACATATTTCTTGTTCGCCGATACCGAAATATAGTGCAATAACATCAAATTAACGTATCTGGATTTGCCGAGTCTCTTTACACATACATTATTAAAATAAAGCGTAATTTGATAATTGGGCAGTACAATGCAGCGGCAAAATGACGCGAAAATGTCTGCATGAGAACGCAGCTCTTATTTCGAAATATCACATGCATTTTTATCGAAAAGTGCCCACCGTTAAAACAAGTTGAAGGTACACATAGCCATCATAAGACCGATTGTAACTTATGGAAGCCAAGTCCGTATCCTGACCGACAAGACAAAACTCATAATTGATCGCTTTGAGTGGAAATAGCAGAGGACCAGTATAGGACCGGTGAGAGAAAATAATATCTGGAGAACCAGATTCAACAAAGAATAATATCGTAATTTGGAATAACCTTCACGGCAGTCAAAATTCATCCGATAACGACTTCAGTGGACTGAGAAAGTAGCTAGAATGGAAGGCAAGAGGTGGCCAAAGAGAACGTTAGACCGCCGAATGTATTTTAAAAGACTAGTAGGAAGGTTGCGGAAGCGCTGGGATGTACAAAATGACATCCGTGAACGTTTAAGGTGGCTCTACCCTCTCTCTGATTATGTGGGACAAAATAAATACTAAATTACACATTTTTATTTATTTGGTTTAAAAAATCCTGATTTCGCTGATGAAATGGGTTACCTATTGAAAACCAAAATTAAGTTACAAAATATGCACATTATTCCACAAATATATTTTAATGGCCACATTATCCAGCCATAGGAGCCAACTGCAGTGCCATTTCTATGGAACTACCACATTTTGGCTTCAATTACGGCAGTAATTCGCTAATAACTTTAAGAAATAGGTTGTAAGATTTGTATTTGTATTTTTATTTTCAAATTTCCAGGACTATTCGCTTCTTACAAGCAGTTTAAATTACAATCTTATATATGCTTGCTTGTTCAAATTGACGTTTTTCTGCAGTAATCTGAGCAATCTCCATAAGAGCCCGTGTTTAAATCTCTCCTTTTAAGGATGAGTTATAGAAAAACAAACCAGGAAGCTCTATTTTTTCATCTCAGTTTATAAAAAGCACTTCAAAGATGCTATATTTAAGTTTCCAGAACTTATGGAACAAATGATCCTGAAGCCGGAGCCACCTTAAGGATTGCGACCCTGGAAGAGAGCGGTGACAGAGAGACAAACGTTGAGGCGGAGCATAAGGAATGCCATGTCTCAACCTAGGCCGCAGTGTCATATGAGAGGGAGATTGGGAAAGAGGGCACGAAGGACGAGAAGTGAGGTGTGTTTTCATCGATTATGGTCTCGCCCTATTTTCGTCGTACCCGTTAATGATGCGTGGGAGGAGGGAATATCTTCTCGACAGCGTATCCAAGGGCCGCTTAATGCCCGGGCGACCCGTGTAAAACCGTCAGGGGTGCCACCTTTGAAGATGCGACAGATTAAGTTCAACTCTATGTTCATGTACTCAACTCTATGTACAGTTCAACTCTATGACAGTCTATGTTCAACGAGCATTGGTTTCAAACATAGATTAATGAGGTTCGGTGGTTTCACTCAACTTAAGAGAATTCAATGAAACTTCCTGATAGCATTAAAAATATTGTTCTAAAGCTACCTTCACATTTCAGAATTATTTGCCGCAGGTTTCTTAAGATATTTGATCGAGAATTGGGCATGAAATTACACAGGTTCTTTTGCCTTTTCTTCCGCATCCTACATGTTATGCATCTAGGTTCAAGTACCTTACTCGTGGTGCCAACTTCACATCGTGCGCAACGCGCGCAAGTGTGTTCTTCAAGCACTCGGAGTAAAAATCTGTTATACATTTTTCTATAAATGGTATAAATTATTATACATTGTATAATTAGAAAAGGTTCTTTCTGATGAATAAAGCCTTGCGTTCCAATAAGACCGCGTAATTAAATGCCCAGTTCTCGTTCAAATATGTTAAGAAATCTGCTGCAAATAATTCTGAAATAAATCAGGTAGCTTTAAGTTAATAAAAGTAATGTTTTCAGCAAGTTTCATTAAATTCCCATAAGTTGAAAAAAGCCATCGAACCTTCTTAAAGAAGAGAGTAGTGGTGCATGCTTTTTTTTAACGAAAGATGATCCACATCACAAGGCTGTCCAGCGCAATTCGTGCATAAAGTTTATGAAGAAATGTTTTTTGGGAAACTATTTCACTTTGCATTTTAGTACATAAACTCACTATTACACGGCAATTTCACTAATAATTCATATGCTGATAATATTTTGTGATGATGTTAATTTATATTTTTTTCGAGTCTATTCAACTCTTATTTGAGTCGATATCGTCTCCGGAGGATTTAAAAAAGTATTTTTTCCAATCTAACAATAAGTCAAAAGCAACTGGAAGTGGCAATATTTTTCCAAATTACGTCAGAATGTCAAAACCAAAACTTTTTCCGGTTGTAACTGAGCTTCTAAATTTCTCTTTAACAACGTCTATCTTTTCAACGGAATGAAAATATGGCTTGGTTCGCCCAATAAAAATTATTAAATACCCCTCAGACGTCCCACTATCGTCATCTTACAATTTTATGTTTCCTGTCAAAATGCTTTAAAAAATAGTTCATGATCAACTAATGACAAACCTAGAATATAGGGTTTTTTTTACCTTTTTCAATCTGGTTTTCGCAAACGTTTCAGCACTCAAACAGCACTACTGAAAGTAACTGATGGCATAAGATAGGCTATTGAAAATAAAATGCTTACAATTCTTGTTTAGTTTGACTTTAGTAAATCATTCAACCGTGTTGATCACACAATGCTTCTGTTAAAACTTTAATCTTTTAAATTATCCAGTGGAGCACTAAATTGGTTCTTGTCCTACCTCCATGGCAAGAAAAAAGCAGTAAAGAGTCATAATGTAAAATTATCATATCCCTTTAATATCAATCAGTTGTGCCGAATTCAACACATTCCTCTGGAGTCATCTCAGTCCATTAACCAACTAATTTACCATTTTTCCAGTTCACAATGCACCAAATTGGGTGCAATAAAAAAGTGTAAAATTAAAATAATAATTTAAAGTTTAAATATTTTTTCATTAACTTCCATAAATTGATGATTATCAGTAAAAAATTCTTTCACAACTTAAAAATTTGGCTCATAGGGTTAAATATGTTTACTATAGCATAATATTTTTATTCATGATTTAGTTTTTGCTAGGAAGGGGCGCCTTGAAACCGGAGGGCTTCGAAAAGCGACCTTGAATTGGTGAAAAAGTTGTCTTAAGCCACTTCTGAGTGTCTCTCTCATTTTATCCTTTCCGTCATTTCTAGAGATGCTATACGGGATTAAAATAGCATCTTGTTAGTCACCCTTGTAGTAGTAGTAGAAGCAATAGTACATGGTGGTCATTGGATTAGTACTTTTAAAAACAATAGAGTACACCAGTAAATAGTCTTCACGGATCTTTGACCAGATCAGGTATTGTACTGCAGACTTTTCAATGGCTTACTTTGCAATCGTCCTCAGAGTACACCTGCTTTTACAAGAGAAAAAAACACGCGATACAAGGAAGTTGGAATTCATTTAGAATTTGGTTATTGGTAGATATAAATTAATTTCCCATATTTCTGCCTCCCTCAAGTATCCAGGGGAAATTTGCAACTTCTGTCGCTCTTCGACTAACGTCAGTTGTTCCACTTGGGGCCTTAACTGACACTAGTTGAGCCTATAATCATCATTTTCGACAACATGGCGGCCACCGCATACCCCATCTTGTGGTTTCACAATTCTTTTGCGGAGTCAGTATTGACATTTTTACAATTGTCTCATCACGAAAATGTGTGTTAGAGTAACCATAAACAATTTCATTCACCTCGACAAAAAGATAACGCTGCTACATCAAATAGCCTGTGTGAATCAAATGCGCATTTTCAAAACATTTCTAATGATTGCGGTTGCACAAAAATACGCGGTCACGCGCATACACCAAAGAGGGTGAAATTCTCCATGAAACAATCATTTGATTCCCAAAAACTTCAGATGATTTTTTTCATGACCCTCTTTTTGTATGTCTACGCACTTCTACCCCATGATTATGAATGGGCAACAATTTTAGGATTTAGCTAATATGCTATAGATACGTAAAATGAGCGTCCTTAGTCGACATCACCAAAAATGTCGATACTTATATACTCGCATGTTGTGACGCAAGGGCGTAAGATGTTTGATGTTTGCCGACGCACAACAAAAGCTACAAAATAGACCCCTGGGCATGTTGTTTCCACTTCAACTCAATTTGAATGGCGTGAAGATACACACTAACACAAAAAGTTTCTCACCTATCAGGACCGCAAATCCAATTTGGCGAACTACCTATTGCGACCCCGATATCCGCGTGAAAATACTCTGAGAAAAACGACATCAGCCGAACGCGTAGTAGGAGTGGGAGATAGTTAAGAAGAGTAACATCACCAGCAGAATTCATCAATCCGAAGATTGTTTTTCTACAAATCTCCACTCTCCTTTCAACAAACTATACCATTTCACCAAGTGTGCCAATTACGGTAAGCATTAATTTTAAATTTGTACTCCTTCGCTTACTTCTCATGCAGCTCTGTATTTTCATCAGATGTTTTTCTCCCTCACTTAATCACACTATCAATTAATTGAAACCCTTACCGAAAACAAACTTTTTCGAAAATCCATGCACAGCAAAGTGTTACGGTCAGAGGAAAAATTTAACGTGCTTCTGTTCACATGATGCCATAAAACATTGACACATACTCTGAAGCAATCTACACTAAACAGGGCGCATAAAAACATTTATCACACGCAAAGTAATCAAGCTGAGAGTTATAAAAAAAGGACCGGCATTTTCCAATCTAGAACACCCTTTTTAAAAATACCTGTCACAAAATGGCGGCCATGTACCGCAGTGCAGCTCGACGACCAATACGATAGAAGCTCCATAAATGGGGAGGCTTCCATCGTGGAGCTCGTCCCGTGACACCACCGAATCGAAAATTGAGCTTCCCTACGCCCAATGTCGTAAATTTACCGAAGCAACACCTTCGCCGACTCGAATAGGTAGACGAATAAGTAGTGGGTAGTAAAACCGGGACTACACGAGTGACGGCGGTGCTAAAAATTTGAAATTGGCCCATAAATAGCACCAGTTTAATTGCTAAGAGGTTGCTTTAGGGTACGGACATAGTTGCAGGAAAGTTCACTGAATTTATTCCGAAGAGCTGACGATAAACGAGCAGGCGTTGAATAACATTCTCCTTTCCCTTTTCTGGGCTTTAAAATAGTAGTAATGGATAAGAGCGATGATTGAGGTCATTTACACCTTTCCGAATAGGTCAAATAGGTAGGTATTTTTTCTGGAATAGAGTTAGCGAGTGCATAGGCAGTGCTTACCCAATGCATGGGCAGAAGTCACAGGCGGCCGTGGTTGGAGCGGCTAGTCTGCGACTTATTAAAAAATCAGAAATGGGAAAAGAAATCATGAAAATCGGAAAATATCACCTTTAACGTCCCTCCAGTCATTAAACCATTAACTTCAGCACTACTCCATTTAAAATGGTCGATTTTAGCGAAGTTCGATATTTGTTTTGTTATGGCAAGAATCAACTTTGACACCAAATCCTAGCGAAGAATAACTTGAATTTAGTCAAATTTTCCACGTATATATAAAGAGGTGAGGGAGTGTGTACAAGAGCTTTCTTGTATATCAGGGTGGCGGGGAGAGAAGAGGGATTTTTCCCCGGGAGGACAGGGGTCGGGGTAAAGACGGAGAAGAGAAATGGAGGGGGGGAGTTGAGAAGTTAGCATGGTCATATAACATAGATAAAACAATGAGAACCTCATCTGAAGGTGATGTAAAACTTCTAAACCCGTGTCGTGTAATAAAGTTCATCTATCTGTGGAAAATTCCACTCAATTCAATTTATTCTTCGTTAGGATTTGGTGTCAAAGTTGATTCTAAGACAACATCATGGAAAACTTCCACGCAACATTGCCCGAATCTGCGAGTTTTGTACAAATCCCAATGCATTTTGCCAGTTTTTGGGTTCATCTTTGGTGTTTCTTACACACAAACAACTCCAATGATCCGCTACTAAGTTTCCCTCATGTTCCTCGAGCCATCTGCCTCTCTTTATGTCGCCCAAAACTCCTTACTTACTCCTTCCCCTTCCCCAGCGTTCTCGTCTCTCAGTTTGTCCTCCATTGATGCCAAATCTCCGAATATCCTCAACCCTCTAGCACTTCCTAGCTTTCTCTTTTATTTCAAGCTTTACTCTTTTCCTCGCTACGCAGCTCAAGCTCTCCATTAGGCTCCACACTCACATCTCAAAGGCCTCCGGTATGTACACCTCCTCTTCCCGCAAATACCACGTTTCCGACCAAGATTTTTAATGTGCCGGACGAAGAAAGAATTCCAAATCAAAGTAATCCTTAAGTTAGTAAGATCAAAGAAACACTTGAGCCTTCGAGTGCATACCTAAAACGAACTTATTACCCTAACCTAACCTAGCAGCAGTATTCAAAATATGTTCCGCTGGACTTAAGGGTTCCACGTAACCTTCACAAGAGTTCCACGAGTTGTTGTTAAAATTATCGTTTTTCACTATTTACACATTTTAAAAGAATATGGAAATAATAAAATTTTTCACGTGTAACCTCCAATATTTTGACGAGGAAGGGTTCCGTAAAATATATATACACCCAAAAAGGGGTTCGGACGGGGATTTACAGAGGAATACAATTTGTTATACAAGTTAAGAGAGTTATGAATAGTGCAAGAATCATAAAGTTGAGGTTTTTTTCTCTGTTGATACGAGTTTAATCAGTATCCACGCAATTGAAAGACATTCAGTACGTTCTTATGCATTTCCTAGGGCAGTCAATGTATAATGGATAGAGACTTAAATGCAAAAAGCAAAAACTGTCTTTTATCCGAGGTCAATGGAAGAAGATGGGAATTTAAACGTTGCCTAACTAAGACACAAAGGAAAAGTACTTAGGCCAAAAAAGAGGGACGTGGAAAAGCAGAATCAATAGGATATGATATTGTGAGCGATGAGAAGATAGAAATGGAAGACTTCTAAATATGTTGATTGTTTCATGACAAATGTGGCAGGAGTTCTTCAGAAGCAGTCACTAATTTCGGAAATGGAATATTAAAAATGAACGAGCGTTTAAGCTAAATACATTCGTGGCTAATTTTATGAAATAACTTCTCTAAAGTACTTTCCAAAGGGCAATTGTGAAAAAGTCATTGTTTTTCATACATAAATCAGAACAAAAGGAAAAATTCAATATAGCTTAAAAACTCTTAGATTCTCGATAATCAATAGTAATTTTAAAACGTTTCAAGTATTCAGTTCAAAATAAATCTGAAAAGTATTATGAAGTTAAACCAAAATTACTAAGCTGCAATGTGCGTGGAGCCGTTACTAAGTGATAAGTACAACTTTTGTAAAGTAGAACGGGGTAGATGTCCTGAACACAAACATTAACAGTTTTTTTGTAGGCAGCCAGTTTCGGCTAAATTACCGGGCTTATCGAATATAATGGCTGTGATGTCGATAGTTAGCACTAATTACATTAATATGAGTATTTATATGTTACCTCAGGGTTAGTAACGGTCTTCAAATAAACAAATTGCATACTTTTTCATCTTCATCGTAACGCCTAACTCCTGCGCCAAGTACTCATGTGCAAAACGAATGCCACGAATATTCATATTGGTGAAGGGATTTCCGACTTTTTAAAAGTGGAATGTAAAACGTGATAAACTCATTGAATACCGCACATTAATAGGTAACAAAATAAAATGTTAGCTTATTTTCATCATGATTAAGCTGACGCACCAAACATTAGAATATATAATCCCACGGATTAAGTTACTTGATTAGTTTCAATAATTGTTTCAATTGGTTAACTCTTTATACTACATACCAAATATTAAAATTCTCATCATTTTATGCAATGACATACATCAAAAATAGTCATAAATAGTAGCTGTGTACTCGCCATAAATATATTGAATGCTCAATTAGCTAGAAAAGAGAAGAAATATTAAATAGATTTCTAAAAATAAACATTTTAATGAAGCTTTCATATCTCATTTCCTTTGACGCAATTCAAAATTTAAATTCAGTTCTGAAGAAAAAATACATTACAAACATACATTTGGTTTATATTAAAACAAATTGGCAATGTACCCAATCGCATTAAAATTACGTATCCTGAAGCACACGCAACTATTACTACTTAACAACACTGTGGGTGGCCTGTATTCAGTTACCGCTCGCAAGTTAACTCTCCTCAATCATCATATTTTGACGAGACCATTGCAGAGAAAGTCAATCTTTGGACTATATATGCTTAACCTGAAGAAAATAGTTAAATGATCAAGTATGTAGAAGTATTTTCTGATTTAACAATGTTTCTCCAGAAAAATAATCCTTTCAGTTGCCTTCCATCCTTTCCCAATTTCAATTATTTCCTAGGTTTAGGTGCCACGTTACACTCTAATCCCTTAAACTTTATTCATTTACGCTTTTAGATGAGTACTAGAATAAATATTAAGTTCCTATCATATTTCACTACACATTGGAGACATTTTGCCTTCCCCTTTCATAATGAAACGTTTTTCCGGATCCCGACACAAAATCCATTTTTGTCACCGTGGGTTGCGTGATAAAAAGTTGGGAGTATATTAATAAGGAACATACGTTAAGTAGTTGAATTTTCTGAAAATCAAAGGGAATTTCAAAACTTTTCAGAGCTGTCGTCCGCGGAAAATGTAATACTATTTTTAAAAGCATAAAAATATAATAACCTGACTCTCTTAGTTCAATACGATATCTCTTCTATCTCCAAAATTCCTTCTTTTACATACATACTTATATACCCATCACGCCAAGTCCATTCGGGTTAGGCTAAGTCCAAGAACTCACTTCTTACACTTAGGCATCGGAAACTAGCTCTCGTTTAACAATTTCCTCCATAGTGCTTTATTCTTCCATACCTCTTTTTCTTCTGTTACATTCACGGACTCGTATTGTTAAGACTCCTAATAATTCTCCTGCTAAGTCTCTTCAACCACATGCAAACATGACTTTCTATATGTTTCCCTTCCTCTCACACCATTCACTCCGCTATCATAAAACTATTTTGTCGTTCAGCTGTCATCCATTCTCTCAACATGGCCGAACGAAGCACACTCCTTTCACATACATATGTCCATTACTATAGCATCTAATCCTAATTCATTCATTACCCACTTATTCCTAACTCTATCCCTTCCTTTTGCTACAACTTTTGCCTCATCTTTTTAATCGTGATATATGTATACCTTTGGCAAGCTGATCCAGATACGGAAACTAACTTCACTAAAACACGGATTCATTTCAAATGCACGCAAGTTAATTGCCGTCGAAAGATTCAGTCAAGCAAGATGGGTGAGATCTTTACAGTTGGCTACATCTAAATTGGATTTCAGGCGGCCTCAAAGGCAAGGCTCATGTAATGACGTTTCTATGCCTTGTTGAGCTGGAATGGTTCCCCTTGAAGGATGAAAGATACCTTTTCCTGGGTTAGGTCACAAAAACAGTAATAAAGGACATGATGTCATTTGGAAATAGCCAGTTGGTCTAATGCGAGATATGTCGTTTTTCGATTTCCTCAAAACCATTACGACTGGTTTCCGACCTGTTCGAAGGTTATTGCCAATTACAAAACCTGGATAATGATATATTAAGGATAGAATTTTTGTCAAATATATGTACGACTAAATTAGTTGAACTTGGATCCAAGTATACCCATATTTCCCCGCTGCCACTCTGAGGTGAAAGAATAGCATAGATATAAAAGGAAGGAATATACATATCATTGCTGATAAATGATTTTTTTCCTGTAGGGGAAAAACCATTAAGATGCCATCTGAAACACGATCCAGAATGTCCTATTCGTGAGTGTGATCATTTGCGGAATTCTTCAGCACAAAATTAACATTGAAGCAAGTGTGACATGGAGGATAAACTTCACGGCGGGGAATATATCTCTTGATTCGTCGACCTTACACGGAATGTCCTCATGAATACACAGACGCCATTAGTTCTCACAAAGAGCGAGTCCTTGATAGCGGCCTGGGCAAGAAATGGGCTCGGGAAACGGGCCCGATTCATTCGGCAGCAGATACATTAAAGAAGAAATATCATCTCCACGGATGCCGACCCGTAAATCATGTCGAGAAACTCCGTCAGTACTGCAGGGTCGTGGTACGTAAAAAGTGCAACAGATTAGTTACGATTCATTTTTCCGAACATTTTGAAAATTTTCACCGTAGAAACTTTTTTGTGGTTCTTCTAATAGAAGCCAAACCCGTTAAATATTGCGTCACGAATAAGTGGAACCTTTTTTAAAAAGAAGTTAGGATGTGAAATTGCGGGCGAGCAATTGTACACGCATTCTTTTAAAGGAATTCATCCCTACCCTTTTTACACATTCGCATGGCGATATATAGCTTAACTGCCTCGCGAGCATAATCGCAAGTGAAAAATTGGTTCAGAGCACACCACCATTTTTTTTTGAGGCGCAGTGAATGTTACAAATAAGCTCATCACGAATATGCCAAATATAATACTTTTATTTGCGGAAAAAATAAGTTAAAGAAAATACATAAGAATAAAAAACATGTAGTGTATGTAAATACGAAAAAAGACTGAGATGTTTTAATTATATCATGGATGAACATCACATTCTCCATATTTGTTAGATGAAACCGGATTATTGTTTTGATTCACTGAAACTCTCGGGAATTTTTATTCTTGGGAGTCTTTCTTTTGAGAAAAGATAAATATTGTGCTAAAAGCTAAGCACGTGTTTTAAGCACGCATAATAATAAATGCGTATTAGCCCTTTACCATGGTAATGTTTAACATGGAATTTTTTAAATAAATTTATTTTTCAACACAAACATTAACTGATCACATTTTTCATGAAAGTAGGAATATTTTTTTTACAAATGCTGAACACTTGCATCATATATAGGCGAAGTATGTACGAACTCTTACTAGCAAATAAGCTTAGAACAGAATATTGGAAGAGGACGGGGAATACGCAGCCTACCAAAGAGAGTGATATAAAAATCAACTAGGGGACGAATGAATCTATAGAACAGACAAACGTCTAACACGCTTAAATCGCGAGTTGAGCAGCTGGAGGGGAATTGGTTTTACACGTAATAACTCTGGGTATGGCGGATTCAACACGGAAATTGAATTTAGTTCGGCATTGGTATGATAATTATCGCAAGAGAATTTTCCGAGAACGACTCGCTCAGTATGTGGAGTGAAACGTTGAAGTTCTTACAAACGGAAAACACGCAACAAATCCCAAAAGGCTATTTTTTATTTAGTTAGGCTTGTTTCACGCTCATATCGTTTTCCTTGTATAAAAAATAAATTAACATGAAAGTACCGAGACAATGTAGAAAAAAGATGTTCTGAAATGAATATACGCATTTTAGCATTTCTAAACGTCTGTGGATCCAAATTAACAACACAAGCCAAAGCAAACAACTTGTTCATAAGACTTACAGTTACATTAAGACAGTTAAATATGAATTTAATTACCCTTCATGATGATAAAAATTAAGAATTAATCATAAATATCATCCTGAAGATACAACCAGCGATAAAGCGTCTACCTAATAAATCCCATTGCATTATGCAGTCACAGTATAAAATGTCTTATTAATGGGAATATAAAATTAGTATTCTGAGAGAGAGTATTTCATCTTCATTCAGAGAATCAATATTATACTTTATTAATTTAAGATTATGCAGCAGTAAAATACTAGAAAACAAAGAGAAAAAATTTGAACATCATTAAATAATTAATTTAATAACACTTTAAAAATACAACAAATACGTGACATGCGAGGGATTTGAATGACTTGCAAACAAGTTTACGGCAAGATTACAGTAGCAACATTTTACTGGAGATTGAAAAGATGAGTACCTTTTCACTTACTTGTAAGCAAACCCTCTTCCTTAAACTACGACCTTGACGTGGTGGAAGGGCTTGTGCGTTCCAATGACCCCTAGAGCTTGACTGGCAGGAGCAAGCACTATTGCTCCTGGTAGGGCCACCCATGCCAGATAGGTCAAAGGGTAGAAGCCAGATGAAAGATAGTTCCGTGATGGTGTCACGTTAAAAATACCGTTGAGTGGCGTGGGAATACCTCTCAACTTCCACTTCCCAGAATATGAAAGTCATTCATAGAGAGTTGATTCCTGGCAACTACGGGACGCCACCCACTAGGGCGGGTGTCGTGCCCGGCAGCGGGTAAGGCAAGGCCTCCGCGGTCGTCAGCACACGAAATCCTTGCACATCAGCATCATCATCGGTGGATACAAGGGATAGGAGGGAGAAGAAGAAAAAAAGAAAGAGGAGGGTAAAAAAAGGAACTTGGAACGTAAGGACCATGATGAGGGCCGGGAAACTTGAAAATATTAAACGGGAAATGGAAAAAGAAAATATATATGCTTTGGAATTGTGCGAGGTGAGATGGAAGGATAGCGGGGACTATTGGAGTGATAACTACAGGGTAATCTATAGTGGGGGAGATGAAAGCCAAGGAAGAGGTGGACGAGCAATTAGAAGAAATAATTAGAGAAGTGCCGGGGAAGAAAAACCTGATAGTGATGGGTGACTGGAATGCAGTGGTGGGGGAAGGGAGGGACGGATTAGAAGTGGGAAGGTTTGGGCTAGGAAGAAGAAATGATCACGGTGAAAAGGCAGTTGAATTTTGTAGAAGAAATAAATTAGTAGTGACAAACACTTGGTTTAAACATCACCTCAGGCGTAGGTACACATGGAAAATGCCGGGTGATACTGGGAGATACCAAATTGATTATATAATGGTGAGGCAGAGATTTAGGAATAGTGTAAAAAACTCTCGTAGCTATCCAGGGGCGGATGCGGACTCGGATCATAACTTGGTGATGATGAAGTGTGAAGTTAGATTCAAAAGGCTTTGTAAAGGTAGGAAGATAAGAAGGTGGAACCTTGAAGCATTAAAAGGGTTGAAAAGGAGGGAAGCTGGTAGAAAAGAACATAGGTGAAGAGAAGCAGATGGGAACCATAGAGAAAAGATGGGAGGTTATAAAAACAGGCATCGCAGGAGCGGCAGAGAAAACAATAGGAACTGTGGAAAAGAAGAGGGTTAAGAAGCAGTGGGTTACAGAAGAAATAATAAAGAAAATGGAGGAGAGAAGGATATGGAAAAACGTGAACACCGACGTAGGCAAGAGGAAGTACAAGGAATTGAATAATAAACTCTGGCGAGTGAACAATCGGGAAAAAGAAAACTGGTTGATTGGTTAATGAGAGGAAATGGAAAAGCTGCAGGAGGAGGGGGAAGTGGGCGCTTTGTACGCCAAGGTTAAAATGTTATCGGGTGATAAGAGAGGGCAAACGATACCAAAGGTTAAGGACAAAACAGGGAAGATATTAATCGAAAAGTAAGATATCCAGGAAAGGTGGAGAGAATACGTAGAGGAGCTATATGACAGCGAGAATAGACCCTTTAGGGAAGATTTAGAGGATCAAGGATCAATAGATAAGGATAACCCCGGACCAGAGTTACTTGACATCGAAATAGAGTGGGCATTAAGAGAGATGAAAGGTAGAAAAGCCGTGGAAAACGATAACCTACCTTCGGAGCTACTGAAGAATCTAGGTAGTAAGGGAAGAATATCCTTTTTCGAACTTCTTCGCAAGATTTACGAGGAAGGAGTATGGCCAGAGGATTTCGTGAAAACAGTATTAATACCTATCCCGAAGAAGAAAAAAGCGTCAGAATGCGAGGAGTATAGAACAATCAGTTTAATTTCGCAAGAGGCAAAAGTGTTACTCAGAATAATAAATAGAAGGTTGGAGAGCAGAGAAAACTACTATTTAGGCGATGACCAATTTGGGTTCAGGAAGGGGAGGGCAACCAAAGACGTGATTGCGGTAATGAGAATACTTATAGAAAGAAACATATAGTATAATCAGGATGTTTTCGCTTGCTTTGTGGATTTCGAGAAGGCGTTTGACAGAGTAAACTGGGAGAAACTAATGCAGATATTGGGAAAATTAGGAATTAATTGACGTGATAGGAGACTCATCTGAAACCTGTATATGAGGCAGAGGGCTCAGGTGAGGGTAGCTGACGGTGAATCAGGGTGGGCAGTAATCGGTCGCGGGGTGCGGTAAGGGTGCCCGTGGTCGCCTTTACTATTTAAAATCTTTGCTGAGGAAATGGTAAGAGAGGCATGTGATGAGCTAGATGTGGGAATGAAAGTAGGAGGCCAGCGGATAAAGTCGGTTAGATTCGCGGAAGACCAGGCGTTGGTCAGTCGATCATCGAAAGGACTGCATACTTTAGTAGATGCATTGGAAATGCAGTGTGAGAAATACGGGATGAAGATTAATCATAAGAAAACAAAAGTTGTGAGATTCTCTTAGACAAAGAAAGCGAGGCTGGTGATGAGAGTAGGAAGTCACAAACTGGAGCAATTAGAACAATTTAATTACTTGGGTAGTACGCTAGAAAAAACAGGACATAGTAGCAAAGACATTAGGAGGAGAATAGCACTAGCGAAGGAAGGGTCCAAAAGTAGATGGGAGCTGATGACGGGGACCTTAAGTAAGGAAGTAAAAAAGAGGCTGGTGAAGAGCTTGATATGGAATGTGGCGTTGTATGGGGCAAGTACGTGGACATTGAGAAAGGAAGACAAAAGTAGGCTGAAGGCTTTCGAGATGTGGGTGTGGAGGAGGATGGAGAAAGGAAGACAAATGAGGAAGTGCTTGACATGGTTGGCGAGGAGAGGAAATTTATAGATGAGATTAGGGGAAGACAGGGTAGGTGGCTGGAAGGGGTAATAAGGGACGATGGTTTGCTGAAGGCCGTGATAGAGGGATGTATATTGGGTAAGCGGGGAAGGGAAAGAAAGAGATAAGGTTTTATGGACGGGATGAAGAAACGTAGGACTTCTGCTGAGACGAAGAAAAAAAATACTAGAGGTATATATGGCACGGCATGTGTAAGAGTCTGTTGGATATTCTCTGACTTTCATCATAACCTACCTCTAACCGGTAGATTACTCTAATGAATGAATGTAAGCAAACCTCATTAGAAGAAACTATATAAGCTTTCAAGTGTGATAATAAGTACCTCTATAACTTGCTCCTGACCATAATCATGGTTTGGTAAGCTCAAATAGGAGCTGAGTGATGACGTTTTATTTTTAAGTGAAAGAGGGCTAATATTTTTAGCCTCCTGCATGACCATCTTCCACTATGTGACGTTTGAATCATATTGATGAATTTTTCGGGACAAAAGGAGCAATAAAAGCGGTATAAGTCATGATAATCAATCTCTTCTAATAATTTTCCTTATTTCTGCTGTCCCTTATCCTCAACTGCTTTCTACACAGCCTCTTTCAAGAGCACTCGTGGAAAAATTCGCAACAAACGGACGTCGATGTATTTGCAAATCACGTTTTATTTTGATTGAAAAAATATTTTTATCGAAACAGCCGACTTATGACTATTTCTCACAGGAAAATTCACAAAAAAGTTTTACAAAATTAGTAGAGAATTTGCTGGTTTTTCTTAAATTAAACTCACTTTTGATCGTCTTTCCAATAAGTTTATTTTTTTAAACTAATTTTATGGAATGCATCCTCTTCTATTTATATAAACATTTTGACGAGAAAATTTAATGCAATTTTTATCAAAATATGTCAAAAACACTTCATAAAACGTTTTTACAAAATATTTATCGTGAGGTGCAGGCATATCGACTAGGAATTTGAGGGAAAATAAAAAATATTGCAACATTGCTTTAAAAAATACCCCTTCAATATTGGTTTCACTGCCTTCGCATTGAAACAGCGGTCTAGTTTCCGGCCAACAATTCAGCTCGTGAGCTATGAACACCGGTTTAACCGGTTATTGGTCATCCCAGCGTTCACGCCCGACAAAACACTCTTCACCAAGCCATAAATCGCGCCAATAAACACCAAACCGCCCACATAACAGTCAATTATTTCGATGAAATACAAGCGGATCGCGGCACTCGCAACTAACGATTTCCGTTCGCTTGCCTATTGTTCGGCATAAGACTCCATCCTTGTTATCTGTGCACTGAGAAGGGAGAGTTAACTAGACCATTTCCATTTTAATTAACTAGACAAAAGACGTCGCGACGGATTCTGGCACGTATCCAGAATTTAATTAGTGAAATACGACGCCACCCACACCTCTTGTGTTCTCGGGCAGGCGGGTAAAACTTTCCATTCAATCTCCCCAAAATGTCGTCAAGTAATACCGAAGATGCCATTAGCTGATTATATAACGCCAAGTCTGTTCCCTTAAGTCTGTGGAGGATAACGAGTTTAAGCAAGGCGAGATGACGTGCCGGCCCAGGCGACGTCTACCGACCCATTCCAACTTCCTCATCCTCCCTGAATCTTTATATCCGCTAAAGACTGCTGAAGGCCGTGACAGAGGGGCAGTGGTGGAAAAAATACAGGAATAATGTAATTGGGCTCAATAACAAGCACTTCGGGGAAATTGTGACCAATTACAAGTACAAATTACTTTTTGAAAAATTAATCAGCATAATTACAAGTACTCACAATCGCAATTACAATTTATTTTTCATTTTCTTGCTCTATCGATTTTCAAATGAACATTTATTGCATTGCATAGTTTTACATTATAGCATTTACCATGCATTTATGTGAGCCTGTGTTAACTCCAGGTTCTCCATTGCACATAAAAGAGTACGCAAAAAGCATAGAGTTATTCAGCTTCAGTTATAAATCAGTAGTTGCAAAATTTTGAACTGTCTATCTTAATAACCTTGTAATATATAAGAAATGTATTACAACGAAGTTTGCTTACGTAGTACATACTTTTATAGTGCTTGACCATTTAAGAAAGATTTTCTACCGAGGGACTATTATTCCAAGCCTCAATTTTATGCATTTTAATGCAATATAATAAACTCCGTAAACATTGAACAAATTCATATACGCATGGCAATTTAAAATTCAACCAAATGTAAGATACACATTGCAAAACCCCATATTAAGTCTAACAGTGAGTGCTAAAATGCAAATCAACAACTGTACTATCATTTAACGAAATTAATAATGTGAATTCAACACTTATTTACAGTGTCGATTACGAGGACAAAGTAATCGTTACAAGGAGTTCGATTAATTTTACTACGTCACGTGGCATCACTGCAGAGGAGAGGATGTTGGGTAAGCGAGGAAGGGGAAAAAAGGAAACAGGCTTTATGGACAGGATAAAGAGAGGTGAGAAGTATGCCAATATTATGAGTGCAATAGTGTATGGAGACCATAGCAATAAAATATAAATGCAGTTATTCTAACTTCCACGTAAACCTACCTTTACCGGTAAATTAACTCTGATAAATAAATTAAAGGAAAGACGCAAGATTCGTTTAAAAAACTGCTGCGAGGGAACAGAGAGCGTAGCACAGCTGATAGAAGGACTTGGTTAGGAGCCACCATAGACTCGGGAGGCTACACGCTAAGTTTGGATTACTTGAGATATTAGGACCACGCGATTTCAGTACGACACATGTAGGATATTATTTCGGTACCAAGAAATATCTGCAGAACTGTTAGAGGCGACAAATAGGAGGTGCACTCCCGAGCTGATAGGCAAAATATTTCCTTCTTTCCACAATTCATTAGAGTTCATTCAAAAACAGAGCGTGACACTAACAAGAGACACATTGTTAACATAAAAATCATTTCTGTCCTCTCTCCCTTCCTTTACCCAATTCCCTGCCCTTCCCATGGCTGGTGTCCTATCACCCCCTGCCATACGCCTCTGCGGCGGCTCGTAGGGTAGTACATATGTATGTCTCTAACTTTTATTATACCATTCCTTCCCTATTCGTTCCTCTCCTCCTCCGAGCCTCCATAATTTTCATCCACCTGTCTTCTCTTCAAAGATGAGTTTACAGTTTTCTCCGTTCCATCCGGTTTTCTTCATGAAGAACCAACAAGAGTTCTCCAGTCTTTCACGCCGATCACTTCCAAATGCACGACGGCCCTTCGTCATCCGCGAAAAACGTTTCTTTGAGCGGTGTTTCCAGAGAAACTTTTCTTCGCCGTGATGATCTCGAATTTGTGCCAAAAACTGTGGCCGTGCGGAAACAGTTCAAGTGGTTTGAGCAAAGTATTTCCCTAGTCATAATAGGCTCCATATTTAATTATTTATTATTTCAGCAGACGCAGGAAGAATGAAGTTAAACTTGTAATATTCATGGTGCAAAATATTGTTTTATTCTCAGTAATTAACTAAGTAAAAATACATGAGTCCTTAACTTGAATAATTTTTTTTCAAGGGTTGCTTTTCGACTACAATGATTTATTCCCCGGGTTTTCTTATGCAATCGAGTACGTGGCTGAAAATTAAAAACCGCCTCTTTCCCATTTCAATTATGCATTAGCATTAAAATGCTACACAATAAAACGGCATTTTACAATAGCTCAACGGCAAATAAACCTACACGCTGTGAGTCATTTTTTATTAGGATACTATGAGATGGTGGAAAGAATATAAATAAAGAGTGGTGAAGAGCTAGACATGAAGTGTAGCATTGTATGCGGCAGGAACGTGAACTCTGGGAGAGGAAGACGGGAATACGCCGCAAGCGTTCGAGATGTGGGTGTGGAGGAGGATGGAGAAGGTACGGTGGACCGAAAGAAAGACGAGTAAGGAAGTGCTTGACATGGTTGATGAGGAGAGGAATCTTCTGGATGAGATCTGGGTGAGGCAGGGTAGGTGGCTGAAAGAGGTAATGAGGGGCGCTGGGTTGCTCATGGCTGTGAAATCCATGTCCACCTTTATTCAGCGTCAGCTACCCTCACCTGTTCCCTCTGGGACATAAGTTTCGGAAGAGTCTCCTATGTCGTCAATTTTACCCTATTCACCCGAGAATCTTCATTTTTCCACAATTAACTCTGTCAAACACCTTTCCGAAATCCACAAAGCCAGGATAAACATCCTGATTAAAATCTGTTTTTCTTTAAGTGTCTTCATCGCTGCAATTGCATCCCGAGTTGCCCTCCCCTTAGGAGCCCTAATTGGTTATAACCCAAGTAGTCATTTGCCCTACTCTCCAGTCTTTTATTAATTATAAGCAAAACTATTGCTCCGTGTAAAATCAAGCTAATTGCTCTATACTCCTCGTATTCCGACGCTTTCATCTTCTTTAGGATAGGTATCAAGACTTTTTATGAAGTCTTCTTGCCAAACCTCTTCCTCGTAGCTCACACGAATAAGTTCGAAGATCGTCTCCGAAGTTCGAGATCGTCTTCCCATAATACCTAAATTCTTCAGTAACTACAACGATATCTCATCAACCCCCACAGCTTTTCTTGCATTCATCCCAAGTAATGCCTTCTCTATTTTGACGTCGAGTATCTTCTCTCAAAGGTTATCCTCATCTATTATTCTCTCATTGTTCATATCCAGGTCCAAACATCTATTACCACTGTCATGTAGCTCCTCTACGTATTCTCTCCACCTACACATTTGATATCTTCTGGTATCCCTTGATCCCCCGGCATTTTCTATGTGTGCCTACGCCTGGGGTGATGTTTATGGTAAGTGTTTTTTACTACTAATTTATTTCTCATATAAAATTCAACTGCTTTCTCAACACGGCCATTTCCTGTTCTTAGCTCATACCGTCACACATCATATCAACCCCTATCTTCCTCCACCACTGCATTCCAGTCGCCCATCACTATCAGATTTTTCCAACGGGAGACTTCTCTAATTATCTACTCTAGTTTCTCGTACACCCATCCACCTCTTCCTCGTCATGGTTACTTCAAGGCATGTACACCTGGAGCAATACGAAATTCATCGGGTGGGCTTTTATTTCAACTGCTAGTATCCTGCCACTCACCGGTTGAATGTGTTAATGTTAACTACCCTCTTCTCAAGTTTTACATTCTATAACTCCAATACCCCCCGCTATCCCTCCATCTCACCATTCACAGCCGCAAAGCATCTTTATACCATTATTCATTTCCTTTTAAATATTCTCTAGCTCCCTAGCCATCATCATTGCTTAATCGTTCGAAGTTCCTATTTTAACTCCTGCTTTGATTTTCTTCTTTTTCTTTCTCTCGCAGTCCTTTTATCCTCTGATGAGATTGTTGCCCAAGGATTTCTTGTAATGAAGACCGTGGAGGCCTTGCCAACCCGCTGCGAGGTACGACACCCACCCCAGTTGGCGACATCCCGTAGTTGCCAGGATTCAATTCTCTGAGATTGACTTCCATATTCAGAGTAATGGATACTTCGGGAAGGTTCCCCATTCACGCTCCCCAACAACATTTTTAACGTGACACCATCACGAGAAACACCTTTAGTCTGGCTCCTGTAGCATTTTTTATGCATTCCCCCGCTCCCTCTTTTTTCCACAATCTCTACTCTAATCTCTTTAGGCATGTTTCCACTCGGTGAACTGTTTCCCCGGCGGACTTAAACGAAGGATTTGCCCAACGTGCGTCCCCACATGCGCCAACGACATCGCACCTACGACGCCAACAATGCCTACGACTCCAAAATGCAGAGACTGCTTGTTGCCAGCGACTTCGGCCGCGACCTTTCCCTCACCCGGTCGTTTCTCGCCTATACAGTAGACGTTGTAGGAGAAAACCTAGAAAGCCCGGGACATTTGATAATGCCAAAGAGTCTATCTTCCTATTCCGCGGATGGAAACACGAACCAGTTCTTGAAGCTCCAGTTAAAGATTTCCACCGCATGTATGTACCCATCCCACCATTTCTTCCCTTCCGAGGCTAGTGTAAAAAATCAAAATAAATAAGTTGATACAAAAAGAAAATTTTGTTTTTCGTTCTAGTGCCGTAATTTCTGAAATCTGGGGTAGTTAACAATTAAATGCTGAGTAGACTAAGGGAATCGAGAGAAAAACATCCAAGCATACATCCATAGCGAGATCGACTTTTAAAAATTTAGATTTTCTCGGGGAAGTGAAATTAAACATACTCGGAACTGCAGACTCTTTCAGGAACTTTCTTCCAGATATAACTAGCCTGTAATCACAGGGTAGAAAATGTCTGGAACAAACTCGCATGCTCGGGAAAATCTTTGACATTTTCTCATCCCGGCGAATTGTAATTGCCCACTGCAAAAATAAATTCTTGTCCTTCGGCTTCTTGTGGAATGCTACTCCCGGACTTTTGTAAGAACTAATGCAATGTGGTACAATACAATATTAAACCATTTTAACGACATTGAAGACTGATTTACTCAAATTACGACGAAAAACCCACAACTGCCACCGCAATACTGGCGTGGTCTATCCCACAGCCCCTTCGATGTGTTTTGTCACGTGACCTTGTGACGTCAAGCCTCTACCCGTCCATTGCCTCTACCCCATGCCTTACCTACTCCAACTCAATCTTGCCCAAAAATTCCACTCCTGAAGTGAGTCATTGCTTACAACGCTCTCAGTTCCGGTCTAGATGGCGAGGTGTACACATCGATCACGGCATTCCGTCAATTTTGACTTAGAGAGCCTGACAGCTCGCCCTTTTAAAAATCTGTGATTGATTTTGAAGTGCAAGTTAGACAACGGTTGGCTGAACCATTGATTATTGGTTTGTAATTTGTTGCTGTTTAAGTACAACAACAACAAAGCTTATTTTGATGCAATTCTAACGGAAGAGGCAACAAATGAAGTGGAAATAAAAGCGAGAATTCAAGCTGATTATAAGGCATTCTATGCTCTGAACAATATTTTGAAGTCCAGAAATGTATCAAGAGAGCTTAAAATAAGATTGCACAAGTCATTAATACTCCCTCTGGTTCTATATGGTTGTCAAAGCTGGAGCACACGGAAACAAGATATAAACACACTATTAATACTTGAGAGGCGGGTGCTGAGGAAAATATAAGGGCCAGTCCAAAATAAATTAACAGGGGAATGGAGAAGAAGATAGAATCAAGAATTGTATAACCTTTATGGAGACAACACCATCGTAGGATTATTAAGAATCAGGAGATTGGAATGGATAGGACATGTAGAACGGATGAACGATATCCTAAGCTAGCAAATTATATGAGCCTGGAGAGGAAAAGACCAAGTGGAAGACCAAAGAAAAGATGGTTAGATAACATAAGAAAGGATCTACAGCAAATATAAGCCTGGGAAAATTGGATGGAAATGGCCAGAAGAAGAGAAGATTGGAGAGCCTTCATCCTGACATCGCGCGGTCCACTGGGCCTGATCGCGTAAAGTAAGTAATTTGGTTGCTGTTATGAAATATATCTCCTTTTATTAGTTGTTCATCGATAGTATTTGTTTTCATGCTGATTTCCTCATTTGTCTCACCGGAGCTTGGAAAGAGTTTATTTCAGACGGGCTCTTTGGGGGAGAAAATTATTTCCCTCTCCCGTTACGCTTCACACCTACCCTTCGACCAACTTAGCATGGGTGGCCCTGTTGGGAGTAATTACCATTGCTCCCGCCAGTCCAGCTCTAGAGGTATTGGAATGCGCAAGCCCTTCCACCATATCAAGTTGTAGTCAAAGAGAAGGGATGAAATAAAAATACTAAGAAAAAAGAAAAGAATATTGAGATTGGAAGGCGCTATTACATATTTGACTAATTTAAACCCAATCCTAGAATAATTCCGCCAACTATTATGAAAGGTAATATAGTCTACTAAAAGAGCTCTGGAAGTATTTATGCCCTAAACCACTGGTATAACAGGAGCATAAATTCAGCATCCCGACTACGCATTTTTTAGGGGTGATTAGATAAGAAACATATATGCATAGATTATGTATATGAGATATTTCATCTTACTGTTTCCTTTATAGTTACTTTAAAGGAATATAAAGGTAATAAACAAACATGTTGGCAAGATAGAACATCGCCGTAAATTATTTTGAATTCGTGTTAATTCGTATTTTTAATTCGAAAGTGGAAACAGCAAAAACTTTAAACAATTTATTTTCGTATTACCCATATACCTTTGGTTAAATCGGCCTATTCACGAAGGAAGAAAGAACATGTAGCCTTGTATACGACTTACATCTGCCACCACTTTTGCGTTTCTTATAGCTATACAGATGCCTGAATGACTTATTAACCCTAAGGTATAGTACAAAACCATTTCTAAAATTTGTCATCTATTTGTTTCGGTAAGATTACGATAGACGTTTCCAGACGTTTTGGAAATGAACGGTGACATCATTTTCCCGTCAAGGAGGAGTGCATTAGAATTGACGGGGGTACCTGCAGCAATGGTTGACCGATTTTGTAAATTGAGCACTAAGTATTTGAGAAATCTGTTTATTTTCATATTTTATATACAAAATATATGCTATCCACAAAAACTGACAAAAATGGCTTAAAGAAGCGTATTTATGTTTCATTGCAGAGTTAAAAGGTATGATGGAAAATTTAGTTGTGATATTTTTTAAATATTTAAAAAAGATCTCTCCTCTGGCTGCCGTCGACGGAGAACTTAAACGTATAATTTTATACATTTTGGAGGAGAGAAATCCCTGACGGCTTTAAGTGTAACCAAATTTAGTTCTTGTTTGCACGATTTCTGGCTTTCCCAGCAAATGTGATTATTAGTGGAGACGCGGCGGAGTTCTTCCGCAACAAGGAAGATTGCAGGAAAGCCAGTATCTTTGAAGACCTCAAGGCGCAGTTTCTTTACCATTACCGCACCAAGAAAAGTGCCCGTTTCTTCCGAGAACTCCTGACTTACATGAGGATGGGTCCCCTAGAGGATACTGATCAAATAAGAAGCCAAGCCAAATCAAAATACCGCCGTTCAAATGAGAAGCCAGGCCAAGCCATTTATCTCGTAGTTTTCCTTCCGAGCGGAGCCCTTTAGGGATGGGGAATGCAATTTTACAGCGTTTAAGATTAATCAGGGGACTAATTGTGAGGAATTATAGATTTAGGCAAAGGTTAAGGTGAGTACGGATAGAGGAAATTAAATTACAGCGAAATAAGCTTATGGTGAAGAGGCTGAAAGGTAAAGAGTAGTAGAAAGACTTTGAAAAGGTTCGCACAACGTCCGGCCACCGTAATGAGTTCCAGTGACGGACTTAAAATAATCGACTGGGCACTTCCCGCCAGCCTTGTCGCCGCTACTGTCGCCAAGAGGAAACTTCGAGTAGGTAGCAGCACTATAGATCGCCCTAGAATACTTAATCATTGGTAAAGAGACGTGAGTGATTCGTGTTCCTCTTAATATTGCAATACCAACAGTTTTGAAGTAGGTACGTACTGTACTTCAAGTACTAATAGGATTGTAGAAGGATTCCAGGTCAATGTTGCATCGCACCGGGATGCATGTCGGGTTACGAAATTAACCCGGAGAAGGTGTGATTCTTTTAGTACCCAAGGAACTGTTAATGTTGAATAAATGGGCAAATTCCATTCCCAAGAGAGATATTGCCCTCAAACCTGGGAAAATGGTGTACCAGAAGCATTTTTTGCCCGAAGAAAACAGGAAGAAGCTATCATACGACCGAAATTGCAAAATGATATCAGAGGTTCGTATCGTTACTGTATTATTCCATAGCAGTTCTTTTGTTAACAAGCTGACTAGCCCTTGTCTTATTAGTATTTAAGTAATTACTTATGTGAAGTTATTCTCTGTTTTATATTTATAACACTTGCACTATCGCAGGGCATCAGTAAGGGCGACATTGGTTAACATTACCGGGGTGGGGGAGTTGCACTGGGTTGGTTCCAGTACATCGCAATCACCAAGCTTCGCGAACGCCACCGTCCGTTTTCGTCACAGCAGTGACGTCGATCGTAATCCCACCTATACTAATACGCAAAACGTGGAAAAAATAATTTAAAAAGTTACAGAACTTTAAGCGGCGTCGGATTAAGTAATTGACCAATAAGGAGGAAGGAAGATCAAGCGGGACCGGGAATTTAGAAGGATGGAGTAGTGAAGGCGTGAAGCCATTAATTTTACTCAGCGCGTGTACGCTGCTGTCACGTGATTAACGCCAAAGGGATGGATGGTGACCGGTGTGTGAAGGTTGAAGGAAAAGGGGGAGAAGATTCAGAAACCATCCATCAATTTACTTGACGTTCACACAAGACTGGAGTCGAAGATATATTTTTTTCGTTGAGCCCCAAAGGTATTCTGCCTCAGGGATACAAGCGTTTTAGAGAGAAGCGTCACGTCCAGTAAAACAGGGAGCCAGGGAAACAGGGATTGACTAAATGCCAGGAAATGACTGCTATTTTCCCTTAATGAGAAGAAAAAAATCCTATACACACGACCGGCCACTACTGGTGCACTGGTATCAACTACTAGACATATTAAGTTTCCAAGTGTCCACCACCCAAACAAATTTGTTACTCAGAATTTATTTTTCCCTGCAATAACTACTCGTTTATTTATTTAAATGGCACAAATATTTTAAAGAAGAAGTGTTTTACAAGAAAAAGTATTAACAACGACACTCATAGTGAAAGAAAACGTGGAAATCCAGAAAATAAATAAAATTCTTCCACTGATGTCCACTGCTGATTCATTGGCCTTAAATGCAGGCCTGCTAATCCGAGGGTCGCGGGTTCGAGTCCCACCTGGGTCGGTTTTTTGCATACCCAGGGCATTGGTGTTTCTGTCAAGTTGGGGTGGTTCGGCCTCTGAGAAACCTGACGACAAGCCAATAGCTTATCGGGATCGCAGGGGCATGCGGACCACCAGAATCATCCGAGAGCAAAAAAACAACAAAATTACAGTAGTAATTGTGTCTATGTATTGATTCCCGACAACCTTGGAACACACAGGGTGTTTCAGAAAGGCTCCGCATAACTTCTGATGGTTATAGGAGGCGTGATTGCGAGCATATTTTGGTTAATGTACATCGTGGGAACTCTTTGACGATCTTCGATGTCACACTCGGACTTTGAACCTCGGACAACACACAGGTGTAACGAGATTGAAGCATAAAATAATGGAAGCAAACAAAATTTCAACTCTCCCAGTCGATGGTCAATTGGATGACCGAAATGCGTGCATAAGAGTGAAAATTTCTTTGCTCTAATTGACAACTTGGATTAATCTTTAAATTAAATGAGTACGCACACTTGTTGCTATGTCAAGAAAAAATCTGAAATTAAATGTTCTGAAATTCTTATGACAAAGCACTACAACATTGCGTCATTGCTCCCTCTCTCTCTCTCCCTCAAACTTGCTGCAGCGTAGCCATGGTGATGATGTGTGGCTCCCTCTGGACGATGGCAAGAGAGACGACGAGACTTCGTAACAAAAGAATTCCACAGAGCGTACTCCCGAGATACGAGAAGGGATTTAAAAAAATAAAAGAGAGACAACCTTGAAGTAAGAGGGAGAAGGCAAGAGGACGGAGGATGAAAAAAATAACGCAAAACTGTTCATTCTCTGCAGGTCACGTCCCGTGGGATATCGGCGATCCTCGCCGTCCCATGCCCGACCGGATAGTCCTCGGCTTTCGTTCGCTTTCTTCGTTGACGGACATAAATGGTTCGTGTGGCTACAGATCTCTTAAAGCCCGTCCTTCCTCTATTCCGACACTCCTTCCACGAATCCCAGAGATTCCCACATCGTAAAAGCTTTGCGCCGTCTACGCTTAAGTCGTGGTGTCATGTTTGGAGATTTAAATGTGGACTTCAGGGTATGCAATGCAAGGTGTCCAGTTGAATGCTGAAGTGCTGGTGTTAGTTACTTTTAAGTAACTTGTGTGAATTGTATAACTTATTAATAGTGCATTTAATAACCACTTATAAATAATTTCTTCTTTTATCTTCTAGTGTTTTGGTGAATTAAAATTCATTATTTCACCACTAACGCAGAAAAGTTGGTGGTGAAATAACAACATTTTTTGTTGACCAAAAATCAAGAAGAAAATGTATAATTTATGTTTAAAAGGTTTTGTTGTTCCGATAGGATTGGAAGAATATGAAAATAGTTCCACTGTACAAAGGGAAGGGTGGAAATACCAAATTAAAAATTATAGAGCAATTAGTTTATTGAGTATTCCGGGACAATTATTCAGTAAAATAAGTCTTCAAAACAGTGAATAATATTACTATTGACCGAATCTGGAGGGTGGAGTGTGCGTTTATACCGGGGAGGGGATGTAGTGATCAGCTGTTCGCACTTCAAGCGTTAGAGAAATGTATAGACGTCTGAAAGAATATTGTTCATTTGTGGATTTAGTTAAGGCAATCGCAGGGTAAATAGAAATAAACTGTGGAAGATTTTGAAGGACTATGGCGTGAATGAGCAGCTATTGAATGGTAAGGAGGAAATATATGATACAAATAAGGCAAATGAGAGAATAAATGGGGTCTGAAGTGATTAGTTTTACATAGAAAAATGCGTTAATCGAGGATGTGCTTAGTTTTACATAGAAAAGTGCGTAATCAAGGATGTGATTAGTTTTACATAGAAAAGTGCGTTAATCAAGAATGCGTAATGCCAATATAGCTGCCCAATGTTTTTATTGATACATGTGTGAGAGATGCGTGTAGGGATAATATCGATTCAATGGTTGGAGATATAATTAATGTGCAATTTCTTTTGTATGCAGATGATGCAGTGTTGCTGTCTGAAAGCCCACAGGAATTACAGGTGCTCCTGTGAAGCAACAAGGAGAATGGATTTATGAGTTCGTGCGTCATAGACCAAATTAGTTGTTTTTGCTAGGGAGCGTAGGAAGACTGAATGTATAATACAGGGTGTATGGAGAAACAATTGAACAAGAGGACGATTTTGTACATGCTGGGCGAATGTTTGCGAAAAGTGGAAGGGTTGATGAAGAGATTAAAAGGCGTGTGAATACTGGAAGGAGAGTCATGGGGAACATGTGGAGCATATCTAATATGAGTGACAGGCACATTAAGCAAAACTTTCAGTGCATTAAGATGTATTCCTTGCCACTTCATTGCATGGTAGAAAAACTTGAGTATGCTACGATAAGCATAAGAGCATGCTAAATTCAGTGGAAATGGGGTATCCGAGTAGTGCTTGCGGTAAAAGTTGGAGTAATAGGGTTAGGAATAAGTCGAGTCATAAAAGAATGAGGGTTGAATGCTCCAGTAATGGACATATACGAAAGGTGTGCGCTACATTGGTTTTACCATGTTGAGTGCTATAAGTAATTTGCAAACACCGAAAAAACCAAAGCTGAGCACATCATTAGCATAACATTGATTAGTCTGCCGAATTTCCGGCATAGAGTTTTGTAAGAAGAGTACCCAATCAAACTGCTGCTTTGAAGTGTTCTTCTTCGAAGAAGCCGCTCTTACCACGAAAAATGAGTGAGGGTCTTAACTCTCATAAATATTCTAGTTTAAACGCTATAGTCGAAAAACCACGAGTTTCACGAAAAGCCGACTTTGACACCATGTTACCAGCCAACTATTCGTAAAGTCCAGGTTTTTACTATTTACTTGAAAAGGGCATGTCAAGGTGCATGCCCATGTAAAGTTTCAGAAACATTTGACAGTTTTACCAAAATTTGACTTTGGCACCATGCTACCAGAGTACGAAAAGTATAAGAGTAAGAAAAAACAAAAGGGAATAAGTTGTAGGTCACGATGAGATGTAAATCCTTGAGGAAAATATATTTCAAATCAGAATCCTAGTTTAGGAGCAATAGTAAAAAAAACCGCAAAAAAATGGAAACTCTTCGCTAAATGTTGTGTCTGGTGAGAAAACTACGAAGCGTAGAACACCCATGATTTTTGCATGTTTAAGAAAATTCAATTCCCCGTCACAAAAATTTCGTCAGATTTCAGATCCGTCCCACCGTTCAAAATATATGAAGCGAGGACTGAAAGTCTACTTTTCGAAAAGTCCAAAAATCCGCCATTTTTATTTTTTTGGTCACTTCCGGTTAAAAATTCCATGATTTCGGAACTTTTCCTCCGATTAATTCTTTCAAGGAAGATCTGTGAAAAAATTCAATCGGGACTTTGTATACGTGAGTGAGTGAGTCGCACATGCGGCTGTATAGTATTAGGAATCACGAATGGCCAGCAAGAGCAGCATTCGTTACGATTTTGTATCAATCACGACTTTCCTGCGAGATCATTGATCGTAGGCAACTTGAACAGATCACTAGCTTACACTCACGATCGAATCAAAAGTGGGAGTGATAGGTGTGACCGAGATCTCTCAAAAGACCGACTTTGCCCATCACTAGTACATTTACATAGAACCCTGCAAGCAACCTCTAAGGTGTGTGCTAAGGGGTGAGTTTTTACCAACATGCACTACACTCTTTCGCACTAATGATATTGAAACTAAAAATACTGGTGCATAAGCAAAAATAAACCTGCAAATACCTGTCAGGAGGTGAAATTTTAAACGACATCCAATAGACCATATGCTACCAATGTCTTAAAAACTATGCAAATAAATAAATTCACAAATATACAAAAGTTACAAAGGAAACATGTGAAACATGATGATAGTACCACTTAAAATATTAAGACAGGAGCTTTGGAAAGGATTTCAGATAATTAGCTATACACTGCCTCTAGAAATATCTAACTATGAAGTCTCATGGCATCTGCATAGAACCATAGAACAAAGAGACCCGGTGGTGGCGGGGTTAACTCCTTGCCTGTCAACCCAAGGGTCGCGGGTTCGAATTCCGCCTGGTTAGGAATTTCAACTCCCAGGGCATGGATATGTGCGTTTGTTAAAGAGTTATGTGTAAGAGAGGACAAAGATAGTCCTAATATTGCTCGAATAAAAGTCACCATTAATATTATTATTATGGTCTCTTATCACTCGCGGAAAAAGTGAAAATTTACTTATGTTTGTCTAGTCTATATCCTTGTACAAGGCATAAATGAATGGTGGCTTCAGATCTCTCAAACTTCCTTCCTTGCCAGTCATTTCCTCTCTCCGTTAATTCGTAAAATTCCCCCGGCGCCTTAGCGAGAGGATGAGGGGGGAATCAACCTGTTCAGTCGGCGATGTCTCGTTTCGGATGCGATCCCGACAAACCTATTTACCAGTTCCCTTCGACGGAAAAGATCTCAAAAGAGTCACTCGAAGCACTTAGCGAACCTGGAGGAGAGCGAGACGTCACTTAATACACCGCACAATCAAGTTAACGCGGTCTGTTGGAAGATCTTGAGACGACCGAGGTATGTGAGACAGCAGGACGAAACTGTTCGTAAAAATAAGTCTAGTTCATCGAGTTTAATAAATTTTATTTTCAAATTGAATCAAAGGATTTTAATGGAATAAAATTCACCTGATAGAACGTTTATTTCTATCTCCATTCGTATTCCGTAACATTCAATTGTCGTATTAATGGGATCTATGTTAGCCAAAAACGTTTCTATCATTTTACTGTAAAATAATTGTTTTCATTCCGGAATTTTCACTAGGTGTGGAAAAATTTGTGAACTTCTGCTTACTTCGAAACAAACTACTCGATTGAAATAAGTCACCTTAAGGATGGAAAGAACACGAATTAGCACAGGAAAATTATTTAAAAACAGCAGGATTATCATTACCAATTTTTATTTATCTTATTGAAGTTAACTTGCAGATAAAGCTTCCTAAACTCGATGACGTAGAAATTTTTAACAGACAGTGGCCATCACCATTGGTCGTTCAATTCTACTACTAGTTTACTGCAGCCCTTATACCTTCCCTAGCTACCATTGTATCTCAGTTTGTAATACTATTTCCCTAACTCCCTGGTAGTTCTTCAAATGTACTTTCTTTTTTAGATGGTTAAGGCATTAATACCTTGGCCTTCCTCTTGTGACTTTTCCCGCTATTTTTCCTTCACTTTTATTCCTCACTAACCAAAATGATATTCTATAAAATGAAAGGAAACCTAACAACACACTCCTAGAATATCATGAAAGCTGTAATTCTCCCAATCTATACGCCATGGAAAAATTAACTCCAATGCTAAAAAATCAGAGTACTTCCTGGAACCAGAGAGCGATTACTTTCCGCGTACTAGGATAGCTATAAGACCGAGATGGCAACGAAAAATGAATTTAACGGAGCCAGTTCGCAGGGAATGGACTCTTCCACTGAAGGAGGAGGCCTGCGCGACTGCCACAATGTATCGCTATCACTATAACAGTTTCCTTAACAGCGTGGTGTCTGTTTCCCCGTGCGACCCATTTGTTAAACGGACAAGTGCAAAATCTGACGGCTCTTTATCGCATTATTTGCACTCGTCAACGCGTGCTCCCGTTAATGACGAGCATTTAGTATCCTAAACTCGGATTATTCCCCCTGCGCTACGCTTGCTCGTTGGATAGGCTTCAAATGGACATCCAATTAGAGCCACTCGGTGTATTTATCTCTCTCACGAGGATCTAATAAAAGTCAAAGTTCTCCGAACTATCTCATGATTGAACGGGGGGAAGGAATGGAAAACTTGACTAAACATGACACCGCGTCTTCTCGCGGCGCTCTCGTCAGTTGCCCGGTGTATGGCTGGGAAACGTTCATTGAGTTGACGTTTCTTGAAATGCAAGAAACTGCATGACTTCCTAGAATGCTTTCAGTGCCTAGCATTACCATACTTTTAGCCATTGTTTGTGAACAAATTGCACAAACATGATTAAATTCTTCACGGGTTTCCAACCGGGTCAGGAATTCAAGAACTGACGTTTCGATGACCTACTCCGCTATCGTTTCCAAGGAGATAGATAACATGACGTCTATTTTTCCGTGTTATATACCTTGAAGTTTGGCTCAGAATGTCAGTAATTGACTATTGAGAGTTGTCTCTTTTGCGCCTAACACTGTATATTCGCGCGTAGTCATAATTTAGCGGATAACATGTTTCCAAGCTTGGCCTATTCCGTATCCCGCACGTCTGTTGAAATTACGTTTTTCCAACAGGATCTCAATGGCCTCCTTAGTCATTCGTTGGCTCTGCCCATCAGTTTGACGTAACTAGAGAAGTAACCATTTTCTGGCGATCAGCAATCATTGACAAATTATTTTGTAACATAGAAAAACTATTGCTCACTTCACTGAAGTATTTGTTATTGTTACCAATGCTGGCCTATCGATACCATTTTCTTCAGGCGCAAAAGTCATTTTTTCAGAAAAATGAATCATTTGGTTCAGTGACAAATGGTATTGTTCTCTAGGCAAATATTGAGCCAGCAAAAAGGCTTTCGTAAACAAAAGCTTCTTTTAAACCGGGGAATTTTTTGCGGAAAACTCACGTAAGTGGCAAATATGACAATGATATCAAAGGGTAATGTAAAGAATGTGCATTTATAAAATTTAAGAAAAATACCCAAGTGACAATTAGTTTAAGAGAAAATCGAGTTTGAAAATAACCAATTTTGCGATTTTTTTTCACGTGTATTCGCCACCATATTTCGAGATTTTTCCAACAGCAAGTAGAGGGATAGTGACTAATTTCACGTCTAAAATATGGCCTCTTCCCCCCCCCCCCCCCACCAAAACAAGGTTGCAGGCCTGTGCAGCGTAACAGGGGTACTGGGTAGGGACGGTACGCGGTCCTGAAATGGAAATTTCCAGTAGTGATAATGGCATTTCTGTGAGATGATAAAGCGCAAAAGCAATTTTCACGGAAACTAGAAGGTGGACATGGTAATTTATGAGTGCACTTGAAGGTTAAAATTCAGTTTTCAACAGAAAATGAGAAATTGGAAAGCCATATTTAACGAAAAAAATGCAGGGTGCTGCGTTTCAGTCGATGGCAATTTCAGTGAAAAGTATGACGTTGAATGTTCTATTTCTCTGGAAAAATGACGTGATAGCATAGCGTGAGCGATGTTGCAGCGTATTTCTTCAGGGAATAAAATCCCTGGAGTGGGTTGGTGAGTGAAGGGGGGCATTGTTGTAGCGTGGGCGATGTTGTAGCATGTTTTTTAAATAAATGAAATCCCTGTAGTGGGTTGATGATCGGATGGATGCATTGTTGTAGCGTGAGCGACCCTGTAGCGTATTTATTTAATTAATTAAATCCATATAATGCTTTGGGTAATGGTAGTAGGGAATTTTTGCCGGAAGTTCCTTCCACCGCACAGTGGGGCAAAATCCCTTATAGGTGGCCAAAAGTAAAAAAATTAAATTCCAATATAGCTTATGTTTGATGTTACCTAGGATAGACTGATGTTCGAATTACAAGAAAATGCATTTGACAGGTAGACAAGTATACACCAACTCGCACAAAGTAGTGTCAAAGAGAAACGTGAACCGTACACGAGTGCGATCGGACTCACCGCAGAAGCAGAAGACCAAATTAAAATTAACATTACAACTTAGCAATTGTGCCAAGATCAATTTTGTAAAATGGAATAGACTCATGAATGTAAGTATTTCATCTATACTTAATCCTCAATCAATTATTATAACCAACTTCAGCAGTTTTAAAATGTTTCAAACAATAGTTTCTATATTTTCACTAAAATATTTTATGAATTGATGGCATAGTAGTGTCGAGATTCTTTTAGCACATTGATCGACGGCTCTCTGCATTGCACGGAACTGGTATTGGTTTACCGAAAGAGACAATAAACGACATCAATATAAGCTTAAGTACATTATTTTAAACGTTTTAAAAAGAATAAACAACCACTGAAACCCGAATGAAGGAATTTTTGTGAACCAAATAAAGTAAACAATCAAGCGGCAACAAAGGTCTTAAGCGGAGATTTTCTCCATGGATTGATTGTCCATCTCAGGTGCTGAGATTCATTGTTTAAGAAGATAAATGATCTAAGTCAGGGGTCTCCAGGGGTTTCTCCTCGTCAAGCTCTGTCGCACATGGAGAGGAACTATGAAATTTCCTTTAAATTGATATTCATGCCGTTGCCACGGAAAGTTGCGTTGTTGTAACGAGAGAAAAATAGATGCTTTTGGAGCTGATGACTTAATTTTGGGCAAAATCGAAGGGTTTAAAAAAAACTGAATGAAAGCTGAAATTATAAATTCTTTTATCCGCCCAATGATGAAAATCTCAATCTTATATAATGAGTTCAAGTAGTTTAAAAAAGCAAAGAAAGTGATATCTGTGCTGTGGCATTTTCCCCCCTGTTTTTTTGGGCAATTCTCCTCTTTGGACAGTTTCTCCTCTGCGGACTGTTTATCCTCCGGACTTAGCCGAAGGACTTAGCGAGCATGTCGTTCGACATGTGCGCCAACGACGGCCAAAATGCCTACGACTACAAAATGCAGCGACTACTGCCAGCGACTTCTGCCACGACTTCTGCCACACCTTTCGCCGCACCATTCGCCGCACCGTTCGCCGCACCGTTCCCTCACCAGGCCCTGCACCGTTTTTATAGCCAGTAAAGTGAGGAAGGATACCAAAAATGCGGTCATCCTGACCAAGGCACAAAGGTTGTGATCCTGTATTCTGCGGCCGACGCCAGAAAACAGTTCCTGGCGCTCCAATTAAAAACTGCCACCCTATCTATCACCCATCCCATTATTTCCTCCCCTCCAAGGCTACCAATCGCCAACCTCCTGACCTTACCCATTCCACCTTCGTCCTTGTCGACAGACCCCCTCCTCAGCTGACTCGTGTCTAAGCTCGCCCTCTATTGCTTCCGAGACACCGACCGGGTAACACCGTTGTGTGAGCCTGCTGACTAAGTCACTTTTGTACTTAAGAGAGAAGTTCAACCTCTCGTACTTGTTAAACTTAAACTATTTTTCGACTGGTAACTTTCATTACGGTCGCCTGGCACTCGACCTATGGGTAAATTATTGTAATTGGTTTGGTTCTATTTTGTGATTTGTAAAATATATTGATAAGTTAAGTTTATGATTGATAATACTTGTGTTTTGTTCGTTTTCCTCATTTTTCTCACCCGAGCTTGGAAAGAGTTTGTGTTTTCAAGAGTGTTATCGGCGAGAAAATCTGCTCCTTCTCCCGATAGCGCTACAAACTGGTAGCAGAGCGTGGTTGTTCTTTTCCTGTCTTTCCAACGCAGTTGGTGAGTGTTGTATGAGGATGTGTGATCGTCATTATTTCTGGTATTTCATTTTCTTCCTTCACGGAAGTTTTGTCTCTGCCGCTAACGGCAATCTAAATAGGGAAGGGTTTTCTTTTTCGTAATTTATTTCGTGTTCCTGGTTTCCAGTTCGAGGCCCTAGAATAGGTCTTTAGTAAATTTCTGTCGAGTTTAGTGTGTAAATTCTTGTGTGACGAAGTATTTTCGTCTTATCTTCCGGCAATTTGAGTGGAGTTTCGTCAGTATGCCTGGTGATTCAGTCGATCAGTACGCAAAGGCTTACTTGACCACGGCCGAGGACAGGCGTGCTAGATCTAATGGGGGATCTGGGCTTACACTTGAAACTTCTGGTGTTCCGGCGGAATCCACACGCAACGTGGTTCCCCGAGGCCAGGTGAACGAGCAGAATCCAACCCATGTCGCACCGCCAGTCCCAATGCAACCTGTTCTGCCGCTGTCTGAAGGTGAACACAGTGATCACCATACTTAATGTTGTCTTCCTCTCAAAGTGTGCAAATTGTGAAATCTGTTGGAGGACGAATGGTCTGATTGGAATGGGATGTGGGGAGAACAGCCAGGAACATTCCCGAGGTGACTCGCTTCCAGATAAGTTGCGGAGGGTCAATGGCTGTTAAGATTCATGTGTGTGACATCGACAGTGATTATATCCATTGTCCTCCCAGGGTGATTAGTGCTTTCTTTATGGTGATTAACTGTGTAATTGCAAACATTATCATTTTCTGTCTCTACCTGGCTATCTAATTTCTGTAGTCAGGTTATGTATGTTGAATATTGGGTTGTTAGGTCATGTATCTGGCGTAGGGGGTGCGATCCCATCGCCCGGCAATTATAATGATTGTCGCAAACAGCACCCAGCTCTAGTATCATGCTTAGCTGGTCTGGGGTTCCAACCCCCAACAAATTTTGAATTGAATTATCCATGACGGTGGCCACTAAATTGTTTTTTCTATTAATTAGCTTTTTTCTAACACGTTTGGCTTAACCTGGCCCGAGAACTGATTGAATCTCTCATCTTACCCAAATTAATTTTCCATTTTTTGCTGTTTTTTCATGGAAAACAATTTCTTACATATGGGTAGTGACATTGGAGAGATATCAATCTAATTTGTCATTAAAATGACTCCAATCTTATCATGAGTCATTTCTATCAACCCAAATTCCTTCATTGAGTTATCAATGCTTAACAGTACAACCCAATTGGTTGTGCGAAAAAATATAATTAGTTTTAAGGTCCATGAAATTGATTGACCTCTCATTCTGAGTCGTTCTATCAACCCAACTTTTTCAATGACTGTGTTTATGCTTAACAGTGCAACCCAAGTGGTTGCATAAAACCATGTAATTAGTTTTTAAGGTTCATGAATATGGGGGATCCACTCACAAATTTTGTATAATCATTAATATTATTAATACTAGGGTGAACTTGGAATACAGACTGATATTGTTATACTTGAATTATCATTAATATTGTTAATACTAGGGTGAACTCGAAATACACAAAGATATTGTTATACTTTAATTATCTATAATATTATTAATACTAGGGTGAATTTTGAATATAAAATAATATTGGTATATTTGTATGATTATTATAATTATCTAAAGTATATTTAACTGGTGTCACACAATTGCATACTATTACTTTCAATGAATACAAGTCTACTTTCATTGAACAATTGTATAATCCTGCCTTCTAGAATATTTGCTTTGTTTTGTGCAATATTCTCATTCTTATTAATTCATTACACCTGACGAGTCAGATGTTTCGTCTACTGGGTGTTGGTTTTTTGTTACTTAGATTTATTTCTCATATGTCGGATGTTGCCAGCTGGGCATCCAAATTATTTATGATAATTGATATCAAAAATGCTATCATATCATTCTACTGATCCATGTTTGTGACAGTCAGAATATACTTTAATCATTTGTTTGAAGGCTGTGTGAACCAGTGTCATACTGAAAGCTTGTATGAATCTGAAATGTTACTACACTGGGTTATTAACTTCAACATGTTTATTAATGATTATCCTTCTACACTGAATGATCAGCTGTTCCACCTTTGTGGTCCAGAAAGGAGAGGAGGTTCTTGTCTGTGGGTGTGTGTGCTCAGTATCTTGGCAATATTGTTCAGTAAATTGCCTCTTAAGCCATAAACTGGCATTGTGAATTCAGTGAAAGTGTCCCTCTAGCAAGAAAAAAGGTGTCATTGATTCAATCATCATTCCTCATCCGGGAGTCAATTCTGTGCCTGATTTCCCCCAGTGGATGTGGCATTTTCCCCCCTGTTTTTTTGGGCAATTCTCCTCTTTGGACAGTTTCTCCTCTGCGGACTGTTTATCCTCCGGACTTAGCCGAAGGACTTGCCCGAACGACATGCGCGCTAACGACATGTGCGCCAACGACGGCCAAAATGCCTACGACTACAAAATGCAGCGACTACTGCCAGCGACTTCTGCCACACCTTTCGCCGCACCATTCGCCGCACCGTTCGCCGCACCGTTCCCTCACCAGGCCCTGCACCGTTTTTATAGCCAGTAAAGTGAGGAAGGATACCAAAAATGCGGTCATCCTGACCAAGGCACAAAGGCTGTGATCCTGTATTCTGCGGCCGACGCCAGAAAACAGTTCCTGGCGCTCCAATTAAAAACTGCCACTCTATCTATCACCCATCCCATTATTTCCTCCCCTCCAAGGCTACCAATCGCCAACCTCCTGACCTTACCCATTCCACCTTCGTCCTTGTCGACAGACCCCCTCCTCAGCTGACTCGTGTCTAAGCTCGCCCTCTATTGCTTCCGAGACACCGACCGGGTAACACCGTTGTGTGAGCCTGCTGACTAAGTCACTTTTGTACTTAAGAGAGAAGTTCAACCTCTCGTACTTGTTAAACTTAAACTATTTTTCGACTGGTAACTTTCATTACGGTCGCCTGGCACTCGACCTATGGGTAAATTATTGTAATTGGTTTGGTTCTATTTTGTGATTTGTAAAATATATTGATAAGTTAAGTTTATGATTGATAATACTTGTGTTTTGTTCGTTTTCCTCATTTTTCTCACCCGAGCTTGGAAAGAGTTTGTGTTTTCAAGAGTGTTATCGGCGAGAAAATCTGCTCCTTCTCCCGATAGCGCTACAAACTGGTAGCAGAGCGTGGTTGTTCTTTTCCTGTCTTTCCAACGCAGTTGGTGAGTGTTGTATGAGGATGTGTGATCGTCATTATTTCTGGTATTTCATTTTCTTCCTTCACGGAAGTTTTGTCTCTGCCGCTAACGGCAATCTAAATAGGGAAGGGTTTTCTTTTTCGTAATTTATTTCGTGTTCCTGGTTTCCAGTTCGAGGCCCTAGAATAGGTCATTAGTAAATTTCTGTCGAGTTTAGTGTGTAAATTCTTGTGTGACGAAGTATTTTCGTCTTATCTTCCGGCAATTTGAGTGGAGTTTCGTCAGTATGCCTGGTGATTCAGTCGATCAGTACGCAAAGGCTTACTTGACCACGGCCGAGGACAGGCGTGCTAGATCTAATGGGGGATCTGGGCTTACACTTGAAACTTCTGGTGTTCCGGCGGAATCCACACGCAACGTGGTTCCCCGAGGCCAGGTGAACGAGCAGAATCCAACCCATGTCGCACCGCCAGTCCCAATGCAACCTGTTCTGCCGCTGTCTGAAGGTCTGGTCATAGTGAAGCAGCTGATCGCTGATTTTCCACCATTTGAGGTTTCTAATACAGAAAATTGGTATAATTTCATGTTGAAACTGACAGAAATTGTCTCTCTTTCGCTAGTTCCTTTGTCTACGTTGTTGTATTTAGTCATTACCAAGCTGCCAGCTAGTTCTCATCAGTTTTGGCTCTCTATGTTAAATCAGAATCTTTCGTGGGCCGAAATTACCAAACGAGTTTGGGGAAGAATTGTAAGTGATCGAGAGTTTGACCGTCTTCTTACCACTAAAGTAAAGAGATTTCAGTTCCCCCGTGAAACTCCTAATGATTTCGTATGTTCTGTTCGTAACGCGATTCAAGTGTTGGCGTTAGAGTTCACCGAGTGCCAAACCGTTCGGTTAATTATTCAAGGGTTAAATCCTCTCACGAAATCCGCTGTAATGTTTGCTCGCCAGCCCACGACCTTTGAGGAGCTAGACTCTGTCATAACCCAGGCGTCAAAGCATTTGATGGATTGTGCCGAGTACGCCAATTAATTTCATAGTATTTCTCCTAATGTCTCCCCAGTTGCCGCAAGGCAAATAATTTGTTCGTATTGTCGTAAAATTGGGCATCATGCAAGGGAATGTCGGAAGAGAACCCGTGAAACACGCCAACCAGCCGTGAGTTTCATGAGCGTACGTCAAAATTGTAACAGCAATTTGCCCCTTCTTCCGATAAAACTTCAGTCTGTTTCTTGCCCTCATTGATACTGGTTGTTCCGTTTCTATTTGCGACGAAAAGTTCTTCAAAACTCTTAAAATTCGCGGTGGCAAAACTCAAAAGTCTTCCAACTCTATCGAGCTATTGACAGTTTCTGGTCAACCGTTTCAATTAAGGATGTCGATCCAACTTAAGGTGCAAATCGACAAATTTTCCTGGCAGCATACATTTTATGTAGCCAATATTCCATTTCCAATTCTTCTAGGCCTTGATTTTATTCGGAAATCCAATATGATTGTTCATCCGAAAGCTGTCTCTTTTGAAACGTCTCCCGCTACTAAGTTAAATTTAATCGCTTATTCAGTTGACAATTGCGCATCGAGTGCGTATCCCGAAGTGCCAAGCAGCAGTCGGTCGACAGATTCTTGCAGCAATCCTTTTCTCATTGAAAATGGATCGAAATCTTCGGATAATTTGATAAGTGAGTTAAAATATTTGTTGTCGCAATATCCCGATGTCATGACCCACGATTTGGGGACCACATCGCTTATGACTTACGAAATAGAATTAACTGACTGTAACCCGATTCGGAGTCATCCATTCTCTTTATCTCCCGTTAAGGCACAGATCATGAAAAAACATGTTCAGTCGCTGCTCGACAAGGGAATTATTGAAAATTCTAACTCAAATTGGTCTTCTCCAGCCTTTTTAATTCCCAAGAAGGATGGTACGGAGAGGTTAGTTGTGGATTATCGTAAGCTTAATAAGCAAGTTCAAATAGACGGTTATCCCACTCCGTCGGTGGAACATGCATTTCAATATTTAGCTGACGCAAAATACTTTACTATACTTGATCTTAATTCTGCTTTTCACCAAATTCCTTTGTCTGAAAATTCGAAGAAATATACTGCTTTTGTCACACCGTTCGGGATATATCAATATACTCGTCTGCCATTCGGGTTTGCCAATTCTCCCCAAGTATTCACTCGCTTAATTAACGAGGTACTGGGAGATCTAAAGTATTCTTGTGTGTATCCTTATATCGATGATTTGTGTATCTATTCAAAAAATTCCAGGGATCATATTAATCACGTCGATGCTGTCCTTAAGAGACTTCGTTTGGCTGGACTTACTGTTTGTGAGGAGAAGGTTAAACTTGGCACTACGTCTCTCACCTTCCTGGGCCACTTGATATCCCATGGAAAACTTCAAGTTGATCCTGATAGAGTTAAGCCAATCGAAAATTTCCCTGCTCCAAAGAGTTTGAAGGAAGTAGCGAGATTTCTGGGGTTATGTGGTTTCTATTCCAAGTTCATTCCAAGGTATTCTGAAATTTCTATTCCTTTAAATCGCCTTAAACGTAAGAATGTTCCCTTTCACTGGTCAACGGCAGAGAATGAAGCTTTTATTCAGTTAAAGCAAGCTTTGATTAAGCCCCCGGTGCTGTCTTTCCCTCGTTTCGAGGATGAATTTCACTTATTTGTTGACGCTAGTAGCCTCGCATTAGCTGCAGTGTTAAACCATAAAGTAAACGGTGATTTCATACCTGTGGCATTCGCTAGTAAAGCATTATTGGATCATGAAAGAAAGTTTTCGACTTACGAGTTGGAATGTATGGCTATATGCTGGGGTGTCGAGAAATTCAATGTGTACCTTCAAGTGAAACCTTTTCATTTGTATACTGATAATGGAGCATTGTCTTGGTTATTTTCACATCCCAAACAGCTGGGAAAGTTGGGTAGAATGGTTCTTAAACTCTCTTCTTATAAGTTCACCATCCATCATGTACGGGGAACTGCCAATAATGTAGCTGATTGCCTTTCTCGTGTCGTTCCTGTGTCTAGTGATAACGTTGCTAGTGATATTGATTCATCTAAAGTTGGTGATGATCTATTTCCACCAATGGCTTGTGTATTGAATAATGTTCCTTTATCATTTGTTAATATTAGAGACCATCAAAGGTCAGATCCTACTTTGAGGGATGTTCTCCAGAAATTGCAGAAAGATCCCTTGTCTTGTGCAAATTATTTTGTTAAGAACCAGCTGCTATGTTTTGGCAATTCAAAAACTCTTAGAGGGAAGGTTGTTTTACCTGTCGTGCTTCGACCAATGATATTCCAATATTTTCATTGCTCTAGTTTTGGCGCTCACCTGGGAATGTCCAAAACTTATGAGAAAATTAGCAGGGAATATTGGTGGAAGGATATGAAAAGGGAAATTTTTGACATGGTCAGAAAATGCCACTTATGTCAGACATGTAAACCTAGAAATTGTTCTTCGCCTGGTATGTTATCTTCTAACATCCCTTCTGATGTCTGGGAAAGAATTTATATCGATTTTGTCGGCCCATTCCCATCCACAAAAGGTAGTAATCAGTATATTTTAACACTGATTGATGGGTTCTCTAAATTTTGTATATTGGAGCCTGTACGAAAGGCTACAGCTGGTGCTGTTGTGTCTGTTCTCACTCAAAGAGTTTTCTCAAAGTTTGGTTTTCCAAAATATCTGGTCTCTGATAATGCTTCAGTTTTTAAGTCACACCTGCTTAGGGAGATGTGTTTACAACTTGGTATAAAACAAGTTTTCACATCTCCATATTACCCTTGTGCTAACCAAGTCGAAAGACTTCATCGAAATTTAAAATCTGCCTTGACAATTTTATGTAACAATGTTCACTCTACATGGGACCTTTTCCTCTATGATCTAAACTTTGCTTTCAATACTGCTGTACACGGTAGCACTGGCCAATCTCCTGCCAAAATAATGTTTGGTAGACAACTGCCACATCCTCTTACAAATCAGTGGTCAATTCCTATTGAGCTGTTCGAGAATAAAATTAAGGATGATCAGAGGAAAGCCTACTTGCAACAAGTGGTCGCCAATCTCAAAAAGGCAAGGGCAAAACATGGGGAGGATTTTAACAAACTCCACTCTCCAGTAAATTTTGCCCCTGGAGATTTAGTTCTTTGTAAAAATCATCCTATTAGCTCAAAGGCAGACAAGAGAACAGCCAAGCTAATGCCTCTTTGGGAAGGTCCTTTCATTATTAAAAAATTTGTGTCTCCTGTAACAGTTGTTCTTGAGCTATCACATGATAAAGAAAAAATATGTCATGTCTCTCAGCTGAAAATTTATCATGGTGACTCTGTAAATTCTCACTAGCTCAATATGGTGTGACTTTTGCATTTTTCAAATTAACTCAATGAAATACTATGATTCTATTTAAACACACTGTTATTTGTTGCCTTTTAGTTGATCAATATGTACTATTCTATTAATATATTATTATACTAATACTTAATAATGTGAACACAGTGATCACCATACTTAATGTTGTCTTCCTCTCAAAGTGTGCAAATTGTGAAATCTGTTGGAGGACGAATGGTCTGATTGGAATGGGATGTGGGGAGAACAGCCAGGAACATTCCCGAGGTGACTCGCTTCCAGATAAGTTGCGGAGGGTCAATGGCTGTTAAGATTCATGTGTGTGACATCGACAGTGATTATATCCATTGTCCTCCCAGGGTGATTAGTGCTTTCTTTATGGTGATTAACTGTGTAATTGCAAACATTATCATTTTCTGTCTCTACCTGGCTATCTAATTTCTGTAGTCAGGTTATGTATGTTGAATATTGGGTTGTTAGGTCATGTATCTGGCGTAGGGGGTGCGATCCCATCGCCCGGCAATTATAATGATTGTCGCAAACAGCACCCAGCTCTAGTATCATGCTTAGCTGGTCTGGGGTTCCAACCCCCAACAAATTTTGAATTGAATTATCCATGACGGTGGCCACTAAATTGTTTTTTCTATTAATTAGCTTTTTTCTAACACGTTTGGCTTAACCTGGCCCGAGAACTGATTGAATCTCTCATCTTACCCAAATTAATTTTCCATTTTTTGCTGTTTTTTCATGGAAAACAATTTCTTACATATGGGTAGTGACATTGGAGAGATATCAATCTAATTTGTCATTAAAATGACTCCAATCTTATCATGAGTCATTTCTATCAACCCAAATTCCTTCATTGAGTTATCAATGCTTAACAGTACAACCCAATTGGTTGTGCGAAAAAATATAATTAGTTTTAAGGTCCATGAAATTGATTGACCTCTCATTCTGAGTCGTTCTATCAACCCAACTTTTTCAATGACTGTGTTTATGCTTAACAGTGCAACCCAAGTGGTTGCATAAAACCATGTAATTAGTTTTTAAGGTTCATGAATATGGGGGATCCACTCACAAATTTTGTATAATCATTAATATTATTAATACTAGGGTGAACTTGGAATACAGACTGATATTGTTATACTTGAATTATCATTAATATTGTTAATACTAGGGTGAACTCGAAATACACAAAGATATTGTTATACTTTAATTATCTATAATATTATTAATACTAGGGTGAATTTTGAATATAAAATAATATTGGTATATTTGTATGATTATTATAATTATCTAAAGTATATTTAACTGGTGTCACACAATTGCATACTATTACTTTCAATGAATACAAGTCTACTTTCATTGAACAATTGTATAATCCTGCCTTCTAGAATATTTGCTTTGTTTTGTGCAATATTCTCATTCTTATTAATTCATTACACCTGACGAGTCAGATGTTTCGTCTACTGGGTGTTGGTTTTTTGTTACTTAGATTTATTTCTCATATGTCGGATGTTGCCAGCTGGGCATCCAAATTATTTATGATAATTGATATCAAAAATGCTATCATATCATTCTACTGATCCATGTTTGTGACAGTCAGAATATACTTTAATCATTTGTTTGAAGGCTGTGTGAACCAGTGTCATACTGAAAGCTTGTATGAATCTGAAATGTTACTACACTGGGTTATTAACTTCAACATGTTTATTAATGATTATCCTTCTACACTGAATGATCAGCTGTTCCACCTTTGTGGTCCAGAAAGGAGAGGAGGTTCTTGTCTGTGGGTGTGTGTGCTCAGTATCTTGGCAATATTGTTCAGTAAATTGCCTCTTAAGCCATAAACTGGCATTGTGAATTCAGTGAAAGTGTCCCTCTAGCAAGAAAAAAGGTGTCATTGATTCAATCATCATTCCTCATCCGGGAGTCAATTCTGTGCCTGATTTCCCCCAGTGGATGTGGCATTTTCCCCCCTGTTTTTTTGGGCAATTCTCCTCTTTGGACAGTTTCTCCTCTGCGGACTGTTTATCCTCCGGACTTAGCCGAAGGACTTGCCCGAACGACATGCGCGCTAACGACATGTGCGCCAACGACGGCCAAAATGCCTACGACTACAAAATGCAGCGACTACTGCCAGCGACTTCTGCCACACCTTTCGCCGCACCATTCGCCGCACCGTTCGCCGCACCGTTCCCTCACCAGGCCCTGCACCGTTTTTATAGCCAGTAAAGTGAGGAAGGATACCAAAAATGCGGTCATCCTGACCAAGGCACAAAGGCTGTGATCCTGTATTCTGCGGCCGACGCCAGAAAACAGTTCCTGGCGCTCCAATTAAAAACTGCCACTCTATCTATCACCCATCCCATTATTTCCTCCCCTCCAAGGCTACCAATCGCCAACCTCCTGACCTTACCCATTCCACCTTCGTCCTTGTCGACAGACCCCCTCCTCAGCTGACTCGTGTCTAAGCTCGCCCTCTATTGCTTCCGAGACACCGACCGGGTAACACCGTTGTGTGAGCCTGCTGACTAAGTCACTTTTGTACTTAAGAGAGAAGTTCAACCTCTCGTACTTGTTAAACTTAAACTATTTTTCGACTGGTAACTTTCATTACGGTCGCCTGGCACTCGACCTATGGGTAAATTATTGTAATTGGTTTGGTTCTATTTTGTGATTTGTAAAATATATTGATAAGTTAAGTTTATGATTGATAATACTTGTGTTTTGTTCGTTTTCCTCATTTTTCTCACCCGAGCTTGGAAAGAGTTTGTGTTTTCAAGAGTGTTATCGGCGAGAAAATCTGCTCCTCCCGATAGCGCTACAGTGCGGAAAGCAATTTTCTTCGTATGGGAGTAGGTACAATTTATCAATAATGGGGAAAAACTAATGCATAAATAGTTTTAGAGGAATTCTTTACTAAGCGCATTCCTTCACCGCATGGGAATCTGTTCTAAAATTTCATGTTTTTTTCATAAATAGTTTGGCGTGTGCGTAGATGATTGAATTGACATTCGTGAGTCAGGACATCAAAATTTATATGGTAGATTTAAAATTTAGCTTTGAACAACATATTATTTAGCGAAAAACAAGCAAAAATTATTTTTTGCAAATTTAACTTCAGATTTGTTTTCAGCAACCTCAAAAATGTTTAGAGATTTTCATAATAATCCAGCAATTGTTTTAATATTTTGGCCACCTTTCAGGGATTCTACCCCACTGCGACAAGGGTGAAATCGATTAGTTTGGAGGGGAGATAAAGATGGTGATTCGCGGCATCGTAAATGTTTCTAAGTACGTGTCCGTGTAGCCACATTGTTGTTGTGGTTTGATCGTTTAGTTTTCAGGGGAGATAACGATTGTGATAGGCTGCAATGTAATTGTTTAAAAGTCACCCGATATTCATTCTCCAATGACAGTTGAGGGTTTAACTAGGAAGACGTTGGAGGGCAGGTTGTGCACATAATTTCTCGTCTTGGCTGTGTCGTGTGTGGTCGACGTGATTTCCGAATTTGTTCTCACACGCAATTAAGACTTTCCGAGACTTTCGTTTCATCGGAATCAGGCTTCCAGTTTCTTGAAAGGCACGGGCGTTAGTTACCCAGTGATGGGCACTTGTGCCCTCGCTGCGGTGACTCACCAGTGTTTTCCGAGGAAGACATGTTTGGCAATGTCCCGGTGAACTCCGGAACCCGGAGACTCGAAAGTATGTTTGCTGCGGGTTCTCCACCTTGCGGAACAAGGGTAAGTGTGGAAAATGTAGCCAAGGTTGTAAATTGTGGAAATAGTTCAAGAAATGCGTATTAATTAGGTAATTCATAATTAGGTACTTGGCTGTATAAGACCCACTTATCCCCTGAGACCCTTATCCTGTTCGTGCACGCCTTCGTAGTAGTATTAGGGTGATTAGGGTGCTTCGACGACGAAGGTCATTCGCATCACGTCAACCTACCATCACACCATGTCAAGTTATTTAAAATAAATAATTAAATAGACAAATAAAAGCAACACAACTCACATTAAAATGGGCGTGAGATAAAACACCAAATAATGGTTGGTTACAAACAGTTAAAAAGCCCCGACTCTTTTAAAAATAACATTATCCGACTGACACACTCAGGATCGTCTCCTAGGACGTGTCCCCTGATGTTCAGCCGGATGCGCAGAGCACGGTACTTATCACACACCGTCAGAAGGTGTCTCACAGTAATGGGAGAGTCGCAATCCCACGCCTTCGTGCTGGACATACTTTCGCAGAGGTATGCCCAGAAAACATATGGGCATGCGCCAGCGTGCCAACTGGTGAAATGACATCCTAGGGGTGTGCCTGGAGGACCTTGATGCTTCGTCGACACGAGTTGGAGGAGGAGAGGCGTCGTCGGGGAGATGCAAACCGTTTTCCCTGCCCTCACGTCTCCCGCTTCCTTTCATTGTATTGAGTGCAACACTATCAGGCGTACCTGAAAAGAGTACTCTTCAGAGCTCGCAAGTTATCATGAAAATGGCTTCGCACGCTTTAGAAAGGTGTTCTCTCCCTTAAAAGGAAGTGTAAATCGTCCATTGGACGTGGAATGTGCAGTGTAAAGTGTGGGGGAATATGTGAAATTGGATTGAAGTAAATGGTTTGAACGGGGAGAGTTTTAGTGAAGGGCGGGAAGCAAGTGAGGGGAAGGGGTGTGTATCGCCAGGAGGAGCAACTGGCCGATCGCTGCGCCATTAACGGTGAAGAAGGTGAAACAGCATTTTTTACCAAGATGACGGAGAGGAAAAAACGCAAATCTCAGGTGACATATTGCCATTACTAGAATAATTAGTGTATTGGTATATTAATAATATTGCACAAATACGCAAAATTAGCATGATTGGTGACGTGAGTTTGGTGGCGATGCGTCAGTTGAAAGTGGGTGGAAATTGCATAAAAACTCGTGTCACGTAAGCTCATATTTACCTAGTTTTTTGTTAGAATAAGGAAGATATATTTTTTCTGTGTAGGCATTATAAACACTTGCAAAACCATCAAACTACCAAAGGTATTTTTCGGGTGTTATAAAGTTTAGTGAACATTTGTATCTATAGAGCTGCACTTTCTGTCTCCATACGTAATTGTATTTTCTGTTGGTTTATTCTTCTATATTTATTGAGACTAAGAAGTTAAGGTATTTTGCATCAATTGAAATTCTAAATAATTCAAGCGTTTTAATTAATTAATTGTACTTGTTTTTGAGTGTGAAATGAAGGCATAAGTAAAATGTCGTGTTGGCTGAAATATGAGACACTGTAGTGGCAGTAATATAATAAACTCGTATTACTATTCATTTAAAACTCCCAAGTGATACGATACACTTAAATTATGCTTGGAAGTATCAATAAAAGAGTTTATAAAGAATAATAGGATCACATAAAGAATTCCAAAGAAGATGATATGATAGGAGCCATCAAAGCAGTTAGAGCGAATGATAGTGGATATTTGAAAGCAACAAAGAAATTAGCGTGCCACGAAAAGTTGGCGTAATGCTGCATATTCTTCGTTGATAAGATCATCACCGTATAAAAATAATCTAGTCCGCAATACGCCGAAGCAATCAGTAGTCTCTATTAAAGGGAGATTTCAAAAAGAAAAAGAAAATGACAGACTCACTAAATGAATTTTTACTTTGCATATTCCGTACTTTTATTAAAATTTATTTAATGTCGAAAGATACTTTTTTAAATACTAACAAGAGTGGTATTCACGCCTTAAAATGAGACTCGAGTGACGCTATGCATATCGGCCAAACAGGTAGAACATTTTCAATGAGAGTTCAGGAAAATTAGAGGTGTATTATAGAGGTGCATTATACATTGTGATTCCATAAAAAATATTTCCCAACATTTATGAGAGACCATTTTTGGATCGCAGTTATACTAATCAGGATATATTACATTTACAGTTCATAGGAAGAAAAAAACTTAATTATTTATAATAATTTTAAATTGATATTTCAGGATGTGTGAACCAGGTGAACGACCGGACTTTTGAAAACCACTCTCAGCTGACGTCACTAATGCTACCAAAGAATGTTGTTATGTCTTAATCTCCTCTTTATTCATTTATCTCTTCTCCCCCCCCCCATTCACCTTGAAAAGCAAACCTCTTTACTCTACCCCTCCTATTTCTCTCCAGTTATGTCATTACGTCATAATGCTTCTATATCTGTCGATGCTTTTTCTGCCTTTAAATCCCCCACCATGTTACTTCTCCCTCCCTCCTCCCAGTCGTCTGAGTTGTGAATATAATAACTTCGAACGCCAGCTGTTGTACCTTGAATGATTGTCGAATTGGTAGGAAATAAAAAAGTTTGGAATATTATAACACCAAATGCCTAAACGTTCCAAGTCAGCTTAGTGCCTTGATGGTAGAGCAAGAGGGGGGGTGCTTTGACTTTTTTTTCTATTCAGGGCGCCAGGTAATTTTGAAAAAAAATACTACCCAAGTCCACTACCCAAGTCTACAGATCACTAAGGATGATAAAATAAGAAAATTAAACTCAATCAACGTAAAAATCACTCGATAACGTTAAAATTCTTCAAAAGTCTCTAAGAATCAAAACATGTCTTATCAGCACAAGGATGACAATCCACCATAAACACTTATTTATCAACACCCGTTATTAAGTGATAAAACCCAGCCAAGGCCTTCTCAAATATTATTTGTGAAATTAAATGTAAAATTAAAATGTAACATTAATCGTTACAATATACGAAGCACAAAATCATTTAGTGACGTGTGCCAATTCTCAAAGGTAACGCCGGAAACCTTATCTTTTATTAAACGACAGAGATCTCAACTGACGGTTCATTTAGAGAAACGAGTGCTCCAATAGAGTTACACTGTTATATCCGTCAATGCTTCGCTCGATTCACGAAGATGCCTCGCGGCGGAAGTGCGCACTGCAAGCTTTCCTCGTGACGTAACCGCGCGGGGAGAACTGGTTTGGCGTTGTGATTTCATCGCATCCCCAACACATATCCCCCGCGGTCAAGATGATGGAATCATTTGAATAAGCTCCGCTCTTGAATACCGAAACGCATTACGAGTGACGATAAGACAAGAGCCCCTCTATATTTTTTAAATGTCCGATGTTAACTTAATGACGGCACCGTCGAGATGGTCCGGGAAAAAAAGCTGTTGAAGAAACTTCACTCTTCTTCTGGAAGGTCATTCCGATTAATTTCGGCAAAGAACGAAAAAAAATATACATGCTGAGACTTTTCAGTGGCGCCCTTAGCATATCAGTTGAGCATAAATATTTTAAAATATGTGATAACGTTCTGATTTCGTGCTATCTATATAGATGTCGCCCCAGCTGAAAACAATCCACGCTAACTGTCTGAATTACTTTTTACGAAAAGGAATTTTACGGAAATTGTCGTGCTAACCGTAACACCAGTTCCTCATCTAGGAATGTGTGAGGAACATTAGCACCTAACTCGTGCTTCGTATAAGCAATCTCCGAAGAAATCATGAAGCCTTGAAAAATATAAGGAAACTTTCCCTGCATTCCTCAGCGCGTGCTCTCTCCCTCTCCCTCTCTTTTGGATGAGTTAAGGAAAGGCAGGAAATTTATCAATGAATTCTTCTCGGGTTTCCAACCGGGTTAGACTCCATTATGGCCGCAGTTTCGATGCCCGACTCGTGCATCGAAACGTCGGCCATAATGGAGATTCTAACCCGGTTAGAAATCCAGGAAGAATTCATTCATCAACTACGACGAGAAAGCACCAGAGCATACAGGGAATTAATGGCCAGTTTCCAAGGTCCTATCGAGAGTTTCACAATGAGGAACTCTAAAATGATGGTGATAACTAACTTTAAACAAAAAATAATAATGTAAAGATTTCCTGCAAAACCTCTGAAGGAAATTCTACATAATGCAATAACGAATTTTGACAGGGTGTTATAAGGAATCCTACAGTACATTAAGGAATTTCTACAGAAGGATCTGGGGAATCCCATAAAATTTCCATAAAAATGTGTTTAAATACCTTGATAAAAGTCTAAGGACACACCAAGGGAATTCTGTGCAAATGTTTTTTAAAGAAAGTGTACAGAATTTTCCTTGTGGACGATACTTATAAAGAACACAGGCTAGGTGCAAATTTTCCGTACAAACATTTAGAAAAGTACTTGGTCCTACGGAAAGTACTACATTTACCGTAGAATTCTTTATGTTTTACCTAATAATTTATGCAGAAATCTTTAGCAAGGTGACCGATACATACATAGTGAACTAAGAACGGGCTTTTATTTACCCAGCAATTGTTCTTTCAGTTTTTAGTAAAATTGATTTCATAGATAATTTTAAATTAATAAACCAAATTTGTAAATATAGAAACGCTAAAAACAGTTAGTATAATGTAAAAATAAAAGTCATAGAACAAACTATGACGTGAGCTCAAGAGGTATGAGTAAAATTGGGTAGTGGAACTTACGAAGGCATGTTATTATTATGCTTCCACGACCATTAATATCATAATTTTCATTGACTATTACGTTCTCCAAACATTTTTTCTACATATCTCTACTTACCAAGAGGCATTTAAACCAATTTAATCGGTTAAGGCATATGGCCAAGTCTTTCAAACAAGAATGTTTAACTCTTGATAGGATACAGAACAAAATTTTGCTAAAAATCACTTTTCAGCATTCATAAATGTAAAATAAATATATATATCTATGCGACTTAGTTACTAAATGTGCAAGCTTAGCGATTCTTAAGGACCAAGTTTTTTTATATAAAACTCTTGAGCATTTTGTGTAGACTACATTCACTGCTCTAAGCTTTGTACGTTACGTAAAGCCTCTCTTTGATATTTTACTTCATAACTTCAACAATGAGCGCCTCTTTGCATCAAATTCAATCATCATTACAACCGAAAACATTATCCACATCATGCCCGAAGCCCGAACCCGCAAAGCAACTCGTTTCTCTGTGCAGTGTCAGCGCTAAACAAAGGCTTGAGTTACGACAGGATACAGTTTGTCACAGTGTAGAGTCGTCGATGGGTGTGAAAGAAACGAGACCCGTTATACTACTTTGTCACACGCGTGCTTCTGACGCAAACTTTACACAGAACGCGAAGCGACACGAGGCAACTGGACGGATTAACTCGTCCAAAGCATCCAGGTAAAGGGTTAGGACCGTTGGAAGTTAGGAAAAACAAATTTCTAGTTCGCGTTGACAGGTTTTCAAACGATTAAGTGGAGGAAATGTGTAGGAAAAACGAAGGAAGGGTCCACTAGCCCAAGGTACTCTCAATAAACAGTAACAGTGGACCAAAAGCCGACATCTATCCAACAAAAGCTTGTTCGAATATTTCTTGTGCGTTATAAACTATAAATTGTATCATTGTACGTATTATACTATTCCAGCATCAATAATAGCATTGACGGCAAATAATGTGAAAATAAAAAATCTTACTCCCCTTATTCTTTTTTACTTTTGTAAATAATCTAGACGGTAACCCCGAAACGGTCCAAAGGGGCACCTCTATTCCAAAGGGGTATTTCAATTTTGTATTTCTGATAGTTGTAAATGAAGTTAAGGTATACATTCACTACCGACTTGCAGATGTTGGTTGGTTGGTAGAATTTGGAGGGGCGACCGACAGCTGAGGTATTTTTGTGCCATTCAGGATAGGTAGGTAGGGGAAGGGTTATTCAGGGATCGGAGGAAGGGTGGAGTGAAACTTAGTAGGACAAACCAGCTGTTTCACATTTAATTTTTAGGGCATACAAATAATACCACTGAACAGGCAGGTTTGAAAATCGTTTTTTTACAAAAAATTGAAGATAGGAAAAGGTGTCATAAATCTGCCATCATTTCGAAAACATTTCTGGATCTATTGACTTACCTATTTATCATTATATTTGAAAATATCTTTGAAATATTATCATTACCTACAGCTTTATAGAATACATTCCAAGAGGTCAGTGTGTCAATACGTCGGGTGGAAACGATAAAACCGAACTTATATTATTAAGTTAGTTTACCTATGATTAATAATAAATTAGTCAAATTTTATATTATATGAATACGTGCATAACTGATTACAAGAATACCATCAGAAATACTTTATTTCAGATCAGATCAGATTCAGATCAGAATCAGAAACAGTATTGACAAGCTCCACCGAAACAATGAATGTATGAGGAAAAAATTAAATAAAAATAATAATAAATACAATAAGTAAAATACAGTTAAAACTTAGTCTCAAATATTTGCTACGTCACTTCCTAAATGAACTTACGCCTCAAAACTTTCTTCAGATACACTTATCAACTCTTTGATTCCCCTGTTTAATAATTAAAACTTAGCAGGGCTCGTCCTTTGTGACCTACACCTAATTTTGCGAGGATCGAGGATGATTTCAAATATGATGTACTGTCTATTTAAGTTTACACCTATTTTCCAGCGAAGTCCAACCTAATGTTCTTATCTTATCTTTTATAATCTTTTCTTTTACGCCTTCCTAATACATAGCTGACCCATTTCAATTTTTTTGGTTCGTCCTATTTTATGAGGGTCTCATATAGTTACGGCATACTGAGAATCTACATACAACTACGTCTACGAAATACCGTGCAAGCCACCTCCAGGGTGTGTGGCATGGGGTGATTCCACGCCAGGCATTCAATGCTCGTACAAGTTCAAGGTCATTCCCCACAGGCTCCCCCGACCGCTAGGCGCAGACCAAAAAACAATTCAGGTGAACTATGCACGTCCAAACCAGAAACTAGGAGTGGGCTACGTGGGCGAACATGCGGCACACTGTGATGTAATGATGGTGAATGGCAAGGGAACGGGAATAATCAATATGACGGACCTGGGTAATATGTTGTTAAAGCCCTCTCTATCTACACATCGATGATTTCAGCCTCCTTGGCAGGAGGACGAGGAAGAGGTCAGAATTTTGTATTGAAAGGAAAGCTCCAGGGATTTTGAGCGGGAAGAAAGGACCCGAAGGAAGGACATGGCCGGAGAGTTCCGAGAAGAAGGGTCTCCGAGAAGGGCACGTACCTTTTTTTTCATTCGCATAATACGTATCCTATTCACTGAACAGTCACTCCAGGGGAGACGGACCCCTCGCTGAGAGGTTTCAGCTTTCCCGAACCGAAGTGGAATATTACTCAAGCGGAACGTTTGTTAGGAGACAAAGGGAACTCACTACATGTGGGTCATCATTCGGAGAGACCGAGCACGCTGGAAACAGAATGACAATACAGTAAAAAGGAATTGAGAATAATGGAGAAGCAAGACGAGCTACTAAAACCTCCCATTAACTGAAGGAGAAGCTACTTAAGAGAGTCAAGAATATGCGTCGTACTCTAAAATTAATGACATAATTACCACATTCGTGCTGCACGACCGTTCCTGTATGCGACTCAAAACCATTGTGGCGTAAGGCTTAGTTTACGCCGTTTTATGTCGTGCGGCAAATGACTAGCGGTAGGAATGGGCGGTATAGTGGTAGCGAAACATGGTGTAATGTCAGGAAGGGGAAGACTCGTTTAGCAGGGTTCGGGTGAGGAGCGTAGGGGAGAAGACAGCAAATAATAGGAAATACTGTCAACATAACTGCATTTAACTTGAGAGGGCGGGAAAAAGTTATTCGGTACCCATTGTAGAAACCCATCCAAACAATTTATTTCAGATTCATAAAGAGATAGAAATTTGAATTAACAAAATTGAGTCTTTATTAGATGGCAGTGAAGGTTTGCGACCTTGGGAACCCGATTGTCAAACGCGGAGACGATAGGTATAGCGAAACTTAGTGGCACTCACCAGCGGAGGATTAGAGGACACTGACCGTAAACCAACCGTTGATGAGCGGGCAAAGTTATAAAAGGACTCCCGCGGGGCCCTCTGGAAAAGGGCTCGGCTGCTTCAATCCACATTTATCTGTATGTATGCTTATCTTCACAACCGAGTGCCACCAATTTACGCTACACCTATACCTTATACTCCAATGCAGAGCCAGTTCGTAGGGAATGGACACTTTCACTGAAAAAGGCCTTCTGCGTAATTGCCACCATGTTTCGCTAGCGCTATATTAAAAACAATACCGGTATCTAATAAAATAGAAGTTAAAACCATTAATATGTTTACCATTAAGGTTTGGTGGTATCAAATAAAATATACGGGCACATCGGTATTCGCTTTATTCTTTCATGCATTAATTTAGAACAAATGGTGCACAACTAAAGCCTGAATCACACGATCATTTTTCACGTGCAAGTTCAGGGATAATTTGAGCAATAGATACTTTTCAATGACAGGGAAAATGATAGCTGAAGCCATCATTTTCCATATCACACGGTCATTTGTGTCGTAACTACGATCATCATTTCCGCACCCGTGATTTTGTTTACATAATTATCGGCCGTAGCGACCGTGCCGTAGTTGTTTACTATCTTCCTTAACTTACATCAAATCTCACTAGTGGCGCCACAGTTCGTATTTACTTTCGTGCGCTCTGAATGGTTGCAGCTGGATATCATGTACGTGTTCAGGGACGGAAAACGGGACGGTCGCAATGATGGAAAAAGGGATAGGGAACCCCATCATTGGCGCTATCCCTGAAAATGATGGCGTCAGAAAGCCATCATTTGAGCTATCACTGCTGCTATCCCTGAACCTGTCAGTGAAAAATGGTCGTGTGATTCAGGCTTAACCTACTTATAACGGTGTTTCTGCACATTGTATCACAATATCGCCGGTACAACGTATATTTAAACAAACTGTCATCAATTGATAACAACATGGTGAACATTAAATGGAAAATAAGATATGCATATCCGTAGACGCATTTCAGTGGCCCTGAAGACAGACACTCGTAATTTCAAATCACTAATATCACGACTGTGGAACGCATATCTGAAAAAGCTTCATTTACAATCGGCTATTCAACTCTGGTAAATGTTTTCAACGTTAATTGCGCTAAATTGACAGCTATAGGTACTTTCAGTGCCGCTACTTTTGATATTACCGTTCTAAGATACTGTCCGAAAGTTCTGGGATGACAACAAAGTAGTAGATACCCGGTATTAGCGGATACCAGTTTGTTTAGATACATTAGTTTCTCTTATCAGAATATATGTAAAACCCATGTCCCAGGGCACAATTTTCTCTACGAAGTTTCTCTAACAATACGACCTTTAGTGAATATGGTATCGCGTGACGTGGTTAAGGCGTAAAGATTGGTTCAATTTTTTTGGAAGTTTTAAGACTCTTCTAACCAGAAACAATTGCAAAGAGAAAATATCACTACTTTATTTTTTAAATAATTTATAGCTTGATAATAAAAATAACATCAGCGAGTTTTGTTAAAATTCAGTATAATGATATTCATATTAAATAAAATGTTATATTACATATATATATATTATTTTTTTTTCAAACTTTACGTCAGTTTCCAAAATATCAATGCCATGAGCCAGCTTCCGGTATCATATTCAATTAATTCCATCATTATCAATCACAGAATCTACGACTAACACGCCACTTGAGGGAGGGGATCGAACCGTAAGAATAACATATGAATTTAGTTAGAAACTAATAACGATTGCAATTTTCATCCATTTAACCACGTGACTCAGCCATTTTCTTTTGCACGATGACGTCATCAATTCCAAGATGGCCAATTTGTTAACCCTTTCAAATTTCCAATTTCGAATGGCTCATGACTCGACCAGACAATTTCTTATACTTTTCGATTTTCAAAGAAATTTTTGGCGTAAGCGCACAAATTTGTTGTTTTGGCTCAATTTTATGAAAACTCATGGTCAATAAATTGATAAACTCTTCATTTTTTTTACTGATTAATATTAGATACGACCAATGTCACCACATAGGTGACATCATCAGGAGACGAAACAAGAGGCACATTAAATTAACCAATTAAAATACACATTATCTATATATATATATATATATATATATATATATATATATATATATATATATATATATATATATATATATATATATATATATATATATAATATATATATATATATTTACTAGTGTATATATATATATATATATATATATATATACTAGTAAATGGGTGCTTGCAGTTTGCAAGCGGAAGGCGTAGAGCGTATGACAGTACACTGTAAGTCATTAAAAACGAAAGCAGTTTAGTCTTACTACTCATGAAAATTAAATTATTGAGGTGCATTTGTGAGCTATGAATATAATTATGAGAATATAACAGTAAACGAATAGGTACATAATATATATGCTTTGTTCTTCTTGGTAATCGCTCGATTTTTTCTATAATTTACATGCCATTGAGCAATGTTGAAGAAATATATTAGTAATTGAAAATGGATACATTTATTTGGCAGTTTTTATTTTAACGAATATCAGCCTATGTGCAATGGATTTTCACATTTCATTTTTATTTTTGTTGATCTCAATTATTATAAACAAATTGAACCTTTTAAACAAATTGTATAGTACTTGAATTCATAATTTCTAAACCTAAGCGATTATGCAACATGGTTCATTATCGTTTTACATGGTGTGGACTTGTAGAACAGCGTTTCCAGGGTATATTTCAGAAAGGATGTTCAAGGATTTAAGTTAACCGGAAACACAGAAAGAGGGAATCCCAGGCAAATGGAATATATTAGCAGGTGTTAACCAATTCATGGCCTCCAACTAATACATTTTCTAAACATCCTTTTAATGACAGGGCTTCTTACTTTTTCCTTGATTTCAATATAATATCAGAGGATTGCTAAGGTTTATAGATGTGAGAGTGCTATACTATGTCATTTATGAATATATTTTTGATTAATAATTCTACTCCTTTCGCTCATAGTTTGCAAGAATGCAATGTTAAAAATTACTGTTTATATATGTATCATCATAAAACATTTTGAATCGTGTATGTCGAAGGCATATTATCGTTAAAATATATTGAAATACGCACTGATGTATGCTTTATAGCCAGTTATAGGTACTGCAAGTCTCGGAAACAATGGAAAAATTGCTTAGCAACGAAAATGAAAAAAGATCGAAATTTGCATTAATTTTGCGTTTAAACTTTAAATATTTCAATTAATCGATCGATAGAGAAAAATCGGTTGCAAGAATTATATGCTTTTATCTTTTGGCCTCATTTAAGTCAAAGAATGAAACTTGTATCTTAATTATTTCATATTTTAATGAATGAAAGAAAATTACTCTACACGTAAATTATTCGTTTTTCCCATTTAAACCCGTTAAAAAACAAAATCCTATCTGGACTCGAAACCAATGAAAAATATTGGAGTTTTCGATTTTTTCCTGACTCGACACCAAATTCAAACCCTCCCTTAAAAATTTCAACCTTGTAGCTCGATTATAAATGCCCAGGAATTCGTATCAATGAGTGAGTCAGTGAGTGAGTCAGTTTTGTAGCTTTATATATATAAACTAGTAAATGGGTGCTTGCAGTTTGCAAGCGGAAGGCGTAGAGCTTATGGTAGTACATTGTAAGTAAGACGAAAGCAGTTTAGTCTTACTACTCATGGAAATTAAATTATTTTAGTGGGGTGCATTGGTGACCTAAAATATAATATTGAGAATCTAGCATTAAAGGAATGGGTTCATGATATATATGCTTTGTTTTTGTGTGCATGCAGAAGTGATGAAATAATTCATAAATAGTCCACAACTGACTTATCCTGAGCATGCAACCTCAGAACGTTCCTTGTGTGTTCAAGTGTGAACTATTCATTTTAAGCTGTTTATTGATAGTTCGTTATCTGTCCTCAAAGTTTTATTCAATAATGCTCCCCAGATGAACATTTAAAGAACATCTTTAAACCAGGTATATTTAAATTGTCTAACGACAATGTTCATTGGAATATTCGTGGTGTTTAGTTTACACAAAACTGAAATGGTAGTAACGAAGCATTTACATAGATTTATTTTGACTTGTATTGCCGTCCTTTGACTTCTGGAGTCAGTTGTATTGTATGTGATCCTGAAATAAGCATGGTGTGTGCGGCGTGTTGCATTTGGTCCAGTGGTCTCATTTCCGTATTGCATGGTTTCGAGTGCAATGTTGACTTCATATTCATCCTGTGTGGCAATATAGGTTTTAATTTTTTAACGTCAGAGAATTATTATCATGAATGGAAGGTATTTTCTCGGACTATCACGTTATAAACATTTAAAAATTACTTCTCATAGTTCCATTGACGCACGGGAGTGGCCAGGTATATAACACCTACTTTTGGTTCGTAATTCAAATCATTTGCGAGTATGGGTATGTATAGGCATATCATAGGTAGGCATGTGTTAACAGTATTACTCCGATAGTTATGAGGAGATATGATGATTCTATGGTATAGTATGGAGGAGAGTATCAAAGATACGATAGGTTGCAAGAATACAGGGTTATAAACGACCATAAATCATGTATATCATCATAAAACATTTTAAATCGTGTAGTTTGAAGGCATAATATCGTTAATAGCTGTTGAAATACGCTCCGAGAAGGTTAAATTCCTTTAAATGCAGCCTTTATAGCCCGAGTATAAGCTGGAAGTCTCGGGAACAATGAGAAAATTGCCTAGCAACGAAAATTTAAAAAGATCGAAATTTACATAAATTTTGCGTTTAAACTTCATATATTTCAGTTTTTCGATCGAAAGAGAAAAATCGGTTGCAAGAATTAAACTCTTTGGTGTATTGGCCTCGTTTCAGTCAAAGAATGAAACTTGTATCTCAATTATTTCATATTTTAATGAATGAAAGAAAATTACTCTACACGGAAATTATTCGTTTTTCCCATTTAAACCCGTTAAAAAACAAAATCCTATCTAGACTCGAAACCAATGAAAAATATTGGGATTTTCGATTTTTTCCTGACTTGACACCAAATACCAACCCTATCCTGAAAATCTCAATCTTCTACCTCTTTTAGAAATGCCCAGGAATTCGTGTCAATGAGTGAGTGAGTCAGTCAGTTTTGTAGCTTTATATATAACGAGTAAATGGGTGCTTGCAGTTTGCAAGCGGAAGGGGTAAAGTGTATGAAAGAACATTGTAAATCATTAAAAACAAATGCAATAAGATCTTACTTCTTATGGAAATGATTTTAGCTGGGTCCATTTCTGACTTAAGAATATAATAATGAGAAAATTGCATAAAACGAATGGCTCCATGACATATGTACTTTGTTCTTCTTAGTAATTGCTATATTTTTCCTTTTATTTTCATGCTGTTGATCAGTTTTTAAGTAAAATATTTGTAATTAAACATGATTATAATTATTTGGAAATTTGAAATTCAATCAATATCAGCCTAACTATATACCTATTAGATTTTCACATTTCATTTTATTTTTGCTGATCACAATTATTATAATTCACATATTAAACACATGGTGTAGTACTTGAATTCATAATTACAAAATCCAAGAGATAATGCAGCAGAGAACATTATCATTTTACATGGTTTTGACTTGTAGAATGGTGTTTCGAGGTACATTTCAGAAAGGAGGTGCAAGGATTTATGTTTCCTGGAAAAACAGAGAGAGGGAAACCCGGAATAAGGCGTAAAGAATGTGTCAGAAGTAAAATGGAGGAATCTGGTGCGATCCCAACGGAGTCCGTAGACATGAGCAAATGGAGGAGTGTCAAAGCTACGAAACAGTTTATATATATCATTATAAAACATTGTAATTCGCATAGGTTGAAGGCATAATATCGTTAAAAGCCATTGAAACTCGCTCCGAGAAGCTTGAATTCTCTTAAATTCAGCCTTTATAGCCAGAATAAGGTACTGGAAGTCTCGGGAACAATGGAAAAATTGCTTAGCAACGAAAATGAAAAAAAGATCGAAATTTGCATTAATTTTGCGTTTAAACTTCATATATTTCAGTTTATCGATCGATAGAGAAAATTCGGTTGCAAGAATTAATTTTTTTGATGTATTGGCCTCATTTCATTCAAAGAATGAAACTTGTATCTCAATTATTTCATATTTTAATGAATGAAAGAAAATTACTCTACACGTAAATAATTCGTTTTTCCCATTTAAACCCGTTAAAAAACAAAATCCTATCTGGACTCGAAACCAATGAAAAATATTGAGATTTTCGATTTTTTCCTGACTCGACACCAAATTCGAACCCTTCCCTGAAAATTTCAATCTTCTAGCTCGATTAAAAATGCCCAGGAATTCGTATCAATGAGTGAGTCAGTGAGTGAGTCAGTTTTGTAGCTTTATATATTACTAATAATAATATATAAAAGAATGTTTGTTTGTCTGTCTTTTATGCAAATCTAAAGTTTTACTCCGATCGTGCTGAAATTTTGCAGACTAATAGTTCAAAACAGGAGGAAAACTATAAGCTATTTTAAAGAGATCTCAGGCCCCTAAAAGGTCCCAAAAAGGGACCCTTTGGTGGTCTACGCTACGTACTGAGTTTTGTGCAGTGGTTTCATATTTTGCTTTTTAAAATTACTTTCACTCAAGATAAGAGGGTTGGGATTTTTTTATCAAATGGGTAAAAAAAATTAAGTTTATAATCACTTCAATCAATTATTTTTTACAATTCGTATTTGTCTGAAAATTTGGTTTTTAGCTGCAAAAACTCACGCTTTTCCCTGAAATCAACAATAGCATATTTCCCTGCACAACCAGATTTTGGTCTTTAACGTATTTAAAATTCATTTTACATAGTTAAGTTGAATAGGAATGCTAAGCATTGGGCTTAGGGCAGTGGTTATTATTTTTGTTTTTTAAAACTACTTTCACTGAAGATAGAGAGTTACGGCCGTATTCATAGTTACGTTAGACTACGCCTAAGGCAGGTTTAAGGAAGTTAGACCGGCGATGTCGTTGAACTCATATCCATAGCTTCGTTTTAACGCTGATCGACCTTAGCCCCGGCAGCTTTAGTTCGGATGAAGTTAAACCTATAGAATAATGGTTTAACGTTGAGTTTAAGCTTCGCACGTCGCCATTTTTTCATCAGTTTTTGTGGTGTGGTGATTGTCGAAGGTGTTAGGTGATTAATCGCGAGTAATCTCCTCGTTAGGGCTAATTTAAGGGGTAATGTTTTTGTTAGTCTATCGTTAGGAATATTGTTGACTTAGTGATTAAGGTTTATACTGACGTAAATATAGTTGTATAGGCATTAATGTAGTAGTTTCGTTTCAGGGTACCTAGATAATTAGTTTTGTTTTTCTTTAGTTTAATTTTATCCTTTATTTTTGGGTTTTTTCCTTAACCTTTCTCTCCTGGAGCGCGTAGACGCGGCCGGCTTGCCCGTATCGCGTTCCGCGAAAGGGCGAAAATAGCTGCCGCGAAGAATATTCATGATTCGGAGAAAAAGTGAAGGAAAAGAGCTGCAATACACCCTTCGTGGGACTGAGGTGACGTAATGTAATGACGCAAACTCCCCCCGGGCGGTTAAATACCTCTCCATTCACGATGTGCATGCGTTTTGAATGGGATAAGATCACTCGACAAACTGAACAGGTTTATCAGTAGCAGGCCCTGCTACAGGTGATCGGAACAAAAAACATCAATTTCAATACATTACTTCTTCTTCTTCTTGAGGTAAGCGTCGCTTGTTTGTAAGGTGGTTGGAGCGATGCTTGTTTGCGAACAGATTTGCGTGAAACTTTGCAACAATGTTCTTATTTTAGATATATATAGAAGATAAAAGTTGAAAAAAAAATGCATTTTACCAATTCTGAAAAAAATGCCATTTGGACATTCAATGGTATATTAACACGTAGCCTTATGGCACATGAAATATATTTCGTAATAATTCGATTACAAATGAACAGATTTTCTTCTAAACGCAAATTATTACATTTATAATCATCATAATTGTTGCTAACAAATATCAAGCAGTAACGCTAAGGAAAAGATTCGAAATAAATATATTTCAATACAAGTTTAGCCTAAATTTCGAATACCGCGCCGAAAACTATTGTCAAATCCGTCGTCGTTTTAAGTAGCATTTTTTTTACAAACTATTCTATGTACTAACGAAAATCTGGAATGCTGTATTTGTTTTGACTCACCCAGTCGCGGTGGTATCTCTTCAAGAAAAGGTAATGTTGGCAGGTATTGTAATAAGGGCCGTCACCAATAATGAACTCTCTTCTGCCCGCCGCAAGAGGACCTTGCACCTGAGACGAGGGGCTAACCTTGCCGCTGTCACCTTGCGAAGCCAATGGCTCCCCAGCGGTGGAGGGATGGCCACATACCCCACTCCGTTCAGAATGACGCGTGAAAAAGGCAAAAAGAGTGCCCCTTTGCCCATAGTGGGGGTCTTCACAAAAAAAAAGAAACGGTAAGGTTCGAAAGAGAGGTACGATAAGCATCTCCTCACTTTTGCCCCGTTGAGTCTTTTCACTCCATTCTCTACCTTCCTCGGTCAACTATCTCGAATTGTCACGGTTGAGAAGGGGTTGAATGTGTGAGCGTGGCTTTTCCAGACATTGTGGGGATCCTTCGCATTCCCGGAAAGATAAGCTGAGCCGCCGCGTCGCCCGCCTTGAAACGGATCAGAAAGCACTCACCGCTAATGTGAGCAGCTCAAACTACAGCCCTGTCCATCGTAATAGCAAAGTCAAAGGCTGACTTGCCATCACCAATACGAGGCTAGCTTACACTTGATCTTCTAAACAAGGTTCGACAAACTCCTCGTTCTCGCTAGTTAGCTTGGAAGCAGGTCTCTGATTGGCTGGTGGTCAAATCCCTGGCTTTACTGTTATTACGTTATGGTCAGAGGTTAGACTTCACTCCAGCTTGCGAAGAGATGAGATGAAGCCTTAGGCAACTCACTATCCCGAACTATACACAAGAGTTAAGTACACATTTAAGCAGAGCCTACATGTACCTATGGTAGTTTAGAAGTTTGGTATGTAGTTAGAGATGAAAGTGATAGCGGTGGAATTTGGGCATGCTTAAAAGAATAACACTTCGTATATTCCAGAACTTTCTAAGTAACTTCGGACAGTTTCGACACTATGCCCACGTTATTTTCAAGGAGACAAAAAATAAAGTATTATGAATAATGTAAGAGAAAAATGTTATTAAAACTTAATTAAAAATATTATGAATAATGAATAATATAAGACATTGGGAGAAATGTCTTTGCAGTATCTTGCCTTACGCGTGCATAGCGTCAAAACTAGTCGTTGTTATTATAGTAAAGTGTGGAATAACCAAGGCATAATTTTTCAATTAGTTTAAGAGAAGTCATAGGCCATATGAGTAAGCGCCCTATTTAAGCGTACCCACTCCTACAGATTTTGTTTGTGAATATGACACACTGGAATTATGAGTGCGACTACGCATGCTGTTTTTGATGGTTTCACAATTTCAGACGAAGACAAAATAGACCGTAGCAACTTCATGACATTTAAGTTTTTTGCTTTATGTAGCGGAACAAAATTTTTCCGGCAAAGAGATTACCTCATCATAAAAAAATATAAGGATTTTATCATTGCAAAAATACACTCGAAGGACTTTACTATAATAGGCACAAATCAGTGTTTTCTTCCAGTCTGGAGATATATATCACTGATATTACATTCAGGAAGCATCTTTAGGGTGCTGAAACGAGCAGAAAACACGTTAACAATTAACTTAAAACGCGTCATATTTTGTACGTTGTTTTACCTGCATGAATTACAACTAAACATTATCCAAACGACGTAAGTACATATAATTACGATATAATATTACCGATGGTTCAAGATGGGTGTTTTCTCAAAATCGATGGTTTGGTTTCGATGGTCTTTTGATGCCAACTATCGAAAGTTTTCTTTCGCTGCTCATTCGTGGCCCAATGAATGCGAGCAGGTTCTGAGCTGCACCAATGGGTGCCTTCCATTCGCTCTAGTGCACTAATCACTTCGCAACACAACAGCGAACTTGCCTTCCATTCGTTTCAGACCCTTTCGCACTAAGCAGCGCACTTCAAAACAGATCGGGAACAAAGTTCATGTGCGCTGAGCAACAGAAGAACGTCGATTATGGCATTCGTAATTGTTTTCAATTTCATTTTCAGTAAAGGCGGTCAAAATGCATTTTGTGAGGTTTTTAATTACTCTGTGATAAAAATCTTACGTTTTTTAACATTAATTTTGAACAATTTCAACAAGTTTAAACTAAACGGACGAGACGGTTGTTTACTCACAAAATGCTGCCTACCGGCAGGCTACAAAACATTTCGCCTACGCACATCGTTCCAATCAACGGCGTTCGTGTACGCTCATGTGTTCCGATGTGCGCTAACTTCAACACCTTGAACGGAAAATCCCCAATATCACCGCTCTATTAGCCTGTATGTCGCATGATCGCTAGACCAGCACTGGTACTACCTCAGTGAACGAAATGCTCACTACTCATTTACCACTCAAACTACTCAAAACTACTCAAACTACTGTTTTACTCAAAAGTGAAGGATACATGCTGATGAGTCAATTTTAGAAATAAAATAGCTAGAATCGGACTAAAAGCGGGCACATCCGAACTTTAACAAGATAAAGTTCTGCACACTGGTAGGTACATGTTAGTTTTTTTTGATATAGTAAACGGTGAACAGAGACTCAATTTAACTTCTAGTTATTCACTTTAGAAATACCTACCTAAATAAATGCTTTTTCAATAAACTGAAAATTCAGCAATTTTACCTTATTGAGCTCTATGATGATCTTTTATCACTGAAATATTATTTGAAAAACACGAAACTAATCGAGGTACGTGTAAAACTTGTACGTGTTTCTTTTAACTAGGTTTATCGATAGGTAGTGTAGCTCTTAGTAGTAGTAGTACTCTCTAATACTTTAATCCTTATCCGTTACTTAGTACTAATAGCACGCCGTACATGTTTTCAGCATATCTCTTGAGTGTCTGTCAATTTGTGTAGTTGCAAAATGCATATATACTAACGGTCCCTCTCCATTGGGAGCATATCTGCAGTGTAGTGCACGCTTGTGAGGCTTCGCCTCGTGACAAACATTAGCTAATGCATATGCTAATGCATAAATCGCTAAGTTGTAGTTATACTAACTTTAGGGTTTAGTGCAATGCATGTGACAACTCACCCCGTCACACACCCTTGAGGTGGCTTGCAGGGTATTCTGTAGATGTAGATACCCTGGCTACCTCAGAACATTCAGTGCCGAAGAAAATATTGAAGTGAAGATTGTGCTATCCGGTTATTGCGGTCAAGCAGGGATGTCAGCAAGAAAGAATTGGCAGGAGGTTACTTCAAACTGCGAGGAAACTAATGCATTGCATCCTCACCTTTTGGAAGATGAGAGTCTTGCTGTCGACTTTATTTCTTTTGTATGATACTGAAGCAGCTCCATTGCATTTTTGAGTGACCTGTTCTTCGCTATTTCTAAAGTCGATATCCCAAAGATACAGTTTTTCGTAAATTAATTCATGATTGGTTCATGCAAACTCTCAGAATCGGATTGCGCAGGCGTGTCTCAATATTCTGTGTTTTTCTGTACATTAGGTAACTCGGCAAATTCTTGAAAATACACGACCAATGATTGTTTTCACTGAGCGCATATGCTTTGACCATCCCCTTTCGGGAGACTACTTGAGAAGAAAACGTGATTGAAATACACCACAGTAAATCACGCATTATTAACTGGGAACTGCTATGTTAGTATTTTTACGTGCATTATCACGAGCCGGTATGTTTGTCCGTGCAATTAATTCCGCTGATGCTTCAGGCTATAATTATTTACATGTAATTACTATACTTAGGTCCGCTGACTCTGTGGAAAACTCGCCATTTATTTGTTCTTTTCGCACCGATTACACAATGTAGATGTCATCACAAAAAATAAGTTTCTTTCAGGTGGTCAGTCGATTAACGCCAAATTCACGAAATGTTTCTGCTCGTGAGACATCGAGGAACGCACGTTTATGAAACTTTTTTCATGAATAAATTTATGCAAAACATTACAGACAAGAGCTAAAAGTAACTTTTGCTTTTTTGTTTCACATATATTCTGGTGCATAAATCTCGTACGGGATTTCCCTTAGGGGTAGTAATCTTTTCCCATCCGTACTCCAAGAGACCAGACAGTTAGGAGTTCGTCTCTGAAGAATTTGGGCCTGTCCTAGGGAAAAGGGCGGGGAGATGACCTGAGGACGTACGCCATTCTGGCGCCTTAGTGGGACGTACACAATAGAAACCTTGGGAAGTCTTTTTCTGACCCGTAGTACGCACCGTCACGGGCAACAATGGAGGACGCCACTCAAACCGAGACGCGGGACTTATAACGCACAAAAGGGCCTTCTTCCTTCCAGGTATATAAACAGGTCCGTGTTAATTTAAAGAGACCCGACTTTCCCACTCTTGGCTCAGCGGACAAGAATGGGATGTTTTTCTTCCCCCGAGGGCAACAAATCCGTGGATATAAATTATAAAGCGAACTTGGATGACCGTAAAACGTTCCACGCAGCAAAGCAAAGCTAAAAGTCGAGTGACTCGGTGCGCTGACCAACTCCAGCAGAGACAATTTCAGGCTTAGGTAGAGGATGCTTGCGAGAGGTATCTGTGACGGTCTGCGCCCTAAACAACGTTTTCTTACACCCGTTTTTGCGTCATTTTGCCGCTGCGTTGTGCGACATACACATACCCTGTTTTCATGGGAGCGGCAGTGTCGTATAAAAACAGAACACGATTGAAAATCATGACGCATTGTCCTCCTAATTATTCCTGTTCATTGCAGAGATATAATGTTTGTTGAGGAGTTACTAAAGAAAAATGAATGTTCACTAGGAGTATTGATGATGGGCTGCTCCAACTGAGTTCAATTGTCGTAAACATTCAGAAGATTACCCTCAATTCCTTGGGAAAGAATCAAGTGACCAACAAACGACAGGCTGAAAGCGTCGTTCCCTACGTTCGCAGGATGCGTCGAATGCTGAAATATGATCAACTCCGACGGCAATGCAGCCTACGTTGAAGATCTCGTTTCTGATTGGCAGCGCAGTTTCCGGCAACGCAAAAACGGATTCATGAAAACGTAGCTTTCGGTATTTATTTTGAAGAAGACGAAGACAGCGACAGGTGAAAATGTGGATCTCTCAATTTTTCACGCCCCTGATGTCATAAAAATGAGGATGCTTTTCCCGACTATGCCCAAACATTTCTCCTCCATAGGAAACGATTTTGAAGCCACGCTTCCACCAAAATGCGCTAGTTGACGCCAGCAATATATAATTACAATAAGTTAGAGTACTATGTCCCTCCAGAGTCGATAAAACAACCAAAGAGCAATACGAAGAGATATAAGTACGCACGACTGTCTTGTTTGAAGAATATTTTGGCATAGATGTCTCTCTGAGATTGGTAGTTTTATGAAGCATTTTATGGGAAGAGAATAAGCATTAAACCATCAATAAAACCCAGTAATACGCAAGCAGTAGCCGTCGTGAGAAGCAGAGTTTCAAAAAATGTGTTTTGATAAGACGCTTTACGAGGCTTTTAAGGTTGTTCTTTATACCAAATGCTGAACTTTCTCAGAGAGCCAATAGGGATCACAAAGGCTCCTTGATAACTAGTACGAAGCAAACGAGATATTTTGAGGATAAATGAATCAAGCACCAAATTAGTTGTATTTCACGAGGAGAAAGAAAATAATCTTTGTATTTTGAGAGCGAATGGTGAAGTAACTGAAGAAGTGTTTGATTCATCTACATACTACCTTCGACCCACCTCAGGGGCGCGTGGCAGGGGGTGTGAGGATACCAGCCATGGAAGCGGAAGGAATAAGGAAATGTAGGAGTAGAGGACAAAGGTGAATTGTATCTTAACGATATGTCTTTTGTTAGTGTCATACTGCTTTCTTATAATCACTATTGGTGCGTGGAAAAAAAGAATCCTGATACCTATCAGTTCGGCTTTATATCCCTCGCATTTTTTACTTCTATCAGTCCTAAAAACATAGTGGGGTGTCAAAAGAAGATCGCCCGTGTCGTACTGGTCTGAAACTCACCTGATCTGAATGTTTCAAGTAATCTAAGCCTAGCGTGTAGCCTCCAAGTTACTAAATGATTATCTATCTAGTCCTTCCATCAGCTGTGTGACACTCGCTCATACGAAGCGTGCGTCTTTCCTCTGTATTTTACTTATTACTTCGCGAATCAAAGCAATCCGTGCTGTGTTCCAAATGCTCGCGGCATATTCGAGATGTGACCTAACCAGAGCAAAGTAGCATATATCTTTCAATTTTCCATCGGAGAACCGTTCAACTATTCGCTTGATAAACCTTAGTTTCTATAATGCAGCGCAGGACGCTCACTTCCTTTGCACGTCCTGGCTGGACCAACCTGCCTGAATCTTTTTGACGACGGGTGGCTGCAGATGCGACATAGCGGTCATAAATTTCAGTTAAGAAGTTCCCGAGTAAAGCAATATAGGATCTAGAAAACTAATCACCGGAATAACATGAAAAGACTTATACCTTTTGCCCCAGTATATCATACCATAGTCATGACATGAGGCTAAGAAGCTACACCAACTTTCGCCAGTGTTCCGTCGTGATGCTCCCGAGGAAATTATATGGCGACAGCCAAGAGAGGAATAATAAACTTATAACATCTACAGCTTCAATAAACGGATTCTAAAGGGTTAACTACTGTTTTCTATTTGTCCCTTATTTCCTTTGTCTATGTTTTGTTTTACCTAGATGTTCAAAGATGCAACTGTTGTTTGGGAGCGTTATATCCGATTTGTTGCCTGAAATTAAATAGGGCCTTAGGGCCTTTCTGTGATTCTCAATCGCTTTTGTGCTCTCCTTATAGTTAAACAGACTTCCATTCCATTTTCACCAACAAACTGCATACTTATTCCTTTTTATTAAGGTGAACACATCGAGTTTGCTCAGAGAGAAGATGAATACGGAAAATACTCTGTATCCCACCTTCCCCATGAAAACAGCGAGTTGGCATCTTGCATCTACGAGGTGTGATAAAAAAATAACGCAATTTTCGTTTTTCTTAAAGAATATTTATTTATTAATCAATATCAATTTTGTTCCCTTCAAAGTAATCCTCTTTAGATATAATACACTGGTGCCAGCGGTTTTTCCAACCTTGGATGCACTCCTGGAACTCACTTTTCGGTATAGAGTTCAGTTCCTTCAGCGATTCTGTTTTTATCTCATCAATGGTGGCAAAACGTTGTCCTTTCATAGTTCTCTTCAGCCTTGGGGATAGAAAAAAGTCACAGGGGGCCATGTCCGGTGAATACGGTGGCTGAGGCAAAATAACGCTTTGTTTTTTTTACCAAAAAATCGCGAATAAGCAGTGAGGTATGAGCGGGAGCATTATTGTGGTGCAATTTCCACGAGTTTTTTTTGCCACAATTCTGGGCGTTTTCGTCGGATTGCTTCACGCAAACGGTGCATAACTTCCAGGTAGTATTCCTTATTGACCGTGTGACCATGTGACTGGAACTCGGAATTATTGAAAATCGGAATTATGAAGGCCACGAAATTTGAAAATTCCCGTTATTTCTTTATCACACCTCGTATTTGTTTCGATTAGCTCGCATTTATTCGTCGGATGGGAAAGTTTTCCATTTTGATCCCCGCTAATTTTTCAGAAAAGATGACTTTCATGTTTGTTTCTCGTCTACGGTCAACTCCAGTCATTATTCATCAGTAAGCCTGTCCAATGACAGCATGGAAGGGCTTTGTATACAGTTCATAGTACATACACTGCCCTTGAAATGCAATGATCCAATATTTGTCGTCTTCGAACTCAGACAGGCAAACTGCCTTATCCCCTAAAAAAAATAAACATGGTAATTTCAACGGTATAAAATTCGTAATAAAATGTTAGAATAAAATGGCATATTAGAATATTGGAAATATTGTAATAATGGAAATAATGAAAAAATTAAATATTGGTACATTGGAAAACATTAAACATAACAATATTGACAGGTAAAATTATCTTGGTTACAATGGTTTGCAAATGCTGCCTGAGTTAACTATGTAAAAGTCAGTTAATGAAACAAGAGTTAATAAAACAAGGCGAGACTGTCGGGCTCGGTGGCGGCGGGGTAACGTCCTCGCCTGCTAACCGAAAGGTCGCAGGTTCGAATCCTGGGGAGGATTTTACACTTCCCAGGACATGGTTGTTTGGTCTTGTCCACTGTTGATTATTACTACTACCCCGTTGTAAAGGCCATAAGTGCTGTTTTCGGTGGTAATTAATGATATATAAAAACAATTTAAGTTTCTTTTACCCGGGACTACCACTCGCGCCGACTGTTTTCAAAGAATAGGGCGCTCTCCGACCACCCTCCTCGCCGGATTCTAATATTCAATAATTGAATTTTTAGCATTGGATATTCAATATTCCAATTGGAAAAAATGATTCTTCAATATACAATATTCCAATTACAAATATTGGTTTTTCTGACCACCAATATCCAATATTGGACATTGGTATTGGTCGTTCAAAAATTGTGGTTTTGGAACCCCAATATTTAAAACTATTGATATTGGAACCAATATATTGAAAAACTGCCCAGTCCTAGCCCGGATCCCCCAATATCGCGCTGATTGCTTTAGCCAGTTAAACTACCGAGGCGCATCTGTGAATGTTTTCGTAGGTTTTAAAGCAACAAGAAGTTCAAGACTGCCGGACATAAAAGGTTACTAAGCAGTCCAAAGCGTGCACTTAGCGCCACAGTCCGCGAGGTTAAAAGCCAATCTTTAAACAAAATAAGGTGTTCGCTCTTTTTGACAAATTTTGTGGATACCGCAACTAGCCACGATATTACCTTAACGGAGTCACAATTAGGGATTGTAAATTGAAATCCAGAATCGATTTTCGATTAATCGACTTTCGATTTTGGTTTTTAAAATCGATTTTCTAAAAATTCGATTTTTTGCCCAAAATAATCGAAAAATCGAAATCGAAATCGATATTTATTCATAGTAAAGTAATTGTCGGCTGAAATACGGATGTGCTGTTGTAACAAAATGCAAAATATGGGTTAATTGAAGCACTAGGGATAAGAACCGAATACAGTTAAATTTATTAATATAATATATTATTTTAAAGATATTAATAAGATATACAGGGAAGTAATAATCCATAACAGATACTTATAAACATATATGTAATATAACAAGCAAATTACATATAGTTTAGTAGCAATAAGAATTCTATTTTGAAAAGTGGGCATACTACAAAATGAAAAACAGAATTTTATTTATTTCTTGTTTGCAAAGCCGTGGAACCAGTGTTCCTCAGGGATGGACCTTAAGAAAACTGACATATTTAAATGTTCTCAGAATAATCGATTTTGCACCTGAGTTGCAATTAACCCGGCGTGAGAAAATAATCGATCACACGGCACGGTAGAGGCATATATAGATAAAATCCTGCTGGCTGGTTTGTATACGTGGGGATATTCTCCCTCTATCTCCTTCCAAGCTTGTAGTGGATTAGAGTTGGACTTGCGGTCGACTGGAGGGCGGTTTACGAACTGGCGCAGCTCGATTGACAAAATTCAAACGATAGCTTTAGCTAGCAAGCTAAAATCGAAAATCGACCGGCTGGAATCGATTTTGATCGGTTTTTCAAAACAAAAAGTCGACTTCGATTAAATCGAAAATCGGAGTGTGATAATCGATTTTCGATAAAAATCGAAATCGATTTTCCAATCCCTAGTCACAATTGCAAAATTCTAAAGAGGAAAAATCATTCTCCTTGAAAAATAAATTAGCTTATACAAAATGTTTTAACATTTTTACTAAAATGCTTCGAAAGCATTTTCATTTTTCTTTTTTAAGAACGTGAAAGTATTTTCTTTGGTTCGAATAATTTTGTTAATTCCATTGCAAGCATGTCAATGAGTATAGGCTGGGTCATTAATATTTTTGTCGTTTTGTACAAATAATGAAACAATGCATACACATATCTATGAACAGCACAACAATAAAATCGCGAATTTCTATCTACAGCGTAAAAATACAATACGCTCTATTTTAGATAAAATAATTTCCTGTTCACTGCATGCGACATTTTTATTTCGGCTCTATAAACCGTATGCGAGTACTTTTTCAATCTACGGCATGTATAAAATCTACTGCATAGCCAAATTCATCAATATGACGCCTGATCAGTGAAAAGTGAGATTTCTGTACACTGGAGTGTCAAATCAGCGTGTTGGAGACCCAAGAGTAAGGAAACAGAATTATTACATCAAGATCTTAAAGTAAAGCCGGCAGTAATTCGTGCCAGTGAATCACCCACTTAGTCTAAATACCCCAGAATCATACGAAAACTCTTGAGTGAACTTTGGCCTTCACTCGGTGACATTCCAACAGACTGGCGGAGTCATTGTAAAGGAGATTTTACCACCTTGAATCACGGAGCATTAAAATAAAAAATATATACACAATTTTAGGGCTTTTTTGGGTCCTTTGGTGATATACATGAAGTCATGATAAATTCAAACATGAACTATGAGGGGAACTATTTTCTCCGAATTTAGCGATCACCCATCGTTAAATGTAAGCTTATTTTTGTTTGATATAGACATTAAAGTAGGGATGGGTCGGTTCCACTTTTTTTCAGTTCCAGCTCCGGTTAGAACCTTCGGTTCCGGCTATCGGTTCCAGTTCTTAATTTTACAAACCATTTGCACTGCTCGATTTTCGATAGCAAGATAAGTTTTTTTGTTTGGTTATTATGCATATCTAGATTAACAAATCAAGTTGTCTCTACCCATTTGCATCCACAGGATCATAAAATTTGCTACATTATGAGAAAACACTATGCTTTATTTCTTGAAATTAGATAATCCAGATCGCTAATTCTCTTAAAAGGAACAAGCAAAGAAAGATAAATACCAAAATACAGCAGTCACCATTACCTTCTTGTAAAAAAGGACTCCTGAATATTCCTGCAAATAATTCAAAATTTTACACTTCTGTATTTCATTGAAATATTAAACATTAAAGTGTTTAAATGGCTGATTTCTGAGAATGGAATAGCCTCCAAGCTCTTATGCTGAAGATGGAAACCTAGGTCAATTCTTCATGAAAGTGAACCGTCACAGCTAAGTAATCATTGTTACTCACAGATGTCCACAAAACTGTAGTTAAGAGCTACAAATTTACCATCTTTCAATTTTGCTCTCAAATTCATACTGCTGTTTCATAATTCTCTGGAGTTAATTTATTTAAAATAGTTTTTCTTGGAGGGATTGCATAGCGATGTTCGACGTGAGTAAGTAGCCTCATGAAGCCTATGTTTTCAACTACACTACATGGCTGCAGATTTAAGCATATCATTTCTGCAATTAATTGTGTAATTGCTATAGCTCGTTAATCTAGCTGTTTAAATATTTATAGTTTATCAAAGACCTGTGCCAAAGTGGACTGGTGGTATGTTGACTAAGGCCCAGGTTTAATGAACTTGAGATAATAAGCTGCCGATATAGAAGCAGTTGATGAAGATGAACTTTCCAGAGAGCTGCTGGAACAATGGCTGGATGAAAATCTAGCAGAAAATGTTTCAGCTGTAACTGCAACTTAACCAGTTGCAAGGGGATCACATTTAACTACACATAATTCTTCATCACTGATGGCACTCGGCTTAGGATTAGTGGTCACAAACATTTTCATCGAATTTAGTAAGTACGTGTTCCATTTCTTTGGAGAGACTGTTGAACTTTCACAGCGAAAATGTATTTTACCCATCTTTTGCGCATGCTTTTTAGGTTAGAAGTGGACTTAAATGCACCCTTGGATATTAGGGAATGACATAAGTATTAAACTTCGCGCAAAATTCGTTGGCTGCATCCAGCGTGAAATATTTCCACACTTCAGAAGACATTGCGTGGGAATTCAACTGCGCGCGTAAAGTGAGACGTAGTTTTACCAGATATCGATATAATATGAAAAAATCGATATATGATAATATCGATAGCACGTCGCAAGTCAATAGCGCTAAGCCATGGTACTAATGCGCTAAGCGAAAGCTAATGAGCGAATCATTCAGCCGGCTAAATGCGAAGAGCTAATTCGTCTGTCGTGGCTTTCGATGGTGATACAGCGTGATTGATTTCCTTCATAATTGACTAATAGTTCAGTTAGTCCATCTTTTAACTTGTTGGCATGTGTTGGCATAAATTTACAAGCAAAATTTCCGTCGTTTCAAAATATTCAAAACATCGCTTCGGAATCCATCCGATATCTCCAATGGGCCAGGCAGCTGTCGGTGTTGGCTGATTGTGAATCCAGCAAAGGGACAAATAAATAAAACCGGCTGTCTTCAAAACCTGTGTTTTTCCGTAGTTTACTTTGTATTTTTCCTCCACGTTAACAAGACCACTAGTTTTTTTGTATAAAGCCTAATAAAAACACAACAAAAAGCAGGATCACGGCTATTTCTTGGTAAACACAGGTACTACATGAAACCGCCTGAATAATTGACTATAAACATGGCAATTATGATGTTCTACGTGTTTTTATAAAATCATAATATTATGTGAAAACAACTCATTCTCTCCAAGAAGTTATACGTACAGACGTCGATTATTTAGGGTTGAGTATAATCCGCGTAAAAGTAACCGATTTCGTACTTTGGGCCACCGTTTTTGTTAGTACCAACATGTTTCTTATAAAATAAAATATATAAATTCGTATGCTACTGCAAATATAGGTACTTACAGCTGTAATACCTTCACACAATGGGAGATAATAACGATATTAGGTTTTACAACCGTCGCATATATATCGGTTGTAAAACCTGCAAGCGAACAGTTTTTTTAAATTTGCAATACACAAGAATTTTTAAGAATGAAAATAAATAGTTAACCCACTACGTTTTTGTCATGATCACCCATATATAGTCGAGTAATCAAGAAAGCTGAATGGTCAACGGCAAACGTTAGCGCAAACGCTGAATGGTTATTTGGCAGAACACGGACTTGCATCAAGGAAAGAAAATCGATTAAATATTGTTCTAATAGACAGCATTTGCGGCTACCTTTACGTTCAAGCACTTTTACATTTTCAAGAAGCCGACTGTCGTCAGCTGCCTAATGCGAGGGAACCAGAATAGAGCCCCCTGAGCATGAAAGAAAGCTTCTCTTTCATGAGCGAAGCTAGTGCTAGAGTGCAAATGAAGAGTAATTCGCGTGTAGGCGGAATAAAGTAAAGCAATGTCCGCACGCACGAATGAAATTTTCTGAATCTTAATAATGATAATGTTTATCTACGTTCAACCAACATTTCGCTGATGGATAGATATTGTGATATAATTCACGAAAGCAACATGCCCAGACTCACATCTACAAGAGGTAGAGTTAACCAATTACATATATCAATCAGAAAACGCTAAATAACGTAGTATTTGACCACTTACTAGAGTTGAATGTTATAAAATCAATCATTTAGCCCTAAATATAACTGTTTCAGGCTGGATTTGGTGGGAGTTCTCGATATTCATAATGAATAAAAACACTTGGTAATCTTCCACAGATTTATTTCTTTAGCACGACGCGTTTCACCACACTGTGGCATAATCACATGATCACATGATAATCACATTATTATGCCACAGTGTGGTGAAACGCGTCGTGCCAAAGAAATAAATCTGTGGAAGATTACCAAGTGTTTTTATTCATTATGAACATTTAATCCTCTTTACGTGTGAATCTCGTTATTTCGCGAGAATTTTAAAACACATCAGCGCCGAATTCACCAGGTTTTAAGGCAAAGCCTCAACTTTCAGAGAGGTTTTAACTTGGTTTTCGCGCCAATTATTTCGGTACTGATTCTTTTTTGCTTCTGTTCCGGTTCCGTTTCTAAGCTAAAGAACCGGTGGAACCGAAGAACCGAACCGACCCACCCCTATTCAAAGGCAATAAGAAACGTTAAAAAGGAACACTACGAGCACGTAACTAAAAACGATAATGACAGTAATAACAATAAATGGCGTTTATTTTTCTCGGATGAATTAACTTAATAAGTGCTCAATGCTAAAAAAAAGTTAAATAAAATACAAATTCATTTTTGGTAAATTGGTATATACATTCATTCATTTGGGTATTCTCACAGCTGATTGGTAGGTTTTCGGAATAAAAAATATTCGTGGAATAATCTGAATATTTTGTAACTTAATCTAGGTTTTTAATAGCTGTAAATTAATATTAGTACCCCATATGAACGCTTGTGTTACGTAAAGATCACGGGGACCATTTATTTTAGTTCAGTCTATGCAAATTAAGGGAGGTTCCACCGCAACAGCGTGAATCATTACAAAAACATACTTACATAATTCAAAGTTATGATTAATTGGTTTAAAAATTCTCCTTTCACGGAAGACATGCACCAGCTATTAAAAACCAATATTAAGTTATAAAATATGCAGATTATTTCACGAATATATTTTTAATGAATACTTTTTTATCACTATAGAAGCCTAGTGCAGCGCCATTTCCATTGTACTAACGCATTTCTACTTCACTCACCGCAGTAATTAGCTAATAACTCAAAAAATAAGGTGGTAAGAATCATCATGCAAATATTTAAAACTGGAAAAAAGTAAACAAAAAAAGAGCGTTAAAACAGCGCTACCGATCGCTACCATTATAGTTATTGGCACCGTCGATGATAGCTATTTCGAACTTATTCGCAGGATCTACGAGGAAGGAGTATGGCCAGAGGATTTCGTGAAAACAGTATCAATACCAATCCCGAAGAAGAAGAAAGCGTCAGAATGCGAGGAGTATAGAACAATCAGTTTAATTTCGCACGCGGCAAAAGTGTTGCTTAGAGTACTAAATAGAAGGTTGGAGAGCAGAGCAAAGTGCTATTTAGGCGATGACCAATTTGGGTTCAGGAAGGAAGAAGGTGAGTTGGACGGAAAGGAAGACAAATGAGGAAGTGCTTGATATGGTGGGCGAGGAGAGGAAACTTATAGATGAGATTATGGGAAGACAGGGTAGGTGGCTGGAAGGGGTAATGAGGGACGGTGGTTTGCTGAAGGCCGTGATAGAGGGTAGGATGTTGGGTAAGCGGGGAAGGGGAAGGAAGAGAATCGGTTTTATCGACGGGATGAAGAAAGGTAGGACTTATGCTGAGATGAAGAAAGAAATACTAGAAGTAGAAAGGGCACAGCACGTGTAAGAGTTCGTTGGATATTCTCTGACTTTCATCACAACCTACCTCTAACCAATAGATTACTGTAATGATGATGATGATGATAGCTATTGAGGTCCCTAATTGGATCCGGAAATAATGACAGTTAAAACATGTCCGTCCATCAATCTATCTCTTTAGTTTTATGCATGCGATCGAACCTAGAATGGCAACACGAGGTAATTAAAATGTTCTTTGCGTCTTCGGAGAAGTAACTCACCTCGAATCTGATTACCGATCGAAGAAAACTTTTCCTGCTATAATTTCCAATGAACTGGCTCTCTGATATGAAGCCGATGAATGGTCGTGAGTCATCAATCGAGGGTTGGGAATGCAGATGGAAATCTGTCGACAGAGAATAATGAGCGGTGTGCATGTGGTACACGCATGAATGAAAGGATGCATGGACGATGGGGTAGCCGAGATGTTAAAGACCGTTGCCAAGGTCGCTGTGTAGTGACGCAGGCTCGAGGTCTGACGAGGAGAGGGGCTATTTGCAGCATCTCGCCGTCGGAGTCAAAGAGTTCGCGTGACTAAGTCCCTCCATCATAAGCAGCCGTCAATCGAAAGATTGGTTTGAGCAACAATCCAATTTCTGTTCACCTAACTGATTAATACCTAGAAAGCGATGTCTTTCGGCTGAACATGGCGGAACTCATACAAGACACTCAATGAACTTGTACTTTGTATTCCGAATACAATTTGTGTGGAAAATACAAAGTAATAGAAATAAATTCTTTCATTCAAACATCATTCCATCGTCCCTCATTAAGGTGTTGACGATTTATCCATCTTTTTTGCCCAGTATATATAATACCTATATATTATTCAAACATCGTTAGCTGCATGAAATAAATAAGAGAATAGATGGAGCCATTTGGAATGATTTCACAGGGAAGTATTGACGCCATAAAATGCGCGATTGGCCAAGTTAAATGGATCGGTTTGGTAGTTAACACGTCGGAAACACAGTTTTAATTAATGGAATTTCCTAGTTATTGTATTAACTATAGTCTATCAAAGTGCAAAATCGAAATATTTGACGAAAAAATCACTTTAATAATAAACATTTACGGGAACATTGCGCGCGAAAGCCATGTTTGGTGGACTATTTTCCAATGAAAATGGGCTTCACTTTTGCAAGGCTATATATGTGCTTTTCATGACCATCTACGGCCAAGCACTTTGGAGCATCAAGATGCCATCTACTCCCTCGTCTAAATTGCACTTTACTTATTTTGTTTGGAATTTCAATGCTACACACGTAATCTCATGGCACATGAGATATATTTTGTAACAATTCGATTACGCATATACGGATCATCTTCTAAACGCGAAAGAAAACATGTCATATTACTAAAATGGTTGCTAACAAATATCAAGGTGTCACGCCGAGTCAAAGATTTAAAAAAATATATTTAGATATAATGTCCGACTTATTGTTTAATTACCGCGCAGAAAACTCAATTCATATCATGCTCAAAAAAAGGAAAAATTGCAAAATATAACTCTTGTATCATTTCCATTACTGCATGTACGGTGATTTCCACCACATAAAGTATGTACATAAATGAAATGTTGTCCTAGAATTTAATCAACTTACTTGAAAAATAATAATAATAATAATAATAATAAAACGTCTTTATTGGGCGAGATTGGGACTAGAAAGTCCCATCTTCCATCTAACCCCTCGTCAAACATAAAATTATTGCAGTTAAATACATTGTCAAGTTGCTCTTGGAATTACATTCAACAATCAAAATTATAAGTTAGCAAAGTGTAAAAAGATGTGAGCAAACGTGGGAAAAACCTAAGGATATTGACTGTCGTCCTTATTGGAAAAAAACCCACTGCAGGAAAACGCCCACACAAGAAGGGGGGCGTGAAAAACCTGCGAAAACCTACTGAGAAAGAGCTAATGTAAACATGGATGTATACAAATACAAGAAAATATCACCCAGTACCTGGAAAGAAAAAGAATATTAGATGAGGCAGGAGGAGATTAGTGTTGAATCTTTCCTACTGTTCCCATGGTGTTTTATGTGTCTCGTTGTTGTTCTCGGAGAAGTTTTTCGTATAGTGCCCTTTTGAAGGATGCGAGTGATGATGATTTACGTAGCGGTAAGTCAATGTTGTTCCACTCGCGACATGCGGTCACAATGAATGATTTATTGAATCTGACTGTCCGGTGGTGAGGAATAACGAGTTTATCATTTCCCCTCGTATTTGAGTCGTGTACTCTACTAAGTGTTTGAAACTCGTCTCTTAGGTACGCTGGTGTATTTGTTTGTAAAATTTGATAGAGAAGACCAAGGATATGCAGCCGGCGTCGTGAACTAGGTTTTAACCAATTGAGATTGTTAATATAATTGGTAGTATGATCTGATATATGTAAATTAAATATGAACCTAATGCAGGCGTTGAAGGAGCGTTGAAGTTTAGTTGACAGGGCCTGAGATATGTCTTGAAAGGCAACATCGGCATAGTCAAAATGGGGAAATATTAAGGTTGAAACTAATTGCTTCTTTAAGGAGAGAGGAATAAAGTGTTTGAAACGAATTAGAGGAAATAATGACTTATTCACTGCTTTACATACCTTAGTTACATGAGATGACCAAGACAGACTTTCATCAATGACCAGTCCTAGATTAATAACTTCGTCGCAGTACTTTATAGGAGAATCAGAAATGCGTAGTTGCGGTAATTGATCCCTGTCGATTGACTTGAGTATTTTCGGATATCCAATTATAATAGCCTGCGACTTACTAGGGTTTATGCTTAGAAAATTGGATTTACTCCAATTGTTGATGTTTTCTAGGTCATTATTTAAATTACATATTCCATTGCATAGGCTTTTAACATTTGAATTTAGGTATACTTGGAGATCGTCAGCATAAAGATGATATTTGGAATGGTTAATCACTGAAGGGCAATCATTAATGTACAGGGAAAATAGCAGAGGTCCCAGTATAGAGCCTTGAGGCGCACCTCTTGCTGTTTTGATCCACATTGAGCATAAATCATTTGTAATTACTCGCTGATACCGGCCTGATAAGTATGATGTTATCCAGTGGACTGCTGTAGGAGAAAAACCCATGCCTCTCATTTTTGCTGCAAGGATATCTTTGTCTAAGGAATCAAAAGCTTTCGAAAAGTCAAGCAACACGAGTACTGAAACTTCTTTTTGATCCATGGAGCGTCTCAAGTCATCGGTGATTTTAGCTAATGCGGTAGACGTGCTGTGACCGTGTCGGAAACCAGACTGGCATTTATCAAGAATATTGTTGCACTTTAAGAAATGTGTTAACTGCTCATATACAAGTTTTTCGAGAACTTTGGACAGGATGGGAAGAAAGGATATTGGACGGAATTCTTTTTCCCCTTGGGAATTACGGAAAATATTTGCAGCTAGACCAGCGATTGCCGCCCCAGCCACCTCAACTAAGCTGCACTAATGTTTCAAATGTGTGTTCCCCACGATGCGTGTCCAATTAGCTAGCCTCTTTTAAAATTCTGATGCGCATGTTCTTCTGCCCCTTGAATTGCTTTGAAAGGTATGTACTCCGTTGACGTGCTTTACGGAATCACTCCGCGAGACGTCAAAAACTTGTTTTATGTTGACCGAAATTTAAAAAAACTTATCGCAGGTGCGTTTGTTCATGGTGCCTCCAGTCACGACGAAGCTGTAATTCCAACAAGGTCATCTCAGTTTGGCCAACGTTTTTTTTTTGTTTTCGAGGTATATGGACATAGACGCACGGCATACACAGTCTCAGGCACGTCCAGCACCATGACGAAAAGCGCCGACCCGTGGTCTTTGAAACATCCCAACCTGCCTCCAGTGATCCTGTCACTCGTGACGATCCAATATGCCCTTGAATCCATCAGGTATTACCTGTACGAAGGTGGTGATAAATTAATTTTTTTTATGAATAGATAAATGGCTTTATTCAATGAGGTTGAGATGGAGAGTCAAAGGCCCAGTCGTACTACGTCTAGTTACGTATTGTTTTATTAATTTAATCACTCCGAAATGTATTGGGCCACTGTTATCAGTGATCAACAAAACTCAATGAGCACAATGGACCACATTTTTCAAGAATATAGCATGAACATAAATAAGAACTAGACCAAAATATGGAAGAGAGAAACTGAATGCAGAAGTCACACGAAGAGGAGAGAAATCACAGAAAGTGGATTCCCTCACCTACCTTGGAAGCACCATCACATTTGGGACGGAAGATGTACAGCGGACATCAAGAGCAGAAGAGCCCAATCTAAGAATACGTTCGTGATGAAAAGGCAACTACTGTGTTCAAAGAAGATAGGACCACAAACAAGGAAACAGTGCGTAAAACATTTCGGGTGGAGCGTGGCACTCTATGGATCAGAAGCATGGACCATTGGAAAAGCAGGCCAGAAAATATTAGGAGCATTTGAAAACTGATGTTGGAGGATGCTGAAAATCAAATGGGTGGATAAAATAAGAAACGAAGAATTATACAGAAGAGTAGAAGAGGAAAGGATCACATGGAATACTATTCAGAAAAGAAGACCCATATGGATTGGGGCACACCCTGAGGCGCAATGGGTCTGTGAGAAATATAATTGAAGGAAAAATAAAGGGAATAGTCCCAAGAGGAAGGCAAAGGGATGACTGCATAGACCAAATAAAGAGAAAAGTACATAAGAATAGCTACCAGGGAGTGAGGGAACTATAACAGCATTGGATAGGGAAGGATGGAGGGCTGCAGTCAACCAATATGAAGGGTTGAATGATCAATGATGATCATGCAATAGATATATTTCCATTGGTGAACAGAATATGAATAAAATGACATTTTAGTCGTTTTCACCATGAAACCACCGTAAATACATGAGTTTTTAAGATGGCTGAGTTATCTTCTCATTTTTACTCAACGCTCCAAGACCATCCTTGACTCTATAAGGGCCAAAATATCTCGCTAAAAATTTCTTAGCTGACCGTCGCCATTTACACTGCTGCGATGAATTGCTGGCAGATAAAAAAAACTACGATCTTCACTAAAAAGTCATTTCAGGCGTGATCTGGTGGAATATCATAATTAAAGAAAATTTATACTGTGGAAAATTGCCAATTTTCTTTAATAATAAAGACGGTTATCACGATACGATGTAGTAAAGATAGAAGTTATTTCAAGTGCATCTACATCTACCAAATACCCTGCAAGCCACCTCAAGGGTGTGTGGTAGGGGATGAGTAGTCACCAACATGCATTACACTATACCCTAAAGTTACTGTAACTACGACTATAGACGTATTATCATAAAGCGCGAATACTTGTCACGAGGTGAAGCCTCGCAAGCATGCACTACACTATAGATATGCTACCAATGTTAGAGGGACGGTTAGCATTTATGTATTTTGCAACTACATAAACGGACAGAGATACAGAATAAAACGTGATTTAAATTAATCGCCAACGGGCTTGCTTGGTGGAAATTTTCCATATTTGGAAAGAAATAAACTTTGCAGTTTTCCAACGTGTGGAAAACTACAAAGTTTATTTCTTCCCAAGTAGTAAACGTGATGCCTAACATATTGAAGAGACATTCGACCATTTCCGCCGGGCGCATTACTTGGCCGTGAGATGAACTATGAAATGGTCGTTGCAGGCGGGGCAAGGAAAGGAGATTCCCCGTCCAGTTGGACGGTCGAAGGAAAGGGAGCACCAGCGAAGGAGTTAGGCAAGCAGCAGCGAGCAAGAAAACTAAAGCGTGGCTCACGTTGTGGAGGAAGGAAGTCGAGTGTGGGATGGGGGAAAGAAGTTTACCCACATTCCTGACTTACTACGAAGCCTTTGTTGTTTTTTTTTCCTACTCGCTCCGTCGTATCATCCTCCTCCCCCTGCCCCTCCCCCAAGCTCCACCCCCACACCACGCTACACTACCCCGTCCCCACTCCACCAGAATCATCATTACCCCTTCCCCCCCCTTCTACATTTCCAGTCTTTCCACGCCCCCCCCCTTCCCCCTTAAACTAGCTCTTCTCGAGGTCGTCCCTGGCTGGCTGGTCCGTCGCTTGAGTGCCTTCTCCAGACAGTGGGAAGAGGTCGATGCGCGCGGCGAGGAGGTTAGAAATTGAGACGATTGTTTCACGGTCATGAGTAGGGCTGGGCGGTTTTCCAATATATTGGTTCCAATATCAATATTTTAAAATATTGGAGTTCCATAATCACAATTTTTGAATGACCAATACCAATATCCTGTATTGAATATTGGTGGTCGGAAAACCAACATTTGTTATTGGAATATTGTATATTTAAGAACCAATATTTCAAATTTCAATATTGAATATTGGATTGCCAATGTTCAAAGCTCAAGTATTGAATACTGGAACCCAGCGAGGAGGGTGGTCGGAGAGCGCCCCAATTTTTTTAAACAGACACTGACGTGACACAGACGTGGCACTCCGTGCAGAACTTCCTTTTATTCCACCATTATTCATAGCAATAACTGGGGAAAAGAAGCTTACATGGATTTTATTGTTTTATTAACAGACTTTTACATAGTTAACACAGGCAGCATTTGCAAACCATTGTAAGCAAGGTAATTTTACCTGTTAATACTGCTATGTTCAATATTTTCCAATATAGGTACCTACCAATATCTTATTTTATTCATTTGTTCCGATATTTACAATATTCCAATATGCCGATATTTTCCAAAATTCAATATTCCAGTACAGGTTATTGATATTGGTCCATTTTCAATATTTTAAGATATTGGATATTGATATTGGGATTTAAATACCGCCCAGCCCTAGTCAAGAGCTTTGACAAGAAACTTGATCAAAAGGGTTTGGGTATCGCATAGATATTTATTTTCATAATTAGGTGATCTACCGGATAACGGGGTGGGTGTAAATGGAAGTGACAAAAATCCTTTAGTTTTTTACTCCACGTCGAAATACGCATATTAATGGCTTCCATTATTCTCCAAGAGCAATCGTGCCATATGGCTCCATATACTCTCTTATTTATTCTATGGAGTTTCGTGTGCCAGGTAGAACTTGAAGGAAATGAAATAGGATCAAATTACCATAAAGAATTTTTAAGAAAAATAGTTACATCAAACTGCATAAAGGCACTTCTAGTTTTTTGCACGGTGAACTAATGACAGATATGATAATCTCACAATGACACTAAGCTCTTACTCGAAAACATTGTGACTCTGAGACGGTCAGAGCATATTTTGTGTCGGTTTTTTCATTTTACAGTAAAAGTTAAAATACTATTCTCAAAAAAGTTGGCGTTAGATTAAAGCAGAGACTAGATAGTAGTGTTAACTTAGTACATGGTATAAGGTGTCAAGTCCTCGAAATATCACAACCATTCGTCGATCAAATATAGATTGTTTTTCCCTCCGCATCTATTTTTCTATAAAATGCATGATAACTCCCGCCACTAAAACTTTCTTCATAATTAGTAGTTCCTTGGTCATCGACTTGCATTCTGATCTAATGACTTCACTTAACTTATATAACAGTATGCAATTTTTTCGAGAGTGAACTGGAAAATAATATCAGAGACAAATACGCATTCATACGTACCGATCACGTCCTTCCCTTTCGGGGTAGGCGCAATCATAGAGCTTATTGTTAAAGAGAAAATGTTTTCACAAAGTTTCTTCGTTTATATCAGGGATCTTTCGGGGTTTGCACCGGGTAGTTAGGTCCATGGCGGCCGAAAGATCCCTGATATAAATCTTCGCCGGGAAAGCCTGAAATCTTTCTTCGTTTAGTTAAAACTTGGCTGTTTACACAAAAAAAATTGATACTCTATTCTAAGAATTAAAAATTGACTGCTTCTGTTTATTAGAGACTATTATATATAATCTGCTAAACGCATAGTGGTATTTTTGTCTTATTTTGCTGTCCATTAGAGACTGTATTATATAATGTCATGTACGCATAGTGTTTTGTTCAATTTTTTTGTCTGGGTAACGCATGTCTTTGTTTTTTAAGGTAGTCTTACCTCAGGAATAACCTTAAAGACTGCCTAAATCTTTCATATTCGATATTAATGTAGTTGTGTACATTATTTGATGGAAGAATAAACAACTTACTTACTTACTTATTGTAAATTATTGATGATAGGTATAGGAAACTGGTGCTCTTTTAATTATTTTCTCCATTATGATCCACTCTTGCGTACCTCTTTAACTTCAACAACATTTATAAATTGCTTCATAAACGATTTCCTATTTGTAAGACTCCTAATAATCCTCCTATAAATAGAATCTTCAATCTCATTCACACATGACTTTCTTGGTCTGTCCCTTCCTCACACACCATTCATACCACTATTATTAATTTGTTCAGTTATTCGACTCCCATCCATTCTCTCAACATGGCCAAACCTACGAAGCACGCTCCTTTCACACATTTCCATTACCGGAGTATCCACTCCACTTTCTTTCATCACCCAATCAACACTAACCTTATCCCTCTGAGCATCTCAGATACACCATACCCACTGCATTCATTCTATCCCTCTTTTCAACTGTTTCAAAAACTGAAACTTCAACCTATTAGGCATTCTCATTAGTATGAAGATACAGGTCTCCCGGGTTTTAACCATCTTCCCTACTGAAGTTGTCTTCATTATTGCTTATCTCTAAATCACCTCCCGTATTAAACGTGGGAAATTTCTTTTTTCCTCGGAAATTAGTTTTGCTTCTTCAAATTTGATGTTGTGGGTAGGGCCCATCCATTTGTGCTCTGCTATGACAGAGAGTCGTAGTTGCCTGTTGTTTGTTGTCCTTTGATGTTCATTAGGGCAATTTACATACGTAAGAATGAAGACTACTTCAATAGGGAAGATAGCTCTTCCCTCGCTAATGCCTGGAAAAGCGTTTTGCGCGGGAAAAAGGCAAACATCAACAGCCAATCACGAGTGACCTGACCCTTACGGATAAGATATATAAGGCGGCCAAAAGAATGCATCCTCACTTCACTGGCCTGTAGAAGCCAACTGCAACGCCGGCGAAACTATCGCCCAAAGAAAATGGACCTACGCGGACTAAAACCCGGAAGACCTGTATCTTCACATTCATCAACCCGCGGAAGCCTAAACAAGGATTCACATTATTACAAAGTGCTAATAGTATCCTATAATCGCGAAGTAAACAAATTACCCTTGACCAATAAGGACTACGCTAAGAATAAAACGGAGCACTTTAATTCCCTTTCTTAACAATGAAGCATTTTAACTTTCTCTCAGTTTCTTAGAACCATAAATCTTTGTTCAGTCAACAAATGAAATTGATTTTTTTAACATGAAATTAAATTTATAAGAAAACTTAAAGCATCGCCATTTTCACGGAGTGATGTTCAATTGTTATTCAATTCTGTTACATATATATGAGTTCATCTAATCTGGAAATTTTCAGCATTCATCGAAATCAACACGGTAAAACACATTCCAACTTGAAAGCTTATGAAATCACAACCCATTTTTATCATAATATCCACATCTTCAAGTGTCAAGCGTCTAAAGATGTCAATCTGTGGATAAAATCGGGTTTAAAAACAGAAATAAATTTAGTGCAACACGGAATTTGGTTGAGTGGAAAATTCAGAAAAAATTTTCAAAATATTCAGGCAATATTGCTCGTAATTTGATCGTTGTAAATGGAAAAAATATGTGCAGTATTTCACCCGATGATAACATAGTACTTACTTCGAAACCCTGGTCGTAATTGGAGTTGTTTTCATTTGTGGAGAATAGTGATATTTTTATCAATGCATATACTTCTGAGAAAAGCTTTCTTTTAAATTAATTTCGCTAAAAAATCTGGTACATACCTAAATAAATGCGTAGGTACGTACATAAAATAAAACGGTACAAATATAATATCCACAACACGAAATATAACACCAATTAAATGTCTGTGTTAATCCAAAGCACAAATTTACCGGTATTTAGTGTTATTTATTTGAGATAATGCATTGAGGGTAGAGGGGAAATCGTATTAGATATTCCTTGCCGGCGTTTCAAAATTCACTGAATTCCATCATCAGGGTTAAAAACACGATGCAGAAGGTCAACAATATAAACATCAAACGCCAATAGACATACGAATAAAATATATAATTCTGCCAACAGTTATTAACTCAGAATGAATTTTAAATACTAAACTTAAATTGGTACATATTACGCCCAAAAGTATAGAAAAAGGATGTTAAAATATGCAAGCGTATTACTAAATAAATTTTGTATGTTAGAACTCGTCGTTTTCGTCGGCCCCGGTGGCGACGGGGTAACGTCTTTGCCTGTCAATCCTAGGGTCGCGGGTTCGGGTCCCGCCTGGGTAGATTTTTCTCACCTCAGGGCATAGGTGTTTGTGTTCATCTACTGTTAATGTTACATCACCCGATGTTTGAGGCCATTGCGAGCTGTTTTCCGGGTAATTGAAAAAAAAACTCAAGTTGGCATTACAGAGACCTCAGTAAGTAAAAAGGAAATATTACAACACATTTACATTCATAACATAAGAGCATAATACTGCACAGTTGATAATTGCCATAACACTTTTCACTATTCATGGACAAGGTATCAGAGAAAGGTATTAATATTCTATCACCTTGATTTATGGACAATCAGGTAAGAAACTACTCGTAAATATGCAAATGAATTCGCACTGGGATGTACATCAATATTGAAAGTTTCCGTGAGCACGCCATGTAATCAAAGATGCAGAACACCGAATATTTATTTGTATAAATATATTCCAGAATAGCGAAACTACCACGTCGAGGCTCATTTGCTGGAAAAATCGGGACCTCCATCCCGGCATTAAACAATCACTACCTGCCAGCGATCAAAAACGCACCGTGGTGTACGATACAAACCGCCCGTGGGTGATTTCGAGGGACGCTCTTCCTCGAGATCTCTTGTTTATTTATGCGTTGCCCGTCAACCCGCCTCATCAAGAGGGAGGAGGTGGCTAAGCCGCACGCCCCCGAGGAAGCCCGCCTCTCCAAACCCATCCGTTCCTCTCACGCGTTATCAACTTGAGGAGCATCGCCTTCGGAGGGAAATACCTTCCCTCCACAGCCCGCTGACCTCTTTGGGATACACACGTTCTCTCTCCCCTCCCACGCGGTTAATCATCTCAAAATATTTGAACAGTTTTCCCCTTCACCTTCGATACCTCACGACCCGCCCTAAACTCCTCCTCGTATTTTCTCCCACGAACAAATGATCTCCCCCTGCTCACCCTTGCAGCAACAGCACCGCAACAAAAATCCCATCCTTCTCTCTTTCTCTCTCCGCCGAAAGAAATAAGTCTCGCCGGAGAGCATTTTTGGAACTCCTCTGATAATCTCACACCGCCCGTCAAAGCGAAATCATCGAAGCCGTTTTCCTCAAGGGTAGTTAGAGCCAGATATTTAAAGCCGTAATACCGAGACCGAATTCGAATTTTATTTTTAAATTTCGGCTGTTGTAATAAGCATGACATAAATATGGTATAATGATGCAAAAACTTAGTTTTATAAGGCTGCGCTTCTTATTAATTAGCTAAATGTACCTAAGTAAACGTTTGAGACTTTTACTAGACTAGTATTTTCGCGCCGTACGCTGAAAATACCTTTACAATCGATATTTATAAAAATGAATATGGTGAGTAATGAGTTAATTCTTTAAAACAATTGACAAAAACACACAAACTACCCACCGTTAAGTTTCTGACTCGATCTTTGCGTCAAAACTTCCTTATTATTTTAATTGTGTTTTTTTCGGAGCGTACAGTCGTACAATATTCCATGAAAAACAACTTCTATTTTTTTAACATCTCGAAAAATAATGTGGTGACCGGTGAGTAGCTGATATTACTGTAATACTCGAGAAATATATTGTCAAGCTAAGAGCTAGACAACATTTATTTAAAGAATATCAAAGAAATTCGATGAGAACGTTTAAGAGTGATATTATTCTTCACTAATTAAGCCCTACCTACAATATGCATTTAGCATTTGGAATCCCTACGAAGCAGGTTTGATATCGGAATTAGATCACGTGCAGCGACAAGCGTACTGAAGCTAGGTTTATGGAATGTCTTGCAGTGAGTCGAGACTATCAACAGAATTGAAATGAGAGCCACTATCACAGCATAAATTAAAGAATGGGCTTAAACTTAAAAGGCATGTCCTCATTGAGAACAGAATTTTTTTTAAATAAACAAACAAAAAACTATAATTACTTTATTTGTTTTGGCTCACACAGTCGTGGAACCTCTTTAAATTTCCCGCAAGAATTAACTTGTTTTCTAATCTTTTTTTACTAGAAAATGGCATAAAGATGAAATAGAAAATTCCTATTTTTACTTGCTGGCATTTAACATCATATAATTTATCAAGTTCGACAGGGAAAAAAATGCGTAGAATATGGATAAAATGGTTAAAATGCCATTTAATTCACATTCTGAATACACATTGAAAAACATGTCCCTTATCTGATGTGAACAACAAAATCATTCATTTCCAGGTTATTTCATTCTCAAACTGAACTTAAAATTACGTGAAGTAAAATTAATTCAAGAATGAATTTAGCAAGGGGGTAAATTAAATTAATTAAAATTCTGCCTCCATTATATGAAAGCCACTTTCGCGAAAAACTGCCAGTACGAAGCAAAGTTGATGAAAATTAGACCTTCGATGAAAATTTGATCTTCGGTAACAATTAACCAAAAAAACAATCGTGGATGCAATTATCGAGGTTCTTTTATTATTTGGCGTACATCAACTCTGCTCTAGATCCGTTTTGAAGTGCGCAGTGTCCGATTCGAATGGAAAGCAAGTGCTCTGTTGTGTTGCGTAGTGGGCAGCGCACTAGAGCGAATGGAAAGCTCCCGCTGCCTTGGGGAAAAGATTTTAACCTTTAGTTCAGTCGGAAACCTTTTAAACATGAAATACTTTCAATTATCCATGTCTGACGCCTTTAACTGAGAAACAACTCAAAAACAGCAATGCGGATGCAAAAATCGAAGTTCTTCTTTGTCAAGTGCACATAAACTCTGCTCCCGATCTCGTTTGAAGTGCGCTGCCTAGTGCGCAGGGCCTGAAACGAATGAAAAGCAAGTGCGTTGCCGTACTGCGAAGTGATTAGCCCACTAGAGTGAATATAGCGCTCACATTATATATTTTTTTAAACAACACAAAAAAGGTGGAAATTTAGTGTTAGTTTTGACTCACACGGTCTCGACGGAAACTCTTCTTACCAACCCGTTCCATGCTCGCCCCGGGGAGAAGGAATGAAACAAGGGGGAGAAAACGAAGAACGATATAGCTGCGTGATAACGATTATGAAAATTATAAAACAAAAAAAAATTACAAAAACATTTCCTTCTCTCCCTGTAGCCCCGGCACGAAAAACCGTGGTAAAAAAAAACATCACGTGGCCTGGGGCCATTTTTTTCATCTGTGGGAAAGGTAACTTTTTTTCAAGCGTTCGCTTCTTTTGCGGGAAGGCGTGATTTGTTTTGTTTTTTTAACCTCGGGACATGGAAGAGTCGTGGTTAAAAGGGAGGAGGTGGTGAAAGTGGGAGGAGGGAATGATTTTTTTCACGGGCTGGGCGTGTCGGCCTTAAGATAAAAAGGGGGTCCGGTCCAACTATTTTCGATCTCAAACTAACACTCTGCACCATCTCACAGCACTGGAGTGAGAGAGTGGGGGCAAGGTTGTATTTCTTCCCTCCAAAGGTCGATGTTTAAAATGTTCATCCCTTCCTTTACTATTTGTGAAATTGAGCATTAATATTTTTTAAATCAGGTGAGAAACAAGAAGTGTAAACAATTCAAATACCTACGGTCTAAGCACTGGTAGTTTGCTGTCCACGATAGCATGTAATAATTTAATGAAAGAAGAATAGTATTTTGATTGAATACTTTTTACAAATATCATAAACAGATACATCATTAAAAAAATATAAAATTTTAATAATCTCTTCATTTAAAAATGTCAATTGAATGAATAACAATTAGCTTCTATAAACGGTTTGCGTATCTTATAACCTCGCTCTCTTGTGGGTAAATATTTGCTTCTTTGAGCTCAATATTTTAGAAAACCTTCAGTTGAATGACAATTAGCTTCTATAAACTTAAAAGCAAGTGTACATTACCTGGATCTATGGAAGATTTGGTGTTTTCCCGGTGAATAAGGCTGAAGAAGTTATCCTGGATTTTCCACCGGGTCAGGAAGTCGACTGTTTCAAACGTTTCGATGGCTGTCTCTGTCATCGTCTTCGGGGCTCATTGCAGGTATCCACAACTTCTTTCCTAAAGGTAGAGAATTCAGATAGTGCCATACCCTTCAAGAATATTTACACGCACCTAACTTGAATTTTTGGGTTTATTTGAACACAAATAAACTTGTCCAAAATAATGAATACAACTGTGTTTAAATTGTCAAATTCGGCATTCTAAAATATCAATTATAATAAGTTAACACTACTTCGAATGCAGTTTTAAGAGTTTATTAGAATATATACTAGACTTTTTAAAGTCTCTTTGATCTATTTATCTTCCAAGTAGTTTGCTTCACTCAACACAAAAGCGCTAATGCTACTTTAAAATTATGAACTTGATAGAAACTCAGAAATTGAAATAAGAAAGAGTGGTGGAGTAAAAAAAAAACAACTAGAACCTAAGACGTCGCAACGCGTCTTCTGGAACCCCTAGTTATTACCATCCTGAATGAGGACGAGTTTTGTTTTATAAGCAACGGAGCTCTTTAAGGGTTGGGAGAATAATGGTAGGCAGTTAGCAGTGATGGGAAGGATGATTTGGGAGGCAGTTGTTCAGGTTTCTAAGGGTTCTAAGGATGCGGGAGGGCGAAGAAAATTGGTCCGCCCAGGGTCTGGACAAGGTGGGGGTATTTAAGGTATCCGTAGAGGTAAGTTACGTGGCCCTGGGCAGACCTCTGAGTGGTTTGTGGTGGATGTGCTATGCATGGAACGGGCAATTTCCACAGTTTTATTTTTTAAACCACAGCTACGCCAGCAATGAGAGGTGGTAACTGCGAGTAGCTGTAGCTATAAGAGATTCCAACCCGACCGTGTTATCCAAAATTAATACAGAACTCTATTTTTCCATTTGTATTGTTTAAAAAACTACGTTGTTTCCTCAATGCCTTAGCTATGAGAAAAAAAATTAAGGTACAATTTATACTAATTATTGGACAAATATATTTTAAATAACCTTTTTCCGGGCATATGAGCCGACTATTAATCATGAGAAAACAAAAGTAATGAGATTTTCAAGGACAAAGAAAGTGAAGTTAGTCATAAGACAAACCAGATCATGCATACCTATGTAAGAAAAATGATAGATGAAAATCATAGTTGTGAGGGCACAAACCTTTTCTGAAATTAGGTGATTTGACTTGGAATGACCCAAATGGGAGTTTGCTAATGTAATAAGAATCAGGTGGCAACTTTTTTTATCTATATTATACATTTCTCATTACACCCATAAATATCAGCTATTAGAACGAAATAGAACATACTAGATCTATATACCATTGCAAGGTTATTTTTTATAGAATTATCTCCGGGTAATTACGGTACATGCGAAACAATGTATTTGGTCACTTCTCTTGTAATTCAAGAAAAAAATCTGGGTGAAACGAAATACACCAAAAAGAACGAGATCCATAGTGTTTCATCTATAAGAGTGAATAGATTAACATTCTCTTCGAAACTGTAAATAACTAATTGTACTCCCCCACGCCTGTATAGTATCCAACCCTGAATACAGGAAATGTCAACTGCGCAAGCAAAAAAATAGCCACCACCACTTTTTTTGTTCTGACGTTCACCCTGTATAAGTGTACATGGCCAAAAATTGATCACCTGCATAGATCTGCACCTCCCAGGAATTTGTTATATTCTGCAATATGTACAGGAATGGGTACAGTCAGATTTTTCTTTTCTTTCCTTGCTGACTACTTTGTTTCTGCCCTAAATACAATTTGTCATTATGGTCAAAACTGCAAATTCGTTCCTGCAAGTATCTGGTAAATCACCATTGGTTACTTCTTCAGTCGTCCCTCTGGCTTTTTTATAAATACTTTTTTCTGTTCTCCCATACATGCAACATACTTGACTCAATTTTTAAGTAGTGTGTCTGTACCTCCTATTCCAATACCTAGTAACCTATGCAGCAACTTTTATGAAGGGAACAGATAATCAAAGTGCAATCTTCAGCAAAAAATGACATTACTTGAAGAAATAAAATTAATTACACCTTGTACATAAATCAATATATAGCAAAAGAAAATCTAGATCCCTTTTTCTGGAGGATCATTTCCAGTTAGCCAACTACTACATCGCCACCTTTCCCAAAACCTGCAGAGTGCATTTGGATATCTTATACACGATCCGCCATACGATACCGCGTGAATTATACGCCCATTTGATTCAGCCAGACATGACTTTATTAGGTTCAGACAGACATGACTTAAACCGAATAGGTTTGCCTTTTATGAATTCCTCTGTACCACGCTTGCCATAATAAGTATTTAAGGTTTTATCAACTCAACAGTTCACCTTGAAAGGCAAGCGTGTAAAAATTCATATCCTAAGTGTATTTTATACAACGTATCGGAAATATCAAGCTTTGAGTCGCAAGCCAAATGTAAGTAAGGGATAACATCGTCAAATCTTTTTCTCAATTTGGATTTTTTTTAATAATCACAAATACTTTACATAGTATCATTTATCAATAGTAAATACCTTTTCACAGCTTGTTTGATATGTGGGGTGAATTAAATTCGGAAGTCTATCTTTCAAGATGTAGGAATGCAGTTCCAAGGTCGATGCAAAAATTATTATTGCTGAGTGTCCACGAGCAACTGTAGCCGCATTAAAAGTTTGAAAATCCATAAAGCAATTGAATTCGCGCAAAATTAATAAATATTTTTATGAAGAAAAGGACATACATATTTACTTACCATTTTAGCGTATGTTAGTCAAATGTGCGCCGATCAGAGCAGATTTTGTGCACTTTCGAGCAACACAGCCGAAGCACAACTGACGGCAATGAACCCTTACAGGGTCAAAGTGACAAGGTACCGTTACCTCTTTACCTAGACCCTTTCCAAAATTACCATGTTATAAAAAAGGACAACCCTCGAAAATACCTCATGCCTACAATGGTAAGAGCTCTCTGGAAGGAAGAGAGAGTTTTTCTTCATAATGCAACTTAAGTTGCTCGTGGGCTTTAATGGCTACAACACTACACTCCGTATCAAACAGGGCAGCAAGTTAGATTTTATCAGTTTGATATTTCCACATTAGGCCTTATTTCCATTGTCTATCCATTTAATTATTTCTTGAGATAGATATCTTATTCTCTAAATTTAGCTGCGCGCCAAGGCATATAAATATCTCAAACGCCAAGGAAAAAAGCCCAAGTCTCCATGGATACAACGTCAATTACGCGAATGGCACAGTTCTCAGAAACAACATTGGTTGGTAAAACAAATGGTAAAAAGATTATTAAACATAATATTTAGAATATTTTAGTTTTTTTTAGAATAAAGTGCATGCCATAGTCGGCATCACCCCATGGCCACAAACCTTGAGTTGGCTTGCAAGGTACCGGCTCGACGTGCACATGGTATCTATATCTACATAGCCATGTCAAGAGTGTGTGATAGGGGGTTTATTGCCACCAAAACATGCACTCACTATGTACTTCATAAGCTTTGAGAACGAGTGTTTATCGATCACCTACACAGACACATGTGGGCAAAAGGACTTTAGAAAAAATTGTAAGAAAAGCAAGCATGAGAGACTTGCTGTAAGTAATATTTGACGTGCGTATTCCTTTAAAAAAATATTGTAACACAAAGTAACTAACTCAGCCACCTGTTACTTAACCAATTTATTAGGTCTCGATGACACGTAGGTATCTCGTTTACCGGCGTTGAACTGAACAATTCTTTTTGCTAAAGGGAGGAGAAATATTATTTTTTTAAGTTTTAAAGAGTCCATATACACGCCTACCCCAATATTCTCAAGGTGTAGACGTGTCAAGGAGAATAAATGACGTCACTGAACCCAGGCTGATATCCGAATTGATAATAAAGGTCAACAGTTACGATAAGAAACTAAGCGTCGCGTGAATATCAAGGGCCACAGTCAGCAAAAAAGGAAGGCTCGAATCCGTTCAGTCATGACGAATTTCGCATATCCAACCAGCCATCTAAGGTATACATACCCATTGTCTCGGGCAGGATAAATTTGGACGATATCTGAACCCTAAATCGCCAATTGGGTGACCTAATCCATCAAATCTCAGAATACCTCTACTTCAAAAGGTGGCCATAATCTTGAGAATTCGCGAAGAAATAAAGTCTGACACTTTTTTCTCCTACTGCGCGTAAGATCGTTGAAATGCAAGGCAAATTCGACTTCATATTAAAGTCTACAAGGAACCCAACCCCTTACGGATGTAGTATCGAAGCAGAAATTGTTGAAATGCTCCATAACGACGAAAAAAGTGATTACAGTTTTCCTTTGGAATGAGAATTTATTTCACGGATAATTATGACGCCGAAATAAACGAAACTTTTAATTTAAATAACTATAATTCAGTGGGTAACTTCTATCCTTCTCTGAACAATTACAGATCCATCCTCATTCATTTATAATTCCCACTAATGGCTATTTCAATCGGGGAATATGATTGTTTGAGTAGATTAATGAAGAGATGAGTCATAAAAACTGAATTTTGTAATTATCTAACTCAAAACATCCCCATTAAATAGCTCAAGAGTAATTATCATCCTCACCACTCGTTTCCGCATCTGTCACGAACACAACGACGCAATTTAATGCCTCGTCTTGGAAACAAGTCTTAAAGTGGGAGCATTAAATCAGGCATTTAACTGGTGAATGGGGAAACCGTTTCAGACGCCAGTATATTCAGTAACAGATAGCTGGGACAAACAGCAAAGAATAAATTTTAGGTCGGAGGAAAGCAATTAAATTCTCCAAGTTACACAAACCGCTTCAGGGGCGCACATATTAGAAGAATATGCGGGTTATCCTTGAAGGGCCTACGTTTCATCAGGCGAGTGGTGGCTAAACGCAAATGCAAATTGAGAGAAACATTTTACCTTTCATTTAGTAAGGCTGCAACAAGTTTTTGGGGCGCATTAGGCAAAGAGTTAATAAAAGAATAGGATAAAGCTTTAGGAATCTTTAACCTGATTTTTAAGAAAAGAAGTTTAGGATAAATAAACTGCACAGTTTCAGGCGTGACTTTGTGGAACTGCATATTTACGTTAAAATAAAATAAAAATACTTGGTATATTCCACACAGTAAAATTTCATTCACCGACCCGTCTACTCCGGGTTTCGTCTACTCCGTAGACGTGAATTTGTATTCACGTTAAACTTACCGTTGTTGCTGTAACCCTCACCTTCTTCTGGTTGTTGTTACCTTACAAATTATTTTAATTATCGTATAATAATGTAAATACAGACAACACTTATGCTTTAAAAAATTATCTTTTAATTTTTATATAGGTGGATTGGGCCCAATTTACAGGATGTTCAACCCTTTTGCTATTTACCAATGAATACAATTTATTGTAAGTGGCACTTATCGTTCTCCCGTTCCTTATTTCCCCACTCTCGTGGTCCTCTCGGAGATCTTATTTCTCCGGCTGCCGTGCGTCTCGCGCTGCCGCCGCAATTTCCTCCGTCTCGGCTTACTCTCGGCTTCTTTCAGCTTTCCTTACTTGGAACCGCCCCTGTAACTATTCCCGTCACTTTTTGACAATCCGACCCCTTTTCACAAAATTTTATTCCCCTTTTCCTTCTCCTTTTGGCCTTTTACTCCTCCGAACACCTTTCTCATTTCACCATCAATCCTACTATCACTATTTTACTCCTCACCCACGCGTCACTAGTTACGATCCTTTGTCGCCTTGTTTATTTACTTGCGCCCTAACTACGCATTCTTACGTTATTTATTTATTTACTGGGCGTTATGTTATATTGTCCATAACCTTCCCTCTTCCAAACGAATCCTGTCCTTGACCTTAGCAATTAGGTTCTCCTGCCCATAATTCCCTTAACACCCTCCCCTCCCCCCCCCTCACAACCCCTCTTATACCACCCCTCCAAATTTTCCATATATAAGGGCTTGCTCCTTTCTGTCTTTAACCCTGAAAATGTCTACGGAGTAGACGAAACCCGGGTCGGTGAATTAAATTTTATAGTTTAGGAGAAATATTCGGCTGTGGTACTGTGAGGGACACAGCCGTGAGTTTTACGTAAATACGAGTTATCGGGCTGTAATAATAGCCGTCAAAGTGCTTGCGTCGCGTCGTAATCTGCGGCACGCGCCTCGTCGACTTCCTGACGTTCCGAAGTCGTCTCACCCGTTCCTCCACGGTTATGGCGATACTGATCGATGGATATATAACTAGACGCCCTTTCCAACGGGAGACTTTTTTATATTCCCACTGGGATTTTCGATAAGTGTGGGCTGAAATATGCAATTAGCTTTAAACTCCATTACTTATTCCCGATACGTCACTAGTAAGCAGTTTTCAAGAACATTTTTAGCCTCAACTGCGCATATCTAGTCGATATCTTTCGTTTTGCACCAAAATCAGCGCGCTAGCGCATCGCAGTCGCGTGATGTATCTACCTATTGCCTATCTATCTACCCCGGAAATTTTCACCCACGCCCATAATGGCCGCTAGTCGGCACGGGCAACCACTAATGGTGTGGTCCAGTGCACGCTACGGAACGCTAAAATTTCTCTCGCTCCAAACGCTTCCGAACAGCGGTCCACTGTCGCTACGGACATTCCCAACTTTCTGCCAGTAGACCAGTTTTGGAGGGTTAGCAGCGAAGTGTCATGGCGGAGTTCATTTTTCGAGATTTAAGGAGCGAGCTTGGACGGCAACTATACATGAAACTGGGAAGAGATAGTTTCTTATCCATGAGTTCCAGAGGCGTAGATGGGAATTTTTTAACGAGGGGGTCGAAGGATATATAAAGAATTTCTCTCGTCTATTTCGCAGGAGCATTCCAAATGTGCATCGAACTGTTGTAAGATTTGGTGTAGATATGTTCATCCTAATAATACGGCGAACCATATTAATGTTATTGGGATTCAAGCACTTCAATTGCTCATATCAGAGGAACCAATGAGTTTAATTCCCCAAAAACAATAAGCAGAAAACAATTTTTCTCGGTCACTCTTGAGATGCAGGCAAACAAAAGTAACCAAGGGAGGGAGGTTATCCCCCCCTGTTTCTACATCTCATATGACTCCCTGTTCATTTTTTAATAAATGAGGCACCAGTTTTCTACTCATTCCCAGTAGGCTCTTGCAACTGTCAATATTTTAAAATTTTGGGTTATTCCATATCAAATGTGAACCAACTTTTTTCCAAAATGAAACCGCCCGACTCGGCATTCCACAAACTTTTTGTGGTCGTTCCTTCTCTCAAAAAAATAAACTGAGTCAAATTTTAGTCTCCTAAGTGTAGTGGTTTCAGAAATATGGGTGCTTACATTTTGGTAAATGCTTCTTGGCTGCCGCAACGTGCAGCTGAGGCGGATTAGTTTTCATTCATTGCTCGGCAATTTTTTCCTGTGGTCGGCAACTAAATTGCAAGACTCAGACCGTCAAATGTAAAATTATTTACCCCTAGCCACCTTCCTAAAAGACGGCAAGGTAACTTAAGGAATTTTGCGCCTTAAAAAAACGCCATCTTTTCCTGGGATAATTCCACAAATAAAATCACTCATATGGCCAGAGTCAATGTCAGATTTGGCCTCAACGCTACCTGCGAGGAACTTTCGGAGACGCAGTAGGGCTAGCTGAAAACTCACCGTTGAAATTCGCGTCAGTTTTAGTTACACTTTCAATAAGTTGAAATGCCATCAAGAATTGAAATATCGTATTAAGAGTGGCCGGTTACAATCCACGGCGGCAATTCAAAACATTAATTCACTTTCATAGGAGTTTCGTTAAAATCTGCCTGGTACGAATCTTGCAATTAGACCTAAGTTTTAATAATTATGACATCCGGATCAAGTCACGTCGCCATATTTATTTTCATCATTCAGCAAAATGGCCATGAACAAAATGGCTATTCTAGCTAACCCGGAAACGAAATCGTAGGGCAACGCAAATGTTTTATTTTCTCCTAAACAAGAGGAGTGCGTCGTCGGGAAACAACAGCAGGCAACGAGCGAATCGAGAGCGCTAAAAAAATGTGATTGAGCCGATTTAAGCGAGGAAATTATGATTTTACATTTTATATTAAAGCTGACATGGAATATTTGCACGTTTATTTAGATTCCAACCACTGAATGGACAAGTGAATGCGGTTCAACCAATCATCGCGCGTTCACTCGGCCCAGTTGTGGGCAATAATTCCCTGTACAAACTCCGTTGGAGAGAAAAAAACTTGCTGATGACATCACAACGTAGAAAATTATAAAAAAGTTCTTAACTTTTTAGCATTTGGTTTTTACATTAACTTAAAATAACTTCAACGCTCAAATGAGTTCGCTCTTCGTTCATTCGAGCTCAAGCAAATTGTTGTTTGTTGGGGCTTCCCGAAACCCTTGCAGGTAAATATGAATTTTCGTCTCGGCACATAATCCATTACGCTACGTCTATGCCTCCACCCCCGAATCACATGTCAACTCGAGGGATTTCATTCCTTTGAAAAATACGCTACATCATCTACATCTACATACTACCCCGCAAGCCGCCTCAACAGGCGTGTGGCGGGGGGTGTTAGGACACCAGCCGTTTACATATAAAAAGGAAACGCTCTAATGAAATTACGCCTAGCATTTATTAAAGTCCCTTATTGTTCGGGGGAAAAACGAATTCCCTCGGCAAAATATCTCTCTTAATTTATCGTTTCTGTCGGACCTGGAAATATAGTGGGGTTCTAATATGATGTTCTCCGTGTCGCTCTTAAAGATATCTATTCTTAATTGCTCAAGTAATCTAAGCCAATTCTAAGTAATCTATTATGCCACAGCTATGATTCTACGTTACACTGCAGCTATGAGCACCAGTCAACTCGAGGGATTTCAGTCTTTAAAAAATATGCAATATCATCCATTTAACTACAGCTATGCGCTTCCCCCCCCCCTCCCCCCCCCCGCCAATCACCCATCAACTCGAGGGAGTTCAATCCTTTAAAAAATAAGCTACATTATCCATTACGCTAAAGCTATGCCCCAGTCACCAGTCAACTCGAAGGTCTTTCCCTAAAAATACACGCTAAATCATCCAATGTGCTACAGCCGTGCCACCCCACACTCACCAATCCACTCGAGGGACTCCTAAAGGCCGTTTTACACGATGAAAGATTTTGTACAAACGAATGTACGTGAGATTGTACGTTTGTCTCAACGAAATTAGAACAGGTTCTATTTCCCGTGCAGGCATTGAGACATTCGCACAAGCATTCATACAATTTGCCGCTTTGCACGATACATTTTGCCTCATACAAGAGTTTACGGAAGAGTTTGTACAAACAAATGTACCGCGTAAAACGGCCTTAATACACTACTCCTGAATCGAATCCCCCCTCTTCCCATAAACTCACCGGGATACATACTTCTTAAGGTTCTCACCAAATTCTTTTTTTTACTGAAATCGATGAAAATTCACCTTCCTCAATCCCTTTCTTAAATACCGCTTCGCAATTCCTCATCATTCATTTTAAACTCCTCAACCAACGTTCCCAGTCACCCCCATATTAATATTTCAAATTTCTCATTTCCCTGAGTATCGCATTTCCATCTCACAGATTCCTCCTCGCTCATGATCCCCCACGCTGTGCCATCATCGCTTTCTTCCTGTGAAATAGCACATCCATTGCCATACTTCTCACTAAAATCGCCTCGTCCACGAAAACTCACGTTACTGCTTTCCTTACTGTACAAGGCTTCACAATTTCTCATTGCACATTGAAAACTGCATTTCCAACGTTCTTCATCACTCGGAAATAACGATTTTCGTATTCTCATTTACCTAAAATTTGCATTTTCAGGTCTCCATCTCACATACTAAATGTCATTTACACTTCTCTAAAAGACCATTTACGAGCCGCATTCTGTCCCACCCCAGTGCCCCTGTTCCACTCAAAGAAAGTACTGGTATCAGGGGAATGGCTCTTGCATTTTATTAATGCTAATCCTTTATTAAGCCGTGTTTACACGATGCATTTACCCGCGCGAGTACGTGGCTGGACAGATGCGTGAACACATTCACCAAATTAGAACAGGGGCTATTTTCTGTCCACGCATTCACGCATTTGCGCAATTTTGAGTGTTTACACGGTGAAATTTTGATGGTGATTGTGTTCACGCATCTACCCGCGCGGGTAAATGCATCGTGTAAACACGGCTTTACACTAGCCATTACTGCCATTGCGGTTTCGCCCATTTGCGGAGGTTTTCAGCAAAAAATTACCTAGAGACGAAAACTCATATTTAAACCCGTGCAATCACATGATATGTAATGACGTTGTTTCACCCATTTCAATATTGCCTTCCATAGTTTTCCCTCCTTTCAACAAAATTCTCTCAGGGTAATATATCCCACAACTATACAGAGAATGAGTATATTCGACAAGAGGAAACTTTGCCTACGAAAACACTACCCAACATCACCATTTCAAAAGCAGTGCCACTGTGTAGTCCGCATTACTATGTTTTCACTCGAATGCCAGAACTGTAACGCATAAGTTATTAATCTAAGTTATTCTCCGCCTATACATTTGGAAACTGCTAATACCTCAGAATCGCGGTCGGTAAAATAACAAAAAATACATTGCATTGAGGTAAATACCTTCAAATGATCCATGCATCAGATGTAGAGACACGAAAACGATGTCAGGGATGACGATGTCCGACATCTCACAGCACTCGAAGATGGTCCAGTACATATTTCACTTCACTATGACAACGTCATGAGTTGAATATATCGTTAATCTGCCCAAGTTATTCTTCGGAAAATAATATCCGCAGAAATCGTTTACTAATAAGCAATTCCAAACCGTAGAATATGTAGAACGACAAAGAAACTATAAAACAAAACCAAGAACCTTTATTAGGTTCTTGAACAAAACGAACGACCACAAGATAACCGACAGGACAGATCGACTGTCATCTGTCGTAAAGTAGTTTTTAACACGTACACACATTACACAATGTTTGCAGCGCGCTGTATCATTGCAAAATAAAACATGGCTTATTAGTGATTCCTGCACTGCTCAATTCGCAACAAAACATAGTAGTTGACTTAACGCAGGACAATCGCAACCACTATTATCAACGTTCGTTTATTCTTTAAGTAATGCATGTAATTATTGCTGCGCGCATCCACCATATTCTTAGCTACTTCCTTTGGCGCTAAGTTTAAAACCATCGCTATGCGGTTCCCAAAGTTTCGAAGTTAATACACTCAGTAACTCTGTGGTGGCCTCCGTAGTTTTATGACGAATAGTGTTTTTGGAAGTGGTATAAAATTAAAACTTCGTACTTTGCCCATTCGGACTTTAAATCAATTTCGATTTAAAGAGAATTCATACTAGAAAATCGTGATTTGAATATTTGCAAAACCAACAATATTTAAAGGCCACGCATAATTTTCTTGTTTATGTCTTGGTGACATGGTGAACATATTGAAAAATCATTTCATACCAAAGCCTCTTTACATGAGCCAAGCGTTTCTTTTTTTTATTCGCCTATTCTAGTTTGAGACCATAATATTTCTTATTAGCCTCATGAAACATCACAATGAGAAATATTGCTCACGTTGGATACCACTTACGAGTAATCTTTTCCCTTCAAAAAGGCATTTTCTCTCACTGTTCACCTATGGATAATTATCGATTAACCATAATGGAACTAGCAGAGAACATGACGGAGTGCGCAAAAATTTATTACATTCCTGGACAGTGGCGTACACAGGATTTACTTCTGGGGGGTTTTGACTTTAGGGGAGGGGGGTGTTTCATTATTATTTATGTGCATCATCATGTACAATGATATTTAGATTATTATTCAAAAAAACAATATTTAAATTTACTTTCTCTTTTCCTGAAGACAATTCACCTATATTTTGCAGTCCAATAAGCAAAATTCTAAATTCTGGTTCAAGTAAACGAACGAAAACGAATTCAGGTAAATATGTTTTTGGGGGAGGGGTTTAAACCTTGCCCCTTCAATTTTAAACTTAAATTGCCAACACAAATTTATTTTAATAGATTATTCCACTACATCAGGCCTGAAACAACTCTTTTCATCTTTGAAAATTATGCAAAAGCTAAAAGATTGAGAAAATACCTGGAGAAATTTAACAGCAGTTAATTAATGCATAGCTGAATAAAAGAGGATGAAGATACTAGGTATGGATCAAGATGAGAAAGGATACCCCATATCTAGATCATAATTTTATCCTTCAATAAAAGAAACAATATTGGCCAGACTGGGAGGAGTTTTAGAACGAGAATTCGTGAACATAGACGATGTTTTTTAAATTATGACAACTCCTCTGGAATAGCTAAACACTTGAATGAAGAACACCACTGGTGTAATTTCGATCCAAAAATTTTACATGTACTTAACAAGGGGCAGAAACTTGATTTTTTCGAGCAGTATGAAATTGTGAATTGCCACACTGATTTTAAATTATGTAATGATCATATGTTCCCATTCCACTCGCCTCTCCTGCACATCACCCTACCTCCCACCCATCGCCCGTTGATGTCATCCCTCACTCCCATGACCTTACCTAAACCCTCAAATGAATCCACCCCCCAAAACCCCCTCCCACCCCAAATCCAGTAACCCCCCCCCCTGAAAACTCTACCCCATCCCTCTCCCATTGAAACATGTATATATAGGCTGCCACCCACAGCTGTATACCTTGAAAATGGCACTACGTGCTGAAACCATGGTCGGTTAATTAAAAAAAAAAAGTGTGGAAATAGACTTGTAAATTCATTATGTTTAACATAAAAGGTTTCCACCGAATTACGCCGGAAACTGTAATTTTTATTCAATAAAAGACTTGACAGAAAGGCGCCAGGAATTTATGAAATTCCCTTGTACTTCCTTAAGCATGTATAGAGGACATACTGGGCAAATGCTGATGGACTTTAAATGAATCTATAATCATCCATATCCCAAATAAGCTAAGGGCTGAGAGATTCGAAGACTACATAACAATTTGCCTTACTGTACAATCTGACCAAAATCAAAAGCTCTGATCAGGAGGATGGAACAGAAGATGGAAGAATCTCTGTATTAAGACAAAGTTTCAGGAAAAGTGGGAGAGGGAGAGAAGCTAGTTAGACTTATCAAACAGAAGAGGATTAGAAATTACAAGACCGCATATATCTGCGGTGCGGTATATAAGTACTCTCTGCATGGAACCCAAATACAGAACAGGACTCCAAGGAAAACACTTTGGCACTGTTGGGATTCAAAACCAGGCTCTAGGGATGGCAACACAATGACGGGCAGATTAAGGTTGTTTGTGGGGGGGGGGAGCAGTTTGTTCCTGGGTTCTCCACGCAGGACCACCACCTCACCTGGTGTCAAGCTTCCGCTAATTATCAGGGTATTAGAAGAGGCTGCGAGGATAGGTGGGAAACTAAGATAGGGTTGTAAGGGAAGAGGAAAGAAGAAACACTTGACCCTAAAACCATGAGTAGGTTAGGGGGCTGACAAGCAGTGAAACAAAACTTTTTTTTTAGGCAGTTTGCTACGTTGAATCCTATTGAAGAGGTAACAACAGTCACGGCTGGTCGTCCAGGGCACAGTCGTTGGGGGGGGGGGGGGTGGGAGGAAGGGGGGGGGTCAGATTGATAATTTCCATGGGTCTGGGGGGGTATGGAATACCTTTTGACCACCATTTTTCCTATCTTACAAGGAATTACTGGGGGTGCCCCTAGCCAGAGTGACATCCATGGGACTTCAGCCACCACACCAACTGAATCCCCAAGATTCCAATTATAGTGGATAAGTCTACATCATTGTAAATAGACCAGGACAGAAAGGATATGTAGGTTCCAAACTATTTTCGCATCAACCTACTTTGCTAGTAAACATTCTTAACCAAAGGTTCTTCTCTCTCTCAGTGCCTGAGAAAGTAGGGCCAGACCTGATGAAATATAATGAACATCATGAAGACCATCTAACCCAGTGACATAGAAGACTGTAATGAATGTGAACAAAATAAACATCATTGGTAATACATATTTTAATTGTGTATGCACCACAAAATACTTTAATCGAAATTCCATTCAAATACATATACATAATGCAGTGCTTTTACACAAGGTCAGCCATTCCAAGTCATCATATATCAGTCAGAGATATGACTCAATTCCGGTAAATTGATTTAATGACATTTGGCATCACTTACCCATGGAGCAAAATCCAAAATCATCCCCTCTCCCATCACAATTCAAGTCAGACAGCAAAAAAGAAATGTACCAGCAAAAATTTATAATATCCCATTTGATTTTCACTGAACAACAACAGAATACTACAAAGACTGCAGTGGATTCACTGCTTCACACAAAGATGGTTTCTTTCAGTGACTCTTCCGTAACTAAATGATTTTGATAAGATAATGAATGAAAAGAAAAATATACAATATGTAGTTCACCCAAGTAGGTGGCCCCAATCAACATTGCAATGCTTTATATGTATTTATTAACTAATGGTTACTGTTCCAGAACTAACATGCAGCTAACATGTTTTAAGAGATAGGACTCATCTGATAATTAAACTTTAAGGCAGTCACTTAAGTTAAATACATTTCCAAAAGTTGTAGTCAAGCAAGAGAAGAATGAATGTTCATGAAATTTCCAAACAATAACAATACCCAGAAATTGAGGGAAACGAGTGATAAATTATTAATAAAAATAATCAAATCAAATCAACAATGAATAAAAAAATTTTAAAAACAAAAACTCAACAAATGAAACATTTTTTCCCATAGCAAGCTCAGGCTAAGGGGAAATTATTGTAATTACTGGTCATGTACAACATGAGATATAATTACATCATCTAAGTTCGTACATCCATGCAAATCAAGGCTCTTTGAATTGGCCAAATGCAGCAATGCCACAAATGCTATTGGAATGGACAGACTCTTGGCTTCTTGAGAAGGTAACTTAGCAGGAATCTTCTTATAAACTTCACTGAATTTAAAGATGTCTGCCAATACTTCCACCTCTTCAGTATTTGCTTCCTTATCTTTCTAAAATTCCAAAGGGCAATCAATTTTAAAGTTTGAAATAATGTAAATTTACAATAATTATTACAAATGTCTAATATTTAAAGAACATGACAGTATTAGTATACACAGTAACAGACAGTATACACAGTAATATAATTGATGAAAAAGCAGGGAACTGGTTGCATGACTTTATATCTGCAAACAAGGAGCAGTAACTGACAGCAGTAACTACAATATAAAGGACTTTTAGGATTACCTACATCTGGATATTAAACCTTTTACTGCCAGCCCATTTGGGGTGGGATGTACAAAGACTGCCAAGGCTATTTTCAGGTTTTTAAAGTTGAGCCATTAAATTCAGGTATTTAGAGTTTGGCCGATAAATCGGCCCATGGCAGTTTTCCCACATCCAACATGGGTTGATGTATCAGCCCACTGGCAGTAAAAGGGTTGAAATGCAACATTTCTTCTCTTTTGATGAGCTTCAGGGCTAATGATTCACTCATTTGTCTTGAGAATCCTCTGGCAAGAGAGAAGAAACATAGGCATTTTAAAATCCATATTTGGGTAATCCCAAAAGTCTTTAATGAATAGGGCCGTGAAAGTTTTAATAATTTGGCAGAGTTAGTAATGTCAGTCATGAGGTGGACATAAAAGGTCTCTCAGGGAAGTGTGATTGGAATTATATGAGGTGCTACCCTAAATTTCAGTGAATTTTGATTTCCCACATTAATAGCTTGTCATAAAGGATTTTCTCTTTAGTCTTCTCCCACAGTATCCTTTATGAAGCAGCATGAAATATGTCATCTATGTGAGTGGATGCAATCTCATCAGGGAACTTTGTATTGAGTGCTGTTACATATTAGAAATCACCTCAAGAAGACTGAGGTTAGGGAGCAATCCACCCTAATCACCGACTCTTGCACCTCCAGCAATTTCTTCCAGTGGCCAAAACTGAAAATCCAACTGAAAGGGTCATGTTTCGAGTTAATATGATCCCATCCATACTATGCACTTCTGACAGAATTGCAGGAGGTCCTGAAGATGATAAACAAGCTGATTTCTGAAGTTGCTTCCACACATGGAAAAGTTGTGGGGATTAGTGGGGATTAGATGCCCAAGGGCACAATTTGGAATATGATGGTAAAATTAGGATGTATAGCAATCATCTTTTTGGGATAAATTCTTGGAACTTTTGGATAGAACTTTTTATGTATGTAAATAGCATGAGTTTCCAAAATAACTCTTGTTTATGATGCAGTCATCTACCAAATTATAATTACATAGGATGGCTGATAATCTTTCTCCAGGACTTATTAATGTTGGCATTTGGTGTCAGGGGTAAAGGCTTTAACTAAATACATCATACAAATAAATTGCTGAATAGTTATAAAATATGCTATTCAGCAGTGCACTTCTGGCAAAAAATACCACGTGAACACCACATCTATAATGTCGGAGGAGTAGATGTTAGAATACTGGTTGAAGTTGGCCTGATTTGGGAATCACAGTAACTACAGATCAGAACTTAAGATCGTGACTCAATTAGACTAGAAAATTTCAACTAGACTAGAAAAATTCGCTGAAATCTACAATGGTTTAAAGAGGCTGGGATTCATAAAGAAAGTCAGGTGAAAGTCCTCAGAGGCTTATTGGAAGTCCTAAGAGGCATCCACAGTATATCATTCTGCTCTGGTCACATCTGGAGCATCAATATCAAACGATAGAACATGGGCCTCGGGAAAGCATGAATATTCACTCACTCATCCAACCGCCGTCCGCAACCAACATTGCTTAACTTCGGTGATCTTATGGGAACCGGTGTGTTAATGTGGCTGGGCCCTTGCCCACAAGGGAACAGAGAGTATAAGGTATAACACAGTAATAAAGAGACTGGGAAATAAGCTGCTTGAGGGTCTGAAGTTACAAGTAAGTAAGGTCACTAAAAATTTCACATCACTTGACTTCGAGGTTGTCACAGAGGATATTCTTTTAGCTCCAAAATATCTCTTTATGAGAAACAAAAGTGGTAAAATGAGAGATTTTGCTAAAACAATTATATTTTCCCCTCGTATCATAAATGGCCAGAATAAAATAAGAGTTAAACACTGTTAAATTAGAAGACACCTTTCCTTTATGTTCCATAGGTCCAGGAACACTGAATCACTTCTCTCAGTTCTAGAGGTTCAGATATACATATTCCTAAATGATTTTTCCCATAAAGAAGTATTTCACTCACCAGTGAATTTTCTCTAGTGGTCAATATTTTATATATAACCTCCTGAAGCCTTTTCATGTTTAACTTTTTTGGTAATTTCACGTATGACATGTATTGTGATTTTACCTGGAAAGAAAATTCAGGCTTTAACACACTGTAATCAAAAAAGAAACCACAATTTCAAGTCTTCATATTTGGTATAATTTTCAACAGTGAATGCAATTTACAGCTTTCAGGATGCTGGGAAAAACACCCAAAACCGGTACTGTCCCATTCAAACCAATATGAATTGTCACCTTACCTTTGAGTCATACATGAACAATACACACAAAACTGTACAAAGAATTGAAATCCTATTTCCAGAAATATTATCATAATCAGCTGCAATCATCCATCTAGTTTTTCTGCAGCTCTCCACTCCATTCTGCTTCCAACTAAACATGCTCTGCTCCATATTAATTGCATAAAATGTACTTCTTACACCTACCATATGTGGAGCTGGAACTAGGTCATATCCTGATGCAGCTGAGGTAAGTTGATCAACATCTGGAAGTTGGGACATGCCCAGTTCATGAAGAACCAAACTGCTTTCACTTAAATCTTCATCAATCTGAAAATAAATCAGTACTAACATCACAATAAATATTTAAGCTCTCTAACCTAAATGAAAGCACTGCCAGCCCCAGTTGTGGTAAAGTCCTCGCCTGCTAATCTTAGGCTGACCAGAGCTGGAGCTAAGAAATAAATCGAAGCTGGAGCTACTCTCCAAGACCTGATGAGGAGTATCCATATGGACATAAAAAGGCAGGCAGCTGCCCAGGAATCACAAGGCACCTGACCCAGTGCCAAGGATACACACCAGCAAAACTGGCAGTCACAACATTCAGCCCTCAATGCAATGGACGACCTTATCATCAAAAAGTCTGCAACAATTAATAATAATAATAATAATAATTTATTAACATCATCGGGATATAACATCCATGAGTTTCGTCAAAATATTACAACACAGTATTTACAAGTAGTTTGGCAAATATACAGAGGTTGCCACTAAATAAATAAATGAAACCAAACATAAAAGAGTGTGAGAACAAAAATACATACATTAATGAAAATCATCAGATAGATACTCCCTTAAGCTATAATAACTTTTATGAATTAACAATTTTTTAAATTTGGATCTGAAGCATGATGTTGAGGAAATGGAGCGAATTTCAATTGGAATCTTGTTGTAAACTGTGGAAATGGAGTGATATGGGCCTTTCAGACATAGACTGTAGGAATATTGTTGGCTATGTATGTCATTTCTAGAGCGAGTGTCGTGATTATGGAAGCTGGAGTTAACAGGGAAAAAATGGGGATAGTTTCTTACAAACATGGCACAGGTAAGTATATAAATAGAGGGGAGTGTTAAAATACCAAGAGATACAAATAGTGGTCTACCTGGGGTGCGAATAGGGACTTTACTGATAGCTTTAATAGCTTGTTTCTGGAGTGAGAAAGCTTTCATGGAAAGAGATGAATTTCCCCAAAATATAATGCCGTAAGACACATGAGAGTGTACCTTTGCATAGTAAAGCGTTGTGAGTGTGTTGGTAGACACAATAGGGGCAAGCTTTCTGATCATGAAAAGACCAACAGAAAGCTTCTTGTTCAGTGCTAAAACATGAGAAGACCAGTCAAGAGTATCTGAAATGTGAATACCAAGACATTTCATTGATGAAGAAAAGTTGAGCAATGGATCAGGGGGTAATCCTGGGGCTTGTTGGGGACTTTTAATGTGAAAACGAATGTAAGAGGTTTTGGCTTCATTTAAGGCAATATTATTCAAATGACACCATTGCAACATCTCTTGAGTTGTTTTCTTAGCACCTTCAATTAAATTGGAGGTATTGCTGGCAGTTAACAGATTAGTTGTGTCATCTGCGTACATAATGGTGTGACTCATGGTGAACTGATGGGGGAGATCGTTAATGAAAAGGAGAAACAATAGTGGACCAAGTATTGACCCTTGTGGAACACCGGCTTCAACTTTTAAAGGACTTGATATGCTTTGTACCATCCCAGCAGTAGAGTGATGCGAGTAACACACTACTTGGGATCTACTATCAAGAAAGGAGATAATCCAGTTTAGAGAATTACCAGTAATCCCCAAGCTTTCAAGCTTGCACTTAAGGATTTTATGATCAACACTATTAAATGCATTTTTGAGATCATAAGAGACTCCTATGACATGCTGTTTCAGGTTTAGGCCATGAAGTAACCTAGTCAGATACTGAAACATTGCAGTATTGGTTGACCTACCAACGCGGAAGCCATGTTGGGAGTCTGTAATCAGGTTAAATGAGTGTAGGTACATACTTAATCGTTGATGGAATAACTTCTCAAGAATTTTGGAAAAGACTGACAAAACAGCAATGGGTCTATAATTACATGATTCTGTAGTAGAGCCCTTTTTTGGAATAGGTATTACTCTGGCTTGCTTTAGTGCAGAGGGAAAAACACCAGAAGAGAAAGATAGATTAATGATGTCAGCAAGCGGTAATGCTATCACTTGTGAGGAGGCCTTGACAACAGATAAGGGAATGCCATCTGGCCCTTTTGAGGAGGAATTGCGAAGGGATTTAATAATGCTCACAACTTCGGAAGGAACTGTGGGTGATAAAAAGAACGAATTGGGAGATGCCCTGTATTGAGCATGAAAAGAGTTTCAAAATTTGAAAAGTATCAGGCATGATATGGTGGAAGTTCAGCATAACGAATAACAGAAATGGCAATTTTCCACTAGATAAGGTTTATTACGACCATGGTTTCGATGCACTGCATCATCATCAGGTACATACACAAAAACAGATCAGGTATATATACAAAATTTTGCAGGGTAGGAGGAGGTGGGGAAGGGAGGAGAGGCGGGGGAGGGTAGGTTTGAGGTTGGAGGTGGTTGGGGAGGAGAAGAAGGTTAGCCAAGTAAGGGAGGGGGAGGGATATGGGGAAGGGGAGCAAAGGAATGGGAAGGGGAGGGGGAGAAGGGGAGGAATAATGAGGAAAATACACCAAAAGGTAAAAAGGAAGCATCAAAAAAGCGAGTCACTATTAAGCATGCAAACAAAGACCAAAATAACGCAAGACATTTGGCACAGGTTGCGTGTAGACTGGTGTCATTAGGGAGTTAAGTCGTAGTCACGGGTATAGTTGAGGATGGATTAGCCGGGAAAAAGCGGGGGGTGGGGTGGGGTAGACCACTCATCCTCTGACACCCAAATGGTGCACATCGGGGGGGAAATGATGCAAGGGAACAATTTTTTCCTCTGTGTACTGTTGTTGTTTGTTCAACAATTATTCCCTTGCATCCTTTCCCTCCACCCCCCTCCCCCCCCCCCTGTTGTGCGCCTTTTGAGTGCTCCCATTATCTTCGGTACTGGAACTACTCCCCAGCAAAAGCTTCGTGGAAAAAAGTTCCTGGGTATCGTTTCGGAAATTCATAACAAACTGTGTGCATAATGGTTTGTTATAAGTGGTTTTGAAGAAATGTTGGCCTTTTAAGAAGAGCAAGATTTTACTAAATGCATATTTCTCTTTTATTTTTCCACTAAGTTTCCACTCATTCCAAAAATTTTTGATATACATTCACAATTAGCTTTTGGTTTTAAAAACCGTTTTAGTTTATGCAAAATTTACTGGAGTCAAAGTAAAATAACCAAAACTCTAATAAAAAAAAGTATCAAAATCATTTCAGCGTTTAATTTAATGTCTATGACAAAGAAATATGCCGAGTTTTTGGGGGGGCCATTGCCCCTACCACATGCCCCACCCCCTTTGGGCCGCCATTGCGGCAGCTCGCCTGCCCCGAGCGTGTTTACCATTTAGCCGACCAGATATCTACAGGGCTTTAACTGACAATGACATCTGATGTCAAAACCCAGGTCAATATTCAAAATAAAACCTTGTGGAATCACCAAGTTAAAACATTTCATTTCCTCTTAAATTACCTTAACATCCTTATTTTCCCAACAGAGCCGGGCCATGCCTTAAAAGTACATAAGTATTAACTCACCGGTATATTTGAACAATAGTCTTCCCGGTCATTAGTGTTGTCAAAATTGAACGGCTCCACTCCTTCCACTGTCACAATACTTGTATTCTTAGTTTTCAGGGCCACATTTGGTTTCAGGAACAATCTATCAGTGTGAAAACAAGACTTTATACAAGACAACAAAAATACAAATATTAAGTATAAAACAAGACTTCTCAAAAACAATAATTTATATGCTTCCCACAGAAGCTTTATCAGATGCATTGATCACTAAGTAAATTAAATTTTGGACATGCTAATAAGTGCTCAACTTCTGACATTTTTAGTAATAAAGTATGTACTGTAATTTTTAGCAATAAACTATCAGATTTTTATGACAGTAAACTAGGTATATTAAGAGTGAAATACATGATACATAGTTAACTATTAAGGTTTTCAATGTTAACTATTGGTGTCCAAAATAGACCACAAAGCTGCTTGTAATACACTACGATATTTGATGGTAACTATCATATGCCTAAAATAACTACCAGGCTGCTTTCGATAGTTTTTTTCACGTTTCTTAATAGTATTTTTTCCTAAGGACATTTCATCAAAAACTTATATTTATAGGCCTCCCAAGGAAGCTTTGCCACTTGCACTGGTCCCTAATACATACAATTTAGCATAAATGACCCAAGACCATTACAAAAAAATCACCTTAAAAGACTTGATGGGTATATGTTCAAATCTTGTGGGAGGGTGGTTCCAGCTTCACTCCATTTGTCAGTAGTTAAAGTATTCAGACAGATTTTCCTCTTTGAAACCTTGAAAGAATCATCATTATTTGGCTCTTCATATTCAAGGTATGTCCTATCCTTTGCCTTTCTTTTCATAGAAGCTCTGCCATCAGCACTCTCTTGAAAGATTAAACAATGAATACAATTTATACATAATATTGGACTTTTTGAAAAATGGATTGTTATGAGATTGCATGGTCTGATGTAAACATGTAGTAGTCAGTTAACATAAGAAGGTGCACTGCTGCTTGAGAAATACTAGTACCTAGTTCCATTTCAATGTAAAGTGATTTATACCATTGCATTACCATGTATAGGTAGGTACCTACTCTATACAGCGAAGGCAATGAGTTACAAATGCATATGTGATTAAATATGAAAATAAAACACAACAGCATTGCATGACAATGAATGAAGTTACATCCAATGCATGATTTAGTACAACCAATTATTCACAATGATCATTTGCAAGCTGGACTGATTCATAGAATTAACATTGCAATGCAGACTATGTATAGGTATATAACTTGAAATATCATTAGATACAACATATGAATACATTTATTTTTTAGTTGTAATATTAGCTCAAGAAGTTAAGTAAATAATCAGAAATACTGCTTGAGAACTGTGAAATATTACCAAAATACAATTACACAAGTACCTAATTCCACAATTCACATGATGAGATAGACGTTTAGATTTAGATTCAGGTTATTTTACCATGAATGAGGCAGGGACAATGGTTAAGTATTTTTCAGTGGATAGAAAGTGTGCCATCTGATTTAAAAAAATTTACATTTGGTGTTTCAGTTAATATCCTCCTGAACTGACATGGATATGATCTGACCCAAAATATCAAGAACATAGATATTTTGGTTGAAGGCAAATCACATTTAAAATAAAGTAAACACTTAGATGTAATACAATTTTTTAGGAAAAATACATCAAAGCTTATGTAAAAATATGTAAGCACATTAAATAGAGCAGGTGGAGGGAAATTACATGGGGCTAAGTTATTTGAGAGAGGATGGGGTCAGTGGCAGATTAAGGTCGTTGTTTTGTGATGGTGGAATGCTACTTTCTGGGGGTCTGCGGGGTATGGATTACTTTATGACAACCATTTTCCTTTAGTACTAGGAATTATGGGGAGGCAACCCTCCCCCTTAATCCACCACTGGAAGGGTACACATTAAGTCCCAGACTTATGTCGAAGTTACATAGATCCACAGTTAAGCAGACGGATGTAAAGTCATGTGGCATCAATGTCAATGAACATTTACATGAAACGGTATGGCTTTGATGCTAGCAGAAACATGAAGTAGAACTAAAATAAAAACCAAAATATGAATTTCTTTCAAGGAATTTTGATGTGGTACTGCTCAAGCAAATTATAGCATTAACTTTAAAAGGATAGGTACATGCTTTGCATGCATTGTAGATACATACTTCTCAAAATAGGTTCCACCTTCCAATGGATTGGCCCAGACCATCCCACTTGAGCAGCTTTGTTGAAATATGAGTATTCCTGGGGCTCAAGAGACAGTGATTTTCTTAGCGAGACATAATCCCACGAGGACTTCTTCTCTTTCTCAATGCAGCATAACTTTTCCACCAACTCCAGGTCATCAGTGATCTCTAGACCTCCTAGTCAAAGTGGATATTTATTTTACACTCCAAAAATTACTAACCATTAAATCCTCGTGTTAAGGAGGATTAAAGTATTTACGCTAAATAAAAGTTAGCATTAAGTGAGAGATACTGGTAGGGTTGGGCATGATTAACAAATTGCATATCATGTACATGACTCTCAAATCACAAAAAGTGATTCATGATATTAAAATTTCCATTTGAAATATTCAAGGATTGTGATTCAGATTCCTTTTCCAAATCTAGATGAGAAGTGAATCAAATCTTAAGGATGAGCAGTTGAATAACTAGCAAATCATGATCCTCTCATAAATAAAATTAACTTCTATAAATACATATGAGCTGCTTAGCGCAACAACATCCTAACCCAGGGTTAGTTCTGAGATGCTAAGGTAAAAAGAAATCAACATATTTTTTATTACTTTTAAATGAAATAAAATAACCTGTTTTGATAAAAAATTTAGAATAGGTAATACATATCTACATGAATCTCGATAAAATAAATATATGATTCAATAAATAACGAAAATAATGTGGATTAGGCTTATGTTGCATTTCATGTTTTTGACAATTTTCCTTAACCTTCGTGGGTTAGTTCAAACAGTGGATACATAAAATTTATTTATTTTTTAAATTCTACATAATCAAATAAGTCATCTCCTGCTTGTGGGTTGGTATTTAAATTATTGTGGAACTGATAAAGGACTAGTGGAATGTAAGGTAATAAATTATTTAAATCCTTTTATTTTGCCACCTGAATTGACCTACTGTTTAGATACAATATTTTTTATCAGGAACTGATTGGGACCTTTTTTCTATATTTACACTAGTACTTAAATCCTCTTCCTGGGCTCAGGTAAGGGTAGCTGACGGTGAATCAGGGTGGGCAGTTATAGGTTGCGGGGTACGGCAAGGGTGCCCGTTGTCGCCTTTACTTTTTAATATCTATGCTGAGGAAATGGTAAGAGAGGCATGGGATGAGATAGATGTGGGAATGAAAGTATGAGTCCAGTGGATAAAGTCGGTTAGATTTGCAGACGACCAGGCGTTGGTCAGTCGGTCATCGAAAGGATTGCAAACTTTAGTAGATGCACTGGAAAAGCAGTGTGAGAAATACAGAATGAAGATAAACAATAGGAAAACAAAAGTAATGAGATTCTGTAGGACAAAGAAAGCGAAGCTGGTGATAAAGAGTAGGAAGTCACAAACTGGAGCAAGTAAAACAATTTAATTACTTGGGTAGTACGCTAGAAATAACAGGACATAATAGCAAAGACATTAGGAGGAGAATAGCACTAGCGAAGGAAGCGTTCAATAATAGAAGGGAGCTGATAACGGGGACCTTAAGTAAGGATGTAAAAAAGAGGCTGGTGAAGAGCTTGATATGGAGTGTGGTGTTTGGGGCAGAAACGTGGACCTTGAGAAAGGAAGACGAAAATAGGCTGAAGGATTTTGAGATGTGGGTGTGGAGGAGGATAGAGAAAGATGTTGGATGGAAAGAAAGACAAATGAGGAAGTGCTTGACATGGTGGGAGGGAGAGGAAACTTATAGATGAGATTAGGGGAAGACAGGGTAGGTGGCTGGAAGGGGTAATGAGGGACGATGGTTTGCTGAAGGCCGTGATAGAGGGTAGGATGTTGGGTAAGCGGGGAAGGGGAAGAAAGAGAATCAGTTTTATGGACGGGATGAAGAAAGGTAGGACTTATGCTGAGATGAAGAAAGAAAAACTAGAGGTAGAAAGGGCACGGCACGTGTAAGAGTTCTTTGGATATTCTCTGACTTTCATCACAACCTACCTCTAACCGGTAGATTACTGTAATGAATGAATGAATTACTGTAGGTACTTAAAAAAAACTGGAAATGTTTTTCTTTGATAAGAACAACAACAGCCTAATACACTTTTGAGTATTGTTGCTCTGAATATGATGAGATTATAAATGCAAAAAAGAATTATATTCCTTATAACTTTGTATATTATGGAATTTGGGTTAGGCCTTTGTTGCACCATAAAATATAACGTTGGAGATAATCAAAAATAAAAAAATAGAAATTCTGGAAATTACGGGTAAGGTTTTTGTTGCACTACACAGCTCATTTACAACCGGTGATGGTGTAACCACAAGCCCATTCAGCATAAATTGGCTCTTCATCCGGTGTTCAAGTAATGGTTGGCATAAGATTGGGAGGGTGATGAAATGGATTTCTCTGATTAAAAAGAGGGTCACTACAGTGGAATCACCCTGGGTTGAAGTACAGATAGGTTGTCAACACTCAATCAAGGCATAAACATATTTGTCGGTAGTTTTACCTACTTTGGTAGGTTGGTAGGTTTAAACCTTTTATTGGGGGAGGGAACAGACAGCTGAGATCATTTGCACCATTTACGATTGGTTAGAAGAAAAGTATGGGAAGTATTCCTTGGAGAGTAGGGGAATGGTGGAGAGAAATCCAGAGTTGGTTTAAGCTTGCTCTCAATGAAAATACAAAAGGGTCATCAATTTTACATCTCATCCCACAGATTGAGTACTTAGACCTAAAATGGTCTCCTCATAGCACTAAAGTAGGTGTCTATCGAACTTCCACTGAAAAATCACCACCACGGCTGGAATTCAAACTGGGTCCTTTAGATGGGAAGCTGCACCACAACAACCATGAGAACATCATATTAGAACCCCACTATATTTTCAGGTCTGACAGAAACGATAAATTAAGAGAGATATTTTTCCGAACGGATAGGTATGGGAATTCATTTTTCCCCCGAACAAAAAGGGACTTTAATAAATGCAAGGCGTAATTTCATTGGAGCATTTCCTTTTTTGTGTAAACGGCTGGTGTCCTAACACCCCCCCCCCCCCCCCACCACACGCCTAGAGGCGGCTTGCAGGGTAGTATGTAGATGTAGATGAACCAAATCCCTCATTTACTTGTTGCATGTCACCAAACCATTACCACAAAATGTTAAATCATTTAGGTACCCTAAATTAAAATCTTTCCTTTTTTTAACTTTTCCCGTACACAAAAGATGAAATTTAATCTCATTTTATTATAGTAATGTTCATTACAAATTAGGTATTATGCCAAGTGTAATGGGCAAGTGGTTAGCCACCTTGAAACACTGGTTCCCGTCAGATCACCGAAATTAAGCATTGTTGGGCCCAGACAGGGGTTGGAGGGGTGACCCTCCTCCATACCTCTACCACACTGCTCTGCCTGTGACGGTGCAGTGCCCTGTCTGCAAGTGGCAGGGAGATTAAATGTGGGATGGCACGAGGGACCCAAAAGATTTTAAGTGCCAGGAGGGCTTCAGTAGACCCTCGCCCACCCAATCAATCAATCATTATTCCAAGTGTATTTATACAGAAATGACTGAAACACTTGTGGGTTTGCAACAATAAACATTTATTATTATTACTTTTAAACTATTCCCTTATTCAGTCTGTCCCTATCATGCCTCCAAAATCTCTTTCTTTTGTGAAACCTAGTAAAACTTTAAATTAATGGATGAATGGTGGACGGGGAGCAAAAGACTGCTAGACTCATTCTTAGACATCTTTAACTCACCCCATCCTGCCCTCAAATTCACTATGGAATTCGGAGGGAGCTGCATTAATTTCCTTGACTTAACAATCTCCCTGCAGGATATAAAGCACCTCTTCTCGATTTATAGGAAAGATACTTTCTCAAATGTAATTTTTCCCGCAGACACTCAACACCAAATGACTCAAACTAGCAGCGTTAAAATCTATGATTCACAGACTAGTATCTATTCCTCTCGATACTGCCATCTTCAAAAAATAATTAAATACCATCATAACTTGAGGGAATAATAACGGTTACAGCTCTCACTTGATCCACAAATTGTTAAATAAAAAAGTTTACCAAAAGACAGTGAAATCTTCAACTTCACTTCAAGATGCACTGTGTGATAAAACCACAAGGTGGTGCAAATTTCCTTTTCTCGGCCATATCTCCCACAAAATTTGCTCTCGTGTTCCGAAGGTCAAGAATTGAGTGTGTTTTTACTCACCCACTTCCGTAGGGAAAGTGATTTTTAATTCAAAAGATCCAGTGGACATGTTAGACAAAAGTGGAGTGTATGCGCTTCATTTTGGTGAGTGCAATGGAGTGTATATGGGGCAAACTGGCAGGAAATTTAAAACCAGAATCAAGGAGCACAAATAACAAAAAGTGGGTGAGTAAAAACACACTCAATTCTTGACCTTCGGAACACGAGAGCAAATTTTGTGGGAGATATGGCCGAGAAAAGGTAATTTGCACCAACTTGTGGTTTTATCACATAGTGCATCTTGAAGTGAAGTTGAAGACTTCACTGTATTTTGGCAAGTGTGAACCATAGTGATTGTAAATCATACTTTGCTACACATCTTCTCGAGACAGGCCATAAGAGTGAATTTAACACCAAAAGTTTACATACATGTGATAAAAGTTGTAAGTTGAATTATTTAGAAATTGTAGAAATTTTAAGACACTCTTTCACCGAATGTTTGTATTTTAAATGATCTGACAAACTTTAAATCCTCTCAGATGTTTTTAACCGTTTTAAAATCCGACTTTTATTCCTATCCAGATGCCTGCCACAAAACCTTCACCGCTAATTGTGCCCCCACTGCTTGCCTTGTTGGAACCCAACTCCCTCCCTCCCTCCCTCACCTCTTCCCCCTCCACATCACCCCCCTCGCTCCCACCTTAAACCCAACCGCTCTCCCTCTTGGTTTGAGTCCTTCCCCCACTCCTGCCATGAGTCTTTTAGTGATAAGCTTCCTATAGTCTTACCAACGCAGTTTTGCTAAGGTAAAACTGTTATCAATACCTGGTTTTGATTGAGCCGTACGATATATTTCAATGAAACTTTTCAAATGCATACAAGGTTATTTAATGTGCCTCTGTTCTCATGAACAGTGCGAAACACGCTCGGGGAATGCGAGCTGCCAGAAACCCTTCAGCGATTTGGATGATCAGTCTATCACCTTACTGCGTTTGAATTTCCCTTGCCGTGGCCGAGACCTAAGAATAATATGCCATCAGAAATGAAAGTGGTTTTTCCCCAAGAACGGTAGTTCGACGCTGCATTTGTTGGGAAAAATTTTTTTCTCCCATAACACTTAGGATTTCCTCTACAGTTTTACAGGGTACTAATTTCAGCTTTTAAGTATGCCAGCCTAATTCAACTGAAATTATTTTTGGTGCAGAAAAAACTTTAGGAGTATAAAAGCTCACTCTCTATTATATTTTGATGCAAAACATTAAATTTTAGTGGGTGGGAATTTTTTGCCGGTCAAATAAAACCCACCTTCACTTAGATCATCATTTCCATCCATTGGGATATCTTCAGGAACCGCATCCATATCAAAGGCATGCTCTGAATCTCTCTCCAAAACTTGGCTCATTTCAAAATCCTCTGACTTGCTGTTGCATGCACCATCAACATCCAATTCTGGCTTCCATCCAACGAATGTGAAAGAGGAAAATGCTGGACATATTTCAGCTGAGTTTATAGCTAATAAAAAAAATAAATTCGAAATTCAATTGAAAAATTGAAAAAAATACATAAATTCTGAATGGATGACGGCTCCACCCTAACATACTGTGAGGAAATTAATTTTCAATGACTTTAAAAGAGAAGTCAAACATTGAATATAAAGGATGAATTCATCAAATGCTGTTCTAAATTTTAAAAACAAATTGCAAAGCATAATTTTATATAGGGTAGAAGACTCAAATAGGGGGAATTCAAATTGCAGACTGGAAGATCTTGGGTCTAAAAAGTTTCTCTCAAAATTTATAGCTTTACCCAAAATCCAGCTAAACTCAAATTAATTATATAACCACAACCTATATTTTGTGTGCAAACACTTACTGAGAAACATCAGGCAAACGAAATAGAATGCCAAAATTGAATCAACGCCATTCAGGGGCGGAATTCTGTACATGCGACCGACACCTATCGGTGTCGCTTACTCGCCCGACCGACACATGTCGGTTAAGAGCTATTCAGGTCAATAAATATAAGGAGATTGATTCTATTGCTACTTTAAAATGGAGTTAGTCGGGCAGATAATAATATAATTTTATATAATTTATAGTGTATATAAATAAAAAATATATTCGTTACTTTTATGAAATAAAGATTCTGCGATGTTCTGAATTTCTCCCTCACCCTGAAGGCTACCAAACTCCTGATTCAAGTAGATAGATATTTTCCAGTAGGTATAAGTCGAATTCTCGTTTTCTGTCAAAAATATCTCCTAAAATCCATGACTTGAGCATAAGTTGGGATGTAAAACTGCTTAATCTCCTTTGTTATGTGATTTATAAATAGAACAATTAAAGGCCCAAGAATGAATATTGAAACCATGAGTGACAAAAAAATAAAAAAAGAGAGACGATCCAAAATTTATCGATATCTTCAGCTGCTACAAAATCGGCCTTCATCTTTAGCACCCACAAAATACGTGTACAATAATCTTTGACGCTTTCGTCACTGTTACTGCGACATGAGGCAGTTACGTCATCGTCTTCATCTTCACTGAGGAAGATATTATCATCGAAGTGAGAGAGAAAAACGTATCTTTCCACATACATTACAGAGGAAAGATACGTTCTTATCTCTTACTTTAAAAATTAATTTCCACATCGTTAAGGTAGTTTGAGCGAGATATTTCCTTAGCCAAAATGGAGACCATATTTCAATTTAATTTTTTAATTTCAGCGTCTGTAAAAAGTATGAAGTAAATATTGTAATATTTAGGGCACAAAATGAAGTAATATTTGACAAAATGTCTCAGTAATTAAACAAATATCTCATAAGTCTCTAACTTGACTCATTTTTTCACGCCATACAGTGAAACTACCTTCAGAACAAAGTATTTTTTCGCGATCCTGTAAATATTACTGCGGTGAGTAATTGATTATTAATAAGTAACCCGCGGCATATGAAAAAATGCGCAACGTATTGATCAGCATATTTTCGGAGATTTCGGAGGGTGTCGCCTGTAGTAATTCAGCAAAACCTAGTATTTTTTAGGTGCTATGTTAAATTTGTACTAAATTAACGGCCTTACGGAACGGATTAACATAAAAAAGCGGAAGTGCCGAGTGTATTTTGCGTTGGTAGGTTCTAATACTTAACTTAGAACATAACTCTAACGCATTTCTCGGCGAATATTATCCATGGTTTATGTGTTAAAGAGATACCTACGTAAAATTACATGCTGCCGATTAGCTGAAATACTGACACTGAATAAGTGACATTATTAATGTGATTGACAATAAGTCGAAGGTAGGTTTTCATTGACAGAAAAAAAAGTAGAAATTTCTCGACTCATACTCGAGTTTTTACGGTATTTCCTTTATTGTCTCAGGAGTTAGGCTTGATATCCACACCTTCTGTCTCACTAACACTACATTTTAACAGGAAAACAGTTTACTGACAATGACTTGTCAATTTTCCCTTCTTGTGAACAAATATTTGCGTGGAGCATTTACTTCAAAAATACCATGATGGGGAACTATTTGTTACCTCAGATACCTTCGCCATTAAAATGTCAATCCAATTTTGACCGTATCAAAGAATAATACGTCAGTACCTTTACAATTCAAGATTGAAAAATAGTTTGAAGGCATAAATACACTTAATACAACTGCATCATTTGATTAGAGTAATATGTTACCATTGAAATTAGGAGTAGGAATCCTCACAGATGTCGAAGGATTTTGTACTCGTGGCTGTCGCTCGCGCCACCAGCAAGCATCAGATGCCAACTTATATTCTTGAGAATCGTCAAGGAAACGAAGGTTCTGAAAGAGATGGCATCCTCCACTCTGGCCCTCATCAAACTTAGCTGCCATCCGCCTGAAATAATGATCCGCTTTGTCACATTCTTCGTCCTTCTCCTTCAAATTTATCCTGTCAAGGTTCTTTTCAATCATGGAACTGCGCCTTTTCTGAAATTAAAATAATATGAAACATTTCATTATCATGCCAGAATATTTTTTGTTTGAATTACAGGATGAAACATATCGATCCCGTAAGCAATCAAAATCAGATTTACAGATGCAGCTCAAAATCATGTGAGTGTATTAGAAATACAGCTGTTTGTTAAATCTTTCATAGCCTTAAAATTCCACATACGGTGTACAAAAAGGTACAAGTCATTTTAGTGTAGCTTTTGATTTTGCAGCTTTTAAATATTTTAATATCAAGTTAAGCATAGTTAAATTCTGATAGATATCCTTTATGCGTCGAATCCAAATTTTCATTGAAACTCAATGTTAAATCCGAATCTCTTTTTTTATTAAATCAAATGATTATATCACTGAGGAAATTTGAGGATTTGATGCAGGTTTTGACCATTAAGTCTTGGATTGGGCTTAAAATTAGTATTCAACAATAGACTGACGCAACTACAATTCGGCCCTTAACTATTTCACTAATATTTAAGATATATTTATTTAAAATATCTCGGAAATATTGTTTTAATCGGTGACATGATCTGCAAAAGTATTTATAAAATATATTTTGTTATGAAAACTTGAAAAAACTAGTGTAGTAGACTATCGCTATTCCTGACTTTATAGTATGGGATTGTCCGGCTTTAGCGAAGTTCGAATCACCCGGGGATTTCTCGTACGGAACATTAAATGGAGTTATTTTGGGGAAACTTCCGCTACTGACGACTTTTTAAATAAGCGAGCTGGAACGCTCACAAAACTGTCGTCAACACAATGGACCAACGCGGTAGAATTCCCGAAATTCACCAACCACTCTGCGGAAGCTTTCACTGCAATGTAATGAGTGTCGCTGTACCGACCCACGTGGTATCCACCTCCTTCAAGGAGGCCTGCTACCCCCACGCTCCGGGTTACAGGCGTAGTTTGTGTCATCCAATCGCCCAGTCACGGCATCTTCACGGGTTTTCGTAGCATTAACGAGCCACCTTACCCAAGAATGGCCTCCTGCACCCTCTAGATACGACCACTTTTTGTCCACGACAAGTTATTCGTCGAGTAAACTCGCTTATTTCGCAGCTAACCTCTTATATCTAAAGGTTGTCCCACCATCCGCCACCCAGTGGAGGCACACGGTAGAGGTAAGCTAGCCCCAAGGAAGAGCGAACCGTAATGTAAAAAAGTATGTCATGATATATATAAATAGTGAAGTTGTTAAATATTTTGCAGAAGCAACAACTGCCGGTTTATGTGGCACGTTTCATTAATGGGAAGTTAAAGATTTTCCTCCATCAACGTCAAACTTAGGGATACAAGTCTCGCACAGCATTCACTGTCACCTTATCCTCTCTGGTACGCGCGATACGAATTAGTGTCCCCGGCGATATTTTGCAGAAATTTAGCTCCCCCATACCGCATCCGCGTCTCAACCCAGGGATTATCAACTACTACCTTCACAAAATATACAAAGTAAAGAGTAAAATATATTTCTAGGCATTTGACAAGTTAACCATACCAACCAAAAAATGTTTGAACAGGAAATAATTTTGGATGATGCGGTAGAGATGACATCAACGACCCATTAAAGAAAACCACCCGTACTACAAGCTGGAAGCCTGTCCGGATTATGCCGAGGTCCGGATTATCCGAGTCCGGACTAGCGAAGGTATTCTATTTAGGGTCACAGTTTATATTTAATCTAAGCAATAATCTAGGTATACAGGTATTAACCTTTGAATACTTTCCGGATCCATTGGAGCCCACTCTATTTTCCTCCTCCATCGAACAGGGAATATCTCCATCTTTTTGGCGCCTCTTACCAGCTCTATAAAAACTTGCAGCCAACTTACAGGTATCATTGTGGACATTATCAACTCTGCATGCATAAATTTTCGCACTGGCATCCAGTGTACAGCTAGCCACCTGCAATGTAGTTTAAAAATGCTCACGGATCTAGCAAGAGTTTGACACAAATAGTACTGTTTCTGGCAAAACTTTGTGGTTATTCGTGAAGTCAAGTGGAGAACAAGCACCAAGAAAACACACTAACTCCCACAAAAAGTTTATTTTGTGACGAACAGGTTACTTGTTGAATAAAATAAAATTTTTGGGATGTTATAATATTTTTTCTTGGTGTTTGTCTTCCATTTGACAAGAATTATAGGCACTGATGAATCTTTTTTACATATACATATACAAAAATTTCTTGGATCACTGACTAATTTTTATGATCTTTACTTCTTAAAACACCGAGAGTTTTATGAAGTTCTGCTCAATTTGAAGTCCCAGAAATTAGTTCTGTAAACACATTCTCTATTTTGGGGTTTTCTGCAAACGTGTGTCAAAAAAAATAAAGATCCTCTAGTACAAGTTTTATACCACATAATTACATTATAATAAAGAAATTAAAACTCCGTAGAACTACCAGTTTACAAATACTGAATTATTACATATCAAGTACATATTTATTCACGGAACTTTAGTCAAAAGTCTTGGCCTAAAAGCCTACCTGAAAGTTATCCATCTGAGGCTCCTCCTTCTTCAACATCATTGCCATGTAATCAATCAGTAGCAACTGAAATGCATTTTTAGCAGTTATTTTCTGCAAACAAATAACATTATTCAGATATGCAACAAAATTTACCAGTAACATTGTGTGTTTGCTAGAAAAACACTAAATCTTACATTTCCAGCTGAAAGCTTCATGCAGTTTTGATAATGCTCAGCTTGTTCGACAGCATTCAAATTCGCAAACGGGTTGTAGGAACCTCTAGGAGACTGCGTTATCTGCTTCTCAGTTATAAGGGTCAGTCTCCGCTGACGCTTTTCGGATTCATCATCATTCTGTAATTTTAAATGTAAGTTCTACTATTGGCAATGTCACAGTGAGCTGCATTGCTATAGTTTATATGCATATGAGTCTGGAAGGATGATAGCTATCGCCGAGACCCATAACCGTTCATAATGTTGGCTTATTGGTAATTTAGGGAGGCGACCGTAAAGTGAGTTAATACGCACACTGCGCAGTCGGTGATATGAGGGTAAGTTTGTGATGGGCTGGTAAGGGAAGAATTATTTGGGAAATAAGGGAAGGGAAGAGCAATGATTCCCTTAGGTCAGACAAGGGATATGCCCTGGGCCCTGTAGTAGCGGGGACCTCGCAACAGGCCTGGTTACATTCGATCTTGAACATAGAGTGAAGTCTCGATTACCATAGATACAGATACTTTACCATAGATATTACAGATACGTTACTTTGAATTAACCCGTCTCCCTCGTTACCCGCCATAGGTTTTTTGGTGACCCCCCCCCTCTCTCGTGTTCAACTACGTAGTATTGATGACGCGATGTCGCTAAGTAACGCATCCGTGCCCTCGAGGGCATGGTCTTCGAGTGTCCTCGTGTTTTCACGTCTGAGGGTGCATTCCTAAAATTATGAGGTCAATCTACTGATCCCCGCTTTTGTTTGGATATACGTATTGCCCTGGGCCTACTCATAGCATTCTTGCACAACTACCCAGCTACATTGCATTCTTAGATACCGCTTTATTTTCCCCTTTGTCTGTTGGGAAAGCTTTGCGCCAAAATTCGAACAGGTTGACATTCGCCAAAAATTAACGAAGAAAATTAACTGAAATTTGTTTTGTATCAGTTAATGTATAATGTTTTCGATTAAAAATTAACTCTTCTAAAAAGTAACGGTTACGTTAAATAGTTAACTACATTTTTAACGATTGATTTTAATCGTTAATTTTTAAAATCGTTAATCCAAACCATGGTAGATACATATGCATGTATGGCCTTAAAATCAATTGTTGGCAAGTTTTCATGTTGGAATTTAGACATAGTAATACAAAAATACTTGGTTGATTCCCCTTATTTATTTTCAATTGACCGACCGACCTTCACAGGTTATCCTCAGAGTAAAGATTGAGAGAGAGTGACGAGATATATACCCGAACCAAGTGGGGTGGGGGGGTGGGGGAGGGAAGTTTTTCCGAAAACAGAAGTGGTAGGGGGAAGGTAAGGAAGAACAATCCAGAAGGAACAAACAACTACTACAAGGGCGAACCGCATTAGACTATGGTGGTGGAGGTGGGGGAACCGGTACGGAGAGCAAGGGGGAGGGGGTTGACGGAATTAGGTCGTTAAGCAGATGGTTACTATCCGAGTCCTCTGGATTGTCGATAATACACTACATAGTTGAGTAGTCGCATTCCGCCATTTTTGTTCTCAGCACATGTTGCTTACTGTGTGAAAGTGAAGGCGGTAGGCAGTCGCTCTGCAGGATTTTCCTTGTTTTGCATAAGATATAAAGCAAAACGGTTGGTTGCTCTGCTCCTAATTGCTCTATTAGCACTGAGAAAGGGTTTTTATCTCAAGCGGTTTACATTGGGCGGCCATTTTTATAATGTTGCGCGAGCCCATTTTTGCGTTTGTAAAGTTTTACATAAATGTCTATAACTATAAAAGTATTTATCCCAGCAGGATGAAACAAAAAGAATTTTGTTTTAAATTTCTCAAGGTAAAAAATAAATCCAGTGATTCGTTTACCTATCTCTATCCTTTCTAAGGTAAAACTACAATCAAAATTTAAAAAAGTTACGATTGAAGTTTTAATTTTGGAAATTTTTTTCAAATAGTAGGAGTGGATTATACAGTTTGAATTATTTTTTATTTGTAAATATATGCTATTAAATTTATCATTAAAATATTAATAGTGATGTACCTACCCTTTAATTGTTATAAATTTTTAAAAAGTCACTTTTTCAACTTTTTTTCAAAGTTTGGCTTCGAATAACTGTGATGGGGTTGGAGATAAAAATCTCAATTTAGCAGAACTTACACTCTTTGTGTATTTGTACATGACATATAAAACGTATGTTGTGTATTTTACTAATAAAAAAGTTACAACCTCTCAAAATTGACAAAAACATTGTTAAAGCGAAACTACTTAGCGCACTGAGTTGATGAGAGAAAAAGATGTTTCTGATCTTCTTTATGATTGGCAGTTCTATTCTTTAGCCTATCCGAAATGCTAGTGAAGTAGATTTTTTTATTTATTCAAAAGTTACGTTTTTATTTTGTTGTTGTTTTTAATATTTATTTGTTACGGTGTAATAGAAAAATTTTGTCAGGGCGTTGTGGGAGGAATGCTGGGGTGAGGGAGGAAGAGTCTCAAGGGTTTCTAAGAATCAAGGTTTTCCACTAGACACAACAGGTTCATTGAAGGGGAGAGTAAAAGGGAGGGGGACGAGAAGGGACACTGAGCGTGGTACGGTGGTAAGTGGTAAATGCGAATGATCTCGCGGCCCGGGTGCGTGAAGATGAAGAAATTCCTGTATCTGCCCAGAATAACGATGAAGAAATTGTAGCTGCAGTCCAGAGCCGCGGAAGAAAAGTTGCATTATCTGAAGATGAGAGCAAGAATGAAGAAGGAGAAGACGCCCATGATGAGAAAACCACATTTGTTATTTCCACAAAACTTTATTTCGCAGGCACGACGCGCGTTTCACAAAGTGCACAAGAGTATGCCACAGTGTGGTGAAATGAGCGTCGTGCCAGCGAAATAAGGTTTTGTGGAAATAACAAATGTGGTTTTCTCATCATGGATATAGCCATAATTTCCACGAGGTCAGGCCTGATATCATCAGTTTTATCAAGTAGAAGACGAATGTGAAGTAGAGATGCCAAAAATAGGAAAAGTATTGGATAGCATTAGTGAATTGCTGAATTGGTTAGAGAGACAGATCGATTGCGATCATCTACATCTTTTACATTTGCAAAACATTAAGACTTATGTGATAACTATTAGTGAAAAAGAAAATACGGAGTATGTAACTCCCGTTAAAGTAGGGTGTGTATTTAAATCAGAAAACATCAATTGCTACTTTAATACGCAAATAAATTAGTTATATAATTTAGCTTTACGGGTTTTTTATTGTTTCCCACCCAATTTTCCGTAATAACGCGGTTTTCCGATAACGCGGGTGTAAACTCCGACCCCCTAGACCCGCGTTAAAACCGAATTTTACTTAGTGAAGTTTTTATGATTTTTGAGAGGTTGTAACTTTTTTATTAGTAAGTTACACAACATACTTTTTTATATGTCATGCACACATACACAATGACTGTAAGTTATGCTAATTTGAGATGATTATCTCCAACCCCATCAGAGTTATTCAAAGCAAAACTTTGAAAATTTTGAAAAAAGTTACTTTTTAAAAATTTATAACAATTCAAGGGTAAGTATACCACTATTAATATTTAAATGATAAATTTTATAGCATATACCTACAAATAAAAAAATAATTCAAAGTGTATAATCCAGTTACTACTAATTGAAAAAAAATTTCTAACATTGAAATTTCAATCATAACTTTTTAAAACTTTGAATGAAGTTTTACCTTCGAAAGGATAGAGATAGGTAAATAAATTACTGGATTTACTTTTTAACTAGAGAAATTTCAAACAAATTTCATTTTGTTTCATCCTTCTACGATAAATACTTTTATAGTTATTGACCTTTACGTAAACTTTTACAAACGCAAAAATGGGCTCGCGCAATATTATAAAAATGGCCGCCCAAGGTAAACCGCTTGAGATAAAAATTTGAAAAAATAGTTTTAATGTCTTAAGACATGAGGAAAACAACTAGGAAAGTTTCAATATTTTTTTAATTGGTCAAGCAACCAACTTATTTTTTTGGGCCAGTTAAAATGGATTGACCATCTTGTTTTTTTTCTTTTGGGGGAGGATAATATTTTCAATTTTTTACCACTTAAAATTGACCAGACTCGTCCTCGAGTATCACGGATTTTATCCATTGCACTGTTTTCATGGAAGTTTACTCAGAAATTATCTGCGAAATATCTTTCGCCCATGTCATTCAGCTGATATTTAACTCTCCTAAATGCTTTTATTATTCCTTTAAAGAGTAAGCATCGCTATAATAGCCATGAGAGTAGTAATAGTACTTTCGGAAATGACTTAACCTGTTCAACACTAAAATATAGTAAGGTTCATATCCGGAAAAACGTCCCGTGAAAAGAATCAAAAATTGACTGATGCGCGCTTAATTTGTAATTTTTCACGATTTCCAATTCATAAATTATTGGTAAAATGTTCCTAATAGGTCCAAAATGAATTGATTTCAATTTATGATCACCCGAAATGCGACGGGAATCGCGTAATTGTGCAAAAACTAGGTTAATCTCACTTTCCCCCATAAGACTCAATAGAGACGTTGGAACAAATATGGCGGAATTCTCAATTCCCATAGTGGAAATGTATGCGACGACTCAACCCTATGAGGGAGTAGTGTTGAGAACGGCCATCCAGAGGACTCTGGTTACTATCATAGGCGTATCCAGGGGGGGGGGGGTTGGGGGTTGTAACCCCCCCCCCCCCCCCATTGATTGCTTAATTTAAAAACCATTTTAAATACTTTGATTCAAAACATGCAATTACTAAGGGGATTTTAAGGCTCAAACCTCCTTCTAAACGTCATTTTAAGATGTATATTTTTCAAAATTCCCGGACCCCCCGTTTTACGCGGGGCATGGGGGGTATTCCCTAACCAGGTGACCCACCTTAACCAGGTGACTCCCCCTAACCCGATGAACCGCCTTCAGATGCTTCTAGATACGCCTATGGTTACCATATACATTCAGATAAGATACAATTTAGAAATTTCCCATTAAGTCCAGTTTGCTACTGCTGTCACATACATGTAAAAGCTTAGGAGAAAAATTAGATGCATGATCTTCGTCAATTAGATGGTTAGAAAACAAACTTTTTATCTCCATTAACAAAGAAATTAAAAAATCTATTGCCTTGCCAAGGGTGTGATCACGGTTCTCCATAACGCATCCACTTACGTTATCGTTATTTTTCAATTGCGTTCACGAGATCGAAAACGCAGTCGTCACACTTTAAATTTTTTCAGGTTTTTCTCACTATATTAATCAATAGTATTTATTGATGGGGTGCATTTTTAGGATGGTGACTGTAAGCATTGCCCTACTATAGCGCTTTCAATTTTGAATAAATATAACGAAAAAGCAAAAGACGATACCATGATCCCACACGCCCTGCCTAAAACCGCTTCCTATCCTAACTTTGAACAGTTGTGTATCTAGAACTGAAAATAAAAACAAAAATAAAATTGGTGCGATAAACTCTGCTTGAAATATTACGCCAACAACATAGAAAATAAATTTGTCAGTTTCCGTAGCCCTGTTTTCAATCCATTTCTTCTTATTAGCCCAAAACTTTTCTTTTGTATTTACATCTGGAGAATATGGCGGTAAAAAAAATAATTTTCTGACATGTGGCAACGTCTTTGGTCAGGTATAGCCCCACTTTTCAGCTTTCCTGAGGGGATTAGAAAGGCAATATATACGACTAATACTATTGAATCAGCCAATCGGAAAATCAGGAAAATAATTAAATTAAAGGGGTATTCCCAAATGATAAATCAATTCAGAAATAATAATGCATGAAATAGACATAATGGAGATTGTAATAACTATTGGTTTACGACCAATGTTATCAGCGCTGGCACAATGCTTCCTGCATATTCAATAACTGTTACTTTAGAATCAAGTCTATTTCATTCCAAACCAAGCTCTAAACCGACATAACCGCCACCAATTACAACCATAGTTTCCGGAACTTAAGCAACATTCAAAGCTCACAGCCAAATATGCTAATTCACTAGCATTAAATCCGAAGGATTTCATTATAATCATCATCGTCTCGCTATGACATACAAGTAATCTACACCAGTAATATAAGGAAATTATATTAAAAATGAAAATAATGATAATTTGCTTGAGCTAAGTAAGCAATTAAAGCCTGATTCATGATGGAATTTTAATTGAAAGTTATTTAGAATCCTGGAAATTTTAGAAACCTAGATAAATTTTAATTGAACGATGGTGTCTTTTGGTGCCGATTAACTCGGAACAGGAGCGATGGAGGTATTCACGGCAAAGGGGGATTAGGGAAAAGTGTTAATTATTTAAAAAACTAATTAGATGGACGCCAAGCACGTGGTTTCTTGACTGCGCTGCATTACCCCAGTGGAACCTTGTTGGCACAGTGGCTATCCTATTGGCTACCCGTCCAGAGGACCGGCGCTCAAATCACGGCTATACCCTTTCGTTAAGAGAAGGCCAGCGCCGGATTTCTCTCCACCCTCCCTCAATCACGCAAATAATCCGACCCTTACCGACCTGCCCACACAACCTTAATGGTTCGCATGACCTCAAATTTAGGTCAAATCCCCAAATAATCAAGCGGCCTCCAATTCCAGAGTCAGACACCCTCATGACATGTGTCTATTATACGACAGTCAACTACATATTGGTTAAAGCTGTGGATTTACTAAAACATATTTGTTGGATACTCAGGAACTATGCGCACAGAAGTTAAAGCCTTGTATATTCACTGCATTTTTGTAATTTTTTAACAGAATTCTACCATTTATCTTGATGCAGTTCTTGATTCTGTTTATTTGCCAAGACTAAAGTTATTTTGTTAATTTTGGGTGTGCATTGAAAACTAACATGTAGGTTGGGGAGTGACTTGATCAGCCATATTGAAGTGGCCCTTACTTACCGGCACTAACTCGGGAGTCAGATTTTCTGGTGTACCAGGTACAGAGGTCGCAGACTTCCTCCGGAGGGGTGACTGTGTACCTCTACTAAGTGGGAATTCCATGACTGAAGGAAGCAAGACCTGAAATAATGAGAAATTTGAGGACACAACATTTTGTTTTCTTGCCCTTGAGAATGAGCTGCGAAAAACTAAAGAGTAAAGTTTATATATATTATTTTAACGATTCTTTACTATACCTTCATACTTCATACATCTAAATCCTCCTAAGCTAGCTGATAAAAGAGAATGCGGCAGGTGGGGTTTGTGCACCATTCACAAAAAGGATTAGTACAGGAAAGGGATAGGATAAAAATAGAGATGTATTTTGACAAATTACTGTTTGCATCTATTATTTTCTTAATTTACTCAGTCTTCCAGCAATACCTTAAGGCTTATTAGACCTATTACGGGGAGAACATTTGGAGCATTATGCCACCGAAAACAACATGCGAGAAACAATCTGGGTGATTCCTGAAGATGCAGTAGTGTAGCCAAATTAGCTGAAGCAATTAAAAATCATACCCAATGGAACCGCTGAGTTGTTAATTGAGTTTATCTAAATTTTGCAATGGAATTCCACAAAGTCTCTATGCCTCAACCATCGCTCATATTAAAATGTAATACACAAAGTACTTTACTCTTTGGTGAAGAAGTAAACTTTTCCCTGATTTCTAGGGACCCAGTTAAGATTTTTCCCTAGTTCTTCTAGTGAATCCGACCAGTTCCCTAGCATACCCTGGAGTGGGTCTCATTCTTGCTGGTATTCACTACATTCGAAAATTCTGTCGGATTAAGTCGATGTTTTATCCTATTCTCTTTATGTTTGTAAGCAGATTGCAGTTTTGTGAGACAATTTAAGCAGTTTTTCGGTCTAATCTAATATTCATTTCCAGTCGTGCTGTTAAGCTCGGAAAATACTCCTTGGTGGTCATTCCCTTCGATGATTTATCCCATTCTTCTTGCCACTTTATCTACGGTAATCTCTCTAATTACTCTGCTGATGTATCTCCATTTTTCGTTTGAGCCCACGTTCCATTCCAAATAATCTCCGGAGGTCTGCTTTAGACTTCCCTAGAATTTCGTAGACTATCGGTGATTGGCAAGCGATCAGAGCTAACGTGTTGTTGCCCACGGTGCAGCAGCACCGGGCTAATGACAGTAGGCAGCTTCTCTGCGACACCAAACTTGCGCTTTATTCGACTGGGGGACAGGCTTTCACGACAGACTTCACAGCCGTTAACCAGAATTGGAATTGCGACAGTTCGGTAAAGTGTCACAAGACTGTGACTATTGATGCAATACATTTTACAATATCTTCTTAGACTGCTGAAAATGGTTTATGCCTTATTTGTAAAGCAGCTGATGAGTGATTGAAACGTCAGTTGTTTCGTCTATGACGATGCCTAAATACATACTTGAAGTCTTTGACGCGTTTTATGTTCTGACCGTTTAATTTCACTTTCGGATTCCTCTTAATTTTTTCCCCGAGCTTGCGTAGACTGCCTTTTTGAGCGAAATTTTCATCTTCACCTTGCTCGTCCATTTGGCCAGCATTTCTGTACATTAACTTGCTTTAATCTCCAGCTCATCTCAGGGGTGACTCCAGACGAGAAGTTCAGGGGGGGGGACACCAGCGGCTCTTGGGGTATGGAATACTCCTCAGGAAAAGGGTGGTTCGTGGGTATCGTCCCGGAAATTCGTAACAAACTATGTGCAAAATGGTTTGGGGGGGGGCAATTGCCCCTACTTGGGACCACTCCACTCAGAATCAGATCTTTAAATCACCTTTATGCACTATGACAGAGGAAAAAAACAATCTCGTTGATATCTCTAAATGTGCGGTAATGTTATTCGTTCTCAGGAAAGACACACTCTACGTCAAGCATTGTACAAATAGTGCAGTCAAATCAAAATAATAAAGCAGAGAGTTTAAATGCCAAAATCATGTAATGTACAAAATTACTTACTTCTTTAACACTAATTAACTTCTTGTCGTTATTCACTGATCGTAAGTCTTTGCCTTTTAAATTAACGGTGGTTTCTATAATACCAACTCTACATACCTATCCACTTTTCTGAATCTAAGGGCCTATAACACTATTTAAAACATTCATCCCATATGATTTACTAGTAACAGTACCTTTAAATTACAGTAATTACATATAATATACTATATTGCTCGCCTCCCCTCCTCCCCCCTCTCTTCCCCGCCACCCGGGTCCTCACATAACCCTTGCATCCATCACCCTAACCCCTGCAAACGCCGTTTCTTAAGTCTATCCCTCCTCTGCCCACTCAAAACCCTTGCTCTCCCCTCTTTGAATGATGAGTCAGCTGAAGTAAATGTAATGGCTGAGAAAATGCTGGAGAGACACCAGAAGAGATTTAAAGATGTTGAGTTTAATTCCATACTGAGAGAAGCATGTTAACTGGATCCATGATTCAAAGAATACGCTTTCTCCGAAGATACAAGTTATAAGGCAGGCTACCATGCCTTATGCAATAAATCCCATTACCCCAGAAGAAAGGAACTCCAACATCTGCAGCAATTGTGGAGGTGGACAAGTACTTACAGGAGGATTACTTGGAGAGGACCTCTGACCCACTTGTTTGGTGGAGGAGCAGGAAACAGGTCTTCCCGAGGCTCTATACATTAATGAAAAGAAGGTTGTGTGTGATGGCCACTTCAGTGCCTTGTGAGCGTGTTTTTTCGAAGGGAGGCCAGTTTCTTACTGAAAAAAGAAGTAGACTGGGCCCAAACAAACTATCAATGATGATTTTCATACATTATAATTGGGAAGGTTAAATGTATTTTTTTGTTATTAAGTAGTCAAGTTTAGAGTTTCTGCATTTTAAAATAATTAGCTACAAGTTTTATCGATGTAAAATAATTGTTGTTTCATATAGTATTGGTCATCTACCTCCAATTAACTGATCATGATTCCGATATGTATTAACTCTTTGTAAACTGGGTTAATTTTGTACAATGTGTTTTCATTATTCATTACAGTAATCTACCGGTTAAAGGTAGGATGTGATGAAACTGAGAGAATATCCGACGAACTCTTACACGTGCCGTGCCCTTTCTACCTCTAGTATTTCTTTCTTCATCTCAGCATAAGTCCTACCTTTCTTCATCCCGTCCATAAAACAGATTCTCTTCCTTCCCCTTCCCCGCTTACCCAACATCCTACCCTCTATCACGGCCTTCTGCTGTTTCTCCTAGACCTATTGACACGAGTCATCACACTCACCTCAGTGACTCGTTCATTTGAACGACTCGTGACTGATCGACCCAACTCTAATCAAAACTCTTCACGATAAGTCGGTGGCGGATACAGAAAATCTCTAGGGGGGGGGGCGCAAGTTATCGCGACGATTGTAGCTTTCGAACTGACTGCCTGGCAGCGACTCTGCTTCCTTATATATGTAGCTCGGTTGTTTCGAGAACATTCGGTGCCAGAATGTTCGCTTCCAGACTTTTAAGGAGTGTGAACAAATACAAACAATAGAATATTCGCGACTTTTCTCGAACAAATGCCAGACAATAACGTATCGAGATCACTAGAATGGCCGTGACTTTTCTCGTAGGTTCGCTATCTATGTGCCAGACAGAAACGTATAAAATACGATGACGCGGACGTGCGCGCGTGCTAAATAAGAAAGTACAACTTACTCGATAACTCGACTCAGAGTCGACTAACGAAAGACACGAACGAATAGCGTGGGGGCCCGGGCGGCAATGAGGGCGGCCCTGCAAGGGGGGGGCGCGCGCCCCCCGCGTCCCCCATATGTATCCGCCACTGCGATAAGTATTACAACATACGTAAAAAGTTTTAAGAGGACAAAAAATATGAGGAATAACAAAAGGAGTGCACACAATACATTTCTGACAATATAAAAACTTTATTTGAAGTATGTTCCTGCAAGTGCAATATGCACCTGCTATGTGATTGCAAAAAAAACAACATAAATGTACTATCACTTTCAAAAGTCGGTCCACGCGGTGAGCGCGGCCAACTTCGCATTTTGCTGAATTCGAACTTCGTGTATTGCCTATGCATTCAGCCAGGGCCCGCTCTACCATATAGGCGAACTAGGCGAAGTGATGGGGCGCCGCGATTTGAGGGGCGCCGAAATGACAAAGTAAACGGTTTTCAATTTACGGTTGATAACTCTGCGAAAAACAATGTAATCTTTTCGAACCAACATTGCATTCCTCTATCAGGCTTTTTCCTTCCAATGTATGTCGGTGTCAGCGAAATATTCAGTCCCAGCTCATTGTGAATCGAGTTTGTGACAGAGAAGGTCGCCCGTTGTGAACGAAGTAAACAGAGCGCCTGCTCGTGGGGATGGATCAACGTGGATGCAATGTAAGTGCTTTTTATTTTACAACTAGGTTGTTTATAAGGATTCATTAATGTTTAATTATTCATGTTAGGATATTTTTATTCAATTATGTAAATTCTATCAAATTCATCTGCCAGTTCGAGTTAGTGTAAAAATTTGCGATCCCCGTTTGCAGTTCCCGTCCTTTGAATGATGTTGAAATACGTAAAATAGACCAGCGCCTATTCTTCGGCGGGTGAAATTCAAGACGCGCCTTCCACAAACACCAGCTGCGTGAAAACACACTGCATGTGGCATATCGCTTAGGAAGATCATCGGGGTTAGCTCTCTATTGAACAAGAAATTATTAATAAGCTCCCATTAAAAGATTTAGTTTCTAAGTTTGCTGAAATCAAATCCAGAAGAGTACAATTTTATTATCTAGTGATTAGTAAATATATGCAAATATGTATTAGAAATAAAATGTATCAAAAATATAATTATAGATATTAATACAAAATAATTGAAATATATGTTTATTGATATTTTTGGGAAAAAAGATTGGTTTTTGTGTTATGTAACCTATTGTGATATCAAAAGGGATATAATGGATAAATACTCGCGCGAAATTTTTTTAGGGGCGCCTTTTTCATCATTCGCCTCGGGCGCCTGTATTGCTAGAGCGGTCCCTGGACTACTAAGGGCCAACTTGACTCATTTCCACTCAACTATGGAGACCCTCGTATGACCTTCTCCCACTATCGCTGACCAGCCAACTCCCCCGACTCCAAGTGGTAGGCAACGGTAGGCGGAGAATGCAAAAGGGAAAGGCGTTAGGTGTTTTTCACTCTTACGAGTAGCGGGCTTAATTGTATTCTTGATAAATCGAGGAAATAGATCGACGAACCGACCACCACAAAGCAATTTTTCGAGGATAATTCTCGACTTTGCGTATTACCCTGGACAGCTAACTCCCCGGACCTTTCTCCTATTGAGAATGCGTAGGGTAACATTGTGAATGAGTGGCATTACGACGGAGAAAGAACCGAGTAAAAGTTTATAAGTCTACATAAGGGATGTTTGGAATTCTTTAAACTAACGTCCCCGTGTAATAGAACATTTGGTTGGGTCTATGCAGTCACGATTACGATCTGCAACTGAAAATAATGGTGATATTACAAAATATTAAAGTTGTTCTCTGATGAATGAACATTTGGTTTTAGATTTGTTACCATAGGTAATCTACTGAAAATGACTATCCGAAATTTTCTAGTACACTTTTCTTCCTAACCTTATCAAATCTTGACTCATTCCCATTAATTTTCGCCGCAAAATGAACGCCAACTTTATGTTTAAACCACAACTTCTATTTCGTTCGAATCTATTCTAAATAACGAGAACATTTTTCATGTTGCTTATTTGAAAATCTTATCTTTTATAGCATTTTTTCATCGTAGGCATTTTTAAATGGAGTGCATGTCTTCTCTGAGAGCGAAAAAATCAATTAAGTTATGTCTCCACTGAAGGAAAACTCATTCAAAAATGACCGCATTCATTTCTGATAAATTAAAATCCACTTTCTGTAGCTTCATTCGCCATAGTTTTGCATTTATTTTATCCTAATTAGGGTTTTATCCTTTTATAGGTAATATCGTAAAGTATAGTTTTCAGTAATGATATGTGTTGGATGAAATAGGTATGACTTCGCTTTGCGTATTTAGAAATTAGCTTCGAGCGGCGTTACACCCAAGGCATGTTTCAATGTTAATTTTACTCTATAGTATGTAATTCGTCTTACATTGTTTTTATTGGTCTGTTAAATGCACTGCAACTGTGTTTAGGAAGTTAATACAAAACAAAAAGATTCATTCACTGCAAGTATATCCACCACTCAGCTCTACGTTCCTGAACGAACGTCTAATTTCTAGAAGCTATGTTCACTATGGTGGCAACATATTCTGGAGATGTCGTAAAACTCCACCGACCTCTCTGACTATGGAATCTATCAGTCACGCAATGGGGGATGCTAGCTAAAGAAATTTTTTTGAAATCCAAGGTATCAAACGCACGACGTAATTTTAATTAGGTAGCTATTTTTATGCTCCTTTGGACGAGATTGTTTCACTGCAAAGCGCACAACCTACACTTTCATGCGCACTGACGAAAAATGAGCTGCTGAGAAGATATCAGGGACTCTACACTGTTTAAATTTGTCAATCCTTTAGCATAAATAGAGTGGTTTGAAAAATCAATATATCCAATCGCAAGGCAATCAATTAATAAATTCAGTTTGAATACATTCTCGTAAAAGCAATGCCATACTGTGGAAAACATTGTGTGCCTCATTGTGAGAGTACTTAAAAGCTCTATGCCAAATTCAGTGCACTTGACTTCGGTCACAAAAATGTTGTGATATTTTCGTGGCACAAATAATAGGCTTAGAGTTAACGTTTCCAGGTTTGGATTGTTTCCTTTCATTATGCACAGATTATTTTCAAAAACTAATTAAGTAGTGACCGATCACTAGTCATCACCTTGAGGGAAATTCGGAGTGAATATTGAATAAATCTCAACTCCCGATTGCAAGAGAATGATCGGAATCCCAACAGTTACTCATCCCAGGTGAATACTCTGCGTTAACTTTTCCCTTATTGGTGTTTATGAAATTCTCAACGGTCTGTGTATCCAAGCAATATATTTTGCTACAGTTCAAAAATGGAAAATCGTTGCATCAGTAATTAATGTGTGTGCTGGAGGCATTCCAAACCTCCAAATTTTCGCTCCGATACACTAATTAATGATATAAGTTTGAAGGCTATATCAGTTGCTTTGTTCTTAAACTTTACTCAATGGTGTCGTTTTAATTCACTGTGCAATATCGTTTTAATTTTACTTTGCAATTATGGAGATAGAGTTGCACATTTATCATCATCAAGTGTGTTTCACTAATATAGATCTTTGCCGTACTATCCCCTTTCCCGTCGTTGAGTCATATTCCATCTATAGCACCTTAGGCAACACCACGTTTTATTTGTGCTGTCTCTCGTATATCTCCTATCGACTTTTCGTTTATTTTTCTCTCCATCCTACTTGAAAACAGCGAAATTCCTATTCAAACACAATTCTTTAAATCCTTTGTAACATCAATCTCCATACATTAATTTATCCTTTACTGAATGACGTAGTTATACTTCCTGGAAAGGTAACCCGTTTCCCCAGCTCAGAATTTTCCTCATTTTCCTACATTTTGGAATATTACTAAATAAATCTTGGCCATCTGCAAATCTACCAAAATTAACAGTTACTTGCTATTTTCCATCACAATTTTATCCCTTTCCATACATTTGTTACCAAATTGTCTGCGAACAATCGAAAATCAATGGTAATAAGAAATGGCCCGGCCTGAATCCTCTTCCAACATATACCCATTCCGATTCGTCATTCATTACCCGTATACCGCTTCATCCCCGTGAGGTTTTATAATTATGCGCCTAAACTTCCAGTGAACTCCCTATTTCTGCAGTAATATTTATTATTCTCGTCCAATATACTCTGTCAAAAGTCTTCCAGTAGTCTAAGAAGTAAATAGACACATATTGGCTATTATCATTAAATAAATGTTAGAATACTCATCACCAGAAATGCGTTTCGCGTCCCGCTCTCTTTCCTTAACCCATACTGGTCTTCACCGAGGAAGTCTTCCGCCCTTTCCCCGATTTAATTTTAACATCTATCTCAGCTATTTTTATTACGTGCGAAATAAAAATTCTGATCTCTTAACATTATCTTTCTTTTCTCAATGTCGGAAAAGGTTTCCGAGCTGATTTTTCAACAGTGGATTTTGGCAACGTATTTACTATAACTTTATAAATTACTAGTTTTCCTGCATGAAAACGAGGCCACTATCAGTCCCCTTTGCGCAGGACTAATGATTCTTACCATGACGACCCATGTCATAAGGAGAGTACGGGAAATTATCGCCTTCTTTCTCCCACAAGAAATACCGGCCGAAGTCCTCCCACAAGAAAGTCCCAGCCGAAAACACTTCACGGGTTCTTCGGCTGGCGAATTCTTATGGGAGTGGGGGTTGGGATTGTTTTTGCTATTCGTTGTCGGAGGGAGAAGGGCACGCGAGGTCTCTTAGCGAGTAAAAAACAAACTCAAGTTGTGCCTGTCGTAGTTGTAAAATTGGCCCCCAGAAGTCATGGAACTCGTATGCAATACGTGAAGCTCGATTTCAACAGAACACGGAGATCGTCGCGCTCACCGTGTGGACCGACTTTTGAAAGTCATAGTACCTGTGATGAGCCGGTTAAAATGATTGTTCATGCCCTGTCGACAGGAGAAGTTCCTGTGGTAGAGAGAAAATTTATTTATGCACAGCAGCATCACAGAAATGGCAAGATAGGAACAGTTGACCAAAAGGAGAGTGAAATGATTAAGAAGAGGCTGGCAAGAAAAGCAAAACAAGTAAAAAATGAAGGTGGTAATTCTTCTTAAACTACGGCCAACATTACCTCAGATCCTGAAACTGAGAGACGGATACGATTGCAAAATATACGGACACAGATTTTCATATTAGGTTCGGATCACCCTATGGGACTCAAATGAAAACAGTACTTGCTAATACTGCTCTTCACAATACATGCCCTTCCCCTCCCCCATTAAATAATGGGGGAACGGGAATTATATCTTTTCTTTTAAATACAAAGGACCTTTAGAAGTGGCCGCATACAGATTTTGAACGCAATCCGATCAATATAACTCAAAGAGAAAATCACGAAAAAAGTCGTATTTTTTACTATTTTTCGATAATTTGAACGCGATGAGCGACTCCCCCTCCTCCAAAAATAAGGAGCATTATATTTTTTTAAGACATACGACCTTTGGAATAGGCCAAATACCGATTTTGAACGCAATTCAATCACTGCAACTCATTTTTAAAAATCCCGAAAAAGTCCTATTTTTCAAGATTTTTCGAAACTTCGAACGAAATGTATGACCGGAAGATTTAATCCGATTTCAAACATTTTTCTTTCTTTGTGATCAGGTAAACGAGTAGCAACTTTTCCGCGCTATTGCGATTCGATTCGGACACTTTCGTGTTTTCGGCCCAATCATGTGCATTTAGCGGTAGGTTGGGTGGGAATATATAGCCTGGGCTTATGCTAAGGAAAGAAGAGGGAAGGGAGGTGGGGAAGGGGGAGGGAAGAGGATTTCCGTTAAGTTTAAAAATGAGTACCAAAAAAGCTATGGGTTTCTCGGAAGACTGCTAGGAGACTCCGATTGCTGGGGGGAAGGGGAGGGGTGGAGTGTTTAGAGGGGGTTTTTATGGGTGTGAGGGGGAGTAGCAAAGGGGGTGGATGGTGTGAGAAGAGGTGCATGGTGTAGGAGGATTTGGGGACCAAGCGCTTTAAAAACCGCCGTAACCACCCTCGGTCTAATTACCTAACAGAAAATATATAATACACACACTTGAAAAAAATCACCATCATTACAGTGTCCGACTAAAACTTTACACAAACAAGTAAAAACTAATACATCTCCCTAACCAACAAAATTATCTAGAGTTTATATGGCCTAATTGTAATATAAACTACTTTTCACTAAATATACCACACTAGTCACTTGCACACAATTAGTACCTCCTGTCCATTGTAAGAATGGTGAAAAGATTGAAAATTGAAAAACATATATATTAAGTCACTGTCATTGGAGTGCCCTACTAAATATTTATCCACACGAACAATAAAACAGACTACACACGACACTCATCATTTGCATACAAGAAGTACTTCGTGCCCATCATAGTGGTGACTAAAAATGGTATACTATTAAGTTTTAAAAAAGCACTGTCATTGCCGTGCCCTGCTAAAAATTAACCACCAGGAAAAACTATTAGTCCCTATACATCTCACTCGTCACAACCCACGGAGGAGAAGGAGGGAGAGTGGGGGAGAAGATGTCTCTGCTAAACGAGGAAAAGGAGGGGGAGGGGGGGGCGAGGTCGTATGTTAGGGTTTGGTGGGGTTTGAGACAAGGCTAAGGGATGGGAGAGGAGAAGGGGAGGATGGGGAGGATGGGGCGGGGGAGGATGGGGCGGGGGAGGATGGGGCGGGGGAGGGGGGGTGGGAAGGGGTTACTGAGACACGGGAAAAGGGACTCGCTACTGTCGGGGTTGACCGTATGAAGAGCATGATGGGGGGGGATATTTGGCAATGGAACTTAGTCCGCGCGCGTAGAGCGATTCGTCCGCGTCCCTGTGAAACGGGCCTTAGTAATCTTTGGCTCAATCTATAGCCATTGAGGCTTTGCGTCCTGAATGTTTGCAACGTCAAATGGGATATACGGGCTTCGTGGTCGAATTCAGCCAGATTCAGGCTAACTGACGAAGGCATTCAACCGTGTATCGCTTAGAATCACCTCCCAGAACAACCAGTTTTGACGGCCGGGGACAACGGTTGCTCGATCCAATCAATATATGGAATTTCGTGACTCATACTTTCTTCAAGTTGTGGAATGAAAAGTATGTTTGAACAAAGACCAAGCAAATCAGGGAAGCTGAAACAAAGTCACGACCGATATGGTGGCACCTCCCAGTAAAAATGTTAAAAACTAAAATAGGCTTTGCAAAACAGTTCATCAAATGTAAAAATTTCTAACCTTTCATACGGAAGCATATTACGAATGCAGTTCCCTTGATCATATGACCAATTAATATTTTCGAAGAAACAGAGTTATAGGATGGTTTACTATATTTCGAAAGAACACGCAACGAATTCTAAGGTCGTTACTTAGGAACGACAAGTGATCACGGTAAAAGACGAATCAGCATATAAATCTACAATATAAGTACTATGCTTAAGAGCTGTACCCAAGGATGAGCGACAACGGGTGAATTTAGATCAAATATGCACTCTATTATATACCATTAAAGTTTTAGAAAATATGATCAGTTACCCGTTTAGCCCAAACAGACATGCATTAAAATAGGCATTAGCATTTAAAAGTAATGCGGGCATGCGATACTGTTAGTGATAGTTGGCATATTAAATAACGGCATTAGACCACGACTCAGCAAACTCTTATCTACCAAAAACATTTATCTAGTCATTGCCAAACCCATAAAGAAATCTTTATGATATAAACGACGGCAAAAACTACAGGGATGTCAAAATGTTTTCTAAATGGCCAGAAAAACAATTGGTTTCCAACTTAACTAGAATATTCAGGAGTGAAGTTTAATTTTCAAACTGCTGCTTGATAATGGTCCCCAACCAAATTTTCGTAATACGCCAGCGACACTAATGAAATTATATTATGATCATTTTACACAAACAGCTGGTTTTCGCTTCACGCAGTGAAGTTCGGTATTTAAACATACCTGGAACAGATTCAAAATACTGGCGGCGGCAACACAGGCGGTAGTCAAGGAGAAACCCCACTCACAGGTACCACCATCAGTAGTGCGTTGATATGACTGAAACTTAGCGGCAGTTGGCCCCGAGACCCCGTAAGTAGACGCGTAATGCTGCGCCATCGAAACGAGACGGTAACGATAAAAACGAAAACGCCCGCTCTGTTCTCTCGATGACTATCGACGGTAGAAGTACCCAGCGTGGCCGTTTAGGGTCTTATGTTGCAGCGTTCCATGCCAACCTGTAAACAGAGCCGGCCCAAAGCTTTGGCAAAGTGAGGAAAAGCCAAAGGTCGTATTGGGGCGGTCAGTCTGTCACCTAAATGAACGTGAAAAGGGGACAGAAAGTATGAAAATAGGAAAATTTTATAGACTTCCTGCATGCATTTCCAACTAAAATTACCTTCTTATGTAACTCGTGAAAGTGATTGACAGCAATAACTAACTTCAATAAAAACAAAAAGAAAACGTACGGACTATCAATTTCCTTCATTAGCATTGTCACCAGCCCATTTTAAGGAACTGTGGCTAAAATTTCACTAGAATTAACGGTTAAACCCACCCACTAGAAGTAGGAGGCCTATTCTGAGTGAAAATTAGGCCGAGCTATTCGTCAGAATAGCGCGAAAAGTGAAAAAAGCTATTTTCACGATTCTGGAGACCCAGTGGCTATTCTAAAGATGACAACAGCGGGTTGGCTATTCGGTATTCTGAACGGCGGATAGCACCGGTGAGGGTCGAAATATTATTGCTCGGCCTTTGATACCGGGCTATTCTCAATAGCTCGACCATATCTCACGGATGGCGGAGAAAGAAAAAGGCACTTCTCCGGCTTGACACATTACTATTTCAAGAGAAATGGGTTAATTCGCAGAGTGAAAAGTTTTTATAAATGCATACTTGGCATGATGACTGACATGAATTTCATGGCAATACGTTAGATTTTACTGGGTGAAAAAGGAGTTCAGGCTGGTGTGACGAAAGCGGACATTAACCACGATAGTTTACACTGTGACTCCGCTAAAATCAAAGATAATTCCAAGCATATATGTACGCACAAGTATACGAGGGTTTAATTTAAAACAGCACGCTATATTTATTCAAACGTCATTCGCTTTGACGAATCGTAATGGTAAACTTAAGTAAAAATCAACTCAAACAAGTGTAATTTCACCCCATGAAAATGGTAAAAATTCACTTAAATTGGTTTCTTCAAAATAATGCATTAAGTTGTCAATACCCACTACAACCTTAGTTGTTTACGAAATAGCTTATCTTCATTTTTTATAAAGGCAGTAAAATTGTTTCTGTATCATTTCAATGGATACGGATATATTTACGATGAGAGAACTATCGTCTATCTGCCCTTCAGTTGCGGATTATTTCCCATTATGAATTGAACGTATTAAAATCTTGGCTATAATTTTAGAATTTCCCAAGCATATGTACGAACAAGTATACTAGGCTTGAATTAAAAATAGCACACCACTTTCGTGTATCGTACTAATGGTAAACTTAAGTAAACATCAACAACAAGTCCAATGCTACCCCGTGAAACATTACGTAAATGGGGTCTTCTTCAGGGAAATTTATTCATAAACTTTTCATTACCCACAAAAAGCTAAGGTGTTCACTAAATAGCCAATCCTAAACAATTATAAAGACAGTAAAATTATTTCTGTATCATTTCAACTGAGACCGATATAAACATTTTTCTATGCCCATCTCTCGCAAACATTCACCTTCGTGTCAATGCCACTACAAACATAAACAACAGTCACAGGGGCGGATTAAGGTCGTTGTTTGGGGGGGCGGTTCACTACTTCCCGATGCGCCTGGGGGGTATGCAATACCTCTCAACGAAACGGAGGTCCGGGTGGACTTCCCTCGGAAAATTAAAATAAATGAAGCACTTGGAACGTAGTTTTGGTGTGGCTATATTATATATAAGAGATGTGATAAATTATTGAGTAAAGCTCTCTAATCGCATTTGAAAAACGTAAAAAACGATGTAAAGAATGACATTCTTGTGAAGAAGTGGTGTCTTCCGGGTTTTACACCGCGTTGGTCCATGTTTCCTCGGACGACAGTTTCGGCGGCGTTTCAGTAGGCTTCTTCAGGTCGGTGAAGTGAGGGTGCAGCCATTTGTCGTCTTATATATCTCAACCGTTGGAGTCAGGTCTAACGCTTGAAATATATAAGACGACGAATGGCTGCACCTTCACTTCAGCGACCAGAAGAAGCCGACTACAACGCCTACGAAACTGTCGTCCAAGGAAACATAGACCAACGCGGTGTAAAACGCGAAGACCTGCATCTTCCCATCCATCAACCCGCGGCAGCCTACACAAGGATTTCGAACTCCTTTCTTCTTTAATGCCGTACAAAATGAAAATTGGTTGGAATGAAATAAAAAGATAAGTACATATTCAGAAAATACTATTTTCCTTTAATATTTTTATAATTTTTTATAATACCTCGCAACGAAAACGCAGTAATGCTCGGAAGTTACCGTCATTCGTCAAGGGCTCTTCCAATCATAATGCACCGTCGCGTCGTCCCGATGACCTCTGAATGGTATGTTCTGACGGCTTAAAAAAATCACATTTTTAAGTATCAGCTTCAGATTTTCCCTAATTTCCTTGGTTTTCACCCTTCTGTAGCCGTCCAGTTGGCATGTGATTTGATTTTCAGGTTTTTTTGTAATTTTCCAGAAAATTCAGGGCCAACAGCACTGCACCTTTGTGATAGACTGTGTGTTGGTGGTTTTCCAGATCACCTAGTTTCCCTAGCAGATTTGTAAACTTCTTTAGCGGCTCTGTAACGAGGAATTTTAACTGCAAATTTGTACCGCAAGCTGCCGTTGATTGGACAAAAAAGGGGAATTCCTACGAAAAAGTCCATTCATTGAGGGAGAAACCACAAGCCAAGGGTACTTTTCAAGATGTTCTATCCTCACGTAACGACGCTCTTCCGCGGTTCCCTTCCTATGAGTTGAATAGGGATACTTGTAGTCGCTTGTGGATGTCCAAGGGCTTTCCAAAAGTTCTGCTATTTTCCTATCATCAGGTCTTTCCTTTCCTGGTACATACAATGAAGAGACCTGCGTCACAGTTGAAATTTTCAGCCAAAGGAAGTGAAGAAATTGAAACTTCAGTCGATTTTTCGTCGCTACGTGGAGGGGATTGTAAAAGGACCATGGACTCAGCTTGTGTCTCATTGTCAGTTGTGCAGCATGAAGGTATGGTGTTAACAAATAGTGTATTTCCTCCTGCTTCTTCTGGCGTCTTTTGTTTTTGGACACGAGAGAAAAAGCTTCGATGGTCCGCAAAGGCACTATTAGTTTTCCGCATTGTACCATACCTACTAGAAGAAGACGCCTGTAAACAAAAGTAAACCTTAGCTATTCCTTCTGCAACGATTTGTCTTTTTCTCACCCTATAGCGTAATAGGTAGGTACTTGAAAATTATTTGGCTTTATTTAGTGAGTCCTCAATTTTACTGCTATCAAAAGGAGAGGGGTCAAAACTACGGTGGGTGGACCTCTTACAGCATTTCTATGATAACACAATGAAAATGAAAGTCCTGTAGGACTTGAACAACATTTTGAATTGAATGGAACAACTTGTTGAACAACATCAACAAATTGAACAACCGACCTATTTACATGTAAATAGGTTGGTTGTTCAATTCCTTGATCAAAAAGCAGATAAAAAGCAAGAGAGGCTAATGTGGGCCCGAGCTTGAAGCCGGCCGTCCGACCCTAATGGCGAGCGCGAGAAAGCGCAAATAAGTTATGTCGTTGTAATTAACCGACTGAACTTACCATCTCTGGTGGAAAGGTTGATCTGCACGTCAGGTATATCACAGAATAAAGGAAAAAGGACGCAGGGTCCTAAACATGTGAAGAACTCTTGAACTTCTCACTCACTACAACTGGAACAATACACTCGCTAGAGCCAGGCAACTGACATGTCGCGACGAGCACGAGAGCAGAGGGTGTCGCATAGTAGGCAATGCTGAAGGAGAACGTGGAGACTGTAGGTATTCCCCTCTCGCAGACGCACTACGGCTCAAATGCCCATACTTGCGGCACAATTCTCTGCATACATAGTAAATAGGTGTACATAGGTCTGCATACATAGTATAATACCTTATAACTATTCCGTTACGTCACCAAAGCTTTCATAACACTGTCCATCCAAAGGCCTACAAAAGTACAATTGCGAACATCGAGGATACTGTGTCTGTTTAGACAAGTGGCTTTTAGATATTTTCCAATTATCTTTACTTATTTTAAACCCCACTGCAAATGAAAGCCAAACTAACCTTGTCTTTCAAAATATGATTTATTGCTGCCAAACCATAGAGCTTTTCAAGAAATATGAGAGCTGATGAATCCAGAAATAGTGCGATCAAAACTGAGAATCAAGCCACCCTTTATAAGATGTAAGTAATTAGAATTGCACACAGTATTGTTTAGCATTCACAGAAGCCATTCAGTTCAAAAGGTGAAATTCTTCCCAGAAAAAAACAAGTACATACATATACTGTAAATACTTAGTAAGGAAGATACCATGTAACATACGAATATATAAGGCACATGCAATACAGTAAATGCATCATGTTAAATATTAATAAGAAACCATCTATTAACATATTTACACACAGGACAGTAGCAATACACATTTATTAGAATGTTGAGCTCAATCAAATGCAGCACCTATCATCTGCTGTAGCACTTTTCTTTGTCACAACCTAGAAAGTTCACAGGATAATTCAAATCTTCTCAGTATCACTCTCTGACTCTATCATTCATATTCAGTTATTTGTCAATGAGTCCTTGGCCACTACCAGCAAAGAGGAAGTGGGATAGAAAATTTATTGGATCACAATCTAGTTGTTCCTTTCAAAATCTGCTTGCCATGAAGCTGTAAGCAGCAAGTGCCAGCACAACTGAGGTGGTAACTTAGGTATTTGTGGAGTTAAAACCACTTCGTTCTAAATTGACTTTGATGAAGAACTCCACAAAATCATCTGAAAAAAGAATAAAAACATGTGCTTATAATAGCAAGAATGTTATTTACTAATGGCCAGATGTGCTGCGATAAGAAACATAAATGGCATGCTTAGCCTTCTGAGTCACAGTTATTATGTGCTGGTGCTAAGTGAGTTTTCTGGTGTAGAAAATAGACTTTGCAGGTAAACAATGAGTCTGTAAATTTGTATAGACATCCTGTCTGCCAATCATGTTTGGGCTTCTTGAAAGGTAAGACAGTAGAGCCCCCATACACACAGTTTCAGTTATCGACTTATATTCACCAAATCCTCCAAATCGAATTTATACTCAAAGACATACAGTAATCTTATTTTCGTAGAAAATATTTAGAAATCCCCTCCACACAAATTTTATGAGTCATTTGTAAAAAAAAACATGATACATCCCGGATCACCCCTTGTTGCCACAATTGTTTCAGTATTCGGTAAAAAGACTGCTTCTCAGTTACACCACAAACAATATTGAAGGGTAATAGAAAACTTATTTTTTTTTCAGATTCTGTGGCCAAAACTCGGGTGCGTCTTATGTGCCCATTCGTTTTATAAGCCGAAAAATATGCACACGGTCATGCCTCATTTAGCACAAGGGATGCTTTCCTAGGGGTTGTCACTCTAATCGAATATTCATTAAACAAAACCATTTCAACATTGGGAATAAAGGGCTGCATTTCTAGCAACATGGCAATTGGGTAGCTAAATTCCGACAAACCATACATGCGGTGTGATAAAAAAATAATGGGAATTTTAGTTTTTCTTAAAGAATATTTATTTATTAATCAATATCAATTTTGCCCCCTACAATGTAACCTTCCTTAGATATAATACACTTGTGCCAGCAATTTTTCCAATCTTGGAAGCACTTCTGGAACTCACTTTCTGGTATACAGTTCAGCTCCTTTAGCGATTCTGTTTTTATCTCATCAATGGTGGCAAAACGTTGTCCTTTCATAGTTCTCTTCAGCCTCGGGAATAGAAAGAAGCAGCAGGGGGTCATGTCCGACGAATACGGTTGGTGAGGCATAATTACTGTTTGTTTTTTTACCAAAACATCACGAATAAGCAGTGAGGTGTGAGCGGGAGCATTATCGTGGTGCAATTTCCACGAGTTGTTTTGCCACATTTATGGATGTTTTCATCGGATTGCTTCACGCAAACGGCGCATAACTTCCTGGTAGTATCCCTTATTGACCGTACGACCATATGGCAAATAAATACAATTATTGAAAATCGGAATCATAAAGCCCACGAAATTTAAAAATTCCCATTATTTTTTTATCACTCCTCGTATGTATTTTCAATCAAAAGAATTGAAAGTATTCCAAATATCTGTAAAGATATCAGGCACTTGTGCCTGATGTTGTTTTCTCTCCTATAAAAAATGTCTTCGCACATAGTTTTACATTTCCCTCCCAGAAGTGAGTTCCCATTTTTCTTTTGTTTGGGTGAGCTGACATCTAGCAACGAATGGGTAGAATTATTTACTCAAGGGCTACTTGAGGTTTGTTACTGATTGCCGAAGTTTGCACAAATGAAATTAATTTTCACCATAAACAAAAAAATTACAAAAATCACAACAAATAATGAAGAATAAAAAATGAAATACGTAAATTTTTATGCCTCTAGATATGAACACAAAAAGCATTTCTGTGAGTGCAAATGACGATTCTCTTACACACACACTCAGTGTTTACAGAATACACCTTCTATCAAAAAGGTGAAAATACTTCATTACTTATATTCTGTTAATGGAATTATGTACCTGCAAAGGAGGAACTTTTGTGAACATAGCCATCAGATATGATTTTATTCACTAGCACTTTCAATACAACTGGATTTGATATTGTAAAAAAACATCCAAAGTTGTTTCGCTTTAGCCCTTTGTAGCAGGATAAACTTCCCAAGCCTTGATGTTTCACGCTGCTGTTGAGCTTGAAGTTCGAATCAGTCTTGCAAAATCTGTCGAAAGCTGCCGTTATTTGGTTTAGCCCATCAGCGAGAACTTTTGATCAATAGTTTTCCTTTTCTTACTTTTTATAAAATCATAAAAAAATGAGAAGAGTAAAGCTAACAATAATGTCATCGCATCAAATGACAGCAGCTTTATTGTTACCTATGGTATGGTATTTATATCTAGTTTGCCTCAAGGGAGGGGGGAATTAAAGAGTTTCCAGTGGGTGGCATTGGAAAAGTTTCACTGAGAAACATTTTTGCACTATTGTGAATTTTTGCTAATGGAGATTGCGCTAAACAAGGCATGACTGTGTACAATACAATGCTGAAATCTAATATCATTCAAATACATTGACTGAGATTTTCGAGATATCAAAATGAAAAAATATTGATTCCAGACAAATACCTACAGTTCCAGAACATACCGTGTTCCCGTGTGTAGAAAAACCTAGGATCAGACTATACATGAGATATCTGAAAAAATATGTACTATAAACGAGGTTGCACTATGCACAAGCTATAAATACACCTTAACCAAAAAGTATGGGAATGGAGGAGAGGAAATTAGCCATCAAAAGATGAAAATTATCACTTTTCTAGGATTAGCCATCAAATTCTAACCTCAGATCATAGAAGCGTTTATGTACAATTCTATGATGACATTCACTCCAACTCAAATGAATAGGTATGTGTTAATTTTTTTTTAATTTTGTAGAAAATTTATTTAATTAAATTAAATAGCGTACACTATTTCATCACAATTGACATTATCTTACTCTGAAATCATGAACTAGCTATGTGTGACAAGAATGTTCAAATAAAATTCTAAAGTAAATGAAAGCCAGAGGTATATAGTAAATACCTGCCATTTGAAACCAAGGCCACAATAGAAGAAATTGAACTCTTGAATGTGTAGGAAGATGTATATGTGTACACTTTAACATTTCTGATGCTTTCAAGAAATCAAAATCAATGTTTCTTGATCATGTTTCTTTGATTAACAATAGTATGCCTCATACGTAGATACAAAATAAAATAACCTTCACTCAACTGCCTTGAGGAGGATGCACGAGCTGAGCATCAAAACATTGACCATTACAGAGAGTCAGACCCAGTGGAGAACCTGAGAGGAATACCAGAGCTTAACTTTCACTCAACATGGAAATTTCTGGTTTTTTTTTCTCAGTTTTGTGGCTGGTATTTACCTCTCAAAACTTGATTTAATACCATAATTCCACCAGACCTTTCACAATGCTAGATTCTTCATTTTCTAGTGCATTTCTATCATTTGTGAAAGATTTTCCTAATTTATTTGGCCAATCTCCCTTGTGGTCATATGCAAAAAGGCCAAAGTTCCTAAGTATAACCTCTTAGCCCTCTTCCCCAAATGTTAATCATGTAAACAATGTAATTCTGCTATGCTACCAGCAGTAACCCCTCTAAAGATAAATCAATGTTAGTTGAATGCTCCCTCAGCCTAACCAAGGAATCCATTTAATCTCTGACAGAAATTGTTCCTATGATCACATCTATCACTACACGAATCCCAAGTTTTTTAAATGTCTGGGATTTTAAATTAGGGATGAGTCGATTCCACTTTTTTTCCGATTCCGATTCTTTCAAATCGATTCCCGATTCCATCAATTCTTATTCCTCATAACAGGTGGAGTATTGGTATACCAGTAGCGTACAACTATTATTTAAATTCAAGTGCTGGCTGGAATAAAATAACAAAGACAATTAAGTCGCTCAAAATGTGTATTTAATGACAAATAGCAAATATATCCCCAGCTTATAGTCTATGTTGAAAATGTTTACCTATCTGGAATCGATGGAATTGGAATCGACTTTAGACGATCAATTCTCGATACCGATTCTAAGCCTGAGAATTGGTGGAATCGAGAATCGACATTTGGAATCGACTCATCCTTACTGGTAACTGTTAACCACAAAACGAATGATAATGCAAGTTACGCCTGAGGCTAAGATCACTAAACAAATTCAGGGCCAAATGAGTTTCAGACTGATGCGAAGGATATTGTTTCAACCCTGTGCTACATCTCTAGAACGAACAGAAGCAACAAGATAAGAAGGAAAAGGAGTCCAACAAATTGTTGCAAAAATTTCCTCTTCCCATGCACCATTAATGACTACAATAAAGGGTGGCTTCCAGTCACATTCAGGAGGACATACTTTCTCAGGGTTATATTCTGTAGTGGTAACCTTGAACAGTATTACCCATGATGCATTAGGTGTGTGGCTCACAAGTGCTACATCACCCATTGTCGACATGTGATTTGAATTCTTGAGTTTTCACAATAAATCCAAGCATCACATCTTCATCCATACATTTATTCGTTGAGGACAACACCACAACACTCAAGAGAGATTTTGTTCAGGATGTTTATCAACAAAAAGCCAACTTACGCCATGGAGCATGTTTATCAAAAGACCACCCACTCAATGTGACTTAAAAACTAGGCGACATAACCAAATGTGTTACTGCCCGAAGTAAAGAATAAGGAAAGTCAACGCCATTTAATTATGGAACTCAGTGCCCAGTAAAATAATTTGTTTCCACCCCATGCTAATGTTCAAAATAAACTATTATTACTCTTATTAAAATAAACTAAATTTTAGCTAGCAGGGTAATGCCTAAGAATATAAACACTCTCCCCTTCACACATATGCCATATTAGGTAGTTCCCATAGGAGTACGAAGTAAAGAAGGTAAAAGACATACATTTTCCTGTGCCAAATTCCAAGAGTTCAGGGACGGTGAAGCCAGCACTAAACTTGGATGACTGAGGTAAGTATGGCTGGACGTTAGATTCCAATGGAAGGACAGGTTCAATGCATGGTCTCTCATTAAAAATGCCATCAAGGAGCTGAAAGGCACAAGTCAAATACACAGTCACATTGATGAGAAAACCAAACTGACAGCATTACACATAAAATGTATATGTACATGAAAGCAAGCATATGTAAACATTATAATAAAGAAAAGTGGCACAGAGGTCATTATAGAAGATACATATCAGAGAGAAACATAAGTACAATACAAAAAAAGGTTATGACTACAAATAATTATGATATTCATACATTATTAGGGTTGCGACAGACAAGAAGTTATAAAATTCCAGGACTTTTACAGGTTTTTCAGGCCAAATTTATCATTTTTCCAGGTGAAAATATTTCCATTCCTTAGGGGCAGTTTATGTATTACGTGAGACGATTTATGCCATTTTTGACCCCCCCCCTCCCCCTATGTAAGACAATGTAAGATTTTCCTAACCCCCCCTCCCTCTCAGTCTTACGTAAGATGTTAGTCATTTGTATCTACTCTTCGTTAAATGTTTGCTTTCTGTAGTTTCATCTTTCCATAGAAGCCATCGTACGGGTTTGAGCACTGGATATCATATAATTATGCAGAGTTGGAGTACCACATACATTGAGCATGGAGATAATGTAGCTAGCTAGTCAGGCAACAGAATAGGAGCATTGGTGTAGCGGTGAGATTACAGAAAACATGCCATTAACGACGGGAACCTCCATGTCACTGCTAAATTTCATTCGGAAACAGTAGATACATTATTTCAAGATGGACAAAAATCTTACGTGAATTGATTCCAGACCCCCTGCTCGCCTCCCCCTTATATAAGACAATGTAAACATGTAAGATGATCCTAACCCCCTCCGCCCCAAAAATGTCTTACTTAATACTTGAATGGCCCCTTAGTATTCATGCATTTTCGAGAAGGAGCAAGAATAGTAGCACCACACATTAACAGATGTAATAAGGGGGAATAAAGTTTCCCAACTAACGGAGTGCCAACACTATCACTATTGGGGAAAAATTGGCCTCCTCTCTGATGGCGTATATGTATCATTCTTAGGCCACGGCCACAATGAGGACCACAAATTACTTGCACAAAATCTGAGGATAAACAAATATTCCATCTTCCTAAGTAAGAGTGTAAAGAATACGACATGAAAGTTCATTTCCTCTATAAAATAAAAATAAACCTTGTCCCCTCACCATAAAGCTGAGAAAAAATCAAATTATTTCAATTCCAAAACTTAATATTGATGCTTATAAACATTTTTATAATTATATAGCCCCTGAAATACACCCTCAGTTGTCGAAAGATTTATATTTTTGTAAAAACCAAGTTTGAAGCGTCATTAATTGAGGCTTGTTTGACCATGTTCATATTGTTTCATATACTCAAAGTAGATTTGCTTTATTTGTAATCTATTTATTGTTATTGCAATAAACTGTATTTGTGTCATAAATGATGTATTCATGCCACGTACTGACTCTCTTGACATTCTCCATAGATTCCCAGAAAAAAATGAATGATGAAGAGCACCTTCAGCACGCTGCTGGAATGCAATCCACGGTGAAAGTAGGATGGGCACCATTTGACAGTGGATTCGTGGGTCCTCCACGTGGGGAATGCTGCCTCCCCCCGGCCTGAAGCTCTCGCTTATCACCAGGGGTAAGCGGAGTCGGCGAGGAGTAGGAAGGAAAGAAGGATGGGGTAAAAAGGGTAGGGGAAGGGCAGCTTTTAACCCCAGAGTCATAAATAGGCTAAGGGGCATGTAACAAAATGCTAAACAAAACATTTCTTCTAGGGCATTTGCTACATTGAATCCTATTAATGAGGAAACAACGGAGTCACAGCTGGTCATCCAAGGCCCAGCCCACCCAAAAGGCACCATTTCACAGCAAGTAATAATTGGATGCATGTAGATTTACCCTTGGTTTGTGAAAGTAGATGTGTTAATTGAAAAGTCCCTGATTATAATTCAAGCCACCATAACATATGGTGAAGACAAGGAAAAACTCCAACACTGCATTATAATTGAGGAGAATTGCCAAATTTTCAAGAAGGCAGTAATTTCAATGTGTTTCAATGGCTGTCATGGATTCCAGAGTGTTGGCCACTCTGGTAAAGCAATTGGACCAAAATATGTTAATAGTAATGCTATTAACAAAGAATACTCACTTCAAAATAATGCCAACTCGATCTTGTTTGACCCCTGCAGCTGAGTTCGGTCTTGTAAATTTGATACAACATATTCATCATGTCCCTGCATTCACCCACAGATGTGGTGACTGCATTTGCTTGCATCATCTCGGCTATTTTTTTCCATGCCTTCTTTTCAGATCTTTTACTTGATTTCATCCTGGGCTCCTCATCTTTAAATAACTGTATGAAGAGAAGGATGTCCTGATGGCTCCAAGGATCTGCACAGAATTTAAAAAAAAGGCTTGAAAAACTGTACATTAAAAAGTGAACATTGTGCCCATCACATCAATTGAAATCCATCCCAAATAAAATCCCTTCATTAATGTCACAGTGTGTGAGTAATGAGTATACCAATAAATGACCATAATTTGGGAGCTTTGTGTCATCTTTAAGATAGGAGTTTATAAATGCCATGTTTCCCAGCCTAAAAGAGGCAGTGTGATTTTTTACTGAAGGTTTTAGAAGAAAAAGTCATAGCCAGCATAAAGTAATAAAATAATGTTCACGATTTTTAGGAAGAAAATAGAATTGTTTAACTTAAATAAAATAGCAACTGTGTTTAAGTTATTTGTTGTAGAATCCAAAACACCTTTAGGTTCGCTGCCACGCAGCAGTCAGTGCTGTAATTAGAAAGATAGGCACCTCCGACATATATGCAAAATCAGATGCATGAAAGCAGAACTTAACCCTCAGCCCATGATCAAGACGCAGGCTGATTTACAAAAGCATTTTAAAGAAAAAATGCCCTCTATGGGCTGGGCAATTGGGTAATAGACCATGGTCTTTACACTTCATATAATCTTAAACGTGAATGGATATCAGTTGTAATCACCAAATTTTACCTCATGCACTACCTTTAAAAGTATTGTCAGCTGAGCAAAGAAAAACAGCGCAACTGCCAAATTTCACGGAGGAAAAAATCATTAGCCTACATGGAATGCACAGTAGAAGAGGGTGACTGGGCAAGAATTTAAATGGGAACCTGAGTTCATCTCCCCGTACAGGCAAATAATTTTTTCACCGTGATTCTTGGACAATCATTTTCCTCCCAGAGGGTGACTCCTGTTCAAATTTAAATGATTGGAAGGCATCAACATTTATGATGGCGAAAACATTTTTTCTATGATATGTCCCATTTCAACATATAAAGATTAAAGAAACCGTTTCCGGCTTAACTTTGTGGAAGTTGGTAACATCCATGATAGAAAACAACTTAGTTTCAATCCACACAATTTATTAGATACGACCTGGGTTAAAGCAACTTACACTTCATAGAGACCTGAAGATGGCACGAAGTGTAAGTTGCTGAAACCTGCGTTGTATCCAATAAATTGTGTGGATTGAAACTAAGTTGATTTCTATGGATAAAGATTAAAGCATGATCATAATTTAGAACGTACCTTGAAATGAAAGTCCAAAGAAATGTTTTTCATTTCTTGTACAGGATATTTCCTCATATTAAGAGTCATGACTGCTATATACTTAAAGGTGAACTATTTAACAAAATAATGGAATCTCAAAGCTACTTTATATCCACTTCCAACTCTGTGAGGTGCCATGAAAGTTTATGGCAGGAGGTACGACAACAGATATGGGGGGTGACAATAACTGATTAAAATTAGTAATGTGGCCAGGATTCGATCAAATCCTATTGAATCCATGGATTCGAGATTCGATCGAATCCTTTCAAAAAAGATTCGATAAATTTGAATCCTTGTTTTGCGGGTGGCATACCTTATGGGATAACGATCTCGCAACGTAGTTATCTCATGAATGACGTCGTTTTACCGTCATAAGTGCTGATAATCTTTGCAGATATTCACTACGATATATATAAAACAAAATATTCTCATGAGAAATGTCTGAAGTCAAAGAAAAAGGATCACACCAGATTATAGAATTTTTTAGCCTACATAGGCCACATCCCATGGCCAAATAATGCACCGGCAAAAATAATTAATTGCGACTGAATATACGTATTTATCCCTTCAATATGGTTGGCACCATGTATGTTTGAAGTTTGAAGGGTTGGTACATTTTGAGAGGGTTGGTACATTTTCCACGTAGAAGGCAGGACACAAATTGCAGGAAAGGCGGTAGATGATGTTGCTGGTGGTAAAATCTGACGATTGTTTTTCACCCGTAATCTTAGAAGCCCTTCCCGAATCCACCGGTAATCTTGATGTAAAAATTCGAGAGTATTCTCATACTTGGGTGACGAGGGCATTCGAAAAGCTCGGGCTAAACCTATCCCACTGAAAATAATAGCCAACCTCTCTCTCCCCACCACAATCATGGATTTTGCTTCTGATTGTAACACGAACCCACTTTTCTTCGGAAGCCCAGAAGGGAAAAAACCATCGTCTTAGATTTGTGCAAATACGGTATACTTGAAATTAGCAGTTTTCATTAACGGCCAAATTTGATACCTTCGTTTGATGAGAAATAAATTTATGAATAGATATTTTAATACTATATTTTTTATAAAAGATACAAATGAATACTGTAACACAGCTCGCACTACAGTAGTCTTACGAAAAGTGCAGGAAATGCACTTGCTATGATATTCTTATGGTGAGGTTTCAAAAGTTACGCAATTATTTCTTGAAGATAATTCAAGCCTGCCGCAAGTACGGCAATGAAATAATAGAGAAATTGCCAGAGGAAGAAATTGGCCTGGGTCAGGTATCGAACGATGGACCTTTGGCCTGCCGTTAACATCCAGTTCCCTCCTTGTATCCTCCTAAATTGCTACTGGAATTAGGAAGCCTGGGTATCGTAGTGGTCTGGGCATTGTTTCGGCTAGCCAAAGGTCCATGGTTCGACTCCCGATCCGGGCCGATTTTTTCTAGTGGCAATTTCTCCAATTATTTCTTACCAAATGCCACATTTTAAGGGCCACTTTGCTCTAATTAACAATATATGAGCATTTGGGAAATCATCAGTACTATTTTAGTGAGGCATTTAAGGCAATTCTTAGGAACACCTTTCATAAATTAGTTATTGTATGTCCATCACTTTCTTGATCAATAAACACGTTCTCACAGCAGTTTCGGTGCAGCAAAAGGACAAATTGACACAAAGTAATAAAAGAGACGATACATACTTGCATTAGCACTTCATTGTCATGTGATTTATGAGGTAGATATCTTGGTTGAAACAGTATGAGTCAGTTGCTATACATTTGTTAATAAATTATATATGTACCTCATTAAGCGATTCCCTCTGCAACACAACTGACTGCCACTTTCATGATACGCAAGGTGCTATTTATTTTAGAGGTATGTGATCTATCTAGCTTTGCTGTCTTTAACCTATTCAGCAGATGTCCAGCCTTTGGTTGATCATTCACAAAATCGCTCTCCAGATATCTAAGAAATTAGAAAATCGAAAAAAATCACTCTCCTGCATTAATACTTCATTTCATGGCAACATTTAACACCACAAGCCTGCATCACATCTCTCGTCAACAGCCTACTGTTTTTCCTCCACCGCTATTGACTGTTATGCTGTCAACACTATGGTCAGGATAGCTATGGCGAATGGTGCAGAGGTGCCTTCAATCAAGACAACAACAATGATATAACTGCTTTATCATGAATGTTGACTATCGTGTCAAAGGACAATGTAAATATCTAAACAGCCAATTTTGTAGCAGTAAAATTTTATGGAATTATTTTGTTTTTTTTAATGTTTATCATTCCAGGCTCCAATATTTATCCATAAACCTTTAATGGTTCAGTTTTTCAATCATGAAACAGGAAGATCAAGTAATTTTTTTCACCCCAACTTATACTAGAGTCACGGATTTTAGTTGATATTTTCGGCCCGAATAGAAGACTTCGACTTGTACTCAAAGATATAGTATGTCCTGAATCGAAGCGTACAAAGGTAGTCTCAAAACATCATAATTTAGAAGGATTTTTCAGGTGGAAGAACATGGAAAAGTGATTCTTTTCTCACACAGGAAATTCCTCACATGGTTCCTGATTGTCACTACATATTTCACCAAATAATAGATTATTTCAACTCCCTGATCTGTTGTTTCTACTGAATGAAACAAAACATTCATCTTTGCCCGTACATCTGTATCTAATTTCAACCTTGTGAACTACTGTAATGGTGTGCAGAAAGGGGTGTTATGACAACAGCCATGGTATGTGATAAAGCAACTATGGGAGGAAAGGGATAGTTATGGAGGTGTCCATTGGTGAAAATAGTGTCTCAATAGTGCTAGCAATTAAGGGAAGACAGAAATCTTGAATCAATAAATTTGGCCAAGGGTGGCCATCCTTGACTGGGCAAACAGTAATAATGATGGTAAACCTAATGTCTCTGCTATTCAGTCCCTTTTAACCACCTGGGGCCCGATTCTGATCTTCCACTAGTGGAAGACTGGTGGAAAGTTTCACCATTCGTTCATTGAACGACTCTTGATCCGTGAAATGAACAGCTCAATGACCCCCTCTGGAGAGCCGAACATCACAAACTTATGCCGATTTCCAACTTACCACGAAACCGCGAACAAAAAAATGTCTACCTTCCGCACGCTTACTTCCGTCGGAAAGTTTCCACCACGACACTAGCGCTGTTCCACCAAGTGGATGACGGGTGGAAGGGAAGCTTGACATTCCACCAGTCATTGAACGATGAACGATGTAGTGAACGATGCTATGGTGGAAGGTGGAACATGTGACGTAGTGTCGGAAAGTCATGATGTTTTGGTGGAAAAGTTGAGCATCGGGAAAGCATCAGAATCAGGCCCCTGATTCGATTTTTCTTTCATCCCCTAACTCATAACCCACCCTTTTCAACCCTTACATGATAGGGTTGAATCATTGTTACTTGATAGAGTTGTACAGTTCATATCAGACTAAAAAGTGTAATAGAGATGTACTCTCACACTCATTACACTACACTTGAGAGTATTCCCCAAGTATATGGGACCAGTGACAAAAATATTTCATCCACTAAGTAATCGACTCACAAAAGAAAGATACAGAATTCAATCAAAACTGCTACCTCTCTCTAATAAGTGTAACACTATGGATGGACGGACTAGGTTTAGAGGTGCGAGTTTCACGGTGACACATGGAATACTATTTCACCCCGCACTACATCCATAGAACTGATAGTCATGACAAAATAAGATTGATAGTATAATAGATCGACGCAAAAATTGCTCCTTCCCAAATACCATTAATGACTAATAAAAAACAGAGAGAGATGCAAAGGCACACCCTCAACACACATCAATTTTCCTCCTTTCTGTTCCTTTTCCTTATTCCCTCCAACCTCCGTGGCTAGTGTCGGAATACCACCTGCCATACACCCTCACAGTGGCTTGCAGAGCAGATGTGGATATGGCATTGATTAGGCTAGCAGGGTAATGTGTGTGATGATTGATAATCTCCCCTTCATGATTGTGCCATATCTGGTTGTTTCCAGTGAATTAATAAAAGGAGACGGTGGAAGACATACATCTCGTCTCACTACACTGGAGTACATCAGGACAGTTGTGGCTATTTCTGTTTGTAGACGGCTGCGGTGAACAGGGCACAATGTTGGATTCCAATGGAAGGACAGGCTTCTTGCACGGTCCCTCCTTAAAAATGCTATCAAATAGCTGAAAAACACAAGTCAAATGCATATTTATATTATTCAGACAACCAAATTTAAAACATTAAATTTAAAACATTTGCATAAAAACAAGCATACTGAAATATAGGAAAAGAGAGGCAAGGATACCAATTGAGAATAAGTCATACAGAGGTGCAAGTGCTAAATATGTACCATAAAGTACAGCAAAACTTTGCTGAAAGCAGCTTCCACAATGCACATTCAAATTTATTACATTTAAAAGCATGTACCAAGCTTTGCCGAGTGCAGGATGATGATTCACTTTTAAATGGTTTTCTTAATGGCTATTTTCACAATTTTCTTCTGAGATGCTAAAAAGTGGATATTCATATATTACTTAAGCTCACTAAGAAAGCACTTGTACTACTTTAGTGCATCCTTTATGACATCTAGAAAAAAATATTTTCAATGATGGTTGATATTCTCCACTAAATATTTGTATTGGATTTTAGGAAGTAGGTATTGAGTGACAATTCTACATGAAATTTTTTTCAACAAAACATTTTTAGGATATTCTGTAGTCATACAAATTAAATTCATTAGCAGAATTATCAAGAGGTTTGCACAAATTGGAAAACGACTGCATAATACACAGTGCCACCAATAGTGACAGAAATTTGCACTAAACCTATTCCTGACTGCTCTGTCATTTGGATCATTGTATGGTAGTATGTGCAAAATACATAGAATGCATCAACTATCAATTTTATGTATTGTATTGAGTGATGAGCCTAAACTAGAATTTAATCAAATCCCAAACTCTTATTTTAGTAATGATCAGAAGAGAATTTTTAAAAGAATCTTATGCAGCTCATTCACGACCTGATGACGCTAGCTGGAATGCAAGTGAAACGGTTGTCCATAAAATGAATCAATGTGGGAAAAACCCTAATAAAAGCAATTCAGAATTGGCACATGTTTCTTAGAACCTAGAGGAATTAACAAGCAAAATTAGGAAGGCCCAAGGGCACCATGGGCCCTCTTTTAACCAACTTTTACTTACATAAGAAAAGCATTGGATTTGAGGTAGGGGTTTCTTTTTTCACTCTTTTAAATTACTTGCAGTCATGATATGGGCTTGGAATACTTTGTATCAGACGTAGTTCTTGTATTTGATTTGCGTAAATGCTTTGTTTTTTTCCTAAAATTTGAAATGATTCCAAAATCGTAAACTTTTCCACTACTTCCATAATAAAAATTTTTATTTACTTGGAAACCACAGCGGAGGCTTTGAAAAGACCTTATGCCAGAGGCATTAATGGCTCAGGTTAAATGGTAAATATAACAGAATTATGTACAGTGCATTTAGTTGGGTTATTTTTCACCCCAACCTCTCCACGTGTGGTTAATGACAGCTACATTGTGTATGCATTTTGAATGTAACATTTGGAGGACATCCAATCCAATTCACCTACAGTAAGTCCTCAACTTACGCGGATCCGAGTTACACAGATCCGGAGTTACGCGGATGTTCACTTAAGCGGGTTACACATGGACGGAAAACATTGCAGAAACGTAGAGACGGAAAGCACGAGTTGGCCGAGATAAAAGGGGTGGAGCTAAAGCTTGTAGCTGGATTCCAATGTACGGAAAATGACACGGAAAGCAGAATACGGTAAAGCGGATAGCCAATCACAGAATGCAAAGAGGCGGAGCTTGGGCCCACGGATCGGGTGGATAGAATTTTTTGATATTTTCCACGTTCTGCGTGCGGAATGTGACGTCAAAACAAATCTGCTACAACCGCCGTGGTTGTGGGAAAACAATTCAAAATCTCGGAACCAAGAAGTCTATTATATACAAACTCTTTGCATATTATATGCAATTTTAGTGACTTAAATTATAATTTAATTTTCATTCATACATAATGACCCTATTACTTATTACCACACACTTCTACTCATTTGGGTCATTCCACCTCAATTCAACAAACGTTTGTCCCTTAGGGTCTCAGATTTTGATAGAAATTGGTGTATGGGTACAATGTTAACTCAAACTGAATATCCTCAAACCGTTTTGTGAAAAAAAAATTTTTGAGTGAATTTTGCATATTTTAATTTTTTCGCATTTTTAGCAAAAATCCGAGCCTTAAATCATATTATCACTTATATCTCCGCTTTTAATTGTCATACAGCAATAATTAATAGCTCTTATTAAAGCTAAATCTTTATTGAATGCAAATATATCAATAAAAAATTACTTTCATCTATACCCTATTGTTGTAAATTACTAATGTTTAAAAAATTGTTAATAAACTTTTCTCAAATACTCCATCTCAGAATCGGCCGAAAATTTTTTCCGTAATCTAAACATATCCAGCTAACTATTCCAAAAATAAAATTTAGTGGCAATTCATAAATGCGTTTTTTACAAATATTTAAACATTTACAATTTTTTCTCGCGCAGCCCGTGTTTAAAAAGTTGATAATAAACTTTTCTCAAATACTCCATTTCAGAATCAGCCGAAACTTTTTTTCCTTAATTTAAACATATCCAGATAACTACTGAAAAAATAAAATTTAGTGTAAATTCATAAATGCGTTTTTTATAAATATTTAAACATTTACAATTTTCTCTCGCGCGGCCCGTCGGCTCCCCCATTTGCATGACATGCAGCAGACACGCGATGCAAGCCTAAAAATTTCCCAAATTGCTCAAGGTCGTGGCTATATGAGATAAAAATATGTTATAAACTATGAATGTAAACAAAAATTGTTATTTGTTCTGTTAAATGGATGTTTGCAGAGACCATTGAGCTCCACTTTCTCTGCGCGAAGTTTTTTCTAACTACTCCGACACAATCATTTGAAAACTCTTTCTCGGCGTTAATGACAATGGAATACGGACACATAAACAGAAGACCAATTTTAGGAAATTTGAAAGAGATATTTTGTAATTTAAGGAAAAATATCCCGAAGATACAGTTTCATTTTCAAAATTTGCAGAGCTCTGACCTAAGAAGGGCGTTCTTGTGGGAGCATCAGGAACTCATACCGTATACGTGTGTCTGGTGCATCAAAATTTTAAATTAATGATTTAAGGTGCAACGTTATCACCACTAAATCTAGGGGATAACACCGAGCCGCTGTTGTCATATAAAGACTATTTGTCAGCAATGATGTGTTTCCCTGCGACCGAGTCATGCCATTTGAACGAATGTAAAAACTGCCTTCGGCCGAGCAAAATTCGGAAATCAGTAGAAGAACACTTTGATGGAAATTTAATTGATAGCATTACTTACCACCAATGGGTGCAAGCTAACCGTTGCTCCCTAGAAATTTGTACAAAATCTACAGATAACTTTCTTGAAACATTTATTGAAAAGTTACAGAAACTTCAGCCACATGACTACATTGCTAAAAATCAATCTGATTTTATTAGAAATGTAAAGCATAACATCCAGGTGGGGCAGGTTCTCGTCATTGCAGATTTTTCAGAAAATTACGCTTTCGTTTTACAGGACAGCATGCAAGGTATACACTGGAATAACGGCCAAGCATCAGTTCATCTCCTGGCTTGCTATTACAGCCCTAAAGTCCAGGATAATGTAATCCCATTGAGCTTCGTAATCATATCAGACAGCCTGAAGCATATAACATCAACTGTACATTTTTTTCAAAAATATCTCCTTAAATTCTTGAAATTGAAAGTTCCGAAGCTTCAAAAAGAAAAATATTATTCAGATGGAACAGCTGCTCATTATAAAAACAAGTATAACATTCAGAACTTATCTCTTCACAGGAAAGACTTCACAGACTCTGCAGAATGGCATTTCTTTGTTACACCGCATAGTAAAGGTCCAAGTGACGGATTGGGAGGAACTTTGAAAAGACTAGCTTCAAGAGCAAGTCTTCAGCTTGCATACAAAATACAAATACGTACACCTATAGAACTCTTTAAACGGGCAAAAGATCATATTTTAGGAGTGGATTTTGGCTACGCAAAGAAAGAAGAACTTGGAAAACATTCCGATGCACTTGAGAAAAGATTTCGTCAGGCAGTTAGTTTAGCAGGCATTAGGGAGTTTCATGCAGCAATACCCGAATCAAATGGAGTGGTTTTAATGAAGAGACTCTCTTCGTCCAAGCAAGGGACGAGGATTCAGCTGTAGTTGCAGGCAGGAGTAACAGGATCCCCAAATAAAATATTTCCGAGAGGACCCTTCCTACAAGGAAGGACATCATATGTTTACGGAAAGCATGCTAACTTAGCCTTTTTACATTTGCTATAAATACAAGGATTTTGTTTTCTCGTTAGTTTTCAATCGATTGTGTCGGAGTAGTTAGAAAAAACTTCGCGCAGAGAAAGTGGAGCTCAATGGTCTCTGCAAACATCCATTTAACAGAACAAATAACAATTTTTGTTTACATTCATAGTTTATAACATATTTTTATCTCATATAGCCACGACCTTGAGCAATTTGGGAAATTTTTAGGCTTGCATCGCGTGTCTGCTGCATGTCATGCAAATGGGGGAGCCGACGGGCCGCGCGAGAGAAAATTGTAAATGTTTAAATATTTATTAAAAACGCATTTATGAATTTACACTAAATTTTATTTTTTCAGTAGTTATCTGGATATGTTTAAATTACGGAAAAAAAGTTTCGGCCGATTCTGAGATGGAGTATTTGAGAAAAGTTTATTATCAACTTTTTAAACACGGGCCGCGCGAGAGAAAATTGTAAAAGTTTAAATATTTATAAAAAGCGCATTTATGAATTGCCACTAAATTTTATTTTTGGAATAGTTAGCTAGATATGTTTAGATTAAGGAAAAAAAGTTTCGGCCGATTCTGAAATGGAGTATTTGAGAAAAGTTTATTAACAACTTTTTAAACACGGGCCGCGCGAGAAAAAATTGTAAATGTTTAAATATTTGTAAAAAACGCATTTAAGAATTGCCACTAAATTTTATTTTTGGAATAGTTGGCTGGATATGTTTAGATTACGGAAAAAAAGTTTCGGCCGATTCTGAGATGGAGTATTTGAGAAAAGTTTATTAACAATTTTTTAAACATTAGTAATTTACAACAATAGGGTATAGATGAAAGTAATTTTTTATTGATATATTTGCATTCAATAAAGATTTAGCTTTAATAAGAGCTATTAATTATTGCTGTATGACAATTAAAAGCGGAGATATAAGTGATAATATGATTTAAGGCTCGGATTTTTGCTAAAAATGCGAAAAAATTAAAATATGCATAATTCACTCAAAAAATTTTTTTTCACAAAACGGTTTGAGGGTATTGAGTTTGAGTTGATATTGTACCCATACACCAATTTTTATCAAAATCTGAGACCCTAAGGGACAAACGTTTGTTGAATTGAGGTGGAATGACCCATTTAACTTTGTCTCCGTCGAGTAATTTCACACCGAAGTAAATCAATTAATTGGTCCCGAAAATATGATCGACCCATTGCTATATAACCTCTGTTACAGAGAATGATATACATTCTTGAATATTTTTTTCATTTAATTTATTCTTCATCGCTTCAGATTCAGGCATTATTCAGTTAATACTTCTAGATGAGAATTCGAACATCCACCATGTTTACATTCCCTTTTTCGCCGTACCGTGTGCATATGCTCCTCTATTCCGCTCGTCCACTTTCTGTCTCCGCACTCAGCTTTCCATGTTGCTTTCCGTCCTCGTGTCAATATGCCCATTCCGCCGGCCGAAGCTCCATGCCTTCCATTGCAGCAGATCTGTGATTGGCTTTCTGCTTTTCCGTTGCTGTGACCTTTTCCGCCCCATGTGAACCCAGCTTTAGACCGGTGACATGTTTGCGTTTTCTCCGTGTCTGTGTTGCCACAACAGATACACCGGGTGACGACCTGTGACTCAGGGTCAAGCGCGCAAGAGTTGATGCCAAACTACAGGCGTTCGGAACGCCCACTCTACTAACACGGCCCGATAGGCAGCGACAGGTCCGCCAGTCCTCGGTAAGGGGAGTGTACTTCGGCTATTTGTCGTGTTGCGCCATAAACACGACATGCAGCGCTTTCAAAACTGTCGTAGGTCGCAAGCACAGCCGTAATGGCTCCATAAAAATGTGTGTTTGACCTTTTACGAGCTGTCGCCACATATCTGTCAAGGCGAAAGAAACCCGAAGAAAACGTGAGCCTGTCACCGGCCTTACACGGCATCAACGTCTTTTTTCGGCGTAGTTTGACCTTCCCACGTAGTTAATTATCCACTCCATAGATGACGCCTGTTGTCCATCACAGAAGAAGAAAAAAAAAAAACACGCTCGTGCAGCAGACAGACTAACTTGTGTTTCCATTGTGATTTGATCATTGGGATTGTTATTTACCAAGTCAAAAGATGGCATTTTCTGTGATCATCGCCGATTGCCACTAATCACAGTAAAAGCGGCAGTGCTAATGGTTCAAAAATGGACAGGTAAGGTGTTGTGTTTCGACTTACGCGGATTTCAACTTACACGGAAATTTTTGGGACGAATTAACCGTGTAAGTCGAGGACTTACTGTATTCTATTTTTTTCAAAAAGTCACAATTTCATAATATGACATAATAACATAAGATGATTTAGAAAAAATCATTAACAACCAAGTTTGACATTTTTCAAAACTCTTCAATACTATTTCCAGCCAAGATAGAACCTGATAAAAACTAGGAGAAATTTATGCACTATGCCAATATCAATGAGAATCATAAGATTTTTCAAGGACATAGTAATTTCAGTGAGTTTTCATGGCTGTCGTGGATTTCAGAGAGGGTTGGTCACTATGATAAAGTAATTGGACAAAAAACTGCCAATATTTACATTATGGATGCTGAATACTCACTTGAAAATACTGCCAACTCTTTTTCATTTGGTCATTTCCCAGAGCGGTCTTGTAAGTTGTTATCAACCTGTTCATCCTCTCCCTACATTCACTCACTGATGCAGTGACCCCCTTTCCTTGCAACAACTTAGCTATTTTTTTCCAGGCATTCTCTTCTGATATTTGCCCTGACTTAATCCTTGGCTCCTCTTCCTTAAACATCTGTATTAACAGGAGGATATCCGGATGACTCCAAATATCTGCACAGAATAAAAGAAAATAAGTTATGATTGACTAAATGTTTAAAGGAGACCTTGGTCACTATCAAATGATTGGATATCCATCCCAAATAAAATCACTCAATTTATTTCACTAAGTATATAAGCTACCTATGACAATTTTGACAAATTCACAGCAAAAAAAAAAAAACATTTACCAACATGAAATTCATGGTGAACAAGGACATCTGGAGAGCCTATGATACAAAAGCATTCAGCTTTGTATTAGTTGCACCTGGATTCAAGTACCAGGTAAGGCAAGTTCTTTTTCAGTGTGAATTTTGCACCATCAGCATTCTCCAAGGAAGTAACTCATGCTTAAATTTAAGAGCTAGGAATACACCAATCTTAATGAGTAATGACCTTTAAAACATTTTTTATTTAAGATACCCAAGTCCTGTTTTGGCACAAGTGATGAAGCCCAGAGCATGACCATAACTAAGAATGTACCTTGAAATGAAAGTTCAAAGAATTGTTATAATTTTGATATTCAGGTAATTCCTCACATTATGTTCACGACTGTTAAATACTTAATAGTAAACTATTTCACTACATAATAATTAATTATTAATACTCCCTGTTCCCTTATTTCTCTTTCAATTTAGAATTCTTGAATCCATATGTTTGTCTGAGGGTGGCCATCCTTGCCTAAGCCAATATCAGAAAGTCACTCCCTTTATTGCTCACGTGCCGGAGGCACCCGGTAGCCGAGAGAGGGAGAAGGTTCTTCGTTTTCCCTAATTCCCCCCCTGGCCCGAGATGGGGGCTTTGACCTTCGAAGGCCCTGTTCCCCTCTCAAAAGGCAGGCCCTTTCTCAGCATCTGGATAACATTACTGCCCCCGAAGGGGAGAGAATGTTATCTTGGAGAGAGAATGAGGTCACAGTGAGCCATCAAAATTTGAGCCACCGCCAATGTTTATGAGGGTTTGACCGTTCTAAACCAAACACAAGACTTGGAATATTATTTTCTTATTGCCTGAGCGAGTAAAAAACAAAAAAAATAGAAGTAATAATTGAAATACGGAACGTAAATAACAGATTGAGAACGCATCCAAACGTGACTTGCCGCGATGCTGTGTCATGCAAAATATTTGCACCGCTCGTGATCATTTACATACAAAATTATAAAAATAAGTTGTATTTAAAAATCTAAAAACAACACTACTGTATTAAAAAGACATCTGTCTACAATCCTAGAAAATTTCAGTTGAAATTCGTTTAAGTTGGAGCCGATCAAAGTTAGCGTGCCTGTACGGGCACGTTCAGCACCAAGTGGAGCTTTTTTCCCGTGCCTGTACAGGCACGCCAGGCGTTTAAAGGTTAAGGAAAGTTTCTTTGTTATTATCGAGTCTCTTTTTCTTCATTAAAGTTTCCTGTTTTTTTGGTTTCCTTGCACCACAGTAATTCTATCAATGTCATTTATTCAAAGATCCCAAATAAATTTGTCAATTTGTGCTCATATCACCCGTTTTCTTTACTGACATGGATTTCCTTCCCATGTCTGTGATCTCCTCCTTGTCCCTCTGATCGCCTCGCAGCCTAATCCTGCCTATTTTTTGCACATCTCTCCGCCCCGAGATTCCCACATTCCAATTTCCCTCCCTTTGTCTCAGGACCTCGTCACGTGTGGAGCCATCACTGACCATCAAAGGTAGGTTTCCCACGAACATGAAGAGACGTTCGTCACAGTATGGATGTAATTTTTGTATATTTTTTATTTGAAAAAGGTTTAGTAAAATTAATATTTATCAAGTAAATGGATATTTATCTAAATATGCAAAATTTTCAACCAGGTGTCTTCATTTTCAAACTGTTATGCTTGAGAAGAGCCCAATATGAACACTTCTGAAGAGAACTGAAATAATTTTCTTTACATGCGCAATGAAGTCCTCATAGGAAAAATCCAGTCAATCATCTCAAAAATGCAAAGCCATCAATGCAAATCTCTTTATATGCTCAATGAAGTCCTCATAGGACAAATTCAGTCAATCATCTACAAAATCTTATAAAATCTGTATTTTTTTTGCATTTTTGGGTTATATATTTTCTTTTATATGGCCATCCTAATTTTATAACACACAAAATGTCTGGTACAGAGGTGTCATCTACCTATTCCAAGAACTGCATCAACGTTTTTGCTGATTGCAGCACGATTTGGAGAGAAACTCATTTCAAATCGATTGTTTCTTCCTCATCACTATTGCAGTCATCTACGCTCACTTTACTAGTGTTCGCAGTTCTGGTGGCAAAGATGATAAGGTTTAGTAAACGGGCACACCAGGCGTTTAAAGGTTAAGGAGAGTTTCTTTGTTATTTTCAAGTCCCTTTTTCTTCATTAAAGTTTAATTTTAAAATTTTGTGAGCTAAAAAAAATCATCAATAATTTGACACCTTACAGTTTGTTTTCATGACTCAGCCATTCAAATTTATAATAGCCACCGAGTCTCCCATGGATGCCCTTTCAATTATCCTCAACTTCTTGGAAATATCTAACATTACGTGCTTCCTCTTTCACGAAAAATTTTAGAATCAATTATTTTGTATCCTGAAGGAAACTTTGCAAATATAAATTGGCTATGGAAGTAATATAAGCTTGCTTGCCCACGCAGCACAAACAATGAGCAGTGATTCAGGGGGCTCACTATAATGCAGTTTTGTAATGAGCATTATTGAATAGCCTGCTGCAGGAAAATCTTTTGTGAGGGCAAAATGTAGCAAATTTGTAGACTTAAACATGGCCACTGGCTTCAAGTGGGATGCGGTAGTAGGTTGGGAGGGAGAGAGGGGAGGGGATGGAAAGGAAGAGTATGGGAGGGTATTGAGGAGCGACTGATCACTGGATAATCTGAGTCAGTTGATTGAACGTCGGATAATTGGCCTCAACTGTACTTCTTACCACACACCATTGATAACAAGAACATAAATGGAGGGAGACACTAAGACACTCCATCAAAACAAATCTCAATTTGTGTCCTGTAACTCATCCAATTCCTTTTCCCAATTGCTTCCCTTATTCATGGAAGATGTTCCAACACCATTGCAGCATGTCCTCACAGTGGCTAGCAAGGTAGATATGTAGAGGGAATGAGTCTTTGATTAGGATAGCAGTGCAATGTAAGTGAAGTTTAATATTAACACCTTCAGGCCCTAAATAAGATGTTTGAAGGTAATTATTTGAAGTAGACAGAGGAAGACTTACATTTTCCTTTACTATTCTGGAGTACATCAGGGCAGCTTTGGCCACTACTGCTGGCAGATGACTGAGATGAAGAGGGCTTGACATTAGGAAGGGCGGGCTTTTTGCATGGTCCCTCATTAAAAATACTGTCAAGTAGCTGGAAGATAGAGCAAATACATATTCATTTTACTCTGAAATTCAAATTAAATACACTTAACATAAAACATACATTTAAAAGCAAACATATCAAAACATTAGAGATGGATTAGGTGTCTCAGTTCTCGATTCCAATGGTTTTGGGTTTGAAACCATAAATGAAGTGAAAAAGTATCAGCACCAAAATCACAGGCAAGAAAACCACTTTGATTAAATTAGGGATGCGTCGATTCCACTTTTTTTCGATTCCGATTTTTTCAAATCAATTCCGATTCCATTGACTCTTATTCCTAATAACAGGTGGGATATTGATATACCAGTAGCATACGACTATTATTTAAATTCAAGTACTGGCTGGAATAAAATAACAAAGACAATAAAGTCGCTCAAAAAATGTATTTAATCACAATTAGCAAATATATCCTCAGCTTATAGTATATGTTTAAAATACAGTAAAACCTTGATTTTATGCAGTTGGAGGAACCAAAATAAGGGCACTGTGTAAAATCAAGACTTTATGATGAGGTGACAGTGATGCAAGGTGTCTAGTTATTTAGGATGTCTCTTACATTTTATTTTTAATAAACCTTGTCATATATATTATTTTAAGCTATGAATAAGGAATATTTAAACAGAATTTTTGAATATTTATGAAATCACTCATTTTGGGTGAAAGCAGTCAATTATTTTAGTTTGTTGCATCCTTTTATCAAAAATTTGATGTACAACTGTCTCTTCGCATTCAGATTTTCAACGTAGCCCTCTGCAAACCCATGGGTGTGCATAGCAAAAATTGTACAAATTTCTGAAAGCTTCTCTCATATCACTATGAGCAGGATGAACAGGCACTGTTTCACTGTCATCTGCCACAACACTGTCTCCCTCAAATAAATCAGAAGCTGGCAAGTTGCTACATTCTGCACTTACTGTTTCTTCATTTGTAGCCAACTCTTCATCTATCTGATTGTAGGTGTGTGGTGAAATAACTGGCATTATTGGGCAAACCTGATTGAGTTGCCCAAGTTCATTAACAAGTAGATCCTGCAGTTTCGGGGGCCTAGATGAGGTCCCATCAGCCACATAAACTTCTGTCTCCCCCAAGCCTGCTGATTTACAGCAATTTTTTTATGATTTCCTCTGAAACATTGTTCTATGCTTGAGCAATGCTTCTGACAGCATGGAGAAGAGTCCAAGGAACAGCTTCTGAGAGACTTTTGCCATGATGTAAACAAAAGAAATTGAAAACTCATGCAGGGGTGGGATACCTCGCTAAAAATGTGTTTGCAGACCGTCGGCATTTACACTGCTACGATGGATTGCTGGCAGATAAAAACTACTGACTTCACAATTTGAAATAGTAAAGATAGGGCTATATCGGAAGTTATTTAAAACTTACATGATTTTAACCATATTGAAGAGATAAATGCGTGTGTGAAGCCTAAATCAACCATTTTTGCCAGTACTTGGCCATGAGATGGACTGTATGAGCCAAAAAAGTCAATGACTGGATATGATCATTTTCTTTGAATACTGACCTTTCTCATAAGAATATTTTCTCATTACAATAAAAACCAGGGGACTCTTTAAAAAACCGGTTTCAATGGGGAATCATTTCTGTGACATTACTATAAAATAGAGCTGTGCGAACGCTTCGAAATCGAATCAATTCGACTTAAATCAGGCTTAATTCGATTCAATTCACCTGCGAATTGGGATGCTTCGAAACTGAAATGATTCGAAATATTCGAATCTGATAGATTCGTCTTTGAATCGTTATACGCATTCAAACATAGCGCTCATTCCCAAATGGAATGACTTCCGTTTAGAGGATGTTTTCCTCATGCAAAACGAAAATTTAAACTGTCTCAGAAATTTATCTTTACATGTGAAGTTAGTTGTGGTAATGGCCCATTCAAGAAAAATTTTCTTAAAGTAATTCCCCGAAATATTGTGAAAATCTTCATTACTTTAACTCTGCATAAGCTTCTACATTTTATTTAGATTCAAATTCGATTTACAAGTGAATGTTTTTAGTGTGATTCGATTCAATACCAAAATTAAAAATAAAATTAGTTTCGAAATTTGTTTTGGGAGATTCAATTTGGTCCGATTCGAAATTAAAATCCCTGATTCACACAGCACTACTCACTCACTCACTGATTCAACCCGGAGGTAGGTTCGGATAGTTGAGGGTAGAGCTCACCCCGGACTAAGCCACAGGCGTGTGAATTTCACACATTCAGGGTAGGGGGGCCAGTTCCTTTCCCTGGGCCACCTTGCACTCCCGAGGATTTTTTGCTCGGGGGCGTCCAAAGGCATCACCCGGATTTGAACCCGGGACCCTTTGATCAGTAGCCAAGTGCTCTACCCACTAGGCCACCACGCTCCCTACAGCACTACTATAAAGCTATAAAAAAATCCTCTTCATTTAGTTTTCTCAGATGGGCTAATGCTTATTGTAACCTTTTATTGGGACATTTTTTTCTCAGGTTTACATAGAAAAGCCAAGAATGCATGGGATTTTCCCTTAGGTGCTAAAGAAAAGTGTACAAATATCATTCAAAGTAAAAATTTCATAATTTGACGTGAAACCATAATATGATTTCAAAGTCATAATTAAGAGCCAAGTTTGATAATTCTCCAAATATGTACCAATACAATACCAATTCTAGCCATGAAATAACCTGATAAAAATAGGGAGATATTCTCACAAAATGTCAATATCAATGAGAATCAACATATTTTTCATGTATGTAGAAATGTCAATGTGTTTTCATGGGTGTCACAGATTTCAGAGAGGGTTGGTCACTCTGACAAAGCAATTGGAACAAAAAATGTTACTATTAATGTAATTATTGATGAACACTCACTCTAAAATACTGCCAACTCTTCCTCAGTTGGTCATTTTTACTGCTGAGTGCGTTCCTGTAGGTTGTTATCAACTTCTTCATTTTCTTCCTACAGTCACCGACTGATGCGGTGACCCCCTTTGCTTGCACCATCTTCCCTATTTCTTTCCAGCCATTCTCTTCTGATATTTTCCCAGATTTAATCTTGGAATCCTCCATCTTAAAAATCTTTATTAAGAGGAGGGTATTCTGAGAGCTCCAAACAACTGCACAGAATTAAAGAAAATAAGGCATAATAAAATGTGTGCTCGAAAGAGACAATGATCAGTATCACTTCATTGGATGCCCATCCCAAATAAAATCATTCCATTCTTCTTCAAAACCATAAATCCATCAATCTCCACACTGAGTGCATAAAAAATAATCAAGATTATGGCATTAATACACGTAATCTTTAACAAAAAGAATAAAAATCATTATCACTTAATTATGCCAAACACTCGTATGTGTATGTGAATTTCACATTGGAAAAAAAATCATTTACTACATGAAAGTCACAGCGGAAGAGGAAGGCTTAAAATGTCTAAGCTTTCAGCAAGTGTTACTTAGGATAAATGTCTAAGCTTTCAGCAAGTGTTACTTAGGATCTGCTTTAGGATTCCAGGCCAGGAAAATTATTTTTCCGCTGTGGATTTTTCACTTCCACCATTCTCTCACTCTAAAATTGAAGAGCTTTAAAAACTAAATTATAATTAGCAGTTACTTTCTCAAGTTTTACTTGGTGGTATTCCATCATAACAGAGAAAAAGACAACTTTTACAAATGAGCTTTTTTTACTTTCACACTTTTTTATTAAGTGGTAAGTACATATTTGTAAAAGTTGTCTTTTTCTCCGTTTAAGTATAAATGATGATTATCTATTTTATCATAGATGTATCGGTTCTGTTTTGGTCTCAGGCAATGAAGGATAGAGCATGATCATAGTTTAGAACATACCTTGAAAAGAAAATAGAAAGAAATATTATTCCTTACTCATGTAGAAAATTCCTCACATTATGTTTATGACTGTTACATGCTTAATAAAGAGCTATTCCATGAAATAATTGATTATTGAAATAGTCCGTTCCTTAATTCATCTTCTCATTTATAATTCTTGAACTCATATGTATGGGTAAGGGTGGCCATCCTATTTTTTTCAAAGATGCATCGGTTCTGTTTTGGTCTCAGGAAATGAAGGATAGAGCATGATCATAGTTTAGAACATACCTTGAAAAGAAAGTTGAAAGAAATTTTATTCCTTACTCATGTAGAAAATTCCTCACATTATGTTTATGACTGTTACATACTTAATTAAGAACTATTCCATGAAATAATTAATTATTGAAATATGTAGTCCGTTCCTAAATTCATCTTCTCATTTATAATTCTTGAACTCATAGGTATGGGTAAGGGTGGCCATCCTTGCTTTAGCCAATCTCAGAATAATGATGGTTAACCTAAAAGGATGGCCTCTTATTATTCCGTCCCTTTTACACACCTGATTCAATCATTTTTTCATCCCCTTACTCATAGCCAACCCTATACAACCAGAGCCTGTAATCACACTAACAAGGAGACATCGCGAGACTGAGGTTCGGGATCCAAACGACACAACTATTTTCTGAAACCTTCTTCCACATAGGCCCAGGTTCGCCAGAAAAACGCTATTAAAGAGTCTTCCTCCGTATAAATCCTTTGCAGTGCACCCCTCTCTCAACAGAGATTGTAAGCCAGTGGGTTGACGTGCTGAGCCGGTTATCCTCATATGGTTACTGGGGTTCGATCCCAGCAAGGTTGTGGAAATTTTTTTCTTTTGAATATTTTACGTTTAGACTTTGAAAATACAAGGATCTCGAGCACGGCTCCTGGTAAATTTTGAGTACATCGTTGTATATTAAAAAGTATTAAGTCGTTCATTGTTTACGGCCTTGAGAAAGTCCCACGACCAATCGAAACCCATTTTATTCAAGGAAGTATCCTTGTATTTTCAAAATCTAAAAATATTAGGTCTGTCAGCATGTGAAGCCTCTTTTCGGCCAAACAAAAATCCCAAAATTAGCTTCGAAAGCCTCCCAAGGAGGTTGATTGAAAATCCAGCAAATAGGCTGAAAATTTAAAAAAATTTGTTGTTACTACCGTAAATGTATAGTAATGGGCCATTTACACAGTGATTCTGTAAAATATTCGAAAGAAAAAAATTTGCCGGAACCTTGGATTGAACCCCAGTCACCACATGAGGATAAACGGCTCAGTACCTCAACCCACTGGGCTACAACCTCTGTTAAGAGAAGCGTGCACTGCAAAGGATTAATACAGAGGAGGATTCTTTAATAGCATTCTTCTCGCAAACCCAGGCCTATGTGGGAGAAAGCCGTGACACATTTCCCACATTCTCTCTATAGTTTCAGAAAATAATTGCGATGTTTGGATCCTGAACATCAGTCTCGCGATGTCTCCTTGTAAGAAGTGTAAGAGAGATGCACTCTCTCACTCATTACACTACACGTTGAGTATCCCTTAAGAATTAAGGACCAATGACAGAAAGAATTATCAATCAACGTGCATCGACCATGTATTTGTTAGATTTTATAATGCATTCAGATACAAAATGCTAGCAGAAGTTAAGCATCTGGGTATAACTGATCATTCCATGGTTTCCTTTGACCTTTCTAGGGGCAAAGAAAATGTGTCCCGTGCTCACTGTGTAAAAAATGAAACTTCTTTAAAAAAAAATTACGACATGTTATATGAAGAGGCAAGGAAAATAGATTGAACTCCAGTGTTTAATGAGCACAATGCCTCAAGAGCATTTTCAGTTATGTTGGATTTAATACACACAGTTGTAAACGCAGCAAAATTCCCAAGTAAACATAAACGATATTTAAGAATACTGAAACCAGGCGTAACTAATGCTCTGCTTAAAGATTAAGATACTCTGAAAGAGTAAAAAAATCATCTTCTCAAAAAAGTTAGGCGTCATCCTAATTGTAATGCCTTAAAAGAGGAATTTATAGCTTTTAGAAATAGTCTAAGGTCTAAGTTAGACTGGCTTGTAATAATTATTATATGAGAAAGTTTGAAAATTGTAAATGCAATTCTAAAACTCAGTGGGGCCTGGTGAAAGAAATAATCGGAGAAAGTCTTGCAAATTATCCCACCCTTTCGTTAGAAGTAGAAGGTGTCGTCATTACAGATCCATCAAAATTAGCAACTGAATTTAATAACTTCTTTATGTCCGCATATGATACAGATACTTATACACATAACCCACAGTGTCACTCTCCTAAAAAACTTATTGAGTAACACCTGTGAATCGCTATATTTAGAACCAGTGACTGAAGGCAAAATCATTGAAGGCAAAATCATTGCCCTGGTTAAGTCCCTCCCTGCAAGCAAATCACCTGGATTTGATGGGATAACCCCCAGTGTCCTCAAACAGTTAATTGATATTATAGCTCCAGTGATGGCACATGTGTACAATGTGAGCATATCTACAGGAGAGTTTCCTTCATCTCTAAAAAAAGCTGTTATCATCCCTGTTTACAAGAAAGGAAGTCGCTTGAATGTGGAAAATTACCACCCAATATCCCTACTTTCTATATTTTCAAAAGTTATCGAGAAATTAATTTAAAAAAGGATATTAAACTTCTACCATAAAAATAAGTTTATTAGCCCACAGCAGTTCGGATTGAGGAGTAACTTGGGAACTGAAGACATACTAATGCATCATTTTCAAAGTGTTTTTAACAGATTAAATCATAACCAACGTACATCTACCATCTTCCTTGACATTAAAAAGGCTTTTGATACTCTGGACCATAATATTCTGTTAGATAAACTACATATGTTGTTCAGGAATCAGGGGTAGTGTGCTTCAGTGGTTTTAAAGCTATTTATTTTTGCGATCACAAACTGTTAGAGTGAATGACTGTCACAGTGAATGTAAAGTAATAAAGGCTGGGGTCCCGCAAGGTTCTGTGCTGGGGCCTATCCTCTTCCTTGTATATATTAACGATCTGTTTCATCAAAAAATTAACGGGAACATTACAGCCTATGCAGAGAATATTGCTTTAATTTATCATAGCGAATTGTGGGATATGGTTAGAGGAAAAATGTGAAAAGATCTGATATTACACAGGAAGTGGTTTGATCAGAATAGACTGTCTATAAGTCCTTTGTATAAATATATGGTATTCGATATATGCAATAGGTACCAAGAAAATTGGAAAATTGTGTACCATTCCCTTGGATGTCCCAAAGATAACTGCTCAAATTGTATCCTGATAGAATGTGTTTCAGAATTTAAATATCTAGGAATAACTATCGATAATCAATTGAAATGGATAAATTCGACAGTGCTGGGTGATATTTGGTGGAACAGCATTTTAGTACTTAAATAAAACTACAGTAATTGTACTGTCCACTTAAATTTTAATGTAAATAATACACAACACGTGTTTCAACGTTCCTTAGGGCGTCATCATCAGGTCTGCACTCGTTATGCCTCCAATATCAATATTTATACAAAGGAGCAAAGGAAAGAGGGGGAGGGGACTCTTGACAAAACAAGGAGGTAGACATAAGCAAGGGGAGGGGGACGGTTGAAGGTGAATAACAAGGGAGGGGGTGTTGTCAAATGACATGTGACCTTCCCGAGGATTCGGGAGTGTGGCCTATTGGGGGGGGGGGGGGGGGAGGGGGGTTTCTTGTGGAGATAAGCAGAGGAAAGAAGAGGAAGGGGGTGAAAGGAAGAGCAGGCTTGGGTTGTCAGGTGGACAAGGATAGAATGGGGGAGTGAACATCATATGCTACATAATTAAGAAGTTTCATTTTCTTCTTCTTTCTCTTGATGATCTCCCACTGCTCCAAGGTGTCCAGGGGTCGTCCCTTTTTCTCATAATGGAGGATCTTCAAGTCAAAGTTTGTACTATGGGACTCCTCTATCAAATGTTTGGCAAGGTGGGATTTGGGATCACTGTTTGAATAGCACTTCTTATGTTCATTGATACGTGTTTCAAAGTTTGGCCCCGTTTGACCAATATACACACCCTCGCACGTGTTGCAAGTCACTTCATATACCCCGGATTTCTTCATGGAATCGTATAGGTCTTTGGAATTATTAAATATGTCCCTCAGTGTGAGTGGAGTGTAAAAAGTGACTTTATATTTGTCCCTGGGAAAGTTACGAGCTGCTTTGTAAGACCCCTGGCCAAGATACAGTAACCTAGCCCACCTTTGTTTTTTCTCCTTGCAAACCTGGGTGGTCAACAAAAGAATATTATCCTTGAAAACAGGAAATACATAAAACCATATGATGAATACAAATACTTGGCAATAAAAGTTTCCTGAGAAGTAACAATGGATGCCACAGTTACAGACAAGAATAATGCAGGAAGAAAACCAATATCCTTACTAAATAGTGTACTTTGGGACTGGAAAATTACAAAAGAAAGCAGTTGGGACGTATGGCCGATAAAAAATTGAACTGAAAAAATGCTGAATGGTAAAGAAATGGATTTTTGGAGATGTGTGGCAAGAAAGTCAAGAACTGAAAGAATACCCAATGACAGAAAAAGAGAATTTGTGGGAATCACAAACACAATAACAGATTAAATAAGGAATAAGCAATTAGTATGGTATGGCCATGTCAAGAGGATGGACAAAAATAGGCTCCCAAAAACAGACCCTAAATTGGCAAACACATGGTAGAAAAAAACCTGGCAGGCCAAGAAGTTGGATAGAAGGCATAAACAAAGAGCAAGAGGAGAGGGAGCTTAAAGAAGATTTATGGCAGGATAAAGATAGGTGGAGATTGGAAATCGGAAGATGCCAGAAAGTGTTGTAAACCAATATATATGTGTATAGTTTGGTCGAGTATCTCATATTTCATTACAGTAGACAGTGTTACACAGATGTTAAACGAATTAGGTTGGGAGCCGCTAGAGACTCGGAGGCTGCGTGCCAGGCTTAGATTACTTGTGCAATTAAGAATAGATATCTTTAAGAGCGACACTGAGAACATCATATTAGAACCCCACTATATTTCCAGGTCCGACAGAAATGATAAATTAAGAGAGATATTTTGCCGAACGGATAGGTATGGGAATTCGTTTTTCCCCAGAACAACAAGGGACTTTAATAAATTCTAGGCGTAATTTCATAAGAGCGTGTCCATTTTATATTTAAACGGCTGGTGTTCTAACACCCCCCGCCACACGCCTATTGAGGCGGCTTGCAGGGTAGTATGTAGATGTAGATGTACTTCTATCAATTCTAGAGATATAGCACTGGGACAAAATGATACCTTTCATGATGCATTGAAACTAGCCTGATCTTAATTTTTCAAATAATCTAACAATAAGCCTCTTGAGTCTCCAACGGCTCCCAGCCTAGTCATTCCATCAGCTGGGTACACTATCTGCTCATTCATAGCAGTCTTTAATGAAGTGTGAGATTTATTTACTTTGTGAAATAAGTCTTTCTGTGCAGGGTCCAAAATGCTCACGGCATATTTGAGATGTGGCCTAACCAGAGCAAAGTAGTAGACTAGACCATAAGCAATGGGAGAGAATAACACATTCCGTAAAAGCAGCTTGATCCTATCTCTCATAAAATTCATTTCCCCTCCCTTCTTTATGGCTGATGTTCTGAGACTCCCCAAAACTGCCCTCCCAAAGGCTAACTTCATCGAGTAGTAGTATTTTAGTTTAACATGCCTGCCACTTGCAGACAGGGGCAACAGCACTCTCATGAATAGGAGAATCACACTTCCAAATTAGAGCTGAGCCAAACAATACTTAACTTTGGAGACTATTTGGGAACCGGTGTTCCCATTGTGGCAGGCCTTTGCTGCTTCATAGGTATGTAGAAGGATTTTCTTTGATTAGACTAGCAGGGAAATGTGGGTGAAGTTTAATATTGACATATTCAGATTCTATTTAGTTGTTTGTAAACAGTTAATTATTTAGAGGAGATGGAGGAATACATACATTTTCCCTTACTCTTCTGGAGTACATCAGGGCAGTTTTGGGCACAACTGCTGGCGGATGACTGAGGTAAAGAGGGCTTGATATTAGATTTCAAAGGAACAGCCGACTTCTTGCATTGTCCCTTATTGAAAATACTGTCAAGCAGCTGGAAGACAGATCAAATACATATTCATATTAATCAGAAGATCAAATTCAATACATTTAACATAAAACATACACATAAAAGTAAACATGTAAAAGCAAACATTTAAAAGCAAACATATCAAAACATTAGGGATGGATAAATTAGGTATTTCAGTTCTCGATTACACTGGTTTTAAGGCTTGGAATCATAGCTCAAGAGAGAAAAAATCAGCACCAAAATCATAGGCGAGAAAACCCCTTTGATTATATACTTGACCCTGACAGTTGTTTCTGTACATTTAAACCTGGGGAAATGTTGTACTTCCACACATTTAAGTTCCTGTAAAAAAACCAGATTCAGATTTTTTTCTTTTGCTCTCTCGGACGATTCTGGTGGCCCATATGCCCCTGCGATCCTGATAAGCCAATGGCTTGTCAACAGGTTTCTCAGGGGCTGAACCACCAGAACTTTACAGAAATACCCATACCCTGGGTACGCAAAAAACCAACCCAGGCGGGACTCGAACCCACGACCCTCGGATTAGCAGGCGAGGACTTTACCCCGCCGCCACCGGGGCCGGCAGGGTAAAGGAAATACATTTAAAAAGGAATACATTAAAGCTGGTGGTTGCCACATAAATTTGTGGAACTCGCTATTAATTTTTAATAAAAAGGTTAAACTTTATTTTTTCCACATTAAATTTTAATTTTCATGGCCATGGTTTCAACGGTTAACGTCATCTTTTTTTACCTGATAATGACGCTAACCGTCGAAACCATGGTCGTGAAAATTAAAATTTAATGTGGAAAAACAAAGTTTAACCTTTTTATTCAAGAGGAATACATAATTGATATTGTGTAATTACTTTCCACTACTGTATATCTTTTAGTGCCCTAGAAATGATTCAAGACGTCTTGAAGAATTCAAAATGCTTTAACCCCTTCCCTGACGAATTTTTTTGAGGAAATGGTTCCAAAAAGGATCATATTTTTTTATTGCATTTTTTAATTATTTATATGTTATAATGATGGGAAAACAAGTTTATTTTGAGCATTGAGCTTTTATTTATTAATAATTTCAATTTAAACCCTTATTGTTATAAATTGTCTAAAGTGAGAGAGATTCACTTCTACCTCAGCTAGAACAAGTATTTAAGCCAAAATATCTATATTTTTATTGAAAATTCTACAACCCTAACATATATCCAAAACGATTAGTACATTTTTTAATTATTTTCAGATTTTTTTGTGTGGTAAGTCCAAAAACATGGTGAGAGAGAGCGTTACAACCACAGAGTTACATCGCAATCTGGGCAAAAATATCTGCTTTCCCTTCGAATAATTTTCCCGTGCACATCTCGATTTCTAGTACGTAAAAAGCACTTACGTGTTGGGCTTGCCTTCTTATTAGTGGCTAGGATCAGCTCAGGAAAGTGCATTTCTAAGGGGCGGAGAGGGTGATGTGTTGCGGGTGGCCTACCCACTTCATGAGCCAAAAATTGGGGATGTACTCCTCAATAATTTTTTTCGATGAGGTCAAGTATATTATTCAAATATGACTTCCTTCCACCTGTTCAAAATTTGGTTGATTTTTCAAATCTTATTCAGTTTTGGATTAGTACGTATTTCTGCGACATATTCCTCATTTTTGTGAAGTGTAAATTTTTCCAGATTTTTTTGCAAATCGGCGAATGGCATCGTTTCCCAAAAAACGGCGTACACAGAATCCACCGTGTGGTCCAAAAATACTCTTTGTCAGGCTTTTATACAATGCTCTGCAGCATTATTAGCGCCAAGAAAACTCGTATTTCGGGAGCACTCCACGCCATTGTTGTCTGGAACCAGAGCGTTTTTCACGAAGACAGTGATCAGCATACCAATTTTTCTCATCAGTAATTAGTTATATAAATTTATAGCCGAAGAACAGTTGAAAAAACTGGAGTACACCACCATCTTCTTGAACTTGAATGATCATGAAGCTCTGAGATCTTGAGATCATGAATGAACTCTTCATGAAGCACTTTCAAAATAGAACCTTGCGGGTGCAGGAGGGCGAGCTTCGCTACTTTTCATTTCTCTCCATTGGTCGTCTTCAATAGGCTCACCTTCGCACTCGGCATCTAATATGGTGTGCTCGGAGAAGCTCGATTCAGATCCCGAAGTTTCTAAATTTTCTTTTTCCACCGCAACACCCTTTCACTCTCACTTTCTGTTGCAGAATGAATAAAGCAAAACAGTAAAAAAACACTGAGGTAACCGAAAATTGCTCTCGACCTCTAATCGCATAAAAACGGATTTCTGTGAAACGTTGATGGAGAAGGGACACTTGACATGAATGTTCAGGAGGAGAGTGAAGTACTAACGTATGTCTCCGTTGAAAATTTAGGATAAATTGAAATGATTTTATGTCGACATCCTTTGATAAAAGGTAAAAGAATTTCAGGGGTACATTAGGAATATCCACGGAGATATTGACATAAGCTTGTATACAATACCTTCCCGAAGAGGATAAGACAAATCGGTGAGATTTAGAGAGAAGGGAGGGGTACCGACAAAGATAGAAATCAGGGGGAATAATAACAAAGGCGGAGTCTTCCTGCTCAAAGTCTTGCTAAATGCACGTCTGAGGGAAAATATGCCTTTTCCTGATGTGCGTATTCTTCGCTTTCAAAGATTACCGCAAAACAAGCACATGAGGTCGTAAAGCAATGAGGATGAAGGCATTCTTTTCCATAGAAGATCTTTCCCATTCATAAGGGTCCGCTGTCCCACTTGAGTGAAGAAATTATGGCTCTATTATGACAGGCACCAAGCAGGGTCGGAAAGCGACCGCACGCCCAACCATTTTTGGCGCTCTTGGCGGGGCGCCCCTTATCTATTGTCCCTTTTTTCCCGGGTGATCTTGGAAGAAAGAGAGCTGCAGCGAAGTACGTGATTGCGAGAGGAAACCTGTACGCACTGTAATGAACGGGAGAACAAGCCACTGCCACTTTTCTGAACATTTTTGAACTACATGCTGTCGAGAGATTTCTTCCGATTTTTCCCGAAAAATTACATTTACGGGGGTTGGATATAAGATGACTATCATCGTCTAAATCTCAACCTCTAAAAGCCGTTTGTTGCATAAGTGGAAGTCACAAGAGACTGAAAGGTCTGAGAAATCACGAGTTTCACGTCAACACGGCAGATTTTATTTTACTGCAACACCGCATTCGAAGGACAGGAAAGGAAGGTTAAGTATTTGAGAAATTTGCTGTAATAGGTATGCATAAGTTCAACGATTCTTTCTACTCCCACACAATGTATTACTAGAGCATGAATATATCTAGACTAACCATGCGAAAACACTCTTCACTAGTCATAGCTTTATCCGAATATTCCTTTATCCTGTATTCGCTTTTTATATGGCTGGTTGCATAACACCCCCTGCCACACGCCTGTGGTGCAGTTTACGGGTAGGTAGGTACGTAATGTATTGTTTAGAAGCGATTTTAAGGGGTTATTTCTATTTTTCCTAGTACATAGTATCACCGTTACGAGTGTATATCGCGCGACTGTTATTTTTGCATCCGGCCAGTCGCCATGAATGTCGGAATCAATTATATTTAGCGTTTTGAACCCAAAAATAAAAACAAATGCAATATTTTTGTAAATGTAATAACATTTGAATGCGGTATACATGCATTGATATTACGCCTATATGTATGAATTCGATACCAGATAAATTTATCTAAAACAAGAGCAGATAATGCGCTAAATCTCAAGTGTAATGGTCCCAATACCAAGGTAAAAATTACGAAAATTATGACGCAATTCCATACGCTAATGCAACGAAATAAGTCTCAATAACTTGCTAAAAATGAGCCAGTGTGTCCGCAAACGCCATCTGCTGCCTAGATATAGAATTTCTACGAAGGGGACGAGATTATTCGTCTTCGGAAGCTAGGAAGTCGAAAGAGCGGCCTTGGACGAGTTAACTCGTCCCTGACGCGATTTGACACACCTGGTTAGGACGAGTTAACTCGTCCTTGTCAGGGAAGGGGTTAAAGCAAAAAACGATACAAAAATGACTGATAAAGAGCAATTACTTTTACCCATATTACAAGGTTAAAATGAATTGACTCCATCTCATCCAACTAACATTCACAACTTAAATTTAAATATAATGGGTAAATGCATTTATCCATTGATTTATATTATGTAATCTGGAAAGTACGATCATCAGCCATGAAAGACACAACAGAGATAGTGAGCAGAATGGGCCAAGCAAAGCATTCCGACAGAGGAAGGACTAACAGCCAGGAACACAAGCTTGGAAGCAAGGAAGCACTTAATTCACATGTGAGCCACTGTAAGCAACAGTGGTGTTAGTCAGTTTTTTGCCACACTTAATTTAGTCGCACAGAAGCATTCATCTACCTGTATTCCGTTTTGTGCATGCGTTGTTCTAGACTACCTTCAGTGTTTTTTCACAAGAAAGCAGCACTTAGGGTTAAATTTTTTATCTATTCCACTATGAGCCCCATTTTTAAAAAAGTATCAATTTTGACTTGCCGCACACACCAGAGTCCCGCTAATCCGAACACGAATAATCCGAAAGTTTGGTTAATCCTAACAGAATATTTGGAAGATTTTAAAATTTTAAAAATAAACCTAGTTTTAGGATGAATTTTAGGGATAAATGGAACAAAATCAAAGTTCAAACATAAAAAAACCACTCTTTCATTAACATTTACAACAGTATGGTACAAAAGTACTAAAGTTCAGATAATTTACAGATAGAGATTTACTGTACAATACAAATACATATGTATATGGCTTTATGCAGCTCATACACTGAAATCTTGACCCTGAAAAAGTCGTTTATTTAATGACTTCACTGTAAGTCAATGCTAGGTTTTCATTGGCTTTTTTCATTTTTCAAAAGGAAGAAATTTCTAGACAAATACTCAAGCATATACAGTAGGTTTACCTACGCTTTACAATCATAATCTATTCAACAGGACCGTACATAATGCGAATTCCGTCATAAAGTGAACCAGTGTATAACTGGATGAGGAATCGGTTTAACTACATCATCGCCAGAGCATTCAGTGGTACAGAATTAAGTATAGGTATGAAATATGCAAGAATAAAATGATTAAAAATGTCATTTAACCAATATTTAAACTATGTTTAGCATTGCTGCATGCAGTCACTCACACCATACCCAGAGGCTGTTCTGATTACAGAAATGGGCTGTGAAGATATTGGCTGGTGTCGGAAAACAAAGTACCTTCAGAAACCTTTTTAAGGAGCTTAACCCCCTAACCCTTATATGTATTTATATCAACTGTTCTGGTATATATGTAAAGGGACAACATATGTACCTCTGTTGTTAATAGTTTGAAAAAATTTTGCAGTTGGAAGAGCAGATGTTAACGGAATCTCCCCCGTTGCATAGCATGTTATTATTGCTGCTGCTGTGGAATTGCTGAGCAATTGAGTTGCCAGCTTCTCTCACATTCTTTGGAAAGCATTTGGTCTTATATGAGCTGGAGTCAATGTCCATAGTGCTCTTGTGGTTGAATTGGAACTATCCCTTTAATACACTATCCGAATGTTTTCAAAAGAAAATATTTCATCGTTTATGACTACATGGCTGCCCATGAAATTGTTCCTAAGTGATGGACTAGGTGAGGAACATCGTACATGAAAAATACTTTTTTGCAACCAACCTCAATACAGGCAGTCCTCGACTTTCATACACAATACATTCCTGAAGACGTGTACGAAAGTCGAATGTACGAAAGTCGAACAATAGAGTCCCATACTAATTAGGGATTACGTTCCCGGAGAGTTAAATATACATAGTAAAACCTCATATCAATTATAAGGAAATTTTATTTTTAATACAAAAGTTTAAAATACAATAATTATATTTAAAACAATACGTGATTACTTTAAAAACTACGCAGTCTTGATAAACGGTTCTAAAAGAATACCGTTGTGTTCTGAGTAAACATACGTATTTCTAATTTTTCCCAAGCAGAAATGAATATTTCAATGATTATGTCCACTATCACTATAAAGACACAAAACAAGAAGCATCACGACATTTAATTTTTGGATCCTTAAACTCGATGTCATTTAATTTATTAAAAATAAAATAAACAACATTTCGCAATTTCCTAAACTGGACAAAAGACTAAGGAAAATAGAATGACGTTTCCTAGGTACATGCCATACACAACTTCGTGAATTTCGCATTTCAATTCCCAGCATTTCGTACATGGTCTATAATTTTATCTTTCCCCTTTACTATTGAACACACAGTTGAATGGCTTAAGTTCATTGATTGTCCAATTGCAGCAAAAGACCCTCCCAGTTCAGTATGTCTAATAATTCCTAACTTTTGCTCAACAGTATTAAGTTTATGCGACCTACGCATATTTTCATTGGTCTCAGTCACATCATATTTACGTTTTCCACTCATTCTTATCATACAACATTAATTAAATTCAGTAAATAAACAAGTTATACCTTGCTCTAAGGTAACACTGCCCACAGTCACGTATACTAGCGAGCGAGAGTGCCAGATGAAACAGTTGAATGCCGGGATGCGCCATGCACCATTGCGGGAAATTAAAAAATATTGTTCGACAAATGTCCAAAGGTCTGAATTTGGTGTCCGAAAGTCAAGTAAAAGGTATCAATTTGGATCATACGAAAGTGCAAATTGTACGAAAGTCGAGTGTACGAAAGTCGAGGACCGCCTGTAAATGGTCTAGCAGTTGAAACTCCGAGGTCTGCCATGGCCTTCCTATTTGTACTGGCTTGATCACAAATGAAAGCTCTGGTGCATCAACCTATGTGGAAAAGCCGCTTCAGGACTAGAGAGAGGAGGTTCTTTAAGTGGTGACTACTCACACCTCGCTCAGTAATGAAATAGGCAATTGGTAGCTTCCATTGAGTGAAGAGACCCCTGATCATAAAAACTCCACCATATTTTTCCAGCCTGCTACTTCTCCCAAGGAGACCCAAATTCTTCAATTAAATCCAGACCCGGTGTGTACTGCAGGTTGGACATGAGTGACATTTCATCAAATAGCAGCACACAATCTCAGCTGCTTTCTGGCATTGTTACTCCCTTACTCCTCAAGCGTAGGAAGAAGAGATCATCAAAGCCAGCTATGCACTTCGAAGAACTCCCTACCCATCTACGTACTGTCCTCTCTGCTGGGAGTACTATTTCCTCTAAAAGAAACTGGTAAGCTGCAATGCTATCGAAACTGTCGACAACGACAACGGAAGTACGCGGAATAAAGCCTGAAAAGCCTTCACTCCCATAAGACGATAAGCTTCCTACACAGTACGAGCAAGGAGTGCTTCTTGGTGGCCTTGAGTCATTCGCCTCCCTCCAGCCCTCCCTCAACGGGCGCATTCAGCATCTTCAAAAGGGAGGGGGGAGAGGTGTCAGGTTTCGGGCCAGACAAGCCAAGGGAGACCAGAAACGCCTGTGCCATCTAGCAGCCGAAAAGTCATTTAAAAATTTATTACCAGTTCTCCCAATCCTGTAGCCACTCTATATATACTTACTCTGTGGTAGTAGATATGAGATTAAACTCACGAAGCAAGTTGATAATTCGTCTTCATATTAATTGTGCAACGGTTCTTTGAAATTTAAATTATTAGCATTTCTTCCAAATATAAATGCTTAAATGATGGTTGCAATGAATTGCAACAGCGCTGACTGAGAGTAGACAATTTAATGTTAGGATAAATAAATATAAAATTGAAACCATTTAATTTTAGTAGATTAACTTGGTAATTAGTGAATATAATGATTGATTCATGTAGTGTCACCGAGATTAAGCATGTATGCAAAATTTGGGAAAGATTGAACAACGGGAAGGGGTTCAAAAATTGGGTAATAGATATGCGATTAAACTCACGAAGCAAGTTGATATAAGACCAGTAAAAAATACACATGAAGCTGAATCTTCATTTGGCTGCAGAACTTTTTCAATTTGCAAAATTAAATTATAAAAAGTGGTTTTCTGTTATTGGGAAAGGTACCAACAGAAAGAAAGTAAAAATTGTTATTCCTTCAATCGAATTTTGTATTCCGGTCAAAATTCTGAAATTTTTGCTAAAACGTAATGATTTTTCGCACAATTTTAGCGTTTTTGAGTCATCGTCCCCATAACGACCATACTTATTGTTTTTAAGTCGAGATTCCGTGTATATATCCATTAACTCAATGATTCTTTGCACTAAATAAGATATGAATGGTTTATTACAAAGTATTAGTGTCGATTTTTTTCCTTTCCGTTGATATTCAACGGACAACTTCTCTAGTATCTCTATAATGGCTGATGAAAGCCTTTATCTGAATAATCATAGATGTGATCCTGACTAGGTAAGGAATGTTGCATTATCTTGTTGGTGCTAATTGGTGGCAGTGCTAATCACTACAACATTTGCTCGATTTGCTCTAATCACGCAAACAGCTCATCAAATAAATAACACGTACATATCATTAAACATTATAATATCATTTTGCTATGATAAACATACAGTCCATTAACAAATAAGGCTTAGAATACTGAATGTATAGCAAATTATGGGTGCAAAAGATCGTAGAAATGGGAAATTTCAAAGAGCGAATGCAAAATCAGCACCCTTTAACTTCCTAGCACACAAATAGTAAAGTGAATCCATCGTAAAGCAGGGGTCCACTGCAAAAAAACTGAGTTTTAGGATTCGAATTAATAAATTATGCACTTTAAAAATGCTTTTTATAGTTTTCTCGTCTAGGCTAGCGCTTATTTTAACCTTTGTTTGGGAAAATTAATAATTTTTAATAAAAAAGACTTTTTTCACAGCTTCATAAGGAAAACCAAGTATGGCGTTTTCCCGTGTTTGCTAAAAAAGCGATCAAATATCAGCCAAAAGAACAATTTCATAATTTTACACGGAGCCATAAGATGATTTCAATATCATTATTAAGAACAAAGTTGGAGATATTTTAAAGCTCCTCAACACTATTTCCAGCAAAAATAGAATCTGATAAAAACAAGGAGTAATTATACACTACATCAATATCAAGGATAATCACCAGACTTTTCAAAGACACAGTTATTTCTATGTGTTTTCATGGCTGTCATAGATTTCATAGAGGGTTGGCCACTTTGATTAAGCAATTGGAAAGAAAAACTGGAAATATTTATGTTACTGAATACTCACTTGAAAATACTGCCAACTCTTTTTCATTGGGGCATTTCCCAATGCAGTCTTGTAAGTTGTTATCAACCTGTTCATCCTATCCCAGCATTCATCCACAGAGGCAGATACCCCCTTTCCTTGCAACATCTTAGCTATTTTTTTCCAGCCCTCCTCTTCTGATATTTGTCCCACCTTAATTCTGGGCTCCTCTTCCTTAAACATCTGTATTAACAGGAGGATATCCTGATGGCTCCAAATATCTGCACAAAAAAGAAAATAAGGTATGATAAACTTTATGTTCAAAAGAAAACTTTGGTCCCTATCAAACCATTGGATTACATACATGCCAAATAAAATCACACAATTTATTTCACACTAAATATATTAACTACTATAGAATGTAAGCTTTCACAGCTGTTGAGTAGTGCTCCTGAAGCTCCTAAAGACGCTTGCTGCAACGCGGTTGAATCGTTGAGCTAAAAATGCTTCGACTGCAGCATAATTCGTAAGCCACGTCAGCATCGATATACACTACAGTTGAGAACCCATAATCTGGGAGCATCTACAGTTCGGCAGTGTTGTGAAAACAACCTTATACATATTCCGAGAAATCAAAAAATCTTATTCATAAACATTTTTTAAAGAGATTTTGACTCTGCACTTTATTAAAATATTTCCTTTAATTGCTGGAATATAATGTAAATTGTAAGTATTTCACAGCAATTTTATTAAAAAATAATTGTAAATGCAATCTAAATGAATCATACGATTAAGTTATGCATTATTGCAGTTTGAGTCCTCCCTGTTGGCTGAGATTGTTTTAGTTTAGTGACTTGTCACGGCTACACTATTTCATGGTGCACAAATTTAGCCATGCTTAAATATAATGCTTTAATGCTTATACTCGAGCTGTAAGGGGCAAGAAACTTCATTAAAATTCTTTGCTACGTATGAACAGCTATTGACCATGTCCGATGTGAGTGGGCAGAGTGATGCCAGAGGCGTGAAATGACGTCACAAAATGTTATTGGTCGCAGAAAAAGTAGAAGTTTATCCTCACCAGCCTGCTGAAACCAATGTGGATGAAGCAGACTAAACTGCTCCATTGAAATAAAACTTAATTTCTTAACTCCCGATGATAGCATCAAAAACGATGAAACAACTGATAGTCAATCGCATCAATCAATCAGCCGTGGCAAGGAGTGTTGTGTCATGCACATTTTTCGTGGATTTAATTTTTATTTTGGTCTGTTCAAGTTTTACTCATTATATTAACGAATATATTTTTTTCTAAACATGATTACTTGTCAATTAAAGCTTCTAGGGTGTCAAAACAGGCAAAAGGTTCCATTTTTTGAGGTATTTCGATGTCCGACATGGCCCTCGTCGCCAGGGGCATCAACATATTCACCGGAAAAGTAATATCTTCCAACAATTTACGAAGTTAAAACCTGATGTTTATAATCATTTTTATGCACATTTGTATGCATAGAAACAGTAAAAGAATGACATGATAAAAATATCGCTAACTGGAATGAAAATGGTACGGAGGTTGGTACGGAGGCTTCCGCGGTGATTAATTGGAAAAATATTTTCCGGGTTAAGGCCGCGTTGGTCCATTTGGGCGGACAATTTGGAATGAAAATGCCTTGCATAAAAAACGACACTACGTGGAACACCTGTATTCTGGAAAATTTGTAATCCGGCATCACTTAGGTCCCGGCGGTGCCGGATTAAAGATTCTCAACTGTACTGATAATAATTTTAGGTCATGAATAAAAGACTTTCCTTCGTAACTTGGTGGTATTCCACAATTAAAAGGATATAATAAAGGAAAATTTTACAATATCACTTAATAAATAAAACATGACCAGGGTTTCAACCCTTTATGGTTTCTAAAGTGTTGAAATGGACTTCAGTCTTATTCACCATCAAATATCCTACCAAGGTCACGGAGTCTACAAGCCTTGTTTTTCTCAATGGTCGACAGTTATGGTGATGCTGTCTATGAAATTAGCAACTTTAATCTGAGTAACTTGGATAAAGTTCAATTTTCCACTGATGGATGAAGTTGCTTACATGACCCACGTTCTGATGTTCTACATCATCTTCAGGGGAAAAAAAACCTGTGGCATAGTGCCAAGTAAAAAACAATTTGTAAAGATTCTAGAAATATATATTTTTCCATTTTTAATTCATTTTGTTAATTGCAGTGGATTTCATCAACCTCATCTATAGAACTCTTCTCCTTCTATTGAGTCCTTATATTGTTACATATTCGTGCAATATATTGGATACCAAATTGAAAGAGGTGAGTAAATAATAAGTGTGTAATATTATTACTTGGATTTATTCATCGTACAAATACGTATTGAAATGAAAAATATTTCATGATTTACTTACAACTGTATTCATTTTATTGGAAAGGTTTTAAAAAGTTTAGTGAGTTTTTTGACAAGTACATTACCTACATATATAAGTTTCATTATAAACTGAAACAAAACCAAGGAAAATATTATTCTGTTGTTGTACTATGATAATTAGAGGGGAAATTTGGGGTTAATATTTTTATTTTATTTTTATAATGGTACGCACTCAAGGTGGAAAAAACGACCGTGAGGATCTGAAGATGGTGACAACACTAATGATCTTCCACGATCCAGCTCATCAATGTGTGAGGACCCCAGACCCTCCACTTCAAGGGACATTATATCTTTACCACCAAAGAAGAAATCTCATTTGATAGACACATCACAAGAATATAAATATGTTCTCTTGTAAAGTAAACATAATTTTCCAAAAAACAGCGTACAGTGAAACCTCTTACTTGCGGACAGTAACGGTCCTTGAAAATGTGTCAGGTAAGTGAGAGGTGTCCGTAAGTTGGAGGTGACACAAAGAAAACCTCATTTTTATGCTTTATTTTGCCACGCATATACTGTAGGAATTTAAGGCAGCTGAAAGAAATTATTTTATTTCAAATATCACTTCTGAATAATTAAAAATAAACTGGAAATAATAAAATAACACAATGCATTTACTCCTATATATTTAAAATTCTCGAGGCATTTACACATTTTAATATGTCATACAATGATAAAATACATAGCTCACTTAGGCGTAAAGAAATAATTGATTTTGGTTTACTTATTTATTTTTTCTTCTGTCTTCTATTCTCATTACCTTAGCAATAAAACTAAGGTAATGACAATAGTGAAGACAGAAGGGCCCTTAAATACCTATATAGCTGGAGGAAGAAAAATTAAAACAAGTAAGCTCTTTCAAGTACCTGGGAAGTATAGTTACACAGAGTGGCAACTGTACTGAAGAAATTAAAAGCAGAATTGGGCAAGGAAAAGTAGCATTTAGCAAGATAAAGGAACTGGTGAGAGCAAGGAACATCAAGATGGATATTAGGAAAAGATTTGCAAAATGCTTTATATGGCGCATTGTGTTGTATGGATGCAAAACGTGGACGTTGAAGAAGAGAGAAGAAAAGTACTTAGAAGGGTTTGAAATGTGGCTATGGCAAAGAAAGGAGATTGGATGGAAAGATAAGATCACGAATGAAGAAGTGCTAAGGAGGATTGGAGAAGAAAGAAGTATACTTAGAGAAATTAAAAAGAGAAAGGCAAAATGGATTGGACATATTTTAAGAAATAACAGCCTACAGAAATTAATAATAGAAGGGAAAATAGAAGGGAAGAGAGGAAGAGGAAGGAGGAGGTACGGAATGCTGAGGGATATAAAAGAAGGAAGGAGTTATGCGGAGATGAAGAGAGAGGCCCAGGACAGAATGCTGTGGAGACAACGCAACCGTTGAAACCTGTCTGCGGACAGATGCACCAATGATGATGATGATTTCTTTTTGTAACAAATTCTTATTCAAAATTTAACTGTACATCAGTAAGGCTACTTAATGCATCGCTGTTGCCTTTTGAAATGCAAATTTTTTTTAAACAGTTCAATTTGATGCAATGCACCGACATACGATACCACAAGCATCCCTTCCACTATAGGCCCAAGCTCACTGTCATCACTTTCACTGACTTTGTCGTCTCCTTCATCAAGAGTACTTTTAATAATTTTTTCCATGTCAAACTCATGGTCCATGGTCAACAAATTAAAATCAATGCTCACGTATTCAGCACTTTCGCCAGTATCATTTAACAAAATGTCTAACTGCAAGCCATCTGTAACATCTTCCCCCTCTGGTGATTATTCAATTTTACAGAACCCAAATTTAACAAAACAATTACACACGGTTGAAATTTTTATGCTTTTGATCACTCAATCAATCCAAAATATTGCATCAAGAACAGTAATCGACTTCCCCACACGACTGTGGGAATGCCCCTGGTCAACTTTAGATATCATGCTTTTTAAAATGAACTGTCTGTAGAGGACTTTGAAAATTTTAATGATGCCTTCGTCTATTGGTTGTAATACACTTGTAGTGTTTGGAGGGAAAAAAATTAATTTGATATTTTTTAACTTGAATCAGGATGGCAAGGAGCATTGTCAAGAAATAGCAAAAACTTTCTTTTTTCCTTTCCCATTTTTTTTATTGAGTTTTTGCAACCACTCTGTCATTATTTCCGTAGTCATCCAAGCCTTCTTATTTCATTTCCACGTAATGGGCAGTTTATCTTTACTCACTCCTTTGAAGCACCGTGGATTTTCAGCTTTTCCTATCATCAGCGGTCTCAGAAAGTCACCTTCCATGTCTGCGCCAAGTAAGACCGTCAGCCTCTCCTTACACGCCTTCCCTCCAGAGAATTTTTCTGATTTTAAGGCCAGGCTTTTGTTAGTTAAGGCTCTAAAAAACAATCCTGTTTCATCTGCTATGTAGATGTCCCTAGGTTCGAAGTTTTCTAGCAGCACAGGTACCCTTTCAATCCACTCCGTAGCACCATCTTTGCACACCTCTGCAGCCTCCCCGCGCACAGCTTTAAACACGATATTGTCTTTAACCCCTCAAGCGTGTGCGACGCAGCATATGCGTCCACTCAATTCCATGTCTCCAGCGTGACTTTAATCGGAGGTATTTAAATCGCCCAGGGTGCCTTTTTTTCGCAAGCAGCGTAGAATTTGTGCAGACATTAGCCTAAATATTTTTAGCATTGTAATCGCTATTTTAAAAAATTCAAAAAAATTAAATTATATTAAAAATTGTTTATACTGTATCATTACAAATTTATACTTACATTTTTTCATGCCCTTTATTTTTTTCTGCTCCTCATATCCGATGTTTAGTAGTTGATCTGAGTATGGTATCGCTCAAAGCAGGGGTCTAGGCAGAGAGACGGTGTCCCTAGGCAGTTTTTACACCTGTACTTGTTTCTTTTCTCTTTCCGTGTTTCGTACAAACCACACACCTTCTTCTTCCAACTTTAAAAGTATCTGTTTTAGGATTTTCTTGAATGAAAGCTGACCTGTCAATCGCGTGCATCCAGTGTCGGTATCTGAGGGCCGTCCTTTACGCTTTTCTAAATTCTGCCCGCGGTTCTTGCCTATGATCTTTTTCACTAAGTCTATTCTGAACGATAGATGATCTTTCTTGTTTCCAGCCTTGCAGTAAAGAATGTAAGCATTCAACACAGCCGTATTTACTAAGTGGTTGAATAATTTTTTATACCACACTTTTGTCCTTTTCCTTTCTAGCAAGAACGATTCTAAAAGTTGATCTTTCAAGTCTACACCAATCATATATTTATTATAATCTATTATACAAGTAGGCTTATTTACCAATTCTAACCCACCCTTTCGCACACTCTAAATTCTTTCGGAGTTGTGGGAACCCACTTTTGAAAGCACGATTTTTTTTGCATCAAGACTTTTTCATTCTCGTGAGCAGGAAATTGTTCCGCGTAACGGTTTGTTTCAGTTACTATGATCGTAATCAGATCATCGTCAAAAAACAACTCGAAATATTCTAGGGGATCATCGGCACACTGAACTTGCACTATTTGTTTCCCAACTAAATCACACGGAAAAGGAAGAGGAGGATTAGCACTGTCGATTTATTCCCAAGTATTCTCTTGATTATTCACAGAAAAATGAGAAGGTTCTTCCTCTTCTGAACTAGAGCCCAAAGTGTATCCACAAGAATCCTCAGAAATTGTGTCTAAACTTTCGTTACTCATTTCTTCCAAAGCATGAAGCACTTCCTGGCCAGACAACTCACGAGAGCTAGACGCCATGGTGAACTGAAGAGGGGTTCAGTTAGGGGCCGGTCCAAAGTAAGAAAAAAATAAAAAAGCCACCAATGCAGCTTAGGCCTTTCGACAATAGGCGTCAAGAAACCTCGATCCTTCAACTCCGTAAACATCGTAAATAAGATAGGAGACGAGGAGAGACCTTATGAGAATCTGAGAAGCATTGAGTGACCAAGCCTGGATGGACCATGCCTGCGAAAGCATTGCCATGATGAGAGAGAAGGGGAAAATGTGGAGCGCAGATAACAAGGAACCACTGAAAGAAAGCAGTCAGCATCAACACGCAATCATAAGCTCTCTGAGAGTAATACATCAGAGCGTGAGTGGAATGATAAGTTCACAATCAGGCACAAGACTCCGGGTCGCGAGTAAGCATTTTCTTTACCAGGCATGAGTCAGGAAAAAAAAATAAAAATACGAACTCATATATACAGGCAACAAAGAAAAACAAAAAGAAAGCAGGCACCTTAAGCTCACATATATACTCACTGGAAGTATATATATCAGAGCAAAGGCGATAAGAATTCTTAATGAAAAGTGTGGACGCAAACGGTGTGTCATACACGCTTGAGGCATGGATTTAAGCGGATGCAACTGCTGCGTCGCACACGCTGGGGGATTTAATACGTCCATTTAAAGTCACGCTTGAGGGGTTAATGGAATTTTTGCAGCCACCCATTTGAGGGCCACCCACCCTCCCTTTCCACCGTGGTAAAACCCTTTAATGTTTATTCTCCCTCTGCGATTTGTGCTATCTGTAACCCCTCCCTCCCCTCTCCCCTCCCAATACTGCCCTCCCTCCCCTCTCCTCTCCCAATACTGCATATATTTAATTACTCCCTTCAATATTGCTCCTTTCCTGACCTGTGGAAAATAGCCAATGTCAAACCACTGCCAAAAAAACGTGGATCCAGTATTGTTAATGAATTCAGACCTATAAGTCTTTTATGTACTCTTGGGAAAGTCCTTGAGAAGATCGTTCATGCGCAGTTGATTGACTATTTTGAAAGAAACTCCATTTTCAACTCACTACAATCTGGATTTAAAGCCAACCATAGCACTACGAAGGCCCTTTTAAAAGTCATCAGGGACATAAGGGAGGGAGTAGACCACCAGAGAGTTTCATTACTTGTTTTATATGACTTCATTAATGCGTTCCCTTCCGTTCACCACGGCCTGATGCTTTCGAAGCTTAGACTCCTTGGCTTATCAAATTCAGTTCTACAGTGGCTTAGGTCATACCTAACAAATAGATGGCAGCGGGTTATTAATGGAGAAGACGTCTCCAATCTGATCGCTTTACTCTATGGTGTTCCGCAAGGTTCAGTTTTAGGCCCTCTTCTGTACTCTCTTTATGCTAATGATATTGATATAGTTTTTAACAGGTCCAAGTACCATCTGTATGCCGATGATTTACAGAATTATATTTCATGTAGGCGTGAAGATATTATTGAGACTATAAATTCTATGAGCGTAGAAGCAGCTAACCTCTGTGAATACGCTGTAAGGCATAATCTACAGATTAACCCTAAAAAGACTCAAGTAATCTTGATAGGAAATAATAATAATTTGAAAAAGCTTCCTGTCCAACCTGCCATCTGTTACAGTAAATGGCGTACCAATACCTTATTCAAAAACCGTGAACAATTTAGGAGTTATAATTGATTCATGTCTAACTTGGGAAGATCACGCCAACTTGGCGTGTAAGAAAGCCTTAGCTGCTCTACATGGACTGCGGAAACATAGAGATTTACTTCCACCCACTAGAAAATGACTTGTAGAAGCTCTGGTATTCCCTATTCTTGACTATGGAAATATTGTTTCCACCAATATGCTGGCTATTTCATCACTCAAAATGCAAAGGATCCAGAACGCTGGTGCAAGGTTTGTCTTTGATCTAACAATAAGTAAGGACTCTCACATCTTGGAATACATTAAAGCTTTATCTTGGCTAAATATTGACAACAGACACAAACATTCGGCTATATTACTTCTAAAGAAAATACTTCTAACGAACTCCCCTGAATATCTCTCTACCAAACTCCACCTTTCCAATACCATCCGTAATCGCAATCTTAGAGCTAGTAACTCCATGCTCCGTATACCATTACATCGTACAGATAAGTTTAGAGGGGCATTTTGGATATTTGCTCCTATAATATGGAATACTCTACCTGAAACCATATGCACAATAAAAAATTATAACCTTTTTAAATCCCGTTTACGTGACTACCTCACTAAATTACAGCATGGTATTACTGCTCACTTGTAGGTTTATCTAGCTATATATTTTTTTGGTTGTTAATTTGTCACAATTCATTTGTTTATTTGATAATGTATGAGCGTTCTATCTCTTGTGAGATGGACTAATCTGACATTGTATTTTGTATTAATTGAATTTGTTAATGGTACTCTCGCAGGACTTTTTAGTCCTTTTGTACCTTCGATGTAATAAAGAAATACCAAATACCAATACCCCCTCTGTGTCTGGCCGAGACTCCCTCTGCATCTGGCCGAGGGACTCTTTCATTTGGGATTAGCATTTCCAAGAATGCATTCCAGGACACCCCTACGTTCATTCCCCCATATGCGTTGGATGCGTCCCCTCGATCAATCTTGTTGTATCTTCACTGGATTGACCATTTTCGCTGTCCTCTTTCCCCCAGCTACAGGCGGTCCTCGACTTTCGTACACTCGACTTTCACACAATTCGCACTTTCGTATGCTCCAAACTGATACCTTTTACTTGACTTTCGGACACCAAATCGCACTTTCGGACAATTCTCCATCACAATTTTTGAATTTCCCACGATGGTGCATGGCGCATCCCGGCATTCAACTGTTTCATCTGGCATTCTCGTTCGCTAGTATACGCGACTGTGGCCAGTGTTTACTTAGAACAAGGTATAATTTGTTTATTTACAGAATTTAATTAATTTCGTATGATAAGAATGAGTAAAAAACGTAAATATAATGTGACTGAGACCAACGAAAATACGCGTAGGTCGCATAAACTTAATACTATCGAGCATAAGTTGGGAATTATTAGACGTGCTGAACTGGGAGGATCTTTTGCTGCAAGACAATCATTGATCTTAAGCTGTTCAACTGTGTGTTCAATAGTAAAGGGGAAAGATAAAATTATAGACCATTTACGAAATGCTGGGAAGTGCAAAGCGAAATTCCCGAAGTTGTGTATGGTATGTATGTACCTAGGAAACATCATTCTATTTTCGTTTGTATTTTGTCCAGTTTAGGAAATTGCGAAATTTTGTTGTTTCTTTAATTGTGATAAATTAAATGACATTGAGTTTAAGGTTCCAAAAATTAAATGTCATGATGCTTCTTGTTTTGTGTCTTTATAGTGATAGTGGACATTATCAGTGAAATGTTAATTTCTGCTTAGGAAAAATTAGAAATACATATTTTTACTCAGAACACAACGGTATTCTTTTAGAACCGTTTATTAAGACTGCATAGTTTTTAAAGTAATCACATATTGTTTTAAATATAATTAATGTATTTTAAACTTTTGGATTAAAAATAAAATTTCCTTATAATTGATATGAGGTTTTACTATGTATATTTAACTCTCCGGGAACGTAACCCCTAATTAGTATGGGAATCTATTGTTTGACTTTCCTACATTCGACTTTTGTACACGTCTTCAGGAATGCATTGTGTATGAAAGTCGAGGACTGCCTGTATTCATAAACGCTATTTTTAGAGGAAAAAACTTTCCATTTTTGAGAGATGGGTCAGAAATCCCATGGCGATGGTGTCCGTGTCCGTAAGTGGGAGTGTCCGTATTGTAACAGCTCAGGCTGTTACACCTTTGTTTTCCCCCCCTCCTTTTCCTTTCCTTGTTTAGCTTGCTAAGGTGGGATGAGATGTGAGTGTGGAAATTCGCATGAATGTGTGAGATTAAGGAATAAGTGGCAAGGTTGAGTGAATGGAGTGAAACGTAGTGGAGTGAGAAATATGAATGAGTCACAGGCGATGGTTGATTTCGAGCTGGAAGCGATGTGTGACTACCCCTCTGTGTGCCCCTTCCCTCAGTTTTCCCCTCTCTGCAACGTCCCCTTCCCCGCCACAAAGTGGAATAAAAGGTGATTGCCAAAAAGAAAAAAAAAGAAGAATGCACTGAGCGAGGTCACGGTGCGGAAGCGCTGCTCAAGCTGGGAGAAGTGACTTGAAAATGCTGTAGGCAGAGAGGTACATAAAAAGTACCACGTCCACTGTTTGGACCACAACCCCCCAAGATATTCTCAATGTATACGGAGACCACGAGTGGCATGTTGAGCCTGGCATCCGCCATAGGAATCAGAGGATCCAGTTTGGACAACCAAGTGCCTGGCCCGGTTGCTGTCCCGTGCCGAGAATCCTGTGTCAACGGTCACGTAAAGTTGCCGACCTGACAAAACCCCCCCATTTTTCAGCCTCCTAGCCACCAAGTCAGTGATGGGCCCCCACATCATGACAGTGTGCTTCACAATGGCGAGTGATTGACACCCAAAATAGATAATTATACCATAAAAGCAAGATAAAAGGGAAGGACTAGTAATTACCTTCCTCAGCCCCAATTTATTTGGAAGTGGACTAATTAAGTAAATTGCCTGTGTGCGAGAGTAAGCCTTTTTTGTGGCTCTTAGAAGGGTATTAATGCTCCATGGTGTTAATCATTATTCTTCATCTCATTTCATTCATTCATCTCATGAAGGGTTTGTTTTCACGATTTAAATGTCTCATCCCTCATCTATCAACCCATCAAGTCACTAGTTATTAGAAGGGCATTCTTGTTTGCAGTAATTGTAAGTCAATTCTCGAATATATGGTTGTTTTGTTGAATGGAAAAAGATATATTTTGTTCAATCTTCCTACCTGGAGAGCCGAATTACCCGTGAACCTATTACCTACGACCCATCTTCACCCAGCACTGGCGATAAAGCTAGGAAAAACTAGATTTAAAACGGGGTCAAGAACTTACCCGCAGAGGCCTATTGTGGAGAAGTCTCAAATTTAAGAAAATAGGTGACAGAGTTTTTTCCCGCGTGTCTCTGAGGCGGGAGGGTACGCGTGGGTGAAATGTTTCGTGTCCCGTTCGCACGTCCGGGAGGACGTGACCAGTACAGTATACCAGAGGTTCGATCCTTATACGAATGCATATCCTTCTGCCGGGTAATTGAATACTGTCCTTAAGTCAGAGGTGTCCGTAAGTCAGAGGTGTCCATGACCAGAGGTTTCACTGTACATATTTCAATTTGGTACAAATTATGCATAACCATATCCTCATTTTTGGCAGGCGTCAATTTACTTATCGAAAACTTTAAGTATGGTTTTATGAAAAATATTATCTCGTAGTAAACAAAAAACTATCAATCATATTCATTTACTTATTACATTAGTGAATATCAAAATAAAACAACTAAATATTGAATTTTTTATTGTTTCATTGCAACTGCAATTTAATTTTACTTTGAAATGAATTCGGAATAAGATCTAAGAGAAAATAAAGCATGACTTTAGAAGTATGATATTCTTTCATGTTAATTTTGGGCCGGAGGGGGGGGGGGGTGGGAGGAGGGGGGGGGAGGGTTAGGAACTTATTCTTTTACATTTGCATAGTTTCAATGATTGGGAAAATATATATAATAAGATTATTTTATCGCGGATCTTCAAAACAGTGGTAAGTTTCAGTTGCTGCAGGTTGGGAAGTGGGGTAGGCAAGAGAAAGAAAGGGTCGTGCATGGGATTAACGGGGCAAGGGAGAATGAAAGAAAGTTCCTCAGATTTAGGAATAGGGAAAGGGAGTATGTGTTGAGGCCGGTAAAGAAAGACATAATGGAACATTATTGATAGTAAACCGTGGAGAAAGACAAAGAATAGAGAGAGCTGTGGTACATTTTGTATTATACTATTTCCAGTTGCGCTGAAAATAGTTTTCTTCCACAATTTTCTAAAGATATATAATATTTGTTACCCAAAACTAAAATTCTATGTAACATGAGGATGTTATGTATGTATCTTTCCTTTTAGAGGCATTTATACCCTGTCCTTGCCAGTCCAATACAGAAGTATAAAGTGATTCACGTTTCGTGCCCATTTTTCATTATTTTCAGTCAAGTTTTTAAGATTCAAAACACTTCATTATATGACTTTAAAATGAATGTTTGTTTATAACTGTGATAAAAGAAGTATGTGTACTGGATTGTTTATATGTATGTGAAATATATGTGAGAAGAAATGTCACTGCGATGAACGATAATCTGATTACAGTATGTGAAGTTTTTCACATGCAGTAATTTGAACAGCGATCATTGATAAATTTCGTCAGCATGCAGTAGATGTTTGTAGGTATATTCCCAAGGACATAACAAGAATTAATCGTTTAAATTTGAAGAAAATAGTTATAAAACCTTGTTGAGCAAAAAAAATAAAGGCTCACATTTTCAAGGGGCTGCAACGCTACCCGCAACTCAAATTTAAAGTTTGCTCCGATGGCGGCGGAAGTCAAACAAAGTCCTTTATAAAATCCTTTTTTGCACAATATTTTGAAGGAAATAAACGAAATATAGTAACGTATCTCATATTAACTTAGAGTTTTACATCAGAATTAGCAAAAGAAATTAGTCACCAGCAAGAGTTTGCAAAATATGTATGCAGCCAAAATATATGCATGCAACTAATGAGTGTTGAACGTGTTAATCTATAAACATGTACAATATCAGCACCCTTTAAAATTCCTAGTTGAAGATTGTAAAGTGAATCTATCGTAGAGTAAACTCATCGTAAAGTGGGGGTCTACTATAATAAAAAGTTTTTAGAAAATTAAATTTTATTTTGGGGTTACTCATTTACCCTCCACAGTCATGGAAGGGTTAAGACCTGAAGAGGCTAAATGTAATGCTGAAGCAACTATCTCCAAGGATATGGATCATTGCAGTAAAAGTCCTTGAAACCATTATCAAAATTACTAGATTAGATTGACTAGATAAAAACATGTCCTATATTAGCCTAGCATGGTAATATGTGTGAAAATAAATATGCTCCCCCTTATGGCTCTACAGTATCAAGTTGTTAACAGTGGATTTTTTAATGGATATGGTAAAGGACATACATTTTTTCTTGCTCCCCTGGGGTACATCAGGGCAGTTTTCAGTATTACTGCTGGAAGATGACTGTGGTAAAGAGGGTTGGATGTCAGATTTTGATGGAAGCACAGGCTCCTTGCATGGTCTCTCCTTAAATATGGAATCAAGGAGCTGAAAGGCACAAGTCAAAAACATATTACAATTAATCAGAAAACAAATCAACAGCATTAAATATAGAACATACACATAAAAGGAAATGCATATAAATATAGCATACTAAAGAAAAATTAGATGCAAGGAGGAAAATCGAGACAAAATCATACAAGATTCAACGTTTCTACAGTGTGAATGAATTCATTAATTCAGAGTAATTTCTCTTTTCTCATTTTATATTGTGTACATAAATGTAGATGTTGGTGTTATTTCATCTTTTCTGGCAAGTAATAATTAAGTGACAGGATGTTCTGACGTACCCAATACAATCACATGCTGTATGATATTCTGTGCCATACTTTGTATCTTGTACTATCACTGATAATAGTTAAACCACTAATGCAATTGGAATAATATACATAATTTGGTATAAGATGTTATTAATTACAAAAACACCAGTGTTTTTAATTACTTTATTTAAAGGAAATAAATGTTGTAATGTTCAAGCAAAACTAGCACATTGTGATAACAAACCGGCTGAGCATTGTTGAACACTGACACCGATTACTCGAATCGCATTCTCGGAGAGACTAATCGAATATCGTAGTGGTCGATTAATGAAGGCTGTTTGCTGCTATCGAAAGAAGACTTACCTCGGACATTGCTTAATTTCTTATGATTTCTCATATCATTCACAGTGACTACGTCCGAAATGGCTTACGTAGCCAATATGGCACAAAAGTGATTTCTACCCCGCCAGTGAGTCAAAGAGCTTTAAAAGTCGTATGTATTTGTTTACACTGTATTTCCTCTTCAACTATGCCTACGGAACACAAGTCAACGCCTTTGATCGGAAACTTAAAAAACACTCCACCGTGGGCCGACTTAACGACGGGACTTAAATAATGAACAAGAACAATTTTTAGCATTATGTTTTCTCTGTGCGATGCGACCGCTCTAGCTTCAATCCACTCTCTTAACCCTCTCAACTTTGTGGTGCTTGACATGGAGCACATTTTCATTACCCTTACAGTGATTATCGTCAAATCATCTTCAGAATTATTGATTACACATTTCTGATTGAGAAAACAGCATTAATGTACGCTTCAGTTATTAGTCGTTTCAAAGATTAATAATACACAAAATGGAACCGAAGAACTGGTTTTATAGTCTGATTCCGGTTCTCTCGGTTCCTTTAAGAACCGGTAGAACCGAAGAACAGTGGAACCGGTCATCCCATCACTAATTATTACATATTATTATTATTACAGGTGTACAAGGGAAAAACACATTACAAAACACGATACGAATGACCACATTGAAAATAACCACTTATAAATGAATTAGGCCCACCAAGAAAGCTTTTCCATCACTTTTGTACATTCTTCAAGAATAATAGGATAAATATACATATTTTCAATGACACAGTTTATCATCTATTCTAAAAACTTTGTATGCCATCGTAGTAAGTACTGAGTGAGTATGAGATTGAACTTATTCTTCAGAAAAGTTTAGGTATACTACATGATTAGCGCAGTAATATAAGTGACAATGAAAAGTGTAAGAAAACCTTCATTTTGTATAGTGGGAAGGACCAAAATATTGGAAGTATGTTAAGTTGAGATTTGATGCATTGTTTTTACATTTCCATATCTCATCAATGTATTTAAAATCACGCCAGTCACACACATTTATTTCAACGGATACAGTAGAAACTCGAGATTACAAAGTCGATGGGACCGGAAAAATCAGCACTTCGTAATATCGAATTTCATATGAATGAGTGTCTTTCAACAACATTTTGTTGAAGCTATTTAAATTAAGATGTACTCTCGTGACGTACTTGCATGATTTATGAAGTTATATTTCATGAATGAACATTTAAATCTGTGTTCATGCCCACAGGGTGCACACAGTTGAACACAACTAATTTGTCGTAGGTTAATTATCCTGATTTTCGGGATTTCACACAGTCTGTTTTGTGGTCTGATTTTAATTTCGGGAAAAAAGCACAGGAAAGTATAAATGGATTTGAATTTGTTATATAAATGCAATTGGCACTGAAAAATAACTGGGATTCTTATTTTTCTGAAATAAGGATTTGAGATTTGATGTGCGGGATTCGATAAAAAAAAGAGATTTGGATTTGGGATTCGGATTCGGTAAATTTTGGATCCGACCCCTCACTAGAAAAAACCCTTAAATTAAGCATGCACCACTTTTTCCAGAACATTTTTCGATTTTCCCTGATCTCCAGAATTGTGGCAACCCTGATTGTGAATTCAGGTATAACACCCAGTGAAAGGAATGTTTACAGTGGAAAACAAGGAAAAGAAAAGAGGAAAGCTGTACCTGTGAATGACCAAGAACCTAGCAGAATCCCTTTCTCCACTGGCCAGTTATGTGTGTGGACCTCAAGCTCCTGGATGTGCCACACCAATGGAGTTTTTTCAGTTGTTTTTTACGGACAACATACAACAAATTTCCTTTGTATTAATCTTCAATGACGTTGGTTGTTTTTTTTTAGTGTCTCCCCAGATATAATGTGAGGAAAAATATATTCAAGAAGCAACAGTGTCAAGGGTTGCATACGCAGGTGTTTCCACTGCGTTGTAGGTCTACAGAAACATCATCATAATGGAAAATTAATGAAATCATAAAAATAGTTCATAAATTCTTAGAATTATTGTAGAATATATGAGCAAATTTGCTTGTCTATTTTTGATGGGTACCTAAGTTCGAGTGGAAAAATTTTTGAAGATACAAGTCTTCTGGGTTTTACTCTGTGCAGGTCCATCTTTTTCGGACAACAATTACACCGGCGTTGCAGTCAGCTTCTTCAGGTCAATGAAGTGAGGATGCATCCTTTTGGCCGCCTTATCAGTAAAGGCAGGTCACTCGTGCTTGACTGTTGATGTTTGCCTTTTTCCCTGCGCAAAATGCATTTCCATGCATTAGCGAGGGAATAGCCACCTTCCCTATTGAAGTTGTCTTCATTTTTGCTTATCTCTATGGCCTCCCGCATAACACGTGGGAAATATCTTTTTTCCCCGGATAGAAGCCAAACTAATACCTAAAGATCTTTTAGGGTGACTTCCATATTGTTCTCGTTGAATGTGTCCCACGCTCATGAATTTCGTCCGGTCCAAGAATTAGTGGTGATGCTTTTTTCATCTTGAGCAAGAAGGCCTGTATTCCTAACAATACCTCAATCATCAAAACTAAGGCAGTCATTCACTTTAGACATAAGTATCAATATGATTCTGTATATGCATAGGAATATGCTGTTAATAAAATTTCCATATAGTATATAGTGTACTGAAAGTATTTGGTATATCATAATCTGAAAGTGACTAAAAAGCGACATGATTACATTTATCACAAGATGTTATTCCAAAGAGAACAAAATTCTTGCTGATTGGAGAAGCACTGCTCATCATGAATTCTCTGCTCATCACAGAATGATTAACCATCTTCAATCACATGACCTGAACCCAATAAAAAGTATCCGGTGTCGGCAGGGGTGGAGGGAGATTGAGCTACTTAGTTAAGACAAAGAAGTTGGTCAAATCGCAGGCCTTGCTTGGCGTTGACGGTGCCATCGTTGCAGAGCACCAATTGAAAGTTTTGAGTAAATATGTGTTATGTTTTTAGGTAAGGATTTGAAAGATTCAAATAACGAAAAAAGCACAAAGATTCGAGTTTTCAAATCTCAAATCTTTTCCAATATTCGTGGGATTTGAGGATTGGTGGATTCAAATGTCCTATCTCTAAACAAAACAGTCTCCAAATGTGAGGCATATTACTCCAACACGGATTATGACATACTTGTAATACATAACTTCGCCAACATAACATTGTGAATTTTGGAAGACCGAGAATTTAGTGTCGTATTTTCTGTAAATGTTGCAGGAAATTGAAGAACATAGTTACGTATGCTTGTTAACCTGTTGGGGTTGGCTGTGGTATGTAACAGCTTTGCTCGCAATTAGTAAAAAGTACTACAAAACTATCCAAAAAAAGGGTAAAATTTGACCTCAGGGACTGAAGTACGATAACGTAATAATAAAAAACTACATTTATTCAAAAAACTACCGAAAATCGAAAGTTTGCCATTGAAATACCCTATTCTTCCCATTCGAACCTTAATGATTTAAATGGAGAGTAAAGTAAAATCAAGGTGTGTATGATAAAGGTTTTACTGAATATGACTACTTGAGAAAATTATAGGCCATTCTGAAAATACATTCTGTTGAACTTATACTAAGATGGACACCTGCCTCTGCAAGGAAAACTACACCAAGAAAATTTATTTAAATCGCAGTGATATACTTCAATGGAATCATACGTGAAAAAAATGAAATTGGGACGTGACAAGCAATAAATGGGTCAATTTTAAAGAAAAGTAATTGAATATTAGCCTAAACAGCCATTTTATAATTGAAATTGAAACCATAAGATACTCTAAAAAATTTCATCAAGGGCCAAGTTAGACATTTTGAAAAATTCCCTGGTATTACTTTGTGCCACTATAAAATCCAAGAAAATACGAGAGATTCCCAAATTAAATTAAAATTCTGGAGAGTTCCCAGATTTTTCAAGTAGAAGTAATTCTAATGAATCTACCTGGTTGTTATTGATTTAAAGGGGCGGAGTTCACCCTGCTACTGCTACTGACTCCGAAAACTCACCTCAAAATATGGCAAACTTTTTCTCACAAGGATATTTCCACTGCTTCCCAAGGACTCATACATTTTTTTTAAGCTAAACATCCTGCCCCAGCATTCATCAAATGATGCAGTGACCCCCTTTGCTTGCAAAGTCTTTGCTATTTTCTTCCAGCCCTCCTCCTCCGATATTTGCCCATATGTAATCCTGGGCTCCTCTTCCTTATACGTCTGTATTAAGAGGAGGATATCCTCTTCGCTCCAATTATCTGTGCCAAAAAAAGATGTGATTAATTGTATGTTAAATAGCAACGAAGGCCACATCCATATAATTAACATTAATTTTCAATAAAATTACTCCATAAATTTAACCCATGAGTTTTCAGTTATCTGATTATGGTTTCAACACTTAGCATCATCTTTAGTGTATATAATTATCAGTTATTATTAATAAATTACAAGCCACATACTCTATCCTTTATATCATTTACAGCCGAGCAAAGGAAAATGGGCAAAATTCACAACTTTCACAGTGAAAAAAAATCATTGGAATTTTACATATCTCTCGGTAGGTGACATCACCTCAAATTTAAAAGCTTGAAAGACATCAATATTTCTGAAGATGAAAACATATCTTTTTCAAAGATATGCCCAGTTTCAGCACATACAATGAAGGCTCAAGCATGGAGTTTATGTATAACGTGCAGTAGACCCCCCACAATCCGGACATGCCTCTGTGCAGTGCAGGTGGTATTTAAAGGAGTCGTGTGATGGCATCACTTCTGTAAATGTAATCTAGAATTATTTCCTAAACCAACAGTTTTGGTTGATACGGCCGAGTTGTCACTAAAATCGACTGCCTAAAAACTCATTTTCTTATTTATGCTTTTTGTTACGGCTTATAGTCAGGAAAGTCCATCCAAGGGATGCTAATGTAGTATGCGAGAGCAAATATTGCATGGAATAATGTCTGGAGTTATATTCCCATTGCGTGTATCAGGGGAGATAAGATGATGGCAGCAGTCACACTATAAGACTTGAATTCTCAAATTCAAAGAACTGCGGAACTGGCCGCGCAGTAACTTTAACGGAGTCACCCGCTGATGATCACACAATTGTGTGAAATTCACAGTGATAAAATCATTTGCCTGGACTGGGATTCAAACCCAGACCTCCCGAATTTGCGCAGAGTGCTCTACCAGTTAAGCTACCCCAGCATCATCTCTCACAGTGAATTTCATGGAGGCTTTAAGGAGCGAGATGACTTCACAGGTACCGTGCATACAATGCCATAGTACCTGTGTGCGAGCGCTAATATTCTTTCTTATAATATGAAGGTAACTAATCTTCAACCTACAAGGGTAACTCACACATCTCAAAGTCTTTTAGACTACTGTATAACTAATGTAGATTTATGTAATGTAAAAACTAATGTTATCTATTTTGCCATCTCAGATCACTTACCTATCTTATCCTCCATTACTGTTAATTCCCCACCCAAGGCTAAAACTCATTACACGAGGAATTTTTCGTGTTCAAATATTCAGATACTATGTTCTATGATCCAAAGAGAGAAATGGGCTGATGTTTTTAGTGCTAAAACTGTAGACAAAGCTTTTCATTGTTTCTATAATATGTTTAAATACTGTTTTGACTTGTGCTTTCCCCTTCAACAAACAAGGGTACATAACAAAACAAGAGTCAACACATGGGTTACTGATGAGGTACGCTATTATTCAGTTCTTTTGAAAAACCTATTTGCCTCATTGAGGCAAAATCCTTTTGATGATGCACGACACAGGAGATACCAGGTGCTCAAGAAGCATTACAGAAAATTATTAATCACTTCCAAAAGAACATATAATGATAGGATAATGCTAACCGCTAGCAATAAATCTAAAGCTGCCTGGGAAATAATAATAAACTAAAAAGGTAAAATAGCACACCCCATTCTCCCTAAAATTAAAGGTGATATTACAAGCTATAGTTCAGTAGCTAATCATTTTAATACATAATTACTTTACAACTACCCAAAGAACAACTTCCTCTAATACAGGGTTGCTCAATATCAATACTCCTACATCGTTCTTTACAAACCCTTGTACAGAATCAGAACTCTCTTATTAATTAATTATTAAAAATTATTATTTCCCAACTTGTAATAAAGGTAGTGCCGGACCAGATGAAATCCCAGGAAAAGTTATTTTTTATTGCTTTGAGTATATAAAGCAACCCCTATTATACCTTATAAACGAATCAATGAATCAAGGTGTTTTCCCTTCATTGTTAAAAATGTCAAAAATTGTTCCAATTTATAAAAACAGCAGTAGTTCCGATGATCTAAGCAATTATAGGCCTATTTCAATTCAAAATACTTTTTCTAAAATTTTTGAGAAGATTATGTATGCTAGAATAATGGCATATGTTGAAAAGTGGGGTATTATCTCCACTTCCCAGCATGGTTTCAGGAAAGGGAAATCTACTGGATCGGCAATATATGATGCACTTGATGTGATTCTTACTTCTCTTGACAATAAACAACAGACCTTAGGATTGTTTTGATTTCTCAAAGGCATTTGATCATGTAAACCATGATAGGCTGCTTGCTAAACTAGAAAGAATTGGAATCAGAGGTGTCTCCCTAGACTGGTTTAAATCTTATTTGTCAAAACATTCTCAAGTAGTAACTCTTAGTGTTGATGGGATGAAGTTTACATCGAATGTGTTTTAAAGCTTCTTAGGGGTTCCTCAGGGCTCCATTCTGGGCCCATTTCTATTTCTTGTTTACATTAATGATGTTCCAAATCAACTATCTGGAATTCCAGGAGTGAACCCAATTATATATGCTGATGATACCAATGTAATAATATCATCAAGCTCACAGGATTGCCTTGTAAAAAGTTCTAAATTAACATCTGAATTAAAATTAGTATATGGTGCAGTAAAATGGTCCATTTTTCACATAAAAAGAAAGATGAAAGTATGTTAGTAAAAGTTAATGGTAAATCAATAGAACAGGTCTCTTCAGTGAAGTTCTTAGGTGTATACCTAAGCTCAAACATCTCATGGGAAGAACATATCCAACACTTATGTCATAAATTATCTACAACGTGCTACCTTCTAAGACAGCTAAGGTCCTCAACAAGCAAAACAGTTTTGCTTAATCTTTATTATGGCAAATTTTATTCGCATATTAACTATAGCATCTTATTTTGGGGTTCCTCACTAAACGTCTTTAAGATCCAAAAGAGAGCAGTAAGAATAATAGCAGTAAGAATAATAGCTGGAAAACCACATTCCTCACCATCGAGACCATTTTTTACAAACCTGAACCTACTTCCTCTTCCTTGCATATACATAATGAACCTAATTATCTATGTAAAAACTAATCTTCATAGTTTTGCCCATAACTGTGACTTCCACAATCACCATACAAGAAGGGGAAATGACATTCACTACCTATCTGTCAGAACTAAATTGCTACAAATTGGCCCTAAGGAAATGGGTATTAAATTATTTAATTATTTGCCCACATAGTTAAAATACATAAAAGGTATGGGCTGTTTCAAATCGAAATTAAAAGAATACTTGCAACAGAAAATGTATTATTCTGAGTAAGAGTACATATTTGAATAAAGGGTAATATAATATAGTAAACTGGGGGACTAAAGAAAATCTATAAGTGGTTATAAGATATTTAATTTTATAACATTCTATAATATGGAGATAATTGTGATGTGCTTATTAACGTTTCATGGAATGTACCTAAAATGACGTGCCTTATATCATGCGCATTGATTGTATCCCGATCTTTGGGCAAATAAATTTGTATTTGTATTCATGACCAGTAACCTTACTCTTACTGCCACATGCCCCTACTGAGGCATGCAGGGTAATGTATGGGAAGATAAATATTCTCCCCTTCAAGGCTCAGCCCAATCAGGTAGTTCCAATGTATTTTTAAATGGATATGGTAGATAACATACATTTTGCCTTACTCCCCTGGAGTACATCAGGGCAGTTGTGGATAGCACTGCTCGTAGATGGCTCAGATACAGATGGCTGGACAGTAGATAACAATGGAAGCACAGGCTCCTGGAATGTTATCCCTTTATATATGCCATCAAGGAGCTGAAAGCCACAAGCCAAAAATACTCATATTAATCAGATAGACAACTTTACAACACTGCACATAAATCATAGACATAAAACTAAACATGTCTTTGGAGCTGGAGCTACCTGGAGCTCCAAATTTTTGCTTGAGCTGAAGCTAGAAATTTTATGATTTCCCCACTCCGTCTACCAATTATTCATTAACCTAGTCAACAATGGGGGTATCTGAACCACCATAAAATAAAGTAAATTTCTTTCCTGTTAACATTTCGTGTGCTGAGGATTTTTAAATTACACAAGAGTACTTTTGATTATGTCATAATGTTGTCCTCACCTCTAGAGGAAAAACAAAAACATCACAGTGACTGCCCCAACTTCTTTCTTTGCTTGATATTTTCTCAAGTGACTTTGCCTCGTCATTTTATCTATGGAGCCTGAAGAATAACTTTTGTCCAAAATCCTTTGAAGCTCCCATTTCGTACCCTGTAGCGAGTATTGCAAGTGCGTGAACCTTGAGGGCAAGCAAATGCACTATAAGCTCATAGTACCAAAATTTCTCGGGACTTTAGCCCTGTTTCCAGGTCTGGGCTTTTCCATCAATAAATTGTCTCAATTCTATTAAGAGCATCATGATGCCATCCTTTACTTTAAGCAAATTAACGAATCAAGTTGTGAATTCCAGTCTTTATATCCCACATTTATGTATTCGGTTGTTATTTTCATCTCGATAGCCTCGTTTTATTTTACCGAAATGGCTTAGGCTGCAATCGTCTCTTGCACTGTGTGATCCACTCATTCATTATAACTAGCTAGTCATGATGGATGGATTCTAGTAAAGCTATGCAGAAAAATTATTGGAGAAAATTCGAGCTACTGTAAAAAAAATGTTCAGTGTCAAGTACCATTTCTTTTAGGGATGGGACACTCAATACCTTGATACCTCGATACCCTCAATACTTCAGGTATCAAGTTCTGAGCGAGTACTATCAAAATTTCCATAGTATCGAGCAAATGAATACTTTGCAGAAAAAAATCATTTTCTGCCATTCAGTGACTTTTTCAATTCCATTAACCTTTAAATGCCAAGCGTGACTTTCCGGCACAAAGAAAATATCCCTAGACTACCGAGCATTTTCATTTGGCACACTGCATCCTTCTTTCACTCTCAAGGTCCCTGCGACGGTCGAAGGACAGGAAATCATTTTTTTGAAGGGGCATTGGACTAGGTATAGATATTTCCTCCATCTGAATTTTTCTCAGTGGATATATCATGGTATTAGGTGTTGTTTGACCTAATATAACATGAAGGATCTAACTTCTCTCACCAGGGTTATCTTACCGTATGTATGAAGATGGAACCGAATACTTTCCTTAGTACAAATGAATTTATAGACCACACAAAGATAAATATATTTCTATAAGAGATGCATTCAGTGTATATAACTTCTTCCTACCATGAGAATTTTTTCTTGGTTATGTCAAAATAATAAGATAACATTCGACCATCCTTCGCCTAAATGATGCGAGTCCTTCCTCTAGGTTAGTTTACTCGGTGGAAGACGAGGAAACTGAATCATTTTTCCATGACAGAGGAAGATATACAGCCCAATTACACCCTTATCTACTCATAAAGCAGTCAGCGATAGAAGCGTCTTACTTTCATGAGAGGTTTTGTTTCCATATCACCACATGATATTAGGTTCCGCTGGACCACCTGTCCCCTGAATGAATCATCCCCATCGTTTGAGTTTGCTTATCTCGCTGGTAAGGAGGCAAGGGAATCTTTACGTGAGCACAAATCAAGATAACAGGATGCTGAATAATGTTTTTGATGGCATGCGAGCACATACATACCCTTCGAAGTCCTTCCCATACGCAATTGTGGAGTGACTAACATATTCATATCATCGCGGAGCAACTCGGTGAGACAGTCTCTCCTGAAACAGTGATCTTTCAAGAGTGTTGTGTGCTGTGGCAAGAGTATTCCTGTGAAGAAATTATTAGTAATACCGTAGGTCTAGCAGTATGGCTTCTGGAAGTAAAACATTCGTTAGTGACGAAGAAATTGAGAGGGAAGTACTTTTGTGTCCGAGGTCCGATGAGGAAGATATAGAAATTTAGACAGAGAGCAGTAGTGATGAAGACAGTGACACGGATGCTGAGCCCTCCTGGTGTTTACCTTCGCGGAATTTCAAGCCAAAGGTGCACGCATTCACCAGACCACCGTGTGGTCTGGTGAATGCGTGTAATAAAAATCAAGCACCACTCACGATAGAGAATAGTCCCCTTGATTTTTTCAAATTATTTTTTGGAAGCGAAGTTATTGACCTCATAGTTTCCGAGTCAAATAAATACTATGACCAGTTCTTGCAGAGTTCAGAGACATCTAAGAGAGTTTCGGACATTTCAATCCCTGATATCCTCAAGTTTCTAGCTTTGACCATTTTGATGGGACATGATTGCCGGGATGCGCTTAGGGATTACTGGTCCACTGATGAACTACATGAAGCTCCTTTCTCCAGGAAGCACATGACTCGAGACCGTTACACGCACATTTTAAGATTTTTACATTTTTCAGATAACAAAGATGAACCCGACCAAAGTGATGATAATTACGATCGTTTAAGGAAAGTAAGAGTGCTTTTTGAACATCTAAGGGAGTCATTTTCCAAGTACTACCATCCATCTGAAGAGATTGCTGTAGACGAGGTGATTGTGTCATTCAAAGGACGAGTCATTTTTTGTCAGTATATTCCTAAAAAAACACAAAAGATTTGGGATTAAAATATACAAAGTTTGACTCGTCTGGGTATACCTACGATATGGATGTGTATCTTGGCAAGCAGAAAAAGGCTCAAACGAGTGACATGTCAGCAACACACGGCACAGTTATCAACCTGATAAAGAAGTTAGAGAACAGAGGGCACAAGATATTTACGGATAATTGCTTTACATCTCCAGGTCTGTTTGAGGAACTTCCCCAGAAGGGGTTCAATGCATGTGGGGGAGTGAAAGCGAAAAGAAAGGGTATGCCACCACACTGGGGTCCGAAGTATTTGAAAATGAAGAGAGGGGAGCTCAAGGTGAGAGTGAAAGGAGCGTTATGCACATTATGCTGGTAAGATAAAAGAGAGGTCTTTATCTTAAATATGCACTAAGCTCCCTCTGAAGGAGTTTTCACTGATGATTTCAACAATCCGCAAAAACCGGCAATTATATTCAGTTATAGTAAAAACATGGGCAGGTGTCAATTTATGAAATGCATAGCAGGCTGACATCACTATGATCATATTCAGCTCGAAGGAAAAGATGCAGGTATTTAAAAAATTTGCATGACTTCTCATAAATATGGGAGATTTTATTGCTAAAGCTGCTATTTAAGTATTTGAATTACTGTAATTTTCCGTATGCAAGATGCACTCATGTTTTCGAGTTGGAAATATGAAAAATATTTTGTCTCTCATACGTATCAGGTTTTATCATCAACCCTCAGCATCTTACCTTGACCCTTGTCTCGTTACCTTGGACCTTCATCTCTCTCCCTTCGTCTCACTTCTTCATACCTCTCAATTACCCCTACCTCCCCCCTCCCATCCTCCACCAACCTCTTCCCTTTTCTTTATCAAGATCATTTTTTCTCAATCTAATCCTTTCTTTTTGAAGATATGGTCTCTAAAATGAAAGGATAACCTACTACAGCTCCACTCAGAACACAACACCAACTGTGGTTTTTCACCTATGACGCAATTGGAACGTTCTGCTAAAGTTAGCTGGAAGTCGTATATCTATGGCTAAAAACAATCAATTTACATCAAATCTATTCTTGTTTACTGCTTGTAGGATTTACCGTATTTGCACGAATCTAAGACGAGTTTTTTTCCCTCCCAACTCCTGCAGAAAAGAGGGTTCGTCTTACAATCGGATGCAAAATTCTCGACTTCAATTGGGTTGCATAATCTACGCCGGAAAAAAAATTATGGATACCTGAGTTTGCCACCTGATAGCTATACAACGAAAAACCAACATTAAAAATAGCTGAACAGCAATTTAGCTTATTTAATTTTGCGTTTAAGTAAAAAAACATTTTCCATTTTTTGGGAGCAGGCAAAGATTCGGTGCGTGCCGATCAGTCTCCGGGTGCATTTCTGCCGTGTCCGTGAGTTCGCCTGCTTTACCCTGGGTTCGGCTCCGTTCAAGTTAAAGCTTGATCAACTCACAAAATGTTCGTGTGACTGGTTACAATTTACCTAAATTGTAACGTTTAAGCCTCAATGCCGTCGCGGAATAAACTGCTACAAAGTCATTGCATTTGTCTCAGAGCAACGGTAAGAAGGCAACATGATTTGCCTCTGATTAGAGAGATCGATTCAGTTGTGATCCCGTGCCTTTCAGAGTATTACGATGGCAGAGAAAAGAAGTCATTACACAGCCGCTTTCAAAAGAAAAGTTATATTATTTGCAGAGAAAAATTCCAATTCTGCAGCTGGAAGAGTAGTTGGTGTTTCGAAATGTAATGTTAGACGCTGGAGACAAGATTCGATTTTCTCATGTGTAGCAACAAGGAGAGCATTTTCTAGACCTCAAAAGGGAAGGTACGAAGAATTGGAAACAAAACTTAGTGACTTTGTTATATCCCAGCGAGCTAAAGGACTACCAGTTTCTAGCAAAATTATTCAAGTGAAAGCAAAAGAATTACCTCGGACTTTGGGAATTCTGCGGACTGATTTTGGAGCTAGTCGATCTTGGGTGCAGAAGTTCATGGCTCGGAAAGGATTTTCTCTTCGTCGGCGAACTTCGATTTGTCAAAAACTTCCACAGAATTTTGAAGAGAAGCTGGTTGAATTCCAGCGTTTTGTGATAAGAAAACGACAAAAAAAGGGATATTTTCTTGGCCAAATAGGTAATGCTGACCAGACGCCAGTTTACTTTGATATGCCCAGTGCATATCCAGTGGCAAAGAAAGGGGATAAGGAAGTGAAGATACTTTCTGCCGGTGCTGAAAAACAAAGACTAACAGTGATGCTGTGCTGTACCGCTGATGGGTTTAAACTGCCACCATACATAGTTCTCAAACATAAGAATGTGCCCAAGGGTGAGAATTTTCCTTCAGGAGTGATTGTAAGAGCAAATGAGAAAGGGTGGATGACGAGTGAAATGGTAGTTGAATGGCTGAAATTGGTATGGTTCCGACGGCCTGGACACCTTCTCAAATTAAAGTCTCTACTTGTTCTGGATTCTTATCGAGGGCACATTACTCTGGCTGTGAAGGATGCAATGAAAGAAGCAGATAGTGACTTGGCCGTGATTCCAGGAGGTATGACATCCCAGCTGCAGCCTTTGGACGTTAGCGTTAATAAGCCTTTTAAAGATCAATTGAAAAGGTTTTATACAGATTGGTTGGCATCTGAAGAATGGAAGCTGACGCCATCTGGAGGCGTAAAGAGGGCTCGTCTATCTCAGTTAGTGCATTGGATTTTAGCTGCATGGAAAGGAGTGAAAGAGGAAATCATTATTAAAGCAATTAAGAAATGAAGTATTTCTAATCTTATGGATGGAAGTGAGGACGATGAACTTTGGCAGAGCAGTGATAAAGATTCAAGTGGAAATGAATGTGATAGTGACTGTAACTAAAATGATTCTTCGAGAATTATTTTGAGCATGTAAATTAGGTAAGTCACCAAGTGAAAGTATCTTCTTTCATCATTTCTTGTTGATCAAGCCATAGTGTTACATTATAGTAAGAACTTGTGAATACAACTTAATATGTTTGCATTTCCTATTTTTCTGCTTACGTGCACAAATGTAGATAAACTTAATCCTTAAGTATTTTATCATTTATTGCTTTCGATGAGAGTATTGGTTTATGGCCACTTTGGAATAAAACAACAAGAAATACCGTGGGCCACTTGTATTAATCGCCCAATTACGACGCAGGTAGTGAATATGACTCTCCGGTCTGGAGCTCTCTCTCACGATGACCGTGGTATCTTTATCTCTTTCTCCTACCTCCTGTAAGTTTTAATTTATATATATTCTTGTGAAATTTTCACCAATTGGCCACAAATACATAAAGTAAGACTTACAGGAGGTAGGAGAAAGAGATATAGAAAAAGGATTCGTTCTTACGGGAACGTTTCGGACCGGTTGGTCCTTCGTCAGCTTTAGAAGCAGTTAGTACTGCCCTGGGGAAGGGGAAGGTAGGGGAGGAAATGAAGGAGGGGAGGGGAACTAGGAGGGGAGGGGAACTAAGAGGGAACAATGTTGCACCAGGCTGTTTTTGGATGGGAGAAGTTTCAAGCAGGGAGAATTCTAACAATGTTGCAATACTGAGGGCACTAAATATTGAGGGTCAGTGACGAAGGGAGGGGAGAAATGGAGTGTGGGGAGGGGAACTGGAAGGGGTATTCAGTGTGACAAGCTGACGAAGGACCAACCGGTCCGAAACGTTCCCATAAGAACGAATTCTTTATCTTTATCTCTTTCTCCTACCTCCTGTAAGTTTTAATTTATATATATACATATATAATAATTGGAAGCTTTCACCAGCGTGAACACAAAATTTTTTAAAAACTTCGCCACAAGGGTGACTAAAAGGAAAAAACACATAAAAAAAAGAACTCACACAGGTTTTGAATATTTCGGTGGATCGCCTACACCTTCTTCAGCGAGAGGTAAAAGAAGAAACTTTCTTTACCTCTCCGATTCTATACAGAATATATACATATACAGAATATGGGTGGGAGCCTAATAAGCTACCGGTAGCTTCTGCTTGCTCTTTCTCCGGTAGCTTCCATGATAGAGAATACCGGTGGGAGCAAGTAGCTTCTTGAAGCATCTTTCTGCCAGAAAGCTCCGATGCTTCGAGTTAGAGAATAGGCCCTCAGAAATCTTCTCAGATTACCTTTCTGTATTGGATTACGGCTGGCCGGCTGGCACTGACTGGTATTCCCCCATCCCCTCTTGGTGCATTACTCATCCACCCAACTATCACCCAGCTCAGCTAACGCGGAGCGGAGCTTTGGCTTCCCTTGCATGTTTCTTACTGTGGGAACCGTCAGAGTTGACGGCTCCCACCATAAGAAACGTGTAAACGAGCCTTCACCGAGCCAGAGCGCCAAGTTTCCTTCATGCCCTCTACTCTGTAGGTCTCAGATGTAAACATTTTCGAAGCCCGGAGCAGAAGGGTTAAGATGCGGTACTCTCCGCTGCGGTTCTACTTCCTGCTTATTACGTAAATGTCGATGGAAAAATTACCTGTAAATGCAGAATGCTACGCTTTTTTTCTCAATAATTCGTTCTGGAGGGGCACTTTTCATGTTTTGGGCCCAAGCAGACTTCGTTGTACGGAGTTTTCGTAGTTAGAGAGGTTCGTTACGGGAGGTTTTTTTGCGTGCATTGTCCATTGGAAGGGTCTGAGACTGGGCCAATGACTTCGAAATAGGGAGGTTTCCTTAAAATTTCGCTGTATGGGTGTTCGTTGTATAGAGGTTTAACTGCAATTAATGTATTTTAAACTTTTGTACTAAAAATAAAATTTCCTTACAATTGATATAAGGTTTTATTATGTATATTTAACACTCGGGGAACGTAACCCCTAATTAGTATGGGACTCTATTGTTCGACTTTCGTACATTCGACTTTCGTACACGTCTTCAGGAACGCATTGTGTACGAAAGTAGAGGACTGCCTGTATCTGGTTCCTGCTTCCTCCTAAAACCATACTGTTCCCCTTCGATTGCTCTACTCAGCCTCCCATATAGCCTTATGTTAATTGTTCTTAGTAGTACTTTTGCTATGTGAGATATGAAGGCAAACGTTCGATGTTCTTTGCATTTCTGTTATTCCTCTTTTCTAAGAATATCATCACTATTTCTCCAAACTATTTTGGTCACTTGCCACCTTCATATATCTCATTGTACAATTTGAATATATTTTCCTTTCCTTTGCTACAGTACAGTGCTTTTATCAATTCAATAGATATTTCATCAATCATTGTTGTTACTATAGCGAAATGTGTTTACCTTTTTGTTCTACAATTAAAAATTTCAACTTAACCAAATTTAATAGAGCTTAATTAATCAAATATACTGAGCCATTACCAAAATTTGAAAGTATAAATTGAATTTTACTCATATTGGAGAGCAGAAAGAGTAATTAGGTCACAACCGGAACTTGACCATGTCACACCCGGAAAAATTTTATAACTAGAATACTAATGCTTTGGGATACTTCTCCATTAGTTAAAACTAAAGAACAATATCTCTAATCTTACTAATTTTAATATCAATATTTAATGTTAAAGCTATTCACAGAGTTTACAGGTTAAAAAAGTCTATGTTATTAAGTGTCATTTGTGTGAGTCACACCCGTAAACATAGTTTTTTTTCCAATTACAACAATGCTAGTTAATTTTTTAAATTGCATATTAAGTTGACTATTTAATCTTTCGGGATTAATTCCGCGATGTTTAAAATTGCAATAAACAATATTTCACTGGTCCTCCTGCCAGCTTCATCAGGTTAACTGAACTGATTCTTTACTCTCGCTCGTCTTTATATATAAGTGAGGACTCCCATTGTTGCCGGAATTTAAATTTGAAAAATTCGTTTGAGCTTTCTACTTAACGTGTAACCGTCTTCTCGGTTGACGTTCTCCGGTCTCTTCGCAATTTCTATAGCCTCCCTGATTAATCTTGGATAATATCGTACCTCCCTTGATATTAATTTTGTCTCACCATTTCAGCGGCCCCCACTCATAATTTCAACTTTGAGGAGACAAAATTAATATCAAGGGAGGTACGATATTACCCAAGATTAATCAGGGAGGCTATAGAAATTGCGAAGAGACCGGAGAACGTCAACCGAGAAGACGGTTACACGTTAAGTAGAAAGCTCAAACGAATTTTTCAAATTTAAATTCCGGCAACAATGGGAGTCCTCACTTATATATAAAGACGAGCGAGAGTAAAGAATCAGTTCAGTTAACCTGATGAAGCTGGCAGGAGGACCAGTGAAATATTGTTTATTGCAATTTTAAACATCGCAGAATGAATCTCGAAAGATTAAATAGTCAAAACTATATCCGCGGAAGCCTACGAGCTAATTGCATATTAAGATGTAAAATTACCCTCTCTTACTGCTAACTAAAGGTGTACTCCAGTATATTTTAGTTGAAGTCTTTGATATGAAAATTTAAAATTAAACGCTCTCAAGTCACACCCCGAACCAATGGAATGGCTGATAATTAATTGATAAAAACCAAATAAGAGCTTCAGTGCCTCATTTAGGCAAGGTACTAAACCCACTAAGCCAACAAACAGAATGTGCCTAAAACTGTACTGCTCACTCATTGAAAACAAACAGATTTTAACTAGGGAAAGCAAATTTCCAGGTAAGTTTTCATTTTCCCTGATTTTTCCAGCCATTTTCAATTTCCCTGACTTTTCCAGGTATTCCAGGTCTGTAGCAACCCTGATTTTTGTACACATAAAAGAAGGTATATTTTTCTTGAGACAAACATGAATAAAACCATTGTATCTAAAATATTAATGTTATTAATACTAAATACTCACTTCAAAATAGGGCCAACTCTCTTTCTCATGGACACTTCCACTGCTGAGCATAGACTCGTATGTTCTTCTCAACTGTTCCATCAAGCACTCACATTGCCATCCAGGTATAGAGCGTCCCATTTCATTTAATACGTCATAGATTTTTCTCCAGCCCTCTCTTGGTAACCATTGGTCACCATCTCTAATCCAGAACTTTTCTTTCTTTAAAGTTTCTAAGAAGAGGAGGATCTCCTCATGATCCCAATTAAATACTGCAAGGACAAAAAAATAAGGAAATACATATGTATTATGTTTTTCAGAAATCGACAATGGTCACTATCATATCATTGGTATTTATCTTGAATAAAACCACTTGGTCAGTTCACACTAGCTTATTAACACTTTGGAACCTGTACCGAAATCATCATGTATGTATTTCATGGTGGATTTGGTATTTTCATGACTTAATCTAAGAACCAGGACTTCTTAATCAGTTGCAGCAGTTGTAGGGTAGCAGCCAAAAATACCAATATATTTTTCATGGATCGCAAGATACAAGTGCTGAAAAACATGCCTCTATGCTATACGAGTGTAGGCTGCTGGGTCATTAGAAATGGTCTTACATATTACAGGCATCAACCATTTGCTAATCCTTTCACACCAAATGTGCAAGGGGCTCTCAGGATAGTATGAAGATACAGATGAGTAGGTTTGTGATTTTGGCATTATAAAAATAAGGGAATCAAAGATGTACAACAAAAAGGGTGAAAATCGTCATGAAAAAATCATTTGACTAGACCAGGATTCGAACCCGGATCTCCCAATTCCCGGTCAGGTGTGTTAGGGGCCATTCAAGTATTGCATAAGATGGGATTCTCTTATCCGTTTTTTACCTTTCTGATCTACATTGTTTGGGCACACTACACATTACTGCATTACTTTTCTTAGAGGTCGAAGGCACATCCGTAAAGTGATGCCCTGTCATATGATGAGGTCCTAGAACTGAGCTTCGGCCTCTTGGAGTGATGACCTCGTGACCATTAAGATTCAAATATTTTTTCTACTAATTATATTCTGAAGATTATGAGTGATATTCTCCAACCACATTTTTTATAAAGAATACATTAGACCCCCCCGTTACGATGGTAATCCGTTCCAAAGCACCATTCGTAATGTGAATTCCATCGTAAAGTGAACCAGTATATTACCAGATGAAGGATTGGTTTAACTACAACAACACCAATGCATTCAGTGATACACAATAGAGTATACATATGTATGAAATATGCTGGTGTAAAATGATTAAAAATGTTATTTAACCAACCAATGGGAAAAGAACATGGAATAGAAATTAATTGTTGTCGTGCCCGGCAGCGGTGGGAGAAAGGCCCCTGCAGTCGTCATCACACGAAATCCTTGCTCAAACGTAGTAGCAGCAGAGGAAAAGAAGATTAAGAAGAGGAACGAAACTATCAGAATAGGCACATGGAATGTTAGGACTATGCTGAGGGCGGGGAAGCTAAAGAATATATAGCAAAAAATGGAGAGGGTGGGAGTAGACATCATGGGTCTGGGTGAAGTACGATGGAAGGATGACGGGGACTACTGGAGTGACGACTATAGAGTAATTTATAGTGGAGGGAATGAAAGTCAGCGTGGGGTCTCATTCGTAGTCATGGAACTAAAGGCAGATCCAACGAATTTAGTTATAATCCAAGTTTATATGCCACTGATCATAAAGAGGAGGAAGTAGATGAGGTATATGATCAGCTAGAGGAAATAATTGGTAGCATACCTGGGAGTAAGCACTTAGTAGTAATGGGGGATTGGAATGCGGTGGTGGGCGAAGGAAGAGATGGGTTTGAGGTGGGCGATTACGGGCTAGGAAGGAGAAATGACCGGGGCGAGAAAGCTGTGGAGTTTTGCCGCAGAAATAACCTAGTAATTACGAATACATGGTTCAGACATCATCCTCGACGTAAGTACACTTGGAAGAAGCCGGGAGACACAGATAGGTTCCAGATAGATTATATAATGGTTCTTCAAAGATACAGGAACAGTGTTCAAAACTCGCATACTTATCCAGGAGCTGATGCAGACACAGACCACAACTTATTAGTCATGAAATGTCGGGTAAAACTGAAAAAGATAAGAATGGGAAGAAGGGTACGAAAGTGGAATATGGAGGTATTAACTGGGGCAATGAAGAAGAAGTATTGAGAGAAGGTGGATGAGATAATGGGTGAAGAACATGGAGTTAGATCAGTGGAAGATGAATGGAGAAGTTTGAAAAATGGAATTGTAGAAGTGGCGAAAGCAATGGTAGGCGTAGTGAGTTCAACTAAAATTAGAAAACCGTGGATCACGAAGGAGATGATAAGGGAGATGGAGGAGAGAAGGAAATGGAAGAGCATAAACTCAGAGCTAGGTAAGAGAAAATACTGAGAATTAAATAACAGGCTTAGAAGAGAATCAAAGAAAGCAAGAGAGGCTTGGTGGAGAGAACAGATCGACGAGTTAGAGAAATACCAAAAAGAGGGAAGAGCAGATGCATTATACAGTAGAGTCTTGATTTTACGAAACTCCTTGGGACCCAAAAATGGGGTGTTATGTACAGTTCTGTTCAAAAAAATCTTACCGCTGAAAATTTCTAAGTCCCCAGTTTTTGATGATTTGGCATCGTGGCTGAACCACGCCCCCCTGTGACGGAGAACAACAAACTTTCCAAGCGGAACGAGAGCCCTCCCTCCTCGTAGCTGGGGGAGTTGAACCATCCACGGAAGGAAAATTTTGACCTGGGAAAAGGATTATTTCCGAGGGGAGGGGTAAGGTTTCTTTTCTTGTGATGTGTGAGTAAGAAGAAAAGGGAGATGTGCGGGGGAGCAATAAACTCTCCGAGTGAACGGCGGCCCTCCTTCCGAACTCGCTTGCCGAGAGGGAACCTCCACCCGATGGACGATTTTGACCTGCTAAGGGATTTCTGAGGAGATGGGTTGGATTTCGGACTCTCGTTTGGTTATGTGTCAGCGAAAATGAGTAGATGAACGATCGGTCTGTCGGCCAAAGTCACCAGATATCTCTCGTAATAGAAAGCTACCATGTAGAAGCCAGGACTCAAATATCCATTGAAAGTCTTTATCAGAGTACGGGGAATAATTCCACTACAAATGACATATCTTCCATTATTTTTCCTCTAGAAAAGGCTATTACCGCGAATCGTCGCTCGAAGAGATCGAATCGTGTCCCCGGAGCTCCTTTAGTTTCTTATAAGTATTTTTCATTTATACGCGTATTCATTGACGTAGACACTTGTCAAAAGTTTGACGTATTTTCGCAATCGCTGTCTGGAATTATATGGCTGCGCTTCTTTGGTTTGAATTTTTTCCATCGATAATAAATAAGAATCAGTGTGCATGTCAATTTTCTTAGGATGCAAATAGACCAATGCCATTTAATTATAATGCTGGAATGCCGTGGAAACCAGCTAGGAAATAAGCTCAAAGCCTGCCTTCATTCAACTATTACTAACCGAATAAAAATGGATGGTTGCTACGCACTGACGAATCGTCATACGGATTCAGCATTTACTTGATTGGTCTGCGGCAGTTTTACCCACCTTTTTATATCAACTAACCACTTTCTGCAGTAAAAAGGTCACGACTTAAAAAAATAAATAAAGGAAACGTCCTAAACGTTAAAGTCGCCCGAACCGCCGTCCCATATCCAACCGCCGTCAACCAGCATCAGCTGAAAAGACATAGGAAGATGCGCACGCGCGCAGTGAAATATGCCAGCCTGCCTTCACAATACCCCATTTCCTTATAGCATACGTAATTTTTATAGAACAATACATTGAATAATCACAACTAACAGCATGAAATAAGTTAAAAAAGGATGGCAAAAAATGCGTCAAATAATGAATACTAACACTGCCTGAGTAAATTTCCCCAAACTTAATTCCAGAAACATTAAATGATTGCAAGGAAAAAACTGAACCTATATCGGGTAAAATGACAAGAATTAATTATGGCATCTTGGAAATGATATGGTTTCGTTTTTATTGTTTAAATTTATTTAAATTTGCGAGCGTATTCATTAACGTTAATAATTATCGCAATTTCGACTTAATTGTGTTATCTCATATATTTGTGGCAGTGCAATCCCGTTTGTATTTGAACTTTCGTAAATTGTTTTTAGTCATTTACTTCTTTTCGGAATTTTGTTTAATTTTTCCTTATGGCTGCTAATTCTTTCCGAAAGTAAGCCAGGAAACGCATGCGTCTTTCAGAAGAGCGCTTACAACTGTTTTGTTAATTTAATTAGGTGCGTAGATAAATTTGGTGTGGGTGGAATTACAATACACAACTAGCTACAAGAATGTGCGATATTAACAATAAAAGAATAATAGTTTGGATAAGGGATTTAAAACTGGATCACTCAAATTCGCTCTGTAGTAACCCATAATGTCAGGCTCAAATTTTAGCGCACACCTATCTTCGCAAATTATTCTGGGAAAGAGAATTTCAGGGGTGATGTATTTATGCGCAAACTATTACTAATTAATGTTTTAATTTAAAAGTAGTGAGCTTTCTAAAGTATCCAATATCATATCAAGTTCTTTCGCTATGCTTGGAACTATATGTCTGCGCTTTTTTGATTTTCCATTTTTTCTCGAGAGGCAAGGGAAGCCGTATCCACTTCAAATATCTTCGGATGTAAGTAGCTCGATACTATTTTATTCCAATATTGGAATGCCTAGGAAAAAAAAACTTTCAATCCACTCAATCATGAACTTCAGCCAGTACTCAATTATTGTTTCGCGTTGGATATGGATTAAATTTCCTTGTTACCATTAAAGTAACATGATGCAAATAATTTCTTCTTTCATCCCTCTCAAATGCCTCTTTCAATCTACTCCGTTCTGTGTGTATAATCTTTGCTACTCAGTTAGTGAGTTAACTGTATTAGCGAAGATCTTTGCATAGAAGCACCACCCCTTTGGTCCTTCTAATCTTTCCTGAGAGAGCAATAAACATTCCTTACCAAAGGAAGCCCCTTCCATCACCCTCGCTTGAAGAAAGGCCCGAAACTGCCAAAAAGTGACAATGGAAGGGAGCAGCGGCTTCTTATTCTACTATGAGCGAAGAAGCAACGTTGTGGTCGGTCAAGCTGTATCCGCACATTATGTGGATGCGTGGAAGCGGCCCATACATGTGAAAACTTACATGATCTCTCGTTCACAGCAGCTGGGAAGTGTGGAAACGAAACGCCCACTTCATTGGCTAATATCCCCCTTACTAGTTTCATTTTTTATTAGTTTCCTACTCGTATTAATTATCGTTATTAGCTTACGACAGGTTGATCAAAAATATATAGCATTTATATTTTCTTTGTTTGGGAGTCCTTGCGGTATCAAAACTCCTATTACTTTCAAAACGTCGTAATTAATTCTGCACGTTTTACAGGACATTGGTTCAATTTTCTATACTTCGCCATAAAATATGTGCTGCTTAGGTAATAAGGTTAGGAAAAAAGCCGCAAAACGCATAGTATAAAGTGCTATTTCGAATGTTTTTCTATGAATCTCGCATGAGAAAAATCTGAACTATGGCGAATAGAAAACGCAGTAATGGCGGTGAAGCAAGAGGGTGACGAATTGAACCTGATACAACCACTAAGATCAGCCAGCTCAAGTCATTCATATGCGGTATAATGTCATTAGTGAACACATAATATACGCGTATTTGAAGTTCTTCATTGGATAATAAAACGACATGAGTGCGAAAGGTGCATTTTTCAATCTGCACGTCCTTCTTTCTGAGCCGCGAATTATCACGAAATTATTTGCTAAAAGAATTTGAAATTAAAAGCTCATCGTTTTAAAATTAAACAATTGTTTGCGCAGAAATACATCGTCCATAGAAAATGTTTTCTCTTAATGCTTTGCAAGGACAGTTGTGCGCTCAAATTCGAGCCTGACATTATCGGTTACTTCAGAGCAAAATTGAGTGATCAAGTTTCGATCCACAATATATATCACCATTTCAAATATAATATAGATTGCGATATCACAAGGACTTCCAGGTAACGAAAATGCGTCAAAAATTTGAATTTTTTTACATTAATGAATACGCGTATAAATTAAAATGCTCATAAGAAACGAAAGGAACTCCGGTGATTGAGACCTAAGATTGGCTTTTGTTTTCCGTGGCTGCTTGCATCTGTCGTGTGCGAGGGATCTTGGCGCGCCTGAACTTCGCAGATCTCCGTCTTCCTTCTTACTCACACATCACAGCAAAGAAACCCTAGCCCTCCCCTCGAAAATAATCCTTTTCGCTGGTCAAAATTTTCCTTCTGGGGGTGGTTCAACCCGCCCAGTTACGGGCAGGAAGGGCCGCTTGGAGAGGTTAATGCTCTCTGAGGGGGGCGTGGTTCTGCCATGTTGCCACTTAGTCATAAAAATCGGACTTAGAAATATTCAGCGGTAAGATTTTTTTGAACAGAACTGTACAATCAAATTATGTAAAATCAAGATATTAGCGGATTTTGAAAAAAATGCTAAGATTTCACAATGTATGAGAAGACAATGATGTTTAAACTATTTTCACTAAGAGATCATTATAACATACATGTTACACTGTAGAAAATAACACTATTTTAATTGTGGTGGAGAGATAATTACATTTTATATTATAATTATTTTGAAAGGGAAATCACCCTTCTCCATTGTTTTGGTGGTGCTAGATCTATGAACCTTTTTATTTTATACTAATCAGGAGAATTGAATGCAAATATATAATGGAGAAAATTTCTTCTTTTTATGCTCTTCCACCTCTAAGTAAAATGACCCCTAGATGCGGCAGTGGCGGATACAGAAAGAACTCTAGGGAGGGGGGGGGGGGGCGCAAGTTATCGCGACGATTGTAGCCTTCAAACTGACTGCCTGGCAGCGACTCTGCTTCCCTTATATATGTAGCTCAGTTATTTCGAGAACATTAGGTGCCAGAATGTTCACTTCCAGACCAGCTTCCAGACACCCAAGGACGGGATTTTGGAATGCTCTGAAGACCTTTGCTGCCCAAGAAATCCCATCCTTGGGTGTAACGTGGATTACACCGATGGTTCAGTACACCGTCCGTCGGATGGGACGTTAAACCGTGGTCCCCTTGGCACCATTCGTTAAGAGTAGGCTAATGCCGATGCCGGGTTTCTATCCACCCTCCATCTTCTGGTCCAAATCCCTAACTGATCCATTTACGATTCCCAATGGAAGCATAAGCAGTCTTTGGGGTGGATTTCACCCCCAATTACTCATTACAATGCCATTATTCTGTTCCTACCCCTATATATAACAATTTATAATCACAATATCCTAAAATAACTTTAAATATATCAAATAAAAATACATATAACCACCCTTGAAAAGGACATTTTAGCCCTTGCTCCATTTCCTAGTCTGTAATCACTCATTAATATTTAAAATAATTGCCTTAAAAATATGTTTCATTGCAGTAATGACGATAAAAGATCATTATATGAAAATTAAAACAAAAAAAACCTTGAAAAATAATGTGAAAATAGTTTCCGTGGGTGGGGATCGAACTTGTGACCTTCGCTCTAGCAATAGATCTTTTATCCACTAGGCCACAACTGCCATATTAGATCGCGTAAATATCAGAGCTTACATACAGTAACATGCTTTTTTACGATTTTTAAATGCTTTTTTCTCAAAAAGTTACGAGATGTGCGTCGTCTCGCTTCGGCATGTTGAATTAATAACCATTAACTACCGAATCAGAAAATTTGAGCTCGATTGGCCACCCGACGGTCGTGTCAGCAACGTGCGCAAGTGTCAAGACACGCGTGCTTACAGGCGACCCCAAATTGAGCTTCATCTCGTCACTCGGAACAGCTGACAAAGTTGCTATTTCAAGGTCATAAACCATTTTTGCGTGAGCATTCCGGGATTCTGTCGCTACTATCATATCGTAAACAAGTAAACACCTTGAACCCATAACTTATCGTGCTGAAAGATGGGTAAATAAAATAATAATATATATATATATATATATACACCATTAAAATGCAATGTATTGATTCGTTACAGTTAATTTCACAGTAGTACGGCATTAAATAGAAGATTTCCTTTAAAGATGGGCAAGAATCTGCCGGATTTTGTTGAATTTTCTTTAAGTTCTGTTGTTTCATTACGTAAAATCGAATGGATATCTCCTCTGGGGACCAAAATAGCCTTACGTAAAATCGTTACATCGAATTTACGTAAAATCAAATAATGCTTCCATAAGAATTCTACAGGCGTCCGCCGGGACCGCTCGCTCACTTGCGTAAAATCAAATTTTACGTAAAATCAGGTTATGTAAAATCGAGATTCTACTGTATAGGAAAGTAAAGGAACTGACGGGTTTTAATAAGGGAAGGGGAATTACAATGATAACAGACAAGACAGGAAAGGTGGTCGTAGAACCGAAAGAGATCCAGGAGAGGTGGAAGGAGTATGCTGAAGAGCTGTATGGTAAAGAAATAAGGCCCAATAGGTTAGATTTAGAAAGGGAAGATGATATCAACAGAGATGGCATCGGACAAAGTATCCTAGATAGCAAAATCGAAAGAGCTCTACGAGAAATGAAAAGGAATAAGGCAGTGGGAATAGATGACATACCTGCAGAGTTTTTAAAGAGCATGGGGAAGAACGGAAGAGGAAAACTTTTTGTGCTTATTCGTAGGATTTATGAGGATGGAGTGTCGCCGGAAGACTTCGCAAAGACTGTACTAATTCCCACACTGTAACTGGTCCCGTTGGACGTGGCGACAAGGTGTGGGGGGCCGAGCGAAAAGGATGGTTCTGGTTTTGTTTTTTTTTCATTGGTAGATTTTTGTAGCGTGTGCTTCTTTGTGAGTGAGTGAGAGTGTTCCCCCCCTTTCCCTCCCCCCTTCATCAACTGACAAGCAACCCTGGCTTTTGGAGACGGCCGGACACTGAGTGCTTTTACCCCCCCCCCATTCCCTTTCTGCCCCCAAAGTCACCGGCATAACCTGTGTCGGGACTGGGGTCAAGTGCGCCCCGGACATCTTTGATTCTGGGTGAAACTACTTCCCCTCACCTCCCTTATGCAATAATGTCACCCCCCCCCCTTCTCACCCCAACCGGGGTGAGAGGTATATAAGTCGGGAGCCACGCGCTCTTGACACGAATTCTGACGGCCGATTCTAGAGAAGACATTTTTTTGAGGAAGGTGGCGAGAGCTATATGGCGTGGAAGACGGAGTGAATCGGCGAAAACCCTCGGCAAAGAAACAGAGGCGAGCGAGAGAAGAGAGAGGCGGAGGCTGGATCGGGAGATCACCGGAAGGGAGAGGTGCAGCAACGGAGGGGGATTGGAAGGAAAGAAGTCGCCACCCGAGAATAGTGAAGTGAACGCATCCCGCAGCCTGGCCCTGCAGAAGTGGTCGCTACTCGCAAAGCATCTGCCCAGTAGCCGTACTTCCTCCTGCCACGATAAGTACTGCCCAAAGTCCCAACAATGCTTAAGCCCACCGCCCATGCTTAAACCAAACCCAATTATCCCACTCCTCTCCAAAAGAAGAAAGTGCTCAGTTAACGCCCACTCGTATCATTTTATCTCACCCTTCCCCCCCCTTTCCCGTGTGCTTGCGAGCGTGTGTGTATGTACGAAGTATTTTTCTTATTTCTTCCTTTTGGTATTTAATTTTGTCCTATGAGGCGCGAGCCATTGTTAGAGTGTAAAGTAATGAAGAGGAGTACAGACTATGGAAGCTGCACTCCAACCATTCTGTTCTATTGAGTCAATTTTGTACAAAGAAAAAGGGTGTTGAGTTCCCATTGATAAGATGCACATTGCCGTGCTTGCAGATATCCAGTTGATCATCACAATATTTTGAGCTGTTTTAATTTTTTGGCATCAACCTATGTATAATTGAGAGTTCTGATTTCTTTTCTTGGTTTGTGTGTGAGCTCACGAATAACTGGTAGAATTGTTCTTTATCTATGTGTTGCTAGGCTGAGTTTTTGCTTGTTCAGGTGTCTGTCTTTTGGTTTGAATAAATTGTAAAATTGTTAATTCTGTTCTTGAGAGAGTTTCTTGTCAGTTTTGCTACCCCACCCCAACGTTGCCCACCCAAAGTCAAAAGGGAGATCGTGAAAACGCATCGTGTTTCACCCACCCTCACGATCGTGGTTGATAATGCCGCGCATCCATCGAGAGTCCACCCCACCCCAGAAGCTCCGACGAGCTTAGCCGGCATCCTTGCCCCCCCCATTTCCCCATCACTGAATTTCTCCTTTCCCCCCAGCTCTCCACCCATCATTACCCCCCCCCCCCCTTCTTTTTGCACCTCCGAATGCGAAGTGAGGAGGTGACAATACCAAAGAAGAGTAAGGCAAAAACGTGCGAAGACTATAGGACAATAAGCTTAATATCCCATGCGGCTGAAGTAGTACTGAGAATTATAAACAGAAGGCTAGAGAAGAAGGCAAATGAATACCTGGGTGACGACCAGTTCGGGTTTAGGAGAGGGACGGGAAGGCGAGACGCTATTGTGGTGATGAGGACGCTAGTAGAAAGAAACCTAGAGTATGGGCAGGATGTTTTTGCATGCTTTGTAGATTTTGAGAAGGCGTTTGACGGGTGGAATGGACGAAATTAATGGGAGTGTTGAAGAATTTAGGGGTCGATTGGAGGGACAGGCGTCTGATTCGGAATTTGTAAATGAACCAGACGGCGCAGGTTAGGGTAGCCAATGGAGAATCGGGATGGGCCACGATAGGACGGGGAGTGCGCAGAAGGGGTGCCCACTATCGCCATTGCTTTTTAACGTGTATTCAGAAGAAATGGTAAGGGAAGCATGGTGGGAGGAGGAGGTAGGAATAAAGGTAGGAGGGGAGCTGATAAAATCAGTGAGATTTGCAGATGATCAAGATGATCAGATGATCTGAGAAGAGACGTAAAGAGAAGGCTAGTGAAAACTTTAATATGTAGCGTGGGGCTATATGGATCGGAAACATGGTCATGGCGAAGGATGTACGTAGACTTGAGGTGTTTGAGATGTGGGTTTGGAGAAGGATGGAGAAGGTTAGCTGGATGGCAAAATAGACGAACGAGGAGGTATTGGATATGGTCGGAGAGGAGAGGAAGCTTGTGGCAGAGGTTTGGAGAAGACAGAAGAGATGGATGGAGGAGGTTTTGAGAGGAGAGGGCATGTTGAAGAGAGTGATAGAGGGGAGAACACTGGGGAAGCGTGGAAGGGGAATGAAGAGGATAGGAATTCTGGACGAAATAAGAGGTAGAAGATATGAAGAATTGAAGAGGGATCTAATAACGGGCCATCCTTAGGAGGGAAAGCGAGACAATATCTAAGAGGTTGGGATGCAGAATGGGGAATGTCCAAGAACCCACCAATCAGCTGGTAGAATACTTGAGTGAAAATTGGTCTCATCAACAGCAATCTTCAAAAAGTTTTGATCAATAAAAAGTTTGATATAGCTCAAGACATCAGAGTCATCTTCTAAATGAAAATTCATTGAAGAAGCATTATTGAAAGGGAGCGATGGAGGAGCAACTGGTGGGGACAACACATTCTCCGGACACCATCCTCTTGCATCACCCAGCTCATCTTCCATAGTCTCAGTTTCAGAGTAATCTGCTGTATCTGACAATGTATCGTCATCAGGTGGCTCATATTTGTAATCATTATCTGACTTGGAACTGCTCATCTTTATACCAAAACAATATTTTTGATTTATTGTTCATGCTTACACTAGAATGAAGAGAATAGAAAAATACGAAGGTAAAAAATTGATAAATGTGAAACTGAAGAAAATGTTTTCACCACAAAAAGTTCACCAATCAGCAAAAGCAACGTGTGACACAATACCGCTGCCTGATTCAACAATAAAACAGGAAATACACAAAAACAAAAAACACCACTCTTTGATATTAGTCAAACACAGAGGAGAGGCTTGCAGACGTTCACTTCATGCGACAAGAGACACACACTTGCCATTACTAAAGTTTGCGCTCTGCGGCTGGACTCAGTGGTATAAAAAAGAATGTTGTCGCATAAAAAGAAATACAAAGTATACACAATAGAGTAAATGAAACTAGATATGCCTGACAGAAAACTGTGAGTGATATTTTGACTCGGGTGATCTATAACACTACCAAAGAAGAACTTTACCCCCTCTTACATCAGCCCCTCTTACAATATCAGTGCTCGGGGGAATATTACCAGGTATATTTCAGTTGACAATGAATGCAGAATATAGATAAATGCTATTTGAAAGAACACACAGCCCAAATATGGGCAGAAAGAGTAAAGAATTACAAGGTATCCTTTGCATATGCTGGAAAAATACACCAAAAAATGATGAACGTAATATTATGGAGGTGGTCATATTTTCCTAATGGTATGGTGTAATATTACGGAACTGGTCACAAGTGTTAAACTCTCCTAACCCCAAAGCAAATGGCTCTATTGTAACTTGAGTGGGAACACTGAGTGCTCATTGAATGAAAGCATTGCTTTGACAAAAATAGTTAAATATTACCGGATCACCAATATTTAAGTCTGACTTCACTGTAAACAGCTAGGAATAAACCATGATTTTTTACTTTTAAATTTCAAGTATGTAATAGGGTGAAAAGCAATAGAATACCAAGCACTCAAACATGAGCAATCAATTTTTATGTTCCAAACGCTGTGACTTCAAGCAAATAAAATTTAGTATAGCTGAGGTGGCAAAAAATTTTAATGTACGTCAATAAATGTGATAAATGGACTTTTTTCATACAGACAGTGATAAGGTGCATGGTATTTTAGGAATATACTGGATTTTTGCACTTACCTTGAGTATTGGGAAGGGCTGATGCATCCATCTCCAACAATTTGCAAACATGACAAAACTTGTGCTGTAAGAATGAAATAACACCTTTAAGTCATCAGTAACTTTCACAATAGGCATCAACATACTCAATGCAGTGTTAGTTTGATAAAAATGTCCAAAATCTGCAAGGTTTTTAAAATTTATTTCAAGGACGTTAATCATTTGATTACACCATATTTTCTAGTTTCATCAGCGTACTTTTTTCCAAAAGAAATACATGGACAATCACACTATGTCTTACATGATCATTGTAAAGTTTAGATTTTGCCCAAAGACTACTGTCAACCGGTTGACTGAATTCCAAAAAAATCACCAAAGTGCTCCCCACTTTTAATTTGAATATGTATTATTTTGACAACTACCAATGATTACAGTTGGTGCGAAAGCTTCCACAGTGCGTAGAAGTTGAAGGCTGCATGCTTTCGGGTGTTCCACTGCGTCGTTGTTTTTATGACAACAGTTTCTCCTGCGTTCCAGCACGCGTCATCAGGTCGAAGTGATGATGCCGGTAATTGACGACCTTATATAGGCTCGTTGCTCAATGTGACACAAGTTGACAATGTGTCCGTATCATGGTATCTTTGTAGAAATGCCAAGGAGGATAAAACCTTACTGTTTTTAAGGAAGAGAAAAGATAAAATTTTATCCTCCTTGGCGTTTCTACAAAGATGCAGTGATACAGACACATTTCCCACTTGTGTCACATTGAGCAACGGGCCTATATAAGGTCGTCAATTACCGGCATCATCACTTTGACCTGAAGAAACCTGCTGGAATGCTGGCGAAAACTATTGTCACAAAAACAACGTGATGGAACACCTGAAAGCATGCAGCCATCAACCAATGATTATAATCTACAGCAACAATAAAAAACACACACACATCAATTTCTCATTGAAAATTTGTTGACAAGTATATGTTTGATAAGAATCCAAAAATTTTATGTTTACGAAAATAAAAAGCATGAAGATGCTCTGAATCACCATACTCCTCCACATCATTCAGAAGAAGATCACTTAACAGTATCACACAAACAATATCAAAGGATAATAAAAAGAATATTTATTTTCTTGAATATATGGCCAAAACAAGTGAGCACCGTAAAAGCCAGAAAAATGCAACATTCCTTAATTGTTACACTCAAAGAGGATGAAATAGAAAAGGAATTGCACTCATGGGTTCCTAAAGCAACACTGAGATGCACAGGAGGGGAATAACCCATCCCCAAGAGACAAGGTTTGACAGCTCAACAAGAAGCCAAACAAGAACCCACAGCTTGAATTCAAGTCATCCACACGTGTTTTTTTTTTCAGTACAAATACTATGTTTGAATGTGGCAGAAGCAAAGGAGGTATGCAAGGACTGGGCAAAATGGAAGATACATATTAATAACATAGAGCCAGTGTTCTAGGCCTAACAACAAAAGTTGTACATCAAAATACTACCCTGCGAGCTGCCACAAATGAATGTGGCAGGGGGTGTTAGGACACCAGCCATAGACGGGGAAGGAATAGGGAAAAAGAGGGGGGGAGAGGACAGAGGTGAATTGTATGATATCTATACATCTTATGTTAATTCCACGCTGTTTTTGTTAAAATCACAAATGGTGCGTGGAAAGAAGGAATTTTTCTATCAATTAGCTCAGCAGTGTATCTCCCTTACTTTATCGATTCTATCACTTCTAGGGATATGGTGCACGATCAAAATAACATCCTCCGTATCATTCTGAAACTCCACTGGTCTGAAATTTTCAAGCAATCTGAGCCTAGTATGCACCCCTCAAGTCTCTAATGGTTCCTAACCTAGTCCTTCCATCAGCTGTCACACATTCTGTTCACTCGAAGCAATTAACGAAGCACGCGACTTTCCTTTGTTTTTTATTTACTTTGCTAATGAAATCTTTCTTTTCATTCTTTTTTTATTTTATCTTTCATTTTTCATAAGGGAATAGTGCACCCCATTTTTTCTAGTCCTGACATTTCGTCAGCCGTTACTGGAATTAACCAAGGATTAATTCAAAGATTTGAAACTAATCTAAGGGCACTATCCCATGGTTTCTCCATAAATACCACTTAATTAGAAATGTATCCACAAAAAACTAAAGAATTATATATGAGGTCATATTCACGGTTTTACATGCCTGTCACTATGCATAAGATCAATCATGGGCCAAAGTGATAGAGCATGCTTTATTATCCTTTGGCATGCTTTCCAAAGAGGCCCAAGAGTTAATGCAGCATAGAACATTATCATTTTACATGGTTTTGACTTGTAGAACGGAATTTTATTTTTGCTGATCTCAATTATTATAATTTACATATTAAGCACATGGCGTATTACTTGAATTCATAATTACAAAATTCAATAGATAATGCAGCATAGAACATTATCATTTTACATGGTTTTGTCTTTTAGAACGGCGTTTCGAGGTACATTTCAGAAAGGAATGCAAGGATTAATGTTTCCTGGAAAAATAGAGAGAGGGAAACCCGGAATAAGGTGTAAAGAATGTGTCAGAAGTAAAAGTTTTAATAGGCCACAGCTTGCGGGTAAGAGTCGGGCACCGTCACAATATATATATATATAATCTTTGGAAGTTTTTGCCAATTGGCGAATTATAAATATATAAATTCATGTCTAGAGCTAGAGCTGACGAAGGACCAACTGGTTCGAAACGTTCCCGTAAGAACGAATTCTTTATCTTTTCCTCTTTCTCCTACCTCCTGTAAGTTTGAATTTTTATATATATATATATAATGTCTTGGTAGAAAATCGCTCTCGGCGACGATGCACATGCATAAATAAAACAGTGATACACTAAACAAATACAAAAACCCACTAACCACGACCAATACCTCCATTTTAACAGCTGTCATCCTTCTCACACCAAACGCTCAATCCCTTATTCCCTTTCTATCCGCGGCCACCGGATCTGCAGCAATGCCCCCTCTCTAAAAGAATATATCGAAACTCTCCATCACTCCCTCAGAGAACGAGAGTACCCAGAGAAGTTGCTTTTAAATAAAATCCTGTCTCCTACTGCAAAATATACCCCTCGGACCAAGACCCACCAACCTGACCAACTTAACCTTGTCACCACATTCTTCCCTGGTGCACACAGGATCAAAAACATATTGAAAGACCTGTATCCAATCTTAAAAAACAATACCTCTACTTCCCTCCTCCTACCTTCATGTCCCAAAGTTTCCTATAAGCGTCCCTCAAATCTGCGGGACATTTTAAAATCCACTAGACCCTCCCTGCAACCCACCGCCCCCCCTCCGCCACTTTCCTCAACATGCGGACGCCCGAGGTGCAAATGCTGCTCTCTCCTCCGCCCCTCCGCCACCCCCTCCCTCAAAAGATCTTCCTCTACGGCCAATTGTACCACCAGCAACATCATCTACCGCCTTTCCTGCAATTTCTGCCCTGCCTTCTATGTGGGAAAATGTACCACCCCTCTCAATATCCGTATGAACAATCACCGCCATGCCACCAAAACTCCACCTTTTCTTGATCCCATTCCCAAACATACCACCTCCCACTCTCAAAATTTTGACGATTGTTTCTCCCTAGAGATCATAGAAGCCCTTCCTGAATCCGCCGGTAATGTTGACGTGAAAATTCGTGAATACGCCCATATTTGGGTGACAAGAGCATTCGAAAAGCCCGGGCTAAACCTAGCCCATTGAATTAAAAGCCCAATAGCCACCTCTCTCTCCCCACCACTATCCATTAGCCCATTGAATTAAAAGCCCAATAGCCACCTCTCTCTCCCCACCACTATCCATTCGCACTTACCCCCTTCCTTCCTCTCTGCCCTTTCCTTCCCAAGGGAACAGAGCGGACTCATCATTCCTCTACCGCTGACGATGGCGTCCTGACGTCGAAACGTACAAGTTTTCTTTTGTGAGTGTCCTTTTTGCGTGTTTCTGTGTTTGTTTAGTGTATCACTGTTTTATTTATGCAAGTATATATATATATATATATATATATATATATATATATATATATATATATATATATATATATATAAATATATAAAAACTTTGTCACAAGTGTGACTAAAATGAGAACACATAAAAAAGACACTCACACGGGTTGTAAATTTTTCGGTGGATCGCCGCCACCTTCTTCAGCGAAAGGTATAGAAGATTCTTCCTATACCTTTCGCTGAAGAAGGTGGCGGCGATCCACCGAAAAATTTACAACCCGTGTGAGTGTCTTTTTTATGTGTTCTCATTTTAGTCACACTTGTGACAAAGTTTTTATATATTTGTGTTCACGCTCGTGAAAGCTTCCAATGAATATATATATATATATATATATATATATATATATATATATATATATATTAGGGATGAGTCGATTCCACTTTTTTTCGATTCCGATTCCAATTCCGATTCCTTCAAATCGATTCCCGATTCTCGATTCCGATTCCATCGATTCTTATTCCTTCTAACAGGTGGGATATTGATTTATCTGTAGCATTGCTGTCATTAAAATTTAAGAATTGAATGGAATAAAATAACAAAACAATTAAGTGGCCCAATAAGTACATTTACTAAAAATAGCAAAATAGTATGATAGCAATATATCCTCAGGTTAAATAAAATAATAAACACTGACTGTTTTAGACAAACATTGTGAACTTAATAATGTACCGTGCACTATGTAATTAAATTTAGATGACTATCCAGCATTACTTATACCATTTTGATGTTTTACATAATATATTATGCATTAAATTAGTATTTTATTTAACCACCAAAGTAATACGCTTAAGGATGCTCACCCATATACACTATAAAAAAAACACAAATATAAAACCTGTTACACGTGAGAGTTAAAATGACAAATATTCAATGAAAATGACAATCTATTCAATATTTCTGTTAAGGAAAACAAGCATTTTTACTCTGTCAGGATCGAGTCTATTTCTTTTTGCATCGCATGTATTCCCTGCTTTACTGAATAGTCTTTCACAAAACACAGTGCTAGGAGGAACACACAGATACTTGAATACAATATTTTTAAGTCTCAGAAAGACACTGTTAGCCCAGTAATGGGAAACTTTTTCACTGTCTTTTGGATCAAGGTTTTTATCTCCTAGGTACTGCAGCAGTTCATTTTCGCAAGAAGAAGCACTGCAATCAACTAGCTCAACACTTTTGCAAAAGTAGTCTTTTGTTTGAAACTTCCCACAAGTTTCTTTGTTTTCTTCAGTAGAGTCGTAATTTTTTGGTTGTTCATCAAGCCATCTTTAATTACCAGTTGCAGTGTATGCCTACACATGATATTGCTTCAAGTTGTGATCGGTTCAGAGCCGCGGTTATGTCTGTTCCATTGTCCCTTATGATAGCAACAACTTTAGAGGATATGCTCCAGTCACTGAAAACTTTCAATAAGAAACTCTTGAGGTTGACAGCAGTATGGGATACTTCAGTAAAAGGCACTACTTCCAGGCACCTGTGTGTCATTTTGAGGGCATACTTTGCTCCGGAATAGAAGTGTGCTGTAACAGCCATATAGTCCTCATTTGCAATAGATGTCCACATATCTGTTGTAATAGCCACATATCTGGCCAAATGCAACTCTTCCTTAACATTTTGGTGCACCTCACTGTACATATCAACAAGAACTTTATTTGAAAATGTTTTGCGTGATGGTATGGTGTACCTTGGCTCTAGATGGTTTATCAATTTTCTGAATCCTTTATTATCCACAACTGACAGTGGCTGCAAATCATGACACATCATCTCACAAATTAGTTTTGTAATTTTTTTGGCTCTAGAATCACTACTTTTGAATTTAGTCACTCTGTCGAAGAGATTATTCAATGTTGACTGCTTCTTCTTGGTCCCTACATTAATACTTTTTGGATAAGAGCGATGTGGTGTTTCTTGTGGATTTGAGACAGTGACTGTCATATCTGAATCAAAAGATGCCCTATCAATAGGTTCAATGGTTGAATAAGCTGAAAGAAGTAAATCCGAATTTGGTGATTCTATTTCTACACCTTCTCATGGGACATCGGTATCTGTCTCATCAATAAGCTGGTCATAAAAGATTTTTTTCATTTCCATGCCTGTAGAAACTTCTTTTGATGGTTCAGTAGCAGACACTGGTAATTTATTGCAAATAGCTAGGTTATCCAATGAGGCAGACTTACTTGAACTCTCGGGCTGAAAAAATGACACAATTTTAGAAGGTCCAGAATCTGAGCAAGGCTTTCCTGGGGGGGCTTCTAGGGCTGAGGTCTTCGTCTTGGTGGATACATTTGCTCCTGAATTTATATGATGCACTTTTTTCAGGTGTTTCAATAAGTTAGACGTTGTTATGCTGCTCCCACCTCTTGAAATAAGAGTACTACACAAAGAACACTTTGCAAATTTGTCATTCGAATCTATTTGAAAATACTTCCACACGTAAGAGGACATTGTTCACAAAAAGAGCACTAGATTATCAAGCAGCAGCACTTGCAATGACTCGCGCAGGACAGCAGTTCTTCCGGTTGTCTTTAGTTCAGATATAACCGTTAAGGCCACTCCACACCTGAGTGGCTACATTGTCGTTTAGTCGCGGTGGCTACATTGTCGTTTGGCCGCGGTGGCTACATTGTCGTTCGGCCGCGGTGGCTACATTGTCGTTTGGCCGCGGAGGCTAAACAATAATGTAGCGTTCATTGCGTCCATACATACCAGAGCAGCCTGGCGGGTGCGCGGTGGCGGCCGAACGCAACCTGTCGAGTCCGCCCGGAGGCCGCGGCGGCTTATGCCAAGCAAGTATCAACTTTCTCAAGGGTTGCATTGATGAAACTGGGCTATGCAAACGCGAATGTGTCTAAATATTTATTATTGACGCAGACGCGTGTTAGTCTATGAAAAAAAGTTATATAAAAAAACCCGCCCTCTGCGCGTATTTATAAGAAACTTTTTTTTTTCACAGGTAAACTCGCTCTCTGCACATTTTTATTATCATCAGACTTCAAATATCATTCGAAAATAAAAAATATATATTTCGATCTCCGTATAAACGCGTGTAAGAGGCGCAACCCTCTTTTTATGCGTCGAAGTCGAAGAAAAAATTTTCAGTTTTTTTTCTTCTATTGCGAGGTTTTGCGGGCCTAACTGCGAACTTTCGGCCATTTTCAAAGCCTTCCGCTGCGATATTCTCTAATAATTTACGCGGCATTTTTCATAGGCATATATAGACCCCGGAGGTAAGTATTCACTTGGATCTGAGGTTTCCGCGGCGTTTCTCCATATTGGTAACGGCTTTCGGGCATTCCTCTACAAGACAACGCGGAGGAACGCCCTAAAGCCGTTACCAATATAAAGTATTCACTTGTAGCATAGGCATACAACGCTTACATTGTTTATTGCCCTTTGGAATGAGTGGAGTAATTGATATTCATTAAAACAAAACAAATCCGATCTCGCTACAATTCCTGTTTAGTTGGTAAGTGCGGACAATCGCACCTCTCCCTTTTTCTTCCGTGCATGCTCCTGGCAGTTGAACGCGCTCTTTTTCCAAAATAAATGTTAATCGATATTGATTAACCAACGAATTCCTTTAAGATTTTATAAGTGGATTCATGATGATGAACTCGAGAGCTTGAAGAAGGTCCAAACGGCGGTTTTCAGGGATGCGCGGAACGGAAAATAAAAGATCCGTGCATTTGCATATATAACTAACATACTAATGCGTTAAATAATATGAAACTTCGTATAGCTGTTAGGAAAGATCTTTGCTACAATATTTGTAAAGGAAATTTCGATATCTTGATCCGTGTTGTTATTACGAAGCGGTAAATGCGATGCATCCGTCCGGTACCCGGGAAAATGCACTAAAATTCTGTTTTTAAGCACACACTGAAATCGATAAAACGGTATAATGTTTTGTACACCATCAAGAAACGCAGAAATAAACAAGCTTTAATTTGATGTACTTTATTTTAAAATCGATTGAGCCATCTCTGAGATATTAGTCTTCCAACTCGGATGACGGAATTTTGCAACGGACAGATTCGTGTAAGAGGCGCACCCTCATTTTCGGCTGCGATTTCTGGGAACAAAAGGTGCGCCTCTTACACGAGTTTAAACGGTATTATACGTTAAAATTGGTGGTCCAGATGAATTCTCCTCATAATCGCAATAATTTGATTTGCCGTGACCAGCGGTTAATAAAAGAACGAAAAACGCATGCATTGCTTCCCGATCCCGTGTTTTCCAATTTTTTTTCTCTGAGAGTTGCTCATGAACACGCGCCATTTCAGGGTTCGTCGGTTTGTCGCTCTTGCCAACATTTTCATGTTTCCGAGGCCGCTTAGGTATGTTCGTCGCAGCACCCACGTGCCGGGCGTATCCTCCGCGCGGGCAAGGCTGACACCGCGGCCGCTTTGGTGTGTGGCGGCCTTTATGCCCCAAGCTTATAGTCTATGCTCAAAACATTTATCTTCCTGGAATCGATGGAATCGGAATCGACTTTAGGCGATCGATTCTCGATTCCGATTCCGTTCCCGAGAATCGGTGGAATCGAGAATCGACATGTGGAATCGACTCATCCCTAATATATATATATATATATATATATATATATATATATATATATATATATATATAATCATTGGAAGCTTTCACGAGCGTGAACACAAATATATAAAAAATTTGTCACAAGTGTGACTAAAATGAAAACACATAAAAAAGACACTCACACGGGTTGTAAATTTTTCGGTGGATCGCCGCCACCTTCTTCAGCGAAAGGTATAGGAAGAATGAAGAGGAAATGTTTGGGATGGTGAGGGGAAGAGAGCAGTGAGGAGGGGAAAGGTGAAAAGTAAAGGAGGGGTGGAATGGAGGTAAGGGAAATGGAAAAGTCGAAATGGTGAAGTTGCCATGACCAAGTTAAGAGACAGAAAGATACAAAGTTGAAGGTTGGGAGGGGAGAAGATGTTACAAAATTTTAAGTACAATGTTGAAGGTTGGGGGAGGGGAGGATGTCACTGTACAGTGGATTTAAAAACTCATCAAACAAATGGTGATTATATTAAAAACTAGTGAGTTTTTATTCTTCACAACCAGGTAAAAAGTTTAGAAAATGATTTTTTTATTTTTAAAAAATATGGAACCTTATTTTTGAGTTAACCTTCGTAATACCTACCTAATAAAACCCATAAAAGTAAAAATGTACTATACTTGGAATGATTAATGATAAGTTGTTTATTATTTAATTGATCTTTCTTCATGCTGGTACAACACCTATGGTGTTACAGCTGTACTGCAGCTTGGCAAAGACCTTATGTAACCCACAATGCATCCTTGTAGTAAATATTTTTGCGCTTGTACCAAGGTACCCGCCAACAATATACCAGAAACTTTGTTCATACATTCAGCATAATTCTAAGAGTTTATCATCCAATTAGTTTTCCACTATGCAGATGCCTCTATATAACTAAAAAGGCACAGTTAGTAAATATATGTAACCCTCCATACAATTTCCTTTGATTTTATGCACTTTGATTGTAGATACAGGCAGTCCCTGAGCTACACATGCATTGACTTATGTAAATCCATTATTACATAAGTGTCGACCTTACAAAAAAATTTGAGACCTTGTTGCCGACATTCGAGGAGCACATGTGAATGTTTTGCCGGAAAGTTGGAACTGGCCAATCTGAGAGGTTGCAGACAATAAAATTGAATAGTAGAAACACAGAACTGAATGTCTGAAAGCCCTTAGCATCCCAAGGTCCTGGGGAGGAACACACGAAAAGTCTTTTTTTCTACTAAAAGTTGCCTATTGCTGCACATACGAATGCTACCAAACAAATCCTCAAGGAAAGCATATGTTCAGTAAAAAAATATGTAGCAATTATTCTACGAAACACTAGTGATTATCTTTCAATTTTTTATCTGTAATTATGAGATTTCTTGCTCCTGCTATTTTGCCTTTCATAAGTATTCTTTGGACTTAATAATAGAAAGATGGTACCTGGACAGAAAGGGATGCACATGATCTAAAAAGAAATTAAAGATCCAAACACTTTCCTCCTATGCTCATATATTTTGAGTGATAGGTAGGGACATGCAAAACTCGCAAATGCGACAACGCGAATTTTTGCGCGAATTCTGGGGTTTTTCCGCGAAAACGCGAATTTCGTTTTTGTTGCGAATTTCAACATTTCAATCGCGAATTTCAACATTTCAATCGCGAATTTCAACATTTAAATCGCGAATTTCAACATTTCCAACGTGAATTTCCTCATTTTCGTTACTCGGATATAATATTTCAATCAAGTTTGGTGAACATGAACAAAAGGAGTGAAAAATTCATGCCAAAAGTTTGCTATACAGGCAGTCCCCGAGTTACGTAAGCCTCGACTTACATTAATATGTACTTACCTAAGTGGGAACCTTACTCAAAACGACGAAAATTACGGAAGTTACGGGATGCAAAGAGCGGTTGCATACTTTCAAGGGGCGCGTGTCATCGCATCAGCATAGTGATTTTCTTTTGTGACAGTTTTATCACATTCAACAAAACTTATAATTCCTAAGTGGACAGTGACGGCAAAGCAGCGTTAGGCAGAATTTCGACAATATGGATTATATTGTGCTGATAACAAAATAATTCTTTGCCGTTTTTACAACACAAATATCTTGTGGAAAAGGAAGGACAGCTGCACGAAACAAATATTGAGTGAAAAACATAAGGCTAATGTTGAAAAAAATTCTGCCGGTGGGAGTGGAATTAAATGGAAAGCATCCACAGTAATATTCAGAGTGGTATTTTTTTACAAAACTACTAATTCCTTGCAAGGTATGACAACTTCTAAATCAGAAGCTGTAAAGTCGATACTAGTGCAGATAGCATCAAAGGCATCAATAAAAGTTTGCTCTCTTGTAGTAGAAGACCCAAGTAGAGTTAGATTTGAAAACAGCTTTTGACCCTCAAGTAGTTCTTACAATGGAGATGAGCCCTGCCAAAAATACGAAATTGAAAAAAAGTTCATAGCCTTGAGTCAATTGAGATGGTAAAGTTGATGTTGGGGTTTGGGGAATTACGGTGAATATTACAGCAACAAAATTTCCAGGGTTCAGTGGATATAATGAAAGCAATTCAGGCACTATAGTTGTTTGAACAATCTTTTGCATTTAAGTGCCTTGAAGCGATCTGGACCCCCTGTGCAAATGTGGACTCGGAGAGATTTCTTTCCTCCTACAACACTGCTAACAAATAGGAGAACAAATCTAAATGAAGAAATTTTAGCCACACTTGCAATTTTTGCATTTGAAAATACGGACATTTAATTGTAATTTGCCTTTTTATGTAAATTGGTTAGGTACGTGAAATGTACAAAAATATAAAATGTGAATACAGAATGGTATTAATTGTTTAAATTCTCCTTAATCAAACATTTCTTGCCAACAGGTGGGCCTGCTGGGAGGAGAGCTCTTAATTTACACCAAATATTTTGTCATGAAAATAATACCGACTTCAGGGTAAAATAACACCGCTTTTGCAAAAAAATAACACCACTTTTGGCTATAAAATAACCCCACCTTTTGCAGGTCTCTAGTGATAGGTAATATTTACATAGTACACTTAAAATCCATTTTGCTAAAATTCACCAAATATTGAAATAAAAAAGAAAATTGTTGCAAAAGTCAGTTCATTAATCAAGAAAAGCAAAACCAAATTACCTATGAGAAAACCAATATTCATCTGTATTTTTTGATCGATTTTTTTAAAGGTTTTACAAAAAAAACTCTTAAAAAGTTTTTTTATATGTTGGAAATTGTATATGGTTGAAAATTAAACAAAATAATTACTGAAAAACTTGTTTAAAAAGAAATGAAATGCTAATATAAATGGCATATGTTTCAAAGTTTGTGAAAAAACTATAGCATCAACACTTTTATATGGCTCGCTGCAACAACCGATGCTGCAGGTAGGCTTTCATTAGAACAAATGCGACGAATGTGAAGTCGAAGGGTGATGTGATTAGTGATGGGAGAAATGGGACTCTCAAGGTTTGGATTGCCAAGTGCAGCTGGCCACATTTTATTAATAACCCTCAGTTTCAATGTATCAACACAATTCCATTTAAAATTTCGGTAAAGCACCTGGCCACACTCCACACACGGATGATTTAAATGACAGCCTAGGTTGTTTTTCTGCCCCAAATACAACGGCACTTCAATAATCCATGGATCAGAGCTTCCATTGAATAAGCTTTGAAGGATTCCATTGAATCCTTCAAAGCTTATTACTTATGCAGGACATTTGCTTAAACTATTGCTGCCAGAGATGGGATGGGGATGGTGGCATGATGCTTAGGGAGTTTTTGAAGAGCTACAATGTGTATTACACTATAGATTGTTGTAGATTGTTAGTCGGGGGGGCCTTCGTCAGGAGCCCGGGCACTTAGACCTTTCTTGATCCGTTGTGCCAACCCCATGCCTGTCTGCCACTTGCGGGACAAGAGCACCACGGTAGAGGTATGGAGGGCTGGCCTCCCCCTGCCTCCCCAGTTCCAGGTATAGAGGGTGTCCTCCCCCTAACTCTCCCGGTCTGGGTATATCTCCCTCCGGCCTCCCGGTGATCTGGAGGGAGTATCACCTCTCCATCCATGCCTGGTACAGGCATGGAGGAGGGTCACCCATCCAACCACTGTCCGGGCCCAACGTTGCTTAACTTCGGTGTTCTGACGGGAACCGGTGTTTCAACATGGCTAGGCCCTTGCCGTATCACGCTATAAAAAACATTGCAGCATCCTCGGATGAACTATCAGGCGAAACCCTTTCTCGCCGGCATCTCACGTTGGAAATAACTTCTCCACTCACGAATGCCACTTAAATTTCTCTGCACTTCCTTGACAGAGCTCTCAAGTGGCAATCTTGGACTACAACCTTGTCGTGGTGGAAGGGCTTGCGTGCTCCGATGACCCCTAGAGCTGCACTGGCGGGAGCATTGCTCCTGGTAGGGTCACCCATGCCAGATTGGTCGAAGGTTAGGAGACAGACGAATGGTAGTCCGCGCAGCGTCTGTACCTCAGTGAGGCGGCTGCAAAAGGCATCTGACCCCAGTGGGGCGGCCTCTGAAGTGATGGTGTCACGTAACAAACACTATTGGGATAGGCCACGGAATACTATCTCAATTAAAACAAAAACCTTGAAACTATGGACAGTTCTCAATTGATAATGAATCCTGGCAACTACGGGACTCGGCCCAGAGGGCCGGGTGTCGTACCAGGCAGCAGTGGGAGCAAGGCCCCTGCGGTCGTCATCACACGAAATCCTTGCTCAGACGTAGCAGCAGCAGAGGAAAAGAAGATTAAGAAGAGGAACGAAACCATCAGAATAGGCACGTGGAATGTTAGGACAATGCCTAGGGTGGGGAAGCTAGAGAATATAAAGCAAGAAATGGAGAGGGTGGGTGTAGACATCACGGGTCTGGGTGAAGTAAGATGGAAGGATGACGGGGATTACTGGAGCGACGATTATAGAGTAATTTATAGTGGAGGGAATGAAAGTCAGCGCGGGGTTGCATTCGTAATGATTAGGAAACTAGGTAGAAAAGTAGTGTATGCAGAACAGGTGAGTGATAGGATAATAGTCGTGGAACTAAAAGCAGAACCAACGAATTTAGTTATAATCCAGGTTTATACCAGGCTACCTCTAATCATAAAGAGGAGGAGGTAGATGGGGTGTACGACCAGCTAGAGGAAATAATTGGTAGAATACCAGGAAGTAAGCACCTGGTAGTAATGGGGGATTGGAACGCGGTGGTGGGTGAAGGAAGAGATGGGCGGGAGGTGGGCGATTACGGGCTAGGAAGGAGAAACGACTGGGGCGAGAAAGTTGTGGAGTTTTGTCGCAGAAATAACCTAGTAATTACAAATACATGGTTCAGACATCATCCTCGACGTAGGTACATTTGGAAGAAGCCGGGAGACACAGATAGGTTCCAGATAGATTATATAACGGTACGTCACAGATACAGGAATAGTGTTAAAAACTCGCATACTTATCCAGGAGCTGATGCAGACACAGACCACAACTTATTAGTCATGAAATGTCGGGTAAAACTGAAAAAGATAAGAATGGGAAGGAGGATACGAAAGTGGAATACGGAGGTATTAACTGGGGCAATGAAGAAGAAGTATCGAGAGAAAGTGGATGAGATAATGGGTGAGGATCATGGAGTTAGATCAGTGGAAGTTGAATGGGGAAGTTTGAAAAATGGAATTGTAGAAGCGGCGAAAGCAACGGTAGGCGTACTGAGTGCAACTAAAATTAGAAAACCGTGGATCACGAAGGAGATGATCAGGGAGATGGAGGAGAGAAGGAAATGGAAGAGCGTAAACTCAGAACTAGGTAAGAGAAAATACCGAGAATTTAATAACAGGCTTAGAAGAGAATCAAAGAAAGCAAGAGAGGCTTGATGGAGAAAACAGATCGACGCGTTAGAGAAATACCAAAAAGAGGGAAGAGCAGATGCATTATATAGGAAAGTAAAGGAACTGACGGGTGGTAATAAGGGAAGGGGAATTACAACGATAACGGACAAGACGGGAAAAGTGATCGTAGAACCGAGAGAGATCCAGGAGAGGTGGAAGGAGTATGTTGAAGAGCTGTATGTTACGAAATAAGACCCAATAGGTTAGATATAGAAAGGGAAGACGATATCGACAGAGATGGCATCGGACCAAGTATCCTAGATAGCGAAATCGAAAGAGCTCTACGAGACATGAAAAGGAATAAGGCGGTGGGAATAGATGACATACCTGCAGAGTTTTTAAAGAGCATGGGGAAGAACGGAAGAGGAAAACTTTTTGCGCTTATTCGTAGGATTTATGAGGATGGAGTGTGGCCGGAAGACTTCCCGAAGACTGTACTAATTACTATACCAAAAAAGAGTAAGGCAAAGACGTGTGAAGACTATAGGACAATAAGCTTAATATCCCACGCGGCCAAAGTAGTTCTGAGGATTCTAAACAGAAGGCTAGAGAAGAAGGCAAATGAATACCTGGGTGACGACCAGTTCGGGTTTAGGAGAGGGACGGGAACGCGAGACGCTATAGCGGTGATGAGGACGCTAGTAGAAAGAAACCTAGAGTATGGGCAGGATGTTTTTGCATGCTTCATAGATTTTGAGAAGGCGTTTGATCGGGTGGAATGGACGAAATTAATGGGAGTGTTGAAGAAATTAGGGGTCGATTGGAGGGACAGGCGTCTAATTCGAAATTTGTATATGAATCAGACTTCGCAGGTTAGGGTAGCCAATGGAGAATCGGGATGGGCCACGATAGGACGGGGAGTGCGGCAAGGGTGCCCACTATCACCGTTGCTTTTTCACGTGTATTCAGAAGAAATGGCAAGGGAGGCATGGGGGGAGGAGGAGGTAGGAATAAAGGTAGGAGGAGAGCTGATAAAATCAGTAAGATTTGCAGATGATCAAGCATTGGTTAGTCAGTCGGCCAAGGGGTTACAGTCAATGGTGAATGCATTAGAGGTGCAGTGCGAACAGTATGGGATGAAGATCAATCACAAGAAAACGAAAGTAATGAGATTTTCTAGAAGTAAGAAAGCGGGGCTGAATATAAGGGTGGGTGGGCAGAAGATAGAGCAGGTCGAGCAGTTTACGTATTTGGGTAGTATTTTGGAGGCGAATGGGTTTAGTGGTAAGGACATCAGATACAGAATTGCACTTTCTAAAGAAGCATTTTCGAAGAGAAGGGAATTGATGAGGGGGGGTCTGAGAAGAGACGTAAAGAAGAGGCTGGTGAAAAGTTTAATATGGAGCGTGGCGCTATATGGGTCGGAAACTTGGTCATTGCGAAGGGAGGATGTGCGTAGACTTGAGGCATTTGAGATGTGGGTTTGGAGAAGGATGGAGAAGGTTAGCTGGATGGCGAGAAAAACGAACGAGGAGGTATTGGATATGGTCGGAGAGGAGAGGAAGCTTGTAGCAGAGGTTCGGAGAAGGCAGAAGAGATGGATGGAGGAGGTTTTGAGAGGAGAGGGCATGTTAAAGAGAGTGATAGAGGGGAGAACACTGGGGAAGCGTGGGAGAGGAAGGAAGAGGATAGGAATTCTGGACGAAATAAGAGGAGGTAGAAGGAAGAATTGAAGAGGGAAGAACAAGATATGAAGAATTGAAGAGGGATCTAATAACAGGCCATCCTTAGGAGGGAAAGCGAGACAATTTCTATGAGGTAGGGATACAGAATGGGGACTGTCCAAGAACCTACCAATCAGCTGGTAGAATACTTGAATGTGAAGCATAAAAACTCACCAATTAGTTAGGAGCTTCCTTTACACCCCAAATACATTAAAAATAATGGTAGAACTCATTTAAAATTTGTAAATGTACAGCTAAGCATAAGAATGTTCTTATAATCCTCAGTTTCTCAAGTACATAGAAACTTTTATTTTCGCTATTCAACTGCATAAAACAAGCAATTGACCGCAGACACATGCTTTGATTGGGGCTCACACTGCGATGAATGGTCGAGATTACCTCCTCTCACAAAAGAGAAAGGGTAGGGTATCCTACGAAATGGTCATTTATGACACCTAGAACCTTTTTTGTTTGCTTATATCTTACCTAGCCGCAGAGCTGTGTTAAAATGTTGTTCGTTCTCTTCCGTAGAAAAATTAACACAGTTTTGATTCGGGCATTTGTTTGCTTGCATAGAAATATTGACACCACACTAACACCGTGTTCACAGCTAAAGGGTTAAACATGAATGGCATTTGGAAAACTAACTATGCCTGGATCTTGTCGATTTCAAGGAATTTTCGACGCATGATGTAGACCAGGGTTGTCCAACTTGCAAGGCCTCAAGGGCCACAACTTAACCTTTAATATGGTTGCGGGCCATATAGTAATAAATTATTATTTTATAAAGTAACAATAAGAAAAAACGTAAGGTATAAAAATAAATTTCTGAATTTTTGTCTAATAACCTTTCGCGGGCCACAATAAATGGCACCATGGGCCCACGGGCCACCGGTTGGAATACCCTGATGTAGACGATGGCTTCAATCATGCTTACAGATATGTACTATTTTCTTTCTCATGAAATTTAACCCAAAAAATAAGTGAATCTTGAGGGCCAGTGCATTTGGGCCAGGAAATACAATACATGCACCAAACAGAAAAATTAACTTTCATTAAAAAAAGTTAAGGCATTTCAACGAGCAAACAATTTTTTAGGCAACCTTCCTCACCTTACTTTGATTTCTATGCAGTGTGAGATAACTATTATTAAGTGTTACAGGTTTCCCCAGGCAGAGTGGATGACTATGACGCTTGAGGAGGAAATCTCTGTCATACTTCTTCCTTCCATTAGGATTTTCAGGAGCCCACTGACCTGAAAGTGCAAATACAGACTCAGGCATCAGAGATAGCTATGACCAGGATCAGAAATGTTACAGGGTACTGAGTGAACCAGAAAATTTCACAGTCTTACACTAAAAGCAAATACATGTCAAATTTGATGTCTAGTATACTGAGTATGAATTTTTAAATGATTCAGAGGAAATACGTTAAATATTAACATGCAGTGGAACTTCATAAATCTGCATTTCACAGAACTCAGTGCAAACTAGATTTTTGGAAATTAAGCCTCAATCAAACCTCTCTATAAAAAAACTCCTTGGGATCACGAAAAAAAAAATTTCATAGAGAATCAATGTAGTATGGAGGTTGAGCATTAGTTTTCACAACTTTAAATAAAACTTGTTAAAAACAAAATTAATTGCCTTCGCTGATGATATTGCACTTATTCATGAAGGATTATCTTGGGAAGAAGTTAGACTTAATATGGAAGCAGACCTAAGCATACTTAGTGAATGGATGGAAAATAATAAATTATTGTTGAGTGAAAAGACGAAATTTTTGTGTTTTAATGTATGTAATCGTTTCTCAATTAATTGGCAATTAACCTATCATAAACCAAGTTGTGATCGAACCTTTTGTAATAACTGTATACAAATTGAATGTGTGCCTGAATAAAAATACTTGGGAGTGACTGTAGACCAGCATTTAAAGTGGGATAAACACATAAACCGAATTTCAAGGGAACTTAAATTTATCCACGCGAAGTTTTATTTCCTTCGAAATAAATGTCCCCGACAATTCATTAAAAACTATTTATCATGCTTTAGTGCAATCAAAATTAAACTACGGGATAATCTGCTGGGGAGGTGGCTACAAAAATTCGCTCAATCCGATGCTGATCCTCCAAAAAGCAATAGTGAGACTGATTGCTAGAAAATGTCAATTTGAACCGTCCTTCCCCATATTTGTGGATTTACAGTTACTCCCTTTACGTCATCTTTACGTGTACAAAGTATTGAAATTGTTCTACCTCAGAAGTGGTAATAAACCTAAGGAAGAACCAATAACCAATGTATACAACCTAAGATCTACAAAAATGTATGTTTTGCCCAAACCGAATCTGACCGTGTTCAAACGCTCATTTATCTATGTAGGGCCAACATTATTTTCTAGATTGTCGGATAGTATAAGAGGTTCAAAAAGTTTAACATCTTTTTTGAAAGGAGTAAAGAAATGGTTACTTAATGTAGAAAATCCAGATGTATTTTTTTTGTTAATAGTAAGGTTAATACTCACTATATTTTGTATGCACGACAGGTTGTAACTAAAAAACAAATTGTTATCTTTTCATGCATTTATTTATGTCTCGTAACTGGTCTCAGTTTACTTATTTTTTTTCAATTACTCATATTGTAATTTATCTTGAGGTATCCCAATACAGGCAATGCCTAAAGGGATTCCTAATTAATTTATCCTTATTTAATTGAAATGTAAATATGCTTGTAATGTTGATTCTAAGGGATAAATAAAAAATATTATTATATTAAAAAAAAAAAACTGGATTGAATGGGCAGGGAAAGATTCAGGACGGATTCAAACCAGCTATGGATACATGTCATAACTTGCACATAAAATTATAGGCTTCGCTCGACCCTCATATGAAGAACATCCTCACCTGTACATGAGGTAGATTCAGTCTCAGTCTTCATTGCAGGTTGCATATTGGTAACCTTCACCATGTCCAGCACAATGTACGCCACAGTCTCTTTACATTTATTAGCACCATTTAACACAGCAGCAGCTGCATCTGATAAAATATTCTCGGGAATAATATTATAGGTCGACTCCTCTGGCGTTTCAATTGTTTCCATAGTTTTCATTTGGGCATCACTCTAAAATCAATCCATAACATAATTCACAATAAGTATGAATAAACACATATTGTGCCCAATATTTGAGATTTTGGCATAAGAACATACAGGTGAATAATAATAATAATAATTGTTTATCTTCCCAGAGATCACGTAAACCACACAGAGATGTAGGACACAACACATTCAAAAATACAAGGCAAATGACAACAAATCCAACGCAGAAAAAAGAAAATACCACTTTATACATCCCTACCACCTTCTAAGAACTCATGAATGGAGTAGAATCGGAAGTCTTGAAGAAAACTTTAAGTTTAATCTTAAAAGTGGGTAAGTTGTCAATTGATTTAAGTTTATCACTTAATTTGTTGTATAATATTAATCCCATTGAGTGAGGACCTATTGCTGTTGCAAGAGTGCACACAAAAGGTCTGTGGAAATCCTCTCTGGCTGGTATTATTTGAATTGATTGTCAAGTTTTTTACATTGAGAGACAGGTTTTCCTTAATATTATGTACACAAACACAAATACTACATAAACAAGGCACCGGTAGCAAATTAAATCTTTTGAACAGGGGACGACAGGGGCATCAGTCTTATAGCAGTTTTTTGAATTTTTAAAATAATTCCAGATGAGCAGAAGTACCCCAGAACAAAATGCTATACATAATTTGAGTGAATTATTTCCCATGGTACATACAAGGAAAGCAAGACATCCAAAGACACTGTGGAACGAATATCCCTTAGGAGATACAGAGCAAAAAGAGTTTAGACAGCTACCCAGAGATCTGAAAAGCACACAATTGCTATGAGTGAACAGAAAGTGTGACACAGCTGATGAAAGTGCTAGGTTGGAAGCCATTAGGCTCAGAGGCTACATGCTAGGCTTAGATTAATTCAAAAAAATTCAAATCGGGCTAGTTACAGTGCAACATGGAGGATATTATTTTTACCCCGTGTTATATCTCTAGAACTGATGGAAGCAACTGATTAAGAGAGTTGCATAGCCAAACTGATATATACAAAAATTCCTTCTTTCCACAAATCATAAAAGATTATAACAAAAAAAAAGTGTGACACAAACCTAAGACACAACTTTTAAATACAATTCCCCTCTGTCCCCCCCTCCTTTTCCCTATTCCCTCCCCTTTCATGGCTGGAGTCCTAACACCCCCTGCCACACACCTCGGCGACAGCTTGCAAAGTGGTACATAGACATAGATGAGACTGGGACTTGAATGCAGATCCCTGAATATGCACACAGTGCTTTTACCATCCAATGTGCTTGATTTTTTCAAAGTGCCTTTTTTATAGCATTTGCAGTTTCCGGCATCCTTCAAGTCACATAACTGTTATGAATGTCATTCTCATTTCATTGCCTGAATAACATGGCTTCCTTCAATCCTTGCCCCCATGTTCATCTCGGTAGTCCATTTCTCCTTCTCGCCTAGGGGATCCCACCAATATAGCACACTTCGTGGTCCTCACGGCAGTAGCCCGTGCAGCATATCTGTCATTCATGGCAAATAGCTGCACACATATAACTGAGTGAACTTTAGCCCATAAGAGCTGTAGCTAATAGTGGTATCACCAGGAGTAGTATTTGTTTCCTGTAATTGGGAAAATTGAGTGTGCCTGCATTTACGCCTCTAGAGTGACTTCAAAATATTAAAAGCTAAATAATTGTATTTAGATGAATCTTATGTAGAGTCTGACCCCTAATTTTTCCGTGAAAAAAATGTATTTTTTCACATGTCGCATACATTCCGACCCTAGGTTTTTCTATTTTTGGGAACATGAAATACTCGGGAACCCTAGGTATCTATAAGGGGCCTGTTTTTCACAGCTAAAAGTCTACAATTTACAAATCTATTCACTTATAACTTCAAATATATTGAAAGCATTAAATAATATCGAAATTTGGACTGGGCGTCGGCCATTTTCACCTGTAAAATCTTTGTTTACTTGTGGAAAAATCACAAGTCTTCTGTTCTCGTTTGAGAAACACTTGTAAGATTCAGACTAGTAAGTTTCCGACTTGTAAGTTTCCAACTTGTAGACTTGTAACTTGTAGACTTGTAACATTGAGAAGCAGGCCCCAGGTTTGATATCTCGAAGCTCACATGAATGTATCATCATCAGCAGTAATCAATCCAAAGATTGGTTTACTGCAGCTCTCTACTCTCCTCTCCGACAACTGCTTTACTCCTACATAATTTTTCACTTTGGCATCCTTCATGGTATGTTTGATGCTTCCCATTTTCCGTATACCTCTGTAATTCTTCCCATTCATTTCTCCTTCCAATATTGTTTACATTAGGCATTAAATATGTCAAATAAATTTCTCTCTCCTACGCCGAATTTTCATTATATGTACATACTTCTTTTCTCATCCAGTTCCTCATAGGACTTCTTTGTTGGTGATTCTCTCCATCCATTCAATCTTCAACATTCATATTTAGCACCATATCTCCATTGCTTCTGATATGTTTTGATCTCTAGTTGTGATTCCCTTCCATACTATCCATAACCCTTCATATCCTCTTATTGTCCATAATCCATCAATGTACACAGAATGATAGTCAATTTCAACAAAGTATCCCATGTAGGTACAGTGGACTCTCATTAGCACGTTCTTGAAGGGATCTGGGATTCTGAAAGTGGTAACCAGGAAAACATGCAAAACAGGGTAGGAATTCCATGGAAAGTCAAATTGGTACTGGCTGGTTGCATAACTCGCAGGGGAATATTATCCTGCCACTCATGCTGTAAATAACTGGTGATCATTTATTGTAAAAAAAGTTTATTTTCCACCTATTCTGCCTCCCAAGAAAATACATACGATACCTAACGCTGATGCGTACTCAATTATTACTGATGACAACAATTGCGTCGTCATCATTAATAACCAAACAGCACGTTTAGTTTACCGATGCTGCTTTCACAAAGTTCAGCGGCAAAGTTAACAAAGCCACCTAGCAATACTTTTCTCTTCGCATTTCCAATGAATTAATTAGGTCGGAGGACAGATGAATCCGCGGTGCAAATGCCCATTTCTCACTTAATAGTGCTTTATGTTAATATTGCTTGTAGTAAATTACAATAATTGTACCGAAAATGCTATACATGCTATAATTTCATGAACAAATATTATAGCATTTTAAGGACTGTCAGAACCCATTGAAAACCTAAATAAATTGAGCTCCCGACCAAAAACATTGTCTTTCCCATGCGTAATGGCGTAAACTTGATTGCTTGTAACAAAACAAAAATGGAACTTCCCACATGTTTTCCACAAATATTGCAAACAAAAATGCATTATTTAATGGAAATAAATATAAACTTATGGTGGCTGGAGGAATCTGTCCAAGGTGCTTTGTTTTCATCATTTTGATCCCCAATTCTTTGATAGTGCAGTCCATTTTTATTTAAGAATTCATCACACTTTCATCGACTTCGTGACTGCTGACCAACTGTCCCCATTGCTTCTACTGTTTTTGCAAATGTTGGAGGATATCTGGGCTCTGCTTCATCTTTACCCGTGTCTTCTTCTACCTTTCTGTTCATAGACGTCATCTATTGACATCAATCTACTGATAGAAATACGCAATAATGAGATTCACTGACTTTTTCAATTACATTTAGGAAGATGATATTATTTTTGGAATAGTTATTATTCATTTGTTACTTAATTATCTTCATAATTAAAGCTTCATTTTTAGTAGTCCCAAGTTCCAACAACCAATCAGCATACTTCGATATCAGCATCATAGGTGATGCACTCGTCGAAGGTCATACCCTTCTCCGAGGGCTGGGATCAGCCCTTCTCCGAACAGCTGATCCCAGCCCTCAAGGGCGTGCTCATGTTCTGCCTCATCACTTAGCGATGGGGAATTGTCCTTGTTTGTGCTGCGATGAAATCCAGAGGTCCGAAAGCTATTTCTTATGCTCTTGGCTTCAACGGAGTCACAGGCATGCTTCACAAAATACATCGCTTTCAGAATACATATTTACTTATCTTCCTGACTCGAGAAGGCTGGCCAACCTCTCATTGACAAGAAGTTTCCTGTACTTATGCTTCATACATCGTATGATGCCTTGATCGAGGGGCTGAAGAGCACTCGTGCAATTTGGAGGAAAAAACACCACTTTAACATTTCTTCAAAATGCAGTGTCTTGGATGTGCTGCACAGTGATCAATAAGCAACTAAAGTTTACGATTTTATCCACCCATCTTTGCATGCAGTGCTCGCAGGAACTTTTTGAAAATATGTAATGGTGGTCATGCAGGCATTAGAGTTGTGGTCATGCAGGCATTAGAGTTGCAATGATATGCCCAAGGTAATGTTTGAACATGTTTGAAGCATCTGGGACGTTTATATTTCCCGATCACTTACAGAATCAGTTTTTCTGTTCCAATTTCAATCCAACATAGGACAGTCAGCCTTTTCTTACTCATTTTACCTCCATGGCACTTATCTCCTCTATATGCCAGTGTTTTATCAGGAAGCAAATTAAAAAAATAAACCCTTCTCATCGGCATTAAAAATGTTACGCGGGCTGTAGTTTTTGATGATGACGATAATGATCACATGCACTGTTGCTCATGCAGTGTTGACTCCATAGGCGACAACGGCGACAGCCGCGACAGTGATAAAATAAATGAATATCGTAATAAAATGCGCTGCTTGCAGGGACCTTGCCAAGTGTTGAATAGGTGATTCTAATGTTTGCGATTGCTTTTTTCTTATTTCATAAACATTTTTTAAATCCATAATATGATTATTAATATATGTAGTATTTCAAGCAATAACCATCTATTTTAATGCGAGAAGTAAACCACTTTGAGATTTATCCATCGTCTGATTAATCTACGAGGCGGTTATTTCCCTAAGACAAATTTGGCTTGGTCCTCCTCCAAATGTGCTAAAGAGGCAACCAAAATGTGCTCACCATAGTTTTTTACATGCACTGTGACGCGGACCTGACAAAATGAACTTCCAAATGAGGAAAATGTGCTATTAAGGAACTAATGAGAGTCCGCTGTATTGTCTAGCTTATCAGACATATGGGCATTTAAGATACACCTAAGTTTCAACCACAATAAAAAAATAACCTTTCTACTACTCTTCCATATTGTTTATGGTGAAACAGAGCGATCTTTTATCAAATACCAAAACAAATATGGCAACACAGAATACGGTATGGTAATCTGACCTTGATCCCAAGGGTATTCATGGGAAAAATAGCATGTCTTGTTGGCAGGAAAATGCGGAGTACACATTGTGTAAGTCAATATAATGGTTACACACAATATGCATTCTTCTCTTGTTCTGTGAATAACATCAGCAGATTTGGGGATGGGAATATTCATGGTGGTGAAGCTGTGTGTCCTGAGAACAATTTACCAAACTTTTTTTCCAGCTAAGATTTAAAAGGTCAAATTTCTACATGTTTTTTGTCCAGCCCCACTTTTTTGCTGAAATATATGATCTCAAAAAGTTGGACCTCAAAAGTACCTATACATGGTAATTGAACCAAAATTTTCAGGAGCTCATTTCTCAGCCCAACATCATAATTTGAGTGGTTCAATTGAAAATTACTGAAAAAAATGACAAATGGCTACCTGAAACATGCCTTGGGTAAACCCATATAACAGCATGGGAACCACTAGTGTATTTAATTGTATTTGTACATCATGCTATTTACTATGATGCATTGCAAGTTTATCTGATCAAACTATGCAAAATTGTTGCCTAATATTAATAATATTCTCGTCATTGCACATAGAAAAACTTAAATGCTTACACCACAGGCAAATGGAATCCCTCTTGAGTCAGGTGGAGAGCCAATGCACAAATGACATTTTTGCTGAAATAAAAAAAAACACATTACTTGACTCAGAAAAGGAGATTTCTGAAATACAATTTTAAAGAAAGAATTGGTCAATGTCAACTATAGTAATCAAACAGGAAATCAAAGGAACAATAAAAAAGGCATGATTCCAGAACAATTCCCACATTTTTAAGCCAGCTTGAAAACTATGAGAGCTTCTATGTATAGAGTAAAAATATGTTTCTAAAACATTTAAATAAAAATATGTGCACGAAAAAACTTTCATAAGTTTTCAAGACATTGGACATAAAGTAAAACTCTTAACACCAATAAAAATGCTTTGCACAATACAATGTGAGTTTCTATTCCCCACTCACCATTGGGAAAGTGCTTTTCAACTCTAAAGATCGTTGCAGTTAATGAAACAAGAGCAATTTCCACAAGTACATATGACATTTAATGCACGACCGGTTTCGCTGAAGATGCTGTAAAAAGCGAAACCGGTCGTGCATTAAATGTCATACTTGTGGAAATTGCTCTTGTTTCATTAACTGCAGTGATGTTCCGGTTCCACTCCATCACGCCTGAAACCTCAGATTTTGTTCTAAAGATCGTGTTGACAACCAGGACAAAAGTGGTGTGTACCTGCTCAAATGCAGTGATTGTGACGGGGCATATGTGGGGCAGACTGGAAGAACATTCAAAACAAGAATCAGCGAACATAAACGATGTTTAAAATATAATGATTGTAAATCCTTCTTTGCCAAACACCTGATAGAAACGGGCCATAACAGTGATTTTAACCTAGAAGTGTTACATTTACATGACAAAAGTCGGAAACTAGATACTCTCTCACATTCACCACCAACTGTCAACTATCCCAACCCCCCTCCCTCCCCTCCTGCAAACGGCCCAATCCAATCCCAATACCAAAACCCGACTCCCACCCCCCCACCCGTGTAAGTCTTAGCACTCACCCCACCTCCTCTCCTGGAGTATATAAAGAACCCGAACTGTGCCAGATGTATGTATACCTTGAAAATGACGCTAAGACGTCGAAATCGATTGGGAAAAAATATACATCATATTGTGGAATAGTACAAAGTTTTTCATTTAACATGTTCAGTGTACCTAAATTCCATAAAGTATCGCCTGCCTCCATTGACATTATTATAAGTCCTTGAGAGAAGGAGTTGTTTTAGGTCTGACACCCATAGGTAGGGAAGGGGATTTGATACAAGCCATTGCCCCCTTTGGTCAATCTGTATGTAGGTTCTCTATGTCAGAAATGGAATGCATATCAAGACCAATTTTAAAGTTAAAAATTACTGAGTGAAGCACACTGATGCTATCAAACAACGAGGATTTATTAATTATTCTCTCAGCAGTTTCAATATTTTTCACAGAATAGGACAAAAATTATCCTTTTTCTTTGTTTTCCCAAGCAATTTCCTAACAAAAAAAACAAACAATTATACACCTCAAACACAACTAACAAACAACTGACTGGCATTTTAACATAGTTCTCTCTTCATGAAAGTACTTGTTCACAACCTGAACATAAGACAACACAGAATGAAGAGGTCAGCAGCAGCTAACTGACATCCAAATTAATCACTGCTGAGGATAAATGATGAGTTTCTATGGCATGAGCCTGACCAATGCATGCAATGTTAAAAACCTCTGGAAACATATTGCCAATAAATTTTTATAAGTGTAAGTCAATCCTTATCCAAATGGAATTAATAATTAGCCCATCAGTAAAGGAGTAATATGAAATCTGATTTACATATCATGGCACTACTCGTCAATTAATAAAGATAAAAAGACTTACTTCTTGTAGGCATTCCTTAAGTACTATTTCTTCAAGATCATCACTCTCAAGTAGGCTGTCTGGTTTCTCCATCGATAATGGATGAAAACGAAGTCGTAAAAGAAAGCGCCTGCCATACTTCTTTTTACCCTCAAGATTCAGGGGACTCCACTGATCTAAAAGAAGTAAATGGACAATTTAAGTACCAGTATGTAACATTGAAACCAAAAGTGAAACTTGGTGGCAGGGTTGGTAGAGGGACACTCCTTGTAGGGTGCTATTGTAGCAGCTACTCTTTTCAGTAGCTCTAGCTGTAATGCACAACATTTTACGTAGAAGTAGCTGTCAAAGTACATAGCAGTAAAAAAATCTCAGTAACCTGTAGCTGTTTTCATTAGCTCCTTTACAGCTACTTCAACAAATCACTCAGTAAACTATGGGATTGAAGATGAATAGTACTAGGGACAACATTATAAGATCTTTTCCTGAAAAATTATGCAATACTTTGCTTTAAAGTGATAATTGCAGAAATTTACAGATTAACCAAATAGCATAAAATATTATTTCTACTGCTTACAGTAGCTTAAAGTTATATACCATATGTGTTCTTGATCAGATACCATCTGGTCTGAAAGAGCTCTGTTCATATAGCAAAATTATATGGGATATTCAGGCAATCTGCTCCATTAAACTTCAATTTAATTCAACATTTTCAATTAAAGAGAGAAAAAATTAAAAAAAATTAAATTGAGATACCAAAAGTAGCTGAAAGTAGCAAGGGTATAACAGTAACTTTTTTCTTAAGGAAGTAGGTAGCGTAAGCTACCAATGTTTTTGTAGCTTACCAAACCCTGCTTGGTGGCTCTTGTATGTGCAAAGCATGATGCCAAGGAGGGGAAGGCATATGTGGAAGGGATTGGCAAATAAGCAGAGGGAAGAAGAGAGCACATGACGGGTAATGCTGCCAACGTAATTGCCAAAAAAAGCAACCCATAGAGAAAACAGGAAAGTGTCAGCAGCATGTTAAATGACGTTTACAATTCAAACAAAACTAAGTGCAATTCTGTTGATACAAATAACAGAAAGGGCATTTGGAAAAGTTGGAAACAATGGATTGCGACCATGGGAACCCTGGTGGTCACATGCTGAACTGTCTCATTTCCCCATGCAGAGGTAGTGCATAGACAAACGAGCCAGAGAGAAATAAAAATGCAACTGCCACCATGTTTCCCTACACCTGCACATAAATTTGCAAACACTACATAAACCATGATATCTACATATAATGGCACAAAGGATGCAAGGCCACATAAGACCATATGGTAGGACAATATTTGCCGATTTTCAATTTTTTCAAATTTAAGTCAAGGTCTTGAAGCTAAAATATTTTCCTGTTAATGCAAACATAACATACATTAAATTTAGAGTAAATCCATCCTTGGAAACCCATGCCACAGGGGTGCCAAACTTGAATTTTTAAGGGTGAGAAATGGTTTTTTTATTCATAAACAGATGCCAAGTGTAAGTGTCGATAAATTTTCCCAGTGAGAGGTATATCCTTCTATTAAGCACATTTTGTGAGGCTAAAACATTAGTTAATTGTGTGATGTAAATGACATACTCTCCTTCACTTGCTGAAGATGGTGCAGTGGCTGACAAAGTACAGTAGAATCCTGATTTAAGGTTTTTCAGGGGGGACAAAATTTAAAACACTAAATGAGGACTTGTCATTTTTTTTGAGGTTTTAGGGTCTGTAATGATTAGAACAGCTTTCCACGAAAAGAAAATATAATTTCAAGTCACTAAAAGGGGTCACATAAAACAATAAAAAATTTTCATAAGTTTTATATGCTCTTCCCAAAGAAGGTTGGATTCAGTGACAAAATGAAAATAAATGAAAAATGAACCAAAAATGAAAATGCCTTAACAAAAAATACAATGCATTGGCCTTCTGACTACTCAGGAATTCAATATCAATTTTAAAACTTTTAGGAGAGACTAATTATATTTCTGAACAGCTACTTTTTAAGTTCCTCAAACGGGGACTTTTTTGAGTGCTTACGACGCTTAGATAAAACACCCAATGCTGTGGATTCTCTTAAAATTGCTTCCCTTTTCATTATGATGTTGTTCAATGTTGTTACTGGCATGAACAGCTTCTTCGCCTAGTCAATTCTCTTTAAGTGAGGATTTTTATCCACCTCCTCAATAATTTTTCTCTGCTCTCTATAAACCAATAGCACCCAGGAGACTGGTACTAGTCGATCAGTGGTCTTGTTGAAGAGTTTTTTCTTGTAACACTGCTGACTCGACTGCTGTGGAACATATGATTTTCAAAGAAGTCGCCAACTCTCTTTTCTGAGCCACTTCTCACTGGCCTCATATGTGGCTATACAATACATTGTATTTTTTAAATCTGTTACGCAACTAACTAAAACCTTACTACCGACCATCCAACCCTAACTCGTACACGCTGTCATTTGAACCTTCAGGTAAAACACATTGTAATTCAACCCTCCCGCCTTTTTTGTGTGGCCGTAACTTAATAATGGCATGAAGCTAACGTCGGCATTTTTGGGGTTAAATTTTACTGTCGTCACTGTGGCACCTAATAGACGTTGGCAATTTTCCTAAGAAAAATGGATTTAAGGAAAATTCCCACTGGGAATGTTAGTGTGGATGGTTATCAACGTTAAAAATTCCATTTTTGCGCATTTCTCAGTGGTCTCGATGCATTTTTACTACCCATTTTATTCTGTAAAAGCGAGGTGTAGGCGGCTATGAACTCGAAAAATCATCATTAAAGACGAACGAAAGATACAGACATTTCATTTCGCAAAATATTGATACTTTCCAATTATGAGAATATTAAGGACGGTACGACATAATGAGAATGCCTTATTTAGCTATCAATTTTGATTTGTAGCTCCGAGAAATTAAGCTGCTGTTGCACATGCAAGTTTCTCACATGGCGTGCAGTTCGACATTCATTTTTTCTACACAGCGCCCGGGTAAATTTCGACAATTTCAACTGCGTAATATGGCATATCATCATTGAGTTAAACTTACTATTGGGGAAAATGCGGTTTTACATTTATGTATGTATTACCAAGAGCATACAATATCTTAGTGTTGGTATGTTAATTATACATTCATTCATTGTACATATACAAGCATCTTAAAGCGAAACCTTAAGGATCGTCGACCTATTGAAAACTAATACTGGTGATAGTCATCACTGATGTATGGATAATCATTTGCATGAATCATCATGAATAAACCTTAAATCGGATAAAAAATCTTGTGTGGGATAATTTTTTACAACCTAGAATGCGGAAAAACGCAGAATGCGGAGACGCTAAATTAGGACAATTTTTACATTGTTTTTATAGGGAATGAATCGGGACCTCAAAAAATAAACGTTAAATGCGGAAAAACGTTAAATGCGAAGACATTAAATCCGGATCCGACTGTAATTGACCTCATGAAGGAACGTCACTCCCATTAACAGCTTATCAACAATACCAACAAAAAAAAAACAAGCTTTCCTTCTAATAGACATGCTTTCCTCTACTCCAAATAATGAAAATAAAAAATGATTAATGTAATACCTATCAAGAATCTTGAATCAAGGCAATCTAGGGTGTCTAATACAGAAGTTCAAGGAGTCAGAAAGATCTACTGTTTACGATGAAGTCACTAAGTTTGAAATTGTTATGAAAAGAAATTTAAATGACTACTCAAAAAATTATTTTGACTGAACTTATGGGCCACCATACACAATATACTCATATTTTTACCTCAGACGTAGTGATGCATTGTGCGCTTTCGTGAATACATGCTTGGCAGGGTAAGCATCAGAAGGAGAAAACAAACACTGTAGCATATCCAACCCTTTACTGCTCATCATAACATTATTAATGTTTAAAAAACTTTGATAGTACGAATTAATCAATTTAATTTTTCAGTTATGTGGATTTACGAGAGTTAAAACCCACAGGGTAATAAGGCAATACAAATATAAATGCAAAAGTTTACGAATGTGGAAACGCCTTGCGTATCTAGCTACCAGGGGCCGACAATGTTTTTCAAAAACATTATTTAGTTAACAAGTTGAAAATCCTGCTGAAACGGGCTAAAGAATAGGTAAAATAGCCACAAAGTTGTGAATTAATTAAATAATTAAATAGAAATTTTTTGTTTTTTAAATTTTGAATGAAAATAAAATTTGTGTGTAAATATGGTTAAAAAAAAACTGTCAACTGTGCAATTATCTTAGACTAACTCTAATATCTAAATGTCAAAGATTTATTTGTACACAACATTCTTGGTGAAGCAGTCGGAGCTGTAACTAAGAACCTAAAAAAATAATGCAATGCTTGACAGTTCTCAAAAATATAACTAAAAAATCACCTCTCAATCTTGTTGGAGCTGACTGATGGTAGTGCTAATCATCATAATATTTTCTCTAATCATGCGAATAGCTCATAATTATACACGTGTCATTAAATATGTTGATGATGCTATGATAAAAAATGCTTATGGTTAACAAATAAGGCTTAGAATGGTAAACAAATAACAAATCAAGGGTGCAAAAGATCACCGAAATGGCAAATTTCAAAGGGGAGGTGAAAAATCAACACCCTTTAAAACTCAAAGCACTCAGATCTTAAAGTGAATCCATTGTAAAGTGATCCCATCGCAAAGTGGGGGTCTCCTGTATAACCATTATTTAGTTAAATTTAATTGCTATGGCAATTAACTGATGTTATAGCCTAAAAAAATGTGCATGATAGAAGAATATAACTGTCACAGCAAAAATATATATCAACATTTACAATTTGTGTCTGATTATAAAGAAAAAAACAATTTCACAAAAAATTGCAAGTTTAGCACGGAGTTCCAGGGGATATAGTCCAAATTTTGAAAATGTTATATTTGCTTCAAAAGGAAAGCATTTAAGCTTCAAGACCTTAGTTTTTCAACACCTAGAAATTTTGGCCTACCCTAACCACTATCTCATAGGGACATATTCTAGAAAAAGTCCCAGTCGAAGCATAGACCACTAAAAAGGCTATAGCCCATTTTGGGACCCAGACGGCAGTAGTTAGACTATGCCTACCGCAGGTTTAAGGAAGTTAGACCGGCGATGTCATTGAACTCATATTCATAGCTTCGTTTTAGCGCTGATCGACTTAGTCCCGGCAGCTTTAGTCCGGAGGAAGTTAAACCTATGGAATAATGGTTTAAAGTTGAATATAAGCTCCACGCGTCGCCACTTTTTCTTCAGTTTTTGAGGTGTTATGATTTTCGAAGGTGTTAAGTGATTAATCGTGAGTTCTCCAAGTTACAGCTAATTTAAGTGGTAATATTTTTTGTTAGTCTATCGTTAGGAATATTGTTGGCAAAGTGATTTAGGTTTATACTGACGTAAATAGTTGTATAGGCAGTAATGAAGTAGTTTCATTCTCAGGATACATAGTTAATTATTTTTTTATTTAGTTTAATTTTATTGGTAATCGGAATAGTTAATCAACTTTATAATTTAGTAAGTACATTTTATTAGGTATTATCGCTTGCATTGATTAAATTTGTTTTCACATCGCTTAGGTGTGTTCATTTGTTTACATTTTGTATGGTGAGTTTTGTTCAATCACGATAATATCAATAATATTTCATACTTTGTAACATCCTTTTGTTTACATTTTACATAGTTAGTTTTTCACGTTCATTTCAATTAGCTGTGCAATTTGATGAATAACTTGTTTTAGTGAATTTATTATTTGTGTAGCTAAATTAAATTTCGTGCATTGCACGAAACAAAACCGGGTGATTATGTTATATATTTTTAAGGATAATAAACTTAAAGAAAAATAGAAAAATGAATTGCAACGCGTCTAACAATAAGTCATAAATTTTTACAAAAATGAAATCAAAGATATCCAAACTGCAGGGAGCAGGATTTCGGGCCGATTTCAGTGAGCAAGAAAGTACCAGAAGCAAGTAATGAGTGGTAAAGGCATGGGTAAAGGGTTCGAAGGCAACGCACATCTCCTCAGAAGACCCCAAAAACCAGTTCAGAAATTCCAGGAAATACCATGCTACTTGACGAATAGCGGTGTTGCCAAGCGTTCCATCCCTGCGCGGTAGGCAAGTCTCAGAGTCAGTTAGTCCCCAAGGCTATCTCCCTCGACCCAATCTATGAATACCAACTTTTAGTACCGTTACAACTTAGACCGGACTAAGATAAACCGCATAACCCCAGGTTTAACTCGAAATCTATGAATACGGCTGAGAGGGTATATTAAAAAAATATATGGCTATTTTTCTGCTAATCCCACAGCCATTTGGATAGTGACTTTGCTGGAAAACGTTATCCCCGAATTAAAAAAATATAAAGATTTCTGGAAATAAACTTAAACATAAATGTAAGTAAACAAACTATGCCCATAAATTGGTATTTATACATAATAATAATAATTAATTTACTCCCCAAAAATTTTTTTTTCTACAAACTGGTAACAAGAAAAGAGCGGGAGCTGTGTGGTGGTCTCCAAGGTCATAAAACCAGAATTGAGCCACCAGCAAATTACAAAAAATGTATGCCATAAAAATAAATGCAGTGACTGTTACATAAGTATTGTTACAATGAAAACACCATCAAAATAAATGTTTAATATTTTCTTGAGAAAAAGCCAGCCTTAGGCAAGTTTTTATAATTTTGTTGAGAGTTAAATTTTTTAAATTTCAGCGGACAGTATATTAAATATCTTTGGCCCCATATAGAGAAAACAACGTTTATATATGCAAAAGGTCCACTGTATGTGGGAATTAAATATTACAATAAACTGCCTGACAAATTTAAAAACATGGACAATACCAGGTTTAAATCACAGATTAAACATTTTTACAAAAAAAGGCATACTATGTATGACCTTAAGGAATTTACTGCTGACAGTCAAGCTGCTGATTAGCAAGTCTTGGCTGGGAATTTGATTGATTTTCTATTATATGTATTTCTTGTTGTATTTAATTCTATATGGACATACCTTGTAACATTGAAGGTGAATAAATACATTATTATTATTATATAAAGTTAATCTTGGTATGTTTGTTACAATGTTTGACTCATTCCTTAAATTATATTTACATTTATCAGATACACTCGGTATATTTCCACTTCTGGCATAAAACAATTTTAAGACCTTAAATAAATAAAAATGCCTTAGTGGAAACATTTTGAGGGCCACGAACAACGAAAAGTAGTGTTCATAAGAATTTTCGGATGATATATATTACACGAATTATTTTTTTTTTGCAAGACAAGTGCACACTTAAATGTGTTCATGCATGCACTGCCCCAGCAGAGTATACCATTAGAGATTTTGGAATGAACAAGAGCTTGATATTTTTTTTTTTGATCAGAAGTGGACATTTGTTTTGTAAGAAGTAAAATTTGGACAAGGCAGTTCTAAGGCATTTGTTTACAGTAAGTAAATGTTTATTCCAGCATAGATTACAGTCCAAAATTACTCCCAAATATTTCATTTAATTCACTATCTCAATATCTGGACAGTTACAGGCACAATTAAAACAATTTATAGTATGAAATACCAATTTACAATTAAAATTACATGTATTACAGATGTCATAACATAAACTTCGTCTTATCACTTAACTCTAACCCATTGGAATCAAACGATTTTTATAAGAAACGTAGATCATCTTTAACAAATATTTCAACACAATTCCAATTAGGTGCTGAGTAGCACATCACTTATGTCATTAGCAAAAGCTGTGAGTTTACCAACGAATTTATTTTCACACAAATCGTTTATGTATATCAAAAACAGAATAGGTCCTAGAACAGAGCCCTGTGGAACTCCTGTCTCAATAGTTACATATTCACTAAAACAATTATTTACTTTCACATATTATGCTCTCGTTCACACATAACTTTTGAACCACTTTAGTGATATTCCACATATTCCGCCTTGCTCAAGTTTCATTAATAATACTTTGTGTGAGAGTGTATCAAATACCTTAGTTATATCTTGATATAACCCAATAGTCCGCATGCTTGAATTGACTGATTTGTATACTTCAGTCATATGCTTCTCTAGAGCATCTTCAGTTCCTAATCCATGTCTAAATCCAAACTGGTTTGCAATTGCAATCTATATCCCCTAAAGCATTGCAAAAATTTGCAATGCTTTAGGTGATAAAGCACTTCATTTAACTAAACTAAAAGTAAACTGTTAAGCTAGTCTTCACATTGTATTCTTCTACAATGAATTATAAAATTACTCAACGCAAAATCTATTTCGTTTCTTAGTTGATATTTTATAGATACATTATAGAAAGGTTCCTTAATCGTACTCACAAACAATTTATTTAATTTATAACTAAATAATTAATTATATAATTAATAGATTAAATCATAATTATAACTCAATTAATTAATACTTTGCAATAATGATTAAGACTCTGATATAGCTATTTGCTTTTAACTACTATATTTAACTCTCATCATAATTTGACAGTTTCACTCTTCTAATTATTAAAAGTGCAAACGATTTTAATGCCAAAAATGCCATCAGGTCTGACTGCCCCCTCTGCCCACCTCAAGCCCACTGAACTCAAGACAACCGAGGATTCATCACAAAGCAACCACTGTAAATTGCAGTTCCCATCTCATTAAGAAAAAAAGGTCCTATCAAAAGATGTTATAGATGGCTGATAAAAATAATACGGCTAGAGAGAATCAGCACTGAAGAAGTCCTACAGAGAGTTGGTGAGAAATGTGTTGGATGAAAACACAGGAATAAAAGGGACAAGTTGACTGGACACATTCCGAGACATAAGAGACCATTGAAAACTATAATTGTAGGGATATTGATTGATTGTCAGGTTGGGCGAAGGCCTTCTTTAGCCCTCCTGACACTCAGACCTCTTGGTCCATTGTGCCATCCCACATTTAACCTGTCGCAAGTTATGTTGGGCAAACTGGAAGAGGAGTGTCAACACGTACATATAAAGGAACATGAACGCTCCCTCAAAAACGCAGATGGCCATTCCCTATTTGCCCAGCATTTATTAGAGTGTAACCACAGCAGTGCTTTCAAACCTTTAATTTTACATATTGTAACTCCACAAGGTCAATGGGTGCGGAAGATAGCGAAAACAATCACGGTTAAGGGGTTCAAAGAAGTACAGGAACTCATTCCCAGGAGAGTTTAACGAGTGTATAGAAATCTCCCGAATACCTGACCTCGAGGGGGAGTCAGCTGATCGCTGCACGGGAGAAGAGGGGAGAGAGGGGAAGTCAGTGGTGGCTGCGTGAGGGAGACAAAAGGCTCGCTCTCTTTGTCGAACTTCCGGAGTAGAAGGAACAGAATTTCTTGAATTATCGGCAGGGAAGGAAGGTGGAGCTTCTTCACAAAGAAGGAGGAGATTGCATGTCCGCGATTGAAAGCTCTTCCTTGTCATCGCACAGCCACCTCTTCTGAGGACATCCATTCCGACGCTGCCAGCGGCCTGAAACTGCTCAGGACAGCAAAACCCTAGAGCTCTTCCTCCCTCATCAAGCGTCTACTTCTCCTGAGGATGCCTGTCCGGCGAAGCTATCAAACCGGAACAAGAGAGTGAGGCCAAAGCACTTGCCCTGTCCCTGTCACCTTGGTAACACTCCCAGCAGACGCTGTTAAACTCTCCCATAGTTCATTAAATTTATAGTAGACTCAGGGTGGGAGGACGTATGAGTTTCCCCATACCTGTAATTGCTTGGGTCGCTGACTGCACCTTGTGTATGCTTTTATTTGTGTTTCGCTTTCTTCTCATGCCCAGTATTATCGCATCAGCCACATCCTCAGTTTTTTTCGTAAATGAAGGGATCCTTTTTTTTGCCTTGCTGTCAAGTGTCGATTATTTAGATGAAATAAATGATGTCCATCGAAGTTTTTGTGTTGTAGCATACATCTTTCCCTTGAATTGTCGCGTGGCTCGTAAGAGAACCTATTTCACGGCCCTTGCCCGACATTGCTACCCTGGCATTTATTTTCAGTGTACCGGAGGGAAGGCGCCCGCACAGTTACAATATGTTGCCGAAAGGCCTAAAAATGCACGCTTTGGAACATATAGAAATTTGTGTGCTAGCTAAACACTAAATATTAATCTGTGTAATGACCATATATTTATGCATTCCTCTCTGTTGTTTTCGATATTTCCATGTTTGCAAGAGTAACTGCCACTCTCCCACATCCTATCCCCTCTCCTTCCACTCCCCTTCTCCCTCTCACCATTTATGGCTGCTAGGAGCCCTTCCAAACCCCTCCCCTCACAACCCTCCGTCTGTTGTCCATTCATAACCCACTAGTTTCCTCTGGGGTCCTTTCTTTGCAGCTCCTCACTTCGCTGCCTTTTTTGAATCATTATTTCAGCAGATCTTAGCCTACTTTCCTTGTCCTTCAGTCACAGAGTTTGGGCTGGGGCTTTTAACCACTCTTCCCTTTTAAAAAATAGAAAACAGTGTAACTTGGTGGCCTTCTACTCCTCTCACTGATTCACTTTCCTCTCGCAATTTTCCACCACCCCTTCTCACTTTTTTAACTTTAACTTTTTTTAACTTTCTCTGAGTATATAAATGTATGCCCTAAGCATCAGAATGTGCCAGAAGATGCCTTATTAAGGTGAAACTGGTCACAGTTTTTAAATCGAGTGTGGAAAAGTACAAATATTTTTATTAAAAAAAATTCTTATTAGGTTATAATAAAAGTTAGATAGACTATGTTCAAGCTACATGAAAGTTTATGATTAAAGGTACATTATGCATAGGATGACAGTGTACCTAATGAGTGCACGCTTGTCGTGAAATTAGTTTACAGCTGTACTACACATGAAAATACCAAAGGAAATAGGTGTGCTTCAGAGTAGAAAGAGATCTAAAGACAGCACTGGACTAACAACTTTTTCCTCATTTAGAATGATAGAGTGAAGATATTTTTTTACCTGGTTCGTAAACAACATTGAACATTTCTTCCAAAGCAACTGGAACATTGTCTCCATCTTTCTTCTTCTTCTTACGTCTCTTTTTCTTTGTATTGCAGCTCATGGTTTCTTTACTGGCAATAAAAAGGTAGGAAATATTTTTAAATAAGGCATTATACTTGGTAAACAAATGTTATGGCTAGTGATAGGATGATTCATTTATACGATTCCTTGACGCCTGAATTTGGGATTGAGTACATCAAAAATGGATGGATTGAACAAGATTCTCGATCTATTTCCCAATGGGGATTCCCTAGAACTTGTGATACTGAGCCAAGCAAAGGTAGAAACAAAAAAATGAATCAAAAGATTTCCACTATCAGTCAAGTGGTAGTCCAGGATTTCCAATTGACTGCCCAACAAAGGCAGCTTGCAACTGATACAAAAATCCAATGCTACTTCAAAGAGATTGAGAGACTATTAAGTATATGACATTTCTGAGAACGGATTAAATGATTATAACAGAAAAATTAAAAAAAAATAAATCCACTAGGCATTTTTATTTCAAATTGGTTGTCAAACACACTAAGTCGCTTGTTTACACACAAAATAATGATGAGTACTGCCTTCCAAGACTTTACCCTTTTAAGCACTTTTCAGTAAATGGAATTTATTGACTTATTTAGCAGTAAAATCAATGGTGTCAGGAATGAGAATAGGAAAAGGAGAATCACATTTCGATAACTGGCCATCTTTAACTGCAAAAGCTTTGCGATCAACCCATCAGTAGCTATGGTCAAAACACTTAACAATATATGGAGCTTGAATAGAGGAAAGAATACCTTATATTTAAAGAGGTAACCAAGATAAATAGCAGGGGTCAAAACTAACTTTTAAAAATCTTGCTCCTTTGCTGGCAATTCCCTTTTGCATAAACAGAATTGCAGCCAAAATTGTTGGAAATTCAACATTTTAAAAAACCATTTGACATTACTAATATTCTTGTGTGAGTGAATTCGACTGGATCAACTTTGTGAAATATCATCTTCAAAGATAAAAACTTAACGACTGGTTGCATCCAACGGAGGACATCATCCAGTAAATGTCCTGATGATGTACACTGTTGGACAAAACCATGATTCAACTTATTAAAAGGTGGTAAAAATTAGTATAAAAGTGTTTATCCCTTTTATAATTTATCAAAATGTTCTGCCACCTGTGTTGGGCATGCATCAAGGAGTGATCAAAGCAATCTTTCTTCACGAGTACAATAAGGACTGTCACTGTCACCATTATTTTTTAAATTTATCTCATAGCAATTGCAGGTGGGGCAGTGGTGAGATGTCCATGATGTGCAGTAGGAGATGAATGATTCAGAAGGCAAAAGGGAAGCAGTCATAAACTATAAGACTGGGTTCTAATTGTTTAGGATCATATCCATATTATGAAGTCATGCCGAATAAAAATGAAATGTTGCTCAAAATTTTCAATAATCCTGATTTTTCCCAGTATGTTTATCACTATTTTGGGAGTCCAAAACTGGGTATGAAAGTGAATTGGATTCGGCACGAGTGTTTCTTGACGAATATTATGTGTTAAGGGAAACCTTTGTAATGTATTTCTTTTAGAAGATAACATTTTTCTAAAATCATTGCATTTAGCGAGAAACGGACTATGTTCTTGTGTTAGGTTTGTTTCCGCTAAGCAACGAAAACCAAAAATGTATGCATCGCAACAAAAACCCACCACGGGCCAGAAGACTTACGTGGATCCTGGGCTGTAACCTGAGAACTCTTTTTCTTCCGCGTGTGTAAAAATCACGGAACAATCAGAAGTTCCATATGAAGTACACAGCAGATAGTCGTCAAACATTTCCATTGCCGAAGCGAGATCTGCCACATTTAACACAGGTAGCACGGAATAGAAATTTTCAGAAACAATAAACAAAACAATGACCCCTCCATTCGCCCCTCACGAACAGGTGCGGACAAATGAAATACGAATATAGTAATAAGCGTAATAAGTGGTAATAAGAATAATAAATAGGGACGGTAGAGACCGTAGAGACCATTGAGGTGAGACTTCTCTGATATCACTTTCTTAGCAATAAACATGAATTTTATCCGAGTTTCAATGGAATTGCTCTAAGAAATATATTTAACTCATTGGAATGAAATATACTCGGAATTCTTCTAAATGAGCAATCGTAGATTCAAGTACTGAGTTGGCATTTGATGGAATTTGGTCGGTGGCGAGATTGGCAGTTTGTATTTTTTTTATTAAAGGTAATGACTGAATTGATTATACAGTCTACCTTTACTTTGTGGAGATATTTCGATGTCCATGTTTGATGTCATTCATTTACTTTTCAGTCCAGTTGCAATCAAGCTATGAGTGAAGAAGAGGTTTTGGATGCTGACATTGCCTTGAGATTGAATGACTTTGATCAGTCTTTGGAGAGGACTGGGCGGTATTTAAAAGCAATATGTGACCAAGGACCCGAGTTTTATTCCTCATTAAATTTAGAAGATAAATCAAGGCATGATCTATATATTGCGTATTCCGTAAACGCCCTTTATTGGACTTATCTGCGAACGCTAGGTATTAATCCAGCGGCATGTAATACTGATGGCGAAGAAGAGAAGCCTCATCCTGTAACTGATGAGCTGAATAGAGTTCGAGCCTCACTCTCCAGGGCGAAGATGATTGCGGAAAAGAAGAAAATGGCGCGATTGAACCAGCGAGCTGCAGTAAGATTTGTTCGTGGAGCATTGTGGGCTCCTGGGCAGCCTGGAGGTGTTACAGATCAGCTAAGGGAGCTCGATAAAAAACTTGCCGATAAATTCAAAGGAGAAGATAGTGAATCGACTATCAAACAAGATGACTGAAAGTCGCTAGTTTGTGTCATTTTACATCATTTGTATCCTACAAGACTTTTGACTAATTTGTTACGACCGTGTGTATGCATGATATACTTCTGTATTGGTAAATCGGTGATAAAAGCGCAATTGATAATGTAAATTTGGCTGGTCGTTTTCCTTCTAACTTGTGCCGGGACATGCATTAATGGGCATTTCACGGAAACTGTGCTTGTAGAGCCCAGAGTACTTTAAAGCAATGCAAAACATTCTAATTAGAATGTTTTGCATCCATCAATCCATATCAAATGTCCATAAATATCCCGGAAAAATAGAAAATGGGAAAATGTCTCCAAGCCCACGCATACCCAAAGGGTGTGAGGATCATTAACATACTTGAACTCGATGTAGTGTCTCTCTCCATCTTATGCTCAAATTACATAGGCGAAGCTGAAGTGACAAAATAATAGGTGTCAGCATGTACCAAAAATTCCTTCCCATGCACTATTAATGACCACAACAAAAACGCACTAAAATACGTCATCAATACACTTCACGTTTCATTACCTCCTTAGTCCAATTCTTTATCCCTATTCCCTCCCTCCTTATATTCTGCATCATTCCCTTTCAGTGGTTTTCAGGGTAGTATGTAGATAAATCTCTAGGAATGAGATCAAATGGATCGGTCAAGTGAATTGTTAGTAATTTTAAGAAACTCGTTACTGTGACTAACTCCTACCTGTAAGTTGAGATTACCAACAAAGTAGATCACTAGTTTTACTCTCCAAGCTTCCATCTGTGTTGGTTCAGAAGAAAGTTTTTCACTAAAACACTGGAACCAAGGAACCACGCCACAAAATCCAATTCACTTAATTTTGTGTATTATCTTTTATTACTGCCATACAGCTCTTCAAGATTTATGAGAGCTAATGAATAATATAATAATTGGAAATTAATTAAGAAGAGCATGAAATAGTGCTATCAAAACTTATCATATACACCCATCCTTCGTTACATCAATTTAGGAAGGCACAGAGGTTCAGCCTTCACAAAAGCTTTTATAGTCTGTCAGGTACAACTCTTTATACCTAACAACAAAATATTGCACCAAATACAGCAATTAATATCTTCCCCTTCACAGGAGTAAATATGTAAATCAAGGAAGAGAAAACACAACATGTGAATGCATATATATGTACAGTAATTGTAAAATAATAATAACCCAATCTTTTTACATTTTTACACTCTATAGTAGTAATAAATAGTTCACTGGAATATCTGTCAGAAGTAACACCTTTCATCTGCTACGGCGCTTTTCTTTGTCACAGCCAAGAACCTTTAGAGCACATTTTAACACTGTTGAAAGCTTCTCAATATCACTATCCCCACCAACTTCTGTTCTATTGCTCATGTTTAATCCTTTGCCCATAAATGCTTTGCCACCATCAGTAGACAGAAAATGAGATAGACAATTCATAAGAGCAAAATCTATTCCAGCTCCCTTCAGGATCTGCTTTCCTTTGAAGTTGTTCGCTGAAAGTGCCCAGACAGCCGACGCAGCAACTTCTTTGTGAAAAACAGAACCACCACGTCTGTTAAGAACCTGGATGAGAAGCTCCAAGAAATCATCTGAAAAAAATATACTCGTGTCATAATAATAATATCAACTGGTGGTCAAATGTGCTGAAATAGGAAGCAACAATAATAATCATTGACGTTACTGTTGTAACATACCGCTCCATCAATAATTTCAGACTTCATCAACTGTGGTGACCTGTATCAAAACAGGTTGTAACTAAATCATTCTTTATGATGATAATTGTGCATATTTTTATCCATCCATGATAGTTAAATTCACACAATATCAGCTGAATTTGTATAAAAAATGCTTTATTTACCCAGAAACTTAGTCCCTAAATATAAGAGGTCATGCTATTGTCTTCTGGATCACATGAAATTCTAGAGCAATGAAAGTTGTCAGCTGTAGAAATGTAAAACAAAGTTTTTTACTTTAAAAATAATGGTGATAAAATATGCACGAAATTGCTAAAAAAAATCACCTAGACCGTGAATTCATCTCGGTATTTTCTCATGGCAAGTTTCAATGAATTTCATCACCATTATCATGGCAGAAGCAAAACTTCACTTATGTAACTTAAATTACTACATAGTGATGGTATACGATTTAGCCTCATAGGTAGCTGTATGTAATGGGTTCTTTGAGATCCTTATTTCCCTAACCTAGTCATCCTTAATAGACCATATGGCTGAACACCTAGTTCCGTTTAATCCTGCAGAAGTTGCCACAAGAATCAGGAAGCATGGGTAAAGTATAGGTATAGCAAAATTTTGTGGCACTCATCAGTGGAGAATTAGAGGTCGATGAGGGTAAATCAAGGGTTGATGAGCTGGCAAAGGTACCAAAGAACTTCCAGAGGGACCTCTGGAGGAAGACTCTGCTACTTTATCCCACATCTCTTGCATGATTTCCTCTCATTTGCATTCGCTTGTTCTTCACAAGTGAGTGCCACCAATTTTTGCTACACCTATAGTGGTCTGGGCATTGGCCCATCAACTTTCGAACTAATTCAGAGTTAGGAAAGGTTGACAACTTAGAAAGCTTACAGCACCATGCAGTCAGATTTTTTTAGAAAAATAACTTTTCAGTTGCAGTAGCCTCATTTTATTGATCCAATTATCTGCATGAGAAGAGTGAGCTACTGTAGGCAAGGGCAGGTAGTGGGACCCATGTAACCTGGATGGACCCTTTCCTGTGGGCAGGAAACAGGAATTGTCCAGAAACAGTGGAGATGCAAGTGCTATGAGTTCATTGGTTTTATGTGAAACTTGTATAGAATATGTACTCACTCCAAATTTTCATTCATAGCTGTTTTCTGATTACTGTATTTGACGGCATATGAAATGAACTTTTGTTCACAAAATAATCCCTCTAAAATCACCCTGGGTCTTATATGCAAAGGTGAGTCCTTACGTAGGCTTAAGTCATCCCGGATGCACACTACAGTGGGCAAATTTTACCCCAGAAGGTCACTATAACTATGTAGACCTACTCCAAAATATTATTGCTTACTTGAACAGTATTGTGATTGTCAATATTATACTCGGTATAATTGTCATGAACAGTAATTGGGTCAATATACATCCCTACAAACCAGAAAAGGATTAAATCTAGATTTTTTAAGGATTTGGAAATACATTGAATCTGTATTTCTAAATCCTTCTTTAATACATGGTAAATCTATATTTTTAAATATAGATTTCCCAAACCCTTCTTTAATACATTGTAAATCTAGATTTCCAAATCCCAATGAAAATATTTTAAATCTAGTTTTTCTGATCCCCTCTTTCTTTATTTATCGCATATAAATATATGATGGTGGTATTCATTAAAAATCTCCATTGAAAATCCCAATACCTAGAGACAACAACTCCATTAAAAATTCCTGTAGGGAATGTCAAGACTTAAAATTCCGTATAGGGACGTGAAATTCCGCATAGGAATTTTGTACCCAATGGGGGAACTACATATTTCTATGGGTCTTCAATGGAGACTCCTATAGAGAATGTGAACATATTGAAATGTTCGTATGGGGATATGACTTCCCAGCCACTGCATGACGTCCAATAGACGTCCATTTTACATCCAGAAATCTCTTATGGACATCCTTTGGATGTCATTCAAATGACATACTATGAAGGTCCCTATAGGGACATCCATACGGAGGCCACAGCATGATATCTAATGGACATGATGTAAAATAAATCGTAAATAATATAAATTCCTATGAGAAATAAAAGAAACTGCAGTTACTGGTTGATACCAATTAAATCGAGGTAATATTAGCTGTGGGTCTGCAACGTGCGCCCCCTGAGGGTTGCGCCCCTAGGGGGTTGTGTTTGAATCGCTCGTAATTATTCCGAGCACGTAACTAAGGAGTCACGTGCCACAATAACAAATGGTTCGACATTTTGGCGTGTTTAAACCACTCGGATGGATATCTTAAGCGAGTGATATGTTGTTTATCGTGTCTATAATCAGGTTATTATATTCCATCAACAGAATTTCGGTGAAAAAATACGATTGGGAAGACTGCATGAGATTTACGAAATACAAACCAGAAAAGGATTAAATCTAGATTTTTTAAGGATTTGGAAATACAAGGCCAGCCCCTAGCTACGGCGCTGAAGCTAGGGGCTGGCCAGAGCGTGCGGGAATTGGAAAATCTTGTTTATTCGCAGTAATATTGCATTTATATTCATACTATGTGGCAACATAGGATAACAGTTATCTGGCATTAATTAATGGCAAATAACTTGTATCAAGATTTTATGGCATTTCCTTCAAACTATCATGGAATTATCATTTAATGATTAATGTTCTCAAAGTCACATTTATCCACGTAAGTGACTACATATTACACGACACTACACCTTTCTCTACGCTGAATTTATAAGAACTGGTGCAAAAATAGGTGCGACGAGTTGTAGGTTAGGTATGTATGCGATACATATTCCACATCGATCGGTGGCTATGAGTTACTATATATATATCATACGTACTGCAACATACCATGGCGCAATAGCACATTCAAATTGTTAAAATGAAAAAAATCTTTTTTTTTTATTTTGAAAAGATTTCAAAATCTAGATTAAATCTGTGAACAATCCCAGATTAAATTTCGAAAAAATCTATATAAAATCTAGATTTAATACGTCATGTAGCGGACATAGCAACAAGTTCAATCTGGATTGAATCTAGATTTTGAACAGATACAATGAATGCAAAAATCCATATTTAATCTATATTAAATCTTTTTCTGGTTTGTAGGGATGTATACCATTTTGATTGCCTCTGTGTGAATATTAATGTATAAAGAACGTCATCTCCTCGCCATAGAAGACATTGGAATACCATGCACCTAAATAGTAAAACTAGAAAAATAATCTTCAAATGTATGGTATATTACTTGAATATGGATCAGGGCACACTTTTAAAAACTTATGCCAAAAAAGTGCAAAACTTATTTCAGTGATGTTAGGAAAATGTTTCCCCATTGAAACCAGTTTTTTAAATAGACCCTTCTTGTTTGAAACTCTTCTACTAGGTACCATTTTAATGGAGCCATATTTTGCATTGACTGAAATAATTTATTCCTAAATATATCACACTGAAATGGGGGGTCTTAAGTGCCCATGCCTCATATATCATCAATTATGGTAATTAGACACAAAAAAATGTAAACTCCTTGATTTTTGTAATAATATCTAATATGAGGTAGTTTCCAGGGTTACTTAGTAGAAGCAATTAATGATAAAATGAAACACTAAGAAATTCCACAGGTAAAATTTAATTACTACAAGGTTTCAATGCATAGTGTCATCATCAGGTCAGGACCTTTTACAACCAGAATGCATTAAAACCTGATCGTAATTAAATTTTCTAATTGGATTTTCTAATTGTTTCATTAAATCATATTATCTAATATCAACACAACTAAGCAATTTATTCATGAATTCTGTCTGAGAAACAAGAGCCCTAATTATCCCGGAATGGAGGATGCTCCTCCGGAATAATAAGGAAAATTCAGCATTCGAACCTCTCTTGGAAAGGTCAAGACTTTAAATTTGACAATGGAATAGAAGAGAGAAGGTGATTGTCAAATATGCACGAACATTTTCTCTGCAATTGCCTGAGCAAACACAGGAGTAAATTTCTTCAGCTGAAGGAACAAATAAGGATCCACCCCACAAATTACCTTGCTGTGCTAGAATGAAGCTCTGAATGTGAATTTGTCCAGCACTGTGCATGCATTTCATGCAGTGATTGGACATGGCTAAAAAGGGATTATGTAATAATAAGACCTAATTCTAGCGACATGATTTTTTGTCAAAGTTATCAGTCAGCAGAGAATATCACTTTCATGTGATTGATTTATATATTTACCCAAAAAAGTAAAACGTTGAAAGATTCTTGTACTTATTGATTGGGAGTAGGTCAGTTTCATCCCATACACTACCTTTGTCCTAAAAATATCTTCTGCCCCAAAAATCTCAGTACAATGTTTCAATAAATTTCTCATCATTGCGTTTGCAAAAATTATGTGGGATGCAGTCACGTGCACAGGCACAAAGATGTACACATAAGAGGGTAAAATTAGGATATATCTGGGTTCAAATCCAGGTCAAGTCAAATGATTTTTTTTCAAGGTGAACTTTCACCCTCTTTGGAGTATATAGTATGCATTTATGTATAAAATTATTTTGATTTACATTCGCATTGAGCTTGTGGTTTTAAAAACCGTTTTAATTAATATTCAATTTAAATGGATTTTAAAGTAAAATAACCAAAACTTCAATAACACAAAATAATTTAGGCTTTTAATTTAAGGTCTTTGACAAAGAAATACACCGGGTTTTTGCAAGGGGGGCAACCTTTCCCAAGGGGCCGCCAATGCACCTACCTGAAGTCTCAAACTCACTCATCAGGCTGATGTGCATGGTTCTGTGAGGCTAAATTTCCATTACCTATGACCATGGTTTTAAATGCATTATGGGACCATAAAGTTTCCCAACAAACAGAGTGCTACCACTATGGCTCTGAGGGAAAATTTGCTTCCTTTCCGAAGGCATGTTATTCTTAGGTCTCAGCCACGATGAGGAAAGTTTAAATGCAGAGTTTAAATGCAGAGAGAATAAATTTCAATAAGACTCATTGTCCTGGTGGTGCTCTATTTTTGGCAAATATTATTATCCTATAGTACGTACGTACTTTGTTCATAATATTACAAAAATTAAATCTTGGCTCATTGTAAAGTGATTACTTCTTAATACACAAGTCTCCAGGGTAAACGGGATGCCGAGGGAAATGAGTACAAAGAGTTGGGAGAAGATGGGGGATGCATAAAAAATATCAGAGTGCATAACATGCTCTATAAAAATGCATATGTGTAAGCTATTTTGTTAGAATTACACATACAAAATAATGAAGCAAAAATATTCCAAGTCTATGTATATCTTTCAGTCTCAGAACTATCATTGAACCCCATGAGTCAAGTTTTCCACTTCTTCCATAACATTAGTAATTTCCATGATTATTGTGGAGTTTTGTTTTCTTGTTTAGCAAAGATTAAAAAATCACAAAAAGATTTGAAAAAAGAATAAATCTTACCTGATGCTAACATTCTGGCTCTGTTCTGAGGATGGAATGACAAATTCCTTAGCACCAACAGAAAAGATTCTTGCTTTGCAGTAGGTTTTCTGGCTAGACTCAGCAATAATTCAAACATTTCTGAAATCTAAATAAAATACAGAGAACGTCAATCAAGAAAGTGAATAAAAGAGAATTTTGCAGTGCTAATTTGAAAATTATGTTAAAAATGCACCAGTATTGAAATTAACATTTTAGATTACATATGAGAATTTCCTCATTTAAAAAAATTGAAAAGGTATCTAGGAATGAACTAGACCAAGCAAGTAATTCCATTCTCTTATTCATATGACCTCACATCCTGCAGGTCTCCCTCATACCTCTACAACAATGTTTCACAAAAGGAATTCAATCAAATAATCATTTATATTTTTCACTGATTAATGTATGCACTTAAACACTTGAAAAATAGATATCATCACTTTTTTGTAATAAAAAAATAAGTTAACAATTTTTATTTCCAAAAAACAAATACATCACTGAAAATCTACAGATTTTGGGTAGCCACAAGGCCTCACTTTTCTCAAAACATTTGGCCACATTAACATCTATTCCAGCCTTCCAATGGAGTTTGAATTAGCACATTTTTTATTCAATCCATGTTTAGAACCAAATAAGTAATTTATTAATGCTTAAAAAAGGCCAGGCTTAATTTCACTGAACAGTGACGACGCAGGACTCTCATTAAAATTCATGACCTTATATTTGCAGTGCAAAACCATGGCATGACGGAGCAACAAAAACAGTTAGGTTATATATTTTTCAGCAGCACAAAACTTAGTGTTTCAAAGACAAAAAGAAAAATGCTCAACCTTTCCATCGAATCTATATACATATATTAATTTTGTAGTGTGTCAGTCAGTCAGTCTGTATCCATTTTGTTTATTTCTTTCTCAAGTTTGGAGCTAGAGAGATGAGATTTGGTGCATAAAATGTGGATTCTCTGTCTGTATGATTTGGTAGAAGTTTTGGATTTTAAGCAGTTGGTGGTGCAAAGAAAAATGCAAAAAACCGTGGTTTTTGAGAGTTTATATTTAGTTAGAATTCGGGGACTAAAGTTTTTTGGGACTCCCAGGATCACTTTTTCAGAGCGAGTCTATCTTTCTCGGGACTCCCGGGTTCACTTAAATAGGTTAGCATATGAAATGTATGTATTATATGCAGAATTAAATGGTTAGCTATTAAGCTCCGTAAAAAACTGCCTAACAACGATGAATTTATTTAGGTTAGCAACGGTGAAGTAAACAAACAGTACTCATTAAATTACAATCAGTTACAAACCATATGGGCACATAAACGTTAATTTATCTTTTTCGGGTAATGTCGATTGCACTACGATATCTGTATTACTTTATTTTAAGTTCTTTTATTTCCCTTGATATATAGCTACTTTTACGTGAATAAAGGTGAAATTCGGCAATAAGTCGAGTTGAAAATGAAAGGTACAGTTAAGTATGCCAATCAAATTTATTTAGTGAAGATATTTAGAAATTATCCTGGTGAATGTTTAAATGTATGCCACTCCAAAACAATAAGTTAAAGTACTGTAAACTAAACTTAAATATAATCAATTAGGTAAGTGTTTTGATATTGATTTGGTTTTATTGCATAAGATATACGATTAGCTAGTGTAGGTGAAATGAACCTCAAGAGTTTTCCATGCATTAAAGTGTCTGGATAAATACCAAAGGTCGTAAACGTTTCAATACATTTGCATATGCCGCTGTCTCAATATTGGTACAAACTTCACGTCGAAAGTTTAAAAGTATTACTTATACCATTACGAATGCTATATGAATGTGCGAGAAACTGACCTCGGAGATGATTCATTACCATACAAAATAAAAACAGCAAGAATAATGGTCTGAGGCACCTACTTCAGCTTTGAAAATTATGCAGTGGGAGTTTAAGGGGGTGGTTCAAAACACTGTCTTTCCCGTGCGTAATGGCGTAAACTTGATTATTTGTAACAAAACAAAAATGGAACGTCCCACGTGTTCTCCACAAATATTGCAAACAAAAATACATAATTTAATGGAAATACATATAAACTTATGGGGCCTGGAAGAGTCTGTCCACGGTGCTTTTTTTTTATTTTGAGCCTTAATTCTTTGATAGTGCAGTCCATTTTTATTTAAGTATTCATCATATTACATGGCTAATGCTTCGAATAAATGCAAGGCAGCTTGGTCTGTCATTAAGAGGGAAACAGGTTTGTCCACCAAGCACAAGGAAATACCAATTGAGGCTCATGTTCTCAATGCATCATTTATTAACTCTGTGGATAGCATTCTTCCTTGTGTCAGCAACAGCAAGGTGACTTCTGTCCAACTCCCTCAGAAATTCCATTCTGATAGCATTCCATTTCAGTGGAAGGAAACTTCACAGTTAGAAATAATCAGAGCTGTAAAACATTTTAAAAACTCCAACAGTAAGGATATATTTGGTCATTCTAGTACTAACATAATCAATTCAGTTATTCACTCAATAGCATATCTTCTTGCAACAGTCATCAATTCATGCTTTCAATCAGGTAATTTTCCTGACAGCCTCAAATACACAAAGGTGATTCCTGTTTATAAGCATGGTGATAGAAATTCGCCTAGTAGCTACCATCCAATCTCTATCATCCCAGTTTTTGCTAAAAATTTTGAAAGTGTTGCTCACACTCAAATTGTGAGCCACCTTGAATCCCTAAATTTAATTACATCAACTCAGTTTGGGTTCAGAGTTGGCAAAAGCTCAACTCAAGCAGTTGATTGTATAATTAAGCAAATTATCAATGCATTTGAAGAAAAGCATAGTTTATCACTTAACGTTATGTGATCTGTCATCTGCCTTTGACTGTGTTGATCACATAATGCTTCTACAGAAGCTACAGTACTATGGCTTCCAGGGTGCTGAATTTGAATTCATGCTCTCATATCTGTGCAATCGCAAGCTGATGGGACAGGTCAATGGTACCCAATCAGAATTCCTCAAGGTTAGGCATGGGGTGCCTGAAGGATCTGTACTTGGTCCCCTCCTATTCCTACTGATGATCAATGACCTACCAGCGAATGTATCCACTGATTGTGTCCTGTATGCTGATGACACAACTTTCTTGCATCAGGGTATCAATCCCACTGATACAAATAAGATGATATCTGACACGCTAGCTCAAGCAAACGATTGGTTCTCAGCTAATAGATTCTTTATGAATCCAATGAAAACCCAATTTTTAACCTGTTCCCTTCAACATGTTACACTAGAAAATGAAGCTGTTAAACTTCTTGGCTTTCACCTTGACCACAAATTAACTTGGAGTTCTCACATTTTTAACATTAGGAAAAAACTTGCCAAAGTCCTGTTCTTAATCAGAAAACTGAAATGGTGTGTGACCAAAGACAATCTTCTTAATGCATACTATGCATTTTTTCAATCACACCTTGCATATGGTATCAGACTTTGGGGGCATACCTCAGATGTAAAACTGATATTATTACTTCAGAAGAAGGTGGTTAGGGTAATCACTAACACAGGATTTAATGAACATTGTAAACAACTTTTTGTTCAATTAGGCATAATGACTGTATGTAGCCTTTATGTATTTCATATTCTGTTGTACATTAAAGTAAATCTGCACATGTACTCAATAAGGGCAGATGTACATAACCACGCCACTAGAGCCAACCACAAACTAGACATGCCTCACTGTAGACTGGCTAAATCATTTAAATATGAAAATTTGGCTATTAAGTGCTTTAATATGCTGACCAACTCAGCAAGAATGGTAGGTGACAAAGTTTTCTGCACGGCCCTAGAGAAATGGCTTTTAAAAAACCTTTATACTCTCTAGATGAATACTTTGAAATCGACTTCTCTACAATAGGGTTCTAATTTATACTTATAATGTGTTTTGTATTCTATGGATTGTGTTGTTCATGTATCATCACATGAGGTGTATAATGACTGACGACATCTACCACAACGCTTGTTGTGCAACAGATGAATAAAGATTATGATTATGATCACACTTTCATTGACTTCGTGACTGCTGACGAACTGTCCCCATCGCTTCCACCGTTTTTGCGAATGTTGGAGGATATTTGGCTCTGCTTCATCTTTCCCGGTGTCTTCTTCTTCCTTTTTGTTCATAGACTTCATCTATTGACATCAATCTACTGATAAAAATACGCGATAATGAGATTCACCGACTTTTTCAATTATATTTAGGAAGATGAAAGATTATGTTTGGAATTATAGTTATTATTCATTTGTTACGTAATTATCTCCATATCTTATGCTCTTGGCTTTAATGGAGTCGCAGGCATACTTCACAAAATGCATCGCTTTCAGGATATTTTCTTTTCTTCCTGACTCGAGAAGGCTGGCCAACAATTGACATTGACAATGGCCAACAATATTGACAAGTAGTTTCCTGTACTTATGCTTCATACATCGTATGATGCCTTGATCGAGGGGCTGAAGACACTCGTGCAATTTGGAGGAAAAAACACCACTTTAACATTTCTTAAAAATGCAGTGTCTTGGATGTGCTGCGCAGTGATCAATAAGCAACAAAAGATTACGATTTTATCCACCTATCTTTGCATCCAGTGCTCGCAGGAACTTCTTGAAAATTGTGGTGGTCATGCAGGCATTAGAGTTGCAATCATACGTCCAAGGTAATGTTTGAAGCATCTGGGGCATTTATATTTCCCGATCACTTACGGGATCAGTTTTTCCATTCCAATTTCATTGCAACATAGGAAAGTCAGCCTCTCCTTCCTCATTTTACCTCCATGGCACTTATCTCCTCCAAATGCCAGTGTTTTATCAAGAAGCAAATTAAAAAATAAACCCGTCTCATCGGCATTAAAAATGTTATAGATAATTGAACGTTCTACAACCGTTAAACAGTTGAAAGAAAATAAACTCCCCAAGGCCGTACTCTTTAAAGAGTAGGCCTTGGGGAATTTATTTTCTTTCAATTAAAAATGTTATTCGGGCTGTAGTTTTTGATGATGACATAGATGATGATCTCATGTGCTCTTGCTTACACAGTTTTGATTCCATAGGCGACAACAGTGACAGCCGCGACAGTGATAAAACAAACGAATATCACAATAAAATACGCTGCTTGTGTGGACCTTGTGAAGCATTGAATAGGTGATTCTAATGTTTGAGATTGCTTTTTTCTTACTTCATTAACATTTTTTTACCATAATATGACTATCAAAATAGTATTGTAAGCGATAACGATCTTTTTTTAATGCAAGAAGTAAACCTCTTCAAATTTATCTATTGTCTTATTAACCTATGAGGCAGTTATTTCCCTAGGACAAATTTGGCTTGGTCCTCCTCCAAACGTGCTAAAGAGGTGACGAAAATGTGCTATTAAGGAACGTCTTAACTGTGAAATGCCACTCTTCCTTCAGGAAATACACAATATGTTAAACCAAACCTATTTATAAACAATTTGAAAATTAAGTTTAAGAGAAAATAATTCTATTTCTTTCATTTACATATGCAAGAATAACATTAAAAGTGTATTTTGCCTGCTTTTTAATAGCAAAATCATTGAAGATATTATAAAATTCTATTTTGTCTGTCAGTCAATGTTCTACAGAAAATATAAAAAGATTCCTATATGCATAGTAATTTTTAAGAAATTGTAATTTTTAACTCTCAGGATATTTGACAGTTTAATGCTTCTTACAAGTACAAAGTGTTTACAAATAGTTTTTTAAAGCCAAAAATGCCACCTCGCATGCCCCGTCCAAGGTATGACACTGGGTTTCACTGTTAGACATCATCTTTTGATTAATCATCATCTAAACATGGCTGTTGCATGGAGGCCACCGACTTTTCTATTCTAATTAGCTCACCCACAGCAGTGAAAGGGTTAGTGAAATGAAAAGCAATAGCAATAATGTCACCGTAAGATTCTCCATAACACCCAGGTGGACTGTAAACCTTTTTTTTAATGAACTTTCTTTTGTGGCTGAGTATTTACCATAGTATGGCAGCATACACCTCCACATTTGAAATTTCCCTGGTAGATTTTAAACCCCCACATGAATAATTTCTCATGAATCAGCTCTATTATTTTCAAATAAATATATTCTAAAATATACTGCACCTTAGGTACTGATAGCTGTCCTTCGGGATACATGGTGAAATGGAGAAGAAAATGCAGCCACAATTGCTCCACAGAATTCACCAGCTGAATATTAATCCTTTTCTCACAAGGGTGTAACTTGGTCAGAGAGCGCAACAATCCTCCCTATCAATGGAATAAAGGGATACATTAGTTTGAGTAAAAAGGCAGAATTTAACAACACAAAAACTATGGTAAAGTAGGCTTCTGATCATCCACGACGTAAGGGAAATAATTTTCCAGGACAATTGAAATCAAAGGAAATCCACTTCCAGCTAACAAAATGTAGGTACAGTAGAACCTCACTTATGAAACTTTCAGCGGACCAGCAAAAAAAGTTTCATAAGTGAGGTAGTTTCACAACAGAGGTTTCATAGTCAGGGAACAAGAAACCCTTTTCAACTGTCTAATTTGGTCTGCTTTGTTTCATGGTTGCAATTACATGTTTGGATACTGGCAAATGAAACCTAATAATTTATCATACTTACAAATAACTCTACAAATGTAAGCGTGTTCATGTTACCAAGAAAGAAACAATGTGCATTTGCATTCCTGAAATTTGGTAAGATATATTACCAAAGTTAAATTTCTTGGTCTAATAGTCAGCATTCTTGGCACTTTACCAGCAGGGCTTACAATTAGTTTAAATTAATGCTTGCCACATTTTGTATTGATGTTTATTGCCTGTTCATGTTCTACAAACAAGCACCAACTAATGCAGGAGTATTGCTTACTAAAACATCTGGTGTGATTAATAGGTATTTTTTTCCTTTACCAAACAGTTTTCTTCTAAAATACAATATCATTAGACATGAACAGATCTAACTGAAAATAGTTTAGAGATTCTATTAAATATCAGAAAGCAATTGGCATTAGAAGTTATATACATATCGTATTCATTCAGCTATTTTGAAAAAATAAATTTACTCTGATTTTTCGTCATCTAAAGAGTGCAAACCCCCAAAAAATTATTTTAAATTGTGGATTTTTAACTTTTCGAAAAAGCGACCTCGGGTTCCCGCGCCATAATTTTTTAACGGTGGGTCCGATCTGGAATCTGACGAAACATTCAGAGCAGATAATTGATTTTCCTACAAGATGCCACCCACCAGCCTTTAATGGTAGCAAAAGGAATTCGTCAGAATGGAAAAAGAACCGACCGTTCGAAAGCAACGGACGGAAAACCAGAGGCCTGCGCGACCGCTGGACGAAAAATCGGCCATTTTTAATTTTTTTTTTCGGTGGTTTTTTGACAAAAAATCGCGTTTTCGCGACGGACAAACACAGGCCTGCGCCGGCGCCGGACGAAAAATCTGCCATTTTGGTCTTTCTACGCCTCATAGTTTCCTCATCAGAGGGCCTCAAACTCGAAATTTGGCGAAAAATTTCCCGTTTTTTGTGGTTTTTCGACTCTAGCTCCTAAACTAAGAGTTCAACCTCAATTTTGACTAGCAGAGATTTTCATCCCTTCATGAGATATATAACTTATTGCTTTCCGTTGTTTTCTAACCCTCATAGTTATCTGGCAAAATGGCGCCTTTCGTAAGATTCTCAACTGTTTCATTCCCTGATGGAATGAAACAGTACTCATTCATCTCTACTAATGGAGATATGACATTAAAAGTTGACACGAGTATGCGCAATGGCATGCACTTCAGGAATAAGTAGCGAAAACCCGGACTTCTTATCCTAAAACCACCGAAAAAAATTTAAAATGGCGGATTATTCGTCCGGCGCCGGCGCAGGCCTGTGGTTTTCCGTCTCGAAAACGACATTTTTTATTTTTCAAATACCACCTAAAAAATTAAAAATGGCCGATTTTTCGTCCAGTGGTCGCGCAGGACTCTGGTTTTCCGTCCGTTGCTTCCAAACGGTCGGTTATTTTTCCATTCTGACGAATTCCTTTTGCTACCATTAAAATTGCCTAAAGATTGATACATTTCGCATTTTCCTTACTCTCACGATAAACTCACAACAATCCCTCAAAGTCGGAATTTATGAATCTCCGTAGGTTAGTTAACTCGCTGATAAGTCGTATAAGTGAGGAATTTTCTACCATCGGACCGGAAAAAAACGGTTTATAACGGAGTTCGTCGTATAAATGAAAAGTTTCATAAGGGAGGTTGGAAATACATGGGGTCTTATGGGGTTATTTACCGGACCAAAAAAAAACGGTGTATAAATGAGGTCGTCGTATATAAGAGGGTCGTATATCCGAGGTTCTACTGTATTATGCATACCATTATATTGATACATTTTTTTTAATTTTAAGACTCCTAAAATGTAATTTTTTCATTATAATACCAGTGTAAGCCACCTATGAAAGTACGGGCTTGGGGTGGTCCATTTACACACAAAAAAGCTGCTGCATTTGGCAGACACCCCAAGACTGTCTCCTCTCAATGTCCATTCTTCTACTTGGCATATGCTTGTGACCCCTGTCCACTCCTCCCATTGGACCCTTAAAACCAGAGCCCTCTGCCGTAAGTGGACCATCCACTCCTCATCTGCTGGAAAATCTAGCGAACCAGACTGGACGACGGGTTGCCACTCTGATGTTTGTTTTTTTTATAATCCATCGTAGCCAAAGCTAGTGAGCAAATGCATGTTTTGCATTCCGTTTTTGCCTCTTAGCCTAATACATGGCTCTGGGGTAGAAGCTGCCCTTCCCTGTACCCTTCTTCCCCTTTTTCCTCCCTCTTCCCGCAGCCCCTCCATACCCTCAGTCATAAGCTGATGCTTGCATACCGAGGGGAGGGGTGGTGCCCCACACGGAAGACCCATGAATCCACTGCTGGAAAATAACTTATCCCGTGATACAGGTAACAGGGTCATTCTTGGCGGGCGCCAGGAGGTTCTTCCCTTGGTCCCTACGAATCAGGACCCTCCCCCTTCAAAGTCCATCCCTCACATGAATCACTCGATGTGAGACTTGTGTGACTGGGACCCACAGCTGGTGTTATTTCAAGTGCAAGCCAAGCAGAGTGAACATGAGGCAATGAGAGGAGGAGCTATGGGACGGCACTTCACCCCTTACACTAGGCCTAGCGCTATTCATCTACATAGAGCTGGTGTTATCCAGCTGATGAATATTCTTACCGGATGAAATTCCCATTTAACATTTGTATCTCCGATATCTAAGATTTTCTTAGGAAAGGTTTAAAGATTTTATAACTCACTGTATACATTTTAGATTTGAAAAAAATATACTCTTAAGCCAGAAATATTCATAAAATTTACAGATATTCAACCATAATTTTTATCATAGGGATAAAGGAACTATTTACATACCTTTGCCATTATCATGCGACACTCAGCAACATCACAAGTATTTCTTAAAATCGAGAGAATCAAACTCAGAACATTAACTGAAGTATTAATGTTTAAGTTTGATCCTTTCTTTGATTGCTGAGTTGCTTGCAATAATAATAGGGCATCAGTTTCCTTGGGAGCCAATTCACACAGAAGATGGAGCAATGATGAAAGAGCAAGGTTCTGACGTGGTCCAACACTCATGGCTCGCGATGTGTAAACTAAACTTTGACAGGCTGAAATAGGAAATAAAACGAGGCAACAGTGAAACAATTATGTATATTCACTTTACAATTACTTTAATAAAACATAACTTTTGTATAAGTTATAATTCAGAGGATGTAAAATGAATGAAGTAGGTGTTCAATACTCTGTAGATGTGAAATTATAATTAATTTAACTCTTCAGCTGCAGAAGCCTCATTTTTTTGCTACCACAGGGTGGCTACTGATATCCAATTTTTAAATCCCCTGATGGATTCACCAATTTCCCTGACCGATCACCAAAAGGTCACCTATTATTGGAATATTTTATTTCTGCTGAAATAAATTTTCGTCAAAACTCAGAAAATGCTGACAGCAGAAATCAATACATTAAAAGCTACGAAGTACATCCTAATGAAAAAACACACCGAGGAGGGTCCATTCTACCCACGAATGCTCTGACTCTACTACAGTAGAACCTCTATTTTACGAAGTTGAAGGGACCCAAAAATATGAGCTTTGTAAATCAGAGGGTTTGTAAATTGGAGGTTATCTTTCAAGTAATCGAAACTGCAACAATCCCAATCCAGTTTCAGTAGTGCACTTCATAAAGATAAATGGGATTAAAAGGAAGGTAATGTTTCAATAAAATGAATTACACATCCAGCTAAATGTTCAATAGAACAAAAGGAAATTAGAAACCTACACTTCTTGTACATAGTGGCATATTTTTTATGCTCTCCTTCAAAAAAATGAACAAACTTTAAAAACTGGTAAATATTTGTCTACAAATTTATAATGGTGTGAACTTGGCTGCTGCAACTGAATTAATTTCTTGTAGCTTCAAGTTGGTAGATATCATAACAAGGGGAATAAGTGAATTAATTCATCCCACGGAGTATTTTAGGCATATGCATTAATTAGCGCAGGGGATGTTTATTGTTAGTCGAATTTGTGTTGAAAGAGGCCATTTTAACATGGGAATGCCACGGATGCATTCTAACTAGGAAATTTCAAAACGAAGTTCCAATTGACACAGTATATTTCAGTACAGGAAATGCCTTTTTTTGAAGAAAACGTACCGTTTGAAATACCTTCAATAATATTTCGTAGCTGATGAAAGTCAATTTTAGAACTTTACTCTAGTTAATTTGAAATTCCCACATATGCGTTCTACAGCGCTAACATCTAGCGGTGATTTGCGAGAACTATTTACTCGCTGGGTACTGATAGCTGTAAGTCGCGATTGCAAGTTCTTACCTAACGACGTAAAACAAAAAAAAAATAATAATAATAATACATCTGCAAATCAAGCTGTTCAAATTTCGACGATGAAATGTACTTGGTTTTCGACGATGCTGTTGTGTGACTCAAAATGTTTTCTCTTGAATTCATGATTGTTGTTATGTCGATAAAGAAATGCCATACTTCCGAGCAATTTCTGTTTTTGTCTGGGCGCGATCACTTACTTCCTTGATTATTGACCTTTTGGTAACCAAACTCACGGAATTCCTCGTTTTTTTGCTCAGCGATGTTTTATCCATTGTTTTACTTATAGGCACATGGGATATCACAAACACAGCCCACCTCGCGTTGAGAGTGATTCTGACTGGATGCGCGCGACTTCTGCTCGCTTGGAAACCCAAATATTTTCACTCGCCTACTGCTTACAATGTGATTTTCTGGCTTCAAAGAATTCTGAAAACAAAGTTATAGGTGCGAGCCACTCTCGGATGACATAGGAACTGATAACAAGGGAAAGAAGAAACTCAAACCAGCTATTGAGAGCGAAGACACGTAACGGTTACTCCGTGTAGACTGTGGTTACAATGTAAACAGGTGAACACCTTCAAGAAAGACTTGATAAGCTGGCCAATTCACATGTTTCCTGAGAGAGTAATATGCCCTGGCGGAAATTTTATTATAGCCTACGCTTATAGGCCATTAAACTTACAGCGAATGAAGAGGAAACTTAGTAATTTCTTTCTTCTTTTTATCTGACGTGAAAATCGATTTAGAAAAGAATCCATTTTTATCCAGGATCATATATTATTCAAGTTGACCACAAGTATAAGTGAAATAAATATCTACCTTCAAATCGGGCCAAAGTTTGTTTACTTGAGATGGCTTCCCCGGCTTATCACCCTCGGAGCGCAACCAGTCGTCGCGAGTCAGTCGTTCGCGCAGTGAAAACATCGCCAGACGTGACACAAAAATATGTGCAGAGGCAACGTGCGTTAAATTTAAAAATGTTGTTAAGGTTTTTTGATACCTTTTCTACAATTTCTTGAATTTGAAATGCTCATTCTTACGTTTGCATAATGCCGAATGTTTACACATCGAGTGATGCATTTACCTCAAAACACTGCGACAAAACCATTTCAAATACTTCGTAAAACAGGGGTCAATCACTCCTAGGGACCAGCTTCTCACTTCGTAAATCATTAAAATGGAGGTTTCGTAAAACGGAGGTCATTTTACATGGTTTTCCTATATACAAAGATCGGGACCGGCGGAATGGTTCGTAAATTGGTGTCATTTCGTAAATTAGAGGTCTGTAAAAAAGAGGTTCTACTGTATCTCACCCCCACCCGCTACCCCTAAGATGCCGATATTTTTCGAAGATTTTTTCCGAATAATCTTAAGAAGTCTTCATTTAAACTCTGTACAAATATCTCGGTGCACATATTCATGAAACCAATTAAAATGACTACTTTATGGGAAATTTTGCCTGAAAAAACGTCTGCCATTTAGTGATGTAAATATCGACCATAATCTCTTAAACTTATGCATAGGACAGGAAAAGTACCATTATCACAACTGGTATTGTTTTTTATTTCATTAAAATCCTTCCACAACTCTACTATCTGCTTAACTTTTAAGACTTTCGAAGAAAAATCAAAATGGGTGTTTTTTTTGGAATGTTGGGCATGTTTGAGCCTCCGTATACAAGTAATGGGTAGGATCTAAGAAAAATGACTTACTATTTCATAATAAGTAATCATTTGTGAGTATAAATACCATGTTCCAAGTCATTATCTAAAAAAAAGCAATTTTGTAGTTTGTCTGGCTTTTTTTGATTTCCGACCACTGTGTGCCGTCGCAGCGGCCATTTTATTGTCTACAAAATTGCAACATTTTCCTACACACTAGGTTAATACTACTAGGTACCTACCTACCTACACACTAGGTTTCCTACACACTAGGCCTACAGCAGGTTAATGAATTATGCATACAACAGCTTTGCATTATGGTGAGTCCCCTGAACCATTGCGAGCGTTGGGGCGACCCACGCGAGCGAGCTATATTCCTTTCACGCCCGTGTATTGTATTTCCGTGGCCGTGTATGTTTCCTTTGGTAAAATTACAAATTGACAATGTCTAATTTTTCAAGAAAGAGTTAGCATGTCGTGGTAGTTCTGGGAAGTTGAGGATTACTGAAAAGGCATCGAAGAAAAGTTAATGGCCCATTTACTGGTGGACTCTGGCACAGGTATCACTAAGGTGCGTGAAAAATGTGAATCACGAGGTAAGGAAGGCAAAAGATAGAGGGACAATCCATTTTGAATAAAAATTTTTTATTCAAAATGGATATCTACCACTACCACAAAGTCACGCCTGGAACAATCAAATTTATATAGGGACTACTTCTGGGTGGTGTCTGTCCGACACTGCACCAGCGATTATTTTCTTGGGTTCCCTCGTGGTTCTTTCGGAGGGCTAAGGGATTCTCGGTTTGTCGCCGACCTTGACGTGATACTCCACCCCTACCCTTCTCTCCCCTCTCCCAAGTCCCTCCCTCTTGGGAGCCACCTGAGAAGTTAGGGCATGGGGAAACGATGAGTGAAATGTGATACTTCTGGTTCACAGTTGTAATTGATAAGGGACTTCCGGTGGGCAAGGATGATGATGCAGCAGTTCTTCATCGTAGAAAAGTCTTGGGGGAAATGGGCTGAGAGCAAAATGTTGGCGACCTGGAAAATACACCTTATGTGGTACTACTAGACACATGCCCGAAATAATTCATTTTGTTTTTATTTTCCACGTGATCACGTCTGAGAGTGCATACTTCTCCAACTTTAACTTGATTCTAATAAACGTAAAGAATTTCGTCCATTAACTCCTCATTTTAGTGCATATTCATTGCCTTTTTATAAAAAAATATAGCAGTATAGTGATTATCTTGGAAAATACTGGATCTTTTTCAGAAATTTTTCGAAAGTACGTTTAGTTCGAACCCGGATAATTCAAAGTTCAATTTTTTTGGTCCCTTGAATTTCGAACTAACTAGGTTTTACTGTATTCTGATGATGTAAATACCTAGATATGAACACTCATTTCTAAGAATTAAACAGTACTGCCACTGCAACAGCAGTATCTCATTTCAGAATGGTTGGTGAGAGCATTTGGTCTGCAGCAAATTCAACATGGCCACTTTGAGTGACCTTAAGTGCAATAATTCTTTATGCTCATCTACAGGGAATCAAGAAAACTTACTTCGTTTTTTTTTATTTTAACTGCTCCACTTCCTTTCTTAAAAAAATTCTCTTTTTTTTATTGGAATCAAAATTAATACATTACAGTAGGTACCTCTCACAGTCACTATTATTTATTATTACTTCTAAATAGTATTTTCCACACTATGATTTGTAACCAACCATGGTTTCAGCAATTCATTACCATTTTCACGCGCTTGAAAACTTTTCAAACCTTGAAAATGGACCTTGAATTGCTGAAACCATGGTCAGTAATAAATTAGGTACTAAACTATCATGATTACTAAATACTTTGGCAACACTGGTGGTACAGGCAGTGAAGCTCAGAACGTGCCCATAATCCAGTCTCAAGAAGGAATTATATAATAGCATGGAAAATTTCTTCAGAGTATCGATTTTCAATGGTGAAAGAAGCAGAAAAAGACCACACGAAAAAACAATTTTGCTCAAAATCCCATTCAAAACTCATCAGACAAAAATAGACAATAATGAACATTCAATGATGCTACTAACCTGGTGGGCAGTCTGAAGTGAAAGTATTCAGCAGCCGGAGGAAATCTGAGAACAATATTGTGGACAGCATTGCAAATGTGCCCAGCTTGTGTAAAACATCTGAGAGACCTATCCTCACAGCCTCTAACTTCACTGGCTGCAAAATATAAAGCAATAGAAAAGGTGGAGGAATCAATCCATTTTTATGACAACAACTAACAACATCACAGTAAAGTATCCATAGGGACAAACCTACATTGCCATCATGACAGTTGGTGGGCTCCTTAGTCTTGTTCCCAAAGTCACCAGAATGAAGAAAGTTTGTCATCAGCCGGAAAAGTAGCTTCATGTCTTTCATCCATTGCTTAGGCTTCTTCAATCATATAAGTAGGAAATGAAAGAAAGATCTTATATTTTAAAAAATACAGAAGGAAAATTGAGTGAAAATTTTAAAGCAAATCTCACCACAATCCATTTTATTTTGTATACAATATTCAATGACAGGGAACATGAGTAAAATCAATGAGAAATACCCTAATCACGTCATAGCCCCCTTCTCCCCTCCTGGACACTACACTCTCCTTACGTGCCACCGTGTAAAGAACCCTTGCCCAGTTAACTTCCACCACTCATACACTATAACTAGGGACCCTGAAATTTCACGAATGGGTTTTTTCGCGAATCTTTTTAAAGATCATAAAAGTTGTTATTTTGATGTTTTAAGCCCTAATAAGTTAAAATTTGCCATTTTAACGTTAACGAAATTCACTGAAATTTCGCGAATAACTTTTTATTCGCGAAATTTACGGTATTTGGCTGTTAGTGTGATATTTTGCGCGAAATTTTACATTTTTTAAACCTATCGTACGATATTTTGCGAAAAAAACATTAAACTCTTTAAGTTTTATTTTTATATATGTATTTAAAACGCGTAATGAAAGTCGTCGTCCCATTGGGTGAAAAAATGTTTGCAAACTCATGGTGTGAAATATATACATAATTATTAACGTCACCACGCCGCTATCATCAGTCTGATGATGCGCGTGACCATGATATCTGCGTATGTCTCCCTAGATCGCATTTATGGTGGCGGGGTCAGGGCGCATCATTTTCTTCGTGCCGCCGAAATATGACTTGCGTAGTATTTATTCCGAAAGATTCTTAAGAAAAGTTGCCATTCAAGCAATTGCTCTTATGAAAGATGATTTCAGTAAGCCTGCGCAAAATATTAATTGGACCAATAACTACGCTAGACAAGAGTACCTTAAATGTCTTAGCGGTTGCGCGAAGAGACAAATAAAGTTGTCAATTGGACGTATACATCTTAATCAAAGAGCGCTCCACCTAAGCTGTGACTGACGGGTCGTATAATTACTCCCCGGGTAGACAAAAAGAGTTATTTAAGGATAAACTATCGAATTCACTGACTAATGTTGAGTGTATTATGTTGCAGACTTTATGATATGACTCCGGCGCGACGGCAATCACGGCGCAGCGAACTGCTTTGGCGCCCGTGGTGGAGGGTCGGCGGCTGGAGAGTCGCTGGCATAGCGGGGCGGAAAAAGGACGAGATAGGGACACACTAATATTTCCGTATGATGCAGTGCATTATTCGTCTCGAAAGAAATTTTAGAAAAATTAATTCAGGCAAGCCGGCATTGTCATTTTGAATAAGTTGCGGCGTCGCCGGCGCGGCAGGGTGGTATCTACAAAAGAATAGTCTGGGCAGGTAGATATTTCCGATTCTCAGTACCTCTGGATGAACTAGTGTCACCACACGTTTATAGTTCGATCGGAGCTACTGTTTATCAGAAAAAGTATCTCTGTAGACCATAATTCCGAAAACTGTCAGCATATTTGATCACCAAAAGTAGTTTGAAAGCGATGGTTTATATATATTTGACGCAAGAAGCCAAATCATGATGTGCAAATTTTGTAACATCCGAATCGACTGTAGCAGAAAAGATTCCATCATGAAGCACATAAGGGGCAGCAAGCACATCACTTATGTCCAAAAATCAAAAAATGTTGAAGGACGACAACGGACATTGAATAAGCGACAATTGTCCATATCAGACACAATCAGCAATGCAAAAAAAGTAAAGCAAGAAAAAGAGGAATTGATTTGTGACACAGTGACAGCACTCTGATGAAAGCTAACATACCTTTGGAAAAATTAGACGATCCAAACTAACAAATCTAGGGAGTTTGTGTGAGGTTAAGTTAACTAGGCTTTTAACATCAAATACTGCCCAGAACTTAACTTCAAGCTTGGGAAAATTATTTGATGTGAAGAACATTATCCAAAACACTGAAGCATCCATTGTGCAGACAGCAGCATCCATTAATCTTATGAATAAACTTGACAGCACAGTGCTACTTACTGGCTATTTGTGCATGCAATCTACTGTAAAAGAAAAAGGTGAAAAATTTTAAACTTAGAGGACATAATTATGTCCTCCATACATTGCTGAGAATCAAGAGAGACAACAGTGAGTTTGTGGAACCTTGTGTAAAAGTGTTGTGGGTTCCATGTTCAAATGCGAACTGTGAGCGACCTATTTCTTCATATGGAAAAAAATTCTTCTACTGTAAAAGAAAAAGATGAAAATTTTTAAACTTAGAGGACATAATTATGTCCTCCATACATTGCTGAGAATCAAGAGAGACAACAGTGAGTTTGTGGAACCTTGGGTAAAAGTGTTGTGGGTTCCATGTTCAAATGCGAACTGTGAGCGACCTATTTCTTCATATGGAAATATATACTAAGTGATTTGAGAACCAATGCTTCCCCAGAAACTTTGGAAATACAACTTAACATAATCTTTGGCTCTTCATGTGACTGAGTTATGTCACGATATCTGATTCCTGCATATGTTTATTTCTAATGTATTTTCTTAATATATTTATTTCTTATTTTATATATTTATAAATGCTTACATCTTTCAACATGAGTCAACAATGAAGTCCAAATTGTATGTTTCAGTTGATAAAAAACAACTTTTTCTTTTTACTCCTGTTTCATGAAATTCAATATTTTTAACCTGCTGTCACTATGATTTTTTTACAGCTTTCCCTTGACATTTCCTACCACTTTTTAGGTTCCCTACACATTACGCTACGCTTTGAATACGCAAAGAAGCAGTACCAAAGAAATTAGTGATAGGCAACCCACACAACACAGTCCTCACAGGCTGGGTGGCCATTGAGTCACCTTTGTATTGGCCTGTATTTTGCGTATATCTGTGTATTTTGTTAACTATCAATGAAGATTAGACAGAATAAGTAAGATATATCAATTTATGTCTCTAATACAATTCTTTGTTTGTTTAAATTGAGAAATATTTTTATTAAATAAAATATGTAAATATTTTTTTCACTGCCAGAGCATGAAATCTGCAATTTTTGCACCGTTGGGGCTATGATTTTTACCCCGCTTTCCCTCGAGTTTATTTACCACTTTTCATGGTCCCTAACTATTACCCTACCAACCACCTCCCCCACTTTATTCATCCGACTAAACCTTCCCCTCCCCTATCCTACCCTCAAGTGAGCATATATATCCTGGGACAAGTGTAAAGTAATTTGCACAAGAGAATGACCCCTACCTATTGACCTAATGACCTGCACAACTGAATACATTTTTCTGCAAAAATTATACATTGCTGCATTTTATCACAATAAAAAAATGTTTAATGCTCTTATATGGAAAATTTTACCATGAGAAATAGGTATTACTGTTAGCATCTCATACCTGGCTTTTCCCCACAGCTCCTTTCGGAATATTCGGAAGAGTGAGCAATGAATCTTCAGTTTCCCTCATCAAAATGGAGGCATGTAACTGCCGACACTTCACAACAAGCACCTCAACCAAACCTGAAGCAAGGGCACAATGCTTTGCCTGAATGGACAAAGCCAGAAGTGAGCTGAGTGCAACAGAGAGCTCTGCTGAAGAAGACCTGATAAAAGAGATTGAAATGACAAGAGTTCATAGGGCAATTATTATTTTATATCAAGGTAAGAGCTCTTAAACAATTATAAATGAGAAAAATAACATCACTTATGGCATCAACCACAATCAAGGGGGTAAAAAGTTGGGTAACGATAGCTCCATGAATATTGAATGAGACAATTTGGGTAGAGCATTACAAGAATATCATCGAAGGCATACGTAGCATTTAATAGGTATCCTAAAAGAATTCACACATTTGTGAAATGGCAGATAATTTGTAAGCCAAAGATGGTGAAATTCGCCATGAAAAAATAATTTTACTTGACCAGGATATTTTCATGGCAAATTTCACCGTCTTTGGTGTATAACTTCACACCTGTGCGCGTGACTGCATGCCACATCATTTGTGCAACCGCAATGATTGGAAAATTGGCAGATCATTTTTTCCTATGCTTGACTCATTCTTGCATTTAAGCCGGTGTAATTTTATATGCACTTAAACTTAGGAAAAAAAGTTAGGAAAGGCAGGATTTTGATGATGATATTAGCTTAATTGCACATTGTTCTATTACATAGTAACACAAACCTGAAAAATAAAATGATCTTAAAATGTACACATTGCAGACAGCTCAAGAGTTTATTCATGTTTTGCATGTCACTTGTTATAGCTCGCTCACAAACAGCATTGCGATAAGGGTGAGGTGAAAATTTAGGACATCAACAAATTGTTATTCCATAAAAGTGACAGATTTTATAATTCTTAAAAATTGCATATTCAAGTACAGAATAAAATAAAGTTAGCAAACATGATTATCTACATAATACAATATATTGAGTGAAATAATATCGATCAGAATGCTGATTTTGATGTCCCAAAATTCAGACAATCTCGCTTTTCAGGACATATGGCAACCCTACTCACAAACATACTCGTGTTTCGTGCATTAACTATTTTAAAATGTAGCTAATACATAATTTTATTGAGATTATAGTTTGTAAAATAAGTAATTTTATATATGTGTTGCAAGTTATTGCCTCAGTATGCATCTCCAGATTTTTACTACAGATGCTGAAAGTGTCACATAAATATTATAAAAAAATGATGGGTTAAAAACTATTTAATAGTTGAGCATAAAAATGCAGCCAGGAAAAAACCAGCTGCAGGGAAAGAGAGATAAAAAACAGTCTGGTTTCAATGTATGAGGGTGGAACTTCCTTAAGATAACTAACAAACTGCCAAATAGAAAACATGGTCATTGAAGGAGGAGAAATGTATGTTAATAATACCTTTCTGGTTCATACAGAGCAATCAAGAGGTGCAGGACTTCAAATGCAAACTTTGATCCATGCAATACATCCTCCTGACCCTTTCCTCTTCTGTGAGACCTAGCTGAAGATGACTCAGCATCACTCTTTGATTCATGCTCCATGCACACACACTGAAGAAGTTGGGACAGTGGAGGAATTTTACTCCCAGCATCCTGAGAGGCTTCCTGAGTGTCTGCTACCCTCATTGAATGCTGAAATGATTCAATAAATGTAAAAAATGCACATTCCTTCATTTTACAAGAGCATCCTTGTTTGTGAAGTAAGAAAACACATTAATAGGGTTTAGTGAGGAACATGCATATTTTTTTTTAAACTACCTGTATGTACGGTTACCATATTCTGATATCTCAGTACTGGGACATATCTAGTTTTGAAGAGACTAAAACTGGGACTTAGTTTATAAAAGCTAGCTCATGGTATGCAGTTATTTTTTAATTGACTTCAATTGCTTTGCCAACTGCAGCAGCTTGTTTTAATACCAAACTCCAAAGTATCGAGTTTGAATCTCATTGCTAGCGAGATGGCTGAACCCTTCTTTGCCCCACCAAGTAATTCATCTGTGCCTCCAGGAAAAGTTGAGAAATAACATTGCTCAATTCAGCTTCTATCACAGGGGTCGTTCTACCAGGTGATAAATACTCAATAGTCAGTCAAGAGCCTTCGATAATGTGTGATACAGCTTGATACACTACTTTTGAGGGCAACTGCATTCCACGATAGAAACACTGGTTCCCGATCAGTCACCGAAGTTAAGCATCATTGGGCTTGGCTCGAGTTTGGAGGGGTGATCCTCCAATTTGTCTGACAATGAGTGCTGTTGACCCTGTCTGCAGGTGGCATGCAGTAAGTGCGAAATGACCTTAGCCATCGAAGCACATTAAACAGAAATACTACTACAGGGTGTCCGGTGAATCTCAATTTCTTTTTTCCCTGATTTTTCCAGGTTTTCCAGGCAAATTTTTGCATTTTCCAGGGTCTTGCTGCACTTTGTTTCTAACATACTTTTAATGAATTTCTAATAAAATCAGCATAATTTTGCCAACATGAAAAACGCCAGAAATTTCGGTCCCTACTTTGAGTTAAATATGTAAGAGTATACAAGGAATGTGGAGTATTACGGGTTTTATTCCAACCAACAAATAAACTAAAACAGTTAACTGACAGCAAAATTTTGAGTCAGGTGCAATTTGAACACAATAAACAAGATTCAGAGTAGTTTGATAAGGAACATGCAAATATAAGAAACTGGTGTGACATTTTTCAAGGAGTACATTTCCGATTTAACTTCAGCAATGAATTTCTCGGCTTTTCAAGAAATTGCTTTATTTTGGTTTACAGCTCTTGAACCTTTGGCAGTAAGTACCTCTTTCTTATTCTTTTTCTTTTGAGGCCTTGGTACCTTTCCTCTTCTCCCCAAAGGCTTCACTGCACTTTACACGAGCATTTCGGAAACTGTTAATTAATTGCTTTGTGATAGGTACGTATCTGACACCCGAAAACATTCAATTATGTAGAATAAAATTGTATTTGTTGGACAATACACAAATTTTAATTAGTTTGGATTGCCCCTGTACCGTGGCCCTGTTGACTGCGAACCCGAGGGCCGTGATTTCCATACGCAGTGACAGTAAAATGTATTTCCACTCCTTCAAAAACATTTCTGCAAACATTAAAATGAGGAGGGTGGAGATTATTGGGAGAGGATTATCAATTATATAAAAATGCACCAATTCACGAAATTTAGGTTGCCGGCCGAATGGTTTTTGTATAATTGCGGGAAATGTTACTGCGCATTCTCAGACGTTTAGATTTCTTGTAAATTTGACAACACTAAGAATTCCATTTGTACAGCTCTTTGAACGGAATCAAGATTTCCACGTGGAATTTGTTTCCGCTGATGGAGATATACAATCGCATTTCGGAATCAATTCTGATTCCATTCATAGCAGCCATTTTACATGGGAGTTATTCCGTGTGGAAGTGGTGGGGTGACGGAGCAAAAGCTGCGAGCGGGCGCACAGCTATGAAAAGAGTATGAAATGAACAGGGAGCACAAGGCTACGCTGAGCTGAGAGCATAATGCAGGTGCAGGTTAAACCTCTCTCTCTGCCTTAACGGAAATCGGCTGCTGTGTTTTCCAGGGTTTTTTGGAAAAATACAAAAATTCCCTGAGTATTCCCTGAGTTTTCCAGGACAAAATATTTCCCTGAGTTTTCCAGGTTTTCCAGGTCGCCGGACACCCTGTACTACTACTACTACTGCTTTTGATTAACATACGTATTGCACCATACATTTGTTGCTGCCCATTTCTCCTTGCAGTGGATAGGGGCCTGAACTGAGATATACTAGGAAATTTCAGAGTCAGCCGGGACAAATATGCCAACTGAGCGAGACACCAGGACAGACCCCTCACTCTGGGACTGTCCTGGCAAAACTGGAATGTATGGTAAGCCTACCTATACGTGAAGTTCACCTTAAATATACACGGCAAAAACTTTATTCATGGGCAAGGTTGGTTTCTGAAAATATTTCTAATTAGAAACTATGTGTGCTTGGCGATAACAGAACACAATGCCATGTAGAATCCATCAGATGATATCAGGGAACAGTATTTCTGCCATTAATAAAATATGTTTTCATGAGAAAATCAGCTGTTTTATCCTACAAAAAAAGAGCTCTTAGCAGTTTCCCACTGATAAATGTTTTTATGAAACTGGATCTCATGTTTTACATCATTGTTAGCCCTAAAAAACATCGAAAGGTAAAGAATTAAAACCAGTCGCATAAAACATTTATGTATCAGTGGAAAACTGAAAAAAGTTCTTCTTTCGTCAAGTACAAGTTTCACAATGTCAGCCCGAAGTGATGCTGTGATTGCAATCCAATTACAAGATTCTCAAAAGTCAAACTAGGACTGTGGATGGATTTTTTTTCAACTTCTGAGGTTCCACTCCACGTAAACATCAGATGGTTTCCTGGGTTTTTCTATAAAGCAGCTATTTCATGGAGTATTCCCAGTTTTCAATATTTCCAAGGAGAGGTGGTCACCCAGCCAATTGATTATCTGTTAAAGCCCTTACCTGAAGCTCAAATGCGGACAGAGCATTTAAAGAGCAAAGTGCAGAGTTCCTCAGTTCCGGGTCACTTTCTAGGATTGAATGATGAACTGCTTCAAAGAACGTCAAATAATATTTCTCAGGAGCGATAACTGCATCATCAGCAGGGAAGGACTTCCCTTGTTGATCAATGAATGCTCCCAATGACGATGAAATGAAACCAAATATTTTCTGCCAGACCTTGTTTCTCAGGTTGACCAAACTTTCTTCGGTTCCTACAAAACATGAGGAGTAATTCATTCCTACGGCAAAAGTAGTTAATAAGTAACATGGCCCCCACACAATGAAATGAATTTGACTGGATTCTAACAAGAAAGCCAATCCTAGTTCATTACTGATCTGTACCCAACTTATTTTTGCAAGTTATTAATTCGAGTAAATTTACATCTGATGTCATAAAATATTAGTGACGCAATCAGAATTTGAGGAGTCCATGAAATCCTACCCGTCCATAGGTTGAAAATTTGATTGAGTCCTTCCAAAAAATATTTGAATTCCAGCCATGGATGTGACATATATACTGTGTCTTGGTAAACTTGACCGTTTGTCTTGCCATGGAATAATCTATGGCACCACATGGTTTTACTGAAAAGTGTTGATAATTTGCATGAAAGTTCACTATGGCAAACAAATTCATAAGCAGATATTACACAGTAAATAGTCAAGCAATGTTTCACTCAGAAATTCAGCATATGACAGCCCTCATAGTCTCCCAATGCATCATTTTCAAAGCCAACACACTCACCGCAGACTATTACAGATGCCTTTTTGTATTATATTAGACGGATGGGCCTAAATATTTTATTTTTGTTTTTGAAAGACTAGGTTTAGAGCTGAAGAAAAATATACAACCGATCTAGAACAACTTGTCAAACAATGCTATTTCCAAAAGTTACAGGTTGCAAAATTTCCAACTAACAGTTTTTGTTGCTCCATTGTGTTGTAATTTTGCACTGCAAAGCACAACTGTAGTTGGATCACCTATTGCGGTCATGTATTTTGTGATACCAAAATAACTCATTAGTGAGGAACAATAGCCAAGATTGGAATCATGAAGGTGACTATTTTATCAATACAATTTCACAAAAAAATAGTGAAATTTAGTTTTAAAGTGAAAAATACCAAAGGTAAAGTCACAAACTGTGGAATTTGTGGCAATGCTAAATCCTAAGGGTGGTGTTTCTAAAGCCATTTGCACATATTCAGCATGTGAGACGTGAAAATGAGGAACATGAAGGAATAATTCCCAAATTATGCTAAAATCATGAAGAAATCCTGGATTTTTCAAAGAGCTGGCCATTTTACGGAGATTCCCCACTACCAAGGAGAGGTATTACCACCCTATGGAACTTTAGATAGCCATAATGGATATATAATAAAGATATTAGGGTACTCACTGTATTTTTTAGAATCCAGGAGCCTAAGAACAGAGGCCAATGGGACAGGCTGTGGAAGGAGACTGACCAGTCGAGGGTCCCACACCAATGATGACGTAAGGAGAGATAAAATCTCTGAATACAATCCCAGTGTTTCCACATACAGCATTGTTTCGATGTGATCGCCTTTCTCTGGAGTAGGAATCTTCCCTAGGCACCTACCAATGATTGAGAATAACAATGAACTCAAGAAAAATTAAAACCCCAAGTGCTCATGGTCAAAAATTAAAGTACATATATGTATCTCAATCAGGGCTTTTGAATCAAACCTGATACATAATGATTGCAATGATAATAGAAAAGTATATTTTGTATGCATAAAAAATACAAGTTATAATAGACAAATTTGAATCTGTAAATACTCTACAAATAGTTCAATGCTCAGATAGAAGACAAAATGTATGATTCAACAAAAAAGCTCATCAGAGAGTAGGAACATACCAGCCATTTTTACATAGGAATAAATGTAAAATGTACCTATATTCATTTAACAGTGATTCAATAAATGAAACAATTTCAGGGAACTTAAACCTGCAGCTAAGTGAAGTAAAAGTATACCCTGCACAACAATTTTAACCCATTAGCAATGAGAAAGAATCAGGAATTTTTCGCAAATAAGGTGCTTAAGTGTATACTTGACTCCATTAATTAGTAAAAAAAATTGAAATTGTCCTCATTACATGCTGAGATAAATAATCTGAATCCTTAAGCCAGAAGCACTGTGTTTTTATTATTACGGTGCTATAACAACCGGAAAGATTAAAGTCAACAGTGTCCGGCGAGATGTGGTGGAACTGCATTATCAAAAATGTAAATGATAACTTTATTTTAAATTGTCAACACGTGTTTCGGCTTTTATTACTTATCTATCTTCAGGTACAATGTTCAAATTCATTCGAAGTGGGTATTTAAACATCATTATCAACGGAAGGGGGATTAGGTAGTGGGGGGGGAGGGGGGGGGAAGGTTAAGGGGATGGGGAGGAAAGGATTTTCCGGTATTGAGGCAGAAAGGAGTGTTGTGGGTTGTGGATGCATTCTCTCTGAAAATTTATTTTTCCAAACTACCTCATCCTCTCGTAATGTTGCTATGTGGAGACAATCAAGCTGGCTCAAAGTTCAATTGGAGACATTCTTACTGCTTTCCTTGGAGCACAACCTTGCAGAAACATAAAATGCTAATATTGCATGTCTAAGTCTGTGCATTGATTAGCACAGAGTACTTCTTCAGTAGTGAAAAGAAACTTTGTAGTTTGCATTCAACTCACTTATTCATCTAATTGATACTGAACAAGTTAACACTTTTTTCTTCCCAGTGACACTTATGTTTCGAAACCTAGGTCAGCATAGTATTAAAGTGTAAGGAATCTTACAATGGTGGTTTTAAGTCAAAATCTAAAAATCTTAGAGTTGTGCTTTAAGGATTTGCAATGATGCCTTCCTAAAATAAGACTGTGAAAATCCCTCACCTGGCGATGGAATTTAATGGGCTAATGAGCTAAAATTGCACAATAAGGATAACTTTGGGTTGTTTTAGCATTAAATGCCTGTTAAACAGTACCTGAAACTAGAGTGAAATTTAATCGGAGCTAATCTAATCATGAATATGAACTCTCCAAACATGATATAATGGGAAATATGGTCAAACTAAATGAATATATTAACAATTGTAGGGTCAAGCTATAGCCAAAATAGTGTTAAATTTAAATTAAATTAAGTGAATTTATGTTAAGTGAGGCATGCCTGTATGCTATCCTGGAAAACCCAGGAGGATACAGAAAGAATGCACACAAGAATAATGAGAACAAATAGCTAACACATAAGCAGGAAACCTACAAATAAACAAGAAGGAAAGGTAGAAATAGCAGTCTGGACAATAAATACCCAAAAAGTCTTCGAAAAAGGAATCCATTGCCTTCCCACATAGCAGATGATATCACTTTTGGTTTCAAAGCCAATACATTCTGCAGCAGTTTACAGGCAGCTTGAACAAGACCTGGTGTGGACCATGCCAGCCTCTTCGTTTCCCCAGTCACTTCTTCATCAGCCACTGCCACTGGAGACTGTGACACCAATTTGGACAGGGAGGATCCAAGAAATAGCTGTGATGCCATTAAACCAATTTCTTGGAAAAGTAAACCATCTTTAGCCAAAATGTTCAAAGCGTTACTAGGTATCTGTGAATGAATAGATGATAAATAAAGTGGTGAGAGAGGCTGAAGTGCCAAAGCCATCAGAAAGAAATTATTAAAGCTACAATTAAGGCAACTCAAATTGAGAAATAATAAGCAGGTTAAGTGTGATACAGGCAAATTAATGTAAAATAGAGTCTTGATTACCCTAGTCCCAATTTACTGAGGTTCCATATTATTTGATATATATATTTAATTAGATCACAGCATTATTAAGCCAGCTATGTATGAGATGTAATTTAATTTTAATTTTTGGAAGTCTAATCAAAATTTCTAACACTTATTTTATAAGATTCAACTTTTATTTCAAGGACACCATCCTTGCCGATATTTTTCTGCTGAGTTGCTAGTATTAAATTGGAGAAAAAAGCGAGAACTTCTACAGGACAATTGCCTGGTATTTTTACGGAGGAAAAGAGAGCTACATATTTTGTTTAAATAAGTAATCTATTATTAAAACAGAGAAGTATCAGGCATGATGTGGTGGAATTTCAATATGATGAAGACAGAAATGGCAAATTTCCACTGGAAAGATAGATTTATTGTGTCCTAAGTTTGATGTACACACTGCATCGAAACTACTACTATTACATGGACCTGATGATAGTATTATACATCAAAACCTGTTGCAATAAATCTATTTTACCACAGGAAAATTGCAATATCTCTCTTCATTATTTTACAAAGTGATTTTTTAAACGTAAATACAGTAGAAGAGCACTAATCCAGGCCGTGCAGGACTTGAAGTGTTTCCGAATTAAAATATTTCTGGTGATAACTTTCCTTTTAGTTGGCGATATGACTGAAGAAGCTGTAGTAATTCACAATATGAGATTCTCTAATCAATTAGGAGGAATATAGTTCTTAAACAAACTTTGCACATTTTTATAATCATTCACTTAATATAACCTAAAATTAGTGATAGGTTGAATCCATAATTTATCAAATCCCGAATCAGAACCATGCTTCCACCAAATTATGAATTTTCCTTTTCATTACCAATACATATACAATGGAAGCTCTGAGCAGGCAATCCCTGAGTTACGTTAGCCTCGACTTACGTAAATCCGTACTTACGTATGTGGCAACCTTACCCAAAAAAAGAAGGGAATTACGAAAGTTACGGTATTGGAAGGCTGGTTGCCTACTTTCAATGAGCGCATGTGCAATGTTAGTAAGAGCTGGCCTTCCCCGTATTTTTTCCGAATCGACCATAATCTTGAGAGCACGGACTCAGTTAAGGAGTAATTTTCGACTTCTTTTTTTTCGAATTCCGTAAATTTCAACTTCCGTAAATGTCGACTTACGCCGCTAGTATCGCAACGCATCTATTACGTAACTCAGGGACTGCCTGCATAGCGAGGGCTCTTGGGATCTGAAAAATCACTCGCTAAATGGAACTCTCGTTGTTACCGAAGATGATTAAATAATCACTCCACAGCTAATTCCTTCAACTTTAACGCTAATTTAGCTATTATTGTGGGAATATTTGGTGAGTGGCAAAAACATTCTATTGAGATAGTTATTAAAAATCCAATTTTCGAACACTTCCATTACTTGTTATCGTATTCACTTACAATGACATCAGATTCCATGCAAAGGCCAAATCACACTAGAATTGGTTGGAGCGGTTAGCGGGAGTGGGGGCAGAAAACTTGTCAACCAATTGGAAGGAAGCAGCTGGCATGAGCAAGTATGAGAATAGCCGACCGTCTATTTTTCCGACCTAGAATCACAACCGCAGCCAATCACGGACTGCAATTTAATCACGTGACCACATCATCTGCTGCCGTTGAGCACATTTTAGTTTTAACGAAAATCAGCAGTTGGATCACAGGTATAGTTCATGAGTGATACAGAACATAGGGCCGAAAAAGGACAAAAGTTTGTCTTCTCCCCCTCGCAGGAAGACGGAGGTGAAGGTAGGGCTGGTAGTGTTATTGAATGACGACAGTTGTTGGTGGTATTGCATCATCACCAGTCAATCTACAAACACCTTTAGAAATGACTCACTCTTTTCCAGATGGAAAGTATTATTTAATTGGTTGGAAATCCATGGGGTTGACACAAAGCCAAACAGTGCTCAAGGAAGCTTTTTTAACAGCAAAATAGCCATTGTTTCGGTGGCGCAATGTTTAAGTTTGCAAAAGTTCCTGAAAAAAATTCCATTATTTAGATTCCTCCATTGTTTAGAATTCCAGATAAGCGATCTTCTACTATGTTTTGTTCAAGAAGTTGTTACTTCAAAATTATTTTTTTAAAGTAAATATACATTAAATTGTGGAGGGCATGAAAATTAGCATGTTTATTTCTTAATTTGTGCATAACAGATGATCCTTTTCTTTTCTCTGCATTTTTTATTAACCAACAGGGCCTCAGTCCACATTAACTTGAATAACCAAGACTCTAATGTAACTGCATTTGACTGCAAAAATATTTTACCTTTCCGGAAGCAGAAATTAGATTGGTCAGCAGAAGAGCAGCGTGTTCTCGGACTAAATTACTCTCACATTGATCAAGGAAGAAGCTGGAAAATAAATTATAGCAACAAAAAATAACATTTAGCTTTCAAAAGAACATAAATTAAGCAAATTAAGCAGAAAATGAAATTTCAGAGCACATCAATAAACACCAAGGAACAGAAACACCATAAAGAAGCAATGACTACAATGGAAATTTCACTCAACTGACTGCAAAGCAAAATGCGTAATTATTTGAGTCATAACAAAGTCATCTCAACGCTACAAAAAAAAGGCCTTGGCAGTCTACCTGAAATGTGCTGGCAATGAAAATATTTACATATCCATCAAAAAGATTTAGATCTTCTATGTCTTAACAAACATACTTAGCAATGGGATTGATAGTTATGAGATCCATAAAGTTATAGACCTAATTTATAAATTCAGGTTACAGGAACTAACTATCACTTGTCCCCTGATACATAATTATTGCTTTGAATGTTAGGTACTATCCAGAAAGATTTTAATAATGCGTTGAAAAGGTTGCAAGATAATAAACTAATTTTAAATGAAAAAAAGTCTGAGGCAATGCATATATGTAACTTATGTTGCCACTAAAAATAATAATAATACATAGCTTTATTGTTCTGTTGGTCGTTGTTGACATAGAACATATTCAGAAACATGTATTCATAATAACCTTTCACAATAGATTAACAATATTGTCTGAAAAAATCTCATCAGTACTATAGTAACATTTATTAAGCAGTAGTTCTTTGAGTTTTAATTTAAAAGAAGACACAGAGGACATACATTTAAAGTTTGTAGGTAACTTATTGTACAAAAGTGATGCCGAGTGAATAGGGTCATTCTTACATACAGCACATGATTGTATCGCAAGTGAACATTCTCCCTTCCACGAGTCAAGCGACTATGAACCATCGAGTTAGGAATGAACATAGATGGATTCTTTTTTACAAATAAACATGAGTGAAAAATATATATGCTGGGTAAAGTCATAATATTCAGTTGCCTAAACAAAGGCCTTCCAGGGGTCCTGATGGGTACTCATCATGGCCTTTATAGACCTCTTTTGCATAGAAAATGCCTTCCTTGCTGCACACGAGTTACCCCATAAGACAACTCCATAGGTCAAGTGAGCGTGAACTTTAGTATAGTATACTAGTTTCAAAATTTCCACGGAAGTAGTAGGGACAAGTTTTCTGATCATAAATGTCCCAGTGGCCATTTTTTAATTATATCATTAATGTGAGGGTACCAATCAAGGTTTTCAGTCAAAGATATTCCCAAGAATTTTACGGAGCTAGACTTCTTTATAGGTTTACTTGTATCCACCCTAAGATGAGGGGTCAATATTGGTGGATTAATTTTATTGTGAAACTATATAAAATTGGTTTTGTTCTCATTCATTTTCAATTTATTCAACCTACACCAATTAAACATTTTGATTAAAGTTTGATTACCTGATCCATGATGATGATGAAGTATGCCTCTTACTCTTCAGTACCCAGTTAAGCACTGCCTGAGTACTGAAGTGGCTTTGTAAAAACTGGTCCAACCTGAACAGACTGACATGTGCGGTTGATAAGCCCACGTTTATCACAAGGTAGCACCTAGATGGTGTCAGGCTAAGTTGCCCAGACTTCTGAACATCAGCTTCATTTTACCCACCTCTTCCTTCATGTGCAAACATTTTTAAGCCTTACCAATTTGTAAAAGGAATACTTCATCATCCATACAAGTTTGTACCACAGGCATACACAAAAATGTGTGGCTCCAGTAAAATTAAATCACAAGATGCAAGTGTTAGCAGATTCATTAAGAACCATCATGTCTGCCTTCATTGAGTGCAGACCTATTTTGTGCCATTGGCACATCCCTGACTCCAAAGAGGAAGGCTCTGATCCATCTTTAGTAGCGATGCATATTAAGTGCGCCTGTGTGGCTACCACTTAGGCAGTCCACAAGACCAACAACATTGACCAGAGACTTTAAGGTCTGGCTAAGGACAAATGATGCTGAACTCAGCTGCTAACCATGAAAAATTATGATACGAAACTCATATGTAATACCAAATGAAATTAAATGACAAAAATACCTAAGAGCAGCCCCCCAAACTCCTCCAGCAAAGCAACTAAGACCTTCCTCCAATAGCCTTAAGCCAAGAGGTGGCTCAGTTGATAGCTCCTGACTGCTACGGTTTCTTTTACTGCCCTTTGTCATGGGAATGACATGAGCAGGAGAGGGTATGGCTGCAATGCCTCCAGCTAGTTGAAGTGCGGCTGCTCGAACTACTGGATCTCGGCTGGACCAGAGAGGAAGGAGCCAACCATGGATGCCGCTGTGGCGATGCCCATGGAGGTGAACCCTGTTGTCACTTGTTCCAGCATTCATCAAAACTTTTGACCAGATCATCTCCCAGTTAACCTGAATTTAATCATAACAGAGGCTACTACATAACTACTGTAAAACCTCACAATAACAATTCTCACAATAACAACTGTCTTATTAGAAAAAATGCTAGTGAAATGATTACAAATTTGCAGAAAATTAAGGCTGTTAATTGTAATTCAGCATCTAAGTAATCAGTTAAGCATCATTTCCGATAAGTGAAACATTTTGCACGCCAAAAAAAATTGCCAAGCATTCCAAAAGTGTCAACTCTAACATATCATCCCCTAACACCATGTGCCTAATCAATTTGCGAATGCAAAGCAGAATCTTTCATTTTAAAAAGCAATGCATTACCTTTAATTTGACACCAAATTCTCCAAAATTGCAAAAGAAACGGTTGTAGGCTTGATCTTGTGGAAGTTAACTATTGCGGAAGAATTAAAATAACTTAGTTAACTCCACTAATTATTTATTAACCCGACCTGGGTTTCAACACTTGGTGTCATCTTCAGGTGAAAATACATTTTAGGTTACGGTATGTATACAAAATCATGGTTCGATCCTTTCCCCTCCCTTACCATGATTTTGTATACATACCGTAACCTAAAATGTATTTTCACCTGAAGATGACACCAAGTGTTGAAACCCAGGTCGGGTTAATAAATAATTAGTGGAGTTAACTAAGTTATTTTAATTCTTCTCAAAAATTGATTTAGAAATTAGAAAAATGTTATTACCTTTAGCAATCACTGTCAAATTTGGAGGAAGGGATTTTGTAAGCAAAATTATACTTTCAAAAAACTACATGTATATACTTTTGCCATTTTTGGTCAAAATAAATCTGAAAAAAATAAATTTGAGCTTGAAATAAAATCTCGCTTTTTACATTCCACACATTTTTATTTTCACCAACCATGGTTTCGACATACAATGTCATTTTCAAGGTTCCTTGAATTTTTTCCTTGAAAATGACATTGTACGTCGAAACCATGATCAGTGACAACAAAAAAGTGTGGAATGTACAGTTGTGTTAAAAAAAATTGTACAGCCAAAAATGTTTAAGTCCCGAGTTTTCAACGATGTGGCAACGTGGCCGAACCACACCCCCCTGAGATGGGAAGCAACAACCTTTCCAAGTGGAACGAGAACCCTCTCTCCCCGTAGCTGGGGGAGTTGAACCACCCATGGAAGGAAATTTTTGACCTGCGAAAAGGATTATTTCCGAGGGAAGAGGTAGGGTTTCTTTTCTTGTGATGTGTGAGTAAGAAGAAAAGGAAGATCTGCGAAGTTCAGACGTGCCAAGAATCCCTCGCACATGACAGATGCAAGCAGCCACGGAAAATAAAAGCCTATCTTAGGTCTCAATCCCCAGAGTTCCTTTCGTTTCTTATGAGTACATATTTTAATTTATACGCGTATTCATTAACGTAATTTTTTTTCAAATGTTTGATGCATTTTCGTTATCTGGAAGTCCTTGTAATATCGCAATCTATATTACATTTGAAATGGTGTAGTATATTCTGGATCGAAACTAGATCATTCAATTTCCCTCTGAAGTAACCGATAATGTCAGGCTCAAATTTGAGCGCACAACTGTCCTTGGAAAGCATTCTGGGAAAACATTTTCTATGGGTGATATATTTCTGCGCAAACAATTGTTTAATTTTAAAATGATGAGCTTTGAATTTCACATTCTTTTAGCAAATAATTTTGTGATCATTCGAGGCTCAGAAAGAAGGACGTGCAGATTGAAAAATCCACCTTTCGCACTCATCTCATCCTTCTTGTGAATTCGGTCGTTTTATTATCCAATGCAGAACTTCAAGTATGTGCATATTATGTGTTCACTAATGACATTATACAGTATATGTGTTGAATTGTATTGGTTATCTATATTTCTCATGAGTGTCTGCTGTTGAAGTTAGTGTGTGTTTTGCTATTCTTTTTGTTTTAGCACATGTGGCGCACTCTCGTGGTTAAGTGTGTGCACTTGCAGTATGTCGTTGTCGTTGTACTGTGTATGTACGCCATGATGCGAATAAACCCAGTCGCAATGTATCCGTATCCATCTCATTTAAGTTTGCCTGAACTATCCATATTCTAACAATATGAATGACTTGAGCTGGCTGATCAGTCATATCAGGTTCAAGTGGTCATCCTCTTGCTTCACCGCCATTACTGCATTTTCCAGTCGCCATAGGTCAGATTTTTCTCATGCGAGATCTATAGAAAAAACATTCGTTATAGCACTTTCTACAATGCGTTTTGTGGCTTTTTTTCTAACATAATTACCTAAGCAGCAAATATTTTATGGCGAAGTAAAGAAAATTGAACCAATGTCCTGTAAAAAGTGCAGAATTAATTATTACATTTTGAAAGTAATAGGAATATTGATACCTCAAGGACTCCTAGACAAAGAAAATCTAAATGCTATATAATTAGGATCAACCTATTTTAAGCTTATAACGCAAATTAATACGAGTAGGAAACTAATAAAAAACTAAACGAGCAAGGGGGATGTAAACCAAAGAAGTGGGCATTGAGTTTCCACGCTTTCTAGCAGCTGTGAACGAGAGATGACCTATTCCCATGCTTCCACACATCCACATAATGTGCAGAAACAGCTCGACGGACCACACCTCTGCTTCTTCACACCCAGTCGAATAAGAAGCCGCTGCCCCCTTCCATTGTTACTTTTTGGCAGTTTAGGGCCTTTCCTCGAGCGAGGGTGATGGAACGGGCTTCCTTTGGTTCGGAATGTTTATTGCTCTCTCAGAAGAGATTGGAAGTACCAAAGGGGTGGTGCCTCTATGCAAAGATCCACACTAATAGAGTTAACTCACAAACTGAGTAGATTGAAAGAGGCATTTGAGTGACTAGAAAATTGTAATTATTGACATCAGGTTACTTCTATGGAAACAATGAAATCTAATCCAATTTCCACCGCAAAACAATAATTGAGTACTGGCATAAGTTCATGATTGAGTTGATCGAAATTTTTTTTTTCCTAGGCATTCCAATATTGGAATAAAATAGTATCAAGCTACTTTAATCCGAAAATATTTGAAGTGAATACGGCTTCCCTTGTTTATCGAGAAAAAAAGGAAGCGCAAAAAATGGAAAGAAGCATGAAAGCAGAATGGAAAATCAAAGAAGCGCAGTCATATAGTTCCAAGCATAGCGAAAGAACTTTGATTGATATGATATTGGATACTCTAGAAAGCTCACTACTTTAAAATGAAAACATTAATTAGCAATAGTTTGCAAATAAATACATCGCCCCTGAAATTTTCTTTCCCCGAATACTTTGCGATCATAGGTGTGCGCTAAAATTTGAGCCTGACATTATGGGTTACTACAGAATGAAATAGAGTGATCCAGTTTAAAATACCTTATCCAAACTATTGTTCTTTTATTGGGAATATCGCAGATTCTTTTAGCAAACTTAGTATTGTAATTTCACCTACACCAGATTTATATACGTACCTAATTAGATCAAAGAAAAAGTTGTAAGGGCACTTCTAAAAGATGCGTTTCCTGGCTTACTTTCGGAAAGAATTAGTAGCAAAAGCAGAAATTAAACGAAAGTCGGAAATAAAGTAAATGACTAAAACAAATTCGTGGGAGTTCAAATATAATAGGGATTGCACTGCCACAAAAATACGAGATAGCAAAAATAAGTCGAAATTGCGATTATTCTTAACATTAATGAATATGCTTGCAAATTTAAATAATAATAAAAACGAGTCCATATCATTTCCAAGATGCCATAATTAATTCTTGTCATTTAACCCTACATTGGTTCAGTTTTTTTCCTTGCAATCATTTACTGTTTCTGGAATTAAGTATGGAGAAAATACACAATGCACATCGTAGGAGTTGCTTTTACGAATTTTTTTCTTTCAATTAATTGCGCATGGTGTGTGATAAAATCTGGGTGAAGGGGATTTAAGAAATTCAGTAATGGTGGTGAAGTAAAAGGGAGACAAACCTTATACAATACGGGGCCTTAAACGATCGCCGTAGGTAAGAGGCATTTGAAATTATTAGGAGCTCAGAGACAAAACTCAGTCAATCATGGATATCGACTAAACTTAGTTTAAATAGTCAACATATGAGGTGTTTTCCTCAAAAATATATGAATATTTTTGCCTTCAGACGTAGACTAGAAGAGTATCAGGGATAAAGCAAGCCTAATGAGATATCGATGTTATTGAGCAAAGTGATCTTTATTTTGGATTCGTCAATTCATTAGGTATTATTCAGCTCCCTTGCGTGAAAAAAAATATTGCGATAGCCGAACACACTTCTATCTTCTCTTCAAACATTTTCTGTTTAGGAACTGTCCCCGCAATGAATTGTAAACTAAGGAAAGGAGTAAAAAAAAGGCCACACTCATAGGATTCCAGAATGGAAAGTGAGCACAATCGAGATATCAGCCTGATTAATGATCTTCATATTATATTATATGATATCTTTGGTTCACGGATTATACTCGCTCTTAATTGAAGTTCAAAATTGAATAACAAAACCATCACTGTCACAAAAACAATAGTATCAGTACAAAACCTGCATTATTTCCATCTGCATGTCCCTCCGATTTTCTGAGCCCCGCATTCTCACGAAAATATTCGCTGTAAGAACGTGAAGTTCCAACGCCCTTCCAAAATCTAAACCATGAGCCATGTCATTCAATACATGCCAGGATCCTTTACAAGGACGAATCAGACAAACGAAAATAATTAAGCCGCGTTATTAAAAGCATAGAGTTAAGGCTTAATTTCACGCCATTTCACTAAAGCTAGGCGTTGAAAAAATGGAGCAATAAATGGCATAAAATAAGTTTCGTGAGCACGAAAATGTTGACATTAGGTGGGAACATATTTACACATCTAATTTTGCTACAGTGACTATTTTAGGCTTCTTTTCCTTTCTCTTTCAATAAATTAGCTCCTGTGAAGCAAAAAAACTTTTATGCCATCAAAATGCTTTCCGCTGCTTATAAGTTTTATATTTTATAAATCTGTCATAAGCATCATAGATGTGGCTTATAGCATATAAAAGAATGTCGAAACAAGCAGAAATACCAAGAAAGTCATGATGATTTCAAGTAATAGAACTATTGGAATAATTCTAAATGAAATAATTCATAAATGCTCTTCGACACGACTCGATCTCTTCGAGCAACGATTTGCAGTAATAGCCTTTTCTAGAGAAAAAAATAATGGAAGATATGTCATTTGCAGCGGGATTATTCCCCGTACTCAGATGGAGACTTTCAATGGATATTTGAGTCCTGGCTTCTACATGGTAGCTTTCTATTACGAGAGAGATTGGATGACTTTGGCCGACAGACCGACCGTTCATCAACTCATTTTCACTCACACATAACCAAACGGCAGTCCGAAATCCAACCCATCTCCTCAGAAATCCCTTAGCAGGTCTAAATCGTCCTTCGGGTGGAGGTTCCCTCTCGGCAAGTGAGTTCGGAAGGAGGGCCATTGTTCCACTCAGAGAGTTTATTGCTCCCCCGCAGATCTCCCTTTTCTTCTTACTCACACATCACAAGAAAAGAAACCTTACCCCTCCCCTCTGAAATAATCCTTTTTGCAGGTCAAAAATTTCCTTCCGTGGGTGGTTCAACTCCCCCAGCTATGGGAAGGGAGGGCTCTCATTCCGCTTAGAAAGTTTTTTGCTCCCCGTCTCAGGGGGGCGTGGTTCGGCCACGTTGCCACATCGTCGAAAACTCGGGACTTAAAAATTTTTGGCGGTACGATTTTTTGAACAGAACTGTACAAAGCGAGATTTTATTTCATGTGTCGCATTTCCACAAAGTTAAAACTGAAATTGTGAAGCATATCTCATGCATGGTTATTGAGGAAATAATTGACGAAAATCCATGCCATGAGAGCATGAACCTTTTCTGAAATTAGGTGGTTTGACATGGAATGACCCAGAGTGCAGTTCATGATGTGCTCTCCATACAGTGCCCAAGTAGAGATCAGAATTCTACTGAAAAATCTCCACCATTATCTGGATTCAAACCCCAGTCCATTGAGATGGCAAGCCCCACTAGCCCGATCGCCCTTCTACTTACATGAAATTAAAAGACAACAGATGGCAACTCACCTGCCCTGACTTCCTCGACAACTCCTGCATCCCAGATAATACATGATTGAGGCAGAGGAGTGCACTTCGAGTGATGCTGAGGCCCATGAATGACCCCGTGACTTCCAAGCTTTCTTCTGAGGCATTCTCACTAGGGATGCCCCTTCTGGTTTCTTGAAGGCACTCCCTCCCCTGCCCCCGATCCTGAAATTCAGGTCTTGAATCTTCTGATGACCACACAGGAAGGGACTGACCCCCATGCTGGAATGCTGTCAACAGCTCAATGAGACCCGATATCAGTCCTTCCCAGATCAACTCCTGATTGAGAGACTTCTTCTTGCTGACTGCTTCGGTGACCTTATTCAAGCCATGACACCAACCTGAGGTTCCGGTTAACTGAACCAGGCACGACAGGGCCCATTCCAAAAATGCTGTGAAGATAAATTTTAAAAATAGTATCTACATATCTTTGAGCAAATTCACAGCAAGATTTGTCATTTGCACATGTGTAAAAGACATGATTTTAAAATTGGTAACATACAAATAACTACGGTTCATCTGCAATAATGCAAAGGACACTTCCATTCTTTAGGTAAATGAAAATAATTATGATTCTTTACATGAAACAAAGTTGAACAAGGAGAGTTTACAAAGAATCTACTTCTACAAATGTGTAGCCCTGCAAGCCACTGCATGGCTTTCTGGCAGAGGGTGTTAGGAAACCAAATATGAGTAGGGAGGGAATCGGGAAAAGGAATCGGAGGAGGAAAATAATGAAAAGTGAGATGTGTCTCGACAGATAAGTTTTTGTTGCAGTCATAAATAGTGCATTGATAGAAGAAAAGTTTTGAACCTTTAAGGAGATTTGTAAATTTCACAACTAACCATTTCTAGAATAAAAATTGAGATGTACATCACATTCAACAGAATGTCTGAATCATGCTATGTATTATGTACCTTTCTGCCAAAACATTTTTCATCGTTTCCCCAGAGTTTTCAACATCCTACCAATTAGCAACAAAGCATTTTTCGATTGGGAACCAACAAGTCACACAATAACCTATACATATATCTCTCATATTTTATCATTCTTTTTAGTTCTGGAGATGCAGTGTGAGGTTGAAATAAAATCCTCCAAACCACCTGGAAACTCATGCAATCTAAGATTTTACAGTAAACTAAAAGTCCATTTCACAATACATAAACATGATCCAGCACAAGACCTAGTATGCTAGCTCATACTTGATACTGAGGACATAATCCAGTATGATTTGAGCCATCCTAGAAGACTTCACATGATCATTATACATTTACTGGCAAGGAAGAGGTATTTTCATTCATTATAGCACATGTCTACAATAATTTTAATATTTATGCATGTCTACAATAATTTATTCTATGGCAGCAGGCTGCCAAAACAACTGCCAGGATATTTTCATTTATCGTTGATTTCACAGCCAGAACATAACTAGTAGCTGCAAGGAGGTATAGATGGTGCTGATTTCAGAGAGAGAAGATCCCAGAGCGACAGTAAAAGCTAATGTGATTGGCCAACAGCAACTAGCTCCTACTTGGAGCGAGTAGCAAACTAGTAGTTTGCCAGCCCCTGGTGGTGGCGGGGTAAAGTCCTCACTTGCTAATCCGAGGGTCGCGGGTTCGAGTCCTACCCGGGTCAGTTTTTTGCATGCCCAGGGCATGGGTCTTTCTGTCAAGTTCTGGTGGTTCGGCCCCGGAGAAACCTGATGACACACCAATGTGACTCACTTAGGAACTTGGCTTCTCAGGATCGCAGGGGCATATGAACCACCAGAATTGTCTGAGAGAGCAATAAAAAAAGTACCGCACCAATTATGAAATCAAGTAGGTCAACAAGTATGATAGCAATCATGCTTGCTAGCCAGCATGCTGTTTCTGTACCACAAAATACTGGAAAGCTATCATAATACTAGGCACCATCCTCAAACTTGTGCTGGATGATACATCTTGCCAAATGGGCTTACGACATCACAGAATACTGGGAGGTTCTAAGCTTCACTTACCTAAATCATAAAAACGTTCAGCATCACCAAACTGAAGGCTTTGAGCAATGAAATAAATAGCATGGGCCCAGCCAACTTCATGTGGTTCTCCACTCATCCTCACATTACCTGCTACATCACGAATCAGGGACAGAACTTCTCGGCAAACTGCTCGCCTCGAGGGGCACCCATCAAAGGCCTATGAATAAATAACACAAAAACCATATTGTAAAAGTAGCAGTAGTAGTTTATTTATAGTTCTTAAGAACTAATGCATACAAATATTGGTATAAAAGTACCAAAATATTGACACATCACAAGATTTATTACATAACAATTGTCATAATACATGTTCTTATTTCACTCATAATTTGGTACATAGCAACAATACAGAGGAAAAGTTGTATTAAAGGTCATATAAAATCATACAACACTTGCCTACAGACCTGAATTATGTGTAGACAAAACAACAACAATTGTCAAGTATAGTTGTAAAAACAACAACAATTTGAATCTGGCCTCCAGGAGTCATTCATAATATATGTATTAGGATTGATATATTACAATGAATCAAAATAAAATAATACAGCAGCTTGAATTCTAGTTTAGATTTTGGCAGGGATAAAAGATTTTTGAAAATTCAATTTTTTAAGGCAATGACATATCTTGCCTCAGTAAATATGCCTCTTTTGCTAATAGAATGAACATAAAAATTAAATAAAGAGCATTAAACACTGTAAATTTGCTACCATTATGAATTCAACAACTATCAAAAAAATAGGAAAATATAGTAACATGCTCCTCATTGGGTTAATAATGTGGTAGTTTTTCCATTGCTTCTACATCACCGCACAAGAGCCATTTAAGTAAATACCCAAAACATGCCTTCAGTGCAATGGGCATTGCTGCATTGCTTTATGCAGTCTCCACCTTCACTTCATATAAGAGAGGGCAGCTGTTCCCCCCTCCAGGTTATTGATCAGGCTATTGGCAGCAGCCACTTGCCAAGTCATGGCATATTCATCAGTTTTGAAGCATTTTTGAGCCATTTAATCCAAATAAGGCCCCATAAACCAACCATATACTGTTTACTCATCAGGTCAACTTGCTAATTTTACAACTAACTACTACAACTAAAGGTTAACCTACCACCTACGATGAAACTCGCTTGAGTAAAATATTCTGGAGGTTAACTAGTCCCCCATTTGAATATCATACTGTGAGGAGACTAATTGAGAGAGAATACCAGTCAAGTGCCAGATAAACAGCAATATAGGATTAATGGCAACTTGTGTCAAATTTGTCTGTTGATCTGCAAAATTAGTTTCTGGAGAGGTTTATAAGTATGCTTCCAAATATCTTTTATGTAATTCATTTCATGCTTTGAACTTCATGCTTTCATGCCTTGGAACTGTACCAGTGGGTGTGGGGGAATTTCGACTTTCATACATTTTCACATTTGTGTGTTGAGCCAAATCCTTGTACATTTGACAAGGTCTGTAGCAATTGTAATCATCCGATGACTTATACATAAACAAACCTGTGTTGAACAGACAGCATCAGGAAATGAAGGAGGAGGTGGATTGAAGGGGCAGAGCAACGGCTGAAGAGTTACAGGATTCTGTAAGAGTCCCTCCAACCAACTACTCCTCTGAACCAAGTCGTTTTCCATCCCGAAAATCTGACTCCCAGCAGGCCCATCCATAGCACAGCGCAGAAAGGTGCAGATCTGCACCAACAACTCTGAATCCTGATGACTGGCTGGACTTCTAGACAGAAAGCGTCCAAGGGTTGGACCCCAGGGGAGCGGACTGGTGTCAGGATTTTTAAAGCTCAATGAACCTGTCAACATACCATTTGAGATTCCTTAGTATTCATTAATATATTTTAAAAATTGTTTTCACAAATATAAGGCATAAAACAGGGATGCATAATGTCACTGTGGCTGTTCTAAATTTTTCTGGTTAACCTTTATCAACCGAGCGTGACTCTCCGGCACAAAAAAAATATCGCTAGACTGCCGAGCGTGTTCATATGGCACACTGCGTCCTCCTTTCACTCTCAAGGTCCCTGGGACTGTCAAATGATAGAAAGTCATTTTTTTTGGCGTCATTTGACTAAGAATACATCTTTCTTCCATCTGAATTTTTTTCTTTGGATATCTCATGGTATTATATGTTGTTTGACGTAATATAACATGACGAATCCAACTCCCGTAAACAAGGTTTGCTTGCTGTTTGTATGAGAAGGGAACCGAATACTTTCCTCAGTACAAATGAAGTTATAGCCCACACAAAGATATATATTTCTATAAGAGAAGCATTCAGAATGTAGAAGGTCCTCCTATCTGAGAATTTTTTCTTTGTTATGACAAGATAATGTGATTTTATTCGACCATCTTTCACCTAAATGATACATCTCCTTACTCTAGGTTTGTTTACTTGGTGTGAGACCAGGAAACTTCATCCTTTTGCCATGACAGCAGAGGATATACATCCTAATTATATCCTTATCTTCTCAGAAAGCACTCAACGATAGGAGCATCTTACTTTCATGAGAGGTTTTTTCCTTATCTCCATATGCGTACTAGTATAGGTTCCGCTGGACCATCTGTCCTGTGAATGACTCATCCTCTTTGTTCAAGTTTGCTTATCTCGCTGGTAAGGAGGAAAGGGAATCTTTACGTGAGCACAAATCAAGATAACAGGATGTTGAATGATGCCTTTGATAGCATACGAGCCTTTCTGCATACACACTTCGAAGTCCTACCCGACTGAAAATTTGTTGACTAACATTTTCATATCATCGCGGACTGGCTCGGTGAGAAGTCTCTCCTGAAACTTATCGTTCAAGCGTGTTGTAGGCTGTGGCATGAGTATTTTTGAGACAATATTATTAGTAATATCGTAGTTCTAGCAATATGGCTTTTGCAAGTAAACTTCTGGAATAAGAGGAAGATATAGAAATTCTGACAGAGAGCAGTTGTGATGGAGACAGTGACACGGATGTTGAGCCCTCCTGGTGTTTACCGTTACGGAATTTCAAGCAGAGCATGCGCTCACCGGATGGATTAGATAAAAATCAAGCACCACTCACGATAGAGAATAGTCTCCTCGATTTTGTTTAATTATTTTTTGGAAACAAAATTATTTGGGAGCGAGGTGATTGTGTCGTTCAAAGGACGAGTCATTTTTCATCAGTATATTTCTAAGAAACACGACTTTGGTACCCGGAATGTGAAGTTGGGCTGTGTGTAGACCTCTTTTTCATGATCTATCGCACAATTTTCAGTATATGAAATGCGTAGCTGGCCGACATCACTATGATAATATTCAGTTCGAAGGAAAATGTGCAGGTATTTACGAAATTTACATGACATCTCATAAATATGGGTTTTATTGCCAAAGTTGCTATTTACGTTTTTGAACTACAGTAATTTTCCTTATGCAAGGTGCACTCATGTTTTCGTATCATAAATATAAAAAATATTGCTGTACGTACTAGGTTTTATCATCAACCCTCAGCAGTACCTTGAGCATCCATCTCTCTCCCTCCGTCTCACTTCTTCATATCTCTCAATTACCCCTACCTCCCCCTCCCATCCTCCACCTATCTCTTCCCCCTTCTTTATCAAGAATATTTTCCCTCACTCTAACCCTTTCTTTTTGGAGACATCGTCTCTAAAAAGAAAGGGTTAGAGTGAGTTACTACAGCATCAGCTACTACAGCACCGCTCAGCACAAAACACCGACTGCGGTTTTTCACTTCTGACGCAATTGGAACGGTCCGCTAAAGTGAGCTAGAAGTGGTCCATCAATGGCTAAAAACAATCAATTTATGTCGCATCTATTGCTTGGTTACTGCGCGTAGGAGTTATATCCATAATGTAGATACAAACATTTTTTTCTATGTTGAAATTTTCTTAGACTTTCGGAACACGAAAATAACATTACTACGCAACATGAGTTTGAACGTAATTACATCGATAATCCGGTAAAATATTGTCTAAAAGGAAGGAATAAAACAAGCACAGCAGACGGAAAATTAATTAATCAATTCAAATAAAGTATATAAATGAAAAAAAAACATATGTATTAGGGTGAAAAATTTGTCTTTCATAGTGTTTGGAAGAGAAAAACGGAGACTCTCGGAAAAAGGCAGTTGTCATACTTTGGATATTTTCCATTTTTTTATGGTTATATACCATTCCATTACTTGAAAACTTTAAATTGAACTAAGGGCGTTGTGTTACATCATTTTTGTAGAGGGATTGCTCGTTCTTTTGCCAAAATACCCTTCACAGTCGAAAATAATTTAAATTGTTTTACATAAACAAAAATTAAACTATGATTTAAAATATTGTTATATTTACTATCCCTATAAAATTAAATCTCATGAAAGCCCTGTAAAAACTCTATAGGGCACTTTTTATTTTATTGTGATACAACAAATACTTTTCTTGTAATATGTTTTTTTCTAAAACACTACGTTTTAGTGGCAGAAAGTTTAAAAAACCTCGGTAGTCTAGATATACAGCCGGCGAAAAACCTCGTAAGATAAAGGTTAAATGTGTGAGATACACATAAATTGATAATATCAGAGTAATGGCTGGAGATCTAAATATTCGAGTACTCGAATACATGAGATCGGTAGCTCATGACAGCATTAGCAATTCTTGGGTTCACAGCGCAGTCAACTACTAAATAAAGGCCATTTTACACTAGGCACTTTACTGCACAATCAGATGTATGTATGGATGTGCACTGAAAATTGTATCGTGTAAAGCGGTGAATTGCAAGAATGCAGGCACAAATGCGTAAACGACAGATGGAAAAATACCCCCTGCTCTAATTCCCTGCTCATGATCTCGCAATTTCGGCACATGGAATTGTGCAATAAAGTGCCTTATGTAAAACAGCCTCAATAATTATATTTATTCCATCCTATGAGATTGCAAACATTTTGAATCCAGGAACTCGCCATTGAATAAGACAATTTTAATCATGCGTGTTTATGCAAGTCAAAATAAAACCTTAAAATTTTATTTTTTCACAAAATACTGTATGAAAGGTTAAAAAATGTGAAATTTTGTGCAAAATAATGTGCCAAAAACCAAAATAGGTAAAATGTCGTAAATAAATCTCATTCATGAAACTTCGGTGAATTTAACTTTCTGTATAAAGAGCAAATTATAACTAGTTAATAAATACTTCACAAATCAAAATAACTAGGTACTTTTTTCCTCATTGAAAAAATATGTCCGAAAACACATTTAAAAAATTCCAGGGTCCCTAATGATAGCAAAATGAAGGTAAACAATGAAATCATTGGGCAAGTGAACACTTTGCATACCTGGGCAAAGTATTTGTGAAAGGTGGAGGAATAGTATAGAAGCGAGTGAATGCTGGAAGGAGAGTTGTAGGTAGTACATGAAGCACATCAAGAAACGAGTGTTATTCTAGGAGCGAGAAAATCACAGTGCACAGCGCCAAGTCAAATAAAATTTCCCGGTTTTTTCCCGGTTTTTCCCTGCCTACTTTTCTTAAATTTCCTGAATGTATTGTTTTAGTCCAGCATGTTTTTGCGAAACAAAATTGTTTTGCAAAATTTCCCCGGACATTTCTGGTTTCCTTGGGTACACTTCATCACACTTATGTTTTTAACCCTTTCGTGCCGAATGTCACATATAGGAGTCAGGATTTTCTTTACGCAAAAGACCGGACATCTACCGTAAGCTCTGGAGATTTCTTTACGCAAAAGAACTAACCTCTCCTATAGATGCCATGGAGGGAGGGAAAGTGATCGCCGCTGATACATTTTAGAAGGGTGATCTTTCGACCCTTCACTTCCTTACTCAGTGGGAGGCAAGACCCATCCATCGGCAACTTCGCTCGACCCTCGATCCCTTCAGCAGTCATTCTCTCAGCATGTGTCAGCCGTCACTAATTGTATGTGCAGTGGATTTTCTAAATAAATATTTCGTTGGTTATACAAAAACATTAACCATTGAAATGAACTACTTGTGTTTTTCAGTGTGTTCTCAAATTTAAAGCAAAATTCTAGCTCTTATATTAACGGAGTTGTCTTCTGCTTTCTTTTAACCATTACTTTCCGATTAATATCCTAAAATCGTTAATATAACAGCTAGAAATTAGTTTAAAATTTTAAAACGAAGAATTCATTTCAGACATCCATTCTCTCACGTTTGTAATAAATGATTGTTTAAAAAAACCACTGCGAATACAAAAAATGACCGCAATCCCATGCTGTGAGAGGGTTTGCTCATGAGACGGAGGGTCGAGACCAGTTGCCGACCGAAGGGACGGAAGAGTGGGGTCGGTACGCCGGAGAAGATATTCCCTTCAAAATGCCTCCGTACAGAGCAGGATACTAGAAAGATAATTCCGAGAAAAGTTCACCGGCATAAATGAATACTCTGGGCACTGGCAACGTGGAGTATCAGCAACTGGCACTAGCGCAGAGGCTGATAATCCACGTCACCTCCGCAACCTTTTGGAGTTTCATTCGGTCAGTACTGCTACTTAGGTTATTGTTTTCTGTACCATAGAAGAAATTCCCCTATTTTTTCTTCGATACCGCGCAATTTGAGAAATATCCCGTATGCTTGACAAATTTCCCGACTTTTTCCCGGTTATTCCCAGCGATTTTAATTTTCTGGTTTTTTCCCGGTTTCTCCCGATTTCCCGGTCACTAGACACCCTGTCCTCCTGACTTAATTGTATGGCATTGAAACTAAGGCATGTCAGAATAAGCATAAATTTAGGCTAAATACAGCGAGTATGAGGTATCTGAGAAGTGTTTGTGGCAAGAGTAAGAGGGATTGGGTAGGATAAAAAACCAGATTAGTGTTATAATTGAAATCCACATTGACTGAACAAAGGCATTCACGTAAATTTAGCAGTAAACTTCCACAAATTTTTATAGTTTTTACCAAGCCTTCAAGAGCCATAAATAATTTCAATTAAGATTATCTTTCAACAAACAGTAACCCTCATAATTGACCAGAAAATCAAGATGAGAAGAGAGTCAAAGCACCAGCATGAAAAATAAGAGGTGCAGTATTCCCCAGCCGATAAAATGCATTTTAAACATGTTTAAAAAAAAACAGTCAAAAACATGTTTTTAAATAGGCCTGCATTTAACGGACTGAGGGTAAAGCTGCATCCCATTTTACATATTTATCTTGCCATCAGAGGTGTCCATCTCTCAACTTTCACTATAGACTGCATTACAGCAGTGAGCTAACATGGCACTCTCCATCATTCATTTGTTTTTTGGATTCAATGACGAATAACTTTAATACAGTTGCAATTTTTTAACAATGCTATTGTCTTTCTAAAATTGGAAGCATTAATGGAATTAGATAATAATTTTTTTATTATGAAAACTCTTGCCAAAAAAAATAACAGTGCATCTTATGCCCTGGGAAATAAGGTGTATCAAATAGTAATTAACACTTACCATCTTCTCTCAGGGTTGCATTCCACAGTGACAAGTAACCCATTAACCTGCATAAGGCACTTTCCACTGAAGCATGGGAGGTCGAATTCTGTATTTGAAACAGGAGGGAACGGCAGGAGCCAATTATGTCAGTAGCCTTGAGGTTGTTGACTTCAGATGAGGTCATCTTCAAAAGCGGAGGAAATGCACAGGACAGACTGCCATTCAAACTATCTTTCGGCACGAGAGGTGTGAGCTTCTTCTTCCCTCCTGCATCGAGCAGCTCTTCACTGCCAAGCCACTCCCAGCTTCCGTGGAGACGTATCAGTCCCTGCCACGGGAGGCTGTCCCTTGGCTTCACCTTCCCTCCCACGATGCTCCAGTCCACGCACCCTCCAGGGATCGGTGCTTCCCGTTCACCCATCAGCTGTGGGCTTAGGGGACTCGAGGACGTGTGGTGACTGTGGCGCCAATGGGTTGCACTCGGGAAGGGAAAAACGATGCGCTGGGTGATAATGAGTGGGAGGGAGAGGCTTTTCATGGATGCCATAGGGTCTCGCACGGTTGATGGCATTGTGGATGTGAGGGTGGGGGTTGGGGGAGGGCTTGGCATCAGGAGGAGGATGTAATTGGAGAAGAGCAGGAGGCACAAGAGGTGTCCGGCATCGCTACGGAATCCTTCTTCGGCATAGAAAAGGATGGTTGCTGAAATTTTTACAGAGAGAAAGTAAATTCATTTACTCAAGTTGGGCAAATTCCACTAAGGAAAAATATCATTCACCTTGACCAGGTCTCGAATCCTGATCTCTCGATATTATGCGGAGTGCTTTAGCCTGTTAAGCTACTGAGGCATCCTCTTCACACCTCATTGTGCTCTAGGTTTGGCGTTAACCTCATGGATGGTGGTGCCAAGCATGCTTTGACTGCTAGCGTGGCATTTTATGTCTGGAAATCCTAAACATCGTGTTCCTATACAGCCCACAAAATCCACAGAAGAAGATATTGCCTCAGTAGTCTATCTGGCTAAAGCATTTGGTGTTATATAAAGGAATCTGGGTTCGAGCCCCAGTCAAAGTAAATGATTTTTCCTCCGTAGAATTTTTGTAATTATGTGCACTTGTTGTACTATGAGACTCTGTAAAGGTAATATTGTGGCTAATCCTGGTATCCTCAAAATTTGATTATTGGGGATCAGGTTGGTGCAGTCTCTAGACTACCAGCTTTTCAACCCGAGGACCCAAGCCACGGTTTGAAACCAAGCAATTGGCGGACATATTTCAGAGGAAATCCCGATTTGCACTTGGGTGTCATGTAGAAGACACTGCAAGTGTGGTACTTTGTCCGTTGGATGGAACCTTAACCTGTGTACCCCTTGGCAACTTTCATTAAGAGTAGGTTAATGCTGATACCAGGTTTCTCTCAACCATTCCTTCAAATAATGTTTTTCTTACCAAACTACCTAACTATCCTAAAATGGCGAAATTGACTTTAGCAGTTGTTCGCCTCCCTAAATAACTGAAACATTAGTAATGTACGAGCTTGGTCTGATGAGTCACTTAAGTACTGTACATATTTGACGGTACATATGAAAATCTTATTCACAAAATAACCGCTTCAAAATCAACCTCAGATATAATATGCAAAGGTGAGTCCTTATACAGACTCACCTCATTCCCAACACTCTCTACTACAGGCATATATTTCCCCAGATGGTCAGTACTATCATAGAGTAAGCATACTTACTCTATGGTACTATCCAGCCTTCTCCAAATTAAAAAAACCAAGCCCCAAGGATAGTTGGGCTAAGGTTGGTATTGGAAAAGAGAATGGAGGAAGGGTGGAGAGAAACCCGGTGCCAGCTTTAGCCTACTCATACGGTACCAAAGGTTCCACATATTAACGACCCCTTCCAACAGATGTAGGACTACCATATGAGTGATCATTGTGCTGTATCCAAATAAGTTTCCGTTTCCCACTGAGAAACCTCTGCCACTGGGATTCTGGGATTTGAACCCAGGCTCATGGGATGAAATACCAGCTCGACAGTGGAGTACCTACAGTTTGGACTATTTGGGGTGGAGTGTATATTCCAGCCCTTTCTTTAAGAAACATATGACACCAATCGAACCTATTCACACACAATTTCAAAATTAAGTACGGCAAGAAAAATAATTTTAATTTTAAATTAAAATAAAAAAAATTACAAACGTATTTTTCATACATTTCTGCAAGGAAAATCATTTATGATACTTACAAAATCTATTCCTTTTGTTAGTTGATGTTCCATGGTTAATACATACAGATTACTTGATCTAAAATAATTCATTCTGTAAGACAATTCTTAACCACTTTTAATTGAGAAAAATTAAAAATAGGAAATTTTTAAAATAAAAACTGTGAGTGAACTGTATTCTATTCCTGAAAATAACACCCTGAAAAAAGTGCCAACCAAGGTTGACCGCCCTCTTGACCACCCCTAGCTACACCACTAAAGCTATGGCCATCAAACCAACCTGACCAATTTCCCATTTTAGCCTAAATGTAATGAAACCCCAAATATAGTACAACCCCAAATTTAGAGCGACCCCATGCATTTTGAGGTGAATTTAGTAAAAATAAAAGACTACTTAATTCTCTTTTTATTTATAATATCTATTTTTAATTCTCTCCTCGTGATGCTTTCCTATTGTATTTGCACAATGTAGCATCATATCACAAGCACTCAAGTCAATTTACAAAGTATGTATGTAGAAATATGAAATATGAGCACTGAAAGTAGGGCAGATAAGAGCAATATGCACTTCTGCTTTTAAAGCTACAAGTACTCATACAAGGGCGAGGCGAAAAGTTCTCGGTCTGGCAATGAAAGACTGTTAGTTTAAAGTCAAAAATGCATTCATTTTTCTACTGAGTCTTCCTTTAGGTCAATGCACTTTGTCCAACGTTTTTCAAATGAGTAGATTCCATGACGGAAGTGTGACTCTGGAAGGTCTGCAAAAAGACCATCTACAGCTGCCATAACATCTTTATTGGACTCAAAACATTTTCCAGCCATAAATCTTTTAGACTTGGGAATATGTAGGTGGAAGTCTGAGAGCTAAATTTGGTGAATAGGGTGAATGTTCCAACAATTTGTACTTCAAATCCCTCAGTTTTCCCATTGCCAAAACAACTTTGTGGGCAGGAGCATTGTCCTGGTGTAAGATGATTTTCGTCTTTTGGAATCCTGGCCTCTTCTCGCATATTTTCTCATAACTTTTGTAGTATTCACCATTTATTGTTTTACCCTTTTCAAGGAAATCAATAAGAAGAGTCCCTTTTGCATCCCAGAAAACACTGACCATCACCTTTCCGGCAGATGAAATCGACTTCACCTTTTTTGGGGCAGGTCCGATGGCTTCCACCCACTGCTTCGATTGCTGTTTAGTTTCTGGCGTGTAGTGGTGGACCCAGGTTTCATCAATAGTAACAAATCCGTGCACAAAATCAGTTAAATTATTTTGAAAACGGTCCAAATATTGCTGAGAAATTCGTTTTCGCACTTGCTTTTGGTCAGGGGCAATTCCATGGTGTAGGACGTAGAATTTGTACAAATATTTTCATTGTTTTATAACTTTCCATGTAATTTCAATTAAAAAATTTTAGTTTTGAGTAATAGGAATAAAAAAATAAACTATTAGAAACATTTTTGTATATAAAGTATTAAAATAAATAATGCATGTATGTACCTAAAAATTAAAAACCACGGTGTCGGACGTAGAGTGCACAAAAACTTATTCCGACTTTATGAAATTCTTCTTTTAATTTCTGTGAGTTTTGTTGACTTAAACAAACAACAAAAATCATGGAAAAAATAGATGCCATACCCTTTATAATGGGACCAATTCCAACATCATAGATTTGGTAGTTTTTTAAATATAAAAAAAATTGTAAGGTGTCGGACGTAGAATTCTTGGTGTCGGACGTAGAATGTACAAATAAAGTGAGGTTTTGTGAGGAATACAGTAGTAAAATCATGCAGTACTTTATTTTTTCAATGTATTTCTGAAAATAGCTAACAATACTTCTTCATTCAGTTTCCTTCCGTTATTTCCTGTTTTGTTATGATATCTGTTATTATGTTATGTTTTTATTGTATCTGTTTTCTTTATACGTTTGTTATTGGGCCACTGTAAATTGGCAATCTTTGCTGTATGTGGACATTTTTGATTAAATTAAATTAAATTAAATTTATTGTAAAAAATATATATGTTCACAGAAAATCAGTATTTCATAAGTTATATGTCTACAATGGGATCCTTTAAGAGCACATTTTTAACTCTTGGCCTAACTTTCCAATTTATACTGCTGTCTTGTTCCTCCATAAGTCTCAGGAGCCTTAATTTTCTTGACAATGTTCTCTTTTGCATAACTAAAGCAGTCGTCTTCTGCAGGCCAGAAATAATTTGCACCTGTCTTCGAGCTGTGAATCACTTTTAACGTTTGTTCTTTCTCCAAAACCGACAGCACTTCACCTGGATAGTAGGCATTGTCACATTTAACTACGACTCAGTCCTGCAAAGGTACTAGATCATGAAGATTTAGACCTGAGTTTTTTTGCAAAACTTTTGCAAACTCCCATTTTTCCGATCAAGGTTTTTTCAGGTTCTAAATCTTTACTGTCAGAATCAAACCTTAATATTTTTACTTTTCTTTTTATAAGATCATTGCTAGTTACACCAACTAGCAGATAGGTTTTGTACCAGCCGGTGTAACATAGTGGATTTTTTGCGTGTCCGAGATAGGAACTGCTGCCTCTTAGACTTGTTGCTATTCACGTAGCTTTTCTTGCACATCATCACTTGATATAAATTTGATCAATACGATGGGGTCCCTGAGAGTAGCTATTCAGCTCATACCTCAGATATATCATATCTCCAGAGCTCAAAATTGTTCCTTCATTGGGTTTTCTATAATTCCAAACACTTATTATTGTTCCTACAATCCCGTCAACTCTTCATTTCCCATGAGAATTTGCGAATAAGCACCAATGAAGATTAATTTCATACTTACTTTGGATTAATTTCATACTTGCTTTGAATGAAAGGAAGTTGATAAAATATGTACCAGTTGTTGCAATGAGCTGATAGACCATGGGAAAAAATGTTCACAGTAGTGATATGAGGACAAATGAATTTCAGGTGCCCAAGAAGGAAGTTAATGTAACAATAAATTTGATTTTTATGTATTATCAAGGTTGTCAGATATTATGACACCACTCTGGCTGACTTCTTCATGGATCCAAGCATATGTAGTAAACACAGAAGATTGGCTACGGCTCCAGTGAATTGTAACTGAATTTCATTTTGATGAAGAAGTGTTGCGTTTTCAGAAAAATTCATCTGGATTAAAATTTCTTTTCCATTTACTCGGGATTTTATGTTTTCAAATTCATCAGCCTATTTTCATTTGAAATAAAAGCGGGTCAAAAAAAATTGAAATTGATATTCCAAATCTTCTCTTCAAAATCTTTTGAATTTGAGATATTCTCTTCAAAATCTTTTTCAACTTCTCAACTTTTTGAACACATCCATCAACTTTTTGCCATTGCATGTACTTCAAAGGTTCATAGTCACCTTTTGGTTTGTACAGTACTGTTCTGGCACAGTTCAATACAGTTCTGGCATTTTCTAACCATGCAGTTTTTTTACTCTGAGTCACATACAACATTGTCAACAATTTACTTTTTATTATGATCATCGTCATCAACATTATCTGCATCGTTGCTTGTTGATGAATTTGATGATTTTTTTCTAGCTTTAAACCACACTGTTTAGACAAACAAGTTCACCATGTGAGCCTTTTCGTTGGGCGAATGGGGAAGGCTGCTACATATTCTTTTATTACCCCTTCTGTCTGCTTATTTCGGTATGGTGATACTTTTTCAGGGGTCTTAAAAACAGCTTAATTTTTATTTTTATTTTCACTGTACCATTTTTTAAATCTCTATTTCTGATATTCTATTTCTTCTTCCATGGAATTTTGGAAATTGGTTTCCCTTGAGGCGTTCTTCCTTAATTCCAGCTTCCTCTCCCTTAGAGTAAGTTAAGTACTATGTAAATGCTCATGAAAAATGTTAACTTGTAGGTTTAAAACACGCATACCTATATTAAATGTTTTCTTGAAATTGTTCTTTTATTTTTTTACACCTAAATGTTATTCAGGTTAGCTACATGCTTAATTTTAGACTTATCTATTACCAAACCTACTTATTGTTTTTTATTGTAAGAAATATTGAATTAAAACTACAGAAATTAATCAAAATAAGTACTTTTAGAAGTTGGTGTCGGACGTAGACTTATTTTCCTACGTCCGACACCAAAATGATAATAAACCTGTAGAAGTTTAATTTTTTTTAATGACAGGTTCTGTGAGCACTACAAGAACTTACTTTGAAACGGTGCTTTCATTCGTAAAAAAAATTTTTTTGGATCTGTTATAATACTAAAACTTGTTTTTTGGTGTCGGACGTAGAATAGTAAGGAGCTAAAAATTTAATTAATTTACCACGATAACCAAGAGGACGAAAAATTTTAAGTTGCAGAAACTTTTAACTTGGCTCATAAATAAACCAAAAACAAAGTATTTCGTTTGATAAATATTTTTTCAGCATCACCAGCATAATATTTTGGCGTGACTGCTTAAACGAAAGAGGAAAATGGTAAAAAAGACTTGAGAGTAAAATAGAATAACTTTTAATTGTGTAAATATTGCTTAAAATAATTACAAGAAATTGAAAGCTGACTTAATTAGTTTTAAAAAAATATATAATACGTACAGATTTTTATGAAAAATTTTTTTTGGCTTAGGTTTCCTATTTCGTGGAATTGCCCTCAGCATTCAACAAATGCAGCACCCATCTTGCACCAAGCTTTTTCATATTTAATTATTCGTGTAAAATGTACCGTACTCTTTCCTCTGATCTATGGCATAGGCTATTTCACCAATCACTATTCATCTTTAATCACCAATTTTCCAATACCATATTGAGCACTTTCTCAAGGTTTTCATTTGTGGTTAGAGTTTTGGGACGTCTTTCACGAGGATCATCTTCGAGAGAAGTTCGGCCACGTTTAAATTCTGCCTCTCATTTTTCAACTGTTGAAAATGAATGAGCAGACTCCATATAAACCTTCACCAACTTTGAATGAATTTCTGTTGGCGATAAACCATCCAAAACGAAGAATTTTATGATAGCATGATACTCCAGTTTATCCATTTGAACAAAATACAGTAAAACCTCTCTTTTACACTTTTGACGGGGATGAAGGAAAAAAGTGTAAATTGCGGGAAAGTGTAAATTGAGGGAAATCTTAATTTGAAGGAAATCTAGAAGCAAAATCATAGCCTTATGTTAGATAATTTTATTTAAATTAACAGGTGATGTTTAATATTTGATGGGTCACCAAACAGACAAATAAATGAATAAACAAAAGTTAACAAAAAATAAACGTATTCTCATATTTTAACTTGATTTGAGGTGGTGTCTACCTACATATATTTATCTTTGCATCAAGGGCATACATTTTTTCTTCAACAATTGTCTGTCATCCATGCCTTTGTGTTGGCTCATAGGTTGTAGCCAAGGTCTTTCTTAATATTTTTAAAGCAACGTGGATTTTTGGACTTTTCAAAAACAAAGGGCTTCAGTCTATCACTGCCATCTGGATTAGCTCCTGATAAAACAGTAAGGTGACTTTTGCTGAGCTTGGCCCCATGACAAGGGTCCCCTTTGAAGTCTATAGGGTCTTGTGTGGCATTATTTAAAAAAAAGACCTGTCTCGTCCACATAAAAAATGTCTTAAGTGCATACGCATAGCCATCAACATAATTATGCAAATTTGTGCACTTCCAGTGAGAAACTGTTTCAGGATCAATGTAGTGTACACTTTTAGATTCACCAAAAATGATTTTATAGACAATATTTATATCGACTTTTGAAACTGTGTGTACATCCATTTGATTCTTTGAAGACATCAGTGCGCCGAGCGCCTCTAGCAGCGATTATGCGGCCTTATTTCGGGGGAAGATTGAAACAATGTCTTCAATATTTCTTCAAGTTCATCGTACTTGGAGTATTCAATGTAATTACGCCTTTTACCAATAGGGCCGCAGTCCTTAGCACTTTTCTCTATACATTTACGGGTTTTTACAGTTGTGTTCCACGTTGAACCTGGTATATCAAGTTCTTTGGACAGGGACATGCGAGTGCCCATATTAGAGTCAATTCCCTTTGCAAAATGTTGATTTTTTCTTCCAATGATAGCGATTATCTCGCACGCTTGTTTGCCATTTTAAAATACGATTCCTCACGATTGCCGTAAGTAATTGCACATTAAATAAAACTAAAGGTGAAGTAACTAAAAAAATGAGATGAACGGCATTAGTGTGGGAGTTACGAGAAATAAGAAAAAGATCGCTGCAAAGTATGAGAACAAGAGTTAACATACATTTTAACTTTTCGCCTCAATGACAGCGATCATGAATTCATGACAGCGATAGTTGGCCAAATAATATCTAATTAAATATATTTATGGCATCCGCTACAATTTAAATGTCCTGTTTAAACAGCTAGTACGGCCAGGGAAGAGAATTCTATCTGGTATGGCTCCTTAGTACCAATTCGAGAATCCCGATCGCAAGCATTACAATATCAGGCATATATACTTTTCAGCAATGCTATCAATGTAATGTGTTACCATCAAACGAATAATTGTGTTTTTAAAGGAAAGCAAATAAATCATCATTCATTCATCATGTTTAAGCATGTATTTTATCCATATTTAACATTAATCACGCTCGAAGGATCGCCAGTTGATCTTGCCTTCAAATGTCGTAAATGGCGGGTTTTGAAAGTGTAAATAGCGGGATGAAAATACATTATAATGATGCAAACATTTTTGGGACCGGGAGAAAATGTTGCAAATTACGGGAAAACGTAAATTCCGGGGACGTAAAAGCGGGGTTTTACTGTACACACAACTTGCCTACTTGGAAAAGCCTTGTAAACAAGACTATCGGGTAGCTAAAGTTGAAACTTGACTTACATTGTTGAAAAACGTGTGCAAACATAACAAAACCAAAATTTGTTACTTTACAAAATTTGTTACAAAATTGTTACTAACTCTGTACAAGACCGAGAACTTTTCACCTCGCTCTCGTATATTAGACAAATATCACTTTCAAAGGTATTGTTAGAAGAAAAAAATCACACAATATTTGGAATGATTAGATACAATATTTTGGAACAATACCTACTTTTATAGCAAATATTTTTGTTTAATGACAGTGAAATGCAGAGGAATGTTCACATGAATATCACTACTGGTGAATGATGGGTTTCTGAAAATACATACCTCTTAGAATACAATGGTGCAAAAATTCTGCACTGGCAAGCTCTTTGCGAATATTTGGGTTCCAATGGGCTATGTGTTTCAAAATTCCTATAACAGGGACGGCACATTCCGGATAGTTCTCATAATCAACTTCCACCTTGAATAAAAAAAGGTACATAAGATCAACAGCAAAATGAAGGATGCCATAATTATAGAAGCCAACAATATGAAGAAACAAATATATAGACTATTGAGGCATGAGTGCACATTCACCAAATAAATTATTCATAACTTCTTTGGTTTTTTAAAAATTCAATTATTTGAGTGTCTGAAACGATAAGGCATTGCTTCAAAATCTATTTGATAAATAGTCTCTCCATAATACTGTATTACAGTTATCAGAACCAACTTTTGCCAATTTGTTCAATAATTACCATTTGTAAAACATTGCTTACACATTGATATTATGTTGGCTAAAACACTGCATAGCATAATTTACCTCACTGCATGCAGCTGAGACAGTTTATAAACACTTGTTCATTCATTAAAGTTCAAAAGATGAAATAAATAAATAAATTAATTGGCTACAGAGGATATGTTAGCATATACAAGGTGCAATAAAAAAATAACTGGAATTTTTAAATTTCACGTGCTTCATAATTCCCATTTTCAATGATTCCGAGTTCCTGCCACATGGTCGTATGGTCAATAAGAAATACTACCTGGAAGTTATGCGCCGTTTGCATGAAGCAATCCGACGAAAACACCCAGAATTGTGGCAAAACAACTCGTGGAAATTGCACCACGATAATGCTCCCACTCACACCTCACTGCTTATTCGTGATTTTTTGGTAAAGAAACAAAGCGTTATTTTGCCTTAGCCACTGTATTCACCGGACATGCCCCCCTGTGACTTCTTTCAATTTCTGAGGCTGAAGAGAACCATGAAAGGATGACGTTTTTCCACCATTGATGAGATAAAAACAGAATTGCTGAACTGAACTCTATACCGAAAAGTGAGTGCCAGAAGTGCTTCCAAGATTGGAAAAAACACTGGCACAAGTGTATTATATCTAAGGGGGATTACCTAGAAGGGAACAAAATTGTAATTGATTAATAAATAAATATTCTTAAAGAAAAACGAAAATTCCCATTACTTTTTGATTGCACCTCGTACATATATAGGACCTGTCCAAATGATTACATAGAAAACAACATTAATCACATCCAGCAAATATGTACATATTACACTACAAATTACAGCATTAGGGAAGCATTTTTAAAGTATGTATTCATCAATGGAATAGAAACAATAATCCAAAAGATACTGTTTTAATTTAGTTTTAAACTTGCCATGTATATTTTCATCTTTGAGCGATTTAGGTAGTTTAATATATATCCTACTGGTCATGGTGACAGGCCCAGTGCTGTAAAGAGGAAGGTTGTGCTGTCTCATTTCATAATCATGTCTGCTTCTCGTAAGATAATCATAAATATTATGATTCTTTGTAAGGTTCAACTTTGGTTTAAATTCTTTAATGAACATCACTGCATAATAGATATGTATATACAAGGTAGAGGAAGGATCTGTAAACTTTTAAATAGATTTCGACAGCTAGCTTGTTTCCTAGTTTTGCAGATGATTCTTACAGCCCATTTTTGTAACTTAAAAAGGCGAACTGCCTTAGGGGAGTGACCCCAGGCTATTACATCCAGCAAGATGGGTCAAACCGTCCAAATAAAGGTCAACCTCCCTCTATGACAGCAGAAGTTGAAACATTGAAAACCCAATGAATATGTATGGGGGATGATGTGGAACCCATGGAACATAAAGGTGCAGTGTTTCCATACAACAATCATTTTTTAGATTTTGTTTACAGATAACTCATTAAATGCCTCCATTAAAAATAATCACATGAACCTAAGATTAGGGATTTTGCTCATTTCAAATACATATGCATTTAATTTTTTATACCATTTCTAGAAAATTTTTGAATATTCTATTGTGGAATAGATTTAAATCTAGAACTCATGCCATTACAGGCTCAGAAACTGAAAATATTGCGAAACTGTAGTACACAGCACTTAATTGCGTTATACATAATATAGTTTATTTGTGATTATAATTTTATGTAAAATGATATATTTTGTCCATATAATAATCATTATTATTATAACCCGAATGAATATGTACAGCAATCACAGACAATTTTATCCCTACATACATTAATGGAAGGTCAAAGAAGTTTATTCTTCATTTGAAAATACATATATTTTTGGTACACTGATTTAAGGTTGTTTTCAATTTTTCTGGCAGTGAGGATAAATTAGAAATTAAGTCATACGAGTCTTTCAGGCTAACAAAATCTGGTTAGAATTTCCCACTTGCATAGCTTAGTCTATCACCCAGTTACTAAGGTTTGATACAGATAAAATTTTACTCACCAGAGCACCCTGTAAAATTTTCAAAACAATGTTTAACCCATCGCTCTTCAAGAATGTGTTGTGGAGATGCGTGTTGTGCTCTAATATGAGAGCCAATTGATTCAAAGCGGAGCGACGCAACCGTGCATCAGATAGGGACACATTGCTGTCACATTTCTTTCCCACAAGGCTCAGTAACTGAACAACTGTCTCCGACTAAAAATGAATGAAAGAGATTTGAACCATTAATTTATATCACACAAGTGCCATTGGACGATTTAACATGGGACAGACTGGAAGGCTGCCTGGGGCCCATGGACCCAAAGAAGCCCACATAATCTAAAACCAAGATATAAAAATATTATTCCCTTAGTAATTTTTTTAATGAACAAATCATAATTTATAACAGGTCTCTCATAGAGCCCTGCAAAAGGGCTTCTGAACTCAGTCGGTTGGTTATGAGTCACTGCCTCAGCTATCTCCTTAATGGAGAAACAGGTGGAGAGCCCACACCCTAACAGAGTTATCGGAAATCTGAGGCCGAGTATGGCTATACTTGATGGTGTATCGCCAGGTACATTCATACTCGGCCGGCCACCAAAGTAATCACAGCTCACTTTCATGCTTAGAAGGCTCTTGCAGATTTACGTTTTGACTCAAGCTCACTCTGGTGTTATTCATAGGCACTTCAGAATGTTAGTTAGATGCAAAAAAGAGAAATTCTTGATACACATGCAAATGGAAGATGTTTTCCAATATTCCCAGAGCTCATCTCTAAGTGTCATCTTCTGTAAAATCACACATAGTAGATACATTTCTTCATTGATGTGGTATGGATGCACGTCTATTCAGCATTGTAGCCAAGCAATGGCAAATTTGCACAAATGATGATAGAAGATGAATGATTTAATTTGGCAATGTACCAATTGGAAAAAGATAAGAAAACCAAGTTCCGTCTAATGTGATCAAAATATATTCTTAATCAAGCCATCTATGGTGCTATGTAATTTCAAGACAAAGATAAATATTTTAATATGCCAAGTTATCTAATAATACTGTCATATGAAATGCATACAAATTACTCTGCAATTTCATCAACTAATTCTATTTCTGGTCTAAAATTTCATGGGGGTGATGGGAAAAATGTGGTATAAAACCCTTTAAAGGGAATGATAGTAAAGAAAAGTTTGATAAACCCTAGTATTAGTCAGCATTAATTGGTGTTTTCATGACAACTACAGAATATAGTGAGTAAAGTGTTTGAGTTGCCATTGCTGATGAAGTCAGTATGTACTTACAATTCCATTTCTAATAGACAAATTTCCAAGAGTTTGCTTAGTTTTCAAGAATTTCAAGGATCAACTTCAAGCTGTATGAAACAAATAAAGAGCAATGCCAATTTTTTAAATCAATTACACTAGGTTACAACATTACCTGATTCTGAGGAAATGATATATTCCCACGTGAACGGATATTTTGATCACTCTCCTTAAATACAAATGCATTAGCGAGTATGCTGGGCCCAGATGCGGCTAGGAGATCCACATCTGGTAGCCTGTTCTTGATTTCCTTCCAGGCACTGATCACCACGTCACCATCCTGGCTGCCACCATTTGGGCTCTCCAATGAGAGCATCCAGGCCAGCCGAGTGGCTGCCTCAGAGCGGACCTCACCATTAGGGTTATACAACAGACGACAATTCCCTTCAAGAGCCTGCAAAGGAGAGGGCTGATATACAGTCACGCCTCTTTTAATGTAAGCGGTGCACTATGCAAATTTGCACAAAATGAAAGCAAATTACAGTAAAAACTCTGTTATCTTGAACTTAGATAACCAGAAATTTCACGTTAGGAATCTTTAAATGCAAAATTGACACAATAATTGCCAATTCCACGAACTGCAACATGAGAATTTCATGGAATATTACCATATAAACTCGTGTAAGAGGCGCACCTTTTTTCCCAGAAATCACAGCCGAAAATGAGGGTGCGCCTCTTACACGAATTTTTTATCTGCCTGCCTTCGAGCCTCGGTCACGATATGAGCGGCAGGCTGCGGGCGGCAGAGCAGTATCGCGGCAGTGGCCACGAAACGAGCAGTGATTCAACCCAAGATAATCAGAAATGGCAGTACATACTGTCATTAGGCAAAACGTTCTCGGCTGACATTTATGAATCGGAATGAGTAGAACGGCAGAGCGGCAATTTAATATCTGGGATTGGCGGCGAGCGGAACCTATACCGTTCACGTCTATCATGGCTGGGTTCGAGCGTTTTCGATGTTAAGCATTAGGAACATGAAACTCAGCGTTGCCTCTCTGTCGCTCGCCTACCGCTGCGGCCCGCACGCCAGTTGTACCGAGGCCAAGGCATTACTCTCAAGTCCCTGGAGAGCTGAGTGACCTTGGTGCTCAGCGTGAGTCATCAAGGGGGAGGGGATCGTTCGCTCGCTTGTTTACGGGGAACGCAGTCACCTAAAAACATGTAAAAACTTGTTGTGTGACAAGGCGAAGGTGTGGGGTGCAATTGGGGGACAGCGATTGGCTGCGCGACAAGTGCAAGCACCAGAATTTTCCACCCCCCTAACTTTCTCATTTTCTGTCATCGGACAACTTTGAGTGACTCAACTGTATGCACCTGCCCTAAGCACAACTGAGAGAACTCTGTGAATATTAAAATTTGTGAATACACCAACATAGGTCAGTGTTGTTCCATAATGAACAAGGGAAAAAAGTTCTGGTCTTTCACGGCAGCTGAAAAACTTAATCAAAGATGCTGAGGAAGTAGGAAACCGCGCTGCCGGACGATAGCATGATGTGCCGGAATCATGCATTAGGAGATGGAGGAAGGATAAGGTTGCACTCATGGTTGCACTATTCCATACCAATAGGGACAGAAGATCTTTTCGGGGAAAATCTACGAGCTGTGACAGGACATGCGCGCGCATGCTGCCGTACTGCGATGCCCGTCTCACTAATAAGTCAGCCGTTTTTATGTAAATCATGCAATTTTTTTATTTTGTCATTCATTGAAGATTTTTGTTGGACCATATTGAAAAAATAAATTCCATAGACAGTTATGATTTCTTTCAAAGTTTGATGTTTTTCAGGTTTTGATGTCGTATCTACGCCTTATCGTTCGTTTTTGACGCGGCTGACGCATGGGTATTTTGCATTTAACGTGTTTGCATTCCCAACCGTCATCGTTTATAGCAAAATATAATTTGTCTAAGTTAACCACATTTTAAAAGGCGACTTACAGTGACTACGACTTGTGCATTAGGAAAACGGAGGGGGAAAACAGATTTAAAAATCAGAGCTCGGTGCGACTGTCCGCACTTACCAACTAAACACGAATTGTAGCGAGGTCGGATTTGTTTTTTTTTAATGAATATCAATTACTCCACTCATTCCAAAGGACAATAAACAATGTAAGCATTGTAGGGCTAAGGCTACAAGTGAATACTTACCTCCGAGGTCCATATATATGCCTATTAAAAATGCCGCGTAAATTATAAGAGAATATCGCAAGCGGCTTTGATAATGGCCGAAAATTCGAAGTTAGGCCCGCAAAACCTCGCAATAGGAGAAAAAAGCCCCCAACATTTTTTCTTCAACTTCGATGCATAAAAAGAGGGGTGCGCCTCTTACACGCGTTCATACGGTAGTTACTGCCAACCTGACATGGGAACAGCAGGTTCTGAATCTTAAAAATTAGCCTAATTCAACTTGCAATTGAGGACATAGATATACAGTAAAACCCCCATACAACGAACACCCATACAGCAAAATTTTAAGGAAAACTCCCTATTTCGAAGTCATTGGCCCGGTCCCGGGCCCTTCCAATGGACAATGCACGCAAAAAAACCTCCCGTAACGAACCTCTCTAACTACGAAAACTCCGTACATCGAAGTCTGCGCTTGGGCCCAAAACATGAAAAGTGCCCCTCTAGAACGAATTATTGAGAAAAAAAACATATCATTCTTCATTTACAGGTAATTTTTTCATAGACATTTACGTAATAAGCAGGAAGTAGAACTGCAGCGGATAGTACCGCGTCTTAATCCTTCCGCTCCGGGCTTCGAAAATGTTCCCATCCGAGACCTACAAAGCAGAAGGTATGAAGGAAACGCTCTGGCTCCGTGAAGGCTCGTTTACACGTTTCTTATGGTGGGAACCGTCAACCCTGACGGTTCCCACAATAAGAAACGTGCAAGGGAAGCCAAAGCTCCGCTCCGCGTTAGCTGAGGTGATAGTTGGGTAGATGAGTAATGCACCAAGAGGGGAGGGGGGAATATCAGTGCCAGGCGTAACCCAATACAGAAAGGTAATCTGAGATTTCTGAGGGCCTATTCTCTAACTCGAAGCATCGGAGCTTTCTGGCAGAAAGATGCTTCAATAAGCTACTTGCTCCCATCGGTATTCTCTATCATGGAAGCTACCGGAGAAAGTTCAAGCAGAAGCTACCGGTAGCTTATTAGGCTCTCACCCGTATTCTGTAAAAGTCACGAAGCTACTTCCGTAGCCCCAATAAGCTCCCACGGTAGCCTTACGAAGCGCAGCCTCCGAATACCCTCCTTTAATATTGGTCATTTTATAACGCTCATCTATCTATAATTATCCAACGCACGGGTATGTTTCTTACATTTACTAAATGCGGATTCCTTGCACTTTCACTGGGTTACTTTGTCATTTTCGCCATTTGCAGGATTTTTCACAAAAAAAGATATTAACTGGAGTGACGGAAAGCCATATTTACCTTCGGTAAGTAATGTGATTCCAGCCCATAATGGGATACTTAGTGGGCTGTGGTAGCGTGTATCACCTTTGCATTTCTTTTGAAAGCTTCATCTTCGTATATTATTTAAATGATTTGAAGCAGCTAGTAATTGACGAAAGCAAATAGCACGAATAATATTGAATCATATCATCGACATGAACCCTAATTCCCGAATATATTTACGAAAAATCTTAATTCAATTGATCAAAACAGCCAAGATGGAAGTCGTGCGTTCATATTCACGAGATTGTTCACGAGACTATGTGAGCAAAAATAAAACATTTTAGAATTTTGCTCGCATGATTTTTAATGCGTGGAATTTTTCGCTAAACACGATCTACGAACATCTTCACCGTCTAAAATGGCCTTTTCAGGTTTCACCAGTTTCATCCACGGAAAAACATTGAGATGAGCTTTCCCATTGGTTCTAAGAATGACGTCACCAGAAATGAAGTTTCCGCAGATTTGGTTTAAAAATGTTCACATACCCGTCTTTCGCCAAACCTCTCTCCACTTCCTATTACGTTCTTGAGAAAGCTCCCGCGAGTTAGAGAATATGGTTGGTAGCCAATTATGGTAGCTTATTCGAAGCTACTGCATCGAGATAGAGAATAGCCCCCCTGACCTGATCTTTTCAGAGTATCTTTCTGTATTGGGTTACGGCTGGCTGGCACTGACTGGTATTCCCCCCCTCCCTTCTTGGTGCATTACTCATCCACCCCACCTCATTTGCGAAGGTGCAGGTGGTGAGGATGGAGCTCAATTTTCCCTTTTTAAATCGTATCAGATTACTTGTCCGTATTGGCTTATATTCCCGGGACCCCGTGAATGGGAGGAGCTCCATGTTTTCCTCTAAATGGTTTCAAATTACCTTTCGGTATCGGATTTTATTTTGGGAGAGGCAGGTGGACGGTTATCGTAAGACCGTCCACCTGCCTGTAAGGACTGTGTTCATTCTCGTCGGGGATAAATTTTTTCATGTTTATTTTCTTTGTTTTTCTATAGTGGAATTCTATTTTAACAAATAATTTTTACTTTTCTATTCAAAGTTCTTTTTTAACGAGTGGAAACATTTTGTTTCGCGAATACCATAGGGCTTATTTTTTTTATTTTCCGCGAAGTCAACGTAATTTCTTTGTCTATAATACGTAATTGTCGTAAGACAATAGTCTAAATAATTGCTACATCATTATTTATAAGACCCACGATCAAAGATCCCCGTTTTCCTGTTTTGTCGTGCATTGAAAAGGAGGGGAAAATGTGATCGATCGGCTTATCTACTAATTTTTGTAATCGAATCACCATTTCACGATCTAATGACATACCTACAAACAAATACACTGTAATAAGGCTCGTCGAGAAAGGCACGTGTTATAAATGGCGAGAGTGACCACTTGCAGAAAATTTTCATTATTGTATAATTATGATATCAACAGGAGGTCTTGCAAATGAAGGAACAAATCACGTTTGCGTGGTGTATGAATGGGGAAACAAAGAAATTACGTTGACTTCGCGGGAAGGAAAAAAAATAAGCCCTATGGTATTCGCGAAAAAAAATATTTCCACTCGCTAAAAAAACTTTGAATAGAAAAGTAAAAATTGGATTGAAACACAGAATTCCACGAAGGAAAAACAAAGAAAATAAGCATGAAAAATTTGTTGGCGACGGGAATCGAACATGGTTCCTCCGCACCGCAGACCCGTACGCTAATCAATGGACCACACCGTTGATGCCCGAGGCTGATAAATAGGGATTTTATAACATCTATATATGTTTAAACGCCTTTTTTGTTAACTATTGGATTTATACGCCCATATGTGGGGTGATTCGTGAAAAGCATTCAGAGTTCTATATGCATACGAATTATCATCAATATCTGCGACCCGTTTATTGGACACTCCCCTTGTTAGGAGTGTGAAGTATTCAAAACTTCATTGGTTGGTGTTCAACCAATGAGAGTGAATTTTTATCTGCTCTGTCCCCATCCCAAGGGAAAATCTGGAGTAACCTCTCCACTCCATCCAAATATTGCTATTGCCGTCTTAACCTTGATGGATGTGGTCTGTTAACCGGCAAGTGGTGCGTTTCCTCGAGATCACACTAATATTTGCTCGATTGCTTGAGGAACCTTTTTTCCCAGAAATCGCAGCCGAAAATGAGGGTGCGCCTCTGACACGAATTTTTTATCTGCCAGCCTTCGAGCCTCGGTCACGATATGAGCGGCGGGCGGCAGAGCAGTATTGCGCCAGGGCGGTAGTGTCCACGAAACAAGCAGTGATTCGACCTAAGATAAGTTCAGAATCAGAAATGGCATTACATACTGTCAGGAGACAGAACGATCTCGGCCGACATTTTGCCACCGAATGAGTAGAACGGCACAAGAAAAAATAAATATCTGGGATTGGCGGCGAGCGGTACCTATGCCGCTCATGTCTATCATGGCTGGGTTCGAGTGTGTTCCATGTCAAACATTAGGAACATAAAACTCAGCGTTGCCACTCTATCGCTCGCCTACAGCCGCGCTGCTCGTATCGTGGCCGAGGCAAGTCCCTGGAGAGCTGAGTGACCTTGGTGCTTAGCGTGAGTCATCAAGGGGAGGGTATCATTCGCTCGCTTATTTACGGGGGACGCAGTTGCCTAATAACTTTAAAAACTTGTTGTATGGCAAGGCAAGGGTGTGGGATGCAATTGGAGGACAGCGATTGGCCGCGCGACACGTGCAAGCACTGGAATTTTCCAACCCCCTAACTTTCTCATTTTCTGCCACCGGACAATTTTGAGTGACTCAACTGTATGCACCTGCCTTAAGCTCAACTGAGAGAATTCTGTGAATATTAACATTTGTGCATGGGTCAACATGGTCAGTATTGTTCCAAAATGAACAAGGGCAAAAAGTTGTGGTCTTTCACGGTAGTTGAAAAAATTAAAGTGCTTTATGTCATCAAAGACGCTGAGGATGTAGGAAACCACGCTGCCGGACTAAGGCATGATGTGCCGGAATCGTGCATTAGAAGATTGAGGAAGGATAAAGTTGCTCTATTCCATACCAATAGGGACAGAAGGTCTTTTCGGGGAAAAACTACGAGCTGTGACAGGACATGCGCGTGCGTGCCGCCGTACTGCGATGCCCGTCTCACTAGTAAGTCAGCCGTTTTTATGTAAATCATGAAATTTTGTTATTTTGTCATTCATTGAAGATTTTTGTTGGACCATATTGAAATAATAAATGCTTTAAATTCCATTGACAGTTATGATTTCTTTCAAAATTTGATTTTTTCAAGTTTTGATGCCTTATCGTTCGTTTGTTATGCGGCTGACGCTTGGGTATTTTGCATTTAACGTGTTTGCATTCCCAACCGTCATCGTTTATAGCAAAATATAATTTGTCTAAGTTAACCACATTTTAAAAGGCGACTTACAGTGACTACGACTTGTGCATTAGGAAAACGGAGGGGGAAAACAGATTTAAAAATCAGAGCTCGGTGCGACTGTCCGCACTTACCAACTAAACACGAATTGTAGCGAGGTCGGATTTGTTTTGTTTTAATGAATATCAATTACTCCACTTATTCCAAAGGACAATAAACAATGCAAGCATTGTAGGGCTAAGGCTACAAGTGAATACTTGCCTCCGAGGTCCATACATGCCTATGAAAATGCCGCGTAAATTATAAGAGAATATCACAAACGGCTTTGATGATGGCCGAAAATTTGAAGTTAGGCCCGCAACACCTCGCAATAGGAGAAAAAAAGCCCCAAATGTTTTACTTCAACTTCGACGCATAAAAAGAGGGGTGCGCCTCTTACACGCGTTAACGACATCGTCAATGCATTATCATCTGAGATTGCCATTGTGACCTCAGTGCATTGCCGACTGCCACGTTTTTACTTGTAACTAACTCGCCCCACCTAACTTCCATCATCGTTTATCGATATCTAGTATATTCTGGTCACGAACATAGATATTTACCAGTATTTCAATGGGATTCCAACAGTGCGTTTTATTTCGGAAGTCTAAATGGCAATATGTGCTCTTTCAAGCAAAATTGCTGCATAAAACTGCCAATTGATATCGACTTAAATTATTGCACTCTAAGAATAATATCTTCTAGATACTCAGAAAAATTATGGAGAACTTTAAATAACGTAATCCTTAGGCATTAATTTTGGCGCTCCTTTAATTTCAGACCGTAACTAAAGTAAGCGATGAGGCGTAGAGCAGAATCGACGAGAAAAACAATACTTTCAATTATAAATACGCAGATTGAAAATAACGCGGTGAAAGCCATGGTATTTGATGGTAAAAAATAAAAATTGTTTATCATCACTCTAGGAAAGGTTTTAATGGTGAATAAAGCAAGATTGAGATATTTACTCGACTTGCATCGTAAAGCACGCGGCACACTTCAATGCCCCTGTGGAGACGCAACCCGCACACCACCTCCATACATCGAAAACCCCCTACATCGAAGTAATTTTTCCGGTCCCAACAAATTCGTTGTATGGGGGTTTTACTGTAATAACAGGATAAGTGATCTTACGCTATATAGCATGCAACTCATTTTCCAAATTCTGAGGACCTCTGTGTTACTGCTATCTAGTTTTTAGTTCCATCCTACGCTCCTAGAGGTTATAAGTGTACAGAAACCAATGCCATTGCAGTGTAGTGTAGCAGAGGAATCTTTGACAGCCTTGGCAACGGTGGTTATTGACAGAAGAGAGGAATCGACAAGGGATGATTCAGAAAAATGTTGGGTTTGTGAGTAACTTGAATGTTACGGTGTGTACATTTTTAGGGAAATAAATGTGTTTACAGTGTTCCGAACAAAAGAATAGCTATTTTTGCACCGACGTACGTAACAACTGGTGTCAGGTGTGGGGTAAATTAGTAAATTTTAGTGGACTTTTTGAGTGTTAGCCACAACTTATTTTCATGTAAGTTAAGAGCATGGCTTCAAGAGCAGCGAAGTTAAGTGAGTTGAAAGTGGTGGATTTGAAGCGCGAGTTGGAGGAGCATGACATGGAGACTAGTGGGATGAAAGGGAAGCTTTTCTTTTGGTTCCTGAGAGAATTGGTGGAGCCTATAAACCAAATAATTAAGGGGGGTCCATGGGGTCAGGTCCCCCTCCACCTCCCCCGAAAAATTTTGCATATATCAAATAAAAAAGGTACTAATGGAGAAAGTTACATTCAGGGTGGCTACTGATATCCAATTTTTTAATTCCCTGACATTTCCCTGACTTTTCCCTGATGGATTTACCAATTACCCAGACCGATTGCCAAAAGGTCACCTATAATTGGAAAATTTTATTTTTACCTAATTAAATTTACGTCAAAACTCAGAAAATTTTAAAAGCTGAAATCAATACATTAAAAGCTGCAAGTACATCCTAATGAAAAAATATATTAAACCTTCCTAAGTTAAACTCTCATTCAAATTATAGCCACATCGAGGTAGTTCTAGGAAGTTGAGGATTACTGAAAAGGCATCAAAGAGAAAGTTAATGGCCAATTTACTGGCGGACTCCAGCACAGGTATCACTAAGGTGTGCAAAAAATACAAACCAAAGCAAAGTTATTGGACTGGATCAAAATCAGATGGCACGAGTGACCTTCCGAAGCAAATAACAATTTGATTAACGTGGTTCTCACCCTTTGATTGCAAGAGGGAACAAAAAATCTAAAAATATTTGGATAAACAAACAAAACGTAAGCGCGCCACTGCAAGGGAAGACAGGAGGCAATTAGCAATGGCAGCATCAAATTAAGGAATATCATATTTGAGGTGGTTTGTGACCTGACTAAATTGCTTCGAGAGGGAGCTAAGGAGGCCATTCAATAATCACGTCGAGCGTGAAAAGTGGGGAGGGGAGGAGGGCTCTTCTTACTGTCTCACAAAGGGGGGTATGGGAATCGAAGATGATCTTGCGTAAGATTTTGTTTACACATGAGATCATACTTGTATTACCATTTTAATAATCATTGTCTCATATTTATAGATCTGCAAGCATGTATTTACTATGAGCTAGTGTGCTCCAGCTACCTCTCAACCTGAGTCTTGGAAGCTAAAAAAAATGCGAGGTAAAATTTTCCGAACAACATAGCCTCCAATTACTTGTGATGAGCATAATACATTGTGATCATGAATTTTAACACTACTGGGCAAATATCGCAATACAGATATGCAAAAGGGATAAATGGTACGTCTGATTCACAACTAAATAATTAAGATTCACTACTGAATGTCCCACGAATTGATGGGGCTTATTCCATGCACGTGGAATATTTTGGTGAAACAAATGGTGGGAATGACTGGCCAATAAACGTAATGGTAGAAAAATAACGAGAATTTCCAATCCCAGTTTCTCCCTTACTGTTACAAGAATTCCCTGACTTTTCCAGAAATTCAAAATTCCCTGACAATTCCAGGTTTTCCCCATTTTCCCTGTGGATCCCCACCCTGTATATTTGTATTTTTAAACAAATAATGCTGAATTCATTTATTTTTCAGTTTAACAACTTTTTATATGTTTATGTATGTATATATTTTTATATTTCAAATTTTCAAACAAAAACTCGGTTTATTTCATTATTATGGATATTTCCACAGCTAACATCTTAAATATTGGTTGTGACACTGCACTCACAATTGCACTAAATTGCCACACTATTTCACACAAAATTTCTAATTTTTTTCACCCCCCCCCCCCCCCCAACAAACTCCTGGCTATGTCACTGGGCGTCCCATTCTCCCATCTAATGAGATGGATTAAGACATTTGCATGCAAGGACCTTCTTAATTACAGACTACCTGAGACATGGCCCCATAGAACTACCATAAACCTGGAAATTTAGCAAAATGCAGATCTTTGGGAGGAGCAATATCACCTTAGCAGCCAGAGCACACTAATTCCTTAATCCTACTCACCTCCATAAATGTATTTGCCTTGTATTCCACATATGTAGTTAGCACTTACTTGAAACATGTCAACTCCTAATGACACTGACACATCTGGATCCAGCATTTTCGTTATGGATTTTCCTAAAGGTGTAACTGAATCAGCCAGACATTGAAGCAATGGGAATGTTGGCAGAAAAGCTTGAATGATTTGATCCCATACCCTCTTCACTACTGATGTTTTTGACTTAAGTATCACTAGGATAATATTCTTAGCATTGTTGGCAATCTGAAATAAAACAAGAGGTCATGAGTCTAACGTAGTGCTGAGTTACATAACAAGAGTATAATTTTATAATTACTTGAGTCAAAAACTCATTGATACAGAGAAAAATAAATTTATTTGCATGAAATTAGTGATAGGTCCAATTCAAAATTGATCAAATCTGAACCTCGAATCCGAAACCTGCTTTCACCAAATTGTGAATGTTGCTTTACGTTAGCAGTAAGTACTAATGTGTAAAACAAATTCTAATTCACTATCAATTTCCTTGTTAATTTATGAACCCATGATTAGCTCTAGGTTTTCCCTCATACACAAGTCGGAAAGATTAACTTTGAAGAAGAAACAAAATTGAGCAGCAATTTGCTTCACCATGACATTATTTAATTCTTAAATTAGGAATGCTACAGAAAGCTAAGAGAACACAATTAACTTGTTACTTTTGCTATTGAAAAGAAGGATTCTTAGTCTGTCAGGGTCTAATCTGTTTTCTCTTCTGGAGTACCAAAGTCTCTTTAAAAATACTGATGCTAGAGCAGTCCAAGGTGGTTTTTAAAAAGAGTGCATTAGTGAATTTAGGGACTCTGCTTAAAATGCATGGCCTTATATTTGAGGTGCAAAACCACATCATGATGGTGCAACATAAGCAGTTGGGTGAAAATTTCACAATTTCTGCCGAGTGAAAAAGTGATGTTCTCGGTTAGGTGCATATTTTTCTGCAGCCCAAAACTTCGTTTTTCAAAGAAAAAAAAATGTTTGGCCTTTCAGTGGAACACATAATAAAAACAGTGGTCATTATGGTTGGCGGCACATGCGTCGCCTTTGAAAATGATACATTGGGAGGTTATGAGGGCAGTGCATGCAAGCGAAATGTGCTAAATTTTAAATGAAACTTTATGTGATTAATAGCAATAAAACCTCCACATATGTATTTATGACACAATGAGTTTTCAGGCAAATTATCCACACTTTTGTAGGAAAAGCACTTCGAGATACTGAAATTCCGATGCAAGATTTTACAGCAGAGTAGAACTATGCCACCCACACAACCAGAGTTGAAATCTATTTTGGAATCCTCGAATCCTGACATCACTACCTAAAATTCATGTTTATTCATAAATATGAGAGTATTACATATACATCTTAATGAGAAAAAAATTCACCAACACTAAGTTTTCAACCACTGATCATTGTCCTGACAGGTCAATGCACAGATCACCACACTACCTAGGCTTCCTATTAATGACAGCAATTTTAGGAATAGTAATGGGAACTAGATTATTTGTCCTATCAGCCCAACAAGGATGGTAGTCATGAAAGACAGAAAGAGGTTTCAAAGAAGCCACACTCACCAGATTAAAACATATTTTGTTACTCTGCAGTGACAAGCTACATAAACCACAGATCTTGACCTCAGCCTAAAATACAGCAGTGAAATGTGTAGAATTTGCTACAAGAAAGAATCCACTTGGAACAGGAATTTAAACAAGAAAGTGAATAATACCAATAATTTTATTTCTGACCTACCTTGCATTAATTGAAGGCAAATAAAAAGCTTATATTATTATTAATCAAAGGTCCATTGTTCAATCCCTGGTCCAGGTCAAGTTTTTCTCATCTATGCCATCCAATATCTACATTTTCGACTGAGATAAACACTTTCAATTAAAATATGCTTACTTCAGTGCATTTCTACAGCAACAGACTACAGGCAGTCCACGAATTACGTAATCCTCGACTTACATAAATCTGTACATAAATAAGTGGAACCTTACCCAAAAAGACAAGAAATACAGAAGTTACGGAATGCAACAAAATGTTGCCTATGAGCATATATGTCAGAATGTTTGTAAAGGCTGGTTGATCCAAGAGGGTGAAGACCGGTAAATTGGATGGGTCAGCAGTCGTAAAGTAGCATTAAGATACTGTGCTTTCACACTTATGGGCAATTTTTGATAGGCAGTTATGCTGTTACGCATTTTGATAAGAAATTTACTACGTGTAAATTTCAGGTGATTTTAAGATTTTGGTTCATAAATTAAGGAAAAACAAACCGAAGTTTTGAATTTTGCACTGAAGTTAATGAAAATTGGCCAAAAATTATTCCCTGAATTTCTCTGCATCAACTGTAATCTCCAGAGCACCTAGTCAGCTCCGAAGTAATTTTTGACTTACGTAAATTTCTAATTACGCAGCAAGTGTCAGAACGCATCTATTATGTAACTCGGGGACTGCCTGCACTGTAATAATAAGCGATGGCTACCAGATAGAGGTAAGAAAATGAGGAGCACTAATAAGTTGATAGTTTATGACAAAGTTTCCATGAAAAAAAATCAGTCTGCACCGGGAATCCAATCATGGACCTTTGGCTTGCTGGGCCTATGTGCAGACCACCTAGGCTTCTTAATTCTCATGGCAATATTAGAGGATACAAGGGAACTAGATGTAATGCCCTTGCCGTCCATCAAAGATGGCAACACAAGGGGGATGAAGACTTCAAAGAAGTTACATTACACTAGAACCACATTAAATCTAGTTACCTTGTATCCTCTAAACTTGCCACGAGAATTAGTAAGCCTTGGGAGTGCAATAGTCTGCACATTGGCCCCAAGTTAAAGGTCCGTGATTTGACTCCTGGGGGGTTGTGTTTGAAACGTTCGAGATGATTCCGATCACGTAACTAAGGAGCCACGTGGTACAACAAGGAACGCTTGGAGATTTCGGTGAGTTTTACTCACTCGGATGGATAACGTAAGTGCCTGATATGCTGTTAATTGCGTCTACACTCGCGATATTCAAACTCCCTTACTATATTCCCGCGATTAATACTCGATCGGGAAGGCGGCGTGAGATGTTTATGAGTGGTTCAAATACATCAAAATCTCAAACCCTTCGTGATTGTACCATGTGACTCCTTAGTTACGCGATCGGAATTATCTCGAACGTTTCAAACACAACCCCCCTGGTACAGGTCAATTTATTCTTGCAGCAATTTCTACATATTTCATCGCCGTAATTTTGGCAAGGGTGAATATCGTCATACTAAGTTCCCATGTTATGAAACCATCTAGTTACCTCAGCAACATTCAATATGCTGGGAAATGCAGCAATCAGCTACAGAAATAGAATGGCAGAAAAAGACAATTTTGTACGTTATCCAAATGCACTGAATTAATCTCTCATAAACATTGAAGTTGCCATACAAATATGTGCCGTCAAAGCAATGAAAATGGCATAAGAATCTTGAAGGACAACTTCGGTGGTTTTTAAAAGTTTTGCAAATTTACAAATAAATTCTATTGTGCCATTCTACAAAATTGAGCTTGGCAGCATCTTTTACATGAACATCTTCATTCAGGATACACTGAAAAGTACATAACTTTGAAGGGCCATTTATTTAAAAATTTCAATTTAGTTGCAAATTTCTAAAGAACATTGAAAAGTTTTAAAAAAGCCTCTCAGAATGAAAACCAGCAAGGTAGCAACAATAAAAGCAAACAACCATTGTGACAACCTTACCTTTTCATCAGAGCTAGTAATTCCATGGGCAATGATTTCGGTCAGCACTGATCTATGCCAAAGAAAAGTGAGGTGCTTGATTTTTAATTCTTCACCCCTTATACAAGATGATCGACCTGGAAAATCCTTGGCAGACCCAGTGCCAAGTAGCCTCTTCACCATTTCCCAACAGAATGAGTACATTTGTCGACGAATGACAGGGCTCTCATGAGCGAACAATTTCAGAATAGTCAACGTCCTCTGCTCAAACACTGAGAAAATTGCTTCTTTGACCTCTGAAAAATGAATGTCTTGTGACGATGTGCTTCTCTTGGTGATGTCCCCCACTGGCTGTTTGCCACACAGGATTGGTTTCGTCTGACTGATGGCATTATGCACTGACTTGCCACTATCTCTCTGACCACCCACAGTTATCTTACGAGATGAACACTCAGAACCAAGCCCACTTCTCGAAGAAGTCTGCTTCCAGATCTCACTGGAAACTGAGTTCGAGGCAGTTTTGTCTGTTCTTTGGACTTCTGGCGAAGAGTCCTTATCAAAATCCGAGGTGACACAAAGCTCCCAACATTTCTGCATGACATCACCACTCAGGTGGAATGGCAGACCCATCAAGGTCCTACTGACATCATCTAAACTTTTAGTCGAGCCTTTCAAAACTTTTATTCCCAAGGCAACAGACTCCGCAACAAGTGATGCCTGCTCGCATACTTTAGAAGCTTCAGGGGAGACAACTTTCACAGACTTCATTAGGTCTTCGTGGAGCTTGGGACACAGAAGTTGAATGGGGGGATCAAACACAGAAATAACAAGAGCAAGGCACAGCTCTTTAGGCACTGCTGACCTGCAAAGTGATGGTTCTCTAGGTGCAAGGTGTAAAAGTGACCTTGTCAGGAACAATAATTGCAGATATGCCAATCTGCATGACTCATAATCCGGTGTACTTGCATTTGGCCGGATGGCTGACAAATCATCTGCACTGAGGTGTGACTTCAGAGAGTCAGGGATGGAGTCATCTTTCTTCTGAGACAAAGCACCCTGATAAACAAGCAATACTTCACCAACTACTCTGAACATTTCCGTGATCCCACCCGTAATAACAGCACAGCATGGGTCAACAGACACCCACATCATAGGATCCACTATACTGGAGACTAAGTTGATTGACAGGGATGCAAGAGACATCAGTCTTTGGAATGTTTTGGAGTGGCTGCCGGAGAGGTGAGATGCTATCAGCGAGACGGTGTGAAACAAGATGGATATGCAAAGGCGTGGAAGGGAAAAGTGAAAAGACTCCTCAATGGCAGCAGCTGTGTTGATGGCATTATAGCTACCATCTGACGGTGGGCTTAAATGTCCAGTGAAGGGAGAAACTTCACCACTGTGATGCCTGTGTCTGCTATCAGCAAAGACTTGAGCAGGCTCTCTGATTACAGAACAAGATGATGGAGTGGGCATACTAGGGGTTGCATTGACAATCTGAAAAAAGAGGTCAAATTTAGTTAAGCAATAGTTTCTGGTGAATTACAAAAAATAACAAAAAATGTGCCACAAAAACTTTCTGCTGTGGCGATAAATTAAAAATTCACAGAGAATTTTGATCTGACTACACAAAATAAATTTCAGTCACTCAGCTGAAGCCAAACACAACATTACATGCATGGAGGGCTCAGTGCTAAATTGTACCAATTCCAATGTTTCATTTCATAATCAACAATTGCATAGGATGGCTTTCGTCGTATATTTTTAATACAAGAGAGAACCAAGTATAAATTTTGAATATTTTCCTCGACATGCCAGCAGTTGTCGAGAGCACTGAGCACTGCTCTTTTACGGGAGGAATAAATTCGGTACTTTCAATGCATTTTCCTCAAGACTCAACCATGGACTTTGCCCACTTCAACACTGAGCCCTCCATATGCACCAAGTAATAGCAGTTATTAGTAATGATAGATATTACATTTATACATAGTTGTAATAGAGGCCCACACATGAGGTCATTAACAAAGTGATTAAAGGCATGTGGATAGGACAGTAAGGGAATGATTATTTGGTGAAAGGAGGTAGGAGGAGAGAAACCTGGCAGTACTATCAGCCTACTCTAAATGAAAGGAAGATACCAAAAGGATACACAATTTAAAGTTCCATCCCACTATTCGCACCTGACAATTAAATGCTTAGCATGATGAGTGAGGAGAGGAAATTGCAAGGGGAGATTTAGAGAAGGCAGAAAAAGTGGTTGGAACAGGTAAGGGGCTGTCCATAAATAACGTCCACATGATTGGGGGGGCTATGCTTCATGTTACATCTACATTTCCACTGTAAATTATGTCCTATTTTTATGCAGTCACTTTCAGAAAAATAATGATTTTTTGAAAAATATTTTGGGGGGATAGAAGTTTTTTCATTTTTGTGACATCATTAAAGGGGTGTCCCTACTTGTGACTAACTGACTCTTGCGCCCAAGTCATTTCAATGCAAAATAAATGATTTGGGCGCAAGTTAAAGGGTATGTAGCTGAGCGAAATAAGACATTTACGTTACAAGACGTGAAATTGCTTACGCAGGAAGCCATCCTTAACGTGAGTGCTCTAAATTGGAAGAATGTCATCCGAAAAGTTTCGTCCATCATCGATGAGGCCATTCATACTGATGGTATTGTGGAGTGCAGTGTGCAAACTTTGATAATTAATCCAAATAGCAGCAGTGACAGTAGCTCCAACACTGGAATGACAGGTGACGAATCTGCTCTATCAGAGAATGGAGAAATAATCTCTCCCAGAAAACGGTAAGTAATCATAAAAATATCTGTATGTTTAAAAACAAAGATAACTTCAGGCAGGAATTTTACTAATAATGGATTATTCTTCTTCACCAGGGGAGCTTGAAGGAATATACCCTTTAGACTAATTACTGGCAAATCAAAAAATATGTTGTGTTCCAAATGAATGAGTAAACATTTTATTATTGTATTTGCTTGTAAACTAGCTTGAAATAATACAAATTAAGTCAGAAGCACTTCTTTGTTTACATTTATTCCTGTACGATTGTAGCCATATATAGCAATAATATGAGACTTTTATAAGCAAAGTTAATTCCTAGGTTGAAACGCTCTACGCTTTAATGTGACCTTTTATTTTTTTGTGAAAAATTTGCCAATTTTAGCTAACTAATCTAGCAATTCTTCCCAAAAAGTTGGATTCCTTAAGGCACCCCTCCGCGTCGTCCCCTCGCGCGAACTTGACGCTCTCGCTCACCTCTCACCTGGCAACACTGCCCCCTCCCACTTACTCAGCCGCTCTAGCTGTCATTGGACTTCTTTCGCCGTGGCGACTGTGACGAAATTTACGTAAGTCAAATTTACGAAAAAGTAAAAAAAAGGAGTTGAAAATTACTCCGTAACTGAGTCCGTGCTCTCAAGATTACGGTCGATTCGGAGAAATACGGGGAAGGCCAGCTCTTACTAACATTATGGCATATACGCTCCTTGAAAGTAGGCAACCATCCTTCCAAATCCGTAACATTCGTAATTCTCGTCTTTTGTTGGGTAAGGTTGCCACTTACGTAAGTACGGATTTACGTAAGTCGAGGCTTACATAACTCAGGGACTGCCTGTATATCCAAAAGTGAGATACATACTAAGATACTCTATTAATGAACAATTCACTTTTGTTCTTTCACCCTTCTAATTCCTTTCCTCAATTCCCTCCATTTTTCAAGGTTGGCGTTGCTAAAGATCTTCATGGTTTTCTTGCTACATGCCACTGGGGCAGCTCACACATGTATTTAGATAATCACAAACAATAATAAAAACCTCACAGAGTTTCTTAGGGAAGAAGTTTATCTTTGATTTTAGAGAAAATTCTGACACTTAAGTCCAATTATTTTCCAACACATCTACTTACTGTGTTGTCTTTTGTATTTGGGATGCTTGGATCAGAATAAAATAGCAGCTGGGAATGAAGAGAAGTCACAAGTCGCTGGAGACATCGAATCACCCAATGTACACTCTCTTCGGTTCTCCCGTCTGAGGAGCAGTCAGCAAAATTGGAATCAAGCTCATCACCAAGGAAAGTCAGCAGGTCTAACAGTGCCTGGTAGAATACATATATAAAACCAATCGAGGTAAAAAAATAAATCATGAATACATAGATTCAATAATAAAAAATTGAGAGTTTAACCACCATCACACAAGAAAATTTGAAAGATGTTCTTATCCAAGTAATGTTTGCATCACTATAGTCATAGACACAACTTCAGCTTGGCACACACTTCTAAATAAGTAAGTTACCTAAATTATTTACGTTTGATTCTAATGACAAATTAGGATATGAAGAAGCTATCTATCATAATTGAAGGAGTTGATGAAAGGTACATAGTGCTAGCAATAATTTAGTGTTGTCAAGTTTAAAAAAATATTATTGGAAAATCATAAAACAGAACATTTATTCTTTCCAATTTGCCACAAAGCAATGCTCAAATCAAAGAAAATCTCCATGACAAAGTTTTTATAAATATATTTTATGGATTTTATCAATCTTACCTTTCTAATTAAGCATTCACTAGAAATAAACTTTGTTCGAATTCTGATTAAAAACCAAGTTCATTTCTTATAATCATCCTTCTTCTTTCCACTTTTTGAAATACATACACATTTTGCTTAACACACCTCCATATTTAAAGCCCCAGTAGTTGGGAACATAGGCATATTTAGAAGCGTCTGAAGGAGGGGGGGTTTACATAGGGGGTATTCCATACCCCCATATTAACTTTTTTATCAATGGGGGGAATGGGGGAGGGGGGGTTACAACCCCCAAACCCCCCCCCCCTGGATACGCCTATGGTTGGGAACAACATAACAAGAAAAAATGAAAATAGATAAGAAAAATATGGAAACGATACTTTACATTTATTATCCCAGGCTGCTGAAGAAAAACTTCGGGCAGGAAGTCACGGAGTATGACATCATGGACAAACTGACAACAATGAATGAGTGAGTCTTCTCGGTCATTTTCTGTCTCATCAACTTCCTTGGGAACACCGTTATGTATTTCCTTAATGTGCCTGTCCAGTCCAGAGGTAAGTGAATGCTCCACTGATGCCAGGACGTGACTGTCACCAGGAGAGAGAGGTTGCATGGGAAGCCATGGCTCCACTGTTTTTGGCGTGGAACTGATCTTATTCTGTGCCCTATCCTTTGCATAATCAACCTGGTAACTGAGATATAATGAACAGTAAGTAATTTGAACAAATGGGGTACTTTAACCTCACAAAAAATCGCTAGTGTAGTCATGAAGTTGTTGGATGGATCCTTCAAAAGAATTTTATCAAAATTCTTTTGAAGGATCATAAGGCACAGCCTTAAGGTTGTTTTTCTACTCCAAAATACTCTTCTATACCCCATGCATCAAGGCATTACCACACCCTTCCAAGCATATTACAAATGTAAGACATTCACTGATGTTATTGCCACCACAGACGGGGATGGTGGTGGCATGATGCTTAGGGAGTTTTGGAAGGGCTACATCATGTAACACACGGTAAAAAATATAAAGCATCCTGAGAAGTAACTGGCACAAACATGAATGACATTGAATGGAGTTGACATACAAATATCTGATCAAGTTGGGGGCACTAAGGGCAAAAGAAGGGGACGAAGATGATGATGGGAGCTTCTGCAAGGATGAGTGGGGGTAACAAGAATGCTTCACAACCTACGGTTTTTCGGAGGTTTTCAAAAATATGTATCAATACAGCTATGAAAAAACTTCAGAAAATGGATTCAGACATCGACAAGTTCACAAAGGTCAGCAGGTCACTTAAAGATGCTATGCTTTTGCTATGAGGAGATATATTGTGAAAAGAAGGCATCTGTACAAACTTCTCTGTACAACTTCTTCACAAAAGTCGAATCCACAGTGCCTTAAACCTCATCAGCAGCTGATACCCAGGGTAAGGTCACTGTGCAGTATTCGACATAAAAGTGAGAGAATGAAAATGTCTGCATGCATGAAAGCTGAAGTAAGTGTGTTTGTGCATGGTGACTGTAAGCATTAATATGGACATGACATAGACCTATGGACATTTTGTGTGTGCATGATTTGCATGTAATCCTCGACCCTCCTCTCACAAGTATCAACTGTACCAATGAAGCCACCATAGCCATAAATCAACTCAAAAAGTGCATTTACAATTTGGTTTGAAAACATGCCAACTTTGACATGTCATGAAACAAAAAATATTAAAATATGTACTATCTGTTTTATTTGTTTACATGTTACCTGTGTTTACACTTGAAATATATTGTGAAAACTTCGTGAAAATCAAAGGAGGCCAATTTTTTGTCATTATTACATTATTGCTACTTTTTATTGCTAAAATAAATCCTGTTAATCATTGAACCGAATTACACAAAGGTGGAATTAATTGATGCAGAAATATATTGTCTTTGCAATATCACTGCTTTAGATGCAACGGTTCTGTAGCTATTAGAATTTTTTAATTGTCATCCTTTGCACCAAGGCTTATCGCAGCAGTGTTCAAAGGTTCATATCTCTATTAATGGCCAGGTCCTTTGCCCAGATAAAGGCATCAACATTCGTCATAAGAATACTGCTTTCATGTATCTAAATAATTTTAAGGAAAATTGGTCATCACCTGTAATGATTGCATTAACTGCCTCATTTGATAAAAAAAGGCACATACATCATCACTTGATACTCTATGTTCGGTGATGCTAAGGTATATTCTCAAGGATGTCATAGCACATTTTCCAACGGACATTGTTGTGAAATTGAATAAATGCATGAAGCCATGACGCATGCATGACAGTAAAATTGCACCTTGCAGCTACAGTAGTATCAATCGTGCATTGCCTTAAAAATTACGTTCTGGCAATACAAATCAACAACAACTAAGTCATTAACAACTTCGGTAAATGTCCAAAATGGCACCCACCAATAGAATAAAACAACAGTCACATCATGATTCAATGAGATACGTGTAACATTGTCTATCATTCACTCAGAATGGATTTAAGTTCATTCTTCGAGCGTGCACTGCTAGTATATGATTACCTTAACTGCTGCAGTTCATCAGGATAGCCTTCTCCTTCAAAAAAGGCCGTAAAAGGAAATGCTTCGGTTTCCACAGACCTGTTCTGACTAGTAGGAGATATGAAATCTACGTGTTTCGAAATTTCCACATCACTACTGTCAAGTACAATGTCAAGTATTCGCTCCAATTTTTCTCTAACAGCAGTAGAAAGCCTATCCTTCACGCGCCGTATCTGGCTCGCAACTCCTAAGTAGTGCCAGTAGGTCTTTGCTTCATCGTTGCTCTGAAAATGAGGATGAAATAGTGGAAAGTAAATTTTATACGCCGCATAAGGGTGCAAATACGCATCAAAATACAAAATACATACCATTAAGAGTACTAAGAGCAAATTCGCAACCTTTTCTTCATCTCTCAGAGGCTCAAATTCAAACCATCTCAATAGGTGTGAAATGAGTTCTGGGACCAGCGCGAGCTCTTTATGCGAAATCAAGCCATGATCCAACTTAAATGTAAGATGGTTCAATGCCCTAAGCCTAATTTCTTCAATTTCATGTCCTGGAAGAAGAATTATCACTCAACACTAATCAATTCCATTAACCTACGGAGAGGTACGCCTAATTTATGAATTACTTCACTTCATACCAAGCTTGCTTATGAATAGATGAGGCAGCCCATCTCTCTCCATTGCCGTTACCTTATAAAAATCACAGATTGAGCACTACATATGTAAGTTTCACAAATTTGTTCACAAGAAACACCCTTTTAATGCAAAGCATCATTTTCATATACAGCGTAAACTTTTGAAAATAAACAGTGAAAACAAAAGTGTTACGAAAGTCTATGTCAACAAACAACTGCAAGTACGCGCTACAATTCATACTAGATATTTTTTACATTTTTTTATTCAAACTCCTGTCAAGGGGTCTATCATCCAGTGAATTATTAGAGAACGTATGTATCAATATAAAAATGTTATAGAATAACCAATTAATGTCCTAAAATATTAGATACAATATGGTGAAAATTGTTGATCCTAAAAATTAATATTCTCAACACTAAAACACGGAAACTGCTGGTATGTGTTTCCTCAGGAATAAATAAATACTCCGGGGTTTTCGGCATTCAATTACTAATATTGAAAATCATTAAAAATTCTAGGATATTCATATTTTGGTTATTCAAGTAGTAAGATTGCTAAAACTTTTACCATTGCTGTCTTTACCGTAGTTATTTTTCCTCGTTCTTCACGGGTATCCTGGAAGAATGGTGTTTTAAATAAAATGAAAAAGACATCAAAGCAAGAGGTGTGCATAACTCAGTTTACTTCCGATTGACTTACAAGTTTTACTGTCCCGGGATCCCAACCAGAAAGGAATTCGATGACCATTATTATCATCTGTAGATATACCTACTTCACAGCACTACACTTGCCCTTCTCTTTTGGAAAGCATTTGCAGGAGATCGGAAATTTGTCTCATATTGCCTCCTCCCTCTCTCCTGTTGTGACCTAGTGTATGTTGGTGAGTGAGTTTTATTCTTTTAGGTTTGGCCGTTTTATTTTTTCATATTTCTTCTCTGTTCTGTGGATCAATTTATGTGCTTGTTTTCTTCTCCCATTTATGTTTCTGTACTGTTGTTGGATCGTTTCTGAGTGTGAGACTGTTAGATAAACTGTTTCAGAGCGTGAGCCATTTACTCTGGGACAGGAAAGTACCAATTTGTACTTTCCTGTCCCAGAGTATAAGAAAGGTATAAATTAAAAATTATTTATACCCCTAAGAAAGGTATAAATGATTGTTTATATAATTTATCATGCGCCAAACAGTAACGTATGCATCAGAAACTGGGTGATGAATGAGAGGGAATGGAGCCGACTAATTGTTGGAGTAGGTAATGAAGTTCTTGAGAAGTAAAACAAGAAAGAGTAGAATGGACAGAGTAAGAAATACAGACATCAGGCATTAAATTGGTGTTTGTATTTTAAGAAATAAGGTTGAAGGCAAGAGGATAAGATGGTTGGGGAACTTAAAAATAATGATAGATGGTAGAATTCACAGAAAGAGCGAAGAAGAGAGAGAAAGTGGGAAGCGACCTGGGGAAGACCATGTAAATGATGGACAGATGATGTGAAAACGAGACTTACAGAAGAGAGACATAACCCAGGAGGAAGTTTGTGAAGAGGGAACATGGAATGGCAGAAAAATATGGAGAAGCTTGGTTGATATCTAGACCCACATGAAGTGGAACAGCTATGGCTATTGTGCATAAACCTCAAAATATGTAGCTGGACAAGGGAAACTATGTCTTGGGAGAGTAACCTTTCACTTTCATTGATGTCCAGACCTTCCTGTTCCCCCATCCATCCATCCTCACAATCATAACACAAACATCAAATGTGAGATTTCTTGTATATTAATTGTCGACCATCGTCGCTAGATACAAAAATCGCCCGCAAGGCCCCGTACTATCTGGGTGGTAACTTTGTCAAAAACATCTGCAATTCAGCTTTCTAATAAAATGGAAAGAATAAAATAAAAACTGTCAGTCAGTCTGTGATGGGTCAGTCAATAGTTGGTATTTCATTAATTAATCATTAGCCTTTGTAGGAGTGGCTACTAAAAATGTAGCTGATAGAGGAATTGAGGCAACCTGTGCACTCAAAGTTGCAATGACATCCATCTGTGCCATCACATTCAACTTCTCTCCTTTCCAATTGGCCTTAAGGCTTAGTAATATCTTTTCTGGGCTTTTCTTGATGCACATATTTCCTTTTATGCAATTTTGATTCTTACATTAACTTGATCTTTGTCACCTTCCTCTCAAACTTCTGTGTCATTATTAGTCCCCGACACCAAGGGCCAGAGCCCATTTCCTGTGATTGAATACCATTCATGGGGCGCATGATCATAACACTTCTGCCAGTGGACAAGGGTCAGAACAGTCACTGTGGAAGAGATGACTGCATCGCCACCACCTCTACCATCCCACCATCCTCTTCCTCGCCCATCCACAGACTCAGAAAAAGAAGATCAAAAGTGTAGTACTCCCACCACCATTCTCCTAATAGTGAAAGACACTTAGAATCTTGCGAGCTGACGTAACTTTGCCAAAGTTTCCAGAAGGCCAAGCCTCCCCTCCCCCCTTGATAAGGACAGATATAAGCAATAGAGGGGGATAGGAACGTGGATTCCTTTGCAGAAAGTGAAGCAAGAGTCTAAATTTATTGCTTGGGAAGATTATCCACGGAAATACTCCCATGTTACATAAAGAGTTGCATGTGCGTATTGAAAAAGGGGCCTTCTCCTTTCACAACATCCATGGGCAAGAACCCTCTTAAGTGCTAATCTGTGGCCACATCCAACGTGGTAGACAGGGTGGGGGCATGACAGGAAGCATCTACAAATTCAGCAGTCAAAGTGAAAGAGGCAAGAGTCCAGTGTGGGATCCAGTTGATCAGCTGAGCTTGCTAGGTGTGATGAGGCTCTTCTGTTCTAATCAGGAGGGGGGTTGTCACATCAGTCTCAAGCCAATCGAGTGATGCTGCTTTGATTTTAGATGCATTGTAAGAATCGGACAGTAGGCACATGACTCTTTACTCCTCACAAGCACAGACCTCTTGCCCAAACAGGATCAATTATACCCACTGACGTACTTGCATCCCTTGACTACATATTATCAGAGCAGTCATCAGAGCAGTCCAATGCACTTAGTAGTCATTACACCTAGAGTGACAAGTCCCTTTAGCTCCCAAGACTGGTCTCCCAGAAATAAGAAGCCAATGTCTGGGAGATGAGCAGCAACAAGAGAAGCTTTGCTTACTTTAAGTCCAAAGTGAATACATATTAGTCAATGGGTGCCTTCATCCCCTTCTTCTATGTTCCTCACTTTTAGTCACAATTATGTAGTTCCATAACCATGACAAGCACTGAAGGGATTACTTAATACATAATTTTCTTATAAAATGACCTATACCTAAATACAATTTTTTGTCTTGGCCACAATGAAGACTCTTAGCACAGTTCAGGGTTAGAAATGAAACACAGTAAGCATGCGCAAACGTTATATTTCCATCTAGCTGTTTGTTATCATAATGGTTAATAGTATTCCACTTTTTATGTTTCAATAAATAATGGAAACCATGCAACAATGAAAAATCAACAACATTATTTCAAAGAATCCTGAACATTCCATCAACAAAATGGTGTTTTTTTTCTTAAATGTTCCCATGTTTATTCAGTGATCGCGAGCTTTCGCCCAATGGTCATTTGAGTTCCTCTGCTATAGAACATTGGAAACCATGGGGGGCTTCAGCTTCACAGAGAAAAACGCCATCAAACCCTCATTAGTTTATTTTCTTAAATGCAAAAAAGGCAAACGACTGCCTAACATTTTTCAATTCACATTTAGGAGTTACAGAACCATCGCCTGAGTAATTTCACTTACGAAAGATGGTGTAAGCAACTTACCCAAGGCCTCTTGATTAAAATTATATCCAAACATCTTCACTCACACAAAAATTGAAAATAAAACATTTTTCTTCTTTTCACACCACCCTCATACAAAAAATACCCACACAACAATGCTTCCCTCTTCATATATACCTATATATATTTTCTAAAGAGTCCGCCAAACTTTTGTTTCAAAATTTCCATAATGTTGTGTTTACCAAATATGACTTCCAATACATAATGCCTCATTTTATTACATTTTTTTCCTCAAAAAACTCTCCACACAGCATTTATTTTTAGGCACTCATGTATTTCAAAGCATTTGAGATCTTATTTACTTATGTGTCAAATTTTTAGAGGTGGAATATGCTACTTGAAGTATAACATCAGTTTGATCCATACCATAAGAGTGTGTGTAGCTTTTTTTGGGTAATTAATATTTACAACGTTAAAAAACTGGATCATTATCCGATAAACAGAGGAATTGATTATCAGATGGCCGCATTGCTTTAAATGGACATCGAACTTGAGGCTATAGGTACATACATAGATAACGTACGTTGAGAATCCCCTTATTGCATATAAGACATTTTTTATGATCGGAGGTTACATATATACACAATGTGTGTGTGAATTCATATAATTTTATCATTAATGAGATATTCACAGGTGATTTTTTTGCACAGCCACTAGAGACTGGGGCTTTGTTTTTACCTTGGATTTCCTTTGATATATATACTTTATTTATAATGTGTGTCAATATTATTTTTATTACTTCAGAAAAATTCATTTAACATGGGTGTTTTCTACCATATACTTATCTGAGAAAATGCACATGAATATCACAATCATATTGCCCATAAAAACGGAAGAAAATTCTATACAACAATGCTGTTTATTTTTGTAGTATTTCACACGCCATACTGCTGTAATCGGAACAAATCTCCAAGGCAAACCTTTCATTCACTTTTGGGCCTCACATTTAATTCAAACCCTCCCTATCCTCCCGTACAGACACTGATTGGTGTTTGTTTTCACGCATAATTTACTTACAATTAAAAAAAAAAAGTTTGGAATACTCTTGTGAAGGCAATCAACAATGTTTTCATTCCTATTTTCGTTAAGTGTTTTAAGAGTCTTCCGTTAATGAGAACATCACAGCTTTATATATATATTTATATGTATGAATATATATATGTTTATGCAATTATGTATATATATCAATATATTTTATATCTTTTGATGCACTTGACCATCATACACACCCCATTCTTGCCGTCTTACACATTCATAAACTTTCACACAGGAATGAATATTTCACAGGTAGAATAAATCACACTCAGTTTCACGACTAGATAAATATACACCATCACATTTTTTGCATGATCTGCTGACACAGTAGGAAGTTGAAGTGAAGGACATATGAATTTGGACGCCACACAGATTAAAGTATTTTTCAAGTTTTAAATAGCCACAGATATAGTTTTATGGGGGAGAAAGAATATAGGTAGATTAAAGGGGATTTACATGGGGAAAAATTGAATCATCCCTCATCCCAGCCAGCTCCACAAAAACATGGCTTCGCCATAAGTGTCAGTCCTCTCTTATTGTAATGGACTGTTAACCCACAAGATGACAGCAGTTATTCATTTAAGTTTTTATTCCGCTAGAAGAACTAGGAAGGCACAGAACCCTTGTTAGAGAACTGGAAATAGTATTGATTTTAATATAGTGGTATCATTTCAGGTTTCAAAGGATTTTATTTTCTTAGTAAAGAGATTATAGACACTCAAAGCAACAGTATGATGTGAAGGATAGATTTTCACTTGCCACTGCCTTGGAAAATCTAATTATGTCTCTTTTCAATAAGTGAGATAAGAATAGAGTGAGATAAGTAAAGTGTGGCTAAAATGAAGGACATTGTGAAATAATTCAATTTACTAATTTTCACTGATTTTTCTGCTGAAGAAAGGCAACTCAGAGCTGGTTAGAACTTTAGGCTAGGCATGTGCATATGATTTTCTGTCGCCTGAGTTTAAATCCTCTCAAAATTGAAATTCCAAGATTTTCAACATGGATGCATGCACATAAGGTTGCAGAGGCACTTAAGCTGTTATCAATTGCACTTGTGCTGAGATATGATTGTTGGGGGCAACATCTACTTAAAAGACAAGGATTTGCATTCACTAGCAACTTTTGGGTAATGATAGAACTTCACTGAGCACCTCAGCTTAACAATGGGCCGTTTTCCTTTTGAATAAAAGATCACTAAAGTCAATTATGAAAACGTAATCGAAAAGTGAATCAAGAAGAAGGTAAAGTAAAAATGTAAAATTGAGCATAAAAAATGAATTCACGTGAATGAGAAAAAAAGATTGATTTGGAGTATCCATTCCCCTGTCAATTGTTGGCCACCATGCTTACTCTTGTCAGCGTGATACATTCTTAAAATTTCAGCTTGGCCTAGTTGTCTAAATATATAACTGCTGTGCATCCGATTGGGCATCTGTTAATCTCACATGAAAATGAGATTGAGGAAGTTTTTTTATTAATGAATGAGTTAATAATTTGTGCAATATGATTCGACCCAAAGAGAACGGGCGTGCCACATTAACAATACAAGACGATTAGGAAAGATAGCTGAGTAACATTGATTTATGTAAATATAGTCTTCTCACAGTTGCATCAGGCAGAGACTCGGATGGAACAACCTTGGAATTTTCGCCATTGGGTTTTGAAAGGTCATATTTTCTTACCAGCAGAAAGTGTTGCTCAATAGCTATATCCCAATGGCAAGGCCACTCACTCTTAAATTATGATGATGTTATTATCTGAGGTTTTAAAATGCCAATTGGGATATTTCATTCAGAGCCTTTAATTTCCTGAAAAATTCAGCTTTTTGACAAGCATGTATGTGTGTTCAGGGTTTTCCATCGCATTGGAAGCAGTCCTTCCTGAGATTCTATTGAAATTGCAACTGGAGGACTTTTGCACAAATATATCATCTTTTTGATCCATGCTGCTCACAAGAAACGAAGGAAAAATCTCACCCTCTTTTACTTTCAAAGCTTTAAGGGGGAAAATTTTTCTTCGATTATAACTTAGAAAAATAACATCAAATATTCATAAAACACACATCCATGCACACTAAGAATAATTAGTTCAAGATATTTTCATCTCATTGTAAAATATCTGAGTTGACTAATTTCCTTTATTTTGCACTTGGCAAAGCAAATGTCATTTGTTTGCAGTAGAACAAGTTTCTCCTAAACAACCATGTCAGTTGCTTTGAAAGACATTTAAGAAAACAAACTCAGGATTTGTTATCATTGATTAGCAAAAATTACCATTTTTATGGGTAAACACTTTGTTTTCCTTCAAAAATCCTTCTTTTTAGATAGTGATGGATAATTCTAGGTTGAAACTTGTTTCCCATTAATACTGAGTCCTAATGTTCGTACATGGAAATTGTACTTCGTTTTTAAACAGGACATGTTTCCAACTAGGTACATGAATGACTAAGAGCTTAGGAAAGTATGTGTTAAAAAATTTTAGCTGAAAATAGGTATTCATAAAATGAGTATTATAAGGAAAAAATATGTAAATATCTGAAACAAGCTAGGGTTGTAAGTTTTCTGATAAAACAAATTTTCAATCACTCCAAACATTCAACTTACAAAACGTCCCAAAGAAAATGGACAATGAAGCCAAGAAAGAGTTCTCAAATGTAATATCCTATATTTATCTTAATCTTCCCAAGTTTATTTTCTTGAATGCTTTGAATGACACATTCAGAATGTGAAATTCACTTATAATGTCACTAAAGTCATTTGCATTCATTTATGAAACTAATGGAAGGAAACAAAAAATAACACACTACCATCTGAATTAATTCTTTTAGCTGTAATTGGAACGCTTTGGAAAAATGTTTCATGACTCATTTTCAACAAGAGCATTAAAAGTTCTCTTTTCAAGAAAGAAATGGAAGCGCTCTGGAATTTTACAGGCATGAAAAATTGTTAACAATGTGGCATTCACTCAAATCATCTCATTACCCATTCTAATATTTGATTACATCACTGATATCCTCATAGTTCTGAAAATCCATGGTTCAAAAACTACAACCCTTGGGCTGAATATATACAAGGGGAAACAAAATTTGACAAACATTCTCCACTACGCTTAATGAACTTTTTACCCAATATTTCATGACTTAAGTCCCTTGAGCTTTCAGAATAAAAGAGACCATGCGTACTACTAAAGCAAAATTGACCATAATTCTCTTAATATTCAATGGGGGCAAATGTGATCATGAGCTACAAAGGTTACTTAACATAATCAAATGAATCCCATGCATAAAACGCTTTCACTCAAACTTCTATGGCTACATTTATGTGTGTACTTATAAATATGTGTGAGTATGCCATCATATGTCATATGAAGGACACTTTTGAGCAGCTTACAAAAAATAATACTGACATATGTAGATGTGACTTTAAAAAGAATATGATATGCATGTAGAAATCACCATTGTATAAGTAGCAATCAAGGGACTGAAAATGATAGCTTCACCTGAAGTTTTTAGCAGGCCTCAATGACTTCCCTTTGCTAGCTCAAACCTTTCGACTATGTACATCCTTCAACTTCCCCAGGCAGTTATATTAATAAGAGACCAACTCCCTAATGACTGGCAGATATAGGTACACCAGCAAAGGCTGAGGTAGCTGGTAAAGAAAAAAAATTAAGTTAGAGCAAGAACATTCTGTGATTTGAATCTGTATTGGACAAGACAATCAACAACCATAATACTGCTCTGCTTTCACCAAAATTCAGCACCAGCAATGGATGCCATTGATATACTTTCATTGTTAGGAGAGGAAGCACATCTATAACCCCATTATTTTGGTAACTAAATGTTTGGAAATAAATGAATCCTTAAAATAAGAGTTATTTTTTTAAGAACTGGAATTTTGATCTGATTATATTTATGTACTTGAATATTTTCAGGTTTTATTTGGTGGAACAACAACACATGAAAGAAGAAGACTATGGAATATACGTAGTCTTCTTCTATTAAATGGTTTAATTTTTAATTCTGTTGATGGCGATAACATTCCTTGTGCCTAATAAACCAAAATTTGTTCACTTAGTCAAGATAATTCCCAGAAGATAAGAGCAAGGCGAAAGAGATATTGACAGCAATTACTGGTTATAAACACATTTGTGCCGCCATATGTTGAAATCTCACTCTAATAGTGACGTCTACACATCTGGGACTGTTAATTCACCTAGAACATGACCTATTTTGATCACATTGTATGCTTTCTCATTTAAAAGCTGTGAATAACTTTGATTTAATTAATCACATACAATGAAAACTGCACCACTGAGAAAAAATCCTCATTCAGTGGGCTATCAAAATGGTAAAAATGAGAGAGGAATTGATTTCCTGGCCACAATGGTTTTTACTTGAGTCACTTTTCGACAGGAAATTATATTATTGCTAACATTTAATCGCTTTCAAAATATTATTCATTTTTATTTGCCTTAATTTGAACTGCATGTGATTAGCATGGTGATTCGCTAATACAGTTACAAATGATCCCTACAATCTTATATTCTCTGTGAAAAGCAGAGAGATAAATAAAATAAATTTTGAATAAGGTATTATGGGCTGTTAATTATTGGTGTCAATGTGAACTTCAACGCCGCAAGCTCAACACAATGGTATTTACGGAGGCATTTATAATCATGTGAAAGTTTCAACTTTAAGCATCAATCATCCACTCCTAACTTCCATGTTTATGGTTCACCATTGATGACTAAACATGTACAGTGTTTGCCTATTATTAGAGAAACTTATTCATCAGCCTTTTATATTTGATCAGCCCTTTATAGTGATGATCGTCATACTCCTTTATTTCCTTGCCTGCAATAATTCTTTACACCGTGGTATCATATGCTATTTACCAATGTCAACCTTGTTAATAAAAATTTATTGAGAGATGTTCTGTGTGTCACATTAACACCCGGATGCAACTAAAGACGGACAATAATTGCTGATGGACTTTCACTTAAATGGCCAATTGCATACCAAAGTTGTGAACGGGAGTTTCATTCACCATTAACATTTTAAAGAGGTTAACCTATGGTACCCTTAGTTAACTCGTCAGTTAGGAAATCAGGTTGTAGAAGGAGCAAATGCTTTTTGCTCTGTTGTTCTCAGAAGGAACCCGAGACAAAGAAACAATCTTTACACAGATCATGCTTACTTCACTCAATATGACCGCATAGTGGAAGTCTGACGCTAAGTGCTAGGAGTTAAAAATCAACAGTAATGGAAAATATAGAAGGGTAATTCTTAATTCCTGATGAGAAAACCACATAGTACACAAGAGCAATTTCATAGATAAATATTTTGACTCTGGAAAGAATTTCCCCTGAAGTTAAACTTTGGGTTACTATGATGGAATTTAAAATTCAGAAAAAATTGAGAATCCTGCACATTTGAAGAAGGTGGATGGGTAGCATTATTTTCTCTTGTGCAAATCAAAATACATTATTTTTCTCGACTGAAGCCAGTTAAGCTATTCTATGCATAACAGTAGGAGTTTTGAGTAGGGAGGCTAGTAAAATGTCCGCCAATGATATCAGTTGAGGCATGAGGCAAAAGGCTACACAACCTCCTTGACATTTTTGCTAAGAAAAACCTGCCATTGATGCTTCCAGCACACAAGATTATACATCAATAAGAGGTGGTTACATGAGAATACCTTTATAGACAAAAAATATTGCTCTGAAACGTTTTTCATTTGCTCATGAGGATATGGAAGTAAAATATGTGAGTAGTGAAACAGCACAGATATTTTTTCTAATGCATTTGTGAGTATGTTTGCACGATGATGAATGAGGTCATGAGAGAAAAAACTGGCAAATGAAAAAAAATATCGATAGTCCACCTTAAAAGTATCCTTTTTCTTTGATGAAACTTTCCTTTGAACTGTTTATGAGTGATGTATCCTTGGATAAAAAAACACTGTGAGATGAAATGGGGCATTCCCTTGGCAGTCATGTAAATGTAGGTCATACCGTCTTCAATGTCCCTTACTCAAGATGGGAGAGCACTACTCGTAGGTTTCCTAGAGGCCCAACATCAACAAAGGAGAGAAACGGTAACAAAGGAACCACCTAACACTCATTTTGCCTCTTGCAAACGTGAAAATTAAACTAAAAAACTCCTGTTCTCCAAAAAAAACACTCCACTTCCTTCTTTCCACCGACAAACACGTTCGAAGCACTTCATGACATACATTATCCCTTTTTGTACATAATTCGGTGAAAGTCCAAGTGAAGAATGGCCTCTCCTCCACGTGCTCTCCATGCCCTGTTGACTGCCAGGGACGTCCCGTGGCCTCTCCCAGTGTTTAAAATCCTCTCCCAACCAAGACGACCATCGAAGGCAACCCACATCCTCTTGAGGAGCAGAACTGATGACTTTGATGGTTGTCTTGTGGGAAACCCAGTACTCATTTCATCTGGCAAACATGAGTAGAGCCCCTAGGCCACAATGGTGACCCAGAAGGAGAGAAGAGTTGAGAAAGGACTGAAATATGTAGTAATGGCTAATAATGTAGGAATCTGAGGTCATTTGTGCCATAAAGGACAGGTTGGTCAGATTTGTAAGGGTATGAGATAATTCTGGCATTTCCATCAGCACATTCTTGTGGAAAGGTTCCAAGGGATACACAGTTTTACATCCCATCTGACAAATAGCGTATTACACTTGATGGGGTCCCTCATGACACTGAAGCAGGGAAATTGTTGAAAAATCTCAACCACTGCCAGATTTCTAACACCTGGCCCTTGCCATGAAAAAACCAGTACTTCAGCCAGCAATCCAATCCACAATAGAGAACTGAAGGAAGCTGGCACAATGGGGAAAAGTTCAAGGTTATTTTTCAGGACATTGGTGGAGTAACTGAAATTTCAAAGTAGGGAGGGATAAAGGGAAGGGTTTTAATATGCTTTACATTCAAATGGTAGGGTAAAAGGCTCAGTCCTTGTCTCCCTCTCATCTCGGGGTCCCTTTTGTTCAGTGCAGGGACTGGCCTCGATTCCTGATCCTCGCCCTTCAATCATCCCATGAGGGAAAGTTGGTGTAGTCATACTCGTACTGCTTGGAGGTGGAGCCCAAGGCCGCTGTCTCTGCCACACCACCTGTCTGCGTTGTGTAGCTACCTCCTCCTCCCATGCCATATGCCGGTCCCGCAGAATCCACTGCAGTGCTGGCAACTGCTGCTTTTGCCCCTATGGCAGCTCCTGTACCATCATCTCCCGTCGTCACCGTCAGCTCAATGTTCTGCCCATCATCCTCCTCCAAAGAGCTGTGCTTGATGCCATAGTAGAAGTACATGCCCAAGCCTGTGGGACAGAGGATGCAAAAGAGGCTCAGACTAGATGCAGTGATAGTAAAACTTGGTGGCAGTAAACTGTGCAAGGATGACACCAAGAAGGGGAAGGTACATACGGAAGGAGTAGTTAAAGGAGTGAAGGGAAGAGGAGAGCACATGGCAAGGAAAGCTGCCAACATAATCACCTTTGCCAGATAGGTTGGGGAAGTGTCAGAAGTTCATTAAACCATTGCCATATTTCCCGACCCATACGACGCTCATTTCTTTCTAAAATGCACAATAAAATATGCCTGCTCTCTATCAGCCTTGAGTTAAGCTATATTGTCATGCATCCGTTTTTGCATTACTGTTGGAGGTGCCTATCTCTCTACGTTCACCACAGACTGCAGTGTGGCAGCAAGCCTAAAAGTGTTCTCTCAATTACACATTTGTTTATGGGATTTTACAATGAAAAACTTTTATACAGTTGCTATTTCTGGAATTTAACAATTCCATTTTTTCCTATAAATTGTTAATATTCACATATTTTTATCATAATGTTTTCTTCTGAATTTCAACCCTTCCCCTGAATATAGGGTTTCTATACAAGTGCCATCATTTTTTTTGCAAGGACCCTTCTTATTATTAAGGCCACATTTAGTATCAATCATTTGTGCAAGTTGAAAGCAGATTATTTCTCTGAAGATGGAAGAAAAATTCTACAAACTCCACCTATTACTGTAGGAGCCAGGAATGGTGAAAAATTTTTCTTTTGGAATGGAGAATGCTAGAGGTGGTCAATAAGATGCAAGATAAATCTTTTGCGTTGGCACTAGGCAAATTTCTTCCCTGAAAATGAAATGAATATTTTGCAAAATCCACCTTTATCTAGTAGGCACCAGGAGCATACAAGTGTTTTCTTCAGGGGCCATGGAGAATTCAGAAGAGGGTCTGCTAAATACATTGCTATTAATTACACGTAGACACTCCCCAGTGTAATACTTTCATACAAGCTCAAATCATATCATTTCTCTGAAAGATTGAAAAAATATCTTTTTTAAACTCCAGCATATTGGTGGAAGAATCAGTAGAGTAGTCAGAATCCTCCTCTAGTTGGATTTAACATCCATCCAAGTCTAACTACCAAAACCTTGAGTGCTTCCTGATCAAAGCCCATCTTTTTACTAACCATTATTGTAAATCCCTATCAGAAATTTCCATATAGATTGGATTCTTCCTGTTTGGAAATTGTATATCAGAAAGTTTCCATATGGATATATGAATTTGCATATGGATTCAGATATTTCCATATGGACCCTCCCTGTTTAGAAATTGTCCACGGAAATTTCCGTAATGACATGTGATTTTTTTAATTTTCTTAATCGGGCAGTATCCTATGCTTGAATAATTTTCTTTAGCTAATTCATTCACTGACCATATTTAAAAAAATCATTTTGAAGCTTAAATAGTGAAATTTTGTCATATGTACCTTTGGTTGGTATGCAAATTGGTGCTTTGAAATATACTAAGCAATTAAAAATGACTGGGGGTTAACATTTAATACTTCTCGCACTGTTGTAATTCTTAATGTTCGTATGAAGAGAAGAATTGAATTTGAATTCAATTGGGTTTCTATGCTGGAGAAATGCAATAGTTTGTGCAGTGAGTGACAAAATATGATATAAGATAGAATCAAAGTAGAGTTTTTAAAAGTTGGAAATAGGAATACTTGATGATAGCTCTTGTACTCACTGCCAACCCAGGAGGGTAAAGATCATTTTGATTATCTGCAAAGAAAGAAAAGATTAGACATGCAAGAAGAAAGAGTTAAAAGTGTAGCAAGAAGCAGCAATGAAGGATGGATAGAAGTTTAAAATTAAGAAAGAGAAACGATCCAATAATCAATTGTTGAATGTATCAAAGTGTTCTACAGAGAATTGGCATAATAGATACTCAGTCCTTGAGATTGTAAATGACTGGCTGGGATTCTTATTCAATTAAAGGAGCAAGAAAAAACAAACCGAAAGCTGTCATCCATCATAAGATGATGTGAACTTATCATCAGAAATATGATGCTAGAGAAATATAAGATTTATTCTGCCATTGTACCTCATTGCAGTTCAAATGAGGTTATAAATGGAAAATTGGAAAGTGAACTAAATACTTATTTTACTCGAAATGATAATATGTATTGCTTTTGATGTGTGACTCAACCTATTCCACTTCATGACACTTTAAAGGAAGCTGTTATCAAAAACCTAATACTATTGTTGACTTTGGTTGGTTATAAGGAAATGCAACCATCAACTGCATTCATTATTGCCACTAAGAATAATTAGGTAGGGCAAAAAGGAAGGGGTGGATTGAATGGAGAAATGGTGGAGAGAAACCAATGGCATTAACCTGATCTTAATGAGAGGACCCAAGGCGTCCATACCTCAATGTCCCATCCAAAGGATGGAGTGCTCCACTTGGAAGTGCTCTCCACATGGTATAAAATTAGGAGTTAGGATACCAATGAAAGTCCCTGCTACTGCTGGGGATCAAATCTTGATCTCTGGATGGAAAGCAAGTGCTTTCATGGCCACCACACCAACCCAATTGTAAGAATTGTAATGCTACAATGTTTGGAAATTTTTTTTCATGACTAAACGAAAAATTTATCTATCCACAGAATGACTGCTCATTTAATATAATTAAGAACAAAGTAAAAAGAGGGTACTATATACCTAGAATAAACTTTGCTGAAAATAATGTTCAAGTGTTAGCACAATAGGATTATATTGTCCACACCAAGAAACAAGTCTTGTTTCTGAAAATATTTATCAAGCATACCTTACTATGCAAACCATCAACTATTGCTGGATTTAGTTCTAAAAGTTGAGTCACAAAGATCACATTTAGAATAGTATGTTCCTATTTAAGCTGTACTTGAGGAAGTACCCAAACTTTGGATAGAAATGAAGGTGGGTGTACTCACCAAGGGCCATCCAAAGGGTGAATCTGACGAGAGTGAGGATTGAGAGCTTGAATATAAGGTAGATGTTGACAATAACTGCAATTGCTGGGACAAATGGTAGGCCTGGAGTCATGAAAAGCAGGGTCTTTCTGCAAATGATCAAATAAAAATGGTACGAATTAATCAAAACAGATTTGCACTTAGGAAACAAACAAAAAGTTGGTTTGATTGGTAGGTAAGTGAAGGGTTACCAACTAGTTATCTCTCTATGAAAAGGATGACATTTGGCTAAAAACTTGAGGGTTTTTAAGGAAACCTTACCCAATACCACCATTGTATGCCTCTAACTGTATCATTTTTTAAATCACTCATGATCGTGGTGCGAGATTAGAAATAAGAAAACTCAATCACATCTCTCAAAGTCACCCCGTTAGTCATGAAGTCACCCCGATAATCACCCTTACGGAACTACTAAATATTTGTAGCCTTAAAAAAAACACACAATGTTAGTTGATGGTGTGCCATGGTGTAATAGGAAATAGCATCCATAAAAGTCCTCATTTTTAGAGAAAAATGTATTAACTTCCATAATTAAGGAGTTGGATGACCAAACAGTAAGGAAAATCTATCGAAAGAACTTCAACTCTACTCAATGCAGTGGCGGATTAAGAGCCCCCCCCCCCCCCCCCGTAATCCGTGATACAATAGGACAAATGGGGGGTCATAAGGTATTCCAGACCCCCAGAAATCAGCAATCCCCCCCAAAAAGAACGACCTGTATCCAGTGCTGGATCAACCAGTGGTGGATCCAGGACCATATCTCGGGGGTGGCAATATCTGCTAATATGCTCATGTGGGGAGGGGGGGGGTTGGGAATATCTCCCAATGGATATACTATGTGTTTTTTTATGTGCAAGAACTATGTGTTTTTTGTCTCGTGGGGGGGGGAGGGGGGGGGGGCAATTGCCCCTTTTCCCCCCCTTGATCCGCCACTGGAATCAACACACTTGGGGACCTGTAGGCAGTATAAGCAACGGGGCCCACATTTAGAATCATGTCGTAAGAGAAGAAAGGGGAAAAATTCTCTGAGCTCCTCCGGGGCCCCCAAAGCCTCGGGGCCCATAGGCAACAGTCTACTTTGCCTTATTGGTAATCCGGCACTGACTATATCCGCCACTGACTACATGGAAGTCTTTACTTCAACAAATGGGCACTATTGCTTTGTTCAACATGAGCAGGCCCTGAGGCCCAAGGTATTTCCTCAGTTTTTCAGAGACCTGACCACATGTTTTGGGTTACCAACCTGTTCTGTGGCTTCTTCGAAATGAGTAGCAGAATGACGAAGATCCCCGTCAGGAAGAAAACGAGAAAGAAGATGGTGGCTCCCCTGGCGGCCCCTTCTCCGGTCTCCAAGGAGCTCACGCCGCACACCACGACGATGTCAAAGCAGAGGATGAACACGTAGAGGATGCCGACGAGTCGCATGACGTACAGGCCCGACTCCTCGGTGGCAGGACCTCGGTCCACCCAGGGAAAGATGCCGGGACACAGGTAGGTCAGCTCGTCCAGTTTGCGCGCCACGCTGCTGAAGAATCCTCCCAGCCGTCCGCCGGCCACTCCGCCCAGTCCGCCGGTGGCGCCACCGCCGGAGGAGGAGGCGGGAAGGGAGCCGTAGAACTTGTTCTCGCTGCGGTCGGAAACGAGGTACTCGTCGGCGGCGGCGTTGTCGCCCTCCAGCGAGACGCCCACGCCGACGATGGGCGAGGCGCCTGACAGCATCGCGCCCATCCCCTCGTCGGGGTAGGTGTCGTCGCTGTCGGGCGATCCCCGCGTCACGCGGCGCACCGTCACGCGCTGGGTAACATTATCATGAAAATATAAGGAACAGGTTTTATGTTATCAACATTTTTACTCCACAAAATACAATATATTGATGGAATGACATCAGCCCGAATGCCATTTTTAAGTCAAAAGTGAGGATAATCCAACTTTTTCCGGACGTCCTACACATTTTTGACATATTTGCATCGGCATTTTGTTCATAAATATTAGTATTTGTGAGACAATCACCAATATTTATGTGTAGGTATGTGTTATCAGCATAAAAAATAACTTCATCACTAGGTAAATTTATGGGGAGAAGATTGGCGAAAATGATATTTAAGAGTAGGCCTAAAACTGAGCCCTGAGACACACCACATTTATTATCAAGTAAGGTTGATTTATATGTTTGCTTTCCTAGCTTTTGTTTGAAATGAAATTGAACAATTTGCCTCAAATTGGTTCGATAGGACATGATCCATGCTAGTGCATTACAATTTATAGTGGGTAATGAAATTTAGTTTTGAGAAAATTAAGAGGGTCAACTATATCCAAAACTTTGGCTAAATCAAAGAATATATCGTACCACGAACTTTCTTCCCGGTATCCTATACCCTAAAGGATGTGATTAAAAAATAGGCAAGCTGAAAGGATACTGTTGTGGATGACAATCCCTTACTTAATCCATGATGTGAAGAACTTAGGAGGCTAAAATGGTTCAAATAGTTAAATATTTGATTATTTAAAAATATTCAAAGACCTTTAAAAATATTCAAAGATCTTTAAATATACTGAAAGAAATGCATTTGGCCTATAATACTTAAATTCACAACGTGAGCCTTTTTTATAAATTGTTATTCTCAAAGCAGTTTTGAGGGAATAAGGGAAATTTCCTTGGCAGAGTGACACATTGAAAATAATAGAAAGAGGTTCAGGAATTCAATTTGGCCACTATCTCGATAATTGGCATAGGTATAAAGATAAAAATTACAAAAAATATTAAGGAACAAAATTCTATCAAGAAAGACTACAGAAACAATCTACAAAACAATTATAAGGCCACTAGTCCTATATGGCTCAGAGATATGGACAATCAGTAAAAAGACGGAAAAGGAACTTATCACCTTTGAAAATAAAATACTTAGGACAATATATGGACCAATAAAAGAAGAGGAACAGTGGCGAATTACAAATAACAAGGAGCTAAGAGAACTCTACAAGGAAGCAGACATCGTGGCAGAAGCAAGATGTAGAAGACAGATATGGGCGGGTCATGTAGATAGAAGAGAGGATAGTTCATTATTGAATACCATAATGAAGGGGAGATAGGTATACGAAAAAGACCTCCAGGAAGACAAAGACTGAGGTGGATCAACCAGATGCTGAGGGACATGAGGAAAATAGGAGCGGATGAAAACACCATGCAGGACAGCCTGAGGTGGAGACAAGCGGTTGGCGAGGCCAAAAACCTCTTACGGTTCGCATGGCCACCTAAGTAAGTAAGTATAAAGATACAACAGAATACGAAGAAATCGTCCGCTACTCTCACCTCAACAACAGTTGATCAGCTGCGGTAAACGTGTTTCCATTTTTGACGAGAAACACCTTATTATTCGGTACAGAGTACCTACCTACGTTTATGACTGGCACTTGGTGCAACGAAATAATTTTATAACAAATATTTCTTTTAAACCCAGAATGTAAATGAGATATCTGAACGGGCCACATGCTATTCGAAAGTGGAAGGTTGAAAGAATGAATGATTGGTCATCTTGGAAGAGAGGACATTATTATAAAAAAGAAAATGGCAGTTATTCATTTTGTTGATATTTAATCAAGGTAATGTTTAATATTTTAAACATTATTGCCATTGGGTCTGCACCTTCTAACGCGCATGAGCCGTAGATGTGGCAACGCTTACGCTTACTCTCCCTCTCCATGAGGCAACTTTTACTCTCACACGGTGACTGGTGACTCAGAACCTTTCGTCCATACTTCATTTACTAAACGGGAAATAACCATTTTCATGAAAGTCAAATATATGACATATTAGACCATAAACTAATCATATATCACAGAGTATTATCATATAGTGCCAATTATATCATAATTAAAAAAAATAGTAGGTACATACAACATCACAGCCGGAACCAACAACACCAATAAACGCGCCCCAATCATAAGAGAACGATGCAGTCGCCAAGTTCAAGTTTAACTCATAATGGGAGAGAGAAACCCCACTCACGTTGTTGGCGTTTGCGTAGTCGGGCTGTCCCATCTGCCTGCCGAGTGCGTCCCTCAAGTCGTCCGGCCTCAGCTGATCCCCGTACACGGGCCCTGCGCCAGCCGCCGCGCCGTTGGCCATCTGCGCCACGTGCTCTTTTGTGGGCGAGCCCCGGATCGGCGTGCGCAGGGACTCGGGGAGCAGCTCCACCAGGTTGGTCGTGTGCGGCTGGTAGCGAAGGATGAGCACGCAAGTCGAAACGAGCGTGTAGGCCAGCAGCGTGCCTGAAATAATTGATGAGCAGTGATGATCGCAATTTCACCGCCTTGGTCGAAAACTTCACACCCGTGCGCGTGACTGCGTACCACATCACTTGTGCAACCGCAATGATTGGATAATCCATCAGAGAGACACTTTTCCGAGATGAGACTAATTCAATCTGACCTGAGAAGCCGCCTTACCAGTAGCCACTTTAAAAAATTGCAATGTTTCGCTTCAGTTCCTGTAAACATTTGGCAATTGTCCAAAATTTACATTAAGTTAAGAAATTTTTCCCAACTCTGTTCCCTGACACGCCTCCTGAAAGTTTATCGAGATTTTACAATTTGTACTCATGATAACATTAACCTAGGTAATAAAATTTAAAATAAATTATTTTACTTCATTTATGGAGGGGCCATAACCTCGCAAGCTATGTTTTCATAATCGAATCGCTTAATCGATGTATCGATTAATAACATCAATTAATCGGGATCGATTAATCGTCTGCTTGCAATTAATTGATTTAAAAAATATCGATTATTTTTTTTATAATCACCCATCCCTAATTATTAGGGCTGAGCCGATAATAAATTCCGATATAAACACTTGCCAATAATCGGTTATCGGTATCGGAGCATCATAATTTTATTCGATAATTTTTTTCATGTTCAAGACTTCGACACACAGTTGTATATTTCCGGATTGAATGTTATGCATTCTCTTATTTACTGGAAACATTGAAAAAAAGTGCTCCTTCGAGTCGAAATAGGTAGCCAAAATATTTTTTGGTGCACCATCGGGATCTTTGGAATAAGGAAGTTTTATTCAGCTCAGCGAATTAAGTGTATTCTAAAACAGATAGGGGAGTATTAAACCAAAACAATGTTAAACAACTCGCTTTTTTGTCTCAAAGTTTACATTGACTAAAATCAAGTTGTTGTTTATTTTCATATCTGATGTGTATTTTATTCAAGTAAATAATCTTTTTAAAACTTTCGTGGAGATATTTTCCAGCCCAAAATATGGTTCACTAATATCTTAATCGGTCCGAAATATTTATCGGGTTATCGGAAAAATAAGGCCATCGGCTTTCCCCTAGTTATGATGTAGGTAACGTCCGTATTGTTCACCTTTTGCCCATGAGTGCTCACACACATGCCTCCTCCATTTAATTTTAACCCCCTTGCCTCCTCACCAAATAGCAAACCAAGAGTCAGCAAGTCGTGTTAAGGAAGTTCCGCCGCGACTGTGTGAGTCAAAACAAATACTAAATTCCACATTTTTTATATTTTGTCAAAAAAATCCTGCTTTCACTGAGACGATGCGTTACCTATAGAAACCCAAAAGTAAGGTACAAAATATGCAGATTATTCCACGAATGTATTTTAAATGAGCACTTTTATCCAGGCATAGGAGCCGACTACAGCGCCATTTCCTACGAATTACCGCATTTTGACTTCAATTACGGCATTAATTCTTCAATAACTAGAAAAATAAGGTGGTGAGATGCCTTTATTTTATTTTTATTCAATTTCTCTGGATTATTTCCTTCTTAGAGACAGTTTTCCACGAAAATGGCATTTGTATTTTATGGAAAAATACTATTTATCCCCGTGTTTCTCTCATTCCCCCATTGAACACCATGTAATTTCAAGTTCAATTATAGAATAAAATAGCGTGGAAAGGTGTTATTTTGTTGTTCATATCAGATAGAGGAGAAGGTTTTTCACAAGTAGACAAAATATGAATAAAATAACATTTAAGACATCGGTGGAACCACCTTAAGTGATCTATTCACTCCGGCAACTCCATTGGCCCTTCCCTATTCGACCGTCGAACTCACCTATGGACATCATCTCCACGAGCACTTCCAGTTGAATGAGGAGGGCAGCGAATGCGGCTGCGAGTCCAGAGATGAAAGTGGCCAGTCCTGGTGTTCCAGTCAGCGGCCATACGTGGCCAAGCACCCTAGGAAAGGAGGAAGCGTTGAAGAAAAATTGAGTTATCACACCGGCCTGCTGAGGATTAGAATAGGACACCAATGACCGATTGCAGAGACAATACATATATATTTATCAGAGTTATGAGACTTATTAGTCAAGGCATTCGTTAAACATACATTGCAGAAACATTTGATTCATTTATTGGCCTCATAACTTATTGGACCTCATAGGCGGCGTCAGCTTATGAGCTCCTAAGGCCTACCATACACATACCGTCCCGGCCTCAAGGCTTGGCCTTGAGGCCGGGTGATATACCCGACAGAAAATTCACATGGACAGGAAATTGAATAATTGGCCATTCGCTTTCGCAGAGTGTCATCAGGTGCGTTACCCAAGATATATGATACTCAGGCTATCCGTAACGGACTTAACTGAAGGCTTCCGCCTCAACTGCTTCCTCATACACGACGATATTCTCGCCAAGGAAATCACATCTGATCTCCGAGTCGGTGAATTCGCAGTGCCCTATTGCACTGTAGTATGGATCGTGAAAATGTGGGACAAAAATAATTTTATCGTCCAAATGAGACAAAAGAGGCATATTTAAAGTTGTTTGGAACACAGCTAATTTCAGCAGTCAATTTTATCGAAGTATAAGGAGCTTTTCTGGGTAAAAATAGTTTCTTTATAAATAAAAAAATGAAGCTCAGAAGTAAACTCCTGCCAATATCTTATTTTGTCATCTGTAAATTACAATAAAAATGCGGTTATATTTTTTGCAAATATCGAGTCGTATTTTTGTTTCTCACTAAAATATTCAGTAAAAAACTAAATATTATTTCCGTCAAAATAACAGATAACAAGGAGGGTTTAATTATGAACTGTAGCAAACTAATATGCAAGAACGGGTGTGGGTCAATTAGTCCGTAAAATTATTTAACACATTAATTCTCCGACGGTAGTAAATTCCATAATAATGAAAGCCATACATATCGCAGGGTGGGAAATTCAAGGACTTCTCCACTTTTTCCAAGCCAAAAAATCTCCGTTCTTCGGCAAGTGTGTATTTTAAAGACAACGCAAGACTAGGAGCACAAAACGTTAATCCATGTACTATGAGGGGTTAAAGTCCCCCAAGAAATGGAGCTTTAGTATCTACTATCGCTCTATAGTATTTAGTAACTATCGCACTGGGGGAAAATCGGCTTCCTTTCTGATGGCCTATTATTCTTAGGTCTCATCTGCAGTGAGGGAAATTCATAACATTAAGGTGGTCGACTCATTGTCCAAGTCGGTGAAGGATTGTCGACCACTTGCCTGCCCTGGGTGTTATCCGCACCTGCCACGAAACGAAGGCACGCTGACCTTTATGAATTTGAAAATTTCTATTTAACTCCCTCTTTCTCGCCGTACTTGGAGACATAATTAATTACTACAGACCAAATAATAGTCCCACTGCTTCTTTCAGGCAAGGTGATAAAAATCCCATGTCCACACGCCAACAGGCAACGCCTAAAATGGTACTCCTCTACATGAGCGTTGGTACAGGGTTTAGGAGATCAATCCCCCTTTGTCAGAGTTTTTTTTGCCTGCATGTCATGTGTGACCGAGATTGTTTTCCGGCAATTTTTTTAGGAATTGAACTCATTGGCTCCACGAGTATGAGCTATTAAAATACTTAAATCACAATAACATCAATAGCGTTCGCTTATCATTGGGATGAGCGAGGCTACACCTACGTTTTAAAACAGTCTGATACAAAATTTCAATTCCACTGTGAAAAAGGCGATATAAATTCATAAAGTATCGAATGATCCCTCCCCATGAAATACTCGTATCTACGCTACTGCTTCTAACTTACTGAAAACAACCAGATTTTGACATGGAAAGGCAAATTTACACGCTAACTACTAATTTCCCACGACTTTTCCAGGTTTTACAGGTCCATTTTCAATGTCCATGACTTTTCCATGAATTCCAGGTTTTCCATTCCTATAGCAATCTTGATTGGTGCAGACACGAATTAGTTTTCCTATTACTCCCCATTATAGTGCACTGCTCCGTCGAAAATGGTCTTTTTTCGTAAAAAGTTGGGATTTTTTCTTTCCGATATGATTCGTATCCCATTATTAAACGAATTTTTGCCTATCTTATAAGCGCCAAACGGAGAAAACTATTTTTTAATCAACTAGCTGGCAACCACGAAGTTGAAAACCCCAGTGGCCTAAAAAAGTTTTTTTCTGGCATAGTAACTTTCCCCCTTAATTCTCTTCATTTGCCGATTGCCTTAGTCTAATCCTAGATTGGTCACCCTGTTCTAAAACTTGTCAGCCTATCCTTACCCCTTAAGCTTCTGCAGCTAGAGCGCATGTCGTCCACCCTGTGCGGGAAATATCTATTCGGACGGAGCCTGTCCCTCCTTCCCACAGGCCGAGGCCGGGCAGTTATATGACCCATGTAATCCCCTCTCGACCCTTTTCTCGGGATCCCAGGGGGTGGGCACCGGAACTTGTTGAGGGATCAGTGGGACACATTTTGAAAATTTGTTTATAGGCGTAATTGTTAAAAACAAATATGGCAATATTTTTCTAGCAATTTCCTGTTTAGTTTGATACCAAACACCAAAGAAATCCGTTGATAATTAAGCCAGGCGCGAACATAAGACAACTAGCTTTTGAGACAACCATAGCCCATTGAGCGAGCAATCGGAAGAAAGGGTCGTACCTCATTTTGATGGTATGCGATCCCTAAAGAGTGTGGGAAGGGAGTGGTTAGGGTAAAAAGGGTGGATTTCCAAATGTCCACCGCTGGAAATAAAGAGTTCGGGTCATAAAAATATTAAAGGGCTGAGGGAGAAGGTAGACAGAGAGGGTCAAACGTACAAGAACGTTTTTCCCGCATTTTCCGGTACACACGTACATGTACGTTTCCCGCAGCCTAAGGGTTAAAGACGCGAATGTCCTCAGTTTCCCACTGCCTTCCTAAAAAACTAATGCCCAGTTTACACTACTAGCTTTCTACGCTGGTTAGGCTTACCAAGGTTGGAAGTTGGCCGTGTGAACGCAAGTTGGCGCTAACCCTGGCAAGCTTTTTAATCCCGGTCGGGAAACCACGGTTGGCGCTGGTTATCGGCTTTTGAACCGCGTGTAAACGCAAGTTAGCGGAAAAAAGGTTATCTTCGTTAATGGAAGTCCCATGGGAAGGACGAAGAGTGTACACAGATGCATTTATACAAAAGATTATATAGCTTTTATGTATTTATGGTGCGTAATAGACAAGCAGCAAAACTATCAGGAATTACTTGCAGTGAAAAACTTAAAAAAAGAACATGAAAACATGCAGTATGAATCAACTCAGAAGTTAGATTTAAGCATGCCTCTACGTAGAAATAACACCTATTTTGTGCATCACAGAACATAGGTTGAATGAAATCCACCAGTTTACATTTTCGTAATTAAATGTTGAAAGTATTTTGACTCTCTAAAACAATTCATTAATAGACAAACGGAAATGTTACAGAATTGATAAATAAGATTTATAAAACAACTGAGAAAAGAAACTACATGAAAGGGGAAAAGATGATAAATATGTTGCATGTTTAGCAGTTGATATTTGTATGGCAAAATCTGCCACTTCATTTATATATGCTTCCTTCAACAGATACGTTCTATTGTGGGGAACTATATGAATGTACAACCAGCATAACTTTAATTTAGCTACCCTCTTCCATAGATGGTAAGGTACACATGTAAACGTATATAGACTGCGATGGCACAGAGAGTTGATGAAGTTATTTCCTACATGGACTGGTATCTAAACAATGCACTTTCCCCTGCGATACCACTGAACTTGTACTTAATTCAGAAAACTGTGTGTCGCAAAACAAAAATAAGATACTAGAACACATACAGAAATATAATAGTATAAACATAATAGCATAAATAAGATACAAGTTTCCTGAACGAGAACACTCATTTCTGCCCAATGACAGGGTTACTTTAACTCGCCAACATATGTCACCACAGTCTCTACGATGGTTCTGGGAAGGTGTTGTAAACGTAGGTTAGTTTTAGCCACCATATTAACCATCATTCAACCCTAGTAATGCAAACGAGGCATAACCGACTACTTTCTTCATGGGTGATATGGGACGCCACTATGTCTCCCCACGCCGTCAAACGACATTTCACGTGGATAAGCGACAAGTTGTCCAGAGCGCCTTCCCCTCTTGAGATGTCTCCGAAGTAGAAGAGGAAAACCTTCCCACTTTTAATTTTTTTCCGTCCCTCCACTTCGGTGAATAATTGAGGAGCACATTCCCTCAGGAAAGCACTCTTCTTTTCCTCCTTCCCTTATCCTTACCAACCGTCACCCTAGAACCCTTTCAACGGAAATCCCCTTAACGCACCATCCATAAATGACGTGCGATGTGCGTGACGTCATTTTCCTGATGGCACGAAACGAGAGAGAAAAAACTTCGCGTGGACGGGCACGGTACGAAACCTTCTTCCGTATGGCTTTATAGTGGTAGCAAACATGGTGGCAGTCACATGTGCGAAGAGTGACGTCAAGGAGGGGAAGGATCGTATGGAAGGGGTTGGCTTAGGAGCGGAGGGGAGAGGACAGCACATGGTAGGCAACGCTGTCAACATAATTACACAATTGTGTGATATTCACAGTGAAAAAATCATTCGCCTGGACTGGGATTCGAACCCAGACCCCCCGATTTCGCGCCGAGTGCTCTACCATTTAAGCTACCCAGGCGTCATCTCTCACTGTGAATTTCATTGTAGATTCATTCACTCATTCATTCACTTGGTAGAGCACTCGGCGCGAAATCGGGGGGTCTGGGTTCGAATCCCAGTCCATGCGAATGATTTTTTCACTGTGAATTTCACACAATTGTGTGACCACCAGCGGGTGACTCAGTTAAAGTTATTGCGTGGCTAGTTCCGCAGTTCTTTGAACATAATTACATTTAACTAAAGAGGGTGAGATAGTGTCTGCAGCACGTTTCACGACTATGTGCACCATCCGAACAAAGCTGGATCAAAAAACGCTTACATTTTTCGTAACACATCGGAGAAACAAGCCTAAACAATTATATTAAGGGACGCAGAGAGCTAGAAAGTTGATATCAATGATAAAATTGAGCATTTTGAAGTGTGTAATGATTGTTTGCGACCTTGGGAATCCAGGTGATCAATCGCGGAGGTTACCTTACGCCCCCTTGCGGAGCTCAAGTTCTTAGGCAGCTTCAAAGTACTCCATCTGTTTTTTACTCTCCCACTGAAAAGGGCCTTCTACACAACTGCCACCAGTGTTTTGATACACTACAGCAACATTTTTGGGAACTCAATGTGGACTCGGCACTGACGTAATGAGGAAGAAAAACATACGTACTCATTCTCTTGCACAAATGCCGAGAAGTAAATGGGGTAAATGACCGTCATATTAACATTACAGTATATTGTTAGAGTGGTACTTCATGAAAACCTCCCAAGTACTATTATCGTGAACGTTTATCAAATTCGAATGTACACGCAGAGCGTAATGTCACTGAAAAATTATAGAAAAAAGAAATATATTCTCCCCTAGCCTTGTGCCAGACAAATTAATATTGGTATTAAATTTGCTGGAGGAGGACTTATTGTTAGAAATATAAATATTAATGCAAGCTTAGAGTGCTTGCTGTTGTTAGATATTACTAAAAAGAAAGGCCTGAGGCTGTTCTTGTATTGAATATAAAGAAAGGTAAGATGTGGTTCTTAAAACCTAATACACTTAATAGATACATATTTAATGACAGAAGCAAAACACTTGCCTTTTCCACTAATAAATTTGTTAGTGAAAAACTGCAAGTGTTTTGCTTCTGTAATTATGGAACGGTTCCACCACATCACACCTAATCCTGTATTTTAGATGCATATTTATTTTTTAACAAAAGAAAGTGGTAAATTGCACAAAAGATTGGCGAAATTCGACAACTTTTTCAAACTGCTATATTCATTCTTAACTTTCGCCATTCTTTTTTTTCGGCTAATCTGGAAGTAACGCGTCAGCAGAACGGTGCCCGGAAAGTGGCGATATTTATCACATACTAATGGGAGCTTTCCTTTCGTTTAGTGGGCTGCTTACTTCGCAACACAACAGAGCACTTGCTTTCCATTCTTTTCAGACCCTGCGTACTAGGATGCGCACTTCAAAACAGATCTGGAGAAGAATTAATATGCGCTAGACAATAAAATAAACTTCTATAATCTCATCCGCGATCGTTGTATTGAGTCGATTTTAAGCAAATACGTCAAACATGGATAATGTAACGTTTTCAATTACTCTGTGGTAACAACTTAAATTATTTAACATAAAAATCACTTTTTCCTTTTATCTCTTCGAGTTCCTTTTCCATATTCTTTTCCCTTTTCAATAGCTGGTGTCCTAGCCAGTGCCTGATCCACGAGGAGAGGGGGGGTAGGAGAAAATCCCCCCCAAGAGGTCAGGTGAGCAAAATAAAAAGTAAACTTCATTGTGCCAACAAGTTAATAGCATGGAAAAGCTAAAAAAAAAAATTGTTTCTCCAACGATCATGAATTGTGTTTTTCCCAAACAAGTCGTTCCGTGCATTTCGAGTAGGCTGCGATAGACGCCGGAGAGGAGATGAGTCACAGCTGAGGGTTCCTGCATCCCACGTTTGTCTCACCAACGCCACTAGCAAAGCCATTTCCCCCATCCCTTAAGGTGGTTTGAGCGAGATAGTTCCCTAGTCATAATGGAGACCATATTCAAATTTTATTTTTTTATTTCAGCGTCTGTAAGAAGTATTAAATAAATATTGTAATATTAATGGCGCAAAGACATAGTTATATATGACCAAAATTCTCAGTAATAAAATAAATAAAGGTACATAAGTCTCTAACTTGACTCATTTTATCCCACCGTACGGCTGAAAACCCTTTAAAACAGGAGGTTTTTTTGCGATTCTGTAAAGATTACTATGGTGAGTAATAGATTATTTTTCATAAATAGCTGGGAAAACATGCAATCTACACACCGTTAGTTTTTGACGAAATTTGGTGCTAGAAGTTGCTAATTTGTTTAATATTCTCCCTCTGGAGCGCACAGTCATAATCTATCCCATGTAAAACGGCTTATATTTTTAGGCAAATTGCTCGAAAAGTAGTTCGGCAAGGGGTTAATACTTTAATATAATTGAAAATATGAGACTTTTTTCTTTAAAATGAGGCCAAATTCATGAAATTCTAGGTGAATTGATTTTTCGCTCAAACTACCTTAAAGAGTAAGGGATCTCTGGCGGCCAGGCGTGTGCCGGGCACTTTGTTTCAAACAACCTCCCCTGATCCCTAAAAAAGTTAGTGCTCACTTCCATGTAGTTGGCGCGGGTTAACACACGGCATTTATCAAGTTTGTTAGTTGCAGACTGGCGAGCGTTTGGGCGCTAACGCGGTCTCATTCGCTCTTTGCCGCGCGAGGAATCAACATTGTTCCTTGACTATGTTACTTTGTTTTTTCCCATTAGGTGTCTATTTTATTTTAATAAACGGGAAAATTAATAGTTTTTTTGCGTCGATCAAGTGGATTATTGTTTTTTTTGAGTTTACCGGAGTAACTCTTCCACTTAACAATACGATCAAGTGCCTGGGTATAGTGATTTATAACGCGATTTTTGCTGGATTTGGTACCTCTCCTCACAGCTATCGCATCCTACTATATTCACGAATTTTTCCATTCTACTGACTTAGTCGGCAGTATTACAGTACCTGTACGAAGTACGGTAAGTGTCAGCACAAATTTAAAATATAAGTCACAATCAGTGCCTTACTATAACAGAACAATTTAAAATATCTTCCTCCTATTATTTATTTGCTTATAATATCCCGTATAGTTCCTAAAGCACGTAAATTACTAAACCTGTTCGGATGATTGATGCTGTTATATACTACTGTATAATGAAAAAGAAACTCCAACGCATGTGTATCTTTTCATTCTTAGTGATAACCTTAAAGGCTCCCGTGATAATAATTAATAAACTATTGAAGGTTTTTTTAAATTTGTAACACTCACTGTCATTAGCAAAACTCTCGCTTAATAAATCCCTACTTACGATGTTATCCATTATTTTGGCAGTAGAAAGATACCAAATACTGTTGATTTAATATGATCTCTAAAATTATCGACAGTCAAGTTATCCCTGACAAAAATTCATTTCTGAGCCTCGACTTGACTTACGATGTATCATGTAGCCTCTCTTGGAATATACATGTTGTAGAAATATCAACTACAGCCTACTTGAGGATCAACCGGACACACTCATACAAAACTTACAAATTCCCCCTCCCCCATCAAGATAATTCCCTGGATCCTCCCCTAGTCCTAGCACTCCCTGCCGCAGGCCCCCACGGGGGTATGCAGGGTGGTAGGAAAATGTAAATGAACATTTACTGTTTTTGAAGTTATTAGGCTTGTTGGCTGATATGTAAATAAAAAAAGATGATTGCGGTATATTCTCGAGAATTTTCGGTAAATATTTGTTTTTGGTAACCCCCTAGTCTCTATCCCAGAACTGGAATAAAATTAAACTGCATGAGTTGTACAGTCCACTTATATTTAATGTATAATAATACACAACACGTTTTTCAACGCTTAGGGTGACCTGATGATGACGCCGTAAGTGTCTAAGCACGTGTTGTGTATTATTATACATTAAACGTATAAGTGGACGGTACAAATCCTGCTGTTTAATTTAATTCCTGGAATGCTGTTCCACCACGTAACGCCAGATACGGCCGAATCCATCCCCGAACGTTCCAAAATGACGGGAATTGGAGAAAATCCGGGATTCATCAATATCGAACGATGCAATTATGCATTACTGAAGACAACCCAAATGTATCCCCGGAGAAACAATTTTAAAGTGGAATTATAGAAGAGATAGTGGGAGAGAGAGAATAAGGGTTTGTGGTCGGTTTACGGGTGGGGGTAACTGCCCGGTCTCCTCCTCTTCGGAGTGTATTTCTCATTAGACCAATCCCATTAACCTCATCCCCTCTCAAGGAACCAAATTACACCCACCTCCAAACGAGCCCCTTCCATAGCCACCCCCCCTCCCACCTCCAACTCTTAAGAAACCTCCAAGAGACTTTCCGTTTCTTCCCTTATAAAGGTTTACCTCTTTCCCTCAAAATTCGCCTACTGCCGCGCCAAACTCTCAACTCTCTCCATTTTCCGTGCTCCCTTTTTACTGCCTTCGGGAGTTCCAAATCCATAGTCTAATCCCACCCATCAACCTAGTCCGTCACCAAAATCACTGGGCTGATTTAATTGTACGTTCCTATTGAACAATGCTAGACCATCAACTTGCAAATTGTAACATATTAACAGGAAGGAGAAGCTTGAAGAAAATACACACTTTGGTTGAGTGAACTCGTCATTAGGGAATGAAAAAAAATTGTTACCGTCTTGGGACGGTAGATAGAAGTGAAAACTTCAACTAATAAATTTTGATTGATGGTGTATATTAAAGTAAAATATGGCAGGTTTATTTAAGATGAAAAAGCATAATTAATTTTGCATAAAATTTGTTATTTTTCATTTTTTATTCATTTTTATAATTTTTATTCTTCCTCAATTGACAAATTATTTACATCATTATTACAATCTTTAATTAAAGTAATTATTGGTTTATGATAACTAAAATGGGATACAAAAATATGTGATTTAATATTATGTATATATCTAGAAAATACAGCATCTATTGTCGTTCTACCTTTTGTTGTTGCGTCGTTTCTTTTGCTATTCATTGTCAAAGCTAATTCTTTTTCAAAGAAATCTAGCAATGGCTGGGCATTATCTTTTCCAAAATCAACATTAAAGTCTCCGCTCATTATTAATGGTATTTTATCATAAGTCTTCGCCGAGAATCCGCGAACCAATTTTTGTATACGGTAATAATTGGAAATGTAAGAATTTTATTACTTTTTTTATTACTTTAAAATTATAGCAAAAATTGTTATAATCATATATTTAACCCTTAAGAGGTCGCGCACGGTCTAAAAGACCGGGTGGCTCTAAAAGTTGCAATTTAAAAAATAATTATCTCATTGTAAACTCTGGCCTTTTGAGTACCTTCATAATAGTCAATATTGCGTCAAAAGACAATGTATGAGTTCTCCCTGTGCGACAGCTAATTTTTTATAATTACTTTTTCCCCATTGTGCACCATTTATTTCGATATGTGAACGGGAGAGGTCGCGCACGGTCTAAAAGACCGGGTGCCTGAAACAATTTTCGTAAATATATTTCAGAAGTATTTCACCCCAAAACTTTAAAGAACATCATCTATTAACTCTATAGTTTCAGATGATAAGGTGCAAGGACTATTTGTACCATCTATTTTTTATTATGCTTTTTTCTTTCGACCCATGTTTGACTGGGATAGCCCACGTACGGCCTGAAATGTGAATCCGATGCTGTGCCCGCCTATCCATCTCGTTGCCTAACCCTTATTCATTATCTTACATATAATTACATATATACATAATAGCTCTTATGATGTCACATCACAAGCGTTACATGTATTTACATTGTGGTGTCTGCATTTCTGCGAGCGCGTGGCGCAGATCCGACCCACCTCGCTGTCTTTGCTTTGACGAATAATGGAGCACTGGTGAAATGCCTGTCCATTCAGTCTCTACTCGGGGTTGAGAACAGTTGACCTCGTAGTCTTATGAAGTGAACTTTTTGTATTTCTGTTTTTACGTTTTATAAGTACGGGGCAAACGTTTACTTTCGCATATTCTTATTATCCTTGAATAAATTGATGGTAGTCGCCTGTAAGTATTCAGCGCGTCTCATTATTGTACATATTTTCGTAATTTACAGTCATACTAATTTCAAATATTTGTATATCCATTCTAGGTGGCAATTCAATCGCATGTGTAAGTTGGATTTTTATGAATCACAAAAATATTTTGTCTTTTTTTACTCTTGTGATTTATGGAAATCTAGCGTCAAAATACGTTCATCTTTCCAGCAGAAACGGAAGGTGCGAATATTTTAAATCGCTAATTATCTTACTTATTGACGCCACATTTGCGTTGTTTGTGTGTTGTACAAAAAGCTTTGTGTATACTATTTTCTCCGAGCCCCAAACACTCGCCATGACTAATTTAGAAACAAGGAAGTGTAAAGGATCAGGTTTCTTCTGCAAAGTGAGACAGGTGAAGAGGAAATAATTGCAAGTGATACAGATGAGGAGGACATACTAGAGGAAAGAGACCATGATACGCTTTGCGAAGAATCTGCTGAAGAGTGTGATAATGACAATGTGGAACAATTTGATTCAGTGCATTACACCGGAAAAGACGGAACAAGTGAGTGGAGTGCTCTTCCCACTAGTCGATCAGTGCGCAACAGTAGAGTAAATATAGTGACAGGTTCCACAGAAGTAAAAGGGATTGGGAGAAATGCCAAATCCTCAATTGAGTCGGGGGCGTTATTTTTCCCTGGCATGGCCATTGACAAAATTGTCAAATACACTAATACATGCATTGGTAAGAATTAGCCTAATTATTCTCGTGAGAGAGATGCTAATTACACTAATATTATTGAAATTAAAGCCTTGTTTGGCCTTGTATATTTGGCAGGTGTTTTGAGGGCATCACATCAAAATGTTGAGGACCTCTGGGCAGTATATGAAACAGGAATAGAGCAGTTTTGCGTTGCAATGTCTTTGAAAAAACTTAAGTTTTTGATGCGTGTATTGCGGTTTGATAATATAAATGATAGGAACGACAGGAAAAAATGTGACAAACTAGCTCCAATACGAAGTGTTTTCACTCATTTTGTCAACCGGTGCATGGCGCATTACACAATTGGGAAATACGCGAACATAGATGAGATGTCAGAAGCTTTTCGCGGCAGATGTGGTTTTAGACAATATTTGAAAAATAAACCAGCAAGGTACGGAATCAAGATTTATTATTTAGCAAATTACCTCATATTTTCCACTCTAAATATGGAAACCTATGCTGGCGAGCAACCTAACGGAGATTTTGCGGTAGACAACAGCCCGCTGAAAATTGTGCAAAGATAGATACGTCCAATTTCAGGATCCCGTCGCAATGTAACTTTTGACAATTGGTTTTGCTCGGTTCCACTAGCAAAATAAGTTGTAATTGACATGATGAAACTTGTTAGAAATTTGAGAAAAAACAAACGAGAAATACGGCACCTGTTTGTAAACACCAAACACCGTGAACCGCATAGCAGCCTATTTGAATTTGAAAAAAACTTGTACACTTCCGTCTTACGTTACGAAAAAGAACAAGGAAGTTATGTTGTTGTCTTCAATGCATGACGATGATAAATGATAGAGATACTAATAATTCAGCAACTTCGTAAATACTTACATTTTATATTGCAACCAAAAATGGCTTTGATAACGTTGATCAGCTGAGTCGAACGTATTCAGTAGCAGGGAAAAGTTGTCGTTGGCCATTGACTGTATCTTTTTCGCTTGTAAACATATATGCAATAAATGGATACACATATTATATTTCAAAGTAACACTGGAATAAGATGAACAGGAGAAAGTTTCAGATAACTTTGGATAGATTACTTAAAAATTAGAGCTGCCTCAGAAAATCTACCTACCTGTCTAAAAGTAAAAAATAGGAATCTCTTTGGTATTCCCAATGAGAAAATAACGCCGCAGAGGGATGTAGGCCTAGGAAGATGTGCGTTTTGCTCATGGAAATAGAATAAAAAAAGCAGCAAACACTGTGCAATATGCTCAAAATGTATTTGTAAAGAGGACACTACTTGCGTCGGTTGCGCGGAAGTTGAAAATAGAAAGGAGGAAGATGTGATGTAACAACATAGCTCTGACGATGATAAATAAATCCTAATGTGATTCAAATCATAAAAAGTTTTGCATATTTACCTCTAATAATCTATTTCTTAATTTAACACAGGTTACAATATAATTCAAAGTGAATTTACGGTGGAGTCAAAATGTATTTATCATGTCAAATATATATAAAATACGTAAATAATTATGTATCAAATTTATTACTGCTTATTTAATATACTGTTGGTATGTGTTAACTTTTAAATACATTAATTTTCAGTAAATATATAAATATTTCAAATTTTTGTTAACACGGTCATTTAGACCGTGCGCGACCCCTTACGTCCCAGTACACCGCGCGACCTCTTAAGGGTTAATTGTGTCAATGCAAAACATTAAATTCCTTACGTGGCGAAGAGATTACTTTTGCTATAATTTGGCATAAAGCGAATTTGAAACAAGCTTCTCAAAAGCATGAACAAATTTTGAAAAAAATATTGGATGATTTTACAGATATTTCGTCAATTTTACTATGTTCGCTTCGCGGCAATAGCTATAGCACACACTCTCCTAAGCCTAACATATTCGTATGTACTATAAATATAGGACGAACATTCTCTTTCTCTTCTCTTCGCCGTACTATATTCGTATGTGCTATGGATAGTGGGAACGGAACGATTAAAATTTAACGCTTCGAGTGTCACGCTATTGCGTTTACTCCCATGGAAATCAAGCCGAGAGCAGGCGTAGAGTAGACCCTCCCAAGAGAAGCTTTCACTTCAAAAACATAAATTTTGTGGTTCCACTGAAAAATGTCATTACAAAACGACCCGGGTTTCGACGTGCCACGTCATTTTCAAGTGAAAACTCTTACCGAAACTCAAATTTGTATGCACATTAAGGTTTGGGGTGGAAAGATAAGAAGAGAGGGATTGTGAGGAAGGGAGGGGTTGGGGTAAGACATTACTTAGTGAAGAGTCGCGTTGTGATATCGACGAAATCCGGCTCGTCTTATAAAAATTGTTTAAGTGGACTCATAGTAACTGTTTTTCTTGTGTTTGAATCGATTCAATATAGTTGCGCCCGATGCTACAAGTTATCATCGTCATTATGGAATAAGTCGAAAATTGAAATCCTCTCCAGGAATTTCGGATTCAATACAAATTTGGTTAGTCTGCCGCGAATGGTCGGATGTGATCTCGTAAAGTATTATTAAAAATTATTCAGAACTTTCACCACATGACGGCGCGAATCAAAACAAATGAGAAACCCCACAATTAATTTTGCCTTTTATAAGCTACAGCTTTCACTGATGACACAGGAAAGCAATAGTAGCATACTTACATATGCACATTAGCTGACGTGTATAATATTCGATGGATACTTTTCCAAGCCCAGCTTTTTGAAAGCAAAATACTTATAACAATGTTTAGACTAACACAGGAGGATTGAGGAGAATCGAGACTTGAGAGGAATGTAAAATTAAATGAGCTATTAAAGAAAGACACCATAATCCGCTTCATAAAATCACAAAGAACTCGATGGTTAGGACACGCATGGTAGAGACAAGATCAACAAAAGAAAGTTCATGATTGCATAACCTATAGAAATAGGCCCAGAGGAAGACCTAGGAAATGACGGAGGGATGACGTCAAAGAGAATTCACGAATAATGAATATTACAGACTAGAAGGAGCCCGTAAATGATAGAAATGGGTCTCAACTGTTGAAGAGGCTGTTTGGATTTGGAGGGTTGTAGCGCCCAAGGGAGAAAGTAGACGCAGAAGAACTTTTCCCCAGCACAAGAAGCGGAATATAGCGCCTTTTCTGTAAAAATAATGCATTTTGACGTAAATAAACGCATATATGCTTGCTAGTAGCTTAAAATTTAAGCTTGGCGGGCATCGTTGTTTGATTGCAGTTTAATATCCAAATGGAATTCGTTTCTAATTTCAGTTTTCCGTAAAATTTACAATTGTGCATTCGAAAAAAATATTTTTTAAATATTTCTCAATATTTCACCACAATGTCATCGCGCGTGTATTATCGAGTGCCGCAGAATCTCATGTCCGAGCAGTATTTCTCACGGAACTTCGCTCAAACAGAATTACTAGTTGAATAAAGTTCTGATAATGCATGAACCAACTTTTCCGAGATAAAACTATTGTGAAGCTAATCGCAAACCTATCGCGAGTCTGAAACTATCGTACTCCCAAACCTGATGTAAATGGGGTTTGGTTTAAAAAAATGTTTTGATGAAGTTTTTTGAAGTTTTCAATTTCTTAAAATTGTGCTTTGTGTGACAAAAATTTAGTAATTTTTTTCGCAGTCCCTTAGGTCTGCTGTATTGGACAAGAATTTTCACAATTATTTTTTAAATAAAATTATTCGTTAAACTTCATGTTTCATGAAATTATGCTTCAGCGTCACGAAACTTATCGGCAAATATTTTGTTGTCTTACACTTTATAAAATAGAGTTGGTTCTTTTCCCATACTATTTTTTGACAAACAACCAATGAAGACCTACTTTTGACCGTGAACTAGGATTTGTGTATTTACCTCTTTTGTAAATGAACGATTTTAAATAGGTTTTTAAGGAATATTTTCCCGTATGCTTCAGACAATACCCAAAAAAAGCAAATATATATCTGGCATAATTCAAGCCTGAGAAAAACTGTTTTTAAGGTAGTGCGAGCGATATATCACTTCATTTAAAATTAAATTAATTTGACCTCATTACAAAGAAAAAGATTCCATCTTTCATCAGCCACTTACCATTCTACTATTAGAGATATTTGCCAAAATATCAGTCAGTTTTCACGGAAAATTGTACGGGTATGCACTTCAGAGACACTTTATTTAAAAAAGAGGAATCTATAACGAATAGATCACGTCAGATATTGAAAAGTGTGTAATTTTTATTGTACACCAACTATTTAAAAAAATAAATCAATTAATTATGAAGGATTTTTTTTTAACAGAATCGCAAAAAAATCTTCAGATTGGAAGGCGTTTTCGGCGTACGTACTGCGTGAAAAAAAATGATCCAAGTTTATGCGTTATGCATCTACGCATAGTTAGTTAATTAATGAAAAATTTCGTAATTGAAAACAATTTTTTTGCGTCATTATCGTTAAAATATTTACTTCGTGCTCTTTACACTTGCTTAAATAAAAAAATTGAATGTGGTCTTGATTATGCCTAGGGACAAATCTCGCTCAGACTACCTTTAATCGACGCTGTACGAAAATCGAAATAGGTCATTTGACAACGACAGCGGTGACGCTTCTGGTGCCTCTAGTTCAAATTTTTAAGGAGTCATTTATTCCGTTGCGAGGAGTAAACCTGTGTAGACTGAGTTCAATAAAGGACCTTTTAAGTTCATAAATTCAGAGCCGTCGCTCGGTAAAGAGGATATTTTTTTGTGATTAAAGCTGTGAGCTTTTAAGCAATTATTTAAGCATCAATCAGTAATGAAATAGCTTAGGACCATAGAAGGTATTCTTTATACCTCCACAATGTATTTAGATCCGATTTTATAATGCCTGGTAGCCGTAAGTCACAAGATGACGCATCCTTCACGTCAACTTGAACGTAAATGAGAGCTTGGGTACATCCCTGACTATTGGTTAGTTGGCGTTTGCGTTATCGACGGGGAACGTGTGAACTTCAGTTTTAATACCGAGAAAATATTTAACTGGAGATAATGAAATAGAACCACAATAAAATACCATCTGTTAAGACTATCGGTGGTCATTTGTGCGTCTGTTCAACGCGAAGGTATTTTGCTCTGCAAGGTCAAGCAGAATATAAGGAAAGTCGATAAGTACGAGCGTCGTGAATGCCCGAGCAAGGGTCCTGGAACAAAGCATGAAAGGCCTTTAATGGGGAACATAGATCGTTAAAGAAAAAGAAGTCATTGCATATAAATTACGCGTCATTAACTATACAGTAATTACATGAATTTTATCGGAAAACAATGCTGAATTATTAAAATATTTCCTCTTAAAAATAACGTTCGCATGGTGGCGTGGAAACGCTACATCATTAGGACCCCGGGGGATAACTTCACGGAATGGTGTCGGTGACAGCAATACGACGTATTTCCTTGTTAAGTTCGGCTTGTTTTTCGTAACTTTTCAAAATTATCGTTTTGATTTACTTGGCAGAAGACAATCATCTAGCATTAATTAAATTCTATTGTTTCAAATACATGTAAAGCAGATAAGCAATACAGTGACGTTAAACCATCAAGGAGCCGTTTTGAATCACGTGACTTTGTAAAATGTTTATGCTCTTTTGAGAGGCAACTATTAATGCATGAGGCTGACACATACGGATTGTATAATTCAGCTCTTGAAGTAATTTTTGTCGTGTACACTACCTAAATATGTGAAGTAAATTTTATGTATGTTCCCCATTAGAGATGCCTGAGCACGATTTTTTCGGTAGGTCTTGAACGGTTTTTCTAGTTCTTAAATCTTCTTTCGATTTTCCTGAGCAGAAATTGAAACTTTTCACTTCCATCCATTCATTAGACCATCGCCATTAGGATGGCTTTTCAAAGAAGTCCCAGCGTCGTCTTAATTAGTAGTACGTCGGCATGAGCGCATCTATTTTCGTCCCGAATCCTGACATAATCTCACGCTAACGAATCCACCGAGGGGAATAGTATAAAATTCGCGTGAAAGGTCACGTCTTCTCTTGCCCTTATTTACGGGGCGGGGCAAAGCTCTTCTAAATGCTAATGAGGTCCACGGGGAGGAAGAGAAGTCACACGATCCTATTAAAGATGATCAAGACGGGGATGATGCTCCTCTGGGACGTAAGGGAAGAGTAACCTTTTAGAATAAGATGCCCTCGACACTCGTATTTTGTGGAGCGCGACAGTTTCGACGCGAATGGGTCTTTAAAAATCAGTGTGATAATGGCGTTCAGGGTCTTGTTCAGGATTATGTGATTCAGGAGTGAAATTCTGTATAATATTTCAGTTCAGGGTCTTGTTCAGGATTCTCTATAATATCTCTATAATTCTCTATAATATACGCACTAGTACACCAATAAACTTAAAACTACACGTCAGGATAATGTCCTGCATTATTTGCTCGAATACCTAAGTCCTTTCAAGGATATCGTTGGCGCCACATAAATTCACACATATGAATCTAGATGGGTTGTTGACGTCCAACATTCTACCCTTTTTTCTTCGTTTTGCATAGGCCCACAGCTCTTCGACAGCATTTTACCCTTTTTCTCAACTCATGGCTGATGACCTTGAATGCACTGGGGTACCTTATACTTTTTCAGCCTTTCACAGAAGAGTGGCATGGAATGCATGGGGGCACTCAGTCACTCTCCGACTGCCGTGAGGTTCACTTAGGTCTAGTATCGTCTGTGTTGCCAAATTCACTGCGTGCAACTACGTTGGTTAATGCTCAAAATCAGTGGTTTATGCAAGTCCTCGCTGCCCAACGTGCATTTCTTCGCAAGAACTGACAGCGCTGTTCAGCCGCAGGGAGCCAGAAACTGAGGTGAAAGGGGAAACGCCTTTCATTGTCAACTCGCTCTATGACGTCCACCCGCCATGAGTTGGGAAAAGGGTATAGTTTGCGCCCCAGTAAGCGAATCAATACATTTTACTTTGTAGTGACTTTGACAATACTTTGTACTATGAGTTGACACTTTTTATGCCACGTCCGACGTACGGAGTTCTACACTTTTGAAGTAACCTCCACTAGGCACCCAAGAAAGGAACGGAATTTTTATGAAAATTCTTTACTACAAATGGGATTTGAATGGTAGTAGTGTTAGCACTGTTCCATTATGTGAGGAAGTTCCAACTGATAAAAGGATAAGGTTGACGAAATTTCTATAAATCACACTATTTAACATTTCATAATGTATATATGGGTGATACTAATAATATTTCCACTTTGAAATACAAAGTAAACCCAGGCATTTCTTCAAAACTCCCACAAAGGCAATGGAAGAGTCATTTCATATAAAAGGGTACTTGCATATACATTGAAAACAAGTTTATATGATTCGATTTCAAAACATTCAATTAGATAACAGTAGTATAATGGATTTGTCATTATCAAATTTTTTAACGAGTTTTTAAATTCTGGAAGACCGAAATTTTTTGTATGAGGAGGTGGCCAATAGTTTTTAGAAAACAATTATAGGCTACTATTGTAGGATTTAACCAGCTTCTTATTGATTATCATTGTGGTAAATTGAATGCATTATTATGTGTTGTATTGCAAGAATGAATGTGAGCTCTAGCTGTAGGTAATATTTTCCAAGTTATTTTTGATAAAACATAAATATATCAGCAGGTTAAAAACTCATGATTCTGAATACGACAAAAAGAAGAATACAATGTTCTCTTAGATATGTTGTGTTAGCAAGTATACGGAAAGCTGTTTTCTGAAGGAATTAAGATATTGGTTGTTGCAGATGAATATCCCGGTGATGGTATATGATGACGAATTTCTTATGGTGCCTGGTATATCCATTCATTACGCATTTTTGATTAATGTAAAGAAATGACGAAACATATACGCTTATACATCAAGTGACTCACCTGAATATGAGGCCGTCATTGGCCATGGCGTACACGATCCTAGGCATGGGGAACATGGATCCAAACATCGAAACAGTGAGCCCGGCCAGGGCCCCGATGGCCACAATGTACTTGCACTTGTAAGCGCCCACCGAGCCGAACATCTCCACCAGCGCAGAGTCCGCGTCCACCTCGTCATAGGGCACTACGCAGATTTAAGAGAGAATGGTAAAGAAAAGACATTTAGTTCAAAGCCTTATTTGTGACTCGTTGGATAGGAGTAGAAAATGAAGAAAATGTTCATTCCAATGCTCAAGGGGTGCATTGTCAAAAAAACAAACAATTAAAGTTACAGTAAAAGATTAATTCTATTGTTTTTGTTATTCAGGTTTCTGGTTCTGCGATTAAATTATTTTATATTATGCGACAGTTTCGCCGTACTATACTGCAGGCTTCGTCAGGCTTTTAAGAACAAGCAAATAGATAGAACATAAAAGCAGACGCCCGACGAAGCCTGCAGCATAGTGCGGCGAAACTGTCGCATAATATAAAATAATTTAATCGCAGAACCAGAAACCTGAATAACATAAACATGAGCTGCGAAAATCTTCAAAAAATGTTCTATTGTTTTTGGCTCAACTTTGCGAAATTCATGGTCATTACATAAGCAAGCTACGTATGTTTTCACAGATTAATTTAATGTACGACCAGTTTCTTTACATAGATGTCGTCATCATGTACAGGATTGTAATTAAGAATTGAGTCAAGTATCCTGATGATGTTGCCTATGTAACGAAACCGGTCGAACGTTTGATTTATCTGTGACAACATAAATAGTTAAGTTATGTTGTGTTGTAAATAAAGCAGCGTACGAAATCGTGCATACTCAATGCATTACTTCATATGCTCCACGAGGGTCCAATTGAAAACAGGTACCTACTACTTAAAATCATCGCTGGAAGAAGAAGGAACTGTGGAAAATAAATTATATCGATAAAATTTAAAAAATATCCAAACCCGCACTTGGCGATAATACATTGTTTTCCGCGTTCCCTGTCTCGGAAGTTGTTCTCTTATTCCTTTGCATTTCGATTCTTTTTCATTACACTTGAAATTCTCTTAACTTTGATTTGTTCCCTTTCAAAAACTCTTACGGAAAATAGGTCCCATGGTGTAATGGTTAGCACTTTGGACTTTGAATCCAGCGATCTGAGTTCAAATCTCGGTAGTACCTAAATTTTATCACCGTTATCTCCCGCAAAGCTTTTATTATCTTTAGATAATTTTATGCAAAATATTGCATTTTTTTAATTACACATCGTTTGTACTGAATACGCGACCAGTGTACTTTTTTATATTCAGAAGATATTGATAACAAGCTACCTACATGAAATACGAGATATTTTGGTATTATCTTCAAGAAACTTTGAAATTATCTAATCCCTTCTTTGAATCGGGCCTAAAGCATTACCAACGAGGAAAGGATCTGATATCACATAAGGTAGGTACTATTACCCACTGAATTTGTTTAAGAACAACCTATTGTTAGTACAACATGTGCTAGATCAGTTGAGAAGATTGCATTTAATGAAAAGACAGAACCATTAACATTTAAAGGAAAACATATCGCAAGTACAAGACCGCCTAGGCATCATGGGCTACATAAAAATAATTTTAGGGGACGACTCAGAGAGATACAGCCATATTTAAAAACGTAAAAACATCTGCCTTATCCATAAAATATAGTGAAAAATGAATGTGGTATTTTTACATACACAAATGGGAGTGAAATTTGCCATGAATAAATTAAAGAAATTTCTTAGATATCGTAATTGAATAAAAAAAATATTACCGGTTCCATGTTACCGGTAGCAGATACGACACAAACCTAAATACATTCAAAAGAGTTAGAAAATAGGTATATAAGTTAAACCATTATTTTATTATGCATTGCAGATTCATTCAAGAAGTTCATCGAGTTCATGAATGATCTCATTACTTAGTTAGCCTGATGGAATGCAGTTTAATGCAGCTTGCGAGGTTCATATGTAACCAAGATTGCGGATGTGCAATGAGCCGATCGGAGGCTTAACAATAAGATAAACGAGTTATTATGAGATGAATGGTAGTTTTATTTGCTCAAGCTAATGTTCATAAGTAATTTTATGAATAAGATAAACATTAAAAAAAATTATTCAGCGGTAAGAGAGTAGACCAAACATTCGAAGAAATAACTATCGGTGGATTGGTTAAGTTAATTTTAAGTTAAGCAACGTTTAGTAGATTTTATAATGAGGTCCAGTACTATTGATCCCAAAGCTAAATGCTTTAACAACCGGCCAGCTTTCAAACCGTAAAAAATTACAAAGCTGAATTTTACGGCCGGTCTATGGTCTGAGAGAATTAGTTATTTTTTTCACGTGACTCGTCTCATCAATCAACTCGAAAAAAAATGAAATGAACTTCTCCACTTTTTCCTTCTGATGGAGATCATATCACTCACCGATAAGGGTGAGCATCATGGAGGAAGTGACGTAAGCGGTGAGGATGACGACCAGCGACGAGATGATGGCGAGCGGGATCGATCTTTTAGGATTGGTCGCTTCTTCTCCCGTTGTTGCGATTATGTCGAAGCCGATGAAGGCGTAGAAACACGTGGCTGCACCCGTGAGAACCTGGAAAACAAAAGAAGGCGGTGAAATCAAAGCGCACCGTCGCGTCACTAGTTAAATTTCGACTGGTCGGAAAATAACTTTGAGGAGTACAAAAATGTCTATACCTATACTACTCTGAATCTAAACTACTCTGAATTGGTCGATTCCGGCGTATATTTGTGAAAGGTTCTCTTTATCATCATCGTACGAAACTCATAGTTACGTTCACTCGCCGTTTTAACACGATGTATAACTATTGTCACCCTCCTCACGCTGTAAAGTGATATTGTATTAAAATGCTGTTTTGAAGCAGCAAAGATTTTAATTTGATAGCTATAAAATGCATCAGGGGTACCCAAAGTGGTTGATACAGACCCCCAGGGTGATTTGACATTGAGACATTGATGGTCGGATGGAAAAGGTTAATAAAAAATCACTGATTAAATAAATCACTAAAGCTTCTTGCATTATACCTTACATTGAACGTATCAGTTGACAAAATAATTTGACTAATAAATGTATTTTCATTAAATATTTTCCTCAGGTTAGATCGCCAATTCATTCCTTTGGTTTCATTTCAACTACGACAGAAATGACACTTCGAATTTCTTATAACACAATGAATTTTATGAAATTTTCATTCAAAATTTCTTTCAATTGCTCAATTTTTGCATTGTCTGATCATAATGGTGTGATAATAAAGGGGAGGGCTTCTATGAAGTTTGCAAAATTCTTGAGGGAGCCTGACGATCATAAATTCTTGGGGACCTCAGCTATGGGTATTTATTAATATGAGTATGTATCTACAGGGAGTCTTAGAAAAATAAATGTATCGTAATTCAATTGACCGAATTTGATCAGTTTATTACCACTGAATTTTGCGTGATACGGTAAAAAGATATTTAATAAATCTATTTCTTCTGACAATTTTATAACCAAAAAGATATCGGAAAATATACGGAAAAACATAGAAATAAATCTTTTTTGTCGAAATTCATGTTCGCACGCAAAAATTTCATAAAAATAGGATTTTTGAACATTTTGAGTGACCTTAGTCCTCATCTCCTCGAGTAATCGAGGTTGTTCTGTAATAATTAAACATTTTCCAATAGCTTCAGACCTATAGTGCGTTCCACACTTAGTTGGTAGAATGGGCCTACCGCCCTCCGTGGCCTAGAGTTGAGTACTCGGAGCGAACATTTGGCAACAGTGTTCACTATGAGGCCCATACTGTCAACTAAATTTGCGATGTTACCAATAGCAGTAGGAAGAGTAACATTGTGCTATTCAGTAAGTATACTAACTGCGCATCTAGGAGTATTTCAATGCACCAATAGTATTTATTTAAGTAACTTACTTTTATTAAGAGTGGTGTTGGAAATGGTTGCCTATGTTGTTTCGAAGTGAGCACGTGGAACTTAAATTTGGTTACATTTTTCTCCATAAGCCCCATTACTGATCGGTTGTAGAAACATTGCATGTGTATCTAATAGAGTTATAAGATCTAAGTCAAGAAATGCGCTTAATATGTTTTGCAGAAATATTCGATAAGTTTATTGGTTTCATAAATAGTCTCATAACTTATTAGGCTTGATGAAATGAGTTTGATACAGAATTCCATAAGTAACCAAGATGGTGGATGCCCGATTTACCACTTGGAGACTTAATCACTTGATAAAAGATTTATTACGTGACGAATTACGAGTTTATTTACTCAAGCTGACAATTAATAACGTGCATAAGTAAGTTATATACCTAAGATAAACATGCACACATTTTATGAAGCTGAATGAGAGTAGACTAAACATGCGAAGCAATGAACACTGGGATATAAATTATGAAATGGATAGTTCTTGCAACCACAATTTAGTAATGAGGTCCTCAAATTTATGGATTTAATTACTATAGACTCCATAGCTAAATGTCTGTGCAACCAGTCCTGGGTCGACTAAATGTGGATCACTCTATAGTTCATTCCTCCTTTTCTATTCGCGCTCAGTTCACTAGGGAGTGACCAAAACGAATACAGGGTCGCGGGAGTCCATTCCGCGACCCAGAAATCCCCTAAAATCCATATTTAAGTGGTATGAAGAGGGATAGAGAGAGAAAGAGAGTAACGCAAAGACACACACACACACTCGTATATATTTTGAACGACCCCGTCTTTATCGAACCGCGTGGTTAAAGCGGCTGTAGAGAGGGACCGAGAGGGAGTTCCTCACCCCAGACCAGCCGAACGGGAGGAATCCTTTGTGCTCGGACCAGTTACGGGAGTCGACGTAGAAGAGGCCGGCGGTCATCACGAACACCCACACGGCCAAGTTGAGCGCGTTCAGGACGTTGTTGAAGACCAGGGACTTCCGGACGCCGGCGGCCATGATGAAAGTCATGATGATCGTGATGCCGAAGGCGAGAAAGTCCGGAGGGCGACCTGCGGAGGGATTAAATGGAAAAAGGAATAATATACGTATATTAGCCGTGAATGCAGATGCATGATGACTTAGGTCATAGACAGTGGCGTAGCTAGGGATGGGCGGAGGGGGTGGGACTATTTTCGGGGTGGGATTTTTGGCATTAAAAATAATGTAAATACTTTTACTAATAAGATGGGTGAAACTACAAAATATGCCAAGAGTTTAAAAGAAGAGTTAAACGCATATAAAAAATAAGAAATACCTCTCTATCATCTAATAAAATCCAACCAACAACAGAAAAGGGTTGTGAAAGTATAATTAACGATTTTCCAGCAGGAAAAGATACTTTTAATCTAGTTTTTTAAAATTTAGAAGTAAAAGAAATAAAATTACCTTCTCTTAACATAATTTGAAATTGTATCTGAAGAGGTTAGTTACATATTATGTTACTCAAAGGAAGGGCGACAGTTGACTGATCAGGTGACTCTACAACATTTTGTTAAGAACCTGGGGAATCATGTCCCCTAGGTTCAAATGATCAGAATACATGAGGAATATAAACTATAACTAATGACAAGTATATCGGAAATTAGATAAAATTGGCCTTGAAGGGAACATTCAGAAGTTCCTTATTAATTAAGAAAATGGCAAATGCAGAGTAGACAGTGTATTAACGAAACATTACGTGAAATATAATACCCGCATCAATTTTAGAGCTTATAAATAATCCGTATAGGTTTACATATTTGCGTGACAATGATAGACTGCATTAAAACAAGACATTATCAGTTTAAGCATACGGAGTAGAAAAAAGAACAACAAAAAAAGAAACTGTTAAATATACTATCAATTTTTTCCTAGTGACAGTGCTAGTTCAAATATAAATCCTTTGAATTTGTGTGTTTATCAATAACTAAGGTTAAAGAGATGATGAAACAGTTTAGGCTGGAATAAATTTATAGATGGTGTTTGACGAATGTGTTGGGAGAGGGAGTTCTATAGTTTGGCGGCCTCAGCCGAAAAGGAGTTATGAAGTATTACATGAAATACTTCATAACTCCTTTTCGGTGGGTGGGAATGTAAAGTGTGTCCGTAGCGGTGCACAGAGTTCTTTGTCGGACGTCTGTAGTAAATAAAAAAAATTGTGAATCAGTCAGGTTTTTTGATCTTGATGAATTTAAATAGATAGCATCCTAAAAAGTAATTTCTTCGGTTTCGTACGGGAGGAAAATTTTCTTGCTTAAATGCACGTGATATGTGAAAGTAATTTGGGATCAAATAGATGAAGCGAACACATGCATTCAATGTTCTTTGTTATTTTATGTTTAGGTCTTCCCGGATATTGCAATAAGTAACAGAGCAGTAATCGATTATAGGTAATACTTATTTTATTTATTTATTTAAACTACCCCGAAAACAGCTCGCAATGGCCTCTTACATCGGGTGATGTAACATTGACAACAGACAAACACAAACACCCATGTCCTGGGTAGAGAAAAATCCACCCAGGCGGGACTCGAACCCATCGACCCTCGGATTGGCAGGCGAGGACGACACCCTGTCGCCACCGGGGCCGGCTATATACTAATATGAGTGAGTTCACAGGTTTATGACGAATACGGGTTGGTAGCTCATTCTTGCTCCGCTTGATTTGATGGAGAACGTTAAAAACATCGCGGGAGACCAGGGATAATTATTCGTTTCATGACAGAGTTTGATTGATAATAACACCTAAGTCAGTTACCGAAGAAGAGTATACAATCTCGGTGCCGAGTGCATTTACTTTGCAGGGGCTATAGGGGAAAATTTTAATATTTCTTGGAATGCCCAGAATGATGGCATTTGTTTTGAATTAATTCATAGTTAATTTATTATTTGAAAACCATGAACATATACTCTCAATATCCTCATTCATTAGTTGAACAGTCCAAGTTAGCTCAGTGGGTTTGAAAGACTAGTATATTTGTAGGTCATCCACGTAAAAGTGGAAGTCACAATATTTAATGCACGAGGGGAGTTCCCTGATGAAAATGGTGAAAAGAATGGGGAAGAGTACGGATCCCTGAGGCAGTCTGGATTTAACGGTTGCCCATTTTTATACATCTCCATGCCCAATACGTACAGCTTGCGGGTGATCAGATAAATACGATTGAAAGAAGTGTTTGTAATAGCTGTAAATCGAAGGTTTTTCATCTTTTGAAATAAGAGCTTGTGGTCGATCATATCAAAGACGTTTTTAAAATAAAAAATGACTAATATAGTAAGTTTTTTAAAGCATGAATGTTAATTTTCATGTCCTCAATTATAATTGCCAGAGCGGTCTGTGTGCTGTGCATACCCCTGAAACTGGATTGGAAAGGATTCATAAAATTGTGGGTTTGTAGGTAGTCAGAGACTTGCGTGAATACTATCCTCCCAAAGTGGTTTCGCTAAGGCACACAGTAAGGATATTGGCCTGAAATCATAGGGTTTGGTTGGGTTTTGCACCTTAGGTATTGGACGGAGATACACCCTTTTATATTGGGAAGGAAATTACGAATTTAGCAATGAAAATTCATAAGTTGAATAATTTTAGGGAATATGGCCGAAAGACGAAGGTAAAGGGGAAGGAACTGGAGGTATGGGCACGTCGCCTGGGCTGGAGGATTTAGATTTAATATTTCTCGACTCCTTTACTGAAATATTTCCAAGTAATATCTCGTGATAAATTTTAATTTTTTTCGGTACATAAAAACAAAAGAAATATTAAAAATACTGAGCGTACCTGATTATAGCTGCGTGACAGCTGAAACACGTGTTGTACGTAGTGAATAAAGTGGACAGCAGGTACAATATCAGTCTTTAGTAATTAAAATGCTGCTCCATCATAGCTCGCCTGACACTGTTGAATTTATTATTATCGTTGGTTACTTTTGCAGGCGTATGACCGTTTACGATATTTCGATGGACGTAAGCAATTACACGAAGATGATATCACGTTAAAGTTACATTGTGTTCTCGAGAGGAGTGGCAGTGGAAATGGCCCAAGTTTGGAGATAGATGGAGAGAGTGAGCTGGGTGGCGAGGAAAACGAACGAGGAGGTACCGGATATAGTTGGAGAGGAGAGGAAGCTTGTGGCGGAGTTTCGGAAAAGGCAGAAGGGAGGTGTGGAGGACGTTTTGAAAGGCGAGGGCGTGTTGAAGAGGGTGATAGAAGGGAGAACGCAGGAGAAGCGTGGAAGAGGAAGGAATTGGATAGGAATACTGGACGAAATGAGAATAGGTAGACGATTTGAGTAATTTAAAAGAGATCTGATGGCGAGTCGTCTATTTTTGGGAGAGTGAGATGATGTACCAGATTTTGGGATGTTAGGATAAGGACTGTCCAAAAACCTACTAATCAGCTGGAAGAATACACAAATAAACATTACATTTGATGGTTTCATTTCAATATCGTTACAAGTTCATTTAATTTTAATATTTAAATTGAATATTGATGGATATTTTAGCAATTTTAGCGAATATAGTTTTAACATTCTAAACAGTTTTATCTAAAAGATCTGGTCGTATTGAGATTGCGAATTCATTTGTTTTCTTTTTTAAGTCACTGTATCCAGCACAAAACTAACTGTACTTATATGAAAAAGTATCCATTTATTTTTAATTTGAAAAAGAGACAAGAGTATCGTACGAGACTCAAAACCGATACGAAACGAAAGTTCACGACTCGAGACTTAAGACTAGACCCGAGTTCCGACAACGAAACTGAGACGAGACTGACTAAGTCTCGTCTCGTGTCTCGGCAGCACTACTCTGGAACCCTGTTAGTCAAATGGGGTGACTTCCTTACTCTCCCTTGCGGAGCTAGTTCGTAGGAAATGGAATCTTCCACTGAAAAGGTCCTTCATATCAATTTCCACCATGTTTCGCTGCCACAATATCCTTCACATTTTGAGGATACGGGGAATAGCCATCGTTTAACATTTTCGGAGACATCCGTAAGCATACATAAGAGAGAAAATTCTACAGAGGAAAAGTCATTCTCCTTGACAGGGACTTGAACCCTCATCCCTCGATACCACACTGAGTTCTTTGGTATGAGAAGCTACCGAAGCGTTCTTTTCCTCTGTGTATTTTTCTTGGACATCTTGTTCCTTTAAGGCCCACAAAATGCACGAAGGACAAGGATGACATGCAAGTGTAACTGACTGAAGCATTCGGCATGATATCGAGGACTTTAGGTTGAAGTCTCGGTCAAGGCGAAATGTGTTTTATATTTCCCCTGATAAAGTTTCCCCCTGTATCCTACGTTGACACCTAAAAATGAAATCCTTGCAATTTAAAATAACAATGAACGCATACATATTGGTGTTCATTAATTCTTGTTTGATAAAACCCGCTTTTTTATAATTATTGAAAAAACAGGCACTTTGTTCTAATTCCACACTTTATTAGAAACAACACGACCCGGGTTTCAGCATCTCATGCCATCATCAGGTCCTATATCCTGATGATGGCATGAGATGCTGAATGTGGATGTTGTTTCTAATAAAGTGTGGAATTATGACCAAGTGCCTGTTTTTTCATTAATAATGGAGTTCCACCGAGTAACATCAGAGACAGTGTCCTATTTTCAGATCTTTTTTATAACTCTCCAACGTGCGAAATATGCATTGTGGCACCATTGCAAATTGAACTTTTTATAGTGGTAGATAAACATGGTGGCAGTTGCGTACCTTTTAAGTGGAGGAGTCCATTCTCTACGAAATAGCTTCTCACGCGGGAGAAAGGTATTCTCCGCATTTGACTTCCGTGGTCGCAAACCTTTATTGCCAACTGAAGTAAAAAACACAATGTATATGTCCACCAGTATTTATTATGGTACGACTAGTTTCGTCCAAGGATAAATATACGTTTCGACGCATCGGCGTAATCATAAGGTACTGATTCTTATTGCCAAGTTTGGCTGTATATATACCCATGCGGGAAGGAGAGGGGAAAGAGGATGGGTGGTTTAGTTACTGTTGGTGGAGGAGGTGGACGGGGATGGGGTGGGAGAGGACATTTTCCCCACCCCCCACACCACCTATTTATACAACCGACATCGGCGTTAAGAATTTGTTCTTGATGAGGAAACCGATGCGCCGAAACTAGCTCTACCATATTAATTATTGGTGTAAATATACATTTTTATTTATAATTCAGTGAGAATGGATTTCCACATGGTTAAGCCTGAAAACATCGAATACTTTACTGCCAATTTCAAAATGCTCAATCTGTTATTCACATCAACTTTATAGTTCCATGTGATTTTTATTCCAATAGTTCAGGTGTGCTTCGCCGGTGGGTGGCAAACAGTATCACCTTTTCATTAATATATCTTTGTTTGAATCGCAAACACTGACGTGACACTCACTGCTGACTCTCTCTAGCCCTCACAAATTAAATACAGTTATGTGGGCAGCGTAGACCACCATGTGCTGTCATATCCCTCTGCTCCTTAGCCGACCCCTTCCACATGCGCTTTCTCCCCTTTTACGAAACGCTATCGCGCAGGATGCGGCCACCATGTTTCGCTACCACTATAAAACGGTGAAGAAGAAGAAGAATTACGTACCGAGGATGGTGCCGACTGCATCTCCGACCGAGCTGCTGATGGCGCCGTCGGCGAGCGAATCGAAGCAGGCGCTCAGCGCGCATGCGCAGGCGGACGTGCCGATCAGGTACTCGAGCACCATGTTCCACCCGATGACGAAGGCGATGAACTCTCCCACCGTCACGTACGAGTACATGTAAGCCGAGCCGGTCGTGTGAGGGACTCGAACCCCGAACTCCGCGTAACAGGCACCTGTGGATGAGACAGAGAGAGAAAATGGGAGTCATTTTAATGGGTCAATGATCTTGGGGCGGTGTAGGGATTTGATGGTTCTACCGTGAGACGGCTAAAAGATCGTAATGCGAGATTCCTATTCACGGCGCAGAATTTAGGGCAGATCGGAAGACATCAGCGTACACACGACCGACCACGGGCGGTGGCGAAACGTTCGGTATTCTTCCGATAGGTAGTATTTAGCATCTATCTTCAAAAGAGGAAAAAGACAAAAACACTGGTTCACCCCTACGCTTTTAATGATCAACCGACCATGGTTTCGGCACGTTATGCCATAATAAGGGTTCTGATGAAGGCATAACGTGCCGAAACCATGGTTGGTTGATCAATAAAAGTGTACCAGTGTTTTTCACATTTTCCTCTTTTGAATATGGATATTAAGAGCTTCCACAAAGTTAGGGCCAGCACTCTTTCATAAGCAATTTGTAGGTACACAACAGTCACGGCCAAATGTTTTGTAAATATTAAAAAAAATCATTCAAACTACACGATTCAAAGGGAGAGCTTTCAATTAAAAAGCAATTACAAACGGCATTTTCCATGTTTTACGCCTTCACTGGAAATAAACTCATGAACATCAATCGCGGTAGCGATTATCGACGCTCTTCCACGCGTCGAGTGGAATTGCCCTCTTATCGCGTGGGATGCACTTACAAATCACATACAATCACAATCATACACTTACGCTACACCTATCGCTGGAGCATCCAATTCACATTAATGCGTGGTTCACTGATTCTTAACCCTATTTCCCCTACTTTTACCGGAAACACACCTCAGATATCCCATACCAACAGCTATCAGGCATACCCATGCATAACTACCGTACAATTTAGTGAGGAGGGTTATACCTTTGTCCAACAAAATCTATTCATCTCGCATGCGAAATGCGAAACGACGCCCCTGGCCAAAGATAAACAACGTTCAAATTAGATTGAGGAACTCACTCAGTGTTTCAACCCGAAAGTTGGTTTTGATAGGTGAGTTTAGAGATCACCCCGTACTAAGCCATTGGCGTGTGAAATTCATACATTCAGGGTAGGAGGCCAGTTCCTTTCCCTGGGCCACTAGAAAATTTCCACAAAGTTCTGACGATCCAACGATCGCACCGCGAGGATTTTTCGGGGGGGAGTCCAGAGAGGCTTCACCCGGATTTAAGCCCCGGGGTACAGACCCTCCGGTCTGTAGCACAGCGCTCTACCCACTAGGCCACCACGACCCCACGATAAGAGGGGAAAATAATTAAAATACATCATTTCAATACAGATTTACAGCGGTTAAAATTCTATTTTCATTCGTTGTTGATATTTTTTATTATTTTTGTGGACTTTCGAAATGAAGACAAAAATGTTGCTGCCGTATAAGTCTAAATTCGGTGAAATGAGAACCACTGATCGGGATTGGATAAATAACCCGCGGCGGATAAAATGAATTATTAATAATCTGCAGAGCTCTTATTTTAATTAATTACAATGAGCTCCCATACGCGAACATGTCATTACTGAGTAAAAATTTACTTGATTGCTCGCGCATTTACACAATTTTCCTGTCATTGAGGCGACGAGTTCGCACGCTAATACGCTTACGAATAACAATACGCGTTGCTGGTTATTGTGACAAAAATTATAACTCTGTGGAAAATTTAGCATATTTTTTCCTTAATAGGCTCTTCCGAAACTCAGAAAATGCAACAGAAATTCATGAATAAACTTCTGCCTTTCCATAAACTTCTGTTTCCGACAGTTAAATCAATAACGCTTCGCTATGAACGGCTGCATACAAAATTTATGAGCAATGAAGCCATTTGAAAGTTACGACTCAGATTGAAAATGCTTCAATTTTATGTAAGGGCGGTTCACAGTTTTGTTTATATTTTGTGAATCGTTTGGTAAATTATTTCCTAACTTGTACCCCTTTAATAAAAGAATGCTCATTTATTTTTAAACAGTTACTGTTATTTATCACTTAATTCTGCAATCTTTTAATTTCTTTTACGAATTTCTACACCACAATGCTCACGCATGGTACCACCTCATGGCACGCATGATCCAGGTTAACAACTGCTGTTCAAACGGATAAATGAAATTAGACGTTGGCATGACATCTCCTCACAGAAATTGTTTTCCAATTTTACCATTCTTTCTTGATAACCATTCTTTAATCTAAAATAAAACGTAAAAATTTATAAAGTGTTCCTGGAAAGAGAAAATTATCTGTGGGTTCACACAAATGAATATAGTAACAGTAGAAAATGTGCGTTCTCATACATGCTTATCCGAATGCATACATGTTTATCCAAATTTTCTAATTTTTTAGCTGACTGACTTTGAGTCAGTAGCCGAGACGATTTTTATATTTTCATATTTTTCCTGTAAATAATTATCAAGGCGCGCCCGCGCCGTTCCCTTGATAATTTTCTTCCCTTTCTGCGTCACAGCGAGGGGAGAGGGACACTTTGCGCTTGTTAAAAGGTGCTGTTTTGAGAAAGGGTATATAATTTACTTTCAAAATGATAACACGGCCATGGTAACAGAGTGTACCAATCGTATAGGTACTTACTTGTGGTTGAGCGGGAAGTTCATTTCCCATGGGAAGGTAACCACCGAGGAGTAACTGCAGAAAGCTTTGAACATTACCATCGATTGCCAACAAGTCTTTGGTATGATAATGTCAAAAGACCAACCGATATTTTCTGTGGTACATCTGAATGATGTTCACCATCTTTCGAAAAATAGTTTAAATTTATTTCATTTTTTGGATAAAATAATGTTCGCAAAAAAATACAGGATTGGGAAAACTGAATTCCGTAACGAATTTATCCAAAAATTTATCGCCCTGGCGGTTCAACGAAAAAGCTAAATTTGGATTTTTAAAATGCACGCAAATTTATTCCTTCACATATGATTTTTTCAACTACACTTGAAATGCTACCGTCGAGTCAACCAATGAGGTATTCTATTCCATCATAATATTTTCGAAATACTTTCACTAAAAAAATAGCTTTAATGGAAAACTTTTGAAGCGCAACTATCAAAATGACGAAACATACCTTGAGATGAATGGACCTCAACATTATTATTTTTACATATGCAACGTCCCAAAATATGCCCGAAAACACATTTCAGTGGTTGGGACTTGAGTTTTCTACCTTTCTCTGATTGCTCTTGATTTCACTTAAGGTCCTTTTACCTTACCCTTGTCCCTTTTTAAACGGTGCTTACTACAGTGCTGAAAATCGAAGTCAATTCAGTATGCTTGTTAAATAATGTTGATGGATAAATGAAGATAAATTGTATCGTGTAGGGGATATTATTGTGTCCTTTAGAAGAATCAACCTTGATGTAAAGGCCGTAACACTACCTCCTCTTTAACTTTACTTTAGCTTACTTTTATTTTATAGTTCTACGGAAAGGGTGGGAAGTGTGATTGCTTTACTTGCTCTACACTTTTACTCCGATCGTACTGAAATTTTGCAGACTACTAGTTCAAGACAGGAGTAAAGCTGTAGGCTATTTCATAAATATCTCAGGGCCCCAAAAGGTACACAAAAGGGGGCCTTTGGTGGTCTACGCTACATACTGGGTTTTGTGGAGTGGATTCGATTTTTGCTTTTTAAAATTACTTCCGCTCAAGATAGAAGGTTGGGATTTTTTAAATCAAATGGCTAGGGAATGAAGTTTATAATACTTTCAACCAATTATCTTTTTTAATTCGTATTTGCCTGAAAACCCCGTTTTTAGCTGAAAAACGCACATTTTACTTTGAAATCAACAGTAGCATTCCTTGACAACCAAATTTTGGTCTTTAACGCATTTAAAATTCATTTTGCTTATTTAGGCTGGCTAGGAATGCTTAGCATAGGGTTTTGTGCAGTGGATTCGATTTTTGCTTTTTAAAATTACTTCCGCTCAAGATAGAAGGTCGGGATTTTTTAAATCAAATGGCTACGGAATGAAGTTTATAATACTTTCAATCAATTATCATTTTCAATTCGCAATTGTCTGAAAATCTCGTTTTTAGCTGCAAAAACGCACATTTGACTTTGAAATCAACAGTAGCACTCCTTGACAACCAGATTTTGGTCTTTAACGCATTTAAAATTCATTTTGCTTATTTAGGCTGGTAAGCATTGGATTTTGTGCAGTGGTAATTTTATTGCTTTTTAAAACTACTTTCACTCAACAAAGAGAGTTAACATTTATTTTATCAAATAACCGAAAGAAAGTTTCTCAATTTTTCAATCGATTCTCCTCATATATGATGAGTTATGAAGGAAGTGTGATCCCGACCAACGCCGGGTAATTCAGCTAGTTTATAGATAAAAGTTTAAAAAAATATATTCTAACGGTTTAATTTATTGTCGATTCAATGGTATTTTAACACATAGCCTAATGGAAGTGAGATACACTTCGTAATAATTCGATAAGATATGTACATATTTTCTTATAAACGCGATATATACAACATTTTATATTATTAAAATGGCTGACAACAAATATCAAGATTGGATGCCGAGTCAAAGATTCGGAAAATCATATAAAAATATAATTAACGCCTAAATTTCGAATACTGCGCCAAAAAAACATGGCATAACATGTTATAATCAAGGGAAAAATGTAAAATATAATTCTTGTATCATTGCCGTTTATGCATATCTCTGTTCTTTTATCTCTCTGAATTCTCTCTGTTCATTTGTCTCTCTGAATTCTCTGTTCATTTATCTCTCTCTGAGCAGATATATGCTCTGTGGATATCTCTGTTCATGCCGTTTATGCACTTCTGCAGGGGTGTTCCCCTATATTAACCCTTTAACGCCTGAATTAATTTTTTTTTCTGATTTGCTTCATAAATTAAATTTCGTCTTATTACCTTATTCTAATTCAGAATCTAAAATTTCATAGCAATATTCATTCTCATTTCTGAGATATAGGGTGTACCATATATGGTACGCTAGGCGCTTGTAGGGTATCTGTTGTAATGCAGAGTTATCTGCTCCATTATACGTTCCTGCAGTTTATTTCAAGTAAAATTACTGTTCAAGTTATTTTAAACGTATTATGCGAATAAAGGGCTAAGACAGTGTTTATGCATATTTACTTTTCATCCTGAAAATGGATACACAGGAAATGGATAAGATACCTATATATTCTCAGAAACATAACTCTTAACAAATAGTATAATACGTATTCAGTTGAAATAATGTGAATTACATTTTTAGAATGCGTTACTCTTTAAATCTATAAAATTTTTATGATTCATGGAATTCTTTATTATGTATGGTTTATTTATGGTGTATTTATGGTTTGAATCTTTATGATGTATGGAACATGATAAAACAATCAAGACAGCAACCCACATTGTACTTCACGGACTCATCTTGATTTAGCTCCACACAGCCCACACCTTCTCTTTTTTTCAGCAATGCTTGCTACGAAATGATTGTAGCCATCTTTTCGGATAGTGTTACTAACCTGGCTATTTATGCTACTTTGCCTCATTGGTGGTCTTCCTGGACCCCTTGGGATAGACCCATAACAAGTAAGATAGGTCAATACAAGCTGCCTTCTAAATTCTAATTGGGGTATAGATTTCCCTGCCTTTCTCAAAAGAGTCCACGCATTATGAATCGCTGTATCGATCAAACAGGTAAACAATGGCCTACATCATTTTTTACTCCGGAAACCGATGCGGTAGTTTCCTACATTTTCATCCATACGATCAGTGCCCTCCATGCACTTATTATACTGGCTAATCGCATATGGTCGGGGAATAGCTACTCTTTTCTTTTTCGATTGACAGTATCATCCTACCGGTGAGACTGGATTTACCCCATAAGTAGTTGATGCCACTGTAACCAATGAATTATCCATCCAATACATCAAGAATATACCAACACATGATACTTTACTTTCCATGCTTGCTCGGGACATTTTTTTCATAGATATTGTATTTTTCGGAATCCTATTCTCGCGCACTGTTCCCATGCCACCCAATCCCCTTTGTTTTAGATGCTGAAGAAGGTTGATACCCGTAAATATATTGTCAAAATACAACTAATACGATAAGTTCTTTATCGATGACGGAAAATTGTCAAGCATTTTGATCATAAGAGTGGCCGCTTTACCAAATTTAGCCTCATAGTCCGTGTTTGGCTCACAAGGTTTTCCCTGGTAATAGTCTGGTATATTCAGGCACCATATTTTGTAGCCTAATCTAATGGGCTTACCCTTGATAAATTGCTTACAGATATGGCGGCCGTAATTGGGAACCATGCACTCATCATAGTCGATGCGTTTCTCCAGCCGAAATTTCATCAGATACTTATTTTGAAGCATGTTAGAGAAAGGTCTCAGTTTCCACATCTTATCATTACTATCCATTGGGTTATTATCTGCACAGTGTATAAAGTTGCATATTTGAAGGAAACGATCCCTTCGCATGGTATTTAGGATGAGATCATTTCGAAGATCTTTTTCGTTCTCCCAGTAACTTCGCTTACTTGGCACTACACTATACCCTGATAGTACCAGAATAGCTATAAAAACCTTTATTTCACCATGTGAAAAATTAGGATCTGGACAGTTTTTGAACAGTGCATATTTAGAAATTTCGTTGCAGAGGAAATCAACGATATCTACATCAAAAATACTTTCAAAAATATCTACCGTGGACATATCTCGATCTATGGTAAAGTTGGGCTCAGATAAACCACCAAATTCCCGCTGCTCAAAATTCCCATCAGCCCATGATACCTCGACTGCCTTCGACTTCGCCCCTTGATTTAACTTCCGTACAGAGAGATGCTTGGTTTCATGCCGAGCCAGATTAGTGTCCGAGTGTGCAGACGAGCCAGATGACGATGAAGAAAGCTGGGAACGGCATCTGTCGCGAAAATCAGTGTCACTCCCAGTGCCCAGACGAAGATCGCCGTGAAATACCACTTCAGCTAAACTGAGTAACTGCCTCCCGGACAAATTGTCTATTAGACCGCCACTGTCTTCGTCAGCTGAATCCTCGTCTGAATTGATATTTGGCTCTGGAGGTTCAACAAATATCTCTCTCACATCTAATGTCTCTTCTTCCTCCAATACCATAAGATTTTCTTCAAGTGTAAGGGTCCTAAAACCATGAAAATAATGGGAATAGCTATAAGAATCAAACCTTTGTCAAACATAAATTAAACAATGTAAACCATAAAATTCGGTTCAAATATATGCGGCTTTGTCATTTATCATGCGATAGCGGTATCTTGATTAAAGATCTTTTTTGGAGGAGTTTCGAAAACAAATCCCAACAGGATAATTTACAGCTTAGCATAATACTGTCTAAAATAACCTGCATTGTAGAAAAAATAGTATTTCAAACGAATATGATCAAGTTTGTACAGCTATAGCTGCAGTATTACACAAAAAAATCAGAAAAAATCTCGAGGATCCTAAATGACCACGTAGGCGCCTAGCGTACCATATAAGGTACACCAAATTGTTTTCACACAAAATTACCACAAAAATAGCATAAGAGTCTTGGTGATCGACATACGGGTAAAAATATATGTTTACTTTGAAATAGATGAATGATATGTGCAAAAAAGCTTTTATCAAAGAAGAAATGGAGCACTAACCTCGAGGACAACGCCATAATTCCCTAATTCAGCTTGTAGTCTATCACACTCCTTCCTCCAACCATGCACATTGACAACTGATTCTAACAGAAAGAAACCAGGCAAACTGCTATGTATTGAGTAAGGACTCATCGTCCTATCGACGGAATTTCGAAGCAAATGTAGCAATGTAAGAACATATTAGTGCCGCCGAAGATTCACCCTGCATTGCGTACCATACTAGGCGTTAACGGGTTAAGATATGTTCTTCAGTGAAATGTGGTCATGAAAAAGATTTTCGACTTGCTTGAACAGTTTTGTGCACTCAATGACTATACCTATATTACAACTCCAGCCATCTTAAATGGCCCTTTTAACCAGCAATCTCGATGCAATGAGTTATCACATATTTTCCTTTTAAATTTAGCAAACGACCTTGACGATACCCAGAGTTCGTTTTTTTCTAAGATACCCGGACGGATAAGTAGCACATCCTTAACGATCTAAAGGATTAATGAAATATTAGATTGAGATAATAAAGAAAAGAGGAAAAAGAGCTTATCGTTTGCCAGAATTGCAGTAAAAAATAGCAGGAAATAAATCGGGCTCAGCGAAACTAGTCGCAAGTTTTGTTGGCATATTTGAACTTCTACAACCTTTTTGGAAAATCTGAACAAATTCATAGTTACAGACAACAATTAAATACACTAAGGGCATGAATCTAATAGAAGCAACTCTTGTAAACTAGAAAATATAGCAAAAATGAAATTTTAAACTTGAATTAGTCCAAAGTTTTCAGCAATTTCAGGAATATAAGAAATAATACAGCATTTTGGATATCTTTGATATCTACAAAAAATTAAAATTTCAAAAAATTGGTGGAATATGTTCTGAGGAAAAATATAATATCGTAAAAATACTTTTTATGTTTATGGTTGTCAGGGGTCACCATAGTATTCAATAAATTGTGACAATAATAATTTTGAGTTCCTAACATAACAAAGATGCTCTCGGCTTATAAGCACTGAGGCTATTTTATTCGAATAGAGTATTTCAATTGATGAAAAAGCACCAATATTCGTAGACTTCGTATTCATTTTGGGCGATGGAGAAAGAGAAAACGCTCTCGTATATTCAATCTTTCCCGAATGAAAAAATATAAAATACTCTCAAAGCATCGAAAGTCAAGGAGGACCACTTGTAGGAGAATCAAAGGGAGCTCACTTCAAGGGTAAAAATGGAAAAGACCAAAATAGATAAACTTTGCTTGGTGAACGCCTTAAATCAAAGGTAAACACGCCACGAGAAACTTTCGTTCAAGTCAAGAAATTCGACGGAAATAATTCTTAGAAAAATTCTCTGATAATTTAAAAAAGGATGATGAGCATTAATAGAAATAAGATTTTTTTTTAAATTACGCATTTAATTATGTATGCCTCTTTAGCTTAAGTTAACAAAATGGCTTCCGTAATCCATTGCTTTGTATATGAAATCGATTTAAGCGTTCGAGGCACCATAAATAGACTCGGACTTTTAAGTAATTTGAACGAGATTCTTCCCTAGTCATAAATTATACCATATTCGATTATTTTTATTTAAGCAACTATAAGTCACATGAAGTATGGTAACATTGATGACCAAAAAGTTTGGTTTATATGACTGAATTTCTTAGTAATTAACTAAATATACACTTAAGGTTTTAACTTGATTCGGTTTTTAACGCCGTAAGTTAAATACGCCTTCAAAACTGGAGTTTTTTTGCAATACTGTAGAAATTACTCCGGTGAGTAATTGAAAATTAAAAAAATTAGTTGAGAAAGCATACAAACTACCTACTGATAAATTTATGACGCGATCTATGAGTAAGAAATGTCACATTATTTTAGATAAAGTCCTTCTGGAGTGCACACTCGCACCATTGCCCATGGAAAACGGTTGGTATTTTAAAACCTCGAAAATGTTAAAAGTAGGTAAGTGGCTAATGTTTTGTAATAATTGGAAAGATGAGATTTTTTTCTCTAGAGTGAGGCCAAATTTATTCCATTTTATTAGTAGTGATATCTCGTTCAAGTTGCCTTAATGGACATTGGCGAGTCCCCATATATCATTTTTCTCACGGCCTGTTGACGAAAAATAATGCTCATGACTCTAATTCTCATGATAAATCTTACAAAGGATTTCAATACACTGGCGTGAGAGCAACCGCCCAATATTGATTTCAGAATAACAAAAGAATTCATTTGAGAATTTACACTGAAAACATTTTCACATTGACTCATACTACGTTCTTAAGCCCATTAAAATTTCCTATTAGCAATTGTGTCACTAAACGAGAGGAAAACGTCAAAACAGTTTTGATTGTTTTGAGGAATGAATATATGTTCAAACACTAAATTTATTTTTATAAGTAAAATTATTTTTTATGGCTACTGGTAACTGATGATGAAATTGGCTTTGCTATTGAACAACCAATGATTTGAATGACATTTTCGAAAAGTATACTGCCTCGATGCTATAATTTTTCTTATAACTTTGTATTTTGACACATGGAACAAAAACAGGTGTATTACCAAGAGAACTGTTATGAGTAATCATTTTTCAGAGAAATATTACATCAGTATTCCGCAAGGTTAACTTAAAACTAGATTCATCATATTGCGGGCAGACTGGTTCCTGTGCCGAGGTATTTTATACTTTTACGGGCTATTTGGATGATGGATGAGATGGAAAACATTTTAATACATTTTTCCTGACTACATTTTCATTCAATAGCAGCCTACGTGGGTAGTTTTCAAACGTACCGAAAGAGCGGGATTATCCTTAACCTTGGCATATACAAAAAGGCGTTCTGATTGGTATCACTGCACTCAACATATTGTATGATGTAGAGTAGCAGAGGTAATAAGTTTGCCAACCTCGTGTAATTTTGCTTGAATATGCAAACTGTAAAGGTAAAAAAATATTTTTTTATGAAACTACGATTTGGTGATAAAATGAATTTTTAGCTCACCCCTGTAGCAATCCTATATTTGGGTCTTCCTTAGTAAAGTATTTTGTAAACTGCTGCCGAAAAAACAAACAAGTTTATGAAAATGTTTAGCATAACTCATTCCATGATATCTGTTGCATGAGGAATTACGGCCGAATATGTCACTAAAAACTCAAAGATCTCAAAGAAGATAGACCACGAGGTGGCAAGTCTTGCTCGAACGAGAAAATACCCCCTAAAATATAATATGTATAAATAAAACGAGGATTTTTCCTTAGGGGAGATTTTCCCTGCTTATCGCCGAGGGGAAATTCTGCCGGCAACAATAAGCTGGGAAACCTTTGCCCCCACCCCGACCACCAAGAAGCTTTAACCCAATCATCCCTCATCTCACCCACATTCTGCCCTCTCATATCTTCCTACCCTATTCCTTGCGGGACTCCACAACCGGTTGAACACCTATAGCCTCTTGACCCTCAAGAACATCTTCCGCTTTGCCACATGCCCTTCCAAACCTATTAAAAATAATAAAATAAGATACAATAACAATAAAACATGAAAATGGATGAATAAATTCATAACTTAATAAAACATACATGCGTGAATAAATAATGAAATGAACAAATAATAAATTTTATATAAAAATTAAAAATGAATGTATAGATAAACAACTAAAGAGATACATATATGTGCCTAAATAAAATCATACATTCAAAATAAATTTCTGTCATATTTATATTGCACCTGAGAGAAATTTTCTACTGCTGGTTCAACAAGAATTTGAAAAAATAAGGAAAAAATAAAAATACTGAAATTAAATTTTTATTTTTTATCACGTTAGGTAAAACATGTCTTGCAAACATGTTAAAAAATAATTTCATGATCTTTAGAATCTTCGAGCGGGAATGGTCTTTACGTACTTGAAGCGCAGGACAAGAGATACAACTGAAGAAAGACCGTGAAAACTTGTTATGTATATCTTGTACAGCTTTGTAGAGTTTTACCAAATTTTCTGGTTTTTATTCTATTATAATTATTAGAAAATACCTGCCAAAAAATACTGCCGGTTTTGTCTCATTGAAATTTGCGTGCAGACATAGTTAGTCATTAAAATATACATTTGTTTTATGATTAATAAAACGAAAATGATTTGACTGGACTTTTTCTTCCAAAAGACTACAACTTATGATCATGTGTTCAGAAACTATTCAAGTCTAGGTTGGCTAAAACTATATGATAGAAAGATGCCTTTTAAGAGCTTTTTTTTTACTTTTTCTGGGTGGAAGTTCCTAATGACCAGTCCGAAATGTTCAAGAATAGGCCTCACATCACATAGCACCATCTACTAGCAGTAGGAAACACTCCGAACGGATTCGTGATTTAACGCAAACCGATTCCCCAAAATCATATAGTGATAATATATTTTATTCTGCGCAGAAAATTTTACAATTAAAACTGGAATATTATGAACAAATTGGTAGAATATTGGTACCCCAGGAGAAATCCTGTTTGGCGGCAGGTATCAGGATTAAAGTTATAAAGGCAGAGGCTGTTTGGTGCTAATACATGCTTTTAAATAACATTCTCAATAAAGTGATTGAGTGATTCATAATTTTTGTGTGTTCATATCCTTAAAAAATATATCAGCTTCCGTAAATTTGACATTGACCAAATTATAATCGTTGCTTATTAAATTATACATCAGGTATCTTCAACAGCCACCTCTTAACTATGGAATACTTTGTCCAAAAACCTAATAATAAAAACCACGGGTTCCCTTTATACCTTTAAAGGTAACTCAAATTACACTCTCTTTACTAAAGAGTTGTAGTAAATTTCCAATGTAATACCTGTACCGCTGTATTGACCTTAAGCAAAAATTTGGGTCTATTTTTGTGCACTGTACCGTTATCTCCAGCTGTTAAAATATTATTGCCAATCAAAAACTTATCGTATTTCTAGGTCCATAAAATTCATCTTTTTCTCGAAAATACCTTCTTAAATCAGCCTCCGACTAGCGGGCCGAGGGAATAGCTACGTTTTCAAGTATCCGACTCTGCGTAGCCGTCGGAGGTGCCCATCTCTCTACTTTCACTGCAGACGTCGCTGCGGCTGTGAGCTATAGGTGCGCTCTCCATTCATTTGTTTATGAGATTATACGACGGATACATTTAAATAAATTGTTATTTTTGTAATAGGACAATCCCATTTTCTTCCTACAAAACGAATTTGGCAATAAAAACTCAAAATATCTCCAGAAGTCGAGATTACGAGGTGGTAAGTCTTGCTTGAACGAACTCTCTGATACCAAGACCTTTATTCCCCTTACGCATGACTTCTTTTCATTAAAATATCTAGCGCATGTTTTTCATGCATATACATGTGTACCCTTGCAATGCATGTTTAACGAAACGAAGTTAACTTAAACTGTGGCCGATAAATTTCTAGGGTACCTTACTTTCAAGTTGTAAAATATTTTGTTTGCTCTTATGGGTTGGTGAGTCCTATGGGGCGAAAAATACGATTAATTGTAATTTTGTTTGCTTCATGGATGATACCAGAGCGGAAAAAAACATTTTGTTTTTACACTTCTTTCCCTTCTCACTGTTCTCATATTCCCTCATCGCCGAAAAAATAAGATGCTGCTCCGATGCCACCCACAAATCCTGGGCCATCTTAATTCCCAGGGAGATAAAAATAAAACCTCCTTCCAGGCCTATCTCCTTTACGCCGGATCCATTTTTTCCTGCCTCTTCGACGCGTAAGCCTAAGTCCCTGGCAAATCCCCCTCCTTTGGGAAGGATTAGGAGACAAGATCGAGCCGGTCGAGAAATAAAATATGTTTGGAACGTTATTGGCAGGAGTTTCTGCAAATGGAAGAGAAGAAAAATGGAATCCGAGTTCAACATTGGCATACTGAGCCACGGAAATCTTTTGATTAACTAAGCACACGTCGCAGAAATCAGAATTAGATCTAAATGTTTGAAAACTAGTTATCTTTATCTTGTAAGGTTTTCCATTTAACCACGCATCTTTTGTTGTAGAACTTTATAAGTGTTGACTCGTATTGGTCAATCGGTAGCATACTATCTCTAATATAACACTGCGTAGCTGATACCTCATAATAAGATTACTACTTGTAACTCATGTGTTATACAAAGGTCAAAATGAACATAGCTGTTGTAAGGTTTTAGCTGTGAATAACCGAAAATATAATTGTCATCACTCATCAAATACACTACACACACGACTCTCATGGACTGCCATCACTTAACAAGATCCTTGCCGGTACATACAATAGAACTGCAGTCCTCTATACTTTAAACTACTGTGAAATTAGTAATGCACAACTGATGAAATAAATCGAGTACTTAAAATGAAAACCATGAAACGATTATGAAAAAACAGCTGCTTCTCCAAAATTATAAGAATCATACAAAACTGACTGATAGCATATCAGTAAATACGCAACATAACAAATTAATGTTATGCAATATTAAAAAATAGAAACATATCATAGAACGGAAAGTAAAATTTGAGGTAAGAGGACATGTATTCTTGAGGACGGATGGCTAACCAGCACTCCGCAAGTGTCAAAGAAAAAATATACTCAAATGAAAAGCCCATTTGAAGTATGGTGTCGATGGCCGTCAAATTAAAGCCACGACTAAAATGCTACATGCAGTGCTAAAAAAAAAAGAACCGGGGAGGAAGTGGGGGATAGTTCCGGTTTGAGGGGTCTGTCTCGTTAATCAGCAACAGTAGGTTGGAAAATTTGTCCCGGCTGACTCTTAAGTATCCCGCAATGTATCTGTTTAGGTCCGGGGTCCACTGCACGGAGAGTTGCGCGGCGATAAATTTATGGCGAGAAATGTTGAAATCGAAAAAATGTAATCAAATTATATAACACGTCCTCGAAGGTGCGTGACTGACTATTGAGTGTTTATCACTTGATTGAAGGGAAGACGCCATTCATGGACTATGTCGGAAAAATTAGATGCACAAAAAATAATAAATTTCACGCTCACCTAAATTTCACACTCATATACTGTACGGCGTGGGCATCTACGAATCGCGTCGAATCTTTGCAATCCATATTTTCTTCCTTCCGGGATCCGTAGGAGAACGAAATAATATCTGAACCCTTTTCCAGCTCGATTTTTGCATCCAACTGCTCAGCAGCAGGGCATGATGAATGCTTCCACAAGAACTTTACACAAAAGAATAAGTGAATAATCCTCCGCGAATTTACTCTCTTAATCTTTCACCTCAAAGATTAAAGAGCAAAATAGCTGTAAAAATAGATGACCGATGCAATTAATTAGATTGACGCTCACGATGAAAACGTTACTACTAATGCTGGGAAGCAAAAGACACGCACGAAACCGATGGGAAATCCTACTGCCAGTAAGACGAATACTCCAGGCGAGGCATCAATATGGCGACTCCGGGTCACGTGATACGAATCATGTCATACCGGGAGGTTAAGAGGAATTATTCGGCGGGGGCCAAGAAGGGTTAAGCCACCCCACTAGTAATTAGATTCGAGCTCGGTACTTCAGTGTTCGGTACAAAAGCAAGCCGCCACAGCTGCATGTAATAATTTTATTTTGTCATTTCAATCAAATAATTAAATAGCTGTACACCATTAGCTTGACTTGACTTTAATAAACAACGTTCCGATTATTTTCCCGTTTTAGCCTCTTCAAAACTAGATATGTTCCTTTTTTGGGACATCGGAAGATGATAACCCTAACTACCAAAGAGCTTTCTAGCCGAAAATTAAACCAAGTTGATACAGCCCTCTACCCTTCCCTACCCCATGAAAACTCCTTTATTTCTTTGTTGTTCTTCCAGATCCCTCTTCGATTGTTGTAGGTATTTGGGTTATAGTAGAGTTTTGTCGAATCGCCAGTTTTTGTCGGATGGTCACCAAAATTAGGATTTAGCACTTATTTCACATTCTAAACAATGCTAGATATGGACGAATGCGAGGCGACAACTTTTAAAAAGTGATAAATACTCATAGAATCAACAAGCGGCGAGGCTAGTTGCCAGCTTTTGCTACCAAAATGGTAATAATATGTACAGCACAATCAAATTCTTAAGAATTATTGGTAGGAGTGAGTTTCACATCAAGAAACTGCAGAAATGTTTCTTGCGGTGGAATAATCCTGTCAAAGGTTTTAGTCGCCGGTCAAGATACTGTGCATACTACCCTTGTTTGCGATGTGTCGCTGCTCTAAATGGGAAATCAAGGCCATGGCAAGAAAAATATATTTTGTTGTAAAAATATGATTTCATGTAAGAATTTCCCATTCTACTTTATATTGATTTGCTTCATTTAGATGGGAAAAACTTCGTTTATTTAATACCTTGTGTTGAACAGAAAATAAAGTCAAAGATACTTCCCGCTGGTTTATACGAAGTAGTGCAACTTACAGAGATATGTCGCCTCGCCGCTTGTTGATGCGATCGTCTATTGCTGTCTGTTATGACTGCCGAAGCTAACGAGGTACCCTTCCCTAATCAAGATAAGTACCGTATTTATAACTTTTTAAAAGTTGTCACAGCGCATTCGTCCATGTCTAGCATGGTTTATAATGTGAAATAAGTGCTAAATCCTAATTTTGGTGACCATCCGACAAAAACTGGCGATTAGTCAAAACCCTGCTATCACCGGTACACCGACCTTGGTCCTTATTGTTGGAACTTCCCCTAGTATTTTCACTTCATTACATAGGATCCCATGTTCTTGTGGTCTACTAAGCAATTGTTCACACTTGTGATCCATGTGGAATGCTGCAGCCCTCATCAACATTTTATTAAAAGCTTTATCGTCTCTGGTCGTTTGGGTATTATAGTTATCTCTTCGTCAAGTATGCCTTCTTTGTTTGAGCTATTCTTTGCCTAATATCTCCGGAACTTGCGCTATCCCACGTCATGCTGCTTTGGAGATTGAAGAATAACTCAACTGGCTCTAACAACTCTTCTTTGAAGTGCAAATTTATTTTTGTCTTTTCTTTAACACATGCATGTATTTTGGTCTCCTTCCAGTTCATTTCATTCATAATCTATGGAAAATTTAAACTGCGTTCAATGAGGACTCGAGATATTCTCTGCTTGATGCAAGGACTGCAACATAATCAGCAAAACGGAACGATAGTTTGCTCGATAGAACGCTAAAATATAAATTACTTGGTTCGTTAAATTTGCTATTATTTAATTTACTTGGAAATGTGGATACCATACAATGAAAAATAACGCATGATAAAAAATGATTCTTTCTATATGACATCTAACGCATTCAAATGTGATCTGCGGGAAAAGATAATAGGCATTTGGGTGCAAATAGGTGAATATTTTTCGGAGCAAGCACCAAAATACGAAAAAATGATGCAACTTTCAATTCATGTTCCAAAATCGTTAATGCCCTACTCTAAAATTCGTTGCGTTTGGGATTTGAAAGGTCGGATTTTGAAACGCAAGAATAACATGGCGAGAACCAACATTTGTGGCCAAAAAACAATATTTATGGCAATTAAAAATAAAACTCAGTCGTCATATAAACGAGAAAATAAGTCTCATAAGGTTGAATATGAAATCATATCAAGGATTTCATTTTATTGTCAAATTTCGAAACAGTTCTTTCACCAGGAATTTGTTCACTAGAGTGAACCATGAAATTAAGGGTTGATGCATAAACCAAGTTGAAAGCGGAGGTAAAATAGCTTGCAACTCAATTGCAAATACAATTAGTCAACGGAAAAAATTACCGAATCAAATGCAAAAGCTTTTCAGAAGAATGAATGAACTCTAACGTTTTGCAACATAATAATCTCATAACAATGCACACAGATTCTGATGAAATTTCTCCAAAAGAATTTTTTCATCGCTCAATCCTATCACTAACATAACAGCAGGCAGTTATTTCGCAGGGGAACCCACCATTTTGCTTTTTTGCGATATCACATGGATTTTTGACGCATGCTATGCACACAATGGACGAAATTGAAATATAATTCTTCCTTTCATGTAGTGTATCTGAATATTTTGGCTTGAGTGCCCACGTGCCATTCATGACCAAAAAAAAGAAAAAAATATATTTTTTCAGATTTTACTACATTCAGTCCACCGTGCGGCGAGATGGGATTTAAGAGCGCAAGAGTATACTACACACTTGCTCTTTCCTTTCTTTCCATCCTTAAAATGCCATTCCAGTTGTGTCATGGGACTTTGGCTTTCCACGCCTGTGCCGATACCCACCCAACTGTTAGAATTCCGTGGGTTCAAGCGCTTGATGCAAGGAGAGCTGACGGAAAAATGGGATTTAGGGTATTATATTGGGAGTGGAGAATTTTTAGGTCCCTGGCACGTATCGCAAAAATTAATTCCTTAAAATCTACCAGTGCTCGAAATCGATTTATCCTTTTCCCATGGTGCTTTCGTCGGATATCTCAGCCACGGCTACTGAACATTATTCAGACTTGAACCCAACCAATTATTATTATAATTCAAATTCCCAGAAAAAACGAATAAATAAGTAAAAGTTCACCATAATGAATAATCATATAAGTGGAATTGATTATGAAAAAATAATTTCAATGGACTGGGATCACAACTACGAGTGTCTACATTGGCTTCAATGGTCAAAAATGTGACATAAAGCAAGTCAATGTGACAACATACACTTGCACACAATAAATAAAAAAGGGCTTAAAATAATCTTCTCTTAAAATCTCTATTGAAATACTCTCACTTAGGTATAAAAGCGTATCAGGCTTAAATTTGTGGAAATACTTGATGTCCATTTCAAATAAAACAAAATTGGTAAAATTTCCACACAGTATATTATAAACCACAGTTAGAATACACCACCGACCAAGGTTTCGGCACGTAACGCCATTATCAAGGTAACGCCCTTGATAATGGCGTTACGTGCCGAAACCTTGGTCGGTGGTGTATTCTAACTGTGGTTTATAATATACTGTGTGGAAATTTTACCAATTTTGTTTTATTTGAAATGGCTCTCACTTAGGTAGAGGATTTCACTCAGAATGGAAGTTTATTAAATGTTACTGAAGAAGAATTATGCACTCCATTCTTACAGGCAGTCAGTCTTTAGACTGATCATCAGACAGCTCCTTTAAGTTGGGTGTCCTACTTATGTCGCCATTCATTACACGCAAACAGAGCTGGATTCAGTTTTACAAAGTTGGAACAATGAAATATATACAGACAAAGGAGAAGCTGGAATTTCATCCGTAGGTTTAGCGGATCCCATCTGACAGACAGAGTACAACACTGGAAGTAATATTTACATAGCACCCAAGTATGGACCGGAGTTTCACTGAAAAAATCTCCTACACCGCTGGGATGTGAACCCAGGTCCTCGGGATGGAAAGCCAGTACTCCATCCACAACACTAAAGTGATTCACCTTTGTCGCTTTCATCAGTCCTAGAGCTATAGTGCGAGGTCAAAATACCATTCTCGGTGTCAGACCGTAACTCTCCTGATCTGAATTTTTCAGCTAATTTAAGCCTAGCGCGTAACCTTCGAGTCTCTAGCGACTCCAAACCAAATCCTTCCATCAGCTATTCAAAGAGCCCTATGTGCTCTTCCCAGAAGTGTATACATACGTCCAAACGCTGTGATTGAACTACACCGAAATGTCGACGAACACGACTGACTTCTGGGAATTTCGACAAACTTGACGTTCTTGCATCCCCCTTGAGGGGCTCTGTTGCATGATTACCCTTGTGCCCGACAGATGGACTGTGACATTTTGCTCCCTTATAGCCCTACATACGAGGGCACCCTAGCGTAGAGGGCTCAGGCTAGCGAGAGCATTTTCCTGCGTCTATAGGCTTCCACGAAATGACGGGAATCTTTAACCCCAAGGGAATAAACCCCGGCGCATCCAGTCCCTTTATGGCACTGCTGGTTGACATAGGCGAAGCCGTGCCATTTCAGTGAGCAACACCAGCACACGACGCATTTTGATTTTTTAAAGGATCATCTCCGTACTCACAAACAAGTGATAATTGATGGAATATTAAGTTTTAGCAATAAATTATACTGTAATTCCTCGTTCGCTTTACTAGCTTTTTACCACTGCATAAAACGTTGGTAAGTTCTACCCGCATTGGCACCTGTCCTCAATCACAATGGTTCAGCAGGTGTTTTCCACCGTTAGCGTGCACGATAAGTGTTGACCATGTTTTCCATCACCTCCCGGATACTTGCCTATGATGACGAATAATGACATGACCATCAGGCATAGAAAGACATGATAATGTTGAATAACAGTTTCACTCTGTATGCACACGTAACTAAAAAAAAAGAATTATTGCTTTTTAATATATTAATTTATCAAGTATTTAAGGGCGTGGCCATAGAGTGACTATGTACGAGAATGAAATATATCTCAAAGTTTTGTTTTCTAATGATATTTGTAAATTAAAAATTCAAAAAGGTGTCTCACACAAAGCCCGTGTCATACACTGCGTGAATAAGCAATGGAATAACAGAAACAACTAGTTTCCTTTCCAAAGCCGTAATGATAAAAGCTTCAAAACGAAAGTGAATGTAGGAAAAAGGAATTGGTTGTAAAAATATGGAAAAGGGATCTTGGACTGACCATCACTACAAGAATAAAAAAAGGCCCGGAACTTCCCGAAGAATGTTTCGGCCAACTGAAAAACACTGTCGCTGCGGAATATACCTTGGCGTTCAATATCTTCCCGCGGACTGACGACAGCATTTATTCCGGTAGAACATAAAAAATGATGGGGAAAAAGGTAGAGAAGATTTTTCTCTCTCGAACATCATTCAACGACGACCGGATCTCCTTCGCCATTGTTTCCCAAGCGCCTTTCCTTCATGGCGTATTATCTCCATCAGGGGTTAAAACTAGGGAACGTGAGCTCTACGGCCTCTTTGGGTTCTCAAACTTTTTTGGTTCGCGGAACACTAATTCGCCGTGCGGAGTATAGCGGCACATCTCTAATGTAGAAGCAACCAAACCAAACACTACCAACTGCAACAATGGTGTAATATTATTGAAAGAGATTTCTTATTTGTGAGTTTTTATTGCATGAATTTACAGTTCTCAAAGTTTAATAAATAACACTACTAAAATACACAAGCCTGTTTTTATGTGTTCGTGCTTCCCCAATACTTGGGTGTTAGGACACCAGCCACGGAAAAGAGAAGAAATGAGAAAAGGAAGGGGGAGAGGACAAAGATGAATTTCATGTTAACCATGCCTCTTAGTGCCTCACTCTGTCTTTTTTACGTCTTTGATGGTGAGTGGAAGGAAGCAATTTTTTTACCTACCAGTTGGGCAGCGTACTTATGTCTCTTATTTTGTCGCTTCTATCAGTTCTATAGACATAGTGCGGGGTCAAAATAACATCCTCCGTATCATTCTGAAATTCTCGTGGGGCACGATCACGGTTTCCCATAACGCGTGCGCTCGCGTTATCGTCATTTTACAACTGCGCTCACGACAGCGAAAACGTGATATTTTCTTCAAATTTTGTCACGTGCTTTTATTAATATCTAGTTTTTATTGATGGGGTGCGTTCTTAGGTCAATATCTCTGAGCTTTGCCCTTCTGGAGCGGCTTGCGTTTTGGATAACGATAACGACAACGCGAAAGAAGGAACCGTGATCCCACCCCTGATCTGAAGTTTCCAAGCAATTCAAGCCCAGCGTGTAGCCTATAGCGTCTCCAAACCAAGTCATTCCATTGTGATTAACGCCCGGGAAAAACGAATACGTGAATTCAGATCTAGGACAGCCTGTGCCAGTCTGAAAATTACCTATCCTAAGTAAAGTGCCCATCGACACCCACGGAGGGATCCGATATTCCGGTGTAAAATCTCAGCGACTGCTGGGATTCAAGCCCGGGTCCTCGGCATGAGAAGCCAGGATGCTTTCTTACATATACAACGCCAACCTAATCTCGCGGGGAATCAGGGTGTAGGGTTAGGTGCACGGGAAGGGGGGGGGGCGGATTTGCAGGCTACACCCTTACTCAACCTCCTGTTCCCAGATGGCGGCTTCACTGCACACGTGGCCCCAAGAGGGACTGGTACGTGACCTATCTTTTCTATTAGATCGACCGACCCCTGGCACTCTGCCATTGCCACGGGGAGACACATTCGTTGCTCGGCCCAGTTGAAGCCGTTCCCTTTCGCTCTCCCCATTTCAATACCCCTCCTAGCCTCTCCTTTGTATATTACATCGCTCCCCTTTCCTCCACCTCTTTCCCTCCGCATTTCTCATATCACAATCCCCATCGACATGGATACGCTTTCCATAAAACTATTCTCTTCAGGTCCTTTTACACGATGCTTACTTCAGTACAGAAAATCGAAGTGAATGCCTAAAATCTTACCGTACGTAAAGATCTTAAGGCCGTTTTACCCGATGCTAATTTCAGTACTGAGAAACGAATTGAACTCAGCATGCTTAAAATCATCGCACCGCGTAAAGGTTGTGATCGAATCCGAGTACGGAATCGAATTCGATTATCAGTACTGAAAAGATAGTACTCAGTATAGAAAAGATAGAAAAAAAATCTTGAAAATGACGTGAAGACGTCGCAACCGGTTGAGATAGCATTAAAAGTAGTGTGGAAAATACAGTGTTATCTTTTATTAATTGAAAAGATAAATAAGTACGATACGTATTTTCCGTCTGATTCTTGGATCCAACGACCAATCAGGCGAGGCAAGCTGGCGAGTCGAGCGTTTCGAGAGAATACCGGTGGCGGCGCTGGAATCTTACTTACTTACTTTGGTGGCCATTCAAACACGGCCAGAGGTTTTTGGCCTCGTCAACCACTTGTCTCCACAAGGTATACCCTTTACTCTTCGTCTGTCCCAAAACTGTTTACGGTTTACACTGTTATATGGTTTTTAAAAATGTACGAAGAGAAGGTGGGCAGTTTTATTGCATTCCCAATATTTGGACAGTGCTTGTTTTAAAATGAACAATTGTCCCGTTGTGGATTTGTCTCTTCTAGATCCAGCTTGATGTTCCCCTAATGTTTCATCTGAGTAACCAGTTATCTTCTTGCATATAATTTTGGATGGGATTTTGAATGTTTTATTCATTATGAAGGATATTCTTCTATAGTTGTTACAGTTCTGTTTGTCTCCCATTTTGTGTATTGGTACTTCAACTGCTACCTTCCATTTCTTTTTTAAGGTTCCGGCAACTTTTCCTCTTTCCAAATTCTCAAGATAAGTTTATGAATCTCTTCCAGTTATGTTTCCCCCCGCACTTCAGGGCTTCGATTGGTATTCCATCTTCCCCTTGAGCTTTACCATTTTTAAGTGGCGATATAGCTTCTTCTACTTCTTTTAGCGATGGTTCATTGATATGGGGTTGTACAGTTTGGTATGTCACTGTTCCTGAGTCCTTTTGTTATTTCGCCATTCAAAAGTTTTTCAAAATATTCTTTCCATATCTTTAGGCTTGCAGCTTGATTACATATATTACTTTTCCTTTAGCGTTTTTTACCCCAATACTGTTTGGATTGGCTCCATTTTTTAAAATATTGTATGGTACGATAAAAGTCTCTTGCATTGTTATTAATTGTCCTATCCTCTTCTGCTTTTTTCAGCTGGCCTTTAAGGAAGCTCCTCTTAGCTGTCCTCAACATTCTGTTAACTTCCCTATTCCACCTTTGATAATTATCTTTCTTTTCTTCGGTGTTAGCTGCTAACCACTTCTGTTCAGATCTATTTCTCTCTTCTATTACATTTCTGCATTTTTCCCTGACACAAGATTTCTTGTTTCGTTTTCTGGTTCCTACTATTTCTTCTAATGCTGTTTGTACCGTATCTTTAATTTTATTCCATTGTTAATTGACACACGTGGTTTTTCTCGTCTTCCTCCTTTATGGATAGTGCTTCAAATTTATTTTTGAGTTCTAGTTCAAACTTCGTTTCGACAGCCTGATTTTCAAATTTCTATGAATAGTCTAGTCTCTTGTTTTCTTCTCTTGTTTCTACAAATTCTCTGTCTAACTTCAGCAATGACAAGCGTATGGTCTGTCCCGCATTCTGCTCCTAACATCTGTAATGCATATCCATTTTTAATAAAAAACTTTGTACTTTTCCACACTTTATTTAAAAACTGCGACCGGATTCACCATAATATGGCATCTTCTGGCACATTCTAGTTTTGGTGGGTGGAAAACCCACCAGAGGTTCCTCTGGATTCCTTTCTTTGCAGCTCCTCACTTCGTGGCCTTTTTTGAATTATTGTTTCGGCAGATCTTAGCCTACGTTTCTTGACCTTCAGTCACAGATGTTTGGGCTGGGGCTTTAACCAATCTTCCTTTTTTATTAAAAAAATAGAAAACAGTATAACTTGGTGACCTTCTACTCCTCCCACTGTCTTCCCCCGATTCACTTTCCTTCCTTTCCTCTCGATTTTTCCACTACCCCTTCTCACTCTGCTATGCCCCAACCTCTCTCCCCCATTTCAAACCCCCACCATTTTTAACTTTCTCTGGGTATAAATTGTATGACCTAAGCATCAGAATGTGCCAGAAGATGCCATATTATGGTGAAACCGGTCGCAGTTTTTAAATAGTGTGGAAAAATACAAAGTTTTTAAAATTAAAAATGGATATCTATCACTTCCACAAAGTCAAGCCTGAAACAATCAAATTTATCTGTAATTCAGCTTTTGTGTCTGTCTTCTGGCGCTGGTATCTACCAAAATAAAAAGATTTCAATAATGTCTGAAGGAATTGTTCAGGATTGTTGAAAACAGTAAAAATGCCATGATATCGCTGAAATATGCCAAAACAACATTTGCTGAAATATATCCCTTAAATATGAGCATTTTATTTACATAGCGTAAAGTTTCAAGTATCAGGCGAAAACTTGTGGAAATGAACGATCGCTAACATTATCACAAAAAAGAAGGATACTTGGTAAATTTCCACACTGAGTGTATTTCACCGACCTAGGTTTCGGCCAATTTTGGCAAATAAAATCTCTCTCGGTGAAATAAACTCACAATCAGTGTGGAAATTTGCCTAGTATCCATTTTTGTAATAATAATACACAACGTAGCTCTGCGAACGCCCGGACAGTGCTACTGTGGACTGAAATCAGCATCCTGTAAACACAGGCTCCGGGGCATCGAATTCGATTTAAGTCCCGAATTAGATTCCGAGTTTTCGGTTCTGACTTTAGTACTGAATTCAGTGCTGACCTAAGCCTCGAGTAAAACGGCCTTTATCCGATGAATAAATAGAATTAGATAATCAGTACTTAAAATCAGAAATATATAAGATACTTATTTTCTCATGTAGGCTTTAGCTGCCTTGCTCTAAAGCAGGATTTTTCGGGACGTTTCGCTGGGCCGAGTCTTCATTGTGATGACGACGTTTCGCAGGAATTCCAGCTTGCATCTTCAGACCAGAAGAGTGGATGATGGCAATCGCACGCACTAATATTGGGAGCCTCCCTAAGCACCCTATGTAAGGGTGCGCAATTACCCTCCTTCACACTTCTGTCCTGAAAATGGAAGCTGCATATGCCTCCGAAACGTCGTTATTACGACGCAGCGAAACGTCCCAAAAAACCCTGCTCCATACTTATTTTCTGTCCAATTCTTTGATCTATCGACCAATATCAAGCAAGCAAGCTCGTTTAAACAGCTTTCATGGCGAATGGTTTTATTGCATATGTAAAAACCGTTGACATTGTAAGCGTTTGAATTCTGCAATGCAAACTTCCCGCACGCTTCATAAAGGGCCGTTTAAAAATTTCCGATGGCTGGATATAATCATTGAACTTTCACCTGAGTTTGTAAGTAAGTATAACGTATGTTAGTTTTTCCACATAGATTATTAACAGCAAGACGACCTACGTTTCGACGAAGCTCGTCATCGTCAGGTGACCGTCACCTGATGATGACGAGTCTCGTCGAAACGTAGGTCGTCTTGTTGTAATAAATCTATGAGGAAAAAGTAAGTTGTACTTATCATTTACAATGCTAAACAAATTCCACGAAGTCACGTCCGAGACAACGGAACATTCACCTGAGTTATTTTTGTGACATGGTGTCGCATGTTAATGCCCGATTGATTGAAGGCGTTGTCATCATATTTCATTGGTCATTGCCATCGATTTAACAAGGCTACATTTTATATAACTGGAAACCTAATAAACAACGTTATGCGACGATAAGTAAGGAATGCTGCCCTATCCGCTAAACTGTCTGAAGTAATGACCCACAATTCCTTTTCATTGGAAAAATTAAGACAAATTTGAGGCTTCATTCTGGCAAGCAGGTCCTAATGAAAACAAAACATGGAGATTTAATTAAGATATATTTTACTCAAGGTTTAGAGAAACTAGAACCCTTTTTTTCAACCTTATTGATGTTATTACAAATTTTAATGGATAGGTCATTTATGAGCTCGGTTGTGTACTCTTGTGATGCCATAACTACGTCAATAAGGAGCTTAGACCATGTAATGAATCGGAAAAGGAACAAAAAATCGATATTTCTACGACTTCTAAAGATATTTACCATATATATTAAAACGCACTGTATTCATAGCAAGCAGTACACTGAATTTTTCATTAATCCTCTTCCATTCCGCATAGCAGCACGAGCTATTGCCGCACCCTCTGTTGGAGAGACCCTCACCCAAGTGGTTTGTCGGGTGAAAGCACATTTGCCATCCGGAAGGAAAAGGGGAAGGTTTCTCAACGGGAACCCCCTGACCTCTTCCGAACGTCCCTTATTCAAATTTATGACGCCGGTTTGTGAGGACGGTTATACGGAGTGCTGGTCGATATTGCTCCCAAGCCTACGCTGCACGGTCTAAATGAAATACAAATAGGCCGAGGAAAACTATAACATCCATGGATGAGAAGGCATTTGATTCAAGAGCAGTTACCCTTTTAATTATATCGCTCCTTTGAGGACCAGGTCGAATCTGCTTTTTCCTTTCCTTCAACACAGTTTCACCAAAGCACAGCGTAATACAAAAATTTGAGTCAAATCGTTTAATTGCATAAAAAAACACTAGAAAATATATTCAAGCAATGCATGGGGAAAATTATAAAATGATTATCATTACGTGTAATTCCCCGAGGCTTAAGGGTTAAGTGGAAGAGACTAAAATTCCTCTAGATTTTTACAGGCGCAGGCCCATATCTCCTTAAAAAAATTATTTCTTCATCTCAACATACGTACTTCCACACCAAACAGTGTGGAATATTACAAAGTTTTAATTATTGCATCATGTCGAAATTCTACAAAGTCAACCCTTCAACCATCTTGTATACCTCATTAATACTTAATGTTTCCTCGTATCAGTTATTAACGAAGCGGGTGGCTTTATTTTATCAAACGAAGTATCGAAATAACAATTATATCCGCATTTTAATGTGAAGATAAATTTGGCTAACTGCAGCTTCCTCTCCTGTTCAATTCAATCTCTCTTTCACCTTGATTGCGTTTCCCTCCAACATTCCTCTTAATTTCATCCTTGTTGTACCTCGCGGGGAGTTCTGGTATATTTTGACGATGGCTTTACTAAATTCAATGCTGAAAAATAGCTTAAGATGAATTCTTTGCTTTTCCCCAAGATAGTTGATTTTGAGGATGACAAAAACTGAATTTTCGGGACCATAGACTAAAAGGTTTAAAGGAAAACGTATTCATCAGGGGAGATAATGGGGGAAAATCCTGGTATAAGAATGATATGTTTTTATGAATAACATTAGCGGAATAAGTCCATTTGTACGAATGTATCCCCTTTCAATGACAGAAAAAAAATTGGTGAATTAAATCTTCAGCTCAGTTTTCAGTTCGGGTAAGCTTTCATTCTTACTACAAGGTTTCTTTCGAGGTAGACTGGCATTTTTTTATTTCTTTAGTGTAAAAATTACTTTGATAAATTCTCTTTCGCTCTCAGTTCGGTACTCTTGATATATTTTCATGAATTTCATAGACATTATAATTTTATATACTTTCCTTTGGGAGAGGATTGGTATAGGGCTTAATTTACGTAATATAATTTGAACGTTAGTTTGGTTCTCAATAATACCTTTTTCTACTTGTGGGTAGAGTCCCTCATAATGCATATTTTTCATCAAAATATTCATTCACTTAACTTACTTTTGAATTCTACAAAACAATCAGTCCATTGAACTGATTACTAATATAAAATTAAAGGAATGGAATGCAATGAGAGTATTTTCACATTTTATTTGCAAAAATAATTGCTGCTTCTTCAACACCCGTTCACTCTATGCAATTGATATTTTAGTAATATGCAAGAAAATTATTACTTGCAACGTTCCGAAGCAAAGAATTTTGAGGAATTAAAAATCTTGTTTTTCTTTAAGGTAACGCTCGATGTGTTCAAGCTTCCTTGAGTATTTATTTGATTTCTCTCCAAGGAAGTGCGCTCCAAGAAATGGCTTTCCCTTCGGTACACTTGGCAAGTAATCCACCTTAATGTGCTTCCTGGCCGATATCCAGAAAAGGTCTACATGAGAAATGAAACCAACCGTGAAAATAATTGAAACTAATGCACCGGCAAGAATAACACTGCTGACGTAAAATGCACGTCATGAATGCGCACAACGTACAAAAAAAACCCTCACGGTATTCGCAATGCCTTTTTGATTAATTTTTTATTTTTTTTGCGGTAATATTTACCGGGACACTTTTTTCAAGATAACAAATAACCTGTATAGGTTCCGTGAATTAAGTTAGTCTGGTTCGCAACCATGTGACAGTAAACAAAAGAGAAATCCTACATTTTCCTTATTTCTGATGAACTAACGACGATTTCACTGCTAGCATGCCTTATTCAACCAAATATATCACGAAAATACATCTTATTCTTCTTGTTCCTTCTACGTATTAGGTATAATGCCTTTTCTTTCTTCATCCCTTCGCCTTTCAATCTTGCACGATTGTAAGGTTATCACACCATCTTTTTCCCAACAGTAAGTCATCACGAGCTATTTTTACTATTCTTTCTTGCTATTCTTTATTACTAAACTACATACGGACATAAAATGGCTGTTGATTTCTTAATGTTTATAAAATACATATAAAATATCCTTCCTCTTAACAAAAGGCACCAAGGGGTTCACATTTTGTCTCATCGAAGTACTGTACATGATTTTTTCAGACATGTAATTGAGAAATGAAACCTGAATCCGTCTAACGTAACTTTTAGATGAGATATAGAACTGTAACCTTAGTGACTTTAGAGTTCATGATGAGAAGCAACAGTACAAATTTCACTATAAAAATAGTGGAATTTTGCACTGTGTTTGTTCAACATGAATTCTATCAACAATTTCCACCAAGTACCGCCACAATCGATTAATTTGATTAATTACTTTAACTTACATTTCGTACATGATACAGAAAGCAGATAAAGCAGATACTATATTGCCCTCCTTTCCGCATTTCTCAAATATTTGTAACAGTAGCCCAGAGCTTCTCTCCATTTCCATGTAGTACCCAACTAGGGATCGGAATACCTCTGCCTTCGCCGGGATCCGAACGCCGGCCCTATGTTTGAGAATCCACCCGATGTAAACCTGACAATAGTATTCGTCGCTATTAGGCCCAACCCTTGAACTTGGCCACCAGTGGTTGCGATTATTGGGCTCTAAGGGTAGGAAACCGGTACTCTAGTCACCAAACCTACTCGAACCCCGTAAAGCTACACTAAAATAATGATCATTTCCCGCCCAACGTAGCGAAGAACGAGGGCTATATGAGGAGGCTTCCTTCGTTGCACAGCTGATAAAGCACTTCAAAACGCGACTGAGAGAAAGGTTGAATGCGTTGCATTATCACTCGATCCATAATTTTCCGTCTAACATAACTTTTTTATGAGATATAGAACAGTAATCTTAGTGACTTTAGAGTTCATGATGAGAAAAAAAACAGTACAAATTCCACTATAAAAAATAGTGGAATTTTGTACTGTGTTTTTTCAACATGAATTCTATCAACAATTTCCACCAAGTACCGCCACAAGCGATAGAGGTTTCTGAAAACGTGGAAGAGAAATTAACGGGTGAAATTTTTCGTTTTCACCTTTTTATACAACAGTTCACGAATAACAAAAACCACCCAGAGACAATTGAATAATAGAAAAAAGTTCATTCACCTGAGTAAATCAGGTAGTCACAAAGCGAGGTATGAAATAAGCTGTGGACATTTTAAAAATTTTCTGCAAATAAAATTTCCTGCTGTGCTTTTTCCTGTTATATTACACAACTTTAGTGTCTCAACCCTTTTTCAACTCAGTAAGGAATACAAGAAATATAGTATATTCGAGTTCATAGTTTGCCCATGTAATTTTACCAAGTAAATAGACACAGTGCACATTCAATGTAAAAAAAGCGTACTTTTAGAGTTGTTATTTCATAAAGACAGTTTTAAGGGCAGAAAAGTTGTAAAAGATCCTCCCAGGGATTAAGAAGAAATGGTATGACTCATCACAAACTCCTGTTGAGTTCATTTCGAGGCAGGGTCGTCCTAGTTAACAATTAATTTGGTAGGATAGCGAATATGAAAACCCAGCTTCTTGAAAAAGTGAAAACAGATATTTCGCCACGATGTAAACCTTGCTGTGTGACGCAACCCATCAAACACTGCCGGGGGCTAATGACTCGGCCCTTTCAGCCGGTGCCTCAGGAGACTGTTCTGATAGCCATACCGTCGTTAAATTTCATTCACAGGTTCCCTCACCAACCTCCGACCTTCCCCGTGGCATTGGGCCGAAAATTAAATCACCACCGCTCACCCTAAGTGTCCGGGGACGAACATCGACCCACCGCAGCCCGCACCCCAAAAACCCTTTTGTGCTCCGAAAACTGTTGTCGCAGATTGTTTCGGCCAAACACGAAATAATGATTAAAAAAAGAGAGAGACCCCCGTTAGGTCGTATATAGTCCCATACTTTTTGGCGGAAAGAGTTTGGGGAAGTTAAGGGAAAGCCAGAGTATTCTTGTTTCTCTGCGATATTACCCGAAATGGAGACATTAATCACCCCTGGTTCTCCATTATCCCCGGTCCTTCTATAATCCCGTCCCTCTTTCAACTAACTTTCACCTCTACACTTTATCTTTCTTTATAGCTCTCACTAAAGTTCATGCCGCTGCGCAGTAGTCGATTTTGCGACGTGGGCTGCGGAACTATGAAAATTCTGGTAAACGAGGGAGGAGGGTAGCTTTAGTATGGAGGACCAGTTAGAAAACCTTTCTAACTACTGCCAGCACAAGCGCTTCGAGAAATGGCATGGCATGGCTCCCCACAACCAGCCGTCCCATTTCGACTCATCTCACAATGGGCCCTCTAGACCCTTGTAAAGTCAGAGCGATGAGTAGTTTTAACCACCAGCCGTGCGCGTGTATCTTGTGTATTTTTTTCGAAGTAGTTTTTGGTTCCCTTGCCTCACACTCTCTCGTTGCCTCCCTCTCACCCCTCCGTCACAGACTACACAAAGAGGACAAAGGGCGTTTTAATCAGTAATCAGAAAATGCTATTTTCGCCATGTTCTAAGCGCGTTATCGACGAGTTGAGCAAGTGTCTCAACGGTGATTTGGTGATTTGTAAATTTCGCGGATAATATTTGTCGTTTCCTGGTGAAGTACTGCATTATCTTGAAAACTTCAGGAGTTTAGGGTTTGGTTGGAAAAACAGCATGGCTGAAAGTCAGATAAATGTTGGATTTTTTTTTATTGACTATAAATTGCCGGAACAACTCTATATTTTGTCAAAAAACCGAAACAGTTTGCTCCCGTTATCCGGAACATGCTGGAAGGTAAGCTAGGCCATCGGCACGAAATTTATACTTTCCAGTTTTGCACCATGTTTGAATCTCTGTATACTGTTTGGATGCAAAAATGTTCAACTTCCTCATATATTCTTGTATGCATTAGATGTATGGATTGGGTTACCTGCAGTGACATAGCCGGGGGTGGAGGGGGGAGGGTGGGTCCGGTCCGGGTGGCACATTTTGGGGATGCAATGTTTGGAATTAAACCAAATTTTAAACACTTTTGAATAATAGAAAGACTTAATCTATCAACTATCCCAAGTAAACAATCAACCACCGATTAAGGAATCTTTCTATATTACCTATAGAATATCAATTATCAAACAAAATATATTTTGATAGTTCCATAAGTGCTTTAATATAAAAAAAACAAAAAAAAACATTTGTAATTTTTTGCTTTAACTTATGTAAAAAAGTAAAATCATTTTCTCTAGAACTTAGTTATGAAATTACGTGTCAATAGGATTGATATGTATGTATATTGTATTTTCCAAATGAAGAGCGGCTAATGACACAGGGGCGGCGCTCTGATGCTACGCCGCTGTTATCCGGTTACGGAGTAAAGATTTAGAAAATAATAGTGCGGCTTATTTGTATAAATACTGGTGATAATGGACCACCTTGTTTTTAATTGGTCTCTCTCACACTCCAATCTACTGCTAAAAATCCTCATATTCAATTAATTGTAGATATGCTTACCTCACTTTTTTTCCAAGACGCATCAGAAACTCTGGGGTATAATACCTATTCATACTGTTCTTCTTAAAATCATTTACCTCTAAGCTTTCTCGTTCTTTCATTGCGTATTTCTTTACCCAAGTTATCTTCTATTTTGAAATAGTTTCGTCTCAGCGTATCAGCCTGTAGTCACAATCATGCAGCTCTTCCATACATTTTGTTCATCTAGCCTGTATCTCCTCTGGCTTCAATGGTTATTGTTTCATTGTTCATGATTGAAACTACTGCTCCACCTTTGTTGCTAATTGAAAATGTTTTTATCTTCACGTTAAATATACCAGTTTCTCCCTCTCTCTGTAGTTTTTAACCTCAGGCTATTCCCTTTAATATGTGCCATTGTATCCTAATATGTGTCAAATCCCTTAGAATTAGCTAAAATAGTAGAATCAAAATCCCACATTTTACTACAAACATGCCATGGTAGCTTTTATTTCAAGGCATACGATAAATATCCTTACAAATAGTAGGTAAAAAAGTCGTTCACGTGGTTTATGGCAAATATACAGGGCAACTGCTTCCCGATATCCCACCTATGGGATGTAGGGGATCATCATTAAATGCATACGCTAATTTGAATTTCCGCCGTCTTGAACGCGCCCAGAACATGATCGATGCAATCTGCATTACGAAATTAACAGGGAGTGAATCGTGAATGTCCTCTCTGTATATTCTGTGCCTCCGTATTTTCTCCTTCACCCATAAATGCAACATCTTGTACACCCCCTCCACGTATGCCTCCCCTGCTTGCCTCGTAGGTCTGTGCCAGGAACTTATGCGAGAGCTATACAAAATAAACATTCCATAAAGACGTGATAAAATAATTAGTTCCTGGTAAATATTTAACCAACAATGTTTTTTCGTTAAATACTCCAACTGATGAATGATTGATAGTTGAAAAAAGTTAATGGCGTCAGGATTAGTGACTTGCATTTTTTGTTATTTTTGCCTGATTTTTATCTATATGAAACACATGGTAGTGCGAGATATGGCGTCCTTGTAAAACAGTTCCTTCTGAAATGAAAATCCAGCAATACGACTCAAGAAGAGAGCAATTGACAACTCATGTTATCTATAAAAGAAGATGAAATTAGACTCCTTCTAATGTCTTCTACTAATGTCTAGCTTCAGTTACTTTTGTAGTAAGGAGAGCTAACATGGGTTTTGAAAGGCACTATTTTAATTTGTATTGCTGGACATAAATTGAAGATTAATTCAAGTTGTCAATAAGTAGCAAAGAAAATTAGACTCCAGCTAATTAGACATAAGTAGTTTACATTGGAAGGAATCTGATTTCCTCTGCTTTTTATTGTCAACTTGGATTAATTTTTAATATATTTCCAGCAATGCGAATTGATATAAGGCCATTAACAACCCATGTAAGCTCAAGGTACTACGAAAGTAACTGACCCCAAATTATCTGGAATCATGGAACAATCATTACATACAGATGATCGCTATAGGTTAACCTATTGCTGAAACCCAGGCTTCGCTTCGGCTGACCAAAAAATTAGTTCTGATTCTCAGATGACGCCATTCCATACCATCATTGGATTATAGCCTTTGCCAGCCTAATTCATTATCACACGCGAGGCATGGGGTTGCCACCCATTGCTATGACTTTACTATGGATCCTATCTTGAGGTCACATTGTGACTCGAATCGAAACAGGACGGCAGGTAGTGGTGAGGATATTTCATAATTTTAGAGACGATTCTCATAATATATGATTTTAAATGACGCCAGTTTGTTTCAGTTACTGCGACACTTCTATCTCCCCTCCTTCCCGTGTAGGTCTGCGCTAGGAAAGTTTGCGAGAGCTATACCTCTCTTCCTTTCCCTCTCTGAAGGCCTGTTCACATGACGCCTTTCATCGTAAGATCACTGACTAGCATTCCGGCACCAGTTCAGTAAGGCTTGAGAGGCGATACCTACGGCAGTGACAAATATTACCTCTGTGTACACACGAAATTAGGAGGCGACGTTAACACTCCTGAAATCTAGTAAGTATTCTATAGAGGACTTAACGCTTGAAAGACTAAGTACCCTTCCACAACTTCATTTAAGGTATTAACCTCTCAATGCATCACCTATATATGCACTGGTACCGATATGGTAGGAAAAATGGCACGCACTCTATTTCTTTCCACTTCCTTACGATAATATTAAATGCCACCAGGTGGCACACGATGCAGGTGTACAGTACAATGTACAGACAACGACATCTTTAGCCGGCAGATTTGCAAACACTGCCAGGCACCAGCATTGACTCATCTGTGCACAGGAATTCACAAACACCATTCCTCCTGCTGCAGCCATCCTGCCAGTAAGCCTCTCACTTTTAGAACTTTCGAAGAGAAAAATTAATTAATGGAAAGGCTAAGAAAAGAAAATAAAGGAGAAAATAAACTTTCGGCCTTGGCCCGCAATACAACAACCCACACTCTCTTTCCTTGGCCTCCATCGTCTCCTTCTGTCCCCACTATCCCTTCTCATCCTTCCATTGTATCTTCGTGGTGGCACTCGACTTTCCGACTTCTCTTCCAACTCTGATCTCCTCCCCAATTACTCCTGCTCCCTTACCCTACTCCCCCAACCCCCACCCACCTTTTCTGCTCCTTCCCTTCTTATAACAACCTTTTGCGAGAGAGTCCTCGGCTAACTGGCACACAACTTGACCCCTTCTTCTTCTCTTACACCCGACACCTCCCCCCTAACTCCCCCTCACCACACACTGTCTCGGTTTCCTCAAGCCATCCTCACCTTCTTTGAATGGAACAGGACAGTTTTAGACAGGCGTCAACGTGGATAACTTCAACAACGATAACTGCGAATTAAAAGGCGAATTAATATAAGAATACGTGATTTTAACAGTGGTGAAAATGAATAATATTTATTTCTCATATTCCAGTAGCCTACTCGAATATAAATTTCGTCTTTAACTGAAAGGTATAAAATCCTTATGCGGATGCATCAACCACAGGCATTAATAATTGTCTTTCAAAAGTGCATAAAATTTTAAAGTCACGTGATTCAAAACGTCATCTCGGTGGCTTGACGTCACTGCACGGTAACACTTCTCTAATTTACTTGCATTTCAACAAGAAGGATCAAATCATAGTAGTTCATTGGCTTCTGAAAACGTATTAAAGACGATATTTCGTCAAATTACGACAAACATAACAAGGCTGAAAAGCCGAACTTAACAGGGCATACTTCATATTACTGTAGGCGATATATACCGTTCCGTGACGCCATCCCTGGGGTCCCGATGACGTAGTGTTTCCACACCGCCAAGTGCGTGTAATGTTTAAGAAGAAATATTTCCATAACACAAAATTTTTCCAATAAAATTAATTTCCTCTATATTTAACAATATTTACAACAATATGTACTTCAAATATAATTAATTTCAAAACATAATGCATGTAACCTATTAATAGATAGCAATTCACATGGCATGAGATACGAACCCGGACATCTCTGATGCCCCTTTTCAAACGATGCTTACCTCAGCGCAGAAAATCGAAGTCAATTCTGTGTTATTAAAACCGTACCGTGTAAAGGAAGTTATCGCAAACGATGAAAGAATCGAATTCGATAATCAGTGCTGAAAAAAGAAATACTATTAGCTAGTAATAAGTATGATACTTATTTTTCATCCAATTCTTGGATCTAACAATCAATCGTTGGCATGCCAGCGAGTCGGAGCTGTAATCTACTAACGGAATCTTCGAAGGAATTGTGGGAACTGTAATCGAGAAAATGCGCTCTTGAGACATTAAGAACTGATTTAGCTAGTTTAGAAAGTACTTAAAAGTATACGTCAAAACAATACGGAGCAGTTTATTTATGATGCATAGTTCAGTAGTAGTGAGGCATCCTAGAAATGAACTACTTTATTGAAAAGTAAAGAATAGTTCCTTATAAGTATTTGTTCAGCATTAAATTCATTCCAGCCATAATTCGCCCTGCAACCAAATGAACCGAATCTTTTTGGGCCGCGTGTATTAAGACGGGACAGTTTATCATTGGCAACTCAATCAGCGTATATAGAGTGACGAATCATAATAGACGAACCGAACCCTTCCTCTACCAATTCCTTTTTCCTGTATCCTTCCTTTTCATGCATGGTACCCCTTGTGCCCCTTGCCACACACCCTAGCTGCGGATCGCGGTGTGGAGAGCAGATGTAGGTGTAGCCAACAAGTAAAATCCAAGACACCAAATAGGTCTTGTCTCGGAAATTTCAACAGCTAGAGTGAAAGTTTTAAATTACCAGGACATCAAAGGCACACGTGGCACGGCAATGTTAGCAGCGCAAAACAATATACGGCTTGCCTTTGATACACGAGGCTATTCATCCAAAAGACCTTCGTATTGTAAATATTCATCAAGGGACAGGATAGCATACTTAAAACGCCAAATGTGCCAGTGGACCGTGCACAAAGGCTTTTCGTAATCGTCGGAATTCTTCAGTAATTCACTCAAGTCACGCATGAAATGAAAACTTCGCCGATAAAAACGTTAATTTAAAAAAAGGAAAGGCTTTCGAACATCGCAGAAAGGCAGCCTGAAGGCTTCAAGGTAATGGACGTCAGCGATTGGCAGAAGAAAGGCCAGACAAAATCGTAATCTGTTCCTGCTGCATGGAAAAACGCCACAGTAGAATTTCACTTTCTGTGCCAAATTTCGTCACCCTCAAAAATCATTACAATCATATCCCCCCAATGACCTCTCAATAAATTGATATATTTGGCATCATTAAAAACAAAATATCAAGTTCGAGAAAAATACGCGGTTTTTAAATGTTCTTTGAGAGTTTTTTTAACCTTTAACCAAGATACCTACCTAATTTTCAATTTAATTCTGTCACCTTCAGGACTACTATATATAGTACATAGTAGGTTTCACATAACACAAGACGTAAACATATACTGTAGAGTCCTGTAATCCGAATCATGACAACCCAAAAATCCTATTAATCTGAACTGAACTGAAAATATTGACCTGAATGGGACGTGACCCATCCACCCACTTCAACTAGACCAGTGGACTATACAGACAGGTTGATGACTCAACCCTCAGCCGTTTTACACCGCTTGGGAATCTGAAAGTACGTTTCTTCCTAGCTCGTCGGTTAATTCGAACATCTTGCAATCCGAACAGGTCTCGGTTTCAACTAGCTAAGGATTATCGGGGCTCTACTGCATTTATAAAGGTGTGTCACCTTTTTTCAGATTTATGAATGCACAGACTGATATAAAAAGTAGGGAAATGTTTGTATTTTGATATTCTGAACGTCACATCTGGGTTACAGCATACCGACTATTATATTTCGTTGGTAGCCTTTAAGATGATTTAGAGTTGAATCGAAACGTTGGCAAATTGATGAAGGGTTGTGTCATTAAATAAACATTGTAATTTCCGCACTGGTTTATTGATGACAACCCCCGATTGGTTTCAACACTTTTCGGTATTTATCAAGATAGTACAATTCTTTTCTGTGGCGAGTGCATATTTATACCATGTTTCGGAAAACGGGGCGGGAAGAGTTTATGAAGTAGCGGTTTGGATGAACATTTTTTAGGAGGGGAGACAGGTACGAGGTAGAAAGGTAAACACTTAAATGTTGGAATGCACAAATTTACCAGGTCGTTTAACAAACTCGTGCCAAAATACTTGGCATGACTTGATTTCAAAAGTCTCGATAAAATCTAGATCTGCGCCTTTGCCATTAAGGTGGTTCAACGAGTATTTGAATACCCGATTTAACGGTCTCTCATCTCAGCACGATCTCACTGCTCTAGTAGTTCTTGGGAGTTGCCATCAGCGTCGCCACCGTAGGAAGTGGAATGGGGAGCAGATGGGAGGGACCCTTTATCTATCAGCTCGGATTTTCCGGGGGGGGGGGGGAGGGCGACGGCGGCTGAAGAGCTTGCGTAATCATCGGCGATCAGGTTACACAGAACATAAATAAAGTCGAGAAGCTTATCTTTCGATGCCGAGTGTGAAATGTTTTCCTCGTCCTCATTTGGGTTTTAAGTAAGAAAGGTCAGAAATTACCTAAAACTGAAAACACCTAAAGGGTTTTGGGATTGTCGGCGTTGCCTTGGGAGTATTGTTGAGTTTTTAGTGGTTGTTAAATTTTATGGACTGAAGTTATTGAATTTGTCCTCCAAGATTTCTAATAATATCGTCCATTTGATTACTTATTTTAGCGAAATTCACTTGGGGCTTCGTTAAGTAATTGGTGAGCATTTTTAAAGAGGCTATTTAAAATATTGTCTCTCTCTCTCTCTTTCACATGTGTCTACTTTCGACCATTGTATTTCATTGACGTAAAAGTTTAATGTTACATCTCTAAAGTTTCCTACCATTTACAGGGCCAAAGCGCTCTCGGATTTTCCTCTAATTCTTACAAGAGTACTTCTTTCTTGAAGATCCGTGGTCTAGGCAACAAAAAATTTCGTTTATGAACGTTGTGCATTTACGTTTTTCGTTTAGCTATGATTTAACAGTTAAATTGAATGTTTTCTATAACAAGAGAGAAAACGGCATTAATGCTCCAAATATATCAACACGTCATTTTATATTTTCATTATTTGTTCAAAAACTTTTTTCTTCGCAGGTAATTCATCATATTTAAAAACATTCGCGCACTGATGAACCCAGTGACTGGTTGGACAGAGTTGCGCTCTGCCGTACTAAGGCGAAAGGCGAGTGAAATTCACACATTCAGGGTACAGAGGCCTGTTTTCCAACTTTCAACAAAACTCTGACACCGAAAATCGTACCGCGAGATCATGCCAAGATGCTTCGCCCAGGATTCAATCCATTATCCTTTGGTGTGTTACTGAACGCTCTACCTACTGGGCTACCATTCACTTGTTAATTACAATTAGTAATTATAATTATTAGGAGACAAGTCCAGTATGATCCCCCTGAAAATTATCTTATCTATTCGTAAATTATCTATTTCTTCCGTTCTGTGCATTTTTACACAAAATTAAAAGTTGAGCAGTATGTCCTAGAAACTTAAATAAAGAAAATAACAGCCTGCAGTAAAAATTCGGATAGAAATAACTAACTACCATTAGCACAGGAAAGCAAAATGGTTATATAAAGCTGTAATAAAATAAAACATTTATTGATCACATAAAATCGTATATATTAACATAACTCTAAGAAATAGTGCAACAGCAAATTGTAAAGGCCACTGAATATCTGTACCATTAATACATAGATTTTTAACGGATCTTCATGCCTTTTGGATAACGAGGATCCACGATTTCGGGAAGTAGGTGATCCATATAAAATTCTTTTAAATTTACCTCCATCTTCTCGTTCCAAAATTCGTCATCTCTTTCAATCCTCTGAACTATCATTCCAAACGGGCTTCAAACAAAAAATACGCAGTATTCTTTTTATTTAATGTGCAGCTGACCCTGCACCTGGTAGTAGTAATCACTATTTTTCTTTAACCTTACTTCTCCTTCTTTAATCTCACAGTAAGAGATCATTTTCCTATTTATACCCTCTATAGGAGAAATATCCCTGCATTTATAGGGGCATTTCACCTGTAGTAACCCCTTTCCATTGGCAAATATTCCATCTGGCGAGGCGGCCAGAAAAGGCAGTTTTTTGTCCACAAAGAGACCAGCTGGAAAAACTTTGTCCCCGCTGTGCCTTTCGTACTCAGAAATTGCCTTGGGTTCGCTTACTTCCCCTTATTGCGTGGATTTACTTCCTGCAAACGAATGGTAAAGCAAACCCTTGACTATATTTGCGCGGGGAGTTGTGCGTCGTAATTTACAAATGCGCCCGAAAGAGGAAGCAGTTAGCCTCTTCAATCTTTCCGATATCCACATCTCGCAGCGGCCCTGATCCCTTGTGTTTTCTTCCAGTCTCTTTCTGTCACGGTCGCTGAGTCTTAGAGACATGAGGAACTCTTCTCTCCGTTCGTTGTCGATCTCTAGAGTCTCTTTAGTGACTGCTTCACTTTGACCCACAAGGCCATAGTGTTGGTCCGGACCAGCGACCCGCAATCTTTTTCGCTTCGATGAAGAAGGCATCTCTAGGCGTCGTTTACACCTTAAGTCTGCCTTCCTTTGCGTGGAGGTAGTATACTTTTTTATGTAGAACCCTGGGCTCTTTTCCGTGATTTGCTTGTGTATCAAGCCATGCAATTGGGGTCCAACGTTGCATGCAGTTGCCGTAATCTCACACCGCATTTGATACGCGCCCCTCGGAGCAAAGTTCACTCTCTTTCCTCCAATATACTTTGCCACGTATGCATTATATAGCTCGGCATGATTGTTTGTGACATTCAATATCGAGCTGGGGGAGTGACGAACGAGGAGAGCATTTGAAGTCAAAATGTCTTCCCAAATGCCGCTTTTCTTCAGCTGTGGAACCAGATTCACTTCCCCTTCCTTTGGCCCCTTACAGAAGTAGTCTGCACAACTGGCATGATCACCAAAAACATGGCTTGGGCCATTCTTCAAGTCCTTCTCAAGGTCTCTAATTGAATCTGGTGATTCTGTATTTTTTCTGTAGCCTATAGCCGAAATTACAGCAGTTCTTTAACGCATTAAATTGTCTCCTATTTTCTTGCGTAATGTAATCGGAATCCGACCGTGGATATTTTTAGTTCTATTTACCTTTCCTTTTCAGTATTTTCCTCCCCGGAGAATATTATAGTTTCAGATGGTTTAGTTTCCATCTCACATTGTTCTGTAAAGAAGGCATGAATACAATATCAGTTATGACTTCGAGAAAATAGTTTAACCTGCGTACGAAGAGGCCATTTAATTATCTCGTAAATATAATATTGCGAAATAAATACCTTTATCTGTTTTTTTTTTCCAGCGATTCAAACTCTGAACATTGTAAGCTCTTCTCTTCTTTTTGTAGTATGCTTTACGATACCGCGCTTTTCTATAAGGCTTCGTGGACTCTTCCATAACGCCTTCCCTTCTGCACGCTGGAGAACACAGGCACACGCACCCTTCCTCAAGAGCTCGTTTCTCAAGACTAACAAAAATCCACCCATCGCGAAGTAGCGAATTTTCGAGAATTTCTTGCGAAAACCATAAAATGGAAAGTTCGTTTGAAGGGTCCCGGAGGTTTACAACCGTTAGCTGAATGATCTGAGCATCTACAGGGCTTAGATGGTTTGTGGAAAGTCGTTTCCTTCCATACCCTTACCGAACTCATTGGCCTTGCAGCTGCTTGCAGCCTTAACTTTTTATATTGATGTAGGCTATATTTTCATTTTGAAGGAAAATATATTCGCGATAAATATGAAATCAGTCACCAAATAAGCCATGATAATCTTGGAAAAGTTTTTGACACATCTATTTTTCGACGGGGTACCATTGTCAACCATAAACAAAATGTATTGGACCTAATATCCTGACAAAGAGTGAAAAATCATTCGAGAAAGCATGTCAAGGTTCAAGAAACTAATATTATATTTCAGTATCTCTGACAATCAATCGCAACGTAAGTGAGAGAAAGAAAGGAACTTACTATTGCCAAAACGATGAAAATAATTAAACCCTCGAAGTGAATTGGCATGATAATTCAGTGTTGGCCGTTATAACACACTTGGGCACTAAGAATTGAAATCCCGGAGAGATTTTTCAATACCGAGATTACGGGATTGTGATTTCCTCAATCCAGAGATCCCAGGATTTATCTATAGTATCACGTGCATATATGGAATTAAAATAAAAAAAGAACTAAAATATCACATGCACATATGGAACCCATATTAAAATGACGCAAATTGTAAGCAACATCGATTATTAATAAAGTTAATATTATTATAAAACAACACCACACAAAGTTTAGAAACAGAGGAGTATCTTCAGTGATGATGACGTTGCTGAAGTATTGAAATCCGGGTCTTGCGTTTGTTTTACTTTGTTTTTTAATTGTTTTATCTTTGGTACTAAAATTGGAAAAACCCCACAAAGTTACTAAAGAATCTGTTTTACTAAAACGTAAAATAATACAGTTTTTCTTGCGGGATAAAAAATAATGCACAATAGCAGTATCAATTGCTCATAAATTGAAAGAAATTGTAGTCTTTTAAAAAATTCGAACAAACTCGAGAGTTTGGTTATCCTGACTGAAAAGTTACTCACAATTTTTTCAAATATGCACTTAAAAAACACAGTGTGTAATGTCTCGTCGCTCATTCTTGACCTATATTTATTGCAAAGCAAACCCGCTGATAAAAAAGCCCTTTCTGATTCAACACTAATGGGAGGAATAGCTAGTAAGTGCTCGTAAATAATTTGCATATTTTATCATGTCCGTCCACTTTCACGGAAATTCTCTAGCTTTTGAACTATTGATCCTCGGTCCTTTGAACTGCAGGTAGGAGGATGTTGTTTGGAAGGAATCAAACATTGGGTAATGACCGAATCAAGTTCCTTCATTAGCTCATCCGAACATAGTGAACCACTTTCTGAATATTTAGCAGCTGACTCTCTCTTGCTCTATGCAAGCCATCAATATATCGACGTTTTGTTTCTAAAGAAGTTTGTTCTTCTTCCTCGCTTGCTGATTTAAATGTTTTAGTGGCATTTGATTACGAAATCCAAGCAAGTATTCTTTGAAAACTCTTTTTAGGTTTGCTAGTGTTAGCACAGAATATAAATTCCCCTAATCATGACCTCTTGCCCGTGAACCGCAGTGACAATACCGCAAAACCCCTGGTAGATTAGTCTCTTCAGTATTTGATTCTGAAAGGCAGTTTTCATATTATTCCCCAACTATGTATTCACATATGTTAGTTTTCGCATTAAGAATTCTAACGCAGCGTCACACTTCAAAACATTCTGATCTCTTCGGCAAAGCGCCTCCTCTATAATTTTCACTAGCTGAAGTGTTGTAAAAATAGAAGAAACAAGTTCATATTCACATTCATGGAATGATATTTCGGAATTAAAATCAATTAAGGCCCTCGCCACGCAAGGTTTTAGCATTGGAAAACGTGCTATCATGTCAACTAAAGTGTTCGATCGAATAAAAGTTGTTGCTTCAGGCTTGATTTTGTGGAATGACATCATGAATGAAAAGGACTGGCAATTTTCCACAAGAATATATTTTAAAACGACGGTTTCTGTGTTCGGACCTGATGATGGTGTTGTACACCGAAACCGGTCGATTTAAAATATATTCTTGTGGAAAATTGCCAGTCCTTTTCATTCACGTGTTCGATCGAGTTTTTACTTCAATAACAAGAGCTCTTTCCTCACCAAATTTTTCAATCACATATTTTTGAAGGAATCTGTCGTTTTTTGAGAATGATTTTCTAAATAGAGGAACAATTTTCCTTATTTTTTGGACCAAAATCTTAATTTTTTGTTCTTATTCTTACACGCATCTCCATCTTCAAATGGACAATCCCCGTCTGTTTCATCACTCAACGGAAAGTCTTCGCTGAATTCAATTTCTTCAAATTCGACTTCTTCTTCTACTTCAAATTAAATCTTTTTCACATTTACTCTACCCTCAGATTTTTACGTACCATTAATGACTGCAAGGTGGATACCACGAGCAAAACAAAGGTGATAATTCGTTGGTATTAACCTACCAACCTTTGCCATTACACTTGCACCATCCGTGGTGATTGCGAAAATGTCTTTTCCTGAAGAAATTTCAAATTATCTGAATTTCTTTTTTATAAATCCAATACAAACTTCAGAGGGCATATTCCAATTATATAGATAAGCTTCAAATTCCAGATCTTTGATTCTCTTTCAGAGGAGTGAACGTTAATATCAATATAGCTTCTATTGCGTGGCGAAGTCCATTCATCGAAAGTTAGAAATAAATTCTGAAGTTTAGTCCGTAAGCTAATCTCCGTTTTTATTTTGTATAACAAATGATTTATTTAAATTTGTCATTTAAATCAGACGTGTAGCATGTTACATTTCATGCCCAAGAAAACTTACTTACTAGGGTCACTGTACTGTGACGTACACATTTAACAAAAATGTGTACGTCAATGCCGGAATCCCAGGATTCGTATTGGTATGGAAAAATAACAAAAATTAGTTTCTGGTGGTTTTGGCAGAAATAGGTGGATTCTTTACTCGACGCCCATACACAGGATGGAATCTCTCCTAGATCACGCTCGCAGACCCTCCGTCAACCTTCCACACGAGTGAGCGAGCGAGCGAGGATGAAACTTGATCGCTGGAGATAAGGAAGCCTTCCCCCCTCCACCTCGACCCTCTCGGAGGCGAGATCTAGAGGTGGAATGGGAAGAGGACGGGCAGGCTGCGCGGGAAAAAATTCGAAAAGAAAGCCTCAGCTTCCGTTCATTTTGGAGAACTCGATGCATCGTCTCGCATTTTAGATACCGTAGGCTTGGGTCGTAAGATGAACGCATGGGATTAGTCTCTTCTTTTATATGAAGGATTATAGATAGTGTATCTCACAGGAATTTTCCATTTACGTTCATGCACCGCTGCAATAGGCGCTCAAAAACGCCTATAACAGTGAAGCTTAACATGCCATTTCTTCGTTTGCAAGCATTACAGAAGAAATTCATGTGCAAGTTACAAGCACTAAACCTTTGTGCACAATCTAGAGAAAACAAAATGGACGTATCTATTATAATACGAGCATGGCATTTAAATTAAAAAGAGTCTGCAGCGGCATTTCTGGCAAGGCGTTGAACATCCTTAACATGTAAAACATCAACTTTGAAATGAAACATATGGTTAGAACTAACCAAAGGAAAGAATTGTACTATCCTCTTGATACTGACTGATACTGAAAGTGTTAATACTGGTCGATGGTTTTTACCATCAAACCAGTGTGGAAATTTCCTTAATTACACAATTAACTCTAAATTCCACAAAGATCAACTCGCGAACCATTGACGATGTGTTAAAGTGTTGACCAAATGGTTGACTTTCTACCCAAATCCTCGAGAATTACAATTATGGAATTAAGCCGTGTAGTCAAAAACAAAATTGATTTTAGGCATACATTATTTAAAAGTCGCTTAAGCGATGTGGACAATGGGTGGTGACATTCACAATAATAAAACGGGAGTCCACTTTGTGGTTTTGTATGCTCGTTTCACGTGCGAGCATCGAGTTCCCTTGAATTCTCGATGAAATTTACAATAGTAAAGAAATTCTAGGTCCTTAGGCTTCCCCTGATGACCCATAAATGTGTTGTTTTTGGCCAAATATTCACGAAAAAGCAGTGAAGAGTTAGCAGGTTCATTATCGTGGTACAATTTCCATGAGTTATTTCGCCACAAATACGGGCCATTTCCTAACGCAAATTGCGTAGAGCTTCTAGGTAGAACTCGTTATTGACAATACGACCTGGTGGCAAGTATTCACGGCACATTATGAAATCAAAGAAAACGGTGAACCCAAATTTCGTGCATTTTTACATAACCTCGGAAATATCTAAACGCACTTCAGTAACAGAAACAAGATATACGAAAATTACTCATACGTATATTTTTTTAAATTCCACAAGCCGAAAAAGAACATCATTGACATTTTACATCGGGAATACTAGCAAAAAAATCGGAAGAACACACACATAAGTATATTTACGATGCGAAGTTTTCACGAATTTTTAAACTTTTGATTTTAGAGCCAACCCCTTGATCGTAGGCTACATCTAAATCCGCATCCTACCTTACTAACCACTGCGGGGGCGTATTGCATGTGGCTTTAAGTTGTCGACCAAGGAAATAGGAGGAGAGGAAAAAGGGTTAAAAAGAGAAACGCAAACGAAAATTGTTGTCAAATGTGTTGTTATTATTTTCCATTTATGTTAATGTCGTGAATGTTGCGTAGAAGAAAGAAATTCCTGTATCTCTCTGTTCGACAGGCTACAATATTTCTCATGTGAAGTCGCTTTTGTCTGGTCAGCAGGTACATCAACTGATGTAAAAATTATGTATCTCTTATCGGTTTAAAATTCCAGAGCATTAAATAATTTTGTTTTCTTTAGGAATAAAGTCCCGTCCAGATAAATGGCATAGCGAGGAACCAACAATTTATTCGCAAAATGTTTCTCAAGATTGCTTTGCATGGCAGACGGAAGAAACAATAATGTTTTCTTACTCTCTTATACGTAGGTTTAGCATGTTCTAATTCCCTAAAACATGAAAATATCTAGTTTTGAAGAGACTGAAACCGGAAAAAAATCGGGGTGTCGTTTATAAAATTTTAGCCAATGGTGTAATATTTTATTATTTGATTGCAATTACAAAATAAAAGCATAACTTTTATTTTGTAAGGTAAAAGTACTAGCTGCGGTGGCTCGTTCTAGTACTAAATGCTGGAGAACCGAGTTCAAATCTTGATACTAGTGGCCCTGCCGAACTCTTCTTGGCCGACTAACTCCTCTGGGTCCACCGGGAAAGCTTTAGAGGACGCGTAATGTATTTGAATACAATATTTTCGATTTAAAAATCTGTCGCCATGCATTTTCCACAGCGAATTTCTTCTTGCAGTGGACAGCGGACATAAATAGGGACATTCCGGGACAATTCAGAGTCAGCCGGGACAAATTTACCAACAGGGTGGGACTGATAAGAAGAAATGGTGTAAAGAAATAACTTCTTGCTATTCCACTTCAGTCATTTATTCCCGATTGGCTTCAAGGTAACATTGATAATGACGCAAAAACGTTGAATTTGATCAGTATTAAAAACCTAAGTGGAATACTACGAAGTTAATTCTTTTCACCATGCTAAACGTTGGAAAGTTCTACAAATGTCGCCTGCCTCCATCAGTTTAACCGGGGCGTATGGTAAACCTCCTTATAGGGAACAGGAATGGAAGGAAATGGTGGATAAGACTGAAGGGAAATATTTGGATGAAAATTCCCGCTCTGTAAAACGGAATGAGAGGAGCGAAGGCTTGCGGTAGTGGAAACAGAGGAAGGCAGTGAAGGGAATGGTGGGAATTCGTGGGGAAATGAAAACACAAACCGGGAGGAAATAGAAGCAACGTGAAAAGAGGAAGCTGGGAGGAAAAAAAAGAAATGGAAAAGGAAACGTCGGATGGTGGGTGATTGAAAGATGGCGATAGGAGAGGAGAGAATGGGAAGAATATTCGATCGATATGTACCCCTCCTTATATTCTCCGTTGGACATGGCAACATATTGCCACTCGATGCATGGAAACTGGAAGGAGTCTCTTGGAAAAATTGCGCAATTATTCGTTAATTTGGGACATGCATTATTCTACAAATATCGAAGAATAAATGATCTATGATTTTCCCGGTGAATATGACGTATAAAGTCTTCACGGGTATTACACAGGTAATAGGCATCATATATGCCAAAGTTTCGACGAACCACTTGTTCATCATCATCAGGACTTCTGAATGCCGCATGAGTCAAAATTGGCCGTTATTTACATGCAAAAATCCGGATCAGGTGACTCTTGATTGGATCGTTAGCCTGTTTGACCGTTGACTGATTCCCTCGCCTTCCATTTCACTTTTAATGCAACTTATTATAGGTTTCCAGGCATTACTTAATTGAAAAACAGTGTAACAGTTAAAATACCTTTTTTTATAGGCGGAACTCTATGGTCTCTATGATTATATCAACGGTCGCAATAGCCATGCGCGTGGCTAAGTATCTTTGCATGTTCCCATTGTATGGCATGGTCTTCGTTTATGCTATGCTCCGCTACTGGCGACTTCTGTGGTCGCGCCAATCGAAGAATAAAGTCTGCCATAATTTACTTCTCCTGTCATTTCTTGCACAGATCCCGTACAATTCCACCATAATTTCTAATACCAGTCATAATGACATGGAAATGAATCAAGCTGTACGAAGCTATATATTTTTATTGCTGGTTCATGATTATGTAAGTGACAATTTTTTTTGCTTCGTGTTTTTCGCGTATTCGTATCTCCAGTATGCAGTATCTTCGTTCTCCTCCTGAATTTATTGAATGACAGTGATACCTGGGTATGTCAGGATAAGCATAAATGTTGGCTAAAAACAGTGGGAATAAGGTACCTGAGAAATGCTTGCGGCAAAAGTAGGAGGGTTAGGCTTAAGAATGAGTGGGTGATGAAAGAATGTAAGTTGAAGTCTCCTGTAATGGCCATATTTGAAAGGAATGTGCTTCGTCGGTTTGACTATGTTGAGAGAATGGATGAGAGTCAAATAATAAAATCCGAGAGTGTAGTGAATGATGTGAGAGGAGAGGCTTTAGACCACGGAAATCATAGAAGATTGTGGCGAAAATGACTCTTAAGAGGAGGAATAAGGAGACTTGCACATAGGAGAACGCGTGTGAAGCTATAAATGAATTTAATGGAAGCGATAGAGGTATGCTATACAGAGATAATGCTATTTAATTTTTATTGGTTAATATCCCACGTAAATATCAACGCAGGCTGTTATTTAATATCTGGATATAAGAAGAATAAAACAGGGGAACATGCAGGGCATTTTAAAGGAGATCCAGTTATTTGGCCTCACAGTGATAACTAAGCTCTTTGACTGAGCTAACCCCGAACAGGAATGGCGTGTTGGATTATGTTTGTGTATGCATGAATCTCATCGCCGCGTGACGCGACGCCGTTAACGTTACAATACCTGGAAATCGTCAAATGGATCATACATAGTTTTTAAGTGGCTTTTAATATCATGGACAGTGGCGCCATGCGCTCGTGTGAGAGTACTTCGTCACGTCATATATACCCAGTACTGGTGAGAAGTTGATTTTCCTCTGTAGTCTCAATAAAATTCTAGATAAAAATAAGACGCCTGGGTGGCTTAAATTGATTGAATTACCCGATGCAAATTAATGGGACCTGGGTTTGAATTCCAGTCCAGATATGGGGTATCTTTATTGAGAATATCGCAAATGCCTGTGTGTTCTGCAAATTTCTCATTACCGCATGACGACCTTAAATTTCCATCGCGTAGATCTACCTATGCGAACAGCATTGAATCAACGCCTTTGAATCGCGTGTTCTCAATTAATGATCTAGGCCTTTTAGTTGAGCATCAACTTTATTTTTGCGACCATATCCAAGCTATTAAAACGAAAGCCATGTCTCTCTTAGGCCATTTCTACCGTTACATGGTAATCAAAGGCACTCGAGCACTTCAATCGTACTTCTCATCCTTTTTCCTTCCAATGATAACGTATTGCTCCCCGGCATGGGAAGCTATATTAGCTCCCACAAATCTTGCCTCCCTAAGCAGTGTCACGCATTTATTAGCAAAAATAGTGAAATGTAATGTTCCTCATTTATGCAAAGTGTCCACGGATGCCATTCTGACTTCCCTCTCCATTGACGGTATCTCTCGCTTAAATTCGACCTAAGATTCAGTTAGAACACCTTGAATTCTAACATTAACTGTCCGGAATTCCTTTCTCTCAGCAGCTTCAGAGTGCTTTCATGTCCCACCTGAACAGTCCACACGCCCGCTTCCCAGATTATCACTCATTTAATGATCAATCTTCTTCCGACTCGCCCCCCTAGTGAATTCACTCCCCATTGAGATCGATCCATTTTCTCTGCCCTTTAAAAACTTTACCAACTTGGCCATAACACATCTTTCCGTGAATAATGAGCAATACTTAGGTGCTACGTCTTATATTTATTTTCTGTTACGAGCGAGCTGTAAATTGGCAGTATTGCTGTCCGTGGACTACTTTCTTTAGACAAAATAATATTAAAAAATTGTCTGAGGTGATTTCATCATTGTGATTGTCCAGTACTTGTTCATTAAACAAATGTTGAACTCAAACGTGGAAAAGCAGGTGCTATGGTTTATCCTCCTCCTCCGTACTGGAACTTGATTTCTCAACGTGGCTACTTGGATGCGTCGAGAGGATTTACCTTAGGACTGCGCCTTTGCAAGGAGGAAACTTCAATTTCCCGCGAGGAGAAACTGTTTAACTTTGCAGCTGTGGCGTCCGGATTGCCTCTTTGCGCGGTGACAGAGCTGTGCGGTCGTGCCCCGGGTCCATGATGCGGGCGAAATACAGGGCGGGTAAGCGACTGATGGCCACGATAAAATAAAATAATTGGGCCCTCTCCCCAGAGAAGAACAAAGCGGCCACATTAGAATATTCAATCGACTGGACGAGGACCGCATTTTGCGGAGGCGGGTTCTTTCACTGCTGAAACAATTCCCCATTCAACCGTTTTCAAATGTGTCGTTCCTCTGGAATTAAAATGGCCGACGGGACCACCGTGTGCGGAATTAAAATAAAGACGACGCGTCGCGACGTAGGGAATAAAAATGCCCCCCCCCCTCTGGAAAGGTTCATCATAAATTCCTACATCCTACTCACGCTGCTGTGTTCAATTCCCCAGCGTGTCTTCCTCAAACATTGCACTCCATGTCATTTAAGTATAAATGGAGATAATTAATTTTTTCATTAAGATAATTATAAATTATACCGTTTTCAATTTTGAAATGTAGAGAAAGCTTAATAGGCACTTGATAATGTGAAAGCATTTCAGTAAATTCATACCGAATGAGTTATTAACATTTTTATAAATAAGTTATAAATACATAAAGAAAGCAGCATATGACAGGATTTACTATATATTTATAAGAGTTTTGGACACAAAAAATTAATGGTTTTTCTTGTAACCAAAAGTAAAACGCCTAAATATTGGTGTTTGGAGTTTCCCGTGAATGAGTTTCAAATGCTGGAAATTGAGATAAAGTGCTAAATTTATGATGCCTATGTGGAAATAATCATAATTTAACAGTACCTCGAAAGAGGTAATTAAGCTGGAGTGATTAGAAATCCTGAATTCCTATCCTAAATTGCATTGTTTTTATTTTACAGTAGGTATAATGAATTGTAAGATCACAATTTCTGAACCTGGACTTTAAGCTGTGTCGTAGGAAAACGTGTAGAAAACTCCCATTTCGCCAATGAAATTTTATTCGACTTTCATTTCCCTCCATCTAGCGGGAAAAAAACATTGAACTCAGCACTCCTAGATAATTGGAAAGGCTTTGTGCTTATTTTATGATAAGCCGTGGGTCCAGACGCTTTTGAGTGTCGACTCAGACTTTTAATCACTTCAAAAGGATCCCTTAAAAAAAGAGAAGGTTTCTGAGCAGGACCAGCTTGACAAACTTTCGCTTGCATATTTTTCCCGTATTTTAAACTCTGGGAGTGTGAGATGGATAGAAAGACAGACACTTCTTTCGGAATAAAATTTAGCCCATCAGTTCAATGCTTAAATTTGATCCAATTATTTAACCTTCGTTTATGAAAATATAAATATTGACGATTTAATGATCACATTTAAACGAAATTGGTTCATTACACCATGTACATATTACATAATTCAGAATTAAATTTACGAGACTAGATAAAAATTAGAATTTAAAGAGGGAAAATACATGATCGAAAGTAAACTCAGCGAACGTTGCTGGTAAGTCTTCTACATAAGTAATTGTTAACGTAGTAAAGAAGTTAAAAAAATGTGAATCAAATGAAATTTATAAGGCAGTTTTATCCACACGTAGGCAGTTTTCATCCACACCATGCATGGCGTAGTTAGTAAATTTCAGTTTTGTTTAATTTGAAGATCGCTTGAGATATTGTCTTTGAATGCGACGCACGAATGACTGTTTTTGGACCTGATGGCAAGGAGTTCCATATTATGCAGGCCGTCACATGAAAGACATTGCTACAAATATTTCAGCTCCTTACTTACAAATTAGGTATTATACGTTTTAGAGTTCTCGCAGTGCCAAATACTGGTTGATAGGAAGTTGCACAATGGTAACTTACTCAGACGTTAAATTAGTTTGTTGTTGTGCAAAACGTTTCTTGGTCATCTGGTGAACATCGTTAGGTACCTTTAAGAAACGACCGAGTCTACCAATTTAACTACTCTCGCAAGTTATTTGTTTTACTAACAATAGGAATGGGAGACAAAATGAGAGAAAGGACAAATGAAGGTCATAAAGGAAATTTTGCAACTATGGAAAAAAATCAAATACTTGGCACCGCTGGCACATCGCGAATAGGAGGTGCCTTGGTGACTTTATGTATTTTCCCCACCAAATCTTTCTCAACTTTACAAAAAATTCAGCAACGCTTCAACTTCTCTAGTATATCTTACTAACTCTGCTTTTTTTCTCATTTACCGAACCAGAGGCTATTGATGCCACGTACTTTCGCCAACAGCTTATCCAAAACATGAGATGACATTGGATGATAAGCGGGGATGCACCCATGAAATTTTCCATTGGAAGCTGGAATAACCATTCCAGTTTCGCTGTTTGAGAAGCAGGCAGCCATTGGTGGAGAGCCCTTTTCCCTCTCATTATTGCAAGGCTCTTCCTTAAGTTGTCTATTTGCCTGCTTTTTGAGTCAAATTTTCAGGAAACCCATATGATCTCCATCTACTTTCATCTTCTGCTTCACTCTTTAACGTCTGACTTGGAAAAATGGCCTAAGAAAAAGGATTCATGAATCGTTTCCCATGGACTTTTATCGCGTTAACAAGTAATATTAAAGGCTACTGTAGTCTTTTTCAACTGAGAATTTAATGGAAGGAGTCAGTCTGTTATAGCATAGATTCATGCTTTTATAAGATATAGCAGTACACAAGAGGATAGCTGGATATAGCTTAGCTTTAAGGTGCAAGGTATAAGCATATATTCCAAGGAGAGCATGTATTGGCTTTACTTTGTTCAAAATTCCGTCCACAATGTTAACAACAGAATTTAATAATAGCTTCAGAAGAAATTAAAACTAGTTCCAAGCTCAATACTCTGAGAAACAGGACTTTCGACTGTGTGACAACCATAGTCATTTTTTGAAAGACATCTTTGTCATCTTCCCTGTTCTTTTGCAACTCCCATTGTTTTTTTTCTCCATTTCTATTGTCCCTGAACAACTACCTAGCGGAGTTATTCATGCAAATTGGTGTAATTTATAAGATAATTCTCCTATTTTCGGGAAAACGGTTGGCTATCCCACTTAGTTCTATTTGAAGCCAATCTAAAAATACCCTAATCAGCTCTATCACAAATAAGACTGTAACTGATGCGCGATCGCATGCAATCGTCGGGTTATTTATTCAGGATACGGATGAACATCTTCACTTATATTTTATATTTTATTGCATTATAAAATGAGTGGTATAATAAAATAACGATGTATTTAATAAGTGGTTTTCTTAATTTTAAATATGCACATCGATCCAGCCTAAAACGAAATTTAAAGCGTAAAATAAATCTTGGTAATCAGGATTACTCACAGATCACTTTAATCCGGTACACAGATGATCATTGCTTGACATGAGGGATAATATGCATCAAAATCACACTAGGGTGCTTGCAAAAGAAATGCAAAGAGGTTCTTGTTTGTCTTTTCTTAATTTATAATTATTGTAATAAGCTACCTTTATGTTAATGATTTACACTTAATAAGACAAATCATTCCAATTACCTACTATTCGACGAATGTTTAAGCGATCGCGTGAAAAGCACCTAGCTTTAAAAATGTTCTTCTTTTACTCACTTCTGATAACTCAACGTAAATTGACGCAAGACAAATTGAATCCTGATGAAATTTGATTAGGTACCATCCATTTTTTGGATCTACAACGGACCTTGGATCGTGTCTACAAAACGTTTGAAAAGGAATCGGATTTGAAATTTAAAAAAGTACAAATCGAATACTATACAAAGAATTTTAAATTATAACTTGGCTGAAGTGTCTGAAAAAAGTGGGAGTTAAATGAAATATATTACTGATATAAGATGCGCGGTAGTCTCTATCTGCATTTATCTGATCGCACCGCAAATTTTGCAGTGGGATCTCCTGTATATTGATTAAAATGATCCTAAGGCGAAGAAATTTATGCAGATTCTAGCGCTTTACGATCTACATAGTTTCTTGAGGAAGCATAAATAAAAAAAGCAAAACTTCTCACAATATGAACCATATGACTGATTGCGAACATCAAAGGCTTCGCGTACATTCTGCAATTATTGCGAATAAGAGAGGCTAAAAATGTTTGAACCCGAAGGTCACATAGTAAACACTAACAAGTTTTATTAATTTTGACGTCTTAACTCAAATGTTAACACAAGCAGAATTCAAAAGGAATGATTTAAATGACTATATAATTCAATTGCATTTCCATTACCAACATTAACGTATTTTAGAGACTGATAAAGGGAGGTTGATGAACGTTTTTGTGGAATGCAGTGAATGAGTTAATTGACCATCAAGATAAAGGCCTACCTAAAGTTAATCCAGAATCAGTGCCCTTTACCGCGATTTAAACAGGTGCCACTGTAGTAAAATACCAAGAGGGCTATTTCCGCCACATCCGCAAAATTTACCATAATTCAGGCCTTAACTAACTGGTTCACGGTATTGGACATAACATGGCAGAATAGCATTTACCGAAAATAAAAAAATACCAATACTTCATTCTTAAAAAGAAGTAAGTTATAAAAGAAGTCTTCTGAATCAGTCCATGACTTCGTAGTGAGAGAATGATGATAAATAACAACTGATAATGATGGAAGGTTAAATGCTTTCCCGGTGAATAATTGTTATGTAGATTTCTCGGGTTTCCACCCAGGTGATATTGTTGGGTTACACCGACGTTTCTACGGCCATCGTACACCTAGAGGACGATGGCAAACTACACCGTCGAAACGTCGCTTCGGTGTAACACACCAATATCACCCGGAAGGAAACCCAAGAAATGTGCATCACAACTTATTCTGATGATACTGGTATATTTTAGTAATTTTTTGGTGCAAATTCGTTTTATATCATCTCTAACGTTACAAAGGTAAAACTCATATTGCAATAGAATCGTTTGTTTCGATGTTATCAGAGGTTTGTTTATGGCTCGAGAAAATTCCTAAATGTAAACAATTTTTGTTCAGTGAAATATTATAAATATTGTTAGCTAACATATTACCGAATTTCAAATCAATACCATTAAAAAATTGAGTGACAATCAGTTACATTTTGGCCACTGTTTTATAGGAGCCAAAAACGATGAAATGTTTCGAAAAAAAACATAGTATAAATCACGGCGGGAAAAAGTCTATAAACAAATTTAAAAGAATAAACGAACGTATAAATTAACGCCCTATTAGATGCATTTTATTTCATCAAAATCGGTTTACTCACAATGAGGATAGAGCTTCTTAAACTTGATGAACCACACTTTTTATTTGCAGAAAGTACTTACTTACTTAAGGTGTTCAGACAGTTACTTTCAGTATTCTTTAAAAAAAGTACAAACAGTGTTTACTTAATTTTTCTAATTATAACACGTGCATCGAATTTTAAGACTTCATTTCGAGCAGTGAAAAAGAAGAAGAAAATTAACACATTGAAAAAATATATATCTAATAAAGTAAACTTTTACACACCACATAAAGAATCATACAATTCATGACCCAGATTTCGGCGCTTAAGCGTTATCATTAGGTATTGATCCAGACCTGATGATGACGGTTAAGAGCTGAAACCGGGTCTTGAGTAGTATGATTTTCATGTGGTTTGTAAAAGTTTATTTTATTAAATATTTAAATGGACTACCACGATGTTACCAGGGAAATTCTTATTCGGACACATCGAAAACAGGTTTCGTGATTAGAATAATTAAGCTGACGAGACTAAGTCTGTGTTTTTCCTTATCCGCTGGTTTTAGACAACGGAAATGACCGCCATTCCATCGCATCATTCTATATAAATGACTAAAACGTTGTAAAGAAGGCTAAAATTATCTCACGCCATCACCGTTACTTTGACAGGCACTTTCACCAATAAACCTATTATCGCCAACGGTTGATTGACAATGATATCTTGCCGACTGTCGTAAACTCAAATTCGTTAAACCGAAAATCGATTTCACTCAGCAGCAGATTTGAATCCGTAGAGCAATTCAGCAATCGAATGATACGCGATCGGACATGAAACGCTTATTATCACCGAAGAAAATCTGGGGCCATATTTATGTTTCCATCCCCATTACCTATTAAAAGGTTTTCGAAAGCCTACAGAGACGAGAATATTTTGCATTCAACTCCCTTCATTACAGTGGCGGGCGCATTTGACGCTGGAATCACGTGGAGGAACGAATTATGCCCCATTTCTCGTGACGAGGCGACTTCTCTGGGCTATCTCCATTAAAGGTGCTATAAACGAGGCATTTTATGATGCAGTCTAAAGAATGTATGTGCGGATGAAATTTCCACATATACGTGTACGCACTTCTTCACGAGACGTTGCAAGGTGAGTGTGGCAGGGGTTGATAGGAAACCAGCAATAAACAAAGAGAAAGGTATAAGAAGGTATTGAGAGAGTGAAGCGTTGATTAACAATGTCAGAATTAATGTTCTAGATCTCTTGTTTTTGCAGTCTTGAATGAAGTGCGAGAAGGAAGAATTCTTCAATCTATTTTTTTGAAAGTGTATATCTGGTTAAACTGATGGAGGCAGGCGGCACTTAGTGGAATTTTGGTACGTTAATGATGGTGAAAAGAAATCATTACTATTATCTACTATCCAACAACTATCCCACTCAGGTTCTTTATTCCAATAATGATGGGAATGTTGGATGGGTTACTCTCTCCATTCACCTTGACAATTATTCATAGACGTTGAAATAGATCGGAACAAAGAACCTAAGTGGAATAATACCAACTGATTTCTTTATGCTACGCGTATTGTATTTATAATTTTCATGTCGTATACTGCCTGCAGGTGGTTATGCGGTCTAAAATATAGTACATAGTAATTTTATGAAAGAAGAATAATATTTTAAACTAATAAATACTTTTTTCAACGAAATATTTAAAAATGATGCCAAAGTTCTCTACGTTTATTTGGCTCCCATGAAATGAGAAAATTATGCGCACAATTTTAAAATTCTATGCCGTGAAAAATTCATCAATGTTATCGACAATTGGAATCGGATGGAGGAAAAAAATACAAATAGACTAGCGCACCCCACCGAGTTGGCACTCGACCCGACATTCGTGGGTAACTGCGGAATTAATCGCACACAACTTCACGAAACTCACCGAAACGAAGAGAGGGGGATTAGACTGATTAATCAGCCGGGAACCAATTAGGTCGAGGTTGAATCGGGTAGACGTGGGAGATGGAATGGTTGGGACGGCTGTGAAGGAGCAACGGAAGGAGTACCGATAAGGACAGAAAAGGGACAAGGGTGATTGTTCCCACACACCCCTTCTATTACTGGAGGGGAATTGGGGGAATCCCTGCCGTTGATGTCTCCGCGGGTGCCAAGCAACAGAGGAGAGAGGTCGAGGCGGAGTGATAACGAGTGAACCCTGAGGATGAGAGCAGATGGTGTGGGGGGATCCGACGGCATGACAAAAGAAGGCATCGGTGCGTCTGAAGGGATAAATAAACGAAGGAAGAAGTGTGAAATGGGTGCGGGGGCGTTTGCAAGAGCGGAAGGAGCGAGAAAGAGCTTGTTCGCAGTTTCCAGGTCATCAGGGTAGGGCGAGAGAAATTGGCTGAGGAGAGGGAGCTCAATTTGATGACATTTCATTCCGCGGAGAAATGGGAAAAGGCCGCAAGGAGGTTTCGCGAGATGCTGGATGGAGTAGTGCTGCAAGCGGTGGAGCTGGTTCTCCTTTTGCGGATAAAGGAACGAAGAAGAACTGCGGATGTTCGAGGCAGCTTTTTCAGCTTTTTTTCGATTCCCCACGGAATCATCTTCCCAGGGGGGAAATATTAACGGGAGATGGTGGGAGGATGAGGAATGGAGAGCGAAGAGGAAAAATATAAGTAGAAATTAATTTCATCGTTTCCCTTTGGGATCGGTAGTGATTGATGGATAAAGGTAAAACTTTCGCTCGGATCTTCTCTTCGTCTGTCAGTTTCCTCTCCGACCTCATCACACGGGCAAATAAGACAAGAGAAGGCTCAAGGAAATGTTTTCATCCGGGGCAAAATCGCTTTTCGGCAAACCCACCCGTATTAATCTTTCCTTTATCGTCAAAATCATCACACGGGGTAACGTAAACTTTAGATTAAACGAAATCTTATGACCAGATTTACTACATCAATGTACCATGATCCGTAAAGATATAGAGAGTTTTCTATTCACGGTGTTTATTTTAGTGGAGATTGGAACACATCAGCGCACTTTAGGGCAAACGAATGAAAGCAAATAGAACTATGCGCGTAGCTGAAACGTTGGGTGACCTATCGGTAGGTAAAACTCTAAAAACTCAAATCACGGCCGAATTAATTGTGTACCGTTGTAGAATTAATTCATTTTATGTATTTAAAAACGTATACTTTTTTCTACTGAGTAAACAAAAAAAACTTTACCAATGTTTGATGCCTTCCCTGAAAATTAACACAAAAAAAAATCTTTCGAATACAATCATCGAAGTCCTTTTATTGTCAAGCACACATCAGCTCTGTTCCGGACATGTTTTATAAGTAAAACCAATGTGTTTCCTGTCAAGGCCTTCATATAATCCTAAAATTAGCGCCCCAGGTGGTCACCCGGGCCGAAAGCAGCCACTGGATAAAACTTAACAAGATCTAAACTTAAATGTTTCTGGTGCAACTTAATGAGCACTTTCACGTCAATAAACAGTAAACAGCTTAGTGTATCCACAAAAAAGGAAGAAATTAAGGAAAACATAAAGAGAAAATGAAGGTTGGGGAAGAATAATAGTTGAACAGCACTGAGGGAGGGGCAAGGTTGGAGCAAGTTATAAGGTAGGTCAAATATCATGGAATTGAGTGGAGGGAATGATGGAAATGTGTTAAGGAAATAAAAACAAGGATTGGATTAGCGAAGGAGGCATTCAGAATGAAAAGGGTACTACTTAGTAGTAAATTGGATTTGGAGTTGAAGAAAAGGCTTTTGAAATGTTTTTGTGGAGAGTTTTTCTGTACGGCTGCGAGGCGTGGATAATATGAGAAAACGATAGAGGGGCTAGGAATGTGGGCATAGAGAAGAGTACTTAATATAAAGTTGTCAGACAGGGTGAAGAATGAGGTCTAGGAGAGAGTGGGAGAAGAAAGAAAGCCGTGGAACGCCGTACAAGGCAGAAAGCAAAATTGGATCGAGCATGTTTTGAGGAGGAAATGTTTGCAACGGGATGTGCTGGAATGGAGTGTGGAGGGAAAACCCATAAGAGAAATAAGGAAAAGGAAGATGTTGTGCGACATATGTACAGGGAAGAGGAGGCTATGCGAGGATGAAGAGAGGAGCGGAAAACAGAGAGAGGTGGCACCAAGGACCTGCACAATCAGACAACATATGATGATGATCCACATAGAATTATACGTGGATACACCATGGAATGAAGAAGAGAATAGACGGAAACATTCCGTACGATAGCATAGGGGAGTATTGAGGCCACTTAAATATGAAATCGGCCATATGGAGTGGATCAGTTGTGCTCTAAATACGCCAAAAACATAGGTGCTACTGACAGGATCCCAGCGGAAAAGTAATGATTCACTTAGAAAAATACAAAATAGTAATGATTTACAAAAAAACACTGCACTATCCATAAAATGCATCGTCGAATTGCGCGCGGTAGCAATATTACGTGGATAATGTTTAGCAAAAAAACAGGCCTTACCTGAGCGCGTCAAAACGCAATGAACTTTCTTCTTTGATCTATGGGGTACACAAAATTATTCGTCGTTTATTATCTTACAAGTTCTTTTCCATACTCTCCTTGTTGCATAGTATCCGCATCCAGCTTTCCCACACACAATGATTTTTGATTTCTTCCCACGGATTTTGCAATTAAATTAGCACTCAAACATGAAGAGAGACAAGAAGAAGCTTAGAGCTAAAAGGGGAAGAAGGATGGAAAAAAGGAAGAAAGAAATAAAAGACGGGAAATGATGGGTCGACATCATCGCCATAAGGCCAAAAATATTTAATTCTTTCCCGACAGATTTGATGTCTCCAGATTGCGGGCGATTTGGCATCAAAAGGATTGGCCGCCCTCAGTCAAGAGAAGGGAGTATTTAGGCGGAAAATAATATGACATACGTCGAAAACGTAGTTGTTTAACCGAGCTAAAAAGAAATCCAAGAATGACAATGAAGAGATAAAAGTGGCTTTTAGCAATTTGAAAGGGATGGAGATGAAAGGTCCAACATTTATTTTTGAGAAAACGTGAGCTTACGATACATTCATAAAAGATCATGTGACATAAGACGAGTATCCATTCAACAACTTCTGCGAGAAAGGACATTTAACTTGGAAGTCAACTCTCTTTGATTGTCACCCCTCTTGATGCATACCATTGTCAGTCTCTATATTATAGCTTAAGGTGAAGCCTGTGTTTCGGAACACCATGCTCATAGGACAAATAAATCTGCCAGAAACTGGATTACGCGTCTCAAAGTGATGATCATTGGTCGTTCAATCCTTAGATTGGTTGAAAGCAGTCTTCCATCCTTCCCTACCTAATGCTAGATCCCTTACTCCCAGGTAGTTCTTATTATGTACTATCCTCTTTACTTGATCTATGTACTTATCCCTTGGCATTGGTATATATCTTGGGACTTTTATTTTTACTCTAATTATATAATTCACCAACCTAGTGTGCCTCAGGGTGTGCCAAATCCATATGGTTCTTCTTTTCTGTATCGTGTTCCATATGGTCCTTTCCTCTAATAATCTTCTGATTAATTCTTCATTAATTATTTATCCGTCCATTTTATCTTCAGCATCCGCCTCTAACACCAGGTATGAAAGCTACTAATATTTTCTGTTCTGCTTTTCCAATGGCTTATGTTTCCGATGCATAGAGTACCACGTTCCACACGAGAGTTTTCACATAATGTTTCCCCGTTCTTAGTCGTATTTTCTTCGAACACAGTCGTGGCCTTTTCATTTTGAACGCTTTCTTAGCTTAGGCTATTCTGTGCTTCTATTCTGGTCTATTAAATATTCTGGAATTGTTGCCTAGAAGACAAAAGAGACTTACCTACCTCTGGGAACACATTTCCTCTGGTCCCCGGAGATGACTCTGTGAGTGTTTGATTTAATATTATAGATTATCTCCATAACATCACGCCAGAATCTGTTGAATTTAGCTCCCATATTTCATAGTGATTTCCATGTGGTCATTTTGTGCACCTATCTCCGTGTCATTTAAGCCGTTTTGCGTTTTCTCGTCCGAGTCATAGGTCATATTGTCCTTGAGAAATGATAAACACAAGGACTTACTCATTTCACCTAGCATGCCATACACTAATTTTTGGCTAAGTGTTTTTTTTTTGCTATCAATGAAAAACTAAAACCTTTTTATTTTAACATCACGAAAAGTAAAGACTTTTTCCATGCTGTTTTTCGTCAGCTTGAGTAGTTCAGTATTACGCTAAATGATGCTGAATATAATAACTATGACGATGCAATTTTCCACAGATAAAAATTTTTATTCGACCACCCATCAAGTGATGCCTCCCTTTTTATGATGCTGAATGATGACCAACCTATTCATAAAAATGAGTAAAATTTGATAAAGGAGGGAAATGAGGATCACATTTGTAGAATACAATGAATTGATTGGTTTATTATGAACAAAGTTAGAATTTAATAAATATAATTTTGTGATTCGACATTATTTTCTTTAGATATGACCCGGGTTTCGACGTTCAAAGTCATTTTCAGGTGCATTAAGATGACATTGACCGTTGAAATCCGGGTGTTATATAAATAAAATAATGTATAATTACAAATTTACAGTAATTCATTGTAACATGAATCAATTTCATAAAGTTACGCCTGAAACTAACAATTATGAACTAGGTTTTTAACGTCTTGTGTCATACTTAGGTAAAAAATAAAAGGTGTTGGTCCTCATATATTAGATGATGAAATTTAGTTCTGAATTAACAAATAATTTAAGTAGAATGTAAAGATATGGCGTTTGTTTCCATCCTTGATGGATTGATTCCACATTATTAAGCCTCAAACAGTTACTTTCGTTAGAGTTAGATAAATTTTTATAACATTAAAAATAAGGAAAAATGAATTTTTACAGCCAAAATGAACTCTTAATAAAATGCCAATTACCTTGAAAAGAATTGGCATGATCACCTCACCGAAAATTCATCTAATATAGTCAAGTTGATTGCTTTGGTAAAGAACTACAAAATGCATCAGGATACGAATAGATGGATTGGTGTATGATCAAAGGGGAATGAGAAAAAAACAGCTATATGCTGTTTATCCTAAGTAGCAACGTTGAAAAAAATGTCTATTAAAAATATTGACAACCGTGAATGATTTGCCACTGTACAACAAATGTATAAAACTTTCACGATTGACAATTTAATTTCGCGATAATGAAACGATCAGACGTGCAAAAATGAGTGACGCGATATTCATTACTGGAATTCTCATTAATATTCCATTGGTGGACAGGCAATTGTGGGTGTCGGAAATGTTTCGTCCAAATCTGTCTTTTTCCTGCCCTCCCACAGGAGATTTGCATCAACCCGTCAAAAGCGATTGCGATAATTGAATAAAAAAGAAAATTACACGGTGCAAATTAACCAACGCCACGCAGGTTTCAACAGAGGCTTATTTCCATGCAGTTGTGTTGCTCTTTTTTGAGAAGAAAACGTCGATAAATAAGTGTAAGGCAAAGAAAAACCTCCCACGCCATCAACTATTATAAGAATTATTAAACATGGAGTATGCACCATTTTGATGTAACATTTACACGAAAAATAAATCACTTTTGTCACACTCGTGCAAGCTAGAGTTTATTCTTATAAATTTGAAAACTTCACGGGAAGTAATTCATGAATGATTTTCGAATTCGGATTATGCCTAATGCCCCTCGATATTTGATGGAAGGGTTAACCCTAAACGTGAAATAGGCCTTTGAAATATCACCCTAGTACGCTCTACCAGCGACGTGATCCAACAAATCATATAATTTATAGAAATTTTACCACTGATTTTACTGAAAAATGATTCAACATAGAAGTGGTGTATCCTTCTAAATAATTCTTGTTTTCAGTTGGCTAAATTATATATTTTCACATAATAAGGAGCCGGTGGCTGCATGCAGTCAATGTTATTCAATTATGTGCTATTTCATAAGGAGGAGGTAAAGCTGGGTCGGGTATGTAAAGGGTGAACCCGATTGAAAAATGTCTTCTTCCTAAGAGACAATCCACACTCATGTGAAGCTCTAACACTTGGTTAACTGTAAAGCATATATAAAAACAATATCCGAGGACCGATCTTCGATGGAAATGTTATACTTAATGGGCAAATGCCGTGAAAGTGGACCTAACCGAGACTCTCAAGCGATGGCTCAATATGGGAACTAGTTCTGGACCTGGGTACGAGAGATAAATGACTTCCCGGAAAAGGAAATAAAAATAACCGGTGCTAAATGGACTGAATAGCGAAAAATCACCTTCTCAGCTAAAATAAAGGGATATTTGAAATTCCAGAAAGGCTGCAAATTGTTGACCATGGTGTTTAAGTGGTCGAAACAACAATAAAAAAAGAAAGAGTACCAATAGCATTCGCTTATGTGTGGTGTCTTGCCCCCGTTTAGAAAGAATCCCAGGACGGCCCGTCGCGTAATTTCACAAGTGTTGTCAAGCATCCCACGAAAGCTCCAATCTTTCTGTCTGAGAGGCAACCGGAACCTCAGTTTTGAGAGATCACAGGAGTTACAGATGTTCTAGGATAATTCCCGTGAAGCAACAGGGGGAATGGAATTGCTGTTTTTTTATGAGAAGAATGGGAAGAATAATTGTACGATGAGGGTAAATGGTGAAATAATTGGCCATTAATGATTGATGAATTTCGTGTAATTACGTCAAGAGAATGGATGAAAGTGGAATAGCGAAGCAGATATATGATAAAGGAGTGAATGGTGTGAGAGGAAAGGCAAGACTGCAAATGTCATGGGTGAATGTGGTGGAAGAGACTCATAAGAGAAGGAATATTAGGATTCTAAGAACAGGAGGGCGAGTTTGTAGCAATACATGAGTTTAACTGAAGAGAGAGAGAAACTAAAATAGGTATGCTAGGATGGGGCAGTATGGAAGCCAGTTTCAAAGGCCTAACTTCTACAACTAGGTAAGCTCTTTTGACTGTGCTTACTCAAAATGGGAACAGCATGAAGAGTACGTAAGCATGTAAAACCCAAACGATGCTGATTATTGTATACAATGAGTTAGAAAAGCCCTTATTTCGTCAACTTAGTCGACGGAGCAGAGTTGGGTTCAGCTGTGTAAGAATGATTCCCAGAACAACCCGCCATTTCACCGAGGTTGTCAAGAAATAAAAAAAGGTCAAGAGTCTTCTCCTATCCCGATATTAATTCGATTCCCTCGACAAGAAAGTGGAAGTTTCCTTGTTAGAATTTCGTCTTCAGACTGACAGAATTCTCACTCACTATGACCTCGAAAGCATTTTACATTTCTCCCAGTCTCTCATCTTTTTCTTCTCATTTTCAGTTCTTATTATTATCCTTATTTTATTTCTATCAGTTCCATACAATTCTCTCAGATGATGCGTCCTCTACAGGTATGTTTATTGGAATCCCGAGCCCTTCCAGGATGCTATGTTGAGAGAACTACAAGATCAGTACTGAGATCACTAACACCTTAGGTCACTTGAAGCATTTAGGGGAAATGGGAACGTTTAATATTGTAGGTTTGGTGTTGGAATCTTATAACAATGAAGAGAGTGTATTGCTTCTTGACTCACGTAAGTGAAGCCTCTTTTTTGCAAAAAATGATCAACCAAACGTGGTTATCAAAGCGCAATTTGTCCATAAATTTTATGCATAATGCACCACTATTTTTTAAATTATTTTCAATTGAATTCTTATTGATAAATTACTTCAGTTGTTGGAAGTCCTCCGTTCAGTCTTCCTCAATTACAGGAAGCATCTTCCCATCAAAGTGGCGATTGCTTGATCATTAACGGACTACATTGGTTGGGTAGTGGCGCTAAAAAACCGAATTAAGCATATTTTTGACGCCACTAGCCTGTCAATATAATCCGGCAATGATCAAGCAATCGCCACTTCAACCTAAAGACGCCTCCAGTAACGGAGGAGAAACTGCTGTCACCTAAACGCTGACATTTGCAGTAGCACATGAAGATATGAATCCAAATCATTTCAAAATCGCGATAATTCCGCTACAAATTACCTATGTTTTCGGCGTATTAGTTTCATTCAATAGCGGCGATTGTGCAACATTTTAATGGCTTCAATATTCCTATTGCTATCGTAACGCATTGTTCCATTTATTCGCATCCTAAATCTATGGTTGGAATGGAGGAAGTGAAGAGAGGAACTCCGCTTCGGCTTTGGCCTACTATCGAAGAAAGACAGCCGTCACTTCACAGAGGCTATCGAGCATCCCAATAAAGGCCAAACGTCAGTCGTAACACGAAATTCATTGAAGACCGGCAGAAAAATGGTGGAGCCTTCGAGCTGAAAGTTGTTTTTTAAAGTTGTATACATTGGAAAAACGGGGGAAAAAATAAGTGCCAGAGTGAAAGAATAATTAGCATCTTTTTATTTAACAACGAAAAAATGAATGAATTCTTCTCGGGTTTCCAACAAAATCCGAGAAGAGTTCATTTATCAACTCCGCCGGAAAAGCACCAGATCATGCAATAAAAAAATCTTATTTTTGTCAAAATTCAAATTAAATAACCTCCTGAATTAACTACTTACAATCCAAAACTTTTCTATTTACATATGTGATAAGAGTACCAAATTGGAATACATGGAAAACTTTGAAATAGTAACTTTTCCAAATTGTGTGGACCAGATTTGTTAAACAACCGAATAATGTTTTTAACGCTTCTTCCTCTTAATTGTTCCATAAGCCGATCCTCCCATTTCTGCTGTATCATCTCCCTGGCCATGTTATTGTTTACCGACTTCAGCAATTATCCATCCCTGATAGTGAGTTATATTAAACTCCCTCTCTCCCCATCAAAAACAAACCCCATCTCCTTATCTAAAGGGGTGCAAGGGCATAAAAGACATTGCCAGAAAACTATTTGTATTTAACCTGTGGATAATGACGCGGGTACAGTGTCGAGGTTCTAAATAAAGTGCGGAATACACAATGCATTATTATATTGATTTTATAATGCCTCAATTCCACAAAGCCATTCGTCAACTATCATCTAGATGGGAAACACGTAAGATAAAAAAAATTTTTATGCGAAATTAACATTATGAAATAGTCCACTCCAAAATTCTGTCCACAATCAACGTCGTTTTATAAAATTATTTCCTGATCAAATTTCGTTTTTCGTGGCTTCGAAATTCTACTTAATTGGAAACCCGGTGGATGTTACAGAACGGTATCGCTATCTCGAGCGAGTTATCCTCATGATGTTCAGATGAATAACTAAATTGACCGAGAGCAATCGTCTCAATACCCTTTGTGGAAGACGTGAACTAGTATGATTGGATCCTTACTGTTGTTATACACGCATAGGAGAGAATGGCTACCGTGCGGTGACGTCAGACAATCGAGATGCCGTTTTGGATCACGTGCATTTTTTAAAATTTCTTATTCTTTTCGAAAGTAATTAATTAATGCCTGCGGGTGACGCACGAACTTGTGTGGGACGGGAAACATGGACTTAAGTTGGTTGGAAAATCTGCTATCGTGTACACCACTTGAATTTGAGAAGTAAATGAATTTAATGCGCGCTCCCCATTGGAAGTTGGCGCCTGGCGGAATGTCCAATCGGAACACGAATCCTCGCTCACCCTTTACCTCGACAGAAATTTTTGCGCTTCTTACACACTTCTTCATCGCCTCTCTTTGCCACTCTTCCAGTCCCTCGTGTGTATATCTCATATAGTTCCCCGGGAACACGTGTCCGTCAAGCGATACGGATAAAGACCTGGCGCTATGGACTGCTCCCCCACCTCACTCCCACTGCGAAGGAATTCCCGAATGCCGATCGATGTGTCTCCGACATCCTTGCAGGACTATTTTTCCCAGCCGTTTAACAGGAACGAGGAAGGAAGGAAGAGACGTCCCCGGCTTGTCGTAAGTATTGTAGGAGGGGAAGAAGAGATTCATGAGGGGTTCTTAGGAGGGAAGTCTACGGGAACGAATTTTTCACTCCCCCCATTCTTCCACCAAGGCGGAACGACCGATGACCTCCCCCTCTTCAGAACCTCTCCGTGCGGCAGAAAAAACCAACCAAACTCCTCTCTCTCTCTTTCCCTCTTCTTTTCCCTTCTTCACCCAACCTTGAGTTGATATCGGCGTGCATTCATCTCTCTCTCTCCCTAAACGGAACTGCCGAGTCGAGTTCCACTCCAAGGGGGTTGGAGATAGCGCAGGGAGGAGAGAAGAAAAAAAATTCCCGGGACTAAAACCTCATTTCATCTTCCCTCCCGGCCAACCTTACTCCCTCCTCAACTCCCTCCCCTCTCATGTTTGGCCTCACCGGAAAAAATCACCGACCTCCCTACGAGTCCGCGGGAAAAATTTTCTTCGACCGCGACATCCCAGGCGGGTATGGCGTTGGAATTGACGGGAGTGAATAAAGGAATGGTCGCTGAGGGAGGGATAAGGAACAGCTTGGCGAGACGTCTGTTATAAGTTATTACGACGTTAGTAGGAAGTCGCTTCTACGTCGGCGGGACGTCACTGGAAATGTTCTTCCGTCGAAGGGAGGAGGGGGAAACATACGGGAACGACATGACCTTATCAGGTGGACCACCTGACGGTAAGGGGGTCACATCCTCTTTGAAGTTCTTCCTATCATTTGAGTTTATTTTTTCCTCTACGCCGTCTATTTTTATTATTAACACATAGAAAAATTTCTCACGTCCATCGGATATATGTTTTATTAATGAAGTGGTAGCGAAACATGGTGGAAATTATGCAGAGGGCCCTTCTGTGGAAGAGTCCATACCCTACGAGCTGGCTCCGCACTGGGAAGTTAAGCAGTCTCCGCGTTTGACAACAAGGGTTTCCAAGGTCGCGATACTTTCTATTAAACCTCAAAATTCTCAATCTGTTATTCACATTGACTTTCTTGGTCTCTGCTTCTCTCAAGCCAATTTAAAAAATGGGCATCTCCGATGGATTGAAACCACTGTTAGCGTGTTAGATGGAGTTATTTAAGTTGAATGGAATTCCATGTATGACGTGGGGCGGAGGGGTACCTTTCCGACGGCCAACTCTTTTTCTCGTTTGCTTATTGAATTTCAGGATAATTGTTTTGATTGCAGTTCCAAAAGCATGGGACCAAACACTGCTCCCCTTGCTTAGAGCTAGAATATGTACCGATGCTTGAGTTTCGAAGGCAATTAACGGAGGGTACTGCTAAAAATGTTCGACAAACAGAGAACACCAATTACTGTTTTTCGCACGGAGTCGGGCAAATTTCCTTTCCTCTCGCGTGCTCTGCAAAAGATTGGACAGAGACGGGAGATGCTTGAAACAGTGTCTGTCCAATATTTAAATTTCGAAATACGATATCAATATCATATCTTCAGATCCGATAAGTCGTCGCAAATCGTATGTTATCGCATTTCTGTAGGTTATTCAATTCATTATACGAGGTACTGCCAGGAAAAAACACCCCGTTTTCATTGATAAATTATTGATTTCAGGCATGTGTTTCTATTGGGCTGACTCTCTAGCGAGAGATCGAAGCGATTTTGAGGATAATAAATATTTTTTAAGCTTCACCGAGAATGTATCTTGAAGTTAATAAAATTTATATACCCACATTATGCGAATAACCGACCTGCGATCAGTTTTCAGTGTGCGAGAAAAACACAACAATTGAAATTCATCGAGAACTTAATGAATATAATATTGGCTAGCAGATGGGCTCGAGTTTTCAACGAAGAGCGTGGAAATGTATACGATGAAGAACGAGATGACGGTATTGTTTTCATTTATGACGGTGCCCACCACCACAAAGCAAATGTGACGCTGCAACTTCTATACGGTGGTTCCACCGTAAAATGACATTATTTTGTCTAATTCATATTGTGGAAACTTGTAGAAAAACGTGCCCTCCTTTTGATTATTATTTGCTAAGATAATTTCTCGGTTGAGAAAGGTTTAAATGGAAGTAAATCTTGTTCAGGAAAAGAAAAGTGAAGAGGGACTTATCAACCGGACACCTGAACCTCGATTTTACACCCACCCCACTCTTAATTAACGAAGCTCTTTGCCCCAGAATGAGTTAAGGGTATGCTGCGAAAGCTATGCTGGCTGAGAAAGGAAGTAATCAAGCCCTTATATAAAAAAGAGGATCGGTTAAATATGCAAGATTATCGACCAATTTCATTGTTGTTGATATTTTCTAAAATTTTAGAAAAGTTGTTCAAGTCAAGATTAGTATAATTTCTTGATAAAATGCGCTTGTTAGTCAAAATAAATTTGGATATTTGGGCGGGAAAGGAACTAAAGATGCGCTGGAAAATTAATATACTCATGTTTTCGAGTCGCTTAACTCAAATAGACGCGGTGCCAGCCGTTTTATTGATATTACCAAGGTTTTATACAATTAATTATAGAATTCTTCAAAGGGTACGCATTCGTGGAATACCATTAAAATGATTTACTAGTTATTGAACAAGGAAAAAACTTTGTTTTATTCACTTTTTTAAATTTTTAACCAACAAAGGTTTCGGCACTACGCATTGACTTCATAATGTACTGAAACCATGGTCGATTAAACTTGAAAACGCAAAGAAGTAAACAAGCCTTTTTCGTTACTCAACATTTTTCACATTTTGATATCATACCGGTTTGAGTTCCTTACAGGGTTCCATGAAAAATATATGTATTTACCTTTTGAGTGATACTAAATGAATTCTATTGTGGAAAATATAAAAAAAGCTGAATACCTTATTCAAAAGTCCATCACAAAACATAACTACTTCATAAATGATACTTATATAACACATAATTCGAGAAAATATTCTGAAAAGTCGGCTTTAGTATCAATTACACCGTTAAATCAAACGACTGAGCCAAGACAAAGCACCCATATAGCCCAATGAATCATACCCCATGCTCTAACGACCAGTGCCACGAGCCCTTGCGGCAGCTCGCACGGTATGTACAATAGTTGTAAATGTAAAGCAGCTCCAGAACAAAAAAACTTAATATTATATTAAGACTTCACAATTGAGAAAATATGAAAGTATATTAATATTGCAATGCAAATTTATCTTGATAAACTAAATACATTAAATATTCAAAATAGAGGTAAGCAGCCGAAAATATTTATTTCATTATTTAATAAAATTTCAGCAGAAGAATTAAATTTGAATAGCAAAAGATTCATCAAAGTAAAACTATAAAAACTTCATGACAAAGAGTGAGCGAAAATAATAGCTAAAAATCAGCCAAGTCCTACCGCACGTCAGTCATATTAGCCAAAAGTCATGTTTGGCATACCTAAAATTGAATTCCTTTATACATTTATTGATTTAAGTACTTATTTTCATACATTCAGTGCAGAAATGAAATTCACAATATTGAATGGCTGACTGTTACTTATCTAGATTGCCTAACGGTTGCTTTGGCATCTGCTTCCAAGTAAAGAGAAACAAATTCTTAAGGGAGAAATGAAATATGGAAGTTCTGGGATCCATACATCCTGCCTTAATTAAATGAACCCAATTAAAATGGTTCCTATAATTAAAGGAAAGTTATTATTAGCGATGAAACAATTGCGAAGATTTAGACCTTTGACTGAAATAAAACTTTTCGTAATCCGTTGCTTGAAGCTCGTTTTCTGTGACAGAAGGCTTAAATTTGAGTGTTGTAAGCGGGAAACGTTATTAAAAACATTGTCCAATGTTCCATGAATTAATTTTCCTGATACCTCGAAATTTTCAGTGAATGTGAGGATAAACGTGAAATTAATAACGTTCTAAGCTCTAATAATCCTCTACATACTACCTATCGAATCGTACCCTCCAGACTAAAAATTCCGAGCGTATTTTCCTCACATGGTTCCCTCATTTCATTTTTCTCCTTATAATATTTCAATTGGTATGATGCCGTCTGCGTACCAATCAAAGAAAAAAATTGATGCAAATTTCTTCCTCCATTGACATATTTACAAATATCACAAAGTCCAGCGCCACCTATCAGTGAGGTTTAATTTGATTTACCACTTCCGAGTCATTTTGTGACATTAACTACCGTTCATTTTACACTCCTCGTTCACCCTGATTGCCTCTAAATTCAAGCTTATGGTCACCTCGGGCCACAATGGGATATCCTCTATGTTGCAAAAGCACGTCAAATATTGACGCTCTGTTCAATGAATCCAAACTCTGCTTCCCTGTTGAAAGCCACGCTATGGTACAATGATAGTTTATTTCACCTTTTTTTGTAATTTGAGGTTATCTACAGGTTAAGGCAGATTGAGATGAAAACAGCTATATTTACCAGTCTTTTACAGGAAAAGGCTTCTACCTCCTTCCACGATATCGCTTCCCAGTTCGGTATACGTCCTACCTCTCCTCATCCCGTCACTAAAGCCTATTCACTTTTTTTCCTTCCCCGTTTAGCCAACATCCTGCCCTCTATCACGGCTTTCAGCATCCCTTCGCCCCTCATTACTTCTTCCAGCCACCCAGTATGCCTCCTCCAAATCTCCATCAGCATCTTCCTCTCTGCTCACGCTAACAGCTGTCTCGTTCGTCTTCCTTTCTGCCCACCCAACTTTCTCCATTCCCCTCAACATCCAAATCTCATGCAGCCAACTCTCATCTGCTTTTCTAAGAATCCAGGTTTTTGAACCATACTACGCCACACTCGTTTTTATGCTCTTTGCCAGTTTTTTATTTAAATTTTTACGCAAGGCTCTAGCCATCAGTTTTCTCCTGATAATGAGAGTGCCTTTCACTAACGATTCTCCTAATATGCCAGATACAATGCTAATTTTCCTCCAACGAACTACCCAAGTAAATAGAGTTATCTCGAAAATTCAACCTTTAACGCTATATTTGCTCGTACTCTTGCTTTGCTTCGTACAGGCGTCCTATGTGACCGCTAGAGTTTTTGTAACCATTAGAGTGAAATGCTAATTTTCCTCCAACGGCTAGAAGTTGGCTAAATAGTAAATCTTCATCGATTTATCACTAATTATTTGAAATATTGGAATGACATTTTTAATGAGGTAATATTTCTTGGTCGGCTTCTATATTCTTATTGCAGCTAATAGGCAATTACAAGGTCACTCTAACTTTTCCATTATATTCTTTTCTCAGTCAACCCTAACCAAGAAAGGAACTTGTAACTTGTATGTGAGTAGTAAGATAGCCTGCCAAGAAATAAGATCGACTATTTAAAAATCAAGCGACTGCTGTCCTTCGATCGGATAAATGGGGCATCCCATTCATAAATTAATGGTCAATTTGAACTTTCTGGGTCATTTACCTTGCTGATGTTACCTAGTTAAGAGAATTTAATACCAAAGCGGGAGTTGTATCTCCTCAAAGGAGTCATTAAACCCTGAGAACACACTCAGTTTAATCGGTCTGAGATAATTCCTCGCGACATTTTTCCTTCAATTGCGCACATTTTAAATATTTTTTCGCTTATTTACTCGCGCGATTTATCCTGGAGAGTAATTACAAATATTTATTTCTAGTAATGAATGTGAACAAGTGGGTAGAATAGGTCAGCATAGTTTTGTTCTGATGTTTCGCCAGTTAGGAGAACCCATCTTTCTGATCCCTTCACAATTTCTAAGATTTAGAAGGAAAAATGTATGCACAATTGATGGCAGAATCCTTTAGATGAATAATTTAAACCAAATTTTACGGTAAAATATTCTGATTGCAAGTTTTCTAAGATATTTTGTAGAGCTTAACTGTACTAATCATTATAAAAATGTGCACCATTCTAAAAAAAACATTCTCCCCAAATAGGATTTGATCTCTGAATAAGTTAAATAATTAATACGCATACTCATTTACTTTTGCTGATTGAAACATTGCGGCGTCCTGTGGGAAATTTTGAGCAATGTATTTACAAGCAATGTATTTGCAAAATGCTTTATATGGAGCATTGTGTTGAATGGATGCGAAACGTGGACGTTAAAGAAGAGAGAAGAAAAGTACTTAGAAAGCTTTGAAATGTGGCTATGGCGAAGAATGGAAAAGATTGGATGGAAAGATAAAATCACGAATGAAGAAGTACTAAGGAGGATTGGAGAAGAAAGAAGTATACTGAGAGAAATTAAAAAGAGAAAGGCAAAATGGATAGGACATATTTTAAGGAATAACTGCCTACAGAAAATAATAATAGAAGGGAAAATAGAAGGGAAGAGAGGAAGAGGAAGGAGGAGGCTTGGAATGCTGAGGGATATAAAAGAAGGAAGGAGTTATGCGGAGATGAAGAGAGAGGCCCAGGACAGAATGCTGTGGAGACAACGCTACCGTTGAAACCTGTCTACGGACAGATGCACCAATGATGATGATGATGATTTACAAGCAGAATGGAGATTTATATCGCACCAATATTTTACGGGTTTCTAACCCACATTAAGTTTTTAATCTTTCACAAACATCAGATATTCGTATTTTTTTAAAACAAGTATTATTGTTTTCCTAATATATCATCATCAACAATCATTAGATCGAAGAATTGATTTTCTGAAGCTTTCCACTCTTTTCCAAGTTAATTTCGTGAATAACTCTATGAATAAGATAGAGTTGTACATAAATTATTTACCCTTCAATTTCTTGGGAAAACTCTTTCCACTTGACAGCTGTTCGCCAAAATGGCATTATTATCAGACAGAAGATTACTGCTTTTTCCGCGTGTTTTATTCATTCTGGTATTTTAACACCAAAAAATTTTCATTTATATTCGTTAATAAAATAGCACAGATAGATATTATTATTTGTTTATATCATTTAGAGGACATAGTTTTCATAAGTTGCCAGAAAATGAATGAAATGACATTTAAGTCATTTTATGGTGAACCACTATATATATCTATGTATATGAGCAGTAGTGAAAGGCTAAATAAATCAACCATTTAAATTTTGTAAAACTAAACACAAGCCTAATAAAAACCCAAAGTTCTACGAGATGGAAATGTTAGAGGTTGCTGGTAAATCAATAAGATCATTGTAAACAATTTTAACTTGTGGATGTGTAATTCGTAGTGGTTCATTCATTAGTTAGTTTACCTTACTGTAAATCCTTGAAGTACTTTGTACAATCTGGGTGGTTTATTTATTGGTGTGCTCATTCTCTGGTAGGTCCTTGATGAGATTCAGTATTTTAACTACAGCAACTAAGGCCAAAAATACAGTTAGAACTACAGCGATAGTAAAATATAAGGTAATAGAATAGTTATATAATATTTTGGTTACAACTGATTCATCAGTGAAAGATTGTTCTGGTTACATAGAATGCTCGCCGGGGAAACACAAAAACAATTTGAAACCTAAGGGCGAAGTATGGGTTCAGAAAAGCAAGGGATAACAGATCGCGACGCAGGTGTAAACATGGTACGCTATTCCAGTTCTGATGGGAATATCGCCATTCGCCGGAGTCCCACGTCCCAAGCGAAATCGATTATTGCTCTCGCACGACCTAACTCTCGTTACCCCATCTGTATACAGTTATTGGAAGCGAGAAGGACCCAACAAACACACACAACACCCCCTTCACCTTTTCCCCCGAAAGATAGAGTGTATCGCCTCTCGACGTTCCGTTGTTGTTTTCCTCCCCGACCACAGCCATAGCCAAAAACGACCCAGACGTGAGTCTTGTTTCTCCCCACTATCTTACTTATTCGAGCGAGGAATATCTGAATGCGAGGAAAAAGAAGAAAGCATGGCCAGGGGTTATCGCCCCCTCTTCAGCGGTCGTCTTTTAAGGTCGAGTTGGAAGACTGCGCGAGACATAAGTATCTTATTAGCATTCTAAGAAAATATGGAGAATTAAACTAGCAGACCACGGTGTTTCCACCGCGAAACGACTTAAATTTCATAATATGGCTGACGTTTTGGTTATACAAACACCTAAATTAATACATTTCCATCACGATCTTATGGAGCGGGCACAGTCAGAAAATCTTTAAAAGTTACCACCAAGTTAAGATGCCTTGAAAATGACTGTATCTCGTTGAAACCTTGGTAGGTATAATGACAAAGAGAGGACGAATTCAAGTACAACCTTTTCTTTTCTCAAAAAAATTAAAAGTTTCTACCAAGTTGATCCTATGACTATTTGCTTTTAAAAAAGTTTGATAATCGGTGATAGGATCTCTGACTCTGCTTAAAGAATTGCCAAAATGCCCTCCCCTTATGCATCTCATTTCCTTCAGTTACACTCATGATCACCTCATTGCTTCATGATCGCCTCATTGCTTCATGGTCGCCATTCTGTTCTTAAAGACTCTTAATATTCCTTCTCTAAAGTGTATCTTCCACCACAATCACCAAATACTTCATCTAAACCGTCCTCTCACACCACTCACAACTCTTCTATACACCTAATATTTTTCGTTATTTGTTAATATTTTATTATTATTAGTATAATTATCAACTAACTAACGGTGGCCTAGTGGGTAGAGCGCTTGGCTACTGATCGAAGGGTCCCTTTGAAGCAAAAAAATCCTCGGAGTGCGAGGTGGCCCAGGGAAAGGAACTGGCCCCCCTACGCTGAATGTGTGAAATTCACACGCCTGTGGCTTAGTCCGGGGTGAGCTCTATCCTCAAAAATCCAAACCAACCCTCGGGTTGAATCACTAAGAGAGTGAAGATAATTATTAATGTATATGTTTATTTTTATAAAATTTTTAATTACTAGGCTAGCTATAAGTTTAATTACAAATGGACATTTTATGAATTAACTAAATGTTCTTTAATTTATATTATGGCTATCTAAAGTAAAACGTATCAATTAGTGATGAAAAAGAATTTAATGCTCCATTAAGGTAAAAATTAAGCACTGGTACAGTAAGTTAAATGCCAAAAACAATTTCAGTAGCGAACCACATGCATATCGATTTTTCAAAGACTATTTTAATCTTCAATTTATGGCCTTGAGATCATATCTTCATTTTTCACGGAAATGGGCGTTTCCCCATGATTATGCGTTTGGATGACATATGAATGGATGAAGAAATAAAAGGCTTGCTAATCTTTTATCCCCTTGATGCGTACAAATACAGCGCTGGAGTACGCAGTAACGAAGCATAGGTATGCCATTTTGTAATAACTTTGACCTGTTAACATGGCTGTAACTAGCAGCATGGTATTTTTGTAATAATTTCACTTGTCAGCACGATTGAACCCTATGTAATGGTCACCGTGATTTATGAGTACAACGTTCAACTCGCACGAGTAAAATAATAATAAGACATCGCATTACATGCGAAATATCCTTACACATGCGTTACTTAAAAGTGGGTTTACACCATGGCCAGTTACTTCTGCAAGTTTCTTCTGCATGAGCTTGTGGGAGATTTAACTGAGACAAAAATGTTTCACAAGTTAGTGCAGGGCCAGATTTGTTTCCGTTGACGCTGGCAACAATACGCTTCTGCAAGCGGACTAGCAGAGTCGTTTACACCAACAAGTTACGTCGAAATTCACTTTATGCATGTAATTTGAACCATAAATTAGCCAGTGTAAACCCACCTTAAATGCATAATTGGTAAAATATACTTGGGAAGTAACGTTTGTGCAAGGAGATAATATAAAATTATAATAGTGTGTTTGAAGGACCGCAAATGCCTGACGAGGAATCATCTGGTCGCAAAACCTAGAAGTGGCTGTCAAGGTATCACGTAGATTTAGAATTCGATCGATCTCCTCCAAAATTAACCAATCTGAAGATGCGGTGAATATTCCAGTAATGTGCTTCATTTTAACGTGCTTCGACCGCTCAGGACGATTGATATTTACTTTAACCAGCCACTTGCAAATAGGGGTAAGAGCACTGGAACAATTACCATAAGATCACCAATCCCGATTCGCGCCGAACACAAAGATGCTTAGCTTAAGACCCCTTTACACGATGCTGATACCAGCAATGAAAATTGCGCCGTGTTCGTATGATCGTTCAGTATGCTTAAAATCATACAGTGTAAAAGGGTATTATCGTGTCCGATGGAATAATCGACTTCGATTATCAGAACCTAAGTGCGTAACCTAAGTGCTTATAGGATCTAATCAAGTGCGAATCTTATTTTTCGTCTAATCAATTTAATCCAACGATCTATCAGTGGCAAGTAGGTAAGTCAAGTGCTTCGATAGGATACCGGTAGTGGAGCTGGAATCTACCAAAATAACCTTCGGGAGGAATTCTGTGAACTGCAATCGGGAAAATGTTCTTTTTAGTCTTGCAGAGGTTAATTGGAGCTTGATTAGAATGTTTTGTAAACAAAGTAGTACCGATGCCATAGCAACAACAAGATCTTACCTATTAGATGACCCCTTCGATAGTTCTTCGAAGATAATTCTTAGGGACTCTAACAATTGTAGCGTATATCAGCAAATTCCCGGAATGCGCACTGAAATTAGCATCACTACTATTCAGGCAACGAATTCGATTACATTTCCGAATTTGGTTCCGAGTTTTCGAAGCTGATTTCAGCACTGAAATAAGTGTCGTGTAAAACACTCTTAAGAAAATCTAGGGGGAACATAGAATAGAATATTTGATTTTAAAAGAAAATGAATACAAAACTCTATTATTTTAAATTCATGAGGGCACATTCCCGGAATAAAACCATCTAAATGATACGAAAAGTGAAAACACAACGCTTGGAAATATAGATTGTGAATTTCCCTGAAATGAACAATTTCCTCGTTCTTCGAATCGATTCGGCGTATGAATAGAAATTATCGTTATCCTAAAAAAATAACGGTTCCAAGAAAGCTAGATGTGGAGCATGCTATATCAAAGAGAAATGGCAATTGATTCCGCGAGTCTGTGCTAGTATCCTATTGATTTTCCTTAAAGAGAATGTCAAGGTCCGAAACGGCAGAACGACGACGATGCACGCTGAGGAGGGAAAACTAATGCCTATTGTGTCTCTCTGAACCCATAAACCGCTTAGTATGGGCGTCAAAGTAAACCTTCGAGGGAAAATTTGCTTTTGCGGAGAGCCCAACACAATTAATTTTTATTTGCTCTGCAGCATTGCCTTCCCCTTGCCCGTGCATTTTGGGCCATAATGCGCATGGAAATCATATTTTGAAGAAGTAAATACATGTGCACACGCGGATATGGCGGAGACACAACTTTCTCATTCTATGCTACACTTTAGTACGCTTATTAGTCCCTTAATTTATGCAGTAAACCCTAAAATGACATTTAATAGTATTGATTTGAGTAAAATTGCAGGGAAAATGTAAAATATATTTAAGGATAAGTATATTTAAGGCGATAGTGTAATTTAATCAGCCAAAGCAATCATTGAACGATCACTGAGAATTTTATGCTTAACTTTACTTCACCGAATAAAATCATTATTACCTACTGAACTACACAATTCTTTTTTTTTAAGATAAGGTAAATTTAATTCTTCACTTGAAAAGAAATACAGTAACAAGTTTACCAATAAAATAGTGGAGCTTTAGGTAGCTTCAATGGTTTACCCCATGATCTTTTTTTATCCAATAATATAATCTTTCTGATAACCCTTGAAATTTTTCCGATAAGTTATGTATGTTTCAAGTCTGATAAATAAAACATCACCAGGCGTATAGATGATCATTGATGAGAAGCACGAAACATTTCCTGCCTATGGTTGGAGAACAAAACAAAAGCCCTCAACAAAAAAGTAAATTGAAAAGTAAATTGAAATTTTTCCAATAAGTTATGTATGTTTCAAGTCTGAAAAATAAAACATCACCAGGCGTATAGATGATCATTGATGAGAAACACAAAACATTTCCTGCCTATGGTTGGAGAGCAAAACAAAAGTCCTCAACAAAAAAGTAACCATCCTAATTAAATGAAATTTTATATCTCTTAAACTAGGATATGCAGAAAAATATTACGACGTAATGAGTGCATTTCCGCAAATAATTTATCATAATACAGGACGATTTTGGAAAGATTAAGCAAAGCCTTGTTATTTGGCTTCCTTATTAAAACTTGTGGAATGGGTTGAATTGATAATAGAAAGGCAGAGAAAAACCCTGGGGTATTTGACTATACATTCCAAGAGGAGTCTACTCCTTAATCAAAGATCGCGGAGGACCAACCCAGCAATACCATTTAGTGTTGGGTTAATTTTTGCCAAGATTGTACAGTACAATTCTTGGCGTTATGGAGTGTTACCGCAACTGCTCAGGAAACAAGAGTTACACGCGTATATTTTTACCACTGACGTAATTATCACCGAAAACCTGCAATGGATATTGAAAAATTGCCATTCAGATCGAAGGTAATAAATAAGGACGGGCGTGAACATATTTTCGTAGTACCAAGAACATCTCATCTATTGTGAAAGTATGAAATGATGAAAATCTTACTCTGACTTAAGAATGCTCGAAGAGAGAGATTATGAAGCATATTATTATTTATCCGACACGATTACAATCGTAAACTGGCAAAAAGGTTGGAAAATTGAACTAAACAAATGGGAATGACACGATTTTGATAATTTTGTTGACCGCGGCATCCAACCCATGGTGAAAGATAGCAGGTTTGTCACGGGAAGATATCTGAAAAACGAACTCTTGAGACATCTGCACGAAGGAGTTGCGGGGATACACGTTTATTTTTTTTGTCGCTTCCAGCGAAACAAACAAGATCTGAAGAATCTGTCAAAGTTGCAGGGGAAGGGCCACGTGCTTCCTTTTTTTTTGCTGCTGCTGCACCATGTGTGGGGCTTCCTTTTCACGTTCTCTCTGCCGGGGCCGAACGAAGAAGAGCGCATTTGTGCCACCGAAACGAATGGAGGCGCTCAGTTCTGAGAACACCACTCTTAAGTTAGTTTTTTTCTCACTCCCCTTCCCTTCCTCCAGGAGGCGTTGGCGTCGACAAAACAAATAATAAAGAGAAAACCTTGAGGCAGGTAAAAAAAAGAAGAGAAGGTTAGGGAGTTGGCAGATAGATGGAATGTGTGTCTGGGTGTATGTGTGTGCTACGGGGTCAAAACTTTGATTCGCACTCGATGGAACAGGAGTAGAAGAAAAAAGCGAAGGAACTCGGAAGGGGTAATCCGAATGTCATGGCACCGTGGAAGTAAAACCGGGATGAGCCGTGAAATCCGATTGGCAAACGCCGACGGACGAGGATTTTTTCTGTCGTCTTTTTCAATGTTTTCAGATAGAATGTGACGTGAAGGAGGGGAGGGCGACTTAAGCAGGTCCTCACCTGACTGTCAGTGATAACTAATACAAAATTCCACCTTTTCGTTTGAATTATTTAAAAAATATTGCTCCCACTGATGGATTACCTTCGCAATTATAAAGGACCAAATTTCGGCACAAAATATGGAAATATAATGGTAAATAGTTTTTACAATCTCAGGAGAAATATTTTTTCGGTGTGGTAATCCGAGTTAATGCGTTATCTCACCGATAGTACTCACGTCAACTGAGCGATGCTCTTTTTCAATTCACAAATCCCACGCTTTTAAATCAAGTTAACGTGAAGGTATCTTGCGGTTAACTTTAACCAGGCATTATAAAAACGGGCATAAGTGTGATGGCGGCAATGTGAGCCTTACAAAAATCCATCACCTATCCCCGTCCTGATCAATACCCGTATTCACTTTTTCATAACAATCGGATAAAAATCTACAAGAATAGTGAACACCCACCTGAATATTCTATCTGAACAACACAAATTATTATGCATTTAGTATGGAGAAAACAACTTCAGTTATACACATTGATAAGTAAGATACGTGGATGGATTTAAAAATATATTGTATTACCTTATAATAAAAAAAAACAAAGGAAATAGTACATCCTTATTCTTACAAGCCCAATTTTTTTAGATTTCGGCGCAAAATATGCTGATTAGTTAACGAATGTATTTTTAATTAATGCTTTTTACAACCATAGGAGCCAAATGCGGTGGCTTTTACATCGAATTAACGCATTTTCACTTCAATTACGGCGATGTTTTCGCTAATGGGTGCTTTTAATTCACTCTAGTTCGCTGCGATCACTTCGCAACACAACACCGTACTTGCTTTCCATTCGTTTCAGACCCTGTTCACGAGGCAGCGCACTTTTAAACAGATCTGGAGCACAGTTAACGAGCGCTATACAACAAACTTCGATAATATTATCCGCGACGGTTTTTAATGTTGATTTTCTGTAAAATCGTCATACATTGACAATGAAAAGTTATTAATAACTGTAATAAAAAGCTTAATTTTAAAAATATTAATCTAGAACTAATTCCATAACTATACGAGAACACGAAAAAGTTTACCGTAACTGTTGAGAACCTTCAGAATGCCACCAAAAGGCAGGTTACTGAACGGTTCGCCGGCGCACATCGCTGTACATTCATTGTCGTTCATGCACGTTGACGTGCGCTGATGCGTTCCTACCCGCACCATTTTCAGCTTATTGAATGGAAAGTTCCCAGAATCTCCAAAAATAAGATGAACAGGTTAGTTTTTAAAGAAGCAGGGCCTATATTTTTATTGCCATTCAGTTTCCTGGCAGATTATGCTTCTCATTAACGTTTTTCGCAAAATTGCCATTTGCTTTGGATAAAAAAGTTTTCTTTTCTCAAAACATGAAATTCGCAATGAAAGAAATCATTTTATTTGGCCAGGGTGAAAACCCAAATCTTCCTACGGCTGATCAGGTGTTTTACCCACTTAGCCAGTTTTAGCCAAGACATCGTAAGAAATAGCTGAATAACAAATATAACCGGTAATTGGGAGATTCGGGTTCGAATTCCGGTCGATTTGAATGATATCTTTTTCATAGGGAGTTTCATTTGTACGGTGTATGCTTACTTGACACCTGTGCGGGTGACTGCATACCATGCCGTTTCTGTATTCCGCAATGATTTCGAAAACGTTAGCGCTGATAGGTAGAATTTCTGTTGTTTATATCAAACAGAGAACCGGTTTTGCTATTAAAAGGAGCTACGTAGCATCAACTTGGACCGCAAGTCACCGCTTGAGGGTCAGGTCAATCGCTTGCCCTTCTTTAGGGAAATACACAACAAAAATCAAACTTATCCACGTACAATTTGAAAACTAAGTTAATGAAAAAATAACTATTTCTCTTGAATGTGTACTGACACACATACTAACGGCTTTGGTGTGATTTTCAACAAAATATGGTATTCAAATTTATTTTAAAATAGCAAATAATAAAATAAACATATTGATACAAAATTACAATCAAACCTTGTATGTAGAGCAGTTTTTAGAAGTAACAAGTAATGGGTATAAGTAACATGCAGACTGGAACAGATATATTCTAAGGTTTCAGGAGCAAATTTTTGTTTTTTAGCATTTATAAAAAAAGCTTGGCATTTTCACACGATCTGGCAATAGTTGCCCTGACAGTCAGGCAATAGTTGTGTAAAAAATGACGCTTTATCGTTGATGCCGCGGTGGACCTACTAAACAACCATTTGGATATACCAAGTGTTCATTTTTTCACAATTAGACTTGGGATTCCATTTCGATAAATTAATATATAATCAGTAGATTAATATATTGTCCGTGGTTCTTGAAGCAAAACATACCGACTGAAGTATAAAAGACAATAAAATGACTCCATCGGTCCTTTTAGCGCTGAACTCGTCGCGACGACTACCCCGAGTCTCTGGGAACGGAGCCAAAAACCCTCCTCTCCCCCTTCAGTATCTTGGGCGTTGTTGTCGCGAATGCCGGTCGACCAAGCGGAGGAGCTGGGAGCGGGGAGGTCGGCGCTTGAAGGAAGCTGGATGGGGCAAGAGGGGAATCGTGTGTATGTGTCGGGTAGATGGTGTTTGTTTTTTGTTAAGGAGGAGGTGGAAGTCTGGAGGCCGGGAAAAAGCCTTCCCGTATGCCGATGAGGCCACCGCTCCCGTTTCGACCCGTCGGCGTCCTTTTTTTTTTTAAATCCTTTGCACACACTCCACCGTCTAGGCCAATTGATTTACGTTCCACGAGAATGGATAATGGACAGAAAGATTGATTTTTGCATCGAAGCGCAAGCACGACGATTGGTGATGTGAGTACTGATTAGCTCAGGGGTTGATGATGGTAGCAGTGGCGGCAGTGTTTAATTTTTCGTGATAAGAGAGGTCATAGTTCGCCACTTGAATCAACTAATTGATGATCTTTCTCAAATTTAAAAACTGCGTAACTGTAAAATGCGGCAAAGAGAAAGGGAATTTGAACTTCTGAAACCAGCATACTTATTATTAGGTATGCATCCTCATATTTTAACTTCTTATACAAATTCATCCGACAGTATAAAGGAGCAAAAATATTGCCACATCTATTTAAAAGCTCCCCAAATGGAGAAAATGAAGTTCAAAAATGTAAGGTTTTGAGCGCGAAGCCGTTTTTGTTTGCGTCAAGAATAAAAAGTCTTAGTGCCTCACGTGTAAAAATATCTCATATTATTCTTATACTTAATTATGTTTTTCACAACGCCTCTCAAATCTGAGACTTTCCTCCTTCTTTAAACTATTCAAGAGTCGGAAAACAATTTTTTGTAGGAAAAATGTAGATTTCAAGTCCAATTTAGACAATGAATGAATGTAATAGGATATAAGAAAAATTCTCGGAAAAGTTTCCCATTATGTGCATTAAGTATAGTTTCCGTGCATCTCCTCGGTCATAATAAGTTCGAGGTATATTAAGGATAGAGTAATCATCAAAAATCTCAAACATTAGCATGCGCCATTTTGGAAAAATGGCTGCCGCGAGAAAACGAGGAATGATAATTTTTTTAAAATCATCGAATTCAACTGCGAATACATGTTGTAGGTAGGCGCTTAGATTTTTCATTAGATTGTTGACGTGGAATGACCCCTAACTAATGCGAAGTGTGATCATCCTAAGCGTTATGCAACTTTCACTACAATAATTTTCGGAGGGGTAGTTTGCATATTAGGATATGTGATAAAGTCTAGCACCTCTGTTAACCCTCCGTGACTCGCGCCCTATTTACTAACACGAGAACTCGCGTGGGGTGTTTCTGACACCCCACTCTTTTTTTTCTATTTTTTTAATTCTATAGTCCGATTTTACCTAAATTCCTTTCCTTATTCGGTGTATTTCTAATTCCTGCTAATATTTGTTATATTATTACAAATAATATTCAAATATAAACAAAATAGTGTTCTTATATTGCTATATAGTGAATGTTTTTACTAGATTTAAAAATTTAAAATAATCGGTTGACGATATTTAGTATTCAGTTTAACATTTAGGCAGGTATCATCACGTAATAATCATTTAATTCATTTGGGAATTCAAAAAATATTACCGAGGGTAATTGGTAACGTTACTTCGTACTATTACGGTCTCCCAATCGCGGCTATCTCATCATAAACTTTCTTCTCCAACATAGAATCACGTAAAAATATGTGACATATTATAAGACCAGTAAATAATTGCTCAGAGTATTATTTGAGTTATCCCTGCGTTCTCTATACGTTTAGGTATCAAATTTGATTAGATGTGGAAAAAATGGCTTTGCGACTTTTATCTGCCGTCTTTGGAGCTCATTGAAATAAATGTTACCCAATAACCCTAGCCGGTGATTCCTAATAACCTACTAGTCAATTACGACGTAAGTATTTCTGACTCTGAAATCATGGGAAATAAAACAGGTTTGCTAATTTTCACGTCTTCCTGCATTGCTGCTCTTTCTCTGCTTTTTTCGTGTTATTACCGTATTGGTGTTGGTTCTAAGGGCTTCCAAGACATGGCAAAGGGACCTAGGCAAAGCTGCATCTTTTTGGAAATCACTTGCTGCGCACCAGAGACCTGTAAGCGGTTGGAAAAATCCAGACGATTCCCACAAGACTTTGTTTATTGATCATGCCAGTATGACGTCCATACCCAACCATCCCGGTCAGTCGTACTCCTGCGCGGCCTGACACATATACACACGCTTTGAGGGGAGAGAAGGGGAAGTCTGGGAAATACAAATGCAAGGAGAGTGAAAACTCCTCTGCGCACCGAAGACTGGCTGGTAAAATAATACGCCTGCTGGTCTCTATCTAGGACTTTCTTCTTGTACATGGAAAGTTTAATGATTTTGGTATAGGACTCCCCCCCCACTCTCTTCGGTGAGCCCAACACTTTAAGCTTGCAGTAAATACTTTTGTTCTGGCGGTCACTGAATCTATGTAAAGAAGAACAGTTTTCTCCCTTTTGGCAATTCAAATATGAATTTTTGTCGTTGTTTTTCTGAACGGTATCTTTTTATTTATGATTTATTATGGTTCATTGTAATTATTTGGCACAAATTATTTTCGTTATTCCACAGGAGAAAAATCATTCGCCTTGACCGGAATGATTTTTCTCCTGTGAAATATAGCATTTATGTGCACTTGCGGGTGACTCCGTAAAGGTTACTACCGTGGCTAGTTCCGGTTTCCTAAAAAAAAACAAATTATTTTGCATATAGTGTCTTTTTTAGATCAATTTTAGATGATAATATTTGCGAAATGATTCCTATGAAATAGTATCTTTGTGAAATGCGATGCGCACATATTCCTTCCACAATTTGCAAAGAATAAGTTAGTTTTTATGTCTTTGCCTCTGAAAAAAATCACACGCCTCCCACTTCCTCTCCTCTGCTTCTAATTTTCTTCTAAATTCCCTTGGCAAATTTTTTTGTGAACCTCTCTTGGCAATATAAGAATTAGTTAATTTCTCGGAAGAAAGTTCTCCTATTAGTCATCATTACAGGATATATGCTGCTAAAAATAATGAAGGTATTGATGCCTGATGTATTCAACAAATCGTAACATATCACCACTGGCAATCTCTTCGTTTTCCTGGGAACACTATAAGTAGCACACATCTCATCTACCGTGTCTACACCACCTTTCTTCCCTTGGGCTGTCGTTTTCTCGAAGAGGACCGTCTGGCTGTATCCCGAGATAAACCTCCACGTTTTGTGTGTAATAGATAGTAGTATCCATGAGAACAAAGATTTTTATCCCGTACTTGGCTGGTTCATTCGGTAAATGTTGGCGGAAAAAACATCTACCCCGAAAAAGTATCAATTGCTCATCTATAGTAGAAAATTCGCCTATGCTGTAAAGCTATTGACATTTACATACAAACATTTCGAAGACCTCTCGTATAGGAGCCAACTTAGCTGTTTTTCTCTTATTTTCTCTGTCTATGACATCATAAAATCGTAAACATTGCAGTAAAATTTCAAGTCCCTGATCACTCATTGATTCCCAAATATCTCCATACTCAAACCATCTTGATCCCGAGTATTTTTTATGTTCTGGCGACCTGATCTGTTATCACCTAAATAAAAAAGTATCCAAATGAGACATCTGATTTCAGAATCGTCCGTAGGCTTAGAATTTCTTTTTCAAGAATAATTTTGCACTTTTTCTCCAAGTTTGACATTTGTACTATTTACTATGATCTGAAGAATGTTTTCATAAAAAAATATGCTGAAACAATCTAATGGAAAATTATATCATTTTTATTTCCCTTGAACCCAACTGCCTGAGATACAACGTTATGGATTGGTGTTCGAACGTTTCGTCGTGGCTCAACAGAACTCCATTTCGCCATACGAACTTTACCTATAAAAATATTCATTTGTCACAGCAGCATGGTCAGTCTCTAAATCACTGATGTCCTGACGTGGCTGGCTATGTCGTGCTCCGATTTTTGTGCTGAAGCAACCGAATATTCGCTGCCTGAGTATTCATCTTCATCAGATATCACTCGAAAGCAGAACAGCAGTATCTATGTCCCTCTCAGAACGTAAGTAGGCCATCTAAGACAAAAAGAATTATGTAAATTACGGAAATACTTTTTACGATGCCTAAAATTTTAATGTATATTTATCACGGAGTAAATATATCACATACACTGACCTTGAGTGTTTCGCAAAACCGTTAACCTTTCCATTAACAACAGCTTCCGATAGATAGTGTTCTCAGAAATAAATAATAAAAATTTCCTAACATATTGCGATGACAGGCGTATCTGACTAAGTTTTTTAAAAATAAGATAAAAAGTAAATATTACGATGAAAAAAATTGAACATTTATAAAACGTAATGATGTCTCAGTAAGCTGAATAATAAAGACGTATCGATTGTAGAAATTAGATTAATGCGATAATTCAAAGTAAATAGATATACCAAATATTAGGATGAACTATAACTTGCGACAGTAGTACGTAGATAATGCACTAAACACAATGAGAAGAAAAGCTTCACCTATTTAGGATACGTTTGCAAGCATTAAAATGACACTCGCAAAATTCACTCCGAAAACATGCGCACTGTCTTAAAAAAAAGCGTTCGATCTCGACCAAGATCGAAAGAAAACTAACCATTTTCACAGTATAGGTCAACAACATCTTAAACTCCAGCTACTGAAGAGAAGGGAGCATAAACTTTTACCGGAAAAATATCCAATCCAAAATAAGACGCTGGGGTGTCTGGGACACCCCGCGCGAGTCACGGCGGGTTAAGTATTCCCACAGGAGTTGCCACATAATAATCTTTAAAAGCTCTCCCAACGGAGAAAATGAAGTTCAAAAATGTAAGATGTTGAGCGCGAAGCCATTTTTGTTTGAGTCAAGAAGAAAATGTTTCAGTGCCTCACGTGTAAAACTATCTCATATTATTCTTATACTTAATTACGTTCTGCAAAAAAATCTCACAAATTTGAGACTTTCCTCCTAGAAACTCTCACGAGTCAAAAACCAGTTTTTTTGTAGGAAAAAAGTAGATTTCAAGATCAATTTTGAAAATGTAGGAATGTAAAAGGGTTAAAGAAAAATTCAAGGAACTTTTTCCCATCATGTGCAAAAAGTATAATTTCAGTTAATCTCTGTCATAATAAGTTCGAGATAAATAACGCTGGAGTAACCATCAAAAATCTCAAAAATTAGCAAGCGCCATTTTGGAAAAATGGTTGCCGCGAGAAAACGAGGAGGGATAAAGATTTTAAAATCGTCGAATCAATTTCCAATACATGTAGGTATGTGCGTGCAAAATGTATTTCTTAGAAAATTGTCATGCAACCAATTATTATTTTTCAATGGCTCATTTTACGTGGAATGACCCCTTATAATGACCGATGTGTGCTTATCCTAAGCGGTCGGCAACTATTACTACAAAGGAGTTCAGAGGAATAGTTTGCATATTAGGATATGTCATAAATGCTAGCACCTCTCATAAATATTCCCATAGGAATTGCTAGGATATGTTTAAAAGACATTTTTGGCTGTTCTTCCCACGGGTAATTAGAGAGTATTTTCAATTAGTCATCAGGGGTGCAAGATCGCGGTTTTCAATAATGCGTGCGCTCGTGTTATCGATTTTTTTTCATTTCTGCTCATGAGAGAAAATCGTGATGATCATCCTTTATATTTCATCAGGTTCTTCAAATCAACACTTTTTAATGAGGGCGTGCGTTATCTAGACAGTCTCTCTGAGCATTTATCTCTGGAGCGGACGTCTAAATTTCTATTCCAGCAAGTCCATAAGTTGAGAAACTTACGAAGAACACTGCCAAATCTTTATCACTATCACAAAGGGATCAAAAGTCCACACTGAATTCGTCAGGTAGTTTCTATCTTTGAATTATTTTAACGGCCGGACTATATCAGGTATGGATTGAATCAGAATTCTTCCGGTTCATTCATTGCTGAAATTTACTGGAAACATTGCCAATCTAGGTATTAAAATCTTCGTTATCCAATTTTTGGAATCTTCAGAAGAAGATTGATATTTGCTGATTCTTGAACACCAAAAATTTAGTTTTACATAACCAGTAAGTATTAAAATACGTTATGGACCTATTATCTATTTAAGTTTAACTTTCTCAGGAGTTCCAGGTTGGGAAAGTGTACCTTGAATACTTATGTGGCTCAGATTGTTTATATTTCACACGCAACAAAGCTCCCGGAAACATATATATTGTGTACGCTCTAATTTTGACTTAATCATCTTCTTCTTCCAATACCGGTTCAACCTTCCGTGGGCTATGGCCTCTTTATAAGCTATTTCCCATTTTCTTCAATCGTTTCTTAACCCCCTCCAATACATTTTTATTCATTTTTCAATGACCCTTTGAGATCACTCCATCTCTTCATCATTTCCTTGGTCTTCCTCTTGTTCAATCACTATCCGGTCTTAATTTGTAAAATCTTTGCTGTGCTAGTACTATTTATGCTTTCTATTTGTCTCAGGCATTGGTTAATCTGTGCATTAAAAATGATCGCTTTGGTACCTCACATTATTAGCTCATAAAGTTCTACATTTCTCTTAAGGATGTTCCACCGCGACTGAGTGAGTAAACACATACTAAATTCTACATTTTCAAACTGTTTAAAAGTCATTCTTTAGCTGATGAAATGCGTTACCCATAGAAAACCAAAATTCATGTACAAAATGCGCAGATTATTCCTCGTTTATATTTTGAATAACAGCTTTTTCCAGCCATAAGAGCCGACTGCAGCGCCCTTTGTACGGTTTTACCGCAATTCGACTTCAATTACGGGAGTAATTCACTAATAGCAAAAAAATAATCGATTCCCTCTGGTTGGAGTATAACGTGCTAATCAATCTTCTTTCCCTCCAATCTACTCCCTTCCTCTTCAGCATCTCCTATAGTCTGTTCCACAGAACACAGTCAAAAGTCTTCTCAAGATCTTAAAAGGAAAGGTAAACTTTCGTACCTTTTCTCTGTACCTTTCCACCACTGACCCAGCCACTCCTATGGTGCCCCTAGTGCCCACTTACTTCCTAAACTTGAACTGATCTTTAGCCAAAATCCCTTACATCACCTTCACCATTCTCCTGTTAATAACCCTTAAGAGGTTTTTAGCAGCATAAATACCAAACTGTCTGCTCTCCACATTTCTTCACTCCTTGTTTCTTTGTATTCTGCTAGTAGGTACAAAATAGTACCGACCGAATATATTGCAAGCAGTTTTCCGGTTTTCATTTTAAGTACATACTTATAACGATAGTATTATTACCACTGAGTAATTTAAAACTTTGCATTGCCCATGTTTAACGCCTTTACTGAAAAAAAATTAAAAACAATCGTGGATGTGATTAATGAAGTCCTTTCCATTGTATATTGCACATCAACTCTACATCTAATCTGTTTTGAATTGCGCTTTCTAGTGTACTGAGTCCGAATGAGCGGAATGCAAGTGTGTTGTTTGGAGTGAGCAGTTCACTAAAGGGAATGGAAAGCTCCCGAAGTATACATCAGGTTGAACATCTTCTATCCCTTGATTTTCCCGGATTTTTACGAAGAAACTGACCCTCCCACGAATGACGAGGAGAAAATAGCTTCAAATAATGCATCTTATTAATATTTCACTCTCCAGTGAAATCCGCTCTCTCGTTTTGTATATTTTTTCAGAAAATGAACAAGGACCAAAACCTCTGAAACATAACGATGGGGGGATACCTGGAGGGAAGCGAAGGACTACCTAAGCCTCGGAGCGTGAGGTACTTTATTCGTCCGATTTGCGCGTGGTTTGCCTGTTGAGGGTCATGTGATATTCCGACCAGACACTCGCTTGCTTGAGCGTGCGGAGGATTTATGTGTAAAAAAAACAAAATAGGCTTACGTCTACTCCTCCAATGGATACTTTTCCGGGTAAATTTTAAAATACTTTAGCCGGTGGCGAGGCAACAACCCCCTCGCTCCTCGCCAAGGGATTCGCCTCCAAATCCCCTCACTTCCGCTTCTCCTCCTCATTCATAATTCATTCCACTCGATTCGCCGGTACACTCTTCACAACAGCATCACTCCCTTCGCCTTCCCATCTTCTTTATATCCACCCGTCCAAACTCTTGCCTCCCTTATCACGAAGAAAACCTCCCACCATACACTTCCACCAACTACTTCCATTCGCCCGACTTATCTCGTTCCTCCTCTTCGCCCTTCTTTTTGTCTCTTATACTCCAATAAAATAATAAAAAATAAAGCATTCATCAGCGGAAGCTGCTTTTCTTACATTCCCTTCCGTGCGCAGGGATGCCAACCTTATGTTTGGACGGCCGTAGAGTTGGTTGTAAACTCTTCTCCGGTGTCCCACCGTGTAACGTTTTCCATGTCTGCCAACATTTCGAAATTAAACTTTCTTTTAGTAATCTTTGTTTATTTATTTATTTAATCAAAAATGTCCACATACAGCAATTGCTGCCAATTTACAGTGGTTATGATCACTGTTATTTCTTTTTTGTTGTCGTTATCATAATCCAAAACGCAAATCGCTCTAGAGAAGGCATGCTCACAGTTACTGCCCTAAACACACAACCTATAAAAAAAACTAGTGATCTATAGTACCTGACTAAATTTGAAGAGTGACGATCACGTTTTTGTTCTCATGAGCGCTTTTGAAAATTAACGATAATGCGTTATGGAGAACCGTGACTTTTCCCCAGGGCTATTGATAGAGTTTGATATATATTCCTCTCCTCAAGTCAGGGGGGTTGTGCTTCGGTACGTAACCAAGGACTCACTCTTATTATTTCTGTACAATGAGTCCTTAGTTACGCACCAAAATCAATCTCGAACGATTGAAGCACACCCTCCCGGTCATCGTTGATTTGTTCCTTCGTCTGTCTTTTTCCCGATAATTTGAAGAAGGGATGTCCTGATTAGGTTTTAGTCTTGGTCTCATTTTTTTAAAGTTACTTGGCCCCTAGTGGATTACAATGGCCTCCTTGGCAATCTTCTTACGTTGCCCATTCCTTAGGTAAATTATTTTGGATTCATCCCATTCTATCACATAGTTGTTGTGTATTCTGTGCTCCGTAACCACCGATCTCTTTGATTTGACAGAGCCAAAGATGTCTTTGATGCTCCTTGAGCCTCATCTTAATAGCTATCCCTGTCTCCTCTATGTAAGCCTTCCCACATTGGCATGTGATTCGGAACACTCCAGTCAACTTGAGTACGGCTTGGATCCTTAGCAAGCACAAGACGAATCTAGGAGCTTTGTGAGAGTAAGGTGGATGGTCTGAGTGTAATATTTCTTGAATATCCTGGATATTCTCCCGGACACAGTGGAAATGTATGGTAAGCAAGCTCATATGGAAGGATGAAGAATTTTCGGGTTTTCCACCGGGTGATAATGTTGGCCTGCTTCGACCTTTCGACGACGTAGTCGGCCATCGTCTTCACCCACATCTACATAATACCCTCCAAGCCACCTCAAGGGTGTTTGGCAGCGCGTGTGGCCAGTCTTAAGGGTAAATAATTTATAATAAGAACTATGACGATGCAATTTTCCACATAAAAATGTTTTTAATCGACCCGGGTTTCGATGCACTGCATCATCATCAGGTCACCTGATGATGATGCAGTGCATCGAAACCCGGGTCGATTAAAAACATTTTTATCTGTGGAAAATTGCGTAGTCATAGTTCTTATTATGTTCAGATTCCACAACATCTCACCTGATTCCTCCCTTTTTTGTAAATAATTTATGACCAGAAAATAGCATGTATTTTGGGTTGCACTCTCTCCTTGGGTTCAAGTCTGCTGTGGTTGGTCAGCAATTCAGCACCTTCAGTGGTGTAGCTAGAATTTGGCAAGAATATAGAATAGATGGTCTAGGGCTAACCCAATGGGGTGCCCTGACCACGGAAAATCCCTATACCCCGGAAACATTTTGAAAAAAATAACAATAAAACTGTACTTTTAAGCCATTTTGGAAGTATTAAAAGGTATTTTAATTGTTAATTATTTTATTTATAAATGTTGCCACTCTTAAAAAAGTTGCTTCTGGGGGAGGGTTCAGACCCTTTCATCCCCATGCGCCCCATTCACGCCCACGAGTACCTTCTCGCTATTTTTTCCATCCCGAGAAATCTGCGGTGGCAGTACTCAGCCTCGACGAATGGCCACAGAAATCGGCTTCGTCGACTTCGAACTGCTTTTACTGTGATTTCCATACAAAATCATATCGCCAAATAGAATTTAAAAATGATACTCCTAAACGAAAACTACTTTTATCTCAGAATGAAAGCAATTTGTGAATGAATGACGATTCGTGATCATTATATGGAATTGATTTAGCTAATTTAAATTTTCTCTCATTTGCTTCTTCGCACCAAAATAGTGTCTATTGTTAGTACATATATATTCAAAATGTTTTTTATTGTACGATCAGCAGAATTTTACACTCTTGCGTCATTTAAATAGCTATTTAATTATTTGAATGTTTAACATTATTTTTGATCAAGGGTTTTCGAAAAAAAAAACACATAGACGTAGAAACCGTAGAAACGTTGCTACGCATTAGACATAAACTTGGATACAATCATGTCTTTCACCTTTAATATATGGCACTGATTTCCATATCTACGATTAATTGCCAAAACGACATAATTACATCGATTCAACTCATTAAGGTATTATTTACCACGATTGGTGAGACTTTTCTAAGTACACACTCCTAATATTAAAAACTAGAGCTGTATTAATATATTGCATGTCCTTTGAAATATCAATTAATGATGAGTAAAATACCTGGAATTTAATGGTTGACGGTAATTTTCGCCAGTGAAAGAATCAGAGAAATATCGAATCAGGCAATCTGCAGCTGACAGCCGAACAATCCTGGGTCCTCATCAATTATAAATACAACTTACAGGGACTAATATTTTGATTAAACTCTCGACAGTGGCAGTCTTCACTTCGTAGAGGTTTTTAACCTTTATATTCATGATAAAGTAAAATACTTTGCACTATTATACAATATTTTAAGAGTACGACACGTTTCACTGATTTACGGCATCATCAGGTACAGAATGTTCTATTGACTCGTTGATGGTAAAAAAAATTCTGCGCCTGACTATACCGTAAATCGGTAAAACGCGTCGTACTAAAATATTGTAGAGAAATACAAGAGATTTTATTTTATCATGAATACAAACAACTTTTTGAGTCAATTAAACAATTTGCAATACATTGACTTACAGGAATGAAAGTCTTTTTCGTAAATAAAATACATCCAACAAGTGCCATCTTCTTTATCTTCTGGAATTCGAGGAAGCTCCTCCAATAAAATCTCTCTCCTTTCTTGTCTCTCGCCATTCCACAGATTCACGGAGAAGGGAATAAGCCAGGGCCTTCTGTTATTCTTTTTGGAATGGAACCCTCATGTAAGGAGGATGAAAAGGAATACCGGTGATCCGATGCAATAGTGACGCGAATCACCTCGCTCATTCTCCGGATGCGCCGACAAAAGAGAGACTTTTAAGTCTTCCAGGATAGATGGAGGACACAGACCGCTGAGCCTAACGTATACATCAAGACGCAACACTCCCGGGACAAAGAGACCATTCCCAAAGGGATTCAAGGTATCATCACGGCTTCGCACATTAACCTGTTTTAAAAGAAAGCTAATATGGAGTCATTCTTTCCATTGCCAGGGAATTATGCTTTTGGAGTATTTAATTATGACATAATAGGTGAGAATTCCTTCGCATTCACCTGCTGGTACTCATAAATTCTGCCTAATGATACATGAAATACATGTATATGGCAAATTGGATTTTCTTTCTGCATAATGTGTATATAATATAAATGCATTAAAATTTAAAACGTATTCATTTGTAAATGCCAATACGTTTTTACGTAACATAAGTGATCCTTTCAGTTTAAATATTAGCAAATATGCATAGGTTTTCATAGAATATGTTTAATATAAATATATTTTACCGTTTGTAATTCAATAAGCACTCTAATAGTTGGAGTTTAATTACTGAGTCACCTAAAAGTAGCAAAATTTGTCAAAGCTATCCAGTTACAACAAAAATAACATCTTAATGAACTATTAGCCTCCATGTTTACAAACTTACAGATCCTTAAATTAATATAAAGACAATGTAGTAAGACTCAAGGACTCAAGACACTGTAAGTTAATTAATTTTCACAGAAATTTAATTTTATTTAATGAATTAGGTTTCCAGCAAAAGTTAATTTAATAAAGTACAATATTCAGCCGTACTTAGGCACTTACAGTCGTATGCTTGTAAATTATTTCGGAGATGTGATAATATTTTCATTTATAGTGCCAAAAAAGGTTTCTATTTGAAGTAACATATCACGTATGTAAAGTGTTTTCTACTATGTGAGGTCGCGAAATAAGTTGCTCAAACACAGACTAAGGAAAAAAGTGGCTACATGGCGAAAGAAAAACTCTTATTTTTTGCAGTATTCTACTTATAAATATTTACTCATCGGTACTTTACATGTAAACATCGAAATTGGCGGTTCGAAATCGTAAAAAAGTTCATATTTCACAATGCATAATTCCACCTCACCAAACCCGAAAAATTTTTTTTACAAGACGGCGATAAAACGAATCGGGGGTCACGGTTCCTTCTTCCGCATTGTCGTTATTACGCAAACCCATCTAGAAGGGCAATGCTCACGGTCACTGTCCTTACAACTCACTCTATCAATTGACACTAATGATTTAAAGCATCTGATAAAATTTGATGGACAATCACATCTATGCTCTTCAGAGAGCAGTTGAAAAATAATGATAAGGTGTTACGAAGAACCGTGATCGCGCCCCTGTATACTGCGTCTTAGACTTTAGATAAAGGAGGCATAGTCATACTATCCCTCTCTGAAACACTTTTTATCCGAAAATGATCGGTGAGTAGATAAAAATGTTAATTTCGCGAGACTAGGGATCACGGGCAACGGAGGAAAAAAAATTTCATTCTAGAAATGGGCTGAGGATGATTTGCAGGCCCGACGAGGCCGTTCCAGGCGTCGCTGTTTCATTCATTCCGCCGAGCGATGCTGCCCCCGTCCGGGTTTAATGAGAATCTCCCTTCGCTCCCTCTTATCCCATCCAAACCGTCTTTCTCTAACAAGAGAAAGGGAAGAATTGGACACGACCGTCGAATCCGAGTAGCAGAAAAAAATAAACACGGACGGAAACGCTTTTTTAACACCGAACATGACACTTTTACATGCGTGCTACCAGTCAAAGACAGTAATTGTAAGAGTTCTACCGCCCATGGCGTACATCGCCCACATATGAATACATGTTTTCCTCTTCAAACCCCCAGATAAGAGCTTAGGGCTTGGGTGTTACAACACCGGCCTTCAGTCTTTCAGTGAATAAAAATTGATGGTATAATTTTATTTTACCAACGTTGCTAATACGCTTATATTAGGTTCTGTCATTGCGGCGTATTGCCTGAAGAAAGATGGATCGTTAAGTATATCACAGCCACGTTTCAGTGGTGCCGACTGGTAGAGGGGGCTGACTTCAAGGACAGGTGTTATCTCAGGTATCCTGCACCAACTGCCACTTTTACTATGTCTTAATCTCAATCTCAAAGAGTTTGTTAATCTTTTATTTTAATTTTTCCGATACCTCACTAAAATATTTTTAACAAATTAACAAATCCAGCGATCGTTTTTGGACTTACAAGTATTTTGTTTCATAATCAAGTCAGTTAAATGCTGTGGTATTTATACCTAATAGTATTTGGGAATGTAAAATATCACAATTTTTTGACATTTTCCTTGCCTTTGCCAGCAAATATTACCAATTTTAGCATAAAGATGCATGATATGTGTATGGTATTTTATTAATATAAGTCCTAAAATGTCTTAATTTGCGAGGAAATAGTTTTGGCAATCTTAAAAAAGATAATATGTTTGTCGAAATATTTTCAGCATTCAGTTCAAACTTCGGGAACGTCACTGAATCTCAATTTTATGGCAATAATGTTTGCTTAGAATTAATGCAATAAGTTGGATACTTTATTACTTCTTCGATCCTAAATGATAAAAATATTGGCGTAGTGAAATGACTATAAAATTACATTCCCAGAATAGGAAGAATCGCAAACTTCTTTCTCTCCAGCCCTGCAAAAGCAATTCCTGCAGAAACAATTTTTTTTACTAGTAATATTCACTCTGATAAATTGACGAGAAATGTAGGAGCTTTCCTTACTTAAATTTTCTTTCTTTCTTTAAACTTACTTCCCTTACATAACTCCCTAAAGAGGATGCAATACGGTCCGCCAGAAAAAAAGTTCATGTTCACTTCAAAAGAAGACACGAAAAATATACCTTTTCATTCTCAGTCATACCAATTTTATATTCAATAATATCAAACTTGTAATTTTACTGAATGAACTTTGATGTAACTTGGAATTTGTTTGCAAAAACATTTAATTTAGATTGTTACATTTTAATTGATCATTGATAGATGTTTTATTTATTTTCCTAGTTACATATCACTAAACAGTCTTTACATTTTTAGGATGAATAGTTCTCGGGTTTCCAGCCGGATAATGGTGTTAAACTGCACCGATGTTCAATGGCGTTTAAAGTTGAAGCGTTTAGTGGTGTTTAACCTTAAAGACGATGGCAGACTACGCCATTGAAACGTCGGTGCAGTTTAACACCATTACCCGGCTGGAAACCCGAGAACTATTCATCCTAAGCATTCGCCGGGAAATACTAAAATTTTACATTTTTATTTTATTAAAAAATCTGACAATTACAGCTTTATGATTTCTTTTTCTTTTTCCATATTTATTTTCCATAAATATTTATTCGTTGACCCTTACAAAAAGAGAAATTAGACGATACTAAAATTCTGAAAACGAGACAGAGAAGGGACTGGTCCAAGTCTCATCTCGTTTCGCAGCAACGCTATTTTTCCACACTTCTCTACAATCATATTCACATGACTGCGTCATATACGATATTACACTCCATCTCTCTCCTCAGACCTCATGCTTTGGCTTAGCGTTAATATTCGATTTTATTTATCGCTATTCCTCATCATTACCAGTAGTGCCTTGCCTTCAGCAATGCCGAACTCCATCAAGGAAAAATGTAAAGAAAGCAAGGAACCACGAACTTCACTAAAAAATAAGGCAGAATAGCGCAAAGAAGATAATTTAGACGTTTTAGAAATATAACGTGAAGTTCTAGACAAGTGAGTGAATTCAAGCGACGATGCCTCAAGCGTTAAGCAGGAAACAGGTGATCACGGAGATGAAGAATAGCTACAACGAAGGAGAAACGGCACGTGGATTTTATTTCACGTAAATGTAATAGATTGCCGGGAGTGACAACGATTCTATGGCAAGTTGGTGACTCGTTAGTCAGAAGGCAAAATAGATTGCTTGCCCGTGGTTTCCTCACCTATGAAAGGCCATTACATTCTCAATGGAACCACCACGCAGTTACCTCTTAATCAAGACATATAACGTCTCATTTAGTCTGGTTTAGCTTTTCTGAAGACGATTTGACAGGAAATGATTACCAGAATCTCTGGAGGGGAAATAATGTCTCCACCACGACGGAAAGAAGATAAACTTTGCCATCATATCCTGCAGAGATAAATGGAGCTTTCTATTCAATGTGTTATAGTAAGAGCAGATTGGAACACATCAGCACACTTTAGTGCACTACGAATGGCATAGAATGGAACGATGTAATCTGGCAAAACGTTCGGTAAGCTGCCGGTAAGTAGCATTCTGTAGGTTCGCCATATTTACAGTAGTGTGTTCAGCGTATGGTTATGGAATTTCTTCTAGATACGCACTGAAAAAATTTGGCTTTTTACCTCAGAGAAATTAAAAAAATTACTCTATCCATGTTTGACGCCTCTTCTGAAAATAAAACAACAGACGCGAATGCAATTTTCGAAAATCTTTGATGTTTAGCGCACATAAACTTTGCTAACAATTTGTTTTGAATTTCGCTGCCTCGTGCAAATTTCTGATTGCTCCCAAGTAAACGCACTGTTCACCTCTGTATTTGTTGTATGCCTGTATTCCTCTTTGCCTTCCCTCTTCCACTTGTGTTCGTCTCCTACATGGTGGGAGAAATAGTTCCGTGCGCGCCATCTCTCGGTCGCTCAAGCCGGGCATGGGGTGTTTGTATAAACCCCCCGTCGAATTCTGCAGAAAATTGAGTAACCTGGCTGGTGTAACTGGTAGCATTCACTTTTCAACATTGTCCTTCGTAAATGTTTTATTCAAATTGTAACAGCACCCGAGTTGGAATAAAATCATCCACTTGAACCTTTTGCTCGTGGTTGGTAGGGAGAGGATTATCTTTTGAAAGGGAGTCACCACCAGCAGACCGGCTACGCGTAAGAGGGTCTTAGGCCCTTCACCTTCCTCAAGAGAGCTTTAATCGAGCGATCGCGATGCTTAACAAGCGATAGACGGAGGGAAATGGACTCGAGGATTAAGAATGGAAAGGGAGAGCTAAGGGCAGGGGGTGAATTCAATATCCCATTTCGATTATTGCGATTCGATTTCATTTCCATATCGAAAAGAAAATAAAAGATCAACATATTTTTTAAGGCATCTTTATGCATGCAAATTGACTTCTGTGTAGAGTGTAGATATGTCGCGACGTGCATTCTTACTAGCAGGGCCTCGTTCAACTTACGTACGTTATTTCCGGCTTATCCGCAATAAAGGGAGACGAAATCAGATATATAGACCATAAAAGTAGCATCCATGTGTAGGGTCACGTAAAAGGCCAGAAACATGGAGGTTTGAATTCGATACTAAATTTTGATTAAATCGCAGTTCGATTGTATTTTTGTCTTGAAAAACCATGAGAAAATTGACTTTTCATTTTTATCACCTTTTAAATGCACCTCGAGGTTGATGTATTGAACCATGACGATTTATATGAAGAGCTCCCTGGTTTCCAACCGGATTATGGTGTTGAACTTCGCCGACGTTCCGATAGGGTTGTCTGCCATCGTCTTCTGGGTGGAATTTCAGGATGAAACCCGAGAAATCTTCATATTAAGCATTCTCCGGGAAAGACTCAGGTGCTTCAATGCTACATGACGTTTTACTTTGAAATATCAAACTCTGTTGCATATTGTCTTTCTTCGCAGTTTCGCAGTATCACGATAACGTTTACACTATAACGGTGGTGTGAGAATGATTGCTCAGCTGTGAACCTCTATGATTAGGTATCCTGAAGAGCTTTGCACAAGGTACCAAACTGTTCTTCTCGTTGATTATAATGAATTTGTGCATTGAATTCTTAGTTCATATTTCACCAAAAACGCACCCCTTTCGCATTAGCATTGCATAGTGTATGATGCCGTTTTTCACTGTATATTACGGGTTATCACATGACATAGAATTACATATCCGGACATTCTTTGTTACACATGCATAGCAAGATTATTATAGCATGATGCATTAAAGTGCCTATTATTTAGCGAATCGCATCCTTGCATTCATAATATCGTGTGTGATCGTATTTTATCATCCTCGAAATTATAGCTCATCAAGCATTCACGCACAACTGATACATACGTTTCTACCCTTATGTTCAAAGTACTCATAGAGAGTGCCTTGTGGACTATATGCTTTCAATTTTAAGTTCCACGAGAAGAGAAAGTATTGCCTGCTAATCTACAATCAGATACTCGCTGAACTTCTACTTCTTAATGCTTTCCTCTTGTGGCTAATTTAGTAAAATATTATGTTACCTGAGGGTTTTCTCGTTCTTCCCGCGTCGGTATATCCTTGTGAACAACAGTATATCCGGCATTTCTGTTGGCATCTTCAAGAACTGAAGTTCCGACTGGAAAGCCAGCGAAACTGTTGTCCACAAGGATGAACCTACGCGGGAAGAACTTGAAAACCCTCGAGTCTTCCTATAATCACCGCGGAAGACTTCGTAGCTACTGTGTATAACAACATAAAGAAGGAACAAAAAGAACAGTTAATATATAAAAATTATGCTCAACAGCTTTAAAATTATAAATATTTAAATAACTCATGACAATAATATTTTGCGTAACTAAACAACGGCGTAAATGCCACTTTGATACTAATCGATTTTCTCGAAAACGACTAAGTATATAAAAAAAACAAAAGAGTCATCCTCACCAACACGTATGCAATTTAAAAAAAATCAATAGAAACAGTTATGGGCGGGATTAGTTTTTTTATTAATGTGGCACCTCGCTATTTTACGTACATCGCAGTCGATGCAACACAGAAACTACGATTTAAGAGGAGGAATGAGATGTGTCGAAGAAGGGGTATGGAGACAGTTTAATGGGAGGGGATGATTCCCTCGAAAAGGAATTCGTCCGTTATATTCACATCCTGTTTAATTATTCCGCAGAAGAGGAGGAGAGAACGTTGTCGATTCATTTATCCCGGCCTGGAGTTTGGATTAGTGATTTTCTCCTCGAAAAGGTCGATTAATAATGAAAGATACTTCACTTTCCCGTTGAAAAGGACTGGTAAAGGAAGTCAAGTGTGGCTGTGTCGGGGACATGGCCGTGTGTTTCATCGTGAATACGTTTGCATCGGGGGATAATAATGAGCGACCTTCCAGGTGCTTGCGTAGTCCGTTGAGGCGCGCAGCACGTCGAATTGCCGACGATCCCGAAGCCATCTCATCCGCTCCACTACGCAAGTAGTAGAGCTGATCGATAGATAATTTGAGGCCGTTTTTTATTCTGATGCATTTCCTCAATTTTTTCGGTTTTTTTCTCCCTGAGCATGGTGCAGCGAATAAGTCAGTACACGCCAAGAAAATGTTCGGAAAGTTCCCAGGCAGCGGAGTGAGCTCGAGGGGCGTCAAGGTCAACAGATCGGGAAGGCTCGAGAACCAGAGACCTGCATAAATACCGGAACAAGATTGCCTTCGGGGCCAGTCCGTGAGAGTCAAGCCCCAGCCGTGTATTACCCGTGGCTCTTGTGATATTAAAGCCTCTACAGTGTAAACCTAACGTGTTATTTCTGCCATCCCATTACATGGTGTCAGGTGTAGTGATTCGAAATGACAGAAATGAAAAGCGGTCCGTCATGGTCCATTCTGCAGCCATTTTCCTTCGTAGCAGAGGACTAGTCGAGATGGAGCAGAAGGTTTGAACAATATAGACGCACCTCGGAATTGAGCAAACAACCCGGAGAGGAACAGGTCGACGCGTTTATTTATGCAATGGGCGACGACGCAGACGATATATTACTTTCCTTCACCTTTTCGGCAGAAGAAGAAAAGAAATATGACATCGTCTTCGGGAAATTCGAAGAAAATTTTGTTCCAAAGAAAAATATCATTTACAAACGTGCCTGATTCAACAAACGCATTCAGGGAGGAGACGAAACCATAGAAGAATTCGTGAGAAACCTACATGTGCTCGCTAAAAATTGCAACTACGGCACACTGAAAGATGAATTAGTGAGAGACCGGCTGGTGGTCGGTCTAAGAAATTCTAAGTTGTTGGAAGCGCTGCAAATGGAACCGGACCTTACTTTAGAAAAAGCAGTCGGGAAGGCTAGGCAAGCGGAAGACGTACACCGGTAGCAGGCGATCATCAGGAGTCCTCCGACACCGTCCGGCTCATAGGAACTAGACACACTACGGAAGGAAGTCCCACCACCGCGCTCCGAACATCAGCGAAGGGTCGCCGAAAAGAATATAAGCGGGCGTACATGTCCCCGGTCGCACGGCCGTCGCACGCATTCTCTCAGTGTCTCGCTCGCCAACCTACGTGCGCAGTATGCAAGCAGAAGGGAAATTGGGCAGCGACCTGCAGGACGAAAATGGTCACAGAGATCGACGAACAGCAGCCAGAGGAAGACGCCTACTATTTTCTGGGATCAATATCAACAGGTAAAGAAAGACCCATGGAGAGTCCCGATAACCATCAATATAGGGGGTGGGAGAGGTCATTGACCTAGTTAGGGGCTGGAGGAGGTCATTTACCCAGGTGAGAGAGGTCATTGACCTAATAAGGAGCTGGAGGAGGTCATTGACCCGGGTGGGAGAGGTAATTGACCTAATAAGGGGGAGGCGGAGATCTTTGACCCGGGTGGGAGAGGTCAATGACCTCTCCCACCCGGGTCAAAGATCTCCTCCGACCCCCAATAAGGTCAAAGACCTCTCCCACCCGGGTCAATGACCTCCTCCAGCTCCTTATTAGGTCAATGACATCATCCAGCCCCTATATAGGTCAATGACCTCTCCCACCCGGGTCAATGACCTCCTTTACCCCCTTATTAGGTCAATGAACTCTCCCACCCGGGTCAATGACCTCCTCCACCCCCTAATTAGGTCAATAACCTCTCCCTTCCGGGTCAATGACCTCCGCCAGCCCCTAATTAGTTCAATGACCACTCCACCCGGGTCAACGACCTCCTCCAGCCCCTAATTAGGTCAATGACCTCTCCCTACTGGGTCAATGACCTCCTCCACCCCCTAATTAGGTCAATGACCTCCAAAACCCAGGTCAATGACCTTATCCACCCCCTTATTAGGTCCATTACCTCTCCCTTCCGGGTCAATGACCTCCGCCAGCCCCTAATTAGTTCAATGACCACTCCACCCGGGTCAACGACCTCCTCCAGCCCCTAACTAGGTCAATGACCTCTCCCTATTGGGTCAATGACCTCCTCCACCCCCTAATTAGGTCAATGACCTCCAAAACCCAGGTCAATGACCTTATCCACCCCCTTATTAGGTCCATTACCTCTCCCACACGGGTCAATGACCTCCTCCACCCCCTAATTAGGTCAATGACCTCCCACACCCGGGTCAATGACCTCCTCCACCCCCTAATTAGGTCAATGACCTCTCCCTGCTGGGTCAATGACCTCCTCCACCCCCTAATTATGTCAATGACCTCTCCAACTCGGGTCAATGACCTCCTCCAGCCCCTAATTATTTCAATGACCTCTCCCACCCGGGTCAACGATCTCCTCCACCCCCTAATTAGGTCAATTACCTCCTCCACCCTCTAATTAGGTCAATGACCTCCTTCAGCCCCTAACTAGGTCAATGACCCCTCACACTCGGGTCAATGACCTCCTTTATCCCTTAATTAGGTCAATGACCTCTCCCACCCGGGTCAATGACCTCCTTCACCCACTAATTACGCCAATTACTTTTCCTACCCGGGTCAAAGACATCCTCCACCCCTTAATTAGGTCAATTACCTCTCCCACATGGGTCAATGACCTCCTCCAGCCCCTAACTATGTCAATGCCCTCCTCCACTCCCTAATTATGTCAATGACCTCCTCCAGCCCCTAATTAGGTCAATGACCTCTCCCACCCGGGTCAACGATCTCCTCCACCCCCTAATTAGGTCAATTACCCCTCCCTCCCAGGTCAATGACCTCCTACACCCTCTAATTAGGTCAATGACCTCTCCCACCCGGGTCAAAGATCGCCGCCACCCTCTAATTAGGTCAATGACCTCTCCCACGCGGTCAATGACCTCCTTCAGCCCCTAAATAGGTCAATGACCCCTCTCACTCGGGTCAATGACCTCCTTTATCCCCTAATTAGGTCAATGAACTCTCCCACCCGGGTCAATGACCTCCTCCAACCCCTAATAAGGGTAATGACCTCTCCCACCCGGGTTAATGACCTCCTTCACCCACTAATTAGGTCAATGACCTCCCCCAACCGGGTCAATGACCTCCTCCACCCCTATTTAGGTCAATGACCTCTCCCACCCGGGTAAATGACCTCCTGCACCCCCTAATTAGGTCAATGACTTCTCACACCCGTGTCAATGACCTCCTCCAACCCCTAATTAGGTCAATGATCTCTCTAACCCGGGTCAATGACCTCCTCCACCCCCTAATTATGTCAATGACCTCTCCAACCCGGGTCAATGACCTCCTCCAGCCCCTAACTATGTCAATGACCTCTCCCATCCGGGTCAACGATCTCCTCCAGCCCCTAATTAAGTCAATGACCTCTCCAACCCGGGTCAATGACCTCCTCCAGTCCCTAATTAGTTCAATGACCTCTCCCATCCGGGTCAATGACCTCTCCCACCCGGGTCAATGACCTCCTCCAGCCCCTTATTAGGTCAATGACCTCCTACAGCCCCTAATTTGGTCAATGACTTCACCCTGCCGGGTCAATGACCTCCTTCAGCCCCTAACTAGGTCAATGACCCCTCCCACTCTGGTCAATGACCTCCTTTATCCCCTAATTAGGTCAATGAAGTCTCCCACCCGGGTCAATGACCTCCTCCAACCCCTAATAAGGGTAATAACCTCTCCCACCCGGGTCAATGAACTCCTCCAGCTCCTAATTAGGTCAATGACCTCTCCCACCCGGGTCAATGACCTCCTTCACCCACTAATTACGTCAATTACTTTTCCCACCCGGGTCAAAGACATCCTCCACCCCCTAATTAGGTCAATTACCTCTCCCACATGGGTCAATGACCTCCTCCAGCCCCTAACTATGTCAATGCCCTCTCCCACCCGGGTCAATGACCTCCTCCAGCCCCTAATTAATCAATGACCTCTCCAACCCGGGTCAATGACCTCCTCCAGCCCCTAATTAGGTCAATGACCTCTCCCACCCGGGTCAATGACCTCTCCCACCCGGGTCAATGACCTCCTCCAGCCCCTAATTAGGTCAATGACTTCACCCTACCGGGTCAATGACCTCCTCCACCCCCTAATTAGGTCAATAACCTCTCCCACCCGGGTCAATTTCCTCCTCCAACCCCTAATTAGGTAAATTTACCTCTCTCACCCGGGTCAAAGATCTCCTCTACCCCATAATTAGGTCAATTTCCTCTCCCACCCGGGTCAATGACCTCCTCCACCCCCTAGTCCACTCTGAGACGACTACCACTACCGCTGAGAAGAAAGGTGGAAGAAGAAATAAAGAAGATGGAGAAAGAAGGAATCATAGTAGCGGTAGTCGAACCGTCGGATTGGTGCACCTCAATGGTCGTCGTCCCGAAAGCCGACGGATCGGTGCGAATCAGAGTGGAATTCACCCAATTAAATATAAAGATTCGGAGAGAACGGCTTGAGCTTCCATGGAATGCCTAGCCCTGCTGTGGTCCTCGGAGGCAAAGGTTTTCACCAGATTGGATGCATGCCGGGGTATTATCATAACCCGGAGGAAGAGGAAGGATGTGAGCTGACTACGTTCATGATACCTTTCGGAAGGTACCGTTTTAACCTATTGCCCATGGGGATGTCTTCAGCAGGAGAACAATTTCAACGCCAAATGTCAACTGCACTGGCGGGTCTAACGGGAGTAATAAATGTAATGGACGACATCCTTGTGTTTGGATCAACACCGCAGGAGAACGACGGACGGTTACACGCAGTGCTTCGGCGTCTCAGGGACACGGGAGTCACGTTGAATCGGGAAAAATTTAGATTTAGAGTCAAAGAGACAAAGTTTCTAGGCCACATAATATCAGCCGAGGAGGGAATTAAGTGCGACCCAGACAAGATTACAGCGATAGAGAAGTTGCCGTATCCAACATCATTTGCAGAAATACACCATTTCCTTGGAATGGTGCACTATCACTTAAAGTTCCTCCCGGACTTGGCGGACCTTAGTTGCACTATTGGGAACGAAACCCATCAGTGAGCTCTATGCGCGAGTGCAGAGGTTTAGAATGCGAATGATGAGATTCGACTACAATGTCGCGTACGTTCTGGGAAAAAATTATTCACGCCTGATGCGCTCTTCCGTTCACCAATACCTAAATCACCTAAAGAGAGTGACATTCTCTCCGACGAAGAGGTGGAGCTATACGTCAGTATAGTGAAGGCGGAGACACCTATGACTGATCAGCTCCTAAACGAGGTATTGAAGGCACAGCAAGAAGATGAAAAGACGCGGCAGATAAACTATGTGAAAGAAGGGTGGCCGCGGAAGGAACAAATGCGTGTGAACCTGACCAGTTATTTCTGCGATCCCGATACACATGGGCCGACATCTGAAATTTTACTTGTAATTTTATTCCTTTTTGATGCGACTGCGAATAAACATCTATGGTTTGTTCTCGGTGTCATTTAAGGTTTTGCCGCAACCAATATTTGTGTTCTTTCGAGGGCCTCGTGTGCAGAAACTATAAGCATTATAGAATATCTAAAACTATGACTAGATAGCCTGTTTTGTCGACTACCGGAAATGGGTTGTCGCGAGTGGAGGGGGGTTGCGAGGTGACGTCACAACGCTGCGCGTGAGGGTCTAAATTTGGGCTTGAGTGGACACGGCGCGCGCTCAGTTCAGTTGTATCTCCGGAACGAGTCGGTCGATTTTAGTAATCGAGGTGTCTACGGAGAGCTGAAAACGTGAGTTACACGTTAATAACAGAATAAATGTAAAATTAACATTGGAAAGCAGAAAATTATTAGTTACCATCGACCAATTGTTCATAGGTTAGCTATTTGTACTAATGACTTCGATGAATAAATTATGTAGGTATTGCGTAATTTTCTTTCTTTCATTTCACCTTTCTTTCTGGCAAACAAAACAAAAGAATCTCCTAATAAAGAGAGTAACGAATGTAATTTCGCGTTCACGAAATAAAGATCCGACGGGAGTATCAAGAATACACCCTGTATTTTTTTTGTTTTGACTGGGCATATCTAGAGAAGAAATTTCGTTTGACGCCATAATCAACGCGCTAGCACACCGGAGTCACAAAATGTAGTGCGCGTTAATATTTACCCCCAACCAAAATAGCTGCATCACGCTACGAACCACGGAGTACAACACTCGAAGTGCCCTCCAATAACGCACTCCAGCTGTCGTCGGTATTTCCGCGAAAATTATCTGCCACCATCGTGATTGATTCGAACCCAGGCCCTCGTGATGGCGTTCCATCACTCTACCCACTACGGCAACTCAATATACGCTACTTAGCAAAGGCTGCAACGCGAGTACAAAAGTAATTTCCCGTTAATTTAATAATTTATCAGGAGAAAAAATAGGAATCGCATGACTTATAAGTTGCGACGTCACAAGTAGCCACATATACAGTCGATAAGGTGACTGATGCCTTTCAGACGAGATTTGCGAGATGGGAGTCTTTACTGAAGATGCATCGAAAACTTTTTGGTGAGATGCTAACTTGTCCATGTCTGTTCATGCGTCATGATCAAATTGAAATTGACAAAGAAGTATTATATGGCTGAAAATAATATACTTTGTTTTCATATCCTGTTTCCACCACCGAAGAAAAGATTTTGCCTCCAAATAAAAATTCTCTATCTGCTGCAATGATGTACCGGCGGCGTAAAATGAGAAACATTTTCCTCAATTATAAGGGTGTGTTTACACCAGTAAGTTACTTCCTCAAGTATCTTCTGCAAAAGCTTACTGGGAATATTACTTTGATGACAAATGTTTCACAAGTTAGCGCAGAGACAGATTGGTTTGCTGTTTACATTGGCAACAATACGCTTCTGCAAGTGAGTTTCCGAAACTTTTAACAGTTCTGCAAGTGGACTTATAGAGCCGTTTATACGCGAAATTTACGTCAAAAATCGCTTGCTACGAGTAGCTTGTGTAATAAACTTGTCAGTTTAAATACATCTTAATTCAAAGCAAGAAAATGTTACTGCATTGCATCGAAAAACAAGCATTATGAGAAGAATGACATCCTCTCGTTTTTCTTACATAATTTGAGTGTGCTTTTGAATGGATTCTGTGGAGGGAGATGGCGAACAAAAATTGTCCCGACAGCCCCACCGACTCCTTTTGTCTTCCATTCAAATTAAGAAGGCGCCTCCGCCTCGTTTTCTCCTTCAAACCGGCTTAATTTAATTCATTCTTCAATTGAAAGGAAAGGGCCGCGTCTTGTCTCCCGACAAAAACCACTCCCTTTCCTTTCTAGGCACCCTGGATTGGCCTCGGTGGCACAAAATGATACACTGTCTCTCCCGGAGGAGATGAAAAAGGTTTTAAGCGGGGCACACGAATAGAAATACAGAAAGAGTGAAAGTGAAAGAAAAAAGAGATTTGGTGTATAAGTAAAGCTTCGGATTATCTTCTATGCAACATCCGACTTGCCCATCTCCCGGAATTTCCCAGTTTTGATGTGTCTGGTTAAAGTTAATCGCAGGTGATGTAGCCTTTCTGCTAACTTGATGTTAAGTATGGGATCGGGTTTGGTATATTACACCAGACTTTCGTTTAAATGACATGAGCGTTATCGTTAGGAAAAAGTATGAACTTCGGTTTTCATGTCATGAAAATATTTAATATAAATTACAAAAAACCGGGACTTAAGGTAATTTGATATCATCACTCATAAAATTCAATGAATTTAGTCTCTTTAAAAAAAATGTCACCTTTCTGATGGTACCAAAATAATAGCAACTTACCGTTCTACTTTTAGGTATATATTTGACAAAAAGCAACAGTGGCCGTTTTTCATGGCATATCTGCTGTGCGTTCCAGACAGGTGTAGTAATAAAATAGCAGGTCAAAATAGTATCCTCCGTGCCGTATTAAATTTCGCCTAGGTTGAATTTTTCAAGTAATCTAAGCCAAGCGCTAATCTATTAACACAGCTCTTCATGGCTCTATTAGTACCCCTGCCACACGCCCTTTCGGAGGCTTTCGGAGCTGCATTGTGCCGGCGTAGAGATGAGAACCCTTACAGCGCCCTCTTCAGTGACTGCCAAAATTCTAACCACCCTGTATTGTTCGTCCCCCTCTCATCTTTTCCATTTCCACACAACTTTCCTTAGTTCCTCAACAGTTTTTTTCAAAAGCACTAACTCAATTCCATAAATAAGACTAGTATTGAATTAAAATTTTCAAAGTTTAACAACGAACCACAAACTGAGCAACGAATAATATGGTATGTCTGATGGAAGTGGATAAATCATCACCATTTGCAGTCATCAACCCGACGATTAGATTGCAGCAGTTCTCCGCTGTCCTCTCCCCCAACCGCTTCATTCCTGCGTAATTGTTCAGTTTGACATCCTTCATAATTTTCCTAAAGGTGTTGCATTCTTGGTCTTCCTTAATTTTAAATTGTCTAAATTTAAAACTTGGTCTTCCTAAATTCTTGGTCTTCCTTTAAAGTAAATTACCCGTTTTATTTCACCCTTAGCAATTTTTTCAATTCATTTTTCATCCCACTTTTGTTTTTAATTAACTATTATGTCGCCAAATGTGTCCAATGAGTTTGCCACTTTTTCTTCGCAGAGTTTTCATTGTGCTCCTTATCTCAACAAACTCTTCGTTAGTGATTCTATCCGCCCATTTGATCTTCGTAATCCCTCAGAAACATTAAACCACTATTGCTTCCAATCCCTTTCGCTTTGCAGCTGTTATTGCTCAGACTTCACTGCCATTGCACAAGATTTTGTAATAGAATATATGTTTTAATGAAGTGCTTCCTCACTTTCAGACTTGTGTTACCGCATAAGGCATTCGTTTAAATAATTTGCGGGCATTCTATTAAGTTTCAAACGATTAGCACAACGGGTGACGAGAAAGAACAGTCTGAAGTCTCAATCTCGCCCCAAATTCGGAGATTAGAATAGTTAATAAATTCAAATTTACATAAAACCCTGCGAGCCACCCCAGAGGCGTAGGTATGGCAGATGGTGTAAGGATACCAAACATGATAAGGGGAGGGAATAGGGGAAAGTAATGGGGAGAGGACGAGAGGACATTCCATGTTACCGGAGTGTCATAGAGTCACGCTCAGTTATTTTTATCTTATTATATTACAAGGAGTAGGTGTCCGTAGAAATTCAACGGGAAGAAGAAATAATTTAAATTGTTACATAAGATTAAATGAGTCCACAGTACATGATGTGCTGCATACATATACCATTTTAAATCCATTTGGAGAGATGAGGTTGAAAAATACCACTACCAAAATGTCACTGCAATTGAGGGCCTGAGAGTCAAGGTGATACAAGTAACATAAGCACGAAAAACGATATAAGTGCATATGTTCTAAGTTGGTACCGTCGGGTACCGTCAGGTAGCTACAGGAAAAGGAATAAAAGTGCTTGAACGTATGGTGCTGCGATCTACCCGCCGAACACTTAAGCTACTTTGCTCTTTGGCATATCTTACCGGAGTAAAATGATACAGGTGACACTGGACGATGTTTGTTACTTATATTACTTTGACTCTCAGGCCCTCAATTCTCATATTTATCACACAACCTAAGCCATATAGGCTTCAGGCATAAGTTCCCATTTAAAGCCCGAGCTGCGGTTGCTACGGAAATTATAAAATTTATATTGTTGAAATAGTGAAGAAATGAACTATTTGGGAGTCAAAAACAATTTTCAGACAAGAAAGAAACGTATCGGAAAATCGAATCCGAGAATTCAAAACTACATTATTTTATCTACCCGAAACAGAAAGTCTTCATGACCTTATATTTTAAGGGAAAGTAATTTATGAAATTAAACCCCTGCACCGAGTTCAATGCTTTTCTTATGGAGCAGAAAGTTAATATATTCGGGGTAAAAACCACCCCTTTAAATTGTTGCTTGTGGTTTTTAATATTTTCCGGTCACTTATAGGTCACAACCTGTTATCATGCCAAATTTCAACTGCCTAGGTTACCTGGAATTCACTGAATTCTCAATCGCAGCGCCCGTAGCAGTGTTCCAGACTGACAGACAACCCTAGGTAATTATATAGTTATAGTTTGATATTATATTCTTCATTTACTAGTAAAAAACCCCGTAATGAGTTAAGAAACTTTATTTAAATTGAACTCTATTTATAAATTATATATTGCGTTTACAAAATTCCAACTTATTGTACTTAAAATGAACAAACTTTCTTCATTGCTTCAAAGTAATTTATAAAAATCTTAAATTATGACAATTCCCTATAAATGGAAATTTATATTTTTCGTGCACACGTATAAAACCATACTTTTCTGCCTCAGTTAGTAGTAAATCAATTTTTTCATAATTTCAGGTGTAAAAATTACAATTCTGAGTCATCTTTAACAAAAAAAATTGGATACAATAGGCCAAAATAATACTACTGCCCATTTTCCTGCATGATTATCATTCATTCAACATCATTCCACGTCTTTTTTTTGTCTTATCTAGTAGCGTGCTAAATCTCCACAGCGCAGGATGTGCTTTCCTTATGGCAGAAGCTACTCATCATTCCGAGTTGATCCCTTGTGGGCCTTCTTTCCTTATATTTGCTTAAGAGACTCAGCATCAACAAAGCTATCGGTCGTTATGGGGGAGGTTTAGTAAATACGTCTCATTTTGAGCGTTTATCAACATTTTGGTTCAAACAGTAAACAAAATTTGCAAGAATGAATAACAATATTTATTATAATTCCTTCTATTTGGCGTTCGTATAGAATTTTTACACACAGTATTTCTAATTTAATCATGCAAAATAAAAAAGACTGAAAGCAAATAAAATGAACTCAGTACGTGTAGTTCCTCATGGGAATTTGCAAACAGATAGACGGTGAAACTTCGCTTCTCATGTTAACAATATTCTTAAACGAGTAAAAATTGTATGCAGGCATGTATGTATGTGAAATTTATCTTGAAAACTGCTCAAATGATTTTAATGAGACGGTTTAGCTTGGGGGGTTTTAGGAACAAGGAATTCATAAAGCTATGTTTGACCTTCTGTAATATTCGTTAAGGAACTGAGTTTGAGTTCAGAAAAGATTTTCTAGAACAATTCATGAAAAGCGCGAGAAACAATGTGAAATTCAAGGTATAGTATTTTATTTGACGACTTTAAAATAATATGATAAAAAGCACTCACGACAATTTGCAGTTCACTTTACTGCGCCATGAGCTTTAAATATTATTTTTCTAGCGTTCAAGTTAGACTTAATGGTCAATAAATTAAGATAATTAAAATTAAGCACACAATATTGATGTTTTAATCGCCCTTTTCAAGATTAGCTCCATGGTTACAACGGTTGTTGTTTGATTGTTTACCGGAAAAGATGACTTATGCCGTAGCTGGAGATGTAAGCGATTGATGGACGTGCGACGTACTTTTAAATTCATTCATTAGAGTAATCTACCGGTTAGAGGTAGGTTATGATTGAAGTCATAGAATATTCAACAGACTCTTACACGTGCCGTGCCCTACCTACCACTAGTATTTCTTTCTTCATCTCAGCATTAATTCTACCTTTCTTCATCCTATCCATAAAACCTATTCTCTTACAAATACAGTTCAAAAATTAATTTTCTCAAAGTGTGATTTCCTAAACAAATCGTGATTTGATCTAACGAAAGAATACAATCCGAGCGAAGATTGGTCAACAGATATGTATCTAATGTTGCAAGGAAAGAAAGTCATTTTGTATCAGATCGTCAGTGTATCTCTTTTATTTTGTCGTCTCATTCAGAACTAGATATACAGTAAGGAGTTAGAATAATATCCTCCGTTTAATCCTGAAACTCGTATGATCTAAATATTTCAAGTAATCTAAGCCTAGTCTTAAAATATTTACATAAATACCTGTTCATAGTTACATATTTAACCCTCTCCTTATTACTGATAGGGTGTCCAACACCCCATGCCGCACACGCCATTTCGTTGGCATAACAGAACTGCACTGTGCGGGTGTAGAGATGAGAACCCCTTCAGCGCACCCTTCAGTTACCGCCAAGATTCTTCTCACTTCCCTATTGTTCGTCCCACGCTCCCCTTACACCCCTTCTCATCTTCTTCATTCGAACACAACCAACCTTTCCCCTTCCATTTCCCTTTATACTTTTTTGAAGAATGTCCTTCCCTCCCTACCTCACACTCTCCTCTTGGCTCTGGCACTCGCACGAAAACCCTTTGTTCTCCTCCTACCCCCACCTACTCCTTTCCGTACCCTGACGCAAAAATCTGGGACGCGCCCCAGACTCCACACCCATTCCGTGTCTCATGAGGCAAGGGTGAGGGGTTTGTAGGGGCGGGATGCTTTGGGGTAGTAAGTTCGGGGGGTGGTGACTGGAGTGGAGTGGGATAATAAGGATACTAGAACTATTGGGATAGTAGGAGATGAATAATGTATGCATATATTGTGAAGAATTAAAAGTTGTATTTTTACGTTACACTTGCAAAAATGCCCGTCGATTCTCGGGTCGGGAGGGAAAAAATAAGAAATAACATAGTAGTTCTATATGTTATTTGTTCTATATGTTCTATATGTTCTATAGTAGTTCTATTCTATAGTAGTTCTATATAGTTCACATATGCAGAGGAGAATCTTACTTCCCATTTCTCAGCTTAGTTTTTCACTAAGTGGATATTGCCCGTTTAGTAACTTAATGATGTATGGTATTAAGATATCTCCTTTGAACAATACTGGAAAAGTATAGGTATTAAGAAAGTTAAAAATTTCTATTAAAATACCATATTTATATACAAAAAAGGTGTTACCGGTAACCATATTTTGCATACTATCTTGAAAATGGAGAATTTAAATCAGTATACATATTAATGATTTTGTGGTTTATGCAACAATTTTAATTTGTACAAACAAACGGGGTCACCGATTACAACAATTTCCCTTTCATGCTAATGCTGAAGAAGTTATGTTATGTACACATTGTAATAATTCCTAAGTTTATGAAACAATAGGTAGGTACAATTTGTACACACAAACGTAACGGGGATACTGATTAAATATTTTTTAAAGTTACAAAATATGAAATTATCATACAAAACCTTTAACTTACAAAAAACGGATAAGCGCAGTGAAGAACACAAGCAAATGGCTCAATCGACAATCCAGAAATCCAACGACTACAACATTTGAGCGTCTGAAATGGAGACGGACTCTGTATTCAAACGAAAATAGATAATTAATATTAGCAAAAATACCGACGTGGAAATCGTTGCCATTTCGGTGATACTTTGCAATGTCAATCAATTGATAACTTAAAAATGGCCACACGGAGAACACTATTAACACACTGATACAATGCATTGCTGAACTATTAATTTAGCAAAAATTCAATTTAAGGCAGAGAGAGAGAAATCGCTATTAATTCGATTAAGGTGGTTCCACCATAAAATGACTTAAATGTCATTTTATTCATATTCTGTCTACTTGTAGAAAAACCTGTCCTCTATCTGATGTGAACAACAAAATAATACCTTTCCACGCTATTTTATTCTATAATTGAACTTGAAATTTCATGGTGTTCAATGGGGGAATGAGAGAAACACGGGGAAAATAGTATTTTTCCATAAAATATAAATGCCATTTTCGCGGAAAACTGTTTATAAGAAGGAAATAATCCAGAGAAATTGAATAAAAATAACATATAGGCCTCTTACCACCTTATTTTTTAAGGTATTAGGGAATTACTGCCGCAATTGAAGTCAAAATGCGGTAATTCGTAGGAAATGGCGCTGTAGTCGGCTCCTATGGCTGAAAAAAGTGCTCATTTAAAATACATTTGCGGAATAATCAGCATTTTTTCTACCTTACTTTTGGGTTTCTAATGGTAACGCATTTCATCAGCGAAAGCAGGATTTTTTGGAAAAAATATCAAAAATGTGGAATTTAGTATTTGTTTTGACTCACACAGTCGCGGCGGAACCTCCTTAACATACAAATTCTAATGAGATATTTTAATCTTAATTAACAATTTCAAGTGGAATAGGATGACCAAAGAATAAGGAGTTCCGTGTTAAATTTACATCCAAGAATTATACAGGTAATCTTAAAACGGACGGCAATTAGTGGTATTCAACTGATGCAAATGAAAATGGAAAATCGATTCAAGAAATGATGTTTTTCATGAAAGCATTTTTGGCGGTTTAATAGCTTTATTCAAACGATGAAACTGTGTCATGAAACCTTGTCGCTGAGTCATGGATCATGGTCATATTTTTAATTATTCCAGCTATACATTTTCGCATTTATTTCTTATAAGCTTATTTTCCCCACGTTATCTAGTGAGAGGGAAGCTCAACAATGTCTTTGGTCATTATGGGGATGGGGCTGTATAAAATGAAAAAAATGCACCAGAAACCGTCTAATTATACCAAATTTTCTACAATTTTGATCAAAAATCCAGATTCAACGATAAGAAAAAAACATTTTCCGCTGACGTGTACATCAAGTTTTTGCAATAGTTATTTCTAATTAAATTTTGCAATTAAAGAAATAAAACCTGCAAGCGGTAAAAATAAACTTTAAATGTATTATGGGAACGCATTGACACATCTGAAGTCGAACCGCAGATAATTGGTTGCACGAAAAGTAGCCTATTTTCTTGCTATGGAAGACATTTAATAATCAATAAAGTTTGAAAGTTGTACTACCTTGAGTTCTCAAATTTTTGGCGAACATACATTGTACTTAATTATGAGAAAATCTTCTTTTTTATCAATGCATCAGCGATACTGCTACATCCGAGCCCGAGTTATGCAAAAAATTTAGGAAAAGACTGTTATGCTTGCAAAATATATGTTAAAATAAATTAATAAAACTTGGTAATTTTCACATTGGTTTAACCCAAGTGGTCCGGTTTCATCACCAATGTGATATTATCGTGTGATAAAAAAATTGATTTAAAAAGTCTCTCTTTGCCTTTAACTACACGGAGTTTAAACTATCAAGCAATTTCACTGAAACACTTTCGTGTTTATTGCATTAAACACAAATAACAAAAAATAAACATCCCTGGCCAAATTAAAGGCACTTAAGGATTAGGTATGCACAGGAATTTCTGGATATATTTACTCCGATTAGAACAGTAATTGTTCCTAGAATTGGTGGTATTATGTTAGAAGCGCGGAAGAGAGGAGAGAAGAATGTCCAAATTCCTCGTTGGAGTAAGAGAAACTGCATGAGGAGTAGATTAGACAGATTTTCACTTTTTTTCGATTTTCCAAACACCTCAGGGTGGAATATTTGCCTTTTTCCATGTTAGTCAGCCACACCACATTCTGCTAAATCCTAGTACGACCCAATCTACCTTAAAAGCGATAAAATGTGTAAGGTTTTCGGAAATCAGGCCTTTTTTCAAAACGAAAAAACTTGTAATTGGTCAAGTTAGAATATATCTCTTGGTTAGAAATGTGACACTAACCCTGATAATGGATATCTTAAAATATGAATGTGCAGCACAAAAATGCCTACCGCTGCGAATCACAAGGATATTTAAAAAAATTCGGCACATAACATAATTCTAACACGTACCCCGGTGCCCCAATCGGAGCTGCATGAAATTTTATCCTTATTGAGAAGGGATGATTTTTTGAGGGGAGGATGTTGAATAGAAGCGAGGACTGAGTCAGGGGGAATGAGGATATGGGAAGCGCTGTAAGGATAAGAAAAGGCTTTGGTTAGGGAAGGAGCATGTCCGTGTGCTATTCTTAAGGGTTTTAATATTCCCAAAACCCTTCCCATCCTCACATAACCCTATTAAATCTTCCCAGATTCGGCTGGTGCCACTATCAGGGTCGTCAAACCAGATTCGCCGAGATTTAGCGCAAGTTTCCTCTTTGGAACCACGAGTAAAATTGTGTCATTTTAATTACAATATCAAGCTTGAGTTTTTATGGGGTCGTTTCACCATTAGATTTTATGTCCCTTGAAATGCTCTAAACCTATGCCACAAACCATCAGTGCTATTAGTGGAATGTGTGGAATTAGTGGAATTTTCTGTATGTCATGAAATATTTTTATCGTCGCACCGCAGTTACCACCTTCCGAAATTTGGTTGGAACGGATTTAAGCGTAATCAAACCGCATACACTATGGTTAACGAGATTCTCGTTACAGGTTCATGGAGTTTGTTCTAATTTCCACACATGCAGGTGTATGATTTTCATAATCTTTATATATATAAAAGTCAATGTATGTATGTATGTATGTTCCACATCTCCTCCTAAACCACACGACCGATTTTGATGAAATTTGGAACACATGTTTGTTACTGGTAGACAACAAACACTGTAGGGTTCAATTAACCGAAACCCTATTTTTTCAGGGTTAAGGGTGTGATCTTTACTAATATGTATAAAAATGTAATAGTCTCTTTCTGTCTGTTGCTCCATCACGCAAAAACTACTGGACCGATTGAGCTGAAATTTGGCATGTAACTAGAATAAATATCTGGTTGTATCATATGCTATATTAAAAAGCCCTAAGGGCCCCCAAAGACCCCCACGTGTCCCACGTGGTGGTCAATGCTAAGCATTGTGTTCGGTACAGTGGTTTCATTTTTTGCTTTTTAAAAGTACATTCACTCAAGATATAGGGCTGGAATTTTTTTTATCGGATGGCTGAATCAATATAATTTCTAATTTTATCAATCGATTTTCTTCTACGCTCCGTATTTGTCTGAAATTCATGTTTTCAGTTGAAAAATCTCACATTTTCCCTGAAATCAACAATAACATATTTCCTTGACAACCAGAGATTTCATTTTCATAAAAAATTCACGCCTCTAGCATTTTAATATCACGCTTTCCTGCAGGCCCATGATAGTACGTAGAAAGCAAATCCGTATAAGAAGATCCCGGAGTCCCCCATTATACATTGCTTCGGGGGGTAATCGTTAAATTCAATGCATATTTAACAAGTATACTCTTCAACGTCTACTCTCAAAGTAGCTCTCATATATATATATGGGAGAACACTTACGTAGTAAACGTTACACATAAAGGAATTAATAGACTACACACTTAAAAGAATATATACGTGCAGCTAATATCAATGGTAATAATGCCTCTGTTGCTACAACAAACACGGCGTTGTTTATTATCGTTTAGTACTCAGGTGTATTACACATAGGGAAACCGTCTGCCTCTCATTACGATCGCGAACTGTTTTTAGACCAATTCCCACATCAGTAACGTCACGAATTATTTATACGTTTAAAAGTGTTAATGTGCAGTTAACTTAGGTACATTCACTCAATCATCGAGATGCTTATTCTAGACTCTCACTTGCCGCTATGTTTCCGTTCCTTGGACTTAAAAATATATCCATCAACATGCCTAATAGAAAAAAGAGTAACCTTTCGAAAAAATCTTTTAAGACAAAATGAATGTCTTATTTGCGAGAAAATGAACCCTTGAAAGAAAAACGACAAAGGTTAGATTTGGATGGTCAAAAACATGCCCACCAGCGATCTCATGAGATTCTCCCCGTGGTGTTTCTCGGGTTACGCTAAGATCCGCACAAATTTCATCCTTACCCAACATACAGACGGGTAACCAGCTCTAAATCTGGTTCAAATACAGACCCATCTGTTTCAAACCTTCAATCTGCTTTAAGATGGCAGAAATTATAATGACGTCACTACATGCTTCTTATCCGAAATAAGAACGGAAGTTCTGCGCAATGAACGACATCTGTGCATGAAAAACGACAAGTCCACTAAGAATCACCACAAATGTTTCATTTAGCAACCGAAACCAATGATTATGGCTATGCCGAAGGCGCAGTCCCATTGATAGAGGATTCATAGGTCAAATAAACATGGCTTCTGCTGCCATTACTACTCCTGACGTGTCAACCGCTGGGTTGTACTCTACTGTCCAATCCTGATTAAGATAATCAACGCACATATCAACGTTGAATAGTGCAACTGAAATAATTCATTGAATGCAAATATATGTATTGTACACAAGGGAAGCGATCAAGCTGTTATTCACTCACAAGACTGCTCAAGAGAACTGTAGGGACGAGGTGACCATCTATCAACCGTTGCTATTTAAGTAGTAATGAGTCTGCGAGGCCGATTTTTGGGTTTCCCGTGCATGAAAGTGAACCAATAGTCACTCATCTCTCCGTGAACCTGGGAAACTGTCAGTGTGTCTACTACAACGAACACAACATACAAGATAGGTTACGAACTCCTCAAATGACCACGCATACTGTTTTTCTTCGGGCTTTGTGGTTTTATTATAAAAAATAAGTTTAATGTTTTTCACACCCGTTGAATTTCAACGGGTATCTTCCGCTCGTATAATTATAAGATTAAACCTCCGATACATGAAAATAGTAAAAGACATCCATTTCGTAAATTGTTTATGTGCTTTAAAGCGTAACGTACTGCCGCTTGTACCAATTTATTTCATTGCTTCGTGCGTATAACGTAGGTACTGAATAATACTGACATTTTGATAAAAATTTAAACTTCTAGGACGCGATTTGATAAAAAAAGAGTTTACAAGTAAGAAGCTCCTAAATCTTGTGCTACCCGCTTAATATTATCCGATATAAAAAAACTTAAAAAAAGAAGTATGATGAAGTAAACTCACGACCAAAATCAAGAGGATAAAATCCCCTAATATTTAATTATTTTCATAACTTTTCCTGACATTAGTTGAAGTTAACATATCTGATTCCGTGAGGATATAATTCTATCTGAAAATATAGTAAAATTATCGATTTATTAATCTCCAATGGATGCTGGAGTCTGACGTAAGATTGACAATGAATTCGTATATAGGAAATAGGCAGTCTCAGGCGTTACTTTATGGAAATATTTCATCGTGGGAATGAAAGGTGAAATTATTTACGGTCTACCTTAAAACGTTGGTGATTCACCAGATGATGATGCCGAGCATCTAAACCGTGGTAGTGAAAAATAAAATACCTAGCGAAAATTGCACGGCTATAAATTTATCTCTCATTCCTACCATAAATTCAAAGTTCAAATGCAAGATTTTCAAGTATCTATCCATTATTTTTTTACTTTTCCTCTAATTTATGCTGAGTTCTCTTTAATGACCAATATTATAGCATCAAGGCCAAAGACCTCGAAAAAACAGTAATGTTGAAATTTTAGCCGGAAAAAAATTGACGGATACACGAACTACATAACGAAATATACGAACAAAGTACATCCATAGTAATAAGTGAGTCAACTCCACTGTAAGTATTGCTTGATACCCTTTAAAATTAGTTTATGGCAAAAATAAATTTAGTTTCATGGAAAAATTTCCCACAAACTCTTGGCCTAGAAGAATACAACTTCCCACAAATTCTTGGAGCAGATATTGTAGGAAGTTTATTGTTTATAATGCAAATTAGTGGTTCCTACTGAAGATGGGAGTGATCAGTATTAAGGGTAATAATTTAAATGAGCTGAAAAGACAAACAGAATAGTATTTACGCCATATAGATAAGTTTTATAAGCTTGGAATTCATTCAACCAGCATTTCCATAGCGTTTCGTCTGCTGAAGATGGAACGTTGAAAGTTATCATTCGGGCATTACTCACCGGAGAAAATTGACGCCACTGCAGCGATGATGAAAGAAAAGATCACACCAGGGCCGGCCACGTTCTTTGCCACCATCCCAGCGACGAGATACATGCCCGTGCCGACGCAGCTTCCAACACCCAGGGAAGTCAGGTCCAGAGTCGATAGGCACTTCTGCAGAGGGGAACAAAAGAAAACATATGTAATATCATGGATGTGTGAAAAATTTACACCAAAACTCTAATCACAGAAATGTAACAATGAAAAATAAAACTCCACAATTCCACAATCTATCAATATCAATGAAAAATAAAACTTTGCAATACGCGAAATGAATACAACACGAAGGTAAGTCGCACGCTACGTTAAAAACTGCTACGTGGGAACAGTACAAAGTGTTACACAGCTGATCGAAGGACTAGCTTGGGGACCGTTTGAGACTCGGAGGCTACACGCTAAGGTACTTAAAAATTCAGATCAGGCGATTTTCGGTATGACACAGACGATATCCTTTTTACTCCGCGGTATATATTTCGGTAACTGATAGAAGCGACAAAATAATAGAGATACACTGCCGAACTGATAGGTACAAAAATGTCTTCTTTCCACGCACCATCAGTGATTATGCGCGACACTAACATAAGACACATCCATAACGAACAACTCACCTCCATCCTCTCCCCCATATTTTTCCCTATTACCTCCCCCTTAATTGCTGGTGTCCAAACAACTCCTGCCACAGGCCTCTGCATGTAGATGTAGAATCTAATATGCGCTCTTATAATAGCAATAATAGTATGTAGGTATGTATGTAGAATTTATTCTAAGGCGGGCTCCGACGATTTTCTAAAGGAATCGGCGTCTGGTAAATATTAGAATATCCTACGTAAATTAATAGAGAATATGTTTCCCTTGAATTGCATACCTATATAACCTACTAAGAAGCTATTAAGCAAGGAAGTTTTTAAAAATTACACCTTCGAAAGGCGAACTTTAATTCATCATCAAAGGTCTTTCTTAATATATTATCTCCCATAAAAATAAATGGAATTTTAAAACTGAAAAAGATCAATTAAGCTTAAATATCACCAATTGACTATCCCAGTTCCACATTGTTACCCAAGTTCATTAAAAAAACTCGATCAATTCTAAAAATGAATTCCTGTAACTAGGACAACAGGAATTATATGGGAGATTTTCCAATCATTGCGGTTGCAAAAATGATATGGTACGCAGTCACGCGCATGGGTGCGAAGTTATACACCATGGCAAATTTCACTGTCTTTGGTGTACATGGAAGGTGTTTTGCTATGAAAGTGATGGTATGCTGTTGCTCCACATGTATTGCGGAACACTGGAGTCGTTAATTGCAGATGGACTCGTTTCCTGACTTCTAAACGAGAATACTGTCAGATAACACCGAGAAAATCAGCCCAAATACTTCCTATCACAAGGCACCAGCAGGATGACCAGAGAAGCTCTTGTTATGCAAGAATACTTGATTCACGAGGAAATTTATAAGAGATGCTACAGTGTAGCAAAACTATTTGAATCAATAAAAATATATACTCTGCTGAATTGCTAACCTTTCAATTTGTAATTATTTATTAGTACACAAATGTATTTCACAAAGCTTCGGCTTCAACCCTCCCTCTCAATTATACAAAATTACCTGTACATTGCGCAGACAAATGGGCCGTAATTTATCCCAATATTAACTAAACTCTTGCATACCAAGTTTGTTTAGCACATTGATGATATCACATCCCAGGTCGGATTGGTCTCCGAAGAGATAAGTAGCACAAAAACTTAATTTGCAGGCAACAGGCGAGGTCCCTGACTAACCTACTGGGCAGGTTGCCTATCTTTCAAAATCCTTGTTGGCCAATAGGTGGCTTTGATTATTATGCAACTAGTGACATCTTCTGGAAGAAAAACTGAGGGAAAGAGAACAAAGCCCGTGATAAAAATTGGGTTTCATTATTTAAGCTACGTTTTCATACAGCCGTTTTAGCATCGTTTTTCCACTGCGTTGTGCGTCACACACGTACCCTGTGTCATCACAGCGGCAGCATTGGATTATAACAGAAAACGATGGAAAACCGTAACGCGTTCAGTCTTCTTGATTATTCCTGTCAATGGTGGAGTTTCTGAAGAAATATGGATGCTCACGAGGAATATTGGCGATGGGCTACACCACCTAAGTTCGTTTTTGTCAGTAATCTGAAGATGACCCATGCATCCTCGGGAGAGAACCTCGTGACCAACAAATGACAGGCAAAAAGATTCGGTCTTCACTTCCTTCCGTAGCTCCGGCGACGCAGGGTTCGTGAAATGTTGAAAGATGGGGAACTCCGGCGGCAACGCAGCCTGCGTTGAAGATCTGCGCTTTTGGTTGGCCACGCAGAGTGCGGCAACGCAAAAACGGCTGCATAAAAACGTAGCTTAAGGAACAGGGCCAAGGATTTTACGTAGTTACCTAGGTGTTTGCGAAGTCCTCGTCAAGATATCGTCGTTTTTCGCCCGTGCCTCGTCAAATTTCTGACTTTCCCGAAGCCGTTCCACGCGTCCCCTCATCGACTTATGACAACCAACCAACCACTATTCTCCTTCCTCTCCTCCCCTCTCCCACTTACCCAACATCCTCCTCTCTTACGGAATGTCTAAGGCGTCACTTGGTGAAGATGTTTAGCACTAAAAGTTTGAGTAATCATGAATACTTTGTTACTTTCACACATTTTATTTTTAATCGACCATTTTTCACCATCGGTGTGATTTTAATCCTAAATTTTCACACTTGATGAACAAAGAGAGGTTGTTGGATTTACTAGAGCAATTTTTTTGATTATTTTTAATACCCCCGCTGAATTTTTATGCATTGACTATGTGTTCATTACACACTCACCTCCACTTAATACCTACCCCCTACTCCCAAACCCCAGATCACTCACCTTGACGTTTACCTTTACCACAGTTTCCTTTAAGCCTTCCGAGTTCCCAGACTTTATTTCTCTTCTTCAACCACGCTGGATATAACACCTCCCCCTAACCCTTCCCTCCTCCCTGCTTTCCAATTTTGTATGTTTATGAGAAAGCACCCATACACAGCCAATGTGTGAAAGCTCCTTGATTATGGTATACATACATCTTGCCGAAACCATGGTCGATTAAAATCTAAAACTGTGGAAATAACCAAGTCTTTCTTACTACCGTGTTTACGTTTAATCCTCTCCTCCATGACGGCCTTTAGCCCTCATACACTGTGCGCAGGTAAGTTACTTGTGAAGTGATTCCCAACAGTTCAGCTGCATACAGTTTTCAAAAGTCTTATACAGTTGTTGGATTCCATATATGGAGTAGCTTGCCCAAAACTCTAAAATAATTAATCGCTAAAGATATTAACAAAGAAAACTTTTATTCTATCAATAGATAATAATTTGTGTTTTTTAATAGTGCGTTTATTCTAGCCTTGCTCATTACGATAATTAATTATTGACTGTACCACATTGTAGTTTCTCACGCATGTATTTAACTACATCCTTTTTCATGTTTTTAATATCTAACTCACATCTGAAATAAGTAATTATAAGTTATGAACTGTTTGAATTATTGGGCTTCTATGTTTAATATTTAGGTTTTGTACGTTCATAGGGGGTGTAAGAACAAGAACAGAACAATAAACATTAATTTTATTATTACGTCGAAAAAAATATCGTAACGGGCAGTCATGCAGAAGTAACAGCTTAATCTGAATAGCTTAAGTGGAAGATAAAGGGAAGTGCGGTGCTTTCCTCTTCTGCGGAGCCTTTCTACGACCTTTTATCCATTAGCATATCTGCCCATATCGATTCGGGTGAATGGCCTTTAACGAAGAAGAAGAAAAAACACTGTTTGCCTTCTGCGAACACCGAAATCGCTCCACTCACTCTCTCGACCCATCCTCTTTTTTCTCTCTCTCTCAGAAGAAAGCACTTTCCAAATCGAAGGTCTTGGAGGAGAAGAGAGAGAGAGAGAAATAAAATTTGAGAAAGAAGTGCTTCCTCCTCGTATCGACACGCCCGGAAGAGATAAAAAGGATAAAATTTTGGGAAGGGAAAAAGAGGAAGACGGGGAAAAAAGATCCCCATTGGAAGAGAATTCAAAGAAACGAGAGGATGTGAACATGGAACAGTTTATAGTGGTTACCAAACATGGTGGGAGTCGCCTGCACGGAGAGCAACGTTTTAGGAGGGGAAGGATCGTGAGGAAGGGGTCGGAAAATGAGCGGAGGGGAAAGGACAGCAAGTGATAGGAAACACTAGAATTAAACTTAAGAATGTGGGAAAGTGTCTGCAGTGTGTTTAATTGCATAATTTCCTACACAAATAAAGCTAGATCAAACATGGTGGGAGTCGCCTGATCGGAGCGCGTTGGAAAAAAGATCCCCAACGGAAGAGAATTCAAAGAAACGAGAGGATGTGAACATGGAACAGTTTATAGTGGTTACCAAACATGGTGGGAGTCGCCTGTTCGGAGCGCGACGTTTTAGGAGGGGAAGGATCGTGAGGAAGGGGTCGGAAAATGAGCGGAGGGGAAAGGACAGCAAGTGGTAGGCAACACTAGAATTAAACTTAAGAGGGTGGGAAAGGGTCTGCAGTGTGTTTAATTGCATAATTTCCTACACAAATAAAGCTAGATCAAACATGGTGGGAGTCGCCTGATCGGAGCGCGTTGGAAAAAAGATCCTCATCGGAAGAGAATTCAAAGAAACGAGAGGATGTGAACATAGAACAGATTATAGTGGCTACCAAACATGGTGGCAGTCGCCTGCTCGGAGAGCAACGTTTTAGGAGGGGAAGGATCGTGAGGAAGGGGTCGGAAAATGAGCGGAGGGGAAAGGACAGCAAGTGGTAGGCAACACTAGAATTAAACTTAAGAGGGTGGGAAAGGGTCTGCAGTGTGTTTCACTGCATAATTTCCTACACAAATAAAGCTAGATCAACATTCATCTACATCTACATACTACCCCGCAAGCCGCCTCAATAGGCGTGTAGCGGGGGGTATTAGGACACCAGCCGTTTACATATAAAACGGAAACGCTCTATGAAAACTTTTATTAAAGTTTTCCTATTTTATTAAAGTTTCCTTTTATTAAAGTCCCTTATTGTTCGGGACATTTTCCCAACATTTTCCCAATTAATCAGACGGGCCCATCTAAATATTTCGATTAAGCGCCATAGTGAGCTAAAAATGACAGATGAGGCACTTGAATTTGACAATGAATATCATCATTATTAGTCACTCAATCCTAAGGTTGGTTGACTGCAGTCCTTTCCTACTCCTCCCTTATATTCTTCTAACCCTTCCGTTTCATTTGGACCATGTATTTGTTTCTCGGTCTTCCTCGTGGGGCTATGCCGTCTATGTTGCTTTCTGTTATATTCATTACAAATTTTTTGAGTCTAAAAATGTGGCCTATCCATCTTGACCTTATCTTTCTGACAGTGCTCCACATGACTTTCTCCTCTTCTATTCTCTGTAAACTTTCTCGTTTCCGACCCTATCCGTCCACATGACCCTCAGCATCTGCCTCCAGCACCAAGTGTAGAAAGCCTCTATTCACTTCTGTTTTAGCTTTTCAATGGTCCTTGTCCACAAGACATTGGCACAACAATCCTCATGAAACATTAAAAGTGAAGTGTGGGCCTAAATATTGTCGAGACCCAAAAACGAAATAAACCAAAGGTCTCTCGGAGAGCCGCTAAGTTACATGCACAATGTACATGCAACTTAGCGGCACAGTGCATTGCACATGGCTCACAAGGCTTTGGCTGTACAGGTGTAGCACACTTCCCCTAGATTCGGAGGACGTTCAAGTTACGGAAGTCTGATCACACTGATAGAAATATTGATTTCGAATATATTATGATGAATGTGTTATCTAGTAAAACACAGTTGAAACCAAACGCAATGGCACAAGAAGAAATTGCTTGAGAAACCTGCATATATCGCAAAAGCTGATGGCAGGCCAAACATACCATGTGCAGAACGCTACATCATGGAGTCTATTGAATTACATAATGAGAAGGTGTGGAGGGAAAGTCACTCCAATTGAGGAGGAAGGTAAATAGATTGTGTGGGATCTACAAGTCGATAAAGGAATAAAATACTTGGGGGGAATTCACTAAAAGGTTAGACAAATCCAACTATATAGGTAGGAAAGATCTCAGTTTCAAAATAAAATACAGGCCACAGAAATAGGATGTACTAAAGAATTACTTCCTAAACCGCGGAATTAAAGAATGGAATGAGTTGCCTGGAAATATTTTTGAGACCTTTCCTAACACAGTGAAAACATTTAGAAAGTAAGTAAGAGCTAAATTACTCCAGGGTGTGCATGCTTGAGCTTGTGTATATAAGTCATGAGTTTCACAATGAGTATATTTTTTTATTGTATTCAACTTCATTTTTTATGCTATATTCTTGACCGTTGCCACCAGGCCAATTGCCTAATTGTAACGACCTATTAAATAAATAAATAAATAATGAGTGAAAGTTAACATGCCTTCACTTCTGACAGTAAACAAGTTGAACAACTGCAACAAGATAATGTGAGATTGATAAATCTGGCTTTTGCTCCTAAACGATACATAAAATTTAGTCTTATTATCAGCACATAAAATCCCATGGTATCATATCCAAAATATTCCAACTCTGTAACTTCCAGTAAAGTTATCAAAAGCAGTCAACGAAAAACGTGAGAAAGAATCCATTAGACATATTGAAACCCATTTATATCTGTGCACATTCACAAATGAACAAATAATATTCAAGGAACTCTAAATCCAAAACGTTGTAAATACAAGCTCCAAAAGCCAATAAAACATTAGAACTCACAAAAACAAAAATATATATATGTATAATCTAGAAAACCCCAGTTTTTGCCGGTTTCTATTGCTTTTATTTTGAGAGGTCTTTGTTAAAACCCAGATGGGTAAATTCTGGGTCAGGTTAAATTACAAAAATCCCAAGAAAGGGTCGTTCATCACGGTACAGGGATAATGGGCGTCTAAGGTAATCCGTGGAAAAGGGAGAATTCCAGAAGAAATCATACGCCAGTGGGACAAGGGAATGAAGAGCTATCCACTTCCCTTATTCTTGAAGAGCCAAGAGGAGAGACTTGTAACCCGATCGAGAGCAGTAAGGGGATCTCGCCTTTTGGGAAATCGCTCCCCACCGCTCCCCTTCGACACGAATCGCTTTGGACTCGCAAATTTCATCGGAACATGAGGATCCAGCTACTGCTGAGTGCCGTCTCTCGTTTTGGATGCGAGTAGGCACTCCATCGCAACGTGCACAAATGGATTGATACAACCGATGGGTTTTCTTCGACGATCTCGCTCTCAGGGAGTGACTAACGCCTAACGTGCATTCCGTTCTTGGGTGGATTCTCTCTAAAAAAAAACACCCGCTTTATCCCCTAAATGATGAATAACGGGCGTATCTGAGTTTTTTCCAACAACATAGAACGGTTGGTTGGTTATTTGGAGAAACGACCGAGAGCTAGAGCCATTTGCGCCATAAAGGTGATTTGATCAAGATATCATTTCACATAAAATTCAATAAAAAAAGGTAAAGAAAAAAATTTAGCATCTTTCTCATGATATCTCAGCCACTTACCACCTTACCTTTCGAGATATTTGACGAAAATAGAAGCCCTTTTCCTTGGAATATGGTACTGCTGTTCACTCGGAAAACAATTTATCTAAATAATGAGCTCAAACGCAAAGATCGCGTCAGAAATTTAACGATGGGTGGTTCTTATGTTTTCTCAATTATTGTTTTGGAATAAATTCAATGCTCACCATATAAACGTTTAATAATATCATAAACAGTCACTCGGTGAGGTTTCAGCGCACAGCGTGAAGAAACTAGTCAAGTAAAATACTCACGTGTTTAAATTTTTAATACATGAGAAGTTCAGTTAGGTAAGACTAAGTTTTTGCGTCAAAAATACTGCACTATATACTTTATGCTTATTACAACTGCCTAAATTTTACAATGAAATTCGAATATGGTTTCTGTTATGAATACAGAAAAGTCTCGCCCTATCTTTTAAGAAAAAGGTGGGAATATTGGTAAGGGAAGGATATCTTGAGGAATGAAGGGTGAAGGGAAACCTGTATTTGATATATTGATCCGTTTGAGAAGGGAAGCAAGTACACCTAAACTAGAACATCGACGCGAACGCAAGGGTAACAAAGAATGAAAACAATTCGAACTCACGCAAAACTCAGTATGAATGAAGAAGCGTTGCTCATTACATAAAATGAATTCGTTCTTGAGCTTCAATTATGTATTCTTTCCACTACTTGGGGTAACCTTATATATGTTGAAAATGCAAGATACTGAACGCAGTCTTCTTACCTTTACTGTAGCACGACCCTAAGACCCCTCACAGGAGGATATAGGTCGTCATTTTCACTTTCTCCGTCTCTCATCTGATTTTGAAACTCGTTTATAATGTTTAAGATGAAAAGGTTTTCATGAAAAAGATACAAGGTTAACAAGGAATTGGTCAAATAACACTACTTATTGTAGATGCGTGGAACATGGTTCCTTCAATAGAAATGAATCCAGTTTATGAATTATTTTTAAACTAAATTAAAAGACAACTTTTTGCAGAATTCCAAAATCGAGCAAAATTTAGCGTGGCTCAGAAAATTGGTAATTGCGGAATGAATGAGAGAGCTGATTGGAGGATTAGAATACGCATATATGGAGACGGAAAGAGAGGATGAAATGGACGTGGAGCGAGATAAGGAAATATTTAGCATTATGAAAGAGGAAATGTATTTTTTTAAATCAAAGAAGTCAGGAGATATGGATTGAGGAAATCCTGAATTGGCTTAAAAAACATGACAAATCTGTTTTTAGAAATAAACCTAAATTTAAATTGGCGAATATTGCTTTCACAGAAGGGGTCAGTAAAACTAAAATGCTGGTGAAAGCACTAAAAGGGAAGCTGAGGCCGGAAGGCCATTAAATGGGAAAGGGAAAGTTGTTGTGTCTTAAAACTATTAAAAGGCTGTTTCCAAGTGTTTCCTCACATTGAGCGAATTGAGGGGCACTTAAGGCAAATCAATATAATAAAAAACTTCTTAAAATATATATTATGTGAACAATTTAAGCAAACAATCATGTTCTCTCTCCCTCAAGGAACAGCATTCCAGTCAAAACCAACAAAACAAGGCATAAAGGATTATAAAACCATGAAAAAATTTAACACTTGAATTTATGGAAGCAAATTTGCCATTACTGGATCCGTTTTAATAAAAATTTATGCTTTTTTGTAATATTTTCCTGATTAAACGCATTTATGGATGGAAAAGTAAATTTAAAATTTTGCGATCACCGACGAGGTTTGAAGTTCAGTCCAAAACTAACTAATCTAAGCTACTAGAACAGAAGCTATGGTTGAATCAGAAGCAGTCAACAGGCTTTGAATCAAGAATGATTTTCAAAGAGCAAACAATTTAAGATTTTTAATGGCATTATTTGGAAATACCTACGATCAATAAACGGCAAGTTTTATGTCAACGGTTCTAAACTCAAATTTTTAAATGTTCCTTCAAATTGGATATCCGCAACTTATATGCATTCTGAAATGATAGCTAGATATCTTTTTAGGTAATTCCATTATCGTTTCGTGAATGAAATTTCCCTCATCAGGTAATTTAAGACTTGAGGGGGCAGATTTAATATCTTCAAGGTACATTGCTCAGGGCACTTCAGACGGAAAAAATAAAAAAATTCAAAATTTAAGGACTAACCTTAGTTTAAACCTAAAAGAGCCCTTTAAAATAGATTTGTTGAGTTATCCAGTTGGCTTAGGGCTCGGAAAAGGAAAAAGAAGTGGAGAAGAACCGAAAGAAAAACATGGACAAAACGAAGATGCACTGCGCCAAAATAATAGGTAGTCCTTATTTTAGAAATTTGGAATGCAGCAGAAAAGGTGGATAGTGGGTCAAGGGAGAGAGATTGTAGAATAATAGTTAGTAGGGAGGTAAAAATAAGTTATACTGGATGTCATGGAAATATGTACGAAATGTGACGATACACGGAGCATCTGGATGAAAGAATCTAAGGCATTATAGAATACATGTTTGTAGTAATCGTTAAAACTAATAATTATTACAATTTAGTCGTCACGAGAGCATTACAATAAAGACCACGTCAAAAGTACAGATTTCCCTCAAGATAAGTACGAAAAAGTCGGCTTTCCACTACAACTCCTGATTAAATTCCAGAATATCGTTCGAAGCATAAAATAGATTACACAAGAGCTATGCCGGCAGCCTACTTCTAAACCACAGGCTAATGGTGTGCATCGGCAAACAATTTATGATAAAACCTCGCACCCATTTTATGATGCTGGTCCATTTGTTTTCTTCAGCCTAAAGAAGGGAATATCAATAAAATCACCTCTTGTATGATAATTGTGAATGTCATACCTCCTGTTACTAAACTGCCTCATGCGGTACGACGAAAAAAAAACTCAGGAAAATTAGTGTTAGAATCAAGAATCGCTCTATGATAAATTCCTATTTTCTTTGAACATGGCATCTTTTTCAACAATTTTGAATATAATTCATTACAAATGTTCGTTCAAAATGCCAATTTATATTTATATTTGCAAACATATATTATATTCCCGTATTTAAATAAGGAACTTTGCGTCAAAATTTTTTACAATCAAATTAAATGTTGACTCGATGAAACAATTCAGAGGGATTTTATATTTATTTCAGACGAGATTTTGACACCCGTTGGAGTATTTGTGTATCTTAGAGAGGGAACGCCAGCAAAAATCGTATGTAGCCAGATTAATAGCACAGAGTAGGGATATATCTTTACTCTGTGGTAATAGCAGCAAAGAGACAGGGGTTAACAGGGTTGACTCATTTTTTTCGGACATTATCACCGTAGCAATGCTTGTTTTATTAGCTGTTGTTTTGTGAATTCGATTTCGGGAAAAGGTGAACGCTGCGACTAGATACCTCTTGGCCAACGGTCATATTGGCGGTTATGACCTAAGATTCTAATATCACCTTCCTCAATTAGAACACAAAAATGTTGCTCCCTTGCGCAATCTGATGAGACTCAGACGTGCGATTAGTCAACGATAATTGTATTATGGAGAGGTCTCATTCGTGGTAATAAGGTTCGTGACCAAAAATATTGATTAATAAATTAAAAAGTTTCATTTGCGATAATAATCCCCAATTTAAGAAGAACGTGCAGTTGAACCTCAAAAATGTTGAGGCCATAACGTCGCAATCATCACCAGTCAATGCGAATATTGGTTTGCAGCAAGTCTTGATTCCACACTCCTCTCGGCCAACCGCCTCAATACTGCATAGTTATTCACTTTGACGCCCTTCATGATTTTCTGTACGTATTTTATTCTTGGCCTTTCTCGATAATTCTTCCCATTTACATCTGCTTCCTATACGGTTCCTAACGACTTAAATATCCAACAATAGGGATTTATGAAAGATGAGACGTCAAAGTTTCACTATTTTTGGTGCGCGACATAATAGAATTCACTCTAAATGAGTACCCGGATGTGGTTACCGAGTCAGAAAGCTACCATACAAACGAAGAATACTAATCGTTCATCGAAATGCATATTAATTCCTAAATCTCGTAGTATCACACATAGTGTGCAAAACAGCACTTGAAAATTCAATTGACCTTAGCAAAATTAGGGTAATGTGATAAGTCACTGAGGTTGATGTACCATAATAAACTGGTGCGCATGACAGCGTATAGAATGTTCCTATCTGCATTGGTGTGCATGGCAGCGTATAGAATGTTCATGTCTGCATTTTGCAAAATAATGGTTGCCTTGTAAACTCCTTTCCACTCAAAATATTATGTGTTCAAACTGTCAGTGATTTAGCAATAAGCACTCAATGCACCAAAATAAAGGATTTGAAGGAATTATATTAACAATATACCCTTTTTATAGGCACCTACTTTTAACGATTTACTTCAGAAGGTTCTCGTCAATACTCCAAAAAGACAGAGAGAAGGATGACAGCAAAAGACAAAAAATAATACGAATTAAGTAGGGGTACTAAACGATCTATTTCATAAAATACGTGAGCAAATTTAATTGTGAATTCGCATCATGAATGTATTCATCTAATTTACTAAAAGATCTTCTGAATACTCTTGTAAATAAACAACTAAACTGGAATAAATAAAGTATATTTTACGATTAGGTACATTGGAATGGAAATTATTGTAATACGGAACTGCATAGTCACGAAAGACTACTGCGCTACTAAATCTGTACATAAATTGAAACATATACTAAAACGATAAAAAAATATGTTTTGAACAAAAATAAATATCTCAGAAAAATTTTGCATCTTAAAAACAACTTTGGTCCAGATATTTGCTGTGCGAATCGTGTATTTCATGGAATACCGCGGTGAACTTGAAAATCCAGATAATCAAATATAACAGACACGACAGACAGAAGTGGCACGAATTGCTAGAGATCCCTTATCATGCCTTCCATTAAGTCTAATCCGCTACCCTGCTCACGAATCAGCTCATGAAATGTTCACCAACCGGAAACATTGGTCTCATTGCAAATTGGTGAAAGGACACAATCAATTACAGCATAAAATTTAACAGCTTAGGCTTTCCTGCTTTTCAGTAAGCTTCGTGTTCAGAGTGAGGACACAAAAGTTGATTTTGCACGCAATAACCGGTATAGCAGAGAAGATCCACGATCTATTCATTCGGAGATCTTCCTATGCATATCAAATTAGAGCTGGTATGTGGGGACCATGCGTTGAATTATCGGCAATAGGAATGCAAAGTGTAATTGTGTTCAAGCGATAAAATCTAATTCGGACACGTTAAGGGGCCATTAGGCCTAATAAAACACACACAGGTATAGAAATTATTGCGGATATAAGCACCACCACCTAAAGCATCAAAAGAGAATTAAATTTGTCTAGGTTTCAAAGGAAATATGGCTTACTGATGGAACAACCACAGACCTTCAGCGAAAAGCGGCGGCTGAATGGAAGTAAAAATAACATGGAATGCGTTCCGGGGAAATAACTGACTGATATAGTAGTTTTAGCAAATGAATGGTCCGTTTAAATAAACGTGTCCCCACCGTACATTACTTAAGTCTGCCACATAATAATAATAATGGCGTCTTTATGGAGAGCAAATTTTAGGTATGTTTAGTCCTTTCTTACAAATTAACTCGCCAATCAACACAAACACCTATGCTCTGAATGGTGAAAACCCACCCAGGCGGGACTTGAACCCGCGACCTTCGGGTTGACAGGCAAGGATGTTACCACGCCGCCACCGAGGCCGAATTCTGAAAATATATGCACAATATATCGTCCGAAGGAGTTATCTGTCATAAAAAATGTTGTTATTTCAAAAAAGGTCTCCTCCGACTCTCACTCCCCGACATATGTCCATCACCAGTTCATGGCATCTATAGATACAAGGTCCGATTAAATAGTTCCAGGACTGTTTGAGTTATGTGGATACAAGTTGATGAGGTGTCGTGGCATGGGAAATACTGTTTTGTTGAGAACCTTACAAGTAACCTCCATTTCGTAATTTTGCTGTCACACCAACTCGTTTTGAACTATAGTTGTTTTTGTAAAAGCTTCTTTTCGCGATTGGCGATTTTGTGATAAGTTCGATCGAAAATAAACGTGATTGCGTCACATTTTGAGTGATTTTGGGGAAATAGTTCAAATAAACTTTACCAATGTAACAAACTGCTTGAGAGCATGAAATTTGAGTCGGTCAATTCGAAATGAATAGTTTTAAAGGTTCAAGAGTGTTCAGGAATCATTCAAATATGACTCTCGTTCTGGAAGGCCAAAAATATCGATTGATGAGTTGATTCCAAAGGGATTATACGTGTTTCATTTAGATCCATTTGATTCCGTAAAAGTTGTTTGCCATAATTCCTTTCACAAGGTCAAATATCCAATCATTTTTACTATCTCGAAGTTTTGAGACGAATCTGTGTTCATATCCGAAGAAAGGGACCTGAACTCTGTCACAGTGGTGAATGTCTGCTGCTCCACGACAATTGAAAGCTCATTAAGTTCTTGTTATTTGCGGGTTGTAAAAAATGGGATGGCAGTCCTTTTTCAGCTCTTACTGTTAGCAGTAACGATTAGCATGTTATCAGTTGTATATTCTTCTTACTTTGGTCTAGCTTTCAATGTAAAAGCATATAAAACTGTAGTAAGACCTGCTTTGTTAAATGGCTCGGAGACAAGGCTCATGAGAGTCCCAAAAAAGGAAGATGGAAACGGCAAAGATAATAAAGGTAAGGGGGAAGCTCGGCAGAACAAGAAGAAATAAGATCGGGCTGAAAGATTGAGAGAAAAAACTCGAGTCTCTAAAGAAAAGCCCAATAAAGCCGGTAAAAATGGTATGGATACCTACTGAAAATACCTGGCGATTATATGGCTACAATGACATTAAATAAGGCAAGAAAAGCCGAGGTATACCTAAAAAATGGTGGATATAATGTTTGTTAAGAGAATTAAGAAGCTAAGGTCTTACAAGGACAAGGGCGTGGATAGAGAGTGGAGGGTATTTACAAAAAGCGACCCCACATGGAAATGGGAAAAGACGAGGAAGAAGATGACTACTCTACTGACTTTTAGCAGTACAAGCTAGAAAGTTAGGAGGGAGGCACATCAACAATTTGAAGCATGCTCTTACAAGGCAGAGAAGCCGAGACGGTTACAGCAGCAGAGCAAAGAAGACAGGATATATAGTATTATCGAATGATGGTGAAGATAAAATAGACACAAAGAATCATCAACAAAGAAGCCCTACGAAGGGTCGGGGAGAACCAATTTATTTTTCTGAAAACTCTGCGCAATTTAATAGACCAACAAACTGAACATATTCTGAAGCATAAGAGCCTCTTGAAGACAGAAATAGAAGGAGTTCCTGGAAAAGAATCGCCGAATAAGACGCAGGATGGAATGAATCAGGCCCCAATATCACCTTGAAATGCAAAAATGAGTTGGTTTGCAGTCACGCGCAAGGGACAAAGGAATGAAATTCGCCATGACAAAAAAAATCATTCAACTTTACCGGAATTCGGAATGGGATCTGCAAATTGACGGGCAGGTGCAGCCGGTTACAGCACCAAGACATCTTATTTCACGGTGAAATTCAACGGGGGCTAATGCGAACTTGATTCTCTCGTATGCAGTCCACGTTGTAGTACAAGAAAACGTTGCCGTGCTTGAAAAGACACTGTGGCGGAAGATAAACCCAAAATTGTCCCCTCTGAACGACAGAACTTTGGACAATTTCCAATTCACAGCGAAATACACAAATGACATGGTACGCAGCCACGCGCACGTGTGCAAAGACATGCAGTATGCACCAAAAGGATGAAATTCACAATGGATAACACACACGACCGGCAATTAGGAGATCAGGGTTCAAATCCCGGTCATGTATGATGATTTCTTTTTTGTTTTATCGTTGCATCAGGCAAATTGTGATGGAAGATCAAATCAAGACTCCTGAAGGTAAGAAGCGTTTAGCAGATGAGATAATGGAGTGGAGAGATATGGCACTGATTTTATACAGATTTATGAATAATGCTGTTTTTGATGATGAAAGATGGAGCATACATTGAGCAGTGCCGGAGACCCTTACGCGGGAAATAAATGCTGCACCTAGTTATCTGTACTCATTCACTAAACCCTAGATAGCGACGCGTAAACGTTGAAGCCATTGATGGATTGTAATCAATAATTTGAAAAAGCAGAAAATATCTTTTAGTATTATTTTTCTAGTTTATCAGGTCTCAAAACATGTCAAAACGCAATGGGAGATTTCCATTCATGGTGCTTAAGTAAGCACCGATTGGATCTTATCAGCGCATACGAACGATGTGCGCAAAGCAAAACGCTCAGTAAACTTTACTTCGTCTTCTGTAGGTAAACAAAATTAATGGCCGAATATTTTGTGTATAGCTATCATATTCGGCGAAAATCACTTTCAATCACATGTTTGACACTTTATTGAAAATGAACAGGATAGCAACAATCAAGAATGCAATTATCGAAGTTCTTTTGTTTTTTAGCGCACATATAATCTGCTCCAGATCTGTTTTGAAGTTCTTAGGGACTGAAACGAATGGAAAGCAAGTGCGCTGATATGTTGCGAGGTGAGCAGCGCACTAGAGCGAATGGAAAGCTCCCAGTCTAGTCAGTAGCATAACCCAAGGGTTTTTCAATCCCTCTTTTCCCTTTAAGGAGGTGTCTTCCCTTCCGCCGCGACTGTGTGAGTCAAAGCAAATACTAAATTCCACATTTTTGATATTTTGTAAAAAAAATCCTGCTTTCACTGATGTAATGCGTTACATATAGAAACCTAAATATTTCCAACATTGCATTAATGACACTTGTATCTGAGAAGTTTGTATTAGAAAAAGATGTTACAGAGAATAAACACAAACATCCCATCCATGGACCCATTCAAGGTTAGAATTCCACAATTATTATCTTTAAGAACGTTTTACCAGTCTGTATACACTTTCCTACAGATAGCCATTCTAATTTCTCATTTTGTAAGGATAGAAGGACCCTATGAAACTGCTAAGTTGGCAGCCTTTCCTTGTACCTACGCCGTAGAATGTAGCAAATGCTTTGTTCGCATGATCATGACCGAATGGAATTAAAAGCGAGATCATGATTGGATTAAAAATATACCATGGTCAAACAGCAAAATTTCGCAATTTATTTCGAAAAATACGGAAACACAGTCATAAAGTTTGCAAAAATAAATTGGAAATAATATTAGACTGCTTCCTCGTAAGGCTTTCGTTTTTAAGTAGGAGGAAATAGTCCATATTCTTAATGTCGATTCTAAAGTTCAAGGTCTTTTTCTCATATCTAAAGTAATGCCTCTTTATGGACCTTTTCCTTGGGTCAATGTGTAAGTCGGAACTCATTTAGTGCTAGATACGGTGATGACACGTAGGACGCTCTCTCTATAGGAGCACCATTGCATGTAGGCGGAGGGTGCTTTTGTAATACTGCTCTGAACTCTACGTGAGATCGGTGTCCTTTGAGGAAACCCAAGGAACGCGTAGCTGTGTCTCAAGAGGAGCCTCACTCCCCCTCATTTAGCTCAGACTTCTCGCTTTGGAGCCACCTTAACGTATTCTTAATGGCTCTCGTAGCCGTCGGAACCAGTCTGCAAGTCTTACTCTTCCACCCTTTAATTTCTCTTCGTTAACTCAAGTAGGGAAAATTCCGTGGACCAAATTTCACCACGGTGACTTTCGTGCTTCATATTGCTCTAGGGCACTCTCGTGCCAACATGACCTTCAAGCTATACCAAATATATCTATAATTTTATGCAATGCAGCCTACAGAGGCGATAAATATGCATCCAGATGAGTTACGATACTTATAATTAAAAGCACTTGTTTATCATTTGCTGTCGTAAGATTCGGTATTTTTTTTTATTCCATAAAATGGTCCCATAACTTATTTGGACTGATGAAATGGAGTTTAATATTTATTCCTTAAGTACTTGACAAATAATTATCATTTGACAATTTACGAGAGTATTGATTTATCGTTACCATTAATAACGTGCATAAGTAATTTTATAGGTAAGATAAACATGCATACATTTTATAAGTGGTAAAAGAGTAGACCAAACATTCGAAGGAACAACTAGGCATGGGGGATAAGTTACGAATGCAATAGTTTCTCTGTAACCCAAATTTAGTAATATGGTCTATACATTTGTGAATCTCATAACTATTGATCCTATTGCGAATATTTTGTGTAACTGGCCATTATTGCTATATTTGGGTTGCAGGAAGCACTTCTTTCGTAAATTATCTCCAATAAGTAATTGATTCGATTATTTGGTTTACTTTCTTGATGCTAAATAAATGCAAGCATGTTTATTTTATGCATCCATGTATCTATGTAAATGCCAGCACCAACCTAGGCTAGAGGAAATACAAGGAAATAAATAATAAAATCTTGCGAGTAACCAATCGAGCGAAGAAAAACCGGTGGAAAGGACGATAAAAGGTAGTAGGGGGAAGTGGGCTATACGCTAGAGTGCAAATGCTATCGGGCGGTAATAGAGGGCAAACGAAACCAAAATAAACGACAAAACAGGGAAGATGTTCATAAAACAGAAACATATTTCCAGGATAGGTGGAGAGAACACGTGATGGAGCTATATGACAGCGGTAATTGACCTGTCAACCTATATATAGAGGATGAGAGAACAAGAGATCAGGATATCCTCGACCCAGAGTTACTCGACACATTGGCGGCTCCAAGGGGGGGAGGAAATTGCCCCCCCCCCAAAACCCGGTGTATTTTATCTGTTTTTTCATAAACCTAAAACTAAAAGCCAGAATTATTTTATGCTGTGAAGTACGATGTTAGGCATATGACTTAAGCTAAATAAGAGTTTCTTTTTCATTTTACACATAGTTTGTCACGATGTTTCGGGACGAAACCCCCGGACTCCCCTTTTCCTGGGAAGTGTTCCATACCTCCATTTACCCGGTTGCCCCCCCCCCCCCCCCGAGCCTCTGGTCTGGAGCCGCCCCTGACTTGACAGCGAAATAGAGGGAGCGTTATGAGAGATGAACGTAAGAAATGCCGTGGGAGTAGATAAAATATCTTCGGAGTTGCTGAAGAACTTTGGTAATAAGGGAAGAGAATCTTTTTTCGAACTTATTCGTAGGATCTACGAGGAAGGAATATGGCCATTGGACTTTGTGAAAACAGTATTAATACCTATTCCAAGGAAGTAGAAAGCGTCAGAAGCGAGGAATAAGGTCAATCAGCTTGATTTATCACGCGGAAGAAGTAATACTTAAAATAATAAATAAAAGGTTGAATATCAGACAAAAATACTACGCGATTGCGGTGATGAGGAAAAAATCAAAAATTTTCAAAATCAACAATAGCATATTTCCTTGAATACCAGATGTTGGTATTTTACGCATGTAAAATTCATTTAGCTTAATTAAGCTGATTAGGAATGCTAAGAATTGGGTTTTTGCAGTGGTATATTTGTTTGCTTTTTAAAACTATTTTCACTCAACAGAGAGATAAAATTTATTTCATCAGATAAGTACACGAAAGAGTGATGCTTCTCATTTTTTCAATCGATTTTCTTTTACGCATCGTAATTTGTCTAAAAACAGCGCTTTCAGCAAATTATTTAAATAAATACACTAATTAAGAACAATGTAGTCTGAATTTACAACTACTAACTAACTCCTCTCCTCTTATATGATGAGTTATGAAGGAATTGTGATCCCGGGTAATTCAGCTAGTAAGCAATAAAGCGAAGCTGAATAGTGGAATGGCGCGTGGGAAAGAGTGTTAACTAACAACAGTACACAGAGATAGAAAATAGTCTTCAATGTCCATTCACTACGAAATTCAATTATCAGACATGCCTTGGTAGTAATTGGAAAAACAGTAAGAGGCTATTGACGAGGGGTGCTGGAAACTTCGTGCGTTGAAACCAGGTCAATGATATCAAAAAGTAATAGCAAGCCCTAGAAAATATATTAAATATCGAATATAAAATGGAATTAAATACATTTAATTACATTTATACGCCCGTGGAAATAATTTCCACGACATTTATCCTCATAAACACATTTCAACGGAAAAAACTAGGTACTAATTGTAATTCACTTATGAATATAAATTTGGATAAATTTCAACTTTTATTTAATAGTTTAGAAAAAGCAAGAGGTTTAATTTCTTCCTTGGCATCGTCTCCTAGCAGATAAATTTTGCTATGCACAAAAAATAGTAGTTTGTAGAAACATTGCTTCAAGTCTAAAAAATAGTTGTAATGCCTAGAGAAAAATACCTCCTAAAACATGAATGAAAAGGAAATGATATTATTCTCATTCGACAATCCAGCCTGCCTCAGTGCAAATGTGTTCCTTGCCGGGATAATCGACAACTCTTGGGGTATTTTAGTTTTTTTTCCTTTTTTCCATTAAATCACGCCTTCTTTTCACACAGAACCCATTCACTCCCAATTCATTCCCAAAACGTTGGACTGCCAATTTCTTCCTTCCCTTTTCCGTTGGAGACTGGAGAGACAGGGAACGGAAAAGAAAGAAAGGGTAGAACACTTTGCCTCAACCACTCAATTCCTTTCCCAGCCCCGAGGATCTGCATCCCCCTACTCTTCCATCTCAAACCCTCTCACCAGCCTTCCCACTATCCTTCCCCTCCTTTCGTCATTGCTTCTTCACCCCTCTTTGCGCTTCATATATAAGGCTAGGTCAGCGAGATATCGCTAAGCATAAAAATTAAATGAATTATGCTGCTTTTAAGTCAAAGATCTCATATGTCTAATCATACAAAAATATCAGCTGCTAACTGCAATATTGTTTTAGATATTTTCCAAAACATTAAGGCTGTTTTCCTTGGAATATGTGTGCTCCAAAGAGATTATATTTTTTAAATAAAATTACGAAGCTCAGCAGTACAGATTGTGTCAGACATGTAATGACGTTACTGTTCTTCTCAATTGTGTTTAATAATAAATTTGGCGCTCACCGCAATACTTTTTCTAAAAAACAAAACAACTTTTGTTGTAAAGGTGTTTTCAGCAAACGGCGTGGAACAGTTAAATCAAGTTTAGTAGACTGAATGTTTTCGAGGGTAACTTTATGGCACTCTATTGTTCATATTAAATGAGGGGAATTTTTCATTTTCCGCAACGCAATTTTTGTCTAATGAAGTCCTTATCAAGCTTTCATAATGGCTTCATAAACAGAAACTTTGGTCGGAATGTCAAATGAAAAATTGTATTAAGGACTATGCAAAGTCCCCTTCATTTCATATAAATCAAGTTAAGCTTAAATGTATGTATTTAGTTAATGAATGAGAATTTCAGCCATAAAACAAAGGTTTTGGCATCATTTCAATTAATATATACACTTCATTCTTCTTTAAAACTTTCTATTCTTTACAATAGCTAAAACATATAATGAAATTCGAATATGGTTTCCAAAATGACTGCAAAAAAAATCTCGCTCAAACTACTTGAATTCGTAATCCAGTTCCTGTCCTCCACAGACCTTGGGGTCCTTAAAAAATTGCCTCCCATGTTTCCTTTCCAGCTCACCTGGTCTTTGAGAAATTTCCCCGCACAACCACCCACCTCACTTGCCTCCGCTCGAAATCCTTTTCACCATCCCTCAATTCTTCTCTTTGAGTCCCGGTTGCATTCCCCTCCCATACCCAGCATTAAAGCTCTCCCTTCCTATGCTCTTCCTCTCCCACGACCAAAGAAAAGGAACTCTTTAGTCCTCCGCCGTCGAAGCTTTGAGACGGCAGAACGCTCCCGCGACTTCGCCTCGGAAGGAGGAGGCCCTTTTTAAAGAGGGCGCTTTATCGCCGGTGCCTTCTCCTCCGGCTGCCGTGATGGTTCTCTTTTTCCGCCGCGACGAATTGTGCCCGCACCGTGATACTCTAGGGCGATGAACCTCCCTTTCCTCATTTCCCTCAAACCCACTCCCTCCCACCCGTACGATTTAATCTGCAATTATCCAGCCTTTTCATCCTCCACCCTCTCTACCATCACTCTGCCTTTATCCACCGTAATGCTTCTTCGTCGCTTCAGTTGATGTAAACCGCATTTATTCCATCGTTTAAGTTCATCATTATTTTCTGTCACAAAAAAATTATATGCATGCAAATATACATATAATTTTACATGAATTTTTTATTTAAAATTCTACTCCAGGAGACGGAACAAGTGGGTCTGAAAATAAATGACGAAAAGACTAAATACATGCACTTTACTAGAACAGAACATCAACTAATGACTACAATAAATATAGATGGGCATAACTTCGAAGAAGTGGAACAATTCAAATACTTGTGAACAATAATATCAAACAAAAATAGTGAAGAACCAGAAACTACGAACAGAATTAATTTAGCTAACAAAAGCATGTATGCCTGTAATAAAATATTAAACTCAAAGGTAATATCACAAAAGACCAAAATCAAAATATATTTCACAATAATTCGACCGGTACTTCTATATGGTGCAGAAACATGGATCATGAACAAGAAAGAATAAAAGACACTGATAATATTCCAAAATAAAGTCCTGAGGAAAATATTTGGCCCTACAAAGGAAAATGAAATATGGAGAATCAAACGGAATAAGGAAATACGAGATCTCTACAAAGAGCATGATATAACTGCATGTGTCAGGGCCAGAAGAATGAGATAGCCTGAGTACGTTATGAGAGCGGAGCAGGGCTCAATACTTAAGGATGTTACCAGTGGGAGACCAGAGGGAAGACGACCACCCGGAAGACAAAAAAGGAGGTGGGATGGAGAAAACACGGACATAAACCGGATAGGGGGAGCAGTGGAAGAAGCTAGAGACCGAGAAAGATGGAGGGCACGCGTTGGTGAGGCCAAATCCCAGCTTGGGCATTGATGGCCATGGGAGTAAGTGTGAGTAAGTAAGTATTTTTTATTTTCAGATACAAAAAACAGGTCTCAGTTTTACAATTGAATATTTAGCAAAAAATGTAAAGAAAATATTGATTTCATAGAACTATCCTTGCATATCTCTATCGCTTCTAATACTTTCATGCATCAATTCATACACACCCTTCTATTTTGAAGACTCTTAATATTGCTACTCTCGTTTTAAGTCTCTGCCAACAAATTCACCCGACATTTTTGGTCAATCCCTTCCTCTTGCACCATTCACTTCTGTCATAAATCTATTTCACTGTTCGAATTTCATCCATTCCCTCGGCGTGGCCAAACCAACGAAGAACGCTCCTAGCATAGAATTCCACCGCTGGAGTAGATAATCCACATTCCTTCATCACCCACTCTTTCTTAACCCTATCCCTTACACTTTTGCCGCAACAAATTCAATAGTATCCCATTCCCACTTCATTTAGACTACATTTATGATCTGGCGTACCCAGTTTCACTTCCATACAATAAAACCTGGATTGGACATTTCTTTTCTTCGACAATTTCCGCTTATCCAGACAAACACTTATTCCTTGATATGCTCCACATACTACCAACAACTTTCAAAATAAATTCATCCACATGCAGTCAAAAGGAATAACGTAGTCTATCACGAAAGTAAATTACGCCGAGGTAAGGATGATACTAAATGAAATGTACAATCACAGATCTCATGGAGTCCTGGAGTTGATATTTGGGAACAGCTGTCTTTTAAAAGTTACACGCTATACGTGGAATGGAAACTGATGCGTATTCTAATTTATGTCACAAGATTGCTAATTTTACGTAAAATTCCACATAGGAAACACCATTCGCCTCGACCGGGACTCGAACCTGGATCCTTCAACATCGCACCAAGTGCTGCAGTCAGTTTAGATGCCGGCAATATGATGTCCCAGGTGCAATATAAAGCGTGCGCTTATGCTGCATCGTAATGTCTGGCAGTCATAAACAATTGATAATTTTATATTTTTAAAAAACAAAAATGATTCGCAACTTTTCGGTTTTTATAAGGTGGGTCGTCAGCCCACCGCTCAACCCCCAATCTGGAGGACCAGGGTATCTCACTTTGTCAGGCTCCTACCTCACGAAGACCTGTCCGGCATGGGAGGCCCTGCCAGTAGCTAAGCTACCGCCGGCATAGTTCTCGAGGTCGTCAGAGGACGTAAGCCCAGCCGCCACACCAAGGCGGAGATACCAGTGGGCGGAGGAGTAATTTTGTAAATTAACTTTAAATATTTAGGAGTAATTTTAACAAATGATAATACGGAAGAGCCAGCAATACAAAACAAGTTAAACCTCGCCAACAGATGTTACATGTATGCAACTGAATTCTATCTTCTAAATCCCTGTCACACAAAACAAAAATTAGACTATATAAAAAGAAATATCCCCAGTATTACTCTACCGATCCGAAACATGGAGGCTGTCAAAGAAGGCTGAGAAAACACTAATAGCATTCGAGAATAAGATATCGCGGAAAATCTATGAGCCCACATACGAAGAAAGGCAATGAATAAAAAAACAATAGAGAAATCAATAGTCTATACAGACATCGAGACATAACAAGTGAGATCAAGTCCTGAAGAATCAGGTGGGCAGGAAATATTCTAAGGAAAGAGCAGGGATGTCTGCTGAAGGAGGCACTACATGGAATTCCTGAAGGAAGAAGACCCAGGGGAAGACCACGTCTAAGATGGTGGGACCAAGTGAGGACGGATATACAAAATATCGGAGCAACAGAAAAAGAGGGAGAAGATCGATCCAGGTGGAGGAGATCTGTTGATGCGGCTAAATATCGCCTAAGATATAGATGCCCTGGGAGTAAGTAAGTAAGTAAAGCTTAAAAAATGTTCAGCAAAAGAATTTTACACGCCTTAGTTCCTGAAAATGTATCCTCCCTTTTAATCATCCCAATGGGGAATATGAATAAAACTATTCCTCATATTTGAGTAGTTTACATGAAAACATTTTTTCTCAAGAACTCAAATATAAAATCCTTATGTATATGTGTCAACCGCAGACAACCGCGTTTTACGTTACCGCACGGTATCGATTTTCTACATTTTATCGGTATTCTACAAGTATTTATTTATAGGTACAGTAGTAAATACTGGACTGGACGTTTTCTTTTAATTAAAAAATGTGATAAAATTTTGTGGGTGTCTTTAAAATTCCTTTTATATCGATACACCGTTTCCGTTATACGACTGACGGTGGTAAAACGGGAATAGAGGTGTGTTCAGTCATTTGGACCCTTACATTGAGTAAATTTGCATTCTTGAATTCATTTATCATATTTGATGGTTGAATTTTTCGCTGGGTTGATTACCCTTTTAGTATTAATGCGTTGGTTTCAGTTAAATCACTATGCCTTGTGAAAAAAATAACTTCGCACTTAAAAGGCTTATATTGAATAAATTTAAAGCAATTTCTCGCGTTATATTGCTAGCATTAATTGAATCTCCATCCACGTAATTGGAGCTTACACTTGGCAACAGCTTTTTAATGAACTTATTTAGACAACGTACTATTTTCCCTTTTCCATTTAATTATCTTCCGGCCTCGGCTTTCTTTCCGGTGCTTTCACCAGCATTAAAACTTCACTGACACGTTCTGCGAAAACAAAATCCGCCGACTTAAATTTTTACCAATTTATACAAGAAACTCCTGAAAACTGGCACTTGTTTTTGTTAATATCATAATAATTTTACATATATTTTTTTTTAATATTTTCAAGCATGGTTTAACGTAAAATAAAATAATCTGAAGTGTGATGTAACTTGCTTTCATGTAAGTTAACCAGCTGAGTTTTAATCGCAATCCAAACTGAAGTCAACACTAGGCTATTCTACTGAAACTTATTGCGTATACAACTCGGTTATACAGCATACTTAGATGTGTGTCATAAATACTAATCTCTTTGGATAAATATAATCGTAGTTTCACTGAATTACTCTTGAAGAAGGATAAACTACTGGACTAGATCCTGAATTTTGTAAACATTTTAACGTACACTCCAAAATCTTCCCGCTATAAGGTCTGTTATTCATATACTCGCCATTTTACTATGAGATATAAGTTATGTCCAATATCAGTATCGGCTCAAGCTGTTCTACAAGTGTGGGCAACATTTCATTTGGCCGCCCCTTATGAAGAATTTATTTACGAATTGTGATTTGAGGGATGCTCTGTAGTTTCAGAGCGATTCTGTTAACTTTACTGTTCAATTTTCCGTCAGAAACTAAATTTTTAATCAATAAACTTGGAACTTTCTGAGGAAAAGTTTACCTAAATCTTGTATGTGTGTGTAATTCCAACCGTGACTTGTGGTGAAATCATAGTCACAGTTCCTTTCAATCCAGGATGGTGGCAAGAATGCTAATGAAGTGAATTGTTATTCTGAAGGTTTCATTGTTCTCATTGTTGAAGTTTGTTATGAGTGTCAGTCACTTCTACGATTTTCTAAAGGTCATTTTTGGTTGGAATTACAAACTGGAAGTTAGAATTTTTTTCCGACTTCCATACTTTCTCCCGCCTTTTCACATTCATTAATAAGCCGAACACTGGCTGCCCCCACTGGCTGACGCCTGCGGCTTTTGCCCACCACTTGGGCCGGCATTTCCCAGGAGTAAAGGCATTTTCATTTATGGCGGTGGCCAACCGTTTCTCGCCTTAATGTTAATTATTCTACATATCCTCACTCTTCTCTATCCGTCCTTATAACCAATGATACGGAAAAAGTATTTATAGCCTGCTATACCTACTCAATGGTAACGTAATCACCCTCATGGAAAATCTAAAATGTCCCCTTTTCCTCTGCGATTCCCACGTCCTAGCTCCTACTTCCCTAATTCTCCACACCCCTTATTCTCAGGAATTCTCTCAAACGATTCACCCATTCCGTCTTTAAGTCGCGTCGGCTCAGAGGACGACTCATTTGCGAAGTGCGAATTCAAGGAGAAGCCTTTTCATTCCACTAGGAGGGAGAAGCTATTCCCTCGGAGAATACCACCCAGCCCAGCCCATCCCATCGTTCCCTTATCAACCGCCAGGGACCCTCGATATCGACGTGATTCGAATGAAAATTTTGCTCAAGGGCCGGATCTCCATCGGTTAATCTTTGACTCCGATAGTGCGTGGGTTCTGTTCGAGACATGGCGGAATCGCTGAGTGAGATCTTAGAAATTCTCACTCAATTATTTAGGCAAACATTTTTCTCACAACCCGCATCCGCTAATTTATTCATCGAGCCTGAGTCAAAATAACCTAATTTACGGATATATTTTGGTATGTGAGTGAGTAATCAAGAGGGGTTCTGATAATGACCGTGTAAGAGCAGTCAACGACTTGGTGGGGCCACATTAAGATGGAACGTGATTTGACTAGGTAGGGTTCCACGAAAGCTGACCTCAACTGGTTTCTTTGGAATCTTACCAATTCGTTTTACCTATTTACCTTCCTGATTCTAAATGGCTAAAGCGACAAACTACTTATATAAAAAACATGGAGAATCACCATGAACAGGTAGCTCTTGGCAGCTAAGCGCAGCTAGGCGACCTGTCATTGTTTTCAGCAGTGTGAATTTACGTATGAGAGTCACAAGAACTTTAATACACTTTCAGTCTCACTGCTATGTTTCCGAACTACTAAAAGAGAAAGATAGATGCAACGTGATTATTTCAAAACTATTTAACTGCCAAAAAATTGTTTAAACCAACCGAAACTCATTCACATTTAATACATCTCTTGCACCTAGTGCATAAAAAAATAAAGGAAAAATATTTATGCATAGTTTTTTACTTTGCCTCAGTCGTAACCTCTCTGTAACTTTTCATATTTTTCCTAAACAGTATCCGTAGATATCCGTTACAGAAGTATGGTGAATATAATTTCCAAGTCTTATGGAGCATAAGCTCTCAATTACGCTCTGCAATCATCTTGCTTCCTCTTTTTGTTTAGAGGAATGTCCTTAATTACGAGTGATGGCTTCTTGCAGAGTGAGGGAATTAAGAACTGTGCTCCAAAACTTCGACGTACTTTATTGTAAGCCAGCAAGATGAAGCGGCTACGTTGATTATTTAATGACTCCCCATAAATTTGCCAGGCGCAGCCCGGAAACATTACTGCTGATGGCGGAGGGTTTTATTTCCAGATTGGTTAACTCCTGTCTTTTTTGCACATATAATGTCCGCGAATGTATTTGGAGAAGGAAAACTTAAAGTAGCTTCCTGCCACAAAAAACTTTGGGGGCTTATTGCCGGTCATTTGGGAACAAGAGAAGGTCAAGCGAACGACATTAGCATCGTAAAGCATTTGCTTTCAACGCGCTGGCATGTTGGCCATACAACTCGTTTGCAAGCGCGAAACTTTCACAAGCAGTTTTCGCCACAAGGAGGAGGGCCATACATCCTTACATCGATATCGTCACAGAAACAGGATACGCTTTTAAACTTTCAAAGCACAAACCAAAAGGTAGTCATGCGCTTTTAATGTTTTCCTTGAAAGCTATTACGCCTTTTTCTCTCATTCTCCAATCCACTGGTATACCCCGTATGTAAATGAATTGTACTTCACTACGAAATCACATTGAGTAGTTTTCAATGCTTGTCTTTTAATGGTTCTCATGGAGGTTTCACTGCAAGGTTGTGAGTCAAAATAAGAATTCAATTCAACCCTTGGGTTTCATTTGAAAAGTAAATTTTGCTTTCATTGATGGCATGCCTTATCCGTTAAAAAACCTTATGGCACGATATATGCATATTATTCAACGAATAATGTTAATGAACATTTTTTTCTAGCTATAAGAGCTGACTGAGGCGTCACTTCTATTAAAATACTGCAGTTTGATATCATCATTGCTGTACTTAGCTAATATAAAAAATAAATAAAACGGAAAGTTGCCGGATTTCCCGGGATATTTTGCTTCTTATAAACAGTTTTGTTGCGCTCATGGCTATTACATTAGGCGCAATGTTATTTCCCCATTTTATATCCACTCTCACGTTTAACAGCAGACAATTTCAAGTTCAATTTGAGAATGAAATTGCGTGGAAAGATAAGATTTTGTTTCTCGTACCAATTGGAGGACAAGTTTTTCAAAAGTTAGCCAAAAATTAATTAAATGACATATTGCTCATTTTACGCTGGATACACCTGAGATGAATTTTCATTTTATTTTATGGTAGCAAAATGAGTATGGGATTTTTGGTGGTACTCATGGAGAGGCTAGATATACCTTCAGAGTACCTACATGATTTTGGATGATAGAATGACGAAACTATAAAATACATCAAGAAAAAATGTGGCAAGTTATAATGTTCTAAAAATTTTATAAATTTCAAAATTAATCATAATCGAAGTGGATTCATTAAGTATGTGCATTATGCACAAATGAAAGTAGTGGACCGATGAAATCAGTGAATAAATATTGATGCAACTGAACTGGACAATGAATCCAATCTCACTCCTAACAGAAGAGCCTATCTTTCATGTTTCACCCCCCTATTAGTTTTTACACCACCAATTGCCAAGTATTTTCCTTTAAAGTGGTAGAACCCTTATCTCTATGCCATGAAATTTTTATGTACAAGGGCTTTTGACTTAGAGATGGTGGCCACTCATATCATAAATACAAGTAAATGGCAGAAAATATCTTTTATTCCAACAACAGATTGCCCAGTCTGAAAAAGAGATGGGTGTTCAATGAAATTATTGTTTTAGCGAAAGGGACGAGTAGGAACCTTTATTTTCGGCTCTCAAATAGAACGGCAATGAGACCGAAAAATTACATAGCCTTATTGATTTTCACTCAATGAATCACAAGCTGAAGCTAATATTTGAAAAAGTCTAAAGCATCCTTTTCTTTTTATTACGATAAAATTAAATGCTTCGAATTAGAAAAATAATTCCATGCTAAATAATTGGTAAGAATAAATGTTTTCTTCAACTTATCAGCAGATTAAAAGCGAGTAGTTTGTCTCCAATGTCTCATATTTAAAAATGCAGGCATTTATGTGTGAATATAAGCCGTTACAGCAGATTTTAACTAGATACATTATCAATGGAAACATTAATGGGAAAATTATAATAATTTCTTTCCAACCGTTCAACTTAAAACCAGAACTAGACGGATATCTTATCTTCATCATGCATTAATACCAATACTGCTTCCAATCTTCCTTGTCTCCGGTCGAAAAGTCGACCTATCAAAATGTTTCCTATTGTTAACAGTCCTGATGATGACAGGAAAGTCTACTTTCGGAGCGCAGACTTATCCATACGCTTCCTATTATCAGCAGCCCTGATAAAGACAAAAAAGTTTCCCTTCAAAATGTCGGCCAGTATGGAGGACTCTGAGGATGTAATATTTGCTATGCAGTTTGAATGCTGACGCCTGGTTCTGGCCTGCGTTTTCATTGCTGTTCTTTTTGTGTATTTGCCTTGCCGGTCGCGTGGTTGCGCTGGAGTCGAACAGGGTATTTATTCGTCGGGTCCTCGGGAGAAGGGGATTTTTCCGGTTTGGAGGTCGCGGGGTCGCGAGCGATTGCCTTTGGGAGGACAGGGCGTTTTTCGTTGGACTCCGGACTTTTTTAGGTTCTCGGCGTTACTTTCCTTTATTTGGTGTACCCCTTTCCTTTTTGTCCATATCCCTCAATTCCCCCTTATTCCTACCTTTCCCTTCCTTTTCGTGATTCTCGATGATGAGACGTGACTCGCGGCACTTATTATGAGTGTAAGTCACTGAGAGAATTACGACAAGGAACTTCCTGCCCTTTTCTGTCCTAACCTTCCCCGTCCGAGTACAGGCGGACGTTTCCCTTTCCCCTACCTGTGCTGGCGCCCACCCATCTTCCCTTTATTTTATACAATCCATTTCGTACTTTGTCCCCCACTACACCGGACCCCGCCCAGAGCTAGTTGGGAGCCGAGACGCCGTTACAAGGAAATCCCGAGAATAGTTAAGGATGCATGTAAATCCCTGCACCAGACCGCTCAACACACCCTTCGTTTCATTTCTTCCTCCTACAGTTTGCATTTTAGTTATCCCTCCATCATTCCTTCTACCCTCCTCCTTTTTCTTTCTTCCTTCGCCCTCTTCTTCTGTCCTACCTGTCCTCTTATCGCCGCTTCCTTTGACGAGTAGAATTGCCTCGTTCGAGATCCCTGGGTCCCTGACACGGAATCCACGCGGTGGGAAATTTTGAAAGGGCCCACCCCGCATCAGCGAATAAATCCCAGGCGTGATTGTGCGAGAGATATCAACGAATATTAATTAAGAATACAAAGATTTATTGAGTGAAAGTGGGTATAATCCCAGGGCCTTCTGCTCTAAAATTAATATTGAAGATCCGTTCCAGTGGGCTTTCAACACTCTAGAAAAGACATGAGAAGATCCGTGTCGATAGTGCTTCAATGGGGATAGTAAAATGAGGCCCGAAATTAATGGAGCAATATCCGATGAAAAGTGTCAATATTGATGAAATAGCTCATGATATCTGTGATAATGATACGCTCAAAAAACTCAAAGACATTTTCTAAATACAGTTTATAATGGCATATCAAACAAAAAATAATCATTGAACAGAATTGCTCATGTATTTAACTTAATTTATACTTACTGATAGTTAGCTATTGATCAATAGTAAATGCAAACAATCATCATCATTGGTTGATTGCAGACCTCCATCCTTCCCTATCTAATGCGAGCTCCTTTACTCCCGGGTAGTTCTTCTTATGTACCTGATTAATTGGTCTATGTATTTATCCCTTCGCCTTCCTATTGAGACTTTTCCCTCTCTTTTTCTTTAAATTATATTCCTCACCAACCCATTGTGCCTCAGAATGTGTCCAATCAACCTGGTTCTTATTTCAAGCTAAGGAGTAACATTTACTACAGTACAACAAAAACATTTGAAATTTAGTACGCGCATGAGAGAAATATGAAATATGTCCAAAAATGACTGTGCGATAGAACGTCTGAAGTCCAAAAGGTACATAAAAAACATCGACAATGTGAAATGTATGTGAAATCGACAAAATCTAAATGATAACTTACGGTTGTACAGGTTTTAATGAGTCATCAGGAAAATTACGGATGTTTGTATTGCATGTGCTTCATATCCACTACAACCAATATATTTTCAATTCTCCATCAAAGTAAATGTTTGTAATTTGTACCTTGCTCAGAATTAGATCTGAAGTAGTTAGCTCATAAATTCTGAGAATTTAGTATTGATTTTTTTATTATCCCGTAAGGAATTTGCATTCTTAACTTTGCCTCAAAGTGCATGCAGAACAAGTACGCTAAATATAACCGCGGACGTGGTAGTTGTTTAAATTTTTTTCATAATACATTATGCAAATGCAACTGAAAAAGCACATTTATTGCAATCAACGTTTTAGCAACTTCATAAACAGCATTGAATCCGTCACTTGAGCGGATGGGTTTAGACGATATTTAATTTAAAGGGGACTCGTGTTTTGCGAATAACGTTGACTTTAAATCGCAAGTATCGAAAATCGTTATTGATATTTAGCATCAATTTGTAATTTCCCAGTTCATCCATGTATTACCATCCAGTGCATGGTTGTGCACAAACAATCAAAGAGAATTAAAAATGTTTTTAGTCTTTATGTGCAATTTTGAGGATACCGGGACTAGTAACGGTATTTACCTTTACGGGGTCACCCGCAAGTGCACATAAGTGCGATATTCCACAGAGGAAAAATAATTCGCCTTGACCGGGATCGAAAAATAATCCACAGGGGAGAAGAACGCCTCGGCAGCATAAGTTTTTATGTGTTTTATACTCTTAGAAATATTACCTTTTCTCATAATTAAATAAAGTCAAACGGGAGTTGACAAGGAATCTTCTAGTTTCTTTACCATGATCAAAAGCCTCTGCGGTAACTGGCCAGATTCAACATTTATGGGACGGAAGAAACCTTCCAAATGCAAAACGCTCTAATTACAGCTGATTTATGACATAGACTTATTTATTATGCTGTAAAAAAACTCGCCAATCAGTTCTAAAAATCCTAAAGAATAAAAAAAATCAAATTTATTCATTATAATTTATTTTACTGCAAAGTCGGTTGAGTGATCCTCTGCCCGAAATAATTTTATGAGCTCGATTTTTTTCGTTCGAGTAAAAAGTAAAGTACGGCTCAAATTGAAATTTAGTTCGAAGACTACTCTATTTACTACGAATGTAGTTGAGTGCACCTCTGATCAAAATAATTTCGTGAGCTTGAGTTTTTCACTCGAGTGAAAAGTGTGGCGCCTGACCTTCAAACTGAAATGACGATGAACGAACGAAAGCGAAGCTAAAAACAAAGATTTTCTCTTCGCAAGCAAAAATTCACCCTCCACTCATTCCTTCGGTTTTCAAAGCCTTCAAGATGCATTGTCCGCACATTGTTGAATCGAAAATTCGGCGACGTCGCTCTGTTTTTATTTTACACAGCCTTGACTTCACCGCCACTGTTTTGGAACTAACGCAAGGAAAACAACTGCGCTTGACATTCCGTGCCACTGGAGCGCTTCTAATTCCACATTGACTTTGACTTAACCAGAGGGAAGGAAGAACCGAAACAATATTGTCCGGAGGCAAATGGGAAAGAGATAACACTTCTCTCGACGGGGTCCTATGCTAATATTTACAATCAATGCGTATTGGGAAGAGGAAAAGGAACCGTGAAACAACACACATTCATTCCGTACGGGGAGTAATCATGTCTCGCCACCGGGAGAGATAACCAACTCACCTATCCAATTTTTTCCTTCCTCAACTTCTTCATGCTATCTTACTTTCTTTGCAGGCAAGCGACTACAAACTCAACTCTACACCTGGTTAGCTGCCGGAATGAATAACAACGCTACGCAAATTCTCAGCTATTTAAAAACCTATGGATATGATCTCAGTAAGAAAATGAAGATGATACCGGAACTGAGCGCTGGCGAAGCTGTATGGTAAAATGTATGCCATTAAATGTTTTCCATATTCTCATTAACAACTTACTTTGCAATGGAAACGCAACTCTATCCTTATGGGCTCTTCTTTCCACCAAACATCAAGAAAATCACATGGAAGAGGGTGAATTGAAAGAGGAAAAGTGATATTTTTTGGGTAATCTTGATTAAGCATGCTTGGTTTTCCAGGAATTAAAATAGCAACCAATTAATAGCACCATTCTGCCATAAATTTCCTGTTACTGAAGAGTCAAAGGCATTATTGTTGGTATGATACGTTAGTTAATTATGAATGGAACTGAGTTATGACCCTTGGGTTGATTAAGCACATCATCAGCAGTAATGAATATTAAGAATGGTTTGCTACAGCACTCCAATCCACTTTTCTTTCCGCCAACCACTTCATTCCTACATAATTTTTCGCTTTCACGTCCTTCATAATTTGTCTGATGTATTCCTCTCTTAGTATTCCTCTCTAATTCTTCCCATTCATTCCTCCTTTCAAAACTGCCTTCAAATTACTGCTGTGTTACAAAATGTTCCGAATTACCTCAGTTCTTCTGCAAGATGTGTAAGGTCATCTTTTCTTTCTGCCATATGAACAACATCATTTGCAAAAGCATTGGTATGCACATAACAGAAGACACAATACTAACAGAGATAAATGCAGGACATAATACGTGTCTCTTTTCTAATTAAATTTTCCAATTCGTCAATTCCAATGCCTTATTTCGCCTTCCTTTCTCACTAATGTTAGATCTGTGATATAATACTTCATGCCATTCGCACTAACAGCCGCTTTCAGGGAGTGTGTAGATCAGCGGTTCTCAACCTGTGGGTCACGACCTCTTAGGGGGTCGAACGACTCTTTTACAGTAGTCACCTAAGGCCATCGGAAAACACATATTTTCGCAAACACATATTATAACACATGGTCTTATGATGGTTCCCATATTTCCGGGGGTCACCACAACATGAGGAACTGTATTAAAGAGTTGCGGTATTAGGAAGGTTGAGAACCACTGGTGAAGATGAATAAATAATCAAGATTTGGCACTTGAAAATGCGAGCAGACAAATGTCACTTGCACTAATTCTAAAAAAATAACTACAGGTGCGACAAGTAAATCCCAACCTTCGCGAGCAGATAATCCACCGCGTGACATGTTTGCTTTCGAGCATTGCGGTCTCCTCGCTTCAAGCGGGCGTTCTCAATTTCTTTCCACCCCTTACCTCACTTTGACGAATAGCGTTCCCTCATGGGAGGCTTGGTGGCACACGCAAACTCCCGCAGCCTTCAAACTCACTCTCTCTCACTCATTCTTTCGAAACCACCTTCCTTCCGCCTCCCTCGTGCGCCAAATGCAAAATTCACTCCCCATATCAAAAGCCCCCGCCGACGCCATATCAACGCCAAACACTTCCACATCACCTCTCAGAACAAACAACCCTCTTAATATGGACGCCTTCCTCCCTCTCATCCGCCTACTTCCAGCACCCCCCCCCCTCTCCGCGGTCCCTCTTCGCCACAACACACTAGCGAGAGCGTTACCCAAGTTTCTCTCTTCATTTTCTCTTTCTCACTTTCTCTTCTCTTCTTCCCTCACTTTCTCCTCTTCAAAAGCGTCCGGATCGTTTGAGGAACGTTGCCTTTCCCTAACTCCCACTCTTACTCACGTATTTTCGGAATGCCTGCGTGTAAGGCTGCGAGCCACCCCGCATTACAAGAGTTGTAGCGATATAATCAAGTAAAACATTATATTTTCTGCATAATATTTATTGTATAATAGTATACATCTAAAAAAAGATAGAATTTTCGGCCCCGTGGGTGGTGAGGTAAATTCCTAGGTTTCGAATTCCGCCTGGGTAGTATTTTATCCATTAAATACAAGGTAGTGTTTGTCCCTTATTATATGCCCTAGTACTCGATGTAAAAGGGCTTAGATTCAGTTTAAGCGAATACTCCCACAGTCTTCTTGTAGAAATGTTGTAAATTACTCAACGGAGTGCTGCGTAAAAATTTACAAACTTTTTTCGCGAGTGAATGAGAGAGGAAAACATAAATAAGCTATTCCCCTCGAAGTCTTTCATGGTGACTGATGCTGAGGACTCCTATTTTCCAGGACATATTCCGCAGTAGTCCGTTTTCTGGAACGACGTTTCACCGGAGTAGCATTCGGCTTCTACAGATCATAAGAGCTAATGTGGCACGTGCAATGAATAACCGTCTTGGTGAGCGCGAGTCTCGCCCCTGCCAGTCGATTGACAATAAGTAAATACGCAATGAAGGATGTAATATTGTTGCCTGGTGAGTGGGGTTTCTGCGAAGGGATAAAAAATACTGGAGCTGTACAGATGATGATTATATAACTTCAGTTTGAACATAGATGAACTACGAACTACGGTCGAGTAATTGGTCGACTGAAATTAAGAACAAAATGGCTCTCGATCATACTATTAAGACAGAGTGAGAGCAAGAGGAATTAAAAAAAAGAAGAAAAAAAAATGTTTTTTGCGGGAAGTCTCAAGTTTGCACATTATGCGAATTTTGTATTTGATATTTTAATGTATCTTTTAATGTTTAGTAGTTTTAACCACATTTTATAACTTGTAGCCATTTTGCCATTGCCATTTTGTTGGCCTGATGCGGTTTATTTTGTACACCAGGAATGTCTCTGAATTTTTAATCCAAAACTACTGAGTCGTCAAATCATGGTGCAACTGGCCAAACGGGAGATGTATGTCGGCCTCGGTGGCGGCGGGGTAACGTCCTCGCCTGCTAACCCAAAGGTCGCGGGTTCGAATTCCGCCTGGGGAGGATATTTCACTTCCCAGGACATGGTTGTTTGTGCTTGTCCGTTGTTGATTGTTAAAATACCCCGATATAAAGGCCAATTTCTGCTGTTTTCGGTGGTAATATATCATAAAAATAATAACAATAATAAGCCGGACAGAAAAGCCGCATAAGCACATCTGACCTAAAGGTGTCTACTGCAACGCCGGCCGGCGAAACGTCGTCCCAAAAAATGGACGACCGCGGAAGACATCCCGGACAACATGAGTCAAAGAAGCACTTTATTGAGTGCAAATAAATAGTGTAAACTTAGATTTTAAGGTTGACATGTAAGATAGTATCGTAATTCCACTCACGTATGTATCTGGAAATAGCCTTTAAATTAATAGAGTTTAGTGCTTGAGTGGTAACCAGTACGCGCTAAATTCCTTCTATTCAGCTTCCTGCTCTTCACTTTAACACACCAGTGAGTGTTTTTCTAAGGCTCTCCTTACACTCTCTCTCCCTCTCCCATCTTCCCCTCTCAATTTCTCCGTTTCAAAAGCAATCGCATCGTTTGAGAAACATTACCTTCCCCAGCACTCTCTCCTTCCAACGCATTTTCGGAATTCGAAGTCTGCGTTCGAATGAGTAAATATTTCAAGGGTTTCCAACAGGGTCAGGAGTTCAGGTGCCGACGTTTCGATGACTATCTCTGACATCGGTTTCAAGGGAGTTAATGCCTGGACGTAGATTTTGCCATATTATATATTATTGAGTTTTAGTAAGGACGTCACTGATTGGCTGTTGAGAGGAGATTATTTCGCACCTCAAACTATATTTTCCCTCTTAGTTTTTATTTGGTGGATAACTGGTTTCCAAGCTAAGCAATGCTAAGCAACGCAGTTTTACAGCAGAACTTCACACAGTGAGTTACTCACCGTAGGACGTTCATTGCAGCGGAAGAGGTCACCATAGACCCCTTTGCATTTCGTTGGGCAGCTTTGGCAACAAAAATATTTTAGAAAAAATTTGCAACGCTTTTTTATGTTGTATACCTCGTAAGATCCGTCTTCACAAAAATGTACTAGTGTGTGCTAAAATATTGCAGAACTGAAATGAATTCGTACTTGCGTATAATCTACGTATCTATACTCGTTACGTTACCTAATAAGAAATAAAAGATGATGCATTCAATAAGTCATCAACTTCACAAGTTAGAAGGCTAATCAAAAGCTGAATAGGGAGATATTTGATGGCTTGGCATACACGGCCTCTTTACCACTTTTACACACACACGCATAGAAAATAAATAGAGTTGGCGACATTATCGACAACAGGCTTCGACATATTTGGTTAATTATATGCAAGGAATGGATAACACCATTGCATCTAACGGAAAAATAGAGATACAATAAATGGCGAACAACGAGGAGCGACGAAGATGAAGTCACAGGCCAAGGAGGCTATCAAGAAAAATTATGCCTACGTGGAATCTTCAGAAAAAAATAGTTTATTTAAGCAATCCACGAGTCACTCATTAATTAAACATTCATTTTGTATGTTCCACACTCTTTTATTACCGACGACGGTTTTGATATCAAATGTCATTATCAACATCATTCTCGATATATCCAAGATAATTAAATTTCATTTTGAAACTATAGTAGGTATTATAAGAGTATGGAAAGTACAAAATATTAATTTATTTAGTGAATAACACGATTTCCACAAATTGAGGCCGGTAACCTTCCCTGTTGTGCTACTCATTAGTGTAAAAGGTATTATAAGTTTACAAGTAATGAGCTAATAGATAAAAATTGGATAATTTTTCGGTTCTTTAGTCTAAAAATAATGTTTTCTCTTTACTATTTCGCAAAAGGTAACAGCTGATAGGGTATACGTGCAATTTTAATTATCCATGTGGTGCTTGCCACTATAACGGAGGCAGTATTTCCTCTGGGACACGATTTTATAACTTCACGTTCCAGCATAACACATACTTTTTGGACTTCAATTATAACTAGTGGCGTAGAATGCTGTGAATCATTATATTGGGAGATAGTTTCAATCGCACGTCTTGTTTTGGTTTTTATAAGCGAACATTTTAAGCAAATTATCCAGCTAGAGAGTTAAATTTCTACTTTTGATTACAGTTGGCATAACTTAGTTTAAATGTGCGAGAAATAACGGTGGTATTCTTGGTGATAACATAGAAACGAAGGTTTACCGTGTGTTTAAGTTACTGTTAATTGCGGCATACGATTGATTACATGAATGAACTTCTAAGTGAACCGTACAACATTATTTTAATCTATTTAGATAATTACTATTAATCTTTCACTACACGACGAGATTTATTTCTAATTTAGCGCTATTTTCGAGTGGAATACAATGTTTTATGAACGAAAATAGACTATTTTCCATCAAATAAGTATACTTTTTCAAATGTTTTTGATGAGTACTTAAGTATAGTGCATTGCATATGTTATCCGATGAAGTTTGGATGTGTTGTTTGCCGGTTCGTAATAGGTACTGTGTTTTAGGTTTTTTTCTAGTCAACCGTTTAAGCCACAATAACACAACGATGTTGAATTTTTGACCTGTCCTCAGCTATATCTAAGACGATTGGAGTGTTATTGAAATATTATGAGAGGCAATTAAAGCAGCCGTTCCAGTTATTTATCCGTGAACATTTTAGGGCGACTAATAATTAGGAATTAATTTAACAAATGTGAACGCGTTGAGAGCAGTGTATAATGATCGTAAGAAAGTAAACTTTAATTTCTCAGACAGCAATATTTCTTTAAATATTCAGTGTTAAAAATTATTCAAAACAAGAGCAAGCATTCAAAATTAAGTTCATTTCGCATGCGTGCAATAGAAACAAGTGCAAAATATGTCGTTCATCTGACAAGACCGTAACGTTCGATGATATCTACAGTCAGGGGCGGCGTAGGTGCTCAGGGGCCCGGGCCGCTGCACGTCCAGAGGGACCCGGTTTTTGTGACCCCCTCCCCTCCCCCTTCTGAAAAAATTTGTTCGTTAAAAACGCATTTCAGGTTGTTAAGGGCAAAAGGTTTACGAATAATATATAAACGACATAAAAACTGTCGATGCGATAAACGTCTTATTTTATTCACGTTAAAATCGGGGCCCGGGCGTGAATCCCCGCCATCCCGCCCTGGCCACGCCGCCCCTGTCTACAGTATTACCCTTATAAAAAGCGTACGTAGGTCATCACTCGAAGAATGATAGCTCGATGCAGCGTGAACGGAACCCTGACTTTCGAACGCTTGCTAATCTGTAAAATATGACTAAAATATAAGTTTGCAAAAATGAGCTACATGGGAAAAAATGGATAATTATTCTGCGTTTTTCGCCAAAAAATGATAACGTTGGTATTTACTGAAGAAGCTATCACAAGGTAACGGCAAGTAGGGTATGCTTACATGCTTAATTTTCTATGGTGTGCCAACCATTGTACGGGACGGGACGCTGTATCTCCTCTGGCTCAGTCGTATCATCCTCGCTATTGGCAATTACCACGGCGGGAAGAGGACAAGCAAAAACTGGACGATTTCAGACGGCTTGAGTGCGAAAGGAAATTGAGGCGGGTGACAAAAGAAACGCGGCGAACGCACAGCGAGCCATCTCATGACCAGATGAGCGTTCGTTACTACTAGCTACTGAACCGTGTATTTCACGCCAATGACATCGACTCCCTCTTCACGTGTATTTTCCCCAGTGTGACTCAGCCGATTGGAGAATCGAACCGTTGCGTTGGCCTTTTAAAGGGAGCAATGCAAAACTCTCCACTTTAGTACCTTGGATGTTAGTGCCCCACCTATCGCTCATTGTACTATATTTTAACGATAATTTGAATGTGCAGTTAGCCTATATTTGGCTCGCAAAGCATCTTCTTTGAGACCTCCTCTCTCAATTGATCATTACTGTGAGCGTTCATCTATAAATCTAAATCTTTCCCACCATTAGGGTCTTCATAACACATTGCATTCTGAAGTGATTAACACCTCGCTACCATAGGGTAGGGGTGGATTTTAAACTTATATAACATATAATATTAACAATATTAGACATGAATTACGAGCAAAATAGGAAGACTGAGAGAGGAAAAAAAAGATAGAAGACTGGAGAGTAAGAAAATAAGTGGAAAATGAGGAAAGAAAATGGATGTGTTTATTTATTTTCCGTGGTTCTTGGCCAAAATCGAGAGAAGAAGAATAACATTTGTACTGAATGGTCCTCAGAACATACAAAAATACCGCAATACATGTATTAATGTACCTACTCTAACTTCAGTAATGCTCCATTACAAGACGTCACCACATGCGTAAATTTATCAATATCAGAATCAATATAAGACGTAAATATTGAACAAATTTTATGCAAAATTGCAGAATAATGCTTGATATGCCACTTAAACATTCATATATCACAGGAGAAAATTTCAAACTTCATCTGGAATTCAGAAGAGAGATCAGAGAATTGATAATAAGTGCATAAAACACTAAGCTTTATTATACTATTCGTTGGTGCAATTAAGGTTAGTTTTTCAAATGTAAATCGAAACTTAGATTAAAGAACAATTTCACCACATGGACATTTACATCCGAAATCCTACCAAAATACCTATTCCACAGATGGAATAATATCTATTTTGATGCCCGTTGATAGCTTTGTGGTATTCGTAAAACTTCTACTGCCGTTAGTTCTTTGAATTTTCATTTTGATTTAAGATAATATTTTCCTTTTGTTTACAAGGGGTACTCTGTTATTTACCTTATACAGTGTAATTCTCACACTTAATCACTCCATCTCTGAAAAATAAGCGTATTAATAATAATAAATTGGATTATATAATGCTACGATCTAGACAAATGTAAGAGCTTACGAATGCCAAGGGATATTTTCGTTAACAAGTTTGTGGTTGAATAACAAAAATGAAGTTAAATATAGGCTTTTATGAACAATAGGGCAAGGGATAACTTACATGAAACGGAGAAAGAAAATTATTCAGAACTCTATGTCAAACTAGATTTTACTTAAAAATGTGTCGGAATGTGAAACTTCAGTCCGAGAAAATCCGTTGATATAATTTAAGAAAATGAACTCCATCTGGAATATATTTGGACGTGAAATACCTTTGTAGTTATAAAAATATTAAATTGCTATTAATCTTAGAACCATTTCTGATCTGCTTAGAATAGAGATTGATTAAAATTGTTTGTTCATATTTTTAGCAATCCTGACTTTAACTTATTTTTAAATAAAACAATCTTTTTATGTGAATTCCGCGGTTGCACTGTTAACACCTAATCGCGATTTGGCATACCGTCTCAAAATGTTATTTGTGCTGTGACTCTTTTTGCAGACATTCGCAGCCCTTGCTGAAGATGGTGATTTCCACGGAATAAGAGGAATGGCTGCACTAGTATCCCCAAAGGTTCCCTAGGACTACATTTCTGTTAACTAATCATTGGCATCCCAAATGAGACCACAGTGTTATTTTAGCAGCGTGCAAACAGCGGGAATAGAGTAGGGTCGTCATGAATGGTCGTGAATAGTATTCACCGCACGCGGGCCACTAATTACGTCAGCAATGAGCCGGGTCCTACGCTGAAGTGTGGTGCCAGGCCGTGCATATCTCTTTTTTATTAACTTGCTTCGCCGGAGGTATATAGCACCAAAAACTACCTCCCATACCGGCGTTTCGCAACTTTGTTTCGGGGACGTTGGTTCGGATATTGAAAAAACCCAGACCAGTTGGGTCAGTAAGTCGCCTGTTTTGTATGGCGTGAGTATCGATGGTGCCGGGATACTTTCTGGAAATGTTCGTCCGTCGAACCTACTAGAGGCGATGCATTCAGAATTGCTTAAAACTCCATGAACTGGAAATTGCCATAGCGCCTGCCATCGTTACAAGCAAGATCATTTTTTGCCGGGTTAAATAAAGTTAGAATTAGGCGCTATGATGGAAGAGAAGCGGTTAGCTAATGAGAGAATGGAATGAAGGTTTACAGCAAACTAATCAGCAATTACCGCGAGATGATATACGCAAATCATTGCTATTAAACTTTTTAATGTTTTTATTCATCTTTAACAATACATTACTATTAGATTATTAATAAATAGAAGTAATCCTCTAAAATAATACCATTATCCCGTTTTTATTATTACAAACAAAAATTATGACTTGCCCAGTAGAAATTCAAGACGCTTAAGGAAACCATAGTGTATCATACGAAGTATCTTTCACGTAGCGCTGAGTACGATAAGTAACAGTTGAATAACCCAGTCAATAACAGTATATCATCAGGAAGCAATTATATGTCATTACTATCTCCATCGTCTCAGGCTCAACTTTGTGGAAGTTCATTATATATTAAATGAAAAGGAAAACTTAGTTGTATTCCACCAATTTATTCTCCGGTACAACTAGTTTCGACGCAGCGGCGTCATCTTCAGTTACCTACTAGTTGTACCGGAGAATAAATTGGTGGAATATAACCAAGTTTTCCTTTTCATTTAATATATGTCATTACTTTTATTTTCGGCTAATTTTGACACTCTGCAGGGAAAATGAAATATACGTCGATCATCATGATCATGTGTCGTAAAATTCATAAGTTTAAGCTCCAGTTGACTTATAGATGCTGATACAAAAAGCTTTTACTGATCGGTCCATTTAACGTGAGCACGAATTAATGGTTGTTGAATCGTCAAGAATGACAGGATGGCAGGGTGAAAAAAAAATGTCCTTATCATTCGTTCACCCGAGTCCCTGTGGTCCCTCGTTTTCGTCACGCTGTTTCCGATTGGGAAACTCTCCTTAAATGCCAGCTCCCACCGCATACAGTCAATTCAACCACACCAGCCAAGGGAGCCAGTCCACGTATCCCATTATATATTTATTTATTTCTCTCTCTCTCCTGCACGTACATTTCAATATCCGTATCGTTTCGCAATGTTTGACGGACGCGTGTCAAAGAGATGGCACCCGATCGCTAACATCGCGTCGATCGGGTGGAAAATAACCTCGATTGAGCTTCGATTGTCACGGCGGCCGTCGAAAAGCATCCACGTGGAGGCGCTGGAATACGTCCGCTTATCTTCATCGCTGGCGCGCCGATCAAATTTCGCGTTGGCGTCGTCGTGATTGCTATGCATTGAATTTTGTTCGAAGTGTGGACTGAACGGAATTGTATTTTTTCTGGTGGTGTGGATACTCGCGGCTTATTCGGAGTTATCATTTGGAGTTACGAGCGTACTTTGCTTGAGAGAAAAGTGATACGCACATGGTAGGAATCTTTTTTGTCATTTATTAGTTCTGTCAACCAAATTTAACATACTGTCCTCAGCGTATTCTTCCCTTGACCTCTTCTCCTCGCCCAACATCAAATAATTCATCAAACGGCACTTGGGTAATAGAACCCCAAATTTGAGTTAAATTTGTTCTTGTGTTAATTTTTCAAAATTTCATTCTTCATGTTTTTCCTCCATGTTTATTTTTTTTGTTACATCGACCAATGTAATTAGCCATTGTGCCGTTTTTGGTTGTGTGAGATAATAAATAAAACAAATAAACAAACAAATGATACATTTCTACATGTTTACGACTAGATACATCGCGGAGAAAGAGAATGAAGGAGGAACATGTGGTTGAGACGAAGGTGGAGGAAGGGTGGGGCCACATAATCGAAAAGGGGAAGGAAGGAAGGATGTTGTGAAGGGAAGAGAGTGGGTGAGCGTTTATGCGTTTGACGTGTGGAAACCGCAAACTTATTTGCTCTCCCTGAGGGACAAAGATGGTTGCGGAGAGTGTTACAGAGGAGCGGTCGCTCAACAGAGTTCAGACGAGACCAAGGGGGAGAGAGATCAAGAGGTAACCTTCAAGTTTCCCCCCATAAGGGTGCGGCGAGGGTTTTGAGCAATAAGGGAGAAGCGGAAAGAGCTGCTTATTCCTTAAAAGGGTCGGTCTTCCTCGTGGTGGATACCGCGGCAATGCCTTTCTTTTTCAAGTTGATGACATTGCGGCTGGAATAACATGAAGAAGTTAGACGGGGTTGAAATTTCACTTTCCTTCGGCGGTTAAGGGAAGAAGAATTCTACGCCAGAAGAGGACGTTTTCACGCCGCTGGAGGTGTCATCCATACCGGTGCGGGCTAGAAGAAAATACTCCCCGTTTTCACCATCCGGAGCAAAGAAAGATGGAACAATAAGGAAAATTCACGTTTTTAAAGTTGATACTAATCATATTGGAAAGAAAAAACAGTGAAATTTACTAAAATAGGCCATTTTTAACAATTCTGTATCAAACGGAATGATACGGAAGCCAACTTACGTATGCGTCATACAATAATCATTCAGCATTGTGTTACGCTATGTGACAAGAATGTGAGTTGAATAGAACTCTTGTTGTCTCGACAACCGAGGATGGTGTCTCACTCGGCGAGCTTCCCCGGGCAGGCAGCACCTTTTTTATCTAGCCATGTCCCGCGGTTGCCAGCATTGCCTCCCCTCCTACACCTCTATAAATCCTTTTGAATTTCGGAGAATTCACATTTAAATTACCGAAAAATATTCACTCCACTTAAGCGTTTTCCTTGAAACTGCCTTCTGAAATATTCAGCGCAGTAGGATTGGATTTTTTATAAAGTAAAGTCATGTTTTCATCTCGTACCTCTGACTTAAATGAGAACTCGGCATATATTAACTTATAAGTAACAATTAGGTAGCCTAACATTTCAAGGCAGTATCACCATCCATGTTAGTAATCATCGTAACTCTAAACTTCAAAACTGTCATCACCGGCGAGGAATTTTTTGTGTCACGAATCAGTGTTTGAGCAAAGAGATGGAAATGCTAGCGGGAAGTGCCCTGTTCACATGATGTTTTTTTTATTTTTCATAAGTATTCCACCAAGTGAATGGCTGGTTCATTGTCAAAAATTATTATGATTCCATGGCCACGGGGTGTTCCGAACACAGAAAAATAGGTAGCCAAATTAGTCTTAATTACTCTTATTGGCCAAGTAACAACCAAAATAAAAAACATCGAATATGAGAGGGAGTAAACAAAAAGAAATAAGCCCACTCCTATGAACAAGTACTCTTCAAGGAAATGTCCTCAGCAAATGTTTGAATGAAATATAGTAAATTATACAAATTACCTATTCTTTGAAAATATTATGAAACATAGCGCTGATGAAACAAAAATAAATTTGCGAGGTGTCGGAAAATGAATAAATAACTTAGGTATATCATTTAGTCACGACCTCTCTGATCCTGAAAAAAGATAAATAATTAATTAATAAAAAGAGGGATAGAAAATATAGCATCTGGGTTAACGTACTGTTATCGATCTTCATCGACTATCGCATCAGCTGTACTCATATTGACTTATGTTACTGAAATTGATTAAGCCTTGCTCAACTGCTGAAAACCTACCTTTGAACGCTTTCAACAATCTGCAAATAGAAGAATGAGACTGAATTGGTTCACTATATAGGCTTGCGTAAGCTTGTAATCAGTTTCTTAGGCTGTATTTTTTTATCGCTGTGTACATCTTGTAACTCCTCCGTTCTTGTCAGGTGAAACACTAAAAAAACTCAGACAAGTGAAGAGCACTGCATAATAAACACACACCGACCACTAGTAAGTGCGGAAGACTGTTCTTTTCAAATAGGGCCGTTGCAACAATGTGGCATGTAAGGAAACTTGAGATATCATTCTCAGTCTTTCTTGATCAGCCCTCGTAAAACAGCAAGTTTTGACTTCGCCGCCATCTTGGTTATTTCACTTCCACCTGAGATTTTGGCCTAGTAAAATGCATTTTCATAATCAGCGGGTCAAAAAAAATCGGAAACCACCATTTACTTGTTTGATACATGAAATGCTTCTTACAACAGTCGTAGAGACCTTTTCCAGAATCGTGCCTTAACTAGTTCATGAGAGGGCCTCTTTAAGCTCTGGTTCTCACTCACGAGGTTTTACCGGTGATTCAGCTTGTTTCCCATTGGGATATTCTATACGAAAAGGGCTCATTCGATCTGCTCTGCTTTTACAATGATAGAAAAAAGAAAATTAATTAATTCATTCATTAGAGTAATCCACCGGTTAGAGGTAGTTTATGATTACAGTCAGACAATATCCAACGAACGTGCTTACACGTGCCGTGCCCTTTCTACCTCTAGTATTTCTTTCTTCATCTCAGCATAAGTCCTACCTTTCTTCATCCCGTCCATGAAACCTATTCTCTTTCTTCCCCTTCCCGCCTACCCAACATCCTTCCCTCTATTACAGCCTTCAGCAAACCATCGCCCCTCATTACCGCTTCCAGCCACCTACCCTGCCTTCCCCTAATCTCATCTATAAGTTTCCTCTCCTCGCCCACCATGTCAAGAACTTCCTCATTTGTCTTCCTTTCCGTCCATCGCACCTTCTCCATCCTCCTCCACACCTACATCTCAAAAGCCTTCAATCTATTTTCGTCTTCCTTTCTCAAGGTCCACCTTTCTGCCCCATACAACGCCACACTCCATATCAAGATCTTCACCAGCCTCTTTTTTACATCCTCACTTAGGGTTCCCGTCATCAACTAACATCTATTATTGAACGCTTCCTTCGCTAGCGCTTTCTCCTCCTAATGTCTTTGCTACTATGTCCTACTTCTTCTAGCGTACTACTCAAGTAAAAAATTGTTGTACTTGCTCCAGTTTGTGACTTCCTACTCATCATGGTCCTTACGTTCCAAGTTCCTATTTTTATCGCTGTTTTCCTCCTCCTCTTTCTCTTTTTCTTCTTCTTCTCCCTCCTATCCCTTGTATCCGCCGATGATGATGCTGCTGTGCATGGATTTCGTTTGATGACGACCGCGGAAGCTTTGCCTCCCACGCTGCCGGGAACGACACCCGCCATAGTGGGCGGCGTCCCGTAGTTACCAGGAATCAATTCTCTGTGAATGACTCATATTCTAGGAAGTGATGGTTGAGAGGTATTCCCACGCGACTCAACGGTATTTTTAACGTGACACCATCACGGAACTACCTTTCGCCTGGCTTCTACTCTTCGACCTACCTGGCATGGGTGGCCCTACCAGGAGAAATAGTGCTTGCTCCTGTGAGTCCAGCTCTAGGGGTCTTTGGAACGCACAAGCCCTTCCACCACGTCAAGGTCGTAGTTCACGGAAGAGAAAAGAAAATTAAGACCACGAAAGAGGTTTTTCATGGCTTTGGGACTATTGGAATGAAATTAGAAAGTAGCTCTCTCCATATTTACCTCACGGGCCCCATTTTAATTAACTGAAGTAGCCGATAGATGAGAAATGAAGGAAGAAACAGACAACCCAGAACACTAGAGGACAATAAAACCAAATGGTGTACAATAGAATATCCATTTTGGAGTCCTGACTCATTCACAACCACAAATATGACTTTCTACGTATACGCAATACCCTGTGAGACACCACAGCGGTGTATATCAAGGATTGTTGGAACACCAGACGTGAGAATGGGAGGGAGTAAAATAAAGAAACTGGAAGGGGATAAGGAAGCTAGGAAATAGCAGATTAACATAATGCGCGAAAGTCTCGCTATGATTTGGTTGTAGTAACTAGTAGTGCGTGAAAAGAGGGAATTATTGCATCTTTTATGAACCTGTGTATCACTCTTATTTTGTCACTTTGGTCAGTTGTAGTGATGTAGTGCAGAGTAAAGGTAGTTTGAGTGGTATATCACTTGGTAAAAAATTCAATGAACCTGGACTCCTTGTAAAGAAAAAGATTCCAATAAAAAAAACAAATCTTTCCAAAGATAAAATATCAGTCATCTCTTATATTATAAGTTTTGAACCATTATATTTTTCCAAATGTTAGCCGAAACACATCAGTCATTTTACATGGAAATGGTACGGGTATGCACTCCAAAGAGAATTATTTAAAAAAGGAGGAATTTCTAGCTCATAGATCTCGTCCGAAATGTAACAGTGTGCAGCTTGTATGAATTGTCAACCATTTTTTTAAAATAAATCAATCATTCACCTATGTAATTTTTACATAATTGCAAAAAACCTTCGGTTGAGTAGGCGTTTTCAGAGTACGCCGTGAAAATAATGAGTAGGTCCACATTTGAAACCTTATAAATATATATTTAGTCAATTACTGAGAATTTCAGTAATTTAAAACAAAGTTTTTGCGTCATTAATGCAAAAATATTTACTTCATGCTTCTTACTGCTACTTAATAATAAAAATAAAATTTGAATATGACCTTTATTTTAACTAGAGAAAAATCTCGCTCAATTCACCTTAAAATAACAAACTCCTCGTCATTTTGAAATTCGCCTAATTTTAAATTTCAAAATCACATCAGTCTGCACGGAGAAAAATTACTTCATGAACTTAAAATGAGCCTAAATTATTTTCTGGAATCCCTCTTGCTATTGCTCTCACTTCGGTTAGTTCCTAATGCCACCCCATCATCTTCGAAAACTTCAAAAGATAAGTAATAATATAAAAATAAAAAAGAAAAGGCAAAAAGATGCAAGCAGTAATAATACAATTTTGATGGACAAAATCAAAAAGATACATTTTAATTCCATCTTCATAAATGATTGTGAGTCCAAAGGGGAATTTGGAGAGAATACTGAACCATAACCCAGCGGCTGTTATGCTTCTCTACCTCCACCAGTTCCTCTCCTTTCATCTTCCTTCCCATCATCCTTCCTGCTTTCGCCCCTTTCCGTCGTGTCTTCTGCCTCAAAGAGGAATCCCTCATTTCCTTAAACTCTCCTTCTCCTCTGCACTTGCTGTAATCTCTTTGGTACCTGTCTTGAATCAGACTCTTGATAGCCCTCGACTTATTCTCTCGACATTAAGTTGAATATTCTTACGCTCATGACGACAAGGTTTCAGTTGAAGGAGTTTCCACCGCGAATGTGCGAGTCAAATCCAATACTGAAGTCAAAATACACTGGTATTGTTCTAAAAATGCCAGTTTGACTGATGAAAAGTCTTAGCCATAAGATATATTACTTACGCAGCCTACGAAGGGAATTGGTACCATTGGTTCAGGCGAAATTTATTGTATGTTAGTGCAAAGTGTTTAAAAAATTTTCCACCGTCTGTAAAAATTCATTAAGCATGACTTCTTTCTAAAACATTTTGAAAAGTTGGCTGATTAATTTCACGAATATAGAAAAAAATATTTTGTGAACATTAATATAATCAAATTGTAGATTTATTTTCTTGATTATGTGTACGACATATGTATATGTACGTGGTAATACGTGGGTAAATGTTTTTAATAGTAACTACGCTATGGGTGTTTCCATCGAGGCTATTATTTGGGAGGAAAAAAGGTTTACTATTTTTTTAATAAAGAAAACAATATGAAGACAATAAAGGTGCTGATTATTTGAATTAAACTGGAAATTTCAGGCGTGATTTGGTGGAACTTATTCATTATGAAATGAAAAACTTTTAACTTTATGGTTCCACAGTGATATTTTTATTGGCACGACCCAGGTTTCGACGTACATACTGTAACATCATCATCAGGGCATTAATTTGAATTTATTTTTAACTAACACTTTTTTAAGTAGAACAGTTCTTATGGAGGGAGGATAATCCCGTGAAAGCATATCGTCACGCGACACCCGACTCCCGGACGGAGAGAGCGATTGAGAAGAGATCTCCGCTGTCGAGTGCCATCATGTTTCGCTATGCCTATGCCTATAGCCAAGTTAAGAGTGGCGCTACAGAACAACGTACTCACTTATCTGACAGTTGAGTTGTTGCGCGGTAAAGGATAAACGAGCGCTTCAAATTAATTCACAATACTATAACTAGAGGGATAGAGTGTAATTTCATATGAATACTCTAAATGTTTTGTAATTATACTTTATGCATAAATATCATCAGTGCAGTATACCACAGAGGAAAAATCATTTTCCTTGACCGGAATCCCGGTCAAAGCGAATGATATTTCCTCTGTGGAATATCGCACTAATGTGCACCTGCGGGTGACTCCGTGAAAGGTTATACCGAAAGGTTATAGCTGGTCCCAGTATCTTCAAAATTTGTATAAATATTATATTATTCAAATTTATATTTTCAGAAGCATTGATTATTAATTATTTACGATTATCCATATTTAATTATCACTGAAAATTATATCCATACACTCGGTGTTACGCCTCTGTCAGCCGTCCCGCGACGGCCACACCTATTTCTACCACGCTCATTTTAACTCTCCCTGTTTGTTTGTGTGTTGTTTGTCTAGTTAGAATCTTGTACTCGAAATCTAACCCATTTTCCAATATTAAATCGAGCTGAAATTTGGTACACTTACTTACTAGCGATGACAATACATGAATCAATCAATAAATTCACTAATTACCAAGTTAATCTACTAAAATTTAATTTTTTAAATTATTTTTTAAATGAGTATAATGTGTTGCGGTTTGCGGGCCCCGTTTTGATATTAGAGTGAAAATTTGACTCATAGCACAAACTAGGTAGTGTAGTTTAGGGACCTCTGGCACTCTGTGCGTCCTTTTACTGTCATTGAATCCTTTATGGAGGCACTTGGAGCTTTCCTTCCCGCCGCGGCCTACGGCCTCCGGTGTCGCTGATAGAAGTTAGCATTTATAGTGAGAAGAAATGATGATTATTTAAATTTCAAAGAACCGTCACACAATTAATATAAAGACTAAAGAGTAGAAAATAATAACATGTAAAAAAAATATTTTCTTAAAAAACCACGCTTTTATTCAAGTGTACTAAAGGGTAAACAAATGTGTTTTTTAACACTCGTAAGATATAAGCGCGGAAAATAAAAGCTCAAGGTGGGCGCTTGTATTCTCAATAAAAATAATAGAGTTTTGATTGGTTGGATATTCATTAAGAAAAAACACCCACGCTTTTATTTTCCAAGTGAGAAAAAAATATATTTTGTATTTTAGAAGGTACACTTGAACCGTGGTTTTAAAAAAGTATTTTTTTTTACTTATTATTATTATTCAGTAGTTTTGACTTGACTTCATTGTCATTTCCAATGAATTGGCGCGTTGAGACTTAATGTATCGTAGAAAATGACTAAAAATGAAAAAAATAAAATCGAAGAGAGAAGAACCTACCTTTTCATTATCATTCAAATTCCTTGGGAGTGTTTGCTTCTTACATCACGTTTTTCGTGAAAATGGCTTTAATATTAGATAGAACCACGTGTTTCGTCGAGGATATGATGTCATGTCTACGGCATGGTCGAGGCCAAGTCCTTTCTGAATAAGCCCCATGAACACCAGGCTGTGCTAAACTTAAACTTACTTTGGGCCAATAACTTAGAAAATATTTTTAATTAAAATAAAACCGCATAAAAGCATGGCAATAGGGTTGTAAATCAGTCGTTCGTTCGATATATATGAAGCTTGATATAATTTTCGAGTCCTTCGTGAGTTAGAGTGGGATAACGAAAGACGTTTTCTGATGTGACGGAGACGGTTGGGGTCGTTCCTGCTGTCTTAACGCGAAAGAGCCGAGAATATTACGATTGACGGGAGTATCAACGCCAACTGCTAAACGTTTTTGCTAAAAGAGGTAAAATAACTGTTCATTTTCACACCTTACATTCAAAATATGAGTAATCCGCTAAAAAACGGACAACTATTGCTTCAAAAATTTTATCAAGACTCACTGTAAAGTTAAAGAGTGAGTTCATCTACATACTACCCCGCAAGCCGCCTCAATAGGCGTGTGGCGGGGGGTGTTAGGGCACCAGCCGTTTACATGTAAAAAGGAAACGCTCTAATGAAATTACGCCTAGCATTTATTAAAGTCCCTTATTGTTCGGGGGAAAAACGAATTCCCATACCTATCCGTTCGGCAAAATATCTCTCTTAATTTATCGTTTCTGTCGGACCTGGAAATATAGTGGGGTTCTAATATGATGTTCTCCGTGTCGCTCTTAAAGATATTTATTCTCAATTGCTCAAGTAATCTAAGCCTAGCGCGCAGTCTCCGAGTCTCTAGCGGATCCCAGCCTAATTCGTTTAACATCTGTGTAACGCTGTCTGTACGCCCGTAGCAGTTTTTGACGAATCGCGCAGCTATCCTTTGTATTTTATTAAGTTCCCGGAATAAGTCTTTCTGCACCGGATTCCAAATGCTCGCTGCATATTCAAGGTGTGGCCGGACGAGTGCGAAATAGCACCTCTCTTTTACTTTTTCATCTGAAAATCTTCCCAAAATACGCTTGACGAATCCTAGTTTCTTCAGAGCTCTGCCATAAATATTTCAATTTGGATAGTTGGATCATCTGGAAAAAAAATTCCTATGAATTGAAAAAAAGCTCTTATCTGATTGGCTGGCATTGGCGTAGACTGACGGAAAAGTTAAAAGATGAAAGCCGTCAACGTCCAGCCATCGTAATAGGTTCCAGTGCATGACAATCACCAAGCTTCTCGGACGCCACCGTCCGTTTCCGTCACGTCAGGACACGTAGTCCGTAGTCCCACCGTTAAAGCTCTCTTAAACGATGCTTACTTCAATACGAAAATTGAACTGAATTCAGTCTGTCTAAAATCGTACCCCGTAAAGAGTTATCATTTCTGATCAAAGAGTCGAATTAAACTTTCAATACTGAAAACAGACATAAGTAAAATACATTCTTTACATCCGATTCTTGGATCTAATAACCAATCACAGGCCAGCAGGCGGGTCGAGCGTTTCGAGACCTGTGGTGGAGCTGGAATCCATCAAAATAATCTACGGAGGATTTGTGGGAAATGTAGTTGAGAAAATGTGTTCTTGTGACTAACAGAACTGGTTTGCTGGAGTTCGTTTAGATTGTTTTGTAAACAATACTTATAGTACATATGCCATAAAACAGCAACACTTTATTCAGGTTGCGTAGTTGCCGCAGCAAATGCTCGGACAGTGCCACTGCGCAATAAAATTATCATCGTGTAAACAAAGGTTGTGAGGCAATGTATTCGATTTATATTTGGTTCTGTGTTTTCTGAGATGATTTCAGAGCTGTTTGAGTGCCGCGTAAAGGAGTAATAAGGTCCTTGAATGAGGAAGCTTGCGAACTATTCGGATAATAGTGCACACTCACATTGAGTTTGTTTTTGCCCCCTTTTCCATCCGCGGGTGGCTTGGGCTTCCCGGCCGCCAGCAGCGGGTCCCCCTGCATGGTCTCGATATTCTTGGTCCGGATGAGCTTGCTGAAGAGCGTGAGTCCATCTCGACGGAGGGCCTCGCGGTCCTCGGAGTTTCGCGGGAATATGCCCAACTTCATCCTGGAACGAACGGGGAGAGACGAAAAGAGATATAATATCATATATAATATAGATTTATTGCACAAGGACATTTGTCCTATGGAACATGTATTCCATACATACATTCTGTAGACTCTGTGGTGTTATAATGGAGAACAAACTTTACCGAACTGCATAAAATGAAGAAATAATAGCAAAAATAAGCAATTTGATAAATATACAAGAATAATACGCAAGATACGTTATCGCAAATTATATAAAAAGAACATATAGCAGGAATTCTAAGTTTAACATGTGTAACATCTAACATAACAATAATGTCTATCATATATTTATGAATAGTCTCATGCGTATAATGGCTTGGCAGCATTTTGAGTTGAACACTGAGAAATGACAAAATAAATTGCAATAACAACAAAGAAATGAAAATTTAACAAAATATTGAAAGGTTGCAATAGAAGTTTAAAGAGATAATTGAGGAACGGAAGTAACAACTAGAGATACATAGATTAATGAAAGGAGAACGAGAATGAAGACCACTTTACATGTTATTATTAGGATAATCTACCTGTTAAGGTAGGTTTCGATGGAAGGGAGTTAAAATCCTCAAGATTTTTACAGGCGGACCAAACCACAAAAACATTTTCTCTTTCAAATAAGCATATGTCCTACATTGAATGAGGAATGCCATCACAAAATGTTTTCCTCGCTAAGATTCAAGATTCTACACTTCCTTGGTGCTTCGTCAACTTCCACCCAACCTATCGTAAGTAGATACAACAAATCAATTACGAATACCGTCGCAAATTCATCGGAAATAGATCTTTCCGCTTTGCTCCACAAGTGCTTACAGGATCAAATTTACGAACGTGTGGCGACACACAGCGAACGTGGGCGGGAGGGGGTGGGGAATACGAGGGAAGTATGCTGTTTGGGGCGTATAAGGAGTCGGGGGGGTCATTCCGTGACCTCGTTTTTCCTCCCAGCAGAATCCCAGCTATTCACTGCAGGCGCCCAATGCCCCTCGCCCACACAACACAGACAATGACCACCACTAGTACCATCCGGGGCGAGGAAGGGTTGGTGGGGGCGTGAAGCGTTCATTGGTCTGGGGGCTGGGAGGGGCGAAATTAGGGAAGGACGGGGGAGAGATAAGCGTGACCGCCTCCACGGCCTGCGGTGCTAGAGGACGGTTCGTGGGCCGACGCGACGGAGCCTCTCCGGATTCCTCTCTCCTCTCCCTCCTCGGCGCCCGGAACGGCGACATCTACATATTACCGCGCTCTGCAAAAGGTGCAATTTCACTGCAGAGGGAGAGAGAGAGAGAGAAGCGGACTTTGTGACTAGAGCACGCCACCACGACAAAGGATGCGGAGAGGGTATTACAACAAGTTATTTATATATATAATGTGAGGAAACCTCCTTGTGATGTAGCACAGAAAAAAATAATGAAAATTAAGCCGGATGTGTAACAAACTAAGATAATTTTTTAAAGTTTCCTTTACATTTACCTTGGCATAATATCTGTGTAAATATTGAAACAAAAATTCACCTTTGAAGATTCAGGCTTCTCCATGGATAACAGGAGACTTTTAAATGTAGTTACCTATCCTCAGGAAGTCGGCATCTCATATTCTACAAGATATTTGTGTTTATTAAGGAAAGAAGCAATTTCATAGTGCGAGTATTGATAAATAAAATTGAAAAGTAGTACGTTTTGCACCAAATTATCATAAGTTAATTATATATTAAGGATGTATTGAGAGAATAGCGCAATATGTGTATAATAGTAGACAAACATTAGCTGTAAAACGAAATAAATAAGAGAATAATTTTTTATACGGTGAAGCATGACGGAGACGCAATCAAAACTAAAATTGGGTTTGGTATTGAAAATAGAGAACTAATTTCGTAAGAGAAAATTACAACAAAATAAAGAAAATCCTCTTCGTAAATGGCAATTGGTACTGAATCATAATTCACGAGAATTTTTCTAGAGATATTTTTATTCCCTCAAAATGTTATCACCCTTGCCGGTAAGTGGCAGACAGTAAGAGCAAAATGACCTCAGCCAAAGGAGCACATTGCACTGAAATGCCATTTCTAGTACGAGAATATTTTTGAACCCATGAGGCAGTTGTAAAACTAATGATCAACGAAGTATGAGACACGAAATTTTAGAGAAATTTTAAGTATTAATTTAAACCAAATCAAAATTTTGCCGTGTATTATTCCTAGTTTTTTTAGCATTTTTAACAAAAAGACAGATTATTTTCGGATCTGAAAATATTTCAAACACGCTGGAACAAATGCATTCACGTATTTGCTAATGCAACAAATTTTGCATGCAAGAAGATATCGCAGACTTGCGTGCAGGTTCAGTCATGAAAACCAAATAATAATTGACCCATACACCTACGAAGCATTCTCTATTTAACTAATTTTTTCCACTCTGCCGTACCTTTTTTCAGTGCTACTATTCATCACACTAAAATAAGATTTAGAGAAAGAACACGAAAAAAATTAGTCAAAAGAGTATGTTGATGAATCGGGAATTGGCAAGAATGAAACCGAAGCTCCAGACGGGGCAGAATTATTTTTTCGTTCTCCCGTCTTAATGAAGGAGTTGATTACATCACGCTCTTTGCGATTTCCCTCGATCGATACGGCCGACAACGACCGACGAATCCCTTCCGCTTTAATAAGTTCTAAAAAGGGTTGTGCATAGTATAACCTTCCCCCAATCTATCGATTCAAAACCAGGGGTAAAAACTCAGTAGTTACTCCATTCCGGATGAGGGAATGAAAAGAATAACCTAATCCATTGATCTGAAAGAGGTCCCATTAATTAGCAAATCCCCCAGGCGACCATTTCAACTCCACTCGAGCGAATGCTTTTGATTTATTTCTTATCAATTATCAGGTCATCGACCTCTTGACACACTGTTTAGTAAATTGAAGGCCAAACTGTTAAGCTGCTCCCAAAACATTACTTAGATTCCCAATGAAGATGGGTTGCTACAACGTGAGTTTTAGGAGGAATGCCGCACGAGTTTGCTGATAGGGAAGGTTTCAATTGACTTGAAAACGCAAAAGAAAACATTAGATGCTTGACTGATATTTGCAATTCAAAATCACTCCTCACTCTAATACTTGTTAACTTACTAATTCACGTATTAGAGTTATCTAAACGCACATAAGGGCAATTAATATGAAGAAAGATCTCAGATCTGTTTTTTGCCGAGCCATTTTAACATAACAAACGGTTTCTATCAGAAATGGCAACAGAGATTCGCTATCGAATCAAAAACATAGATAGTCGTTCTGGATGACCATTAGTCATCATTTGACCACCATTCAATTTCTCGAGTAAATATGCATGTAAGTGCATGGAAGTTGGTGACGACCTGGTGCTTTCCTCTAATTTCTACTCGCTCTCTTCCAATGGAATTGAAGTGTAGAAAGAAATTCCATTTATAAAATAAGATAAACAGCACTTTTTATGAGTATTTAAACCACAAGAAAACAATGAAATGACTTATAATTTACAAATGCATTTTTAAACGGTGTGGTTGGTAAAAAATGAAGAAAAATTGGCAAACATGCGTAAATCAACCAATGAGTACATGCCTTTTGAAATCATGATCTCAGGACGCTCTCTGCCGCTGACAAGCACTGAATCGCCGCAAAATGTTCACCCCGACTGAAAGTTCCAGGGGCGGCCGCTTCTTTTCAAAACTGAAACCACCCTCGGTGACTATCGAGACGTAATATTTTCGTAAAGGTTCCATTTAATCGACACATTATTTCTACGATGTATTATAGTTGTTGGGAATTTGATTTGTACTGAAACATAAGTTTATTAGCCTGAAATGCGTATTGCAAGGCTGGGTAACAATGAAATAAATGCGTAGCAACGGAAATAGCAAAAAATCTAAAATTGCATAATTTTTACGAGAAAAGTTCAAAACTTCTCAGTTTATCGGTCGATTGAGCCAAATCGCTTAAATAAGTTATAAACTATGAGTATTTGGCTTCATTTTAGTCCAAGAAGCAAACTCGTATCTCAATTGTAACATATTTTAATGAGAAAAATAAAATTGATCTACTCAGAAATTTTTCGTATTTAAGGCAGTGCGTTAAAATACTACTGTGCAAGAGTTAAATATTTTATAAGGTATTTTTAAATACAAATATATAACATTTCCACCCCTTGCGATAACGGCTGGTCGTATAAAAAATGTTTGAATCAAAAGCTGTAGATATTGTGTTAACAGTTTCAAATAACTTAAAACGGATTTTGTAATGCAAATAATACAGAGATGATTTTTTTTTCAACCCCTAAAACACAAATATGTAACATTGCCACCCCTGCAATTACGGTTGGTCGTACAAAACAATGTTTGAAACAAAAGTTATAGATATTGTATTGACAATTTCAGATAACATTAAACGGATTGTGTAATGTAAATAACAAGGGAGTTGTGATATTTTTGTCCTTCAACCCCTACTTTTTCCACCCATTGAGCTAATTGTTGGCGTAATCAAAAAGCGTTCGAAATAAAAATAATTTTCAATATTCTTAGAAATAATAATAAACCTAAAACAATTCATTATGTTTAAAACTAAGGGAGATATGGGGGTTTTTCTGATTGTAAAAAAAGCCTCCTTATTTCTACTCCTTTGTCCGATTTTGCTCAAAAACGAACTAGACTGAGAGTTTGCAATTATACATTTTATGCATAAGTCTGGAAGTAATAACTGCATAACTACGGCAGTTAGCGTGTTTACAAAAAAGTTATATATATATATATATATATACACCATGGCCCTTGGTTACGACTACAATAGTTAGTCTTTCTTCGAAATCTACCTAAAAATGTTAACTATTATTTAATATGCATATATTATTTAAGCTTTAGAGTCATTCAACCATCTCTTCCATTATCTACAGCCAGTTAAATAATGCACATTTCTAATGTGCGTTCAATGAAAGTAGGCCTCGCTAATAAATTTTAAAGGGCTAAAGCGAGGAAGTTCAGCCCTTTGGCGGATTCAGATAAAAACCCTTAAATGCTAATGGAAAAACGGCATCAAAATTAAACCATTGCACACTAGAGCACGTAGATAACTGTTTATTTTTTATTAACTCCAACGCGCACTTAAAGTGGCCCATCTGCTCCGTGAGTCACTCAGCTTTGTCGCCAGGATTTCGGAAAGGGATGAATAGAGTTTATACTGACGTCCGTTGACTAACCCGTTCAGCTTCACAAATCCAATTTGGTTTTGGGCCGAGTAAGCAGGCACGGACAGAATCGCAGTACAATGGGTTCCGCCACTAGCACGTAATTACCGCGTTCAGACCTGGGAGTACTAGTTTTGGGCTAAGATAAAACATGTAAGTGTACCAATGGTTACTCCTAACAATTATTCTAACATGAATTATAATTTGGATAACGGAGTGACTGACCGCTAACTTTTCCAATTGACATTTAGGATATTTTTTAATGCCATAGCCGCATTGATTTCTAAATATTATGTTGAGCTGAAAACGTATTTGGATCCATACTCAAGTCTAGTACGTAGAGAAAAGGATAAAAATGTTTTATACCCCTAGGATTCATCCATCACGGATTAAATATAGTATTCAAATCAAACTATTTATTTATCTCCCACTTCTGAAACGCGTTTTTCGCAATAAATGTTATCAACATGGGATGGAAAAATACTCTTCTCCACAGGTCACTTTTACATGAAGAAGTAAAAATATGGACCAGTAAATTGAGTAAAATTAAGGAAAATTATGGCATATTATGAGGTAATATAAGCACGAATTACTTTACGTCACATAAGCACATTTCCGTTGATTCAGTTCAATACGAGCATTCTATTGACGAACGCAGCAAGCTAATTCCTAATTAAGTAGCTCACGCGTAAACCGATAATTAGTTCTGGTCAGAAGGTGGTGTAATTAAACTCCCAAGGTCTTGAAATTGAGTCAAAACTGTATCTCATTTTCATTGCATTTCAACTCATATGCTAAGTTTTATGTAATTTACGAAATAAAATTTGCTTTATATGCAATAACTTAGGCAATAGAGTACATCTGAATATTTCAATATTCTAAAAATTTACGCAATAAACTGTCACTGATATAGGCTATATACTCCAGTAACATAAATATATTATATTTTACTTAAGGTTAAAAGAAATACAGGTGAATTTCTTCCGTAGTAGGTCTTTAGTGCTTGTAGACCAGATTTAGCAAAGGTTCAAAATTTTCATGGCAGTGACGACCAGAGATCCAAAAGATGTGAAACTGTACAAATTTGCCTCGGATTGTAAGCTGAACATAGATTTCTCATAATTATATTACATAATTAATAATGACTAAAATGAGTGTGAATTATGAAAGAAATCCCTCAGAAAAAAATGAATCAAATTCACGTTAAATTAATTCAAAATTATGTGCAAAAAATGTGGAATTTCAGTAGAAATCCTACCAAGCAAAACAAAGGAAAATTCATACGTCAATAAGTCGCAAGTACGCATCATGCGACAAATACTTTATTATGACAGATATATTGTGCCATAAAACAAATAATATCATAAAAGCTCAAAGGATGACTGTTATTTTCCGGTGAAATTTTTTTCCCAGGTTTCCATTCGACTGAAAGCAAAATATTTTCAAAGTTTATACTATTTTCAAATGTCTAATTTGGTAAGCGAGCCTAACTCTACTCATGGGGGTCGTATTTGGTACGTGAGATCAGGTGTTGATTGAATAATCGTCGTGTCCAAGGAGAGGGCAGTTCCCTTATTATATCCCTCCTTGAGCGAGGAGGGCATTCAGCTGTTGGGACAGCTTGTTCGTGGGCACTTCATCAACGCCTCGCTCGCTATCACGCGTCGGCACGTGAGCCCAAGTGTGGAATGCCTCGTCCCCGGGCACAAAGACATTCCACAGATGAATTTCCCTTTGCTGTAATGCGCGCGCACGCGAGCTACGGAACGCTAAAAAAATATCTAAAAATTACCTACATTTCAGGATGAATGGGCAAGTTTCACAGAGGGGATTTCTATGTTTGTCTACGTCAACCGTAACCCAAAATAGCAATAGGATTGCTCTCGAAAATGCGTGTTTTCAGGAGCATTATATATTTCTTGATGTGCTCTCGCCATCCATAACGCAATGTCGCACGCGAGAAACTAACGTTAAATCCTTCTCAAACTGCAGTAGGAACGGGCAAGTGTCACGGAGTATTCCATACCTTCAAAATTTCATATTGCATACCTTTGATAAAATTAATTATGCTAGAAAACAGAATATTAATCAAAGAAAAATTTTAATAGCAATTTTGCTTTTATTGGTCTCCTGAAAAGTAGCATTAAATTCGAGCGAGAAATTCTACACATATGAATTTATCAGTTTCATAAATGGTCTCAAAACAATTTTCTTGATGGAATCGAGTTTATTAATCACAAGTTCTACAATTAAGCAAGATGTCGAATGCACAATGAACCGCATGTAGATTTAATTACTGGATAAAGAAGTTTAAAGCGGCGAAGGACGAGTTAATTTTCACAAGCTCATTATTAATAATACACAATAAATTTTATACATAAGATAAATATACATACATTTTTGTAGCCTTAGCAAAGAAGACCAAACACTCGAAGCAATATCTATCTCGGGATAAGAAAAAAAGTTATGAAATACGGCCTCATTCCAACTCCAGCCAGAATTTGGTAATGAGTAACTAAATGGATTTCATAACTGTCAATCCCGGCTTATTGAGCAACCGGCCATTGATAATTTTTTGGGTGATGGTTTAACAATAATATTAAAACTAACAAATAATTGGAGCATGATCACGTGTCTTATGTTTTTTTTTGGCGCTCGATGAGCTTCGCATATTCCACCCACACCAAACCACGCGACAATGAGACTCCCGACTTAATACTAAGCTTCGCGTCCCCGCCGGTGGGGGAGCCAGCGTTGACCCAGACTCTCCCTCAGAGTGGCTTCCTTCACACCCCCTCCCTCAGCCCCACAACCAACCAACAGTCTCCCCACTTAAAGCTGTATGTGTATCGATTGCCGCTTTTGTCCGCTCGACCGACTGTTACCGATGCAAATTCTCTACTCTCGCTCACACCTCCATCCAGCCACCGACCAGTTATCCTTTGCCTACCTCGCCCTCCTCCAGCTCCCCACACATCTGCAACTACGTGGCCTGCGATAGTGAGCGGCAAGGTATGTTAGGGCACCAGGAAAGATTTGAGCGAATCGGAGGCAGCAAAGCCGGTTTCCGAAGTTCCATTTTACAATTCCATATTACAATAAATGAATTTTGACCGGTGCATGAACTGCACTTTTTTACCCAATAGAGTTATTAGGTCTATAAAAACCGGTTGCGGAAATGGCACTTTAGTTGTGAAATCGATTTGGTGTAACGATTTGGGGTAGCACAAACTCCACCTTGCTGAATAAGGTTATTACTTTACAAAATAAAATTGTTGCGCATTTGATGGTCAAAGAAAACAAATGTGAGAGAAGTATATAGGAATCAATGTTTGTTACCATTAAAAAAATTGCATAAATATGTGTTAATTTGTGACAACTTCTTTGACAGCAAATTAATAAAGCAACGTGTGATTAATACTGACATGCAACTGCGTCGAAAAAATAGGTTGTCTGTACCTAAGAATTTTAACCTCCAAGGCAAGAGGTATTTGTCACATGTAGTCCCTGGGTTGTTAAACAAATTACCTATGTCAATGAATGATATTAATAGCATATCGGTTCTTAAAACATCACTGAAAGAATGGCTCATAGGCTAAAATTGTTAAGCTCTTAATTGTTCAAAAGGCTACACAACAAAAAAAAGTTTTTTACTTAAGGCACTTGCTGTCCAAGCCGTTTTGGCTTAGCAGGACATCAAATGCACTATTATTTTTTTTCTCCAACTTTTTTTTCATTATTGATAGATAATAATTTTTTCTGTGATTGCACCACAACATTGTAAACTTGGAACCTGCTGATAAGCATCAGCTTAGCAGGACCATACTGGATAATATCATTTTTAATGACCAGAAAAAAGAAAGTATACTTGTAACTGTGTAAGTTGTAATATTTTTTGTAACCCATCCAAAGGGGAATTACAGCAAGTAAGCTATTTGCAAAATAAAGTTATTATTAAAAAAATATGGTTTGCGCCTAGAACAAATTCCATTCAATACATATATTTTTCATTAGAAAAAAATCATTAAGTCAAAGCATTCGTTTATTGTGCGCTGAAGAAATATTCAATCTAAATAGCTTCATAAATGGTGTTATGACTTATTTTTTCCTGATTGAACGCAGTTTGATACTTATGAGCTCTAAAAGCAAACAAAATGACGGATTCGCAAAGAACCAATTGGAGGCTATATTACTTGATAAAAGAGTTATAATCTGACGAAATACGAGTCAGATTACTCACGATAGCTATTAATAATAAGCACAAGTAATTTTTATGCATACATTTAGCATACATAGTTTTTATCTTTATTTCCGCTTTCCGAATTCATGGATGAGGTCCAAAACTTTGTGAATCTAATAACAGAGGATACCACTGCTTCGTGTAACCGGCCTTTAAAAATCATTTACTTCATATTCTGGTTCATAATGGAAAAAAGTGTTCCCTGTGTGATATGGACGAAATAAATCATACCTTTTTGTGCTATTTTTGGCTAATTGAACTTAAAATGACATAGTGTTAAACACAAGAAAGGTGAAACGTGGGAAAAATAGTAGTTTTCTATCTAACCTACAAAAAATACCCGCTCTGCTAGCGCAGCATTAAAAACATATGGTCGTTAAGGGACTCAGTCGGGTAATTTGAACATAAGGGTAGAAAATAATAATTTGGGCATATATATGAGTTAAATCGGAGTAAAAAATCAAATACCAACTAGATATATTTCAGGGGTTAATCTCACGAGATATTATGCTCACTTTTGGCACACAGTATAATGAAAGGCCAATACCCTAGGATACAAAATGCACCTCTATTAGCAGTGCGCAAAGGGATGAACTAGTAGCATACATACGGTATCCTGTTCTCGTTTGATCCTTGTATCCGGTTCGTTCATCCTTTACCGTATTCGCCATTCCAGCCTAGGAAGACGGCAACTGCCGGGGAAAGTGCGAAACATTGGAACGATGTTAGCTACGGCTCGTCCATGAAACTACTAAATATTTAGTAGTACCATGCGGCTCGTCTAGCTCAATTCTGGCTTTGATTACCGTGCGGTCTCGTGGTTGAAAGGTGTCAAACTGATTTGTGTTCAAAGTGTGCTCTCGCTTCATCCATTATCAGTTCTTTTCAGGACTAATCATATCATTTTTCATTTCATCCATCACATCCACGTCTTCAACCTTTCCTTTTTATTTGTTTTTCCTTACTCCCATCGCCTTGGCCTTATCATCAACAACGCTCACCCGTCCTTTTTCTTGCCTCTCCTGCTGCCTTCTCCCCCTTAATTTTCACATCATCCCTGCTCCTGTACTTCATTTCATTTCACATATCATTTAATTAATTGTATCACCCATTACTGTGTAGTCAACCTCGTGTGGGTTTTACTCACGTTGACGACATGGAGGTATAGGTATAGCGAAACTTGGTGGCACTCACCAGCGGAGGATTAGAGGACACGGACCGTAAACCAAGCGTTGATGAGGGGGCAAAGTTATCGAAGGACTCCTGCAGGGTCCTCTGAAAAAAGGCTTGGCCGCTTCAACCCACATCTCATGTACGCTTTCCTCTCCTCAGCGTCATGATCTTCTCAAGCGAGTGCCACCAAGTTTCGCCACACCTATACGATACTACTTCGAAACGTAACTGCTCTGTACCCCAGTGGCCGTCCGTGGAAAATCGTAACTCCTCTTTGAGGTTCCATGCCTTTCCTTCGGAAGGGGAGTTTGTTTACGTAACAAACAATTTAAACATTAGGGAGAAATGTGACCGAAGAAGAGCTTGGATTAAAGCCCTTATGCGCAATGCGTAAAGCGTTTATGCGCAATTAGGTTGGCCGAGTTATAAGCTAGGAAAGTTAAGACTTTGTTTGGTACAACTCTTGCTTTTATGAATTATTAACGGAAACTTAATAAAAAAATGGCGTCATTTAGTGTCATCCACCAAATTGAAAACCAAATGCATTTTCAGAAAAGGAATTTTTTATGTTGTTGATAGCTGAAATGTTTAGCACAAGTTGTTTTACCGTATTTGGACGAAACCATATTTTGTGGGAATGGGGAACATAATTTCCAATTGGAAAATATGTATTAATAATAATATAGTCATTTCATTGCAATGAGAAAATCTTTCCAGAAAAGACTTTTGTTTCTCCAGAATAATATTTCAAAGCAATATGAGATTGGATTCTTGCGTGAAAGAGAAGTTACAAGGTGTCTTAACAGAGTATCAGGGGAAATTTCCGAATCAGCAAGATGCCAGGTGTAATTTTTTCCATTGTTAACAATGGTGGAACAAGTCAAAGTTTTCATTGATTAGTAGTCCAAGAAACTTCACAACATAAGGATTGAATGAGGGTATTATCAGTTATTAGAAGTAAGAGGGAGGGAGAGTTCTTCTTGTGGTGGAACTGAAAATGAAAAGATTTGTTGGAATATATGGTGAGATCGGGAATGGCACCAACGGTTCATGTCAGAGATTCAAGTTATAGAGAGGTAACCAATAATATAAACAGAAATTATTCACTGCACCCATTTATGTTTTTACATATTGTTTTAAACAATGGACAGAAATGTACCTTTGAAACTTAAGACGACTTTTGTCTCTCTTGCCTTATAGTCCAAAAAATATGAAAACAAGTAATAATGTTATTTAAAAAATGCCTAGGGCATTATTTTTTGTAAATAGTTTATAAATTTGACAACTTTCATAACAAATCCAGGAAAAAGGCTAGGAATATTTTTTTCTGGGATATTTCAGTGTTGCTACGTATTATCATTCAAATTTCAGTTATGTTGCGACATATCTTCAGTTTTTACAATGGTATTACTGAAAACTATTTCTTGTGAAGTTGAGGCACTTGTATATATCACGCTTAGAACACTTTGTTTATGGAGTACATTGTCTTATTCTATGACGCCCACGCCGGCCCCTACCGACATTATGTACTGGCTAATGGATCAGGCACCATGAGAATGGCATTAAGTTTTACTTTTAGTACAACTGCCATCAACATCTTGCAAGTACTAACTGTTTACGTGCCAGAATCCACATTCTTACTACTGTTCGATGATTCGAGGACTTACAGCACGCTACCATCAACAATACAACTGCTAGTACTGATAAGGACGTGGAAAGAGCTACAGCAGTAGATGATCCCATGGGAGCAGCCTCGGAGATGGGAAATGTTGAGGATGCCGTGGAGGTATTTTTTTTTTACTTTTGAATTTTGGGGAGTGCGTGCCCTCCTCCTGTGAATTGGAAGTTCAGAGTTCCCCCGCCAATAAGGACTTATAATGCCAAGTCTCCAGTGGAGATTTTAAGACTCCATTTATTAATGCCATTGACACTCCCAGCAAGCTTATAACATTAACTGGGATTGATTCTTTTTTGAAACTACAAACTATTTTGGCAATTTTAAGTTCAGCTTTCCCAGAAAAATATAGATAGTCTGGACATGAAGTCTGAGGTGATGTTAACGTTCATGAAGCTAAGGCTGAACTGGTCCGTTTCAATGCTAGGGTCACTATTTGGGTGACACCTACTACTTGTAAAAATATTTTTACTAAATTATTACTAGTTTTGTCTCCAATTTAAAACAAACTGTATTGTCTGGCCTACGAAAGATGAAATTCTGTGGAATATGCCAATATTGTTTTGAAAATTTCAGAAGGTTTCGAGTTGTCCTTAACTGTACTTAAATCCGAATGGCTAAATTTAAGTGCTTAAAGTTCAAGATCCTTAGCCATTCCTAATACAAAGGAGGGCATACTATTAAATTTATGGTTGGGGTTACCCCTGGTGGGCTAATAAGCTTTATTAGTGACGCCTCTGGTGGAAGAGCCTCTGATACGATTATATTTGAAAGAAGTGGGCTGATGGTAAAATTGAATCACATTTGATGACATAATGGTAGATAAGGGCTTCCTAATTAAAACTCTATGTGAATCTCATTATATCGGACTTAATCATCCTCCATTTTTAAGGAAATCAGCGCAATTCTGTAAATAAGATGCTGCGGCAACGTCCAATGTACAACGTCCAATCGTCAGTGCATGCCGAGCGTGTGATTGAAAGACTGAAAAAGTTGAAGATTCTGTCTGAGTCGGTACCTACACCACTGGTGCATTTTGCAGATGACATTTGTTTCATTGCTGGTGTGACTAATCTGTCTTATACTTGGGGATGACAAGTTCATCATTTATTGGTGACAATACATTCCTGAATAATTAACTTCAGTTAATTCAATCCTATTTCATTCCTAATTCCAAGGGAAGCACGGGAAGCAAGGGAAGTTTAAGGTTAGGTTATAATGAGTTAGATGATCCAGTGGTTGCAGTGAGGAGCTAGAGATTTAGCTGTTCCTATTTGAGGGTAAGGGCAGATGGAAAGGTGAGCGACTGAAAATACTGTGATTATCATTCTAGTTAACTATAGAATTTCCTTTGTTCATCACATTTCCGTAATTTTTATCAATTTCTGTAAGCATAAGGCCTCAGCGTAATCTGTTGTCTCCCATATGACCTCATGGAATTATCTCAGAATTTTCTCTGTGACACCACATAGTTACCATAATTTTATCCAGAAGTACAAAATATCTCTTATTCAAAATAGAGCCTTTGTGCTTCCGTAGGTGGCAATGCACCTTTATTTCATGCAATATATAGAAAATTAACTGATATGCCTGCTTTCAAAGATTCAATCACTTGCTCTTCCTCTCACTCATCCAATATGGGATATTAGTGAATGTATTATTCAGGTTTCTAGTTCTGCGATTAAATTATTTTATATTATGCGACAGTTTCGCCGTACTATGCTGCAGGCCTCGTCGGGCTTTTAAGAACAACAAATGTCAAAGCCCGACGAAGCCTGCAGCATAGTACGGCCAAACTGTCGCATAATATAAAATAATTTAATCGCAGAACCAGAAACCTGAATAATATAAACATGAGCTGCGAAAATCTTCAAAAAAAGTTTATTAGTGAATGTGTTTTTTAGCATGTGCACAATTGGCATCAAATTTGTCAAAAAAATCATTAGATCAGGAGTAGGTCTTGTACTCGACAGTAAGTACGGCCTTCTTGTCACCGGACCACAGGCACTTTACGTCCGTTGAAGAAAGCTCTTCCAGCCCATTTATATAATTTCTGACGAGAGGTAACACAAAGGAAATAAATAACGCAAACATGAAAACATTTCAGATAAGAGAAGTTTAACGAAAATACTCAAGAAAACCTACAACACTAAGTGATCCCTCACCTATTTAAATACCAAAGTACGGCGCCGATGTGCTTACACCGTCCAGATAACATGGCTTTACATGTACAAGTGAATGTTTTTACGTTCACCGAGTCTCCAAATCGAAACTCACCACTGATTTTGGTGAGTCCGCTGGTTTGAAGGACTAGGGAAAATATTTAAATTCATTTTTCCTCTTTTTCCCAGGATCCGACAACAAAAACGATCCCCGCATTTAATACGCATTCCCCTTCGAGGACGCATCTCGAGTCACTATGACGCCCATGTACCTCAATATTTCGCCGTATGAAAGGTGTAAAATGGTACTCATGATGTTTAATTTCCTGAAACTCGTTTGAAAATGAGGAAATATAGGTATGCACCAGCGTTACGCAAATCCCAACGATAACATCGGTCGAGCGGCTATCTTGGATGCGGCATCAGCGCCGCCATCGGTGATTTGGGTCTCGACATGCTACCCAGCCTCCGGCCGTGTCGGGATTTAAATCAAACACCATAAGTATACCTGTCCACTTTGACGACCATGGTAAGTGTTTACACTAGGTGAATGCTTAGAGAATATCTCATACACACAGTCACTAAATATGAATTTTAACGGTACAGTGATACTGCTTAAATTGCTATAATATTGATAAATATTTATAATAATAATATATTGCAGGTGTATGTAGACCAATGTGTAAAAAGTTCATGTACATGATTGTCTCTAAATAAATTAAGTGCGTATGTTTTCCGAGATAAACTTAAAGCATGTTACTTAGGCGGCGTCATCTGGTTCAATCATCATCAAACCTGATACTATCGCCTGCGGGACGAAACCGATCGTACATTCAATTACTCTGAGAAACCATGCATAGTTTTTTTATTTAATGACTATGAATTTACACAAAATTGAGCCTGAAACAATAGAACTCAGAAAATGATTGTACTTAACCAGCTCAAAAATGCCCTGATTGGAAATATCTACTCATTTGCATCATAAAGCAGCAGATTTATTCTATTAATAAATTTCATGTTTTTGACCCTGCTATGGCCCAAGTTGTCCATACACCTTCGATATATATCTTGACGTAATTTTCAAGTGGAAACTTTATGTGCCTGTAGATTCTATCATTACTTTTCACACCAACCGATTTTTAGGGGGAAGAACGCTGACTATTGTCCTCATTGAAACTGCGGTGAGGTGCTGCTGTAAGCAATTCTTTTTGGTTAGCTTCAATTGGGTGACGATTCAAGTAACGTCTTAATTCAACCTAATTACCTACTTTAATTAGATGATACAAAACTTATTGTATTGATTGCAAGAACATTTTCACAATGAGCGTTGAATATGTGTTATTGAGTGGAAATACGTCAACTTATTCATTTGCCTAGCTTATATCAAATTATGAACGACATTGAGTGAATTATGCCACTAGTCACATGAATAGGTAGTTAAAAAGGTCAATTGAAAAACACATACATAAGCATATATTTTCAAGGGATTTTTTTTCGTCCCAAATGAAAAAAACCTTTTGTTTCAAGAGGGACTATTTGAGTTTAAAGGCAGTGACTTGATAAGAAAAAAGCTTATTAGGGTAACTGCCAGTAAAGGACACAGCTTGGTCTTTACTTTGTCAATGTATTTCTTGGAAAAATCCGGAATTTTAACCTATCTATTAGTACATACTTTTTCACAACAAGATGCTTCAGATACTAATGAACCTCTTCGGCATGAATATTTCCATTATATTTAACGAAAGTCTTTTGTTTATTTTACAAAAAGCTTGTATTCAACCAGTGGCTTGTGGTCTTTTTGGTTAACGCTCAAATTTTTTTTACATTTCATTTGTGATTGTACAATTTCCATTAATCACAAAGCTATTAAACATCATAATATTTCAAGACTAGACGCACAATAGTGATATATGTCTAGAATGAAGTCCTCGTAGATAAAAAAGGTAACTAACACATTCAAGGTTAAGTCCTTGAGGCGAGGACCCTACAAATGGTAATTGTTTACTTACTTTCATAGTATAATCTTATTGATACTCTTAACAATTAGCGATAACTTTCTATCACGATTTCTTATGGCATATATTTTTTTGGAGAAAAATTCCATCCTTCCTTCTTTCCCATCCCATTTCCCTAGGGAACCCTGTATCCCGTCACCCCCACCTTAGTAGACAACGTGAAATACGGGAGGACACACAATGATTTAATTTCCAACGAAAATTGATAAGGGGATACGAAAAATGTGGAGACCAACTTCTTGAGGACAGGGAGAAAGTGAACGAAATGAAATACGGAGACAAATCCCATTAAATAAAGTACGATAGGAATGCACGGAAAAATTGCATTGTAATTATATTGTGAATTTCTATGAAAATTGTAATGTTAGGAAAAGTTAACCTTTTCTCCAACATTTCCAATCGTAATTTATGTCCAAGGAGTTATTACTGAGGCTCGGACCCAAGTTTTAAAATTCGCCGGCGTAACTTCTTTAACGGGTCTGGAGGAGGCAGATAAATTTCCATCTTAAGTGCTACAAAAGATATCTCCAGCCATTTTTCTTTATATTACTGATTAAAAAAGTACATTTTACCAAGTAACGGAAACATTAACGTAGGAAAGCTTATAACTACGCAAGCCTTTTCAATGACGTCTCACGCAACGGAAACACGAGGGTAAGTGCGCGCTTTAGAGGTAAACTTTACCGAAGGAGATACTAACAATAAGTCACTATTTTTCATTTACATGAGATACGTAATGTACGAACAAATTCCATAAAACTTTAAGGCAGGAGAAATGAAAACATAAAAGAAAAACAAATAAAAATCTTCACGCAAAATCCCTACTCCAAGGATTTTCAGTCACATTTTATCCGCTGATGTTATTACATTGCGCAGCTATCGTGATCTTTCCGTAATAAGAAACGTTGTAATGAGTAAACTCAAAACTCAAAGACTACTCAAATGAACTTTGACCTCTAGCCACACGATAATGAAGACTCAAGGGTATGCGGCATGCAGTTTGATTCTCGATCATAACAATAAAAAGTTTCTCCACATAAGCAATGAGTCCATCACGCTTCTGTATCACTGTTGCTCAGCTCTATGAAAAAAATTATCCACTCAGTATGGCTTCCAGAACCTTTTCAACACCTTTCAATGATAGTCTGTTTTTTAACTTATTTCACAAATAAATTATCCTAGAACTTCGGAAATTCTTCCGCTAATACCTCTTATTCAGCGTTTTAATTGTATATTTGGTCAAATAAAAATATTCGATTACGTATTTTTAAGGTTTCAATATTCTAGAAATCGACTAGAATACAATAGAAGTGACTGCATTGAAAAATTACGGTTCTTCATTTGAGATGTCTTCTTCATGGAACCACATATGACCCCAAAGACTCCAAGAAAGGGCAATAGGTCACGAGTACTGGCAGCCAGTTTAAATTCAGGTCCTTTCTTGTATCAACTGGTGATGACTTTTGGCAGCGAGCCCCGTTATCTACATCCTCTCTTATTACCGTTCGTTTACATTCATGACCTTTGCCAACCTTGGAATTTTTCACCTGCTGTGTACCCTCCCAGGGAAAACCATAATTTGGAGTCCATATCCTGGTATAAGAAGCAGGCAGGCCTATCTCCGTGACGCCTATTATCGTCACTGTTTGGCTATTTTTTTGGTATAACCCTTAGTTTTAACTGTTCGACTACGAGTGCTAAGAGATCCAGTTCTGCCGGGAGGACTGTAGTCAGGAGAATTAACGTCATAACTAATCAGAAGTCATTTTACTTGATCAGACAACTTTGGCAATTGTAAATGATTTGGTTAAAGGTAGTTATCTGGGACCATGTCGCAGGTAGTCGCCAGTTGGGTGTGTCCCACCTCGCGAAGGGTCGTTATCAGCGTCCCTTTCCCGAGCACTCAGGCCCAATGCTGGCCTCTCTCCTCGACCCACGCGGCTGGCGGCAACCACAATAAAAACTGACCTTACCCAGTGTTATTTAAACATTGACAACTACGCCATATTGCAACAAATACTATTTTTTTGCGTACTCCTAATAATCGTGATAACAATGATTCTTTATATCGTATTGAAAGTCATTGTTAAATTATGATATTTTTTTAGTTTTCTAGGAAAGAGTTCGTATAGGATTATTTATTTTTTGCACATGGTATGTTTCATGAAACTTCCTCATTGCGCACATGGATGTGTGAAGCTAACAGCTGGAAACTAAGTGATCGGTTTCTCAATGTATAAATCACAATTTGCTTCATACAGATCTCTGCATAGTCACTCAATAATTTAAAAGCATTTTATGATTGGATTGCCTATTTTAGTGTTACACCTATGGATCGGCCAATCAGTGAGGATACCGGAAACTAAGATCATTTGCGCCTTTTAGTACAGGCAGGTGGGTAAGCTGGTGTGGGAAGGATTCTCTTGGTGACGGAGGAAGGATGGAGAGAAACCCAGCGTCGGCACTAGTCTTATCTTAATTGCAAGGCGCCATCGAGTCCACAGTTTAACATCAAATCCAACGGGCGGAGTACTCCACCCCTTAAGTACTCTCCTTTATGGCACCCAATTCGGGATTGGAATTTCATAAACATAGGTACTCCGCCACAAGTCAAGATTCGAACCCGGGCCCCCGGTATGGGTAACCAATACTCTAGTAACTAAACCAACCAGATCACCGAAAGGCTTGGCAATGTACAGTGGCTGCGAAACTTGATGGCAGTTGCCTCCTTGTAACATGAAGTCGGGGATGGGGAGGCTCGTATGGAAGGGGTCGGATAAGGAACGGAGGGGAGAGGACAGCACATGGTAAGAAACCTTGCCGATATCATGGCATTTAACTTGAGAGGGAATGTGTCAACAACGCCTTTCACGACAATGATTATGATTCAAACAAGCTGAATCAAAATACGCTCATATTATTTGCAACCAATCGGATAAGCCTACAGATACAATTGGATTAAAGTCATAGAGAGCTAGAAAGGACGTGAATGACTAAATGAGCATCTTGATGCTGACAACGAAGGCTTTCGTCCTTGGGAACCCAGCTAGTCAAACCCGGAGACCACCTTGCTCCCCCGTATGAAGCTAGTTTGAAGGTAACAGACTCTTCTACCAAAAAGGGACTACTGCGCTACTGCCACAATATTCGCTACCACTATATTGTTGACGCATTCAAAATAAAAAATAAAACGAACTGCACTCACTACAATGTGAATTAAGATAATAATTTACAGCTTCGTGTACGCGCAGAATGAAGCTCTCGACATATTCCCTGCCCTTCCAATCCGCATCTCATCCACTGATTGTATTTCCCCCCATCCGTTCAGAGCACCCACCTCTCCAATCCTTTCGCATTTCACCGCGAGATACCTCAACCCACCCAACCACCCATCCCAATCCGCCCCGTCCCGCCTCCCCCCGTGCCTGCATACATCTCTCATAGGCTTCGACCGTCCAGCATCAGCAGCAGCAGTGCCGAGAGAGTTCGTACTTCATGCGCAGTCACGGCTCCCCATTCCGTCACGAATAAAAAAAAGTAAGCATTGACAAAAAAATACACGGAAGAGGACATAAATGAAGCAAAGAGGTCGCCCTACATACGGTCCACCGACGCTCACAGCAGCAGCCCAGGCGCCAGACGTTTTAAATAATGTGCTGACTTTTCGAAAGCGACGCGTTGGACCTTTCCTTTCTTGATTTTGGATTCTTTAATTTTTGTGGCCTATTCCTGACAAATTCCACTTATATTTAATGTATAACCACTATATTTTTAGTACAGCATTCTAAATAGTACTAGTGGGCTAGACTTAGAATAGTATAGTGTGACCAAATAAATAAATGGTTTGGTCCAATCATATATTCACAGGGGATTTTAAATACCATAGTAATATAAATTATAAATATTAACATAGTGTAAAAATTAAAATAATAGTATAAAGTAAAGACAATAAAGAAATACACACAACTAATCAAATACGGTATAGTTTTCTTCTAAACGCATTAAGAAGTAACTCACAAATAAGTTTTCAATGTGGTATTAGTACCTAATAAGTGAATGATATATACTGACAATAATTTAATAATGAATCCACATAAGTCGTTTGTAGTATATTTTATGATTCACTAATATACTCGCATGACCACTCATTTATTGCACCCTTCGACGCCATGTTTGTTTAGTACGGCTTCGCGAAATAGTACGCCTTCTTAGTAAACCTTTCCTCATACTAGACGTACTAACCCTCTCGCGATCGTGAAGTTAGTTCAAAGGCGTAAAATGTGACGTTACTTCCGAAAACTGACGAAAACTTAGTACGGCTAGTACGCCTTGCCATGCATTGTAACACGGTCATTGTCGTTTGCGCTATTTTACAGAGCATAATAATTTGATGTAAGAAGAGTAACATATGAGCTGAATACATTTTATTTTTATTTACACAATAACTTTAACAGGTACCCATATTATAACAAAATAAAAATGTTATATGGGGAAGTAATATCGAGTTTAGGCCAAATTGAGAGGTCGATATAATAAACAACGAATGAAAATAAAAATGTTTATTACTCATAACATTGAATATTATTTATTGATTAACAGTTAACATCTATAAACCGTTGGCGTTTCTATCAGAAATCAACTGGAAATATTGTCAATTTTGGATTACTCTTAGAAGCGCGACAGTCATTCCTTCGGTTCGTATGATTTCTTAGAATTCCTTCACAAGCAAGTCAATCAGTATTGGTAGGGTCATTTATATTTTTGTTTTTTTCATTATATAATGCCATCTACATAACAATTTCATGTAGACTCCATGCATCTTGATTACGGCTTTACATCGCATATACAACATGAATACTCAATTAAAGAAGCAAGTAGGTAGTGCAAACTGGGCGTAATAAAGTCTGGTAACGCCTTCATTTATGCATGTCGTGATTTCAGCCATCTCCTATTCCGATAGCACTCATGCTCCCCAGTCTTAAATCCCTTTTCCAAGCATACTCCGAGGGGGATACGGGTTTTCCCGAGGGAAGCGTGCGCTCTTCTGTTCACGTCTGGTCGCCGCCGTGTGTGTTATCTCAAGACACGCTTAAACACGGGATCGACCGCCGTCGACTTCATCGATCGCCCGCTCCGGTCTCTGGAAGGTGGGTTCACCTGAGCGAAATCCTCAGTTGGGAGAAAACGCGTATACCTACACCCTCCTCACACCACCTGTCAAGTCTGTATCTCGCCTCGATTGTGCGGTCTCCACTAGGCTCTAAACGCCTCCAATCACTTGAATTTTAGATACGAGGCGTTGATTTGAAGTTGAAGCCTAAAGCATTGCATCGCCAAAGGAGTCTCAGAATATTCTGACATCCAGAAAGTTACCCGGTTTGAAGTTGGGAGAAGGCTAGGGTGGAGGAGGATATGTGTTTAGGATATTATAAGCAAGTTTTGAGAGCGAGAAGATACACCGTCATTGGTAGGTTTCGAAGGTGCTAGGAGACGTCTGTATAGGGCAGTTTCTAAGGGTGCATTAGAGTAGAAAAATGGGAAAAATATTAGTAGGGTCGAAGAGGGAAATAGCCAGCCTCGAGAATTAATGAGCCGACAATGGAGGCCCGTTGGGGAAATGAAAGGCAGCAGTACGCTCAAGGAAATCTAAGTGGGGAGAGTTTTAGGCAAATGAGATTTAGGGGTAAGGAAGTTGGGAAAGAATTTTGGACAACATCTGGGGGTGTGAGGGGCCAAAGGAACTTCCGCAGTTGAAAGTGGCAGTGATGGATGGGGAAATACATTAGTGTACGGAACATATTCTTAATTTCCGCATTAATCTTTATTATAAATGAAAATACATCTGCTGTTTGCTCTCCTTTAAGTAGGGAAAATATCAATTGAATTAATAAACAAATTTGCAAGTGCTTAAGATATACAGATTTAAAGAAAGATTTATGGTGACCAAGTAACATATTATGATTGAAAAATTCTTGCAATATTTTTCCTCGGAAACAATCATAATTTACATGACATTACATTTACATGTAACACAAAAACAATGATGCTGTAACGAAGGCCTGAAAAATGCCTGTATATGACCCTTTCCAATTGCTTTTTAAAAACATAAAAAGGTTTAGCAATTCATCCATTCAATACGCCGATACTTAAATAACTCAATTCAATACTTCGATCACAAGTTGGTGATATGCAATTATATATCTTAAAAATCGCTTTAAATTTCTCAAAAAGGCTTATACTCCTAAGAATTAAATTTAAAACAACTTAATGCCAAAATATAGAGAAAATGTTGTAATGATTATCTTTTTCGTGAATGAAAATCTTCACGCAATATTAATCTAAAAACATGAATTAAATGTCAAGAAAAACTGATATCAGCAAAAATTTGCACCGAAATCCTTTAATAATGCTCTGAAGGCGCGTTTATTGGGGCAATGCAACATTGGAAAGGCAGACCCTAATATACATCAAGGATCGATACGGCAGAATGGTAATGAAGGGCCATTCAGGATTTTAGAGCGATAAAAATCTTCTGTCCTGGGGAACATGCGTGCTAAGAGCGATGGGTCATTTAACCCATATGAATGGCTGAACATCCGTTGGCCTCTTTATTGCTTCAATACAAGCACGCCAGGAGATGCTTTATCGGGAAGAAATGGGTCACGCAAATCGGAAAATTAGAAATGAGAGTTCAATTAGAAAGCTTCGGAAACAAAAACTCAACCTAACTTAATCAATATTTTTTAAAAGCTATCTCGAGTAGTTGCACCTATTTTTTCATTCCTACTTGGACTTCGGGGCCATTTCAACAACGATGAAATTAACTGCAGTTTTCCATTAAAAGATTTATTATTTCCTTTTATGCCTTTCTGTAAAATATTTTAGCATCCATCTGACGATGATTCTTGACTCTTTATCTTTTGATTTCTCGAAACGATGGAGCCAATTACAAAGGAAAAACTTCAACATGCATTTTTCCAAGGGAAAGAATGAATACCTTATGAATTTACTCAGAATTTCCGTTTTCATTAACGTGGAAATGCAAACAAAAATATTTCCTGTATTTGAAGAATAATTTTAGAAAACTTACCAAATTTCAAACACTAGAATTTTTTCGGAACAAGGAAATACTAGGCAGGAATGAAATTCTTCGATTTAGAGAGTCTAAAGTAAATTAGTGTTTTCCTTTTTTTCAGCAATAGTTTTGGACATTGATCTAAGTTGGAGGAAAAAGGGTTAAAAATTAAGTCCGTATGGGAATGTGAGATATAAACTCCTAAAAACCTTGCTGACCACCCCTTGTTTCAAGGGGGGGGGGGTAATTATCTCACATACAACCGGTGTCATTACTTTTAGACGTATATCGTTCATTTAAGATCATATAGAAGACGTTGTCACATAAGAAGTAGAACCTATTTATTGTACCCCCAGGCGAAAGTTTTGGTCGTTCGCCATAAAAAAAATCCAAATTAAGCAAATGCGATAGATTTGCACCCAATTATTGAGTAAACCTAGCCAGTGTAAAGTTATATTTCATAGGGGTGAATTACTCATTAACGGAGTGAATTATTCAAGGAATTCCTGCTAGGTCAAGAGTTCAGGTACCGACATTTCAATGACTAACTCCTCCATGATCTTATAGGGTGCTGATCAACACACTGAAGACGATGGCGGAGTTAGCCGTCGAAACGTCGGTACGTGAAATCCTGTCCCCGTTGGATAATCGTTAAAAATTCACTCAAATAAATTGCTGGGAAAGCACTTGATTCTTCATTACTCATGAAACAATTTACTTGATTGAACTAGATAACTCACATATCATAAAAATAAATTCACAGTTATCAAGTGTGCGTTAAAAAGTGGCAACCACAGAAAAATCTAGATTATCCAAGCCCCGATTTACAGAGGTTCCGTATTATCCGGGGTACAGACAAATATCTTCATGGCAGTGACAAGTGAGTTCAGCTCTTGCCAATGATTATCAGATAACGTCAACTAATAATATGTTAAGAATTATTTACGGGAATTCAAAACAGGTTTTAAATAGCTTACTGGCAATTTTGTATCAATCAGTGCCAGACTTAAATGTGGAGAAGCACGAAAATATTTTTTTTCGTAATTAATATTCACTCATAACCCTTCAGTATTATTCGAGTTTTTGAATATTCGAGTCATCTTTTATCCTCATTACATAGGATAGCTAAATTGCACTGTATTTGATTTTAAAACACTGGCGTACATGAAATTTTCTGTCTACAGCCGAAATCAATACGTCTTATGCGACCAACGGGCAAATATTTTCTCTTTTCAATAGAATGTGTTGTATTTTCACGCTACTGATAAAAAATCGCGATTGTGTTCTTGCGCTGATTATAGAAATGTGTGTGGGTATAGTTGAACTGTTAAAAGAAACAAACAAAAATACTATTGAGTCATTCTATACTGATTGTTAAATTAACTTATGTATACTAAGAATCCCTAAAATGACCTAAATGTCACTTCATATTCTAGCTTCTAATAGAAAAACGTGTAGGTAGGTACTGATTTGATATGAATAACAAAAACCTACCATTTTACGCTAATTCACTTTCTCCAATTGAACCAAAAACTAAATGGTGCTAACTGTAGGAACGGGTGAAACATGGGTCCAAGTAATATCTCTATCAAATTTAAATGCCATTTTTGCAAAAAAAAAAACTGTTTGTAAGAAGCTTTAACTCCCTGAGAATAGAATAGTATGAAATATTGGCACCAAGTCATCTTCGCTTTTGAGTCAATAGTGAATATCTCCTGGAACTACGCCGATGTCCGTTATTTCAGCTGGAAAACATTATTCACGTCACGTATGTTTACACGTTCGCGGCGATCCCATTTTATTAAAGTGACTTCATTCAACTGGGAAACTTAGCTCATTTTTTATATTTTTATGATTTATTCTTATGTTACTATTCTACAGCACAGGTGAATGAGTCGACCAAATCCAATTGAATCATACACATGAAAATGTAGGAGAAATACTTAAACGCAAAGGAACATAAAAAACATTAAGAACAACGACAAAGCGAGAGGAGTAAAGTCTACAATAATCAGATGGCTGATAGGCTACTGTTTCTATTTTTTTAGCCCTATGGAAACTGAAGTTAAAAAGATAATCAGGGTTGTGCTCATTCCATGCAGTGGTTCTCTCGTAAGTCTCCCGCATTAGCGGTTTACGTAATTGTGTTTTGCTCAGAGTCAGACCAAAGAAAAAAATGTCAAAGACAATGTTCCGGGGACGTGCAGTAGGAGCGAAGCCGCCACTGGTTGTCGGAGCGGTAATAACTTCAGCTGCCCTCACAAACGTCGACGCCCACTAGCACACTAAGTGCCTCTCTCAGCTCATAAACTTGGCCGTAACACGTCCCGCTTCGGCCGTTGCCCGATGATTTAAATTATCGCAAGGCGAAGTAAAGCGGACGTGGGCGCCAAGTGGGCCATCGGTTTTTCAACCCCTCAGGGAATGTTTCTCCAGTCCTAGAGAATTAATTATCGGTCAAATGGAAAATGAATCTGGGGCATTTTACAGTCCTGGCACCTTTCTCAGTTTGGGTGACTTCGATCCAATATCTACATTACTCCTCGGAAGCAGGCCCCTTTTCAGCCACGTAGGGTAAGGTTTATTTGAAGACCTATTTTTCCTAGTCATTTAATTAGAGAGGCTGAAAGCAATGAAGATGTGGTGTTATCGAAGACTGATGAAGTTAAAGGGACAGAGAGAATCACCAACAAGAAGTAAAGTGAAGAGTTGGGGAGAAAATTGGTATATTAAAGTGAAAAACCAGGAATGGCGTTCAAATCAAATAAATTTTAAGGACTTTCTGTGAAGAACAATGAACGAATCAAGGCTGGCAGGAATGTAGAGTGGAGAGCTGCAGCAAATCAATATTCGGAGTGATGACTGCTGATCATGAGGGTAAGGTTTAAAATGTTCGGCTAATATAGTTGGCTATTATAGTAATAATTCGGCTAGCCTCCTCCACGTACGAAATAGTGTAGCCATTTCAAAATTAATAAGATTGCAATACTTCATTAAATATCGTAATTTAATGAAGATCACCTTCCGGATACGTTTATAGAGATTAATGCAGTCACCTAAAAAAGGAATGCAAAAGGAAATAATTTTGAGTAAGAGGAATGTATTTAAGTATAAAATAGGTATTCAAATGCATGCCAAAAAAGCAACCATGATGAAAAACAACTGCTGAGCGAAAAGAAAAAAGGATTAACAATAAGTAAAAAGTAGCTGAAAACATTCGAGCCATGTCCAAACTCGTCAGTTAGGTACCTAAATCAGGAAATTTAGGGAGGACGCCATCTTGTGTTCGGAAGTGTGTCCAAACTAGTTATTCATCATAAGGGAGCGGATTTGGGCAGCCAAAGCGCTCCCTACATTTAGGGTACAACAAGTTCTTCCTAAATCTGCCACCACTTTGAAATTCACATAATTCCGAGTGGTAAAAGCGTGAAAAATAGTGGAAATGCAGTAAATATGGCAGGGACGTAATTTGTTTTGAACGGAAGGACGTGAGTTCTTATGAGTATATATATTGAATGATAAATGTTTGATTGATTTATGTTATAAATTTCATCTTCGGAAGCAACGAGCAAGCACAGACATTCCTATCATGGAGTGAGACAGAATATACAATTGTCATAGCGGGGAAGTATTTTAAATGTGTAAAAATCATATTTTTAAAAATTGTCTTACACATGTTAGATATTTTTTAAATTAAAATTTCGTTTTTGGATGTAACGAATAAATCAACCGAACAGTTAGAAAGGAGAGGGAGGATCTCAACTAAAAATATAAACTAACAAAAAACTACCCTACGCCTAAATAAAGTCTACAATGCTATAAGTTTTAAACGAAACTAAAAAGAATAACTAAAATACAAAAGAAACACTAAAAAAACAGTAAGCTATAATAAATCTTCCCCACAATAGTTCGTCTTCAAACCCCATTTACAGCCAAAACCTAAAAACTAAATAGCAAGCAAAAGATAGCTATATAACTTTAGACGGAGCTTATTTACCTTTGGAGAACTGTGCATAGATGTAATTAATATTATTAAAGATTTATTCTACATCATGTCCATTGGACATCATTTCGTGGCCTCCATATGGAATGTTACTGCATGAATCTTCATTTACATGGTATCCTATGAACATCCAAAGGATACCCAATGCTAAATGGACATCCATTGGGCATCATGCGGTGGCTGGGTATCACCTTAAACAGACGTATTAATAATGCACGGAAAACGTAAGAACTGTACAGGGATAATATAAAATTGGAATTGAAGCTATTACCTATACGATCACAAATGCAATTAGCTATGCTCAGTCCAACACGATTCGTTATTTAACATAATGGAAACATTAATACAAACCCAATAAACAAAATCTAAAAATACGTACTTTATACTGCTAAAAGACACGGATAAATGCACAATCACAAGTTCAATCAACAGATCTACCAAAAGAAAACATTCATAAAAGTCACGAACTTAGAAAGATACAAACACAATGAACAAAAGCTAAAAGTACGTGCTATACTGTTTTTTGTTAGTCACAGAATCTAACTATATAGATCTCAATGTTACGAATTAACCACCTAATATTCCGAAACTGCGAAAATTATGAGGAAATGTTTTAATATCGCAATCCAATTTCAAACAACACTAGCCATGGGGACTATTTGTTCAGTATATTATATTATTTCGTATTTCCCTTGTTATTTGTTTGTTTCGAGCTCAACAGATGACGACACATGCGAAGGATGTCCCAACTCAATCTTCTTTTCTGTTAACTGCCCAAAATTTAGGTATTTAGCCAAAACCATACTCCCTAATGCCTAACGAGTTTATACACGGCTTCATATGGGATGCTGCGCTGTATGGCTCAGAGCGTGGACCATTGAAAACTTAAAATAGAGGAGAATTGAAACTTTTGAAACTTGAGCTGGTGAGGTGCTGGAGGCGAATGCTGAAGATCAAATGGACAGATAGGATCAGAAACGAGAAAGTGTTAATAGGAATAGAAGAGGAAAAAACGATATGGAGCAGTATCAGGAAGGCAAGGTCCAAATGGACAAGCCATCTTATGACACACAGCGACTTTGTACGGAACATTATGTATTGAAAGGAAAGCCCCACTATAGTAGTAAGATCAAGGAACAGATAAGCAGTAGCATAAGCCAACCTATACAGGATATGGTTCAGAAGTGATGTAAGAATATAAAAAAGTTAGGAGAGTATAGAGTAGAATAGAGGGCTGCAGTCTATCAACCTAAGGGTTGAATGACTACTGATTATGAAAAGAAAAGTAAAATATTTCTGAAATAGATTTTCGTGGCATTTGATATGATTCCAATTCGTAAAAAGAATAAAATTGACCGAGGCAGGCGAGATGTAGTGGAAAGTATACATATTGATTGAAAAACAAGATGGCACTTTTTCCACAAGTTTTATTTTCATGATACAAGTAATGTACCTGATGATGACCTAACGGTTGAAACGCGTCGTACCGAAATAAAACTTGTGGAAAAAGTGCCATCTTGTTTTTCAATCAATCGTAAATAGAACGTTGGACATTGAAAAAGCATGATCATTTCAAGGGCATTGGGTTGGTGTGTCAGCCAGGGTACAGGTTTCCCATCTCAAAGGCTTGGATAAGTACAATGAATTAGATTTTCCATACTTGAGTGCTACGTGTAGATCACTTCAAGTGCAGTACTTTTTCCTTCAGATGGGACATTAAACTGTGGACTTTGGCGTATCCTGCAAAAGTCATGCCAGGTTTCCAAAAGTCATGCCAATGCCAGGTTTCTCTCCGCCCTTCCTCCATTTCCCAGAAAATCCATCCCTTACTAACCTACTCGCTCTCTCTCTACCAATCTCCTCTCCGAAAAAAAAACAACCAACCAACGAACTTACGCAGATATCTTAGCTGCATGAGAGTATGCAGTTGAATTAAACAGGGTCCATAAACCATACGTTTGCTACGTGTACGAGGTCATAATGGACAACTGCCCATATAATTGCTAAAGATAAACAGTGTAAAGAGGAAAAAGTAGATAAGCCGTGTGAAACCGCAGAGTTGTGATTTTATTTTATATCCATTTGCGAGATCTGGGTTTCCGAAGGGAATTCAGATGGGACTTCTCTCCCGTTCCCAGGAGTTTCTACCAATATTTTCACAAGCACAAATTTCCAAAGAGTCCGCAGGGAAATGGGTAGGAAAAATTGGGCGAACCGCTCCTGGGATTCAAAATAATAATAAATTGCTTGCCTTACACAAAATCACAAAATGTGCCAACATGATACTGTATTTCCAAAGTGACCCTGTTTAGCATCCATGGCCGGAAATGCACTAGCCACAAAATTCCGGTCAGCCTCTATTAAAGATGATTATGATTATTATTACTACTGCGGTGATCCACCGGTGAAAGTAGATTTAAATAAAAGGGAGTAAACATTATCGACACATTCACTGGCACAATTTCTTGCAATATTTCTTCATTCATTTGAGCTTACGTTCTACCTCTCTGCATCCCATCCATAACGACTATTCCCTTTCTTCCCCTTAACCAACCCTCTTTCATGGCCTTCGGCAACACTTCGCCCCTCATTACCTCTTCCAACCACCTACTCTGCCTTCTCCTAAACTCCTCAAAAACGCTCTATCTCCTCATCAACCATACGAAGCACTTCCCAGTTTGTATTTCATTCCGTCCAGCACACTTTTTCCACTCTCCTGCACACCCACATCTGAATCACCGACGACCTTTTCCTGCTTTCTTAGAGTCGCCGTTTCTGCACCATACACCGCCACACTAGGTATTAAACTTTCCCCATCCACTTCTTTACATTCTTAAACGATGTCCCTGTTATCACTTTTTTTGCTGAACGATTCCTTCACTAGCTCAATTCTCTTTCCATTGCCCTTGCTACCATACCCATTTTCCTCCAAATTACTGCCCTAGTAATTGAATTTGAGTAATTTATTTGTATATCTACTCTAGTAGTACCTACATTTGACCATGCGTCGATTGTAGACGAGTCTTCTAGTATAGCGCTCAGTAACTATATGGTTCCATCGGTTCTTCCGATTCAATAGTTACATGATCCATAACCTTATAGAACTCATTACAAACTTCGGGTAACAGGAACCGTCGCTTTCGTCACTTATCTTCAAATAACTATTACTTCGATCATTTCGATCACTACTAAACTTTCGCTAATATCCATGTATTATGTTAAATATGCAAATTATATGAAGTCAGCATAATAAATAAAGTCGCTAATCGTCGCGCAATACATCTTATATTCAGTAATTACTTCATCAAACGTTTCTTGCAAAAATGCCATCTTAGTTTCTTATGAAGCTTATAATCATGCCATCCATGAGGTCCCATATGTAATGAGACAAATAAATTTATCGATTGTTTCTCCAACTCTAGTTTAACGAACTCCTTCACTTTTATTTTATAAACATAATGTAAGTATATCGATCGTACATAATGCTATTTGATGCATATATATTATTTCTACAAATGTCATGACTCGGAAAAAATCCCATGTTGCATTATTTTACGTTGGCGTCCCTGAATATCACGGCTGCACACATGCTATTCCACACATGTCGTATTTCCAATTCCCTTGAGAGATACCATCGGCCGTGACTTGCCTGTCCCGAAACGTTTACCCGTTATGCACGGCTGGCTGAGGAGGGAAAGTGAGTAGGCGGAGGAAGAGACGCCGTTCAACTATTCATTAGTTTATTTCCGGCCGCATTCAATATCGCCCCATTCACTCGGTAAGTCCGCTCGCCGTGACTCTGGGCTCCATTTAACCGTCATCCCACCCCCTCCACCCACCTCCTCTCACGTCTCCGCCCTTATTACGTCGGCCCCCCGCACCTCCCTCCCCCGATGTCTAGGCAATGCAACTGGCAGACGAAAACTCAACCGCCGCCCGCTAACTATCTTTAGTAATAAAATAGGATCCAAGATCCTCCAAAAGCGAGGATTTTTCGAGAAAAAAGTAAATAGAATGATAAGGTTTGATTTTGTAGTTTTTATCAAACAGAGGATAATTGTTACTATAAGAATGCAGATATTGAATTAGCAGGAAGTTTAAGAGAGATTTTTCCCTGTTCACGATGGACTGGTATAGTAGTGACGACAGACGATTGCTAGTCAACTGTTTCATTTTCCAAACAACTTTAGACGGCCTATTTAATAGCATTGAAAATCTGTACTTCAACACTTTTCGAAATTTATTTTTCGCTCATAGTATTAAATGTTAGTTACATGTTAGTATTAAATTTAACTGAAATGGTATTATTAATCATGGCGTTAATGATTTCTGTTTGTATTTGTTTTATCAAAGTTAACAAATTATAGCACTATTATTTAGTCATTCCATCGATATTATTAAAATTAAAATAATCTGCAACAATATTGTGAGGGACATGACTAAGTTGTGGTCACGACTTTTATATGATAGTGGGATGATTGCCTCTATGAAAGCATAATGTTTTCTCTTCGGGTCAACCTTTATCTCCAACCGGAAAAATAAAAAAAATATTTTGCAATCTGGCACGAAACAATAATTTTGTTCCAAAAGTGAATATCCATTAGAAGTATGCAAAGCGGGCAGGGTAAAAAATGCCAGCCAATGTATATATATACATTGGCTGGCATTATATAATTATATATATATGTAATATGCCAAGAGGGTGGCCGATAAAAATATAGAAACAAAAAAAGGACACTCACAAATTGAAACTTCCGATATTTCGGTGGTTTTCGTCAACCACCTTTCTCAGGGTAGAGAGTAGGAATAAAGAAATGGATAGAGATTGAGGTATGGGAGAGGAAAGAGGGGGTGACGAGGGTGTAAGAGGGGAAGGAGGGGAAAGAGGGGGAGAGGAAGGTGTAAGAGGAGAAGGAGGGGCAAGAGGAAGAGCTGGGAGAGGGCGAGCGGGGGGAGGGCGAGTGGAGAGGAGAGAGGAATAAAGGGGAGAAAAAGGAAGAGGAGAGTGGAGGAAGCAGGGAGAGATAAGATGAGGGGGAGGGAGAAACTAGTGTGATTTATTGAATCCAGGGGGCGAGAAAGCCTGGTGAATCAAAATGCAACAAGATTCAAGATCTTTGAGCTGAAGGGGAGAGGAAGAAGGGGGAAGGGAAGCAAGTATACCAACTTTAAAAGTGCTATTGAAAGTGGAGTTGTGGGAGGAGACGTGAATGGCGACAGGAGAGAAACAGAGAGGGAAGGGCAATCGTAACAAGACGAGCGGTGTCCATTCATTCTAATGTTGAGAGGAGTGGTGGATAATCCAATATAAAGAGAAGGGCAGTGTTGACAGAGGAGGATGTAAACAATGTTAGGTGTGGTGCAAGAGGGTGAGAGGACAGAAGGGAGGGGAAAAGTGAGGAACTTGTCCGGCAAGGGCTGGGTGATGAGGATGGCGCAAGTTTTGCATCGCGGGCGGTTGCACGGGGTGGGAAGGGATTTGGTGGGTTTGAGTGATTTGGACAGGGGTTTGGTGACTTTAAAAATGGCGGATAGATTGGGGGGGGGGCGTCTGGGGGGGTGGCGTCTGCAGCTGAGAGAGGGATTTTGAGGGAATATTTTAGAAGTGGTTAAGTTGTCTGAAAGCATAGGGTAGAGGTTTTTAATAATGCGTCTAAGAGAGTCAACACCAGGGAAGTAGGTGGTGCAGAGGGATATATTGCGTTGAGAAATGCTATTGGTGGGAGGCAGTTTGGGGGAGTGTGGTTTTTTGAGGATGTTATTATTAAGAAGGTGCTCTGGATAGCCTCTGCGAAGATCTATCCGCCATTTTTAAAATCACCAAACCCCTGTCCAAATCACTCAAACACACCAAATCCCTTCCCACCCCGTGCAACCGCCCGCGATGCAAAACTTGCGCCATCCTCATCACCCAGCCCTTGCCGGACAAGTTCCTCACTTTTAAAGTTGGTATACTTGCTTCCCTTCCCCCTTCTTCCTCTCCCCTTCAGCTCAAAGATCTTGAATCTTGTTGCATTTTGATTCACCAGGCTTTCTCGCCCCCTGGATTCAATAAATCACACTAGTTTCTCCCTCCCCCTCATCTTATCTCTCCCTGCTTCCTCCACTCTCCTCTTCCTTTTTCTCCCCTTTATTCCTCTCTCCTCTCCACTCGCCCTCCCCCCGCTCGCCCTCTCCCAGCTCTTCCTCTTTCCCCTCCTTCCCCTTTTACACCTTCCTCTCTCCCTCTTTCCTCTCCTACCCTTCTTACACCCTCGTCTCCTCCTCTTTCCTCTCCCATACCTCAATCTCTATCCATTTCTTTATTCCTACTCTCTACCCTGAGAAAGGTGGTTGACGAAACCCACCGAAATATCGGAAGTTTCAATTTGTGAGTGTCCTTTTTTTTGTTTCTATATTTTTATCGGCCACCCGCTTGGCACATTATATATTTATTACCCGAGTGATAGTGATATATATATATATATATATATATATATATATATATATATATATATATATATATATATATAAGCTAGGAACAAGGCGTTGAGGTTGGGGAAGGATAGGAAAGTAAATCAGTGGACACTCACTGGCAGATGATCCATGACGACACCGATGTCCACTGCTTAGAGTTTTCTTCAACCTCAACGTCTTGTTGCTAGCTTATGATTTTATATTTATTTCATTTTCTTTATATATATATAATCAATCGATGAAAAATCACTCGTGGTGAAAATATATATCAACTAAGGTGTCACAGGCGTGACAAGCTAAAAAATATATAGGCACACAAAAAATAGAAAAGTCACACGTATATATATATATATATATATATATATATATATATATATAAATAAAAATAAACTTTGCCACAGGTGGGGCGGAAATAAATATAGAAACACAAAAAAGAAGAACACTCACACACTATACGTTCTGATATTTCGGCAGCCGAGCTGCCTTTCTCACAGAATGAAGGATACAGAATGATGGATAGGCATGGGACAAGGGGTAGAGTGAGGTACATATATATATATACATAAATATATATATATATACATAAAAATATATATATATATATATATATATAATAAAATATATATATATATATATATATATATATAAATTTATATATACATGTATTTATTTATAAACCCTTCGGTCTTCAAAAAAGGATTGTTGAAAAAAATTTCACTAAATAACATTTCATTATAACCCTAAGGATGGATAAATAAATATCCGAAACGTTGGCAGTCGTTTTACATTTTTTATTTGACCTAAAACTCCTGATATTTACACCATAAAGTATAAAAGGTCGAGAAAACATATCATACGTTAGTAGTGTGAACGGGGCATATGAAGACTGAACGCGTCAAGTTTTTCCACCGTCATATGTTTTCATCCGATACCGCCGCTGTTATGAAAACATGCTGGGGTATGCCTGTGTGTGACGCATAACGCAGCGGCAAAACGACACTAAAACGACCGAATGAAAGCGTAGCTTCGCCAGTCTTCCGTTGTGCCGCGACCGCATTCTCCTTGTAATTCACGTTTTCCGCAGCGCTCGCGCAGGGAGAGAGAGCGGTTGCACGGAGCGCGGGACTCCGAACTTGCGCAGCAATCGATCCACGGGGGCAGCGAGTTGTTTTGTCAGCGGCGGCGGCGGCAGGAGGGCAGGTCGCCGCCGCAGCTCCTGCATGCACAACCCCCCCTGGTGTACCCAGACCATGACGGCGACCTCCCCAACCCATTTGCTCCCTTGGACTTCACAAACACAGGCACACATCCTCGGGAAAATCGGTTCAACTCGTGGTCTATTGACGCGCCACCATTGCTTCCTGCCGTCGACAGGGTAATTTCCCTTCCTTCCTCCCTCCACTTGCGACAAATTCACGACCTCTTAAGGAGAGGGAGATAAAATACTGCACGTGGGGAGTGCAAAATACTGCACAAGGGGAGTGTCCAGTGGTCGGGTCTCGGATTTCGAGGAAAATTTGTAATACAAGTATTTCTCTATTTGTTTCCGATGTGGAGAGGTTCCACATAGTGAAGCCTGAAGTTATTGCTAATATTTCTCTATTAATTATGTACCAAAAAGCAACCCACTTTTGGGATTATAAACCTACTAGTTTATACAAAAAACAGAGTTAATTAAATTAACGAAGAATAAATAAATAATAAATTAAATAACCTGAATGTTTTTTATTAAATTAACGAAGTCTATTTTCTATTTACAATTTCTTTTGGTGAAAAATAACAATTATATCAAATAAAAACGAAAAACAATTTCGTCCAACGATAGAAAGAACAATGATTATGGGAATTATTAGTCACATTTTAAGAAAAAAAGCAATAAAATTTCTAAGAAAGCTCATAATTCCAATGTTAATCAGTGGTCAGAAGGGACAAATATTTTTTTTACTGCCATTATTAATCATTAAGTGAGGGCTGAGGGGAAGATAAGGGCCGTGATAGAGGGGAGGATATTGAGTAAGCGAGGAAAGTAATGACAGAGAATTAACTTTGTGGATGGGATGATGAAAGGAATTATGTACGCTGAGATGAAGAAAACAATTATGTGCGGATATTGGGGCCTAAGCCTATAAAATCCATTATATTTTTACTCTCTTTCATTTAAACCTACCTTAACCGGCATTATATTACTCTCCTAATAATATTTAACCATAAAATTGGAAACTTGGGACATAAGGAAATGGTATTGGGGTAAAGTGGAACTGCACTAGTAGTGAAATCATTATACATGCAAGCCAACCAGTGGAGGTTATTGTTTTCATATAGCGTTTTATTATTTGACCTACCCTAAAGGAAAATGTTTTTAATTTGCCCATTCAAAACTAATAATGACATTATTCTAGGAACAAGTCAACCAGTTGATGTTATTTTTTTTCACATGAAATTTTACTATTTGAACTACCAAAGAGGAAATAATTTTTAATTTTTCCATTCGAAATACCTACGTTAAACAAAATTGCATTTCTTTTGATACACAAAAGCTGACCATTTAATCTCTAGCGCCTCCGAGACATCTAATCCTTCATTTTTAGGAATTGTAAAGTGATCTAGTAAAACCTGAGGTAAAAATCTGGCTCTTTCTTCCATTAATGTAGATAACCCTAGGTAAGGAAGCCTCATTTTGACGCTTCAAGGGCTATTAATAGGATTTCCATCCAATGTTTTTATAAATCTTTTGGCAACGAGTAAAATTATTAACTGTTGAGAATATAAAATAGATAATATAACTTACTGATCCCAGTAAAAAAACAATATAAAATGCTGTTTGAATGGAATAATCTATTTTCTTACCTATCCTATCCAGCTAAGACCCTCCAGTTAAAAAATAAACAGTAAGAACCCGGTCGTGGAAATGGTGGAAGTCGCGAAAACATTAAAACGTGTGGAGAGGGCTGCATAATAAAAGAGGTTCTTAAGCATTTTATGCTGGCAAATGTCACTTACTTGTATTTATATTCTGGTTTACACGAGACATGTTTTAGTACTGAAAATTGAACCAATTTTGGCACACATAAAATTGTGTAAAAGTATTCGTTATAAAGTTCAATCGTATTCGATGAATGCGTCAAATTATATTTTCAGTACTATAAACTGAAACAAGTACACGATACTTATTCTTCATCCGAGTTTCGCAACCATCAACCAATCACACATGAGTAGAGCGATTCAAGAAAATAACGGCGGGCGGAGTTGGAACCAACTAAAATATTGTATTATTAAGGAAGCCAAGTCTTACCGTCTGCGTAGTGAGTTTTCCTGCACTAATTGTAAAAATGTACTCCTGAAACACCAATGAGGCTAATTTAAAATTGATGGAAGAATATAATAATAAGGGAGTTTTGTTTAACACAAGAATCGTTAATGATGTATGTATGGGAAATAAATAATAAACACAATTGCCTCTGCGCACGCGCTGGTCAGATATCGCAACGGAGAGTCAAATCTAATGAAAAAGTTCATCCCAAATTTACAGTATCCAACATTTAGTGAGATGAATTAAGTTCCATTTTTAGTAATGAAGAGTTGTGTATAAAAAATTTAAAGCCTTACACTTCATACATTTCATATGCTTGACCTTGCGTCATCGTGTACGTTTACAAAGCCATCTCCATGTTTATTCGCCACGTAATATTATACACAAAACAGGACAAGAGCTAGTGAAAAAGGCCCATTACTATGGTAAGGAAATGGTTTCCTTTTTAACCGTTCGATCGTACCACCTCATCTAAAAATAAAACCTCTGATCAAAAATTCAAATTTTTACTCGCGTAATCACGTATAGGGAGCCTTTTATGTGCCCAAGGGCTTTCCCCGTCAGGGAGTATAGGCGCAGGCTAACTGCCTACCACGCTCGACTGATTTCAATTGTTATTTTTACGTCGCAGGCCTTTTCTCAGCCTCTCGTTTCACCCCCCAGGTGGCGTCGAATGAGGAAAGCTGAAGGAGGAGGCAAGAGAGGTGGCGCTTGTGCAAACTCTTCCACTCCGCACTTGATCGGAGCTAACGAACCAGTCCCGTAATGAACGGAGCCAAGCGGAAGGAGATCTTGGACGTCTCTAATTTAAACATGGCCTGAGCTGTCCTTCTCCGAGGACTTCGGGCAGGATTGCGGACAGAAGAGCCTTTGAAGTACATTTACATCTACAGAGTACCAAAACTCGAAGAACAGCGGAACTGGCCGCGCCGCGGCTTTAAACAAAGTTCTATGATACTGATCACGCAAGTGTGTGAAATTCACAATTAAAAATAATGAAATCACTGAAAAGGATGACGCCAGGGTAGCTTAATGCCCCCTTCACATTACTAGCTTTTTACCATGTTAATCCACTTCAAGGGTTAGAATAAGTAATACGAACGCCAAGTCGGCACCAGCCATGGTAAATATCTCTACCCGGGTTAACTTATCATAGTTATCTATCTGCAATAGTAATTTTATTCCACTGGAATGCAGGTTAGATACAATACTCAAGTGATCAATCGTCATCATCATCAAGGGACTGGTAGATCATGAGAAACAAATGTGATACACGCTGAATAGGGAATACATGTTGTAACATTGTGATTGAGGAGAGGTGCGAATGTGGGTGGAAATCATCAAAGATTTGTACAATGTAAGTGTACAATGGTAAGAAGCTTGTAAACCAAACGGTCAAAGGAAGGTATAGGTGGTTAGAGAACTCGGCCTTAGACAAAACGAGGTATAAGTGCTTAGAGAACTCGGCGCGATATAGAAGGGTGTGGGTCCCAATGCCTCACCAAAGGGTCTTTGGTGAATGATTTCTATATTGGATTTCACACATTTACTGAGTACCCTACAAGTCATCTGAAGGGAGTGTTGCGATGAGTGATTCATCACCAAAAATGCTCTTTGCTACATGCTCCCCCTGTCAAAACAAGTTACAGTAAAACTTCTCCGTGGGAAACACGGAATTTTACGGAAATTTCGTAATTGAAAGGAAATTAGTTTCGGTAGAATACAGAAAGCCTTTAGAAATTTAAGGAAATTTTTCTGGCATTCCTTGGCGAGTCAACTCTCTTTCGTAGGAGTTTAAGAATAGCAGTAAATTGGTCAGTTCCTAATTTCCTTCCGAGTATTTCAAAATGTTGAACTCAATATTAACAGTTATGAATGAAGTAACAATCTTTGGCAAAAAAAAATAATTTAAGGAGCTCTTACAGGAAATCGCAATATGTACAGAATGTTATAAGGAGTTCTACAGAAATGGCTAAGGAATTTCTGCTGTAACTGCTACGGAATTAAGAGTTTCTTCAAAATATTGTTTTAATATTTTAAGGAACGTCTACAGAAATGACTGAGGAATTCTGTAAAATATTTTATAGAGAAATTCAACAGAGTTTTATAGCAGGGTCTAAAAACAGTTACAACTGTTGAGTGCGCAATATGCGGTACTCAGCGTAAAATAAAAACGTGTTATTGCCCTCTGTGGATGAGACAGAATATGGATGCACAAGAGAGTTCTCTACGCTTCAGTAGATTAGAGCTGAGTATCGTATGTTATGGTAACAGCACCGCCATCTGATATGCTTCACTAAAATACACCCACGGAATGAAATTATGGAGGCACTATATAGGCCATCTTTGTATCACCTCGTGGTTGGTACTTAAATGCCAATCCCAGGTTTTTCTCCATCCTTCCTTTCATTCCGAACGTAATTATATCATGGCGTTAACTATTTTAGTTGTCGGTCACCTACTTCCAGCATATGTATACAATAGATCGTGCGCGCGCTATACTTGCAATTTTTCGTTAGTGGGGAAAGAGCGAGCTGATACATGTGACGTCAGACATGGTGACCCATTGAGGTGGTGTTTGCACGCCAAGCCCGGAAACCACGTTTTCTCCTCAGTTAGTTTTCATCTCCAGCTAGTTTCATACACATTCAGTATAAATGATAGTGTATAAATGATTAATAAGACTGCGTTATTTGGGCAAAACATTTACCAGAAAAATATCAATTTTACAGGTAAAATTGATATTTTTCTGGTAAAGTACGTACATGTGATTTCCCGGTAAAAACAAGCATAATTAATCACTAATGGTGTCTTCCCCGTCATTAATTATTTTATATGAACCACCGCATTTCTTTAAAATTTCGACTTTTCAACAACAGCGCCGGGCTTCTTTGAACAATAAAGATACTTTGCCTTACCATGTCTGACATCACATTCCTGAGGGTTGGTCTGGAGACAACCTTCTCTGCCGAAAGCATCTCTATTGTACTCATGCTCAAAAATCGCCTCACTAAATATTCAATCAGCCAACAAATACGGAATTCGCGCCTCTTTATCAGAACGGAGAAAAGGGGGCGGAGCTCACTTTTATTCGAGCACTTAGTTTTCCAACCGGCCACAGCAGGTGGTGCGGTGCTGGCGACTCTGTCGCGGGCCCCGTCTCTACGCGTTGAGTGCCACGACCTTATGAAGAATCCAATTCAGTCGAGCGTCGGACAGAAAGCAATACGCATTCCATAATAGATGGCATCAAGGAGATTCCGCACATCGGAGGAGGTTGTTGCTGAGTTGCGGGAGCAAGATGAAGACCAATCAGAGAGTGAACGGGGCACAAGAGTCAACGAACGGCGCAGCTCTTCACCAACGAGCGATGAAAGCGACGCATCCGGTTCCGAAATCCAAGACTGGAACGACGAATCGGAGAGTGACTCTAGCGTCCGCAGCTCTGATTCCCCTTAGTAAGTATTTTTCTCCCTAAATTTGTCGTGTTTTTTCCATTATTTTTTACGCATGAATTGGAAATAATCCATGATTAGGTACTCTACTAGAATATTCGTAGGTTTTTGGACAGTACCTGTCCTAACCCCCATTTCATGGTCATATTTACACTATCCTGCACATTGCCGCATCAAATCTCTCTTTTACATCTCACACCCTCTGCCTCTCCTTATTTCGCTCAAAATTCCTATCCTCTTCCGCGCTTTCCCAGCGTTCTCCCCTCTATCACCCTCTGCAACATGCCCTCGCCTCCTAGCACGTCCCCCATCTACCTTTCCCGAATCTCCGCCACCGACTCCCTATCCCCTCCCCCATCACATCAAGCACTTCCTCGTTCGTCCTCCTCAATATACAGAATAACCTCTCTTCGGAAAACCCACATTTAAAACGTCTCAAGTCCAGGCACATCCTTTTTCCGCAATGACCAAGTTTCCGACCCTTACAGGTTACTACGTTACAGTTTTCACCAATCTTTTCTTCAGTCCTCTTCTTGGGGTCCCCCACCAATTCCTTTATCTCCGAAAATGCTTTTATATCCAGCGCAATTCTACGTATGAAGTACCTACAATAGAACCCATTCTTCTCCAAAATACACGACAAGTACGTACACTGTTACAACTCAATGCTCAATTTTATGCCCACCGCACTTATACTCAGCCTTGCCTTCTTACTGTAAAATAATCTCATTACCTTCGTTCTTAAGAAAACCCTTATGTTTATCCTTATAATCGGTCTAATATTGTTAATGCTTTCAAATCTCTACGTAGCTGCTGATTTAATACACCTGTTAATGAGATTATTATAAGTACAGTTTTACTGAGTTCTCGAGCCAGATATCTTTTATCTCCTCTGTCAAACGCTGATATTTCTGTATTTTCGATGTAATATTTTCTTAGTTTTATGAATTTGGAATAGATACTCTATAGCAGTGGTTCCCAACCGGTGGTCCGCGGACTAAAGGTGGTCCGTGAGAGCCTCGGGAGTGGTCCGCAGGGCATATAGAAAAGTTGCCAATAAATGGGGATTTTGAAAGTGATGTGCGTTGAAGGAGACGGGTAATTCATTTGTTCTGTACACTAATTACCTACTGGTAATAATGAATAAATAATGTGTTCTCAAAAACTGCTGAAAATTGGATTTGGTTATGGGAAAGGCGCTGAGGAAGGTTTACAACTGATAGCGGGTATGGTGGGGGTGGTCCGTACATGATTTAATTTCAGGCTGAGTGGTCCGCAGGCTTCTACGGGTTGGGAACTACTGCTGTAAAGAATATGATGCTGTTTTTGGATTGAAGTTAAAAGCCATACAATCACTATTATTCGGGTTTAAGAAATCTGTTATAACATTTCTAATGCAATAAATTTAGTCGTTATCCTTTGAAATGCTCGGGAAGGTTTCATTTGCAACCAGAGTTTACTTCCATACGGTATACAGTACATTTTTACCAAAGCAAAGTTGTTGTTATTGATGTCATCTTCATATTTTTACAGTCACCATGTAGAACCTACCACATCGCTGGATATAGCTCCGGATGGAACTCAGTGGTTTGAATTGTCAGCTGACGAAGTTCGAGCAGGGAGTCTCACAAGTCAAAATATTTTGCGTTCACCACCAGGCCTCACACCATATGCCAAAAGAAATATGCAAGAGACGTCGACATTGAGTGCATTTCGGCTGCTGGTGAGTGATTTGCTGCTAGACACAGTCGTCAAATATACAGTGGAACATGCGAAGATGGAATTTCCCGATTGGTGCTTATCAAAAGAGGAACTTATAAAATTTATCGCGTTGCTGTACGCCAGGGGCTTGTTAGGGCAGCGTCATTTTCCAATAAAAAGCTGTTGGGATAAAACCTGGGGCTCTAACATATTCACAAACACCATGCCAAGAGATCGTATCTTGAGTATAATGAAACATCTACGATTTGATTCGCGATCTAATCGCATTCTACGCCTAAGAGAGGATAAATTTGCTTTGGCTTCTGAGATATGGAATATATTCATTTCAAATTGCCGGGAATGCTATTATCCGAGCGAAAGCGTGACAGTTGGTGAGCAGTTTTATCCAATGAAATGCAAATGTCCATTTATTCAGTTTGTGTCGAATAAACCGGATAAATTTGGTTTAAAATATTGGGTGTTGACCGATACCAAAACTAAATACTGCCTGAATGCATTTCCTCATTGTGGTAAATATGAAGACAGGCCATCAAATCAGGCATTGGGGGAATACGTTGCACTGCGTTTGACTGAGCCTTACAAGAATTTAGGCATTAATGTCACTTGCAATAAGTATTTTACTTCTGTTCGGTTGGCGGAAAATTTTAAAAAGAATGATATTACTCTCGTCGGAAATATGAGAAAAAACATGCGAGATGTTCCGGCTTCTGTACGTGTAAACAATGACATCCATACAACCAAAGTGTATCGTAGCACCTCCGGTCACATTCTCACCAATTATCAGGCAAAAATGTACAAGAATGTGCTTGTACTAAGCACGATGCACTCTTCTGTCACAATTTCAGACACGAATAAGAGAAAGCCCGAGACAGTATTATTTTATAACAAAAATAAAGTTGGAGTAGACATGATGAACAGCATGTGCAGAAAATATTCCACTCGCTCAGCGACGAGAAGGTGGCCTGTCCATGTCTTTTTCAATCTCTTGGATCTAGCATCGATTAATAGTTGGGTGTTATTCAAAGAATTAACGAAGAGTAGGATGAGTAGAGAGAAGTTCATTCAAAACCTGGTGGAAGAAATGATAGGAATCCCATTTGAAAAGAAGACCTCGTCTTCCCAAGAAATAGATACTTCTTCGTGGGTGGCGCCGCTGAGGACTCAAAAAAGAAAAAGGTGTCAAATATCTGCGCAGTGCAACAACAAATCATCAAATGTGTGTGGCCATTGTAAAAAAGTCTTTTGTGGAAAGTGCTCACAGAAAATAACAATGTGCAAACGATGTGTTCAATAGTGAATTTCTAATTTATTATAATTCTTGTGAATTTCACATTTGCACTGATGAACTTGATAAAGTATTGTTAAATGTATCGTGAAAGAAAATACTTTGCAACTACTAAAATAAATGTCATTTTTAATGAATGATTTCTTTCTTCAATTCATTGACTCATGAACACACTTCATTGCCAAACAATTGATAAACGAATACTAAATATCAGTTAGGAACAAAGATAACGGTAAGTAAAATTAAAGCATTAAGAACAACATATTCTACGAAATTGTTGGAACTTTTCGGAAATATAGCCCATGAAACGGTAAGAAAACTTGATTGGCCAAATGACCCTGAGCCTGTCTCCGTACTCAGAAAGTTCCATCCTAATAGCATTGAATGTAGGCTAACGGAAAAATAAACACAATGATATGATAACAAATAAATGAAATGCAAAGTTTTACAAGTGAAAGACATGAGGATTTAAATACATACTAGAAAATCATTCCAGAAAAAAGATTATTTCAACTATTAAACACCTTAATGATGTGATGATGAAACTGGTTGTTTCAGGTGTTACTTGGTGGAACTTATTCATTGTATAAATGAAGAACTTTAACTTTGTGGTTCCACAGTGATACTTTTATTAGAAAAACACGGGTTTCGACGTACTATAACGTCATATTCAGGTGAAGACTCTACAAAACACTCTCTTTTTGTATCTTGTAGAGTCTTCACCTGAAGATAACGTTATAGTACGTCGAAACCCGGGTCGTGCTAATAAAAGTATCACTGTAGAACCACAAAGTTAAAGTTTTTCATTTATGCAAATCCATGATTAGTATGGCATGTTATTATTGCCACTCAAACATGAATATTTCCAACACAAATTGCCACATAGGTTAACAAAATATAGGAAAAAATGAATAGGAGGAATAATGCAGGGAACACGAAAGTCAGTTTGCTCAAAATGTGGTTGTAATTCATTCTAGCACTCTGACTTCTATGATAATTGACGGAAAATGCAATTCACCACACAATCCTTGTCATAGACAAAAATATTCCGAACCAATTTGTATCTTTAACCGTGCAAATTTACTCTTTATTAGCCGATATCGTCTAAACGTTTTTTTAGAGAAATTTTGAAATGGATGTCTATTCCAACTTCGTTAAACGCTTGTGGACACGATGCCGTAACTTGGTGGTAGTCACGCAATATGTTTAACTAAGCAGAAATTGCCTTCTCCAAACCACACTGCCCAGGCTTACGTTGAAGTGAGGGAAATAGTATTTGTCGTAAATGATTTGATGGAATAATCGAAGAAGATTAATGTAGTAATTTATGACGTCGTAATGCTTAAATATTTTCTTATTTATTTAATTATGCTTTATACTTCCACTCTTAAATGATTCTTGGCAAGTCAGTGAGGAGTAAAATCATAATTGGCTGGAATATTTCAAGGGAATCGTCTTTTAGAGACCTTTTGAAATTGATGTCTATTCCAGTGACATTGAGCAATGGAGTGAGAGCAACAAAAGTTATACATAAATGAACTGCGCTTCTGGATTCAGACATTGGAAACGTCGGCGATCATGGAGAGCCTAACCCGGTGGGAAACCCGAGAAGAACTTATCAGCATCATTCGCCGGTAGAGCCTGAAATCATGCATCAGCTCTTTCTTGTTGAAACTGATTATTCAGTCAGTGGCCTGTTACAATTAAAAACGGCGAATTGTTTGTGGTTGCTGTCCAAATACCAGTGGTTAAAGAAATGCATTTTGTATCATCAATATATTTCTGAATTTTGGCCTGTACATTTTGGAATATATCAGGTATGATATTTTCAGAAAAATATTTTCTGCTGGGAATAATGTAAACAGGAGAAATTTTGTTAATCATTCTTTGAAAACCTAAAAAATATACAACAGAGTATGGCTGAATATCAACTGCTATCATTTCTCCTATCTTGCTCTATGCTAGATGCTCTTTGGATCGTGGGCCATTTATATCCAATAACTTTTTCTTTTACATTACTTGAGTTAAGGTGGTTTGTCTTACATTATGAGTCATAGCTGATGAACGTGCTGCTTCATCGGTTTCTGTTGCCGTCTTTCTACCTTCATTTACGAAGTCTTAAGGGTGAAATTTTTTTAGGTGATTTCATGTTTGTTGTAGTTAAAGTCTTAGCACTTTTTCCACTTCTCGATATACAAGCATTACATAGGTAGCATTTGGAAAAATTCTCCTTTTTCTCAACCTTAAAACATTTCCACGCAATACTGGAAGCCATGATATTTTTTAAACCTTTTTGAAAATTTGTCTCTCTCTCAGTCTGCTCAGGCTCCAGATAATGTTATGTTGAATCACTGATAATATGTTTTACCGGGATAGCATACGTTGTGATCCGACCTTTAAGTCGGTTTATCGTCCCTCCAGCACTGTAGACGCCTTGTACAATCGGGATATCATTGCTGTATTTTGGCTTCTTAAAGTACTTTTTTTATCTCTTCTTAATGTTGAGGAAAAACTATTCAATTTTCCTAAACTATTTAATAGTTTTTACCGTAACAAATTTTACCTTCAATTCAATTCACAATTTTCTCTTTTTCAAGAATTGTTATAATTTTAAATAGCTTTACAGGAAAAAAATTATAAAAATTAGTTATAAGTAATACCTTATCGGCCGTGGTGCCATCTCTTACCGGTAGTGTATTTAATAATCGGCTGATTAATCGATATCGGCCGATAACGCGTGGGCGAGTAATCGGTAATCGGCCATTTCGCTTCTCGGTGCAACTCTAGTTTTAATACTTACCCGATTAATGCAATCGCATGCCAGCAGATGGCGTGCGATTTGGGTTTTCATATTAAGACAATTACCGCTAGGCACTCCTCGCACCAGCGATGGTGCCAGATGTGTCGCCGCGTTTACAGAGCTTTAGCTGCGGCAACCGTTCATCATCGAGCCATCGACTCGAGTACGGACATCGAATACGGACACATCAAGGATGGACACAAGCAAAATAGTAGAAGGATACTAAAGCTGCACTACCGGAATATTATAAGTGAAAAATCCACTCTTTTTCACTTATTTAACACACTCGGATAACAGAAGTGTTATCATAACTCTTCTTTCAGCCTCGTACGAAAAAGTTATGCAAAAAAAAAACGGTTAGAAGGATTTCTCCATTGCGTTAATCCGAGTTCTCATTGAAAGAAGGACGCTTGCCTAGACCTGGAACTACAGTTCCTCTGATGACCCCATGGAACCCTGGCTGATGAATGTCTTCAATTTCCACGTCGGCACGTATCCACTGGATTAATTTCTTGCGTAAATAAGTGAGACATTTATACTGCCCTAAATTTTGGAACTCTTGTTTAGCATGGACGACGAAATGGGATAAGTAAACAACGAAGAGAGTAGTCCCGCTAGATGGTGCTGATTTATTTCACCAGGGAATTCTCTATTCTTAGGTGAAGCAAAGTCTATTGCTGTTCCACTTTATACGATTCTCCAGGGTAATTTAACTAGTTAAATATATTAGAAATTACGACACTGAAGTAAGACACACGAAGAGAAACTTCTATTGAGTTGAAAGAGAATGAACTTTTGGGATCCTTACGTGATTTCCTGAATTTCATTCTAACTTTCACTTCCTCTGCCGGGTGGCTTGACAGGAATGAAGTTCCATGTTAAGGTCTGCCCATGTCTATGTACAGTATACCAACGAACCGTGGACAGTTTTATACTATAATTATAAATAAATTTCATTAAAATATTAAATGAATTTCACTAAATTATTTTAAATAAATTTCAAGCTCTCTACCGTAAGTTCCGATAGGAAATGGAGTACAATGTATGGAGGACATTTACGTATGTATACCAATGAGCAGAAGAATATTTCCCATTTAAATCATTACTAACTTGTATAAAACTATTAGTTAAATTTCACAAAATCATTATTACTTAATTTCACGCCCTCTCTTGGATATTAAAACAGGAACGAAGTGTAATGGCTTATATTCATCTGAAAGTGTACACAACGTCCTGTAGACTGTTACTCATTTAAATTATGATAATAAATATTCTACTTGATGATTTTTAATACTGCCGCGGTGAACGGTGATGAAATACTTATAAATGGCCACCAGAAAAAAATATTCGCCTGGAGTGAGAATCAAGTCAGGAATCTATGGATTGAATCCCGGGACTTGCAAATCTTGGTAGGGAGGTGGTCTACGCATTGACTCATTGGTTTTCTTCCCATGGAAGTTCTACAAATACCATACATGCCTTGAAAAGACAAGAAGCCAAAACTTTCATTCCTTTAAACATGGGCAAATTTTTTAAAAACCGTCAAAATAGATGCACTGAGTCACCTCTGAAAATGCATCGCCCGAAGTGGGCGATCAAAGGGCTATTGGAGTCACAACTTCTACTTGATGGTATGTTGGGAAGGTGAGAGAGCTCAACTGGAGCTTAAACCGAGCTTGGGGTATTTCAGGGCAAGAACTTAACGTTTGCCAATTGTAATTGTCTTTCACGACGCTATGTTCCACGAGGAAATCCGTAGCCGGGACTGACTGAGTGCTGGACGTACCCACTATTACTGCAAGAAAGCTTTAAAGTGTCCACTCAGTATGCATGTATCATAAAATGCGTCTCCTTGCTGGTTTGTTAGTTTGGAGAGGCGACCGACAACCGAGATCATTAGCGACATCAAGAATAGCTGGTTAGATAGGCTATGTCCAGGGATCGATAAAGCTACAACCTTTTTAATGATAGGGAGAATTGTAACTTGTGCCATAGTTTTCTCTATAACACGATCAATTTTGCTGTAACGGAGCGCATTATTTTCTTAATGTTTACAATCCTCATTTGATTAAAACTTACATGTGGTGCCACATTCCCTATTTGCTGCCATACTATGTGATTGGATGCAGCTCAACTCATATAGGTGTTCAGGGACGGAAAATTGTACGGTCTTTAATGATGGAAAAAGAGATAAGAGATCCATATCATTTCCAAAATCCCTGAAAATCATCGAGGCTGAAACCCATCATTTTAACGGTCATAGCCAGTTCCCCTGAACTTGCACGTGAAAAATTACCGAGTGATGCAGGGGATAAGGGAAGGATTAAACATTCATGGAAAGGATCAGGATAAGGGAAGGATGCGGGGGACGGAGGTCAGAAAACCGGCGTCTGCATTAGTCTACTATCGACAAAAGGCGTTAAAGGGGTCCACAGTTTAACGTCCCATCCGACGAACGGAGTACTGATGTGCTTTCCTCGTAGCCACTAAGCAGGGATCGGAATTCTACTGATGATGACTACCCATATCTGTCGCGGTTCAAACACGGGCCATAACAATTTCCTTAAACCAGAACGCTCTACCAAATGGGTTACCATAGGATTTACATCAACGCTGTATCCAAATGATACTCAGGCTACTGATTGTTGCAGAAACTTATTAACAAGAGTATTCAAATGGCAACCGATATTCTAAAAAATAAATGAAATTCGCATCATATTCCCTGTTCGCAAAAAGCACGCATCTACCGTTTTCTGTCAATGTAAAGGAAATATTTTAAATGATATTTTTTTTCTCAACTTCTTATATTATACCTACAGTGCAAACGTCAAAAAGTTATAATATCAAATAATATATTTTTTTCAAACTTCTTCCAGCGTTTCGGATCTTTATTTATTCATCTTCAGAGCTATAAATAAGTGATACATGATAATGAAAAATGTTTTTTACAATCTTTTTTAGCACAAAATGGTTAAAATATATATATTACAGTCATTTAAAAGAAAAATACATGGAAATATCCAAAAATATGTTACCTTTCCAGTTTGTTGATGTTTTTATTTTAATTTGTTTCCTTGGATTTATTTCTTTGTTGAAAAATTATATTTAATTGAATAAATTATGGTAAATTTTACATAAATAGGAAATGTCTGTCCTTTTATTGCAACTTTTTTGATTCTGGAGATATGGAACATTTAATTTCGAAGTAGCCAGAGTTTTAGACTCAGAACAAAATTTATCAAAAAGAATACTCAAAGAAATATGTATGTTTAAAGAATATGTACCCTGGGGATCAGGTTAGATAGGAATCATATTAGATGTTAATGTGGTTAAGGCTAAAGATAGTTCAATGAAGGGAAAAGAGATAAAATAGTTAAGTCTTGGCATGATGGCCAAGGAAATCAATTTGCAGCAGGCCATTATTAGTAGACAGTGTAAGCTGATAGAGAAGAAAATAAAGGAATGATAGGATGCAGAATTCCAAGATATGTATGAGGACAGTGGGGAAAGAGAAGAAATATACGTAATAGGTAAGTATAGGGCCTCATGATTGGGATGATGACAAGTTGCTCATATGCTGAATGAAGAAAGAAATTGTGTGGATATGTAAGTAGGTACCTATGGCTAGAATGCAGTAGGTAAAGGTAATTTTTATATAGTTAGAGTGGATTTTATAAAAGTATATCTAAATCTACCCTGCTCAGAGGAAAATCAACGTAAAATATTAATCACCAGCTTATTAATTTTCCTATATTACCATTGCCTCAGCTGTTCTCCATTGAAGGTAGTATTTTGTAGTGGTATTTTTTACTTTGACAGTTGAAAGTTGTATTTTCGCAGTTGATACCAGAACTTCCAACTCATGCTCTGGCCATTTGCAGTTTTTATACTCAAAACTACAATGTTCATTCCCTACCATTATCTCTTCAAACGCCTTCATCCACTTTTTAATTTTTTGTACCCGGCCTTCTTCAATATATTTTCCTTTCGACTTACAGCAAGTTTCCAGCGTGAGTGTGTTTTTACGGTTAAAGCACGCTTGGTGTGCAATCACTGCCTGCCACACACCCCTAAGGTGGCTTTCAGGGTATCTCGGGGAATGTAGGTGTACGAAACGTTCATATGTTCATACTGAACAGGGTAAAAAATATTCACGAGAGGAAGATAAATGAAAATTTTAGAACTGCGTTCTCTTCTGGGCACAGTAGAATTTTTTGCGTCCCCATGCTTCCCTTCGTCAATGGTCGGAGGAGGTCGTGGAGTACTCGCTCAGCTTGAGAGGTTCGCCGGTTACCACCTGCCAGTTCGGTGACTTGCGGTTTATCGTGTGAGAAGCGGGGGAGGGATATTACGGAGAGGAAACGGGGGTAGAAAGAAAGTTTTCCCTTACCCCTGCCCCTCCCTACATTCGGGTCGATGATGACGTAAAAGACCGTATGGAGGGACAGATAACTAAAAGGGGTTAGCAGGGTAATGGGAGGAGGGGGAGGATAAAAAAATTCACATAGCCCATTCAGTTCTCAAAGGCGAATGTTTTCATATTTTTTACATTTCTTTTTCGGTCATTCAAAAACTCCGTCCACCCGGGCCACGAGTTGTGGGAGGAAAGGCTTGTCGTAATTATTGCACCGAGATGTTTCCTCTCTCTTTCTCTCTCCCTTCCCAGCGCGAAAAAGAAATGGTGACCGCTGCTGGTGATTGCGAACCCCACTTGCTTAAACGCCCTCTGTTTATTCCGAGGTACATAACGACAAAAGGTCTCGCTCACTTTTTCGCCTCATTTCAGCTTTCCGTTGTGAGTGGGAAGTTGCTCTACTTCTTATAACATAAAAAAACGAAAATGCTTCGGCTGACACAGGTTCACACTTACACCTTGTTTTTTTTAAAAATAAATTCACACGTAATTCAAGCTAGGGGTTCCACAAGGGTTGACTTTTGCACTTGTTTTTTTAACCAAATATATGCATTCGGAGCATGATCCGAGGGAAATGATGCAATAAGTCAACCTCTTAGTTTCCTAAAAAAATTTAAAAGGATAGAAACGTGTTAAATGGGATTCTCTGATGACTACTCTGCAGGACGGGCAAATTGATACTTCCAACGAGTCCGCGCGCATATAAAATCATTCAAAAAGAAAACTTGATGGAGATGAAAATGGTGGACAGATATAAATAGCCTATGGTAATTATTTTGTTAATCCATTGGTATAATTTTGGAACGCAGCGGAAATGCGTAATTATCACTTCAAGTCTACTTCTGCGAATTCATTTTCGCAAAAGGCCTTGAGTCACTGCAGGAAAATGCAGTAGCCGGGGGTGTTAATTTGAAATTGCTCTGGAGGTGACAGATTAATTATTACATTTTCACACCCTCAATAAAGGCTTTTGCTACCCTCCAGCAATCTGTAAATATAGAATTTCCCATTGTTTTCAGTCATTAAAAAGCTATCATGACTATCCGACGATCGAACATTTAAATGCTGACGATGGGACTAAAATAAACCATGCATGGAAATAAACAAGGATAAAATACCGATGTTGAAAGAACGACTTCCTAAAGCGCATAAAATGCAGAATTTCTTAAAATTTAGGTTTTTTTTGTGCAGGTTTCATTCGACTTATTAAAGATTCGCCTGAATTCTGGTAGAAATTCTGGTCTGACATAAAATAGAGAGATTTGGACGCCAGCAAAGCCTTAGCAAATTGAAGAGAACCTACTCAGTAAATACAGAGAACACACAACCTTTATAACCAAGTATTGATTGTCTAAAAAGACATGAAAGCATCGGTTAACAGCTCACAGTTCAAAAATAGAAAAGGAATTTCTAATCTACTCTCTGTGCTGTGAATCTCTTCACAAAAAAAAACATCTTCTGGAGACTGAACTGATGCCCAGCTACACAAGTTAAAGAACCAAAATATAGTTAGGAAATACAGGCTTCCACCCTGAGGTTAGTTTGATAAGTCGGAGTAGAGCTAACAAAATTTCATGTACCTTTACATAAATCATTCGGGAATGGAAAAAGCTTTGGTCTATTAACGAGTTAAATGAAATTACGACTTATTCGGAATTCTGGAACGGATATTCATTGCGTTTTTATTGACTGGATACAATTTTTAAAGCAGTGAATTCCAATTTGCAAAGGTATAACCTACATTGAAGATTAGAGCAGACGTGAACAGATATTTCTTATGGCAATCATTAGAGCGCCATTCAGCCATGAAATTTGGACTACCATTAATGACTTTTCTAGACAATTTATAGGCTGCAGACTTAATTCAGTAAACACTCAATGAGAAATTAAAATTTAGGTAAGAGTTTTTTTCTAATAACGAGTTTTTCGGCTGTTGATATTCACGACCAACGGAATAAAATTATTATTTTTTGTATTATACGTTAACCGGCCTTTACCATCTTGGATCTGGCGTATTTAGTGAAGAAAAGATATTACCTCTGCTTTAAAGTGTTCATCACCATAAAATTTCATTTTCACGGATGCAAAGTTCACCACAACCAGTAAAATATAAAAATAAAATAACCACGCATGAATTCATGAGAAACAAAAGTTAACCTTCGGAAATTTTCATTGATCCCAATTCCTGGTAAACGATATCAACTTAACTAACATTCACGTAAATTAATTGCTCATCCATGACATTCGAGTGTAAGTCCTATATTTAAATTGTAAATTGAAGTTAACAATGGGAAAATTAAATCGAGAGACTTTAATTTGCAATCTTTTCCATATAGATAACTCATGTTGCAATGGAATGATCGATTGCCCTTATGTTTTATTGATTAACGGAAGATGACAATCATTCCATTTAAGGAAGTCAATCTAGGGAACGTGAGCTCTACGGCCTCTTAAAGTGACAAGTTATAAAAATCTCCAATGGCCGTAATAAATTGGCACCACTCGTCAAAATTACACCACAATTGCTGTGTTGGTTTGCGGGAAAAAGGAAAATTCCACGCCAGTGACCAACCACAACCTCTCGACCAGAAAACCCCTGTGTTGGTTTACGGGAATGTTACTTCCTCGCCAGTGACAACCACAGACACACACACTCAACCCAAATAGGGATCCTTCGCTAGGGCTAATGAGGCCCCGCTAAGGATGCCTGGGTTATGAACACAAACAAACTCACAAGCACTCAAGAAATCACTCACTCACTCACTCAGACGGGCCCAACTTCTGGGAGAATCTAGCTCAAAAGAGTGTAGTCAACAAACGGCCTTTAAAACAAGAAAATACGAGGGTGTGCGTCGGATACACGTATTTCGGCCACAAGGTGGCCCTCTTCAGCGAACTGAAGGGAGTAATCACTTGCAACGCAAGGTTGTAAGTGTGCGCAACTAATGCTTCCAAGTGGTTGTAAGTGTGCTCAACGCAACAACATAGTTGTAAGTGTGCGCAATTTACTAAAAGGGATTGAGAAGTTGTTTGAATCCTGAGAAAACATGCTATTGATATATTTAACGACTTGCACGATGGGAAAAAATTTTTGTTATATTAAAATAACCCAATTTGCGAAAGGAAGATAGTCTTTTCTACAATATTCTCCATGACGTTTATTTTTAAATCTTCATCATCATGATAGATGGCAACATAGATGATAACATTTTAAACTAAATAAAATTATCCGCAGGAAAGTCCATAAGAAGGTTTAATACGTTCAGGAGTGTATTTTTACGTTCATTTTGTTAATATTTTAATTTAAAGTTCCATACGCTTTTTAAATCATATAGTAAGTCTTTGACATACAGTAAGGACTCCACATATCACTTCACCGATTGTTTTTTGGAGATAGGTATGCAAGGATTTTTTTGACAACTCTACAATAACATCCATTGATTTATATTGACCCATGCTCGTAGTTCTAAAACATGATTTCATATATATAAAAGTAACTACTTACTTAACGATGGACAACACTTTTTTTTAAGTCAACATACTCTATATCCATGGTGGCACCCTTATTTCACACAGCGTTCTTTCAAAGAGCGGTATGCTGTGAAGACGCTCCAAATCATCCATACCTATGAAATAAATGAGAAAAAATGTCAAATATCAGGGCAATACTAAAGAGTTAAACTGTAAAAATTCAAATAGATAGAGTAAAGAGTGATCCAAAGAACACAAAAGATAGCATTTGGACGACTCTCTTTTTCCTTGGAACAACTCACAATTTGAAGTCCCAAATATTATAGTAGGGTGTGAAGACCTTAAATTGAGTTTTAGGAGACGCTTATTCGTGAGACACACTAATTTAATTAGCTACATCGATAAATGGTAGCTATTATTATTATTATAATTATTAGAGTAATATACCAGTTTAGGTATTCAGTAAGTAGAAGATAGTTAAAATCTTCAAGATTTCTACAGCCAGATAGATAAGAACTTATGAGAGAGAAATTGAAAACAGAACAGTTACGAGTTGACTTTAAATTCTATTGCGGCATCAGAGTTTCCGAGCGAGAATTAAATCCCGCCCGTTCCTGTGAATGTTCACAATTTTTCTCCCCCGACTCACCTTGCAGAGTTTGTGGGTAAGATAAGAAGTAATGCTCCTTGGACAACAAATAATAATAAATATCTTTCAACTAAATCTCAAATTAAGAGGAACAGCCATAATTATACGGTTTTTCCGAAGCAATCGTATTTTGTTCCTTGGCTTAAGATTCACCAGCCATGAAATTCCAGTAGAATGAAAAAATGTAATTATTAGGGTGATCTGCCTGTAAAGAATGGTTTTAATGGAAGCTATTAAAAATCATCGAGGTTTTTACCGGTTCAGAACAGTATCTACTTAAACGATATTTTTCTTCATTTCAGCATACGTACTACCCATCTTCATCTCGTCGATTAAACCTATTCTTCTTTCCCTTCCCCAATCACCCATCATCCTCCCCTCTTCCTCTATCTCCTGGCCTTCAGCTTCTCCTCGTCCGATTTTTCCTGCACCTATTCCGACCACCTACTCCGCCATCATTTGATTTCCTCAAGCATTTTCTGCTCCTCACCCGCCACAGCAAGTACTTCCTTGACTGTCTTGCTCTCTGTCCATCGCATTTTCTTCATTCTCCACCATATCCACATCGCATATGTATGCAGCATATTGTTTTCCTCTTTTCTCATAGTCCAGGTTAATTTGGAATATCCCTACGCTATCATAAAAAAGTGTAGTCCATAATATTGCGCATACTGGTTCAACCATGCAGTGAATTAGAAGTTAGCAGCTCGTAAAAAGATAAGGCAGGGTATTATTTAAAGTATTAATTCTAATTAAAGAGAAAAAACGTCCCTAAGCTACATCCAAATTATATAAATATCCCTATAGTAAGATTAAAATTTCTAGTATAGAATACTGCGCATAATGTTTTAACATCACAGTTAAATGGAAGCCATGTATCCCGTAAAAAAATACGATGCAGTTACGACGTTAAAAAAAAGAATCATCGCTCAAAGAGTAGAGAACGTAAATACAAATCTAAGCTGTGTCGGGTGAAGGGATTATTTCCTGGGTTAAATCCCCGCTTTTCTCGGAAGGGGAATGAACGGGAAGGGGGCACGGTACATATGACATTCCGGGTGAGAGAATCAATTTTGCCCCACTGAATTTTTCAAGAGGGCTGCCATGTTTAATCCGCGTCTTTCTCCCCTCCATTGTCCATTAAACACTAACACCACTCCTCCTCGCCACCAACCCGGCACCCGCATGACTCCCATGCACCCTTATGCTGCGTTTCAAGGGAAGGGAGGGGACCTAACAATCCTTGTCACTCCCTCCATTTTCTCTCTCTCTTTCACACACACAAACCCAACCTGCCTCACTCATTCCCACCCCTATTCATGCATCCACATGCTATCCTATCACGTGATCCGACCCCCCCCGTCTTCTCCTCCCTCCAAAACAGATTTTCCTTCCCCATTTCTAACCTTTCTCCTCGCACCCCTTCTCTCCCCATACACCCCCTTCGATACATCACAAGGAGGCTAGATTTAAAAATGTAGGCAACATTCCGCGTAATACTTGAAGCCAATTCCATAATCACAGTCGGTACTGTTTAGGCATTATGGTAGCAGCAAAACATGGTGGCAGTTGCTGAATAAAGCCCTTTTCAGTGGAAGAGTTCATTCCCTAAGAACTGGGCTCCACTAATGGGAGTAAGGTAGTCTCCGCGTTACTACCAGGGTTCCCAAGGTCATAGACTCCTCAAAGCTATCTTCAAATGCTCAATCTGTCATTTTGATAAACTTTTTAGCTCTCTATGGATCCAAATCCAATTGTTTAAATAGGCTTCAGCGATGTGCTGCAAACAACAGCAGCGTATTATGATTTAGTTTCATTTGGATAGTAAACATTGCCGAGAAACGCGCTTCTGAAACTTTTCCGCCCTCTCAAGTGAAATGCACTTAAATTGGCAGTGCTGCCTACAAAGTGCTATCATCTCCGCTTCTTTCCTCAGCCAACCCTTTCAATAGGAGCCTTCACCTAAAAAACCATTACGCTCCGCGCAGGCTATTGCCACCATGTATCGCTACCGCTATATCCCACCCAGCATCGCCCATTCCTTCCCCTAACCATGCATCCACATGTTGTTCTATCGAGTGATTTGACCGCCCCTTTCCCTCCTACCTCCAACAGGTATACCCTCCCCCTATAAAACATTTTCTCTACCACTAGGTACCCTCTCTCTCTCTCCTCAATACGCCACCTCCGACAAAGAGCTGTGCAATGCTTCTCTTATTTAACTATCACCACATAAATGTTTCATAAAAAAAGATGCATTATTCTTCTTGAATCACATATATATTTCATGTCCATGCTATGTATAATATATCATTAAATACAATATCAATGGGATCATTATTATGATAAATTAAACTATTTTTGTGAAAATACACAAATAATTTTATTTATCGGCTGAAGAGAGGGTTAACGCAGAACATAGAGGTTACGCAGCATAATGGAGGTTTTGCAGATGGACCTTCTCAGTTAAATGGTATATTCACCATACGAACTGGATTCACTCGGGGGAGAAGGATAGTCTCCGCGTTTGACTGGAGGATTACCGGGGTTGAAAACCCAAAAATGCTCCATCTGTCTTTTAAATCAACTTTATAGCTCTCTTCGGCTCTTAATCGAAACTTATGGATTCTCGATTCAGCCAATTCTAATCCTGATTTGTTTGGATCGTGAAAATTGCCATTAGACCTGTGTTTTTGCGAAAACTTATCCACAGAATTGCGCGCAATTCGTACATAAATTTCAAAATAATGCATATATGTTTGCGAAAGTATTTCAATCATGCAGTTCTCCAAATGTATCATTACGGTAACAGAGAAATAACACTATTTTCACGACATGTTAGCTGCTAATCTGATCCATTCAATATGCCCGTTGTGCTATTGCACTGTATGGGTCCACCTATCTCCTTCTTTAATCTAAGGTGACATCACATCCAACACGATTTATCTTGCGTGCATGTATGACCACGATAGCAGTGCGATATCTCCGGTATATCGCATGTCACATTCGATGCATCGGGACATTTCACAGCCCCAGTTCGGTCGCGACCTTACTCACCCCTTTTTAGTACCTACTCAACCCTGCTCCCACCTTGGCCTTCTCTCATTTCTTTTTTTTCTCCACCCCTACCACCTTCATGGCCCATCCAAAAAAACTCCGCTCCCTCCCCCGACTTGGCTCGGAGCCAATCTCGCAGATTGGCGCAGGACTCCGGGGGTGGGTCTGTTGAGTCCGGCGGAGGGAGACCCGGGGGAGGAAGAATGGTGAAACACGTTTGTTGGGGGTGGGGTGACAACTTCCGAGAGGCGGTTCTGAAAAAGGTGCATGAGGGACGTAGCGGGGCCCCTGCGAAAGAGAAACTTTATATCGGTACTCACGAGCTAAATTGGAACATAGACTATTTTCTGCAGTGACGTTTGTTGTAATCTTATCAACATTGTCGGACATATAATACCGCGAAAGCAGTCAAAGCGTGCGCTTAGCGCCATCGTCCACGAGATTGAAGCCAAATTTTGGGTGCCCTCTCTTTTTTGACTAATTTGGAGGAAACCGGGACTACTAGGTATTCACTACCCACATATTCACATGAATGTCAAAATTCCGTAAAGAAAAAAAATCATTCGCCTTGACCGGGGCACGAACCCGGATTACTTGATATCGCGCCTGGGACTTCTTCCAGTTAAGTTACGGGAGGTATCATCCCCCTGTGTACAAGATTGTCGGATATAAAGAGGAATAGAAGCAGTCAGAGCGTGGGCTTGGCGCCACCGTCCAAGAAGTTGAAGACAAACTTCAAATACAATACTGTGCTCGCTCTTTTATACAAAATTTGATGATACAGAGTGCGGAGCGGAGTTACCTGAGGAGTTACCTTAGCGGAGTTACCCGCAAGTGTACAGAGGTGAGGAAGAATTTCAAAGTGTCAAAAATTTAAGGTCTTAAAGCTTACAACCGTTATTTGGAGTCAATCAACCCCAGGAAATCCGCAGGGGTGCCAACCTTAATATTTTTAAGGGTGAGGAATTGTTTTTTCTTTATTATCCGCCAAAAATTGTAAATTTCGACATTTTTCCCATGACAAAAGGTATATCCTTCTATAATGCACTTTTTTAGGCTAAATCATCAGTAAATCGCCGTAAGTGCTCAACAAACTTAAGAAAGTTAAGTTCCTGGAGCTCTTCATAATATTTACTGAAGAGATCCCCCTAAAGACATACACTTATTGACACCAGGTGCTCTTAATGTGGCCCGTAGGGTGGAGAGGGCTTTGCACTACTTGAAAATCTTCATGGTGTATCCGCAGATTTTGCGTATTTGTAGTCCTTCATCACGTGCAAGCTTGGATTTATGCATCTTTAGCTGCTAAGGCTCCAGTGTAGGACTTAAATCCATCAATTGTTTTTCCCTCCATAATATTCTCTCACCCCCCTAGCCTTGTAACGTACGTTGGATTTCCGTTGTGACGTAACGTCAACCCTCAATCAATCACTTCCCCTTCAATTCCCCACCTTATTACACTCTCTACCCTTCTAGATTTTTCTAAATATTAGTTCGCGACCTTGTATCTGTACCTAGAAAATGACTGTAGAGCAGTCGAAACCTGGGTCAGTAATAAATTTCTCTTCTATGAGTGGATTTTACGAAGTATTTTCGTTTGATTGAGAATTCATTTTCACCAAGAGTCTGTCACGTTTATCCATTGGAAGACTTGAAATTTCTTAGGAATTTGTCTGGCTTTAACTCCCAAGATCCGAGGGTTTCTGCAGCGTCAGGGAAGTACATTCACTAACCAGTCACATTTACTAATATTGTGGTATCCTGGAGACAAATCAGGCATATTGGCCCTCTGATTTTATCCTGGTCAGTGGAAATAAAAAGAAAAATGGTAACTACCCTTCACGACGGCAACAATTCTAGCGATGAGGCTAACGCCCTAACTTCAAGCCCGTCGAAACTCCAATTATCTCATGAAGATCCCTCGAGTGTTGCTACTCTATATTCCCTGAAGATGTTTGAAATATTTAGAGTTAAGGTAGGTTTTTAAGAGGCCGACCCCTCTTTCTGGGATGGCCTCGAGTAATACAAAAAAGAAGGTTTCGTTTTCAAATCTTTGACCACGGTAAATGACGTAGTTGATATAGCAGTCATCCTCGACTCAGGCGTATCAAGCAAAAAAATGTTAGGAATAAAAGCAATTATCTTAGCCAGTTATTAGTGATAAATAAAGATAAAGCATCGTAATGCAAACAAATCTACAGTGAAATTTCCATATTGACTTTTTCGTAAATTTTTGTTACTATTTACAGTGCGAAAAATATGACTGTGACTAAAGATGTTTTAGTAAAATGCATTATTCAATTTTAATTTTTTATAGAGCGTATTCACAGAATGGAAAACCCGAAGGATAATGAGCAAGTTAGGAAATATAGTTGCAGGAGTTGACGAGCATAGAAATGTGTCCTGCGTGTTGTCTAGACACCAAGTAGGTACAGATAATTTTTATAACATTATTTAGCCGATATTAACGGCAATTAATTGATTATTTTGGCTAAAAATATGCATAATAGAAGTATTTACCTTTCAAACGAGAGAAATATCGAAATTTACAATTTTTGTCCGATTATAGAGTATAAAACTATTTCTCACCCTTAAAAATAGCAAGTTCGGCACCCCTGCGGCACGGGTTGCCGAGGGTTGATTGACTCCAAATTTCGTAGATCCAATGTTTGTATCAAAAGAAAAAAGTTAAGTTTCAAGACCTATTAAATTCGAAAAAATTAAATGCCAGAACATTTTGGCCCGTCCTAGTGTACATGAGTGTGAAAATGCCATTGAGGAAAACCATTCACCTTGACCGCAACACAAGCACTTGTAGGTGACTCAGTAAAGGTAATTCTGCACGGCTAGTATCCAGTATCCTCCAAGTTTGTTACCGAAACCATTTTTGCACCAAGATATTTGCGGAGCTTAGGCCATAATTTGATAACATAAATTTTTCTTCAAATATATCTACGCTCTGAGAAGTTGTCACCTAACGAATACTAGTTTTGGCAATTTCATTCACTGATTAACGAAGTTTTTCTCGTAGGTAAGTTAGAAAAATACTTAATATTCAGTCATCTTCGAATCGGGTGCATGGTACTTATCAAAAATCGACAAACACATGAACAAACTTGCCCGCAAATCGATCCCGCGATCTTTGAGATAGAAGACCCAGCTGCCACTAATTCTTGCTGGAGGTTACAATTTACCTTTCCTTAAGTCTCTAAAAATCCTACAAACACCAGAATAATTACCCTTAAAGGAGTAGATGGCCTCATGTGACGGTCAACTCTCCTATTTTCCACCAATACTTCATTTAGATTTACGACTCGTGTGGATTTGTCACGTCCCTAATCGGCGAATGGCGAGTGATGCATGTAGCGTGAGGTTACTCGCCCACCAATGGGACAGAGGATACGCGGTATTAGACATGATACGTGCACTAAATACCCCTTGAGAGAAGCTGCACTAACGCGTATGGATTGCGCCGTTGCCGTAAACGGCTGTCACATTGGGTGAACAGAGACATCTTAAGTTACACATGCAGCATGCTCTGCAGGACTCCAATGCTTATCCTACGACTTCCGCGAGGCATTTCGCTCAATGAGGGACGAGGCTGTTTTCTCATCGCATGGAGGACTTATCTTGCCATATCTCTTTAAGTTAGCCACTCGTCTTCCAATCTAAGGAACGAATCCTTCCCTAAGGCATTAAATGTACAGACAGAGTTTAATGTAAACACTCCATATCTTATTGTGTCTTATAGCCATAAATCAATGGAAAAATAACCATAACCCTAAAATTGATCTTGAAATTCAAACGATAAGGTAATTTAAACAATGGTATTGGTTTCAATTACACGTCCAGATTTCCTGATTAGCATAGAAAGTCATGCCAACATATGACCTCATGGAGAGACATCAGCGCTAACGTCAATAAAAAATTGGTTGCCTTCCAATTTAAATTTAAACTTTTACAAATTTTATCGGAGCAATTGAGTCTTTATCGGCAAGGCAAAGGTCCATGGTTCGATCCTCAGTCCCGATAGATTTTTTTCAAAGGCAATTTCCACGTATTTTCATCGCCGGTTTATGCAGCGATGAAATATCAGCCTACTGCTCAAATCACGGCATAAGTGATGTTGCAACATTTATCCTCGCAGTTAGTGGATTCTTGGAATTCCACATTCCCTAAGGAAGGGGCTGGATATCAAGTTTACTTAAATCCTTCCCAAATTGCCCTCTGAATCAGGAATCCTAGAGAGCGTGGTGGTCTCTGCATTGGTCCGACAAGCCAAAGATCCTTGGTTTGATAACCGGTTCAGGTGGATATTTTTTAACTTGGGCAATTTCTAAATTGACTGTTTGTTTGGGTGATCAGCGGTACCTATACTCTATTTTGAATCATAATCTTCTTAGTCTCAGAGTTAATGTTGGATCCCCTTCATCCATCCGACAATGGGTAATTTTACTTGACCAGTTCTTCATTAAGAATCCCTTCATTGAAGAATAGGGCGAGTAAAATTGCCAATTATAGTATGGGAGAAGGGGATACAACGTTAACTCTAATATGTCAAACTTCTGGCAGAAATAAAGGGAGATATAACCATAGAGTAAGTACATGCTTAATATACTTACTCTATGATATAACAGAGCTGACATAAATACTCATTTAAGAAACAGAATGCATGGAACTGAAGGCAAATGAGAAGAAGACAAACCGTACGCATATCTTTTGGCAGATGATACACAGGATAACAGATTAATGGTTTAAGGACGAACCTTTGAAGGAAATGAAAAAATTAAGTATCTGGAAGTGATGATAGCTGATATATATACCGAAGAGCCTGAAATAAAAAGTAGAATTAGCCTAGGCAATAGAGAACCTAGCCTAGCCTAGGCAACAAAGTTGCAAGCAACAAACGTTTCGCTCCCAATATATTATCACAAAAGACAAAACAAAGACAACCACACAATACTCCAACCATCACAAAAAACGAATAAGGAGGAAGAGAGGAAAGTCATTTTGATCGAGAAAAAGATTTTAGGAGAAATCTTTTGACCTCATACTTGAAGTTGAAGTATGGAGGAGGAGGAATAGCAGAGAATTGAGAGATAAGTATAAAGAGCCTGATGCAATAACACATGCACCAAACAGGAATGAGATAATCGGGACATGTACCCCGGAGAGAAGAGAGATTCATCCCAAAAAATTAATACTGGGAACGCTGATGAGAGAAGACTGCCAGAAGGACCTAGGCGCAGATGGTGTGACTAAGATTAATTAGATCTTTCCCGCATTGGGAGGCTTGCTCGCAGAGGAAGACGAAATATACCGTGAAAAATGGAGAGCATAGGCCATTGTAGCCAAATCCCAGCTTGGACATCAATAGTGATCAATAATGATGAAGCACTTCCATTAAGACAGGAAAAATAGGTTGTTCCCGCACGTAATACTATAGCAAATTGATTAGTTATCTTATTTATATGCTCACCAGAGCTAGCAGCTCCTCTCGCAAGCCTGCTTCACTTTCAAAATGGTTGTACCTATATGAATTTAAGTATGTGTTTCGTTCTTTAGCACGTTTAGTTCTAAATATTTTTGTTGTGAATAAGGCAGTGCATGTTTTAGTGGAATTTCACCACCAGCAACACACTTGTGAGGGGGCTTTCATATGCTATGCTGATGTAGACATATGTTAGGCCTTTTTGATATCCTTTTGCAGTGATATTTTAAGGGTTAGTAAGACGTATGAATTGACGGGAGTGGAAGGAGACGATAAGGGGAAGGCAAAAGTGACTGATGATGAAAAGAGTGCAAATCACTCACAAAAAATCAAGGAAAGCCAGGGGAAAAAATAACGCTTCATAAGCATGTAAAATTGACACGGAGCGGTGGGTTTCTATTTTTCACGCAGATTTGACAAACGCTCCTCACCAGTCCTCTTCTGGTAAATTGAGTGGAGGGGATACATGAACATGCATGCACTCATATTTCCATGTAACCCTCGGAATTGGCACATTGGCTCATGATGGAGGGAGTGATGGCAACACAGAGGTTCGAGGAAAGCGAAGAAAAGTACGTCAGGAACAAGTGGGCCGGAAATAAGTGGAACAAAAGACTTTAAACTATATAATTCTTTCAGGAGCCTTAAAAGTGATTTAGGTATGTGTAAGGGACAAAGAGGGCGCAGTATGCACTGCGCCCTCTTTGGTTGAACGGGTACTTTTTGGTAAAAACCAGAGTATTAAACCTATTATTCATATGTTACATTCTTATGGCCGGTTGCATGCACAATTAGCTATGGGATTGGTATTTATGAAATCACGAAAGTTATAGACCTTATTACTAAATTAAGGTTGCAAAAATTATCTCCTTCATAATTTATCTCCCAGTAACCATTGCTTAGAATGTTTGGGCCACTCTAATTCCGCTCAATAAAATTTATGCATTTTTATATTGTGTATATAAATTATTTCTGCACATTTTCACTAAGCCTGAGTAAATAAACTGGTTATTCGTCGTATAATGTATCTTGTTTTAGGTGATCAATTGTCCAAGTGATACATTACGCATCCTCCATCTTGGTTACTTATCTACTACATAAAAGGGTAGGCGTACGTACGTACGGTCAGTTTCTAGGCGCAGTGATTGAGATGTGCGCCAAAAGATTGCAAGTGAGCTCCCATATACGTTCTCCATTAACTGACATATGGCGCGGGCGTATGTATTTTTGAGAATGCACAAAAGGGAGAATGCTTAGTAACAGCTCCACCCACTTCAAAAAAATGTGTGCACAAAAAAATCTCTGATATTTAGATATTATATATTGTTTACCATAGTTACGTATATTGCTTACACTTAACAAACATAAATTACTATTTAATTATTTACTTTATTCATTACTTTTGGCTATTTTGGCAATATTTTAGCCTGTTTCTGCAGGCTTTTAAACTAGTGGCACTAGTGGTACAAGTATTACCCTTCATTTCACCAAATAAAATACGCTATGAGACCATTTATTTGACCAAAAAATCATCGAATGTTTCTACAACGCATATTAAGCGAGTTTCTTGACTTATACATCTCATAACGCTATTGAATACATACGCCTTGTTTCTACAACCGGCCATTAAACGAGTCATAATTACTTACAACGAGTAGTATATGTACGAGTAAAGATTGTACGTAAAATGTACTTTGGAAATAGTTATAACGATTTTGATGAGATATTACATAGGGGTTAATATATAGGGCTTGAGGTAGGAATTGGGTTATGTATAATTTAAGGGAATGGACCTAAGTTGGATCTTAAGGAATTTTAAAGTACCGAATTTGAGTATAGAAAAGAATTACGGTCAAATTCATGAAAAGCATGGGAATCAATGAAAGATGTAATATAATAGTTTAATGTTAGACTTCTAACTTTATTATAATTGCACTAAGATATTAACCATTGGCCTAAATTGCGCGATAAAGTTTAAATTTGAATTTCCTATCGTTTCATTTGGACTTAATGGCCTATGGCTTTAGATCAAACATACCATTTTGGCGTTCTTTTGTCCTTTTTAATATTAGCTCCAGGGTTACAGCCGTTATTGTTTGTTTATAAAAGGGAAATGAAGGCACATACCGTAGTCACAGACGTAAGCGATTGGTGGCATTGCAGTGTGTTTTCAACGATACTCCAAAAAATAGTTTGCTTAGCTCGTATAATTTATTCATGAATTCGCCTATAGAAAAATTTAAGTCCAAACGAAGATGGCCCTCAAGATATAAAGTCATAATTAGCAAAATTCCACGATTAAAAAATTGATATTCTTAACTTCAAATAGGTGTCCATTGTTAGGAGTAACTGCAAAGGATAACTTACTTATAAGCTACGAAGCTTTTGATAACGGCGATGCACCCTGAAGTAATCCATGAAAGTCTGCTATGTCTGCCGAAGAGTAGAGTAGAAGTAGAGAACCAACCAGAAGAAAAAGCGAGTAAAGTGAACCAGAGAGCGGGAAAAATTAATGGAGGCGGGTGAACCACATGCATCAGAGGAGAAATGTGCGAAGCGGAGGAAATTAATTCCCCAACCGCCCTTTCGGGAGCTTGCAAAAAAGAGGTATTCTATAAATTGGACAATTGGTCTCCCTTCCTCCCTATCCAAAGATTAAAGCGTTGCCCGGAGTGAAAAACTAGGCACGTAATTGCCCTACTTCTTGCACCAACTTTTTTCAGGTTAACAAAGCTTCATGTCCAAAAGAGCAATTAAAGGTATTTAAAAGTTCACCCTGGTCCATAGTCTCGGCTAGAAAGTTGGCCCATGCCTCTATATAATGAAAGGGGCGCTAATCGAATCATTTTATATGAGAATAACATATCAGATGATAATAATTCCACCATTGATTTCTCTCTGATGATTGATTTCCATTGATGATCACCATTGATTTCTCTCTCTGATTCACCCACCACAGAGCATAGTGGAAGTATTGCGTCACAGTTGTCCCTTCATTAGATTACACTCATCACGTATGAACCATAGCTGACATAAACATCTGCATTCGAATACGGTTGACTATAATTATGTATTTTCGATAAGTTTACACGGGTTTCTCTTTTTTCACGGGGTGATGTACTTACTACATTCACTAATTTTAATACATAAATATAAACCAATTAATTTCGTTTTTAATTTAAAACACTGCTATATTTCTAATCCAGTTCATCCTTTCCATGTATTTTTGTTGTTGTTCCTACTATTTAATTAATATGCAAAACATCTTTAAAAAGTTTAGGATATTTTCTAATATTTCCAAGTCTTCTCACGACAACCGTTATTGTTCCTTGAGATTCTGTTATCGTTAACAGAAATTAAAAATAGGACGAAGAATATATTCGTTAATCATTAATTTCTTTTAATTTATTTTTGCAGCAATGAGACTATCGCTCATAGAAATCATGTTTATGGGCATTTATTCAGTAGAATGCATATGGGAAGCATATTTGACGAATTAATGAACGAAGGGTTATTTTCATTAACTGTGTGCGTTATTATGGAAGTAGAATTATTATATTAAGCATTTACAATAACTGCCTCTGATTAATTTGATGTAGAAACTTAGCGTATATACGAAAGCATAGATCTTTTATCAGCCATCATAAGGCAAAGCACATGGGCAAACGTATATTAAATAAATAAATGATAATTATGCAATGTGTAGGACAGTTGGGGAAAGTTCTCCTTAACTTTTAACTACTGAATTAACGCAGGTACTGCTTCTACCCTTTAAGGTAGACTTAAATGCAAGGAGAGCAATTCTAATCTTCTTCCTAGAAGTACGAGAAAAGAGAACTTGCGTATAATAGTTTATATTGCTCATTTGATAATAAATAAAAATAATACCCTTGCCGATTCTGTTTTTAAAACCATTCGTGCACCGCCATCATCACGTCAAGGAAAATTAGCCCGGAACTTCCGCGAAGCTGTTTATCGAAAAAATTGACGATCGCGAGGAACGGGAGGTGCAATTCCGTTCGTATTTCTCTCCGGGGTGCATTTCACGCTCCAACTGGGCCTTACCCAAAGGATCGCTCAAGAAAGCCATTAATATCAGTTGATCAAAGGTCGGCTGCTGTTGTGAGGAGCTTTCAACGGGGAATTTTCTCAAACCTTTATAAAAGAATTATCCTTAGGGAAACAGGCAATGCAGGTCAACAGCTCAAAATTTATCGTAAATTAATTTAATCAACTCCTCTCTGACATAATGCACTGAAAGAAATCCGATTCATACGAAAACAATGGCATTATTAGGAAACCACCCGATCAAAAAAAGTATCACCAATAACCTCAAAATAGAATATGTATTACAATTTAAATTTTTAGAATGTGACATGCCGTACAAAGACGTAACAAGTATATTTAATGTTTTCCAGAGGCTGTGGTGGACGATAAAGGTAAAGGTAAAGCAAGAGAAGTAACTGAAATACAATCATATAAAGCAATGGTGGTTTTTTAATCAGAATGCTGGGAAACAATAAAATTTACCTAAAAACAAATAAAAATATCGGAAATTAAATTGCTCCGATCAGTGAGAGGCTGTACAAAAGAAGATGGATTAAGAGAGACAGCCATAATATAAGAGCTGGGAGTACAACCCACTGAATATTAAATAGGAGAATACAAATGGAAATGTAACGAACAAACAATTCGGGTGTCTGGAGAGAGAATTTCCAGAAAAGCTATGGCTTACAAGCAATCAGGAAAGAGATGTGACGGAAGGCACAGGAATTGGATGGTGATAGCTAAAGTCGAAACATGCTTAAAGCTGGCCTGAACTGAAGAAGAAAGAGAAGAAAGAAATGGGTTGGTGATGCAACCCAATAGTTCAATGCGGTATCAATTTAGAATAGATTCTGGGTAGCCAACCCATTCATTAGGTGGAACAGTCATTTTAAATGGATACGTTGGATTTTCTGTACCATCCACTCTCTGGCATCCGCTGTACAATTATAATCAATGCCACATACAACTAAAAAGGACAGGATGTAGAAGAAATTATTTAGAGAATAGAGGTGGACAATATCGAAAGAAATATGTCATTATGAGCGGCAAATCTGCATCCTTCAGAATCGTTGAAACGCATCCTTTACAGCTCTACACAAAATGCTCCCGTTATCCAGGTAAAGAAGAAAAAATATTTAAATTGGCTGATTCGTAGAGGAGGGTACTTTCGATTGCTGGTAATGCCACTGACACAAACCACTTCGTTTTTACGATGTTCTGCATTACTTTTCTAAGTAATGCCGTGAAGTAAAAAAAAAAATTATAAACTTCTGACGTACGTCTTCGGCCGACTGCCATTAAGATCTTACCTTAAGACAAAAGTAACAGCTTTTAAAATCACAGTTACTTGTAGCTGGAATATTGACTGGCAAAAATTTATCAACATAGAGATAATTACAGCATTCAGTTATTTTTTCACTTTCCAAACAGTACTGTGCACGAAATTTCATTTACTTAGAGATATTCACCACACATGGACGTCAACAAGAATTATATTTATGAAAGATAATCTCAAAATCACGCGACAAAATTGAATACATGAATATGAAATTATGAGACAAGCGTTTGAATAGACCCAAGTCGAAAATAGTATCCAAAGGGATTTCAAATTTAGTTTGTACTTTAAGGCTGAAGAATGAAGGCTGGAAAGCTATGATTATAAAGGAAGAAGTTGTTAACTAACTGAAGATAACAAATAAAATAAATGCTACAGTTACAGTTGATCTCAAATCAGCGTAAATATCTGTAAACATTTGACAACCAAGCTTGACTTTGCAAAGAAAGGCTAATCAGGAATCCACGAGATGGCGGAATGATTTAAACAACTTAAATTTACGGAAACCGCCAAACCAGGGTAGTGTGGTAGGCCCCTTGTTATTCCTAATATCTATCAATGATTTCCCGGTATCAATTAACTCAAGCATAAGATAATTTCCTGATGAGTGCATAGTCTATCGTTAAATAAAAAATAGAAATTATGAGAGAACGCTCCAAAAAGACCTTGACCAAATTCACCGTTGGTCGAGTTGTAAAAAAATAAAAATATAAACAGCAATAAAAGTGTGCATATTCAATTTTCAAATAAAAGGCTAAGTGATAGAATTGAATATAAATTAAATGGAGACGTAATAGCCAAGTCAGATAGTTGTAAGTACCCGGGCGTCCTGTTAACAAATGATCTGGGATGGGGGCCCCACATAGAAAATATAGCTGGGAGAGCGTTTAAAAACCTCCACTACGTGATGAGGAATATAAAAAAAATGTCCGAAAGAAGTAAAAGAGCTGGCATAGTTTACTACCGTTATGCCAATGCTTGAGTATGCCACGAATGTCTGGGATACCCATGATAAGGGGAAGGCAAAGAGCTTGGTAAAGGTCCAAAGGAAGGCAAGCAAGGTACGTTTTGGGGAGGCATTACAATACAGAGAGTGTTAGCAGCATGTTAAAGGAATTGGGGTAGAATCCACTGCAAGATAGAAGGAAAGTAAATTGGTTGTTGGGAATGTTTAAATACTATTCAAAACATCCAGCCTGGTTGGAATTGGAGAGGAGGCTGGAACCACCAAATTTTTGTGGGGAAAAATGACCACCCGCTGAAACTCACATTAACGAGGCAAAAAACGAATGCTGCGAAATACTCCTTAAATCGCGGGGCCTTGGAATGGCATCAATTACCAGTAGAACTCAAAAAACCATTACCAAGGAATGTAAATATTTAAAAAAATGTTACACATAAAAACCGAGAAGAGTGTTTGATGTTTTATGTAGGCTTATGTATTTTTTAAATTTTATTATTATTATTTCCACCCAAACTAATGTCATATTGCCACCAGACAATGTAAAATTGTAGTATCAGTGTAATAAATAAACAAAACGGGGACATCCTCCTTATCTGGACCTGGAATTTCATTCAAGTCGCGGTTTGCTTTGAAAGGAAGTGGAAACGAGAAAGAAAGAGAAAACAAGGGGAGAACGAAATCTTATTTTCATTTCTTTCCACTTCCACTACGTTATACCTCATTTCCGGTCCAGGGGACTTTTCATGACGAGGCCAACGACATAGTGGTAATGAAACATGGTGGGAGTTGGGCGGAAAACCCTTTTGACGGGGAGGTTGCCCACGAAGGAGCCCGCCTCGGCGGACATAGTAGTATCCGTGTTTGACTACCAGGATTTCCGAGATCGTAAACCTCAGTTGCGATCAAAATACTCCATCTGTTATTCACATTAACTTTCTAGCTATCTACGGCTCTTAGGCAGTTTCCGAACTTAATATTCGCATAGATAACTACTATTTCAGTTCTCTATACATATTTACCGGCGTAACGTGTGACATATTCTCTCCATCCTTTCGAAGCGCTCGACGAAGGGAAAACATCATGTGGACATCATCTCGTTAATAATACTAAAATAAACATTTGCAATCATGACATTGGAGAATATTTGAAGTCAATTACTACTGGAAAATTCTTTCCATTCATCTACGGTTGTTCAGAAGGTCATATTATTTACAAACCATTTCAGTTGATGTTCAAAAAATTCATTTATAGATATCATAATATGAGAAATGAATGATAATTTCAATATGCTTTTGTTTTGACTGCTAAGGTTTAAAATAAACAGCCTGGCAACTTTAAACTAAAGTTAAAGGCATATCGCTCCTCACTACCTTTAACCATGGATCAATAGCCAGCAACACAATAAAGGCTGTAAACCGAAACCATTTAACGATATACTGTTACACTGTAACCGAACAAACTACGAATTTTCAAACTGGCTTCACTGATCAATTACATGTGCGGCAATGACATAATGAAGTTAAAAATATATGACACTTACACTTAAGATTTATTTTTCCCTTCTATGGTATATACGGTTAAAACTCTCCACTGCCCAGCTGTATTAATCTAATGCTCTAAAGTCTAATGTTCGTTAGTGGAATCTTAATCTGCGGATGATATTTTTGACCAGAGTTGGGGCAGAGCGCGCTCATTTGAGCGTACGCAAATAAGTACGCTCACTTTTTATGAGTTTGGCATGTGAGCGCGCTCACTTTTAAGAAATTGAGTTTTAGCGCGAGCGCACTCCAAATTTTTTTATATTTAAATCAAAAGTTGTATTAACTACATAAGGGACTAAAATGACAGATGCTAATTTTGAAAAGCAATTATTTTTGAAAGTTACTAAAATTATTTGAAATATGAATTTCTTGATAGTATAATTTATTTAATTTTAGTGGCAATGAGATTTAAAGGTAACCGAAAATCTTTTTGTGTTATTGAACAAAAAGAAAATTTCAACTACAAACCGTAGTATCATTTCTTCTCCAAGCATTTTACATTTAAAAATAATTAAAGATCAACTTTTTACATAGATTCCTCATGCATATATGCTTACAAAAACGTAATAATAGAAACTATAGCATTTGTATTCGTTTTAACTTTGTTGGGAATTGAGCTAGTTTTGAGCTTTGAGTTGAGTTGAGTTCACTTATTGAAATGCGAGTTTGAGTTGAGCTGAGCTCATATTTTGATGAATGAATTTAAGTTGAGTTGAGATCATTTTAAAACTGAGTTTCCCCAACTCTGTATTTTTTCCGACGCATAATTTATTTATTTAATTTTTTAATTTTTAATTAATTTCCTTTCATTACAACAAAATGTTTTAACAAGGATTATTTTTTCCTTCCAGTACACTAAGAATAGATTTCGTTGTTTGAATAAAGCAAAAGATATGGAATATCTACAGCATTAATCCTATTCACAGTTCTCTTATCTGATAATCAATTCAACAGAAGATTCATTCAGAAAAATCCTACGATAAACCGTGTTCAACATTTTTTCACCAAAAATTGTTCAAACATCAAATAATTCTGTGTAGCAATATTAAAGCAATATATAATTGAAAGTTTATCCACTACTACTACTATCCACTATATTTGAAAAGTCTATCTTATTTGCCACGTAAAACAGCTTTTATAGAAGTAACTTCATTTGGAAAACCGCCTAAACCACGACTTCCTCCAAGGAATGTCTCCGCAGCTCTCTGCCTACGTCTTCGTTGTCTCCCTCCCCATTCTCCATTGACCCCTCCTACCCCCCTCACCTTTCCTACTATGAAAGGGTTTCCCCATCCCCCTGTGCCTCCATTCATCCCCATCCTTTCCTAAACCCTCATTCACTCTTCCTCCATCACGGCCACCGCCACTCTTTTGTTTTCGACGTTTATGAAGCTTTGATGCGGGGCCAGCAGAATGAATGGGGGCTCTTCCGTCACTGCACGGAAGGGCATGCCTTTTTAATCGACTGCCCCGCGCCGGTCGGAAGTATATACCCTCGTACAGCAGGGCAACTTTCCTTTTGAATGAGAGAAAGTGACCTCCTCGCCATTTTAGAAGTATTGCATTGCTCGGTATACTGGTCATTAGAGCTGGGCTGAGCAACGTTTTCCTACAAGAGAACCTATTATATCTTACTTTCACAATATAAGGGGACTACAGTGAGACTTCGACTGATCATAACCCACCTATCCGTTAAGCCCATAAGCCACACGGTAATTTATCCAGAACAGGTCCGAGAATGATCGATACCATGCATAGTATACGATGCTACCTGAATTAAGTGAATATGATATTAAATCACTCATCAATTCTGACACTACGCCCATCAGAGAAATACAAAAGTTTCCCTGTCACACCCAGGCTGTGGAGAGGTGCGTCAAACGTGTGACAGAGTCCTCGAATAAGTATGAGGACATGAAGCTAGAGATGGCTATATCCGAGCAACACAAAAGTCTAGATCGGTTATACCTCATTTCACCAAAAAACAAACATTAAATGTGTAATAGATATAAAAAAGGTAAAGTAAAAAACAAAGTTAGCCAAAGTATTCTACTCTATGCAAAATCTTTGTAAATAGTTGTAAATATAATGTAAATACCACACTCATCAATTGAATGGTTTGTTAGTTAGGGAGTGGGTGGAACTGGAAGTGCAACCACCTCCACATGGTGAGTTCTGGGTCATTTTGTTCTAGTAAAACAAACGAAGAGTTGCACAGTGAAAATTGGGAAATTTCTGTTTTCCTAAGACGTTGTACGAATGGAAAATATTATATATTGATCGGAATTTAATTTATTTAGGTTATTTAAACCATAAAACAAGCATAAAAAACTAAAGCGTGTTTATTTTAAAAGTTTTAGCTAACAGAAAAAATTACAAAACTATTGTGATTTTACTAATTTTTCATAAAACTTAAGTACGATGTGCGAACGGAAGATGTTAACTGATTTTAATTTTTTGTATGCCGTTTTTATTCTTACTACCATACTCAACTTTTCCGCACTAAATCGTTCCGAAAATAAAATATTTATTTTTTTCGACCCACCCTAATGCATACCTACCTTTCTAGTATCGTGCGATATAGAATCAGCATGCTGGCTCACTAGCATTGCTTGCATACTCGCTGAGCTACTTGATTCCATAATTGAAGCGATACTAGTATGCTTCTCGTTTCCAGTAGGGCCTATTAGCTGTCGGCCAAACACGTTAGCATATACAATCGCTGTGCAATCTTCGCTTGCTGAAATCAGCACCACCAATATCTCCTTGCGGCAACTAGTAATTTTCTGGTCGTGGTATCAGCGATAAAATTTCCCGAGAGTTTCTTTGGTCGCCTGCTGCCATATATTATTTAATTTAAAACTATGGTAGACATGCGCCACAATATGAGTAAAAATACCACTCCCTCGTCACCACAACCTTTTAACCAGACCTTTCAGGTTTGGTTAAACCATAACCTGGTTAGGATCAAGTGAAACCTTTTAGGACGGCTCAAATCATTCTGGGTTCCGTCCTTAATATCAAACGCTAGCATGCTAAGGTCTGCTGGATTAAGTATAGTAAGAAACGGGCTTTACATTTATTTTTAAGGCACAGAAATGAACGTTACCCTCGCCAATATCCTTTATGGTACCTTAAAGAGTAGGAAAGAAATAAATATCTTCAACGTAAAAATAAAGGGTTAGAAAACCAAAATCCTAAATATTTAAGAGAAACGGAAGTTGAACGTTGAACTTCTAGGGTATGAGTTAGAGCAAATAGATTATTGGTTCAACTAACTAGGAAAGATTCATAATTTTGGCATTAATTGAGTCGTTTAGTTATAACCAAGGTTCAGAATTAAATTTGGAAAATATTTCGAAAAATTGTGGGTATGAAATATGTTAATTACCCTTTAAAGCGTTCATATTCGATGGTATTTAACGTTTAGCGGGATAATTGCTATATTTTTACTTCCCCTTGCAAATGGATTACATTTTTACCTGAATTGACGAGTTTTGCGCAAAAAAATTAATTTATACATCACTTTGTACATCTCCAGAAAGCTCCGCAGCATTTCCGATCAGTGTGGAAATAATCTACCACACAGATGTCTCAAAAGGACTCACCAAATATTTGCTGCATTCCTTGTCAAAACTGGTTGATTTTTCAACGCAGTCAACTTAATTGATAAATTTCCGGTTTTACTGCAGAATTTCTTTTATATTCAATATTTCTAAATTACTAAGCATGAAGAATCGAAACTAATCAAGTGGAAATACAAATTTCTAAGTATTGCCAAGCTGTTGATTTTGTCTAGGTTAACTTTCAGTTAATCTATCATTGAACCATATTTAATCCTCTAAAATTCGATATTTAGAATGATATGAATGTACCTAAAAATAACCTTCTCTGTGAGAGGAAAGTTTACATTGACTATGTTACATATGTAAACTCGTGGAACTTAGCCACGCAATGGACTATGTCGAGGCGTTACCTGCGAGTTATGCTCAAAGATATGTCAGAAGATTCCGGCAATAACATGTGGAATTTCAACATAATGACTATATTAAAGTTTTTAATTCCCAATAAATAAATAAAATTTAATTACAGCCACGGTTTAGATGCTACTGCTTCATCTTCAACAGGTGAGGTCAGGTGAAGATGATTTAATGCATTAAATTATAAGTATTCCATTATTTTGTTAAATTGTAATTGACCTTTTGAAAGTTTCATTTATTTACTCGTGGAAAATAGCAAATATTAAAATAATAACTATGTTCAGAATTTACCAAGCATTAATGTAAGAAAACAGCGTTGTTAAGATGTTAAAACTTGCGAACTTACGAACATATGCCGACCGGAGACCAATAAATACACTAATTACTGATTTACCTGCCAAAGGTTCCGCCAATAGTGTATAAAGAGTAACCGAGAAGGCTGAAACGCAAGATGAAAGCACACAGACGGCGAAGGGGGCAATTAGATTAGGCCAGTGGTCGTCATCACCATTAGGTAAACAAGCAGCAGGGTGGTATCAAAGTGACCAGGCTAATATCACCCAGCGAAGAGACACATTTCCATTCCAGGCTTTTCAGGTATGTTTTACTCGACATGTGTTGGAAAGCTGGAAATTACGACATAATCAAGGGAAAATGTTAATTGAGGCGTGTAAATCACCACTTCCCATACGTTCCTTTTGGACAAACAAACCTACTCATGCATCGCCATAAACACATAAACAGATGATAACTTTCACTTTTGCATAAGAATTGAGAGGAAACTTGGCTTTGAACTGAAACGCAAGCTAAATGCTTTTGAAAGAATAATTATTCCGTTCTCAATTAAAAAATACAAAAAACAAATTACCATACAAGTTATCAATTCACTGCCTAAAATCATAATTTTACTGCGAGGTCTGTATTTAATGCAAAGAACAAGATTCATCAGCACCTTGGAGTCCAGCCAAATTACGCCGAAATCGAAATTTATTTGATATTCCGGCGATTTTGCCCTTGCATTTTTTTGCATATATACTTATATTCTCTTCCACATGTCATAATAATCATTTATTTCTATCTCTCGGATGTTTATCCGGATTGTAAATTACAGCAGAGTTATTTTTTAGCTGAAAATCGTTTTTAATATATCTTTTCCCCTAGTAACTGGCATAAACATTACAAAAATTCATTCATACCATTTTGGCAATGTTATGAATGAAGTTTTTGGCAGTTTTAACATTTCTAAGTAGTAATAAAAAATTGGGTACTATGCTTGAGGAGAAGATAAATAAAGGTAGTATTGCTACTTTGTTTTCCTTCCAAATCTACTTTTTCATTCAAAATTTACGTTTACTCCATTAAATAGTGTTAAGGTTGCTCGTATTTTTTTACAAATACTTAGATACTTTTTATAATTTTTTAAAGCATGAAATGACTATGTCTACAGTATACGTAGTTTCTCCCTTTTACCGACTGCCAATATTTCCAGTCTGATGCTGACTATTGCCTTATCTGTAATTATTTCCCTATCCCAATACCTATAGTTACCTATTTCTTATCCAATATTTGCGGAGGATCAAATTTGTACCATGGCTATCTAATAGTATAGGTAAATGATTTAATTCCATATCTGTCTTTAATATACGATCGCCGCCGCACTAATATTAATATTTTGCCATGAACGTAGATGGAACTTCAATTTGATCTCGAAAGAATGTTTTATCCTCTTTTCCCAGGTGGGATAGGGTAAATACATGATGACGATTTTCAGAGCAATATTGTTTCGCTAGAAGTAGTGCAAAAAGGATTTAGTATTCACTTCCATCTTACTCCATATTTGGTATTTGATAAAATGTGGGAATGAACATCTCAAGTCACAATAAATCAATTGAATTCAACTTGAGCAAGTATCAATGAAACGAGAGCGGGCCCTAATCAATTGAAAATTGAGTCCTTCATTTTGTTTGCTTTTGTGTAATGACGAAATATAATTTTTAGTACGACATCCACCAGTAAGAGTGCACTGCGAAAAGTATATTGGCACTTGTCTCGTTTGATTGGGCAATATGAACCTGATAATGTCCTACCATGACTATGGTTTTTATATTTAATGACAGGGTAACTTTACAAAAACCTTAAGAGTGATTTTTTGCCTTAGCTTCCACATTTTCTTCATAGACCTGCGTACGAGCGCTTGTGTCTTCTTCGTTTTGGTTTTCCCAATTTTTGTCTCATATCTTCATTTTGAAATAGCGTAGCATTTCACTTCATTAAAATATATGTTCGGAAATGTTACAGTGAAAATATTTTAATGCGAATACGTTCTTACATTTTTCAAAATAAATGTTATTGCATGGTTAAACTGATGGTATCCCCACAACAGATACACCTTTGGGGGTACCTAAATGCTTCATTTATAAGCATGTATGCTCCTTTTTCGTAATGGTTTTGAATCAATTAAATTTATTCATTATTTATAGTTTTTTTTTAAATATGTAAAAGATACTGCATGGCCGTGAAGCTTGGACTATTATGACATTAAAACGAAGGTGACCGCGAGCTGCGGAAATAAGGAGTTATAGACGAATGATGAAGGTCAAATAGATGAAGACAATCACTAGTGAAGAAGCTTTTCGATTACTTGGGGAGATATGTAGTTTGATGAAAGCTCTGAAAAGAAGAAAAGACAACTGTACAAGAAAAATATGTGAAAACTCCACAGAGGAAATAGTAAATCTTCTTGCCTGGGACTAGACCCAGAACCCTCAATCAGTGGGTGATCGCTTTAACCTGTGAAGCTATCGAGGCGTCCTTATCCCCTGTGAATTTTTGTGGGCTTTGAAGTCTTGTATACACGGAAAAATTTATTATAACAGCATGGAATGCAACCCTGCGCCAGTCCATGTCAGATGGAATAGAGGTAACCAATGATGAGCAACATTTCATCTCAGAGTACACACAAGGCCGCAGGAAGTGACCAAGTCGTGGAGACAATTAAGCGCAAGTTACTGCTTTGCGTATGAAATGAACGACATTCACACTACATTAGCGATAAATAGCGGCAATAATAAAACTATGCGTTATTTTTTTAGCTGGAGTGGTCTGATAATCATAATTATTATTCCCTTGAATTATAACAGGAATAATACTCGTTGATTAGTTCCGTGGGTAGCAGAGCCAATTTGCTGACCACCGACCGAAGCACCTAGTAGTAAATACACGAAGAATAAAATATATGACACTTTAAAAATAAAAAAATCAATTTTATTACTAAGTAATTAGTTGCATGAATTTTAAACACTTTCATTAAAAAATCTTCCTCGTTAAAACTTTTTTTCCATAAAAAAACAAACGCGGAAATGAGCATAAAATCGCAGTCTGATTGATCTAAAAATTGAACGTGTTATGATTTTTACCAGAACAAGGAAATGGAAAAACCACCGCGAAAAACTCTGATTTGTATTCTCACAAGGAAAATTAACCGCTAGACGCTTTCTCTGCCAACTAAGGGGATTGATATATCACCGTCTGTATAAGGCTTAAGGGAACAATATGTTTAAGACTGCCAATGATGCCACCAAATCAGTCCAAAGCGTGCACTATTGTGCACTTGCGAGCGACTACGTCAAGGTTATATCGTGGTTAGTTCCGGCGTCCTTAAAAATACGTACTGGATACATTCTGCGACATGGTTAGAGATAGAGTTGGAGAGGTGGTAATTCCGAGGCCTTCCCGAATAGGGCACCAGAGAGGTGCGCGTATAAATTTCCGCACGCCTCGCGGACGTAAAGTGGAATAAGGAAGTAGTGCTGGAGATGAGTCACGTGGGAGAAACGCAAGTAAAGGGGGGGAGGGGAAGCTACAGAGTGGAAGGATGCAGCGTTTAGAGCAACCCGAGTTCCGTGGGAAGCGGAGCCAATTTGCTGGCTACCGACCGAAGCGAATGAGTGGCATGGGATTCAGACGCGGCGGAGAGTTGTGCGGAAATATGATCGAGACGGGAGAGAGATTCGAGATGATGAGCTCTCGGAATGGTTCAGGAGGTAAGTCAACAAACGCGAGTTCCCCCGCCTATCATGGAGGTCAACAAAATCGTGGTCTGTTTGACGTATACTAGTTAAATGTTCTAGCAAAAGATACTGGCGCTGCGAAGAGGACGATTTTGGGACATGGGCTGCGGAACTATGAAAATGCTGCGAAACGGGGAGGAAGGTTGTTTAATTCCGAAAGTCAGACAAAAAATCTTTTAAATTGATGCCAGTACAAGCTCTTCGGAAAGTGGAATGTCTCACCACTGCCGTATTGCTGTCCGGTTTCGAGTCGTCTCACTGAGGGAGACCTCAAGGTAGGGTCATAGCGATAGTAGATTTTAATCACACATTGTAAGTACTACCCTACGAGACGCAGCATGGGCGTGAGGCAGGTGATAGAACACCAGCAATGGAAAAGTGAGGGAGTTGGGGAAATAACTACTTAGGATATAGAAGGTTTTCACGGACAGTTTTTGTAGAATGTTGATGAAGGAGACTATCAGCAAGTATATTATGGAAAAATTAATTGGAGTACATATTATGTAGATGTGAACACAATCTAATTTTACATTCTAACCTGCGAGACTCTGCAAGGGCATATAGTACGGGTCTAAGGACAATACTTGAAGTAGGAAGGGAATGGGGAAATAAAATTGGGAGATGGAAGATTTTCCCGGTTTGGATGACACAATTTGTGGAGGAAATAATACCGTACGTCTATCATAATAATGATAATAATAAGGAATATTGTGTTAAATGGCTCGGAAACCTGGTCTTTGTGGAAAGATAATACCTATTAACTCTGTTTCTTCTATTTTTTGCTATCTGCTTGTTTTAACCGTTTTATGCGGCAGGTTAAAAACACATAAATTGCATTTTTGCAATATATAACATAATTAAAAATACCTTCAGAGTTCCAGAAAGATAAGGTATCAAAGGAATGTAAGATTGTGTGAAGAAAATCGGCATTCTCAGTTCTGCATCACCCTACAGCAAAGAATTGTCAAGATATGGACGCATCCTTGAACGTAATGGAAAGTGTGTCGAGGAGATAACATGATGAGAACGAAATCCAAGCATGCGGAAAAGAAAAACCTGAGGCAGATTTTGCCTGGAATGAAATCAGAGTAAGAAAAATGCTTCCTCTATCATTTACCTGGGAGCAGTGTAACGTGGAATGAAGGAACTTCGACAGACACCCAACTCAGAAACACCTCTGGGAAGGCAGACAAAAGAAGAGCAAGAGAATTTGAATATTTGAAGACTGGAGATAGATTCTGTAAGATCTGACGGATTGTTGGCATGAAAAAGCAAGGAGTTCAACGATAAGCTTAGGTATAATTTTAAGGTGTTTGGTACGATTAGGTATGTTTCGCTCGTAAGAGAATAAAAGATCAAATTAGACAGATCTCATGAAAAAGTATTGGCACTGACTTTGTGGCAAAATAATATATCAATCTCGAAGAAAGAGGAGCAGAAACATTAATTAAAATTTCCACACTTTTGTTTACCCCGGACAAGTGTTTGGGAAAGTTATGCCATCTTGCCCTGACGATGACATAACTTGCCAAAACCTTGGTCACTGGTTAATAAACGTATTTAAATTTTAAACAGTGTGTTTCTGTTTCTATGTCTTCAAGACAGACAGACAAGGGATCGGTTTGCTACAGCTCTCCACTCAATATTTTTCAGCGAACCGCTTATATTTATTCATTATCACCCAATTTTACGCCCTTCTAAAATTAAATTGGTGTTACATCTTTGAGTCTTCATAATTCTCCCCATAATCCAAAATTCCGTCCATAATAGTTTTTTTTTAAATTTGCTAATGGCACCATTTTTCGTTACTTATATACCAGCAATAACTCGGAAAATTTAAATTATTGTGCTTTAACGATTAACAGGCTAAAACTCTTCAAAAATTGAAAGATTTTCATTCAATCCTAATAGAAGAGAATGATTTTTCACGATTCCATATTAAGCCATATACACTACGAAAAAAAATTGCATCAGTTACACAAGTTTTATGATGAATAGCATTCACAAAGCTGATCCTTTAGTTATTTTTATCGGAAATTTACTGTGAGTTTAGGTGGTGCTGTAGCTGAACACGAATGGCAATTAAAAAATACGTATTCCATTCCCGATCAGTTAAACTGATTTTTTTCGAGGCAAATTCCCACCCCTTAGCAGGAATACTTCACTGAGATGAGAGTAAAGGGTAAAGTAAATGAATCTCAATAACATTAGAAGCAATGAAGATACTGCAAACATAACTCATACCCAACAATACAGAGGGAAAAAATTAAGCAACATCGACTGTATATGTTGTATGAACATTCTCTCCTCAGTTAAACATTGAATATAGTCGGCATAATTAAAGAACCGTCGTGAGCTCAGCGCATACTTATGACAAGAGCTAACATCGTCCCCAGGGCTAACAAACTCACAATCAATAAGCGGAAATGAGGATGTAAATATTGATAGAATCATGTTAGCGTCACCTCTGGATTTAATCATGCTGGGTTTATTATTTTTTCTGAAAATATGAGTACTGAATATGTGAAATGAAAAACAATTCACCGTACTTGAAAGAGGTCCCTACCTACTGTATGGTACAAGATCGTAACATTTTTATTTTTAAACGATAGGTACATAAGCTTCAGCTGAATTTGCGCAAATTTCATCTTGCCTTTCCTAAGTTAATGAGTTCATTATCCGTGAGAAAGTACGCAGATGAATGAAGTAACGAATATATTGCTGGCAAACTACGCAAATGTTTCAGTCGTTAAAATATCCAAAGGGAAAACGAGTAATTAAGACGCATTGATTAAACGTTAATAATTTCTTATTAGCTAAGGAGGACGAATACGGCCTCGTTTATCAAATTTACTACCTGTTGTTACCTGCATAAGGAAAAATTATAGCCGCTGTAAAATTTGATTTACTACATGAGTGAAATATGCTCGGCTTGCTTTTACTTCCCTTAACAGGAAATCAGTCATGAAGGTAATAAGGTAAAGTTTCGGAAATATCGTGTAACTAGAAATTTCATTTCATACACGGCTAAAAAGGTTTTTTTAGTTTGAGAGAGTTGTTGGGCATTTTACGATTCTTACTTGAAATTTACTTCAAATTAGAGCAATCGCGGAAACAAATTTCCCAGATCAAGATTTTCCAATGGAAACAAGGAAATTGCGTTGAACTTTGCTAAGTTGTTGTGATTTACAACTATCTGAACTCAGTATTCATCGATATGTAGTTTTATTAGATGATTTCCATCTCTTTTGCTGTTGATTTTAAAAATTGCCTTCATCAAATCGTTTTTCCAAATTCACTGCAATCAACTGAGAACTCGGGTATTCGCCAAATACTCATAAAATTCCAACTTCACGAAATAAATTAAGAAATTTTCGTATTTAAAATAAAGAATTACAATAAAGCCATAAAAATATTTCATTCTGTACCAGGATATTATAGTAAAGCAATTATTTCAGTAATAGTGATGAATTTTTAATTGCACTTATACGCAAAAGTAAACGAAAACACTAATCTCATCGAATGATAGCATAACCATTTTTAGGCTTGATTTTATCATTGTTAACGTTTACCACAACATGACGTAGCCCCTCCGTTTACTTCATATATTCCATTCATGTTGTATAAAAACTGGATTCTATATAATACATCACACTATTTGTTCCTTGATGTGAGCATTACCGATAGGAGAACATATTTACTTTTTTCATAGAAAAAAAATATTTAACCATAGAATATACATCCGGGCCTGAATACACTGCCACGTCTGCATATGGAAAGGGTTAGTAAGCCAGGTAGCATAATGTCTGGTTAACGTTTACCGCAATATAACGTAGCCTTTCCGTAAAATAGTAATTAACTGATAGTTCAGGTTTAGTACATTACATCAGGCATTGCATGTCGGTGGAGGAGAGCGTAATCAATGTAGGAACACATTAAGTACGATTTTTATAGCGAGACAACGTTTAATCGGATATTAGACATAAATATGAGCCTAAATGCACTGCCATGTCTTTAAATTGAGGGGCTTAGGCATATTTTTATGTCTCGTACACGTTAGCCGCAAGATAACGTTGCCTTTTCGTTAAATGGAAATTAATTGATAGTTCGAATTTTGTTTATTACGTGAGACAGTCGGATAGTTAACGTTATCAATCTGAGAAAGTATTTTAAATTATACGTCAATTTCCGTACCGAGAAAATGTTTAAATGAAGATTTGAAAACGGAGTCTAAAAGCACTACCATGTCGTTATATTGAAAGGAATAGGCGTGGTTTTATAATATGTGGTTAAACATTTTCTCGGTACGAAAAACAAAGTGAATACTTTCTCCCATCCATTTCGCCCGCATCAACTAACCGACCGCCTAATGTAATATATAGAAAACCCGAACTCTCTGTTAACTTCCAGTCAGCGAAAAGGCTACGTCATCTTGCGGCTAACGTTAGCCAGACATTATAAAACCGGGAATTTGGTATCCACAAGCTTTCTATTGTCAGCGCTTCTCCGAGATTTGAACTTGTTTCCTCTCCTCCCACGAAGCCCAGAATGAACAGCAATCCGCGCATACATATGTCTCTCCCTCCTGGCCCATTAGTCCTTTCGCCTGTTTAATGAAATGGGACGCGTTAACCTCACGCGCCCACGCCTCGTCACTATGCACGCCCACTCGAACTCAGAGGCGGCGGCCCTGCCAACCACACAGCCCTCACGTTTGAGCATACACCTCCACACACAGAATAGCGGAGAGGGGAGAGACAGGCGCGCCCACTTGCGGGCGGGAGCCACGACGAAACCATATTTCCAACCCTCCAGCACACACATTACATCTCCCAGATTAACAAGGCCCCGTCCCTCGCCTTTCCACCCACGCTCAGGGATAAAGGGGGCCACCGAACTAATAGACCCGCATTGCTGACAACACGTCCCCGTCCGTCTGTAATCACGAGTCCTTGGCTACCAGAGTTCTGCATCTGGCGTACTCAGCCTGACCTCATAGGTGTTAGTGAATGCTGCCTGCCTAGCGATCCAGCAGCTGCACTTCGCTGCGCGTGTGAGGGATCGGAGTCTCCTCGTTCGGAATAGCACCTGCGCGGACTGGACGAAATTGAGTAGGTCCGCGCACGCCATAGTTGGTTATGACCATGTAATACATTTGGAGAAACGCGGACTTGCCAGCCGCGCAGGCCCAACCGGTTAGTGCGAGACAATTTGGATACTTGTGCGTATAGTGGTAGCGAAACATGGTGGCAGTCGTCTGTAACATACGAGTGGTTTAGGAAGGGAAGGCTCATATGGAAGGGGTCGGCTAAGGAGTGGAAGGGAGAGGAAAGCACATGGTAAGCAACTTACCCAAAATGACTGGATTCAATGAGGGCCGATTTGTTTCAACAGCATGTTATTTTAAAATGTTCACGATCCAAACAAATACTGATCAAAATTTGCTAATATTTTATCTAAATATATATCCATATGCATCAACATAGTACCGCGAAATTCACCTCCACGGTGTGTGGTACGGTGTGATTCCTCATCAGGTATGCAAAACTGGTCCTAGTTCCAATCAGGCCAATCAGTGACCTCATTGCATCAATATTCTTACCCAATATTTATGCATTTCGTTATAGATAGCAGTATTTTATACGTGACAAGAAGACATTAAAGAGATTCCTCCTTAGCATTCCTCCACGTAGTCGCAAGTTAACCTCCTTGCAGCACACCCACTACTTCCAAACTGTCCCAAATAATCCCCTCCATCATCAGCTCAGGCGGTCCCATTTCCCAAGATTCCTGCATAAGTAATCTTGTTCCAGCACGCAACAGAATCCAGTTTCCAGATTCCAGTACAAAGAGGAGGTATGAGTCCCCTCCACTTTGAATATTGGATAACGGCTCACGTTACTAACACTAATCGAATGCTAAATTCTTGAATCCTCACCGGTAAATCTACATCTACATACTATCCTGCCAGCCTCTGGAAGGGTGTGCAGGAGGGGGTTTGAACACCAGCCATGTAAAGAGAGGGATAAAAGGGAAAATGAGGATGGAGAGAACAAAGAAGGAATGTATGCTGCCGGGGTGTCTTAGTGTATCCCTCTGAATTTGTTATAGTCTCAAATGGTGGTAGGAAAGACGGAATTTTTGTATGTACCAGTTCGGCCGCTTATCTTATTTTGACGCTTCTATCAGTTCTAGAGGTATAGGGCGGGGTCACATTAATATCCTCCGTATCGTACAGTAATTCAACTGACATGAACTTATCAAGTAATCCAAGCCTAGCATGTAGTATCCCGCTCTCTAAAAGTTCCCAACCCTAGACACTCCATCACCTGGGAGCCACTCTCTGCTCGCTCGCAGCAGTTTGTAACGAATCGTGATGCTTTCCTTTGTGTTTTATAACTTCGCGAATTAAATCTATCTCTGCACATCTATTATCTACAACGTCACTGTATGTCAAGACGGAGGTTTGTTCGATCTTGCATCTTAGTCTCGATTACAGCAACTTTGTGGTAGAAATATGGAAATCTTGGGTCTCTCCAGTCAGATAGAATCGAATCGATTCGCATTTATGCATATTTTTCAAATTAAAATGGAATCGGAAACCTCACTCAAATTTGAATTTCATCATAGAAGCTATCTACATGGAATATATATGAAAATACGTCTATCAATTTGTTCTCACATCATCGTGTAAATGTTAGAAAAAGAAAAGGAATGCACTGCAAATGCACTGACTCGCGAAAAATCGGCAATCGCGCCCTTATCATGTCTCACGTGACTCTTTGATTTGAAAATTAGAAGTTTTCAGATCATTAGAAATAGCACTCCTTGAACTATACAGACTCAATCATCGAAATACTTGGACGAAACCATATCCAACATTATTAACTTCGAATGGCCTTAAAATGTCCCAAACATCACTAATGTGCCATTCCATAGATCCGATCTCGCTCTCTCAAGAATAAATCATACTCATTTGCCGTTCTACCAAAGCAATGAAGAACGGACCAGTTTGCATCCTACAATGTTATCTAACACAAACGGTTTAAGCCACAAATCCATTATCAAGAGCATTAACGGCTCGAATCATAATTTGGTCTGTCCACTAGGTGGAGAATTTCCGGTTTTTCTTCCACATTTTTGAACAAGTAAACTTGAAACACATGAGAAATTTATGATATTTAATACAATTTAACTTTTTAAATCCCATTTTAGATTGATCCATTCCAATGCGTCAGATAAAGGCCTCGCTTTCGTAGGCCAAATGCAGTTCATCAGAAGTTTACAGCATTTGACACGATTCACAATACCGTATGTGTGTAAATGGAAGAATTCTGTTTTATGGAGGGAACCCTGAGATACCCATTTTTAAGCTCCTCCGATTTACTTTAATTTTATTCAGCTTGAAGTTAAAGGCATAATTTGAATAAGACTAAATCAATAAAGGAAAAAGTAAAATTTAAAACTGTGAGTAATCATAAATCGTGATTGACTAAGGAGAATAGATTGATAGAGCTTGATAAATTGATAGATTTTTTTCTGCGAAAAATGTACTGGTTGATACATGTTCTTCGGCGATAGGTTTTCCAGCAACCCAGCTAGCTATGGGTGTAGAAAAACTTGATGGTACACACCCGTACAGAAAATGACGTCAGAGAGAGGGGATCATACCAGAGAGGAGGGATAAAGATCCTTGGCTTCTCTCTAGAAGTCCCCAACAAAGCCCTTCGATAACTTTGGCCGCTCATCTACGCTTAATTCGTTCTCAGTGACCTTAATCGCTCCGCTGGCGAGTGCCACCAAGTTTCGCTATACCAATACTTGATTCTAGCTAGCTTGAAGCTAGCTGGAATCAAGAACCTCGAAGCTAGCAAGAATCTATAGTGAAGCTTACTGTAATCTTGCTAAAAGGTAGATTATAGCTAGCTTCACTTCGGACCTGTATAAACTAGCTGGAATGCCAACAAAAAATCTCGTTGAATGACATGGTTCAACCTGGCAGAAAACCTTCACCATATGGACATTTCCACAGAAGCCATAATTCAAACATTTGTCAGTCCAGGTTAAAATTAGGCCTGAGAAAATTATCCTGACGCTGCTCAAGTTACCACAATATTCACAGTATGGTTTTACAGCCGCCTGTCATTGATTATTGCAGTTTTAATACGAATAAATCCTGGCATACTGGATTTACGTTGACTTTAGCACTTTTAAGTCTGAAAAGAGTTACACGAAAGAAAAATAAATCGATTAAATTAGTGAAAAAACAGATTTAGGGAGAATTCCACTATCTCACTCTATTACGTTTTTGATGACGCACTTCACATTCACATTGGATCGCATTTAAAAATAATTAATGCAGATCACTCAATTAATTAAAGTATTACCATTTCAGGGGACGATTTTATGTTAAATAAATTTTCAACATATAATTCCGACGACCGAGGAAAATTAATTAATATTTGATCGAAAAAAACCTTGCAATGGAAAGTTATAGGGAAATGACATTTTATATCATTCACTACAATAATCAAATGGGAGAATAAAATATTCTCTTAACTTCAGAAAAATTTCGGCAGTTAATACAAAGTAATGGATGGAAATCTTATGAAAAGATGGCAGTCGAGCTCTTCATCCAAATGTTTAAAATTTAGAGAAAATGAAGCTTTTGATTCGGGGGTCTTTCGAGTATGTTTGAAGTTTCATTTCAACATGGGAGAAAGATTTTGTCATCTCGTGAGTTTCTAACTTGCAGCGAAAGGTCAAGTGAAAGGGTCGTTGCGAAGGAAAAGTTAAGTACCTACGAGCGACTTTAGCGAGTGAACAAAATCGATATCTATTCCAAGGCGAATTTTAGTTTGCTTGATGAATATTTAACGCGTTGTTTTTCACTGATGATGTCAACACTAGACAACATTTTCCGGCTATATAAATATCAGAAGCTAAGGACACATCTATCAGGGATCTTAATTGTAATAAATGTGGCCTCACTGTAAAGGCATTGCTAAGGATGAGCACATAATTATATTTTTTCATGTACATTTTCTTATGAGATTTAAATAATACATTGTGGCATCGTCATTCAGCAACATTATGTTCGTCACCGGCGAGGTTAATAGACACCATTTTCGAGAATTTTTAATATGGAATCTTACCAGGAATATGTATATCAGAGCTTTATATTGAAAAAGACGTATTCTCATTGTAAAGGATACCAAGTGTATTCCCTTATTTAGTCACTCATGTCAGTAATAGAAATTGAGCACTACGTCAAAATAATATCCTCCCTGTCTATCTAAAAGTTGTGCGATTGTATTTTTCAAATTATCTTAGTCCAGCGTGTACTATCTTTTTTATATAAATTGTTGAGTTTCTTGATGAAATTCTACCTTTCTAGATCCAAATCATGTATTAGACCCTCACACTGCGATAAACTTTTTTATATGGTGTTTCATATTACTTTCATCGATTAGTGAAAGTAGGAGTATATATGTAAGAGGTATAAACATCTTAAAGCATAGATGTTTCCTAATACCGGAATTATGACAAGATTGACAGAGTATGAACTGCAAATGTTTTCCAGGCCATGTATGATGCTATCACTTCATAATGACCTAAATTAGTTTTATGATACTAGAAATCAGCCATTCTTTTCAGATATCCCATACACGGGTAATGCCTTTAAAGGGTAACCTTATTATCCATTTGCACATTTTATTGTACTGAAGAAATGTTTGCTTGAATATTAATATAGATAATTTTATAAACTCATAAAATAACATATTTAGAACCAACATCCATCTTACAATATGGGAAATAGGAAGAATATCTATAATTGATGAAGACAACAAAATTATCTGAATTTTCTGATCGGACAAGAGGAAAGAAAGGAACAATCTGAGGAGAACAATTCTTGCCCTAGGATACCAGACCAGATACCAGAGCACCTACATCGAAATCCTCTTCGACCCCGTTGTCTGGATCTCGCCCTTTTTGTCCTGCGAAAGAACCCTAGTTCATCCCTTCCTTTAGGTGTATGTGTGTGTTCCCGGCCCTTTTACCACTTCCCGTCCTCCCTCGCCACTCCACATGACCTTCCGTCCGTACAAAGTGTCCCCTCACCCTTCACCCTACCCATACACACCTTGAACAAAAAATAAGGCTCCCCTATATCTCTCGCTCTCTCTCAACGGACAAGTTTGAAATTCGTGCATCGATACTCATCCTCCTCGGAAAACCTTTCCTCTACCCAACACCCAGGTCCGCCCAAAATCTTAGCCGGGAGCATAGACTAAAGAAGAGAGCTTTCGCGTCGTTGTCATGCTGAACATTATTCACAGAAAAAAACATGCTTCACCATATATTCTCCCCCGTAATTCACGATTTACGATTACTCTGTGTTTTATGTAAAATCATTCCGTTATTGAGTCAATTACAATATGAAGTACCGAATTTAAAGCAGAATGTGAACGAAAAAAGTTCAGAGGGCTTAAAGAATGGGGTAACTCAGGGTTTCATTCTTGGACCAATTTTCTTCGTTTTATACACAAACGGTCTTGTGTATTGAGGAAAGCACTGAAAAAGTCTGATGTATTGCGTTTGACTAGTCAAAATAAATAGGACTTCCTTAGTGAGTGTCTCCTTTTTTATGTTTTTATATTTTTATCCACTACCCTTGAGGCACTATAAAATGTATGACGTGTTAATTTAAGATTATAAACTTCACATACATTAAGTTTTCAAAGTCAACACTAGTGCAAGTTCGTCCTTCTCCCGTCGCATCGCACCCACTGGTTCCGTCTATTCTTCTCTATAATCTGCAGCCCGGACAGTCCTGTGGGGTGGTAGCGGGAGGGCGGTGGGAGAGACATGGAAGGGGAGGGAAGGCATTCTTTGGGAAAGTTTCCACGGTCGACGGGTTCCTTTCTTTTTCCTTTATTCCCCTACAGACCTTCCCCCCATACCAGCTTCTCTCCCCATTCCTCGCCCTTGTGCTTTATTTTTTGTATCGAGAGAACAAACGACTGGTTTGTGCCGTCTGCGGATTTCAATTAGAGGCGAATCGATACCCGGTCGCCCTTTTCCTCCACAGTTATCCTTATTGCATGGGTGAAAAGGTGTATTAGAGATGTAAGCACATGCTAAAAATTTGCTTTTACCGTATTGTACCCAAGAAACATTCGCAGCGCGGTTGTATAGAGATTAGGATTTTTCTGACTGACTAAATAATCTAGGATTATTGTGACAATCACAAAAAACAGAGCGAGATATCGAGCCTTGTGATAAGATTCATCTAATGCCGATGCCAGGTTTCTCTCCACCCATCTCCCAAACCTTAGACAACGCTTTCCTTACCAACCTACCCACTGCGATGACCTAAGATGTTTGTTTCCCCTTCCAAAATACCAACCCACCAACGAAAAAGCGTAATAATGGTGGATGCATGAGAGTATTGAGATGTTTATAATATGATCCATGAACCAAGGCTCCGTTCTCTAGGTGTACGAATTCGATGGTGGAAAGTATAAATTTCGGTTTTCATACAGCTTACATATTTTACCGAAGATTATAAAACAGGGCCTAAGACATTCCGGTAACATGAAATGCATTTCTGTCCTCTCCCTCTCTTACTTTTCCTTTTCCCTATTCCATTTCTTTTACATGGCTGATGTCCTGACGCCCTTTACAAGACATCCCTTTGGCAGTTTTCAGGGTGGTATGTAAATGTATCTAACGAACAGGGTTTTGTCGTTACATATCTATTTCGGCGATCGAAAGCACGAGTAGAAATAGAAATAACATTGATAGTGGTGATGCGTTAGCTATAAAACCCTTTAGAAATGCGTATTTTGCCACTGCGCTGAAAAACAAACTGTTTTAAAGGGTGTGACTGTGATGTAACTTTGCAGAAAACATCGTACCACCGGGAATTTTGTCACCAATAATGGAAACGGACATATACTGCCCAGTGAGGTGACGGGACGGGACGGGGATTTTTGGACGTGAAATTTTCGGAATTTATAGCGAACACAATGCGTCTTACATTTTCAATTGAGTTTGTTACGTGAATTAACTCAGATTATATACAGCCTCAATTTCAAAAATCAAAAGAAGAAATAACAACCAACGTGATAATTATTCAAGTATTATTTTCATGGCTTATCTTGGAAAATATATTAATACTTGTAATATATCCAGTGTCGTATTATTAAACAGTATGTAAATAGATGACAATGGATCAAAATATTTTATTATAAAATGCGTTACGCAAGGCATGGATATCTACACCGACTATTCAAGAAACACGGAATAATCAAGAACTATTTTTCGTCACGTTGCCCTTTTATCTACAATCCAAATGGTTTAGATGGTGTCCCAAGTGGAACGCCCTAATTTTGCTGGTGTGTTTAAATTCGGTAAACGGATTCTCTCAGTATTGTTAGTTTTCCTGTGTTATGTGTTCGTTTATGTTTCCGTCAGAATTTTCCCGCTTCTCCCGGCCACTTCCGGGAGCGCCAACGTCCTATTCCAACAGGATGGTACTCTACCCCACTGGTTACTCAATGTACGGCTAGCTTTGGGTGCAACTTTTTCAGGGCGGTGGATAGGAGGAGATGAACCGACGGATTAGCCTCCATGCACTCCAGAAATCACTCCTTGGGATTTATTTTGTGGGAATACGTTAAGGACACATTTTACATCACGAAAGTGTGAGAACTTAACGAACTCCGTGCCGGAATAAAGGACGCAATCTGAACCGTTACTCCGGATTTGTTGGAGCGTACCTGCATGGAAATGGAGCAAATATTACTAGTAGACATACTGTGTATTACCGAAGGTGCTCAATTAGAAGTCTAGTGATTTTTTGTAAAAACTTCAAGTGTCTTGCTACCCATGTTCGTTAAAATACTGGCTATATCTATACTATTTTTCTCCTGAGAGCACAACGAAACTAGGGCGTTCCATGTGGGACGCTAGGGCGTTCCATCTCGAATGTGTCGCGAGCGTTTAGGACCCTGCACAAGCAGGCCCGTCGTTTGGGATCGATAGGCCCCTGGGCCCGAGATAGTGTGTGGTCCTATTAAGGGCAGCATAAACACAATCCATTTCAAATAATTACACAAGATACGCGTTGGATTATTTTTTTAGATTGCTTTGTCAAATAATAATTCAATACTATTATTATTATTTATTCATCATTCATACTCACAAAACCTATATATTTTCAAAGTTCATTGAATTTGGCAGAAAATGTAGGCATAATTATTTTTTAGAGGTAAAGTTACTTTATATAATAATTAATATAATAAATCAGGATGAATAATTTAAAAAATAAATTTTGTGAAAATATTATTTTAATGGATGATTTATATAGCATGGAAAATTTAAAAAATATGTTATATGTTTAAGTTAATGAAAATTAATTAAATTGAGTAAATCTTATTCTATACCCCATAAAACCTGATGATTTATTCCTGAATGAGTCATGGAATATTGCAATAGCCGTGTTAAATAACTATTAGCTAATACGAAAAAATTCAGATCACCATGGCAACAGTTGTGAAAAACGTTTCAGGCACATATTGATCTGAGTTCTTCTTCCATTTTCTTGCTACCTTTAAAAGTATTTCAGCAAAGGTTTAGCTTTAAAAATTAATCGATCGTTACGAGATACTTCCTTCAAATTAGCTTCAAAGAGAATCGATAAGCTAAAAGCGTGATGCTTTGGCACCTGATGCACAAGTAGTTATGATTTCAGTTTTATGATATCTCTAAATCTCACTAGAGTATGCACAGAGCAAATAATGCCACACATTTTATACATTGTTTAAATCCAAAGAGTTCTTTGGAATATTCAGGCTCACAAAGTAATATTTCGAATTTTTTTGTGGGAGCATTAGAATAACAAACAAAGTTGGATTAACTCAATAGTACTAGTTCACAGATATTCTATTTGCAGAATATTTGATTTGCTTGAAAGGTGATTGTAACTTGATTTTTTGTAAAAAAAAAGAATTATCGACGAAAAAGAGCTGATTAGAACATAAGCTTTGGTATAGGCAAATGTGCTACGAGATATATTTGAGTGAATGGGGAAAAGCCAGTCAGACACAAAAAGGAAGAATATAAATCAAGGCCAGGAAAAGGTATACATAATTTTATTGAAGATACGTCAAACATGTTGAAAAGACGATCGGAGCAGCAAGAGAGTTGGACACCAAAATCTTGCACTAGCAAGCAGTTTTCAATGATTACTGAATTATTATTTAATGCCATTCACAATGCATTGTGCATGTCGTTCATACTCGGATAATGCAGGACTCTAGAATCTCATGGTAATGCAAAAATATGGTAACGCTCACTCATATTAATTTGAATCAGTTAAACAGTGAAATAAAAATCATAATCAAAATCAATCAAAAAATATAACAATCAAGTAAATATAAAAAAACTAATAGTTCATTAAACTATAGATACTTTAGTGGATCAATGTTTTTACTTCGTTTGTTTTAAAATAAGTAAACTCCATTCGAATTCACGGAAATATATATTCAGAAGGCAGAAACTTGTAATCGACTCAATTTATTCACAGGCATTACATAATAAAATAACGAAATTCTTGGTATTTTTTGTGCCAATTTAGGGGTGTTGCGTGATCGGGAAAATGGGATTGGGGAATCGGGAAAATGTATAAATATTTTCCGCGAATATTGGATATAAATAATAATTATTCATTTAGAGGACAAATTTAAACCCCAGTTGACTTGAAAATGGTAAAAACGCATATATAACTCAACGATGCCACATTTTTCCATTCACCAAGCGTCCGGCTCTAGCAGCCCATTAGTAGATGTCTTTCTTGTCATCAGTAAAGGCTATAAATTGTAACGCACGTACTCGTCCACTGCGGCAATCCATTCTTGTCTGATGCCATCAATATGCATGCAAAATATAGAAGCCAACATGAAACGAGGCCGATGCTTTGAAACATCGAAACTCGCCATTGGAATTGCAGCACGGGTTTCAATTTTTTCCACGCTTCCTCTTGGCTATTTCCATTTGAATATTTCATTTCCCATTAAACTGTCAGATACAGCACAGAAACAAATAGCACGTGAGAGGTAACTAACATGAGAGAGAAACCACCTTCGTCGCAATTCTAACCTTGATTACTTTAGAAAGTGTTTAACTCATAAAGCGCAAAAGATAAAACTACTTACGTCATATTGCTTCATTGCTGTGCCAATAAATAATGCTTTGAAAAATAATTTCATGAAGTAAGATCTGTTCATTTCCCGGAGAATTAGATACAGTAACTGTTATTGGGTATTCCACCAGGTTAAAGGCTCCATGCTGGCGAACGTTTCGGCGTCCGACTCAGACATCGTCTTCAGAGAAATAGACTCAACCAGTATCCCTAAAGACGATGTCCGAGTCGGGCGTTCAAACTACGGAGAGCATGAAGCCTTTAACCCGGTGGGAAACACAAGAATCGTTCCTGAAAATAAGTGCTTGTTACGCAAAAATCGAAACCAATGATTTAAGAACGAAAACATTCGCTCTAATATTTTTTTGCTGATTTCCGTTAAATTGTTTCCTAACGAAATTATAATTTTGTAGGATCGGTAGAGCCCACCATTTCCGAAGAAAGCTGGTTAATAGATTTCTTAGGCATACAACGGAAACATGATGTAAAACATATTTACATTAGACTATGTTTGTGGCATAGTAACCGTTCAAATAGTCACCTAATTCTTTCCAACCACGTCATCGATTCACTTATAAATGACCGTTTAACGCTGTTTTATTTTGGAGAAAACTTTGGTATATGTCTGCCAATAAAGCAAATTCATCGGCTGACCTGAATTAAAACATATTACAAATCAGGGTACCAGAAACGCAGATAGTTGTGGAATATTAACTATATTTTAACCTATCCTTCCGCGACTGTGGCTTATATAATGCTGTGACTGCGCAACGCTACTGCGAAATGGTACTCAATTTTTGCTAGGAAACCATTAAATTTTGGATTAGGTTGCGATGGAATTGTTTTTTTCTCAATTTAAAAATGAAATCTTTTGGTCATTAAGGGCAATACGGGGTTAAAACCCAGTGAATTTAGATTAGTGAACCTTCACAAATAAGCTTATTCTATTGGGAGCGACTGAGTTCACTGCAGTCAATTACTATCTTTTTGGTTTCTCCCTATGGACAATACGAACAGAATCATGATCCAATTGGACTTTAAAGTATCTAGTCATAACCAGAATCTGGCAAACGGTCACTAATGACTACAATTTGTTGGGCGCCAATGATAGCTCCACAAAATTCTCCATCATTTTCATTTCGCAAACAAGCTACACCCGAATCGTTCTTCGTATCATTCACCGAAGAATTAAACTTATTTTTAAAATTCATGCAGTGGAAAAGACAAAATAATTTCTCCATCTGCATGGTATAAATAACCAGGTTGGTAGCTAAAACCTATCTTCATGGCTAGGTGCATAGAACAGCTCCTCTGGCTCCAAGATGTATCAACTACGAAAAGCAGCTGATCCTTGTTATGTGAGTCGTTTCCTAATGAAACAACCTTGTTTTTTATGATAATTATAATAGTACTGATATAAAAATCTGGGCACAAAACCACGGTAATGGCTAAAAGGTTTCGTCACTAAGTTATCCTGTCTCGGCTAAAGCGCTAAAATGTACTCCATACTAACGATGGCTCCCCCCAAAATTTCACGAAATGACAATTTCACGAACAAGCAGTGGATTTCCTTGTCTACAAGCCTCTATCCCTCCCTCCCCCATGAGAAGCGATTCGGCGGGGCAACGGGAAGCATATCGTGATTGGCTAATTTGCGACGCCTCTCTGTCTGTCTGGAAGTCTGCGCGTACACAAAGCGCCACTGCGGCGAAGATGAGAAGCACTGGAGTGGGAGAAGGGTGTTGTACAGTAGTAGCGGAAGGCGGAGTAGGAGGACAGGAGGGAGAAAGGGAGGAGAGGTCAGAGGAGAAGATGAGGGAAGGAGGGGTGGCATAAGCCCAAAGTCTTCTGCGCTGTGCAAGTGCTGCTATCCATAATTGATTCGGCGTTTGATTAATGGCTTCCAGTGGCCAAAGTGCGTCCGGAACGTAGTGTGGATGGGGGCGGGATTCAGGGGTCGAGTGACGTCATCCCCCCTTAAAAGTGCCCCGAACAAAAAAACTTTTTTTCGCCGGCTCTTCTCTCGAACAATGGACGCGGGGCAATTCGGAAGTTTTCATCAATTTCTGCGGCGTCGAAACGACGTTCTTTCAAAGCCCAGTTTATGGTACGCCCATGAAATTAATGCTGATCACACGGCTAGTTCTCATCCGGGAACGAGACTACCTCGTACACCTTCCCACAAAATGGTAAATTTTAATCGTGCAAGTCATGCGAATTCGCAATTATCTTCACATGCAAATTAAGAAGCGTCAGTCGACTGTTACCACACCTCTTTATTGCAGGAAATAATGATACAATCCTCGCTTAAAAATAGCGCAAGGGATATTTAAAACCATTCCCCTGTTTCAAACACGCCAGATGTACATTTTAGAGAAATGCATGCGTTTTAAAGAGGTATAAAGTTGGGTATGCACGATTATACTGCAAGAAACTTTTTCATTTAATTACTGTATAGGGCAGATTTTGAGGTTCTTGCGAACTTTTCACTTCTTGCGAAGCAATGTAGCTCAGCACAAATGTGTGGAGAGCAGCGCTATTTGGATCAGAGATATGGACCATGAAAAAACAGGAAGAGATGAGAATAGAGGCTTTTGAAACTTGGCTCCAGAGGCGGATTCTGAAGATCAAATGGAAACTAGGATGTGAACAGAGAAGTAGAAGGGAAGAAACAATATGGATCACTATCACGAGGACAGAGTCCGGATGGATAGACATAGTGAATTTGTAAGGAAAAAATACACAAAGGAAGAACCCATATGAATGAACCCAAAGAGGACCGAGGAATAAATAACGAGGCCAAATAAAACACGATATAAAACAGAAGAGCGACTAAGACATAAAAAAGTAGTGAGCAGGGCACAGGGTAGTGGAGGGCTGATGTCAAAAAACCACAGTAATGAATGACTAATGATGATGAGAGTAGGGTATAAGATTATAAGAACTTATTTCAGCCAACGTGGCCTATCTTTAAGCAGGAAAACAATGTAGAGACATTTTCCTGTAAATGCAAGGTTATAAAGTTATAAGTGCAAGGTTATAAAGTGTCAATGTTATAAAGTAAATGCAAGGTTATAAAGGTGTAGTAATTACGTAGGAATAACAAGAACTATAATTGATAAGATTTGCAATAGGGACATAGGCTTCCCGGCCATTCCAGAGTCCCTCCTCTCATCCTCTGTCTCTCATTTCCTTCTGTGTTCCTTCAATCCAACTTTTCCTAGGCCTGCCTCTCCGTCGTATTCCCTTCAGTTGCCATACCAACATTTTATGTTGGAGTCTTATTTTTCACATCCGATGCACGCGCCCATACCATCTTAACCACTGTGCTTTCATTCCATCTACTATCGTGTTGTTTACATCCATAATTTCTCTAATCCTTTCATACATTCTTTATCCTTTTGATTTTCCTGCTGCACTTCGTCAAAAGTACATTTCAGTGGTCAATAATAGTTTTTCGGATTTTTTACCATGTTTTAATTGTTCTCCGGAAATTTCTCCAGATCCAGCAGCTCTTCCATTTTACAGTGATTTACAGACCTCTTTAACCTCACTGCATTGCACTGTTACAGGTCAGCCAACATATACTGTGTTTTGCGTATGAAATTCACATTTTAAATGCTCTCTATCCTCTATTAATAACTTCTTAAAGATTGCTTCCCATTTTTATTCACTAATGGACGAAATTAAATCTTTCTTTTTATCCTGACTCGATGATCTTAAATAAGTTCGAGCTCTCTGTACTTCTTGTTCCTCCAATGTAGTTGTTTAAGCGGTTACTTTCTCTTCCCAACAAGTATTATTATTCTGCATTATTTTCTTTGTACATTCGCTTCTGCTTAGAAGTATGAACCCTTGTTATTGCGTGCATTCGTAGTCAGGTAGCTATTATATTTCATCCTTTTTTCTTCTATTTATTTTTTTATCTCGTGATCCCACCAATATGGCTTTCTTTTCTTCTTCCCATAATATCCTAATGGCTCATACGCAGCTTCATGCACACCTTGAAGTGTCTGTAAAGACCCTCTCCATTTAAAAATGATTTTGGCAGAGTAGTTTTTCATCCACTTTTTACTTACTAAAAAGTACTTTTTAGGTTTTGGCGTATACGCCTATAAAATCATACCGGCTTTTAATGTTCTCCATAAAGTATATTAACATTGGCTCATATACTATATCATGCATATAATAAAAATAATAAAGAGGAAACTTGCAAGGCAGTAATGGCAACAACATAGACAAACCTAAGAAATTACGTTTGTGAAAAAAACAAAAGACGCATGGTACACATTTAATGGCGTCACATAACCAAGATTACAATTGCCTACTAAAAGTACTAGCTTACACTATCTCGAGTGAGCATATGTATTTTCAACCAATCATAAATCACACGTAAGTATGGAGAGAGAAATGTGGTTTCCAGGGCAGAATGCCACCAACTTACTGTAAAAAGATATTTTCCCCCGACGAGGATGAAAGCCTCCTTAGGGATCGTCAACTTTCCTTCAATGACGAAGGACAGCATATGATATATAAATCTATATCAGCATAAAAATTAGAACGACTACTATTTCCATCTTCCTCCATATTTAAATCTTTAAAAAAGCATACAAATGAGTGACCACCATAATGGAATTTTGTCGTCAAATTGGTTATTTCTCGCTTCATTTTTACAACGCTGATATTAGTCTCAACAGCATGGCTTCTGTCAAATACCACGATTAGTTCTGCCCTCGGCCCACATCTCACTCATAACAGATATTGAGAAGCCATTTTTGATACTACCGTGTTTCGTTTGTATAAACTTTGGTTATGAAAAATATTGCATAAAGTAACTAGTTGATCTGTGTCGTCAAAATATTGATATATGAATTTCTCTAGCACTTTCAACTTTTTCTTTGTCAGTATGGAAATAGAATAGAGAGATTAAAGCTATTGCCTCAATAAAACGTCTCTTATCATCCAGAAAATGATCTTCTCTCACACAGAGGTTATCGTTCTAGTTACATCTGTTGTGAAGTCACCATCTGTCCTACGACCACTAAGAAGGTAGTGAGACTCCTTTTTGCCTACTCGTATTTTTTTACCCTTGTTTCTTTCTATTTTAGCACCTCTGACTCAACTTATTCGACGTCCTAGAGGGGAAGAAGAAGACGCCTTACAAGAATCGTCGCCGGCGTGGCTTCGCGTCCTATTTTTCACCCACACCGAGGCGTTAAACTGCGAGACCTGCGAGACAGACGACCTCCGAAGGAAAATGCATGTGCGGACGCCAGCTCCGCATAGATCACGCACAATCCGAGCTGAAAATACCTATCTCCTTTCCCTGTTGTCAACATCACCGTGCCTCCCATTACCGACAGCATGCCGTGATTTTTTAGATATCACCTAGAATGAGTGTTGCATTAGTCACCTATAACATTTTTAAAACAACTATTTATAGTGGTAGCGGGGCATGGTGGCAGTTGCATGCTCGAATTGTGACTTAAAGGACGGGAAGGCTCGTGTGGAAGGGATCGGCCTTGGAGTGGAGGGGAGAGCATAGCATATGAAGGAATACGCTGCAGACATAGCTGCATTTAACTTAAGATGGCGAGAAAGTGGTGGCGGAAAGAGTTGGCGACTCCTTCATTTTTTTTATTAAAAAAATGAAGGAGTTCCACCGAGTAACGCCGGAGACAGTGTCTGATATTCAAAGTGCTAATTTAGCAGATAAGGCGTACCTTTTTTTCAAGTAGTCAATTAAACATCGGGTGGTGAACATCTACTTCAACAATCAGTGTCTGAAGCTAGGAGTTACCCCCAGATATGTCAACCTATGGACCTCAGCAACTTCGAGACCGGCAATCGAAGCGGTTGCCTTGGCTAAGAAGATATGGATAAAGAAGGAGTTGAAGTGTTGGTGTGGGATTAGGGATTCCATCTCTCACTACCTGTACTACCTGCCCATGGACATGACTGGCTGGCTCACGATCTGGGATTGGAATCGCTTGGAGGAGCAAGTGAAGTGTCGGGTGAGTGTAATCGCCTTCCAGAAACTCAATACCGTGAATAAAAAACTCAAAAACTTGTGTGAATCCCAGTTAGGAGTGTCCAGCGGGGATCCAGTCCAGCCACCAGAAAATGTAACGTTTTACCCTAGAGTGATGAACTTGTCCAACCATTCATTTTCGGAATCAGAGATGAGCTTCCTGAATAATGGTTATAAATTCGCACTGCACACCCCCTTCACGCGCAAAGCTGCTATCAACGTCGCCGCTGACTGCGACCTTTCCCTGTACAAAGAACCTTCCAGCAAAAACAGATAGCCGCAGACATCATATCTAAGTTTTCATCTCAACAAAGAAAACAACCTCAAAACAGATCGCACATGCAGATTATCCGGAACGTTAAAACTTCGATGTCGGAAGCGGACTTAGTTATGACGAACCCCGACAAGGGTAACAGTCTGGTGATTTTGAACAGACACGACTACGTGAATAAATGTGACGCTTTCTTAAATAAAGATGACTTTGAGGTGGTGAGTAAAGACCCAACTACAAAATTCCGGAGCCAGCTTAAAGCCACAGTGTCAAAGTGTGGAAGTGTTTTAAGTACCGAAGACAAGTGGAAACTATTCAACATGGATCCCTTACCTCCAAGGTTTTCGGACTGCCTAAAACCAACAAACCTAATATCCATATTCGACCAGTTTTTTCACACTTCACCGCCCCATGTCATAAATTGGCTGTGAAATTAAATAGTCTGCTGAGGAATTATTCTTTTTTTCGATCGAAATTTAACATTAAGAACGTAGTGGATTTGGTGACAAAAATATCTACAGTGAAACCCCCTCCCAATTCCAAGCTCACATCATTTGATGTGACTAACTTGTTTACGTCAGTTCCAGCCAAGGAAGCCTCAGACTTAGCGGTAAATTTAATTAAACGTTAAGGTGGTGATGACAAAATTGTAAATGATATAAAATTACTTTTGGATTCATGTATCGAACAAAATTATTTCTTGTTTAATGGTACATTTTATAAAAAACGACTGGCCTTGCTATAGGGTCACCATTGTCACCAATTCTTGCTGAGATTTTCATGAATGAGTTTAAATTATTTGGTTGCAAGCATCCAATGTTAAGTAACATATGTTATTGGTACCGTTATTTGGATGACATTATATGTTTGTGGTCAGGTACCTTGCACCAGCTGAATAACTTTACGTCTTTCATAAATTCTCTGCACCATCAATCGAGTTTACTTTGGAATACGGTGGATATAACATTAACCTTTTGGATCTTATCATTGATATTAGTACTGGCAAACATGAGTTTTCAATTTACCGTAAACCAACGTTTACATATGTCGTTATTCCAATGAACTCAAACCATCACCGTATTCATAAAACAGCTTTGCTAAAATCAATGGTGAACAGGCTAACAGGTATCCCAATGTCCCAGGACAATTTAAAAAGGAATAAAATAGCATTAAGTAAATTTCCCATCAAAATGGTTTTGACCCAAAACTGATTGGTAAACTTATGGAAAAATCTAACAAAAAACAAGCTATAAATTTTATAACTTCCATTCAAGTTGATATTGACAAACCTTAACGCTGGCGCAAGCTACCTTTCATACCTCATGTCTCATATAAGTTATGTAAACTAATCCATAATGCCAAAATGTAATTTTACAATCCTGAGTCAGTGGGTAAAATGCTTTTTAATACAAAAGACAAGAATGACAATTTACAGAAAAGTGGGGTTTACCAGTTGAAGCGTGATATCTGTAATATTAAATATATTGGACAAACTGGGAGAAATTTTAACATTAGAATGAAGTAACATATACGATGTTTTTCAAATAATGACGAATCCTCTTAAATAGCCAAACATTTATGTGACGAAAACCATTAGTGTGATTTTGAACCTCTGATTTACATTGTATTGACAAGGGGCGTAAAATGGACTTCTTAGAACAGTTTGAAATTGTGAATTGGCCCACTAAACTTTGCAATGACCTCCCAGGCACCTCTCCTTTATGTCACACTGACATCCCTCCACGACTCTCAACCTTAATTTCCTCATGTTTTTAAACCTTTTTTGCGGGTTTATTTCTTCACCACCCCCACCGTCCTTTTGCTGTTTTTAGTTTTCTGACGCAAGCAATCCCTTTCACAAACAGCGTTGTCCGTTACTCTTAAGTTCCCCATATCCACCCCATCCAACCACGGATACCTATATAAGTGTAAGCCACCCAACTGTTTGTGCCTGATGACGGCATGAGATACTCAAACCCGGGTCGTTTTCTTTAAAATAAAGTGTGGAATAATAACCAAGTGCTTTTGAATTAAAATTATATTACAAAATAATAGCTTTTCAATACTGAAAACTTCTGATCCAAACCCTTAAATCTATCTTGCTCTTGAGAGAAAGGAAAAGTCATTTTGCCATCATCTAACGGAAATCCTGGATTTATTCTAGTCTATGAGGATGCTTTAAGGCATCTGGTCGTAAAACAGATCGTAACCTAAAGTCGTGTCGACCGTTAATCCTTCCAAGCAGTCGTACTTCAGCATATCCATGGCACGTGAGGCAACGCGAGTATTAGTCACATAAAAGTCTATCGATCTAAATAACACCTCAGCATTATAAGTTGTACTTGACGGTACTAGGGGCTGTTATGTATTCAACAGAACTCGATCGAGATGAACCCTGGAATGATTTGAGGATTTAAGATAGTTACCAGTTTCATTTAAAAGCCCTTTTCCCTTAAAAAGACCATGTAATTGGACACGATTTCAACGTTTATAAGGAAACATTCAAGTAATCTTCTTTTGATTATTTTCGATATCCATCGAGTTTGTTCCCTTATTTTACAACGCCTCCAGGAAGAGAGGTGAAAAGTTGTAAAATAATAAAAACGCGATGATTACCGAAAACAATCAAAAGAAAATTATAAAAAATCGCGGAAACCTGAAGAACAACTCACGTAATCCACTGATTTGTGCTTGATAAAATATATCACATACTTTACTCTTAAAAGATAACCCAGAGCGAGTAAATATGTAAGAAAATTTGAGGTTTCAGGGTAATATGTACTCAAATATTTTACTAATACCAATGTTGAAACATAGGGTACTTCACTAATTTGAATGAGAAGGTGGTAGCAAAACGTCCAATGAGCCTAAGCCTGTTTTCTGGACATTGAACTTTGTAAGAGAGGAATACTTTCCGTCGAATATATACTTGATTACGGCGCACAAAGCCTGCTCGGATCCCTGGGAATATCAGAGCATTTTGGCTATCCAACAGACCATAAATCCTTATCTCAACCGCTTAAAGTCCGTCTCTGAAACTGCAAATCCAACATCTCCGTTCCACCTGAGCAAGCACCACAAACGACGCCATTTACAACCGGTACTAATCTGACGTAGTCGCGGTAGTTGATTCGTGTCACTGGTCTATAAATATGAGACTATTTTCTTCATTCAACGAAACACATTGCAACTAAGCATCCCGAAATTGCAGGATAAAACGAAGAAATAAAAAATCAAGAATTAGGAATATTCAAAAGAGTAAAATTTAGAGATTGGAAAATGAACAGCAAAAAACTTTCCATGTCATAAGAAGCAAAACATATAGTGGTAGTTCATGAAAACTATAAATCGCGTACTTTTGGTAAAAGCAATGAAATCATGTGTGATCAACAATTTAATTTATCAGTCAATGTCAGAAAATAATTTTCCAGGACCATTCAGAGAAAATTTACCAGCAATGAGTACGCAAATGTATTTTAGGACATACGCATAATAAAAGTGACAGTTAGTGAAACATTGTGAGCATTTGCCACAAAAAGAATAATATATGGATGAACATAGCTTGGACGTGTAACACTGCATTTTATCAATGATTTCGGAATGCACACGTCAGAAAGAAATTACAGAAAATTCAGAGAAACCATATAAGTCATTACAATAATATCATCAACAAATAACTTTTCTCCTTCCCGCCGGGCAGAGATAGTATCTACTGATGAAGGTTTCTCGGGTTTCCCATCAGGTACTTGTTGGCCCACAAGTACCTGACCTGGTGGGAAACCCGAAAAACCTTCATTAGCATCATACGCCAGGAAAGAACCAAATCAGATAGCATATATTTAACTTTGTGTTACCAGGGACATCAAGCAGCTCTTGGGTGGGATCAAGGATTCCTCTCTCACGTTCTCATTATCACTATCGTAAACGCAAACCGCTCTAGAAAGGCAATGCTCACAGGTACTGTCATAAGGGTGTTCTCCATCAACTAAAACTAGTGACGTTCACGTTTTTGCTCTCACGAGCGCTAATAAGAAATAACGACAATGCGAAGGCACACACTATAAATACGCGTTATTGTGGCCTTAATAAGTCTATTTACCACACGTCTATCATTTGGAGAATCAAGTGAGAACAGTTCTAAAAAGAACACCACATCGGAAATGCAGAAGCCATGACTCATGGCTTATGAGGCGAGCAGACTTACTGTTACAGAAATTAAGCATTTGCTGGGGTTTTCGTAGCATATGTATAAGCTCAAGAGCTTATCCGTAAGAATGTTATGTTTTAGGAAGGCTGAAAGGAGTCTACGCAGAATATCACAGCGAACTTTTTGTTCTCCGTGTACTTTACAGTTAACATCCATGGGCAATAATCAGGCGATCATTACGTTCAATTACATAATTTTGCGCAACATAGGACGTATTTGCGCCCCGTTCACTCAAGAAACCGAATCTAATTCCACACATTTCTGATTTCTAAGGCTTCGGGATTACTTTCAAGCTCTGTATTTTCCGCTCTAACAGGCTTATTCCAAATCCCTATATCGTTGCGTGACCCAAATTGACACAGGACTTGTCGACACATATTATTGTAAGTCACATATTTATCGCCGAGAAAAATCAATCGATATCGCCTTGAAATCAGTAAAATAAGAAAATTTTAACTTTGTCGCTCATCCTCCTCCACAATTCTTTAATCGAAACCAAAGACCAGTTTCGGGCCATTAGGGATATTCCAGGAAAAATATATCGTATTAGAATGACTGCCAAAAAATAAAGCATTATTATTAATGCACTTTAAATGATTACATTGAAATAGTTTCAAAATTAAAGAATTTATGAGTTACACAACACACTTTAAGTCCTTGGTAATATTTTACGCTGTATGTGCTTTAAAATTTCTAAATTTTACCATTTAGTTCGCCGAGATGAATGTTTTGTTGGCAGAATGTAACAAATTTGTTCACATAAACTCAGGAACGTCAGAAATGTTTCAAAACAAAATCACCACATCTACTTAAGGTAACCTACAGCATTCATAAATATTTATTCCCTCACCAGGGTATTAAAAATGCCAGAGAAGACATTTTAGCCACCAGTTATGCAAAATTCCTTGCTGTATTGGGAAGCCTTCCGTGTGAAAAAATCGCAAGAATTCTTCTCATAGGGAGGGGAAAAATAAACCAGAAAACCTTGGTTCCGTTTTCATATAAACGTTTTCCCCTTGCTCTCTGACGTATTCAAACGTTTCTTTTTGTATTTTTTTATCATCCACGCAAAACAAGGCTAAACTTTTCCGTTGTCCAAATATGTTTTAATGTCTACCCTATGAGTTTACATTTTTCCAGGAACCCTTCTCATGTCTATAGTTTCCCTTAAGCCGCACAGTTTCGTAACCGTACCGAAGCATGACGAAGTTTATTGATCCAACGTATAGGGAACATTCAAAGCGAGGGGGCGTATTGCATTGTAGATTTTTCTATAATGGTAATGCGTAGAGAAACGTAGGTAATTTCAATGAGAGGATAACTTAACTTACTTTCGAAAAATGTCTGGGTAAAAATAAAATAATAATGCATGAGCGTGCCAAAAATCTATTAAAAATTCCTCGATGAATGTAAAATAACTTATATTGAAATGTACACACTCTTTCTTCGCAAAAAAAAGCAATATTTATTGGAAATAGCAGAAAATGGTTGCCTAACTTAGTCAACTACGTTAATAATGGAGAACAGGAACTTTGAAAAATTAAAATGTATTGACGGATGTTGATTTAAAATATATACATATGACTCAATCAAATCAGGGTGGTAAAAAATTGCACAATGCATACGAAATCCCTTATTTAAAAATTTATAAAAGCTTTTGTTTTGCACACAGAAAAGTAGTTTTCACGTAAATTGGTAGGAAAATGAATGTCTACGTGATTTCACAGCGACAAGAGTGGTAAACTGTTGAAAATTTTCAAATAATTTGACTGAAGTTGATATAAATATATCTATTACTCAATGAAACAAGGGCGGCGTACAATTTATATGGGAGAGTGGATAGGTCAAAATAAGTAGAAGATATTGAAATTAGATATGACATCAATCTTTCAGCAGGTAGATATAAATAACCAACTTTGAATAACTGAATCATTATATAGTATTCAGTGTTTACAGTCATTATTACATTACTTTGCAATAAATAATTTTTGATTCAGGGAATCTGGAATTCATTATTTTTAAAGGAGATAATTCATAACATTTATAAATAAGCACTATTATTTTCATATAACCCATAGAAGAAATAATTTTAAATCCCATATAAAAATGTTTAGGACAGAGTTGAAGAAATTTGTTATTATTTTGACAGGAGCTCCCTATTGAAATCTTATCACGTGGTAAAGTGGCAAATCATGGATGAATAATATGCTCTGCTTCTTTATTTAGGGTTTGAAAGAATTATTATTTCCGTTAATATTTAAAAATTGATCTTGACCGAGGTATGTACTGTTAACATTCCCTTAACCTGCGGTAATGGTATAGTGAATTTTTCTTTCTTCTTCTGCTATATTTCCATCCGAGCGCTGAAAATCCGTGTAACAGAGTATTCCAAATATAACACCAACAGTATTTCAGTTCAGAAAGTAACCTTATTGTCTTGCCAGGGTATCAAGTTGGTGCAGTGGCTGGAAGGCTGAATTCACATTCCAGAAGCCGGGTTTCATGCCCCGGAAAATAGTAAAATATTTTTTAATGGAATAGCGGTCCTCACTTTGATGTTTTGCTGAGAATACCTTATTTGTAGCACAAACTACATCCGTCGTATGGGACGTAACTCTGTCTAAATAGGGATTTGGTTTCTTTTGTCAAAGCATTAACTAGCTGTTGACAAAAAAGAGGCTTTTTGTGAACTTTTGACGTGCTAAATTTGAAGCAGGTGCTCCAGCAAGGACGTTTGAAGGAAAATTAACGATATTCATGTAATGTGCGGTCCACAGGTTTTTTTGCAGTCTACAGTAGCTGGTGTCTAATAATTTTATGAACGAAGAACATATTTTTACTTGATAAATACTTATTGCCAACACAATATTTTAAACGGATTTATTATAACCCAGTTAAAGCGATCAATATTAAAGTATGTTCCATTGAATTGCTATCACCCTCTATTGACTGTTTGCTTATGCCGCAGACTATCCTCAATCATCTCCAATCAGTTCCAATTTTTTTTAGGAAAGCGACAGTTGTTTTGAATACTTTTTCAGAATTCCATCGCATGTATTTTCTTTCCACAACGCAACAACACAGACTCTTATTTCAATAAACAATTCAACAACACTAACGCGTATTTCTATAAGCATTGTGGAAATACAATGCACAAAGATTTCCTGTGGTCTGCATACGACATCTTGATTTAGGCTGAAGACCGCATGCAAAATAAATACCGTATTTACTATGACTTATTAATATGTACTGAAGAAGGACAGAAGACTTTCAGGAAATCATGTGTGTCATAAATATAAGTGAGGTGGACTCATGATAATTAAGGGTAGGCAAAAGCCCACGCACAATGGCTTGGAAATTTGTCAGAGGTAGTCGTTCTAAAGCGACAATGTTGCGTTTATTCCCGCGAAAGTGGCTTAATAAGCACGACCACGTCTTCTGTCCTACCATGTGGTCTTAAATGAGAACGTCTAGTTCGTACAAACCCCCGCTGAAATACACCGCGAGTTAGATGGCTTGGTTGTGTACCTGGCTAACCCACCTGACTGACAATTGGGAGACCCGGGTTCGAATTTCGGTCAAGTGAAATGATTTATTTCATTGCACACTCTTTGGTGTCAACGATTAATCTCAATTAGTGATATATGGCTGAATGATATATTGGCAAATGGGCGGAAGTATCCGACAGTTTTTCAGAACTAGCACTTCGTGTGAGAATAATGCAAATAATTGAGGCATCACTTAGTGGACGGGAAGTTATTGCAAAAGCGGCGGCCACGAACTGAAAGTGACGTTAGAATTCTTTCATTACCGGTGAGATGACAGAAATTGGGATCAAACAACGCGAGTATCCTTGAGTATATGCTGCCCGTGAATCAGACTTGCTCGTTTGTTGCCAGTCAATGCAGGATATAGCAAAAGTCGAATAGAGTTCCCAACGTGCCGCTTATTTACACAGCACGCTACTAAGTTCGTGAGTGATTACAAATAAATGAATGACGAATAACGATATATAGAAATGCGTTATTTTTATATCAAATTTTCATAGCACCTCGATCTCAATACTGCCATTATTTTTACTCTTAAGTTTTCTTTTTTACTGCGTCAACCATTTTATGTCATAAATACTACGTTAGACATACATTACGCAAATTTTTATTTAAATTAATTAATGCATGAACTCGTAGGAAAATGTCGATACAACTGCAAATAAAACCAATCATAAACGCTAAAAACTAAAAATCGGTAGCATCGCAGCTCATAATTACAATAAGACATCTATGAAACGTTCGCGTTTGTTTGGCACTAATAATGTTGCACATGGCTAAAAACTAAATAATTATTCACCGAAAATTATCTTAATACTCTAGCTTCATATCTTAGAAAGGCGATCATTAGAAATTTCCAGTTTTTAATTCCAAAATCTAATGAATATGAAAATATTAAAGTAACGGTCAGTTTTATGCAATGGGAAAAAAAGAAATGCATTTACTTGATGGGCGAAGATCCTATTTATCAGTGGGACTGCTAAGAAAGATATACATATTTGAATACTCCTCCTGCTTAAGTGTTATCTCACCAAGCAAAATGATTACGTGTGATGTGTTCACTGTGCATATTACTTCTACACTAGGGTGGAGAATTATTGAAACTTAATATTGAATGTATTTCCGGCTTCGGTGGCGGTGAGGAAACTTCATCACCAGCTGATCATAAGTCACGGTTACAATCCTCACCTAGTTGTGTTTCTCTCCGATGAAGGTTTGAGAGGCTGCTACTGCAAAAACGTAAACCACTAGATTTTTGTGGAATTTTTATTCCTATCTTCATTAAAATTCACATGTAAATATAATGTGTTAAACGAACGATAATGTGGAAAAACTCCTTAATCAGTATCTGTAACTGTTTGCTACTGAAGTATAGCTAATAATCAACAAAGACGCCTTCTCTCAAGGATACATGAGTTGCCGAAAAATATCATTTATTCTTGAATTGCCGACGAAATTTGACACAACTACAACGCATTAGGGGTAAAATTGGCACGATTACTTCGCCGACATGCCCGAAACATGGCGATGCCTTTAGGACCAATAGTTTTACGTTCTTCGACGAGAAATAAAAGCTAAAAAAAGAGCAAAAAAATAGGGCGAGGGACCCACGCTGCAAGGATCGAATGGTGTGTGTATGCCTCCTCCTTCCTCGCCTGCCTCTTTAAACTCCCATCCTTTCGGGAAGAGTTTGGAACTTTGCGAGCAATAAAAAAGTTAATGGCACCGCCTGGAGTGGGGAAGGAGAGGGTTGCCTTTCCTTTACCGCTGGAATTGTGAAGAGAATGCCTGAGGGAGGATATTTAGAGGTAAGATGGGGGAATAAAATGGATGTTGGTAGCCGGTCTATTGTGGAGAGAGAGAGGGGGAGACTTAATAGCGGGTAGTTAGGGGTTTAATTCTCTCTCCTGCATTACTCCTTCCCATAGGATACAAGGAGGGGATCGGATTGGTATGATGGCTAGAGCAGTGGTTTCCAATTCTAAAGGCACACGTTCAAACTTAGGAAATAGCGACATTCCTCCTTCTCAATTGATACGAGGAGGAGATCGGAGTGGTATAGTGGCTAATGCACCGAATTCCAATCCTGAAGGCACGGGAGTGAATCCCGGAAAAAACGTCAATTTTTCAGCGGGATCCCTATTCCCACTAGTATAGTGTAGGGAGAGTAGTTTGTGACTGCAGCCCTGTCCGCTGTACCCTCCTAACCACTTTATTAAAATATAAAAATATCCCGTTTATATTCGCCTCTTAACTTGATTTATATGTTGTATTTATTTTTTTATCATAACCATTTCCGCTTGGGTAGTGTGTGGAGAGCATTCCCAGAGCAGTACTTCGTCCTACGGATGGTATGCTAAGCTGTGGACCCCCTGGAACCATTCCTTAAAGCGTAAGGTAATACCAACGAAGAGTTTCTTTCTGACTTTTCTTCCATTTCCGATACAATTTTGTTGGGCACATTCAGAGAAAAAATATCATCCTGAAACAATGATGGAAAGAGTAATGAATGGGGAAATTAGTACAGAAGTAAGGGATAGAATGTATTTGAAGGTTGTCAATATAAGGAATCATGGAGGGAAGAATCACGAAGTTGAAAATAAAATATAGCGTATAGCAGCAGCAGCAAACTAATCTTTGTCTTGGTGCACAATGCTGATAGTAAGTATATAGGTTTATTCATAACCCTCAGAAACAACAAGACCACTCAATTTCTTGAAATAAAAAACAGTTTTTATGTAGAAGAACTATGAGGAAAGAGGATGAGAATATGCTACAGACTTCGAGATGTGTATGTGCAGGTGAATAGAGAAAGTCAGGTGAACTGAAAAACGAACGAGGAGACAATCTGGGCATGCTGGGTGAGAAAGAGAAAACTGCTGGAGGAGATTAGAAGGGGGCATAGTACGTGGTTGGAACAGGTATCGAAGGTCAGGGGAATACTGAAGGTCGTAATGGAGGAGAGAATGCTGGATAAGCGAGGAAGGGAAAGATAAAAGCTTTGTGGACGGAATGAAAAGAGCTATGAAGCGTGCCGAGCTGCTGAATGAAATAGTGCATGGAGAAGAAGATAATCAGCTGGAAATGATTATTATAGGTACCTATTCTTACTTCCATCCTAAACTACTTTCACCAATAGATCGACAGTAATAAATCGTTGAAAATCTCTTCGAGAAAACAGGGTGTGGAGGTGGTTTAAGTACTATTTTGGGAGTCACTAGACTCTGAGGCTCTACACTAACCTTAAAATACTTAAAAAAATTCATACCAGGCGAGTTTCAGGACGACACAGAGAGTATTATTTTTACCCCAAGCTATAGGTATCCATGGAACTCGTAGAAGTGACAAAATTAGTGAGAAGCACCATTAGCGATCACAACAAAAAAAGCTTGATACATAGACGTAGACGTAGTTAACGTCCAACTTACCTCCGTCCTCTCCCCCCTCCCTTTCCCTATCCCCTCCTCTTTCATGGCTGGTGTCCTAACATACCACAGGCCTTTACGAAAGTTTGAAGGGTAGTATGAGGAAGAAATAAAATGTTTAATTACGATATAGTTAAATAGACGAAAACTAAAGATAACGGCAAAAGCCGAAAGAAAATTCGGTTACTTAATAGATAATATAAGAACGTCGGTTACCACAGTTATGCTGTTAATAGACATCTCGGTAGGTAAATAGGCAATTTTCGTATAATATACTTGATGAGAAATGGAAATTCAGATATTTTAAAGATTTTATGAGGAAGAGCCAGAGGAGAAAAGGGGGAAGACAAGACGGAGATGGTGGAGAGACAAAGGAATCAGAAATAAGTCCCGGCGCCCGGGTGCAATTCAGAAGTGCCACACGGGATGGGAGAATAGGGTTTGTGATGGAAATGGGGCTGAGGCCAAGCGATGCGATTAAGGGGGAAAACTTTGTCCTTCGGGGCTTAAGCTGTTGGGAACAAAACAACAAAATAGGCGCGGTAAAATAGGGCAACGGGGGGAGGAGAAGGGGCGAGTTATTATACGGATGCCCACCTTCTCCGCCAGATAGTCAATGAATAAATTAGAATGCCGCCGTTTGGTTTTTATTCCCGAATAGAGTATTTTCTAATATGATTGCGCTCAACAGACAGAGATTACGCTATGACGTAAGCAATGAAGTTTAACGAGAAAATTAAAATCTATTTATACATTATTCAATATAATTCTGGAGAAAAAAAATCAGCCACTATAAAAATAAGTAAATTTTAAAGTAATATGAAGATAAAAACTATAATTTAAAAGTTTAAAAATCCAAGCTCTGATCGAGAAAGTACTGTTCTTCATAGCTTTTCACGAAAATGAGATATTTATATCAATATGGGATTTGAATTTTATCTGATAGTTGTAGAGAAGTACAATATTTTACCAATAAGGATATTCTGATCACTATTTATCCCTATATTATACTATTCTGGCTATATTATACTGTTTCTCTATGTTATTATATACTATTTTATACATTTAAAAAAATTCAATCGAGCTTACTAACCGCTTGAAAGATATTATTGTACCTCGAAACGCATGGTTGGTTTCGTACGACATTAATAACCTTTTTCCTTATGTCCCTGTTTTAGAAGCCTTACAAACGGCCCAAAAATTACTCAGTTAATCCACAATTCCCAATAAACATTCTACAAAATTAAGTTCTCTGATTAAATTGGCAGTTAATCAAAATTACTTCACTTTCAACAAACATTTGTATAAACAAACAGATTTCCTGGCTATGGGTTCCCCCCTTGCCCCCTTTTAGCAGAACTTTTCCTCAACTCTTTGGAAGAAAATTTATTCAATTCCGGCAACCACACACATTAGTTTTGTTAAATACTGGTATAGGTACGTACGAGACATCCTCTGCCTTTGGACTGGAACTAACCGCCAACTGCAGTCTTTTCTCAACCATCTGAACTCCCTCCATTCAAACATTTCCTTCACTTTGGAACACGATATCAACGGCACTCTGAATTTCCTCGATTTTTTAATCTCCATTGCAGGGCAAAAGCATGAATTTTCAATATACAGGAAACCTTCTTACACCGATAATATCTTACCAAGCGATTCAGTTCACCATTTTTCCCACAAACATGCAGCTTTTAATTCTATGGTTCAACGCCTCCTACACATCCCCCTAACACTCACGAATTTCAAATATGAACTATTGACTATCATGTCAATAGCCGCAAATAATGGTTACAACCCAAATTTAGTGCACCAAATCCTTCGGAAAAAAACAAAAATCCCTAGCTTTAAAACAAATTTGTCCCGCATTAACAGAAAGACCTTTTAAATTCAAGTGGTGCTCTCTCCCATTCATTGGTAATATTTCTTATAGAATTTCAAACCCCTACCAAGCTCCCTTAAAGCAGCTTTTTACACTTCCCTAACCCTTTCAAAACGTTTTGTCAACGGCAAAGACAAACAAGATAGACTCCTAAATTCTGGAATTTATAAAATTAAATGCAATAGTAGCAATATGGCATGCTTCAGCCAGACTGGTAGGAGTTTCAGTACACGATTCAAAGAACACGCCAAATGTTACAGAAATATGGATTCCACCTCACCTTTTGCCAAACACCTTCTGGATAACAATCATACGAGCGATTTTATCCCCGAAATTTTACACGTTATTCCCAAAGGCCTGAAAATGGACGCACTAGAACAATAATTAATTATCAGACAGTCAATATTATTCAGGTTTCTGGTTCTACGATTAAATTATTTTATATTATGCGACAGTTTCGCCGTACTATGCTGCAGGCTTCGTCGGGCTTTTAAGAACAAAAGCCCGACGAAGCCTGCAGCATAGTACGGCGAAACTGTCGCATATTATAAAATAATTTAATCGCAGAACCAGAAACCTGAATAATATAAACATGAGCTGCGAAAATCTTCAAAAAAAGTTTATCAGACAGTCAAAACACCTTTGCAACGAATTATTATTTCCACATCCCTCCCCCTCCTTTCAGATAAACTTAATCTTTCCCGCCTCACCAGCCCTTAATCATCGTGTCTTTCACTTTTCCTCCCTTCAACCCTGCCCTAATATCTGGTTTCCCCCCTCTTCCTCCGTAACTACAACAACAATAACAAACTGAAATAACAAACATATGTACTTATATTATATAATTGTAAACCTGATAATGCCGTAAAGCGGCGAAACGCGCCGTGCAATAATAAAATGTTGTAGAAAAGTACTAAGCTGTATTAATTATAAGTACTATATTTCCTCTTTAATTTAACTCTTTTAAGTTAAAAAAATCGATTTCATATCCACTTACCAGTACCTTTTTCTGGGCGTGTCAATTTATTCCACTTACTCTAATTATTTAAGCAGCTACGGACGGATTATTTTTGAAAACCAGTTCTCCACACCAGGGATGTGATTGACTCACCTATTAAAAAAAATAAATACATAATTAATAAGTAATCGACTTGAAGAAAGACAAGAAAACTAAGAAAGTATATAACTAACTCGCGTTACAAGTAGGTTCTAAATATTTCTTTTTAAAAGGTCATGAAACCAAAATCAACCAAAGTTTTAAAAATATCTCCAATTCTAAATCTGAATGCAACGGTAAAACGTCAAGAGTTAAAAAAGGGACAATCATCTGTTTCAAGCAAAAACTGAGTGAATTGTTCAATTTTCCATGAAAAAAGGTAGCTTAATAATTCTTTGAAATTATCTACATTCACATAACGTTTTAACTAGTATTTGAACAAAATGTACAAACGATGAAATACGGAGTAACCAGGATTCGAAGAATATTCATAATGTTTCATAGATTAAATACGTTACTAAAAATAAATAATTAAGGATATCATTTTAGGTACGATTTGAAAGCCCCATCATCTGATGAAAGATATTAATCACCCCGACTTTTCCAGCAAAATAAAGGATGAAGATTCAAGATGCCGAGAATTTGCTTCTTTTTTTTTAAACGATTCAAAGTATTGTCTTGGCGGTGAGCCAAATGAGAAATATCTTCCAATCACACACTTTTCAAGAGGTTATTAAAAGTTAAATGAAGGACTCCATCACAGCATTACAATCGGTTTTCAAAAACTAAAATAGGTAGAGTTAAATTTTTGACTGAAATATTTTTCACTTTGTCAGTAAAAAATAATTTATATCTACTATATTTATAACTATATTATATCCATTTTCTAGATACCGAATTAGGGGTGAAACATTAGGGGTACAAATTATGGGTACATTCCGATATTTTCCTGATTCATTTCCTTCAGATAACCGCTTGCAGTAACTCCTACCACAAATTAGGGCGATGAAATACGATTAATCACCGCAATAAACAACCCCATTAAGCTTCTAAATTCTCTTAGCCATTTCAGCAGGAATCAAGGAAATCCATGGTTGTATGGCGTGGGCTGTGCATTGATTATCAAGCCAAAGGTTCGATCTTCGGTACAGGCGAATGTCTTTCTCATGGCCATTACTCTGAGCTAAGATTTTTTTCATGTTTTTTAAACCTTTTTTTTGTTTCGCGTTTCATAAAGAAAATAACCCCCAAAAAAATAATTTGTAAAATAATTTTCCGATACTCGAAGTGATAGAGCCAAATAAATTCATTTTTTTATGCCTCATTTGCTGGGCTATTTTATATTCATGGAACACGTACAACCTTCACAATTCTTGTTGTTCTCGACTGAAACTACGATGATTTTCAAAATCAACATCTCATAACAAATCTAGTTTTGCCAACTAATTTTAGCAACATTGTTAATCTTTCTTCCTACCCTCATTGGAATCGTAATTGATTTAAATACCATCCGAGTCCATCTTGTCTGTAACTGCTTCATGGCCACATTGACTCCGGCAGAGTTTTCCTGGTCATTATATAAAGGGGGTTTCAGGAGGGGATCTTCGTAATTCTGGAGAAGATAGCTCCAAGCATTGTTAGCAGGATGATCATGGCAGCGGCACATTTAACGCTGGCCGGCCATTTCGCACGTAGCATATAATATATTTGGCATTATGATTCACGATATTTTAAACATGTGATTACACTATGGAATTTTTACAGGTATTTTTTGTACGTGATCGAACACAAACAAAATAAAAAATCGAAAAATAGAACTATTGTTATATTTGTTAGTAGTTAATAGTGTTTTTCATGAAATGCCACGCTTAATTAAAAGAAAACTTAAGACTGTAGTCATTATACAAGTGAAATTTATGAATGTTTTTACTTGTATACTTATTTCATTGATTAATTTATCAAATTACTTCAATATAGAGGCATTTTTAGTTCTTCCGACCGGGGCACTCAAACCGAAATCCGCCACTGGGCCGCAACTCTCAACTTGCGGAGCCATAGCCACGTAAATATTCCATCCAGCAAATTTTGAAGATTCCATGGAAATGGCCTGAATTACAGCGAATATTGGGTTCCATCTAGTAAATGATCTGCCTTAAGCTTGAGTGACAACACTGAAAGAACGATGCATACATTATGCATCACGGAGACTCACTTCAAACTTCAGATCACTCTTTCAGATCACTTCAAACGGTATTGGTTCCCGTTATTCGGCGTTTTCATGGGAACTGCAAGACGTATTGGATAACATATTAGTGTTTCCATGGCTCCGTATAGTGTTAGCGTAACTTGGTGGCAGTGACCTGCACGAAAGTGACATCAAGGTGGGAAATGGAAGTGTGAAAGGCTTCGAGCGGAGGGGAGCGAAGAGTACATGATTTGCAACGCTACCAACATAACTCCATTTATTTTATGAGGGCAGGTAAGCGTCAGCAGCACGTTTCATGGCAATCTGTTTGCTAAAAAACGAAGCTGAGTTTCGACTAAATGACTTGACTGAGAGACTTCATGAGTTTCGACTAAATATAAATTTGACAAAGATTGCTTGATTACATCCCCTATCACCTTTAGAAGAAATACAGATTTCTCCTGAAATATCCCGATTTATCAAGGGCGATGTATGCTTTAATAACGCTGCACAACTTACACCTCCTGTTTGTTCCTATGTTTCGCTACCACTAGACATAAGATTGTTGATTTAAGTGCCTCATGCAAAACGGCCTTTCAGATGTTAAATCAAAATGCCATTTAAAGTCCAGCCTTTCAGGTTTTTACTCAACAAATTCCTCATGACTTTAAGCAAGATGATTCGATTCAACCCGCCGTCACGTCGCGTCGTCTCCTGGCCGATATAACCCCTCGCATTTATTATAAATCCATTTTGTTTCATTTTCATGTCACTCTGAAAAGCTGGAGCAAGCCAGAACGTCTTCCTTTAGGGTGACTGGCGGAGGGTGTATGGGGGAGGGAGAGAGGGAAGCCTGGTGACCCCTTTTAGTAGGAAAGCTCTTCGCGTTAGGCCGGCGGAGGATAAACAGGCGGACAGCCTCCGTCGTAAAAAGGAAAGCCTTTAATGCACAGTCACGTCAAAAGTCTTGTTCCCCTTCTGTCAACCCTACGCTAACGCTGCCGCCCCAAGAACAAGGGAACTAGAACCTTTTGAAGACTCTCTGTAACCAGAGACCTCGGTGAAAGACTTAGCGTCCCCGGGAGGCTCTTGTTTGCTCAAATCCGCAACATTCGGTTCCTTTACTCCGACCGTTTCTTAGAAATCCACCGTTGAGCGATCGGTGGCCCTCAATGAAGAAGTAATCCATTAATGGAGAGTAAGTGCCTTGGTGGAGATTTAAAAATAAGCGGCGGCCCTCACGATTGGAGTTGTAATGATTGCATATAAAACAAAAAAAAGAAGAAGAAAGATGAAAAAAATTCCATTTAAGTGCGAAGGTAAAACAAATGATGAACAATCTGAAAAAACTGGGTGTTTCCCATTCATACAGTTGAAGTTCGTGCAGATTGAAACACATAAGTGAACACGGACAACCACGAATAGAACCATGTACGCAGGCAAAGCCTTGAGTAACCTGACGGTAGGTAGTCTTTTGAAGGTACACAATAGTCACGCCCGAATATTTCGTATAAATTTAAAAAATCGTTCAAAGTAAATGCTTGAAAGGCAAAGCCTTAACACAATATATAGCTACAAACTTAACATTACCTATTCTTGTTTGGCTCCTTCATGGAACATCAAACACATGAATAATAAGCGCGGTCGGGATGGTCAAAGTTCACACGCACTCCAGAACACAACTGTCCTCCCGATCTGATTGAAGTTCGCTGCCTAGTGCGCTGTTTCTAACACGAATGGGAAGCAAGTGCACTGTTGTATTTTCAAGTAAACAGCGCACTAGAGCGAATGAAAAGCACCTATCGTCACAATCTAGCCGATTGGTGTCCAAAAAATAAAATTTGCTAACTGGTATACGATGTGCTTATTAAAAAAATAATAAATATGTACATTAAACCAGAGGGTATATGATTTCCTTCAAACCTTTGCCCAACAACCTAGAATCTGTCTAGTAATATGTGATTGCTATTGAGTCGGTGGAATAGAAACAAAGTTGGAGACCGAGTAAATGTGGTGGCTAGAGTACTGGCTTCCCAACCCGACATCCCGAGTTTGAATCCCGGCAGTGGCGCAGATTTTCAGTGAAATGCCGATCCCTATTCGGGTGCCAAGTGAAGATAATTTTAAATGCAATATTCCGTCTGCCAGATGGGACGTTGAACCGTGGTGTCTGTGGCGCTTTTCGGTAAGAGCAGGCTAATGTCGACGCCAGGATTCTCTCCACTCTTCCTCCATTCCCCAATGATTCTTCCTAACCTACCTACTTACCCACCTGTCCTAAATGGCGCAAATGTCCTCCGGTGACCTCTCCAAATAACCAAATAATCAGGATCGAAGTCAACCGAATGAAGTAATTCATCTTTCAGCCTTATCATTCACACATTTATGCAGTGGATAAGCGGGTCCTCCATGCATGGCACCACCCCTCCCCTCGGTATGCGAGCTTCCGCTCATGACCGAGGGCATGGAAGGGCTGCGGGAATAGGAAGGAAAAAAAGATAGGTAAAAAAGGTAATGGGAAAGGAAAAATTCCGGCCCCAAGGTCATATATAGGCTAAGGGGACAACGGAACGCGAAACAGCATTTGATCACTAGCGTTGGCTACGATGAATTCTATGAAAGATAAAGTATCAGAGTGGCAACCCGTCGTCCAGCCGAGTCCTCTAGATACACATTTATGCAGTGGATTAGTGGGTCTTCCACGCAGGGTCTCCACCCTCCACCCGGTATTCGAGCGCGAGCTCATGACCGGGGAACGGAAGGCTGCGGGGAATAGGATGGAAAAAAGGATGGGAGAAAAGGGTAAGGGAATGGGAAAATTCCGGCCCCAGAGTCATGTATAGGCTAAGGGGTAGAAACGAAACGTGAAACAAAACCTTTTTTTCTCTGGCGTTGGCCGAGGTGAATTCTATAAGTAAGAAAACACCGAATCAGCAACCCGTCGTCCAGCCGGGTCCGCCAGTCACACATTTATGCAACGAGCTTTGATGTTTTGAACACAGCATACGCGTCTGTAAATTATTCTTGATTTTGGGAGTTAAACACAAAAGAGGGTGAAACTCGCCATAAAAAATCGTTTGAATTGACCAAGATTCGAACACCAAGCTATCATAATTCAAGGCAAACTTCAGCGGGGGTTTGTACGAACTAGATGTTCTCATCCCCTGTCTACATTGTAGCAAAGGAGACGTGACAATGCATGATGTGCCACGGTCGCGGAGATTCATCGTTGTACCCGTGAAAGTGACTGCATAGCACATCATTTGTGAAACCACAATGATTGGAACATTTGTTTGAAAGTTAAGTCTAAGATTTGACGTGCTGAAAGGAGTCCATAACTAAATGAATAATGCTCTCCTTATTTCGATATCCTGCGCCATTTTAAGATTTATAAACATTAAAACTATTTCAACGTCCTGCTTTTGATTAAAAAGTTTACCTCACCGAATTTGGCGTCCCTTTTTATTGCATTCAAATCTTCTAAGATTTAATGTTAACTTTCAGGCCAGCTTAATTTTTACGAAATATGATGAGAACCAGAGGGATACGGAATGGCCGCATTATCATGTGGCCATTATTTGTCGCCTTTTTTTAATTTTTCGAGTAAACAATATACTGCTGCTAATGTAACTGGTCTGAAATGAGTTTCAAATTAACTACTTTCCAAAATTACTTGTTTTTAAATCAATGATTAAACAAAATACTGTAGCAATTACTTATTTACTCAACATAAAAATAGTTTATGTTGAGTAAATAAGTTTTACGTAGTTATTTGCTGCGAATAGCGAAAAAATGAGCGCAAGCAAAGATAAAATGATGACGATTAAAGGCCATCGCAAGCATTTTATGAATGTCCGCATTTTTTTATTATCTTCAAGAGTCGTAACTTGTCTACGATGAGAAACCAAGAAATTCACATTTTTGTTGTCCTACGTCTACCCTCTCGTATGAATTTATAGCACGCAGTGACAATCATCTCCATAAGGCCAGGAAGCAGACGTATCATAAAAATTTCCATAATACAGAGATTAATCTAGAGAGTTCCGAAATTCGCAGGGCGAACAGTTTTTATTTTGAAAATTAATCATCTTACGAGAAAGACAGCACAGAAAAACGTGAGAATTATTATCTCAAAGGGCACTTGAACTCCATTACGCAAGAAATAACGACCACAGAGCGTAACTGCCTGGTGAAATAAAAATTTTACCTCTTAAAATAAATAGAGCACTCATTGAGAATCGTACAAGCAACCATTTCTTAACTGTCAAACCAAATGGCCGACAGTTATTTGATGACGCTTTTTTGAAAAAGACTAAAACTAACCTTTTTCATATATTCTCTCCAGTACAGCTTTAATTTTTACATGCCAACCCATATCGAGTGAGGAGAGGATACTGCTTACGGAAATTAGGAAAGTGCAGAATAGGTGGTTGTAAAAGGAAAAAGAAATAAACATCACCAGGGATTTTGGGAACATATTGGTGATGAACTAAAGAACATTGATCACTTTATTATTCTCCTCTGCAAGGCCAACATTTTATCAAAAATATAAACTTTATATTTTAACTTATTATCAACAATATAGGCAGACAGCATTGTGCTTAATAGTTACCAATGTGGACAGTTTCCTAACCTCTGTATAAGTGCGGCATGACCTTAGCTAATAATGCATATAAATAAAAACAAACCTATCTACCTACCACTTGATCTGTTTATTGAGGAAAATATGGGTATGGTGGGTGAGGAAACGTCTAGAGAGGATAAGGGGGAGGCATAATAGGTGGTTGGAACAGGTAAGTAGGGGGGAGGGAATGCTTGAAGGCCATGATGGAGGTGAGGACGCTGGGTAAGTTGGGGAGGGAAAGAATGAGAATAGGCTATATGGACGGGATGAAGAGAGGTAAGACTTACAATGAGATGAAGAAAAGAATCGTGAAAGGAGATAGGGGTTAGTAAAAATCTAAAGTTTGAATATCATCCATTTACCCTCTTAACCGGTTGATTATCTCAGTATTAATAATATTTCCGGTCTAGCCAAACCTCTACGTATCCCTAAACTGGTTTCCGGAAAATGCCTACGGCCATGATATGGGGAAGGTTTTTTACGTAAGCAGGGAAGTGAAAGAAAGAGAATATGCTTTATAGATTAGATGATGAAATGTAGGCAATTATGTGAAGAAAGTATTTGTGAAAAGAGATAGGGGACTGCACCTGTAAAAATTAAGAGGATGTTTTACTCTCTTCCGTTTTCACCTAACTTGGCCGCTAGATTACCTTAATATTAATAATGTCGCTGTTCTGGTCCCATCTCTATATCCCTCTAAACTGGTGCCCTGGAAAGTGGGAAGTCGATAGAGAGGAGGACGCTTTGAGGTCAGGAAGAGAAGGGATACGCAGGGGGGGGGGAGGGTGAGGGCTGAAGAGGGAGGCGGTCCCTGAGAAAATTAACACTTGGCTATGGAAGCGGAGGAGAGCGGTCTACAGCGAGTGTTTGGGGAGAGGCGGGTCGCCGGGCTCCTGGTAAATATAGGGAGCACTGCTGCCGCCACGGATTCCGGTGGCTTGGGCGGGGAGTGTCTGGGGGTTATTCTGAGGACTGAGAGGATAAGAGCGGCGGGCGTTAGTTGGTGCGGGAATGCGTGACTCACTTCGGGGAAACTTCTGGGCTCCTCGCGGCAAAATAACTCTCCACTTGTTTTAATATTGCCTAGGAATAAAATAAATATTTCTCTAAACATTCCCTGGAAAAAGGATGTAAAAATCTGGTGACGAAAGAAAAGCGTCCCTTGAGTAAAAACGACGAAAATAACCTCCTGGGAATGCAAACACAGAGTAAAGAAATTAATAGTTATTTTTTTTTTCAGGAAATTAGAGTAACTTCATATGACTCTGATGGTTCATAGGTCATGAAACTGCTATAATATCAACCATGCAGCGCAAAATGAGGGCGCGGATGAATTTGGATATGCAAAACAATTTTTTTGCAAAGTTTGCGAAATTCGAGTCGGAATCAGTATGTTACAGTAAATATTAATAACGTTTTCCTCCAAGTTGTCTTTAAAGTAGAGATGGGCAACATTGTTCATTCCAATTACCGACTCATCCATCGGTCGTTCAGTAAGAGAAGTCATTCTTGAAACTCGTTCTCGTTCAATATTTTTCGTAAATCAGTGGTCCCAAACTTTTTTTATGTCCCACACCCCTAAAAATTTTATTTTTTCTCGAGCCCCTTAAAGTAATTATTTATTTAAGAATGAAAGTGAAGATGAACAAAACAAATTTTTATGATCAATTTTAATAGTATAAAAACAAAACTGAAACATGAAAAAGAAAAAAATATTACAGAAAAAATTAAAAGTAATATAGAAACAAAAAAATACATCTATGCATGAAATTTATTTTTTTAACTTAAAACTTATGTTCAAATGTCTTCTAGTCAACTTAGCTCATGAACCTTTTTCTTGTTATTACATAAGATTTTTTTTAAACGTGGCCAGTTGCTCGTAGCAATCCGTATGTCTGCTTGTGCACCCAAGCAATTTATTTCTAGATTTTGTTTTAATTGACAAAAGGGAACTAAATCCAGACTCACTTGAGTATGTCGTCGCGAAAAGTTTAAGTACAGTTTTGTCACAAATTTTTGGAAGTTTCTCGAATCACGATTATTATGTCAATGCATAACACCAATAAATAATAAGAAATTAAAATCGAAGGCAATTCGCTACAAAACATTAAACAACAAGTTTGATTCCTATATTAAATGTCTCGATTTAAAAAAAGTTATGGGGCGATGCCATGAAAAAGGAAACAAAGCGGTTGTCTGTCAGGCACACAGTGGACCCTCTAGACTGGAAGATCCCTTCCCCCTCCCTGATCATTACATTTGGATGCCTATAAATTTGACGAAGGCCTCCTTTCCTACGTACATTACTATTTCATCCACTGTGCCTTCGAGCGGTGAACAGTGCCCATGAGCTTCGGGCACTTCAATGGTTCCCGATAGCTTCGGGCGTCGCCGGGCGAAACAAATGTAGAGGTTGACTTTTAAAATCCTAAGACCAGGCCCTCTCAGACCCCTCAGTTTCCCTTGGGTGCCATAGAGTTCCTGGAGCCTCACAAAACAGAAGATTATCCCGCTTTTTAAATGTTGACACATTTAAAACGCTCCATAAAATGAAAGAACATGTCCAGTCCCAGCCCCCTACATGCATCTAAATTTACGAAGTTCATAATCAGCCAACTACTGGGCGTGTTGCAAGGAGTGATTCTAAATTAGGGATGTGATACTCGTCCCATTTCAATGTCAATCTCCTCACGCTCGTCCGGCCACTAGGCGATGACCAAACACAGGAGAACAGTGCAGGGCTAAACCAGAAATTAGGAGAGAGCTACAATGGCTCACATGCTAAAATGCAGTACAATGGTTAAGATACAAATACTGGTTAGTAATAACAATGATTCATGAATACAACGAGATACTAATTCCTTCAGGAAACTATCTTTTAGGACATTTCAAGCGTGGTAAAATGCTAGTACTAATTATATGTTATTACACACAAATGCAAATTATCTGGCGTTATAACTATTATCATCCCTTATTGTTCGCGAAAAAAATATATTTTTCATCAATCGGCTCTGCAAAGATACAGGCACATATATTGAGGTCTTTAATTTTGAGGCAAGATTGAGACAATATTGTCCCTTCACATCCATCTAACCTCTTCGCAAAACAATACACCAAAATACGATATAGCAAAAATAAATTAACAATAATCTATAGAAAATGTTAATGCCATAATCAAATAAAAAATAAGACATTATATCGATGGAAATATAAACATGATTATAAAAACATTTTCAACAAAATAAATTGTAATCCGAGGTCCAAGAGATTGGGAATTGTCGCAATAACATTTCAAGAAACATTAAAAAAATTAACACTTAAAATAACACTCAAAATAAAAAATAGAGGGAAGGATGTTGGGAAACATGGTGAAGGGGGAGTGAAGAAATTGGCATTATGGATGGAAATAATATAAGTTGGAAGCATGTAGAACTGAAGAAAGAATTCGTTTCAGGTGGTGGCCTGTGGTTTCTAAATAATACAACAAGATGCTCTCGATAAACTACCTTATTGGTAGACCATTTCGAATAATAATAATAACGAATGCTCAAGAAAAATATATGAAAATTCATAGGGCTTGGAAATCCGCTTTTAATGCAAAGTATTATAGAATAAATCCACGTCTATCAAACATGAATTTACTTGAAGATCATACAATATTTCATCTGCTCTCTTATTGCTAAGTGTGCAAGATATTCATCAACGGAGGCATCTGAATTTACAGATCGTCCCAATCGCACATCCTTATTTGGAGAACTCTACCCTTGCGTCTACAAAATTAGCTACTTATAACTAGCTTCACGGTATTAATTAAAATGTTTTGGGAAGCATTCTAGAAATTATTTTTCAATTAGGATTTCCCTTGGCTATTTCAATGAAATTAAAAAAAAGATGACAGGAGTACGTCATTAAGCACATAATGAACTTTATTTCTTCACTTAAATAGAAAGCAAAGAGACAGAATAAGCTGAACTGGGTAAACATGAGGCAATGAAATTCCTTAAGGAACTTAAAGGGTTACAGTTTCATTACGTTGACTTTCACTTGAACATTTTTCACTTCCATTAAAAGCAAAGTCACAGAATAAACAGTATTAGGTAAACGTACGGCAATAAAATGTCCTGAGGACAGGAAGGGCATAAAACAACATTCCGCAACCTCCACTGGGAACATTTTACACTTTCTGCGAATAGTCCAGCAAAAGACATACTTGGACTCAGAAGTGGCTTCAGTTTACTTGCGGTTTCCTCAGAGAATGTGTGCATTTGGCTGACTCCTGCTTTCGGGATTTGTGTGCCTTGAACTCTTATTCTTCATCTTTATCGCCGTCCGAATGCCAGTTTCGTCGTTTTCTCGTGTACGCCGGTCATTCCTCCAGCTCTGATGAACGCAAAACCAGAATTATCTTCGTTGCATTCAAAAATCTACCTAAGTGAGATAGAGTATTGTGGTAGCAAAACATGGTGGCAGTTGCGCAGAGTGCGCTCTTCAGAGTCCATCGCTTATGAACAGCCACGCACGGGGAGAAATTTGTGTGCGAAAATCGAAGAATGAGAACAGTGAAACAAAAACACCACCGACTAATACATTACCTGGATATTTCGTGGCCAACTGTTTTAGGTGCGGATTAGATTACCAATTCCATAAAACATTATCCTAAAACATTTGCCTTTCTTTGATCATTTCAACCAATTCCGTATATTTTCCCGTTCATTAAGCCAGATTCTCTACCGTAATTTGTTTGAGAACTACTTTAAATGGATATAAGGCGGCAGCTTGGATGCTTGATTGATTGTTTATTTTGAGTGGCGTAAGAGAACTAGGTCTCCTGCACCTACACCACGGTAGCACTACATTTTTAATGGAGGAAGGAAGGAGAGAAGCCTGTCGTCGGCATTAACCTACTGTGAACAGAAGGCGCTGACGGTACCCGTTAAACGTCCCATCCGACGGACGGAGTACAGCAGCTAGAGGTTCTTTCAACACATGGAGGCCGAGGTTGAATTGGGATGGGTGGATCAAGAAGTGTTTGGAGTTCCAATGAAAATTTTCAATCAAAGCTAGTTTTGAACCCGGGCCACGGGGATGAAATGAAAGCTTTTTCAACTATACGTGTCAACGTTAAAACTATAGTGGCAGCGAAAAAATTGTGGCAGTTGCGCAGAAGATCCCTTTTTAGTGGAAGAGTCCATTTCCCTAAGTACTAGCTCCACTAGTGAGAGTAACGTTGCATCCGCGTTTGACTACTAGAGTTCCCAGGGTCTAAAATCTTCGTTTTCAACCTAAAAATGTTACATACATTATTCACATCAATTTTCTACCTTACTCTCTCTTTCTCTTGAGCCAATTGTTGGGATGGGAGTGAAAAACTATAAATTTGTGAATTCACATACGACCCGGGTTACGACGTTCGACTTGAACGTTGAACCCGAGTCGTATCTAAATAAAACTATGTGGAATCATTAAGTTCAAGTTTTTCATTCAAACATGATTCAATTCTATACAGTTACGCCCGAAACTACTAATTGTTTAGATAAGGTTCTCCGATGGGTTTCGAACACTATCGGCGTAATATGATCCAGTTTTGTTCGGATCGTACGAATAATCCCGAAACGCACTGCTGACTCTTTTCCTTCATTTCAAGTTAAATGGAGTCATGTTGGAAACGTTTCCTGCAATTTGCAGTCCTCTCCCTACCACTCTATTTCCCACCCCTCTACACAAGTCGTACCACCCTTCCCTGACACATCGCTTCACGCAGACGACCGCCTTCAAGTTTGGCTACCACTGTAATTAAAACATCTGTAGGATTTCTCATTTGTTTAAAACTCACACAGTCGCTAGACGATCGTATTTAGGTGGCAGGAGTGGTAATCGTGATTCATTGAGCGCACATTTAATTATTTTTAAAGTTAGTCGAAAAAAACTCTTGGACCACATTTAATTTAAATGCATCTGTTTATGCGTTGGAACTCACAAAAAGTAATGGAAATGATACGAGAATTATATTTTTATTTTTTTCCTTAATTAAAGCATGTTATGCATGAAATTTGAAAGTTTTATTTGAAAATTGGTGCAGAAGGTGCGAAGTTTGTGCCACGACGAACGGGCCGAGAGGAAGAAAAACGGCGCCCATGCGCCAGTACAACGTGGGGAGCCCGTTCGAGAGGTTGGGCATCGACGTAGCGGGCCCTTTTCCGGAAACACACTCGGGAAATAAATACATCCTGGTAGCCGCAGATTACTTCTCGAAATGGGTTGAAGCGTATCCAATACCGAATCAGGAAGCTACTAACATCGCGACTGTCCTGGTAAGGTATTATTTTCACGCTTCGGTACACATTTGGAACTACACTCCGAGCTGTTCCGGGACGAAACAGCTTTAAGGAGGGGGCAGTGTAGCGGACGAACCTTCGAGAAGATTCTGGAAACGAAGGTTGAAATAGGGAAGCTTCGAGAGCCTTGGCAACGGGTGATTACTGACGGGAGACAGGACTCAACAAGGGAGGATTCGGGAAATGGTGTATTTGTGAACGACTTTGATGTTACTGTGTGTACATTTTTAGGGAAATAAGTGTGTTTAAAGTGTTCCGTAAATAGGAATAGTTATTTTTGAACCCACGCACGTAACTATAATATTGAGAAATGTACTATTGCGTGTTTAGAAGAAAATATTTACCTATAAAATCGAACTCTTACGTACTATATGTCATGCGGCTATAGGTTAAGTGTTAAAATATCTTTTAATAGAAAGAAAAACAAATCGATACGATGCATTTTTTTACCTTTGTATATACAAAGATATAACTAATGAGAACACGTACGCAAATTCTCACGCAAACTTTTACTTCAAATTCGCTCCAACCACCTTAAAGGAGATGAGGTGGACACAAAAAAAATTCCGACCCTTGTACCGACTGACCACCCACCTCCGTCTGGAGTGGCTACTTCTTCTTTCCTCCTCCTCAAACGCGGGCCTACTCTAGGAACATGTAAATACGCGTCCACTCTTTTGAGGGTTTCACTCTCTCCAAATACCTCGCGGGTTGAGTCACGTAGGAGGACGGAGTGAGGGGTCCAAGGCAGAGAGCGGAAGGAGGTGGAACATGAGACGAGGACAAGGGCCGAGGGATGGGGGTTGAATACAGCACCACGGGCTGTCCAAATGTCAAACTTCTCACGTTCTCGCCGTCAGCCGGAATATACTCACACCAACCCCAGCTAAGCTCCGGGCATATCGTTTTAGGAGGGATTACCACTAAATCATTTTCATGAAATTTGACCGTACTTCGTGTTATATTTGTAGAGATACGACTGTTAGAACCTTGAAGATTTTCAGTGGAAAAACTAACTAAGAAAGAGCTAAAGAAACTTTGGAAGAATGCATTTGTAAAAATATTCTGCTACATTATGCATCTATTGCTATGCAAACATGTTTTGATGTAATTTTGTTCTGAAGGCGTTTGTTTCAATAATCAACCTCTCTTCTCGGGCTTTCCACCGGATAAAGGGGCTCCATCTCTCTCCATCTTTCGAAGAAGGACTTGGTCTTCATCATCAGGACTTCTAAAAGTTTTCTTCGTTCTTCAAGACGTCGGTAGAGATGGAGCCTCTAACCCGGAGGACCACACGATAAACCTTTCTTCAGGAGATACTCTGGGAGAAGATCAGATCACTGAACCCAACCACCATCAGAACGCATACCGATTTATTTCGCTCAAAACGCATTACACATTTTCCAAATTTGTGTACAGTTTAGAGACACACATCGTGCATCAAAAGTGACTGCGATGAAGTTACTGTTTTAAACGATTTTTTATTATCAAGATGCATCGTTTATGGCCAAAAAATCATAAAAGCATTTTTCAAACTTTCCTATGTGTAGTCCATCGGGCAGCGTATAGTGGGATTTAAGCTTTGATTCCATGGTTGATAGAAAATTATCAAACTTTTTACATTATTGACACTATAAAAAAATGCTATAAATAAGAGCTTTATCTAAATAAGTGAAAAATCCTAAATTTCGAGACCAATTTATAGCAATTTACAATTGAATTCCTTGAGATTATAGAAGACAACTGGAAAATCAGGAATGAAAACCTTATTTCATTGCCAAATGCAAATGTTGATTTGGTCAAAAGAGATATAATGAGGGTTTTTTGGAAGGTTTGATGATAATAATCTGAATGAACCAACCTATCGTAGCATTTGGGCTCATTTTTGTATTATTATGAAATTGCTGAAATAATAACAGATTAACTTCATTAGTTCGACAGAATTAACATAATGACAAGGGTGTGGCCGGCTTATAGTGCTGGATGTAGAATTTATGTCCTTTCCTCGTCAAATAACAACCCAGAAAAATACTAATGAACAATTTTGAAAGCAACGACAATTCCAACGAAGGATTTTTTGAAAGACACGATCAGCTGTCTTGCTACAGTTGCAGTTTACGATCAACAATCAGACCTTAAGTCTACTTCAACTTTTTCATAAAATATAAACGAACTAGTTTTTTATTCATCAAAATAGGTAATTCATATGATGATTACAATTAAATCTTTTTCCTGTTAACATACGATGTAAAGGGGTATAGTTATTCCACTTCATAAACAATTTAATTTATCATAATTTAGTTCGGAGAATCTTTTAAACTATATCATATATATTATTACAGAAAGGTCTTTTTCTGTCATTCCGTATATGCTCCGTTAATACTGCACCTACAGTGATAAATGAGGTATCATTTTAAACGTTGAATCACCGACTTCTGATGAAAAATACAATCTTAATCTCAAATTTCACTGTTTACCCATTAATTTGACTTAAAAGTTTCGATTTTTCCGCCTGAAAGTGCGAAATTTTCTCACTGGTTACCAAGTTAGATAATAATGTCTATTTATTTTCAGCCCCTACAGTGAGCATACCCCACATATCGTGGCACAATGAGACCTTTAATACAACTCTACGTCAAGTTTCAAAATGATACGAAAGAAAATTCTCCTAAAGGGAGATTTCTGACGCCACCACATTCCCGTTTTTGAGAAACGAATGAAAGGGATTCCTAACGAAAGGGCCATCTTTAAAATTTGAAAAATGATGAAGAGTTTCCTCTCCTACTCTTTAAGCATTTCTCTCTTCTGTCATCAATAGAACTAAATAGGCGGCACAAAATTCATTTAACTTGCTTGAATAAATGTCTTCTTAATGAAATGGTTTCGGAGAATTTAGCGAAATCGGCAACTTTAAGAAGTCACTATGACGTCGACATTTCCACGGTGTTGACTCCAATACGATCAACTATTTATAATTGATTTCCAGCGCTGAGGTTTCCAAGGCATGATGTTTCTCATACATCTACTTACTACCCTGTAAGCCGCCGCGATTGCGTGTGGCGCGGGATGATATGAAAACCAGCCTTGAAAAGGGAGGCAGTAGGAAAAAGAATCAGGAGAGCAAAAGATGTTTTTAAAGGAAAGAACATCAACGTACTATCACACGAGTAGTCGCAGAGGCGTGTGGCACGGGTTAATAGGACACCAGCCATGAAATGGGAGGAAATTGGGAAAAGGAGGTGAGAAAGAACAGGGGTAAATTGTGTGCTGTTAGTGTCGCGTTGTTTTTGTTATCATCACTAATGGAAGGAATATTTGTAGGTATCTATCAATTAGGAGATATACTTCTATTATTGTGTCTCTTCTAACAGTCCTAAAGATGAAGATTGGGGTCAAATTAATATTTTATTTTAATTTTCGTGTAGTGCTGAACCTGATCTGAAATTTTCAAGTTATCTAAGCCTTTCGTGCAGCCTCCGAGTCTCCTAACGGTTCCCAACCTAGTCCTTTCATCAGCTGTATTCAACTTGCTGTATGCTTGTAGTAGTATTCGAAAAAGCGTGCGCCTTTACGTTTTACTTTATTTAATATGAAATGTGTAATAGGAAACCACAAGGAATGAAAACGGAAATGCGTTCAAAAAACGCATTTCATTTTTCATACCTTGTTGCTTTGAACGCATTTCTCACTGCTAGTGTTAGGGATGTAATTTCTGCGACCTTTGTATTTAAAAAGTTTCAATTTTTTCGCAGTTGTAGGGCATATACGTAATATTAGGGAGAAGAATCATATATAAAAAGCCGGTTGTACAACCTCCGGTTAAATATTTTCTCCGTACCGTTTTCCCATCAATAACTGAAGCTCAAATCATCTAACCCACAGTCTGATACAAAATCCAAACTCTCAGTTAACATAAAGTTAACAAAAAGACTACGTCATCTCACGGTTAACGTTAACCAGACATTATAAAACCGGACGTTAGGGTCAACATAAGGCTCAAAACAGTCTGTACTTTTCCATTTGAATATAATGTCCCACACTATGAGTAATTAGCCCTTACAAAAACCATGACACACTTGCTCCTTGCTGGAAGTAGTTACTTAGTTGAGCAGGAAGGCATATGTTTCATTAACAGAATATATTTAATTCCTTATTGCTTACATATGTCATCTTCCGGTAACCTAAAAATGGCACTATATATTGAAACACATGTGCAAGAAGCGTTCAATATTTAGCGCAACAGATTTTTAATCAGCCACGTATCGTTTATAAATTGATTATTTGAATAGAAAAATAATTGATTATTACCGCAATAGCTCCAGAATATAATATATTTACAAAGAATGACAGCGAAACTATCAGATTCGGCCATGGCGTATGACGTACGTTTCAAACAAAGAGCAGGGATCGGATTTAAATAGGCAGAAAGCGAGCCTACCGCAATCCTTTGTAGAAAACATATGGAGACATGGCTGTGAAAAAGTACTACAACACACAAAATGTGGATAAGGATAAGGATGAAGTTAGGTATCTAAGGTGGCGTAGGGCCAAAACCTCGAAGAGGAATAATGTTGAAAAATAGCGTTTTGTTGCAATTTATTTGTGAAATAAAGTTTTTAAAAAACTAATAAAGCAAACCTAATCCGAAAAAAAATTCGTACGTTACATTTGAAGGATGCAGGCGTTTAAGGTGTAGTTTTTAAAAGGTAAGCAACGGAAGTTAAGACTTAGGGACAGACGTAAGAAGTAGAAAGCTGAAATGGGCGGGCCATGTATTATGAGGTAATGGCAATATCATAATAAAGAAGCTTTGTAAAGAAAACCCAGTAGGGAGAAAACGTAGGACTAACCGAGTGAAGTTAGACATGGGCAAGATAAAGGTCACTGAGAAAGATGCTGAAGGCCGGAAGAAATGGAGGCAGACTGTTGATGAGGTCAAATACCACCTAGAGTATAAATGGCCATAGGAGAAAGTAAGAGTATGTAATTATTCCTATGACTTAGTTTCTGAGGAAATGCATAGCTGGTTATAAATACAAGTCATAGAGGTAAATGGACTTGGAGTCTTAAGGTAGCTTAGCAAGGACTGTAGGACCTGGGACAGGTTAGGAAAAGTTAATTTTTGTCGACGATCGCGTGCACATAATGTCACCGTGAGCCATTCAATCTCAACCCAGATTAATGCAACAATAAATTCACTTCATCTTTCAAAGAAATGATACCTGAAACAGTCATAAATTTTAAGACTCCAGTATTTTAAAGCACATCGGGGATACGGCTATTTATTCGACCAAACTAAAGTTTAAGTTTGGACCAGACCAAGATGCTGTATCGTGGCCTGCTCGTCCTAGCTCTTATTCCTTCATGAATAATTTTCTAGTGGGAAGATCTTTTTTGGAATATGTCCTCATAAGATATATGGGTCATTCCACCTCAATTCAACAAACGTTTGTCCCTTAGGGTCTCAGATTTTGATAACAATTGGTGTATGGGTACAATATTAACTCAAACTGAATACCCTCAAACCGTTTTGTGAAAAAAAATATTTGAGAGAATTATGCATATGGGTCATTCCACCTCAATTCAACAAACGTTTGTCACTTAGGGTCTCAGATTTTGATACAAATTGGTGTATGGGTACAATATTAACTCAAACTGAATACCCTCAAACCGTTTTGTGAAAAAACATTTTTTGAGTGAATTATGCATATTTTAATTTTTTCGCATTTTTAGCAAAAATCCAATTAATCCAAATTAATTTTTTATTGACATATTTGCATTCAATAAAGATTTAGCTTTAATAAAAGCTATTAATCATTGTTTTATGACAATTACAAGCGGAGATATAAGTGATAATATGATTTAAGGCACGGATTTTTGCTAAAAATGCGAAAAAATTAAAATATGCATAATTCACTCAAAAAATTTTTTTTCACAAAACGGTTTGAGAGAATTCAGTTTGAGTTAATATTGTACCCATACACCAATTTTTATCAAAATCGGAGACCCTAAGGGACAAACGTTTGTTGAATTGAGGTGGAATGACCCATATTTTAATTTTTTCGCATTTTTAGCAAAAATCCGTGCCTTAAGCATATTATCACTTATATCTCCGCTTTTAATTGTCATAAAACAATGATTAATAGCTTTTATTAAAGCTAAATCTTTATTAAATGCAAATATATCAATAAAAATTATTTTCTTCTATACCCTATTGTTGTAAATTACTAATGTTTAAAATATTGTTAATAAACTTTTCTCAAATACTCCATCTCAAAATCGGCCGAAACTTTTTTTCCGTAATCTAAACATATTCAGCTAACTATTCCAAAAATAAAATTTAGTGGCAACTCATAAATGCGTTTTTTATAAATATTTAAACATTTACAATTTTCTCTCGCGCGGCCCGTGTTTCAAAAATTGTTAATACACTTTTCTCAAATGCTCCACCTCAGAATCGGCTGACACTTTTTTTTCGTAATCTAAACATATCTAGCTAACTATTCCAAAAATAAAATTAATTGGTAATTCATAAATGCGCTTTTTATAAATATTTAAACATTTTCAATTTTCTCTCGCGCGGCCCGTGTTTCAAAAATTGTTAATGCACTTTTCTCAAATACTCCATCTCAGAATCGGCCGAAAATATTTTTCCGTAATCTAAACATATCCAGCTAACTAGAAAAAAAATAAAATTTAGTGGAAATTCATAAATGCGTTTTTTATAAATATTTAAACATTTACAATTTTCTCTCGCGCGGCCCGTCAGCTTCCCATTTGGAATACATGCAGCAGACACGTGATGCAAGCCTAAACATTTCCCTAATTGCTCAAGGTCGTGGCTATATGAGATAAAAATATATTATAAACTATGAATGTTAACAACAATTGTTATTTTTTCTGTTAAATGGATGTTTGCAGAGAAATAAACCATTGAGCCCCATTTTCTCTGCGTGAAGTTTTTTCTAACTACTCCGACACAATCGATTGAAAACTAACGAGAAAGCAAAATCCTTGTATTTATAACAAATGTAAAATGGTTAAGTTAGCATGCTTTCCGTAAACATATGATGTCCTACCATGTAGGAAGGGGTCCTCTCCGAAATATTTTATTTGAGGATCCTGATACTCCTGCATGCAACTACAGCTGAATCCTCATCCCTTGCTGGACGAAGAGAGTCTCTTCATTATAATCACTCCATTTGATTCGGGTATTGCTGCATGAAACTCCCTAATGTCTGGTATACTAACTGCCTGACGAAATCTTTTCGCAAGTACATCGGAATGTTTTCCAATTTTTTCCTTCTTTGCGTAGCCAAAATCCACTCCTAAAATATGATCTTTTGCCCGTTTAAAGAGTTCTATAGGTGTACGTATTTGTTTTTTGTATGGAAGCTGAAGGCTTGTTCTTGCTGCTAGTCTTTTCAAAGTTCCTCCCAGTCTATCACTTGGCCCTTTACCATGCGATGTAGCAAAGAAATGCCATTCTGCAGAGACTGTGAAATCTTTCCTGTGAAGAGATAAGTTCTGAATTTATACTTGTTTTATAATGAGCAGCAACCATCTTAATAATATTTTTCTTTTTGAAGCTTCGGAACTTTCAATTTCAAGAATTTAAGAAGAAGTTTTTGAAAAACATGTACAGTTGATGGTATATGCTTCAGGCTGTCTGATATGATTACGAAGTTCAATGGGATTACATTATCCTGGACTTTAAGTCGATAATTGCAAGCAAAGAGGTGAACTGTTGCTTGGCCGTTATTCCAAAGCATACCTTGCATGCTGTCCTGTAAAACGAAAGCGTAATTTTCTGGAAAATCTTCAATGACGAGAACCTGCCCCACTTGGATGTTATGCTTTACATTTCTAAGAAAATCAGATTGATTTTTAGCAAAGTAGTCATGTGGCTGAAGTTTCTGTAACTTTTCAATAAAAGTTTCAAAAGGTTATCGGTAGATTTTGTAAAACTTTCTAGGGAGCAATGGTTAGCTTGCACCCATTGGTGGTAAGTAATACTATCAATTAAATTTCCATCAAAGTGTTCTTCTACTGAATTCCAAATTTTGCTCGGCCCAGGGCAGTTTTTACATTCGTTCAAATGGCATGACTCGGTCGGTCGCAGGGAAACACATCATTGCTGACAAAAAGTCTATATATGACAACAACGGCTCGGTGTTATCCCCTGGATTTAGTGGTGACAACCTAGCACCTAAAATCATGAATTTAATAATTTGATGCACCAGACACACGCATACGGTGTGAGTTCCTGATGCTCCCGCAAGAACGCACTTCTTAGGTCTGAGCTCTGCAAAATTTGAAAATGAAACAGTATCTTCGGCATATTTTTCCTTATTACAAAATATCTCTTTCAAATTTCCTAAAATTAGTTTTCTGTTTATGTGTCCGTTTTCCATTGTCATTAACGCCGAGCAAGAGTTTTCAATCGATTGTGTCGGAGTAGTTAGAAAAAACTTCACGCAGAGAAAGTGGGGCTCAATGGTTTATTTCTCTGCAAACATCCATTTAACAGAAAAAATAACAATTGTTGTTAACATTCATAGTTTATAATATATTTTTATCTCATATAGCCACGACCTTGAGCAATTAGGGAAATGTTAAGGCTTGCATCACGTGTCTGCTGCATGTATTCCAAATGGGAAGCTGACGGGCCGCGCGAGAGAAAATTGTAAATGTTTAAATATTTATAAAAAACGCATTTATGAATTTCCACTAAATTTTATTTTTTTTCTAGTTAGCTGGATATGTTTAGATTACGGAAAAACATTTTCGGCCGATTCTGAGATGGAGTATTTGAGAAAAGTGCATTAACAATTTTTGAAACACGGGCCGCGCGAGAGAAAATTGAAAATGTTTAAATATTTATAAAAAGCGCATTTATGAATTACCAATTAATTTTATCTTTGGAATAGTTAGCTAGATATGTTTAGATTACGAAAAAAAAGTGTCGGCCGATTCTGAGGTGGAGTATTTGAGAAAAGTGTATTAACAATTTTTGAAACACGGGCCGCGCGAGAGAAAATTGTAAATGTTTAAATATTTATAAAAAACGCATTTATGAGTTGCCACTAAATTTTATTTTTGGAATAGTTAGCTGAATATGTTAAGATTACGGAAAAAAAGTTTCGGCCGATTTTGAGATGGAGTATTTGAGAAAAGTTTGTTAACAATATTTTAAACATTAGTAATTTACAACAATAGGGTATAGAAGAAAATAATTTTTTATTGATATATTTGCATTCAATAAAGATTTAGCTTTAATAAAAGCTATTAATCATTGTTTTATGACAATTAAAAGCGGAGATATAAGTGATAATATGATTTAAGGCACGGTTTTTTGCTAAAAATGCAAATAAATTAAAATATGCATAATTCACTCAAAAACTTTTTTTTTCACAAAACGGTTTGAGGGTATTCAGTTTGAGTTAATATTGTACCCATACACCAATTTTTATCAAAATCTGAGACCCTAAGGGACAAACGTTTGTTGAATTGAGGTGGAATGACCCATATAATTATAGATTTTAATGCGAATTTTAGCCAAAGAAATCGAACAATCAACGGTTGACAGAAACCATTAAACCTTGTGCCATCTTATTGCTTTAAGCTAAAACTTGTTTAATGTAAATTTGAAAGTAAAATACTAAGACCTGATAAAACCTAAAATTATTATTAACGATTGCGTGGTATCCCATTGATCAAAGATGGTTTTCTCATGCTTACCTATCTTACTTTAATGTATACATTTTTTATATAAGACTACTAATTCACAGATAAAGTGCCGTTATTCTAATATTTGCTTTTAAGTTGGTTTATAAGCAACAAAAAACATTAACAAAATACAAAAAAATCGTCCCAGATAAATTGTGATTAGAGCCGGTTAATATCCAAAATGTTTTTAAAAATTATATAAAATTCGCAATTCCGTACTTTTAATGGAACACAAACCAAGTGAGTAACGTAATATACAAAGTTTATCATAAATAAAAACTATCCAAAAAATAAATTGAATATTTATGCTTGGTATGATGGGTTTTGCACGAATTCTTAATTCCTTGTGTTTACACCATTTCTCCAACATTTCTTTTTATAGAAGGTATTAGCATTGTAACCGGATAGGCAATGGGCAATCCTAGAATTGAGAAGTTCTCAAAGCTCCTAATCTAGAGGAATCCAAGAGCTTACAAAATTACACAAGTCAAACAAAACCATTAGTTATTTAATTTTTAATATCGCGGCCTACAAAAATAAATAGTAAAGAATTGTCACAAAACTTTACCCGGGAAAAAAAAGTTCTCTTAGATCATGCCCAAACGTTCGGAAATATTTACTTTAAAAATAAAGCTATAATAAATAGCAAAGGAGTAATAAGTTATTTCCTATTTTTGACATGATGTCGATATTTGAAAGGCTTAATGTACTTGTTAATTGAAGGCGAGCATCATGATCAAAATTCAGCGCAACTTTAATTCTACCTGAGCATCCATGAAAGATCTGAGCACCTTCCCTCTACTTCCCGAATACTTAACGCCTAAATCGATGGGAATGTAAACACCTTTGAACAGCTTAACGTGATAATGGTTTAAAAGGAGGCATCATAAACTTAAGACTGAAGTTCACGGTGTTAAAATTCTGTGGGGGTTCATCAAAGACGGTACTGAGTTTGGAGAAATATAAAACTTAATCGAAGCAAAGGTAATTGGGCGGATAAGACGATACCAAAATATAAGCTGAGTTTCACAAGTTTCAAAGAAATATGAGGGATGGAATAAATTAAAGAACTTTTTCACTAGAGCAAATTAATGCTAAACCTATAACTTTTCACGTGGTGATCGAGAAACGTAATCGGACGACACCATTTAAGGACGCAAACGCAACTCTGTCAAGACTAATATAACAGAAAAAGCCTCTAAAGTGACGCTGAAATTTGGCAAAAAAAACCCTATCAAACTATTTAGCAAACAAGTTTTGCCACTCTTAAAGACAAGGGGAAAATAGGAGAATATATAAAATGAAATAAGTACTTTATATTAACGAAAATATAAGTGAATACTTTTCGACAAGTTGTTCCAAGGTGAAGCTCACATTTCTTCTAAATTAAATTGTATGCAATATATCTCAAGTTTATAGTTCTTACGAGAAGGTTGGCTCATTTTATACGAACTTTCCAAAATGCTTACTTCCACAGGAATCAATCAAGTAAGATAGTTTTAAAGAGGAAGTTTTATAGACGGATATTATAAAAAGGACATGATAGATTTAGAAGTCCTTTCCTAGGATATGGAGCATTTCACTATGAATATAATATCAAATTAAGCAACGCAATGAGGAAAACTGTTGATAAAAACCAAATATTAAGCCACGAGATATATTATCATCAAGCAATCCTCAAATAATCGCAGGAATCTGAAACGCTTAAAAACGATTTAAGTAATTCATATAAAATAACTTACAAAAGTTATTTTCCAGAATTAAGGATTAATACATGAATGACAAACACACAATGGAACCTTTTGGCAGATTTTTAGTTCCAAGCTAAACGGCCGTCATTCAAAGTAATGTGAAATGGGTGGCATTGTGTCTGTTTATCGTTTTTACCATTCCATGTCCTCCCCTTCGACAGAATACTCTCAGAATTTTCCTGAAAATCATAAATGGGTACGCATTTTGTATTTCGAAGTATTTGAGAGCACAAAAATTAATAACTCCATTCATTGGATGAGAAGAAAAATTGTCGACTCTGTCATGCGTTTCGTTAAGAATAAGTTAAAATAAGTCACGGAATCTGAAGACGCCGATTCCAGATTATAATATTTTTTGGCAGATTATCTAGATCACATGCCTCGCAAATAAATGACACCTTGCGTATCATAAAAGCGGCAGTTGGTAGTGTTGTGGAGGAAATCCCTACACAAGTATATAACTAATTGACAAATAGGCGGCTACTGACTCGTAACGTTTACAACCAAGAACCTCTACGTCCTCTTAAACTCGTATGTCACATGAAAATGAGAAGTCAATGTAAGTCTTTATAATCTCTTTTATTACTTTGTGTCGATTAGTCTTTTTATGCCACCCAATCATGTTGTCAGTATGAGTTAACTGATCAAGAAACTGATGGATATACAGTTACAAATGCATCTAAAGTTTCCTTATGAATTGCCTAAAATGCCTTGTGGCATTTTTTATGCATCCCCTCCCCCTTTTTTATATCCATCGTTCGTTAGGAAGAGGAGGATAGGAGGAGGAAGGATTCCTGAAATTCGGTCATTCTGACCAAGGCACAAAGGTTGTGATCCTGTATTCTGCGGTCGGAGTCAGAAAACAGTTCCTGTTGCTCCAATGGAAAATTTCCACCCCAACTATTACCCATCCCATTATTTCCTCCCCTCCAAGGCTACCAATCGCCTATATATCCTAAGCTAATCCATCCCACTTTCGACCTTGCCGACAAACCCCCGCCTCAGCTGATACACATCTGAGAACGCGCTCTGTTCCGGTCGAGACGCCAAGCCGGAGACATCGTTGTGAACCTGCTGCATTCAGTCAATTTATTTAGAGAGAGCTCAACCTCTCGCACTTCAATAATATTGTCATTTCTGAGTGAAAGCTCGTATAACGGTCGTCTGGCCCTTGACCTGTTGGTAACCTGTTTGTAATTTGGTTGGTTTTGATGAAATACATCTACTGGTTCAGTTATTGATTGATAATATTTGTTTTACGTGAATTTCCTCATTTTTCTCACCCAAGTTTGGAAATAGTTTTTTCTATACGAGCGTTATCGGCGAAAATACTAATTTCCTTCTCCCGTTACCACTTCAGCCTCGGCAAAACAGTGCCAATGCTTTCTTAAATGCATATAAATAGTAAATAAAAGAGAAAGGGTCATTAAAATACGGCATATGGATAGAAATAGCGTTTTCGAAACTCGCTATAAGAAGATCACAGCAAGCGTATTTCCCGCTCTTTTCTTAGGACTACAAAATAAAAGTGGTGTTATGGCTTGAACATCTTGGAGGTTACAAAGCAACGAAAACAGCATGAATTGCTTCATAAACAGTGCTGTTAATTTTTGACGGCATGGGAAACAAGTATCTACACATAAAAGCAATCAAAATCAATACGTGTATATGCAAATGAACGGCACATGTTAGAAGACGATGAAAAACAGATCTAAAAACTGTAAGTAAAATCTTTTTTACATTTTGAAAATACTCCTCACTGCTGGATCAGATGTAAGATGAAGGCCAATGTTCATTGTGGAAAATACACAAATAATATAAATTTCGTCCAAGATAATAGATAAACAGTTAGAAATCAGCCAATCAGTAAAGACGTCATATGCCGTTTGGGGAAGTGTATCAAGGGACCGAAGATGAAATGGAAATGATGGAAAATTGTTTACTTTGCATTAATTTCTAAGCCAAATCAGTGAACTTCAACTGCGCTGTTATCTTGGACGGACTATAGTGCGTAGTCACACGCACGGGTCCAGGTTTACACCAAAAAGATGAAATTCGCAACGACAAAAATCATCTGACTTGACCGGAAATCGACCCTAAAATCTCTCAATTGCCGACCAGGTGTGTTTTACAGTTACAACACCTACAAATCAAACCTAATACAAATCCTAAACCTAATACAAATGTATCTTAGTTCAAAGCGAATTTCGTAGAGGTTTTTCGAACTAGATATTCTCGTCTAATGTCGAAACTGTCGCAACAGGAGGCTGCACAGGACTCTAAATTGTAGACTAGAGACGAAAGATTCTAATTCATTAAATAAAATTAGTATAATCCCTCCCACACTCGTAATTCACCTTAAAATAACAATATGATAGCTTGATGAGGGTTTTAATTCCGGTCTAGTTAAATAATTTTTTCTACTATGAAATGTGACAGATGTCATCCTTAAAGTCCGTTTTATTAAGTCAGCTTGAAGGCAAAGAGGTCGGCCCAATGACTCTTCGAGGGAACATAATGTTCAAACGAAATCATTCTCGATTTTACAACATATTTTTTCGCGCCAACTTCATTTTACTCATGTCCCATAGATAATGTATGCACCGCTTGACTCGTCACAGTTTTCCGAACCGGGGTTTTCATAGCATCGCCCCACACCCCATTCAGCAGGGCAGTGCTTGACCTACTGAACGGAGACCACTCACCTCCCCTCAAGCCTCTTCAGGGCCCTCCCTTGTCCACTTCCGCCCACACATCACTTGACTCCAAAAATGATTCTCTCCCTCATTCACTCAATGCCCCATTTCCATACATTGCATCACGCTCTCTCGTCCGCTTTGCAAACCACATGACACTACTCTTCCAACACCCTGGGGGTTAATTAAATTAAACAGCGTAGGTACTGAGCAGGGATATGGTTAAGAACGGAAGCTGAATATTTAACTAATGCCACTTTAGATTTATCGCTTTGGCGAAGTTTAGCTAAAATATAAACATAAAACACATTACAGTATTATTACCATTTTATAATCAAGGGGTCCCCAAAGTTGTCGGTTTATCGAGTCACCCAGGAGTTGATACGCACTCGGGTGTCAATTAGGGTTCAACGGAATAAAAGTTATATAAAATCACTTACGTAATAAATAGCTAAACAAAAATTGCATTGTATCTAACTTTTCAGCTTAAAGTTTATCAGTTAACGTGATAGTTTGACTGGTAAATATATTTTCATAATTATTTTTAATTATGTTCAAATAGCCATTATATTCCTCTGGTTCCATTAAAAAATACAATACATAACTCTTTTCGAAAAATAATAAACACGGAAAAATAAAATATCTCAAAATAACGTAAGCGTCTTTTTTGCTAGTTCTATTATAATTTCGATAAATGCTTCAAAATTCTAGAAGGGGTTGACGGTTAATAACGTTTGGGGACACCTGTTTTAATTTGTTTATTAACTCCTAATATTAAATCGACCTAATGTTCTTACATACATAAGAATTAGGTCGTGGATTTTGTTCGAATGCGTCAGCATGTCGTGATTCCTGATGTGGAATCACCTCCTTCCTCACACCCTTGAGGTGGTTTGCAGGGTACCGCTCCGATCTACATGTGGAATGATTTGTCTCCTTTACATAGGCGAGCATTTATTGAACGCTCTTTGAACCCTGATAATCGAAGAACTTCAACATTTTCTCCGTGGGCCTGTATTCCATGACTCTTATATAACACTAAATGTATTTCTATTAGATACTTCCATCTTCTATGCTATTGTCCAAGTGTCAACCTAGTAAATGGGCATGCCCTATAATTGTGTGCTCCCAATAAGTACTTCTTCACAACCAAGCTTGTGTTCTCAGCTCGTAGTAACTTCTTCTTTCGATAGTATTGCTTCTTTTCTAGGACTACCGCGGTAAAAAAAACAGTAAAAACTGAACACCTTAGTGTGCAACGGTTGGCTTTAACTTTGCGGACGCTGGCACTATGTACACTCCTTTACTGCTTCGTAACATTTTATTCGCGGCAGTCGTGAACATCCATTACTTTTAAAGCGCTCTAAGTTCCAAAGGGGTGAAGAACTAGCCTTAAAACAGACGGCGACAGATTTAAATTTGCTACGTTTAGCATTGTGAGAAGAAACCACTTGGTACCATTCCCCTTAGGTTCTATATTCCCGATCGTTTTCAACGCCTATGCGTCATTATCCAGGTAACATTACCATTACTTTAGTAATTACGCAATAGACGTTGAAATCGATCGGGAATAAATAACCAAAGTGGAATAAGACCAAGTGATATTTTGTACCATGTTCATGTTCTACTATGTTCATGTTGTTCTTGCTTGATTCTTCCATCACTGTTGTTGCTACATCTCCCATGGCAAAATTCTTCCACTTTAGCTTTCTGCAGTCCTCTGGTGTTTCGTTTATTTCACTGTTTAAAAGCCTAAGGGTATATAAAACACAAATCCAAGGGTTTGAGGGAAAACACTCGCCATAACTTACGACGCCCCGCGGCATAGCATGGAAATGATCTCTCAACTGCATTGACAATGAATAAAACAAGATAAGAGCCCCCGGGGAGCAATAAAGTCGGCATATATTAGTGGAGGTCTATATAAAAACCCCATTCATGAGTCATTAATGGTAGCCATTCACTCAATATATAAACAAAAGGGGTAACTTGCATTAGTTTTACGATATATATGTCCAACGCGGAGAACTTCAATAGATAACCATTAACTGCGTTCTTATGGAGCAATGCATTGAATGTATGTGGAGTCATATATGACAATTACTGATAAAGAAAGTAGAAAAATCACACATTTTTGTTACATGAATATAAGGCTAAATGAAATTTGTATTCAAATTATTCCTCTGTGTACTCTAAATAGACTTCTGTACCCTAATACCAGGTTTAAATCCAAGGTGCGGGGACATGCGAATAAATAAAGGAAAAGAAATATTTAAAATGATCAAAAAATAAGAAATCAAATGCCAAGAGATGTTGCAGTAAAAACTAGGACCTTAAGAGCGAGGCATTTTTTTCTGCCATCATTTTTACAAAACATCCATTCATTTCGATCTATCGCCTCGGTTGATACAAAAAACTTTCCTCAGTAACAGGCCTCACCATCCACCGAACACTCAATATTGATTATATCAATATTCTATATCTAATTCAACATGGATGCAGGTAATTAAATGATAGAAGATAGGGAGTACAGGATGAAAGAACGGAGAATGCTGAGAGGAGGGGGAGAGTGAGTACAAAGAATTAAAAATGCAATGGTTTAAAGGGAGGAAAGGGATTAAGTGATTGAGAGGGATAAAATTTAGGCAAAATATTTTTGTTAAGGAAACGAGTGATGATCTCCCATGCGTCCAAGATATTTAAAGACAGGGCTATCCAAAGACCTGGCGTATATTTGGTACAGTACCTAGCTATGACGATGATTGCTAGTTACTGAGAGTCATTTTTTTCTAACTTCTTCAATTCCCATTTTCTATTTTACCAACGATTAATGGTCAATCAAGAATGGGCATGATTGTTCTATACATGTAACAACAATATGTCCTGGAATTAATAAAATGAATTATTATTATTATCGCATGGTTTCGTCCAATCGGAATTCACGAACTGCCGCATCTTTTCCAAGTGCGATAATTAGTGATTGGAAAGGTTCGTAGCATGCAATATTTCCACGAAATCATAAGACAGGTAAGCAATTTTTGCGCAAGATATTTTTCTCGGAATTTCAAGAATCGACTACCCCTGGACGCTTCACTGGAGGAGAGACTGTCGTCGTTCTGGACGGGAAGGACATAGATAAGGATCTTTCAGGAAAGGGTAGGGGAGGGGGACACTTGGGAGGCGACTGGAAGGTGAAAGGAAGCTGAAAGTTAAGGAGGGATTTGGATGAAGCCACAAAAGGCACAAACATCCTGCGGTCTCACATGAAAAGCCACGTCGCCCTCGAAGTACACGGGTTCCGTGGTGAGGGTAGACGGCCTTTTCACCGGCACTATATTTTCCCGTTCTCCATGCCTGGGATACAACGAAACTAAAATTATGCTTTAAATTATGAGCATGTACGCGAAAATCAAGGCGTTACTCATAAATTGATAGTTTAAATAAAAACTAGCAGTTGTTTTGTTTTTGAGGGGCAAAACTTGGTAGAATATTGGTAGCGATGTAGAATGAAAACCTCGATAATATTTTTAAGTATATCCTCGAAAATATCGACATAATTTAAGTACTTAATCTCTATTTATTTACTTTATTTGTTTTGTTCCTTATGTTTTCAAGTCATATCTATGATCATTAGCTACTTTTCCTCAATGGCCTCAATCTGTTAACATTTATATCACCTTGAAAATGACGTTGTAGCCGTTGAAACCGCTTCAACTAGGTCATAATTACCCTCTGTATTTTACCTTGGATATTATTGAACTTAACCAAATACATCTACCAACTTAAGTCTCTACCTCTTAGCTGCTACATCGCCATTCTGATAGATTCTATAATACATTGTTTCGCATAAATATATCCTAAGCCAAAGGCCTTACTCTTTTCCAATAGTTACCTCCAGCCAAAAACCATTGAGCAGTTCGTCGGCCCAGTTACCCCCTAACGATTAGACGGGGGCCGAGATTTGAAGAATTTACTTCTCAACCAAATCTCTACAGCGGTCACTTCACGCCCTTGAGTCTGTATTTTACCCTCATGAACTTGAATACAGTCTTCACCACGCAGATCAAGAGTCCTCAACGATTGTGTATTTTTCCATAGTTTTATACTGTTATCAGCTCATACGGAAATCCTGGACGTTCAGACATTTAATTTAAATAAATATATGATTCTGCTCATCTTATTAATATTTACATGGTTCATTTGAATGGCTGCTGACACAATAGGTGGCATCATATAGATAAAAATTAGGGATGGGGCATTTGAATCTTCAAATCCTCGAATCCCTCGAATATTGCCTCTTTCCTCGATATTCGAATCCTCGAATCCATTGAGTTTCACCTCGAATCCGAATCCTTAAAAATTCGACTCACTTACATCCTCAGCAGACGAAAATCCTTGCGTTGCTTTCCTTTCAACTTTACCACCACCACCATGAGCATAATCGGAAGCATGAATATACAGATGGATCCTAAAATTGCCCCCAGTGTGTGTTGCCAAACATTCTGTATGCACCGAAAAATCAGGACCAAGCAGTTTGTAGCGCCGCCACTCTACAGAAGGTGGTACTAATAAGGAAAGGCCGAGATTCAAATGGAGATACTGGAAATAAATGGCCTGGAATTGGCCTCCCTATTAACACCGGCCATTTTTGACAAACAAAAGCGAACCATGACGAAGGAATGGCCGTGATTCAAATGGAGATACTGGAAATAAAGGTACCGGAATTGGCCTACCTATTAAACCGGCAATTTTTGACAAACTGAAGCGGAACCATGCCGACTGCAGCGCGACCTATCTTTTGCTGAAAACTAGGCAACACCTTTGCCCGTACAGTGGTGCCGAAGATTTAGATCCATATCTATATTCATGATCGGAAGTATGGATAGAATCGATTCCTCTTGAACAAATTCGATAAATTCACATTTACTGAGCGGAAGAAGTACTCTGAACATGGCTTTTATCTCTATCATGAATATATTCCTGATATCCACAATCGTGACTCTAAATATGTCTAGTGGAGTGTGGAAGCGTTTCGCCATATTAGCCACAACCTCCCGTTTAGCCACTCACAAGTTTAGTAAGGCATCAATATCACGTGGTGGGAAATCCCATACAACGAGTGCAATACCTGAACATAGCTGTCCAAAATATTGCATACCTTTCGAAATGTCAGGGGCAATGACGAAAGGGAGATGCACACGTGCTAAAACGGTTATAACTTCCCTATCAAGAATAATAGGGAATAGATATGTAACAAGAGTGTAAATATAGCATTCACATATTCAATACATGATAAAAGGATGGAAAAGGTCGAGAAGTAACGGAGAAACGACGCCATGAAAAACCTTGACTTTTAAGCATGTAGGCTAATGATTTACTCAATAACGACGAGATACATTTTTTTTAATTTTACAGGTATTTTGTAACACATTCCTCTCCAACAGAAGGTACGAGAAATTATTTTTCGCTCCTTTGATTCACGTGAAAAAAATCGCCAAATGAAGCCCAGTACCTGCAGCACGCAATTTGGTTAAAATACGCAATTTTCGTAATTGAACAATACTGATTTTCCAATAAAAAAATTAACAAATAAGATGTAAAACTACTTAGTGGTGGAACTGGAAATATTTTCCTATGTTAAAAAATCACAGAAATAAAGAAAAGAAAAAATTAGCAATTACTCAAAAGTTTAATGAAAAATATCTCAAAAACCTGCACATCGATTTTGTTACAAATTATTACGCATAGAAACAGTACCTTGAACAACAATTTGACAAAAGTCGGTTCAATGTGCCCTCCTAGATTTGAGTCCCTTCTCAATGACCTAATTGGGAATCCACACCTAGCAATAACAATGTGAATTTACCAGGTCATTTCCTAACTCTTGAATAGTTTCAGAATTTTGGTTGATAAGTTAAATATTATTATATGTCCAAATAAACATTAACAACTTAACTAAAAATTGTAGTCTTAAACATGATAGGGAAAAAATGAATACCTATACCTACATTATTCGATATTCGAAGCAAAAGTTTATATTCAAGCTCAATATTTGAATTTGGAAAAAAAGGTTTTCGACCCATCTTTAATAATAATATATGTTATGTACACTAATATTACCATATAATATATATAATAAATGATAAATGTAATATATACATAGTTTAATATAACATAATACAATAAAATAAAATATATTAATAAATATAATAGTTAGGTAACATAAAATTTAAAACGTTCAAAAAAACGTTTTTATCGTAAAAAGTTTTTTTTTCTGTTACAATTATTTTAAATAAAAACTTAAAGCAATAAAATGTTAATATACTTGCAGTTGGAGTGTTTTATTCAATAGTGAGTGGAAAATTAATATAAGAATTAAAATAAAAATATAAGATTGTGTAAAAAGGAAAAGGCTACATTTAAATCCTTGATATATTTTAGGATTCAAGGTAAAGTTTAGATTTGGATTCGAAATAAGATTCGAAATACGAGGGTGAATTTAAAGCCGCCTATACATATGGAAGTTACTTCCATGATAGTAGCCTTGCAAGTCGCTTGCAAGTGGTACTTCGATGAGTAAGCACGTACTTCCATGGCAGTAGGGGTCGATAGCGGCACTAATCGACCACGGTTCTCACTTGCAAGGAAAATAGACTGGCTTCTATTTTGCCTGTACGTAGCATTTCGATGCAGTGATAGTATTGCAAAACATCCGGTGAAATATTCGGCCTGGTTCATATATTAAATAAGTATTTTATTAAAATCTGTGTTGACATTACCTGCCAAAAATGTGTTTCAACTAGTTTTAATTAAAAATTAGCTTGAAACTCTCCTTAACGCAGTTTGAAACAGGATTCATTACACAATACGACGGAACTATTTCGCAGGCGCGGAAGCTCACTTTTGAACGGCCACAGACTTGTGGTTCGCCGTTTAAAGTAGGTAATTACTTTTTATGTGAAAATTCGGTGTCTGTATTTACCGATAAATTAAGTTAGTAATCAGTAGTATTTACTTAAATATTATTTTAAAACGCTTGTTTTAAGTACCCTACATTTGTAATTCGGGTAGTGTGAGCGACAAATTGGTTTATTTTTGCTCTAGTGCCGTTAGTTTTCATGTGCAATTTATGTGGAGTTCTTTGTGTTGAATCTCGTCGTCCATTAAGCATATGCAAAGTTTTTCTGGAGGGCTTCCACTTAGTAAGACAGCCAGATTAATTACGTGGTTTCGCTGAGAGACACGGATTTCATCACTCTTATCTAACTCATAATTTGGCTATAAAACTGTGATAGTATTTTGTGAAAGGATAGAGCTATGACCTTGTCGATGGATTTTATTATTATTTTTCCATTGTGTGCCCATATCTATGTTTCATTGTACATAATAATTTATCTATCAAAAGTGTTGAAATGAGCCTGAATTATTTCATTACGGGGGAAGGCATTCTTCATGAGGTTGTATGTAAATAGGTTAACCCTGTCATTGCTTCCTGCCCCCCAAGCTTGGCTGGCTCAACGAATGTGAATGCGGGGACGTTATATGGCCTAAAATGTTCATCGAATCTGGTAAGTGTGGTGTGGGAGTATTTTTATAGACGGAAAGGTAGTTTCAGTGGGTGGAGCAAGCGAGTACCAGCTCATTAGGCAGCAAGTAAGTCTGTAGTGAAAGGCAAGAAAGTTTAAAATGAGAGTAATTTTACATCATAAGTAATTATATTGCAAATTCATTGTAATATAATGCATTTAATGAGGAGGATGGTCACAACCTTTTGCTGAGCATGTTTTGAGATCATGATAGACATAATTTGAAAACATAAGCTGGGCATATTTTGAGTAAAAGATTATCTTATAGGGAGAGGTCAGCCCTTTTTACAAGGTGCTCCTTCACCCAACAACTGTCGTCTTCTCTTCGGTCGACAACCATTCACCAACCCCAAAAGAGTTCGTATTCTTCTTTGCATTTGAACTTGGTATGTCATATTCGTTGTTTTGAATTTACCTCCTTTCGCCTCCTTAGTTCTGCCATTCATTTATTTGCGGATAAGCCGGAAATAATGTTTAAGCAGAGCAATGCCCTGCAAGTAGTGATAAAAATCGTTACTTCGCTGCACTCGCTACTTCCATAGAAGTCAACTTCCATGTGTATAGCCGCCTTAAGATTCGGATTCGAGAAAAACTGGATTCGACCCATCTCTAATAAAAAGTTTAATGGACTCTTCATGGTTCATAAAAATCGCTAAGGATAGTATGCGCTGCTCAAAATTTGAAATAAAAGTGTACTCCAATGCATTTCACAGACAATGGAGGCTGCATGCTGTTGGCTTCCAACTGAGTTGTTATAGGAAGACCACCATTTCTCACAAGTTTCTTCTTCAGGTTTCAGTTCCAACGCTTGTCATTATAGAGCATGCCAAGCTGTGGAAACCTAGCAACATTCAGCCTCCGCAACCTACACGCTATGGAAGCCATCGTACTAACTTCAATCAACACTGTTCCTTCTTCCTTTAACGAACCTTGTTCCTACATACTTGAACGAACGTTATTCCTTTCAAATTTAAAGAATGTTGTTTATTAACTTAGATGAGCAAAAGCTGTCAAATATAGCATAGGAAACCATGAATAGATGAGTTGCACTTGATGGAGAATAACCGGGCATTTTTACATTGGATAAATAACACCTGGCATAATAGCACGCCATCAATTCAATTATGCGTTGTAACCCCCAAGCCAAATGCTTAGTTCATATATATTCAATTGAGATCAATGTATTGGAAGCCATTCTTATATACACCGTTGAAGCATTTTATTGATTATTAAGGCTAGAGAGCATATTTTTCTAACTTATGCGACGCTTAAACAGTAATTCTGCAGATAAAAGAGAGAAGTAAATGGGCAATAGTTCTTGCATTCAGGAACGAAGAATTATTTGAATCAATTTGAGGTCTAGGAGTAACTATAGATAGACAACCCATTGAGTGCCACGAAAGATATATCGTTACTTTTCTTTGCCTTAAGAATTCCAATTATACCAGACAGTTGTCATGTACAACATTTTTCTTCACTTGTTTCTCGTACTTGTTTCCTTTCCTGTTTGTGAGGACCTGTCTTCGATTTAACTTCATATTATAATCTCAACTTATATATTACGGTTGAGGTTGTGCTAAACACCGTTTTCTTCTTTCATGCACATTGGTCAACATAGACCTTCCTTCGGTAGCGCTTTTTTACACTTAGCTCACTATTTCTCTCTCCATCTCACCCTAGCTTCTGACTCAAATTTCCCACTGACATACACAGTTTCAGAAAAGGCATATTTGACCTTTTTCGTTCTACAATATGACATGTGCTGTACATAAAATTCAGAAAAATAATCTATTTAATACAATGAATCAATAAAACTAAAATAATATTGAAATCGCATGAATGATACAGAAACTATAGTATGTATTCTGCATATCGCTGTAGTGATACTTTGGCTCCGATGCATCATTCATTCGTGGACGCTTTCTCATCTGATCTGATTTCATCCTTAAAGACATTTTTAAAGGGAACCAGAATAGCCCTGCTACTCAATACATCCCCGTCACATGCACTCAAAATATGTCTATTCACTCACTCGTCTTCCTTTCACCTTTCCGCTCTGTTCTCTTTCTAAAGAATGATCCAGACTTACACTTGCTCCTGCACATATTCATTGCAGGGTATACCAAAGCCCTTCGTCGACTCAATTATCTTACGCGCCACTTACGTTAATTATAGTCACTAAATGGCTGAACAGTAATGAAGGATGGACCCAAGACGGTTATCACAAAGCGGAAAAAACCAGACTTGCACGAGGGAAAGCTCCAGACCACTGGAGATACCCTCATACGAGAACTTTGGAAGTGTCAAGCTGTCCCAAAACAGTTTTGTGTTCGCATTGCTGAGGAAAAACAATTTCGGTATGCCCTTTCCTTTGGAGGCTATTTCCCCGTGGATTTACTTTTAAGTAATGCAGCAGAGAGTTTAATTTCGTATTTGAATGTGTGATAAAACTACTCATGTTAGGGAGTAGCTCATGTGCGAGAGAAATAAAACTGTTTTAATTTTGATACACTATCATCTTTGAATCGAACTTGAAAATACAAAACCTCCTTGAACAAGTAACTTATTTCGGTATATTTACGACGCGCAAGTGCTTGGTATGATGGGTGAGGATAGTAAATTACAAGAGGAAATAAGAAGACAGGGAAGGAGGTTGGAGGAAACAATGGTGGGCGAAAGGCCGTGATAGAGGGGATAATGTCGGGTAAGAGGGGAAAAAAGAGAACATGCTTCATGGAAAGGATGAGGGAGTGTAGAACGTAGACGTTTTTGATCATGCAAGAATAAAATAAAAAATAATACTTAGCACCATGAAGAGCGATGTAATAGAATATGATGGAACCGGATTAGGTATAATAAAATTAAATTGTCCTGGTGGCATGCTGAAGGAAAATGGGTATAGTAGCAGGAGCATTGGAAGAGCAATTATTGCGTTACTACAAGAGGCGTTTAGCAACAGGAGAGAACTGATGACAGGAGTCATGTATGTGAAAGTAAAGAAAAGGCTTAAGTTCAATATGGACTGTAGCGTTGTACGGTGCAGACACCTGGCCTCTAAGGGAGGAAGACGAGAATAGGCTCCAGGGGTTTGAGATGTGGGTTTAGAGGATAATGGAGAAAGTGCAATGGACGGAAAAGAAGACAAATGACGAAGTGCTTGGCATGGTGGGTGATGCGGTGGCACTTCTAGAGGAGATCAGGAGAAGACACAATAGGTGGTCGGCATAGGTAATGAGAAGCGAGGAGAAGCTGAAGTCCATGATAGAGGGGAGGGTGTTGGGTAAGCGAGGAGGGAGAAAAATTAATAGGTCTCCTGGACGAGATGAAGAGATGTAGGACGTATGAAGAGCTAATGAAGGAAATTGTTGTTGAAAGAGGAGAAATATTCCAGCTATATACCTATAAAAGGCTACTTTTTCAATCTTCCATTGAAATCCACCTTAACCAGGAGACCAGCCGGGTGCACCCTAGCAATATTAAATGTAAATATTGGAGGAATACTTTCTTTAACACCACCATTTAGTTCAGGTAATGAAGCCTGATATCCTTATCCTCGGACGCCTCTCCCGTGTCATGTTCTTGGTCAAGTTCTCGGCTCCGGCCGAAACGGACATGATGAGAAGGAGATGGAAAAACGGACTTAATATCAAGATCTTCAAAGCCAACTGAGGCAAATGTACCCGGGATACTCTGCCAAAATTTTAGTTATCATCGTAGGCGTCATCGGTGAAGTGAAGGGCTCATTACTGACCAGCTTAAAGTGTATCATCAGGTGTTGAGCGCAAGCGACGGCACTAACAATGTACATGCAGAAGACGGTAATCCTCGTTGTCACTTCTGTCTTCTCCCTGCGCACAACTCGACAGCAGGTTAACTACCTACTCGTCGATGGCGGATGTGGTTACCGATCTGCACAACCCATTCCGAGTCTCCGGCCATTATGATGGCAATGTAACCCAATGCCTGCCGGAGAATACGAAAGTGACGTTAATCAATGTTTTCTTCTTCCTTCTGAAGTGAAGCACGCAGATTGCCTGCTCTTTCTTCGTCACAGTGCCTTTCAAACCTGCTCGACGGTAAGGTTATCACTCCATCTTTTTTGTCATCCTATGCTACTTTTTTCCACCGCTATCTCCTTACCTGCTACTTTACTATCCTTTCTTTTCCTATGCGATTATTGTAATTATTCCATTAGCGTTTTCTTTTTAAGATCACGTTCTATACTTTGCCATTTTTTACATTATCGTTTTTTCCTTTACTCAGTAATGTTTTACCCGTGATTTTCCGTAGAGCTTTCATATCACCTGCCTCCAATAGGTTTTTTGTTCTTGATGTGTCTGACCGAGCCTTCGCCGTATAGGCCATTATTGGCCTGATAGTATAGCAATATATATATTCTAGAGTTTGTTAACATCCCCATTTTAGTTCTTCTATTTCGTATTATTAAAGCGCCCAGGTATCCTTAAGGCTCTTGTTGTTAGTTGTTTGACTTCTGCTCCATCGTCACCACATCCAGACAACTCTATGCTAAGGTTCATTTCATTTCCTGTTGTATAATTTTGCCGTCTACATCGAGCTTGCATTTGCCAGGTGTTCATGCAGTTACTATACGTTTTGCCTTTGAGGCAGATATAGTCATGTTCATTGACAAAATGTAGCATATAATAATAATGCGATGCCTTTCAATATAGCACATTACGTGCGCATTTCCAGTTCAGATCGGCAAGGGAGTGACCAGCGAGGCAAGGAACGCATGCACGCGCAGGAGTGAATGAGGAGGGACTGAGGGCAGATAGGATTTTTATGGACGGCCAGAGGGCTGCCACGCCTGCAGAGGAGGAAAAGCATATAAACGACAGGCTCTGAGACTGAGAGGACGCCCTGAGTGCACGAATGCATTAGGGCCCGAAATCCCTTACCCCCTTCTTCTTCTCACTCACCCCCGAACTTCCATCCCATCCACTACTCCATAAAATACCCTGTCGACTTCAACGCATCTCTCCATCCCTTCCTCACTTTGCACGCAGTCAGCCACCATAATCCGTCCACACACGGCAAGGGATGCTCGAAGGGAAATGAATCAGGGGATGACTCAGGGATGGACAGGGTCTCTCCACTCCATCCCATGCATCACCATCATCCACTTCCCTCTATTCCTCCGGAAAGAAAAAAAACTTACCAATCTTTTTTAACTTCCTCATTCCGCCATCCCTCTTATCCATCCCCCACATGCACGCACACATATCTCTGCTCCTCTCTTCATCTTCCATCTACTCTGTCCTCTCGCTGAGAATAATATCCCCCCGGGCAAGTCCACACCCTCACTCATCCCTCATTTCAACGACGAACTCTTCTTGGTTCCCTCTCCACACGAAAATTTATTCCCTCTCCGAACCTCATCTCCCGCCACACTCACTTAGAGCAGGGCGACCTTATTTTTTCAATAAGTATTGACGCCACGATGTAAAAATCATCATCATCTAATAAAAGATATTTTCAGCAAATAGTTGATACAGTTTTAGATATGATGATTTATAAAGTAGTAAAAAAATCGTATCGTCATGACTGTCAATTTCCAAATAAAACGGATGACCCTACGACTTGTTCTATTTCATGTAGGCAATCACTTGAGACTCATTTCATCAAGTATTTGATTAAAAGTTTGAACGTACGAGTTAATTTGTATGGATAGATGGACTCGAATGAGATGATATTAGATCACTTTTTACTATATTGGAAGCACCAACGTTACGATACAAAGACGGTCGTAATCGTATAAATATTCCACATGAACTTGTGCAGCAAGTTCTTAATGCTACGCAATACTTAGTCTTTATCAATGTACGTACCTAGCTGTATGTCCCAAAAGCCGGTCTCGTGAAGTTAAATTTGCCATCTAAAACTTAGTACAAGGTGTTCAAATAGATGTGAAGGGTTTGATTCGAATGAGTTATTCCATTGTATTATTGAAAATGATTAATATATTGAAAAATACGCAACCCTTTCCCTTTCCTTTCATACCCTTTCTCGCGGTTTCCGAAGCATTGGTGATATCTGAAATGCAGATATGTGAAATTCGCCAAACATTGTATAAACTGCGAAACGCAGAAAATATACGAATTAATCAAATACATTCGCGCAAAAAATATAATCACTGGAAACCGAATTTACATCTACATCATCTACATCTACATACTACCCCGCAAGCCGCCTCAATAGGCGTGTGGCGGGGGGTGTTAGGACACCAGCCGTTTACATATAAAAAGGAAACGCTCTATGAAATTACGCCTTGCATTTATTAAAGTCCCTTATTGTTCGGGGGAAAAACGAATTCCCATACCTATCCGTTCGGCAAAATATCTCTCTTAATTTATCGTTTCTGTCGGACCTGGAAATATAGTGGGGTTCTAATATGATGTTCTCCGTGTCGCTCTGAAAGATATCTATTCTCAATTGCTCAAGTAATCTAAGCCTAGCGCGCAGCCTCCGAGTCTCTAGCGGCTCCCAGCCTAATTCGTTTAACATCTGCGTAACGCTGTCTGTACGCCCGTAGCAGTTTTTGACGAATCGCGCAGCTTTCCTTTGTATTTTATTAAGTTCCCGAATTAATTCTTTCTGCACCGGATCCCATTTGCTTGCTGCATATTCAAGGTGTGGCCGGACGAGTGCGAAATAGCACCTCTCTTTTACTTTTTCATCTGAGAATCTTCCCACAATACGCTTGACGAATCCTAGCTTCTTCAGAGCTCTGCCACAAATATTTCTTATATGTGTTCCCCACGATAGGTTTGAGGTTATCGTAACTCCCAGATACTTAACTTCATCTGTCGCCTTTATCTTAACGCCATCCACAGCATATACACGGGGATAGTTGGACGACCTCCGCAAGAAATGTACCGCCGCACATTTGCTCAGATTAAGTTCGAGTCCCCACTCTTGGCTCCACACATGAACGTTGTTTAAATCCGATGATAGAATTTCAAAGTCAGAGTGATCATTAATTTCGCGATAGATGACAGCGTCGTCAGCAAATAAACGTATTTTACTGCTAATTCGAGAGCATAGATCATTTATGTATATAATGAACAAAAGGGGGCCGATTACGCTTCCTTGTGGGACACCTGATGTCACTTTAACTGCATCAGAGCTAATTCCGTCAAGAACTACTTTTTGCTTACGATCACTCAGAAAGTCGCGCATCCAGTTTACTACTGTTTCGTTTAGGCCGCATGACTGTAATTTGTATAAAAGTTTGTTGTGAGGTACCGTGTCGAAAGCTTTCTTAAAATCTAGGAATAATGCGTCCACTTGTGTTTTCGATTCACCAGATTTGAAAACGTCATGAAGAAAGAGCGCGAGCTGTGTTTCACATGATCTACCTTTCCGAAAGCCGTGCTGACAGCCATGAAGGAAGTTACGACTGTCCAGGAACGTCATGATATTGCTAACGACGATATGTTCGAGTATCTTGCCTATAATCGACGTTAATGAAATTGGTCGATAGTTCCCTGGGTCATGTCTGTTTCCCTTTTTGAATATCGGTGTAACGTTTGCAATTTTCCAGTCTATTGGTATCTTTCCTTCAGACAATGACTTCTTGAATATTATGTCTAAGAACGGTGCGATCTGTGGCGCTAATTCCTTGAGGACACGCACGGGTATTCCCTCCGGACCCGGAGATTTACTATTTTTGATCGACTGTAGCTGTTTAGTTATCCCATCACATTGAATAGTGATTTCTTTCATCGGTTCCTCAGTGAATGAAATGTCGAAATAACATGGAGTATCGTCTGTAGTGTATACACTTTCGAAGTGGGAATTTAACGTGTTAGCTTTGTCAATATTATCGGTGACAAGTTTGCCATCTTTATCAAATAACGAATCTACGGTTGAAAATTTTCCCTGAAGCTCTCTCGCATATGACCAAAAATATTTCGGATTTTCTTCGAGTAATTCACCAAGTACTTTTTTCTTGAAATTTCGCAATGCAGTACGCATTGATTTCTTGGTTTTTGAGCGTTGTGCAGCGTAACTTTCTTTTGCTTCAAGTTCCTTCGATTTGTCACCTAACGTAATGGACTTTTTGAATAAGTTGTACAGTTTTCTCTATCTCTTAAGGTCCCTCCTAACATCATTGTTATACCAGCGAGGTTCTTTACTATCACATTTCAACTTTCGCGGAATATATTCGTTGATTCCCTGGCGTAGAATTTCTAAGAAATATTTCCATGATGCATCAGTGCTTTTGTCCTCTGTTTTAGCTACGAAGTCAGTGTACGAATCATTAAGCATCTCGCCAAATGTTATGAAGTTGCATTTATCAAATAAATAAATATTGCGTTTCGGTTTTACAGCTGACTCTACTTCAAGTTTTAAGGCTGCAAAAATTACTCTGTGATCACTTATGCCATCAATAATATCGAGTTGTTTTATCAACCTAGGATGGCTTACTGCAAAAAGGTCTAATATTTTATTTCCTCTCGTAGGCTTGTCAACTACTTGGGCGAGTGAGTGCTTAGTAAGTGTGTTGAGTAAGATCTCGCTGATTTCCCTATTCCTTGAATTTGGCTTTACAGTGTAAGAATCCCAATTTATAGATGGCAGATTAAAATCTCCCCCAATAATGATTACACTTTTACTGTCTCTCAAAGTAAATGCGGATCTTTGATTTTCTAATTGGTAAATAATATCAGCTTCGGAGTTTGGAGGTCTATAAAAAGAGCAAACATGTATACTCCTTTTGTTTCGTTGTTTAACACTAGAATGCCGGGTACTTTGTATCCCCCTATAATGCCGGGAGGGTGTCATTTTGACACCCATGTTCATTATAGCCGCGTTACGTTGCAGATTATTTTTTTTGTAGTTGCTTATTTGTCAACTTCATTGCAATGTTTGTTTTTGTTTCCTCAATATTTTCAAAAAAAAATTTTTTTTTTTTAAGACTATCATTGAAGAAAAAAATTTTATGCAAAAAGTCTACTCTCTTGTACTGCGTTTTCCATCGAGGATTACGCTGAAACGTTGAAGGACGCACGTAATTGATAAATAAGTAATCATTGAATACTTTTTATGAACATTTATTGTTTACATAAAAATAGTTACATTATATGTGCATAAAACACCTTATATCAATAAGATAAGAAAATCTTGTTTTATTCTTTTTAGAAGTATTAATAATTTTTGCAACAGGTATTCGTCTTAGAATGTGGAAGTTTGCTTTCAAAAATGCAAATTTGCAAACGATAAAATCAATTACGACTGTTAAAATACATAATTGTTTAAAAGAAAACACAATTTCTTTGTCAAAAAACACGTGTCGCCGCGGTAAAAATTGGCTGGTTTCAAGGCGATTCATTCGCAAAATAAAGCGGAGAATACTTTCCTCACGAGCTACTAAATTTTCGAAAAAATTGCAAACAGCCGACATTTATTTAAATTATGTAAAACATACAACATTCATGAAGGTAATGTACTATTGTAAAATACTAATTTGACTAGTAATTATCAAACCGCATACACCTAAACCGAAAGAAGAAATGATAACATATACCGGGTGTCAAAATGACACCCTCCGGCATTCAAGGTAAATTCGGATTTTTTAGATGAAAAAAGGGAGGAGGAAATCCCTTAACACTGTCGTATTATTAAGCACTAAAAATGAATAAAAGCCACGAAATATTTTTTTCTACAACAATCTTTAAAGGCCCGCTCCGCAAAAAATGTACGCGTAGGGTGTCAAAATGACACCCTTCGGCATTCTAGTGTTAATTGTACACCATACGCTTTCTATTTCATTATCAGTTATTTCATGGGCGGTGCTGTGTAAATGTGATTTAACTGCTATAAAAACTCCGCCTCCTTTATTTTTATAATTTATGTCCTTTATAGAGAGAAATTTTATTTCAGAGTGGTTGAATAGTATTTTCATTCCGAAAAAAATACAATATGGAAGAAGCGGTGAAATGTTTCAAAACGATCTCTTTTTGTTTTCTCCTCGATTACTGGAATTTGGAACCGTTATAGGATATAAGAAAGAATTTGCTAAAATAATCAACTGGGTTGAGAAAAACATCAAAACGCATAAATATTAATTAGTGCTCACAAGGAGTATAAATTGGGAGGTGTATATTCCATGGTAGTAGGGGGAGTAGATGTAGAATATTTTTTTAGAAGTAATATCATGCAGGAGGCCCAGATGGTTAAACAGAGAAGAATACATCTACATAATACCCTGGGAGCCGCCGCATGGGCGTGTGGCAGGCGGTGTTAGGACACCAGCCGTGTGATGGTGTAATGGAGAATGTTATAGGGAGGTAATACTGGAGAAGTATGTATGAGGAAGGTAATAAATGGGAAGTAACTATGATGATATGAATAAGTGATTATTATTGTTAGGTTAATCTACTGGATAAGGTGGGTTTAATTGAAGAGAGTAAAAATCTTCAAGATGTTTACATGAGGTCCACCCTATCCACCTACAAAGTTTCTTTCTTCATCTCAGCATACGCCCTATCCTTCTCCATCACGTCCATAAAAATTATTCTCTCTCTTTCCCTTCCCCGCTTACCCAAATATCCTCTCCTCTATCACGGCCATATGACGAGCTAAATAGGGCAAGAAGATACTTTTTCGAGTTAAAGGTAAGCACTGACCGTACTAAGGCGAAAAACACAGAAAGGCACTACCAAAATACTAACCAGTTATGAAAGGATACGGGTGATGATTCTAATAACAGGGTGATGCTCATAATTGTGCGTCTTCAGGAACAATGTGATGAGCTATGCCAATCACAATGGACAATATCGCAGGGCGAATATTTTTCGACAAACACTCGTATTTTGATTATATTCTGTTTTGGAACAAAATTTCACAAAAAGATATTTTTGGAACGGAGAAAACACATTAAATACATTACGGGGAACAAATTAAAAATAAAAATGCGAAAATTGAACATAAACGTAACCAAAACGACGTTTCCTTTCGGGATAGGCTTATTCGACGGAGCATAATTATTGATGCTAGGCACATAAAATTGGCTCTGTTTCAATGATTTCCTCAATACTGCCCAATAATTGCATGCCTACAATGCTTTTGCTACATTCATGTGTTGGTTCATACACGCCCTCTCATTCATAAGGCTTCGAAAATTCCGCCTCTTCAGAGTCTCTTCCACCACATCCACCCATGGAAGTCTCGGTCTACCCCTTCTCCTCAAACCAATAATCCACCATCATAAATCTGTTTCGTTATTTCATTCTCATCCATTCCTTCAATTTGATCAAACTAACGAAGCATGATCCTTTCATTCATGCCCGTTGCCCGAGCATCCACCAATAGTTCCCCTAATAATGAACTCGCAGTCCGTATTTTACCAGTTCCTACGAATAATTGGTAGCTCTTGCTTCCCAGAATCCGTGAAGTCGCGAGTCCCACTCCACTAAACGCCTGGCATTATGAATCATTGACATAAACCCGATTCTCACCCCCAAAATGCAATTATAATGCGAGATATTTTCCTTCTACCTTCGTCGTAGCATTGTGTGCGATCAAAACGCGTATGAAATCGATCCGAAAAAGAAACTAAAAAAAATAAATTTCGATATTCACAAAAATATCTGCATGTCGCGGGAACAACACTTGAGTCCCCTCTTGCTCTCATTTCATTCAACCTGGTTCACCCCTGTCACTTATATCCACTTACGTTCAGTCCGGGGAAAGTGGGGGAGTGTGGAGAGGGGGGGAAGGACGACACAGCCTACGGCTTCCACTACAGCCACTCCGTCCTTCTATCCCATGTCTGTTAAGTTCAAACACTCCCTCCCCTGCGGCCACTTTTTCAGTAATTTGAGCCCTCCACCCAAAAACCCTTTCTGGCAATTTTTCAACCGTGCCCTAATGACCCAACGACTGGCGTCCCTTGGTCAATGGTGACCCGAAAATTTTCTTTTTTGTTTTAAGCCAATAAAAAAGTAAAGCAAATTATAGAAAGGGCTGAAAAAGTTTAGTTCCTACGAGAATTAATTCAAATCAACGAGCTAGATAAATAAACAAACAAAGCAAGAGCGTGAAAATCGGAAATGGCACACTGAATTAGGATACCTACAATAAGGAGAATCTCTCCACCAAAATCAGACACTACAGTAGAGGAAGCATGCCGCTACGCTACCGAATGTATGTATAGAAGAAGGGCAGAAAGATTCTGAGAAAAATCCTCGGACCAATGAAAACATAGAAAGGCGATTATTGATACAATAAGAATGAATACCTCTACAAGAATGAAGAAAGCGAAAAGCTGTAAGATATGATTAGTAATAGGAGAGATTGTTCTTACGGCAACATAATGACAATGGATATCAGTGAAGTCACAAAACTAATTTTCAATTATGTTTATATAAGTAAGAATGGCAGCCAGTGGCTCCAATGTATAAAGAAAGCCTTGAAAGAGATGGGGATAACGAAAGACATGCTACAGGATAAAGCTGCATAACATTAATAAAAAAATCAAGGGATTTCAGAAGAACGAAAAGAAGAAAAGAAATCGCATTTGGATGGAAGAGAGGAGGGGACAATAAAGCTACAGGTTGGCGAGTAGGAAAAGAAGTTGAAAATAAAAAACGAAAATAAATGCCTTAGGGTTATTTTACGCGGTCCTTAGACGGGAAAAATCGAGAAAAGAAGAGCGGGTTGAAGCGTGGAAAAGATAGGTTAGTGTATCGGCGTCCACGGCCGAGGACTTTGCTTCAAGTTCCGGCGGTAGTTGGTGATATATATCGCCATCCATATTCGGGGTATCATTGAGAGAGGGCACTTCAGGCGCATCGTCTATCGGATGGAAAGCTGAACTGAGTGACTTTTCGATGCCATTTCTGAAGGGTCAACAACAACAGGGCCACATCTGCATGCTACCCTACGAACCGCCACAGAGTGGCGTGTAGCAAGGGGTGTTGGGACACCATCTATGATAAGGGAGGGAATAGGGGATAGGAAGAGGGAGAAGGCATAGTTAGAATTGTATATTAAATTTTAAAAGGCCTGTATTATGTTAGCGTCATGCTGTGTTCACTGTAACAACTAATGGTGTGTAGAAAGAATGAATTTTTGTAACCATCAGTTCGGCATTGTATCTCTCTTATTTTGTGGCGTCTACTTTCACAATAATATCCTCCGGGTCGTGCTGGAACACACCTTTTCTAAATTTTTCAAATTACCTAATGCTATTGTATATCCTCTTAAAAAATGTCGCCAAATCATTTTCTCCTTTAAAATACTCACCCCTCCTCAATTTTGAAAAATATTAGGCCCAAAACATTAGTTTCGTGGTCGTTTAAAAATTTAAACAATATTAAATTAATAAAAACAATAATTAAATTCCATTAATAAAAACATATTTATTTTTTACGTGAATCACTTACCTATAAGCTACGCATTATTATGCCTACTTACAAACCCACCCAACTATATGCTGCGTACCAGACTAGCGGAATATTATGCACAAATTGATCACTCAAATTTAACGTAAGTGGGTGGTACCACTGCAGTACCAGCAGTATTTATTGCCGCGAATAAATTGCATTCGAAGAACCAACTATTTAGATCCCTCTGATTGGTTATTGCGACCTAGATTCTAACAACTTCCACCTTAGGATGGCACAAGGTGTCGAAACTAAGGTCGTACCAATTAAAAATAGTGGAATCAACATAGTTGGTGATCATTTTACTCCTTGATGGATCGATTCCACATCGTTAAACCCCATACAGTCAATTTCGTACACATGCTAGTTGTTAAATGTCTCCTTCATTTATTAATTTATTATATACTATTATTGAGTATCAATGGCATGCTAGAAGAGCTGAGAATCCATAACTATTCCAGACATTTCATTTTACTAAAGTCAAATTCAATCCTTCCACTACTTTTCTCTTGGTTTACAAGGTTTTCGCACGATTCTCGAAATCTTAAACCCCACCTAAACGACTAATACCCCTCTAATCACTACTTACAACCCAAAATTCCTCTTTCTTCAAACCCTTCATCATTCTCTCATGCATCCTTCAGCATTCTTTAATTACTAGCTTCATGCACCGACTTCGATTCCTCTCAAATTCCTTCCACAATTCACTTTCCTTCCTCACTATTCCGAATAGTTTTGGCCGTTCGTTTCGGGATTTTCATTGTAAATTACAGTTTTTTGGTTTCGGGGACGTATCTCATGTTCTTGTTTCTGGCACCCTTTTACTCACTGGTAATTGTTTGCAGATATGTTTTTATGTACACACACACGTGGTACTTTCCAGTGTACTCACTTTGCATTCTGTGTATACACCTGAAATGCTGTCATATTATAAAAATCTTCCACTATATTGTGTAGTTAATGTACCCCACGGTTATAGTACTATAAATAATCTATAGCTAAGATATCTTCAACATAGATTAGAACTTTGTAAAAACAGGCCACTTCACACGGGCCAAAAATAAGTTACATTTTCATTAGAAAAAAAACTTGTAGAATGTTCCGAGATAGGGTTAAAATATTTCATACTTTAAACCATACTACTCATTTTATGAGTACCTAGAGAACACATACGGAGATAAATAATGGTTGTCAGTTGTTATAATTCATTTAATACGAAGAGAAAATAATATGTGCGCTTGATTATTTTAACCTGTATAAAGATGTTCACAAAATAATTGTTCTTTATCTTCTCATGATTTTTTTGTATTTCTCGATTTTTTGACTGCATATATTTGACCTGATGAGTCACCAACTTAAAAAAAGCTAATACTTACTTAAGTAATTATTATGTGACAATAAAGTTTAATTTTTATTGTTATCAACAGAATTTTACTTGCTCATTTGACATGAATCGGGACCAAAAATTTCCTTTAGGTGGTAGTACAAGGACTATTTTTAAAGTATGCACGAGAGGTACAACTACTTTGCATGTAAGAACGGGGTGGAGGTGGATGAATGGTAAGGTGCCAGGATGAGGAAAAATTAGTACACAAGGGCGGATGGGTTTACGGAGCATTTATTCAAGGGTCGAAAGGAGTCCCTCATGAACTCTGACCTGGCGCGCGTTGCGATATAATGCGTCGCATGGAAACTACTTTTCATATCGCGCTATAAAACGAAACAACATGAGCCGCAAGCACCTGCAGTTACGTGAACAAAAATAAATGTACATTTTTTTACATTACTCCTGAGTTTGTAAAAATATGAAAATTAATATTCATTAGGAGTTTAGGGTGCAAATATCAAGACCTAACTTAAAAGAGCTAATATTCTTCCCTCTTGTTGGGTCTCATCTACAGTATACTGCCAGAGCAGGAGATCGAATCAGAACTACGAAAGTGAAAATCAGTAATTTGTTTCAAAATAAATTTAAGATAATCTCAGAGCTTCGAAAATCGTTTAATAGATCAAAATATCATGAAATGGGAATGAAAGATAGACATCAGGACAAATTTTAAGGGGAAAACTTACGATAATATCCTTCCAACGGCATAGAAAAAAACTTGTTGTATTCATTTAGGTGCGGTACTTTTGATCAACACAAAAAATAAAGGTAAACGGAACATTAAGTAGAAGTCCCATAGATTGCTTCCCTAGGATCTTCCCGTTAAATCAAATAGTAGAATATCTAACATTTTATCATTCTCTAAGTAGGAGGAAACAATAAGGAGGACCTACTTTCGAGTGGAACCTAAATATCCGTAAAAAAGTAAATCAACACGAAAGACTTCAAATCTAGCCCAGCAGCGTAATCAAGCAGAACAAATGCCTGCATAAATCCGAAGGATACATGAATACCACTACCCAAATATATGACTTGCACCTGGGTACTGCTCTCGGTACCTTTCCGTCGATAAGCCATGGCCATCATCTCAATATAAGTCCACTTAAGCAACAAGATTTAGCACAATCACTGCAAAACAGAGAATATGTCTTACAATCTATCAGAACATAATTATAAACAGCACAAATAATGAAATACAAACCTTAGTTTTATGCACCGGGCTATGCGTTATACAATTTTATCCGATCATAAGTTATGATAAATTCTAATAAAAATGACGTTTCAACATATTGATTGATTGAAACATCAAACTTGAATCAAACACATCGTTTCTGCCGTAAAATACATGGCAAATATAACATAAAATACTCAATAACAATGAAAATTGATATAAATAAATAATAATTACCCACACACAAATCGTTTATCCTAAGGTAAACGAAAATTATATGACAAATAAGCACATAAAAAAACAATTTCACGACTATTAACTCTGACTACGCACTTACAAACAACTGAATAGGTTGCGACGCGCAAAAACAACAAATCTGTAAATGAAACTCGATTTCCTTGAGAACTGTAAGGTCAATTTTTGCATTACTTTTCAATCCGACTATAACTGATATATTGAGATGAGAACAACAGGAAAAGCAAGACATCAGAGCAAAGTGATGCAGACTTGCATTTTTTGTGATAACATCCTCTCCTCTTCCTCGGGTGGTCAAACAGCACCTTCTTCAGAATTTTATTTAGACTGGATCGCAGAGATTTATGGTGATGTAGCTCGTACCGTACATTGCACCCGAAAATCCGTTTCCATGTGACGGCGCCCAGTCGAAGATTAATGGTTCCGGGGAGGAGGAAAACTCGCATCCAACCAAAGTTTCTCGACACTGACGGAACAATCATTTGTGGGCAGCAACGGTGGAGTGACCATTTATCCCCCGCAGACTGTTGGAGAACGTATGTAGGAGCTCCCTTGCCATCTATTGGTGCACATGTGAATCGATACGCCTAATAACTGAATATTACGTACGTACGCGTAGCCTGTTATATAGTAGATACCATTAACTTTCGCCTATTCCTTCTTCCAATTACTTTTTTATAACCTTCCTTTTTCACATCTAGTGAACTAACGCCCCGAGTCATACACTCCTGCGACTTACTTCCAGGGCGTTGGATATGCTTTTAACCCCGCACTACATCTATAGCACTTAGCCAGATAAAAAATTCTCCAATGGCCGTAAAATATATGCACCACTCGTCAAAAATCAAACACTTACTGTGTTGGTTTGCGGGAATGGGGACTCCGCAACAGGGACCAACTACAGCCTCTCCTTGAGAGCCAACCACAGCCTCTCCAGGAGAGGCTGTCGTTGGTCCCTGTTGCGGAGTCCCCATTCCCGCAAACCAGCACAGTAAGTGTTTGATTTTTGACGAGTGGTGCATATATTTTACGGCCATTGGAGAATTTTTTATCTGGTTAATCTATAGAGGCCGTAGAACTCAACTACCTTGATCTATAGTATTGATAGAAATGAACATACAAGAGAGATTCACTGTCAGAAATAGATGAACACTCGGTTACCATGACTGGAAAATATGTAAATTAGGGATTTATTCGTCAACAGTTCTGCATATTTTCAGCCTTAGTTTTGTTTTACAATAACTAATGCATGTCATCGGTGAGAGCAGTATTTTTAAACAATCCAAAGGAAAACGTGTAATTTATTATTATATGCTTGGACTCTCACAGGTGAAGCGGTACCTCCGTAATTCCTACCACTACGCAAAGAACTTCCCACTAGAATAGACAGTAGTCCATATGTAATTTCGATTTCCCGAGAGGCTTCAGTCTTAATTTTAAACAGTAGCACATATGGGCGTTTTGTGTATTTATTATAGCCACATCTCGAGTACTCTGCGAGTACTTAGTACCATGACCAGAAAGATTCATCACACCATGTAAAATGCAGAGGAAAGACGATCACTTTGGTAAAAACTGTACAGGAAAACAGAGTGTAATACAGCTGATGGAAGTACTAGGTTGGGAGCCGATAAAGACTCGGAAGCTACACGTCAGGCGAAGATTGCTCGAAAACTTTGGATAACCCGAGTTTCCATGGTGATAATATAGATATAAATTTAACCACGCATTATAACTAGAAACGATAGAAGTGACATTATAATAGAGATACACTGGTGCACAGATAGTTACAAACATTCCTCTTTTCTCGCACAGCTAATACCTACCGCAAAAACAGAGCGAAATACTAATCCGTCAAAATGCATTTCACTCTTATTCCTTTACCTCTTCTAATTCATTTTCCCTATTTCTTCCAATATACATGGTTGGGGCCCTTACACCCTCTATCGCACACCGAGGAGGTCAGCAGGGTATTATGTAGTGGTAGACATTTTGTGAGACCTCAATTAACGGAGTAATTTATTCCACGTCGGATCCCACCACATTCCGTTCTCCTGCTAACTCGCAATTCCTCTTTTTTCGAAAACGATTTTAATTGGCTGAACGTAATCAGAAACAAAAAAAAACATCGCACAGGATCTCTTAACAGCTAGAGGGAAACATATTATTGGAAGGAGTGACCGAAAATGTCGTTTGAACACGGCTGGGAAATAGGAAATCCCCCAGCGATGGGACGAATTGCTTTTTAAACCCTTTCTAAACTTCCCCGAAGGGGGGGGGATAATAATTAAGGTCAACTTTCAACTTAACTCGCGAAAAGTACTTACGCCACGATTTCAAGATCTCCCTATGTATGCGAGATAATAAAAAATTTCTGTTTACATCTTTACATAATCATTCCGTGATAATAACCGATTCAATGCCTTTGAACTATTTCACTTTTGCATTATAAATAATCATATGGAGTTTTGAAATGGCTCCCTTATCCGATGGACTTCTTTATAGATAAATGAAACCATCGGTGAGAGTGAAACTCACCAGTATGATTTAAAACCATATCAATATAAAGCCTCTCATTTCAAACACATCACCCAAATAAATCACCAGTTCCTTCATCTCTCGGACTTCGGACAAAGAAACGCAATTGGCCATGGTTGAGTTCCCAAGCATTCCAAAATATTTTCTATCCAATCAATGGCTTCAAAGCTCTCTGCCTTTTAAAATCTCCTCAAATTAACTATCATGCCCCATTATGCCTTCAAGTTCTTCACTCCATTAAGATTCAGTTTCATTATGTCTGGTCAACTTAACCGTTGGATAACGTATATTTTACGCTGAGTTGTTGTAAACTGAGAGTTCGGGTTCTGAAAAGTACGCAAGATTCTCGGTTAGCTAGCAAGAGTATTATCGCAGGGAGGGTTTTAATTATGGGATATTGCTAGCTTACTATGAAATTAACAGCAAAATACTAATACCAGGCTTAATTGTCCGAAATGTATTAATATTTAATTTCCCCGATGCCTATCTAACGGTGGTTACACTTTAAAACCACATAAATTTAATTTCATTCACACTTTGGTTGCTAACATAAAAATGCGGCTTCTAGTGAATATGAAAAACGATATAATACCTGAAGTAAATTGTTCACGGGTGTCCGTCCGGGTTAGTGGCTCCATCTGCTCCTCTGCCGACGTTTCGAAGGATGACTTATCATTCATCATCAAGAGCCACTAACCCGGACGGAAACCCGTGAACAATTTACATCAGCAATTCGCCGGGAGAAAATCAAACCCGGTATAATACCTCTCCACGCTATTAAATGATGCAAAATATGAGAGATATGGGGAAAAAAGTATTTTTCGCCACATCTGTTTTCAACTGTTAATAAGAATCAAATGTTCCCAGGTAATTAATTGTATGATAATGGATTACAGGTGGAATTCCATCTTGGCTCTTGAGTTATTAGCTAATAACTACACGAGCAGAAGTCACAATGCGTTAGTTCAGCATGCCAGAGTGACTGTTGAGGTATGTAAACGATATTAAGTGTTGTTGGTAGACGAATAGGTTTTGCACGAGGGGTACGCAACTTCAAAAACAAGTGTACAGCGCATTTCCATTCCAACCATTTGCATCAATTTCCGTCCATTTCTTCCATTTCACGACATTTCTATCAATTTTTTCCATTTCTATCCATTTCTATTAATTTCTTCTATTTTCTTGTTTTGCGTGTAGCTTTCCTCACTTCTCCACCAATTTGGTTAATTTCAAGTTCTTTTCTATCCTTCATAGTTATCTGGCAACATGGCACCAAAGTCGGCTTTTGGTAAAACTCTCAAATGTTTGTTTCCCTCACGCCTCCACTAGTGGAGATATTACCTTTAAATTTGGCACGCCTATGCCCCTTGACATCTACTTTACGGAAAGTTAGCGAAAACTCAGACTTAACTTAAATTTCCAGTTTACAGGAGTTCTTGATTACGCACCCAAGACCTAATACATATTGGGATAATCGTTCTGGAGAGAAATGGCTGAAAGTAGCGAGTCAGTGTTTTATCTTAAAAAAAGGAAACATTTTTCTTTGATTATTCTCAATGTTTTGTTAATTAAATGCTAAAACTGCAAATCGCTCAGTTGGAAGAACACTGTCACTTCTCTAAATAATGAAATTTTCAGGAGGAAGTTAAAGTTTATCAAAATTTAAATATCACTGAAGTTTCATTGAGCATTTTCTACTTTGTTGCACATACACCTAATAAAATAGAACATGTTCCATGTCCGAGTATTTCTGTCTATTTCTTATAATTTTTGGCCATTTCTGACCATTTCTTTCATTCCTGACCGTTTATTCCGTTCCTGACCATTTCTACCCATTTCAACCATTTCTAGCCCATTTCCGTTCATTTATAACCATTTCCGACCATTTTTAACTATTTATAGCATTATGTCAACCCGTGCACTGCATGGTAGCATTTTTGTCAACGTAGCATTCCCCTGGTTTCTGGTTTGGCGTTGCATTTCCCTCCTGAATGGTTTCTGGTCCTTGCCTAGCGGCCGGGGGAACGTGCGAGGTTCTACGAGGGCCGTTTTTTTTCAACCTCCGATCACCCAGTATGGATGCCACGTGAGCGGCAGAAGGCGGGAATGCGCTGTAGGCAACTGCGCAACTCTCGCACTATACACTCCGCCATTGTCGACATCAAAGCGTCAGTTTGCGTTGCGCTACAACCACGTAAACATGGACGCCATCATTAATTCTCCCGCCAAGTGTGAATCGTTCTGATCCATAACAATGCTCGTCCACACACTGCTGGTGCAACTCAACGGCTCCTCGACCAATTTTAATGGGACATTTTCGATCCGCCGCCGTATAGTCCTAACCTAGCACCCAGTGACTTTCATCTTTTTCCTGAGCTGAAGACATGGCTAGGAGGGAAGCGCTTCCAAACCAATGAAGATCTTCAAAACAACGTCAATGCTCATTTTAATTCACTGGCGGCACCATTTTTTGAAGAGGGCATTGGAAAACGTGTTCACAGATATGAAAAATATCTCAATCTATTCGGTGATTATGTTGAAAAGTAACCGTAAATGTACCAAACGTTTGGTAATAAAATGATTGTTTTACATGAACTTATCTTTCATTTATAGCCTATCGGAGGTTGAAAAAAAAACGGCCCTCGTAATTTAAACTGGGACGGTTATCGATGTGGAATCACCCCGTAGCACACACCCTGCAGGTGGCTTGCACGGTGTTCTATAGATGTTCAACAGAAAAGGCGCTGTAGTCGAGCAAAAAGTGGCTGAAAAAAGCAATAGTTAAAAATACATTCGTATAATAATCTGCATATTTTGTATGTTAATCTTGTTTCTTCATTGCTAAAGGCTGTCATCATTGAAAGCTAATTTTTTTGACAGTAAAAGCGAAAAGGAGGAATTCAGCAATTGTTTTGACTCACATAGCCGCGGTTGAATCTTTAATTCTGAAACAAACAACGCCGCGACCAATAATAAATGTTTTACTAATCTTTCGATTATATCTCTAACATATAATACTCTTATGTGATACTTTCCCTAATGCATTACAATGACGTTCATCACTAAGCATTGCACTGAAAAAATAATTTTATCGAAAATAAAAAATAAAACTCGCAGAGTGATAGGCTTATGCATTCGTAGGAGAGAGAGTATTCAGATTAGTTTTTTGTCAGAGAGATGGTATTTATTCCAGAAAATTTGGCACTTGGACCTTCAGTTACGGCCGCCACGTCACTCGCAGCACGAAATTGACACGCCAAACACCGTTAAAGTCGATGACTGATGCGAGCATATTTTTACGAAACGGCCTAGTGAGTGAGAAAATTGAACCGCCCCCGCTCGAAATTGATTGCAGCACCACCACTGGCGATTGTCTGACCTTCCTCCTTCGGGAAAAAGGGACCGGCTCGGAGAATTTTCCCGAAGGGCAATTTTGAGATTCAATCACCGTCATTTCCACCCGTCCTTCGAGCGATAAAAGCGCCTCGATGCGCCGCCCTCCCGTAACCAATGAAACGGTTTCCCGCCAAAGCGTCGAGGGCATTAATAACACTCGCGGAAAACGCCCATTTCATTAAGAGCGGGACGCAAATATAATCCCCTCAGGAGGGAAAGTCGTGATTTTGCGGAACCGTAAGAACGTGGATATTTTGTCACACGTGCACGAGGACAAATTGGCTTTGCCTATCTCAATTACGAGCTTCAAATAATTCAATGGAAATTTGGAGCTGCCGTGACTTACTGAAATGACATGTAAGTAAGCACATGAACGAGGATGTTATCAACTTATTTCCTCTACCTCAACTAAAGATAAAAATTTTATTCAGCATGGGGTATTTTCGGGTTGATATTTGAACGCAGGTGTTAAGGTGTTTTTTGAAAAGTGCATTCCAAAGTTTCCCTCACGGCAACACTCTAGGGTTAAAAGCTAATAGTGCTCACAATTTTACACAACAACCATTCAATAATATTAATTATTTAACATAGATTCCATTAAATCAGAGGAGACTTAATCTAAAGAAACGTTTTATCAGTCATGTTCATAGTATAATACGATAAACACCCTTTTCACCGATGAAAAACATTTAGTTCACATATGAATTCACAATAATGGTGAAAGGTTGCTCCTAGCATATTCCCTCTTTGTTCGCTACTTACAATAAAATTTAAACTTTTTAGCCCTTTTTTAAGGCTAACCACACAAGATACCGAACAGAAATCAGTCGCATTAAGGTTGGAAAAATTAAATTTTAGGAGCACACTTAACCGCCGATAAGTTATTTCCCGGGAGAAAATTCTTTTATTTATAAAACTCCAATCAACTCAAGGTCGAATGGAATCTCAAATACGTTATATATACTGTACTAGGTGGGATTAAAGCGTTCTTTAAAGAAAAAATTGAAAATTCGATATATGCACACCATTTGTTATTCAATTTACCGGAATTTAATAGCTGTTGCAGTACTATTACCATTATTCCATCATTGCACCAAAACATTAATAACAATTGTGAGAAAATACTAAACTCTCAAGGCTTTAAACAAATGGAAGCAGGCGCAAACTGCGGAATTTGGCTGCGTTTAGCATGCGGAAAAGAAATCACTCTGTAATCTTCCTCCTAAGTGGTTTATTAGCGATCGATTTCAACGTCTTGGGAACATTTTTAAGGTAAAAATTGCTATAGTACATTAATGTTACCTTGAAAATGACGCTCATTTGTTGCAATCGATCGGTAATAATGTACTTAAGTGAAAGAGTACAAAGTGATTTCTTTTTACCATGCTAAACGTCTCAAGGTTTTGATAACAATCCCTATCCGATACGGTGCTTGAACTTCTTGCATTCACTCACGTTTAGGATAATTGAAAGGCGCCAGCTGGCAAGTGAAAGGTGTACAATTATAAGTGACGATGGCCGAAAACGAGAAGAGGGTTCAGAAGCACACTGAACTGAGATGAAGATTTTTGCTATTATGATGAGGACGCAGATGCGTATGCACTGATATTTAAATGGCAAATAAACTTGAAGCAATAAAATGCTTCAACAAATTACATATTGCATTTACATCTACCGTATCGTTTCCAAAATGAGAACGTCCATAAAAGTTTCATCACATAAAGTGATGGAGCGAATTCCATTGGAATTTTTACTGACAACATTTCGGTTTTCTCTGAACTCATGTGCATTCAATGAATTATAAATAAATTTTTTGTTGTAATGTATTTTCAGAGTCCCTTTTTCAAAATAATTTCAATCGAAGCGACAATGGCAATAGATAAATGTTGAAAATATTTCTTACGATCTTAGAAAATAAAGCTGAAATATTGCGTAACAGCAAAATCGCTAATTTATCATTTAGAATTTGAACAAATAGATAATATGGAAGCTGTATATATACATTTTAACTTAAATGATGGTGGTAAACATGAGAGAAAAAATCATTATAACTGGAAAATTTTATTGTAAATGGAAGGCTAATTCCGCGAACGATGTGGTATTTCGCGGGGGCCAGACACCAACTCCATGTCTGATTTTCCCCATTACGCATAGAGTTCAAGCACTCCTTTTGCATTAACCTTTCAAGGTAGTTTAATAAACTTGTAATTTACCTACAAACTAAAACAATGAATTTTGCATCATCATATAGAAAATACCTTATACACCCGATGGTTCCAAATTATCATACACTCTTCCCACTATTATTCGAGATATTTACAGAAAAATAAAAGCCATTTTCTACGCTGTGTTGCGGCTTTGCGCTACTGAGTAAATTAGAGTTTTGAAATAGAACTAATATATTAAAATCAATTAAAGTAATTAATAAAATAACACTAAAGTAATTAATCAGTTTATTTTTAAAAGAGAAACTACAAAAAAACCAATATAAATCGAATAAAAATATATTTTTTAAACGTATCTATGATTGGGATATCATTTCATTTGAGTTCGGCCTCATTTTATAAAATATGATCTAACACAAACATTTATCGAACTGCTTCTCGAAGAATTTGCCAAAAAAATAAAAGCCACTTTCCGTGGGCTATGGTACGGCTTCGCGCTCCAGAGCTTTATCAATCAAAGAGGAAAATCTGACGCGAATTTTACGTAAATTAATATTATTGATAGCCAAAATACATTATTAAACAGCAAAAAACCTTCCGGTTATGAAGTAATTTTCATCGCATGGCGTGAAACAAATAATTCAAATAAAAAATCCTCATATGTTTTTCGTTAAAATTGGAGGAGTTCAATCGTGTATAACGAAGCTTTTGCGTTATAAATGCGACTCTATTTCCTCCAAGCTCCTAATAGCTTCAAAATATTTTAAATTGAGGTCAACATTTGTACGCTCCTAGCAAAAGATAAATAATTGAAGACAAGAATCATTAGGGAGGCCTTGAAAATTAAGAAGCATAGTAATAACTTCAATAGGGACAAAAGATCAGTAGGTCTGCCTGCTAGTACTTTCATGAAGGGTAAATTAATTCCAGAACTCTCATCCCCTTCCTTCTCACCATTCTGAGAATATTAAGTCGGATAAGCTTAAAGGCAACATAAATTAAACCTGGGGAGGTACCCGGCAAGGGAGAACAAATGTTGGTGTTTAAAATACAGACACGGGGAATCTCAAAAGAAGGAACAGTCTTTTCCGAATATGGACAAAGAATGTATTAATACTTTGAAGTTGTTCTGAGCATGGAGTATAAAATACATGACGCAAAAGATGTTCTATATGACTGGAGTTTTCATATTTTCAATACATATTTGAGGTTAAGCTTGATCAATTTTTTCACATCCTACACTAAATAATTTAAGTACATTTTATTTCTTCAGAAGAAGAATTACCTCAGTAAAAGATATATTCATACATAGTAGAATTATATATAGTATATATAGTATAGTATAGTATAGTATAGTATAGTATAGTATAGTATAGTATAGTATAGTATAGTATAGTATAGTATAGTATAGTATAGTATAGTATAGTATAGTATAGTATAGTATAGTATAGTATAGTATAGTATAGTATAGTATAGTATAGTATAGTATAGTATAGTATAGTATAGTATAGTATAGTATAGTATAGTATAGTATAGTATAGTATAGTATAGTATAGTATAGTATAGTATAGTATAGTATATATATATATATATATATAGTATAGTATAGTATAGTTCTATATCACGGAGCTGTTTTAGGTGCCAACAAAAAGAAGTAACATCTCGCAACAAAAATTATTTAAAAACCGTAAACATGAAATATTTTACAACGTAAATAAGCGAAGAATTTAACTATACATCTAATGGGAGAAATAATTTACTTCGAAATATTCCACTAAGATTTATTTACCCATCGCTTGTGTGCCATTATGCAGGGTACATTCTCCAAGTTTTCTGGGAGTGCGCGCCACATATATACCAACATTTCTCCGGGGAGGAGGAGAGGGGTGCAGGGGTTATGTGGAAAGAGGGCGAGGAAGGGAAGAACAACTGAATCACGAGATATGGGGACAAGGTGAGTAGGCATCGATAGTTTTTGGAGGGGGGGGAGAAGAGGTGAGGGTATTGTAAGTCAACAACTGTCAAGGTGAAGGAAAGGACTGCAGAAGGTCATGGTGCAACACGGAGGTGAACGTTTTAAATCAGAAGGATCATTTAAAAGCAATACATGCATACATAAGAAAAGCATACATAATAAAACTTGGAGACTGTACCCTGGATAATGACGCACAAGCGTTGAAAGCGGTCGGGTAAATAATTCTAAGAGGAATATTAAAAAGTTCATTAGTTCTCAATTACGTCATTATTCCACAATGTAGAGCCTTCAACAGCTGAAGTAATAAGTTTACATCTTATTCATCATTTTGTAACAACCATTTGGTAATAATTTATAAAAATACAGCAGCTATCTCTTCTTATGTCTATATAACCGAAGATTATATTTTGCTATTTTATAAAAAATATTGCGGTGAGTACTTAAATTTACGAAGCATCCCTGGCATATTATAGTATGATTAATTCATCACGGGTTACCAACCGGGTGAGGAGTACAGGTATCGGTTGTAACTACGGCTTCGTCTTCAAATGGGGAATGATTATTAACGATCATTGAAATTAGTTAGTTACCGAAACGTCGGTACCTGAACTACCTACTGACCCGAATGGAAACCTCCGAACAATTTATTCATGCATCAAGTTACGATTTAAAACGTCTTTTACACTTTTCAACTGTTTAAATAGTATACCTACATCTGAAAAACTAAAAATTCCGTTTGTTTCCACACCTCAAGACGGACTCGAACAAAATTTGGCACATATCCTTATATCATATCATAAAATTAGAGAATTTGGTTCAAAAATGTTATTTTTTTCATTATTTCAATAGCAGAAGTTTTTATTAACTTGAAAACCGCAGCATTGGATTTAAATGAGATCTAATGACCTACGGCTTTGACTTATGGCTCATGTTCTATCTAAAGATCAATACTCAGAATTACATGGATATTTCCCATTCTAACCTCTCTATGAGTGGCTAATGACCGCAACATAATGTACGTATTTTGTATGGGCAATTGGGAGGATTTCTTGTAATCTATTGCAAAAATTATATTTTTTCTTCTTCTCGTTGAAATTCAACGGGCACCATTTTCTAGTTTTGAATAAAATCCGAAAAGTCTCTCTATATTGTGAAAAGAGAAAAACCTCGCTCAAACTTGCTTAAAGAGATAGCTTGAACGACTCCAACCGTGAAATAAGAGAGAGAGAGAGTTTGCCCGAAAAACTTTCACCTGACGAAAATCAGAAGGAGATTGGAGATCTGAAGGGATTGGAGTGTGTAAACATTGGACACAACTCTCGGCCTAGCGTACCTGGATTTTTGAACGCAGAACAAAATCCGACGGTTTCCCTTCTCGGAAGCTAAGAAAGGGAGAATGAAGTATACAAACATGGAAGCACGGTGTGAGCGAGAGAGAAAGAGGGAGAGAGAAAGTTGTGGACCGTGTTTGCATCAAACCAGCCCTTTGGCCGTGCGAAAGTTTTCTTACCGGGTGAAATGTATACAAATGCATGTACGCCGTAAACACGAGATAGTGAAATATCAAGAATAGTTCCCAATGGATCGGAAAAAGTTTCGCGGAATTGAATCGGGAGATAATTTATGCCGAAATTAAATCGAAATACATCTAAAACAACGGTTTATACTGCTAGCATGAGAACATAGTATTATCGTGAGATATAATGGAAACGTGTTAGGGAAATGGTGGGGAAACAGAGTGGCAATTGCGCTGAAGGCTCTTTTCAGCGAAATATTCCAAGGTATCCAAATGGGTAAAATGAACCCAAAAGCACGTACGTCGTCGATATGAGATAAATAATACCCAGAACAGTTTCAAATGGATCGGAAATAGTTTTGTGGAATTAGTTCGGGAGAAAATGCGTGTGGAAATTGAAATATTTGTGAAAAACCGGTTAATATGTTAACACGGGTACATGCTATTATCGTCATACCCTATGAGAAAAAGCTAAAACGCCCGTTAATTAATCCTGTGTCATTTTAAGTATAATAGCTAGCGTGATTGAATTGCAGTAAAGGGTGATATTGTGGTAACGAAACATGGTGGCAGCACTCAAAATTCTCTTTCCAATGGTAGAGTCCATTCCCCATACTAACTGGACCCACAAGGGGGAGTAAGGGTCTCCTCGTGTGACAACCAGGGTTCCCAAGTTCACAAACATTCATTGCCAACTTCAAAATACTCAATCTTTTATTCATGTCAACTTGCAATATCTCCCTTCCTCTCATTCCAATTGTTCGCATGGGCGTCTCCAATGGGTTGTGGACAGCCCCAGAGTACTCTGATGCAGCTTTATTTGGATCGAGAACATGGTCGTGAAATTTGCTGCTGACTCTTTACAGACCTCTCAAATTATATGCAGTTATGTTGGCATTGTTGGCTTCCGCGTTCCCTCCGCTCCGTAACAGTTTCCTTCCACACGAGTCTTTCCCTACTAAACTCCACGCTTTTTACCGATGACTGCCACAATGTTTGGCTATGACTATAATGAACCATCTATGTATTTATTTATTCTTACGTATGATCGCTAGCACGACTGCTAAAAATTCTCGATTTTATGGTTGGTGCAGGCCAATTTGTCAAGACCGTCCAAGCAGCAATAGAATTTGAAAAAAAAACAACAGTAAGAATTGTAATCTCATTAAAATATTAATTAATTTCATTGATAAAATATAGATATAAATAATAATAAAATTGATAATTGATAAAATATCAATTAATTTAAGTGATATTTTATTGATTGATGTAATCTATTATCTTAATTAACTGATTTTATAATGAAATTACAATGCTTTCGGCTGGTGCAACGTCAATGATCGCGTCAATGTTTTTTTTAAAGACAGCTTAAACAGTTCTTGTGTTCGTACTCTCGATCAAGCGCTTGCTCTTAGTACAGTGTATTGCATAGAAGAGAACAACGAGATACTGGCTAAACCGATTTTTGTACCTACCATTGATCATTTGCATTGAGGCATCATAAGTAATTAATTGCATGTACGTAAGCATATATAATTTGAACATGTCTTTTTATTCGTAATTACAACAAAAGTTTGCGAAAAAATCCAAATCCATCCACATCGATCTGATAGGAGACCGCACCCTCAACTCAGACTTGGTTAAAAATAATATTTAAGGCCTCTAAAATCAATTACTCAGAAATTATAGGGAATGAACAGGTCTCCTTTAAAGTAAAATCTATATACATGTGGCCTAATCTATCCTTTCCCATAACCAGACGAAAGAAATACAGCTTGAACATATGAAGTATCTACTCACCAACTTTACTCAGCATTTTCAAAAATACCAGCAAACTCGGAGGTGCTTTACAGGCTTACCTGCAACGAACAAGGAAAAATCCATAAAATATAGCAAAATTTTTAATTTTAAATTATTTGTAAAAACAGAAGTATAACTATGCATTTTATCCCTATTAATAGGCATACGAAACGTTTCAATATAACACAATCACCAGGATGTTGCAAACTTTCTTTCCATAGCCCTCAAACAACTACTCTCGGTTGTATCTCCAGACGCTAAAACTTAAATATCACATTTCCACAAGAATATATCATAGATAAATCTGTGATTAATTTTCACCCAACATTTATCGCAACTGATTTCTTAATTTGCCCGATAACAACCGTTATTCAATTTTGCATACCGGCTAATAGAACCAGCCAACGAGTTGAATATATGTGGTTTAATAAGGTAGATAATATTTTTGGAAATTATGGCTGTGAGGAGAGAAAATTTCGCGGAAACAAGGAGAAATTCCGCGCACGGATCCCGGGAAAAAATATCCGCTCAAGAGCGAAGCAAAACTTTCACCTCTCCCGGGATCCCCACCTGATGTGTGTGTCCCATTCACGCCTAACCTCGCCGCAGTAGTATAAGCCTTTATGGTTTCCCTCTTATTCTCTCCTTTCACAAACCAACTTCCTTTCACATCGTCCTTTAACCTCTCCTGCTAGCCACCCTTCCCATCGTATCCCAACCACCCCAACCTTTCACCAGCATCTTGCCACCTCGCCCCATATCCATTTCCCGGCGCGTCGAGGGGAAGGTGCACCCACAGTTGTTGTGGTATGCCGCAGAAGGAGAAACAGCTTTGGACTTCAAAGTGACGTATTATCGTCTCCCAGCAAAGTTTCGACTCACCTGGTCCCTTAAAGGTACTTTGATCGAGGTCTTTTTCTCGCCGTAATAGATGCTATATTCGAATATCATCGAAAAATTTAAGCAGTCGTAGATGCATGAAGTGAATATAGTAATATTATTATACAGCCAGTATATTGTTACTACATAGCTGGACGCACCAGATGGACGCATAAAAGACATTACTTTTCGATTTTCATTTTTTTTAATTATAATTCACTTCCAATTGATAATCACATTCAACATGTCTATATTACCCATACAACATAAAAACCGGGAAAAATAAGAAGTATCAGGCGTGATGTTGTGGAATCTATACACGGCTCCGACGCAACATCAAAAGTTCGGAAGCCTTATAAAATGTAAATAGTAAAAAATAAAAGAATCTTTTTAAGGTATTCTCCATTAAAAGTCTCCCGTTAATATGTTTAAATGAAAATCAAAGCTAAAATATCCTCGAATTATCTTTTACTAGCACCTACATTAGAAATGCGGAGACCATTTCTTTTTGAAATGTATCAAAATGATGCTCAAGGAGACACATATCTCGGAGAATATATATTTATTTATTGATCTATATTTTTAAAACCATGGAAAAATCATTTGAACTGAAACTATAGAGATATTTGAGTGCCAATATTTTGGGGTTGGATCTATAACTCGAATGATATATATTTAAAAATATAAAAATGAACTTCTCTTTCAATGAAATTGAATTCTGGATTGCAGCGCCCCCTTAGCAGCATTACAGACTTACAGACATACCTGGGTAACTATTAATGTCCATAGTATATATGTCAACATTTGTTTAGTATGACTGAACTTGAGGTTTGAGGTTTGACACAATTGAGGTTTTATTCTAACTTTATTTCAAAATGTGATCATTTACAAGAAGCATGGAGTGAATGTAATTATATCAATGAGGCAAACACTTTATTTAAAAAAATGACAATTTCTCAGAAATTGAATAAATATAAAATATTTAAGGCTTCAACTTGTCTCATTTGGTTCACACCGTTTCCTGAAAATAACTCCAAATTGGTATTTGTTTTGCGATTTTATAAAAAGTATTATGGTGAGTACCATTTATTTATAAATGCGATTGAGAAAACATGCTAACTACTAACCGTTACATTTCTGATGCGATCTATGCGTCAGAACTGCCACGTTTTTTAAAAACCTCTTCTATCACTGGATCGCACAGCCATAGATAATCCCATGGAAAACGGCTGGTATATTTGTTGGCAAGTATTTAAGAAAGTAATACGATAAGTGAATGACATTTTGGTATCATTAGAATTACGAGATATTGTTCTCAACAATGAGGGCACATTGTGTGCTGTGCGCAAGCATCTCAATTGATCATCAACAAAACATCTACCTCTCTAAAATCATTTACAGTTGATTAGTTATGCACGAGTTGAAGGCCCAGTTTTATGTCTGTTGACCGTTAACAGCAAGGTTACAATGAATTTTCGTTAGTTTATGTTCACTAAAAGATCCCATCAAGTATTGTATATTACACCCACCAGCCAGTAGGTCGACGCGAGTGTATTCATGATACGAGCGTTACAGGGGCGTCTTGGGTGCTCAGGGGCCCGGGCCGCTGCACGTCCAGAGGGGCCCGATTTTTGTGACCCCCCTCCCCTTTTTTCTTAAAAAAGTTGTGCGTTATGAACGCGTTTCAGGTCGTTAAGAGGTAAAGGTTTGCTAATCTTTATATATATAAAAGTCAATGTATGTATGTATGTATGTATGTATGTTCCACATCTCCTCCTAAACCACAGGACCGATTTTGATGAAATTTGGAACACATGTTTGTCACTGATATACAAAAAACACTGTAGGGTTCAATTAACCGAAACCCTATTTTTTCAGGGTTAAGGGTGTGATCCTTACTAATATGTATAAAAATGTAATGGTCTCTGTTTGTCTGTTGCTCCATCACGCATAAACTACTGGACCGATTGAGCTGTAATTTGGCATGTAGATAGAATAAATATCTGGTTGTATTATATGCTATATTAAAAAGCCCTAAGGGCCCCCAAAGGCCCCCGAAGATCCCCCCTGGTAGTCCATGCTAAGCATTGTGTTTGGTGCAGTGGTTTCATTTTTTGCTTTTTAAAAGTACATTCACTCAAGATATAGGGCTGGAATTTTTTTTATCGGATGGCTGAATAAATATAATTTTTAATTTTTTCAATCGATTTTCTTCTACGCTCCGTATTTGTCTGAAATTCATGTTTTCAGTTGAAAAATCTCACCTTTTTCCCTGAAATCAACAATAACATATTTCCTTGACAACCACAGATTTGATTTTCAAAGGATATACACGCCTCTTAACTATTAAATATCATGTTTTCCTGCACGCCCATGATAGTACGTAGAATGCAAATCCGTATAAGAAGGGCCCAGTGTCCCAAGGGCCCCATGGTAGATTGCTTCAGGTGTTAATCGATAAATTCAATGCATATTTACAACAAGTATACTCTTCAACGTCTTTCTCAAAGTAGCTCTCAAAGGGGCATCGCATGTATATGAGAGAACACTTACGTAGTAAACAATACACATAAAGGAAATTAATTGATTACACATACAATTATATGTGCAAGAATATTTACGTGCAGCGAATATCAATGGTAATAATACCTATGTTGCTACAACAAACACGGCGTTGTTTATTATCGTTTAATTGTCAGATGTATTACACGTAGTGAAACCGTCTGCCTCTAATTACGATTGCGAACTGTTTTTTAGACCAATTCCCACATCATTAACGTCACGAGTTATTTATATGTTTAAAAGTGTTAAAGTGCAGTTACCTTAGGTGCATTCACTCAATCATCGAGTTACCCATTCAAGACTCTCGCTTGCCGCTGTGTTTCCCCTCCTTGGACTTAAAAATATATCCATCCACATGCCTAATAGAAAAAAGAGTAGCCTTTCGAAAAAATATTCTAAGCAAAATGAATGTCTTATTTGCGAGAAAATGAGCCCTTGAAAGAAAAACGACAAAGGTTAGACTTGGATGGTCAAAAACATGCCCACCAGCGATCTCATGAGATTCTCCCCGTGGTGTTTCTCTGGTTACGCTAAGAATCGCACAACTGTCATTCTTAACCAACATACGGATGGGTAACCAGCTCTAAATTTGGTTCAAATACAGACCCATCTGTTTCGAACCTTCAATCTGCTTTAAGATGGTGGAAATTATAATGACGCCACTACATGCTTCTTACCCGAAAGCAGAGCGGAAATTCTGCACAATTAACGACCCCCGTGCATGAAAATCGACAAGTGCACTAAAAATCACCATAGATTTTTTATTTATCAACCGTAACCAATGATTATGGCTATACCGAAGGCACAGTCCCATTGATGGAGGATTCATAGGTCAAATAAACATGGCTTCTGCTGCCATTACTCCTCTTGACGTTGTCAACCGCTGGATTGTACTCTTCTGTCCAATCCGGATTAAGATAATCAACGCACATATCAACGTTGAATAGTTGAATTAAGTCATGGAATGCAAATATATATATGTACACAAGGGAAGCGATCAAGCTGTTAATCACTCAGAAGACGGCTCAAGAGGACCGGAGGGACGAGGTATCTATCAACCGTTGCTATTTAAGTAGTAATGAGTCTGCGAGGCCGATTTTTGGGTTTCCCGTGCATGAAAGTGAACCAATAGTCACTCATCTCTCCGTGCACCTGAAAAACTGTCAGTGTGTCTACTACAACGAACACAACATACAAGATAGGTTACGAACTCCTCAAATGACCACGCATACCGTTTTTCTTCGGGCTTTGTGGTATATTATAAAAAAAAAGTTTAATGTTTTTCACACCCGTTGAATTTCAACGGGTATCTTCCGCTCGTAATATATAAACCTAGTGCGTGGCCCGGAGCCTGAGCCACAACCCGGGCCCGGGGCCAGGGCGGGAATCCCCACCTTCCCGCCCTGGCCGCGCCGCTCCTGGAGCGTTATCGATGGGAAAACGTATTTAAATTTAATTTTCTTACCAAGAAAATATTTAGACATGAATAATAAAACCAGGATAGGGTGTTTGGCACTAATTTTCTTCATCATTGTTAGTTACTGTTTATTGGTCTCGGTATCGTGTAACTTGTATTTGCTCGTTCAATCCTTTTATTTATTGTAAATGCTTTGCATATACACGTTTACCTGATTTACTTCATCAGAACCCTTTGCCTTAGAACTATAGCAATTTTGTGGAGAAATCTGGAGCACAATAAAAGTTATTCTACTCTATTATTTTCCGGTAATTATTATTGCTCACGTCCACTATACTCAAAACAAACGGAGGATAACACTCAGTATCAAAGGTAAGTATAAAGCTCTAAACTTAGATTTAAATCACCTGAAAAATCTTACGAATTGGGCTAAATGTGATTAAATCATCATCCCAAGTCCCTCACACAAAATATTTTATTTGTCTACACGAAACGTCAATCAATTCAAAATCTGATCCTCAGCATAGGCGTTCCTGAGAAAGGTCTTCTAAATACGTAAAATGGGCCAACATCAAACAATATATGCTTTTTATAGTTAAGGGCCAGTTGACTTTTAAATTACGGCGTATTTTTTTATTTATTTCTATTTAACATTCTGATGAATGAAATCTGGCTTAGAGAATTAAATATAACTCATTGCAAAAGTATTAAAAATTAATTTTATTTACGGTATTCCTCACATTTCTGAGCAAGCGTAGACTGAATATTGTTTCGGGGAAGTAGAGACAAAAAAAATGTGGCTTGAGAAGAACTGTGGCCGGTAGCACTTTTATCGAGTTTCATTTACCTGAGTGGCCTGCTCCGCTAGCGTGCAGCACCTGACACGAATAGAAAGTTCACCCAACTTTGCAGCAAACTGAGGGGCATACTAAGTAGATCGGTGGTGCTGCACCCGAGCACAGTATTCAAATGTGTTAAGGACGTGCACCGAGGTACTGGAAGGCACGAGTCACGGAGAACATGAGCACAAGGAGTTACCATAAGCACCACAAACTTGATCCATATACGTGGATGTTATTGTGGGTAATCAACCGCGTGCATGTAATTTCATAAATATGAACGTAAACAGCGTTAACGTTCTTGCCATCTAAAGAACCCTCCTCATTGTAAGCTAAGAATTACAAATAATTGAATTCGTTGATTTTTCATATCAGTAAGTGCATCAAATATTTTAAATTCTTCATATGCCAGTACCCAATTTAAACCTATTTAAAGTTCTTTCCTATTTTTTCTGTTAAGTTACATGAATCAACTGGAGGTGTAAAATAGCTTTGGTATAAAATTATATGCAAGAAAACCTCAGCAAAGTCTCGTTTCTTATGCTGAGATACAATTCCTCTGGCTATTACCTGCTTTGAATATATCAAACGGGTACTCATTTTTAGTTACAATTATTACAAATACCATTCGATCAACGAAACTGGTAGTTGAATGTTTTCCTTAAACCCGCGCGTAAATATATAACAGAAGGAAGTTCTCATGCTGCTAATTCCTACATTATCTCATCGTAGCCTTCAGTGGTATCTTGGTGAAAATTCTGGGTGGCATCTGCGTGAAAATTCCTTAATCGACCAAATAAATATGAAACGTACCTATAAGATGTAAGAAATTAATTTGTACAGAGACTTTGACATTATTTGTACGCGGCTATAAAGCCTAAGACATCGAAAATAATGGCTTAGTATTTTTCTGACCGCCTACATTCTACGGCATCTATTCCACCCACATATGAACGAAGAACTTAAGGCGAAACTGCATGCTTCATGAAATTTTGCATGAAACAATTGCGCACCACGGTTCTTTTCCCCTGGATGGAACACCAATGCTTTTTAAGAGCCATAAATATTGCAATGCATGACATAATAAAAAATACAAGAATAAATACATCAGGGATGTGTAGAACAGACCAAACCAAGCATTCATTCACTCCAATATTCGAGGAATTGGTCAGAAATTTAATTAACCCTTTACCAATTTAAAAAAGTTTCAATTTCATAGATACAAATAAGTCGTAACGTTGAGAATATCAAAGAATAAGCAATGTTACGTGTGCTTTTGTGGTAAATGTTCGGTTTTATAACGTTTGTAGGCCTGGAGATGATTACAATTGAAATCAAAACGTTGGAAAATTAGTTACTGGCAGATTTATATGACCAAATCCTAGACCGTAATAATGATAGAATACGTGGTCAAAAAGAGAAGTTATTTTGAAAACCCATAACTTCAAGAGACTAAGATGGGTGATTGAAGTGAGCATATTTCGAGCAATTTTATGCAAAATATATTCAGCATACATAAACAACTTCATTTATAGGTAGGTACCATACGGTAAGAATATTGCATTCGGTGAATGCAGCATACAGACTGACTCGCGTAATGCAGCAACTTATTCCATTAGATTGTTTTCCACCATATTCCATGATTAGACGTTCTAAAAAGCTAGTCTCAAAATCTTCGATGATTTGGATTCGGCCTTGCTTGGAATTTTAATGAAATTCCAAAATATGTGATTCAATCGAATTCCAATGAATTACACACCTCTATTTATAGCTTGGCATATTTTTGTGAATAGTTTCCGAGATGATGATTGCGATGGTGAAGCAGACTAATTAAGCACACCGACAGTGTGTTTTCCTTACTGATTTTTGCGATTGGTTCATTTTGGAATTGCACGAAACGCATGCAAAGCCGAGATAACGATCTTCAGGGATGATGGGTGGCTTTACATGGCAAACAAATAATCTCCGCGTCATCAAACATCCACTTGCATTGCCGCAAAGACAAGGAGGCGAGCATCTTGAGCCGACTACTTCAACGTCCTTCAATCTTCAGCCAGCCGAAGTCGAGGAGACGGCTCCAAGGCAGGTATTTACCCATGAATATACGTGTTGCCTAGCTTTCCGCAAAAGATAGGTGGCGCTGCAGTCGGCATGGTTCCGCTTTTGTGTGTCAAAAATGGCTGGTTTAATTGGCAAATTCCGGTACCTTTATTTCCAGTACCTCCATTTGAATCACGGATTTTCCTTCGGCATGGTTCGCTTTTGTGTGTCAAAAATGGCCTCGTACCCTGCTTAATGACCGCCAATAAGGCTTATTACATGGGCGTTTAAAGGAATAAAATTGCCACAACTGGAGTGAAAATGATCAATTTGCATGTGACTTACTACATTTGATTGACCATCAAAATTTCTAAATTGGGGTAAAAACACTGTGTATTCAATTGTATGGAGAACAAGCGAGGGAAATCAACCCATTCTTATTTTGAGCCAAATTGTAGCAATTTCATTGAAGTTAAAATGTAACATACATAACACTCTTGTCAGAAACATCACAGGATGAGAGGATTTTCCATGAGGATGAAAGACATGACTATTAGAAAAAGAATGTTTATGTACCAAACTGGAAAACTAATGAAAGTATCAGATGGTGAACATTGTGAGTAAACTACAGTAGTGATTGTGAAATGGAATACAATTTATTCCTGCTCATAAGCATAGAAGATTAGAATAAGAGAATTAGTTCCTTAGATATATTTCTAGAATAAGTTTGGGGAAATATATCTTTATCATCTGCAATGAGCTTAAGTTGAAATATGAGCAGCTATGATGGTTCAGTAATGCCTCAGAATACACAGAAGCTGATTTTTATGCAAGGGAAAACTTAAAAAATGGATGGTTAATAGGGACAGAGTCAATGAAGCGGCAATGTGCATTTACTGAGCACAATGAACTGTTAGCGACTCTGGATTGCAGCAATCCTAATATGCCAAGAGATATTTATGATTACAAGACTGCATGGGCAAGTTAAAAGAGTAGGGACTGCATTAGCATGCAACCTTCAAATCGGGTGATAAACCAAAAGTTGCGCTTGTAAACATCGTCTTTAAAACCCTGTTTGCGTCCTTTGTAAAACTACTCAAGATATTCACATTTATATTATTAAGAGTTACTTGACGAGTGAAATTCATATTTCTTAGAAACCATGCCTCATTATAGATAATCACAAAAAACATAAACACCTGTGGAAGGATATTTGAACTCCATCCATTTTTTTCTTTTTTTATGGCTATTTGAGCAAGTAGCCACCGTACAACGCATAACATGCAGTGTTGCTCACAGGCGAAAGCAATACCCAAACTTCAGAAATTGAAATTCAAGCACAGAACACTTTGAAAAACACAAAAATCTCAATGCTGTATTCCTAGCGAGTGGGGCATGAGTCTGCCGTTACGTCACGGGGCTTCTTCGCGCGAGCCTGAGACCACCTTTTCTCTAACACCTTGCAATGCCTGTACCTTTATTTCCAGTATCTCCATTTGAATCATGGCCTTTCCTTACTAGAACCACCTTCTCTCGAGTGGCGGCGCTACAATCTGCTTGGTCCTGATTTTTCGGTGCTTACGGAATGTTTGGCAACACCCACTGGGGGCAAGTTTAGGATCCATATGTATATTCATGTGTTTACCTCTGCGGCGGTGCCTGCATTTCAAATAAGCCCCGAATGTTGATGCATCATACACTCGCGTGATTTCATTCTACTTCTAAACATTCAGGCGAGAGAGAGGTAAGACGAACCATAACTTGGACACCACAGTTTGCAGATCAAGTAGACAGTTGGTTAAAGCTTTCCATCAACGGAGAAGATAGCGTTTTGGGATCATCATTACTGTCATTAGTAATAACCCAAGTTTATTCTCCAATGTCGAAGAAATTCCTAGGGAAAAGTATGTTAATAATTTCGTTTATTTTCCTTTTCTCATACTCTACTCTAGAGATGTCGCCGACGAAGGACAACGACGACGATGAGATGAAAATTTTTTTCATCGAAGAAAACGTGGGAGATTCCAAAATCAATGGCATGTAATTTGTACTTAGCCATTTTTCTCGCAGGGATTGGGTTTTACGAATACACTTTAGACAATAAGTCAGCTGTAAGAAAGATACACCCAAGTTTAGGTAAAAGAGTTTAATTAAAGTGAAACTCTCTGACAAAATCCGAAGATATATATGATAGGGTAAAATGTCATATAATTATCAATTACAGCTTTCGAGCATTAAAAACATTAAAACAATGCTCAACTGAACACAATGTTATTTTTTACGTTTAATCTAAAAAAAAAGATTCAAAGCCGAAACTCATATCCGCATGCATTGGCGTGAAATACACGCATGACTTACGACAGAGCTAGAATAAGGTTTCATGAAATACCAATCTCCAAATTCCTCTTTATTATTCATGGCACGAAATGTTTAAACTCAATGAACATTCAACGCATCGAATTTCGATTACAATATCTGTAATGCAATACTAAGCATTTAACTCACAATTAGCGAATTTATTAGATCCTCTTCGTATAAAAATGCATGGAGAATAAAGTTGGTATCTCGATATCAAAATTTAACCTATCATGTCGATTGACTGACAATGTGCATCATTCTACCCTGGTTGGAGAATAAATATGGTATGGGAACATCGATCGTTCATAACAAATTCGAATCTTGTAGGCCTAATGGAAATGCGACATCGAACACATATGGGATACAAGGGCGCTTTAGAGGCACTTCATTTGTTGTTCAGACTTAAACTCCGATTCTCAAAAATATCTCATAGGCAACATTATTGATCGAAGAGACATAGAATGGTGCGTTTATCGGCATGGATAAAAATGTTGAAAACGAAGTTTAGGAAATGACATGCGTTCACATTGACTAAAGATTTCAAAGTGATGCTGCGTTGATACACAAAATAATGAAAGGAATATGAAACCAAATAACACGCTGATACTGATGGATTGAAACTGTTTCCTTTCCAATCCTGATGATAGCCTACATCATTCAACTTTTAGAGAATTTTAGCAGTAGCAAGATTGATAATACAGGAAAAACGTCAGCAATATCATGAGAAAGTGTAAATAAACTTTTTCCGCACGTCCGGAATAACAAGAGCTCCAGGAATTCAAGGTACGATACTGAGAATAAATTATGTACACTTTTAGGGACTGGGCTCTTCCACTGAAAATGTCCTTCTGCGTAACAGATACCTTGTTTCACTGCTAATATAATTGTCAAATTTTAAATTCGCCATTTATCAGAACCGTTTCAGTTAATGAAATAGCAACGCAACCATACCTATTCCTAGCAGAAACAGATTATGTGAGATATGGGCCGTCACAGCTCCAGAATATTTCGCGAGGCAAGGGGGACAAGGGTCATAAGGTTTGGAGAGAGCCTACTTTACATATATATATATACACACACACACCCACAACGATTTCGACGACGAAGCGAAGTGACCGATTTTCTTCGACCCGGCAGTAAGTCGTATGGGGTCACGATTTATTTCAACGGGCCACGACGACGTGTCATAAATTCTCGTTTTCGTTCTCGTTCATAAATATTCGCTGCCCCACGAGAACGTTTTCAGAGAGAGAAAAAAATGACGAGCGAAAATGGGAGAGGGAAGTGTGGCGGAGAATGAGTTGTCGGGAAATTGAATTTCACCCGCGGGTGTGAAGAACATCGTAAGTCGGTCCGTCAGCCTCAAATCCACCCTTCCCCTCGGATAAACATATGCATAAGAAGTGCGTGGCCAATCTTCTTTCGGCAGAAGGATGTGACGCATTGTTGATCCCGAGGATAACTCGACCCTAAAAGGCATCTTCCAAAAGGGTTTTGCATGAGGACTATACAGATTTCGTTGTCTCGAGATTCGGTAAAGACGCTAAAATGAACTCCTAATGAGTTTTTTACATACATAAAAAGAATCGCCAATACCTACATGTTTTACGACAGCATCAAAATCATGTCACGAAACCCGGCATACGGTATGTTGAAGAGGGTGATAAAGGGAAGAACGTTGGGGAAGCGTGGAAGAGGAAGGGATAGGTTCGGAATTTTGGACGAAATAAGATAAAGTAGAGGGTATGAGGAATTTAAGATAACTCAGAGCCATTTATAGGATGGAAAATGAGAGAGAATTGGAATGATAACATAAAAACTGTCCAAAAACCTCTCTAACCTATAGCTGGTAGTATACCAAAATGTACATTGAGGTACAATAGATCATGCGAATAAAATTAGGGAAAAAAACCGTAAAAAAAGACATGTTTAAGATTTAGTTTCTCCGAAAACGGTAAGAGACCATAACAGCTGTCACTGACACTTTGTAATAAGATTTTTCGATAGGTAGTGTAGCTAATTATTAGTGTTTTCTCACCGATGCAGTAGTCTTAATTTGCTACGTAGTAGTAATAGTACACCTCAAATGGTTCTTTTGTAAATCTTGAATCTCTTTGCTTTATATAATGGATAATGCATATATTTTCATGGTTTATGCAACATTGGTACATAGTGTGTCGTACATGTAGGTGAAGTCTCGTGAGAGGTGTTTTCAGTTCTTTTCTAATGCATTAATAGTCGAAGTTTCATTTTATTTTGTGGGATATTGTGAAAACTCATCCTCTGCCACAAACGTTTGAGGTAGCATGCAGGGCACAAGGAAAATGCAGATGGATCTGGGAGTGATTACGCTCTGGTAGCATAAAATGAATAACTCTGGTGTCGTGTGTGTCAGAGCCCTAGTATTTTCACATATTAGGCCTATATTTTTAGAAAACAACCAGGCAGGTAGGATGGGTAAAGCTGAACTGAGACGGAGAGGAAAGAGAGATAGAAAATGAGATCGTAGTTTCCTGCTCACTTACAATGTATTAATAACCATAAGGTACTACATAACCTTCCCTTTGCTACATAATTGACTAGAACCCATCCATTGAGGAAGGTACAACAAGTTTTAATCTTGAAAGCTCACATACCATTTTGCCTTCCCAGGTCATTATCTGAATGAATTCTTCCAGGGTTTCCAACCCTTTGAAAGATTCCATAGTTCCCGAGGTTTTGAGGTCATCTTCGAATAATATTTTTATACCTCGAGGTCACTTGGAATCTCTCACCCGGTTGGAAACTGGAGAACACTTTATCCTCACACATTTAGGCAATTTTAAAAAGATTAAAACTTGGTATTGCGAAAGGTTTAGACAGCAAAATCACGCAAATAAAATTCCATTATGATGAAAACTGCATTTTCCACAGATGTTTCCTCCGTTTACCTCGTTCAAATCTCTAAAATGAGGGTGAGCTATGGAATCTTTTCCGAAAGGATAATAATTAAAAACGGAGAGAGGAGGATTTTTTTTGTGGACAAATATGATATATAAAGTGATACACGGCATCGAATAGGCCTTTGTTCGGGGCTGCAACGAGGATTTTACATTGACTATAGCTAAACACAAAACAATTTACCGCAGAGGAATGATGTTCTTTACAGCCCCATTGTATGAAATCCAACAAACTAAATTTAAGTATCCATCATATCGACCTCGGATATGGCATTACAATCTTGCATTCCCTCTTATATTTCTCTTACGACCTACTGCAATGGTGCACCTATCGCAATACGTTTTTAACTTGGGCTTGTTTCTCGCACACTTATCTGCCTTAAACTTCCAGCGTTTGTAGCAAAACTGAAAAATGAAGCCAAAACTTTCATAGCATCAAAAATTACCTTTTCAAGAAATCTTGGTCGAACTGAAATGCCTTTACCGGCTTCTAACAAATTAAAAACTTGAATCAATTTTCATCCTGTACCGAAGATGCTCTATGACATGGTGGAACGTATTCACTTCAACTTTAATCACAGAAAAGTTTTCATCGGAAAAATATTTAAATCCGGAGCCTAATTTGCATTTTAGGATTTAATGCAGTCATGTGATATTTTGCACGTGCTCTGTACTTGGTCTTTCCATCTTAAACAGGCAACCGTGCACATTCGCACTGATTTTTTCCTGAGGGTAAAGAAACTGAATACTCCGAAATTACCAGGCTGAGAATAGGGCATTTGTACTTGCTCTCGTAGACCCTTTTCTGGAAGGTAAGGCTCCATGACTAAGCGATAATTGTGACAATCTTTCCTTGACACATTTTGAATGAGAGTAAACATATCAGGCAGATCGTGACGGCTTTTTACGTTTTACTTGCAGTTTCATTCTCCATTTTTTCATATCAAGTCTTAGGTTAGGTTCGTCCGCAGCCTACATTGAACCAGTGTTAAAATCATCGTTCTATTCCCAAAAATGACGACATTACCGCCGAACTATTCCGAGGAAAGCAACATTTTTTATGTACTGAGTTAGCGCTGAAAATTTAAACCCTCTATGATGCTGGATACAACATTTAGCCATGTTGAAAGCCTTACTGACCAGGACTGAGTAAAACCCACTCTTAACTTCACATTCATGAATAAGGCTGAGGGGGCTTTTGCAGCGCACCGAGTGAATGATCGTCATCATTCCAGTAGAGTAGGTAATTAAACATTACAGAAATTTGACCTTGCATTAAGATATTATGAATGTCCCTCGATACCATTGAAGCTACCGTATTTTTATTTCTCTTTGAAACTATTTTTAATCTCTAGGAATTGAATCCTAAGATTCGTTGACTGCAAACCTCCATTCTACTTTTTCCTCCGTTAACTCAATTTTTTTCCCAGTAGCTCTTCTGTTCCATATTCCGTTTCAATTGTCCACGCAATTGTCACTCAGCCTTCGTTGTGGGGCATTGCCTTCTACGTACTGTGTTCCTTACAAATCCGTAGTCCATCAAAGTGTGGCTTATTAATCCTGATCTTGTCTTCATGATAGTGCTTCACATGGTTGTCTTACGGAAAAATTGGGACATAATACGGAAAATTCTAGCACCAAAATTTGAGAATTGAAAATAGAATAAGAAAATAATCAAGAAATGAAAAAAATCAGAAGGAATAATAAGCACAATGACCAGGAGAAGAATAGCCCTCCATGGACAAAGAATAGAGGATGGATAAGAAAAACATGACTAAAAGAATATTTGAATACTTCAAGCAAAGCCCACAAACTCAAGATAGTCAAGGCAGACCTAAAGGAAATGAACAAAACAGAGGATGAAATAAGAAATAAAAATGAAATCGGGAGAAAAACTCATAAACTTCAGGGTTTCCAGGAAAAGATAAAAAAGAAAAGAGAGGTGGAATAGAGCCAGAAGAAAGAAAAAAGTAGTAGAGAAAGAATGAAAAATTGCTGGCAGAATAGGAAGGAGAAAGAACGAAAATCATGAGAACTCTATCTTATATGGTCCATAGACGGCCAAAATCGAAGAAAAAAAGATGTACGACAAAATGAATTTCTTGGGTTTACAAAAAGCTTTCGTGGAATAAAAAAAGGTAACTGGTCTTAAAAGACATCAGTTTCAGTTTTTTGATAAATGAATTACAGAGGAATGAAGATTTCTGGAAAGTTTCAATATAGGTACAAGTGTTAACGATAAAAAATATAAGCTTTCTTCTTTCAGCGTGTCAGTACAATAAAAACCAATTTACGGGAGAGCGAATGACATGGAGTTAATTTAACTTTTTATGGGCAGTGAGTCAATAACCATCCTCGGTAAACCATTTCCATCAACTTCATATTGGTTGTTTTTGTTTTCATTGCATCCTTTCTTAGCTCTTCAAGGTTCATGTTAAGGAAAGATTAATTAAATGCGATTATTTAAATTGATTTTTAAGTTAAATTCGCTTTCCGCATTTCAATACTATTAAAATGCTTAGCTCAGCGGAAATAAAAAAAACCATTTTCCTGGGAAGACAACCCATAACTACACTGAGTCTTCAAAGTAAGAGGTCAAAACTCGACAAAAGCTTTGAGCTGGTGAGTATGACTTAGAGGTTAGAATCTGTTACAAATCCCGAAAGATTTTCCTCTGCGAATTCAGCTCAAGTGATGAAAAAAGACGACGTTTTTACTCGCCTGTTTTTAAAGAACACCAAAAAAAATTGAAGTTTGTTCAATTGCATTGTACAATTAGATATCTAACGGTACTTTTTCGTATAAAATATATATTCCGGTCGTCGAGGGAAAATATGCTAACATTCCTAAAAATACGCATCCAAAACTCATATTTTATACGAAAATATGTAAATTCGAATTCTTCTTTTAATCCACTATTTCAAAATACAGCTCTTTTTCATTTAGTTCCTTAAAGATTGATTACGAAGTATTGTAATGTTTCGGCTTGGGGGAATAAATGATTCATCACCCCTCTTCGTATTATTATTATTCGTAGAGATCAGAATTTCCGGTCGTAGCAAAGCCACAGGATACGTCATCAAAGCTGTGACTGGTATTTTTTTTTTATTCTCTCGTGATCCGAGACAATGGAACGGAGACTAGAGAGTCTGGCGCATTTTTAATTAGCGCGCCAACGTCCCCAAAAAAATAAAAATAAACCGAAGGTAAGAGGGGGGGGGGGTGACTTGCGTGTCCTTATCACGGGCGCACGAGACGCCATTACTTTCCGTGTCTCAACTCCGCCCACCTTCACCCAAAAATCCGCCGCGTGTCTCTCTCCTTCGAAATCAAGGCTTCCGTCCTTCTCACGCGTAACACAGGGCCCACACCCACCCACTCCCCAGATCCTCCTCTCGTTCCATTTAAAATATACGTATCCTTCTCCGTTTTTTCCATTTTCCTTTCATATCATCAACGAAGAACGGGTTTTCTTTTGTTCTTACCCTTCAGCGCTCGGAAATAAAAACACAAAAAATGCGTTAAAAAGAATTAAACTCCTTTCCTTTCACTCTTCACTCCAATTTCTGCCTTTCCATTGTCGTCTGAGTTTGTCGTCTGCAAGTTCTCGGCTGAAGGAATCCTTTCCCACCCCGCGAGCTTCCCGCCACCTCTTTTACACGTGTGTTTATCGATTTATTAGTCTCCTCTGGCTATTCTCTTATTTATCTTAAAAATATTTTATTCTTTTCGGGATAGTTATCGCCCTAAAGCAGGTAATATAAAAATCTAGAGGGGACGTTTCCGGTAATATTAGGAATAAAGGCTCCCTTTCACGATGCTTACTTCAGTGCTGGAAATCGAACTGCATGCATTCTGCTTAAAATCGAATTGTGTAAAGGGTGTTATAGCATCCGAGGAAAGGCTAAAATTGGATTATTAGTACTGAAAGCAGAAATAATTACGATGCTTATTTCCCATACGATTCTTGCATCTAACGACCAATCAGTGGAAATCAGGCGAGTCGAATGTTTTGCGAGAATACCACTGGTGGATTTGGAATCTACGAAAACTTTTTTCGGAGAAATGGCAGGAGCTGTAATAGAGAAAATGTACACTTGAGATTTGCAGAACTGGATTGCTGGAGCTTGTTTGAACCTTTTTTGAACAATGCCGTTCATAGTATGCCAAACCAACATGGCTTACTTTATTTAAATTGCACAGCTCAGTACATTCCTGTACAACTACACTGCGCATTGAAATTAGCATCGTATAAGCTCAGGCTCCGAGGCTTCAAATTTAATTTAAGTTCCAAAATTGAGTTTTTATTTTCGGATCTGACCTAAAAATCACGTAAAACAGATTTAATAGCGTAATGAATTGATGAGGACGAGTAGAAGAGTATAATAAGTTCTGGGAAGTAGAACTCAAGCTCAATAAATTAAGTACCTAATGATTGATTATTCCTTGCATTGCGTTGGGGAGGATGATGATGAAATAAGTCCCACAGAGCAAGAGACTGGCGATTGCTACACGATGATCAAATTAAATGAAGGAAATACAAAACGTTACACTTATATCACCTTCCATTGCATCATAAACTACGTAATGGTAATGAAAATTGAATCGTACGTAAGTGTATTTTTTTCGTTGTAAGGATACAATAGCATAATGTATATTCTTCAAGGGATAGTTTTTCTTGTAATGAGTGAATAATCTTCTCATGAGGAACCTCTGGTGCTTAATTGTTTCCTATGATTACAAAATGCCGGGAAAGGTAACGAAAATAAGAAAAGGTCATCAAAATTTACAAATCAAGGATATTCTTCAGTTGAAAAATGATAATAAATAGAAGAGAATGCAGTGTATGACATTGATAGATGATCCGCTAGTGTTTATATCCACTCCATTCGAAATGGAAAATTTTGAATTTTAAATACTCTAGGACTACCAGTCGCAAAAAAACTCAGGGTACGCTTCGCGTTCTCATCGTGAGCCTACCGAAAAAGCTTTCATAAATAATTTAGACTACGCTGCATTGCAACTACTACTAGGATCTATCTCTATTATACAATATGACTACTAAGTATTACGATCCAACGCAGATAGCTTGTGCAATTCACTTTAAAGGGAATAAACCATTAATCCGCGCATCCAATCGATGTTTGTAACAATGTCAAACGAGGTAGATATGCAAGGATATACATGTGACGGTGTGAAAGACGCAGGAGTTATGGAGCCATTTCTCTTGGCCTGAAATCTATATTTTTTATGCCTTCTTCACTGTGGTCACCCCAAAAGGGCTCGGCGTAAAGATTTTATATGTAGGTATTTATTGGCTACGGAATATAAAAAGAAGTCATGAAAACCTATCACATAAATGGAAAAAAGTAAAGAGGAAAGCTTTTAAAACCAACATCAATTAAACCAGAGAATGTGTGGGGCTTTAAAGGAGAAGGAGTTAGTAGTAACTTCAGGCTTCACAATGTGGAACCTCTCCAAATTGGAAATAAAAATTACTGAAATAAAAATAACACTTATTCTGAGTTCGACTGCCTTGAAAATGCAAGAAAATGTAAGATTTCTAATAGACCGTTCCAAACATGTAGCTTACCGGTTTGCAGCCTGCAAATGCAACACTGGCAATAAGGATGCATTGTACTCAAGAGAGAGAGGGTTGGTACTAAGAAAGCCGCGCGTTAAAACCCGTAAGGCGAGGCATTCTTAAGGAATGGAAATATTGACCCTTGGTGAAGCTGGTCAGAGTGGAATAATACGTTATAAACCCTATTCTGTATGCATGGTACCTGAAGACCAAATAAAGATATTACGAGATAAATATGAATGTACCTACATAGAGGAGCAAGAGACAGAAACGAAACGATATTTCTTCCAATACATTGTCATTTTTATGTTTACGTTTTTATATATCAGGTTTTATGCTATCGCCTTTTATTTCCTAATTATTGCCATTAGTCTGTCCGAGCATCCTTTGATTTGGTTTTATTTGTTTACTTGCGGGACGTGACCAACAACTGAGGTCATTTGTACCATTGAAGACAGGTGGGTAGGTTGTTGCGTAGAGGGATAATTGGGAAATAAAGGAAGAGTAAAGAGAAACCCCGCGTCGGCTTTAGTCTGCTCTTTACAATACACGCCAAGGGTATCTCTGTTTGACCTTCCAACGGACGGAGTACTATTTTCCACTCCTGCTGCCAACTGCAGAGTGCAGAGCCATTTATATTGAACTTACTCATTTTGACATTAACCATGCAATATTTAATAATTCATTAAATTAGCTGGTACCGTGCATACATTTTATTTTCATTCATTTTCCTGGTAGAATTCGCTTTTATTCGCGTAACCGTTTATTGCGTGAATATAATTTATACTAGATGGATATTGGGGTATTAGAGGGAATATTAGAGGGAAATTTATGGAGCACCTGAGAAGTGTTTGCGGCGAAAGTAGGATGGATAGAGTTAGGGATGAGCCACTGATGAATGAATGTGGGTTGGATGCTCCAGTACTGGAAATATATGGAAGGAGTGTGCTTTTTGGTTTCGCCATGTCAAGAGAATGGGAGAGAGTCGAATAACGTAACAAATATATGATAGCAGAGTGAATTGTGTGAGAGGAAGAGTTAAACCACGAAAGTGGGTGAATGTGGTAGGAGGAGGAATATTAGGAGTTATAAGAATAGGAGAGCGTGTATGAAGCATGGGTGTATGAGAAGCGAAAGTGGTTTGCAAAGGGTAAGGAATTATGGAGGAGATTATTAAAAGCGAGCCAATTTTCTAGGGCAACCGGCAACAATTAAATTGTTTGACTTTGCCTACCCCGAAAGGGAATGGCATGATGCATGTATGAACATTAATTTTATTCCCACATGTTTCGACATTTATCGCGTTGGTAGTAGTACTTTAGTGTAACGTGCTACGACGGATAAGGCCATTACGCTCATCGTGTCCGTTACTTGCAGACGGGGGCAACGAGCGATCGGACGAATAGGACGATCATCTCTCCAAATTTGAGCTGAGCCCAACGATGCTTAACTTAGGCGACTGATCGAGAAATGGTGTTTCCATCGTGACTGGCCGGGGCCCTTTTCTCGTATTGAACACCAAGTACTTTCAATTTCAATATTAGAAGAATAGCATTTGAAGTTAAGTGCTCTTCACATGACACCCGTGATAGGGATATCACTAAAAAATCTCTGCCACTGGCGGCACTAGAACCCAGACCCTCTTGATGGAAATCCGTAACTCTATCTAACGTAAAAATTAAATCCCCACATGTTTTATTTTACTGTTATATATTAAGTGTAAAATTTTGAAGTATCTTAAGTACTCTACCTCATGCTCTCACAGCATCTTTGGTGGCAGTATGTGTGGATGCAGATTAGTTTCACCGTTTGGCTCAGGAAAGAGCGAAACTCATTAATCTCGTTAGATCCAAGGAAATTAAAGAAAAATATCGAGGCATACGTTGCACTTACTGGAATACAGACATTGTGACCTTTTCCTCACTCTCATCTCATCCAAATCTTCTCACTTCCTCTCATCATCGTAAATATTTTTCATCTTCATTCCAAAATGACCTTCCGTCCTTTCACGAAGCCATCGGCTTAGATTCCCCAGGGGCATGACCTTTCTTGGCCCTTCATTCTCAAGCTTACCCAATCCCCCACCCCGTTACTCTCGAAGTCATCTGTAGCCATTCCCTCAGTGGTGACAAAACGGTGGAATCGTCGTAACTGGGTATCGAGCACAGTTTAAGGAATACGCTTCTTTTTCGCAAATATTAAAAAGAAAACGCTCGCGAATTGCGCTCCTCTCTAAAACTAAGTTATGACTCGACCATAAGAAAAATGAAAAGTCACCGTAAGTCAGCCATGAATTTTCATGATAGCCCATGGGCTCCATATCAAGGGTCTTCCATATCCGTGCAATAGGGCCTTCAATTTTCATACTGCTTATTGCTACTATAAATATTCTAAGACTCTTGACACATAAAGTTCCCAAAAATAATTAAAATGTCATAGTATGATTCATTTTTTACCTGTTTGCAAACTATTTTAATACTTCTTGCACTGCCCGTAATTATAACTTATGCTCTCAACCTTGAGCCATATGTAGGTACATTTTTGACTCATTGAAGTACATTTATTTGACGTACATTATCAAGTTAATCGTCATGTATTAACTTCGTGAGATAATACAGAAAATTCGGTCAGGGAGGCTAAAACTGATTAATGATAGATATTTCAGATACAATAAGTAAGAGTAGGGATTATTCCATCATTTAAACATAATTTAGAAAGAGGAAAAACTACACAACTATAGAAAAAGTTTAGAAATGGATTTTACGTAAATCAGCACAAGAGAAATAGATTTGGAAAGCAATAAAATAATTGAAATCAATACACGGCTTGATTGGCAAAAAAAAATTGGATGGATATCACGAAAGAGTTGGCTTGTTGAAATTACTTCTAGCCGCAGAAACATAAAAAAAAACCATCGACATAGTCTGTATTCATATTACTGTCAATTTGAAAATATATGCAAGTCTGCAGATTCATGATGCATACTTTTCTCATGAATTTTGTGAAAGAAACATTTTCCGGGAATATCTTTAACGAAACAACGAATTATTAAGGCATTTTTGCCGAAGGAAAACAGTAATCCAAATTCCTTCAGTTTCGAGGATATAAATGTGGCCCACTAACTTTTTCGCCAAGTACGTAGGTAAACCCAAGAGCTAAAAAATTGAGTGTGGCTCCACCTACAGAATTTGAAAAAATTAATTGTGTTTAGACTTAATTAATTAATCAATTATTGATCAGTCAATTCGTTGAATAATTAATTTCTCGGAATAAAGCTTAGAGCATGTTCACAGTTGAGGGCGCGCGAGCCATGAATACATTGTGTAGCATACTATTTGAAAAGCCTGCTGAAACAGGCTAATAATCGACGAAATATCCGAAAAGGAATGAATAAAGTAAATAATTAAATAGAAATTAATGTGTAGTTTTTTTATTTTTTATGAAAATTATATATGTAACTATGGTTAACAATATGGTTAACAATAATATAAATATGTGTCAGAGATTTATTTGTCGTATATGGTGAAGCAGGTGGAGCTGCTACTCAGCAGTTTCCCTTGTGTATTTTGAACAATGCATACCCCCATGACATGTGTCAGTTAGTGGAGAACGTATATGGGAGTTCGCTTGCCATCTATTGGCGCACATGAGAATCACTACGCCAAGCAACTGAATTACATGTACGTAAGCACGCATAACCTTTTACATAGAAGATGAGGCCAGATCAAGCTTATTGTTGTGACATAAAACACGGTAAGATACGTTTGCAGGGAGGAACACCTTTATTTCGTGCTGTGTCCTAAAAAACCCTTGGGAGTGGATTATTAGGACATTACACGAAACCCTGCAGGGTTGAGGAATTGAGGTAGTAAATCTCTTTTCAAATGCGGCTTTACTTTGCAGCATTAATTTGCTTAAAGGAAAGGAAATATCTAAATAACCATTTTTTCGTTTCGCTGCCACGCATGTATGTGCACATGGACATGGAGCATTTTTTCCTTCTTTAAGGGTGCGTTTACACTAGCAAGTTAGTTTCGCAAGAGCTAGCGGAGGATTTTACTCGCACGAAAAATTTTCCCCGAGCTAGTGCAAAGCCAGATAGGTTGCACTTTACACTGACAACAATAAGCTTCTTCAAGCGACTTGTTGAAACTTTCGAAAGTTCTGCAAGTGGACGTTCAGCGCTGTTTATGCCTGCAAATTACGTCGAAAGTCACTTGCCGCAAGTATTGCGCAGTGTAATTCCACCTTTAGACACCCATAAATAGTTGCAAAATAGAAGCTTGAGGCACCATTCATTTTAGTGCGGAAAATTACTCTAAATAGGAGGATTTTCGGGCGCTATCGGCATCATCGGCATACTGTAAGTGTAAGAAAGGCACGTTAGCGCTGAATTAGGTGCTGAGTCTATCTTTACACAATATAAATTTCAGTGCGCAGTGGCGCTGTCCGGTCATTTGCTGAGCTACTCAGAATTCCCTCCAATTGTTCCACATCCTCAGTCTCTTACACCTCTCCTATTCAAAGACGTCCTCTTTGAGAAGAAATGAAGTTGAAATGTTAAAATTGAAACCTGAAATTATCTGTTGAAATGCTAATGAAACTGGAGAAACATTTCCAAATTTTGACTTTTTATATTCCCAAATTTCGATTTTAATATTTCTTTCCGCGTAATCTGTGTAATATGCTATACTTTAATACAATTTTTTAAGAAACATAGTCTTATGTATTATCTAATGTTGTCCCTCGCGTGTAATTCCGTTAACTATTCCTATTTTCTATGTTGCTAAAAACCTAATTTAGGGCCAGGTTGGTTAAAGATACTTGTATAAGATGTACAGTGAAATTTCGTACAGCCTCACCCACTACTTATTTTCCTCTTCCAAGGGGAATCAATTTATCCCATTCGATTTATACGTATTTTTCCCTGCCATGACGAGTAAGCGTAGAGCTTATCTATCAGCTGACAGTTACATCAGGCAGCTAAAACGTGTAACCCACAAGCCTTTAAAAAAAATTCGATTCCTTCCCATATCATGCGATCAAAATGCATGCCGCTTTGTTTTTCAGGGAAATCCCTATCCAGCAAACACCCTTAAACCTTTCTCCCCAACGCCCACTGCCGCAGCCCACGTCAAACCTCAAGTCTCCGCTCACCCGACTTCCGTCTTTCTAACACCAGCATCGTAAATCTTTTCCCGTCCGTCTTTAAAGCTATCTTCCCCAATTTTACATTATTTTCCCAGTTCTATCCCTCCATCTTCCTTCTTCCTCTGCGAGCTCTGAAGCTTATTTCGATTATGACGGCTCACCGCCAATATGTCTACTTTTTGAAGTATTCCAAGCTTGCCCTACACGAGACGTTTTACTTAGCTTTCCGTTTCTCATGGAAATCGGATATCATGCGTATTTTAGAAAAGAAATTGTACCGTTATTCATAGCGTCTTGTGGGGTGTGATACATTGAGGTAATCGCATTCACGTGATTTAGATCATGCACTTTAAATTGCGATACAATAGTCGCACTTGGAGGTTTTCCGTCGGATTTTGTCATAAGCAAACGAAAAAGGGTTTTTCTGATGTTGTTGATGGAAGAGAACGTCCGTATTGACGTGAAAAATAAAGCATCGTCAACTTTTGCTCACACAAAGTGTAACGCAGGGCACACAATATTATTGTTAAGTAATAAAAGGCAGCAAAATACTTACGCAAATGGAAGAATTTGGCTATCCTGGAAGCAGCATCACCAGCGATGGAAGAGGTAATAAAGACTTTCTGAGTAAAATAGTCAAAGAAAAGAAGGAATTCTACCAAAATAGGAGTCTGGTGACAGCTAGTAACACAAGCCTGGACGTAAGGGAGCACGTCGTTAAAACATAGATTCGGAGCATGCTCTTATAGGGCAGTGAAGCCTGGACAATATCAACAGCAGAGTAAAGGAGATTGAAAGCAATGGATATGTGGCGCAACCGAAGAATGATGAAGATCAAATGGACGGAGAGAATCACCAACGCAATAGCAGAATATTTAGTGCATGTAGATGCAAAAGAATAGGCTTTCATCTTCGTGGACTGCCAACGGTTCCGTGCGCTGCATTCCCCTGATGACAGAATCATTAATGTTCGCCTGGATTTCTGCTTGAGCGATATCGTTCTCATTCATCGGTTTTTTGGTCTCAATATCGGCTGATTTGAACTTCAATACACTTTTTCATACAATGATCATCTCCTTACGCTCGGATGGTCTCTTTTCTTCCCTCAGCCTCTTCTTATTCGTTCGAAGTATTTTCTCTGTCTTCCAATTTTCCTTGCCTTCACTGAGTTTTTTGAGTAAGAGTTTACGAGACTTTAAAAATCTGGCTTTCGAAGACTGCTCTATATTGTATTTTAAGGATCTCTCTCACTCAAGATTGGAATAGACATATTTTAAACAATTAAAAAAAAAGGAATAGTGGTGTAAAATTTGTTTACCTGGATACTGTTACAAATTTCCTCCTCAAAATCTATTCGTGAGGGAGCTTAAAAAATTGCGACTTTCTGTTGAAAATATTGAACAATATATCTTCTTTTAGAAGTTTTTATTCATTTACATCAGTAGGTCGTTGTATAAAGTGAAAAACTATATATACGATGTAAGGTCTCAGCAAATATTTTATGTTTGTCTTGGTTATGATTTTTTGTATTTATCTTCTTCCGTTATTTTATATTATTTGCATTTTTTCTCTTGATTCATCACTGTAAAATAATGAATGCTTTATGTTAATATAATATTTTTGGGAATTTTGCATACAAAAACCAATTATTGTGAACATACATTGGATAATATTTAGAAAAGTGGCAGATGGTGACTCCAGTTCATATTTTTTTGGGGTACTTATATTCCACATAAGTTAATTTATATTTTTTAAACCTGAAGATAACTACGAAATTTTAAGTTGGTAAATACTTTTTTCTAGCAAATCTTTTTCAATATGCCTGATATAAAGCAGAATGAGAAAAAACCTGGACACATATGGATCCGAAACAGCTCCGAAGTGTGATTGGTTCGTGAAGCCAACATTAAGGTCGTTTTCGCGTGTGAATGGGTAGTTGTTGTCTGTCCCTTTGGGCCATTACAAATGATTCTGAATCAAATCATTCCATCCAATATCACGTTCCTTTTGTTAAGAGAAACTGCGTTGCAACCGTAAGGATTCCTATCCGAAAGTGTAGGACGACCTTCACAACTGCATTGTTTCTCGAGATGCACCACCACTGTGTAGTGTCATTCTCTATACATATCACTGTCTCTTTGGTCTGTCCCATTTTCTCGATACGTTCATCTGTCCCGCGAAATTTCCATCGACCACCATTATGTATATAACTAAATTCGGTATTATGCATGTATCAAACTGGTGCCATAAAATGGAGGCAGCAGTTTTCGGATTTCAATCGATTAGCTGAAAATTCAACCAAAGATCCTTCTTCACTGCTGGATATTTTGTTAGAGTGAGCATTGCAAGCCATGATCAATAAGTTGAGCATTGGGCATTATATGATTGGTTGTAAGGATGGGCTCTAACAAATATTTGTTTCCCTGATAAATCTCGTTAAGTCTGGAGACGCGATGTTGCCAAAATTAGCAGTAAAATTAAAGTAGTGCTATGGAGTATACTAACTGCATATCTAGGAGTCTCCCAATGTGCAACTGTTATTCCCCATAGCAACTAACTTAAATTTAGCGCAGCACTTGAGATGGTTTCGTATGTTGCGTAGAGGTGAGCACGTGTAGCGTACATTCGGCAACAGCGTTCTCCATTAGGCTCATACTGTAAACTAAATGTGAAACGCTCTAAAGAACTTTAAAAAAATCTACTTTAACACCACCGAACAGCAAAAGCTTCAACTAATTACATAAATATACCAACCACGTGGAATGCTCGTGGCAGAGTGTCTCCTCAATAGGTATGAAACAAGAGGGAGAGAAGAATGCATATGTCAACCTTGTTTTGCAGTGCTACAGCATAGTTTTTATTAATACTACGGTCGTGTTAACATTAAAAAAAAATGAAATGATTGAGTTAACCCTACTAAAGATCTCAGAGATCGGATTGGCTAGGTGGCTAGAATACTGGCTTCCGATCCCGGGGGTTCCCTTTTCAAATAACGGAACTGGCGGAGAATGTTCATCGGAATCGGCTCGGAAAACTGTTATCTATGAATCGTAAAACGCGGACATTTTGCCGCCATTCTTTAACGAATAGGGTATTGCTATCTCTAGATTTCTCTCCACTCATCCTCACCTCCCCATTGAAATCTTATCTTTCAAAAGCACCCAACTACGTAACCACATTGAGTTACTCGAAATCATAAGAAATTTTCTGATACTCGAAATCATAAGAAATGTTCTGATACTCGAAATAATAATAAATCTTCTGAACAAACTCAAAATTTTCAACCTACGTACTCCATGAAAACTTTAGTGTAGGTGACAAGGAGGGAACATTTAAAGAGTAAAATTATAGTCTTCTCTTCATCGAATTCCTTTTGTCTTCATCTAAAATCCCTTTTCCTCCGTCAACTCTTGTAGCATGTCCAACCAGACTCCTTGGAGTTTAAGTTTGCATTTGTCAGTGTACACATTCATTCAACTCAAAGCGTCCCATATCAATTCTCTGCAAACACGAGTTAAACAATCGAATGGAACAGGAGATACGATCGCGGAATAGCATGGTAGTCCCTTTTGCATATATATTCTTCTTAAGTTGAATGCCTGCACGGTGGATTCAGGAGATACGACGAGCAAGCTCTAACAAAGTGGATACCCATCCTCTTGTGAGATACAATGACGATTCATGAAGTGATAAAATAAGGCATGTTTACTGTGTCGTGATTATTTTTCTGATACTAAAAAAAGCCACTTGAATTTAATTTTGGGTCCATGGCTTACTTCTACGAACTTCACTTAGGACGTTTTATATTTCATAATGAAGTGTAATAGCAGTAACTATGAGGTTATTCTGATCGAATTTATGACGGAACGAACATTTATGCTAAAAATATAATCAAAATACATCCTCAGCCAAAATATCAAAGTATTTCCAAGTATGAAATACTCTGCGAATAGAGTAATGGATATGCAAAAGATAAGACTCAAATTTGTGAAATTCAAAATAAAATATCGATCGCCCGTTTTGGGAGCTGAAACAATATCCGTCTCATGTTCGTCGAATCGCTGTAACTCATTAATATACTTAGGCGTAATATTCCTCTAGGCCTTACGGAGAGCTCTGAAGGGCTGAGATGCTCTTACATGGTAACGTGGATTTTATGCTACCAAGTCCTTTAATTCAATATAGTGGACTAGATAGCAACTAAAATTACTACGGTCGAACATGGGTTCTTCCAACTTCACTTATAGATGACATGACCTATTACGCGTGAAACAAAGGTAAATGTAAACACAAGGGTAAATGTTAAGACTGATTTTTTTAATAAATTCAACAGATTCAGGCGAGATATCGTGGAAGTTCTTCATAATGTAAGAGAAACAATTGCACTTTTCCACAATTGCATGCTCTGTGAGCCGAAACGCGTTGTACGCAATAAACCATTTTGTGGAAAAGTGCAATTGTTTCTCTGATTTTTTTAAATCTCTCTTATGACCTAAAGTTCTTTGATCGACAACTATCTTCAAAGTGACGTCTCAATATGCCTCAGAAAACAAGACTGCGAGATTACTTTGAAGTATTGGTGGCAGGAACAAAAATATGGCTTGCAGATCTGGGAAGAGGTTGGTAACTAACCATATTTTGTATTACTTATGGGCACAAAACTGCATCTTTGAATATAAATAAGTTAACTCAGGTATATATTTTATCATGTAACAGGAAAAGAATGAAACAAAAATTAAGCCAAAGTGATGAGGTAACATCAACTGTAAACATCCAAAATGTAACAAATACTCCAAAAGAAAAATAAATGGGAAATGACAGATTAAATCTCTCTTGTTGGCAATTAACTCTCACAGTCACTTGCGTGGTTAATTCTGCAGTACTTTAATTTCGCAAAAGGTTATCATTAAGTATCATTAATAATAGCAGAGGAAATGTTTGTTATTGACTTCAATATTGCGGTAACTTGCCAGTAATTCAAAAATTAGACCTTCAGTAAATTTTATATAACTGCCATTCAATTCTCTTGTGAAAATGGCAAACTTACCCATGCTTCAGCCATTCTCATATTTAACAGTGCATACTTTCAACTTCTGTCAGCGAAAATAAAAGCGTAGAGAGGTAGTATTTTAATCTCGTTTTTAATATGAACGAAATGGAATAAGTGAAAATTGCACTGAACAAGGAAACCGAAAACTGCCTCCAGTTATAAGCCAGCTGACAAACTTGAGGAACTCTTCAAGAGTTTTCTGAAACGGAGAAAGAGGAGAAGATACGTAGAAGTCACCGTTTTTGCCGAATATGATTGGAGCGTTATTCTTGTACTGCGCTCGCCTAAAATAAATTGCTCCGACCTTTCCGCGGATACGATACAATGGAAGACGAGCCGCAAATGTCGCCAATCGAATCTACAAACATTTATTTTCGAGTGAGAGCACATTTCGACTTCTTTCCATGTCATCAGGAAAGAAATTCAGCGCCGTAAAATTTCATGGCGACCCCATCGTATCTCTTGGAGAAGATGTGAATTTCAATTCGGCGGACCCAATCCAATTCCGATAGCAAAACAACTTGGGGAGTTCGGAGAATGGAAATACCGGTAAAAGCGAGATGTTTTTGACCCACATGAAGAAATCTAGTGGTACGAAAAATAATCAATTCCGTGTTGGATGCCTGTTTCTCTGAACGCCTGGTCCCTTGCTCGGCTGTAAGAGATATTTTTGTTGGAGAAATCCGTTTCTCAACGGCATTAAAAATTCAAGGAAAACAAAGGAAAAGCGAGAAAAACTATACAAATATAAATTAAATTTGGAACAATTTATTATTCACATAATTATCCGCAACTCCACATTCCTATTATTTGAGTAGCCCTGTGAATCCTGCGACTGATGATCTCGAGGAATATTAAAATATATCAAAGTGAACTTCTCCGTTTTAGAATAGCATTGCAGATTTAATTTACGAAACATTCTTGCCAATCATTGTTCTTAGATAGACGTATATTAAATTTTATCTCCAAGTTTTTTATATATTGGCTGAAATTTTGTAAAACAAAGTTACCCAAATGCCAAGTACAAGTATTACACTATAAATCACAAGAAACGCTCACAAATACGGAGAAAACTCAAGAGATCTCCATGGAAATGAATTACACTCACTATATCCGCAACAAATAATTAAGTTGCCAATCGAAACATTGCTCGTGAGTATTCTATAAGAGAGTAAATCCAATATTAGGAGAAATGCATGTGAATTAGTAAGAACCTATAGCTACCTATTCGTAATTTTGATGCTCTTGTGTACACCAACACTATAAACCTAAACCAAGGAATCTGGTGAAGCTAAACGCGGTGACTTTTGCCGGGAATACAATTATGACTAGGTAAGCCAGCTATTCTTGGAACTAAACTGATAGAAATATTGAAAAACAATGAACAAGACTATCGCATTCGAGATTTGAATCCGTAACAAGAAACGTGTGCTTCAGGAAATTTCTCAACCTCATTTGACTTTTCAGAAACACATCGATTTCTAGCGACACGCAAGGTCTGCATAGCACGCAATGCCAATTTTCTTAGCACGCAACTGAGAAAGAAATAGCAACAGAATTAACCATTAATTTTTGCGACGCTCACAGAAAAAACTTGTTACGGATCGAGAATCATTTCGCGCATTTGTTAATGAAAATAAAATTTCAAATAGATCCAAAATATATAATTTCAGATTGAAATTAATGTTTCAATAGACTCTTTGGTCAGACAGTAGCTACTCTCTACACGGAATCCCATTTCTAGACTATCATTACTAAATTAGACTATTATAACAAGAATAATTAATAGAAATCATCAATTCTTCCAATAATGCAATAGAAGGTTCAAGAAAATATTCAGAAAATAATTCAAGAAATTCTAATTATGTACTAACTTGGTAGTATGTTGACAAGACAACATTTGAATTAACGCGGAAAGGAAGAAAATGAAATGCTATTAAAATGAAGGAATTCCATCTTTATGTACTAAAGCTGACCAATAATGACAGTCGACATCAAAGAGAACATTTGAATTCTCTCTTGCAGAAACATACACCAGCAGTGTATATTCTTTGTCTGTTACAGTAATAAAATTCACATATGTAATATAAGATGATTCCACAGTAAAACGAATTAAATTTCATGCCATTCATATTCAAGCTACTTAAAGAAAAACTTTTAATAAGAAGCAATCTCTCGTGGAATTTATTGTAAATGAAATGCAGGTAACACTCTATCTTTGTTTTCGAGTAGTTAGAAAATAACTTCAGGCAATGAAGTCAAACTGCATTAGTTCAATTCGTCAAATAATCTGCATAATTGTATCTTAATCTTGTTTTCTGATAGCTAAGGACTGTCATTAGTGAAAGAAATATTTTTTAAACATTAAAAGGGAAGAACTGAAATTCAGTTTTGACTCACGCAGTCGAGGAAGACCTATCCTATCAACCAATCAGGAGAGGCACGAGTTCGCTGTAAAATTCACACAATACAAAGAAATCTTTTTTTTAAGGAACAATGAATATATATATATTTCTTTGTGTCAAGGTTCTCTTAACTCCGAAACAATGTCTATAATGAAAACATCAAACATTTCTCATTTCATTCATTCGTACGCATCCAATTTTTATTTTTTTTATGCGACACGCACATTAATGTCAACCCCTTAAAGGTTTCACGGGCAGGAAGCAAAAAAACTTTTCCGAAACGGGGAAACGGGGCTTTCAGTGGAAAAATGCCGCGAGAGAGAAAATACACCATCTCAGCTAAAATTCTGCCAAAACAAACAAAGTCTTCCTCTTGTCCCAGAATGAAAGCCCGTTCTCCGAGACGGTGCTAATTTAAGACGCGGGTTTCTTTCTTTCCCCACACGAAGTTAGCTCCTTTTAACGAGATGTACCTTTAACCTTTACATTTGAAGGGAGTGCTAGTTTATATGCTGATGTCACCTTTTCCAACCTCCGAGCACACTGCTTTATCTTGTATTCAGGATTGCCATTTTTTCACCAGACGAAGATACATTTGAACCATCCATTTTCTTTGAGTTCCATTGGGTCAATTTACTCGATCCACTACTATCCCCAAGTGTACTCAAAATGATAAGAAAATCAAAATCCATAGTCATAATCACTTGAAAACCATGGTAACATCCGCAGAAAAATTATTATTATGAACAAATTTTAGCGCCTTTGAACTTAATTTTTTGTAAACATATCCTTCTTCATCAAAGGTTTGAAACAAAAAGTTTTTTATTAAATTTACGTTACAAGCAGAAACTTCTCAATGTTCGAGGTCATAGAACAGATTTGAAATAATTCCCTTGAATGCATTTTAATAGCGTGAAGTCATGTGGTTAATGATTAGAATTTTTGGATTAAGCACACTTGATACTGAACGTATGACAAAAAGCTCCTCACGAATTTCATACTTTTTCCGTACCTACTTCTGGGGTAAATGTTGAGGTCTCCGATGATGAAAAGTATTATTAGTATTAAAAGGGTATATTTCTGTCCTCAATTCTACAATCCTTCACTTACGCCTCTGAGACCCCTTCTTGACTAATTTTACGTTTGCTGCGTGCTTTTTCCTTCTCTATATACACCAGTTTTTTTATCTTTGGCAGACTAGACGCGTTCTGAGGGCTATGTTTAAGGCAGACCGATAGAGCATAGGGTACAATTTTTCTCAGCCTGAGTTAAGGAAACTAATCCTTTCCATTTATTTCAAAGCAGTAGGTACTTCATCTTGAACTACTAATGTTCTCTTATAGTCACTGAATAAGCATATAATTCTTCCGAAATATCCTAACTCTACTCACGTCGCAGTACCGCGTCGCAGAGTCCATGCTTCACACCTTCATGTTGGGCTAATCAAGAGTCCGTCCATAACAAGCCTGCATAGGAACACCGTGTCGTGTCCTTCTCAGCCATTCATGGCAAAATAAAACAATTACCATTTGAAGGTATAGAAAGCTGACTCTGTTCTAAAAAATATATTACACTACCCTCACCACGTTTCCCCATACATCAAGAATTTATTCACGTAATCACTGACTGCGTACCTGCTCTCATATTTCTAGTGTTTTTAAGTTTCCACGTAAATTAGTCTCTTCCAAAAGAACTACCGATTCCAAGGAATAGCCAAGGTGGGACACCTCATACACTAAGCAGATAATAGACTTATTCACAGTGTGACATAGGTCTTTAAATTTAATAACACGAAGTACCATCTAAAGGGTAAGATAGAGATATTATCCATGTCCTCAATACCTTTTGGAACTTTGTACAGATTCCAAAATGTAAAGAGTCAGGATTCGAATCGCTACGACGTCAATGGCTTATTTGAATAAACCTCACTTCTGTTCTTCTCTGTCACCACAGTCATGCTAAAATGTTCTTTTACATGCAAATGTTTATGACATAGCAAGAAGAATCGCATATTTCTGAGAGGAAGAGAAACAAGGACACTTCAAGAAAACGTTTTTTCTTCTGGCTCCCAAAATTTCGAAAGGAAATGTGCCCGAGAATTCAATGGTTCAGAAGAACGTATTAAAAAATTGAAGAGGCAGTGCGCTCCTTAAACAATTGCTTTATTGCTATTAAATTTAAATATTAACCGGAGACCATGGTGCTGAAGGTGAGAAGTATTGATGGAACGTGTTTTAAACCAAACTGCCTTTTTGTTCTTTAAAACAAGAAACGTTAGGTAAACTAAATCGTATAATTTCTCTTTTATTTAGATCATATAAATGATAGTGCAAAACATACGGAATTCTGAATCAATGCAGCACGTAACTAAATTCAAGGCGAGACTTCGTCTTTGAAGAACCAATTTCAACCCTTAAGAAAGGGTAAGCCATGGTAAAAACCTGAGATTCTTAGTTTAATTCTATTATTAGAAACATGGGACATGTGCGAAGCATCCACCATTTCAGCCGAAATATCAGTGATTGTAAAAAAAGTAGCTACATAACAATTTACCACGCAAGTAAGTACCCTCTCCTTTCATGGCTAGTATCCTAACACCCACTGCCATACACCTCTGCAGCAGCTCGCAGGTTGGCATGTAGATGTAGTGAGTATCTATTTCCTCTACTCAGTTTCAATCCATACAATATCTATGCAGTATCCTGTGAACAGACACAATGGCTTGTGGCAGGGCCTGTCAAGATATCACCCATTTTTCTGGCTGGTAATTTTGTTAGGCGAGCGACAACTGAAACCGTTGACGAAATTCAGCATACTATGTAGGTAGGATGGCAAGGCAAGGATAGTTTGAGGAATGGAGGAAGAGTGGAGAGTATCCTGGTGTCGACGTGAATCAGATCTTAATGAAAGGGACCAAGGGGACCACGGTTTAACACCCCATCCGACGGACGGAGTACTGCCCTTGAAGGACTCTCGACATAGTACTCAAACAGGCACCGGATATCATTAATAAATCTCCACCATCAGAGCTCAGCACTTTAGGCACTACGCCTAAAACCCGGACCTAGGACATTATAAGCTTATGGCTTATAACACGGTGGATACGCGCAACAACCATTTCAGAAAACATTCGGACCAACCAACTAGGCCTTTCTCTTTACGCTATGAGGAACTATGTAGATGGAGATTTGCTCTTCGCAGGCATGATAGGATGGTTTTGGAGGTGTCAGTAAAGTATTGGAGTCGGGAGCGGAGCAGAGAGGCGTAAGACAGACGCCTGGGCGGCGGGCGAGGGAAGGCCGGTACAGTTTTAGGGGTGGGACGAGAGCGAGGAGGTAGGGTGAGAGGGAGTGAGGATTTTAAAGGGGTTAGGAGACGGGTGAGCGTGAAAGCCTGGGGAAGTTACATGTTTCGCAAGAGGAGCAACCCGTGACTCATAGGTGGTGCTCTAGGCCCAGGACTGACGAAGTAGTACCGCGTTTCTCGCAAGGGAGAGGGACTCACTTCGAAGTTCCCGGCTATTCTCGGTTATGCATATCATTGCACTGCATGAGCCGACTTGTGTGACCGAAAAAAGGTTTAGTGTGCCTAGACTGTGACGTAGAGTTGCGTCTTACAGAAGCTCCATGAGTGACGGTGGAGTGAAATCAAAATATCTGCCGCTTATCGAACTACTTTTAGATATAATTGAAAAATAAAAGACACTTCATGGTATATGGTGCGGCTTTGTGACATAGAGATGTATACATTTAAAAAATAAAAATTACGACGAACATATCGCGTCAGAAATGCCACGTTGTTCATTTCTTGTTTTTTTCTAATATTCAAATATTAATTACAAGCCCTCTTTAAAAATGTCCATGTGTGTTTCATTAGTCATATTGGAGTTAATGTTTTAGTTTTAGCATCATAAATAAATCAATTTTTACTATATGCTTCCTACGGCTGCTTGAATTCCTAAATAAAAATGGAATAAGGTCTCTACTATGACAGCAGAAAAATATCACTCACAGTTAATTGTTAATAACTCAACAACTTAAGTGCATCAGTCCTCATTTCATCAACATTTGATTTTTAGGGAGTATTTTCTTTGTATAGATTGTTTTTGGTGAAAATAAAGGTAATATTAGATAGAGAAGTACATATTACTTTTTACAATTTTCCCCATTCTCCCTTATAACACCTTATGACTTCGAGCTCAATGTTCGAAAAAAATAGTATGGAAACAGGATATTATTGCTCATATCTATCATTGAAATGTTTTTCTATAAGGAGCCAGAATATGAATTTCATGACATTTAACTCATTCCACGTTGTAGCCGTAATTATACGTTGTAATTTGAACCATTGTCACCATTTTTCCAGGTTAGGTTTCGTCAAACTTCCGTCTTATTTGGAGCTCAAATTTCTCAGGATTTCATGAATATGGAAATATAAATATGACCGGATCATAATTCACTTTCAATATTCGCCACGAAAAGACTAAATCTTACAAAGGGACCCCTCCTCTTTTCTTCCCTCAATGAGGAACATTCACAAAATGAATTCCTCATATTTAAGGGGTGCAATTGGCCAGAAATATTTCAGTTGTATCAAACATATAATCCACTTATGCTTCCACAGCAGGCATAAACCATTGCCATTGAAAGTGCATAAAAATTTGACAAAGTCACGTGATTTAGATCTACATATAAGTCGTTTGACGTCATTACACAATACTGCTTCTATACTCAACGTACATTTCCACGGCAAGGATCGAATCATACTCGTTTATCACCTTTCATAAAGAAAGTAGGAACAAATTCATAAAAGTTTTCATAAAATTTGAAAATATCAGCTCAATTAAAGACGAAAATGAGTCGTATTACTAGAGAAGGAAGATATACCGTTCCGTGACGTCATTCGTCGTATTCTCGAATCCGTAGCGTTTTGGCGCCGCAAATCGTGCATCATTTTTTATCAAGGAATATATTCATGAAACAGCGTCATTTGTCGCATAAGTTTTCGCCATGTTTTTTTTAAAGAATATAATACTTACATGCAAATTGATTTAAAACCATACATATTCCACAAATTCTCATGCTATTTACTCCCTTCCACTTTAGAGATGCACTGGGAAGCTGCTGAGTCCGTAGAGGGGAGGGTGAGTGTATTAGGGGATGGGGGAGTAGTTAGGAGGGAGGGAGAGAGGGGGTGAGTGAGTGACGCGGTGGAGGGGAGGGTTGAAAAGGGCATTCATTGATCGCGGAGGAAGGAGGAGATGAGGGGAGGGGGAGAGGGGAAGAATGAGGCGGAGGAGAGGGGGGGGGGAGTTTAGAAGAAAGGTCAGGGGAGGTTGGCTGGAGAGGTACTTCAGATATCCAGGTTGCACCGCGAGGCTTTTCGGTCGGGAGTAAGACTAGGGCAAAGGAAGAAAGCAAAGTGTATTTCAAGAGTATAAACATATACCTATTGTTCAAGGATTCAGCCCCTTTTATAGAGAACACCACATTTATTATAAGGGATCTGGATGAAGCTGTGGCTTAGGTACTACCTTTCCATCCCGATGCCCAGGTTTGATACACCGGTTGTAGTGGATATTTTTAAGAAAATCTTGATCCCATACTTGTGTGCCTTCTTGTGGAGAGAACTTTATGTTCGGTGCACTGACCGTCGCGTCGTACGGGAAATTCAACCGTGGACCTCCTTGGTTCTAGCCGGAGATCCGATATTGCCAATAGCAGCAGGAAAATTAAATAAGTGCTATTGCCGATTTCTTCTTGTAGATCTACGAGTCTTTCAATGTGCAAATATAGTTCCCTAAGGTAGCTATATAAAACATTACCCAGTGTTGGAAATTGTTTTCCACGAGGCGGAGCGTATTTTTGGCAATAGCGATCTCCATGAAGCCCATGCTGTCAATTACATGTGGAACGCTCCATACTATTGAGGAGGCTGGAGCTCTTTTCGCTCTTCGTGGATTCCCCCATAAGCCTTCCTTATCCCAACCACCAACCCTCAATTGCATATATAACCTCAGCTTTCTACTTCTTTCCCCCAACTAACCAGCCAACGCAGATATTACAAAGGTAGTTTCACCCAGCGAGGGGAGACAAAATAATAAAAAATACTCAGTGTAAATAAACCTACTTTTACTCGTTTCTTTTTGACACTAAACATCTTTAAAATGGTTGAACCACACCCGTTGCATAATGTGTAACCTAGTTTGGCAGTTAATAACAGCTCATCAAGCGTAGAAATGCTCAGTAGTGTTAAATAAAACTGAGAAGAATGCGAATGATGTTCAATTATTAATAGTGATCAAACTATAGAGTCCTGAAAATAGATCTAGTAAGTAATATGAAGAGGACTGTAGACAGCCTCCATCAAATGAATGAGCATTGATTTGTACATGAAAAACTGAGAAACCGTGAGTTGTGTTGAATAAATAGCGAGCCAATTAGTTACATTGGGATATTAATATCAATAATACTGTCGACAGTCTCTGCAGAGCGAACTAACATTCAAAGGATCATGTAAAGCATTTATTCCAAAGAAAAGCTGAAACAGCATAGCAGCACATTAAGAGAAAGTACTACATCCGAAGGAGGTATATCAATAATAAGTGCTAAATTGAGTGCCCTCTAATGTTTTTAAACATGAAATTTCAAGTATAAACAACTAAAAAACACAACAGTGACATTTTCCTGAGCATTATTATGATCAAATGAATGAATAAGATAATCCACTTCGGCAAGAAAAATCTCAACAGTCTCGCGGGTTGTATAACCCTGAATAAAAAAAAGCAATTTACCTAAATTTCACCTTCATAGCGTCACTCCTACATATCAGTTAATAAAATAAACTTTTACATGCAAGAATCTTCTCAATAATTGGAAAATTTATGAAGTGCTGTCTTACAATACCTACTTTCATAGAAAACAGCTGTCTTATGCCATGGAAACGGAACATAGCGCATGTTTTCAAGAATTTAAACAAAAGATAATAATCTTTTCTAAAAAACACCCTCATGATCCAAAGTAAGGTTATTATAATGTCAGATAAACGAAAATTGTAAAGAAAAAAAAGTTGTATTTCAAAAGTCACAAACAGTTAACTTGAACAACAAAAAATTGAAGTTTAATGAAATATTTAAGTAAAACAATTAGAATATCATTTGGAACATTTTCCAAAAGAAAATACTTCCTTTGATTAGATGCCAAGTTCAACAGTATTGATTAATAAATAATAAAAAGGGATAAAATTGACCTATTAATGTTAAAATTGGAGGTACGCTATTTGCAAGCAAAGTTATTTTTTTATACAGCAGACATTTTTGGTCAAAATACAGAAATAATTAATTAGAGCATAGCTCATGTATACCTATCTAAGAAGTGAATTTGAAAATAAAACCTGTGACGTGAAGGCAGAAAGTGTAAGGTGGGCTTACTTGGAAATATACTAATGCGAGACGAGTAAATTTTCAATAAGTTTTAAATCAAGACGAGCAATAAAAATGTATAAGCTTTGGAATACCTGCTTGAACATGAGTAGAGAGCATAAAAAATATACGTTGCACAGAATATTTGAAAATGGGCATTATTTCATGTTCTCATGTCATTTCTGTATGCATTTAAACATATAATACTTAGCATGTAGTCTCTTTGAAAACCTTTTCTTCTCAGAAATAAGTAGAACTTTGTGCAGAGCGAAATACTCCTGCTGTCGATGCACCCGAATCTAAAACCAATTACTACAAAAGAACTTTGACCTGCCTGAAATCCTCCGAAACTCCCTAACACCTAATCAGTAGAATAAACGAATTTGAACAATACTTTACTTGTACTATACGCTTTTTTGACCAACTTCCAAACTAACTATATCCAACTTTTTGAGACATTCCAGCTCAAATGTTCTTAACTCGAATTGCTGAATTATCAGCTTTGATTCCCGCTATATTTGGAAAATATTTTGCATCAGCGTAAACGTTTGATAAATAAGAGTCTTCCCTGCTATAAACTGGGCGAATTTAAATTTTATAAGCTGCACAGCGTGAGCTCAGCAATTTGGATGTAGACTTAGCGACCGGTTCTCCAGGAAAAACCAGTGAATGTTTGTATTATGAAAGAAAAATAAATTCTAAACGTATTTTTTGGCCGCTTAAACTCACAAACCATTATTTCATCTCATCAAATATTAGGCAGGTTTGTCAGCGAAAGCATCGCAACGCACAGGGAGGAAAAGTTTGCATAGATCCTCCCGTATTTAAAAGAATGCTGTTTTCAGTGAATAGAATGCGAAATAAATGGATATTCTACATTAAAAAATAAATACATAAACAGCAGTTAAAATAGTAATACTGATGAATGTATCTAGGTGCATATGGATAGTTTTATACTTTGAAAGTCTGAGAAGAGTAGGTAAATAGACAATTACTAAGCTGTTCTCTAAAGAGGATAGGGAGTTTTTAAAAATCTTTTTTGTCCATTTATTCCATTACTTTTGGCCACTTTTCCGTTGAATACGCTGCGATCGAACAATACCTTCGCAAGAATGATTATCTTGTAGACATTAAACGCGAGACTACCATCCCGAAAATGTATAAAATATATCTTTAAGATTTTGTCACATTAATGATCCAGATTACATAAAAAATTCAACGAAAGTGGAGCTTCGGTTACACCAAGTTTATTTTTCCAAGCAGAATATTTGGGCAAAACACAGAAAAATATGAATCATTTCTACTTCAAATGCTTATTTTAAAAGCCTTGTCTTATTGAAGTAGTATTCGATTTCAGTTAAACACACGTTAACAGCTAGAATTAATTGTAATTGGCCGAGGTAAATTTTTGGCACCTGTTCTAAAGGTAAAAGAGCAATATGTTGTCTGCAACTTATTAATCATTACAACATGCACCATATAAGAATTTGAAACCTGTCAGGAGCCAAAAATATAAGGGAATGAAACTACTGAGGGCCGGTTTTATAATCTCTGGTTAAATATTTTATCCGAATGATAAACAATCAGGATACTCATGCTCTGGATGGCACTTACGTAAACACACAGTCTGAAAAATTTGGTGGAAACCAAAGTCTCAGCTTATATCAAAGTACCGTAAAGGCTATTTTATCTGTCGATTAACGTTAGCCATACTGACCAAACCGAGCCTAAGCATACATACTTCCATAGATATTTTCATTTCACACGTGCTGTTTCCCATTTGCAGATTGGCGCAACGGACGTCATCTAAATATCATGCACAACCATTAAAACACTTCACTATTGGGGACAGAGGGAGAAAACGTGGACTTCAATCACTTAATGACTACCCACATAATGGCTCACATAATTACTTTCTTCCATACAAAACCAGCCAATCGCTTCACAACGAAATGCGCAGGCCTTAAAGGAAGATTTTATTAACCTTCAACTAGTTTACACCTATTGATCTCTCTCTCTTACGGGTGCATGATATCGACACACTTGTCTAACCGAGCTGTGCAAGTTGGAGTACGTGGGCGACTCGTGACGTTTTCCCCGAAGGACTTTTAACCTTGACGGAATCTTGAAGTTCGTCTATCTCGAGAATCCTCCCGCATTGCGGGGGCTGCATGGCTTTCCCAGAATGCCGTCGCTGCACAACAGCTGGCCTGGAAGTTAGTCACGACATTGGCGCCAAGTGATTATCGTCCCGACAAAGGACGAAAGCAAATGTAATTTACGTTCAGTTTTGCAAGAATCACGGTGAGGACAAGACGCTCGGCGTATATAAGGGAAATCTCCCCGGGAAACTATTTTCATACAGTGTACATTGCACCAATTAGTAACATTTGGTAACATTTCGGTCCAAAACAAGAGAGCAGTTCAACGCCACGAGCGACATTTTGGTAACGCACACGAGGCTGTGAAGTAAAGTTAAAAATAAAACTATCTTATAATATTTGGAGGCCGATTTTCGCACTGATAATAATTTTTCGTTAAGTGATTCCTTAAAAAATCTCACGACCTGAGTAAATTAACATTTGCGATGTCGTTGTAAACAAAACCGCATTTTCCGTCTACGGCATGTGTCATTATTTTTCTTAACTATACTGACAACAACGGCCGTAACCATTGAGCAAATCGTGTAAGGAAAGTGGCGATAAAAAATCAAAATTGTGTGTTTGTTCTCAACTATTTTAAGTTATTGGCCAGTAAGTTATATATGGAGCACTTGAAAAATCAACTTTCAACTTTCTTGCGAAATTTAGTAAATTTATCATTGGCCTAATCGTATTATGTCATATTTTAAAGTCGTAAAATAGAATAATAATCTACCTGCTGTTCATGAATTGGCCTGAAGCACTTTTCTGGGCTCAAACCTGGCCCCTAACCGAATTTTCCCGAAGATCATATATACTCCAATAAATTTCTCATACGTATGGTGGGGTTACCTTGCACAATTTATTTCCTTCCTTCATCATTGAAACATCCTAAAGTTGAATTATTTGAACTATGATCACAGATTCATTGATATCATATTTTACAAGTGTTCTTAAACGCATACCAAAATCCAATTGGTATATCTGAAGAACATGAATATTTGCATTTAGATTATTTTATGTGGTGCGAAGTATCCTCATGGGAGAAGGACACTTTGCACCAGCCTACAAATTCACATGAAAATGAGTTGAGACTTGAGTAGTTGTGCACCGCTGGATGCTCCGTGTTTTGAATTTGCATCACTCACAAAACTATTGTGAAATTACGAATTAATTTTTATTATATTACTTATTAAGGACAAGTTGAAAATTTCCCAGCAACAATAAAATTTGGGAGCATATATTTTTGACATATTTGACATTTTTCACATTTCCACAATTACGACTGCCTACTAGAAGCCTGCAACATCGAGAGGAAACTATTGTTTACGCCAAATGTGCTGTACAGTATCGTCTGCTGAAATAGTTCTTTTGCTAATGCATCATAATTCGTCCAATATTTCGGTGTCAAATGAGTTTTTTTTTATTGTGCACAGTATTTCCTCAAGGAGCACAGTAACCCCACTTTACTATAACTGGAACACACGATGTATGGCGTGACATCAAAATCGTAAGAGCCGTTTTCGAGATAAGTATTGTACACACAATATTTTTTACTCGTTTAAGTGTATGTATACAAATAAAAGACAATGCCCCGGGGAGGGGGGCGCGATGCTAACTATAAAGAGTTAGGCCGAACCGATTTTGTTGGTTTTGGCTTAATTTTATTCTTATAGCATCACATATATCTGGAAAAATGTCCCAATTACCATTTTCGACCCAGATATGTAAATTGTAAATTTAAAAGATAACCACGCTTTAACTTAAGGTCATAAGCTCAATATTAAATTTTCATTGCAACAAACTGGGTATTTTGGATGCCATTTTGGACGGATTATCTTCTAATGAGATAATAAATTGTTATGGAGTTACTTTTAATGTTCCTTATTAAAAAAATATATATTTATTCATCTTCAAACTTTTTAGGAACAGGTTTACTTTTCCGTCTCCAAAATTCTCCTTTTCTCTCCTCTACAGTGCCACATACTTGGTGTATCCGTTCATGATATCTAGATAGCAGCTTTCCTACCATTTTTACTTGATTCAATATTCTCTTTCAAACGACGGAGTTATGCCACATACTAAACCTTAATATCTCATCCGTCCAGTTTTCTGCTTCCTAAGTTTTCCCTTTACTAACTTCTTTCCCGGAATCGCAAACAAACTTTTTCGCCTGTCTTTCTTTCTCCTTGGCTTCTTCTTTCACTCATCCCTCCGCACGCGAAAGCCACAGAATCCCCCAATTAGGACCCATTCCTCTTTCCTTCAACGGGGTGGGGAAGATTTTGGATCCATAGGGCGACACGCTCCTCTCCTGAATTATCGCCAAATTTTCCTTTGCCTTATACTTTTGAGCTTCTCTCATTGATTCAATCCATCTTTCTCGCCCACTGATTCCTTTGGCTTCCTTACCAATTTCTTGCTTTCCTACTTCCATATTCACCCGAAATATTTTCCCAATTAGTGAACTCTCCCGTTTGCTCCTGTCGATGCTTTATTTGAATTACGTCAGCTTTGCTCAAGATTAATTATAGCTGTAGAAAGATATGTGTTCGATCAAATGTTTGAATTTAAAAGGTCCAAAAACGAAAATTTATAAATAGAATAACAAAATATTTAGATTCCCAAAATTCTCTCTCTGCGTTGTTCTCTTACGTAGTTTTAGAACGTCATGTTACTGGCCAATAAAGTATGACGAAATGACCGTTACATATTCAATTTCTTCAAGATACCTACCAAGGTGAAACCGCAATAAATGTGGTATATTTATTGACCGCTAGCTCACGTCTTGTCAATAGAAAAGAAATGTAAAAATTGATAAAATGGGTGGGAACGACATATAACGCGAGGAACTCCTATTGAAGAATGCTGCAATTTTGGAAAATATTTTGGAAACCCATCAAGGTATTCGTGACTGATCAAGAACTTAACACTCTAATCCTGTTTTATAACCTCTGGTTAAATATTTTCTTGGTGTGAAAACTGACAGGAACATCAGGCGTGATGTGGTGGAATTTCGATATAACGGAGACTGAAATGGCAATTTTCCACAGGTAAAAAGACTTATTTTTACATACATGTCGACGTACTGCATCATCATCACCTGACGTAGTATGCCGAATGATGTAGTTTACCGAAACTTAGATCGGAATAATGTAGTACGGCGAAACCTTGACCGGAATAAATCTATTTTACCAGTTGAAAATTGAAATTTCTGTCTCCATTAGTGTTAAAAGTGAAGTTGATACGTTTTCTCATCGATAAAACGTCAATTTACCGACAATCTGATTTAATAAACAAAACTCGAACTATGAGTTAACGTCATGTTAACGAAAGGGCTTTCTTGCGCTTAGCGTTTACAAGACAACCGGACCAAAATAAAATAGCCAAACGCTGAAGGGTAATACATTCCTAAATCACGGTTCCATTATGTCATTTTTATGTGTGTAAATAACTATTTCATAATATATTTTTTAATTGAATTTAATGTCTCAAATTCTCATTTGAGCTAAGAATTAATTAGTATTGAGTTTTAGGAGTGCGGGAAAAGGTATCATTGACTGGAACTAACCCATATTTGAAATAGTTTAAATAAGATCTATCATTACTTAGTCCTCTACTTATTGTGAGCACAGAAACCAATAGAGGGATTTCCACCTGGGTATATCAATTTTTTATCTCAAACTCGCGAAGAAATATAAACACTTCTGACGAGGAATATGAATAAATACTCCTACGGCTACAGCACATGACCCATCTACAATGATTTAGCTTGCTTCTGAAGAGAAAAGCGTCGAGGGTTGCTTAAAAGGGCTTTAGCATTATGTACCATGGGCGCGTAGCCCTGGCAACATTCGGTCAAGTGTGAGAATCAGGGTGGGCAAGGCGGGATTATGAGATATGGACGAGGGAAGGGTTTTGGGGATGTTTATTAATAGGGGAGAGTAACGTGGGGGGTGGTGGGTTAGGGCGATCGAGGGACAGGAATAGAACAAGGAAGGGTCTCTCTTGTCTCCTCGGGGAATATTCTTGGAATCGAGGAGAGAACAGGAAGGTCGTGCTCCCCTTCTTCGTCCTTTGAGAGGGATAGGATGGGGAGATGGCTAATAAGGGATATCCGTAGCTCCACCTGCTCCACGGTGGCAAATATTCGATTAAATATTCGTGTTAGTAATTGCCGAAACATAGAAAACCTGATCGCAATGTAAATAACCTTTTTATCATTTTTTCCACACGCAGTGTAAGAGAAATTAGTCCCCCGTGCCGAAATTTCTAATTCGATATTATATGAAAACACACGAACTCTCGATCAGTAGAACAAAATCCGTCAGTTCGATTTTCAATATGTTCAAATTTCGTTTCGAATTTACCCATATTTCTCGAAGTGCATATAATTAATCAGAACTATATACCTCAATAACTCGTAATATCACATTTAAAGGCAAATATGGGCGAAAAAATTAAATTAAGCAATATTATAATATGTAACACTTCCTACATAAAATCACCTATGCTTTAAACAAAGAATCCTCAGCTCAGTGATTATGGACAATTCTGGGACAAAGTTTCTCCGAGGACAACACGATGTAACTGGAAGAAGCTCTGGATCACCCTCTGTAAAAGCCAGCACTATCAGGAAGACAAAATTTCCATAAAAACTTGGTATATCCACGAGATTTTCTACTGATTTAACTGAATTTCCATTGCTGCAGCCGGTTCATCAAGATAAGGTGAAGCCGCAGAGCAATGAAGCTACTTTCGAATCCATGGGTTAGAAAAGAGAATGGATGGAACCATACGGTACAATAGCCCAGGGGAATATTGAAACCACTGTTATGCTAGGTAGGTTGATGATATTCCAGATATTTGAGGGATTGCTATCTGAAAAATGCATTTGTTTTTGCGAATAGGTACTATTATCCACATTTAAAATATGAAGAGTTTTCTAGCAAGGTACGCAATGGGAATGCGTTGATACGAATTAACAACCCTTTATTATTTCATCTTTCTTCGCAGTCATAACCCTAGAATTTATTATTCTGAAGATTAATGCATCACTGTTAGACATTGGCAAAGAGACAAAGGAAGATTCAATTGGTTTGAAAACGGATTTGTAATAAAAAGCACCGAACTAACGATGGCGCTGGTGACGGCAAGGTGACGGCAAGAGTAAATACGTAAATTGATAAAGTTGAATATAGATATATATTTAATTTTACCATGGAGATAGTCGTTTTTTAGTTCGCTATTCTTTTCTTTTCTGATCTGGAAAGCCAAGAAGCTTTCGAGAAGCAAGAATGGAGGTACATTAAGAAAATAGTTGTCTGTAGAAAAAGAAAAAAAAATGTAAACCGAGGATGGGAGAAAAGGGAGTTGTTGGAGAATATGGAAGACAGCCAGCAAGAGTAAATACGGAACTTAAAAAGAGGTTACGGGATGTTAAATTGGGGGAGAGTTGAGAAATCGTGAAAGACCACTTTTGGGGCAAAGAAATAGGAAAAATAAATGCAAAGGTTAACAAGGACTATATCTAGGACAGATGGATTTTATTAATAAAACAAGGTTAAAGATAATAATAAAGTTGTAGACGATGGGAGCATGATAAGAGTTAAAAGAAGACACTACCCAAGGATCTATAAAGATTAGGAAAAAAAACTTCAACCATGCAAACTGCGGGGTAAAATGTTTTTACCCCGCAATGCTACCACTATAAGTAAAGAAAAACATTGTTGAAAACTATTGAAATGTGGTGCTCTATGAGTTAGAAATTTCTTCACTGCGGAAGAGGGCGCAAGCAGATTGGAGGTATTTGAGAATGGTAATTTGTCTCTAACTGCATTTATAATTTTATTGTTTTCCATTCGACTGATGTGATTTTCATATTATATTTTCTGTTTAGCACCCATTCAATGTTAATGTTTACCTCTTCACATATTCGTCGTATAACTTCACTCTTTTCCCTGTAAAATAAAGTTTTCCCGCTTTTTCTTCGTAATATTCTCGTCTCACTTCATTCAGCTCAATGATGGTAATAAGAAATCTTTAGAACTATGATAATGGCCTTGTTTCAAAGAGATCTTATCTGAGGGTAAAATAAGTGAAAAACCGAAGCCCTCCAAATAGGTGGGTACTTTTCCATGAATTCATGTCTTTTATGAGAGATAGCTCTAGGCAAAGGGGAGCTAACACTTCGCCTTGTATTGGTGGATTAGAACTTTTTATAATTAATAGAGTATCCTACAGAAGACAGCAGTTGGACCATACCCATTCTCTTTCCTTTGGAAGGAACAGAATTTCCTCATTCAGCACCTTATTAAAATTCATTTAATACACATTTATAGGGTCGTGATTTTCCACTTATTTGAGCATCAGATAAGATCTGTGCTCTTTGAAACAGGACCATTATCCTAGCTCTAAAGATTTCTTCTTACGTTCATTGACCTGAAAGAAAATTACGTAGAAATAGCGGGAAAACGTTATTTGGCAGGAAAAGGAGTGAAGATTTAAGATGAATATGCGAAGAGGTAAACATTAACATTGAATGAGTGCTGAACAGAAAATAGAATAGAAGAATCGCATCAGTCGAATGGAAAACAATAAAATTATAAATTCAGTTTGAGACAAATTACAATTATCAAATGCCTCCAGTCTGCTTGCACCCTCTTCCGCAGTGAAGAAGTTTCCAACCCATGGAGCACCACATTCCACGAGTTTTCACCAAGCTTTTTCTTTACTTCAAGTGTTAGATAACCAAATAATAACATTATCTTTGACTTCTTTTGTAGTTCCGTGTCAAAATTCGTCTTTATGTCCCAGTCCACCGCCTCAAGTGCCTCCTTTACGTTCCAAAACCTATACAATTCAAGGCCTTTCACCTAGCCCCGCTTTCTTTTATTGCTCTTGGAGAGCGATATCGAATCCTTGGCGAATAAATAATTCATCAGGTCCTTAAAACAACCCTTCTATCCGAATCCGTAAAGAAACGTGTCGATGGTATCGCGGTCGCCGTCGACTTACGCTTCCGTCGTCTGAAACGAGTTGTATAACAGGAAGCTGTTGGGTTATTAGCCCGAGAAGATCAACGAACCGTGACTTCTATACTTCCACGTATAATACTACCTCAAGAAAATCAAACATTTTGCCGAAATAAGGTGAAGGTAAGTGTCATAAATTCAAACAGACAATTTATCTTTGACCTTATGAACGCGGAGCACATTATATTTCCAGTCTAACTGCGATTTCCGGCATTGGAAAACATAATCAATACTAATGAAAAAGGAAATTGAGTCCCAAAATCACGTATCGTATAAATATACAATATCAAAAAGCAGTTTTAACACCGGAGATCGCAAAAACGATACTCAGTATTTATATATTTTAACTTTTTTGACTTTGATTTACGTCGATAAAAATAAATATCCCAGTAAACAACTTTGAAAAAAGATATGGATTAAATACTGACCTCTGACTCGACGCCACTTATTCCTTTACCTGGAAATTCATCACAATTTCTTTTAGTGTCGGGTTCAGTCGGCAATACTACTTGAAGATGCAATCAATATAATAAAATAATATTTTTCCCCATAAACCCCTTTCCTTGCATACCTGTTTCGCTTTACTGAAACTCATGCAAAGCTTCATACACGCTCTCTTGTTCTTGAGAACCCTAATACTCCTCCTCTTAAGTCAATTTCATCACAGTCAGTCATGACTTTCTTGGTCTACCCCTTCCTTTCACACCATTCTCCTTTCTATCTTAAATCTATCTGTTCCACTATTCGGCTATCGTCCATTCTCTTAAGGTGGCAAAACTAACGATTTATGCCATGCCTATAGAAAATAGTTGGGAAAAACGTAAACTAGGAGAAATTTATACGATTCGCTTCAATCGAGGCATCAAGTTTTTCTGCAACGCATTAAGTTGCAGGGTGCATAAAATTGCATTCACATAATCAATGTATTTTGTTTTAAAAATGCAATGAAATGAATTTTAAACTTCGCCTAGGAAACCCTGACTCAGTGCAGTGGAGATCCCCGTGATGATGACATGCAGCCTAACCTGAGAAACGCTGCTAAATTGGGTAATTTATAGATAATTAATATCAAATCTGTCATTTTTGATACCAGTTTTCTTTTTCATGCTAATGATCTTCATTAAGTTTCTCTCACTTCATCGATAATTTACTTTTGGATTCGTAATGTTTTTCATGAAAAATTAATATTATTTTTCCAACATTTAACGTCCGATTTTTAGCAAAAATATTTATTTTGAGAGTGTTTGATGAGTGGTATTCCGTAATAAGATAATTCATTTTTCAATGAATACAAATGTTACGCATTATTGGAAATGGAACCTCTTATGTGATTACTTTCTCGGTCATTGACATTACATTTTGCTCCGCTGTGTACCTATATACTCACTGATATTGAGATTCGTTACTACTCTGAGTACTCTGAGATTAGAAAAAGTATTAGAAGTTCAAATGACTTAATTGAGCTTGATTGACAACACAGCATTTATTTTTTCTTCTACTAGTAATTTCATGTAGCAAGAATGGCAGCAATCAACCACAGAATTCGATTGGATGACCGCAGAATCGCCACCCTTAAATTTTTACAGTTCAAGCATGTGAGTAAGATCATAAAAAATAGGATTTACCATAGGCAACTAAACAAAAATATCCCTCTCAAGAGTAGAAAAAAGACAGGAGAAATATTTACGCCTATAAGTTATTCTGATTAAATTTTACACTCTAGTTTTTCAAATTATTAAATTGGAATTTTCCATCACATAAAAATGTAGCTTTTAGCACTGTCCATTCGTGGATTTGCATCCACAAAGCACTAACTCTGATTATGTTTTAAATCTAAATTTAATTCAATTTGCAAAAAAAAATTGTGTTCAAGTTAAAAATATATATTATTCTTCAGATCGGCACACTGCCATTCATACCATCCATATCCTAATAATAATATAATCCATTCTCTATTCATGTATATTCGTATATCATACCATACATAAAGCTAAGGCCGAGCTGAAAAATAAAATAGTGAATGGAGACAAAATCCTTCATCAGTAAAAGATTAGTATTGGTATTCCTACTTCCATCTAAGTAAACCTACTTTTACCGTTAGGCCACCTTTAATGATCACAACAACAGCATAGTAGGTTTTTATTTGGTGACTCGAAGCTTGGGAAACACTAAGCGACCATATTAATATACTTTAGCCATATTAGTACTCATGATTAAAGTTAATACTTAGTACTTTTATAAATAATTTTTATTGTACGACGCGTTTCACCGATTTTCGGCATCGTCAGGTACAGAAGTTTGCTATTTGAGTTAACTGTTGTTGTAGTTACGGGGGCAGAGGGGAAAAAAATATTCGGGCAGGGTTGAAGAAGGAAAAAAACACGTTGATCAAGAGCTAGTGAGGCGGGAAAGGTTAATTTTATCGGAAAGGAGTGCGGGGGGGGATGCGGAAATAATAATTCGATACAAAGGTTAATCGATAGTCTGATAATATATATTTGTTCATGTGCGTCCATTTTCAGGTCTTTTGGGAAGAACGTATTAAATTTCGGGTATAAAATCGCTCGTATGTTTGTTATCGAGCAAGTGTTTAGCAAAAGATGAGGTGGAATCCATATTTCTATAACTTCTGGCATGTTCTTTGATACCTGTGCTAAAACCTTTACCAGATGTATTACATTTTGAAACTTTTGTACTTAATTTTATAAATACCAGAATTTAGGAAAGTTTTGTAAAAAGTACTAAGTATTATACTTCCTTTAAGTATAATACTTAGTACTTTTACCCCCGTCGGTTGTAAAAGTAAATATGAATGTAAATTACTTCCATCATCTCCATCGTGTCTAAAACAAATCAATCATCACCGATATCCAATTCTAAACTTTGAATCCGCACCAGTATTTGCATTCGCAAAACCACACCCCCCTCCAAATACCTTTCATCCCCTAGGCATTGGTTGGTACACTACCTCGTAATGCAACCGTTCTTACGAGTGCCGCTGATTATCACAGGAAAATTAGCGATATCCTGAAAGACCCAGCCTACCGCATGATTTCCCAAGATCCTACGGATTCGATTGTGAGAAAGACAAATGTTCTGGCCAAGAAATCCATTCCAAAACCGGAAGAAAGGAAGAATTTGATACCCCAAGCCCCGATTCCTCTGAGGCTATACGGATTGCCGAAAATACATAAATAGGACGCCCCACTCAGACCCATTGTCAGTGCTATTGGGTCACCCACGTACCTTCTGGCGAAGCATATGACCAGCATCTGTGGTATTATGCGACCACCACATAAAAAATTCAGCACATTTTTCCCAAATTTAGGATGAAATCCGCCTTGACGAGGGAGACCTGCTGGCGAGTTTTGATGTCGTGTCGTTATTCACTAGAATACCAATCGGGGATACAATTCAACTACTTCGAACGAGATTCGACCAAAACACCATCGAGTTATTTCACCACGTTCTCACGTCGACCTCTATCCTATACGGCGGGAAGTTCTACGAACAGATGGAAGGAGTCCCTTTGGGTTCTCCGTTATCACCAGCTATTGCCAATTTTTGCATGGAAGATTTTGAGGATCGAGTACTGACTTCGGCCCCATTGAAGCCAAAATATTTCTTCAGGTATGTGGATGACACATTCATCGTGTGGCCACATGGACGTGACAGCCTTGATGGATTCCTCAGTCAAATGAATAGCATACATCCTAGTATTCAATTTACTATGGAGTTGGAGGCTTTAGATGTTTACCTTTCTTGGATAAAAGAAAAGGAGATTTTGGCTGGCTGGCTGGCTGAAAGAAAAGGAGATGCTGTGTACCGAAAACCAACACACACCGACCTATACCTCAACGGGAGGAGTCATCATCATCCGGCGCAGAAAAGGAGTGTTCTCACTACGCTTTTCCATCGAGCGAAAACAATTGCAGACTCCAACAGCGTTCAGACGGAGATAATACACCTAAAAGACACCTTCCATGCGAATGGATATAGCCTACGGAAAATAAATTTGGCCTTAAAAAGAACGTTCTCCGCCAATGGAGTGGAGATATTGGAAGAGAAAGAAAAACCCATCGCTAAGGCTTGCCTTCCTTATATCTATATCTAACAATACATCGAGGATATAAAAACGACAGAGAGTGGAAACGATACAGAAACCGAATGCTAAACTCAAACATTTCCTGGTCACATGTAAGGACAACCTCAGCCTGAAAACAACAGGGGTATACCGCATACCATGCGAGTGTGGTTAGGGCATATATTGGCGAGACAGGAAGGACCATCGAGCAAAGAAAAAAAGAGCGTGAAAGATGTATTAGGCTTTTCCAACCGGAAAAGTCTGCTTTAGCAGAGCATAGCCTTGACCATGGCCATCGTGTCAATTTCCCAAATTCCACACTACTTTCCCGGACGTCCAAATATTGGGAAAGAATAACGAAAGAAGCCATATTGATACAGATCGAACAAAATAACATCAAAAGAGACAACGGCTACAACTTAAGTAGGATTTGGCGCCCAGTAATTGATGAAATTCAAAGAACTCGTAACGGCCCCCACAAAAATGGAGCATCTTCGGCTATATATAACCGCCAGCATCCTCACTCGACTCATTATCCTGATGACGATGGCTGAGTCAACCATCGAAACGTTGATCAATTATCTTGTGTTGTTATGTTGAAAAGTAATCTTACCCGGTGTGAAACCCAAGAAACCTTCACGTACATAATTCGCCGGGAAAACCTTAAATCCTTTATAATAAGTTTTATCTTTAATCATGAGTACTAATGTAATACACTTCTACAAAGTGAAGCCTGCCACTGTCGAGTTTATACTTTAGCTATTTTTATTCTCATTGAACAGCATTATTTAAGTATAGATAAAACTACTACGGAAATCTTAAATTGGCAAAAACATCACACTCAAATCAGTGTCAAAATTTAAATGGAATACAATATTTTTTCGCCCTTTAAGCACATGATGAAATTTAAGCATTTCTTTATAACTGAAAATACTCTATCCGACCTCTCTGACCTGACTCCTCCCATCGAAGGAGTCATTAGCCATAATACTACACCCCGTCTTCAAAGTTCTCCGTTTTTTTCATCGCTAATTCGCATTCATTTTGGCCATTCTTAAAGACAAATGTGTTTTCCCTGTAATAAGTTGTCATTAAATAAAGCCGGATGCTGAAACTGTTTGTGTTAACCCTAAAACACTTTAAATGTACGTAATATTTACCCGATAAAATTATACGATTCCGAAATTGCCGTTGGGAAAGCGGTAGTAGGGGTATTGAACATCTACCTACCGTAATAAAAAGTATTTACTTTTGACAGAAAACGGTTACCTCAACTGCTAGTTAGGCACTGAGTTGATGCGATTTTACATGACGGTATGAGGCCGTTCCAGGCATTAGTCTTAAATTGAATACTCCTTTAAAGGACCTTTAAAGGATTATTTTGAGGAGATACTGCCTCAAAAAGGACAAATATTGCAATTTCAATGATACTTATGCTCCCGCATAATCTAAGGCGTTTTCACAGGAAATAAATCCACAAATATTTTAAACGCAAGTTATTTATTTCACGCTCGTATAGTGGCACTATCACACGTATATGCAAATATTTCGATTGTGTGCCGAAAATTCATTTCCAAAATGAAAGATCAATAATATGGATAAGGCACTCATTAAATACCTACCGCAGGGTACTTAAATTACTTCCCGAAACATTTTGCAGGAAAGTACGTCATTAAATGAGACTTCATCACCAGTGCTTACACCTCTGACCCTTTGATAGTTGTTAATGTTACTTGTTAGGCCACACCTGACCCCATAAATTATTACCCCAGGCTCAAATGGTGTTCCGAATGGCGTAGACTGAATCATTACCGGAGAATGGTTCTTCATTAGTAAACTTGCTAAGCCCTTGCGAATCGCATCTGCCTCCATACGTCTCAAGGCAAAAGTGCCCGTGGACGTAAAGTTTTGTGCTCACGGTCCGTAGTTCACGATCGAAGAATAAAGTATCAAGACCCGGTGGGAAAGATTCCTTGCACGACCTTTTATAGCTGACGGTAAAAAAATTGAGACGTCTAAAACAAAAAAATATAACATCGGAAAACATGAGCATAAATCCAAGAGTAGCAAAATGAAAACGTGAGAGGGGAAAAAGGGGCGGAAAATGGGAAAAAATAGAATGTGACCTGCATATTGTTTCACAGGATTGTTTGAAGGAAGTGAAAATTAAAAAGTTATTACAGTGATTGAGTCGCTATAGTATTCATCTAAATTCATGAAAAGATAGTAACAACGTATAAAGACAAGTAGGTAGTTGAGGAATGTAAACTGAGGCTTTGGGGGCAAATGAGAATGAAAGAGCACGAGGTAGCGGGGAGGTATTTGTCGTATCAGATGGGGACTTCAGACAATGATATAACAGAGGAGACAGAGGAGAGAAAGAGGTCCAATTTAAGTGGCTTCTGCCTTGAAAGGGTGGGGGAGACAACGCTGGGAGAAATGCGGTCAAAGGGATGAAGCGATTGCATACACGGCCCACAGTCCCGGAGACAATGAGCAGTGGACGGAACTCCGACCAAGATCCAACAAAACCACCCCCGCAATAAAAGGAACAGAGGGAGAAGGAATGGAGAATGAAAGGAATACGGGGTGCGAGGGGTCGGAAAAAATCTCGGCGTCTCTCTCCTTCCTATGTGACGGGGGTGGACGGTTGGAAAAAGAGCTAGTCGGCGCGAGTTGAAATGACTTCAGAGGAACTGCGGTTGTCTTGAGGGCTCACGGGTTAGAATCAGAGGAGGTTAACAAGAGAGATAAGACACGGGTACGAGATAGAATTAAATGAAAAGGACTCATTAACGAGACGGTGGGGTAGCGAATATAAAACAGTAACGGGTTAACGTTTTCCGGTGTTTTTCTGTGAAGTATTTGCACTGCACAATGGAAATAAGCCCTTGTAATTCGACAGAAGAATGTTTTCCGGAATTATTTTGTGAAAAAACGGCATTAGAAAACAACAATAAACTTTTGTATTTCCGCACACGTTTTCCGGCATAATTATATGAAATGACGGCATGACACATCGAAAATGATTAATCGACATTCCACAGAAGGCTGGAAGAAATAATGCTTGAGAATTCTTCTTCAAATATTTATTGTTAGCCAGCATGAAGCGAAAAGGTCATCACGTGTCTCTTATGAGACGTGTTACAGATGGAATTATTTACCTGAATTCCCTATAGGTCTTATAGCTGGTGAACTTGATAGCAATATCAATGAAAACATCCAAACAATCACTCAATCAAAGCATCGGTACCTGAAATTGGAACCCAAAAGTGCTGCATACGAATTAAAGATTTAGTTTTCGAAGTTTCAGTTCAAAGTTCAGTTAAAAAATCCTGATAGCGGTGTTATTTAAAAATAATTATGTGAACACCTAGAGTGAAAATCAACTCAGTTTGACAAAGTCAATCGTAATACATTCAGTGGTTCCAGATAAATGATTATCAGTCACTGTATCCCTGGTATTTACCTTTTATACAAGTAGTACCTATTATGCATGTATATTTTTTAATTTTTTAGCATATTTTTCATTCATTGACACCATTGGGAAAATGTTTTACTAACTATTTTAATGGGGTCGCAAAACGGAATCATCTTGATTAAACTCGTCCACATTTAAAAATTGAGTTTCCATAGTAATATGGGAAGAGATTTTTCATTAAGACACGAGGAAACACGAATGAACTGATTACGGATAGAGAGTACGAGCTCAAAAAAAATTACTTGGGCTGTTTTGTACATCACACCTTGGTTTGCAAAAGGGTTAATATTTAACGAACACCTAAAGTATGATTTTGTCACGGAGTTATTAGAATTTTGGGAAAGCAAGCAGAAATATGAAATGAAATTTTTCGCAGGCCAGCGATAAAGCTGTGACGATGCAGCAGATGAAACATAAACCACACTCTGGTAAAAATGACTACGCCGTCCCTGCAGGCTATGCCAAAGAAGAAAACTTTATGGAAAATCAATATTTTTTCCTCACTGAATATCTATTTTACAGCCATTTTATGAACGGCATAAATCGTCGGAAAAATCTCTTCCTATGAAACTTCTTTAGTACACCATTCCAGAAAAGGAGCTAAGCCTGGCTAAGCTAATTAGAAAAAAGTGTTTTTTCTAAAAAAGGAGCTAAGCACGGCTAGGAGTATAACATACTTGAGTTAATAGTTTTTCCCTTTCATTAACCGTAGGTTATACTCGCAATGCAACTTCAATTTACTAAAATTCCTTTAATAGTCATCATTAAAAAAAAGTATTTCTTAATGAACAACATGAAAATAGAGCGCTTCCCTGGTTTATCCATGTTGAGAAAAAGGATGAGACTCGAATAACGAAACAAACATATGGTAGTGGAGCGAATGGGCTTAGAGGAAGGGATAGACCGAGAAAATCATGAGTGAATGTGGTGGCAGAGAATCTAAAAGGAAGGAATATTAGGGGCCATGAGAAGATAAGGGTAAGCATGAAGCAAGTACGAGGGTAACTGAAGCGAAAGAGATTTACAACGTTAGGGCAGTATGAACGAAATTATTAAATGCATAATCAGCTTTACAGATCAGTCACAAAGAATTACATTTTTTCGAATATGCCTACCCACAGATGGACATTAGATTAGACTATGCCTAGACAAAGAAAGCCAGATTAGAATATCTATGTGCATAGATTGCAGTGTTAGAAAAAGTCTAGTTTTCTTGCTCGTTTACACCCTATTTTACATTCCCTGCCCCGACACCGACGTCAGACCCTTTTGTCTCTTCCCCGCCACCGTCGTCATGCCCACCAATCCCAGAATATCTTTCCTCCCACGCACAGGGCCTACCCCCTTTAAACTCGCCCCAGCCTTCCTTCATTTACACACCAATCCCTTTATAAGAGCACCCCTACCCTTACTCCACATCCCCCAGCCTCTCTCTCCCTCCCACTCTACACCCCTCTTCACATTATATGCCCCTCGCACTCCTTCGGAATCTTGGGACTGTGAGAAGCGGTCACGCCTTACGTTGACCCCACCCCTCATCCTCCCTGGACCCGTTCCGTTCGCATCTACTCGCCTTATTATTTTAGAGTTATCCCACTTTTATCCACACCCTCCTCCCACGTGCACAACCCACGCCTACTCGCTTCAACCTCTTCTCCCTCGCCTGACTCCTCTCAATCCATTCCTCTTCATCTTCACTTCCAAAATCTCTTACCCACTATTCCGCGAGAAAAAGATCAGGCCAAAGTTATCCTCATACTTTAGGCATGCAGTGGTTTCCTTCAAATTATTTTGCTCGTAAAAATTGGCAATGCGAAAAGTTGTATAAAGAGGCTACTACATTTCTTATAATTCAAATGCTTTTGAGTTTATTTTACTCACATAGCCATGTCATTAGGGCTACGCTACGACGATGTTAATTAGCCGCTTAATCGGTGCGAGTATAGTCTTAGATAAAAATAGAAGATGGGGAAAGAATATAATCAATTCCTTAGATTTCAAAACATTTTGTTTCCTCCCATAAAAACATCATAAGAGCTTCAATGCTGTGGCGATTTTTTTTGGAGGCTTAATCGGTGTAGACCTTTTGAGGATTTTGCCGATAACGTTTATAAAAGAGGCCAATCTATTTCTTAGAGTAAAACATTTTGCATATTGTACCCTCCCATAACCAAAACATAATGAATTAAATACTATGATGATTTTATAAAGCGACTTCATTGGGGCGGATATTTTGGTCTATAAAAATGGATGATGAGATGAACTTTTTAAAAGAAGCCAGAAGCCGATATATTTCTCAGAATTAAAAGCATAAAGCATGTTTTTTCCTCACAGAACTAGAACGAAAGGGTTTACATACAATGGAATTTTGATGTAGCAGCATTATTGGGGCGTAATGGCCATCTGCTGTCATTGCACCTTCATAAATCGAGTCACTACTATTTTTGGTTTGTTAGTTTATGACACTATATAATTTCCTGTTTACCTAATTTATAAATGTGCATATTATGAAGCAATTTTATTCATACAATAGAATATGATCGTTCTGACAATTTAATAGAATGTGAAAACCAGCCAAATATTTACACATGTATACAATAGATCGAATAGGCCAAGTCTCCTTTAAAGGATACTTACTAAACGCATCAAAATATTTTGTTGCAGTCAAATCTATTTCTTTTTATCTAATTTTTTCCCCGTAATTGTAAGGAATATTTCTTCTACTCTGTATGTTTACCTAATGGCATCATCTTAAGCACGTAATGTCATCACGTGGTTTTTATGACTTGCGTCTTTAGGTCAAAGATACGACCGACATGTCATTCAACGGCCTGCGCTGAAACTATCTAAGTTGTGTGGAACACGGAAAAATGTAGTATTTAGTCCAGCAAAGGATGGATATTTGTGACTTCACACCAGTAAGTAATACTTATTGTAATTTTAATTTTAATAATGTAATACATGTAGTAATTTTGACAGCGTAAAATATCATTAGCATATGAAACATAAAGTATGAACCGTGCATTCCAAATTTCCGTAACAATGACTAGTGACTGATAAAACTGAAGGTCCAATGACCACTCAGATTCAAAAGCAATGCAGTGATAGCGGTAACGTTTGCATAAATACCTTGAACGCAATATTTAAAAGGCATTTGAAGGGAATGAATGAGATATTTTCCGCCCTTAAAATATCAGTGCATAAAATAAAAAGCTTAAAATCATATATTGCTGGTTAGAACTACACGCCTAATACGCCTAACTGAGCTAAGGTCACCAGACAAATATTTCCCTTTTCTACACGCTGCAAAATCCTTCTCCCCTGTCCAAGACTGCCTCAGATTGGCATTCTAAAAACTGAATTTGCTCTCCATATCAATGAATTCCCTTCGCATGTTTACAATGGAAATAACCTTACGATTTTATGATCGTTTACCATTCCTTTTGGGCAGAAGTGAGCTATTCCTAAATAAGAATGGAAGTCCCGAACACTGGGAAGAATAACACTACGGGATGAGAAATGCGGAAATATGCAGGATACTTTAGAAAATGTCTACGAAGAATATTTCTGAGAAGGAAGAATTAGATGAGTTGAAATGGCTCGGAGATGTTCATCAGGTTGGTCGGTTATTTGGGGGAGTGAGGGGGACCGGCAACTAATGGTCATTTGCACCATTTACGATAGATGGTTAGGCCTGAAAGGGATGAGAAACCACTACTCAAGCTACCACATCAACCTGATCCGCAGGGTTCATCAAGAGTATACAAGATGAACAATTCATGGAAAGAACACACTAAGAAAACAGAGAGAGGTGAGCGTAAATCATAAGCAGAGAAGTAAAAGAGGCAGAACCGCTTGGACACTAAGCAACTCAGATAGGAGTAATATAATAACGGAGCGAATAAAAAAAAACTGAATGCTAATTTAATCATTCTCTGAACGCAATAATCATTTAACAGCCAGCCATCCTTATCAAGAGACAATTACCAAAAAAAACTAAATAAAGAATGAAATGATAATTTCTACTTCATGGATGATTGTGGAATTCATAAGTACCAAGAGAGGAGTGTTCGAAGCCGTTAAGATAACTCCCAACAGGTAACGTGGTACATACAATCACGAACGGTGTGAGAGATGCATTCTAAAGATAAATTTTAATTTTAAATTTATAAATTATTTCCAAAATAAGTGCTGACATTGATGTTTGATCGCCACATGTGGCGCAAAACTGGGAGAAGTGACGGGCAAATTCCAGCAGTAAAACGTAAAAAAAGAAGTAATTCCAAAGGTTATGTAGCAGATATCTCGCTATGTACACGTAATTTTGAATGAAAAAAGTGCTCCAAACATATTGTTTCTCTTCAATCAATGCGTACTTGGTTATTTTGCAGTCATGAATTATACCAGGGGAAGTAGTGAGTTAAAATCTATCACTCATTGTGCCTGTCATTCTTAATACATTTGGATGGTCAAAACTGAGGGAGCTTAGTATCCTAAATATGCGAATATGTCGATATTTTTCTTCAGTTAAACTCATGCTTCATAAATGCCCTCCTATTCATAAGAATGCTAATGTTCCTTCTCTTTAGAGTACTTTCCACCACACTCAACCATGACTTTATCGGTCTACTTCTTCATTTCATACCATTCACTCTTTATCACAAATCTGCTTATCTGCTTTCTTATTCGACTATCATCCATTTTATCGACATCACCAAACAAACGAATTACGCTGCTTTCATATACGCCCGGAGATTCCATTCAACATAAAATCATCACCCACACATTCCCAATTAATATTTTCAGCGGAAAAACTCTAGTATATTTAATTACTCTATCGACACACTGTTTCGAGGGAGCTACTCTCAGTAGAGGCTTTAAAACCGAAGAAACATCAAGACCCACTAAACACCAGCGGACAAAGAAGAACAAAAGAGAAATGGAGAGACTAAGGATGACATAGTCTTTCGATATGCTACAGCAGTAACTCGAAAGACTCCAGAATGTCTTCGCGACCACTCGCTTGACCCTAATATCGGAGGAGACGATGGGAAGGATAAAGAAATAAAAAGTGAGGGATGAAATAGGGACGAACCACTCCTCCCGAGCTTCTACAAGTGAATTGAAGGCGGGGATGAAAGGGCTGAGAGAGAGTTTCAGAGATAGAATAATGTAGGGAGAGAGAGAGAAGAGGGGTCGGTTGGCGTGACCCCGTAGACCCAGGAAAATGCGACCCCACACCCCTGGTACATCACCACCAGAGAGCGAATTTCTTTGTGACCGTCTCTTTGGAGGTCTCATCTACATATGCATGAGAATAATAACTCTGCACGGCATCGCAAGGGTGCATGGCGGTGGTTGCTTAGTGTCCAGCCATTAAATGAGAATAGAGAGGAAGGAGTGCAAAGAAACTTTCACTTACAAAAACTGTATCCCCTCAAGTCATCTTGTTACAAACTTTGTGCCAAACATTTGACAAAACATTGGACAAAATATTTGGCAGAATAATTAGTTAAAACTCCAAAAAAAGTGTACAATTCAGCTGGTGATGAAACAAGTTTGGGTTTTGAGCTGTGAGCTGAATTATAAAATTACAAAAAACTAAATCAAATTCATTTCTGCGAAAATTAATTTTTACGTGCTAAAGCGATGTTATTCATATGTTTAAACCAGAAATACTTATTTTTTACACGTTTAAATACATTTATATGCATCCACATTTATCCGCCGTGATTTAAATACATCTGAAATGCTTCTGTTAGTCTCAACGATTTGTAAGTTACCTACATTTAGCCGTATTAAAACATATTATTTTACATGCGCCATTCAAATACGTCCATTTTACAAGAAGTCTGTAGCGTAGGTTCCAATGTTTTGACTTCATCTTCCAAGGAGCATCATGACTGCGGCCCACTGGTTTTAGGGAGCAATAAAATGGACCGAGGATGAATCCTAATCATCGTGACGCCGGTTACAGCTTGCTGAAATATGAAACGTTATCTAGCCCCAATCAGTTCCGTAGCTCCCTGTTGCTTATTTTATCGCCATTGGCTCACATTATTGCGTTGCTGAAATATGAAATGTTATCTTACCTCAATCAGTTTCGTAGCTCCCTCTTGCTTATTTTATCGCCACTGCCTCACCTTACCAATATGATAATGACCGCGGTACTTTTCGCGAATAATAGAGGCAATTTTACACGAGTTTCCGACTGCCCAAGAAAATATTAAAGTTTTTTGCAGCTTTTACAGAGGAATCAACTGAAAAACTGAGAAATAATATCGGACATGAGTGAATAGCTAATTTCAGGTTAGCACTGTACAATTGTCTGAAAACCCGAAAAATCAAATGGTTGAAAATGCGTCATCAGATTCATAAGGTATAAGTCATAATTAATATTGACTACTCGGGTTCCCAAGGTCACAAACTTTTGTTGCCAACTTCTAAAATGCTCTAACTGCTGGTCAAGTCAATCAAAATTATCTTTTTCCTCTACATCCAATTGCTTAAATGGGTTTCTCTGGCAGGTTAAGAACACTATTAGCGTAGTCTACTGCATCTTTGATTGAATCGTACACATTTTCATGATTCATAAAAACTGCCATGTAATACGCTTCTGACTCTTTCTCAATTTTGTCCGAAGAGATTTCAGATAAAGTGCGATAAGATAGTTGTCAGCATCATGTTGCCTGTTTTGCTTACTGCTCTCGCAAAACTTCCTGACGCTGCCCAGTGGACGATTTTAGGACACAGGCTTCGGAACATTAAGTTTCCAGCGAAAAGGGGGTGGAGGATTTACAATTGTAGGTCAGAAAAGCTTTCTATTTAATTTCTGCGAACACTTAAGCGCTTCAAGAAGTGTGATGACTCACCACTACATTCCATCCCGTTTTGACTCGTTCACTATGAGACCTCAAGACTGCCTGGTAAAGCGTTTGGTAATTTAACCTTGAAGTTTATTAGCATTATGTGCCTTGTGCCTTTTTAACGAAATAGTTTGGTTCCCTTGCTTCATTCTCTATCGTTGCCTATCTCTTTTTTGATCCGTCTTTTCCTTTCACACCACCACTTCCACGCCCCCTCTTGCCACGCAGGTCTGCGCTATTAACCTATGAGGATGACACCATCTTCCCTCCGATACCTAGCCCACTCCTTCCGCTTCGCGGAGGCGACTGCCACCAAGGGCCGTACACTCAGTCGCCCCTTTAGGACTCGCCAAGCCTGTATATGTCATCATGCCCTACTGACGTAATCAACGGGTGTAAACCATTGACCTGGAATATAGTTATATTCAAGGTCTATGGTGTAAACTACCCTATATCCGTAATCAGAGCGGCCATAAAAAAAAAACGAACCCTACTCCTGTAGGGTTCCCTAAAGGGTACCTCAGGCACGGCTACACCCTATATAACTATGGCTGCCAGAATCCGTCTTGCCAGAATCCGTCTGCTTAACACCTCGATAAAAAAATCGTTGCTAGATTACCTATGATGTGAACTAAGCTCATGAAAATCACTATGTACTTTATAAAAACGTAGCAAAAATGTATTTGATACTGCTTTGTACCAGATAAGTTAATATTTTAGGAAAATAAAATGCTGTCAACTATACGGAGTACTTGCACCCTGTCGCCTCCCTTATATATTTTCTGTTATTCCGTGTGTGACATTAGGTACGCTCTTAAATACCATTAAGTTATTTATTAAAACATGGAAAACGTTTCTCATGGCGTTATAAGCCCAATAATTGAATTATTAACGAAAAGTAAATACTATAGATTAACCTGCTGATGGCACCAATTCCTCTAACACAAATTTACTTTGTTGGTGCGTATAGTAATACATAACGTCAACGTAACTTTTTCTTTATTCACTAAAACCTATTATAACAATTATGGCACAACTATGTGCCCGATAAATGAATGTTTAGAAGGAAATTAATGCTGTCAACGAACCTGCGGACGAGACTACGTATACCAATCCGGATTTCATTTTTCAGCTCTAGTTTGGTCCGATCCCTCCATCAGTTGGAAAACATGGCGTTACGTACGCAAACCAAATCGCATACTGTACGTCATCACAGGACGTCCTACAGCGTAACCACCCACCACTCCCGAGAATTCGTTGTAGGACCGACTAAGTATATAATTGCAGGGTTCCTCCGCCCCTACTGCTGCCATAATGTAGGGGTGACTGAGAATGCGGCCCCAAGTTTCGCTGCCACTGTGTAGACAGCAAAGCAGAGAGAGGTGAACTTCAGCGGGAGCATTGCATTTAATGTTATGCGGCCTAATCCTAATGGAAGTTGACTTACCTCCTTAATGCGTTTTTCATTAATTAAACAAAGGTGCACACTATGACTAGTATTTTTTTCTCCCTCTGAGTGAATTTGAAAGCAGTAATCTAAAAATTTCAGTGGAAAGCTCTCCGGGGAAGAGCGTTGGGATTTTTTTTATCTCCAAGAGGGGCAAGAGTTTGGTCGAGTGGATCGAAGGGAAAAGTTTGTCACAACCATTTGTAACTTCTGGGTAGGCCTCGCTTTTTTCTTCTTCTCTTTTCGGACGTTGAATTTAATGTCGTGTGGGCGGTGGAGTTTGCAAAGGGAAGATGTGGGGAAAGGAAAGGAAATCGAAGAAAGAGCACACCATGAAACAGAATTGCTCGTGAGAAGAACTTTAAAAGCATTTCTCAGGAGAGACATGCATGATTCCAGTCACCACGGAAGCTATCCCACACTTTCTAGAAATTACCGGTCAATATTTTCTCTATCTTACGGATCAGCATTGTCCTTCCACTCCTTACACTCAATTATAAAGTTAAAATCAAATTTAGGAATCTTTGTACATAGCACGTCTAAGATAGTTAATTACTTTAATGTAGCACTGGGCTACATGACAATCAATATTTTGGTAGGCTAGGTCTTTGAGAGTATAACCTTTTGTCTCGCTGGCCAAGAGGGCATTCTATGAGAAGGGGACTTGATTAACAGATAGCTACACAAGTCTGGAAGTGAGGAAGCACTCTACCAAAACATAGCAGGTTGAATGCTCTTAAATGGCGGGAAAACCTTGAAAATAACTGCGGCAGAGAAAAAGAGATTGGAAGCAATGGATGCGACACCAAGGAAGAATGATAGAGATTAAATGGCCGGAGAGAATCACCAACGAATAAGTTATAAGAATATTTGGAGGGAGAAGATGTATGGTGTAAACTGAAGAATCACTGAAGAAACAAAAGTGATTGCTAACCTATTTCTATATAATAGACTTGAAAACAATTATGAAAGGAGAAATGAATAGCTAGAATCATAAAAGAAGACCAAAAATGGAATACGCCAGGTAAATTATGAATGACGTCAAAGTGAAAATTATTTTGGACTGAAACGGCTCGTTTAAAGAAGAGTCAAGAGGAGAGTTGCAGCTGATAAGTCTTCGAATTGATTACTGCTAATGATAATGATGGCGGATATAGGGGAAACCTTGCCGGGAGGAGCATTAATTTAAATGATTCTCCAAACGGTACAACTAGGAATAACTGTACTTCCCCTTTCTATTTAAGAGAAAAGTCTCTTCACACTAGCATTTTACACTAAATTAAAATTACTAATTTTACATGAAAAATATAAAGATACATAAGTTCTGAGTATTTTATTAAAGAACTACTCAAATAAAAACTAAAACTGAATAAATCCCGATTATTGAGGAAATGTAAGGTTAAGCTATACAGAAATGTTTGAGGACGTATATGGCGCCATAATAGAAAAGCTAGCTTTCAAGTAAAACTCGACAAGAAAACGTAATATAAAATAATGACAATATTAATAGGAGAACAGTTCCCAAGCATTACTACCAAAGATGAAACCCCACGTGATAGATTCATAGGAAGTTTATAAGTAGTCACAGGTACAGACCTGTGCAGAGTGTGCTTCCCATGACTTAATGTTAAGGAAATTGGATGCAAATGGATGTAAATTCAATGATTTGAAGAAGGTTTAGAAGATGAAGCCCTAGATAAGTCTGACAAGGAGTAAATAAATTTCACCATTAAAAGGAAATAAAATAATGTCCTGGAAGGGAATATTACGTATTATTTTTCCATTATCAGAGGTAACATTCCGTAGGTAGATTTAAATGGTAGAGGGTATAGCTATAATTTTTTCAGTTGCCGGCATTAGTCCACCAACACGATTTCATTCATCTGCTCGGCATAAGTCCTGCCTCTATTCATTACATCTGTGAAGCCAACTCTCTTTCTTCCCCTTCGTTACTTACTCAACACCCTTCACTTAACCTCTTGGCCTCCAGCATCCAATCACCCTTCATTGCCTCTTCCAACTACCTACTCTGCCTCCTCCTGAACTCATCTAGAAGTTCCTCTTCCCACCCACCATACCAAGTACTTCTTCCTTTGTCTTCCTTTCTGTCTACCACACATAATCTATTCTCCTTCACGCCCACATCTTAAACATCTGCAGCCTATTCTTGTCCTCTTACCTTTGCGTCCAAATTTTCCTCATAATACTACAATTTAAACAGAAACGTAAGAGAACAACGATGGGATGATTAGAATTACCATTATTATAAGTAAAATGGAAGTGAAGGCTCTATTGAAGAGAAATTAGGTAAGAATGGAATATGGAGGCTGTTTAGATATATTTAAAAATGAAGGAGCATCAGGAAGTGCCATATAATATATAAAAAACAAGTTAACGCTCTGAAATAGATATTTTCAAGGAGAATGCAGCTCTCAGTTATCATATCTTCAGAACATAAAAATTAAAACCAGTGGTGACCACGCTAAACCCTTCGCTAGAACTCATATGGGCCAGAAAAGAAAATGAAATGAACAACAAGTCACTGATATAGTGAGGCTTTCTTCCACAATAAATCTTTCCTCGTATTCCATTTTTTGCTGTTGCATCACCCGTGTTTACTACACTGGGTGAATATAACCCCATAATGCCAGCCCGAGAATATCATTTGTTCTGAGAGCACGACCGCGCTGCGCAGCTACACAGCACGAGTTATGGCTTTCGTCGTCATATTGCGAGAGGCATTCTGTCCTTTTCCATTGCATCTCCCTCCATCTTCTCTCATCTTGATTGTTTTTTAGTCAAATGCGAAGCGATAAAAATTGCATCGCTACGTGACGTTCTGGTTCTTTACGCAACATGGTAACCAATGGGAAAAGGAAGCATCCATCTCCAAGCACTCAAGAGTGGCGTTCTCACTGCAATGCATCTCGGAGAATATAGTCAAGACGTATTTTTATTCCCGTCCCTGAAGACCCAAGCGTTAGCGTCCCAATCGACCCACTCGTGATCAAGTAAGCAACTTTAGATCTACAGTGTTTATGTTTCTCTTGCCCAAAGACTATTCTGCTTCCTCTTGTTTTCTTCTTTCAGTTTTATAATTTCTGAAAAAGTAACTCTCGATCGAGGAATTTTAATGCTGAACACAATTTGACGCAACATGAGAATTTTTGAGTAATATCGCAGCTCGAGGGAAGTTAGAAAGCATTTCTTGTCATTAAAATTTGCTAACCAAAAGCATTGTGTATACGGGTCCCAAGATGTATATCTACACTTTCCGCAGTCACATCATTGTTGGAGGAGGCGCTTTTTAAGGTGACGAATGACACCTCAAAATAATTCAATTTTTTAACTCTTTTTTTGCAAGACTAACACAGAAATGTGTGCTCACTTTTTTATCAAATTCTGGAGTAAGAGTTACTTTTACACTCCTCGTTCAACTAAATTGAAATCAACTGTCATAGACACCCCAAAGAACTACACATGATTGGATACGAGCAGAAGTAGCCATGCATTGGTAGACAAATATTTATCCAAACTGAAAGTAAACATATATTTTATACATTTTTGTGTAAAATGACAATAAAAAGGGTCAAGATTAAATATATGAGCCATTTTCCCTATCTAGAAGCTTAGACTATCAATCGCGTGGGGGTATTGCCATGCGTAGTGTATTTTTATCCGGATTAAACACTAAAATGGTAATAACTTAACGATCACCTTGTGAATCCGATTCAAACGTGGATGAGTTGGACTACTATTCAAAGGTGGACGCTTTGCGCGACAAACAAGCGATTAATTTCTCGACGGACAATGCGAGATACGTGCAATATTCACATTTCAGTCGTCCTAACCCCGTCTCCACGTCCGAATGATTCCATCCACTATCCATCCTCTATCCTATCATTGAATAAGGGTCGCCGGGAGAGACCCAGGGACATCATTCAAATGAATTCGGTTCCATGAACTTTTCATCGGTCTTACCCCCTTCCCTCTCGCAAGCATGCCCATCTCTCCTCCGCCGCCATGCGAAACGTTTCTCTCCCATCTTCCCCTCGGACTAAGGGACTTTGCATGACGTATTCCATCCCTTTTTTCATTCCGCGTACCTCTACGCCGTTCCCCCGTAGCTACGGTCCTTCTCAGAACCACCACTTCCATCCTTACCCACCCTTGCACCCATGGACCTTCTCAGGACCATAACGCCCAACCCCCCCCTTTCAGGCCTTGTTCAGGACCAACACTCCCACTCTCTCCACTGAGGCCCCATTCCAGACTCAGAATTCCCACTCGAGCGAGCCTCTGTTTTCGTAATGCGGTCACGTACCGCAATGATTCCTCGGCCCCAGAGTCCCGCCGTCTCTTCGACCCGTTTCCCTACCCTGCCACTCACTTCCCCTCCAAAATTTCTCCCACTCATCCCAGAGAATTCCCACTTCTCTTTCCCCCCGTTTCGACCACTCTCCCCTTTTTCTCCGCCCTGGTGCTCCAGCGCTTGAACTCTTTTTTTCCTCTCTTCTGACTCTGCAACCCCCGCATCCAAAGGTCTCTCTCCACCCCCGCACTCCCTTCAACCCGCCCACCCACACGCATCGGCTAAACTCGTCCCATTCCTGCTCGACGCACTCAGTACTGGGGATCGGAGGCGAGTCAACATCCTCTTTTTTTATAACCCGCCGTGTTAACGGAACGGAGGTTCCCGATGGAATCTGGAACGCCCTTGGGCGAGATGCCCTTTTGGAGTCGAGAGATGACGGCAGTTATGCCCTCCAAAGTCCTTATACCACGTCACGGTGAGGGATCATGCTATCAGATTTTTGAAAGGTTGGAAGCATGGTGTTGCGATGCGGTGACAGGAAATGCAAAAATGTTGGCATTCTAAAAGAAGATGGAGGAGGATGCCATGCCTCTATACGTTTTGTTACGTTTAAATTTTCCGCAAAGAGTCACATCATATGTTCCTTAAACATTTGCAAAACAATTTTCTGGCCGGAAGAAGAGCTTGATTATGTAAAATACCAAAATGTCTAGTTTTTTGAGGTTTCTAGAAATTTACTTGTGGAAGGATTATTTAAAGATCCATATTTGTTGCTGAGAACAATACATTTGTCAACATCCGTAGCGTTGTACAAGACAACCTGCGACAACCTACGTTGTACTAGATGCTCTAGTTCCATATTTACCTTCCGAGCATTTTAAAGCATAAGTTTGCACGTTCGAAGTGGCAATCAAGCCCAAGTGAAAATTTTTGGCAAATGAAAAAAATACTCAAGGATGCTATTTAAATAATAATGCTATTTTTTCGAGGTTTACAAAGCAGTATGAACGTCTATAGGAGAAAAAATATGGAATCAAAGATGCTAAATGATTCAGTCTATAAGACCTTCAGAATTTCAAATACTGACGTCCTCCGCAAATGATAGCATCTTCACCCGTTTCGGGAACCTGCTCAAGAAACTGACATGGAGGACAGGTCAGGGTGATTCGATCAATCGACCTTCCGATTACAAAACTCTGTCATCTGCGTCGGCTCTAGAATGTTTGGTTATCACGAAAGCTTATCGGTGTATAAGGAGAGAATTTTATGAGGTTAAAAAAATAGGAAATGGTAAATCGCCCACGCTGGCGATGCCACTCTTCTTACTTTTTCCGGCGTCCCGCAAAAAAATACCGCGGTTGGGTCGGTGACCTGAACAACAGATAAGGTGCGAATGACTCCACTTGAACTTATCCTCAGGTCTTCATCCAAGATAGTAACAATCTTCAAGAAAATATCTAAACTGCGCTGGGCAGAAAGCGGGAGGCTTATCTTAAAAGAACGCGGCTGCGGTAGAGTTTTATTACCTTCCCCATTTCTTTACATCCAACAATGGACCACATCCTTCACGATGTGGGGCTGGTACTTTTTAAAAGAAATGGACATAGAATTTCTAAATATATTGTCTTACGTTAGATGATTAAGACCACTGCCCTGTGGGGTAAATGGAGTACAATATATAGTGGTAGTGAAACTTGGCGACTGCCGACTTCGGGAAGCGTCACATCGAGGAAGGAAAGACAATTGTGGAAGAGTTGGGCATCGAAGTGGAGGGAAGAGGACAGAAAATGGTTGTCAACGCTGCCAACATAGTTGCTTTTAACTTAAAAGGTCGGAAATGCATAAGCAGCACGTGTCACGGTAATGTTAAAGATACAAACAAAGCTGCATCTAAATGCGCTGAAGTCGTTTGCAACCCACCGCAGAAGGCCAAATAAACAATTAAATAACAAGCATTAGAGAGGTAAAAAGTTGCTGTGAATGAAAGATTGAATACTTTTAAGTCCGTAATGACAGTATCCTATCTAGAGAACGCTGGTAGCCAAACGTGAAGACTACCTTACTACCCTTTAGGGAAGCATTTGGTAGGCAATGGAATCTTTGGAGGCAATGGTAAGCAATGCATTAAGGAGCGTTCCAAATGAAGTCGACATTATGAACCTATGGAGAACCCTATTGTCAAACTTTCGGTCTGTGGGCTCACCTCTTAGATAACCATTACCAACACCGCGCTATATTTAAGTGATGGACATAAGGGTATCACATTTGCAAATATGACGACTCCCATAACTGCATTTTTGTGAAATTTAGGAATTTACATTCATATGAAAGGTCATTTTCTAAACATGTCATTTAACCAATACAATTAAAGAATTGTGGGAGAAAAACAATGAGTATAACAATTTGTCAGTGACTTTCAGCTCATTTTTTATTTATATAACTTTCGGCTTGCTATAACCAAGTGTGTAAATACCCTATTGCGCTAAAAATACAAATGCAATAATCATATTTGAGTGTAATTAATGATAAAGTTCATAGGTACTGGTAATGGAAAAGCTTTACAGCTGAAATAAAAATGAAAAAGTATATTCCAGTTAAGCAAGAACAGTTGTGGACTATTATTAATTCACGTGAGTACTCTTTAACAAATATTACTTCCGGAAAAAATGAATAAATTACTGATCAGTGCACTGTGCATGCATATATGCGTTCGACCGGAATCCGTCCTCAGGGATGTATATGAACATACGAGTTCCGTGATTGTTAATTTTGTACTTAACCGTTTTGAGTAATAAATAACGCTAATATTTAATATTATATGCTAAATTGATGTGGATAAAAATATCACCAATAGATTTCAAGCCATATATGTTTAATCAGTGTGACTACAAACTACTAATTGGATCTAAATAACGTTTTATAACATGAATAACTGAAACTCTAATTATAAAAAAATAAAAAAAGATCAAAAGCGTTCCATAAGCGTGCTACTGAACAATATAGATTTTTAAGTCCCTAGTTAGTTATAATCAGTACGAAAGGACACTTAAAAGGGCATTGTTAAATAGATAAGTCAACATGCACTATTCCTTTTTAATGAGGTTCGTAATAGAGGAAAATTGCCTATTTTCAATAAATCACGGGTCATTTCATTTTGAAGAAGATATTTATCTTCTTCACTATTTTTTCACAAAACAGATAAATTAATTAAGTGGAATGCATCATTGAGAATTATATTGACTGCAGTGTGTAATTCAGTACTCATACCTATTCCAATGGTCCATTAACTTCAATTTGAAGCTAAAACATCAATTATACACCTTTGTTTTTCGTATTAGTAAAAAATGTAAATCCATCTCATATTTCAACACACTAAATATTTTTATGGATAAATATTTAATATGTTCGTATTAAAATCGTTGAACCTATAAAAAGGTCATTTCATTTTAAAATAGGTCTTATTAATGCATGCACCAATATGTAAATTATATGATATCCACAGGGATGATGAAGAATTAGATTTTAAAATACATGACAGTGCATATGGTAATTGTCTGATCTGAATAACCAAATTCGTATTTATTTTTGGAAGCATATTGGAAGTATTGGAAGCATAGCTTTAACGGTTTCCAATCACGTACACAGTCACCGAGAAAAATAGTGACTCATCATTAGTAGCACTTAACAGATCACACAAGAGTAGTTATCCTGTACCCAGAAAAATATGAAAAACTGATAAAAATGATCTTGCAATCTCTAAAACGTAGGATATTTGGAGATTGATGAGATGATTACAAGCAGTAAACAGGAGGGAAAATACGTAAAACAGAATATTCAGGAGTTACCAAGAATATTACAAACAAACCATGTACGAAAGGGTGATCATGTACAAAATTTCCGTGGGGGAGAGAATTCTACCACCTACACGCGATCCACACAGTGTAAACATTCTAAAGAGGTCATTAACGAGAGAAAAATGGTTGGGAATATCAGGAGGAAACTTTCAACTGTGGAACATATGCAGTTGGAATTGAGAGAGAGAGAAAGATGCAACTCTGAGAGCCCGGAAGCAAACTCGGGGGCCGAGGGCGGAATTACGGCGGACAGCTGGATCCGACATAGCATCCGGAATCCTAAGAGCTGTCTCGGAAGTTATATCTACTCGCTCGTATGTGCCGAACGCAATTACCAAAAGTTTACGGAAACTGAATGACCCGAGGGTCTCCCTCACAATGGGACGAAAAAAATAACTTTACGTGAGGAGAACGTAGAACTTTTTGCAGTTCTGCGGCGGTTCGAACGGTGAAGGAGCCGTTGCTGGACCGTAATATTGCACGTCTCAGCTTATATTTCCAGCTTTGCCACTGGATTTTAATCAAGAAATATATTCACGGTTTTTCTTGTTTCCTTATCCGAGCCCCCACCATTTAAATAGCGGTTCGAATCCACAAATAATAAGCTGGAAATTAAGGATGTAAGTTGAAAGTTAGCGTTTAATTTCTCAATCGAGCGTAATTTTGAAATGCTTGTAATTTCGTACAACAGAATGAAATAGCGGAAGTTTCCAAAGACTTCAAAGAAAGGGTTGTTACGTCTTCAGGCACTATCGCGTCCACTTGTTCGTTTAAGGTTTGACTAATTGAGAATGGACAAATCTTAATAAACGTTTCGAAAAACATCTAGAAGAAAATAGGAAATTTATTTTGAAAGTCTACCACACTTATTCCGATGGGAGTGAGGAGGCTGTTTCTCCCACCCATCCGACCACGCGAGATAAAGCTTTCAATGCCTCGAACTCTTATCGCCGCTATCTTTAAATATGATTGAGGAAAGCTTCTCCAGATCCGGGGTCGGCCACATATATTGTACCCACTTTCAGAGTACAACGGGATCGAAATTTTTCACTTAGTCATATTTAGAGGAGTGAGGGACTATCTGTTGCGTAGTTAGATCATTAGAAGTGTAGCGTCGGACGGTGTTTACAAATTAGGAACATGTATTTTCTATTTTATTTATTCTGTAATTCTTTTAACTCGTGCAGAGCAGCTTCTAGTCGTGCTCTCTTTCTTGCTCAACAACCCATTCTACCCTTCAGCAACCCCTTAGCAACCCAAAACATTTTAGCATTCAAACATTTGCACATTATAATAAATAAAAATATTTAAACAAAAATTATACCAAATTATAGCAAATTAAAAACAAATACTTAGATAAGGTTCAAACGTTACAGAAGGTATAAATCAGGAGATACCCGAATCAAGTAGGTAATACCGATTAAACTTTATCGATATTTATTTTACTTTATTAAAACTCACACGTTCTCACAAGGGTTACTCCTTACTAAAATACCTACTACTCGCCTATCTTACTGTAACAAGAGATATTCATCTCTCCCCATCATCTTTTCACTATCTCTTCTACGTCATACTGCATCAATGCACATTTTTGCATTTTTTAGCTTACAAGACATAGCCGTCAAAAAGTAATTTTATTACTGAAGCTGCTTTCCGGGTGTATGGCAGAATGTTGTAATAAAACGTTTTCATGAACAGCTGTCAGGGACAGCACCTGCACAGCGATTGATTACCTTAAATATATCCGTTAGACTTATTTTTAAGGATATTATCTACCGGTTAAAGTTGGGTTACATGTAAAAACGTTTACCTCCACTGATCTACCCACAGGCTTATATCCCCTTATACTATTTTATTCTTCATCTCTACATAGGTTCTCCTCCATCCCATCCATACTACCTATTTTTTCTTCCTTCTCCTTCCCCGCTCACCCAACATTCTCCTCTCTATTACGGCATAAAACATTCCTTCTTCCCTCATTACCTCCTCCTACTCAGCCCCCACATAATCTCATGCAGAAGTTTTCTCTCCACTCCCATCACACCAAGCACTTTCTTGTTCGTCTTACTTTCCGTCCAGCGCTATTTCTCCATTCTCCTCCACAGTCACATTCGCTTACTGCCTATTGTAATCCTCTTCCTATCAAATATTAATCAATTTTATCCGCGAACTAATCCTACTGTGCTCTGTATCCTTTCAGAGGTTACTTGCCAACTAAGAAGATGAGTAAAACACGTAATACAGGGGTTCGCTGACTCGGGAAATCGGAATGACGCGTTGATAGAATGTCGCTCGAACAACTCTGCTGAAAGCTCTAGAACCAAGATGCTTTCCTCGGCGCTGCAGTAATTCATCTTCGGAAAAATGAATTATATATTAAATTTTAAAAATTTAACTTATCACGCATAAAATTTAATTTATACTTTTTTTACTTGTTCACTCGAACTGAATAGGCCATAATATTATTTTTTCATTGGAAAAATCCTATCCAGTTCTTCTGCGTGCTAATAATATGATAAGATAATAAAAATTCAAGATTTTATTACGGACTACCCATCATGAAACATTACAGTGCTATTGCATAATTTTTCCTCACGTTTCCAGTTATTTAGGGTAAATTACTCGTTTCAAAAATAAAATATTTCTAGATAAAATTATATTGATTTTAACAAACGGAATTTTAACCTAAAATTATCCCTGGGAAATGCAAGATTGTAACTTTTATATCAAGTTAAGATTTAACCAAAGGAGAAAATAAGAATTTATTGGTCAAAATGAAACTCGATTTCATTTTCTTTTTCCTTTCCTATTTTGTAAATTGACTCTGGGAGGTCTTCAGACATTTTTCAGAAGAGCATTAGTCCAAGAGTAGAACGATTGCATTTCTTTCCTAAATTTCAGCTGTTATTTTTAAATTACTTTACCCTGCAAAAATATCTAATGAGTTTAAAACGGCATCCACCAGATTTAGCATTATTTTGTGATAATGGGTCGAATTCTTTTCAATTTAAAATTTACTTTCCAACTGCCACAATAACGTAAAGTATACTATAATAATCACAAAACCGTATTATAGATTTTTGGAGCCGTACCGACCGTACTATAGATAGACAATTTTTTTGTACTCTACGTAGTACTCAATATTTTTTTATCAGAAACTTTGACCGTGGGACATCGGCTGAAGACAGCCCGCCATGGCACATTTGACTTTTCGTCCTAACTCCCTTACTATTTCTGATTCCGATTTCCTCCTTCTACACGGATGGCATCAAAACACTCTCTGCCACATGCCCATGCCGAGGCTAGAATGCCATTAAGAATAGGGCACGGCGGACGGCTGACGGCAAAGTACTTGAGGTTAAAACGTGAAGCGTATTCTCCGGGGGTGAATTCTTCGACGTTCTCAAGAGCTCTCTTTCGATCTAACGCAGTATTCCCATCGTGCATCCACTCCCATATTCTCTTCTTTCTCTCCTCTTCTTTCCATCTCCATTCCCCCTCTCCCCCCCATCGCATCGTTCTCTCCGCCCGAATAGCCTCCAGAGCGGAAATTACGCGTCCGCATGCAAAAGGACCATTTTCCGAAATCGTCGCTTTCTTCTCTCTCCTCCAGGGGGGGAGAAGGAAGGAGGACGGTGGATCTTTTATGAAAAAATAATTGAATCCGCCTCGCTCCAGTGGAAAGAGGGGCGGCTCACCCGGGCGAATGTTGGGAAAAAAATTAAATTGAAAAAATGGTACTCGTCGCGAGTAAGAGTAGCTCGTCGTGATGAAGTGCTCTGTTTTGGCGAATGGAGATGTTGTGATGTTTTGGTGGGAAAGGAAGATGAAAAACAGGAAAGCTGATCTACGCACTACCTTGCAGGAGAGTGGTGGGATGTATGAGGACACTTGCCATGTAAAGGTGAGGGAATAGGGAAAAGGAAGGAGGAGAGGACTCGGGCGCTCTGTTTTTGTTTTACCAGTCACAAATGGCCCGTGGAGAGAAGGAATTTTTGCACCTATCAGTTTGGCATAATATTTCTTTATTTTTGTTGCTTCTATCAGTTTTCGAAATTTAAAGCGGGATCAATATAATATATTTCGTCTCATATTTATCTCTATTTATGTCTGATCTGAACTTTTACAAGTGATCAAGAGTCCAGTGTGTAGTCACTAGCGGCTCTCAACCTTTGAGTCCTTCCAAAAGCAATTTAACAATTTCTTTTCGCTCGCAGCAGTTTTTAACGAAGCGTTTGGCAATTATTTATTTGTAATTACTTTAGGATATAAAATATTTCTGTCCAGGGTTCCAAGTGCTCACGGCGCTTTCAAGATATGGCACACCCACAGAGAATTAGCATCTCCGTTTTTCACTTACATCGGAGAGCGTTCCTACTATTCACTTGATAAATCCTAGTTTCTTTCAAACTACACCGAAACTTCTTGAAATGTGTTTCCCCCTCTTTATGTCTGGTTAATGTTAACTTCAAGTGAAGAACCATCTTCATTAACTTTATGTAAACCAAATGTTAGGGTTTTGCACATTATATCAAACTTGCGGTTACTTGGCATGTACATAACCGATAAGAGAGCACACTGACTTCACTTTTCATAACGAAAACATAAATTATAACCACACGACGCGATTGAACTGTGTAATATTGAAGCCATTAAAATGCGTAAACGACCATATTGAATCGTTCAATTGTTCAGTTTGATATGGCAAAGTAGTATCATAATTGTATTTGTACAAAAATAATTAATCTTAATAAATGTAAAGTAGATATCATGTCCAAAAATGTACTACATTATTCAGAATATTAATGGGCAAAATGCGTGCGATAGCCATGTTAGGTAGATCACTTTTCGGAAAAAACAGGCTTTATTTTCGTACTCCAAGACTCCATACTCTCTCTTTTCAAATCAATGCTGCAGTGAAATAAGTAATGTATGACTTAGTAATTAATTTCAATCATGGACCGTCCCGTACAAGTTATAAATACTATGTAGCTTTGAAATTTCTCAGGCAGCATGTTTTTCTTTTAGAATATTTTCTTCCACAGCTCCCACGCTCGTCATGCATTCCACTGTCAAGCTCCATCTTCCTCTTTTCCGGCATAAATCCCATTCCATTTTGTTTGCTTGATTTGCATCAGCCACATACTTCTTCCAGCACTCACTTAATATTAAATCTTCTTCCCACGCCGAGATTCCTTCGGGCTAAAAATGTCCTCCTATTCCTCCGCATCCACTTTCATCGTTCCTCATGGTTTTTCTCATTCATACTCATTTCCTCTCCCCTTATCATCTCCCACACATCTCCATTTCTGGCTGGATAACGTAAAACCTTTCTTAGTTCCATTGAGAACAACTGTAAAACGTTACGTTCATTTCCATTCCACGATACTTAGTGAACTGAAAGTCGACCGGAACCTAGCCTGTGGCCATGGCGTTGGTGAAAAGATTTTTGTTTCTTAGTGAAAATAAAAATGGGTGTTGTCTATATTGTTATATATTGCAGAGCTCTTTAGCATCAGCAAATAACGAAATATCTTAAGTAAGGTCTCAATATTGATATATCTCGTTACATATCGTGCGTTTCAGGTTAGACGTCAGTTCAAAACATTTTCCAAGATCATCACGGAGAGAAACAAGTATCAATTTTATGCTCCTAGGGGGATGAAACATATCAATAAAAAGTCGTTTGGCTGGAAAAGCATACATATCCAGACATCCCAAGTACCGGTCGGGAGTGAGGTGGTAAGCCAGCAACACCAGCAAGTCATCTTGTATCAAGGCGAATTTCAGCTGGGGCTCATACAAAATTGATGTCCTCGTCTATGCACCATATCACTGTAAACATTTTCTGTGGGTCATATCACTTAGGAATCCCAGGAGATTGGAGTATCACTCTTATTAATCTTTATATTATATCTGGTTAAGTTATCATCTACCGCGAGATTCAAGGTGATATGGAAGATACTTCTAATAAATCGTAACTCTAACCGTAACTAACGCCATTACAACACATTTTGCAACCAACTTTAGTCATCATTTATGTAATATAAAAAGACGTCAAATAACATTTCCCTCAGAGCGAGCCAACATATTATTTCCATCAGCGTAAAACTACATAACTATAACTACATAACTACATAACATCTCTCAAATCTTCAAGCTCTTAAAAAATTGTCAAGTACGCAATAAAGCATGATTAAAAGAAAGCGCACATTAGATATGTAAGTGTTTAAATTGCGGTTACAAAATTCAGTTTCAAAGAGGACTGATTAAAAAAAGTTTACCCAGGACCTAGCGTGATGCATTGATTTTATTTGACATTCCAACACAATGACAGAATTTATATGAAGAATCACATTCAAATATACATTTTACAACATGTATGCCATTAACAATAATTGAACATAGTGCATCCATGAAGATTGATGATTAATTGAACGTCTGAGTAGAACAACAGTAATATTCCAAAAAATACAAAAAAAAGTTAAGATAGCCATTTTGTAGTTTGAATGTAGTGCTATCGTTTAGCGGAAGAACAGTAATATTCCCGTCCTACTTGTCGTTGAAATAATGCTTAAAAGTTTGCAATGAGTGGAAGAAAAATAACATTCCAGGAATGTTACTCTTCTTCCACTCAGACGCCGTGCCGTGCTCGCCTAGTACTCGTTTCTACCACCCAGAGCGCTGTCCTCTCACAACTGACAGTACAATAATATTGTTATTTTCGTTGAGTTTGTTGTTGCGAGGTTATATTGTGGTGAAAGCTGTGTTTAAGTTCAAGAATTATTTAAAGTCCTAATAAACTCTTTATGGTACAGATTGCCGGGAAACAAAAGAACCAAAACTATTATGATTACATAATCAGTAAATGGACTCACATTTAAAAGAAACTCATTCTTCTCTATTTCAAAAAATATGTTTACTTCTCCCTAAACATTATTATTTTCCCTTTTTCATGCTAAATATAAGAGTTTTCTCTCAAAAAGTAATTAAAGAAGCTGTTATTTATTCCTATTTTTGATAAAAACTGTTTTGAGTGGAAGAAAGATAATATTCCATGGCACATTATAGTAAATACATAAAAAACTAAAATTTTGTGTTTTTTCCCATTTTCAGACAGTATTTAGTGTCCAAATATCTACATATTTTCAATGGTAGGTTTTTTTGTAAAACTTCAAATTTCTTAGTTATAAAGTTTTTTTTAATTTCCCGAAAAATGAGATTTTGGAATAATACTGTTCTTCCACTCAGACGTTCAATTGATATTTTATACAGAATCTATCATTCATTCATTTTCAGTCAATAATTAGGTACTTGAATTGAATGAAGAGACTTTTTCCTGGATACCTTGTTTATCTCCTTGTACCATATTTTCTGTACTTAAAGGGCATAAGAGTTATAATTTCTATTGTAATATTATTTCTTAAACACATATTTTTTTAATGAAATAAATACGAAGGATATTTATTCCTTGAGGGAGAAGTTAAACGGATGAAAATTTCAATCCCTTAGTTGCATTAGTAATAAAAAAAATCATTATGAGATTTCCAATGCAAAAATTAGTCTCGACTGCAGATTTAGCAACTCAGTGCCACCAACGGCAATTTCAGCAGTTTACTTTGCCAATAACCATTGGTCATACCATCGGCCAATAAACAATAGCAAGGAAAATTTAAATGGATTTCCATAGTAACAATATGTGCGTATTTTGCAACATTAAAAATATTGAAATTTCACCGCGTGGATAAAACCGCTACGGGAGCCAATTAATACGTGGATGGATAGTTGCTATCAGATTCTATTCAGTAAATCGAAATTAAGTTACAAGATATAATACTTCTCCAAGGGCTGTAATGGTGTGAAATATTCTTTTGATTTTTATTTTTATTTCATTAACAAATCATCATCTATCAATTTTACACAAAAACCGAAGGTAATCCTAGTAATTTTGAAAAATACTCTCCCAATGACTTCAGTAATACACGATGTTTCCAGCGAGTTTATGCATAGCCAAATATTAGAACTTTAATATCGCAAATAAAACACGCTTAACAGATAGGTAATAAATGTTAGTAATCTGGGCAATCAAATAAGGTAAAACATAATACACTCGGCTGGTCAATCACTCAAATAAATGAATGATTATCGGTAATATGATTAGTTTCAGACATCTGATGATGATTAGAGAGCGTTTTGGCTCTCGCATCGAATAAATCCCGGAAGATAATTGAAAATTACTTTTTAATGAGCGTTATCTTCGGTTCATCATAAAATATGAATAGTTATCCCAAAATATCTTCCGTGGCATTATCAACGCCAGTAATGCGATTACGAGGCTAGTTAATCCTGGGGATGCTGAAAATCTTAGCACAAACGTGTTCGCGCAAAACCTATTGTCATCAAATTACAGCCTCAACTCTCAACGCGCTCCATGCTGAACACCATGGGTGTGAAATGTATTCATTGAGTACTTCCTATCGAAAAAATAGCACCGGCTGGAATTTCGTGCAGAAGTAACCATCTTGCATCAGCAACTCTTTTAACCTGGAGGCTTCAAATATTTTTCTAGCAAAGGAGTAACCTGCAGAGGATCAATCTCCACGATGTGAGTGAAAACATATATATATATATATATATATATATATATATATAATGTCTTGGAGTACAAGTTTTATTTTGTGAGTGTCCTTTTTGCGTGTTTCTGTGTTTGTTTAGTGTATCACTGTTTTATTTATGCATGTATATATATATATATATATATATATATATATTTATATATATATATATATATATATTTTATATATATATATATATATATAAAATTACATTTTATCGTTTCTATTGTTGATAAAAATATTCATTTCAAGGACGACAGCCACAGCTGTACAAAAATATACTTAAGGCACAAAATATTTATGCAGATTAGTCGACAAATATTATTCCTTATGAATATTTTTTACAAGCCATTGAAGGCGAACAAAATTTCCTTTAAATTAACACAATTCAGCTTCAATTATTTAATTTTACAGCTAATTACTAAAACAAAAATGACGGTAAGATGCCTATCTGCTATTGCCATTCAATTTTCCGGGAGAATTGGTTTATTTCTTTCCTAAAAAATATTAGATACCTATATTAGTCGTACAAACTTGAAAGGCCTATCATGAGAAAGAAAATTGGATGAAGATTTCCATTATTATCATTAAGTTTTGTTTTCAATTAGAAATTTTGAGAAATTTTATAAAATGTGGCACAAGTTTCTAAAATTCAGCGCTTTTTTTAAAAGGGTCATCTTGGCAGCCCGCTTCATTGTTGTAAAATGTATATGGGAAATCGCCCAAAAGGATTTAACGAAACATTCAATTATATCGCTTTCATACTTAATTTATGTTGGTGCATACACCGATGGACCTTAGTTTAGACATTAGCAGTGGTTCATAGCACTATCAAGATCTCGATGAAATTCAGGCAAACAATACCAAATTGATAATGTTAGTAATATTATTTATTTAAAATGTTGATATGAAAGAAGTTCTTTAAAGAAAGTAGTGTTTAGTGGCATACAAGTATTACTTTTAGCTACCTTAGCGTAAGTGGTGGCGGAGCGAGTGAAGCGATGGCAGTCAAGGGTGATAGTCCTAAAGTATGCTTATCTGTACGCAAATCTTCCACTGCAGAGCATCCCGTCCAGAACTGAACGAGGGAGAGAACTGTAAAGGGGTCCTGGTGACCCCTAACCGTCATTCTTGCTTTAAAAAAAAGTCTCGATTACAAGCTGCATGCTCGTGCCCTATCTGAGAATCAATGTGACTTACTCTACCCCCGGATCAATAAAGCCAGTGCCTTTTATTTTTTTTTGTTTCCCGCTGTGCATCGCAATCCCCCATAAAACTCATCCCTCATTCCAAGACCTGGCCTGGAATCTCACAAACTCTTCCTCCCCCACCCCTCCTTCCGCCTCTCCCCCCCCACCACACACACACATTAAAACTCCCACGCCCGACCGCCATGTTCGCCCCAGGGAAAAAAGGAATGCCACTTAATTTCCTATCTCCTCTCGCCCACCCATTTCTTTTTATTTTATATCTACATCTCCCATTCTGCGAGTCCCACGCATTTCCCCTGGCGCGTTGAAATAAAACGTTATCCCCCATTTACCCGCATCCCTAACTCCCCCCACCCTCTATCGGACTAGGCGATATTTCAATTCAAGCATCGCATTCCGATATTAATATCGTATTGCACAAGACGCAATGCATCGTGCGACGCATGATAAAATCCATAATTTATTGATATTTGCATTGCATATTGAATTGCAAGGACGGAACTGAATAACTTAACACGAGCAATATTGTGATGTCACTTTGCGCCGGCATTTATAAACGGGCGTTTGAATTGAATTTGAATAAAAAATCTGCAAAGTGTTAACACGACGTTCGCAGCGAAAGGGTTCATCACAAGTCCGGGAAGTGACGGGGAAAATTGAAGTGGTGCCGATTTTGTGGTGATACAAAAAATAGACAAACAACATGCAACTTTGCTGCTAGAAAAACAAATATGAACTTACAAGGTATAAAATTCTCCAATGGTCGTAATGTTCATTACGGCCATTGGAGAATTTTATACCTTGTAACTAAGAGGCCGTAGAGCTCACGTTCCCTAGTTTTAAATATGAACTTGCATGAGGCGAAATACTACATTTGCTAATAATTACGATTTAGGATTTCGGGTAGATATAGTGACCAGAATACGAGCTCACATCCCAAGGAATCAAGTTTGAGAGGTTCATAGAGAAGGTTTTTTCGAGCCCCACCTGAATGCCATTTGGAGATCAGAACCAGAGTATGATTCGGTACGTCGGATGGGACTTTACGACTTTTGACACGCATTCTGCTAAAAGTAGGCTAATTCCTGCACCGGGTACCTTTTCAACGTGCTTCCACCACCTTGTTACGTGACTTATCAAGGCGATATTGACATTAACCATGAAAATGGAGGGATAAGAAAAATGGAACTTGCGGAGAGGAAAGGACTATTAGTAAGGCGTATCGATGGACTAGTGTCTCCATCGGTTTATGCTAATGTTGTGAAAGTTGCACCAGATGAGAGAGTGTTTATAGGTACTTATCCATTCGAGAGTGCAAGTCAGTCAATTTGAAATATCCAGCAAGTAACCTGAAACCTGAGTGAGCTAAATGTTTCAAGAAACCGTTGACTTGCGTCAAACCTTCCCAGTCCCAAATGGTTTCCCAACTCAGTCCTCTTTATTTTGTCACTGTGTTCGCAAGCAATTTTTCTCAAAATGCATTCCTTTTCTTTGCTATTGATTGATTATAGAATGCTTGCGGCTTACTACTGATGAAAGAGAAGTAAAAGGTTTCATACGTATGATGAAAGATGCGTCGCATACCCAGAAGGACTAATATCGCAGTAATTGCATCACCACATCGCACAGTCTTTACTGCACACTATTTAAAATCATGAGCACGTTGTATTAGGAGCCATTCTGCATTACTGCTCCTAAATTAAACGTAATTCATTTCGCATATTCCATGTCGCACGCTGCTTGGTATTGCAAGACTATACATTGCAGACCGTTGTGGCCCAAAATCGAAATGCGATATTTAGAGAATATCGAAAAGGCATCTGATGCATTGCAATATATCGGGCAGGTCGACCTGCACCATTTTCTTGCCATTCTCCTATCCACTTCTTCTCGGGTTGGCCGGCTAAAATCTTTTATTTTTCTCCCATCCACTTTCCCCTGCTTTCCTCCAAAGATATCTCTCTTTTCTTTTTCATTCCATTTCCCCCTTCTCGTATACATTCCTTTAATCGCATGCATAAGGAGACAGAACGCAACGCAAGGAGTGTTTCGTTCTTCTTAATTCGCTGAAATGTCTTTATATTCCCCTCATGTTTTGTTTGGCTTGGTCCCTCGCGATAAGGCTCTCACGCGGGTGGAGAATGTTTACTTCCCTCCTTTCCTCGCTCTTGGAGAGTATTCTCTACGTTCGCGTTGATTTTCTTTAGCGTTTTTTCTGTTTTAAACCCCCCACGGAATATATGTTTCCACCTCTCTGTTTCTAATCAGAGAATCCATTGATGGGATTGGTTTAGCGGTGCAGCCGACGGGCCTGAATAAAAGTCTATAAAAAACGGCCAAAGACAACGAAATCGAAAAAAAGTTGGCAAATATTTTGTAACTTATAAACTAAACTGCAGATTTTCTGTCACAAAATGGAATAACACCAACCATCCTGATAAACCGTCCTCTGAAGATGGAATCCAGTATGATTGGAGCCCTTCTAGGCGGTATTTCTATTCACATCGCAGTAATGTCTACTATAGTTTAAAATTAACCAATTTGTAAACAGCAGGTGAACAAAACAACTGTCGGGACATTTTAATTTGTTGTTGAACTCACGGCCAGAAATCGCCCAACCACAGTATTTACTGAGTCACCCGTAAGCATCGGTAGCTTAACTAGCTAAACCTCGGCACGATATCGAGGGATCCGGGTTCTAGTCCCGGTCAAAGCAAATGAGTTTTCCTCTGTAGAACTCTATACTGGATCAATTAATGGTCTTTAAACGCAAATACGATGTAAGTTGTTCCACAAAACTTAATTTACAGCTGTTTCTGAGCTATAATTGATGAAAACCAAGCTTGATTAATGGTTGCAACGTGCCGAGTAACACCTTCCGTTTCCTCAAGTAAAATGCAAACATAGCTGAACCAACTAAAAAATATATGCCGTAAGCAGAGTTTCTCAAGGTGATTAGAAAAAAACAGCAATTCAGCAGGAATATTTAAAATAAAATTAAAGGCATTAATTAATTAAGAGTGTGTCAAACAGGTCAAAAAAATCGGGATAAGAGATCCTGTGGGCCGTGCAAGAATATACAATGGTGGTTTCTGCGAATGTAGATCTAAATGTGACATCCCATAAAACCTTAAGAACTTTCATTCTTTACATCTCTTATAAAATGCATCTATGGAACCTATCCTGAATTATGGTTACAAGATGGGGAGCATTACTCTTCTTTTACCAAAGAAAAGTTCCACAACCCATTCCTCCAAATTATTTCTCCATTAGCTCAATTGAATAATATGCATTTAAGACTACTCACCAATAGCATGCCACATCATCTGCTCTTTTACGCTCTCACGACTCGTAGAGCAAACTAAGATTTGCATGTCACACTTTGTCAATTCCTTATCTCCGACGCAACTGCTACTTTCTGGTGGCTTACCTGAGAAAATAAATGAAAAAATGGAATTAGATTCATACGAAATATATCACAATGAGTTTTTAACAAGAGATGATTTCCATTATAAAATATACACACAGTTGTCACGGTCGAAAAATACTAGCCTTTGTGAAAGATTGGACACAAATGATGAAATATATAATGGGTCACTCGTAACATGTGCTAGCATATGCGAAATGCATGAAAAATAAAACTTTTGAAATGGATACAGCTTCCGTTTTATAGCGAAATCAAATTCTACGCAAAGAAGTTAAGGATATCATAATAATTATGAGAATTTTATGGAATTGAATTGAGGTATTAAATATCACTAGTGTTTATACGACATAAAATTCACTAGTAATACCAGAGCATAAATAGGATAACGATTCATAATTTGCTTCGCATCTATGGAAGCATACATCAACTTCAGGTAAAATAAAATCTATGGAGAGCAAAGTAAACTTGAGTGATATTAGTCGATGAAATAGATACCACCGTACTGCATGTATAACGAGCGAGATATCTCGTTTCGGCAACACAGAAAATGTATGCACAAAATCATTTACCACCACGGTTATACGAAGTGTACAAATCTATCCACATTTTTGGGTCAAAAAATTATACAATTTTTAATTTTCCGGAATTAAGACATAGTGCGAATACACACTAGCACTCAAAAAGTGGATGTATATCAGACAAAGGAAAAATGACTTCTCAAGTTTCCTGCTGTTTCCATCTTCCTAAAAGTTCTCTTCGAAGCTCGTTAACCTATTATCGTGACCCCTATTCGTCGAGATATATTGGCATCCTTAAAAGCAGTCATGTGATGCAATTTAAGTAAATATCTCGATTAGAGGTTTTGTGTAAGTTAAAATCAAAGGAACTTCAATCTCAAAGAGATAAATCCAACTCTTACCTTTTTTAGCCTGAGTTTCCACGATACTACTTAGTGAATCCATTTACAATAAACATCCATTCTATGGGCCATTTCTTGACTTCTTAAGTGTCCTTTCATAATCAAAGCCATCCAATGATAAGGCACTATTTAAGATCTTATATTTCTCATTATGTCGAAATGACAGCCTGTTATAGCAATAATTTTCGATATATTTGCCAAGAAATAGGTACAAGCCATTTCCCATGGGATAGGGTACGGTGATGCCCTTCAGAGAGACTTTATCTAGAAAATGAGGAAGTTCTGACTCATAGATCGAATATGCAGTGATTCGTTATAAGAGTTTGCATGCTTTATCAACTATTAAAAATGTAATCAATTACTCACCATAGTACTTTGTATAAAATCACGAGAAAAACAACATGTATATTTAATTAATTAGGTACTCAAAATTTTAGTCTCACAAAACAATGTTTTTGCGTCTATACGAGTAATGTGGAATATTTACTTCATGCTTCTTACAACCGCTTGAATTTTAAAATAAAATGTAGAATATTATGAATAGAGAAAAATCTCGCTCAAACTTCCCCAATAGAATGGAATGATTAAGCAAAAGGTAGTAACGAAAGATTACAAAATGAGCTTTTGTTTTTGAGGAATTCTATGCCCACCATTTACATGTCAAGTCACCGCAAAGGAGGGAGTAGAGGGGTGAGAACAAAGGAGATCTTTGAAAGAGACAGGAAATTAGAAAAAAAAACAGGTAGCGTGCGCAACAATATCGTAGGTGTTTATTCCGTAAAATGTCTTCTTGTGAGTCGGGGACGTGCATGGCTAAAAGGAATTAATGAAGTTAAATATACAAACTAAATTAATATCACTGTCAAATTCATTCGCTTGCGCATTTGTAGTAGACGCTGACTCAGTTTTCCCTTCGAGTTTATGTAGCTTCCGAAATTTGCTTGAACATTCCATGGTTGAAGTTTTGGGCACCCTATAACCAAAATTTGATTCTCTTTAATCCTGTAACCTCTTTACATAGGCTATCACTCTTTATTTTGAAAATAATTTCAAATTTCCCTAAATGTGCTCAAAGTTGTCAATATTTCACAAGTCAAACCTCTAAAAATCTTATTGGTACAGATTAATTAATTTTCTGTCGAGGATCCATCCCTTAGAAAGACCTAAACATTTTCAAAAGAGCACACGCGGCAACTCCGCACACGAATCTACGTCGAGCTTCACTAATTTTAAGTTCTTGGCCGATACGTGATTTTAAAACAATACTTGGCGGCAATTTTCATCTGCGCAATTACGACATTAACTCAAATATGGCCTATCATTACGGATATCATAAGGTAAGGCCAAAGGTACTATGGATATAATAACATTTTGCGCAATACGCAATGTCCTTAGTCAATTCAATGTCGGTCAGTCGATAGTTAAGTAGTAGTGAACAGTGAGAAATTGGCTTTTGGAAGTGTAATGATTCATCCGAAGTAATGTCCAACGTTTGTATCGTATCTCATTTCGATTATTTAGCGTCACCAAAAATTACGGGTTCCAAGTTTATCAAAGGAAAAAGTGTGATACGCTCGGTGTTTGAATAGGTATTTTGGTATGAACAAATGAAATACTTTAGCAACGTTTCCTTCACATTTCCTTCACGTGAACAAGGCGTAAACAAAATATTATTAAAAAAAAAACATTTTTTCGGGTTCTCAGGTTTTCCAGTATTTAATTTAAATAAGAGTTACCCCTTTCTCTTTCCCAACAATCATCGCTCATTGTTAGGTCAGAGTGAAAATTTTAAACAGTTTTCCTTTTGTACCCCTTCAAAGCATTAAATTAATCAAAAATCACACAGCGCACGGCAAATATTATATATGATTGACGCAGAAGCAACTAGAAAATCATCAATAAATAGCATATGGAACAACTAATTTGACCTCTTCATGCATAATTTGTCCAAATTATTTACTTTTTCTACCTTCCTTCTTCGGATATCTCATGTAAATTCGAAGTTTTTAAGAAATTCTTGGTACGCACAATATTTTTTTATTGCCGCCAGCAATTGGTAGGTACCTTCAATTAATTCCAATTCATTAGAAGTTTCATGCCAAATGGAAACGGGAAGGTAACGGTTAAGAAAGAAAGATGTGCCTTTATGCATTTTGGACATTTTTTGTGGTGGTCATGCACTCTGCGCGAGTAAAATGTATGTATAATGTTTTGCATTGTTCCAAAGTCTTTTTCTATTTATTTATTACTATTTTTAATAGTTTAAGGAAAAATCAATGCCCAGAATGTCAGTACGGTTATTAAAAGTCTTTAAATATCATTTCCTTGGTGGAGCAAGAAGAGCGCCAGAATTACTGCGAGGTGGGGCGAGAAGATTGTTCCATCATAGGCCTTCTACCAAAATCTGTAACTTTATCCCAATAAAATCCTGTAAGGAATCAGCAAGAAACATAAATCATGAATAAACATCATAAATCATAAAACATCCCAAACTGAAACTTTTCATACCTTCTACCCTCGCTCACAGCCTCTGAATCCCATTCTTTCGTTTATTGCTTATTTTCTTGCCGAATATTCTCCCATCCATTAATTTTAACTTACTGTTGCATTGTATTTTGACCAACTAACACTTACTCCAAATATTTTGTAACGGAAATGGGCAGAATGGCGAATACATAATGCGGTAGAATTAAATGAATGTAAGTATAAAAAGCTGATTTCATAGGCTATAAGAATATATCAGCAAATACTTATATATGGAACGTGGAATTGCATATTAATGTTAGTGTACACACGAAAATATATTCCTGAAAAAGCACTCAAGAAATATATAGTTTGCCAAAACATTTGGTAAGCAAGCACGGAAAACTTTCCTATTCGAATTATGTTCCTTTAAATAATGGTGTTATTTTCAAAATATTAATTCTCCTTTCCACAAACGATAGCCATGTATTGAGATATAAAGTGAGGCAAGTATTTCCAAAAATAATAAACAAGGAAATTTTGGCGCAATTCATAATTATGAGAGAACTTCAACATAATAAACACAGCTGCTTCAGGCTTTCTGTGAAAGTTCTGTATATCCATGTGATTTAAAGAAACAACGTTCTTTCCCACAAGCATTTATCTTTCAAATTGCAATCCATACGATTAAAAGACACAATTTACCCAGAAATGTATTTGGAATTATGATTATTATCTAAATAATATTTCAAATATTGTTAACACTTTTCAAAATAAATACATACCTGATCCGACCAGCCCAAATTAACATGAACGCAAAACTAGTGCATTCAGGAATAAATCAGAAATGATTCCCCGAATTAAGCACTCGCGCGAGTATTTACGTACTCAAGCATAGGTATCGGAATACCTTCACCAAAATCGGATTCGGGAATATTTGTGAGTACAAATGCGCTAGCGCAGTCGTTTGTTTTCATTTTCATGTGTATACGCCCTTGCTAATCGAAATATAACACCAGAAAGGAACAAATTCAATCAAGGCTGTTTACGATGACGCCAATCGCTCGGTCCCCGCAGGGCATTACAAAGCGATCGATTGTTAGTTAAATTGAGGTTTCTCTGATCCTCTCTCTTTCCATCGTGCGGTTAAAGCCAAGTTTCAGATGACAAAGAAAAAAATCCCCAGAATTAAGGGCGTCGCTCACAGGGTATGTGGTAGGGGGAAGGTGGCGGCGGAGAATAGGACGGAGGATGAGGAGTCTCAGAAACGCTCATAGCACACATAATCTTCTTTCGCAAGCTCCCGACTCCATCTCTACTCTCTCGATATTTTTTGCACTCTTATACGTATACCACCCACACCCACAGTGTTGGTTGAATAATAAACCTCCCCGTGAAAAAGAATGATCCCTTTTCCCTTCTTTTTTTGGCGGCAGAAAACCTCCCAGAAAATAACGGCTTCTTCAGCTCTCTGACGGAAAAAAAGCCGCAGAGAGTTGTCTCTCGAATTAAAAACTCTTGTTGGCTCAACGATTACTCAGACTTGTTTCCGCGCGATGAAATTCCTCCTTCTGCTGCCATTGACGTGGTCGGGTCAGGAGAGTTAATTTATCCCAACTTGCAGATCTTTTTTTTTTGCTCACTCATTTGGCATGAAACTAAGCGAGAATAATAATTTACCCTTATTATAACGGTATGATGTTTGATATTTTCATTCCCTGAATTAAACCACTTTCTGCGGTGGTGATTCCAATGAGAATCATTTATTTTCATTGATTACATTCTCACGTTACACAGCGAACTATTACAATAACGAACGACGTTAGGGGTCATTCAAATTTTACGTAGGACTATTTTAGACACCATTTGACCACTCCTCCCATTTATTGTAAGACAATGTAATATATAATGACCTTTTCCCCCTCCTTCTAAATCTCTCGTAAGTTAACCAAGTATTTGGACGGATCCGCATTGATTAATCAATGCTTGCCATCTGCCGACGTGGAACATGAAGTGAAAGGGAAACCGGTAGTGCCCATGTTCCATGCAAATGTCACTCACAGAATTTGGCCAGCAGCACTAAAAACTACGATTTTTCGTCCAAAAATTACGTCCTTAACAACAATCCTAAAATGTCGCTCGTTATATTTGAATTATATGTGGGTCATTCCACGTCAATTCGACCAGAAAATCGGCAAAAATGACCCTTAGGGTAACCGATTTTGACTATATCTAGCATATCGTCCTCATTTGATAGAATATTGAAACCCCTGAAGCCGTTTTGTAATACATGCAACCGTTTACGAGATATTGCAACGTCACAAAATTTGAATTTTGCAAAATTGTCATCACATTTCACGGCATATCTCCGAGAATATTGAAGCTAAAAATGTACAAAAGAGCTTATCGTCAAAAACACACTTGTACAAAAAGACACCATCGTTTTCCAATTCCTAAAGATAAAATACATTGAAAGAAATATGTCAGATGTAGCTGTGTCATAATACAGTCGTACGCTTGACGTGAATGTGTGGACATTGCGGGTAATAAGTGGCCGTCGATGTGCTAGCACTATACTTTGCGGAGCGTGCCGTGTTGACTTTCAAACGTTCCCGAAGTCATCTCATCCGGTCCAGCGATTGATCACTAATAACACACCCTTTTTCGATGATATTTGGTCTTTCAATATCCAAACTTATCGGAGCATACGGGCTGATTCTGAAATTTCATTTCAATATTTCCTTTTGTTTTGTGAGGCAAAAAATAGTTTAAACAGTGTAAAAACATCAAATGTGAATACAATATCAGGTTTTAGCTTAAATGGAGAGGAGATTAATACGGGAGAATTTGTTTGAAACCAAATAAGCACGCTATCACATCGGAGTCGCGATTTGCACTGAGCAGAAAGTTCCACATAAGCCCAAATTGGCCTCCGGTCGCCGCGGGCTCCATTCTCCACCTCTCGCATGAGCGATGCCAACTCAAGGTCATGCTCGCAAAACGGTTTTATTCCCGATTGAATACGAACAACTCTATCTCAATCAATGAATACTCATGAAGTAATAGAGTTGGAATGAATCATCTGGAAAACGTTACTTATCCGTATCCCGGGCAATTCAATGTAGGGCTGTTTTCAAGAACGTAATCATATCAGAAACTTGGTCACTTGCGAAAAACATCTGATCAAAAAGGGTTAACTAGGCGTGGAATTAGTGGGTGTTAAATTACGCTTTCCAAAACATTTAAAATGGTAACGCGTACCACCTGTGTCATATGCAAGTCACCGAAAGACGCTGGGAAAAAGGAGGAAGATACCATCCATAAAGGTTAGATTATATTAGTGAATAGGGACTTTTCAACAAGTTATGAATACGAACATGAAAGAGATGACATATTTTCATTTACTATTTCCTGGCATGTTCTTTCACAGGTAACATATTGCTGAGGAGCGAAAAATATTATTTTTCCTCTGTCACGCCCATTTTATCGTAGGCAGGGATTTATCCTTTCGGTGTCATTTGCGGAGAAAGTTATGCGAGAGGATTGGAATAATTTTCCGTAACTTGAGACATTTTAGAAAGGCAAAGCATTTAATTAAAAAAGTCATTTGCATATCTCGCTTACATAACACCGAAGGCTTAATGAATGAATTGTAATAATTTTAAAGCAAAATCTACACCTACTATATCTATACGTTATTCATAATCAGACGGAAGGTAAAAAAGAATGATCAGTATGTTAATACGCATGAAAAATGGAAGGGAGAACAAGGAAATTTCTAAAACATTAAGTATAATGGAGTTCAGGCATGTTTTAGGGCCTAAAGGGGTGCGAATAAAAATCGTTCAGCGGTTCAACTATCCCTTTCTATTTTGCTTCCAACATCTAACATGTGTCATGTCAACTATTACATCTTTATTGGTTACCATCTAAAACACTCAAGTAGTTTTGTGACGATTAACTTTTTTCACAGTGCATATCATATTTTAAAAGCCATGAATAGATTTTTTTCCGGTTAGGTCCTAATTAATGTCCACATAGTAGATGTTCACTAAGACCAAACATAAATACGAATCACTCCTTCGCAAATTCGCGCCAACATTTCTGAATAATGAGCTTACTTCTGCTCGATAGACTAAATGCACTTTAGAAAAAATAATGTGTACAAATATACAATAGTTCTAACAAATTGGTGAATTGAACGCTTCAAAATCATGGTGAGTTACGCACACCAATTCTTTCATTTTATACATAATTTTCAAAGAGCAAAATAGCGCGTTCATTAATGCATCATCTGTTTAAGAGCAGAAGAAGCAAAAGTGTTAAGTCAACCAATGGCATAATACTTCTGATAAATATTTCTCCATGAATTAAAATCGTTTCTGGTAGATATAAATTATAAAAAACAGTTTCAATTTAATGTGAAATTTTTGTCTTTATGTATTTATTAGACAATCGATGTTTAAGTTGTTTTTCAGGAAGAAATTTTTATGATGTTCAGTTTTATTAGAGGTGACTTGTTGTTTATACTGTTTTATTAAGAGCTGTGGAAAGATTAATTGACTGTAAACAATTTTCCTATCGAATAAAAAACATCTCCGAGAATATTTATGCTTTCCACGGCGTAATTAAATGACAATATAAAACAAGACAGCTAAAATAAATCATAAAGTTTTCCAATGAACCAAGGTGAAGGTTTACTTCAAACGAAATAGCTTTACATTCATTCTAATAACTGAGCATGTTTGGGATGAACCTTTTGTATCCAAACACATCTCTTATTTCGCTCCCTCAGAGAAAACGATATGCCTTATAATAAAAGGTCACGTTATTTAATACATCAACCTCTATTCACAAACTAGAAATCCACTACACGTGATGCTGTGTGAATTAGGGAATATCAGTAATTAATTGATTTCCTTGTCTCTTCAAATACGATACGTGGCGTATATCTACATACTATACTGCGATCCGCCGCAGATGCGTGTGGCAGGATATCAGCCATGAAAGGTGAGGTAATAGGGAAAAGGAGGGGGAAAAGGACCGAGACGAATTACATTTAACTGTGTGTCTTACAGACATGCTATATTTGTGATAAAATCTAGTGGTGCTTGGAAAGAAGGAATTTTCATATCTATCAGTTCGGAATTGTATCTCTCTTATTTTTTCCCTCCTATCAGTTTCATAGATATAGCGCGGGGTCAAAATACTAGCGTCTGTGTCGTTAAGATACTTGTCTGATCTGAATTTTTAAAGTAATTTCATTTTTATGCTTAGCCTCCGAATCTGTAATGGAAATGTCCTTTAGCTGTGTGACACATTCTGTTCGCTCGTAGCAGTTTTACCGAAACTTGTGGCTTTTATTTGTATTTTATTTATTGTCCGAATTATATATTTCTTGGCAGGATCTCAAATGCATCATCACATACCATAAATAAGCTTGAAAATTATAACTGATTTACATTTTGCGCATGCATTGCAAGAAGTTCAGAAAATAAAGGAATTGATAGCTGAGATAAAGAGCATCATTGAAATTGTGTCTACTTTGTAACATATCTACCTACTACGAAACCAGATTTTTCAGTTGACCCTTCTTTACGTCTCCTCAATGAGAAAACATTCGGTTCAAAATTAAAATGCTACATGTATAGTGTATTTGATGATCCAGAAAATACAAGTTTGCTAGTGACGAAATCACGCAGCAGATAAACCTAATCTGTAGTATGAGTTCTTTTTTGTTATACCACTTAAACAACCGACGGAGAGCTAAAGCCTATAGCTAACTGTTATCAGAGAGTTGACTCTGGGCATCAGTCGATATGAATTAAAGCATTCTCAGTGCTTCGATGGCCCATGAGATCCTTAATGCTGCACAAAAATATAGGAGTATTTTATGGTTCTAGTTCCTTTTCTGCATTTAATATTACGTTTTAAGATGTGATAACTCTGGGCCTATCTATCATACAATGATGGCTTCAGCAATTAAGCCGGCAATGAAGAAATGTTACGCATCCAAGCATTTTAAAATCGAAGTTGGACAGTGTTCACCCTTGAGATCGTTACAATTTCAAACAGGCAATGATGAATTGCCCTCGTCTTTCTGCTTCAACATTACCTAACCTAAATAAAAAATATAATTTAAATGGAAATGAGCACGAATGTCTTCTCCAAATGAATAAAATATACATACCAGACGTTAATGTTTTTTCCCACTCAATCGAATGCGAGGAAAGACATTCATCATTTTCAGCCAATTCCTTAAAACAGAACTTTCTGGGAAGTCGGAGATTTTAGAGCCTGAGGGAATTTCTTCATCTCAATCACTATTCCACATTGGTGGATTCCCCCACCTCAGCCCTCAGCTATGTCCATCCTTCCCTTAAGACCTTGGGGGAACATGGTGAGGTGAGGTGTTTTATTGACCTCTGCGTCACTCTAAGTGAAACTGGGCCTGTGGGGGGTCGATGGTTCATCAGAGGGAATTTAAAAAAAGAGGCAAAATGAAAGAATAACACCGGAGCTAATTAATCCAACTAACGCCTTAGCCTCTCATCTTTCCACACATGTATTTCCTGTTTATTTTCCGTGAGTAAATTTATCGCTATATGGGTTGAAAACTAGGTTCTTGTAGAAAGAGGATGAAATAAGACTGCAAGCTTTTGAGAAATGAACATGGAAGGATGAAAATTGATGAGAGACTCGTAAAAAAGTGAAGAAGTGGAAACGTGAATCAAAGATTAGTGAAGGCACTTAAATGCACTATTGTGTATTATGCCTTTTAAACTTGGTGCCTGAAGAAGAAGGATGGAGATGGGCTGGTGGATTTAAAAATGGGCAAGGAAAATAATGTTTAGAGTAAGAAGGGTTTCGAGGAAGGCACGCGAAGAATAATGAAGACCGAAGTACACGGTGATAGACATTGCGCTATCTCTGGCATGGAATTTGGCGTAAGAAATAAATTACGGCGCATTTTCTTCATCGGAATGCCATGAAGTCCGGCATTTATAGTTAAAGCTAAGGTTTATACCGGGAATCAAGTAATTAAGTAGTCACCATCGTGGGTCACTTTGGAATTATTTTTCAAATAAGTCGATTAATTACTAGGACCACATTTCATGTAAGTGCATCTTTTTCTGTGTTGGACTACACCATACATGCAGTATTGGAAATGATTCAATACTTATACTTTAATTTATGCCTAAATTAAAGCATTTTATGACTTAAGATATTAATAGTTTTCACCACGGTAGTCGAAATGTAGGCGAAAATAATATTTTAATATGTTTTTTTAATCCTTGACTCGGCGCGACACCTTGATATTTCTTACCTACCTTTATAATAATATGAAATGTATTATTTCGCGTTTAGAAGAAGATCTATAATGAATTCGAATTATAAAGAAATATATATCATGCGCAATTAGGCTAAGAATTAAAATAGCATTGAATTGCCAATAAATAAATCGGCGAAATTCAACATCTCACTTTTACCTATAGATATCACTAATGAGAACGCGTGTGGAATTTTTCACACAAATCTTTACATATATAAAAAATCTATGAGAAATGACACTTATGTGTTGAAATTGGTTGGAAGTAATTAAATTTTGTGTGTAATAGTAAAAAGAAGTGGAAAAGTTGTGTTTCTACTATTTATGGATAAACTCCTCAAAGTGAAGGCCGAAGTTGTTTCTATGGTTGGGTTCGCTGTCCAAATATGCCTTCGATCCCACCTTCAGTGAATCGAAGAGCCCGGCTTCGCCCCTTCCTATTCCCCTTCTACCCCAACAAATTCTCCACTCAAACCTCCAAAGCAGCAAGAGATGGCAGCCCACGCGAAAGGGACTTTTCATTACGGGCCTTTTGCATTAACATTCCTCCACTCTCCCAATTCGCTTGCTGGTGGGCTCAAGGCGATTCTTTCGCTCCCAAAGCAATGAAAACCTTCTCCCTCCACCCTCCTCCTTTCACATCTTCCTGGACTGGAAGAAAAAAATCTTTAAAGAGGTTGGGTTAAGACTGCGTGCTGCAGAACGAACGAAACATCCATCATTTCTCCCTTTGAAGGTTAAAAAAATAATGCTTTCACTGATGAATATAATTGCTTCATGCAGGAATTGGTGGAAATTGTGGAATAAAAATTTGCACACTGCTATCAGAGATATTATTAAGATTTTCTAGTAGAATCTGGATACTAATTAAAACATTTAATAAAAAAAACAATCTTTAGGCTTAAGTTTTAAGTGCCTTATTTATGCTGTATAATTTATTTAGTGTATCTATTTCTAGAGAACGATTCTTTCTGTATTTTAGAAGTCATTTTTACAATCGTTGTTTTTAAACATGTTTTTGCTTTTCATACAAATATGTGCGTTGCTACACGACTAACTCCCTCAAGGTTTCATAAAATTTCAAACATAGTTTTAAAAAAATTTGTTATAAAATTAAAACCATCTTTTTTCGAGGTTTTGTAAGTAAATCAGAATTAGTATCAATGTATACTTATAGAAGTGTAAGGCGACACAGTCGGGTGAAGATCTTTCGTAAACACTTCTAACGACCTGGATCAATTACTACATATGAAATGCATTGCACAGATAAAAACAGCAGGTGGACATGTACCACATGTGCCACAAAAGTATTACCGTTACATTTCAATGGCATGTAATGGTAGGTAATTACCTACAAAATGAATGTGGTATATAGATATGCCATTAGTTTTATTCATCGGCGCATCTAAAAGTAATGCGTTTCTAATTTATTTTGATTCCTGAGAACGGATTCCATTAAAAAAAACTCTAGCATTCTAGCTGGGTGGGATTAACAGAGGTAGAACATATGCCTGAGCAGAACATATGCTATATGCAGAACAGAGGTAGAACATATGCTATGAATCTAAGAATGAATTCGTGTAATTAGTAAAGGGCCGGCGACTGCAAAAGATTGGTGCAGTTATTCCTTCTTACATCCAAAGCTACCTTAATCGGTAGATAATTTATGATATGGCTATGATAACTAACTACCTACATTTCGTCTTATATCTAAATCGGTAGGTGGTGAAATGTTCTACCACATTAGGTAGGTTTAGATAGAAAAAAGTAAAATTCTGCAAAACTTTTACAGCCACAGAACAAAATCACCATACAAAACTTCATTCTTCAGTTCTGCATACGTCCTGCCTTTCATCATCTGATCCACGAAGCGTACTCACATTCTTCTCTTTAACCGCTTATCCAAAATTCTCCCGTCAATTACGGCCTTCAGCATCTAATTTCAGAATATTACGGCTGATTTTCAATAGCACATTATGCTCAGTACGCTACTAACGGGAAATATATATGCGATGGTATATTTGGCATCAGTGTTTATGAACGGTAAAGCTGAATCTGTGGGATATGTCATTTGTTTCGACTCACATAGACGTTATTCCAAATTTGTTAGAACTCCTTCTAAGAACCCCAACTTCTTTATCTTTATCATCCTCCTCTTAGGTCACCAGAAACAGCGCGATGGATTCCTTACTGACAATATTGAGAGCCCTCGCGGACAATAGGTCATCATCATTATTTAAAAGTGGGCGAGGGCAAGCGTGATTTTTCAGGGAATATTATCTGAAAAATGACAACAAAATCTGCCAAATATATAATTTATACCTGTCGTAATCACTTTTAATATGTAATATGCCGGTTAGGGTAGGTTGAAATGGAAATAAGTGAAAATCCTAATTGTTCATTGAACTATTGCTCCTCTATATTTTACTAACCACTTGGCATATCTATATACATACCACAAGTATTTCTTTATTCATCTCATTATACGTCCAAAACACATATTATACCTCTTTCCTTACCCCGCTCACCTAACATCCTCCTCTTTCACACGGCCTAAAGCGTCCCCTTGCCCCTCATTACCTCCTCCAGCCACCCACTTCTTCCTAATCTCATTCAGAAGTTTCCTTTCCGCTCCCACCATCAAACACTACCTCGTCTGCTATCCTTTCCGTCCACCGTACCTTCTCCATTCTCCTCCACACCCACATCTCAACCGTCTGTACCCTATTTTCGTCCTTCTTTCTCAGAGTCCGCGTTCCTGCGTCATACAACATACTCTATATCAAACTCTTCACCAGCCTCTTATGTCTTTACCCAAGATTTCTGTATTCAGCTATCTTCTATAACCGAACGCTTCTTCCGCTGGCACTATTCTTCTCCTAATGCCTTTGCTTCTATGCCCAGTTCTTCAAATGTATGTAGTAATAAAGTGATTGAATTGTCTACTTGCTCCAGTTTGTGCCCTCCTACTTTTATGACCAGCCTCGCTTTCTTCGTAAAAGAAAACCTCAATACTGATTATTATAACTGTTTAAAAAAAAGGCCAGTCCTCATTATACTCAGGAAATCGAAGTAACTATCCGCACTGTTCCTGCCGCAGTCAACTAAGAGTACTTAAAAATGCTCGCAGATAATTGTCTCAAAGAAAAAAGTCGAGAAAATCCCTTTGACTTTCAGGGTTAATAAATTGAGCCCTCAACCAAACGTAATTATCGAGCAGTCGGCAAGGCTGTATCGTAATTTATGTGCACGAATGAGCTCTTGAGGTGAATAAGGCACTCCGGTTGGTTTAAACTAGAAAGAAGTACTTTTCAAAAATGCACTAATCGACTAATAGGTAATTTTATAAGGGATTTTACAATTCCTTATTATCGCGTAGGAAAACTACCAATGGGCGTAGTGATTTGCGACGTCCTCACTCGTTGGCTAAATTATCGTAGTATAAGGTAAATTAGAAGAAGAATTGTGATTGCGAAAGAGGAGTACGCTTATGTCAAATAACTGATGAGAATTAACTTGTATAAGAATGTAAACAGTGGACAAAGGCGAATACCTAGACCTACATTAGGTAAAACAGAAGCGGCTATGGATGGACCTATTACTAATAAAAAACTAAAAGTATGGAATTCCTTAAACGAGCATTTAATTCATACGATGATCACTTAGGTGTTGAATATCGGACTGAATTCTGTTTGCTTAAAATTGCACCGTGTAAACGGTGTATTCGAATCCGTCGAAAGGATTGAATTCCATTATCAGTACCATAAACAGAAAAAAGTACGATATTTATTTTCCATCCGATCACCCACTCTGCCATTTGATATAACGATCAATCACAGGCAAGCAAGCGAGACGAGCGTTTCGAGAGAATACCGGTAAAGGAGCTGGAATCTGCCCAAAATAAATTTTGGAGGAATTTTGGGAATTTCAATCGAGAAAATGTGTTCTTGAGATTTGGATAGCTGGTTCATTGGGGCTTGTTTAGAATGTTTTGTAGATAATTTAGCACAGAAGTGGTTGGCAGATAAAAGAAAAGAGTGGAGAGTTGCTGAAAACCAATCTTTGGATTGATGACTACTGATGATTATAGTACATACACCAAACTACAACAGTTTAATTAGTTGGTGTAGCTCAGAAAATGTCTGAGTTTCGCCTCTGTGCACTAAAATTAGCATTGCGTAAAATATGGCTCCAAGGCATGAAATTCGATTCAATATTTTATTGTTATTCCGAATATTCGGCGCACATTTCCCAACAGATTTCAGCGATGATCTAAGTACAGCGCAAATCAGAAAATATCGCGGAAACTTGAAGAATAATTACGTAAAAAGGTCTGTGCTCGTAATTAAGCCACTATAAGCGCTCCCTATCCTCCTCAACTTCTTATCCGACTTCTCCGCTGAATACACCACAAACGCAGTGATAGCTTCCTTTCCGAAGGCAAAAAAGACGTAGTAACCCTTTAAGGGCATTATTATCATTATAATGAGGACGTGGGCGAAGGTATGTAGAAGCGGCCGAAAAATAATATCTGAAGAACGAAAATAATCTCTACTTCAAGGCAGAGGGCAGCACCGCCTCGGGTTATTGTTTAGTCGGTCCATTCAGATATGAAGCCTGAGGCTTCGCGGTAAATGTGCGACCGAGCCATTTCTGGTTCGGGAAATCAATGGGTAAGCCGGAATACGAAATAATACAAGTTTTCTTTCCATTTGCGAAAAGAAAAAAATCTTCTCGAAACGAAAGACACACAATGTGCAGGGTTTGACGTGAAAGGGGAAGGCTAATCCCACAATGCACTTGCGTGTCTTCTCTTAGCTTGAACTCCAGTTGTTTATAAAGCGAACAAAAATGTGGCCCGCTTCTCAGTCGGTACTAATACTCATCGGGGACAACAGCTTCAAAGCTTTCCTGCCTCGTCTAGCACAATGCCATTGTCCTCCTCGTTTTCCTGTACAGATATTTGGAAGTATTTCTCCCGCAAAATAAATGTAATGCTCCTTATTTATTTGCTGGAATAAGAAGCAATTGAAACTTCGCGTGGAGTTTTCAACATCCATATCTTCATTTTGCTTTTCTAGCTGCCGAAATAGCGTGTAGCAGTGGGTTTTAGGATGCGAGCAATGAAAAAGAAAGGAAAAGGAAAGAAGGATAGAACATGGAAAGGATGACAGTATGCCTACTCCGAGACTTGGAATCTCGCTCTCTTTTTGAAATGGTCAATTATAATGCGTAGAAAAGAGGAACTTAGTACCTACCTATTAGTTTAGAAGTACATCTCCCATACCTTATAACTTCTTTCTTTTCTCAAGATGTTGTGCGGGGTTAAATAATATCATATGTGTCATCTTAATGCTTACTTGATCTGAAGTGTTCAGAGAATCTAAGCCTAGCGTGTAGCCACTGAGTCTCTGAGGCGGGTCTCAACCTAGTCCATCCATCAGCAGTAAATACTTTCAGAAAAAAGTCAACGAAATCAAAACGGTTGGTTCTCACAGATTTCATGATTAGATTAAAATGTTTATTGAAAATTTTGTCCGAATTTTATTCTGCAGGGATTTCCTCAACTTTAAAAATGTACATCTCCCGCAAAAAAGTCCATCTTCTCATCAACAAGGGAAAGGGAAATAAGATTCATCGAAAAAATCGAAAATATTGCTGCTCGTTGGTTAACTTCTGGTGCGATTAGGTAATTCTTCATTCGCCCCAAAAACTAATTGCTAAACAATAACGCCCGTCTCAATTGGAAAACCGAAATAACACTAATGAGCCTTAAATCTAAATCACACGATAATTTTTCACGTGCAAGTTCAGAGATAGTGGGAATGAAAGCTCTAATGTTGAGCTTTTTGACGCCATTACTTTCGGGATGGCGATGATGCGGGACCCCTACATCTTTTTTCATAATTTGATACCGTCCAGTTTTCCGTCCTTTAAAGCGTATGTATGATAATCGTTATGCACCAATTCATCTATTATTTATAGTATTAGCAAATAACTATGAAAACTGAGGTGAAAATTCAACTTTGCTCAACAGAAATCGCCCTGCAGTGGGCTCATGTGGTTGGAAAAAGTGTTAATTATAAAGTCATTCGTCAAACACCCCGCACATTCCATTCCTTAATTTTGTTTTGCCATAGCCAAGGCATTTCATTTATAAATGCAGTATTTTTTAGACAACACTAACCAGCGAGAAGGTGGAATTCAGTGTTTGTTTTAATCTCGCAGTAGCAGTGGAACCTCAGTAACGGCTACACCGATTTTTACTACACACTTTTATGATGTACGAAAAGGAAGCCTGTTTTCTATTGCCAAAAATAATCCACCTATAACGGCTATCGGGCGCAATTAATCCTTCAATTCCATGAAAAATTGAGAGGTATTTAAATATTTTATTAATTATTTACGTTATTAAATAAATCACTACCATACCTCCACAATTCCGTAACAAATACCGATGTTTTCGGCACATTAACCGCAAAAGTGATCCATTCAATACGGCCGATTGCGCATTTTTAATGGATTCAAAATTCTCATGTGCTATTGTATCGTATGGCTCCATCTTTTCTTTTCTTTAAACCAAGCATACGGATGCCTGCTGAAAGGCGATTGTTGATTGCCTGCTGCCGACTTCACCAGGAACTCTTTCCCATATCGATTCTTTCCGCTACCGCAGCACGGGGACAGGTGATTTCGTCAACGTAACCATTTTTCCTACAAAAAAAGGTGAGGACAGCTCCGTTAACATTCGCGCTAAGGAACTAACTTCGAGGGCCATAAAGTGAACGGCGTCTCCCACTTTCTCCCTCTTTCTTGGTCTGGAGAAAAAAAATAATAAGGTTGGTAGTCATAAAGCTGTTGGGCGAAGAGGGTAGAGGGATGAAGATGTTAAGTCGGATAAGAAGAAGAAGGCATGAGGAACGAGGAGGGAGCGAAGAAAGAGGATGGCCTCAGGAATAAAGGACGGAAGAGAAGGAGACGGAAAAAGAAGAGAGTAGGTAAGTAAGAGGGAGCGTGGAATTCTCATTTATATCCCGACGAACTTTGCTCTCTCATTTATTAATGGACGAGTTTCCCAGAATGAGAGGAGAGAGAATTGCAAGGGGACAGCGTACGCTCGTCTGCTCTCGTATGGAAGAGAGTATGGCTGCGATGTCGGGACTTAAAATTGAAAAAAAATTGGAAAAGAAGGCATACGCCGAAAAACGCAAGGAAAAAGGAAAGTAACGGCCTGGTTTTGAGGAAAATTTCAAGAAACGGGACGGAAGGTTTAAGTTGAACCTCAAACACAGGATACGGTTTGCGATGCAGTATTTATACGCGGTCCTCCTAGACATTTCCCTGTATATATATATATATATACATCATATGTGATTCTAACTGATGAAGCAGATGCCGCTGGCCATTAGCTGCTCGTCACCAGCAATATAAGCAGTAGTGCACGATGGTTATTCTTGTAATGCAAATGAAAATAAATGTAACATGATAAACTTCAGTCTTGCCCGGTGCATTGAGTGAGCATTTTTACAAAATATTATCTCAAAAGATAACGGAAACAAGTTTTATAAGTACCTTAGGAGGAGAAAGGACAACAGGGAAAACATAACGGTTCTAAAGAATGGGGACGGAAATTTAATTACCGATGACAAGGAGAAGGCAAATGCACTGAATAAATGGTATGCTAGTGTTTTCACTGGGGTTGTTAATAAAGTAGATATAACGGACTTGGAACCCAGCTCCCAAAACTTACAGAAAGAAACAAACGTATTAAATGTTAAACACATTAAAACTACGAATTCGGAGATCTACAAAAAAATTAGTAAAATGAGGAAGAACAAATCAGTTGGGCCAGATGGCATCTCAATAGACTTACTCAAAATGGGAGGCATTGAAATTTCAAATTATCTGAACCATTTATTCAATGTTACAATAAACAACAAAGTCCTACCCAACGATTGGAAAAAAGCATATGTGACACCCATCTTTAAAGGAGGAGATCAGGGATTGGTAGAAAATTATAGGCCGGTTAGTTTGACGTCAACAGTGTGCAAATTAGTAGAAAAGATAATTGCTGATTATCTTTGGGAACTATGGGAGAGCACCGACTGGTTATTCAATTTCCAACACGGGTATAGAAAAGGGCACTCCTGTGAAACGCAACTATTGGGTTTTTGCCAAGAAATTGCGGACTCCATTGATGAAGGAATAGAAGTGGATGCAATAATAGTCGACCTGTCAAAAGCATTCGAAAAAGTTGAACATGATCGGCTTTTAGAAAAAATGAGCAAATTACCACCCCAAACAGACAGTAGATTGTACTTTTGGGTTGAAAACTTCCTGAAGGGTCGAACGCAAAAGGTTAAAGTGGGTGAAATGTGCTCCGATGAAGCACAAGTAACGTCGGGTGTCCCACAAGGTAGCGTCCTTGGACCGCTTTTATTTTTACTTTACATAAATGATCTCCCAGATAGCATTCACTCCCATAAAGGCTTTTCGCATATGACTGCATAATTTACAGGAAAATAGAAAAGGAGAGCGATCGCGAAGTCCTTCAAAATGATATAAGGGTCATTCCACCTCAATTCAACAAACGTTTGTCCCTTAGGGTCTCAGATTTTGATAAAAATTGGTGTATGGGCACAATATTACCTCAAACTGAATAGCCTCAAACCGTTTTGTGAAAAAAAAATTTTTGAGTGAATTATGCATATTTTAATTTTTTCGCATTTTAAGCAAAAATCTGTGCCTTAAATCATATTATCACTTATATCTCCACTTGTAATTGTCATAAAACAATGATTAATAGCTTTTATTAAAGCTAAATCTTTATTAAATGCACATATATCAATAAAAAATTATTTTCTTCCATAACCTATTGTTGTAAATTACTAATGTTTAAAAAATTGTTAATAAACTTTTCTCAAATACTCCATCTCAGAATCGGCCGAAACTTTTTTTCCGTAATTTAAACATATTCAGCTAACTACTCCAAAAATAAAATTTAGTGGCAATTCATAAATTCGTTTTTTATAAGTATTTAAACATTTACTATTTTCTCTCGCGCGGCCCGTGTTTAAAAAATTATTATTAAACTTTTCTCAAATACTCCATCTTAGAATCGGCCGAAACTTTTTTTCCGTAATCTAAACATATCTAGATAACTATTCCAAAACTACAATTTAGTGGAAATTCATAAATGCGCTTTTTATAAATATTTAAACATTTACAATTTTCTCTCGCGCGGCCCGTGTTTCAAAAATTGTTAATGCACTTTTATCAAATACTCCATCTCAGAATCGGCCGAAAATGTTTTTCCGTAATCTAAACATATCCAGCTAACTACTCAAAAAATAAAATTTAGTGGAAATTCATAAATGCGTTTTTTATAAATATTTAAACATTTACAATTTTCTCTCGCGCGGCCCGTCAGCTTCCCATTTGGAATACATGCAGTTGACACGTGATGCAAGCCTAAACATGTCCCTAATTGCTCAAGGTCGTGGCTATATGAGATAAAAATATATTATAAACTATGAATGTTAACAACAATTGTTATTTGTTCTGTTAAATGGATGTTTGCAGAGAAATTAACCATTGAGCCCCACTTTCTCTTTAAAATTTCCTAAAATTAGTCTTCTGTTTATGTGTCCGTTTTCCATTGTCATTAACGCCGAGAAAGAGTTTTCAATCGATTGTGTCAGAGTAGTTAGAAAAACTTCGCGCAGAGAAAGTGGGGCTCAATGGTTAATTTCTCTGCAAACATCCATTTAACAGAACAAATAACAATTGTTGTTAACATTCATAGTTTATAATATATTTTTATCTCATATAGCCACGACCTTGAGCAATAAAGGGAAATGTTTAGGCTTGCATCACGTGTCTGCTGCACGTATTCCAAATGGGAAACTGACGGGCCGCGCGAGAGAAAATTGTAAATGTTTAAATATTTATAAAAATCGTATTTATGAATTTCCACTAAATTTTATTTTTTTAATAGTTAGCTGGATATTTTTAGATTACGGAAAAAAAGTTTCGACCGATTCTGAGATGGAGTATTTGAGAAAAGTTTATTAACAATATTTTAAACACGGGCCGCGCGAGAGAAAATAGTAAATGTTTAAATACTTATAAAAAACGAATTTATGAATTGCCACTAAATTTTATTTTTGGAGTAGTTAGCTGAATATGTTTAAATTACGGAAAAAAAGTTTCGGCCGATTCTGAGATGGAGTATTTGAGAAAAGTTTATTAACAATTTTTTAAACATTAGTAATTTACAACAATAGGGTATGGAAGAAAATAATTTTTTATTGATATATGTGCATTCAATAAAGATTTAGCTTTAATAAAAGCTATTAATCATTGTTTTATGACAATTACAAGTGGAGATATAAGTGATAATATGATTTAAGGCACAGATTTTTGCTTAAAATGCGAAAAAATTAAAATATGCATAATTCACTCAAAATTTTTTTTTCACAAAACGGTTTGAGGATATTCAGTTTGAGGTAATATTGTGCCCATTCACCAATTTTTATCAAAATCTGAGACCCTAAGGGACAAACGTTTATTGAATTGAGGTGGAATGACCCATAAATAAAATGGCAGAATGGGTGTTAAAAAATGGAATGGAGATAAATGTAAAAAGTGCAAATTTGTTACTTTTAGCAGGAAACTAAGTTCAGATGGGAGAGACTATTCTTATTCAGGTATGGTCATTCCAAAAAGTGACCGGTGTAAATACTTAGGGGTGAATTTAACGAAAGATTTAGGGTGGGAGGCAAATGTGGAACAGGTTACAAAAAAGGCATATAAAATGTTACATTGGGTGATGAGAAACCTTAAGGAAAGCGGTCGAACTACAAAGGAAAAGGCGTATAAGACCCTAATCAGACCGATTTTAGAATACGCGTCACTAGTGTGGTACCCGTATGAAAAGGGACAAACAAAATCCATTGAGAAGGTACAAAGAAAGGCAGCAAGGTATGTAATGGGGAAGCATAGAAAGACCGAGAGTGTGACTAAAATGCTGCGAGTATTGGGATGGGACTCACTAGCACGGAGAAGAAAAATAAATAGGCTTTGCCCACTCTTCCGTACACTTGCGGGGGGAAAAGCATGGGGGGAACTGCGACATAAGATAGAAAACCCTAACTATATTGGTAGGAATGATCACCAATACAAGATGAAATGTCGGTCACAAAGGACCAAAGTAAAAATGTTTTCATATCTTAACAGGACGATTGATGATTGGAATAGACTCCCTGCAGAACTGTTTCAGCCCTTTCCTAGAAACTTAAAGATTTTTAAGAATAGGTGCAAAAAATGTATTTTGGAAAACTAATTTCAATGTTTATTTTAAATTTTCGATGACTGATTTAGTGATGTACTTTCATTCTTTCACTGTTACCACCTGGCAAGTAGCCAACTTGTAACGATTTGTGTATAATAATAATAAAGTGGATGAAGGTCTCTCGGGCTTCCATCCTGATTAGTGGCTCCATGTCTGATGTTTCGACCAGCAGAGTAAGCTGATGAAAAGTTGGACGTGGAGCCGCTAACCAGGATGGAAACCCGAGAACCTTCATCCACTAAATGTAACATACTTTGAGCAAGTTTAAAATCAAATTCCAATCTAAGAAATTGAATTAAAAGCCATAGAGTTGAGCCTATTGAGTTGATGTCATTAACAGATTGAGCATTTTGAAGTTGGTAATGAAGGTTTGTGGCCTAAGGAATCCTGTTGGGTGAACGTTGCGGAGCCAGTTCGTAGGAAACAGACTCTTACACTGAAAAGGGCCTTCTGCGCAACTGCCATCAAGTTTTGTTACCAAATTATTCGCAATTCCAAGATAGAAAGGTTCCATCTACCGGGTAAACTTCGCAACACCGGAATGATATTCTCGTTAACTCGCGTACCATGCTGTGATTCTCGAGGTAGTGACCAGTGAATGTGAATTGTGCTGGTGTGTGTTTTTCTGTATCTTTCGTAATCATTTCTTCTCAGACCTAATCACTTCATCACCTATCCATCATAATTATTCATCCTTTTATTATAAAGTACTCTCCCTTCCATCGTTTTTAGTGTCTAATTCACTACGATATTTTTCCGATCTTCGCTGTAGTCGCTCTAACTGTTTGAAGCCTACCTCATAAGAATCCCATACACTGGCAGCGTATTCTAAGTGAGGTCAAACAAAGACAAAGTAACTAAATTCCCAAAATGTCCCAACAAAACTACTTCGTCGTATGCAAATAATGGAATCTCACTGTCAAATACTTCGCAGATATCATAAATATGTAACAGAAACCAAAGTGGACCAGGGATGTGAGATTAAATTCGTTGAATGTAGCACCGTCTAAAACAACTATTATTACACTGTACGCGATTGCTTATTAATTTTCTAATCCGTGAAATTGCGCCGTTGTCTAACCCATAAAATTTAATTTTTATGAAAAACGTTGTTTGGGATACTTTATCAAAAGCTTTTTAAAGTAAAAAGTAGCATTAATCAGGTCATTATCTCGTCATTGACAATAATGACCTGATGTTGAAGGTCTCAAATGAATGTATTCTAAGCCCTGAAGATGGTATAATTAAATTCCGAAACGTCGGCAAAGAATAGCTGATTTTAATTTCATGACCTAAACTCGATATTACTTATCCATACTAAATTATACACTTTGTATTTTTTCTACAGTTACAAAGTGTATAATTTAGTATGGATACTAATAATTTTTACAAAGTAAAGCCTAAAACCATGGATTGTATTCGATATTACTTCCCTATGTAAAAAGTAGCGTAAGTTGTAACTATAGATATCGTATGTAAAATGTGCTAACTGGGTTTCGCAGAATCTACCTTTTCTGAATTCATATTTCGTTTTTATCAGAAAGTCCTGGCTATCGAGGTTCTCAAAACTGAACTTACAACTATAAGTTCAAGGACTTTGCATGAGATAGGTGATGAGAAAAATAGCTCTACTGCGACAGCAATGAGAGGCAAACTTAACCAGAAGTACTGTGGGAAAAAAATCCAACGTAGATACACGGAACAGTCAATGGATGGCATGAAGAGGGGAAAAGGAAGCATGGACGCGTGAGGAGAGCGACGCCTATTGATAATGTCACCGCTCGAGGGCTTTTAATCGAGCAGCAAGTCTCGCTCTGTGTTTGATCGATCCAGACTAAGGAACTCTTCCCCACTCATTCTCTAGCGGCGTGTTTCTAATAGACATTGTCCTGGGTTCAGAGAACATGCACACAGTGATGCATGGAAGGAGTGCTCACTCATCGGAGTTGTATCGGGGGGATGAATGGTTTAAAAAAAAGATACACATGACGCCTGCGCACGAGCTGTTCGTTGTAGGAATGAAAAGAAAGTGAAATTTGTCCGAATGACGTCGAATGTATGACGTATTCACATCGGAGGGAAGGGAGTAAGTGTGAAGGAATAAGAAAAGAGTTAGGAGGCTTTATAAGAATATGGGAGGCAGATATGCAAGCTGAGGACATATATCAACATGAGAGGAAGAGTATAAAGTGATATAGGATAAAGATAAAGTATTTTTCGCAAGCAAGACAAGAAAAGTTTGCATGCGTTTGGAATGAGTGGGGACGATAATGTAAAAGGTACGATGTACGGAAAGGAATACAAACGAGGAAGAGCTTGGATTGGTGGGGCAGGAGGGAAAACTTCTGGAGAGGTTACAGTAGATTGTTGGAAAAGGTAATAAGGGCGAAGGGTTGCTGAAGGCCTTGATGGAGTGGAAAACATCCGGGGTATACGGGGAAGGGAAGAAAGAGATTTGGCTGCGTGGATGGGATGAAGAAGATGTAGGGTGCATGCTGACATAAACAATAAATTGTGCTGGTAGACTGTGTAAAAAATGCCTGCAAAAATATAGAGGAGTTTTACCCCATTTTATTTCAACCTAACTCTACCGGTAGATTACCCCCAATAATAATATTAATAATAATGGTACTGAGAGGACACTTATCAGGGATCAAATCGGTATCGGATCGGGTTGCTCTGGTGGCTAGAGTACTGACCTCCTATCCCGAGGAATCTGATGAACTGCATTTTTAGCGGAATCCAAATTCTTAATTCAATGCCAAACGTAGGGCGCTTCAAGAACAATACTCCGTCAGTACTTTGAGAACAGCTAAGTAAATATTAGCTTCTAGGAGAAAAATCCATGGAACAGTCTGTTTCGTGCATGCTTCCGGGTTGAATAGGGGATCGAATAGGTATTATAGCTTGAGTACTGGCTACCAATCCCTTGGGTTCGGGTTGGACTCCTGACTGGCGATAGGCGGCAAATTTTCAGGGGAATTACGATCCTACTCGGGGTGCTATATGAAGAGCTCTTAAAAACATATCTCCGTCTATCGGACGGTACGCTGAACCGGGGTCTCCATTCGTTAAGAGCATCGACTAATGCTGTCGCCGAGTTTATCTTGACTCACCTAACATTCCAAAATAATATTTTCCTCACCAACCTCACCATAGAATTTTAAGAGACGCAAATGACCTCAGTCATCAGCCGCGTATCCAAAATAACCTGCCAAATGATTCGGGTGGTTTTAACTTTCCTCGTCGAGTTGAATCTCAATTTTATAGCATCTAAGGGTGAAGAAAAATCCATAAACATGCTTGTTATTTCATCTCGGAACTAGAGAGATGAGGCACATTATTTACATGTGGATCTCAAAGTTAATCATAAAGCTGAGGGTGAAAAGTGAAAGGCACGGTAATTCAGAGCGAAGACTGGTCTAGCTTTATAAAGGGCAGACGGAACCCAATTACCAAGAAAAGAGAATTCAAACGTGTTCCTGAGAGGGATAAAGTCTCTATTCCTTCAGGAGACGAATAAGTCTCGGTTTCCCAGAAATCAGAGACTAAGGGTGACAAAAAAAGCATAATGTAATAGTGGCAAAGAAATGGGACTCAATATTGGTAGAGGTAAATCTCGTAATAGATACACCAAATTGCCAAATGGAAATGGGCTCAGAGGATCGCACGAGGACACGATTAAGTGGTATTTGGGATGAAAATCAGGAAGGAAAATTATTTTCCAGGTACTAAACAAAGAGGTCAATAGGAAAAAATTATTTTTGCGCAGAAGGAAAGAAAATTCACAAGAAACCACTTATGGAAAATCACGGAAGAAAAAGAAAATAAGGTGACAAGATGGAGATAGGATAGAATAATGCAACATTCAATTCTGAGCATGTAAGACAACGGAAATACGGTTTGCCTAGCGAATTTCCTCCCCTTTGGATTCTACAATTTCTCCGTATCTGAATACACTATTTTCTCTGAGTGAGTATCATTGCGTGGAAATTTGCGTCACCGAAGCGAAAAAAAGTTAAGAGGTTAGAGAGTTTGAGGCTAAAGACTGATATATGCTGGTAATGATTATAGCATCAAAAATGGCTCCAAAGAAATGATAAGGAGAAAAATAAATCGGAAGACTAATGGGAAAACAAAAGTAAACAGTTTGGAAAAGTAAACGCTGTTAGAGAGAATAAATAAGAAACGTATTGCCATTTATTGTAATCCTGATCTGTATTAACTGACAACGGATTAACTAATATCTGAACTGCCCATAAGTGTTTTTGATTCAATGGAACTCTTTTCTTTCCCTCGCTTTACTTGCCTATTCACAGGCTTTTTCTTTGCCCTCACAAATATGTTGTTATTATAAAAAATAGTGGCCCTTTTCTAAGCCTTTCTCCACCTAAAAACTGCAATCCATGAAAGAATTTTAAATTGTCCTTCACATAAAACAATACCAAATAAATAGGTGCATTCTTTGATGGTACGCAACGCATGTAGGGCAAAAATATACTGGTCCCATCGAGTTTCTCCCAAAATTGGAATATTTCCCTATTTACTGAAGGCTCATTTTTTCGGCACTTAAATGTAATAGTATCTTCATGAATTTAAATTAATTGAAGCATACTGTACATGGAGGTTTACCTTAGGCTGTTACAGCTTATACAAGAATTCAAGGTAACGAAATTTATGGGGAAATTATTAAACAAAAGCGAAAGGAGAGCAAACGATTAGGTGGCAATGGAGGGAAACTAAGGAAGATACTTGAGGAAATCCGGAACTGGTACGTAAGTTTCACGGGATAGTTAATGAGAGAAAAACACCCTTAGCTCCGGTTTATAAGGTCTGGTTAACGTGAACTACAAGATGAATATCTGACAAATGAAGATTTAATAAGAAACGAGCCGACCCGAATGAGACATAGGATGAGACAATGGAATATAATATTTAAAGCATTCTCCATATCCCACCGTTCCAGAGGCCTCCTTAATTGCACTCATTAATCCGCCATCTTAATCGTAAACTCAAGTATACCGTTGAATGCTGTCGTTCATGTAGTGATATGGACGGAAAGACATTTTTACCGAAGTTTTTTTCTAGTAATGTTTTTGTCAACCAGACCTACTTAAAATGGTAGGTTTGATAGTATAAATTACAGTTTTAGATAGACACGGAGAAACACAACGGGGTCTTGTTCAGCTTCTGGGTAGAGGCAATCATGAACTACTTCCACGCATCTAAGTGAGCATGTCACCCATTTGTATGCCCTTTTCTTGTCCCTTCACAACTCGGCCAAAACTTGTTTTCATTTTTACATTCTCCTCCGCCTCGTCATCTTGTCTCCTCGTCATGACTTTCTACGCCTGCCTTGTCTGCCGTGTCATCATTCATGTTTCAGGACAGGCGACTGGTGCTTGGATGAGGGGTTCTTTTTTCTCCCTTTCTTTCAGCCTTTGTGAGAGAGACTGAGGGAGTGACTGCCCTCCTTGTCCGTCCTTTCGCTGGCTCCACACAATTATTTCGCCTCTCCAACAGCAGCCTTTTAGCCTCTTTCTCCTTCAGAGGCTTCCCTCTAAAAAAAGAACAGCTCACCATTAATGTAAGAACGCACCTTAAGAAACGTAACCTAATGTGGAATCAAGTATACGCTATGAATCCTGGGGGATCGAGGTAGAGGCCGTTTGTCTCATAACTTTAAACAACGTAAGAACAACATCTATAGACCAAGTATTTTAGGTCCAAAGCCGACCATCTACAATATTAAAAGGTATTCATACCTACAAGCATACCCATCGCGCCGTTCCCTTTCGGGGATGGTACAAAAAGAGGTTAGTGCTTGGTGTTTAGCCAATACGACTAACTTTATCGTAAATGAAAAGGAAAACTTTGTTATATTCCACCAATTTATTTTCAGGTACAACTAGTTTCGACGCAGCGACGCAGTTACTTGTACCTGAAGATGACGCCGCTGCGTCGAAACTAGTTGCACCTGAAAATAAATTGGAGGAATATAACAAAGTTTTCCTTTTCATTTACGATAAAATGAACTTCCACAAGGTTGAGCCTGAGATGATGGGGATAAACAAGTAACTTTGTTTAACAATTTACATTTGTCTATCTTTGCAGACTTCTTACTATAATACCCTATCCTTAAAAAACACTTTTGCTTCATTTTCATTCATGCATAGGTTCATATACGCTCTTTTGCTATGAAGATTCCTAATATTTCTCGTCATCACCGTCTCTTCGACCGAATTCATCCATGACCTCCTAAGTCTACCCCTTCATCTCGAGCCATTCATTCCTTTATCATAAATCTGTTTTGCAATTCGATTCCCAGTAATTCTCTCAACATGATCAAACCAAAGAAGCACGCTCATTTTGTTTCCGTTTTAGCTGTGGCATCCAATCCACATTATTTCATAAGCCACTCATTCCTAAAGCGATAAAAATTCAATTCAGCAGTTCAAGTCATATTATTGGTCTCAAAGTAAAGAAAAAAGGTCATATTCACACGAGTAAAAATCGACTCTGGTTAAAAACTAGTAGATAAATAAATATCAACCCTGATGAGATCTCCGAGATAGTAGGGGCTCAACGAGGGGAGTTATAAAAAAGGAACCATGTTTTACGGTAACAGACCTCGAAAACCAACCAAAGCTGGACTGGAACCATCATATGCATAGCACACAAGGAATTAACCCTGTCACCACTGGAGCCGCTTTATTATATTACTTGTCTTACAGTTTGTTTCTAATTTATTTTTTCATGTTGCACTTGCAAGTGACCTAAAGAAAATCTACCAATTTTCCACTCAACGCCATTCATATCTATATCCCAATCCAAATGCGATTCATGCGAGAAAAATATAAGGAAGCGAAAATCCTAAAGTAAGAGATAAAAATGTTTATATTCAGTATTCACTATTCTACCAACCAAACTTTTTCTACTAGCTTAACGAATCCGAAAAAAATGGAAATTTTATCTAAAGATCCAACATATTTAAATTTATATTACATTTTACTAGTCATGAAATTTAGAATTTCTCTTTCCCATCCCCATCTTGAAACTGTCATTCCTTAATTTGAGGCATCTATCATTTGACATTACATTTTCCATAGCATGTTGCACGGAATGCTAAAATTACATTTCCATAAATTGATAATTTTTCTACAAATATTTCAATTTGGAAAAAATATTGACAATTACTTGTTAATCCAACCTATCTAGTTTTTTTCATGTATAAATTGAGAAGTACTTTAGGATTTCTGCATCTCTCATTCCCTTCCTTTCTCGCCCTAAGTCTAACGTACTTCAAAATCTGATTCATGAAAACATTTAGCGTGATTGTATAGAGGTCGAGAAACTTGGTGGAAAACGCCTCGCATTGCGTGGCAACAAAGTGGGAATCGTATTGAAGGATTCGGCTAAGGAGCGGAGGGGGGAAAAAATAGTCACATGGTAGGCCAAGCTAATAACATTACTAAATTATCTCGGGAAGGCGGGAAAGTGTCGGTAAAACATTTCACGACAATGTTTTACGAACCAAATAATGCTGGTTCACAATACGCTGACATGTTTTGCAACACATCGGAGTATCCAATCGAAACAATTGGATTAAGAGACATAGGAGAACTATAAAGTCGATTTTAATAACAGATTGGACATTTTGAATAAGACAATTACGGTTTGCGACCTTGGGAACGCTGGTATTCAAATCAAGACACTATCCTTATCACCCGTGTCGAGCCAGTTCGTAGATAATAGGTCAATCCACACAAAAGGGTCTTCTCCGCAAACGCCACCATGGTTCTCTACCAATCTACACTATTCATCTAAGACTGTTTTCGCAAAATGATAAAAAACAATTTTTCTTTCATTCAGTTAAGCAAGCCGGAAAATAACAAAATGACATTTTTTTCAAAATCATTTTTGCTTCATTTGATATATTCTACGTCAAGCGGATTCCAGTATTTCTGCCTCTCTCTCTTTATTCTCTCGTTTAAGCATTTCCTTTCCTCACACTATAACGAGAGTCGTAATATATGTCGCCTCTCCGCAGGCGCACAGTCAGTAGTCCCCCTTTACCTGCCGAGCGCAATAAAGGAAACGCACTTAACACACCCACTCGCATCGTAATAAAGGAAGACGAAGCATCCAGGCGTCCCTTGGAGAGATATTAACTACTGAGTGCACCTATGAAATACCCATTGCGCTTCCCGTCTCTCATGCATTCTTTTTTCTTTCCTTTTTTAGTAATTCATTTCGGAAGTGAGACGCGGCGCACGCCTTGGAGAATTTCCTTTCTCCCTCTCTCAGCGCGTGCTCCGGATTCGAGCACTCCAAATGGCACAACCGGCTTTTTTTTACGACTATCTACTCACCTAGAATCGCACAGTCACCCGTTTCTTTCCCGGAGGCATTTCCGCCAGTAATCGTTTTTCAGTGACTCCAAATGAAGCGCCGTCAACCACTTCACTTCAGAACCCTCAAAACTTCCGCTCAATAATTTTTTTGGGTGATTACCTGCAAAGAAAATAAAGACCAAATATAATTAGCGAGGCTCTGAAATTTGGAGTACATGCAATGGTGGTAATTAAAAAAATTATCACTGCCCCACATACAGATTAATTGTTAACAAATTCATCGTGTAACAGCAATTCTGCACTACAATAGCCCCAATACATTTACACACTACCCTGCGAACCAACGCAGAGGTGTTTGGCAGAGGGTATTAGAACATCAGCCATGATAGGGGAGGCAATAGAGAAAAGGTGGGAGAACATAGAGGAGGTGGGACCAGGGTTTAATTGAAAGAATTATCGATTTGTAATATATTTGTGTGTTGCCACTAATTATTGGTTGACAGTAAAAAACAAGTTAAAAAATCAAGGTGATGTGTCAAAACTAACCCTCTACTACTATGGCGGGGTAATATTTGATTTTTTTATTAAAAAAATAGTACATTCGCATACAGAAATATTGGCAATTTAAAGTTCACTTGTAAAAAACTCAAAATGAGACATACAAAAATAAACAAAAAAATGACAAAACAAAAAACAACTAAAATAAGATGGAATAGGGATGATGTTTATTATTGATTGTTGCCTCGATTAATGATTATTTCCGGAAAGATGAGTTAACTTAATTACATCCGATAAATGGAGAGACCTACCAACATACAATATCCGTGTGTGTATTATATGTCATCCCTATCACGTAAATGTCAACTGTCTAATATGCACATTGAGTGTATGACTATATTTGAAATTATTTAATGATTTGGGATCTCATGTTACATTAAAACGAAAAGATTGAATTAGGTAAGCTCAGAAATTAAAGCTATGCACACAGAAGGCAATCTCGAATATTGCCACTGTCCCACGATCAGATTTCTTGTCAAACATTTCATTTTGTAACAGGAATTTGGCTAGCACTCAAAGTTACACATTAACTAGGTATAAGGTGACATTTAAAAATAAACGATTTGTTTTTAATACACCTTCAGCTACTGCGTTTGGGGTTTCTGGCCCCATTTCCATCAGATTAAATTGTATCTGATAAATGGCGATATTTGCGTACAAATTCTTTTGTGTATTCTATACCATTCCCACAATAATTGTCTCAGCTGATTGATTTGAATATTAGTTATGATTTTTTTTCATTTTTTATTTATAAAATGCTCTCGCCTCCTTGAAAAAATGCAATTTGGGATTTTAAGAAAGTCGGTACATGAAACTTTTATCATTTTTAGCAAGTTTTTAAAAAATTTGAAATGTCTTACCACATGATAGCGGTTAAATATCCCAAAATTCACGATAGAGGTAGTGGGTTAAGAATACTGCCTTTGCGCTAAGGATAATCGTTTTGCTAAAATATTTAAAAGTGGGGCTCGAGTTAGACAAACATCGAAATTTACGCAAATTAAATTAATTGGAAAAATGTTCTTCGGTCGAATTCAATCGAGAAAAACTAGTGTTTGCCCATAAAAATTGCCTCACCCTAATAATAAATCATCAATTCTACGATTGTTTAGCAATAAGTCTTCAGTCTCCTCTGCCATCAGCAAACCGCTTCGTTCCTAATTAATTCCTCACTTGGACGACCTTCATAACTTGTTTGACGTAATTAATTCTTTGCCTTCGTCTGTAATTTTTCCCATTTTTTTCTCCCACCATTATCGTTATCAATAGGATGTTGAGTAAGAGAATGTGCCCCAATGTCTTTTCTTCTTCCCAGAGTATTCTTTGTACTTTTTTCTCCTTACTTTCTACTATTTGTATGGCTTCTTCATTCTTTTATATCACTATATCTCCATTTTTTCCAATCACTTTTACTCTGAACCTGCAGTTGTCCAGGATTCAGACCATACAGCCCAACTCCATTAGTCTGTGAGCATTTTTCTCGTTAATACGCGTATTCCAGTTCACAACAGGAACTCAAAAATCTTAATTTTGCATATATATCTTTTTCTCTACGCCACAAAGGTGATAAAGTCAACTAATCGATGAAATACATTCGAGGACCACGTTTTCAGAGCACAACGTTTAGTAGTGACTGCCAGGAGGTTGGTTCACGATATCACAAGATAAAAAAAATTGCACATTGATTTTACGAGTTTTGAAGATGGCTAAAACTTAGATATTAACATGGCATAGCTAGATAAAAGATGAATTTCTTCGCTGATTTTGCGGTTTATGCAACGTATATTAACTTGATTAATAATCTTTTGGGCATTTACGAATTTCATTCTAAGAAAACTATTAATTTCACGGCCACCAATTAATTAAGCAATCCATTTAGACCTTATGAATAAAGCAATATGGCAAAATTCATTTATATTTATTGTACAACGGGTGTTCTTCGTTCCTTTTTTTAACAAAATGCCATTATTTTATGCTGGTGGAAGAGCTTAATCGTACATCACACCCTACGCAAAACGGTTTTTTCTTATAAACCTTTAACTGTTAAAGTGAAACGTGAAGGAATTGAAAAAGTCCTGGGAATAGCGCAGGAGTGTGAATATGAGAACTGCTTAAAAGAAGAGTAAGGGGATACTGATGATGAAAAGAATGATTTCCTATACGAATATTCCACCAGATGATATTCCATAAAAGTAATCTTTTAATAGTAACACCAAGACACTTTTCACTTTTATTATCATTAAATATATACGGCGAGAATAATTATGTCAATTTATTTTTCCAACCTAATTTACTTAGCAAAACTTTGGAGAGAAATTAAAAAAAAACACTTTTAAGGGTATGAGATTCAAAATGTTATAGAGATTGAGGCCTTCATTACGATAGCAAAATCGTAGAAGACAAATATATATTTGACAGCGAGGATGTTAAAAATTAGGCTTTTCTGGGAAAAACGTTTGAATTATTTCCTTAAAAACTGCTGTGGAGAATTGAATCTAACTTACTAATCAGAACTGACTAAGTCAAATTTCGTCTGCTTTTATAGCCTGTAAAATAAATATTATAAATGTGAGGAGAGAACACATCGAAATCCAAAATCACAAAATCCTGAAATACAGTTTTCCCTAAATGTAATTCGAAATGTTGATACAAATTTAAGGTTTAATGACGAGTAGTGTTTTGTAACATATAAGGGGTTATTTCCACAGGAAAAAATTTCCTTGAGGTCTGCTAAAAAAATAACCGAACTTATTTGTAAAACATTTATTTTATAGTTCCTATTTCTAAGAGGTCCTTATTTGCTTCAAACTACTCTCCTTCTCTGGAGATACACTTATTCCAGCGGTGTTTCCATTCCGCCATACAGCCCTGGAATGTTTCTTTGCGTACCACCTGTAGTTTCCGTGCCGAATTCTCTTTAACATCGTCAATGGTGACAAAACTACGTCATTTAAGTATAAATTTTAATTTGAGGAAAAATAAGTCTCACGGAGCCAGGTAAGATGAGTAGGTAGGCTGGGGGAGGACAGTCATTTGAGTTTTTGCATAAAACTCGAGGATTATCAAGGCTGAGTGGGCAGGAGCGTTCTTGTGATGGAGGAACCACAAATTATCGCGCCACAACGCCGGTCTACTATTGAGAATGTTTTCGCATAACCTTTTCAACACACCTTCGTGGTGTGGGAGGTGGACTCTTGTGCCCTTCAAGCAGCAATTCTAAATGCACAGCGATATTAAAATCGAGAAAATGGTGAGCATAACCTTGATATCTGAACAAGACTGTCGTGCTCCAAGACGATCCTCGACCAAGGAAGGTCGAGGATAGTGCAGAACTGACTGGCAACCACTTTTGAATCGGGTAAACCATTCATAACACTGCGTACGACTAAGACAATTATCTTTGTAAAACTCCTTCAAAAGTTGAAGTTTTCCGTAAAAGGTTTTCCAAATTTCACGCATAATTTCACGTTGCAAAGTTGTTCCTGAAACTTGAGCATTGCAAAAATCGGCTCTACGACAGATTAAAACAGCGATTATACAGAAACTAAACAAAATGTCAATAAACAGAAATACTTTAATCGGAAGGTTCTAAAGAATATAGCGCCGCCAGTGACACATCGATAGGACTATTCGCTGCCGCGCAATACGAAAAGTTCGGCTTATAGAATTCAGAATAGAAATGAAAAGTGCTAAAGAACAGAGGGTGGTCACTAGGGCAAACATACATAGGTAATTGGTTTAATTATTTTTTCCTCAGGAAAAACAGCAAACTATTGATGTCTGTGAGGCATTACGCACCAATTACCATAAGAAATGTATACTTTCATGGTTGCCTATACAGATTTATGTTTACCCTACTTCTGAGCTGATGACGATTTAGGCTTTTTTAATATCCTTTTCCTGCTAGGGTCAAATAAGAGCGATGGTAAAAGGCATATTATTTATATTAATATTTAACTGAATAAGGCATTCTAAATATTTAAAGAATTGGTTAAATATTTCAAAAGTAGATTCCACAGATCAAGCTTCAACTTCGAACTAGAAGAAATCAGAATTTTTTGGAGTTTCTTATTTTTCACAATCTTCTCCTTTCAGAAAATTGATTGCGAATTATTAACAGAAATGATGAACAACAAATCCCATGTGGATTAGATATATACCCAGGGCTTAGATTCCGTACTTAAGATTGCAAAACTGCTTTTCTTCCATTACATGTAATTTAGCAAGATAATAACGTTCGTTCAAATAATCCTAAAATACTCGAAATAAACTATACGTTCCCACCGTAAATTTGACTTCACGTCACGATTTGAGCGATGTTATTGCCGGTTTAATTTATCGGCAATCCCTCTCTGAGGGTTTCTACCTGGACAAACGATGAATATTTTATTTGAGATGAAGGTCCCTACAATGCCAGTTCAAAGGGGGGTGTCATAAGTAACGATGGCCATCACACTAGATAGTAAAAGTCGTTTGTGGGGAAAACCTTAGTTTATCTCTCCGTAAACCTTAGTTTTATTAGGGGCACCTACAGCGGCACTGGACGGGAAATAGATGAAAGCTACAGGGAAAAAGCCATTCCACGTGAAGAGGCCCAAGCGATTTTGGGATGAACAACGAGTAAATGAAGTATAAGGAAACACATTTTAATGAAAGTATTTTTATGGACCCAGGTAATTTTTTACTCAAGAATACCCCTATCAATAGTTTTCCTTAGGATTACCAGCTTATATATCGCTGGAACTGAGTTTAGCTAAATATTTGAACATGCAATCCAAATTTTTGTTTATTTTTAAACCTGTTAGGAAGTAAGGATTCTATTTGCTATGAAAGAAGCGCCTTTATTGGATATTGTATCCTCTCTTATTTCGCCTATTCTCTAAGTGTAAAAGGCTTTCGTGGTGTGGAAAGTGTAAAGGAACCATACTCGGTTGTTCCCCAGCGTATGTTGTCAGTAATAAAGAACATACACTGCGGAAAACCCAGGAACGCCGCCTTCCCATAAATTTATTCTGATTACCATTTATCCTTTGTAAGACTTGTGTGCCACAAAACATGTTATTCACTAAAATGTAATCGGTATCATGAATCCATTTGCCTTATTATAATGTCGATGACTATTCAAGTCCATTCTCATTAGGGAAATTATGAATGCCATTTAGACTGTATACACTAGCGCACGTGTTATCAACTTTTTTCGATAATATTCATTGACCTTGAAATAATTTTAATACGGGCACATTACTATTTCATGGTAAAGATGCCCACAAATGCAATAAATACCCAAAAAATAAAAATAAAATCCATTATTCAGGGTAAGGTGAGCCTTTTCGCTTTTCCTGTCACGTAGTAAATTGTGTTTCTTGGTACTTTAATGCGTGTTGAATAAAAGATTGGTCGCTACCAGGGGAATATTAACATTTCAGGGCTAACATGGGTTCCATGTTAAACGACTATATTCCCAAAACGGGAAAATAGCGACAATATTCCCAAAACGCGTACTCCAGCGAAAGAAATTATATCAAATGTAATAAGCACTTCCAGTGAAATTTGCCCACCTAATACCCATAAGCGTGGAAAAGAACCAACCGACACTCAATCTACAAAATATGACATTAACTTTATAGTAGTTAATTGCCGTAGTGTTAAAAACAAGCGCGCTGAAATCGAGCATATATTTCAGGACGCAGACGTGGTCATAGGAACGGAGAGCTGGCTTACTGAGGATGTAAGTGACAGCGAAGTTTTTCCTCCAGGATATAAAATCTACAGATGCGATCGAAGCGATAGGACAGGTGGCGGAGTTTTTATAGCAGTTAAATCACATTTACACAGCACCGCCCACAAAATAACTGATAATGAAATAGAAAGCGTATGGTGTACAATTAAACAACGAAACAAAAGGAGTATACACGTTTGCTCTTTTTATAGACCTCCAAACTCCGAAGCTGATATTATTTACCAATTAGAAAATCAAATATCCGCATTTACTTTGAGAGACAGTAAAAGTGTAATCATTATTGGGGGAGATTTTAATCTGCCATCTATAAATTGGGATTCTTGCACTATAAAGCCGAATTCAAGGAATAGGGAAATCAGCGAGATCTTACTCAGCACACTTACTACGCACTCACTCGCCCAATTAGTTGACAAGCCTACGAGAGGAAATAAAATATTAGACCTTTTTGCAGTAAGCCATCCTAGGTTGATAAAACAGCTCGATATTATTGATGGCATAAGTGATCACAGAGTAATTTTTGCAACCTTAAAACTTGAAGTAGAGTCAGCGGTAAAACCGAAACGCAATATTTATTTATTTGATAAATGCAACTTCATAAAATTTGGCGAGATGCTTAATGATTCTTACACTGACTTCGTAGCTAAAACAGAGGACAAAAGCACTGATGCATCATGGAAATATTTCTTAGAAATTCTACGCCAGGGAATCAACGAATATATTCCGCGAAAATTGAAATGTGATAGTAAAGAACCTCGCTGGTATAACAATGATGTTAGGAGGGACCTTAAGAGACAGAGAAATCTGTACAAATTATTCAAAAAGTCCATTACATTAGGTGACAAATCGAAGGAACTTGAAGCAAAAGAAAGTTACGCTGCACAACGCTCAAAAACCAAGAAATCAATGCGTACTGCATTGCGCAATTTCAAGAAAAAAGTACTTGGTGAATTACTCGAAGAAAATCCGAAATCTTTTTGGTCATATGCAAGAGAGCTTCAGGGAAAATCTTCAACCGTAGATACGTTATTTGATAAAGATGGCAAACTTGTCACCGATAACATTGACAAAGCTAACACGTTAAATTCCCACTTCGAAAGTGTATACACTACAGACGATACTGCATGTTATTTTGACATTTCATTCACTGAGGAACCGATGAAAGAAATCACTATTCAATGTGATGGGATAACTAAACAGCTACAGTCGATCAAAAATAGTAAATCTCCGGGTCCGGAGGGAATACCCGCGCGTGTCCTCAAGGAATTAGCGCCACAGATCGCACCGTTCTTAGACATAATATTCAAGAAGTCATTGTCTGAAGGAAAGATACCAATAGACTGGAAAATTGCAAACGTTACACCGATATTCAAAAAGGGAAACAGACATGACCCAGGGAACTATCGACCAATTTCATTAACGTCGATTATAGGCAAGATACTCGAACATATCGTCGTTAGCAATATCATGACGTTCCTGGACAGTCGTAACTTCCTTCATGGCTGTCAGCACGGCTTTCGGAAAGGTAGATCATGTGAAACACAGCTCGCGCTCTTTCTTCATGACGTTTTCAAATCTGGTGAATCGAAAACACAAGTGGACGCATTATTCCTAGATTTTAAGAAAGCTTTCGACACGGTACCTCACAACAAACTTTTATACAAATTACAGTCATGCGGCCTAAACGAAACAGTAGTAAACTGGATACGCGACTTTCTGAGTGATCGTAAGCAAAAAGTAGTTCTTGACGGAATTAGCTCTGATGTAGTTAAAGTGACATCAGGTGTCCCACAAGGAAGCGTAATCGGCCCCCTTTTGTTCATTATATACATAAATGATCTATGCTCTCGAATTAGCAGTAAAATACGTTTATTTGCTGACGACGCTGTCATCTATCGCGAAATTAATGATCACTCTGACTTTGAAATTCTATCATCGGATTTAAACAACGTTCATGTGTGGAGCCAAGAGTGGGGACTCGAACTTAATCTGAGCAAATGTACGGCGGTACATTTCTTGCGGAGGTCGTCCAACTATCCCCGTGTATATGCTGTGGATGGCGTTAAGATAAAGGCGACAGATGAAGTTAAGTATCTGGGAGTTACGATTACCTCAAACCTATCGTGGGGAACACATATAAGAAATATTTGTGGCAGAGCTCTGAAGAAGCTAGGATTCGTCAAGCGTATTGTGGGAAGATTCTCAGATGAAAAAGTAAAAGAGAGGTGCTATTTCGCACTCGTCCGGCCACACCTTAAATATGCAGCAAGCATATGGGATCCGGTGCAGAAAGACTTAATTCGGGAACTTAATAAAATACAAAGGAAAGCTGCGCGATTCGTCAAAAACTGCTACGGGCGTACAGACAGCGTTACACAGATGTTAAACGAATTAGGCTGGGAGCTGCTAGAGACTCGGAGACAACGCGCTAGGCTTAGATTACTTGAGCAATTGAGAATAGATATCTTTCAGAGCGACACGGAGAACATCATATTAGAACCCCACTATATTTCCAGGTCCCACAGAAACGATAAATTAAGAGAGATATTTTGCCGAACGGATAGGTATGGGAATTCGTTTTTCCCCCGAACAATAAGGGACTTTAATAAATGCAAGGCGTAATCTCATAGAGCGTTTCCTTTGTATATGTAAACGGCTGGTGTCCTAACACCCCCCGCCACACGCCTATTGAGGCGGCTTGCGGGGTAGTATGTAGATGTAGATGTAGACTATACGAAATATTCAGCCCGGAAAGGTAACAATAAACAATTACAGCCATTGAAACCCTTTTATTACAACTATTTCGGAAAAATATTGGATAACGTACCTTAGTATTAACATATAATTTGCGATCGTGTCAGCCGAGACGACGAAACATATCGAGGGCCAAAGGAGATAAAGAATATCATTTGAGGACACTTTTACTCACGGTCTTCAAAAATGAATTCTCCAGATAAATCTCCAGGTAATAGTCACTATACCCTTTCCATCCTGAGCAAACGGGTGATTATTACCACTTCTACACAAAATATGAGTTACATTACTTTATTTATTAAGGTGCATAATCATTTATCAAAGATTTCTGAACATTGAAAAACTTAATGATCAATGGTTAAGATTTATAATAATAAAATTGGTAGTTTGTAAAATTACTATAATTAACTTAAGTATTTTTCCCTCGTTCATGTGATTTTTTGGGTTTCTCATTCCTCAAGAAATATTTTTTAGAAATGAAAAAAGATTGACTTGCATATGGACCAAACTTCTGCATTTCGTTTCCATCGAATCAAATTAATCTGTTTTGCAAAAGTAAATTCTCATTTGACATATTCCATAATCTTCTGCGGAAATGACAGCCTCTCTGAGAAAGCCTTTTCTCTGCAAAATAGATCTATTAGGGTCATCTGTTGGGTGCCTCTAAGAACTTATTAGAAGTCCCTCTTCCAGCATCACTAAGTACTTCCCCTGTTGTCTTTATACATTGCAATACGCCTTATTTGTAAGGAAATGTCCCCTTTTAATTTCCAACCAATTCAAATTACCACCATCATAATACTCGGACGATACACGATGTATATACTAATGATTACAAGTTGCCATTATGGGAAAAATGCCCACAAAATGCTGAATTTGCTACCTATAACAAATTAACTTATGAAATAAAAAATATTCCATCAATTAAGTCTTTCAAAAGAAGCCAAAAAAATTATCTGTTAAAGGAGTATTTTTATAGCATGCAAGAATTCTTTGAGAAATAAAATTTTCTTGCTAGGCGTATTTATAAATTGTAAATATTTTATGCACCGTATAATTTTTACATTAAACCATGTCTGTACTGACCAACGGAATGAAAATAAATAAATGAGAGACAGGTGTCCACCGGTCGTAAAAGGTTTTAGCACCAAACGTGGAGTGGTACAATGAGAAGAGGTTAGTCTTAGAGGTGGGGAGTCAGAGGAGGCCCCAACATCCGCGTGAAAGACCAATAATAGGGCGAGGTTGTCCCTGGCATGGAAGTAATTTCCCGTTAACAGCCTCAGACCGAGAGTGTGAATGTAAATACTCATTTATTGGTGATACTAAGCGTGGCTACCGTAAGGAGCACCAATGCCTATACTCACGTGAAGATCTAATTTTGAGTTAATTGTGAGTACTTGCGTGTTTTAGAGTAATTGCGACTTGATGATTGATCTGAGACCGTGCGATTCATTTAATATTCTGACGTCCCCCACCCACCACCACTGCCAACTCTGTACCTCACCACGTTTGGTTCAAAAACGATGTTATACCAGTGGATTTCTGTTTCTCCTTAAGTACTCAGTAAAAACGTGGATCAATTATTTCATAGCATGACTGTTAATTTTATACTTTTTCCACTTGAATTTACCGAAATTTAATTAATTGAAGGCGGCGGAACTTCGTGGACACTGCTCAATATGAGAATGCAAAATACGTATTCATTTTACACACTATTAAAATGTCGGTAATATCATTAGCTTCCGTGACTTAAATCACATTCTCTTTTTTTCAATCAGTGCTTTTTTGAAAAATTTGCGTTGAATTAAGATGGACACACATGACCGCCAATTGGGAGATCCGGTTCTGAATGCAGCTCAAATCAAACAATTTTTTCATGGCGAGTTTCGCCCACTTTATTGGATATCATTAGCTCATGCCGTAAAAGATACTGTTACATAGAAACCGGTTAGATTGCCAATAATTAAATAAAATGGGTGTAAAATTACTAATTTTATCCTTGTTGATGGAATTTATTTCATTTTTGGATTCCTCAAGCATTTTTTGTATATATGCAAAAGACTTGCATGAGGACCAAGTTTGCGTGAGCCAAGGATTAACTGTAAATTTCTTCCAGCGAAAACAATTTTCAAACCGTCAAAGTCAACGGGAGCAGAACTCAACTGGATTGGAAATGGCCCACCCGGTTTCAATTCCTCTCTCAACCAAAGGGTGGACAAATTGCAAAGAGGCACGAGGCAGTTTATAGATTAACGTGCTTTCCACTCTCCTCTCCGAAAAGCTCACAAATGAGTGCCGGTGGTAGGGAGGATAGAATTCGTAAGCGTTTGATGATGTAGAAGGGAGAAGTGTGAAAACTACACAGGGTTGTCGTTCCGTTGTGGGGAGGGAGGTTGAAAAGGATACAGCATCGCACTCCATTCTCCCAATCGTTTATCTTCCGATGACGAACGAACGCCCTAAAGCCTCGATCATCAGAACGAACCGATGGATGTCCTTTTACACCAATAACACGCCGCGCCTCGTCCGCCCAGCATGACACGTGTACAGCGCTCGCAAACCCTTCACAGCTACGGTTCGTCGTCACCTTGTCACTCCATCAATCCCACGTCAATTTTCAGAAGCCTTCCCCTCCCACTGTTACCTACCGCTCCCTCATCTCATCCCCCAGGTCACCGTGCGAGCGGCCAAATCATGCGGGGACGGACTCATCAACTCGCCGCTGGACCCCCACCCACCCACTCGGGGCTGCAAAGGGCTGCCCGCCATGTTGTCGATATTAAACCCGAGCCCATGCACTAAGGATGATATTTTTATCCCATTCGATTAAGCTGCTGGACTTTTACATTTCGTTGAAAGAAAGTCTGGAGGTAGGTACCTAATGCACTAAATGTTCACATGTTGTTTTTAATTTATCGGTTACAGTATTGTTTGCAATATCATCCGATTAAAAATATGAGAGATTGAAAAAAATAGAAGTTTCATTCATAGAAGAATTCAAAGTTTCTAACACAAATTTTCGAATTTATATCCACGGATACCATCACTTAGAGTAGTAGCAAAACATGGTGGCAGTCGCCTGCATGAATCGGGGAGTTACGGATAGGAAGGCTCTCGTGAAAGGGATCGGCTAAGGAGCGGAGGGGAAATGACTTCACGCAGCCAACATAAATGCATTTAACTTGAGAGAACAGGAATGTGTCAGCAACGCGTTTCACGACAATGTTGACAGTGATGAACGAAGCTGCAAGAAAATACGCCGATATAGATTGCAACCCATAGGAGAAACTAATTTAATGATGATGTGAATAACAAAGTGAGAGAAGTGAAATTGACAATGAGAGTAGGCAGACTTGGAAACCATTGGTAGAGTAACCCGTAGAGTACCTTGCTCCCGAGTGTGTAGCCAAGTCGTAATGGAGAGTCGTAGTATGCTCTTTCACTGAAAAGGGACCTCCGTGCAACCTCCACCCTCTACCACCATACTGCGTCGTAGCAATATATACTGCGGGACGCCCGACAGAAGTGGAACACTGAGTATGTATATGACCGGCAGTGGGGATTATGCAGTATTATTAAATATAAACATACATAAATAATTAAATTAATATTTCTGAAAATATTAATTTGAAAATTATATTGATACATAAAGGTTAATTACATGAAACACATATAGACTTAAAATATTAAGCTGAAATTACACTTTATCCCTCCATTGATATTATTGTGAATTAATTCGAAGCGCTTGTTATACGTAACCGCGCAACGACTCAACAGTCGATCCATCCGGGAGTTGGGTGTCGCGTGATGCATGGTTTTCGCGAGACTACCTCATCCGTAAGAAGTGTTTCACTTAAAAAAATAAAAATTCCCGTTCGCGTACTCACGGCGCAGTTTCACGGTTCTAGTTGAAGATACAAACTCAACCCAACATTGGAAAAACTCAAAGATACTCAGATAAAGGAAATTTATTTCACACTTACAACTGTTAGAACTGCATTCGGTTTTTCGAGATGGGCTCCGGGCGTCGGCGAATCGCATTTGTGGGCTCCAGTTTTTCGGTCTCAAAAATCCATTTGCTCCTTCCTTCCTTACACGCTTCATATCCATTTCCAAAAGTTTAACCTTCCTCTCACCGGAGCGGTAGAACATCGATTCAGCGATCACTTTCGGCGAGCACAGAATGGCTCACGACGCAGTGCGAAAACGTGCCGCATAGCCCTTTGCCCTTTTCCTTCTGGGCCCACTAAACAACCCACCTCTTTCCACCTGTCTCTTACTCCCGCCAAAATCCCTATTACGATTCCTCACGATAGTAAAATGAGGCAGGCATGTTAGGCCTTAATAGGAGTTTAGTCATCCCGGAGGTAGGTGGTTGCATTCTACGATAATCGTACAATGTCATAAAATGCATTTTCTGTCTACTTCTAGAAAATGTGTTTTCCATTTGATGGAAATAAAAGAATATTACCTATCTACGCTATTCATTCGCAATTGAACTTGAAAGTATGTATATGGTTTATAGGTGAGAATGGGTAAAGAGAGGAAAAATAATATTTTTTGCCAATTATTTACGCTCTACTCACGAAAACCTGTTTATAAAAAGCGAATTATACCTGAACAATAAATTTTGAATGAAAGAACATATTTATCATCATTTTGATTCATCTAAGTATTTGAGCAATTAGCAGACAACTACGGGAACTGAAGTGAAAGTATTAGTGCAATGGAAATGGCGCTGCAGTTGGGTCATATGTAAAGCTCTGATAGGAAAGTACGGTCAACCTTGCGTGTCCGGCCATGTTTGGCCGATTTTTACATGGGAGAGATAGGGACTAAACATTTTTTCACGAGATAAAAACCTATTAACTATATTTAAGCGAATTTGAGCCATGATATTTCGTCAATGATTAAATTGCCTATAAATACTAAATAATTTTCATATCAAGTATATCCTCCAAAATGCGGGAGTCTGCCTGTAAAATACGAGCCCAGCAGACGTCTCAAACGGCAGCAGACGACCTCGTCTGCAATATGGGTGGAACGTCGTAATTTTCTCCCCGCTCTTAAAGTGACTTCTCGTTGATAACTGACGGATACGGATTTTAAAATGTGATTTCACTGTAGAAATATTAGCTTACTTGTCAATGAGGTATCAAAGTCAACCCTAGGTACAGAATATTTGTCTGCAATAGGAATAAAACGTCACGTTTTCCTCAACCATGAAGTGAATTCTCACAGAGAATAAATGGTGATCAACCTTGTATTTATTACAGCGAGGAAACTTTTACAAACCACATAACAATAAACTCAACCACGACCCAGGTTTCAACGGCTAAGCGTCATCATCAGGTCACCTGATGATGACGCTTAGCCGTTGAAACCCGGGTCGTGGTTGAGTTTATTGTTATGTGGTTTGTAAAAGTTTCCTCGCTGTAATAAATTGCTGTGATGGAATACCACAAAGTTTCTGAAGACTACGTTTTATTCAACCTTGTACTGTCACTGCAGAGATATTGGCTTTATTTTAAATATTTTAATCGATCAGAATCATGATAGAATATTCACAAACAAATGCTGTCAATCATTCTCAGCGCCGAAACAACATTCTTTTGTCATATACAGGGCCACTAAAGTTATATGAAACCCGTAATGGAAGATGATAAGAAGACTTATAAACAGCAAGGCGATGCAAAACGTGATCAAATGGCGTGGTGCGTCTCAAAAACCGGCTGGTCACTAAACGCTTTGGTTTAATTTTATGAGTAGGTAACTCATTAAGGAAACCGAAATCATCTAAAACATAAAAACCCCATCGTCACTGATGAAATTGACGCCCAGTTTTTAACTAATCGTCAAGGCAGCCTTCAACCTACATCGCAACAACAAGGAGATATCTAGTTTAATGACTGATGCATTCAAGATGAATTTGATGGTTAAGAGCATTGTATGCCTGTAGCACTAACACTCGTGATTAATCAATCATTCCTGATAACTTCAGCTATAGCTTTACGACGGCGTATTTCCGCGGAGAATCGTAACCAAATCAATTTCAATGGATTATCTCACCACATAGACGTCACCTCATAATTAAGCACGCGGTTTGTAAATTCACTTTTCTCCACAGATGGCGTGTATTAATAATAGTAACATTCATTCACTGTATGATTCACGCGTAAGAGAAATAAAGGCAGACAATTCTATCACCAACTATGCATAGATAAAAAAACACCTATTAACTAATTGCGCATGTGGTTTGCAATTGCATCTTTCCGCAGAAATGATTTTATCTATAATATTAACTCCAAATTACTGTACGATAAATATATAAGAGACATTAAATTCTATCGCTATCGTCATCCTTCACTGGAGTCCAATCAGCTCTGAATATCCTTTGCAGCCATTTTTTTCTTCTTGTTTCATTCCTGTTCCCGAAGGGATAAGATGCAACTTCTTCCCTTTATTCGGCTGCGTTGAAATACCAACTGCACAACGCTGAGGCATATTGGTAACTATATAGCAAAAACGCTCCGCTGCTTTAGGAAAAAACACAACCACTCCAATGCTTTCTAGCCGGCAACTGATGCCAACAATACATTCGCATAGGACCAAAATGGCGGGAACCAATCAGAAGCCTCGATTGTCGAAATCAAACGTTGACCGTACTTTCCAATCCAGAGCTTTACTCATATGGTTGGGAAAAATTTTCGTAAAAAAATGTACTCTTCGAAAAATCTTGATGATTTATGACTTCATCCTTTATTATAACAGCTTTGACCTGTTATCAGAGCAAGAAATATTTTTAAATTAAAAACGAAAATATGGTATTTGGTATATCTTTTGACTCATACTTTCAGTCATGGTCTCTCAACAATTCAAAAAAGTCAAATACGCCCTGCCATTTACATTGTTTACCCCCATTCACTTCTTTTTTTTTGTTATTTGGGGAGATGAATGACAACTAAGGTCATTTTGACCTATAAGGACGGAGAGGTGCGTTGGCAAGAGAAGGACTGCATAAGGATTCGGGAAAAAAGGGAGAAAAACCCAGCGTCGGCTTAAGCCTGATCTTCATGAAAGGCACCATAGATCCACAGTTTAATGTCTGCACTTAAAAGTGCTCTCCACACTGAAACCCAATCAAACCAGCCACAACGTGAATTTTGCTCTCTTTCACCTGGTCTACCCCGAGAAGGAACGACCTGATTGGTACGGTATCTTGTACGATTATTAGGTGTCTGTTCTTCGATAAAATCCTTCAAGAAAGCAAATTATCTTCCCGGGAACCGTCAGCAAACTTGGACCACGTGTCAATCTCTGAACTTCCTGTGATCGAAAGAAGCAAGGTGGTAGCCGAAAACCTTCAAACCCCTATTATCGATTACTCCCGACCAGCTCCTGCAGTAGCTACACCCTCATGTTGGCGACCCACTGCGACAACTCATCGCCCAACTAATAACAGGGAGGTGCCGGAAACTGCAGGACGCGACTTCAAACTATTGCGCCGAAATCCACCAGGACCGCTCCTCCTCTCGAAGAACCCTGGGCACGTCCACGAGGGCCCTGTATAGCTTCCCTCACAACCCTTTCGCACGAAATCCAGGGGGACGACACCCAAAATGGGGGGGGGGGGGGGCTCAGGGGAGTCTTTCAAGTATTCCGGACACGTTGAGTCCAGGCAGCACATTCTATTTCAACACTTTCACTTCCTACCTCGTCCCAGTCTTCACAAACCCTTTCTATTCGTACAATCCCTGCCAATCTTCAGCTCTTTGTCCCATTTCATAATTAGTATACGCTTCTGTAGATTGGGTCGTTGTATTTTCTTTTTCTCTCTTTTTTATGTCAAAATGCTCTGTAACAATGGTGTAAAAATGTGTGTATTAGCTTCGACTATACGTTTTGCTGGTTTTTCACTCATCCCCTGTGAGGGCATTTTCCTGCAGTGGGGTTCTCCCTCAAGGATACCAGCCTATAATAGTTGCAGTTTTCCCAAGCATGCAAATATTCTCCAAATAAATGAATTTATGCACATCTATATACATTGTAATATCAGCCACATTTCATAAAAATGACTATAAAATTATTTACAGAGCTGCAGCGCCGGATTAAGACACTAGGGGATCTGCAGGCAGCACAAGCAACGCGGGTCACGTTAATAAACAAGTCGCAAGAGAAGAAAGGGTAAATTAATTCTCGGGGCCCCCAAAGCCTCGGGGCCTATAGACAACTCCCTACTTTGCCTTATTAGTAATCCAGCTATCAGAGATGTATCAGTGAATGTTGGTTTCCTGGGGCCTTAATTTTTTTGTTCTTGGAGGACAAATACGACACTACACATCATTCCTAGACACCAATACCATCACTAAAAGAAGATATATTGGTTACTACATTAAGTAAAGTGTAGAAAAATACTTATACCCCTTTCAAACTTCCCGCATCCACCCTCTTCGTTCCGCACACTCCTTTAAAGTTTATATTATAATACGCATAGTCAATTCTGACCTGGGAGCCTCCCTCTGCATGGGTCATTGACAGTGACCCTATCATGATTAGTGCATCCTCTAGCCCCGGCCCTCCTTATGACCAAGTATCTGATAAATGAATCCAGAAAACTACCATTCACAGAGGTAACTTTTGGCTTGATGTTAGGCGGAGGCGGAAGGAACTACTTTTTCTCGATCTCGATCCAATTAAGTCGTTTATCTATCTATTTTATACCCCATACGCGGAGAAACGTAGCCCTGGGTAAGTGGAAGGATTTGTGGACCAACTCTCTCAGCACTAGGGTTACGACTATGTAGTACGCTTAAGCCAGTAGTAATAGTGTGGCCCACTTCCTTTAGGAATAAGCACACAGAGGAGGCCGTTATCACCCGGTTGAGGATAAGTCCCTTAAGGTTTCCTCCTACTTTGGAGACAAACACATTTCCCTCGGCGTGAGAAAAATTCCGACGGAATGAGTTAAGTATCGGGTGGTACGTGATAGTTTATTTAGATAGTACGTGATAGTGGTATTCCAGCAGGTCTTAAGAAAGTTTTTGAGGACAACCGGAGCGCATCAATATTTAAATGGTATTTTTATGTCTCACAGGAATTTTTAATAAATTATGATTTATCTCGCCACCACACCAGTGTTATTAACGTGTTTCCAAGTTACTTAGGAAAAAAATGGACATCATTGAATAGCATTATGTTCAAAATGAAATTTGTCATCGATGCACTCTGTTCACTCAATCCTACCTACCTATTTCCGTCAAATCAATGATTCGCATCTCCGATCCTACACGGGCCAAAGCATCTATCTCCTCTTCGACGACTTCCCAACTGCATTATATCCATTTCCTTCAACCTTTCTCCAACAACATCAAGGACTCTCTTCCTAACCCTGTTGTCCCACCTTGGAATCTTGCGGAGAATCCTTCACGTGGAATCACAACACCCTGGCTTAAAGGGGATCAAAATGCTCAAGAGCTTACGCATTGCAAGATTAAATGTGACGGTAGTATATTATTTTCGGAGAAAAACGGTAGAAGCTGTCGTCCTCCACATTCCCATACTTGCTTGCAATGGGGAATATCTTACAAGGTAAGTCAAAAATCACTGGAGCTGATTTGCAATTCTGAAAGGGGGATTCCGCATCGCTACTACTACCACATCACTATCCCATCTGCATATTACCAGGCAAGCCCACGCCAGGATGTATAGTAGCGGCATAGTGAAAACACCAGGAATGTATATTTTGAGGATAATATCTTAGAATTAGGTACTCAGCCATCACTGGAACTGATCTGCAATCCAAAAATGGAAAATTCCACACTGGTGCTAAAAAATCTACATATCATCTAGGAATCCACCACAAGAGCGTGGAGTAGGAGTTGTGAGTATAAGAGTGCGAAAAAAGGTTATAAAAGCAAACATGAGTCATGAAGGGAAATGGATGGTACACAGGCACATAATTATATTTCAATATTTGTGTGGCGACCGAAAATGGTGAGTGAGCAAAACATTCATGAACATATCCGTATGAATTTCCGTCTTGTTTTTTGCATTTGAATGATCCACAGATGGTAAACTGAGCTATATCCAATTTACTCTTACGAGCAATAATGGTATATCTACATGCAAGTAAATTTTATCTTAAAACGTCTCAAAGTATTTTGATAAGACAAGATATAGTGAATTATAGGTAAGAGAAATACATTGGGTTACGTCTGATCTTCGAGAAATTTCAATAAAGGACCGAGTCTGAGCACAGAAAAGAATTCGAAGCAAAAACATGGAAATTAAAGAGAACCTCACTCAGAGTTTATCTTACAACTTTCAAATATGATAAAAAATATTTTACACAGTGAGACTTGGACGGCATTACGCAAGAAAGTTAAATTTCATTTTTCTAGAGTATGATTTTGACTCACTGGTCTATATATTAAAATCAAACACACTACTTCCGTCTATTTATCGCCCTTATTCAAGATAATAAACAAGGTTGTTGTTTAATTCTAGGTTTTTCGACCACGTGTATATTATATAATTTCATAAACGCACACATACCTGTCACCACAGCCGAAAACATAACGTATTCCAATATTTCTGGTGGCTTTAGGTCTTATCAGTAAACTCTTGAGTATCTGTTAATTATTATCCCCATCGTTTTATAAGACATGAGAGCCACTCCATTTCCTTGCTGATTCCAAAGAAATGTAAGTTTTTTAAGTCAACTTAAACCAATTATTAAAGGCAGAAAACGCCTCAAATCTTAGTTTCAAACGAAAAGAAGCGACAAAGAACAGTCACCACATTCTCTTTATTTGTCAGCGCCAAGAAGTTATATTTATATAGTATAAAACTAGCTGTACAGCGTAGATGGTCATTATTTATGTCCCCGAGGAGTCAATTAGAAACAAGAATAATGCGGTACGAAAAGCAATTTTCTGGGGAATTGATAAAAATGAATCCCAAAATCAGAGACGATTTTTACAACGCAGAGGTGAGAGCTTAGCTTAAGTAAAATTCTTTAAAAATCTCTATTGTTGGGAAAGTCCACGGTCACGTACAACAACTCAGAGTGTAACGCCAAGATTCAACGTAGGGAGTTATCAGCCTCGAGTTGTTTACCAAAATTCAAATCCTGGAACCAAATAATTATAATGGTTTCATTCCAATCCTCTTTCCCAATGAATAGCTATACACTATTGGAATCATTTGGAGAAAAGGAGTAAGCATGGGACTTCTTCCTGATGATCCTCTCTAACTTTCCTAACCATTATTCTTCCATGAGAAGGTACGTTTGTCTCATCCATCTCTCGGATACATTGGTCACTCTTCCTTTTAATCACACCCTTAATCCCTCAAAAGAGCACGCTCATTAGTTTTCATAACCAAGTCTCTTATTTTAAGATCGTTCCCACCCTACAATTGCCTCCTTCCCTTTATCTACCTGCGAAGTCAAAACAATATATTCACGATACGACTAGGCTTATACCTTATGAATAAAAATTAGATGTCTAAAACCGATAAAAGTGAAGTCTTGTTTTGTCTTGTCAATTAAAATTTGAATTTTCGGGCAAATTTCAAGTTCCACTGAATCTGAAAAAGATAAAAAAGTACAAGAAAATATCCTTGTGATATACTAATTTTGAGGTTTATTTAGAAAGAGAAAACCTACGCAATATGCGTCAAAGGAGATTTATGACTTTATCAGGCATTTTCATAAAAACATTTATATTTAAATATTTTTGCGTCAAAATTTACATCGAGTCTACCTAAATGGAAAGCTAAATAAGCTTAAAACCTTTCTAAAGCTAAATATAGAGGTTAATTAAAAATTATAACTCTATTTTACAATTCATTTGATCATGTAGTACCAATACTTGTTCAATACAAAACCTACGCATTATGTGTCAAAGGTGATTTATGAATGTCTCAGACACTTTCATAAAAACATTTATATTTAAATATTTTTGCGTCTATATTTACAACGAGTATACTTAAATGGAACGATAAAATAACGATAAATAAAGCTTAAGCCCTTTCTAATGCTAAATATACAATTTAACTAAAAATTATAACTATTTTACAATTCATTTGATCATGTAGTACCAATACTTGCTCAATACTAGTCAATTTCATTTCAATCATTGAATTCGGAATTTATCCATTACCCCCTCTCCGTTTTACGGCCATCAGAATAACCTTTTTCCCGGCATTTCACAGGTTTTTGAATTAGTTAAGTGATTTACCATTTCCCGTAATTAAACAGTAAGCACCTTCTTTAGCCCAAAGGAAAAGAATTAAAATGACATGAGCCATTCCCTGGCTTGCTTTCTATAGAAAATTATATGGATAATGAAATTTCCAAATTAAAAAAATACAAAAAAGCCTAATTATATTTGTTTTTTTTGTTACTTTTACGGGATTTAAATGCAATTTACGTTTTCAATAAGATGCATCCAGGAAAATCACACGTTTTAACGCTTTTTTTCTATCCTACGTAAGAATTGAAAATTCTATTGTAATACTCGTTTGAAAAAGTTATTGGGAATTTTACGCAAATTTCAATCAAGTTGATTCCAGCACACGAGATGCCATCGGTGATTTTAGAAAGATTAGGTTAGGCGAAATATATTCTATCAGGTCCAACTGAATTTTTAAAGTATTCCTTCAGTTATTGTTTCGTTTTTTTTCTATATATATTTTATGAATGACTCGTCATTAGTCGTCGTCGACTTGAGATATTGCGAGTTTTAGTACGAGAGGGATAATTTTATTTTTTAATTTACGGGATGGGATAACTTTTGCCCTAGATATCTATCTAGAACCAATCGAATCGGCAAAATAAGAGATTACACTGCCTAACTGGTACGTACAAAAATTCCTTCTTTCCACCCTCCATTCCTTACTATATAAAACCTGAGCTAGATGTAGAAGAAACTCCATTACACTGATGGAGGCAGGAGATACATTGTGGAATTTTCTACGTTAAGAGTAATGAATGAACATGGTCAATGCTACTTAGATAATGACTCATAGGCGTGAGAACCGATTGGAGTAACAACCTAAGCGGAAAAGTACGAAACTTATTACTTTTCATTATGCTTAACAATCTATTATAAACATGCAATTTTTTATCTGTCTCGAACGATTCTGGTGGTCCGTATGCCCCTGTGATCCCGATAGGCCATTGGCCTGTCATCAGGTTTGTCAGGGGCCGAATCACCAGAACGTGACCAGAACATGCCCTGGCGGTCCGACCCTGGTGGGACTCGAACCCGGAACCTTCGGATTAGGAGGTGAAGACTTTACCCAGCCGCCAACGGTGCCAGCGGGGTTAAGTTCTTTTCACTTTTTCATTCACTTTTGTACTCCCTCTCTTTCTTAGTATTCTTTTTCCCCATTTCCTCCCATTATAATGGCTGGTGTTCTAACTACCCCTGCCTCGATGCAGATGATGATGCAGATGTTATGTTATGGCCATTTGTTTTCGATCGGTCAATTTTATCCTCCAAGGTTTTCCGAACCTCCCGCACCTATGTGATCTTCCATCTGCAGTTTTCTTATGCGTTCTCTATCGCGGAAATATATCGGGTTTCTTAGAGAAAAAGATGGGATTTGGAAGCTTAAAAACGTCGAAAGACTTGGATTATTAAATTAGGTCTGGCGTATCTACTGTCTCATCCCACATTCCACTGTCATGCATTGGGTAAAATCTATTATAACATTATTACAAAAAAGAGAGGTTAAAAATCTCGTTTTACAGCATCGCAACAGTTGGCATCTCGGTTTTCAACTCAAAGTACAATTTAATTAATAAGGACCAGAGCGGTGTCTACAAACTATGTTGTGACACGCCTACTTGCAATGTTGGGCACATTGGCCAAACTGGGCGCGCAATAAACACTCGTGTCGGTAAACATGTTAAGTGCTGTCACAAAGGTGACTCAAAGTTAAATTTTTCGAAGCATTGAACTGATTACAACCATAATAGTGATTTTAAGACTATGGTTCTGCTCACTTAAGGTAAAGGAAGAAAACTAGATTTCTTAGACCATTACCGAACATCTTTAGCATGAAAAATAATAAATTATACATCGTTAATGGCTAATTAAACCCCTGCCACTCCTCTCAAATACTGTTTATGTTGCTTAACCATAATCCTGACTCATGCATTGCGTGACAACTTCCCTAAATCCTCGCCATTAGTCTTCATCCAAACAACCCCACATCCTCTCCCACTCCCGTTACGGCATTTCACCCCCACCCTCTCACCCCTCCCCCTCCTGGCTAATCCTATGTCAAGTTCGCAAAAAAAGCTTATTTACCTTGATAATGGCTAAAGTTGCCGAAACGTCGAGTCGGTTGGTGAAATTAACTCAGTGCGGAATTTTACAAAGCATCCCGCTTTTTTGTGATAATGGTATCGATCACTCATTTCCACGAGTTATTTTTCCTAGTGTTTTAAACTTGATTTTAAAATCTGTTGATATAGCCGCTGAAATGTATAGCTTTTAGCCGGTTACAATAAATGTTTGCAAATGAAAAATGATAAACACTTGAGAAATCATCAATCGACGAAATCTCTACGCCAATAATAATCTTCTAGCGTTGACATGTCATGGAATAACTTCAACTAATTTTTTCAAGGGATTCCAACGAACCAGTTAGTTTCTCTATCATTGACAAATATTTAGACATTGCATGGCCTAAAACATTTATAACATAGCATGTCAAGGGGCCTCTTGAAGATAGAAGGCAGTAAAAAAGTTAAATGTATATTAAATTTGGATTCGAGAATCACTACCGTGGTCTTGATCAAATATTACGTATAGCAATGCATGTCATAAAAACCCTTGAATTAACTTAAAAAATACACACGTAAGGAGCACATTTTTATATAAAAGGTAAGCTTAGACGATACGAAGCGCAGAGCAAAGATGATTAGATGCAATCGAAATATGATGACAGAGGAAAGTGATAGGGCTTAAAAAAGCGGAGAGAATTACCAATAAAGAGGTACTTCTACGGATACGAGATAATCAAAAACTTGATGAAAAAAATAAATAAAAGGCGCAAACTTATTGAAAACATTATGCAACACGACGGCCAATATAATACCACATGGAGGGAGACTGACGCATAAGACTGCTCCGTGCATGTTAGCTGATAGAAGAGTGGAGTAGAGAGCATTTTGATTCATTGATGATTGCTGCTGAAGATGTTGATTTTTGAAGTCCGTTGAGCTCTACATAATTCATAAAATATATATAGAAAAATAACAAAATAAATACTGAAGCAATACTTCAAAAATTTAACTGGACCTGATTGAATATCCTTCGTCTAATCTAATATTTCTAAAGTCACCGATGGCATCTCGTGTGCTGGAATGTACTTGATTGAAATTTACGTAAAATTCCCAATAAAATGCGATTTTCCTGGATGCAACTTATTTAAAACGTAAATTTCATTTAAATCCCGTAAAAGCAAAAATAATCCAATTATAATTAGGCTTATTTATTTTTTGGAATTTAAATTTCATTAAGCATATTATTTTTTATAGAAAGCAAACCAGGGAAATGCTCATGTCATTTTAATTCTTTTCCTTTGGGATAAATGTGTGTACTGTTTAATTACGGGAAATGGTAAATCACTTAAGTAATTCAAAAACCTGTGAAATGCCGGGAAAAAGGTTATTCTGATGGCCGTAAAACGAAGAGGGATTAATGGAGAAATTCCGAATTCAATGATTGAAATGAAATTGACTAGTATTGAGCAAGTATTGGTACTACATGATCAAATGAATTGTAAAATAGTTATAATTTTTAGTTAAATTGTATATTTAGCTTTAGAAAGGGCTTAAGCTTTATTTATCGTTATTTTATCGTTCCATTTAAGTATACTCGTTGTAAATATAGACGCAAAAATATTTAAATATAAATGTTTTTATGAAAGTGTCTGAGACATTCATAAATCCCCTTTGACACATAATGCGTAGGTTTTCTCTTTCTAAATAAACCTCGAAATTAACATATCACAGGCATATTATCTTGTTCTTTTTTAACTTTGAAAACGTTGATTGCATTGTAACAGAAAACACTTTGTAAATATTTCCACACCAATTTTTTTTTAATCCAACCGACCTAGGTTTCGGCAAACATTGCCATTATTGATAATGGCAATGTTTGCCGAAACCTAGGTCGGTTGGATTAAAAAAAAAAATTGGTGTGGAAATATTTACAAAGTGTTTTCTGTTACAATGCAATCTGTGACAATTTTCCACAAACTTTCGCCTGATACTTTAAATTTTGAAAACGTTATTTAACTTTTTTTATGATTAAATTACTTTTTTTATTTATTGTTATGTGATTCACCACTACAAGTGTTTTGAAATGCATAGTATTAAATTATGGTTCGCTCCTGTTCACATCAATATGTTACTATTATAGTGTTGAACACTAGGACCACCAGAAAGTGATCGAGCTCAAAAAAATATCGCTTTTATTGTTTGGTTGATTTTTCAAATTCAGTAGAATCTTGAAATTTGCGCGAAAATTCAAATTTTAATTGACAAGATAATACAAGACTTCATTTTTTTCGGTTTTAGACATCTAGTTTTTATTGATAAGGTATAAGCGTAGTTGTATCGTGAATATATATTGTTTTGACTTCTCATGTAGATAAAGGGAAGGAGGCAATTGTAGGGTGGGAACGATCTTAAAATAAGAGACTTGGTTACGAAGACGAATGAGCGTGCTCTTTTGAGGGATTAAGGGAGTGATTAAAAGGAAGAAAGAGCAAAGGAGCCGAGAGATGGATGAGACAAACGTACCTTCTCTTCGAAAAATAATGGAAAGGAAAGGTAAAGAGGACAATCAGGAGGAAGGCCCATGCTTGCTCCTTTTTTACGAATGATTACAGTAATTTATAGCTATTCTTTGGGAAAGAGGATATATTTGAGTATTTACCATCCTATCGGACGTTTCCTTCATAACTTCGTATTTTTGTCTTCGCACAAATGATATCCATTCACTGGACCATATAATTACCTACTTTGATGGAATCCTTGGAACCAAATGCAGGCAAAAATTATAGGTAAGTGTATTTGAAAGATCACGTCTCGAAGATCACAGAGGGATCAATTGTTCAGTTCAATTGTTTTCATTTTCATTCTTCATTATGATTTTCATTAAACTTTCATTTTTCTAAATATCTTTAAAAGTTGGTAGGGACAAAAAATAATTTAATTCCTCGAGAGAAGAATTATAAGGCGATGGATAACGCTGAAGATTCCATTAATTATAAGTTCTGTTCAATCACTCAGTGATTCAACCCGAAGGTTGGTTTGGATAGTTGAGGGTAGAGCTCATCCCGAACTAAACCACTAAGCGTGTGAAATTCACACATTCAGGGTGGGGGGCCAGTTCCTTTCCCTGGGCCACCTCGCACTCCGAGGATTTTTTTTTCTCCATAGGTTTCACCCGGATTTGAATCCGGGACCCTTCGATCAGTAGCCAAGCGCTCTACCCACTAGACCACCACGCTCCCGCTCTATAAGTTCTGTTATGCCTACTTAATTATGCTGTGATGTGTACATTTTCCCAGGATTTTATCTTTTAAGTTAAATATATGGTTTAAGTTGTTTCACTTAAATATTTTAGTTAATAGCTTAGATTTAGATTGATTCCTAGAATTTGGGATTATATAGTATTTAGTTCAATCGTTTTTTGTGCATTATCTTGACAAGAAAGCTAAATTCGCCTTTTTTATAAAGTATATAAACAGTTTTATTAAGTTTGGATTAAACAAGATTAGGTATTGGAAATAATTAGTTTTATCAAGTAAATATTATAGAAAACTCACCGCACTCAGGAAAATTGTACACAGGACAGATAATGGATCTACATTTTACTTGGTAGGTTGCCCGTGATGATTTTAGTATAGTTAAATGATTCTGCCGTGGTATTTCTTACATCAAGATCCGGTTCCACATTTACACAAGGACGTGAGTCATTGTTTTGTGGATGATTTTGGCGTGAAAATATTTTACTCCAGCCGTGACTTAAACAATCACCAGACATTGCACAACCTGTTCTAAATTCATCATCACAATACCGTAACAATTTAAGCATTCTGAAATTAGTCTTCGATTGTACGCTTTAGCTTATCAAATGTGGATTCGGGAATAAGTGCATTTAAATAATAAACATAATAGTCAGTGGTCTCTAGCACAATAGTTTTTATCAAAAGCTAGCGGTATGTAACTTTGAGTTATTAACGCAAATTAAGAGTGGGGTGATTTAATAAAATCAGCGATTTTTCGAACCGCATTAGAATGTTTTAAACGCTGTAAAATGGTGCCACAAAAATATAAAAGTAGCTTTAGCCGATATTAATAGCATTTTGTATATTTATCGAAGACTAGTTACCTCTTACGTATCCAGGCTGCTGTTAGATATATCACATCACTAGTGCTACAATGCATATCCAATGAACTCCACGTAAAATAGAGCTTACTGTGAAAGTAGTTAATGGATGCGACCGATACATTGTGGTATTCCCTGTTTGCAGAGGAGTATAAGAATTGAAACTTAACATTCCACTCTTTTAGATATTTTCACTTGTTTAGACTAGCTTTCTTACATGAAAATGATAATAATGGAACGCTTATTCAATAATATCATATTATATTATATTATAACTGGTGCTATTTGAAATACATGTTACGTTCATATTATGATATTCCTATGAACTATATTCTTCAACTTCCTCTAATTATAAAGCTGATTTCTTAAAAAAAAATAAGTATGCACTCCGATGGGCGCAATAAAACATTGGTATTCTTGTAAATCAGAGCATGTCACAGACTCAATATTTGTTTTTTTTTGCTTCAAAAGCTACGCGTAATACAAAGGCGCAAGTCAATAATTTATCTTAAGTACATATTTTCTAAATGTGGTTGATTAGAGTCATAACAGTACGCTCTTCACCATCCTCATGTGATATCATTCGAAAATTATCTCAATACAATAACCTTACCTTAAGGCTTAAGAGCTCATCGGCACGTTAAGACGTAGCTTAATCGGAATTGAGAAATACAGCATTATCAAGATATAGTTAATTAAGGAATATTTTTCCTAAATTCAAGTCATACGTAAAGTGACTTTTTCCTGAAGATGCTACAGTGTAGCGAAACTAGTCAAATTAAATATATATAAAACAATTATTACTATGTTTCAATTACCATATTCTTCTTCGGCCAATTTATTTAAATAACTCTGGATATTTCAATTTTGTGTAGTTCCTTGGTAGCATATCGCCCAAAATATTTAGGCAATTATCGCCGACGGAAAATAACCCGTGTTCATAAAAATCTCAAAGAACATCCACTCATTCAAGAATAAGCCAAAGTTTTTGCATGATGAATAATGCATTTACAAGTCTATGTACCTTAAATATATTATTTATTGAACTCATTCCCTTGCAAGGCTCTTGCCTGTGGAAAACACTGTGGGTCAAACATAGTGACTTTTATTTTTCACAGAAGAAATGCTTCGGAGAAACTTATATTCCGAACTCAAAGCGGGCCTAAGAGACAGAATCCATTCTCCTTATGGGGTTTCGTGCCAGGGGTAGGGTTCAGAAAAGCTGTTCGAGGGGGCGAGGGTAAAAACGGGTGTGGTTAAATGGAACGGGTTTGAGTGGAGGAAAGGGGTAGAAATAATAGGCAGGGGGAAAGGAAAATGAGATTAATGGAAGGGAATTTCAAAAATTGATGGGACCGAAAAAGGATATATAAAAAGGTTGAAAAGGAGAAAATTGGCGCCAAGGAAATAGACTGAGTTTTTTTGCGTCGAGACTATATAACGACACTTGAGAAGAAATAAGGGAGTTTTAAGGGAAGAGACTTCGACTCAGAAGCGTCATGTACAGGATTATCCGGGGATTTATTTACATTGAGCAGTCTGGAGATTGTAGCCACTTCTGGCGTGGATGTCTTTAATAAATGCTGTATATCAATAATTTAGAAAAAAGGAAGGAAATATACCTACTCACAAATTTTATTCAAAGCAGTATCACCATCGTGGTATTCCCTCGGCCAGGCATGTTATTACTTTCAATGTTATTGTTATTATTCGGGTAATAAAATGGTTAAGGTAGGTTAAAATCGAATAGAGTACAATATTTTCTAGATTTTTACAGGCACGGTTCTTTCTTTGTTGATGAAGTTTTCCCGGGTTTCCAACCGCATCAGATAGATGGCTGCTGCCAAGGACAAAATCACTGCACTGAATAAAAGCCACATCGTTGTCAACCTGTCGGACTAAAACCCTAACGAGACAACCGAGGCAATTTCGTCTAATTTGAAATTGGCAGCAGCCACCTTTCTGACCCGGTTGAAAACGAGAGAAAACTTCATCAACATCGTTTGCCGAGAAAACACCAAATTCTTCATCGATTTATTTCTTCATATATGCATACGGTCTACCTATCTTAATTCTATCCATAAAGTCTAATTCTCTATCTCCCCCTTCCCCGCTTACCCAACACTCTACCCTTTATGACGGCCTTCAGCATCCTTTCGTCTCTCATTAACTATTCTATTTCAACAATAGAAATTTTACTTTTCTGGCAAGCGCAACATGGGAACTTATGCCTGAGGGATAATGACTCGGATAAAATGATCAATATAGAAGAGTCACAGCAAGATTTTAGTCGTGGGTTTTTTCACCCCAACTTATCCATGAGTGGTCAACAGCTAATTACAATGCATATTCATTTTTAATGCCACATTGGGAAGATTTATTTAATCAAATGCAACAATTTAATTTTTTTATTCATCCCTTTTAATGTCAACGGGCATCATCTTCTAAATGCCAATAGAAGTTTCCTATCCTCTCACCACATACCAAGCACCTCGTTTTGCTTCCTTTCCGTCAATCACACCATCTCAATCCTCCTCCACACCCATAATATGACTAATAAATTTTCCCAAAGCAGCATCAACTTTATGATATTCCCTCGTCCCGGTGTATCATATTACTTGAGCGGAGAAAAATAACTTCCAGGAATACAAAGAACTCTATGATGCAGAAGACTCAGATCTCGGAGTTAAAACAAATGTGGCGTTTTGAATCGAAAATTAATCGCTTAATCACACGTCGTCGATCGTTTCCATTTTGAGATACTTTTAGCCAAGTACCGTTTGGACATGCGTTGGCCTGCGCCACGCAGTCATCAAAATAAGTTAATTTCTAGCCAAATGAGTTCAATACCTTGGTACTTCACAGATCCAATTACCATAGTTAAGTATTTAACTGCCGTAATTTCTTGAGCTTAAAAAAACATATATCCCATTTTCAGTGATTGATTTTTACCTTACGATACATTCGAAAGGAAATGCGTATGTTTTTATTAGTGAATTTATATGATGGTTTTGATTTTGCGTAGGGGGAGCTGTAAATCTATAAAATCATGTAACGGTACGACTTAAGATGAAATATCTTCGTTAGAAATGAAGCTAAAAATAGAAGTTTTATTGAAGATAGTAAAAAATTACAATTTCATAAATCTTTAGGTTAATTAAATTTTTCTCTATCTCTGAAAATGAAAAAGTAATTCTAGAAGAAATTCATTTTTAAAAGAAAATACTCGCCAATTTCGAGTAATATCTTGAAAATAGGAAGCAGTAAGCATAAGTAACGATTGGAAAAGAGAGCTACAAATTTTAGTAAACCATAGCCAAAGTTTACTTCACAGCTATAAGTGCTGCCATCTACTGTTTGGCGTTTTCATGGTATCTGTAGAATGCTTAAATGACAAAATGTTTGCCTTGTTATAGATTCGTAACTATGGAGCCCATTTAAATAACTCAGATATCATACAATATTAACAGAGAAAACTGCTATACGCTCTCCAGCACTTGGAAATGTATCTTCCAAGACCCAAAACAAAAGATCCTCCAACAAAATTCGGCATCGGACTGAAGATGACCGATAAAAGGGATAGAACTACATCCAAACTACTTCTGACCTAAAGAAGAATCTTGAATGCTTGCGAAACATGCCGTCTGCAATGATGAACTAACGCGGAAGAAAACCCGAAAGACCTGTCTCATTCCTCTCATATCATGGAATCAGTTTATATTATTGTAGACAGCAAAAAACCTGTCGATGGCATACGGTATGAATACCGTATGACCAAACTTCAAATCGACACTGTGTTATTCAAGAAAAATTTACAACACGTGAACACCTATGTTTTTATTTTGTTAAAAATAACGTGACATTTTCTTGTTCGATACGTACTAGATTAGCAAGCATTTACTGACCGATATTTGTTTTTGACGCTGAATGGTCGCGTTATGTGTTCTCCCAACAGCCACTGAACATTTTCCACCGTCATCACAGTTCATTAAACAAATTTGCGGCGAGGCACAAGATCAATACCGTGGAGGGTTCATGCCCACAACGTTCTGGAATCTGACCAGCGATCTGGAACACGTGGCACAAACTGAGCCGGGGCAACGTTCAGATAATGTGCTTCTGAGTAGTGATCTGAGCGGTTTTAATATCCTGCGCGGTAGTAGGAGAGCTCTATTCCTTTCATATTTACGCACTATATTACGCGTTATGTTTCTAGGCTAGTGGTTTATACGCTAGTGGTTTATACGCTGAAAGCGAAAGCAAAAATCGACCGATGATTAGCAATAAAACTAATATTTTCTAACGTTATGTCTTAAATGTGAAGTAATATCCATACCTAATTTACAGCTGATGAAGCTTCTTCAATTTACATGGAAAGAAAACGAAGCAAAAATTCTATAATAACCATTAAAAGAAGAAAAATGTAAGTAATTCTTATTTACGTTTATTCGGAGTGGAATTTATTATTGATACTAAAAGAATAGTGGGGAATTCACGTATAATATTTTCAGAGTATAATTTGTTATTCTTTTTACGTTGGGCAATTTCATTACTTGGGTAGTTCACTGGAGGAAAATTGGCATAATTGCAGAGTCTTTAGAAGGAGAATTGCGCTCGCAAAAGAAGCGTTCAGCAATAGAAGGGGGCTGGTGACGGGGACCTTAATTTATGTTGTAAAGAAAAAGTAAGCGAAGAATTAATACGAAGTATAGCGTTGTATGGTGCAGAAACATAGAATCTCTGATAGAAAGACGAGAATAGACTGCAGATTTAAGTGTGGAGGAGTATGGAGAAGGCGCGATGGAAGCAGTGGCGTAGCCAGGGTTTGGGTCTAGGGGAGGCAGAAAAGTTTTAGGGGGCGCCGACTCATAAATTAATCAGTTTACTAAACTTGACAAATTTTGTAGATGCAATAGGCGGATGGGTTTGCACATTATATGAAATTTGACAACGAATTATACACATTTATTTATACGTATTTGGGATTTAAGAGTGGAAAAATTCACAGCCTTGGGGGCGCCAGAACAAGAGGCGGAGGGGGTGAGGGGCATTTGCCCCCCTACCCCCTTGGCTACGCTACTTGATGGTCGGAAAGAAAGACAAATGAAAAAGAGCTTGGTATGGTAGGTGAGGGAAGGAAACTTCCAGAGGAGATAATGAGGTGGCAGAGTAGGTGGTAACAAGAGGTAATGAGAGGCGAAGGGATGCTGAAAGAGGTAGAACGTAGGATAAGATGAAGAATAAATTTGTGTAATGAGATAGGACTCTTGCATGTAAACATCCAGAGGATTTTTACTCACATTTGGATTCACCTTAATCGGTAGATTAACCTATTAAGAATCAAATTTTAGAAATTATATTAAAGAGTGAGTTTAACAGATAAGTTATTTGTATTATGCAAAACAGCCATGTGAATCATAAATTATGTATAGGTTAGTTCCGGCTAGAAATACCGAAAGACCATAGTCTAGTTTTTAGTTATCCTTTTCCTGGAGTAAGATTCATAAATTAGCCGAAATATCTAGATGGTTCCACTTATTCAATTTTGTCTTCACCTTAAAAACTCTAAATAATAACTGCGAAAAGGGACACAAGATTAATATTGCTTTTAAAATATTGCTAGTACTACGAGTCACTTTGTTAACCTTGTGCATTCCGGATACTGCGCGGAGCCTACTCCGTAATCCATGAATCTAAATAAAAAGTAATTTCAAAATTGCATTGATATAATAGCTAAAATAGTAAGTATATTAATTGATTACCACTGATTTCGCATTACTCATTTATGCTGCCGCTGTTAGTTGAAATGTTTCGTCATTCAAATAAAAATCATCATCAGTGTTTCAACTCTAAGACTGCTTGAGTGCATTTGTTCATTTTTCTCTATTCATTGCTAACTCTATTACATCCTGGTATTTCTCCTTTCCCATGCCACTCTATATTTTGTCTATGCACTTATCTCTTGGTCTTCCTCGTGGAATATTTCCTTCTATTTTTCCGCGATTACGTTTTTGACAAATGCTTTGTGTCTCAGGGTGTGTCCGATCCTCCTGGTTCTACCTGGTCTCACTACGCTTCATATATTCCTGTCCTCTTCGGATCTTCTGAAAGATGTATGTGGAGGATATTACGGAAGAAGAACCAGGTGGATTGGACGTACCCTGAGACACAATGCATTTGCCTAATTTGCTATCAAAAATAAGAATAAATATTAGGATTTTTCTTAAAGTTCAGTTTTCCTATAATGTTTAAGCAAAAGGCTATGGTACATAACCATAGTATTACTATTACATTTTATACATTACGGAAGGTAAATATGAATGATTAGGTAGTCGTTAACGTAGTTTCAGTGAGATTTTCCCCTTACCAGAATAGAAACCATAATCAAAGTTTTTTTTAATTGAAGGTAAGAGGCATGAAGAAAATATTGCAACATTATTTGCACAAACACTTGGTGTGAAATTACTGAAATTCTCAGTAATGAACAAAATATGCATTTATAAGGTTAAAATTTGAATAATATTTACTCTGAAAACTCCTTCAAAAATAAAGATTTTTTGTGATCCTGTAAACATTACTGCGATTACTTTAAAATACTTGTGAAAGTATAAAAACTACACACTTTATAACTTTTGAAGAGATGTTTACCTACGTTGGCAATTCCTAATTCCCTAATTAAAGTCCCTCTGTAATTCATACCCGTACCATTTCCCACGTAAAATGGCTGGTATTTTATTAGTAAATACTTCGAAAATTATGATGCTAAGTGGGTGATAACGCTTTATCTTTGTAAATATGAATTTTTTTTATTTTAATGAGGCCAAATTCATGAAATTGTATATGAAGTGATATCTCCCTGAAACTTACTCAAAAGCAATTGGAATGCTTAATAACGTATCATTTTAACTTTTCTTACGGTATATAGCATTTTGCATGGAAGAGAAAACCCATGAGCAGTCAAATTGACTGCTTCATTGGTTGACAGAATGAATAAAATTCATCGAATCCAGTGTAAAGCGTCATAGATAGAAACTTGGATATTGATATTTTTCTAATTCTAGGGTGTGGTGTGTGTCCGAAGATTTATCACCATTTTTCACAAAAAAATGTGGGATGAAGTGTGAGAGGTGGGAGTTAAAAGGATGAGAGAGAGAGATGGTTAAGTGGGGATGAGAGGTCTGGAAGGGCGGGGAATGGGGGGGGGACGCAGGGCGGGGGGAGGCAAGCAAGGGGAAGGGAGAGGATTTGCAAAGGCCGGCTCGATATCGAATCCTCATACCATGACCCCTAGTACGCCGGGGATGACGTCAGAGGCTGGCGGAATTCGGCTGAGGAAGGGTCGAGGAGAGCGTTTAGAGGGGAGAGCTGGGGGTAAATCGGGAGGGGAGGAAAAAGAAGAGACTCGTCAGGGTTAGGTGGAGGTGGGGTACCTTTATAGGGTCAAAGGGAGTGTGGAGGGGCGGGGAAAAAGAGTAGCGGAAGTAGGGAAGGTGCATCCAGGGTTAGGCTTGGGACGTCTGCGGCAGTGGGAGAAATCCGGTGGAAACAGGGACAAGAAAAGGCAGAGAAAGGAAATAGAAGTTGACGGATGAATGCGGTTCATAAAAGGACGAACACCTCCTACAAATGAGGTCGAATTGACCCTTTGGCTAGATGCTGTGGGGAGTTAATAGGATTGGAATGGTTAGAAAGACAATGAGAAAAACTGAGAGGTATGGAGAGTAAATTTGGTAGAGTTAAAGATATGGTTCAATTAGGTGCATATATTTTCTTCTAATGAAGAAGCACCATTCTCCCATTTCAATTGGTAATATTGGCAGCTCAAGAAAAAAGCTACAAATTTAATCACTAGTGAATAAAAAGGCAGGATGTGTAAACAGAGATGAACCATTATGGGCTTTCAGATTGGGTTCAGATGCCAACGATAGGAGAAATTCGGTGGAAGTGAGGACAGAAAAGGAAGAGCATTTGACGGATTAATGGGGTGCATAAAAGGGCAAATACCTCATTCAAACGAGATCGAATTGGCCCTTCACCTGGAAGCTGTGGGGAGTTTATAGGATTAGAACGGTCTGGAAAATGAACAAAAGTGAGAGAAACAGGGATGAATTCGGTGAAATTATGGAAACAATTAAAATTGAGTGTATGTATTTTGTGGAACCACTATTAAATTTTTGTTTGTGATATTGTTTTTTCTAAAAACCCTAAATTTGTTATCAATATTAGGTTAAAAAAAAGGTTGTGGAAGCAGGGATGAGGCATAAGTGGTTTACAGATTAGATTCGGATGTCATCAGTGGGAGATTTACCATGGTAGCGAGGACGGGCAACGCAAAAAAGGGTAGCATTTGACGGATGAATGGAGTGTATAAAAGCAGGAATATCTTACACAAATCAGGTCAAATAGGCCCTTTCGCCGGTGGCTCCGCGGATTTTATGGGATTGGAATGATTAGGAAGAAAATTAGCAAAACTGAAAGGAAGATATTATAATAAATTTGGTGAAGTAAAAACAATAATTCCATTGAGTGCATATAGTTTCTGGTAGCTAATACGTAAAACACCATTTTTCATTTTTGATAATGGCTGCTCTGGAAAAATCCGACCTAAATTATTTACTGCTACTAAATTAAAGAAGGTATTTGGTGGAAGCAGGGATAAAGTTTTAAAAAGGTCTTTTCGGATAAGTATTGGTTGTTGGAGACAGGTGGCATTCGGTGGAAGTGAGGAGAAAAACGGTTGAGAATGGTAGAAAGATTTAAAACAAGAATGGGGTAGAAAATAACGAATACTTACTCGAATCACATAGAATGGCCGACAGGCTAAAATATTTTACTTATTCAAATTAAAGAATGAGTGCCGACATATCCCAAAGAAACAAAATCATTAATTGAAATTGATGTTTCAACCACATGAAATCAATTTGTCCTCCCCTCACCTTAGCCGAGCTGCTATATCCTGAGGACTTTTCGTCATTTTGATCCCATTTAACATCCCAAAACCTCCAACAAATCCATTATTCGACCTCATTTGTGTAAGCTATCCTTATTTTCACAAACCATCAAATTCCCCTTCTTTCTCAGCCCTGTCTTTTCTCATTGCTGTTTAAGCTATCCCACTTACGACAACCGTACCCATTTTTTCTTTCTCTGTTTCACCTAATGTATTTCCGCTACTCATATTATTCATTTATGTTTTAGTAATAAATGTTTTTTCAATACCAAATTGTAAATTACTGAAATATGTTTGGCCTGACCTACCCTAGGAAATAAGAGGCACATAATGAATTTGCCGTTGTGACACCTCAAAATTTAGGTACTCATTGAGTCTTAACTTTGCGAAACCAATTCAATTTTTATGATAAATTGTTTATCCACTCTAAATCTTATTACCAACCATGGTTTCTGCAACAAATTGCTATTTTCACGTTCTTCGAAATGCAATGATTTCCTGAAGCCAGGGTTGGTAGTAAATTATTATGTGAATCAATGCGGAGCCATTTTTCATTTAAAACGTAATTCACCGTTCCCCTAATTGCCATTCTCTTATTGTTTTGCACGTTTTGTGTACCGTCATTGCTCTCTGCGTTTCATAAATATTCGGTCGTTGAAAGTAATTTGTGTGATCTTTACGTCCCTTGCTACTCCATACAGATTGACCCATAAGGAAGCAGTACGCGTACATAATCACGTGGAGTGCGGTTTCACATGTTTCGGAAACATGGATCATTAAAAAGCTGTAACAGAGATGATTTAAGGCTTTTAAAATTTTGTAATGAAGCCAAAAAAATGTAAAAGATCAGAAACAGGGAATGTTCAGAAAAATAGAAGTGGAGAAAATCCTATGGAGTGGTGATGGGCCGGTCGTGATTGATAAAATCCCGAGATCAAGTACTCTTAAAAGATTGATTGATGAACTGGATCTCTCGAATGACCGAGGAGTTCATCTTCACCGATCACGATAGGAATGATTGTATGACATCAAGTATCGATCACTAAATGTGAGACCGGCCAAATAAATCTTGATTGTAAGACACTGTCTCCGGCGTAACCCGGTGGAACTCCTTCATTTTAATAATAAAAAGCACTTAGTTATTATTCCACACTTTATTTTAAAGAACACGACCCGGGTTTCAGCATCTCATGCCATCTTCAGGTACAAACAGTTGGTTTATATATCGGGAGTCAATTTCGTTTGCATTTGCTTAGTGGAGCATCAATAAATTGTACAATTTAAATATCGTAATACTTCAATTGGTATGCAAAAAGTGAATTACATGAGTGGGTCATTACATTAGCCTTAGGCAATACAATTGAAATCGGCAAGGAGTTATTTCAATCAAAAAGGGAAATAATGACAGAGTAGGTAAGTATGTACTAACATGTTTATGAAGGCAATTTTGACTTCATACTACCAATACCATCATTTTCTGCGTAGAGTAGACAGCGTCATCTGTTATAAAATAGCGCTGGCAATCTCTAATCAACAAAGTCATCATATCACCCATCAAAACCCAAAATATATTCAGTAAAAATTTAATTCCTTGCCAAGGACAAATTATAATTTCTGATACTACTAATTACTCATTACTGACCCAGAATAGAAGGATTATTTAAGTCAACGCAATACTACTTCGAATGCATTAATGAAATTCAATAAAGAAATGACTTGGAGGTGGCAAAATTTAGTGAAAGAAGTATAATAAAAAATTATAAGCATTCAAATTAGTCATTACCCTTTCACTAAGGATGTTAACTGCCAAGCTTAAAATTCAAGAGCACCCGTGTAGTCAGTAGGTAACTTAATTTCAATTCGCATTGATTCCAAATTGCAGATAATAATTGAAACAGCGAAACAATTGGGTATTTTCCAAAATTTTAAATTTAAGTTTACGGATCTTTAGGGTAAATCGGGGAGAGATGCCGCACATTTTGTAAAATGACTATTTTTTGTCATATTTTGCACTTTTGATTAAACTAAATAGTAAACATGGTGACTAGTCTTGTTTCTGACGTAAACACAAAAACGTATACTTATATCATTCTTCTCTTAGCTGTAAGAATTATTTTTGTAAAACATTACCTCGCGGCGTCTATCCCGTATGTTACGGGTGACACGCCGCACCTATAAGGGTGATACGCCGCATGTCATTAAAACAGACTAAAACTGATTCCTCTATTCTGCAGCTCCGTTTTTTTTAAGCATTTTGTCGTATTAATGAAGTTATGAAGAAATTAAGCTATGTAAATACTTTTTACATTTTTTTTTACTATTTTTCTAATTAATAGTACATGCCTACGATTTTAATGTAACTGATATGTAGGTTGGAAAACTACAGCTATGTTTATGTCATTATATTTGAAGCATAAACATGTAAAAACAAAGAAATTCAATTAATATGGGCAATATTTATCTAATTTTTACTGAAAAATACAAGTTGAACGGAAGAAAGTCAGGAAACAGAGACTTCATTTAGGACTTTTTTTTAGAATTCCAAAATACAAATTGAAAAATAAATTAAGACAATTAACTTAAGTTATGCCTTGCTTAAGTTAAAACTTGCCATAACTTATAAAATTAGCATAGTAATATTTATAAAAAACTCATTTATGGTAAAAGCCTAAGTAAAAAACTTATTTGGATTTTATTCTATCATCGCGACCACAATAGACAAAAACATATAAAAAATTGTGCAATCATCGTGCAGCCATGATTTGCATGTAGCACAGCATAACCAATCACATGTTTTTTTGGGTTTCCTGGTAGACTTCACCACACTCCTTGCTGCTACTCTCGTTGCTACTTTTTTTTAGTTTACTGGGTTAGGTTTTGCATTTGAACTATCTTGTTCGCTATGAAAAGTAAAATTGCTGTCAGTTTCAGAGACAAGATCAAAATTTAAACTTTTCCTTCTAGGCCCAGTTAGGACAACTTTTCCCCTATTTTGTTCTCTTTTTAGTTCATTTTGATATTTTTAGCCAACCATTTTTTCAGGCGCTTCCGGTTTTCAGTAGAGGTTAATACAACTGGACCATTTTTCCCACCAATCTTTGACTTTCCTTCTTTAAGTTTTGGGACAGGTGAAATTTTTGTTAGAAGTTTTGAGGGTGTTCACTGTGGTTCAGGCCCAATATTGTCTTTGCTACTGCAAGGTTGCAGTTCCAGCTGAGAAGATCCTGTAGCACAAGGTCTAGTTTCTCGGTGAGGTTGGGTAGGTGTAATGCATGGAACAGATTCCAAATTATCTGAAATAGAAAACAGGTAATCTGGAAGAGCATTTCTGTTAAGAGGGAAAATTCCCGAGGATCTGAAGCCTCTAATTCCGTTCCCCAAGGAGGCAGATTTTTCCCACGCCTCACAAATTAAGGGCCCGACTTGGTACCGCGTTAGCTTGCAGCCCACATGTTGTTCAACCTATGTGTTGCTGGCGGTTTTAAAGTAGTATTTAAAAGGACCAAAAAAAGATTTATCTAGTGGCTGTAAAACATGGGTAGTGTGAGGAGGTAGACAGAGTAACATGACGTCATTGTTTCCATCTAGCTCAAGAAGGGAAATGGAAGAAACATGCGATCAATGCCCATTGAGAATCAGAATTTTACGCCCAGGTGCTTTCCGGGGCAAAAACTGCTCACTAAACCACTTGTAAAATATGTCACTATTCATGTACGCAGACTTCTGGTTCATGTACACTTTGGATCCTGGAGGGAGTCTATCTTGGAACTCTGGTTTTCAGTTTTTTCCTTTGATGATTAATGCAGGGGGATGAAATCTGCCTTCTGCCGAACAACACGCTATCAAGCTCACTGTTTCACCTTTTTCTGCAGTTGCTACTTTGTTTACTACTTTAACACCTTTTTTTGCCACAACTTTGCCCACCTTGTTTATTAGCAGCACTCCGGTCTCGTCTACATTGTGTATATTTTGTGGCTTGTCCTGAAGTTTATGTTCTTTTACTACTTCCTCTAGATGATCATAAAACTTTTCTGCTGCTTTTCTTGTCAAGCTCCTTCCCCTTGCCATTGACAAACCCTCTGCTTTCCGAATTCTCAGCTCAGGATGTCTCCTCAGAAAAGACGAAAGCCAATCATAACCAGCAATTTTTTTCTCGTAGTTGAATTTATGGCTGACATTCAAAGCCACTGCAAATTAATACGCCATTCTCCTTACAGCTGGCTGATCTGGGCAAAATCCGGCATCGCCAAGTTTTTGGATGTCTTACGAGATTTCTTCATTTTATGGTCTGAGACTGCCTGAATACCCACACGATTAATAGTGCACATATTTTTATACTAATAAGCACATCATTGGAGTGACTATCTAGGATAAGCTAGGCCTATATTTATTTATAAAGTAAGAATTAGTAGTTCAATACTTCATATTAAGAGTTATTTACAAAAAGTTACTTGTTGGGCCATGGCCGGGGGCGTGCGTTTTTTCCCGTGACCATTCTCCTCTTAATAGTTCTCCTGGTACCCCGTATAATCATTCTGCTTCTCGAGATGAAATATCTCCTGCTTCTATCCTAGAAATGGCTTCGATTAACCTTTGTGGGTCCCATTGTCCACGAGATTTTTCCCCCACTTTTCTTTTATAAATCGTCGGCATTTTTAAATTAGTCTAGAAGTAGAGTTAAAAATGTTTCTACTTATTTTTCACATTATTGTTCAAAATATGTGCACAAAAAAATTAAATAATACTATACAACACAAAAACAATTGTATTTAATTTTGGTGTACACACTAAAACATATATAACGTTGCTGAAAACGTGTAAAAATTCATCTGAAATCATAATTCATTCCGTGCGGCGTATATCCCGCATGAGAGAAGTGCGGCATGTGTACCGAAGTTCATTGCGGCGTCTCTCCCGTTCTCTACGGGAGAGACGCCGCACCTCGTGGCTCTATGGCCTTCAATGCCAAGATGGCGAAACTAGACTGAAAACATCCCGAGCAGAACATACTGTTGCTGCAAACCACAAGCAATCGTAATATAGCGGTAGTTCAACGTCTAATACATATTTAGTGTAAGGCGGGGAAAATTTTGAAGGTAAAATACCAGACTTATTTCTGTATATGCGCTTTAAAATCTGTAAAACCAAGGAAACAAAAACGGGACCACCTCACTTATTCCCTGGCATCTACTGCGCCTCTGCATTGCGCATCTGCCCACAATCTGTCGGGAAACGCCAAAACTAGGGGGGGTGCGCAGTCTATCCCGTATGCGGCGACTCTCCCCGAATTACCCTATATGTTAATTGAACTTGAACAAGCTTGCGGAGTGAAAGTAGTTTTAAAATTGATTCAGTATTAATTGAGATATTTAAGATTAAAATAGTCGAAATTTCAAATTTTTTTACGCCGCTGCGAAACGTAATCTGATTGGCTTGACGTCATTTTCGCTGAGCGATAGACGGATGTGAGGGAGAAAGTGACTAACTGTAGAAGATCTACCGTATATTTAAAGATTTTTCATTGAAAACAAAGACTATGGCGTGCAATGGTTTTATTAAAACCACATAAGATAATTTACCCAAAGTGGATATGTTTATGGTAGGCGTTTTAATGAAGAAGGACGAGCGATTTAATGCGGAAATTCGTTGAGCTTAAGTCCAAAAAATGTAAGCCTAAAGTTTGCTTTTAAAATCGTCATTACTGTTTTATATCATTTTTGATACATATAATTATGTATTTGGTGTATGAACTTTATTAACTGTTTTTCCAATACATTCATAATCATTATGATACTTATTTCTTTATCGAAGTCCATATCAGTCCATGCAACAGTAAACAAACAGTATCTTAGTAACATATCAACATAACACAGTACTTGCCAAATGTTTGTGCTGCCAATACTCGACACACCTAAAACGTTAATTTTTTATTTGCTAATTAATGATTGTTTGTAGAGGAGGTTTCTAGAAGTGGCTTCTCTGCTATAGAAATGCCTAAAAATAGATTCTCATCTCCTAAATGTCTATTCAAAGTTTAATTTAAGTGTTGTTATATTATAAAGCTTCTCGTGAGAGTTATGGTGATAATGCTATAGGATACGTCCAAGTAAAGAGAGATGGACCACTGTGCACAGTCCAGAATATGTCCAGAACACAAAGTGCGGAGTAAAGCATACATTTTTACCGGTGGACATTGAGGAATCCAAGGAAGAAATTTCAATCATTCAATGTCGCGATTGCGTGAATAAATTTCTTGTTCGGTGTTTCAACCGATGTATTTGTACATTGTGGCACAAAACACCATCTCTATCCCTTACTTAGATGCCATTTAAAGGCATATGTAGAAACGCGAACACGTCAGAAACTAATTTGTTACCACTGTAAGCATAAGGAAACGCCTGGGTCTAAATGTAAACAGCGAAAATGACGTCACAGGCCATTCGGTTGTTTTCGGAGTGTGCTCGGGAGCTTTCGTAACCTTCTACTTTCTTTAGCTTTTAAAACCGAAATTCATACAATTTGATAAGAAAAGTTTTAGCCAATGCAATAAGTTCAAGTAACTGAATCAGAATATCGATAGTTTGAAATACGTGGAAAATACCCAATTGCAGTCATCAGTCTTAGCCGACTCTTGCGAAGATTAAGCAACACTTTAATCTCAATTCCTGTCATAACACATTCCTTAGGAGCTTAAGTCTACTTATTACAAACCTTTAACTGTAAAAATATCACCACAAAAACACACGCAATACTTCACAACACATATACCTACATATTACAATTGTAAACCTTCGTTTCAATATTCTCGACAAATATTACGTCTCTTGCACAAGTGAAACTTAGTGATACCGACTGTTTTTGAAACGCTGATCGGTTCGAACTATTATATTCCAAAATATATTTTCGCAGCATTCTATAGGCTAATGTTTATTATTCGAATCCATTTATACCTAATGAGTTTTGAAAAAAATTCGGTCCATAAATTAAGCCACTCTTCAATAGTTTTGTAATAATCAGGGATATTTCTAGAGCGTTGAGCAAATCCTTACCCAAACATTTATCACACGAGTTGAACAAAAGTAACGGTGCGGTAGTAGGGATGGTGCATAAATAGGTTAAGACTCGAAATGTTGGCATTGGTAGATATTCGGGGGTGGTGGAGAAAAGGCAGGGAAGGAGCACGTGATGGAAATTCTTAAAGCAGAAAGGAAGACGGGTAAGTAGGGGAGTATGGTTGGGGAAGAGAGAACGATAGGAGAGAGACTGATTAGGTTCTACCAAAAAAATGTCCTTGTCGTCAGAAAAACATTGTTTGGCAACTAATCACAAAGAGGAGACGCGTAGAAAATACCAGGTGACAAAAGATGACTCAAAATTGATTGTATATCAGTGAAATAGAGATTTAGTTTTGAAGTAAGCTACTGAAAAAGCTATCCAGTTGCGGATATTGACAGTGATTACAATTTGGTCATGACGAAAAGTCAGCTTAAGCTTAAAAAGATAAACGAATAATCGATAGTAAATGGAGGGACTGAAGGGAACAGAACACAGATTGGCAAATTAAAGTAGTGTAAGCAAAGCGGAATAGGATGTAAATGATACAGGATCAAAGAAAGAGAGACGGGAAGAGGATTCAAAACGATTATCCCACATATATCTTCGTCATGGACTTACAGAAGTATTCGAAAATGTTAAGGGTGCATTCAAACAGATGTCACATGAAACCATTCAGGGTGTTATGTTACAGGTGACGATGATAAGGACATAACCTTCAAGACAAACAATTTTCAAAGGATATGCGAGACAATTTCCAGACTTCTAGGGAAGAAAGCCCATTTAGAAACACAAACAAGATTTTAGAAATTTTTAAGGCGATGCCCACATTACTGTATGGTTTCGAATGCTACGCTCGTAGGGATACAGACCTGAGGGACTTGGAGTCAGTAGAGATGATATTTCGACAGTACGAAAAATCTTGAATCTTGAGAGAATAGGAAATTACGATATACAAGCGTCATTGAATTCTAAGAAATTACAACATCAGCTCATCGTTAGAAGAGGAAACGGATAGGCCATGTCCATCGAATGTACCTTAGCAGAATACCGAAAAGTCTCGTGGAATATTGCCCACAAGGAAAAGAAGTGTTGACCAACCAAGGCTTAGATAGTGAAGTGGAACAGGTAAACATGTCTAAGCGTGGCAACACGGACGATGACTTTCATTCATGCTCATAATCATCAGCCGATTTTAGCAGCTACAACCTCATAACCTATAAAAATAACCTATAAAGCAAGGGATAAAAGCTTCTTAGGAGATTAATGAGAGAGCGAATAAGTTTCTTGTTGAACCTTCGCCACCTTTATGATAGTGCATTAATTCAAGGTAATGCAACCCTATCCCCTTTATACCACGGAGGGTCCTATATTTTAACTCACGGCACATTTAGGATACCCGGAATCTCTTATCACCGTCACTCCACGTGATCAATTATGAAATGTTGGAAGCGCCCTGAGATAATAAAATCAGTCCCTTCTCAGTTATAAGCATTTATCGCCAGGCACCAAGTTGCAAAGGCAATTAAACTATATATACTATCTACTACCTTCACATATGTTTAAGAGGAATTACGATGTATCGAAGAGAAAACATGTAATATTCAAATAATACCGCATAGCAATACATCAACATACTTTGCGAAATGAAATAGAAAGAAATACTTCCCCCACTAACTTAATGTACTTTGCAATTTTGCGGACTTGTAGCAGACCGGTATATCCACCTAAGCAATAAAGTAAGCAGTCCACGTTACTATGCGGATAGAGATTTTATCTGATAATGTGCAACATTGAACTCGACTCTAACTAGTCCTAACGAAGTGATGAACGCAATTATTGTCCGGTCTAAAGGCACCTTCTAGGAATGACGCATAGATAGTATTTCCAACAATGGAATCAGAATTTATAATTGTTAATGAGCTTTCAAATGTACATTTCTTACTCCCGTAAACAATTTTATATTCTGCGTCCAGAGCAATACACACGGGATACATAATAGCAAAAATTATCAACGTCAAGGTATTTTTACGCGAGGAATCTATTTGTACCTGAACAGGTACTTTTATTAAAGTGCATTTAATAGACTCAAATTTGCAATCCTGAATGAACATTAATCCAGATACTAGCCAAATACAAATACATATTTCTCAGATTTCCCTCTCGCAGTTACCTAAATCCCTTATATAATAATTTCCGTCCCTTCGCAGCCACAAACATTAACCGTCATGTAACTGGTAGAAATGGCAAACAAATTACACATATATCTACCTTCTCATAGGTTCCAGTGGCATTTTTGTTTGTTTGTTTTAATACGACACGTTTGGTAACTTAGTATTTTTTGAATACTCTCTAGCGAAAGATTGTTTTTGTTTCAATGTTTGATTGAATAATATATGCGAAAGTAAATAGTGAGTTTGTAAATAATAAAAGAATGGACCTCAATAGAAGATTTAAATTGTGTAATTTATGCTACAAATATGAGTGATCCTATAAATGGGAAATTTTTTGACGAAAGGTATATTAGATATCAACTATCTCAAATCAAAGCAACAAAAGATAATGACACTCTTCACCTAAACTGACCTGGAATATGACAACAAAATTCGATATCTAGCAGGTTCATGACATTAAAAATCTGATGAGATTCGTTAAGATACCGATGCAAGAAAATATCTGTCAACGCGATAGTCTTGGAACCTAGACGCGATATCCAAAGTCTAATATCCCACGCATCCCTTCCAATGCACCTTCCAATGAGCTTGCCACTTCCGCCTTCCGATATTCATTTCTTTCGCCGAAGTCTTCCCTTCCCGCCCCTTCTTACCTCTTCCAGAGTTAGTCTCTCAACCCTCCCCCATCCTACTCCAGCCTTTCTTCATTTCGTGGAGAGGAGAAATTTTTCCCCTTTCTCACTTGCCCCCAAATCGCTCCCTCTACACCTTCAACCCACCCTCCCACCTCCTTTCACCCCCCTCGGGTCGTTTATCTCTCCTTTCACACACTCCCCCTCCTCTTCTTTCCTTCACTTCCCCTTCTTCTCATACCCTCATGCCACGCTTCCCTTACCCTTCCCCTTTATTTTCTTTTGGCGTCAATTACTTACACCCTCACACCGGCAAAAACCACACATTTGGCCCTCACCATCTCACTTTCCCATGATGCCTCCTCCGATACTTATCCTCACAAATTAACCCTAACGCACGCACGCATAAATATCCCTCTTACTCTTTCCCTTGCTAAGCACCGAGCATAAGTAACAGCTTAAAGACACTCGACGGACGAAATTTCACTCTTTGATGAAGTTGTCAGTAATTCTGCCTGTCAATATACAACACTCCGTTCTGTTAAGTTCCACCACAGAATTATAGACGATATGGGTCGATACTCCCGGAGTTAACTAAAAAGCTAAAATCAAGCTTTTGTTTCTCCTCGGAGCTTTACTTAAGTTAGGGTCGACATTTCAAAGGACACTTATAGGTCAAAATCGATGTTAAGGCTAAGATTACTTGAAAAGTTGAGATCAAACAAGTGACAAAGAAGAACATGACACAGAGGATAATATAACCTCGGATAATATCTCTAGAGCTGATTGAAGCGACAGAAAAGAGAGATTCTCTGCTGGTAGTTACAAAAAAATTCTTTCTTCCCAAGGACCATTAATGGCAAAAACAAAAGCAGAGTGAGACACAAGACGGAATGTGGAATACAATCCACTTTCGACGGTTTTATCATCTTACTCCATTTCCCTATTCCATTTTTCATTTATAAGGTTGGTATCCTAACACCCCTTGCCTCACGCCCCTGCGACGGCCTGTCGGGTAGTACGTAGCTCTAAGTGATAGCCTCTTGTGATCAGATCGATATTTTATCTCCCAAGTAGAGTCGTATGATCGGTGACAATGTGATCCACGTGTATGGGCTATAAAGGTTTCATGAACCTCCCGTGCATATCCAATCTCCAAAAAATGTCGTCGGCAGTGGCATTCTGCGTTCTCCAACGAGGAAAATATTGGATCCCTAATTGCACGATATAGGGTGTGGAGGCTTGAGAATTCCGTAAGATTGAGATTATTAAATTAAGCCCACCATATGATTTGTTCCATCACCCCCCATTTCCCCGTCATGACTTTCTTTCCGGTAAAATTCTGATGAGATGTGTACTTGCAGAATACCAGAATATTTGCACAAATTAAAAATCACGAACACTTTAGGGATCATCAATAAGCTTAAGCCAATCGACGAAATTTCTACGGCAATTATACATATCTTCTAGGGTTAAGATAACATTGAATGGCTTTTGCGTATTTATTCTATGAATTCCTACAAATTCGTCACTTTATCTATCGCAGACATACATTTAGACAAATCATTCAGTAAAAAATATAACAGTTCCAAGCTCTCTCATTAAAAAGATTTGAAGACAGGAGTCTTCAAATTATTTTCTAATATGTATCTAGTTAAAAAATATCCATATGTAGATTCAAGAAACAAAATCGTTGTTTTGATCAAATGTTACGTATGCTAGTTCACCTCCTAATAAAACCTTCAAAAACGTCATAAAAACATATGCTAAGAGCATAATATTCTCATATAGGCTAGGACGATATCACTTGGAGAGCAAGGAAGATTTGAAGCAATCCAAATGTGATGTCACAGGAATATGACACGGATCAAAAGAAAGGAGAGGCAACCACAAATGAAAGGGTACTTCAAAGGATATAATAGAGATTAAAATTTATGATATGAGAAGAAGAAGCAAAATCGAAGGACACGTTATAAGACACTACATGTTATTGAATACAATATGGAGTACAGTTTGGCCGCTCCGTGATCCATACTCGTTACCGGATGGTAGAGTGGAAGTATTTCTTAATATATGACTTATGCACAGTAATATAACAAAACAAATAATGAAGCGATACTTAAAAAATCCAAATAGACCGAAATGATTTCACTGAGCCTAATCCAATAAGAAAAATAATGTAGGCACCGATGGAATTTCATGTGGATGAAATAGTTTCATGGAATTTTATGTTGAAATAGGTATCACTTTTAGATACCCGTATAGCAATAGTATTTTCAGTTTTGTTTATCAGATCACCAAACAGATAAACTTATGATTTCTCTTGATTTCTCTCTCTTCTCTTTCTCTCATATAACAAGTAAGCAAACCTTTCATTAAAATCCCGTGAAAGCGAAAGGCAATCGAAACATAACTAACCTATTTTTGTATTTTTTCTTAATTTTGAAATTTCTTTTACCGTATAATAATTTAAAAAAGCAGACCTGGGAATGGTTGATGTCATTTAAATTCAGTTATTTTGGAATAAAGGACGTGATTAGGACGATTTAAGTAATGGAAATTGTCACATACATAGCCGCCTCAAAAACCAGTGAAATACAATGCTGCAACCTGTAAGACGAAAAACGACACCGCACAATTATATCTCCAGTCACTCCCAGTACTATCCGTTTCCCGCACCAAACTCCTCCATTACCTTCCTTCCAAAGCCACCTGCTTCATCTACGCTCTGCCACACTCCACTCCCCTTCCCCTCTTCACATCCCTCATTTCAGCCTCTCCTCCGTTATTCCCGAAACCTGAACTTATCTTCTTTGCGCGTGATATCAACGACGTCACTCTCAACGATTAAACCAGCCCCCCTTGACTCTCTATCCTTCCCACAAATCCGTGACTTTTGATTGTTGAGCTGCAAAACAACGACTTGAATAAGTTGGACGTGATTACGGCCCATCGATCACAAACTAACCGCAAGACAATAGATTAAAACCAAAAAAATTGTAAAAAAACAAGCCGCTTGAAAAAACATCACGAGGCGTTCGTGTCGGACAAGTCACACTGAGAGATGATGTGATGTTCCGAGGAAAAAAATTATGAGAGCAAAATGCTCGACTTCTGAGAAGAGTAAGACTCGTAGCCTGGAAACGCAAAGAAATCACAATTCCCGCAATTATGGATTATACAGAGTGGAACTTAAGAAAAAGTGTTCAAGGTGGCTGGTGGAGTCGCAAACGTGGCTTATCGATTTCAGTGACTTTTTATCTGACCTACAAAAATAAAAAAAACGTCACATCACCTTAGAACCTTATAAGCAAAGTCAAGAGATATTACTATTAAGTATGGTGCAGAAACCTGGAATCAGAGAAACGACAACTAGAATAGGCTGCAGGCGTATGGAAAATGGATGTGGAAATGAAATGAGAAAGTGCAATGGACGGAAAGGAAGACAAACGAGGAAGTACTTCGTATGGTGGGTGAGGAGAGAGGAGAAAATTCTGAAGGAGACTAGAAGGCAGAGCATGTATCTGGAGCAGGTGAAGGTAGATGAGAGGTGAAGAGATGTATTCTGAGGGCCGTGATAGAGGGGTGGATGTTGGATAAGCAGAGGAGAGGAAGAGAAGAAGAGGCTTTTTGGACAGGATGAATGGAGGTAGTACGCATGCTGAGATAAGGAAATATATGTATTTTTTTGAGAGAAATGGGGCTAATTCTGTATAAACCCAAAGGGTTACTACCCTTCCATTGAAACCTATCTAAACCGATAAATTACCCTAATAATAATATTTATTCTCTTGTTGGGTTTTAAGTAGTAAAACAGCATTGCATTCGTTCTTATTGAGCTCTGACATGACTTCGTTTTACTAAATTAATAATCAACACTGTTGTATGACATTTGGTATGTATGACGGGAACCTAATCCCTGTTTCCGCATCCTAACTTTCACTAAATCGGAATATAATCTCATGATATTCCAGGCCATGTCCTGACATCCACGAAGACTTTAAAACATGGAAAAAATGAAGATTTTTGCGATCTGAGCATAATGAGTACACGAATCTTATAGAGCCAAGCGATAGAAGAAGAGGGTTTAACCTCGTGATCTCCAGCTTCTTAGACGTCCTTACCCGAGTCGACATGAAGAGTATCAAATCAGTATCAAACGGTATCCGCTACTAGAGGGCCGGTTTCATAATGTCTAGTTAACGCTAACCAGAAGATAATACAGCCTTTACCTTAACCTAGAGGCGGCTGAAAGTTCTGGTTAGCTTCTGTATAAGACCAGACTGATAGGTAACCAGTACTTTCAGCCACCTACAGGTAAAGTTAAAGGGTGTATCATCTTCTAGTAAACGTAAACCAGACATTATAAAACCGGCCGAGTATCGCCGTGATCTCACTGCTGTCACGCCAAAAGTACCCTGGCAGTATGCTTGAGTATCGTGGAGTCCTATAGCCGATACTCGTTCTAATACTCCTCGAGACTGGTCGAGACTGGAGTATCGGACGGGATACGTTGTATCATTTGTCGATACTCGATGGATACGCACCCCTGATACCCTTTGGTGTACCCCAGGTGCTGCACAGAGAGACCTAATTGGCAGGCACGGCTTCAAGGGGGGCACGGGGGCCATTCTCCCCAACCTCCGCCCCCAAAAGACCTCAGGTGGGAAGACGGAAAGAGGGGGCTACAAGACCGTTCAGTAAATACACTCTAGTAGAGGCCTACAGGTAATAGAGGATAAGTAGGTACTAGGTATACGACTGATTCATATACCATTTGGATTCCCCATGGTTAAACGTGAATAATTTCCTCAATAAATAATAAAAACTCTAGCCTAAATTGACTTTGAAACTTATTTTATCATATGAACTATTTGAAAAAATTTTCTACATGGAGTAGCTTAATTAACAATTAATGATAACAATATTCATAACGATGGCCGCTCAAACATGTTGCGAATGGAGACTAACTTTATTAGCCTCTTTCCTTGGCGGTTGGAGCGATGTTTGCTGGCGTACGGATTTGGATGAAATTTTGCACGAAATTTGCACGAAATTTTAATATGAAGTAATTGGACTAGAAATAGGAAAGTTCTTTGCTCTGGCTGCTGGAAACCACTCAAACACAATGCGATTCAGTTCACTGTACTTTGTGGCCCTTTCTTTCATCCTAAGGGAAAATCCTTTCATCAAAGAGAAAAAATTGAATTGCTACTATTTCGTGTTTTGGCAATTCAATGCTATTGAACACGTAGCCTAACGGCACAAAATATATATTTCGTAATAATTAGATTACATACGTATAGATTTTCTTTTAAACGCGAAATTTTACATTTCATATTATTATAATGATTGCTAACAAATATGAAGGTGTCACGACAAATTAAATATTTGAAAAAAATCATACTTAAATATAATGTTCGCTTAAATTTCGAATACCGTTCCGAAAACTAAAGTCATAACATGCTTTAATAAAAATGTACAAAATAATTCTTGTATCATTTTCATTACTGCATGTGTGGTAAGTTCCACCGCATAAACAGATGTACTTGAATGAAATATAGTCCTCGAATTTTTTTTCGACTTAGTTAAAAAACTATTAAAATGTGAACTCAGTGACCCAAAATTACCGCTCCAACAACTTTAATTATATCAAGTATTGAAGGCATTCCAATCATGCATCAGATCCTTCAAAAACTCATTAAATATAATGTTGGTGTAATTCGACTTATTTCATTCCAATAACTTGATTTAATACACAATTAATGGCGGAAAATGATCACTTTTTCCCAAAAAATTTACTCATTACACTTCTAAAAAACATGAAAGAATAAATATGTAACATAAGGGTGAAACCGCCATGTTGAGGGCGATCTCGCCGCGTGGCGCATAACGCGAATAAGGAACAAAATTAACAATCGACGTCAGCCATGTTTGGCATTTCTTCTTCGCTTTGTACTCACGATGGAAGGGAGTAACAATATATTTTTAAGGAACCACCTGTGTTGTAACTATATATTTTGTGTAATGTGTTTATGTTTTGATTTAAAGTTTTAAGCTGTGTGATGAAGAGATAGTGGGCAAAAGGAAAAGTGACCTTAAAAGGAACTATAATCATTAAGCATTCATGCCCACTTCATTTTGTGAACAGAAATTAACTAGGATATTATTTATATATTAGATGCACGTAATAATTGTAAAATCTAATATTACGCAATTAATCAAATACAGTAAAGGGTAATTTGTGTTTAAAATATGTCTCATGCTTTATTGCGCTGAATTAGTTTGGCAAAGAAATACAAAAGGTATGTATTAAATAAAGGGTGTAGAAAAGGTCGAAGATCGGGGAAAATAGCAAAACGTAAGAAAGTTGTAACACAAATAATATAAAATAGAGTGCTCTAGTGAAATCCATTCCGACGCTCCCGCTGCGTTGAGAAATTTTATTTACGGTGCCAGTTCAAACGAATGATATCAGTAGTGCACTTAAAGGATTGCCATTGCCATTTTAGTTTTTTATTAGTAATTTAGTATCTTGATTTGCGAATTTTCACAAAATTGGAATCACTATCGCTGAAAATGTGAAGATAACTTTTCCATAATCCATTGCTTTGTAAAATCAGATTCTTTTGAGTGATTAGCATTTAATGGTTGAAAATTATTACTGTGCATAGTGGTAGTCTTTACTGAACGTTGAGCATATGAAAAAGACAGCTGAAAAAGAATTTTATTGTCCGTTTAAGTGTTTTACATTGCTTACATTGGTACAATCGCGTTAACCTTACCAAACCCTTTTTCTTGTGGCCTAAAATTCTAAGACATTCCAAAACTTAAGAGCTTGGAGCTCATATTTTTGAAGTACCAACTGTTTTCTTAGACTCCAAAGTAAACTGAAAAGTTTTCCTTAAAATAATAATCTGGCTTTTCTTCTTCGTATCTGGAGAGGTCCCAATACCACTTCCTCTAGTTAAGTTGCTTGTTAACTCTAGCTGGATCTACCAGTTCTAAGATACGTATAAGATCCTATGATCCAAGGCTAGTCAGATTAAATACCAGAATGAAACGGTATCTCACGTTAACGTAAGAGTTATTTAAAAAGTACAACTGAGTGACCAGTACTGAAAACCTTCCGTATAAATCAACAGAATAGATAATATTTAATTTATGAAAACGTTAAGAATATAAACGAGATAGGGTTTTAATTTATTGGCAAATTAAGCAAGGACGCCGCCCGTGAAAACAGGTGCATGAAAATACGGGGGTATATTCATACAACGGGAGTGTCACAATGCATGAGAAAATAATCTCTTGAAAAAGGCACATTAGAAAGCAATGGCAGCGTTTTCAATTATGTAAGCCTCGACTTTATAAAACCTCCCACTGAGATTTGAAAAATCTTGGAGACTCTTTATTGGCAAATTGCAACTGAAATAAGACCGCATTCTTAGCTTAAGACGGAATATTCAGGTAAATATGCCAAGGTAAAATGGGATGCTATGATGTTACCAGAATGACTAATGTGTGAGAGAGTGATAACTAAAAAACACTATTTCAATTGGGGTGATCAACTGGTAAAGTGTAGGTTCAGATGAGGTAGGACCGCCCACACTAATCTTATACAGCCGCAAGCATTTAAATCCTCACACGATTTTATTTTTCACCACAGCATACGTCCTACCTCGCTTCATGCCATCCGCAAAAATTGTTCTCTTTACTTCCATTCCATGCATACAGCATCCTCCCATCTATGGCGTCCTTAAGCATTTTCTCGCCCCTTATTACCTGTTCAAACCACCTACTCTGCCTCTTCCTAATCTCCCCCAGAAGTTCCCTCTCCTCACCCACAACACCAAGCACTTCCTCGTTCGTCTCCTTTTGCGTCCATCGCACTTTCTCTATTCTCTGCCACCCACATCTCAAACGCCTGCAGCCTACACATCCTTTTACCTCAACAACCACGTTTCTACAGCAAATAGCCTAACACATACCACAACCTTCGATAGACTTTTCTTTATATTCTGATACAAGGCTCCCGTAAATAATTTTCTTCTATTAGACAACGCCTCCTTCAATAACGCAGTAATTCTTCAAATGCCTTCACAACTAAGCTAGTATTCCTCCAACGTCCTACCTGTGTAATTGAAATTTTCCACCTATAAAAACATTAACGGCAGTAACTTCCAATATCGATTTCATAAGAATTAGTGAATAGATTCGTAGTTGGAACCCACTGTTGTTACTGTAACTGAGGCTGGTATCTCATTTCATCATTGCAAAATACATCTAATTGTAAATTTCTTACATCACCTAAGTCAGTGGTACCAACCGGTGTGCCGCGGCAATTTAGGGTGCCGAGAAAACAGCTAAGAGTGCCGCAAGATTATTGCCGGAAAACGAAAAATGTTTAATATGACCAACGCATTAATTGATTACTCTGACGCCGAACAGATGGTGACGGAAATTGAAAAACTTCTTCCAACCTTTCTCCAGTAGTATACTATACCAATACTTTACCATATACCTTTATTGGCTGGTGATTTTACTATTACCTTACGATATAAATAAAATAAAATAGAATTCATAAAGTATTTATTTAAATGTGAAGTTGAAAATTTCTTGATATGTATTCCCCTTTAATTTACTAGTGTATTTAAAATTTAAAAAAATCCAAGAAGGGTGCCCAAAGATTGTAACGAAAAGGTAAAAGGGTTGGGAATCAATGACCTGAGTGTTTTGTTGCAAAGAGTAATATAATATTAACTATCGATTCAAACATTGCCTAGTATCAGCAAAAATGTTGTCGTTACTTATTATACTTTAAATTTTGCACCAAGTGAATTTAAACTTATATTTGTACATTCCTTACTATTAATTCATAAATGTTATAAAATAATTAACACGAGAGAATTGCTCTGATGACTGGCTGTACGTAAACGAATTATTGTAAATACCATCCAAATATTGGGGAAAGTAGCAGATAGCAACCTTAACTCAGGTTTCCTTAGGGTTACCTATATTCTCCTTTTCTTACAAATATGAAATACTAAACAAAGCGTGTTTTAGAGAAAACGAATGTTTTCATAAAGTGACGCCAATAATACAAATTGCATTCGAGTAGGTACCTACTGCGAAGTCTGCTCTCGTCCGCGAAAGCCCCCATTTCCCTCAGCTCACCATAAAGATGCCCTTCTCCTTCTATGAGCATATCCTCGTCGGAATTTTCTGTGCAAACAGCGTCCGACGAAAAGAGTTCCCCTAAAAAAATCAATATGTGCGCCAGCTGCTAACCGATTTTTTTCGGCGAGTTCACCGGAATAACCCCCTTTTCCCAACATTCTCCCCGTACCCCGATTCATTTTCATCAGAAAAAAATGTGTGCGGAGTATTCTCAATTTGTTTTTCACCCACGCTGTCGCGCCAAGGGGAAAAAAAGTAAATAAAACACATATCCCCCCACCTACGTTAACGAATTGAAAAGGTCATGCAGGCGGAGGAAACATATGCCAGAAAAGAGTTTGCTACGATTTTTTTTGCCGGGATTAATTTTTTTCCTGCTACTCTCAAGAGAATATTTTTACTAACTGTGAGTGTGCATTACTGTCAAATGAGAAGTTTCCATCATTATTTTTTTTCTAACTCAACTGGACAATCAAACGAATCGACAGATCGTCGAATGTGAATGCACATCTAATTTATTTTCCACGAGAATAAACAGTGTGTACTGGTACAGGCGTTACATTAGAACTAATGGCTTGACGTGACATTAAAAGCATTTCCAAATGGTAAAATGATTTTGATTGATGTTAAAACAATGATGTAAAACATTTTTTTGTAGATTTTCGCAGCTCATTGTATATGGTATTCAAGCTTTTGGTTCTGCGATTAATTATTTAGTATTAGTAATATTTATTGTTGTTCTTGAAAGCCCGACGAAGCCGGCAGCATAGCACCGCAAAACTGTTGCTTAATACTAAATGATTAATCGCAGAACCAAATGCCTGAATACCATGATGTAAAATATTGATGTTAAGAAATGTGAAATTTACTAAAATAAAGTACTTCAACGCAGAATAAAAAAGCTGAAAAAATAGAAGCAATGTGTAAATTGTAAATTTATTTTCCGGTAAAATACCCTGTACGAGAGCTCTGCGGAAAGCAAGCCCATATTCATTCAGCGCAAATCACAACGTTGTTCTATTTCCTTACCGGCATCAGCAAATCCTACGAATAAGAATTACAAAACCAGGCTTTTGCTGGTTATTCCCTTCAAAGAGAAACATCCAATTAGCCGGCGAAAGAAAATGTCCACCGCCTCCGGACTCGTGTAACGAACAAATACATTGCAACATGCAAAACCCCACTAATGGCGAGAAAAAGCCAAGGTAGAAAAAACAATCTGGAGCTTTGTATTTTCGCGGAGGTTTCCCGCCTAGTAGGTGCCGGTCTAATCCCTCACGACAAGACCTCGCTTCCCTTTCCATTTCGAATCCTTTTTCTCCACCTACAGTCCAGCTCCGGTGGACTCTGATGAATTCTGCGAAATTTCAGGTTTCCGGGAACACTGATTAATTTGGCGTACGCGGATGAAAGGGCTAAAAGCCTTGGGAGCAAGTCGGGCGAGAAAATGGTGGAGGATCCGGATGAATATTTATACAAAAATCTAAAGACCAACAGAGTCTTCTCCGGAGGGGGTTTGAAATATCGTAAAAAAGGGATGCGGCTAGGGTTAAAAGGACAAGTTGGCTCAGTAATATTTGAGGCTATTACACACGAGACTCTTGGGTCAGCACTAGAGCAATACTGAAATCAGTGCCGAAATCTTAGAACCAAATCCGGTGGAATATCAGTTATGAATTTAATTATATAATTTGCCAGGAAAGTACAAAATCCTTCAATTCAAAGACGTTCACTTATCAGCAACATAAAATGAGATAATTAAGGCTGAAATTCTACAATAATGAAACCAAAGTAATGCTTAAAGGAAGAATCCAATTATGTATATTCAACGTAACAAAAGATTGCTGAAATATGTTGAATATTTATGTAACTGTGAAGAGCCAGACACGTTAAAAACAAACAGAATATCATCATCAGAAAAGCAAAGATGTAAAGATGAAACAACAACAAGACATTAAAGGCTGTTTCACACGACACTAAAGTTAGCATTGAAATCATTAACAAAATAAGACCCGAAAACTCCACATCCGGAAACAAGTTCGGAACTTAAATTAAACTCGATGCCTGAGAGCCTGCGTTTACTTGTTGATGTTTTTTCAGTGTTCAGTGGTGCTGCCGGGCATTCCCTGAACTACGCAACCTAAACAAACAACGACATATTGTTTAGACATAATTACTATATTGTATGCAAAGGCATTCTACGCAAGCTCAAGTAACCAGTTATAAAATTATCAAGAGCACATTTTACAGTTCCCAGAAGACTTCCAAAGAACATTTTCGTTTATTCCCTTGCTTTCATGCCGTTGATTCAAATAATCGGGTGTTCAATAAGTATCGCGTATTTATTTGTTTTCAGTACTTATAAATGAATTGGATACTTTCCTCGGATACGATAACAACCTTTTCACGATACCAAGTTTAGATTGCTGGATTTATTTCGATTTTTAGCACTGAAGTAAGCATCGTGTAAAAATGCCTTACGCGAAACTTAAGTTGTAAAATGTAGAGAAAATTTCAGGTGGGGAGATAATTAGAATGTGGTAGGGAGTAGAAATAACGGTAGAAGAGGTATTAGGGAAAAAAATTTGTATTCTTTTTCCTGGCACGAGCGTAAGATTTATAGATACGATAATTAAAACAGTCTCTTAACCCTACACTTGTTGATATTTTTTCTTTTTACTTGAATAAATAATTTTAACTTTACATTGTATATTTATCATTTGATAAATTCTTTTTAAAAATTCCGAATTTTAATTAATTTTTTGTTTATAAGATTGTTTAGATTTTGTTCACAATACTTTTTTAGCTTAATGTAAACAAATACACATCAAATTGGTTGTACCATATGTGGCACAGTATGCAGAAGCATGCTACAGCTCTCGCGAAAGCTTATGGCGTTCGGGTGTGCAGAAGAAGACGTCGTGGAGGGGTAAATTTTGGTGGAAGGGGTAGGGAAAAGGGACGTAGGGGAAAGCGAATACATGGCATTTGTAACATGCATGATTACATTGTTAAAAAATGGACTTTGAACACCATAAGCTTTCGCGAGAGCTATATTTTCCTCTCCAAATGACCCCACTGTTTTTTACAAACTCACGAAACTTTGTATTTCCACGTTTTCTCCGACTTACAGAATGGATTCTGTGAATAAAACAATTTCCCATTTAGAGGAAAAAAGTTCTTCTTTTAAGCTCTTCCTCTCGTCTACCTCAACTCTCATGAAGCGGGAATACAAATTAAAATACTGTCACAGGCTATGTTAAGCTACCTAGAGTGGCTCTTGATAGTACAAGAAAGTACTTAAAAAGTTAATTAGAAATATCAAAGGACGACATTAATTATTCAACTTAAAATAATCACGATAGAAGACTACACCGTAGTTATGAAGAAAAAAGCTTACAAGACTGCCACGGTCATTTGAGGTTGTCCTACTATGGGGAACCCTGATATACAGGGTGTTTCAAAAAGGACTTTACTTTACAACTTTGAAAATTCATATAAAATTATTCCAAAAAGGTACAGAGCTCGTTTTAGTGTTGTTTTAAAGGGAAACACATCAAGGTTTGACTCGCGTAGTCCGCTAGTGCCTAATCGCGCTGCATAAGGCGCACAAGCTCTGGTGCTGAAATGCTAGTGCGAGTCTGGGAAGAAATCGACTACCGATGGGATGTCTGCAGGATAACCAACGGAAGCCACATAGAACAGTAAAAAAACTTGAAGTGTTTTCCTTTAAAACAACACCAAAACCAGCTCTGTACCTTGTTTCATTAAATTTATATGAATTTTCAAAGTTCTAAAGTCCTTTTTGAAACACCCTGTTTAATACACCCTGTATAATTAAATTACGGTCCATTATAGTTCTATATTTCATATTGTGATCAAACATTTAACCATATATATTTACACAGTAACGAGGTTAGCATTTACTAACCAAAGAGCCAGTCAACTTTGAGATATACCAGAAAAGATATCTTCTCGGAAATAGTGAACCGCCAAACTCATTTACCGTAATATCGCATTCAACGCCACATTCTTCACTGATGATGGTTACAAATGTGCTTAAATACAAAAAGATAGAACATAACAAGTTATACGCAACTTAGAGAAAGTGATCCGTATTAAATTTAGGTCAACTTTAGTGATTTATACATTAAAAACTCAAATATTGCTATTGTGAATCAAGTGTTTTTTCCATTGTAAATATTTATTTCTCGTTTACAGGAGGATTCACTAAGAACCTGCAATCTTTCCGGAGGTAATATAAGAGGTAATTTAAAACATTTTTCAACTGTGAACATGGGGTCGAAACTCATAAGTTATCGAGTTAGGGCAACGCAAATATTTTCTCAGTAGCATTTTTCAGCTACCATTAAAACGCCAAAAAGGTATGAAGTAAAGCTTGTCCAAATATTTCCTTTCCCGCCGAAATTGACATATATTGCTGCCAATTTTTAAGATGGTGATCTTAATTGCCAAAGTTTTCTTCAAAAATGAAAAAGTAACTTAGTTTCCTTCAACAAGTTTATTTTCCTGGTATAACATGTTTCGACACAGCGTTGTCATCATCAGTACGAGATGATGACACCGCTGTATCGAAACATGTTGTACCAGGAAAATAAACTTGTTGAAGGAAACCAAGTTACTTTTTCATTTGTGAAATTCAACTTCCACATAGTTGAGCTTGAAACCGTGTTCCATGTGGAACGTACAAAGTTTTATTCTTTAAAATATGAATTTTAAAATTACATTTGTGTTTTTAAAAATATGCTCACAAATTTCATCATCAGCTATTCAAAGCTTGATGACACATCCACGATTTGAGACCCTAAAAAACTCGGAACATACAAAGGCACTGCACACGAAGCCGCAGCGTTCACATAAGGTTTATTGATGAAATTCTCGCCCAAATGTTAAAGTTCACGGGACATTTTCATTTTTTTGTTACCAATCCCGGTCCCGTCCAACCCGAGTGCTTCGCGACAGGAGAATTATTGATAAGACGCTTTTCCTTGGCCATCTCGTGTTGGAGCGTACAATTGGCTCCGGGTCAAAAGCGGATTATGCACCAGCCTTATTTCCCCCAACGGTGACAATCGTCCAAAAAACCCATACGCAACACTCGAGAGGTCTTCGAAAGAACTTAAGGGGGAGAGGAAAAATTGAACACGGAGGTACTCGAAGGGTCACTTTTGGCTGGGCGCAACAGTTTCCACATGGGATTCGTAAACGTCCATCGAAGAGAGACCAAGACTATAACCGTCGACGATATACGAACGAACGTACGAACGAAAGAGTATGCGAACTTCAGGGGGAAACATTAATTTTAAATAAAATCTGCCAGCAACGGTGGCGGCGGTGTACCAACTGCCAACCTAAGGGTCGCTGGTTTGAATCCAGCCTTGATTGGATTTTCACCTCCAAGGGCATAGTTGTTTGTGTTTGTTCGTTGTTGCCATGAAAAATACCTAAAGGAATGCCCTGGACTCTGGTTTCAAAATGTTGAGAAATAAAAAAAATAAAAACCAGGACGATCAATTTCTAAATTAAAGTGGTTCTACCGTCAAATTACTTAAATGTTAATTTGTTCATACTCTACATACCTATGAAAAATGTACTTTTAATTAGATAAGAACAGCAAAATCCAATCTCTCCACGCATTTAATTTCGTGAATTGAACTCGAAATAACATGCTGTTAAAGGCAAAAAAGGGAGAAAAATGAGGATAAATAGTACTTCTTTATTTAACATATGAATGCCATTTACACAAAAAAGTGTTTATGCGAAGATAAAACTCCCATGGGATCGAATGAAAATAAAATATACGCCCGCTGACTTCTTATTATTTTATTTATTAACTACTATAATAATTTAAGCCATAATGTAGTAATTCAATTGAAATGTCATTGCAGTCGGTTCCTCTGGTTGGGCACTTTTCATTTAAAATTGAGTCGTCGAATACTCTGAATGTATTGTACCCAGACAATGTTAAATGTTAATTTTTAAAATATCTATTGCTTGTCATTAGTGATAGCAAAAATTAAGAAAAAGCTGTAATATAATATATTTCTTTTGAATTAACACCGTCTCGGTAGGGTACAAAACATTTTTTTTTAATTTCCATTTGAAATTTGGGAGAATGTGCGATTATAGCCACAGATACATCGAATAAAATATTTTAGAAAAATATTAATATTTAAGGGTCTCACCCTCCTCCCCCTCCTGAAGTTTTAGCTGACCAAAAATTGTCGTTTTGGGGTCAATTCTTATAGTGATTTTCTCCTGGGTTATTTTTTTTATCGTAAGATTGAACTAAAAGGGAAATCAATACTGCTCCGACAGTTATTATTAACTATTTTGATTTATTTTTTTAGATAACTAAAATATTTTTTAATGAAAATAAAGGATATTTTGCTGAATTATAGGGTTTTAGGGTGAAAGCCAGTCGTTCCTCTTGCACATGGAAACGATGGGGGTCACGAACACATTCTGTAAGGGAAAATATTCATTGCCGCATAGCTAAATGCAGTAAATTGTTGATTTGAACTCTAGTTTACACTTATGTACCCAAGGTTTGGTTGGATAGACGTGTACTTGGAAGTCCTTTTTTGATCTGAAAGCTGGCACAGCACATCATATCTCAATTTTGGCCAGGGTGGATACATGGAAGGATGTAAAACTGTAGCATCCAACGGACCAGAATAGGTTGAAACTGTCGAAGGTTGCATTATTAGCGGACCGTACCGGAGTACCTATCCCCTCTGTTGCCCTTATTGCAAATGCTGCCCTTGCTGACTATGGTTTAGTTACCCCAATGACATAAAAAAAGTCGTCGACCCTAGCAAAGTAATAAGGGAAGTGACGCATCACAGATGTGTCCTGACAGACAACTTGGACGCGGAGCTTAAGAATTACAAGATAAAGGCATTTTATTTTTACGGTAGGAAGGATGTTACTTGCACCTATGAGGTGATGGGTGAAAATAAAAGGGCTAAAACTACGAAGGCAGAAGAGCGTATAGTGCAACTCAAGGAGCCAGGTAACCGTTACATAGGTTACAAAACTCAAGGAGATAAAGGCAGCTCCAAAAACATTCACCAAAACATAATGGGGTACCTAACGAAGAAACAGCTTGATTTGCATGAAATGAAAGCAGCAGGGTCAGACAGGGAACACTGGCCACGTGGGAGATGTGATACACCTTATGAAAGTTACACAAGGTAGACCATTGCAATGGATTATTTGCCAACTGCACTTTAATGAGTTGCTCTTCCGGCATCTTTTCACGGCGCTTGACGGATCAACGTAAAGTCCTACGGCCTACTTAGGTCCATTGGGCCGGAAGTTAGATATCTGCCACACTCGTGGTGAAATTCGAGAAAGTCCTTTTGATCGCCCCAGGGGTAGATATGGAAGTGCTATCTAACGATCAACGTTATTTGCTCCGAATGACCATGGCGATTAGTTCTGGCGAATGCCCTGCTAACCTGGCACACGCGAAGCCTGGTCCTGTATGCACCTCAAGATGGTTCACTACAGCGGCTTGAATTCCCCGGCTCTACAAGCCCGTGGCTACGCCTTCATCAAGTTTGGCATTGCTAGTCAAATATATTTTAAATGTATACGTTCCAACGTGGTTCGCTGTGAAGACTCATCCCACTAGCGTTGACGGTGCAAAGCATCTGCGGCTTCACATTAACCGGGCAAAATTACTATCAAAGTACGCCAAATACGTAGTTTTCTCAGTCATTCGCAAAAATGTATACTTTGGGCATTCAGAAAATGTACGTCTAGCAATGCTTTTTGATGAGAGGAAAAGGGTTAGAAAGCTGGCTGTTCGCGTGAAAGAGTACCAACGTTCTGTTCCAGCTTTCAGGTCAAAAAAGGACTTCCAAGCACACGTCTATCCAACCAAACCTTGGGTACTTTAGTGTAAACTAGAGCTCACATTAGCAATGTACAGCATTTAGCTATGCGGTAATGAATATTTTCCATTGCAGAATGTGTTCGTCACCCCCCACGTCTCCATGTGCAAGAGGAACGACTGGCTTTCACACTAAAACCCTATAATTCAGCAAAAAATCCTTTATTTTCATAGAAAAACATTGTAGTTATCTGAAAAAATAAAGCAAAATAGTTAATAACAACTGTCGGAGCAGTATTGGTTTCCCTGTTAATTCAATCTCACGATTTAAAAAAATCCAGGAGAAAATTACTAGAATTGACCCCAAAACGGCAATTTTTGGTCAGTTAAAACTTCAGGAAGGGGGTGAGACCCCTAAATATTAATTTTATTCTAAAATATATTAATCGGTGTATCTGTGGCTAAAATCGCACCTTTTCCCAAAATTTCAAATCGAAATTTAAAAAAAAGTTTTTTCGATATACCCTACCGTCTCGGTAGAATCTCCTTATGGTAGTTCGAGCGAGATATCACGATTCATAAACTCAAAGAAGTTGACCTCATTTTATGTAAACAAATCTCAGCTTCCTGATGACACCAAAACATCATCAATCTATAGGAGCACTATTTTCCAGATGTTTTCGTAAAAGAAGTATCAGTTTTCCTAGAAATGTTCAAGCTGTGCACTCCAGAGAGACATTATGAAAAAATGAGGAAGTTTTCACGCGTAGATCACGTCAGAAATATATCCATGCGTGGTTTGTACGTTTTCTCAATGGTGTTCGAGAATAAATGTATTTCTCAATGAAATACTTTTTATTCTATCGCACAAAAACATGCAATTGTGAAGGCGGTTTCATCGAACGACGTGAAACAAATAAGTCAAGTTAATTCCTCAAACGTTGATATTTATTTTATTATTCATATGTTTAGACATAAAGACGACAGTTTTTTTCCTAATATGATTATACATGGTCCACGCAGGCACTTAAAATTTTAAAATAGACCTCCAATATGATCTCTATTATAAATAGAGAAAAAGCTCACTCAAACCATCTTAAATAAAATGGTATTTAGGTTGTTGTATTCCATGCAAGCCCTACTTGTATATTAAGCTATGCATAAATATATTCAGGGTAGAAATTTCAAATGGGATACGAAATTCATAAAAAAAGATTATTGGAGAAGGCAAAATGATCATTCGCCCATATTTCATGATATTATTTTTATCTGTATACAACATAATCACAGAACTCCATTGAAAATTGTTTAGACACTGAGAACAAAATTAAATGAAAGACACAAAACTGCCAACTCGACCGCCATGTTTCCTCACGCTAAACATTTAAACTCAAATGTATAATGCAACACTCCCGACGATAGGCTACGGCAATTACATGAATTAAAATTTTGCTTCATCAATATTGAATAACAAATATATAAACTATTTACCCCAAAAAATATTTAAAGAGCCTACGAAAAATTTGATTACATTTATTTCTATGTAAAACATAAACTCTGAAGTCTTCACAACACATAAATAACATTTTTACACAGAGGGTGTTCAATGCAAGCAGCTGGATAGATAATACCTAGTTTACGTCATTTAGAAGTCTGTTAGTCCCCACTTTATTTTACAGACGGTAATTGGATGATACTGGAGCAAGGTTTACTCATCGGCTCGCCGTCACAATGACGGAGAATCGGCGGACCTCAGGGATTTTATGAAGATTTATGAGGCCACAATGGCTCTCATTCGGGAGTGGTACAATGCTGATGATAATGCATAAGTCCCGTTCACTGGCCAACAGGGTCAAAAACTAAATCAACCAATAACATTGTGATTTACAGCAAATGCTAATGGGTCGTTGAGGGAAATAAGGAAGATATTTAGGTAATAAACGGGTAAAATTACCTTTGGTGACAGCCTAAGAGAGAAATCCACTATTTTAATTAAAATATACAATGAATCTTCGAATAGTTAAGACTCTCAGATGGAAATGCACTCTTTGGCCATTTATAAGGGTTTAATTACAGTCAAAATTCACGCCGGTAGTACATACATACCACACCACTCCCTTTCGGAGTAAGCACAGTCAAAAAAGTGTTATTCTCGGTGAAAGGTATATAAAACTGACTAAAATATTAAAGTATCATCTGTTTAATAATTATAGGATCGGTTAGTGGAATGAGTAGGAGAAAAAGGTAACTTTTACAAATACCACTGAATAATTATTGATACACGACCCGGGTTTCGACGTGGGTTCACATCATCATTAGGCAAAAATACAAAATAAGCGCAAGCCTTATATACATGACATAGCCAAGTGAGGGAGGGGAGGGAGGAGGATTTAAAAAACACGGGAGGAGGGTTAAAAAAACACGGGAGGAAGGTAGGGGTGACCGTGGTTTTTTAAACCCCAACCCCCCCTTTCCGCCCTTCTCTTCCCTTCCCTCACTTGGCTATGTCATGTATATAAGGCTTGCGCTTCTTTTGTATTTTTGCCTGATGATGATGTGAACTCACGTCGAAACCCGGGTCGAATTTCAATAAATATTCAGTGGTATTTGTAAAAGTTTCCTTTTTCTCCTTTTTATGATGGAATACCACCAATTTAACCTTGCAAAAGTAATTGCTTTTCATTCTTGGTCTTCCATAATTATTCTTACATTCATTTACCCTTCCAATATGGTACCTAATGCAGAGGCTTTGGGTCTCCAAATGTATCCAGATTCATAGATGAGAGATAGTTGTTGAAGAACTGATGATTGTAACCGCCGAGATAAAATAGTTTCAAGCCCCGGTTCTACCATGTTCACAGAACTTGAACGACGAAAAAGAGAAAGAATAATAGGCATATAACGAGAGTGGGACTAGAACACGGAGAGAGTCAAAAGTGGACGTGTGGAGGGGGAAGGAGTCGCAGATTAATTAATTGATTCCCTCGTCCCGACACGCTGCCTTTACCAAGGGCGTCGAATCCGGCAGCCTGTAGTCCCCCCTCCCCCACGTCATCCACGTCACTTCTGAAGGAGAGAGACATTCCGAACGGGAGTAGGGTGCAGGGGTGGGTGTCGGCTGGGTGAAAAACCTCCCCTTTCGGAATGACACCCTTACCACAGTTCCACCCCTTCATCCCCCATATTTCCAACGTTCCCTCACACTCATTCAATTCCACCCTCTTATATTTCCGCAAGACCGTCCGGACCCCATTCCTTCCTCGTACATATGCATATTAGCTGACTTAGATAACTTGAGAAGTACAGATCATACTATAGCGTGTTTCTCATTTGGTTGATAGCATAAGCTTTATGGAGAACACTATTGCCAAACTTGCGCTAAGTGTGTTCACCCACGTAGGCAACCATTTCCAATCATGCACAAAATTTAATTAAGTAACTTTAGAGCAGGGGTCACAAATATACGGCCTGCGGAAGAACTATGCAGAATTGTATCAATAGGACTATTGTCATAGATATATACAAGAAAGAAACTTCAACGATTTTTACACATTTTTGAAGACTCAGCACTCTTCAAATTATGAAGAAATTTACGAGTAAATTTATCTCCATTTCATGGACAATTCATCATTTTCATTTTTTTGACGAACATTTTCCCAAATGAAATACCTCAAGCCTAAATACTGGTAAAATTTATCTGATGAACATTTAAAGTCGCTACTTATATTTTGTGCTTCAAAATTTGAATCACAGTCTGATGAGATTTTAAAAATCACCATTACACCATACTCATAAATTGCTTTATTCTAATTTTCGATGAAAAATGAGAATAATTGCTCGTTGTCTTTAATATACGATAGTGAAAAGTCACATGCTTTGTAATCATTTTATAAAATTTTATGTTTGCGATAGAACTTATACCTATATGTATATTTATTTATCTATTTTTACCACGGCCCGCTGGTAAGTGCTGAGGTACTCAATTTGGGCCACGTCGAGAGAAGTTTGGAGACCCCTGCTTCAGGCAATGATACACACACATTAGAAGTCCTAGACTTGCAGTTAGTACATTAAAGAGAACTAAGTTAATTTTCCTGCTCATACCATTACCCGTTCCACATTATGTGGACAGCCTCTTGAGAAAATTGATGTTGGCAAATTTGTGCTAGATTTAGTCACCTCCAGGCCACGACGGGTAGCAGTTTTCAAGACCGCGCTAAATTTAATTAAGTTACTATAGGGCAGGGGTTCCCAACCGGTGGTACGCGTACCACTGCTGGTACGCGGGAACGTTTCAGGTGGTACGCGTGGGTGATACGAGCGATTACGAGCGATAGGCTAGTAAGGGCGTCTGTGTGCGTGAGCAAGCAAACTTTACTCTGCTACCCGTCTGCGCTGGCTGTCCCCTCCTCTGCCGCGCCCCTCCTAACTTCCCCTACATTCATCCGCTCCGTAATTGTGCTTTTGTGCAAGGAAACTTAACTATGAAGCGATTTTTGATGACCCCTTCTACTTCAAAGGTTAGTCTTAAAAAACTTAACCCTTAAGCTGCTGCAGCTAGAGCGCATGTCTTCCACCCTGTGCGGGAAATATCTATTCGGACGGAGCCTGTTCCTCCTTCCCACGGGCTGAGGCCGGGAAGTTATATGACCCATGTAATCACCTCCCGACCCTTTTCTCGGGATCTCAGGGGGTGGGCACCGAAACTTGTTGAGGGATCAGTGGGACTTTGAACACAATTGGAAAATTTGTTTATAGGCGTAATTGTTAAAAAACAAATATGACAAATTTTTTTATAGTAATTTTCTGTTTAGTTTGATACCAAACACCAAAGAAATCCGTTGATAATTGAGCCGGGCGCGAGCATAAGACAACTAACTTTTGAAACAACCATAGCCCATTGAGCGAGCAATCGGAAGAAAGGGTCGTGCCTCATTGCGGTGGTATGCGATCCCTGAAGAGCGTGGGAAGGGAGTGGTTTGGGTAAAAAGGGTAGATTCCCAAATGTCCACCGTTGGAAAGAAAGAGTTCGGGTCATAAAAATATGAAAGGAATGAGGGAGAAGGTAGACAGAGAGGGTCAAACGTACAAGAACGTTTTCCCCGCATTTGCCGGCACACACGTACATGTACGTTTCCCGCAGCCTAAGGGTTAATTCACAGGCTAATCGCAAAAACAACGAAAGCTACTGACAATACTTACGGTTTTATAGTGAAGCCCGGCACTGAAAATAGTGACAATCCTATTCCCCAATGTGTTGTATGTTTCGAAACGCTTTCGAACCAAAGCATGAAGCCTTCTTTACTGTTGCGTCACCAAAATACTAAGCGCTTGGTTTTGCTTGGTAAGCCCATTGAATTTTTTTAAATAAAATCTACTGTTTTAAGAAAGAAAATCAATGTATGACAAAGTGTGTCAATACTGATACTTACTTGATAAAGGCGTCATACCTTGCTAGTTATAGAATTGCAAAAGATGGAAAGCCTCACATTATAGGTGGTACACTTTTACTGCCAGCCACTATGGATATGGTCCAAGCCGTGTTAGGAGAAAAGGCAGCCAAAGAAACTTAAAAAATACCACTGTCAAATAACACAGTAAATAGGCGAATTGTCGATATATCTTCCAAAAGTGAAGAACAACTGTATTTTGCAACACCAAGAATGCACTTATTTTGCACTTCAAGTATACAAAAGCACCGATGTCACAAACATGGCGCAGCTATTTGAATTCGTACGATTTGATTATCATGGAGAGGTGATAGAAGAGTTTTTTTTTCTGCTAACCACTTGAATCAAACTCTACTACAGCGGAACTCATCTTTAACATCATTGATGAGCATATTCTCAAAGTAGGCATTCCCTGGTCCATGTGTATTGGTTTGCGTACAGATGGGGCGAAAGCTATGTCAAGAAAATTGACAGACCTAGCAGCAAAAATAAAGAAAGTGGCTCCTGAATTCCGAAGTACACATTGTGTCATCCACCGAGAAGCATTAGCTGCTAAAGATATGCCGGAAAATCTAAACTCCGTTTTTCAGATGCTGTGAAAGTTATTAACTTCATATAGGCTAGGGCTCTTAACTCAAGATTATTCTCCTTGTTGTGTGAAGATATGGGTGGCAAGTTTAAGACTCTACTCCTACATACATAAAGGAGATGGTTATCTCGAGGGAAAATTTAGACTCGTCTCTTCAAACTGAGATCAGAATTTTTTATGTTTCTAAGTGAAAAAAATAATGACTTGAAACCTTGTTTGGTGACGAAAAATGGTCGTCAAGATTGGCATATCTAGCTGACATTTTTGACAGACTCAAAACGATGGACGTGGGAATTCAGGGACCAAACACAAAAGCCTTCAAAGCCAATGACAAAATTAACTCCTTCAAGAGAAAGTTGGTCCCATTTTATTCACAAATAAAGGAGGAGAATTTATCTACATTTCCTACTCTCTCATAATTTTCTATAAGAAAATGAAATATCTCGAATGTCAGAAGTGGTTGCTGATATCGTTGTTCACTTGGAATCCCTTCGAGAAAGTTTTAATAAATATTTTTCCGAAGATTATTCTAAATTTGATTGGATCAGAAATCCTTTTTCGGGAACCACATTAAATGAGTTGAAATTAAAAGAAAGTTTTATCGATCTAACAGAAGATAGTTCAATGAAAGACAGTTTTAAAGACAAATCGTCAATTAACTTCTGGATCGGATGTAAAACCGAGTACCCAATGATCTCCCGGCAAGCACTGCTATTTTTGATGCCATTTTTACAAGTTACTTGTCTAAGAGTGGATTTTCTGAACTTTTGCACATCAAAAATAAACATAGAAACGGAATAAGTGTTGAAGAGGACTTAAAAGAGTGAAGTCAAGTTCCATTACTCCTGATATTGATATTTTAATCACAGACACACAACAGCAAGTTTCGCACTAAAAGTTGATTGTGATGATGCTGATGTTTTTTTGCTTAGTTTGTACTAATTACACAAAATTGTATGTTTTTAGACCTATGATTAATAAATAAAACTATAATTTGCAATAATAGTTTTATTTTTTCCTTTATTATAAAAATATTATTCATGCATAAAACTATAAATTTTAAAATAAAAATTAGCAAGAAAAAATTGAAAGAAAAATTTATAATTTTTATTGTTGTCTTGATTAATGGTTGAAAAACCGAAATACAAGTGCATTAATAATTAAATATGAAGTTTTCTGAGCAATTTAATTCAAATAAAACAAGCCATTGGTCACTTTTCCGACAGTAAATATATGTATCTAAAAACTATAGGACTGTTGGTACGCCAAAATTTCTGAAAATTTAAAGTGGTATGCAGTTGTTAAAAGGTTGGGAACCCCTGTTTTAGGGAAAGAAACATGCTTATTGGAAAAAGTACAAGGTATGCTGTTAGTTTATTTCACAGTACTGTTTATTTTCATGCAGCTATTGGTGACATTGCACCTCCACCCTTTAGGAGATTTACACGGGAGGTGAATCTCCATAAGGGCACATGCTGTCATCTAAATGTGCAACGCCCTACAGTTTCTGGGTGACATTGAGGATATTACTTTTATCCTGCATTATATCCCTAAAACTGATAGAAGCGAGAAAAATAAGAGATAAACACTGACCAACGGTTAGGTGCAATAAGTTCCTCTTTCCACACACCATTGGTGAATATTATAAAAACAGAATGAGACACCAAGGCCCTCTGTTAACGAACAATTAACTTAAGTCACATCCCTCTTTTTCGATTCTATCTCCCTATTCCCTCGATTTTTCAAGGTTGGTTTCCTAACACCTCCTGCCATACGCCCCTGCTGTGACTCCCAGAATGACATGGAGATGTAGATGAGACAGTTGTTTAGAGAGGGCCCGTATTCTCAAGTCGTAATTTGGGTTCTGGAATCGAGTAGTAGTACAATTTAATTAATTCAGATAACTCAGAATTAATAAATGAGCGAAAAACTCACGAATATTGGCCTTGAGAATGCTAAAAGATGGATCGAATTAGGAGAAAGCCAATGTAAAGACAAAATAATTATTACAACTCACGATGTTTCTTATTGGTACACGGGGGTAACAAAATTAAGAGCAAATAAAAATAAATTGAAGTTATACAGAATACAAATGTGAAACGCCAATCACCGTTAACATCACAGTAGGATCAGGAATCATTATGATCAGCGTCCGATAGGTAAGGGCAATTTGTAGCACAGGATGCATGAGAAAAGGTTGGTAAAGGGAGGAATATTTAGGGAAATGAGAAGGAAATCCGGTGCTGGCAAATTTGGACCCCTAACAAAAGGTGCTTTAGAGGTTTTTTTCCCAGTTTCATACGCGAGAGACGGATTCCATGCATTCTGATTTTCATGTACTCCATCCTTGGCCCTGAAGTATTAGTCAAGATTTGGCTAAACTATATCCGCTGCAACCGCAAATCTAACCCCAACCTTCGGCATTGAAATCCAATACTCCACCCGCCACACCAAGCCGACCTCCTAGAATTACATCCGCAGCACCACATAAATATAAAATTCCGGCAGGAATAGCTTCAGACACTTGGGAGCCATAATCTATTTCGAGCAGGAAATTTATTCAAGGGTATTAATGGGACCGAGCCTGCAAGAGATATTTCATCGAGCTATGTAGTTGGCTCGAAAGACCCTCCAGGGACCCGTTAACAGCTTTCGAGTCGCATGCATTCATGTCTACTATTCGTGACCCCGTGCGAATACATTTACATTCGATGTCCTGTAAATTAATATTCGTATTTTAAATCGAGAATCAGCAATGAAACTTATACAGACAAGTATGAGAAGGCAAAAAAAAAAGAATTAAACAATCTTAGGTGCCTTAGCGTGAACGCGTAGCGTGACTACACGTATGAATTATGGCGTGTAGTGTGCAATCCGGACATTAATACTTTTTTCATGGTCAATAAGACTTTAAACTACACAGTTCACTTACGTAAACAAAGTAGATTAAATTTATCGGGTCAAAAAACGGTGGGTTAAAGTCCTCGCCTTTTACTCCGAGGATCGCGAGTTCAATTCCCACCTCATGACATGGGTGTTTGTGTTCGACCATTGTTTCTTGTAGATATTACCAATGTAAAATGCCAGATGCGCTGATTTCCGGGGAAGTCAAATTTTAAGAAAATTACTAAAAGTAATATTCAGGTTTCTGGTTCTGCGATTAAATTATTTTATATTATGCGACAGTTTCGCCGTACTATGCTGCAGGCTTCGTCGGGCTTTTTAGAACAACAATGGTCTTTTTTCAAAAAGTAAATAAACAATTCCAGCAGTTGATGATTTTGAGATGTAAAAAACTTAATTTTTGAATAAGTCTCTTCCAGGTATAAGGGAGTTTATAACTATCCTCTCTATTGATGTTATTTGGTCTTTTATCTATTTTAATCGCCTCCCTTATGAGCCGTGGAAAGTAACTGCTTTCTTTGTGTAGTACTCTTGCCGTCTCGATGTCAATGGCGTGACCTTCCTCTAACGTAGTGTGCTCAGCCACGGCAGAGTGATGCCAGTCTTTCTTCCGGATTGCACGTTCATGTTCCTTTAATCGGCATCCAATTGCTCTCTTGGTTTGCCCCACATATGATCTACCACTTACAGTTTCGCAGCATAGTACGGCGAAACTGTCGCATAATATAAAATAATTTAATCGCAGAACCAGAAACCTGAATAATATAAACATGAGCTGCGAAAATCTTCAAAAAACGTTTACTAAAAGTAATTTCAACGTGATTTAATGAAGCTCTAGTGCTTGTGATATGCAAGAATTATAAGTGAATGTACTTGCATTAAAGACATCATTTAAGAACAAGAACGACAAAAACGCCATAAGGCAAAATCTTCAGTACATTCAAGAAAGTTGTACAATGCCCGAAAATTATTGAATCAGCAGAAGTAGTCACCTTTTACAACTATCCTTTGCTAATTAACGGGAAAGTGAATAACGTGGAAATTCCCATGAACGTACGGTAAAGCGGACAGTAAATGTATGCAACTCACTTCATGGAATGTTCTCTTGAAAGCAAGATTGAACCATAGGTTCCAGCGAAATCAAGGGAGATACTAATTCGCCAACGTTACTGACTAAGCAAATTCATGATTACTTTCCACCTGAGTTGTGTTTTTAATCGGGAGCCAAGCATATTGTGTTTTTAAACATCCCGTTTCAATCATACTAGAAATGAAATTTATTCTGCGAGAAAGTAAACTGCGGAAGACTTCCATAACATAACCCCTGAGTCTGCAATAATGATTCACTGAAAACTTTCATTTACTATGAGTATTGGTCATATGTTATTGGAACACGGTGAAGATCAAATCGACGGAAATAATCGCCGATGAAAAAGTCAAACGAAGAGCTGGGAGAAAATGTGGTCACTGAAAACTAAGCAAAGCAGATGAGGCAAATGTATTACAAAAAATGTGAGGCATTACAATCTCTCGTAAGCAATAAAAAAGGAAATATGAATGGGAGGATTAACGGAGTAAGACAGAAAATTATCTGTAATAAAGAATCAAATTATTCAAAATAATACTCCTGACATATTGTGAATAATTTTAAAATGTGAAGAAACAAAACGGTGGGTTGATAAGAGAATGGTTGGATACTGCTGAAAACCAGTCCTAGGATTGATAACGTTTTGAAGATGAAGGTGATTTAGTCATCGTCTTGCTCCGAGAGTCTGCAACATATGAGACTGTAGTGATGGTGATTGAAAGCAATTGACTGAAAAGCAATATTATCACTTAAAGTATCATATAATTTGGCAGGGTTTAGGTCTTATGATATGATTTTGCTATACAAAATAAATGAGAGAGAGAGGTGTTGTTGAAACATTTGCGCGTGTTTACAAAATTCCAACGCGGGTGTTTTGCTTACTAACTGCGTTAATTGCGAAAGGTGAGTCGTTTCGAGGTCACTTAGCTCTCTCTCTCAACGCTGGTCTATAATTTGCTTAAGGGCAGGTCGAGTTGGGACAACAATAGAGGAAATTGGCCTTGTAACATACTGGAATCCCAGCCATGTTGAATATTTCGACATTAAATATTTTAAGAAGCAACCACGTACGTGTAGCGAGTTCTATTTTTAGACTCCGCACTGTTACAGGTGTGAGGTAGCAACAATTACGCTACAGCGACCACGACCTGAGTGCGTGATAAAACTGAAACCAAACAATAGTCGATAGCAGCAAAACACTATTATGTAAAGTTTCGAACACCTGCACACGCGACCACGATCTGAGTCAACGCCACCTACGTGGCGTTGCCTGAGTGCGTGATCAAACTGAAACCAAACAATAGCCGATAGCCGCAAAAACACTATTGTTTAAAGTTATGAACACCTGCACACGAAGGGAAACGAGGGGCAATTCCTTCGAGAACATTCGAATAGAAGGAGGGAGAAAATGAATAAAAAAAAATATATATATATATATGGGTCATTCCACCTCAATTCAACAAACGTTTGTCCCTTAGGGTCTCAGATTTTGATAAAAATTGGTGTATGGGTACAATATTAACTCAAACTGAATATCCTCAAACCGTTTTGTGAAAAAAAAATTTTTGAGTGAATTATGCATATTTTAATTTTTTCGCATTTTTAGCAAAAATCCGTGCCTTAAATCATATTATCACTTATATCTCCGCTTGTAAATGTCATAAAACAATTAATAATAGCTTTTATTAAAGATAAATCTTTATTAAATGCAAATATATCAATAAAAAATTATTTTCTTCTATACCCTATTGTTGTAAATTACTAATGTTTAAAACATTGTTAATAAACATTTCTCAAATAATCCATCTCAGAATCGGCCGAAACATTTTTTCCGTAATCTAAACATATTCAGCTAACTATTACAAAAATAAAATTTAGTGGCAATTCATAAATGCGTTTTTTATAAGTATTTAAACATTTACAATTTTCTCTCGCGCGGCCCGTGTTTAAAAAATTGTTATTAAACTTTTCTCAAATACTCCACCTCAGAATCGGCCGAAACTTTTTTTCCGTAATTTTAGCATATCTAGCTAACTATTCCAAAAATAAAATTTAGTGGCAATTCATAAATGCGCTTTTTATCAATATTTAAACATTTACAATTTTCTCTCGCGCGGCCCGTGTTTAAAAAATTGTTAATAAACTTTTCTCAAATACTCCATCTCAGAATCGGCCGAAACTTTTTTTCCTTCATCTAAACATATCCAGCTAACTTCTCAAAAAATAAAATTTAGTGTAAATTTATAAATGCGTTTTTTATAAATATTTAAACATTTACAATTTTCTCTCGCGCGGCCCGTCAGCTTCCCATTTGGAATACATGCAGCAGACACGTGATGCAAGCCTAAACATTTCCCTAATTGCTCAAGGTCGTGGCTATATGAGATAAAAATATATTATAAACTATGAATGTTAACAACAATTGTTATTTGTTCTGTTAAATGGATGTTTGCAGAGAAATTAACCATTGAGCCTCACTTTCTCTGCGCGAAGTTTTTTCTTACTACTCCGACACAATCGATTGAAAACCCTTTCTCGACGTTAATGACAATGAAAAACGGACACATAAACAGAAAACTAATTTTAGGAAATTTGAAAGAGATATTTTGTAATTTAAGGAAAAATATGCCGAAGATACTGTTTCATTTTAAAAATTTGCAGAGCTCAGTCCTAAGAAGTGCGTTCTTGCGGGAGCATCAGGAACTCATACCGTATGCGTGCGTCTGGTGCATCAAATTATTAAATTCATGTTTTAGGTGCAAGGTTGTCACCACTAGATCAAGGGGATAACACCGAGCCGCTGTTGTCATATAAAGACTATTTGTCAGCAATGATGTGTTTCCCTGCGACCGACCGAGGCATGCCATTTGAACGAATGTAAAAACTGCCCTGGGCCGAGCAAAATTTGGAATTCAGTAGAAGAACACTTTGATGGAAATTTAATTGATAGCATTACTTACCACCAATGGGTGCAAGCTAACCATTGCTCCCTAGAAATTTTTACAAAATCTACCGATAACTTTTTGAAACTTTTATTCAAAAGTTACAGAAACTTCAGTCACATGACTACATTGCTAAAAATCAATCTGATTTTCTTAGAAATGTAAAGCATAACATCCAAGTGGGGCAGGTTCTGGTCATTGAAGATTTTCCAGAAAATTACGCTTTCGTTTTACAAGACAGCATGCAAGGTATGCACTGGACTAACGGCCAAGCAACAGTTCACCTCTTTGCTTGCTATTACAGCCCTAAAGTCCAGGATAATGTAATCCCATTGAACTTCGTAATCATATCAGACAGCCTGAAGCATATAACATCAACTGTACATGTTTTTCAAAAACTTCTTCTTAAATTCTTGAAATTGAAAGTTCCGAAGCTTCAAAAAGAAAAATACTATTCAGATGGAGCAGCTGCTCATTATAAAACAAGTATAACATTCAGAACTTGTCTCTTCACAGGAAAGATTTCACAGTCTATGCAGAATGGCATTTCTTCGCTACATCGCATGGTAAAGGGCCAAGTGATGGACTGGGAGGAACTTTGAAAAGACTAGCAGCAAGAGCAAGCCTTCAGCTTCCATACGAAAAACAAATACGTACACCTATAGAACTCTTTAAACGGGCAAAAGATCATATTTTAGGAGTGGATTTTGGCTTAGCAAAGAAAGAAAAAAAAGGAAAACATTCCGATGTACTTGCGAAAAGATTTCGTCAGGCAGTTAGTATACCAGGCATTAGGGGGTTTCATGTAGCAATACCCGAATCAAATGGAGTGGTTATAATGAAGAGACTCTCTTCGTCCAGCAAGGGACGAGGATTCAGCTGTAGTTGCAGGCAGGAGTATCAGGATCCTCAAATAAAATATTTCGGAAAGGACCCCTTCCTACAAGGTAGGACATCATATGTTTACGGAAAGCATGCTAACTTAGCCTAAAATGGTATATTTATTTAGCCTAACTTAGCCTTGTTATAAATGCAAGGATTTTGCTCTCTCGTTAGTTTTCAATCGATTGTGTCGGAGTAGTTAGAAAAAACTTCGCGCAGAGAAAGTGAGGCTCAATGGTTAATTTCTCTGCAAACATCCATTTAACAGAACAAATAACAATTGTTGTTAACATTCATAGTTTATAATATATTTTTATCTCATATAGCCACGACCTTGAGCAATTAGGGAAATGTTTAGGCTTGCATCACGTGTCTGCTGCATGTATTCCAAATGGGAAGCTGACGGGCCGCGCGAGAGAAAATTGTAAATGTTTAAATATTTATAAAAAACGCATTTATAAATTTACACTAAATTTTATTTTTTGAGAAGTTAGCTGGATATGTTTAGATTACGGAAAAAAAGTTTCGGCCGATTCTGAGATGGAGTATTTGAGAAAAGTTTATTAACAATTTTTTAAACACGGGCCGCGCGAGAGAAAATTGTAAATGTTTAAATATTGATAAAAAGCGCATTTATGAATTGCCACTAAATTTTATTTTTGGAATAGTTAGCTAGATATGCTAAAATTACGGAAAAAAAGTTTCGGCCGATTCTGAGGTGGAGTATTTGAGAAAAGTTTAATAACAATTTTTTAAACACGGGCCGCGCGAGAGAAAATTGTAAATGTTTAAATACTTATAAAAAACACATTTATGAATTGCCACTAAATTTTATTTTTGGAATAGTTAGCTGAATATGTTTAGATTACGGAAAAAAAGTTTCGGCCGATTCTGAGATGGAGTATTTGAGAAAAGGTTATTAACAATATTTTAAACATTAGTAATTTACAACAATAGGGTATAGAAGAAAATAATTTTTTATTGATATATTTGCATTTAATAAAGATTTATCTTTAATAAAAGCTATTATTAATTGTTTTATGACAATTACAAGCGGAGATATAAGTGATAATATGATTTAAGGCACGGATTTTTGCTAAAAATGCGAAAAAATTAAAATATGCATAATTCACTCAAAAATTTTTTTTTCACAAAACGGTTTGAGGATATTCAGTTTGAGTTAATATTGTACCCATACACCAATTTTTATCAAAATCTGAGACCCTAAGGGACAAACGTTTGTTGAATTGAGATGGAATGACCCATATATATATATACAGGTGAGTTACTCTATAGGGGGCTGGCAGTTTAAACAAAAACCAAGATAATGGTCGAATCCACGCCACTCGCTTCGGTGAAATTACGTCATAGAGACCATAGAAAACTGAAGAACTATTTATAAAGTAGAGGTTTCCGGTACGAGGGACGTATTAGCCGTACTGTAAAAGGAAGTAAGCCGAGGTCAGCTGGAACTACCCGAGACATAACCAGGGAGCAGTCAACTTTGCGGCCGAGTACCTGTAGCGAGACAGCGGTGGACGAAAACTGCGTTATTTTCTTGGCCTGTCGAGGGATCAGCGCAAAGCATGTGTGTCATGACGACAACCATGAAAGAAGTCACTATGTATGTAATCATAATTAATGGGTAAAGGGTATTTATTTGTGCAAGTAAATACATTTGTGTGGAAAAAGTGAAGTGAGCCGTGAAGGAAAATAGAAATTTCCAAAGGGAATTATCGCTGTGGCCCAAGGGGAGAAGAAACCAATGTGATACACTGACAAATGTAACAGATACACCTGATATTGTGATTTATGTATAATATGTTTTTATTGACTGAAGTGTTGTATTTCATATAAATTAGTACGGGCAAATATCAAATATCTACATATATATATATAAAGGTAATTGTTTTTAAATATTAAATTTGCCCCGTTAAAATATTAAATTTGCCCTTTCGTGAAGTGAAATATTTTCTTTTAAGCCTTCAATTTTAAAATTAATCGCGGCCCCGGCGCCTTCTGGGTGAATCTTCTCTGCATAATCTATTGTATGTTTGTCTTACAATATAAAATACAATGCAAAATATAAATATTATTCAAACATATTCAAATAAACAGGTTCCCTTTGCTAATGTAATCAAACATATACATCTGATTCCTAGGCATGACGTTCGAGAAGTAAACACATTTAAAATGCCAACAAACATTGGCTCAAAACGTCAAAATATCTAAAACGTAAACAAAATGTTCATCGCCACATTTGGCGGGTTCATCGGCCTCCTTACACTGAGTAATTTGTCCTCTGGCCACAAAATAATAAAAGATGCCATCAATGTTCCTCATCGTGTTTTCAATTCCACTTAGTTTTATCATACATAAATTCACTTGAAATCAAAACAAATATCTTACTTCCACTGCATACGGGTGACTCTACTCTATTAAATTTCTACCTCCGGACTTTGTTGCAGTCCCGGCGCGTTGTAAATTAAATGGGCTTCGCTTCCTGCGTACCTCTTTTCCTCGGTCAACCCAATATCCCCTTCTGTATTATATTCACGGCAGTGCCTATGGGATGTGTTCTCGTGTTTGTAATGTTTAAAATTTGATAAATGATAAGTGCTTTTGATCTCCTTGGATTGGGAGTTGATTGGGAGTATCTAACTAAGAATGTTGATGGTCCTTTAAACTCCAGGATAATATACGGTCCTTCGAATATAGGTAAGAATGTTTTATTTTCTTTCTTCTCATCTGTTTGTGGACATGTGGGAATCAATATCTCGTCATCTATCTTAAATTGTACTCGTCCCATCGTAACTCGTCCGTTGGTCTTCGCGTGTTGCCCTTCTATCCCATATCTTGGCTGGTTTATGCTTTTGGTGTGCTTCTGGCGGCGCCATCTCTGTGGAATCGTTGTCCCTTGAAGTAACACACAATACTGGTGAGGTAAATCTAGTGGTGCTACGTCCTATTCTTCCGCTGGCGAAAATCTCCCCAATTGCTTCCCTTGCCTGGGATTTAAAATTTAGCGGGATATTATAACCTTTCTGGTTAAATTCTTCATCACCTCTAGCTTTGATTTTATGTTGATATCCCTTTTCCTTTCCGGGCATATCCCTAAATGTATTCCTTCTTTTATTATTTACTTCCGCTTAATTTCGCCTCTCAACCATGGTCAAGTCCAGCAACTCCTCCGCTTTCTTCTGTCTAACTTGGGATGTGGTGTTGGCCTCTGCGTACTTCGTGCGTGTACCTCCAGTCTTCTCTCTTCTAATTTCCTTGTGTATTATTACTTTTCTCCCTTCTATCTCTTCATTCTCCTCCTCCAATAATTCCGACGGTGTTTCGAAAATATTCTCTTCTTTTCTATCTCCCTTCCGTCTTCTTCTCTCTCTCCTCCTGCTTGTCCCTCTATTTACGGCAACCATCGTACTGGGACTTCCTTCGCGTGGCGCCGTGCTTAGTTTTTTGTTATTGTTTCGTCGTGCTCTTCCATGTTGCTTCTCTGAATTACGACGGTGTTTATCTGATCAGCTGTGCGATTGCGGGCCATCTCCTGCACGTTTCTACGGCGTTCCGGGCGGTAGTTTGAGAACTCATCTCTTCGTCCTCGCTGATGTTCCCCGCGGCTGTATTAGAATCCATTCCCGCGTCTTTCTTGGTGCTCGTACGGTCCCTGTGATCGCGGCGTATTCCCAGCGGTGCCGTTGTTCGGTCCAACCCTGCTTGGTTCTCGCTTTCTCTCGTACACGGGCTTCTGTATGATTTATCGTATCTTCCAAGTAGCGTTAGGAATTCCGGGATTGTAGTTACGTGGTTATTTATATTCCCCGCATTCACCCCTGGACCAAAGTTTTGTTCCAGCCTGAAGATAATTTCTTCGTCTTCCATCTGAGGTCGCAATTCTTTCGCTAAACTTATTTTGGAAGTAGCATATTCTACCCTACTTAAATTTCCCAAGGCATTGTATCTTCCCGTGTCTAACGTCCGCCTCACCTCCATCTGCTGTTCTCGACTCCATAATTGTGCCTGGAACATCTGCTTGAACCTCTCAAAATCTTCACACAGGTGTCATACTGCGTTCAGCCACTTCGCCGCATGTCCCGTCATTCCTTGCCGTGAAATCCTCAACATGTCGTCCCCGGTCAGCTGATACATTTACATGTATTCTTCGAGCTCAATCAAGTATCTCATGGGTCTCGCTCCTCGCCTTCCCTCAAACGATGGTATTTTAAGTGATACTATGGTAGCTTACGACGAGGTCGTTGCCTTCACTCCATTTTCCCTTATCTTCCGCGAACTTCTTTATTCGCTGTTCTATTTGCGCCTCATCTTGCGTAAGCTTCGTCGTCAGCTGTGTTATTGTGCTATCATTCTGGATGACGCGTGCTTGTATGTTTGATACCTCCCTCCGTGTGTCTTCCGCTTCCATCTTCGCTTCCTCCCATTCATTCATTCATTCATTGCAGTAGTCTACCGGTTAAAGGTAGGTTGTGATGAAAGTCAGAGAATATCCAACGAACTCTTACACGTGCCGTGCCCTTTCTACTTCTAGTATTTCTTTCTTCATCTCTGCATAAGTCCCACCTTTCTTCATCCCGTCCATAAAACATATTCTCTTCCTTCCCCTTCCCCGCTTACCCAACATCCTACCCTTTATCACGGCCTGCAGCAAACCATCGTCCCTCATTACCCCTTCCAGCCACCTACCCTGCATTCCCCTAATCTCATCTATAAGTTTCCTCTCCTCGCCCACCATGTCAAGCACTTCCTCATTTGTCTTCCTTTCCGCCCAACTCACCTTCACCATCCTCCTCCACACCCACATGTCGAAAGACTTCAGCCTATTTTCGTCTTCCTTTCTCAAGGTCCACGTTTCTGCCCCATACAACGCCACACTCCATATCAAGCTCTTCACTAGCCTCTTTTTTACATCCTTACTTAAGATCCCCGTCATCAGCTCCCTTCTAGCTTCCTCCCGTACTCTGTTCATTTCTTCTCGCATCTCATCGTGCTCCTATTCGCGGGCTGCAGCATACGCTCTAAACTTCGTATCCCACTCCGTCGCTACTGCTTCCACACTCTCCTTCACGTGATGCACGATCCCTGCCGGTAATTCTGCTTGCATTTTCCTTTCTCGCTCTATCAGCTCTATTCTCTCTTGACGTCGTTCTATTTTTCCTTGACCTCTCCTTTTCCTGTTCTAACTTTTCTCGCCTTCTTTCTTCTTCCTGTTTCTTCATTTCTTTTAACAATATTTCTACGCTTGTAACGGCCGGCGAATCTTCTTCTACCTTAAACTCGTGAGTATCTAGGTCTATTCCTCTCTCTTCAAACGCCTTCCTTAATATCTCTTTTAATTCTGTTTTAATATCGTACGTTACCAGTCCCAGGTCCCTCAATTGTTCGCTAAGCTCTTTCTTCTTCAGTTCGTCGAATTTATTTACTGTGTTCGCTATCTTGTAGTCACTTCTGGCCCTCAGTAGACTCACTTTTATATTTGTCGTGTTTTATGTGTCGTGTCTGTGTTTATCACTTTTTTGTGGTGATTTTTTCGGAACACTACCCTATTTGCTTAGCTCTCTTCGACACGAGTACACTCCTCCGGGTAACTGTGGGTGTTTGTGGTCTAAATTGGTCTCCTTTATGACCTAATCGTGATCTATCCGGGCCCTACACGTTGGTCGCCAAATGAAACATTTAAAAACAGTTACCTATATTTTATTTAATATAGGTAATTGTTTTTAAATGTTACAGCCTCAAGTAAGAAGGCCTTCATGGTGGCGCAAATTGAGTTCTTCTCATCTTCTGCTTGTTATCTAAGATCAAATTTGATCCGTGAGGCAAATCCTTCCTCTGGATATATATATATTTTTAGTCTTTTGTTATGAATCCTTACACTCCTGTAATCATCTTGTCAATAACTTTCTTTATAACTACTTCTTTCCTCTTTTACCATGCAGTTATTTTTTTTAATTTTATGACAACGTTGTTACTATAATTTCATACCGCATATCCCCACTCTCAGAAGTTATTATTCTGCGTCTTTTATCCTTATTTCTTCCTTGCGCGGCCGTCTATGTAGCTCCACAGCAATTACAAGGAGCCAGAAGATAAGACATTCATTACAGTAATCTACCGGTTAGAGGTAGGTTGTGATGAAAGTCAGAGAATATCCAACGAACTCTTACACGTGCTGTGCCCTTTCTACCTCTTGTATTTCTTTCTTCATCTCAGCATAAGTCCTACCTTTCTTCATCCCGTCCAAAAAATCGATTCTCTTCCTTCCCCTTCCCCGCTTACCCAACATCCTTCCCTCTATCACGACCTTCAGCAAACCATCGTCCCTCATTACCCCTTCCAGCCACCTACCCTGCCTTCCCCTAATCTCATCTATAAGTTTCCTCTCCTCGCCCACCATGTCAAGCACTTCCTCATTTGTCTTCCTTTCCGTCCAACGCACCTTCTCCATCCTCCTCCACACCCACATCTCAAAAGCCTTCAGCCTATTTTCGTCTTCCTTTCTCAAGGTCCACGTTTCTGCCCCATACAATGCCACACTCCATATCAAGCTCTTTACTAGCCTCTTTTTTACATCCTTACTTAAGGTCCCCGTCATCAGCTCCCTTCTATTATTGAACGCTTCCTTCGCTAGCGCTATTCTCCTCCTAATGTCTTTGCTACTATGTCCTCTTTCTTCTAGCGTACTACCCAAGTAATTAAATTGTTCTACTTGTTCCAGTTTGTGACTTCCTACTCTTATCACCAGCTTCGCTTTCTTTGTCCTTCCAAATCTCATTACTTTTGTTTTCCTATTATTTATCTTCATTCCGTATTTCTCACACTGCTTTTCCAGTGCATCTACTAAAGTTTGAAGTCCTTTCGATGACCGACTAACCAACGCCTGGTCGTCTGCGAATCTAACCAACTTTATCCACTGGCCTCCTACTTTCATTCCCACGTCTAGCTCATCCCATGCCTCTCTTACCATTTCCTCAGCATAGATGTTAAAAAGTAAAGGCGACAACGGGCACCCTTGCCGCACCCCGCGACCTATAACTGCCCACCCTGATTCACCGTCCGCTACCCTTACATGAGCCCTCTGCCCCATATATAAGTTTCGGATGAGTCTCCTATCACGCCAATCTATTCCTATTTTCCCCAGTATCTGCATTAGTTTCTCCCAGTTTACTCTGTCAAACGCCTTTTCGAAATCTACAAAACAAGCGAAAACATCCTGATTATGCTCTATGTTTCTATCTATAAGTGTCCTCATTACCGCAATCGCATCTCTGGTTCCCCTCCCCTTCCTAAACCCAAATTGGTCATCGCCTAAATAGCACTTTGCTCTGCTCTCCAACCTTCTATTTAGTATTCTAAGCAACACTTTTGCTGCGTGCGAAATTAAACTGATTGTTCTATACTCCTCGCATTCTGACGCTTTCTTCTTCTTCGGGATAGGTATTAATACTGTTTTCACGAAATCCTCTGGCCATACTCCTTCCTCGTAGATCCTGCGAATAAGTTCGAAAAACGATTTTCTCCCCCTACTACCTAGATTCTTCAGTAGCTCCGAAGGTAGGTTATCGGTTCCCACGGCTTTTCTACCCTTCATCTCTCTTAGTGCCCTCTCTATTTCACTCTCAAGTAACTCTGGTCCGAGGTTATCTTTATCTATTGTTCCTTCGTCCTCTAGATCTAGGCTAAGGGGTCTATTCTCGCTGTCATATAGCTCCTCTACGTATTCTCTCCACCTTTCTTGGATATCTTCCTGTTCGATTAATATCTTTCCTGTTTTGTCCTTAACCTTTGGTATCGCTTGACCTCTCTTACCACCCGATAACATTTTCACCTTGGCGTACAAAGCGCCCACTTCCCCCTCCTCCTGCATCTTTTCCATTTGCTCACATTGTCCCTTCCACCAGTTTTCTTTTGCCCGATTGGTCACTCGCCTGAGTTTATTATTCAATTCCTTGTACTTCCTCTTCCCTACGTCGGTGTTCACGTTTTTCCATATCCTTCTCTCCTCCATTTTCTTTATCATTTCTTCTGTAACCCACTGCTTCTTAACCCTCTTCTTTTCCACCGTTCCTATTGTTTTCTCTGCCGCTCCTGCGATGCCTGTTTTTATAACCTCCCATCTCTTCTCTATGGTTCCCATCCGCTTCTCTTCACCTATGTTCTTTTCTACTAGCTCTTGGTATTCCCTCTTTTTCAACCCTTTCAATGCTTCAAGGTTCCACCTCTTTATCTTCCTACCTTTACAAAGCCTTTTAAATCTAACTTCACACTTCATCATCACCAAGTTATGATCCGAGTCCGCATCCGCCCCTGGATAGCTTCGACAGTTTTTTACACTGTTCCTAAATCTCTGCCTCACCATTATATAATCAATTTGGTATCTCCCAGTGTCACCCGGCATTTTCCATGTGTACCTACGCCTGGGGTGATGTTTAAACCAAGTGTTTGTCACTACTAATTTATTTCTTCTACAAAATTCAACTGCCTTTTCCCCGCGATCATTTCTTCTTCCTAGCCCAAACCCTCCTACTTCTAATCCGTCCCTCCCTTCTCCCACCACTGCATTCCAGTCACCCATCACTATCAGGTTTTTCTTCCCCGGCACTTCTCTAATTATTTCTTCTACTTGCTCGTACACCTCTTCCACCTCTTCCTCCCTATGGTTGCTCGTAGGCATGTATACCTGGACCAGTACGAAATTCGTCGGGCGTGCTTTTATTTCTACCACTAGTATTCTGTCGTTCACCTGTTCAATGTTTACCACCCTCAGTCCCAACTTTGTGTTCAGTACCATGCCTACCCCCCGTTGACTCTCATCTCCCCCACTATAGATCACCCTGTAGTTATCACTCCAATAGTCCCCGCTATCCTTCCATCTAACCTCGCACAATCCCAAAGCATCTATTTTTCCTTTTTCCATTTCCTGCTTAATATTTTCAAGCTTCCCAGCCCTCATCATGGTCCTTACGTTCCAAGTTCCTATTTTTACCATTGTCTTCCTCCTCCTCTTCCTCTTTTTCTTCTTCTTCTCCCTCCTTTCCCTTGTATCTTCTGATGATGATTCTGTGCAAGGATTTCGTGTGATGACGACCGCGGAGGCCTTGCCTCCCCCGCTGCCGGGCACGACACCCGCCCTAGTGGGCGGCGTCCCGTAGTTGCCAGGAATCAGATCTCTTTGGATGACTTTCATGTTCTGGGAAGTGATAGTTGAGAGGTATCCCACGCGACTCAACGGTATTTTTAACGTGACACCATCACGGAACTACCTTTCGTCTGGCTCCTACCCTTCGACCTATCTGGCATGGGTGGCCCTACCAGGAGCAATGTACTTGCTCCTGCCAGTCCAGCTCTAGGGGTCATTGGAACGCACAAGCCCTTCCACCACGTCAAGGTCGTAGTTCAAGGAAGAGAAGATAAGACAAGAATGCAAAATAGAATTGATTAGAGAACTATACAGACGAGGAGTAGAGAAAATATTTACATAAAAACACCCAGGAGAATAGAGGAAATTTGCGGGGAAATGACAATCATTGGGGACATCAACTCCGGAGTCACAACTTCTTTTTAACATTTCAAGCTGTACGAAAACATTGATCTCACGTCGTTCATTGGTAAACTTTTTCTGACCTCTTTTTCATTTTTTGGTTAGTAATGAGGGAACTGCTTTACGTTTGAAAATCACCTGATGATAATGATCTGAACATTGATGTCGCATGGTTAGAAGTTTGTGTGTTTTTCTGGTTAGTAAATGTTTTTACACGGAAGAAATGATGGTTGAGCGGGTTCGCCTAAATATATATTAATTTTTCTCGTAAATGACAAAATATTTCTTAAATCGATAAATTATTACCATAGTAAAATTAAACTTTTACAAAATCTCTTTGGGCCATGATGCTCTTATTTTTTCACTTGATTCAGGGTCAGACATAGAAAAAAGTCATAAGATGCCCATGATGCTCTACCCAAAAGATGCGATGCTAAAGTTGTTACGCTTAATGTCCATAGGTATGTGGAGCGCATAAGAAATCTCGGGGAAAATGAATTCCCGTCATCGATTCCCGAATGTTCCAAACTTTCAGGTAATCGGAAGAGTTACATACATTACGACGTGACGAATTTTGATCTTAAGTCACAAGTTTGCCGTCACTCGTTAATTTATGAACGGCACGTTACGTTTCGCTCTCTTCCTTATCAATCAATTGGTCTTGCCTAGGAAAGCAGTGGCAGTTTCCTCCGAAAATACATTCACGTCGTCAGGGATTAAATAACTCTTTGAGGTGACTATATAGTTACCTCCACCATGGCCAGCGGTTTCATTTGCGGAAGTATCTGACGAAGGGATTGAGAAAAATCAGAGGCGACAACCTGAAAACCCTATATTGGAATTTCAATTAAAATTCCCTCGATGAAATTTGATGCGACATGAAAAGACTATAAAAATGACGTGGAAATTAGCTTGTTTTCCATTAGTCGTCACTCAAAGGTGACAATTTAGTTTCGTAACGTGAGAAATTAAGGAACAAACCAAAATTGTATATGCATGGAATATTATCTCCGCATCCCCTGTGGAGTGAATTAATGAATAATATTACCCTTGGGCAGCTTTTCTTCTGAGTATTTTATTTTAAAATTAACTCGATGAAACACAAGCAACTGTGAAATAAATTACGCAAATCATGTTTTTCATAGGTTTCGATAAAAATAAACCTAAGAATAAATTTTGGATTAGAGTAATTCAATTAGATATTTTATTCCCATAAATTCAATAACATAAGGCATGTTGAAGAAAAACCAGAGAAGTTTCTTGTACCAGTAAAAATATCCTCTAACTAAACTTTGACAAATGATGACCAGTTTGTTTGCATTTTTCAAAAAAGTTCAAGAATATTCTCTATTTTAAGAAACGGCTTCATGAATCGCACTCCCTAAAATAGAAATGAGGAATACGCATAAAGTTTATTCCTCATATTTGAGCAGCGCACATGACAGCAAATAATTAACAAAATGAAGTACCTATACATTAAATACGTGAGTGCTCAGCCGCATGCATAAATAAGTTCATTAATATTCCAAAAAGTCATGTGAATCCAAACTGCATCTCCATGATTTGACGCCACCTCATAGTTTAGCATCTCTGCTATGAATTAACTATTACCGGAAGGATTAAATCATACTACATTATCGTTTTCCATTAAGGAATTAAAAAGATTACTTTCGTGAAAATAGGATAACGCAGCTGGACTTCACTTGTGAAAGTGTTATATTATTGGCAGCGATACCAATCCGTGACGTAATCCACCGGATTCTGAGGAAGAAGTTCCATTCCGCCAATTTTTAATCAAATAATCTTTTCATTTGCAAAGGATTTCAGACAAAATGTTTTTCCCCTCCAATGACGAATGTGGGTGTGGAGGAAAATGGGAAACTGAAAGGAAGACGAACGACGAAGTATTCGGTATTGCGGGTGAGGAGAGGAAAATAATGGAGGAGATTAGTAGAAGGCAGAATAGGTGGTTGTAATGAATAATGAAGGGCAAGGGGATGTCTTGGGCGGTGATAGAGGAGACAATATTGCTCAAGTGGGAAAGAGGTAGAGATAGATTATCTTTAATGGATGGGATGAACAGAGGTAGGATGTATACTGAGCTGAAGAATGGAATAGGTTATGGAAAGTATCTAAAACTGTGAAGTATGTATTCCTACTTCCATCTAAACCTGCCATTACCGGTTGATCACCACATGTAAAAATGATAGCGAGTGTGGTCTTCATTTAGTAATAATATTTCAAAACTATACATATTAGTGAAAGTTTCTCGGGTTTCACACCGGGTAAGATTTTTTAAATTCATCAACGTTTCGATGGTTGACTCAGCCATCGTCATCAGGATAATGAGTTGAGCGAGGATGCTGGCGGTTATATATAGCCGCAGATGCCCCATTGTTGTGGGAGCCGTTACACGTTCTTTGAATTTCTTCAATTACTGGGCGCCAAGTCTTACTTAAGTTGAAGCCGTTGTCTCTATTGATATTATTTTACTCCATCTGTATCAATATCGCTTCTTTCGTTATTCTTTCCCAATATTTGGACGCCCGGGAAAGTAGTGTGGAATTTGGGAAATCGACACGATGACCATGGTCAAGGCTATGCTCTGCTAATGCAGACTTTTCCGGTTGAAAAAGCCTAATACTTCTTTCATGAAACTTTCACTCATATTATTCGCCGGGAAAACCTTAAATCCTTTATACTATGCATGTTCCCTGAAGAAAGTTTTCTCGGGTGTTCCACCGGGTTAGACGCTTCCATGCCTGTTGGCGTTTCGAATAACGACTCTCTATTCATAATCAAGACTTCTGGATGAAAGGTGCCTTGATGATGAAGAGTGAATTTGTCTTCGAAACGTCGGCAGATATGGAGCCTCTATCCCGGTGGCACACCCGAGAAACGTTCCTTCACATGAATCGGCGAGAAAACACCAAATCATTCCAAGAATGTTCCTCGTTGTGTCATCTAACCTCACAAATCCTGTTAAGGTTTAACCACAGCCAAAAGCTCACAAAACCACCAAGGAGATGACGTTCCACGCTCGTATACCATGAAAAGCTCGTATCACTGCATCCTATTTTCCCCCTCAGAATACTATTGACGAGGCAACGGGGGGGAAATAATTTTTTCCTTCAGTTTTTTTTTCTAACGCCACAGTTATTCACCAACATGCAGGGGAACGTCTCAATCAGACAAGACTCCCAGCGTATCTTGCCACATACTTTCTCGATGGAATACATTCTTTCCATGAATTTTCCAAAGTAGTTTGCGGGTAGGGGGGAAGGGTGTAAGAGGAGATCAATTATCACCTCGTTAAATCATGCACCAGATGGTGCTGCTCCTTCCTTCGTGCGCCGCAAAGTGCGTCATTTGTCACCTGTCCCTCGCACTCGCCGACCCCGTTCCTTTGTCTTCACGCATACCCTGGGCGGTCCCTTTTAAAAGCTCCTTCCCTACCTCCAAAGGGGTACTCCCGCATCCTTTCCCCTTCCATACACATTCGCACACGCAACAGCCACCCAAAACACAGCCCGACCGCCATCCATCTTGGCAAGGCCAACCCACCCCCTCCCCCCCCCTGAGGCGCCGTGGCAAGCATCCTTTGCCTTTTCTTCCAGAAATAATAACGGAGACAAATACAGGGACCAACGTTTGTATGGAGGTTGGAAATTGGACAGAGCGATACTGTGGCTGGGGCAGGTTAATGCATTATACAGAAAGTATTTGGAAAAATCGTGAGGACAATGGAAAAACACCCATTAATATATCGATTTTCCCAATTAGGCCCGACTTTATAAAATGCATAATGTCTGATATAATAATGTCTTGATATACTAACCGGTGCTTACAAATTCTCCCATCGTAATCGCACAGGTCAACTAACCGAAAGTCTGATGTATTATACGAAATCTAAGATCTCAAATAAATTTTAACGTGAAGGCTCGTCGTCTTGCGGTTAGCGGTTAACAGATATTATAAAATCGGATTTAGTGTTTTCGTTACAAGTTAAAATATACGTGAGGTGAGGGTACCTACGTGGGGGGGGGGGCTTAACTCTGGAACCCATGTGACAAAGGCATTCGTGCCCAAATAATGAGTTCAGCAGTTGACTATTTAAGTAGTTGTCAATAATGAGTACATCTGTCTAAATAATAATAATTCATTCACTGTATTGCATGCAGCGTAATGAAGTCAGAAATTCAGATGCAATAGAGCCAAAATTATATTATGGCATCATCAATGTTTTCATTCAATTTTTTTTCATTCCTCTCTACTATCATTCAATTCCAGCTATCTATTAGGCATATAATTCTTCCATCTCTTTTATCGCTAACCAAATGATCTATTTCCTTCAATCTGTGAATTTAACAGTACCAACTTTTGGAGCCCTCCTTCACGATATTTTTCCGCAAGTCGTACATAAAATTAAAATTACAAATGACATGGTGTTAAACGTAGGGAAAATGCTGGAGGAGATCAGGAGGTGACAAAACGGGTGGTTGGATGAGGTAATGAGGAGTGAAGGATTGCTGAAGACCATGATAGAGGGGAGGACTTTGGGTATGCAGAGAAGTGGAAGTAAGAGAATATATTTTAGAGACGTGATGTAAAGAGGCAGGATATACGCTGAGAGGAAGACAAAAATTGTGTACGTAGATAGGGTAGAGTAGGCAGATAGGACATGTAAAAAAATTAAGGATTATTATTCACTTCATTAAAACCTACCTCAAGCGATAGAATACATCCTTATCCATCCAGGGTAGATATCTTACGTATTTATTGCAGTAAGTCTAATATACTTCGTCAAGTCGGGCTACAAGTACAATTTAAACAGTTATTGGTAATGTTATATTATCAACTCAATTTAATGATATAGTGTAATATTGCATGACATATTACATCAAAATGCGATGTGGAAAGACTGCCTTTACAAGTCGTACCGCAAGGTATTTCAAGATATCGTACGGTTCAATGCAAGCACATAAAAACGAAAACCATAAATCGGATTAATTGGAGGCTTGCAATAGTACATTGAGATATCGCGAACACCAAATTTGCAGTTGATGCGTCGTAGAGCTCGAGTGGAGAGCTATAATGATGAAGGGAAAGGAACAGGAGAAATTGGCGGGAGGAGGAGGAGCCTCAGGTTCCTGGAGACGAAGAGAAAAAGTCACATGCATAAAGGCGCGCTGGGTTGGTTGGCACATTTCAGGGTAAGGAGCAGGGCTCCCCGCATTGCCTGCCGTCTGCTATCACGCCGCGGCGCTGCCATCGGGGTGACTTGATCCGCTGACATCCCGTGCCTTTCTCCTCTCAAGAGTACACAAACACGTATACGCTGCTCTTTTCTTCTCCAATCCTCGCCACCAGACCCTCATCAACGTTTCCCCGACGCCACCGAACCCTCAACCTTCCCCTCTCCCCAACAGCACCCCTGGGTGTTCCCCCGTCGCTCTCCTCCCAGGCATAACCCCTTCCTATTTCCTCCCACAACATCCGCCCCTTTATTCCGTCGGCTCCTTCCTTCCCAGACATCCCTTCTCTCTCTCTCTCGAGGTGTCCTCGAGTAATCACTTCTTTCACGATGCAGTCTGAATATCTTACGCCCTCTTCTAATTCCTTTCCGTTCTCCAAGAGTGTTATATTGGTCTGAGTTGATTTCTCTCCCCAACTAAATGATAAATCGCTTTATTAAATTCACACCTTTTAACTCTCACCGACCATGGTTTCGTCTTGCAATGTCATTATTATTATGTACATGTAACTTTACGAATTCAATCATACCGAATCTACTATTGAACGAAGACTTAGGTAGTGACACGTTAAATCCTGTTGGTGCTTTCATTTTGGAACGATTAAACAGCTTAATCGTTCCATAAGACGTTCAGTGTAATGTATAGAAAATTTCATATCACTAAATTGCTCAAAATGAAACATATTCTGAATGCATTATCAGATCAAATTATTAAATAATTTTAGACGAGAGATTATAATTGCATTTTTCTCATTAAAATCTATTAAAACTACTCCTATTTAATTTCATTCGCGTGAACATATTCCACTACAATGATAATGATACTCCACAATGTTGATTAAAATAGCAAATGATCGAGGATAAATGTCAACTTCTACCAACAACTTAACTTTCTGATGACCCTGGCTCTATTACCTAAGGTGCAGGATTTTTCAGAAATACTTTTCTCGAAAAATATACTCATCTTCGAGGGGGCCAGAATTTTAAAAATACTCAGCTAAAACTATATCCACACGAGATGTTACCGCGCGGAAAAAATTATTTTCGCATTTATTTTTGCTTTCAGCAACTTTCTAAAGCATTAATTTTGTTAAGGAGAGCTGCTAACAGTTCACGCAATTGCTTTTTACCCTCTCAACTTTATACAAGAAATGGACAAATACCTACAAAAACAGAGAAAAAAACAGAAACTGCAAATATAAAAAATTATATTTTAAAGAGTGCATGAGTTGGTCTATTGTTTGATAAAAAAGCGTCAAAAATTAAGAAACAACAGAGAGGTCTATGTGAAGTGGTAAAAATAGGAAGAAATGGGAGCAGGTACTTCAGTTAGCCAAATTACTGAAGGGAATATATTTTGAGCACACCTGACTAGAGCTAATGTGCTTAACACTTAAAACGTTCTTGTCATTTCAGTGAGGAAGCTATAACACTCCACAAGAGGTAAGAGGATGGCCGATCGGAAGTCATTCACCCATACGAGAACGGGTTTTTTTTGTTTTACCTCAAAATTATGCCATGATCCTTATCATTCCGTTGAATATTGCTCTAGACTCTTACAGGCCGTTAGTATAATTACATCCCATTCAATGCGCTCATCGGATTGACCCAGCAAATACTGCTGTGGAAGAAAGGGTGGGGAAAAATTCCTTGCTCGTGGATACGCCACTCCGCCCGACACGTTAAAGGTTAGAGCTTACCATGGAGGCTCTTCAGCCGAATAGGCTAGAGAGAATAACCACTGGGACTAGAGTGTAATGGATCTTTAATGCCTGCCGAAATAGCCTAGAACGACCACTGAAGTCCTCAAGGGGCAGTGAGCCACAAAACTCACCTCTCGGAGAAAGAAGACCTCTCAAGAGGAACTTCCCATTTCGAGAACAGCTTCCTTGCTTTTTTTCCGTCAAAATTCAACTTTTATCTCCTCTCCGAGTTCAAAATTGCCACTTTTTGGACTCCCACTCCTCACATAGACTGTACACTCCTCATATAGACAAACAATATTGACGCGTTTCCCTGTGTTGTTCATTTTGAAGCATAACTTATTACTTGACGGTTTTTCTTCATAGCGATCGAAGAGCATACCGATGAGAGCAAGCCATCAAAAACGTCTTCTCCTACGAGTTTGATAAACATTTTTGACTTGAAAAAATTGTTTGTCGACGTTTTCTACCAATGGTCTCAGGGTGATTACATATATAATGCACAGCTATATAATTACCTATCACTAGAAGTCACCTGCTAGAAAAGGTAGGTTTAGATGGAAGAACAAATACCAACAACTATATTTTATTGCCGTAGGCCTGTGACTCCTTACATGATTTTGTGCTGCAGCTATCCAACCTCTATTCATACCATCCATAAAACCTATATTCTCTGTCTTTCTCTACTATGGTTACCCAACATATTTCCCTATATCATGGTCTCCAGCATACCCCCACCACGAATTACCTGTTTCTGACAGCTTCTTTGCCCCCTCCTAACCTTCTCCAGCAGTTTCCTCTCCGCAGCGATTATGCTGGGCACTTACTTGTTCATCTTCTCCTCCGCCCACCAATCTTTTTCCATCCTTCTGTACTACCACATCTTAAGCACCTGCAGCCTATTATCGTCTCCCTCTTCCTTTAGAGACCACATTTCGGCACCATTACATGGTACAGTCAGTGTTATACTCATATAGATGTGACTAAAATATCAATGGGTGGTCATTGATGTATATTGCTACTCATGGTATGTACAGGATAAATTTTGATGGGCCATTTCACACTATGCTTCAACTTCAGACCTCTCTTCCATCGCACTACTTTTCTCTTCAATCATATCTTTTCGTTTCCCATCTATCTCCGTCCTATTAACAAAAAAACCTATCCCTCTTCTTCTACTTCCATGCCCTCCCATCCCTTTTTCTTCATCCACAGTCAACATTCGATACGCCATGATATCAGTTTGCCGTGCCACAAATACTTGCTCCTTAAGTTCTCTTAATTTCTTCCAATAATCCTTATTCCGTTTGTTTCCGTTCCACTCCTCCTTTTTCTCCTTTTGTCTCATTTTTCCTCAGCGTAACCATTCTCAAATTAAGCTTTTTTCATCCTTCTCAAAATACAAATATCAGATGCCTCCTTTCTATCCTCATTATTCCCGGTTTCTCCGAAACAATTCTCTGTGAGTAAGTATTAGCAAGAGGGTATAATCTGTGAAGACGACATTGAAAGCATAGTGCCAAGTTAAAAAAAACATTATTCATAAAGGCAAAGGGTGACCGTGTAAATTTATTTTCCGAGATCTACTGTAAATAAAAATCCTTGACCATGAAAATATTTTCAATTCCTTTTTTTTTAAATTAAAGCATTTTAAATTAATGACAAAACTGATCCATGGAGATGAAAACCTTAATTTTATATCCTCCGTCTTTGTAGCGCAGGTAGATAATCATAATATTGAACGATTGTTACATATTGTAATTGCAGGTCTACGAGGTAATGTAAGTGCAAACTCTAGCATGACTAAACCAGTTCTCACTGCAAAACGCTTAAGTATAGCGCAACCAACGCTCCAGCCGCGCAAGTCCCTCGTCTGGCATTCGCCGAATTGCCTTAGCGCTCTCGTTTCCAGGAAAAAAACAAGCGAGACAGCTGTGCCACCGACGCACGGGACCTTGTGGCGTGTCCGAGGAGTCGCGGCAGAGGATTAAGGGTCGCTCACCCAGGGTTTACTACATCGGCGGTTCCTCGGGTGCAGCAGCGGTACAAGTGCGGCATGTCCTCTTGATCCCCTCTCCACGGAGACCCGTTCGCCGGGCACATCCCCGACCCACTCCTATCCCGACCCGGTCGCCAAGTGACTCACCCGGGACCAGAAGCTACGTATCCCAGACTCTCGCTGCTCTTCTGTCGGACGACCCGCCTTCGCACTCCAGACAGCATCACCAAGGGTAATAATCTCCTACAAACCGGGCCAACCTGTATTTTGCTAAAGTATCCAGTAAGACAATAAATACTTCCATATGCTATCTGTTCAGCCAACTTTAATTCATATTCTCAATAACCAACATGTGTGCTCCCCAAATCTTTAGCGGCGAAGCCAGCGCTGCGACAGGATAACGGGGGAGGAAGAGGAATAGGCATCGGAGCGGTAACGTGGCGAGAGTTTTGACTTCCCATTCCAAGTGCCCGGGATCAAATCACAGCAGTGGCGGAGATTTTTCAAATTTAATACGATCCCTAATTAAGTACCCTGTGAGGGCACTTGAAGGCGCAGAAATTCATCCATCGGACGGGTATCACAACCCTTCCCTTCCCACAAATGAGCTTAGTATTGGGTCACCTCCCAACATAACCAGCCAAGAAATCGAATTGTAGCTGTAAAAATGGAGCACCCCACATACCTGGCTAAATGCTACGTCGAAAAATTGTATTGAAATGTATTGGACCCTTGATATTGGCGACGTCAACTTTTGAGCCACGGTCAGGCAATACACAGCGACTGGAAGTATAAAATGTTGGTTATTTTTCTCCATTAAAAACTGAAGCCATCGTATTTCCCTATCCTCGAATCCGCTGCAATGGACGGTTTATGATTCGTCATAACAATATGAACCTCAGCAGTGGCTATCGTTCCGCGTAAAGACATAAAATCTAACGCTTTTGATTTCCCATCCGGACTCGACGAACTCTCTCGCGTCACAGCGCCCAAAGCGTGTCGTGCCACTCAAATGTTGGTCGTCAGGCGGGTTATTTTTAGGTATGAAAAAGTCATTCCTCACGCTTTTTGTTTCCTATCTCGCTTTCCTTCATCCCGCCCCCTTCGCTGGCATCCCATTCCAGCAGCATCCTATTTCTCTTCGTCTCTGAGCGGCCTCCCTTTCAATTTCCCAAACCCATCTTTCCTCTTCTTTACCTTTTGCCTTTTAGAGTAACCTAGGTGGGCTTGGTCCCAACCTTTAAGAATTTGTATTTCTTAAAGCAGCGATCGAGGACCTAGCATTCTGCCAGATGGCACGCAAAAGGTTTGTTTTTGGCACGTTAAGAAAAAGGACGAAAGTTCTTCCATTGAATACGTCGGGACGATTAAATTAAACTTCCGGGATTAAATTCCTTCTAATTCATAAAATATCATATTAAATTCTTAAAAAAAGATCAAAACTTAGGAGTTGAAATTAAAATTATTTAAAATGTGGCACGCGTATACATATTGGTTACTGTCCTAGAGTAGTGGTTCTCAATCTTTTTTTGCTCAATAGTCCCCTTTTACCACAGTTATACACAAAACGATTATCCCATCCCAGTATTTGATGATTTGATAAATCCCGATAAAATATAATAAAATGATTTGATCCCTTAATTTAATCATAGTTTAATTTCGCAAGGAAAAAGATTATTTATGAATTGACTTTAACTTGTGGCTTTCAATAAACTTACTTGAACGCAACAGAATACAATAAAGCAAACGACCATTTCACACATTTTACATAATCTACACAATAATAAATTTTACTGAATAGTGGTCCCGATTCCCCACTTAAACATCCAACTGGTTAAGAATCCATATCCTAGAAGGACCCAGCGCAACCCTTTTTAACGTGTTGCTTCATAGAGGCCAAAATTGAAAATAGCTGTATTAATGTCTTGCGCTATATGCCAAGTTCTTAGCAATTTCTTTACAGGTCAGTCAATAGTGAAGTAATTAATAACATTGAGAAAAAAAATGCTTTTTAAAAGAAAAATATTACTGGGAATTAATGTCCAACGTGATCATCATGTCTCAATTTGATGTTTTTGAGTCTAATCTAAAAGCTGTAAGGACACCAACCTAAGTTAAACGAAGGGAAAAAGATACGCTTGGTGTTTTGACTTGGTGATTTTGTATGAACTGATGACATGGTTTTACAATATTTCCGTCATATTTCCCTCACGTGAACAAAACATAAAAAATAATATTTTGCGATACCTCAAAAGAATTGTTGCTATTTTAGATCTCCTATTCTTTTCCTTAAATCTGTAATTCCTCTGCCTTCAGTGCTATTAAAGGTCACTGTTAAGACCCAATAAATTTCAATGCGTAATGCGTCATTATCATTATAACATTGGAACTTGGTTATGTGTTTGCGTTTCTTTTCATCAAAGCGGACGATATGAAGTTCCTCTAAGTTACGTGAGTTCCACCAATTTAAATTTTAAAGTGGTTTTTCATAAATTTAACAATATTGAAATGGATAAGTTATGTTATATTGCTGAAATTAACTTATAATATATTAATATTGGAACGAAATAGTACATTTCAATCGAGTTTTAAGCATACTTAATTAACCGCTGGTTGAATGAGGTGACGGAGAATAAGATGAAAGCAGCCTACAAGGACTCGGTCATTTGGCAGAACATAATTAAGATGTAACACATGTAGGATTCGATTTAACTTGCAACATTAATTTTGTGGTTACTGCTTGGCAAGTACCTGGTGGTGTTAGAGAACACTTTTTCATTGCATTGGACACTGTAGGCATGGCATTTTCCCACTGTACTTGATACACCGTATTTTTCAAACATAATGGTTTTTTTGTAGTTTTCGGGAAAAGAGTCATTCTGCAAGCCTTTGGCTTCCTAAGCTCTGGTTTCCTTTTTCTCCGTTTCTGTCACTTATCATCTCAAATCTTTATCTCTTCATCTTTTGCGTGCTCTGTCAATGAATTTCTTAAACCTGTCCCCTGCCTATTCATTTTCCTTTAGATTTACCCCTAAGGGAAATGGCATTATAAGTGGGCTTGGTTGATATTATGATTCGATGGAGATACTGATAATGATCGATATGCGAGATAATGATATATTTCAATTCAATGCGATGTGCTGTGACACAATGCGATGTGATGTGACACATTACGATGAAATTGTACATGCTATATGATGAACTCAAAGCGATATGCGATGTAATTATCGAAATTTAGGATAGTTTCATCACGTTGTCATCGATTTTATTATTAATATTACAAAATTAATTATAAATTATCGATAATTTTCATTATAAAATAAAAAATGTGTATTTTTCTCTGCGTTCATCAAGATAAAATGTTTCGGGGTTACACATTGCATATAACAATGTGTGTAAATATAATCCCGCTAGAAAGCAGGGAACCTAAAAGATGCAGAAAGGAATGAGTCTTTCGTTTTTAATATCTTTCTGCTTGCATCAAACCAATCTTTTATCTCGCTTAAAAAGAACAGATCGGCATGCAGCGATGAATTCAAGAACATGTTTTCTTCACATCATCTCCAATTACACTGGACAACAGTGAAAATCTTTCCGACTTGAAAATAGCTATTTCTGATTCATTTTATCATGGAAAAAACGAAAATGATATTTAATTTCAGTTATCTCTTGGTTCTCAGATACAGCCCATTCAAGTTACAAGGATAATTTTACGAAATTTAACGCCTGGAGATTGTGTTGGCACATATGAGCACAGCAGTGACGGGTTAAGGGTAATTTTTATAACTAGTAGGAAGATTTGGAGTCTAGAGATAATGTTAGCACAAATGAATGAAGAAATCATCAGCCGTGCTTGCTAATGTTTTGCGAAAGTTGTCATTCTTGCTAATGTTTAGTGAATTTTTTCATTCTTGCTAATATTTTGTGACATTCGCTCTGTATAGCTTGTTTCAGGTATTGAATTACATTGAGTTTATTTTAGTTTGTATGTAAATTTAAGATACTATTAATTCTAAAAAATCAAGTTTTAGTTTTTATTTCTGGTTAGTAAGAATCCAGGATGCCACGTAATTGTCAGAACTCTCATGACAATTTTTGTCATGTGTGTGGTGAGGTGACATTTTCTCTCCAGAAACTTCGAATTACTCCAATCATAAAGGAGATCAGGACAAGTCTTGGGCACCTCATACAATCTGCAATACATGTACTTTGAACGTACGTGGATGGTTAAACAAAAAAGTTCATTCAATGCCACGTTCATTCAATTCGATACGTGCAATGAAATACCATAAACGATGCAACGTGACTCAATGTGATAAAAGCAATTCGACGATACTATGCATGTCGTCCTTCACGGAGCATGCATCGCAATGCGATATTGAAATATTTACTTAGGCAGAGCCCAACTCACATATTCTCCCCTTTTTTCCCATCAGTCTACCTTTCCGCACGCCTTATTACACTCGCCGCTGAAGGGGCGATCCACTTGGGATTGCATAGGCATGGGTGTAAGCGGGTGGGGTTGTTTTTGAGTGGCTGCGTGTGGAAAGAATGAAATGGAAAAAGAAGGAAGCTCGAGACGTTTCCCAGAAAAGTCGACGTGTTTTGGAATTGGGTGGCGATAGGCGTGACTCTCGTCATGGAGATAAGAAAAGGGAAAACGGACTGGTGCCTCTCTCGAGATGAATAAAAAAATGATGAGAATATATATGATGCTTCACACCACAGTAGGACTTTTATACACGTATTCCGTCAAGTTTACACCCTGTTCGGAATTATTACGCATATAGTATGCAAAGATTGCTAATCAGGCACTTTCCGCCATTTTCCAGGATATACGAGCACATGCACCCACTAGGATAGCCACTCAGTTGGTAGATTGCCATGCTTAACTCAGTGCAAATGGTCACGTTTGCGGATCTAAGAAGCAAAGGGATGCATACACATTTTGCCACTCTATCATAGGGCTAGCAACTAAATTGAATGCTAACCGTTATTGTTTTTGTGCATTAATCACATCTCATTGAGACACAATGGATTGTTATATTTAATAAATTCTTTGTTTGATATCGTCTTTTTTTTTTAGTTTCGCCATTTTGTTTTCATTAGTCATTTGTGAATCACCTTTTTTCCTAAATATGGCAAAAGCACAATATTGAAAAAATTACTTTTCCCATAATTACACAGAAAGTAATTAAACCTCTTATTTTAATTTCACTTGTAGCCCATGACTTATAACAACCTCTTCTGCAATATATTACTGCCACTCGAGTAAGCTGCGCTTTACTTCAGTATAATCCACGATAAGATGGTGACATACACGTACTGTGTGACGAAACCTACTAAGAACTTTTCTATGAAATGAGACCGATACGGATTAAATCAATACCTTATCGTTAACATGAGGTGCTCTGAGAATGAATCAACAGACATCGGTCGACCCAAATAATGAGGAAATAGACTAAGTGAAAAACAATGATACGATAAAACGGTCCTTTTATGCTGCCCCATAATACTTTTGAAATTCATGCATTGTGATTAGCACTGAAAAATATTCCGAAAAAATGTGGCAACAGAACTGGTTAAAGATTAGAAGTTACCAAAAACAATTACATAATTTATATGATATAAAACTCTGACCGTCTCCCAGAAAAATCGTTCCCTGAAACTTATCACCTGCAACGGGTATGACAACAGTTTAGGTAGAAAATGTTTACTCACTAGTCATTGTACCCATGTAAATAGCCTCTTCATTTCCTCCCGCCAACGAAAACATGGGAATGAGGCCCACAGTTTTTCTTACCTGCAAAGATAAAAAAACATATTATATAAAAATTGGAAAGGTTAATGTTTTCTACATGCTACCAATTTTAAATATTATTTCCAAGCCATGATTTGAACGAGATTCAAAAGGAATTAAACGGCTTCAACCCGTAAAAAATACTCCATCACAAATTACGTAATAAGAAAAATGAAGGGAATGGAATTTCAGCATTAGCGGAGATTTTCAGGTAATTTATAATCTCCACTTGAATGTCACGTAAAAATCAGTTTAAATACAGTACTCCGTGCGTCTGATGGGACGTAAAACTTTGGACCACTTGATGCTTAACGTTGAGAAGATACTTTTGGAAAACGCAAATATAATTTCACCAAAGTCAAAAGGATTTCATAAAGGAGATCTTCTGGAGGTGGCGAAGGAGACGCAATTCGGGTGGAATGCGGGGCCATGACTGTAAAACAGCACTGCAAACACGACATCCCTCCGACAGAGGTAAATGACACTTTTCTCGCTTATCACGATAACAAAGATTTTATGTAACCTAATTTCTCATGATATTTTTATTTTTTTTTAAATAAAAGATGCAAGACGCATACATTAGTTGGTTTACACATCAATCACTGTAACCGATTTCTGCTCTGTTGAAAACTTCTATTTTGAGTGAAACTATCGTTATTTTTCGTTCAGATGTAATTATTTGAGCTTTAGAAAAAAAACAGCCCCATCGACCAAATTTGTAATCCCAAATGGTGGAAACAGGATATTTCAATCTACCAGCATGCAACCTTGTCCTTAAAAGCCATGGCATTTTTAAAAAAGACCTTGAAGTAGTATCCCTCTCTCGCCCGCAAAGGGAACTAACTTTATTCTTTAAACGAGACTAATGACAACAACAGGGTATTTCCCTAAGCCTCGCTTAGTCTAGAAGTTATTATACCTCAACCAATCTACACATCGATCCATAGCAGCGCATAAGACCTCAGTTTCGGAAGCCGTATCTAATTACAGTATGATTATTAGTACATCATGTGCTACTGAAATATTGTCGTTATTTCATTTCAACATTTGAAACAATAGAAAACTTCATTATGCAAGGATCAAGACAGATATGGCGAAAGAGAGGTAACAAAAGAAGAACTTAGGGTGGTTACACCGTAAAGCGACTTCAATGTCATTTTATTCATATTCTGGCTACTTCCATAAAAACGTGTCCTCTTGTTTGATATGGACAGCACAAACTTGCCTTTTCACGGTGTCTTTCTCGTAAATTGAACTCGAAATGACAAGGTGTTCAATGCATGCATAAAGAATCATGTTGAAAAATAGTAATTTTTTATTTAATAAAAATGCCATTTTCACGAAAAACTGTTTCTGAGGAGTTGATTCTCCCAGGAAATTGAACGGTTATGACATTTAGGTATATGCCCATCCTTTTTATGGCTAAATAAAGTGTTCATGAAAAAATATGTTCGTCAAATAATTAACATGATGTTACAGTGCCTTAATTTTCTCTGCTAATAAAAAGGACTGTGATAAGCGGAAGCAGTAATTTTTTTAGCAGTACAAACGAATTGGTGGAATTTCGATGTGACACACAGTCGGAATGGAACCCACATGGGATCAACAAAGGAATTTATCGTCATGGACGGCCCGCTTCGCGACACCTTCGTGGACCGAAGTTTGGGTAATAGATCGACCATAGTTTCCTTTTCTCGCGGTGGAATACCCTAATTCCTCGCGGCCCCTATCGTTTAGCACAAAGCAACCCGCAGTTTATTAAGGCCGAGCGGCATGCATAATTCACAGGCGCCCAGACACAGACCCTACTTCGGGGTGAGAGATAAGAAGAGTGCCGAGGAATGGGATGCGTGCTTCCTATACACACAAGGCCTTGAGTTCGTGATGGGTGAAGGATTTTTCCTTGAAAAGGTCACGGTTACCGAGGGGAGCCACTGCGGCGTTTCGACCACACTCATGGGAGAGGGGAAAGGAGGGGGAGGGAGGCAGGGAGTGAGGTGTACAGCAATCCACATGAATAAGAATGGAAGAAGGGAAAAACTGATATTTTGCAAAGGCGGGTGTGCGAGTCAAGAGCAGGGGTTTCCGACAGCGCAACGAATGCACCGTCCAACTTCGTGCCAGCAATGAACAAGAAGCAAATCGGAGGGATAAAAGGGAAACAACTTCATTCCAATGGAAGAGATCAATGGAAAAATGCTCACAACAATGGATGGGATATTTGAAGCAACGACAACAATGTACGGGATCAATGGAAACAACCTCTTAATAATGGATGGCGTGGATAAAACCAGCATCATACCACTGAAAGGGATCAATTGGAACAATTTGATAGCAGTGGAAGGGATCAATCAATACAACAATAAAAGGGAGCAATGGAAACAACTTCACGGAAATGAAAGGGATATATGAAGAGGACTAAAACACTGTAAGGGATAATTGGAAACAAAAATTAGCACACACGGAAGTTATCAATGGAAACATTTCACAACCATGAAAGAGAAGAGATAAATTAAAGCAACTACACTGTACAGTTACAACTGAACAACTGAGACTGAGGATTCTCTTAAGGTACTAATATCAATAATATTAACAATATAGCAATTTTGTGCAAAGAGTACTTTCCTCATTACACAAATATCACCAACTATTTTGTCATTGTTCGCAAAAATTCATAGGAAAATGTGTTCTCGTGCAAGTGTAGCTTGCATTGGTGGGATGGGAGAAGAGCGTAGGGGGAGGGAAGGAATCGGAATGGAATATGAGGAAAACCTATGCTTCGCAAAGTTGGATGAGCAGGTAAGAAGAGTGATTTAGGGGACTTCCTACGTGCCTAAACTGGCACAGACTCCCGTCGAGACGTTCTTGTTCAACGAATGCTCCGTCTAACTTCGCTCCAGACAGGGACACAAAGCAACTTGACAACAATAGAAACGATCTTTGAAAACACTTCACTTTATTGGTAGGGACCAATAGGAGACTTCTTCACTACATTTCAAGAGATCAAAGAAAGCAACTCCAAAGCAATCACGGAGATCAATGTAAAACTTCTCGACACTTTAGAGGATGTATCGAAAGAGCTTGACAATAATTGAAGGGATTAATGAAAACTATTTGACATCAATCTATCAATAAGGGACCAATGGCAAATACTTAACTCGTCTGAATACAGTTCACCATTACAGTTTTTTACCGGAATACTGACTTTATCATAAACCATGAGCAACAAAATCATTAGCTTACATTAGGAAATTCATTGAACAAAATACTTCAGGGAAAGTCTGGCGGCATTTGCATTCTGTGGAGGAAAGAAAGAGCAAAGAAGACCGCAGTAATAGGATTGAAAGTATATAGAAAAACTGGTATTTTGCAAAGGTAGATGAGCAAGACTTACGAGGAGTTCTCTACGTTTCCAAGCTGGCACAATATCCCAACCGTAACAATTCAAAAGATAGAAATGCATCAACTTCGTGCCAGCAATAAACCTATACTAACTAAAATATAAGGGGAGGAATCAATTTTTGAAAACCTCGGACCGATTATGTCGTTAAAAGAACAACAAGTAGCAGACTTTGACAAAATTAGCCATTGTAATTTTTATAGAAAAAAACTTGTAAAATAAAGAATAAAAAGTAAACGATTTCACGACCATGTAAGGGATCAATGAAAACGACCTTGAAACCATGGGCGGGATAAATGAGCACTACTGCACAATTATATAGGGAGCCATTACATAAATGTAAAAAGGATCACATGAAATAAAGCTTTAGAGGTTTGTATCCTGAAATATTTACCGAAAGAGAAGAGCACGTCTGCAAAAAAGTTTATAATCCTAAGTACATACATAGGTACCTAATGATAAAGAAATTCCTAGGTATTAAAGTAAAATTTATCTACCATGATATTCAACTTAATTAAAACAGTCTCAGAATTAGTTGACCATGATGAAAAATATGAAAACACGCTGATATCTCTCTCTCTCTCTCTCTCTCTCTCTCTCATTCTCTAAATAAATGCAAAAAAGATGAATTTTCGGGTAATCGGAGATAAGAACAGAATATGGAAGACTGGGAAACAGCAGTAAAACAATCTTGTGGAACACTCAAATAAATGTGGCCAAAAGATATTCTTTTTCATCTGAATCTATGAACATGCCTCCACAAGGGCGTGTGGTACGTAGCATTAGGTCACCAGCCAATAAAATTCGAGAATAACAAAAAGGGACTAGATATAAAAAGTGCATGAAAAAAGATATCGTGTCATAGTTTTGCTAAGTTGGTTTAGAGGTAACTTATGGAGCGTGGATATGTAATTTTTATCAAATAAATTCTTGTACTTTCTGAAATAAATTATCTCTTATGTTTTGTACAACTATTCATAACATGATAGAAAAATATTTAATAAAGAACATGACTATACAGAACTATATGACAGAACTAATACATCATTAATCAAAAATTCATTGTATAAATAAAGCTCAAAGTGTATTACTTGTTACAAAAAAATGATGCACCTATGTAAAAAGTTGCTGTGTGTTTATAAAAAACTAACGCAATGGTTGTTACAAAGAAATGAAGCAGATACATACTTTTCTCGAATGTATATCTAGAATATCTTTGTAAGCTCAACTAGTAAAACAGTTCGTGTTGGAATTTGTTAAGCACTTTTCTTCTCATGTTGCGAGATGGTAGTTATTTTTGTTGCTAACCACTTTATGTGCTCTTTAAAATGACAAAAAAATGTTTGAGTTTTCATACGCTAGAGATGAGATCGATGTCAGCAATACTGGTATCGACGGTTAACACCTAAAACAGTTCCAAAATATATTCACATTTTGGATGAAAGTACCTAGAATTGAACAATACTTCTGGTGCAATAAAAATAGGTCTATCCTGCAGATACGAGGATAGTTTAGGATTAGACAGTTATCCTTCGTATGATCCACTTAGCACCCAGTGTAACACGAACAGAATGAAACCAACCAATTCCAAGGCATTCTTAAATGTTTAGGTATATTGCCGAGTCTTTACGCCTGATACACGTAGTAAGATTCGATCGCGACCCACTTGCATACACTTCTGAACTGCTCTTACGGCTTCAAAAGGGATACAGAGGCCATTGGGAACTTCCTACGCAGCTAAATCAAACGAAGGTATAACTATCGATCGTCGAACTGCACGGATGGCAAAGGTTCGTGCGATACCGGCAACGTAGGAGTATACAAAGGATTTATTCAATCCGACCTACGTCACGCCTGGAAGATAGACCTAGATCCAGCAAGGAAAAAAGAAACGCACACCGTACTTATAGATTCTCCTGTGACGCAAACGCCGCCTAGTACCCCCTTTGCAAAGAATTCTTCTCAAAGAATTGCCTAGGCAATTTATGAGATAATGGACGCGAAATGAAATCTACTTCACCGCTTCCTTTTTCCTCTATTGGTACCGGAGCGGTTTCCGAGGAACGCTGGAGAAAATTTACTCCAGTGGATATTGTATTCTATAATTCCAGACCAATCCTTAAAGACTTAAACGAAAACCTTACTCCAAAAAGAGGAAAAATATCAAGAAGAAGGAAACGGTCTACGTGCTCAGCAGTCTGAATCTGACAGGCAGAAAATGTTTTGAGGTAACGATGGAATAAAGTCCAATTTTTCAAATGTGATCATTTTTTATAACTACGAAAATCGTATGCAGAAGCCTCTGGCACAATGGGTGGCTTCAGTGGTTAGTAAAATAGAGCAGTAAACGACGCAATTAAGATGAACTTAAATTGTTAACAATATATGATACACATATCTCAGGTGACTATGATAATGATTCTAAATCATTGACACTCGTGTAATAAGCATTTGTTCCAATACGGTTTGTAATGGTTTCCACAGGAAAATACACTAATTGAACCTCCATATTTGCAATAATCGTTCCGTGCTTCTACCTTCACAATTTATAGATAGCCCTTATGAATCGTGTAATCTAATTGCAGGAAATAAACACAATTCAACTGGCGCAACCATACTCAGTCGCACGCCAAATAGTAGGGTAACTCCCCCGCATTGACATTTATGCTTTCACGAAACATTGCCCTTTACTCTGAAGTAAATTTGAAAACAAAAAGGTCACGAAAAGATTATTCCGATCCCACACCTACGTCGTGACGCGTCGTTTAACTTCCACGCAAAATGACAATTTCCTAATTCCCTTCCCACTTATTCTCGTGTGATTATGATCCCTGCCTTCGATAAAGGGATAAAAAGATCCACAAATATGTATGCAAAAAGGTAAAAAGACAGAGAGAGGAGAATGGGTACAGGAATATTGTATGAGCTGTCGCCTTTTTGATCATGGCAACGGAAAGAAAGTCCGCAGGAAGAAATGGGTTTTACTTTTTCTTCACGCTACGTTACCGCCACCTACGCGATCGTCATATCGTCCCGTCGGCCTCAAACCCCTTCCCCAGTTACACATCCCCACTTCGAACATCCAGCATTTTTTTTCCAACTGTTCATTCCCATTCCGAAATGTTCTTTAACACACAAACACCCACGCACAAAAACATACCACCCTCACACTGGCCCTCTTTCGAGAGTCTGTGCTCATTTCTGTGTTACGTGTCGTATAACGTTTTATGTGTGCTTGTGTTCGAATGAACGTGTGGGTTACGTGTTAGCTAGTTGTGCGCTCTGAAAGCTCGCTCGACTGTGTGCGCCTTGACGTCTTTCTTTTGTTTGATCGCCCAAAAAACTTCGAAACCCTCTGCACCCTTTTTCCGATCGATTCTCGATCATCATTCCTACGCACGGCTGGACCCCGATGTGTGCGGGGGAGTGTGATTGAGAGGTATTCCTTTGTTTTATTTATTTCTACATTTCTTCTTGCTCTTTCTGTACTTTTTCACGAGCGGGTCGCAGTGAGGAATTTGGATTGAGGAATACGGGAAAATAGAACAAAATTAAACATAGAATATCCGTAGAAACAACCCGCGTTCGGATCGGTATGGTGTTGTTAAAGTTCCCCACTGCAAGAAAAGTACCGCAATTTACAGGCTTCAAAGCACTGAGAAACGTAGATCAAATTTGCAAATTGCGCCCTTAAACCGAAATTTATTTTCTACAATTACTCAGGATAATAGGCCCATGTTCTTCGTTCCATTTTCTGGTATAACAGAGGTCACTATGCAAACAAGAAAATTATGGTATTCATGTCGTATGAGGCATACAACTGAAATCAACATTTGATATGCGGTCTACAGAATGTTGATTTTACTTGCATAGAACGTATTTAATCTACACGCTGTTGATAGAAATATGATATTTATGCTTTTGTATTTTAATATAAATATGGTTACATAGTTTCGTCGATCATTCATTCCTTCCACGAGGCAGAACCATCGAATTCGTAGATATTTCATTGATCTTAAGATTTACTTGTATTTAAGTGTTTTATCTATTACTTGGTCGTTTCTTATTTTCCAAGTACCATATTCTTTAACGGGGTTATAAATACGTCGTCTGAGTTTTCTATGATATTTTTCAGCTCTTTTATCTCCATATTCATATTTTTTTCATTTTTCACTTCCATAGGTGACAAATAGTCTAATAATTACCCTATATATGTCCAAAAACATATTTAACTGCCGAAAAATACAAAAATAGCTAATATAATGAAAAAATTAATGTACTTGACAAAATGAATTCGCGTAGCAGAGGGTTAACCAGAAAATGAGAGCCTTTCCAGTAATTGGAGGCAACCTCCTCCCTTGCCTATGAAGCTAACCATCCAATTGATTAATGTTTGATTATCATCACATCCTGCCAGAAAAACACTTGTTTCAAAATTGACCAAGATACAAAATAACCCATTGATTACATAGAAATATACTCGATGAACATAGGCTCAGATGTTTAATATACCATTATTTTTAAATGATCGATGCCAAACCATGTTCATTTTTTACCTTCTCGCGATTCAATTTCTGTAAAGTAAAAATCACAGTAACTTTTTAAAAATTCCATATCTTACATCGGTGAAGCATCTAGCATCCAGGATCTGATGCCATGAAACTTCATCGATTCTGTTTTGAAGGAAAAAAATTAATTCTACTGTTCATACTACTCTATTCATTTTCTACTGTTTCACTTCTAACGTGTTTCCAAAGTATGAGTGATATTTCCTATTCCGAAATTTTTCTATTTTTTTCATTGAAATAAACAACTAATGACTATAACATTAATGCTCCTCGATTTTCTAATGTTGTTCAGCTTTCTTTAGTAGGAGTTGTAAATCTTATATTTACATTCAATTCAGAACGTATTGAAACACCTTACAGAAATTGTAACTAAAATACTGAAACGTAGGACTAGAGATATGTGAACATAAAGATAATATATAATTGTTAGAAAAATGCAGAAATATTTAAAAATTCACAGAAATTATGAAATTGCACATTTGCACAAAGATAAACAGATAATGCATGGACTAAAAGACCCGCAGGTACTCATAATCAAAATATCTAGGGGCCATCATCGACCATAAAAACTGAAGAAACAGAAATGAAGACATGAGCACCAAATGATAACTGGTGCTACAGGGAATTACGAAACCTTCTAAAGAGTAAACGTATTACAAAGAAGACTAAATAAAAATTATACTAGAGCACTATACAACCTGCTGTTTGATATAGCTCAGAAACATGGACAGTGTCCAAGAAAATAGATAAAAAACTGCTAATGTTTAAAAATACAACCTACGAATTATTTTCGGCCTGATAGTTGAATACAGCTCATGGAGAATAATCAAACCATCATTAGTTTTATCATATTCAATCCCAAGGTTGGTTGACTGTAGCCCTATTCTTGTAGTTCTTATGCTCAATATTTCGTGTTGGTTGGACAAATACATTTATCTCTCGCGCTACGTCGTGAGTTTTTTCTCTTCTATTGTATTCCTTGAAAGTTCTTTTTCTCACTGTGTGATAGTGCTCCATATGGTTTTTTCCCATTATATTTTTCTCTACACTTGCTCCTTTCTGATCCTATCCATCCATCTGATCTTCAGTATCCGCCCCCTGCACTAAATTCTACTGATCTTTTCTGCTACATCAAGAGAATCCGGACAATGATACATTCATAGAATCGCACGATTAAAAAGTAGAAGACTTCGTACAGCATGCCACGTAGAGATAGCTGCGACGGAAATTAAGTTTCGTGTATAAAACTGGAGGTACGTCCGAGAGGAAAACGACCATATGGACGATCAAGTGTGCGAAGGGTGCATCAGATCCAAAAGGGTGTGGATTCCGTCACGATTGAAAACAGGGATAGATGCTATAAAGTTGTTGGCGAAGCCAAAATATTATTTAGATTTGAGTGACCACTTATGCTTTATATCATTAAAGGCGATCTACCGGATAAGGTAGGTTGGTTGTAAAACAAAAGCATGCACTAATTTTTACAGACGCAGTCTCTTTTCAATTTGCATGATTTCTTGGCATATTCCTAACTCTATTCATCCAATCCACAAATACTATTCAATTTCTCCGCCTCCCCCGCTTACCCAAGATCGTCCCCTCAATCACAGCCTTCAGCATCATTTTTTCTTCTTGTCTCCGTTTCCATCAACCACACTTAATCATTTCTACTATATAACCACATCTCAAACGCTCGTAGCCTACTTCATCCTCCTTTCTTAATCCAATTTTTTTCGTCATACAACGCTACACTTCACATTAAACCTCCGCCAGTGTTTTTCATACATTTTTGAACAAGTTGGCTACCTAGGTAAGGCCAGGTAAATAATAATTTTGTCTCATTACCCACTCCACCCACTCCCAATCTGGTGAAAATCCCGCGAAGAATTCACTCATTTCAAACGCCGAGAAGGCAACAGACCCAGTAGATACCCTTCAACGATTATATTGCTCTTATCGTTGCAGTACTTTTAAATCTAATAGCGCTCGAGTACTTTGTCTACCAGCATCAGAAGAAGTGAAGACTTTGTGTGGCCCTTTCTGAATGTCCATTCGGCCCACAAAGATCGGTCCACCCACTCTCATGCAAACTTTCATCAATAGTTTTCTCTGAGAGAGAAAAAAAGGTGGAGAACATACACCCACACGCTCACTGACCACTTCCTGCATTCCTCAACTCTTTTATTTTCCCGTTCTATCGGTTTCCGCCCACGACTTCAAAATATAGAGGTGGAGAGAAGAGACAGATAGAGAGAGAGAGGGAACGTAAATAATGAAAACGTTCGCTTAGCGTCCACCACCACGCCTTCTTCTCCCCTACCTTGACTTACCACTCCTTGTTTCTTTCATTGTTTTATTTTTTTAAATTCTCCTGTCGTCCGATTCAACATTTAGCGCCCCCGAGGTTAGCTAACTCTATCCCCTCCATTACAAAATTCCATGGAGGAGGGGAAGTGGAATATAGTAGGCTTGGGCAAAAAATAGCGATATATCAATAACTCGATATATTTTTTAAAATCTATCGATAATTATCGCCGATATTTTTCATGTCGATATATCAAAAATTGATTTTTTTTCCAAGTATCAAATTCGATATATTTGTTTAGCACGTCACCGTTGTAAAGTTGTTTCTCCAGCTGAGGTGTCTAGTGCTATAACGAAAATAAGTGATGATATTCGCTTAGAACATAGGCGAATGGGAAAACGTTCTCCAGAAGTACGATCTGCACAAACAGAACGAGAAAACGCTGATAAAAGTTCAATTTGGTCCAGACATGAACACCTATTATCTCTTAGCACTACTACGCAAGAGGTTCCTAGCTCTGGCTCTGTCCCTAATGAGCTGAAGCAGTATCTGGACCAACCACTACTGGAGAGGAAATCAGATCCAATAAAGTTTTGGGTGAACTCCCGACACTTCACACCGGTTCTTTCGGAAATCGCGCTGAAGTACTTAATATGCCAAGCCTCATCTGTTCTGAGTGAGTGGCTTCTGCAGTTAACTCCGTGGTACCGGACAACAGGAGTAGATTAACAGGGGGACATGTAGGGGAACATGTAAAACAGAGAGTTCTTCTGATGTCAATATCAGACAAATACTGGTTTGATTGATTAAAATTGATTGTAAAAATAAAAAAATAAAAGATTTTTTTATTACTTCTACATGTCCATAATTTTCCAAATTTTACTTCAACATTTTTTATATATTTTGGTGAAACTTTAAGGAACCACTTGTTTTGGCAAAATTATCGATATTTGAAAATATCGATTATTTTGGCTCGATAACTATCAATACATGTTTTAAATATTGATACGATATCTATCGATGTATTTTTTTTACTTGCCCATCCCTAGAATGTAGTGAAGGGAGAGAGGGGGGAATTACCTTCCCTCCCACTGAAGGAGTTGTGTACGTACGGCTGACGTAAAATACTCCGCCATTTTGAATTCGTTGCCGCGAATACTGCGGAAGGGTGGGATAGAAATGAGAGTGATAAAAAACCTAAAACATGAATTCGTAATTTTTTTCTCCCTCTCTCTCGTCTTTCTCCTACCCGTTGAGTTCAATGGAAAAAAGAAATCCATCACTTTAGGAAGTAAGCTAAGGACCAAAACAGCCGGAAAAAATATGAGAAATATCACAATTTTACCCTGCCATATAGGAAATTAGTTTAAAACCAAGAAAAGCTATTGAAATGCGGAATAAAGGAGGATCCACCGCGACTATGTGAGTCAAATAAAACAACGAAGTCCTCCGTTTTGTTTGCACTGATTAAAAAATACTGATCCCGCCGATGGCATGACATATCTTCTAGAAAGCAAAACTAAGGTATAAAATATGCGGATTAATCAATGCATATATTTTTATTGAACACTATTTCCAGCCATTAAAGCCAACTGTAGCGCCATTTCTAGTGAAATGAGGCTTTCTGACTTAAATTATCGGTCATTTAACATTATCTTAAAACGTATAACAGACGGGTGCCTATATTTCACTATCATTAACTGTTAAATAAACTATGCTATTCAGGCTTATGGTCCTGCGAAAAATTATTTAATAGTATGCAACAGTTTTGCTGTGCTATGCTGCCGGCTTCGTCGGGCTTTTAAGAACAACAATGACCTTTAAAAAATAATAATAAACAATTCCAGTAGTTAAATATACTTTTAGTTCAATTCTTATAACAACAACAATATTTAATGCAATGCCGTTCGTATTTTATTGATGTATTTAATCGGCTACGGAGTACTTGTGTATTCCTACTACCGTATTTATAGGAAATATATCCAATTTACATCATTTTAGCATAAAACCATTATATCTGGTGCTCTAACAAATGCTATAGGCTTCTTTATATTAAAATGTATGGCTAGTTTTAAGATGGAGTAGCTTTTGTTAAGTTGATGTTAAATGAGAGTTTGGGTTTGGTATATATTACATCAGGATGTAGGTTAGTTGACGTAAGCGTTATTGACGAGAGGACGTATTAATTTAATTAATATTTAACCAGAGATTACAAAACCAGGCATTGGTATTTTGACTGCACTGAGAAAAGATATGATTGTTGCTATGCAGGTGAGGACTGTCATTAACGAGTACTGCGTGGATGATAAAACTGACATAAATTTCTTTATTGAATTCTATTAGTCGTGCGGCCTAGACGAGAAGAAACATGAGTACTTTTAGGGTCAATTCGGAGGCTATTCGCTAGGCTAAAATTGTTATAAATTTTCAGATACCGCTAGTTTAGGTAGGCCAAGTATATTTTGACCTCGCACAATGCATCTTTGGAGCTGATATAAGTAACAGTATAAGAAAGACTAGTTGATCTAAAATGTGCAAAAGTTCCGTCTTCTTACGCACCATTAGTGATTACCAAAAAAAACAGAATGAGTCACTAAGACACTTACCTCATTTTCGTTACTTCCATGTTCCTACTCCTTTGCTATGTTCACTAGCCGTTAACATGCTTGGTGTCCTAACACCCCCTGTCTCATTCTCATGTGGTGTTTCGGAGAGTAGTATGTAGATATAGATCATTGCAGAGTTATTCTCAAGTTTGGGCGTTTCTATCATTTCCTATAGGCATGGATTCAACCGGAAAATACTTTTTCGTGCCAATTAATATTTGAGCAAGCGAAGTCATTTCCAGAATTTATGCTGAGTGGATTGAACATATGGGTAATCTATCATAATAATCAAGGTTTCTCAATTAATAAAGGTTATCTACAGGCCTACATTCCTACCAATCCCATGCCGGCACGATTTTCGGATTTCGGCAGTTTCGATTTCCTACGCATCCCGTCCACCGGTCAAGTAATAATCTTCCCTAGTATTCTCCATGCGTTGAAGTTTCTCATCCATACATAAACACTATACGCGAATGATCACTAGCACTTTTATCATGTTCGAAAATGTAAATTTAGGTATTTCTGCGAAAATTATAATCACAGAATAAGTCACATTGCACTTTTTCTAGCTTCTATACTTCAGAACATAAATAACCACAGAAACTTTATCAGTAGTGGATAGAAGGTAAGACAAACGAGGAAGCGCTTGGCATGGATGGTTTAGGAAACTTCTCGAGGAGATTTGACGGCAGAGTAGAAGCCTGAAACAGATAATGAGGGACGAAGAGATGCTGAAGGTAGTGATACAGGGGAGAGTATTGGGTAAGCGGGGAAGGAGAAGAAAGAAAATAAGCTTTATGGACTGGATGAAGAGAGGCAGGTTGTCGCCCGAGCTAAAGAAATAATAATAAAGGAATAGCATCTCAATTTAAAAAAAAAACCTTGTAATTATGGACAGTTCTCAAATGATAATGAATCCTGGATACTGCGGGACTCGGCCCAGTGGGCCGGGTGTCGTGCCCGGCAGCGGTGGGAGCAAGGCCCCTGCGGTCGTCATCACACGAAATCCATGCTCAGTTGTAGTAGCATCAGAGGAAAAGAAGAGGAACGAAACAATCAGAATAGGCACGTGGAATGTTATGACTACGCTGAGGGTGGGGAAGCTAGAGAATATAAATCAAGAAATGGAGAGGGTGGGTGTAGACATCATGGGTCTGGGTGAAGTAAGATGGAAGGATGACGGGGACTACTGGAGCGATGGCTATAGAGTAATTTATTTATGGAGGGAATGAAAGTTAGCGCGGGGTTGCATTCGTAACGAATAGAAAACTAGGTAGAAAAGTAATGTATGCAGAACAGATGAGTGATAGGATAATAGTCGTGGAACTAAAGGCAGATACACCGAATTTAGTTATAAACCAGGTTTATATGCCTACCTCGAATCATAAAGAGGAGGAGATAGATGGGGTATACGATCAGATAGAGGAAATAATTGGTAGGATACCTGGGAGTAAGCACTTTGTAGTAATGGGGGATTGGAACGCAGTGGTGGGTGAAGGAAGAGATGGGCGGGAGGTGGGCGATTACGAGATAGGAAGGAGAAACGACCGCAGCAAGAAAGCTGTGGAGTTTTGCCGTAGAAATAACCTAGTATTTACAAATACATGGTTCAGACATCATCCTCGACGTAGGTACACTTGGAAGAAGCCGGGAGACACAGATAGGTTCCAGATAGATTATATAATGGTTCGTCACAGATACAGGAATAGTATTTAAAACTGACACACATTAAACACATGTGGTTGGTACACTTAATCACAATTAACATATGTGGTTGGATAAATAAATGGTGCTGGAAATAAATCGCAGAAAAAGAATTGCACTACGAAATGTAAGAAAAAAATATAATGATTTGTATTTGGTGTCTTCAACGAAAAGACTGTTAGCAAAGCATATCCTGGATCGATATATATTTTTTTAATTAAAGAAATTAATAAAGCAGTACAGAAAGGGTATGTACGGAGAGGGTACATGATAAAATTTTTTGAGATAAATGTTGATTACAGTAATAGTTTGATTCAGAGGGAGCAGGGGTCAATAAAATCTTGATCCTTAGCTACCTATCGAGTTGAGTAACTCGATAAATAAGACGGGCTTATATTTAAATATAAAATTGCTCAAGCTAGTTTCTTTTCAAGTGACCTAAGTGCGGGTGAGAACGCATGGCGTGGATTTCAGCGTGCGTAGGTACTCACATAGATTTGGTCTCGGAACACGCAATTATCCTCCCTAAGTCCACCGTGATGGCGCGGAAGCGTCAAGCTCTTCTTTTTTTCATCCGCAGTTACATTTTGTTTTATTCCCAGGCAGGTTCCCTTGAAAAAAATCCTCCCTGATCGGCCATTTCCCGTCGGACTAATCCGACTGCGAAGGCAGGCACAGGTCTCTGGGTACGCAAGAGGAAATAAACAAAACAAAATTTCGTCCCGCCTCCCACATTAACGCCCTCTGCAGCCGGTCTGACTGGCTGCTCATCTCGTTATCTTCAAAGCAAACCCACATAGGAAGAGCGTACACAGATATATGTATATGTACCTACGGTACGAGGATGAAAATGGAGGCGGGTGTTTTTCATTTTTACTCCCACATTTTCCTGTAACTTCATGATTTCCCAGCCCCTTTTCGTCTATCTAGTTTTTTTCTACATTCACACAATGTCTCTCGCGGTATCTCACACGTTATTTCATTCCAACAAGGAGTTCAACTTTATTTCTTTTAGTCCACATCTGCTGGGCGGGAAACTGCGCATCAAGGTATAACATTTCCAAGTTTTTGACGCGGTTTTCTATGTGCCCAAACAATCTTATCCTCAGAATATAGAAAACAGTGCCGATAATTTTATTCATTCATGTCTAGTTTTCCCTTTACACCGACGTATGTCGCCTGTTAAAGGGTTATAATTTATAATCAGCACGAAAACAATCGAGTCTCAAAATATCTAATACGATAAATAACGAAACTGGCCAATCTTTTTCAATTTTAACCCTTACGTCAAGTCACCAAATTTTTCGCACATTTTACGATCTTTCAAAAAGTAATAATTTAGCTTAAAAAATTTTAGAATTCGAACTAGATTGAAGTATGGGTCTCACTTAAGTCTCAATAGTCTCACTTAAGCACCAGCCAATACTCTCTGTGCTCTCTCTCTCTCAGGTATAATATCAGATTAGTTGGGAAGCGTTATATTTAAATACTGAGGGAGTATTTACAGAAAAACCGTAAAAGATATCCCCTTAAACAACTCCTTGTTCAAAATAGACCCTTTAGTTATTAGGTACTCATAAGCACTAGTAATACAATGTATTTTTTATAAAAACTCCTAGAAAAACAAAATCCCACATTTTACTCAAAATATTTATTAAGTAGCATTAACATCCCGCAATACTTTAACTTAATCACCTTTTTACTGCTTAAACTGAATGATAATCTAAGAGGAAATAAGTACAATTGATAACTCCAAGTTCAGAGAAAATACAGTAAAATCTAAGCGTAAACTAACTAATATTAATATACTGTTAGATATATTTATCGATATTATCGATCCTTCATAATCCTTTCATGACATTAAAATCTTTAGGGTGCCTACTTCAACATACAGTTAGAGATATCATTAGTCCCACAGTTAGAATTTTCCTTTCAAATTCTCTAAGCTGAGCATGAGGGATTATCGGTACTGCTCAAAGCTACATTCCTTTACTAATTTTTCAGAGCAAAGATTCGAATATCGATTGAATATTCAATGGTGAGCCCTTTGTTCCCCATCGCTTTTCTCTTTCAGACCCTTGAGGACTTGGGATTCCAGTCGAAAGCCTTTCATCTCACAAGTATGATGAAACGTCAGCTCCACACACAATTTCCTCCTGGTAGCAGTAAGAAACTTCAGGAATGCATGTTCCAACTCTGAACTAAGACTTTTAATGAAATTATCAATGGGCTTTAATCCCTTTACGGCTGGCTGTTTTAGAAGGGAGATCATTCTCCTCAGGAAATTCACAAAAGTTACGAAACCAAATTCTCATTCTGGTCCAGAATTCATTACCGTAAAAAGAATTGGTAGGACAAGGTGGTAATGATTTTGAACACTTGGGATGAATATTTATTAAATATAAAAGGACGGATAGACGAGGAGATTAAAAGGTGTAAGAGCGCTGGAAGAAAAGTCGTAGGTAGCATTTGGAGTATTTCAAGGACTTAATGTCTGTCTTGAAGTAAATTTTTCCGAGTACAAAAGTGAATAACTCCCCACTTCATTGAGTAGCAGTGAAACTTAGGCATGCAAGGTTGAGCATACGTGATGGCTAAACGCAACGGGTATGGGTTTATCCGAGAAGTGTTTGCGATAAAAGTAGGAGGGATAGGGTAAGAATGAAAGAGTGATCAAAGAATGTGGAATGGGTTCTGCGGTAATGGACACACATAAAAGAAGTGTACTTCGTGTGATTGGCTATGTTGAGGGAATGAAAGAGAGTTAAATAAACAGATGCATGATAGTAAGGTAAATAGTGTTTGAGTAAGGGGTAGACCGAGGAAGTCATGAATGAATGCGGTGGAAGACACTCTTAAAAGGAGAAATATTATAAGTCTTAAGAACAGGAAAGCGTGTTTGAAGCAATGAATGAATGTGGCAGAACCGAAGGATGCATGGGGGCAGTATATATTATTAAAACTATTATAACGGAGAAAGTTTTCTAGGCCTAAATTAAGCTCATTGGCTGCGGCTACCCCGAAAGGGAACAACATGATGAGTATATATGTATGTGCGAGGTGCATTGTAAATACACCCGGGTAACAATTAATTGATGTAGGAGAATTCGGAAAATTTGAAATTTCGGTATTGGTCGGTCGTAATTGCAACGGTCACCAAATTTTTCCAAGTTATCCAGCATAATGTAATTATCCTAAGTTGGCGTCGTTTTTTAGCCAATGCTTGAGCAGATGCCAGCCCCTAATATGGCCAACCGCAGTTACCAACGTCCGGTTGTAATCTCTGCGGTAAATATTTAGCTCAAAATTTGGAGTTTTTTCAATGTGCCTTAATGATGAAAGTTAATAAAGCTTTCAAAGGGAAGTAGGAAAGTTTCAATCCATTGAAACGCAAAAAGAATGATGGAACATGTTAAATGAGAGTCAAAACAAAGAAGGAGAACATGCGTAATAATGAGAGTGCAATCAGTTCAATTTAATACACGTCAAATCAACTGTTCAGATTGATATTTAATTCCTACAGTCATTGCAAAATCCGTGGTTTGATTGGTGGAGTAGCAATAATTTACTGTGACGCTATAGCTTTCACATAGTATTTTAGTGTTACACAAACTGTTATCATTTCATTAGAAAAATTATTTTTAAATCCCCAAAGTTGACTGCCTTTTATGCCTGCATATTATAATAAACACAGTTGCAATTCCATTTGTGGATTAAGAATAATTTACTCAAAATGATAACAGCAAAAATAAAATAAAATATTTGCTATAAAACCAGCCAGGTTTAAAAATACCGATGTGTATCTGATTGTATACTTATTGTATACCTATTGTACCGTATTGTTATGCTGTGATTTAAATATAAAATATGGTGTCTCAGTGCATTTGAAAGCTAGCGTAAAACCGATCCGAATACATAGAAGACATATTTTTTCCGAGGTGAATTATTCCCCATTATCCGAGTAAAAACAAGCAAAATATATTGTTTTCCGGAGAATCTTCCGTAAACATATTCAGCGATATCTAATGAAAATAATACAGCCACCATTTAGGCTACATCACATAGGCTGCAACATTGCAGGTGCCAGAAATATAGGTTGTATTGCTAGACCAATATCATTCAACGTTTTTCAATTCTAACGTATTTGTAGGATGCTTTTTCATTGTATGTTGATTTTTTTCATTTTAGGAGGAAGTTAGTGGGACTATTGGCAAAAGAGCGAAGAAAGGAAAAAAATCGGAGAAGAAAATGGCTCACGTAGGGAGAGATGTTTTCGAATGCCAGACTTTCGCTCTGTTTTTTCAGATTAAATCGGTAGATCTGCTCGTGCCAATCCAAACCGTATGTATTAAAGTTCCGAAATTGAAATTTTCATCCCTGACAGCCTTACGCTTCCGAAAATTTTAATCCGTCTATATATTACCCAGCTTTTCGCAGCTGGAGCTTGTGGCAGGGGGTGTTAGATCATCAGCCATGAAAAATTGAGGGAATAGGAAGAAGGAAATAAGTATACGAATAGGAAAAAGGAGTTAAAGGACGACACTGAAATTTATGTTTACGAAGCATCTTAAGATCGGTTACATAATCTCTGGTCAAATATTTTCTCCGCATGGAAACGGAAGTTACCACCTTCTCCCATTCATTATGTTCAAGTCAACAATCCGAGAGTCTGATGTGACATACAAAACCCAATCTCTCAGTAAGCATAAATGCAAACGGTATTGTATTATGAAAAATTATCATTGTCACTTGAATATGTCACTATGTGATGAAACCCGGGTCGTAAGAAATAAATCAATTAAGTGGGTCATTACGAAGTGTAATTTTTATTTCCGATAGCATAAAGTCAACTCAAAGGCTAATCCATTTTGCGGATAACGTAATTCACGCTTTATAAAACGGGTCCTTGGTGAGTATTAATTAGTTTTCTTCCTATTAGGAGCAAAACACGCCAAATTGATTAATTACCGATTCATAACTTCGCTTCGGAGACTTAATCCATACAGAACAAATATTTTGATATTGATGCCCTCCGTTGTCTTCCTGCCCATGGCTCTGAGTGTGTTAAATCAAATTAAATACTGACTTCCATTTCTGTTAATGTTGCTTATAAAATACTACTTTCACTAATGGCAAGCCTTGGCTATCAGAAAGCAAAATTAGAACAAAAAAGATTTTCCGAAAAATATAATATTATTAAACACTTTTTCCAGTCAATGCCCAGAAAAAAATTTTCTGTGGAAAAGATTTAATATAATTTTCCGACTGGCCATAAATTTTGTTAACATCAAATTAAAGAAAAAGCTTTTACGGTTAACGTTACCTGACAATAAAACCACGCCCTAGTGCCTTCCTCTATTATTTCTGTAGTCAATATAGGTGCGTGAGAAGTATAATTGTTCGTACCTATCAGTTTGGAAGTGAATGTCTCTTATTTTGTGTCATCTATCAGTTCCAGAGATATAGCGCGGGGTCAAATAATATCTTCCATGTTATACTGAAACTCGCATGTTCCGACTTTTCCAAGCAATCTGAGTCTTGTGTGTACCTCTGAGTATCTGGTGGCTCTCGATCTAGTCCTTCTATCAGCTAGACTTTACTTTCGCCAGTAAACATTTTAACGAAGCTTGAGCAAAATATAAAAATACAATGGAAACCTTTGTTGTTTTTAATATTTCACTTAGTATGTCTTTCCATGCAGCATTCCAAAGTCTAGCAGCGTATTCGATATGTGGCTCAACTACATCGAAGTAACATTATTCTCTCAAATTTTCATCTTACCGGGTACCTATTTATCAATGATCAGTTCTCCGAGTAATATGCCAAAAACAGTCATATTTCAAAAAGGTTGGTTATTTGAGGATACGAACAACAGCTGAGGTTTCAAAACTGGCAGTGCCCGAGATTTTTCACTGGAATCACGACCCCCACTTGAGTGTATAGTGGAGGCATTTCAAGTATAGTAAGTAATGTTTGCCCGATGAGATATTTATCAGTGATCCTCTTGTGATCCCCCCCCCTTAGTTTAGAGCAGGCTAATGCCGAAGCCAAGTTTCACTCAACCCCTCCTCCCATCCTTTAATGACCGTTACCTTACCTGCCTACCCACCTATCCTCGGTGGCGCTAATTATCTTGGTTAGCGGTCTCCTCCTTGCATGACCAGCCGGTTATCGACTGGCCGGGTTGGAGCTTGCTAGAAACATGGCGACTTGCGCATAATATCGGGAGCGTTCCATACAAGGATTTGCAGTAAGCGCAGATTGGAACACATCAGCGCAATCTAGCGTACGCGAACGACGCTGAATTGAACGATATGCGTTGGCAAAGCGTTTGGTAGGTGACTTTCTGGTCGGTATAGCATTCTGTGGGTGCACAACAGTCATAGTCGTATGTTTTGGATATAGCTATTGAATTCGATCAAAATAAATGTTTAAAAAAAGGCAAGCTTTTAACCACACAATAATTTAAACTTTGCATCATTAATGTTGGACGTCTTCACTGAATATCAATACAAAAACAGCAATCGCTGATGCAATTATTGAAGTTTTGTTATTATTGAGTTCACATAAACTCTGCTCCTGATCTTTTTATAAGAGCGTTGCCTAGTGCGAAAGGTCTGAAACGAATGGAAAGCAAGAGCGCTGTTGAGCTGAGAGGTGAGCAGCGCACTTGAGCGAAAGCTCTTATTATTACAACCATTGTCCCTTTAGCCACTCTTCATGTAGGGACTCGGTACCCCTGCCACCCCAATTGACAATAATATCGTGCCATACTTCTCTTCCTCGCTCTCCCTCCGCACGACAATCCAACGTTTTTTTTTGTTTAAGCATTCCCCCAACTCCTCACCCTTCACCACCCTCCCAATTCCACTCGCACCGAATATACACGAGTAGGCAACCCAACCTAATAAATCTACCGCCGAGCTCTCCCATACAGTCGTCGACGGCATCCCCAACAACACCTCCTCACTTCCTTTTCTCTCTTTCCCCCACACCGATTCTGCAAAGGATCACGCGTACCCCTCCTCCATCCACAGCCAGAGATCCCCTCCGCCCCGGAGAGAGACCCTATTCCCACCCTTTCTCCAATCCTGTCTGCGAAAGAAAATCCACCCATCCCCGTGTACCGCAGCCGTCACTTCGCCCCACTCACTTATTGCTGGAAATTAAACTGTTCCCGCCACGTTCCTGGTGCGTTATCCCCTCCCCCTTATACTATAACAAACAGTTTTTGGCTTAAAATTGGGGAACTATTTTTTTTAAACACAATAAAAACTCGCTAATAGTGTTAAATTCTGTTTTCTTGTAAATCCACGGCGATTATATATTTGTTTTCACCTCTCATACAGAAGGCATCTTCAGGTCGAGGTCATCTCGTTGATTAATATATAATCTAATAATCGTAATCTCGTATATGCTGGGTTTTTCAAAGGGGAAGAGGTTAAACATGTAGACATGGAGAAGAGGAATTATACATCAGTATGAAATGGTTAATCAAGACGCTCGGAAATAAAAGCAAACTACGAAAGCCAATCATAATGCTACTTAACTACCAGCTACCGTACTCATAGCGGCCAAAACGCTTATATGTTGGGGTTAAACTACAGCGGAAATACTTCGACCTGAATACACCACCTTGATGTAAGATTAAACGTCTACAAATCAACAAATATTTGCAATGGAATTACCTGATATCAGAATGTGGAACCTCGGGGAAACCAGAAGAATAACTTGTTAGTATTTACCCATCCTTAATTTTTATACATCCGACCATGGTTTCAACGGATAACCGCCATTATCTCACTGCAGTTACTGCATAATTATGCCCGCTTTGTTACAATATTTTGCGATTATCGCTTGAAATATATATCACATACCACATTAAAAATCAAAAGGCGATAGCCCGGGAGATCATTATCACAATGCAAAATCACCAGCATGTCTTGAATCGAAGTCAATGTATCACTGTATCTTAATCAATAAATTTTAATATCGCAATCGAGACATCGGAATAACGCCATAGATACATAGAAATACGGCAGTCAATAGTGGAAGGCCAATTCAACTCGCTTCACGATACCTACATTTCGCATGAAATCATACATCGATGCAGAGTATAGCCTGGAGGAAACACCGCAATGAATGCATAGTAATACGGCAGTAATGCATAGTAATACGGCAGTAATGCATAGTAATACGGCAGTACGGCAGTAATACAATAATTGCTTATTAATACATCACATATCGCATGAAATCACAAGTCGACGGATGGCATAGCCCAGAGGATCAATATCCCAATGCCAAATCTACGGAATGTCTGACACCACAGTTGATACATCAATATATCGCACTCAATGCATTGAAACGTCACTATAGATACATAGAAATGCTTCCATAGAAGTATAGAAATACCGCAGTAGATACATTGACATGATTCCCTGAGGGGATCCCGTAATATATCTAAATATGGAGAATCAAAAAAAGAGAGGCAGAATGAATGAAAAGGGATGGGGGACGGAAGTATATGGGGGCTGGAGATGTGAAGGAAGTCAGGAAGTGCGGGAGGATGGATAATCTTTTGTTTAAGCCCATCTCGCTCAGCGGCGTGAGCGTGTGTGCTTTTTTTCCATTTGGTAGTACTCTCACCACCCACCAACCTTTCAAAACATGAAAGAGCTGCTCCCCGATCGATGAAGGTAATATCAACGTGTGGATTTTCGGGAGCTTTTCTTTTCTCCGAAATTTCCGAGGGCTGGCCTCATAACATCGAGGCGTTGGCGACACGTTGGCTTGCTGGTCGAAAACTTGAGTGTCGCACCGTCATCGGCATTCAACAGTTCTAGGCCAGGCTGGAGCTTTATCATAGATTTGGCAGTTGTTTTGCTGATTGACACCTTTATTGCTGATTGACACCATCATCACTATAAACCAAGTGCAAGCCCACTTTCCATAGATTTAAGAAAAGAGTAGATGGTGTCTTGACTCACGTAAATGGAGTTTTTTTGCAAGAAATGACCCACCTAACATGGTCGACGCGCGCAATTTGTCTATATTTTTTATATAACGTTTAGGATACCATAAATATTCATTTATCATATAAAATTAACAAAGTCATAAAGGGTTCAGGCATAAGTTCCCTTTAGAAGCCCAAGCTGCGATAGCCAAGTAAATTATTAAATAGGTATATAATGATCAAAATGTGAACAAAATTGACTATTTTGGCGCCAAAAACACAACTTAGGGGCAAAAGCGATTACAATATTAATATTGAACGCAAGAATTAAAAACAAACTGCATTCTTTAAGCCAACAAAAAGTGAAAGTACCCTTATATCTTAAGTGCAAGTGATTTTAAAAAGAAAAGTCCCACATCGAGTGCAATGCTTTTCTTATGGGGCTAAAAAATAACGAATCAGGGGGAAAAAACATCAACTTTAAATTGTTGTTTGTTGACTTTACTATATTTTCTGCCGGTTTTGCATTTTTTCTGCTATTCAGTAGTTTAAATTTCAACCCTAATTCTTGAGTACAAGTAATCTTAAAAAACAAAAATAGAAGTCACTGTACCGATTCAATGTTTTTCTTACGAGGATAAAAGTTAACAATATGGGGTTAAAATCATCCCTTTAAATTGTTGCGCGGGGATTTTAATACTTTTCCGTTCGGTTTCAGGTCACAATCAGTATTTCTACCAATTATTAATTTCATAGATCACTTGAAAGTCCTTTACACGGGCGTGAATAACAGAGGGACAGACACACAGACTTCAGTGAACAAGGGATCCCTACTGAACATGATAAAATAAAAGCTTTGTACAATTCCACAATATGATTTATTTCACCGATCGATTTCAACGTCTGAGCGTCATTGTCAAGGTATACATGTGACCTTGTATATGTATACCTTGACAATGACGCTCAGACGTTGAAATCAATCGGTAAAATAAATCAAATTGTGTAATTGTACAAAGTTTTTCTTTTAACATGTTCAGTGCAACTAAATCCCACCAAGTATCGCCTGCCTCCATTGAAATTAAATGATCCCTACTTATATAGATAAGATTTACATATTTCGGAAGAAATCGTTGTTTACCTCGCATAATAATTTTTTTTTAAATTGCAAATCAATTATTTATCAATTACATTTATATAATTATTATACTTTTAATAAATTTTAGTATGTAATCTAAAAATTATATATAATTTTCATTTTTTAACTACGTGTTCTGATACTGACGGCAAATAACTACCTAGACAGCCAAAGGGTATTACCTCCCGATCCCACGATGCCAGTTTTGTCTGAAAATCCCAGGCTACCCCTCAGCCCACCCTCAAGACGAACCTGCGGCTACACCTACGAGAAGGCATAATCCTGCGAGGATGCGTAACGCAGCGGGGCTTAGCGGATTGCGCATGTGCGAAAGGGGTTTACTTGTAGATGCACCGACAGCAACGCATAGCAATATATTCGCTTACCGAGAGATTGTGTGGCAATTAACGACCAGGATGCAACCCGTCATTCGCAATAGCAGACGGTAAACGGGCTCATAGGAAACTTTGGATAAGCCAAGGAAGATGGCTGACAGCTGAGGCCATTTGCACCGTGAAAAATATGTAGATGGATGGGAAAGGACGGGAGGGTAGGTCGGCAAGGAGGGATTATTTCGTGAATTATGAAAATTATTCGGTGTTAGCAGTAGCCATTCGGAATAAAGGCATTCTTGATATTTCGTAGTTCTGAAAAGCTCTCCTAGTCGGTGAAAGCCTTTTCCCTATGGACAAGTGAAGACAGCACATTATTAATTTCGGATGGATGATGATAGCTATTCCCGTTAACGTCTCATTCAGCGTGGGTCTGTTTCCTATACACTCTGTGGCACAGACTACCATCCTTCTTCTGCAGAGCCAGAATATCAAGGAGAGGTATATGGTCGTTGCTTTCCTACTTCATCGTGAAACGCATTTATTAGGGTGCTGTATATTGGTGTATTGCAGAAATTCGTTAGCGATATCGAATCCGTGCCAAAATAACAAGGTGTCTTCCACGTATCTACAGAAAACAAGTATCGTGTGATAAGGGCTTTCTCCTCTCGATTACTCTCCAGGTTGAAATTACTCATCTTATTTCCACAAGTATTAAGCATTAAACCTGTTACAGCCTTCTTCGGTTTTGGTCCTTCAATCCCTTGCGTGGACGTCCCAGAGATTTTCTGCTTCTCGCTCAACATTTCCATATCTGTTTGGGTATTCTTCCTTCAGCCATTCTTACTACCTGTAGTCTTCATTTATTTCTTCATTCTCGCATCGAGTCCCAGATTCCATTTACGATGTGTTCTTTCGTTGTATACGTATTTATTTTTTTGTTCATTCGTGTATACCCAGCAGCTCTTCTTAAAGATTTCATTTGAGATGTATATAGTCTTCGTTCATTTGCGTTTGTAATGGTTCAGTTCTCACTGCCGTATATTCCCCAGAAATTGTCACAGTTTCATAAAACGTTACTGATGCGTCTTTTCTTACCATATTTCCTAGAGTTTGCTATATTGCACCGTGGTGTAATTGTAAAGTTGTAGGCTGAAATTACTAAGCCAACTAAGAGTACAGTTAGAAAAAAATTACAATAATTATTGCAAAATTTAAAATATTGATTATTGAAAATTTTGTCCAACTGTACTTTTACTGTGCTCAACAAAATATCTAGAGGCCAATAACTGTAGGGTGGCCAATAACTGTACGGTTTACCCTACGTGAAAAAAAAACCGAAGCTATTAAATCCAACCCAGCCGTCCCTCAGGAGTGCGTTCGATGCCCCGTCGACCACGCCCCCTCCGAGAGAGCTACACCCCCGAATCTCTCGCCCGTGCCTGCCTCTCCCCACGCGTCCACAAACACGCTGACACGGAAAAGCTCACTGGGGAGAGGGAGGGAACGAACCACCCCCGCAGTGCAAAGGGGGGAGACGGGGGGGGGTGGGAATGAAGAGTAGGGGAGGGTTGTGTGCCACACGCGCTCGGAGCGAGATATCGATTAGTACCATTCTCTCTCTCTCGAACCCGACCGCCGCTACTCTCCCCTCTTCCTCCCTCCCCAGCACGCCTTCGAGACCCCGACACCAGATGGAGTCCCCCTCTTACCTCTCACACTTCACTCCCAAAAATCCGTCTCTCCTCCGTCTCCCTCTCTCTCTCTACTCTCATTCCTAGGGACGAGGGGCGATTCTGAAGAGCGATCATAAAATCGATTGTAAATACATCGAATCGCATCGAATTGCTTAATCGAATCTCGTTTCCTCGAATGCCTCGAGTACATTCAACTCTTATCCATGGCCTAGAGTACATCTAATTGGGAGGTAAGTAATTCATTCGAAGGAATCAGGCTCAATTTTGTGAAATCACATCGTTAAAGAAGATACAAACTTGTAAAATTTCATATACTTTTTATAAGATGACTTTTTTTTAAATAAATAGTTGTAGTAGATAATCAGTAGTTACTCGACCAAACCGGTTTGGTCGAGTAACCCCATTCCTACGAAATGGAACGATTCTGGAAAGGTTAAATAGACTTCCATGACAAATATTAGATTAATTTTCGCATGATTGCGAAACGAATGCGACCAAATCGTGATTTATCATGCTGTTTTCGTTAATTCTGGTATCTAACGGCAACAATTACCATTAACGAGTTGCTTAATTTTTCCTTTGAATCGTCTAAAAACACTATCTGTCTATCGATATTTTATGAAACAAATGAAGAAAATCCACCTATTGAATAAAATAAGTCAAGACTTTACATCAAGGATAATCGTGAGTAAAGAAAGGTTCATAAAACCAGCAAATTTGTTAAACGTTTTATGGGAGATTTTGCCAAGAGCAACAGTGTTAAAAGCACAAGAAATAAAATATTGGCAATCGGTCCTGGAAGAGGCAGTAGGTATAATATTTCGCCATGTGTTATGACTCCAAAATTGTGTGCTATGCGTAGAGCAATAAAAGAACAGTTTACTGCTCATGCTTTCGGGTTGGCCGATAAAGCAGTAGTAGTTAGTTCCTTAATTGGGAAGGCGGATGAAAACAGAGACATTTGCATCATAAATGTTGGTTGTCTTTGCAAGTAATCGATACCAATGCTGGGCTTATATCTTCCCTTATACGAGTACTTCACCTTTTAATCCTACCTTAATATATTTTTCCGGGCCTCAAGCGCCCAATCTTACAAAACAATGCAAACGGGTTATGATGAAAAATATTCTCCACAGCTGAGATTGAAATCCGAGCAACTACAATAAGAAGCTTCAGCAGAAACCTCACTACTCTCCATCTCACAGTTACAAAACAACTTTTACTACTGTTAGTGAAGTCTGTTCGGGTTTTCCACTGGGTCAAACTCATGATTTCTGCCGACGTTTCGATGTACGAGTTGTCCATCGTCAACAGGGCCTGTCATGCCGATGTCGATGTCGTATATCGAAACGTCAGCAAAAATGTAAAGCTTGATACAGTGGAGAGCCTGAACAGACTTCGCCAACAGCATACGCCGGGAAAGCATCAGATCATTCTTGAACTTTAACTACTTTATTGCGGGCATACACTAAAGCGATGAGTCACAAACTAATTACTGGGATTGAAGTAAATTTAGGAGCTCCCAATTTCACTTAACATTGTATTAGAGTAGCAAACATAGTTTAAGATTTCTTGATCCACCTTCATGATGGAGGTGGAGTTGGTGAAAGGAAGGAGGAAGTGATGTTGCGACTGGGCATCTCTTTTTCCTTCCCCTCTTTATTCCACTCAATTTATTAATGTAATAATAGTTACAAACCCGTATCTCTATGTTCCCAAACACTTCCTAATGCGAATTTAGTGATAAACGATCCACAGTAGTCGATGAATTCTATTATTTCAGGCTTAATATTGTGAAAATTCAAGGTCACAAAATAATTGAGCTACGTATTTTTCATAAGATTAATTTTATGCACGACCGGTATCGTCACATATATATAAATATGATGACAACTGGTGATTTCACCTAAATGACGAAACCAGTTGTATAAAGAAATGTCATAGTTGAAAACGCACACAACTAATTTATCTATTGACCATAGTATTCGATTCAGAAAATCGGAAATCGTGGCGAAACACTCGATATTTTTTAGCGAACTGTATCGGAATCTCTCTCATTCTTCCTTCCGCCTCTGTTCCGGGCTCTGCAATCTCTTCTTCCGCGTTCCCCCATCACAACTTTGGTCGGGTTCCATCCCATTCCGCACATGCCCACACATTCTTCCTTCCGCCTCTCTCCGCCGCCCTTATCTCATTCGCCAAACAACCCCAGCCTTCAACACGCCCTTCCTCTCACACTCCACGAACGCCATGGACACCGTCACCTCCTCGTATGGCATGGAAAGGCAAGATTAGGCGAGTGGCCTCTCTCCATGCCCTGGCACGCTGACAAAGACCAGTGAGAAAAATTATCATCCTCAACAGTCACGAATTATCAGATTGCATTGCTGCATCTCTCCACTCTATTCACTTCAAAAGTCTTCATATTAACATTTTTCAAAATTTTCTTATAGTCAAGAACGTTTCATATGACCCTCATCTAAATACACTATACTAGAGTATGTATGAAACAATTCATGCATGTAATAGGAGAGTTTTCACAGTCTTCTTCTTCCTTCATTCCAGGTTTAGGTAATTTGTTTGTTCCAGCTTCACCATCGTAATCTCGGCCTCCCAACACTTCTCCCTAAAGGCTTATACTCTAAAACCTTTCTGGGAATACTTTCTAGAGGCATGCACTCAACATGTTCTTTCCATCTTTCTTTATAATTGGTTGCTTCTTCTGTCACTGATTGTACTTGTATTCCTTGCCTTAAGCCTTCATTTTTACATGGTCCAGGCGTGTGCCCTTTCACAAATCTAAGGAATTTCATTTCTGACGTTTCAATTTGTTTTAAGTCTCTTGTTCTAAGTGCCCACGCTTATGATCCGTACAGTAATGTGGAGACATCCATTACTTCGTAAAATTTTATCTGAGTTTCTTTTGCATTTTTTCCCTTCAGAGCTCTTCCTATAGTCCCACACATTCCTTGGTAATTAGTTGTTTGATTTGAAATGTCTCTGCCCTCTTCATAGGTGATGTTGCCTCCCAAATATTTAAAGTGTGATATCTGATCTAAGATATTATTTTAAATTATTATTTTAGTTCGGATTGGGTACTTTCCTAGGAATGCCATTGTCTTGGTTTTTTGTACAAATATCTTCAAGTTATAGTCTCAAGATATCAGATTTAATTTATGGACAGCCAATTGTAAATGGTCTGAATTATCTTGAATTATGACTTGGTCATCTGCAAATAGCATTGAGCTTAAAACTTCGTTTTCTTTTATTTGTATTCCTGGTGGTGTAACTTTTTTCCATTCTCGTAGGCAGTCATCTATGTATATATTAAATAAAGTAGGCGATAAAATACACCCTTGTCTAGCACCTTGGTTGGTAATAATTTCCTGTGTTAGGCTTTTGCCGAATTCAGTATCAATTACAATTTTCTGATTTTTTTAGAGAGATTGAATGGTTTTAAGTAAATGAATTGGGGACCCTCGTTTTTCCATTATGGACCAAATTTTTTCTCGATGAATGCTATCGAGTGCCTTCTGGTAGTCTATAAAAGCTATGTGTGTCTCCAGATTAAATTCTATACGTTTTTGTATCATCAGTTTTAAACTAAAAACATCGTCAATACATGATCTTCCCTTACGAAATCCTGCCCGTTCTTCGAGCAGCAAAACTTGAACTGGAAATTGTTTGGAGTCTCTCATTAATGATTTTGCTGTATATTTTGTATGTTACATTTAGTAGGCTAATACCTCTGTAATTTTCTGGCTTGTTTCGTTCGCCTTTTTTGAATATAGGAATAAATTTTGCAATTTTCCATTCGTCTGGTATGTCAAGGTAAGTCCAGCACATATTGTAAAGGTGTAGCATTCGGGGAATTAAAGGGGGCCACCATACTTTATTAATTCAGAGTTGATACCATCTAGTTTAAGTGCATTTCTGTTCTTTGTTTTCTTTAATACGTTTTGTATTTCTGTCATGTTGATGGGATCTAAGCCAGTTGTGTCTGTTTTTTTTCAAATAAAAATTCTTCAATTGGGCTGTATCAGAGCTGTTGATGATGCTTAATCCAATCCTCGTTTAGTATTATATTTATTTGTGCAACATCCCTTTCTGTTTTGTTCAAGTGCTTTAACATTTTCTAGGAGAATTCTTGTCTACCGTATACATCGATTTCTATACTACTTATCAATGTATCCCACGATGTCATATGTGTTGTCTTACAATCGATCTCATTCTGTTTCTAATAGTAGGTATGGTAATTTTCTTTTGCTTCCTCATATTGCTTTTGTACTCCCTGTATGCTCTGTCTTTCTGTTCGATGGCTTTTTTAATTTTCAGATTCTTAAACCTCTTTTTCGCCTATTTTTTGTTCTCGTGACAATTAGTTCATTTTCTATTTGTTTTATGGCGTTTGCAATATTTCTCCATTCTTCGTTTATATTAGTACCTGTAGACGTTCCTTGGAGTAGTTGGGTTAGTCTTTTTTGGTACAAATTTCGGATACTTACTTCTCGCAATAGGTGTATTAGTAGGCTTAAGGCTTTAACAGTATGAGATGTAATTATTAGTAGATTAATAGATTTTACAATAGAAAATCGTGTATGTTGCAATGCATGAATGCAATAGAAGCGAAAGAGACATGCAAGGATACGGCATTTCAAAGGAAATTATTTAAGTAGAGGCAGTTTTCTAGGCCAAACAGCAATAACTTAGCTCGTTGACGGTGCCTACCACAAAAATCGTGATAGGTATGTTTACGCATGCAAACGTTGCACACTGAAGTACATATATTTTATTCGTCAGCAATAGTCGGGTTGGTTTTTCTTCGATGAATGCTTACGAATCCCCATTGGAAACTGCTGCTCCCAACCCAAAGTGACCCAGTGGGAACCTCTATTATATTTTTTCCTCCCCCTAATGGTAGATTATGTATGCTACTTCAATACTGAAAATTAAAACCATTATCAGAAAACTCAAAATCATTTTGTGTAAAAGGCTCAATCGTATTCGATGAATACGTCGAATTAGATTTTTAGTAGGCACTTAATGGGATGGATATAAATATGATACTTATTTTTCACCCGTGTCTTGAATACCAATACCAATTTACCAATCACAGGCAAGTAGATATTATCAAGAAAGTACCGGTTGTGGAGCCAGAATCAACGAAGCAAATTTATCACTACGACGCGTTGTGATATCGTGTGTGGTGAGTATTCGAGTACTAATAGTAAAATTTGTTCCTGAACCTAGTAAGCAACATTCTTATTTACCGAAGATTTTAAAAGAAGGGAGTTTTGCACAATGCGAAAAGCGTTGATTACGTACGTATGAACAACTTAATCAAACACAATAGCTTCTGCGCATGCGCCGTACAGAAATTGAAAGGGAAAGTTGGATGATATGAAAGGGTTTATTGAAGACTTTTAGCATCCAATTTTCAGCAAGCTGATTTGAGTTTGATTTTCAGTGCTGAAATAAGTATAAGCGCCGTGTGAAACGGGAATTCAGTCATCCTCGGCGATTCTCATTTGTCGCTCCATCTATTATAGTTTTCAATAGGCTGTGTCGTCAAAGAATAGGGTACCTTGTGTTTATCTCTTCTACATAGCAGACTTTCCTGAAATTTACTTTCTACCCTAATATTTGTAGAACTTCTTCCATATCACCACAGTTTGATTGCATGTCCGTTCTTACTCTGTCGTCAAAGGTTTCTTGTCATAATTCATTTGCATCCTTTTCTAGTAGCTCTGCGCGTTTTAGTACCATTATTCAGAGTTACAAAATGTTTTCCATTGTTTTCAGTTATGTTTTCTCTTATTACTATAATTTATGGATCACAGCTGAACATTTTTTAGTTTTAATTTTACCGAAAAGAATTTTTTGTTGGAAAATTGTTCGCATCCTTATTTTAAATAAGAAGAAGGAATTTTGGCTTCAAAATTTAGGCGATATCCTGCGTTATATCACTTAGGCCGAAAAAGCAGCATTTTTATGGCAAGGGTTATGAGCAGGTAGGTTATTTACCGGCATGAGTTACGGTAATTTCCGAAAAATGCTGCAATTTTCGAAAATTACCGTAATTTTCCTCAAGCACTGTAATTATTTGTCAACTTAACTCTTTAAAAGTGGCAATTAAAGTGTAAATTGGAAGGCCAGAAATACCGGGACCAGCGTTTTGACGCTCATGTTAAACCAAGAAACTTTAAGCATGAAGAACATAAAAAGCTTAGCTTACAGGAAGACAATTTGGGTTTCCATGTAACAGTTTGATCCAATATTTTGTACAACAGGATATTTATGATCCTGAGGTAGCTTTTGGTTGCCACTTGGGTTAAATCTAACACGAAGCTAGCGTTATAATAAATAAATGTCTACAACGTAAATGATTTCATCTGTTTTGTTTCAGAACACTTGGTTAACATCAAGAACAAAGAACTTTTACTGCGGAGGACAGGAAAAATTAAAAATTTGGCAAATTTGTCACGTGGTCTCGGGCACTAATTGAAGAAATGGTAAAAATAAGGAGGGCTAAGGCCTAACCTGCGTTTATTTCTAATTGAATTGAAGGATTGTAGCGCAGTACTAGCGAAAAAATCCAATACATTTACTCATTCTCATGGTTGAATGATTCTTATATCTCCAGATATTACCAGCTAGATTTTTCCCATCACTTTTAAGATGGCAGTCTGGGGGAAAAGAGACTTAATTCTCAATCGTCACTAGTTTTTCTTTCCGCAGCATAATCTAAATTTTTCATCCTTTTTCTTGTGTCCGTGTAATCAATTTCGCTGAAGCATACATTCACTCATGGATGAAGAGTTTGAAGAATACTTTTGGTAAATTTAGCTCGCAATAGATTTAGCCGAGGACTCTCCAACCACACTGTTTGTACGAAGAACGATTCCGTCTGACTTTTTCACATCGTGCGCTTTAACGTGGTACCATCTGGACGCGATCCAGCAACAAAAGATCCCGTTTTCATTCATGCATTTTAGAAATTCCACAGGAACGTGCTCTGTCATGAAGCTTGAAAAAGAATTTCATTCAGCTCCAAGGATTGCTGCAGCAGAAAAATCGAAGCCGTCGCATATGAGTAGCTAGGTCCATGGTTTGAACGAAATCCAGTTGTGAGACCATTCGAAAAAAATCATGAAGCCATAGATAGCTTTAGATGGTCCCAGTATGAGAATAAATACATTTATGAACCCATGACCTGTGAAAGTCGGAAACAGCGCAGAGCGAAACGAGAGAATTCATACTACTAAAATATTTTTTAATAACAGAAGGATTTATTCTCCGTGAACGAAACACTATCATACGCTAAAGCATCAAAAAGCGTGACACTAAGATTTTAATTTATACGGGTCCATCAAATCGAAAATAAAATGAAAAAATTGTTGATTATATTATATTAGCTAGAAAATTATTAGCATGCAGGCCAATTAAAATTAACCTTCTCATGCATTAACTAGCGGGAACCACGTCCACCGATATTAAAAATGAGAACTTATTATTACGGATATATACATTATAATATGTTCTGTGCTCACATTTTAGGAGCTGTTGAATTAGGATCAGGGATTTAACCAATTTTTGGAAGCATGGCATAGAGGGATTGCATTTAAGTACCAAAAATAAAAGATCCCACATCACTATAATTTTTTCTTTAACTATAAGTAAAACTAGATGAGCACCAAATGATTTGATTCGATGACATTAAGACCATAAGTTAGGTGCGCTAAACTTTGGCTACTCATGACATAAATAAGTATACTTTCGTGTATCACTTACAATGTAATTTTAGGATTTAACTAGTCTTTTTTAAAGTCCAGGCACATAGTCAAGTCTCACTTTAGGATGAATAATCGATGTACACGAACGGCTACATTTGCATTCCGAACAGTTCAAGGTGCCCGAAGTCCTAAATTTGCCTAGCGTAAATTCCAGATGCAGTTTTCACGAACAGTTTAGTGTAGAGGTGTAGAACGATCAAAAATTGTAAAAAAGAAAGGTATGATTTAAATTAAAAATATAAAAGGATGCCTCCCTAATTTCAATGAGGGATTCGAAAATATTTATAAAGATGACATTAACAGCCTCTGGCCCAATTTGTGAAAATTCATGTAAACTTAAAAATAACTATGCAAAAGCGTTCCTGGTTAATTAAATGTACGACCGGTTCCATCATATAGTTTATCCATTAAGTGATATTTCTCAAGTATGGGGGCATGTATCTCGCATTACCTATTCATATTTATGTGTGACGAAATCCATGTACTGACCTTCATTTTAAAACAAAATTTTAATCAAGAGCATGTTTGTAGGATTTTAATGTGCATCTTTAGTAAAAGAATATCGTTATCTATATCCCTGTAATTTTTACTTCGTAAATATACAGAACATCCCACGGACATAATACATTACGTCATGCAGGACATGTTCAACTTTCTGGTCTCATAGATACAGAATAAGTGTAATTTCTGCTCTTTTGACAAATGCAATCGAAAAACAAAGGAGATTATCAAATTAATTTTATTCTACGCATGCAATTATTGAAGAAAAAAATAATCTGCTTGTTAGCTCACGTCAAGATATTTCGAGATCTCGCTCAAAATGTAAAAAATTTCAACATTTCAAAAATTATATCTTTCGAATTCTTATTTACTTCCATGATTGAAGTCCTCGACGAAGTTTTATCCCGTGACACAATCAAAATAATTTCAAAAGAATCCACTCGCCAACTCCTCTCAAGATTTTACGTCGAGTTACACTGCTAATTTTAAGTCGGCAGCGAAACTTGATTGTATACCCTTTTTTGGCGGCCATCTTATTTTGTATGATGACATCATCGATTCCAAGATGGCCGTATGTTTTACTCTTTCAACCTTACTCTTTCGAATGGCCACGGCCGGTTCGGATATCTGTTGGGTGCAGAGATGGCGCATGATTTCACGACCTGTGATTTTGTCACATTGATCTTTTCGTCACGACACGAAGCTGTGATACGATTCGTTAAATCAAAGCTAAGGGAAAAACATCGTTCCGAGTTTCTCCTCTTCATGCCGGTACTTTGTCGCTCCCATCGTTGTTCCGGAAGTTATGCACTTTTATAATCCTCGTTCCAATCTCGTGGGTTATTCTGGAGTGGTGTTGCTCTCCGGAGCTGAGTCGCACTCGTGAATATTCTAGCTCCGGAGCTGTGCAAATTTCATGCCTGTTCCGAAGCGGTCGGTCTCGGAATATTTATATTTTGAATCTAATATCACGCCTGTGAAAAAATCTTAGTTTTTTGGCGCTTTAAGTAGGCCGGAGTTGCCGCAATCGGAGCTGTGACGAAAAAACACTAAAATCCCATCCCTAATCCGTTATCCTTTCGGAGTTATAGAGAAATGTTTGGTTTACACAATTTGTTAGCGTTACCTCCAGCCATGGGTCCGCCATCCATGCTGATTCATAAGTTTCACGTTAAAATTTAAGCTGAGTTCCAACGAGTGTTTTTATTTATTCAACATTGCTCTAAAAATTGTATAAAAGTCGTGAGCGGCCAGCAAACTTTACTGGCTAGGGACAAGATTGGATTATTTTTTTCAGCTTCAATCAGTATCGGACTGTGGTCATTCACGGTTGAGAAGTCTCTACAAGAGAATAATTTCCTAAAAATAAGTCTAACAAAAGAGATAGCATTTCTAATAAAATGTGAAATACCGTATAGCATTATTAAGTCATAGGTTCAAAAATAGAAGCTTCGAGGATAGGTAGCATAGAGTTAGCCAACTGATTGAAATGTAAAGCAGCCTTCGCAGCTGCTTCCTAATGCAAAAATACGTGATCGCGAAGTTAGGAGCACATGGACGTGATTTGCTTTAGTATCAAAGCGAATGAAGTTGCACTTGGTGTACAATTCAGAAAACAGAAAGGAATATAAGAGGCAAAAGATATATGAAACATTTTAAGATCGTAAAACAACAATAATCTCAATGTAGTTTCCCGTCCTCAGTCAACTCACGTCCAAATATTCTAAAAATATTTTTTTATTGGAAAAAGATGCTCAGTGCAAAAGATTTTTCTATAACACTTTATTCGCACTTTAGCCTAGGCACGCAATCTTAATAATAATTAAGGCCCTGAAAATGAAGGGGAAAAAGGAAAGGTACCACAGATACTGGGAAACCGACTATAGTACGAGAATTTTATGTATAAGATCAAGAGCATATGATAAGTCCGTGAGGTTCGCCAGCAGTCAAATTAATGCTAACAAAACCAATCAACATCACAAATACTTACAGCTCTCTAACGAAGTGGACACATTTGAATGATGTTCAATTCTTTTCCACCGAGATTTTTATGTAATTTCATTTCTTTGATGTCGTTTCATGATTGTCCTCCTCGTGATTCAAAGCTATAACAGATGAAAAGAGCGGGAAATGTTCGTCATAAACAAAAATATCTGAGCCACCATTTCTCCTCTCCCTCTTCTTTCAGACAGTGAAGCTTAAAGCCATAAAGCAATGCCAAATAAACCACAATGAATCGTATCTTTATCTAAAAATTGTTCGTTCTCGTAACTCGTGGTAAGTAGTGATATAGATCGTCTCATGATTTCTGTGACTTGAATGGAAACTTTTCAGAAAAAGTGGAAAAAAGATAGTTTGCTGTAGATAAGTTACTACAGTAGAAATCTTTTGGTAGTTAGGAAGTAATTACATTATTTATTAATTTTTAGCATAATGAATAACATCATATTTATAAACTGCTAGTTTTATACCATGAAATGAAGGTATATTAATTTTCAGAAAATGAATTAATAGCTAGATAAAACAAGGTTAGGTAACGTTACGGAATGACGTTACCAGATCTCCCGGGCGGCGAATTTTGCAATATTGTGCGGGACCTTCTAGTGGTTCGAAATGACATATTAAGTCCATCGGTGTGAGCAACTTAGATGTTATGCATTTTAAATCATGACGCTGTTGCATTTAGAGGGCAACATTTACACAAATTATCATATAGTGGGCTATATTCTTTTTTCAGCTACAAGTCCGTGCATTGATTATGACCTACAAACGGGGATTACATCACCTAACTGATGCAATGCCCTGTGCTAACATTCAATGTTCTCATGTTTTCTAGGATACAGCATTATCTCGTGGCATCAGCACTATTTTAGTAGAGTATATCGACATCTAGAGGTCATTACGCACAACAAAGATCGCATTTATAAATTGAAATCAATATAAATAGTTAAAATTTATTTTAAAATATTCCTTTATTAATAAATATAGCAATACGCAGCAGTGGCACCTGAATCATATAATATTTTGTAAGTTTAAGACTACAAGACTGAGGCGTTATGGCGTAGAACTTGAAAACGACGTATTGATAAGAGGATAAATATTTACGCAAAAAATAAAACAAATTGCCACACCATCCATTATCCATCCAATTATCACAGCATCATCGTCATTTACTTGTGATACCAATATTGACACCTAGATCGTAATTAAATGTTTATTTATATGTGCAAATTGCACATCTGAAACGGCGTGCAAAAACGTGAACTCTTGATGCAAGAGGACTGAAATAGGCTGCAGGCGTTTGAATTTGAGTATGCATGATAGTGAAGGAAGAGCGATGCGATGGACAGAAAGAAAAACAAACGAGGAAGTGCTTGATATAAGTTGGTGAGGAGAAGAAACTTCTGGATGGCATTAGGAGGAGGCGAAAGGTTGCTGAACACTGTGGTAGAGGGGAGGATGTTGGGTAAGCGGGGAAGGAACAGAATGGGTTTTATAGACGTAATGAAGAGAGGTAGGATGTATGCTGAGATAGAGAAAGAAAGTTTGTAATTACATAAAGGTCTACGCCTGTAAATATCTAGAGGATGTTTACCATCTTCCATTTTAACTTGCCTTAGCCTATAGATTACCCTTATAATAATAATACTCATCATAATTTTAAAAGTTGCTTTTAGAAGTTTCATTACTTGGCTAAGGCGATTGGGGTTGTCACCTACAACTTATTCTAGATCCCTCCTGATCCCAAGCTTCATTTCGTGTTAGATTTCTTTTGCTACGCAATACTTGGAAACATACATAAACATAGTTCTGAAATGACCAATTCCACTCTGAAAGGAAGATTGGATGGGATAAGAAATATGCTGTGCGAAGCTGGGTTTAATATTTTCCCTCATGACGCAATATTTCCGTTCATCCCTCTCACTCTCGTTTATCGTAACTGGATTCGCACATGATACGAAAAACAACCCCCCTAACCCCTTATATATCTCGCTCACTTCTTTGTGACGACCAATTCCGCTCCCTGGCGACGATTTAAAAAAATAAAGAGCGAGCGAAACTGCTTCATCTCTTTATCGCCACCATTTTCGGCTCCAGAGCGTCAACTCTTGAAACTGCGAGAATGGAGTGGATATGCGCGTAGAAGCAGGCACTTCTACTCGAAAGAGATGTGGTAGGAGGGAAGAGATGGCTGTTTGAAGAAAAAAATACCAAGAAAGGTGCTAGATGGGTAACGACGATGTCGCATGGGAGGGGGAATAAACCTCATTCACCAAACATTTTTGCACACTTTCTTCCATCCCTTATCTACCCCTCTATGCTTGACGGTTTAACACTCGGGAAAGGGGTTGGAAGCATATCATCACTTGTGTCAGTAGGTATCGCCATCTTGGATAAAAATTCATTGGCGAAATGTCATTTCGTCGTATTTGATTCTCTCCAGCCATATAAAGAGAATGGATGACAGTTGAATACAAAAATAGATATATGAGAGTGGAGTGAATGGTGTGAGAGTACGGGTGAACCGATAAAGTCATGGGTGAATGTGACGGAGACTCTAAAGAAATGGAACATTAAAAGTCTTAAGAAGAGGAGTGAGCGTGCATGAAGTAGTGCATGGATGTGGCAGAAGATAAGGCGATGATAGGGTTGTGTGGAGGAAATAGTATAAATCAAAGCCAGTTTTCAAGGCCGAAAGGCGGGAATTTATCTCTTTAGACAATACCTATCCCAAAAGGGATGACTCGATGGGTATGAGAAGCCTCAAAATTCCACTTCCAAAACCTTGGATATTGATAGTAAAATTCTGCAGGTATACAAAAATAATATGATTATGGCAGCAGGCTTTCCCACCGAATGATGTGAATGAAGAGGCCGGGTAAGGTTCTCCATAACTTCCAACATTTCGCTCGCATTCGACGGGCGAGTCGCTCATCGAAACGTCAGACGTTATGGAGAACCTTATCCGGAGTGAAACTCAAGAGCTCTTCATTCACAGTATTAGGATTAGATGACGACCAGGCGTTGGTCATTCACTCATCTCGAGGAGTGCAAGAATTGGCTGATGCATTAGAAAACCAGTGCGTGAAATACAGAATGAAGATCAATCATATTTTTAAAAACAAAAGTTATGATGTTTCTAGGACAAAGAAAGCGAGTTTAACCATAAAAGTAGGAAGGCAAAAACTCAAGCAGGTAGAGAAAATGAATTTCCTGAGTAGTACGTTGAGGAAAAATGGATATAGTAGTAACGAAATGAAGAGAAAAACAGCACAAAAAGGGAGGAATCTGGCGAGATGTTGTGGAATATGAACAATAAGAACTATGAAAATGCAATTTTCCACAGATAAAAAGTTTAAATCGACCCGGGTTTCAATGCACAGCATCATCATCAGGTGTGCATCGTTTTAGTTCTTATTATTAGTTCTTACTAAAAATGTGATTCAGCAGTAGTTGAAATAAAATATTAATACCATAAAATATTTGGTCTGTAACTGATCTGTAACTAGCGATGGGCCACTCTGAAAATTACCTTGCTAATTTCCAAATTCTCTTGAAATTTCAAATATTTAGATATGCGCGAATATATTTTAATGAGCTATCATCACCCAAATGTATTCTTAATTAAGTTGAAAAAATTGATAGTCATACGACGGTAAAGGTAACAGAAAAACAAACAAGGTAATTTATGACCCCACCTGGTAGAATGAGTCCCCAATTATTAATAGGTGGTTCTAGGGTTACCATTCTCATTCATTTAAATTCATGCCTAATTTGCTTGCCACGTGATTTTACTGAAATCAGTGGCCGGTATTCTTTCTCAAAATTCAACACGCCTTTCATCTACGTCTACCAAGTAAGCAAGCCACGTCAAGAGTATGTGACGGGGGAGTTTTAGCCAACATGTACCACACTGTATCCTTCTAAAGTTAGTTAAGCTAGGCTATTAAAGCATTAGCAAAAACCTTCTAATACCTGTCAGAAAGTGAGATTTTACCAACATGAACTACACTATATGCTCAAATTGTAATAAAACAATGGGCATTAATGCATTATGCAACCCAATTACAATTACAATTATGCATTGAGAGTGAGAGCGTTTCTACTATAAAGCAGCCCGATTCCACCCGATTTTTATCCACTCTGTCATATTGCCATAATCAGTCCTATTCCGAGCTATTGTGGTATATTCCATTCTAAACTGATATACAACATCCTTTTCAGTCTATCCACTCCTTTTCTCTCCTTCCCGGCCATTTTCCATCCTATGCAGTTTTATTCTGTATTACTACGTTCTAATTTACTCTGTATCATTCCATTCTCTATCCTACTCTCATTGAGTCTTTAACCTCCTCCGTTTGAAACCCCAAGCAATCCCACCTATGCAACTGAAAAAAAGGATATCCATTCTGAGGAAATGAGCTTCGCCTTTCTGTGTCCAACCCAACCCCAATTCTCCGCTTCTCAGACTACTGATTCCAACGTTTTGGAGGCGCAGAAGGTTCCAGGAAAAAAAAATATATAAGAATCGAAAACGGAGGCGGGCAATTGAAGTGACTACCTTGGGGGAACGCTGAAAAGGACGAAAAAACGTTGGGAGCGTCTGAGTGCGTCCGTCATTATCCCCCAACAGGTAGGGTATCCTCATGAATGACTTCAATAGGGACGGGAAGAAGGGATACGGGATAAGTGGAGGGGATATGGAAATCTGGTGGGGATAGCTCTTCCCCCCACCTGCTGTCCGAGCACCTCGTCCTCACGACTGGCTCTGCCTCCGCCTTTTCCCTTCGCTACCAACATGCCCAAGTTAAAGCGTTGAATTGGTCGTATTCGTCCGCTGATTCTCGTTTGGGCAGCAAAGTGTGTACTAGAGTGGTCCATAAAAGTCAAAAGTCAAAACAAATTATCCATTCTGCCTCCCAGTTCAATTCCAAATGACTTTAAAACTGTTTATTTCCAAATATTACTTCTTACTTTGTGTCATTTATGACTTCGAATTCCTAAATTCCATTCATATCCTAGGTACATCAGGGGGTTTATTTTGTAATTTCACCTTTTTAGTGACTCTTAGTGGAAAGGTGGGAGATCCGCGTCCCTCTCTTAATGATCGGCTCACGAATGGTTGGTGAATTGTCGAAGCTTCATTTACCTTATATCAAATAAAAGATGCCGAGACTAGCGAATACCCAGATTGCTCAACATCTTACGGAAGATATCTTAAACTGTACATACCACGAAAATCTAAATACAGTCAAAACTACAAGCGACATGTAAGCGATCACTCAATATTTAAAAAAAGTAAGTGGATCTAATTAGTGTTCGATTCACAAGCACGGGAAATATCTACCGAGAACGTAGATTTTAAGGCAATATTTGTTAAATTTATGAAACCATGGTATAAATAACTGAATTCCATTCTCCATACACTGGCGGATAGGCACACGAAAACAAAGGTATCAGCAACATTGTTTGGGAAATATTGATACGAAATATATACACAGATAATTCAAGCTAATAATAACATAATCATTTCAAACAAAGCATACCTTCAAGTGCCCAATATATTGGAGTTGAAAATGCTGAAGTTCTTCACGTTTAGCAAATTACAACAATACGATTTAAAATCGTTTGCATCTTTCGCGCCCTTGTTTATTTTCCAACTCAAGCTTCAAGTGGAAACGATGGTGGCTCCATGTCACGTTCTTTATGACAGGTGAGATGGAACTAATGGCAGGCGTAGATAATGAAACGGATCAAGAGTCGAAAGATACGGATCTGAGCGGATGAATCGTCTAAAACACCAACACATGACCGGCAATTCACCGCTTGAGTTCCGAAGATGGTCACACCGCCTGGGTGGCGGAGTTGAATTACGAAAAAGTGACATTTTATGACGTATTCTCACTAAAGTGAGATTACAAAATAACCCCCCAGTATTTCCAATGCCTTACGGTACAACAGTTTTATATTGCTACAGCTTTGCGTATAGTCAAATGCCCTTGTTCTTGTTTCCTGCGCAATAGTTTATAAGGAAGTTCACGAAAAAAATATACCTGCGTCGGGCACGGCCCCAGTAAGATGTAGAGCAAATATTTTTCTCAAAGAGTTTTCTAGTCATTTGGCATCCGATTGGAGGGCGGCGTGAAAAAATTTCAAGATAATTGATATTTTTAGAACACTCGACTATCCCAGCCTCCATATCTCTCCTTCGCTTCCAAAGTACCCCAATTGAAGCTATCCCTAGGTCCAAAACTGTTCCACGATACGATCCATAATACTGGGACGGAAATTCGAGCTGGCTGGATGAAAAGTAAACCTACCATCGAGAGCCTGTCTACGAAAATATTTTCGCTGAATATTTTTTTCAGTGAGCACGAGTAAAACGGCTCAAATTTGTGGACTTTTTTAACCGAGGGATTCTTCGTTCATTTTGTATCATTTCGTCTGTGTTGGAGCATGTAAGCAAGCGTTAACGCGGGAACAAAAACAAACTTTAAAAAGAGGTAAGTGATACGTTTCCGCAACATAACAGCTGATTATAATTACTGTGGAATACTCAACGTTCACCATTTACCTGATGCTGGGTTTGAACAAAGTTATAAAACATCGAGCACACAAATTTTGCTAATAGTAGGTCTATGTAATACATAATTAATTGAAGCTCTCAAAAAAAGACCTTATAAAAATTCAAAGCTTCAGAAACTCAATATAATTTCTTTCGATGATGAAGTTTAGAAATAATAATTTTAAAGAGGGTTTTCCCCAGCTGGTTACTTCTAAAACGTATCTTTTCTATTTATTCCAAACATTTTTACGCAGGACAGGTTACCCTTTATATTTCTAGTAATATCGAAAGTGTTCTTTTAGGCAAGGAATAGATTGCTGCAGTGACTCAACCCACTACACGTATACAATAAAATATTAAGGTACGCAATTACAAAAAACACAACGATAGGAAGCTTAGATTCTACATTTTGGTCTCTGGTAGGAAGCCCGAGAAGAATTAACTTGTATAATTCACCGGGAAAGCATTACATAATTACATGGAAACTTACTTTATTAGCGCAAATGAATTTGGTGCTTACCATCAAATTAGACTGCTGATGGAACGATGTTCAGATCACACATGTGACAAGCAAATATTTCTTAACATAACTAAAATTGCAATGAGCATAATAACTTAAAGTCCCTTTTTCAATAGAACCAATATAAATGCTTACTTAAACTTAATGTTGAGTGAGACATGTGTTGCTAATTACATGAGATTACATACATGCAGCTGCAATAATTTTAAGAATGTTTACGAAATGAATAATCCAGTCTCTCATCGCATCGGTTCACTCTGATCCGGCAGTCTGGGCAGTCAGGATTCCATGGACGTGCAGGGGCAATCGCCTCAGTCACAGTTGCCGGAAGAGGTTATCTGGAAGAGTGGTCGTTCCGGCGAGGGAGCGAAGATGCCGCAAGAATTGGGAAGGCTTGCGAACGCCGAGGTCCTCGTTCGACAGCAACTGGCGAACGAGCTGCTCCTCAGAGGCTGACAGATGTTCGATAAGCTTCGATCGTGGAATCGAATAAGGATTCTGAGACGGAGGATTCGTGCTTATGTCCTCAACCTCACAGGCCACGCGAGAATCTAAATGTGAGGCAACGTAATGGAACTTCGATACCTCCCTTGTGATCTCCGACAGCACGAACTGAGATTCCGCCTGTGAAAACCAAAGACTCGGTTTCTCGGGCCAAAATGGTGGTAGTTTCACGGCGACGCGACGAACCACAGGCGGGTTCTGCTCGGTGTCTGTGTGGCTGCATCTTGAATTAGAATCATTGCATTGCAGTTTCTCATGGAGCTGGGCGTTTTCCTCTCGTAAGCGTTGAAGCTCGTCGTCGCACGGCAAAACTATTTTCACCAAATGTTGAATATTAATCTCCTTGTCGGGATCACCAATGTGGAGATGGGTGAGAAGATCTCCACGTTTATCGAATCAATTTATTAGAGCTTTTATGCAATGCCTCTTACAATCTCAGTCCATGACTTAGTTACATAATCATAAACAAATCAGCAAGGCTTCCTTGGCAACAATATAAAAGGTGATGACATTTACGGTCGCCACATCCAGTCTCTCATCGCATCGGTTCACTCTGATCCGGCGTTTCACACGGTATTACTTTCAATAGTACAATAGACATGGGAGAACGTGTGTAATAAACAAAGAGGGGTGGAACCTGTTATTTATGAATAAAGTTCCCGTAAAAAATTTGTTGAGAGTGGGAGAAAATATGGATGGTAGAGATAATAGGAGGCAGTTCAAAGTTGAAGGTTATGATCCTAGGAAAATTGCCGGGTACGCTGGGAGCTGGAGGAAAATAATTTCGGTATAGATAAATTAATTAGAGACCATGGGCTTAAAATGGATAAATCGTCGATGAAACTCGCTTGAGGACTGGAAAGAGTGCTTCTGTAGTTTACAAAATAGACCATTATTTTAACGGAAATAGACCGCGGTAATACTTCAATCGAAATATGTAAAAGTATCATAACAATAATTTGGTAGATTTTGAGCACTCCGATTTAAAAGAATACTAAAACAATTACTCATATTAACACGAGAGTTATTATATCAGTTAAAATGAAATGACGTGGTGTCTCAAAATCTATTCTTTACCCTGTAAATATTGTTTGAAAGTTTTTCAACATGGAGCTTAGCATACTTCCAACCTTAATTCATTTTATAAGCATTAATCTTTCCTCGTGTCAAATGATGTAACATCCTCCCCATCATGAAAATCTCACATTCTAACGATCAACTCCAACCATTTTCGAGCACCGTAATATTTATTTCCACAACTTATTCTCCTTCCCCAGCTATATCTTCTAATTCTAGTAAGGATTTCTACATTGCGATCGATTCTCATCACTGGAAGTTCTTATCATTGACTTAAACAAATGTCACTCTTTTACCTAGTTAAGTGTAAATCTATGAAATATCTACTACAACACATTTTTTAGATGATTTAACGACTAAATTTTAATTGCATCCATGTCTGAACTTCTAATAAATAAATCTGTTAAAAAGAAACTGACATTAAAATAAAATACTGCTCTATCGCGGATACTCCGAGAAGAATACAATATATCCTAATCATCTTCTTAAAGACGACTTTGAAGACAATTTTGAAATAGCTACCTGAACATCGAGGTAACGATATTATCGATTAGCTTATACGGATACAAGATTGATAGAGTTCAACATGATCGAATAGTCTATAATTCTCTATATATTAAATGCGCTTTAATACTCAATACACTCCAATACCCCATATGTTTTTCACATATCAGGTACAACCGCTACCTCTTCATTTTATTTTCAGCTAAGAGATGAATTATTGATAAATACAACAACAGAAGAAGGCATAATTTTCCTCCAAGTGACAGTAATGGATTGAAATCTATGCACTATGTCCCACGTTCAAAATTCAACCAAATATTTTATCAATTTTTGACAAAACGGGATCATGTATTTTATGAGAGGCAGAATTTGAATAAAATACAATTTGATTCTAAAACTCTGATCGGCAGATTGATGACAAGGAATCAAATTACATTTTAATAAAATTGTCCACCTGCAATCAACAAAATTTACCTCCTGCCTCAAGCATGACACTCAAACCCGCTTGGTCAAATATTTTTTCAAAAATATATTGACCGTGAGACATAGCCTTACTGATGAAAAAAGGAGAGAACTCAGGGACCATGGGTCGTTGTCCTCCTCGCTCCAGTTTCAATCGTCGATTCCCCCACGACAAAAGGCCCATGGAGGAAGGATGCGGGAGCGAGGCAGAGGAGGGTGGTTTTTAAGAAAGGCCCGACACGATGGAAAACGAAGCATCGGACTCCGTAGGACGACGAAAGAAGGAAAAGTGAAAACGGCCACCGTTTGGCAGTTTGATAGAAAGTGGAGAATATTGCTCCGTCGACCCCGGTCTCTTTCTTTTGTTGCGGAGTAAAAAGTTCCCAGGGTGGCCACGGTCGTGGAAGGGGGACAGTGGTCTTGCTATGGGGGTCAGGAAAGGAGGGTGTGAGTAGGGTTCGGCCGTATATATAAGACCCTAGTTCTCCCACCCACTCCCGAGAAAGGAAGGAACCCTGAGCGTTATTGTCTGCGAGGGAGCATTGTGGGCCATATAACTTGGTGCAGGGACTTGAAGGAGGGAGGCTATTAGAGGAGAAGGGTGGAGGCTTATATTAAATTGAAAAATATATGAAAACATCCGGCACGATGTCAGAGAAGCGAAGAGCTCATTGGCAATGCGGAATCAATTGGCTATTTTTTATTGTCAACCATAATAACCTTAAAACACATGAGACAGCCGTGAAAAGAAATACCCTGTAAGTAATCTTACTTGCAAAAAACAACTATGGTTTAAAGAGGAAACGCTCAATATAAAGGCACTATTTTGAATATCAGAAACGAAGTATAATTGGCAGTGGTGTTTTATGGAAGAACATATTCCGTATAGTATTCATTGGACACTAACCGGTTTTGTTTTCAACACATCATCAAATGAGCTAAAACATTCATACAGATATGCGTGGCATATGATTTATAAAAGAATGTATGGGATATAGAATGAAATGTCGAATGACTTTGTACCCAAAATCTTATCCCCCATTTAACGTCCTAATCCTCTCATCTCCCTCCCATCCTTGACTTTGTTCTCATGTCGTCCTTCCTCTATGCTGTCCTTTAGGAGGGTTAACCACCCTTACCTAACCATCCTTTACCTGAACTCCCCCAAACCTCCCGCTCCCCCAGCACATTCGCCTCAATAAATGAGATGTAACGTGTATTTATAAGAATATTGAAGTTCAGATTATGATGTGATAGCATCAAAATCGGTTGATGCCTATTAATTGTTAGGTGAAATATTACCAAGCATCCTTCGTTCCATGTCGGCAATCGACAAAGTTAGCTAACACACCATCAAATTCATCAGCTGACAGTCTCGGGCTAAACAATATGAAAATATTTCATGGTAGGTGATGCAGAGGAACTGCAATTTCCACGCTGTATTTTATTTTCCAAGACCATTGTTTTCGTAGAAATTGCCCTGATGATGTTGCTTAGCAACATTGCAGTATTGCATTTGTTTGCTACATATTCCTAGACGATGTTCCTTTGCAACAAAATCATGGTCATAGACAATAAAATAGTGTGAAAATTGCAGTGCTTCTACTTCACCATTCATTCCTACCAAGTTAAGTTGTATTTTGGTTTCACGTGCTTCGATGGTTTAGGCCATTGCGCACGCCTCAAGTACGAAGGAGTGACAGCGACCGGGAAGAATTGGACATCCAGCCTTGCGTATCCGAGCAGAACCCAACTTTGGTGATGGTTTCAGAATAATATCATGATTAAAGACTTATTTTTACACCTCGATAATGAGAGTCAACTCTTGAAAAAACATTCAGTTTTTAAGGACAAGTGTACTCTGTAAAAGACATAAGAAGAGCTCAGTGAGCTATTTATTCATGCCTCCCACAGCTAAACCTGAAACCTCTTTCAAAAATGAGGAAGTGTCTGACATGGTAAGAGAAAAGGAGGCTGATTTAATGTTGAAGGTTGTTCGGGCTTTCCACCGGGTTAAACTCTCCATCTCTGCCGACGTTTCGATGTACGTGTCGTCCATGATCATCAGGGCATGGTCCACCATACGCCGGGAAAGCCCTCGAGGATGATCTGAGTAAGTCAATGGAGACAGCAAAACTGGAAGATCGTCGAACGTAGGGGTAACAGGTCCTTATTTAACGGGACGTTACCCGTTGAAGCGCAAGGGATGCTGGGCAGGTATGGTCGAGGGAGGAGAATAATTAGAATTTGGGTAGGATGTAATTGATAAGGGAAATAATTAAAGAAGTTATAGGATTAACATAGGCTTTTGATACGGGATTAAGAGAGGTAGGACGTATGCTGAGGTGAAGAAATACTTATTGAGACTGGGGCCTTCTCTTACAAAAAATCTAGATGATTTTACTCTCTCCCATTTCAACCTACTTCAACCGGTAGAAAACCCTGACCATAAACATAAAGTGATCATTATTGTATGCTCTAGGCAAGGGTAGGTATTGATTTGACGTTTCTCCCCTCTGATCTATCTTGACTTCCTACCGCTCAGAATACAGTCTGAAATGCATATTATGTTGTATCTCACAACCGCTTAGGCAGCATTCTAACTTCAATAAATTACTTGTAATTGGAAACGTAATTGTCACTCATGTAACGTGTTGTAATTTGTAAAATAAAGTGGAGTACTGCATCTTCTAATTTTCATTCTCGGAAATATTGTTCCACTACTTATCGCCGGATACCGTTGACCAGTTTTTGCCCTCCAGCAATTATGGTCAACCCCACTTTCTTTTTCCTAGAAAATTTCGTCACTTAAATAAAAAGCATTAAATAGACTATACTATGTTTACCTATACGGTCAATGCGTATAAAGGTGGTTAAGTGCAGCATAAGCGGGATTTGCTAGAGGTGAACCGATGAGAAGAGGTGAATGGCTCCAGAGAAGTGGGAAATAAAACGCAATGCGGAAGAGACCTCTCCCGGTATAAAAAAGAATTGGGATAGTCCGCGCCAGCCGTCGGTTAAGAGTTATCAAAATGTGTGGGAATGGATGGGCAGGATACTTTTTGCAAATAAAAAACAGCTGTATTTTTTTACCGGGAAATGAATCAACGATGAAATGAGGGAGAAGTACGCTCAACCATGAGAGGAGGGATTCGCTTTTTATTATTTCGAAAGATTTAGGGTTGAAAAAAAGTATCGACTTTAACCAAAATTTATGGCTTCAAGCGATTGTTATCAATGGCCAGTTGGGAACACATTTTTCATTAATTACACCCTGAAGGGAGCGGTTCTTAACCAAAGTCTACTCCACATATGTTGGAATTTTAAAAATTAAAGAGACAATGCAGCTACTATGTACGTTATTCCCGACATTATTATTACAGTTGCGAGTAATTAAAATTTGATATTGAATCGAATTTATAGATCGAAATTAATTGTTAATTAGAGAAGTTAATTTCATTATTTTTATTTCAAATTATTGAAAAACGCTTTGTCCAAAAACAACTCACTATTTATATTCAGATATAATCACTTAAGCAAATAGCTATTATAAAACTTAATAAGGGAGATAAATGGTACACATACGTCCGTATCATTATTTTACATGCTTTTCATCATTTATGCTCATGATACCTTTCTTTTAAAGGATACAATTTTTGCTTAACTCCAACGAGTCATTATATAAAATCGTCAATGAACAATTTCAGCACAAAAGATAAATGTTTGCCCAGAATGTGTCTCAGATGTAACAAAAAATAATTATAAGTGCTATTCATCATACTTCATAAATTTTTATGGTTCGAAATTTTCGTTAACATTGCTCACTAAGCGACTACTACGAGTCTGCCCATTGGAGTTATTTTGGATTTCAAACGGGCCTTGTTTAGAACATCATAATGCTCACATTGAAATGTATTCCCTTACCTATGTAATTTTTAAACATTTTCCTTGAAGCTGTTCAAAAATATCTCATCTCATTTTGAGAATTTACCTGAAAATTTAACCAGATGGTGTGGAGCTTCAGGTTAGTTTGCCTAACCGAAGCCAGTCAGGTTAGCCTAACCGAAGCTTCAGGTTAGTTAGGCTGTCGTTTGACCTCTACCATTAAACAGGTTGATTGAACTTGGGATTTATGACGTCACTTTTCGACTGCGAATCGAATATCGACTTTGTGACCAATCGATAGAATTCCGTAAATTCAGATGGAAGCAACAGAAAATAATCTCAAGAAACACAAATAATAGCACGATTTGAAAAAAGCATTAATTGACGACGTAGATAACGGATTATACCTAAGAGACGATTGGAACAAGTGTTTTACAGGTACCCAGACCAAGGCTTATAGTAATTCTAACGTTACGAATAATAAACTTTTTATCTGTGTTACCGACAACTGAATGTAATATGACAATCAATACGTCTTATTCCCTTCTCTACAGGGATCTTAAGAAACGGGATTCCTAACTATTCCACTTTGGAATGGTGATGAAAATCATGTATCGATCTACATTGAAGCATTACTAATTTTGGCCGTGAAGGGACTTCGTGAAGGAACGAACTCTGTGCATCAGCAAAAAACAAACACGGCGGTACATAGCATCGAACAGGATCATTCTATCCAGTTCGGCGAAGCAAAGATACTAGCCCATTTCTGAGGATATTGGAACCACCCAGTCATGAAACAACACATTGAGATTCACATGGAGAAAAATTAACTCAACCAGAATCCAGGCTACTCTCTGAGCAATACACGGGAACTCGTATTGGCTATAATACGTCGAAACGGCAATATTCCAAAAAAGAGGAAATAAACCAAGACTCCGCGCCTACCAATCATGCAGAACCTGACCAGGATTGGAAGAGTATAGAAGGTGTCTAAACCTCAAACTAAACACAACCCGCCCTGAAGACGAAATTCCATTCGCTTTAGTGCGATGACGACTTCACAGCACAACAACGCTCTTGCTTTCCATTCACTACAGACCCTGCGCACAAGGCAGCGCACTTCAAAATAAATCGAGAGAAAATTTTATGAGCACTCAACAATAAAAGAAATTTGAAAGGTTTATTTCATCCACCATGGTTGTTTTCACATCGAATTAGAGTAAACGCGTCAAAGATGGATAATGTACAGTTTTCAATTCCTCTTTGGTAAAATGTTTACGTTTTTAGATATTTATTTTGAACGAGTTCGAAAACTATGCTCAAAACATCCCGTCGTGACTGTTGTGCACCCAATTAATTCTACCTACCGGCAGGTTACCAAACGTTTCGCCAGCGAACATCATTCCATTCAACTTCGTTCACGTGCGGTTAAGTGTTCCGATCTGCGCTAACTTCAAAACCTAGAATGAAAAGCTCCCGATGTCCGAGTCGGGAGTTGAAACGTTGGCCAGATTGAAGGAGTTTATAACCTAGCGGAAAACACAATAACAGTTACCGGATTCGATTCGCTGGGTACCAAATCTTACTTCACTGTGCATGACCTTATGAGAAAGGACCCACACCCTAATCTTTCACATGGATACGAAAAGTAACGTTATATAAAAAATATTACATCGCATAGTCCCGGGCTGAATGAAGTGTGATCGACTACAATTTTCAATATCGACACACTTGACATTTTGGGCATATTCCATTTTAATCACTCTGGCCAAGAACTCGTCGACTCCTTCAAGCGCGGAAAGGCGTTAGAGAAACAATGGAGATCAATATCCACTTTCCAACGGAGTCAAAGAAACTGCGGCCTCCGAACGTATGCATATATGTGGGCCAACAGTTACTCGAGACGCCCAACGATTTAGACGAAGTGAGTGGGTGGTGGAGGGGGGGGGGAGGAAGGAAGGAAGACAAGGAGCTGAGATGGAACGGAAAGCTCTAAGGAAATGGATGAGTGATGAATTGTGATCGCTTGAGCCGGAATGCCATCTTTCCTCCGAATCTAGAGCTTCGGCGTTGAAAAATTTCCAAATTCGCCCCTCGGGGGATGGGACCCAAGCTATTCACGTGTTGGCGGAAGAAGAGGAATTTTGAGGGCAAGTCGGGGTTATGAAATCGAAAACCATAGGATGGTATATGAGTGGGCGAAATGTTACCGCGGATTTGAATATTGCTCGTACAGCAAATAAATCTATATGTATAAAAAAGAATGATTGCCTGTTTCTCTGTCTTTTATACAAATCTAGAGTTTTATTCCGATCATGCTGAAATTTTGTAGACTAATAGTTCAAGACAAGAGAAAAGTTATAGGCTATTTTTAAACTATCTCAGGGCCCCAAAAGGTCCCAATAAAGGGCCATTTGGGGAACTACGCTACGTGTTGGGTTTTGTGCAGTGGATTCATTTTTGGCTTTTTAAAATTACTTTCGCTCAAGATAGAGGGTTGCGATTTCTTTTATCAAATGGCTAAAAGCATGAACTTTATAACTCTTTCAATTAATTATATTTTTCAATTCGTATTTGTCTGAAATCGCGTTTTTAGCTGCAAAAAAGCACATTTTTCTCTGAAATCAACAATAGCATATTTCCTTGACAGCCAGATTTTGGCCTTTAACGCATTTAAAATTTTTTTTTGCTTAGTTAAGCTGATTAGGAATACTAAGCATTGGGTATGGTGCAGTAGTTTATTTTAAAAACTACTTTCACTCAAGATAGAGAGTTAAAATTAATTTTATCAGATACCCGAAAAAATGAAGTTGTCATTTTTTCAATCGATTCTCCTCATACATGATGAGTTATGAAGGAAGTGTGATCCCAAGCAACGCCAGGTAATTCAGCTAGTTTATGAGTGGACAATATGGAAATAAATACAACTTTTTTTAGCGTCTCACCCATTGTTACCTTTTTAGTTTATATAAGAGTAGGCTAAATACAGTGAGTATGAGGTATCTGAGAATTTTCAGCGGTAAAAGCAGAAGGGATAGGATTAGGAATAAGTGGGTGATGAAAGAATGTGGAATGGAATCTCAGGTAACGAATAAGTATGAAAGGAGCGTGAATTGCTTGTTTGGACATGTCGAGAGAATGAACGAGGGTCGAATAACGAAACGGATTTATGCAAGAGGATCGAATGGTGTGAGAGAAGAAAGGGGCAAGTAAGAAAGTTGTAGACCCAGGAAGTAATGGGTGAATATACTGCAAGACATTAAAAGGGGAATATTATTAGTCTAAAGAACAGGAGGGTGTGTATGAAGCATCGCATGAGGGCTACTGAAGCCAAATAGGAATACGAGGATAGGGCAGTATGGACGGAATGATTAAAGTGGAGTCAGCTGGATATCACAGGTAATTAAACTTTATTTTACGGTATCTACCCTTAAAGGAAATTACGTGATGGTTATATGGCTCAAATGTTCATGTTATCAAGTTGTAAAGCTCCTGTGACATTATGTAAACAGGGAAGAACGCCTTAACTAAGGAGTGAGTTTCGCTTAAAATCAAGATTGAGTAGAAATCATTGTTCATCAATGAAATTGTTAGAACCCAAAAGTTGTGGAAAATTCATTGAGTGGGGAGTGTGAGTCACACCAAATGTTTTGAGATTTTATGGAATCATTGTTCTTTAACGGTGCATGAGTTCATGAAATCAATATAAAACTTTAATCAGCAGTCTGGAAACTAGTCAATATTAACAGTACATTACACACATTCTTTTAGCACAGTACTCTTTTGTAGCTCTACACATTCTGAAACCCAATATTACGTCAAAGAATTAGCACAGAACATCAGTACTTAGCGCACATATTCACTTCTGTCTAGAGAGGGAGTATGATGTAAACATTACCGAAGAAAATTGGCATAAAATTCTTTAACAGTAGTAAAAATGTTTCACCTTTTATTAAGGTAACATATTCTTAATATTTTATTCGCTCCATATATGAACACAAGCCTTCAATAATTCAAAGTGGTATCGCCAAGGAACATTGAAAAATAATAAAGTAATATATTTCTGTTACAACGAGAAACTCCCACTTCAAATAACAGAGATCTTTGTTGGAGCGAAGGCTTCCGCGATAGCTTGATATGTTGGATCCCATTTCTCTAGGTGCAACTGCGTGTTTTATGGTTTACGTGGCGACAGTTTCTCTTCCGTTACGAACTTCTACGACCTGAAGACCTGCTGCAATGGATGACAAGCTATCGTCACCTAAACGCTGATACACGTAGTTGCACCTGAAGAAATGGGATCCATCAGAGATAGTTGTAATGATAGAGTGGTTTCTTCTTCTTTCGATTAGACCATGTACGAACCACGTTTGTTCAACTCTTTTTATTTCCATGTTCTTTTTTTATGCATTTTCGACAACCCCTTCATTTTTTTTCCTTTCTCCTATTTCCTTCTATCTCCTATCTTCTGTTCATTTTTGCCCCGTCCTCGATTTTTATTCCCTATAGATCACAAGTAATTCCCAGATCCTTTTCTACACTTACAAACTATGCACACTTTCTCTGTTTATCCAAGAAGTACTTCAAATCCTACTGGTTCATTTCGTCACTTCTATTCTCACCAAGCGTACATAAAATGTAATTCTCCTTTTCCGCGTGATATCCGTAGTTTTTTTTCCATATCCAGGTACACCTTGTGATTTTGTCTCCTCCTCTATAGGTACTCCATTGCCTTAGATTGGGCTAAAAATTTTTACAAGGTCTCACTATCTTTAATTTATATTTTTTTATATTTCCGAGTCGTTTTTATCCATAGCAAGACATTCAGCAGCATACATGGCTTCTAGTCCCACTACGGCACAATAATGCCTCAATTTGGTATTAATAGATACATTTGGCATTCATGAAAGATACAGTCGTCTACTTTAGCATGCGTATGATATGTTGAAGTTAATCTTGAAACTTAGTAGGCTATTTTTTATCGCTTTGTTCCGGGAAATTCTCCCTTGCTCTTCAGATTATACAACGAACAGGCGCCTCTCCATATCTTGCGTGATAAATTTGATATTCCGTGAAATCCAAATTAGCCTTATGGTCAGGAGTATGGGATACACTTACTCTAATAGCACGGATGAGAAGGAAAAAAAGGGAAAATAATCTAAATAATAAAACAAGAGGTAGATAAGGACTCGCAGCATAGGGGTTCCTTTTTTTAGATAAAAAATGAACGTGCCGTCACTTCTGATCTTACGCCACGTAAGCCCTGTGTATTCTGATCCCCTCAAATCCGCCGCTACCCGGATTACGTTCCAAAAGGCAGGGGAGAGATGTGGGTATCCAACCTGATATGCGTAGAAGGGACAGGCGGTATAAAATGAGGAGAGGGTCTTGGATTTTGTTATGGGGGGAAAGGATGAAGTAAAGAAAGGGATGCATAATGGAAGAGCCAGGTATTCAAACAGGGAGCAGGAGAAGGAATTGGAAGCAAGGGCCAGATAATAGTCAAGACACGGACCAATTACCATCAGGTGGAGAGAGTTAATGGAATATTGACTCAGACGCGGTCACCCGTGACAGTTTGAAAAATCTGGGGCAAGTTCATATTTATTGCATTAGATCACCGATATTTCCTTTTCTTTCCTTTTTTCTATTTCCGTGCTTTCGAAGAAAACTCATCGTAGCGAGTGACATCGACTTGTGATGTGAAATAACAAAGTGCGTTCCAAAATGCGTATGGTTCCAAAAATGGATTATAAAGAAGTGTATAGATAGCGTCTTGAATGAAGCTTGAAGACTAGACGTGAAGCCTGTTACTTTCTTCGAAAAATAATCCAACAAAACTTTTTATCGCGCGCAATGTAGAATAGGAAATTATTTCCATTCTGCATTTATGTATAAGTCATTTAGGCGCCGCGATAATTCCGCCACTGTTACGGCGTAATACACTATAATAATAATTTTTCGGCGCATCAACTACACAACTGATCCATTTAATATGGCGAAGTGCGTATTTAAATGCCTTTATCATAACTCTGTGCCTTTTACCTTGTGAATTCATTCAATGTCTTCTTTAATCTAGGTGTTCCAGTTACCTCAAAAATCAGATCACCTTCTCCAGAATGGCTGTAACATCATCATCATCATCATTGGTGCTACTGTCCGCAGACAGGTTCCAACGGTAGCGTTGTCTCCACAGCATTCTGTCCTGGGCCTCTCTCTTCATCTCTGCATAACTCCTTCCTTCTTTTATATCCCTCAGCATTCCGTGCCTCCTCCTTCCTCTTCCTTTCTTCCCTTCTATTTTCCCTTCTATTATTAATTTCTCTAGGCTGCTATTCCTTAAAATATGTCCAATCCATTTTGCCTTTCTCTTTTTAATTTCTCCTAGTATATTTCTTTCTTCTCCAATCCTCCTTAGCACTTCTTCATTCGTGATCTTATCTTTCCATCCAATCTTCTCCATTCGTCGCCATAACCACATTTCAAAGCTTTCTTAGTACTTTTCTTCTCTCTTCTTCAACTTCCACGTTTCGCATCCATACAACACAATGCTCCATATAAAGCATTTTGCAAATCTTTTCCTAATATCCATCTTGATGTTCCTTTCTGTCACCAGTTCATTAATCTTGCTAAATTCTACTTTTCCTTGCCCAATTCTGCTTTTAATTTCTTCAGTACAGTTACCATTCTGTGCAACTATACTTCCCAGCTACTTGAAAGAGCTTACTTACTTACAGGCCGTAACGTCCATAACAAAATTCCCAAAAGGAAGAATTTTTCGTTTCGCGCGCTTATTCTTTTTTATGTGGTTCTACAGTAAAATTATTTTGCCATTTCATCCATATTCCGGCTTATAATAGAACTTTTGTTCGCAATGAACAACAAAATCATTTTTCACGCTATAATTTTTTTACAAAGTGAAGTTGAAATTATATGGTATTAAATTGGTAGATACTAATTAATCTAATATAAATCCATTTTTGCGAAAATCTTTGTGCAGTGAGCGAATAATTCCAATTAATTGGATGATACTAAAATTAGGAAAAACCATTCACCTTATTTTTGTAAATAATGCAATTTAGTGAAATTCAAAATGCGTTGACTCAATGGCATTGGCGCTGCAGTCGGAACGATTGGCCGGAAAAAAATGTTTATTAAAAGATTTATTCATCGAATTATCAGCCTTAATATGTACCTTAATCTAACAGCTAAAGCACCTCATCTGTGGAGCTAGTACTTTTCTAGAAATAAAAAAATAAAATGTGGAATTCTACGTCTGCTTTCACTAAAACGGTCGTAGTTCAACCTCTTCATTATTCTTGGATATAGAGAAATTATTGAAATTATCTTTTCATAATTTTTTTACCTTCCTCTTCAAACTCTGGCTCGCACTTAGGCCGTTTAATACGAGACATTTTACTGCACCATGAGATGTGTGAATGGATGTGAAGTAAATATTTCGGCTTGTAAAGCGGAGAATAGCTTGAATGACTGCACAAATGCATGCAAGAGGGGTAGGAGAACAGTCTCTGTTCTACTTCCGCGCCCGCTTTCTCACAATTTCTGAACATCAAACTGCGGAATGTGCCTCATGTGAAACAACCTTAAACCAGTTGGTCACATATTATTGGGCAAATTTAAAACCGTTATGACGCTGCAGCCACCATATTATCCTAATTTGACCTCCGATGACTTTATTATTACATCATAAAATGAAGAAGGCAACAAATGGACAAGCTTTGCATCCACATGAGATAGAATCTCTAAGATTATAAATTCCATAATTAGAGCGCATTATTCCAAACCAATCGTTCCAAAAAGGTTTCCCTTTTATGAAGAGCATCGCATAAGCGAGATACCTTAACAGTAATTTATTTGAAGGGTAAATAATCTTATCAAATAATCAATGCATATCTATCCCAGGGTACCACGAAAATAATGCTTTGCATCACATTGTGTTATTATGTTAGACTTCATTTGTAAAGCTGTAATAAGGCCCTCACTTCCATACTCTAGTCATCTGTACCCCCAAAACACTTGGCCTGATGATGATGTCAAATGTTTTTACCCATCCATAATTTTCAAATTCCACGCAATATCATCTAAAACTTCTTAATTTGTATCAAATAAGGCGTTTTAAATTCCATTAAAAAGCGCATTTCTTGAACGCATGATGTTTTCTTTTCCTGAGCACAATATCCTATTTTTTCCCAGCATGGAAATAAAGTATAAAAAAAGCAAGGAATTCGACTCCACCTGATCCTGAATCGACAAAGGGCCCTGTTTGCTCATTATCAACTCTGATACAATAATATTCGCCACCTTCGACCCATGACATTAAATAACAGCCTAGAAGCCCGGGTCGTGACATATTTCTGGCACAATTCACAAAGTCATACGTGTACTCCTCCCCCATCAAAAATAATCATTGTTCAATAAATGCTTTTGAATCACCCAGTTTCCTACGTCCGACCTGTGGAACTTCAATTATTTATTTATTTTATTTATTCTATTCATCACAATAGTTATGGAGTTTTGGTCGTTCTTAACAAGCAACTCATAAAATCATTTCAGGCGTTTTATTAACATACATTAAGTTCATTAGGGCTTTGACGTAATTTATGTGGCGTAATATATATGAAACACTAATATTTAATTTTCAAACAAACATAAGAGACTTCATTAATGCAAACGGGTTTTTAAACATTTAGTTTGTATTATTGCCTGAAAATATAATACTAGCATTCCAAATATATTAAAATTACGTCGAAGCTCTTATGAAGTTAGTCAGACAGCGACATTGGCAAAGATTATTTGAGTTTGTTTATTTATAAATACCAAAACTCCATAACTATTGTGATTTAACTCTTTGGTTGAAATACAGAAGAGGTTTTTATTCACTTACAACTACCCTAAAACAGCCCTCAATACGATGTACAATAGGGTTTTTAGCATAAAAAACGTGACCACACACAAACACCCATGCGCAGGAATGTGAAATGGTGAACGAAGTGGTAGGGGCTATATCCCACGACCCATAAATGCTCATACTAGGATTTGAACTAAATAAAGTTTCAGGCATTGCTTTTTGGAATCAATTAAAGCCAGGTTTTGTTATCCCTGGTTACATTTTTTCTCGGTATGGAAACCGATCCTAATAACTCCGATTGAAAGCACTGAGGTAAACTGACAGAGTCTGATAAAGTATACAAAACCCAAACTAGTAGCAAACATCAAGTTGCCGTAAAGGCTGCGTCATCTTGAGGATAACGTTGGCAAGACATATAACCGGGCCTAAAATATGTATACTTTGTCATTTCCACCCTTTTTATTATAACTGACCATGATTGCAGCTTACGATGTCATTGTCAAGGTACTTTTTGGTTGAATTAGGTACCTTAATAATGACACTTAAAGTGAAAACCATAATATAGAATCAATAAAATTACATAAAATCATCGAATAAAATACTTATCATAGTAAAAAAGTGCTGTGAAAAACAAAGTGATGAATCATTAAAGGCGAGGAGTTTATCTAATTCCTTTCAAAGTTGGCGATTTATCAATGCATTATATCGGCCAACTGTTTGTCTTGATGCTTACCCACCAGTGAGAATGCTGACATCATCGCATATGGATTTATTCTGCTGGAATACGTTACTTTTCCTTCTCTTCCTACCTCTTTCCAACTCTCCAGACGAAAAACTCGAGGCTATCACACCCAAGGGAGAAGGCCGTGCCCGCCGCCTTGAGGAAGCTATTCTCCCCATCTAAGAAAAATAAGAGTGCCAAAATAAAATGCTTTATCTCGTCGTGAGGGCGCAAGGGAGTAAGGAACTCGTTCGGGACGAGTCCAACGTCGCACACTGCTCATCCGACGCATACAGGGGCGTTAACACCATGCTTCCACCCCTCACCCCTCTATTCCCCCACATTTTCTACTTCCCAACTAGCATTGCGGGGCAAGAAGAAGGGGAACCTCTCGCACACTTCAGGTACAGGAATCGATACATATGAGGGGAGTGGAATGTGGCGGTACGGAAACGCACCAAGACTCACAGAGTGGGGAACGGGTATGGATAGAATTTTAATCCGCGAAGTTGCGAAGGTCAATGACGCCGGGGTGCATCGAGAAAGCCCTGTAAAAATGAGTAAAACGGTAAAAACGTTCAAAAATAGTTATTTTTTAACCCACTGGTAAAATTTAAGTAAAAATATTGGGGTTGACATTTCTATCGAAGAAATGCTTTAAAGATATTCACTTAAGTTGTATTCTATCCTTATGTGGTTTGAGTGAAATAGTTCCCTAGTCATAATGGAGACAATATTCAAATTTTATTTTTTTATTTCAGCGCCTGCAAGAAGTATGAAATAAATATTTTTATATTAATGGCGCTAAGATGTAGTTATATATGACCAAATTTTCAGTAATTATAAAAATAAAGCTGCATAGGTCTCTAACTTAACTCATTTTCTCACGCCGTATGGCTGAAAACCCTTGAAAACAGCAGGTTTTTTGCGATTCTGTAAAAATCACTTCGGTGAGTAATAGATTGATTTTTAAAAATAGTTGAGAAAACATTCAAACTATACACCGTTAGTTTTTTGACGAAATTTAGGTGCTAGAAGTTCCTATTTTTTTAAATATGCTCCCTCAGGAGCACACAGCCGTATCTATCCCATGTATAACAGCTTGTATTTTCAGGAAAATTGCTCGAAAAGTAGTTCGGTAAGGGGTTAATATTTTGATATAATTGGAAAGATGAGAGTTTTTTCTTTAAAATGAGGCCAAATTCATCAAATTCTAGCTGAAGTTATTTTTCGCTCAAACTATCTTAAAGCAGTAATTTTGCTATTTGTATTTTTTGGACTGCAGTGAAATATTAAAAGAAGATCATTACGTTTGTATCTACTTATTATGCCATGATATTTTATGATTTGATTCTTTAAATGTTACCATAGACGCATTACGCCTGTTGTTGGGCTTTAAAAACCTGGAGTTGTGTTGCATACAATTTTGTTCTTCTTTCAATTCTGCTTTAATGGCAAATTTATATCAAAGTATCTGACCTTATTAATTTTCATTTCAACAACGTTTTACTTTTCAGAATCACATTAAATACTTTGGAGCAATTATGAGTTAATCAACGTCTTCAAATTTGGAAGTAAATTGCTACGGCTACTTGAAATAGCACGATAACACGTGGAGGCCACGCAAATATAACTTTTACCGATGCATAAAAAATTTTTTCATGACAAATAATGACTAGACGCATTACGGATAATGGATCAGATACTGAACGATAAATGAAGGAATTACATGAAGGAAGGAAATCACATGAATATTTTATGGAAATTTAGAACACATTTAAAACACGATGGCAATCAGCATTGCGATAGACCAATTAAGATGCCCTTCAAAGAACATGCGGAATATAAAAAAAAGTATGCGAAAATGCAGTGAATACAGTAATGAAGAAAATCTAATTGGGATCTTACGACCCGCAATAAATCACCGAGGACAGTTTTTAGATAAATCAAATGAGAAAAAAAGAAATAATCTGATTTATAAAAGCCATTAAGGGAAGAAACTTACGTAAGAACCTACGAAGGAACGGATGAAAGATATGTTCATTCACTCCATGAAATTAAATCCCCTAGAGGCATAGGAAGTAACATTTACTATATTTTGGAGTCACATGGGGGTGAAAAGAAAATTAAAAAGAAATATGGTTCGGCATATTTAATCTCACGAATGATCAATTAAATAATTTTGAAGCTTGTCATTAATTTTGAACATAGAACATGCGAATAATTAATGAGATACAGCCAACGGAAACCGTAAGTACTCTGTATATACGCGCATTGCAGCCAGTGTTTTTAATAATCGACGAAATACCTTTGACAGCTTGGAGCATTGCTGCGAGAAAGTAATTAAGTCCATTAATCCAGCAAGGAGAATTGGGTTATAAAACTGAGGACTGGTACGAACCAACTTAATGGTTTAGAGCTCTGAATAACGACACTGACTTTTTATTGTCTTCCCGCCAACGAATGGTATAGATATGAGACCTCTAGAAGCTTAGGGATTTGAATGCATTACGTCTTTTTGAAAAAAGACTTCAAATTATGCAATTAAAGTTATGCTATTCTCCCTGGGAATATTGCTGGAAAAGCAGAAGGATTAAAGGCACATCAGAAGTTCTAGACATGAAGCATTGAAATTTCGGCGATGATGGATATGCACAAATTGTATGGTAACTATAGAGTGGAACCAAGGCACTGGAAATTTTAATATAAACCTTTATGAAACTACTAGCGGAAGGTACCCGTTGAAATTCAACGGGTGTGAAATAACATTGAACTTATTTTATAAGAAAACCACAAAGCCTGAAGAATACTGTCAGCGTGGCCATTTGAGGAGTTCGTAACCTAACTTGAACGTTATGTTCGTTGTAGTAGAAACGCTGACCGTTTCCAGGCGCACGGAGAGATGAGTGACTGTTGGTCCTCTTTCATGCAGGGGAAATAAAAAATTGAATGAATGTAAGTTAACTGCACTTAAACACATTTAAACACATAGAAATTACTTGTAACGTGTATAATGTGGGAGTTAGTCTAAAAAACAGTTCGCAATCGTAATGAAAGGCAGATCGCTCCACTACGTGTAAATACGTCTGAGTATTAAACAATAAACAACGTTGTGTTTTTTTATAGCAACAGAGACATTATTACCATTACTGTTCGCTGCACGCAAGTATTCTTGCACATTTAATTAAGTGTGTAGTCTATTTAAATCCTTTATGTGAATCGTTTACTACGTAAGTGTTCTCTCATACACATGCAGTGCGCAGTGGGCAGTGCCCACATAGCTCTAGCAGTATGAGAGCTACTTTGAGAATAGACATTGAAGAGTATACTTGTAGTAACTATGCATTGAATTTAACGATTATCCCCAAAGCAATCTATCACGGGGTCCTTGGGACTCTGGACCCTTCTTATACAGATTTTCTTTCTACGTGCTATTATGGGCCAGCAAGAAAACGTGATATTTAAATGCTAGAGGCGTGAATATCCTTAGAAAATCAAATCTCTGGTGGTCAAGGAAATATGCTATTTTCGATTTCAGAAAAAAATGTGAGATTTTCAACTAAAAACATGATTTTCAGACAAATACGAAGCGTAAAATAAAATTGATTGAAAGAATAATAAATTTAATTTATTCAGCCATCCGATAAAAAAATCCCAGCCCTCTATCTTGAGTGAAAATACTTTTAAAAGGCAAAAAATGAAATCACTGCACCGAACCCAAAGCTTAGCATGGACCACCAGGGGGAGCCTTCGGGGGGCCTGAGGGCTTTTTAATTTAGCCAACGTTACAAACGGATATATTTTCTATCTACGTACAAACCAAATTTCAGCTCAATCGGTCTAGTGGTTTTGGCGTGATGGAGCAACAGACAAACCGACATACACCGTTACATTTTTGTATATTAGTAAGGATTACCTATTAAAAATTTATTATCGCCATATTTATAAGTGAAAAATTATTTTACATCCATCTAAACATCATCTGAGCAACAAAACCTTTTCCAAAACTTCGAAAGCACTTGAACTCCTTTATTTTTAAAGTGTATGAATTATTGCCGTCTTCATGATTACCCTCCGATAACCTATAATGATTGATAGTATCACGAAATTCAGTACCCTAATAAACTCTGAACTAACATTAATCCCATGTGGTGCATAACATTTAGCTTGCAACATAATCAAATCCTTTAAAATTCATGCGTCCACGTTCTAAAACTTCAATACTCTAAGGATCATACAGTGTCCTCAAGCATTTCGTCATCTAGATTTTGCTACTGCTATATGACCGTTATGACGCAAAAGTACTATTAACCGGATGAAGAGCGCTTAACGTTGGAAGCTGTAGGTGGTTGGATACGGATTGAGGATACCAATGAGCATAATACGATAGAGTATGAGGAACTAATGAATCTCGACGACGGTTGGAAGAACAAAGAAACGCTTAGACAAAATGTTCCTTTCTCACCAAGTAAAATCACATAATTTTTACTTCGGCACGTTGGAATTGGTTAACGTTCATGAGTCTATGTAGTACGTTAAGAATAAAGATGATTTCACAGATATTTACTGAACACACCGTGTAAAAACTTCACAATTCACAGAGTTATGTCATATGGTATTAGTTTAGAAATTGTATGTACCTAATATAATTATACCAAAAAGCATTTTTCAACTCATTCTCTAGACTAATAGAAACGATATATAACCGTAAATGTTAGTTAACAGGGTATTTTGATTGTATATGGATATCCATGATGAGAAAACCACCTTTGTTAATTCCACAAACTTTCTTACGCTGGTGGTTTTCTCATCATGGATATCCATAATTTCCACGAGGTCAGGCCTGAGATCATCAGTATATGGATATAATCACGGTGGTGGAACTGTTACATACTGATAAAGAAAAAGATTTAGTTCTGATTTCAATGCGGATCCAAATCCTGAGACATTGTCTTTGGACTGTACTGCTGGCGCCTCGCCCCTGCCCCAACACTCCTGCATCTTCCTATCTCTTCTCTTTTAATATGTATGCATAACATATTTCTCTTTCGTATTCTTGTATAACGGTGCGCTGATAATTTAGCTTTATATAGAAATATGGTAAATCATTAAAATCAGTTGCAATATAAGTCTAACTTGTAAGAAAACTGCAATGTATATTTTATGAATGCCTTAATAGTGTTTTCTCACATGTTTTCGCTTGTTTTTTCGTTGATTTAGCGCATATTTTTGCATATTGTGATTCGCAATTCGGGCACCGTGACGACCGAATGAATTTAAATAAATGAACGACTGAGCGCATGTGACGACATATTTTACAGCGATAAATGTGATTGCTAAATATTTATAAAAGATGATAAATGAATAGTTATATAAGTGCTCACTTTATTGAAGAAATTTATAGTCTTGATTCGTTTTTCTTCCCCCTTATCAAAGGCAGAGCGGTATGCAACTGCATATAAATACAGACAAAAACGTGAACATAATGAAAAGCAGGATAACTAGTATTAAAAATGAAGAATTTGGTCGAGTAATTAGGTCGAGAAGAAATAGGTAACTTTTTTAAGAACAAATTTATATTGATTCTCAAGTTTTCATGGTGTCTTGAAGCATGACGTATCTACTGCTTATGGCATTCCCATTGCGTTTAGCATCCACGTTGCGTGGCCCATTAGTGAAGACAGATTATTCAAACATCCTGTTGTCGTCCTCAGGTCATATGTGGCTGGTCCTTTGGTCTAAATACACCAGTAGGATGGCTGGATAAACTGTCGACATTAATATAATATTAATTGTGTATTTTTATAATTTACCTCTGTGTAAATGTTTCTGAGTTACTTCATTCGGCATTCAATTCACTTGGCCAGTCTTCTGACTTGAAGAAGGCAGCAGGATGGCTGGAGAAACTGTCGTCACCAATGGAAAATGCAACGCAGAGGGAATTCCAAAAGCAGTAACTCAGATAAATTAATGAGGTGTACGTATAAAGAGAATATCTGTAAAGTATTAATTAAATATGAATGCTCTTAATAAAAAGTATATTTAAAGTATTTATAAGAAGCAAGAATGAGAATCGCGCAGGCAAAATTTGCGTCCAGCAAAAATAAAAGAAAATCACAACCTACTAGTACAAGTAATAACTTGAAAATCGGAAAAGGTTTCTTAAAACGAACGTATGGAGTGTGGCCTTAAGTATATGGATGTTAAACTTGAACTCTGGGAAAGAAGAAGAGAAGAAAAAAACACATTTGACACATTGTGCAACAGATTTATGCTTAAAATAAAATGAACCGATTTCTAATGAAGAAGTGGTCAGAAGAATGAACGAGAAATGAACCTTGTGGAAATCTATTGTAAACAAAAGAGTGTAGCTTTTAGAACATTTATTGAGACATCAGGGAGGGTGTCCTCAGGACAACTCTAAAGGGACAGTTGGGTGAATGGGTAAAGATTCAGTGGGCGACCACAACTGCAATTTTTAGAGAAGATCAAGTAAGATGTGGGAGAAGTGTGGAGTTATGATGAGCTGAAAAGGAAGGCGAAGAAACGTTAGGAATGGAGAACCTCTAATAATCAAATTTCTGCCAACCAAATTTCGGATTGATCACCAAAGAGAAAGAGAGAGGTAATATAATTTCAGGAGTTAAATCGGCTCGTAATACGGAATCTTGAGCACTGTACACACGGGAACATTTATTGTGCCAGAATTGGCCTGCAACCCTACTCCCGGCCATGTCGGTAACCGATGGCAAGCAATATTTCACATCCGTGTACACACGAAGCCGGAGGCCGTTACCAAGACGTGGAAGCAAGCGCGGATGACTGCTTTGTATGAAAAATGGTGGACGTTCGGATTGTATTAGCAATAATAGTAAAACTATGCATTATTTGACCAGAGTTATTTTATCATCGTCATTGATTTTGTCATTCTTTGTAACTGGAAAAATTCTTGTTGATCATGTATCAGTAGAATGAACGATAACACAAATGAATAATTTATAAAATTAATTTTAATTACACTTGATAAGTTACATCAATACTCAACACTTCCCTGTCAAAGGCTTCCTCTTAACATTATTTTATTTTTCTATTCACAACCAAATGAAGGCAGAAATACGCACAACCCTGCTGCCAGATCCCAATAAAAATTGAACTTGATCTAATGCCAACCAGAGGAAGGCAATTGCAAGAAATTTTATCGCATGTCAGTAGAAGGAATGCGATTTGGTTGTTCACACGGAGAAATCAACATCTAGGCACTTCCCCGCCAGCTATGGGGCCATAAATGTCACCGTGTGTACAGGACTTTTGGGTGTCATATCCTACACACACAAAAGCAAGCACATAAATCGCACGGTTCCAATTAGTGTTTTATTAGTCCCCCTTAGCCGTCGCGTCGTGACCGAACAAGTTACCTCGCTGCGGAAACCGTGAATGGTTTCTTAGTTTGCGAAAACGTCGGCTCCCCCTGTCTCACTCTCTCAGAAGTTGCACGGGAGTTAGATGGAATGGGATGCGGGAGGTAGACGAAGGTCCACCCACGTCATTTCCATCATTCCCCCGACCTCTCCAAACCGGCAAACTCCATCTTCCGTCCTACCCTCAGTCCTCTGCAAATAATTACTGAATTTCGCCAACTCTATTCTCTACTTCTCCCCCCAATTCTCGCCCTCTTTTGAGCCGACCGTCACAAGACGTAGAAGTTCAGACGAAGGCTGGACGAACAGAAATATAACACTAAAGCGAGTTCTTCTTGCATGTCCTGCTAGAGCCATCCAGGCGAAAAGTGAAAGAGAAGTTTTAACCGAGCTTGTCATGAGAAGGTGTCGGATGCTATTCGGAAGCGACGAGAATCATGTGATTGGTGGAAAGGGGTGCAACGGAATTAGGTTATTTCTTCCGTCCGGGCCCAGATTGAATTGCAATGCGAAGCTGCCGGTTCTTCTCTCAGTTTAGGCGATGTAAATTCTAGTTTCGGGACGTTGACCCTTGCAACGAGGCATAGATTGCACAGCAATGTCTTGGTAATACGGCATTCATTTGAAAAGAAGAATTTACCCAATTTTTAATACACTAATACAATATTCTGCTGAATAAAATCATAAAAGGTTTTAAGAAGGCCTGAAAGGTGAAGAGATAACTCTATTATATACATGAGTTGAGAAGGAATAAGGTGTGAAGGAATAGGAAAATTTCATCCTTCCGGGCAAAAATATAATTATAATGGCAAAGAGTTTTACCCTCAGGATAGGGTATATATCTACATCCACATACTACCCTGCGAGTCACTGCATGGGCATGTGGCACGGGGTGTTAGGACACCAGCCACAAGTGTAAAGGAGAATGTTATAGGGAGGTTTAAAGGTGAAGTGTATTTCTGGATTTTTTCAGTGGATCTCAGTTTCTATTACGGTCACTTATTGTGTGCGGGAAGAACAAAACTTTGTACCTATCTGTTTACTTGATAAATCCTAGTTTCTTTTAGGATTTTAGTTAACTTCGTCTGACGACTTTATGTTTACTCCACCCACAGTGTAGACATGGCGTTGGTTTGTTGACTTCCCAAGAAGTGTACTGATTTGCATTTACTAAGATTTAATTCAAGACCCTACTCCTGGAACCACGAGCTAAAGTTGTTTAGGTCTGACGAGACAGAACTTCTAAGTCCCCATCTTCACCGCTTTTGCAGTAGATGACCGCATCGTCTGCAAATAATCTACGTTTACTGCTAACTGTACTCTTACAATATCAGAGCTAATACCGTCAATAACTATTTTTTGCTTGCGATCACTTAGCATTGTCCCTTGTCATGTATCCATTTCACTATTTTTTTGTTTAACCTGCATGAATGTAATTAAAATATAAGTTTTTGTGTGGAATATTTTCGAATGCTTTCTTGAAATAAAGGAATGACGCGTCAACATGTTTTTTCGAATCAACAAATTTAAGGATGTCATTTAGGAAAAGCGAAGGCTGTATTTCGCAAGATCTACCCTTCCGGAAGACTGCTATGTAAGAAGCTTTGATTGTTCAAGAATGTCATGATATTGCCATAAATAAAGTGTTAGAGAATCTTGCATAATAATAAAGTGATGCTAAAGAGAAAAGCCGGTAATTTCCTGGGTCATGTCTGTTCCCTTTTTAAATTTTGGCGTGACGTTGGCTATTTTTCTGTCTTAGGGTATCTTATCTACGGATAAACACTTGCTAAATATGATTTCTAGGAACGGTGCGACCTATGGCGCGAACTCCTTGAGCACGCGTGCAGGTATTCCCTTGTGGACCTGGGGACTTGTTACTTTTAATCGAACGTAGTTGTTTAGTTATTCCATCACATTGAGTAATGATGTCAGCCATCGACTCATTATCGACAGAAATCTCTGAATCATGGGCAGTGTCATCAGTAGTAGTTTAACATGATGCATTTGTTGATAGTATTGAAAACTGCTTTGCCGTATTTATCCAATAAAGGCTTTAGAGTTGGAGATTTTCTCTGAAGCTCTCTTGCGTTAGACCAGAATGACTTGGGGTTTTCATCAAGTAATGCACATAGTATTTTGTCTTGAAGTTTCGTAGACTATCATAAATATACACGCTATATCATATATATGTGCTAGTTACTAAGGCTTGAACCTTAAAACGAGAGCAAATAGCATAGTATCGACTTAGCAACATGGCATTTATATGAAAAGAAGAATTCATATAATATCCTATGCAAATATAATATTCCGCTGAATAATATGATAAAATGCTTTGAAGTAGAAAATGCGGAGAGTGCATTAATCAGTAGAAAACTAATTTACTGAGACTTACCAGTACAAATAAAGAAGAAAGGGTGAAAGTTGACAGTTTCATCACTTGGGTCGAAAGTTGGAGAAAAATGGGCATAGGAGCAGGGGCATACGGAAAATTACGCTAGCAAAAGATACGCTCAGCAATAGGAGGGAGCTGATGACGTGGACCTTGGGTAAGAGTGCATGGAAATGGTTTGCAAAGAGTTTTAGATGGAGTGTTATTTGCATGGTACACCAATTTGGACCCTGAGGTAAAGAGGACGAGAATAGGCTGCAGACGTTCGAGATGAGGGTGTGGAGGTGAATGAATAAAGTACGATGGACAGAAAGGAAGACGAACGAGGAAGTGCTTGGTGTCGTGGGTGAGAAGAGGAAACTTCTGGAGGAGATTAGGAGCAGGTAGAGCAGGCGGTTGGAAGACTTAATGAAGAATGGCTGAAAGCCGTGATAGAGGGAAGGATGTTGAATAATCAGAGGGGGAAGTAATAGAATAGGGTTTATGGCCAGGATAAAAACAGGAAAAACAGGCGAGATGAAAAAAGAAATTTTGTAGGGAGATAGGATCCTGTGCCTGTAGAAATCGAGAGAAATTTTAATATCTTCCATTGAAACCTACCTTAACTGGATAATCAGCCAAATGATATAAATAATTAGCGACAAATTAGTTAATCGCTAATTAATTGGATTTCCCGTAAAGTAGCCGCAATATCTCTAGAATAATGAGTTGTTTACTCTCATAACATAGGATTAATTCTGACATACTCCAATCGCGCGTCGTGACAATGACCTTTTTTTAAATTCATTTAATGCCAAACTGCATCAACTAACTATCTCTTCCCCTCCTCAGTCCCATCCAAACAACACTCGAATGTCCACCTTCCCATCTTTAAGCTTCAGTTTCATCTCTTTCACCTCTCAGAGCCCGTAACCGGGATGAAGTAAGTTCCGACTATAGCTTATAAGAAAAAAACGAGTGCTTACGAGTTCATTTAGCGTGCTTCAGGCGAAGAGAGAGAGAGATAGAATTTATAACTGAGCTTCTCTTGGAAAGTTATCGGATGTCATTCCGAAGGGGCAAAATCGAATGAGTGTTGGCAGCACAATCGGATTATTTCTTCCATCCAGGAACGGATTATATCTCAATGGATTGTTGCCAGTGTTACCTTCAAAGCATCCGATACTAACGAACATTTAAGAGTGCCTAATTCTCTAATCTGCAAAAAGAATTTATTATAAAAATAACAGACATGGCAACGTCGAATTCGTAAGGAAAGTAGCATTTACCCTAGATGCTCATTGTATGAGTGTATTATTCCGAATAATATTCTTGCAAAGGTTTTTTACGTTAATTACAGCTATAGATTTAACTGATCACCGTGTTCATCCACGAATATTTTTAAAGTGTCTCGCATTTTAGCAATGGTTCGATTCTGATGCATCGGGCAAATCCATGGCTCTTGCGGGAATACGCATTAAGGATTACTATAATTAGGCGTTTGATTTGGGCAAGAGAGAGGCAAATATGTAGTCGAACATTTAGCAGATAAAATTATTGTCTATATTTTAAATTCACGTTCGAAATAACAGAGAATATATCGACATTTTCTAATTCTTTAGGCTTTCCCCATATTTTGTTGTATTTATCTCTGGCTTCCCACCAGTATAATGTCTTCATGTTGTCCAACCTTTCGGTAGAAGACTTTCTTTTCATCTATAGTCCTGAAGATGGTTAGAATGTCTCTTATTGGAGCGTCGGCCGCCACGAAGACATTATTCCGGGGGGAGGGGGGGGGGCAGGAGAAATGTCAAGATTTTGGTTCGTTTGAGCCTCTCCTGACAGTCTCTCGCATTGTTTCCGATTAGTTTTTCTCTCGCTTGGAAGGTGATGATCGAATTTTAATCGCAGTGATATTATCTCAAGCGGTTACAGACTTTCCTCTGATTAGAATTTCTCGATGGAATCTTGCGACAGTGAGGTTTTTCGCCTCATTCAAAAGCAAAGGAAAAGCTTGCGACTTCGAAGGCCAACGGAGATTTTTTAAATTAGGAAACTGTATACATACCCTTGATTTTTCTTATCGCAAAAGAAATCTGCGCTAAGATAGTAAATTAAATAATCGCTTTTTTTTAACACAAATTTAGTAGCAATAGGAAATTTCTAGCTGAGTACATCAGTTGTCGCGTTTCTTGCTCTAACATAAATATTGACTCTATATTCGGCACCGTATTGGCAATTTATAAACAATTTGTAGCGGTATCTCAACATCGATTTGTCATATCTCGTTTAATTTGATGCTTTCCGGCTTAATATGAAACAAGAGCTCAAAAAGCAAACATTAAGTCATACCTTGGCCCGTTTATCTAGTTTTCCCTGAGTGAGCAATAGAATTTTATAATAATACCTATTTCTAGTCACATAACTTCTACATTCCCATTACTATTAACCGTGAAACGAAATTTACGACGACGAAATGATCCTCATTATTTCGATTCCACGTAGTATCTAACCTTACATTACCTATAGCTCTATAGAGTTTCAGTGGCTTATGGCTCAAAGAAATTCAATTCTAGTTTCTCCTCCGAAAATGGCAATAAGATATGAATTGCATCGTAAACGTTTTTCTTATTTTTTATGGCAGCCAATTCCGAGCCATGGAAATGTAATGTTGAAAAATATATTTCACCCAATGGCAGGAAAAAATGCTATCCCCAGTCCCCAAGGGAAATTACAGGCTTCACGTACAACACAATACGACTTCGGGAAAAATGCATACTACGTCATCCATCTCGCGTAAGAAATAGCACCCAGACAATGATGAGTTTTGAAGCGGAGAAGCCCTATCCAATCACTATGCCATTCTGAAAAGAACTGACGGAGTTCCTGGTCTCATCACATGTTTCCTCTTTGATGAACTAAATTTTCTACTTAACCTACACAACAAAAAATTCCTCTAGAATATTTTACTAAATGCAGTGACTCCCACAGTATTTGTCCAGGATGTCCAACAAGGTCTACAGACTTTTTTAGTCACAATATAATGTCAAGGAATTCATCACTTAACGCCATGGATAACTTCGAGAAAATACTAACTACCATGTGAAATCTGTAATTACAGAAATGACTTACCACATGTTCATTAGCTATCCTAAATAAAGTTTCTTTTGTTAGATGTAGCAATTCTAATTCTAACCTCCATTAAACATTATATGCACACTTATGTCGTTAAAATAGCTTTTGCACATTCCGTACGCTTCCATGCTTCCACGAACACGAAAACATTTTCCAAAAGATTATTTTTCCTTTATATTTGCTATCAAACTCTCCATATATTGAACTTTAACACGCATTTTACAAATAAAAACACATTATAATTATATTGGGTAAATATAGAATTTAAAATATTTCAGTTAACGAAACAGGTTTTCATTTCTTAAGTAATTACTCGCTTTGACAAGTTTTAAAACGCAGGCCTCAGAAAATGGAGGTCGGCTGATTTTTCGAATATTTAGGCACACTTTATTTACACTTTATCGAGCGGACAGATAAAAGTGTCGTATAAAGGATACTTCCCACTCGTAGCCAAAATTTTGACTCAGTTCATTCAAACTTAATAAAAGTTCTCCGTAGTCCGATGTAAAAACTTGTGCCTGAAGTCATCACTTAAACCTAAGCCACTAAAGAGTGTTCAAGGGAAACCATTCATGGACACATAAGGAAAACGAGTCGAATATGAATAACCACCAAAAAATGACGCCTGATACACTTCTTGGGAAGGTCATTTCCAATAACTTGTAAAAAATGTAAGCAGGTGCATGATACGCTAACTTGCTTGCAAAAGTGCTCCAATTTACCAAGGAAAATGTTGATATTTATGCCTGGTCTTTAGAAAGAATGAAAAGAAGAAAAATATGCAGCATTACACATCATTAAGAGTAGCGTATAGCCTGGATAACATTTTAGAAAAGAATTTTTCTATATTCTTGCTACTGAAGAGCAATTTCATGATGTCGAATACTGCTAAATTGCATTTGGAGCACCGACCAACGGTCTTAACGCTTGCTTGACATTTAACCGCTTTAATTTGGAGCGAAAATCAATAAATCGATCCACACTTTATTAATGGGTTTTTCCTATAATCCGCATTTGGTGGTATATTGGTTTCGTTAGGGTTTTCCGATAATTTCTTCTCACGACTTCTGGCATCGAGGTCTTCATTGGAGAAGTTTTATTCACTTGATATTTCCTAATCGGCTAACTGCACATAATACCACTTCACCAAATCCATCTGGACAATCCATTCAATTTATGCCAGAGAGAAACCTTCATGAAGAATGCCATCTTTCCTTGAGAAATCTCATATGCCTCTAAACTGAGCGAGTCTAAAAACGTGTCCTAAGCCCTTAAATCAAACACTCTAGTGAACCTGTACTTTTTTGAAAAGGTAAAAGACTACCCCACCCAACGGATGCTTTTTTGGGAGAACAGGGTATTTTTGAATACTCAAGAAAGCGGTAAAAGGTTTGTAGGATTCCAATTTCAAAAGATTTCGGAAGAATTTTGTGAATCCGTCAAAATATCCACAGTTTTCTTCTTCTTTGAATTGAAGCCAGCCGCGATCAACATATCGGTAAGAGACATTGAGAGATAAGCCAGGCGACGAGGGTTAAAAGATTTTTAATTGACTTAGTGCATGAAGCCTATGTTAGCTTAATTTAAATTAATGTACCATCCATGCATATCATAATTTCATTCAACTGTAACATACTTAGTAAACCAACAAAAGACGCCGTAGATGCAATGCATCCATATGTCTGGTTTAAAATGTCTGGTAAACATTTTCCCACAGTAAAACCGTTCCTAATGCTACTACTAACGCTTATCTCCACAATCTGACTGATACAAACTGTTAAACTGACAGTCTGATGTAATTTACAAAACAAAGACTCTCAGTTAACACCAAGCTAACGAAAAGGCTACGAAATCTTGTAGTACACATTGACTAGACAAAAATAAAATTGGCCCTTCAGAGTTTTATGGGTTGAAAATAAAACGCCTGGCAATAATGATAAACAAGAACGCAGGGGAAAAGAGAACAGATCCAAATCTTAAAATTCATTGTGTAAAAGGGCTTACAGCCGCGATCTTTGGATTTTTATTTATTTCTCATAGTGGGTCCTCGATATATCGCAAGTTCTAATAATTTAGAAATTCTAACAATCACCATTAAAAAATAAGTGCACTCAATATGAGAGATTTGAAAACCGCGAATTATATTAACCGTACAATCAATAGCAGTCCCGAGCGTAAGCCACTCTACATGCAAGCGTAATTCCAGAAATTTGAAGGTTGGTATATATTTTTCTCTGTTTTATTTAATGCAATAACTTTCTCCAGGAAGTTATAAAACAGTTTGTTTTTACGGGGTCTAAGCAGAGTATCAGCAAGGATAGAAATAAAAAATACAGCAATAAAACTATTGCTTCAGAATCTTTCCTTAAGTTATGCCCTAGATCGGATTCTCTGCATTTCCAATGCCTCCACCTTTCTACAGACTCTATTTTCCGAGAATTAAGCAAAAAACATTCCTCCTTTCACTCCAAAGGAGAATAATTATAACCATCATTGTATTTAGGGTTTTTCAAGATGCTGCTGCATTTATGAAAGGGGATAACTTGATATTTTTCGAAGATGCAATAAAAGTTTTCTACATAAAAAAATATATTTAAAGGATGATTTTCAAATAATTTTGTTCACTGCTACATCAAAATATTTTTAGAACGCAGGAAAATGTATTGGCTAGCTTAAAATGGAAATTACCGATTGGCGATAGATTTTAAGAAAGTTTTAGCGCTGAAAAATACAAAATTTTCTTAATTGATCTCATGAATGGAAGAGGTACAGCCTACATGATAAATTCCAACACCAATTTACGAACATCTTTCGATAAATTCGTGAGTTATGTCTCAAAGCAATTTCACAGAACAAAGAAATAATGGCAAACACCGTTTATACTGATGTACTGTTACAATTTCTTAATTCCGGTATACCAAAATACATTATTTAACGTTAAGAAAAAACAATTTACAAATATCATTCCACAACACAGAGCGAAAAAGTGTCAGTGTAATTACCTTTTGCGAAATGCCTTTAAAATACCCACACACTGCGAAGAAAAAGGAACTAATTCAAACACAATATCCGGTAATACATGGCGAAATATTGATTAACGATTTCATTTGAAATTCTTCGCCATGAAATGAACATATTTCCATAAATTTCAATTCAAACTTTCCCTGGTATCAAGAAAAATTACAAATACCAGAGCAAAAGTAGTAACGATGCACATTTGTTGACTTGCTAGAAAAAAAATTTCCATTGCCATTTCCAAACATATACACAGCAAAATAAGATCCGCGGAATGAATGAATTCGAATAGTTCTTTGTCTAAATTTCCATCTACTGTGAAAGTAAAATAATTCGTTCACCCATCTGCTACTCGTCAATTCACGTCAGATGTATGCTTCTTTTCGTATTTCATTTAAAATTCAAATCAACCTAAAATCTTTCCTCCATGTTTGTGAATTTTTCTATTAAACCTTTAACAGAGTTGTAAAAATGAGAGAAATGACCAGATTATCAGTTCTAATAATATATTCATATTGACTTGCCAGCATGCATATACTGAAGCATAGCATTTAAGGTGGCTTCACCGTATTATGACAAACATGCTATTTTATTCATATTATGAATACTTATAGGAAAATGCGTCCTTTGTTTCCTATGATCAACAAAGTAATACCTTTCCATTCTACATTTTTCGCAAATTGAACTTCAAATTAGATTGTTGAATGGATAATACATGAAGAAAAATAGTAGACACTCCTAATCTACCATAAATTTCATTTTCGCGAAAAACGTTTCGTAAAAAGTGAATTATTTCAGAAAATGGATTGAAAATAAAATTCAGTCACTAATTTTTCTTACTTTTTGATTTATTAGTAAAATAAATCAACAATGTAAGAAATAATAGCATTAATTCGATATAAATCAGAGCAGTCAGATCATATCCCTGGAAAAAGACTTACTTAAAGAAATATATTTTTCTCGTCTAATCTGAAGATACGGCACCTTAATTTTGTTTTGGAATAGCAAAGGCATGTCACCAGTGAAAGCAGAAAATCTCATACCATACAAACGAGAAGGTGAAATTCAGTATCTGTTTTAACTCACGCAGTCTCAAGGGAACCTCCCAAAGGAAAGAACGAAGCAGAAAATATGATATTAATAAAAGAAATCAAGACCAACGAGATGAAAGATTTTTTTCCAAATTACCCCTTGTGTAACACACCCGCCGAGTGTGAAAGGAAAAGGAACTAGATTCACGCTTTCGTTGAAACAGATGAGGTAGGAGGGCCACCCTTGTATATTGCAGGAGCCGATTCGAGCGACTTCAATCATCTCCCGGGCGAAACAGCGGAAGGCGACCAAAAAAAATACACACGATTCCCCCTCCTTTCACCCTCCATCGAACGAGCTTTCCGAGAAACCACCGAATAATATCCCAACTCGGCTCACGATGCGGGTCTACTCTTCCGTTACGGGAGGGGACCCAAGGGCTGCTTATATTTACACCCATCGTGCCGGGATAATCTCATTCATTGCCATGCGAGCGACGAAAGGCTTTCCTTTGATGTGCCTCGGAATCCTGATCGGGAGAGGCATTAACGACGTCGTCCACCCCCGAAGTGGAAGCACCCCTTTGAAGGAGAGAAGCAGGGGGCGTGGCAACCGTCGAAAAACCTCTTTTTAAGTCATGGGCATCGAGTTTCACACCCACTATCGCGTGCCGGGACATGAGTAGGGGACTAAGATTATTTATACTTTCTCTCTTTTCCTGGTAATCAAAATGGTAAAACTTGCGACAGTATGGCATGTTTTCGTTGGTCAATAGCGAGCACGTCCTTAAAACAATTTCCTCATCACTGCGAAATGCACAAATATTCTTGTTCGAGGTTACCCGCACGGGTGAAAAGGATGAAATTTCCGGTTTTATGATATTTTTTCATGCCTAATGAAATTATTCATTTGACTTAACCAGGAATTCAATCCCTTATGTGTTTAAGTAGAAATTATATTTTTTAGGTGAGTCAGGATTCAGATTCAGTTGTATTTGCCTAGTGACGTCAAAGAACGAAATTCGCCATGAAGAACCATGTGACTTGACCGGAATTTGAACCGGTATTTCCCAATTTCCGGAATCGGGTGTCTGGGTGACATACATTACCGGAAATTGGTAGATCCGGGTTTCATCCTTATCTATGCGGTATGTCGGTTTGAGTGCGGAATAGAGTATTTGAGCCATCCATAAAGGTTTCCAACGATCTTGGAACTTGTACTGGCGGGGATGCGGCAATGTCACTTTATCAACAATATCTTTATCAACTTTATCACTTTATCAACAATAATCTTAAATTAATTAAGTTATATCAGTAATCGACCAAAGTAACTGTCAGGGTATTTTTGAACTATTATTGATTTTCCGGACGGAAAATCACTAATAGCCACGAGGAGGAATTTATTGGTGGCGCTGATTTCAATAATAAGATCACACAGCGACTGTATAAGCTAGCCTACTACCACTGCTACTGTTGACTACTGGATTGAAAAAATTAAAGAAATTTATGAATGCATTAAATAACTATAACATTTTATTTTGTCCAGTTAGTAATTAATTAAGTAGTATTTAATTTATTTTATATTATTTAATTCATATACTTGATTTTATTATTAATGCTACGCCAAAGATAAATAATAACAATTAATTAATAATTTATACGCACAAAATACAATATTTTAGTTATACTTATGATAAAAACTCAATTTATATTTAAAAATTGGTGGTGAGGTTTATGCAATATCCGTTGCACGGCAAAATTAATTTTCCAGATATGCAGTTAAAGCAAAATTTTAAGTGACTCTTACGACGGTAAAATGCATTAAAGATAGTAATTAATATGTTTACTAATTGTATAAAAAAATGTTTTAGAAGGACAGTTTGGCCAGATCGTGAGACAACTACAAACATTGAGTACGGAGTTGTATGATATCCGTTACGTTGCAATATTATTAACAGAATGTTTAAGGTTTTCAATAAATAGATAAGATTCACTGTACATAAAAACCCTTTATGCTTCTTTCTATTCCTGCGTATAAATTGACAAAAACGCTGTAAATACATCTACAAGGTTAATTATTTTACACTCTTTATATATATGGATTGGCTGTAAAGGTGTCATGCCAGCAGCACAATAGGACTATTCCTCGGCCAAGTAACTTGTGATATACGGGCTTCTGTAGTTTTTTATCGATGCAACTTATTCACCAAAGAAATACTTCGGGCACATATATATCGACATGCGGTCAATCCGTTTAGAATGATTGCCGTTCGATTAACCCCTGGGCGAAACCGCAGTGCGGTTTGACCCGATGAAAACTCCAGACTGCCCCAATTTGCGCGGAGTCGGTTATTAGATGAAATTGAAAAATGTGTAGGAGGGAGACGAAAAAGAAGAAAAAAAACTCCCATCCCGTGATACGGAAGACTAGAACGTAGGGAGGAAATGTGTTGAAAAAAATTGAAAATCGATCGTAAAAAAAGAATAAGAAAATAAATTAAGGGAGTTGTGTGCTTCCATAACAGGAAAATCTCCGTGGCTTAGTTAGAAGGGATATTTTTACACCCATATTACACCTTGAACCCCTTACTATCTCAACAGTGTGCGGCAGGGGGTGTTGGGACACTTTTCATGAAAAGAAAAAGACACGTAAGGCAGACATAACGGAAGAAAGACTTCGCGAAAGTAAAGAAAGAAACGTCGTCACCTCCCACCTTTATGTCCAATGTCCCTTCCCCGGCCACCACCTCGGAGGTTCCATCAGCCACGGCAAACCCGAAACACACTACATGTATGCAACTTTCCTTCCCCAATCTTCCCACTGATGTTTCGCGGACTCTCCCATCTAGCGCTGGGCGGTTTTCCCATATATTGGTTCCAATATCAATATTTTAAACAATGGGATTCCAAAATCACAATTTTGGAACGACCAATACCAATATCCTGTATTGGATATTGGTGGTTGTAAAAACCAATATTTCCAATTGGAATATTGGATTACCAATGTTAAAAATTCATGTACCGAATTAACATTGGCGGTGAAGTCATCACCGATATCAGAAATTCATTAACAGGAGAACATGCTGAAAAGCTAATTTTTTATGCTAATAATGTGAAGTACATGCCTGTGCCAGCCTAACTGTTTATTTGAGCAGCAATTTTGTTTCCGCAGAATTTGCAAATCATTGTAAGCCAGATAATTTTACCTGTTAATATTGCTGTTCAATATTTTCCAATATACAATTTTTTCATTATTTCCAACATTATAATATTTCCAATATGCCATTATTTTCCAATATTCAAAAGTCCAATTCAGGTTATTGATATTGGTCCATTTTCAATATTTTAAGATACTGGATATTGATATTGAGATTCAAATACCGCCCAGCCCTAATCCCACCTTAGGATTAACCTTCCCTAACCTACCACCACTCACCTCAAACCCCCTAGCTATGGTTCATAATCAGTGCTTCGGATCCATTTGTGAGCACCAATTCAAGATTCGCAACTTTCATTAAATCTTTGTGGTGCTTGACTACTACGACGAAAGCAGATCGAGGCACCGATTCTACTAGGTCACGCCTCACTAATCATTCGCTTCCTCGAGATTTCCTTTTCTCCTGTGCCTCCTCTTTCAAAGGCTGGCGTCCTATCGCCCCCTGCCACACGCCAATATGGTTACTTGCTGGCTATTGGGGATACTGATGTTGCTAAAAACATCTACGAGCGAACATTACGTAACACAGCCCATGGAAGGATTGGATTGAGAGCCGCTAGAGACTCGGAGGCCAAACGCTGTTCTTATATAACAGGAGAAATTCACATTAGGAGAGGTTTAGCATGACATGGAGGATATAATAATATTAATAATATAATAATATTTTATTGATGGTAGGTCTAAAATCAAAATAGTTTTCCTTGCCAACGTTTTGGAATTAAATTACTTCCATCTTCAAAGCTACAACTGCGATAAAGGTCAACAACAAAAACATCAACCAATAGTATCCATAAAATGAAAATACATTATTCTCTTATATTCGGAGAAATACGTTAGTGGTTTTCTGTTATTGGGAATGGTACCAATAGAAATAAAATAAAATAAAAATTCTTATTCCTTCAATCGAAGTTTGTATTCTGGTCGAACTTCCGAAATATCTGCGAAAACGTAACGATTTATCGCAATATTTTAGCGTTTTTGGGTCACCGTCCCCGTAACGACCATAATAATATTATACCATTATAATCTAAGTCCGTGGTCGAGATTCCGTGAAGGTATATCCATTAAATCAATGATTCTTTGCACTAAATAAGATATGAATGGTTTATAACAATCAATGAAAATGATAATATTCTCCCCGTTGATATGCAACGAGCACCTTCTCTAGCAATCTTATAACTTATCTGCTTGCCTCACAAGCTCCATTGCCGCATCCCCTCGACGTTACTTCCACTCCTGCGAGCTACAAAGAAAGATCGATACATTCACTCTATTATTGGCTTTGGCGCAAAACTGGTGGCGTAGTCTTGGCGTCTCTAACCCTCAATCCTAGGAACACACGGACAACATTTATTTTGGATTAAAACCAAAACTAAAGAGCAGACCAGTAAGAGAAACAGAGCAAAACCAGTAAGAGAGAGAGACTTTAAAATAGAGGGACACAATAAATCATCTGTTTATACCCCAAGCATCGAAAGAAAAATATGAATTTTTAACTCGTAAAAATGAAAAGCATTTTCAATGTAATGAAGAGTACTTGGAACTGAAGGACAATATCTTGTGAAGATTCAGTGTGACCCTTGCAAAGGAAAGAGGGAAGTAGCAGTGATCAATTAAACTGGCTCTTAGTGGAGCACCCTTCAATAATAAATAGAGTTTATATTGTTCAAGCCATTAAAAGGCCTAATGAACCTTTATTTGTAATATAGAACATCTTGTAACATTTCAAATAAATTTAATATCATTCCAAGAGCATACTCCGCAATGTTAACAGTCATTCAGTGTGACTTAATATTTTACTCGGTATTTTTCTGCTTTGGCATGACATGGCCATGTAAAAAATATTGTTCAAAATTTCAATATCGTCAGCACCTTGCAGCAAAATGAGCACAGTGGTAAGTATATTAGGAGGACAATCATGTCAGCGAGAGGAGCACTCAGTAAATGAAAACGTACGACAATTCTACATCCGGAAAATCACCCACCTTAACAGGGACTCGAACCTGGATCCCAAGATATCGCACAGAAAGCATTAGCCAGTCAAGGGACCGAGGTGGTTTTCTCCCTTGTGATTTTTGTGGGCTTTAAGGGAGCTATATGTTTCCCGAACGACAGGCGTACGATGCTAGAAAACAGTCGTCTAGTGCGCAAGTTGCCACCGTCTGAAGTTTACTTTGACTTATTTAATAATCAAGGATGATTATTTTTCCTCTCTGGATTTCTCGCATTTATGTGCATGGCGGGTGACTCCGTAACAAGTAGCACCACGGCTAGTTCACGGTATCTTCAAAATTAATAAAATCGTAAAAAAACTCTACTGACCATTCTCAATCAACCAATCTCCCTCTTTACATCCCATTTGAATCTAAATTTACAGGCTGTCCTGCGAGCTGCCGCTGAGTCATGAAGACGTCGTGTTAGGACAACAGCCAAGATAATTAGAAAGAACAGGGAAATGGAATATGAAGAGAAAGAGGACAAGGATGAACTGAATGTGAACGGAGTGCCTTAGTGACACGCTGTGTTTATTTTATAATTATTAACGAGTAAATGGGCGCTTTCAGTTTGCATGCAAAAGGTGTAAAGTGTATGATAGTATGTACATTGTAAATTATTAAAAAAGAAAGCAATAAGGTCTTATACATTATGGTAAATAATACCGCTTGGTATCGCTTTGACCTTGGAAAATAGGGGAGGAACGCTATAACCAAGCGTTTAAACTAAAATTGCGAAATATTTGTTCCAATAGTTTAAAATCGGTGGAAGAAACTTAAACCTTGGTAGGGTAGACTGGGTACGGTTGAAACGGTGGACGGTTGAAACAAAGTGAATATCTCGCGAACCGTGCGTAATGAGGTGGGGAGTATAAGGGGAGAAAGAAGCGGGCGATAAGTCGAAACACGAAGTTTAGTGTTGCGTCGCTCTTCGCGCGCTGTGCTTGTGTATAGGAGGCCCCATTGTGTTTTTTGACGGAAAAGTAAGTATTTTTGTTCATACACTTTTGCTATTATTATGATTTTCATTAAAGTTAGAGTATTAAGAGTTTTGTAATGTTTCAACCGTACCCAGTCTACCCTACATATTGTTCTCTAACTTCCATGGATGTAGGGTTTTTTCATGTAAAAAATACAGAAAGACCGTTTTTATACATGATTACTTCTAATTTTACTCTTTGATTAATATAAAAAAACTATATCCTCTCTGATCTGGAACTTGGGGTGATTCATGTGGTAATGTTTATAATATTACTCAGAAAAAATATAAAATCGTAGCAATTATGCTTACAAAGTCCACGAAAATTCTCAAAGATGCGAGTACAAAGCATGCAAAGAAAATTGGCGAAAAACGTCTGCTTGATTGCAAACACCCTTGAAGATTTGCCTGGCAACGAAAATGAAAAAAGATCGAAATTTGCATTGATTTCGCGTTTTAACTTGAAAGAATTCAGTTTATAGATCGATAGAGAAAATTCGGTTGCAAGAATTAAATGCTTTGATTTTTGGGCCTCACTTCAGTCGAAGGTTGAAACTTGTATCTCAATTATTTCATATTTTAATGAATGAAAGAAAATTACTCTAAACGGAAATTACTCGTTTTTTCCATTTAATCGCATCAAAAAACAAAATCCTATCTGGGCTCTAATTGAATTAAAAACGTTGGGATTTTCGATTTTATCCTGACTCGACTCCAAATTCCAAACCTTTTCTGAAAATTTCAACCTTCTAGCTCGATTAGAAATACCCAGGAATTCATATCAATGTAATCGGAATATTTCAAGTAAATTAAGAATAGTGTACATATTCTGAGTTTTAAAAGAAAGGTAGTGCGAAGCGGATGAGAAAAACCGTGGAGAGACAATTTCGAAAGGTAAATGCACGCGGTAGAGATGGGAGCGTCAAGGCAAGCGTGGGACGCCACCGTGGGACGTGACGGAACACCATCATCGTTCGATGGCGAGACGAGATTAAGGGCACCAAGCGGGTGACAGAACATTCAATTTGGAAAAGAAAAAAAACAAAATTCAGTAACTGCGCGAAGGAATACAAGGGTGTCAGACGCCTGGCGTGGAAATAAAACAGTTCGATTTTCATCCAACATTTCTTACGTTGGCGCAAGACTTGAAAATAACGTATGCACTTTTCGTAAAAGAAAAAAGTAACAAAGGAAAAAACAACGGAAGATAAATATTTTAATGCCAGATAGACTTCGGCGACAAAGCCGTAACGGGAAAGACGTGGAAAACGGGAAATGCCTGGGTTTTGGTAAAAAAAATGTACGCCATCCATTCCCACTGATAAATGCTGTTGCATTACCAGGTAATAGAATTTCAACGTCACTTGCAGGTGGTCGCAATGTTGGACCCGCCAAGTTTGGATAATATTCACTAGAGAAAATGAATGGCGATTAGTTATTTTCACCAACCTTTCATAAATTGCATAAAGTTATGGCCCCGAGAATGTGGGTAAAGGTTTTCTTTGCGGCTACCGACTAAATAGAGGTCGGAAAGTGTGATCTCCTTTGGATACAAGAGAAACCAAAGCGTGTGTATTTCTCCACCGATTCAGTCTTTTAAAATTGCCTTCTACAAATTTTGTTTTAGACTAATATCAATTTGTTAACTTTCGGAATTATATCCTGAATGGAGGTACAATTTTTTTATGAGGAAGAAGGGGATGTATGTACATGAGGAGTGAAAAAATACTTTTTAAAGGAGATAACTGGAAAATTTCAGTTGTCAGGAAAATGATACTCGATAAGCATTGAAGACAACATAAAAATAATGATAAAAATCTTAAATAATTATGACTTTTTCGTCATTTCAATCCCCTTGGTTAATGTTTGGGTAAAACAATCATCGCTGGCTCAAGAATGGTGAAAAAAAATTCTAATTTACAGCCTGCCCTGCATCTGTGATGCAAGCTTTACCCTTCGATCGGATTAATTTCTGACTCGCCCTCCCAGCCCTGCACACATGCTCGCCTTTGTTCCACCCGCCACGACAGCGGTGACCGCAAGTGGGCTTAAAGCCCACCTCCAGAAAGCTCCTGCCTCCCTCAATCCCCGCACACATGACCTCTCGTTCCACTAAAAAAATTAACCTTCGTACTTCCCCCTTCATCAAAAACGTGGTGCCATCCACTGCCCAGGTGCCTGGCGGGCGCGCCACCGCAGCAGCAGCGTTGAATATTAGCTCGCTCTAGACCTTTGACCTTATGCACGTGCAGCAACGGGGGAGGTGTATTTAACGCTTCGGTGTGCATCGGAAGTTGCGCCCTAGGCATTTCTATACGGCCCCTTTCCCATTCCCCAGACACCAAGCTTTTTGGGGAAAAAATATCATAATTTTGCTGGAATAAAGGCGAGAAACGAGAAGTATTTCTTTTAATGCACCATCTCTGGTGCTGGAAAATTTGCTACAGGAAATTAACATAAACAAGTAGCTGAGTGACACCAGGAGTTTGTTTAAATAATTTTAAGAACACAAAACCGTAATATCTTCTTAACATGAAAAGTTCTAGGTTAGAGATGGGCCATTTCGTAAAGATTCCTTCCGTTGGAACAAATCCACTGTACGAACGAGGTGGAATAAATTTGGATGTTAAAAAAAATTCTTCTTTAAAAGGAACTAAATAATTTGAGGACCGAAAGGATTCAAAGGAACAAAAACGGAGTCAAATTATGGAAAGGAATCAATGAAACGAAGGGTAATGAATGAATAAAAGGAATTCAACCAGAATGTTTATGCGTAAAGAGCGCATTTAACAGAGATATCAGGTGCAACTAGAAAAAGGAACGAAATAAAGGAATCGTAGACTGATTTCTTTTAGTGAACGAGAACGACAGGAACGAGGCCGAGAAACTGTCCATCACTACTTCACAGAAACTTTATTTAATAACCCAAATCTTTTGATTCAACTCAACATATTTAAAATAGAAAAATGATCCACACGCAGACACATGACCTTCAGTATAAAAAACAGTCAAAAATAAGAAAGAGAGAGAGTTTTACCATTTAAGTAATGCATTTTCTTATCTACTTAGGTCCACAAATTCGATAGATCATGAATCACGCACGTCTCGCTACTTATTCCTATCTTTTCCTCACACCCTAATCCCTTCTTCTCCTACAGTTCTAGATTATTACCCACAGCCAATCCACACATAATGAATCCACACCTTTTACTCTTTTCAATGCATTTTCAGTAACATACATATATAACATTCTAATCATTTAAGAAACAAATAAGGAAATAAAGATGTAGGTTTTCTATGTTAAGTGGTCCTTGTCAGTTTATTAAAAACATAAATATGTTGCGAATAATGCTGCTGTGTAACGGGTGATACGCAAATCTCAACACATATTTGCAGTTGCCTAACGTTCTAGAAATGTTCTGTCTCCCTAAAATATTTATCAAATACTAATGCTAAATAAACATTTGTGCTATATGCGATGTATTTTGTCTAAACATGTGTAAAAACTGGAATTTAAGGTATAACAGAAACTCCGTTAGAAAAACTAATATTGACGTTTTATGGATGCTAAAAGGATTTTGCAATGGATGTTGCAAAAACTTCACTACTACCATTTAAATAAAAATTAACGGTTATTCAACATCAAAGCAACACGCCCGAACAGATGCACGTGCTGAACTCTGTATATGTGTTCAAAGCCGTAAAAAATTTAAATTTAGGAAATAAGGCTGCAGAATGAAAAAAATGCCTTAAGTTTATTTGGTTAATTCTTTAAAAAATTGAATTTTAGTGCTCTCTGAACTATTTTTTGTACAGTCCCGAACTATTTTCTACGAATCACAGCGAGAAACAAATAGACTCAAGTGAGGGATTGAAATTAGCAAGGAAAAAATGAATTTCCAAGGTAAAAAAATAAAGTGAAAATTCAACTGAATAAATAATAATGGGTTGTTTTGTGAGAAAGGCCATAATTAATTCCAATTTTATTAGTGTTATTTAAAATAATTTTTAATCCTACAGTAATTTCAACATTTTCCCACGCATGAATCTTACGTATTTTTTCCAGGAAATGCATTGTTAATAAATTCCTACATACTTTTACAGGAAATTCTATGCATTTTCATAAAATGTAGGCAGCCTTATTTCTCTATGCACATCAGCACCAATACCGCCCCAGCAAAATGTGCACGGTAGGCACTGTAACAAAATGACACACCCCATTTTCAGAGAAATTACAGCAATAGGGATTCGTCTCGGAAGGCATGAGTTATGGAGGGAGGACAACGATGCCCTAGGGGTTCCAGCGTTATTTCCATTGAGACGCCCACGAGTTTGGTCGCTTCCAGATAGTGGGCGGACATGATATTGGAAACTCATGGCGCACACAAAAATAAAGTTTACCCTTGATCTGAAGGCTGAGCTTCAGCGCAAAGCATTTCCATTTTCCTATTGGATGAGTCGATATCATATATAAGCAAAAGTATTGATGATTTGAAAGAATTTTTCTCATTCATCTCCATTATTGCAACAAATTTTTGAAGGATATTCATTTTCTTTACGAAAAAACTGCTGCTAATAGCATAAAAATAATTAAAAATGTGATACCTACTGTTTCAAAAAACAAGGTAATTGTACTCGTAAATGTAACTCCATCAAGGAAGTCTGGAAAAAATATTTGCTGTGACTGCAATTTCAAGCGGAAAGATGGCACTTCCTATGGCACAACAAAAAGGGAAAAGTTAGAGAAAAATATGTAAGCCTCCATATGGCTGAGAATTCATTTAAATACATAAAAATGTATAGAGTAAAATAGAACCACTAATTTGGATGTTTGCTAACGTTGTGCAGCCATTTAATATATTTCGCTTAGAAAGATGTCATACAATAATTATCAAATTCTGGTCATATATCGGCATACTTTCGAAATTATTGAACATAGAGACTGCAACGTTGCAAATTACAAAAGACTTCTAGGTGGTTGCGTCATAGCGTTTCCCTAAGAACCTCATGAACCTTATACCTTACAACGTATGAAAGTACGGCTGCCTTTAATTGGATTGATTTGAGTATCGTGCCAACCTCCACGTTGTTACTGAAGTAGTCACTGATTCACTACGCTTTCATTTCGTCCACCAGGAGGAACATCACTATGGAAAAAGATGGGAAAAGGTTTACCTCGGGTTTCTAAATATGACGTATTAAATTTTCGAAGTAGATAAAGAGCTGTTACATCAAGCAAGTCATTTTCTGAGCAAACACAGTTGACGACTTTGACTAAAAGTTGTGAAGCTGCAAGTATACAATTCCCGTTCAAAGACATTGTCATCACTTCAATTAATGAAGTTACGCGTAGTTAAAGAAGTAGGAGAAATAAAGGAATATCTAAATGAAGATCGGTCCGGAAAAAAGAGAGGATGGTATTTGGAGAAAAAATAAAAATGTATATTTTGCAAAAAGTGGAGATTAGGTACCACAGATAATTTTCGCATAAGAAGACTGAAGTTTTACGAAGAAAGAGTGATTGTAAACTGACAAAGAAAATCTTCAGCTATAGCACCAAATTAAATATGGCAAAAAAATGGGTTGAACAAACAAAAACTACCGTATTTCTCCGAATATAAGCCGCACTTTTTCTCCCGATTTTGAAGCCTCAAAATCGGGGTGCGGCTTTTATTCGAAGTGTGGCTTAAATTCGAGAACTTTCTTAAAAAATCGTAAAAATTACCGATTTGAGAAAACCAGCCATTCAGATTCACGCGGACGCCAGCAAAACTCGCCAAAGCCACGGGGAAAGTAAGAAATAACGCTGAAAAAAGTCAAATTGGTGGACCATTTATTCATATATTAATGGATAATATATGTAACATTGTGTCACAGTTACATAGGTAATGTAAAAACAGATATAAAATCCTAATTCCTAATACTGTCGGTAGTACGGGTTGCAGTAAAAAGGTGCGACTTAAATTCGCGTATTATCTTTTTTCCCTGTTTGAGACCCCAAAAAACGGGGTGCGGTTATATTCGAGTGCGGCTTATATTCGGAGAAATACGGTAATAAGGAGGAAGTCATGCAACTAGAAGGTATCAGAAATAAAGAGATTTTCGAAGGAAGGTTGATGGATTTAACAGGTTTCAAGAAAAACAAATTAAAAAGGAAATACACACATGGTTAAAAGAACAAAGGAGGAACCACAGAGAAAGAATGACGAAATTTTGGGAGGAGTTGAGAAAGACAACCAAGCTAAGCAACAGTTTCCCGGGGTTCACAGTGGGTCTCTTGAAAATGAGGTAGAACAAAAACATTCACGTTATTTTATGGCAATAGAAAATGGAAGGACTTAATGCTTCATTAAAACGAAGAATGTTGGGTAATCTTATCGAGAAGTAAATTCGGGGAATCGTAATGGAAAGAAAGACGTGATTTGGTTTGGTTTTGATCTAGAGGTACACGACACAGATATTCTGTTTTTGTTCTGGATATTCTGTCGTGAATATTCTGTTTTTGTCCTGGTTTATTAAAAAAATTAATGTGTAACCAACTTACCCAAAAAAGAGTAGACATTTGTGAAAGATTTATCATGAGAAAACTCCGTCGATTTTTTTTCAGCCATTTACCCGGCTTGGTCGTGGTTTTATCAAATACGGGGTTTTCTTCCGATAATGCATTCAGGACAGAATGGTGACCCGCCAGAGCTTTATATAACAATGGCTGGTTGGCTAACTGCCTTATAGAAGCCGGAAAATCTTGGTATTTAATGATTGCTCTGCTAGGCACTTTGTGCTATAAACACAAGGGTCATTTTTAACAAACTTATATTTGAGCATTTTTGAAAAAAACTAAAACATTTGACCACCACAAGTAAATGAAGAATAAGTGTTTTTAGATGATTCCAGGTACTACGATAAGGGTATTAACTTTCGCTAACAATTCGAGAGAAAAGCTTAACATCTTGGTATCGAACAACGCTTAACATCTTTCTGCCATTCCTCCAACATGCAAAAAGCCATATTTTCAGGTTCCTTGGTTGCGTGGCAACTAGTCGTACCTTAATGAAGAATTAGATAAAGCTACAAAATGAGTAGGTATCCGTTATATTCACCATTGTATTATCCTAATTGAGTTCTCATAATTACTAAGATATTAAAAATGGTTCTACTATTAATGATTCTATGAAAGAAAATAGCACTTAAAATAATGATTTTAAAGAAAAAAATGTTTTAATTAAGAGAACACCCATCATATCCAAACCCACTAATGAATTTAAGTTTGAAAGAATCTTAATGCTTTAATAACAGAAAACCAAAATACATCATTCCCCAACTCGACGTGGCTATCGCATAATCCATGGTGGCCATAACTGAAATGTACGGCCACATGGAAAATGTGTAAGGCGTGGGACGTCCCGCACGGTAGTGCGGTGGCGTTATCTCGGCCGTCAGCTGTGGGGGCGGCAGGAGAGATGTGGGACGCATATCTGCTCTCGACATTGGTGTGAAATCACCCTCTGATGCTAGACGTCGTGGGCGTGGAATGGAAGCTAAGAAGAGTTCTGGGAAGAATTTTTTCCTTCTCGCACTTTCTGACGGAAGAAAGGGAATGAGGACTGTGATGGTGGGTTGGGAGGAATGAAATGGCCTCTTTGGTGATCAGTGTAGGGCGTGGGATGCGAGAGAGAGCATCCTGCCGGCGTGGGACGGGGAAATCCAAACGGTGCTATACTACACGTCCCTGGTGGGGACGGAATATGAAGGAACAATGGGGGGAGGGGTCCAAGAAGGTTGAGTGGGTGCAGGGATGTGTGTTTTAATAAGTCCCGAACGTAGATTGAATAAGATGGAAACAAGCGAAGGCACAGGGGAATACTGAAACCATTAAAATACGCAAATGGCCGTATTGAGTATATCAATAGCGCAATAAATAAATAAATATGAATTTACTGTGAGCAATTGTTGAGGCCGACACTTTTGGAATTCCACTGCGAATTTGAACAAAATTCAAATAATAATTTTGAGAATCCACTAAAAACATTATTTTTTTCAACTGATTTTGTAACACAGAAGAATCTTCAATAAGCTAACAAAATGTTATCGTGAGATGATACAGTGTAGCGAAACTACTTGGAGCAATATAAAAATATATTCAGTAGAATCGCAAAGTTATTGTTCAAAGTTCTCTCAATTTTTATAAATTTGTTTTTCTAAGACTTTGTCCTACGGCACATGTAAGTACCCCATGCATGTATAAGCTCTATGGTGAAAGAAGCAAAGAATTATAACTATCCAACTATAATGATATGAATTTATTCATGCCTGCCGCAGATATGGCGATGAATTATGTAGAAACTACCACGAGAAAAAAAAACACTTCTTCTCGTGGCAATTTTTACGTATACCAAACTATACTATCAAGGAAAGAAAAAATAACCATTTACTTAAATATAAAGGCTATCATAAACAATGTTATGCAATGAACATTTAGCAAGCATTTTCAGTTTAACAATGACTCAAGATATATCGAACCATAACAATAAAAAATAAACAAACGTGAAAATTTTATACGTCGAAAACAGGTGTTAGCGGCAGAATCATTACTGTTCTGAAATGAGTTGTCAATACAAATATAAAAGGAAAATAGCTTTAAAAAAAACTGCACTATTCCTAAAATTTATTTTACGCTCGTTATCCATGTTGTTGATAAGATTTAGCAAAAAAAAACAGGATTCACATTCGTGCCTCAATACGCCATCTACTCCCTTCTTTCATCTCTGTTACCACCCGAAAAAAAGGCGTGGGTGTTGGAGTTATATGCGTGGAATATTAAGAAGCGGGCCAAAGTTTCCAGGAATTGAGGAGAAATTTATTATTGGACGATGGGGAGATTTTAATTTGCGGCACTTCAGTCTTTCATTTTGTGTTTACATGAGTGATGATAAAGGGTGCGTCAATGATTGAGTTTTAATCAGCTAAAGCCATATGAGTCATAAATGAAAGAAATTAGAAAGAGAAAAGTGGAGAGGAGGGAATGCTGACGCCATTAAGATGCGCGATCGGTCGTATTTATTGTATCCGTTGTGATATAAATACAACGAAAAAATAGGTGCTAGTAGAGTAATTGTCGCAGTAGTGTAGTGATTTATTTAAGGCCATGCAAAATTGAATAACTTTCCAAAAAGTCACAGCCGTATTAAAAACAACTATGAACAAATAGAACGCGATATCCATGTTTTTGGTGGATCATATTTCACCTTGACATTCATGACGTTATCGTACAAATAATTATGGTAGGAAGTATACCCATAAAATATCCAGTCCCCCGAGCGTATAAATAATGTTACTAGACGCGAAATAATCCAAGGAGGTTGCCAGTAAATTTGTTTTAAATGGTTTACATCGCTCTATGGGATAAAACCTCGAAAAAACTAAATAGGTTAAGAAATGAGAGATTAAAAGACCAGGTTTTATACTTTCCGGTAAAATATCTTGCACTGTGAAAACCAATGTTTTCACTACCCCCTAGCTATGACCCTCACGTCAACAAACCAACAGTCTGATTAGTATTCAAAATCCAAACTATCAACTAACTCATAGTAAATAGACTGTTATTTTGTGGTTAACGTTAACTAGGGATTATAAAGCCTAAAGTGGTGAAGTATTTAAAATCGAATAACTAAGGGAAATTTCTACATACCTCAAAAATATGACAACGAGTAGAGAAAACAGGTTGAAAGAATTCTGAATCCATAAACCCCAGAATGCTATCCATGAATTTCAACTCATGTGCACCCCCGACTAGCAAAAAGGCACATAAGATTTGGCGTTTTTCCAGCAAAGCTGATTATTTTTTCGCGAGTTTGCAACTAAAAAAAGGGATGCGGCTGCTGCCTACGTTACAGGGCTGACGACAATCGAAACGTTCGCCGCAGCAGAATTCCTGACCCGTTTGGGAACCTGAGAAAACTTGAAAAAGATGACGTTTCACGCAATGAATATCTTCGGTAGAGTCGCAAACACTGCATGGTAAATAGTTTAACGAGTATGCTGAGTATTTCAAGGGTATTTGACCTAAAGTATTAATAAACATATTACAACAGGTAAAGAGAATTAAAATGTCATGCATCGGTAACTTCGCCAAAAGATATGATTCTAGGGGAGAGGTCAGACGATGGGAGGTCAAGTGGGTGGCGTAACGGGTGATTTTATAAGTCCTGGACGGAGAAATTGCGTGGGCGTGGATGTAATTGGCAATAGAAATTCAGGAGCCGACCATAGTTTTCTGGAACCTGGGAACAAATTATGATGGTGGATTTTAATTTGCCGAACTTCACTCTCTTTTGTTTCGGTCACATTCTAATTTTTTCACTAAAAGTTAATTGAATTTTCATGAATAGAGAACTAATTTTGCGAATAAACGTTTGTGAATTTTTATCAAATAAAAATTTATCCTAATTCGTTTAAAGTGTTATTTTTACCGTGCTAAATTCTGCAAGTCAATTAGGGAAAAATTTGTTCTTCTCATTAAAGCCCGGTTTGATTATCTCCCGTGAAATATATCCTCGGTATGAAAACGGAATTTAATTCGTTATTCAACCGAAAAAAAACCATACTCTCAGTTAACATAAATTTCACAAAAACGCTACATTATCTTGTGGTTAACGTTAAGCAGGCACTATAAAATTGGGTTTAAGAGTGGTTGAATGAAAACACATCAATAGTGGAGTTTCAAAAGGTTTATTTTTAGTAGGTAAGAGAGTGGATTGTACACTCTGTCATCCTGATGCACTCAAAGAACTTAATGCGACTTAAACTAACACAAGGTATCATATACAATGTATATAATCATTAAATGACATTTAAAAATAATTTTAATCGCAGACTGTCATTTATAGCTACTCAACTTGCATCAACATCATAAGATTTTCGACTTTTGGGAGAAGATTCATTCTTCATATTTTTGTGCTGTAGAGAAATCCAGAAGAATTCGTGGACATCTACGCTTTTCTCCTCCATCCGTTTATTCTTGGGAATGAGAGCACAGAAGGAAATACGAAAAAAGTCACGAAAGCAGTTGACATGTGAGACCACAAGATACAGAGAGTTTTTCGTGTGAGCCGTTGTCATCCGACTTTGATTTAAAGCTTCCCCGATAGTAGTCTCGCAAAAGATATTTCATATTCGAATCCAGTCGCCGCTTCCAATTTTTTAGTTCCTTCCGCATTTTTATGGAGGCCTTTCATCGTTCTTTATTATAATGAACGAATTGATACTATTAATGTAACTATTGCACGTGAAAGACAATTTACTAGCACTGATCTGCGCATACAAAAATACTCGCATTATAAACAATGAATTTTGCATCACATGCACTTAGTGGAATGGAGCAAATAATGAAAAAATCTTAAAATGTTATACATCTATTAAGACTGAGAGTTAATGAATTTATCACGCAGGTTTAAAAAAAGATGGTCAATTACGTCGATTGTTTTAAGTGTCTCAGATGTGCATTAGTCATGATGTGTCGCTTAGCTAAGAAATTACTGCAAGTTCCAATTATTCCTTCGGGTACTTAACTATCTCTTATAGCAACTGGACATTAAAATATGGTGTTTCATGTGTTCTATTTCACCAATCCAATTCCTCATTCAGTTTATAATAAGGTCTATATCTTTTGATATTTGGTGAAAGAAATATTCCATTAATAACAAATGACCGAATGTTGAGGTAAATTAAATATCATTAAACATAATTGACCTCCATACCACTAGATTAATTTATTTATACGATTATTTAATCAGTTAATCAGAACGTTGAAGGTAAAATCTGATATCGCCATGTTGCTCTACAAAATGATTTACAATTTCAGGTCGAATCCGAAATTATCTTAGAATCGCCCAGGAGATTGACGCCGAGGAAATTCTGACTCAACGCAGCAGAAAAGCGGACATCCTTGCAATCTTAACTGATGCTATTGTAAACACAAAATCGTTTTCGTATCCAAATGTCATCTTATTGTTTATTGGATATGGAGATGTAAGTAAACAAACGAATTACACACGGAATGAGTTTTCCTTGGTCGAAATTATTTCTCATTTTTTTCAGAAAAAAAACCTTGATTGGTAATTGCTCTTGTTTCCTTGTATTTCAAATTAGTTCCACACAAATCGGAGGAAAGAAATTAAAACGAGATATCACTAAAAAAGGGAAAAAGCAATTAAAAATTTAAATAGAACAAATGACCCATTAATCGCCCCTATAATTGTGTACTTTTACTCGGCCCTCTCCCCTATTCTTGCTTCCGTTCAGGGAAAACAATTTTTCTCCATTTCCTCCACTCCTTTCCTCTCACGTCACACCAACCAGTATTAAGTTGCACCAGACCAAACCAACTCATGGTGATGACAGAGCGTTGAAACCCGGGTAGTATGTCTGTGAGTGCAAATATGATAAGTGGTTTGCCAAAAAGTTTAACAAATAAATTGTTGTTAATAAGTAATATCAGAAGTTTCTTTCAAGCAAGTTTTGCTTCAGAATAATAGGACTGGCCGACTGAGAGAAAGTGAGGAGAAAAACACAGCCTTTTAACGGATGTAGTTCAATGAATTTGGCCTCCACCTTAAAGAAAAAGGTCTCATTTTTCTAACCATGCCAAAATAACAACCACTTACAGCAATACTTTACGACGACTTTACGAAAAGAAATCTCTTATCCACCGAGTAAAATCCTATTACTGGAAAAAGATATATTGATCCAGTGTATCAGAGGAAAGTATAATAATAATCTTGAACCACTCGGTCTGCATTAAAGTCTGCTGCAATCATGTGTCATGCCACAACTCCATTCTCTGTACACACAGAACAAATTACATTACAATAACACAAATATCGTATGGCAAAATTACTTAAGAATTTTTTATTGCAAGGCAAGAAAGAAGAGTAAGAAGGCAAGAGTACTTGAATGCAGAAAGAAGATGACGAAATTTTGCTAAGAAATATACCTTAAGCTTTTTTCTTAAATAGTAGATGAGACAAGGCAGAAGATTAAGATGATAAATGGAAACCTAGTGATGAAAAATCAATAAAAGTTTTGAATTCTAAAAATGCATTTATAATCTAGCATACATTTTTATTTTAAGCATGTAAAATACGAGAGTTAAATGTTTAAGGAATGCCTTCCCAATTATAAATATTTTACCGATAATTCGTGTTCTTTTCCCCTAATATTGTAGGTAAAATCAAAGTACAAATATATACAGAAACAAGTGAAGAGCTTCGGAAGGTGATTTAGAGATAATGAGGGAGAATCATGAGGCAGGAGCACGTATTGAGGGTATAACTATGAGAATTTGAAAAATTTACACCCCATATAGGACATTACTAGAAGTATGGGTTAAAAATAAAATTTAGAGGTAAACTTGATTTACTTTTTTCCTATACTCGGTAAATTTTGACATCTCACGAATGCATGTAAATGAGGCAACATTCAAGGATAATTACGTGGTAATTACATCTCGCTATACCCGTATTTAAATCGCCGGTAAAAATTCCTTGGTAATTCTCAATTTCAGCTGGAAAAGGTGTATACGTATTTGGTGAGTTATCAGTCATGATTTGCTTCACAAATTATCAGCTTTTCGTGAGAAATCCTCATTTAAAAGAGATTTTGAGTATTTACGAGCCAATTCAGATTTGCAATTAAGGAGCTAAGATAGGAATGATTGAGACAACCCAAGTCGGCAGCGTTATTTTATGGGATAACTTAATAAAATTGATAAACAAAACGTTCTTCGGGAAGGAAAGAAATAAAAGAGTTTTACTTGAGTTAAAAACTTTACAATTTAAATTAATAAATTTTAATGACAAATTTTGCTATTCTATGTGCACTATTATGCTGGTAATGCCATTGATGTAAAACCTTTTCCTGTCCTCGCTGGCAGAGAGGTAATCTCCTGGAAAGCCAACCAGAAGGTCGCGGGTTCGAATAGTTTTGTATGTTCATATGAATATACGTATTAATTCGGTCGTAATTTTCTAAAAGTTTGATCAAATTTGAAGTTATTAACATAAATAAATGCCATATATACGATACGCAAAATGACTATAATACAATAAAATTCAAGATATTGGTGCAGAATATGGTATGGTATGGTATGGAATTATTTAGGTATGTAACTGTATTATTGCTGGTGAAAGAGAAATTAACAACGAAAGCAGCGTATTCTGAAGCTTGCAGCAATAAGGTCACAAAATATCTCAACCGTAGAATCGTTAGCCCTTGCTTACGTTATGCTTCCTATCCTGCAAGAGTAAAACAAGGAATTCTTCAAAAACTCTGTTATTTGCTCAGTAATTTGTGACCATGACACAATTTTGAATCCAAGCACACATGTGTCGCTGATTCACGTTTCTAATAGCAAACGTGAGCTCGCCACAATTGAAAGCCGAGAGAGACCCGGCATATAGGCAGCTACACCTCCACTGCGTCACACTAAATGACCTCGCCAGCATTCAAAAATTGTTTAGCTCGTACGAGGTCTCAAACCGCACTACTAGGTCAGGCACATATAATCCCTTTCCCGAATCGATTTTGACCGCGCTAAGGTTTCCCCAACTGCATGCAGTTGTGAGGTTACTCGAGGCAACTTTCACTAACTAGGAGCGATTTACGCTAGGAATGAATGAGGTCAACAAGGATTTCAATGAGTAAATTATCACATTCATTCTAATTGTCAAGGGTTCCCCGATCAATTTAAATCTGTAAGCGCGTTTTTTTTTCAACGCTCGTATCAGAAGTTTCTGATTTAGTAAGATTTAAAATGGACTTCTCCACAAAAAGAACACAAAATTTATGGGACAAGGACATTGGGGACTAAAAATAAAATGAACGTGGAAAAAGGAAGAAATATTTCATGTCGATATGCAGGAGATTAATTCGATCAAGATAGTGAATACAATTTCAGAGTTGTTAGATGAATAAACTAAGTAAATTTTAGCCTGTTATTCTGATAAATATGTATAGCAATACTGTTAAATTAACAAAGCTTTAAATAATGAATTTGAACTGACAATTTGATTAATTATCTTACAAAGGTAACTGAACGCAATACGAACAATACCATTTGTATTAAATTATTACATTTATTAAATTCTATACCTTAAAATATGAAATTTCAGGCTTTACTTATTGAAATAAATGACATGATGTCAAATGAAAAGATATGATGTTACACTTAGCAAGAAGACTTTATGAAGACTTCTACAAGATAATGAAAAATTTAGGTGTATGTTTCAATATTTACATTAGATAAAAAGTATTTGTTTTGAGTTCTCTCGTGAATATTTATCAATTTGAGGGAGGAAGTTTTTAAAGTGACACATTATTTAATTCTATACCATTTTATAGAAAAATGCAAAGATATAACAAAGTTTAATCATGACCTATTTCCAAATTCCACTAAGTAAATTTGAAAAGCGTTTTAAGATAGAAATTAAATCTTAATGAGGATGCGTAATTTGGCGGAGCGCTGATAATAAGCGTGAAGTATTTTGTCAAAGCTTTCAACAGCAAACCTTTCCTATGCAGTAGTGGTAAGTTGAGGCTGACGTTGCAAAAGTACACTCAGTCTGTACTTCCTAAAAAGCAAATTTGCATGATAGCCAACATTCGAGCATCAAATCTTCAGCATAACGGATTTTTAATGTTGCACTTTTCCCTAAGAATTACCAGGTACCACCCGCATCCAATACGGCCAATGTGATTTTTAATAAAAATATAAATTAGATCGAATAATATAATGGAAGATTTTCACATTTATAGCATAATAATTAACCATATATTTAAGATCCTTATTCTATTTAATTTATTTGAAACCATTTACTATGAAAGTATACAAGATCAAGATCAGATATAAACATCGAGATCAGATATAAACATCGTGATCTCTTCTTATTTTTCTAGATTTTCCATGTGATAAAATTCTCTGTCGAAGAAGTGAATTCATCCTAATGTATTGAGCTTCCAAGTATCCTAGCATTTAAGGAGACACCACTAAATGTTCTAAGATTAAGAAATGGGGCAACGGCCCACCACGATGGAAACACCGGTTTCCGATTAGTCACCGAAGTTAAGCATCGTTGGGCTCGGCTCGAGTTTGGAGGGGTGATCCGCCTATTCGTCCGAGTGCTGTTGCCACTGTCTGCACGTGGCAGACAGTAAGTGCGAAATGACCTTAGCCGTCGAAGCACGTAAAACAAAAATACTACTACGATTAAGAAATGGCAATGGAAAAAAATCGTAAGCGTATTAATATCCCGACACCAACTTTTTTCATCAATCCGCTAATTTAACGCTAAGAGAACCATCTGTGGCCTATCGTTATGCCAAAACGTGTATAAAAGAAAATTTAGACCTTGAGAGAAAATGGGGGAAAATATTTCCAAGATGCCCTTTTCGAATTTGAGGATTCTTGCATATTGGAAGAGAAGAACCTAATTCGAATAACATTTTTATAGCAGTCATTCATCATTACGATTGCTATGAATTAATCTTTACATATTTAAGGAAAGAATTTATTATCCTGGATAACACTCACATAGATAAAATTTACTCATTTGGCCCAGATAGTTCCTTATTTCGCCTCCCATCAAGGTTAAATCTGTGAAAAATAATTTACAACCTATTTCACAAAATAATGAATTGTGTGAAAGATATGTGCAAGCGGGGAATTTTCAAAAATAGCACTTTAATCACAAGCTAGATTTCAGTGTAGATAGATCACTATAAGGCTTTGACAGTGTAGGTATGCCATTATAAAGTTTAAGGTGGAAAAGAATTTTGTAGGTGGAAAATTAAACACGGGTTATTCCTTCACCTAATGTAAACATTTTGAGCCAAGGAACATTGAAAGTGTCCACAACAAAAACGAGAGAAAAGAAGAACTATTCAAGGATTCAAAAAGTAAAATAAAATGAGAGGCTGAAAATATCTGCAGTAAAAAAAGGAAAAAAGGTAAAAAAGGAAACATAATGATAATGAGCCAACCGGTTGGTTGCCGGTTAAAAAAGGCTAAAATAACCGGCTAAAATAGCCGGTTAAAAAAGGCTTCCAGTCGTTTGAAAATTAAAATGTATCACATAAAATGCAAAACCAATCAAATAAAACGCGAAAATTATCAAATTCATCAAACAATAAAGAGAAATTAATGTGTTGTGAAATATATCCGCTTTAAAAGATAGTATTTGAGTTGTTAAACTAATGCAAATAGGACGAAATTGGAACTTTGAATACTTAAAATTTTTCAAGTAACAGAAAGAAGTTGGAAGTTTTGAAGATTTCGTAGAACCCTAACTCCAACGCCAGATTTCGCTCCACACTTTCTCGATTCACCAAAAAATCCTCCCTTCACCAACCTCACCACTATTCTTAATGGAGTAAAATATTCCAGTATTTGGCCGCGTTGTCTTAACACTGCAATCACTGCTTCTAATTTTTGGGAAAGAATAGTTACTAAAAATATTAATTCATAAGTAAAGGAGCTCATTATGAATTGCTTACTAACATCTTAAGGGGTTAAGAGGAGGGTGCGGAGATAGGAGGGAAACTAGGATAGGGTTGGAAGGTAAAAAGGGAAAGGGAAGCACTCGACCCCAAAGTCATGGATAGGCTATGGGGCTGACGAGCGGCGTAACAAGTCATTTTTTCTAAGGTGTTTGCTACGTTGAATTCTATGAAAGATGAAAATTCATTTGAAAAGCAGCTTTTCTCGTTGCAATGTTATCCTGTTGATAGTTTTTCAAGCGCCATAATGATTTGCTCATAATCTTCCTTGAATGTGGCGATACTTTTATAATTTTGAGATCAACGGGTTTCAAAGAGCATATTCGGTATGCATTTTCGACGAAGGGCCGATTCTTGGAAGATTCTCATTAGTTATTTATTTTATTTTGGATACCGTAATTCGTATCAATGCTATTTCGTTTAAGTCATTTACACCCAAGTTCAGTTTGTGACTAGCTCAGTGAAAGTATAACGCTCTCATATGCGTTTCCCGAAGAATTTCCTGGACACCACCATCCTTTCCTGCCATAGTGTAGACACCCATTGTATCCTTGTCCGGTACATGTTTCTGGATCAAGGACTTCCTTTTCTACAAAGTTATTAATTGCAGATGCTACAGATTTTGCATCCATGTCAGTTAACTCTACAAAATCTAGAAATTCCTCACAAACCATCATCTTTACTTCGTCAAAATATCAGTAAAAAAATATGGTGCTTGACGCCACGATTCAAACATGCTTTCTTGCCGCGCAATAATATTATATAAACAATTGATATTATTGACCTACAATGTTTCGTTTCACTAAATGAGCCAGGGGGGGGGGGAATCGCCACACCGTGGCTACGCCTATGGTTGTTACATGCTGAGGAAGCAGACGAAGTGCATGAAAAAAACAGCCTTCTTATGCACGCTGTATGTTAAGTTGGAAGGCCGGGATGTCACAAAATCTCCATTCTGAACAAATAAAGGTTGGTACAGATTCACCAAAGCACTAGCTATAGTACTCCAATATTTGTATAACTCCAACATTCTTGAAATTTACTAATTACCCGGTATTTAACTCTATTTAGACCCATTTAATCTTCAGAAACCCTTCTTAAATTGAAAAACATAGGGTATGCGATGAAGATTAGCGGAGGAGAATTGACCTATCCCAGCGCAGAATGTGATAACTCACCGTGATAACAATGAATGAAATCGATCATGCAAAGGATTTGGGAGATCTACGTTCCTAGATCCTGGAAGCTACATAGGGATTTGATACTGCACAGGATCTTATGGGCAAAGGGTAACAAATCCGTCCAAACTACATACTAATCCCAGGAATAAAGACGTCGCTCACACTCAGGCTAATCCCTTGAATAATTAATTAAGCAATCGTAGAGGCTGCTATCATTACGACTCAAATTCGAAAAGTAAACTTTCAAAATTAAAAATAATGGTATTTCTAAGTAGCATATCAAGGAATGGATGTTCGAGTAAAGAAAGTAAAAATCGCCGATTATAAAATTCTAATCCTTCCCACTTTATTTTATGGCAGCGAAACTTGGGTTTGCCAGGATAATCTGAATATTAGGCTAAATACAGTGGGTATGGGGTAGGCCTGGGCGATTATTAAAAAAATCGATATCGATCAATTATAAGAATAATTGGAAATGTGGTCGATTCAACTGTTGGAAAATGAAGAAATGACAATTAATTGAAGCCATTCAATCAGTTAAAAATGCCAATTAATTGGAATCGAAACGGGTGTCAATTAATTGTCATTGCTCAGTTAATTGACATCAACCACTTAATTGTCAGGTCTCAACTGGATCGTGCTTTTAAAAGGCTTTCCGTTGGCAATGAGAAGAATGAAAGAACTAATTTGAAAAACGACAAAATAATTCAATCAGTTAGCCTTTATTAATTAATTCAAGGAATAGATCGCTATTTGAAGATGAGATCCTCAGCGTATTCATCCGACAAACACTGGCGTGTGTCGATTACAATGTTCACACCGAGACTGAACAACCTCTCGGACGCAGTGCTAGTAGACGGGATAGCTAGATATCTTCTTGCTAACCTCTAGAGGGAGGGTTAGGTGGTGGCCCTCTCCCGCCACCACGGCAGTACGGCGACCTCCATCCTCACGTTTGGAATGTCCCTGAACCTAGCCATTTCCTCCCTGAAGATAAATGAATAAATGCTCCCTGTGCGTTAGCAGGAGGGCGTGAAGTTACTCTACTTCCTAAAAAGGGAACAAGTCTAAACCTGCAATTTGCAATCCATAGCCAATCAATAACCGTCAATTAATCGATTATCGGACAATGATTGTGAATCGATAACAATTGACAATTCAACAAATTTACACTTGAAAAAAAGTGACAATCGAGTCAATTACCGCAATCGACATCGATGTGCTGAAATAATCGATCAATTGTAAAAATTGAATCGACGATTCAATTAATCGAATAATCACACAGGCCTAGTATGGGGTATATGAGAAATGCTTGTGGTAAAAATGGCGGGATAGTGCTAGAAATGAAGAGGTAATCAATTCAATTTGAAATAAATGCTGCGGTGATGGACATGCATGAAAGTGGAGTGCTTCATTACCTTGGCCATGTCGAGGGAATGGCTAAGAATCGTATAACGAAGTAAATTTATGATAGAGGAGTGAATTTTTTTAGAGGAACGGGTAAACCATGAAAGTCATGAGCGAATGTGCTGGAAGATAACCTTAGAAGAAAGAACATTCGGCGTCTTATAAACAAGAGAGAGTTCATGAAGGAATTTATGGGTTAAACTGAAGCAAAAGAGGTAACCAAGGGTAGGGTTGTTTGGAAGAAATTGTTTAAATAGAGCAAGTTTTAAAAGCCTAACAAGGAGAATTAAGATCTTTTGACCGTACTTAGCCCGGAAATGAACGGATAGCTCCCATATTCGAATAACCTGCTTTAACCAACAAAGAAACCCACGCCAATTCCAACAGTGGATTGTAGATATTCACCGTAAATTTCGCACATTTGTATGTATTCTGGCGGGTGACTTCCACTCAATTTAACTGCTCGGCATGTCTACTGAATATAGATCAGTTAAACTTGGCAGCGATGTAATTTATGCAACAAATGAGAAATACGTTGTCATACCTCCAATCCGCTGGATACCTAACAGAGGTGCGAAGTAAGAGATTCTTTCACAGCAGAGGAATGGCCAACAATTCCAATTGTGCTAAAAACGAAGGACAACAGAGAAAACAGCAGAGGAATGGCCAACAATCCCAATTTTGCTAAAAACGAAGGGTTCGCTCAATTTTTCGCGGCATGGTTGGCAGTCAGTGGCGTTAAATCAATGAGGAAAACCCACAAGATTCATTATAATTATAAACGGCCGCCATATTTCACTTTAAATGGGGTTCCTCACCGGGAGGAGCTTGGGGATTAATAGTAGGTGTCATCGTATCAATGGAAACAAACCCACTTAATTCATTGTTATTATTTACATCCGCCGTATTTCACTTTTAAACGGAGATCCCCGATAAAAAAGGGGCTCTTGATTGCGCTAATCACCGGGTAATTGGTATGCTTTATGGATACCAGCCGCCTTCCACCGTCTCTGCATTCACTTTTTAATCCCCCCCAAGATTCCAGGATTCGTAAATTTTTATAAGCGAGAGCTTAAACTCAATTTATTAGGAGACGCGGGCACAGAATGCTCGCTCATCCCATTTAAGCCGTCTCCTTTCCGAGGAGGATGGGCTGAGTAAAAACCATTGAGACCTAAAGTGGCCTGGGTAAGAAGGTTATACATTCTCCTTAAATCCCGCCGTAACTCCTTATTCCATTGGCCCTGAATTGATCTAGTTTCCTACTCCGGCATTTTTCTTCATCGGCAAAAATTAGGTCACCCTGTTCATATTATCATATCAAGTAACGGCATAACCATGAAGCATGTGAAGCTGTAGTCTTCCGGTTATGCAAATGAAATTGATGAGTAATTAAAAAGAATTACTACTGATATCATAAATATATAAAAACTTGAATAATATCTCTTTGGAACAACTATTACAATAAATAATAATCCTGGAAAATTAATTTAAAAGTGATATAAAAAATTATAAGCAAGAAAATGATATGTCAATGAGAACAAGAGGTAGGATGTATGCCGAGCTGAAGAATTAAGCAGACATTGGAGATAAGGATCATCAGCTGTAAGTATTACTACGGATGTTGCTACTTCCACCTAAAGCTACCCTTACTGATAGATCTACACTAATAATAATAATTGGAATTTACAAAGTGACCTTACTTTTCACTTTTCTACCAGTCCACCAAATTTAATCAATTTCTATGATTTATGATCTTCTCCCACGCGCATCGATTTCTCGCCATGCGGAGAGGCGGAATGCTTGGCTGCGGCGTTTTGCACCGCCACCGTCTTGTGCCTCCGCCCGTCAGAGACATCCTTTTCATCATCTTTTATTCTGACCGCTCCTTCCAAGTCGTCGCGATCTTCCATCACGCGGCTCAGAAGCTCCCCTCCCATGCCCGCCCCACCCCCAATCCCCCCTCGTAACCTTTCGCCCCCCTCGCTAAACGATCAATCACGCCTTTAGCCTTCGACCTGCACTTTCTTCCATCTCCGTCCCTTTCTAACCACCCTCTTCCTTTCCCTCCCTCCCTCACCCCCCTGCCCACCAGTCATTTCTTTGCCCACCTCCCCCAACTTCCCACCCCCTCACCCTCCCTCCCCTTTTCCTTTGTCTACCGCATTTTTCTTCTAAAAGAAAAATTTCTCTGCGGGGGCAAGGTTACTCCCGTTGGAATCGGGGTCTACCAAGGTCGTGACTCCGAATCCTTACATACCTCCCGGTCTTTCTGCGATGCATTGGAATTATTATTTCTACCAGAGTTACACTGGTTAAAGGTAGGTTTGAATGAATATCAAGGTATGCACCACCAATGACCAAGAGGTAGAGATAAAATATATAAAATTGAAATGACAACGGCACCCTTAACAAAGGCGGGACCCTACCACGTTTATACATTGTTAATTAATTGCTATTAATCCAAGATTTTTTATTTTTTATTAAAAAGTTTCCTAGAAAAGTTTTATTCATTATATGTGTAGACTTACAATAACTGATTACAAATGTGTAGACTGTTAGAGTTAATGCTAAAATTATGTACGAAATTTGAATATGTAAATAGGTAACAGAAAATAGAGGATTTTCATGTCTCACCCTTCTTCAATGTCATCTACTGGACGACCATCTAGTATTTCTGTGATGCCAGCGCCTCCCCTCAGTGAAGTGGAAACTACTCGCTATAAATAATAGCGTTGAGTCGACAGACACTCCCTGTTATGAACTTTCAAATGCATCTACATGATCTGCGTCGGAATACCAGAATAATAAACTGTTTTATTGAGGTCATTTTCCTAATCTTTTATTTACATAGAAGGCAATATTGCATCTGCACATGTATATATTATGTTGTATCAATACAAAATACCTCGTATCTGAAAGCACTTCCAGTGAACCGAGTCATACAAATGTGTCAAGTTAAAGCCTTAAGTCTATTACTGATAAGTTTAGACATAAAATAGTTTTACGTCTCAATATTACTATATTTACTTCATGCTCATAAAAGGTGCTTAAACATTAAAATAGAACTTCATTATGATCTCTGTTATAACTCAAGAAAGACCTCCCTCAAATCACGTTATAGATACGTAAGAATGTGAGTCGTTTTAATCCCTTGCATGCTCTTTTTGTAGGAGAAATTAATATCTGGTCACCGATTATGATTGGGATTATAATTTTTCATTCGGAAAAATTATGAAAAATCGCAGGGGTGAGCATATTAGTTTTTGGAATGTCGTTCATAACATGTCGCCAGTACACCAATCACAGAATTCTCTGGCTACGGCATGTATAGGAGTGGCGAAACTTGGTGGCACTCGCTTGTGAAGATCAAGACGCAAAGGAGAGGAAAGTATACATGAGATGTGGGATGAAGCGGCCGAGCCTTTTTCCAGAGGATCCTGTGGGATTCCTTCGATAACTTTGCCCACTCATCAACGCTTGGTTTACGGTCAGTGTCCTCTAATCCTCCGCTGGTGAGTGCCACCAAGTTTCGCAATACCTATACCATCCTTTCCCGTAAATAAACAACAACTCCAGTAACCATTGAGTTAATCTTGTAAAGGTCGATAAAATCACCAATATAGTGTATTTCCATCTCTACTACCTATAGCTATTGGCCAGTAAGTAAAAATCGAACGGTTGAAAAAACATTTTAGACTTTCTCTCTTATTTCAAGTGTCTTTTTCATTATCTCTTTTTATCATATTTTCAAGTCGTATAAAATAAAGTACAAGTACCTTAAGTCCTGCAATGATTCTTATATTTGTCATGACTTTACCCTATAAGCTTTTCTGAGCTCATAATCGGTCCCTAAACGAATTTCCAGAAGGTCAGACCTAGCACAATTCAGTTTTCGTAAAACGCTCTGCATATAATGTCTCGTCAAAATCGTTACAGCCGTTTATGAAATATATTACGGTCATTTAAAAAAACTCCAACTTTCAATCCCCGTATTTATGTTAAGTAGGCTTGAAAAAATTACTGGGATGGGGCCCAAGATAGATTAAAAGGTCTACATTCATTTTTTTATTGTTTATAGCTGTTGATATGGATTTTACAAATATATTCCAAAGCCCTAGTATTACCTGAAGTTAAATGCCTTGGTTCAGATGACGTGATAAAACCTTTGCAGATAACAAATCTAATGCCTGAATCATATGGTAATTTTTCATAAGTCCAGGGATCATTTAATCTATAAGCTTTTTAATGATAGAGAAAGTGACAGCTTAGGGCATCATTTTCCCTATCACATGTTCATCTTTGCTGTAACTACGAGCCTCATTTACGCAGTGTTTAAAATTCTCCTTTGATTAAAAGTCACATGTGAGGTCAATATCAGGTTTCTAGTGTACGCTCTGATTGGCTGCAATTCAATTCACGAACACGTGTTCAGGGACGGAAAACAGGACGGTCTCTAATTATAGAAAAAAAAGATCGGGATCACTATCATTGCCACTGTCTCTGAAAAAAAGATGGTATCACTAAGTCATCATATGAGCTAGCATACTTCTATTAGCCCTGAGTTTTTGCATGAAAAATGATCGCGTTATTCAGGCTTAAAACCCCAATCTATTTCAATCGTAACACAAATGATTGGATGCGGCTGCGGAATCGCTTATCGTTTGTTCTCTTGACGTGAAAACGTCTATTGGCTAGGAACAATAGTCGGTCTAACTTTCTTGTGTGAGAAAAATATATACGACTTCAAACCCTTATATTTCAGAAACCAACCAAACAAACCCTGGGATTTATTAAAGCATGCATAGATAGTCCTTATTAGTATCTTTTTCAAGCGTGGGTTGACCCGATCGCAGGTGTCATAATACACCTTTAGGCGTATTCGTAGGAGGCTAGTTTTCACTCCATGTAAATATTAAAATCAGTGTAGCTCCTGAACGTGTTGAGCTAGGACGTTGATTTTGTTGTCGTTATGAAGAGCTCGCCAAGAACTACCAGGACTGCAGACAGTGAAGCAGAATACTCGTCAAAAGATAACTATAAATGTGTTTCAACTCGAAGATCTCGAAGAAAACATTCACATTGTCGTACCATACAAATCGAAAATAAGTACGGAATTCTATAAAACGCCATTCAGAGGAGATCTCGGATAGAGAGAATTCCAAAAAGCTCCCTAAGAGCAGCAAAAAGCGAATGAGAGAGCTCCAAGATTTTACGATGTCTGACGAGTTTGTGTCGTGACCACCGAGTGTGGTAAAGTTGAATATTTAAATAGCTGAATTTTTGTATTTTTTTTACCACAAGACGTTTTCACGAAAACCTAATGGCAGAGATTGCCAGTTATGTTTTTATTCAAAGATATCGAGGGAGGGCGCAAAAGCGTGAGAGGAGGCATACAAACGAGCAGGCTCTAGGAAATTAGGGTCAGTTCATTTTTCGTGTTTGGGGGAGAGTATCTGACTATTTGAAATCGAGTAATAGTGGAATTTTTGTTTTCATAGATACTCCCTTTCCTCCGGTTCATAATTCCCTCAGTTTGCATAGAGATTTAGTTTTAAGTATACTGTACGATAGCACGAGGGAATATTGAAGCCATTAAATGAGCAATAAGCCATAGTGAATGGATCAGCTGTGCTGTAAATATTCTGAAAGCATAGGTATAAGTAGCAACATTGTCACGATGCTGTACCGATTTCTCGTGAAAAATGTAAGATAAATAGTATTTTCAATAAAATCACTGTATTACGCAAATTACTAAAGGAAATATTTCGCGCGAAAGTCATGTTAGGTAGATAATTATCCGTAATGTACCCACTCGATGGAGACTATGGTCATTCCCTGTTCCCGACATTTCCCTTCACCCAATCCCTCTTCCCTCTGTGTTTCTCGGCTATGAAATCCGGTTCGCGAGAGGATAGTAGTTCTGAGAGGATTATCAGGAAACCCAAAACATTTATATAGAACTGCGTTTCCCATCCGATCCCGAGTGCAGGTGGAATACTCCACTCATTTCTCGCTCATCTTTCCCTTAGTTTCTTCCACACACAAAGGCGCCCGGTAATTTCTCTTCTGGCGTTCTATGCTGGACGAAGCTGTTGAAAAAACGGGAGGAGACATCATAATACTACGGGCACATCAACTTGAATCTCTTGACCAAATAAAGGGTAGTAAATTTGATATGTTTATGCTCAATACCCCTACACCACTAACGGTCTCTGGTCGCAATGATATTTGCAAGAAATGTGGAGTTATGTAATAGGTAGCAAAAAATGAAATCGGAGTTTGTAGGGGTAAATATCATTACTGCCAATTAAGTACAATTTGTTTGAGGCGCGGAATGCAGTAATAAGAGAACAAAATGCGGTAACAACGGTATACGATGCGCACCATTGACATCAGAGTTCTCTATCATGAATTATGGGCCCCCTTAACAGTAAACTTAAGGTTAATTCACCATATTGGGAATCCATCGTGCATCCACAGTATTAGTACAGTACGCAGAGTCATATTTTCACCAAAATCCGGACAAAATTCCTAACTCTCTGAAAATTAGCATGTAAGTAGTTTAGGGCGTACAAAATTGGGGAAAAAATTGTTCCGCGGAATTCGGTTATCAGAACTAAAAACATATAGTATTTTAACCCAAAAATTCAGTTTTTTTCAATTTTCTCGAAAGGTATGGTCGCTATTCATAAACGGTTCTAACAGGTTGAAATAGCACGCAATTCCGCATAAAATAGCATATATGGAGTTTTTTCCACGATTTGCCTGATATAAAGAAAAATTGTGAACATTTGTCCCATGTAAAAAATACGGAAGGAGACCAAGAATATACTCAATGCCATTGCCTGACGAAATAACGTACTTTGGTGTAAAATGCATTCTTACCTTTTTTGTCGAGAATTTCACGCTATTTTCCCTTGTAGAATCCAATTTTGAAAATATTTCATACTCTTCGAGAAAAATGGGGAAAACTACATTTTTCTGTTTAAATTAATTTTTTTTTGGGTTCTGATAGCCGAATTCCGCAAAATAATTTTTTAAAAATTGTATCCGCCCTAAACAATATACAAGTCAATTTTCAGCAAGTTATTTATTTTGTCCGGGTTAAAATCTCCATTGACTGGACTATATATTGAGAAATAATTATTAAGGACAATTTCGTCCCCAAAACTCGGATCATTCTATTTCCGTCAATATTTCTCCTATTTCATGCACGCTATCTAGAGTACTTAAGCAGATGTAAAATACTTAATGTTCAATTTAAAATATTCAGATGGTTTATACATCTACATATTACCCCATAAGCCACCACAGAAGCGTGTGGCAGGGGGTGTTAGGACATCAACCATGAAAGGGGAGGGAGCAGAAAAGGAGGTGGGAGAGGACAGAGGTAAATTGAATGTTAACGATGATTCTTACGCTAGCGTCACGCTGTTTTTGTATAATCGTTAATGGTGCGAGGAAAGAAGTAACTTTAAAATATAAATGTTTCAGGCTGGACTTGGTGGAAGTTATCGATATTCAAAACGAATAAAAACACTTAGTAATCTCCCATGCGTCGTACCATAAAAAAAACCTGTGGAAGATTACTAAGTGTTTTTATTCATTATGAAGTAATTTTTGTTTCTGTCACTTAGGCGATGTTTCTCCCATATGTTTACAACCCCTGCGATATTTTCGCTTATAACGGTTCCAGAGATATAGCACGGGGTTTAAAAAAAACCCTACTTGCCGTACTGAAACTAGCCTGCTTTTAATTTTTCAAATTAGCCTAGCGTGTAGCCTCCGAGTCTCAAACTGCTCCCAACCTAGTCCTTCCATCAGCTATGTGACACTTTCTATTCCCTCAAAGCAGTTTTAACGAGGAGAGCGAATTTCATTTGCATTATATTTACTTCGCGAATAAAATCTTTCTATTTTTACGAAAATGTCACGAAATTCCATGACACTTCCATGCTCAATGATATCCCATGACTTTTCCCGGTTTTACAGGTCAGCGGACCCTTGCGACAGCGTATCAGCTACACCACGATCTTCTGCAGTTGAATTCGGCTTCATGCGTGTCGACTGTCGCGCGCGATGACTATATACGCATACCGCAGATCCCTCATTAGTCAACCCAAATGCGTATAAATTCGCCGCGGCGCGGGTGTCCGAATGGCGTTTTGGAAAACAACGTTCTCTGCCCATCACTACTCTCGTTCCGTATCTGTCATCCAACTCCAAAGTTCAAAAACCCTTTTTACCGATCCGCGACTACCACCCTTTCGCACCGTTCCCCGTAAATGACTTTCACTCTCCTAACCCTTATACCCTTCCCCCCCCCCTTCCCTCGGAGCACTTTATCCTCTGTCCCCCGATACAACGTATCCCTCCGCCCATTTCATGAATAAGGCCATTTATCAGTGTCTTACGGCCCATCTGTCTCTCTCTTCTCTTTCTCCCCCATTCAATAACCTCCTCACCCTCTCAGTGGCTTCCTTTATCCTTCATACCTTCGTCGTCCACACTACTTTCACTCCCAAAAAGCACAGCACCCTAACCACAGGGTGTACTCAAGAGATGCAAAATTGGATGATCCGTATGCCATTTAATAATAAAAATAATATTTATTTATCTATTTAAAGACGAAGGAAGTAAAATAACAACTTTTAAAAATCATCCAGGAACTGGATAATTTATATTTTCTCTCTAACAATTCCTATGAATGAGACACATTTAAAAAAACAGTTCAATAAAACATATGTTAAATAAATAAAAGGATCAATAAAATAATATAAATATTACAGCACGTGACATGGATGAAAATTTTTTAACTACCCATGTTGTGCTGTAGCCATATTTGTAGTGTTCCTGCTAATATTTACAAATAACCCGACCTGTACCCTGCCTGGGTCTACATGGGTAAATAATAACCAGTTTTTACTTGGTTTAAAAACGTTGTTATGTAGTGGAGATTATTCCGTAGGACCTTGCATAGAGCATTGATTTACGGGAAAGAAGAGGAAATACTTCCGATTTAAAATGTATTTCCTTGAAATTTTCGACACATTTTAAGGACCGAAATCAGGTGAAAAAATGACGGTACAACCAATGCACAAAGCGCGTAGCAGACCATTTGACGCCAAAATTAATGGCTTCGGATAATTAATTATGCTCATTTTAACCTCGAGACATGATATCGTAACGCGGATAGTAAAATAAAAATTAGTTCACAAAGCACTTTCAACCGGAACTTTTTTCTGTCAATTCGCATCAGAAGTATGCATTGTTAAATTTACCAATCCCGAGACCAATCTAAATATATAAAAATGGATGTTTGTATATCTGTCTGCCTGTCTGTCCGAGATTAATGGACTTCGACACCGTTTCACCGATCACCATGAAAGTTGGCACATATATGTATTTTTGCAAGGAAAAGGTTTTTATACTATCTAAAAATATCTCAGGGCCCCAAAAGGTTCTAAAAAGGGGCCCTTTGGTGATTTACGCTACGTATTGGGTTTTGTGCAGTGGTTTCATTTTTTGCTTTTAAAAAGTACTTTCACTCATGGTGTAACGTAGGCTATATTAAAAGCCCTCAGGGCCCCCAAAAGCCCCCCCTGGTGGTCCATGCTAAGCATTGGGTTCGCTGCAGTGGTTTCATTTTTTGCTTTTTAAAATTATTTTCACTAAAGGTAGAGGGCTGAAATTTTTTTTATCGGATGGCTGAACAAATGAGTTTTCTAATTCATTCCATCGATTTTATTTTACGCTTCGTTATTGTCTTAAAATCATGTTTTTTGCTGAAAGATCTCGCGTTTTTATCTGAAATCAACAATTGTATATTTTCCTGACAACCAGAGATTTGATTTTCAAAGGATATTCAGACCTCTAGCATTTAAGTTTTCCTGCAGGCCCATGATAGCACGTCGAAAGAAAATCTGTTTAAGAATGACCCGAAGTCCCAAGGGCCCCATGATAGATTGCTTCGGGGAGTAATCGATATATTCAATCCATATTTACATCAATTATACTTTTCAATGTCTGTTCTCAAAGTAACTCTCATTGGGGCACTGCATGTATATGAGAGAACACTTACGTAGTAAACGATACACATAAATGAATAAAACGTGCAAAAATATTTCCTTGTAGAGAATAGTAATTGTAATAATGCCTCTGATGCTACAATAAACACGGCGTTGTTTATTATCGTTTAATACTCAGATGTATTACACGTCGTGGAACCATCTGCCTCTCATTACGATTGCGAACTATTTTTTAGTCCAATTCCCGCATCATGAACGTTACGAGTTATTAATATATGTTTAAAAGTGTTAAAGTGCAGTTAACTTACATTCACTCATTCATTAAGTTGCCTATTAAAGACTCTCACTCACCGCTGTTTCCCCTCCATGGACTTAAAAATATATCCATCAACATGCCAAATAGAAAAAAAGAGTAATCTTTCGAAAAAATCTTCTAAAGCAAGAGGAATGTCTTCTTTGCGAGAAAGCGAGTCCTTGCAAGAAAAACAATGAAGATTAGACTTAATATAAGGCTTTTGATTCTGTGAGTAATTATTAAATATTTTCCGCTACAGTTTCGCAGTGCTTTACTGCCGGTTTCGCCGGGCTTTTAAGAAGACTAAAGGTCGGGCTTTAAAGGTTAGACTTGGATGCTCAAAGACATGCCCACCAGTGATCTCATGAGCATCTCCCCTTAGTATTTCTCGGGTTATGCTAAGAACCGCACAAATTTCATCCTAACGCAACCTACGGGCGGGTAATAAGCTATAAATCTGGTTTAAATATAGACCCATCTGCTTCGAAACTTCAATCGGTTTTGAGAAGGCGGAAATTATAATGACGTCTTTACATGCTTATTACCCGTAAGAAGAACGGAATTTCTGCGCAAATAACGATATCCATGCACGGGCAAGTGCACTAAGAATCACCATAAATGTTTTATTTAGCAACCGAAACCAATGATTATAGCTACTCTTTATGCTGAAGGCGCAATCCGGGTGATACAGGATTCATAGGACAAATAACCATGGCTGCTGCTGAAAAGCTCCTTTTGACGTTGTCAACCACTGGAATGTACCTTACTCTCCAATCCTGATTATGATACTCAACGGTCATTGAATAAAAATATATGTATGTACACAAGGGAAGCGATCAAGCTGTTAATCACTCAGAAAACGGCTCAAGAGAACCGGAGGGACGAGGTGACCATCTATCAACCTGGGTGCTATTTAAGTAGTAATGAGTCTGCGTGGCTCACTTTTGGGTTTCCCGTGCATGAAAGAGGACCGACAGTCACTCATCTCTCCCTGCACCTGGAAAACGGTTTACTACAACGAAAACAACATACAAGATAGGCTACGACCTCCTCAAATAATCACGCTGACAGTATTCTTCAGGATTTTTTGTTTTCTTATAAAATAAGTTAAATGTTTATCACACCCGTTGAATTTCAACGGATACCTTCCGCTAGTATAAATATATTTATAAGACTTACACTTAGTATATTTCCTTGGCTTAGCTGGTGGAAGTCCTATTCATACTTAAGCAAGCTTCAAACCGCAAATTGTCCTCCCACCCGATCTCAGAAGTGGACACTTACCTGAAAAGAAAGTACATTTAAGTCAAAAACACAATCTCATAAAATATTTGGCTAGGTTACTTTGAGTTCATTTCACATTCCATTGCAAAATATTTTTATTTTTTAGTAATTTGTTCCATATAATGTATTAAGCTACAGTATAGGATTTTTTAATGCGGGGATTGGTAGGTTATATCTCGAGACGCCAGAAAACGCAGCAGGTAGGTATCCAGGTCTGCACCAAGAAAGCAAAAGCCACGTCAAATTTGGACTTATGCCAAAACCATAGCTCACGACCGTATTTTATTTTTAATTAAATCATGGCTGGAAAGAAAGCAGAATGTACATTTTAGATTTTAAAAACGGCATATGTCTGGCACACAACAATAATGTCTATTTTTTATCAAACAAAAAAATTATTATTTTGAAAAAAATATTATTTGTTTTTCACCAAAAAGTAATACTGCGGGACGTTGCGGGGTAGTAAAATTTCTTGCCACTTGTTGGGCACGTAATTATCTCTCAAATGGGTAAAATCGCTCCGCCACATGTATCCCCGAAATATTTTACAAACAAAAAAGAACCTGGCACTGGGCTTGAAACGTTTCAGCGAAATTACGAAATCGACGCCGGGGATAGAGCAACCCTCCACGCATGCAGTTCGTGATGAAGGCCGAACCGCGCACGTGTGTCACACAACCTATCGCTCACGATGAGAGATGGCAAGCTGACGCCATTATGGACACCACATTGACATTACGATGCCACCTGTGCTGTGGAACTTCAAAGGAGTTCAACAACATTGACCTTTGCCTTCAAAATCAACTTAAACCAGCCAACTTGCAGAACAGCATGCCATATCTGCATGCGTGGATTAGATGTCACAAATGCTTCCTACATCTTTCCTACAAGTTGGGTGTGAAAAATGGCAGGCTGGCGAGAAAAACCCGCAGTATCAGGAGGTAGGTACCAGCTAGCAAGAAGCTCGTGTGAGATAGATTTCTTGTCCAGACCGGGCTGATCGTTGACAGGCGGAAACAAGGTCCAGGCAATATTAACGACGGCAAAACTAATCGTTCGTTCTTCCAGGGTATTAAAAAAGTGTCGAAAATAACTGGTATTGACGAGAGACTGCTGCATTGTCTGCATGTCAATTTGCAGATGACTACGTGTAGTTATGCAGTCAACGCGGAGATATTCCATGGGTACGCTTATGAAACAGCGCGATTGTACGCTATGCTGCACCCATGGTATTACGTGCCAATGGCAGTTCATAAACTGCTGCTGTATGGAATGCACATCATTAATGCATCTGTTCTCCCCATCGGACAGATGTCTGAAGAGGCGCAAGACGTTCCATAAAAATGTTCCACAGAGAATTTTCGCGAACTAGTTTATGGGAGACTAACATGTACGGCGTGTACCTACGTCTCATGCTGTCCTCTGATCCGCACCTATCGAGCATGCGGAAAGAAATACCAGTATCCCCTGAGAGCCTTGTCCAGGGAAGCCATATTCTTGCTACAATTGCCGCAATTATTACTGCTGCGCGAGGATGACGAGTGCGAAGAGGACGAACTTGTCCCATTGATTGCGCTGATAGACTACGAATATTGCGACGAGTCAGATCTGCAAATTAAAGGAAGCCCGATCTATAGGGTTTATGAAAAAAACCCATTGTATATTTAAACTTAATTCATGTATAAACCAATGATATTTTTCTCAACATTTTTTGTAAAAACGATATCCGTATAATTCATTATTAGCTGCCTAAAAAGATATGTGCCAATTTTTTTAATGAAATAGAACAATTATCCCCTCAAATTAAAGTAAAAATTTTACCAAAAATTGGAGTGAACTCTGTTTTGCAAATCTGATGTCATATTAATTATCAGCGACCTAAAAAAATTTGCATATATTTATTCATATCGAAAGATTATTCCGTCAAAAAAAACACGTTTGCGTAAAAAATGGCATGCAAATTTTGTTTTTGCAAATACGGTGTCAGATTCTTCATCTGATATCCCAAAAAACATATACTATATGCTAATTTCATATTAATTAATCAACAATTTTTTTCTTGACATGGCCACGTTTTGGGGATTTTGAACCACTGTACGATGCCTTCGCCAACGTTTCTATTTAATTCTAAATCATCATCAGGGCTAATATGGAGAAACGAACATACCATTAGGAACTGCTCAATCAAAAAAAACACAATAAAAGACTTAGATAGTACCTAACTTGGCAAGTTACCTACATTTACAAAATAGATTGGTGACTTTTTGAGACAAAACAAACATTTGTTACATAGAAAATGTCTGTCTGTCTGAAAACAAAACTGTCACCAGTCAATAATCGATCAAAGAATTATAAACATCACAATCATTAAAAATTGTATACAAAGCCGCGCACACCATCAAAACTGACACCAAAACCAAGTCAATGTTACAACCCATTTGTGATAAATTATATTATGTAGGAATATATGTATGTAACCTACAAAACTTAATACTCACAAAAGTAAAAAACCCAATGCAAAGGACCAGATGCAATGTGGCTTATTCTATGAACGGCAATGATTGTAATGTTAATTATATTGGGCAGATATTACAGTTCAAAGAACTGCGGAACTGGCCGCGCAGTAACTTTAACGGAGTCACCCGCTAGTGGTCACACAATTGTGTGAAATTCACAGTGAAAAAATCATTCGCCTGGACTGGGATTCGAACCCAGACATCTCGCTCCTTAAAGCCTCCATAAAATTCACAGTGAGAGATGACGCCTGGGTAGCTTAACTGGTATATCACTCGGCGCGAAATTGGGGGGCTGAGTTCGAATCCCAGTCCAGACGAATTATTTTTTCACTGTGAATTTCACAGAAAGATATTACAGTGTCTGAAGAACAGAATCTCACAAAACAAATCAGATATAACAAACCAAAACACTATATTACACTGGCAGAGCATGCCTGCGTTAATATACACTCCTTTTACTTTAGTAACATGATGATCATAGGTGCAGAGAAGTACACCAAGAAAAGATTAACTAAGGAAATGATTTATATTTTGAAGGATCCCAACTCGTGCAGTACAAGATCTGACACAGCTAGTTTGTGCAGCGCTGCTAGCATTTCAAGTTATTACAATCAATCCAGAAACTAGTATCCTTTCACTGAGTATGAGAAAATAAAGCCTGCGGCAAAAAAATGCTATAGTGTTTTTTTCATGTCCAACCAACCCAAAACAACCTATTACGCCTTTAACATCAAAGCTAATTTCAATAATTTCCGAGGACATTGACTCTGATACATTACTGCTAATGAAAAGAGAGAAACTTCGTTTTATCCGATGTATCAGTATCCTTCTCTAATCTTACACTGGGGTGGAACCAGCACGCATTACTATCATTGGCTTGACTTATTGAGTGCCGAGTTATATTTTGATTAAAGACACCTAAATTTGAGTTAGAAATTAAAGACGTATCAGTAAAATTGTTCCAGAATATAAATTTTTTGTGCCTCAGAGACAGATAATGACATTGTGATGAATGCACATAATGTCAGATCTACACCCACCTAACCGGCTGAACCGCAATCATATGTGTTAAGCACTTCGGAATATCATTAAATGTGAACTGAATAACCATTAAGGGGTAAAGTAACGATTAGAATCGACAGAAATAACGGCTCCCCTCGTTTCGCTCGAGTATCGGCCGCATCAACACAGTGTTGGCTGCAGAGGCCCCCAAAAGAAGGCCCACCCCTTCCCCAACTCTTGGAAGTGACCTGGGTCGAAATGAAACTGGGCGGGGGTAGACAATAAAAAATAAGGCGAATGAGTGATCTTCTCGGGAAACTCCCGTCTCTTCCTCGCTGAATGAGTCCCACGCAGATGAATTTCGTCATGCCCAGTAATAAAAGACGAAGAACTTTTTTTAATTAAGCGATATTTAAAAAAAAACGGTTTAGATGCGTTTATTGCTTAAATTCTACTGAGGGATCGACCTTCAAATCTGACTACATTATTGTTTTCGGCTGTGATGGAGAGGGTTAGCGGGGTGGCAGGACTGCCTGTTTTGTAAATTCCAAATATCTCAGATAGGATTTTTTACCATTCATCACGATTAGCTGAATCAACCCTCGTTTTACCCGAAATAATCATTTGTCATCACAATACGGATGAGCGAATGTAATTATGCCTCTATTTGACTAACGTATGGAAGTTGATTTCCATAGAAATTTCGAGAGTAGCAATATCTCCACGTATATCGCTAATTGTAGGGCATCGTTCGACTTTCACCTCACTTCCAAATTATCCGTAAACATAAATGACGCAAGTAAACAATGAACATTGAAAATGGATAATTTCAACGCCCATTGTTTACGTGAGGCGAAGGAATGATCTTTTCGGGTGACACTCATATCGCTGACTGTGTCCCAGGCTCATGAATTTTGTCTAGTCCAAAAATGAGTGGTGGTGATTTTTTCATCTTGAGCGAGAGGGCCCGTCATCCAAACGATACCTCAATCGTCAAAAACTAAGGCTGTCATTCACTTCGCACATAGGTATCAATACAATTCTAGATGAATTATTGAATTGAATATGCACAAAAATATTCTGCAATTAAAATTTCCATATTGGTGGTTGAATTAAAATATTCGATATATCGTAATCTGCAAGCGCTTTAAAGTGAAACTTCAGCTTCATTCTCGGAACCGGAACAAAAATTCAAGTCAAGCATTTTTCCTCCTTTTCGAAATCCAAAACAAAATAGCATCAATTGCACCATGAGGTCATTAGTATGCATTGGCATTAGTTGGACCTTTGTGCGTACTGAGCAATAAACAACCAACTACCTCTTGAGCATGACGGCCTTGGGAGGTGTGACAGGGGCATGCGGGGGAATTATGCCTTTTTAGTCAGCGGGCTTCGGAGTAGCAGGACGGCACCTCCAGATGATCTAGGGCGGTGTCAAGGAATCACCCAAGCCTTAATACGAGCCGAGAGTGATGGAAGAAATTGTCAGCCTCAGCTCATCAATGAATGATTTACCACCGTCATTACGAAGCAAAACGGAATCCGGTGTCAGCAGAGGTAGAGGGATAGCGAGCTACGCGGTGAAGACGAAGAAGTCGTCAGAATCGGAAGCCAAGGTTGGCATGACGCTGCTATCGGGGCAGATCACCGATGAAGGAGCGCGACATGGTTCACGTTTTATACGATTGCTTCAATTATAGCAAATGTATTCTTATTAAAAAGGTCTGAATTCAAAGAGAAAGAATCATTTCAGGTTATATATTTTATTGGCCCGTATAGCACATCTCATGGCCAAGTAATGCACCGGCGAAAGTTGTTGATTTATGCTTAATATACGCATTTATCTCTTTAATATGGTTGGCATCACTTATGTTTGAAATAACTTCCAACATAGTATCAACAACAATATCTTGACTACATCAAATCGTGAAAACCGTAATTTTTTTATCTCCAATAAATCCATCGTAGCAGTGTAAATGCCGACGGTCTGAAAACACATTTTCACCGAGGTGCCACCTTGATGACTTTCTTTGAGGTAACAAAATCTAAATTAAATGCATTTTGAAAATCAATAGCAAATGTAGAAAAACAGCTTATCTATGTATGTAACACCATGCCCAAATACGATAAAGTTTTAGCACTGTATTTCAAACGAGCATCAAGAATTTAAAGCTGAGGTTTAAAATCAGCGTTTAAAAGAATGATTAATTTAATTCTTTAGAGACTATTTTTACAGCTGCATATGTTCCTCAAAGAGTTTATAAAAATGGGCGCCATTTTATCCATCAATATCCATGATACCATCCATAGTCACTATCAATATAAATATATATATTATATTTGAGAGACGTAAAAATTAATCAACCTCATCGTATTCCATTTAATAATCATTCATTATAATTAATGAAAATTTAGAGTCCTGTTCACATCGGTATGACCAGTGTGACCTACGTACACCTTATGAATACAGGGTAGGCTGTGAAGGAGATGAAAATTTCAATTTCAGCGCCAAACTTCATTTAATTACAGCTCGTAATGTAGGAGGCTATCATTAAAGTCTTTCACACCGCATATGAAAATACGGCACGCTTATTGAACTAGAGCAGTCTTTTCTATGCAAGACACAGTTTCCACTCCAATAATGTGGTGAAGTACACCTTTGAGCATATTTCTTTGTTTTTTTCTTTGAATATTCGTTTCTTTTATTAAATATAACAGTTATCGTAAAAATTTTGATCAATAATGAGATCAGTAAATTCGTAAATTGGAGGCCTTTGCCTTTCATTTTGCGATTTCCTCCGACCGTATGCTGAAGGAATGAAGGGATTCGTAATTCTTCGCAATTTCCGCCGTCACGTTTCGGAGTTCAGGGACTTCTCGGCGTTAAGCCATTGTGAAACTTTTTTCCTCCAGACAGAAATCGTATTTCCGAAGATTTCCGTACTTTTCCGCAGGCAAACCATCTGCAGGGTGAAAATGAGTTTCCAGATTTCATTTACCCGCAAAAAACGTGACCAAAAGAAAGAGAGGCATGTGCTGGTCGCGTCAAAGTTGGCCAAGATTGAAATACTAAAACTTTCCACGCGTAGCTTATTCGAGACCGTGTGTCGTCCATAACGTATCTGGAGCAATATAAAACAAAAGGATAGGAAGCCAAAGAATTATTCCCAAAACACTCAGCACAATATATTAATAACATCACTCAGAAAACATCTCAATTATTTTTATACAGAAATTGTTTTAGAAACATATTCACTCGACAAGCTAGATGGCTACGTGATGAATGCAATTAAATACCTCACGGGCACACTCATTATGCAATATTACGGAATTAATACAGCAATTCTTGTTAATGCATAAACTTAGTTTAATCCAGCACTTGTTACCATTTCATCCAACTTCATTTAAGTATGTTCTAAAAATTATGGAAGCATGAAAAATGACTACAAGACTTGATGAGTTATCTTATCGTTAGTATTTTCTTAAAATTACTTCAGCCAAAAACATTTATAGCTAAGGATATGGACTGTTGTACATTTGCGTTGGTGCATTCCTTTACATATAAGTTTAAGTAAGAAAACCGATGGCCTCTAGGGATGATTATTTTGGGAGAGGACCGACTACTAAGGATATTTGCGCCATTAAGGCCAAGGGTAATACAAATAAATAATGGAGCCATTTAGAGCTATAGAGAGCTAGAAATTTGACTTGCATGACAGATAATTTTGTCATTTAGCGAGAAACAAACAGAGAGAGCATTTTGATGTTGGCAACGACGGTTTGTGGCCTAAGAAACCCTGGTAGAAAAACGCGGAGGCTAACTTTCTTCCCCGAGCGGAATTACTTTGTAGGCAATGAACTATTTCTCTGAAAATGAACTCATGTCCAACTGCCATCATGTTTCGCTAACACTACATGTTGAAGCCTATCGTGCATTTCAGTGTCTCCAATCCCGTGCGTCATGGTACCTACCGTTCAGTTCCATCTACACTGCCCTTTATTCTTTGTTTATTTTACAAGGAAACATCTCCTGTTTCCATCCATCTTACCCACCATCGGATTCCTCGGAGAGAGGTATTTCTCAGAGGTCCAAGAGCGATATTCCTCCTGCCCCCCGACCAACTCCACTCTCCCCTCCTGAGAGACCAATTTCAAATTCCCTTGACGCTCCAGAGGTAGAGAAAGTGAAGATTCGAGATGGACTCACTTCCCAATCCAAAGCATGCGGCGACACCCCTGCCCCGACCCGCCCCCCTACCCGCGAAAACATCCATTCCACATTTCCCTCAACTCTACTCAACTTCCAGACCCTGAGTCAACCAGATGTTTTCTCCATTTCCTCTCTTCGCTCGGTCCCACAACTCCTCAAGGGTTCAGCACAAAAATATACTTTTCCCATTTATTTGCGTCCATTCATCTTTTATTTACTTTTATGCAGATACCATGTTTTCTCTCTCCCGCCCTCAATTCGCCGAAACATAGGAGGGATTGATAATCGCCGGAAGCAAAAAATAGGGGAATGTATTTAAATTAATTTCTAGCCTCGTGCAATGCGTGACTAACCCCCAGTCGTCTTCTCTGCTTCGTCGTACTCGGATGGGTTGCCGTCGAGAAGCTCTCCCTATCGTAGCACTTGAGCGACTGATTCATCGTTCACAACCCAAAGATAATGAATGGCACAAAACAGGAAAACTTCCGACATATTTCGGTTTAATAGAAAGTCACGTATTGCTCTTTGGTGGCCATTGAACAAACAAATTAGTGGCGCTAATACCAAACATCTTGTGCAAGAATCTAGAGAAAATGTTGGTGAAGAGCATGAATAAATGTTGGAGGACAGCTGATAAAGTTGGTTTGATTCAAGGATAATCAAGCGTTGGTTAGTCGATCATCCAAGGGATTACAGGTATTTGTAAATTTACTATCAGAAAATTAGAGCGAAGGAAATACTGAATGAAGAAAAATCGTAAGAAAACTAAAGTAATAAGAATTTATAGAGCAAAGAAAGTGAGGCTGATCATAAAAGCGGGAGCCACATCTCCTTTCGAAAAACATAATTTTAAAGACCAAAAGCAGCTATTGTGATCTCTCATATTTCGTGGAGAAAAATACATTTAAAATCTGTCCGTTTTGAAGTCTATATCCAGAATTTTATGCTCATGATCTAACCTACCTTATTGTGTCAGGTTTTGCTACATGTTTTGGCGACGTTAGAAATGGATCGGCTTGGAACATACTTCTCAAGATAAAATATAATTTTAACCAACGCGTCTTCTGATAACAATTCCCATCCTAGTCATTGCAGTGGGCTTGTAAACCTAAATAACGACTTTTTATAACGATCCCTCCTTGGGTGATATGTGAACGGCACTTCCAAGTACAGTACTCCGTCCGTCGGAGAGAGCGTTAAAACGTGGTTCACTTGGCGCCTTTCGTTAATAGCAGGCTAATTCTGACGCAATCCCCTTACCCACGCGACACCCTTCTCCCATTCCCCAATACGCGTTTCCCCAATTACGTATCTACCAATCCTTCATAGCGAAAATAACCTTATCAGTCAGTCGCCTTTGCAAATAACCAACCAACGAAGAAATTTCAATTATTTTTACAAAGAATCATGTCGCTACTTGGGTAATAAAAAGAAGGGACGAAGAGGAGAGAAATGAAAAAGATGTAGATTTAAATAAAGAAGTCAAATTAGGTTGTTTTATCTCGCTTCCAGTCAGCCAGAATTACATCCAATTATGGCTTAAGAAAAACCGGTCGAAACATTCAATCTCTGACACTCAAAATCATTTTTATTAATGCAGCTTTCCACACATTACTGTGGAATTCCCATAGTTGCAGAACACATGATGTGGTAAATCTGCATTAGGTCTGTTAAAAGTGGGCGAAAATCGCAATTACGCTGGCGAGACAAAAGCTCACCTTTAATCAATTAATTTCCAACCATTCACTGTTAATTTCTCTCTCCCACACTACTCGAGATAACTTCGTCAATAATACTATTTGATTAGCCTCCAACAAATGCCCACCTATAATCACCAATCCATACGAGGGATTTCATTCTTAAAAGCTTACGCAGAATTACATTTTAGCCTTCTACTAATGCCTACCGAAAATCACCAACCCACTAGATAAGATTTTATTCTTAAAGAATACACAGAATTACATTTTTGCCTTCAATTAATGCCCCCTTCTACTTACCAACCTATAACATGGATTTTATTATCAAAAGAATACGCAGAATTACATTTTAGCCTCCAACAAATGAGCTCTTATATTCACCATCCCACCTGAGGGATTATATTCTAAATAAAACACAAGTTCGTTACAAAATCGTTACATTTAAATTAACGTAATTTTCACTGTGGAAATGCACATTGTACCATACCTTTCAATCTCACGACTAAAACACTACACCCAGAATTATTCCTTAAATACGTCTTTCCGTGTTTACCATTATTCTAAACTCTGCTATTTGAACCTTCCAGCAATCTCTGAAATGACCTTTTACCCTTTATTGTTCCCGCGAAAAATGCGATTTACGCTTTTCTTACAGAAATGAATTTATCACTTCTGAAAATGGCCAACTCAGACCCGCGAACCGTCCCACCCCAGCACCCTTTTCACTCCACAGGCCCGCAAGCTTGTTGGGGGGGAGTGGTAAGGGCACATTTTTAAAGGGAAATTGGTCACTATTCTTCACTCGGTTGTTCGTACAACCTCCAAATATGGCGTCGAAATCTCACGAATAAATCGAGAAATTCCTCATTTTCAAGCACTAATATCTCTAAAGGCAGTTTTACACGGTACATTTGTTTGCACAAACTCTTCCGTGAACTCTTGCATGAGGCAAAATGTATCGTGTAAAGCGGCAAATTGTATGAACGCTGGTGCGCATGTCTCAATGCCTGAACGGAAAATAGAACCTGTTATAATTTCGTTGAGACAAACGTACAATCTCACGTACATACGTTTGAACAAAATCTTTCATCGTGTAAAACGGCCTTAAAACCACTCGTCACACGATTAATATTCCAATATTTTTACAAATGCGCCTTCTTCCTCTACTCCTACGTATCATATTCAATTTTGCTAGTTTCCTACGAAAAAAATGTTACCCGTGCGAGACAAAGGCTCACCTTTACCGTCTCCTGTTTTTCGCGGTAAGGCAAAAATACATATAAAAATTGGACCAAGCGCATTTGTTTCATTTGAAGCTTAGAAAAATACACCAAAAGTAAACGGTATCTAGGCCGTGCCAGTCAATCAGCAGAGATTTCATTTTCTGGGAAAAGAAGCAAAATTTAAGTTGGCTTGCTACGTTTTCTGGTATGCTAGCAAGCATACCTATCTTTTCAGACAGGCTAAAGAACGCTTCGTGACATTCTTAAATTTTGTCGCCCTCAGCGGAACTATGCTATTTCTACGCTGGTCATTCATTACCTACCCTTATTAGACAGCATATAAAACATGGAACTGATGGAGAAACCTTCGCTATTTTAATTCCCTTTTCTTGGGTTCTCGCACCACGTTCTCACGGCAGCAACCAAGGGATTCAGTGTAACTGCCTGCCGCGTTGCGCGAGAATAATTACCGCGGAAAAAAAGCGAGGACAGCCGTCCGCAAAGCATTCCTTCGCAATTGTGCAAATGAGAAAGCTCTTCTGTTTCCTGCTCTTAACTCGACTGTCACTCTCGTCTCCAAATGACCTTGAACGCGAGATAACATAACTTAAGAGAATAACACAACTTAAGCACCGGCACCTTTCTCCTGTGTCGTCAAAAAAGCAGACGAGAATATTTTTCCTTTAGTTAAGTTGATGAAATGGATTTTTTCTTTCACTATGTTCAACGCCCAAGAATGAATAAACGCAAAGAATGATTAAAATTCTCCCCTAATAATCGACTTACCGAGTTTTCCATTCACTCTAGAGTGCTGCTAACTTCGCAATTCTAAAGTTCTCTTGCTATCTACTCGTTTTAGACCCTGCTTAGCAGACAGCACGCTTCAAAATAATGATTCTGTAGGCTTTGCGCCAAAGGAACTGGCTCACACCTTCTGCGTTAGGAAACGTTCTCAAGTCGCGTTTTTGTGAACGCAAACTGGTTTATATGCTCACGTTCAACGATTTTGTTGTGTTTTATGTTCTTATGTTTACTTTGGACCAGCATTAGCACTCCTGTTTTTGCCTTTTTTCCTCTCTCTGGTTGGCCTCCAGAGGTAAGAGAGTGAGGCATCACTTTGTCTTCCAAAAGGAGACCAATAAATTAACCGCCCGGAAAGACGCCAGGAGTTCTGGAGCGAATTTTTCAGTCCTTGAGGAAGTTGCGGAATAGGCGCTGTGCAAAATTCTCTTGGGAATTATGCGAATGGGAGACGGAGTTTTTTCCATCTAATTTTCCAATTTCTTTGACTAAAATTTACGTCATACATAAGCGATTTAATGAAATTATGCCGTCCAAAAGCCTGGATCCTCGCTCAAATACGGTTACTTAAATTCCCCTCGGTGGAGGCGTTCACTTGCTTTTAGAGATTTAAAGAGGCATCAGGAAAGCAGGAAAGGCATCTAAAACATTTCCGTATGGATTTTAGACACATTTTAGTCTTTTTACATTATAATAAACTTATCATAAATGGTATTGCTAAGTTCTACAGTGAGGGTTAGTCAGCAGGCACCAAAGTTTTTCCAATTTCACAAGTCAGGGCAGAGAGTTGATAAGAGAGGTATTTGCTGTTAAATATATGATTTAAGACCACAATGAGTCTTTTTAAATGAGAAGAAAAAAGAAAATCTTTCAAAAATAGCTTGCACCAAATTACGCACATGGTTCTGGTGAAGGTAGTTTTCAAATTCAAATCTGAATATTTTTCATATTGTTATCTGAAAATTAGAATATGTTATAACTATGTTAACATTTTCGAATAGTGGTGGTGAATCATGGTGGCAACCCATTTCAGTAGAAGAAGTATTTGTCCATGCACTAGCTAAGCAAGTGGGAGGTTTCTCTTGTCTCTCTGCGTTTGACTACCAGGGTTCCCAAGGTCATGAACCTTCACTGCCAACTTATAAATGCTGAATCTATTATTCACTTCAACTTTCTAGCTCTCAATACGATTGTTTATATGGGCTTCACCGATGGGTTGCGAACACTATCAGCATACATTGAAGCAGCTAAGTTGGTATGGTAAGCATTGCCGTGAAACGCGCGTGCTGGCATTCCCCCTCTCAAGCTAAATGTAATTATGTTGACAGAGTTGCCTATCATGTGTTGTTTTCACCCCTCCGCTCTTTAGCTGACCCCTTCCACACGAGCCTTCCCCTCTTTGACGTCAAGTCTCACTCAGGCGATTGCCACCAAGTCTCGCTTCCCCTATACGATGCTAAATAACATTACCGTGAGAAGTCATCCAAATCAAGCGTTTGGACATCCCCAGCCATACAAAAAATTTGCGCTGGTCATGGTATTTGAAGGTTGTCCGCTCACAGTGCGCTCTGTTGGCCTAAAACTATGTCCCTCTCCAGCTTTTCGATAGTGTTAAACCCCTCAATGAACTAATTAATTCCTTATTCTTGCGCATTAACCAAAATTCCCTACTCCAGTTTAGCCTTCAACATCCTATTTCATATCATTCGTCTTCCATCCACGTCTTATTCCTCAAATTACAATCAACCAAAATACTTTGGGATCAAATACAAAATCCTCATTGTTACATTTTTGTTTATTATTCATGATTAGCTTTTTATTTCGGATAATGGCAAACAGAAGATTTTATAATAAGAGATACATAGAATTTATTACCGGTGGGAGGTTAAGCGACTATAGTTTTTCACTCACAAAATCAAACTAAGCCAAAATATTTACAATATATCATGGTTGCAAATTAAATTTAATAATTTTAAATACATTCCACAGTTAAACTAACTGCATCAGGCATAACGATGTGAAGATGGCCCATCAAGGAGGGAAATGCGCCCCAACTAAGCGCAATCAACTAAACCTTTTCGTTTATTACTATTAAGTTTCAACACTTTGCGTCGCCTGAGGATTGCACATGGTGTTGAAACCTAGGCATAAATAAACAAAAATTTACTGGATACTACATAGTTCAAGCACAATTTCCTCCTTGACATTCCAGAGTAATATCTTGATGTCTTGTCTTTTTAATTAAGGCCTAGCATTTTTTTTAATTAGTTACATCAGATATAACGCAAGGGTATCGAGTCCAGGAAAAATTATTCAAACTCGCCGCGTGCTGTTTGGATGCAGCTATACCACAAACAACGGAAAATAAATCCCCTCCAAGAATTAATTCGAAGAACCTCCTACGGAAAAAAAATTTGATTACTTCAGTCCTCCGACCGAACTGTCACCAAAATCAAAACAAGGCATTGGAGACCAAGGGTTAAACCGCACGGCGATATTCGCATCAGAAAACCGTCCTTCCCTCTCCACGGCTTTTCTTTCTTTGCAAGAGAATTGGCCCCCGAGACCTCAGGGGTTGCGAGCTGTATTCGAGGGCAAAGAGTATTAGGGAGAGCAACGGTGAGGAATGGGGTTCGAGAGGGGTTTGAGGAGGGGAAAGGAATTTCAACTTCGCGAGTCGAAACACCGCTTAAAGCGGAGTTCCTCAAAGTGATTTCCCAAGGGAGAATGGAGCGGAGCCCCTAGACAGGAGCCGCGGAAGGATACACCACGGAGAATATAAATTGGCTCCATCGAGCGCGGCTGAGATGTTTCGCATAAGAGCAACGGCAGGGACGCGGAAGGAGACGAGCCAAATTTCCAAAATAAATTTTCATTTCGCAAATTCGGCACATTTCCACACACATACAAATGCATAATAATTACATACATACATACATATGCATGTAAATACTTTATATTCATGTTATAATAGAATAAAAACTACGGGGTATTTTTCACGCTCTTAATTCAACATACACCAACCGATGTCTCGACAGCTTGCGCACATACTCTATTTCTATTCCCTTAAATAGAACGAATTGTATTCCCACGCTGTTGATTGAAAGACACGCACGATTGTATCGTTGGGCTGTATATAGAAATATGTGTCTGTATTGTAGCATTAATTGTAGAAACAAACAAAAATATAATTGACGCGGCCTCTACTTATTGACATGCTTGCGAAGGAATTCTAAGAAATTATTCGAACCGAAGAAACGACAGTCGTGCTACTAGAAGTGAAACAAAATTGAAAATATTTTAACGCATTTCTCCGAGATATGCAAACGGTTTATAGATGCTTATTTCTATACCATTGAATATTATTTCTATTTTGTGATTATATAACATTATTTTGCGTTTAATAACATTTATGATTACGTATCTGATTAAAATGTTAGGTAATTAAATATATTTATTCAACCATAATATCATTCTTGCTTCATCAAATACTATCAAATATATTATCGTAGAATGCAAACAATCTGTAGGCTGCATAATTAATATTGATTGCTTGGTTAATTGAGGAGGCGACCGACGACTGAGGTCATCTGTGCCAGAAACGACAAGTGGGTTCGTCGGTAAGTGAAGGGGTATTTGGGAGTGAGGGGAAAGTGGAGAGAAACCCAGCGTCGGCAATGGCCTGCTCTTAACGTAAGGCACCCGACGGGCAGAGTGCTGCGCCTTGAATTAGTAGTAGTATTTCTGTCTAACGTGTTTCAGCGGCGAAGGTCATGTCACACAAACTGTCTGCCATTTACAAACAGGGACAAAAGCACTCGGACGAATCGGAAGATCACCCCTCCAAACTCGAGCGGAGCCCAACGATGTCTAACTTCGGTGACAGATCGTGAACCGGTGTTTTCATCGTGGCAGGCCGTTGCCCAAACTGCGCCTTTAAGTGCTCTTCACAAAGCACCCCACTAGGGATCGGAATTCTACTGAAAATTTCCCAATATCGCCGGGATTCGAACCTGAGCCTTTGAGATGGGAACCCAGTACTGTAGCCACCCCACCAAATATTCTATTGGCTGGTTAGTTACTGGGGAAGGCCACCGACAACTGAGGTCATTTGCGCCATTTTGGAGAAGTAAAGAAAGGATTATTTTGGGGAAAATGAGGAAGAGTGGAGAGAAACCCGGCATCAGAATCAGAGTTCTCTAATCAAGATGCGCCAATTTCTCACGTTTTCTCCCAACAGTTAAACTTCCCATCCGACGGACGGATTATTATACTTGAAGTTGCACACATTGCCCCCAATTTCAACCTCAGTCGGCAACCCAACCCCAAGTCCCCAAGTCATCCCAACCAAGTCGGGAACGGGAGTTGCGCGTCTATTCATAGTAATTCGAAATGAAACACTCAAAAATTGATTTTAAATCATGGCCGGTGTTTTGACGTCCAACGTCATCTTCATGGTTGAAGATGACGTCCAATTTACAAAACCGGGGTCTTATTTTAAAATTAAAATCTTTTATATTCACCAAATTTAAAAGCTTCATTTCAAGCAAGACCATGCATATGGGAAACCAGTTATCCAACGCCACACCACACCGATCCGCCAAATATAAGACATGACTTCGCTATAAATTTGGCAAGTTGTATAAAAATATAGCGTAAATATGTTTGCAGTCAGTTCATGCTACCATAATTTTTAGACAGATATGCCAGGAAGTGTAACTAAACTTTTTACAATTTTAACAATTTAAGAGGATAGATTTTTCAACCTATGAGCAGAGGGTACCAAAGTTGATGTTCATAGGCCGTGAGGAAGCACCACCAGGGGCACGAAAATGATACCATGACACTATACAACTTTGCTCTCTGTATCCATTTTATAGGGCTGATATGTCCATCCTAAATGTATCCATTTTATAGGGTTGATAAAACTGGACTGCAAAAGTTTTAAATTACACAAAATAAACATAAAAATGTAAATGTTAGAGCAGCACAGACACTGACGAGGAGCGTGGCATCAAACCATTACAAAACTTGGGAGTTGGAGGAATGAGGATGGTAATAGTTAGGAGAAGTTTGAGAAATGGGTTTTACGATAGCAGTTTATTAAGATAAAAAGAGGAACACAAGCGCTTAAAAAAGCGAGGAAAATTCTCTACAAGCAGAAGAGGACGAAGAAGGGAGTAATAGAGGGTTATTCAGAGTAAAGTCTAAAGGAGTGGAGAAAATATTAATCAAGCGTGAAAGAGGGAGGAAAGGATAGGCGTTTTAGACAGAAAGACGATGGGTAGAAAATATTCTCAGCCAAATACTAATAAGTATGGATTTGCTAAAAATGCGTTTCAAGGCAGAATATAGCTTTATAAATAGTTTCCTAAGTCTAAAGAAACATATCGCTATTCAGATAACTAACAATTGTAACTGAATGTCAAGAATTCGAAAAATAAGAGTTTTATATTACGATACAAAAGAAAAATTGCAATTTCTGCCACGGAAAAACTGATTCCTAGTGAAATGTACCTTATTCACCTTATTCCAAAGTGAATAGGACATGCACCTAGCGCCAGCAGTCAATCGTAAAATGGAAATCGAATTAGTGGGCTAATTAATTATGGGGAATGGATACCACGCCTGAAAAAATCCATTTTCAAGCCATTAGCTATTAAATCGCCATGGTGGCATGTTAACGGATAAATGATGTATGTTTTCACCACGTGACACTTGAAAGATGCAGATAGGAATAATTTTCTTTTACGTTTACTAGATGCTAATCAAATCGGAAAAAAACTTGCCTAAAATTTACTCGGCTACAGCAAGTGATACAAAAGTTAACTATGAAATAAGTCCTAGCTGCATCCTTTATCTTTGAATTAAGATATTATTAAGTGCGTACGTTTCATACAAATTCCGTAATGATGTAAAGCGATGAGGGTGTCCAGCACTTTCCTCGGCAGGCCATCGCGCAGTGCGCAGGCTTGAAAATGGCGCTTGTCTCTTTAAGCGGGTAACCCTCCGGGAACGGTGCCGCCCATGATGAAAATAGTAGGACTGGACCATTTTGTGTGGCTATTCTAAAGGTATCTCCTCCCACAAAAAGATAAATCTACTATGTTAAAAAATCTGACCAATTCTATAGAGTATTTGATGTGGTGAGCAGCAAATGGGTCTGTCCAAACGCTTCGAAATTGCTAATTTTAGTTCAGATGGAGATAAGCAACCACTCTCATAATCAGGAAAATATCTGACAACGGAGCCAAGTCCTGTTATCTGGGATTATCCGGAGCTCATACTGCGTTTAATGAGTATAGGCCGGTACCCGGCTTAATTTTACAAGATTACGAGAAGAAAGAAATGTTGCGAGGAAATTTTCTTCAGATAGCGAAAGCGGAAATCAATACGTGATTTGAGTCAATTCCTATAAGGTATATTTTAACTCTATTTTCCACGCTTAAGAAAAAAGTAAAGAAAGATGGATGGTAGATTTGCAAATAACAAGAGGGACAGAAATTATTGAGATTACAAGGTATTTGAGCTGATCACTAAGCAAATCACATTATTCAATCATTCATACCCATCACGTCGTTTTTTTTCAGGGTAGGCATTACCAAAAGAGCTAAATTCTAAAACAAAAATACCGGCTTCGATTTTAACAATTTACTGCCCTATACTTACAAATCTGCTTTGCTTCTGCTACATTTATAAATTGCTTTCTACACGCTGTCTTCTTCTTAAAACTCTTAATATTCGTCCTCTCAAAAGTATCGTCCACCATATTTACGTATGACTATCAAGGTCTACCCCTTCTTCTTACACTGTTCACTCCTCTATCATAAATCTGCTTCGTTATCCGACTCAAATCCATTCTCTTAACATAGCCAAACCAACAATACACGCTCCTTTCATGCACGTCGTTTCCTGAGCACCCATTCCACCATCTTTCAACATCCACTCATTCCTAACCTCAATCGCATTTGTTTTTACTAAAAACGCTGCTCAGATACCCTATTCTCACTGCATTTAGCCTGCACTTATGCTTATTTTGTCATGACGTAGTTTCACTACCATGCACTAAAGTGGGGAGCAGTACATTTTTGTGCACTGCAAATTTCGCTACGTTAGGTAAACATCCCTTACTTTGTATACTCCACATGCTACGAGCGCGACCTTTAGCCTCTTCATCCCACCTCTTTAGCATCTTTAGCATCCCACCTTCATTCACAAACATTCGGCCAAGGAACACAAAGTTCACTTGCTCGATTATTTCACAAACACTTGCTCAATTATTTCACCATTCGTCCTCATCGTAAAGCAATTCACTCCATTTTCTTTAGCAAAAACAACTATTTTTGTCTTTGACGCATACTTCACTCTCAACTCCAGTCACTTAGCTACTTCGAAGAAGTTATCCAAGAGCCTCTGTATTTCACGTGGACTCTCTGACAGCAACACTGCATCATCGGCTTATAGTAGAATTCTAACAACTTCAAACGTTACACCAACTTGGTTACTACAAGCATGTGTCGCACATTTATCCTTAAAAATAAAGAACAGACACGGAGACATAACGCATCCTTGTTTTACGCCTTGTTTTAAAATCACTTAATATGGAAAGAAAAGGGTGTTGACCACATTCTGACCTACCTTAAACGATAGTTTATCCAACCAATTTGCGCACTGAAGAATCCAAATACTCATTTTTTGGTTCACCAGACAGTTGTATGAGAAAAAAAGCCGTTATGATCCTCAGCATTCTCATTCAGCTGTTTTGAGCATCAATTCCTAGTGTTAAGGCGGTTGCAGTGAGATTTTACCCTAGTCATATTAGAGACCATATTCTAATTTTATTTTTTAATTTCAGCAGCTATAAAGAGAATGAATTATATAATGGCACAGAAATATTGTTTGATTGTAACTGAAATTCTCAGTAATTAACTAAATATGCACACACCAGTCTTTAACTTTACTCATCTTTTCACACCGTGTGGTGAAAATGTCTTTACAATTGATGTTTTATTTTGCGATTATCTAAACATTACTGCGGTGAGTAATTCATTTACTTATAAAAATAGTTGTGAACTGATACAAACTGCATACTGTGAAATTTCTAATAATATCTATGCGTTATAAATATTACTCGTACTGGTATTCCTCATTTTTTAAACAGCCTCTCTAGAGTACATACATTCCCGCACCACTTTCCATGGAAAATTGCTAGTATTTCTTTGCAAATAGCTCGAAATGTATATTTGTGAGCGGCTGATATTTTGTTATCACTGGAAAGATGACATATTTTTCTTTAATAAGAGACCAAATTCATTGAATTTCATGTGAAATGATATCTCGCTGAAACTATCTTAAAGAAAACGAGTGCCAAATTAAACCACTTTGATTCTTCCGCACAAAGTTCATCACACGAGCATAAGAACAACCAAGTAGTCCTGCATTTCATAGCATCATCAAACATACCGAGCCAAATATAGGGTCTAGGATCCCTAATTACTCTACGAAATAGAGATACGGAGTATTTTTTCCTTTTACTGCTATTAGCACAAAACGTTATAATTGTAAACGATAAGATTGTTATCTCCCAATTGGTGAGGTACAATCACAAGAAAAGTCGTGGTTTTCTAATATAACATTTACGATTGCAAAACCCATATTCCGGTTTCCGTTTCCGATACAAAATGTGACTAATTACGTTTACAAAAGGAAAATACGTTTTGGAAGAGCTTCCGGACGAAAAGATGTTTGGCAAAGCACTAACAGTAGTGGCAACTAATATTGAAAATATATTTTCTGAAAAATTTGTTTTATTTAATTAAGTTTTATCCAGTCATTTCTGGGGTCTTTGGATTTTATCTAGATGTAGTCACAATTTTGATTGTACATACACTGCAACGGACTAAGAAAATTGCATAAATCAGTAGGCTGAAACTAGACAAAAATCTTAATTGGGTATTACACCATGAGCCTTTCGTAAAAAAAACGTATAGGGGATGAAAAATATTAACGTACTGGTATGTACTACGTCTTTCTGAAATTATTATTTTTTATTCTCACCCGCTAAAATTATTAGACGACACAAAACAGCTTGAGAAATAATCTATTGTATGATACTGCATCAACAATGCCAGAACAAGAATTTAATCAACCGAAATTCTTGTTAACTAACTGTTAGCGAAGAAAATCTATATTCTATTCTATGCCAACATTATTTTCAGTGAAAGATGGACTCAGAGCCAACAGAACGAACGACATGAGCAAAAATGATTACAAGAAGATTTCCATACAAATCGTGGAAACTAATTATATATCGTTAAAAGATTATTATCATTATCTCTCTCACTGAAAAGGTGCAGTAATAGCCATATTTCCGACGGTCATTCTTCTCCCTTGATCTATATATTTGTATTTAACTACGAGTAATATCAAAAAGATGAGAGATGGGAGGGAAAAGTTTCATCAAAAAAATCTAGACAAATTGACGTGATTAAGCCTGCTATTTTGAATACAGAGGCTCATTAAGAGTATATAAAACCTTTAAAAAAAAGTTTATACGAGTATCGCGATGCGCCATTACGAGAGGTTAAACGTATTACTGATTTGATATTCGAGCCTCAGTCACGACTCAGCAATTAACTCATTGTTCTCTCATTAATACGATTTATTACCATCGTACCTCATGTTATTGCTCATTTAGTAGACGAGAAACGCTTTTTTACTACCAAATCTCGTAGCCCTAAAGGGGCTTTCCATCGCATTAATCAAAATGTCTTTATCACGGTAAACGTTCCCATTCCATTGGATTACCATTAAAATCAGAGAGAGAGAAGGGGACGTGTCATTCCACGCAACGTTAATCTGAAACATTAAAAGCCACGCCAAACCGCTAGTTTAATAATACTTTTCAGAAAACGAATCCAAAATCTCTTGTATTAAACGATTCCAAGCACTCACTGGTAGGTACCAAGTACGTTAAATAATCAAGTAATGTGGTGCTTTGACTTACATACCTGTCAGCATACGAATTTTTCGATTCAGGGAACGGATTAACGTTCCATAAGTTAAATGTAAAACTGGAATTCGAGATTCCAACCGCGGGCAATACGAGGTACCGCTGTAAGTCAAGAACCAGATTTATGTTTTAACAATGTCATGATTTCAAATAGAAAGTAGTATTTCTTATCGCTTAGTTCAGTAAAACATCAGATTTGCATTTTCTAGGTCCGAATTAAAGGCATTGATAAAAATACAACAGGCTAAATAAAAACCACAAAAAAGTTAATAGTAAAATGCATTTGGGATTTTGATTCAATGTGTTATGTTAATTGTCAGTTCTGCGATACAATTCAAATATATGCATTCATAGGTCCCGGAGTGATATCGATCAATAGATTTCTCTAATAAATTAAATACCTAAATGATTTTTCCCCCGACTCGCTCCCTTACAGCGGCTCGCAGGGTAGCACGTGGCTCAATACATCGTATATAATGCACCTCAGCGACAATTTTTGAGCTTTATTTATATTTCAATGTATCTGCACCCAGTGATAGTGGCTTTAAAGGCATAATTTTAGCATTCAACCAATGAAGACGCATTTCTACCCTTACGATAGGTTTGGATGGATATTTACACAAAACCTATCCGAACGCTGTGTTATGCCAGAATACTCCATTTCCCTCCAACATTTTTTTCTTTATTTCCCAATAAATATTAGCAAAAAGAAAACTAAAATCTTAGCATGTAAAAGAGAGAAGCTAAAGGAAGGCATTACACCACAAGGAGATGTTCTTGTAAAAGTGGAATCCTTCATCTTCCTTGGAAGTTGCATGGCATAAGATGGAAGAATCTCAATGGACAGAAAATGAAAAAGTAGTTCAAGCGATGAGAGTATTCATGATGAAATAACAACCGTAGGGGAAAAAGGAAATAGGATTAACAATAAGGAAGCAGTACATAAACATTTTCACGTGGAGTGTTGCGCTACACGGCTCAGAAACATGGATCACCGGTAAGCTGGAACATGAGATAATAAAGGCTTTCGAAATTTGGTGCTAGAGGCGGATACTGAATATCAAAGGGACTGATAGAATCAGAAACAAGGAAGAGTGCAGAATAATAGGAGAGGGGAAAACCATTCGAATTACTACGATAGGCCACACTTTGAGATGCGACGGATTTGTGAGGAACACAGTAGAAACGAGCATAATACAATGAAAAGTCCCATGAGGTAGACTGAGGGACAAATATATAGGCCATGTAAATTGGGATATGATATAGAAGAGCTAAAAGGACATAAAGGAGTTAACAGAAGACAGGGTAGTAAGGAGGTCTGCAGTCAATCAATCTTAGGATTGAATGAATAATGATAATCCTTCCTTCAATAACATCTCGATAACTATTTTTAATGAAAACGCCATCCAAATGTCATTTACATTGTAATACGGTCATCCTTGTAGGTAACGCTCTAACATCTTTTGGCGGTAATTATTGCAGCTAAAAATATTCCCTTTCACAGATCAACGTTCGATACAGATTTCCGAACAATTTATACGTCTACTGCGTCATTTTCAAGGCAGAAAGTACCTTGAACTTGACGCTGTAGACGTCAAAATCGATCGGTGAAATAAACAAGCGAGGAATCGCAATAAGTGTTTTTGTTCATCACGCTTAATGTAAATTTCCACAAAGTAACACCTAAATCATTCAATTCAATTCAAAGATCACATTAAGAACTGCCTCCCAAACATTTTTTAACCAAACCAGTTTCGTTGGATCGGCCACGAAACCTATACGTTATTACATACCATCTCTTACCCTACCGTACGATAGACGGATACCGATTCACCATACTGTACGTTGGAAACCATCGCAGCATTTCAGATTGGTGCAATTGAGGACATGATATAGGGGTAGCGAAACTTGTTCACACGCGCCTATTTAGGGTGCGGCGTTAGGGAGAGGAGAACATACTAAATAGGAGGGTTAAAGAGGCTAAGGGCCCCTCTAGAGGTCCTGAGCCCTTCGGCACCTCTGTCCGCTCATGAACCCTTAATTTGACCTTAGTGACCTCTCTCTGCTAGTGAGCGCCACCAAGTTTTTTTTCTATGCCTATGCGTAGCAAGAGGCCCTACGAATCTATGATCACTGAATATCGAAGCTGAAACCAAGCAGAACTGGTTCTGGAACAAATTGAATTTTACGTGATCTCGTAGTTCTAGCTTGGATTAGCCAGAATGCGAGGGGCCTTTTCGTAATCGAATTTTTAAGCTAGCAAGGAATTTACCAGCGTTAATTCACGTATATTTCTTATCGCTTGGTGCGCAAATGGTTCTTCTTCTTCTTCCTAAAGCGCAACAGTCCTCCGTGGACCTTGGCCCATTTCGCCATTTTTCTCCTAGATCAACAACCAGCGGCGACAGTCCTCCAGTTGTTAACTCCCATCTTTCTCAAGTCTTCGACCACAGCAAGTTTTCATCTTTTACGAGGCCTTCCTCTCTGTCTACTTTCAGTGCGTCTCCAATCGCATTTTTTCTTAACAGATCTTGACGGTTTCATACGGTGCAAGTGTCCAGGCCACGTGATCATTTGAGTCTTATTGTTCATTTCGCCAATCGTTCTAATCCTCCCCAGCCCATTTTCATAGCGTACTGAACCATATTTTTTTCTCATCATCATTCCTTCAAATACTATAAGTATATCATCATGTTTCATCGTAATGAACCGTGCCCCACACTACTTATAGTAGTCACAATGGGCCTCATGATCGATCGATACATTCTCCTTTTGCTCAGTCTATGCAAGATTTTTGTAAGCCATCAGCCCTTTCTTTACATGCATGAAACCCCAATTTCCCGTTAGCACTCCACTCATACATATAGTGAGTAAATGAAAACACACAAAAAACAGGCAAGATAAAGCGTATTACCTAAACAAATGTCATTAAAATAAGTTGATTTCGATCAAAACAGCGTACTTTCCATTAAAACGTTGAGGCAACGCATGAAATAGTAGGGTAGGTACGCTTCATTGACACTTTTGCATGACATCAGAAAGTGGCTTTAAAGAAACTTGTGCGGGAAACAGAGATTCCAGAGCAATCAAAAGAGAACCGATTTAAATGTCTTTCAAAATTTCTTCCAGTGGCATATTCAGACAAAAACACCCAAGGAGGATCACCTAGTATGTGAATAGACGAAACAGTTACATGATGAAAGCAATAATTCACTAATTTTTATGAATTATCGGCCGCAATAAACCCTAAATGGCGACAGAGTTTCCCACTCTCACAGGACTTAAATGTTACAAGCATTTATGAATGGGTTCTACTCTTATTTTTTTTCAGTGAATGAATTCCCCTCCAAATTTTTCATAGTGAATGAATTCCGAAGGTATGTACATAAACTCAGAGAGCAGAAACTTCACTCAGGCATTGACGCGCGCCATTCAGAATCCCTTATTCCCAAGGATCGATTCATTGCGGAGAAATTTCTCTCTCGCTCCGACACCACCGCACACGAACCCGTCCACGGAATGGAGTGGATAAGATCGTGGAAGAGGAATAGGGAGAACGAGAGTCCCAGGAAGAAAAAGCGTCGCAAGAACACACTCAAACTTCCATTCACTGTCATTAGGATGATTAATCGCTGGCTCGCTGCTGGGTGGGAGGGAATGGGCCGGAATAATTCCCAGAGTGAGGGAGAGAGATGAATATAAAGAGAAACGATAACGTCTGTGCGAATACTTTCAAGATTCATAAGCTTGTGTCGAAGCAAAGGGAGACAGGAAGATGAGTTTGTAGATGGCGTAGTTTTGACGGTCTAGTAATGAACAAGCACGAAAGGTGTATATTCACGTGCTTTGGTCTCATACAGATATGAATTCAAGCGAAAGGAAATTCGAATCATTCAAGTCCATTCCTGTTCCGAGGCTTGTATATACTATAAGGTAATGGTCGTGCCCACATTTCTGTACGACTCCGAACGTTGCGCACCAAGGAAAGCGAACCTAAGTGCCTTGGAGACAACAGAGATGCGAATATAATATCACGATTCAGGGGGCTTACAAAACCCGATATTTAAAACGAATGTCGAACAGGGGATGAAGGATACGGAAACCAGTATCCGGAGTAGCATCAAGAAGAAAATTTATTCTGATATTTTCATTTCTTGAGTGTATTTACCAAGGGTAACAAAATTACGAATCTTTCACTTTCCCAAGTGATTTCTAAGTAAAGGGGTTCTACACCTGAGCTGATTTCAGACGATTACCTTTTTCCCGGTAGTGGCTTAAACGTACTAGCTGAATACTTGTAGTATTTTTCCCTCCGCAGACGAAGACTCAATTGTTGCTTTGAATGAAATAATTTTCTCATAAAGTGGTTGTCTTTTTATAAAAATATAAAGAAACTTCTCAATTTGGTAATACTACGGGAGACGTGAAGGTTAAAATAGGGAACGAAGAATTTCAATCCACTTAGTGCAAAGACTAGTCCTTCATCTACGTACACAATTAAAAACTATTGACGCTGTTTTCGTATTAAGGCTGAAGTGTGGAAAATCGTCTAAGCCAACATGGATCTCAGAACCCGTGATCCGTGGTGAATGGGCAGCTAGGACGTCGCTGATGTAGCCCGTCGTCAGTCTACCCCCACTACAGCCATTTTAGACCTCACCACCCCTATTGTTTACAATACTCAAGATGGTTCACATGACTAAGTAGGTGAGGTGGCTCGGAAGTATAGAGCCACCTTAAACAAGAGTCATATCAGATTTTTCCCCACTTATCTAATTAAAAGTAAGCAGTCTTCCCACTGTTCACACTGTTAAAGTAAATAAATCGAGCCATCTCTGATGAAGATTATTGTTCCTCGATGATTGAGACGAGAACCAGATGGGGTTTTCCAGTCAAATATCTTCAAAATCGGACGATCATGCTGAACAACATTAAAAATATTCTCACATTTGTAAAAACCAGGAAAGCACAAGTTAATTCAAGCATCGTCTATCGTCCGGAAAAGTGCGTTTACGGTGCCAGTAAATTAGATCATGGCTCGCCACGTTTACGCAACACAATTTTCATGGCGTGTGTGAGATAGCCAGCTCAGAACTCAAATGATTGCATGCACATAGGAGAAACTTTGACACGGAGGAATGATATGATATCACAGAAAACAGCAGTAAATTATAGAAATATATTTCTAATTGTACGGACATCTAGATATTGCGTTCCAAATATTTTGAAACAGAATAATGGATAGAATTAAGCAAACGTCAGTAAAGGACGTCAAACTTTATTTAAGATTATCTCACAGTTCCAAATTGTTCAATCTTTTTCTGATAGCTAATGGCACAGCTAAATAAACTCATTCTGTTGCAATAAACGAAATCTGTGTATTATACAATGATAATAATTCGGGCTCGTGTCAATGGCTTTACTTTAAATGGAAAACAACATCTGCCACTGATCGTAGTTAAATTCTCAGTTCAGGTAATTAATATTCTCTTGGAGATGATATATGTATTAGAAAATGCACAAGTATATAAGCTGAGCCAAAACCATTAAACCACCGTTGAATGGGGATACTATGCATCTCATTTATTTACATACTTTTAAAAAAAGGTGTAATAAATGCACCGGCCATCATAGTTGAATGAAATATATTCGTAGTTAACCATCATAAAGGCATAAAGTCAGGAAAATGTTTGGTCAAAACATCATAATTCATTTTCATAATCATACAAAGTTTTCTCTGCATTGGTTAATTTCATAAATTCATTCTCCGCCATATTTCATCGAAAAGAAGAGGTGGTGCAATGGTACGCTATTATGCCTTCATAATTTCATTCTGTGGGACTAGTGGTGCATTTCAGTGGAGAAAATCAGCCAGGGGGCGAAACATTTCTTATGATAATACCGCATTCTGCTCCAGTCACAGCTACAGCATATTTTTATGCAATCAATTCCCTATGTGAGCCACTTTTTAAGTTGATGAAAAATATTCCCTCAAGGTGCGAGGCACCTTTATCTTACGGTACTAAAATTTCAACTAACATAACAACTTAGACAAGTTGGCATCCATTTCGCAGATTGTTACGCCACAAGTAACGTAGCAATTAGAACCGTTTTGCGTCACCCTATGGACAAATTGATTTTAATTTACAACATTAAGGGATTGGCATCGAAAGAAAACGATTAATAGTTGACATTGAAACATCGAAGCCAAACTATCGATGTAAAGACAATATCCATCTTGAACCACCGATGATATATTTATTTATTTTTATCATTTGCATAAGTTGACAACGTTATGTTGCGTATATTTGCATAAGTTGACAACGTTATGTATGAGAACAAATTTATATTTAAAGAAATTTACATTATTCTATTCATATTTTACTTTTTTGTAAACACTCCAAAAATTACGGTATTTCCTACCAATAACTTTACATGAAGAAGTTTGTAACTGATAAGTTGAGTCATTCGTTCTGCGATATATAATTGTGAATAAAACCTATTCTACTAAAACCCAGTGCACACTGCCAAAAATAAACTTTTTCACACAAGCACCGATAAGTGTAAAGTTAACAATACATCAAGCGTAATCTGAAAATTTCGTAAAGGTGGCACTTAAATCGAAATCACTCAGCAGAAAGTCATAGGGAGCTCATTTTTATAGTCATTGTGGTGCTAAAAAAGATTAAGGGTATCATCTGAGGCGTGTTTACATTGTATGTTGAAACTATACACAATTTATAAGTATAACAATTCCTGCGTTAAACTTCAAACTTTTAGCGTGATATTATACGAAATACAAATGGAAAACATCACTGGAAACCATCGGTTGTGCGAAATCGTTGCTGAAAAACAATCGAAGGAAAAAAATATCGGTTATCAATGTTTCGGAACTTTAACCAATTGATGCTCATACCTAAAACTTTTTATCTAAATAAAGATTATTCTCAATGAATAAACCCTGTTTTATAAGTGTTCTACCACTCCCACTCGCTGTAGGCACTGGGCTCTAGGTAGAAGTTTTGGTAGGAAAAGATCAATAAGGTAAGAAAGGAGAGGTCCATTAAGGGAAGTGGACTGGATGTTGTGGTAATCGACAGGTATGAACTGAGTGTGTTTTGTTATCTTGGCTGCTCTGCGAGAATAGATGGGAGTCGTACTGCCAAACAGACACACGAAAGAGAGTTAATGGAGCGAGAAAACGGGAGAAACTTGTAAAGCCAAGTGAGTTTATGCGGTCGAAAAGGCTGAAGAGGGAAGAAACTTTAGTATTTCAGGGACAGAAGAGCGTAAATGTGGCCCGATCAAATGGATAAATCACCTGATATCTTCCGTGCAAATACATATTTTGATACCAATTACACCATACCCAAAAGCCAAAGTACTTAGTTATTGCTGTTATGCCTTGAAAAACTAGCTCACTTTCAATAATTTACCCCATAATGCTCTTTTATTGCATACCTCATTCTCTTCTCGTACACTCATGCATTGCTTCATACACTCTCTCCTATTCTTAAGACTCCTAAAATTCCTTCTCTTCAGAGTATAGCCCACCGCATTCACCCATGATTTTCGCGGTCTACCCCTTCCTCTCACACCATTCACTCTGCTATCATATATCTGTTTCGTTATTGGGCCCACATACATTCTCTCGACATGGTCAAACCACCGAAGCACACTCCATTTTTGTCCATTACTTGAGCGTCAAACCCAAATTATTTCATGTGCTAAATCAAGTAAGTAGAAAAATAATAGGACAATTCTAATTCATTAAAACACTGTGGGTGAGCATTATATTTCAAAGATACAGCTTGTAGCAAGATGAATCGTGGGTACTTGGCACACTTCGGGACAAAACACTCAATGCGTATTTGTTTAGGCTTTATCAGGACTCTCCGCCGTGAATGTGAGAGTAAAAACAAATACTTAAAGCCCCTTTAGTATGAATTGGTTACAAAATACTGTTTTCAATGATGACATCTTTATCTTGTGAAAAAACAAAGTTTAATTACAAAATATGCAATTTGACGAATATTTATAATGAACAATTTTCCAGAAATATGGTGGTAAAGTGCCTAGATTAAATTTTTATTCAGTTCCCTACATGTATTAGCTTCTTACAATAAGTTTCCCTAAAAATTATATTTATATTATATAGAAATTACTGTTTCCCCATATCTTACACTCTCTCGCAACTAACACAATTATTCGAGGTATTTTCCAAAAAATTTTTAATGAGACCTGGAGTGGCTATGCACTCCATGGAGACAAAAATTTAAAAAAAATTAGGAACGCACCGAACGCGTCAGAAATGTAACGGTGTGTAATTTGTAGGTATCCTTATTTTAATAAAAATAAACTAGTTAACTACTGTGATACTTTTTATAAAATCAACATATAAACTTTAGGCTGGTAAGGCGCTATCAGTGCACTACGGGAAAAAAATACCTTAGTCAAGGTAAGGATCAAAATATGTACATTTAGTTAATTACATTGAATTTCGGTTACATAAAATAAAGTTTTTGGACAATAAATTATTAATTTAACCACTCTATGCTTCTAAAAAATTGCTTGCATTTTATAAAATTAAATTTGAATAGGGGTGCGTTCCGTATTACGCATCAACCACTTACAATTAGATGTGTCACTAAGATGTTGGTCGTTCCATATCATTTTAGTTTCGGCGCCAAAATTTTTCGATAAAATATTAAAAATAAGCGTAAAAATATTTAGATACTCAAGAAACTGAATATGTTATGGAGGAAAAATTTAATATTGAAAATAAATTCTTCTTTCTGCCTTAAATTGCGAAATGGAAAGCTGATTCGAGGAGTAAGTCAGGCTCATTTTTTAATTTACGTCGTCAACTCATACCTTACCTGTGCATGAAGTCATTTTCACCGTCAAACAACCGACTGTCGACTGCGATTGAAGCTGTTATTACGCTCACTACGGGAACCCATCGACAATGCACCAATGTGATTAGTGCGTGAAACGGATCGCAGCCATGATCTCTATAATGATAAGGGAAGAATCTCGCTTCAAACAACCTTAAATAATACCAATACTCGACCCAATGAACGTCAAATTAGGTAATTCAAGAAGATAGTAATTGATCTGTAAATTTAAATTGAAGATGAATCCAAATTGTCAATAAAAGCAGAGGACTTATGACTCCTATGCACGCATTTCGGTCATCCAGGTGATCATTGACAAAGAAGGTTAAAATCTCATAAACACGTACGTGTTTACGATATTTAAACCCTCTCTGTTGATGGGACTCTAACGAAATGCATTCATAGGAGTCCAAATCCCTCTGCTTTTATCAACAATTTGGATTTATCTATAATTTATGTAAAATTAGGTATTTAAAAGATGGCGCACGGCTGTGATGTGCGTTGCCACGAGTGCAGGGCGCATGCGCGTAGAAGACACGCTGTATATATAACCTGCCCCCCGCCGCGCCTTCCGCAGTCGCACGATCGCCGTTGAGACCTCTCTCCCATGGCGCTCATCGCGTGCGCTCTTTCAAAACTTCCCAACGAAATCGCATGACTGCACCGGGAGCAGAGAGAGAAAAAATAATGGAGACTGTATTATTCTGAAGGACGGCTTTATCGGGAGCATCTGGGCTTATTTATATTGCCCTCCAAGGTGTTTCCGTGATAATGTTACGCGGCAGTTTCGGGAATTTATTCTCAGTATTCTATTTACCCCTTTCTTCTCTTCGCGGTAGAGCACGGTAGAACGTCGCGGACTGATATTACAGCCAGTTAGTTCTTGATGAACCCTAATTCGTTCTATGCCAGTGCATACGATTCTGAAGGCATTTTTAAATCAATATGCATAGGCACATGAATAGCGATCACGCCATTCCTTGTCGGGGTAGGTATTGTCAAAGAGTTTAATTCTCAGTGACGGAGCGGCAAAGCTGCCACTCCTTCAATAAGTTCCTACATAATTCCCTGCCTTTGTTACAGTTACATTTTTGCATTGCTTCACGCACTTTCACCTATTCTTAAGACTTCTAATATTCCTCCCATTTAAGAGTATTTCTAACACATTTACCCATGAATTTCTAGGTCAACCTCTTCCTCTGACACAGTTCACTTTTCTATCATAAATGTGCTTCGTTATTCAACTTTCGTCCATTTTCTCGACATGGCCAAACTAACGGCGCACATGCATTTCATATTTGTTCATTACTGGAGCCTCCAAACCAGATTCTTTTACAATTCACCCATTTCTAGCCCTATCCATCCTATTAAGGGAGTCTTCTCGGGTCTTCCATCGTAATAGCTTTTTAGCAATGCCGACGTTTCGAAAATTGAAATCCAACTAGAAAGAAAGAATTTCAACCGAGACCATGGCTTTTCCCTTAGCGGTACACGGAAGCCGTTATTAAAACGTTTGGGAAATTCATACTGTAACGGCTATTGTTGTTGACCATTAGAGTCCCTTGACCACGTGCAACAATGGCGACGGTTGAAGTCTATCGTAAATATCATCATTCGCCTTGAAAATGGAGTACGAGTCGGACTCCGAAACGTCGGCAGTGCTCGGTGGGAGATCCGAGAAGACTTCCTAAATATTATTCGCCGGGAAAAAAACTAAATCATATTTCCTATCCATCCTACTTTCGCCACACTCACTTCTCAAGTACCACATTTCCACTGCATTGTCTGCATTAAGATTTATACATACACCTGACATACCCAGATTTCGTTGTCTTGCAATTAATTCGCAAGAACACTATTATATACTTGTATGCACCAAGAAAATATAATACCAAAAATCAGCAACTTGACTGGTTCTACAGCTCAGAACTGTGAGCCATTTCTTAACACGAAGTCATTTTATTTCTACTTGATTTCAGGGGAATTCATCTTGAATCCGTAAAACAGATAGAATTAAACTTTCTCGTTGTATTTCGAAAAGTATGATTACACCTATTTGTCTATTGTTGCCATAAAATGGGAGTCGCCTAAAAGATTGACAAAAAAACAATTTGGCACCAATTTCGTTAGCATTACCAAACTTTACTATCCAAAATCATGATCGCCAGAAAATGGTGTCAAATTATATTTAAAACTGGCTTAAACTGAGACAGAAACTGACCCGATTAGATCTAACATGAATGTGGGGGAGGGACTGGGGAGAAAAGAACGGGAGAAAAGAAGGAAAAAATAGTAAGTACAGCAAAATAATAGATATTTGCTGAAATGCAAGAAAACGTGAAGGGTAAAATGATTTTAGTCATTCAATGATAAATCCAAGGGTCAAACAGGAGAGGGTTGAGCCCTACTCCCACTAGGGCCAAAAGAGGTGCAATATTTTTACTTTTATGAAAGGGATGCCACCTCCCAATATACCTTCCCAAACTATGTCAGCTGTCAATGATGCTAAAAACATTTGACTCTAGGACCTTTCCGTCCGTATCTGAAATGATTATCCAGTAGGCTAACACACCCCTTACATAATTAGTTTGTATAGAGAAATACCTTTTCATTCGAACACTTTTAAAATCGTTCAAAATAAAACGGTTTTCTGTGTGAATATTATTCACACACTACCAAGGACTCAACAGAAAATTAAGGGCCTGAGTGTCAAAGTGATACAAGTAACAAACATCGCCCAGTGTCGCCTGTATCACTTAACTCCGGTAAGAAATAACAAAAATTAAAGTAGCTAAAGTATTCGGCGGCTAGATCGCAGCACCATACGTTCGAACACTTGTATTCCTTTTCCTGTAGCTACCTGGCGGTACCAGGCAGTACCAACTTAGAAAATATGCACTTATATCGTTTTTCGTGTTTATGTTACTTGTATTACTTTGACTCTTAGGCCCTCAATTACAAGAAAAATAAAATAATTTCAGCCTATTTTTACGAGAAAAAGAAATAGGTTAACTTTTAACAATTTCAATAATTTTGAAGCTAATTTCAAGAGATTTTCCATATATTAAGAATTAATTTTTCCGCAATGCCTCACTAAGACTGAGAGGAGTACCGTCCTCGCACGCCAATTTAGTCGGCATGGGTTCGAGTAGCATCGTGCACTTATCATATGTGACGTAAAAGAATTGGAACTAAAAAGATAGGTATCTACCAAGGTACTATCTATAGGTACCGAGACAAGTCGTGGCCGAATGTCCAAGCCTACCTTGAATGAACATGCTTGAGCGTGACGCGGTGATGACGTCGAGGAAGCATCCAAGTACGCTCAACAATTGTGCTGAGTATCCTGTTAAGTGCTTTGGCAGAGGTTAGATGCTTTGAGCTACCGGTATGGTATTCGTATAGACTTCAACTGTCTTCGGAAAAGAGAAAGTTCACTAAGATCACCCACTCGCTGCCGAAGCATAATTTGTCTCCGCTGAGTAAGTACCCATTCCGGCCACGGCTCTAATTACACTCATGAAATGAATAAAGACAGCAAGCTGTACCAAGAAGCTGAATCGATTCATTCATTAAATAGAATAAATACAGTGAGCAGTACAACTTGTCTTTATTCATAAGATGCTTTTCCACCACTCTCGACGAATGCAGTTGAGCTTATTCACTCATTAAGGCTCAACGCTAGTCCATATCTCATGTACTAAAAATGAATTGAATGGTAACCGTAATTATCATTTACATTCGGTCATTAAGAGACCAAAACCCATTCATGAATTAAAAGAAAATAGGCAAACTTGGCTTTGTTAAGTGAGTTGAAGTTATTTAGAACTTTTTCTACGAGTTTAAACATTTTAAGTTAGTTTGAGCGAGATTATTCTCTGACCATAATAGAGACCAAGCTCGAATTTTATTTTAAAATTTTAACAGTTGTAATAAGCATGAAGTCAAATATTATATTCATATTTATGACGAAAAGCCTTCGTGTATGATGGCTTAAATTCTCAGTAATAAATTAAATAAACCTGTTTGAGGCATTAACTTGTTTTTTTTATTCCACGCGGTACGCTGATAAAGCCTTCAAAACGGAAGGTTTCTGCGATTTTGTAAAAGGTATTGCAAAGAGCAATGAATTCATACTTAAAAAAATGGGAAAACTTAACTACACAATCTTACATTTTTAAGCGATCTATGCGTCAGAGCGTCTTTGATCTTAAAAAAAAAGTCTCAATCGGTCTTGTGGTTGTACTACACATGTACTATGAACAGATGCTTCTATTTTTTCTAGCAAATATAAGGTTGTACGGTAAGTGGCTGAAATTTTTATTATGATATTTTTCGTAATATTATGGCAAAATGTATTGAATTTTATGCAACGTGATATCTCGCTCAAACTATCTTAAATCACCTGGGATACTTCGGCAAACTGTACTTCCAAAGGTGACGGTTTAGAGTATAAGCGGCCGCATGATCTATGTTTTTCAGGGGAAGACGGCGACTAATCCGATTTGCACACAGCTCGCTTGCTTACGACTGTGGTGAGCCATAAGGGGTAGGTTGTGGAACGGAAGATACGATTAACAGACTGCGGGGAGGTATGTAGCAAGGTGCGCGCGCACTTAAAGCTCTAGACTTCTGAAAGAGATGGCCGAGTTTCTTATCTCTAAGCTTCTGCTGCATTTAACGGCGAAGGAAAAAAAATATCGCCATGGTTAATCCGGCATCCTCTTTCATCTCCGACTAACCTTACATCTGACGCAGGCTCTCCTTAACCACTCCCACAAACCACTTGAGCCGCTGAAAATCAGACCCTGGGGTTGACGGCACCCGCTTCGTTTTGGTCAACACCCCCTAAACGTGTTTCATGCTCTTCGAGTTATTCGCGGGAGATAATGCGCGAAATCTAGGTGGTATAAGTAATATCCTTCGCTAGCAGTCCAATTTGTGCCAGCCAACACCTATAACGCCACTTATTTGTTATATAATAATTTAAGTGTTTTCAATAATAAATAATTCTACTACCGATACTAAAAAAATATCTTTAAATAAAAAACGATGCTTTCCTTCCTTTTTTCTAGCTCGATTCCATTTTATTCTCACTTGCTCAAGAGCCGATATTAATTTCAGGAATTGGAAATTTTTCATCTCCTTATGTTCACCTTCCATTTTGTATAAATCACCCAAGAAGATTAAAGCATTCTTAGACAGCGGCAAATATTAGAAGTAGACAATAGACCTCCTCGGTGTTCAACAACGAGTAGGTTATTGCTTTCACTCAAGCAGATAATACTTTTTCTAAGGGTGCTCGAGATATGAATTACAAAATTTTTCATAAATTCCCAACAAGAAGGATGAAATTTCTTTGAATTACGCAATAAATAATGATAAATACTTGGTAAACATTAAACAAACCCCACGGAAGAAAGACTTATGTTTCCAAAAGCGCAAAGATACTTATCATAAAAATGCAAGCTTATTCTCCCTAAGGTGCTGGTTTCACAACATGGATAAAGTAAAAATTTTGGGTTGATATTGAAGAAGACATAAAGTGATACGCAACTCACCGCAATTTGTAGACATTCTTTTGACAATATTACACATACGCGGTAGGAAACCCAAAAACGCTGTTGCACATAGTTTGCTTATAGATTTAACTCAAGATTCTGGCTTAAACAGCCAGACAATAGTATACAAGACAACCGAACTGGAGGTAACGCACGTTCCACACATTTAAATTTCATTGGGCACTAGTAAGACATAAATAATTATAAGGGTCAGAATTTCAGAAAGAACTCAAATTCTTTTACGCGTAGAGGTAGCTTAATAGTTTTCGACACACCGGGAATGAAATCTTAGGGATAGACATTATCTCTCATAAATCTATAGATCTATTATAGGAATCGATAATCTTATTAGAAAGTACCAGTGAGTTACTCTTGAATGTTGGGTCACATTCTGGATAAAGAAATGTGTACCCAGTAGTAAAATGATGGAACATTTATTCCGCGTCACTCGTAATTTGCACCTTTGATGCAACGATAGTCCTAAGCTCAACGAGTAAAACGAGTACGTATGAACATGTATTCCTAACAATTGCTTGAAAAGATACATTTGACAGCCACTCAGGCAAGATAAGTATCAGGCAAGATAAGTAATTGTCTTCAGATTCTATACTAATCCATCGGTGGTTAAATCAATTGCGGTTCCTTCATAAGCCCAATCGCGATAGCGCCAACTATATCCGTCGCTTCAACACTTCATTGCTTATAAAAAATTTAAAAAAATCCAAACAATTTCAAACGGCAAAAAACATCATTTTTAAGAGAGAAAGGGATTTTTCCTGCCGCTATTTTTAATCTATGGAAAGTGATCAGAGACAAAACCAAGAAATCATTAGCAATCAATGCTGTTTTGGAAGTTTCCTTCGGAGTACACACAGACAAAAATGATTAATTCTCGCCTGTAAAGTTGACTCTGCTTTTATAATTTCCTTCACATTCCACAATCCGTGCATACCTAACTTGCTTCAGTTACACTCATGTACCGTTTTAATCACGTCATTTTCTAATAATATTCATTTCAATAGCAAAGGATATGCACAAAAAATTATGGTGAATAGGTATGGCCTACTTTGTATGACTTTCAAAGTTGTGGGATTCTAAGTTTCATTTTAGTATCTCTTTTAATTATACTTTTGCAGTGTAATGTTTAAAAGCTAGAATCAGTCGATGGAGGTGACAGATTGCGGCGGAAAAATGAAAACATGCACTAAGGGAAGAAATAAATTTGTTCATATTCCTACCGTGAACAGTGACCAGTGGTATATCCCTTTCGCAAACCACTTCACTCCTTGCGATAGGATGGTAAACGGTGATGGCTCCGTCGGACAGAAGCTTACAATTTTTTCATGACCATAAGCCTTCACGCACGCCTTACTGCGGCAGTATTTTTTGACCCATCCTTGATTCGACCACCTTTAGAGTGCCTGTGACGGAGAGCGAAAGTGAAACGGTCAACGCCATATATGACAGAATACGACGCCGTAACCGCTCTACTGCGAACGGTCCTTTCGCTCTGACGACGCGCGATGTCGACGATCCCTTCTGAGGGAGACGACCTCTTTCGGTGAAGCAGAAGGGACGTACGTAAAACGAGGCCGTGAAAGGAGCCTTCTTTCTTCCGCCGCTAATCCCTTTTGCCCCGAGTCCCTTTTCATAACCCCTCTCCCCATCACTCCAGCCGCAATCAGAACAAAATCCACGGAGAGGCCGCCAGAAATACGGAAGCGAGGAGGCCGTGGACGGTGATGAAAGAAAAAATCTTTTTGTCGCGTAGACTTTCAAAAACGTCCATAAATTTTTATGGAGGACCTAAAAAATTTCTTTCCATATTTTTCCTTTCTTAAAACAACACGAAATACGGAACTGTCCACGAAATAGTTTTCTACAAGGAGGGTCAACCGCAAAATGACTTAAATATAATTTCATCTATATTGTGATTAATTCCAGTAAAGCGGGTCCTTTTTTTACCTTGATCAACAAAATCCTATTGATCCACGCTTTTTTTCGAAAACTAAACTTGTAACTACATGGCGATCAGTGCAAGAATGGGTAAAACCTGAGGAAAAATAATATTTTTCATAAAACCATAAGGTGCTCTAAAAACCGTATATGTATTGGGACAATGCCGGGTTTTAGAAAAAATATCCCGGCAATTCATTTCGTGCCAAAAATAAAATTCGGGAAACTCAACCTGGCGGAATTTCCACATTATATCTAAGTTGAGGACTGCCTCATTTTTTATAAGAGTTGCAATTTCAATTTTTTCCCGTTTTCTGGGATCTCGATGAGGGGAGGAAGCTCTGTTGTAAAATATGCACGTACATAGGTATTGGCAAAGTCAAAAGAGATAGCATTATACCTAGAATATTGGCTTCGATTTTGATGATTTTCTCCAAAATGCCTTATCCTTGCAAACCTCCTTTGCTTCTGCCACATTTATGCGCTAAGTCATACGCGCTCTCCCATTCTTAAAGACTCCTTATATTCATATTACCCTTAAAGAGTTCCATCCACCACATTTACCCATGACTTACGCTGTCTTCCCCTTCCTCTCACGTCATTCACTCCTCTATCATGTTTAGTTATTCGACTCTTACACATTCTCTCAACGTGGCTAAACCGAGAAAGCACACACTTTTCAAATGTATCCATAACCAAAGCACCTACCCCACATTATTTCATATGCTTCAGCTAATACTTATATAAAAAACATATTCGACTAAAATTGGGCTAAAATATTTACGCGTTAAAATTGAAAGAAAGTTAATCAATACGGTGCTCATGCTAACTTACATGAAGACAATATAACTTCTTTAAAGTACATTCTATTTCAAGGAGGTAAAAATGAAAAGAAAAGGCAAAGGTGACAAGATAAGAGCAGAGACCAGACAAGGGTTGGAGAAGGTGGACTCCACTGTGAGAGAACAAGACAATGGAGATGATGGTGGAGAGACAACCGGTTAATCCAGCTGCTCCCGAGCGCGGCTTCACAAAGACATGACGGGTGTTTCGGGGATAATTTAGACGGAAAATCCGAGACGACGCAACTTCAAAGCTGGGTTTTCTCAAAGATTTTCATCCACCTTGGTGCTCCACTGCTGTTTCTTGTCAGGGGAGGATAAAACTGAGATATTACTTTAGAACAAATATGGTACACTATATTAGGCACTCAGGCATTTCAATTATGCTCAAAGTTTACAACTGAAGTGCTACATTCATCCAATACGCAGGAAGAACATTAGATCTTTTACGATGGTTCCACCGTAAAAATACTCAATCGTATTTTATTCATACTCCGCCATCTTATCGAAAAATATATCTTCTGTTTAATGCGAAAAGGCTATTTTTTGTAAATTGAACTTGTAATCACAAGGAGTTTTAATGCAAAAATGGGTTTAGAGTGGTGAAAATAGGATTATTCCATCGATTACCAACGCCAATACCGTAATTTATGCTAAAAATTGTTATAAGAAGCAAATTTTTCCAGGGAATTAAATAATAAAACGTTGGCACCTATACACCATATGTTTTGATTTATTAGCAAATTACAACAACGATTGAAGTCAAAATACGTTAGTTAAATTGAAATAGCACTGCATGCTGCACCCACAGCTCAAAAAGGTGTGCATTAAAAGTGCATCCGTTGACTAAGATGTATATTTTATACCATCATTTTGTTTTCAAATGGCTATGTATGTCATCAGAGAAGGCACAATATTTTAAACGAAATAAAGAAAAAGTTCAATTCAGTATTTATTTAAACTCACACAGTCGCAGAGGAATCTCCTTCATGTGGAATGTTTACAAGCATTTAAGTAACCCCTGAATTACACAGATTTCAACTAGCCTAGTAACAACTGAAAGCTTATAAAAACTGAGGAAGGCTACATTTTACCGATTGAAGGATGAGAAATTTATAAACCCAATATATATTTGCTAAAACTCGGTATTTTTTCATGCATAGCACTATTTTGATCATACCCCATGCCCCATTAACATTCCCAGGCCGATATGGACCAAACGGCTAAGCAAAACGAACTTTAAAACCTACAAATCTTAACTAATATACGAGGGTAGACTTAAAATTAAGGTCTCCAATTTTTTTTGTCATAGAAAATGACATTTATTTACATTGTTGGATACATCGTTGGAAAGGACATGGCTTCAGCTATTTTTCGATATAGTCACCCTGGCGCTCGATGATTTTCCTCATCCGCATGATGAACTTTTGAATACCGTCGTCATACCAGCTACCGTCCGCGTTGCGAAGGCGTTGACCTCCTCTTGCACTTTGTCGTCCGTCGCGATCTTCATCCCTCCTAGGTGTTTCTTCAGGGTGAGAAACATGTGGAAATCTCTTGGTGCGACGTCGAGGCTGTACGGAGGATGCCCGATCACTTTCCACCCAAACTTTCTTGATGACGCGCCGAAGCTTTTGTAATGTGTGGCAGTATCTTTCCTTATTGATAGTGGTTCCCCGGGGCATGAAATCCACCAGCAATAATCCTCACCCTGAAGAAACACCTAGGAGGGATGAAGATCGCGACTGACGACGAGGTGCAAGATGATGTCAACGCCTTCGCAACGCGGACGGAAGCTGGTATGACGACGGTATTCAAAAGTTCATCATGCGGATGAGGAAAATCATCGAGCGCCAGGGTGACTACATCGAAAAATAGCTGAAGACATGACCTTTCCAACGATGTATCCAACAATGTAAATAAATGTCTTTTTCTATGACAAAAAAAATTGGAGACCTTACTTTTAAGTCTGCCCTCGTACTTAGTATTAGTATTTTTCATACCATAGTATGTGTACACAATGTCCCCAAAAGAGCTACCTAATTATCTACATGCAATTTAAAATAGCCCAAACAAGGTTTTCATTTCAACCCTCACACGTCACTGTTGATTGTTCAGTTGACAAAGAGTAAACCTCGACAAAGACGAGTGACGCATGACCAGAGAGAGTCATTGCCACTGAAGTGCGAAAGAAGAAGCCGAAGCTTGATAATATTATAAATGTGAGGAGAAGAACAAAAGTTGTTCTTCTTCACCATTAAAGGCCATAAATTTCAGAAATAAAATTGATCCCGATAAATTAACCGCTGAAAAAAGTGGAGTATAAGAGACTTAATGCAGGATTAACTATGTGAAAACAAACCACTTTGGCTACAATAATTGGGACTACGTTCATGCACTTTACCTGTACCTTGCGAATGGTAAATATTTGCTGAAACCATGGTGGGAAATAAATGATAAGTGCGGATAAGTGCTGAGCTATCGTTTTTATGAAAATAAAAGTGTTGTGTAGGTATCTGTTAGTCATTCTCAGGTAATTCAAAAGGTGAGCGTTGTCAAGGTGTATACCCACCGGTTTCTTCATTTTTGTAAAGCTTTTAAAAACACGGATTTGCTCCAAATATTTGGAGGATTAACGAAAATCCAGGATTATCCCACGAATAGTCGGATAAGTCGCACTAATCTGACTTTGGGCGATCGGCCTGAACTAACAGCCACCCTCCAAAAACGTTCAAAAAATTCCATGGCACCGAAGAAAAATTCGTCGTAAAAAAAATGTCGAGGTGTGAGGAAAAGAAAGGAGTGTGAATGCGTGAAAAAGGTCAAGAGGTTTGAAAAGGATTTTTGTCGTAACGTGAATTAAAATGGCGTGAGAAAGGAGATATTAAAATCCATCCACTTCGCCATTACGCAATCTTATCTCTTTAGCTGAAGAGAAAAATATGACTCTCAGCAGGAGACACTTCCCGACATAGTGTGAAAAAATATCGGGGTTCATCGTAGAGACTGATCGTTAAGAGAATTCTAAGAAAAGTCCAATTTATGAGCTACATAAATTAGATAAAATCCTTCTTTCCACAAACCTTTATTGGCTACAACAAAAAACGTGACAATAAGACCCTCCGCCGCTAACATGCAATGCAACTTCGTCCTCTCAATTTCTCTTTTCCCTATCCCCACCACTTAGCATGGCTGAAGTCCTAACACCGCCTGCCAACATTTTATGCGGCAGCTCGCAGTGAAGTTTGTAGATGAAGTCTTTGATCCACAAGGATGTCAGCCAATTTTTAATGTTTTTCGCGGGGAACTGGCCTTTTGTACAAATGGTAATCATTTGATTTTTCATTAAAATGTTATGCCTTGCTTTTTCATTATTTTATTTATTTTAAATTATAGACCAAAATAGGCTTTTCATGGTGAATGAAAACCATAGCTGTCGAAGAATCCCAGAATTTTATTTCATCTAGGATTACGCATTAGCTATCTCATTGAAGTAAAATAAATTATGTACGAGTCAGTCTAAACTGTCCACGGTCGTACATCTTAAAAGAACAAATAGGTCATCAATTAAAAAGCTTTAATAAACGTCATCACATTAGGCTTCACTTTGCAGAAGAAGTTTCAATCGAATTTGGCCTTTTTCACAAATTGTAATTGTTCAATTTTTTATAACCTCAGACGTTTTGCCCTTCCATTTTTTCGGGTGCACTAAAACTAATAGGTAGAAATAGGCTTGTGCGTGGTGCAGTATGACCTTGGGTTTCGAGGTATCTTAACATTCCGATGCCGCTTCTAGTTTCTACACGTAGGAAGAAATTATCTTGAGGGTTCAAAAAAGAATATTAAAAAGTCACTGCAAATCATAGGTCCCAAAATATTTTTGACCGTCAATCCCTGCAACAATTTCTGAACAATAAATCGACACTTTCATATTTACTATTATGTAATTAAAATGGGACAAGTAAAAAATAAGCTTAAGGGATTTCTTGATTTTACGATTATAGTTTATTTTACAGTGTTTATAACGAATTGAAAAGTTCCTTGTGCGTCGTATTTTAAAATAAAAAAGGAGTGCATCGTTGATCTGAACTTAATTGAAAACAATGATAATATTATATTCTTTAGTCAAACGATTATGTTAATTGATAAAACCACACTTAGAAATGTACGTTATTAGGCAATTATTATATTTAGTTATTTTTTATGCAAGTGATTTTATACTATCTTTTTTCCATCGAACCCCAAATGACCCCCAGGCCCGTATCGACCCTTCCCAATGTCATATCGACCCCTGAAGGTCTATATCGACCACTTTGAGGACCCCTGGTATACCCTCTCCATGGACATACACATTTAAAGAATTTGAATGACGGTTGGAAGCTAAAAATCTTAAGTTCATCTGCTGGGTGGAGAGAAAGTGCAATGAGAGAAATGAGGAATGATTCATTCATTCATTGCAGTAGTCTACCGGTTAGAGGTAGGTTGTGATGAAAGTCAGAGAATATCCAACGAACTCTTACACGTGCCGTGCCCTTTCTACCTGTAGTAGTTCTTTCTTCATCTTAGCATAAGTCCTACCTTTCTTCATCCCGTCCATAAAACCTATTCTCTTCCTTCCCCTTCCCCGCTTACCCAACATCCTTCCCTCTATCTCGGCCTTCAGCAAACCATCGTCCCTCATTACCCCTTCCAGCCACCTACCCTGTCTTTCCCTAATCTCATCCACAAGTTTCCTCTCCTCGCCCACCATGTCAAGCACTTCCTCATTTGTCTTCCTTTCCGTCCAACGCACCTTCACCATACTCCTCCACACCGACATCTCAAAAGCCTTCAACCTATTTTCGTCTTCCTTTCTCAAGGTCCACGTTTCTGCCCCATACAACGCAACACTCCATATCAAGCTCTTCACTAGCCTCTTTTTTACATCCTTACTTAAGGTCCCCGTCATCAGCTCCCTTCTATTATTGAACGCTTCCTTCGCTAGCGCTATTCTCCTCCTTATGTCTTTGCTACTATGTCCTCTTTCTTCTAGCGTACTACCCAAGTAATTAAATTGTTCTACTTGCTCCAGTTTGTGACTTCCTACTCTTATCACCAGCTTCGCTTTCTTTGTCCTACAGAATCTCATTACTTTTGTTTTCCTATTATTTATCTTCATTTCGTATTTCTCACACTGCTTTTCCAGTCCATCTACTAAAGTTTGCAGTCCTTTTGATGACCAACTGACCAACGCCTGGTCGTCTGCGAATCTAACCGAATTAATCCTCTGGCCTCCTACTTTCATTCCCACATCTAGCTCATCCCATGCCTCTCTTACCATTTCCTCAGCATAGATGCTAAAAAGTAAAGGCGACAACAGGCACCCTTGCCGTACCCCGCGACCTATAACTGCCCACCCTGATTCACCGTCACCTACCCTTACCTGAGCCATCTGCCCCATATATAAGTTTCGGATGAGTCTCCTATCACGCCAATCTATACCGATTTTCCCCAGTATCTGCATTAGTTTCTCCCAGTTTACTCTGTCAAACGCATATTCTAAATCTACAAAACAAGCGAAAACACCCTGATTATGCTCTATGTTTCTATCTATAAGTGTCCTCATTACCGCAATCGCATCTCTGGTTCCCCTCCCCTTCCTAAACCCAAATTGTTCATCGCCTAAATAGCACTTTGCTCTGCTCTCCAACCTTCTATTTAGTATTCTAAGCAACACTTTTGCTGCGTGCGAAATTAAACTGATTGTTCTATACTCCTCGCATTCTGACGCTTTCTTCTTCTTCGGGATAGGTATTAATACTGTTTTCACGAAATCCTCTGGCCATACTCCTTCCTCGTAGATCCTGCGGATAAGTTCGAAAAACGATTTTCTCCCCTTACTACCTAGATTATTCAGTAGCTCAGGAATCAATTCTCTTTGAATGTGAGGAAAGATGTTACTCTTCAAAAGTAAGGTAGCATTAAGAATTTGCAAAATTATTTAGGACCTATGGGAGAAAAATAACTGGCTAAAGAGTAAGGTTAAGTACCAAAAACCCGCAAGGTTATTGAAAAAAACTTTGTTTAAAAAATGCATATTGTAACAGAGAAAACATGATGGACTTCTTTTCAAATAAAAAATGGGCGAAATTAAGAACTCTGTAAAGGTACAGGGGACCCAATTTTAATTCTGGAACTGAAGAGATTATCAAGCTCCCCCTTTATAAAATTTGCAGATTCAATCGCCTAGATTACATAAGGGAGACGAGCGCTAGAAATGCTAGGTTTAAGCACTCATATTTTCCTAGCAAAAGCCGATACCACGGCAGAATCATGGAAAACACATCTATTAACGTACGTATAAATACACCCCTTTTTTATTCACAGAACACAAGATGGCTGGCTTCCTAAAACAAATACCCTGCCACGCACCCTTGTAGCGGCTTGCAGAGAACAGCGTGCATGTAGATTAAATCTAGGAAGTTCCACTGCCACAGCGTGAGTTAAAATAATTGCTGAATCGCAGATTTTCATTTTTACTGTATAAATAAATGGCTCTTAAACTAATGAAAAACCTCTGCTCATTAAAACACAATTTTCTAACGAAATATGCACATTATTCGGCGAATAGGTATATTTTAAATGATTGCTTATTTTAGTTATAGCAGCTGACTGCACCGCCATTTTTATTGAGCTAATGGATTCTGACTTCAGTTTCTGTAGTTGTTCGCTAATGATTCAAAAACTTTGAGATGAAACTAACACTTCCGGTGCATTAACTCGATCCAAATTCGATAACCTGTGATAAATAGCTTCTCATCACCAGTTTAAAAAGAAAAAATGGCATTGAATAAGAGAAAAATATTTTTTCACATGTTTCACCATTACATATTGCATAATGTAAATTCAAGTTTAGTTTGCGAAAAAGATAGAGGCAGGATTTTGCAATTCACATCAAACAAAGGTGGTTTTTTCACTCAGTAGCCAGAATATATATGCATATATATTTTTTATAACATTTAAATCATTTTACGGTGGAACCGCCCCAGAAGAAAACCAATATGTGGGGAAGATTGTAAGCGTATTCTTTCCCAGGTAGAGATAATTTTTCCTTCTTCAGCAGGAAGCTCCCTTTTCCTCCATTCCCCTCGATCCACGCCTCAACCATTTCCCGAATTCTTCGTGTTCCATCTCTCAAGGCCTGCTCTTCATTTATAGATGAGTTTTCTTTAGATCCGAGCGCGCATCCACACAGGCAGAAAGAAAAACCTCGGGAGTTCGATCAGAGGGAGCCATAGGCACTTCATTTACTGAGCGCCGTGTCTGGCGTTTTTTGAGCGCCGATGCAAGGTTGCCCACCCATTGCAAAAGTTCTTTCTGTAGCTGATAAGGGAGAGAGATTGAGTACAAATAGCCTCCGGAAAAAACTGGAGATCAATTCAAGAGGAGACGATCAAACATTTCAGAATGTTAATTATTTTTTTCTCTGCCTAAAATTCCAAGCGCCTCTCTTTTTCTTTTTAACGCAATGTTTTACTTCTACCAAGTAGCCACAGGAAACATGCATGATAAACGGCCTAGATTACACTTTAATTCCTTTGAATAGCAATTAGTGATTTCAGGCCAGCATGAGCAGTTTTATGCCTTTACTATCATCGACGTATGAACCAATGGCTTCCTACAAATAATAACTTGAATATCTGAAGGGGGAAATGGATTTCTTCCAATATAGGAATGCTTCCAAATCACCATTAAATATATTAAATAACAAATAAATGAACCGAGGTTGTGAAAAACAAATTCCCTCAAAAAGCATTTCCCTAATTCCAAAAATGTCACATTTAATAACTTCAGTTGAAAGTGATGTAAATACAAATCTAATAACTACGAGATAAAGTTTTTTCAGCCCCTTAACAGCATACATCTCCAACATAATTTAATCGAAATTTAAAGCCCGAATTCTCATAAAAATACAAAATGTAATTTATTCTGCATGGCCAGCATTTTAATTTAAGTGACAACTCGCTTAAAAAAATCTTCTTATGCCATTCCTTGGTAATCAATTTCTATTCCATATGTTTTCAAGGATGGTTATTAATGTAACTCCTCGGAAGAGTTAATAGGATACTCCTAATAACTCACCTGAGGTTGTTTTAACCACTTGGGGTAGAGCTAACCTCTTACAATCTCTCTTGAACGTTATCAGGGTTATTATCATGGCAATTCTTCATGTTGCCCATTGAAATTTGTATCTTGAATATGTGACAGATAACTAAGTATAAGTAGAAAAATGTTAACTGGACAGCGTCTCTGTAAGCCAATTCTAGCAATAAAACTTCATTTGGAAAATATTCAATCAAGATTACTAACATTTCTATTGCTATAATATTTTGTGTACCTGACTATTCAGGAATACAACGGTTAGCAACAACTCGCATTTATATTACGTGCTTAACAAATGGCCCCAGTAACAAGCTAGTGATGTGAACAAGACCTAAGATATAGTCTATATAATCTATTATATAGAAGCCTCTAAAATATCAATTAAATACTAGTGACTTATTAAGATGTTTATTAAGAAGATTATTTTTTTTTAAGTGATGAAACTTCCTGAAACCTATCTGATGAATGTTTCTTATGATTAGGAACTTAATCACTTAAGAAATCATTTTTTATTTCTTAAAAGATGGCAACCTATGAAAAGTGGGTGAAAATCAACTAATCGATTTCAGATCATAATTGGACCTCCCATAATCGATTAATTTTGTATCAATAATCGATTAACGTATGTACTCGATTACTTGCATCGCTAATCGACACCCATCTGCCCTGATGACGATACCTGAGTCCAACATCGAAACTTTGGCGTACATGGAGCCAATAACCCGGTGGGAAACCCGAGAAAAGTTCCTGCACTTAATTCCTACATAAATCTTCACTTAGACGTTCTTCATAATGTGTCTGATGTATTCCATTCTTGATCATCTTCTATAACTCATCTCATTCCTTCTTCCTTCCAATATTCTTTTCAAAAAGCTGTGGTGGCGTAAAATGTATCCAAAAAGTTTGTATCTTCTTCTGCGCATAGTTTTCATTGGACTTCGTTTCTCTCGATTTCTTGGGAGGGCTTGTCGTTAGCCATTCTCTCCGTCCATTTGGTCTTCATCATAAGTACGACATAAGAATAATTTTGTTGGGGGGGACCCAGATTTCCAGGATATTTAGGGGGGAGGATATATAAACAAAATTCAATTCACTAGTTCATAATTAAATTTGTGGTATTCCATTATGTTTGTCGATGAATATCTTTTACTAATACCACTTTTATTTAAATTAAGTTATTATTTATATTAAATGTTTAAACATATCTCAATTAATGCCTGATGATGGTGATTATTCACTGAAACCCGGGTCGCTTAATTTAAATAAAAGTGGTATTAGTAAAAGATATTCATCGATAGATATAAACAAAATTGACATGAGAGGGGTGTGGAATCAATGAGCCTGGGAGGGATGTTAACTCCTAGCTGGTAATGGCGGAATTGGTTTAAAGACTCAAGTGGAATCTCGCCTTCATTTCTTTTGCAACATAGTTACCACACATTCTGGGTGCGAGAGTTTCGAGAAAGAAAGAATCTTGAGATAGGTATCACAAGTGTACCTAATACGGAATGAAATTGAGTGCCGGGACCGAGTCTTGCCGACAGAGCAATGCACGGCTTCCAAATGCGAACACAGGAGTAGAAGCTCATCGAAATCTTACAGCTGAGACCCAGTGGTTTCCTTGTTAAATATTTCCCTGTCTCTATCGGTTGACCCTGTATTTTTATCCTTCCCTTTTCACACGGCTGAAATCAGTGGGTAGGAAATCACAGCGGAGTAGTCTTTTTTATTTTTAAAATCGCGCCAGACGGGCTTGTAAAATAGGGTGGTTCGTAAAAAATACATTATTATTATTTTGGAATGCTATAGCGCGAAAAATTTGCCATTGGTATAGACAAGAAAAAATAATATTAAATTTTTTTTATTTATATATCTTCCGGTCGCGTATTGACGTTAAAGTTCGATAAAAATCGTTAAAAACCATAAACTTTCAATATTTTTTATAAGTATATAAGGGTGGTATGACTACAGTCCTATATCGCGTAAATGATTTTGCAAGTATATAAAAATGACTTAAAATTATATAAATTACATTTGTATCATATATTTAGTCGCGCATCGCTATGTGATAAACTTGTGATTTGAATAAATTTTCATAGTTTTACATTTTATTACGATTTTATAACAAATGTAGTTGAGGCGCTGTATTTAAATACCTGTACCTTGAGGTCCTTAGAAAAAAGTACAGTAAAATAATCCTCATATTTTAATACTAACCGGTCGCGCAGCCGCATTAAAAAGTGACTAATGCTGTATTGACCTTTGTTACTGTCGCGTTCTTTCGCGCGAACTTTCTATATGATTTTAAAATAAGATATAAGTATTATATTTGAATTCGAGCATAAGCCTACTTCAGTAACACTATTATTTGAATTCTTTTTGGCCGCGCAGCTGAATGAAATAGAGTTCCAATCATAAATTTGGCGGTATTTTTCAAATTACATTGTGTGTGCAGTTCCTCGCTCATTGTTCTTTACAAAACGACCCAGAACTCATTACGGGGAGGTGGCTGCATTTTGAGTTCCACCCACACCCTTAACAATCTACCATTCAATGATTAGGGAGTGTTACTTTCAATATTTACAAGTTTAAACGTATATAAGTTACATTGTTTTTCTTTCTACTTTTTCTACATGGTTTAAAACGTTACTAATTTTTGCCCATCACTAAGAATTAATATTCAGATTTGTGCGAAAAGGTAGGCATGACTGATCTGGAAAATAATAAAACTCAGATGAAACTATCTCTATCACTGTGCCCACAGACTTCACTGGAAGCTTCTGTCACAAGCTTAACGCACCTTTCGACAGCTTGCGTATGACATGGAATTTTTTCTGAATCCATAACAGTCTTCAAGTCTCTGTTTACATACTGTTTCACATCGCCATTAGTCAGTGCTCGTAATAAAGATGGTTTAGTCATATTAAAAGTGTACCATTGTATAATTTCGGTGTAGTCTGTAGCTTTAATGTTTAGGTTTGACGGCAAAAAAGGTATGATTTTATCATCTTCAGAAGTTGATAGCCTTGCCATCAAGATTCGTCTGTACCCAAGCTCTCCAATGTGGTTTCTATCATCAATGACCATCGCCGAAAGTAAATTTTGGGGATGGGCAAAGTAAGCATTCCGTTGTATAACAGAGTCTATAACTTGAAGCAGCTCTTGTGGCAGATACCGTGTTGTTTTGAATGGTCTGATAAATATGTTTTGGTGCGTCATTGAAATTCTTGTTTACTTAAATGGTAAACCACATAGGCATATACGACTTTAAAATAAAAGTGACTATTTCCCTCATATTTTCAGGACTCTTTACACTAATATATAGGCGCAAAACCCTGTTAGCGATAGTGAGCCATCTTGAGTGTGACATAGAGTCATGGTCACGGATTGAAAAATCTTCAGAACACTTCCTTGACTGGATAACTTTTGATATGTCTAGTAAATACAAGTGATCTTTGCTGAGTATCTGCCTATCTACTTCTGGAATCACACAGTCGATAGGTTCAAATTCAATTACCAGTATCTTTCCACAGCCAGGTAGATCTTTTCCAATTGGCCCTGAAATGGCCAACAGTGGACAGAAAATACAATAAATAGTAATAATTTGAATATACATAGGGCAGGCAAAACAACACGTCATCTTCGCACAGTCGGCATGCTCGGCGTGTTTACAGGCTAGCTAGTGTTCAAAAGTTTGTTTTGAAAGTGTTTACCTGCCAATAGTTGACAGAGAATTGTAACAAATTATTTTAGTTTGTTAGTGCAAAAGTTCTGTGAGAGTGTGAGACTGTGCTGGTGCTGTGAAAGGTGTCCAGAGGTAGAAAATTTCCACAAAGCCAGAAGTAAACAAGAGCACCTGTCTTGGAGAAAAACAACGAATGTTCAACGACCCCGAAAACCCATAGAAATATAACTGCATGGTTCTGTGGCCTATTTTTTTGTTTAAACAATTTATAAATGTTTAATTATTTAAGAAGCTATGAATTCTCTATTAGTACAGGGTGTGAGTTGTACGATCACAATTACAAGTTTAGTTTTGCTCGGTAATCTCGGGCTAGCTTGTAGCCGCAAACGGACCATTTTATAACATAAAAATGTTAATAACAATTGAGCATCAAATCTCTAGGCCATAAAAACTCGAAAATCAAGATTAGCTATGCAAAAAACATTAAATGCACATAATTCCAACTCGAGACCTCAAAAATCTATGAACTACAAGCAACGCCGTACGTAATAGCGTCCCTCTCCCCCTTCCTAGCTACGGACCTGGTCAAAAGTCTTGGATTCATCATGCCGTTTCTTCTACCGCACTTGTGAAGTGCCCTAAAAGAGGAATTAAGACTTTTTTTTCGCTATCTCTGCTTTTGAAGGACATCACACATTTTTCCATATTTAGGGGTGGTTTTCACCCCCTTTCAGACACCCCTGAGCAAGGATTTTGTTATTTTCCGCTTTCGGATACCAAATACTACATATGTACCAAATTTCAGTAACTTTGGGCTCGGTTAGAGGTAGGGGGTTATTTTTGTCTCTAACGACTGGACTAAAAATCGCAAATTTATCACATATTCCATAGCACGACCAAAATATATGATATAAATATAATTTATATAATTTTAAGTCATTTTTAAATACTTGTTAAATCGTTTATGTGATATAGGACTGTAGTCATACCACCCTTACATACTTTAAAAAAATATTGAAAGTTTATGGTTTTTAACCATTTTTATCGAACTTTAATGGCAATGCGCGACCGGAAGATATATCAATAATTTTTTTTAATATTATTTTTTCTTCCCTATACCAATGACAAGAAAAAATAATACTAATATGAAATAAAAATAATATAAAAATATTTGCACGCTCTAACATTCCGAAATAAAATAATTTATTCTTTTCGAACCACCCTATTATAAAAGTAGCTGCATCAATTATTAATGCCATCAAACGCATACAGAGTTAAAACTGTTTTCCTGGGATTTCCGTAGCTTTGAGTCAGGATTTCCTCAACAATGTTTTGGGTGTATTATAGCATCTATCTTCATGGTCAGACTTATGAATTGAATGTAAGAACATAACATTATGGCACAACATGATTAATTTAGAGTTCGTCGCTTTAATTGCAGTGAAGGCAATAACAATGCGCCGTAATAAATAAATAAATAACTATTCATATATTTGCAAACTTTCTCTTAAAAGAAATACGTAATTAAGAAAAAAACGAAATTTGCCTAAAGAAGATGGTTCTGCCCATTAGCTATTGTTTCACCACCCCTTTCATGTTGTAATGACACAGCATAACGCAGAAGATGGTTCGTGTTCATACTTTGTGTAATGTCCTGTAGTTGTCCAATCACGACAAAGCACGAGGCTTTAGGTTGGTCAATCACAAGCAATTGCTACTTGTACTTAGAAGTACAAGCAAGAAGAGAATGTTTAAATAGCAGCGGCAGCAAAATCGAATGAAATCCAAACACATAAATTGGCAAGAGAATACGTAGGCTACATAGTAAAAGAAATCTTTCACTATTTTATTCCTCAATTCAAAAAAATTCCGACGTGAAGAGCAATGAAGCAGAGAATTCCTCATTGGTTAACTTAAGCAAAAAAAGGAGCTTCCCTATGAGTTTAACTTAGTTGACATACGGCTACGTGGACAATCTAGATTTTCTAAATTACCTTACCTTATTTACTTATTTTAACTTAAATTTTCTTACTTAAATGTTGACCGGCTCGACAGATGGATGCTGCAATGCTCCCGAAGAGTTGAAAAGGAAGATTTCAGGCTATTTCTGTCACAATAAATGTACACATGGACTCGCTTACGAAAAATTATTTGGCCATAGAGCTGCACTGGCGCTGAGATTACGTTACAGATTCAGTACCTATCCGCCATATTACTGATTAGCAAATTGATCGTAATAATACTAAATGTGGTTTGGTAATATTACGTTGTTCCATCCACTGTGGATCTTGAAATTTTTAGCAACCAAGCTGAATTACGGCGCTGCCTGGGTCCTGCGATGCTTATGGCTGAATCTAAATGTACTAGAAGATTTATTCCTTAATTAATTGAAATTCAATATTCTCCGAGCAATGCATACATTGAAAATTACTAAATCCTGTGATTCGGATAACGTTAGCAACTAAACAGATGCTTACATTAATTCCGTTTATTCTTGACTGAAACAATTCATGTGAGATGGCCCAGATTGATACTATTTTTGTAATTGAGTATTGAACGTCATCTTGAGAGGCACGGTACCCTTGGAATCTTTTTTATAGCTTATTTGAATGCTATCGCGCGCCAAAGGGGCAGTCGTTTGTTACAACGCAACTAATTTCTCATGGCTTCTCTTTAATGAATTTCTAGTTAAATGACTCTTTGATCTTAACTTTTTATATGTGATAGTACTAAGGAAATATTTGCTATATTATTTTCTTTAGTTGTTTCGTGTATAAGTCCAAAAGGAGCTCTCTATTTCGCTGTCAGGCAGTGAAAAGTCTTTACTCTTTCCAAGCAGCTAAAAAAAATAATTATTTAGCCTATAATTTGACCTTGAGACGATTTCATGTCGACCTTTATGCCGGTGTACCCTTGAGCGCAACTTTTTTCGACTTGCGTATTCTTTGGTAGCCCATTTCATCTAGACATACCCATTGGTACACCAATTAGTAGGATCACTCGCAGAAAGGTAGTACGTTTACCAAACATTCAAATCTAAATCTCTTTCCTCTTAAGACTGGTTTTATTACCTCTGGTTAAATACTGTCTCGGTATCAAAACCGATGCTAACGCGATATCTCCTATCAATTACGCTCATATCAACAACCGACAGTCTGTATTTTCCTAAATCTGAACTCTAATTTAACACCAATTCAACGTATAGGCCGCGTAATCTTGCGGTTAACGTGAACCAAAATAATATTAAATTGGGCCTAAAGGAAGTACTACAGGTTGGGAAACGCTTCTCTCATGCACGCATAACTAATAAACTCTATGGTAAAAACACCGATATGGACTCTCCCGTAAAAAAGTAGAAACACATTTTATTTAAAATTCTATATTTGGAATTCAGGAGATGAGTTGAACAGGGCAGCAAAGGAGAGTAAGGAGATGAAAAAACTGCTTTCTTTGCCACCACAGAGGGAGGCTCAGCCCACGGGGATGTGAGGAGGGGAGGGGGCACGGGTGGTCGGTCAATGGGATCGTCGCTTGACCCACCTCTTTCACCTAAGAGGTGGGGAGTGACGTCACGCTTCGCCTTCCAGGTGCGAGAGATGAGAGGCAAGAGGGCCGGATCGAATCCCTGGGCGAGGAGAGTTCAAATTTCAAACGACTAAAGCGCAGTTACAAAGGTGGGCAAAACGCATTGCGCAAGTCATAAAATACCGAAGTACGGTATGGTACTTTCATAGCGAATTAGATGCAGGATATCACATTTAAAGGCTCCATGCTGGCCAAAGTTTCGACGCCCGACTTGGGCACTCAACACTCAGTTGCCCTGAAGACAATGTCCGAGTCGAACGTAGAAATAATGGCCAGCATGGAGCCTTTAACCCAGTGGGAAACCCAAGAAAAGTTTCTGGATAAAAACACATCTTAATCAGCAGCCATTTACGAAAGAAGTATAGGCGGCTTTGCCCATGGATGTTGCGTCTATTGCAATAGCCTTATAAGCCGGTTTCAAGCAGTACTCAAATGAGTAAGCACGGACCTTTATGGCAGTAGAGGTCCATAGTGGCAGTAATTTATATACTATTGACCAAGGTTTGTCCTTGCACGGATTATAGACCGGCTTCTAATTTGCCAGTAGGCAGTATTTCGAGTCTGCGATAAAATCGCATCCCCTTCAATAAAACTTTGATCACTTGACTGCGACCGGGGATTGCAAATATATACAACAAGTTTGCAGTTAAGAGATTTGTTCTGGTCTATAACAGTCATTATTATAATGGGGAACTACCGGTTATGATAGGTTTAAATGGAAGTGAGTAAAAACCCTCTAGGTTTTTACATACGCATGGCCCTACCCCTTTTCACAAAATCATTCTTCATCTCAACATATATAGCCTATCCCTATTCATCCCGTCCATAGAGCCTATTCTTTTTCTTCCCCATCCCCGCTTACCAAACATCCTCTCCTTTATCACGGTCTTCAGCAACCCTTCACTTCTCCTAACCTCTTCCAACCATCTAAATTTTTCTCCACCTAATGTCATCCAGAAGTTTTTAATTCCTCAACCTGTATATCACGAACGTCCTCGTTTGTCTTCCTTTCCGTACACCTCCATTCTCTTCCAAACCCACATCTGAAAACGCCTGCAGCTTATTCTCGTCTTCCTCCCTCCGAATCCACGTTTCTGCCCAATACAATGCCACATTTCATGTTAAACTCTTCACAAGCAAATTTTTACATCCTTTCCCAAGGTCCCCGTCATCGACTCCAGTCTATTACCGAACGCATTTTTCGCTAGCGTAATTCTCCTCCTAATATCTTTGCTACTTATCCCATTTTCTTCCAAAGTACTATCCAAGCAATTAAATGGCTACACTTGCTCCAGTTTGTACCCTCCTACTTCTTTAACTCGCTTTCTCTGCCCTAAAAATCTCATTACTTTTTTTTTCTTATGATTTATCTTAATTACTTACTCCCCGCACTGATTTCTAATGCATCTACCATAGCTTGCAACCCCTTCGATGATCGACTAAACAACGCCTGGTTCTCCGCGAATGTAGCCAAGTTCATCAGCTGGCCTCCCACTTTAAATCCTACTTACAGATATTTCCGCGCCAAGTAATGATATAAAAATTGACATAAAAAAATATTTTCACTGAGTTCTACTTTTCACTGACACAATATTTTTAACGGACATATTATGAAAAAACAAAAAGTTTTGTAGTATCATTATTAATTTTTTTTATTTAATAACAATTAGCTTCAATGGCCTTTTTGTATTCATCGCAGAAATGCTTCGAAAATATATTCTTTTTTTAGAAGCGCGAAAGTTGTATCTTCGGTTCAAATAATGTAGAGGGATTATTTTGCATTCACATCAATCAGAGTAGGCATGATCAAATATCTTTTTGCATGTTTAGCATTTTAATATATTAACAATTATAAATAATGCAACAACTCAGAAACAAATATTTTTACATATCATGCATAAATTCATCGAAAATATCTTCAAGTAGGTTTTTCAACCCTCGCCTATCTACAAAATATGTCGGGAGCCGATCATCAGAAGTTCCCTCCATTCTCTTAGCACTTTTTAATTTAGCGGTGTCCGTAAACTTTTTGCCAGCTTAAAAGCTGCCTCAAGATCAACTACGCACTGCGAGTGTTTTACCGTGGTACAAATAATTTCGTAGAATTCGTCCGCAAGCAATTTAATCAGTATAGGAAAGTTCATTTAGTTTTTCTTTATTTCTATAAGCAATGCACAATTCAGAAATATTTCTATAAACAGATCAGAAATACTATCGCATATATCTATCAACAACGTCAAAATAAAATACGTTCTAAAAGTAAATAAATGCCTGTAAACAGACGATACCTGGATTTCGGCTGTACACCGCAGGCGACACAAATATCCATTATTATTTCCAGGCTACTGTTGTCTCATAACGTGTTCATTTGCCTATCTCTTCCACTTACTGCTACCATTGATTAATGGGAAAACATTTTAATTATTAAATTAACACCGAAATGCCAATCCTTCATACCCTTCCCCCCCCCCATGCACTACATTATCTCTACTAACATGTCCTTCAAATACCTAATTTCATCTAATTACCTTCACTTTTATCGACTGACATCGAATTTCCACCTCTTTCTTTCTTCTTTTTTCTGTCATGTCAAACGTTTCTCCTTTTGCCTCTCTTCCCATCATGTCGTTCATACCATTCCTTAAACTCACTTATCAAAATAAAAAATGAAGGTACTTCACTAGCACAAGGGGAAAGAGATACATATTTCATTTTTTAATGTTATCTCACACCTCAAACTACTATTGAACAGATACGCAAGACATAAATTTAATCTAAAATTCATGTCCAATTTGAGGTCAGTCTTCTGCAATGATATTTACTAAAACAAAATGATACTCATGTTTAAAAAGTAATAAAACCTCTTCATGTACAGCTCAAGAGTCTGGTTGATTATTATTTGGTTACCAATGGGATAAAATAATAAGAAATACCCACCATATCCCTAAGGAGGATAAATAAACAAACACGCTTTTCGCTTAATGAAGTGAAATTTAACATATGTGTGAAACAAAAATGGTATTTTTACTGATATAATTAAAAGCTGAGCTGTTTTGGTTTGAGCTCTTTTATTACCGTTCCGGTCGATGGAATGCAGAAAACAATGTCGCAATGTCAAATGCACGGAATTCTCATTTTAGCTCATTTGATTAAAAATTAACGCATTTGACGTTTTCTATTTTTTATATGTCGTGACACTCCAGCTCATGTCAAAAATTTTTTCCAATTTATCAAGGTTTTGGCCGCGAGGAATTATCGTATTTTCTCCCAAACTTGCACATCTCCAAAACCAAGCTTTAAAGGGTTCGTATCCTGGCAGTGGAATCAAAGATAGTGAGTCGTGAATGTGCACAACTTAAATGATTAGTTTATTTGTGACCTTTACTCATTAATCAGACATTTAAACATTATTGACCAAAACTAAGAAAATATTCCTGAAAAATAAACAAGATAGCTTTACAATATGTGAAAATAAATAATTCCTACTCCTTGAAAGAACACAGTGGACATCACTTTGGTGGAAATAAACCTCATCATCAATAAATTCGATCTTCATCTGACCATGGTTCACCTCCAAATTGTATTATTACAGATATTATCGTAGTTGAAGTAGAGAATACCAAATTATTAAAATATTTTATTTTGCTAGGACTTAAATGCAGATAACAGAGTTATTCTCTACTGTAAAAAAAAGTTACTCTTTAGTTGACGTTTATTGAAAGATAGGTACATTGTGTTTGGAGGATTCTGCGCAAGGCGGTTTGAGTGGCAACATATAAACTTGGAATTTAATTTATTCAGCAAAAATTATAAACCGCTGAGAGAATATTGATAAATGTAATTATGAACATTATTTATCTCAACCTTTTATACTGTTTATTAACATGCGAAATCATAGCACAGTAAAATATTTAATAAAATGATATTTTCAACTTCTTTTACGTTTACCTCGGTAATAACGCCATTTGAAAATAAACGATAATCAAAACCGCGATCAGCAGTGACTTAATCAACGTGTCCATGGGGTCCGGACCCCTCCCGAAATTAATAATTCGTATAAATAAAGGGCACTAAACAAAAATTTGTATTTGTTTTAACAAAGAATTTTTATTCCATTTATTCTTAATTCTTAACAACTAATTAACACTTTTGTAAAATTAAAACATAAAAAAATCGTGGGTATTGTTTTCATTCGGAGATTTAAACGGAAATTATCATTAAAATATTGTCTGTTGCACTGCAGTTGCAATTGCACTCCTAATTGCCTAAACACATTTTACCCCTGTTTTTTCAAAAATTTTCACCTCGTGGTTATACTCAACATGAACTCCTCCCCACAAATTGAAATCCTGACTGCGTCACTGGTGATCAGCATATCAAATCCATTAAGAATATATTGATGTTCTTTCACTTGGTTCTCCGCACCAAAATAGTGTCAATTTTTGACAATATTGTGTCATAATTCTCTCGAGTACAAAGCAATAAACACATTAATAGAACGCCTTTTCAATGGCCTCAGACCCACCATTCAATGTTCAGGCGAAACACTCTATTGGGAATATAATAGGCCGGCAGGAGTACATCCCATCCGGGTTAATTCCCGCTGAATGGTTTTAACTGCGATAGCTAAACGCTTCGCGTCCTTTGAGCCTTGATAGCGTATTACCTGCACGCTGCCGGCTATGGCGTCATGATGCCGCCGTTAACTACGTGATTGCGACGAAATAGTCCCTCGTCCCCGTACTTCCCAAGCCGTTTCCATTAGGAAGTTTTTTTAATTGTTCCATAATGCGTTCATGGAATTTTGAAGCTGCGCTCTCGACTGAGGTGGTACACTAGTGCAATGTATCTTTCGCGTTCAAGCAACGTGGATACGATATCGAGCCTCCACGCAGCACAGCATACTAAATGAGCTGTACAAACACAAAGGATGTACGATTTTATTCTATATTATACCTATTATGTGAGAAAGCTAACGCTTTTCCGTCTCATATTCTTAATAATGTAAAATGCACTTACTCACTTCTTTATACAGTTCATCCATTTTATAATAATGTAGAAAAAATAATTTATAAATTCAAATGATAGATTTTGATAACTGAAAAAAGGATTTCCATTTGCGAAATAGACCAAATTAAGAAAAACATCACAGAAAAGAAAAAATCATTTTATACTTTAACTCCTAAGAGGGTTTACAATTCTTTTCTTAGACATCAGGAACAGTTATATGAAAACTTATTCAATCAAGTGAAACAAAGACACATTAAAAAATTTTGAGAAACTAAAAAACAAAATGTGAAAAAACAATTCCAAATGGCCGAAAAACTTTACTTCCATTTCGATACCGAAGGATATATCTAATTTTCTCAGCCTTGGACCAAAGTTTGCTATTCTATATTATGAGATTTGGAGGCTACACTCTAAGCTTAGATAACTTGAAAATTTAGATCAGGCGAGTTTCACCAGGACACGGAGAATATTATTATGACCCTGCGCTATTTCCATAGAGCTGATATAATCCATAAAATAAGAGAGAGACACTGCTGAACTGAAAGTTAGAGAAATTCCTTCTTTCCTGGCAGCATTAGTAATTTTAAAAAAATGGCTTGACACTTAACTTATGGAACTTGACACTTAACTTCACCGCTGTATTCTCCCCCGTCCTTTCCCCTATTCCCTCCAATTTCATAGATTTCATCCCAACACCCCCAGCCATACGCCTCTTCGGTAGTTCGCAGGGCAATATATTGATCTAGACATGCAGTGTAAATGTGGCATGAAAAATCTTCCCTATGCTATGCGGATTCAATGTGCGATACAAATGCTACGACAGGAAAAAATTTGGTATGCCATGCGCAACATAAAGTCGGTACGATGTTATTTTATAAAATGCAAAATTTATCGCTATATAGCAATGTTTTTACCAACCAATGAAAACTGATTTCGGGATGCTGGAAATAAAACCTTGGATTTTTCGTTATAAATTAGTAATTAGCACTTTGAAGAACGATGATAGTAATTTCTTGCGTAAAGAGCTATTAAGGCCAGAAAGCATGCGGCCACAAATTTAATTAGCAATCATTAATTCGCTTTCCTCTTGGACTGAAAATTTTTACTTTGGCTATCATACATTTACATACAGTACATGCAAGTACAATATTACCACTCCAAATTTACCGGGAAACACGAAATTGGTCACCATTACTACACCAGGGGGTCTATTTTCGGATTGCCGAGATAATTACCGCATGCGAAAATACAAACTTTATCACATGGTTTCACGGATTCAGGATTCTCGAATTTTGAATCTTGTCTGCAAGCGATAATTATTGATAGAAAATAATCGAGTTGTTTTTCAGCATGCGATACTCCCACAAAATTGTACGACATTTTCCTATTTTTGCGTGCGAAAATTATCACGGAATTTCGAGATTTGACCCTCAGACGGAATGTAAAATTAATTTCGGTGAGAAAACTTTCTCAAACCACATAAGTACACAAATTTTGGTTTCTAAAGTTTCCCCTCGAAAATAAATTTTGTGATGGAGCACCACAAAGTTTTAGAAGGACTAGCGTTATTTTTACGGAATGTAAATATGATGTTTATGCCGGAAAAGATACGAATACTATGTTGATTTTCGTAATATGAATACAATAATAAGTACGTAAGAATTGTATCGTCTAATCACACCGCGAAGGCGATACATCAATACACATTCCATATCGCACTCCAACATTCGAATTTCAGTATCGTAAAGCCTCGCTCTCTCCGTCCCGACTAAGGACGCTCATAAGAAGACATTACCTTTAGGGAGGAGGATGAAGAGGTGAAGCTTTGAAGGAGGGGTAGATGAGGTGGTCCAGGGGTAGGGAGTAAGACATACCATAGTGAATTAACACAATGAACGGAGCGGAGTGTAGAATGCCGGGAGAGGTCTAGAAACAAAGGAAGGGCGAAAACCGTGGCGATTGGATCCTTCTCTTGCACGGAAGGACGGGAAACAAAAGAGGGGAGTGGGCGCGAATGGGTGAGAGAGAGAGAGATAAACGGAAGAAGATACAAAGATACAAAGGAACACAAACACACAAATATGTGTACTGAGGAAGGAAATATGGTTTTCAAAGAGAGGCGCCAAAGATGACAAAGGAGAAGAGACACGAGGCAGATAATTCGATGTTTTTTTGCATTTTGATGAAACGGTGACGCCGATATTTTCCCATACAAAACTTAAATATCTAGCAGTTACAATCACATTATTGGTCATCAATCACGTGATTTACGTCTACATATATTGCAAATCGAGCAGCCGCAGAGGTGTGTGGCAGATAGTGTTAGGACACCAGCAATGAAAGCGGAATTGAACAGGAAAAAGGAATTGGAAGAGTGAAATAACGAAAGTGAAATGTATGCAAACGGAAAGTATTATCTAGTAGTATAGCATTCATTCATTTGCATTGAATATGGAATTTAATATAGAAGAAATAACAAACAACGGCGGAGTTCAAATAAAATAATATTACCAGTACTGAAGCAGTAAGAGTGAAGTGCTGAGCTATATGGCACAGATACATGGAAATTTGAAAACCTTTGGAAAACTGGAACAGAAGAAAATAGAAGATCGAAAGTGGTACGGTAGGCAGACACTGAAGACCATTGAACGGATAGTAAGTAATATCAGAAACGAGGAAGTGTGCAGATGAATATAACATAAGAAAACCATATAGAGTGCTATCAGGAGGAAAAGGTCCATATGCATAGGCCGCACTTCTAAAACATAAACAAATATATAAGAAACATTTAAATTTTAACATTTTACAAAAAAATGGCAGCTCCAACTCTGCTATATGGCTCTGAAACATGGATATTAAAAACTAATTAAATCAAAAGGGTATTGAAACGAAAGGCTGCTGAAAAGAAACTACTTAAGACTCTTGGCTGGCTAGACTCTCTACGACCATTAACGAAAAGAAGACATCCGCTCAGAGTAAAACAACAAGACCATCACTAAAACTATTAAAAAAATACTGTAAACGATGGTATGAACATATTTTGAAAATGTCCAACTACAGAATAACCCAGACACTTTAAACTACGGATCATCTGGAAAAAGAAGTTTGTGGACGACCAAAGAAGCAATGCAAGGACCTGCTCCCGATCTGCAGGGGAACAGGTCAAATGAACTAATCCTAGACAGTTATTGACGATGATTAGAAAGCCTCCCGGGAAAGACCGATGGGGTAGATATAAGGCAGCTAAAACGGGATTTGAAACAGAAGAGCTACTACGACATAAAAGAGTTAGCAAGGAACAGGGTATATTGGAGGGGTGCAGTCAATCAACCTTAGGATTGAATTACTAATGATAATGATGATCGAATTTCATTCTGAATGAGATTAAATTAGACTTCAGCAATATTTTATTTCATTATATCACGACTAGTTATAAATATATCATGTTTTGCTGCACTGACCCATCAGAAATTTTGATGGAAATGTCTCATCTGGGTCCTCAGGAACTGAGCCACTCTGTGGCATTTTCATGAGCCCAATTCAGTAAGGACTAGACATTGTCCAACCTCGGATACGTCGTGGATGTGACAACAGAGCCTCGACTAATCTTAAGTTTTCAATGAGTTATATATAATGTTAGGGGTTCTGATGCACAAAGTTCGTCAAATTTGAAGTTTCGAAAATTCCGAGGTCTTCCAGAAGAGGTCACAAGGTTTACATGTTATTCCTATTACAAGAGTAAAAATCAAATGATTATTTTCTAAAAAAATGGATAAGTCTAAATGGAGGCTTCCGTGGAGTGGTCTAACTTTCGGGGTGTCTTCCACGCGGTGTTATCTTGCCGACCACGGTCTAAAGCGATTTTTTTCACTTCACAATGAAGAAGCCTGCTACAACGCCAGTAAAACTGTCGTCAGGTACATGATATCACGTGGAAGACATCCTGGAAGTTCTGCTGCTTGAAAAATATCGATACGCTCTTCAATGAAGGGTTTCTTGAATTTCCTTCCTCGTTGATTCATATCCTTGGTCCTTCATTTTCAAAACGTCTCCAAGGAAGTCTTCACTCCAAAACATCGATGCGCTTCGTGTCGAAGTGTCTCTCCCATCGCAAGTCGGTATCCGTTCTTCAAAGGTTGCTCTTTAAGTCTGAACGTCCTCCACGATTAACGTTTTCTGCCTTGCTTCCCTCTCTGAAAAGAGGTCGCAGAATCTTGTTACCATTTCATCAACGCCTAGTTGTTTTGGCTTCTCCCTCTTTCTCTGTCTGTCTCCCTTTCTGAAGGAGAGATCCTCTGAAAAAGAGAGCTTCCTCCTTCCTCCTGGAGCGACGAGAATTGAGTGACTGCCATTATCCCAACCCATGAGAAAGACCGCCCCCTGATGGAGAAAAATAACACGCCACCCCACCCCCTCAGCCTCACAGCGCTTGCTCTGCAGACAAAAGAAGAGTTCATTCCGAGTCATGACATACGGCAGTAGCAGGCGGGAACTATGTATATACAATCGGACGTTTCGCCGAAATGGAAAAGCGAAAAATCACATCCGTTCGCCAATTTTCTGCATCTGATTTCGCTTTTATTTTCAACGGATGCTCACTCAAGTGTGAGTTCGAAAATGAACTACAAGATTGAATAAAGCTCCACCGCGGCTGTGTGAGTTAAAAAATAACTGAATTCAACCTTCTTGTTTATATTGTTAAAAAATACTGCTTTCACTGATGGAATACCTTAGTTAATAGAAAATGAAATAAATACACAAAATATGAGATTCAGATGAATATGTTTTTCACTTAACTTTTTCCATCCACTGTAGCGTAATTTCTATCGAAGTAACGCATTTTGATTTCAATAAATTTACTATTTCATTAACTAATTACTACCTAATTCATCAATAGTTATATTACTAATACCTTAAAATTTAAGATGGATAGGTGTCCATATTTTGGGAGCTTTTGTCAAGAGGAATGGAAGAAATATTGTGTCCTCAACCATTCACGTTAATATTACCTAAACAAATCACATTTTCCACTAATTAACTTGGAATTACATCTTCTTATCCATAAGAATGGACATTAGGTAGGGAAAAAAGCCATTATTTGAAGCTTTAATCGTTCCAATGTTGGAAGAAAATGACATAAGTTCAAAACTTTCCAATAAATAAAATAAGATGGCCTCCCCCTTTAATTAACAAGTTGGTAACTTATTTACCGAATTCATGCAAATTTTGTAATCAAAAATTCCAAAAAGAGATTTTTAGAGCACGTTTAAAGAAAACTTTGACACTAAATTGACTTAAACCATTACTTCTTTTCTAATAAGAGACTGATAGGTTTTTGAAGACACTTTTCATAAACTTCCACATAGCCATGTTTAAAATTCCTTGATAATCTATTCCAACGTCATTAAAATCTCCGCCAAAAGAGTTAACGCTATCGTATCCTTAACGTAAAATCCCAAAGCCTTGTCGCTAGAAGAGGTATCCACGTTCCAACTTGACCCAGACTCAATGAAGAGAATTAAGGAAGGATTAAAACGAGTTCAGCAGCCAACTGTACTTTCACAAATATCGTTTACTGTCTCTCGTGCAATTTCTGCCCGGCACTTTACGTTGGCGAGTGCACTACCCCGCTTTAAATACGAATGAATGGGCACCGCCACTCCACCACATGTCCTCCCTTCATTGATCCCATTCCTAAACATACCGCTTCCCATCGTAAAACCTTCAATAAATGTTTCTCTCTCTATATATTAGAAGCCCTCCCCGAATCAGCAACAAATATCGAATTGAGGACTCGCGAGATGGCATTCATTTGGATCTTAAGAGAATTTGAATCGCCCGGGCTAAATTTGGCCCATTGATCAATAGCAACCCCTTGCTCCCGCTCCCCACCAGTCTCCTGCCCATCTCCTGTTCCGCCTTCCCCGCCCCCCCCCCCCCCGCCCTCCGAGGTAACAGACCACTAGTTAAGTCTCTTGTCGCCGACGATGACGGCCTGGCCGTCGAAACGTCCCGTAAAATATTTTGTGAGTGTCCTTTTAATTTCCGTGTGCCTGTGTTTAAAAAAAATAAAAATATATATATATATATAAAATAGGAAAACCACATGACTTCGAAAATCATTGCGGTGTTGCTTTGAACAAATGAGAAAGAAAGAGGAAAATGGAGAGGATATTCTTCTTGACGCATGACAATGCACCAGTAATTTTATAAGCACATTTGCAAATAACAAATTAAAAATGTAAACTCGTTAAAATATACGAATTCACAAATTAACGCTCATAGCTTCTGTTATAGCCTTGAGCAGTTGTTCTCGCAGTTGATTACCATTAGTACCTCTCTTTTCCGAGATTGACTTTCGATGACAAAAAAAAACTTGTACGTAACCGTATTAGCCCTTGCGACTGTGCCTATTGCTAAGGTAATCTGCGAGGAAGAATCTGTATTCACCAACTGAAGCTCACCGAAGTCCACACTTAAATGAAAGTTTTTAAATGATTTTTGACATTACCCGTTACATGAAGTGAGTTCTCCTATTTTCATTTCTGTTCGTTTACAAGCGCTTTCTATTGGGTTGCTCTGGTTGTTCCCGTGGCTTGGCCATTAGGTTAGGTGACTCAGTCCATTAACGTCACCTCCTGAACTGAGCATGGGCAAATAAAACCGCATTGCATCTTTCCTTTTTTAAAAAATCCTCGCCTCACTTTTTCCTCTTTTACCGAGAATTCAATTCTCTCTTCCACCTTGAAGCTAAATGAAACGAAACGGTGGGTCATCAAAGCACTTCCTTCAGAGCCACACAAGGTGAGAACATAACTAGAGGAAAATTTCCATTTAATTCAGACAGGGACATGAAATAAAAACTTAATGAAGCGTAGCGGCTTCTAAGTGGGGTGATTTTTAAAGAGATTCTCAGGTGTGAAAATGGAAAAGAAACCCAGAAGAAAGTGAAATAACCCTGGGAGATACAGGTTGTTAAAGCAGCGGGAAAAGGAAAAGGCCAGCTAGCAGAAAATGATTCTTAAAAAATCTTTTGCCGAGTAATATCCAAGGTACGTAATTAACACTCAACGCTTTTGTCAGTAAATCATTTTTATGCATAGAGTGGTCGGACCCATTGCCAAATATACCAATGGCTTTATGTCCTATCAATTTTATTTTAAGCAAGATGAATTTGTATCTTGTATCTGAATATGAATTTGAACACATACTCTTTCGACTCAATATCTCCAGATGATTTTGGATCGTTAATATTATTATTATCTGAATCAAATTAATGATTGCGGCGATACTTTGTGGAAATTGAAGATAGAATTCAGACTAAAGCGTCATTTGCAAGACAAAACAGTTGCTGTTTTGTCTTGTAAATGACGCTTTATATAGTCGTCGAAACCGGTCGACAGCATTAAAAATAAATGGTGGAATTTTGCACTGTTTTTGTAACAATGAATTCTTATAATCTGACTTTTACGTTTCTTTTCAAATTTACCTCTAGAGTTATACTAGATTTAAATAATAACTCCCGTTGAATTTTTAACGAAATCGAAATATAAAATCGACTGAACTAATCCATGCGATTCACAAGTCTATTCATTCCCATTACTTTCTTCGAAACCAATTAAGAAAATAAAATCGTCAGGACAGGGAACAAAATTAAAGACACGCAAACTATGCCTACCGTTCGATGTATATTCTGCGCGAAGTGCTTACATTGCTATCATTATTAAAAACCCAGCAAGTTTTGAAATAATGAAATAAGGAGTGCATTTATTTCAATAGTGTAGGTGATAAACTCTCTCCAGAAGCAAAAAAATAAAAGGATATAAAAAAATTAAAAAATAGGAAAAGGCAAGATGGAAAAAAGGAATCTAATTGTCCTTATGGGTGACTCAAAATAACAAAGTAACAAATATAACAATAACATGTAAACGCAATGTTATCGTGGAAAGTATCAGCACCTACAGGTCAGCCTAAAGTAATGTAAAAACCGGTTCCTGGCCAGAGTCCGGAGGACTAAGTAAGGTGTTTTAGCCGGTAGTCTACGGCGAGGTAGGAGTCCGACACTGCATGGTGACGGGCGACTTTGATCACCATGCGTGCACAAACTGAATTTCACCTCCCAAAAAATTTATAGGTCATAAATTTGGGAAATATGACAGAGAGACAAGGAGAGATTACTATCCCAGGAAATAAGACTTCAGTAGACGAAGCTCCAGGACATCAAGAAAGGAGCACGTAAAGAATAAACAAATTAAAAGTATAATGAATGTAGACGAAAATATAACAAATGCTATTGAAAAATGTTATAAGTATGTGGAATGGCCACCTGGAAAGTATGGAGGATAGCAATTGCCAGTAAGGATATATATTAAGTATTCAAAATAAACTGCATGAGAGTTCCGAGTGAAAGAAATTCATGATTGGAATCCTGCAGACAGAACATTGTGTCAAAACGTCATCGCAAACAGTGATAGAAGGGCTATTACTGCTCAGCGCCACAAGAATGAAGTTGGCGTGCAGGACAACACTTGCACGCGAATGGATACCAAGCATTTCATGTCATTTCGTCGAGTGAATGTAAATACGTTTCTCAACACCTTGCATGATATTGCGATTCCATAAATAAAAACATGCACAAGATTTTCCATTATTGTAAAGGTCACGGTAATGCTTTCCCCTTTTTATTACATCCAGTTATCTGACACACACCGCAGTTCTCTGTTTCCCTCAATCCAGTCTCTAGCAGTAACTTCCTTTCTATGATATTTCCTTCTCTAGATATTTGCCTTAGTAGCGTGCTCGATGTATTCAAACATACTGTCAAGATTTTTATCAACTTTGATTTCTGTGCCAAGCTATACACGCAACATATTTTGAGCCGGATATAAACGCGATAAATATTTTTTAAATTTCAATGGAAAATATACTTACTAGTGAATTTTTTCTTCTTTTGACATGTTTTTCACGGCTCAGCAGTCATTATCACCACTGATTACACCAGGATCAAAAAACTAAGGTTTTGGGCTGCTGAACGAACATATAGCGATGTCAATTTTTCCACATCATCATTATCATTTGGTATTCTACCGGCTGATTGATAGGTTTTTGGACAGTTCATTCCCTAATTTCCCTATTTCTGGGACTTATTTTCCCTTCTCCTCATACTACATGCTCGCGGTCAGGTCTCTCTTGAGTTCCTCTTACCCCCTGCCTCTCCTTATGCCGTCCACGATCCCTATCCTCTTTCTTCCTATTCCATGAATCCCCAGCGTTCTCCCCTCCACCAACCCCTTCAACATGTCCTTGCCTCTAAACATGCTCTCCATCCACCTTCTCTGCCGTCCCAGAATCTCGTTCATTAACTTCCTTTCCTCTCCCATCACACAAAACACTTCCTTGTTCGTCTTCCTCGCTACCCAGCTCGCCCTCTTCATTCTTCTCCAAACCCACAACTCAAATGCCCCCAGTCTACGCGCGTCCGATCTCCGGAATGGCCAAGTTTCCCACCCACGTTCAGCTGATAAGCCTGCAGCGGCGTTTCAGAGGAGGGTTCGTGTGACAATTTATTCCTCGACTGATCAACAACTCTAATACATTACCTTCACCTTCCGTAGTGAATGCATGCTATCAGTGAACGGGAAACCCTGCAAGAGTTTTGGATAAAAAAGTAGGATTTTAGACATTCAGGTGAAAGCTCCCTACCTTTGAGATTGCATTCTATGTATATTGTTTGGGAGTAATAAACACATTATTATTAGTAAAATCTTCTCGGGTTTGCCACCGGGTAAGGCTTTTGAAGGCCAACGTTCCACATTTTCTCAAAATACGCTCGCCTATCAACTCCCAAGGCGTCCAACCGAATTTTTAAAAGAGCGAGTTTCGCTCTCATCCGAGAGCGAATCCATCAGAAGCGAAGTGTCCTAGATGCCAACGCCAAGGAGCTATTAGATCTACACCTCAGCTTAGCCGCGACACTCTCGCCGATGGATTGGGAGTATGTGGACCGGGCGACTGTGACTCCAGGAGAACTTCGGCTACGTAACGATACCCAGAGACAGAAGAGGAACTTCGAAAGGAATTAACGTCATCCTTGGACTGTAATCGCGTTTTAATCAACCTGACGGAGAAGCCTTGACTCAGCTACAATATCTGTGCTTTCAAAGGGCCTCAATTTCGCCCCTACACCAAAATCAATTCCTTACTTGGACTTTATAGGAGGTGTGGAGCAAGGAATCCGGAAACTTTCGGTAAACGCAGCCGATGAGGTCAGGAGTGAAGTCGTAATGACGATAAAAAGGGCAGTTCCACCGGAACCTAACCTCATCAAAGAGGAATGAAATGCACTAAACGCCCTCCAGCGGGACCGTTGTTTTGCCAGCTGACAAAGGGAACGCAACAGTTTTGATGAGTACTTAAAAAGAGTATCACAGAAAAGCTAATGAGATACTCCAAGAAGGGTCCTACAGATCCCTCACGAAAGATCCTACTGATGCTATCGTAAGACTGCTGCACTCATCAAAGACACGAAGTTAGACCCAGACTCGAAATCCAACCTTGCAGTTCAGGGATCTGTTCCTCCAAGATTCTATGGTCTGCCAAAAATCCATAAGAAAGGCATTCCACTTAGGCCCATCGTGAGTGCTATCAACGCTCCAACTTACAAGTTGGCAAAATAGCTATCTTCCGTTCTGTCGCCAATAGTTGGCCATTGTGAGCACCATATAAAAAACTCAGCTGAGTTCGTGAAGACACTTGGAGACATCCGGCTAAATCCTTCTGACATCATGGTGAGCATCGACGTTGTGTCCTTGTTCACAAGACATCTACTTGAAAAAACGTTTAAGATCCTCGAAGGTAAATTCGACGAGATGACAGACATGTCCATAAGTCAACTTATTTCCTTTATGATGGGAAATACTATGAACAAACGGACGGGGTTCCTATGGGTTCTCCTCTTTCTCCAGCTATTGCAAACCTCTTCATGGAGGATTTTGAAGAAAAAGCTCTAAATTCGGCTACACTACGGCCGAGGTATTTTTTCCGGTATGTGGAGGATATTTTCGTCATTTGGCAACATGAACGGAATACACTAGATGATTTTTTGAGCCACATGAATCAGCAGCATCCCAATATCCAATTTACTATGAAAGAGGAAACTAAAAACTGCCTTCCTTTTTGGGACATCCTAATTGAAAGGAAGCCTGATGGTACTCTTGGACGACGTGTGTACAGAAAACCTACTCACACTAACCTCTACTTAAATGGGAGTAGTCACCACCACCCCTCCCATAAGCAGGGCATCTTAACCACCTTGGTACATCGGGTAAAAATTGTAGCAGATGCAGAAAGTCTTCCCTCTGAATTGGAACATCTGAAAACTAACTCCGCTACCGGTACTTCCATGAAACGCTGCACTCACCTGATATTGGTCATTGGATGCTAGACTCGTATGAAAAATAAGTATAGTTCCTATTTTCTGTTTTCAGTAATGAAAATCGAATTCGACATATTCATCTAATACGATGAAGCCTTTTAAGCAATACGGTTTTGAGTATGTTGAGTGCCTCATCTGAAAACGTCGCTGCAGGATTTTATGATAATAATAATATGTTAAAAGATCTTAGGCTTTCCCGGCGAATAATATTAGTAAAATCTTCTCGGGTTTGCCACCGGGTAATGCTTTTAAAGGCCAACGTTTCGACGAGTGACTACCATTGATCCAAAAGAATAAAAGTAAACAGTTTTTGTATGATACAAAAAGCGTTAATTATGTATGTATGAAGAATGTTAACAAATAAGCATGCGCCGATTAGAAATCGAAACTAAGTATGTAGTTGGATCGTATGAAAGGGTACAACCGAGACTTTCAGTATTCAATTATAAGTATTCTGAATTGAGTTCGATTTTCAGGACAGATGTTTCGTGTAAAAACGGACTTAAGCCCGACATAGACCACCCAGCCTGTTCTGCGGGCAGGTACTGCGTAAGGGCAACAATAAAGGGTAAGGGCGATTGAAGAAAGGGTCGCAAACCTCTCAACCACGAACACCATTGGCCGCAACCAACCCATCCAACATTACCCGCACACTATGTTACCGGCACGCACGCAAACTCACGCGCGACTAAACGGTATTAACGGCCGCATTTCGTGCGTGACCCACGTTAAAAGACCTGTTGGCTCACACCATTTCGATGCTCATCGCAGTGATGAGGTAAAGGGATTAAAGGTGAAGGTACCCCCCTAACCAAGCCGACGCCATACGCAACAACCCCTTCATTTTTTTTCCAGATTATCATGGGCCCAATATGCCCACGTTTATTCCGTAACATTTAGGCCCCCGGTTTTCTAATGTCCGGCTAACGTTAATGACAGGACCACGTAGCATTTTCATCAACTTGATGTTAACTGAGACTTAGGGGTTTGTATATGAGGCTACTGGTAATTTGACGTGAAAGTTTTCGATGGAAGAACGTACCTATAAACTTCGGTTTACATGACGAGGATATATTCAATCAGATATAGTAAAACAGCGCTTAACAAGCGCCATTCTACGTCAATATTTAAGATAGGTGAATGGCAATATTTCTATTGTTATGCATGGTTTGCAAATGAAAATTTAGGGTTGAATTACGGACCCGGTTGAATGTTTTTGACAATGTAAGATATCTTTAAGCCGAAAAGACATAATATATCGCTTTTTTCCCAGGCAATGGTTTTCCATTTCATCTTTTCTACCTGTAGTTTCAAAGCTCACAGCAATAATGAAGCTACGTCATAATAGAGACTATAGCCCGGCTTTTAGGATCTTCTACAAAAATGTGGGTTTATTTTGCGTGGGTAAGGAGGAAAGTAATAAAAGAGAAAACTTCAGAAAGTGACAAATGGGATATGATTCCCACTGAAAGCATTTATGACAATTTACCTGGTTTAATGCGCCCATCAACATCTTTCTCGTTATGGAACCACTAAGTCAGTAAGTTGAAAAAAAATGGTGTTCCACAGGACAATTTTCTCCAGAGGAACTAATATCATCGTTGGAAAATAATGATGAAGACAAAACGCAGCGAGCAACTGAGCATTAATTTGCTTAGGAACGAGGAATAACGCAATAAATATTCCGAAAACCTCAGGCAGCAGGCAAGATAGAAAATAGGGTCAAGTACCAATTTTAGTGCAGCTCCGCTAAAGGAGCGGAGGGGAGAGTGGTATGGTATGACATGGTATGCAACGTTGCCAACATAACTGTATTTAACATGAGAGGGCGGGAAAGTGTCTGTAGCGCGTTTTACGACGAAGCTTGCAATCCTAACCAAGCGGGATCAAAAAACGCAAATATTGTTTACAACCCATCCGAGAAGCTCATCTAAACAACTCGATTAAGAGCCATAGATATATGGGAAGTCGATTTGAGTAACAAATTGAGCGTTTTGAAGTTGGTAACGATGGCTTGTGACCTTTGGATTCCTGGTAGCCAAACGCGGAGACTGTCTTAATCCGACTTACGCAGTTAGTTTTCAGGCAATAGATTCACCCACTGACAAGGATCTTCTGCGCGAATGCCACAATGTTTCTCTATCACTGTACATTTTTCAGAGTTTTCTCTCACTTTAAAAATACACAACATTTTTCAACCTTAGGTGGGCCTCAATCGGAGGATAAATACCTTAATATTTCACTGCAAGCACGTCACTGTCCGACAACTTCTCCTAGCCACCCCCTTCGCACTTCCCCGAGTCTCGACCAATCATAAGGGCGCTAATGAGAGAGAGCGACACATAATAAGAGTAATGATCTGTTTACACGCCTCTCCACTTCCATCCACCCACCCTCCAACCGAGCCACAAACGAATACTGGCTCACGATCACGAACCGATGTCACGCACGCCGACCTCACTTCATTTGTTCGCGAAGATTTATTGACACGCGCGGAATTTTCCGCCAAAAGTGGGAGGGGGGGAGAGCGGGTCGCGCTTCCAAAGCTTCCAAAATGTGAGTACGGGGGAGGTTAACCACTGTTATATGAAAACCACGACCCCCCCATCAGGGAAATACATATATCCGTATTTTGCGTGGCACGTCTTAGGCCCGGTTAAACAGACAGCAATCGACTGTTGGTTGCCGAACAGTTCCCAATTCGATTATCATCCAATGACAAAACTCTAAAAGTTATAGGCAGTCCGCAAAAGTTATTGACTGATAGTATGATCACCAAATATAGGGAGCTTTGCATACAAAATGTTGAAGTTAGCACAGATTGGAACACATAAGCGCACCTTAGCGCGCACGAACGACGTCGAATGGAACGATGTGCGCTGGCGAAACTTTTGATAACCTCCCGATGGGTAGCATTCTGTAGATGTACGACCGTCGCGGAAGAATGCTTTGTGATAATTATCGATTTTGTTCGAAATAAGTACCAACTTAAAAACTTAAGCTTTAACAATTTAAAACTTTACATTAACCAGGCTTGACGCCTTTACTGACAATCAACACCAAAAAAAATCATTTTTTATTGCAATTATTTTGTTTTTTTTTAGCTCACATCAACTATGTTCCCGATCTGTTTCAAGTGCGCGGCCTGGTGCGCAGGGTCTGAAATGAATGAAAGCAAGTGCGCTGTTATGATTTTGAAGTGAGCAGCGCACTAGAGCGAATAGAAAGCTCCTAATGTCTTCGCTCCTGAAGAATCTCGCTGCAACGTGAGAGAAACTTGAGCCAAACATTCTCCAAATGCAGCGTGACACGAAATGCAGATCAGCATCGACGAACAGCTGCGAAACCCTAAACACAAGATGATAATTTCTCTTCGAATTTAAGATACCACAGAACTTTGCAGCACTCACCTGTGTATAACGTGATGTCTGCAAGACAAAATCAAGCGAGTGTGGGATGGGAAAAGGGCCTGGAACACTAATACGTCCCCGCGCGAGACCCCTATGTCAAAATTTACCAATGATTTTAGAAAAATATAAATTTTGTAGGGGTGGTCATCCCCATTAAATTCAAGTTACGGGTACTTGCGAAAAATAATACTTGACGAGAATTGATTGAATTCCAGCTCCCTATGTGTAAATCAATGGAGAGAAAACTTTATGACGTGGATAAAATATGACCGAGGCGCGGTTCTCGTGTTTTCCCTTAAGGACCCAAATTTACATTTTGGATTGAGAGCTTTCTCCTCCTTACCATTAGTCAATGGATGTTACAGAAACCGCATTAATTATTGCTTAAGGTATTTTTGTGTATAGTGTTTGGTTATGTCAAATTTGGCACATTGGGCATTGGTAGTTTAGCAGAGAACTCTCCAAAGTAATGTAGCATATTTGACACCCCTGGCCATAAAGAGTTAAAGAGGTAGAATGCGGATGATTTGGATGCATGAGAGGTGAAGGTTTAACGAAGGATTGTAAAAAATATCACATGTAAAGAAGAAAGAATGAAGAAGAACTATGATTGGTTATTTGCGAAGAGACGACCTACAACTGAGGTCAATTACTCTATAAAGGACATGTTGGTGGGTGAGAAAAGATGCATGGGGGAATGCAGATATAACGGAGAGAAACTCAGCGTAGGCGTTATCCCGCTCTTGACGAAAGTTGCCATGGGGTCCATGGCTGAAAAGTCCCCACGGACTGACGGAGAGCTACACTTGAAGTGCTCTCAACTTGACACCCAAATGCCACCACGGTATGGGACGCTCATGAGTTAGGCCAAATATAGAAAATAGAAAAAGAACAAAAAAAAGGCCGCCAGGTACGTGTTGGGTCAGCACAGGAGACAGGATAGCATTAGGTATCAGCCCCCTAATGTTTGACATGGAAAACACTCGACCCCAGCCATGATAGACATGAGCGGCCACGCGGCACGGCTAGGTGCCGCTCCACTGCGGCTCGCCGCCAATCCCAGATATTAAATTTTTCTTGTGCCGCTCTGCCGTTCTGCTCATTCTGTGGCAAAATGTCAGCTGAGAACCTATTTTTCTCTTGAAAATACTGCCATTTCTGCTTCTGAACTAATTTTAGGTCGAATCACCGCTCGTATCGCGGCCACTACCGCCCTGCCGCTCCGCCGCGATGAGAATCCAGGACTATAGACACCACAACAAGCCGGTCCCAAAGAAATAGTTTTGGCGACGTCGACTATTTAGCGCTTTATTAAGTTCCGTTAACCATCGGCTTCCATTTTGAAAAATTAAGTGACTTTGATCGCTTATTTTACGCTCTGATTACTGAAACTGTCGACAGTCGAGAGAGATGCGAAAAGTAGACTCGTCAATGTCGATAAAGGCCGCAGGGGAAAGAGATGACCTTTGTCGACGAGTGAATAAAGTTACAGAATAGCCCCCAAGATCGGTTTGGTAATTAAAGTATATAGAGTACCGAGCTATATACCGTGGGACCTGGTTGGAACCTATACATTTACTCTCGGTCACTCTCGATGACGCAAGTGACCACAGTTTTCGGTCACCCCTTAATACATACATAATCATCACGCCGCGACCAACCCCTCCTCCATTATAAATCCGGTTCATTGTTCGATTCTCACCCATTCTCTACATAGTTTGGCCCTTTCCAATGGCTTCAAAAATTAATGATGCAAGGAAGTCTAATGTAATGTAAAAACGTCGCAGTATTACCATGTTTCAAGAAAATGTTATTTCATTAATTTTTTTCAAATTTAAAAGTTGCTGAATTCATAATTTACGTAAAGCTAATAATTAAATTGTTTTGTACTCCTGTACCAATGTATCTTGCTTTTAATGAAAAATTAGATTCAAAATTTTCAATAAGGTGGAAAGGTGTTGAAGTTTTTCCACAAAGTGAAATGTAATGTCAGAAATGGGATTAGGAAAGTATAAATAGTCCTACAACTCATACAAACAATATTTTAATAATAATAATTAAACACGTCATCTCCAGAGAAAAAACATAAATAAATAGAGAGGTCTAGAAGAGAAAATACCTAAAAATAATTTAAAATATCACTTATAAAAATGCAGCATTTTTGCAAATTTGAAGAGAGAAAAAAAGTGAGGATAATTGTAAAAAACGGGATTAAAAATTCGAAAAATATACGTCAATAATTGCTATGAAAATAGCTATTTAAGGAAGATGCTTAGAATGGGAAAGAACAAATAGAACCCCGAAATCTGAACGAAAATCTTTCAGTGTACCTCAGGTATCTATTTCTTCCAATGGAAGGTCTTGAAATAATGGCGAAACCGGGCATAAAAATTGGAAATAGTAAAACTAATCAGCAAATCCGACAATACTTAAATTTCTTCTTTACTACGCTATCCTTGACGCCTCTTTTGCTTCTGCTAGGCTCATACATAAGCTTCTTACACACCCTCCTGATCTGAAGACTCAAAATATTCCTTCTCTTAAGAACATCATCCACCACATTCACCCATGACTTTCTTGATCTTCCCCTTCCTCTCACACTATTCCCTTCTCTATCATAAATTTGCTTCTTTATTCGACTCTCATCCATTCATTCTCTTAAACGCCCTCGTTTATATCTGCCGCTGAAAGGAAGAATGGTTTAAGCCAAAAATATGAGTTGTGGGGAAAATGTAGTTTAAAGTTATATTAAAATATAAACCCTAAGTGCTGCTTTCTGGTATAAAAAGACTGAAACTAGGCTCACACCACTCATGCACAAAACATAATACAGGCATGGGAATGCATAAGTGCTACTAAATAAAATATGGCAAAAAACTGACACACCATTTGTGCTCTCAGCGGCTCATATCTTTTGAATGACTTTTATAACGACTGGTGATGATAAGCAATTTGGAAGAATTAGGGTGCACAGTATTTATACGAAACAAGTCCACCGACTCCGGAAAAGAAAGAGAAAAAAATGAAACATGCTTTCCGCTCTCACAGACCTTTGTCTCAGTCCGGCCGCTATTCCTCCACCGGCGGCGGCACCTGCATCCCCGCCTCCCGCGTCACCTCCGCCCGGTGCCGCTGCGGCTGCCGCGGAATCCATGGCCGGTCGACGAGCAGTCGCTTGATTCCTTCCTCTTAATTTCCACTCAAACCACTGAAGGGAATGGGGCACACACCGTTATCGAGGACGCAATGCGCGTGGGTTTTTTTACACGAGAGAATTCAACTGGGTTTTGAAAATGGGGTTTTGGGTCACCACCAGTGTCAGATGGGGTCTATCACAAACCGATAAATCCTGCGTCACCTTGCTCAGAAGCGTGGAAACACGGAGGGAAACTACACTTTTCTTCTTTCTTCTCAAACACTCAGGTCTGCCTAAAGGCCTGGTTAAATCGGGAGGTTAAATGCCGCACAGTCCGATAGTCGTTCCTTCGAATGTCATGGGATGGGGTTTTCCCGTGCAGGGTCTTCGACACTGGGTGACTCGTTTCTGCAAGAGAATAAGGAGCGATATGTTTTGAAACTGTTTAGTAAATTAGGGCCTAATCATGAGCTTCTCTTTCCACAATTGTCCGTGTCTGCCAACGAAAAGGCTTACTTTCTATCCCGGTAAGAACGGCGATCCCTTCGCTAAAGCCCTTAATTCCTAGCCTGCCGCTTCCTGGTTTCACGAGATATCCACGCCCCCTTCTGATATCCTCGGTGGAAAACGAACCTTATCTCTGCTCTTCTTCCAACAAGAACATCACTTTATCCCTCAAACCTGACCCTCACTTCAAGACTCCTTCATTATCTTCTATCCTTCAGCGTTCACCACCACGGCAGGGCTTCTTCAGCCCTTCAAAAACGTTATCAGAACACCCTGAGCACGCCGGTTGGGAGATCTGAAAATAATTCCTACCTGCGGGAGGAGAGCCCAAATTTCTATCCTCTGACCGCTACCCTTAGCTACAAAGGGACAAACGCGGTGGCTCCGAGTGTTAGTTGAAGGGGAATACCTTCAAGAGGGGGTAGGGAAGGGTATTCAGCGCTGCGCGCACCGTTTTCTCCGAAGTTACTGAGCGTGGGGACCTCCGCCCGCGCGTGATTCCCGCGTGACGTGTTTCCACGTCCGCCCGCTCGCGCGCGTGATTAACGCGTGACGTATATTCACGTCCGCCTGTGCCTGCGTGATGTATTTTCACGTACTATCCCTCCCCTTCCACCATTTACACCAATATGAAACTAAGAGACGAGAGAACGACGAGCGCGATATCTAGAGAGAGAGTGAGAGAGAGAAATCCGAATACACCTCAGCGCCACGGGTAGCCGAGATACTCTGCGTGCCGCGATCCCCTTTTTACCGCACCCTTGCGAGCAGCCACACCCCCTCCAGTCTTCCCCCATACCCTTACCCAAACCCCTCTCCTGAAACCCCTCCGCCAATTCTCTGCCCCTCCCCACACTCCGCCGTACCCCTCTCAAGTCTCCGTCCGCAGTATTTCCCCTCCGTTCCCTATTACCCTTCCCCTATCCCGTGCACAAACCTGCATCCCCGCCCCCGCAGCAACGATCCTTCCCCATCATTTCCCCTCTTCCTTCCCCACCAATTTTTTATTTTATTTTATGAATGCTCTCTCTCCCTCTCGCACCGTGGCGGTCTTTCTGCGAGTGGCGTCGCCCAGCGTCGGGTTTCGCAACTCCCTCCTCGGTTCCGGAAGAGCGGGTCGCGGAGGAAGCACTTCCTCGCGGCGTCGTCTGGCACCATTACGACCCCGAAGGGCGGGCGCTCGCTTTCGTTTCAAACCCGCGGTCACGAAGGCCAAGTAGTTTGCTCCGCACTTTTTTTATGCATTATTTGTTTCGCACACCCACCATATTCTTAGTCAGCTCCTCGGGCGCAGAGCCTGATTCAGATTTATAGTGATACCAACCATAAAATCGGAAAACCTGCCAAATTTTAAATGCGAAGCATATTTTTTTCACTATATTGATGACAGTGAAGGAGGAACGATATTTACCTCTGAGTAGTCCGATCACAGATCATTGATTCATGCATGGATAATGAGAGGTCAGATGTAGTCAGGTGGTCATGAGGGACCCCTCCATACTTTATTCAATTTTGATCCGAAATGTTTCGATGAATAAAAAGACTATGCCTGTAATATGGAACTAAGATCATTTATGATCCCAGATAAATCTGTTTGCAAACCAGCGAAGGCACCAGATGAGCTCTGTTCCTTCAAATATGAGGTGCTGCCCAAAAGTTTCCGAAATTCGTACGCTGCGTGCGAACTAGGGCTAATACGGAAAAACGCCGCCAGTTTTCCCTTAATACATTCTTTTTGTAGTGTGCCAAGCGGCTTCATTCTCGGTGAAAGTGTTTATTATTTGTGAGAACTCTGTCATTGCTTCCGTTGTGATTTCGTGATGACGGGTGTGAGAAAACAGCACCTCTACGTAAAGTATGGCTTCAAAATGGGGAAAACCGTTGTAGAAACACATCGAATGTCGAGGCAAGCATTTGGAGATAATTTTTATTAGTGCTAGAACCAATCTTACGAGAAGTTACAAAGTTTAACACAGGGTCGAAACTCAGTTGAAGATGATGAACGCTGAGGAGGGGCATCAGCCAGCATTACGCCTGAAAATGCCGCTTTTGCCCGGGGCTGTGGTCAAGAATCGCTGGCGGACCATCAACGACGTCTGTAGCATTGTGGGACTATCGTGAGTAACATGCCAGAGGATATTGTCCGACGAACTGGGCATGAGACAGAATGGTGCTCAGTTCGTGCCACGACTTCTGAGAGATGAAAATAAGTTATGCAGGGATCTGGAGAAAAACATCATGGCTATAGTTCCACATCCACCCTACCGGCCGGATTTATACCCGTGCTACTTTTTGTTCCCAAACATGAAAGTCAAGTCAGAGGGCCTAAAATTTGTGGCAATTGAGAAAATTGAAGCGGAATCGTACCCGATGCTAAACACGCTCGCGAAAAAGGACTTCCAGATAACATTCAATAATTGTAAGAAGCGCTAGGAGCTCCACACAGTGGCGTACGGATGGGGGTGGGGGTTTAGGGTTTAAACCCCCCAAAAATCATGTTTACCTGCATTTGTTTTCGCTCGTTTACCTGAACTAGCGTTTAGAATTTTGCTTATTGGGCTGAAAAATATATATGAATTGTCTTAACGAAAAGAGAATGATAATTTAATTAATTATTCATGAGTATTAATGAATGATAATTAATTATATATTCATGAGTATTAATTTCCCAGGTTGATAATTTTAAATACTTAGGTTTGATTATAGACGAAAAATACAATTTTAGGCCACATTTGAATTATTTGTGTGGAAAGCTTCGATGCATTCTCTTTCAATTATCACTTTTAAAATATACGTTGTCAACTGAGGTGAAAAAGTTGCTTTATCAAGGATTAGCCGAAGCTATCATACGATACGGACTAACAATATGGGGTACAACGTACCGAAGTTTTTTATATGAGGTATTGAAAATTCAAAATAAAATAGTAGCCTGTCTGGATGTAACTGAGTCCAATGTATCAAATATATATATTAAATTAGGTTTATTACCATTACCGGAACTTTTTCAGTATGTCATAATATGTGAAAATGTTTTCCGAAACAAGTTTAAAATACAAAGAATTGTTAAACATGATATTGGACTTCGCTGTATCGAAAAATATTATGTTCCAAAATATAATAACAAGCACGGTAAGAGTTCTTTAATGTACATTGTTCCAAAGATATTCAATAAGCTACCACAACCCTTACGTGAAACTGGAAAAATCTCTGTATTAAAGAGAGAAGTAAAAAATTGGTTGTTAAGTAAACAAATATGCAATTGAGTTAATATGGTATGCTAACAGCTGATAAAATTAAATGTTGTGAACTTAATTTTAAAATAATATACCAAGTTCTTAAACTAAGAAGTTTACATATGATTTTTAGAAATTTTATAAATATGATTTGTCCATTCATAACTTTTATTACATTTTGGAATATAATTATGTTTTCTTTTAAAAATTTTTTATCTGTTTTTGACTGAAAAATGCTGTGCATTCTATAAAAATAGTTAAAAGTTAAACGAAACAAAGGTAGATTTTAATGTTATGATAGAAATTGTACTTTTGTTTTGTGTATATTTATGTTTTTTATTACTATTAAATGGGTTTGTCTTTTACTTTAAAAAATGAAAATTTCTGACAATTGAACAGGTAACTAAATACATTATTCAATTTTTTTTTTATTTATTTTAAACTTGAACTAATGTATAAATATTGTATTTAATCGATTTTAAATTGTATTGAATTACCTAGTGAAAATAAATAGACATAAACAAGAGCACCTGCCGACAAGCCTGGAAAGGCTTAGCAGGACTTAAAAGGATTCTTATGTATGTTATGTATGTTAAATGGCTTGACTGTATTGTAATTGTAATTTTTTGTATTGTTTTTAAAGTATGTAAACAACTTTTGTAAACACCGTGCAAAGATATAATAAACTATTTCCTCAAATTATTTTTTTATTGAATAATAATCTAAATATCATTTTATGATGATGCACATAAATATTTATGAACCCCCTGGCAGAAGTCAAAACCCTCCCCAGAAATCAAACCCCCCTCCCAAAAGTCAATCCTGCGTACGCCACTGGCTCCACATATATGCATGGTTCATAATTTTGGGTTATTTACTACATGAAAAGAATATGTAATGCATTATAAGGGAAAAGCACTCCGAAAATTGTAATGAATTTTTGATAAGGTTCGGTCAGCTCTCAGAGGGCGAGGAACGCTACGGAGAAATTCAAAGATTAATGCCCCGATTCCTCTTTTTCTTCCTAACGGAAGTTAGATATTACTAGGTAACCTTGCCTTGCATTCCAGGAGGTAGGTATACCTATTGCTAAGGGCATTCACTTTGTGAGATGCAGTGTTTTTTGGCAATCTGATTCTTGAAAGTTGAGTAAAAGATTTAGCATTTGCTGTGCAGAGGACTTGAGTGTATGTAGGTATTCAAGGATAATTCCACTATAGTGACCCACGTAACGAATGACCTGCAAGGGGCCGATTGTGTTACTTTACATTTGAAACTTCCGTAGCGGAATCTCAATATAATATACACAGTCCACGTGTGAAATCCATTCGTCACTTGTTGATATATGCAGAACTGGTGTTCACATTACGATTTCTGACCCGCGTTACCGCCTAATTAGAGTCTGCCAGCCGTAGTTAGAAATGCAACCACAGTAGGCGTTAATTGGCATTTCCATTACCAAATTTAACCAGCGCAGCGTCAGGTCTAACCGTTATAGTAATGGAAACGGGGTATAAGGGGCTTTTGGTCGTGAGTGAGGTCAAGTCAACATAGGAGTTTGGGCCGTGATGAGATAACCTTATCCTTTACAGATCTTGGTCTCGCTCTGCAGCTTTTATCTTTTCCCTGTTTGGGTTACCTCTCTCCGTACTAAAACTTCCAATCACTTATATTATCACCCCAAAAGGAAGTAGGTTTCTACGCATATTCTTTGGTTCATAAGTTTTGGCCGATTGCGTACGTTTTGCACTCACATCGGCTCAAGGTTGACTGCGAAAGGAATGTCACATATCATCTTAAGACCGCAGTCACGGACATATGTTGTGGATTTTAAAAACCTCTACACCCCCTCGCAATGTCGCCTTGTTGTGACGCTCAGGGGGCTGAAATCGAAAAAACCATGCCAAAAGTAATTTATTTTTTCACTTTTTATCTTGAATGAGGCAATTCCATGTTATGATTATACATTATACAAACTACAACAAAATAAAAAAATAATAATTTCAGCTATAAGTACTTTTTTATACCAGCAGACAAGTTTGAAATTTAGAAAAAAGAGTCACAAACTTCAGCTGCCTTTTTATCGCGAAAACAGTAAAGTCAGGGATTTTTATTAAACAATAAAAAAGACCTTTTTTCCAAATACTTTCCTTTTAAAGTGGAAAAAACCTTATGTTATCGATGTTGCTTGGCGGAGATATATATACCAAATTAAAGAGTAATGTGTCTCTACTACAGTCTGAGAAAAACATCTTTCCCTTTATACTTACCCCCCACCCACTGCAGGCTGTTTATGTACGATAAGGAGGGGCCACCGTCTGGCATGCGGTTGAAAAGTAGAAATTTTGGATTTTGTTGTAGCTAACATGAACTCGATGAAAATTTAACAAAGCCACGGTTAAGTCTTAATCAGCCACCATTAAGTCTATAATAAATAATTATTATCGCACGAATTTAAGCGATTAAGCATAGCAGTAAAAGGGTTAATCTGGCACAGACCTATCACCAACTAACTCTGGTGAGCTGAACCTGTCTCTGGTCTGCAACGACCAATTTTTTTTTAGATTTTACCATTTGTTAATCAATACATTTACAGAGTAGGTGAATTGTTTCTGTTGGAATCAGTGACCCTACCTATCATACATGACTCACATAGTATGTCATAAGCCATAAAAGAGCCACTTTGAGATTGCTTATTGAAGCAAAGATATCAATTGGTCATAAAACCATGACCCAGTAGTGTTTGTGTTCCACATATGCATATGAAACTTGATTTGCAGTTGTTTACAACGACAGGAATAATTACCAGATATACAATAATCAAGTCAAATTTTGATGATACCGGGACTAGCTTTGGAATAACCTTATGTGGAGTCACCTGCAAGTGCACAGTAGTGCGATATTCGGCACGAAATCGAGGGATCCGGGTTCAAATCCCGGTCAAGGTGAATTATTTTTCCTCTGTGGAATATCACACTAATAATCAAGTTCCCTCAATGAGAATGAAAGAAAAAAAGAAACTAAACAAGGGAGATGCACAAGGATGAAAACTTTCACCAGGACTGATAAATGAACATCCCTGAAATGGGTATTAAAGAAACTAAGTTGAGTGGAGAAAACATTAACATGCTTTGTTTCTAGTACGACATTACAGGCATAGTGGAGAAGTTAGCAAAATTGTAACCACCACTGAATAGACCAAGTACTACAATGATACAGCATGGAGATCAATGGGAAGAACATTTCTGTGGGGTGAGGCACCTCATGCATCAGACACATGGACCAGTGGAAAACTGAATCAGAAGATTGTGATGTGTCCGTTGCTGTTTAGACCCGAGAAAATTCTTTAGAGCTAGTACTTGAAACATAACAAGTTTATTTCACTTAGCCAAATATGTACACATTTGACCTCCATGGCCACCAATACAATATGTTGATAAGTTGTGAAATGATGGACGTGGCAAATGCAGTTTTTCCCACGGTTTGCACAAGTGGAAGTAAACATAAGCAAAGCAGAGAACAATGGAATAATCCATATAATACGCAATACATGTATATATAACAAAGATCATAGATGTCAGCTGAAATATGGTGCTGGAGGTGAATGGTGAAGATCAAATAAATCTATAAATAAGAAACTAAAATACAGAAGATTGGGAGAGGAGAAACCTATGTGGAACACTTTAATGAAGAGAACATCCCATTGGATAAGCCACGCACATATGAGTAAATCAAAGGGAAAGTCTAATGAGGAAGAATGAGGGCAAAATAAAAATAATCTTCATTTTAAGTAATACCTGGCACAGTGGTTCACATGGTAAACTTATGGGTACCCTAGCCATAGCTTTAAGAGCTCTTTCCTACAAAGAGAAAACTTAAGATCAGTGAGAATGGCATCACTTCTACAGGAAGGGTTAAAACGACTCTTATTCCCTTTTATAGTGATGATTTGATCCTGCAAAGCATACATGTCGTTATATTTCACATGCCTTGAGGACAAAAAATGCAGTCTTAATACCTAACTAATTTAGAGGAATTAGTCTGATGTATTTGCTTCTAAAGACACTGAGGAAGATAGTGGATAGATACACAATGAAACCCCTCTAAACAACCAAATTTTCATTATACTGACCATAATTCCCACATGCTCAATGTATTTTATATCCCTAATGAACAACCACCCCTCAATTAGATCAATGACCAGGCCTTTTAGGGGCACTTCCCCTATTCAGCAACAAAAAACTAACCCCTGCTGTGGCAATAGAATGTCATGGTTACGGGAGGAACTAAGGGTGAAAGTTTCACCACTTGCAGCATCAAAGCAGGCTTTCTATGGTCTCTGTTGACCTTTTTTCAACTGATACAGCAGGAGTGAGGGAAAGGGGCTTGGTGTCCAGCATTAATGGGTGGGTAGCTTCTGGGGAATCACTTGTGATTGTTCTTTCAACAAAATGTTACCAATTAATCCCGCTTTTAAATTGAACTTGGCATTAAAATTATTATCCAGTAGAGTAAAATTATTTTTCAAAAGAAGGGTGATTATTACTTGAGAAATGCATAAGGGCGACTATTATTGAAAAATTGGTTACAAAATTTGAATCTCATGTGAATTTCTGGTAATAAATACATATTGAAAAGAAGCTTGAATGGGATACAAGAGATAGTTAAACAAGAAAAAAGATTATCCGTAGAAATTTCCTTGAATACCCACATACACTCAAGTCCTCTGCACACCAAATGCTAAATGTTTTACTCAACTTTCAAGAATCAGATTTCCACCCATGTAGCACCAACGGTTGGGCCAACATTGGGAAACGGTGCCACGGTTGGGGAATGGTTCGCTTATCTTTTGGCCGTTGGGCCAACGTTGGGAAACGGTGCAATTTGCACTGTTATTAATTATCCGTTGGGCCAACGGTGAAATTTGCACTGTTATTTCTTATCCGTTGGGCCAACGTTGGGAGATGGTGAAAGTCTCAATGGAAAGAAGAAGATATAAATATTTCATCTTGTTTATTGTCATCAATACTGACTTTATATTCATTTTATATGGCAACGTAGGTTTCAATTAATTAATGCCTGAAAACTGTTATTATGATTGGATGTTACGTTTCCTCAAACTATCAAGGCATTGACATGTAAAAGTTAGTTCTCGCGAACACATTTACGCACGGGAATGGCTGTATATATACAACTTTCTTGAAGTGCTATTTTCAGTTGCGAGTTCGATATGACGTAGGTAGTTGCAAGTAGGATATGACATAGGTAGTTGCAAGTTAGAAATGCCATAGGAAAATGTAAGATTGAAGATGAGTCTTTACGGACTGGTAGATTGGTAATAATAAATTGTCCTTGAGTATATTCTTTTATGCAGTTGTCAGTTCCTTTTGTCACATGCATGTCGCGTGGGAGTAACAGTGCATAAAATTTGAATTTTTTCTGAAATGGTGCCACAACAAGTGTTCGGTGATTTGGCATGGAATGACACGCCTGTATTTTTTTAATTGTAAAGATGTCAAGCTTTGCATTAAATGAGCCAATGCATTAATAGAAAAAATGGTTGTATGATTGTTGGTAAATGGTGGGGGAACTGTTGAGCCAATGGTTTGGGAACCGTTGGGCCATTACAGTTGGATAACGGTTGGCCAAACGGCCATGAATAACGGTTGACCAACTGTTGCACGTAACAGTTCCCCAACGTTGGCCCAACCGTTGGTGCTACATGGGCAAAAAACACTGCATCTCATAAAGTGAATGCCCTTAGCAAATGTTTTTACGACCCTTGTCTTCCTAAAATGCCTATCCTAACTTATGCTGGTTATCCACAGATTTTAGCATGAAGCAGGATGTAAACTGAGAGCGAATGCCCCTTCACCCTTTCTGTACCCAAAGTCTCAATCATCTCCAAATGGGTTTTAGTTTCATGCCTTATGGAATTGTTGAGAGCATCATCAATGGATGAATGAGCAAGTCCTTTTGAATACCAGCACATAGAATTGTTTCTTTGGTGGCATGAGACATTCCACCGAGTGACACCACTTAACACGTTCAACCCGACGGACGCGAATGCGCGTCCGATGTGCGTTGCCAAGATACCGAAGGACGCACATTCGCGTCTGTTACTTACTGACCGATTACTGATTACTGACCTTTACAACTTTGCCAAGAAAGCTAAGGACGCGAATTCGCATCAATAATAAATAAGCGAGTGTTGTTATTAAACATTTTATAAAACTAATTTTAAATAATATATAAGTGACTGGCCAAATTAATATGGCAGAAAGCGCTTGCCGTTTTTCGTGATTGCACACTAGAAATATTCCGAGTTGAATGTGTTAAGAAAGACCTATGAGATCGAGATGTCAGGGAAGAGAATTTGGTTGAGTTTGGAAGGATGGATGCGATTAATAGAATATTAAGATAAAAAGCTAGCAGACCAATTCAAAATTAAAGACCCACTAAAACTGGATTTTTGAATCCACAATATGTATTTAGATGATTCCTCTTCATAACTCCTTTTTTACTATGTATTTTTTTTCTTCTTTCAGGAGATTTCACAGTTCGTCATTTCGTCTTTTATTCGTCTATTCGCATTCGTCCATTAATTTTAGAAATATTTATTCTCTTTGCCGATGTTTCGCATTTGTATACATCATGCTTCTTCATGAAGCCCAGCAGGGCTACAATGAAAATTATTGGGCATATTGTACGTATCTCAATATAATATGGTTTACAATTTTTTGTACATAGTTATGCACGTATGATTTTTCAAGTCACCTCAGAGAGAATTCCTTCTGAATTAATTGTTTGATGATACCTTCATTGTTATTTACTTTTTTGCGTGTCAAGTGTTGTAAATTTAGGTGCTTTCAAATATCAAAATATAATTTAGCATGCATGCAAATGCAAAACCTCGGCTAAGAGAATAAATATCTTTACAATTAATAGACCCAAATTTCCTGAAAAAAGAAAAAAATCCACAATAGGAGTTATATAATGAAGGAATGGCAGATTAGCAAGTGGAATCATAGAGTGAAAATAAAGAAGCAAGGAAGGCAGGAGGGCATCAAGGATGAATTTCTGTAAGAGAACAAGGAAGGAATGCTCCACTTGGTTCTCTAAATAGCCTAAGAGTGGTATGCTGTTATTTATATTTTTACAATTATTTTTGTTACTTTTAAATGCTATTCAAGAGCAGCATAAAGAAGCTAGAACTAAGGAAGAAATGCTGAAGGCAGGGTTAAAATCTCTTGGGTTTTCCACCCAGAATATGCCCGGAAGGAAATTCAAGACTTTCTGCAATATGTACCCTTCCTCAGGAAGAAACTATGCAACAGCAATATTGGGGAGCTGTGCTTAGCTATAATATAATATGTATTGGTTTTTCTACAAATTATATTAAAATACCGGGAGTTCTGCTTAGATGCATAATAAAAGAAAAATTTATAGCATCGAAAGTGAACGTGCTACTGGCCAGAGGTCGGCACCCGTGGGAAGAGCATCTTTAAAAGTTTTATAAGCATGGGTATATGAATATCGGGTGTATGCTACCCTGGTGCATGATCTCCGGGACTTGCACAACAAAATCACTGCCACCATCAAAAACATTACACAGCAAAATGCTCATTAACAAATGAAACAAGGTGGCCTATCAATTAGACATCTGCCGCTCTACCCAAGACATGTGGAAGATTATTAGCTACGCAAAAATTGCAAGTGCAGTGTGTTTGTAAATGTACGTATAGCCAATAAATTTTGACCACTTTCGAAGTTATGAATTTTCTTTTATTATACGTCTAAGTGGAACACCCTGTAGAATATTTTGCAAATTTGGTGTACAGTGGACCCCCACTTTATGATGGGTTACCTTTACGACGAATTCACTTTACGATCTGCATGCTAGGAATTTTAAAGTACGCTGATTTTGCATGCGCCCTTTACAATTTCCCATTTCAACAAATTTTTACCATCATAATTTGTTATTCATTCAGTACTCTAAGCCTTATTTGTTAACGGAATGCATTTTTTATCATAGCAGTATTTACATATTTAATGATACGTGTAATTAATCATTAGCAGTTCGCGTGATTAGAGCAAATCGAGCCAATGTTGTGGTGATTAGATAGCACTGCCACCAATCTGCGCCAACGAGATAACGCAACATTCCTTGCATAGTAAGGATCACATCTGTGATAAGGATGATTAAGGCTTTCATTGGCCATTATAGAGACATCATTTTGTTTACCAATTTGTAAAAATATGAGAACTTCCCCCAAAGAGTAACTTATTCTTAGAGTGCATTACCTACCAACGAAGTGATATGATTCCTTAATGTATACAGCTGGCACGATATAATAAATAACATAAATGAAACAAGATAAATTATATGTATTGTAACATTTCTCTGTGAATGATAGTGACATACTGTAATGGATTATCTAAATTTGCATATAAATTCATGACCCTTATGACTTTACAATGAGATAATCTGCATCGCACTGCCATCTAGGTTGCTGATGCGCTTAACCGTAGTGTGAATATCAGTCTTTCATGCACAATGGTATTGTTGACGAAGGGCATAGTTCACACTTTGAACCATCTCTTTTCCAACTGCATTAACCATTTGATGAAAAACTTGCAAGAAGTAGATTGTTAATTGTGGAAAGTTTTTGTAGCGACCATGACTCCTGAAGTACAGCTTAAGCAGAAAATAACAAATATAACCAAGCAGGAGATACTGAAGAAACACGATGAGGGTGCTCGAGTTAGCACGCTATGTCCTCAGTGTTCTTCTCGCGTGTTTTGCATTCTCTTTCTCACTGTTTGGATGCCCCTAAGAAGGTTGTGGGTCCCTAAAGTACACAACCAACCTCCAATAACTTTCCCAGCCCCAAAGTCAGGTCAGCTGTTCCGAGAAAAGGGCTTTGAGTGAAGATTCTCCCCTCTGCTGCTATATCTTTTGTTATTCGGCTATTTAATCTCCACGGGATGACCTTGACTGGGAGAATAATATCAATGCTGCCGGTTTGGGGACAAGGAGAAGGAAGACCTTCGAAAGCAAAGACCGGCGAGCGATGACAGTGATGCGCACGTAAATTATTATTTGTGGAAATGTTACAAACTGATCCATCTGTCATCTATGCATGACTATATGCTACTTCTCACTCATACATAAAATTAGCCTATTTCTATCATAACTCAATGCGTAATTTTGTGTCCATAATTTTGATAAGCTTGCAATGCCACTTTCTACAGACACCTTTCTACAAGTATCCTTGAGGCGTGATTGCAATGTAGAGATGATGACGTGCTACCAAAGGAAAGATGCCAAATTGCTGATGCCGAGTAGTAAGCAGCGGTATAATGAGAGATGAATAATATCTATTTCACATTTTCTCCCCATTGCTTGAAAAAGCGGTTAAATACTAATGTATTAAGTTGCTGAGATTGGCTCACAATTAGACAGCAAGTAAGGGAGCAAGGTGCATCTTGCATATTCATGCAATGATACTCCATGAGTTGACAATTTACAACACCTCATTTTAGTGTAAATATTGGTTAAAAAATCATTTTAAATCATTTGATTCCAGCATATTTCGTACCTATAATGTATTGTGTTCCACTGAACGCATTGGCGTTGATGTAGTTGAACCGATCCCTCATCTGGTAATATACTGGTTCACTTTACGATGGAATTCACATTACGATCGGTCCTATGGAATGGATTACCATCGTAACGCAGGGGTCTGTAGTACTAATTTTAAGTTTTTACGTTTACCCATTTATATATTCACACATTCCCCAGGGAATTCCATTCCCAGCCATGTACTTGCACAGAATAACATTCGTCGTGGACACCATTTGCATCAGAGTAATGTTCAGACCTTACCTCTTTGCAACCATTAGGGAATATTCTATGTATTGGTTCCCATAACCTTCAATGGGTTCAGAACAAACCTAATCAAAACATTATACTAACTTACATGAGCTACATGGGTTCATAGCAGTACAAGTTGGAAAAAAAACAGCGACAATTTAAAAAGACTTGAGATATTTAGCCAATCAAAGTGAAGTTCATCCTGCGTAGTCTAACACATTAGTTATGTAAATGTTATTATTTATATTCCAATCGAATAGGCAATTATTAGGATCAGCCAAAACAATAAGTTCTTCATTAGAGAGAAACTAAATTACTAATAGCATTTTAATGGTTAATGTAAAAAATTAAGTAAAATTTTGGACCTTTTACTCTAGTTCTTCCAGCGACTGAAATTCTTGCAACTTGACCTCCATTCTTCCAATGAGTTTCATTTCACAGTTCCATTTTAATTTTCTTCTTCATTCACATCCATGACATATTTTTACTGAAACTATTCTCACTTGCTAGTCACTATGAATGCATAGCAATGAATGGCTTGAGTCTCAGAAAGTTTCTCATCATCTCAAAGGTTTGATGACAAAAGAAAATCATGGGGTGATCTAAATGAGATGAAAAATTTAAAAAATGCAATGAAATGAGATGTCTGGTTTCATGGAGTATGCATTGTAAAAGAAAGGAAAAACCCATAAAAATTGATCTACAACATTGTTTTAATAGAAATATTTCACTTCATAACAATTCAGGGTGATTTTTCACAAACAAGATATAGATAAATCAAAAGGCAGCAGCAAATTAACACTGCCAATTAACAGTCAATGCTTTCAGCAAATATCATAATTTTTGCATAAAACTGTTGCTTAAAGTACTCAAAATAATCACTTGTGTCACCATCTCATCGTGAAATTCAATTAGAAGTTACATTCTTAGCATTCACATGCACCTTGCCTCTCCCTTCATTTTCCCTTCAACTGATGATTAAATAACATTAGTCTGAAGGAAATATTTCACCCTGTAAAATCCGCACACATAGAGTCCTACAATCATTAACACCGTTGACTCACACAATTGAGTCTGAGTACACCATAGCAAAATGTCACTTATTAGATCAATGACAGGAACTCAAATGAAATTACTTATCAGGAGTCACTTAACATTTTACGAAAGCTAAAACACTAGATGTCAACAATTTAGTTAAACATCTAACTTCATTGACATTCATGAAACATTTTGGCTCATATATATAAAATGCACATTCAACCCTTACATTTTTTGCATAATTTACTACAGGTTTCCTCAAAACATTTTCTAAAATCTACTGAGCTTATAATTAGTGGCATAGAATATGGTTGATTTTGCAAACAGCCAATGACAATCACAGGAAATGACAAAGAGTAGGTATGTACCATCATCTAAATTATTTCTAAAATTTTTCCTTAACATACCCTCAATCAAGTTTTACACAACTACGAACCAACTGCATACACAATATTCACCCTTCTGGCTTCAATTTCCACCGAAAACATCCTATTGGTTCAAAAATTATTTTTCACATTGAAAAAATAATTTCTCTTTCAATACATCAAGAATTTACATTTCTCTGCAAATGAGAAAGTACTTTCATCTTTTTAGCATCATTTATGAACATGTCCATTGTTAAAACATAAGTGCCACGAAAAACTTAATAGAAATAACTGATACAATGTCCGTCCCAGCAACCATAGGCATATCTAGAAGCGTCTGAAGGGGGGGGGGGGGGGTATGGAATGAGGGGTATGGAATACCCCCATGTAAAATGGGGGAATTTTGAAAAATATACCTACACCTTAAAATGACATTTGAAGGTGTTCTATTATGTTATGGAAGGTGATTTATAAGTGTACTAATAGTGTGTTTAACACATACTAGTAGTACACCTATAGATCACCTTCCATAACATAATAGAACACCTTCAATCCCCAAACCCCCCCCTGGATATGCCTATGCCAGCAACTGATATGGAATCAACAAATATCACAAAGCTGATTTGAGTGATGTGGAGTGAGTAAACCATTGAGTTAGAGTCAAATGAGCTCTGTTTCAACAAGATTATTGACCTTAGAAAGATGAATGTATAAGATTTTCATTCAATATATATATATATTCCACTTTATCTTATGAACTAACTGAATAACATTACCAAGAGTGCTAAATAACTGATCCAATTAAAGGAGGTGAAATAATTTCCCATAGCAAAATTCTTCTCCGTCACAGGATAATATATTCAAATTTAAAGAATTGGAGAGCATAATTGGACCACTTCAATGGATTTCTAAACATTTCAACTAAGATTCACACATTTGGAGGTATGATCGCACTCCTTTAGAGAATATCAGTCACTTTATGGAAATTTCCATATAAATGCATAAGGAAGAAGGACTATTTAGGTAAATGAGCTTCCTTGAACAATATTTTCCAATGGATTGCGCAATGTCATATGCTAGCCATAGACATGCATAGCAGCCATCAATTTTTTTCCTTGGACAAATAATGAAAAATTGGTCAGTTAAAACTTTAATACGCAGCACAGCTTTCTGTCTTTCCGTAAGTTGGTCATGGTGGAAAGAAGATCATGCATAAGTACTAGAGACGTATGAGCGGTGGGTGAGGAGAATAATGGAGAACGTAGGCTATGGTGGCAAATATAATATTGCAAAAAAAGATAAGGGAAAAAAGGAAATTGGCATAGATTTCATTTCTTGGTGATTCATTCTCTTAAAGAAATGAAAGAAATCTCCTCTCCCACAAGAAATTTACATGGAAAAGAAGGCTTGTGAATGTCAAAAATTCATTACTAAACAGAACTTTACATACAGGAGATTTTGGCCATATGAAATTTTAGCTTGAACAAGTTTTTCCATACAACCTTTACCTATGAATTGAGATTCACCACTCCTCCTTCCACTATGAAGAGACAGGTATTGAAAGACAGTGGGTTGGAATAGATTTCCCAGGAACCATAACAGATGATTTACTTTTTTGATAGTTTCTATTATGATACTCTTTCCAATTTTCACACCATGGGTACTTCATTTTTAGTGCTCTGGAAGTTGATTTGAAATGAAAATTTTTATGAGGGAAGCTGTACAAGGCCATAGCCAGAAAAAAATTTACAAATTCATTCAGCTCCTCCTCTGCCAAAAGAAATAACGGAATATTAAAACATAGAGAAATAATATTTTCATAGTTTCAAGATGCAGAGACACATGTTTGATGCACCCTAGTTTTAGCAACAGAAAAAAAAAAATTCTATTACCGAAGAATGATCGCAGGCTTTCCCAGCGTATAGAATTGTGGAAGGTTACTCGGGATTTCCACCGGGTCAGGTTCTCCAACTCCATCTCGGCCGACGTTTCGATGAATGAGTTGTCCATCGTCATGGAGTTGGAGATGGAGTTGGAGAACCTGACCCGGTGGAAATCCTGAGTAACCTTCCACAATTCTATTACCCTTTGATTTTGTTTATGGTGAAACAGTGGAGTGATATTTAAACAAATATGGTGACATCACATTCTCAGGAATGCCGAGCTGATTTTTAACCTGCATCTCATAGTAACATTATATGTACATAGTATCACACAGATTGCTAAAAGGAGGTCTTTAGGCAAAATCTGACCTTGGCATTAACCATTTAACCCTTTAGCTGCTCCCATCGTCTATAAGCGATCGCCGTAGCAGACTGCTCCCATCGTCTATTGGCGATTTGAAGTATGGTTTATGGTTTTATTATAGGTGCTCAAAATGTTTTCATCTTTTAGTAAAAAAAAGTTCAACATTACGTATTCAGCAGTAAAATCAGACGATAATTAATCATTTTAAATTTTAAAACGAATTTTCCTTTAAATAAAAAGTGACAAATTTTAAAATTACGCAAAAATTTAGAAAAAAAGTTTGCATTTGGGGAGAGCTATATTTCAGATTATTTGCGCAGTTAAAGGGTTAAGATTGATGGTGGTTTTCTATGGTGGCTATGAAGAAAAAGCATATCTTATAAGCTGGAAATTATGGTAGATATGATCACCCATAAGCACATTTATATTGCCAGAACAATTACATGGGCATTCAGTTTCTCCGAGGCTCAAGTGAAAATCAGTAATCTAATATTCTTCCATAACATTCGCTTTAAATGTGCCAAGTATTCCTCCATGAGATCAGTATTATCAATTCATCAACCAGATTGTTTAAATAAATATCATGAGCCCCTAAAATAAGCACTCTTGACAACACATCCCTCACATAATACAGGTTTGTAGTATATGTAGGTCATTCAATTCCTAAAATATAATATATAAAGATCAAATAGTGACTTGAAAATGTAATCTTCTGATGCTCTTTTCTGGCCAAGGACCTGAATTTTTATGGCACAACTTCATTTTATTTAACAATATTTCATCTTTTCAACAACATTTCATCTATTAAATCCACACTAAGCAAAGTGAACACCTTTTTAAGCACACCTAAAAACAAACACGTTAGCATTACTTCTTGAAAACGACAAATAAACATCAAGAAGAGATTCTGTCATCTACGAGTGTTAGACCTATTATGTAGTTAATTCAGCAGAACGGATCTACAACTTCCCATTAGGGTAGAAGCTGTATCAGAATTACTGCCTATACCAAAATATACCTACTCCTAGAAACATCAGTTGTCACTTCATCCAGGACCTAACCAATTTTAAATCTAATCTATTTCACATTGTGTTTAAAAGAAATTTGCAAATTCAATTTCAATGAAAGTTTTTAAGTTTTACAATTGTAGGGTAAAAATAAGCACATGGTATTGAATACATTAATGCAATCAACTATGCAATTAATTCAGCAACCTCCACAGACACTGATTTACTACTTTCCATTCAGCTTTGTTCAATTATTCAAAGTAAAGCTTTGGAAGTGTACCATAACTAACTTTAAACAAAGAAATTTCTCAAGTATCACCTACCTCTTTGAGCACTGTTTCAATTTGCAATGTGTCCAACAGCACATGGCTTTTTTTAGTGGCTTTCAATGTTCTTATAATATTTTCACTTGCCAATTATCAAACAACATAAAACACACATTCAGCACAAACATAGCATCTGTGAAGTTGAGTAAGCACGTGCCGAATTCACAATTTTATGACTTCGATTAAATGGCTTATTTGCTCCTCAGGAAGCACACATCTCATCAGTTCTTAATGTGGTCTAATTTTTTCATGTAAACCTGCTGCAAAACAACAACAGTTTGCAAAATATAGGCCACAACCAATAAGAGTGCATGGACATTAATAAGTAAAATTAAACAAGCAATGGCAAGTATCAATCGAAACAATTCTTGTATCAGTTTATCTTTCATTTCACTAGCCTCTTAGTCATATCCATTGCTCTCCTTCATAGCAACAGAGCTGTGGCAGTGGTCATAGGAATTCACCAGTTGCTTCCCACATGATTAAGGCCCATAGGGTGATGAGCACAAGATCACTCCTGTTGCGATGGCTGTCGTCAGCATGAAAATCGCCAGCAGGAAGCGATCACACACCAGAGCCACTTGCTTCCACTCCACCGCAGCATTCTCTTCTCTCTCCTGCTCACTGATCCTTGCCTCATTCCTCTCCAATGCCAAGTTAATTCGATGAAGTACTCTCAGAAACTGGGATTCAAAACTCTCTGCCAAGTAAAGAAATGGAAAATTAGTTGCACACAGTGCATGGGAAAATATCTTCCTGTGTACACTCATTGAATACATTCCTACTGTTGTTATAGTAGCACCTCTTATACAAGATTGTATGGGTAAGCGAGGGCCTTCTGGAGCCCTCCTGGCACTCAGACCTTTTTTGGTCCATTTTACCATCCCACGTTTGACCTGCCTACCACTTGCAGACAGGGGACAAGAGCACCACAGTAGAGGTATGAAGGAGGGGCCACCCCAACCTTCCTGGTACAGGTCTGGAGGGAGTCCTCCCTCCTACTTTCCCAGTCTGGGTATATCTCCCTCCGGCCTCCTGGTACAGGTCTGGAGGGAGTGTCACCCCTCCAACCACCCCGGTAGAGGTATGGAGGAGGGCCACACATCCAACCCCCATCTGGGCCCAGCATTGCTTAACTTTGGTGATCTGATGGGAACTGGTGTGTCAACGTGGCTAATCCCTTGCCCCACTTATACAAAACAAAGAATGTATGCTGTTTTACTGATTCCATAGGCTAACAGAGGGGGCAAGAAGTGCATGGGGAAAGAGGCATGAATCAGAGCCTCTGGATGGTAGGAGCTACAAGCTATAATAAACATAGATCCTAATGAACATATCCTCCTGACAAACTCAAACTGAAGTGAACTATAGTTATATAGATATAGTGAACCTTTATAAAGGCCACCATGACATAAAAAGGCAAGAAGCTAAGTCATTCATTTGAGTGTATCACGAGTTCGAGGATACAGAAGAGGAAACGGATTAAAACTGAGTATTATCTTCAATACATGAAGATTGTTACATTATTCCAACTTATTGTGTGGCATATGGATCGGTACAGTAGGATTAGGAATTTCTTTTCCATTGAGGAAATATGTTGTCAGCATTTTTAGAAGAAATGGCAAAGAGAACAACGGAAGAAAGTACTTTCTTTCTAATGCACTACCTTCCTGAAGTTAATGCTCAAGGGAATACATTTGATTTAGTAAAAAGTAAGTGATCAATGGCCAAGTTTTTAACATAACATAAGGCCAGATTACACTAAATTTTAAGGCTCTCTTTCGTCCAACAAGTAAAATGAAAATAGTTTTATAGAAAAAGATTAGAGATTTATAGGTAAAAGAATATTTTTATTCGACTAGTTTAATGAAAATGTTGTATCATGTAAGTCAAAGCTGACTTCACGATTAAATTGAGAATGGCTAATCGTTTGTCATCAAAGAAGAAAATTTTGAAAACCATATTTGGTATTTCACCACTGTATAAAAGCCTGATATTTTAAAATGCAGTTGTGATCAGTGTGTAAATGCTATATGGCCCCAATATCACAAAAATAGCTGATTATTTTATGCATTTAAATGTGAGACATCCAAGCTAACATGCAATCAAGTTCAAATACCATGGCTGGTTTACCTTTTTCTGCAATGGCATCATCCATGCCAAATGACTTCAAAAAGGGGAGGTGTTTGGCCACTCCTATGTTTACTCTAGCTCGTTAGTAGCAGCTCAAACGATACGGATTACCATCCAATCCAACCACGGGCCTCACACCACTTCCTCACTTATCAGATAAGACGCAATGCACTGAATTAGTGTGCTGACTTTTAACCCTTTGAGTGCCAGGCAATAATATAATGTAATGTGGGGTGAGATAGAACACTTGGGTTGATTTGTAACACTTGTGACCACCAGTACCTACTTCTAGTCTGTTTTTTCTGCCCAGAAGTCATTCATTGGTAATGTAGTCATTGCCTTTTTATGGAATGTGTTACAAATTTTTATCTCTCCTTGAGATGACATGGATTAAATTGTGCCAAAAGGCAACAGTGAGAAGAAAATGTAGTTTAATTGCCAGTGGTCACAAGCATGACTTTAGAATTCAGGTTAGGTCACTCAGCCACAGAGACGGTCCCCTTAGTGAGGATGTAGTTTTTCACTTGCTCATTGTGGCGCTGATAGTCTTTTAAGCTTAAGTACTCAAGCAAACATATACACTGGTACCACTTCAGAGGTATTTTCTGTAGTCCTATGATGTTTTTCTTGCACCATTTTCCTTCAATGACAGAGAATTTCACTGCTATGTGCATTCAGAGGCTTTTAATTAATAGAAGAATAGTTGCATCAACGACATTGTATTACTTTAGGATGCGGATGCTTGATGTGCCATTTCTGGTACATTAAATGTGTTTGATTTGCAATGTGAGATAGTTTTTTGTTTTGAGACCTGGAACTTTAATGACTTTTCATTAAGTTTGAGTAAGTATTTACACTGTTTCAAGAAAAGTCTCTCATCTCTTTCATACAAAATTGCATGCTCAATGCCCAGCATATCAATTTTGGCACATAAGGGATTATGAACTACATATTCAAATATACATTTCAATAAACAATTCCTAAAACTTCCTTCTGTAGTACAAGAAAAATTTGAAAATTCCTGACAGGTACCCCTTTAGCACTCACTATTCTGTCCATTTACGCCTTTAGTGTCAGTTCACTGTCAGTTGTGGACAATTTTAGGGCCAACCATACCTATCAGTCCAGCAGTGAGGAAAGCACTTATAGACCTAGTACCACAGTTTTTTCTCATTCATGAAGACTAATTCTTTGAGGTTTAGGACTTCTTCCCCTGGCGAAATAATGTTTCCAATGACTACAACAGTAGGGGAAATTCAACCATGCTAACGGAGCACTTTAATTAGGGCCTTGAGGGCTGTCAGGGGCTTCCCAAAGTTGCCGACCCTACTTAAACGTAAGGGCTTGGATCTTCTAACCTTAGCAACAGTTTTTCCTAAATATCTCTCTTAGAGTTGTTAATCTGTGGTCAGAAATACTGTCTAAAGCTATTACCATACAAATTGGGGTCCTTGGAGTAGTTAGGGTCCTAAAAAACATATCACTTTGCTCGCATGGAAAATTAGTCTAGTTTCAGATACTCCAATACAGATTTCCTTGCAGGTAATCAAACGATATCTTGAATCCATATGCTAAAAGAAGCATCAGGTTTCTGGCCCCAGGGTTGATGAGGGCCCCATCATAATATCTGTACCTCTAGATATATTTTTCCTTACAAAGTTTAACCAATTAAATCACCAACAGTGTTCAAAATCCATCTTATAGAAAATTTGTCCACTTCAGTAAAGCCATTTCAAGCCCCATGGGGCCAATTGACTAAGTATATGTATCCCATGTACTTTCTTGTTCTAATAGCTTATTTTTTTTCAATTTCAAGATAAATGGTTCAGTATAATAAAGTTTATGAATCCGGCAGCCGTAAACGTTTTTGGGTGCCACAGTCATTAACTATATTATACACATTAACCGTAAGAGCTCACTTTATTGTTATTAAATGATTCAGCAGTTTACCTGTGATGATGTGACTTACAATGGAACACTTAGTTTTGTGGCCAAGGGATCAGGGCCCGACTTTTTATCACTGAGCTGTATGTGGGTAACCCCAGTGCCGGAATTCTCAGTTTAATAATAATATAGACCTCATGAGGGTCCACTTGCAATGCAACAGAGATGCGAAATCTATCAGATTGCAAGATCCTAGTTGAACAACATTCTAAAACCATCCGAGGGCTCCCTTTGGAGACCTTGTTTTTCTGAATTTTTTTTGTCTTTAGGATGTATAGAAAGTGATAATTCTCCTAAATAATTTCTCCTCTATCCGCTTCACTTTCACTGTATCTTCCCCTCAAATCACGTTTATTGACATCAATATTTCCATTAAGGACAATAACACCTTCAAAACTTCAGTGCAAATGAAACCCTCTAACAAACAATGCAATTTGCATTATAATAGCTGTCATTCCAAACACACTAAATACTTAATTCCGTATTTGCTGTCGATCCGTGGCCACCATATTTGCAATTCTAGAGAAAAACTTCAGGAATACACATTAAAGTTCTTTAATCGATTGAAAATATCCCGACCCACTATTAAAAAATGCATTTTGCCTCCTCTTCTGCAAACTTCAACCCAAGTATCAAAATTCCCACCCCCGATGCCCGATATCTCAATACCACATATTTTCCTGGCATCCAAAAACTCAAGGCCATTCTCAAAGACTTATTCCCCATTCTAGAAATTAAAAGATTAACAGCAAATCTCTTCTTCAAATGCCCCACAGTATTCTTCAGACGTCCACCAAACCTAGCCAACCTTCTCTGCTCCAATCCTTCTCTCGAGCAGAGCATGAATGACACTTCCCACCCTACCACACAGAGATGATACAAGGCTGCAATACTTGCAAAATCTTTCGATCTATGTCCTCCTTCCACAGCTCAAACGCAGAGACTCTGTTCACTATTAAAGCTACCGAATCATGCAACACCCACAATTAAGAGTAGATCCTACAATGCAGCCATTGCCCCTCATTTTACATCAGGGAATGCATCACACCACCTAACATCAGAATGAACAACCACAGATGCACCTGCAAAGATCCGACCTCCACCTTCCCAGCCCCTAACCACGAGCGAGAACACAGATTGACACTCAACAGCTGCTTTACAGTGTCAATTCTTCACTCCCTACCCTCCCGATGATCAGTTAATTAATTTTCGCTCTCACAAGCAATCTTTGATTCACCTTCCGACCCTTTCTTCTGCCAAGGACATGCTCGAGAGGAAAATGTTCCTCAACCCTTTCCACACTGTCCTTCCCCTGCCCTCCCTTTCCCTTCCTCATTTTCCCCTAAACCACCTCCCTCTCCCTATCCCACAGCACCAATCAACCAACAGTTTCTTCTACCCTCGCTATTAATATTCTAGCAAAAACTGGAAAATGAATATCAACCTTGACCATTGACATATACAAAAGATGAAAAAAATTAAATAATAAGCATACATTTGTAAATCACAGCATATAATGAGAGCATATTTTATTCAAATTGTCTCGGAGCATTACCCTTCACTGTGCTATTAGGCATTAATATATCTCTTATGTTTTATCTTGGTAAACTTCAAGTAATTCGATATATTCCTGCAATAAAGTATATAAAATACACACAGTACCTACGTGGTATTGTCAATATGTATCTGTGGAAATGTGTAGAGCTAGTTAAAAAACTTGTGGCCCTTCTGGAGAATTGGCCACGGCCAGTCTATTTAAACAAACATGCTCTGCATAGTACTAGTGAAATTGACTCTTGTCCCTAGGTACTGGGGAAGACTATGCTTCCCCTTCATGTTTCCTCCACCAGGGGCCATAAGTTTTCAGACAAGCTACACCACTGGTTTCATAACAATGACAGACAGCTACAATAATGATTCCCTATCTCTCAGGCAAAGGATTTTCATGCAGGTTAACATTCTTTGGTGATAAAGCAATAGTGGCTAAGCTAGATTGGTACATGTGGTTGCTTAAGTTTATCAAATTACTTTTTCAAAACAAATAATAGTGATAATTTTGACAGCAACTTCATTAATAAGCATACAGACCCCAAGAGCTCATAAGGAATGGTAAATATTATGTTGTCGCATTCTAAATACTAAAGAAAAACTTCAAGTTTATTCCATGGGGATTTACAGAATCTTCAATAAGGGCAACAGACATATATGTAGTTGTAGAAAAAGTTTTCCATACCTCTTTCCAGCCCTTGCACAGACATTTATACTCATTTCTCTATTTGAAAATGGGCACTCAAATCTGTCATCTTTTAAATTTTCACCCCCCATTATACATATATGTAGTAAGCAGGCAGAGGATACCAACAACTGAGGTTATTTGAACAATCAAGGGTGCAAAAACCTCTCTATCCCTATTTAAAATACAAATCCTATCCCCCAATAGAAATGCTGATAATTCCAAAATGCACCTAAATATGTACCTACCTACTATAACTTTTAAAATTTGCATAGCCTTTGCCTTATCTGTGTTGCTGGCAGAGGGGCAGATTATTTTGAATTAGAACATTAGTTGAGGGAGGAAAAGAATAGAAATGAAGATGGTAAGAAGTTTTAAAGATTTAAGCCTACCTAGCAAAGATTATCTCGCATTATTTACCTCAATGAAAATGTATACATCTAGCAATGGTTTTCTTATCACTCTCAATACCTAACTATGATCAGCAGGCACACAAAAGTATCAAATTGAAAGTTCATTTTCAACCTTTTTCAAAAGAAATTTTCCAACTTGTTCTGCTGAATGATGTAGAGATTAGATTAGATTGCAAGGGTGAGTGCAGGGGGTGGGGGGGGGGGGGGTGCTTCTGGAGACCTCCTGGCACTCAGACCTCTTGGGTCATTGTACCATTGCACATTTAACCTGCCTGCCACTTGCAGACAGAAGACAAGAGCACCATGGTAGAGTTATGGAGTGGCTACCCCCAACCTACTCAGTACAGATACGGAAGAGGGTCACCTTCCTCCGACCTTCCCGATCTGGATCTACCCACCGGCTTCCCGGTATAGGTCTGGAGGAGTGTCACCTCTTCATCCACCCCAGTAGAGGTATGGAGGAGGGCCACCCCTCCAATCCCCATCCGGGCCCAACATTGCTTAACTTCGGTGATCTGATGAGAACCGGTGTTTCAATGTGGCTAGGCCCTTGCCCACACTGCTAAATGATGTAAATTTTTCTCTTTTGATTTCAGGCAGTCCTAAATATTGTCCTTAGAGCCAGTTAGTCGCAGACATCTAAGTCTTTAGGAAAACATATAAAAAATAAGTTGCACCTCTCCATAATTTCACTGTGAATGCACAATGCAACGTCTTAACTCAGATTCTTAGATAGCAATCTGGGATTCAATAGATTCTTAGATAGCAACTCAATACATTCAATTTTAGATTCTGATATCCTCATTTGCCACAGCAACCTTTGCATGACAAGTAAATACACTGCAATGAGTATAGGAATTCAAGATAGCTTAGTCAAATAACACCAGCTCTGAAGTGAATTCATTACATTTGTTAGAAGGAACATGCATTTATGTATGCATTTTTGAACTAAAAACATCCACCAAAATCTGGAGTAAACTTACTTGATAATGGCACTACTTCCAGGAGTATAAAATGCAATCCCCGTTATGCAACCATAAAGGCATTAAGATGGGCTACAAAATATGTACATGCAGCACTTTAAGATGTTTAATTAAGTTAACCCTTACTCTAGCAGGGCCAGATCTATATGAGCCACAAAACCCTGCAAAAATCTGGGCCTGCACAGGATTGGGGGGGTTTCAAAAATTCTTGCAGGGGTTGGGGGAGGGAGGGGGAGAGGGGAAGGAAATTGTAGATTTTGCCCAGCACAAAAGCAGCTATGAATAGGATCAAATACTTTATGGGAAAATCTGGAATGCAATAACAAAAGATATTCTACTCTAATAATGGTTAGCTTTGAGGACATTCTAATTAACTTGCCTAGATAAGAATAAAAAGTCATGCTACCACAAATTACAGAAGAAAGAGAGTGAATAGCAAATGAAACGCACTGGAGGAAAAGTCGACTTCACCTGGATTCGAGTCTGCTCTAACCAGATTCCGTCTCGGCACAAAGCGTGGAGATCTCTGCTGAGGTTCCAGAAATTCTGTGCCGCCGGTGGCCGAGCCTATCACGCCAAGATCCTCGGGTGTGACCCACTTGTCACTGCGTTGAGAATCTAACCTTGTACCAGTCCGGGGATTGATATCCTGGAAAGAAATAAGTGAGCAGAAAGATGTGAGCCATACATCTGAATTCTTTGAGCCATTAGATCAACCATGTTCCATTACCCATTGAAGGAAATCAAATTACTGGTTTACTGATGATTGATCCTTAATGAAAACTATTGCAATATATAGAATTCCTTTGTAGGCTGTCACTTTGTGAATTTGGGCATAATGATGATACAAACTACTACCAATCATAAAATAGATGGGAAAATTACTCTACATTTTTTATCCTCATTATTGGGATGAATTTTGACTCTCATTTTCAAAAAGAACATGTATCCACATCACGTGGTTGGACTTTACCTTAGAATAATGTTTCCTACAGCCATAATTTTTCAGTATTATTTTAGCATACACATGCCGTGCACTTTGATTTTTCCCCAAAAATAATCAGGGGATAAATTTTGCATATTGCATAATAGTTATGAATTCCAATTAGCATTAAAAAATTATGATCATAGCCCCCTTAGTTGATGACTGACTGATAATCAGGTAAATGATATGCTCATATGAATTTACTTTTTACATTCCATACTGTTTTTCATTCTATGCAACCCCTACTGGTTTCAACACTTTTGCACCATCTTCAAGTCTATTGCATTTTCCCAAGAGTTCTAAGTTATACATTTATAGGATAGGACAAAGGAAGTGAAGGCAAAAATTATTTTAGGGAAGAGGATGAAACATTAAATGAAGTCATCTTCACAGTATATTCTTCTATGAAGGGGTACAGGGCCTACATAAAGAGGTGAATGATTGTTATTACAGTAAGTATACCATTCAACAATTTTGTACTGAGAACCTTGGCAATGGACATGATTTAAAACTTTTACAGAAAATCTAACTTCAAACTATATTCAGAAACATGTAAAACGGACCTAATTGATGCATAATGATTTCAGACACTCTTTTAAGGTGGTATACTCCATACAAAGTTAACACATAGGCACAAATTTGGCTGATTTGGACAAGCCTTTGGTGCTTTATTAGTGAATATCCTGTGCTAGCATTCCTCAGGCTTCCCCTGGGGTGAAGTTATTCTATTCTCCTCACATTTAAAAGAAAGACTCCTTCATTAGTGAATGGGTATACGTGGTGTCAGAGTACTGGCTTCCTAGGCCAAAGGCTTGAATTTGAGTCCCCATAACGATGGAGATTATTCAGTGAAGTCCTGATTCCTACCAGCTTGGATGCTATACCCTGGCAGAAAAGAATGGTAACGTTTGTGTAACCTAATGGTAACTTTGGAGTGTACCATTAATGTAGGAAAATGGTAAACTCTGTGTAGGCTCTGTGTGTAACTATAGTGTACATAGTTATAACTCCAGTGTACAATCTGTGTAACTTTGTGGTAAAGTGGCCCAATCTGTGTAGGTTTTGTGTGTACCTTGTGTAACAATTGGTGCTGAATTGTGTACAGTGTGTACTGATTGTGAGTCTGCTGTGGTACACGATGTGTACATAATGTACACAACCCACGTAGCACACTGCCACGAAAATGTGCCTTGAAGGCGCCTCGGAAGCACATAAAAAAGTATAATATAAAAAAGCCGGAATATCGTATTCTCTCCCCACTGACTTCGCTGCTCTCGCAATATAAAAAAAATATACATTGCAATCAATCAATTTCACTGTTCTATTGTGCAATGGCATGATATAAGTCGTCGTATTAAGATACCTCGTAACTACCTAATGCCAACCTGTATCGAATATTCATCTAACCTACGACTCAACGCACCTAATTACGCACCCACAATTGAAATAAAGGTGTTGAGAAAGACGTATATATGTAAGTCACTTCCGTGGATAAATGTGTCTTCGAGAACTATAATCATTAAATGATTATTCCGTGATAGTTTGAGGAAATGCAATAAAATCTTGATAAAAGTTTTTCACCATTAATTAATGCCAGATAACTGTTATCCTATTTTGCCACATAGTATGAATATAAATGCAATATTACTGCGAATAAACAAAATTTTTCCAATTCCCGCACGTTGACATGAACTAGAAAAGGAAGAGCATAATGGAAATACATATTACATATGTACACTTCTGCCGTGGATCACAACTAAAGGGAATGATTAAATGCTCCGCAGAAGATAAAACTCTCTTTGCTCGAGTATGGTGACATTTATTAAAATTCATTTGGTACAATTTTTTCAACCAAAGTAGAAACACATCAAATACCTAAGTAAAAGGTGAGACTTCAATGCAATTTTGCTAAGTTCTCAATATTCGTCCCTCATCGTTTTATATAGCTCATTCACAAGAATTATTTAAACACCAACAAGAACATTAGTTAAGGTGAGCTTTCGTCTTGCCAGCTGAAACGCAACTTTCACCCACTTGCAATTGTTAACAGATCAGTATCACAATAAAATTCACTTCACTTATTATGCAAACCTTGCGCATTTATGCAATACTTTTAGGGTAAACACTTTCATGAGCACAACAATAGCCACAAAAGCCATCACATTTTCGAGATTTAATGGTACTTTATCCTTCGTACATACATCAGCGTTGAACTACTACTATGATATTATCACCACCTAAAGCCAAATTTCTCGTTTATCACTGCACTCACAATGAATCAAAGCATAATAATCACTGAACACAATTTAAGAAGAACATTTGCTCCTATATCACTGTAGTCACAATATACGAAAGCATAATAATCTCCAAAAACAATTTAAGTAGAACATTTTCTTGACTCTTAAATCACCGACAACTCTTGTTTACATCGTCCATTGGTGGCAGCGGAATGGCGGTTAGGAAGTTAGCACAGCTAGCGAGGCATGGCAGGGAACCCAGGGAACCAATAATGCGCAGGATACAATAAAGAGCATCTCCAATCGCTTTTACGACTTAAGAAACCAAAGCAATACAAAACTTTTTTACTGAAGTAAATTACGGAAAACTAATGCAGATTCCGGAACGAGGTGGTTTTATGCGCATTCAATGCACCTTGGCGCTTATTGGGTGGTACAATTGTGATGACATTTGTGTACCAAAAAATGGTAATTGCTGTGTACATATTGTGTACAATTCTGGTGTCTCAATGGACTGGTAACTTAGTGGTATAATCTGTGTAACATCTGATACAACAAATTGAGTACGGCTGTGGTATCAATAATGTACAGGGTGTAACAACTGTACGATTTGTGTAACTTTGTGAGTAGAAAAGTGTAGTAAATTTGTAACTTTACATAATGTACCATATTTATACACATATTTGTTACACTAATTTTTCGCCAGAGTAGCAGGAGCACTTCATAAGTGCAGTGCTCTGTGGGGATACTAATAGGATGGTATCAGTACATAGCGTAGCCAGGGAGGTATAGGGGGGGCGAATGCCCCCCGCCCCGTGTTCTGGCACCCCCAATCTGTGTATTTTTCCACTCTAAAGTCCCAAACACGTACAAAGAAATGTGTATAATACATTGTCAATTGTCATATTTTGTAAAAACCCATCCGCCTACTGCATCACCAAAATTTGTAAAGTTTAGTTAACTCCTTAATTTATTAGTCGGCGCCCCCAAAAAATTTCTGCCCCCCCTAGACCCAAAACCTGGCTACGCCACTGGATAGTATATTAATCTTTGGACCTATAGGTAACTTTGGTGTAATGAAGGCTAATGCCAATGACATATTCCCTGCTATCTTACCCACCTATCTTGATGGCATAAATGACCTCAGTTGTTGGTCACCTCCTTAAATTAACAAACAAAAGACACATGTATTATATTCAACAACAAAAATCCCTGAAGACGATCAAGGAGTCTTTTATCAAAACTCAAGGACATATGGAATCTCACCCATAGGGAAATCGGAGACAATAATACTATAATACATGACATGAATCATCTTAACAAGAATACCTTACACATTTATACTAGTCATTAAATTAAATCTTAAGACAGCTGGATTTTTTAAAATAATAATAAATTAATTTGTTCATATTTAAAACCAGCATTCTCTAATTTATTGTTAAAAACCTCTTTGTGGATTCATGATACATCCTCAGGTATCCTAACGAACAGCTGGCAAATGGAATACTTTGATTATAAGTGCAATATTATAGATAAAAAGACCACGAAAACAAATGTTGTATATACCATAATTAAGATATTGGGAGGGATATTAATTAATCGTAAGATATTGAGAGAATGAATGATAGAATCATGTTAAATAAAGGATTCAGCCATTGGAAGAAACTAACGGCAAGTGATAATGGGCACATCACTGAATGAAATAACAATAATAAGCAATGAAAAACCAAAATTTGCCTTAGACAGGCGTAAAATAATTTCAAAACTCGTGGGTAAAATGGGTTTTGTCAAACTGGACATAACTTACTACAATATATGTCAGGACCTGCATATTTCTAAAGATGTTGCGTATATTCCTCATGTTTTCTCTTGACGTTCCACATACTGATGATTAACCACGGGCCTGCTTCTTAAAGCTACCGGTACACAAGATACAAGTCTATATTCACTTACAACTTTGCTTAGGTGAAATTCTCTTTCTCAAACGTACAAGTCTACTTCACAAGTCCATTTCACTAAATACAAGTGTTTTCATGATTAAAGCACATTCTGATTTTCAATCCGACTTGCAAGTTACAAGTATTTGTAACTTTTAAAGAAATTTCTACTAGTCATCCTAGATGAATAAATCGGAGGGAATAACCGGAATAACTGGGTAAACAAATGAAAAGCGAGTTGCGATCTCCTTTTCTCAAACAAAGGATAATAAGGTCTCAGTAGATAGGATTTTTTTTACCGACTTCTGACATAGCATGCTCAGTCTTCGAAAAACACTTATTGTTGGTTTATAATTTACGTTAAAAGAAAAATCCTTTAGACTAAGCCCGAGTTCACATGGGATCCGAGACGGGTGCGGAATGCGGTACGCGGAAATGCATCTAGCCAATCACACTCTGCCTTTCCGAATTTATTTGCTTGTGATTGGCTACATGAATTTCCGCATTACGCATTCCGCACGCGATCCGCATTCCGCACCCGTTCCGGATACATGTGAACTCGGCTTAAGTCGTAACGGAACAAGAACACCCCCATGGAGTCTCTGTGAATAAACAACGATGAAGAAAGATTTATTGCCGACAGGAGGCATGTATGTTGAACTTAATTCTTTTAATAGTGCAATTTATAAACGCTCTCTTTCGTAAAGAATAAATCATTTGGAGGAGGAGGGATCCCTCCTTCCTTCGAAGGTTGAATAGTATGCGTATGTTTCACACGATTTTACTGATAGTAATTATTGCTATTTAACAATATACTTTGGACGTCGAGTCAAGTCCTTAGTATATACCGACATTGAAAGGTAAAAATGCAGATAATAAGTCTCCCTATAAATGTACTAAAATGGCAAATAATTATGAAATATTCAACCTTGAAGGTTCTCACAAGGGGAGACGGCGAACGTTGCTCTGCCTTTTTTAAAGCCGTCATTTTTGTGTAATGCAGGAAGATGCAATTGCCACGCTAGAGCGTGGAAAATTATAATCTGTCGTCGATTTTCCTGAATACGCACTAGTTTTTCCGATGCTCTTGGTATAACATTTTTCTGTTTCTACAATTTTTATTACAATTATCACCCCAAAGGCTGCACTCCGCTTCCTGCGAGAGCAGGAAATAAATGGGGAGGGAAATGTTGATTTTTGGCGATAACATTAATTTATCATTTTTTAAATATGTTAGTACTGAGGTTATTGGAAGGATAAAACCAAGTACTGCACGTCCCGTCAGCAATTTACTGAACTTCGTATCTCTCGCGGTTTTTTTTATTCCAAGATTATTTAAGGTAGGTATATAGGTATATCTACCTATAGCTACCTTGAGCAAAGAGCAAGACTTTTAAGGCTAGGTGCTCCTGCACGGAGACGGGCCTAAGCAAGGGAGAAAAATGGCAATTGTCCCAACAAAGTATCCTGAGTCAAACATAACTCAAGAAAAGTATTAAACCACAAACTGCAGACTCACAGAAGCCTAGGATGCCATTCCTCTGGAGTAGGACATGCCCATCATTGAGGGGACACGCCTTCTCAATGGGGCAATGGAAATTCAATGTGGCACTACCCTGTCAGTGAACTAGGTAAAAGGAGTGGTGAGCCAGATGGGCGAGGTTGAAGGAGTCGCCTTCCATGCTGTTGAAGCAGACTCCCTCATCAAGAGAGGGAGGCTGATGAGGCTGATATGGTGTGGGTTCCAATACCAAGTCGTCTGAGTACCAGGGAACTCATCAGCCACATCTTGAAGGTCCACCTGGGCGTGAGGAAAGACCTATGGCGGGTCTATTTAATACAGTGGCGGATCCACCGGGGGGGGGGGGGGTGAAATTCCCCCCCCAAGAGGTCAGACGATCAAAAGAAAAAGCATGCGATTTGATGGTAAACTTCAATCTACCAACACCTTAACAGCATTGATATGCTAGAAAAAAGCATGTGTCTCTCCCCAACGAGCATGAAGTGTGTTTTTCGGCAACGAGTTGTTTCGGGAATTTCAAGTTGGGTAGAGGACAGAACCCGATGGAGGAGATGAGTCTCAGTTGAGGCTTCGTCTATCCCACTTTTTTCTTGCCTACACCTCTTGCAAAGCTGTGCCCCTCATCGCCTAAAAAGTAAGGGATATCGGATATGTGTCGTTCACTTTGTTTCAAACAGCCTCCCCTGACCCCTTAAAAAGTAAGGACTCATTTCCCTCGTAGCTGGCGCGGGTTAACAAGCGGCATTTATTGTTTGTTGGTTGCTGACTGACTGTGAGCGTTTTGGCGCTAACGCGGTCTCATTCGCCTTTCGCCACGCGTACATGCAATCGTCTTTCTTGAATGTGGCACATTTTTTTTGTCCCGTTGACGTCTCCTTCGGCAACTCGTCTTGGGCGTCAACTTAAACGTGTATTTTTATTTTAATGCGCGGACAGATTAACCATTTTCGTTTTTTCGACAAAAAATAAGTGGATTTCTCTTTTGATGGATTTGCCAGATTAACTCTTCCAATTAAAAATACGACCAAGTGCCTGGGCATAGTAATTTATTATGCTGAATTTGATATCTCTCTAGCTCCTCACAGCTGTCGTATCCCACTATATTCACAAACCTCTGCATACCAGTGACTTATTTGACAGTATTACAGTACGTGTATGAAGTATGGGAAGCACTCATTTTAAATATTACTGATTGCATAACTACATTATAACAATGTATGATATTTCCCTTCTGTTATTTTAACTCCTTCTAATATCCCGTATTGATCCTAAAACGCGTGTATAAGTAAACCTGTAATCCTCAAATTATTCATAATGCTATACACCATTATATAATGAAAAATAAACTCCAATGGTGTGAAACTCCGACGCGTGTGTGTCGTTTTCATTCTCAGTCATCACTGTAGAGGCTCCCGTGAAAATAATTCATAAACTATCTGAAGTTTCTTGAATTTATATCACTCTCTGTCAATAGGTAAAAACTACCGCTTACTTAATCCCACTAAGACGCAATCCATTATTCAGGTAGCAAAAATATATCAAGTAATGCTGATTTTAACATACTCCTTAAGATTTACGACAACCAAGTTATCCCCATTATGATCCTCAGCTTGACTTCAACATGTACCTTCTCTTGGAAAGCGCATCTTGTCTAAATATCAACCAGAGTCAATCAAATGATTTATTGGGTGAAATGTTGAAAATAATTTCGTCCTTGTGCCTTCCGAAAACAGGTTTTTCTTCTCTCATGCCCCCAATTTTAAAATTATAAAATTATTTTTTTAATAGACTTGATTTGATGTGTTCGGTGTATTTTTGACCTTGGTAAATTTAATTACATTTCGTCACGTTCATGACAAGTACGTCGATTCTTTCCAACGGAGCGTAGAAAATTATTTCTTGGCGGTTTCTTAAATTCCCTGTTGGGTAATTACATGTCAAAACGACCAAAATAGTCTGGTATTTTTTTGATTTCGACCTATTTCATTTTACCACATTGTTGGACATGCCTAATGGGTTTGCAATACATGCATCCGCTGCCTTAGTTACGGGAGTATGAAAAGTTGAGCTCGTAAATTTATGTTTGAGTTGTCCTCGATATCTCCGGACGTATATTACTCCAGTCACAAATGCTATTTTGAAAGAAAAAGCAACTGCGCATAATATTATGATGCCATTAGGTAGTTAAAATGTTTGCAATTTAGTGCATCCATTTTTATTTTGAAAATTTCAAACGCGTTTTTCTGCAAACATGTACCCCTTTTTTCTTAAGGGAGAAATTAAATTTTATGTACACCGAAGACGGTGAAATTCGCCATGAAAAAGCATTTGACTTGACCGGAATTCGAACTCGGATCTCCCAATTGCCGGTCAGGTGTGTTAGCCAGTTATACCACCAAGCCTGGGTTCAAATCCCGGTCAAGTCAAATGATATTTCCATGGCGAATTTCACCGTCTTCGGTGTGTAGCTTCACACCCGTGCGCGTGACTGCATACCACATCATTTGTAAACGCAATGATTGGTAATTTTTATAGGTTCGCTTTTTACATCTGAGTTTCGAGGAATCCTAGGATTGGGGGACGGTGAATTTATATCTGCGAGAAAAAAACACCACTCACATATCATTTGAATTCTATGGGCTGATGTTGAGCTAATAACAAAGAATTAGAAAGTATCAAATCGCAAAAATGCTGTTGTAGCGATGTCTTCATCTCGACGAATCACAAAATTTGCTCTTGCAATTTCTAATTTGAACCGCTCTAAACCTCGTCATTGTTAAGTTTATTTTTTACATGTAATATATCTACAAACACATTAATTTCATCATACCCGGTCGATTTACTTCCATTTTTTTGCTTCCATCTTTTTCAGCTCCCTCGTTAAACGAGGTGCCAAAGAGGTTTAACTTAAGTCCTTTTTATAATAATTTCCTTCTATGAATGCGACACTGTATAGCATTATTGACCTAATGTTTGTACTAACCATGTAGTGTTAAACTTTAATTGATTTCGCTAGAAGTAAAGTATTATTTGATAGAATAAAAAACATGGCCTTAAAAGTACACAAGATTTCTTTCGAATATGATATTTTTGGTGGGAAAGACTATGGGAAACAACATGAGAAATAGGTGATTCAACGACATTCTCCCAGACACATGTTATACCTATCACTTGCACATAGATATACATATAATGGCTGGGCTGTCATTACAATGAAAACCTTGATTCATGTCTTGGATCACAAAACAGTCATTGACCATTGTGGATTTTCTTTTTAAAAATTTCAATACATCTCCGCTTTCTTTGCTGGCGATGAAATCACACGCACAACCGCTAATTTTAAGATATCGAGAACCGTTTCATCAGAAGAATAATATCCATGACGCAGAGGTGCTATTTCGCACTCGTCCGGTCACATCTTGAATATGCAGCGAGCTTATGGGATCCGGTGCAGAAAGACTTAATCCGGGAACTTAATAAAATACAAAGGAAAACTGCGCGATTCGTCAAAAACAGCTACGGGCGTACAGACAGCGTTACACAGATGTTAAACGAATTAGGCTGGGAGCCGCTAGAGACTCGGAGGCTGCGCGCTAGGCTTAGGCTGCTTGAACAATTGAGAATAGATATCTTTCAGAGTGATAAGGAGAACATCATATTAGAACCCCACTATATTTCCAGGTCCGACAGAAACGATAAATTAAGAGAGATATTTTGCCGAACGGATAGGTATGGGAATTCGTTTTTCCACCGAACAATAAGGGACTTCAATAAATGCTAGGCGTAATTTCATTAGAGCGTTTCCTTTTTATATGTAAACGGCTGGTGTCCTAACACCCCCCGCCACACGCCTATTGAGGTGGCTCGCGGGGTAGTATGTAGATGTAGATGTAGATGTAGATGTAGACAGTATCTAGGATGCACTAGTCTACCATAGTCCACTTTATCTATGCCATTGCATTCAAACGCTGCCCTTTAAGTTCTCAGTAATCACTGCAAATATAATTCTTGACTCTTCTACTGCGCAAAAAATTGAATGCAACAAGCCTCTGGAACGCGTTTGCAAGAAACTATCTCCTACAAGAATCTCCCTATAGTGCCTTTAGCACTGAAATAATGCTAGTTATTTTTCACGCAAAATCCTATTCAGCTTGCCACCAAGAAACTGCAATTCCGTGTTGTACTGAATAATGCATACTCACATCGGGCAGCTGATTGAGGCACCGATTACAGAAGTATTTACGGATTCCAGAGATGAAAAGTCGTTACATTTTTTGAGACCTACCTTTCCGTTTGGATGCCTCTCATTCAAGTTACCTAGTATGTTTTTCTTGTATGGTTGTAAAGAAGATATCTTTCATTTGATAGTTATTTCACCTTTCCCACGCACTTGTAAAACCTAATCTTGGTAGGTATTTCTCCCGTAAAAACTGAATTTTATTTTTTAAACACATATTTTGATTAGTGCTACTTGAGATAGTGTTTTACCTGGTTTTTCACGAAAAGTGCGAAACAGGTAAACAGTTCTTGGTTTCCCTACCGAAATTGGGAGAGATAACACTTTTTGGATTTTAGCAGTACAACATGATTTTAAAAGAACATATCTATTCTTTTTAAATTCATCGTAAAACGGAATTAACTTTTCCATAAAACCGGTATAACATCTCTCTTATTTCATATTCATATACTTTGGCCGCTATTGAGCAGTGGTTATGAACCCGTAGTGTTTACTTTTCCACATATTCCGAGATCTGATGTAAAAGTAACGTAGCCCGTAGAAACTCTATTTTCCGTTATAATTCTATTAAAGTGGGATGCAGGCAAAGATGGTTATCTTAGAGCGGTGACCGAAGTAATTGGTCTGAGTATATGCGGGTGACGGGTATGGGAGAATGAAGAAAGGCGTACACTGACAGTTAATTCGTTGAATGTTGCTTCCTTTCCATTCTGGAATTCCCTGCACCATGTACAGGTTTCACCAGATCGTGGATAGAATATGCGGAGAGGAGTTAACAAACACATAGCTAATGATGTTAAATAAATCGCCAATTGTCATAGTAAAAATATACTGGCATAGTTTTGAGTGATATGATATACGTATATATAATATGTATGATATACGATTCACATAAGTATGCAAGCGTAGGAATGCGCGTGTACGCACAGACCCATTTTCTCAGACAAATTTTCCAAAGTCCCCCCCCCCCATGATAGCTCCCTGGATCCGCCCCTGATTTAATATGGCAAGAAAACTCCTAACTCTGGACAGGAGTCAACTTGGGACGATAGTTGGACTACTGACATGCCACTACCGAGTCAAAAGCCTCGCCTAGTGCGCAGGGTCTGAAATAAATGGAAAGTAAATGCGCTCTTACGTTGCGAAATAAGCAGCTGACGCAAGCAACTGGTGCGAATGGAAAATGCCCACAGTTGGGGATGAATAAAAAACATCTTCCTTGACAGACTGAAACTCAATTGATAATGGATGCACTTAATTTATAATATCCTAATCCTATCCTATAAGATGTAAAAGAAATACGCATACGCAATCGTGCAGACGTCTCAAAAACGCTACCATCCCAGTGCATGTTTAAATTGGGAATATTGAACAGAGCATATATTTTGAAAGCGCAGACGATCATGGAATGTTGTGACCCTGGGACTGACAGACTAAATCCGAAGGAAGGAAAAACGGTGCAAATTTGGATACACGCGCGGCAATTGGCTCCATTCGTTGGGATTCGCCGAATCGCACGTGTGAGGATGAGTGAATCGATAAGGAGTCTGTGCGTGCGGGAGGTTGGTGACTCATTCAGCGAAGGATAGAGGCTGGCGTTCGGTGCTCATGGACTCGGAAGGAGGACGAAAAGAAGAGAGTGAATGTAGGAAGAGAAGTAGAAATAGAGAGAGGAAGAATGAGAGAATGAAAGCGACGGAATTGAGTCAAGTCTACGTGACGAGACTGCTCATCGGTCGTATTATTTCGCCCGGCTCGCCCTTATCGCCTTGGAAGCCATTCTTGGACGCACAAATCTCTCTCTCTCTACCCCTACACCATGCCGGGAGGGGGGGGGGGAGGTCGTCAAGTTTTCGGAAAACGTTCGTGGAATCAGTTCATTCGAATGGAATATTGAGTCGTTTAAAGACTTAAAACTTTCGCAAAAGTTATTCTCGTTCAGGAATGTGGTGGCATGAACGTACGAGTGCACGTGCGTGTTAGAGTAAGGGTGATTTTATCGAAGCTTCGAGTTAAATTAAGGTAGAACTCAAGACTTTTCGGGAAACTTAATGCATTTTACGGATAATAGCGAAATTAGCAGATGGGATCTCGGAAAATATTATGTTCCCACGTTTAAGTAAATTATGAAAATACCGTAAACGAGCAGCATATCGTAGTCTTAATTAAGGAAGGAGCAACGAGAGTGAAAATGTGAACCAATTGAGTAAAACCTTCTTTCTTCCGATGCAGATGACCAGGGCCACTGGATTTTCATTTTGGGCTAAATACATATTTAACAATTCAAGGTTACGTTCAATCATAAAATCAGTTTATTTTTTATTCTCCGTCGCTGCTGACAGAGAGCTATGTTAACCCTGGGATGATTTGAGAATTCAAACATGCATTCCATCACTCATTACATTGATCCATTTTAAAATTTCCCCATTTTTAAGGCACACCCTTGCAAGTCACGGAGCTGGGCGTAAGACCATGTAGCCTGGCTACCCTCGGTATGGCAGAAGTAACACAACGTCCATTCATGACGGCTTTTCCCACAATATATTATTTACCAAACTGGCGATTTTATAATTGTGACACAAAGCGTCATCCTAACCTCGTTTTTCAATTAAACGTAGCGTTTGCTCTCCACAATATTCATAAAATTTTATCAACTCTTTTTCCAAACAAAATATGCAAGATCTCTATTAAATCCTGGTTTGGATGCCAGTCAATTCAAACGATTTTATCGCAATTTTCAGAACAAAGGTTTTAGTGCTATTTCTTCTATGGTACTACAGCCCAAATCTAGTATTGGCCCCCTCAATATTCTACCTCTGTCGTCTACCAGTGTCCAGTTCCACGCGCCAAGTACCTCACGCGCATCGTTGCCGATGCTGTCTTCCCACCTAGACCTTGGTTTTTCTACTGGTCTCTTCCCTTCCATCTACTCAGTGAACCTTTTTTAGCACCCATTCCTGCGTCATCCACTGGATATTTCCTCCCTATCTTAGTCTCATTAGCTTAAAGAGGGTAGATACACCAGGTGTTTTGTATAATTTGTAGATTTTGTTGTTAAAACAACATTTTTAGGTTCCTTCACTGAATATAGGCCTGCAGATTCTACGTTATGCTTTCATCTCAAATCTATCAAGTAGCTCTGCAGATTTGACCGTCACTGTCCTTGTTTCATTGCTGTTTGACTGTACGGTGCGTATGAGTGTTTTGTTAATTTAAATCTTGTTTAGGTTTTATAGGTTTCTTTGCCTTTCTGTTTAAAACAAGCAGCAAATACTAAATATAAACTGGTGATGAAATGTACAATGAACATTAAAAATCATCCGCCATTTTCCAGCTATTTCGTTGTCACGAGCAGTATTCTACGGAGATCGAAAGGTACCTTGATTATCCCCCAACGCCACAAGCATGGATGCCTTACCGGAAACTTTCCCTTGTGCTGCTGTTCTTGGTCGCCTCCGCCCTCTGGGCTGCCGGGCCCTCCGGTGGGCCGGGGCTCGAACTGCAGGAAGACGAACCGGGCCAGGGTCCCGAGGACGATTTTCTTGATGGGTTTGGGCACCCCGCTGCCCCTGACGCCCCTGTGGTACACGTTGAGCGTGACGACGGAGAGGCCGGATGCGAAAGACACAAGACAGATGCTCACGCCGTAGTACATACCTTTAAGGGGGGAGAGAAACGGGACAATAAACAATAGTAATCATAATATCTATCATATCTCGGATTGATATCCACTAGAATAGTAATAGATACCGCATGACTAAATAGAGGTCAATTGACAAATTGTAATCATTTTCAAATTACCAAATTATATATCCACTACTAAATCATAGATGGCTTCTAAGAATAGTAAGAAAACAATAAAGCTCTATAACAAAAAACTATTCCACAACACATAAACAAGTAAAAGTAAACGTGAGGGGGGGGGGAAATTAAAATAAATACGTGTTCAAAGATAACGTTAGCACTTTACCAGAAGTTAGTACATTTTACACGTACAAAGAAAATATTTTCATCCAGATATTATACAAGAGCGGATAAATGGACGATTCCAACAGGAAAAAAAAGATTTGGACTTTGTTCACTCAAAAAAAAAGGAAGAATATTTTATAAATGACTCATAAATTAATTTTAAAACATGCCAATCGAAGGAGTTTCTTTAAAATATTTAGGCATATTAATCCATACGTGAGAAGCTGCAACAGTAAAAGATCATTTCAATGTGGAGGTCCAAAACTGAGGGGCATATAGATCATACCTCGGGGTCTATCCCGGTAACCATATTTTAGGATTTTGATCCAAGGAAAACAGTTCAATTAGGTACTGGGGATCAATATGTTTAAGGATATTGAACATAATAACATTTAATATCAATTCAAGAGAGGTTTTCAAGATATGGTGTGATGCGGTTATCTCTCCATAGCTTTAAAATATATCGCACGAAGAAATTCATCAATCGTTGGAGCATTACGTTAAACTCCTCGGTTAAGTCATGAAAATACTAATGGATGAACTAGAAAGGCAAGCATGGGTCATACGCGGGAAGAATATCATTTTCCGGTCATATTCAACAATCAATTTAATGAAAAAAAGGATGTTGCCGGTGAAGTTTTCCAGAAAATTTAATGGTAAAGAATGGAAGCATCACCCTATCATATTTGTTCAGATCTTAGCAAACACTTTACATTTTTTAGCATTACGCCAACACCAAAGAAGTATACTGGATGCCTATGTATCGAATTTCTTGAACTTTCTGAGGCTTTGTGGAGGCCTGCATTTTTTGCAGAAAATTATAACTTTTCAATATTCTTATTTGATAGGATGTCGATGCATTTCCCAACGAGTGATTAATTTCTACTCTGAAGTTCTATCAGAAGAGTTTTGCGGATTTCGCCTGATTGTGGACATCACCTCACATTTAAATTTAACACCGTTAACTAACACCAAAAGAGATAACTTTTTCCTCTCCAGGGAATAGAGAAAATTGAAAAAAGTGAAAAGAGATCCACCCAAATATACTGCATTATTTGCAGATTTCCAGGATGACATAAATTTATGATAAACTGAATCCTACGAGTTTTTTATAACTCAGGTTTAGGCTGCCGCAACGTCCTTTTATCTGAAAGGATTTTTCACTGCATTTGAAAAAAGTCCGCTATTTACTGTCACACATTCTGTTACACTTAAATTTTTTTATTCTCATGACCACGAAAAGCTACTCTCCGAGAGATATTTTGGATTGATGAATTTTGTTACAGGAATTTCTATATTATATGTGATTAAATAAAAGCAACCTGAGCATATCTTGAGCAGTGTTACAAATCTATAACATTTACAGCATCATTACTGATGAAGTAAATTACGCAAAAAGTTAAAAAAAAAATACAAATCCGGGAGACGCATTCCTTAAAATGAGGACATTCAGCTATTCAAATCGTCTCGAGATTCACTCAAATCAATGATAATGTTATATTTTTATTGCTTTCAATTTATTTTTCTGAGATCCCAGTCTGAGTGCCAACGTCCTTATGTCTTGCTCTCGATGCTTGGCCGTCTTCCAAAATCTTTAAACACCCTGACGGTCCGAGCGATCCCTTTCCATTTCACGCCCTTCTCTGTCCTCTTATCACTTTGGCCTCGGCACTCGGCCAAGAGGCGACCATGCAACTACCTAGAGAGCCCTCTTCCCTCACATGGGTTTGTGGTATCTCTACGTTGAGAAGCAATGACGCAATGGATGGGATCCAACGGATCAAAAAATGAGTCAAAAATCATACATTAAGTAATGCCTACCTTCTGTTTCTCTCTTCCACAAACTAGGATTTCCGTTAACTTTCCATGAATCCTATAACTCGAACAATTGAGTTCAAGAAAGATTACAGGCCTTTCAGCGTCCCTGCTATGACTGCGATGTCATCGACTTAAAAAAACCATGTTAATTTCTTCTCTATTGACCTTCATTCCTTCAATTCCAATTTCTTGGGTTTCTTTGACTTTATCACCCAGGTATATGTTGAAAAATATCGGTGAAAATTTGCACCCTTGTCTAAATCCTCTGTTTATTTTTGTTTTTATTTTTCTTCCGTCCTTCGATCACATCGCGGTGTGTCATTATCATCGTCCTCGTTCCAATGGAGTTCACGGTGGACGACTCTTATGTCATTTTGATCAATTCCTAATATTTAAAGTAATTTCATCAGCTTATGCATTCCAATGAGGTAAATGAAAAAAGTACCTATTTCTTAAAAAATATATTTGTTACTTCATCTGCAGGTAAAACAAGTTGAATAACTAAACAGTAATTTCCTTTTTATTTTCACTAGCTAGGGCGGGTAATCATTTAAGTAGTAAATTTTCAACGCATCAAACTGATATGCGAGAAATTTTCGTGTATTACCTATTTCGTTTGTTTATTCTGACACAGAAAATTGCGAGTGAATTTCCTAAAAGGTAAATAGCGAAACCTCCACGCACAATGCATGCATACTGAAATGTCACTCTGTTTCCCATATTCTGCCTCAGAGCATCACTGTGAAAGCATAATTACGCCCAGTCACGAGGATTTTCAATTTAACTTGAGTTGAATAGTTAGAGTGATGAAATTTAACAGTCGAGTAGCAATTTCCTTGAATTAACGCGTACCACATTGTTATTCGAAGTTGATTGCATAACCTGCATCTCAATTCCTATCATTTCTATCTTTGAAAAAAGAACGTGAACTATTAGGAACAATGACTTCCAGCTTTCCATCCGGAATGCGTTGTTTATGAAGTAATTAACTGAATGATGAATTTTCATAACAATTTCTCCCTACTTTGACTGCCTTAAACAGCAACGGAAATTATTTTGCTTTACTAACCTCAAGCAAAGGAGCGCATATGATTGAATAGCAATGGAATTGCTTCTACTGTCGGCTTAGAAATGAACTCCTATTTCGATTTCCGGTAGCTGTCAGCCTCATTACGAATTCCGACAGCAAGGGATAGATTTATTTAACATTTTGATCTCGCATTCCGAGCTCACCATTCGGCATTCAACAAGTTTAATTTATCAATAATTACATTACTAATGTATCTATCACCCGCCTGAGTCAAAATCACAGCCGAAGCCTAACCGCTGCAATAAAGGCAGAGCTAGGTTGTTCATTTTTTATGTCCCGTCCTCATTTGCAGGTGACTCCATCGCTCGACGCCGCCGTTATGTGGCTTCATCTCGACTTATCGTACAAGAGAATTGTTTCTTTTTTTTCCTTTAAGAATGTTTCCCAGCGACTGAATTACAAATGTGAATTCTCACATTCCGTTCTCCTGTGACATGCCTTGACAACTAGGAATTAAAGTTTAGATACAGAATACGTAGGTTAATTGACGAATTTAGTTTTAAATATGCGAACATAAATGTTTTAACGAGTATTAAAAACAAAATTTTAGTATTTATTAAAATGCGTATTTCAGAATAAATTCAGACGTTTAAGGCGACACTGTGGGGCATTTCAATTTTAGGTATGGCTGGATAAAAGGTGTGCAATTTTCCCTATATTATAGTTAGTTTAATTAGTTATAATTTAACTAATAATAGTTATATTTATACAATAATATCTAAATAGTTATAAAATAATAGTGAAAATAGTTAAATTAATTTAAATAAAACTTTAAAAACTTTACTTTTATTTGCACATGGAAAATTGCACATCTCTTAAACATCCATAACATTTTAGAACTTACACATTTTTTACAGAATATTTTTCCAACGGCAGACTGCAGTGTCATTTTTATTGAACTAGGATATTTTCACTTAAATTAATGCAGTTATTTTCTAATACTTCTAAAAATAATTAGAACTGGTGACTTAAATCTGTTATCATGTGATTTTCTGGAAATGCACACTTCTCGTATCAGTCTATAACAAAAATAAAATTTGCGCATGCCAGAAAAATAATTTATTTATTATGTTTCACCTATTCTTTCATTAAAACCCACGTAATTTCAGTTCAATTTGAGGAAAAAGACATAAAAAGGTAGGTATAAGTACCTCAAATGTGAAAAAATACCGTTTCAATAATTTTTAAGGAGGAACCTTAAAGACGTCATCATGTGGCTTCATCTCATTGTAACGTAAAGCAAATGTAATTTTCCTTTTTGAGGAGCAGGCAGCCGTAAAAGCGACGATAAGGACCGTCAAATGTCGACGCTAGACTGGTAGATCCGTTTGTTCACCAATAATGATAATGGCCATTAGACCAGGATGGAAAATGAGATTGGTAAAATGAGAAGTGGCTTCAAAATTAAATTTTCATGGGGAAAGACGTTGGAGAGATAAATTCTATTTCCAGCAACTCAGCTGAAATGACGGTCCACTTCATTTCAAACTGAGCTGAAAAACAAAAAAACACTCGCTCAAGTAAAATTTGCTTCCAATGTTTTCTTTATTATTTAAGATATTAACCAAATCATCGAATTAAAAATTATTTTTAAATGAAACACCAGGGGGTAGTGTATTACAAATAAGAAGGCTAAGGCCCGGTTTCACCCACTAATTCAATAAGCTGTGATCGGGGATCAAAATGCTCGGTCAGGTTGATTTTTGAATAAGGGCGATGGATTCGAGAATCAATTAAAATGGCGACCACCAGTTGATTAAATACATTTTGTTGCTGCTAATAAACATTCTTCTTTCTTCATGGAATTTGGCACTATTGTTCTGCTATGTTTTTCCAATCTTTTGGTAAATTTGAAATGGCAGAAACTTAAATTGCCACAGCACTAACATTTTGGAAACTTTTGAGATGAATTTTGCGCCATAGCTATTAATCGAACGTGCACTATGTACTTTGAAATAAGAAAGCTGCAATTCATTTCGATGATCTCTCGCATCGTGGTCACGTGATAGTGACCGCAAATAAGCATTCATAAATCAGTATTAAGTTAATGACTGTAGTGATGGTTGGAACTCTACGGAATGATAAGAGGCTGATACTGTGCCATTGCGAAAAATGGACAATTTATGGTACGCCTCCTGTGGTACAATGTAGCTTGGGGACGAGAACAACGTTTTTGAATAACCCCCGTTGAAATTACCCTTGATATAAAATGGCTTGGTTGTGTAACTGGCTAACATACCTGACCGGCAATTGGAAGATCCAGGTTCAAATAACGGTCAAGTCAAATGATTTGGTCATGGCGAATTGTACCCTCATTGGTAAATGTATTTGCACCCTTGCATGTGACTGCGTACTACATCATTTTTTCAAGCACAATTATTGGAAAAAATGTCAAATACTGGATATATATGCACCTACTAGATAAGAGTGGTGTTTATGTTTTACCCTGCAACGATTTTAATAGTGAGTATGTTGGGCAAACTGGAAGAAATCTTAAAGCATGATGTGAAGAACACAAGAGGAGCACGGCAAAGAAAGACTTTTTTTGCCAAGCATTTAATTGAAACTGGACATAAGAGTGATTTTAAAATCCTTATTTTACATTAAATCGCAAAGGTAATAACAAGCTGTAGTAAAAGAAAAATTACAATTATTTCACGCTAAGTTGAGATGAAGCCATATCATGATGTTGTTAAGGTTCCTCCTTAAAAATTATTGCAGAGGAATTTTTTCATATTCAAGGTACTTACCTATACCTACATATTCGTATTATTTTTTCTTCAAATGAATTGAAATTACGTGAGCTTAAATGAGAGAATAGGTGAAACATATAAAAAAAATAGTATTTTTCTCGCAGACCACAAGTTTTAATGAAGAAAGACCACATTATCCTTAAATTAGGGGCATCAAATAATGGTCTCAGGTATCTGGAGACGTAGCCCACATGTAAGGATGCGGATAACGTTGTGTCCTAATGCCCCTGGTCTTACTCAGTGAAACTAGGTTCTTCACACAGTTGTTGTGATGCACCAGTGTTTACACTGATTAGCCAAGTACAATGATTTAACACTTTGGGCTCATTTTTCTGCAAGTATTATAACCGAAATCTCTTATACCTCCCTCCTCAACTTCATGCTTCCCGCAGGCGACTACCACAAAGTTTTGGTACCACCACACGGAGCTGTACAAGGGAAGGTAAAAAAATACAAGGCCAAAAACTTCGAATAACATATAGAAAAAGCGATGAGAGTACCGTAGTTTGTTTTAGGAGTCGTTTCTAAGGCTACTACTCACTGATTAATGGTGTCTTCTCCGTGGGCGGGAGACTCTCTCGGATGGTCATAAGGAAGACGGTCATGGAGAGAAGGGCGCTGATTCCAAGTGTAACCTTTTCGCCCGACTCAGATGGCACGTAGAAGACGAGCAGGGCTGGAATTTGTTGGTGAGAAGATAGTATTGCTATATTCAGTGAAAGGATACCGGCTTCCGGGTAAAATAAAATCACTTGATTTGTGGAATATACATGAATTTAAAGAAAAATTAATACTGAGACTCAAATCTACAGTAAATAAACTTTGTACATTCCACACTTTTACAACGCACAAACCCGATCGGTTTGAACGCTCTCGCTTCATATTCAAGATGATTACATTTATCCCCGAGGCGAGTCTTTATTTATAATTATTAGCAGTCAAACATAAGACGGAGAGGGGGTTAGAGAAGTAGTGGTTGGAGTAAATAATAAAAGAAGGGGAATATAAGGAAATGTTTCAGAGGTAGAGGATGAAAACCGAACGAAATGTCAAATCAGTAGTAATTTTGTTTGGGGGCGTAATAAGTAAGTGATAGGGAGATGAGTTGGTATTCAGGCTTTTGGTTCTGCGATTAAATTATTTAATATTATGCAACAGTTTCGCCGTGCTATGCTGCCCGCTTCGTCGGGCTTTTAAGAACAACAATGGTCTTTTTTCAAAAAGTAAAAAAGACCATTTACTTTTTGAAAAAAGACCATTGTTGTTCTTAAAAGCCCGACGAAGCCGGAAGCATAGCTCGGCGAAACTGTTGCATAATATTAAATAATTTAATCGCAGAACCAAAAGCCTGAATACCATAAACATGAGCTGCGAAAATCTAAAAAAAAGGGAGATGAGTTGTTGGTATGAAGTTTTCCAAATATTGTCCTTAAAACGTTTTATTTTTAAAGGAAATAAGTTTTAGTGCGGAAACAAAAGAATATTTAACGTCATTTGTTGACTGTAACAAAAGATCAGTGTTTACTAAAAACTTATCTGTTTTTAACCACACGCCTGATTTTAATGTCAATGCTTGACATGTTACTAACAAAGGTGGAAAGCTGGATTCGCTAATAAAATTGCAATCATACCACATTCCACGGGTTTTAAAACGAAATTGTTATGATTTTGCCGTGCTTACGTACCAACTACAAAAAATTTATCACGGTGGGTAAATTATCAAGTTAGCTCAAACTTTAGTAATGTAATTTACTGAGGAAGGCGTTTCCTAGCGTTTCTATCACTAGCATTACGCGAATATAGAATTATCACAGTAGGAATTTTAGTAACGGAAACTAAGCAGTAGGGTTAAACTGGAGTTTGCTGGGACTAATGGAGAACGGAAGGAAGATATTGCAGTTTGGCAAAGAGCGGGACATGGTTCCGGAAAGACTGGAACACGACCCAACATGGCGCCCAACTGACCGATTCCGTTGATCAGGATGCACGGGAGGATCAGGTTGAACACGTAGAACATGGGCCTCCGCCGGAGGTGGATTACGTATGTGATGTCCGGGTACGGCTCCGGGCAGCACGAGTAGAACTCCACGTGCTTGATGGCGTCGAATCCGACTAGATCGAACTCTCCGTTCGGCTGGTAGTTACTAGTATCGCCCTCCTCCGTTTGCTTCAGAAGGTCGAGCTGGGAATAAAAAAAGAAAATCATTAGGAATGAAATTTCGGTCGCGACCATGTGAGCAATCCATTCACCCTTAAGGGCTGCTCATTTCCGGACAGAACAGAGCACTTGCTTTCCATTCGTTTTAGACCCTAACAAGAAGTAGCGCACTTCAAAACAGACAAGGAGTAGAGTATGTGTGCGCTAAACAATAATAGAACTTAGATAACATCATCCGCGATTTTTGTGTTCAGGGTAATGTTGTTTTAAAGCAACCTGATTTTTTTCAGATTTTTTTGTAGCAGATTTCTAAAGGTATCTGATCGAGAATTGGGCATGAAATCACACGGATTCTTTTGGAAACGCAAGGTACGATTAGCTTAATTCATCGAAAAGAACCATTTCTAGTTAAGAAAAACAAAAATAATTTATAAAATAGATAGAAAAATGTGCAACGATCCATTTGATGTGCATTAATTTCAAAAAATGATTTAAATTATTTTTGTTTTTCTTAACTATAAATGGTTCTTTTCAACGAATAAAGCCACTTAGTCGTACCTGGCGTTTCCATAAGAACCCGTGTGGTTTCATTACCAATTCTAGAACAGATTCCTTAAGAAATCTGCGGCAAATAATTCTGAAAAACTCATGTTGCTTCAGTAATGCTTCCAGTAAGTTCACTGAATTATCTTAACGGAAGAATTAAAATAACTTAGTTAATTCCACTTTTTATATTTATCACCACGACCCGGGTTTACGAAAACTCTTAGTGTAGTGGGAAGGATCAAGGATAAATGAACTGATAAACATCATGCATTGTGCAAGTGTACCACCCCTCCACTCCTCTCCCTAAATTCCCCTGACCCAAGCCCAACCTCCCGCGGTGAAAGCAACAGCAAGGGCTATGACTACCACCCCCTCCCTACCTTTCCCACCCAACAGCCCACCCCTTTACCCCCACCAACCCTTGCCAAACTCTCACCCCACCCTTCCTCGTTCGATTCTTTCACCTCCCCTACCATGATTTTGCATACATACCGTAACCTAAAATATATTTTCACCTGAAGATGACACCTGAAATGAAGTGTTATGACGTGAGTCGTGAGTCGTGAGTGTTATGAAGTGAGTCGTGGTAATAAATGTTACTAGTGGAGTTGACTCACTCACTCAGTGATTCAACCCGAAGGTTGGTTTGGATAGCTGAGGGTAGAGCTCACCCCGGATTAAGCCACGGGCGTGTGAATTTCACACATTCCTTCCCCTGGGGAGGTTATTGCTCCGAGGATTTTTTGTTTGGGGGCGTTCAAAGGCTTCACCCGGATTTGAACCCGGGACCCTGCGATCAATAGCCAAGCGCTCTAAAAACTAGGCCACCACGCTCCCTAATTACTACTAATGGTGTTACTAGAATGTGGAATTAATACTAATGGAGTTGACTAAGTTATTAAAATTATTCCGTAATGGATAATTTCCACCAAACCAAGCCTATAACCGTTTCCTCTGTTAATTCCTTTAAGTTGAGCGAAGCCACCAAACCTCCTTTAGGCGTAAGACATGGAAAGTGTACAGCTTTAAATTATTCTCTGGTAAAAAGCTTGCATTTTTAAATACGTATATTGAACAAATCAGAATATTATACACAAAACATTCCGCCCTGACTATTAAGAACCTGAATAATGCTTCATACGGACAGGTTACGACAGGTTTGCCTGCGTACATCTGTCCACTCATCGTGATTCGCGCGCAGTGTGTTAACTTCAACACCTGAGATGGATAACTCTCAATAATTCATGTATGTAGAGGAGTGAAAGAAAGTTTTTTCTAATATCAAGGTAAGTAGGACGTGGAATGGGATGGCAGGAGATAGAAACCTTGTAGTAATCACCAGAAAGTCATATAGAATTTTTTTCACCCACTAAATATTTTCCTTTTACCATCAACATAAATTTAATGGGGTGTTTTTTGTTGGAGAAACCTTATGCTGCAATATCAGAAAGACAAGATCCAGATGGAGAGGCTACGCTTTGAGGCTCAACGAGTTCCTAAGGAACGTAATAGATGGAAAATTGAACTGAAAGCCCCACGAGGAAGACAGAGAGATAAATACATAGACTGACTAAAATTGGATACAAAAGAGAAGAACTACAAGGACATAAAGAAGCTAGCAGGAGACAAGGTAGGATGGAGGTCTGCATTCAACCAATTTTAGGATTGAATGAATAATGATGATGATGTTAGTGTCTTGGAAATGTGAGATTTTGCTCTTGTAATGAGCCCTGATTCATCGAGTTAAGGTATTTGAAATCAAGTTCTAGCACATAAGGGCGTGCCCTAATATCATGAGGACGGGTATCATCGGATTGCATTGCGTAGCGAAAACCTTCTTGTGCTCGAGACTCCAACTTGAATTCCCGTCGGGAAGGCTGTGTCTCGGAAGCGATGGTATTGTTATTATACACTAGGGGGAGAGCGAAGCGAATCCCAGCAAAGCAGATTATTCCTCCTAATCGAGGCGAATAGCGGTAGGGTTGGGCGAGCAGCAATTGTTCACTACCAAGATCAATCAAATTTATGCACGTTTTGGGTTTCACAAGGGACGCAAAGGGGTATTTTTTTCAGTCTCCCGGTAAATTTATTACCCATCGAATCTAATAATGGTCCGAGTCGAGGGAATTTTATGAGTGAAATTGACCAATGGACTCGGAGGGATTCGTTTTTGCGATGCATTTAAAGTTTTTCTCCTCTATTTTCTTCGAAAACCGCCCGCCGATCAAACAAAATTTCCTCTACTTCCTGCTCATTTTATACCATGCTTAAGTAATGATTCAGATAATTGGAAAGTCTCACTAACGGTTAGTATTGATGGAAAAATACAACTTCAATTATTCATTGGGACTTCAAATAGTTTAACGAAGTGTCCCACAGCACGAAAATGGATTATAACTATTTAGGGAAGTGTATCACACACTCTGGCTCGGTCACTTAATAGATATGGTAAACGAAAGAATTTAGTAACCTTGTTAACTCCACAAATAATTTTATTACCACTACCCGGGTTTCAACACTTAGTGCCATCGCTCTGAAGATGACACCAAGTTTTCAAATCTGGATCGTGGTAATAAAATTATTAATGGAGTTAACAAAGTTATTAAATTCTTCCGTAATGGATAAATTCCACAAGATAAAGCCTACAAGCGTTTCCTTTGTGAAATGTGGTAAACACTGGGGAAATTTCTCATCATAGACAAGCTAGTACTAGACCTATAGTCATTGGCCTTGGTGTTAGAAAGCTAAACTATAGGCATGTTTAACTTATTAATCATTGAGTAATTTGGTAATATTTAAACGGTGACTGCAATTAAGTTTGATCGGTTTCACTCGTGATGCTGAGAAGATATACGAGAATTTTGGATTGGCGCTTACCGAATAAAAGGTAAGTTTGCAAGGATTTGGGTAAAATGTTATTCCAGAGAATGTTCTTTCTTGCATGTTATTTTTCTACTGTGTCGAATTCAGCCCCTGTTACTATTCTCCAATGGCAATAATCAAGACAAACCTTTACAAAATATTACAAAATTAGAAAACTCGATGCATTTCAAAAGATATGAACTCCGGAAATTTTAGTAAAACTTTCGAAATTTTAGTAAAAATGTGGCCAAGGAAAATTTAACATGATTTAAAAATATTTTTAAAAATATTCCAGCAGAAAAGGAAGCTTGGGAAAAGTTTGGGGATTTTTGTATTGAAGAATATCATGATAACCTGAGTTTCCAGTATAAATCTCTAGACTTAAATAATTGTGATATTCATCACATTTTTAACTTGCTCTCAGATGTTGTATGGACAACTGTTGTCTCTGGCCTTGATTTGCAAGACAACTTTTGTAAATTAAAATCTGTCGTTTACAATGCCATTACTGAGTGTACCCCACCAAGACGAACTGGTAATATTAATTTTACTGTATGGTTCACTCCAGAACTTATAAAAAGCATTACTTATAAAGGCCGCTTTACACGATGAAAGATTTTGTACAATCGAATGTACGTGAGATTGTACGTTTGTCTCAACGAAATTAGAACAGGTTCTATTTCCCGTGCAGGCATTGAGACATTCGCACAAGCGTTCATACAATTTGCCGCTTTACACGATACATTTTGCCTCATGCAAGAGTTCACGGAAGAGTTTGTACAAACAAATGTACCGTGTAAAACGGCCTTAAGAGCAAACTGAATCGTCAATATAAAAATTTCTAAAATACATTCCATATTACATCAGTAAAGTACAAAGCTCTATCCATCAAAATGCCAAGTTTTTTTGGAATTATACCAAGTCAACTACAAAGAGTAATATGTTGCCACATAAAGTTTACTATGTCAATAATTAAGCCAACAAATCTAAAGGATAATGCAAGTCTCTTTGCCTTCTATTTTTCTAGTGTGTCCTTCTACTTTCTTGCACATTGTTGATAAATTCCACAGTGATCTTAATCTGAGCTCTATTGTCTTCTCTGTTTATTATGTCCTTAAGAAACTTAATTCTTTTGATCCTAACCAGAGGCCTGGCCCAGATGGGATTTCTCAATTTATTCCAAAGCACTGTAGATGCTATCTGGCCGAACCACTGACTGCTTTATTCAATCAGTCGTTAACAACTGGCATTTTCCCCACTAATTTGAAACTTAGCCATGTTGTGCCTATCCATAAATCTGGGACTAAAAGTGAGATCTCTAACTATCGACTTATCTCTATTCAATCAAGAGTAGCTAAGATATTTGAAAGGTTAGTGCATGACTATATAAGCCTACCTTTTAAGCATATTATAATGTAGGAAAAACATGGATTTTATGGTGGTAGGTCTACGGTAACAAATATTATGGTCCTTCAAAACTATGTTGCCAATATTGGAATAAGGAAGTGTTATATGGTCACCAAATTACTCATGCCATAGAGAGCGTATAGAAATGGTTAAGAGGATATGGAAGAGGTTTAGCGGTATTCGTTTATGTGCCATGAAACGTGGTATTGAACAAGGTGAAATTTCGAGTGATGATATGCATAAAGAACTTGAATTGACCGCTTTAGCAACTTGGCTATGCAATGCAGATATTTCATTTTTGTTTATTACTAACTATACATACCTATTTCTCTACAGCCAAAATGATGCGTAGAGCTAATCTCTGCCAATGGAGATTTATTTATTTCATGTGAATGAGAGACAATTGAATAAATATTTAATGAAGTGTTATATAAAACATATAACCGAAATTCGCAAACTATTAAAATATTTTGTAAACCAATTTATTATTTATGTCACTTTGTCTCTATCACATTTCTTTTGATACACATATTTTGTACTCATTTTTGTTTTGATATTGTGTATTTACTTATCATATAATTGGGCAACTTCCCGTATTTGCATGAATAGTTTTCCTTTATGTGCAACAAATAAATAAATAATTTGTTGGAAAACTTTTCATAGATATCAGGAGAAGAAATTTAGGATATTTTGTAAATAATTTTAATATCTTTTGTGTTATTGGGGTTTTGACTCACCAAAAACCAACATTACGATGAAAAACCAAATATGTATAGTGACCCGAACCCGAAACCCAATAGAATCGCTTCTCCAACGTTAAGGCCTTATGATAATTACTCTTAGCAAACAAAGCTCAATATTGAGGTTAGAGACTCCAAGATATTTTAGACAAAAGAGATTGTGGAAGATTCATGGCAAATGCGAAGTGTAAGGTCTTCTAATTAGTGGGGCGGACCTGGACGGCTAGGTCGGCAGAGGAGCTGGAGAACATGATACAAGGAAAGCGGGCAGGAGTTAAAGGGATAGCGGAGAAGGAATATGTTTACGGATGACTGGTACAGGGAACTTAATGAAAGGGAGAGGGTTTCTCAGAGTACGATGATCCCGGTGGATGAATGAAGACCAATCATCCTGTAAATTTGGACAACGCACAATGGTGCCAAATGCCCTTCTTGGAAAAATAAAAAAAATAAACAAAACAATGCAAATTTCTAATGTATACGAGAGTTAATTAGTGGTAGAATGGGGATATGCTGAAGAAACGGCTGTGGGTGAGTGACTCTAATGGAAGGATTTGGCAATACCACTCAGCTTTTATGTCTGCTCGGGCTCTGTACTACTGAGCGTCCATATGCAATATGCTTGTTAAGAAAACTCTCCTCAACACTTGTGATCATTGGTTTACTCTCAGCATGGTGTTCATACACGGCCGTAGCCAGGTCATGTCTTTAGGAGGAGCAACCAAGACCCTAGGAGGGGCAAACGTGGCGTTTTACGTGCCGTAAATCTACGACACTCGATAATAAAGGCTTTGGAAGGCTAGAATTGTAAATTTATTCGATATTTTCAAGGTTACAATTTGCTGTTTTAATTTTAGATGGATTATTTTAGCTTACTTTTCGACTCTTAAAGCTCACCACTGTAAAGCCGAGTACTAAAAGGAGGCGTTAAACTAAAAAAAAAAGACTCTTAAAGCTAGGTCGGGCAAAAGAAATTCCAGGAGGGGCGGGGCCCCCCCTGGGTTCCCCCTGGCTACGGCCCTGTGTTCATACCATCTGTTAGTAATTCGTCATTTCTGCCCTTATGCTATCATCGGCATGTGTTTTCATAGTGATCGAACCACGTCCGATATGCAGGGTAAAATCTAAAATTTGCAGTACGTCTAAAAGACTTCATATCAAGGCATATGATGAAAAAAGTTTAGGATTCAAAGCATCAATACAACTAAATATATCCAAAATTTTACTAAAAGGCTGCGCACATTTGCGCCCTTTGAAATTACGACTGCTAAAAGAAACTTTCTGAGGAGATTAAACTTAAGATTAACCAAGGCAGCATTAGATATTAGGAAGTCAGTGAAGACCGTTTAACATATTATTATTTGCCTAGAAACCATACGCTGATTGGAGTTTGGAGATGTGATTTAAGTCATCGCTAAATAAATCAGTTTTATGGACTAAGGTATTCCTATACATCATTTTTTAATAGCCCTATAAAATGATTGAATAGAATGGCAACTGGATTCACAAAATTCACCCCCAGTATTATTCCAACCAAACTACCTCACGGGATAGGTGTGGAATAAACTTTTACGATATAAAAGAAAGGACTTTGTTCTCTTTTGTTCAAAGAACCTACTGAAAATAACTTTTCGTATCATTTTCATTATATCATTATAACTCATTTTTTGCGGTTGCAATCTAAATACAATGCACATCGTATATCTCCTTGTAAATTTCTCGCGTTAAAATTTGTTTGCAATGGTAGATGATTTCAATGATTTGCACCGCAAAGGTGATAAAGAAATAACACCGGAGAAATAACAAAGCTTACGGGAAAAAGCGAGCGTGGGAGAAACGATCGCTAAGCTGAAAAACAGCGGTGATCTGGAGAAACTCAAAGAGTTTTCCTGATGGCTTTCCGTTCCATTAAGGGACGTTCATCGAGTGCCCATGAACAAACGCAACATTCTATTCGACAGGAAGGAAACAGATGGGTGATGAAGTCATTCAAAGAACTCTTGCCTGAAAGAGACGAGTCCCGAACTATTCTTTCAAAATTCTTTCTTCTTCCCTTGTGATTTTTTCACATGCATCGCAAAGAGTTTTATAGTGATAGTGAAACATGGTGGCCGTTACCTGCCGGAAGCATGACGTTAAGGAGGGAAAGACTATTGAGTAAGGGGTCGGTTAGTAGTGGTAGGAAGAGGAAGCCTGCCGGAAGCATGAAGTTAAGGAGGGAAAGGCTATTGTGTAAGGGGTTGATTAGTAGTGGTAGGAAGAGGACAGCATACGGTAGGCAACGCTGATAAAATAACTACAGTTAACTTTGGAGGGCCCGGATTTGAACCCGGGACCCTTTGATCAGTAGCTAAGCACTCTACCCGCTACACCACCACGCTCCACCGCCAAGACACAAGTACTTGGGGAAAGTCAAGAGGGATACGGGGAAGAAGAACCATAGGGAAGTGAAGGAACTGGCATGGGATAGGGCGAAATGGATGGCTGCAGTATACCAATCCTAGGATTGTAATACTATGATGATGAAGGCATGCCAACAGCAAAAGCAGTGTTTTTATACAAAATAAAAAGTGGAATTCAGTATTTTTCAAAATATAATCATTCAGAATGTATTTTGACTCCCACAGTCGCGATGAGATCTGTTTAATATATTGGTGTAAGCCTTACCACCAAATTCGCTTGAAGAGCGTGCTCCGAGCGAAAACCGAAGGAGAGTTGAGCAAACATAAGCAGAGAGCCATCTCGTTGTGTTTGCGGTGACTGATTGTGGCCTTCGGTGCAATTTAACCCTATGAAAGCCCTGTGTTCCAGGTAATCAATTTTTTAACCTATGTGTGCATAATTTAGTAATGATTCAGAAGATTCAGGAGGTATTGCATGGAATTAACAATTCATGGATCGTTTATAGATGAGTAATTTTCTAAAAAAAGAACAACTTTAATAACGATCAAGGTTTCGATGTATTACACAATTATCAGGTAGGAAAGTGACCTGATGAAGTTGTAGTAGGTACATCGAAAGAAAGTTTTTAGTTGGTTTCAAAAATTTAAAGTTGTTTATTTTTAATTGTGTATTTATTTATCCATTCAATTAGTAACTTTGGTCTGCCAGTTTGGTTCTGTTAGTGAATCTGATGACCTGGACAACGATGTTAAAATAAATTCCGAAAATATCTGACTTTGGGCACAGGAACTAGGCTTCACTGAATTTTTTATTGGAGTGAATTTTTATAGCACGACCGTTTTGTGTTCTTGATTCATTTGTGTCAGGGATGAAATGTTGGTTTCCTTTCAAATTTCCTCAAAATACACCCGACCTTTACCTTTGAATATATCACCATAAATATGTCCATTGGTAATCTAAATGGCTCATGAAACTAATATGCCACGGGAAGAGGTATTGACGTTTTGGGGAGGAATGCAAAATTATTTTTAAAAAGACTTTATACAACTATTCCCAAAATACCACAAAGCTGCAGTCTCAGTTGTCCAGAAAAACTTCGTGCAGATGAAGTTTGTGATAATCAATACCAAACATAAACAAAATAACACATTCGGTTCATTCAAGAAGCATGATGCATTATAATTACAGATGATTGTATATTCTAAAGTTTTGGATGCTATGACTCAGGCGAGCCGTACATAAATACGTAAAACCGAATAGCATTCAAACGAATTATAACGCATTGGCGTTCTAGACACCCAAAGCTAGAATTGTTTGAACAGGCTTCCATTGAATAAAATTCCTTTCCCGCACAAAATATCACTTAATTATTTTATGACAAAAACACTAATTTCATGGGCATACGTTGAGTAAAACTGTTAGGATAAAATAAAGCCTAACGATTATGTTAACTGATGAAATCTGCAACTTTCCTCTTCGAGACTCTATGTGGGTTGAATGTGAAAGGTATTAAAGGTGATAGAGCTGATGGCTGTTTCTCTTTAAAAGAAATTCGAAAGAGAGCGAAAATCTCATTCCAGAAAGAAGAGAATAATTACAAAAGTCATTTAATATCTGAATTCATTTTCGCAAAGCCATTACTTTTTCCAAGCAAACAAGTTTAATCTGGAAAGCACAAAGTACTCTCGTGTCGACTGGAAAGTCAATTAACGGTGTAAGTCAAGCCTTAGCCTTTAGACTATGCGGAGAATTTCTGGTAGTTTTTTTTTGAATGAATTTGCGTTTAGATTGAACCATGATTGTCAAAGCACCTGTGAATTCATTGTAACAATAATTTTAGTATAAAACTGATGATCTCAGGCCTGACCTCGTGGAAATTATAGATATCCATGATGAGAAAACCACCTTTGTAATTTCCACAACCTTTCTTACGCTGGCACGATGAGCGTTTCACCACACTGTGGCATACTCATGTGCACATGAGTATGCCACAGTGTGATGAAACGCGCGTCGTGCCAGCGTAAGAAAGTTTGTGGAAATAACAAAGGTGGTTTTCTCATCATGAATAATTTTAGTGTTTATATGCACACAGGTTTATTATTCATCCGATGAAATATGACTTTATTGGGAGAATGGAGATAAATAGAGAAGGAAATCTGAAGAGCAAGAAACTTCGTGAGGTATTGGGGAGAGTAAAAGTGAAATAAAGTTTTGATAAGAACCCTAAAGGCGACAGAAAATTTGAGGGGATGGTATTTCCATTCTATAACAAACATTCTTTGGAACAGAACATGTAGTTGATCGATGCGGCTGTCTGTTACTAAAGTGAACAAAAACTTGCTAACTTGAGTTTTATTTTATATCTTCCATTAATGATCCTAATATTTACCACACGGGCGACCAACTTCATTTCAATCAAACAGCAAGTGGTTGACAATTTTTCTTTTGACAATAATGTAAATGAAGGGGGTAATTAATTATATGCGATGAAACGTTGGAAGTTTTGAGAGAATATACAGTTTCACACACCTAAGTTCGCAAGGAATATTTTAGCTTTCAGAAGGACAAACGCCATGATTTGTAGTTATGCACATTAAAATAGTCGAAATTAATTTTTTGGAAAAATGTCAGCTATGATTAAATTTTTGCCGTGAAAGTATTGCTCCTCCTAAATAAAGTCATTATAAATGTTAATACTCTTCTTCTGATGCCAATTTGAAGGAATTTGATGTTTCGCTAAAAATACGTGAATAATTCAATGTCACACAAGAGAAAAAAGATTAAAGGTATTCACTCTGGACAAACAGAAATCATAAAGTTATTGGTGGCGGCTGATACTTAGTGGGATTCCATTGTAGGAAAAAAATTAAATACTTTGCACAATTCCACTGGAGATATTTGTTTATTGAGTCAACATGTTTCACTGCACTGCAGCATCCTGATGTCCTAGTCCTGATGATGCTGCAGTGCAGTGAAACATGTTGACTCAATAAAGAAATATCTCCAGTGGAATTGTGCATAGTATTTAATATTTTTCCTGTACAGAAATCACTTTAAAGAAATGTGTAAATTCATAAAACATCATTTGTAATAAATGTATCCCTCACACCAGTACTACTTGAATGGGGAAATTCTGCCGTATATAGGGGAAGGTTGCCTAATTTGGACCATTTTTTTATTTTCTTGCATATTTCCATTATTAATTATTCCACATCAAATTTTAATGCTGTATAACATACTTCACAGTTTTCCCTTTCATCTACTAGTTTTATATTTGCAATGTTTTACTCTGGAGATAAATTAAGTGGAAAAAACCGAACTAATGCTAACGGTCCAAATTGGGAAACCGGTTGCCTAATTTGGACTCACTGTTTCATAAGTTGGACCGGGTGAGGTGCCCCTAATTATTAGGGAAGCGTTTGTATTGAGGTGAGTTACATTGTATGAGTCCAAACTATCGAAAAGCAATGTAATTCACCACACTAAATACTCTTCCCTAGCCAGTAAGGAGAAGATGCTTTAATCCCCGCTGAGTGTCTTTCCACTAACTCATCACCCTCACTTCACTCTTCCCAGAATGCAACTAATTCCTGCTTCGCCATACCACCACCCTTCCCTTAACATTTCCCCTCACGTGTCCCACATTCAGCCTTCCCCGCCCCCCTTATTTCGAGTATAAATAACACTGAAAATGAATTCCAAATTTTGTACCTATTGATGAAGCCTAGGCCTCGAAACTAGTCGTATCATAAAAATAATGTTGACAAAAACAAAGTTCATTTATTCTTTCACTACGTAAACATTTTTAATAATAGCTAATCAATCCATAAGGTGTATAATAATGTTTAATGGTAATGAAAAATACTTAAATGAACACTTTTATTAAGCCGACTTAGGATTTGTGTTTTAGCAAAACTTTAAAATCATTTAAGTATGCAGAAATGTGCCCATAATGTAAAAAATAACACTCATTGAAAGCACTAAATACACCAAAAATTACCATGCAACATTATTTATTTAAAACTTATTCAAAAGCACTAACAAGATTATTGCACCAAATTTATGTAATTGCATTACAATTGGCTAATACTTGATAAATTAAACATTTAAAAGTTAAATAAAATACTTATCGACAACTGCGCTAAAGAAAAAGTTCAGTTCAAAAGAAGGGCACCATTTACCATCATTGTTGCCTGCCTGCATGTAAATAAAAAACCGCTATCTTTGCAATAGTAGAAAATCACATTTAAATTTTCATAAAAATAAAATTATTAATTACAAAATTATAAAATTGAGAAATTATGAATTAAAAGTGTCACAGCAACTGAATTGTGCAAAAACATTTTTTTTAAGCGTAAAAACAAACAAGTGATTAATATCATTACAAAAAGGTCTAACAGCAGTCTTTACAAAAATATTTCTTTATGCTGGGTTTTACTTTGTCACATCGTGTATGAACCCATGATCTGCAAGTCATACACTGGATCACGTCTTCTTCCTTTACGGCGCCACACAAAACACAAAACCAGCTTGAATCACCTTCATGCTGATCGTAACTCTGTTCATCGGAAAACAAGCTTGTCTTCATCGGTTTAACCTTTTCTGTTCGTTTTTTACACTGCTCTAATTTCAGTTTGTATGGGCTGCTCGTAATTATAACTGCACATTGTGCTTTCCCTTTTCCTCGATTAGCCAGTAATTTTGATGCCTTTGGTAGAGGGGACAATTAATTTAGAGTCTTCTGAAACTTATTACTACTGCCATCACCACAAGTGTCACCCTCTGAAAAGCGTTCATAGGTACGCTTGAGACCTTTGCTAGAAGTAGGCTCATCATCCACATATTCATCGACCGCTAACGTTTCTGATGGCACGAAATGGTGATCTGAGAAAACATTTCTATCAACGGGCCAAATTCCAGCCGCACGGAAGCCACTCTCCGCTGTCCCTACAGATGCTGCTCTTCCATAAGCTTCCTTTAAGGGTCCAGATATCTGATATTGCGAGATTGTTTATCCCACGTTTTGACGCAAACATTTCTCTTGTGCTTGGTTGAAGTATGTTTGAAGGGGCGCAAAAAATGCCACATCAAGTGGCTGCAATCGGTGGGTTGTGTGGCCTGACAACTGCAACATGATGATGCCATGATCTCGAGTATACTCGACTGCCTCCAGATTTCTGCTATGTGTGGTGTGACCATCTAGTAGTAGAAGTACAGGTGATTCAATACTGCAATTCACATGCCTTTTGAAATGCTTGAGCCATGATAAAAACAATTCTGAATTTATGTATCCAGTATCCGAAATCTCTATCACGCTACCTAGTTGGGCACACATTTCAAGCTCCTGTGGCTTCCTTTTTCTTTTGAAAATTATCGTAGGTGGTATGAAGAATCCCGCTGCATTGGCAGCACACACTACTGTCGTGTTTACGCCCCGTTCCCCGCTCGTAATAGCTCGAACTTGGTGCTTGCCTTTTCGAGCAATAACCTTCTGAAGCCGTTTTTGCACCGTTGTAAACCCGGATTCATCAACGTTAAACACACTACTTGCTGTTATGGCGTTCTCATCGACTGTTTTTTCAAGCAGGTTGAAAAATTTGTTGACGTTCTCCCGATTGAACCATTTAGCTCGAGCCATTGAAGTCCCTTCTGGCTGATGGAGGGATAACTGTGGGTTTCGTTTCATAAAGGAATAGAATCACTTTTTTCCGGCCATTTTTTTCTCCCTGTTAAAGTTGTGGGGTAATGCGTGTTTTTCTGCTATTTCTAAGGCTAGCTTTCGGATGTCTTTGATTGAATACCCAAAAAATCTCTCCTCAAACAGGAGAATGTGTCCGGTGAGAACCTTTTCCATCTCCGCAGTAAAGGTTGCTTGCCTACCGAAGGATTAAACTGTATTCGAAAAAATGTTCTTACCATCAGCGTGTCTCTTTACTGTAGCTTTAGGCACTCCATACACGGGCACATTCATTGAGTCCATAGTCACCGTTCTTGTATGCTGCCACAGCCATCTGCAAATGTTTTTCGTCCCATTTCCCGTACGTACCCCTTTTTTCCATCATAAAAACCTATACAGACATTCACCCAAATATGTTAGATATTTACGGTGGAAGTAAAATTAATATTATTAAAAAGTAATTAATTTCCCAATTGCATCATTCAATAGTCTCCTAAAATGGACCGGTCCAACTTAGGGAACACTCGGTGGTCCAACTTAGGCAACTGGTTCCTGTCATAATAATAATGGCGCCAAACGAACACACGAGGTTTCACACACATATGCAGTATATCGTAAGTAGCTAGCATAATTCGAGTTAAAAGTGTTTCATAGAAAGAGTGATTACTTACTTTTACTTAAGACAGCAGCTTACGTACTGAGGGTAAATAATTATAGCACGAACAATCAAATCACGCTAACGACCATCCACACCGGAAAAATGACTCCAACTCCCTGACCGTCTAGTCACGTGCCCACGATGGTGTCACCACCTAGTACTGCCACGTCAACTGCTTGATATACTCATAGGGGCGGAAATACAAATGCGGTCCAATTTAGGGAACGGTCCAATTTCGGCAACCTTCCCCTATTATTACTATTTCTTCTGATTTTACTATAAAAAAGATCTTTAACCAGAAATTTTCCAAGAATTGCATGTCATAGAGGAAAGAAAGTAAGGAAGTTTCTACTCTGGACCAACTGATAACCCACCAAGTTTACTCAAGAGGTGAAAGCTCCTGAGAGAGAGAGCGAGAGAGAGAGAGAGAGCAAGATTAATAACCAGTTAACGGTGCGTGTAAGGCTAAGAGGAGGACTTAAAGGGGTTTTAATTTCACTCCGGAGGGTTGTTGAGAGCTACTGTCTCCGGGAGCCACAAGAGGCGTGGAAGAGCAGACAGATGACAAGGAGGGGACGCCGCATAACAATGAGACGAAACTGATTCCTCTGATAAACGGCCGCAATTATTCCATGAAGGAGGGGGAAGGGTGGGTCGCCCTCCTGGTTTTAAATTAACTTCATCAATTATGAACGGTATCTTGAATCTCGCGTACTTTGCGCCACTTCGTTAATTAACGCCGCTCCGATGTTTTCCACCGCAGGTTCCAGCACGACGCGACGTCGCGGTGAGGGATTACGAAATGTATCCACGCACGTCACGTGACTTTCCCAGCGCCCACGCGCGCCTAGATACGGCGGGGAAAACAAGCTATAAGTTGGCGAACAGAAGGGAAGGACTCCCAATTTTTGCACAATGATGTTATCTGTCAGAGGGCTTCCAGGGGGGTTATTTTGTAATCTCACTTTAGTGAGAATACGTCATAAAATGTGGAAAATTACGTCATTTTTCGTAGTTCAACTCCGCCACCCAGGCGGCGTGACCATCTTCGGCTCTCAAGTGGTGAACTGCCGGTCAATTTATTTGATTCAGCCGCTCTTTCGACTTTTGATCCGTATCTTTTGACTCTCGATCCGTTTCATTTGGCACCGCATTTCATTAGTTCCATCTCACCTGTTGTTAGGAATGTGAAATGGAGCCACCATCGGACCTTGGCCTATCGTGAGCCGATCTTTAAGAGAGAGAAACGGATCTCCCGCCTTCCCGCAAAAAGTCATTAAAAAGGTGATATTACAAAATAACCCCTCCCCCAGGATGGCATAAGCAATTTTTTAAAACGATGAAAGTGGCGGCAGTTAAGCAAGGAGAAAGATCTATCGATGTTGTTCAATCGTGCAGAAACAATTTTCGGTGTTCATGTCAAATTCGGTCAACAGCCGAAATCAAGATGCAGTATGCGGACTACGGGAAACTGTTAATTGTATTGTTGCGCTTTTTATAGAAATATTTGTCGGAATTGTGGTGTTTTTACATAGAAACAACCAAAACGATAACTAATCCTGACTATACTGGTTGACAATTTTGAGAAGCAATCATACGAAATTATTCAAACAAAAAAAATAACTGCATAGTTCCTAGAAAAACATACTATTGTAGACTCAACAACCTGTACACCGAATGCGAATACGACACGAATACCCAATATTTATCCCATTAACATCTCATTCTTTAATTTGTACTTAGCCAAAACTTTCTTCTCACCGAGCTCGCTCCTATTCCTTGAATCGTCATGAAAAGCATGAGTTAAGTCAGTACTTTCTTATTGATAGCTTTAAACGGTACCTAGATAACCGCCAATTTTTAACTAATAGCTTTATTTTTCCGATTTTCAGTCACATGTTGCACCATTTCATCGAAGTCTGTTCCTCTGACCAACAGTAAGCAAAAAAACACAGCGAATTTGAAAATGGTAGGTATTACATTAATATACCACCCCAGCCTGTTGTCATGCTAAATCTTATGAAAATAAGTTTGGTTTTTTGATCAAATTAAAATGATCGAAGAGTTTTCACCACTATTGCGTGAGTAAAAGAAAATGCTTATTTCCTCGTTTTAGTTTGTATTGTTAGCAAAAATACTGCTCCCACTAGTGACAAATCTAAGGTTCTAAAAAACACATTTGCGGTACAAAATATGCAAATTATTCTTATTATTTCATAATATATTTTGTAAGAACACTTTCTGGCCATAGGAACCGACTGCAGCGCATATCTATTGTACATACTAACATATTTTAGGTTCATTTCCCGTAGTTATAAGCTAATAACTTAAGAACTATATAACGCCTATATTTCATTACCGTAACGTTCACTGATAGAATTTGCTTTTATAACCACTTTTCACAAAAATTAAATTTATTATATACAGAAGCATTTTAACCCATCTATGGCCCATTCTTGCATTTAACGCCATGTCATTTCAAGATCATCTTTTTAAAAATAAAGCAGAGAGGAAAGGTAAATATGTATTTGTTGTTAATATAAATATGATCACACGTTTTGTTATAATTAGTCAGAACATTTGAAAACATATGCCTAATCTGATTCAAACATAGGGCCAGCATTTTCTTCTAATATATCTCCAACGTGGATATGATGACAATAATTATTACATTTCATAGTTATTTTCACCTTTTTGGGAAGTATATCACGTCCTAGAGAGAAATGAATTGCAATTTCTCCGTTATAAACTTCTTAAATCAAACAGATGAGATTAGTTTTGGAGTAAAAACTCGATAAATAATGACATAGTAACTTTGATAGGTAGCGTCTCCATCGGTGGAAGAAACAAAAGAGATGTTTCGAACAGAATGCAAAGAAGGAATGAAGGAATCTTACCAGAAGAGAAGTCTGCGGATAGCTACCAACACAAGCCTGGAAGTAAGGAAGCACTTCATAAAAGCATATATTGGGATCATGCTCTTTAGGCAGTGAAACCCGGAAAATAGCAGCTTTATAGCAAAAAAAGAAAGTATTGGAAAAGAGGGGGAATGAAAGGGAAGAACCACAGAAGAAGGTCAAGTAAATGGAATGCATCAGAAAAATTATGAAAGATGCCAAAGTGTGCAGAAATTATACAGTTGATGGAGAACAAAGTGGAGTGACCAACCTACAGCCAACCAATTTTCGAATTGATGACTGTTGATGATGATGTGTTAGGGGTATAATAAAAAATCATTCAAATGGATTTATGGAACTATTGAACGAGTTTTTTTCACATTTAATATGCATTTATTTCACTTGTAACTTTTCACGTTGAACCTCCGAATGCTTTCGTTGATATACATCGCTTCATTTCACAGCCATTTTCGCATACTTGAAGACGAGGTAAAATGCCTCTTACTTGAAAAAATTATGTAGAATCTTCCTTATCCCTTGGTAAATCAAAATTTGATAACATTTAGGAAGAAAACATGATAGGTATGCAACGACAACACGTACCTAAGCAAAGTCAAAATTACTCCGTCAGCCATAAGAAATGGCGTAGACACATGTCTGTATAACAGTCGTTTGTTATTTGAGGTAGAAAGTTATCAGATGATGCACGATATGCACTTATAATGAAAACAAGGAACTCTGTACAAATTTCATAGCCAATCGATGTCTTTGCCAGTGATTACAGAAAAGAAATATGTATTAATATTTTATTGGTATAAGCATCCCCGAAACTTTGCAGTTCAAATGAATTAATGAAACATGCAGTATGATAAGTTACTTCTTAAACGTAAAGGAGATTGGAATTTCAACACGGTCTATTTTATTAAAATGAAGAGGTTTTGAAAAATTGCTATTTCTGTTCAAGTGGCTGAATATATAATGGCAAGTAAATATATAATGTAGACGGAAATCAATAAAATGCTTTCCACTTTTTTCTCCATAAGAGAACGGAGCCCATCTAAACATCCTACTTTAGTGTTCTTTCGCAAAATTCAACTGCATTTCCTCCATTTAGCAAATGATCAAAGTGAATCTCTTGATTAATATTTTATCAAAGATACGGCAATAGTTTCAGTATTAATGTAAAACTCACATTACTGCGCAACAATATTGTGAATAACAGCGCAAACTCTGTAGAGTAGTAATATCACAGATATATAATCTACAGAAGGCAGTGTAAAATCAGAGCAGCAATACCTTCGTTATTTGCAAAACTTCAGACTCAATTCTACGAGCTAAACCCGGTTTCATTTCAGGCTATCGAGGAGCTTCACTTCAGTGTATAACACCTAAAGCAAGAATAATATGAGGCAGTAAGGTCCTCGGAGAAGATATAACTGTCACTTTGCTCTAGTTAAACCACATGTATGGCATGCCGTGATTATTTGTGACCCTGCACAGAACGATTTAATGGACGAGATTAACAAATCCCACACGTTTATAATGGCGCAAATGATCACATTTATCGGTCGTCTCTCGAAAAGCAACATACAAACCAATCCTAATCATCAAAATAATATTCGTAGAAAACCGAAGTAATCTCAGGGAAAATGACAGGCACTCGGGAGTGTGTAAATTTTGGACTTTTTCAGTACGGGGTGAACTCTCAAATCAATCGTGCCTCCATTGAAACATATCTTCGCGGTGACCTTTCCAAACGTGAGGAAAGAATTTGGTTAACAAATGACCGTCGAATTGAATGCACGTCCGCAATGATTGTTCTGTTTCGTTAATCCTCGGCGCCCTGCGGGTGTTTACATGTGGTGGAGAGAGAGCCACCTTCCAACAAAACTCGGAAAGTGAGAGGCGAGGCTGCAAAATAAGAGGCACCTGGTGCTGGTGTCAACTGCGAGGGCACGTATTGATATTTATTTTATTATTTGGGCGATCAACCGGTAGGGTAGGTTTAAATGGAAGGGAGTAAACATCCTCCAGATGTTTCCATATGCAGGGCCTTATCTACCGATTCAATTTATTTCTTTATCTCAGCATACGTCCTACCTCCCTTCATCCCGTCCATAAAACTTTTTATCTTTCCTTCGCACTCACCCAACATCCTCTCCTCTATTACGGCCCATGATGCCCAAGGCCCTTCGTGATGTTTGGGGCAGACAAAACCAAGCGGTTCGAGGTCGACGCTACTTCTTAATTGTAAATACATTAATAAGCAGCAATACCTACGTCTTGAAGTGTAGATTAATTATGCCCCAATACTTTGTCCGTCAATGCGTACACCGTAAGCGGACTGTTTTAATCAATATCTAAGACTCTTGTCTTCATTCATCAATGTGCTGGAATCAAACCAAGTCATTGCATATCATAGATAGTGCATGTAGTATACAATTCTACAGTTCCAAAAGCAATGAAAAATAGTATCTCGCCCAAAGTCGAGATTGCGGATAAAAACTTAGCACGATTAGGCATCATTCCGTCAATTCACTGGGTAATGGAAGGAGGGTAGAGAAAAGCATGATATAGGCATTACCTTACTCTAAGCGATAGGAACTTAGAGGTCCTCGCTTTAAAGTCCCTTACGACAAACAGTCCCATTCTTGCACTGCCCTCCACCTAGTAGTAAAGAAAAGATTGAGATCCCACCGAAAAATATCCACCACTGGGATTAGATCCCTGGTCCTCGAGATGAGAAGACAGAAATCTACTTGATCAATACACCATCTGATCTCCTTAAAGTTGGACTGACGTAAGAATAAAATGAATGCAACCATGCTTAATTTTGATCACATTAATTGCTTACGAACGAAAAATATGGGGTAACTGTGAAGAATGAGGAATGGATGCTCCAGTAATGGACACGTATGAAAGAACTAGTCTTCGTTGGTTTGGCCATGTCGAGAGAATGGAATCGAATAATTTTATTTTCGGCACAGTGAATGATTTGCGGTTCTCTACGTTGGCGTAATTTCGTTTGACAAAGAAGAGTCGGTTAACCCCAAACAGGATGTCATACTAAGGGGAACCTATGTCCCTCGTTTTGAATTTTTATAATTTTGTTTGTGTATGAGCATATACGAAGAACAAATAAAAAATAAATAATGAAAATAACGAAGCAAATTTAAGGCAGAGGAGCGAATGGTGTGAAAGGGAACGTTAGACTGAAAAAGCAATGGTTGAATGTGGTGGCAGATACTCTTAAGATACGGAATGCTTAGAGTGTTAACCCCCTCCGTACCACCAGGTCCACATGGACCCATTAGGTCGTATTTACGAGACGCTTACGAAAGATAACAGATCCTAATTGGCACCATTGCGCTTCTAAGATTGAACGTTAGACCACTGACATCACCTAGCATTCCAACAATTTTCATCGAGAAGATGGCTTAGAGCTTCATGAAACGCGACAAATAAATTTTCGCTAAAAAAACAACCAATCCGATACCAGCAGAACTTTTAGCCACACTATATGAGAACGCCTGAAATCTGACATCGTCACTTCGACCTAAAGATGCCAGCTGAAACGCAGGCGAAGCTGAAGTCAATATACATACGTGGTGGAAAACACGAGAATTCAGACTTCACATCCTGAGCGTCACGTATGTCTCCGCAACTATCTCCTCAGTTGATGACGTCAAGGAGCATTGTGTAGCCCTCGTAGGATGATGAGAAAGTCTTTCATCGAAACGTCGGCCATCATGCAGACATCACCAAATTAGCTAGAGCGGTAATCGTGAGTCATTGAGTGCACATTTTAATAACTTTTGAAATAGGTCAAAAAAATTCTTGGACCACATTTTACTTAAATACCTCTACCTTTATGGTGGAAATCACCATACATGCCAGAATTGCAATGAAAATTATGCAAGAATTATATTTTAAAATTTTCACCTTTATTTAAGCAATGGTATGACTGGGGTTTTCGGCGCGGAATCGAAATTTAAGCGCAAATCATATAAAAATACGCTTTTTATACTCGGCATGATACCTTGATATTTGTTAGCAACCATTTTAATAATATGAAACATATTATTTCGCGTTTATCAGAAAACCTGTTCATTTGTAATGGGATTATTACGAAATATGTCATGAGCCATAAGGCTACGTTGTAAAGTAGTATTGTACTGACAAGACACCAATTTGGTAACATGCAGTTTTTTATTTTGCTTTTATCTATAAATAATCATTATAATGACACGTATGCAAAATTTTACGCAAATCTGTGCGAAGGCAAAAATTGCTCCAAGCTCCTTAACCCGGGAGAAAGCCCGAAAAGAACAATTCGCCAGGTAATTCTGAAATCAGAGCGAAGGTTTCCGCGGTGATGGTTTGATCTCTGCATTTTTCCGGGTTTTCTTCCGCGTCAGTTGGCTTGTGAACAACAATTTCTATGGTCTCCCTGATTTTCCCTGACACTTCCCTGATACTTCCCTCGGCAAATTAGGGAGGCCATAGAAATTCATAAAACACCGATTAATTTCAACAGAGAGGACAGATATCTCCTTCACAGCGCCTGGAAAAGACTCATCCAAGAAACAGCCAATCATAGAGCAGCACCCAGCCAGCCTACGGTATATAAGCGAGGCAGAAACCACACGCCGACACTTTCGACCTGAAGACGCTGGAAGGATAGCCAGCGAAACTGCTGTCCATAAGCCAACTGGCGCGGAAAAAACCCGGAAAAAATGCAGAGATCAATTCTGAAATCATTCAACGCCCCATTAGGTTTCACAGCTTGGAATTTGTATAGGTACTATATACAAATTTAAACTCGCCGATATGGGTCAAGTTAACTCCATTCGTTAACCGGCATTTAAACCACGCAAGCTGGAAAAATCATAACGAGTCACTAGTTTAACCACCGTGAAGAATCTCGATAAATCTCGGGGAGAGTTGGAAAGAGGCGTGGTCCTTCCACTTGACTTGATTGCTCGCGCGCCGAGCCGTGTGTGGCTCTGGGATCCCCTTCCATGACGGGAGTGGGGGGGGGGGGGGTCGCAGCATAACAAAAGGAATAAGATGGGGGCAGGAGAGAGGATCCTTTTTCACCCCCGTCCCGCAGTTTTCCTTTTCCCTTTATTCACGGCGGGGGACCACGGGTGGCGTCGCGGCTCATATTGAATGGTGGGGGCGGAGGAAAATAAGGAGGGTTGAGAAGAGGGAAGGGAGGAGAGTAGCCGGGGTGGCTTGGCTTCTCTCAGAAGAAGAATGAAAAGGCCCTTCTATTCTCCCCCACCCACACCACTCTACATTCCCCCTGTTGAAGGGTTTCGAAGCACGCGTCAGAATAAAAAATATTTTCTTTTCTCTTTTTGGTGGCGGCTGTGCTGCGGAGAAGATTACCTACGTGATATTCTCTAGGATGCGAAGGACTAGTACGAAAGGGAGAAAAGATTGCACGCGCGGATATCACACCAAAAGGATGTGTGACATGCCTGCATTAATAAAAAACAAATAATAAATAAAGTTTTATTATTTACAAATAGAAATGTAGAAGTATACAGAATAGTAGAAGATGAAAGGACCATATGGGAATCTATACAGAAAAGAAGAACCCGATGGATTGTTCACATTCTAAGGCACTGTTGGTTTGTGAGGAATATAACTGAGGGAAAAATAGAGGGAAAAGCCCCGAAAGGAAGCCAGAGGGATAAATGCATAGACCAAATGAAGAGGAAATACCATAATAAGAACTAACAGGGAGTAAGTAATTAGCTGGAGAGTACGGGACTAGCATTGTTTTACAAAGGATGGAGGACTGCTGACAACCAATCTTAAGTTAGAACGTCCAATGATTATAATGACTTCTAGATAATACACGGAAAGAGAAAAAGGAAAATGAAACTGAAAACTTAACTTTAGTGGAGTTTCTTGGTTGTTTATTTGGGAAGGCAACCACCCAGCGTCCAACCCGCGTCGTGAAAAGCCCAGCGTCGGAATTAGCCTACTCTCAACGAAAGGATCAAAGGGGATGGTGGTTTAATGTCCCAACCGGGGGACGGAGTACAGTACTCGGTGAAGTACAGTAGGTTCTCTTCACAGTGTATATAAAACTGCTGTTCACACAGAACCCAAGCAGGGATAGGGATTCCATTGAAATATCTCCGTTATTGCTCGGATTGGAACCAGGGCCCTGAGAATGGGAAACAAGTACTCTAGCCACGACACCAATCCGATCCTCAACTTCTGGTAACCTCGATAACAAGCCCCGAAGTAAGGTTTCCATTAAATAAAGTTACCCATGCATTGGGAAATAGCAAAAAATATACACAATAATTATTAGATAAATGCTAGTAAAATTTGTCTTCTATACCAGCAGAGGTAAACAGCAATTTTTTTCACACTTAAAGGCTTAATGAAAAAAACGGTTGAAATATCGAACGCTTTTGGCCCCACATACAAGTACCTTCGTCCAGGCATTGTCACATTAGGCTAGTGTAGGGGTATCATTTACCTTCGTAGGCTGCCTAGGTTAGTTCGACAGTCTCTGGCGTTATATGGTGGAACAGCATTTTAATACTTAAATAAAAATGCAGTCATGGTACTGTTCACTTAAATTTTAATGTAAATATTACACTACACGTGTTTCGACGTTTCTTAGGGCGTCATTATCAGCTCTACACAAGTTATGTCTCCAATGGGAATATTTATACATTAGCAAAGGAAAGAGGGGGGGATTCTTGACAAATGAAGGAGGTAGTAATACGGAAGGGGGGGGGGGTACGGTTGATGGAGAATAACATAGGGGGGGTGTTGTTACGAGACATGTGACCTTCCCGAGGATTCGGGAGTGTGGCCTATTGGGGGGAGGGGGGGGAGGGTTCTTGTGAAATGTGGAGATAAGCAGAGGAAAGAGGAGAGGGGGGGGGGAAGGGAGTACAGGCTTGGGTTGTCAGGTGGACAAGGATAGAATAGGGGAGTGAACATCAAATTCAACATAATTAAGAAGTTTGATCCTTACTACTACCTCCTTCATTTGTCAAGAATCCCCCCCTCTTTCCTTTGCTCATGTATAAATATTCCCATTGGAGACATAACTTGTGTAGACCTGATGATGATGCCCTAAGAATCGTCGAAACACGTGTAGTGTAATATTTACATTAAAATTTAAGTGGATACTACAATTACTGCATTTTTATTTAAGTGACTAGGTAAGGTTTGTCCTATTATAGGGATTGGGTTCCCACTCCTCAAATAGAAAAATCTTAGCACTTTAAAAACGTAGAAGTGTCATGAGGGAGCAACCTCAGATTTGTAAATAAAGGAAAGGAAGGCTAGCAACGAGTCGTTTCAACAGTTACTCTAATGTTCCTTTTTTCAGAAACATAACTACAGTCAAGTATGATGCAGACGTGGCACTCGTCTTGCATGTGACACCCTTAGCACCTCTATAGGTCAGCAAGAATAACTAACCAGCCACTATGGTATGCTATGGAAATACATTTGAGTAAATAGGCATCACGTAAAAAAATAATTCATATTTGAAAGAAAACTACAGTTCCTTAAGAAAAACAATACTAAGGTACTCTTCTGGGGGTATTCTAAAGTATTTATATTTCCTCCTCCACACACTCGCATCTATGTCGAGTTGCAGTGAAATGATATCAATTTTCCCTTCTACTAAAGATAAGATTCTCTAAATTCATGGACACTTGAAAGATTTTTAAGCAAAAAACCTTCGGAATCCAATAACTACCATAGCTAACTTTAAGCCACCATGAGTAGGAATACACTGTGGTCTGCCGTAAGCTTTTATTTTCTCGCCACTACACGGCGCCACTGTGCGACGAGCTGCAAGTCTGTTGCTACTACTGTCGTGACTAAATACTACTGTGATTAAACTCAACGTAATAACTTCCGCCATTGGAAATGAATTTTCATCACTGAAGAAAATAGAAGCACAAGTACGCAAGAGCATTAGATTTTTCATGCTATCAAATGAATTAAATACCTTTTTAAATAGGTACCAGCGTAAGCACACAACGTCTATAGAAAACTTCTTGCATGCCCTTGCGGTTCTGTCAGATTAAGCATTCACCAGACCTATTCAAGAAGTGGGCTGGAAAAGAACACAGAGGACATTTAAAGAGAAAAAGAAGCAAATTGGAGTGTTGAAAAATGAAAACGGAAAAGAGGAGCAGGAGAAAGCATTCCGGTGCTCTATTATGGATCAAAAGAGTTTCCTTCAACTTCCTGGAAGAGGAAAAGTTCAAGAAGGGAAGTTTAATCTATCCCTTTGTCCAAATTTACCGAAGAGAGCGGTGAAAGTTTCCGATGCCCAGCATATAAACCTTACAAGTTAATCCCTGCATGCTGCGATTTCCAATGTAAAATCTTTCCATGATGGTTTTATTCAGTCAATCTCGTTATAAAATAATTTAAGAGAAAGATTTTATTCCCAGTCAATCTCGTTTGAAAATAAGCTAAGAGGAATATTTGCAAGGAGTAAATAAAGTTGACACGAGCTATCAAATTTTTAAAACGTATTTTACGTTGTAAAATATGGTGATGGAAAACTTTGTTGTTGTCGAAATGTGTCCTTGTAGTGACATAAGAGTAATAAACCATGAATGCTTATCTATCTCCGGGTTTCCACCGCTTAGGTTGCTTTTTTTGAGACAACAGTTTCGCCCGTATTCAAACAGGCTTCTTCAGGTCGAAACTGCTGTGCCAAAAAAAAGGAAACCTACGCGCTGAAAACTCGGAAATGGAGTAGCATTCTTCTGAACGCCGCGGAAAATTACGATGGAATATAGTAATAAACCATGTTTCGAGCATGTTTCAATTGAAATATTTCCACAAACAATAAATTTGAATGATATCTCTACTTGTAATTACTGTAAAGTAAAATTACTTTGAAGTTAAAGAAGGTGTGCCAAGTGAAAGTAGACGAAAAGGATACACCAACGAAGGTAAGGCAGAACGCCTTAATCTCAAGTCATTGGTAGTCCAAAAACAGTTATCTGCGAATGTGGATGGTGTTATAGAGCAGTGGAAAGACTACGGACCAGAAGCTCCACGTTCAAATTCAGGGGAGATAATTTTTGGTGAGTACAGATTAACTCAAGCTACTTCATTTCCTGAGCAAGAGGGACTTCTGGATAAAAAAACATGCGGCACAGGGAAGGAACCAAACCCCATATCGATTCTGATGGAGCAATATTGTACGCAAGCACTCTTCCCATCACACACCCTAGCTGTTATCGAAGAAATTATTCCAGATTATGTTTATCCACTTGAAAAGTTCCAATAGAATCATTAGGATTTGATTCTGATTCTTGAATAACGCATTCATTTACAAATTTTTAATGAAAACAATTGCATTTACATTTATTTTAAAAATTAATTTTTCTATTATTTCTGACAGCATTTCGAAGGTGAATTAAATATGATGTGATAAGGAACACTTACAGTTGTAGAACATAAGTTTACCTTTATAATCGAAGGCGTACGGAATTCTGCTGCAAAGAATCTTTCATCCTATAAAATAAAAGTATCAGCAAGGAGGTTCGGTAAAAAAACAGAGAGTATTGTCAGAGTTTTCACAAAGTAGAATGGTCATAGAAAAACACGAGGCGGATCAAAACTAACAATGAAAGATCTGATAATGAGCGTTGAAAATGTGCTATAAGAGCAAGGATATTTGTATTTTATGGGATAAGTAATTCGAGAGGGGCATGAGTAATGCGAGACCATCAAAGTCGGGGGCAGTTGAATGCAGTGAAAATGAAAGATTAACCAGTGAAAGTGAGGAACGTGATTTCACAAAGAAAAAGGATTCATGGGGGTAAAGAGAAGGCAGTAATCATGAAGAGTGGCGGAAAATGTATAGGACATGTATCAACAAGCATTAAAGAAAAGAATAAGACATAAATAGAGTTATGCGACCACGAAGGCAAAGGATGGCAAGTCAATTGGGTGGAGCTACTAGGGGACACTCTATGAATCTTCTGTTATGTTACATATGGTACAATACCTCTTGTGACAATATTACCTATTATGTACACGGTCTTCCAAAGCCGAAATATATACTCCAGGATTATGTTTTTGCATGAATACTATCTTTAGTAAGGGTTGAAATTTAGAATCTGAAATACATGTATGCACAATGTGTGTGGGCATATGGATGAACAAGAGGCACATGAAGAGCCCAATTAATCACGGTTTGTATAAAAAATGCAGGCCCGAGGATAGCTCTTGCAAATAATTTAGAGACTTGGCCATTCTATTCTCATTATAAATTCTGTAGTCGCCCACGTTCGCCCAAGTTCGTCGTTCCTCTTTCGTTCCTCTAACGCATGGACATAAAATGTTTCTTCTAAACATTTGTATAGTAGATTTTATTTTGAAAAATAATCACGGCTCAGCGCTTAATTTTAATATAAAGCTTTTAAATTCCTTTGTCCTCTTTTGAAGGTCTTAAATATCACTTTCCTAGCCTTTTTTTAAACCCGTAGTGAAGTACTCTTTCGCTCCATAACGCATATTCAATTTCTCCAAAAGGATATATCAGTTATTCAAGTTCACATTCTAGACTGCTCTGTCAGTAAAAGTTGACACTACCAAATGATGTTTCGCTAGATTGATTTTATGAATTTCCATTTAGAATTCTGCATTTTTTTCTTCAAAATTTTCCACGGCAATTCTTTTTCACCAACAAGTAGTTTCATCAGAGAATTAAAGTACCTATCTATAAGGTGTCAGTATGAGAAAACGTTTTGCGTTTTCTGCCAACGGACAAAAGTACGCCATTACTTCTTAGCTCCTCGTATTTCGACTAAGAAAGAGAAAAACATCAAAAAACTCGAAACAGATAAAATTCTTCTTCAGGCGACTCAGGCACTCTTTATTCAATCATTACTAAAAAAAATTCAAACTGCTCCTCCTTCAATCATCCAAGTCTGCTGCTGTGAGAAATCCAAGCGAATACTGGCGAAAGAGCACCGAAATCTTCCTTGAGAAGATTAAAAATGCTTTTTTATACCGTCATTCATAACATTCAACAAACACAACAGTACCAGATAGATAGGATTCCTAAATTTGTTCAGATCGGTGACCAATAATGCAGGAAATAATTTAAAGTATACATTAAGCAAGAAAATATGTGACCAATATTTTTTCATCGGCTGCGAATCCAAATAGTTGTATGAGTAATTAAATCACAGGATTGAATACTAATACAAAGAGATATAAGGGTCATTCTCATACCCACTATTTAAGAAAAATATTTGGGCAGTCATAGAGAAATATAAATAAATCAAGCTCATGGGTACACATGGTTGGGTGGTGACTGCGATGGATGCATTATAAAAGCCATCGAAAATTCTGCAACAAGAGACTCTCTCGATCCATTACTTAATTGTTAAAGTTGACACAGCACATATTTTTGTTATCCTCTCCAGTACATATCCTCTAATCTTCTGCGAACGAAGAAAGTCTACAGGTTACCTTACTTGGGTAGCTGCGGTCATAAAACAACTAAATCAAATACTTTAACCAGGAAAATCCTATAAACACCATCTGCCATACGCTAACAATAGGCTAAAATTTCTAATTCTGCATGGTAATTTTTTACATTTTTACTAGAGCCAATGCTAAAGTTGTGAAACAGCAAGGCACATAAAGATACGCCAAGATATTCAAACTTAGAATTATCTCCAGCACGCATATAACTGGTATAATTATAATTTCCCTGCCCATAGATCACTTCTAGTATATCATAGTTTCGAAATTGTTTCGCGATTCTGTAAAGTACGCACAGGAATGACTGCCATATTTTTACGCTTTTCATAATCCGTTATATTCTGGCCACAAAAAAAAACAATTCTCTTTGGAATTGAACGATCATACACTTCCTCATACAGTTCTCGAGCTGGTCGAAGGAATATGATATAATCTTAAACTTGCAATCATCAGTTTTATATTACTTTAAATTTTGATAGGATTGACGTAATTTTGATAGAAACACTTCGACATTCTGAATGGTTTTTGACCGCACCAGTAGGCATGGGATTGAAATGTTCATGAATTTTATCACCTCTTTGTTTGCTCCCATTGATAATTCCCGTCAAGCCTTTTGCTGTTAATACGGGATATGGAGTATCGTCATAAAGCACATTGGAACACAAAATGTAGGTATCTTCTACCATTTTACTAATGATATTTCTTCTCTCAAAACAAAGATTACCTATCTGAAACAGATACCTAATAAAGAAAATCAAAATTAGTCTCACAGCAACAGGTAAAGGTGTAATGTAATGTAATATATTTTAAGGTGTTGATACAGGGACATGTAGCTGTATACTTTTTTCATCATTTTTCCCCTTACTTCATCTTCTAAATATTTTACTTTAAAAAATATCATTTTCCTTTTTAACATGAAATTTCCTGTAGTTTGAAACCACACATGATTTTCTTAATGATTTTTTTAATGATTTTTTTTTTAATTTTAGGATGTTTTTTTCAACATGCCGGCCAAAAAAACGCATTTTGCGTGACAGTACGGATGTTTATATTTAGTATGTTGATAAGGAGCGTGATACCTACCATTTACAACAAGAATCATTTTTGTTACAATTAGTTCCACCTCTAACACTATCTCTACTACACTATTAAGCGGGCAAGGTATATGCCATCCCAAGGTTATTCATTTTTCTCTTGAGCCAGACGTCTGTATAGCTCACGCAAAGGTTCCTGGCGCAGTTCCTGGTGACCTGCGGCAAGAAGAGGAGGTTGAAGTGAAGGTGGTGAAGGGAAAGGAAGAAGGGAGTGAGAGATAGGCAACGAAAGACAATGAGGCAGGAGAGCTACTCTATTTCACGAATAAAGCTCGAGACAAACACACACGCATGGCAAGAGGTTGAAATCACTCACCACTAAGACTTCAACCGGGAACATTACTTGAAGTCCTATTGTGCGACAAGTCTAAACTAGTCTACCACTTATCGAGGCTATTGTGTTGTCAGCAATTAGAGGGCTTTTTAATTGGCCCTCCAAACTTAACAACCTCACTCACCCATCTTGCTGAATTTTGAAAGTTCCGTAGCCAGTATCCCAAAATTGTTCACTGCGCAGCGCAAGGAACTTGCGCGAGAACTATTTTTATAAATTTCTAACAGATTCTGGATTTTTATTTTCGCAATCGGTTGACTGGTCCTTGAATAATTAATTAGTAATTTGATTTGGTGTTGAGCCTATACTTGTTGATTTTAGTTAACGATTGGGGATATATTTCACTTTGCGTCCTAAATTCTCACCCGATCTTGATAAGGAACCCCAGTTCTTTATTGTTCTTATCGGCAAGAAAACGAAATTGCTTTTCTAGGAACGATGCAAAGCCTATAAGCTAGCAAACAGTCCGCGTGTCGTGGCCAACATAGCCTAAGAAGATTCACCTTGCTTCTCAAGAACTCATTAAATCTTGTACGCTGATGGTTGGCTGTTCTTATTGCACGTGTCCATGAAATAATTCAAGAGATTACTTTAAATATTATATTGCACCCATTGATTTAAGAAGAGAATGCGAAAGTTTAGCACAATAGCAGAATATCGAAGCCAGTAAAATGCACAATCGGCCAAATTTAATGGAATAGTTTTGCAGTTAATAGGCTGAAATACTAGTTGTTAGCAGCGATATTGTTACGGTACCGTAATTATTTATCTATAAATATGCAAAATTGAAGTAATATAAAAAGAGAACTCCGTTATACAGAAGGTTTATGAGGAAACTGCGCGTGGAAGTCATGCTAGGTAGTCCATTTTTCGCTAAAAAACAGTATTCACCTTTGTGCATCAAGACGACATATATCCTCTTATTTAATATATGATTGCATTCGTGAAGGACCCGAAAATGGGAAAGCTAATGGTAAAATTTACGCTTAGGGTTCGTGACAACTGTCAACACAGGAACCGGCGCTAAGATTCAATATCGTGTCGCCAGGAAGTCTCAATAGCATGGCATAGGCGTCGAAAATATATGATGGTAAGAGAATGAATGAATGACAAAGACAGTGTATGAGGACTTTCTAGAGGAAGGAAGAGGCTAAAAAATCACTGTACTCTATGGAAATTCTGACAAGCAAGAAACTCGGGGAAGAGCCAGTGAACGGGAAAGTAAGCTTTTCACTGGTGTTGGATTGTTTTTTTTTATATCCAGAGGGGTGTTACAAGTCACAAACTTTTCTTTCCGTCAAAACGTCTACCCACAGAAGATGTCGTCAAAGTATCGAAAGAAACTGAATGCATTATTCAAGCCTTGGGGCCAGCAACAGTTTCCTTTGTCTTAGGACAACCAATGAAGAACGAGGCAAAAAAATATAGGCCTAGCGTTAGTCCTCGTAATTCTACGCTGCGAAAAAAATAATTTTTATGCATGTTTCCAGGATTTAGAAGATATTTTTAGAGAGTAGGTGGACTGGAGGATATTATTTTGACCCCGTGCTCTATATCTCTTGAACTGATAGACGCGACAAAATACACCACTGAACTGATAGGTTAAAAATTCCTTATTTACACGCACCATTTTACCGCCTTTCCACCACGCACCAAACAGCGAGACACTAACATAAGACATCCATTTCACTCTGCCCTTTTCCTCATCCTTTTCCTAATTTCATCCTCTCTTTTCATGGCTGGTGTCCTTTCACCCCCTGCCACACGCTTCTAAGGCGGCTTGTAGGGTAGTATGTAGGTGTAGATGTAGAATCAAATAGAGTTAGAATTCAAATGAGTTCTCCACCATACCCACGTTGAAATTCTTCCACAACCGATACCCTAAGTCAAGAGTATACTTAATAAAGTGAGGTGATACATGCCCCTTGTGCCCTAATCTAATTCCTTCCCCATCCCATCAATAACGACACAACACAGACAAACTTTGTAGAACCAACTGTTTAAAGTTAAGAGCCCGAAAAATTTGGTATTTAGAGCAGCTTCAACTTTGACCTTATGTGTTCACTAATACTTTTTTTACTTTAAAGCTCTAATGGAACTTAAAAAAAAGCGATCGCGTATTGCGGGCATAGCTCAGGGAAAACTTCACGGCCAAAATTTTCAAATGCTCATATGTATTGCATTTCTTATGCTACTTACAGGGTTTTAAGAGTGTTATTGAAGCGAAATAGTGTTGTAAGAGGAAAAGTCACAGTGGAGAATTTCATTTACAAAAAAAGATAAAAAACTAATTGTCACCCAGCTGTTTTGGTAATTGCCTCGTGGTGTTTTTTATGTAAAGACAAAACCATGTTACTATCCCAACAATGAATGGCGTGATGGGTACGTATGTATTTATTTCTGAATAGCTACTGATTAGAAAACCAAAGCGCCAATAAGAATTACCTTTTTGAAGAGATCATTGAAATTCGAATGCAGAAACCGTCTAAAGGGAATGAAATTGTCGTATTTTGGCACTTTTATCGCAATAAGACGAATACACTACCCCATAATGGCTTAAATATCAGCGTATGTATATTTAAAGTATGACTTAAATATAAAACACTGGGAATTACATTTTTCAGTTAACGCAATGCCTACCAAGTAAAGATTGCTACAATGGCACTTTCACTGACGAGCCTTTAGCTTAAAAATGCCCCAAATTAAGTTGACCGTTTGACATGGAATTGGTTAACGCAATGGTAAATAACACCTTGAGCGAAAACTTTTCATCAGAGAAGCATATTTGTGACACTATTACATAAAGGCATTTAATATATTACCTAAAAAGGTTAAGACTGCAAATAAGTTAAGTGGATTCTTAAATTGTGTAAACCATAGTTATTGAATATAGAAAATGTAAATAGTTTCTTTTTTCTTAAATAAGCTCTTGATTTTACTCAAAGTGTATCGATACGACCGTATTATGTTATGTGGTAAATCTTTAGTTATCTATCGTAAATGAAATACTAACTTTGTTTCCTTCCACAGATTTATTTTCTTGGTACAACATGTTTCGACACATCGGTGTCATCATCCCCCCCCCACCCCCACCCCTTCCCCACTCACGGTTTTCCATCGACTCATACTCCAACCGTCACCCCTTACCTCTCCCCACCCTGGGTTTTTTTCCCCTCCCGATAACCCACTACCCTCATGATATATATACACGTGAAAACTATGTTTGAATTTGTACCTGATGATGACACCGATGTGTCGAAACATGTTGTACCAAGAAAATAAATCTGTGGAAGGAAACAAAGTTAGTATTTCATTTACGAAATTCAACTTCCACCTAGTTGAGCCTGAAACAATGGAACGTATTTTTAGTTATCTATGTGCATGTATAATGCAACGTGCAAGATATCATGGTTTAATGTCTGATTTGCAGAATTTCATTGTAGGTCAGCTGGGTCAGCAGTGTTGCATCATGTCATTTTGATGGTGTCCCCACCCTCAGGCCGATTGCCTTGGGGGACACCTAGCTCCACATTGTTTTCATTGTTAAGTGTAAAAAAATATGTAGGTATTTGTTTACGGAGCAATAAATTTCAATTTCAATTTTTACAACTGAACAGATAAAACTGAAATCATATCACTCACAAAACCTAATTGTGATATTTCACTTAATTTTTCACGTAGGTAAATGGACGTACGTATTTAAAACAAGATTCTGATTCGAGAAAAAATATTCGCAAGAAAATAAATAAAGTGGTCTAAGTGAAATTATTTATCTTACATAAAACGTAGGTATTTTAATTTCAGGCTGTAGATTAAAATAACACTTTTTGCGTTTCTTAAGGAAAAATGTCTATTTTTGCATTTTTTAAAGAAACCTACAATAAGATTGATCCTGCCTATTATAATTGGTATACTTGTGAAGGAATTCGCGGAAATTATTCTTACCAAAGAAACAGCTGTCACGTTCCTTAATGAATGGAACATCACAGGATTTTCTCTCGAAATATTTGGCAGATAGATTTTGAAGGTTAAAGAACAATAATGAATATTATTGAGAATCGTTTAAGCCTGATATGCAATCAGTTTGTATAACCTAATCGTTTTCCAATTAAATATTTTTCTAAATATGGAAATTATAAAACGTTTCTATTTGATTCTAATATATATAATTAAAATATAGTGTTGGTAAAAAAGTATTTATTTTCAGTAAAAATTTTATACTTCTTTCATAAAATTATTATGTTTCTTATTTTAGGCCGCAAAAAAACTGTAGACAGGATGCGACATGAATACCGGTAACTATTTACATCAGGATGAGAAACTCCTTTCCCTTGATCACCACGCTTGCTTGCTACTTCGCATTTTCACCACATGCCTCAGTTTTATCATACGTGTCATTATATTCCACGTATTCCAGTCGTCCGGCCCTTCAACCTTTCGTCCACATCATAAAAAAGCGTAAAAAATTGAATATAAAAACAACGCACTTTCTCCACTTTCACGTCGCTTGCATCTAAAAACCGCCGACCTCACCCAGACTGTCCGCATTCTGGATAAAGAATGAGCTTTGGGTATCAAAGGGATCTCCCTCTTTCCTCCCTCCCTCCGGGAAGGAAGGCACCCGACGTGCATTTGTCTAACACCACCACGCCCCCACACGTCTTCTCCCACGTTCCCTGCCTAGCAAGACCTGCTCATCTCCATTTTTTCAGGAAAATATTTCATTCTAGGGCTGAAACGATACCAGTTTCTCCGATACAATCTGATGTCGATACTTTATTTACCGTTATCTCACCGTTGAGTATGTACAATTATAGGTATCCATGTCGTCTAGCAAATAAGGAAGATATTTGTTATCTCGCAAGTAGTATCACCAGCGATGGAAGAAGAAAGAAATATATTCTGAGCAAAATAAACCAAGCAAAGAAGACATTCCACCTGAAGAGGAGTCTGCTAACAGCTAGTAACAAAATCCTGGAAAAAATGAGTGAAAATATATATTAAGAGCATGCCTTTATGCGTAGTGAAGCCTGTCCAATAACAGCTACATAGCAAAAGAGATTGGAAGCAAAGGAGATGTAGTGTTACCAAAGAATTATGGAGATCAAATCGACGGAGAGAAAAACCAACGAAGTCCTGGGAAGAGCTATAGAGAAACAAAGTACAATGGAAACTCTGAGAAGATGAAGAGACAAAATTGTTGAACACATTTTGCGACCCAATACTCTGTTGAAAACTATAATGGAAGAATAAATACTTAGGAAGAACCACAAAGGAAGACCAAGATTGGAATGCATCATACACATTATGAAGGATGTCAAAGTATGTAGGAATCAATGAATCATGGCTGGCGGAGAGAAAAATGGAGTGACGAGCTACAGGAAACCAATCTTCGAATTGGTGACTGGTGGTGATTGTGATCATGTAGTAGTCAAGAAAATATCCTTCGTGTCACCCAGAAACTTGCACAATCTGACTTTTGCTGGTAATCTCTGCTTTACAATAATCTCTGAGTCTCTAATAGTTACAAACCTAGTCTTTCTATCGGCTAAGCTACACTCTTTGTTCGTTCAATGCAGTTTTGAGGAGCTGTTCTACTCTCCTTAGCCGGTTTTTCAACTCGTCCACTGAATTATTCTGTGCAGGGTCCCACATTCTTGCGGGGTACAAGAGTTGCTGCCTGACCAGAGTTAAGTAACATCTCTCTTTAATTTTTTTCACCCGAGAATCTTCCTACTAGTCATACGATAAAACCTTATACATTCAATGCAGCGCAAAACATTTTTCAAATAAGTATTTTCCAAGACAGGTCTGAAGTCATAGTGATTGACTATTTAACTTCATCCTTTGTATTTATATTTACTCCCTAAACTTGGCATGGCGTAGGGTAAACGAAATCAAGCAGTTTAAATGTCATCAATTCTTTCTAAAAGTTAGATCATCCGATACATATGTCAATACTTCCTAAAATATCGTTACCGGTCGATGCCGTGAATTATCACATGCATCGAAATTGGTCGATACGTATCGGAACAGACCTATTTTTATTACATCTTCCAGCTCCCATCACCTCACAAGCGACGTGTCCCGTTTTTCTTCCCTTACGTCCACGACTATCCTTCTTTCCGCTCATCCGTCCTCCCACAGGCCGTCACCTCCAACGCTTCCGTACCCTAGCTAACCCTGTCGAGTGACCCCGGTGCGTTACATCACACACATCCGTGAGGATGGGGTAGATTTATTCGCCTCCAAGTTGCTGACCCTGAAGGTGAATGGAGATTTTGCTACGTGCGCAGCAATGCTTCAGCTGAAGGTGAAGTCGACGTCGCGTCGGTCAGGTTTATTGGTATCAATTTTAAGGGCCCGGAATACTGTCGGTAAGGAAGAGGTCCCACCTTTCATGCTCAAAGATGGGTAGGACTTTACAACGTAATCTCAGTTATAAGAAGCGGTATCAGAATATTAGTAAATGTAAATTCTAATAATATTAATACATTTTTAAGGTTTTACTTGATTTAAATTACTAATGGTTCAACAAAGAAGGATATAACTTTCACTGGAAAGTCTTTAAGGGCCATATTGAAATGCCTGTGGCGTTATGAGAAAGTACTACCACGTGAAAAGGAATGGTAATTTTTTTCCCAAAAACTAAATAAATACATAGTTGAGTTTTGTAGTGTACTGTTTAGCGTTGACTGCCAAGAAGACTTGATTTTGCGTTGAGCTTTTCTTTGATTTAAACCACATACTTCGAACAAAATCTTAAAACAAAAATAGCAGAAAATATTAATAAATGGCTGGGAATATGCATTTTCTCTATCATACACAATAATGCACCACGGTAGTAAAATTTAATATCACGTGAGACCAGCCAAAGAGGTGTATCCTCTTCCTCTTTGTGAAAGAACCGGATAAAGTATAAAATATGCTGGGTTTATTGCTTGACCGCATGAGTCCATTGATCGATCTTCGGGTCATACTTATCTAACTATACCTTCACAGATTTTCCGTAGCTATTCTTTGGAGATTGCGAAGATGTCGGTCCCATTGCAATCCATTTGAATATGTTTATAATAAATTGAGAAAAATTATGATTACCGTTCTGCACATACTTTTTATGGTTTTTGTTTTCCATTATCATGGGCATCTTTGATACCTGCCAGAAGCTATGGGTATTTTCTTGCAGCTAAATGTGCAATCACGCATTCCTCCATGACAGCGTTTCCAATCTTTTCTCAACTTGAGTATTCCTTATTTGGATTCACCTACCCTTTGGTAGCCTATTTATGTTGAAACTACCCAAGCAGTCAGAATAATTACAGATTGAGAATATGCATGACATACTCGCTCCATTGTCCAGATTTTATTGCATGTACCTAAACTAAAAGTGCGTGCCACAAGTTGGGAAACACATAGTTTATACCTACAGAGAGGTAAATTCGGTTGCTCATGCTATTTCATGAAATAATTGTTGTGCGCATCTGCCATATAGTTTACCAATTCCTTCGGTGCAAAGCTTAAAATGATTGCCGTAAGGACTGTGATTTTTGACGTATCGTATATGTTTGGAAGAGGTAAAAAACGAAAATAGTGTTAAGTGGTCATTCAGGCCAAACTAAGAGTTAAACTGCAAGACATTATAGGCATACTCAGAAAGAAAAATGTGCCATCAGAATTTATGAACATAAGATATGGCACGTTATACCATCGCCACCGTGGCGCTGGCACTTCTGGATATAGGATACTTCAACAGGAATAAAACCACTCAGATATTAATGCTGTATACATTTACAGAAGAAATTAACACTAACGTAATTATGCACTAAGGCAAAAGTCTCAGATCATTCATATTTAATATTCTATCAGAAATGCCCGTTGATTCTTAACGGCAGAGACAAAAGTAAGAACAAATATAGTTGTTCTATTCAAACTGAAGAGAAACTGACTATTCATTTATCATCTAAGGGGTTTTTACTAAGTGGAAATTACACTTTTGTCGCTTAATGATGCATAATTAGCAATTTTATTGAAATGGTTTATTCTTAAAACAGGTAGGTAAGATCGCTATAAATTTCGAGCATATTTTCCTCTAAGTGAGTTTGTGAGAGATTTTTTCCAGCATCAAGAGACCCCATATTTGAATTTTTATTTGAAATAAGTATCATGTACCTACGCTCAATTTCAAGTTCATTCCGAAGCTAAATAGAAAGCAGTGATTTGAGAACTTAGAGCCGATTGGAACCCCAACCGTCCCCTTTGAGCTCTAGAACTGTATTAAAGTTTGATAAGTGTAATACGCAGGTCTCTCTATCAGAGTGCAAAATTATACGTAGTAAGCGATATACAACGCATACCGATGGGTCCTAATTATAAGAATTAATATTACCTGCTAAATTTAGATACCTACACTGTAAAAACCGTTAAATGAACATACAGAGATTGGGATAAAAATACCTAAACTGAAATCTCACTTAAAATTTGCTTTAATTATAATTATTAGAAATAATTAGAATAATTTATCCAATGTAATGTAAGCCATAAAAGGCCGTGGCAAAATTTTCCATCCATAGCCATAGCTCAAGATGCCATGGAAATATGCCATCGTTGAAACATGACAAAAAAATTGATAATTTTCGAATTGGAAACCTAATTTTAAGGAAAGACAAAACATAATTGGATACAAGAATTACAAGCAAAAAAACAACCTCTGAAGTGATTCCGATGCTTTTTTTATGGGAGTAAATCAGGGGACTCGCTAAGCGGCCCTGAGGAAATTTAAATATAGCCTATATTTGTCATAGCACACTTGATTTCTCACCTGTACAATTTAAAAGCAATCGATTCGGCCATTTTTGTGTGATTGAGTAGCAAACAAACAGACGGGCACTATTAGATTATTATATATTAGTATAGGTATGATGAATGAAATGAAGTAAGATGTTAAATCCTGGACAGGTACCACTTCGGCAACCATAACATTAAAATCATATCTGGAATCTGGAAAAATAAATATATGGGCACGGAATGCAAATCACGCATGTCAAATAAATGTATCAGGCAAATACGGTCTAGAAACAAGAACTGACACAAGGCACGTCAAAAGACTAATGCGTACAATAGAAATGCGGACGATAAGAATGATCGCGAGCAAAACACTCCGTGATAGAAACAGAAACATCGAGTCAAGGCAGCAGAACAATATAAACAACTACGCCAGATGAACAAGAGAGCGGAGAAGATACTGGGACTCGTGTATCTGTAGAATGACGGAAGACAGTTTCCCCGCACCGTCAAAGATAACATACCCCACGGCAAGAGAACCGATAGGAAAACCACCAAAAATGTGGACAGACAGCTGGCAATCCATGACCATGAATAATTTTCAGTTAAAAGTAGGAAATTCGCCTAGTTCCAGAAGAAGACAAAACTTAAAGCAACGATTTATGGACAAGAAGACATTGTAATTCCAATTCAAAGGAAATAATAGAAAAAACTACGAACCCAACAATTTTTCAAGGCATCGCGCAATTTTATTTTTTATATCTTGTACATGTGGATGAAATATAAAGGAAATATTGCGAAGCTATTTCATCAATATTTACCAAAGCACCAAACTCGACCTTACCTCGACTTTTTTTAACCAACAAGTCGAGATACCCCAGTTTGAGTTGCTCCATCATCTAAAAAAGGAAATGAAATTTTATGAAGTAAAATGAACTTGAAAGGGTATCTTTTTTACATTTCTAGGTTCACTGATGTGCATTAGATTTTTTACGGTATTAGCTACTTGCACTTTAACAAAATTTTATAAGTCAAAAGTTATGGTTTTTGAATCGTAAAAATTGATAGCCCATGTTTGACCATTTGATGTTGCTATTCTTCACTCTATTAACTTTTTCTTTTGAACCAATAAAGCCAGGTTTATTATAAAAAGTTTGATATAAACGATTTGCTTGTATTGCAACACTTGCACAAGTTTTTGTAAAAAGTGTAAAACTCTGCTAACTTCGAAGTGAATGTCTTGATTGACACTTAAGTGATACCGTTGTGTTCTCGAGAATGCCAGCATTACGGACACTTAGATGAAAATAGGTAAATATTACCAACATTATTAATAGTGATGCATATTAACTTTGGGCGTACCGTAACATTAGCATTGCTTTACTTGCTAACATTAGCATTACCGTAACATTAGCGTAAGCTTTAGCATTGGGGAGGGGAAGATGGGAGAAATGTTTCATGTACATAAATAAACACAGAAATTAACCAGCTTTGAAGTGTATCATACTGCACTAAAATTCCGTTTCCTTGTTTATAAGATATATCATCTCAAACTCGGGTGTGTCCACTTTTTACAGAGAGTAGTCAAACATCTAGTGTATCGATTTTCCCATAGTTTAACTTGTGTTTTAGTCTGTAAATGTTTGGATTAGACTCAAAAATATCAAATTCTAGACTTAATGCTCACTAAGGACATTACTTCAAATTAATCTTATCTCTATAAATCTATTTTCTGTAACTGTTCACTACTAAATTACTTTCAACTTGCTGGGAAATAGCTCAGAACACATGCAAAAAACTTTTATAGCCATTGCCGGTTTTGGTCTCGGGATGTACTCTGTACCGCTGCCCCATACATTTGCCTACTCAGCCCCGGGAAGTTTTCAATGCCCCATAAACTGTATGGAGTGAAATGGACCCAAGAAACTGTAGAATACGTCAACTAGGATCTTTCTTCTGAGAATTTCCAAGGCAATGTAAATCCATTCGTTTATTTTTTAGGGGTAATCAAAAGAGAAAAAATCTCTCTTTCTTAGTTAAGCTGCGTCAAGGAGGATTTGAGTCGGTTTCCTTGAGGTAGACATGTTGGCTCTACCACGCACGTCGGGACAGCTGAATGCAGCATGAGCTATCGGATGTCCGAATGAGAGAAACGAGGACCGTGGGAGATTAATTGAGATACCGCGGGGACGTCGAAGGGGTGTGACCACCCCGGGGTCCGGATGTCGCCGAGCGGCGTTTATATTAATGGTGTTGCCCTTCTGACCACCAGCAGCTAGCGGCGTGACTGACTGGACGTGACCGCGAGGTGAACTTAGTACCACCTGCCTCGTGTGCCTTCAGTCTCCTTCCTATTCAGCAGAATTAAGCCTGATCCTTTCGAAGAATTAATAAAGGAGTTATTAGGAATTCAATATAAATTATACTCTGTTATTTAAATTTTTCATTGGAGGAGGTGGAGGAAGTATGTTACATACTTTAACTAAGGTGAACACTTGGTTTACATTTTTTTTTTTAACACTGAACCAAAATTATACCACCAGTAGCCAAATGATGTTAAAGTTCAAACAAGCATCTTCAGTTTCTTAAAATATGACAGCTTTTTTCCAAAAAGATTGGAATCCATCTAGAATAGAGAGAGAAACACTGGCTAAATTTCCACACTTTCATTGACCATCGACCAAGGTTTCGGAACGTTATGCCAGCACCACGGTTGTAATGGTATAGCGTGCCATATCTTGAAGATATGGCTCGTTATGGATATCTATCGTTTCCACAAAGTTGGTGTCAATATTCTTTCACAATTTGGTATGTTTTATGAGGAAAAAAAATATTCTTGGTTGTCTTTTTATATGTAATTCTTAACAACTGTAATAATTCCTTAAAATGCATTAATCAAAAATATATTTTAACCACGTATGTATTTTTTTATCTATGCTAAACATTTTTTATGTAGAATTTCTGTATTATATATTTTTCAGCACTCACGCTTTGATGGTAGATTCATACAGGTAACTTTAAAGCTACCTAGTTTTCAAATATGTATTGCTACTTGCTGTCAATGCTCCGGAATGGGAAATATAATATCCATCTATCTATCTTTAGCATATATCATTTCATATTTTGATAATGACTGTGCCAGTCGAAACCTTGGTCTGCCTCTCCGCCGTCTTCCTTCCGGGTTCCACAGCAACATTTGTTTCGGGAGTCTTTCATTTCCCATTCGTTTCACGTGCTCATACCACCTCAACTGCTGCGTAATTATTTCATCTATTATCGTATCATTGACATTCATAATTTCTCTAATTCTTTCATTCTATATTCTTTCTTTTTTATTTTCAGGCTGCTCTTCGCCATAAGTCCATTTCAGTCGTCAATAACAGTTTTTCTGATTTCTTCGATAGTGGCCAAACTTCACAGCTGTAGGTTACTATGCTCTTTATTATGGTATTATAAATTCTCTTTTTGTTTTCATTGGATATTGTGTTGTCTTACAATAAGCTATTTAATAGTGTTATTGCCTTTTAGCCTTTATTGCATCTATCCCTAATGGCTGCATCCATTGTTTTACTTTCTATAATTTTTATCCCGAGATATTTATACACTTTACAGTGCCCTATTTGTTACCCACCTTCTAAAATAAGATTCGGTTGCATTAATCCCATACACATATATTTTTTTTGTCAATACTGATGTCAAGACCACAATTTTGGTATTCTTCTATTATTTGTCTGGTCATATATTCTTAATCTTGTGATAGAATAACTTGGTCGTCTGCATAGCTTAAGGTGTATATGGTACTTTCTTTTAAAGGTATTCCCATGGAGTTTCATTTTCTTTTCCAACCCTTTAGCACTTGATCTAAATATATTTTTAAAAGTGTGGGGGAAATATAGCAGCCCTGTCTTAGACCTTTATTTATTGTGAATTCCTTAGAGAAGTCGGTTACCATTTTGATATTGGCTGTACTATTTTTGTACAAATATTTTATGTCTATTATTAAGCATGAGCTTATGTTAGATCTTTCCAAGCCTTCCCACAGTTTCATTTGTGGCACCGTATCGTATGCTTTTTTAAGACTCTTCCCAATATCAATAGCTAAATTACATTTTTTTGCTATTGACAATAATGTATATGTATAAGAATTCATTGTAAGCTGTAGCATTCAAAAAACATTATTCAAAACTGAAAGTTATAAAATGTCTTCAAATAGAAGGATTACAGATTTTTATGTTTTAATCGCGAGCACGAACACTTTTATATGAGCAACATGAGAATTTTTCATGAATGAAAGCATCAAAACTTAGAGCAAAAAAAACAAAAACGACGCAAAACTATAACCTTCAAAGGACTGAGGTTTAAAGAAAATTATGGGAATTAATAAATAGTGAATCACTTTAATTCCACTTCACCTCAGAATTAATTACATGTCATGTTCTATTTTCTTGCTACTTTATTGTAGATGGTCAAGTGATTAAGGGAAGTTTATACGGATGAGAGTACAAAATCTTCTACAGTTATACAGACGCAAGCTGCGATCCTTTTACAGGACTTCTTTCTTCAATTACGCGTACGTCCTTTCTCTCTCTCTAATCCCATCAATAAAGCGAATTCTATTTCATATCTTCCCCAATCACTCAGCATCTTTCCCTCAATAAGAGCCCTCAGCATCCCCTCACCTCTACCATCACCATCTCTCGCCACCTATTACGCCTTATCTCTCCTTCTTACCCATCATCCCAAGCACTTTCTTGCACGACTTCCTTTCCGTACATCGATCCTTCATCTCTCCCTTCCACAACCCACGTCTCAAACGCCTGAAACCAATTCACTGTCTTATTTTTCAGAGTCCATGGCCCTACAAAAATCAAAGCTACACTCCACATAACTCCCTCATCATCCTTTTATTTATGTATGCTGGGATAGGTGACCTCTTATACGACAATATGCTAAGCAATTTAAAATTTTAGATAATCATTTCTACTGTTCAATAGCTTAGGAATGCTATCAATGAAAGCACTATTTTTTTAACGGCGTAATTCAATTCATTAAGGTAGTTGCGACGAAACCTTCAGTAAGCCTATCTTTCTTCAAGCATGTGAGCTTTGTAAACATTGTTGATTAACAAGAATGGGCATAATCGAAGCATAAATTCGAATAGCTTTGTGCAAAATGCTCGTTTAGTTACAAACATTCCATGGCATATGCTCTGAATTAGCTGATAACCCTTAGGTATTGTCAGATAGATATCATGGCCAGTAGCACTCCCGTCACCAGTAGTTCATCACCACAAAACTTAACGTAACGATATCGTATAATTGAATCACTCTCACTATAAAGGGAAAGGCCTTCATTTTTAACTTTATTCCCATGAATATGAAACGAGAGTGACGGTGAAAAGAGGCTGGGAACGCATCGAGAGCATGATGTGAATGGGGAGAGGACCCTTGAGAGTAAGTCGGTCATAAGTTAAACGGGAAGAGCTGTCGAGAAGATTGAGGAGGGTGAAAGGAAACTATTAAACCCCTTTTAACACCGGAAGATGAAGTAAATGGGACGTTTACTGATAAGGTAATGCCCGCTGCGAGTCTTAACATGACGGCATGGCAAAGAGAATTTTCATGAGATGATTGCGTGGAAAAAAGACCGAAGCTTTGAAATATTGAAGAAGGCAATACCCATAAGAAGGGTAGCGGAAGACAGAAATACTAGTGAAAGGGTCCCTTGGACCAGTTAGAGCATCATTAAATTCGAGAATTTCGGCTACTTTCGACTACTCGGTATCCATATTGCAGATTAAACCCTGAAAATAAAACATCCAGAAATAAAATGGACTCAGGAATGTGCCGGAGTGAAAACAATATGATGATGGCTCTTTCGTTCGAGGGCGATTTGGCGCCCTCGAACTTTTCGTATTTTTTTAATGATACAATATTAAAAAATCAACAATACGGTGTAATGAATAAAAAGGTAACATTGTAATCGGTTTCATACACTTAAGCCTTTGGTTTCTCGTCATAGCTGGAAAATGTATTTTTTCTATTTATATTTAAAAGAACGCCAAATCTTACCCAAAAAGACACACCCAATAACTGGAATGACATGATTTTATTTCGAGGCTTGTGGTCCGCAGAGATATGTATAGCTAACATTCTGCTATTAGCAGAGAAAAGACTTGATGCTTCCACACCATATCACAAAGTCATAGACTGAAACCAAATAATTTATTTTCGTGGGTCGTGATCCGCAGAGCTGTAGCTAATATTCTTCTGTTAGCTGAGAAATAAATTGAGACGTGGGATCCATTTTTTCATGAACATTTCTCGCATATTTGTTTACAAGTTTTTCCACCCTCGGAGGCAAATAAAATTTCGAATAAGCGTTGTTTTTTCTGCCTTCCCAGAGTATAGGAGAATTCTTCAATTCTTCACTCCTAATTTATATTGCTCGGCCAATCTCTACAGAGACAGCTGAGCATTCCTCTTCCCACGCGCGTGAATTTCTTCCCGGGCGTAATTTCGAGATTTGTACATCTCCCGAATATTCTGGACGTCGCGGGAGCGCAAAGGAATGCTTCATTTAAAAAAAGAGTGTTTTCTTTGGAGAACCCATCGTTGGATCCAACTGAAAGTTTAATATTCCAAGCACTTGTGAAAATACTATAAAATTCCATCTTGAGTAGTCAGCGCAGCGAATCTTTCGAAATCCACTTTACAATGATGTATTTTCAAAACATTTGTAAGAATAAAAGTATTAGCCCAATAGTTCATACCTTCTTGTGCCCTTCTGCGAGAGGATTACGGCAGTAGAGATAACTTGTAGTAATCGCGACGTCACAATACTATTTGAAATGACTGGAAATGATGCCAACATTGCCACTTAGAGTTTGTCCATTTTACTCTTTCCTCATATTAATATCAATCTATAGTAAACTTGATAACAAATTCATCACCTACCAAACGTATTGATGTTCTATTCCTAACTTTAAGCTTTCGCAAATTTTATCTTTAATTAAAGGGTCCATCTGGACCTTAGTTCTGGAATTTAATTATTTCAAAAAAATGGAAAACGCTATTGTTTATTAGCGTATTCTACCCTATGCAAAGGTATTCGAATGAACAAAAGAACTTCTTTTAAACGTCTTACTCTAGCGATAAGCACCCAATGGTTTCATCATTTCATTCTTTTGACCAGAACACTTTCTGTATCACTTAATTACTTCAAAAATGCCAATTCTTTCCCTACTTCTTACTCTTAATTCTCTCCAGTTCCATGCTTTACCCAACTGCCAAATAATTACGGCAACATAAATAAATAATAGTATTAGCCACTTTGCGTTACTATTTGGAATTACTGGAACGAATGCCGCCAGTGGCACCAAGGGGTAATGTTCGTTTACTTTATCCTACCTTTTTAAAAACATTTTGAAGCGTAACGGGAGGGATACATTATTTTCTCGCAAAGAAAACGCCCGTCTATAAACAAACTCTTACCTAGCTCGGGTGATATAAATGAGTAGAATAGTGTGAAATAAGTATTTACGATGAGCAACTAATAAAAAACAGGTATATTTCAGAAAACCAACCGAATTACAAGCCGACAATTCAATGTCCAGCCCTGTTTTCTAACTTTCACTCCAGAATCAATAACAAAAGTGCCCAAGAGCGAGAGGCCAGGCTCTCTTATAGTTTAAAATGACTGACAATGAGTGTTAGAAGTGACGTTAGCTCCTCGCCGTCTAGTCCGGAGCAGAGAGCGTTGTTGGCGTAAATGTGCTGGAGGAGGGGGTTTTTCGGCAACGCCGAGGTAAAGTGGGTGAGCTATAGGATAGAAGCGATTGGTAAACTTGGAGGGAAGGGTATAGAGGGATGGGTACATAGATGGGGTGGAAGTCTTCAGTTGGAGTATCAGAAACTGGTTTCTGTCGTACGCGTAATACTGGGTCTTAATCTTCGTGCCGTTGTCAGTTGTTGGCGATGTTGGTGCGATGTCTTTAGCGCGCATGTCGGTCACGCTATGGGTGCATATCAGACGCAGCTCGGGAAAGTCCTTCGGTTAAGTCCGGAGGGTAAACAGTCCGTCAAGGGGAAACGTCCAAGGAAGGAAAAGTGTGGAAAAAATGGGGGGAATGCATAATATTAGTGCGTGCGTAAACTTAGTGCGTGAAAATCGATAGGAAAACTACGCCGAAAGAGCTAAGGGTATGTAAAGGAGCTGTTACCACCTTTATTGATTGACCGATTACTCGAGTGGCATTGTGCAGGAGCTACTGTGATAAAGATAGGATATCTCTAAAAGTACACAGTTTAATTTCAAAGAGAATCATAAAAGAGCAAACGCTTGCAAGGGGAGACGTATTTAAGTTTAGAAAACACGCGATTAATTACACGCCTCGGTAAAAATTCTATAAAAGAAAAATTTATGTTCAGGTCCTTCGCAAGAAAAGCTCAGAAACTGGAGAGAAATAAAAACTTGGATGAACTGAAACGGTAGTGTGAATCGAAAACATCATCGCACAAGGTACGATATTTTGAGGGCTCAGTGATAAAGTGGGCCAAAGTCCATCGAAGTAAGTTATGAGGTAAACGTGCTTTAGGTTCCTTTTACTCCTCCCGTAAATCAGCTGTACTCAGCGCTCTCGAGAACTGCTGCCATGTAAGAGGCCAATATTGGAACTTCGGACCTTGTTCTCTCTTACACTAAAAAAATATTATGTGACTAAAGCCTTTATATTTAAATATAAGTTACGAAATGAAAATATGGACTTGGCCCACTTTCACTTTAAGCCCTCCATATGTAACTCAGTTTTCAACGCTTCATGTGACAAGGATGCGACTTTCATCCGTTTGATCGAAATATCGCCATTAAGACTCGGAAAACAAACGTTAAAAAAATTTGAAATATGGGAGTTCACGAATAGTCTCACTTCGACTGACATATTAATAAATAAAACGTTTTTCACTTTGCGCGCTTTGATGTCTCTTTTTTTTTCGGACGCATCAGCGCAACGAAATTTGCGAGTGAATGGGGACGTCCTGGGGAGAGAGAGAGTCAACAATGGTCTTGGACTGCCGCCGCAACAAACCATCTCTAAATGTAATTAATCAAGGTCGTCATGACTACCACCGCAAGAATGGGGGGAGGATAAAGGGGGTGTCGTGTGGTGCTGGGGGTGGGGAAGGAAGCGAGAGAGGGGGGAAAGGAAGAGGTGCGGAGATGGGGAGGGCACTGCCGGTTGGATCCTTTGAAGAGGATAGTCCATAAGAGATAGGACGAGGATGCAGAACATATAATGTTCAAAGAGAAAGTAACCCAATCTAGAGCCGATACTACTGCAAAATGCATAGATTACTTCGACAAAACACAAATGGCTTATCAAGCTCGACAAAGTCCCCTGTGTTACATTTTGGATTGAGGACAAGAACATATAGTTCGCATAAACTCACGCTGGAATTCGCCTTGAACTAAGACGACTTAGTCCTGTTTTTATAATGCCTGGTTTATGTTGGTTTTCATCCCGAGAAAATATTTAACCAAGTATTATAAAAATGGACCTTTGTGATGTAACCAGATAAAACACCTGATTGGAAAATGGCAGCTGCGAATTCAATTTCCGGTCAAATTAAATGACTTTTTCACGGGGAATTTCATCTCTTTGGTGTATGATCCAGAGTCATTAATTTTTTTGTACATATTTTCATAAAACTGATATTTATTAGATTGATGTCATAAACAAAATTACCTTCGGTAAATCAAATTATGAGTCAGAAAAAACACGAGTTTAGCTTTGATCAGCATTCGGCTTCAAATAAAGCTTGTATCGAAGGTAATCGGAGCAATTAAAATAATATTTAATACTGGAAATTTACAGTTTTAAATTTTCTCAGTCAATTTAAGATTTTATCAAACCAATCGTTAAAAAATTCAAAATATATAACTTATCAACATAAAGTAAAACTCTAACAAACATAATAACATAATCAAAAGATTAAAAACAAAATTAAGAGCCGAATTTCGTTGTCAGGTTGAAATCAATAGTTATTGGGACATTAGGATAAGGCTACATTTGCATATAATCTCCTGCAGAGATAGGTATCCAAAGTGTCGTACTGATGGAACTCCGAATACTATCTAAAAAATCATACGAGCACAAATATCAAAAACCCTCATCAGTACGTTAAATACTTAAGCACTTTTTCCTTAATCGTTCATTTCAACCTCATTTACGGCAAAATAGAATACACTCAAACATTGTCGTATGAGCTCAGGGTAAACCATTCCACGGCTTCGTTTTGCAATGAAGTAGCATGAAACTCCAATTTCCAGAGAATGACGAGAATTAGACAGAGCATTTGCTCTATGGTTACAGAGATAATCGATTAATTATTTATGAATAATTTTACGAAAAAGTTACAACTTTCACTGACTGTACAGATTCACGCATCAGAAAAATCCTAATCAGAGTTGAAATGTGGTTATTACTCAAAATACGAGGTGATTCGAGTTTATCGACTTATCAATTATGAATTGAAAAAAAGCATCTACTGCTTTAGGAGCATTTACTTGTAATTCCTTATTTTCAGTTCTAAAGCCTGAACATGGTCTATCTATGTGCAAAATACCACCCGATAGTTACTGTATTAAATGATAGTACTAATACTCTTTCACCGCACATGACGAGATGAACAAGTAGCACACTAGAATATACATATACCTATACTTAGTTTACCGTTGAATAGGATGCTTTGAAGTGATGATTCTCAGTCCCTTCGGAAAAGATGAAAAATAGCGCTTCATCATCAAATATTAAAAATCGTTGTATCTGACCTGGGAGACGGGTAAAAGCAATTCTTCATTTAAATAATGGTAGAAGTAATTTTTAGTGATAGCATGAATATAAATGATAAACGTTTTTCTAATATTTGGGATATATAGTATACGTGATATGCGTTACGCAAATAGGTGAATTATGGGTACCTACACGACTCAAGAGAAATTAGGAACAGCCGCTATGGAGGAAGTATTATTACTAGGGTTTTCTACCGGTTAAGGTAGATGAAAATGAACAAGAGTTAATTCCATTAGATCTTAACAGGTGCAGACTCCTGATCTGTCTACACAACTTATTATTTCATTTCAGCATACCCTACCTCTCTTCATCCATTCCATAAAACATATTCTCTTCTTCCCCCTTCCCCGCTTATCCAAAATCCTTCCTTCTATCACGGCCTTCAGCAACCCTTGTCCCTTCCTTACCTACTCCAACCGACTACTCTGCCTCCTCCTAATACCCTCCAGAAGTTTCCTCTCCTCACCCACCATACCAAACACTTCCCCATTTGTCTCCCTTTCCGTACACTCATTACATTCTCCTCCACACCCACATCTCAAAGCACCGGCAGCCTATTCCAATCCTCTTTACTTAGGGTCCATTTTTCTGAATCATACTACGCTACACTTCTATCAAAGTCTTTGCCTGAATAAAGGGAATAAAAGCTCATAGCACTCGATGTTTGTATCGGAATAAAAAGTATTTGTCCAAAAACTCTACGTTTAAATCCCATTAAATAAATATAATAACGAGATGCGTGGCGCAGCTCACTAATTCCATTTAAAATACAGAGAATGAGTCATCTCAGTGACATTAGGGCATTATACAATTGAATGTAGTGCGCGTTCATCAAATAAACTTTAAATTAGTCGCACAAAGTACAAATCATGACAAGCGCATTTAACAAGTTTAATTTCCACAGTTAAATTTAGTGGATACCACTTCACAACTTCAAATGCGACACTTGACATCCGACAACATTATGTGATAACTCAATCCCATAACAATGCAGAGTAATTTCTTATTCCTTTTTTACAGAGTGCCACTCTGAAAGTGGAGCAACTGCTTTTCACTTGAAAAGCACCGGATGCACAGCTAGTATTAGTTACACATGCAAATGACTGTGAACCACTTTAAAATGAAGTGAGTCAAAGCAATTACAATCCTTAATTGAATTAATCCGCATTACTTAATTCCCTCGCAATGCCCTTTAAAGACTTGGATTTAATGCAAATTATATTTTGAGTGATATTTTCAAAAATATGTAATAAGGCACCGTAACAGTATTTCCTGTTAATTTTTTGGAAAGAAAACGAGGAAATTTAGTACTCACTAGCAGACACAGAGTACAGGCGGTGAAACTTCTGACTTAAATGATTCGAGATTTAATCCAACCGAACGGTAGAATTAAAAATATGATGGACTTTCACCCGTTCTATTATTTCGTTAATCCAAAAAGGGTTACGATACTGCAACTAGACATTTTTTTTCGAATCCAATTATCCTCAACATGATTCTTGAATAACTCTCAGCCATATCATCATAGTCCCACAGGAAGGAAATATCGCAGGTGTTTCAAAATATTTTCCAACTCCAACTAGATAAGTATAATCTGTCTAAGGCACGAAATATGATTTCAAGAGCTTCCACACGTCAAAAATGATATTTCTTGGCATATCATCTGAAGCAGACAATCTCATTTATATATATATTTTTAAATTCCCACCCTTCGAGTCATATCCCTACGGGAAAGAGATTTATTACTTCCCTCCATATAGTTCGAAAATCGCAATGTACAAAAGTGTAGAACTCCCCACTTTGTTGCATGGCAGTTTATCTTGGATATACCAGAATAAACATAAGCGTAAGCTAAATCAGCTTCTTTGGTTTTGTTATGTCAAGAGAATGGATGAGAGTCAAATAACTGAACAGAAACATGCTTGTTGTGTGAGTGGTGTGTGAAGTGACCGGGGTAGGGGTAGACCGTGAAATGCATGGATGAATGCGGTGGAAGGGACTCTTAAGAGAAGGAATGTCAGGAGATGGAGAAGCAATGAATGTACTCGTATGAAGCAAAATATGAATGTGGCAAAGCAGGTTTCCAAGGATATGGCAGTTTTCAGGTTATTTATAAAATCTTAGCCAGTTTCCTTGGTCTATAGCCGAGAATTAAGCTCTTTTGATTATCGTGAATGAAAGAGTTATTACAGTTTTCCACTTTTTTTAAAGTGGAAAACTCAAGAATTCTTTCATTCACCATGAATAAGATCCACCATATCTGTCCGGAAACAACATCATTCTTTTGACTATTCCCACCCCTAAAGATAAAATATAGGAATATATTATAAGACACTGTCTCCGGCGTTACTTTGTGGAACTCCTTCATATTTTTTTAAATAATAATAAACACTTGGTTGTTATTCCACACTTTATTGGAAACAAAACGACCCGGGTTTCAGCATGTCATGCCATCATCAGGCATCACCTGAAACCAGGCGTCACCAGACATGCTGAAACCCGGGTCGTTTTGTTTCCAATAAAGTGTGGAATAACAACCAAGTGTTTATTATTATTTAAAAAAATAGGAATATATGTATGTTTTGTAGAAAATTTATTCGTTCCATTTTTTAAAGAAACAAAATAAATGAGAATGAATACGTTTGTATATAATTTCTGAACAATTTACAGTGAATGAAAGTAATATTTTGAACAAACCCCTAGTGAAAACTGAGAGGACATCCATGGGAAAGGAGATGGAATCATAGGCGGGTAGCAGGAATGCTAAAAAAAACTTACCTCTACGTAGGTTCACTACGTCAAAAATAGCGAAAGATATAGTGGAGGAAAATAAGTTATTAATAATAATACAACCGGGAAATATCCTGGAGTCATTTCATTGGATGAAAATTTGATATTTTGAGTCATTTAATTCGTGAGAACATTCCAGGATAAATTTCAAAGACTATCAACGCAAACACAGGACCATGTGACAAAATAACTAGAATTAACATTTAGTATTTCTTTGATGTTGTCTCGTAAACTCAGATTATTGATTAATTTTATAGGATATTTTATTCACTTTAAAGCCTTTTAACTCTTCTGACACGGTAATGCAATCAACGAAGCCATTTCAATTTGCACAATTTATCAAACGTGATTTGAACAGAACTAAATACCAAATTCAAAGATTATTTTTTACATCTAAAGGCATTATTCAAAGGTTGCAAAATATGAAAATAATAATCATGTACATGCATCAATCAAGCAAGGTAGACATGGTGTTACTCCAACTCAAAAAGTTGCGAAATTGAAAATCGTAGAGGAATAATTCTAAAAATACATCAGTTTCCATTACGATACACGTATTTTTATACAAAGCTAAAATATACTTTCCACGATAATTAAAATGGATATCAATAAGAAAAAAATTACAAAGAGAAAAATCTCCATTCTCTTGTAGTTAAAACTATTCCTTTTAGTAAAGGTGCGCTTTAGATCTGCTCATGCCTTTTGCTCTAGCGACGTTATTTTGTACGTTACGTTACGGTTTTCAAAAGGTTGTCAAATTATGGAGATATTTCCCTTTGAATATAATTTTCAGCGGCTTTAAAGAATGTTTACGAATTTCCCAGATAATTAACAGAGGGATGACAACTTACTACTCTATTAGTCTTTATTTTTGCAGCCAATCATATAGGATTACAGGATTGTGGAGTGAAACGGGTGCCGGAGTAGGAATAACACAAAGCTCCAGATTGGCCATTTTAATCGATATTAAAAGTCATATTTCCAAATACTTCATTCGTATTTGAAACGTTTTCGAAATTTTACCAACCAATAGGATGGTTTAATGGTTGCTTACTAGCTTTTAATGCCAAAAACGTTTTTAATCATTGGCAATTATGTTTGTAACTGAGACAATAGAACCATTGTTTGCATTAATTTCATCCACATTATTGGCGACATTGTTGAGACGCGAGACCGCCTCAGTTTACTCGTTATTTTCGTGCGGTGAATATTATGCTTCAAATCGAGCGTGTATACTAGTGCTACGACGACGAATCTATCAATATATTCGTACAATAAGCGATATATACATATATATATATAACATATATAATATGCGAGAGAATATTATGCGATAATAATAGGCGAGAATTGCGCGTGCTATATTTCACTTCTAGATTTCATGCAGTTATTTCGTCAAGTAATTCCGTCGTTCAAGTAATTTGTGTCTTTTTAGCTATGCATATGGCTAAAGGGGGTATTTTTATGGTAGAAAATATACGATTAGAGTTCAATTTAAAAATATTGGTGGAAAAAAGGAAAAGTATATATATATCTCTTTCCGGGACTCAGGACAACTGCAGCGCCATTTCAATTGAATTTACACTTTTTACTTTAACTATTGCAGTAATATACTGATAACTAAAACATATGAAGGGCAGGTACAATTTACGCTCCTATGGGTGGAAATTGAGTTAATTTAAAAAAATAACTGTCAAATAATTTGCATACTTTCAACCCTAATTTTGTTTTCAAATATCTAAGACTAACATAAGTGAAAATAGTATTATTAAACAATACAAACGGAATGTAGGAATTTAGTATTTATTTTGATTCACACAGTCGCGGAGGAACCTCCTTCAGTATTTGCTTTCATTTTGGGTTTTTTGGGTTTGAGTTAGGAGCTGTTTAGAGATATGCAAACAAAGAAGAATCCATGGCAGGAGTTGAAGTTATGAAGAGGTGGAAGTCTGCCATTGAAGCGGGGCGAAGTAGCTCTGATAGAATGTGCTTATTTCCACAGAACCTCGACTATCAATATCCCAGAGGAGCGTTAGGGTGGGATCATGATCGACAGTTCCTGACGGAAACGGGCGGTTGCGTTCGATATCGCGTTGTCTTCCCATCAAAGAGAAGTGTATTACGACTGACGGGAGTGTCTCGGCCAATTTTGACCATTTATGCTAATGGAGTGACGGCCCGATTACTGACGAAAAGTAATTCGGCTCGAGTACAGTTACTCTGACTGAAGTGTAATTGATTACAGTTATCAATTCCCTTCCAAAAAAGTAATTGATTACAATTACAAGTAATTGTAAGTGTAATCAATTGGTAATTGATTACAATTACCTTGGCAATTCGCCACAAGCTTTGGAGCAAAATAATCAGCACTCTAATTTACATTTATCTTGTTACGTTAATCGCTTAATTGTAATAACCGTTCTTTAAATTTTCATTTCAACTTAACGTTTGAATTTATTTATCGAATTCTTAGCAACAATTTAATCCTACCATTTGAAAGTAACTTAATCAATCTGCAATATGTCCTTCATCGTATATTATGCCCATACTTGTTAAGGCACTGTGAATAAAGGTATTAAATCTGAATGAAATACAAGGACAAGATTAAGAGAATTTAAGCATTGAAATAAGAGTAAGTTGTTATGCATATTGAAGTTGACGAATGATGGCGAGGACGATAACGGACAATCCAGCTGGGAGTGTGTACAGAGTGTACATGTGGTATATGCAATCCAGTTACAATCACATGAAATCCGGTTGTATCGGCGATAGCTCGATATATTGCTGAACAGGCATTCGAATTGGCGTATTTACATTGGATTGAAATAAATCTCGAATGGACAAAGAATTCGATATTCGAAAAAAATTAGCTAAAAAAAACTATTTGTAAAGGTTATTGAAATGTAAAGATTACTTAAATGTAACGATTACTCAAAGTGAATTAGGAGTAGATAACAAGTAAAATTACTTTTTTAAAAGTAACGATTACAGGTAAAAAATAACCAAAGTGTAATCGTAACCGGTAATCCTGATACTTTTACTCAATTACTTGCCATCACTGGGGTTTATTCGGGTTCTCCACCAGGTCATGCTCTGCATTTCCGCCGAAGTTTCTATGTGCGAGAAGTCCATGGTCATCAGGGCATGATCGTCATGGGGCAGGGTCATCGTCATGATGGACGACTCGTACATCGAAACGTCGGCAGAAATGCAGAACGTGACCCTGTGGAGAACCCGAATAGTCTTCACCAGCATCATACGCCAGGAAATCATCAGATAATTCTTCTATGAAGATGGAGTTGTAAACGGTTGCGAAGTAGCTGTTCAATACCATATTTTATAATAAAAAAATAAATAATCCGCCAAATTACTGACAAATATTGCTTCAAGAAGTTTAATTATGTTTTTTTATAAAGCGAAAAAGTAAGGAGGAAAATATGGATATGAAATTTTGTAAATGTTAATAAAAAGCTCCCCTGTAATTGGCTGCCGTTCGCTTATATTGACAGAAAATTTACACTTTGACAAGGTTTGCCAGTTGTCCGTTGAAAGAGGTCAACGTCCGGCCATTTCAATGTGCTGTACTATATCACGATTCCATACTTTGTGTACGCCACCGTGTTTCCCTCAGGTCAGGAAACGTAGGTACCTTTAGAAGTATTATTATAGCACAAATTGTGATTGATGGAAAACGGAGGTCCAATTAATCCGTATCCGGAAATTAATCCGTTCTTTGGTGGATCATTTCGTCTCCCAGCCTAATAATTACCCCAACGAAAGCCAGATACATTTTATATAAACCTTATCACCCTCGTTTATTGATGAAGATCGGGTATAATGACAAAAATACCAGACATGGTGATATATTTGTTCAACTCTTACGTAAAAATAAATGTTAATTTTAAATCACCCAAAAAATACCACCCACCTGCTTAATACTACTTAAAATCTCTTACCCAGGAACAAATGACGGTCTAATGTGAGATTAGGATGTCAAAGTCGTTCTCATGGATGATGGTAGTAGTATTTCAGTCAATTCCGAATATACAAATTCTGTCCCCCCTGAAAACAATCGTGAAACCCTTCTTTTATGTGAAACACAAAAGAAAAAGAAATAAAATCGCAAAAATGATGAAAATAATACGATATATTTATAATCCAAGGGCCCCCTTGGGTCAATAATCTGCGCGGGCCCACGGCACTATTTCGCGGTTTCAAGGATCCGGGCCTGATTTCATTTTCAATATCTACTGCTCAATTACATTTAGCGAGTATATTTATATTTTCATTACATCAGTCTTCCTGCTGTATTTGTTGGCCTGGTGAATTCGTATTTAAAATTCATTCCATTTATTTATGATCCTACAACCGGGCATGATGGTTCACTAACCCGCCATTGGTCGTGCAATGAGATTTTCTCTCACACCAAATTTAAATTTGTGCTCACTTTGTAATCATTTGTTAGAATAAGTTTCCTTTCCTTCTAGCTGACTTTTTATCTCTTTCTATTGACCGACCGTCTCAAAAAGTATAAATGAAGCGTCCGCAGCGGTGTAATGATATGTTTGACACCGTCGGCTACAATGTGTGAGACTTTTTCTCATCGCGCGACCACTGACGTTAATGTTTTAGTATCACTCAGTTGCGTTACACTCTCGCAGTATGTGGGCAAAGTTGATTCATTTCGTGGAGAGCAGATATTTTAAAGCAAATTAATGAGTAATAAGAATGCATGTCCTCATAAATAAATATTTCTTCAAGAAAATGGTAATTATCTTTATTTATACCCAATGATAACATCGCCAGTAAATTAGCAATGATTACGTAATTTAATCAGTAATTGTTTATCTGTTGAAATCATTGTTTCAAATGAACATATAGAGAAATAAATAAAATCTAAATATAATGTAATATACTGCCAATAGACGCTCTATGACAGATAATCTTGTGTGAGAAAAAGTCTCACACGCGACCGCTCTCGTGATAGGTAGCTTAGCGACCACTCCCGGGCTAAGGAACCGAGTTGGGTAAGTGTGATATACTAGCTGAACCTGGCATGCGTCGCAATGCCTTTTTATTTTTAAGTAGGCACACATATGCAAAGCAGACACATTTACACGGACAAAATAAATGAAAGACAATGATGTTTCTGTATTAAATTAAAGTTGAAAAAAGTTATTCGAGTGCTTAGGGATAAAAAATATTTTTGATCGTACCGCCTTCTGCCAAAACAAATAAATGTTTTGGCTGTCCCACTCGTGAGCATGCAACATGCATATAATTGACTATGCGAAAAGCGTGGATTTTCTAGCTTTAATCCACACACTTCAAGCGAGTGGCCTTGTTTGAGAAGGCAAGGCGAACGGGGAACTCTAGTTGTTTGGCTACAACTATCATATTAGTCACTGAATCTGGCCTTTAAATACTGCAGGCGTGAATAGCCATTCATGAAATTGCTATTAAATGGATATTCACGACTGGTTGCCAAGGAAATTTCTATTGTTGAAAACGAAGAAAAATTAATAAATTTAGTGTTAAAAACGCAATACTTGGACAAAAACGAAGCGTATCAGAAAATTGAATGAAATAATTAAATACTGCATTCTTTTATGCGTTCTACGATAAACATTTCTATCCAATATCTTGATTGAAAGTAATTCAAAAAAGCATAATAAAGAAACACCTGAACCGAATTAAATGCTTTCCTTATGGGAGTAAACGTTAACAATAATGGGGTAAAAATAACCCTAAAAGTGGCGATTTTTATAATTCATAAACCTTCGTGGGCGCAAGCACAACTCACCAAATTTTGAAGTCAATGAACCGACTACCTTTCGAGTTTTGCGGTCACAAATATACGCAGGCTGGATTTTTATATATAATGAAGATTAGCGATTGCGAAGCGGTAGACGAATTCATCCTCGAGGTCAGTTGGAGTTTAATGAGCTCCAACGGTATGCTGCATCAATGCACAGGGTAGACGAGATTCAACGGCGAAAGCTATTTTGAACGTACTGTCTTGCTGACAATGACCACTGCTCTCGGGACGAAGAGGGGGATCCCTCCTCCGAATACGAGTCGAGACTAACGATGCTTAACTTCGGTGGTCGAGCGTGATATGGTGTTTCCATTATGGCAGGCCGTTGCCCTTTGGGATGATTACAAGGGTACAAGGGTCTTAGGGCGAATTCAAGGTTACTGTTCACTACCCACCAAAGATTGCAGTAATTGTAGCCATATTAGACGGTCATATTGAAGCGTAAACGGTCGATTGAGGTTGGAGCAAATGACTGTCATTCGGTGCTATCTTTCCGTACATCCTGCAAGGTATGCAGCGTGAATGCACATATGTTACTTGTCACCACTACACCACAGGATAATAGCTTCCTCCACAAAATTTACATTTCATGTTGCACATCCGCCAATTGTTTACAGAAATCATTATCGATATTTTGCATCTTGTATTTCTTCAAAAATGAGCATGGAGTAGAGTACAATGATGCCTCAGTAATATCTAATGAATTCAGCTATAGATTTAGGAGATATCTTTAGGATAATATCATCGATAATTTTCCCGTAATGCCTCAAATAGCAACAATCTCATTTTCATTTTACATGTTACGAATTCTGTAGTTGTTTCATTTTGTCTCCACACCATTAACTTTTCTTCGTCCTATTGGCTTCTCCCTAAAGTCTTTCATTGCAATCTGATTTTCTAAACCTTCATCTGCTTTGGGCTCTGATCATGTTCTTCCATCTTTATTTTCTTCTGGTCGGAATAATCTCCAGCTATCAAAGACTTCTTGAAACTTATCACATTCACCATTTTCAATGTCAGGCTCCATTTTGCAATGTTTCATATTTTCCCTCAATGCTATAAACTCCCTCTCACACATAGAATATTCAATTGTTTAATTTCAGTTTTTTGTTAATTATATTTCTCGAATATTCCTCAATGTACCAAACCCTTTAAGTTAGTCTTTGAGAAGAGTGTTTCCGTATATATTAAGACTGCATTCAATAGTAAACCAGCTAATGAAAAATAAGATTAGTTTGACAAGAATATACCAAAGAGATGCTGATGCGGAGTAATACAATGCATTGCATGGTAATGAAATACACCATTAGAAGAAGCCAAATGTGGAATATACGCACTTTAATTGGTGTGGAAAAGATCAGAATCGAACACAAGACTGCGTAAAGCCTTAGGATGAAAGGAATGGAAAAATGTATGAGAAAAACTTAAGAATGGAATAAAAAGAGCGGAAAAGGTAACAATGGGAGCGGTGAATGCGAAAAAGAATTAGGGAAGCCATATATTACACGGAGAAATGATCAGGAAGAAAGAGGTAAAAGGGATGTGGAAAATAGAACTGGCGATTCCGGGGAGAAGACCGAAAACCGTGGAATCAGAAAAAAATCATAAAACTTTGATTTATACATTTCGTAGAAGTAGAGAAAAATTACCCCCCATCCAACTTAATGAAATTTCGTTTATTTCACAGTTTTTGACTGACATTCAGCACATAAAGTGCGCTGATAACATTGTTGCCAACGCTCTTTCACGCATTGAATCAATCTCTTCAATTCCTAACTACTACGCCCTCGCGGAATCTCAGAATGGCGACGAAGAGCTTTCGGATCTAATTGCAAGCAGGTCCTACCTTCGGTTAAAGAAGGTTTTAGTCCCTGGAATTTAGGTATCTATATACTGCGACGAATCTACGGGGAAACTTCGACCTTTGTCACACCTCCATTTCGTCGTCATATTTTCGATCACATTCACTCTTTAAGTCATATTAGTGCAATGGTCACGACAAAACTGGTTACTGATTGTTTTGTTTGGCCTTCTGTTCGTAAGGAATGTCACTTTGGTGTCGAACGTGTGTGCCTTGTCAGCGCTCAAAAGTTCACCGACATGTCAAATCGCCGATAGGAAATTTCTTGCCTCCTTCCAATAGGTTTTCTCACATACACGTTGATATAATTGAACTGCCAATTGTTAATTCCTACCGCTACTGCCAGACTGTGATCGATCGGTACACTCGTTGGAGTGAAGTTCAAACCATGCAATGCATCACTGCGGAGGCAACTACCGCGGTTTTGTTAACATGTTGGATTTCTCGCTTTGGGTACCAACAAAAGATCACTGCTGATTGGGTGACACAATTCACTTCGTACCGTTATAGTAATTTGACAAGACAATTCGGCTACTTGGTTTCTTAGTATGAATTTATTCAAAAAGTAATTTTTCAAACTGTATTTGACAGAAACCCCTAGGCCATTTCAGTACCTCTTGTCAAAATTAAGTCAGGATCATTCAGAGATTGTCACCAATACTATTCGCAGCAGAGGAGGCTAAACAGATAGAGGTGGACTACAAAAGCCTTCTGGTGCATTAGAAAGTGTCAGAATCTGAGTTCACAAATTGCTTGTACGAGGCTGATACCATGAACTCTTTTTACGTCTCAGAAATCGGAATCCTTGGAAGAATAAACTTCTTGTAATGAGTTTTTCACAAATATGGTACATATTTATATTTGATAGAAAAAAATATTTTACCCATGTTTCAAAAATCGTATTTAAAACCACCTATTTTGAGGATTAATTTGCGGAAAAGACTTTGAGGTTAATAGGAACAAGTATAATTCTGGTGTTCATAAAAACGGAGGACACGACTTTTCTATAATTGGCTGTTATATGAATAAAGTGATATTTAAGTCATTTTAAGGTGATGCTAACATAAATAAAAGATTTTTCAGATCTGCTACAACAGTTACTTCGCCGATCATAATCGATTCACCCTTGCCTTTAATCTTTTCTTGGTTTAGAATTTTAGTTTGAAACAATGTTATGGTTTCAGGATACACGACAATACTTTTTATGAGACCTTCTGACGAGCTATAACCTTGTTCAAGCACTGAGGCTTGCGCAATTACCATTCACAAAGAGCAAATATTCACAAAGACGAAAGAATTGATTAAATGGGAGACTTATCCGAGAAATCAGGAAAAAATATGTAAAAATTTAAATGTTGGATGAATCTTCATATGATTCTTCCGAAACGTAAAAGAAAAAGGGGTTTAAGAAAAGAGGAGGGGCTTTATAGGTGTAGGGGTGAACAAGAATTTAGGGAAACATCTGAAAAGAGGGGAATACAAATGTAGATGTGATAAGTATTTCATGTTCAGAAATGAAATTATCATATGGAATACGAAGGAATAAGGAAAGGAGGATGAGGAATATATTCAGATACGAGACCGGGATAAGATGAGGAAAGAAGAAACCGTTAAAGTTAAAAGAAGGGGAAACCTGGATAACTGAAGAATTTGGGAGTATAGAAAGGGATTTTGAATGATGTTGTACAGAAGTATAAAATACGAGTATGTGAATAGGAAAATCATTTAGAGTAACGGAGTAGGGCTTAGAAGAAGAGCAAATGGTGTCAAAAAGATATAATGCAGTGTCTTCAAGGAGCCACAAAAATGAGTAGAAGACCGATTCTGATGATTTTGGTAAACGCTTTAAGCCGTAAATACCTTTGAATGCCAAGCAGTGCTCCATTGGGATGTAATATTTCTTCCCTCTAGAACAGTAATCAACCACGATTTATTTATTAGAAAGCACATCAAATTTACGGAGATAACTGATTATTAAACTGAGAGATTGTTATAACTGATGGTATCAGCCGTTTTATGGAACCTTGAATTCATGATTGGAATGAGAATACTTGGTTGTTCCACATAAAAATTTTATTTCACAACACGACCTAGGTTTGTACAACACGACAACAGGACAAGTATTCTCATTCCAATCATGAGAGATTCTTTATAAAGGAAAATAGCCGTTCCTAGAATAATTTTAAAATAAGATGGTAGAACGTAAATGAATGGAGTGGTAAAATGTTTTTCGATATTAAAATATCTGAATAGGGTCAAGTTCGTTCTTTGAGGTAAAAACTAAAATATATATGTTTAACTCTTTTCTATATATTATGTATATAAGCTGTTTCTCAGTAAAGAAAAAAATTAAGCCGTTTCTACGACCAAAGGTAAGAAATATTATGTGTGTAGACTACAGTAAATATAAGATTGGATATAAAGGAATTGTTAGACCTGCTATTAGAAATAACTAGGAAGCACGGATAATTGGCTCACCGGTTGACTTTGCAGACCACCTCTATTAGATTCGAATTTCAATTGGCAAGATTTTTCAACTATTACTCCTGCTAACAAGTTTTTTTTACAGAAATGTAGAGTTTTAATTTAACGTTTCTAATGCTGTTTCACGCTTTTTCCGCATAATGTGTGATAGAATACGAAATCAGGTGGATCGATTCTTGAAATTTTGTGATTATTATCGCAAGCAAAAATATCAAACTGTCGCATGATTTCATAGAAGCATCGCATTTTATGAAACTACTCATTGCTTTCAAGTCAATAATTATCGCATTCGGACAATATGTGACGACTCGAGAATGTTGAATCGACGAAACCATGCGATGAAATTAGTATTTTTTCATGCGATGACTATCATGGAGTTTTGAGAATAGACCCCTACGTAAATATAAAAGGAGAGAGATGCTGTTTCCCTTCCGGGAAATACATCTGTCATTGAATTACGATCTTCATTCATAGGTAAAATTAAATATTTTTTCCACGAGATGGAATCACAAAGATGGACAAAGGAGAAAGGATGGAGCAAGATTAGAATATTATTAACGAAAAGCGCGAAAAGATCTACATTTTAATGTCCAATTCGACAGACAGAGTCATGCATTCTAATTTGCTTCCATTTCCACTCAATTACGGATTTGAGTGGAAAATCTCCTATAGTACCGCGATCTGCGGCCTCGTAGATTTTTTCTAATTTTCTTCATATATCTTACCGCCGTTATTCGGCAGGATAAAAATCTTCACACATAAAGCTAAGAACGGCTTAAATCGGTGTATATTCGGCTGAAAATCCATTTTTTACACCACCATTAGAGGCGACATGGAACAACTTTTTTCGAAATTCTAAGTTCAACATACGGTAAAATATAGCCCTTAGTACCCAAGGAACAGAGAAAAAATTTTGTTTCGGCAGGATGACTTCCTACGGTGCTGTCGAGGTCATTTATGTATAGGGCAACCCACAATGCACACCCAGTTTTTACGCTATTTTGTCTGTAAATGTCGCTATTCAAGCATTCTTTCAGTCAATGCTGTACCAATCAAGTCAGGAATTGTCGAGGTACGCCACAGAGATCAGATGGTCACGTGTTTATACAATAACTGGTCTTAAAATGCAAAGAAACTCGCAAAATTGTGAAAATTACTTAATTAATGACTTATATTGTAATTTGCCGCACTTGTGGGTATGACAGTACGCATACGGCCCTGTTCCCTCTCCTCTGGTCTCGAAAACCTTCACTTCTACAACGTCTACGACAAAGAGATTCTGTGTTCAAAATGATGCAGCTCTTTGCCCACCGTAAATGTTAACAATGAAGTCTCAGGCTGCACGTTACATAAAGAATTACAATGTTACTCATGACAACTGCATAATATGGAGCCATCTAGCGGAACAATTTAGGCGCCTCGACTGACCACGAATGTCTTTTGCTTAGCGCACGGTCTGGCGAGGCTATAATCGCGTGTCGGAGTGAACTATATTATTGTTTTAGTGAAGTAGCAATTAAAAAGGGCAATGAAAGTGGCGAAACGTTCGTCAGTGGAGAGTCTTCTCTTTGGCGCTCCTCAAAAGTTGTCTGTAATACATCTGCCCACTTTTGAAGAAGTTATGAAATATTACAAGTGGGTGGAGATGAAAAAGTGGCAAGAGAGAGAAGGATTTGATCCGTCGGCCTAGGAGATTACGCAGGTTGTCGCCGACAGTGTGTAGCAAGTGTGGAACGACGCGTATGTACCTGCAAACTCAAACCGCGGCGTCCTCTCTGCAGTTTTGAGGTATCATAAGAAGTGTAGAAACATTATGAAGAGAGCAAAGAAGGAAAAGTCACCTGTTGTCCAAAGAGACTTGAAACATTTTAAGAAAGATGCTAAAAGTCTGTTTGATATTTATCAATGCAAGTATCTTCCAAAACTGGCCCAGTGCATCTGTAAGCCAAAGATAGTATCTAAGAAAGAATAAATAGGTACCATTCCTTTTGGACCAAAGATTAGCCAGGGAGCTAGTGATTGGGACCGTGGATTGGAAAACGGCAGAAAAACATAGAAAACAGTGTATCAAAGAAGACAAGCAGTAGCTAGAACTTATTTGTTTTCACATTTACTTGATACTAACAAAGTTGGATAAAAAATTGGAAAACTAACCTAAAAATCGACCATTTATGTTAAAATGGTATTCGGCTGCAGGAAGTGTGGCGAAAATTACCGAAGGAATAAGTCCTAGTACTATCCTTTGTATTTGAACCCAGGAACTCCAAAGTATATAAGTTGCATACAATTTCTGTAACCGTGTAAAGCGAAGTGGATGTCCAGTGATTTCCTCGGCAGGTCGTAGTGCAGTGCGCAAGCGGAAAGATAGGGCTATTGTCTCTTTGAGCGGGTAACTCAGCTGAATCGGCGCCACGAACGTCGAAACAAGCAGAACTAGACCGTTTCACCTGGCTTTTCGAAAAGTATCCACTCCCCTGAAGTGCTGTAATAGGATGCAACCCCATGGGTTGTGAATTCTAGGAAGTTGTCACGAGTCTGTACATTAGCCAAGAGAACAATAGGTTTCAAAATCGAGCAAACCCGAGGCTTGATTGCTGGTCCAAGTGGATGTTTTTCTCTTGTCAATTTTTGTCCGACTCTAGTCACTTGGGTGAAAGTAAGCCAAAGACGCAGGGTTTTGTTCCACAATTCTTAAATTGCCATTATGCTAAGTTACTGCTGTTAGCCCTAGGAAACCGGCTCTTTTTTAATAATTTCCCCCAGAGTACTTATTCTATCCTTCCTTTGATTCATACACCTTTGCTTCTGCATACTTCTTTTGCTTCAGTTACATTCATGCATCGCTTCACGCACGCTTCATATAAAGAGACTCCAAATATTCCTTCTTTTTAGAGTCTCTTCCACCAAATTCATCCATCAATTTCTCGGTCTATCCCATTCTCTCACATCAGTCACTCCCTTATGTTCCTGTAATCTTATTCGAGTAACAATTTTATGCATGAAAACTTTATCTCGAAGACGGCTATAACGATTTCGATGAGACACCATACCTTCAGAGTTTTAGGCACGAAATATTTTCCTTACACTACGTCCAATCTTCGGGAGAATCTTTTTAGAGGCAACAAGAGTTCAGAAAAAATTTCCGGGCCAAATCAAGAAAATTTTGAGAACCTATGGGGACTGCAAGTCAGAGCATATTATTTTACAACTTTATTTTTTTCACTATTTAATTGTCAAATACTTTGTCAAAATAACCAATTCCACCAATGATACACACTCCTTTCATACATATATATCTATCACTGGAGCAGCCAATCCATATTAATTTTAGGGCTCCAATTTTCTAGACTTGAAAATTAACTTATATCTCATGCAAGCAACGTCCTGTCCGTATAATCACATATCTGCTGTAATACTCTCGAAATTATCGACTTGAACAGTCTCCAAATATTTGTTTCATTATTTGACTCCCATAAATTATGACAAATTTGCGTATACAGCGACTAGCCATGATATTACCTCAACGACGCCACCCACATATAAGTACATCTCCATTACATAACTCAATTAAGGAACTACCGTGGTCTTCCTTAAAAACTTCTAGTTCGTCTAAAGTCCACGAATTTCCACATGGGAGAAGGACGCCGAAATAGCTAAACTGTTTAAAGGGTTAGCGATATCGAGGGATCTGGGCTCGAGTTTCTGTCAAGGAGAATAATGTTTTCTCAGTGGAATTCTCGCACTTTTCGTGACTTTAAAATAAACTTTTTCTCAAGCACGCTGCTGTCTGCCCGGGGAAAACGGAAGCTTTCCGTGATATTCTCACAATTATCTGCACCCAAAGCAAAAAAAAAATACCGGCGTCACCTAAAACTTGCCTTCTAACACTTATCTACCTCGTTTCTTCCCATTTCGCTCCCATCCACCGCAGACCTCCCGAGACGCACCAACTCATTCCCCCGTGAACCCCCCCCCCCCGCCCCGAACGAGCGCGACCCCCCAAAACCCCTCTCCATCTGCTCCACCTCCCTTGATTTCCCTGCTCCCCGATGCTCTAATTACCTCCTTCGATGCTAATTCTCCTTCGGCACCACTAATCGATCTCTTGGGTATTCGGCAAACGATTTTCGCCGATCAAGAGAGCTGTCGAGCGCACGACCCTTTCGCCTCCCCTTGGGGGGGGGGGGGAAATTACCCTGGAACCCTTCCTCTTCTTACCCTTCGTCCCCCTTCCCCTTCGTCCCCCTAATCTTCTCTATCTAACCCTTTCCCCTCTCAATCATCCTCCGAGACCTTTTTTAACTGAAGAATTTCTCCGTCAATCTTCTCGCCATGCACTCATTCGCCACAGCCCCTATTTGCATCCATTTCTTTCTTGTCTCTCTCACTCCTCGGCTTGATCCGAATCCTTCATTTGAAGTCTTCAACCTTAAGCCAGTTTCACACGATACGTGATCCAGCACAAGTTCGAGGATGCTAGCTAGCTCAACTGATTTCCAATACCGCGTGATTATGATCCAGCATGCAGGCTGACTAGCATGATCACTTACATACTCCCTGAGACACTTAATTTCTGAATGAAAAATGGGAATTTAATTAACTACTCATATCTAAGCGGTTTGCGCGTGCAGATTTTCCAAAGAACTCAAATATTTAACCCACAGGCACAAGCATGAACCGTAGGCATGGATAATTACCTTTTAAAAGTGCATGAAATATATCCAAATTCACTTGATCCCAAACGGAATTTGAATAGTCAGATGGTAGGCTCTATCTTTTTGGCGTGTATTTCAAAAGGAAGGATCCAATTATACTAGTTCACTGCCTTCCATCAAGGTAATAGAAACGAATAATTTAGGCTAATTTGGTAAACCAGCTGAACTCCTAGCAGAAATTCGTCGTGCCTTGTGGCAGCCAGACCGTTCCGTGAAGTCATCCGATAGGTTTTCAATAACGTAGTGTTTTGAAGTCGCCAAGTGCAAGAAATTTTCATCCAGAAATAATTTCATAAAACGACATTTTTTGTCGGCAAAAGTTTGATTCTGTGATTTTACGAATATGAACTTCGCAAACAAATGTTAATTAAATTAGTCACGTTCCCTATTGGTGCGTTATCAGTTGCTGCTAGATACTGTCTACAAATAGAATCCAGTAAATGCCAACCAATCACGCAAACTTTTGCAGCCGCTGTGCGATCCTCGCTTCGTCAAATCAGTGCATTTATATCTCCTTGCAGCTATTAGTAATTTAATGACGGGCTCAACGATAGAGAAAAAGTTCCGACAGTTTGTTTGGTTTTCTCTTGTCATAGATTACTGACTTTAAAATTGTAGTAGACGAGCGCTACGATATGAATGAAAATTCCGCTTCTTCGACAGTATAAGTTCAATGATCGTGCAAAACCTTTCTGGACGGCTCAAATCAAACTGGATTCATTGCCTCAGTATCAAGTACCGGCTAGCATACCAGGTCTTGCGCTTGATCATTGAATTCGATTAGCGATATCAATGGAGTCTCGGAACTGATATGATGCTGATCTAGAAGGCAATACGATAATTCACGCATTGGTTTCATAGGTTGACATTCACTCAAAATAAAGAAACGAAAGTAGAGGAACAGAATGGGGAATACGAAGAAAGTAAGTGAGCCAACGGAAGTAAGTTGAACAAGATCGCAATTAGGGATCTGAAACATGAGAGATATCATGCGACACACATACCATATGAATGAGATGTGATGACCCACAGAGGTAGTTAAACATGGTGGCAGTTGCACAGAAGGACCTTTTTAGTGGTTGACTACATACACTACGAACTGGATTCGTACGGGCGAGATAGGTAGTCTAGGCGTTGGACTTACTGGGGTTCTCAAGGTCGCAAACCTTAGCTATCAGCTACATCATTTTACTCAGTTCATCTTCCTAGCTCTCTACGGCTCTGAATTCAATTTCTTAGTCGGGCTCCTTGGTTTGGTAGCGGTAAATATCAACGTACATTTTTTGATACAGCTTCGTTTTTATCGTAAAAAGTGTCGTGAAACGCGCTGCTTGCACTTTTCCGCTCACTTAAGTAAAATGTGCAGTCTTCTCCATTCCGCTGCTTAGCCAACTCCTTCCACAAGAACATTCCCCTACATTACGTCACCATTTGGAGCATACGCCTGCCACCCTGTTTCGCTACCACCGCAGCTAGGAGCTAAAAACAACTGCTCAATAATACTTGCATCACACCATAACTGCGTACGACGCTCAACTGGTCATAAAACGATATCCCAATACGTCGAGGCCTAATAATTACTTATGTTACTCCCGCTTCACTGGATTGAGAGGACTTTATATTCAGACTCTCCTGCATTCTACGAGTAAAAGTTGAGGAAAACGGAATTGTTTTGCTCTGCATCCCCAAAACGTTCATTGCTACCCCACAACTCGGATTATCCGCGTCCGTAATATTTCTCGCGATAAACGATAAGATAAATGCAATATGAGGTATTGCGCAGTGTGAAAAAATTACCGCAGCATTTGCGATCATTCGCTAAACCGTACAAACTAGATGTTTTGAGAGATATTTCAACACAAAATGCTTCACAAAATAAAATGTTTGCACTGCAATATCGACGTATTTATACCTACGGGTTTCACTCAATAGAGCCCAAGGCGACATTCAAAATAAAATACGCAAACTACAAACAATAAAGATTGGAAACTGTTTTCTACTGTACTTTGCCAGCCATTAATTTTGTCCCGAAGCTCCCACCTCCCTCAACATGGATACCCCCCGGCCACCAGCTCTCCATTATCCCTCCCCGCCGTCTCCAAACTCACTCATCTTTCTTCCTCCCTCATCTCCTTATTTTATGGGAGCGTCTTCGAGCGAATTGCATTTTATTATCGACTATTATGTGGGTCGGAAAGGGACCGCATTTTCCTCAAGAAGCCCGAATTGCGACGGATCGAGTCGAGAAAATTAGATACGCCACCGTTTTAGACATGCCGTAGAAACAAAAAAAAAACTTCTTTCGCTGAAAGCAAGCACACCCCATACAGAGATAAAGGAGAAGTACTACGCATGCGGATAAATCGATGCAAAAATGTGCAGAATGACGCAATGCTTTAAGATATTTATTAGCTGGATAGATACTTACTTATGAATGAAGAATTGTAAAAACATCGAGAACTATCAAATATTATTGATCGTTAAGTAAATAGACCGTCAAAATTGATCGGTAAATCGGAACATTTAAAAATTTCGAAAATCATATTGAAAATTATCATTCTTACACTCTAATTCAAGAAATAATTATATTTATGTAAAAATCTTCCCGAAAAAGGCTCCAAAGGTTTTGATGAGAAACCATATTTTGAGGGATTTAGGTATAAAATTACCTTTGTGCTAGGTCTGATCTTCGCAAAAATGTTTTTGAGTCCGAAATGAGTCCGAAAAAGATTTCCGGGCCAAGTTATGAAAATCATTGGAATCAATGAGGTAAAGTATCTTATTTTTCACCTTACAATTATGCACATAAAAGAGCAAAAATTGTATGCCTGTATGCTAGTATATAAAACCAATCTCGAAAGCGGATCTATATTGATATCGGATTTTGATGAGGTGAGAAAGATCCTGCAATTAATTTTCACAGAACTTGTTTTCTTCATTAATTCACTCGAGGAAAAATTACAATCCGATGGAAGATCGGCTTCCAGATATCCAAGAGTAATTGATGAAAACTCAGAAGCTATTGTTTGCATTATCGCATAACGGTTTTAACAATATTATTACACCATTTGGAAATCATAAAATGCTGCAATTCACATATAAATGATCAACACCTGTCGGTATGCAGATGGGCAGTGAAAATTTAGAGTTATAAATTGGTTATTTAGTATTAAACCTACACTGAACAAAAGTTAAAGAGAAATGTTACACATGAGAGTAAGTCGAGGCAAACGCCACATAGCTATAATAAATTACCCAATACTCAAATTACCTTGACAGAAACTTATAAATCCAAAATTTTAAAAACAACGAAAATTATCAAATATTGATCGTTAAGTACATAGACAGTCAAAATGGAAAATTGAACGGCTTTCTTTTTCAATCGTAATGGGAAAAGGTGTAAAAGATGTAAAAACTTTAAATCACATAGTTTCCCAATTATCTTAATTTAAAAATTATCTGCGTTGTACAGCCAAGAGTATTGTTTTTATAATCTAAAACCAGCCAAATCTCTTGCTTGGAATACGTCTTTCATTTTTGACGTGTGAAATGTGATGTACCCTAGGCGTACTTTACCGACATCAAAAACGTGAAATAACATAAAAAATATTCTCCAATGGGTCACCTCCAACCACATGTGATTTTCAACGAGAGTACCGGTGTTCCTTTCAGTCTTCAGCTCAAACTCTAATGCCGACCTTCGTCTAGATCTCGGTCAGTTTTAATCAACAAAGCATACATTTTAAAACATGATACCTTGAAAAAATAAATTTTGTACACAATGAAGGTCAGCCGGATTTTTCGAAATGAGGTCAGTACTTTCCATTCGACTGAGCCAAGATAGACAAAAACTAGTGCTTCGTTAAAAGAAAATGAATAAAATGACTCGAAATGCCTGGAGGTACATTTCCTGGAACTTTTCGAAACCTCTCAAAACCAAGTCGGTTGGTTGGTTTTGTTGGGAGACGACCGACCACTATGGTCGATTGCGCTTTTAGGTTAGGTGAGTAGGAAGATAAAATAGGCCTCACATGAGGCATTTTCCATTATTTTTTTCTAGCGTAGTGCTGAAGGGAAAAGGGTTTTAAAATTTGAGTAATTTATATTTGACTGATAGCAGTAAGTCGGAACAGAGTATGCAAGGTTACCAGTCTTTGCAGGACTCGTACCACGTGCAAATTTCCACGCTAACGGTTTCAGCGCTCAACCTGTCAGTTTTGGCATATTTTCGCCAAGTGCCACAAGAGAAACCAAAGCCTTGTGATACCCTAGATAAGCTTTAACTCTTCTACTCGAGTTAGGAACTTTCTTAAAAGGACTATCTTAAGAGCCAGCATACCGATGCCTGCCACCCACCACTAGGAGATACATACGCTGTAATGTCACACCATAAAGGATAAGAGCATTATGGAAGAAGATATATTTAAAGAGAGGCATTTTTTTTAGACCTAACAGCAATAGCTTAATTCTTTGACTTTGCCTTCCTCGAAAGGGAATGGCGTGATGGGTATGTACTTAAGTATGTTATTTTTATTTTGTTCTCCACCAGAAGACAATGGTTCGTGGTTTTGTGTCAGGCACGTGTCAGCCACCAATCTTTCGGCAGCATCGGCAGAACAGGGGAGGTGAAGTGATCTAGTGTGAAGTGGACTTTGTTGAACTGATGAGATTACGCAGATGTGGAAAATGTCCGAATGAAGTAATTAAGCCCCTATGTACTCTCTTATCAGTAACTACTGTTTTCTGTAAATACTTAGCATTACTAGTGCAATAAAACAATTGCTAAAATTATTCTGAAAATTTCTCCAGTATATTCGTCACAGTAAGGCAGTGCGAATTACGCCAACACGCGGAGTTTTGAACGCTGTTTACGGATCTCCCGAGCATTCTATTGCACGGAAAGCATGGGCTCTTTTTTTTCAAGATATAAATGGTGCTATGTTTTCATACGTCCTGCCGTGAGTGATCCAATGAGGAGAGGAACACAGGGCGCACGGAGGATTCACGTTCACGCCTAGTGGAACACAGGGCGCACGAAATGTTTTGCAACGTGGCGTAGGTGCGCAAAGAAAAATCAATAGAAAAACGCCTCATGTAAGGACAGCTTAAACGATGGATAGGAAGAGTGGAGGGAGACTTTGCACAGGTACTAGCCTAAACATTTCGAAAGGGGCCAAGGAGTCCATATTTTGACGTCCCAACTGACGGACGGAAAACTAATTCATAAACTGCTCTCCTCACATCACCTACGTATGGATCGGAATTAAACAAAAAAATTCAAAGCACATTACTTTAAAATATTAGATTTTAGTTTATAAGATTTGATATTACCACAGGGGAACCTTTGCCGGAATTGGTTCCTAATTAGATGCCCTTTCCGATGAAATACTTTCTCCTGAATTTTCCTCTGAGGTATACGGTAAGTATGGACTTGGCCGGTGCATATGGGGCCATTCAAGTATTACGTAAGACGTTTTGGGGAGGGAGGGGGGTAGAGCTTTTCTTACGTTGTCTTACATAGGGGTATGAGGGGGTCCGAGACAATCTTACATAAGATTTAAGTTACTTCAGAGATCGCATTTTTATCAACTTAATAAATTATCGTCGGACAAAAAGTCTTGCTTTGTAAGATTGCCGCTGCGGTAGTACACCTGAATGTATGCTAAACTATAGAAAAAGGTATGATCTATTTCTTGCGTTCATTAGTTTATAGACATTGCCTTTGTGAGGATCTAGTATTGGCGAGTCGCGTCTACTGTGAATCGTAAAATAAGGAAAATCGTTATTGATATCTGACTAAAAATTCATATTTCTACGTTTCTCAAAAGGGCCTATGATTTTGTAAAAAGATAAAAAACCGGCGGTGGTAAGGTTAATTTTTGCACACTTGAACATGGAATCGTCCATGCATTATTGTCTTTGTGAATGGTTCCAAAAATGTATGACAACTTACGTAAGATTGGGAGGGAAGGAGTTAATGAAATCTAACGTTGTCTTACATGGGGGAGGAGGGGGGTCATAAAAGTTGCCAAAATCACCTTACGTGATACTTGAATGGCCCCTATGCGGCTTGGCCAGGGGCGCTGGAGTGTATTAAAGTGAAAAAGAGTTTGACCTACAGAACGTGTATTATAGGAATTAAAATTCTCCGACTGGCATCTGAAGTTGCTTACTACTTGAGATTTCATCACTGAGTTTTGATTAGTCACTATCATAATATAGTGTACAAAGTTCGTTTTTTTATGGGTTAGCTAAATACAGATAGATATATCACTTGGAACCAATTTCAACGCACTAGCACATGGGAGTTGCGAAAGATACTGCGCAGAAATTTTCTCCCACGCCCATGCGTGAAGCCACCTGAAGTCCATGCTCAAACCGCAGTCACACCCCTAATGGGCCGAGGTCACATTCATTTTAATCTTGTATTTAGTCTCGAAGTTATGACGGCCGAATCGATCACCCGACAAGTGTTACATCACCGTATCCATTATGGTACCCTACTATCAGATTTTAAAGATGTTTTGGTGTCAATAAAGTCACTGTGAGCAGGAAAAAGTATTTCTCACATTTTATTTCTCAATCTTCTGTTCCACTCCATCAAGTCCGAATACAGCAGAATCGGTAGCAATGTTGTATTATTTTAACAATAGGACAAATGCAGGTTCATTTTGGAAACCTTCAAGATTCCTCATTGTTACCGAAAGAAAGGCATTCTCCCAGTCATATTCCTGGAAATAAAACATGAAAACTCGGTAGTAAGAAATCTTCGCTCAGTCTCTTAAGTGTCATTTTCAAGTCCCATCAGGATAATTATAACTCCTAAGCGAGGGCTGCAGCATCTCCTGCGAACACATTCTCATGGTCATCATCATCATCACTGCAACCCCTTTCCCAATGCACTTAAAATATGAACTGAAATTTAAGCGCAAGTGTAATTAGGGGGCGATCACTCAAGCCTCCTCTAACTCATCATGGCATCGCATGCATCAATCATCCCCCATGAATGAATGAGGACGCCGGCATGAAACTCACTTTCTGAAATCTCATTGCGATCGAACTCTTCCCATTTTGACCTCAATGAATACATCGCCCTTATTCCTTCAGCCTCTTTGATTGAAGAGTCCCCCGGGTTGGTATTCCTCTGCGTCACTCAGCTTTCCCATGCATACGTATTCTCATCAGGGACAAGTGCTGCGAGGAGTATGATGAAATACTTCACAGATAATTCTCTCTAAATATTTCATGCCTTCCTCTCTACTTCTATTCCGCCACGGAGGCTGGTAGGTTACGCAACATAAACGATACGAACTTAAGGGTGCAACGATGACTCATCGTAATTTTACGGGAGCGTACAGTCCTCGCGAAAGCTTATGGCGTTGCGCAGTAGACGATTTTGGGACTGGAAGGGTCTATTTTCTAAAAACCGGTTGCCACGGGTGGGAGGGTAGCACCGTCGAGGTAATGTTTACGATTTTCATTGTCAACATTGACATTTTTCATGTGCCTTCAATGAATTTGAATGTCCCCAGCTATTCGCCGCAGTGGGTTATGGAGTGAGCGTCGTCCCTTTGTACCCGAGCACGCGCCAGGGGGTCACGGCCTGGGGATCTTAGGCCAATGACTCGGAAGTGGACTAATAGTTGCAACAAGTACTAACCTTTTTATAAAATATTATGCAAAAACAAATATCAAATTCGTATTACTTGTGAATTTCGTTTTTTAATAAATTACGGAAATTATCCAATTTATTTTTGCATAAAATGTATATGCTCCCTCTGTCTCTCTAGAATATATATTCTTATATTTCCACTCTTTTTTATTCTCAATGTCCCATTTATTCATCGAATATACATGTGCACAGTGCCAATTTATTCAATTATCTCTTCAAGTACTTTTTATTTTCTTATTTCAGTGACTGAAATTATGGTGTAGCGGCATTTAAATTCCGATTCCATTCATTGCATTAGCCAACAATAAGTAAAAGAAGCATATGGAATGCACTGTTATTTCATAATTTTATGGTGTATGTCTCAACTCTGGATTACAGAATTTCACGCGGCTGAAAATTTTAAAAACGTTACTGAAAATCAACGGAGTTTGGTGTATACTTATTCAGTGTTTCAGCGGAATCACGACTATATTTGTTATGTTTTATTAATGTTGAATAAATGTTAATGCATTTAAAGTAATTGAAATACTCAGCTGTGAGTCATCACGTAAGACCCTCCATTCCAGTCTCGGCCGCGGAACGGAGGTAAGGTGGGGAAGGGTCGACTACCTGCTCCACGCTTCACGACGAGTCGAATTGTCCAATACGGCTCGGTATTACATTTCTACGCTGAAATACTATGTTGGCCATTCTGCCTGCTACACGTTCACTATTTCCTCCGTTTCTTTCTCTTACCCCTACCACACATTGCATCCCCTCTGTTCTGCGCATCTAAAGGCCGGAAGCTTTCGCGAGAACTGTACATAAATATGTTTTCTTTTTATCATACAACAAAAATAACTTTTAAGTGTCAGTACGTTCCACAGCTCAAGCATCCTCCAAACATAATAAAATGTTTATCCGTTAGTACCAGCCAATGTTTGAGGTAGTAGCGAATACTCAGCTGATTAGTAGATTTTAAGGAGCTATGTACGTTTAAGATACATTAAAATAGCTTTACAGTGGTTTCGAAGTTTTTAATAATTTATCAATAGAATAACAAAAATAATTGAATGAAAAATGGATGCAAAATTATTAAAAACTAAAAACTATCCAAAAACATAAATAAAAAACATGTTAAGAAACATGGTTATATTAAAAAATGTACTAAAAAGTAGAAAAAAAAGTTTAGCAGTCACAAACTGGCCTACAACCGACAGAAAGTGAGTATTTGAGACGTGTATTTATAACGTTTAGACTAGTTGTCACAGATCCAAAATTATTTTCTGATTTATAGTTCATTCTTAATAAAACTATGTTTCTTATTTATTTTCTTGTTCAGACAGTTATATTTATCGAATACTGAAATTTTTCTACGAGCGGGTGGTTCTGTTATGAATCAATAAATTTGGCCTATATAAGGGTGAAATCTTGACGTGTTCATAATCAGTTTTGTTTTAAGATGCTAAAGAAAAGGCAAGAAAACCTCCGATTGTGTTCCACTGCCCAGGTGCTTTACTTAGCATTCCACTGCAATGTGGCTAAACGGTTGAACCTGGAATCCCATCACGTACTGAGAATAGAATGCCTTTCAAGTGGAGACTGAAGTCACCTATAATTAGATTTCGACAAACACAATCACAAATTTGGGCCTCCGGGATATTTGCACGTGGCTTGCGGGTGGCTATTCAACAAACGCTGAAAATTGTTCCTTCCTGCATCACAGGCGCGGAATCTGAACGCCGGTGTGCTCTTAAAGAATAACATTTCCTCCCTCACCAGCCGCTCTCTACCGAGAGTATAAATTATACCCATCTTTCGCTTCAATTTTTTAAATCGCGAATCTCAAATACGCGCCAAGACTACATAAACTCTTGCTCTTTTCTTCATTTTAAGCCTTCCAAGAAGGAACTTTTGGCCGTCGGTACACACGCTTTGAGAAATAAAGCCCACGCAAGCCTTAGCAAAATTGAAGCTGACGATGCGTCTGGAGTTGACTTTTTTCCTCGACTCGGGACTTCCGAGGAAAGACAACCTTTATCTCGGTCAGGGAATTCGAAAGACTAAGAGTGGGCATCTATAGAAGCTCTTTTTTCTCGACCAGGGGAATCGAATGCTGAGAGAGAGCATTCCTTCTCCAGTTTGTGAACTTGGGAAAAAAGAAAATGCCATCAATTAGTTGATTGAACGACAAAACGAATCGTAGAGGTTTCATTTCTTTGTAGCTCGAGTAAAATAGCTGAAATTGCATTCAATCATGAATGTGATTCAAGGAGTTGATAGTAAATGAAACAAACAACTTCAAAAAATGTATCTTCTTATGCCTATGTGACGTGGGTGATGATAATATGTCTCGATGCCCGTTCAAAATCACCACATCAAGCGGGAATGAGGTAGCCTACAGCAGAAAATAATGTATTTGGGTGGCGGAGAATAACAGTAGTCATGTTGGTGAACGGAAATTGGAAGGATCTGGAAGAGGAAAGCAACGACCGGCACTGGAAAAGGTCAAAAGGGGGAGGATAGTTAATTAAGATGAGTCTAAGACCCTTGGAGGTGTGGTCAGGAAAAGGAAAGTCAAGATAAAAGGCAACAGTTGGAAAAGAAAGAAAGTTTCTCTTTTAAGGCCATCATCGTGGTATTTTGTGACTACTTTTTACGTTCCAATTTAGTTTCATTACCTACAGTAATAAGTTAATAAATAATTCAAATGGTATTTATTTCTCGACCACTTATACTATTCGGTGCAAATATCAGGAGATTTTAGGTCAAATAATATATTTATTGAATATTGACAATTGAATTTATTTAACATTGAAAAAAATATAACATTGAAAATATATATATATATATTTTCAAGCTTTTGCCAACGTTTCGGATCTTTATTGATACATCTTCAGGGCTATAAATAAATGATACATGATAGAGAAAAATGTATTACAATCCTTTTTTCATAACAAAATGGTTAAAATATATAATTTACATTCATTAAATAGAAAAATGCATGGACACATTCAAGATTGTTACCTATCAAGTTTGTTGATGTTTTTATTTACAATTTTAATTTGGTTATTTGGATCCAATTCTTTGTTAAAAATTTACATCTCATTTATTAAATTATGGTAAATTTTACTTAGATAGGTAATGTCTGTTCTCTTATTGCAACGTTTTTGTTTTTGGAGATATGGAACATATTTTATTACCATTTCCATTTTGTAATAAAAAAAGGACTGTAAAAAATTTTTCAATATTATCTATCATTTATTTATAGCCCTGAATATGGATCAATAAAGATCGGAAACGTTGGCAGAAGTTTGAAAAAAAAATATTATTTGACCTAAAATCTCTTAATAAATAAAGTGTGTACAAAACGGCCCTAAATAAAATGACGTTTAAAGAAAATACTTTCCAGTAATTACTGAACTAACCAAATTTTTAGGAGAATACTTGAACTGATAAAATTTAGAAGAATCTGGCGATAGATCATGGAGTTTGCACATGACGAAGGAATAAACTAAGTGCAACTTCCTTGACTTTAATATCTGGGTCGCGATAAAAAATGTATTTATTAGTGTAATTTTTTTAAGGTTTATCCCTTCATCTCTCGAACTGATACTATGCGGCCAGGATATTCAGCATCCACCGCTTATCAATTTTGGGGCGTTGCTCTGCAATCTATATAATGAGTCACAAAAAGACCAACATATCGATATGTACCTGAGAACCAATGAAGGAAAATCGTATAACAGAATGAATACAGAAAAAAACGCTCTGGTTGAGAAGGCTGAAAAAAAGACAGTGAAATAGGGCTGATGACAAAAATTATTCTGATTTACACATGACACCACTCCAAACAATCGATAAATTATTGACTTTTACAGCCTAATTCATCCTCATATGTATCGTTGAGGTTGTTTCAGCATCTGGTGGATGGGCTTCTCATAGATGAGATGGTGTAACGCCATTGCTCCAATTGTTGCAACACACGAAAGTATTTTTCAGCAACTGACAATGAGAATTCTCACCATATTGATAAACTGCAAAGGTTTGTTAAATTTCTTTCCCACTCGAAAGATAAATGAAATTAAAATGAGGATTACCTCCATATAAAAAGGGACTTGAAAGCATTCATAGTTTATCTTTTATCTGATTGATAAAATATCTTATTATTCATTAATATTATGTATGTTAGTGTGCTCACTAAATTTCGAATATCTTGTAATTAGCATCAGGTAAATACAAAGTGAGGAATCGATCGTGAGATAATGTATTATTAAGGTAAGTGTCAACCAAAAATATACTGAATAAAATTTTCTTGTGAATTTCACTCAGACAAAGTGATTATATGACTTAAAAGATTGATATAGATTTCAAAATTAAATATGACAATTGAGAGCCTTGAGAGTCCAAGTAATACAATAAGCACGAAAAATGATATAAGTGCATGTGTTCTAAATTGGTACCGTCAGGTAGCTACAGGAAAAGGAATACAAGTGTTCGAACAAGTGTTGAAGTGTATGGTGCTGCATTCTAGCCGCCGAACACTTAAGCTACTTTGTTTTTGTCATTCCTTACCTGAGTAAAGTGATACAGGTGACACTGGACGATGTTTGCTACTTGTATTACTTTGACTTTCAGGCTCCTCAATGATATGGCCTTAAATAGCATTGTGTGTTGCAGAAACGAGGACTCACAGGAAAGACGAGAAGCGTATAAAATTTGAGGAGAATGAATAGTGTGCCATTGAAGAAAAGCAAGACGACGGAGGCAGTGGTGGAACAGTAGAAAATACTGCTGGAGTAGACAGCGAGAAAGAAGACAAGTTAATTGGGACAGGTGATGAGGGGATGCTGGATGCCGTGTTAGAGTCAAGTAGGGTAAGCGGGGAAAGGGAAGGAAGAAAAAGACGCTTCCTTGATGGAATGAAGAGAGGTGAAAGGAATGAATTTATTTGGCGAAGAGTTAAGGTCGTGCGGCTGTAAAAAATAAATATAGCTATTCCTTCTTCCATCTAAACCAACCTTTGACTCGTTTAGAAAGAAGAAAATCTCGAAAATGCATGCTCACATGTTATCAATAAATATGTAGAACTAACAATGGATGCCAAATATATGTGTTAATGCGTTCGATTTATATGCATGTTTAATACTTCTATCAGCAACAGAAATCATTCCATATACATTAATAACTCAAATTTTGAAAAAGTAAAATCTGGAATAGTATTGGTTAAAATACAAAACCAACAATCTTGTACACCTGCTCCATTGTACACAGGTTCGTCTAATTAGAATATATAACACATGGTTGAACTAGACAGCCCGTTCTATGTAACAACCAACCTTGTACAATATGCACTATGTAACAATCAACCTTGTTTGGTGCATGAGGAAAAAATATATTAAAAGAGGCAATAAGTATGAAGTATTAAAAACATTCGCAAATTAAAATGAGTAACATACTCATTAGATAATTAAAAACTTCCATGAAACAAGCAGATTTTGAAAGTTTGTAGCTTGTATTAAACTGTGTCCCTATGGACATAAAATGTATAACAAACAACGCAATGTGGCCTCACTCCATGAGCCTTGATGAAAGCTTCTCCCAGCCTTTAGGAAAAATTCAATTAGGCGAATGGGGGTCTAAATGTTTTTAACATCGCCGTTTTGCTCCACGCTTCTGCTAGGAGGATAAACGAAAGAGGAGGAAGGAGGGTGTGGGGATAATTATCACTCAAGCGGTGGACACAAGTTTCCCGGGACGGCAGCGGTCGGTTTGGAGTGAGTCCTCTGCGTCAACTCGGCACGGCACGGCCGGCGCATCGGGGGCAGTGCCAACTCAGCAAACAACCGCGACGCCTCTTGCTCTCCGGGATGACGCAGCGCGAGTGACGCGCTTAGTAACGAGGTTTTAGGCGTGGGGCCGAGCTGATGGGAAGAGTGCGAAAGGGACACCACGGAGAGGAGGGCAGGGTTGGTCGGCTGAAAAGGGTTTTTGTTTGCGCGGGAATTGGTGACGGGCCAATGCGAGTCGAGTGAGGTGGTTTGGGGAAATTTTGCGTGCTCAGAGATGGGGTTCAGGGATAAATTTAGACGAATCTTCTCGGATAGGGGACACGAGTATGACACAGATGAGGGAAAGGAGCCAGCTCGGCTTGCGTCGGGAAGGCAACTCCCCACGATTTTTTCCATGGAGCCTGCAAAACCTTAACGTAAACCTCACTTAAAGTCCCGGGGTCATCATCTTGAGAACTCAATTCCTTTCAATGAGGGAAGGCCATCTTTGGATATTGATTTTCACTGACGATGAGACTGATTGTTCTTGGAATGATTGTAGATGGATGGAGGCTCTGTATTTCAATTTTTTTATTTCTCGGGAATATTTTTTAAATGCTATACACTGAACAGTCTTTTAAATGACCTTCTTCACAAATATATATAAGCTTCACATCAACGCCATTCTTAAAATTTGAGTTTTACTCTGGATATTTTGAGAGTATACTCGGATACAAGGTGAACCAACTGATAAGGCTATCAAACTGAATAACCATTGAACTTAACCTTAACACAACCACAATATATATTTTCGAGGCAGAATTCGAACCCACGACCATTGACGAGCCCACTCTGTTCCCAATCAATATTTCAATTATTATTTCTAATAACTCCATCCATTCCTGTTAAAATCAAATTTGAATCACGTAATATCAAACAGCGCCCATGTTTCCCGTCTTTAATCTTGATGGAAATTGCAAGATGCTTACAATTCGATTATTGATTCTTACCCTTATTCAGCGTAATTAAATTTTAAACAGGATTACATAAAGATCAGTGTATCTTAAATTCCTGGAACTTTGTATTTTTCTTTAAATTTTATGTCTCCTATTTCTATACAATTCCGCGATTTTCACATAACTTTCAATCAACGTTCATAACGTTCAAAAAAATTGAAATCTACAGGTACTTATGACAGAACTTCCATAATTAGAGTAAGCTTATATGATTACTATGAACTAGTATTTCCTGAATTATCGGTTTTTCAACTTTCACAAGATAATATAGAATAAATTTAGAGTCTATGATGGCACTATATTTTTGCAAACCTCACCATTTTTTCGAGATAGTCTTTGAATCACGATATCTGAAAACATCCACTCTGAGCATTAATAAGTTTCAAAAATAAATTTTAGCGATTTTTCTTGCAATTGTAATTCCTTTCATAAATTTCAATTAATGAAATTAAAAGTTATTTTTTTAACAACAGACCAGGAATGAGTGTGGATGTCCTTAGGGTACATAATGCAGGAATCACTAGTGACTATCGGATTGTCACGACAATTAGTATCACTCTAAACTATCGGGTCAAAGCTACGAGCTGGAATCCAGAAATTGTTCTAAAAAATTCACAATAGGTAACCATCCCTGAGGCACCACCACAGAATTGGGACAAATTTATCACCAAAACGAGGAGTTATAAAAGACAGTAAATAACCCCATTTTCTCCCAAATGGATATCAGCATAAGTGATTTTATTTACATTTGATTTAAACTTTAATTCTTGTATCAGAGTGTCTTTCGGCCTCATCCAATGTAGTCTGTAGCTAAAGTTAAGTTGTTATCGATTTTGAAATACAGGAACTTACAGAACCAGTACCAATCCAAATCTAAGTAGGTATTATGAAGAATCCTAACTATATAAGGCTATTTTAAATCGAAATTAGTCAAGTAAAATATTAGATGCCCTTCTAACATTACGGTGATCGGTTGTTTATTTTGAAAGGCATCTGGCAATTAAGGACATTTGCGCAATTGAGAAAAGAAAGGTAGGTTGGTAAGGTAAGGATTACTTGGTAAGGAAAGGACGAGGTAAACAAGGTCACACATCACAAAATATCCGAGAAGAATCCGAGATTCGAAACGAGGCCCTCAGAATGGAAATCCAGCGCATTTGCCAGTACATAAACGCTATCCCCTGAGAAAACGTATTTAAATTAGTTGATCAGTGACGAATTCATAGGGCAACGGCCTGCCACGATAGAAACACCGGTTCCCGATCAGTCACCGAAGTTAAGCATCGTTGGGCTCGGCTCGAGTTTGGAGGGGTGATCCTCCGATTCGTCCGAGTGCTGGTACCCCTGTCTGCACGTGGCAGACAGTAAGTGCGAAATATCCTTAGCCGTCGAAGCACGTTAAACGAAAATACTACTGCTATACGAATTCATTTACGATAGGTACGGTTAAAGTGTTTTAGCCTTAGTGGCATCAGAGAAACCTTCCGATGCCTCCTTTTTATCTTGCCTCTTGCCTCTGGGGTACCTCACGGCAAGACAGGCCTGACTTATCGGAAAAGACTCCCGATAAGCCACGATGACACATCCCAGGGGCAGCTTGGCCTCTAGAGATGCCATTTTAAAGCAAAAAAAATCTATATCGGGTATTATATACGGCATTGATAAGCTCATCGCATTTTTTGCCTGATGTTCACCAATGGAGCTGTCATAACAGTCACAACCATTTTTTATGCCAGCATGGATAATAAAGCGACGCGAAACGGCGTGAAAATCGGAGCGCTCAGTGATAAAGAACGAAATTTATCACATTTATCAAATTCCCCCACCATGAAAGTCGCCGAAAGCCACATTGTCATGCGTCGCCGCATCGCGATTGATGGAGCTGGACGCGCAAAGCTTTAATGTGAAAACGATGAAAATCAATGAATATATCTAACGTAATTCTCCAATGAGTGGTCTACTTTCACTAATATATTTTAAAAAGGCCTCCAGAAAGCAAACTATGGGAGGAAGAATGTAAGTAGTCGTTATTTTATTATAATGCTGTAATTTTTCATTAATTTTTCCCTGTTAGCAGGACTAGGATTGACAGTATCGTAATTTTGTGATCGTTTTTCATGTTTGCATGACTAAACTCTTAATTAATGGTGTTTGTGATGTTATTTGTACAGTATCCATCCCGCATGAGTAAAATGATAGTTGACCGTTCTGCTTGTGAGGTCTCCTTACCCGTGTGATACTCAACAATAGATACATTTACTGGGGTCGCAAATTGCATTATGACTGTGTGCTTAACGGTTGGCATGCCTAGTCATGAGTAACTCCCTGCCATACACCCTTGACGTGGCTTGCAGGGTATTACTAGATGTAGTTACCAATATTCGAAAGGGGTGGTGATCGGTTCAGGTGACTTCAGTGGCTTCAGTAACAGCTTACTATTCCCAAACTCCTTCAGAAGGATATTGTTCCCACTTAATGTTTTGGAATCAATAATAATTGTTGGTGGAAAAAATCAAGAAGAAAGGGTCCCCGTCAAACTTGGAAAGCAAAAATGTGCGTAACATATATAACAATGATTCAGATCAAATAGATGGGGAGAATCACCCATAAAGAAGCCCTATAAAGAGTTAGAGAGAAAGAAAACTCTGAGAATAAAATGAGACAAACATTTTGGGAACGTTTTACAACACAATAGCCTATAGTGGAAGTAGAAATGAATGGGAATGATTATCGAAGGCCAATTATTGAATGCATCACGTAAATGATGAAGGGGGTCAGGGTAAATATTTGAGAAGTAATAAAGCGGTTAGCTGAGAGGAGAGTGAATTAGAGTGCTGCAGAACACCAATCCTCGACTTGATGACTCCTGATCAGGAATTGTGCAAGGGAAAAGTAAGAATTTAAACGTATCACTCGTTGTATCTGCCTAACTTTATTTATTTATGAGGTCAAAAAGTCAGGTAAATGCGATCGTTTACCTATGATTTAAATTTTGGACCCCTCGTTGCTTTAGGTAGAGTGTAAACTAATACCGGTTACTCCTTTCCCAAATAATACCGAATACTTACAGCAACATAACATCACGTTATGGCACACCTCGTCGGGGTCGGAAGTGAAAAAGTCCACTTTACTTTTCCAAAAGTTTTACAAATAGTTTCACTCGCTTTCTTCGTGGTGGGACCTTCTAATTTAATTAAGTCACTCACTAAGCTATTACTTTTTCTCATCGTACATTAAAATTAAAATATAGCTGGTCTTTTTTTGATGTATATGTTTTATCATGGCCAAGGGGATAAAACTAAATATCTGAGAAGGAATGAAGCAGTTAGCTAAGAGAAGAGTGGATTTCAGCACACCATACTTCGGATTGATGACGGTTGATTATGATGAATCTTTTGCACTTGGTTGAATACTGCAAGTACACTACCCACTCTATCAATCGAAGGGTAATTTAAATTGTGGACCCCTCGTTGCTTTAGGTAGAGTGTAAACTAATACCGGTTACTCATTTCCCAAATAATACCGAATACTTACAGCAACATAACATCACGTGATGCCACAACATACTGACATTATATTTTAACATCCTGGACTGAGATTCGACTATAGCTCCCCGCATTCTCGCCGTCGCTAAAAAAAATCAGCAACAGCGAGTTTCAAAATTATAGATATCTTTCAACGTCTTTGGGTCTGTCCGAGTTTCAGTACAGGTAAGTGATTTCTTTCTCAATGTAATTCTATCATAAATTTTCTCCTCATCTAATTGACCATTTCAGCAATGTAAGAAGCTATCAGAATTCATTTTTGGAAATATGTTTACCTATAAGTATGCCTATGTGACCGTAAAGGCATTCATATTAGAAAACCAACAAAAATTTAACGGCAGATTAGTATTTATCGATGAATGATCTCAATAAATGCGTGATAGGATAAATTGAAAACTGCAAGTCAACAAAGGGATGTTAAGATGCAGTCATAGTATGAAAATTGGGATAGAATTAAAGGGGCACGCTCTGGAAGAAATTTAGCGCAGAAAGGGTGTGATTTGAAACTGAAACGGGTAATATTAGTACTTAGCATATTGACAGTAAATGAAAGTTTATGCACCAAACATTATGTAAAACCAAGTCACTATATACTGAAACAGTCGAGGAGATATTCTTTTAACGAGGACTGGTGGCGAGTTACTAAGGATTTATCCCATTTACAAACATTTCCCAGGCATTTTTATTTCATAAACCGATGAGAATCATGACTCAAAAACATTTAAGAGGAAAAGAATTTCAATACTTCACAGAAATAAAAGGACTTTTATACTTAAAACGGAATTCAAAAAAGGTTTACGTGAAATTGAAAAGACTAAGCTATTTGTTGTACTCATAGAAAAATAATTCTCTGCTACAGATTTACTTTGGTATTCTACTTCCACGATTCATACTTTAAGTAAACTTCTATTTTTTGACACTATACTGATATTCCTTCCATAATAAGTCTTTCCCATCATAATAAACGAAAAGTGGGACATTAAAGTCGCTGGAATATATTTAACTTGTGTAATAAACTATTTACCCCACAATTACGTGAACGGAGAAGAGACAGCGAAGGAGAGTGGACAAGAAAATTCATAACAATTTAAAATACAGAGCGCGTCCAGATGAAATCATTAATTGCGGAGCACGTAGTATATACGCATACAGACCATTGACACGTGGGATACCAAGTGATATACTTTATACAGAGCAATAGCGTTCTTTAGTCTACTCACATATTTTATTATCAGACATGGCGTCACGTTTTGACGTACGAGCAAGAATACAAAAAAATGTCCCTTTAGAAAAAAGTTATTGGATTACTGCCAACGAATAAATTCAGAATATGGGCAACGAGAAGCCCAGCTCTTACTATAGGTGGAAAATATAACGTTCCTCGTGACAGTCTCCCAAAAACAATGTCATAATAAGAATAAAGGTTTAAAGATTATATGTTCTTGCGCAATTTTTATAGTATCATGACAAGATTTATAAGCACTTTGTATTCCATTTTAATGGATTTTCATAACCAACACGCTGGAATGCTAGGCACCTTTTGGAACAGACAGCAGCCACGAAATATTTTGAAAATTGAAGTGCATTGAAGTTATCACCAACTCGGCCACACCATTCCGAACTGTTTCCTAAAGTCTCAGAATACGTGGAGTAGTAAAGCGTTGCAAACGCACGTTGTAGCAAGCCACTCCCACAAAATCTAGAGCTGTCTCCTCATGAAAGCATTCTCATGGTCTCATTTCCCGCCACCTCACTTCACACATTCGCTGGAAATGTTACGTTGAAACTTGTCTTAAACGAAAGTTCCAGACGTGAAACGAAGAGTTATCATTTGTGACCCTAATTAAGGCTCACCGAGGGAGATGTTTCCATACGCTACTCTCAGACTTCCAAACAAACTGACTAAACTTTAAAATGTCTACGGCCTAGTATATACCCCCCAAACCTTGACCAGTGGATAAGCCTTGCTACGCATCCTGGGATTCGTCAACAGATTGTGCATTTGCAATCCTCCGGAATATCGCAGCGTGGCCCAAGAATACTAAAGGAAAACAATCTCTAAAAAATATAAAAACCTGGTTGACTCCAATAATCTTTTACGAACAGTTTTATTGCCATTTCATTTCTAAACAGTTTAAAGAAAAATATTGAACAAAATAGTTATACGAATAAATATTTTCTATGAATGTTCTAAGAATTTTTTCCATAGAATATCGCTCAGGACTTTCATGGTCCGATTATAACTTTCTTCAAATTTATCTTCCTTTCGCTCATCCGCAAATCAAATATGCTTAATTCTTGCCTTACATCCTTTACGTCCTCCTCTACCCTATCCTCTTCTACCCTCCTCTACATATCCTCTTCTACCCTCTTACTCGTTTTCTCAGCTTTCTACCACCGTTGGTTTCTTCACCTTTCCCTCGCCTCCGATTGCCAACTGATTATATTGAGCTGATCTACCTCTCCCTGATTCCCTTTCCTCCCCAATTACTACATGTATTGCTTCCCTTGAAATAATATGTAAATTATATCCTTAAAGTATGTTGGGTATGTAATTAGGACCACCAGGTCAAAATATACGCTCTAGGGTGGTATGGCTGAATTTCACAGGAGCATTTTCTGGTAGATAAACTAGAATTTCCAGGCAATTGACTCGATGTATTAAAATAAATGAACAGGAATCCCTGTTATGCAACTAGTAAAAGTATAGCTTTGTAGTCCAGTATGACCCCAGGAGAAAACATTACATGGAAGTCGCACGATTCCGCTCATTCTGCCTTTCGGCTTCAAATACTCGAGCCTGACTGATGAAATTTGGAGGAAACGTTTTTAAGGAACGCCCTAACGACATTGAATCAAATTTGTTGCTAGCTCCACTGACTACAAAGTAAAGCTATCCGTCCGACTTACACACCGGTCCAAATTACACCAATTACACTGACTTCCCTTACTCTTTCGCTTGCTTTTCATGTTTTCTTTGTTTGAAAGAACTTAAATTTTTTTCAATTTTTGAAAAAACTACCAGGTATAGTCAGCGACATTACCTGAGGCAATTATGACGGGAAACGTCTGTCACTTGTCTGAGTTTCCGTCGCTCCCAAAATTTTCAGCAACGTTCGATGCATGGCATTCTTAGCACCTCACATTAAAAATTTGGTTCTCCTCCATCCGTTAACCTCTTTATTGACGCATATAACTTCATTATTCTTGAGATATTTAGACATTTTCCTTGAAATAAAAAATATATATGTTAAATATTTTACAACTTAAACCTCTCAAATTTCATTAACTTTCATGGGTTTCCGTAAATTCTTCAGGTTTTATCCCTCAGAAAAATCAAAGTTGTTTTCGAATTTACCAAAAACTTTCCGCACGGTTTTGCGTCAAGCAACGCTAATTTCACGCCAATGGCAACATAAAATTTAATCTCAGTATTTGGTAGTCATCTATCTTTGTATGATGGCGTCATCAATTACAATATGACAATTTATTTTACTCTTTTAACTTTTCATTTCCGAATGGTACATGCCTTGTTCTTACATCTCTCATGTTTTTTGAGTTATAACGAAGTGTATATTCAATCTTGTTGCATCACCGCCAGCAATAAGTACCTCCCATTTGTAGCTTATTGTGTGACGTTTTGCGTCAACACTAGTGTAGCTAGTTAAAAACGCTAATTCTAGGCTCCTTCATACACTCTTTTCTCCCATTCCCTTTCCACCAGAAATACAAGAAGAAACTCAAGCCTTCATATCCTCTGCATACCACAAGTGGAAACGGAGCAACTGTGGTGTGACCTTGTTCCGAGTTTCAAGAATGCGCTAGTGGTCGCCTCACCAGGAATTCGCAGTGGCCAAGTGACGTTACATAAGTGCTTACGCCGTCTGGCGAGGGGAATGTTTCTCCCGCGTTCGGAGTGGTTTTCGCAGGTCACGAAATTCTTCCGAAGAGCGTTCGAATTATTTAAATTGCATCACAAGGATTGTAAAAAAATCATAAGATTTAATTATTTATCCACGGATAAACGAACGATTTTTGGTCCAAAAAATTCGACGTAAATACTGAGGCAAGCGTTACTGTAGGTGAGCATTTCACATAACACGTCCACATTCCTACAGATATTACTCATTGAATAACTTCAACGAAAATAGTCGAATCAATTACCGATTCTCTTTCAAATAAGTTTTTCAAACAGTCGCATTTCGGTAAGTTTAGATGCGAGGGAAAGAGACAAATTAACAAACTTTAATTAATGGGATTGATAATACAGTCAATTGTTGGTGACACAATACTTGATGAATGAATTCTTCTCGGGTTTCCAACCGGGTTAGAATCTCCATCATGGCCGCCGTTTCGATGCCCGACTCGTGCATCGAAACGTCGGCCATAATAGAGATTCTAACCCGGTTGAATTAGAAGAATTGGAGAAGAATTCATTAATCAACTTCGCCGGGAAAGCACCAGATCATACACAATACTTGATTCCATTTGATGCGTTATCATTAATTTCATCACCATTTAATTAAATATAATTATTTTAAAATGTATGACGGTTAACAACTACATGCCTATGATGTATACTTACACCAACGCACACTACCTAATGCGTTTTCATTATCATATGACGCTGAAACGAAGGTAAGGATAAGCGGGCTAGGTGTCTTTCTCGATGTATTTGACTTACGTGTGATTTCATTACATATGCTGGCAAAAATGTTTTGTCCACTTATAAATCGATAGTTCACCCAAACTTTAAAGTATATGTTGTTTAGGCTACACTTACTGCGAATCATTATTGATAATATTTAAGCAAGATTAAATTCACTTACTTAAGACTACCTCACTGAACAGGCAGCGCTGAAAGTACATAGATTTGAGTGTGTGGAAAGAGGCAAGCAAAAATAGGACACTGTGGAAAAAGTAGTGCGAGCAGACAATTTTTCATGCGCAGAAACTTGGGCTATTTGACTTCACCTCAAAATATAAATGAAAACAGAAAATCGCTGATCACAATCAATACCAAAATCGACACTCTTTCGAATCTAATTTACGAATCACTCGTGGGTAAACCTTCTAAAGTAATAAGATAAACTGATGATTACATCCTTTTCTTCACGTTTTTTCTTGACAATAAATGAAGCAGCTGTGTAGTGAAAAATCTTTTTAACTTTGCTTAAATAAAGTCGAGGATTATCGGAGAAAAATGAGGAATAGGAGACGAATAAAAAGTAAAGACTCATTAAAAGGATTAGGATCTACAAGTATTTCAGCCACTAGAAGTCATCATTCATGAATGATATTTATGGATGTAACTTGTACAACGGCATCTGTCTAAAATTTCTCCTTGGTCGTTTTCTTCACGCAAAAGGAAGAAATGAGACCATTTTATGATAACATGGGGGCCCTTGAACAAACAAACACAATTTTACATTGAAACGGATTTAATTTCGTGAACAAAGGACATGATGGCATTTTGTACACCAAATGCCATCCAGTCCGATTTTTCATTTGGGTAAAAAAAACACCCGCAAACTTGCTCACGAGAGCAGAAAATGAATATCTTCACGCTCGAAAGAATACCAATTAAAAATCTACGCGTTCTTTGTCTCCTTCACACTCTTCTACACGCTCGACATATTTCTTTAACTGAGAAATTTACACGGATGTTTATGGAGGATCCGGAGCGAAAATGACAAAATGAAGTAAACTTCTTTAAAAATCCTAAAGTAATCAGCTCATTTTAACAGAACTACCTACAAAACTTACTAAAAATCTAGACTCTCGGGTGACCTGGGGGCTTGTCCTGAAATGAATAGCAATCAAAAAAGTCGAGATAATCGAGAATCGAAAAGGAAGACGAACGAATAAGTGCCTGGTGTGGTGGGAAAGGAGAGGAAACTTCTGTAGGAGATTGGGAGCAGGTCGAGTAGTTGATAGGAATGGGTAATGAGGGGCGAGGAAATGCTTGAAGGCCGTACTAGAGGTGAGGATGTTGGAAAACGGAGGAATTGGAATAATGAGAATAAGTTTGAAGAGAGAAAGTATGAATGCTGAGATGAAGAAATAAATTGGGTAAGAAGATAAGGGCTTGTGCCTGAAAAAAGTTATAAGATTTTTCCTTTATTCCATTTAAAACAGCCCTAATCGGTAGAACACGCTGGTAATGGTTCACGTCAAATATGATTCCATGAGGGTGCATAACAGTAAAATTTAGCATTCAGAAATTCTTTGATTAAGGTAAGTGTCCTTCAAAATCTACCTTTGACATAAAGTAGTCGAAATCACCGAATAATTCAGAGAGGCTTCATCCAGAAGCGAACCGGTACTCTCACTTCCACATCCAAGCGCTTAAACCATTTGTCTACAAAGTCGCTCAGTACTTAACCTTAAATATGTATATTCCACCACGCCAGGCCACCACGTAAGTATTTTGAAATTAATTTCAATGAATCACCCAGAGGTTTCAATTAGGAGTGTACCCAGTACATTTACGTCTATATTCAAGCGCATTACCTATTGGCCTGACAAGCGACCCACTAACATAAAAAAATTGCAATTCAACCACCATATAGTATGGGACATTAATGGATTCTAATTGTTTTACCAACTGGCCTATTAAGTTGAGAATCAACTTACACCACGCAGGCAAGAAGATACTTGGGAACGAACCAAGAGAGAGCCAGGATATGTTGGCAGAAGAAGAGTGAGGTAGGTTATCAAAAGCGATTGGCTGTGAGAGAAAGAGCCGTTTGAAGAAAAGTTTGGTATGAGAGGGAGGAATAGGTTTAGATTTTATTGAGTAAGATATAAGCCATTTTTGAAGGAGAAAATAAGGCAAAAATATGAAGAAATGAGGAAAGAAATGGAAGGTGAAATAGGTGTTTAATGAAATAACGCAAAATAAGGTAAACGATTAAATATCAATCTCCTATAAAAACTATCTGTGCCATTAGAATACTCTTAAATCAGCGGATCTCTGACTTTTTGACCTTATACTTCTTGGTAACCAATATCCCTTGGGAGTAGCACCTCCAATCAGTTGGACCCCTCTTAGTATGCTTGCCTCAAACAAAATACTTGCCACAATGGGGGTTAAAAGAACAATTATGATATCCAGAAAACGGAAAAGGGGTTAGAATGACACCTGCGAGTCAGTTGCTTTCATTGTAGCTGTTTGACAAATAGCTCATTTTTAACGCCCGCGAATCCAATTTTGCTGCCTTCTACCAGTTTGTGACGTCAATTGCCCATATAGCTGGATATAACTTTCCGTAAAATTTGAATTCACGGCCCTGGTGGTTGATATAGCATAAAAGATATTGGCGTTAATATTGACTGATCTCATGAGTGCTGCTTGGATGTTGTCGTGTAAGTGGTGTTTTGCCCCAAATGTGCAGACATTATACGAACATGCAGTGAACTGCAAGCGGACCGCAGTAGAAACTAAAAACATCTTTTACAATATTTTCAAAAATTGACTGATGTCGCGTCAGTAATTCCTTAAAACGCACTTTAACGTCTCACTTTGGTATACGCGTACGACAGGTTAGTCTAGCAATCGAGCGAAGTGATCTACCCTATATCACCAACTCATATATGAACCTGCCACTAGATCAGAGATACATACAAGCACTCTAACCCCTGGAGTACTGAGCCGTCCACTACCATTTAGTAAAAAAAGACTATTACACCACCTTAGTCTTAGAGGAAATTAGTTCAAATTAATTCACCAATTCACCCAAATGACCCACGAGGAATAAGGTCACGGTTGTCCTCAGCAGTCCAAGAGAACGTTTGCTGGGGAAGGATTTTTTTAACCCCTCCACCTTAAGAGCCCTAAGGAGCCCTTGGCGAGGATAGACAGGGAGGTTGACTTGTAATTGTGAGAAGGGGAAAATGGGGAGTGTTGGGGCTGAACAAGGGGGTGTTGGGAAGGGGAGGGGCGTGAGAGGAGACGAATAAAAGTTTCAAGACTTCCGGAGATAGGACTCGGTGAGCGGAGGAGGGCGTTATTAAAATTTGAAAAGCGGCCCGGGGAGCAGAATAAGTTGGCGGAGAGATCGTTAATGGCGTGTTCGCCCTAAGGGGCCAATTGGCATCTTTCACTGTGAAGGACGGGACTCGTCAACGTCTTCGGAAAATTCAATTTCACGATCCGTTCAAAAGGTATTCTCCGAGATTTACATAGCTACAATTTTGTTTGCATAAATGTGAAGGTGTGTATGCGTGAATGTGCTACGGAAAAGGCCATCACCGGTTTGAGGCTCCGTTCAGAGACAGAAATCATGTTCCTTTTCCTGAGCTGGATGTAAACTGCATCCGATGAACCGACACGATATTAAGGGCACTATTACAATCAACGCATCCTGACTTGACGGAAACGGACGGTGGCTATTGATAAGCTTGGTGACTGTAATTATTGCGGAACCTATCACTATGGCCGGACATTGACGGCACCGTCAAGAGACGATGATCGAACCATGTCAAAGTCTTGCAAAACATTTCCAACACACTACGACAACGGCAGCCAATCAGAGGAGTTTTTATTTTAATAGTTACGAAATTTCATTTCCAGATTTTCCTCCTTACTTTTCAACTTAACAAACAAAACCTTCTCGAAGCAATAAGTATCAGCATAAAGACGGGTTATTTATATTTTGAATACAAAATATGAAAATAAATAGCTACTCCGCAACCGTCAAGAACTCCGTTCGCGAAATAGGTCAACAATTGCCGCTGATCCTTGACAAATCTCCACTTTTAAATTGAATTTAAAAATTTTTTCGAGCATGTGACGTCATGAATTCGTAATTGTCAAGTCGAGAGACAATTTCGAGGCCCTCCTGTTTATGGAACCTGCTTACTTGTTACGTTCTGCTTTTCCGTAAAAATAAGTGACGAAAGTGAAGCAGGTAAAAGATAAATATAGCAATTTCAACACTCCTGCATTTCGGCAATCAGTGCATTTCGTTCACCTTAGCCATCGAGTTCTGCAGGCATTCGCATAGTTTACAAGTATCTATGCATCTACAAAGCGTAGCAAGTTATAGAATTATTTTATTTCTTATTATTTAATGCAATAAAATTCATAACTCTTATCTTTTAAATAATCAGTTTTCAGATTAAAGTTAGATTTGTGATCCTCGCTCACAGCCTTGTGATTAGGATTACACTGGATGTCATCGATATTAACGCGGACTATAAATGCCACACGCAAGCAATTTTATTCTATGGATACTCTTAAGTTGTTCATTTTCGTAAATGTTTGAACTACGGTCAGTGATGTAACTATTTCAATTACGATGTTTCGTAGATGCATCAACATAAAATTTTGACAAGTAAATGAGAATAATTATTACCTTATCATTCCAAGTTATATGGAGTAAATATTGCGGAATATCGTCAAATAGGTGATCCATATTTCCTGATATCGCATTTCATCGTACATAATCGCGAGTTCTGGTTAATTGTATGATTTCATACCGACTGTATTGCTTTAAACGCGTGATGTCGCAGAGTTATGCTTCGCGTTGGGACCGTCTTCAGATTAAATTGCATTTGCAATTTTATCATCACATTTCACAGTCGATACATGGAAATGTCGTTCAACTCTATATCTGATTCCTCATCCGCCATATTTTTGAATCCCAGGATGTCAGTCTCTGCACTCCTGTCTGATATTGCATTCACAGATCGGCGTTATAATCCGTTGGAAGATTTGTCTGAGATTGAAACGCGCCGGTAAAGGAATCCAAACTCTTGAGCTGGGTTCGTAAGTTACAAGGCATCGCCTTTAAGGGCCGTCGCTAGGGTAGTAGCACCTCATAATCAAGAGCTAACCGGCTCACTCCCGAAAAAAGCAGAAAGTTCCGGCCATTTTGAAGATTTTGTTCCCAATTTACTTGTAGCTCAGGAAAAATATACCCAAAATAATGTTTGCAAGTAAAATCAGTGGTAATTTCTTTCTTACAGAAAGTTATTAATTTAAATGTTTGTAAGCATTTTCCAAATACTTCACTGTCTTCCTATTATGCTCAGGAAAAATATACCCAAAATATTGTAAGTACGAAAAAACAGCGGTTAATATTTTCTTACAGGAAGTGATTAATTTTACTTAAATTTTAGCAAGCCTTTTCCAAACACTTCACTCTCTTCCTATTAAGAACCGTTAAAAATTGGTAAGATACTAGACCACTTAAGTAAATGCAGCGGTCGTGAATGCATCTCATAGTGGACAAATTTGACTAAATAGTCACAAACAAGTAACTACCATATTTGCAACTATAACCAATATGGGTTTTTGGTGGGTCATGCGGAGAGCTGAATATTTTAATTAGATTGTTAAATCTCTAAACATCTAACATTAAAGTTCATTGACATTCTTAAAAATATGTATGCATATAATTTTCTATTAAAGAAACTCGCCTGAAGTACATCAAATAATGTATATAAAAAATTATTTACAGGTGGAATGGATTATTTTCAAACAAACAACTGGAAAGACCCCATTCAAATATAAAAATTAAAAATTACAAGAATAAACATTCTTTCCCTATTTACAATTATTTTCTTACTCTAAAAACCATGGCAACTGACGATAACATCATTTATTTAAATAATGTATAAGAAAGGAAACGGGGCTGAGAGTGCAGTCACTGAGATTTTTGCTGCATGGATTATCCGTGGGTATTTTTGAGAGAATCATTTCTTTCATTAATATTTTTGCTGTTTATGATCCTCATGAATTAATTACAATAACATTCTTGTGTTAAAATTAATCACCTAACATTAAAGTACATTAATATTTTTAAAAATAAATGCACATTTCAACCTATTTTCTCTTGCATCGCATGTCATCCCATACTTCTTAAAAAATACCGCTAGTCCAATACAATCAAGGCCCATCATTCATTACCATAGATACCACCCCCTTTCCAAATGAATTGCATTCTTCCACTTCATAAACCTCACAATTTTCGTTTCTTAGAACGTGGCACAAACACCAGTGATATCGCTTAATAGCCACCCCCGTAAGTCCATTAATTAGTCGGAATAACCGCCGCTTCCATTACACACGCTGTGACCGTAAACGTGAAAAAAACAGAGTTGAATTAATCTGGACCACGACATCGAGTTTATTTATGCATGAGCGCTTTTTTACGGCCGCACTCTCAGGGTGTGTTTCAAAGGGTTTTGGATACAGGAATGCAATAAAGACCCCTTGCGAGGCGATATTCATTTATCAGCTGTCGTTCAGTAGTGACATGAATTAAGAGTGGAAACACTCAACATACACAAAACAAAGCATGGGCAGGATGATGAATGACCAAATTCTGCAATACGATGGCATTCCTAAAATATTTCTCCTTAATGAAGTAACGTAAAGCTCGGCATCTTTTTAGAATTATAAACAACCAGGAATTCTGTACTATTAACATAGAAATAGATGAGGTTGAAATGACACATTTTTATTAGACTAAACATTCCATCAAAATAGACGGACGAAAAATGGATTAGAATGACGTCAAGTTAATTGCTTACCTAGAAATATTTAATGCGGTAAAATTTCTTCGAAATACCTACGTTTCTTTTGGAGCAATATCAGTGATAGAACAAAATAGTAATTTTGATTTTTAAATGAGTAGGTCTAAGAAATAGGTGTCCATGGGAGTTTTATCCGATTCCTTACCCTCAACAGAAGAATAAACTACCGAAATTATAACTTTATTAATTATTTATTGAAAAATACCCAAGGGCAGTGTATTCATGAAATATAAATCATTGGGTATTTCATCAATAATAAAATCACTAGGTAATTGTTTCACAAGTTTGTTAATAATTGATTATGATTTCGACATTTTGTGTCCCTTTCAGGATGATATTTAGGGATGCCCGGTTTTATAATTGCTGGAAATATTTCCTTGGAATGAGAACTGAAGCTAATACGTTTTCCATCGAAAGCGCTGACGTCAAATGCCCAACAGTCTGATGTATTATAGTACATAGCACGAACTCTAAGTTACATCACGTTAACGCAAAGGCTTCGTCATTTTGCAATTAACGTTAACCAGACAATAAAACCAAGTGTGAAATTCCACCGAGGAAAAATCATTTGATTTGACCGGGACTCGAATCCGGATCCCTTGATTTCGCGCCGAGTGCTTCAACCGGATTATCTGCCAAGGCTTCATACTCCGCTTGATGCCATTAAATGAACAACATTTATAGACTGCGAGTCATATGATTCCACAGAAGCAGTCCAACCCATGCACAAATTAACAAATGCATTATCTTCCGTGGAATTCCGCTTTTATGTGCACTTGCGGGTGATTCTGTAAAGGTAATTCCGTGGCTAGTCCTGGTATCCTCAAATTTCACAATAAAACCGATATAAAATATTAAAGCAATGGCTCGGTGTTAACCCGGGAGTGATCGCTAAGCTACCTATCACGCGAGCGGTCGCGTTTGAGACTTTTTCTTACACTCAGATGTATAATTGATTATCTATCATAGAACGTTTATTGGCAATATATTACACTATAGTGTATGAGATCGTGCACCACGGGAATTTTCATTTAGATTTAATTAATTTCTCTTAATCTTCATTTGAAACAATGATTCCCACATGTACACAATTACTGATACAATGACGTAATCATTGCAACGTTTACTGGCGATGATATCGATGGGTATCAATGAAGGAAATTACCATTCTCAAGAAGAAATATTTATTTATGAGGACATACTTTCTCATGACTCATAAATTTGCATTAAAATATCTGCTCTCCACGAAATGAAACAACTTTGCCCGCATGTTGCGAAAGTGTAACGCAACTGAGTGATACAAAAACACAAACGTCAGTGGTCGCGCGATGAGAAAAAGTCTCACACCTTGTAGCCGACGGTATCAAACATATCATTACACAGCTGCGGACGCTTCATTTACACTTTATGAGACGGTCGGTCAATAGAAAGAGATAAAAAGTCAGCTAGAAGGAAAGGGAACTTATTCTAACTCATAATTACAAAGTGAGCACAAGTTTAAATTTGGCGTGAGAGAAAATCTCATAGCGCGACCAATGGCGGGTTAATAAAATGCAGTGAAAATTACAGAGTGGTTTAATTCATGACGAATATCATTCATTCATGGAAAGTCACTCCACACAATCTTCCTTAAAAAATTAATAAGAATGACAGGTCATAACTTTAGGAGAATCCACTTTCCATCAAAATTAAACTTATGGATGCTCTGAGACGAATCGTTCGCCACGGGAATTTTCATTTGGGTATAATTTCCTATTTTTGCTCACATATATAAGGGGCAGTATCAGTGGTGGAGCCAAAATACGGATTTCATATTTCTAAATGAGTAGAATTTTGAAGGTTTCTGACTGAAAAAAATCAGATCATCCCGCAACCGGAAGAATATCATTGGGAGTTCCATCCGATTCATTTCCCTCAAAAAAGGATGAAACCATAAATATTTGTTTTTCCAGACCGAAAGAAAATTTTGCATACGTCAATTGGCATCGATTGATCAGGTAAAAAAATATTTCTTTTCTGCGAAACACAAACAGAAAAGATCACCTGAATTCATTTCACCAAAAACCCCACCATACCAAAAAATAAAAAAAGATCGTCGATGATACAGTGATGGCTTTAATTTGATTCATATCGACGAAAAATAAAGTTTATTGCCTCGCTTTCATGTGGGGAGCTTTGATTGAGAAGTAAGAGAGAAGTCATTGAAAAGTAAATCTCTCATAAATACCGTTTTTACGACCGATATTTCCAGAGACTCAATCAGTTTCGCAAAATGTTTATTAAGATAAATTGCCAGAAAATATTCCCTTAACAGTAATCCATCATCTGCGAAAGGTAAGCTGAAAGATCAATCCCTGAAACTGGTAAGTTAAAAAAAAGCGATAAAAAGTTTTACGTCATTTTCAATTTAATATACGCGAAGGAATGAATGCTTGTCTGAGGAAGAAAACACTGCAGTGTACAAAAGAGTGCTCCTTCCCGCTTTATTGCATGGCAGAGAGATATTTTGGATGTGCCAAGATGAGCATAAGAGTATACGAAATGCAGTGGGCATGGAATATTGAACCAATGTTTGTGGTGAAAGCAGGAGGAATAGGAATGAGTGGGTCATGAAAGTATACGGAATGGGTGCTCCAGTAATGGACGTGAAAAATGGAGTGTGCTTCGTTGGTTCGGCCATGTCGAGAGAATGAATGAGAGTCGAATAACGAAATAATTTATGAAAGAGGAGCGAATGTTGTGGGTGGTAGGGGTACCCAAGAAAATCACGGTTGGAAGACACTCTTAAGGGAGATCGAGTATAAAGCTATGCATGAAAGTAATAGAGGTCGGCAAAAAAATAGGGCAGTGTGGAAGAAATTATTCATCTATATATCTACAAAATACCCTGTAATCCACCTCAAGGATGTGTGGCAGGAGGTGAGTAGTCACCAGTATGCATTACACTACACCCTAAAGTTAGTGTAACTACGACTAATTATGCATTTGCATAAATTGCTATTGCTTGTCACGAGGCGAAGCCTCACAAGCATGCAATACACTACAGATATGCTACCAATGGTAGAGGGACCGTTATTATTTATGTATTTTGCAACTAAATCAATGTAAAACTACTATAATAATAATAATTAATACAAATATTAAAACAGAGCCAGTTTTACATACCTAGCAACAAAAATTCAGCTCTTTCAAGAGAGCCTCCCTCGATAGGAAACTACGTGATGGGAATGCATAAACGTAAATATATGCCTGTTCTATCTTTATCAGCCTGATAAGTAAATGAGAGTTGAAAAAATGGAAGCGTATAGTTTACGACGTTATACGAAAGTTACATACAATAATCGCTGCCCTTAATTTGATTACATTTACTCGAATGCTTACTCCAACTCCACTGTCTTTCTACTTTATATTACCAGAAATGTAAAGAAATAAGCAATAAATCCGCAGCTTTCAATCTCTTAAATGGTATTTTAATTTTCACTGTGTACATTTAAACCCTTCTATCGTCAAAGCCTGTGGATACTTAGCCAGTGAACCTCTATTTTCTCTCCATTTTGTTTTAATTGAATTTTCAATGATTTTCTTTTTTTGATCACTTTTAATGGTACAATGAAAATTCAATTTAAATTTAAAACTCATGAAAAAGAGTTATTTAAATCATTTTTGTGGAAAACATATCCTAAAAGCTTGAATAATTGCTGTGTCGCAGGTTATTAATTCCCAAAAATGTGCTTTTTTAAAGAAAATTCTACATTTTCATCAACCAACTGCCTCATCCAAAAATAACAGTGCGAAAAATAATCGCTTCATAAATTATATGAAACTGTAGTAAAGTAGCGAGTTGCTCAGGCTCAGTTCATTGCAATTAGTGGAAATCATCCTTTCGTGAATTAATTCTAATATGGGATCACCAACACAAGAGTATTTTTTTATTATGACCACATTGCCGGAGCAACATTGGTTTAAGCACGGAGCAATATATTCCCTGAGATAATTATACACTTAACGATCCTAATAACGAAGAGCAAAAGTAAGGACTACCCGTAAATTCAAACTAATTAATGCATGGGAGTGTTCGGATTACGGGAACCCATGAACTTTATATAATTCCCCGAATGAGCAAAATAATAATGCCTGGTTCGCAAGTATGTTAAATCAGATAAAGCAGGATTCTTTTACAAATGCTAACCTTATGAGAGCTCGTTACGTTTTTTCAGAAAATATATGTTTTTACTTCGCCCTATTTCTCTTTGCCTGATATCTGCAAGTCCCGCCTCGTTACTGGATCACGAAATGATATACGTAGATGCCCTGGAATCTCCTGATTCAGAGATATCCATAGATTAAGGGAAATTATGACAATTATTAAATAAACTTACTCTACACTTGGGAAGCCTACCTAAAATCCAACTACAACGAATTTCACTTCACAACCAGAGGTCTTTAGGTACTTATGAACTCTTTTGTGTGGGCATTTTCACATTGATAAGGGTAGTCTGAGATAGATATCAGGACACACAAAATTCAATTATGTTGGCCTAATTATAAAGATAAAGATCTCACCTTAGTAATCATACCAAACTTTCAGCCACTTTGGGAATCTCATTTTCGAGACATTCCCAAAAAAAATATAGAAGCCAAGAAAGAATATTCAAGAAATAAAGTTCTGACGCACAATTGACGTCAGAAATTTAACAGTGTGTAGCTCGTATGTTTTCTCAATATTATTTAAAAAGAAATATTTTAGTCATTGAAATTCGTTTTTAAAAAATCACAAAAAATCTTAGTTTTGAATGTTTATTATCGTACAGCGTAAAACAAATAATTCAAGTTAAAGCTTCAAATGGTAGTATTTAGTTAATTACTGAGAAGTTCGTTCGTGAAAATAAAGATTTTGCGTCATAAAGAGTAAAATTGAAGGCCAATTATGCACCTGGGTAATTATGGTATATGATGATAATTACACTTGTCCTTAATTATATTCAAGAGGATTTAAAAAATTAATTCCTCAATCGAATATCTATAAGCCATGATATTTTGGCCATAATTGGCGTAAATAATTGCATGAAAAATCTTGGCATACGCTGAATTTCCTGAAAGTTCAAAAAGAGAAAAGTAAATATAAAGTCCAAAGAAAATCAAATTCCAGACACTAATTGTATGCAATGACCCAAACATTCGAAGGTCAGTGGTTCAACTCCAGGTCCAGGTAAACTTAATTCCTCTGACATTCTCATGCGCATTATATTCTGTTCATAGCGTTGGCAGATTAAAAACTTTGCTCTGATTGCTGATTGAGCGACAGATTATTGAATATATCCTCGTTCACAGTGGCTTTTTTGAAACACAAATACAACTTGCAAGTGCCATATATTTCGGATAGTAATGGCATACGACAGCGAGTCCCTATATGACCTCAAAAAATATCTTTGGAATAAAGAATTTCAGGAATCGTAGCAATCTGTGTGTTGTCCCGGGAAACTGATGGTCCTTGGTTTTATTCCCAGTTTAGGCGACCCCTTTTCTCTAGCTATTCTAGACTCTCTATCATTAGTTGTGGCTGAATAAAAATAATGCATTTGGAGAAAAAGTTAGTGGAATTTATCTAACTGGAACGCCTTAGAGTCTTGACAGCATTCAACTGAATGAATTTCGCTCCTCTTAGGTACTATGACATATTGAAACTCAACAGTAGATGCAGCAAACTCTACTTGGGTACTAATTTCCGATTTTGAGAGGGACCCATCGATGTCCAAAGACGAGAGCGTTCTCTGAAGGTCATACTTCGTATTTGAATCAGAATATAGTTGAATCTCCATACCTCGAATCTCCTGAAGCCAATTTCTCAATGGTTTAGTGTCATGAAATTCCCACTGGAGGATTTACAAATTAAAGTTATTGAATTTTCCTTATAAGTCAAAAGTTGTACGGTTTTTCTATGGCAATCGGTGCTTTAGCGTGCACGGTTCGAACTTCTTTGGAAAAGGTAAATGGCTTCTATTTATCCTGGAAGTAGCATGTCCAGTCTGCGATTACATAAATCGCTTAGCATTCGGCGAAATCCAGATCACATGAAAGTGAGTTGGGTTAAAAAATCTAAGTATCAAATAAATTTATCAGATAAGGAATTATTGTTATGAATATAAATATTTATGCAAACTAAGTTGTAACTGATTTTAAGCGCGAAAAAATTTTTGTTTGCTTCTAGAAGAAAAATGACTTTTGCCAGACATATAAAACTTTATAAGATTATTATTCTATTTAATTATTTTAAGTAAAACTACCATAAAATCTGAGGCTTTCCTTCATCGTACATTTTTCTCGGGTCGAAAGCCCGTTTTTCGTAAGAAAAAATGTTGAATCCAAGTTCAATTTCAACAACAAAGGAATTTAAAAGGAAATAATAAAAATTTAAGAAATATTTTCCATTATGTTTAAAATAGTATGTTTCAGTGTCTCTCCTCTGTCACAATTAGCTCTTGAGATATAAAGGATAGCGTGATAATCATCAATATTCTCAAAAATTCGCATGCACCATCTTGGAAAAATTGCTGCCGCGGAAAAAAGAGGAGGGATAATTTTTTTTTAAATCGATCGGTGCATTCATCTGTCAATACATGTTGGCATGTGCGTACAAAACATGGATTAAAAAAAAATACTCATGCAACCACCACTTGATCATTTGATGTGGAATAGCCCTCAACTTTCACATGTAAAGCCGATTTAACGTCTTACGTCTTATTAAAGTCAGCCCGTGAATGTTGCTAATTCTATTCGCGGGGCAAAAAATAACACTTCACCCACCTGGTACCCATCGTACGTCCAAGATGACCACTTGAGGTAACAGCTCTGCACGTCGAAGGGAAAGTACTCGACGTTGATGTCGCAAGATGAGCGGTATATGCCGTGGGACAGCCATACGACCTCCCCGTTGCTGCTCACGATGACGTTCGTGTTAATCACGGCGCTGCTGTACTGCGAATCGGCGCTGCAATCGAAAAGTCAAAGAGAAAGAGTTTAAGAAAGATATAAAAAATTATTTCTGTGCCAGGTACACGCGGGTATCATCACAAGATGTGATTCATATCTGTATTATCCTGGCCATTTGTCCACCAAATTCAGCCACTATTGGTTGCAACCACGTCAAAAATTGTGAAATTCTATGCCGTCTGACATATGAAACATTATAATACTATAGTACCTATTTCAAAATTTTAGAATATAATTTATTCCTTAATTTGATATAATACTGTTTTTGGTGATTTGTGTATTCAATATTTAATGGTATTCTTAAAGTAATGTAATCTATTATTGCATGTTAAAATTGCCAATTAAAATTTAATTGCCAATTAAAATTTAATTAGGTATCCCTATCACCTGTTTTAAAACATGAAAAATTGTGTTATATTCTGTACTTGATAGTATTCTTCAATAGTTATTATTATTTGTGCATGAATGCATTTCTCTATATAAAATATTTTTAGGAATTCATATCACCGGTTATCGCAATGAAAATAACTATATTCATCGACATATTTGACAATTACGGGGGCATGTACCAAGGATAAAATTAACTATTTTCAATTTTTTGAATGAATACAATAGTTTATTATTTAAGTGCATGTTACAGTCATGCTAGCAGTTTTAAATGAAAAATTTCCCTAAAAGAATATATGAATTACAATTTTTTTCTTAATTAAAATTCTACTCTTAATTATTAGAAAAGCGAGCCAAATGCACTCTTCAAGCAATTTGTTGACTTAGCATCATAAGTCAGCTGGAATTGATTGTCGCTACTGGATTTTGGAGGGTTAAAATTGTTTTAGATGGCGACTTTTATTTATTTTACTCCCTTTGTAACGAATAAATTTACTTTCAATGACGACGAACTACCTATCTGTGCTTACTATAATGAGTGCTCATAGCCATTGGAAATTTTGAGAGTGAAGACGGGTGGATTGCTTGGGTGTAGGCATTGTTCATCGAATATATTAGGAGTCACAAGGCAGAAGATTGTGGACAGTCTGAGGTGTAGCTTTAAGGGTATCTTTCATCGCCTTCACAAAGAGTAAGATTTTATATCACAGCAATTTTCAGAAACTATTTTATCGAAAAAATTTGTTTTTCCCCGGCATATGTTGTGAATGAAGTCTTCACGGGTTTTCCACCATGTCAGGTATTGGGCTACCGATGTTTCAATAGCTAACTCATCTATCGTCATCAGGGATTAGAAACTAAAATCTCTCATTCACGTTGCCAAGATCAAAAAAAGTTATTTTTGTAGCGCTTGTGGGGAAAAATAATAGTTAGGTTCATTGATTTTAATCCAAAATGATTGACATAAATAATGAAAAGGTTCCTTCATGACATTTAAAAAAATTATAGACATTAATTATAAAAATTTTTTGGCGATTGGCATTAAACTATGGGAAAAATAAAATCTCTATATCTCTGTAAACGGTGTAAAATTGAAATGTAAATTCTACTACTTGATTTTTCCGAGCACACATGTAAAGAATAAAAAAATAAATTCCCATGTTATAAATTCGAGTGAATTTATTTTACGCTTCGACAACAGTCAGACTTGTGCCAATTTTTTTCAATCTTCATGTCAAGCTTAAATTTAGCGCTTTTTTGAGCTTCTGAAATTTATCATACTACTTTTAAAATTAAAAAATATTGTTTCAAAGATACCGCCAATTGCTCGTAGATTTTGATCCCAACTAACCATGGGATAACCTACGTAGGGAGTATTGACATAATGTTCTCCATTGACTATGCTGCGATAGCCAAAATTGTAGTTCGGATGTTAATTTGCATTCTCCGTTTGAACTTTACGCGTTCAGATACATAATTCCTTTAATAAAAAACTTTGTATCAACGCTCAGGTATTCGTCGTTCAATGCTAGTTTCCTTTACACGTAAACTGCAAGGGTGAAGCACTATGTGAGTATTAATGGAGTAGACGTTTGCGAGTTTTCTCATCGCTTTTGGGTTAACCTGGTGGAAAATACCTGAACTGGTGTAAAACCCGCGAAGAGTTCATTTGCAACTATTTCATTCATCACGACCATGGTGTCGTTGCAAATTAACATAATAATGATGTCTTTTTTCCACGATACCGTGGTAGCCAGTCATAAGACAATGTAAATTGCATCATTATAAATTTACCCAGTACTAAGGCAGAATTGGGCCTTTGACGTCCTCATATTTTCTTGAAAAGCACGCAATAACTAGGCACCTCGGGATGCGATTGATCGCATCTCGCATCACTCGGGATACTTTATATCTGACGGGCGAACGTTACACAATACGCTTCAAGCAGGATTCAAGCGTATCTCCGACCTCATCTGCGAAGAGACGCGTAGCGTCCTCAGGGTTTCCTGGAGAACACCATACGTAACGCCGTTGTTTAGTCATAAGATTGCTTTGACTGCAGCTCCCCACTCCTCTCTCCATTCAGCAAATCACTTTATTTTTACAACAATTTCCATAATTTTTCCATCCTTGATCTATCTCGGTAATTATTCTATTCCTTCTTCTTTCCATTGACTTTCGAGGTACCGTGTGGAAGAAGACAGTCATGTATTGTAAATGGCTCCACGCGTAGCGGGGTTAGGGCAAAGGGCAATAAGGGATCAAATCGGAGTCTCCGTTTCAACGAGGTTTATTCGATGTTTCACACACCACACAATGGTGTTTAATCCTGTGATATGCCCACGCGAGAATGTCACGGCTTTCCTCTGAAAGCTCCACGTCTCTCCCAAATGTCCCTCGTGACCTGCGGCCACCTTTACTATTGGCCATTTCAAAGCGGTCTCTTGCCCGTACATCTAAAGAACGTTCCAGTAGCTTCTTGTCTCAATATAGCGCATCAGGAGAAATCTTCGGGGGGTGCAAAAACGGTTACAGTATGAGTAAAAATACGAACGTAAATGAACTGAAATTTCATGCTCCCCATTTGTAATAGTTAAAGAAAAGCCTTGTTGAATCCTAGGCTAAAAAATACTCCATTTTTTACTGATTCACCTAAAATTACAGCTTGCACACTTTTAAAAATGAATTACAGTCTAATAGTCTAAGCGTTTAGTAATAACATTAATGGATATCCTTTAGGACTGTGAAAATAAAACAAATTTTATTATGAGAGGGAGAGAAATTAACACAATATGGGAATGTGTTACCCCTTTGAATCCTGAAATGAAGATAAAAAATTAGGCAATCACCTTGGATCAAGAAACTAGCTAAGCCACTCCGCTATTTTAGGAGGCTTATGCGTATAAACTCCCTTATATATCTGCAGTTGCTTCTAATTTAAGCCCTATGTTATCCTATTTGAACTACGTTCATAAGCTTCCCTACATTTGCAATTAACTTTGATGCCAATAACCCTACTTCCCGTAGCCATCTCTGCTCGTGATGACATGTTTTTCCTTAGGCATGAACATATGTGGAATAGATAAAATCTAATCATCAGATTCTTATAATCTGAAATTTTATTTGATAATGTTTGCCTAAAATTCTCAGCTAATTTACTCCATTGATTTATTTATTGATTACTTTTTGATTGAATGAGAAATCAATAAAGTATAATCCTTTCACCAAATAGAGAAATCTGGATATGATTAAAATTCCATTATATCAATTTCACTTTATTCGAGGAGAATTGAAAAATCTTATTCCCGAGGTAATATTGAACAGTACGAAACTAAGTGACCCGGATATGAATTATCAATGACGTCTGCAGATTGCAAACTCAAAAGAAAAATATTGTTCCAACCTTTGGCAATGCGAGTCATCGTTCTGGCGTTAAAAGTACAACCAATTTGCATATTTCTGGTTTGAAGGTTTTCACAGTCCAGGGAAGCAAATATACTTTGTTAATTTATGGGCGGTTTGATGGATTTTGCAAACAAATAATGACGCTGATACTGGATTTGAAATGCACCAATTCTCCCGAAAGCATATGCCACTTCGTAGAACATAAACGAAGTAACCCAAAGGCGATGCGAATACCCGCTAACATCCACTTCATGAATGTGGAAATATGGAAGTACGCTTCATCCTAGGAGTTTACATGTAAAGATAAATAGTATTGCTCGACGAATATTAGAGCATTGATGCTAAGTTTGTAATGAACGGAAGAATTTATCTGTACGCCAAACGTTCTAATACATCACACAAATTAAAATCCGTACAGCACCAATAGTAAAAAGATATACATACAAAGCAGGCAACATCGATTTGGCAAAAAATTATGTCAATAATCCCTACGTAAGTAATCCCAAGGTTGGTTGGAATAAAAACAATGAGAGAATTGTTGATACATTTTAAACATTAACGCTCTTTTATTTCCAATTTCGAGTCATTGATTACTCAATTCATCAAACACAAAACGATAAATTTGAGCTTGACATCAATATTCTGAATAAAATTGGCAAGAGACCGACTGCTTTCAACGCATAAAATAAATTAACTCAATTTTAAAGCATGTGAAAACTTATGGATTGTTTTTAAAATATGTGCGAGGGAAAAAACTTAGTTCCTAGTTGACTGTGATATTTTATTTTTACACCGTTCTCGAGGAAGAATGGGTGAAATGTTTCTTTTCTCATTTTATAATGACACACTTCCCCAGCATTTTATAATTAATGTCAATTTCAGTTATAAAAATGATTGAAACGAATACAAAATTATTATTCAATTTGACTTTGGACCTCACCATTAATGAATTTCTACATACAATACAGAAATAATTCCATTTTGATGTTAATAACTTGAATCCCCCTTTATTAAGGTCAATAATACGAAGTTTTAGCTATGATAAACAGCATCGGCCAGTAGAAGAGAAAGGAAAACTATTAAGTAAAGGTCAAAAGGTCAGATCGGATGGAAAAAATATGAACTCAGTAAAAATGTAACGAAAAGTTAGAAAGAATCACCCACTTGTTGTAGAGAATGATGTCCGGCCTCCAAACCTTTTGGTATGGCAGGCGTAGTACTTTGATGCCAGCGAAGTCAGAGGCGTTCCATTTCAAGTGATGATCCGTCCAGATCTGCGTCATCCAACAATTTGTGGTCAGGATCTGATTCTTCTCGTCCTGAAAGTGAAAAAATTAATAAACTGTCAATCTTTGGCCCAATAATATAATAATAATAATAATAATTTGTTTACTCCCAAACATTTTTGTTGCACAAACTCGTAACAGCAAAGGAGCGGGAGCTTTAGGTGGTCTCCAAGGTCATAAGACCAGAATTGAGCCACCAGCAAATCACAAAAATGTATGCCATACAAACAAATGCAGTAACTGTTACATAAGTATTGTTACAATGAAAATATCATCAAAATAAAAGTTCAACATTTTCTTGAGAAAAAAGTTAGTTATCAAAGTTGGTAAATGGAATAATGAAGTACACCACATTTAAGAGTAGGATTGTATACTGGAGATACAAGCCACTCAACGGGAACGTAACTGGTTTGTGAATGCACTGATTAACTAATCAGTAAATAGTTAGTGATTCGACTCCACACACGAAGCTACTCTCAGTGACGGATTTTTCTTCAGTCAAGTTCAAATTTTGGTGCGGGTAGGTGGATGGTTACATGTGTACTACACAATCTCAACGGCTGACTCAAGGGACGAAGAATTTATGGTTGTGTTTTATTATTTTAGAAGAAGTATTTGGCACATACCATGAAAGGAACATACTCTGCAGATTATTCCTAGCAGCTAAGAAGCTCGAATTAATACGGGCCTTTTTTCAACTTACACCACGAATTTTAGATTGAAAACACGTTTATCCCACATTGATAACAACTCACTCCGGTAAACTGGGAAACTAAACTCACTTTTGACCAGCAGGTCGTGTCACATGGAAGTGATCACAAACAAATTACTAACCGGTTACTAACTGGTAGCGTCGTGGGAGGCATTCCGCTGTATTGCATGAGGTGACTCCCTAGTAATCGGCCATAAACTCGCGTTATCAATAAAGTTTTAAGTGTGTAGCTCCGTGTATAGACGGCCTCAAAGAATATTAAAAACATTAAATACAGTTAATTGCGATTAGTTATATAATTCCATGATTTAGCAACACATTCAATTTTTTTATACATGACCAGTTCATTAACTTAGTAGAACTAAAAGTAACATCAAGCTTACATACCACCGTAAACTATGTATTGGTTAGTCACGATTCAAAAGTATAAAATATTGAATTTTCCGGTATTGGTTGTTTTTTTTTACTAACTATTGAATTAGGTACGATGACGAATGCAAGCCTTTCCATTTGTCAGATAAGCTTCAGCGTTTTAATACAATGAACTCAAAAGGCAAAGCAGGCTTGACAGCAGAGTGCCTAGAAAGAATTAACATCCAGAATACTTTAAGATAGGTTTTATTGTTACTGAATCGTAACTTGTACTAAAAAAATAAATGGCATTATGTATCATAAGAGCTGTTTTATTATCATCAGCGGCTTTGTGGAATAATTAATTCACAGATATACTACGTCAAAACTTGACAAAGTTATCTTTTCATTCCACTCCCTATCCATTAAATGTACACTTCGCTATCGATGTTGAAGGAATGTAAATGTCATGGGTTGTGAAAATGCACGTATTCAAAGTTGGTTACAGTCCGATTAATTTCAGAGTACCCAGATATACTGCGACCCAATTTCCAAGGTCCTAGAACTTTCAAATCATATATATGCCACCTGCGGTATTCCTGCGTAGTAAATTATGCATTATGGTGACTCAATAGGGTCCTTTGTCAATAGGAAAGTATAGCATATCCCATCTAAATGAAATTTCAGACTTAGCATGAGTCTTGTAGTTGTAAAATGCCAGTTTTTTTTATATAGATGAAGCGATTTCAGAAAAATATGCGCTACTTAAATTTGATATTGCTTAAATAGTAGATACGCATATAGAGAAAAAGTAGCCATTTTAGATAAAACAACTTAATCCAAATTCATGAGGTTTGAAGATGGCAGCAGTGTAGGTTATTATGCTGTTTCTATGCTATTAATTGTGCCATGATAATCGAATCTCACTCCATTAGTAGCAACCTAGGCATCTTTTATTGATATGCAAACCATATAAACGCACAATGCTAAAGAATACTTTAAATTCACTGGAAACCTACTTAAGGATGAATTTACAGCTATCATATGCATACTTTCTATACCGCTGCATTCAGCCTCAGGTTTTGTGAAGAGAAATCCATTATATACACCATCTTTTTTGGTGCATATTCCACATTTGTGTGGAATATGCACCAAAATATCTCGAAATACAATGAGTATTTTCATCTTAATTATATCACTTCTCTACCAGTCTTACTTTAACAAAATAGTTTCCGAGGCACATGAAACCAGATCAAAGAGAATATTGGTTCAAAGGTTTTTCCGGGTAATTTATGTTCAACTGACATGCATTATCGTCTTGATTTTGTAATAAGCAAACATGGTTTCACTCACAACCTCTCCAGTTCTCCGCAGGAATATTCAACCCTCACCACGCTAATATCCACCACTGAGAGGCCAAACCAAAAATTAGCGCTTATTTCGCGTCGGGTAATTAAATCAGAGGTAAAAACTTTCCTTGTCACCCGGCGTTGAAAAGAAAAAAAGAACACAGAATTTACATCCATTAAAAAGTTTTTCGCTGTCGGTTAGGAAAAGAGAGACATCCGGAAAAAATAAAGAACATTATCAGATAGAATTGAATGGAGAATTCTCCACAGACTTTCGAATTCTTGAGTCCCTCCTCGCCACCACAGCTCTCAACCCGAAAGGCATAAAAGATGTTAATACATGTAAACGAGTACTGATTTACATTCGGGATACAATGCCACAGCGAGTGGAGAGGAGACTTTCATTCATTCATTACTCTCATACACATCTCCAACCTCGCACGACTTCCCAGGGCATTGTCCCCTTTTCTCGCAACTCCCACTTTCAAACTCTCAACGCCCACCGAATCCGAATCGTCCAACATTTGGACGTCACACTGTCCAACACCAATACGTATCTACTACACACGTACGTTGAACATCTTTTACCGCCCGCCCTTTCGTCATAGTAAGATTTCGTACTCTTTTAACCCCTCTCTCAATCTGGTGCATGTTATCATAGACTTTTGGAAGGATACGCATAGATAAACTGTTCTATGAAAGATGATTTGTCAACGTAATCTAATCTACGGGAATACTTAGCAAAAGATACTGAAGGTGCGGCAAAATAACCGATACCGAACCCATTTGCCGAGATGAAAATATTCGGTAGCATGGAGAGCGAAGATCAACGACCATTCAGGAAAATTAAGAATTGCTAAGTATATTTTAATTACTGGAAAAGAGATAAACAATGACAATAAAGTGTCATTAAAATCTTCGTATTATTAACTTAACGCGATTGCGAGCTTTTTAATCAGCAAACATTATCGGACGCTTTGGATGCATATACGCTGGCAGTTGCATGCCGATAGTAGCATGTCGACCGGAGTATTCTAAGGTTAAACTGTCTTATTCGCTATCAACTAACACGTGTATGATACTTGCATGACTCTATTGAAGTATGATCTCCGGAGCACAAGAAGCCGTTTTTTATGTAAGCAGAAGCACTGTATACAGAATGCACTAAATGTACACCTTTTTCCCTTATTGTCGACGTGAGAGATTATGTGATTCTTCGATATGATACGCGATGTGTTCCATTTTTTGCATTGCATTTATGGCATGCAATACCACACTGATATCGCAGTGCGATACTCTTAATTCTTCTTCTACAAAGCTTCGTTTCCCTGACAATTACTCTCATGAAGGCGCGAATCCAGAACGCTCAAGAAAAGGATGCCACATAGAGCAAAACAGTAGGAATTGGGGAGGTAAAGGAAAGAAAGTCCTTAAACTCAATGGTGATTCCAGAAGTCATACGTGCGTTCCTCTCTATTTGTGAATAGACGATGCAAAGCGAGAACGCAATCGTCAAACATCACCCATAGATAGCTCCACTCGAATTCCAAACAGGTTGTCCAACGCTACGTGAATATCATTTACATTCGGACGAGGATTTCCTGGGGAGAGGTGGCGATTCAGATATCCCTCTCCATCCTCCATTCTTGTATCCATACCTTAACGTCTGTCCGCCCGTTTACACAAGTTAAAGTGTGTATTGTCAGCCCGTTACACAATTCATGTCGATTTGAAATTTTATGCCGTTTGGACTGAATATTTCAGAGATGTCTTTCTGTATTTGCATGAGGCGTGAATTATTTATATCCCTTCATCGCGTTTCCTTCGAAAAATACTTTTTATTTACCTTTAACCTTCATCTGATTTGGCATTCTTGCTTTGCATGTCTCCGAGAGTCAAGTGGACTTGGTCGCCTTGAGCGTGAAGAAGATTTTGAATTAAATATTTCAAGTTCCCAAAGATGGGGAAGTATCACGCTCTACGTCATCTCTATCATTATTTGCGTTCTGCGATTGCAGATACCATATGGATTATTTATGTTCCACAGAGGGAGATAACTGCAATTTGTTATTTTGTATAATTTAAAGTGAATTTTTTATTGAATTTCACTGCATCATAGAAAAATACATTCTCAAATGAATTCCCGATTTTGTAAAATACACAGGCATGAGTAATTTATTTATTTTTACTCAATAAATTAAAATAAGAGATTATTTATACGTGGTCAACACATACATTAATTAATAATTTATTTTTAAAAACAGTTGAGAAAGCATACAGCTTAATGTCTGGCGCAATCTATGCATCAAAGCTTCCTCTTCTCTTAGAATTAGTTCACTCTGGAGTACATAGCCGTACCATATCCCGTAAAAAATTAAGCGTAGTTTTTGGCCAATATCTCGAAAAGCAGTACGGTTAGTGGCTGATATTTAATTACCATAAAAACATGATTCATATTTAACAATAATTATGTATAATTTGTTGACTCTTAAGTTAAGTAATAGCTCGCTTCTACCTTAAATTAAAATAAATGACCTATATATCAATATGTATTCCATCTCGCTAAATTGTTTTCTTAATGGTTAAAGTCGATCGTAATTCAAGTAAAATGATGAATTTAACTTTTCCAATTATCTTTTCACCTTGATTATTTTTTTCAAGATCGTATGAAAATTTATTGGTATTATTAATGATAAAACTTACATTTAAATAGTTTAATTTCCACATAAAATTCATGGAAAAATAACAAAGGTGGCATAAGTAAAACCACTGAGCTTTAACCGGGGCTCACATTAATTGAAATTCAATATCAATTTCAGCGCCTGGTGGTGACCGAGAGGTATAAGAACGACTGTGATTGGTGAGCGAGCAATGAATCAGGTAGGGTTAATGGCCATGGCCATGACCATGACCAATGGTAGCATAGCATGGATTATGGCCTAAGAGGTCCGCAATTACTCCAAATCCCACCAATCGTTGTGATATAACCAATAAAGGTAATTTAGACTGAAAAAGTGTCCAGACTCACGTTTATTTTTTGATCCAATTGCGAGCCATTTTCACGCATCGTTATTTATTTACCCCTTATCATTTTCTTTCTTAATCTCACTCGTCCTACTTATTTTCATCCCGTACCTATATCCCGGTATACTTTACCAACTCAAAACCCAGAAATACGTCTTACCGACTCATACTAGGAAGCAGCTTGTTACAACTCTAGCATTTCCTCATTTAGATTACTGTTCTCTAGTTTTTGGTGACCTATCAGAAGAGCTTAATGACAAGCTACAGAGGATTCAAAATTCATGTATCAGATTCATTTTTAACCTTCGATATGATGAACATGTTTCTTCGTATAGGGAAAAACTATCTTGGTTAACTGTCAAGAGCAGGCGTAATTACTTGCTAAGCGTCTTCCTGTTCTCCTTATTTTCCGTTACAGAACCTAAATATTTGATGGATATGTTTATACACCAACCTCAGTCCCGTAATATGAATAAAAGGAGTGAAGCATCTGATTTATATTGCCCTGCCCATAGAACCACCAAATACCACAATTCTTTCCTAGTCAAATCCACAAAATTATGGAATTTTCTCCCCATAGACCTAAAGAACAGTAAAAATAGACAGTCATTCAAAACGAAGCTTTTTTCTTACCTTTCACATATATATATATATATATATATAAATCTCTAATTCGCATTGTTATATCTTTATCACCATCCGCTTCCTACTTTGTTATTGTGCAATCTTCATTAAAATGTCTTTTATTGTTAGTTTTTTTTTCGTTATTTTGTGAAATGAGTATGCATAATAATTTTTGTATTATCTTTGTATTTATATGTTTTCAAATATGATTGTACTAATTGTTTATGTTTGATACTATGTTGGTTGTTTAAGCTCACCACAATTGTAAAATATAATATTGGTGCTCTCAGGGGTATTGTACCTAGAGCTAATAAAAATGTATTTATTTATTTATTTATTTATCTAAATCCTATCCTCTTTCTTCCCTTTTCCCGCTTACCAAACATCCTCCCCTCGATCACGGCCTTCATCATCACTTATCCCCTCATTTCCACTTCCAACCACCTCCTTAATTCCTCCTCCAAATCACCTACAGAATTATCCTTTCCTCACCCACCATACCAAGCACTATTTCGTTCGTCTTCCTTTCCGTGCATCGCACTTCTTTCATTCTCCTCCACACGCACATCTCAAATATCTGCAGCCAACTCTCGTCCTTTTGGAGGACTTGTATAGGAACTAAAAATGTTTTACCACTGAAGTTTCATTAAGGATGATGAGAGGAAATTACTTTACGGTGGATTGATATTGATAATGTGTTCATTAAAATGATATGGTAATAAACACCAGCATGTCTCTCCTGAAGAATCTACGCTGCACGCCGATTGGCCTCTCCTTCTCTCTCCAAATTCTCTCCAAAGAGTCCTATTTCAGAGACTCCAATTTCTGCGGCACCATGTACCAGCATACAAGAAGCGGATTCCATTTATGAGGATAAGCCACGCCTTTGGGTTGTTAGGCGGAAAGAGAAAGGATACAAGAGCGGACTGGCAGTTATTCCTATAAAAATGAAAAGCCCAAGGGTATCCGGCCAGCAGGATTATATCCTTTCCCAAGGAAGCTGGTCTTCGAGATGAAAAGAGAGAGAGAGAGAGAGAGAGAGAGAGAGAGAGGCTTCCGCATATGGAAGGACACCTGCGGGATTTAATCCCAGATTACAAGTGGAGAGAAAAATATCAAGAATTTTGGGATGAACGGTAGGAAAAAAAACGTTCACAGGAATAAGGAGCAAATGGATACGACCATGAAACCATTGGCATGGATTCTTTCGCTTTCGCTGATTCTTTCCCTTGGGTTTGTATTCTACATCTGAGAGAACTTTAGGCCTTGTGAGCCGCTGCAGGGAGGTGTGAAATCGAAGAAAGCAGAATCCAAAACGTATTTTTTCTTCAATCCGGGAGTTGAAACTTCGTATGTCAATTTTACATTTATTGCACATATTGTACATAGAATAAAAACGTTCTTTGTTTTGTTTCCTTTCCTCGAGTTTGTAAAGCATTCAAATACCTGGCATACCCGTAGGCACCCATAATAGGCACTAATAATAGGCACATGCGTGAAAGTTTAACCTTGTGAACCGCCGCGCCGCGCAGATAGGTCAAGTCTGGGTAGAATCCAAAACTTTTTTTTTCTTCAACCCGGAAGTTGAACCAGTTCAAGACCACTCTTCGCTTATTTTCATGAGATATTTCATGTAATTTTCCACATTTAACACTGATTAACTTTTATCTACGGCTTGAAATTGAAAAAATAAAATAAAAATATCATCATCCCCAAAACATGTTAGGGTTGTACCATTTATACTGGTCTGCTTGAGGTCGGAAGATGGTACCGCCCTAGTTTCTTTGGGTCACCCGCATTTTCTTTTTCCACACGTCTGCACTTTAGAAGTATCTCGGCTAATCTGATGTTTGACATCCCCAAAATATACTCATACCAATTGTTACGATATATTTAGGTAGGTCAAAATGGTAGGTTAAGGTCAAAGCGCGAGCCGGGACACTAAAACTCGATTGATGTTCTCAATAAAATATTGTGTAGCGCCTGCTATTAATGCATGTTTTCGATTTTTGAACATCATTTTTCTGCCTTAGCCAAATGTGCACCACGAGGGTGTGTAGAGGAGGGTGTAAGTACACCAGCCAACATGAAAATAGGGAATTGGGAAAATGAATTGGGATAGGGAAGAAACGAAAGCGAGGCGTGTTTTGGCAGGTGAATCGCGCTATTTTTTTATTATTTATATTGCACATACCGTGAAAAGCATTGGTGAAGGCAAAATGCAGAGTTTTCGGTAAAATAGGAGGCATTAGTGAGTCATGAAAGAAAGTATAATGGATGATCCGGTATTGGACATGTATGTAAGAAACATGATTGTCCACGTCAAGATTTGAGCCGAATAACCAAACAAATTTATGGCAGAGAATTAAATGATATAAGAGGAAGGGGTACACCAAGAACGTCCGTGGGTGGATATGGTGGAAGAGACTCTGAAGAGAGGGAATATTAGGAGTTTTAAGAACAGGAGGGCGTGAATGAAGCTATACGTGAATGTGGCAGAAAAAAATTTAATATACTAGGATAGGGTAGTGTGAAAGAAATTATTAAAACCAAGCTAGTTTTTTTCAGGCCTAATATCAAGAATAACGCTCTTTTGACTGTGCCTACCCCGGAAGGGAAGGGCGTTTTAGGTGTGAAGTAAGTGTTATAATTACGTGGAAAGAAGGAACCATTGTTCCTTTTTTCGAATGGGGGTCTCTTTCTAAATTATTTAGCTCCCAAGATGCATATGTGGATCAGAAAACAGAAATTAATTCCCACAAGGTCAGCCTGAATATGCGAGTGATTCGAATTTTTCTAAGAACCAGCGTGTAAAATTTCATTGAGGCGTCTCTAGAGGTTCGAATTCCAGTCCTTGTAACAGTCTTGTCAAACATTTTGCTCACTGGTAGAAATTGTTTCCAAAAACCTTCCATTCCATAGAGTACTCGTATCCACTATGTCAGCTTATTATAAATGCATAATTAATGCTTGCAGCACACTCGAGATGAGACCCAACAAGTGAAAAGTAACATCTCTTTCTCACTTTCTTATCCGAGGACCTTCAAACTTTATTCTTGGCTAAACATTTCTCCTCAAATCCGTACCAAAAATGTTTTAAGTGTGTAATCCTCATGTTTGGCCCGAAGACGCTGTAAAGTCAAAGCTAATTGCGAATCAAACTATTAGCTAATCTTTTTAACAATTTTCCAGCAACAAATAAGTAACTTCCATTCCATCAACATCCATTGCTACATTGGAATAGCCGATTTCAGTTCTTCTGTCGAATATATATTTTTTAAATGTTCAAGCCGATTTAATTTCCTGCGGGTAAAATTAACGAACAAAATTCGTAGATTTGTTTCACTTTACACGTAAGTTTCAAACAATATTATCAGTGCTTCTCTTTCCTTAATGAAATAATATATTTACAGAGATGGATAATATCTTCCTAATAACGATTTCTAATTTTTTCACAACACAGTCTTCCATCTATTTTCCAGGTGAAATAAACCATTACACATTGAAAACATTTCAATGCATAGTGATTTATTTCACCTGGTCAGTAAAAATGAGAGAAAAGTTTCGTCAACGAGGGGAAATCCTTATTTTGGAGAAAACTTTCTCTCCGAAGTTTCATAATTTCTTGGGAACATCAGCTGTTACAGAAATAAGGATGCCCCGAAGTTTTAACAGATTTTAGAAAGCTGCGACTTCCCAACAAATATTTATTCACAGGGAACATGAAGTAGAACGCGATTAAAAAATTAAATTATCATGTTCTTCTTCCTGGATTCGTGAAAGTACTTTTCCCAGAACTCCTTCCAATTTCATTCGTCCAAACGTTTCCATACAATATTCAACACAATGCAGGTGATTGCGATTTTTTAGCGAACCTATAACGGTACCTATATTTTTTATTCAGCTGCAAATTAGAGCTTTTGGAAATGTTTTGAATTCTATTGCCTCCCGCTCTCAAAGAAAAAACTTAAGTTCCCTACTCCTTAAGAAACTATAGTTTTGAGTTCATTCATATTTCGTGAGGTACCACTAAGAACTGTTAAATCTTCCCAAAGCTAACGTACTAATTATCTCGGGAAAGATAGATTTGGTAGTTAAATTTCAATAAAGGATATGTTTTTATGACGATCCTTGAATTTATTTCATTTATATAAGTATATTTTAGAAAAAAACTCGAATATCCAACGCACTGTAAAATTCCTTTTAAAAAAGTGTTCTAATTCTTTAATATTAGGATTCTTTCTCTTAAGTAATAGCATAAACATCATTCTTCAGAATAGCATGGGAGGTACAGACAAAGTGAGATGAAGATAAAGACAGATAGGAAATATGATTGAGCTTTGGAAATCAGACTAGAAATATTACAACCATACCGAAAGCTAGGGATGTTCATGTGCAATCAACCAAATGAAAATGCTAGAATGAGAGATACCCATAAAAACGATTTCATGTGCGGATAGTGTAATGCATCAAATAGCTAAATGATTTGATAAATTAAAGATATACCTCTAAATGTAATTAGGGAGACTGGCTTACTAAAAAAATAATCTTTGACCAATTATTAAAAAAAAGTTAGAAGAATCATACCGTATGTATGATTTATTTTGGCACCCAATGGACAGTTTCTTGAAATAAAATATGCACAACCGGGAAGTAATAAAAAATTCCTTCAAGACTCGAATAAACATTCAAGCGAGATATAAAATTATTTAATTTTAATTATTTAGCATCATTTCATTTGACTACTGATGGTTTTCACCTAGATTTACGAGTCTACAACTTTATCCTCTCTGTTAGCTATTTCTTGCGGACTCCCTATTTATCTCTCATTTATCCGAACCGGTGAACTCTCATACATTGCACTGGTGAACTTCAATCAAACCATTTATTTAGTATTGCATGTAATTAGTAATGCATGTAATTTATTTGCAAGTTAATGAACAGTTTATGCTCATTCTGACATCCATTACGTGCAATGCCCCATGCTAGTATATTTTGAAGGCTCTAGGCGTAACCTCTGCTTATTAACAATTAAAGATGACTTAGTTTGGTGTACTACTTCATTGGTCACAACAAACCATGATTCACCAATAATGTGCTCATTTTTTAAAGGAGATTTTCATCGTGGCTATTAAAAAAATAAATTCCACTGTTTTTTATGGTTTACAATTATTTTGGGCAACCCATGACAGATATCTTAAAATTGACAACTCATTCATACCTAAAACCTCTGGTACTACTAATGGAGGTTACAAGGACCCTATCGACACATCTGAAGTCCAAATTTATTGATCGCACTAAATACTCTTTAAGCCTGTTCTTTGGTTTATATCGTATTGCATCGATAAAACTCAAGGAATTGATTACCAAAAAAATCTACTAAAGAAAATGTATTAAGTTCCTTGCGAAAACCACTTCGATTTACGAAACATTGGCAGAGAATTGTTCATAAATCGAAGAAATTCCAAATGGAAAGACATAACTGTCTTGTTGCACTCTACCAAATAGAGTGGAACCCTTTGTCATCAAGCGACATTTTTCCAGTCCAAGCATCTACCCCTCCACCATTATTTATTTCGCCTCGTAATTCTCAATAGATAATATCCTTGAACTAGAGTGGTTGTAACCAGTTGGGAAAGGCCTATTAAGAAGAGAAGGCTCATTGAGAGGCAGACGAAAGTGGTTGGAGAGGGTAGTATTCACAGCGGGAAAATACGCGTCAGGTTAAAGTTGGAGAGTTCATAGTCAAAATAAATGATAGCATTAAGACTTTATAAAAAAAATAAAACTAAATGAGCCTCTCTATAATATTGATAAATGATAAACCTCTGATGATGACGATAGCTTCGCTAATATAAGCAATTTGAAAAACATAAAAGAAGTTTGGTTAATTGGAGCTCACCGATTCCATCCATTCTACATTAAGCACAATAGAATAGAAACAAGTATTGCATAGGACAGACCGATAGATGTTTTGCTATATGAAATAGCACTTTCAACAGGAGTGATATTTGGGTTAAAATAAGGCAAAACCATTAAAACATTCACGCATACCTTCAGAAAGACTTGTAATGACTTTGAATTTGGATTTACGTAATTTAAGGCAGATTGCGTGAGGTGGTCCAATAGTAAAATGACTTGGATGTCATTTAATTCATATTCTGGCTACTTATAGAACTTGTCTTCTGTTTGATATGAACAACATTTGCCCACCTTTCTGCACTGCCGCTAATTGAACTTGAATTTACATTGTGTGAAATGCAAAATGGGTGAAGCATAGGGAAAATAGCATTTCTTTATCTAATAGCAATGTAATTTTTGCAAAACACTGTCATAAATAAACAAATTTTCCCAGGGTGAGAAAGTTAAGGATTCAATACATATTAGTAACTGAGTAGTCAGCCATTAACTATGAGCTTTGAAGTAAAAAATGCGTTGGTTTTATAGAAATGGTGCTGCAGTTGGCTTCCATGGTAGCAATAAGTGTTCTTTCAAATTATATTTGCCGAATAATCCGCGTACTTTAAATCATAACTTTGTTATATCATGGCTAACACTTTTCACCAGGGAAAAAGCATTTTTTAAAGCATTAGGTACAGACGAAGATGCGGAATTCAGCATTTGTTTTCACTCTCACATTCACGGTGGAACCTTAAGCCAAGTCTTAAGCCAATATCACAATGCCACCTAATTGACGGAAGAAAAGTCCAAAAATAAGGCAAAGGTATACAATTATAGCAAAGTTTAGGTGTGGGGCAAGAGTTCAAGATCACCAGCGCCGTAAAACAAGAGGAAAGAAAGACGGAATAAGGCAAATAATAAAATAAAATGGGTTAATATTATGCAAAAAAATGGGGTGCAATTCGCCAAGATAAAAATCATTTGACTTGACCGGAAATCAAATCGAAATCTACCTATCGCAAGTCAAATGTGTAAGTGGCTGACACGTATGACCGCCAATTGGGAAATCAGGGTTCAGTTTCCGGTCAAGTTAAAAGATTCTGTCATGGCGAATTTCATCCCCTTTGGAGTATATCTTTACATCTGTGCGTATGATTGCGTACCATATCACTATTGCATTAACAGTGAATTGAAAATTAGCTGATATTGTCACTAAATATGTAAGTATATCACTCTGCTTTGTTTTACTCGTAAATGGTGCGAAGAGAAAAACGCATTCCTGACATTGGGTCAAACGCGTCATCCGTTTGCACCTATTTCTGTTATTTCGCCGCTCCCGGTTGAACTGAAGATTACGTGAGGGGTCAACATTGTATCCCGCTGGTCCAATAAGCCACCCACACTATTGGGTTATCCCGCGAAGCTCTTGTAGCCTTAGTAAACGCCAAGATATCTTCCATGCCTAAATCCCTAACATCCCCAGGTTCCTGAAACGGTGATCCCAGGTACATAACTATTCCGTATATTGGCTACTGCAGAGGATTCACACAAAATGTAGGTCACGGTTACATCCCTTTCTCGCACCATAAACATGTTAGACGACCTCCAATTCCCACCAGGTAAGGAAGCCATACGCATGCCCGCATGTCAACCCGTTAGCTGTTCCAACTACGTTCTCATTTGGCCTCTATCTAGAGATAGGAGTTTCTTGGCTTAGCTCGACATGGGAGCTGTAGGGATTCTGGCCCGCCTTAGTGCGGTCTAGCGATAATTCAGAGTTCTTGGCTATTTCCCAATCAGAGGAAGTGTAAAGAATGATACCTTTCGGTCCCAATATTATTTTAACCACAATAGAACGAGTAAATGAGCTTTTTTATCATTGAACGTTTACTTGGACCTGCCTTTAAAGTGACGCACCTGTGTACGTGAAATATCAACTCGATCATTTTGCCTCTTACTATATTTACTGACCTCTTACACTATTTTTTTCTTTTGCGGCAAGCACAGTATAAATACCTAATTTTTAACATACGTAACAGGCCTCACATTTTGGAAACTGTGGATATTCATTTTGAAAACACCTCATTTGGAAAACTTTCAACTCTTTTATTTATTTATCAACCCAGGTTTCAGCACAGAGTGTTACTTGAGAATGGCACACTGTACTAAAACCTACGTCTATGAATAAACACAAGTGTGATAATTTTACCAAATTGATTTCATAATGTAAGATGTAAGATGAGCAGAACGACGCAATTTGCTATTCTATCGTCTCTCTTAGCGTTGCATGGTGCAGAAACGTGGACTATGAGAAACGGGATAGAAAGATGAAGGCAGGTTATATCATAATGGTAAAATTTTATTTTGGGTAATGTGGCTTGCGAAGAGTTTAACATGGAATGTAGCGTTGTATGGTGGAGAAACTTGGACCCTGAGAAAGACGGACAATAGTAGGCTGCAGGCGTTTAATATTTGGGCACGGAGGAGAATAGAGAAAGTGCACTGGTAGGCGGAAAACAATACAAACTAGGAAGTGCCTCGGAGGGCAAATGAGGAGAGGAAAAAGCTGAAGGAGATAAGGAGGCAGAGTAAGTGGTTGGAGCGGTAAATGAGGGGCGAAGGGATGCTGAAGACCGTGATAGAGGGGAGGCTGCTGGGTAAACGGAGTAGGGGAATAAAGAGAATAGCCTTTATGGACGAAATGAAGACAGGTAGGGCCGAGATGAAGAATGAAATCATGTATGGAGATAAGGGCCTGCAGCTGTAAAAGAAAATCAATTTAGGTATTCCTCCCTATATTAAAATCTACCTTAACCCGTAAATCACCGCTCATAATAAAAATCTCTCTCATACGGCCCCAGACTTAAATACCTCTTTCACTTCTGTTACATTTGCTCATTGCTTAATACACGTTCCCTTTAATGAAAGGCCCCAAATATTCTTCCCCTTGAGGCATATTACACCATAGGCACCTAGCGCCTCTTCCACTCCTACGATTCTCTCGCATCACCTCTCCTCACACCATGCCTTCTTATTGATTCACCTCAGATCCATTCGATGAACATGCTCTAATCAACGAAGCATCATTCTGCGGTGATTGTTCATTAAAGGAACACACAGAGCACATTCTTTCACCTCTTACTAATCCCTCTGATCTATTTTAAGAGATAAATTAATAATAGGATCACTGTGGAGTATCTAGTAATTAATTTACTGTAGTTCAATGATTAGGTTTATTCTTTTTTCTCACTTCATTCTTTTCTCTTACTAAGTACTGACAGAACTGAATTAGTAGCTTCGTTACTTAAATTTCAGAGCGGTTTTCTAGTCAGACCATTGTACTTTTATTTATTTTCCCATATGTTGTCCACAACTTTCGCCATTAACATGCAAGAATATATATCACAACAATTCCCTGGATGGTGAAAACCCTGGTAGTAGTCAAAGCCGCGATCTCATGTTTGCAGGCTAAGGCGGCTTTCATATATCGCCAACGAGGCTATATCGTTACGCAATGGATGGTTTGAAATGAATTAAAACTTTGGACTCAAACAAAAACATAGTCAAGAGTAGTAATCAACATCGGATATTCACCCCTGGCCACGCCTCCGGGACAGCTACGCTAAAATTCAAAGCCCACTCAGCGAGAAAAGAGGTGAAAGCGTTAAAGCTGGAGAGGAGAGCAAAAACTAATAGAAAGCAGTGCTAAGAGAAATATGAGAATGAAAAGGGAGAGGCTGGAAAAGAGGTGATCATATTCGTGGAAAGAGGAAGTAGAGGAAATGGGTTACGACGAGTAGTAGGCGTAGAAAGAGAGAAGGAAGGAAAGATGTATTCGTATATATATGAAAGAAGAGAGAGTTCCTCCAACAGGACCGGCGGAAGAGGTTCGTTTTGTTGATAAGCCCGAGAGAGTGTGAGGGAGGCGGGGCGTGCGGAGGCACAGCCTCGCTTGACCCCAGGGGGTCTAAAAGGGAGGAGAGTGCCCCCAGGGACAGGGAACGGCGACAACGCCCGTACTAATCCCGGCCATTTCCCGCTCGCCAAACCCATACCCCCACGTCCCAGAGCCCCTCTTTACCTTGCCTATCCCCCCCCACCCTTGGTCCTTGGCACCAACTCCCCCAGCCACCCGCGTCCTCACTCCATTCCCTCCCCTTCGCCATATCTCAAGAACCTCTCCCTCGACACCCAACTCCATCTGCTTCCTCTCCAGCTCTATTTCTCACTCACTCTGGTCTCTCACACCAATCTCAAATCGTTCCTCTCCACGTCTATACCCCACAAGTACCTACCTACTCCATGAATCCGGAGGTTGGTTTGCTTCGTCTCTCAACTCCACTATTTTCTCCGCCAACCGCTTGATTCATCCATAATTTTTCACCTTGGGTTTTCTTTCATAATCTTGCTTAATGTACGAAATTCCACAGGGGAGAAATTATTCGCTTTGACCGGGACTCAAACCCGGATCCATCGACAAACTGGATAAAGTACTCGGCGCGATATCGATGGTTCGAGTCCCAGTCAACGTGAATAATTTTTCTTCTGGAATTTCGTACGTATGTGCACTTCCGGGTGACACCGTTAAGGTAATACCGTGGTTAATCCCAGAATCCTCAAAATTTGCTGCTTGAAGTATTTTATTGTAGTAGTAAGTAATTTGTAAGTCTTCCTCTGTCACTCTTTTCATTTATTTCGCCTTTCAATATTGTTTTCAACTGTGTGTTGAGTCACAAACTGTGCCCCATTATTACTTTGCAATAAATGTATTTTTTTCTAGTCAAGGAATGCTAATAAATTTTATGTTTAATGTGCCTGTAATTTTGTAATAATTTTCCCATGTTAGCATGACTGTAATTAACAGCATTGTGATTTGGTAATCATTATGCATGTTAAAATGACAAAGGGTCCCCGCGTTGCATGAGTGCAGTGTTCATCCCGCATGAGTAGAATAATAATGGGAAGTCGTATTGGTCGTGATATCTCCCTACACATACGTTATTTAACAACTAATTAGTAAAGTAGCGAATAACATTATGATAGTGTGTTTAATGGTTAGGGCATGGCTAGTGAGGAATCATCCCCTGCCATACTCTTGGGGTGGCTGGCAAGGTTTAATGTAGATGAAATAGAGGTGGGCGAAGAACGACTATTATTTCACAATCTAGTAACCAAACATTTATCTTCAACGGTCGCGGTTCCTAACCTGAGGTATGGAGCTCGGCGTTGAATTGAGTACCATGCGTGACGCAGAACGGAGAAAAACTAATCTAATCGTCGATTGCTGAGTTCATCCACCAGTGATGTCTACATCTGGCCTATGCATTTGTCCCTTGGTCTTCCTCGTGTGGCTTTTCCTTCTATTATGCCAATCACAAACCCGTTGCGTCTCAAAGTGTGACATATCCCTCTGGATCTTTTCTTCCTGATATCGCCCCACATGGGTTTCTCCTCTTCTATTCTTCTGCACATTCCTCCTCGTTTCTAATGTTATCCGTTCATTTGATTTTCAGCATCCGCATCCAGCACAAAGTTTCGAAAGTCTCTCTTCTCTTTTTCCCAGTGATATATAGACAGTGATATAATTGCCATGGTATTCGTCACTGGAATGAAAACGACAGCAATTGTTGTATTATTCTGAGCGTTATTTTGAATTTTTATACGATATCAAACTATATAAGTTGCTTAGCGAAACGATGCAGCACCAATAAACATAAATAGTGGCAGTGTATTTTTCACTGCAATTGATCATTTGAGGCTTTGGCATTAAAAATGGTTGGGACCGTCCTCTACAGTCATCCAATCCTAAAATTGGCTAGCTTCAGCCTTCCAATCCTACCTGTCCAATACCAACTCTCATATGTGCTCGGTATTCCTCGCATGATTTTTCCTTCAAGTATGTAAATAGGAGAATCACTGTCTCACAGCGAGAGACCAAACCACCGTGTTCTTGCCTTACAAACAACATCGTTTCTTCATCGTCTCTTAAGCGTGACTACTTGTTTTTCTACTAACCCGGTCATTCCATCTTTAGCACTCTTCCTCAACTCCATGTTTCTAAGAATTCTTTTCTGGTTTGTCTCTCCGGTGGCACACGCTTCTGGTCCAAGGTGGGCCGCAGTCCATGCAAACCTTTTCACATGGTGCAACCTCGTCTAAAGTAGTATTTATTTATTTAGCGACAACCACAGCTCACTGTACATATGATATCAGCGATGCATTATTCCAAGAAATTTCACCTAAAATAGAAGCTTCATTTCAGTTTTGCATGTAAGCGGCTTTTTAAGGCAAGATTATCTTTCTGGAGAATACTGAATTCCATTCGCGTTTTCAGCAGGGGAATAGCTCACATACCAATACGTTCGTATATTATTTTACAACAACTACATTGATGAAAATTTGGGGGAAAATGAAGTTTAAAAAGATATCGCTGAAAACCTTGGTCAAGAACAAGTGGATTATAAGCAATTAAATTACTAAATCAGTATTTTAGACAAACATGGATTTATTTGTAGACGTACATGATGAGAAAAGTTGTGTAGGAAAGAGAGACGTTGAAGAAGTGGAGGAAACTGACGACACGCACCCTGGGCAAATAATTTACATAAATGTTTCGTAAAGAGATTGAAATGGACCGAGGAACCACGTGGAAGCAAAGTGTGTATTTGGGGAGGAAGAAGAAAATAGAAGAGATGGGAGGCGTTTCAAACGTGGACGTGAAGAAAGATGGATTACTAAAGTTCGATGCGCAGAGAAGAAGACAAACGACGAAGTACTTGGCACGATGGGGGGGAGGAAGGATGTCTTTCAAGAAGATTAAGGGGAAGCTGAGCTGGAGGACGGATTAATTAATTAAAGGCAAGAGGAGTTTGAAGGCCACCATTGAAGTTAAAGCACCGGGAAAGCAGGGAACGCAGACAAAGATTGTAGGGATACTAGCTATTAGGAACGCAGGTAGGAATTGTGCTCAAATAGAGAAAGAAAAAAGACATTTAAATATGGAAAAGAGGAAAAGAGAGCATACGACAAAAATCTACCAACAACTAAAACATATATGCAGTTGCGTGCATATGCGTAATTTTTTTAACACTAAAAGTAAAGATCTTTATTTATTTATAGAAAACTATTCAAGTTTTGCTTTTCACCCTGAAAACTTTAAATCCCGGTAGAGGGCCATTTTCCTTGCTATGCCTTCCCAAAATGATACATCCTAATTAAAGGAGACGTCCACGTTAACAGAAAACCAATTTACTCTCCCTCTCTCTATGTCTCTCATTCTCCCTAAACTAAAAATAGCTGGTAATAATATAGATAAATGAACGATCTAATCGATGATAATCTAATGATGATCTAATAATGAACGATAAACGAACGAATAATGAACGATAGCTGGTAATAATATTTATAATGAATGCATTATAAACGTCATTATATGGCTGACAGCTACATTATGGAGTAAATTTACGCAAAGGTTGAACGATAATTCCATTATGCATTATATGCATTAAATTTATCGGTATCTTCTTCTCCTGTTGAAATACTGGCATTGACTTGCAGTTGTTTTCCAAATTGTGCGATACTGAGCCAGTTACATCACTACTTCGTACTTTTGGCAGCTTAGCTCCTTTACTGACTGTTCCATGGAGATCACTCGCGGCCCGCCAATTTAGCTCGCTCCCTACACTCCCCCTTCAACATTCCAAGTAACCCAGGTCTCTTTCCAATATTCCGAAGTTTCTCCTCATTTGTCATTCAGTCCATCCAAGGTATTTTCAACATTTTGCGGCACACCCACATAGTTTACTCTAAAAGTTTTGTTTTACTCCATTGATTTATTCTACTCTAATACTCAGAAGCCAGTTTCGTCCAGAAACTATTTCAAATACAAGTGATTTTCACGCTACCAACATATTTCATGAACAAAAAACTACCATAGAAACGACAGGATATTAATCCCTAATAGCTGTTACCTCTGAACAAATTTTAAAAATCCATGTTAATCATGTACACTATTGAAAATGTTAACGCCAATCACCTCAATAACTATCATAAATATCGTAAGAAATAGGTAACTTTGCTACGTCCAGAGCGAAACTTTTAATGTTGAAACGGAAAGTCCAGGTTTCTCATATCTTCCCGGACGTGATAAGGGGTAAAGGGCGTGCATAGTGACGGAAGAGATACCACGTTTCAAGTCTGTGCATGGTTGAAGTAAGAGCACAGACAGAGTGTTGAGTCTTTCATGCATCCCTCTTAATTGCTATTCAGTGGAGATTCTCCTCCTTATTCTCCGATTCGAGAGCTCTAAATTACAGAGCATGTTTAATTCAAATGCAAATAATGCATAAATTGCCGTAAAAGGTTGCCATCCAATGCAGGGTAGAATTTCATGCATGCAAATGGGCAACAATCTTATTATTTAGATAAGACTTGCTTCCTACCTCCTATGTGCCATGAGGAGTTCACCAGGAGGGGAAAAAAGGACAAGAAGAACACTAATGATGGGGACCTAATGCAATAAAAATGTCAACGAAATAATGGCAAAGATCCTAATGTGGAGTGTAGCGATGTAGGGGAAATAAATGTAGACTCGGAGGAAAATGCAGGAGAGGGCTGCATATCCCAAATTTCGCCCTAAAGGAAGTCGCCATTATTAATATTACCATTACACAAAGCCTAAGCCGCAATTCCTTACTGTGCAACTAATATTCCCTGCATCACTGCTTCTCTCATCACAACGGCAAGGATTATTCGTTCTTTACGAAGTTTAAGATCATTTCCTCCATCTAACGTTAATACTTTTCCTCTAACAGGGATAGCATCAAATACGCGTTACGCGAGTAGGTACTCGCGGAGACTGAAGAATATGCATCTGATCCTGATGGGGAGGCCCATCCTAAAAACCATACTGATGAAGGTAAACGGGGAAAATGATTTTCGCCATGAGCTGTTTAGGCTTGTCTATCTCAAGAAAATTCATCGAAAGGCATACGATACGCACGCATCTGGATGAGTGCTGGTAGGAAAAATCAAATTGTTTCAAAGTAACTGCATCTCTTGTTCTAAATAAACTCTTCATAAATTCAACTTCTAAAGCCAGTGGCAATTTATAAAACATAGGGGTATCTTCAAATAACTCCCCTGGCATTTTTTTCTGCTCCTTTGGTACGCCTTCAGGACAGCGTAGTAAAGCCTTCCGGAGCGTATCGCAAACTCCCTCGTAACACCTGTGAAGGAGCTTCAATGGTGAAGTTGTGAACGCTGAAGTTGTGTGTTTTAGGTAGTGCCTTACGAGGCGTTGTAAGGCGCTCTGAGAGTGCTGAAAAGCACCGTCCATAGCGTTTCGCAGCGGAACGGATACCTACAGAGCTGTCGCAACACCTTGGAGCGCCGTGCACGGTTCCCTGCTCTCTCAAAATAAAAAAAATTATAATGTACAGATTCTTATTATGAATGTACTATTACGCAATACCGTACGGTAGTTTACTAAGGTATCCTACCTAGCTTCAACCTAACACCATTGTACGGTTCTACGCGCATATTCTCACACCCGACATCGAAACCACAGCGTCTAGGAAGTCTTATATATACGGCCACTTCCGTGCGATAATGTGACTTCGAGAACTAATTATCAAATGTCTATTCCGTGATAGTTTGAGGAAATACCATCACATCGCGATAACAGTTATTTGGCATTAATTTATTGAAACCTATATTTCCACATTGTATGAATATAAATGTAATATTACTGAGAATAAACAACATTTTTCCAATTCCAAGATGTTTTAGACCAAAGACTTATTACACTTAAGCGCTCTGATAACTGTTATTTGCTAGGTGCTAGTCATATTTGTAAACTAAGTCCGAATGAGAGACAGTTCCTTGACATAAATGGCCTTCAACCATCAAGGTGTCTTTTTTATCACCACATGCTATTCAAGGGTATAAGAATAACAACTTCTCAGTATTCTACGGGCAAGAGAAATGAAGATTCAATTGTGTACTCTGATTTTGGTAAAATAGTGTTGGTATTAGATATTTGTTTGTGCAATTGCTGGTTGAAAATATTATGCTCTCAGATAATGCCGTTCTTTCAACTGCAGATGTTATCATTCAACACATTCAAAAAGTAGAAAATTTGGATGGCATATTAATTATGCAGCCTGAAGTCGTACGCGGACAGTGTATTTTGATGGACACAACTACAGGCATGTTTATGAGTAAAATACCTCAACGATGCGATGGTGACTAGAAAGTTACAGCTTGTATTATTTATGGTGAAAGTCTTCCAATTGCTACAGTAAAAATAGTATCAAAACGCATGTCTTATCTGGTTGCAAAGAATTCTCTTGGATCGACAAATTTGTTGGATTTAGATAAATTTTTCCTTATTATCCCACCGGATGTGTAAAACAAGAGATTTAGGGGCTTAAGTGCCTATTTCTGCGCTGTAGCGCTTTTAAGTGCCCCTCTTAGAGAACGTGTAACACCTTCGAATATTGTGACAACGCCCTCTAAGGTAACCCAAAAATACTTCGATGGCGCTTTGAATCGCTTTCTTCGTGAGGGCGATCTGAACTGAAGCACAACACCTCCTAAGGAGTAGTCCAAAGGCGCTGCAATAGCGCTCCGGAATGCCTCTGCTCACAGTGCACCACAACACCTTGTATGCGAAGCGAAGCGTCATGATAATGGTGATGTCAAGGCGCTTCGGGGGTGGTTCGGAGCGCCTCCGCCCGAACGTGTGAATCAACACCTTGCGATCACCTTAGAAATGTCTGGCCAAGGGTGTTTACAAGGTGCTAGGGAGCGCTGTCCGCTGGACAGCGTAACAGAGCAACTTGCCAGCGCCGTGAGAACGCCTATAAACCCCTTATGAGCACATTCAAACGCCTTTTAAACACCTTGAAAAGCGTTGAGAAAATCGCCAGGGTCCAGTGAAGTAATTTTGAAAACTATTATTTTCTCTAACTACCTTTCACGTACACCTACCGTCTTCTCCGGATTTTAGGCAGGAAGTAGATAATTTCCATATGCTTTACGGAAATATATTTAATAATTTTAAAGTTCTCGTCTTTTTTCTTATAGATATGTACCCAAATGGTCGGCTTCATGGTTAAAATATTATTTTTCAACGAATTTCAGGGTAAAGTTGGTTAGCAATGTGTATAGCTATCGCATTACTGCAGTAAAATGCCGCGCGAATTACGTGTATATAAACCGAAGGCCGCTCGCTGGTCCCTTAGACACCCTCCAGTCACGGGTGAAAAGATAGCCGTTTGACCAGAATGCGTTGCAAGGCAGCAGGAAAAGAGAAAATATTTATTTTATTCACAAGAGCGCTCTCAAAAGGCAACTTTTTTGCCAAGCGTAATTCCCAAACTCGAAAAAACCCGATATTTTCTCGAGTAGCAATCAAAATGGCATGAAGATTTCATAACTCGCAAATTGAAAAACGATTTCTCTCTCAACTTATAACTCTCCCTACAATATCATATGCTTATTATTGAAAAGAAGTTAAAACATTTGTTCAATGAGTGGAAAATATGTTTTTGGTTTTTTTCTTTCAGGAAATGTTTTGAGGTCTACGAAGTCTTGAATTATAAAAGCTAAGAGATAATTTACGGATAATTTACGTGCTCATAAAGAAGTTCTATACAACCAGAAGGAATAAGAATATTTTTCAAAGTAGGTACAACTCAATTAAATACCCGTGAATAAACATCCATAAGAATATCTAAGTTTTTCAAAGCCTCATAATTATTCCTAACATAAAAACTGAGCTATAACATGCATCAAGCATAGCCCAATTCTCAGCGACATTCGTTAAATGCACAGAAGAAAGGTCACATTTACAGGCCGAATAGAATGCTTGGAAACCCGATAAGAACTCACTTCATAGCGAGGTCGGCCGTGGAAAATTACCTCCATGTTAGCCAGGACGGTTAAGCCGATATTTAATGCCATTTGTGGAACCACCGAACATATTTTCAAAAGTACGCCGTTATTTTTTGTTTTCTTGTATTGCATCCATTTTCTCTCCTCGTTTACGTCAGCTCCTAAAGTAAAATGACTTAAATATACCCATAAGAGGCAGGGAAAATTTTATTTGCACTAAAGCCACCATACTTCATGGCCATTTATATATATGATGTCCGGGGCATTTATTCCCTCCCAGTGTTTCAGAGAGCTCTTAAAAACATCGACGAGAAGGAAGAGGGCTGAAGTGGGGGAAATTCTGTTTTATTGTTCCTCCGAAAACAAAAGAAGGTGCTTTGTGCGGGCCGGTTGCCCGTTTACGCCGCTCGGTTGCCCGCGAAACGCCGGCGCTAATAGCGCCCCAAAGTCACGCTCCAATGGAGATTGACCTTTCTGCTTAAGTGTTTCGCTGGCGCGGCGCCTCCAGGGAGGAAAGTAGGAGAAAAGGAGAGGAGACTACTCGTACTCAAGGCTGAGGTGTAATCGCGGCGTATATCACCCGCTTCCAGTTCGGTCGCCAGGGTGCACTGAGGTCGTCATTTAATGGCAATGAAATAAGGTTCAAGCGACCCCAGGCAATAGCTTTGATCGGCGAGCCCATTTACAGAATCCGGCACCACACTCCGTATCATTAAAATGCATTCCAAATTGGAAAGGCATTTGAAACAAAGCTGATGCAAAGGTGCTTTTAATTTTTGAACGGAACATTTACCAACGGTGTGAGATGGTCAATTATTAAATATTTAACTAAATTAAATTAAATATGATTCATTTCAAAGGATTTATTTCCTCCTGTTTTATATAATTTAGTGAAATTATAAGAGTAAATTTGATTGTTTCAGTCTTGACTTCGTGGAAGTGATAGATATCCAATTTGAATAAAAACTTCAATCGCATTTTAGAATAAGAAACCATATTTAATGCACTTTAAAACAAAATTAACAATCAAAAAGGAACTAGGGTGAATTTTAAACAGACATTTGCTCCTATTAATAGCATTAGTTTATTATTTACTTCTTTATAACCTCGCTATAATGCTCGCGTTATTCTACCGTACAGTGAAGATTTGTTTCGGCATTAGAAAGAGAAACCATGTATAAAATAGATTCTTACATCTATTAATAACATTATAAATGAAAGGAAATACACGCCATTTTTATAATTTTCCGGATGATTTTAATCACATAAGAGTTTAACTACGGAAAGTTAAATACAACAGTAAAGTATAGCTTTAAAGCATTATCATTCAATCACGTGAGAGGTACCTTTTAACAAGTTACTTTTCCTATACTAAATAATGATTCAGCGGGGCTGTCGACGACAGTAGTACCTTTTGTGAGGAGCCATTTTCTAAGGCAAATAGGAATGAGAGAAATTCACAGAGCATAAAATCTTCTTACTCAACCCCAGGATCGAATATCTGCCGGAGGTAAAAGTGGCTTGAAACTCGTGGACTTTATAGCAATTACACGAGAACGAGAAGTAAGGGTAATAAAAGCACTGACTTTTTTACTCCAGGTGGAGTCAGGTAGGAACAGTGACCACTTAACTTGTAACCTTTAAGCATTCATATAAGCACGACCCGTCACCATACTTTAACCAGGCTTATTTATGGAGACTGCCTCCCTACCAAGATCATTTATCGTCATCATTATTTGAGTCAATGAAAATTCACCCAAAGTAATGATATTCACCATTAAAGAAATAATTTGACTTAACCGGGATTCAAACCCGCATCTCCCAATTGCACTAGGATAGGTAGTGCTTGTATTTTAATAAAATTGCATTCAGTTTACTGGGGATGTTGTTTTTGGAGTTCGTGTTTTGGTTTGGGTAGCTTCCTTATCTTTATTGGGGGGAAATGCTTTAGGTTATACAGAAATATTTAGAAAGATTTGGGTTATTTGAAATCAGCTACTGTAAATACTGGAGACGATAACATCAAGCTCATGAGAAATTCATATTGAACTTGGAAGGCTTGGTGATGTAACTGACTTAACACACCGGACCGACATTTCGGAGACCCGAGATTCTAGCACAAATCCAGGTCAAGTCGTGCGATTCATTCTTGGTGAATTGAATCTTTATGGTGTATACTTTGCCCCTGTGAGAGACACTGTATTTCTTTTAAATTGGAAAATGGTCATAAAATCGCTCGTCTAAGCAATATTGATTTCGTCCTGTAGTAATTGGGAGTTTCAGTAAAACTTGTTGAATAAAACTGAACTACATATAAATGTTGCATGTATGAAGTCCTGTTATTCACTTGACTGGGTGAACAACCTCAATCAGAAGTGCATTCTAAGTGGGTGTATGAAGAGTGAATTTTTTATTTTAATTTTTAAAGATCGAAATGATTTTTCGTGCCTCATGAAACTACTCTGGCCAAAGCTGATATACCTGTTAATACACAATATATTTTTGTTATTTTGTGTGAAAACAAAATGTGTAACAAACAATAGAAATTCCATTTCTGTACATCAAAGACCGATTTCTACACTATGGTCACGAAGAAACTGGCCATGAAAATATACTCGTCACACCCAAATTGAATGCATATCTGTCGTTATGGGCCACCATCAGCCAATTGGATAACAAGAGAAGTGTAACTGCTAGGGTAAGCAGATGTTTTCAGGTGACTGTTGTGTCGCAAAGTCTAATGAGTTTGTCTCTTTTGCTTCTCATTGTTTCCACCATGCATTTTTCTCTCCAACTCTTCGTAAATGGTGACCGTTGATGATTGTATCCATCCATTTGACCTCTCCGATTATTCAATCACATCATATTTCCATTTCTACCCATTTTCTCTGCTATGAACCTGCTATTGTCAAATAAAGGTATAATGGGACACTCACGCCGCTCTTGGCTAATCGGACACTACACTAGTACAAACTCCTGATTCATTATTCATGGCTGCAAGGAAGTTGCTTCGATCATGAACAATAAGCTGCAGGATTCTACCACAGTAGATAGAAAAAAAAACGTTAGTTTTAGATCAAGGCAAGTTCCCTAATAATAAAATGCCCTAATAAAAACGGACATGAGATCACATATTATGTGAATAAATGCTTGATAGCAACACTTGTCTAACAGCTAACACTTGTCTTGAAATGTGACTAATATTAAAGAGGAATTCAGAAAAATATGTAGTTTACCCACCTAATATCAGTATCTTAAGGTGGGTCTATACTTCCAAGCCGCCTCAATTTAACGGTCGCCGCCTGTGGTCGCCTACTGGTGTGGTAGAAGCCCAACGGGAAACTTTTAAGGCAGCGCTGACAAAAATGTAGTGGGGGATGATTATCCTTCGGTGGGGATGGAAAAGGTCTACTCCGTTGTCAATGCAGGCTTGAACGTTTAACATTGCTATAGCCTTAATACCAAAACAGCATCAATGGTTGTTGATTTTTTGTGTATATGAAAGACGATTCTTTGATTTAAATGGGCTGAAAATCTTCATTTCAAAATCTATCCTTCGCAACGTGCCCCGGAATATTACCAAAATATTTCGTAAAAACCAAAGTTTTGCTATTTTTTTTATAAAAAACACAACCACTTCATGATAAAGTTACTCCACTGAAATCAACAAATGATTCTTTATCTACAAAAGACAAAAATTTTAACTCTCCAACTATCACAGCAAAGTCATTACTGGGTTAGAGGGAAACGTCTGAAACAAGCTTCTTAGCCCCCGCCGGTATAGAGCCACCTTAAGTATAGGTCAATCGAGTCTTGTCTTGGAAGAAGAGGAAGATCAGACTATAATAATGGTTATTAAAACATATCCTAATCATGAATACTGGTAAATCAATAGCTGATTACGCAAGAGGATAAAAGTTATGGAAGTTTGTGCTTGCTTGCAACGAGATCATCGCCAATTCGTTATATTACTAACTAGAATGAATAGCCAAGGACCTTGGATTTGGCGTGGTATTGTTTAAAACAAGTGCAGTTAATTTTCAAAGTGATTTAAAGGCTAGGATGCAGCACAAATTCAAATCTTGGTAGATTCTTTGGTAGTCTTTCTTGGTAGGCTTTGTGGTATTTATTTATATTTGGCCTTACTATATCTCAGCAAAGAGGCTCTCCGAGAGATGCAAAAATTACGATTTAAAGTTTTCTTTCCGTGAAAAATACAAAAGGACTGTCGTTTAAAGAGGCGTTGTTTATGGCAATATCGCAGTTTATTTATTTCTAATTAGTGTACTTGATTGTAAAATTTTCTGGAAATGAGTTTCATAATTTTTTCATCTTACTTCATAATTTGTGTGACAGAAAATCACTTTTGAAAAAAAAAACTTTTTATAAAACTAGATTTTACGGATCGATTTTCTCATAAGAACAAACGGATGTATAAAATTAGAAGTTTTCCAGGAGATTTAAAAAAGTTTTGAACAGAATATTTAACCATGATCAACAGACACAACAATTTAAATTAATCGAATTTTGCTACCAAAATTTTGCAAATGTAAACGTCATTAACTTCACGAACTAACTTCATTACTTGATTAATATTTAGTATGATGCATATCGATTAATTTTTGTTTTTGCGCATGTAGTAAGATATATTGCAGGCATTAAATTGAAAATATTTGATCAATTTATTATTCTTTGGCAGCATCACCCTCAGCTGGTCCATTTTCTTAACGCTCTCTCACGTGTTTTCTTAAGTGTTAAAAAAAGTACACTCCATTGACCTCGAACTCCTCTTTTTTTCTCTCTCCATTCCATCCAGTAATTTCTCCCCCACACAGGCCTTTCATTTTTTACCCTATCTCCCAAATGCTTGACCTCCGATCCATCTTTTTCCCGTTGTCTCTCCAAGTCATCTTCGAAATGTTTCTTTACTTTTCCGAGACACAATCAATGCTAGGACAAACCTGAGATGGCCGAGGTTTGATCTCTTTGAGGAGAAAGAAAATTACGGAGAACCAATGGAAAAGCATGTCCGGCGCATCAAGTTGTTTTCATTTTCCCATTTTCATGTTGATGCATTTTCTGTCGAAATGCATCTCTCACTCGTCCGTTATTTTATCCCCGTTCACCGCAATCTCTTTTGGCCGATGAAGTGACATAAAGATTTTGCATTTGCGAAATCAGATAAGACGCCTGCAAATAAAATATTAGGCGTAAAATAATTCCTTCTACAAGCATAGGAAGAGGATTAGGTATAGATTTATTTAAGCATTCCTATGTTACCCATCGTTCCGTTGCTCCTAAGTAACATCATTACAGCACAAAAGGGAGTTGGAATCCTGAACGGCGCGATAAGCCTATTATTTATTACTTAAAAAAGTACTTCCTCATGAATTTACATCTTTTTAAAGTTCTAAGTTCCTTTTTAACTACTTAGGCCATAAACTAAAAAGAACACATAGCTGATTTCCACACTTGATATAGAAGAGATAAAAGATAATATAATTTACATTCCAAATCAAAATGATTCCATTCAATGAAACGATGGTACGGAATTAGATCCTATTTCTCTATGACTAATGTAAAGAGTCGTACAAACTTCATTGTGCTTACGATAATTATATCGGTTAAATAGCATTGAAAACCCAAATTCGAATGCTAATGTAGTGCTATAGGAGATTGTAATCCTGAATGGCCATCTGGTGACTTAAAATAGTATTCGATTCAATAGGAATTTTCATATGATTAATGTTTGAAATTCTCTTTCATTATTTTACTATTATGGCCACTTACTAAAAGTATCAATTATTAAAAGGTACAAACAGATAAATTATAGAATGAAATGGAAGATATAACACTCTATATGAATCACATTCTAGGGCACATTGATTCTACTCAATGAACAGACGGAACGGAATATCATCCAATGTTTTTGGACATAATTTACAGAGTTGTACACATCTGATCGTACTTATATTATCTAATTAAAACCTTAAAACAGCAATGAAAAAAATTATGCTTTAAGTTACCAGAAATCCCTGAGACTCTTTATTCACTCCGCCTAGCGATTTATACCTCTAGCGCCACTAAACGTTTTCCGATAACAATAAATAGCCTCTACCCTAACTATACCCTGATATACCCTCTTGAGTACGTTTACATTCAGTAGGTAATGTTTACAGTTCAGGTAGCTGACGAAGAAAAAAATTGTGTGGAACCACTTCTACATTACAGGCTTTTCCTACCCTTAGCAAACAAACATCGATTGTGAAAGAAAAAGAGAGAGCATACAGCAATGCAATTTTTCTTTAATATAAATTATTATATTATATAAAATTAATTAATATTACAATTGGTGATTGATTACAATTAATATTCAAAATAAAAGGCATCTTAAAATAGATTTTAACGTCGTTCCACCGTAAAATGTCTTAAATGTCATTTTATTTATATTTTAACTACTAATAGAAAAAACATATCCTTTGCTTGATGTGAATAATAAAATTATACCTCTTTAAGCTATTTCTGCAAATTAAATTTGAAATTGCATGGTGTTAAATGTGAGAGTGTAGTTAGCAATATGGGTGATATGACATTTTTTATCTAAAGTGTATTATTTTCGCAAAAAAACTGTTTAAAAGAAGCGAATTCTCCCAATTAATTAAGTTGTGATTCAATTAAGGAATCCATCCATCACTGTTTTTAAGTAAACATCAAATTACAACAGGAACAGAAGCCAAAATACATTAGTTCAATAGAAATGGCGCTGCAGTCGGATCCTAAATCTGGAAAAAAGTTTTATTAAAAATATTATCGTCGAATAATCTGCATGTATTGTATCTTAACTTTCTTTTTTAATAGCTTAGGCATGTTATCGATGAAAACAGTAATTATCAAACAATACAAGCGAAAAGTTAAAATTTAGAATAAAATTAGATACACATAGTTGATATGGAACCTCCTTAAAAAGGAATTATTACCACAAAAGCTAAATTTCCGTCTATCTGTAATTTCCAGGACCTCGAACCTATCAAATAAATATTAGGTACATGAACTGCTAATGGAATTATTTGGTAGAATACCTCTGATGAATATGGGATAAATCTCTTCCATTACTGCTCATCTACTAAAGGCGATAAGCGTCTGAAAAATGTTTCTTTTGAATGTTTAGACCTTGATTAGGCAGCCTATGCATTTCAGATAACACTTGAGTATATCAACAATATGACGCTGAAATCACTCAAAACTCTTTCGTGCTTATACAGAGATAAATTTCGTGGAAACAGAGAAAAACGATGTAGATTTTCGAAATCGAAAAAAATGATCTAGGTTGCATTCTGTTTTGCTCTCTTATTTATAAGCATTTTATTGAACAGCAACTGTACGTTGACGTAGAAACCAGTGTAAACACCTCTCCCTTCTAATGGCAAAAGAACATTACATTAGCATTTATTGAAAGGCCCTTTTACAAAGTGCGAAGGGGAAGCTGAGTCGGACCATGGGTCACACACGTAACAGGGGCGGCGGCTGGGGGTGGAGGGGGTGTTAGGATTGGGTACAAGGTCCTAAAAGATGGACAGGACGCGGAGAGAGAGATGGGAGCCTGATAGAGAGACGGACGGACGCATGGAGTAAAAGCGGAGAAGAGAGGGGGAGATCCTCCCTCCAACCCCGGATGAGCGGGCGGGGACAAAGGGAAGAAGGCTGGAAATGGACAGCCAGAGAAGAAGACGCCCACAATAATAAGATATGATGGGGTCACCCGACTCAGAGGGGAACACTGATGGGAATAAACAGCCCAGGATAAAATGAAAAGAGAGAGGAGCTTCACGGCCCCGCAAATGCCACACCATCCATCTTCCTTTCTCTAGATGTCAATATGTCAAAAAAAAGATATTGCGTGAGAAAATTATCGAGGTGACATTGAAACATAGTGGCAAGCGATTTACTTAATTAGGTGAAAGCAACTAGCTGTGCTGGAGAAAGTTGTGGGTGTTCAAAGATTTTTCTTGGCCAATATTTTATCGCAGACACGTCAATTGATGAACGTGAATGAAAAGGCTCTCGATGGAACCAATGCAAAATCGCCTGTAAATTTCATATCGTGGAAATATTCTCTGGTTAAGTGAAACCGGCCAACACGTGTACATAAATTCAATTTAATGTTTAAAAATTCGCATGGTGCCTTTTCTTCAATATCTACTGCCAACAGAGTACATATAATTAAATCGAAACTAGAAGCTATGACGTGGTGGAAGGGTTCCATATTAGCAATGAAAATACTTTGTGGCTTCCACAGTTTATTTATTTTGGACTACCGGTTCCGGCTGTCAAGCCATCTACCTGATGATGGCTTGACAGCCGAAACCGGTAGTTCAAAAATAAATAAACTGTGGAAGTCACAAAGTATTTTTATTGCTAATAGAGTACATATAAATAATACAAAATTCTACATTTATTTCAGTTTTATACATTAATGCCACCTTCAATATTTTAGGACCTCCAAGAACCCCTATTGCTGATATCGCGGCTCAATAGTGATTCATTTAATTTATGGAAGGTTATCAGGCGTAACAAGGTAGTCAATAGTTAATAAAACAAATCGATCAACCAAATTAATTGATTGTGGCAATGCTTGGTGGAAATTGATGATAGAATTCATTATGACAAAAACTCAGTACAAAATTCTACTATTTATTTTAATGCTGTCGACCGGTTTCGACGTCTAATGCGTCATTTACAAGACACACTGTTTGTCTTGTGAATGCCTTGACGCTTTAGACGTCGAAACCGGTCGACAGCATTAAAATAATTAGTGGAATTTTGTACTGTGTTTTTGTCACAATGAATTCTATCTCGATCAACGATTAGAATCTTTGGTTATATAAAATGCTGGTGAAATTAACTCGTTTGAATTGGCACACTCTTTGTCTTTAGTAATAACGAAATATTGTTTGCGAGAGCAAGATGGAAATTAATTCGTGCAAAACCATGTCTTGCATACACGGCACGGCATTTGAATAATTGAGTAATAATTGGGGTGATGAGTGAAAAAATGGGAAGCAGGCAATTAGTATTCACAATAACGCGATGCCAGAAAATTTGAGCAAAGTTCTATTAAGGCTTAGGTCTGATTTTTTATAAAAAACTAGTTTGGGTTTTTCACTTGATACACTAAAATGACCTTTCATGAAATATTAAAAGCTTAAACAAATAAGATCTTTATTCATAGACTTCAGTTACCATAAGTGGGTTTTTTTACAATATGGAAAACGCGTGTAATGATTCAATTACAATCTCAACACGACATATTTAAACGGCTCAATAAATAAGGCATGGTGTAAACGGAAGCCTTAAATACACACAACGATTTCCAATACTTTTTCTGTAAGATGAACATGAGAGATCAGCAGTAGAGAAAGATAAGCAGTGAGGATAATAAAATCTAATGTGCCTAACTCAAATAGACATAATCATAACGAATAGCTAGAACGGTTTTTGTGAAGTTAACTGTTTCTGGCGAAACTTTGAACTATTGTTTCAAGCAAATAACAATCAATAATTTATTATATCCACATAAAATGTTTTATTCATAACCTAAGATTCGGTGTAGTAAAACATCATCGTGTGACCAATCACGAGGACATCATGATATTATACAGCACGGAAAGCTAGGTCCTCAATAAAACGTTTTATGAGGATGTGCTAAGAAATACATTTTTATTAAAATGGTTGTCGCACTGAATTATTTTCTTCATATTTATTTTCCTTTACAAATGGATTTACACCTAAACCACTGCCGATTTAGGCTTTATTAATGCAAACATTTTAAAAAACTTTTGCCTCTCTAATTTAAATTAGAGTTAAAAATAAGGCAGGAATTCCTTTTGCCTTGTATTCTTCGCATGACTCGTGCATGAAGAGTTGCTCAAAACTAGCACGCCGAATTTAATGAAGCCTAGACGATAATATAAAACAAGTCTATCGATCTTCGATATATGCACACAGGAAATCGTTTCCAGTCAATATTGTAAGCTGGAAAAGTAATTTTGAAATTAGAGCCAGAGGATTAGAGTATAGAGAATTTATTAGGCAACTAAAGGAGTCATAAAATTGTTTACAGTATTGCTTCAATGGGTTTAAGGAACCATTACATAAAGGCATCATGCAAATTGACCCAAGTTACATCATTTTCTTTTATCACACAATATCATTTCCCTTAGAGTACTTTCCCCTGAGTATAACTATTACCCGGAGATGTTTACTGTCCTTCATTTCTCCAGTAACCAGCTCGTAAAAAGAATTAATTTCTTCTCAAATGCTATACTCATGTGAAAAAATGTATGAATGAATGATCAAAATAACACGTTACATGAAATATTTTTAAAAACGCAAGAGGAAAAGTACTATAATTGCTCAGCATGAAAAAATATTGAGTACTGAAAGCAATAAAAATAAAAATAGTATCAAGAATTAATTCACCGTTTATTGCAAAACATGCCGACGAAAGTTACTAATATATTTGGATAAGGTTGTACTGATTTCATTCAGGAATGAAACAAAATCTTTTGATGTCACCTGATTGATCCACTGCATTTTATATTATCTTTAATCACCCCCTATAGTATTTCATCGTATTATGAGTCCTTGCACGATCCAATTGCTTAGGGTAAAAAGGAAGCTTATATGAACAGTAACTACGCTTTATAATGTGAAGATACATTGACTTTGCCTTTCCTGTCTTATCTCTCAGCAGCATTCCAGTTGCTGCATTATTCAAAAAAAGTAAACAGACAATACATATCTTACTGCAATTGCTTCATATGTTAAATTGGAATGATATATTAGCTGTATCTATTTTAATTTTGTTTACCGCTTGCAACAATATTAAATAAATGACAGCGCTGCTTGCAAATGGTTAAAAACATTAATTAATGCTTTTAGTTTTAAAGGCGTTCTATGCAATGCCATATAATATTATATCGTTTTATCTATAAATGTATGTATAGTATGTACTAATTATTCGCAATGATTTTTTTCTAAAGAGAAAACATATTTACTGTGCTGCCGAACATATTTTCATGGAGACATGTATTTCTTCATTAATGTTAAAAATTAATCATTTCCAGGACACAAAAAATTGTTTTTATAATTAATTATTCCTCCCTGTTTATCAGAGTATCATTATCTGGGCGTCAGAATGAAATATAATGACTAGTATTTTTGTCCTAGGCTACGTTCTGAATACTATGTTCGCGCATCCTGCGCCGATCACGAAAGATCTTTTACTATTCTTGCATCGCGTTTTCTGTTCGCCCTTGACTATATTAACCGAACCAGAGGGATAACTTGTATTATCACTGTATCTTAACTTAGGAATTACAGCTTTCAATTCTGCATCCCATATTAAAGGGGCTATTTTTGATGTGGACTTGTTAGCAGAAAATTACACCTTACCATCACTTTCACTCTGATATCCTCCATCTAACTAAAAATTTAAATAAGTTTCATTAATACTCCGTGAATATTGTAAACGGATTTTTCGCATTCTAATTCACACTGAGTATAATCTTTAATTCAGGTAGAACAATATTTTAATTAATCGTAGAATACGTTTATAAATGCGGGAATTGTCAGACATCAGAGGTAGAGATGGAATAAGGGTCACCATCAATTTATACTGTTGAGGCCATCTAAGTAAGCTTTATATCCGTGGATAGTTGAAAAATTTATTGCCAGCCATAAACCATTCCCTTCTGACTACTTTATCATTTACGGTCCACCATTAAGTGGTTTCCTATCAATAATGAAAATCAATTGTAATCTGCGGTCATAACGTTAAGTTGATGCTCAATATAATGCCTGTAAAACAGAGAAAAATCCACGCGCGCATGGGTATGCACTGAGTACATCAACAAATAACTAAAAATAAAAAATTAACACTAGAAGGACCAGGATTCTAGACTACCTAGGGCCAAATGCGCCAATTTGGCTCATTGTGTTGTAAATACTTTTGTGCAACTTTTTGCGAACCATTCTTTATAATTAAACAATTTCTTATGAAATATGTTTATTTTACATATAATAAATGCAAACGATCTACAAATATATTCCAGACAAAGGATTTTTTTCCAAAAATCATTGTTTCAGAGGCAGAGGGGGCAAGGCACTTACTTATAAAGAAGGATAAAAGTTGTCATTATCATTTATTTGTTGTTAACCTTCAGATAACAAAGGTATGTTTAGTAAATATGAAGATTAACATGCTTACAGAGCAGGTGAGTTGCATATGGTTAATATTATTAAGCTGAAAATATCGTTACATTACTTAAACATGTAATTTACGCTATTGCACCAAATTTATTATAACAGTTCACCCATATGATCTCAGTTATTGATTTGCATTTACTGCACACTTGCTACTTACAGCTAATATATATGCTAACACTGTGATTTTGTTTACAATTATTTCTTAAGCAGCATAAGAAACAATTTTAAAAACAATCACAACTTACGCTACGCGACTTGCGTTTCTGCCAATGGAGTGGACAAAATGTTATCTCACCTAGTTGCCTCAGCTCTGAAGTACCAGGGGATGAAACCTCGTATTCAGACGAAAGTTCTTCTGCTAATTGTTGTAGATATTTCCTACTTGAAATTTTACTTCCTGTAACCTTCCTGTTTGTTATCCAAGAATTGGTTCCAGCCAAGTCAAGGGCATTATAAATTGAATGCAGAAGCCATCGCTGCAATCCCGCTATTCCTGAATACAGCCTGGACATTTGATCGATAATATCAACCCCAAACTTGGTGCTATTGTAGTACCTTATTGCTTCTGGGACTATCTTCACTTCATTTCCATTATAAACACTGTTATGTAATGAGCTAAGCAGTACTACATTTTTATTCTTTTTTTCCCTGGTAAAGTGTCAGAGTCAGAATTTCATGCTTGAAAATCTTGGAAGAGTATTGGTCTTCCATCACATTATTATGATACCAGGAATCTCCCGTCGCGCCTTATTGACTGTTCCAACTATAGTCGTACCGATGTTTATAAGTTTCTTGAGAACACTAACAGTCGTGAAATAGTTGTCAGTGGTGACGTTTCTTCCTTTCCGCAGGTACGGATCAATAAGATGATTTACTGCATAATCAAATGTGCGCTCGTTTTGAGGGTGGCTATCATCCTAGTCAAGGTAAGGGATGACATTTACCACATACTTCGTGTTGATATTCACTATCAGCCAATACTTCTGGCCAAATGTGTTTAGTTTGGAAGCCATATATTGTGTGACTGGACAACAAGAAGGGCTTTACTAGAAATTAGCTGCCCATTATTGGTTATATGTGCGCCAGGTTTGTAGCAAAAAAGTTTATAGTTTGTGCTGAAAAAAGCGTAAGTAACGTTTTTTTTTGTATTTGAAACGAATAAAGTGCATTAGCTCCATAGTGAAGTTTCTAGACATTGTGTTTTTACAGAAAGGGAGTCCCCAAAATACAGACCAGAGTTCTTTCACTGGGTTATTTTTTGCACCAATAACACCCCGGTCATAGAGGAATGGTTTGAGCTCAAGAATGCTTATTTTCGGCAATAAATCCATGTTACACATTCTCCGCGGGATTAGCATACCGAGGCAGTAAATATCGACTCCGTTCTTTCAAAATAAAATGTCGGATTTTTTTCGGTTATCAAAAATATTTTTTTGTTTACATACTTTGCATGATAATCACACACTAAAAATACAGAAACTCACAGTGATGCATGAAAATGAAGTAAACTTCCGTTGAATTACTAAATTAATGCAAGAAATATGTGAAAAATTAATGGTGAATGTAGAAAATACTTGTTTGAGCCAAATTGGCACATTTGGGGATTTTAGGTAGATCCACTAATAATTTAAAAAGTAATGACCCCAGCTTTATCAATATTTCAGAATATAAAGAACATCTAAAATGATTAAAATTCAAGAAATATGAGTGATGAAATTTCGCTACTTTGGAGATGGCAGGAAAAACAAAAATCAAATGCGCCAAAATGGCGCGTCCGGTCCTTCTAGTGTTGAAGCAGGAATGATTGTCGATCAGGAAAATTGAAAGAGGAAAAGGGGTGGAGTTTCGATAGTCATGCACTCAAAAAACCAATTTTGAAATTATTCAGAAGGAAGGATAAACCCGAATACAACTCAGACAAACAGTGGCGTCTATGACTCAACCTGACGAGTTAACTTTTAATTAGCATCATCATAGGTACTCCACCTATGTCGGTATGCCTCTGGAGAGTTACAGCCTTTATATAATAAACCACTATCCCGAGGTATCTCTGCAATGATTTCACAAATTGCTGTTTCATGTATTTCTATAATAATCCCTAATGAGATATTCATCTCGGAAACTCTGATAATTTCCGTTATTAAACTAGAGATATATAATAATAATTAGAGACATTAATATGATAAAATAAATGAGTTCTAAATAAAATTGTTATAATTAAATCTTTAGGGGTTTCCAGCAAAAAACCGCCACATTTAATATTATGAATTCAAAATATTTTTTATTGTTGCATTTTGAATATGAAAAGTAAAACATTAGCTGCATAATTTTTCATAAAAGATACATACAAATTTCAATTTTCGCTAATTTTTTAAGCTGTAAGTGAGTCGTTAAACGTTTTTTCCCAGTTAGCTCTGAATAACACGTGGGCAACAATTTTATCTTCGAGAAACCTCATTTAGAAAAGTAGCCGTGATGCAGTTGCTTTGATTCTATCACAAAATATGGTTACGATGTTTCTCTATGAATAAATCAAACATTTATTACAATTTTCATCAAAATATGATGAACAAGTTTCAACTTCAATGAGTAGTTGTGTGGATTAATTTGGTACCGAAGAATAAATTATTACTGCATGTGGAAACGATACACCTCTGTAGCTAATCGGAAATCGTGAATAAAATAACTCGGAAAAAAATAGTCAGATGACCCACAGCCTTGATGATTCAAGTTCCATACGTTGCCAAAATGGGTAACGCAGCTGGTATCTTACTTAGTGGAATGTAAATACCAACAAGGTATAAGGGTAACATTAAAAGAAAAGCCATTGCTAACGAGAGATGTAATTGATTACAGAGATCCCGAGCGGCAAAAACCTTTCTCCGTACAGCTTTAAGCATATTGGCAGCTATAAGTCACCTGATAATGAGGAAGGATGAACAGCCAGACTCATGACTTATGCACCTGGAGACCATTAGCGCTACAAAAAATCATCCCATTTTTTCAGGCTTAAACTTTGTGAAAATCCCTTATAACTGAATTGATTAAACTTAACAAACTTCAAAATTGTTTTGTTGTAATTAAATGATTGCCAAGTTGACCAGTTTCATTGCTAAAGTGAAATCATCAGGCACATGTGAAAAAATACAAGTGTTATTCAGGGAGTGCAAAGGCAAAGGATGTAGAAGAGGGGGGGATGTATATAAAGATATCGCTTTAGCGATGAAACCAGTCGACTTAGAATAAACTATTGAGAAAATTACGAAGTTTAATTATTTCAGCGGACAGCACATCCCTTTATTTTTAAAATACGAAATTAAAAAATCACGCTGCGTATATATCTGGAATGAATTTGATGAGGATTTTGGGGAAATAGTTGCCAAGAGAATCAGGAAATCTCGCGTCCTTCTTTCTCTCCTGGTGCTCCAGAGCCTTTCGTATCCGTCTTAAGCAAAGTTTTGCCTGGTATGATGACCCATAAGTATTTTCTTGTAGCAAGGAAGTTGGCCGTAACGGCAGCCAATTTGAATGCTCGCCGGACCCGCAACCAAAAGATAGAAGGCTAGAATCTCGCCTCGGGCATGGACTCTGTAAATACATGTATATAATCACGAGATTTTAACTCTAAGCGAAGCTTAAAGCTTCTAAAGTCAACGCTCCCATCCAGAGAATTGAAAATCAAGCTACACACAACCCCAGACACACAACACAATCATTAGCCCAGTGGTGACTAGTGGATCGGAAGCGTTGACTTTGTCTACTATCAATAAGAATGCATCACGAGCATTTGAACGGAAAGTAGTAGAAAATTGCAGAATTTATGGTCCACAGAGAGAGAGATAGGTGGAGAGTAATAAATGATAGAGGAAGAGAATAATGCTTCAAAAGGGCAAAGACATAGTGAGGTATGTGAAGTTCTGTAAACTGGCATGTTTATAAAAAGTAACGCAGATGAATAATGGAAGAATACAAAAGAAGTTGCAGCATGGAAAGATGGAGGGAAAGGAAAAAAGGGGAAAACCAAGAAAAACAGATCGTGGAAGAAGTATAATGCAAGTAGCAATATAGTGGAAGGTGTAGAAAGGAGATGAATGGAAAGGTGTCGTGAGGGAGGCCAAAGTTCACCCTGGGCTGTAGTGCCACGAGCTTTTGGAGATACCGAACCCACGTTTTACAAAATTCCCATAAAACGCAGACAGCCATCAACACCACAAATATCAGGATATAATACTGAACGACGCATTTCGCGTAGTACCGGGAGAGAATGCATACTACAAGAAAAATCACTCCCGGATTTTTAAAATGAGAAATTTCTCCGAAGCTTAACTTCTTAACGCGGCGTGAGAAACAGTGTATGTAGGGGAAGGTTGCCGAAATTGGACCGTTCCCTAAATTGGACCGCATTTGTATTCCCGCCCCTATGAGTATATCAAGCAGTTGAGGTGGCAGTACTAGGTGGTGACACCATTGTGGGCACGTGACTAGACGGTCAGGGAGTTGGAGTCATTTTTCCGGTGTGGATGGTCGTTATCGTGATTTGATTGTTCGTGCTATAATTATTTACCCTCAGTACGTAAGCTGCTGTCTTAAGTAAAAGTAAGTAATCACTCTTTCTATGAAACACTTTTAACTCGAATTATGCTAGCTACTTACGATATACTGCATATGTGTGTGAAACTTCGTGTGTTCGTTTGGCGCCATTATTATTATGACAGGAACCTGTTGCCTAAGTTGGACCACCGAGTGTTCCCTAAGTTGGACCGGTCCATTTTAGGAGACTATTGAATGATGCAATTGGGAAATTAATTATTTTTTAATAATATTAATTTTACTTCCACAATAAATATCTAACATATTTGGGTGAATGTCTGTATAAGTTTTCATGATGGAAAAAAGGGGTACGTACGAGAAATGGGACGAAAAACATTTGCAGATGGCTGTGGCAGCATACAAGAACGGTGACCATGGACTCAACGAATGTGCCCGTGTGTATGGAGTGCCTAAAGCTACAGTAAAGAGACACGCTGATGGTAAGAACATTTTTTCGAATACAGTTAAATCCTTCGGTAGGCAAGCAACCTTTACTGCGGAGATGGAAAAGGTTCTCGCCGGACACATTCTCCTGTTTGAGTAGAGATTTTTTGGGTATTCAATCAAAGACATCCGAAAGCTAGCCTTCGAAATAGCAGAAAAACACGGATTACCCCACAACTTTAACAGGGAGAAAAGAATTGCCGGAAAAAAGTGGTTCTATTCCTTTATGAAACGAAACCCACAGCTATCCCTCCGTCAGCCAGAAGGGACTTCAATGGCTCGAGCTAAAGGTTTCAATCGGGAGAACGTCAACAAATTTTTCAACATGCTTGAAAAAACAGTCGATGAGAACGCCATAACAGCAAGCAGTGTGTTTAACGTTGATGAATCCGGGTTTACAACGGTGCAAAAACGGCTTCAGAAGGTTATTGCTCGAAAAGGCAAGCACCAAGTTGGAGCTGTTACGAGCGGGGAACGGGGTGTAAGCACGACAGTAGTGTGTGCTGCCAATGCAGCGGGATTCTTCATACCACCTATGATAATTTTCAAAAGAAAAAGGAAGCCACAGGAGCTTGAAATGGGTGCCCCACTAGGTAGCGTGATAGAGATTTCGGACACTGGATACATAAATTCAGAATTGTTTGTATCATGGCTCAAGCATTTCAAAAGGCATGTGAATTGCAGTATTGAATCACCTGTACTTCTACTACTAGATGGTCACACCAAACATAGCAGAAATCTGGAGGCAGTCGAGTATGCTCGAAATCATGGCATCATCATGTTGCAGTTGCCAGGCCACACAACCCACCGATTGCAGCCACTTGATGTGGCATTTTTTGCGCCCCTTCAAACATACTTCAACCAAGCACAAGAGAAATGGTTGCGTCAAAACGTGGGAAAAACAATCTCGCAACATCAGATATCTGGATCAGAAGCTTATAGAAGAGCAGCATCTGTAGGGACAGCGGAGAGTGGCTTCCGTGCGGCTGGAATTTGGCCCGTCGATAGAAATGTTTTCTCTGATCACCATTTCGTGCCATCAGAAACGTTAGCGGTCGATGAATATGTGGATGATGAGCCTACTTCTAGCAAAGGTCTCAAGCGTACCTATGAACGCTTTTCAGAGGGTGACACTTGTGGTGATGGCAGTAGTAATAAGTTTCAGAAGACTCTAAATGAATTGTCCCCTCTACCAAAAGCATCAAAATTACTGGCTAATCGAGGAAAAGGGAAAGCACAATGTGCAGTTTTAATTACGAGCAGCCCATACAAACTGAAATTAGAGCAGTGTAAAAAACGAATAGAAAAGGTTAAACCGATGAAGACAAGCTTGTTTTCCGATGAACAGAGTTACGATCAGCATGAAGGTGATTCAAGCTGGTTTTGTGTGGCACCATAAAGGAAGAAGACATGATCCAGTGCATGAGTTGCAGATCATGGGTTCATACACGATGTGCCAAAGTGAAACCCATCATAAAGAAATATTTTTGTAAAGACTGCTGTTAGACCTTTTTGTAATGATATTAATCACTTGTTTGTTTTACGCTTATAAAAATTGTTTTTACACTTTTAATTCAGTTGCTGTGACACTTTTAATTCATAATTTCTCAATTTTATAATTTTGTAATTAATAATTTTATTTTTATGAAAATTTAAATGTGATTTTCTACTATTGCAAAGATAGCGGTTTTTTTAATTACATGCAGGCAGGCAACAATGATAGTAAATGGTGCCCTTCTTTTGAATTGAACTTTTTCTTTAGCGCAGCTGTCGATAAGTATTTTATTTAAGTTTGAAATGTTTAATATATCAAGTATTAGCCGATTGTAATGCAATTACATAAATTTGGTGCAAATTTCTTGTTAGTGCTTTTGAATAAGTTTTAAATAAATAATGTTGCATGGTAATTTTTGGTGTATTTAGTGCTTTCAATGAGTGTTATTTTTTACATTATGGGCACATTTCTGCATACTTAAATGATTTTAAATTTTTACTAAAACACAAATGCTAAGTCGGCTTAATAAAAGTGTTCATTAAAGTATTTTTCATTACCATTAAACATTATTATACACCTTATGGATTGATTAGCTATTATTGAAAATGTTTACGTAGTGAAAGAATAAATGAACTTTGTTTTTGTCCACATCATTTTTATGATACGACTAGTTTCGAGGCCTAGGCTTCATCAATAGGCACAAAATTTGGAATTAATTTTCAGTGTTGTTTGTAATCGAAATAAGGGGGGGCGGGGAAGGCTGGATGTGGGACACGTGAGGGGAAATTTTAAGGGAAGGGTGGTGGTATGGCGAAGCAGGAATTAGTTGCATTCTGGGAAGAGTGGTGTGAGGGTAATGAGTTAGTGGAAAGGCACTCAGCGGGGATTAAAGCATCTTCTTCTTACTGGCTAGGGAAGAGTATTTAGTGTGGTGAATTACATTGCTTTTCGATAGTTTGGACTCATACAATGTAACTTACCTCAATGCAAACGCTTCCCTAATAATTAGGGGCACCTCACCCGGTCCAACTTATGAAACTGTGAGTCCAAATTAGGCAACCGGTTTCCTAATTTGGACCGTTAGCATTAGTTCGGTTTTTTCCTCTTAATTTATCTCCAGAGTAAAACATTGCAAATATAAAACTAGTAGATGAAAGGGAAAACTGTGAAGTATGTTATACAGCATTAAAATTTGATGTGGAATAATTAATAATGGAAATATGCAAGAAAATAAAAAAATGGTCCAAATTAGGCAACCTTCCCCTATGTTCTCCGTTTGACATAAGTGAGGAGGAAAATAAAGAGGTGGGCGGTATAGTGGGAGAGGGGTGAATTCATTCCCAAGGGGAATCTGATTATATAAAAGGGTTGATTGGGAGTGGGCGGCTTTAATGGAATGACGAGCCGGAGATGAGATAGCGGAAGAAGAAATGGGATGAGAGGGCTTGAAGGAGCGGGGGATGAAGACGCTGAATAAGGGGATGAGGTGGAGGGAGGAATCAGGGGTGGAGAAGGGTTGAGAAAAGGGCCAGAGGGTTGGGTGGGTAGGCTAGGAGGCAAGGAGGAAGGTGGATAGTTTGTGGTTTCGGAGATAAGGTCTTGTCCGACGGAGTGACTCTGAGACACAAAAGACTGAGAACAAGCGAGAACGTTGAGAGAGAGGGAGGGAGTACAACTGCTGGGAGCTAACAGAATGACTGGGGTGCTGTTTATATATTTTCTGACGTGAACGGGCTGCGTCTGGGTAAGACAAAGACATGGCAAGGCATCCAGATTTTCGTTTCCCGCGCTTTAACCTCGAGCTGAGATCATGCGTTTGCTTCCCACGTCAAGTTGAGACTCTAAACCACAGTCAAGCCCTCCCGAATGTCATCGTTAATTTCTCTACGCTGTAGTGGAACCACGGTTTCTCCTTTATCTTTGTTGTTATCTTTATCCAAAACGTAGACCGCTTTAGAACGCAATGCTCAAACGTACTGTCCAAATTAAATAAAGAACTTCATCTTTTAAAACTAGTGATTTACCTGGCGAAGTTTGAAGAACGGCAATCACGTTTTCACTGTCATGGGCGCTATTGAAAAGTAACAATGATGCCAGGACAAGGGGCTTCGCAGTGTTTACCATGTCTTTCAATAAACTTTTTGATAAGTTAGGTTCTATGTCTATTATTTTTGCTTGAAATCAAATGTTTGATTGTTTTTTATGCAGGATATGCCAGTGCAAATAGTTGAATTACACATTTCATTAATGTTTTATTGATTCTATTTTTAAGTTACTGACATGTTTGGTCTATGCATACTATCAAAATTGTTACATGGAATAAAATAAACGACGACACTTTTCAGTTCCTGAGGGGTTTCATATTTTTATTTAGAATATATGAGTTTGGATTGTGTTTTATGGTTTGTATGTGCTATTTTATAGTCCGCATATTTTAAGACTCTTGCTATTTGTTCTGATAGACCTTTAATATAAATAACTCCTCGATAGTGATTTGTTGTCATGCTTGAGAAGTTAGTTGTAATTATGCAATCAGAGAAGAAAGTATTAATAAATTGAGAGGTCGAGAACAGAAACCACCTGCATATGAGTTAATATTCCCAAAACGTAGGGGTTCTCCAAAGAGATAAGAGCCAGCAAGCGATAGCATAATCCTAATCCCTTTCTAAACATGGATTTGTACGATTTTTTCCACGCAAAATGACCGCCAAATGTGTATTTGTCCAAAGCGTTCGACAAAAAAATTTCTAAACCTTGGAGCCAACAATAATGGATAAAAATACTTTGGAGTCATGAGTTGGAAAAATACTCCTTCCTCAGACAAAATGAGTCTCTCCCTCCTATGAACATGACATGGGGTCCAATAATTCTTTTTTTCAAAGAGCTCCTTCAAGTTAATTTGCAAAAATTAGGAATCTGACCACGATTCGCCGATTGTGAGGGCTCCTTCCAAAGTGCCTAAAGGGAAAATTAATGACGCCATTTCTATTTCTTCCGCACCATTCCCAGGAAGTGGTTTTTTTGCCCTTCCTCGTTCTTTAAAGATTTCTTCCACAACCTATTTCTTCTCTCCGGGCACCTGACCGTTTTTTGTTCACATCCATCGAAATTGCCACCCATATCTCTCCCACCAATCAACTTGCCGTTACTAGTCTCATGGCGACCTTCCTTTCGAGAGGAAAAAACAATCCACGCACTACCGTGCAAGACTCCACAACGTGTGGCAAAGGGTGTAGGATATCAGCCATAAAAAAAGATGGGTATCGGGGAAAGAAATCGGGTGAGGATAGCGATGATTAGTGAGGTGAGTTTTTGTGGAGTTTGAGTTTTGATTTCCTCTTGTTGCAGTCGTGTATGGTACACGGGAAAAAAGAATCCTATAAAATATATGTTAGGCAGTGAATGCTTCTTATTTTATCGCTTTTTTGTCCTAGGTAATATGTATTCTCTTTTTTCTTCTGCCTTATCCGGTAAAGACGTTGGCTATCGTCAAGGCGCTGTCTGGCTTGCTTTATTCAGCTTTAAGTAGTCCCACCAATGTTGCACCATGTCACTGTCTCAAATTGGCAAGCCAGGAAGCTCTTATTGCACCAGGACCGCATCTTCATTCAACTTTCCCTAACTGAAGCAATCGATATTTATCTTAATATCTCATTATATGACCCAGATAATGTTATTTCCGTTGTTTAATCGTCCTCATTAGCTCTGGTTGACAACCAATTCTGTGAAGGATATTTTCATGATCCACCCAAGAGATCCTTACAGTTCACCGGGAGAGTCACATTTCAAAGGTTTGATTCTGCTTCTCCGTGTCTCCTGCCAGGGTCCAGGCCTCTATATCCATGCCGTGCAGTAAAGCAGTAAAGACAACTTTTAAGGATGGGTCTTTTTAATAAGAGGCTTAGATTTCTCCCTGTAAACAGAGGCTTCATGGATGTAAAAGTTTCTCTGGTTTTTCGATCCGACACTCTATTTCCTGCAAATCACCATAGTAGTTGATCTTGCAGCCGGTCAGGTTGCGGTATGTATTATGGGAGTGAAATAATATCCACCGTGTCGACTGAACAGTGTACATTGCACGTAGAATATAGAAATAAAATTCAATATGCTGGTAATATTTCACTATTTTATTCTAAGTATCCATAATGTTGGGAAGCAAATATCGGATGCACTCACGTTTCAATCGAGTTACGAGTTTCTGGTGTAATTTTCGTTATAAAACAAAAATAATTACTGCAAAATATGAAATAATAAATTTGGCTTTCTAAGTACAAAACCGCAAATTAGTAGGATGAAAAGTAACAGAATTGTTAAACATGAGTGATAGTTTTTTGTGCGCCGAAATCCTCGACATTTTTACACTTAAATTAAGTAAAATTCCATAAAATACAACCAAAATACACCAATAAACATAGAAATGAACAAGCTTTAAGGTAAATTTTACAACATTGAATTCAATTTCCTCTTTTAGAAGATAGAGCATCTCAAATTCTAATATATCACCTCTTACTTAAAGACAGTAGTAGTTTTGTCAAACTTTCCGTGTGCACTTAGCAGTCTTATACATCGCTGTTTCCCTTTTGAAAATTATGGGCGAATATAGCACTCACTACGTAGTTCTTCGAATGTTCCCTTCACCTTTGACTCTGCAGCAAAAGGAACCTTAACTGAAGCTAAAGGAAAAATCTGAAAATAACCCTATTTTCACAATAAAAGAAAATAAATTATCAATAGTACTTATCCACACTTAAATTTCATTTTATCAACCCAGGTTGCGACAATTAATACCATCGTAAGGTCTTGAAAATGACAGATATCCGCCGAAACCTGGAAAGCTAAAGTAAAAATTTAGTGCGGAAAAACACAATGGATGCTTTCTTAACATTTATTGTGAAAATGAAAATATTCCAAAGAGCTCAGTCTATAACAATCTGATTTGTAATTCCCCTATCATTGAATTTTCATCCCGACATTCTCATTTCAGAGCGGTGTATATAGTCTGCAGAGGTTTTTAATAGCGTTATATTTTGCGAGGAAAAGAAATTAGGATTGATTTTAATTATCTTTTTTAACAAGGCTTTCCTTAATTTGCTAAGGGTTGCAACAGAGTGGAAGACCTCATAACGGTTCGAATGGGAAAGTCGTGTGATAAACAGATAAGAAGCGCTGATCCCAAAGAGCTGTTAATAAGGGTGCATCTCACAACTGTGCAAGAACCCGAGTAAAAGTTCACTTTTTTATTTCGTAGTATCGCACAAAATATATATGCATATAGAAAATATTGATGAGCAAGAGCAATGTACTAATTTAGACGAACTTCGTGATTAGTTTCGCCAGTGACTTAACAGAGGACCCTAGGTAGCTTAGCACTAGGAAGCAAGCTAAAGCACTTACGTAATCATTTCTATTAGGCTCAAGTTTACATCGACTATGGCAACCGCTGATGGTTAGTTTATTAAAGCTAAAAGGATTTATCTTTCCATAAATATCATCCAGAATGATTTTAAATTATGATAAGGTTACTTTTATTATATTTTTGGTGGGAATAACGAAGGAATATCCCCCTTCTCTAATCACTCAACAGCCATACATGTGAAATAGTCCCATATGTCTTTGCTATTGAGGTCTATCAGTTCATTCACCAGATAAAGTAGCCATAGCACTATATTATTAATGGTGGGAGTCTTATTTATTTCGCGGAGTTTCATAATTGTTCTACAAGTTTTTCCCCTACGTTTATCTGACTCCTCCGATCAGAAGCGTCTCTGATATTTGGCAGATAGATACAACGTAGTTTTTGGGGTTCAGAAACTATCCGAAAGGTTTTTTAAATAGTGAAATGAATCTGGGAATTTGGAATTTATAGATAACGGATACAGTATTATCATGAAATCTTTCATAGATAGATAGATATCTTTATTATTATTATTAATTTAACGCAGTTATATAACATCAAAATATAAATTTTACAAACCCCTCACGCTTACCTGTGGTAAGGTTTCCGTTAATCATACAATCAATGCAGTATCAATTTTCAGATAACAATGCCAATCACACATAAGGCAAACAAACAAGAATTTAACCCGAAGGAGACACGTTAATATTATTTTCATTTAAATATTTATATTTTTTCATTATTTACATATCATGTAATTTCTGCTGGTTTATACCTTAACGGATATAATGCCGGTCAAGTCTCTCTTGATTAACTGGCATATAAGTCGCCACTAATGGATAAGGACTTGCAGCAGCATGTTGTTCCATTGAAAGCAGGGACCATGAATGAGTTGGCTTGAAACTTCCACGGCTCTTTTCTCATTAAAGTCAAGAGAGAAGTTTCCCAACAACAATTAACCTTGCGTGGGAAAACCGCTTAAGCTAAAAACCACTTAACACTTTAGGCATTAATTTTCGGCAAAGTCTCTTTCGCGACTTAAGAATTCCGGTTGTGACAGCTAAGGGAAAGCGATAACTTGATTTAGAGAAAAAAGGGGCGTGTTCCCTTGATGATTCAGCAACGTGCCGTGCAAGGGATGAAAAAACCCTAACTTGACAAACTGGCGTTCTACTTTGAAGGAACTTGGTTTCTTCAATTGCTTCCTGCTCATAGTTGCCACACTCTTTGGGGTAACTCGAGTAAGATGGTTGAAAAATGGTAACACCAATTAAAAGTAAATAATGCCATGATCAAGTAATTTTAAACTTAAATAACCGAGCTTTTTACAGCATGGCTTGGCTAAAATTCCGATTTTTTATAGGGAGCACATTTTATCTAAAGTTAATTATACATGCTCCATAAATTTTCAAGATATTTAGTGCAGTTTATTTTTAAAAATTCTGACAAAAAGTGAGTTTTTTTTATCCCGAGGGATATCTGTAAAAACGAAAGAGCCATAAACAGTATCTCATCTTAAGGAGACCTTTAATACTCAGGTAGCGAATGAAATTATTATATGAGGTATCGGTAAATATAGACAATACCTATGCTCAATTAATTCAAGAATGAAATTATTGCGAATGTACTATTTATTACAGGACAGGTGTCTGAAAGCACCCGATCAAATATTTTGTTTAAGATTCTTTCAGAGTGCATAGATGTCAAAGAAATTTAGATGTTTATGATTAATATTTCCAAAAATATTTGTTAACCTACGTTATTGACATTGACCCACTCTCGAACTCATATATTTAGCATTAGAAACCCCTAAAAAGTATTTCTTAGTAAATCTACTCATTAGTAACACTTCGTGCCGTTAATAATTCAATCTAAAACACTCTTCAATCTAGATAAGAGCCAACCAACTGATGAAATATATAAAACTTGTAAAATAAGCCAAGATAAATATATTTTTTTGAAGAAATTTAAATCAACTATTTATCTTGTACGTATATGTAATTCAAGAGTATAATATAGCTATTTCAACTTAAAAGTAAAATTTCCAAGACCTTTGTTGATAGAAATCTATCCATTCCCATTGACACATTAAACGCCAAATGATCGAAGAGTTCAGGTCCAGCCCATCATTTCTATGGATTCACTCTTCCAACAAATATTTCCTGGATAGTTCATGTTAGCCATAATTTTACACGCGCAAAATTATGAATGTCGATCTTTTCAAGACTATGCCATTATAGACTAAATGCCGACACCAACAATAGCATAATGAGTGGCAGCAACTTAAAGATGGCCGTTTCCTAAATAATTCCGCTAACTTAATTCTATTTTCTCCATCATTTCTATAAATACTTGTACCTCGTCTCAAGCAAAACGTATCTCATATGGTAGTAATACACGTGTAGATTTTGAACCAGATTTTGCCATCCCATAATTATCTGCCAACAAAGACATATTCACGTAAAACCCATACTCGAGTCTCCGACATTACCACAACCGTATTTTTTTCCTACATTCTTTCGCACCCGTTAAAGCACTATCATAATCGTCGTACGGATGAAAATACTCACTACGAACACCGCCAGTCGGATTTAATTTCGAGAATTCAGAATACACTGTATGGGTTTATATGTCATATCAAGCGTACATTTTTTTGTATGCAAGGTCGGTGGACCTCTCATTCCAAGGTTCATTAACTAAATATACGTACGATAGAATTAATAAAGCTAATATCACAACCACAGTAACTTTGGCATTTTTTACGTTTAACAAATGGTGAGCTTCGCTTTTGCAAATTTATTTAAATTTCCTGCTAAGGAAGTAATAAATAAAACTATGTAAAATTGAGATTTTAAAAATATAATTTATTTCAACCTAGGTTTCGACACATTACCCCATCAACAGGAGGGGAAATTGTGCTATTTTCGTTTATCATTACATAGATAATGGAGAAATTCCACATCTTTAAGTCTGAGACCGTTTATTTCGTTAATTTTCCTGTCTTTGTTCCATAAATCGCTTCATCTCGGGTTCCGGTTCAGAAATAGGAGGGGTTTCAAACGCTGCTAATAGGGAATGCTAGGAGATGTAGAGTCGGCATATGGGCCAAGGGTACTCCGTATGCATCCCCGAAGTGGGATATCTCCGCTCAGATTTGGGTCGTTGCTTCGTCAATCAAGCCAACACTTTTGGCGTGCCACCGCTGGTATTATTCAGTTTACGACACATGTTCCGGTACGCGCTTGCGGTAAGACCCGACGGACCGTATCGACCAAATCATGTGGAAATCAGCCCGACTCGAGGGACCTACGAAAGCAGGAGCTACCCTTGCGGAGTTTCACGGGCGGTCACCGCACATCCACCGTGGTTGTTCCACCGCTACTTCCCCGAAGCAACTATTTATCGGTCCGAAACAGGATCCGCAAGGATGATTGATTAATGACCGACTGGACCCCGATTCGGGGTCGTGGGATGGCAAAGGAGGTTGAGGCACGGAAGTTCCGGACCCAAGGACTTCAATGAACAAATTTTGGACGGCATGACGGTGGCAAAGCGCTTGAAGATAACTCAGAATTAAACGAAGAGTTACCTTAAATAAAGTTAATGCAATTTCTTTCATTTTAATGCTTAATATGGAAAAGGTGTCCTACATCTAATAACATGGAAAAATATTACGTTTTCACGCAATTGTTTCTCAAATCTAAATAAAGATTACACGGGCTCCAAGGAGGTTTCGCCAAGACTGAGGGCAAAGAAATGTTGAATTCCACCCTTTTCGCTTGCATTGTAACAAAAATATTATTTTCTCTGATGACAGTCCTATTCTATTAGGGAAAATAAGATTCAGATACAAAATATGGAGATTATTCACAGTTAAATTTTTCATGAGCACTTTTCTGGCCATACGAGCCATCTAAAACGCCATTTCTACTGAACTAACTAATTTTTACTTCGGTTCCTGCAGTTATTTGCTAATAACGAAAAACAATAAGACGTAGAAGAGCCACTTCATTACCATCCAATTTCCTTGAAGTATTTTCTCCAAATTATCCTTAAATTTTTTTACGAAAATGGCATCTATATCAGATAGAGAAACATAATTTTTTCCCCTTTTTTCACCCATATTCGCATTTAATAACATGTAATTTCAAATGTTCCAATCATTGCAATTGCACAAATGATGTGTTACGCTGTCACGCACACGGGTACAAAGACGCTAGTTGGTGTACATGTGATTTCAAGGTCTATTTGAGAAAAACGTAACGAATATAGGTAGCATTTGGTTCTTCATGTCAAACAGAGGATACGTTTTCTAATTAGGAGCCAAATTATGAATGAAGTGACATTTAAAGTGGGGTGGAACCGTCTTAAGTAGAAAAAGGACGGAACATTACGGTGGCGATTATTTTTTTTAATTTCGAGAGGTATTGTAGTTTAAATGCTAGGAGGGAAAAAAAAACTTTGAAAACTGATAACATTTGTGAGAAACTGCACATATTTCAGTCCCATAGCTGTGCGACCCGCCATACGAGAACGCCAGGGGTCAAAGGTCAACTGATTCAATATGCGTATTTTTCTGGATTTAAACAGCGTTCTTGAGGTAATCACGTCATTTTACGTCGTGTTGTGAATAACCATACAAGAATGTTATGATTAAATAATTTATATTTTTATAATTTTGATATAAGACATTTACTTTAGACATCAATTCAAGAGCTTCAGCTGGGAAATAATGCCGCGTGATGTAAAATGACCTATGTTGCCAACGCAGCCTTCAACTTTAACCCTACCTCAAATTATGATATACCTGTAGATTATTTTTATGGGTGTAGTAAATTTTAAACCATTGCTTAGCTTCGTCCATGGTTGTGGAGTCAAGCGACTTGTGGAGTGCTTTGAAGTGTACGGTGTCCTGCTAGGAGGGATATGAATGGTCACGGGATGCAACCCGCTCGGTGCTTGGTGCTGCTTGCAACGTACAGCCAAGCGCTTGATCTCCTTAAATGTTTGCTACACATGCTAAAATTGATGAAAATTTAGCTCCAAAAGAGTTATGCTAATTAATAGTTTACACCAATAAGCCATAATTAAGTCACGGACGGCTTCTTCTCCCAGAAAAACGTACATTTTGAGACTGCTGACCTTGATCCTTGGCCAACGGCTACGCTGGGTCGTGCAACTACAAGAATTTGGCGTGTTTTTTTACCAAATCAATCACATTTAGCGTACGAATGCCAATGTCTCTTGAATTTCAACAACTTAGCGCCCCCATATTGGAACATTAAAAATAGCTGTTTTGCCGTAGTATTCAGAACAAATATTTCTAAAAACTGATTCAAAAAGTTCATGTCGAATCAATTAGTCCCATATAAGTTCATCCCTACATAAATGTTCACGCTTCTTTAATTATCAACCGACCATGGTTTTGACAGTTACTGCCACTATCACCTTCAGACAGACTCAAAGAGTCAAAAACGGAGAGGGAAGGAGACATATTGGGAGTCTTTATTTCTGACATATGTAATTTATTTTGTATTTTTATTTGTGGAGTAATAAGAATAGCTACATAATTAATTACTAGCAGAGGGACTTGGTTTCGTATGGGAAACTGTGAATTAATGGCACCGATTGTGCATAAAGGAACATGGCTAATGTTGAGCATTTCACATTTTCTCGGCTAAAAAACCGTTTACTCGTGGCGTTAAATTTGATGTTTAATTTCGATATTATTTTTATGGTGGGAATATTTTTAGCTTGCTAAATTCAGACACTATATATCAGTCACTAACCACATGTTGGGATTTAGGAGTGCAAAATACCTATTCATTTTCACTGAAACTCGTTTGTATGTACTGATAATAATATAAATGATGTACAATGTATGTATGTGCATTGATGCATGTCGCCCAACAGTTTAAAAACGAAATTCAGTACAACTTTCAAACTTTAATGATTATTAAATCTTTTCCATGCACAGATAACTGGCTACTTATTCTTCATGTCAAACAGAGGATTGACCTTCGGTTCGACCCCTTTTCTTTCGATTTTATCGGCAAGGTTCCAGCGTAACATGGTTGAAATTGTAATTCTCGGAATATTTTCATTGTATAACCTATAGACATTCCAGAAGCAGAAATATATCAAATGCACTATTTGGCAATGTGATTACAGAGGTATTGTGGCCATTAATAATGCTAATAAGGGCAAGGTGAGTTTGCCCGTTAAAATTCAGCGGGAAAGAGAAAACATGAAAGCCGTTGTTTGTTGTTGAAGAAGAAGCACGTCATTTCAAGAATGAAAGGGACGTGCTAAATGCAGATACTCTGTAAAAGCCATTAAACGAAAATAGAGAGGTTGGGATACACAAGCACCCTCTGAAATCTCACTGAAATTTGCTTAATTAATTATGTATTCAATGTAACGAAAGCCATAAAAGGTCCTGGAGAAATTTCCCGTTCATAGCCGTTTATCAAGTTGCCAAGGAAATTTGCTATTATTGAAATAGGAGAAAAATTGGTAATTTTGGAGTTGAAAGCCTAATTTATAAGCAAAAACGAAACATACATCATGATTGAATGCAAGAATTAAATACTCCGTTCTTTCACCCATCCGATAGTGAAATTTCAATCTTGTATCATGAGTGCAAGTTATTAGAAAAAGCAAAAAACCCAACATTTGCCCTAAATCCAATGCATTCCTTATGTGATTAAAATATAGGGGCCCAGAGGAAATTTTAATATAGCCTAGGTTCGTCCCAGTGCACTCTAATACCCACATACAACATTTTAGTAGTAATCGGTACAGCCGGTTTTGAGTCATTGAGTAACAGACACACACACGCAAACACCATCACATTTTTACATATTAGTATGACAAAAAAAGAAAATTAATTTTATTATAAGAACTAAATATCAGTATTTCATAATCCCAGAATTCTATATTTAAATCTCAGTTACATGTTTTAAACCACCGACTGATTTTTCAAGGAGTAGATTAAAATGTTTGTAGGTTAGAAAAGCATTTATTTTTAACCAAGTATGTAGGCATACACCGGAGATCGGAGATATTGTAATAAAATGCAGATAACTAATATTCAGTTTGCTTCCTTTTGGGCTTATCATCAAATTAAACTTTTTCAAGCGATCGCGGACGTTATTCTGATGTCTGCCATTCAATTTGCCCTCAATGAAATTCATTATAAATCTATCTATTGTCTATTAGAGTACATTTTGATTGAACATCCAAAGTGGCTTCAATTAAATTAAACACTAAGCCGTCATGTTGAATTTGGTGTGGAATGGCTGATTACCACCACACCGATTACTATGAACGACGTCATGCCACGAATCAGGGGTAGCGAAGAGAGGTTTCGGAGAAAAAAAGACTCGTGAAATAGCTCATGAGGGTCACTAGAGAATGTGAAGGAAAAAAGAGTGTCGTCCTCTAGCCGGTTTTAATTCTTGAAGTGCGGTAATTCTAACATCTCCCCTGCAAGTATTGCTTGTTTCATTGCGAAGGTGATAGGTTTTCCTAAGATTTTAACGCACTTCAGTATTGAATGGAAAAGTTCAATTCCATTCAATAACACTTAAAACCCTTTTGCAGCGCAATTTTTCCATCGAAATTAACTATCCTACGGGAATTAATTGGAAACATTTTAGAAAATTTCAATACATTTTTTACAACTGAACACTGTAAACTTACGCCATCTACTTTCGAAAGAATTGAATAATGACAGCAACAAAGCTATGCTAACACCATTATGGGACTGTATACGTGGTCTGCACTGGGAGAAGAATTTTGAAATCAAGTGGCCTGTGGAAATGGAGTATTTGCACAAATTTAGGAAACAACGGCAAATGTTAACTTTGAACATAAAAACGCTAAATCCAAAATTTAGCTGTTGCACATTGCCTACTTTTGTAATAATAAGAGATTTAAAATCACAATTTTAGCCTTGCGCACAAACAGACCGCGGCCATATTGCGACTGCTGTGACGTCATCCCCCTGACTCGGCAGTCGCTACCGGGTTTGTTTACATTCGTTCTGGTTCTTTTCCGCCTTGAACAGTGAATATTTTGCGCAATAGGCTATAGGGTGCCGAAGTACACCATGCAGGTACCAAATTATACCCATGGCATAATTAATACGATAAAGAAGGACCAGAGTTTAATGAATTGAACGATAATGTAAGCGATTTAAGCCTATTAGACTGTGCTATTATTTTGTTTGTTATGCCTGCGAAGCACTTATACAATCATTCAATTTAATCAATCCTGTAAAAAACAACAAAACAAACAGAGCACAGCACACAGGACATTGGCGCGTTAAAAACTATGGATAGTTATAAAAACTGAAAAGTAAGAAAAAGTACCCCCTCGGATCTCTCGTGATCGTGATCTCCGAAATGCTAGGCGATGACTTTACCACATCTCCATCACCATAACCGATATATTGACTAGACTCACGTACGCTAAACTCATTTGCTCATACATGATCAACTCGGGGTTTCCGTATCTAGAAACTCTTATCATTGTTTAAAATACGGGAATTATAAAATAATTTCATCCATGAATAGAATATATGTTTAAAATATTTTACAAATGTTTTTTTCATTTCAGTGATGGCAATATTTTTCGGCCACCAAACCGTTAGACGCAACATTTTAGACGGCTAAAAACCCGTGTGCGCAATCTAAACTAAACTCACAAATTTCCATTCATGATTAAGTAAGATACTTTATACTTTTCTACAAAATTTGTAGGTACTTAGTATTTTACTTAATCATGAATACAAACAAAAATAACTTATACGAAGTGAAGCCTGCCACTGTCAAGTTTTACGCAGTAAGTTTAGACTGTGCCACCATGCACATAAAAATAGTATCTACATAGTAAAGCACCCGGTAGTAAACACCATTTAAGACGCACGAAAATATTATAAACTAACAGCATATTCGTAGATTGGGTTTTGCTTCGCTATCTGGTAATACCAGCTGAAAATGTGCCCAGATAACCAAGATTTGTGTTGAAAATTTCTAATTTGTCCAGATTTTTAGTTTAATGATTTCAAATGATTCCAGATTAGTAAAAATTTTCAAAAACTATTAATAATTATTTTGGAGAAACATTGACAGCAAGAGAAAACACCCATTGAGATTAGCGTGGTGAGGAACGAGTCTGATATTTTCGTGAATACACGTATCGATTGTTAAAATGTTTCAAATAATCAAGATTGATATTATAAAATGAATCGAGGGTTACTACTTATATTGTACTCAATACACGATCATATTGTCGAGCACCACAATGTTCATATAAAATTGGAATTAATTTTTTCAAGGTTCGAGACGATAACCTTAGAACTTCCGACCTGCTAGGCGATGAATTTACCGCTGAAAATATACCCCATTATAAAAGTTAATACTGGCCTACGAGGAAATTTACAACTGCTACAAAAGCGATCGGCATTGGATATTTGGTGATTGAATTGAATAATTATGAGTAACAATAATATATGTAGTTTGCAGTATAAGATAACCTGCATGGAGTACAAATTCGCATGTCAAAATAATAAACATCAAACAGTTTCCCTTACCCTGGCACAAGATGTACACATGCCGTCGATCAAATTAAGAATAACATAAGAAACAATATACTTTTACAGTTACGTCTTTTAAAACTTTGGTAATTTTTTCTAACTTTTACTATATTGGTAGAAAATTCTAATGAATTACTGAATGACAATTTCCCTCTTTAGGTACTATTCACCCAAAACTATCCGCATTCCGCCAAGTCATTACTCGATAGATGATGCAACAACCATGGTTTATAGTTGGATCAAGCCTCCATTATACCTGTTAACTTTACAAACGTAATGATTCCCTATTTTGAATCAGTAAAGTCGGAATAATTCGTATATTTCCACTTCATATATCCTCAACACGCACGCACCCGTCTGCTGTAAGGGGGATTACGTCACTACGCAACGAGCCAATGACTGGGCGTAAATATATCGTTGCGAAAACAATGCTCAATAAATCGTGATTATTAAACAAACTAAGGAAGATTTAGAGCTGGTAATTTAAATATATTATTATGGAAACACAATGTACGATATAGAATGGATTTCATAGCAATCTCCCATTTATGCAAACACTCCATTGCGGGGTGCGCAGTAAAAATACGAAAGTTCGTTCCACGTCAATCCTGTTTTAAGCAGCTGGAGGGTTAAACTTATATATAAGGTTATTTGGGTAAAAACCGTTGCCAGCTGTTTGCTTTAGACAACCCCTCGAAGCACGATTTCATGATGTAACCAAATAACATGTGCAAGATTTCTTATGTAAAAGCAAATTAGATACAAATTGTATCAATATAAGTCTGATGCGGATCGATTTCTTATGTAATATAATAATATTTTTATTACACCTTTCAAATTTATACCAACATATTAATCAATAGAGTAAATATGGATAGATACACATCAGTGGAATACGGACACCCCAGTGGAACACCCTGTGTTGGGGTTATCGTATTTTAAACAGATCAAATGAGGCAGATGACTGGTGTAATTTTCTGTTATTACTACTGTGTCTAAATAGTAGGCACACATGAATTTTGTCATCTATTAAAACTTTCAGAGCGAAAGGAAGACTATAGTTTATTTTTAATGTCAGACATTAATGGATAACAGCTAATGATGTAGTAATTCCTTCATAATATGATCCGTGCCTTGCAACCTGCTTCATAGTTTTCATTAAAATTGCATGAATTATATATTTTGTCATCATCGTCGTATGAGAGAGTTGCAAAAGGTTACAAATTTCCGCGTGAACCAAAATACAAAGTTGAAAACACAGGAGACGTAACAAATTCCAATTGACCGTAATAGAATCGCCATTTAGATCGAGCCCTGTCACTATGGCAACGGAAAGACTCGTATAAGATGAGAAATGGCGATGTGTTGAGAGAGATAGAGAGAGAGAGATGGAAAAAAGTGATGGTGCTTTTGAGGGAGTTAGCGTCGTGAAAGGTTCCCAAAGGGGGCAATACGGAACGAAATCCAGCGAAGAAGAAGATAGCGAGGGGAAAAGGAGATGATACGAATTATATTTCCGAATGTGAAACCTTGCACGTGGAGGCCGCTTTCAATGGGGCCTGCTTCTTCCTTAATCCCTTTTCCCCGGAAAGGGAGCCATTCACGAGTCCTCCGCGTTTTCTCTTCCTTCCAAGGCCGCGCCAATCTGTCTCCGAGAGAAATAGCTTGTTATTTGGCCAGTCTTTAGTCCCGATCATCTTGGATCTATATCACGCACGTGCAGGCGCCATCATACTTTTTCTAATTAAGCTTTATGACGGTGGTGGTCTAGGGGTGGCGAGTTCGACTGCTGAGTCAACGATCGTAGCTTAGAGACTCGGGGTCGAAAATATTTTTTTTCCGCTTAAAAATATACATTTCTACTCATGCATCCCCCTGCGGGATATGTGATTAAAAATTTTAAAATGCTAATAATGATCTACTTGCACGAATTTAAAAAAAAGGTGTAACATTATAGTAGTGATGGCAAGAAAAGGTTAAAATTATTATCATTTACACGAAGGGGGAAAAACTCGCTAGATATAATTCATTATACTTCACCGGGATTCGAACCCGAATCTACTAATAGCCGATCAATTGTGTTAGGAAGTTACACAGCAAAGCCACCTCAGTTCAAGTAGAATATCAGTGGGGGTCTATGCTAACCCTCAGTACCTAATAATTTCTGCATTTCGCAGTGATTGGAAAATAATTATCATAAATTCCTAGTCAATCATCGACATAACTTAGTACAATCGAAACAATCGTAATTCTCTTGCAAATTATCGACTTCACCACAAAGAAACATTATCTATTATATTTTCTCCCACTTTTTATGTCAAAGTCACATTTAGCAACCTTTAAAACCTGTGTTTACCTCCTTGTACGCAAAAATATTTTTTTTCGTATGTGGACCACGCTTTAGGGACTCCGCCCCACTGTAAAGCGGTTCGCAAGGTATTGTGTAGATACAGATGTAAAAGGTAAAGAGGAGGATAAGCCATATGAAAGGATGAAGTAAAAATATATGAAGAGAGGAGAAGTTGAAGGAATTGGTGTTTGACAATGGGACGACGTGTTCAGCAATAGTGTAACGGCCAATATCAATGCATTATTTAAACACATTTTCTATTCATTCGAGAACTCACTTCCCAATACATAAGATGATATGTTGCTTAGCTACAGCTCTGCTTTACACCATTTCTCTTTTAGCCAAGAACGTCATAAACGGCCAGCATAATTAGTATGGCATAGATACTTCCATGGAATTTTGAGGAAGAAAATAACTTACTTTCCAACATAGAAACCCCCCAGGCCGTGAGTTTGCCTTTTATTCAACACTATTTCACCTCGGGTTCCGCGCATTTTTGTGCACGGGACAATATCTCTCTCGGCGCCGTTTTAAAATTACGTCAACAACTCCCGGCGGTGAAAACGAGGATTTTCTCGCGTTGGCCGTGGAGGAACATTTTCTCCGAAGCCCTATCCCCGTAGACTCACGGGTTAGGGGATGCGGCGAGAGATGTACCTCATGCTAGGCGGATCGGTATGACCTGCACCTGTGGATAGTGAGGGCCGGACTAGTGCGAGGGTGTAGTTGGGTACTAAATGCTCGGACATAATCGATGGTACTCGAGAAAAATTCCCTTTCCGAAACTGTCGGAGCGGATAAATTTAGTCCACGGGGTACATGTAGGGTAGGAGGAGAGGAAAAGTTTGTTACAAGAGGAGATACGTTGACTCGGAAGGATGTGGTGTTACTCAATCGCTAGAACATCTAACACTGTAAATCGATCAATATAAGAGTGTTTGATGTTGTTACACGTTTCAAACCCCAATGAAATATCGTTTTCATCGTCATCGGATACATTAAATCAACTCATTTGGTGATATTGCTTTGGATAAATCTGCCGTGTGTGTAGTGATGTGAGTTTGGAAATACCCAGTGGATAGGGTATTTACAAATGGGTATTTATCCGGGTATTTACCCATGGTCTGGGTAAGTACCCAAAATGAGGATATTAATGATTTTATGAGCTCTACCACTTAGCAGTTCTTTTTTAAGATTTTATACTTTGGGAGAGTACATATTCATATACAGTGGTACCTTGGTTAACGCTGAGTTGACGAATGACGATGAGAAGAGATAACTTTTACCTGTAATGTCATGCCATTTTACTAACGCTTGAGCTGGCGGAGAGCGACTCATGCTATCATTCAGCCCTTTCCTCTTCTAACCGAGAATGTATTCAATGATGTGTTGTATATACATTGTGCTCTAATTTCGACTTTAGAATTTCATATATGACTCTCGACTAACCTCATTGTTCTTTGTAATCATCCTCCAGATGACTTGCGACCTCTGGTGTTTTCGAGTTTAGTACTTCTTGAAACCTGTTAGAGCAATGTCGATCATACCGAAGTTTTGCAATTTGTTCTTCACATACTGTGCCGTTTTCTTCAGGGTCAAAACCACCTAATACATAATTCACTTGGACTCTGAACGTGATCAACATAGGGCACAGCATTTGCTACTATCCAATGAAGACGTGAGTGATGAGTCTTATGAAGACGATAGTGACACGGACGCTGAGGAGAGAGATCTAGAAGTCAGAGAGGGAGACTCGGACACAGAACAAAGTGATGAAGACCTCCGTGATGTGGACATTCGCAGTGATCGTTAGTTTTATCACGGTCGTGATCAAAATGGTGATACCTATAATGAAGTGGAGTCGCTCATCAATCTTATTTTTCAGCAGAAAAACACCGGGCCAAAATGTGATTACTTGACTCCTGGTGCCATTGGAGAAGCAAGAAATGTCACAGCACCACTTGCGGCTTGAAAAAGTTTTATTATGGAAGAAATGGTCGAAAAAACAGTGGTTTATACTAATGTCAAAATACATTAAGTCAATCCATGCAAAATTCATCAGAGATCGTGACGCACGCAGCACAGATACCTACTATTGAAGTTAGGGCTTTGTTATATATGTAGCAGGTGTATACCACGCTAATCTATTAAATATATATGAACTCAGGGGAACGAAGCATAGTGATGGAGAAATGTCATCTTTTAATGAGAAAGAGGAGATCCTGTTCCCGTTTTGAGGACGATGCAGTGTCCACCAATTTTTTCATCAAAGCCAGAAAAATATTGCGGGAAAATTTTTGTGCTAGCGGATAGCAAATTATTTTACTGCTACAACTTAGAATTATGCGTCGGTAATCAAACCAGAGGGTCCATTTTGGATGAGTAACAATGCTCGCGATGCTATAGTGAGATTGGCTAAACTCATACACAAATCTGGGAGAAGCATAACTGAGGACAACTGGTTTAGTGATATTCAGCTGGTGTCAGACCTGAAAAAGGAAAAACTTTCATATGAGGGTACTTTGCGGAAACAGAAAACTGCAATTCCTTAATATGTACCCGGTACCAAAGATACAAATCTTTGGTACCGGGCTCTCAATTTCTGTTTGAAGTCACAAGTTTCACTTAACCCAAAATCATTAGGTTGCATATATTCCTCTCCAATAAAAAAGACGAATATAAAAATTTTTGTCTCGTGAGCATATTTTGAAATTATAAGTAAAAGTTCACAAACTCAAACAATCTCCACGCACTTACTCTAAAATAAAACTCCTTTCAAAAGACACGTACGACCTGCTCACAAGCGATATAGTCGCAGACTGCTATTTATATAGGCAGGATAGCATCTCGTCCGGCTCAATATTGATAAAATGTAACTGATCGTAAAGTTTTGAAGCTGACTACTGTGTGTGAGTAATACAATCAGAGCATGTTTGACTACATAGACATGCATACAGTATACTAAACCATAGACAAAGAAAATTTTTAGGAATTAAATTAATGATGATAGATGATAATGATTATGCAGATAACTTTAAGTAAAGAGATTCCAGCGTTCTTTCTTCAATAGGCCAAAGAGAAACAGGTGCGTACTAAATTTGTGATGAGGTAAACATTTTGTGTTGGCCAAATTCATTTTGCTGCTGATCTGTTAAATCCTCCTACACAGGATTGCAAATTGAGGCCTGAAGAACTGTCAATGCAATGCCTTTAATTTGTGAAGTTGGTAACCACATGGGTTTGAGTGCTGCTGATCTTCGCAAAAATATAACAGATTAGAGAGATAAAGAGGGCCTTTGGCGACGATCTTTCATTTGGGAAGGTGTATCAGAGGCAAATAATGATATAAGCTCAATATTATTGTGGTGGGGTTTGAGAGAAACTTATCTGTTGCCTGATGTGGCTATAAGAATTTTAGGGGCCCCTGTCACGTCAGTCGCCACGGAAAGGACATTAAGTACGTATAGATGGATCCATAATAAGAGGAGACATAGATTGAATACACAAAAAGCTGCCAAAATGGCTTATTAAGCGCACAGCTGGAGACTACTTGACAGTATTAAAATCGAAAAGAAAAGGAGAAATAGACAAATCCATTAAAACAATTGGCATGCAATGAAGTGGACAGTCCCACAGAAGAACAGGAAGAGGATAAGTTGGAGACATCGTATAAATCTTCTTCTACGACTAGCAACAGCAGTAATGAGGACGATAAGATAAATATTGCAGAGTGATAAGAGTACACAAGAAATTTAATCAAAATAAGATTGTTAAACTTAATAGTTCACTTCTGAAATTGCGAAATATTTTTTTTAGATTAATGTTGCCACGATTGGCTAAGTTTTTGTTCTTCTTAAATACTTTTTATTATAGTCAGAATTCAGGGTCAGAATTATAATAGGAAAAACTACCAAAATAAATGTCTGATGACGTGTGAGTCAAACATGGGTTATGATTATCGTGTAAATGAATAAATACCCGGGTATTTATGAATTTTGGGTATTTACCCGGGTAAATACCTTGGGTATTAACCACGATTTATAAATACCCGGGTATTTTACATCACTACCCGTGTGAGATTTGGAAAAACGTTCCCACGAAAATTCTCTCGTCCTTTCAGTTTCAATATTTCCGGCGTAGGGTTTGAATGCTGTCATGACTACTTTGTCTTAGTGTCGACTTTTGTCACAATCTGTTCCCTAAGAATCACAAATGCACTATTCTAAGCCCATTATCTTCAGACTTGTTACATATTATATAGCATGGAAAAACAAGAGAATAACTCCTTGAGGACTTGTTTAGTATGACATAGTTTTCAGGGTTTATGGGCTGCCAATTTAAGAGAAAACAACAAGTTTTAACGAAACGCTTTCTTTTACATCACGGTGTGTTTGTGAATTAAAAAATTTTTCAAAATAAACTCAAGATGTTCAACGGCCTAAATAAGATGGAAAAACAAAGTAACAACATAATCAGGAATTGTTTAAGATGACAGCTTTCTAATGCATGGTTTAAATGAGCTATCACTTTAAGGGAAAATAACAGCTTAAAATGAAACGCCCTGCTCTTTTTGCACTTTTGCTGGGTTTTTGAAACTTTGTTGAAGATCATAAAAGTTCTCGCTGTTTACTTGAAATGTTAGAGTGATACAACTTCAGCAGAGAGATGGGTGCAGAGAAATGTGTGCATTATCTCAAAGTTCCAATAAAGAACAAAAAAAAAGGCTGCTCGATTCAGATCCCCTGAGCGAGCATATTTTTTCTTCGCCGGCATCAAAAAACCTCGCATTCATACGAACGTGCCTTTCATCGCTCGACGGGAATGATTAATTTTCGGCTTCTCGATTACACTTTCAATACCCTGGATTTTTATTAAAAGGAAGTTTTAGCCGTTTCCCTAGAAGCTAGAGTGAGTTGAACGTTGTTCCAAATCTCACACAGGGCAGAGTTATCCAAAGCAATACCGGCAAATGAGTTGAAAGATTGCATCCGATGACGATGAAAACGATATTTCATGGAGGTTTGAAACGAGTAACAACATCAAACACTCATAGATTGATCAACTTTCAGTGTTAGATGTTTCTTTTAATTGGGAAACATCACATCCTGGAATCATTTTCTCATAAGAGCATGAAAGTGCCAACAAAACTATGGTGGAAATGGGATATGATAAAAGAATATGAATTCAAGACAACAAGTAAAAGTTACAGTTAAAATTAAGTTAAGACGCCAAATGAAAAATGTAAGCCCTCATTTATGGATGGAGGTCTTTGTGAATGTGTAATGTCCCTTATACCACAAAATATAAACAAAATATTTCCAGAATATAATATATATCTTCTAGATAATATATGGTAGTGATTTGAAGTTCCAATTTACCTACATCTAAAAATTATCAGGACAATATGTTTTAAAATTTCCACACATTTCCCTGAGAATATTTCTAGAAAACATTTCATTAAATGAACAGTTATATTTGACATGGAACTATTTTATTTATTTTCTTTGCCTAGTTATTCTCGCTGTTTGTAATTTATTTTTCTCGCTGTTTTAAGCTGTTTTTGGGCACTGTAACTAATCAATATAGACAGGGAAAGATTTTCATTTAAACAAAGGTATAAAAGTGTATATATTTTTTGCCTTCTTTTGTAGTATGATGGTTTCAGTGCACAGTTTACTAGGCAAAACATATTAGGACAGTGAAAATAATTTCGCTCACAATCAGTATGAAGCGTACGTAATACCTGGCCAATGACGTGCAAGCAATGTATTTTAAAATTAAATAAATAAAGAAACTGGATGGTGAGGTGTGTTACCGTGGGTATCATTCACAAAAAGCGGCATTTATTGTGAGAACCAAATGTACGAAAACTAATGAGAAAGCGTATTATGTCTCGATGAAGGCATAAATAATTAAAGAAACGTGGGAAATATTCTCGTCTTAAATATAAGCGCAAAATGTTTTACATTATTTCAAGAAATAAAATCTTGGCGATGTCTGGTACGCTTTATGAACAACATGAATATTAGATTAGGATTGATGAGACTGAGATGAGATTGAGAAAATATATCCCAAATGAGGGTAACGTTAAAGTTTAAAAATATTGGTAGATACTAAATGTGTGTTCCCGAAAGGATTTGAAAATCTGAAATCAGGAAAATAAAAGTGAAATTATATGGCCAAAAAATTGGTAATAAATGCAATTTTCCCACCACATTCTCAGGGATCAGAGAATCCAGAAGAAACTCTCTCTGAACCCTGAAGAGGCATACGTATCAAAGCGAGACGTTGGCAAAAGAGAAATAAAATAATTTATAAATTAATAGACCTATATCTCCAGATGAAACAGAAATAATCACATGAAAATATAAGATCATAAAGATGAGTCGTCTAGATTTTTAAAAATATGGTTTTCCAGTGAGAAAAACTTGTTTTACGCTGAGGTTAAAAGACGTGCGGTTGGTCGATATCGCACGTAAAAGATTTTTTATTAATGTAAATGACTCAATTACACGTCCGTTTACTGTCTAAATCATGGATATTTCAATAAGGAATAAAATATGTTAAGTACAGTCAAAAATAATTCCCGATATTTCAAGGAGTTAAAGACTTCAAGGTCTTTTTCCGGTTTTAAGGGATTTCAATTATCGACTCCGTAAAAGGACAAATAGGTAATCCAAAACTAAGCTTCCAGGCTTGATGGGTGAAAACTATTTCGGTTGAATCATTTTTTTTTCGGCGAAATAGCTGAATTTTTGGCTCCGACGTGCGCGTGAATCGAGCTGAAATTATAGGTGAGAACTCGCCAAAAAACCAGCCAGGGACACTCAGCTGCATTGACCAATTTGAGGGGCGCTAAATAACGGGTTTGGGGAACTCCTCCTCTTGATTTGCGTTCCATGGATGCTGATTTATCTCCCCCGTGTCTCAATGGAAAAGAGACCGCACTTCCTGCACTGCGGCACGCAGGCGATACGGTGGACCCAAATCTACTTCAGAGAGAGAGGGGGGGAAAAGTCAGAGCCGTTGTTGTCTCGGCAGTCCCTCCGATGCCATGGCGTGGGAGGTCAAACAGAGGGAGCCCTTTTATCCTTTCTCCCCGTCGTAGCGGAGGGCTAAGCTAGAAAGGGGTATCGAGGACCTTGGGGAGGATACGCAGACGAAAATGTTTGTGAATTCGTCCTCTGAATGCATTACATTGGGCCAGGTTTTACGTATGCATCGACAGACTTCACGATTTCGCACCGACTTCGCATCCTGAATTTAGCGATTAATTTTTCCATCTTCTGTGGTAGTTGGCAAATATGCGTTCCAGTTAGCCATTCGTATTGCTTCCGGAAATTCTTCCTAAATACGTGCATGACTACATGATGGTCAATCTAGAGTGTGGCATTTTGAGGATCCTGGAACACGTTCTTCGTGAGCTACGCACATGTTAACTGACTACCAACCAGAATGCTGAGGTAATGAGCACTTTTTTACATAATGAATGACGTTGGACAAAATTTAACTTAATAATGACAAGAAAAAAAGGCTAGTATATGCCAACTGATATTCTTCAATCATAAAAAGTCTCTTGAGACTATAAACAAGTTTCCTCCTAGAGTCTCACTGAATATTTCCATGAATCGACGAGTAACCAATTTACATCTTGTGAATGAAAGATTAAGTTATAACACAACAATTTTGTATATTGAATTTTATCGTTCATGACCACGGTTTCATCGCAAATCAGCACAACATTACTCACATTTCATTCTTACAATGAAAGATTTCCATATGTCTCAGGAGTCAACTAAGTTCATATATTTCCCCATCCCATCTAAAGTCCATGTAATTTCTCTCCCGCTTCCTCACTTGCCTATCAGCTTTCAACCTGATAAATGGTTTGACAGGCAAAAGGAGATATCATGAGTTTGAATCCAAGTGTCTTCAAACCCTCGTTCCGCACAGGAATACCAATTTACTGGACTTCCAGTCCCACACGGATGACTTGTATACTAACGAATACTATTGATTATCAGGAAAAAAACAAAAAGAAACTATTGTTGGTTACATGATAATTGGTCTATTTTTCTATTCAAAATAAATAAGGAGGAAATTCATCTGCAACGATGCGATTACAAAAACTGAAAGTAAACCAAGAAGACACCGTTAAATAAATTTATGAAATGGATCTTTAAAACATTTGAGCTATTGCATAAAAATAATCAGAATATATTCCTAAGTATGTATTTTCCTAAAGCATGCCCAGTTCATGTGACACCGGTCTACAGTACACTGTACATCTAGAGATTTCATTATTCACGGATAAAATTGGCCAAAAAGGATTTGTAGTAATTTCTTGTGCCTTCCTTCAAAAATAGGCAGGGGTAAAACTTTTTCACAGGCAAGAAAAAAACTAGAACGAAAAGGGGGGCATAGTAATAGGTAGAGTGGATTCTTCTACACCGGTGATGTAACGAGGTGCCGTATCAGAGAAGAGGGGTCAAAATAGGACTAAAATTGCTTTTTTGTTGCTTTCTGTAAAGGGTACACCTCGCTTCAAACCCAACCCTCGCAGAAATCATAAACGGCCGGTGAAACCGAAAGGGTGGGCCAGAAAGGGTGGGCGTTCGTGCCGAGCGACCGCGTATGCGCGGACACGACCGCAGAGAAACCTCTTTTCAAACGGAGCGCAAATTCGATCGGTCCGACTGCACAAGCATCCTCAACGAGACGATTAATCAGTGTCACGGACACCGCTTTAATTCGCCATTTCATCTCTCCAACTCTGGACCTCATCCCTCTCTCACTCTCAAGAGACAGACAAGAGGAGGCGGAGACTGGGAAGGGGGAAAGTAGGGGAAGATTCTTTTGGAATTCGCCCGTTTGGAAATATAATAAAAAAAGAAAACGCATTGCCAAAAGAGAAAGAACGCCTGGTCGAAATTGCGACTAGGGACTAAGTGAAGAGTGAGAGAGAGAGGAGGAACTAATTTATTCATCCGATTTTATGCCCATTCAACGTTGCAGTAACAGCTAAAAACATCTATTGCTTGAATCACAGGATATTAGCTGGTAGGAGGTGGCATAAAACTATGCACAATGAGCATAATAATAAGATCGCAAAATTATTCACAAATGGTTTGCGTTGTAAAAGGAAGGAGACGAAGTGGAAAGCAATAATCATCAAACGTTAAACTGGTAGTGCCGGCCGAGGTGGTGAAGGGGTAAAGTCTTCGTCAGCCAACCCGAAGGTCGCGGATTCGAACCCCGCTACCATTTCACCATCCAAGGCGTAGTTATGCGACTTCGTCTAAATATATAATATAGGTAGTAATTGGCGAAAGCTCATATCTATAAAGGAATTATGATAATTTTGTTTAACGTGTTTTGACTGATAATGTTCTTTCGAACTTACTGTATATCAATTGCATACGGGGGTATCAGCACTCGGACAAATAGGAGAATTACCCATCCCAATTAGAGCCTAGCCCAAAGATGAATAACGGTGATATAGCGAGAGCCGGCGTTTCCATCATGTCAGGTTGTCGTCCGATTAAAAGTGAGAAAAACTCTCCATTTGTAAAATAAGTAGTTATTTTAGAAAGTGACTGAAAACTGAGGGCTTTTGAGGCATCACGGTTGGGTGGATAGGTAATTGAGATATTATTTGGGAAAGAAGGAAAGATCTGAGAGACGCCCGGTGCCAGCGTTATTTCTGCTCTCAACGACTAGGGCTTATAGTTGCGCCTCGCAACCTACTGGAGGAGTCAGCGCTTAACACTCCCTCCGTAGTGCACCTTATCCCGGATCCACCAAAAACATATACTATCTATTACCGTGCTTTGAGCCCTCGGAATGGTAAGCCACCCAACCCACCTAACCGATATAGAAAATACTCTGTTACACAGATTTTTTGCATTGCTGTTTGAAATCTGGTGTACACACCATTGTATTTTTTTGCTTAAAAAACTATTTCGGCCAAAATAAATGCTAAGGTGTACATTGTATAAACGAAAATGTTAAAATTATCACTTTTAAGAAAACGAGAACAGGTTTCTTCTAAGTGATATTTTACTGTGAAAAAACGATGTATGTTTAAAATCCACTGCTCGATGTTTTTACAGTTGAATATATTCCTTTAACATTTATGAAGCATAAATCTCTAGTCCGAATAAATCATAAAAAAAATTAGAGGGAGAAAAATATATATTTTATCAAATGGGAGAATGTAAGAGGACTGACACGTATAGAAAATTCCTTAACAAGCACGCATGGGAAAATGTTTTTTTTAATCAAGCAAATTAGAACATGCCTACGTTCTCTTGTTGATTGTTATCCTCCTGATTCTCTAATGAGTTCCCAGAGCTTCATTATTTTTTACGTGACAAAATTAGGCCGAAATTAATTTAAGTATTCATGACGCAAGAGACGTAGCTTGTTTCTGTTCTGACATCGGTAGAAAAGATATACGTCCTACTTGTTCCAACGTATTTATGGTTAGAAAAGTCGAGTACAACCTTCATCGTAAACCTAAAAACTACAGGTGAAGAAAAATTATCATCATAAGAGCATAAGCAGTAAGCTATCGTGAAACTAGTTAGTTCTGAATCTTGCTTCAATCTATTCCATTTTTTTATATTTTTAAATCAGGAGCATATTTGAGATAAGATAAAATATAATTGATAGTTAATAATATTGTTCTTCAAATAGGTTGCTCAAGAGGTTATTGATACATGTATAAAAATATTAATGAAATTGTTTCCTTGGGCAGCAAACTGCCAATTCAAAAAACTACTTTGTTCAGCAATAAATTGTAATGCAAGTTGATTTTTCTCCTCATTTAATGCAGGGAAACATACTTTTTCATATATTTGCAAAATTGTGTTAACGCATGAAGTAATTGATTGTTATATTCCTTGGAGCAATTATAAACGTCCAAACTTGGATAATAATGTCAAAAATGAATGATATGGTGCAAGTATTATAAATGGGAGTGATCCAAGCGTAAAATATTAGGAGTAGTTAGAAATATCAAAATGTCTCCGCCGTTGGGCTACATAAAACGGTAAAAAGACGGGTTCACCTGATAACTACGTTCCACAAAGCATCAGATGGACAATAGAGGACGACTAATCATGTCCACCACCGCTTTCAGCGCTTTGACGTGAGCTTTAGAATCAGAATTTCTTTGTTCCAACATCTAAAAGAAACCTGTACCGCAGAGTCAAAGAAGCCTTAAAGTACCAATCTGCGATTCTCTAATGAGACAGCCATTTCTTTTTCTCATCTACTCAAACATTACCCACAGGATTTTATTTGTCGTGCCAAATTGAGAACAACCAACGGTACAATCAACCATTAAACGGTACTTTCGGCTAGTTTCAGGACATTTTATTGGATAGTCTCCATCTTTATCGTGATCTTATCGAACGCTTGCACCTTTAGCTTCTACTGTAACCACATACAAGAAAATCACATAAGATAAATTTTCTCCGGTTAAATTAGAACCCTTTCACGGAATGAAATTAAAAGATTTTATCTGTGCATCATACATTGCGTATTTTTCAACTAAGCAAAATCAATAGTTTAAGAACAACAGCACTGAAATCTTATTTAAAGCAAAGGCAAGCGGAGAAATTTTGGTTATGTTCCATCTCCTAAATTGCAGCATTAATATCTTATAGCACGAAACTGTTTCTTTTTTTTAGAAAAAACGACGTCCAGGTCATCTAATTTGATGCACATTGACTAATTAGTAAACGATGTATCACGACTCCAAAAAAAATCTACCTTAACTTAGCGTAACGTAAAAGTACCACTAAATTAAAAAAGAGTTTTAAGTACGACGGGACTTCAGCCACACTTAACGAGTAGTTATTGACGTACACGAACTAAAAGCCCAAGAGTTCATAAAAATGACTTGTATTTTCATGATTATCTCATATGATAGCATTTAAAACAAAAACACAAACGCGCCCGAATATGATTGGGTAAATTAAAATCAGTTAATTTTATCATAAATATTAATAGTAAAAATATAATGCTATTTTAACCAGATTTTTATAGTTTTCAATAAATAATCAATGGAATTTTAGCCTCGTAAAACATGCATGCGTTCACTAAACTAGAAACCTCTCCCAGCTTTGGTCACCTGGATGACCGAAATATATGCATAAGAGTCGATTTCCTCTGCTTCTATAGACAATTTGGATTAACATTTAATTTAATTTACTTGTCAATTGCTCTATTCTTTATTTAAATCAATGGAGGTCAGGTGTCCTCCATTTCCGGAGAAGGTGGAGTTATACCAAGTGACTCAATGCTGGGACGATATGATTGACGTATTCAACTTCACCATAGTTGCTCAATTTAAAACATATGGTATAAGCTACCATTCAAATCAGTGGCATTCCAATTTTTTTAAGTAGTCACTCATAATCACCCACAATAAAACATCAAGGTATTCCTCCATAATAAAACTAACCAAGGATGCACGTCGAAAGAAATTGGTTAATGTTCAGACACACGCAATGAGATGAATGTAAACATAATTGCTGTAGAGATTAATGCGATTCAAGTCATCGTATTACAAAATAATTCACGGATTGTTTTTTTTCGATGCGCACTCTTTTCCTCGGCAGATCTTATCTATAGCACGTTTAAGCGTAATCGGGAATCCATTGTTATCGTATTATGCGTCACAGCAATCAGCAACCAATGCGGTCGGGTGGCTCTATTGGAAACTTGGCAACAACACTTGCCTTTTCATGAAAATCGATCAAGTTGAAAAGTTACGGAATGTAATAACTCTTACACGTTAATAGGTACAACTAGAAGTTGGATGGGTCAGTGACTTTTGCCAGAGATGGCGCTCAAATCAAAGATTAACTTTAATTTTTGACATTAACCGTCTGATTTTGGTAAATTAGCAAAGTTTCAAAAAGGTCTGTTATACAAAGTATTTCTGACTGCGCAGCGTACCAAGTACATTTAGTGAATTAGTGGGTGCCACGTTCCGCTCACAGTTCCTAAAAAAAGGCGTGGTGCGTGCATACGGAATCAAGAGTTTGGCAAATCAAAACCACGATTAAAGGGAGTTCTTATTAGGAATAAACTCCTTTCCAAGAGACTGCAATCTCTTTTTGGCCTGCGCGCCGCATTTCCAATATACCAATTTCAGTAGTAATAAAAAACAGTACATGCATTAACTTCTAAAAAATACTAGTATTCATACAAAAAAATGTGTATCACAAAAAAATTAAAAGATATGTTTAAAAAAACTAAAGAGAAAAATACAAAACAAAAAATAATCTATTCCTATATATGCTATAAAATAAAAATAGCGTAATGACAAATTATAGTTCTTCTTAATGGTTGCATGCCTCACCCTCTTGTTTTGTTTTGTTGTGAGGCTGCCCTATATATTGTTCATTGTCATATCATGTAGTCTATTAGCCTGTATTTCATATTTCCTGCTGTGTATTTACAATGTTACTTAGTTATTAAGTTTCCTCTTTCACACAAACACGACATACACGACATTACACTCTTCCCATGTCAAGTGCGTCACTTGTCAATTGACCGGTAGTGGTACGTCTCGCACTCACCGGAACGGTATAGTCTACGCGCCTTCGGCGCGATCAGAACTGCGAGTTAGAGTTTTTGCGACATATCACCTGCTGTAATTTTTCGATGCATCGCGATTATCACAAATGTCATCACGATTGGTCATTCTTTCCTGAGATTGGCTGACTGCAGCCCTCCATTGTACTGTGACCCCTGCTGGTTCCTTGATTTCCTTGTAGTTCTGTTTTGGATCCCGTTTCAGCTTGCCTGTTTATTTGTCCCTCGGTCTTACTTGTGGCGCTTTCACTTCAATTTCCCATTCTATCATGTTCCTTACAAATGCGTTGAGTCGCAAAGTAAGGGCTATCCATCCGGATCTCGTTCTCCTGACAAAGGTCCATATGGTTATTTCCTCTTCTATTGTTCTGTACCGACATTACGTAACCGTGGATAAAGATAATGGATCCACCGCCACACGCTATGCTCGAAAATTGAGTCAAACAGCAGAATACAAATAAAGGCGACCAGTTTTATGTTGGGGAGACATAGGAGGACGGAGAGCGTAACAGAAATACTAAAAATACAGGTATGGGATTCGTTGCAAAATAGAGGAAAAGGAAGCGGTTTTTTTTGTATTTCCACATGCTAATGGGAGAAAAATCAAGGGAAGATCGAAGAAAGGGAAACCCGAATTACGTAGGAAGAAATTATAATCAACACAAGGTGATACGCTGGTCACAAAGGGCAAATTAAATAAAATGTTCATGCCTTAACTGAGCAATTGTGGATTTGAAGAGTCTGTCCGCAGAACTATTTAAGTCATTTCCAAGAAATGTAAATATTTTTGAGGAAAAGTTCAAAAAATATATTGGGAGTATTGATTTTTTAAAATATTTCGCTTACTGATAACCATTTTGCTCACTTCTACTTAGTGACGTGGTAGGTTCTATTTTTATGTATATAAGCTGCATTCTTTTGACAATCTGAATGCATGTTACCACCTGGCATTTAGGCAACTGGTAGCATTTTAACTAACATGCAAAATGCCCTCACAAAAAATCAAAAACAGTTCAATCCACTTGTATGATCATGGCCACAGTTTTATGGAATTAACATAGCATGATCTTTATTAAACATATCGAGAAAGGAAAATCTATTATTACTAAGCTCTTTATTGAATCAATTTGACATTCATGAGACGAAAAATAGACCACATTAAGAGAAGAAAAAAGTTCTTTTCCTCCAGCTCAATGCACCAGAAAACACAAATGTAAATGCGACAGTCAAATTACATCATGACTTAAAGTCCCGCCTAACCTATTCTCCAGATTTGGCCCCTTCCAACTTTTTTCTGTTTTAAACTTGAATAACGCTTGGTGAAAAGAGCTTTGTGTCGTACGACGAGGACAACGCTTAACCAAACGCCTATTTTGCAGAGGTTGAGAAATCATATTTTTAAATGTCTAAGATTTCTGATTATCATCGTTGAAAAAATTTTCATCATTAACATTCATTCAATACAAAGATTCGTTGACTGCATACCTTCAATATACGCAGTTAACCCCCTGCTATCTCCTATATGTCCATGTAGCTGATCTGTTTCATTAACTTTCCACTCACTCCAAGTAACCTTACGTCCCCAGTCCCAACTCTACATTTGTTCACCATGGCTGATACTTTCTTATGAATGCAAGGCTGCATCTTCCAGGTGAATAATGAGTTGGTTTCCCGTTGCCATCCACATCTCGCTGCTGCATCCGTTTCCATGAACTTCACTTCACCCGCAGGTTTGGCAGTTGATACCAGACCAATCTCCTTGAATTCCACTATTAGTACCTTCCATTAAATCTGTTGCTTTTCACCAACTGTGCAGCAAGTAATGTCTCATGTGTAATACAAACGTCGGAAAGTTCTAAAAATGAATTTTTATTTATAATCTGATTATCTGTAAGCAGAGAAATATTTTTCGTTCCCAAATCTCGTACCAACGACCTTTAAGAAGTTAGACCCCCTACTTTACGGCAACGCTGCCACAAATTTAAAATAGTGTATGAAGAATAAAGTGCATGGGGCTGAAAGCATTGCAGGGAAAAAATGGAGTTTTGGTCTTTAAAATTATTCTTACATTAAAAATCATTGACTTATCTGACCACCTTTGTGCTACGATCCGAAGACGCTCGAAAACTACGAGAATTAAGGCCCTCGATGGGTTAAGGTCCTTTCAATCTTCAATTCTTTCCGTAAAGAGGTGAAGTGATCCGCTACTTCCTCCCTTTGCAAGGTGCAAATTGTCGTTCGAGTGACCTACTGGCCGGAGGAAATAAAAGGTTAACTAGACGAAAAACAGCGTGTAATTACCCCAATGAAAAAATGGATACCAAAGGAAGACGAGCTCTTGACTTGATTTTTCCGCGCGTTTAACGATCTTACTTTGGGAAACTCATCTAGGAAACGTTTCCTCGATCCATAGGCATCCAAGCGTCCTCATTTTCTTCCGCCATTTTCCTCTCCGCTGGGCGATTATTTGTGGAACCGGCAAATGATTCCACGAGAGAGCGGAGATAACCCGATATCAGCGCGGTGATTTCCCGCACTTAATTCAACTAAAAAAATAAAAAGGCAGAAAAATATCTCCTTCCGTATCTGATATCGAGCTGATTTTTTTAGGAAGAAAATTACCTGAAACTGAGCGTGGGTTGCCAAACGCAAGAAGCGAGACATGAAATACTTCATCCATAGCCACTCGTATTCCACCACATGTGGGTCTAAGTATTAACCATGCCTCTCCATCTTTTTCTGTCATTCCATGTTTCCTCTTTACACACTTCATCCCAGAATATATCTCTTCTGTAAGCATCTTTTCCTTCCCCTTGGTCTTTTCTTTCCTTAGGTTGCCTCCCACATTCTCTCTCCTCATCTCGAATTTTGGGAATTCTACTATCTCCCATTCTTTCGAAGTATCTTAGTCATATATATGTGTTACTTTATACCTCATTCCTTGTGCTACTATCCCCGTTTCATTCATAATATATGTATTTATTCCTCTATATATTCAACTTATTTCCGCAATTTCTTCTCGATAACTTTATTTCCACAGCTTGCAGTCTGCTCCAAGCTGGGAATATGAAGTTCTATGGTACAAAATGCCCACGAAACTGCCGAAATAAATACCCACGGTCCCTGTAAAAAGTACATACCTCATTCTTTGAAGCGTGAAACATAAACACATTTTGTGACATCACGTAGTCCTTAAGTTTTAGTAATTAGTAAGACTTATGGACTGATTAATCAATCCAAAAGTCTAGCATTTTAAGTGCAGGAATTTGACAAGTTGGAGACTTTAAAAATTTATATCAAGGGGGACAAAAGTTATTCTAAATTACGGCATTTTCCAGGAGTGCACCAAGGTGGGTTACAAAATACACCACCTTTATTTTTATATCCAGGTACTCATACAGGATTTCAAAATATCATTTGAGTATTTCCACCCCTGACGATTTACAAACGTATTAGGGACGATAAAAGCAATCACGCGGTAAATACGATTTACAGTATTGTTTCTCATAGCTCTGAAAGCGAACAGATGTGAAAATGCTTTCAACAGTAGCGAAAAAATGCTCGTCTTTTAGTTAGCGGTTAACATTAATTTCTTCCCATAGTGCCGTAAATTTTTCTACCTCCAAAGATGATAAGTTCATGGCCATGCGTGTGTCCATTCGTAATGCACGGAAGACCACGACTGCCAACTGTCCACTTTGCGGGTTTTGATTTCTCCCGCTACCTTTCAGGGTCTCACTGGGTCCATCTTAAGTGCTAGTCTTAATTTCAGATTTGCGTGATATGCGTCCTTAAGATAATGGCAATCTTGTCCTAGTTTAGAATATTATAGTTTTAGACTATTACATCTATCACTTTTTCTCGTCACTTCTTGTGTCGTAGCAAGTGTGGCCGCGGTCCAGGGGCCATATGTTGCCAAGGACGGCCATAAATTCAGTCCAACGAGAAATTATAATTAACATAACTAAATGATTTACTTAATTTTTTCACACTGATTAGAGGATATCTCAAGTTAAAGCGGCCCTATAAAGTGTGAGTTTTCCATTCCAGGTGTTGAAGACATCGCAGATTACATTAACGCACATGAACGACGATGAATAAAACGAAAAGCGAAGGCTAAATGTTCGGTAACTTGACAGTAGGTGCCTTAATTTAGTTTTACTATAGTTACGTCCGGTACGGTAGGAGACATTGTGTAGGTTCACAATAGTCACCGCCTAATTATTTGTTCGTAGTTATGCATTTTTTTAAATAAACGTATGTAAAAATGTGTGCTATTTACCACAGATTAATTTAAAATGTTCAGTATGCATGCTTCGCGCCTTTACCGAAAATCAGCCCAAAAACAACGATCGTGGATGTGATTATCGATTTCTTTTATTCTATAGCGCTCATAAACTCGAATCAGCTCTGCTCCCGATCTGTTTCGAAGTGCGCTGACTACTGCGCAGGGTCTGAATCGAATGGAAAGCAAGGGTGCTGCTGAGTTCGGAAGATAGCCGCGCAATTAAGGTGTGTTGAGTGGTAACTGTAGGTCATTGGGCGCACTCTTTCATCATTTTTCAAGTAAATAAAAAAATATTCTTGGACCATTTTCATTTAAGTGCATCTTTTCATACGGTAAAACTCGACATAACTGAAATCATAAAAATGATACAAGAATTATATATTTAATTTTCGTCTTTATTAAAGCATGTTATGACTGGATTTTTCAGCGCGATACTTGCATTTTAGGCAAAAATTATATTTACATACGTTTTTTTCGGATATTGGCTAGATGTGACACATTTATATTTGCCAGCAATCACTTTTTTGCAATAAATAAATTATTATTTCGCGATAAGAAGAAAATCTTTACAGATGTAGTCGAATTATTGCAAAACATATGTCATGCGCCAAAAGTCTAAGAGTCAAAATAGCGTCAACGGCCTGCCACGATGGAAACACCGGTTCCCGATCAGTCACCGAAGTTAAGCATCGTTGGGCTCGGCTTGGGTTTGGAGGGGTGATCCTCTGATTCGTCCGAGTGCTGTTGTCCCTGTCTGCGCGTGGCAGACAGTAAGTGCGAAATGACCTTAGCCGTCGAAGCACGTTTAGCAAAAATACTATATAAAATTGTTAAAATAGCATACAATTTTCGTAAAACCAAATTATTATATTTTTTCTATGTATATCACTAAAAAGAAAACGTATGCAAAGTTTTTACGCGAATATTTAGATGGAAAAATAATCGTTCCTGTTACCTTAAGCGATGGAAAGCACCCAATAATAGCTATTCCGCTTCATCGCACCGGAAAATCTAAAAGGTTCCATCCCATATCTAAGACGTTGAAGAAACTATTGAAGAATATACGAGTAATTAAACTACTTACCACGTCAATGATGTGATGGAGGGAGATACCGAAGGTGATTTTGAGTGGCTCGGAAGAATTCTCGGCCGGTCTCACGGCAGCATCGTAATTGGACATGAGGTAACGCGTCAGCCGATACTCCTGCTCGTCCGCACTAGATGGCAGCACGACTGCGTTGTGAATTTCACATCACGTGACGGCGGCAACCATGGAAGGGGAGAAAAAAACATGAATTTAATTTTTGAAAGGATTATGACACTCGGGAAATTTATGAAGGCTTGATTTTTAATAATCATATCATACGACTTATGCGTGAGTAAGCAGTTTCGGAATTTTCCCGCCTAGCGGGCACAAAATGTTAATTTTTTTTGTAAATTTCCCCGCGTCGATCCTTGTATGTAATGCATTCAGAAAAGCGCGCAATATGTGCGATAGCCTTTTAGAAAATGGGCAATGAAAATGCAACCAATATAATAAATTGATAGCAGAAATAATTTTAACTTCTATAGATATTCCATTAAAAATTTTGCTTCATCATTATAGCAATATTAGTATCAACCCTTTTCAGTTCTCATAATTTTTTACCTTTTTCTTGTAGTTTCTTGTACAAAATAAACAATGCAAGCTAAACATGTCGAGTGACCCTCGAAGTTGGACTTACATTAGAGCAAAGAAGTCAAGTTCGACGTTGGACTGGAAAATAGATGAGAGTAGTTTCGTGCACCCGCGCTCTCAAACATTGGCATGGAAGACTATTAATATACAAGATGTAGCAGGTTTCTTGGGCATCAGTTGAGCCAAATGGGATACGCCTTTTAAAATTAGGATGTCTCAATAACTAACCATTATGAACTTTCACAGATAGAGCCAAAAGTCCTTCCTTAGGGGCTGTCCATAAATGACGTCCACACGATTGGGGGGGTTGTTTACCACATTGCGACAATGTGTGACGGGGGGGGGCTATGCTTCATGTGACATCTACTGTATAGCATGCCTTTTTTTTACTCAGACTGTAGAGGGGGGGGGGGGGGTAGAAGTTTTTTTCATTTTTGTGACATCATTAAAGGGAGGGGGTGACACTATTTGTGACCAACTGTGACAGGGGGGGGGTCTAGTGTGGTCCAAAATGGTGTGACATCATTTATAGACAGTCCCTTATAGGTACACATCACATTTTTGCGTTTATCCCAAAACCAAGGAATTTTTAGTATAAACAGTCAAGAAAAGGAAGCTACTTCCCCCTCATTTGTCATAATGCACTCTATATATCCCATTAATTTTTATTAATATACTGGGATCTGGCGTCCATTGGCATTCAAAGGAAGAAGAAAAGGTTTAAATATTCGCATGCAATCAAAACAATCCATCAGGTGTGACGAGCAAACGGTATTATACCATGTGCAACCATCAACCATGCACACATCACACATTAATTCTCATATTGGTCATTAAATCTAAGCCTCGGCCTCGCCTCAGGCATAAGTCCCTAAACGAAGACTTTACTGCTTTTGCCAAGTAATTATAAATTCAATGGTATAAAAACCTTAAAAAAGTTGAGCCAAAAATAAAATATTTAAGCAAAAGCGAAAGAAATTGTAAAATCAAATGGTAGAATTGAAATTCATTTTTTCAGCTATTCAGTTGAGAATATTTCAACCTTATTATAACTTTAGTGGAAGTAATTTAATTATCAAATAAACATATCCCTGAACCAATTTCAATGTTTTTATCATTGGGAGTAAAATTTAACTGACATGAGATAAAACAACCCCTTTCAATTATTGATCGTGGATTTTAATATTTTCGGGCGATTTTGGGTCAAGAAATGCATTCCTGCTAACTGACAATTTCCTTGGTTGCCTGGGAGTCCTCTAACCAGGCGAGACTGACAGGTAGACATAAGTGAATAATTAATAAATATATATATGTTGTTGATATTTTACTAATTCATATGAATACATCTTGATAAATTCGAAAAATAAGTTGTAGCAACATATAGTGAAGAAAGTTGTTAACGCAATGTCTAAGTCTAATTTCGCCGACCAATGGTCTGTGCACAAAATGTGGTCTCAAATTTGTCATTTCTAAAAGAAACAAAGACCCTCTGTTTCTGATGTAACGGCAAACCAAATATTAATGTGAATGAAGCTATTTCTTACCACTCTAATTTCCGTATGCGACCGATACATCATCCCGTTTAAAAGAATAAATAAACCTTGAGGAAAATAATTTTGTTTGCTGGAGCATTGATGAGAATAGAGGCCTACTGATAAATGGATATAACGTGTGCTTTTTCCCACACAAAAATATTTAACAATGTGATTACATTACCAACGGGTGATGATGATGTAATAATATTGAAACATAGGACACAATTAAACTTTTATTTATTCGAGGAAAATTATACTATTTACCCATTCATCATATGCAAATTCTAGCCCATAATGCCAGAAAATTTTTAAATTAAGGTGCCTCCTCTTTGAGAACGAGAATTATAGCCATGTTTTCCACGAATATTTTCAAAGGAATTGAGGAAAAAGTTTGGTCAGACTACAACATTAGCAATAAGAGTATAAAGCTCCCTGAAAAACCAGATGTTCCAGTCATGGGACTGTATTCTCTCCTTTCATATACTTTTGTAATCCGCCAGGCAAATAAGGAAAAGATAAATTAATGCAACACGATATCCGTTTTATGATTAGTCTGGCATTCTACTCCTCCGGCATAATAAGTTAAGCCTCCAATTAAGATAAAAGGAAAGTTAACGGCAAGAATTTATATTATGAAACGTGAAAAAAAGTCTCTTAGAATAGAAAGCGAGAATAATAATAGAAATCATACGGCACAGTCCAGTTATCGATATATTTTCCATTACTAGACCAAAGCCTAATTAAACATCAAAATAATTATATGAACCATCGTATTGCTTCCTTCGTATTTTGTTTTAACCATATTTATTGCCCCGTCCGGGATACGATTGAGTCAACAGAAGGCAATCGGCCCTAAATTTGCGCAGCTGCACAAGCCTTTGGACGCTATCAATTACCGCAAGTCAGAGCTATGGTCTTGAGTTATAGATTCAAAGGGCGCGTTTCCATATGCATGATTATAAGCTGTATGCCTTGTTCCGGATTAAATACTAATGATACGTAGAATTCAGACGCTTGAGATATGACCTCAGTTCCAAATACCTGATTCCACCAATCTACGCCCGGCTGTCAAATAAACGACAAGGGCATGAAAGAATAATCACTGAGAAAGAAGTTTGTAAAAACAGAACTATTTTCATAGGGTCTACTGCATAAATATGTTTTGACTTAAACCGCCTAATAAATCGGTACTTATGACTGGCGGAAATGCAACAAAATTGAATACACCAAAAATGAGTGAAATGGTAGGTCGCAGTCGATAACGTAAAATTAGTGAAGCTTGGCATAAAATGCGAGGAGTTAGTGAGTGGATTTGTTAAAAAGCATTTTGATTTTTTTACGGGATGTCACGAAAGAATTAAGTTCAACCAGATTAAAAATGAGATATATAAATAGTGAAATATTGAAAACTTTGAGAATTTTAGAGAAAGAGTTCACATATTTTCGGAATAAGAAAGCGGACGCGACCGGTTAGTTTTGTTTTTTCATTCCTTGTGCCATAACGGCTATGTATTTATCGAAGCGCTAACATGAACAAAGGAGAGGTGTACATTTTTCATTCAACCTATGATACTCTCTGATCACTCGCCAGAATTTGACCCAAAAAAAGCCTGAGCTCTTGCCCAGAGATCCCATAGGTGGGATATTACAGGCTTCGGAAGAGAAGCCAAAAATACCACAAACTAGAGCAACCCACCTCTTTTCCACCTTTTAACCCCCAAGACTTTGACTTTTCACTCACTTGTGTGTTATTCTCATAAAGCTTGTTCACATTGAGCATAATAACATAACTTAATTTGGCTAAACATTAGGTCAAATAAGAGTCAGATAGAGAGCGCTCTAGACACGTAAATTAAGAGCTCGTAACATTATGAGCAATAATGACGTAAATAAATTTGGCTACTGCGAGGGTGTGAGTCCAAACAAACACTATAACTCACTTTTTCTTTTGCACGGTTACAAAACACACAACTTCGCAGATGACTTCTCCTAGCCATTAAAACAAACAAAATTAGAGTACACACAAAATATTCAGATAAGTCGACGAATCTATTTTAAATTAACACTTCTATCAGCAATGAGAGCCTACGTCAGCGCCATTTCCATTGAATTAACATATTTGAATTCAATTATTGCAGTAATTTGTTAACCACCCAAAAAATATGGTTGGATGGTTCTTATATGTTGTTACCACTCCATTCCTCAGTAGAACTTTCATCATACTTCCAGTTTATTGCGAAAATGTTAATTATATTTATATTGAAAAATACCAATTTTCCACTGGTTTTTATCCATTTTGGCATTTATGGGCATTCAAGCTCTATTTCAAAAAAATATAGGGTGGAAGGGCAGGATTTAGTTTTTCATGTCAAACAGAGGATACTTATTTATACGAGTAGCCAGAGTTTTAAGTAAATGATATTTAGGTAATTTTACGGAAGAACAACCATTATGCCAGGGAAGCACTGGAAGGCATCCATATCAGTATTTTTTCAGAGTTAAGTCTCCGTAGAAAAAATATGAAACCTAAATTAATCAAAATTGCGTTTTTTACCGCTTAGAAGGTATTAAACAACCATTATAAATCTTGGCCCTGTTTTATGTCTGATTGACGTTAATTGCACTATGGCTTAGCCATGACGTTAACTTAAAACTAACTGAGTGTTCAGGGTTTGTAAATTACGTCATACTCCATTATTTTGACGTAAGCATTATCAATGAGAGAGCATCATGTAACATTCAGATACCATGTATCGTAAACCGGCTTAGTACCAACCACGGGTTCCCCCTCCACCCTCTCTCCATTCCCCAGATTATCCTTTCCTTAACTACCTAGACACAGCTGCCTACCAACCTATTGTAAATGGCCCGGATTACCTCAGTTGTATGCTAACTAGAGCACTAGCGCCCATTCCCGAGGGCTTGGGTTCGAATTCCGGCAGTGGTGGAGATTCTTCAGTGCAATCCTGATTCGTACATGGGTAATATGTGGAGAAAATTTAAGACCCGTCTTCAGAGTGTGTGCTAAAACATCTTCTCGCTACGAAAACCGTAGTAAATAGGTTAATCTCATGTCATCTAACGAAGTCTGATGTAATGAACTTAACCCAAACTCTAAGTCGATATCAATTTATACTTTCAATAATGCATTCGTACTGAAATTACTTGAAATATTCAGAGATGTTTCAGTATGGCATGGGTGATATTATTTTTGTCCCCGCGCTATATCACTAAAACCAATAGAAGATACAAAATGAGAGGGATACACTGCCGAATCGATAGGTACAAAAACTCCTTCTATCCACGCCATATTAGAGACTATAACGTAAACGGAGCGTGACGCTAAGGCCAAGTTAATTAGCAAGTCGACTTTTTCCTCTACCCCTTTCTATTGCTTTTTTCGTCCTCTCCACACAGCCGGTGTCCTAATACTCCAAACCACACACCACCATGGCTCGCAGGCTAGTATTTAGGTGTACTTGTCGTTGTTGACGCATTCAAGGAGTGCATTACAATTTTAGGGTACATCAAACTATCCCCAGTATTTCCTTTACGAAGTCACCCTCCATCCCCTTGGAGTCCTAGAAAAAGGAGATAGATTTTCCTCTGCGTCGAAATTCCTCACTTTTGTACATTCTAATATTCACAACAGCCGTCAGGGACCGCGTATTTAACGAAATAACCAACATTCGTAATTAACGTTAACTTTTTTCGAACACTAAATGGGTCTTCCGGTCGTCACGTTCACGTAACTCGAATGAAGTTTTTTTATTTCTTTATGAAATATTTATTGATTTCCGGACACTGTTTGGCGTTATGCACGAGACAGTACTACGCACGAAACGTATTCGTATTTCCGAAACCACAATGAATTGTGAATTGGGACGAAAGCAAAATTTCGATAACAGGGCAAGGAAATATTGCTCGTAAATTTTACGACGCAGCTTTCTTGCATTCATTTGATGCCTACTAGATATTTTAATGATTCTCGAAGTTTGGTAAGGGTAAAGTTAAAACTGAAGATCTCTTGGTTAACACTTTGAATTGCAATAATCACGGCTGAGTAAGAACATAAAGTACACAACAGTATTAAGGTTCATTTTCAATCCAAATGAACGTTATCTTGACCACCACATATCACTACAAAAAACAAGGACGATTCCCTACGGTACTTTATAACCCATACGTTTACTTAATTACTCCTCGGCGCTACAACCCTTGTACGGCCTTGGCCTCTCCGACAATGTTAGCCCAGACATCACGATCTCCTGCATGCGTTCTCCATCTTCTTATTCTCTTCTTTCTCAGATCATCCTCTACATCATCCAACCATCTTTCCCGAGGTCCCATAAGCTGTTTGGTTGTAATATTGTCCATTAGTACTTCAATATCCGGTTTTATAATGTCTGGTTAACGTTAAACGCAAGATGACAAACGTTTATCGATAACTCGATGTTAACTAAGAGTAAATGTTTTATTAATTACGTCAAACATTCGGTTAGTAGATATGAACGTTATCGATGGGAAAGCGTGTTAGCGTCGGTTTTCATATCCAGAACCAGTTTCTCTTTAACTAGAGATTATAAAACTGGGCTTCAATGCTCTATATAGTACCTATATGATAACTCTGAGGAAAGGACAATGACCTTTCTATCCGTATTGTACCATGATGATCCATTTTTTTTGTTAGCCCGATGTAGCTTTTATATTCAGCCCTATCAATGATATAAAAAAGTAATAGCAGAGACCGGTTATAGAGTTTTATTCATGATAGGTGTACTACGGTGGTAGTGATACTGTTCATCGGTGTTTTAAATCTTTCATTGTAGCAGTGCTGAGCCAAGAGATGAAATAAAGTACACTTTGTCGCGTTGCTCAAGGTAAGTTGAATTTTTTAATTTTTCCTGATCAATCCTTGAAAAACGTAAAAATATTAAATTTTGCTGCGTTTGAAATCAATGGTGCTGATATTACTTACACAATACAACTTCTCGTTAGGGAAGTTCCGAGGTGTTTTCAAACTGATAGGTAATCAGTTGCAGTGCAGGTAAGTTGAAAAGAGTTCCAATATCCAGACGGTCGTTCGAAAATATTTTAATGATGCCTACATGGTTGGAAAATGCAAGCTTACCAAAGTGGCTGTGACTTAATTCAGACGGTGCGTTTTTTCGGGTTCTCATCTAAAATAGGCCCAAAGTATAAGAGACCCGAAAGACCAGTTTATTTTTATTTAACCAAGAGAGTTTAAAAAAAATACCGAAACGAAGCCGAACCTTAAAATGGCCGCCATTTTATTTATAAAATTACCAAGAGAAAGAATAAAGGAGCTAACAAGCTCTTAAAAATAAAAAATAGAGGGAGCATCTAGGAGTACCAAGATTACATAAAACACTTAGGTTGATGGGAATAATTAAACTTTTATGATTTCAACGAGGAAAGCTATGAATTATTTTATCATTCTACGTTCAAATGGCAGAAAAGTTATTCTATACATGGAAGATGAGGGTCAGATGTCGAAAATAGCAGCACTGAAATCTATCTTTTTACCCAAGCTTAATTCTCGACTCAAAGGTATTCGGTATAGCTACACAAATGGAATAGGCAAAAAATCAGTATATTAAATATAAGCAAGCCTAAGACACTGACAAAATAAGAACTAGGATATTACAATTTTCCACAGATAAAGTTTTAATCGACCCGGGTTTCGATGCACTGCATCAACATCAGGTATATATAATTATAAATGAATGAAATAGCAATAATGAGAGTGTGATTTTTGTCATTATCGTCTGCGTCTCAGAAAGGTTTGTTTTGGATTGAAAACTATACCAAAGGCAAAAAGCCGTGTATCCTAGCAAATATTATTTTTCTTCTTCTTTTATTCAATCCATTATATCTTTTCTCTATATCCCTCATCTCCATTAAACGGAAATCCTTCCACCAAACCCAAAACACCTTGTTTTCTCTAAATATCTTCGCTGTCAACTTTTAGTGGCTTCTTCCAGAGTTTTCTTCATCCCCTTCCTCACCAAAAACATTTTCGTAGGAATCCTTCCGTGTCTGTCGAATTTTCTCCATCCTTTTCCTTTTCCGAACCCGTAATCTCATATCCGTCCTGTTTATTCACATTCTCTTCCTCATAGTGTAGATCTACATTTAGTGCTACTACGTAGAGTGAGGTCAAATCAATATCCTCCGTGTCAACCTGTAACTGGTCTGATCGGACCGGAACATTTCGTAGTTATCCTAGCTTTGTTGTTACCTCCGATTTTCTTTCGGCTCAAAAACTTGTCATTCCAATGGCTGATTCCTATTGTGCTGTCTCATAGTAGTGTTTAACAAAGCACTATGAAATTCCTTAACATTTTGCTTGGCTTATATGCTGTAATTTTATGCTCTGTGCCGCAAAATAATGTTATGGCGCCATAATCTGTTTCAATGTATCACTACTCTTTACCATATCTTGGTAAATGCATCGTCTACCGTATATTTCAATATCATAATATTCGTAATATCATGTCTAATTTAGTCCAAAGTACGTCTGTGAATTGTTAATAATCTTTAGTTACCTGTTTAAACAAATATGTATACATGAGGGATTAGGCCAACGTTCAAAATAGATAACATCACCTTCAAAAGAGTGTACGACCTGATAATTGCTGATAAAATTATCAGGACCTGATTCTGCTTGATTAGAGACTTTTTGTATTGGCACGAACTGATTAGAAGCTATGGAGAAGAAAGCCTATAGAAATGCACTACGGTTGTAGAATCGATTGGGGTAGCATGCCTAAGGATACCATATTCATGCAGAAATATATACGCAACGAAATATTTTGGTCTCTGTTCCTAGATAGATGTAACACGTGATTAATGATAGTAATGGGTGGCTTATAATAATTTTTTCGCCATATTCATTCCAAATTAACTAAGCCTCACAAATAAATAAAAGAGAGCGAGCATTTTAACTTATTTAAATAGTCCAAAATTTACGAAAACTCAGAATCTCAAAATATTCGATAGATATGAAAAATTATACCCAAAGAGTGCTGACCGTCGTATTGCGAGCAGTTTTTATGCTAACTGAGTAACCAGCTATTCGGTTTAACTAATTATAATTTCTAAAAAATTGCTATATATAATAAATTAATCAAGGGTCTTCACAAAACTTCACTTCACAAAACTTCACTTCACAAAACTTCACTTCACAAAAAATAGAATTCTATAAAGTTAAAAAAAATACTTATATGGACTGAATCATTTTTAAAATGTCTCTTTCTGATCTGCAAGTTGCTTACAAAATAATATTGCACCCAATGAATTCATCGTATTTTGATAATGGTTGTTATAAAATACGGTTATAAATAAACTTTGCTCGATAGAAAAATCAGGCATTTTCCAAAACATAAAATGAGTCATTAAATTTTATACACTCTCTTTATAAAGAACTGCAATAGGTTTAAAGCTCATTGAACTGTGGTTAATTTTCTATTTTTAATTTGAGTCGTCATTGTATTCCATAGTTAATCAGAGTTTTGAATTAGCTGCGGCGTAATTGCAGTAATGAGCAGTTGTAAAAGGAAATAAAAATAATAATAGGCAAGATATATCTTCCTCAGGTATATTCTTTTTAATTTCTTCATAAAACTGTTCTCCGTTTAAAACATCCTACGAAACGACATTGTCGATGTTTCTCTTCTCCGTTTGCATCCCTCAGCTTTTTTGGGCGATGTGGTTTTTAGTAAATCTTTCCCTCCCGCGTTCATCTGGATGCACGAGAGGATTAAGTTCCAACTTCACGGTGCGGGCATTTTTTTCCATTACTCAAATTTCCCCGGACGCTTATTCATATAGCATTCACACAGGTCTCATACTTCTTGATACTTAGAATCTTCTGGAAAAACCGCTATTAAGCTAAACACTCCTCAGCACTTAACTATATCTTTAATTTTACTTCTGAAAACTATGGTTTCAAAAATGAAAAATTAAACAAGATCCACTCGTTCATTCTCAACTTTCGTGAGTTTCTTATTTCAAAACCTCTTCGTTTCCATCGAACCTTTAGAATTTTACTTCAATTGTTTACAAAACGTCCTTCTCCCACGGTAGGGACAAAAGCAATGCAGTCCCACTGCAAGTTTGAAGGCCTCTGAAAGGAGAAGCCTTTCCTACCTCATCTTGGAGAGAATATAAAACATTTTACTCCTAAAGTTATGCAGGCGTGCCCAGAAAATCGTAAATGAATTACCCCGAGTCTCGCATTCTGAAACACTCATCCTTCGTAAAAATGAAAATAATGTCGTCCTTCTGTGACAAGGAAAAGAACTTCATATAATTCCGCTCATTAATTTCAGCTTCATTACGCAACAGACGACTTTAAATTTTAGAGTATAATGAAATTTGACATTTCCCTTCGATGTTTCCTTTCTTTTACAAAACGCTTTCAGAATCATAAAACCCTAATTGCTAAAATAGACGATTTGTAGAAACTTTCCATGATAAGATATATCAAATTATCATTTGTTTTTAAATGAATTAGTAAATATGAGTTAATATTTCAAACAGGAAAAATGTTGAGTTCATTACGCACTTTTAATATAATATCTTTTTAAAAATGCGCTCCATACACAATACGGACCCATTCTCATGTATTACGGATGTATACAGATGCATTCTCCTGCAACCATACATTGCATAACTAACGTAGAATGTAATTACATAGAAATCCTTGACCCATTACATTGTTTAATAATCCAAAGTATTCATATATTACCCTCAATAACTCGAAATAATTAATCTTAGAAGTTTATTGACTATAAAACATAGAACTGTCGGTGAAATCAAACTTCAACTCTGCCAGAAGCTGATTCTTACTGAAGGTTAAGATGGTTCTTGACCTACTAAAAATGATCTAATCATCCAATAATGGCTTAAATTCTTAAAATAAAAAATATACGTTTGAAGTTTAACAGTGCTTGAAAATACATTCAAAAGGTTAAATCAATCCACGAACTAGATATTCGTGAACAGTAGTCGACGTTAAAACTGATATTCATTAAGATCTGCAAAATATTTATACTCCATAATTGTATTTGATTTGATGTTCTGTGATAAATGATTTTTTGTCATTTGATTTGTGATTAATTTGTCATGTGATTTGATGGTTGATGCATTTGATAATATATAATATTTGATGCAATATGTTTGATATTGTGACATTTGTGATTTATTTATTTTGGTGGATTTTACTCGTAAGCTACCGAAATACATTTGATACTGCTAAGATACATGACGTATTTCTTCGAAAAATGGTGATTCCCGTTAATAACTATATTATTTTAAAATCATCAACCCTTAAGAAACTTCTTCGAAAGCTTTGGCGTTATGATGCTATACTTAATCTCAGGAGCTAATATTTTTTAAAAGATGAACTTTTTTTAACATGACTTGCTGAGACAAAAGCTTACAAATTGCTCTCATTAATGAAAAGGACAATTTTGCCGTTTAGGCACGTTCGTGTAGCAAGCGAAAAGGACTTTAAATGCGTGATTCTGGTACACGGCGAAGACCACTTACAAAGGATGGATATTCTTCCCATGAATCATTATGCAAATGATCCTGGGAACATGGAACCGAGAAGCTCCCCTTGAAACGATTTTTTCTTTAGGACCAACGGGGGATGACCCCGTTTAAGCTCACAAAATGCCACACTATCTTGTGAGATACTGCTCTATGGAAACGTCATAACTATGAAAAAGAGATTTCTCCACGAAGAACTTCGTAGTGGTAATAGATTACACGAATTGCTCTGAGCATCCATATCGCATATTTAGTTGTAATACTCTCAAATTAAAGTTGATAGGGCATTTTATCATATATGACTTTCCCATAACATTATGTACTTGTAAACCACCTCCAAGAGCGAGAACATAATATTCAGAACGGCATAGAAAAGCGGACGGCTTAAATCTGAGGTTTATTATAGTAAAATTATTTAAAATCATTACAGAATGAAAATAAACGTACGCAGTACTGTCCACTTTATTTCACAATGGCAACCCATTTTTCTGCGTATTACATCACCATCACAAGCTAACATTTATTAACAGATCAACTTCATTTGAAAACCTGTAGAACTAGGTATAGTCATAGGAGCGAATTTTGTTAGTTTGTTTGTTTGCGAATGTACAGATTAGCGTTAAATTTTACATACGAGTTCTCGTTAGTGATATCTATTGATAAAAGTGAAAATAGTTGCATCGTACCGAATTGTTTTTTGTTAATTCATAGATATTTGAACAAGTAACCTTATGGCACTTGAAACAAATTTCTTTTTTGACAATTTACTTGATATATATGTCTTAGTGTAGCTCTCGTCACGTGCGGACATCCTTACTGCGCTCGTCCGTAAGTTCTCTCGACGTAAGTTTCTAGGGAATGATTTGCTGGGAATGAGCCATTCAACCAAAGTGATTGTTGCGATATTGAATGTGTTATATTGAGTGTGTGATTTCATTTAGTAATTTAATTATCCGTGATATACGTACGATTAAGTCAAAAACTCCTACATGTAGTTGCTATTTCGGCCCCTTAATAAGTAAAAGTGCTTATTCCGAGATGATCGTCCGTTCTGTGTGCAGAAAAACCACTCGAAACAGTCTTCCTCGCCTGTGACAAGTGCCGGAAACTTTTCCACAATAACTGATGGCAGAAACCACTCTCTAAGAAGGGCATTGATGGTATTATGGGAAGTGGGCAGCTTTTGAAGCGATGTGATTGCCAGAGTGTTTATAGGGAGACATCTTGGTGATGGTGACTTGGAGTGAATTGAACAACGCCAAGACAGTAAGTCCTTGGAGGATGTGTATGCCTTAATTACACAGATTATGCATGAATTGAAGGTGATGGTAAAAAAATCTGGGTTAATCCATCAAAAAATTATATGACAGGTTGGATGAAAGTGTGAGCAATATTGAAGGGTAGGGGAAAGTTTTAAACCGGTATTTTAAGCGTATTTCTACTTTTCAGAACGAGAGTGCACAACAATAAAAACGTGTGAATGACACCCTATGCCGTTATGATGAGTAGGAAATACAAGGTCTAGACTAAAGCATGGAAGTTCATGGCGTCCGTTTCTGTGAGCAGGAAAATATGTTCCAAGTCGTGTGCAATATTGGAGCTGAGTTAGGAGTGGATATATAAGATAAAGCTATCAATTATTATCATAGCTATAAGCCTAACTCAAATTAAAATCCGGGAGAACTTCAAGAGGGGTTTCTTACTTAACGCATCAAAGAGGTCAATCTGGAAAAGTGGAGAATCAAGAGAAATTTCTCCACCAGACATTTGCTTTGGAAGGAACTCCACCGTTAGACTCGTCAATCTACATAAATGAGCCAATTTTCCCCGACAGGAAAAGGCTCTTCATCGCCACTAAAGAAGCAAAGAAGAAGAAAAGGACGAGTTTTTGTGGTAGCATGGAGGGAAAGATTCCCGGTCAAACCGGACATGCCCAATTTTAAAGCATACATGTACCTACGTCTGGCCATCTTATGTTGAAAAAAATAGTATATTATTTCGTAATATGTCCATTTCATTTGTACCAGATTTTTTCTAAACGCAAAATAATATATTTCTTATTATAATGATTGTTCCTAACAAATGTCAAGGTGTCGTACCGAGTCCAATATTCGAAACAAGCCTATTTCAATATAATTCCATCTAAATGTCGAATACCGCGCCGAAAACTCTAGTTTTCTTTAAACATGCTTTAATTTATGAAAACATGTTATAAATTATTCATTGATCATTACCATTCCTGCCTGCATGGTCAGTTCCATAAAAAGTTCCAAGCATAAAAAGATGAAAGAAATTCAAATGAAATGTCCAAAAAATGTTTTCGATTTACTTAAAAATTATAAAAATGTACAATTTATGACCCAAAATTACCGCTCCGGTCATCTTAAACAAAGGTTCTTACTGTCCTCAAATGGTTTTAATTTAAGCCAAACAGTTTGAACTTTTATGCGTTATTTCTGGGTATTGACGCTTGTTAGGTATGCAGCAACATCTAGTTACACTTATTAGCCTTAAAGCGCTTCGGTTTGAATAATAACCATTTGTGGACAGTATCGAAATTTATTTATGCTGATAATTTAGCATGAACTTCCACCACGTCTCATCTGACACAATCTATTCTAAACATTATCATTATTCATATGACGAGCCCATGCATCTCGCCTGAAAACTGATCCGAAGTTATGACGTAACTCATTCTCCCGCAGTTCTTAGCAGTTATAGTGCACGGACAAGCAAAAAATCGCCGGTGACACACTGAAACCCATGTGATTTTAATATTTCAAGTAATTTATGCCAAGCGATTAACCTCAGTCTCTCTAGTGGCTTCCGAACTTGTCCTCACATAATGTGTTGCACTAACTATTTTCTCGTAGCAGTATTTAATGAAACTTTTGGATTAAATGTTTTATTTATCACTTAGAAATTTTAATTACATTTTTCGGCATAGAGTGTCACGGTGTACTTGTGATGTGGCTAAACCACAGCAAAACAGCATATCTTTTTCCCTTTTTCTTCCAAACATTCGGCAGAATTGGCACGAACACAAAACTTTAAGGATTCATCTACATACACTTTTTTCCCATTCCAGCATCCACAGGCAGAGGCTCAGAATCAGGTCCACGCGTCACACTGTGAGCAGTCTTTCATACGCCTAATACATTCCCGCATACGTCAGTCATTCAACTTGCTTTGGCACTTAATTACGTTGAGATGAATTCCAAGGATTTCTGCTCCTGACGTTTTCCACATATTTATCGAGATTTAAAAGAATTTTTTTAAAAAGTATATTCCTGTTGAGTAGACTTGGGTTTTAGGCGTCAAAGTTACATCGCTCCGTCTCACCGAAGACATACTTAGAATTCAAACCCGATATGGTATATGAACAGGCGACCATAAGATCACCGGATCGGACCATGTCCAAAAAATATTTTCCCGCAATTATTAATATACGATTACAAATTGTCACTATTAAACCTGCCATTTTGCTTATCCTTCGTGCATTTGATGTCATTCATTTATTTTTCATTATTAGTGCCACATTCATCATTAATGGGTGTAGGACTTTCGTTGTACAGCCTCTCATTATGTTAAATGCTCAAAGAAAGCTTTAGTCCTTTGAAAACAGGTATGAACCATTCTTAACTACTGTTTCATGGAAAATTTTCGAGAACTATTTATGAAGACAAAATCTCATAATTCGGATATATCAGTCCATAGACGAGACTTAGCATTGATAACTAATTTGTGATTGATTTCGTTGCCATAAATGTGGCAAAATATTGTCAAACATAGTCTTCTTTTTATGATAGTATTTATATTCATTTCACTCTTTTTAAAACATTTAAAGTGCTTTATTTTAGAATAAGGGCACCTCAGTTTAATATGAAAGTATGTAGGTACCTAGTGAATGTTTTTCGATATCCTTTAAAAAATACTTTGGAACTTTTTCATGAAAGTATTTTTTTTTACCTATCAATGTAAAATTTAATATTTCTTTCTCTCTCTAGCATCAAAAGCTTAGTTTTCACCAAAGTTGATGGTGTGCGAGATGTTAATTAAATGTTAATGACATTAATATCAGAGTTGAGTCTTAAATTTATAAGCACAGCATCAAGAGGTGTAATATTTTTTAAGTATTTGCAATTAAGATACCAGCATGCAGCACTCCTTCAAAACGAAGTATATTTTATCAGTATATTCTTCTTTTTTCCTCCGTTACGCATTCTCGTAACAAACAATATATAGTTTTTACGATATCATTCCAACGCTTTCTCATATTTATCAGCAATAAAAATGTTTCTATCACCATGGGATTCTACAAAACTGACATATTTAAATTTAGTTATTTATACCACAATATGAGCTATGCACATTCTAGCAGTGAATTTTCCGGATTCCGGCATAGCAGCAACAGCAATCCGCAAAGCCATTCTAAGCAATGGCGTCGTAACACCCTCGCCGCAAACATTTAAACGCAGGGGACTCCAGAGTTCAGAGAATGTCTGCCGAGGAATGACTTCTGAGAATATTTGGGGGATATGTATAAATGGAAAGTTAGATGAAGAACCCTTCTTGGAGCGTTCTCAAAAAATGTATACTGCTCTCGGCACTCAGATGAACACTTTGGGTCAGCACTACGACTGTTTTATGACAGGGTAAATGTAGGGGTCATAATGCAGTTCCTCTGGGAAGGAAGATGTTTATGACCCATTGTTTTAGCATTGTGATATTATTACGACTACTAAAACTTAGTCGCAGAAATCTCGTATGATGACTGAGTTAATCTAATTTTCAAAGGACAAAGAATCATAACTCCCATGTTGAAAGGGTTAATTCGGAATGACAGTGACCTGAGGCATTTGATACTAGTTCAAAACAGAAATCCTGACTCAACATCTCCCATGAGTTGTAGCTTTTAAGGCATTTTCACTAGACCCGTCGTCACCAACCCACATAAGAACAAATGTTTCATCCCATTTTCGATGATTGCACACCATTCCGGTGGACCGAACGTGGCAAATAAATCTGTTTACGAGTCCCTGTTCAAATTAACGTACCCGCAAACCAATATGTATAAGTCCATCGAGGGTGCGCGTGCCCCAGTTTGATAAGCGCTGCAGTGCAGTATCTAAAGCGCAGAGGAAAAAAGGTGAAAATCCCCAAAGCATTAAAATTCGAAATAATCATGAGAGAGACACAGTTACCTCTCGTATTGATCATCACTCAAAACTTCATTGACCAGCATAACATGCAGATTAAATACCCGAAAATGATAACTCTTTGAGCTCATCACACTCCTCATCAGCCGTCATCAATCCGAAGATTGGTTAGCAACAGTTCTTCAGTTCACTCCATCTTTTGTCCTCTGTCATGTTTATTGTTAAATGTTTCACTGTAAATTGGCGCTACTGCTGTATGTGAACAATGTTTTAAATAAATAAATAAATCTCTCCATCAAACGCTTCGTTCCTTCATAATGTCTTTTTCTAACATCTCTCGTTGTAGGTATACTGTGCGTAATCCATTCTTGGTCTTCCTCCGGTTTTCCTGTTCCTTTCTATTTCCATAATTGTTTTCTGAAGGGTTTCATGACTCAGGACATATCCAATCACGTTAACCATAGCTGTCTTAAATCAAGCTAATAAGTCAAAACAAGATGAGAGATACAGATATAAATGAGTCCAAACAAGAATTGGGATGCATATATAAAGGTACAGCTTTGTTTAGTTTCGTCAGGGCCATCTCCCTACCACGTGTCAATTTCAATTACTAATCACTAGTCGATTGTTTTATCCCCTTGCTTTGCCGCTTATTCCTTTCTTCAGTCGACCTAAGGCCTGTTTCTTATCTGCCTGCCGTTCTCTTCTACCTTGGAATCCTTCCATCTGTAACACTTTACAATATCTTCTGTTACTTCTTTTTCCTTTATGTGACGTTTTCTCAATCTTTCTTAACTTCTTGAATCCAACTAGCCGTTGACTTCTATTTACTAAAATATTTGAAGATCAGCTTCGCTAAGCTATAGTCATCCATCCTGTGTAAATGTCCAAATAATACCAATCTTGATTTATTTCGATCTTTAAATTATATTTTCTATGGTGCAATATTGCACAGAGGAAGAATTATTCGCCTTGACCGAGATCCGAACCCGGATCCCTCGATTTCATGCCGAGTGCTTTAACCAGTTAAGCTACCGAGTCGTCCTTATCCCTTGTGGAATTTTGAGGGCATTAGAGGAACAAAGCGTTCAGGACTGCTAGACAAATGATGTTATTGAGCAGTCCAAAGCGTGCGGTTAGCGCCACAGTCCGCGAGGATAAAGCAAAACATGGAGGTGTTCGCTCTTTTTGACCAATTTTGAGGTATTTTGAGGTATCGTAAAGATAAATACCGTGGCTAGTCCCGGTAACCTCAAAATTGGTATATTTTCTATAGGTACTTTGATAAAAGTAATTCATTAATTTGTAAGTTCGAGACTATTTTAGTTCTTAATGGACCTAGTATTTCCCTATTAATTCTTTATTCCAATGTTTCTAACATGTATAGCTCTTCGTTTTATTGACTGAGAACGAAAGCTCTCACATAATAAAAATAAAGTACTCTTTATTATTCAAGCTGTTCGCTAAATAAAAAATACTACGTTAAATGTAAAGTTCCCCGAGACTGTTCTCGGAAATATCATAAAACATCGGGAAGATATCACCTATTTAGGAGTACCTAATGATGATAAAGCCGCGCGATGTGAATGTTTTACTGGCACCTAAAGTGAAGCTGCTAAACATCACCAAACATTTATACCTTTGTAGACGATAAGTTTGGGACTTTGTTGGGAATAAGTTGATCCAACTTATGATAGAATAGCTCATCACGTAAACCTCTCATGAAAACTCTCAAAGCAAGTTAACTCAAGTTGGCTTTACCTAAGGGAGGTTACATTATTGAGATACAAGCGGTGGCAGTCAAGCCGGCCAGAACTTGGAGTTACAAGCCTCTATGTTAGGATAATAAACCGAACTCTGAGACAATCATGGAGTACGTCACTTACGTAAGCACCACTTAAAATGCAGAACAGACTTACAGACCTTCGGCAAGATTCACGATAAATACATTCAATCTCCCCCTCCCCCCAATAAATCAGCTTTCAGAGCAACAACTTATTGACCGACAACAGGACTTTCATCGAAAAACTATCAATATGAATAAATAAATTTGATTATTTCACAATAATATGTACTAGATCTGTAATATAACACTAGGGCAATAATTTGACGAAAAAACTTCATTGCATGGAGTTCAAACGGTATGTAATGAGACATTCCAAAGGAGAGCGAAGTCGAACTACGACCCATCTCCAATATCTCTTAATTATGCGAAATATATTGATTGAACGGAATTGTAATAGATTGAAGAGATTTTAACTCAATATTCGTCACGTAAATCAATGAATGAGTTATTCTACAACACAGATGTTACACGTTTAGATCTGACTGGGATAATATAAATAGTCTCGCTGTGTAAATCGAAATTCCATCAAATTGTACATCATTTGTGACATTCAGGTCAGTTAAAAGACTATTTTTGTAGGCGCCAGCTGCAATAACGTATTTTCCAAACATTTGTACTGCAGAAAGCACAAGTAGGTAGCACAACTTTTAAGGCTTTAGGTGTATAACTGAAGACCGCTATGCATGCAATAAAGCTGATGGCGACTAGTTAACTTTCCAGCATGATTTAACCTAAACTTTAAGTTAAATTAATTAAATAAGGTAAAAAAGAAATTATTTACCTCTAAATTTCCCTCTCGTGCTAATGTCAACAACGCCTACAAAAATCAAGTTTAATTAAACTCACGTGAATTGACTTTCAAATGTACTACAGCGTTAGTAAAAACCTATTACTTCTTTTCAGGAATAGGGAAACCTAATTAACTCATAATTTGCTTCCATTATATAGCCATTGTATTACGGGGTTATTGTAATAGCTACACGAACGGACTTATCGAGACTTTAACTATTTACAGTACACTTTACGGGAGAAGGGGGAGTACATATTCATACGTTCCACATTTCAGATAATATTTGGTGATAAAATGTAACTTTTTACTTTCTTGCGTAAAACTTTGAAGTGAAAGAATCAGCCCAAGGTTGTCTATTGGAATAAAACCAACTGTATCTAAATAGCGTGGAAGCCACTTCCTGTCAAACGCGCGAAAGCTAGTTATTATAAAATATGTAAGCGCTAGAGCTTTATATACATACAACTTAAAGCGTAGCAGTTGTAGCCAGTAGGTCTAAGCTACCATCAGCGACGTTAACCTCCAAATATATATAATCCAGTGACTATGGAAATCTTGAAACACTGGGAGGAGTACGTAAGTGCAAATCTTGCGCACCTCATCTAGTCATCATCGCAAATTCTCTCCGTTTAAAGGTCGGAGCTATTAATCCATATGGTGGCTGTATTCATAGCTTCAGAGGCACCACGGTATTCTGACGCACTAGATGGCAGCCACAGGGAGAGGGAGAGAGAGAGAGAGACGACAGGTTGAACGGCGCCTTGCTGACGAGTAAACTGGCATCAGAGGCGTCTTCGGGGCTCCCGGGATATAAATGACGTGATGGAGAGAGGGAGGGGACAGAGGGGGTTGGGACACTTCGTAGCGAAAGGGAGGAATGGTTGACAAGCATACGAATCCACCCAAATCCCTCTCCATCTCACGGCCGTTTGATCTTTCGATACATCGACTGTGATATGCGATACCCAAATATATCGAATGTGGATATTGGTCGTCTTTGATATTCGATACATTTGAGAGAGATGTCATGCGTTATCAGATGCAGGTACTTCGATTCAACGGTCATCATCATCAGCCATTCAATACCAAGATTGATTGACTGCAGCCCTCCATTCTAACCTGTCCGTTGATAACTCCTTTAACGTCCTGGTAACGACTCTGTTTCTTATACCACCTTGTTTGACACGAGTATTTGTCCTTCGTTCTTTCTCGTGGGGCTTTCCGCATTTTACGGATAACGTTAACCAGACATTATAAGAGGTGTGATAAAAAATAACGGCAAGTTTTAAATTTCACGGGCATTATAATTCCGATTTTCAATGACTGTATTATTTTCCATATGGTTTTACGGTCAATGAGGAATACTACCTAGAAGTTATGCGCCGTTTACGTGAAGCAATCCAACGAAAACGCCCAGAATGGTGGCAAAACAACTCGTGAAAATTGCACCACGATAATGTTACCGCTCACACCTCACTGCTTATTCGTGTTTTTTGGCAAAAAGAAACGTTATTTTACCTCAGCCACCGTATTCGCCGAACATAGCCCCCTGTGAATTTTTTCTATTCCCGAGTCTGAAGAGAACCATGAAAATACGACGTTTTTCCACCATTGATGAGATAAAAACCAAATCGATAAAGGAGCTGAACTCTATACCGAAAAGTGAGTTCCAGAAGTGCTTTTAGAAAAAAGCTTTAGTGCTAGATTAGAAAAACCGCTGGCACATGTATACCATATCTAAGGGCGATTACTTTGAAGGGGAAAAAATTTACATTGATTAATAAATAAATATACTTTAAGAAAAACGAAAATTCCCTGACTAACTAAACTAAAGAGTAAATAAATGCATTCATAATGAAAGAAAAAAACATATTAATGAGAGTATCGTGATTTGGAAGGCATTATTGTAATAAATGTTGTAATAAATGTTGTAATAAGAAAGCATCAAAAACATTTATGCTTAAAATGCTTTACTTAAAAGTTGTGGAGCGCGATAAAGTCACCTTTACCCGGGTGAACATTTTTCAAGTCTTCAGGTTTGTAATATATGACATCGAGTGATAAGCAGTACAATGTGATACATAAAACACAATCCGATGCGCCGCATCTTCTGCAGCGTAAAACTTATATCGAAATGCCACACTCAAATTTTCACCGTCGCAAACCTCTCCACCCGAAATCCTAACCCCACGACGATCGCTCAAGAGAAAATGGACCGCTTGAACACACCGCCCGAATTGCCAATCCACTGCCGCTCTGGGCAAAATGAGACATTTTAGGAGATTGCTACGCGGGAGGAATGATTAGGAAATGGAGTTTTGACACTGGGTAGGAGGTGAATACGAGGGTGAGAGAGAGAGAGAGGGAGGGAGGTGATGATAATGCGCCTGGAAGTAGGCGTGGGGAAGACAGGGACCCTTAGTCGTGGGACGCACGGCTACTGGGACCGAGGAAGAAGAAAAACAGATGAACTGGTGAAAAGGGGGTACATATCTCCCCAGACGGAGACGTGGAAACAAGAGTGGATAAGACATTTCTGCAAATGGCAAGCGAACGACTTTCAGATATAACCTCTCTCTCCCCGGGAAGGATTTAATTTCTCCCCGAAACGGGTTAGATTGGCTAATATCAGATTCCGGGAACTATTTCGCCTTCGAATTTTCGCTGCTCGGAATGTAAATATCAAGCTTTCTCATGATTAAGGCGTTTAAGAGGGTTTTTTGGATTGATAGGAGAATTAGATATAGGATGTGTCAAGCAAGCCCGTTAATTGGGTTTAGCCGCTCAGATGATGACGATCATTTCCTACCGTTAAAACACTTTCAAAGCAGACGTAAAAACTAATGCTTATTGCTTCGCTTCATCCGTGCAAAATTTGCGGGATCAACTAATGATAATGGAATTTGAAACAGATTTGCATTACGATAGATAATGTGTCAGTTTATGGTATTTTGTACTTTTTAATTCTAACCCTGCCTTAAAATAATTAATCTCATAGAGCATCAATTGATTAATTTACATTAATTTCGAATGAAAGTTCATTCGGATTACCTTTTGAGCACTATCATATAGTTATTGCATAAAAAATTTCGCTAATTCATGACGATGAACTTTAAATTTCATTCTGTATTTACATCTACTTATAGAATTATCACGGGTGGTTCTGGGCAAAGCCCCAAAAGGCATATTTTATGAAAAGAAAACTAATCGAGAGCAAAATATTGAACGACTCAACTGGGAGGATAAAGCGGTGTGAGAACAAACGTAGCATGCCTAGACTCAAAGTAATTCGGTTCGCAACGGTTGGAAAAGAAGAAAGAATGAAAATTACTATGCAAGGTATTTTTCTTAAAAGAAAGAAAGTTAAATTTCGTAAATGAACTTGCAAAATTAAAAGTTAGAATTCATATGGATAATCAGAAAAAGAAACGGCGTTTTAGCTGTGTCTCAAATTCCGCGGATCCCAATATTTAAATCGAAATAAAACAAATATATTTCTCGTTTTTCTCCTCGGCCTTTTCACTTAAATGAATATCGCATGATGGCACCTTCGTTTTGTTGGTAGAATTTCTCGTTCCTGGGGAAGTATGACTTTTGAGACATAAATCTAAGGGTCACCCTTCTCTCTAGGAGTGGCAAATAATTTTCATGGAGAATTTCAAGCAAAAGACATTACAATTATACCAGAAGAAACCTTCTGGATCCGATGTGTGGATGACATTAGGCGTGTGGTCTCACAGGAAAGAGGAACTTAGTATGTTCCTGAACTTTTAAAATCAGCAACATCACGCAATCAAATTCACAATGGAGGTGAAATAAAGCGGTTGCCTACCTTTCCTACATGTATAAATGAGCAAAAAATCATTTGGAAACCACAGCCACGCGGTCTACTGAAATAAAACTCATACTGACCGGTATTTGGATGCACGATCACACCACCATCGCGCCCAAAAAATCTCAGAGGTGAACACGTTATGCAATCGTGCCTACAGCATTTCTGACGCCGAAATTTTTGCCTTGGAGAAACGTCACCACATCTCTACACTAGAAAACATTGGTTATCCTATAAAAATAATCCTTAAATGGACCGCAGATGAAGAAAATTAGCGAAAAATAACCAATAACTGCCCCAATAAAATAACCGAGTAAAAGGCAAATGTATATGACACAATGCCATATATTCCAGAAGCGGCAGAAAAGGTAGGCAAATTACTTCTGAATCATAATGTGATATCCAGATTCTCTACCACTAAGGAAATAGACCTTGTGATCCCTAAGCCTAAGGACAGGATTCCCGATGTCATGCACGAAAGGAAATTAAAATCTAATCCAAGGAACACCAGAGGGACACAGAAAAGAAACATTTGTATTAAATTGAATCAATTTATTAAATTTAATCAATTATTAAATTAATTTTACCAACAAATAAAAAATTATACTAAATATATATACTTATAATAAAAAAAGTTTACTATTTACAAATGTTGTACGTGATGTTGAAGGTTGTTTGGGCTCCCCACTGGGTTAGGTTCTCCATCTCTGCCCGATCAATAGAGACAGCATTTCTTGAAACACCACTGCGTGAAACTGAATTTGTGGTTGAATTGAAAATACCTATTCGTTCATTCCCTGATTCCTTGGTTCCAGAGTTAGGATATTCACCATGTCCATCGCGCTCTATCTTAAGTAGTCAAAATCTCATTCCAATAATAAAACCATGAGTCCTACGTCCAAGCTTAACTTACGAAAATCCACCACATCCGTAACTCCGACGCACTACAATTTGAACACCTACCTGTTTCAAGAAATGCTGTCTCTAATGATCAGGCAGAGATGAAGAACTATACCCGATCGAAAGTCCGAACAACCTTCAACATATGCCGGGAAAGCCTTAGATATTTCTTCAAATTTCGTACGTCTTTCCGTCATTGCAAAACATGGCTTGTCAGAACCAGGACACAAAAGTGACTTTGAAAACGTTGACGTGCTGGCAAGACAACTGTTATTTGCTGGGAGTCATAAGAGAAGCCGTGGAGATTTGAAGAACCCGGAGAACTTCAACCGTGAAGATGGCTATAGCCTCACGATGACGTGTAAGAGAATAATTACTCCAGCCAATCAGGGCGCTCAGTTTCAAACTGAAAATGCAGCAGCCGTTGACAATGCGCCTTAGCAACCAGCTTCAATACATTAATCGGAGAAAATTTCAACGAAAATACTTCGCCAGACGACGCCTCCAGGAAGAGAGTCGAAACGTTTTTTACTTAATTTAGTCCTAGAAAAAACCATGCGGCATGATATAATCCATCACTCTCGGTATATCTGATGGTAATTACCCATTCCTTAATATTCCTAAGCTATTTCTAACTACTTCTCTCCCATAATTTTAGTATTTCTGGTTTATGGGCCGATATGTTGATGTTCATTGGAAGCCATCAACTTCGTTCACATTTTCAGGTATTTTTGTTATTTTATAGCTTCCCTCGCTATCTAGCAATTAGCTTTATTTGCATAGAGTTCCCGCGCTTTTGTTGTCCAATTCTAAAACAAAAATAAAAATACGAGGAAAAACAATAAAATAAAACTGAAGAAGAAAAAACAAGCAAAGACGAGACTACTATGAATCGCAGTACACAGAAAAAAAATCAAACTTTCATTAAAAATGAACTGCAAAAATCTACCCAAGAAGCTCCAGCTTTCACTTCCAATACCCTCCACTGGAAGCAAGAAGTTACGCAGACGAGAATTTATTCACTCACTTATGGTCACATGCCTTGATCTGGAATCGATGACGATGGATTTAAAAAAAAAGGCTTAGCGGACAGCAGCGCGGGCAGCTTAACGCCCATTCATCCTCGTAACCAAGGAAAGTAAAAAAAAGGCTGGTTGATCCTCCTATTCCGACCACCCGATAATTATCATTACCATGAAATATTTTTGTAAGTAAATTTTTTATTAAAAAACCTTCCAATGAAGAAAATGCAGACAAAGACAGGTCAATCCGAGCACTCTAAAAAAGGAAAAAAAAACTTTGAGCAGTGTGCGTATTCGGTGAAGATTATGAGTCCAGAGTATCAGCGAGAACACCCATCTGCTGCATGTGTTTCAACGGGCGGGTAAATGCCAGTTGAAGGGAGAGAGCCTTGAATGTTTCTGGGGTGAGGTAAGTTCTCACCAGCTTTCCGGTGGGGGGGGGGGGATTTTCAGAATGGGACGAAAAGCAGGTGACGTGGAGTGGTACACACAAACAAGCCGGTTGATGGATTCGGATTGTAAACCCCTCCCTACTCTGTATTCGAGGGGTAGTTTTTTTCCGAAGGAGTGCTGTGAATCGTTTAAACCCTCCTACCCTCCCCCTTTCTCTTCTCTTTTCGCCCCTGCATTAGTGGGGCGTGGGAAATGTTCCCCCCCCCACCACTCCCAGCCGCACGCACATTTCCGCCCTTCGAAACCCCAACAGAGAGAGAGAGCTCGTATCACTCGCTCTATCATCTCTTCCACCCCTCCCACCAAACGGGACTTAACGCAGGAATAACAAACACATATTAGGGATGGGTTGGGTGAAGAGGAGGCACACTGCACTCCTCCTGAACTCCCATCAGTTACGCAAATAACACGGGTTGATAGCAATAAATTTTCATCGTTCACAATAACTGGTGCACTTCTAACAGTGTATCTCAATCTCCGTGACACCCTGCAAGCCAACTAAAGGAAGTGTGGCAGGGGGTGATTCCGCTCCAGTCATGCATTAATCGTCAAAACACACCATCATTCTGTCATCACCTATTTTATTAACGTATTTTCCCAGTGAATAAATTTATACTGCCATTTGAATAACCTGCATAACTTATGCTCTTGTGGCGACATATCTTTTTGTAGTTTTGTAACTTATTTAAATTGTATAAGGGCGAAAAGCATGGGAATAAGTAACAAGAAGCCTCGTGACAACCAACGGGGATTGTTGGTTGTTTAAGAATAAATGGGCCACCATGTTAAAAGCAACACGCGTATTCTTTTGTATGTGCAATTCCCGACACCAAAAGTGGTGACCCCGACGCCACGTGATTTTAACACGCAATTATCACGTACATAGAAAGCAATTCAGGCGTCTAAAACTTAAAAAAAAGAAGAATTCGGAATACCCAATATCCTACATAACCCTTTCAATGCTAAGGAGACATACTTCTTGACTCTGACAAAAAACCAGTCTTGAAAGGGCGAAGTAACGTACCTACATGGAAGGAGATTTTACATGCGACATTTAGAAACGACTTCTAACAATCATTCTACTTATGTGGGATGATTAATGGGCTCAATACATCACGGGAACCATTACTTCAAGTTCAGTCATGCTGTCACCAAAAATATGCTAAATTATTACAAAATTACATTATGCATGTGACAGAAATAGCACGCAAAGCTGAAACGAAAAAAATTTGAAAAAATTATTAATTGAATTTTGAATATATCAAGTTTTCTTATGATGCTTCACAAAAATTGAATAAATTTGATGTTAAAAATTAAAAAAGAAACTTGATTATTTCATTAATCCACACATAAGTATTTTATCCTTATATAATTTATATAATTCCTGGAGATAACGGCTATCCAGTCAGCACCTTTACTGGTAAATATAAGAGTGGGCTACTACAAAAGCCTAGTATATTTTATATTAAAGTTGTATATATTCTACAAATATTTGCATGAATCTTTAGCTTTTATCACCAATGTATATATATTACCAATTGCACGCATGACCACCTTTTTCCACAACTTTATCAATTAAAGCAGGTCAAAAGCAACAGATCTTGTTCTACTCAGGTTAATAATATTGAAAAATTGGGAATTTCTAACGCCTGGTTTCCGTCAAAAACTAACGGCGTGTAGTTTCTATGTTCTATCAACTATTTATAAGAAATAAGTAAATTACTTCACGCAGTAACCTTTTACAGAATTGCAAAAAAATAGCTTGTGTTTTGAAGGCGTTTTCACCGTACCGCGTGAAAAAATGAAAATAAAAGTTACAGACTAAATTAATTATAATAATTTAATTATTTTCGCTATGTTTATATATTTATGTTTTGTTTTATGAATTTTTGTTACCAGTATAAAACCATATTGATGTGCCATCAATATTACAATGCTTACTTCGTACGTCTAACAGACGCTGAAATTAAGAAAACATTATTCGAATATGGTCTCTATTATGACTAGGGATATATCTCGGTCACACTACCTTAATGCTCTTCATGACCTTCCCTTCCTTCCCCTTACACTCTATTTTACCCCCCGCCCCCCAAATTGAAAAAAATCGCAATATAAATCCCGCAGATGCTTAAGTAAAAACACCTTGAAAACGGCACATAGCGGCGAAACTGTGGTAGGTTACGAGAAATGAATAAAGTGTAGATATCAATCGTGTCTTCCCTTATTCAACATCTAGAAATATCAAACTTCATGCTAGACTGGGATATCAAACAATATTGTGGATCAAATATTCAAACCAGCCCAAAGTGAACCAAAAAAAGTTCCAATATTCATTTCTTCATCTTTCTCTTCTACCCTCCTTTATGACTCTGTTGATGTATCTCTCCACGTAACGTAACCTCACGATGGCTTTCAGGCAAATAAACAGATGTGACAGCATAGCATCAAAGTCTCTTGCAGAAAAAAAAACGCTTCCATGCATCTTATTATGCTCAAAGATGTCTCCCAAAAATGTGGACGATTCTGACATTTCTGCTAGGAGCCGTGGTTCGTTTGTGTTACTTTCTGGAGATGCCGTGGAGATACATAAATGACTCGCAGTTAACGATTCCAACCTTTATAGTTGAACGACTTGACTGAAAAACATCTATGCTCAATTGGTCCTGTAGTTTAATATTTCCTTTCAATAGCATCCATATGACGATTAAATCCAGCTTAGTAGTGGATATTTACATCGCAGCCAAATTACGGTCATTAAATACGTTGAAATAGCCCAGAGGAAAATTCCACGTGTGCTGGAAATGGAATCGCGAACATTTGGCTTACCGTGCAAAAGGACATACCTCTATGCTACCCAGTATTCCCATTACACGATGTCATTATTGACGATACAAGGGAACTATATGTTTTCTCGAGGCAAATTCTACAGGAATGGATGTTTTTTGGCAACCAAGTACTACAAATGCATATCATTGCCCCATTACAATGCCGTAGCAAGGGGTGACCGCAGGGGGCGGTCTGCCCGCGTGGAAATTTCAGGGTGGTATTTTTAACATTAAAAATTAAAAAAATAATAAATAGCAAAACTATCAACTAACCCGAGAGTTCTATATTATATATTCTTTCCTTCTTCTATATTACCTATAGAGTCATCTAATAAATAACAAAATAGACCTTGATAATATCTTAAATGGTTTTGCTATAAAAAAAGAAAGAAAAATATTTTTGTATACTAATTTATAAATAAAGTTTTTTTTTTTTATTTTCAAATTTTGACTAGGTATTGTACATGTACATTGTACATGGGTTTGATGTGTATTTCCCAAAGTAAGGGCGGGAATTTACAGACCACTATAAGGCGGCTCAAACTATCGCTATGCCACTGCCCCATTAGAATTAATTGGAGGCATAAAATTTGCACTTTTAAATTATTTCGGTGCGCATAATTGGATGAATAAAATTCTGGTACCGTTTGTCTCCACGTAATGTCTTTGAAAGCTCGGCTACCAATGTGTGAAATTACTTTAAAATGCGTGAAGTTACTAAAATATAAATGCCAATTCATGTCATTTCTACTTTATTAAATTTACGCATCATTTTGGACTCATATTTTATTGATGACATTTTTTTCGTAATTTTCAGTTTGTTTTTATAATAAATAAAATGAAAGAAACTCAACTAAACAATAAAAAGAACGAGCATGAACCATCATTCCCTCATTAACGGAAAAGGCACATGTGTAAGACTGAATACTCTTCCTGTGAACCAGATTTCCTTGTCTACGAGTGTTTTAAAATAATTTTAATTATCATAATGGAGTCATAATCTGGCTTCTCTGCGTGGGAAGCATTTTTTATCCGGACTGTTAGTAAAATGAAAACTCTCGCCCGGAAATACTCAAAATTAGGACCGAAGCCATCATGCAAAATTTAAGCCATGTAATTTAAAATTTAGCATATTCTACAATTATCAGGACAAAAATACTTGAATGCAAGGAAATACAGGGCACGACAGAGGTAAAACGTAATTTACGAATTTTTTTGGAAAGGAACAAAAGACTGGACGGGTCAGGCAAGATAATTGAGTACATTTTAGACCTACATCACTATGAAATACGACTTGATACGCTGTCACGCGCATGATTGCAAATATTTACACCAAAGGGAATTTTACACTATTGGTTTATAACGATTACATGTTGATCAAAATTACTTTCACAATGTGATTTACATCATTTTCCCAATTACTTCCTTAAAACGTAGATTTATACCACAACCAATATGGAAGAAATAAGAAAACCCCGTAGACCAGATGTCTTATGAAACGTTATGATTTCCAAAAAAAGCATTCGTTAAAACTTTATTAAACAACGTACAGAAATGGTAGATTTTAGAAAATTTACTCGCACAGTGATTGCAGTTTATTAATTTTCGATGACTGAATATAAGAAATAAACTTATTAAATGTGTGAAATTCCCAGCGAAAATATCGTTCGCCTTGATTCGGATGATAACCAAGCCCCCTCGATATCGTGATGAGAGATCTCACCAGTTAATCTACCCAGGCGACCTCTTCCGCTAACAATTTCATGGCAGCTTTAAGGAGGGAAGATTCCTCACACGTACCGCGCACATGATGCCACTAATGAACCCGTGTCCGTGCGCTTAGCGCCCATGTCTAAGAAGTAATGCCAACTTAAAACTCAAAGGTGTTTACTGCAGGCGTATTAAAAGAACAGAGTATTTGCGTAAGTGAGGTATTTTGTTGAAATTTATTATAGCGAGTAGTGTTTGGTTTCGAAATGCCACGTACGAAATACCAAGGTATAATTCCAACTAATTAATTTAATAAATAGCTTTTAATATGCATTGTTTTAGCATCGAAATTGCCTAGGTCTAAACGCCCAAACATTGGTTCTTCGTAGTGTAACGTCATCTCCCATATTAGCATAAGCGAAATAGCCTAGCTGTGCGTTGAGAGTGAAATAGTATTTGCCTTTTCGAAGTTATTTCGATATTTGCTAATTAATAGCTAAAGTTTCGTCCGCACGCTAAGACTACACAGTCACACAATCTCCAAATCAACAAATGGTCGACTATGGGAGATGACGTCAGAGCCTACAAAACATGGCGGACCAGTGTTTCGGCGCAATAATAATTTATTAGATTTTATTAGCTAATAAAAAATTAAATAAAAGCCTCTCGAGCGTCAGAATGAAAATTTAGTGTCTTAAGTATCGATAGGTTTTTTAGATGTCACTTCCCAAAAGTGTGCAAATACTCTATTGGCGGCGCAGTAACTTAAGCGAAGGTATTCGTTAATGCAGCGGCGTGGGTTTGAATCCCAGTCAATGCAAAAGGTTTCTTCACTTTGAATTTAACGGATCTGAGTGATCACTCGCGAGAGAATTCGTTAAAGTTAGTGCGCGCCCAGTATCGCAGTTGTTTGAGTAGATTCATTATTCAATTTTCAGCGACAAACTTTTCGATTAACGTCAACCACTTAAATTATTCCTCTTCTCTCTGACATCATTTTAATGTCAGCGTCCAATTCTATGACATGAATTAATGGGAGCACTTAAAAATTCCTTTCTTGGCACATCATCCCACGGATTTCTCATTTTTGCGCTTGGTTGCCCTCGGTCGGAAAATTAATATCCTTCGCGCTCAACTGTTGGACCGGGATTGACGTAAAATATACACGTAATATCATTTTCATTACAGAGGCTATCAGATCTAGATGATGACCATTTAACCTACTATAATAAAATAAATGCAAAAACATCATCCGCAAAAGCTAGCCACCATCCCCAAATCACAACATTAGAGTCATATTTCGTTCTTTAAGCGCAGTGAGTACAGTTTTTACGAGTCAAAGAGAACATTTGATCGATGCAGTGCTCAAGTATTTTCAAAGTATTTTATTTAGTCAACGAACCTTTTCGACTTTTCGAGAAATTCGCAAAACAAGAAATCCACGACACAATTTGACAAAACTGGGCGTTTTTCAAGGTTAAGAAGTAGTTGCACTTAAAGAATTTGCGAAGAGAGAAGAGATCGCGTAGTTACTCGCGCAAATGAATTTCTTTTTTCATATTTACCCACCTCCAGGCACCGAAACTTATTTCTACAATATTTTCTCAAAAATATAAACTTTCCTCAAGGGCAGGATAGAAACGACTTTGGAATTCTCTCACATTTACCATAACGTATATTTTTGGAAACAATTCCACTACATTCCTGGGGCATTCTCAATTTTACTAAAATTTCAGTCTCTAATTTCAATCTTCAAATCCATGTCGTTTGCAAGTCCTGGTAAGCGATTCATTTGGAAAGTAGTGAACAAGTAACTTTAATGAGCAGCAAAATCTGATTTTGATATAGAAGACTAAAAGAAATTTCTGCAACCCCATGTAAAAAAATCCAGTGCATTCAAATCTCATTTACACATAAAGTAGCTTCAAAACTTCAAAATTATAGCCATTATTTTCACTATTATCATCTTATATTAAATCTATGTTACTAAAAGTTATTTTTAAAAACATGCCTCTCAAGAAAGTCCTAGATAAGACACATTCATTATATACTAATAACACCTGTTCACTTCCTTCTCGAAGTATCTCTGGGTTGTCTATCAACATCCACATTGGAACCATTAAAGACGATTCATTTCCACAGCCTGTGGTACCTTTCCCTCTCTTAATTAAAAAAGAAACAATGCGGGAATTTCGACAGCAAATATCTGAAAATTCCTGGATATTATCATTACAACAAAAAAACAAAAAATATGTTATAGGATTGCGAGAAAAACATTAAAATCATTTAATAATAAACAATACGCAAAATAGGAAGAAGTAGCTTGGTACGCTAAATTACACCGAAGTTATGCAACTCCAATGCCTGGAATTTTAATACCAGGCGATAGCAAAGTTAGTACTATTCACATAAGCATTCTAAGGGCGCACATGCTGCAAGCAATGATGTTGCTTCGCCTATCACACACCGCCTGTAATGAAAGCACGAGGAGAGAGAGGAATGAGAAGATTCTCCTTGCGCAAGATAAGTTAGGCTGGCGCCAAATTGGACGCCATACTTCGAGGAAGAGAGCGGTAGATCCAACAGGAGCGCTTTAAAGCAAATGTGTACGCGCCGAGGTGAATGCAACAATGTACGCAGCCACGGGGCGTTTAATGCTAAGGAGAGGGGAGACGTGGGGGGAAAACAGGGACAAAGGTGGGGTAGAAGCTCCCGGGATGGCTACGAGGCCCTGTAAAGAGCCTAGTCACGCAGAGTGGGGTAGATATATGAGAGAGATATAGTTGGAGTGGGGTAAAGCTTCCGACACAAATTCGTGGCCCTGAAAAGGGCCTTTGGATGCAGTGTGTGTGGGGGGTAGATGGATAAATAGGGTGGGAGCGGGAATAGAGCACCCTCCGACTCTTTAGCACTGAAAAACGCCGTGGTACGCATTTTTGGGGAGAGACATAGAGAGGTATAGGGTTGGAGTTGGGGGTAAAAGCGCCCGGGACGACTTCGTGACCCTGAAAAGGACCTTGGGATGCAGAGGGTTGTGGGGAAGTAATGCGTGGATATGAGAGCATTAATTCAACCACTCAAGATGAGATAGGGGTGGATGGATCCCGTGGGTGTCGCGAATGAAAATGGGAGAAAGCTGACGGCATGAGGGGAGGAAACAGGGTGGATGAATGAAGTTTTGGGGTTGGACGGGACGAGACGCCGGGTAAAAGGAACGAAATTAAATGAGATTAAACTGGGAGGAAAGGAGGGCGGGGAGGCCAAGATGACTGCAGCTTTCCCGCGAGTTCCAGGTGGAGCCGTAAAACTCCCCAACTCCATGTAGGAGATACCTCCAATCAAGAACGCACGTCTCGGTAACCATGTGCTTGTTGAGGACCCTAATTCAAACCGTGAAATACGTACGCACAAAAAACCTGTAGAAGGGAAGATGCATCTTTCACCGTGAAGGATTATGTGATGGTTTACCAATTATCGTTTAAGACAGACACGGAAAGAACGGGAAAGCATGGAGAAAGTTGAAGAAATAAACTTGATGAAGGCATAAAACTACTTTCTCCATTTGTCTCATTGTTCAGTGACATTCAAAAGGTAGATGAATAGAGAAATATAGTAGAAGTAGTAGCAGAAAGATATATTGGAGCGAATGGGTGCATGGACAAGATTCGATAAGGTCTTCCATTCATACTTTCTATAACGTTTGATACTTCGGAGTTATGTTTTTGGACTGGTTCCTATTATTTTTATTGCACTTTTATTGATATAAAGAGTTGTTCTTTTCTTAATTATTGCAATATTTTTTTCGCTGGTTGGTTTTGAGGGGTTGATTGACGAAGGAAAGGAAAAGGTATTGTTGGGATAGTTTGGGAGTGAGATGGGATGTGCTCCAGACTCCCGAAAGATAGTTGCTCTGTGCTGTAAATAAAATAGAGAAATCGCTGCATTGGGTATTTCAGAATTAATTGAAAGTGATCCGACATTACACTACATTTAGCGGTGTAATACTGTGATTTAATGCATACAATTGCATTATTGGCGATAAAGAATGTTGAAACTATCGACTAGAAATTGAACATTTTCATATCCTTTAGTTGCAGTACTGTAGTAACATAAAATTGTATTATCCCCAGTGAGTGTACAAAATGGGTATATGTAATCATATTAATCCTTCTAAACACCGTATCACGACAATATCAGAAACATTTTCCGATTTCTGGACGCAGAAAATGTAGTAAATGACATCAGCATGACCATAGATACCGAGACAGCTAGTGAGGGGATGGAATTCAAAACGTTGGTCATCAGTCGAAAATATCACCATAGTTATATAGACGGTGAAGGTTATGAAATAAATTTTAAAGCAAAATTAGTTTGAAATATCGTCTGCTTTACGTTTGAAATCGATTGATAAAATTACAAAATCATTACAACCGAATATGCAATTTAAAATGGTACATGGGATACGCTCTTGAAAAACAGCTAGAGAAATAGTCTATTCTACTCACTATAACGATATCCGAATACAATGTCATGTGTACATGGGGAATTGGATTAGTTTCATCAACTAATTAATTCCATTAAACTATTTAAATCACCTGAAATGCTCGACGGCCGGAAATAGATAACTTAGTGACGACAACTATGGTGATTATAGTGCCTCATGAAAAAGGTTTCCCTTAGTCGAAAACATTATATTTTCATCAATACCTTGTATAGTTTTTATTTTCCATGACATCCATGAAAAGGAGAAGGAATTAAAGCGATGATGACTGGGAAGTTGTAGTTAGAGCAGTCTAATTCTCCGTCTAAAGAAATCTAAGAGACAATTTGCGGTTTCAGGGAGAATTAAGTGAAATTTTTCCATGTTTGGAAAACATGGAAACATGGAAAATTTTCAACATGGAAAAATTTCACTTAATTCTCCCTGAAACCTTAAATTGTCTTAAAATTGCTAGCACAGCAGATCAGGGTTAACATTAACAAATCTAAGAGAGATCAGTAAAATGATTAACTTGTTTCCCATAGATGACGCCAACAAAACATTACTTAATATACTGTTAAAGCCTCCCTGTATCACGCAAGGAATTTCTAAAACCATTATGAACATAACATCTCCACAAGCGGAACTTTTGATTGAAAGATGTTTAATGTTTTAATCCGTTCACACCCAAAAAATGTGAGCAGTAGTAGAGGATCAGTACCGATGCGTTGCTAAAAGCTCATGCTAACAGAAATGCTGTTAATAAATATCGTTAATCGATATTGACAACATCAAGTTAGCTTTGTAATGCATGAGAAGGACATATTTTGATACTATGCTGTAAAACACACGCCTCCAATATGGCTTTGATTTTCACGCCAGTAAGGAGTAAACTTCGCACTATATATTCTAATATCACACTTCTACGTATTGCGCGATATGCGCGGAGATCATTTGATGAATTTATCTCTTCTACAGCGTTATCTCTTTTACGTTGGCAGCGTTAAATATTTCGCCTTATTTCAAGAGTATCGTTACCACGTGCCTAACATTGGATTATTGGCTGAATTTCTATTATTCCAACCAACATTCACTTTTCTGAAGCGATAGGTTATAAGTTTCGGGAAATTATTTACGTTTTGCACGTCTATGAAAAGTCCCAGTGCCTCCGTATTTAATAACATGTCTAGTGACATTACAAAAGGCAACCCGTTTTTTGATGAAATTTTCGAGAGTCGAGAAGCAAAGGATAAATATTGATAAGAGTTATCGTAGTTTTTCAAGTTTTCCCAACCGTTTGTTGGTTTCATCACGCTCCAATTCAACGGGCTCTAGTATTTCTTCCTTATTTTTGAACTCGGACCGGACACATAATTAATAATAACTCCGACTTTGTCTGCTAATCACTGGTTTGTAGCCAATTTTTGAACAAAAAAACAAATGACTCAAAATCATTTCCAGAGCCAAAGACTACCTGCTAAAATCAGTGAGACCCAAAGTCTCCCGTAAGCATCGACTGTAAGTGCAGACCGTTGGCTTTGAAAAGCTGAAAACGATTTACTCAGTCCGTGCATTCAGTCCACAGAATATTTACTCTGGTGGAGTAAATGTATTTCGGCAAAGAGTTTTGACCAAATGGGAACGTGTGTGCATACAAGCATTAAAGTTATTACCTCAAGGGTGCAAGGAGAAGGGTCCTTAAAGGGTTTTGGCCGGGCATCGATTTTGGGTTCCGAAAGAGCTAGAAAGTTACGCTAAGCTGCTTACACCCATGTTATTTACCAGGGACGGCTCAGTGGAGAGTAGAAAACGACGCTTGTTGGAAGCGCGGTGGAAAAAATTTAAGCCTTCTTACGCAGGAAAACAATTTGAGATATTGATGAGAAGCCCTCCTAATCATTTACCAGGTAAAGAATTGTCTCCGATCGCGAGCTACGTTGCCAAACTACACATACTCCCAGCAAACAAAGCTGAGGTAAGAAATAAATAAAATAAATTAAATTAACATATTAAAGAGACCCTTCTCTTGGACTACAACCTTGTCGTGGTTGAAGGGCTTGCGTGCTCCGATGACCCCTAGAGCTGCACTGGCGGGAGCATTGCTCCTGGTAGGGTCACCCATGCCAGATTGGTCGAAGGTAAGGAGACAGACGAATGGTAGTCCGCGCAGCGTCTGTACCTCAGTGAGGCGGCTGCAAAAGGCGTCTGACCCCAGTGGGGCGGCCTCTGAAGTGATGGTGTCACGTAAAAAACACTATTGAGTAAGGCCAAGGAATACTACCTCAATTAAAACAAAAACCTTGAAATTATGGACAGTTCTCAATTGATAATGAATCCTGGCAACTACGGGACTCGGCCAAGAGGGCCGGGTGTCGTGCCCGGCAGCGGTGGGAGCAAGGCCCCTGCGGTCGTCATCACACGAAATCCTTGCTCAGACGACGCAGCAGCAGAGGAAAAGAAGATAAAGAAGAGGAACGAAACTATTAGAATAGGCACGTGGAATGTTAGGACTATGCTGAGGGCAGGGAAACTAGAGAATATAAAGCAAGAAATGGAGAGGGTGGGTGTAGACATCATGGGTCTGGGTGAAGTTAGATGGAAGGATGACGGGGATTACTGGAGCGGCGACTATAGAGTAATTTATAGTGGAGGGAATGAAAGTCAGCGCGGGGTTGCATTCGTAATGAATAGGAAACTTGGTAGAAAAGTAGTGTATGCAGAACAGGTGAGTGATAGAATAATAGTCGTGGAACTAAAAGCAGAACCAACGAATTTAGTTATAATCCAGGTTTATATGCCTACCTCTAACCATAAAGAGGAGGAGGTAGATGGGGTGTACGATCAGCTAGAGGAAATAATTGGTAGGATACCAGGAAGTAAGCACCTGGTAGTAATGGGGGATTGCAACGCGGTGGTGGGTGAAGGAAGAGATGGGCGGGAGGTGGGCGATTACGGGCTAGGAAGAAGAAATGACCGGGGCGAGAAAGCTGTGGAGTTTTGCCGCAGAAATAACCTAGTAATTACGAATACATGGTTCAGACATCATCCTCGACGTAGGTACACTTGGAAGAAGCCGGGAGACACAGACAGGTTCCAGATAGATTATATAATGGTACGTCACAGATACAGGAATAGTGCTAAAAACTCGCATACTTATCCAGGAGCTGATGCAGACACAGACCACAACTTATTAGTCATGAAATGTCGGGTAAAACTGAAAAAGATAAGAATGGGAAGGAGGGTACGTAAGTGGACTATGGAGGCATTAACTGGGGCAATGAAGAAGTATCGGGAGAAGGTGGATGAGATAATGGGTGAGGATCATGGAGTTAGATCAGTGGAAGATGAATGGGGAAGTTTGAAAAATGGAATTATAGAAGCGGCGAAAGCAACGGTAGGCGTAGTGAGTGCAACTAAAATTAGAAAACCGTGGATCACGAAGGAGATGATCAGGGAGATGGAGGAGAGAAGGAAATGGAAGAGTGTAAACTCAGAGCTAGGTAAGAGAAAATACCGAGAATTTAATAACAGGCTTAGAAGAGAAACAAAGAAAGCAAGAGAGGCGTGGTGGAGAGAACAGATCGACGCGTTAGAGAAATACCAAAAAGAGGGAAGAGCAGATGCATTATATCGGAAAGTAAAGGAACTGACGGGTGGTAACAAGGGAAGGGGAATTACAACGATAACAGACAAGACGGGAAAGGTAATCGTTGAACCGAGAGAGATCCAGAAGAGGTGGAAGGAGTATGTTGAAGAGCTGTATGGTAAAGAAATAAGGCCCAATAGGTTAGAGATAGAAAGGGAAGACGATATCGACAGATATGGCATCGGACCAAGTATCCTAGATAGCGAAATCGAAAGAGCTCTACGAGACATGAAAAGGAATAAGGCGGTGGGAATAGATGACATACCTGCAGAGTTTTTAAAGAGCATGGGGAAGAACGGAAGAGGAAAACTTTTTGCGCTAATTCGTAAGATTTATGAGGATGGAGTGTGGCCGGAAGACTTCGCGAAGACTGTACTAATTCCTATACCGAAGAAGAGTAAGGCAAAAACTTGCGAAGACTATAGGACAATAAGCTTAATATCCCACGCGGCCAAAGTAGTTCTGAGGATTCTAAGCAGAAGGCTAGAGAAGAAGGCAAATGAATACCTAGGTGACGACCAGTTCGGGTTTAGGAGAGGGACGGGAACGCAAGACGCTATAGCGGTGATGAGGACGCTAGTAGAAAGAAACCTAGAGTATGGACAGGATGTTTTTGCATGTTTCGTAGATTTCGAGAAGGCATTTGATCGGGTGGAATGGACGAAATTAATGGGAGTGTTGAAGAAATTAGGGGTCGATTGGAGGGACAGGCGTCTGATTCGAAATTTGTATATGAATCAGACTGCGCAGGTTAGGGTAGCCAATGGAGAATCGGGATGGGCCACGATAGGACGGGGAGTGAGGCAAGGGTGCCAACTATCGCCGTTGCTTTTTAATGTGTATTCAGAAGAAATGGTAAGGGAGGCTTGGGGGGAGGAGGAGGTAGGAATAAAGGTAGGAGGGGAGCTGATAAAATCAGTGAGATTTGCAGATGATCAAGCATTGGTTAGTCAGTCGGCGAAGGGGTTACAGTCAATGGTGAATGCATTAGAGGTGCAGTGCGAAAAGTATGGGATGAAGATCAATCACAAGAAAACGAAAGTAATGAGATTTTCTAGAAGTAAGAAGGCGGGGCTGAATATAAGGGTGGGAGGGCAGAAGATAGAGCAGGTCGAGCAGTTTACGTATCTGGGTAGTATTTTGGAGGCGAATGGGTTTAGTGGTAAGGACATCAGATGCAGAATTTCGCTAGCTAAAGAAGCATTTTCGAAGAGAAGGGAATTGATGAGGGGGGGTCTGAGAAGAGACGTAAAGAAGAGGCTGGTGAAAACTTTAATATGGAGCGTGGCGCTATATGGGTCGGAAACTTGGTCATTGCGAAGGGAGGATGTGCGTAGGCTTGAGGCGTTTGAGATGTGGGTTTGGAGAAGGATGGAGAAGGTTAGCTGGATGGCGAGAAAGACGAACGAGGAGGTATTGGATATGGTCGGAGAGGAGAGGAAGCTTGTGGCAGAGGTTCGGAGAAGGCAGAAGAGATGGATGGAGGAGGTTTTGAGAGGAGAGGGCATGTTGAAGAGAGTGATAGAGGGGAGAACACTGGGGAAGCGTGGAAGAGGAAGGAAGAGGATAGGAATTCTGGACGAAATAAGAGGAGGTAGAGGATATGAAGAATTGAAGAGGGATCTAATAACGGGCCATCCTTAGGAGGGAATGCGAGACAATTTCTATTAGGTTGGGATACAAAATGGGGACTGTCCAAGAACCTACCAATCAGCTGGTAGAATACTTGAATGAATTAAAGGAGAATATATAATAAGGTTCATAAAGGCTCAGAGACTACAGTGGCTAGGATATTTTGAAGAATAAATGGGACTGCCATGTCAAAGAGGATGTAATATGGAAAATATCTGCACCAAGGAAGAGAGAAAGACCTAGACTGACTTCGTTTCAAGAAATATATAAAGATCTCGATAGGATGAAAGTAAAAGGGTGGAGGAGGAAAGTGGACAACAGAGAGCAGTAGAGGGAGATTGTGCAGTAGGCCAAAACTCTCCCCGAGCTGTTGTGCCGACGGGAAGTAAGGAAGAGACAAATAGAATGACTCAAAGTGGCGATGTTAGAATCTTTATTCGTACTAGCAGACCTGCTGCCTGCTTTGCAGGCAGTCTGTCTGGTGTGCTCTTAAAGTTAACTTGGTGTTTTTCCTTTTTTTGAACTACTCAAGTGGAAGCAGTGGGAAATGTGGCTAAATGAGTGTATATGTTTCCCAAAAATTAAAAAAACATTCAGAATAATTTTTCTTCCCCTAAACAGTAACTTCATTGTTTTAAGCCTTACCATCCCATGCAAACTTGAGAAAGAAATAAGGTGGCGCGAACTTGAGGCGCGATCGCCGGCGGGGCCCGTCATGCGTTGCAATGCCTCTTTTTTTTAAGTAGGCACACATATTCAAAGCAGACACATTTACATGTTCAACATTAATGAAAGAAAATTACATTTTGTATAATAAAGTAGAGTTGAAAATTTTATTCAAGTGCTTCCGGATATACAGTATGTTTGGTCCTACCGCTAATATATAATATACAATTGATAACATATAATGACAACGAATAATTTACCATGCGAAAAGCATGGATTTTCGAGATTTAATCCACGCACTTGAAGCAATCGACCCTTGTTGATGTAATTGAGAAGGCAAGGTGAACGGAGAACTGTAGTCGTTTGACTAAAACTATCAAATTAGTCACTAAACCTGGCCTTTAAATGCTGCAGAAGCGAATAGCCATTCTTAAAATCGCTGTTAAATGGATATTCAAGCCCGGTTGCCAAGGAATAATCTATTGTTGAAAAGGAAGAAAAATTGATGAATTTCGAGATGAAAACGCAGTACCTGGACAAAAACGAAGCGTATAAGAAAATTGAATGAAATAATCAAATAATAAATTCTTTTATGCGTTCTATGATGCAAATTTCCATCCAATATCTTGAATGCAAGTAATTTAAAATAGCAAATTAAGAAAAACCTGCACCGAATTCAATGATTTTCTTATGGGTGACAATGTTAAAAATATTGGGTTAAAAACAACCCCAAAATTTGCCGCCTACCAAACCAAATTTACTACCAAATCATACAGACAGAATCCACATTTAATGCACCAAACCTCATTTCTCTAGCTCAAAACTTGAGAGAAATATAAAGAAAATGGATACAGAATGACTGACTGACTGGCACGCTACAAAATTAATATATATAGATTATTCCAACGAAGAGAATGTTCAGAATAAATGCAAAAATTATAAACAAATGCAGTTTGTTGACCGATTAATCGCTAACTTACGGTTAATTTACATCCACCCACCCTTCTATAAACCTCTCCCTCGCAAATAAGTCAGCCTAGAAAATCAGTTATCTACCTCGTTACCCCTCTTTCCCGCCATTCCGTCTTCTGTGTATATTGTTAATACTGTTATTTTATATGCAATATATTTTATTTCGTGTTAATTCTTTAAAATAGTTTATTTCCATGTTTTCAATGTCAAGGCCAATTCTGTCAATCATTTTTTATCTATTAAATAAATAAAATAAGTACAGCTTAGATGCTCCTCTCTTGATCGGAGGGGTTCCTAAAATTGCACGATGGATTGAAAAAATGAAAGAGACATGTTCCTTCACTCTAGTTACGCCACTACACGACGATGCAGCGAGCATTTGGAAACCTCCACTGAAAGATTAAATTCGCAAAATAAATTGCAAAGACATTCCGCACACTTTCTTAAAAACTGGTACGGGCGTACAGGGTGTAACACAGCTGATGGGAAGAGTTAGTTAGATTTTCAGGGTAGACAAAGATTACGTGAAATATTCAGATCACGCAAATTTCAGGGTAACACGGAAGTTATTACTTTTTTCCCACACTATATCACTATAACCGATAAAAGCGTCACTGCTGAGCTGATCGTTGCGAAAATGCCTTCTTCCCAAGTAACATTACGGGCTACTATAAAAACACAGAAAGGCATTCTGCTCACACACCTTAAAATTTCGTTCTTTTCTTCCTCTAAAATCTTATACCTTTTCCCTCCCTCCTTCATCACTAGTGCCCTAACGCATTCTGTCACACGCCCCTTCGGTGGCTCGCAAAGCAATGCGTAGATATAGGTGAATGTCTTTTGTCACAGTGACCTGTTTTTGTTAAACTACAAATATGCTTAAAGAATATTGGAAGAGCCAGTAGGGAAGACGTTCCTGAAAACATTCGTATGGCGGGCAGCGCTTAGAGACATCTACATACTACCCCGCAAGCCGCCTCAATAGGCGTGTGGCGGGGGGTGTTAGGACACCAGCCGTTTACATATAAAAAGGAAACGCTCTAATGAAATTACGCCTAGCATTTATTAAAGTCCCTTATTGTTCGGGGGAAAAACGAATTCCCATACCTATCCGTTCGGCAAAATATCTCTCTTAATTTATCGTTTCTGTCGGACCTGGAAATATAGTGGGGTTCTAATATGATGAGATATGGACAATAGGAAAGCTGGAACAAAAGAGAATAGAGGCTTTCAAAACTTGGCACTGGTGGAGGATACTGAGGATCAAATGGATGGATAGGGTCAGAAACGAGGAAGTGAACGGAAGAATAGAAGAGGAGAAAGCAACATGGGAGCACTTTCTGGAAGAGAATGTCCAAATGCATAGGCTCCATTTTGATATACAACGAATTTTTAATGAAATTAATGGAAGGGAAAGCCACACGAGGGAAACCAAAGAGAAAAAACATTAGCCAGCTGAAATGGGATATGAAAGAGGAGAACTACAAGGTCATAAAAGTCCAGGGGACAGGGTAGAATGGAGGGTTGCAGTCAATAAATTATAGGATTGAATCTCTAATGATGGTGATCAACTATTGTTATCTTCTCCAAATAGTCGACAACGACCTCCTTTCCGTCTCCACCACACCAATGAGTTCCTCGTTTGCCTTTAACTCTTCTCTATTTCCCACCACCAAATCTTAAAATCCTCATCTTCAATGCACGCCGTAAACGTACAATCTCTATCCGGATTCACCCAAGACTTGGAACCACAAAACAACACGCTGCATTCTAAATATTCAGCTATTCTTTCCCTTGCAAGGAGTCCTCATCATTATTTGACGGACCGGACTCTGGTTATGCAAAAGGCCTCCTATCATCAGAAAAAAGCAACCTTAGAACAATGGTTGGGCTGCTAACTGGCCACAACAAAGTGAAACATGAACAGCATTAGAACGGAAGGTGCACCAAGATACAGGTGGTGTGAAAATGATAAAGAAAATACATCCCATCTCCTACACAATTGTTCTGACTCTGAAAGGATCTGAAGCTTCTACCTATGTACAGTGCCGGCCCAAGTTTTTTTTTAACAATTATATTTGGCCGCCCCTAATAAGGAATGTATTTACCAATTTTGATGTCTTAAACCACGCGTTAGTTTAACGGATACTCTTAGCTTTCAGAACGATCCTGTTAACATTTTCGTTTCCTTTCCCGCCAGGAACCCAAAATGTAATCTATAAGTCGTTTAAAAGCTTGCAGTTTTCCGAGGAAAAAGGTTTTTAAGGATTATTCAAATTATACCTACTTTTGGAGGGGGCGTAATTTCAAGCTTAAATTGCAGTGCAATTTCAGCGACGAATCCTGTCAATGGGTAGGTGACAAGAATGCTTATGAAGGTTATTGTCAGTTCAATGGCTTCATTGTGCTCTTTGTTGGAGTTAGTTATGAGCTTCAGTAACTTTTACGATGTATTAAAGAAGTTCACTTTGGATTACACGCTGGAAGTTGGCAAAGTTTTCCGGTTTTCACACTTTCTGTCCCGTTTCCACTTTCATTTATGAGTCGCAGACTAGCCTTCCCTACGACCACCCGCCTGTGGCTTTCTACTACATTTCCTACGCCGTGTGTTGGCGCTGTCTTTGTCTATACCCTTTGCAGAACACAAGGACATTAGGGACTCACTCATTAGAGAGATCCTGGTCTTCGGCATAGCTATAGGTCTGCAGGGGTATAAATTCAAAGAGATGGAAGAGCATAATTTGGTCATCAGGTCTGGATTCCTCAAGATTCTGAATAGACAACTGCACTTACATCTATCATCTATCAATTCAGGGCTTAGATAAAAGAAGGGAGTAGATGGCATCTTGACGCCCGAAAGTAAAGCATATTTTTGGCTAAAAATATGATCAACATAACATGGCTCTCTCGCGCAGTTTTTCCATGAGATTTCTGAAAATCAACATGATATTTTTAGAAATTTATTTCTGCTAGGCATTTTTCTAGATAAATTATAACGGTGTCGCGACAATTCCAGTTCTAATATCTATGATTCCAGCGCATTAACAGCACAAACTGATCCATTCAATATTGCTTATTGCGAATTTTGATGGCTTCGATATTCCCCTGACCTATCGTGCCGTATGGTTCCATCTAATCTCTTCTATAATGTATGACTTAGAGTCACCTTCATCAATTCCCTTATCCACGAAAATGCTTCCTTGGCCAATTCAATTCTGCTCCCGAATCCTTATCAAAAATCCCATTCTACTCAGCCTATGTCGGTTGTACCGTTCCATTCCCTCCATGGCCCTCTCTCCTTTTAATTTAGTCTTGCCTTCCTACTTCTACGAAAATCTCATTACTTTCGTCTCCTTACGACTTATCTTCATCCCATATATTTTACATCGTACCTCATACGCATTTGTCATCGAACTACAGGCCCTTACCTGACTAGGACTAACGCATTGCCATCCTATATTGAGGAAATTTATCATTTTTCTAAGATTTTTTCTGGGCATCCCATTTTTTTTCGTAGAAAGTAAATCATAGTGTGAGACGGGCGTGTTATCAACGGACGCGGTGACCCTTACAAATTTATGGTCGGTAGTGACCCACTTTAGTAATAGGTCAAGATCATTTTGCGGCCATCCTGATTAGGCACTTTTTGGAATGCGGCAGTCCTACATAAGGCTACGAAAGGGAGGTAGGTATAAGGTATTAAAAATTTACGACAGAAAAGGGTAAAAAAATAATAAGTACTAGTTTGCAGGACGGACAGGTTTAAAATGTAATTTGTCCGCGTACTATTAGAAACCACCAGAGAAATGATCGATGCAGCCTAAATAATGTAAACGTTTACAATAGGTAGCGTTGTTTTCATGCTCTTTTTATCTTATTTTCCATTTTTGCATTGGATGCTAATTTATTTTGAGTGATGTATTATTAAGTGTCATTAATTTTGTAAAAAAATTGCATAGTCCTCGTGATATATTAGAGCAGTGTTTACCCCACATAACTAGAATGATGGTTATCATCCGCATTGCATGTTAAGTCCCTACCACGTATGTTACTTAATTTAGCATAAAGTATACCTAGTTAACTAGCTGGTTAAAGCATTGTTATAGTAATATAACATTGCTGGTTATAGAATGGTGTTTGGCGGTTAGTGCTTTCAAAGTTAGTGGTATCACCCCTGGCTATCAAAGCACAGCATTCAGGTGACTAGCAGGGCACCAAGTAGATATATATTAAATACTCTTTTCAAATTATAAGTGATTTATTTCGATAAATAGTACTTATAAATGAGTAAATTGAAGCCAAGCAGGATACATGAGCATATTTTTTAACGGCAACGCAGCCTGATTTTATGGCTCCAAACTCATTCCCAGTTCGCCATTACCATTTGAAAACTGGACGAAGTTCAATTCTTAAAATTCATTGAAATGATATGGATATATGAAAAGGATTTCTAGGATACATGTCGTTGTAATGGCTGGCGCCCAGAGCGATGTAGGTGCTGTAACCGTAAAATCATAATATTCGACCCATATTTCGAAATTTTCGAATGATAATTGGAGTGGGCATAAACTACATAGGATCAGGATCAAGAGTGAATAGGCGTGACCTATATACATCACCCATAACGAGTTAGCTAGAATTAGCATTGTTCTTCTTTCTGCTGTCAATGTAAAAAGAATGAATTAAAAGAGGAATAATTAAAAACAGAAGGTTTTTAGAGGACCATCCCCAACAAAAAATTACACTAAAACATTCCTACGCTACAGTTTTGTTTGGCTTCAAGTGAACAAGAACTGATTAAATTAAGAATGATGGAGCTAAGTTATTCATCCACGCATAGCAAGAGCGAATTTCATTCCAATAACAGCTCACAAACGTTAACTTATTTATCTTACGGGTATTTTTTAAGTTCAAAGAGAATATTAATTAAAAAAGCTCCTTCCTTCAGTTATACAACATTAAAGAACAAGAGCTTTAAAGATCTCTCTCTCTCTCTCGTGCTGGACTGAGCATAACCTGTTAGATATATAAGTTCGTAAACTGTGCTTTTCTTAAATTAACCATTCTTTTTGTACAATTTATAACAACAAATACAGGTTTTCCAACTGTTTTCGTTTGGAATTAATTGAACTAAAGGTTGTAGAAAGCGATAGAGAATTGAGGCTTTAAACGGTTTGATGGCAAGCAGATATTATGAAGGTTTTGAAAGGGGATTTTATTATAAAACATTGTATCATGAAGGAGACGTTTAATTTTACTTTGGAAGGCCCTTCGATTGGACATAATACTCATTTTGTTGAATACGAGTAGCTGTAAGCAATGACATTTACCTGTTAGTAAAATGTTTTTAGTTCAGTTAGAGTATTTAATACATACTTTGGGATATATTTTCAGGGACAGATACTCTCATAGACTATAGTAATAATCCATCTATGGCTGAATGGAAACACAATTATTTAATGAGGCATTCAATGACAATCATGTCGTAGTAGTAGTATTTTTGTTTAACATGCTTCGACGGCTAAGGTCATTTCGCACTTACTGTCTGCCACGCGCAGACAGGGGCAACAGCACTCGGACGAATAGGCGGATCACCCCTCCAAACTCGAGCCGAGCCCAACGATGCTTAACTTCGGTGACTGATCGGGAACCGGTGTTTCCATCGTGGCAGGCCGTTGCCCGACAATCATATCTATGTATTATATACATGGTATCAATATGCAGTATATATAACGAGTTTAGCAATAAATCTGAAATGAAAATTTAAAACGATGAAGATATACCTTTTCATTATTCGTCAGTCACGCATAAATCATCATCTAATGATAATAGTCGAGGAATGCAGATGGATCTAGTGCTGGCTCAAAACGCAAATCACTTGGTCTGCAATTCTTACACAAATATAAGATAAATAATTTGTAAAAGAAATATTTCAACTCAATCTAAACCAAAAATCAACCACTGCAAGAAATTATAGTTTAATTATTCTTCCTAATTTAAAAATCCTTTATTAGAAACTTTTTTCCCACTAAATAAGCTACTCAAAATAATTATCCGACCAAATATGTTGTCTCTATTTAATACTGACCATCCTTTAATCAAAATAGCAAGGAAACGTCTGGAGACACGAAATTTTAAAGTTACTCTTACTGTCGCGGCGGATTCCAAATATACGGAAATATTTCGAACATGAGTGAGATTTAACAAGTTATTTCTTTTTTAAGCCAAAGCACTTGAAGACTTCGATGAGAAATCTTTTTAATACATTGTGCAAAATTTAAAAATGCGATTAAAATAATTTTGAGAAAAGTTTCAGAGGGATTTAGTTGTAAGTTTAGTTTTGAGTAATTCGGTCCAAAACGTTCAAATTTATTCATCATGTCTCAGGACCGATGCGGTGAAACTAATACGTGACGAACGACGAACTCTTAGCAGTTTTTACGCTGAAAAATGCTTAATGCGTCCGGTTTCGATACTTACATGTTCTTGATAACGACTGAAAACATCAAAATCGATCGCATTAAATATTTCTTAGAGGAAAATTGCAATATGTTTTTCCTTAGTTAAACGTTAGGTACTTGAATGTTTCCTTAAAACATAATTCTCTCCTTTCAGTATTGATCCTATAAATGTTTCATGGACGACTTTAATTTTTATTACGTCTTCCACGTCTTTTATGCAATGCAATTTAATTTTTCCACTAGTGTCTGTACGAAAGTCTATTACTGAAAATTAATTGTCACAAATGAATAAAAAAGTGATGACACAAACGGCCTCCTTCGCGTCCATACTCCTACACGCATGATCTTTTACTTCCAATTCAACCAAATGAAAATTCGACCGTGAAACAGTGTTTCTCGTTCGTACCAACTCAGCTTGTTCCATCAGTAAATAATCATTTAAGGCACAAACCAAAGGGTCAATACTCCGACGCCAACTTCATAAATACGCACGCCGCAGAAGGCAATCAAAGCGACAAGGGTCAGGATGTGATCGCAGTGAGATCCAATCCAAAGGATTTTCCCGGAAACTCGATCAATTGCCCGAAATACCACCATGATTTAGAAGGCTCAGGCCCCATTCAGCAGAGACCTTCCGCAACCGCAAAATCATGCACGCACAATTGATTCGCGGGTCGGAAACACAGGAGGGGTAAAGGAGGAATGATAAAAGGATGCGAATTATCGGTTCAAAGGGGTTCAGAGAGCGGCGATGCGATAGCGAAGGTACCTGCTTTATGAGATCTCGCTCCCTCTCTCTGGCCACATCCCCTATATATTAGTTTTCATCCCCACCAAAAGACATGCAAGGTTTAAATAACTCGAATTTTATATTCTCATGGAAATATATCATTTTTACTCACTTCCATTCGGACCAACGCCCACAGGTAGATTACCCTAATATTAATAATAATCGCAGTAGCACAATTTTAAGTCTGTTTCATACGATACTTGATCCAGCACAAAACTACCAGCTGGTACCTTATATTAAGTACGGAATCCACTATTATTTGAACCGTCCAAGAAAGTTTCTCAGGATCATTGTACTTTTACTGACGAGGAAGCTGTTTTTATTCATTCATATCGCATGCCTACTATTTCCAAGTAACTTTGGATTACACTGTATCTGATGCTGCAATGTGGACTGGAGACGAGAATATCTTGTTCGTATAAACTCCCAATGAAATTCGCCGAGGAACTCATTCGAACTAAGATGGCTTGGTGGTGTAACTGGCTGACACACTTGACTTACAATTGAGAGGTGCAAGTTCGGAACTCTGTCAAATCGAATGATGTATTTCATGGCGAATTTTAACCCCTTGGTGCGCATTTCTACTATGATTTTAAATTAATCAATATGAGGTATCAGGTGACCACAACAACAACAAGTGGCCAGAAAAGTACTAGACGCAAGGAGGTCATAGTGGAACTGATTTCAAAAAGTGAAGATTGCTCAGCGACTGTAAAAGCTAACGCAATTGATCGACAGCAACTAAAACCTACTGGGAGCGAGTATCAAACTAATACCGCATCATTTATGAAATGAAGTAGCTCAGCTAGTACGATAGCCTATGAACATCTTTCTCGTCGGCCAACATATTCAGTATGACATGATACTGGTAACCTGGCGAGCATCATCTAGCTTAATGGAGCAAGTATCGTGAGAAACGGGCTTCAGAGGCCTGAAGCTTGGGGCGATAACTATAGCAGAAGAAAGAAGGATTGAAGCAATGGAAACGTGTAGTTACCGAAGAATGAAGAAAAGCAAAGGCACGAAGAGATTTACCAAAGACATTCTACCAAGAGTCAGAGAGTAAATATGTCAGTTCTTTGAATAATAGGCTATAATTTGACATATTATTCAACACAAAACTTTTTTGAAAACGGTAATGGAATGAAAAATAAATGTGATGAATTAAAGATATGTAATAGATAATCCATGAAAACTCATCTCAGTTTCTATTCCTCACTTTACAAATCCATTTTTCCAATTCTCTTCCTTTTCTAATCGCTGAATTTCTCACATCTCCGGCCACTTGCTCTTGCGGCGAATCGATGGGTATAGTATGTAGATGAATCTGATGACCTCTAAAACAGCCCATCTCATAACTCTCTCTGTCTCCATCTCTCTTTCAATCTGTTTTCTATTTGAAGCATTAAGGAAAAAATAAACGGAAGGGATGATAAAAATTATTTCGGAGATTCCACGGGTAGGACCCTTCCACTAAACCCCCGAGCCCCGCATCCAGTCCAAGATTTTAAAGGTTTCATCATCGTCGTCGGTGGCGGGGCTGATCGCAATTTTCCAGCCGGAGAGAGAGAGGGAGGGATGCCGCCAATTCCCCTGAGGGGCAATCGAATCATCTTATCTCCCAGCACGTCTCAAATCAACACGGGAACCAATCTAAATATTTTTGGATGCCGGCGGCCTGGAAGATAATGGTTATAAAAAGGAGGGATTGGTGGTGGATGGGAGGGAATTATTGGGAGCTGAGAAATTCAAATGGGTTAGAACAGATGTTCCGCTAGTTTATTTTCACATACTTCTGTGAATGGAGCCCCTTAAAAGCGAATGCGTTCGGCTATCACTTTCGCTTCATATGACACACCTTCTCTGCTGTTTTCACTTGAGCGTCTTTGTAATTTTACTTCGACGCGAAGGAGATAATGTTTTCGACGAGATTAAGTCACAGAGTTCATACAGGGAGGTCAAAAGCGACAATGACTGGAATACATTTTTGCGCAATCCACGTGCTCTTAGCAAGGTTCCATTCCGTTCAGTCGATATTCAAATAGTGGCGAGCAATCACAATAAATGACCTTTTAAAGAGGAAAGATAGCTCAGAAGTAGGTAATGTCGAAGTTGAGAATCATATCTCATTTTAATATTATTAAATCAAATTTAAAAAATATGGACTCCACCCCAAATTCACTGATGGCTTGGCATGAACTGATAAGAGTTTTGCAATTGAGGGTCAGAGAGTCAAATTAATACAAGTGACAAACATCGTCCAGTGTCACCTGTATCACTTTACTCCGGTAAGAAATTACAACAAGCAAATTAGCTTAAGTGCTCGGCGGCTAGATCACAGCACAATACGTTGTACACTTGTATTCCTTTTCCTGTAGCTACCTGACGGTACCCGACGTTCCTAACTAAGAACATATGCACTCATATCGTTTTTCGTGTTGATTTCACTTGTATTACTTTGATTCCCAATCCCTCAATTGGTCCTTCTTATTTCTCTCAAGTGAATACAAAAACAAAAAACGTCACCTTCTAAAATTGTCGGTTTTGCATGTTTTCCCGTATTCTCATTAAATCAGTACTGTCTCCTTTTTCGCCCAAATATCATTTCTTTTAGTGAGGCTTACTAGATTTTATATTGCACCTTCTCCAAATATACAATTCATCAAAAATCCCAGAGCGCAGGGTAATTATTTCAAACTTTGCGCCAATGGAACTGGCTGAGAAAATGGTGTATGCCTGCAACAATCATTACATAACAAAGGATACGGAGCAATCAATTTGGCCTCTCTATATAGGTATGTAAATACTCAGTGCTCCTCTGCCCGTATTCGTATATATACTGTTTGTCTTAAGTGTCTGTCACAAGTTTACTTAATTTTTTTATACGAAAGGGCGAGACCAGGAAATAATTTTCGACGTGGTTACCTATATCCATAAAATCAGTCTGTCAATGGAGCACCAGGATAGAATCGGCTATTAAGAGTTTTGTTCTATTCCAACGTGTGATGTCCAAACTATGTTGATCTATTCCAATTCTATAATTTCGTGCTTAAGGGTAGCGTTGAAATACGTTTGGTCTCCCTCGATCGGATTTACGACAGTGATGAGAGCATGACCTTTAGCTGGCGCCATTGATCGAAGAAGAGTAGATGGCGTCCTGACGTAAGAACATGAAGCCTCTCTTTTTTGCTTAGATGCATTCAATAAATAAAGCCATTGCGCGTAATTTTTCCATAATTTTATTGAATAACGCAGAGTTTTTCATACTATTAATTGCACTTTATGGATGCCTTATTATGGTACCGCGACATTACCGCTACTAGCACCTTTTCATTTGCGAATTTAATGCGATTTGAATCAATGGCTTCAATATCCATTCCACCGTGTTGTCGTGGCACATGGTTCCATCTATGTATACTCTTCTTTTATCTATGGTCGGCGAAATGCAAGCACATTTCGTGGGGTGGGCGAAAATTTCCGTTCAGGAGGTACTTATCGTGACTACGATGTGATATGGCGATGACTTTGGTGGAAAACGAAAACTTAGGCTAGGAAATGATTTTTAATTTGCATTTTTACGGATAAATCATTATGGTATAGGTGTAGCGAAACGTAGTGACACTAACTTGTGAAAAGAGAGAAAAGTATGTAAGATATGTGGAATAAAGAGGCCAAGGGTACCTTAAGAAGTCCTAACAAGAGACCTTAGGTACCTACGCTTAATCACCAACGTTTGATACCCCTTCACTGATATCAGGCTTGTAACTGTCGACCCTCACCAAGTTTCACTATGACTATACTCGGAAAATTTCACTATTAATACCTATGTTTTCTGCGTATTTACAGGCAAACCGATCCATTTTATATGGAGGATTGTGATTTGGGTGAAAAAATACTCAGAAACGACTTGCGACTTGCGGCTGTTTTTGGGGGTGGATGTTTTTGGGGATGCGTACATTTTCATCTCTCCCATGTCTCATGGATATGGTGTGATAGTGCGCTGACTTGATTGGCAAGTGAAGAGTTTTCCATTCTGTATATTCAAGCCATAAATACTGTTTTTCTACAATTATTTCTGGCGACGAATCACAAATATGTAATAAAATGCCAAGTTAAGTTTCAGTTGTGTACCCATACTACCCAAAAGGCTCAGAGGAAATTCAGAAGAACGAATCTCATCGGAAAAGACGCCTAAATAGCCATCGATCGCTGCCAGTATGTCGTTTTTGGTAAGGGTGAGACTCATTGGGGAGCGTGGGAAAGTATGTAGGTAAGAAATAAAGTAAGTGCGGGACTACGATTGACGTATCCTTATGTGACGGACACAGATGATTGTGTTCAATTTATCTGTCGTCTTCTCATTAAGGAGGATTGAATTACGATTGACGGTAGTATCAGCTCCACTTCTTAACCGTCTCTGAAAATGGAGTGGCGGTTGTGATGTAGCTGCTCTTTTATATAGTGTAATAAAATTATACATACATAATCCGAAAAAACTCCGACGAAAATTGCTTCAAGAAGGTTAATTATGAGCTATTGTACTGTTCAAAAATATCATGGACATATTTGGAAATAAAATTTCGTAAATATAAAAAAGCCCTTCTCTGACATGACGAAAAACGTGGTCAAGGTGGTCGAGCCATCAATATTAGGGCTCGGGAACACAAAACGTACTGGTTGAAGGGAGATTTTTCATCATTCTTTAGTCAATTTAATCGAGGAGGACCATGAAGTGATTTTGTGTCTGAAGTGCTCCATAATGAGAGAAACGGGGCCAAATTGGACTTCTTTGGACAAATTGAAATTTCGAAATGCTATTTTCCTTAATGAATGTGTTTTTCCTTCCTGTTCCCCTCTATTATCTATACCATACCCCACCCCCTCCCATTGACCGAACCTGACCACCTCTGTCAGCACGTCTCTGACGTAATTGACAGTGTTCACTTCTTCCCCCCCTCCATCTCTTCTCTATATATTGACTCGCTTGATATTATAATGTACCTTGATAATGATTGCTGTGCAGTCGAATTCTGGGTCGGCAATAAACCTTTTCTGGTGTGGAATATACCAAGATATGTTTTTTTCGTCATGTCTGAGACTATGTTCCACAAATTTAAGCCTTCAACCATTAATATTAAGCCCTTCTCTGATATGCTGCCGTTGACATAGCGTGACGGAATGGTTAGACTCTGACGAGGTACTACCATGATCCGGTGACATCAATCGCAATCCCGCCATTGAGCACACGACGGTGGCGCCAATGATATTCTCATATTATTTCCCATCTCAGATCAACCAGAGCACCTAATGATTGAAATTGTGATATAATGGAAGGTTTCATTTTTAAAAAAAGCTAATATTCCCAGCAGGAATTTACAAAGGCTAATGATCAACCATGACAAGAACTACAACTGCACAGATAAATATTTAATTATTAATAATAATATATGTAATTGAGGTGAATGTCACGAATAATGTGTCCCAGGTGGATTATTTAATCAATCAGCCTTCTCTTTTTGCATTTGTGCTAAAGGATTGACTGAAATTATTATTTGTAAATCTGCATACCAATTAATATAAAACCATAAACAAACACCAATGATAAGGGTGGGAAAAATGAACATCAAATGGGTTATTTTCAAACTTCAGTATTTCAACACGACCGACTTCATGGATTTGCGAAAGGTACATCAAAACTCTTCACGTAAAATTGATAGTTTAATTTTATCGTAAAACATGATACGTTCTGATGTAAAGCGAACTAAAATTTGAAACATGAGTATCTACATGGCAAAGCTCAAATTACTTTTCACAGGACTGTTTCCACTAATTAACGTCGGCGACCCCGTTTCAAATATTCGGTGATCCTTATTAGAGGATTTATGGGCTTCTACGCTTATCCGTACAGCGGAAATTAATGGTGATACATCAAGCCAGAGCATTGGTATGCGTATTTGATCCGATTTGCCGAGGGAATTCGTATAATGCCCTCAATAAAAACCCCATCATTTGTTTGTCCATTTTTATTAGGACGATGGATATCACGCTTCGATCATTTTCGTGGATATCGCCAATTTTACGGCTCATTATATCGTTGAAAGCGACCATGATGTTTTGATTAAATGGCCCAAGCGTAACAGTAGTTGAAATGATACCGTACACCTATTAATTTCCCCGAAAATAAAACACCGCCATTAGTTAATAGTCGAATAAAAGTGATTCAACAGCCCAATTGTAAGTCAAGCCCAAGCAATTGGACGCTTTCAGCATGCAGTTCTGTTAAATATAAGGCTGGTATATTATGGCAAAAAATTTTTACAAATAAACTACTCTTATCATAAAACATTAAATTATATAAAACTGTGGCATTCAAAATATGAGGGAAAATTATTCCACAGCCAAATAATTAATCTCTTCCATTCGTAATTCGCAAATTTTCTGATGCTGGAAATTGCTACCGGTATAAGAAAATGAATACAGCTTTGTACTTAGATGACTTTGGAGGCGAATCAACGCATTTTCTGACTTATTTATTTATGCCAGCATAAAATTTTTATTCGTGATGCCTTCGAGGAATGAAAATCTTCCACAAAACACAACAAACCATGAACTCATTTCATATTAATTCAAGTAATTCAGCGCCGTTCTATATGCATTTGGCTTGTATGAAGTATTATTGCCAATTGCCCATGTCTACCACAACATATTTAGGGAGGAAAATATCTAGGTGCTGTAGAGGGATCACAGCATCATCATCGGCGGAAACAAGGGATAGGAGGGAGAAGAAGAAGAAAAAAAGAAAGAGGAGGAAAACAGCGGTAAAAATAGGAACTTGAAACGTAAGAACCATGATGAGGGCCGGGAAGCTTGAAAATATTAAACAGGAAATAGAAAAAGGAAAAATAGATGCTTTGGGTTTGTGCGAGGTGAGATGGAAGGATACCGGGGACTATTGGAGTGATAGCTACAGGGTAATCTATAGTGGGGGAGAAGAGAGTCAACGTAGGGTAGGCATGGTACTGAACACAAAATTGGGGTTGAGGTTGGAAAAACATTGAACAGGTGAGCGACAGGATACTAGTGGTAGAAAAAAAAGCACGCCCGACGAATTTCGTACTGGTCCAGGTATACATGCCAACAAGCAACCATAGGGAGGAAGAGGTGGAAGAGGTGTACGAGCAAGTAGAAGAAATAATTAGAGAAGTGCCGGGAAAGAAAAACCTGATAGTAATGGATGACTGGAATGCAGTGGTGGGGGAAGGGAGGGACGGATTAGAAGTAGGAGGGTTTGGGCTAGGAAGAAGAAATGATCGCGGTGAAAAGGCAGTTGATTTTGTAGAAGAAATAAATTAGTAGAGAAAAAAACTTGGTTTAAACATCACCCCAGGCGTAGGTACACATGGAAAATGCCGGGTGATACTGGGAGATACCAAATTGATTATATAATGGCAAGGCAGAGATTTAGGAACAATGTAAAAAAACTCGCAGAGCTATCCAGGGGCGGATGCGGACTCAGATCATAGCTTAGTGATGATGAAGTGTGAAGTTAGATTCGAAAGGCTTAGTAAAGGTAGGAAGATAAAGAGGTGGAACCTTGAAGCATTGGAAGGGTTGAAAAGGAGAAATTACCAAGAGCTGGTAGAAAAGAACATAGGTGAAGCAAAGCGGATGGGAACAACAGAGAGAAGATGGGAGATTATAAAAACAGGCATCGCAGGAGCGGCAGAGAAAACAATAGGAACAGTGGAAAAGAAGAGGGTTAAGAAACAGTGGGTAACGGAAGAAATTATTAAGAGATTGGAGGAGAGAAGGATATGGAAAAACGTCAATACCGACGTAGGAAAGAGGAAGTACAAGGAATTGAATAATAAACACAGGCGAGTGACCAATCGGGCAAAAGAAAACTGGTGGAAGGGACAATGTGAGGAAATGGAAAAGATGCAGGAGGAGGGGGAAGTGGGCACTTTGTACGCCAAGGTGAATATGTTATCGGGTGGTAAGAGAGGGAAAACGATACCAATGGTTAAGGACAAAACAGGGAAGATATTAATCGAACAGGAAGATATCCAGGAAAGGGGGAGAGAATACGTAGATGAGCTATATGACTGTGAGATTAGACCCTTTAGCCTAGATCTAGAGGATGAAGGAACAATAGATAAGGATAACCTCGGACCAGAATTATTGACAGCGAAATAGTTAGGGCATTAAGATAGATGAAGGGTAGAAAATCCGTAGGAACCGATAGCCTACCTGAGGAGCTACTGAAGAATCAATGTAGTAAGGGGAGAGAATCATTTTTCGAACTTATTCGCAGGATCTACGAGGAAGGAGTATGGCTAGAGGATTTTGTGAAAACAGTATTAATACCTATCCCGAAGAAGAAGAAAGCGTCAGAATGTGAGGAGTATAGAACAATCAGTTTAATTTCGCACGCGGCAAAAGTTTTACTTAGAATAATAAATAGAAGGTTGGAGAGCAGAGGAAATTACTATTTAGGCGATGACCAATTTGGGTTCAGGAAGGGGAGGGCCACCAGAGACGCGATTGCGGTAATGAGGACACTTCTAGATAGAAACGTAGAGCATAATCAGGATGTTTTCACTTGATTTGTAGATTTCGAAAAGGCGTTTGACAGAGTCAACTGGGAGAAACTTATGCAGATACTGGGGAAAATAGGAATAAATTGGCGTGATAGGAGACTCATCCGAGACTTATATATGGGGCAGAGGGTTCAGGTAAAAGTAGCTGACGGTGAATCAGGGTGGACATTTATAGGTCACAGGGTGCGGCAAGGGTGCCCGTTGTCGCCTTTACTTTTTAACATATATGCTGAGGAAATGGTAAGAGAGGCATGGGATGAGCTAGATGTGGGAATGAAAGTAGGAGGCCAGTGGATAAAGTCAGTTAGATTCGCAGACGACCAGGCGTTGATCAGTCGGTCATCGAAAGAATTGCAAACTTAAGTAAATGCAGTGCGAGAAATAGGGGATGAAGATTAATAATAAGGAAACAAAAGTAATGAGATTCTCTAGGACAAAGAATGCGAGGCTGGTGATAAGAGTAGGAAGTCACAAACTGGAGTAAGTAGAACATTTTAATTACTTGGGTAGTACGCTAGAAGAAACAGGACATAGTATCAAAGACATTAGGAGGAGAATCGCGCTAGCGAAGGAAGCGCTCAATAATAGAAGGGCGCTGATGACGGAAACCCTAAGTAAGGATGTAAAAAAGAGGCTGGTGAAGAGCTTGATATGGAGTGTGGCGTTGTATGGGGCATAAACGTGGACATTGAGAAAGGAAGACGAAAATAGGCTGAAGGCTTTCGAGATGTGGTTGTGGAGGAGGATGGAGAAGGTGCGTTGAACGGAAAGGAAGACAAATGAGGAAGTGCTTGACATAGTGGGCGAGGAGAGGAAACTTATAGATGAGATCAGGGGAAGGCAGGGTAGGTGGCTGGAAGCGGTAATGAGGGGCGATGGTTTGCTGAAGCCCGTGATAGTGGGAAGGATATTGGGTAAGCGGGGAAGGGGAAGAAAGAGATTAGGTTTTATGGATGGGATGAAGAAAGGAAGAACTTATGCTGAGATGAAGAAAGAAATATTAGAGGTAGATAGGGCACGGCACGTGTAAGAGTCCGTTGGATATTCTCTGACTTTCATCATAGCCTACCTCTAACCGGTAGATCACTCTAATGAATGAATGTAGAAGGGAGAAATGTACACTTATAAGAATATCATTTTGGTTTTACGAAAGTGAGTGCGCTATATTTGCAATGAAATCTAATACTTAAATAGCTCCAAGAGTTCATTGATGTCCTCCCACCATAGCCTGCCCATTTGGAGAATAGACTTTCATTTAAAAATATATATCTTTCCTTTTTTACGGCTTATCCCATGTCTCTCACTTTCATCCTACTAGCAAATTATTGCTCATTAAAAAGAGCAAAAGCAGGCATATGAGCACCACACCTGACGGCTATCATATATCATGAATCTTGCACTCCTTCCTTACTATCTCTGTAGCATAAAAATAAAGTATTTTGATATCATTTGTAACGAATTACTCCATTAAAACGGCCTTACTCCTCGTTCATACTTCATTTTTCTATGATTTCGCACGACGGGCATTAGGTTTAATGTACCTTATATTAAAAAAAGGCATTTGGAATGAGGAAGCAACGATTGTGCTTGAATAAGGCTCGGTTAAAGACGGAAACAGTGAAGGTGAGCATTCATTGGGATTTAACCGTAATGAATCGGATACATAGGTCAGAGAAGCTTACCTGGCAAGAAAATAAACCTTTGAAACATAATGCGGAAAGTGGATGCCGAATGTCGGACGACAGGGTAAAATGACAGACCAGTATACGCACAAATGAGCATCACTATTAAAGGAACGAATTGAATCTATAAATCCTCATAAAATGGAATAGTTAGGCATAAATTCGAATGAACAATACAAGGAAAAGAAAGGCCAAGGAATAATTATCGGAGCCAATTAAAGAGGGTCGTAGTAATCGGATGCACGATAATTTGCTTTGAACAGGAAAGCAGACAAATAAAGGCTGAAGTTTGGAAATTATTGTAGGACTGAAGCGGTGACGCTGATCATGGAGGTGTACTCCTTTCAGTCATGGTAAAAGTAGTAGTTAAGGGTAACCATCCTCAGCAGCGTTTTAAACCTGGCTCTTATAAGACGGCCACAACGGGATCCAATGCTGATTCTGCTGCCGATTCATTGAATAACTAATGTGACATGTCCGAGATAGGTTCTAAATGCTCACACATTGTAATTATTACGGAGTAGAATCCTCCGTTCCGAGGTATTGAATGAAGGGCGCGTGTTATTCAGACGAGGTTAATGCTAACTTTAAGAGATGATTACAATAGCTAAAATTCAAGGGATTTGTATTCTTTTTGGTTACAAATTAATAAAAAAATAAGAAAAAAAATTCAATGGTTAATGTGTAGGCAAATTTCCATATACATTTATCAGTTCACTGTATTTCCACTAATTCTCAGCGATGACGGCGTTCCCCAGCATGCAGTCAAAGGTCGACCCGGATAATCAGAGTTCACGACCTGCTATTCCCTCCAATGAACTAGAAGGAAATTCTGTAAAATAATGATATATGAACCCATTGTTGAATCATTGTCAAAGAATAAAATACGCTAATGGTAAATGGATACACGAATATACAATTATTTTGCATAGATATCAATTACATGATCCACTGCCCGAGCGTATATTCACTATCATACTTTATTAAAATAGAATATAAAACGTACTTGAAGAAATACAACAATAGATTAAATGATACTACATGCGGACCTTATTCACAATTGTCACCTTCGATGCACATCCCTTTAGAATGTACGTACCTAGTGCTCCCACCGCTCCTTCCAATCACTGAATGTCATCTGGAAGTCCTTTTTCGTGAGCATTTTTAGCGTCACCTGCGATTCCGCCTCAATTCCCTTAATTGTTTAAAATATTCGGACTTTGAGTTGACTTTCATCAGAGGGAACTAAAGGAAGTAGCACGGCACTACATCGCGCGAGTAGCGTGGATGACGACCTGAAGTTGTGTTAATTTTCACCAGGTCCCTGCAGGCTTTCTTTTCATTACTCAGAAGCCGCGGCGCGAACTTAACAGAATTCCGTCTCATATTGAGTTCGTCGGGAAAAAAATCCTCTAGTATGTGCCTCACGATAGTCCCACAATTTTACAGACGCCGTGAATGGTCCATCACTCTTCCATGTCAGAAGTCCGGACAGAAGCGACATTTTCAGGCGTAATGCTGGTTGATGGCCGTCCCGAACGTTCATCATCTGCAACCGATGTTCGACCACGTTTAAAACATTTAAACCACTCCTAGGTTTGAGTCTAGCCTTAAAAATCGTCTCTAAATGAATGCATCGACACTTGATGTCTTCCTGCAACGGTATTTCCTAGTTTGAAGCCAAACTCCACGCGGACATGCTGCTTTTCACATCCTTCATCGCGAAATCTCAATGAAAGCAACACGAAACAATGAAAACGTTCTCACAAATAATAAACACCTTCACCAAGAATGAAGCCGCTTGTCTCCCTGGTAAACAAACGATGTGTAAAGTGGCAACTGGCGACGTTTTGTCGCATTATCATTCATTTACTCGTGACGTACGAACTTCGGGAATTTTTGGGCAGCACCACGTATTTCAATACTGATGGAAGGATTCAGGATTTATGATTTGCAAAATAAAATCCACTGTAGGAAATACTCGGGAGCATGAAAACGCTCCAAAACCTACAGCCATAGAAGCAAATGAATACCAATAATATAACCGCTGCATTAAGCAAAAAGCACGTTAGTAGTGAAAAAACGAGAGCCTCAGGTTCTTCTTCAACTTCAGCCGCAGCAGAAGGGTAAAGGATTTTAATGATCTCACCACTCTTTCCCTCGATTTTCCAATTTCCCCACCACTTCAGGGATAACATTTTTTATTTTCATACGGCTTATCCGTCTCTCTTTTTCACCCGCCTACATCTGGCAGCAATTTCATTATTTTCTCCACCCTCATCCTGAGTCCTGATTCCTCTCATCCTTGCCACGAAAATTACGAGCGAAATTAGTCTCGGATTAATACCTCCCAACCATATCTTCAAGGGGAAGCGAGGTCTTCCAACTCTTCTCACCTCCCACGTCTTCCCCATCATATCTTGGTTACCATTATCTAAATGGATACCCATGGTTACCATTCTGTCTTCCTCCGTCTTCATCTCATACAAATATGCGTCTTGAGTCTGAACACTGGTTCCCTTTGAATGTACGAATATAACGCAAGAACGCGACTTGGGAAACCAAACTTCATACGGAACTTAGGACTAAACTCGGGGACGAGAGCGGCCGCATTGTAATGCAGCAACGTTTTTCATCGCATAAGACGGTCCAGGCTTATCTTTTTAGTCCAATGCCTTCCATTTCCCAACAAAGCCGTCGAATGTTGTTCTTTATATAATAACATAACTCCGACAATTCTGCAATTATCCTGCCAATATACAAATAGAATTTACATTAACGTGTGGAAGACAAATAGTGAATTGTGATTGGTTGAAGATTCAGTTCTCTCGGTCATCCTAAACGACATTAAACAATGAATTGTCAAGGGGGAAGAATTTTTTTATGCATTCTTGTCACTGATTACAGATTCCGATTGCTGGCTTTAATGAAAGCTCACGAACTTTCGCCCTCTGTTGAAAGCATCAGATACAAACTGCGAGTAGAATACAGAGGCTTTCTTATGCTAGGTATATATTCTTAATGTGTATATGCAACAGTGTTATGTAAATATGAGGAGCCTAGAAGACAATGGGGTACAAGTGACTTTTTAGTCTTTTCGAGCTAAGTGCAGAAATGTGTCCCTAAAGTATGTTAAATTGCTGTGGCCAAGGTAAGTGAATTTACTGATGGGTGCTGAGATCAAGTGTAGTAAATTTCATCTACTTCAAGAAACACACTAAACAACAGCAACAAGTTGAACTTTAAACACGAAGAACTCAAAACAAACTTTTTGTCACTTGTACCTCTTGGCTTTTAGGCTCCTCATACAAAGTTTGTTAGCATCATGCACGGTTTCTATAAATAAACATGCAGACAATCCGTAATCGCTCAGACAATGTACTGGAAAATTGATCGAGAATTACGTCGACAATACGCTCATTTAAGTTTGTCGGTGAATAATTGTATCGGCCGGATATCTTAACTCGTGAAGGTGGAAAAACCGGGCTTCAGTCGTTCAAGTTAGACAATTACTAATAAAAGCGTCTGTGAAATAAGTATAATCAGGCAAGGCCTCTGCTTTCCTCATGCAACTAGACACAATGTCCACCAAACAAAAGAAAATATCAATCGTGAAATTATATTAATTCAGCTTTTGAGGGAAATTTCGCTCATGCTGATGTTTACTGAGTTCCCAACTCCACCGAAACGAGAGAGAGATACCATATGATATTTCAAATTCGATTAATAAAGTTACCTATGATACAAAGTCCTACCGTATAGAAGGAACAAAATGTTCAGAAGTCGATGGTGTCTCCTGTAGCCACTGGTAATGCGCAAGTTTCCCGAATAGTCATACCAGTCATATGAGAGTCACTGTGAGCGATGCGAGAATTTCAAGGCATATTTAGTTGAGTAAAGTCCATATATTTTTTTAATGCTCCACATATTTCATATTGTCTTAAATCCCTTATTACAGGACCCAAAAGAAGTATTATTGTGAAAAACTATAGTGCAGACTTGACTTGAAAACTTACAATTAGTCAACAACACTCTAGCGTTCACGAAAAAAATTAGGGAGTGCCAAATACCTTCTATTCGAAATTCTTGAAATATCGCCAGACGTCAATCTCATTACGTCGGCGTTAAGAAAATCGATTCGGGTCAAAGGGAACGAAACATCTCGGCTCAACCAGATCTTTCATCCAAGTACTAAAAGTGAATGATTCTTCGGAAGCTGAGATTATATATTCAGTGATATCGGCGCAATCGCATGGTGATACCAGTTCCTTAAAAGTTGTGCGTTCTCTAACTGAACATCCAAAGAATTTGCTTCATTAACTGAGTTAATAGAAGAAATGCCCTCCTTTTATAATATTAAGGTTTTTTTCCTCTTTCTGCTTGTTTTCTTTCCCAAATTCACGTCATCGTTTAAAGACTGAAGAGGAATGGAAAGAAATGAGTGTTACACTACAGTCCCTGCAGTAAAATTCCACATTTATTCATTTAAGACCAAATTGGATAATAATCTAATGTTTCCCGTAATTCAACATGCGCTTTGTACCAATGTTATCTGTAAGCAGCGCCAAAGGCGAAATATCTTTACATTAACACGCAGTGTGTGCACTAACTTTTATTTCGCAGTAATTTTTCTTAATAAACCTGCCTTGTGGCACTTAAAATGAAGTATTTTCCTACCCTAGTTGTAGAAATTCCCAGTCTAATTCCTTTGACTAGGTATTATTGGAAATGTCGTGAAATATATTTGCCTACTACACCCTTTGTTTTGTATTGTTCTCAGTCCTAACGAGTCAGCGTCGTCGAATAGGAACGTGCAGTTTGAGTAAAGAGGCCTAGCCACGATCATGACAGCAAGAAGCAGGAAGTATGCGACGTTGTCTTCAAAAGCGTGCATTTCCTTCGGATTGCCCTGGGGAGTAGAATAGAGAGTTAAAATGCCTCCACTACCTTTTATTCATTGACTGCATACAATGGCAAAAAAAAACATCTAACGCCAAAATCCTTTGCTCCGCAAAAAAATCCGTACAACGGTTCACCTGGCGCACGTGACCTATATTCCGAAGTCAGACCGGGGGAGCAAGCAACACATGAATACTATTCTTTTGAGCATCCTCTTGAGTTCCTGGGTCTCTTGATAACTATTATTCTCCTCGTTTACGATGCGGAAATGAGCATTTGGAGAGAGTGCTCGCATGAATATGACAAGTAAGTGAGTAAGGAAAGTGCTGGGAGGGTCCGTTTGGCTTAGAAGCACAAAATTTGACAGGCTCTGTATTCGATAGTTTAAAAAATACACCATTAAGATAACGCGATCAATACCATTGCAGAATCTGATAATATTATCTCAAATGGCTGACAAAAGGGAGATTTACAAGCAAATGTTTAATCAAATTGGAATAAAATAATACGAAAAATATCCTGGGATCGCATTTTCGTTAAATATACTGGGAACCCTTCCCGAGGTTCAGACATAGAATGTGATATTGACGGATGGGCATTGCAAGATTAATTTTGTGTACATGCATGGTTTGTAAACGTTTCATCGCAAAAATATGTCTCACTTTTAGTGATGAAATGCCATAAAGGTTCAGGAAAGCGTGTATTCTTCTTCCAATCCTAGCATTGGAAGATAATTTTCAGCGTATTCTCCAGCCCCAATCGGGTGCTTAGAGAGTTCTAGTTTTATATTTCTTTCAACGACCGGGCATGAAGTGGCATTCATCGAGTTCCTGCGAAGGTATCGAGGTTTCACAGAAAATGCTCCGCCTCATACACGATTCGGGATGGGCAGAACCTGTGATCTTGCCACCACACTAACCTGAAGCCTCCTTATTATAGCCACAAATTCTAGATAAATATCCTCGACCACCTAATTTATTTTGCAAAATTAAAATAATCTCCCGAAATACACCTTAAATCGAAGTTGCAAATAAGTTCACTTTTAAGGTTGAGAACAGTTACAACAGTTTGAGAGACGAAATCCTTCCACGTGCATTCATAAGTAGTCTTATATTTATTGACCGCGGAAACTTAAAGGCTAAATTTCCTTTGTGATCCCTGAATAAGTTGATTCAAGGTGCGTGGGTGGAGAGGGAAGAAATATTTTTAATTCACGGTATTTTTCATAAGGTTAGTGAAAATGACGGTACACTTTGGTAACGAAATTCTGCATATTCCTCAATCTTGGCATAAATTTGCCTACTTCTGTCACGAGAACTAAGAAACTCAAGCCATGACGGAGAATTATAACTTAAAAGGATTAAAAAACAGCCCTATGAGTTTCCTATACTTTTGAGAGCCTACACACACCTGATTCCAATTTAACGACGATCATGGAAGCACGCCTTGTATTTTCTCTGCACAAAGAGACCTTACACGCAGAATGCTACTCAAAGAGCAGCAAGCACAGAGAGTCATAATTCGTAGCTTTCCGCTCCTAAAATCAACTTTAAATTCGTTATCACGACGTTTTGAGACCCTCTTAGAAGCCTTATACCTTGAAACGTACCTGAAAAATGCAACTAAAGAACAGACCATGAAAATATGAGTTATTTAAGAAATAGCGCCGATTTTGTATTTTATTTCAAGTCTCTATCAGTAGCCAAAAACAATAAAATCATGAGTAAATTTAATATATTTAGATGACACGATGATGATTATACCAACCACTTAAAGAACTAAAGGTCAGCAAGACTTCAACTATTAAGACGTTTTTGTACTTTGAAAAAATACCTGAGGCTAAAAAACATATTTTTTTACATTACAGTTATTAGAGTTTACATGCTTTAATATCATTTCTAGACAGTTGATTTGAAGAAGAGGTTCGGCGAAAAATTTTGGCATCATCATTTACTTTATTAAGACATAAATGTCGGAATAATCAACAACAACACCCTGAATTACGAAAACTTAATAAACTTTTCGGAGTTATCTTTAGAGTAAATGGTTCAAAAAGTGGGAGTGGTATATAAATAAATAATCATTGCAAAAATATACATCTTAATTTACTTTTCTTAGCAATTATTCATACACGATTTATGAAACGCTGTCCTACAATTTAAGACGAATTCAACTCCTTCGATCCACTTATTTTCTCTCGAAAGCGACCTTTCACATCCCTATGTTCTAAAGAAATAGTTTTTTATTGAATTACTCCTGCAGTTCTGACAGATTGCACTAAAGGGCATTGCAAAATCTGAGACCGCCAACAATGGCATTATATTCTGGGTTACTTCTATTCCGCGGTATTTAATATGCACGTGTTTCTAAAAGTATCTTTATTTAGCATATTTTTAAAGACGTACATGTGCTGTAAATACATGTATGACTATTTTCTTCGGGAATCGCAGTGGAATGGGTAAATAAGATATCCTTTTTGCGCGAATGAACTCGAAAATTATCACAGGTTTTAACATCCACTGAACGAATACGTAAAACCAGGAAATGGGTTTAAATAAACAAGAAAATTCCAAGAGGAGGAAAAAAGAGAATTTAGAGAGCGCGGAGGAAAATTAAACCAGCCTTACTCCACTAAAAAACAAATATGCTTCATACAGACTTTTCACTGTTTTCCTAAAATTGCCTATGCACAATAAATCATAAAAAGTAACTATCATTATTTCGTCATGGAAGATCATAATGTTAATGGAATTGAAATACCTACCACAGAAAATACCTCAGTGATTGCAATCCGCAAAATGAACTAGTTATCTTCACTTGAAAACAAATAATTCTTTCTACCGTTCCTGTCCCAAATTCATTCATAATACTACAAAATCATACCATAAGAGGTACAAGAGTTTTTCTTCACCGAAGAGAAAAAGTAATCCTTTTTTGTGTAGTCATTAAATGATAATTTACTCTTCGAGGATAATGCACTGTTATTAGAGCTAGCATAGTGATTAAAACTCACAAACTAAGCCATGTACTAGTCACAGAATATTTTTCCCTCTCCGGGCAAAAAAAATGTACTCGTTCTTGTGCAGTCATTAATGTATTTATCTCTCAGTGAGTTTCATTTACTATTTAGAATACAACCTTAGTAACTACCAAAGTAAAGCCAAAAATATACAGTAATCCTCCTCCGAGTACAAATAAAAAAAGCTTGGATCTCCCTTTTCCGTCGCACACATTGGTTTCTTTTCAACACTTCTCCCTTCCGGATAGATTTACATGACTCGCCCAGCGAATCTCCACAATACCTTGTTTCCATCCTGATCTCCTCCTGGCAACCGGAATGACAAACAGGCACAAGAGTTTCACCCATGAGTGGCACCTATCCCGTAACCAACTCGGTCCCCAATCCGACTGTGCCCCTACACTCATCTCATCGCGTCCCCACAGTGCTCGGAGGCTTATCTGATAATCTTCCCCACATTCGTATCCTACGTACTCCCACTTCCATGCCTCACTTCCACCATTTCTCACAAACTTCCTCATTCCTCCCCACCACTTCTCATGGGCATTCTTTCCGTACAAATGACTCTAGATGGGACCCTTCTGAACTGGGATAGATTACAGAGATAGATTTCCATACACGGACTCACATCCACATATTGTTCTCTGAGCCGTCGTAAGAGCGTGAGGCATGGGTGTTGGGACCCCAACCATGGAGAAGGAAGGGAATACGCAAAGGGAATTGGGCCAAGACTAACATGCTGGCCCATATTATCTTGATAATGACGCACAGACGTTGTAATCGATCGGAAATAAAGAACTTATATAGAATAGTACCCTATAAGTGATTTGTAGGTCACTTAATAAAATCAGTGTGAAAATAGTACAATCTTATCATTGCTCTACATATTATCTATAGATTTTTATTCATAAAAGTATACCGTGTTTCCATGAAATTCAATTATTCTCCATCTTAGAAACTATCATCCTTAATATAGGAACATTGTGATAAGATTGACCATTAAAAGTTCAGTCAGGATAAGATTAGTAATGGGACCTTGTGAAAATTGTGAAGATTTTCAGCATAAGAAACTCTTTGGATCATTACCTGTACATTCATTAGTGAGGAAAATCTATGACGCATCTCGATAGAACCAATTAATTTAAACTCATTGGAGTTTTAAGATATGCCATGAGGTTTTACGATAAGATTCATCAGTAAAAACATGTAAGGATTATACGATAACATTCATTGGTAATTAATCTATGGGGCTTTTAAGATATTGATTGATAAGATTGGAGATTATATGAATGCCTAAAAGCACAATCATTGTATGCCCACTTTAGTAAACTTTCGGAAAACTCAGAAACAAGATTTCGAACTTGGGAGAAAACTTACCAAAAACCTCTAAATACTCAACAGTCCCATAAATGTATGCATTAGTTAGTATTTTACCAGACAACAAAAACACGTATAGCTAATTGTCATTCGTTCTGCCTATTTTAATAGCATTACCTCATTTGGGACGAAAATATGGACATACAGTGATTGTGCTTTTAGCTATGGATATATAACGATAAGAAACAAGGTTAGAAACTTTAATAATCTTTACCATGGAAATCATTGTTCAACTTTGGTTATTATACCACCATAACTTTCCTTGTGAACGAATATTTCAAGAAATAAGATTACAATTTTTTCCCTTTATATTGTTAATTATTTTTATCATATGTTTCCAAAACAGTTTTACAGAAGGAACTGGGAGATATTTCATGCTTGGAATCACACCATTCCACACACCCTAAAACTGTAATTAGATAATGGATAAAAGTGGCAAAAACTTTAATTTTCAGATGTTAACGCATCCCCTCACCTACCAACCCGAGTTCAATGTACTTCCGGAGGTACCTCCTCCCTTCCATCCATAGTGGAGGCGACCGGAAAAGAAAAACAAAATCAAGCGACGGAAATTCTACGACCAAGGATTCCTATGTTCCAAGGAGATTCACCGACAAGATATACGTAAAATGCATTGATGTGCTTAGGATTCCGAAGCGTGAATCCAAGTCGAGTGTTGGTTTAGCTCGGCGACCGTGGATATATTTCGTTGCATATCAACAAGCGTTCTCTGTAACTTGTCACCTCCTTATTCATGCACGGTTCGACGTTGCATAATGGTGAGCACTCCGCTGGAAATAGAGGGATATTAAAGAGTCGAACAGATGGTGGGGGCGGAGGAGAACTGATCGCATTCCTAATACCCTTTAAGCAAACCATTCCGCTACTAAACATTATCCATTACTGCGCCGGTTAAGTAAACATACGAGCATGAGGCAAGGTATCCCTGCTCATTAAGGCAATCAGCTTCGCATTGTCTCGCTTCCAAAGGACCCTCCTTTCGGCCCAAGGCATTCCACACACATTGTAAACAATCACTCTTCCAACATACAAAATACATATTGGGATAAATTGTTTTCGCACATGTTGGAGTCTTTCATCAAGAAAAATCCTCACGACACGGGAAACAATAATAACGGCTTGATTAAGGGCTGAGAATAAGTTATTTAATAAACAGAATTATGTACAATATATTTTGGAATAGATTAACCTTTCATTTTTTATTTATCATACAAGGTTTATCGCAAAATATGACAGAAAAATATTATGCATATTTTGATAGAATAATATTTTGCAGATATAAATATATCGAAATATATCTTCCAATTATATCGAAACGACATTCGAAAAATAAAAAGCTAAAAGCATTAGTCACTTGACGATTTATTGGCTATATTTGAATGATAATTCTCGCTATGTTGAACAAGTCTCTCACAAAATTAATTCACCTTTTATAAAAATCACTATTCATCCATTAATTTCAACGGCGGAAGCTTCATTCATAATTGAACCAACGCAAGACAAGTCCAAGAGTTAACTCCAATATTTTACAGAATAAGTTATAACGCGATTTATCTAGATAGTATACCTTCACATAGACTCTCAGCTACAAGACACAGTGTTCACTAATCAAATGCACTACAATAAGAAAGCGTAATCAGTAGTATACCCCTTAAAAATAAGTTCTTATAATAGTTTTTTTCTTTACCAATATGATAAAAATAATGCTGAGAAATTATCACAAGGCGTTCATAACAACGAATTGGAAATGAGTTTTCTAAACGATACTAGTCTACCACTTTGCAAATATTAGCTATGCGTTCTACTAAGAAAACTATTGCCTCATAAATAGCAAAAAGAACAACTATTAAATATATGCACAACACACAAAAATATTTTAATCCAAACTTCAACTTATTCAGGGTCCTCCGGAGAAATTGAATTCCATTTGTCATATGTTTCTCCTATTCCTTATCTCTTAATGACAGCTTGCTTCGAATAACACCGCACAACGCCAATTAAATGTAGGCATAAAAGCAAATTAGCACTTCCCAAGGTCCTTCAGAAATTTTAACAAAGAAGAACAAAATAATTCATTTCCCTCTACGATGCAGATTCAAGAGGGTATATAACCAAAGATCGATCAGCGTCAATACTGAGCTTTATACAGCCGGATTTTACCACCTTACGAGATCAACCTTTGCCGTTACCTCAATTATTTTTCTTCTCCACTGCCTTCTGCAAGGATTTAATTTGCTTTCTATACCTTACGACATCTGAGCGGCGTACCAAAACAAAAATAATATAAAGCTGAATTCTTAGAGAGGAAACAGCTTGAGAGTGACGAACAAAAACTAAAAAGAAGTACCAAACGTGAAATATGCGTCACGGCATTCATCAACTGCAGCCAACCGAGGTGCCCTCGATTCCAAATCGCTGTCATGGAATGAGACGAAGCATGAAAGGAACTGATGAACGCGATTAAAAGGAAGCAGGATGCAAAAGTCAATACTTTTGAGCAAAAGGATGCACGTTTCAGATTACATACCTGTTTCCGAATTAACAAAATGAGCTCAAATTGCAGCATTTTTAGTGCTGACTATGAATAATGATGGAGAGAATGAGCTGCAGTGAAAGAAGAACAAACAGAGCTGTATTTGTAAAGGGTGGTGTAGCGACAGTGTATATCGGAAGGTTGCACAATAGAAAGGATAATTAAATGTATAAAAAGATAAGTAGAATCGCGGCGTAGCCATTGATAAACATAGTAGAAAATGTGGTAGATAACCGGAAAAAACTGTCGGCAAGAGTTTCATGGGCCATGCAAAATTCAAAGACTGACAACGTGATGGTAAAGAAACACAAGAGAAATTGTGAAAGTTCGTTCCATCATTTTTTTAAAGTATTTGCTTAAAATACTTTGAAATTGCCAAGATAAAAATTTCACGAGGATTGGGTGACGAACTACAGGTCTTAGGATCACCAGCACAGACCACTACGCTATCCTGGATTCCTAATTCTTAATGCAATTTAAAGGATTCAAAGGAGCTAGATTTTCGTGCCCTTGAAGTCCATAAAGGATGGAAATCATGGGAAAAGACGACCCTCTAAAATTTCCCCGAGAGTTAGGAAAAAGCCTGGGTAGCCACTACGTAGTGTGCGCATTGGAACGTAAAATCAAAGGTTCGTGATTCAATTCAAAGACCAGATTGATTTTTTCTTCGGTCTTTCCTACGTATTTTTAATAACTTTCATCGCGGAAGGATTTAAAATCATCACATATAAAAAAATCACAGACAATATTTTCAAGCAGATTCCAGATATTTTTTTAAGAGTACGGCCAACTTCTGGTTACAATTACATACATTCTTGACAGATTTCCATGGCGGCGGCAGAAATTCTGATCTTTACTACATTGTTCCGTTAATTTACTGTAGAAATAGATTTCAGCGTTTGGTTTAACAAAATTTTCCCATGAATAATAAATATCCTATTATAGTTCTATGTCTACCTTGATGAATTCGGCATTCGCAAAATTTCTTCCAAAGAATAATACAATTACGTGATATTTTCGTGGGTGTCTAACATTCACCACGCCCACCTTGGGTGTGGGACGTAATTCGTAAACTTTGCGACAGGAAGGGAACCACGAGAACGGAAATAATGGAGGGAAAATCGGAGAAAGGGTATGGCACAGGATTTAATTTAATCCAAACGTAATGAAAACTCGTCAAACAATTTCAAATTAGAATCATAGATGTTACATCGGGCGTCCTTTGATAAGAGAAATGGAAAATTCCACAGAGCACTTACATATAACAAAGGGTTTCCAATTATTCAGCTCTTCAACCAGCGGAAGAGGCGATGATAACAAATCATCGGGTTTCGACGATGTGATCAACGTTCAACCAAGCGACGTCTATATACATATTCACATTGGGTATTTAAAAGGGAACTAGCAGACCTGCTGCCTGCTTTGCAGGCAGTCTCTGTCTGGTGTGCTCTTGAGGAGAACCCGGTGTTTTTCCTTTCTTTTGCACTACTCAAGTGGAAACAGTGGGAAATGTGGCTAAATGAGTGTGTATGTTACCCAAAAATGAAAAAACATTCAGAATAGTTTTTCTTCCCCAAAACAGCAATTGCGTTGTTATTTAAGTGAACCCGGGAGTCCCGAGAAAGATAAACTCCGCGGAAAACCATCCGGCTATCGGGAACCCTTACGCACTGAAAGTGGACCCGCTGGGGAGGAAGGAACAGGACCCTGGGCTCAACCTTGCAATCATAATCCGCAATCCGTGAAATATGCCGCCCACGCAAAGTTTTTACTTTCCCGACAACGGCCTTCCGTGATGGAAATACCGATTCCCGCTCAGTGAGCGATGTTAAGAATCGATGAGCTCAGCTGAAATTCAGAGGAGTAATCCTACTAATCGGCACATAGTGCTGTTTCCCTTGCCTGCAAGTGGTATTCGGATATTGAGTGATTCGATTCGAGGATATTGAGTGACCTCATCCGTATAAGCATGGAGGTATAACTATAGTACCATACTTTCTGTTTTTGGGGATTGGGTAGATATGCTGGCTTGAATCATAAATTAAATCAGAGAGTAGATGGCGTGTTGACGACAGTGAAGACGGCTTTTTTCGCTAAAAATGATCCACCTATCATCTCGCGCAATCCCGCGCAATTAGTCCATAATTTTCGTGCACTATGTGGTAGTTTTATTGTAAAATTTTCCATTTTGCATTTAACTGCAAATGGTGGGACCAAGCACTAATGCTCGGTTTAACATCACAGATGAAGTATTTTACCGGTTTGAAAAACGATACTAATACGTTCTCTCATCAATAACGAAGTCAACTAGCCAACAGCCGGATGTTATATTCAAAACTTGAAACCTCAGGACCAGTCAGGACGTAAATGCTACGTCACAATTGAGTTTTAATGAATTTAAAGGAACTGCAAATTATATAAAAGTAAATTCACTTAAAATTCTAAGATTTCATTGTTAAAACCAAAATTACCAACAGAAACGAGAACATCCATGTAAATAAATGTAGCAATTATTTATGATGAAATGAAATACTTTCTATCAAAACAAATATGTACCATAGTTAAAAATGTATGCTCCTGCGGTACCACACTGCAATTGACGATAATGGAATAATATCAATTTTATACCTTGACCAAACCAAAGGGCACTTTTTCCACTATTTTTCACTTCTAAAATAACAATTGGAATGAACCACACTACGTTATTCTTTAACACTAGCTTGCTACAACCGAAATGGGAGAATGACATTGTAAAAATTGAAGCTTCCAAGTCCAATCTTGTACACAATAAAACACTTGGAAATAAATGCACTCAACATTAACTGGAGACTTTGTGGGACGCACAATATTAACAAACTAATGGATTAGATCCTTCGATAGTACTATAATTGTTTGTTACACAACTTCGAAATCACCCGCAAAGTTCGCAACCGACCGATTTTTTCGAACTGTGGTGGAACTGCGGTTGGCGTTGTCAATTGTTTCTCTTGAAAACTGTGGCATATAAGTAATTGTGGCGACAAACGTATTCAGAAAAAGGCAAAAGATTTTAACATAAATATTAGGAAGACTGGATGAATTATGTATTTTAAACTTAATTGTTATACATTTAGTATCTACCGCAAATATAGAGGGTGCCACGAGCGCTCGGAGAGGCTTCTGCTATGCCTGTTGGACGGCCATGATTTCGGTTTGAATGCTCCAAAATTTTAACGGCTTCCATGCACCGCTAAGGGAAAAGAAATGGTCTCGGTTGAAATTCTTTATTTTTTATTTGAATTGCAATGGCCTCCATAATAATTCTATCCCAATAACCTTGGGAGCGGGCGAGCACTTTAGCCTCATAGAAATAGATGGAGTGGTCCATGGTTATGCTGTGTTCAACAATGGTGGATTTTCCAATTTGTACCAGGCGTCGATGTCGTTGGTGTTCCTTTACCCTGGTCTCAATGGTCCTGCTCGTTTCTCCAATGTACACCCTGCCGCATTTACAAGGCACTTGGTAGACGCCTGGTGTCTTTAGGCCGATAGGATCTTTTGCTCGGACGATGAAATCCCTGATTTTTTGGGGTTGCATGTGAATGGAGTACGAGTCGGACTCCGAAACGTCGGCAGTGAAAAAGCTTATCCCGGTGGAAGACCCGAGAAGACTTTCTCAATATAATTCGCCGGGAAAAAACTAAATCATACATCAATATATTTTTAATGCACAATTTTTCTGGACAGCCGTTTCCAAAAAGTAACAAATTTTCACTTCAGTTTTTTAAATTATTTGTTGACAAATCAATACCATTGGTTTGCTAATGTCGTCACCATTCAATTTAATGGAATAATTCGCTTTTTATAGGCATTTTTTCACAAAAATTATATTAATATAACCAAGGATAAGCATTATTTCTCCTCATGTATCACCTACTCTCGTATTTAAAACCCTACAATTTCGACTTCAATTAGAGAAAAAACTAGCGCGTAAAGTTAGGGTTTTGCTGTTTTTATCAAACAGAGATATCACCTTTCAATAAACTGCCAGACTATGAATTAAATTACATGTAAGTCATTTTACTGTGGAAACACCTGATAAGTTTGTCATATTCCACACAATATGTAATTTCCACTGACCAGTTTCGATTTTATCACATCATCACAACAACAACAGGTTATAAGTTACATGTGGCGTCTTGTTAATAGGGGAGGATATGGAGAGGGGGAGAAGGAGAAATCAGGGGACGGGAAGTTCGTTAAGGGCGGATAATTTTTCTCAAGGCCAGCATGCACTGAGGAAAACATTTAAACAAAGTTAATTAACAGAGGGAGATAAGAGATGGGAACGGCAAAAAGAGGGAACAAGTTTTCAGAGACAAAGTCATTTAAAACTCTGTTGATAAACAGTTTTGGTGCTTAAAAACTTTCAAAGTTTTTTGAAACTACCCGTTTTATATTTTTCTCGTAAAAATGTAAAATACATGGTCTAAAATCAGAAGAATGAGAATGTCCCATTGAGTGTATAGCCAAAATAGATCTATCTTCAAGGTCATAGGTCAAACATATACTGGTTTCATTCATTCAAAATGAATTTTTTTTAAGAAGACGGCAAATCCATCAATTTCAGCTTTCACTCAAGGTTGGGGGGGTAGTTGACAAGACAAATGTTTGGGTATACCATTTATGATGTTAATTGAAGAAAGATTACAAGAAAAGATAGCTCACTTAATGGTTGCTTTGTCTCATAAGGGAAGATCTCACATAGAAGGACTCCATGCTTTCAAAAAGAGGCCCTAATGTTGGTGGCCAAGAACTTCGGTGAATACGTTTTAAAAGTTCAACGCGCCAAATATTTTTATTTGTATTTGATTAAATTGTTCATTGCGATTTATTCTCTCTGGCCTGAAACTGACTATTTTACTGGAAGCCAAACTCTATCTATCTTTCAATTAATTTTGAGTTTAGCTGTTAAAAAGAAATATATTTTTAATGAAAATATATTTCACCCTACGCAACGACATACAATTAAAATTATAATTATTTGTAAATTACCGTGGGAAATGGCATCCATGTACCCATGGTAAAGCAATAACAATGATTCCCATTCAAAACACATGGTCAGAAACTCTAAAAATATTTTATGACTGAATCGCTAGCCATTTTACGGTGTTTGAGCTACTAAATACCTTTTATTTCATGCAAAGATATGCCTGATTTAAATCATAGATGAGAATGTCAGCTTCGTAAACTACTGAATGTAAGATCGCATTCATATTAATGCGTCTGCAAGTCCCGAAGACCCGAGTTTGAATGCCGGCCGTGGGGTGAGATCTTTAGGTGGAATCCTAATTGGTAAAACAACGACGATACGTGGGGATAACATTAAGTTCATTCCGTCGAATGGGAGGTAAAATTGCGAACTTATTGGCGCCTTTCGTAAAGAGCAGGTCATGCTCCTTTAAGGACCTCAATAATTCACAGGGGATAAGGACGCTTGGTAGGTAGGATCCGGGTTCAAGTCCCGCTTAAGGTGAATTATATTTTCTCTGTGGAAAATTTTCCACTTATGCGCGACACGGGGGTGACTCCGTAAAAGGTAACACCGCGGATGGTCTCAATATCCTCAAAATATGTTAATGTTGACGCCTAGTTTCTCTCAACCCTTCCTCCATTCCACAAATAACCACTGAGCTAAGTGTCCTTTAAAACTGTATTTAATCAAGGGACCAACAAAGGAAATTTTGCACCAACGAGGGTTGCTCAGAGGTGAAGGAGAAAGACGTAATCATAAAAATTGTGAAATATTTTACCTTTTTACGAAATATATTTTCAATAAGATGATCATCGTGGCCACTTTATCGTCAGATTTCTCTCAAATATACCTCAAAATGATTTCAGCGGTACGAGGAAGAATAAATGGTACCTGAGCACTTGATATCCTTTATTTTTGCAAGTCATTGCTTCTACAGTTATGGGAACTAATTAATAAGGTGAATACTACTATTAAAACGATGGCAGAATCGATTAAGGTCAGAAATTAACTTAATTTTCATGTTTATTTGAAAGGACAACTAGTTCTTCCATTTCCATTACCGCAAGATTTCCTGATTGCCGCAGTTAGAGGGAGCGCCTTCAACCCTTCTTGAACCTTGGCCTTTCCTTAAGATTGCCGTCGACTGCATTCGTCCCCGGCCCCCACCTCGTCATTTCCTTCCCCTAAACGACGTAAATTACTCCCCTTACCACAGGACCAAATCTCTTCTCCCATAACCAACGTGAGAACTCGTCGTCCTCCGAGTACGCACAGCCTCAGTCTATTCCTTGCTCGACCCCCACTCCTGAAATTCAGCATTTGTTTTGCATGAATTATGAACTGGGGCGGACACTTTAATTCTATTTTATGAGGAGGATATAGAAGAACCATCTGCTGCAAACAAATTGTTGTAAACCTTTAGTTTAGCCATTGTTGTACATATTTAAAACATGACCCCAAATTTATAATCTTGGAAAAAAACGCGTCTTTTGATGAGTGATACATGGCCATAATTGTAACCATGCCTCTCCATCCCGTTTGCTGTGGCCCCATCTCTCGCCATGATTGCGATACGTAGACTGTCTGTAATTTCAACAAAACATCGGGAAATGCATAAAAGTTTTAATTTGAGATTTTTTAATCATATATATGTTTTTTGTAAGGAAAGGTTTTGCAAAGACATATACCGAAATATATTTACGCATTTCTTTACGGCAAGTTACTTTCGACATTTCTCCTCGATGCTGAAGCACTCGCCTCAACATTTGTCTTCTCATTTCCCATAAAGCTTGGCAATAGCTCTTACCACAAAAGTTTCATCCCTCAATGTGGAGCATATTTTTTCCTCTCCAACATGACCTACTTCTCCTCGGGAGTCATTCTTATATTTTTATCATTCTTGTCTTAATTCCACCTCCCATATTTTAAAATCCTACCTATAATATTTTCTCATACTCTTTCCCTCTCCACGAAGTTCAACGCATTATGAAAAAAGGCAAAAAATCTGCACAAGTTGTGAAAAATTGCAGCCCTATTACAATGGTGTGATTAATTGTTTTAAACTATAATAAATAGATGCCAGGAAGAGTGTATGTGTATTTCATGCATCTCAAGTTCCCACGGTTAATTTATTTTGCATGTATTATGAACTGGGCCCGACACTTTAATTATATTTAATGAGGAGGATATAGAAGCACCATCTGCTGCCAACCTCGCGGGTAAAAATTTAGTTATCTTCAGGGGAACGAAGTTATATAAAAACTCTTATGCTAATTAAGTGTCAGCATTAATCCTATGATATATGTAGGTACTCCTCAAATATTATGGCCACTCATGCATGAAAAGTTGGCCCTCAATTGGCGGATTTGTTATTTTAATTTAGCAACACAATTCATGTAAACCGGGAGATGAGTTACAATACGGGTAATTAATAGTATTTACCCCGGAAAATGTCATTAATTTTGTTTTATTTTGATATATCTTCATTCCGTATTTCACTCATTGATTTTATAATGCATCTACAATTACATGGGATAGGCATGTGATCTTTAAGAAACGTGAATGGTTATTACCATGAGAGCATATGAAGCCACTTTTGTAGTTATATTTCAAAACTTAGCATTTTCTGCTAGCGTAAAACACATTTTCAAATCCGACTTGTAGTAGATTTAATGGAAAAAAATATCAAAATCTGATGACGCTAAAAGATATACTTCCCGCAAATAGAAGTATTAGTCGCCATCTTTGCTGAATAAGAAACAATCCGAGTAAAAGTTTATCATTACGTTTTTCTAGGAAAATTTGAGTTTATAGAACTTAGGCGGGCCATTTTTAATGACCGCAGAAGAAAAGTATCTCCTTACTCTTCATGAGTTACCGGATAACTACCTACCCTTGATTTTGGGTATTAGCGAAGTTACGGACTCTCTTGACCACTATACAATTAGTCGTCATATAAACTGCCAAAATTTAAGGGTGATACCACCTGGCAACAACTATACGACAAAATATTTATGAAGTATCTGCTGGGTATTTACCAGAAATGGAGAAGGAAAGACATTCATACAGATCGCTGTAACTCAATATTTTAAAAAGTATTTCCCATCTTCCAAAACTTCAAGAACAGACGGCTTCTAAATTATCCAATGGTTTAAGTATAGTTATAAAATACCCGGTCGTACTCGTATTTAAATAACCTTTTTTATCAATTAGCCTCTAGCCACTTCTAGTATACGTTTTTATTTCGGTGTTACTAAAAATGAAAAATAATTGCTTTTCCACATCCTTCAAACCCTTATTTCTCGCCGGCTTCATCATTTCCCTGAACTGGCTCCATATCACATCCCATCCCATTTCATGAAATCGATAAATTAATATTGCCACCTCACCTACCCATCTAAAGATTCGTTTACTTAATCTCCTTACTCCCTGAACCAGTAAAAAAAAAGCATGCTCCCCCTCGTATCCGCAGAAGATATTGGCAGATAACTCCTTCGCCACTGACACTACAGCGGTAAACCCGATGAATTTATCCGAGCGAGGTCGCATTAAGGGGTCAGTCATGAGGTAAATAACACTCTCGGACGCCTAACGTAAATGTAGTGGCTGCGTTGCCAGGACAAAATGTCTTACATATTAAAGGCAAACATTTCCATCACTTCATAACAGGGATATAACAGAACACGAGTGGAACTTGTACAACTCTTTTAAGTCGGCATTTGGTTAACTGGAAGGTATTTACTAAACCCTGATATACTATAAGTTTGACGCACAGTTTTAGCACATATATCTAACGAGACGTTTACTATTTAAAACGTTTTCAATTAATGAAGTTTCGACTAAAAAATATACTACACTATTCTATCGTTAACATCCTTTTCCATCATCGTCTATGTCACAAAAAATGACAATTAAACTAAAGCAGTATTGGTTTTAATTCGTATGATAGAGCCATAAAGCAAAAAGGTTTTCCAGTAGAAAACAAGATTATATTAGAGTTACGACGGAAGACTAATTACGAGAACACTCGTCAATCAATTACTTTTAGAAATAAAGGGCATGGAAAATTTCATTAAATTAGCCTTCTCCCTGTATTTTACAGTTTCTTCAACAAAACTCAATTTAATAAGATAAATTTCACATGGTAGGTACTCCGCAAACTGCATAGAGGATGTGAGGGTTTCTTAACCAAAAAAGCTCAATATTCTTACTACTGAAAGGTTGGAATATGGTTATATTACGGTTAAATAAACTAACCTCTTCAATATTTCAGCGTGAATGATTCCTACAAAACCCACGAGTAAGAGATGGTTTTCATGTTTCCACAGTAATAGTCCATTTTTAATTTCCAATGGAGAGATAAACGAAATCTTCAAATTATATCATGTCATTTATTCATCCCAACTCCTTTCGGCAGCTCATGAATTCATAACGCCAAAGCAGGCAGAAGGAAACAAAAATGAGCTGAAGCAAAAACTTAAAAAGGTTTTAGCAGAACACTGATCCTACTCATTGTACGAGAAACGTAAATGAGGAGCGGTGATAGAAAAACGAAAAAGGCAAGGCGGAACAACGCGGTGAGGGGGCACAGGGGATGGAAAGACCCGAAACGATATATTTCCTTTTATGCGAATTGGAGTTAAAAGTAGACGTGCCAATGAAGATCGTCACAATTTCATTAACAACTGCTCTAAAAATTCGGTCGGCCATCTCCTCCTCAACGGTAACAAAGGACTCGCAGAAATATATTGTGTAGCGGAAAAACCTAAATCTGTGTGATTGATGGCTGTGAGCACGTGAGCCGTTTCCAAGGATGATTTTGGAACAAATTTGCCAAATATTTTTATTGAATTAGGAACATTCATTTCGTCTTTAAAGTTGGAAACTTTATTTCCCCAGAAAGTATTACTTAACATGAGGTGCGTATGTAGACATTTAATGAACATATGTATGACGTATTATGTCCCCTTAAGTCACACCAACAAAAGAAAAATATTTACCTTTCGGCCAAACTACAAGAGCATTAGACATAAAAGGAAAGATTCTATATATATTTCTATATTTCTACATCTAGATTGTTCTACATTAAATATAAATCTTCTTTCAGAAAAAAGTCTATAGCCACAACTATATAACTTTGTATCTCCTTTACTATTAGTAGTATTGCATTCAAAAATAAATAGGTGATCCAGTACCTTGAAAATATGACAAGTATGAGCAATGTATACCTATTCATAAATAACCAATTGAAATCATAATTAAATGGTGATAAGAACAGCAAGTGGAAAATGAGATTTATAAAGTACGGAAAACAAGGTGTTTCACGGATGTGGAGTCATTTTCTAAACAGTAGCTATTAAATGGAAGTTCAAGCATTTCTTCACATTAGAATTTAGCTGTTTTACAGTCACAACGTTGTAACGGCAATTCAGTAGAAAAATAATAATGAATTTCTCAAAATTAGACAATTAGGATGTAACTAGAAGCTTCACCACATTAAAAGTAATATCTCTTACGGCAAACGCATTTTGCACACAATCAATAAACCTATTTGCACTAATGGCAGGCATTCATGAGAGCAATCACACATGAACAACGATAATAATTTTCCAATACAAACCGTGGATAAACTAAAATTATCACACATTCGCCGACCTAAAAATCAGATAGAACTGGATCTCTCATAAATATAAAAGCAATTAGCCGCCCAGGACAAAAAAGATTGGCCAATTGAAAAATTTGAGAGCTGTCATCGGAGTTTCAACGGGAAGAGAAGGGAATTATGACTCTATGCTACGCATCCGGAGCCATGTACAAAAAATATAAGACAGCTCGGAAACTGACGCCATGATTTGAGTCTAGAGCCGTTCCCTCACTCATTGGAATGTGCCTTTAAAAAAAAGTAAGTCAGGCAGCGCCACTGGTGTTGGTGTAGGTGGTGGCATAAAACATCCCTCGGAAAGTAAGGCCCTACTCGCACGTCGGTGGCGTATAAATACAGTCACCTGTCGGAAACACGCGAGACGCCTCTCTTCTCTGCTTCGTGTCGAGTGTTATTTAATGGCGTCAGGCGGGAAAATGGCGCTTTTCGCGCCTCTTTTGTCTAAAAGTGTGGGAGGAGAATAAGGAGGACAGCGGAGAGGCGAAATAAAAAAGAAGGGCAGAGATACAGTGAGAGAAAGAGACAGAGAGAGAAAGAGAGTTAGATGAAAGAAAAAAGCAAAAAAAAAGAGAAAAATAAAAACAAAGCAGAAACAAAAAGCGAAAGAGAGAGGGGGAAGAAACGTACGCGAAAAGGGAGGGGAAAAATATAAAAACGCGATCCAAAATGCACACTGCGCTTTTGGGTGTTTCAGATGTTTTTATCTCCCTTCCCAACATAAAAACATAAACGCAACGAAGGATAAAAAGTAATTAAAACAAAGCAGAAGTGAAATTCGGAAGGAAAGGAAATAACAAAAACGCAATGCGAAGGTAGATAGGGGGAGAAAAATATACGCACGCCGAAAGGGAAGGGAAAAACGCAACAAATTGCACACGCTACGCTTTCGAACGCTCATAGTTTCTCTCTTACTCCCCGAAATAAACGATGGTGGAGTCGGGGACTGCCGAGTCGGAAAAAAAATATCCAAGACGGAGAGGTGACGAGCGAATGAAAAAGAGTCGTTTGAGGGATTTATTTCTTTTAACGCGTTGCACCTACAGTTGCACACTTTTTCCTCCGGCTGAGTAGGACAAGATGAAGGCTAAAAAAAGAGGGATATTTTATGAGAGTTCACCGGGCGTAGGTGGCAGTTGCACCCTTTCCGAAATATTTTGAAAGCACCGTGAAACGTGACGACTTAAAATGGCATGCTTACTGAGACGGATTTTCAACAGCCTTTCGCAGGGGCACACTCGAAAACATGGGGGTTGCTCAAATCTTCACAGTACTTTCTGTCTTCAAAGTTCTCCATAACAGAACTTTGAAGACTAAATATTTATATTTTACGAAAACATTATCAGACAAACATAAAAAAGTTTGAAAACTAGTTACTCTGAACTTTAAATATCTACGTAAACCGTTTCATTAACTAATTAAATCAAATTTAAAGCTTGCAATTTAAAAAAAGAAAATAAGGGACTGAACCATCAACTGAGTTCACATATACTTATTTATCTCCGAAAAGAGATCCACATGCTCTCCTTAAGATCATTCAAATCATACGACTCCGCTTTTGTTACAATCTACGTCATACCCCATCGTCATGTGATCCAAAAAGAACAAAAACCCTCAACATGCACTGAAAAACGGCTGAGAATGGTAAAAAGCATAACCAAGGTCATATGTGAATCAATTTTCTGTGGGCGTAAAACTAAACATGAATCAAAGCAATGCACATGATTATAATTCAGTAAATACAAAGCCTAACGTAATGAAAATTGTTACAACCAGATTGGATCTTCATAATTTTGATTTAATAAAGTTGACTAAAGAAAGATATTTTCTTTTTTCAGATTCAGGAAAATATGATTTCACAATCCTTTGATCATTTGGGTAAAAACATCATAACTTCATGCATGAATACACTAAAGCCCGGAAGAAAAAAAGGATAAACGAGAACAAGATGAAAAAACAGACATAAATAATAAGGCTAAAATAAGAAAAAGAAAAGGAGAAAAAAACCACCGAGGCATTAGGAAAAGTGGCGAGGGATTACAAGCGCTCATCGGCGCAAAGAAGCTCGAGTAAGTAGTTAATAAACATTCTCTTGATTGTATTAAGCGATTTAAACACTCACCGTTGAAGAGCGAAAAGAGAAAACTCTTCAGATGACTTAATGTTTACTTCTACTAATTACTTCTCACTTTAGTTACTTACATTATTTCCATCAGGCAAGATTTAGTGGCCATTTTTTAAATATTAACTGTGGATGCATTAAAAACTTAGTTAAAGTATTCTCATTTTAATTAAGGGGTGACAAAACAGTATCATCCTAGAGAGTATCATTTTAAACCCTTCATAAACTCAAAGTAAGAGATTTTCAACGCCGAGGAATCGAAGGAATTGCTATTTTTTGCATCTGATTTCAAGATACGATTTCAACTAGAATGTTTGTTATTGCAAACTGTGTGCATGCAATAAATAAAACATTCCGAAAGAGAAAGGATTCTTCACAACATTGTAATTATTATTACTCAACATTAATAATTTGTTAATAAATATTGTAAATAATGCTTTTAAATAAGTTCTCAGAGAGAATGCATTAAGATCAAAAGAATTTGACGAAAACTGATTTTCTAACCATAATAATGCTACCGAAACAAATGTTTATAAACTAAGATGTATCATGCTGTCCGTCACATTATATATTTTCAAAAAAAAATTCATTTTTAACCTGCATGTCAGGTTCAATTTCAGAATAAATAAAATACCACAACATCATAATGGTTCGTCTGGATTAGACCAGTGGCATTATACGCGAGATGATGGTTTAATCAATAAGTTTTTTTCATGCTTATAAAGCTAATATAAATTTGTAATCGTCTTCACACATTCAGTCAATGCTAAAAAAAAGTTGATGAGTTCTTCTCGGGTGTCCCACCGGGTGAGGCACTCCATGCTCGCCAAAGTTTCGGCAGAAGACTTTCTCACCATTATCAAGATCACCATTCTCAAGACGCTGGATGATGCTCTCACCGGGAAAGCCTTAAAAATGTTTCTTGGATTTATTTAGAATAATAGTAGAGCTGAAACCAGAATTTTGATGGTGCTAAAATTTTCGAAAAAGAGAACATAAATCCCTATCAAAATATTTCTATATATTAAGGTGATAATTTACAAAGCAATGGAGAGGAACGAATTTTGTGAGAAAATAGGCATATATTTGGGAACGAGATCTTTTTAATATCATCTGAGGTAAGGCATTATGCTCGGTAAGGAGATGTGTAGGTAACGGTAATTTTATTAGGGTATAATTAATCCAAGGTAATCCATTATTTTTCACATTTCAATGGCTATCGCCTTTCTTATTTATACATAACCTCAAGAAATGGTTGCCAACGTGTCGTTCATTTTAAAAAAACTTCATCAGGGCTTCGATGTTATGTGAGTACGCATAAAAATTAATCTTCAAGTGCGATATTCAATTCAAGTGCAACGCGATTCAACTGCAACGCGATTTAAGTGCAAGTGCGGGTGACTCCGTAAAGGTTACTACCGTGGCTATTCCCGGTTTCCTCAAAATTAATCTTCAATTTTTAGAGTAGAAACAAAAATATTTAAAAAAACGAAAACATTAAAATAATTTAAATGAAAATTTTTTAGACTCCACCAATCTGCAGTATTAGTATCATCAAAATTCTACGATGAAGGGAAATGGGGAAAACATTGAGGGAGTAGACCTGTGCAATGTTGAGACTGTGACTACAAAACGAGAGGAGAATGAGAAAGGGAAAATTCATAGAGAAAGTCGTTCCAAGATAACGAATATTTCGCAAGACTCGATGCCTAAGGGAGAACGTATCACAATGGGAGTCTATTCATAGGGGAATACGGGAATATGAGAAAAAGAGAAAGAAAAATGAAAATTGATCCGAAACGGAAAAGGGAACTTGAGGCATGGAATGAAGGAATATTATTGACGTAATCAGGCCTAGGGATTTCCCGAGGGAAAAATTGAAATATTGGATTCCGAATGAGCCAGCCGTTGCACCTCACCATCCACGCAACGGATTGTGATGCATGCTTTTGAAATCGCAACGGAGCAAAACTTTAGGCAGAGCGTAAAAGTGAACAAGCCCTGCGAATTTTTATTTCCGGTCAGACGGCTGCACGGATTGCATGGGGCATGAAATCTTGAGCTGCCTCACCTAACGCAGGCTCGAGATTGATTTTTTCCCCATTCAAAACTTCAACTCGGGCAGGTTAACGACTGCACTCCCTAATAAAGAGATGCTGCGGCACAGAGCGAAGCAAGCATCAGCTAGGAGAACTGGCAACCAGGAAATCAATGCGGAAGGTAAAACTTCTCTTGGAAAGAATTATTGTACCACAATTTAAATATACCTGAACAGAAACTTAGGATTGCAAAATTAAACATTTACAAGACCACAATTACACAGGAGTTACAACGCATTTTCTTTCTCAAGTGCGTCAATTCCTAGGATTAGTATAGTGCGACTCGTAGTGCAAAACATTCGCGAGCTGCTCTCCAAAACAAAGACATTTTGAGTTAAAAGACTCAGAGAAGCTAGCTTTGAAACCTGAAGGTTGATTTTGATGATTAGATGAGCAATTTAATTGTCAAAATATATTTCTTAAGAGGAAAAAATGGAACTATGTATGTTCACTGACAAAACTATTCACGTAAATCTCAGGATAAGATAAGACGGAATGGATTTAGTAAGCAGAGTATATCAAGAAATGAGTGATTTTATAAGGAAAAAAATCACAGCTGCAAAAGTGTACTCCTGTCAAAGAGGGTTTAAATTGCCATGCGAAATCATTTGACTTGATCTGGTACGAACCCAGAACCTGTAAACCATTTACACTGAATTTGGCTTTCACACCTAATTGTAATAGCGAGATCCGAGTCCGTTTCCAGGGCAAAAACGTGAAGGCGAACTTCACCCTTTGCGCTGTATATCTTTGCATCCGTCCTCGTAACTGCGTTCCACATCGTTCTTGCAACCGGTTTAATCGGATGTTTATGCTCCTTTCACTTTATTGCAATGTGGGTGGGATGCTCTAGTGATGTACACAAATTGAAGGAGTGCGATTCGTTGGTTTGACCATTTCAAGAGAATGGATGAGAATCTAAGAGTGAGACAGATTTATGACAGAAGAGTGAATGGAGGGAGAGGAAAGGAAATACCGAGAAAGCCAAGGGTGAATAGGGTAAAAGATGCAAAAACGCACGCAAGAATAGGGCATTATTGAGGAAATTATTTAAAGTGACCCAGCCTAACAGTCCTTCCGTAAAAAAACAAAGTTTTCATTATGCCTTCCCCGAAATACTTATGGGAAAGATAAAAAACACAAATGCCTTCTCAGGATAAGTAAGGACCAGAAACTCAGTATCTTCGGAACGGACTTGGTAATTACCCTCACCGGATTTATGGAAAAGGTTTAACCAAAATTTCTGCTAACTCCTAGAGTATATAATTTCAAAATACATGAGGAAAAAACGACAACTCATTGAGCAGCATAGTAAAAGTAGTTGTTTCAGGCTTCATTTGGTGGAATATCACAATGAAAGAATAAGACTGGTAATTTTCCACAAGAATATATTCTTGTGGAAAATTGCCAGTTTTTTTCTTTTAGAGCAGCAAAGTGTTTACTGGCAAAAGAGTTGCGAAGAAGAAATTACTTTGCTGGTAATTATACCTGTAATTTATAAATTAGAGTCTTATAATTGAATATAGGGTAGCTTCAACTTCATGAAACATTTGGCGTCAAAGCAATAGCAGAAGTAAGTAAGAAATTTCAAATCTAAAAGTCGAGTTCCCGTGTTTGGCGTCCTCACAAAGCATTTTCGCATATTTGTGTTTTATAACGTGGGTGTGTGTTTCTTTGTATTTGCCAAAATTGTAGCCACTAGGACTTGCATAAATGTGCAAAGGCAACTGATTGCACAGTGCATTAAGACAATGGCTTCAAGAAAAGTAAACTCTGGTTGGGAAAACTTCAATTAAAGCAATGTTCCGATATTAGATACATGTTAGCAAAATACACTAAATAAGACGAAAGATTGCCGAAATTAGGGGATAGAAGGCCACGCAAGAAATGCATCGCAAATATAGTCTCTGCGCATGTAGAATCGGCAAAAGTTAATATGATGCGGTATGCTGTTCCCTGCCAAGTAATAATCGACGTGCTGTCAAAATGTACCGTTTTAATGATTTTTAACGCTGATTATCAACAGTATTTTTTTTCAACATTAACATTCAATTACAAAAATAATAGCTAGTACACAAATCAATTAGATAAAATAAATCCTGAGGTCGAATTAAACACAATCGGCCTGATTATTGGTATCCCTGATATTTATTCCCCTTCGTAGTCATAGGGTTCAGCTCTTTCTCGTTCGTGGGGATCGAGAAAATTCTAGCTTTTTCATTTTTCCTAGGAAACCTTTAACGACGATAGAAGATTTTCGAAGGCATCAGATCCATGTGGCCACTAACATTCCGTGCCGCTGGGTCCGAACTTGAATCTCAGCATAGGGAAGAGGTTAGGGTATTTTCAATGAAATATCAAGCCATAAATTTAGTGTCAGATGTTGAGAACTTAAAGCGCAGCACTGCGGCCATTAGAAGGACGTAAAAAGGATACCTTTGCTCATTTTGATGAATACGAATTGCTTTTGGTGGGCATACAGTAAAAACGTAAGTAATAAATTGCAACATGAAAATAGTCAAAAGTATCTACACATGAAAACTTTGGAAAAGTCATGTCAAATAACATTGGACCATGTCCACTAAAAATGCACATACTTTGAAAAAAATATTGCATTAAAAACCTTTAAACTTCGATGCAACTTTCCGCTTTTCGCCGGAAAAATCTAGGCAGCAGTTTCAACCTTGACATATACAACTTCGAACAGCCGTACTCTTTACACCGAGGGCCGAGCCTATCATGTGATATCGACAAAAAAGAGTATTAATATTGCCTACGCGCAACCCGAGTAAAACCTACACAAAAAACACTGTAGGTACGTTTTCTCTCTAGCCAATGCTGCTTAATGCCGCTGGTAGCCTTCCTTACTATCCACAGCTACGCCAGAGGGTTTTATCGATGTACCACGGACAACGATAACGGACGTACTCACTGACAACGCTAGAACGAAAAGTGTGTAGACAGATGACTACGACGGTAAGAATGACGGAAAGATATGGTGCTATAATGGTGGACTGTAGCATTCCAAAAATATCGCCACTATAATCCAACCGATTATAGTGACGCGGGCGATAATTGATCAGGGACGTTATAGCAATAGTAAAACAATAAATGTGATATTTTTTAATTTTTTAATCCAAGAAATATTTTGAGAATTACTAATACGCCATAAGGACCTTACCTACACGCAGCAATATTACATATTTATATTTTTTACATCGTGGAAATGGGTTGGAAAAAAAGCATTGTACCTAACAAGGGCAAATATTTTTCCCAAGAGTCAAGTAGCAAAAAAAACGGTACCTACTTTTCAGTGTTCTAATAAGTAAGCGAAATGTTTCATTTATAAATTGTTCAAGTTTATTAAAACTCAACATAAAACGGCAGAATAATCTGGTGGTTTTTGCCAAATTTATTTCCGATACTCTCCGGGATATAACTGACAAATTGAATTATTTGCAGAAAACATTTAATGATACTAATTTATTATGCCATACTTTCTTACACACCGTTTATAACGGTAGAACGGGAAATTCTGGCGTGTCAATGAACGCTGCCAATTATTAACTTATTACCTGGACTTCCAAAAAAAATGTTTAAAACAATACGTGCAACAATAAAAATAATGATCACGCAAGACTCTTCATTTTCTAAACACGAGTTGATTGCCTGAAGTACAGCCTAATACGTAGCTTAAACTTAAGGTAATCATCAGTCACCGTTCCAAAAATTGGTTTACTGGAGCACTCCACTCCACTCTGTTTCAAGCTCAACGTTGCTCTGTCATATCTTATTTTAGCCGCTATCAGAATATATCTGATGCATTGAGTTGATGCATCACGCAGTAATTAATGCCGTACTACACGTAGTGTTACAAGTTTTAAAATCCATATTGAAAACAATCGAGTCCAAACTGAAGTTAGAAGAGCTTCCTTCATGCATCGGAAAGGGAGGTAAAAAATCATGAAATATTCAGCACTCCGGTGACCTTTCGGGTAGGAACTCCAGGTAACAGCAATTCCATGACTTGCGTCACCGCCGACAAATATCACAGAAACGAACTTGTCAAAATTTCAAAAGAGACCAAGATGAACTGGGTGATTGACCATTGCGGTTCGCGAGCATCGGAGAGCAAACGCGATAGACTCCGGTGCGGGCGCTCTTTCGGATGTGGGCGGAGCGGGATCGAAAACAAATGATAGGTATGTGCGTCGTGAAGCATCGCAAAATAAGATCATAACAAAATGCTGTTTTTTCGAAGAATTTGATATTCCACGTCCAGAATCTCGCATGAGTTTCGCCCTCTCGTGTGAAATTGTTTATACCCCTGTTTTAATTACCATCATTTGACTTTCATATCTTTGTTTTCAGGGAGATATTTGGAAATACACATAAGCAATGGAGTTGCGCAAATGAGAATAGCGAAGAATCGGAGGACGAAAAATGCTCATTACAGCCAAAACAGACATATTAATCAGGAAACTTAAATTAGGAATATAGCAAAGGCCAGAATTTTATTATTTGTCTCGCTTGGAGTCGAATATTGCCATCACAATAAGTAAGATGAACAATGATGAACGAGTATTAACTGTCTACTGCCCGTTTTTTTGCCAAGTAAATTCATTTTTCCGTTAAATTAGTTATTCTATTGTATCTTTTGGCCTATTAAATAAGTGTTTAATTTTTTTCCATTTTTTACGACCTCGTAACTTTGAAGGATGGTTCATTTGGGAATAGAGGTGGGTGACCATAATATATAAGTGATTGCGAAATAGTAGACGATTCCGTCCACGTGGGATAATGCCTAGGCTAACGCGTGGGATAGGTTTTCCAATCATTGCGGTTGCACAAGTGATGTGGTACGCAGTCACGCGCACGGGTGCAAAGTATAGTATAGCGTGGGATAGGGTTAAATGAGGGTATTAAGGTAAAATAAGGAATAGGAAAACAAAAAATATTCACCTAACTTTATATTCAGTTAAAACGGCAAAAATTATCAGTTTCAGACAAAGAGAAACTCCTATTCTTTTGAACACAGTCAATGAGACCACGCGGGAAATTAGCATCTTAACTGCGGTTGGCATTTTACCCACTGTAACGTGGAATTTATCAGCTAGAATTTCAGTCACAAAAGGAATCCAAGAACCATTTACACTACAGAGCCGACGATAAAACCCTTTCAATTCTGCTAAAACCTGAATTTTTCATTTATTTGACGGTAACTCTTTAGCAGTAATTATCTATATACATTGCCATCTAACTGTCACTTTCGGATAGAAATGTAATTCATAAAATTAACGCTTCTTAAAAACAAGTAAACAGTCCTACCCACAGAAAATACCCGTAAATACATGAAGTTCCGCAACACAATGAAGCTACTAGAGAAAAAAAACAAGTAACGTCATGAAAAGCTGAAGAAAATTTGCTCACTGAAGTTACTTCCTAAGACGCCTCCAAAAGTAATTTTCAAAGAAGTCTCTCTTAAAGATTGTCTACTACTTCCTTTGAAGGAGAAGTTTAGTCATAGTTAACTCATTGTTGCACTGTTTGCATCGTTAGTTAGCGACATCTTAAAACACACCGCCGAGCCTGATCAACAAATTTAAAAAGAAAATATCACTTAGCGACCACCAGTTCAAACTCATTACCGTAAAACCCTGGAGCAAAAAATTGGGTAAAACTATCTCTTTACGGACAAGGAAGTACATGGGACGTAACATTTTTTTCTCCTTTGATAGAACGATAGTATTAAAATGTGATACAGTTACCACAAAATTGAGTGATCAAATGATATATTTAAAAAAACCAGTCGAGAGGCATTCATACTATTCTTAATCAAATAATTTCCTCGACATTTTTTGGCATCACATATCCACTCTCAAATCATAATGCCTAAGGGAATTTGTAGTCATTAAATTTAACTCAAGGATAATAATTTGATTCGGGCAAGAGGTGTCTTGATTAATAATTATAATAATTATATAATATATGCCCAATGTAAAAGGCCTAGTGGCTGTTTTTGTGTTTGAGGAAGATGCAGAGGCCAATATTTGAGGCAGATGAGATTTTTCTAAATTTCATCGGGGCAAGTTTCGTCTCAGTCTTTCTTCCGGTAACCCAGAAAAAGTTGCACAGAGCGTCAAACCCTGACAGGAGAGCCATCCCACCTCCAAATTGAAAGTTCCGCCGGACCTAGAAGAGATTCGGGGGTAAGGGGTCGGGAAACAGCATTCGAAAACCACCGCAATCGACCAAAATCCAACCCGGTATCTTCCTCCACTACCACTCGTTGTTTTGTCCCATTCCCTCCACACTCAACCCTCCTCCCCCCTCCCACCTCAAGCGCCAAACCACTATCTCCACCCCCGTCCACTCCATCCCTCCCGATTTAACCCAACCCTCCCCGTGTCTGGTTCCGGGAGCTTCCCAATTGATTGATTCGAATTTCAAAACGTGTGGCGCCTGAATTTATGGTGATAGTGGGAAGGACGTCGAAGGGGGATGAAAGGGAGGGGGTGGGTTTCCCGACCTTTTGTGTGGTGGAATTCGCCCCGGGGAAATTATACGATTGCGCGAGCGAATTGATTACCGTAAAACGTCACTGATCGAACTTAATGCGTTGAGAACCTCTAAAACGTTTGACTGACTGCAATTAAAATCTCCATCTCCGATTTTAAAATTATTTCGCAACAATTCGCGTGATCTGAAATATGGGGGCGTCAAAATGTAAAATGAAGTAAAGGGGACGCATCATTAAAAGTTGGGCCATTAGGTTAGGTAAAAAAACAAACCTTCACACTTATGGAGTGTTCCCTTTTAAAATTACTCCTTTCATCGCAATTTAACCCGGTTTTGGAAGCGGATGAATGAATTACGTCCAGATGCGTCGCGTCGGTATCACATGTACCTCATCCTAATGGGTCATGAATAAGAGTATGCTGGGCTCTCCAGGGAGTCCTTTTAGAAGGAATCCCAGTTTGAGTAGAAGAGTGAAAATAGGCCTAGGGTATGGTTACCCTGACGACTACCGATGGTGGACTTTCCTAATGAGGGTTCAACCTCGAATTCGAACTTAGGCTGTCCCTTCGCTGGAGATCCAGGCTCGAACGCGGGATACTCTTCACCAAACCATACGAAGTACAATTTTAAGTTTGCAAACTTCAAATGTCATAAACAGTGTATATTTGTCATAGTACTTTTGATAACAGGGTGAATACGGGCGTTTTTATGATTGAGGTCCTGCGATGGAATTTAAGAAGGCTTAGGTTTCTCTTGTGGCACACTGGCGAAAATGCGCCAAAACTGACCGATAGAGGGACGAAACCGTTAGCAGGGAAAAATAGAGAGGGTCAAGAGACGGTATGAATGAATGTAGATATTTAATCAGTGACGTTTGACGATTTAGAAGTAGTTTGTCCTGCGGAAAATATAGGCTCCTAGAAGCTGGAATATGTCATCGGACTCGTTCCTCCAGGACATCGAGCAACAGGAACGCAGTATCAAAAATACCGGGTGATATATCGAATTGATACATGAAAAAATTATATAGCGTTCGTGTCGAAGTATATATTTTTTACCTAACTCATGGATTACCTCCGAATGGAATAATAAACAGCGCTATCTTATCATCGCTTATCTCAATTTTCAAACGAAATTTTGCAAGCTCAACCAATATGTGGCATTCACTGAGCCAAGCCTCCTCTGATGACGTATTGTGGGTGGACGTCACATTTCGCGACTGCGTTTTATGTTCGTTTAGCCATTAAACGGATGGTCCCAAAGAATTTTTTTTCTACATCATATCTTATTAATCAATCCACTGAACTTTTGAATTAGGTTAAGATTCCACTCCAGAGGGAACGACATAATGAAAACTGAAAAACATATTTCACGTGTCACATGAAGATTTTTGAATTTACATCTACGCGGTACTCTCCAAGCTCCATTTATAATGTGTGGCATGGAGGTCCGCAGTCTGCACCAAGCATGCATAAATCGTCGAACACACAACCATACTGCTATTTGCTGTTTTACTAAATACACTGAGAAGTTATGTAACATACATGTAAGAAGACTACTCAGCCAATACGGCTTCTAACTACCAAACTAAGACTTTTAGCTAATGGCAAAAAGGTGAACTGTGGTTTAGGAAAATGCCAATTCTAAGATATTCCACAGTTAAATAGATAGTGACAGAGTTAACAAAAACATGACGAAACACTAAAGAAGCCTTGATCAGAGGAGTGAAGGGAAATATAAGTCTTAAATATTTAATATAGTCTTTATGCATGTAAGTAGAAGTAACAGTTTGCTATTTCAACCGACGCAGGACGGTGTTTACTGCCTAATGACGTCTAATCCAAAGCCATCGTAGTGGTTTACCTTTCTCAAAGCGTCAAAATATACTTCTCTACAGCGTTTTATAGCTAACCCTATATCTGAAATATTACCGCTGGTCATCATCAATATTGCCATATACTTTCCATATAAAAATATAAGATAGCTGGTAGAAAAACAATCCCATTCGGTAGATTATCCTGTGATAGAACTTCTATTTTCTTACCCACGGACAATTTATCGAGCGAGTAGGATATAAAGATACGAGGAAAACCAAAGATTTGTGGATTTCAGCCCAAGTTGCCTCAGATCCTTTATCCATTCCTCGTCTATATTAAATTCCCTTTTATAAATCCTATTTTAATCATCCTACATTCTTAATCTTGCACATAAAACACTTCCTTAAGAGTCAAGATCCCAAAAATTATAATAGGGAAATAAGTTAGGTAAAGTACGATGCTATGCCATACTCAATTATAAACGCATTTCATAGATAGGAAACTAAATTCTTTAAATAAATATTTTACTCACATACTTTTCATCTTTTTAGTCTCTATCAGCACCGGAAGAGAAGATCCAGCCGTTTTTGTTATACGATATTTCGACTAATTCTTTGCGTTCTTTTGTTTAAACTCTAGCCAAAAAGCATGATTGTAAGATATTTTTCGAGAAATTGGACTGACAACATATCAACCTGATTTTTATAGGTGAATGAGGTACGTATAGTAGGAACCATAAGAGTAATTGTCTGATAAGAGTCATAACAGTAACTTAATGAATATGAAGGTCCCTCTTCTCAGTAGCATAAAGACGAAATATCGTACTTCGAAGACAGCCACGAGAATAGCAATGATTCTGACCTTTGATTTCAAAACAATGCTGGAATAAATATTCGCCCGATAGAAATATGATCACCCGTAATTCCGCCTCATTCCAATGTCCCACATACGATACCATTTTAGATGCTCACTCTCTTGAAATATATTGCTACATGCATCCATATTTAACCGCGGAAATTCGATGAGATTTGAAAGACGAAGAAGGCAATGGAAAACTGAGAAATATTTAGGATGAGTAAAAAGAGAGCTTTTACTTTCGTTAAAAATGCTTGAGTTGGAGCAAAGCCAGCATTTTCCAGCCACCTCATTCTCCTTAGCTGTAAGAGAAATATATTGGACTCTTCTGACGCGTTGTTTTCCCATATTTCCTTCGACTGTAACAATATGTGAACCGAAAATCTTCATGGGTGGCCCAAAACATATGATACACCCACAGACGCTGCGCGTCCAATGCTGTGCAAAGCGTAAAATACAATGCCATAAAGTAACAATGGAAGTGACAGACTTCCGTGCATAGCGATACTCTGTGCATGAAAGCCCTGTTCACTTGATGATCTAACGGTACCGGCCCAAGCTATTTTACAAGTGTGGGCCAAAATTTATTTGGCCACCCTTAATAAAGAATTTATTTACTGATTGTGATTTCTTAACAGTTTTACTCTCAGTTTAGCTTAGTTTCACTAAGAATGATGTTTTACAGGGATAATTTACATTATACCAACTCCATTTATTTTTAAATAATTTCAACCGTAAATCGTTGTGCAATGTCTACTACAATTCCTTTCAATGGGTTGGTAATAAGAATACTAATGAAAGGAATTGTTAGTCCGTAGGTTTCATTTGGGTCTTTTTTGAAGTCAATTATGAGCATCAGTCACTTTTTCGATATACTGAAGGTCATTTGGAGGTAAACACGCTGGAAGTTTATAACATTTATTAATTTACATAATTTATATACCCTTTTCACATTCAATAATAAGTCGCAAATCGGCTTTTCGGTGGCTTTTGCCCACGTGGCCCAGGGCTAGGGCCAGCACTGTGACCTAAACAAATAACTAGTTTTCACAGTTTTCCAGGGAAGAAAAACATAAAATAAATAGAAAATAAATATATTTAATTATATGAACATGATATGTGACCACGCTTCTGGCAGATTAAAGGAATAATTCTTTGTCCAATGCGAGATTTTAACATCAATTTTATCCGAGCACAATCAGCTAGGGTTTCATTTCCCTCGAACGCCTAGCCTAAATCGCACTTTTGAACCACCATAGTTGTTATTTGCAATTTTTCTAAGAATCTAATATTGCTACAAGTCTTTCCGTGCTATTTATACTTAAAAATTATACAATCAGTCTTTATATGCATTGTGATCCAGTGATAGTGATGTTCGATCCAGTATAATATGTAAAAATTGGAAAAAATAATAAAGCTAATTCCAGCTTTCATGGGTTAAAGGAATTCTTACATATTTATTTATTCCATTTGATTCCCCATTCCATGCTATTTTATTCCTAAATTACTACCATTATGTTTTATCAGTCAAAGAGAATTGAAAGTAGCTATTGCAACACTGGTAAATGATTCGTCGAGTTACAGTGATTTAAATCAAATTTGAAATTACAAACCATAGGTCAGACTTGGCAAATATTCACATAATTAATTTCAATATAAGGATGAAAAACATGATCGACGCATTTATCTCCTTTCTTCCCTTTCCAAACCCAGGTATCAAGCCTCTTACCTCTACCTTCCATCACTTCCTTAATCTTGTCTTGTTAAGGTACTTATTGACCCCAACCAGCGTAATAGGTTGAGCTTTTTTCTATTTTATATCTTAAGCATTTCACCATATGATGAATGCAGCTAGGAAAAGAATGAATGTAGAATACAGAGTAATTTTGAAGGTAATCAAAGTAATCAAAATACAGAGTGATTTTGAAGGGCTATAAAAAGTTATCTCGGAAATGTGTAAATAGGGCAAACCATGGTGAGGGCAACGTGAATCAAATGGATGCAATAAAGAGCAAAAGTGGCGAGATGGTGAGGAATGAAAGCGTCAGGGACTTGAGGAGGGAGTATTTTGAAGAATTATTCTATAGTGGTGCAGGCGATAAGGATGATTCCTGTGATTTAGTATCCGAGAATGACATTATGGAAAAGGAAATAAGTGAGAATGAGGTCACGGAAGTGAGAATATTGAAAAATTAAAAGGCTGCAGACTTAGATGGGATATCCAGTGAAATGCTGAAGTGTGGGTGTAAATTACACATCAGTCGCTAGAATGAATTGTAAAATTTGTGATTAAAAGCTTCTGTTGTTCCAACGGATTGGAAGGATAAGAAAATAATTCCCTTGTTCTAAAGAGGAGGGTAGGAAGACCAAATGTAAGCATTATTGAGCATTGGTTTATTGAGTACTCCGGGGAAATTGTTTAGTAAAATATTGACCGGAAGACGGAGGAAGATTGCCATCGATAGAATCAGGGGGGTGCAGTGTGGGTTTATGCCAGGGAGGGGATGTAGAGATCAGCTGTTCGCACTTCAGCTGGATTAATGTATATATATGAGCAGTTATTGAATATTATGAAGGTGACACATGATAATAAAATAGTAGATGTGAGAGTTAATGGGGTCTTGAGTGACTGGTTTGATATAAAACAGGGTATAAAGCAGGGATACGAAATGCCACCGTAGATGTTCAATATTTTTATGCATAAATGTGTGAGAGAGGCGTGTAGGTTGTTGGTGCAATGGATAGATATATAAATGCTCGAGTTCTATAGCACGCAGATTATGCAGCGTAGCTGTCTGAGGACCCGCAGGAATACAAGGGGCTCCTGGATAACTTCTATGAAGCAACTACGAGAAACACTTCAAAGACCAAAGTTTTTGGTACTGAAAGTAGTGAGTGTGATTATACTACATGGGTCAATGATGAAGTCATTAAAAAAGAAGACGATTTTGGGTATCTTGGCCTTTTGATTGCGAAAGATGGAAGGATGGATGAAGAAATTATCAGACTTGTGAATGCCGGTAGGAAAGTCATAGGTAGTATAATGAGAATATCTAGGAGTGAGTGTTTGTCAAGGTAAGCGGAAGTCGCAGTTTACAAGTGTTCTCCTACCGATATTATTATACGGCAGCGAAACCTGGGTATGCCAGGATAAGCATAACAGTCGGCTACATGCAGTGGGAATGGGGTATCTGTGACGTGCTGGTGGCAAAAGTAGGATGGAGAAGGTAAATAATGAGTGCGTGATGAAATAATATGGGTTGGATGCTCCAATATGATACAAGTGTGCTTCTCTGGTTTGAACATGTTGAGAGATTGGAAGAGAGTCGAATAACGGACCAGATATATGATAGTAGAATGAATGATGTGGGAGGAAGAGGCAGACCGAAAAAGTCATGGATGAATGTTGTATAAGAGACTCTAAAGAGAAGGAATATTAGGAGCCTTAAGAATAGAAGAGCCTCTATGAAGCTATGCATGAGTGTAAAACAAGTGAAAGTGGTTTTCAAGGATAGGTTGCAGTTTTCTGGGGCTAACGGCAATTACTAAATTGTTTCACTATGCCTACCCCGAAAGGGCATGGCGTGGTGGGTATGTTTGTACGAGATGCTACCCAAAAGTTCCCGAAATTCATACGCCACGTGTGAACGGGGGCTAATGCGACAAAACGCTGCTAGTTGCCACTCTTTACGTCTTTTGTGTACTAGTGGGCCAAGTGACTTTATTCTTGGTGAACGTTTTATATTATTTGTGAGAACTTATTCATTGTTGCGTGTTGCTTCCATTTCGATTTTGCGCGGACGAAAGTGCGTTAAGTTTGGCTTCAAACCTCTGGGAAAACCGTTTCAGAAACGTATCAAATGTCTATGAAAGCATTTGGAGACATTTTTAAGGCCATACCCAATCCTACTAGTTGTTTAAACGTTTTAAACATGGTCCAACTTAGGTTGAATATTATGAACGTTCAGGACAACCATCAGCCAGCATTACGCCTGAAAATATCGCTTCTATCCGGGCTGCGGTCATGGAACATCGCAGACGGACCATCCACAACGTCTTTAACGTTGCAGGACTACCGTATGGTACATGCTGGAGGATTTTGCCCGACGAACTGAACATGAGACGGAATGCTGCTAAGTTCGTGACGCGCTGATAAGTGATGAAAAGAAAGTATGCAGGGACCGGGTGAAAAAAAATCATACCTACAGTTCCTCAACCACCATACTCGCGCGATGTAGCCCCGTGCCACTTCTTTTTGTTCCTTAAGATGGGAGTTAAGTCAAAAGGTCGTAGACTTAAGACAATTGAGGGAATTGAAGCGGAATCGCAGGTGAAGCTTAACACGCTCACGAAAAAGGGCTTCTAGATGACATTCAATAATTGGAAGAAGCTCTGGGAGCGGTATATTCATTCTAAAGGGGAGTGCTACGAATTTAATGTTGATGAATAAGGTCCAGATGTAGTGTAATATAATCTATTGAAGGATTTGGGGAACTTTTGAGTATCACCTTGTATGAAAAAATTTCACTTCGTGAAATTTCAGAAATGCTCTGTAAATTTACTACTTCAATAGTGATAATTGGTTCTGACTAATTGGAATAATTATTGTATTCAGGACCAAAAAAAATAAGACTTTCTTGGGATATTATCGGAACACCTTTACGCAGAATGAAAAAGATTTGCAAAAGAGTGTCCAATGAGTTCGCATTTCAGCAACGATATGATTTAGGAGTTAGTATCGACATTTCTCTGCCAAAGAGAGCGGCCTCTATTGGTAGGGGGGAGGGGTGGTCCAATCGTATTCGTAACCGAGCCCTGCGGGCAAGTTTCTGAACTCGAGTCCTTTGGCACGTTCGACATCTCTTAAGCCTTTTCCTTTCTAGCAGAAGCTCTCATTGGATAAACCTTCCCTTTGATCGGCATGATTCTAAAGGTATATGGATACCTAAACCCAAAACAACAAAGCACATTAATTAGTGCATCATATAGCAATACATATGTACCTCGTAGCTACCTCGTAACACTAAAAGGCTGAGAAAAAACAAAATGTGTCAAAAACCTTCATGTCTTAAACATCAATTTAAAAACATGCATATCTCTTTCATTTAAAGTTCTCTTCCTTTCTCTTTACTCGGATATAACACTCAGCGATGAAGAGGGATATATTTAAAATCTTGATCTTGATTGATCAATTGAAGTAAATTGACGAAAATGGTAGATTAGCATTCATTTCGGACAAAAAATAAATTTGATTTCTTCACGAATGTCAACTACACTAAAATATAATTTGCACACAATTATTATTAGGTGATATTATATTGGGTGAAAATTAGGCAAGTACGAAATAAAAATTCAAAGGCAATAGGGCCGTTGAAAGTACAATTGGTATAAGCCATTTTTTTGCCATATTTTAGTTATGTTCGCAAAATCATTCCTCCGCATGTATTCTGTGTTGTGGATAAGTAGTGAGAATCTAGCATCAGTGTTTTTCCAATATGAAGCTGCACTGAGGGTTTAACGTTTTTGTTTCTCTGACTTTAAACTTTATTTCCCAAAAAGTGATACTTTTGACTAGCACCATTCTTACTCTCAACGGCACAATTGGTGTAGTAGCCATGCAAGTTGTATTGTCACAAAGTTGAACCCGATTCCATCGAAGTCATTGATTCCTGCGCGTGGTCCATTTTGCGCCCATGCGCTCTTTGCCAGTATTGACGAAATAACTAGTAAATTGCCTCTCTTTCAAAGTAAAATTAATGCTAATCACAGTAGACACATGTTATTGAACCCATTCTCAAAATTATCGTGCACTCCAAATGCCACAGATAACTCGCGTACATTCGCGCTCATGCATTTTCGAGATCGAGTCAGTCTGAAATTTCGGAAGGACCTCTCCTGCATCAAAATTGCTCTCATTCACAACTTTCATCGCGGAGTGCTCTCCGATTAATTTTAAAAGTCCCTTTTTTTCCCTTTTTCCATCACTTCAAATTTAAAAAAATTTAACTCAATGCATTTGAGGACTTTTCACGTCCAATTGGACTGATTCATTTTAACACGCATTAGGAGTAGTTGGCGGCTTTGTTCATATTTTTTCTCACCACCGACAAACGGTCCACCTTTTGATTTTTGGGGGGAGAACATTATATAAAAAAAGGGAACATGACAGGTTTTCATAACAAACGCTGCGGAAAAATATTGGTTTATTTTAAACCTCGCGAGTTAACAGGACAATTAACAGCGTGTCGGATGCACCACCATCAATTTAGTCGGGTTTTCCATTGGGCCTTTCCGGGTCAGCCGCTTCGTTGCACATCGGAGTGCTTTTGTCAGCGTTCCTTTTTCTCTTCCTATGCCATCTAATTAAAACGCATAGGGATTGACTTTAATGACACGCAATCTCTGGTGTAAAAAATATAAATAGCAGCCATAAAAAGGGGAGCCTGCCCTAAAGGCCTTTTAACACGATGCTTCCACAATATGCTGCTGATGCTGAATATAGAACTGTATTTAGCATGCTTAAAATCGTAACGTGTGAAGGCTGTTTTACACAACAGTAAGATCAGTACTAAAATCAGTGCCGTAAACTCGGAGCCAAATCCGGAACTTAAATCGACTTCGGTACCTCGGAGCCCCTTACACAATACTCATTCCATTCTACAGTGGCACCGTCCGGACGTATGCTGAACTATGCAACATAGATAAACTGCGACAAATTGTTTCTACACGTATACGATACTGTTGATAAAGCATTCTATACAAGCTCCAGTAAAACACTTCCACTAGTAAAGGAGCACGATTTTACCATTACCCACGACCCCTCCGATTACCCACGTTCCCTCCGATAGATTATTTTGGTAGATTCCAGCTCCACCACCGGTATTCGCTAGAAACACTCGAATCATCTTCTAGCCTGTTACTGGTCGTTTGATCCAAGAATTGGATGGAAAATCAGTATCGTACTTATTTGTCTGTTTACAGTACTGGTTTTTTAATGCAATTCTGTCACCAGAACCCGGACACCATAGCACCCCTTACACTGTACGATTTTTTTTATTATTAAGACTAAAAAATGTAAAGAAAAGAGATGAAAAAGCTCTCTTAAAGAGTAAAAAAATAACCTCATAAAAACAAAGTTTTTATTATACTCCTTATATTTTAATATGCATTGCGTCACGTTTTAATGTCTCATATTCTCAGTGCATTTTATTATATTTTTTCATTGTTTTATGGTATCTTTACCATTAAATATTGTATCATCACATTGCTAATAAATTTAATTTGTGAAAGGAAATCATTCTATCTTCACTGATATGTCAAATTATTCAGAACTTTGACAACCATTAGGAACATTTGGAATTCAACATGACATTTATTTTCATTGTTGAACATTCAATAGCGATAATCAAGGTTGTTGGCTCACCACGGTCCATCTCCCACAACATCCAAGGGCTAAGTGATCTAAGCTTTGATTGCCGTCATAAATGTATAATTAAAGAGTAAAATATTTGTAAAAAAAAAGTTTTGAGGGTAATGCGATGATGAAAACAAAATTTCTAAAGATGTAAGTGAAAACGGCTATGAAAAAAGTTAACTGTTTCCCCACCAGAGAATCGAACACCACAGCACTACCTTACCACCACAGTCCACTACCTTACCCCTGGGCTACCGGTTGCTTGCAAGGATGAGCAGATAACGGGTCTTAAGTCCTCTTTCATTTTCATACAAATACATTCTAATATAATTAAGTCAGTGTGTATTTATGTGTGTGTGGGTTTGTTAAAATTAATCGTTGGTCACAAGGAGTCTATGGACCAAATTTCAGATTATTGGATGAAGGGAAATGGGTTTTCACGTACACAGACAAGCAGACAGGCAGTGTGAGCTAATAGAAAGGGAGTAAAAAGAGTTTCTATCAAGTACTTTCCCAGTGTTCCCCCAGATATTCCGCCTGCCGCGAGCACCCCAAAATCACTCCTGAGGCCGTAAAAAGCCAGAACACGTTTTGCGTTTAATAAATAATAATTGTGGAAAAGCGCAAGTTTAAATATACTGAGCATTACTTCCTTACATTAAATTTCCCCGAACAGCATTCATTATCAGCAATCCGAAGGGTTTGCTACAGCTCTCCACTCCGCTCTCTTGCCATCCAACCGAATGCCATTTATTAGCCTTAGATAGAAAGCGTTAGATCTTTCATCGAATGCCATTCCTTCATAATTCTTCACTTTAACATCCTTCATAATTTGCCTGAAGTATTCCATTCTTGGTCTTCCTCAGTACTTCTTCCCATTCAGTTAGCCATTCATCATTATTTTCAAGATCCTATTGTTAGGAAAAATGTGACCAATAAGTTTGTCTCTTCTTATTCTGAAAACTAATTATAATACTTCTTTCCTGTCCAGCACTTCTCTGGAAGTCATCATTGTAGATTTTCTCCGTCCGTTTGATCTTCATTCTTCTTTTTTTGCTCCACATATCCAATGCTTTCGATATATTTCCTTCTGCAGCTGCAATTGTCCAGGCTTTCTATCATATAAGAGTATGTTCCAGATACATGTTTTAATAATTTGCTTCCTTACTTCCAGGCTTGTGTTACTGGTTGCCAGCATAATTCTCTTCTGGTTGAATTTCTTCTTTGCTTGGATAATTTTACTCACAATATCTTGCTTGTTCCTTCCATAGCTGGCAATTCTGCTTAAAAGTATTCCACTTGCGTAATTATATGTCGCCCAAGTTTGCCGATGATTCAGTCATTTTGATAGCTTCCAAAAGCCATAATCTTGGTTTATTTCTTCCGTGATTCTCTCCGTTACCTCCACTAATAACTGTTCACACTGAGCTCTATTTCGAAATGGATCAAAATTAAAACTATCCCCGCTTCTAAATGTCTTTATCATAGAGAAAATTGGTGGGGTTTAGACATGCAGAGGAGGGAAGAGAAAGATCGAACGTGTAGCGCAGGGAAGGCCAGGACCATTTTTCCGGTCGGCCGTGCTCTCTGAAAGCACCCGGATAACCGGAGGCGATCGTTTATTTTTTCTCTTTTTTACACCGTCTCTACCTCTCTCTCTCTATCTCTCTCTAAAGCCTCCTCCCGAACCCCGGACGATCCGCTCGCGTTCTGAAAGCGACGGGGAGTGCTTTTGATGCAAATCGTCGCTGATTATGACGCTCGCGACAGAGGGACGAAAACAGCCCCTACCTTTTTTCCGAAACTTTTTTTATTTCCTGCTAGTGGGCACTCAGCGCTTCTACTGACCCTCTGAAAAAAAATTAAAGGGAAAAAAGGATGTCCAGGCAGCGTGTGTGACCTCCTCCCAGCCTTCTCCGCGATTCTCTCGTAACGGAGTGGGGTCTGTGTTCCATCAAAAGCTGAAAAGCCTACTCCCTGAGCTTTTTGAGCCACGGCATTTCCTCAGTCGACGGGAAAGTTCGACAGGGTAAGGGATCCGGCAATGACACGATGGGATCGGACCGGAGTGTTGTAGTATCGGCATTCGATATATCCTTAACTCATGTATTCTATTATCCTATTCTCGGGCATATGACGATTTGTGTAAAACACTTGACACTGTTAGTTACCAATATCAGTTGTAAAAGAATGTGCGGTGAATGGTACGTTTGTAAATCGTTCCGCGATACTACCGCGTTTCCGCTTCCACGAATCCGCGTTATATATCGTTCCGATCAGACATGTAGAGAAGTGTGCATAAATACCTATGTAAACGAGATGATTGGCAATGTGCATGGTTTCTACGGGCAGTTGTTCAAAATGAGCATGGCGTGCTTGCACTAAGTGCAGGGATAAAGTGTACTTCTTTATTTTTTGTAATCGCGGAAAAAATTACGCATTTTGTCACATGCGGTAAAGGTTTAGGAGGTAATGAAAGACTGCTTTCTTCGGATGCACCGCGGGCATTTCTCTTTTTAGCAACTTGACATCGCTTACTGACGGATACGTACACTTATAACGAAGACAGCATGCATACCACACAGGATTATTGTCTCTTCGAGGCCACCAACCCACAGCTGGTGTCGCACGGCTGCAACTCCCCACTCCTTCCCGTAATTTTTTCCGCGAATTCTCCTAAATATAATAGAAGGAAGCTCTTTTCAATGGCTTTCTGGCTTGAAAAAATCACTTTTTGAATTTCCGCCAGCTTTTTTCGATTTCAGCCCGCTGTACGGCGTTCCAAAAAATAATTTGCCCAGCACTGGTGATTTCTTCACGAATTTTCCAAAAGATGAAGTACAATTCGATCGAGCCGTCAGTTATTTATTTCGTAATGCTATTGAGATTTTCCAAAAAGAGACAAAATTTCTCTTTTGCTCGTTACCGAAAAAGTTATACTATACATTCGAAAGTCAAACGCTAGATATTTATAAGCCTTTATTGCGACACACGTGACCAAATTATTTTCCATAGGGGACCTTAACATTCATAGACCTTCCTCCCCACCTATGTGATACAAAATTGACTCTTACATGATTCATGTAGATTTCCAAATATTTCACGGCATATGTCTAAAATTTAAATTTCCATTAGCAGAAAATTATTCATTCTTATCCTAGAATTTAACTGGCTATCATAAAACTCAACCTCCAACAAAAATACGAAGGAGGATCTTTAAGGCCGGATTATCTTTAAGTCAGCTTCAGAGTTTTTCAATTCATTCAGAAAGCCCATCCCCAGGCTTTACAATTATAATAGTTAAACGGTAAAAATCCCACAAAAAGTTTCCGAGAGATAGGTACAATAATTGATTAATGTTTCGGACGTGGCAACGCTGAAAAAAATGCGAGTTAAGTGGGTCCATTTTAAGATTTGAGATCCTGAATCCACGCCACTTTCCGTTCCAAACATGTCAAATCTATAGTGCGTTCCATATTTAGTTGATGGTATGAAGAACACTGTTGCTAAACTTACACTCTGGAGGATCACGTCTACGAAACCATTTACAGACAACCATTTACAACAACTGGCTTTTCAGTCTAAATCGGCAACTACATACTACGAGTCACCGAAGAGGCGTGTGGCAGGGGGTGTTAGGATATCGGCCATTCAAAGGATGAGAATAGCGGAAAAGATGGGGGAGAGGACAGAGGTGAATTGTATGGTGTGTCATATGTCAGTGGCACGCTGTTTTTGTTATTTTCACTAATGGTGTATGGAAAAATGGAATTTTTGTACCTATCAGTAATACACCACACCAAGGAACGCCCAATCAGATGTTCAAGGAAAAACACACCAATGCTATAAGTAAGTGATACCACAGTCTACATCGGCTATGGTAATAGTAATGGATTCCCACGGACATAGACCCATTGGCATAGTTGCATTTATTTTCTGTTGTATTTCACTAATTCAATTTCACATATTTTATGTATTAACACACCGTTTTATGTATTTATTCTTTGCGGTGGCCTTGTGGAGGGTTTACGGGGTTTTCCCCGCAATAGGTCGAATGCCAAGCCGATACAACTCCCTTCAGACATAAATCATCATAGGCGAACCCTAATAAATCATGCATAGAATCTTGGATTAAATTCAAAGACCCTAAAGAGGAGATCAATTCTAAAAGGTGGATGCATCGTGGCATCTTTTGTACATACTTCCTGTTCTTGCTTTTTTATGACGTTCTGCTTTATAATGCATATATTTCATATGTGCTACAATGAAAAACGAACCCAAACTTGACTTGACTCAACAACGAAAAATACTTCGACCTGAAGACGTCTCCTGGATTTTAGTTGATATTTAATCCACCAAGCAACAAACACGATGGATGTTGCCGAAAATAGAATGAAGACATCAGTTATAATAATGTATTTAGGTTCTGGACGTGGCTGTGAATATATTCAGCAGGGCATACTATGCAAAGTACCAGGAGAGCTGAAAAGTAAGCTTATTGACGTGGAAAACGTTCAAGTCCCCGAGTCCCTTCTATCAACACCCACCCCTCATAAATCAACATACGGTGACGCGGGCAGGAATTCACATGGATTGGGGGGGGTTAAGGCGCGGCTAGTGAAAAAAGGGGAAGATGCAGACGGAGGAGGGAGAAGAAGGTTCGGCAAATACTTTGCAAAGAACCTGGGGAATCCACGAATGTATGCGAAAGGAGACGATGTCGGATATGCGCCTTCCGCCGTCACTGAACAGGAGTACCTACCGCAAGAGTAGGTAAGAAAGGCTCGGTGCGTGGGACAAGTCGGGGACGGATGGGTTAATAAAGTGCGGTGAACAGAAATCCTACCGTGGCATTACTGAGTCTCATGATGCGCGCGCTCAAACTCGACCTTGACCCAGCTGTATTTAAGATAAAGATCTAATGCTTTCCCAGAGAATTTCGGATGTAAAATCTTACAGGGGAAGAGGTAGTAAAATATTTAAGGTAGTTTGAGCGAGATAGTGCTACAAATAAAATTCAATGAGTTCGGCCCCTTCGTAAAGAAATAAATCTCATATTTTAATGATATCAAAATATCAACTGCTTACTGCAATATATTTCGAAATATTTATCAAGAAACAGACCTCGTTCTCCTCGGTATATGGTATAGCTGTGCGCTCCCATAGGTCGTTGCTAAAACAACCATCGTGTTGAAGGCGTTTTCTCGGTATGGCATGAAACAAACAAGTTGTGTTAAATTTCAAATTTGTATTTGTAGTTAATTACTGAGTAGTTCAGCCGTATAAAACAAAGTTTTTGCGCCATAAATATTAGTATATTTACATTATGCCTTTTACAACTAACAACATTTCAAAATAGAAGTCAAAAATGGTATATATGATGATTAGAGAAAACTCGCTCACTTCTAAAAATAATAAAAGATTTAAGGCCGGTGCAGTGAAACAAAATTGGAGGAGAGAGCGTTCAGCTACGCATTGACTGGAACTGGATTCAAACCCTTTTGCTTTCATCAGTTCATTCATTCTTTAGGATACTCTTGAGAGAACTCCATATGTTACCTTCCTGTGATTGGTTACACAGTGTTTCAAATTAAAAAAAGAAAATATTTGGCTGGAAGCTCGTAGATCTCAGATAAGAAATAATTTTTGAGCTGAATTCAGTTATTTTCTTTTAAGGATACGATTATTCGGAGCAATACATACTACTAATAGCGGAATCTGTCAAGAAAAATTAACAAAATTTAAAAAAACTACTGCCACTCAACGGATTATCATTAGGTTATAACAATTCTTTGGGATTACGATCATGAAGATGATTTCATTCACGCCCGGACAAATTTGAACTTACGTCAATGCATAAGAGTTAATATTAACATTTTCCATTCAATGCAGGAGTAATAAAAACAAGAAGCAACTTTCTAAAGACAGAATACTGTTCTGGAAGTAGAACTCCTACAGCAGGGGAGTCCCTGGTGAGACGTCTGAGTAACAAATCATATGTTAACCCTCCGCAATTGATATGGTTTAAAATAAATATCATCCCCTTATACAAACATCTGAAATAGCTATCGTTGGATTTGAAAAGAAATCAGCCACTATAGTGAACATTGACTTCCTTTTTAATCTTCGACTTCGCTTTTGCATACCATGTATAATTTGCAAAATCTCTCGCCGTTACTCATACATTTCTTTATTTATAGTGTAAGTCGATTTTTTTCGAGAGGATACTCCAGCATAAAGTAATTAAATAGGCGATCAATAGACAGAGGAAAATTGCATGAAGGTAAGTAATCTAATCAAAAAGAGACCAAAAACCTTCGTCAAGATATAATAAATTTACAACTCCGGAGTAATTTCTGAAAATCTAAGGAGATACGTCACAGTAGAAGAAATATTTTCCGCATTATCTTGGCCTTGATATTTTGCCTACTTTATCACTCAAAAAATGGCTAAACATGGCCTGTTTGTTTAAGAGTGTAACATATATTGCATGCAAAACGTAATAACCGAAAGTAAATATACAAAAATAACATCCTCTTTAGACATTACCTTTCAATTATACACATTTATATTGCCCGCTGAATTTTTCAGGAAAAATAATATTACATGCCACCATCACCAACGTTTTTTTGTAGTAATTATACGTTTTAAATTAGGAATTTGAATTATGAATATGTTCAAATATTCAACTTCCTACTTATTTTTTTCGGTCAAGAAATTGTATCACCAAAATTTCTGAATTGCAATGGCTTTCTCAGGCACCCGCTTCCTCATATAAAATGTTTACACATCTCGTTTCTGTCATAAACATATTACATGGTTTGAATATCATACAACCTTCAGAGATACCCAATCTAGCAAAATATTTATTTCATGGTGTAAAATATCAAAATATTTAAAGCATACTTTAATTTTGTAGCATTCTATCGGACCTGATTATCTACTTTAACGGTTTCATTATTTCAGTTTAAGATAACAATAATAACACACGACTAAATGCCATATTTGGAGATATCTGTAAGAAGGATAGAGTTCATTTAAGCACTAAAGGCCCTTAAACACGTAAAAGAAACATTAGAATTCCAAAGGAAAGACGCACTCAAACATTTTTCTAATTAAATGAAAGTGCTTCGTAAAGAGGAAGGAAATATTCACGTCATATTTCCATACGTATGATTACATACGCAAACGAGTATACTTAAAACTTCCTATCTAGCAGAGCAATTCAAACTTTGAGTGGAGCAAAATGATTATAGCAGTCGACCAATCCTCAAAATGAACATCGCTACCACTGGATAACAAGTTAATAATTCAGTATAGTGCTCGCAAGATCTCTGAGCGTCAAAATTGCCTGTTTCTCTTTGCATTCCATTCTTAATCACTTCTTCCATTTCCCTCTTTTACATTCTACCATTCATACCTCCTCGTTATACTTCCATTAGTTTACTTCAGTTCTCATTCAACGATCTTGATATTTCCGTCGGGTAAATACGAATGCTGAGGCCAATTATATTTTCCCTTTCCCGGGTTATTCGCATCCGTACGATGCATAAGCATAATATATTTAAAATTTGCTCAAAACTTCAGTGCTTGCCATGGCACTGAAGGATCGAATCAACGAAATCCTCGAACCCGGGGAGATTGCTCGAAAACCTCTCATAGAGGCCATTCAAGTATTACGTTGTGGTGTGGGTGCACTTGCACTTGCTGCAGTCCCCAACCTATCTCACTCCGAAGTCCACAGGCGGCGAAGGAGTGGGGGTTCCGGTTAAAGGGACCGTTGGGTGAGGGTCTTCTAGAGCCTTCTACGCCCCGGAAGCTGTGGGATGAGGATGCTTCTCAAAGCATCTTTTTCCCCGGAAGGTTGGGAGAAGAGTGTTTCTAGAATGATCCTTTTCCCCGGAAGCTTCCCTCACTCTGACCCTTAGAAACCGTATATAAGGCGCGCGTTTCTGGACCAAAGAGAGAGACGGAGGTGGAGACGGAGGAGGACGAGAGACTGAGGATGGCGAGGAGTTCCCACCTACCTCTTGGACAGCCGTGTATTCAATTCGACCTGAATCCAAGTCCTACCTATCCCATGTAACAGCCCTACCTATCCCATTGGACAGCCGGGTCGCCTACAGAAATCGACTTGAATCCAATTCCCACCTATCACACCAATTACTCCTACTCCATCGCAAATTCTGACCTCGGTTCGGCTCCTCCTTCACTCTCCAGACGGCCTCTCCATGGGACTGGGACTACCATCCAATTGGTCTGTAACTAAGTTAACAATAAAACCACACGGAAATGAAACCACTGAGCCTTTAATTTAGCAAACGCTCCCACCCAGTGATGTTATCGTCAAGACAGCGCGACAACGTGAGGTGATTTTGGCAACTTTTTGACCCCCCTCCTCTCCCATTTAAGACAACGTAATATTTCATGAACCCCTCCCCTCCCAATCTTACGTAAGTTGCCCGACATTTTTGGAACCGTTCACATAGATAATAATACATGGGCGATTCCATGTGCAAGTGCGAAAAAATTGACCTTACCACCGCCTGTTTAAAACTTTTGTTTTTGCAAAATCATAGGCCCACTTGAGAAACGTAAAGTATGAATTTTTAGTCATATATCGATAACGATTTTCGATATTTCGCGATTCACAGCAGACGCGACTCGCTTAACACTAGATCTTCACAAATGCAATGTCGCCGAACTAATGAACGCAAGGAATTGATCATATCTTTTTCTATAGTTTTGCATAAATTCAGGCGTACTACCGCAGCGGTAATCTTACAAAGAAATATTTTTCTTCTAACGGCAATTTAATAAAAATACGATCTCGAAAATAATTTTAATCTTATGTAAGATCCTCTCGGATCGCAACACCCCTCCCCCCCCCCTCTCCCCCTACGCAAGACAACGTAAGAAAAGGTCGAACCCCCCTCCCTCCCCAAAACGTCTTATATAATACTTGAATGGCCCCTAAGACGTTTTTGGGGGTGGGGGGTTTGGATCATCTTACATTGTCTTATGTTGGGGGGGGGGGGGGGGGGGGTAGGAGGTCTGGAACCAAATAACGCATGATTTTTGTCCGACTTGAAACATAGTATCTATCGTTTCCGAATAAAATCTAGCAGTTAAATTTAGCGTCTGCTCGCTGATGGTAAATTTTCCTTAATTTCACCGCTCCACCAATGCTCCTATTCTGTTGCCTGACTGGCTAGCTACATTACCTATATGCTCAATGATTGTGGAACTCAAAAACTGCATAACTATGCGACATCCAGAGCTCAAAGCTGTACAATGGCTTCTATGGAAAGATAAAACTGCAGAAAGCGAGCATTTAACGTACAGTAGATACAAATATCTAACGTCTTACGTAAGACTGAGAGGGAGAGGGGGGGAATCTTACATTGTCTTACATAGGGGGAGAGGAGGGTCAAAAATGGCATGAATCGTCTTACGTAACACTTGAACGGCCCCAAACACCGCCGCAGTTTCTCCAGTACCGACTATGTTGGATCTTGAGTGAATATGGAGCGGGTCATATCCTTCCACGCTCGCACGAAGGCACTGAGCAATATGCAGCGAGGCACGGCGATTCGTTTTGAGCCCATTCGTGGATATATGCTTGGTCACATTGGAAATGGGTATGGATTCTTAAGGATCAGAGTAGACTGGAGGTTTTCGAGATGAGGGTTCGGTGAAGAATGGATGGGATACGCTTGGTAGAGATGAAGGCTTAACGAAGAGGTGTTGAACATGGTGAAGGAGGAAAAAAGGTAAATGGGGAATAGGGGCGGAAGAATCGGTAGGGGAATTCAATGAAGGGTAAAGGGCTGTTAAATAGGACAGAGATTGGGGAGGACGTTGGGTAGTATGGGACGATGTAGAAGAAGAGTGGAGATTTTAGAATCCATGAAGCAGGGTATGATTAGTTGAGGAGAGGGATAATGAATGACGCAAATGTTTTTTTCTACTAGGTTCAGTAACTCCATCTCTGATTGAAATTAGAGTACTTCACCCAGAAGCAAGAAGCCAGTTCTGTGGTAACAATTATAAAGAAAGACGACCCACAGATAACATAATAAGCAATATAATACACATCTGAGTAGCTTTCCTTGTACCAATGCTCGGATTTCATGAGTAATTGAAAACACTTTGGAAATTAACTCTGTATCGGCGTTAGCCACCTCTCAACGAAGGACTCCAAGAGGTCAACTGACGGACGAGACTTTGAGCGCTTTCCTCACAGGACCCACGTAGGGATCGGGAAAATATCTCCTCCTCTGAGTTTTCAAACCCTTGCCCTCATAAAGAGAGGACAAAATTCGAATAAATCCTAGGGGTTGAAGGTTAGGAATGGAAGTTGCTCAAGGAAATCAGGAGGAGACTAAGTAGGTGATGGAGCAAGTAATGCATAAAAAGAGAATGAATGCTGTACGCCGCCGCCGAAAAAGCAGTGCACTGAAAATAAAAGGATCTTTCCTATCAATGGGGCTGAAACAAGTGCAGATTGGAAAACAACAGCGCACTTAAGCGCATACGAATGACGCTGAATGGAACGATGTACTCAGGCAAAATGTTTGATAACTTGCCGGTAGGTAGCAATCTGCGAGTGCGCAACGGTCACTGCCGAATGGTTTGAGTATAGTTATCAAATTAGTTCAAAATGCGTAATTTTAAACCTAAGCTTTCGACCTCATAGTAATTAAGGGCTTGACATTATCTATGCTGTACGCCTTTTGACAATAAACACAAAAAACAATCGTGGATGTGATCATCGAAATTCTTACGTCGTTTAGCGCACATCAACTCTGCTCCCAATTTACTTTGAAGTACGCCGCCTCGTGCGCAGGGTCTGAAAGAAAGAGCGCTGTTGTGTTGCAAAGTGAGCAGCGCAATGGTGATAATGTAGAGCTCCCAATGTTTCTTGCTTTCACAGAAGTTCGCGATCCAAAACGGATCTGTATTTCTAAAAACTAATGAAAAGGTACACTCATTACCCTAGGACTACCCTCGGAGGGCCCTGATGGGTCCTGGTTGATTGGTATATATGGAGGCGGCCAACAGCTGAGGTAATTTTAATGGAGAGAAACCTGCCAATTCTTGACGATAAGGCCATCGGAATAAGCCAATTCTTGACGATAGGCGCCGAAAGAACCACGGTTTAACGTCCCATCCAACGGATGGAGTGCGGCACTTAAAATCCAACCCCATGCAGCACAAAAGGAGGGATTGGATGTCCTCTGTAATGCTTTGAACCATGGCCCTTGTAATGGGAAGCCAGTACTATTGCCGACAGAGCAATAAAAACATATCAGGATCGTTGACACTTTTCGACACGCCATTATAAATACTTTTACACGCCATAATTTCTTTGATATTTAAAGCTAATATAATGTGAATCAATATACATTAATTTTGGAGCATGTCTGTCAGTCATTCTGTATCCATTTTGTTTATATCTCTCTCATGTTTTGAGCTAGAGAAATGATGTTTGGTGCATTAAATGTGGATTCTCTATCTGTATGATTTAGTAGCATATTTGGTTTGGTAGGTGGCAAAATTTGGGGTTGTTTATACCCCAATATTGTTAACATTTACTCCCATAAGAAAAGCATTGAATTCCGTGCAGGTTTTTCTTCATTTGCTTTTTTAAATTACTTGCACCCAAGGTATTGGATGGAGATTTGCATTATAGAACGCATAAAATAATGTAGTATTTCATTCTTTCATTTAATTTTATTACACGCTACGTTTTTGTCCAGGGGCTGAGTTTTTATCTCGAAATTCATCAATTTTTCTTCATTTTCAACAGTAGAAATTTCTTTGGCAACGAGGCGTGAATATCCATAATAGCGATTTCATGAATTCGTTATTCATTCCTGCAGCATTTCAATGCCAGGTTCAGTGACTAATTTGATAGTTGTAGTCAAACGACTACAGCTCCCCGTTCGCCTTGCCTTCTCAATGACATCAACAAGGGTCGATCGCTTCAAGTGCGTTGATTAAATCTGGAAAATCCATACTTTTCGCGTGGTCAATTATATGTTGCATGCTTACGAGTGGGACAGATCAGTAATGCTGTATTCAACACCAGCTGATGACCAGAACGCTTTCCATAAAGCGTCGTATCTTTGGAGACATGTGCAGAAACTCACGTTGACGACGAATATGCGCGTAAATCTGCAGCGCAATGTGTTAACCATATTTTCAAAACAGCCGTTGGACATCGGTAATGGAAAAGTATCAGTTGATGCCGACAAAAATATATTTCAATTCCATTGAACATTTATATCATTGTTCCATCGATTGAACAATCATTTCAGAAAGTTTTTCCACAAGTTGTCACGAATTACAAAAACCACCGATGGCCTTGCGAACGCGCTATTTTGGTAGCAAAAAACGCTGACGTCAATACAATAAACTACGCCATCCAAGAACGAATTTCGGTCGAGTCTGTTACCTACAAATCGATTGATAGCGTCATGAATGCGCACGAGAGTTTTAACTATCCAATTGAGTTTTTTTTAATTCCTTGGATCATTCTAGTGTACCACCGCACAAATTATCAGTCAAACTCGGCGCACCAGTAATTCTTTTGTGCAACATTAATGTACCACGAATGTGCAATGGAACCAGGCTCACTGTCAAACCACTGATACCAAACGTCATTGAAGAGACAATTCTGAATGGGAATTCAAAAGGAGAATATGTGCTTATTCCACGTATTCCCATCATTCCCACCGACATTACATTTGATTTCAAACGACTACAGTTCCCCGCTCGCCTTGCATTCTCAATGACAATCAACAATGCACAAGGTAAATCGCTTCAAGTGTGTGGATTAAATCTGGAAAATCCAGCTTTTCACACGGTTCCAATTATATGTTGCATGCTCATGAGTGGGACAGCCGAAAAAGTAATTTGTTTTTGCAGAAGCGGGCAAAAGGACCAAACATATTTTATATCCGAAAGCACTCGAATAAAATTTTCAACTCTATTTTATTACACAAAATATCATTTTCTTTCATTAATTTTGAACATGTAAATGTGTCTGCTTTGTATATGCGTGCCTACTTAAAAAGAAAAAGAGGCATTGCAACACATGCCGAGCACCGACGGCGATCGCGCCTCAAGTTCGCACCACCTTATTACTCTCTCAAGTTTGTTTGGGATGGCAAGGCTTAAAACAATGCAATTGCTGTTTTGGGGAAAAAATATTATCCTGAATGTTTTTTTTTCATTTTTGGGTAACATATACACTCATTTAGCCACATTTTCCACTGCTTCCACTTGAGTAGTGCAAAAAAAAAAAGAAAAAACACAAAGTTCACTTCAAGAGTACACCAGACAGAGACTGCCTGCAAAGCAGGCAGCAGGTCTCCTAATATATATTTATTTGTTTTTATTCCTTGAATTGTATCCTTCTTAAATCTAAGATTTCATTTGTACAATGATTTAACATGACAATCATTAGATTAGATTATATTGCTTTTGGGGGGCCTTCGTCAGGAGCCCGGGCACTTAGACCTTTCTTGGTCCATTGTGCCAACCCCATGCCTGTCTGCCACTTGCAGACAGGGGACAAGAGCATCTCGGTAGAGGTATGGAGGATTGACCTCCCCCTGCCTCACCCCAGTACCAGGTATGGAGGATGTCCTCCCTCCAACCGGCCCGGTCAGAGTCACCCTCCGGCCTCCTGGTATAGGTATGGAGGGAGAATCATCTCTCCATCCATGCCTGATCGAGGTATGGAGGAGGGTCACCCATCCTACCACCGTCCGGGCCCAACGTTGCTTAACTTCGGTGTTCTGATGGGGACCGGTGTTTCAACGTGGCTAGGCCCTTGCCCCAACATGACAATCATACTCTTTATATAATTATATTGACGAGGATATAGATGGTAGATGGGACAGTTTTGCCTCAATCTCGCCCAATAAAGACCTTTAATTATTATTATTCGAAAATTTGTTTCTTATCCCATTATACCTCCTCAGGCTTCTTCAATGCGTCTCCAATCCTCCCCTCTCCAATCTCTTACACTGTCATGATAAATCTCCTTCTCTGCTAGTAGGTATTTCTCTAGGGGTGGGAAGGAAGTACTTCGGCCAACACAAGAAATCTGATCCCCAGAACATTCGTACTAGGCGCCTCAGCAAGCGATTGTCCATACGCGAATGCATAGGTCCGCCGTTCCAGTTAAAAAAGAATGAAGATCAATTTGCACCCTGCCAACCATCCCTCTTCTTAAAATATTCATCGAAGAGCAGACCCGTGGGATTTTTGCGGAAAAAAAGTAAAACGAATCGAGTCAGTAAAAATTAATTTAAAAAACACGCATCGCATTTATTTTAATGGTGACGCTGAAAATTGAGGAGCCGGACGCAATTATATCATGGAGAATGGAATGGAGTTAAAATTCATGCATTCATGAAGTCTGAATTTTCGATTTTTTTCCCACCATCCACCAGCATGAAGCTTCTTTTTATGCAAATTCTGTGAACTTCAACTTTCATAACCAGCGACTATAAAAAAACGAACATCACGGAGAAAATAAAACGCAAAAAAAAACTATATTTCCCGCGACAACATGGAGAAGCTTGCATGAAGCGCCACTTTATACCGTGGGCAAAATGATTGAGATGCATGCTTTTTTTTTAAATTGACTGAAAATTCTCCAAAATCTGACTTTAATTCCAGTGGGCACGCCGCTGGTAAGGGTTGAAACGAGGTTGAGATGCAAAATAGGAGATACCAAGAGAGAGAGATAGTATTAGGGAAAGGGTAAAGGGGTCATCAACGTTGAAACGGATCGATTCAAATTCGATAATTTGTGGGTCGCACTCCACTTAAACGCAAATTTTTCCCATACTGAAAGTCCAGGGACCAGAAAGCTTCAGCTGCCCTCATGATGACGGATGAAGAAAAAGGGGAAAAGAGAGGAAAAAGGGAAATGTTCGGATCCAAGTGTTCTCCATTTTTATTCTTCATCGGAGGAATTTTTTCTCCTCCAGTATACTTGAAGCACTCAAAACGAGAGAATGCAATTAAAACCAGGGTTCGTCCCAATCGCAGAGTATTCACCTTTCCGAATGACATCGGAAAGAGAAGAACAGTGAGGAAGATGAGAGGAAAGCATGTACTCCCGGGTGCATATGTAAGTGAGGAAAGGAATAAGGGTCGTTTAATATGACCCATAAATACCCAGCGCACTACGTAAGTACTACGCATACAACGAATATGACAGTGTACAGCGCATCGTTCCACGGCAGTGAATCCTGTTTATTTTTACCAAATATGATCCGACTTGGTATCGCGCGCAGTTTCTCCGTAAATTTTATGAATAATGCAGTGCTCTTTTGGAAATTATTTTCATTGCGTATTTATCTGGATCATATTTTGCGGTGCCGTAACAATTCTTCCACGAATACCTACGTTTTCCGCTTATTAACTGCGTGAATGATCCATTCAATATGGGCGATTGTGCATTTTAATATCTTCTATGTTCCCCTGCGATATCACATCGTAAGGTTCCATCTATTCTTCTCTCTCATATATGGTAACAAGTAATTCCCATAATTTCAAATATTCACCGTTTTAATTCTAAGCCAAAGCATTGCTGACCGTCTTCCTTTGATGACAAAAATTAACACTTCACCTCAACTTGGAATGCCAGCCTTTAACGTAAGGAAAGGGCTTATGCGATATTTGCGAATGCACACTTAAGAGAAGACAACGTAGCGGAAAATAGTGCATGAACATCGCAGGAGTTGGCCATACTAATACTTCCTACTATTTTAAATATGAGCTTTAAGGCTAGATTTTCTTCCCATAGAGGGTTATCTTCACGTGATGGAATTGCTTACTCCTTTGCATAACCCCCTCCATATGGAATGAAGGGAGCGATAATGATTATTCAAGGTATGGCCATCCGTTTAAAATGGGTCAAAGGGTATATGCCTCAATAGAGATAATCCACGCGGCGTCTATAACTCATTGTCAGTGAGGCGCTACAAAGGGAGTTTACGACCCCCATAAGGCTGCTATACGACCCCCATAAGGCTGAATCACAGTTGGTCAAGGCATTTGATTTTGTTTCTTTAAAAGCTCCAAATATTATCTATCTTAAATATAAAAAAGAATGTTTGTCTGTTCGTAATTTATGAACTCCAATACCATTCATCCCATTGCAATGAAACTTTGTCGACATCTTGTGCGCGTGCCTATAAAGGTTTCGGAATTATAAAAATGGCAATTTTTGGGAGTTGCTTTTACCCGAATATTGTTAACATTTACTCCCATACGAAAATCATTGAAATCAGTGCAGGTTTTTCTTCATTTTCTTTTTTAAATTACTTGCACTCAAGATATTTGATGGAGATTTGCATCATAGAACGCATAAAAGAAGGTATTATTTAATTATTTCATTCAATTTTCTTATGCGCTTCGTTTTTGTCCAGGTAATGCGTATTTATCTCGAAATTCATCAATTTTTCTTCCTTTTCAAAAATAGATATTTCCTTGGCAACCGGGCTTGAATATCCATTTAATAGCTGTTTCATGAGTGGTTATTCATGCATACAGCACCTAAAGGCCAGGTTCAGTAACTAATTTGATAGTTGTAGTCAAACGAATACAGTTCCCCGTTCGCCTTGCCTTCTCAATGACATCAACAAGGGTCTATCGCTTCAAGTGCGTGGATTAAATATGGTAAATCCATGATTTTCGCGTGGTCAATTAAATATTGCATGCTTACGAGTGGGACGGATCAGTACCACCTAATTCAACGCCAGCTGATGAACTCAACGCTTGCCTCCAAGAGTCTTATCTTCGGAGACGTGCAGAAACTCACGTTAACGACCAATGTGCGCGTAAATCAGCGTAATGTGTTAACCATATTTTCAAAACAGATGTTGGACATTGGTAATAGTAAATTAACAGTTGATGCCGAAACAAAATATATTTCAATTCCAATTATATTTTTTTTCTTTGTTCCATCGATCGAGCAATTGATTCAGAAAGTTTTTCCACAAATTGTCACCAAATACAAAAACCACCAATGGCTATGCGAACGTGCTATTTTGGCAGAAAACAACACCGACGTCAATACAATCAACTACGCCATCCACGAACAGATTTCGGGCAAGTCTGTCACCTACAAATCTATTGACAGCGTTCTGAATGCGGACGAGATTTTTAATTATCCAATGTAGTTTTTAAATTCGTTGGATCTTTCTGGTGTATCACCGCAGAAATTGTCACTCTATCTCGGCGCACCTACAATTCTTTTGCGCAACATTAATGTACCACGATTGTCCAATGGAACCAGGCTCACTGAGAAACAACTGATGCCAAACGTCATCGAAGCGACAATTCTGAATGGCAATTCAAAAGGAGAATATGTGCTTATTCCACGTATTCCCATCATCCCACCGACATTACATTTTATTTCTAACGATTACAGTTCCCCGTTCGCTTTGCATTAACAACGACAATCAACAAGGCACAAGGTCAATCGCTTCAAGTGTGTGCATTAAATCTGGAAAAACCATGCTTTTTACAAGGTCAATTATATGTTGCATGCTCACGAGTAGGACAGCGGAAAAAATATATTTTATTTTGCAGAGGGCGGTAAGACCAAAATTATTGTATATCCGAATGCACTCGAATACATTTTTCAACTATATTTTAATACACATAATATAATTTTTTTTCATTAATTTAGATCGTGCAAATGTGTCTGCTTTGTATATTTGTGCCTACTTAGAAAGAAAAAGAGTCATTACAACGCATGCCGGGTACAGCTAGTTATCAATAAAGCTGATATACTAATTAAGGCTAAGAAAGTGAGACTCAAGAAATTTTGTGCTCGAGGCAGAAGCTGAAGAACAAATTGACGGATAGGTTCAGGAACGAGGAAGTGTACAGAAGAATAGGAGAGGAGAAAACGATATAAAGCACTATGAGAAGAACAAGGTCCAGATGGATAGGCCACACTTTGAGACACCTCGAATTTGCGAGGAACTTAATGGAAGGGAAAACCCCACGAGGAAAAACGAGGGACAAATGCCAACATGCCAACTAACATGGCACATGAAACACTAGAGCTAAGAAGACATAAAGGAGTGCTCAGGAGACATGATAGATCGGAGAGCTGTAGTCAACCAATCTTAGTATTAAATGAGCAATAATTATTACGAACTAAGGCAGACGTAAATAGTGATAAAGTAACCTCTATGAATCTTTTACATTCGCAAGCACCTATCTCCGAACAAGATCATATTTTCCATATCGGCCTCCTTTCTACCTCCCTCCATCCCATCCATAAAGCCTCTTCTTGCTCTCTCTCTCTCTCTCTTCCCCACTTACCCAACATTTTCTTCTCCATCAAGGAACATAAAAAGGAGGAGATTGATTGAGGATTGATTGATTGAAAAAGGAGGAAAGACCTGACATCAGAATGTCAATAATAATGTTTCTGAAAGAGTTGTGATCTCTAAGAAATTATTCAATCACATCAGAAATATTTCTCTGACCATTCAGATGAGGATGAAAATTATTTCATATCTAAATAACTATTTCATAGCACAACAATTTCATAGTATAAAATTTTTCATAGCTAACTGGTGCTCTTGAGAGACCATGTAAAATTCACGACGGTCGATTGACAGAATTCAAAGCTTCAAAAAATATATATTTAAAAGTGATTTAACAAGGCCAATCGTGCATAAAAATGGTAATTTTCATCACTGGATGGGACATTAAATTTAACTATTATAATTTATTCTTATAATATCAAAAGTTCACTTTGTAATGCCTCATCGTCACTTGAATTTTGGTGATTTTGTTCCCAGTGAAATCAAGGATAATATTTCATGAAAATAAAAATCTTGGGTGGGAACATGCAATTACCAATTGAGAATGGTTGAGAAATGCAAGCGTTTAAACAGTCCCGTTAAAGTTTCATACATCTCGATTGATAACTCCCAACAAGCGTCATTTAAAAACAGACGTAACCTTGATGAATCGAAGCGGCCCTGCGAAGTTTTAAAGCTTTACCCTAGAGGGAAAGCCTTCCGGCATTGGCAAACTAAGCTAATACCCTCAACTTTATCACCTCGTTTCCATTCGAAGGCTTATTAAAAGCCACCCCGGGGGCACAGACGTTAACGAGCAAAAGTCTTACCAATCTTCACCAGGTAAAGCAATTAGATATATCGTCATAATTTTCTGCGATCGTGAAATGATGTCTGTAAGTTCGATTTATCTTTACCGTGATTCAAATATTCACCCCCAACACGGCCAATCATAATTTTTTCTTGGCTTATTTTTTTGAGACCACATCCGGAATCCTCTACATTTTCCTCCACTCATGAGTTTCCTCCCCACAGCAATCCCACATAATGTAGTTCTAATTGAAATGATTCATGAGTCATTTCGTTTATATTTTGACTACTAAAAGAAAAACATGCCCTCTCTCAGATATGAAGAACAGAGTTCTACCTTTCTAATGTCATTTTTCGCTAATTGAACTTGAAATAACATGGTTGTAATTAAGAGAATGAGAGGAACATGGGGAAAAAGTCTTTACTAGAAGTTAAAAATAAGATAAAATAGTGGCTAAGTACAACGGTTGGCGAAACCATTTTACAAAACTCACCCCATTGCTCTAATCATCTACCATTGCTGAAAAAAAGGAACTTAAATAAAAATTAATATCTTATGGAGTATTATATCCGTCGGAGTATTATATCTTATGCATAAGCAAGACGTTAATTTTCAACTTAATATGTACTTACACTATCTTAGCACCTCCAGAAAAGCCCTTGGCATAGTATGACTAGGGCATCTATACGCTTCTTTTTCTGCAATGCATAAAACATTTCATTGTATTTCCGATTCGCCTTATGAACTTGTGTTTGAAATTCGAAAAGACAAACTGATTTTGAATTAAATTCTATGAAACCATTGTTGTGAATGAAGGATTATACTATTAAAAATTAGGGTAATCCATCTAATGAAAATGATATTTTCACGAAAAGTTGTTTATGAGAAGCAAATTTTTCGAAGAAATTGAATGATGATACAATAAGGACACCAATCTGTCTTATTTTTTTAATTGTAAGTAAATAACTACGGCACTGAAGTAAAAATGCGATACTTCATCAGAAATGGCCCTGCAGTACGCCTTACTTATATTTCCAGCCTTCATTTTGCTTTCTAATGGCTTAAGTTTGTCATCAGGGAAAGCAGCATTTTTTAAGCATTTAATGCGGAGAGGAGGAATTTAATATTCGTTTTGACTCACACAGTTGGAGTGGAACCTCCTTAATACTAACCTCCACCTTAACATAGCAAACCATCTTAGCTATTCAACAAGTAATACAACAGCTAACTAAGCAGTTCTATTAAGGTCAATTACGTTAGAAACTCTATTACAACATTACAATGCCCTGATTTGTATAAATATTAGAGAATCAACATTCATTTTTCCAATTGTGAAAAAAGAACAGTTAGTAATTGTTTTTTTACCGTCGATAACAAGGTTTATAAATAGTCATTTTTGGCCTCGAACTTTATCCCCTTTATGGTGACATGGATGGTGACCTCTCTCCGTTTTTTATTTGATTTCTCGTGATCTCCCCAACAAGACTATGTCAAAAACGTACATGATGTCACTTAATCATAAACGATTTTTTTTCAGGGGGTCTTATCGATCACAAATAAAAGAAAGCAATAAACAATTGAAGAGCATTAAACATATTTATTTTCCTTCTCGCAGCACTCACTTTCAAACAGGATTGGCAATGCTGTTCGTGTAGGTAATTTTAGCCTCCTCTTATGTTTGTCTAGGAATACCCAAGTTTTAATACCGTGCAATGAAGCGAGGAGAATTACAAGTTAGCGTACCGCACTATTTGTTTCCTTAAGTGAAAATTCATTCCTTCGATTAAAAGAGTAAAATCACGGTACCTCTTTCTCAGGCTGAGAATAATATATATTTAAAAATTAATTCAGAACATTCTCTATAGTAAAATTTATGCTCTTATAAGGTTGAATGAATGGGAAGGATGTGGACGAGACTCGATGCTCAGCCTCACTTCACTTGTCACTGAAATGCAAGAAATGTGTGATCGTACGACATTCGCATTTGGAGATCGTATGTTTTTTTTCGTCTTGGTTATATTTTTTCGTCATCCATGGTGAAGTTTTAGCATTTCAGTGAAATTTGATGCGAGTTTCCCTGACAACAAGAGCAAATATTGGGCGCTTTCCATTTTCTCTAGTGCGCTGCTCTTTTCGTAACTCAACAGAGCACTTGCTTTGTTTATTGCTTACTTTCCATTCGTTTCAGACTTACGCACTAGGCGGCGCACTTCAAAGCTGGTCGGAAGCAGAGTTAATGTGCGCTAAACAATAAAAGAACTTCGATAATCTCGTTCGCGCTTGTTGTTTTCATGATAATGTAAATTTCGGGTGCCAAACATGGATAGTGTAAATATTTTAACTACTCTGCGGTAAATAGTTTAAGTTTAAGGTACTTATTTCCCACGAATTCCATAGCAATTTACAAAACACTTAACTGTGACGCTTGTGAACCCACAGAATGCTACATACCGTCGTTTACGTGTAGGGTACCAAACGTTTCACCTGCGCACATTTGCGTTTCATTCATCGTCCTGTTGCGTTCAGGTGCGCTGAAATGTTCCAATCGATGCTAACTTCAACACCATGAATGAAGAGTTCCCATTCACAGTGTGTAGTTCAACACCTAGTGATGCTAATTGATCTACTAGTCGCTATCCTTCAAGATGCCAAACAAAACCTGACTGAACTTGACTTCTATTTGGACATCATCAATGCTTGATGGCCTCATTCTTTTGAGGGAAGCATTCAAGCACTTAATTGTCAAAATGTTTATAGCCTCTTAATGATGACTGTAATATGAAATACACAGTGGGGTTATGTTTTCAATTTATTGAAGCTATTTGAAAATGTAATAGACTGAACCAGATCTAACTTTGTGGAACCTAGTAATTTTTAATAACAGCAATGGTTTAGTACTTAACTAAACTAAAAGTTATTGCCAACCATGAGTTCAACATATGATTGCCATTTTTAAGGTACAGATAACTAATAAATATCAATACTAAATATAATGCTATGTACTTTTCCACTGAATAAACAAAACAAACTAGGAATTTGTACCTGATGATGTCGTAGATCAGCGAAATGCGTTGTACCTTTAATAACTTCTGTGGAAAAGTACAAAGTATATTATTTAGTATTGATGCTAAATACTTTCACAAAGTAAAGCCTGAAACTATAGAGTGTATTTGTTAACTTATAAAATTGAATAGAAATACCTCGGCCGAAATGGAGGGGGAGGTTACGGTGATGAGGAGATAAGGAGAAAAGGTACGAAATCATGGAGTAACTTAATTTGAGTACTTTAAATTTATGTACTCGTCCAAAGGGTCTTCGGTAAATGACCATTTGTATGATGTCCATTCCCCTCTGATGACAATCATTCTTCTGATGAAAGTGAGGAAGTAACTTACATCTGCCGCTAAGGTCACTCCTTGATTCATTACCTTTTCTCCTTACCTCCTCATCACCGTAACCTCCCCTACCTCCTGTTTGGCCAAGGTATATATTCAAGTTCTACACCTTAACTGTATCTTGAAAAAGGGAATTATTTATTTGTTGAAACTATGATCAGTAGGATATTTTAGTGTGAATACGTAATACGATATCCCTTTTTATTTAAAAAAACAAGCTGTTTGAAAATGTGAATGAGCAAGGGAACGGCTACGGAGTCACAGTATTCGAGGCATAATGAATTTGGGGAAACATCAACAAGCATCCAGCTCAAGCATCAAAAACTCGTGTTTTCTGCAATAAACGGAGAGTTCTATTTAGTGAGTAATTAAATTGAGATATTATAGTTTATATTAAACTATTGGGTATTCCAGTTTCACATGTTCCTCTTTCAGGGTATATCTTTCCTTGCAATGTATTCAATCTTGTTTCCTCTCATCCCACAGTGGCAGTCATTGGGATTTATATCCCGCAATGGAAAATCTTCAAAATGCGAACATCATTTGAACTACAATCGCCTCACCACGTTTTCTGTCCGTCCATTGTTACCTTGTCGGATAAGACAAGAATAAAGATGCCCCTCTTTCCTTGAAATAGTCAATCCTAGTTCCTTTCTGATCCAAACGAAGGGAACTCACGAGAACATTCCGGTCATCGATTCGTTGGGCAGTGTGACCCTATACAAAAGGCCACAAACGTTTTATTGGCCACACCACTGGTCCGATTTACAAGCGGATAGAGTAACCCGAGGCGTCACGCTAAATAAATCGCTCGTCAATTGTTTTCGTTGATGGAACAAAGAGAGAGAGAGAGCGAATGCGATGAATCGATCTCTGTCTGAACACACCCCACCACGTACGCCCTATATCGTCCTTTAACATTCACTTGTTTTTTTTCTCTATCGTTCTTAAACGCTACCAATGGGTTTTCCCCGCGGTATCACCACATTTAGCCGATGCACGCCTTTTCGCTTTTACCACGTTCTCTCGGCTCCACGCCACGAAGAGATTAAATGGAGACAGGTCCAGAGTTTGAATTGCCCCGTAATAGGCTAGTGGTGTGAGCTGGTGGTTTATAAACTGAAGAGGATGAGGTTCCGGAATCCATTGTACATGAGCATCGCTTCAATTTTAATTGTAGGTACTCACTCGCGAGATAGGCTGACATAATTTTTTATAATTAAATGAAAAAAAACCCGCCTATTTTGGAAGCAAGAGGCCACTGCTACTATCGATTAAACCATTTAACATGGTTCGGATGAACTCAAAATAAATTCATTGAACCTAATAGTTGATCACTACCATCTTTCTTCATTTGGATTAACATTTTTGCAACTAATAAGAGAATTTCAAAGTGCATGGATGGCTAATTTTGCTGAAACTGAAGAGTTAGTCTCCTAACTGCCCGGGGACAAAAATGTCCCCTTTTGGGCGTAGATGGTTAATAGCTTATGAGATAATGGCGTTTAAATAGAGTTGCAGGTAGTTGGTTTTTGGTGACACGGTATCACGGGGTATTGTCGGACCCTAGGTCCTGAATTCAATCTCAATGTACAGAAAATATCTATTCATTGATATGGTTTTATTTTTCTTAACTTTTAATGCAAAGCGTTATAATTTTCGATTTCATCAAATTAAATTTTTTTCGTTAAATCGGTGTAAAATTTCAGATGAACATCAATTTTTAGAAATATTGTACATTTTTCCCATGTCTATAAATCCTCGATCATCCGCAAATTATTGCATTTCATATTTATTCTAGCAATCGCAAGAGTGATAATTATTGTAACAGAAACAAAAACAAATTATTTTTTGAAGTTATACTTCTTTGCGCACGTTGGAGACTTTTGGGATGGGATGTTGGTCGAGAAACCGCGTCACGCTCTTTTTTGGGTGAGAAAAATCCACAATTGTACGTTTTTTTATGGTTTTTTGTACGTTCGAACTTTGAAAAGAAGTTTTGTTTAAAATAACAATATATCGAAGAGAAATATATTGAATAATAGAGAAAAAATGTCTTTTATTTCATTTATATATCCTGTCTGCCTGTGTGTGTGAGCGGGTGTGTGCGACCGGCCAAAGAAGTATAACTTCCACCGTCTGGTCCGACGTAGACCACGTTTTTTTACTAGGAGCCAGACTGGTGTATGATTTGGAATTTATGGAAATTCAATTAGTAAATTAAACCAAGGCTGTAGCCATTGTAGATGAGTCGAAAAATGTGAGCATTTTACTCATCATGGAAACGGTAGAAGGGATGAAACCTTAAGAAGAATGTAAATGGTGACATAATTGGAGACTACATGCGTGAACACGTTGTAATTCCTTGAAATTTTGTAATTGTTTTTAACCGGGAATAGTAATTATTAAAAATTATATACCGCTATTCTTAGTCACTTTATAGAACGAAAATAATTGTGATATTTGAGTTAAGACATTTTTATAGAGTCATAACCCTAAGCTTTGAGAGCCACTACTACGAAATACTGAAAGTAACATTTACACACACAAGTTTCAATATCAAATCCATGATTTCACGGAATTTATGTTAACCCTGATTGATCAAATGAAAATTACAGGAGCGTTTCGAGTTGCGGTAAGGTTAACTCCACAGAAGCGGTGTTTTCGATAATGGTCGTTACGGGTCGTGCATTTTGATTCAAAAGGAATTTGGAGAATGGAGCGTAAGCCCTTTAGGTCGGCACTGCCCTTTTATCATAGCCGAGAGGATCATCGTTCGCATCCACATGTCGGATGCCGGCCGTTGTGCTCTTCGTAAATCAAAGTGCCTAGAAAGACAGATTCTGAAGAGCCAGTTGTAATATCCCTTTGTGTACTTAGAGGCAGAATTAATCCCCGGACTAACTTGTTAAATGCCTGTCCCTACATTCATGTGTAGCAGCAGCCAACTAGGTATGTTTTAACTTCAAACAAGATCGTTAGTCAACCAAAACGACGTAGCTGAAAAATAGTAAACTAGTAAGTAGGAGTAATAAAAACAAGATCGGGACTAACAGAAAAATAAATGAAGGAGCAGATAATCGAAGGTAAGAGAATAGATGGTTCCATTTAAGTGTCATATATAATAATTTCATTTAACAATAGTTGGTTGCCTCAATCACTAAATATGGCACTACAGGTATCTGCGACAGGATACAAAGGACAGGATTCAAAAGTATGAGTATACCCGTCAGCGATAAGACCCATGTGCACGATAAACAATAAGCTGATAAATCACACCAAACAACAGCTGAAGGTAGTGGAAATGAAGGCAGTATGGAAAATTAAAAATCACATTATGGGTTAGAAGAAGTAATGAGAGTATTTAGGCAGTTTTACACGAGGTACTGCACAGTCTCATGTATGGATGGATGTGCTGTGAAAATTGCTTCATGTAGAGCGGGGACTAGAATAACTGCATGAATGCATGAACAAAAGATATGAAAATTGCCCCTACTCTAATTCCGTGCCGGCTTTTTCGCTATTTCTTTACATCATACTATGCAATTAAGTGCCTCTTGTAAAACGGCCTTTCCAGATTGAGATAATCACCAATTGGATAGATTCACGAAAGATATAATTGAATTACATTCCAAAATAACGCAGGAAGAGAGAATTGTGAGAACAGTAAGAGACGGAAGGCCGAAAGGGAAGAAAAGTGCCGGAAGGCCGAGGTGATGATGAAAGGATATCGTATAACTCTTGGCAAAAAAAGGCTTAGAAGAAGGAAAGAAGAAGAATTTAGTTAAGTAAGCGTAGTAAGACTGTAGGCTTTTGGTCATGTTGCGTGAATGAATGAGAGCGGAATAATGTACAGATTTATGATATAGGAGTGAATGGTATGGGAAATGAAAGGAATGGAAGTGAATGGAAGAGGGTAGATCGATAAAGCCACGGGTGAATGTGGCGGAAGAGACTCTGCAGAGGAGGAATATCGGGAGTGTTAAGAACAAGAAAGCAAGTACGACGCCATCCATGAATGCAGTGGAAAATAGATACAAAAAGACAGAGCATTACGGAAGAAATAATGAAAACAGATAAAATTTTCCATGCCTATCCCCGAGAATAAACTCGTTTGAGGGAACGGCGTGACTGCAGACATGAATGTATCGAGTCAGGCCGTATCGAGCGTCAAAATCATACGCAAGGACTCATACCCTTCTCCAACATGGGCATTTTTTTAAAACTTGGAAGAAAGCAGGGAATTTGCATGCAATATATTTAAATGATACACATCATTTTTCATTCTATCGTCGAAAACATAAATTTTTGGGTGGAGGCATGAAAACAGCGGTAATGAGCCATTTCCGTAGTCATAACCCCTGCGTACCACGAAAAATAATATAAAATACTTCATTAACAGGCTTGCATTGGTATATTTTTATCTAAAAACACTATAAACATTCTTTCCATTATGGTTACACTACTTTCAGTAATCATTAACATGGAGATAATGTGTGCCCACATTCGCAGTCTAAAACTCGTTAAAACGTTACCCAAGAACACATCAAAACTTTTATTTTCAAGTCCCAGGACGAAGAAAATCAATTCATTTCGTTGAACACAAATTACTTTGAGATCGGCAAACGAAACAATGGAATGATTAATCAAGACTCCCTATTGTTCTCAGATTTAATGATCATGGATAAAAGTTCTTTCATCATGGCGTTTTCTCTTTTCACTCATTACTAATACGCAGCCCTACATTATCCGATTCTTATACACTTGTACCCTCCCTATCGGCTTCATAGACCTTAATTCTTTTTCAACAGAGAAAATAACATTGTGACATCAATCTTGGTAGGATTAAAACAAATAAAACTTCGGAGCCTTGAAGAATTCATTAAATCGCATCCGTTACAATCGATTGTACAGAACACATAACGAGAATCTAAGGCACGCCAATCTACACCGGTAAGAACTAAGTGGCTGCGGAAAGCGGGAAAACACTGCGACTCTTTCCTTTAGCAAGGAATATGTTAATGCATTAGGAAATTCTTAGTACGAAGCCGTAATTTCAACATACATCACTTTGCCCAGCGGTCAAAAACCATTCCCCTCACTGATTCAGAAATTACGATACGGTATGATATAGCTCTAGCACACATAATCAAGCTCATTACTTCGTGGCTCTATGTATTTGATCAGTATTACAAAATTGTGCCGATAACTCCTCATACGCGTAGTAATTAGTATAATTTTGCCAAGTTTTCCATTAAGCTCCAATCGTACCCAGGACTTTAAAATTTCAAACGATAAAAAAAGCTACTTTCAAGCAGTGAAAATGATTTCACGGAATAATTGGATAAACACCCTTACATCAATTTATATTATCCCTTATCCCGAAAGATGCATTAGGAATCAAATCCCAAAATTTACTTGAAAGTACCTGATTCGTAGCGGATTTTTGATTAATTTTATATTTGTTTGTAATCTGATTCTTGTGTGTAACATTTGATCGTTCATGATCGCTCAATTTTACAAAATGTAACCTAACTCGGGGGGAATCATTGGGATTGGGGGGATCGGGGGGATGTTAGATACAAACCCTGAAGTACTTTTTCATATAATTTTTATAATTTTTTCATATAATTTTTTTCCTACCATACGCATAATTATTCATAGTACCTACGCATAATAATTCATGGTACTTTAAAAACAAACAAATGTGGTATGTTATGCCCTAGTGTTGCTGTGTTTCCGTATGGGTAATTCTAAAAATTTTAGAAAATAAAAATACTTCTTAAAACATATAAAAATAGAGTAGATTACTTTAGTATTACATTAGTTGATACTGTTTTAGACGTATAAAACCAAGCTTTAGGTCCAGAAATCTTGATTGCATCTTCCGTTTTTCCAATGAAAATTCTATTTCAAACCCCTCAAAGTCCATTTTAATGATCTTGCTCATTTTCACTAGGTGATTATGGCCATACCCTTTATTTCATCAGCTTCACAAATATGCCTAAGCAGTATGATAGTGCCAGACCAAGTTCACCTGACTATCATACAAAATATCGCGCAATTTCCACTTTTTATGAAATGGAAATACGGCTATTAGTACTCGAGCTACAATGCTTATTTGATAGATTATAGAAAATCTCTGGAGGCTGATCTCTGATGGAGTGTAATAATCTATGCAATTCATGAAGAAATCACAAGTGTTGAGCGAATTAATTTTTGAAACGTCGTTGAAAATCACGCAGTCGCAAGTCCACCAATCGCCTACTCCTACGGCTAAGGCTAGTGACATCCTTTTTCTTACATGAACAAAAGCGTAATCACAAAAGTTGTGAACGCAACAATTGCCGTAACCATGGTAAAAATAGGGTGTATAATTTTAACTACCTACCTTAATATTTATGCTAGTAAGTTAAAATCGTAACGTCGTAAAGTCAGTAAAATAAAATTTAAACTATCTCACGCAATTTAGACTTAGTCTGTCTTAAATGTATTTTATCATATTTTACGCTCATAAATTAAAATAATCTTCCTTGAATAACCATTGATTCCAATGCTTTTCATGATTTGACACGGAAATCTTTTCTGGGCTCAACCAAGGTCCCTAAACGAATTTTCCCGAAGAATAGGCCTATTATTACTCGTACAAAATTATATTAGTGGTAGGTAATAAATGTAATTATGTGAATAGGATAACTAGGCGCATGAAAGTTATTCTTTTCTCAAAAAATCTCACCATCCCTCGCATACGAACGGAAGACGATTTGAAGTGAACTATTTTTCCACTCCCATAGCTTTTTTTCTGTGATTTCTATATCAATTCAACTTGAATTACGGATAAAAATTCTTGAATTTCGAGGGGGTTGAATGATTGGAACTCAAGGGCATACCTGCCAGATATTCACTCGAAAAATTTCAATCATTCCTAAAAGTCACTTTTGATTCTTCCTCAACCCCTCAACCTTACATATACGAAGAAGATGAAAAGTGAAAGGGGAAAAGTGGTGATTCATTTCAACTCGGGTCACTACCGAAAACGGGGGAACGTTTTTTTTTGTAAGGGCAAGAGAGATCAAGCCTCATAAACTTTTTTTTACCATTAAATTCATCCCGCAAAAATTGCGGATCCAAAATCGTGAATCGGACAGTTAGCCATTAGTATTCGTGCCAAGTTCCATGTCTTTCGGATTGGAGAGAATCATTCGACTATATCGAAAGGGCGATAGTGCCATTAATCGACAGATTAAAAGGCAAGTTGCCATACGTCCCACCTAACTTCCACACCGCAGTCATCATCAGGTGATTGGTTTCTGATAGCTGAGATTTAAAGGCACTTCGAATTTGCACGAAGCGCAGAATTTCGAACAAATCGGACTGAGTCTGTAATATTCTGCATATTTCAATTTCACTTTTAGGGCCTACATGAAAGATCCCTTCCCTTGGACTACAACCTTGACGTGATGGAGTGCTTGCGCGTTCGAATGACCTCTGGAGTTTGACTGATGGGGGCAATAACGCGAGGGTGGTTCAAAACAACCCACCTATCCTTAACGACGAAAATGACCCTAGTTGTCGGTTTCCTCCCCCAAATAAGTCCGCAGCCTTCCAATGAGCTTGCCACGAATGGAAACTATAGAGGTAATTGGCTGAAGTTGATGTGTTTAGATCCTACAGCGATACTTCTAGTACATCTTCCAAGGACAATTCTCCAATCATTGTTATTGCACAAATGATGTGGTCCGCAGTCACGCGCACAGGTGCAAAGATATAAACAAAAATGGCACTTGTTTGTGTGATCCCCCGCTGAAATTCACACTGAATTAAGATGGCTTGGTGGTGTAACTGGCTAACACACCTGACAGACATTCGAAAGATCCGGGTTTCCATCCCGGTCAAGTCAAATAATTTTTTCATGGCGAATTTCATCCTTTTTTGTGTACCTCTTCCAAGGGGCTAAAACTATCAGTAAAAAGCAGTTAGGCTTCATTTTTAGAAGAAAAGTACACTCGCACAATGTTGCTGGTGCGTTATCGGGTGTACGGGACGCTATCCATGCTGTCTGCGCATTGGCCCGGAAAGCCAAATTCGTGGTTCTATTCCCAGTCCAGCCCATTTTCGTGCCAATATTGTGTCATTCCGGGCCATCGTGGCAATTTTCACGCGATTCATCGTCATAATTCGGCAATATGAATATCAGCATCCCTTCACTTCTTTTCAGACTTAGACTACAGCTAGCGGGATTTTTGGTGAATAGAGAGAAAAATGAGAATTAAATGAAGGGATATTAGATTTATAGCGAACTGAATAATGAAATAACATTTTGAAATAAATGTTTGTGGGTGATGCTCAAATTTTATTAGCGTTTTTTTATTCCTTCTAGGTCTTCAAAAACAGGGTGAAATTTTCAAAACCAAAATAAAATATTTAAATTTTGCCGCAAACAGTTTTCAAGATTATAGCACTAAAAAGCTCATATACTCTCACGGCTAGTGGTTGAAAATCGCACTAACGTATACAGGATAGGAAATGGTTGACTCATGAATAACCTATAACCAACGCTTGAAAATTACCTACACATAAAATGCAATACAACTCTTCCATTGCCACCAACAGTTTCTAGAATATATCACTAAAAAGCTCATATACTCTCACGGCTAGTGGTATCATTATTCCCTATGGCTGATAGCACAACGCTACCATAAAATTCCTTTAAAGAGTAAAAATATTAAATGATACCTGTTCATAAAATATTCATATAAGGGTAATATACCGGTTAAGGTAGGTTTCAATGGAAGAGAGTAGGAAACCTCTAGATTGTAACAGGCCCAGGCCCCTATCCCATTACACGATTCCTTTCTTCATCTTAGCATACGTCCTACCTCTTTTCATTCCATCAATGAAGCCTCCTCTCTATCACAGCCTACAGCATCCGTTCGCCTCTCATTACTTGTTCCAACCACCTAATTAACCTTCTCTTAATCTCCTCCAGACGTTTTCTCTCCTCACCCATCATACCAAGCACTTTCTCGTTTGTCTTCCTTTCCGTCCACTCCATTCTCTGACACAACCACATCTCAAGCACTGGTAGCCCATTCTTGTTCTCTTTTCTGATAGTCAAGGCTCCTCACAACGCTACACTCCCCTTAATCTCTTTGACAGCCTTATCTTTAAATTCTTACTCAAAGCCTCGGTCATCATCAGCTAAACGCTTCTTTTGCAAGCACAATTCTCCTTTTAGTGTCCTTGCTGCTATGCCTATTTTCGTACTACATAGACCCTAAATAATTGAAATTTTCTGACGGATACTGTATCTGTCCTCTTGGTTTAATGACCACCCTCGCTTTCTTTGTTTTAGAATATATTTTTAGTTTAACGGAAAAATTATAATTAATCAGTTGATGTCGGTCAAACTTAAATATGTACTTTTGCGTTGAACCTAACAAGGTTGTTTCTCCTGTAGAGCTGCTTTAGTTACAAAAAATGAAAAGAAACCTATTTGTTAACAAGAGTGATCATTTAAACCGGTTGCGGATTAACATTTCAGCAGGATGAAGTCAGCGGGCATAGAGACTTGAGCCACATTGAAATCCGAGCGGTCGGACGCGGTTGCCTAAATCTCTCTTCAGCGAACTCCGGACCGAGATTAGAGAAAGAACGTGACCGTGCCCTTCTACTTTGTCAGAATCCTCTTAGTTCTTCGAGAAGAAAAATCCCCAAAAAAAGGAATTAAGTCCGGTTCGAGTGCGACTCTGTTAAAACACAGAGGAAGACCCTGGGGAAATCGCGGGCGAAGGTCCAACTAAGCGCCCATGTCTTCCTACGAAGGTAAACGTTCTGAACTTCCCCCCTAAGGAAGTGGACAGTAACCGTCAAGAGGGGTACAAACGTGCGCCGACGGCGAACCCTTAGGGAGATCCACCAGACTACTCCCCCACGTCCCGGATCAACCTCCCCCTTTCCCTTACCTCTTAATCTAACAGTATTCTTAAAGCGCCCTCAGCCTCATCCGTTGCGGTCAACGCATTACCATAAATACACGCTGGTCCTCCTCTAAGCGAAACAAGAGGATGAGGAAAATTCCCCAACCCAAACTAGGAGAGTTTGAAGGGAAGGATCTGCTTTTTCATTCCCATTGGTCAATTTTCGTGGAGAGAGAAATAAATTACAATTTCGGGAGGTCTGTTAAAAAAAACTAACAAGAAAACAAAGAGACTTGCTGCGGGTTGCCGAAAAGCTTTTTGAGTTCATTTCTTTGATCCGCACATATATATAAGGAAGAATATTTTGCCGGGATATACCCGCCACTACTAAGTGTCTTCACAAAAATATCGTAAGATTTTACGCAAATACACAAGCACCATCACCACTTACGTTAGGTGTCATCCAACCCACCTTGATGCTTGATACGTGATCGTACCATATTATTCGGTAATATTATTTGTCATTAGCAATTTACTATCAATATTTGTCATGAATTCTAGGTAAGGCAATGTTTTTTTCGCTATAAAAAAAACTGCGAGATTTTCTTGGAATTAAAAATGGTGGTTAATCATAAAATAGTGTTAAAAAGAAAATCACAGAAATTACTAAAACATAGGCTGAAAGAAAAATGCAAGACGCTCACTTTTATATAACCAGCAGTAGGCATGCCAACTTGAAAAAGGAACCCCGATATTTTCCTGTTAATTATTTACTTTTTTTAAACTTTGTTTTCTATCATTTAACGATATGTGTAAAGTCAAACATATCCCGAAGTTTAATGAATTCATTAAAAAACATGTTGACAAGTTCCTAGCCGTTTAAAGTTGTTGCTTATTGATATAAGAAGCCGAGATTTAAAGACCTTAACACGATCACTGCATTTCCTTTCCCTTTCCAACGAACCTCATGTATTTCCGCGAACTTACACTCATCGTTTGCCGGGATAACATCTTTTGACTCCTTGAAAGCAGAAATAAAATGGCATATCAATTAATCTGTCAACAGATAAGTCAACCGAAAACACTACGTAAGAGGCTGAGGGAAACCTTCCCGGTTTGTTCCAACCAGAGCCCTGAAGACTTGTGTGGACTTACCCGAAAGCAATTTCGGCGGAAAACTCTTCTCAAAGCGCTCCCCCGTGTCAAACTGGGAATGAAACAGCATCAAGAATCATCATCGCTGAAATCCCGAACCTTCCCAGTTACATAGACCACGGCACATAAAACCTTCTCTCTCTGTTACACTATATACCACCCCTATACACGCCCACATCATTTTCCCCCGGCTCGAAACTTTCTCAGCGATACCCCATCAGATGTGAGAGGTCCTAAAAGCGACCTCCAGCATTTAAATTTTTAAAACCCCGAGACCCAACGTTCACTCACTGAGTCAGCGCAAGCCATTTGCGCTTGCGATAAAGCTGCCTGATCGACTAAGGACCCGAGTCTTAAAAATACGGTGAAAATTGATTTTTAAGACAAAGCGGGAAGCCATTTTTTTACTGAATGGAATTTACCAAAATAATTTCATTTTTTTTAAAGAAAAAAATGCAAGATTTAAAATGGAAAGGTCAGCTGCCTTATTACCGAAATTTTTATACGAGAGCCTACGCGGGCAAATTACTGGGGAAGAGTTTTTCTTTGGAGAAGCTTACGTACATATTATTTCAAAATAAAACGTAAAATAACTTCATCTCGGAGGAGGTGGACCGAGGAGTACATTTTTTTAAATCAGCCCGGACAAAAAAATCGTGGTGAAGGCGAAAGGGGAAGAGACAATTTTACTCTAAATTTAACAGCTAAAATATAGATTTAACATTGGTAAGGGGTTATGAATTATGGCCACATTAGACACCAGTTATCTTATTTACGGAGAAAAGTTTTTTGATATCTGGTTAATACAACTCTTCCAATTGGGCGTAGGTAAAGGAAAGAATAATGACGTACCAGATCACACCATCTTACCCTGCTTGTTCACATCTTTCGTTACATGATCTCTTCTGTTTTTCTACATAAACAATACCGAAAGGTAATAGAGAGGTCCCTACTATATTTTTTCCAAACTCTGGGGCCAAAACTAAGGTTCTTTGTATGAGCCCGTAGGTTTTATAAGCCGGAAATTACGGTATGTTGCCAAGAAATGAGGCAATGAATTATTTCTTTGGCCAAGAATCACCTTGATTTAAGCAATCTTTGCCGCTATTTATTTAAAGGCATGCATAACAAATACACGAGCAGGATGGAAGAATGCAGAGTGCAATGTATACGCATCAAAAATTAAACAAACACTGTAAGGCCTGAGAGCAGGTGGAAGAATTTACATGAGAATGAATCGGTGAAAAAAAAATCCCCGAGTCTTTTTAATACAAGAAGAAAAGAGTCAAGAAATGGAGTACGGACTCAACTACAAACCTCCAAAAAAACAGCGTAAAGAAACGGGCATAATTGGAAACCAAATTCCTCACTTTTCACCTGAAATAACGGCGATTCTTACCCATTCCTTTCTCTAATTTACGACTGGAAGAAAAAAAGGGAGTGAGGCAACGAGGATTTATACCATTCTCACCCGCGTCTCACAAATCACTCTCTAACTACTTCCATTAAACTCAACCTTACAAAAAAACACCTCCTACCACTTATCTTTTATGTGACGGTGAAAACTTACCCCTCCCATCCACCCCCCTTAACAACTCTAGATCCCATACTCCAGGTGCGAGGGTCGCTGCAACTCAGGCCCTTTTTTTGGTTTTCAAGTTCATCGACTTCGACGAATTTCCAAGAGGAGGAGTTACTTTATTTTCTCAGATTAAAACTAGAGTGAGAGTGACTAGTTTCACAAGTAGTTTGCTTCAGCAAAAGTCTCCTTTTTTAAATATAAGATAAACTTGCACATAGGTTTCCAAACAGGTGTCAAGAATTAATTATCACAGACACATAAACATCACTTGATCTGATAAAGCGGACCAAGCATTACAATTGAAACCGTGCATGACAACAAATCATACATGCTTAATCCTTTTCATGACCTACATTATCTAACTTCATTACTGATCCTTTTAAACCACTTGACAGGAGAAGTTTGATTATCCAGATGCTTCGTTCCATTAAAAGGATACTTTTCAAACTAATTTTAGGTTGGTGGCCACATATGACCCTTAAAAGGCTGCCACGTCCTTTTTTATTTAATCTTCTTTTATAAATAAATAGAAGTAGGTTTATAAATTGCCGGCCTTTATAGGCGAGGACTTAAACCCCGCCGGCCCCGGTGGCGGCGGGGTAAAGTCCTTGCCTGCTAATCCGAGGGTCGCGAGTTCGAGTCCCGCCTGGGTCGGTTTTTCGCCTGCCCAGGGCATGGGCGTTTCTGTCAAGTTCTGGTGGTTCGGCCCCTGCGAAACCTGACGAGAAGCCAATCTGGGATCGCATGGGCATACGGACCACCAGAATCTTCAGAGGACAAAATAAAATCTTTCGAAAAAAGTCAGGATCCAGGTCAGTGAATAAGTGGTCGAGAACAAACTACGTCATTAGGTAGGAAAACAACAGAAAGTTTTCAATTAATCTACGGAAAGAAGCAAGGAATTCAGGGTTGAGGGTGAATTCTTTACAATGAAATAAAGTCAACGATTTGAGTTCAAATCCGTGCCTGACTACTTCGGAGGCATTTTTCGAGCGAAATTTGAGAAAAACGATTGAATTGTAACGAGCAATTAAAATTACCCACTGTCAATATTTTTTTCCATCTTATTTTAATGTTGATAATATTTAGATGATTCACTGAGCACGAGAACATAGTGCGAAACGCAGCAGTGGAATTGATAGATTCGGGCTTTAGCGCTAGATGGCACACCCTCCAACTTGGGCGGGCCAACGAACTAATGAGCAGAATTATAAAATGCACTAAATGAAGAACATTAAATGCCTAATTATTCGTTGGTAACAACAAAAAAGTAATTAGAAAAAGCACAAGCTCCGCTATCGCCATGAATGACCGAAAAACAGGCAATATGCTGAAATTTCAAAATTTTAAATGCTTCTTCCGTTAATCCGATTAAAATATTATTCAAAAGGATTTACATATTTTCAAATCAAATGGAGCAATTTAAGGTGGTGTCCCAATAGAAATTCACAACAAAACTTTTTTGTATGCAAATGACCACCCAAGTGTACACAGAGGTGATATTTGACGCTGCCATAGATTTCGCTTTCAAAATCTTGCCTATCTGGCGCCGGAACGTTATCCATTGAACTCACAATGTAAGGCGCCATGTGTACAAGCCAAAAGTCATATATAGCGCACAAGCCTCTCCTTTGAGAGGCTCACGCGTCCATTAAAAGGAACGCGACTACGCACGAGGTTGCGCGATTATGTACGTCGGCTTCAGCGACTTCCTCCTTCGCCCTCAAACGTCAGACGGTTGGGGAAGGGCGGATACTCTGTCCGTCAGCGCGCTTCCGTCGTTTCAATTCCACTTACACGAGGGGTGGTGGGCCCGCCGCCTGAACGCAAACAAACCCCCCTCTTGGGAGGGAAAGAAGAGTGTCTCGATGAATATGGATGCGAGACGCGGTCAAAAGAGAGGAGGAAGTAAAGAGGGGAAGAAGTGAGTTAAAAAGAAATCGGAGTAGACGTGGGGTAAGCGTAGGCGGGGATTAAGGGAGGGGGAGACGGGAAAAGAAAGTCATCAAAAGCTTTCGGAAAGGAAGCCCTCCTACACGCCTCCCTCAAGACCCTAAGAATGCAGGGGTGGTGGGGTAGGGGGAGGATCATCGCCCACTCTTCAAGAGGAGTACCCCGACCCCAGAAGGGTTTAAGCCGAACCAAGTTGAATGTCGGCGAGAACTCACCACTTTCCCCACCTCTCAATATCGCGAAGGCAGGCACTTCTCAGACATCAGAGGATTTTAAAGGTCGGTTAAACATGGAGATGGGGTTGGTGTGGTGGCTCGAGTACTAGCATCCCAACCCGATGGACCCGGCTTTAAATCCCGGGCCCGATGGACCGGGGTGGTGAAGAATTTTCAGGGGAATTCCGATTTCTATTTGGTTGCAACTTCAAGCACAGGACTACTTTTTTAAGGCCAGTTCACAAGATGCAAGAACCTACGCCGTAAGCAGATGCGTGTACACTGTACATGTATTGCAAAGGGGCCATTCAAGTATTACGTAAGATGCTTTGGAGGGAGTGTGGATTGTCTTACGTAGGAGGTGAGGGGCTCCGAGATAATCTTGCGCAAGATTTTAGTTACTCGTGGAATCGCATGTATTGAATTATTCTCGGACGAAAAATCTCAAGTGTTTAGCACGGCAAATAGCACATAAATTCCCTTCTTCGACGCGCCACCACTCTGAAACCTCTTATCTACAGGCACCACGTAATATTTCGCCTTATGAGAGGCAGTGCAACTTATTGACGTAGCTCAAGTGCTCGTTCGTAAGAGGCCGTATTGGTCTGCTCGATAGTCTGCTGCGTCTTACGCTCGCGATTAGTTCATTGAACATCGGTCACCAAATCGTTGATCTAAGGGTATGATTCCAGTAATCATTATTTTAGGACAACTTACATAAGATTGGGAGGGGACAGGGAGGGTTCATGAAATCTTACATTATCTTACATGGGGGAAAATGGGGGGGGGTTATAAAGTGTCCAAAATCGCCTTACGTAATACTTGAATGGCCCAATAACACATGCTTAGAAATTAAACTGGGGCCATTTCATGTACGTGCTTTCGGAAATACGGGAAAGTTGAATGGCAAATTTTCTGGAATATTGGTTCACAGATATAATTGCCCAAGTACAACCATAGTGTAAAACGTGTTAGGAAAGAGAGAGAGTGATGATGCAGAATGCTTAGGATCAAGCAAACAGCAGGGAAGTCCTCCGATGAAGATGTGAAAGAGAGATGTTACTTCGCTTAGTTCGGCAGAATCTCAAGCACGCCTCGAGCGTTTGGGACACTTCATAGAAAAACTAAATCCACGAAATAAGCAAAATATTGCAAGAAAAATACTCACGCTTCGTTAAAAATTACTAAAATCGAAAATAAGAGTTTACTCGATCGAAGTACTAGATTAAGAGCCACTAGACACTCGTGAGGCTGCAAGTTACACTTTGATTACTTGAAAAATGCAGACCACGCAATTTTCAGGGTGACACGGAGGATAGGCATTATCTCCAGCATGGATAGAAACTGCAAAATAAGAGATATACTTTGCCAAACTGATATGTACAAAGAAAATCCCATCTTTCCACGCACCATTGGTGGATACGAAAAATACAGACCGAGGCACTAACACACTCCATTAGCATACAGTTCACCTTTTCGCCCTTATCCTCTAGCAATTCTTTTTCCTAGGCTGGTGTTTTAACACCACCTGCCGCACTTCCCTGCTGCGGCTATTAGAGCTGTATGTAGATGATGTGTGATTTTCGGAATACCTTTTCCATCTTGATGATAAACCTATCACCGGAAAGTGAATGAACGTGACGGAAACAATTATGTACAGATGACAAGATAGGATAGTAATCGAAAATTTTCAGTTAAAGTAACAATATGTAATAACTCTGATAAAAAATGACTGCTTTAATTTTTTTAAATAATTGATTCAATTTGAATGACATTTTCCTTTTCATGAATTTAACGCATATCGTGTGATTTCTCATTTTCATAAATGCACCAAATATAAACAAACCTCAGAGAAATAAAGGGATCAGGAATTACAATTTCGCTGAAAAAAATAAGGTATCTATCCTGCTTTGCTGGATTAAAGTTTTTTTACAAACGAACAATGTTTTCCATTTGTTAAAAATAACGCATTTTGCGTAATTGCCTGTTTTGATGGCTCCACCAAATGAAAGCAGAAATTAGAAAACAAAAAGCTTAACTTTCCCTCAAAAAGCTCCACGCTGACAGCGCTTTGAATAATTGATTATTTCTCATTCATTATGTTCATTTGTATCGTGATTTTAATTTGTTAAATCTTACGCATAATTTTATTCTACTTTTTATAGACAATTTTTTTATACGTAGGCTTCCAGTTTTATGTTGATCCAAACATTATCCGACTAGGGAACTCTGACCTTTTTCACGTCTCTTGTAGCATAGTCATTCAGGACAGAGAAATGACAAGGAAACATAAATCCTCCTATGTTTAAAACAAATGGTCTCAACAAAAATCAAATACTTCTTTAGACCAACGCAGATGAGTAACTGAAAAAATATTGAGGCCCTAAGGTTTATGATAGGGATTTGTAGAGTTTTCCCAAGCATGGCTAAATTTAAGGCCACTAGTGGTATAGCAAGAGGGTCTCAGACCACCCTTTAATTCCTGAAAGATCGTCGGTATTTCATCGCACTCTGGGAAACTTTCCGTGAATTATTCAAAGAAACTGACAAATCGTCCAAACCCTCGCATTTCTTTCTGTAGAAGTCGAGGGCTAAAGACTTTTCACGTGCAACTCCAGAACCTGTGTAAAAGTTTTGGCTGTCAGGATATAACCCCGGGCCCTTAGGGTTGAAATATCAGTTCTATGGTCAACATAACAACCCGATCCCCAATTTATTCTGGAAAAAAACTCGACATTCACTAAGTTATGTCAAAATGGACTCAGCACGCACGTTAGAACTCTTCTCTGTTGTCCAGAGCTCAAATCACTATGGAATGCATAAAAACCTTCGATTAGCCGAAAAGTATCAAAAGTGCCGAAGTCGTAGGTGGCATTGCAATATCTCTAAATAATTTCAGTTAAAAGTACTAGTAGCTTGTTTATGCATCGCCCAATCAAAGCTATCAGGTAAATTTACTGAATGAATCCCTTGTATTTTCTCCGCGGCACGCGGTGCTGAAAGATTTATGATGCATATAAAGAGTGATGGCATGGGACTTTAAATAACGTCCAATATTGAGAAATAGGCTCTTGATACCAAATGTTGGACAACTTTAAATATTTTATTACTTGTATGTTAAATTCATGTTACGATATGCCAGTGTAGATGTAGCAGGAATAAGACTAATCCCTAGGAGTTCTTCATGAGGTTCTTATAACGAGATATTAAAGCTAAGCTAAATATTATTTTGGAAATACACAGATAAGAGCAGGTTGAACAATTTCGGTATCTGGGCAGTATATTGGATGAACTTATTTCAGCAGCAAAGGCTTATAGAGAAGAATAGCTTCAGGAAAGGAAGAAAGAGAGATTATGTGCCATCCTAATATAGAGAAGCGAATTGATGAGTGGTACTCTAATTAAAAGCGTGAAGAAAAGATTAGTGAAGACTTGCACGGAATGTCGCTACATATGATTAGGTACCTGGTATCCGTTTTAGGAGGATCAAACTGGCATCGTTGTTTGAAAGTTACTACCGTTTCTGATAACACAATAGGGGAGGAATCCTTTCATAACATTTCTTCACCCATTGTTGCAAGCATTTTTTTACTCTATTGATCTATCCTATATCCACCTTGGGGGTCAATTTTACCCTTTTCACAACCTCTCTCACAATATGTCCAAATCGAGTGTGAAATCAATAAAAGCATCGATTACATATTGAAAACAAAATAAATATCTTTTGTGGCCCACAAGTTTCTATTAGCTTAAATTTTACGCTTAAAAGTGTTAAATGAAGGTATCAGTCATCCATCTACATATCTCTACAAATTTTTTATTGTTGAACAACCTTCGGAACATATTCAAATCAATCCCTAACAACGTGGCTATAGCTATTTGATTGGGAGATTTGTTGGGTCAATTATGGCGGTTTTAGAGGGGTAGCCATGCTTGGCGGTTCTAGTATATTTCCATTTCATTTTATTGGGTCTTTCTGTGATATTTAAACCTCGATTTCTGCACCCTCTCAATGAAAATCATTGACAAGTCGTATTTTAAAATAACTGAATAAAATAATTGCTGAATCCATGGAGCTCCACTCATTTTTCAAAATGTGTTTCGGAGATCAAAGATTTCGAACAAGGCAACAAGGGATCAAAGACTTCGAACAAGTTTGTTTCTTAGGTCATATGTAGCTCAACGTACCACATCAAGGATGTCCTTTCTACCATAGATTTTCAATGAAAAAATTGACGCGACGGTTACATTACCGTATTCAGTTCTACGAGCATGAACTGCGTGTTACTCCTTCTCATATGTCTCTTTCAAGAGGGTGCGTAAATTGAATTTCAGGTTTGAGAAATGGGCTCCCAGGTGCTCGATGCGTGGCGCCTCAGGTTTGGATGTTGTCGGCATAATTTTCCCAAAACCTTAAAATGCATGGCTCTCCACCTGGTGTGGGGGAATCGAATAAAGAGGGGATAGCAAGAAATACGGGGTAATGGGATATAGGTTATCGCAAGAAGGAATGAGAGAAGAGGGAAAGCAAGCCATTATTCATTCACCAGAAGATTCTAGACGACCGGCAATTATTTTTTAGCAGAAGCTCGTTTCTCATTCGTAGTCGGTGGCTCTTTTAAAAGTCCCATAGATTCCTTTTAAGCACTTAGCTTCGCGTGCCGGGGAGAAAATATGAATAACGACTGCAAAACAACTAAGGTGATTCCACCATGAAATGACTCAAATGTCAGTTTATTCCTGTTCTGCCCATTTGAGAAAAACGTACGTACTTTTCTTGATACGAACGACAAAATCTTACCTTTCCACACTATTTTTTCGCAAATTGAGCATGAAATTACATGGAACTGAATGCGATAAATGGTGAAATATGGGGAAAAATAATTTTTCCTCTTTCACATGCATGACATCTTTCTGAAAAAATAAAAAAATAAACTGATAATAAAGAGCGAACTCTTCCGTTGAATTGAATGGTAATACGTTGTAGGTTCCTTTCCATCTTATGTTTTGAGTTATTAATGAGTTCCTGCAATAACTGAAGCCAGAATGCATCAATTCAATAAAAATGGCGCTCCAGTCGGCTCCTTTGGATGGCGTGTTTATTAAAATATATATATATATAAATTGAGTATATATATATATATATATATATATACTCAAATCATTCGAAAACATGACGCTCAAAGGCGCGAATAAATTCATACATTCATAGGAAATGGAAATGGATAGGAACACATAAAAGGACGAACACAGGGTTTGGTGGGGAAGATGAAAATGAGTCAAATCCAGACAGAAAAAATTTCACCTTAGCCGGGATTCGAACCCAATTGCCGGTCAGGTGTGCTCCCAGTTACACCACCAAGGCTACTCAATTAACTGCTGAATTTGACGGGGTTTTATGTTACAACCCATGCCCAACTAAATCGGCCCAGAGATGGCGCGCAGGGACGGTTTCACCCACCATATAGGGGACAAACACAATTTGGAAGGTTGAAAGGTAAAGAGGAATACAGGCATACAACATATAAAGAGGAGAACAGTACGTTTAAAGGCACGCATAGCCGAAGAAGAAGAAAAGAGCCACCAAGGCCACATATACTCAAATCATTCGAAAACATGACGCTCAAAGGCGCGAATTAATTCATACATTCATAGGAAATGGAAATGGATAGGAACACATAAAAGGACGAACACAGGGTTTGGTGGGGAAGATGAAAATTAGTCAAATCCAGACAGAAAAAATTTCACCTATTTATTATATATATATATATATATATATATATATATATATATATATACATATAATTTTCATCTTCCCCGCCAAACCCTGTGTTCGTCCTTTTATGTGTTCCTATCCCTTTCCATTTTCCTATGGCTGTATACATTTATTCGCGCCTTGGAGCGTCTGATTTTCGAATGGATGATTATATATATATATATATATATATATATATATATATATATATATATATATATATATATATATATATATATATATATTCCTCAAATTATCAACATATTGTAGCATAGTATCACACCTGAAAAATTCGTTTTCTAAACGGAATTTTAAATCGCTGGAATGCAATGCGAAAGTTGTCAGGGCGTATTGAAACTCTAATATGCACTGTCAGAAAGGAATTAGCACATTTATGTCGTCCAGACGACTGGTGAAAGCTCGCTCATTGGAGTCTGATAACTTCGAGCTTTCATCTCTCGCCGCAATCGCTTGACCGAGAGGCGAACATCCGTTTCTGTTTCTGACTGGCCGGAAAAGAGGAATGGATACCACGCCTAACAAATCCATTTTCAGGCCGTTGGCATGGTGGCATGCTACACTATTAGATAAAATATTTCTATTTTCATCATTCGACACTTTAAATATGTCGCTAAGACTTTTTTATCGCGTTTTTCCGATGCTAACTGCATTGGAGAAAACAAATTAGAAAGCTTACCTTAAAAATCGACCATTTGTGCCGGATTGGCATTTGTCTCTGGGAAGCAATGCGAAAATTAATTATGGAATAAGCCCTTGCAGCATCCTTTTTCTTCGAATCCAGATATTTTCAAGTAAGTAAGTTTCATACACTTTCTTTAATCGTGCAAATCAAAGAGGATGTCCAGCGCCATCTCCGGTAGGCCGTAGCGCAGGCGGGGAGATATCGTCTCTTGAAGATTGAAACCCCGCGGGATCGGCGCCACGAATGACGGAACAAGCAGGACTGGGCCGTTTTGCCTGGATTTCGAAAAGTATCAACTCCCCTTAATTCCCCGATTTAAAAGCTAAAGCACGTCATCAGTGAAAGCAGTATTTTTTAAACTCCCGAAAGGGTGGAATCAAGTATTTGTTTTGACTCAAACAGGCGAATTGGAATCTTCTTTATAGTCATCGTCGTACGCTGTAAGCGCAAGGTACTAGTTGTTATCTATGGAACTCTTGGTTAGTAATATAGACTATCTCTCTCCAAGTCAATCTCTAAACCCTCTCAAATCTCAGATAACCTCCAGTCCCCGCTCATTCTCTTTCCTAATATATCAAGTTACAGAGCGCAAACCTTTCTCTTATTAACTCATCTTGCCTTTAAGCCTTCAAAATAAATGACTATCGTCCTTATTAAATAATTTTTCGGTTGCAGCTATTATCCTCCTTAAACCTTTACTACTAAACCCAGTTTCCTCCAATTTTCTACCTGGGTACATGGAATTTCAAACCTCCTCATATGTAGTGTATTTTGTCTCAATTTTATGTTTAGCCCAGCCGTCTATGCCCTTTAATCTCATTAGTTTCATTTTATCGCGGTTGAACGTTACTCCATGCCTTACGAATCACAAATGAGGGTAGAAGCCAAGAATATATGTTATAGATAAACTGATTTGTGAATAGGTAAGGAGGAATGGCTTAAGATGACCCACAAGCTCTTGTTCCTGACACAGTTTTGTTACCGATTGGCAGTAAAAAGTTTTATTTCTTCAGTTTATTTTCGGAAAAAACATCGTAATCTCACTTTTAATTCCTTAACTCACCCTAGTTCCCCTAATTAACACAGGAAAAGAATTATGACCTGATTTTTTCGCACTTATCACCATAGAAAAGATATATTCCACTTCACATGCAACTGGCGTCATGTTCATGGAAAATGATTACTACTCACATAATCATAAAAAGGGCGCTGTTGAGTTGGACAGCGAAATAATACGTGAATACTAACAATAAGAATTTAAGCATGCAAAAACCCGAACGCAATAAAGAAGACCTAGGCATACAAATTTTGACAGTAATTCAGGGATAATTAAACCTTAAGAGAGGGCTTCATTAACAATCGAGGCTGAAAACTTATTTTTCTAAACAGCGAACTTGTCAAAAATTTAATTACCCTTTAAAAACTTTCGTTTAATTTCATCGATTAAATTCAATTTTTGAGGGGCTGGTTAAGAGGGGCTAGCCTTAAATTTCAGTGGGTGATTTTTTTGTTTCGAGACTGTGCTCACTATTCCCTTTAGGATGTGAAATCTATCTCTAAAATTGGATCTTTACTTTTTAGCCTTATTATTAAACATGGCAGAGGGACTAAAGCTTAAACTCAGTCTTTTTCAAGGATTGATATGACCTTGAAAATCAAGAGCTGTAAACCATGGTCGGTCGTAGAAAATTAATCAGAGAATATTGCCAGTATTGATATTTCCTTAGTGTTTTTTTAATTTCCCAAACACTTTTAGACAAACAGAACATCTTTATGGGCTTCCAATGACCGGCTTCACAAACGACAAAGGAATCAAATAAGTTACGAAATCTATAAGCCTATGTATTCGTTTAGTATCAGTTGCAGAAAGAATTCACTAACTTCTGATTTGGCTCCATAAATGACCTGATCACTTATTGGGCCCGATGTGATGGAGTTAAATACGAGTACCGTTCAATAATTAACGATACAAACTACAATAGCGGAAAACTACTGAATATTATTGGGTGAAACTTTCTGAGGGCAGGTTTGGTAACCATGGGGACAAATTCAACAAGCTTTTTGAAACAAGTAAAACAAATATAACCTTCTTTTGTTCACTACAAAATGTCAGTTCCTCTGGAAACATGTACGCTACAAGAACAACGTTCAGTGATAAGATTTTTGTTATCCGAAGGTGTGAAGCCGGTGGAAAATTACCCGAGAATATTTAAGCAATATGTTTATATGTAAAATATGTAAAAATAATTTAAGCCGTGGAAACGTTTATAAGTGGACTGAACTGTTTAAATCCGGCAGAATAAGTTCCATTGATACTCATCGCTGTGGACGACCGGTTGAAGTATCGACCGACGAACTCACGCGTTTGCCAGTAAAATGATGTTAACGATCTTCTCGGACTCTCAAGGGCCATTTTTTGTGACTAGGTATTTAGAGAAACAACGAACTATGAACAGTGAGTACTATTGTAACATGCTTCAACATAAAGTAAAACCTGCGACAAGGAGAGGTTTTGCCATATCCACCATATACCTCGCGCCGATTGATTTTCATCTGTTCGGCCCGCTCGAAGAGTTCTTACGCGGCACCAAGTACAGATAAAACGAAGCGGTCAAAAAAGCTGCACAAGAGTGGCTCAGACAGCAAGGTCAATAATCCTTTACCACGGGAATTAGAATGCTCACAGACCAATGGGATAAGTGCAAAAATGTTAGCGGATATTACGTTGAGAAGTAAAGTGAGTTTCATTGTCATTGAATAAACAATTTTTTTTCCACAGTCATTTGTCTCGTTTATTATTGAACGACCCTCGTAATTACGAGTTTCATAAACAGCCAAGTTGGTGGATGTGTAAAGTGCCGCGTTTAGGTTTAATTACTTTATAAAAGAGTTATTAGAAATGAATGACAAGTCTATTTAATCTTGATGGCCAAATTAGATGTTCATAAATAATTTTATGCATAATATAAACTATAAACATGCATAAATGTTATCCAAAGGTAGAAGAGTAGACAAAAAACTCAAAGCAATGGATAAACATTGAAATGACGGATACGTTATGAAAGCGATACTTCCTGTAACCCGAAATTAGTAGTGCGGTTTATAGATCTCTTAACTATTGATTCCATGGCGAAATGTTTGTGCAACCGGTCATAAGTAGAGTAAACATTATTGATGAAAAGAATCATCACCCCAACTATTCCAAGGGATTTTCGTAGGCTACCACTTTGTATCGTTTATGCTTAAGATGACTTTCCAACACCGCTTCCTTCCTCTGCTCCACTCTACTCCTATGGAAGCTCACACAGACACAAAGGAAACGTTGAGTTAAAAAAAATAAATCTTTCACCTTGGGAAAAGCATTCAGAACACACACAATGTCACCAACTGAACGTGTTCTCGCTTTAACTTGATTAAGTGCATACTTCTTCCACTTTTTCACTCTCTCGCGAAAAATTTTCTAAAAGGTTAATCGTGAATTTAGATGTGGGATGATGAGACTACATAAATCCTTCGGGATCTGACCCAATTCCTACCTTAGACCAAGTCGTCCTTTGAAATGCGATATCGAGTTGAGTTTGGTTCGCATTTTGAGGAATGAATTTATAATTAAATCAGTTTACAACTGAGCCTTTAAGCGAATAGATATCCGACGGTAGAGTAGCCTTCAAATAACTTCACCTGCCGGGGCAAACGAACCCAGATGCCAATTAGATGCTGGGCCAAAAGGTGAGCTAACTAAATATCAAATTTGAAAAGCGAGGAGCATTCATTGGAAAAGCAGTATTTGCTCAGCGTTTCAATTTTCTAGAGGTGATAGAGACCAGCCTCGTGGATTTCATCGCAAAAAAATTGGCTGCAGCGGTTGCCTTCAACGCTAATGAACTTGGGACAAAATGTTAGCCAAATTACTGGAGATGCATGTGCACTAAAGAGGTCGATGAACTTCGAGTGCATTACCCAATGTTTTGATGAATACCATGAACTCGAATTGATTCACTCCAATAATAAGCTTAGAAAACTTTCAAAGCAACAACCAAAGGTATAAGGTTGAAAGAAATACAAATCAGCCTCTCTCAGTCTTTCAATGATAGCATTCTTAGAAAGAAACATAAAATAAACTTTTATGAAGAGGCATAAATGATGGCATTACCCTGCGATCCGTGCGGCACGGGGTGCAAGAACATCAGTCATGAAAAAGTGAGGGAATAACAAAAAATAAAAAATCGTAAGAGGGAAGGGTGAAAGTGAATTGAAAATTAATGGGGTGTATAGAGTCTAAATATGTCTAAATCAGTGTAAATAAGGAATTTTTGTACCGATCAGTTCGACAGGTTATCTATCTTTTTCGGTCATTTTTATTATCTCTAGAGATATCCTGCGGGGTTAAAATAATATTCTCCATGTCAATCTGAAACTAACTTGATCTGAATTTTTCTCATTTTCTTAGTCGCATTCAGGATATCTCTCTCCTTCTGTCGTTTCAATCAGCTCTAGAGATAACCTGCGGGTAATAAATAATATCCTCCAAGTCACCCTGTAACTCGCTTGATCTGAAATTTTCAAATAATTTCAGCCTAGCGTGTAGCCTACGAGTCTCCAGTGAAACCCAACCCAGTCCTTCTATCAGCTCTCTTCGCGCGTGGCAGTTTTCAATCGAAACATTCTTTGGTATTTTGTTTGTTTCGCTAATTAAATGATGTACCTACTCAGTTTTTTCCACACTCTTTTATCCCCGATCATGGTGTTGACATCAACTGTAGCTATCAGGGTAATGATACCGTGATTATGAGAATTTCTGCCATAATCGTCGGAAGCATAAAGTTTGGAAAATAAATAGTACTAATTTAGTGGGGCCCGTACTTTTCTGGTTTTAATGATTAAGGTAGTAGACCTGACATTTAAATAGACTAGATCTCTACTCTCGATCTACTGGCATCCTCCCATTTTTCTCTCACCATATCCTCATCCGTAACTAGCGCTAGTCACCTTCTCTACCAACCTTAATTCTACCTTTCTCTCTCCCAGCAACCCGCTCTCTGAATTGTTCTACACCATGTCGTCAACGCACCCTCTAATCTATCCGTCCACGTCCTTCTGGAATTACACCAATCAACTTAAGAAACTACTATCTTAAAATCCCCCTTTTCCATCTTGATGACTTTTATATATTGTGCATTTTAATATTACTGTTTTCTTTTGACTCAATATATTAATTAATCAATCAATTATATTATATTCAATTAATCAATATATTATATTCGTGTTAAATCTTCAGACATTTCGTTGCTAAATACTAATAATTAAGTACTACATACGTCAAATTCAAGATCAACGCTGACAGTTTTTTATGAATGGCATCGAAATTATTACGAAATTTGCAGATCATTACACTGACGATCTGAAAATGAGCTGCGAAGACGCTTCCTTGTCTTAGTTATCGCTGATACGGTCCGCGGAAAGATGACTTGCGTATGCAAGCAAGATAACTAAAATGTCTTTGTAAATAGGGTATGAATACCATCGAGGAAAACAAACGAAGAAGTGCTAAGAGATAAGATAGCACAGGAATGGAACTATGAGACAGATTTGGTGGTGGCACCGCAAACTGATAGAAGATGTATTGTATGAAAGAGTGACAGAAGAGCAAATTTTAAGATAGGTATAGAGATATAAACATGATTGAGGCTTTCTCCCACGTAACCTCTTAATACAAAGTGTATCAATACACAAGTATGTATACTAAATTCAGAATAAAATGGTAAAGCAAAAGAAAAGAAGATAACACTACCAAGTACCAATAATGTGCTGAGTTCAGCAGTTTAAACATTTCCAGGGGGAATATTTACAATCAGGAAAGGCATAGATCAGCATTAGTAATATACAAGTCATAAAGGTTATAAACAATAAATACAACATTAATTTTAGTAGAAAATTAACGAGAATAAGAAGAGTGATGAGAAAATCAGCAAAACCAATCGGCAGAAAAACTAAGTTATGCAGAGCAGTTTAAAATACTAAGTATATTAATAGACTTTTTGAAAATGAGAAAAATAAATGCATATTAAATATTCAGCGTTGAATAAATAGATAACGAATTTTGGACGACATATTGGGATGCAAAAGTGAGATACTGAAAGTGAGATAGAGATACTTAAAGAAAGTCAAATGGATAATTTTTAATCAAAGGTTAGAGAGAACCTCGAAATGAAGGAAAAAATGCAGCCCACGGCTAGAAAACCTGCAGAACCCCACTCTATGAACAGCGATATGCAGAAGGTTCAATTGGCAGAACCTGTTTATATGAACAGCAATGTGTATATTAAAGAGGATTGTGATCGCGAAGAGTCAGGTGATCAGGGTCATGAATCCAAAGGGACTTATAAATGACTGTGTTCACATGATTCATCACATCTCGATACACGGCCATACAATTTTCATTACACGAGAGGAAATTTTCATAAACGCGCTGAAAGGTAACTTAAATTTTCACAGAGCTTTATTTCTAACGTTTCAAGTTAAAAATCTTCGCTTCAAGAAGCATTTGCCTATTTCAATCTCAGAAAACTCCTGCCGAAATTCTTGAAAATTTTAAAGCTATTTATTAAAAATTATTTTGCAAGTTAACTTTTTTACGGAGTGGATCAAACATTTTAAAAAATATTTGCAACAACATGTAATTTTAATTTGAAGAAAATTTACTCAAGAACAGTCAACATTAGTTCAATTTAATCCAATAAAAAAGAACTTCAATATATGCCGATTCACCGGTACGATAAATTGTGTTTCAAGACGATATATTGCCCTCTGGCGCATCGAAGGTTAAAAAATGACTTCTCTGCTTGGCATGGTTCCTATCACCAGCAGTATACAGCCGGCAAAGAACTTCGCGTACTACAAATGGCTTACTTTACAGTCACATTCAAGAGGCTGCTCTTCTATATATTCCCATGCAACGAGGGCAAGTAGAACTCTCATAGACCTATCCTCCTTCATATCCATCTCATGCCAATTCCATCCATACATATCTTTCCATTCAAGATTTTCATACATCCCACATTCCCTGAAAAAATATATTTGAATTCTTTTTCTCTTAAGATATTACCTCAATGATGTATCCTTTTTGATTCGTTTTTTTGCGTTTTCTATAAAATTTTCATATCTGCCTACAAGCCTCATCAGCACCTTATTCTATCCTTCGGCCGACATGTTTTTCCTCCTACGCTATCACTAACTGCCACCCCCAAGCGGGTGATATATAAAGAACTGAATAGAATTTCATATCAAATCTTTCCGGAATTCATAATTTCCGCGAACTATGAAATCAGCGGATAACTCAATCAGTGGACATAAAAAAGAAACCAACCTTGAGGACACTCTACCCCCTAATCGTCCACTATCATAATTATAGCCATAATAGAAGTCTCAATAAAAGGGAATGGTGAATTTTTCCACATCAGACAAACATATTATATGCATTGAAAGTAACGAAGAAAATTGAATTACTAATTGGATAATTCAAGTATGAAACAAAAATCAAAACCCGGCAAACTTCTTTTGTCGGTTGTAATTTGATTTTGGTGACTGAACTTCGAAAAGAAGCAAGTCACATAACGTCAGTTTTTGTACAATACTGCTGGAAAAATGTTTACTAGAATCATTGTTTCTTATACGGTTCTATTACTTTTTCAATCCACGCTCTGCGAATATACGAGTAAATGTTAGCTTAGATATCGACTAAGTAATTTTCGATGTTGCTAAAAATGTTGAAATTATTATTTTTAGAAGTACTCCATCACGAAAGTCATATGACTTGGTGCAATGAAGAGTTTGAAACTCTAATTTATACAGAGTTTTACCAATACGAAGAGCATTGTTCATTTAATGAACCGTAAACAATTACTATAAACGTTTATTCCATTATCCCTATAGAAGTTTAACGTTCATGTCCCTTTTTCAACCGCCTCACTACCAATTCGAGGGAGACCAAACTTAATTGCAGTTATAAACACTAGATCCGCATCTGGATCATTTTTGACCAACAGCGTAATGTTTTGTAACCTCTCTCCTCTGAATTATTATTTAGAGCGCTAGCACGACGTGACTATTTGTCGATGATTGTTTTTCATTAGCGCACGTAATTTGAATTATTTAGGGGTTACCACTCTTGAAAAAGATCCAGGGGTATCAAGTTGGTTTGGTGGCTAGATTACAGGCTTCACGGTCCCGGTTGCATACAGTAAAATTATTAATCAAGGTGGTAGAGGAGATTTTTCAGAGGAGAGATCCCTACGTGGGTAGTGAGTGGAGAGCACCTCAAGTAATGCATGTGCATGTGAGAAATCAATGCAATCAACCAAAATTTTCTATTATAATTTCGAAAAAAATATATAATCTTATATACTTTCTATTTCTTCATAATAAGCGTAAAGTCAAACATTATTGTCCTCTTCTGACAAAGTTCCCTACTATAATTAGGGTATTTTACAAAGATGGAAACACTAAAGCTCAGGATTATGACGGTTGTTGGAATAATTGAACACGTACCCAAGTGAGTACGTGTTGAATATCTAAAGAGTATTGATGCTGTTGAATAAAACTAATCACTTTTTGAAACGTAAATGCGCCGAACAGCTGGAATAAATTGAGTACTAAATGCAAGAGGCTAGAGTTATGTGACCTAGTGTTGACTAATTAGGTCTCTAGGAGGCAAAATATTTTCCCCTTTTTTCATCGTCGGTTGAATCTTTCTTAAGCACAGTCTTCTAATAATTTAGTAATTATCTTAAGTATTAAAGAAAGTTCAATACTTGTAGACTAAAATAGACGCATATTTTAACATTCAGCTTGAGCAGCTAATATTTTGTTCGCCAAATCGAAGAGAAACCCTTTTATAAACCTGGTAAGCGTAGAAGGGTATACCTACCTATTGAGATAAAGACATTCCACGATAAAAAAAATAGTTCACTCTTCAATATTTTATTGGATACAGTTTTTTATGAGCAGGTGACTTGAACATGCATGCGTCGAGGCCATCAAAATTCAAAGTAAAATTCTGGGTCAAATGTTTATTTTCTTTACAGATGGATTTCCACTGTTTTGGACATTCACATACGCCCTTTCAGTGTGACTGAGAGCAATAATTTTTCCCTGAAATATTTCAAGTGACAATATCTTAATTTTATACTAGAGAGAATGTTTTACTCGGCTGTATTAAATAAGAAAGCAGTGTGCAGGGCAGAATATTCTCATGCTTAAAATACTTCGGTGAATTAATTATGACTGCTTTATAACTAGTTTACCATTTGCAAATGGCGACCTATTTTGGTGGACTGAAGCCGCAAAAAAACTCGGAAAAACGGTGGAAAAAAACCGAATGACAACGCAGAAACTCGTGAGTGAAACGTTTTTCCAAATTATTATCTGGGACTGAATGCCGTTAAAATTAACATAACATCTAAGAAGAACTAAAGAAGTCTCTTTTGCAAATTGTTAAATAATATAATTACTTGATATGTTTTTTTCTGTAAAATTAAATTGAATGCAATATTTTTTGTATTTTCTTCATTTTTGTTTTGTTTGCCCTGTAATTATTTTTTTGGGCAAACGTTAAAATCTATAAATAAATAAATAAATAAATAAATAAATAAATAAACATCACCGATATGGCAGCTAGTAGACACTTGTAGCAGCAAACTTAGTAACGAGAAAATTTTCAAATTATCATTTATTTTCACAATAAACGGCATGCTTCGCCAGGAGTGGAATTCATTCGAATGTACCACCCTCGGTGATATTTGAATTTTAAAGCATTATTAACTACCTCGGAGGATTACTCCCTAAGCTGTAAATACCTCTCATTCCAGTACATTTGATCTCGATTAATATTTTAACAGGAACATCAGCGAGTAACTCATAACTAAAATCACAGATGCTTAGACTATGGTGAAATATAGTTAAACACTCATTTATTTAAATATATACAATTTGAGGGGAAGAATAAGGCTGTAAGCATTAAGAAAAGCGACTGATTACCATAATCAAAACAGTTAAATAAAACATTATGGATATTCTAAATGTATAAACATGCATTGTAATATTCGAGGCTATTCTTAAATATTAATTTCAGCCTTATCCAGGATTTGAAAATTTCTCTGAACAGTCCACCGCAGTAAATTCCAAACAGCGACACTGAGGCTAGTGCTCCAGTCACAATGCTTACAGCACCTAATGGCAAACAAATAATGTACGGACACCATTACCAAATGCACTTATTTCGCCCCGAGACCTGGGGGAGACACAAGGCCAGGGAGGTCAGAACGTCGGAATTTGGGCGTCCTGGAATTCTAATTCCGCTGAGTCTCCTTTGAAATGCACCACCGAGCACTTAACACCGCCGGATACGGATTAAACGTTGTTTCGAAGTGGGCCATGGCCGGAACAGGAAGAAAAATAATCTAAAAATACTTAAATGCGATAAGTATCAATGGAGATGGTCATAAGGATATCGTAAACATCCGGCCTGTTAAGTGTACCTTACGCATGTTTAGCGAACGCTGAACGATCTCTACCACAGCCTATACGATAATAGCTGCATATCAAAGAAAACCGGATGCCGCTAAAATGTAATGTTATAATAGACGTTGTAAAACATAAAAAAACAGGCACCAAGATAGCAAAGAAATAATAATGGAATTGTAACCTTAAATGATTGGCCTCAAATGGCATATTTTTTTAAATTTCATATCACAATCATTTATATATTCGAATGTAACTGCATACAAAAATATCCTCCAGTTAATGTCCACTGGGATACACTCAAGTCCACTTTCATAATTTCTGGTTAAACATATTTCGGTTATGAAAAACCTAAGTTAATACGTTCTCCCATCGATAACGGTCTAACTAACCGGCAGTCTGATTTAGTACCCAAAACCTGAACCCCCAGTAAACGGAAATGCTATTATCATCTTGCGGTTTACTTTAACCACACATTGCTAACCCGAGCCTTAGTGAATTTCTTGGTTATTTTCACAGTAAATTACACAAAATCAAGTTCATACCGTTGACGGAATCCAAAACAAAAGATGCATCAAGTATGTTGGCATACATTGAGGATAGGCCACCTGAGGTTTTAAGAATATTTCATGAATATTCATTGCCAATATTGGTCGCTTACAAAATTCTAGTATTTGAAAGGATGATAAAAAAACTAAAACCTTGCGTCAGAACTGAAATGTTAATCAAAATTCATAGTGTGTGTATGTGACCATTACGACATGAATATCGGTCGCAAGAAAATATGAATGTGTTTTAGTCACAGATCAGCCCAATTTTTCCCACTGAAAATAATGTTTTTACATTTTAAAGTCGCCACTTCATGCTCTACCTTGAATTTCCCGTAGATCCCCCCTCTATTCCGGTTTGGTACCGAAATCTTTTCTGAACCGAAAATCGGACCACTTCTCAAGAAGACTTTTAGGTGATTCTAGGTCAGAGTAATTCTTTTTACCAAATACCAAGCTCGTAGGCCAAGTGGAAATGCTTAAAAATTTGCATGAATTAGAATTTAGTGCTAAAATATATTTAAATAATTAATTACGTTATGACGGAAGTAGAGATTGACAAATACAGAATTTCCACAAAGAGAAGAAGAGAAAAAAGAAGAATAGGAGATCGTGGATTTAAATGTATCAGGAAAATTAGGTGGGATGTGAAAAAAAATAAAAAATGGAGGATTGAAGCTGATTTCTAAAAAGAAAATATGGTAAGTTGAGAAAAAAACCAACTTCTTCATTGATTACCGCTGATAACAACCTCAGTCAAGTGGGTTTAAGATACGTAAGGATTTGAACGCCTATACTTACGCATTCTCCTGACTTATTAAGACGAGCTTTTTTCTCTGAAAACGAACCCAGGGAAAATCGGTCTTATTAGTCTTACTAGGTAAATTTAAAGATTAGATTTGGGGTCAAGACTATCTTCAATGAGCTTCCAGTGCCGTGGTGCCGGTTTACTGTATTCCGAAAACTTACTATTTAAATTCTCGCCAATTTAACTAAATATTTATCTGCTGAAATACCGTTTTGATAAATGTCAGTATTTATAATTCATGGAAAAAATATACCAGTTATCTAATTTACTTAGAAAATTTGTTGAAATCTGGTTGATACGACTTTAAAATTTAGGCATTAGTAAAAAAAAAATGACGACGTGCGAATGAAGATAGCCGGGCTGATAAATGTATATACTTCTTCAAAACCATTTCTCATTAAAAATAATACAAAAATGGCTACTTTTCCTAGTATTTCCAGCCATACTACGTTTTGGTGGTTAGCGAGGATTTAAATTCAGAATTTTATAGCAACAAAAAAAACACTCATAATTGGAATTAATGAGAAAATCGATTGCTTTCTTGACTCCCCTAGCAATACACCCTAGTGTTGGCTCACGAGATTCAGCGAAGGTGAACATATTGTTTTAGGTTGTAGGCTACTTTATACGGTGGTATTAAATGTCTTTCCGCACCAGAGGGAAATAAGACGTGCAGACCAAGTCCTCCGGAAAAGGGCCTTTTGTTGATCTGAGGCGCATAGGCCAACGGTTTTGTAGAGAGGCGCTCAGAGATCCAGCCGTCCATCCCGCACACCCTCGCATATTCACACGCTACTTGTTTGTACGTCCTCTCTCTGGAGTTCACCTCACTCAGCTTGCGTCCCCTCCCCAATTTACCTAACCCAGATCTACATTCGTCGCTCGACTGCACTGTCCCTCGCTGAGGGCATACGCAAACTAGAGATGGCACTCAATACCCGTGAAATGTAATTGTTTGTGGGGCAAGGCGATTGTAATGATGTTAGGAAATGGTATGATTCACTTTTGCGCGTTTGGATGCCGGACACCTTGTGGAATATCCGAAAAGTTAATAACTCTTGATGGTGTTTAGGATATGAGGTTTTGATACTATTTTAGATAACCGCTTTTCCGTTCAGCACTTCATTACTAACAGAAGGGAATAAAGACGGTTGGTCATTTCACGGACACCTATTAATGAGGCGTGCATTAAATGATTGTGCAATTATTTTCCTCTATCGGACACCCATCACACTCCACTGCAAAAAAAACTAGGGACTCTTATCACTTTAGCAAAAAAATGACAGTAAAGGGGATTCTGAGTGATTGCTGCCATGTTTCGCCACCACTTTACGGCGCGATATCTCTTGCCTGTTTAATCTCTAAGATCACACGGCTTTTCAGTTTTTCACACGGCTCAGGCGTTCTCACCCACAGCACGCCAAAACAGGACTCTCCGACACAAACCCTTCCCAATTCCCATCTGACATCACAACATACCTTCCCTCCCTCCCATCCCCCTACAATTCCCACAATTCCTAACTCGTCGGCAGCCGCTTTTCTCATCCTATCTCTCTCTCTCTCATACATTCCCGCCCGCATTTCTCAAGTCGACTGAAATGCCCCGCGAGGCATCCGAGAGACCGCGTGTGTCTGGGACAGAGAGAAATCCTAGAGGAGGGAAAGAGGGAAGGAGACTCATATAGGGTCACAGTCTCCTCTCTTAGTTATTTCTCTCGCTTAAATGATTTTTCCCTGCTTTTCATCCATCCCAGTGAATTTACGGGTTCTACAATATTCTTTTTCATATAAATTGAACTTATGGATAAAGGTCTTACTCGGCATTAACGCAAACAGGTTTACGGTATTTCCACGTCTATAGAATTGACTTACACACCGGCCGACGTGGACTTCATTTGGACATAGTACATGTCTTAATATTAATGATTGTAGGTAAGACGACACGTTATAAACTCCACAGGTGGAGCTTTTAAGACCATCTAAAGTTCTTTCAAGATGTATGCTACCCATTTAACATAATTTACAAATGGAATTTCTTTTTCTGAAAACAGAAAACCATTGCCTAAGCCGTCAGACGAGTTAAGGAAACAGTAAATGGATGCAAAATTTTAATGAGCAAGTCTATGTTAAAGATTGATTAACTTATGAGGCTATCAAAAAACTTTGTTCATCAGCATGCATAAAAAAATGCGAAACTTTACTTCATACTATTTACGTAAAGATTCTAGATAAAAATCAAAAATCAAATTTTTTTAAATACTTCATCATTTAAATAACTAAAGATAAATTAGAAGCAAGAAAATACGCGTTTCCGACACCGAGATGGAAAATATAAATAATAAAGTGTCCATAACTATTTAAACCTTTCCTGGACCGTACCACCAATAAAAATAATATTTCCTGAATATATCCGGGAATTCGGAATTTTATTACGGACCCAAAAAATATCCCGAAATTATTATTTCAATCAATTATGAATAGCTAAAAATAGGAATGATTTAGTTTTCCGCACCGAATTAGTAAGAGAAAATGATACCGTGGCAACTGTTGCTCTGGTATATACTTTTATGTTTCCTGAGTTTTATATTTCTCCTTTCTTCTTCAACGGCTGACTAAGAACTAACAATTTAAACAATTTCAACGATAGTTGGGAAAAGAAAATGGTAAACAACCATTGACGACAATATTTAAATAACAGCCTTTCGAATTTATGTTAGCAATTGCTATTTCTAACACTAACCACTATTTCGTGACACTGTGTGAGAACGATTACCAAAGACAGGCATATCACCCAATCTCAAGAGTTCAAACGTTCGGTTAAAGGGATGAAAGTAAACTTTCGCTACATATTTAATTGAAAAAAAAATAAAATAGATAAGAGAAAGTTACAAGGGAAATGAGAGACCTATCCGTTTCACCAGGTAATTAGGTCATAGAAAAGAGACTACCCACGCCATCTGGGAATTTCTAGGCTAGCTACGTTCTCCAATTTCCGATATCGAAAGGGATTAACATGAAATATAGAACATATTTCCAAAATATTGACTTTCAAAATTATTAGGTGTGTGTGCAACAACGGAAATGTTTAAAAATACTTCCAGTGAATTACGAAAACTATAGTAATATTGTAATGGACGGGCGATATACGATAATTTCAAGCTAAATTTATTCCGTTAAGTATTAAGAGATTTGCAATGAGTATACAAGGACGTTCTTTTCCTTTTCACCAATAGCGAAGAAGAACCTATTTACAGAGGCGAAGTCATGTCAATGCCATTGAGACAACGATGCGATAAGATAATGACCCGCAAAAATATGTTTATTCCTTATCTATAATGGAATCAATTAAGCTGCTGATGACAAGTTATGATTTTATAGGGCAAACTTGAATGCAGAAAATATACATGTTTTAAGTCAAGAATCTGAATGCTGGCCGAGAAATATGTGAGCATACCCTTCACGTATTTACCTTTCGAATCAGGCCGAGTAAGAAATCCATTCCAAAGTATTTGTTCCTCGTTTATTTGCTTCACCAATACAACATAATTCTCTCCATCTATCATTCCCTTTTCAATACTGGTCGACAACTGTTATTGTCAGAGGAGTCATTTTTCTCTGTACCAGCCACTGATTTATACTTTTCTTAGCGTGGAATATAAGTAGGGAATCTACTATTCACCATGTGATGCATTCCAAGATATATCGATGTTTACAATTAACTTCATGAAGTCTTCCGTAAATTAACCAGCACAAGACTTTGTTCCATTAGTTTCCTTCTTCTAACTCAGCGCCTCCACCTCACATCTTTTCCCACCTAATTTATCAAGTGAGTTTTTCATTATTCCGCCTTTTTCAATTTTTCATCATCCATCCCTTTCGTGTAGACCATTTTTGTTTCATCAGTCAGCGCTCACTATTAATCAATCGTAATAATTTTCATCCTGCTTATTATTTGGTCCCAGAGCCAAGCATACAAAAAAGTTAAATTGGTACCTATACATACTTTTTACGAGCATCGCAGTGAACAAAAGTGAACTCCTTCCCACTATATTGAATGCAAGGTAAACTTTGGAGTGCCAGGATAAACATATTAGTAGACTAGATTCTATTCTGTAAATAAATAAATAGATGATGTTGTTATGGGATATCTGAGAAGTTTTTGCGTCAAACGTAGGAGGGATTGGGATAGGTGGGTCTAGAAAGATTGAAAAATAGATGTTACTGATATCGACGCATATGAAAGGAGCGTGCTCCGTTCAATTGGTCACGTTAAGAGAATGGATAATAGTTAAATAGTGCAATAGATTTATGATAGATTTGTCAATAGTGTAAGACGAAGGGGTAGACCGAGAAAGTCACGGGTGAATGTGGAGGAAGAGATTCTGAAGAGGAGGGATATTAGGAGTCTTGAGAACAAGAGGGAATGCATGAATACAACTGAATCAAAAGATATATGCAAGGATAGAGCAGTACAGAATAAATTATGCAAATAGACCTAGTTTTCTGCGACAAATACCGAGAACTAAGATTATGATCTATCGACTCTACCTACCTTGGAGGGAAACGATGTGAGGCGTTTACATGTCCTTTATCTAATTCTAAATATCGTCCATTTTGATTAAATTAACCATGTATTGTTATATTTATATAAATAATACATATCATAAAAGCACTAATTAACGGCAGAAAGCATTAGCCTGTGCATGAAAACGCCGTCAGGCAGAGCAGCAAGTACGGGGAGCCAAGATGACCTAGCTGACCGTAATAAGTAAAATGCCGGTTTGACTGACCATAGGTAGGGGGTTAGAAAAACCGTCCTACGCATAGATTTCGTAGTTGTCCTACCTTAAAAGTGTAAAAGTCCTACCTTATACGGATGTATGTAGCCTCAGCAGATAAAGCAGCTAAAATTAAAGTCTACAAAGGGCTCGTTAGTGGTTTTCGACCAACCCTCGTCTCACGGTGATGTACGCATCCACAGCAATTCCGAGTTGAAAAGTTCGGTGGTTCATGAGAAGCCTGCAACGAATTAATCTGGATCCCAAACGAGTGCCATGTTGTTTGTCCCTTCCTTAAATCCACGTCAGTGAGGGGCAAAAGGGAGGAAAGGGAATGCAATGGAAGGAGGGAAATGTTTCCACTATCCCGGTTCCGTTTGGGCGATGCAAAGCGTGCGTGTCGGGTGGTGTAACGCGGTAGAACGAGCAGGACTGAGAATTGAACATCACAGCAGGCCCGAGGACGTGGAATAAAACTGTTACCCTATATTTGGGTTCCCCGAAACTTTTTTGATCGTCGACCCCTTAATAAATCTCTCAACATTTTATTGGCCTCATCTTTATTATAAGATACGTAATTATAACAGGACAAGGAAAAAAATATGCTCATGAGATATTTAGATTGCTTACTTTACAGTATTTATTATTCATCGAAAATTTTCTCGTACGTCATATTTTAGAATAAAAAAGTGGAGAGTCGATTGGACCTAAATTGAAAATAATTATGAATATCTCTGCGAACGATAGTCGCCGTGTGATACATATAGCATATGGTGTTGCCACATTTTCACAGTGATCAATGATGAATTCATAAGTTAAACTATCAAGGCTAGAAGATGTAATCCTGCAATTCTACATGGTAATTGATTTATTGAATTTTAAAAAATGCATTGAATAATTTAAAAAAATGAAACGAAAAAAAAAATATGCGGTCAATGAGAACAGAACAGTTAGATGTGATCAACGAAAACAGAACAGTTAGAAAAAGATATGAAGCCCTGAAATAGAAAAATATGGCAACGTAAGATGACGAAAAGATGATTCTTTTCGAAATCTGCCAATTTTGTTTTAAAGAACAAAAACGACGCCATAACCATGGGGCTTCTAGGAATTTTATGTCAAAATTTTAGATTTTTTAAAGCATTTTACATCAGTTCAAACATCGAGATTTGTTTAAAGTAAATCGTAGCTTTGACAGAAAAAAATGTGTGCTTTGTACGAGATCAGGGAATTAGGGAATTCACTGAGTAAATTGCACACGTAGACCTCGATTCTCTGATCAACACGCTTTGAGTCTATCGTGAAGAGACCATAGCAAGAGGCAGAGGTCCACAAATCTATCGCGCCGAAACCATTGCCCGGAAGGACGGACCGGCAGATGGGTGATCGTCCAAACACTTTGAGGTGAAGATGAAGGAACTGAACTACAGCCTGATGCGCTTGCGCATTGGAACACTCGAAGCGAGAATCGGAACAAACGACCAAGCAAACATGTCCGCGACAATGGCTATCGATGGCCTACGACAAACGTACTTGCAACTATCGATTGTTTTCTCAGAGTCTCAGAGTGACCATTGGATTTCTATTTCAAATTGAAGGATTATTCCAGGATTTCCAAGAGAACAATTACATTTTTGAAAGCAGTGATGACTTGCGGGGCTAGGGACTGGCATTGGTATAATTTTCTTTCTTATTTAAAGTATTGCTTGTCACACTGAGGGAATACCCATCTTATTAAATTAACCCTTTAACGCCTAGCTTCATTATATATTAACATTAAGCATTACTTTTTCTAAATTGGCAAACTTACTGCATTAACTACTTATACAATATTTTTTTCAAATTTACGCATGGCAGCTTTTTCGCTATCTATCGCAACAATATTCCTTCATGAATTCAATCCTTTCAGGTGTAACATTGAAGAATTTTATTTCGAATAATTACAATACCAACTATGTTTAAATACACAGAGTTTAGTTTCCATGTTTCAGCGGCATATGGTAGATTTTCCATGGAAAAGTTTGAAAAGGAATTTAACCTGAGAAGCAGTTAAGATACTTTGATGGAATCAAGAGCAAATTACAGAGATCAGTTAACAATAAATAATAGAATCCTAGCAGAAGCAATCATATAAAGTACAGAGTTACGATTTTATGACATGAATTGACGCAGAATGATACCAAAATGTGGCATTAAACTTTATATGAAACTACATACACTTATTTGCAAAACTACCGAGTTATTATTCCTTGTCATTAAGAAAATCCGGAAAATCGGGGGAAATAATCTAATTACGTCCAAATCAAGGATTAGTTACCTTTTAGGTTTGCAAATGCAATATTCATATTTTGAAGAACATTTTTCGGCTTCTCTGTGATTTTCGAATTTACATTCAACGTTTGTCTTCCTCTGCTGGGCGCTTCGTCAGGAGTAATGACGAAGCTCCCAGCGGAGGACACAAAACTTTGAATGAAAATTTAAAAAATCACTGAGGAGCCGAAAAGTATTCTCCGAAATATCACGGATGATTTCTGAATTTTCCAAGGTTGTCGCAATTTCGAATTTTCCCGGTTTGTGAGGATTTCGAGGAGGGGTGGCCAACGTGCTTTTACCTACAAATCACGTTTACATTTGTCGGTCATACGGCGTGACACTCAGCTACAGATAGAGCGATGATGACAAGGTTTAAAACCATAAATGTTTTGAGTAACGTAAAAAGGCGTTTTTAGGTGATGAGTAAGCTGATAAAATTGCCTAAAAACCCTTTTTTCCACACTAGGGAAGAAAATCATGAAGCTAGACATCCATTTAGGGCCATAAATGACTAAAAGAAATGAAGTTCTTATTCCGTCTAAATGCCTATTTCACCTGTTTGAGACTTTCTACTTTCATTGTCTATTTTAGGGCTTTCTTTGGCAATAATCATTGATGATAGCTTGTTATGAAGAGAAAATTAATTTTTTTTCTCTTTCGACTCCAATACTTCCAAACACCTCTGCTTCTACACCTGGACAGGCCTGGATTTGCCACTATGCTGAATCTTCCTGCGCCACCAATAGGACCCTAAGCCTTGCAAAAACATAACCCTTTTCACCACACCTAATCCATCGCTGAATACCATTTGCTCGTAAACGAGCAGTTTTGTTATTAAGAATAAATTATTTATAGCGGCCATATTATCACGTATGACTACAGATATGATATGATTTTAATAGAATGAATTTTCCACACGGTCAAACTTGCTACACTTATGCCAAATCTTTATTCATTCTCATTTCTCAATCGTTGTTTGTATCATAAGCTTCTAACCTTCTTCTAAAGGTCTCTGGCAGTGCATTCTCACCCAATGCCTTTCTCTAAATAATTTACACTGATTAAGGCATAATCAAAAGTCTTTCGCAAAAAGATCTCGGGACAGGCAAGCATAGTTATCATCATCATAGTCATTTAAACCATAGACTGGTTGACTGTAGCCTTGCAGTCGATCTGTCCCCTGATAACTACTTTATACCCTTGTACCTCGTCTCTTTCACGTCCCGCTTTAGCTGATCTTTGAATGTCTCTCGGTATTCCACTTTCAGCTTTCCTTTGTACTTTCACTTCTATAATCATCCTCATCATTAGTCATTTTACCCAAAGATTGATTGACAGTAGCCCTCTATTTTCCCTCCAGTTTTCGGCCAACTTCTTAAGGTGGTTCCACCGTAAAATGACTCAAATGTCATTTTATTCATATTCTGTCTACTTGTAGAAAACGTAGTCCTCTATCTGATTTGAACAACAAAATAATACCTTTCCACGCTATTTTATTCTATAATTGAACTTGAAATTACGTGGTGTTCAATGGGAGTATGAGAGAAACACGGGGAAAAATAGTATTTTTCCATAAAATATAAATGCTATTTTTGCGGAAAACTATTAAAATGAAGGAAATAATCCAGAGACATTGAATAAAAATAAAATACAGGCATCTTACCACCTTATTTTTCAAGTTATTGAAGATATAATGCCGTAATTGAAGTCAAAATGCGGTAATTCGTAGGAAATGGCGCTGCAGTCGGCTCCTATGGCTGGAAAAAAGTGTTCATTTAAAATACATTCGTGGAATAATCTGCATATTTTGTACCTTACTTTTGGGTTTCTATAGATAACGCATTGCTTCAGTGAAAGTAGGATTTTTATGACAAAATATAAAAAATGTGGAATTTAGTATTTGTTTTGACTCACACAGTCGCGGCGGAACCTCCTTAATGTGTAGGTACTTAGGTATACTATAGGTCCCATTTCAGATGGCCCAACATACGTATTTGCAACGCGAATATCGGCATCCATGGGCAACACCACTTGTTATTCCTATCACAGGTCTGTTTAGGAATTCAACTCGTATTCAACCTAAAAACTTGGAAAAATATCTTTAAGCATTTGTAATCGTTTTGCGCATGTAAAACTAACTAAAATAACCCGAGTGAAGATGCCACGATCCAATTTATATAATAAAACAGAACTAGACAGAAACAATCATTTGGCCCAGACACTGAAACGAAGTTTATGTTGCATTTCCAATGAGTGGCGCTCGCCAAGTTATATGCTATCTCTGTACCATAAAAATACAACTGAATCAAGACATCTGTTTCACAAGACAACAAAAGATCTGTTTATTGCGTGAACATGTATTTTTTAAACTATTCATCACAGTATGGTGCCCAGCTATAACCGAAGAAGTAAACAAAATATTTTGTAAAGCAATAATTCTTAAAACAAAAAATACTGGGAGTATTCTTGATACTCCCGCCGGATCTTTAATCCGTGAATGCGATATTACATACGTTACTCTCGTTATTGGGAGATTCTTTTGTTTTTTTTGTGAGAAAGAAATTATAAATGAAAGAAAGAAAATTACGCTATGCATAGCATTTATCCATCAAAATCATTAGTACAAATGGCTAACCTATGAAAAATTGGTCGATGGTAACTAATATTTTCTGCTTTTCAATATTATTTTATATTTGTTGTGTTATTGACGTCTAACTCACGTTCTAAGCTCTCCGTAAACACCTCGATCACCTAAATCGACCGACTCGTTCCGGAGATACAACTGAACTGAGCGCGCGCCGTGCCCACACAAGCCCAAATTTAGACCCCCACGCGCAGCGCTATGACGTCACCTCACAACCCCCCCTGCTCTCGTGACAAACCATTTCCGGTAGTCGACTAAACGGGCTATCCAGTCATAGTTTTAGATATTTTGTAATTCTTATAGTTTTTTAACACGAGGCCCTCAAAAGTACACAAATATTGTTCGCGGCTAAACCTTGCATGACACCGAGAACGAATCATAATATTTTCATCCACATTCACATCAAAAGACTCTAATGTAGTAAAAGGTCAGGTTATAAAAATGTTCAATAAAATACCTTGATACTTGGTACTGACAAGGTTCCTTACTCCCTGTATTTGTTCGAGCAAGTGGTTAGCAAATTTTCTTCTTTGCATTCCAGCAATGAATTACGTAAATCTAGAGCAGTTTTCGTTTTTGCGTAATATTTTTTCGTTGTTATCGTTTTGTAAAATAAGAGGTAACATGGCATTCCACTGTTCTTGGACAGCATAAAATAAAGTTTTTATTGATGTTATGACATTTTTTTATAATTCCATCCTTCATTTCCGGGTAAGTAACTGGTATTCCCCGAAGATCCCAAGGGATTTATCTGGATGAAAGATTTTTCTACCTTCCGAAAGAAATTAAAATTTACTGCTTGCCACCAACAACTTTAAACGGTTAATCGCACCGACAGAATAGTTCAAACTAATTGAAAAATGGACGCCGGGAGTTGTTGGAGATTAAACAAATCCCTGAAGTTATGGACGTGTCGTTTTCATTTCCAGGAATTTAACCGAGATTTACGCCGTGAACGCGTCACGAGTAGTCACGATTAAAAGAGATTAGGAGAGAGAGAGAGAAGAGATTCAGTCAACTGAGAAGGAAGGATTCCACGAAAAGGGATTAAAAGAAGGGAACCAGTGGACAGAGAATTTAGTTAAGGAAGAGTTATGGGAGGATACGAAGCTACTTCAACAAATTTTGGATTTCAAAACTACCAATACAGCCGAGCTATAAACACCTATATAATGTCATCAAGAGGTTCCATGGTAGAAAAGTTCTTTTTCTATTTTGTTCAACATCATTTTACTTATTGAAAAAAGTTACTTCTATATTTGGTTGCGTCAACCGAGTTCGACGTTTACACAATTACAACTTTTAATTTAACGGACTTAGGTCAAAACGTTGTAAATCATACAAAATATTAAACATAAAAACTCGAAACTGGCAAAATATATTATTTACTTAAAATTTATAGGTCATAATCCCTTGTTTTTTTCTTTTGCGGAAAAAAAGAGATGATAGAAGCGAATTATGCTACCGAAATGCTTGCCACATCCATATTAACTGTCTAACCAATGCCAAATGGCTACAATTGTAAAGAATAAAATCCATTGATTAGGTGGGAATTTCTCTTAAGTCGAATGCTCAAGCTAGGATATAATAACAAATGAATATAAGTATGTCAAATAAATGACATTACATTCAGTAAAAAGAGCTAATAATATTATGAAAGCATCCTTAACGGTTAGTTCTTGCCTGGTTAGGATTCATTCCCTGCCACACACCCTAGAAGGGTACCACGTAGATTCACATGTAGGAGTACATGTGCAATCCTACACGTACGAATCCAGCCAACTTTCCTTAGTGCTGCAAATGACTTGTGGTCGGCCGCCTCCTCAAACAACCAATCGAACAACAAGCAATCTTAAAATGGAGGGATGTCCTCATTTTCGTCTTGGCCACCTTTCGTGAGGCCGCAAAATAGCTCCTTGAGTGGACGGACGGCTGAGGGAAAGGATGTGGGATTAGAGCGGTAATCCAACGAGGGGAGGGTCAGAGGGGGAGGAGGGGAGAGAGATCTTCCGTATTAAGGGATTAAGGCAATCCCAAACAAGGAGAGATGGTCCAACAATGGTGGCTGCAGACTGAAGGGATTAGAGGCTGCGGGTGCCAAGACCAGTCCGTTACCCAGATTTGATCAGGAGGGCTTTTGATAGGTGAAATATATGCCCGTGAATACTACCTACGTACAGCGATTACAACTAAAACAGGCATAGGGCGTGATTACGGATCTTTATAGCGTGTGCACTCGCTTTATCGTAATTTTGCTACAGCTCTAATTAATAATAAAAATGCGATGAACGTTCTTAAAAATACGCCTGTTCTTTAAAATCACTATTCTCTCTTTTGTGGAGCGGTGTCACATGAAGTGGGACAGCGAACAGTTCTCTACAAAGGGCGTTCTCGTTTTGAATATAAACGATGAGAACGCGCAGGAAAGATTCGTGATCGCGCAGGCGTAGGCCTTTAATGCTTTCAGGCGTAACTTAGAGATGGTACTCCATAAATAAAATAAAATAAAACGAGGCAAACTTCGATTGGTTTACAAAAAGTGTTCTCAAATTTTCCGACCAAAGTTTCTATTGAGAAGGTCATCAAGGATATTTCTCAATAGCTGATAGAATTGACAAAATAGCTAAAATGTAGCGAGAAAACGGAAAGAACATGAATGAACTCTAACCAATGGCCCCCATGGTGTATGACCATAGTGTCCGTCCCTCATGAGTTAAATGATAGTAAGAATTGCGTATTGCATGTGAAATCTCCTTACACATGCATTACCCGAGAGTAAATTTAGTAAAATATCGAATGACACTATGACATTGTGTTTAACGGTAAATGGATGCAGGCCCGGCTTAAGACAAAATTTTAACCCGGGCGACAGAGAATTCCGGCGCCAACCCCCCTCACTCCCCCGCTTATCAAACCCACTCACCAGTTAAACGCAGTAAAAAAGTGTTTTTTCACAATCACGGCGACCCTTCCTTTGCGGCGCTCCGGGCAGTCGCCCAGGCCTTAAGCCGAGCCTGAGTGGTAATGGCAAGGAATTATTGTTGAAACTGAAATAATTTCGGGGGATTCTACATCTAATACTACGTATACAGAGAATGAGAATATGGCTCATACATCGACAGAATAGCAAGAAAGAAATTATATAAACATAACGCCTTTCCTAGACCTATCGCTAATTTTTAGTTAGCAACAATTTTGTCTTCTGTTTTCAGGATTTCCGTATCATTGTTAATATTTATAGACAACGTTTCTTCTCTTATCCTGAAGGCCTCTCAGGACGCCTCCAGAATAGGAGAAGACATTTTGTCCGAGACTAGTAACCACGCGACGGAAGAAGAAGACTGAATCACTACGGACGGAAACCTCCCAGATATTGGTAAGCAAGTAGTATGCGCCATTGAGAGCTTCCCATTCGAGGTATTGAGGTAAGTGAACTTCAGAAAACATCAGGGTACTCCATCGCAAACGAGCACTTAAGTTCAGTTTTTCACCACAATCAATAACTTTGAATGACCCATGTTTGACAACTAGCACAACATTAGCGCTACACGAGTTAAATAAAAAATCTCCGATCACAAAAGCTTACTCTACTGAAAATCAACGCTTAAACAATAATTGGAGACAGGGATTGTCGAATTTCTTATCTGCTATAGGGTGCGAAACGAATGGAAAACAAGCGCACTATGGTGTGCAGTTATTGCCGCTAGAAAAAAACACTTGGGCTGGGAATCAAACCACGGGCCTTTAGTTAGCGCGGTCAATTCGCAGATCGTCACGTAATCAGAATTCCTTATTCTAAGAGATATTTTATAGGATTCGTGGCAACATGGTTTCATGCCCTTGTGGTCCATCAAAGACGGCAACGTAGGGGAAAAGAGGAATTCAAAGAAGTATACTATAGCAGCACTTAAGCCATGCTTGGCTCAATAAATGAAGATTCTACAATCTTCATTTATTGAATCTACATCCTGCCGAAAATACTGGTGATGAAATACTTGGAAATTGCCATTACATCTAGGTCCGATGAATCCAAAAAAGATTTCCACGAGAGTTGCAATGCCTTAATATAGTAGAAGCGAAACATGGTAACAGTTACGCAGAAGATTTTTCTCCGTGGAAGAACCCATTCTCTATGAACTGGCTCCTCACGAGGGCGTAAGGTACCCTCCGCTTTGGATTAACAGGGTTTCCATGGTTGCAAACCTTCATTACGAACTTCAAAATGATAAATCTGTGCACAATCCTTGAGGACGGTATAAATACAGGCCAACTTTTACCGTTTGGCATTCGGACCTGATCTGAAGATGTGTCCTGCATTGGCTACGAAACGTCATCATCAAGATACACAGACGCAGATGTACCCGAAAGACATGAAAATGCCAGCACAACAGCCCTGCGAAAGCCTCATGCAGAAATGATAAATCTGTTATTCACATCACCTTTCTAGCTCACTATGGCCCTTAATTCAAATGTTTACATGGGCTTATCCGATGGGTTGCGAACAACAACAGCGTATTTTGATCCATCTTTGTTATAATGGTAAATATGGTCGTGAAACACGCTGCTGAGACTTTCTAACCATCTCAAATTGAATGCAGTTATGTTGGCAGCGTTGTATTCTGTGTGCTGTCCTCACCCCTCCGCTCCTCGACCGATCCCTTTCACACGAGTATTCCCCTCCTTAATATCACGCTTCGCGCAAACGACTTCCACCATATGGCACCACCACAACAACGTGGCGGTCTGCGTATTATCCCGAAAAGCCTAAAGGTCCGTTGTTCGATTTCCAGGTGGACTTTTCTCTCATGGAAATCTCTACGTATTTCCTCTCCTTATTTTCGGCAGAATGAAAAATCTTCATATGCGCTGTTGTGTAGCGAAGTAAGCAATGCACTCAACCGAATAGAATAGATCATTAACACGACATCCAGAGTTATAGAAGCTCTCCATCATAAAACATTGAAAGCAAAATAAAACGTTTACCAACATTTTTTTATTTATTCTCTTAATATAGAAGTGGTTCAAATAAATCTTGCCTCAATGATGAAAGAGTGAGCAGATATCAATACCATTGCCTGCCTAAAATATTTAAGGGAAAACAGACTTCCACACCCTTGGCAAAGTAGCTGAGCATTACAACCTGAACAACTCACGAAACCAGATTGCCAAACAGCCGTACGTTACAAGATCAAGTAAATCTAGATATAAGTAACACACGTAAACTAAAAAAAAAAACAAAAAACCTCATAGACTGAATATATTTTGGGCCTGTTCCGCGCGAGCCAACATTTCAGAGAGGTGGAATAGATATTAGAATGGGATTCAAAGGTTAGACCAGGAGAAAGGAGGAAAGCCTGCTGCTGGAATTAACCCTGTATTTAAGAGAACGACGATTTAACGTTCCATCCGACGAACGAAGGACTGCACTTGAGGTTCTCTCCTTACAGCACCTAAAAACAGGAATCTGATTGCCAGCTACAACTTTTCATCAACGCCAAGACTCGAACCCTGGTCCCCTCGCAAGAAGCCAGTACTAGCCCCCTAATTAATCTCTCTAACTTCCTTCTCCTAACATACGATATTTATCACTAGAAACGCAAATGAACAACAGAAGCCGTCATCGGTAATAAACACCGGAAACTAAAAATATCCAAAGCATATTAATCCATAATGAATACTAACGAATGAATTTTTACAGGAAGAAACTTTTTCCAATGATTTTTTGACCTTGTTCCGCTATATTATTATTTTTTGTTTTGCTCCATTACGATGAAATAAATACTCTTTTGATCCATATTTATCCGGAGATAATCCAATTGGCTAAGTGATTTGGAGTTAGAAACTAATCTCAAAGGCTTCCACGGATTTCCAGAAACTTTTTTCTATTTTTCTGTTCAACTCGCGGAGATTTGACAGCTTCGGTGCATGTAATAAGGTCCTTTTTATTTGTCTCCAAGTTCTCGCAGCAAACTCCAGAATATCCACGTCAGCATCATTTTCGCCCGCTCAACATTTTCCCCCGTTACTCATGACAGATGATCAACAGTGCCCTAACTTTTTCATTACGAGGCCCTTCTCAAGCTTCAAATGTTCACAAGCCTTACTCAAAGGCACACGTTTGCGTATAAAGTAACTGCGGATAAGAAATGAATTCGTGGAAAAGTTTTTATGATTGATACTGTGCAAATAAAACACGGAAATTGTTGGGTAGATGCAATGATACATATATACCCATCACGCCCTTCCCATTCGGGATTGGCAAAGTCAAAAGAGCTTAATTCTCGGTGTTAGGCCTGTATAACTGACTCTGCTTTCATAATTTCCTCCGACACCTCCTTTGCCTCAATTACCTCAACACACTGCTTCATGCACGCCCTTCAGTTCCAAAAATTCCCGATATTCATTCTTTTAGGAGTATCTTCCACCACATTCACCTATGACTTTCTCGGTTTACCCGTAACTCTCAAATCATTCACTCCTCTTTCATAAATATACCTCGTTATTCAACTGCCATCCATTCTCTCATTGTCAGTCACACCAACGAGTTACGCTTCTCAAAACAAATCACTGACTATACACACAACAATTTTATATACATTGAATATACACAACAATATCTAAACATAATTATTGCAACGCAAACACCTAAAAGCATTCGTATTGCTTAGGGCATATACGCACGCGCCTCTACATTTGAAAGGATATTCTTAATTTCTCAGGATTGTCCACTAACTTCAAGAGACAAAATTTCTCCAAAGATTACCTTCCATCATATTCGCCTATAACTTTCTCGGTCTACCCCTTTCTCTCACGTCATTTGTTCCTCCATTATAAATACAGTTCGTTATTCGACTGTCATGCGAAAGTATTTAACATCCATTCTAAATAATAAACTTTGTACTTTACCACGGATTTAATTTTACGGTAAAACGTTTTACGCCGATCTACGGCATCATCAGGCACAAATTCTGAATTTGAACATAATTATTCCTTAGATCGGCGAAACGCGTTGTACCGTAAAATGAATTCTGTGGAAAAGTACATAATTCATTATTTAGTATGCATACTAAATACTTCCACCAAGTAAAGCCTGAAACTATAGAGTGAATTAACCGCGTTTAGCCTGCTCTAATGCTTATTCCAGCAATCTTAAGTTCCACAAACATACAACAGAGTGAAAAGGAGTACACTTTTCTAAAATGGAATATTTGCTTCCTTGACAAATATCCATTACATGATATGTTCCATGTACTATCTAAGACTTTCCTTCCAGTATTCGCGCGCCTTTTGATATCTTAATCAATCCTCCCATCTCGTTAAATGTTGAAAATTAGGAAAAAAAGGTACGGAAATTGAAATATTCATTCACTAACTATAGAAATTACTATGATAAAGTCTACTTAATACTTTTACTGAAGGAGACCTGGAAATGACCCTATATGTTGAAAACCATGTCGTGAGTTTATAATACATTTAGTGGTATTCAGCATCGTTATTTTCGTTTATCTCTTTGATGGGTACAATCCACAAGGTCATGCTTGAAAACCTCCTGTCCACTCAATTTTCAATTACATATGTAGCTCCAATTTAGTTTCTTTGAATAACCATACTGGGCAGGAGTATGACTTTATAAATCCATAAGAGTTTCCTGATTACCTGAGTGTTTATTGAGTCTGTCTAGGGGAGCGTAAATACAAGTAAAATATATCTAAGTGTTCTTCTCTCGACTGTATCGTACGGGTAATATAAAAAAAATTTATTCCATGACAAGAAATTGAGACTCATCTAGAGAAACTTAAGCAAGCCTAAATATAACTGATAGATTTATACTCAAGTTTTACGCCATATTTTATTTGTTATATTTCTCTTCCAAAGATAATTATTTATTTTTATGAATACCACAGTAAGATTTCTCGATTGTAATTCCCGCACTCTGAGACGCGAGCGAAACACAATACTTTACGTACGCCACGATGTCTCTCAACGTATCGGCTATTATCTCATGGAAGTTTTAATACCGTTTCCTATTTCATAGACCGTTAGCCATTTTGATAAATATCTTGCCTTTCTTCGAATGCATGCCATCAAAAAAAATAATTCAGGAATCATTACAAATTATCTAAATATTTCTTTTTCTCAATAGAGAAGTGATGAAAAATAAGAATATTCACTATTATTCCAAGAACCATTTCAAAATATTCACAAATGAAAATTTCTCTTGGAGATTTCATGAAAAGTAGAGAAATGCAAATTAATAACCAGCAGCAGCAATGGAGCTACGATTTAACATTAAACTGCGTAAATATTTGAAAAATTCCTCTCCGTTGGTTTTAAATAGCCCTTTTGTATCTATTACTCAAAGAATTTATTTTTAACTGGTCGAGGAATATTCCATTCCAATATTATAACCTCCAATGGAACTTTAAAAATATTAGGTAATGATTTTACCTATGAGGATAGACTTTTAAGTACTTCGAATGGAAAACAATCCCAAAGAAATCAAGCTGAGATTAATAATGAAAATTAACCCTCAATCAACAATAAAAATTAAACGAAAACTGTACCACGCACGAATAATTATGAAAATCTGGAATCGACAATGCAATTTATTCCTAAAGCTAACATAATGTGCCTTTATTCACATTGATCCTCTGGAAAAAAAAAAAATATATATATATATATATATATATATATATATATATATATATATATAATGTCTTGGTAGAAAATCGCTCTCGGCGACGATGCACATGCATAAATAAAACAGTGATACACTAAACAAACACAGAAACACGCAAAAAGCTTCATCATTCTTCTACCGCTGACGATGGCGTCCTGACGTCGAAACGTACAAGTTTTCTTTTGTGAGTGTCCTTTTTGCGTGTTTCTGTGTTTGTTTAGTGTATCACTGTTTTATTTATGCATATATATATATATATATAGATAAATTCTAGAGCACTAAAAAATGAAAATCAGAATATTTTACGACGAAACATTCAAAATGCCTTCCAACATTTTTTAAGCAATAACCTTTGATGTATTCAGATTTTTTACATTTAATTTTAGATATTTAATTTTAATATTAAATGAAACATAATATCTAAGGAAAAAGCTTCAGGTCAATAATAGTTGCCAATAGCCTTCACCAAATTCAGACCATATCGTGAAGCATCCTTCTTGATCAATTAATTATTTCAATGGTATATTTTATTGTACATTATCTATTCATATTGATTATAGAAGCCCTACCTCGTCAAGAGAACATCTATTACTTAAAACACATCAGATGACGGTCACGGATCAATATCCCACAACACCACGTGAAAAATATATTGCTCACGTTAAAAATCTTCATTTGGAATGTCAAAAGGAGACACGGAAACTCGAAAAAATTTAATATGAATTTTTTACCAATTTCTTCCACCGTACAACGCTCGGATGTCCAATGAATACATTAAGCACCACTTCAAAAAATAAACAATAATTCTCTACCCAGATCCAGGAGGTGTACATCAATAAATGAAATCGTCTGGCCCTCAGGTTTTCCCAAACCCAACCAAAACCGGCAAACACTGAAGGCACTGATCCAACGGAATCCCTTGCAAATAATTATCACTTAGAGATTATAAATAGGCTTGGTACTGAGTTTTTCGTTAATTTAACTTATAAGCTGCGTTATTCACGATGGAATTAAACTAGACAATATAAAACCGGCCTAAGCTATCTAAAAGATGCTTTAGGACGCTCAGGGTAACCGCTTACGTAATGTAGTTTTGCATTCAAGACGAGTATATATTTTAACCGATTATACGGAAACTCTATGAATTAGAACTCAGACTATAAGAACCCCACTTCTCTCATTAGGCCTAAGCTCAAAATGTATCCAACATCAGCGTATGCAATATATTCAGTGATGCAAATAAAGACTCGGGTGTTTTTTCTGGGCTTCAATCCAATAAATGTAGTTGCCTTATAAATGCTACATTCATTAAGTACTTCAAAACCTAAGCATACCATTTATCGATCGAATCAGTAAAAAGGAATTAGAGAAAAGAAATTTATTTCACCATTCTGAAAAGTCGAACGTTGCCAGATACTTCAAAACTTGCTCAAAACCATAGATTATAGAAAAGACTATATGGAATAATTAGGAGCGATGGCACAGGGGAATATGAAAGCCATTACAATGCGCAATCGGCCACATTGAATGGATCAGCCGTGCAGTTGATTCGACAAAAACAATAAAATTCGATTCGATTCGAATTCTATTACAAAATGCAATTCGATTTAGTAGGGATTACTAGCTGCATTGCCACGGAGTATGCAACGATTTATCTATAAAACTGCACCATGGAAATATTTTCCAAAAAACACTGAATTTTTCAGTTTGGGTATCAAAAAAGACCGTAAAACAAGGATAGAAAGCGAAAGTAAAAGCAACTATCTTGCGCGAGATTATGCAAAACCGGGAGAAATATTTTCCAACAACACCCCATTTAAATCTAATAGTTATTAATCATCATACTAATATATAAAAATTGAATGGTGTCTATCTGTTGCTCAATCACGCAAAAACTACAGAACCGAATGAGCTGGTATTTGGCATGTAGAGATAAAAGGTATATGGAATGAACATATGCTATATTAAAAAGCCCTCAGGGCCGGGAGCCCGAAGGCCCGCCCTGGTGGTCTATGCTAGGCATTGGGTTTGGTGCAGTGGTTTCATTCTTTGCTTTTTGAAATTACTTTAACTCAAGATAGAGGGCTGAAATTTTTTTTATCGGATGGATGAATAAATAAAGTTTCTAATTCTTTCAATCGATTTTCTTTTCCACTTCCTAATTTTCTTAAAATCATGTCTTGAAAATCAAATCCCACTCAAGGCGAATGATTTTTCCTCTGTGGAATATCGCACCTTTTATTTATTATCTTGAGAGTATGCTTTCGCAGCTGTTCGTGGGCACTCATGTGTCTTTCGAGTTATGCTGCGTTTTGAGGATATTTGGCACATCTACAGGAGCGAATCATTTGGTTGTACACCAAAGAAAGTTAATTTAGTGGCCCCCTTAAGGTTCAAAGTCCTACCATTACCAATTCTCAAGTAAATGTTTTTTAGTTTGCCAGGAAATTGAAAATGAAAAGCGATCTAACCTCCTACATCAGACAATGACTTTGTCGGAATACAAAACATTTAGCACATATAAATATTTAATTTTTCCCATTCGGATGGATTTATCAGATGTATTTCAAAACGGCCTGGTGGCAGGAGCCCATACCTTGAAATTCTTGAAAGCAGTGAAATCTCAAAAAAAAGAAATTACCACCAATTTCATCTCAAATTCTCTGACGAAGTCGCTCGCTAGAACGCAATAGAAACACAGAACAATACGCAGCATAACTTGAAAGCCGCATTAACATCCTTTTGTTGATTTCCTTATGGTATATTACGAAACAGCTGCGTAAAAAATTTTCACAAAAGTGTTAATGGAACCCCGCGTCAAAGAGGGCTTATGTCAAAGCTGGATTCCTCTCCAAATTTCACCGTTTCACGCAAAACCCTGCCTTGACCAAACATCCACGTATTCCGAATGGCGTAGATACACTCGTCTTCCGGTCTTATTCCTCCAACAACAAATAACCACAACGGCCGCCTCATTGCAGAAGCACTTTCGGCATTCCCAGCCACTTGACAAACGGCCAAACATACATTCACACGTCCCATAATGACTGGCGTTACGACCACCTGCAGCCAACACTGAGCTGCACAGCGTTGAGTGAACGAAAACCATAGCAACCAAATCGCAAAACGTATGGGACAACGGACAGATACGCTCGATTTAACGTCAGGATGCCTTGAATTCTCATCGCGAATGAGATTCCATTTCCATCCATCGCTGTTCTGAAATTGTTATAAATTTGGAATTGCATTAATACTTCTTACTTATGGGAGCAAAGTTGTAGAATTAGCTTTCAAACAGCATAAAAGACGTGAGAAGTCGTAATGTTTTCTTAGATATTAAAAATTGATTATTGGCTGTGAAATATATAGTATCGTTTTATAAGGTTCATCTTTTTTCTTTCTTTTTTGCTGTTTTTCTGATTTTTAATTTATCGCCTCTGCTACTATAAATATTTTTTGCTTTCCTTTACGCACTACTCCCTTTAATTCTCATGAATATAACTCTCATATGTTCCTTTTTCATGCATACACATTTGTAACTTAGCTATGCATAATATTTAATTGAAGGTACCCTATACACAAGCCAAGGGTACCTAACCTACACTTTCCACTAAATGATGAGTATATTGCGCCCGGAAAAATACATTGCTATTATTAACTTACATTTCAAAGCACACAGTATTCATCGTAAATGGACACATAAGTAACTTGCTACTTCCGGTATTCCTAGCAGGACAGCAATAAACCGATGATTAAAGTTTTATATGCGTCTTAATTGAAGTAAAACAATTTCATTCACTATTTTAAACTTAATATGTACATCATCATTTCCCTCCTCCTTCATAGCAGGTGCGTGATTACGGATCTTAATAGAGTGTATGCTCACGTATCGCAATTATTCTAGAGCTTAAATAAATTCATAAAAAAGCTATGAATGATCTTAAATCTGCGTCTGTTCTGTAAAATTACTGTTGTCGCATTTGTAGAGAAATTTACACAAATTGTGACAGCGAGCAGTTCGCAAAAATGTGTGTTCACATTTTGAATATCAATAGCGACAATGAGCAGGAAATGTCCATGATCGCCTCGAGGGTCTTATCCAGTAAGGGCCAAAAATTATCAAACATCGACAAAATATGAGGTTGCGGCATCACAGCCTCGACATGGCTTAGCTTCCGTAATGAAAACAATGTGAGTTTTCGTTACCGTGACGTCAAAATTGCATCACCGCCGATTCTCGACAATCCCGAGGCCTTCCTGAATACGGCATTATAATATTGGTAAAAATTAATTTTTTTAGACGAAAGACGCGGTATGGCAATTTAATTTCCAGTCAGGCCAATATAATTGCCATAAATTCACAAATGGCACCTAAGGAATAAAAAAAAACTACATTTGGTTTTTCCGAAATCCCAAGATGATTTTTCTACGTAGAAAGCCATCCTATTTGATGTACACTTTATTCAGGATTCAAACCAGAATAATCTGGGGGCAGTCAGTTTCTCTCAAGAGAATTTAGACTCAGGAATTAACTGAGAGCGCGTCTACGTCACTCGCCGTGAGTTCTTGTGTAATAGGGTGATACACACTAATACTGCCTCTCCCAGTCCTCCAATATCCTCGGAGGTTGGCGGGTACATGTGGTTGCGGTTATCTCTCTGAGGCGACGGCGAAGACCTCATCATTCATAAACGTTCCAGTGCCTTATGAACTTAAAGCCACAACGCACGAAAAGCCACATCCAATTAGAACCAAGCGACATTGAAATTTGACAACCGCACTGCAACATGAAGAGTACATGCATCGCACAAAATTTTAATAGATCAAAACCAGAATTGGTTACGCAAAAGATAAAAACCTATTATACCGCGGTCTTCACGTTAGCTTAATGTTAACTTAGAGTTTTGATTGTATACAACACATCAGACGGTCTGTTGTTACGCGTGAGCATTATCGATGGGAGAACGTATTAGCATCAATATACTTAACTAGACAATATTTCACCAGACATTATAAAACTGAGCCTAATGGTCGTTTGCACAAACATTTAGATTAGGACTTAAACAGTTTTGAGCTCCATAACGCCATGGAATTCATTACAAAGTTCGAGTTTCAGGAATAATCGCTTTCGTTACTTTTCTCCAAAGAGCAATATCTTTTTTCGTTTCGTCCATTCTATTACCACGGGCTACAGTACATGTATTACGTAACGTACGCACATTATAATGATTCATCATGAATAAATAAACTTGGTGATCGTCGTATAGTTACTCTTTCATCAAGTAATTACTAATTTAAAAGTTCACCACAAATCCGCCATTTTTGTTTACTATGACGCTCATAAATGCACTTCATCTAACAGGTCCAATATGAAATGAGAGCATTTATGGAAGCAATAAATAAACATAACGTGTTTTTGGCGTCTATTTAGAAAAAAAAACGAATATTCCAATGCAAATCCCATCTGCCTTTCACTTTTCATACACAGTTGAATAACCGATCATATTTTGTAGGGTAAGAATGGGCATATAGCGACGGTATTATATCATGGTCAGTGAGGTCGGGTATCAAATTTCCTGTCAAGGGTGAAAGTAGGGTTTCATTTGCAACACGGCTACTTAAACTTGGACCTACGCCAGTGGTCCACGCTTACTCTGAATTTATGCAATGTCACTCACCTTGGTTTCCGTCCGTTGACCCATACTATCCACACCTTTCCTTTCCCCAACTTCTTCTCCCCCCCCCCCCTTGCAACGTCGCGTCCATAGATTAAGGTTGGGAAATAGGTGGCGTCTTGACGCACAAAAGTGAAGCCTGTTTTTTGCGCATTGTGATCAACGTTAGGCGTCTATCAAGGCGGCAATTTTTTCCATGCATTTTAAGAATAATTCAGGGCTTTTCTGGAAAGAATATCGATTTTTCTAGATAAATCATTATAGTACATATATATGTGTGTGTGTGTGCGTATCGTATCTGCATGCACCTACTCTCTACGATCTCGGGTGCAAATATCTCGGTAGTAACTTTGTAAGTCAAAACCATGATCAGTCACTTTGATATTTTTTAGACTATATTAGTTTTAACTAATTTTTATAAAATTATGTAACATGAAGAGACGTCTGAAAACATTGAGTTTAGTTAACATTAATTCTCTCCCTACTCAAAGTACACATATTTTTTTTAGATTGGCTATTGTAATTTAATACTAAGAGGAAAATAGTAGGCAATCAATCAAATCACTTTTTCTGAATGTGCAAGACGTTTAGGCGAAATGCCTTGAATTATACCATATAACTTTAAAATATGAGTTACTTGATTTTAGGCTGTTTCAAATTATTTACTCCGAATTTACTCAGCAGAATCTAAAAAAAACACCATAAATTTAAGAAGTCTTCTAATCACTTATTCTGAATTTTCAAATCATAATCGATCAAAATGGGTGCCAAAAATGAAAAACCTTACATAAAATTGGATACTGCAAGTAAGTATTGGGGGGGAAAAGAGTTTCATAGCAGTTTTCCACAAATAGCAACGCGGCTGAATGCTATTGGTTCATGTAACATGAAAAGCCTATCTCAACTTCAATCCAATGAAATTTGGCGTGAACTCTCAGTGACGCCAGGTGGTGGATCTAAAGAAAAATAGTCCTGAAAAGGTGACGTCCGTTCGAAAGGGAGAAAAACAAGCATTCGCGAAACGAACAACGTAACTCGGATAAAAAAATATATCAAAGAGAAACGAAGTGAGAAAAATAAGACTCTTTCTGCTCCGGTGAAAGCAGGCGTCGGTGCACCTGCGGCGGCGGCGGAGTCACATATTGAAGGGCCTCCAATCCGTCGTTTAGCTAAGGGAGGCGTACCCACTCACCCCCACTTGAAATGGAACGTCCGCATCCAGAGAAAGATGAGGGAAAAAAACATATATATATAACGGAAAAAATATATATACCAGATCAGGCCATCCTTTCTTCATGACTGCAAAGCTTTAACCCACACGAAATAAAACATTTTCGCACGGGTGTGTCACCCCCCATCTCGATGTGTCTGAATGCGATCCCTTACGGATATTGCCCTCATCGAACCCAGATTGACTCCCAAACCAACGAGAAAGAAAATAGGGAGCGAGAGAGATATGTGCGAGGTACCTCCTTACCTACGGAGGTTTTTTTTATGGGAGTAAGGGACTTTCCCGGGCCGAGGTCGAGGTGGAAAGATTGGACGGATGTTTCCTCTTCGGATAGCGACTACCAGGGGCCCCATCGCACATGAAATCCCAGGGGGATGAAAGTTGTGGGAGGGTAGGTAGGAGTAGGGAGGAGCGAGGGAACAGGTGAAATCAGCAGATGGAAGACTAGTGGGGGAGGAAGTCGAAGGAAAAAGGGGAAAGAAGGAAGGAAGTATGAGGCGAAAAGATGAAGCGCAATAGTTAGCGAGATTTTTTCAGCGTAAAATATTTCTCCTGATTGATGAGGATCTTCCCGAAAACTAACATGGCTTATGCACCACCTCTGGTTTAAAATAGCATAAAATATACCGATATTTATGAAAGAAAAATATCAAAATATATACGTATAGATAGACAAATAGATCGATGAATAAATATATCTTATACATACTCTTATACGAGGAATGGTTGTGTGAATGTAAAATTTATCTCGAAAACGGCTCATAGAATTTTAATGAGAGATCATATCTTTAGGATATTAGGTGCAAGATATTAATTGGGCTAGGTCTGATCTTCCGGAAAATTTGTAAAGGGATCGAGTTTGAGCTTAGATAGCATTTCTGGGCCAATGCATCCTAAGAGGCAAGTGGGAATCAAGGCGACTTCAACGTTGAGTAATTCGATTTACAACGCTAAAATATTATAAAAACAGTTAATACAGCAAAAGCTGAACTAATTTGTAAGAGATAGTCAAAATTTTATTTTTATATTGTCCAATGTTTTACTTACTGGACTGTAAATGACGATAACTAAGATAAAAAAATATTTTGGCGTTACTATCGCTCTTCTCTAGATTACCACAATGGTAGTAACCTTCCACTCAGGGCATGAGTGTTAATGCGTTATTCCAGACGGTTTAATATAAGAGGGGGCTCTGTAGATGTCATTTCATCCTATATTAAGGAGGTTCCGCCGCGACTGTGAGAGTCAGAAGAAATACTAAATTCCACATTTTTATATTTTGTCCAAAAAATCCTGCTTTCACTAATGAAACCTATAGAAATGAATTACCTATAGAAACCCAAAAGTAAGGAACAAAATTTTCAGATTATTCCACGAATGAATTTTAAATGAGCACTTGTATCATCCATAGGAGCCAACTGCAGCGCCATTTCCTACGAATTACCGTATTTTGACTTCAATTACGGTAGTAATTCCCTAATAACTAAAAAAAATAAGGTGGTAAGATGCCTATATTACATTTTTATTCAACTTCTCTGGATTATTTTTCCTTCTTATAAATAGTTTTCCGCAAAAATGGCATTTATATTTTATGGAAAAATACTATCTTTCCCCGTGTTTCTCTCATTCTCCCATTGAACACCATGTAATTTCAAGTTCAATTAGAGAGTAATAGAGCGTGGAAAGGTATTATTTTGTTGTTCATATCAGATAGAGGACAACTTTTTCTACAAGTAGACAGAATATTAATAAAATGACATTTAAGTCATTTTACGGTGGAACCACCGAAAGGCAATAAATAAAACTGAATTAAGGCGATAAATAAATAGTCACGGCTATTGTTGCATTAGAGGTTCTGTGATTACGCGTTTTTTTGGAAAAGGATGACACATGCCGCAGCTATGCGTTAACTATAACATTAAAGAAATAAAGTGTTCGTAGAACGAACTAATGCTATCTAAAATCGTTAAAAATTTATATTTTCTTTGTGGTAACGTAAATAAAAATGGAAAGGAGAATAACGAGGTGTTATCAGACAAGTGACACCGCGATTCTCAAATACGTTCCAAATTTTAATTAGATCAGCTCGTATGATTTCCTCGTGGATTCACATAAAGAAAAATTGCATATCGTTTGAAAATTGTTCCACAGATATTGACTTTATAACGTGGGGCGAGATGGAGACTGGGTCCCCTCTTCAATCTAACCTTTGGTCCCATGGGAAAAAATATACATATGGACCATAAAATACAGAAAATGAATACTTAGGGAAAGAGTAAAATATGTATAATCACGTTTAGTGAATAAAGAGCTGAGATCAGCAGTTTGAACCTTGTTTTCAACCTAGATTTCAATGTAGACACATCATCAGTTTGATGATGATGTATCTACGTTGAAATCTTGATTGAAGTTTCATTTATGTGCTGTAAATAGAACATGGTTTTAACCCAAATCACCTAAATCCTCTGAAGTTATTAGTACCAATAATTTTTTAGTATTTATTGTGGCAAAATTAGGTTGAATGTTTTACTATACCCTTATACTACAATAAGCCTTGGTTTTCCTTTGATAAGGTAAATTTATAATTGTATATGTTTATGAGCTGAATGCCGTTTGCTATAAATAATTTATGACTTTTGCTAGGTGATTATTGCCCATGTTCCGTATTCGTACTGCGACTAGAGTGGCTGTTGCACATGGAAGGAGGAGGAAAGTTAAAACTATGTAGACCGGGGGGGGAGGAGTTGGTACAGGATGAATAAGGATAAGGAAGACGAAGTACTGCTCGGGTAAAATTAGGCAGAAATAAAAATAGCATAAAGATAATAAATAATACTTAAGAAATAAATAATAAAATTAGGCACAAAAATAATAAAATAAATAAAAATTAATGTAGGTAAAATAATTATTTAAAAATAAGAAGAGAAATTTATAAATTGGCTAGAATTGTAACTGAAGATCAAATGAGGAGGATCATAAACGAGGTCGAATAGAAAAAGAGGGAACTACATGAGCACTATCAGGAAGAAAAGATTCATAATTTTAAGCCACACATTGAGACACAGTAAATTGGTAAGGAACATAATAAAAGAGAAAATAGAAAGGAATGCCCCACGAGGAAGACCGAGGGACAAATACATGGGCCTACTAAAACTTGAAAATAAACAGAAGGGCTAAAAGAACGCTAAGGATTTTGCAAGAGACGACACAGAATGGAGGGCTTCAGTTCACCAATCTTAGAGTTGAATGGCACGACGATAAATTGAACGCAAGCTATGTGAAATTTAAGTTTATGTATATATGTATTTTAACGGAAAGCATACTCGGATTTTCCTCTTAAAATGGCGACCTTCAAATCTCAGTTAGATAGATGAATGAAATACGGCGTTAAGGATGGAACATTGGGGATGGGAAGATAGAAAAGTGGAGTGGGAAGATGGAGGATAAGGTACAAAATATGAGGCTGACAGATGAGGGAGGTATAGATAGAGGTACAAAGATAGGGCGGTTGGCTACTTTTTTCGTGAGTATCCGACCAAGTGATTTAGTGCCTTTGTATAAAAAAACCTCCGGGTCCATGGGGATAAACCTTTGATTAGAATGAAAACTGACACATCAAAATATTTTCATCCTAGTGATATCGATAGGGACAACGGACTTTCGTTCGATCGCCGGCGTTAAGCGTCGTTGGGCTCGGCTGGAATTCAGAGGGGTAATCCTCTGATTCGTGTCCGAGTGATGTTGCCCCTGCTTGCCCGACGGCCCACTGACGAGCACTGTTTCCTGTTCATACATTGACTTCCAGGTCCGTCAAAAAAGAAAATTCCAGGGACATGGAGGTAGAAGAGGTGGATGGAAGGTTAGGAGAGGGGTAAGAGATGATTTTAGGTGATGGAAGAAAATGCGAGAGACGGCAAGTCAAGATGGAGGGATGAGGTGGAATAGTCGGCAATTTTTTTCTTGAAGGGTTTACCGCCAAGAGGACAAGTTCGTATTCACAAACTCTCCCAGCTGATGCAGCCCCTCTGATTTCAATGGAAAATCAAGTACCCCAATATTTACTTTAAAAAACATGTAATTACAAAGAAAATGCAACTCAATCCAATTCTTTTTGTGGAAAATTAGTTGAAAACAATAGTTTTAACCGCACCAATAACCAATTCTGTACAAGACCACAAAATAAAGCCACCATTACCTGAAAAAAGTTGGTAGGACTAGAAGAAAACAATATTTTCAGAGAATATGCTTTTGAATAATTGGAATAATAGTCGCTTTATCTTCGGCCGGTAACTCTTAGGGGTAAATATATGGCACATTTTTATATTGGCTAGTCACCAACAGAAATACACCCAAAATATAACCAAGCATTCTACTGGCGAGGATTACACAACTGATTCGAATGAAATAATAAAATATTAACATCGTACGACTAATAAGGATATTTTTCTTTAACGCCGCTAGAAAAAGCCCTAATTTTCAGGGTGTAAGTATGTTATCACGAGCCAAATTCAATCAGCTCGATTTTAAGAACTATTTTTATATTCACCGAGAGTACGAAAGTCATTGCGCTGAAAAAAAAATGTTTAAATATTAAATGCTTCTTTAGAGCTACTCGAGTTATTTAAGTCAGATATTAATGTTCTATAAACATCTTCAAAATTATTTTCATAAATCCGCTAATATTCCCACGATATTCCCATCAGCAGCAACGTTGAGCTGAGATAAAATACTGAAAAAAATTACTGTGACACAGACCCCTGAAGTTAATTTTACTAAAACTCGGAGACCCAATTCTTTGCTAATATTTTTCCATAGTTCCACAAAGTTGTATTAAGGACAGCATTTTCAACGGTAAGTGCAGTACATATCTGTTAACGCTGGCGTTAATTTTACCTCTGCCCCGAACTATAACTAGGTGAACCTAAACAGAAACTTTTAACCAACAAGCCAGTGTTTCTTCCTGGAGTTTGGAGCGGAAATTAGATTGATACTTTATTTTTCTTTCCTTTTATAGTTTATGGAGATTTTCCTTTTTCCTCGTTAGTAAAATGCACGCCACTTTCAAAGCAGTGGCGCAGGACTTACTTTATCTAACTAACTCGAAGAGTGTCGATCGGAGGCATAAAAAAGTAGTCCTGCTCAAAGTCCTAGGAGAAGAAAGTCTACGGAATTTTTTCGCGAACTCGTTACGGCCAATTTTCACGAAGTCGCCCAGTGTAGCGGCCTCAGTGGAAAGGCACCGCAACGCGGGTTTGGGATTCGATAACAGGGGAGGAGATAAAACGAAAAGGACGAAGGAAAGAGACAAAGTGAGAAGGAAAAAGGATCGAGAGACAGGAAAATGGAGGAAAGATTGGCTTTCAACATAGAGTGGGAGAGCATAAATCCTAACTAATGTTTTGAGTAAAAATAAAGAGTTTACCAAAACACCTATCAATCAATACAAGCGTATGATAAGAGTTATCTTTAGCCGATAATGTAATGACTATTGAAATAACTGATCCTAGTTATGAAAAATTTGAAGATTTCACTGCGAAATATTCTGGAGAATTAATGGGCTTCCCACCGGGTTGTCTTCATGATGGTCGACGCGACCTATCGTCAGAGGACTTTCCTATCATCTTTAGGGCTGCAGACGAATAAATAACAGGCAAGCCCTGAATATGATAGAAAAGTCCCGAAGATTATTTTTTTAAGTCTCCTGTCGAAACGTCGGCCATCACGAAGGCCAGTGGAAGCCTGAGATGAAATCAACAGAATAATACGCCGGGAAACCCAAATCTTTGCTCAATATCTAGATAGCGACGGAAAATATCGAAAACATTTTCAACATTTCTGTGGCAGTATTAATCATACGGGCAACGGCTTGCCACGATGGAAACACCGGTTCCCGATCAGTCACCGAAGTTAAGCATCGTTAGGCTCGGCTCGAGTTTGGAGGGGTGATCCGCCTATTCGTCCGAGTGCTGTTGCCCTTGGCAGACAGTATGTGCGAAATGACCTTAGCCGTCGAAGCACGTTAAACAAAAATACTACTACGATAATCATACAATTGCCTTCCACATCATCAAAATTCAGAAAATTATCGACAAAGTCCATATTAATATATTGCTGAAATTATTAAAAACACTATTATATTTATTAGATTTAATGTCCAAGTTATATCGTTCATAATGTCGTTATGATACATGCCATGATCTAAACATCAAACCTAGTCAACATCATGTGCATTGTATTTATCATCAGCAGTCATCAATCCGAATATTATTTTGTAGCAGCTCTCTCACCTAACCTCTGAGCTGTTTTATTAAATTATTTTCAGTAATTATCGATCAATGGTACAACAGTTCTTTCGAATCATTCTAGTCGATGAGGTCGATATTACGTTATATTATACGGCTGACGTAGTGAACAAAATATTGAAACCCTTAAGATAAATCGTACTGCGGCCCAGTCATATGTTAGAAAGGGGAGAAGGAGAGATAACGGTCGAAGTCGATTACTTTGGAAAAAAGCTGACCAAAGCAAATAATTTTTTAGTCTTACCCAGGAAGTGGAAATACCATATTATTATTCTCCTACACCAATACCACAAGACAGACTACCTAGTGGATATTCTGGTGACTGCTCATAAGCTGTATACCTGGGCATCAATGCTGGCTCTTCCGTGGCTAACTAAGAGTAGACTAAAGAGTAACTTAAGAGTTAGCTGTTGTAACATTTCTACGTTAATATTAAACTGCTGCCACCATTAGCGAGCGCTAAGAATCAGCACAATTCCGATTCCGATGGAGTTAGCGGTCGATACTGTTTGAACAACTTCCGGAATGCAGCGGCGATTCCCATGGGGCGAATTAACCCATAGCAACTAGCCAATAGAGTAAAGACAAAAAAGAGAGAAAATCTACCACCTAGTTACAGCGGGAATAGTAAATGAAGCCGTATAAACAATATTTTTGTGAAGCATGAAAATGGCGGGGAGTACATTCAATCGGTTTTACAAGTGCTTTAGAGATGTAAGTCTAATGTAAGATCTAAATAGTTGGTTTAATCTGTACGTGACATTAAGTCAGTATTAGAGGAATTACGCTAGCTGAAACTGTTTCCAAATTACTAAGCAGAACCTTTCATTATTATTAAAGCATTATATATGTCGAAAGCATGGTCCGAAAGAATAAAATTGTGTGGAATATACAAAATGAGAAATTATTTCATGTGACTCAGTTCCAAATAGTAAAGCCTGAAAATTAAACTTGTACTTAGATCACTTGCTCAATTAACTGTTTGCGTGAAAAGCTTGCGAGCCGAAAACAGATCGGATGCACCTGTCCTATTTTTTTAGAATACTTCTTTAAAATTAGTCTCTCAATAGGGTACAATGACAACATAAACATAAATATACTCCATATCCAGGTCGTATCTAACCTTTTATAACAACTTAATGTCACCAGTACGTCTCTTATTAGCTTCTCTCACCTTCTGCCCTCCCCCGCCTTTCATGTCATCTAAAATTCCGATTCTTCTATTTCTTCCTCTCCAGTGTTTTCCCCAATTACTCCCTCTATTTTTACTATAATCACCTATCTCAGTGTGCCCTCACCTCTCAGAACATACTCCATCCATTTTTGTTGCCAATTCAAAATCTCCACTACTTTCTTTCATATCCCACCTCCTGCATCACTTCCTCGCACGTCTCTGCATTGCCACCCAGCTCACCTTAATCATTCTTCTTCGCAATCATGTCTCAAAATCTTCCCCTATATTCACATCGTCTTTCCACAAAGATCAAGTTTCCGATCTGCAAGATGCTACGCTCCGCATTAGCTTTAACCAACTCCTTTCCTTTACTGAGATTCCCCAGTCAATTTGCTTCTTTAGGTAAATGCTTCCATGGTCTCTGCACCTTACGCCTTCACTTGCAGTCTACGTGCATCTTTCCGCTAAGGCCAAGTTTCCGAGCCGTAAAACTTAACACTCCTGTTCAGAGTTTAACTAATCTTATCATCATGTCTATAAAGGAAGTAAATGTTAACATTTTATGAAATTTCAACGCGACGAGAGAGGATGAAGGTATGCGATGGCCAGGGCCATTGTGCGGGATCAAACGAGTAGTAGTATATTTGTTTAACGTGCTTCGACTGTAAAGGTCATTTCGCAAGTAAGAGGTGGATAGAGGAGAGAAGGGAAAGATGAAGGGATGAGAAAGATAACACGTAAGGAGTTGAGAAAAGGGAAGCAGTCGGAGGAGGTATGATTCGCGGCCGCCCTCGGGCTTTTTCGCTCCGAAGAGAAGAAAAAAGAAAGAAAAAGAAAAACTTCGGTCCAGTGAGCACATGAGTTCCTCCCTCCTTCGCGCTGATCCGACGGAACTGTGCGGTCGATGGCGGGTGAGCGAGGGATGTCAGGGGAGGAGGGTTATGAGGGCGGAGCAGCTGAGATGTTCGGTTGAAGAGTTGAAAGGGAGGAAGTTGTAGAAATAAGAAGGACACGGATATACGAAGATATCCTACGTAAGGATAGAGACGAAAACATGACGAGCGGAGGAAAACGGAGAAGAATCATGGTGAGAAGGAAGCGGGTGGGTCAAGAAGGACACGGAAAGGGATGAATGAGAGGCCTCGTCTTGTCTGCTGCATTGAAACATCAAAGCATTGGTTTGAAAAGTTAAGCGTTACAAAGCGAGAATTCGAGGGTCTATCCTCCTTACGACGTCTCCTAGTTATATTATGGACTGGAAACGAAAACATCTAGTACACATAAACCCCCGTTAAAATTCGCCTTGATTTAAGATGGCTTGGTCGAGTACATGTCTAACACACATGAATGGCGTTTCGGAGATCCGATTTCGAATCCCGATCAAGTCAAATTATTTTTTCATGCTGAATTTCACCCTTGTGGTGTATATCAAGGTGGTGCGATATCGAGGGATCGGAATGCAATGCCCGGTCAAGGCTTTTCACTCACTTTTCACAAGGCAATGACTTTTCCTCAGAGGAATTTCCCACTTTTAGGCACTTTCGGGTGACTCCATAAAGCTAGTCCCAGTATTCTCAAAATTTGTCACTGTTTTCAAGTTTTCCAGCCGATTTTGAAAATTTTCCTGAACCCCTACGTCTCATTTCAGAGATTTCACTCTGCCAAGATAAAAGGCAGAGCGAAAATTGCGTTGAAGACTATAATAGAATCGGTTGTCTAGTGAGCCAATGTGGACATTAGGCATGCCCGATATTGAAAAAAAAGAACCGACATTTTTCCGACGAGTAGAAACAATGATAGATACTAATTCGGTAGTACCGACAAAAAAAACATTGTGAACATTAAATGAGAAATGGCACTCATAATTTCAACTAGGTACTCGTAATATCAAATCGCTTGCATCACAGACTGTATGCAATTTATGTGATAGCTTTTTTAAGATGGGTTACACAACTCCGGTAAAATTTCATGTTCCGAACGGCGGTTACGCTCAATTTAAAACGATTAGTACTCTCAGTATTGCCTTTTTATTCCCTAATTTATATTGCACCTGCGGTATAACCACTTTTCAATACTAACTAGTGGTACTGGATTTACAAAAAGAATATCACCCGGTGGTACCGAATAAAAGTATTTTTTGTACATGCCCAGTGTACACCTCCCGCTACCCAAGAGCCTCAGATCGATTAAGGCATCGGGCTGGTGTGGTAGATAGAAATTGTCTTAGATAATATTACACTAACTGGGCTGAGATTTAAACCACAGACCTACGGCTTTCCGGGCCAATGAGTAGACCATTACGCAACCCAGGCTTGCTAATTCCCAAGACAGTTTTTGAAGGATTTTAATATTACTAGGAGTTTAGTGTGGTGGTAGTTGCGGTGATTTTTTTTTTCAATCATTCCTACTTGGGTGCTATGAGGAGGGCAATAGAGTATTTGCACACTTTTGGGAAGTGACATCTAAAAAATCTATCGATACTTCAGACACTACATTTTCATTCTGACGCTCGAGAGGCTTTTCGTTAATTTTTTATTAGCTAATAAAATCTAATAAATCATTATTGCGCCGAAACACTGGTCCGCCATGTTTTGTAGGCTCTGACGTCATCTCCCATAGTCGACCATTTGTTGATTTGGAGATTGTGTGACTGTGTAGTCTTAGCGTGCGGACGAAACTTTAGGTATTAATTAGCAAATATCGAAATAACTTCGAAAAGGTAAATACTATTTCGCTCTCAACGCACAGCTAGGCTATTTCCCTTCTGCTAATATGGGAGATGACGTCACACTACGAAGAACCAATGGTTGGGCATTTAGACCTAGGCAATTTCGATGCTAAAACAATGCATATTAAAAGCTATTTATTAAATTAATTAGTTGTAGTTATACCTAGGTATTTCGTACGTGGCATTTCGAAACCAAACACTACTCGCTAAAATAAATTTCAACAAAATACCTCACTTACGCAAATACTCTATTCAAGTGTAGTATTCCGTCCGTTGGATGGTATTCAAAAACTGTGGACCACTTGGGGCCGTTGGTAAAGAGTAAGTTACTTTCGACGGCGTGTTTCTCTCCACCCTTTCCTCTATTCTCAAATATTCCTCCCCGAACCAAACTTCCTACTTATACTAATCGTTGGCGTAGATGGCCTTAGCTGTCGGTTGCCTCGCCAAATAACCAGCCAATCCAACAGACTGATCATCATTTAACGATTTACCATTGACAGGATACTAGGATTGAGAATATAATATCAGCTATCCAGCCGATCTCCTCAAACGTTTGGACGCCTAGATGTTTCTATAATCAAACGAGTAAAAATGTTACGACGATTATTCCCATTGTAATAAATGTTTGAGTCTCAACGCTGGTCATCCTTTTAAAAAATTGGTACAGCACAAGCAGTAGGCATTCCCTAAATACTCCAAGAGAGAAAACCGGAATAAAATTATAAGATTTAAAAGTTTTAGCTGATTATTCGGGCAAATTAAAAAATTTCTAACACCGCTGCATTTTATTTTAATTGATGATAACCAATGTTTTGGTGTGATTTAGTTGTCTCAATCTAATGCTGTCTAAACAGTGAACGCTGTGAGATTTTGACCGCATCCCACAGTATGAGCGTTACTAGCCACTACCTCATTTTCGCTCCAAACCAGTGTATTCAAAATATTCATACATATCCATTACGACATTTATTTTCCAGATACGTACAGTACAAAGAGGTTAGTTATTGCTTTTAGATCTAGGAAACTGGTTCCCCAAGATTAATTTCCTCCAAAATGCCTTAGCCTTGCATACCTCTTTCGCTTTTGTTAAATGCATGCATTGCTTCATACACTCTCTCTTAATCTTAATAGTCCTAATCTTCCTCCTCTGAGGAGTCTCTTCCACCACATTCAACCATGAATTCATCGATCTATCCCTTTCTTCCGTACTATGCACTCCTCTATCATAAATGTTTATTGTTCAAAATACCCTTACTTCCTCATTTTAAATTAAACACAGAAACACGATGATTCCATAAGGTTTGATTTTAAATAGTAACTTGGTTTCCGAGTTCGAAATTCAGGTCATGATGAAAATAAAACCTTGAGTAATCACCAAGTTTCAGCGTTTAATTTAAAGTATGAAAAGATTTCATCATGTTACACCTGAAATCACGAATTACAAATTTCTTAAATTACGGCCTTAACTCGCATTTCCTCGTGAATATGCGTCCAAGAAATTTGGCCCTCCATAACTATTTGATCAGGAATGTTTTTCAATTACGTCAAAAATTATTAATGCGATAAAATATACGCGAATAACGTATAAAAATTAATTCCAGTTTTTTTTTCAACTTTTATTTGCTATCGCTCCGGAAATAAATGAATTACTCCTAAAATATACTGCATGAAAGCATAGTTTCCACTTTTTCATATGGAATAACAAGACTTGTTCAGGGTTTTAAAGGATTAGTGACCAACCATGGAAAACGGAGACGGCCTTGAATGTAAAAAGGAGATGGATGAAAGGCAAAGGGTTGAAAGCGGCGTGGGCAGATAACGAGGGATGAGCAACATAAAAGATCAGACCTTTCAAAAAGACTGTTACACACGCAAACAGATCCGCACTCACACAAAAACGATTTCACAAATTGATTTAGGGTGGATGATGCTCCCACGTCATAGGTCCCAAAAACCCGCCCACATACATGTGGCAATAAAATAAATAGAAAAAATAAGTTTTTCTTTCATGTGAGACATCTGCATGCCGGATAGAGGGATTTATTTTCGAGAACCTTGACAATCATAAGGAAAAGAAAACTCCTTCCTTTATTTCTCAAGTTTCCTCACTTTTGCCGAACCAACTCGATATTCCTTTACAGTCGCATCAAAGGAATCTCGAAAAGAATAACGAAACCCCGCGTATTATGCATATGATCCTAGAAAATCGAAAGGTATTAATAAAAGGTATTAAAGGAAAAGTACGGGTATTATCAATGGCAACGAATATAAAACGGGGGAGAAAGCGTATTCTCAAAGAAAGTTGTATGCACTCCTATTTGCGGTTAATATCACGATGGGAATGGCCATCGTAAAGGCATAGCAACTTCCAGATTATAAAATATACCACGCACCTTCTAAACCCAAATATTTAGTAATAGGGAAATAATGCTGGGAAATGGTTTATAAAGTTTGCTATAGAGGAAAGAACTCATATTATGCTAAAAGCATAAGGTATTAATATGGATATTTATTAAAAAGTGCAAGCCTAAGAATGACAAAATAAGACATTATATAAGTAACAATAGAGAAGCCGAAATGCCTATATGAAAGTTAATGGCATTAAACTATAATTTTGACAGGTTGGAAACACTATTTTGGTAAAAGAAACTACTAAAGGTTTACTAAAAACTACGAAGTATGGAAATTAAGAAGTAATGATGAATTGTAACCAAATCAGAATTGTCAGGACATTATCTTCCTGATAGTACTTCGCATGGCTTTCTTCCATTCATAATCTCTTCTATTCTCCTGAACATTTCCTCGTTTCTGAACCTATCCGTCTATTTGATCTTCAGCGTCCACCTTCAGCGCCAAGTTTTGAAAGTCTGTATTTTCTTTTGTTCTAGCTTTTCAATGGTCCATGCCTCTGAGCCATTTAGCGCAACTCCCACGTTAGTTATTAATTAGCGACTGTCGGTGATTTAAATGCCATCGTCGTTTGCGAAACAAACTTATCCATATAAATAATAATTATTCATATTAAATCGAGATAATAATCAATTCCTTGTAAGGCCACTTCATGAGAACAATCCCATTTCAAATCTTTCTCTACAATGCTGCAGGAGGGCATTAATGTTTAACAGAATAAAATAATCAATTCCCTCTTTTTGTACCATTTCCGCACAGTTTTTGTTTGTGATGTTACATTTTCGACGCAACATCTACAAAGGATTGAGTCCAAGGTTAGTTACAGTTCCGAAGCACTGCAAGGTTAATATTTTTTTTCTTTTATGTATTAAATAAAATACTACAAAATTACCTAAACTTTTGAGACTTCAAACTTAACGGAAAAATTCTTCAGACCAAAATAATTGTTGGATAAAGATTGAGGGAGCAGATAAACACAGGAACACAACTCCAATGCTGTCAGCATGATAAATGCAGCTTTATAACTCTTAATAGGATGAAACATGGCAAAATCTATTATAAAAACGGTCTTTCCTTGAATTAATCATTAAGTCCACTTGGTTTAAGACTGTAGAAACTTCACCTATAAACAGAGAGCATTGAGAGTAAGTTTTCACGTAAAAATTTCTAAAGTAATGCGTACTAGAATATTAAGGATGGATATGGGCAATTATCGTCCGTCTAAACATTTAAAAGTCATTTCATATCTCCAGTAGATATTTAGATACGGGCAAATTTCACCCATAGAATGTAATTCCACAACAAGTACCAGGCTAAACGCAACATGGAGCGTACTACTGGCCCAAAAGTAGGGGAGGGTGGGGCTAAATGGACCGTTTTTTGTTTGGGGAGTCCTGGGGACCGAAAAACGGTATATCTTGTAGAGATTTTTGTGCTCTATAACTGTATAAAACAATTTTAAGCCGTCTGAGTATTGGAAGTAGGTTTTTTGGCCGTTTTTTGGAAAGTTAATCTCTGGTCCATTTAGCCCCACGGTGGGGCTAAATGTACCATGGGTGGGGCTAAATGGACCAATGCGTTTTTTATGCAAAATTAGTGCAATAAAATAAAAGTAGCACTTTTGTTAACAAACTTAATTTGTTGCCATTTGTTAATTTCATCGATACTAATATGTTCGCGTCAATGTTAGCATGGATTTTTTGCAGGGCGTAAGCGCTTTTTTGGAGCTGTGGCTGCATATTTGCGTGCCCCCGCGGCGTCCTGCTCAGCTAATAGCTTCTCCGTTATTTCCTGGTCTGTTAGGACGGCCGTGCGGCGATGTTTCCGGCCTCACCGCGTCGATGTGCAGAGCACTGCTTTTGGGAGTGGACGCAATGACTCGAGCGTGCTCTCCATATACTCGGTTGAGTCGTCGTCCTCATCGGATGCCGTCGGAGTTAAGGTTCCGCCACTGGCCGCTCAAATGCCTCCTCCACTTCGTTTTTGGCGCTCTGCTCGCCGCATACCATCTCTGATGTGCCCTCTCCTAGATCATAATTCTTATCAGCTGCTGGCGGCGGTTGATCGGTGATGGCAGATGGCATGTTGTCTGTTTCGTTGAACACGAATTCGTCCAACGGCCAGATGCCGGTTGCTCTAAAGCCAGACATAATGTTTTGCCTGTTCATGGCAGCATACATTGCGGAAGACGCAATCGCTGGGATCTCATAAATTGACATCGAGCGCCCCGGATGCGCATTTATCCATGCATCTGCAAAGTAATTGACCACCTTCTTAAAAGAGCCAAAGACTGAGAGGTCGAGGGGCTGCAGTCGGTGACTGCAGTGAGGCGGCATCGACAGGACAACTATTCAGTGGGCGGAGCAAAATTGGAATCCATCTATTGACAAATGCGAGTCGTGGTTGTCCAAAATCAGGAGCACTGGCTTTTATTTCGATGCGCCTGAATATTAATGGAATTGACTTAAAAATTCCAAGAAATGCTCCCCTTTCATTTATCATGAAATAAAGCAATATTGAAAGTGATGACAGAACACAAATATTTGTCATTCGTGGTGCAATTACCTACCTGACGGATTGGCCGCTCCGGCGCATCCTTCTGGGCCGCCGTTCAGGAAGTGTGGTTGGAAATTGATGCGTGGGAATATTAAGTACGGTGGCACAGCATTGCCCACTGCATTCACCGCAAATGCCATCGTCACCAGAGTTTCGAGCTCGCTTGACGTTATGCGGCCAATTTGTTTCGTGCCTTTACGGCTCAACATACGATCAGGCGTTTGAACTGTCGTGATTCCGGTTTCGTCCATGTTTCATATGTCGGCTACCTCGAAGTGATGGCGAGCATACAGTATCTTCAATTTGTCGAAAAACATAGCGACATTGGTGTGATTAAACGCTGTTGCGCGTTGTACATTTGTTGCCTCCGGCTTGCGAATTGCCAGTGCTGGATGCCGCTTCATGAAGCCGCGGAACCACTCCTTCCCTGCCGCTCCAATGTCCTTCCAACCTAGCACCGGAATTTTCAACTTCCGCGCGAACTCATTCGCTAGGCTCCACACATCGCGCGGCACCAGTCCGAAATACAAGCTGTCGCATTTCAGCAAATATTCCATGAGCGCGCCTTCTTGCTCTTCGGTAAACACTGTCGCGTGGCCAGCTTTCTGCAATGACAGCGTCGATGTGGACGCGAAGGCTGATGTTGATGCATCAACACCGATTTTTGCCGGTCGCAGTTGCGTTTCAGTGCTGTTTTGCTCACTCCTAACTACTGCGCTGCGCCCCGCAGCGATTGGTTCTGTGACTTCGCGGCGCGAATCGCGGCGGACAATTTTTCAGCGTCAATCGGAACTGTCTGACGTTTGTATTTGCGCACCATCTTAAAATGAAGCACAAAAGCTGCAGTCACACTCGTGAAAACGCGTAAATGATAGGCAATGATGAACACAAATCATTCATTGTCGCTTGCAGAAGCGCCTAAAAAAACTAAATGACCAAAAGAAGCTAAGAAAACGTCGAAATGCATGCAACATACGCGGTCCATTTAGCCCCACAGCAAATAGACCATTTAGCCCCACAGCACGTTTTCGCACAGGCAAACGCGAACAACAGAAACCCAGTAATTGATCACATAATCTCTATTTTCTTCCGATAGAGCACTATCCACTTACCTTATGTAACAAAATTCACAGTGAAAACTTCACAAAAATGCTCAGGGATTAAAACTTTCGGAGCATGAAATATTTGGAGTGGCCACGTGAAAACCAAAACCAAAACAAAAATGGCGTAGCATTGCAACAAATGGCGCGAAACGACTGATGATCGTTTACAGTGCTGAGAGCCATATACAGTCCAAATTTGATCTATCTAGCTCATCGCAAACGCGCGCAAATTGAAATTGAATAAATCAATTGCGGTCCATTTAGCCCCAGTCTCCCCTACCTATACCACTTAATCAGGTATAACGAGAAATTACTTAACATTTTTTAAAACAACAAGTTTTAGTTTCCAACAGAGATTCAAACTAAAGACAAGCGGTAAATAGTGTGGAGAAAAGATGGCTTGAAAGTGCTACGGTAGATCACTTGAATCAATAAGGACAAACGAATAATTTCCCTGATAGATTATTCATATTCCGTCTTCCATCTCAATCATTCTGATATAAATGTCCCTGAAATTCCATCACTCAACGTTTAATGTGATAAAATCATTCGTTCACGGCTTGTTAATATTAAAATACTTCAAAAAAGAGGACACTAATCTGATCAGGAGAAAATAATTGCCCAGGAAACAGCGCATGGTACGACAGGAGGCAATCGTCTGACATGACAGGGTTGCCGCGTTTTTAGGTGAAATATTAAAGCTGTGAAATTCGAGTGCTATCTGCTCGCGATTGGGTAAATACCGCCGCGCATAGGCAAAGGCTTTGTGGAACATCTGGTGCACGCGTAACAAGGTTCCCTCGCCAACTACATGGGAAATTAGAGATTATAAGGTAATTTATGAGAGCGCCTGACGGGACGAAGAAAAAAGGAAACGAAATGGAAATAAAAATGATAAAATTTATGAGTGACGTAGAAAAATAACTAAATGAAAAAAAAACACGAAAGAGTAAGATTCGTTTAATCAGCCGCTTTCCTAGATAAAATCAATTGGATGAAAATCTGATGCTGACTATTTCTTCCAGATCCATCATCCATGAAATCAATTCCAGTCGAACAAGGCATAAATGTTTTTTACAAGTTTTTCAAAACATAATCAGAGAGAATAATCGTTTATTTTAAAAGTTTCCCAGGTTAAGATGAATCCTTTCACCAACCGAGACCCCATTAAATATTCACAAACCAGAGCAGGCTTCATCCCAACGAAGCGACATTATACATCATTATATGCATTCTATTATGTACGTTATACAACTTTCGATGAGATACAACAGTGGAGAATTTGTGCGTCCTCTTCACGTGGCTTAAACGTATATGTACTAACACGGCTGGAACATAAGCATAAGATATTACTGTATACAAATCATGAAGGTATCCTAAGTATTGGATAAAAATCAAAGTCGTTAATTCTAATGATATTAATCCATTCCAAATTGTGACTAAACTTTTACATCCATGAAAAGGAAATAACGAGCACAAGTCCATAAAAAAAAGGAATTTATTGCTCCCCTGTAGGCGATAGTAGACCCTTTGAAGGTATTATTTATTTGTTATCTAGCATAAAAATGGTAGGTTGTTTTAATTTCAAGTTTCACAATTAAATCTACCGTCTGTACAGGAACATTTATCATAGAACTAGCGCAGCTCTTACGCACTATATGTAAAAGAACTGCTGAAAACAGATTCGGAAAATTAATTTGTAGTAAGCATAAAAATATTTCAATTATATACCCTACTGTTACAGCAGTTTATTGGAGGTAATGATTTAGGCCAGTTACTAAAAAATTCTATCAAAAACCAATTTGATTGGTTTTAAACATGACCTTCGAAAACAGTTTGGTTGAAACACTAGTGATTTCACAGCATTCTTCTAGTATCACCCAAAACCTTAAAAATAAATAACTCCTATTTGTAATGTCGTCGAATCAAACAAATACAACGAAAGTATTCCTATTGCTTTAAACCTTTTCCCTCCCGCAAAAAACCTGTATCTTAACCGAGCTCTATGAAACCTGAATACAATCATAAAGAAAATGCTATGCCAGTTACCAAAAAGGAAACGCCAAAAATAAAATAAACGATAAAATTAAATTCTCCCACGAACAGTTACTAAATGGGAGAACTTTGAGATTGTAAATCAACAAGATTTTGAGAAATAGGTATGTTGTAAGAATAGCAATCATGTATTTGGAACTAATTCTCATCAAAGATACACGCGGGTTAACCATTAAAAGTTAATCTCCGTCTTCGTATCACACTACGAGCCGCTGCAGAGGCATGCGGTAAAGGATACACTGGTAAACTGATTCACCTAAAGATGCAATAAAGTATAAGCATCAATCAAACATTAATTGATGCACCTTGGTGGAGCATTTTATACTTACTCATTTTATCAAGACAGAATTAGACAGGGAGATTTAAACTTGTAGCGGTGGGAAAAGTGCGATCCTGGTGTAGATGAAAAATCAGGACCGTTCAAGAAGTTTTTCTCCAGCAATTTATCAGAGAGTAATTCTTTCAAGGAGTCTACTTGGCAATCATAATGGATTTAGAAGCCATGGCTTCATCTGAAAGATGAGGCAGAGCTAAAGAGCGCTGATTTTACAAATACTCGAGACTACAATGATTTTTGCTTTCAAACCAAAGCCACGGATTTCACAAGACATACCTGGCTGACTGTTTTTTCCCTTGCATCGGTAGGAAAATATTATTTTAAGTATTTAGCTATCTTTATCCACCCACGAGCCTAAGCAAAAAAACGCGTATATATCAGAGGAAACAACTTTTTCATCGGAGATCTGAAAAAGACTTTCACTACTACAGGGCTCCTTTTTCATCGAAGTTTCTCGCTTGGAAAATTTAATATACATCTCTTCCTCGGTGCAGAGCATGGCGTTATTCTACCAACAGCCCTAATGCGAGAGGAGAACAAGCTTTATTTTCCCAAAGAAGAAGTCATTCATCTGGCGAATGAGGGTCATTCGCCAGATAAAAAAATTGCATGTACACACGACAGGTATGATCGATAACACGTTGTATTTTGTTTTAAAAAAAGATGGTATTTACACGTCAATGAAATGCATATTTATTTACGTCGCGATGAATGATAAATGAGATGAAGATATATAAGCGTAAAGTTACTGTCTCTATTTTTGAGAAAAAACCGATTGAACTGTAAAAATAGTAACATATCGTCTTTATTGAGGCTTTTATTTAATATTGACACTTAACATAGAATTTTAATCTCGCTCATACCCCTTGACAATAATCTCTAACCTCTTGTCAATTTATACATGACTTATTACAAATAGGAATTGTTTAGGAATTTAATCAAAAAGTAAAAGATATTTAAAAAGTTGGTAAAACACAATAATACAGTTGTGTATTTATGACACTAAACACCAGCAAAGATTAATGCACGCATTTGTGAGGAAAACACAATTATTATTATATGATTATTAGGCTTATACCCTTGGCGTTAAGCCTACTGTAGGAACATATTCATTCGTGAAGGGGTGCCTGAAAACTTAGGAATGTCTGTTAAAAGAAGAATAAAGCAAAAAAAATAAATTTGCTTGCGAAAAGGAAAGAGGGGATTGAGGGAAAAAATATCTATCGTTGGAAGATAACAAACGAAAATAAGTGTAGGGCTATAAAAAAGTGAGATTGTGAAGGAGAGTATGGAAAGGGAAAAACGGAAAAGTAATTATTGGACAAGACGATATTCGATAGACCTGTACAAGGAAGGGATCAGTATGAAAGAGATTTGTCGTAAAGATTAGAGAAAGGATACCCACCGATCAATAGTTTCAACTTAGGAGCAAAGGGACAAAAGACCAAGGATTAAGGTTTAGCTTTGAAGGTGGAAGAAAAATGGTGTGCCATCTTTTTATCTAAATTAAAACAGAACTTTTGAGTGAATACCGATGAAAGAATGAAGCTTAATAGCCTTCTAGATAAAGACAATGAGAGGCAATACTGGCTATCTTGTGATTGTCAAAAAAATGTAAAAGATCAAAAAATATGAGACCGTGAAAACGCAAGCATTCATCCGGCACAAAATTATAACATTCACCATCGTACTTTCCTAAGCTATTTAAAGATTTTTTCCCATTAATCGCTGAGTTAAATCCAAAGGAGACGTCTAAAGAATACTCCTTTGACCATGGCAGAGTAAATGCATAATCGTGAGAACGACGCAGTTTTTCAGCTTTCACGCCCAATAGTATTTCCCAAACTGCTGCAATCAGAAACTTATAGAATCTCATATTCCAAAAAGAGCTAAATGCATTCATGACATTATTAGATTCTATCAGGTAAATTTAAAAAATAAAATAAGTCGAAAATATGACGAAAATTATAAACGTGCTATTTCACGTCAGCCTGCATCATCCAAACCTCAATCATGGAACAAACATGGGAAGTAGCATTCTGATAAGGTCTTTTATCAATATTTTTCCACCAATATCACGCATACATTTTAGAATATAAATTATTCAAAATCTGGATACCAATCTAAGATGGAATTGTCATTTTTCATTACGCGAATTCGTGAATAAATCACACGTACAACGTAACGTAGGTAAACGTATTTACAAATACTGTTTCCATATACGATTATAGATAACGTATTTTTCGCTATATTTCATTTGTTTATGCTTAAAAACAACGCACTGCTACGGCATTTGTTATCTAGTTTCGTTAATAAACAAACGCGTAATGACAAAACCTCACATGCAACAATGGTCGTGACCACTCTTGAAAAGGACAATAGTTAGGTACACCGAAATAGTGTGTTTGAACTTTACTCTTGTAGTTAGTAGACCGGAAAGTCAATATCAGACTCTATAATAATAAAGGGTGACTTTCTCGCGAAATTAGTCCAAGTCTCATTGCGAAAAATGTATTTTATCATATTTAAAGTCATGAAATGAAGTACTCTCAATTTTTCCATGCATAACTTACGTCGTTTACATTCAGTCCCACGGAATGCCTTGTTTCCTCTCCTTATTCTCCATGATAATCACTTCATTATTTGTTCTCCTCTTCATCCGTCACTCTTCATTCTTCTCCTCACCCACATTCCAATTTTCTGAGGTCCATCTACAACCCGAGGGTCCAGGTTTCCGCAGCGTACAACGTTAAGTTCCATACCGGAAATTGGATGTAAAAACATGTCTTTCCTTAACATCCTTAGATTAATTTCCTGTCACATCCCTTCTATAAGCGAACGCCTCCTTTTCAAACGCTATTCCATTTTAAACATACTGACAACTATGCCAAGCATTGAGAAGAGCAACAAGAAGCCACCAAAATGATCTATGTATTCCTCAAAACAAACGTATACGAAACTTGGAGGATATCCATTTTAAACATAAATTAAATCCTTTTTCCTCCGAAAAAATTCTTTAGGCACAAAACAGCACATTCCAAAGTTAATTTGCGGTAAATGTCAATTAATTTGGAACTTTTCACGATAGTGGTGGCCTTAGGCTTAGTAAAACGTGGATTTGAAAAGGAAAATTCCACATTGAAAAGAAGCATTTCCTGAAACCGGGATTCAAATGCAAATCCTCGGGATACGTGCCAAACGCTAACCATTAAAGCCAACAAAGTCATCATTTTATACGAAGATTTTCCAAGAGTAATGAAATTTGGGACATGGCTTCGTATTCTAGCCGAAGGGAAGATTGTTCGTTCACCAGCGAATACCCACATTCGTTGTCTCCTCAGCGGATGAAGTACCGTTTAAGGTGCTGTGACAGCGAGTCCGGCAGCACATTGACTATGACAAATGCAAACAACGATGACTTTTGAAGTGGCTTCAACATCATGGACTTTAATTTAAAGCGCACAAGTAGGGGCACAACGCAATGGAGAAAGAGGAGTGAACTCAAATAAAGACGAACGATGAAATGCTCAGCATGGCGGGCGAGGAGACGAAATCACTTGAAGAAATTTGGAGAGGCATAGTAGGTGGTTGGAACAGGTAAGGAGGAGCGAACGGTTGCTGATGGCCGTGGTAGATGGGATGATGTTGGGTAAGCCGGCAAGGGGAAGAAAGAGAATAGTCTTTATGGATGGGATGGAGAGAGGTAGGACGTACGCCAAAATAAAGAAAGAAATCGTGCTAGGGGATAAAAGCCTGTAGCTATAAAAAAGCTATAAGATTTTTACTCTTTTTAATTTAGCCCGATCTTACCCGGTAGATTACCCTAATTATAATAATGGCAGGTATAATATGCATGGCACCTCGTAAGAACATCTTGTTCATTGGAAGTTAATTTGTAACTGGTAAAATAAAGGTAATTGTTCGTGAAAGAGAACTCCGCACAGACTAATGTCTTTCAGTTTTAATAGATCATCCCTCAAAAAATCGAAAGCTGTGAAGAATTAGACAATGCCAACATCCATGGAAGATTTCACGATCAGTAAATCACCATTTGAAGAACCTTAAGATTACTCACGACAAAACTTGCTTAAGCTTTCGGTGCAACAAGGAGGAACCGGAGCTTGAATTCCAGCTTTAGGAGATGATATTTGCACAAAAACTACCAATGTACCAGCCAATGTGCCACGAACCAATGTACCAACTTCAATTTTTTAGGTGAAAAGTGTAGAATGTAAATACATTAGCATTATTTTAATTTAATGAATAATGATTTTTACGAATGATAAGTGATATTTCATACTGCGATTTCCACAGTGTATTTTGCTGTTCTCGATCATAGATTCGTTACATATCAACTTCATCAGATGTTTCAGGCAGTAAGGTAGACACATTATATATTCATTGTGGTGTGTGTAAACATCTTAAAATACATTGTGGAAAAATGCAGTGTTATAAATTCATTCACCTTTCAATCCCACGATGAAATATTTCCACATCAGCACGATTTCTGACTAATTGTGAGTTGTCATATTTTGGTCCCTGATATATTGATATTTCAAAAGATTACTATGTAATGTTATAATATTTTTAAGGGTTTGCTTTTATTCACAAGATGTGGACGGTATTTCTCAACTTTACACTGAAAATAGATGCCACTAACACTGTTGTTTCACTTGAATTGTAGAAATTCTTATTCATGACATTCTTATTTATTTACATATTTCATTATTGTTTATATCGTCTTCGGTAAAACTACATACGAATCAAACAAAGCGTAGTACAGCTGAAGGAAACCGTGTACATCGTTGGATAATAAACAAAATTTAATCCACAGTATCCATGTCTTTGAATGCCTACCCAGAGGATGAATATTTAGAACATGAAACTACGTACAACTGAAAATATTGATCTTATTAATGGGTGAATTCAAAACTGAGAAGGAGGAAAACTGTCAATATCTTCATCCACAGCCTTGAGGGTTGAGGGAGAAAATTGGATTGAGAGTTAGAGGTACTCTCATGAGGTCTATCAATTATAATTCACCTTGTCATCATCAATACGATGTAAGATATATTTTTTGTAACATTTGAAGTTTGCTGTTGGGTCGTTTTCCTCCCCCCTGTCGGCTCCGGTGGCGAGTGCCGCCATTTTCCGGGTTTACCCACGATTGGCATTTTCCGCCGGTCCTTTTCTCCCGCGGTCGCAAACAGGGAGGATTCACCCACACCCTTAGGAGTGGGGACTCCCTGGCGGTGCCGCTATTCGAGGGTCAGTGCCCTGTCTCATCCGGACCCTTTGCCTTTGGCGTGGGTGTCGCGTTGAGTTTTTCACCAGTGTGTGTCGAAAGCCGGGAGCGTGTTGACGCGGACATGTGTCGTGCGCTTCGACGGAAGTCGCGCGTGAAATAAACACTGATTCGCTTAAAGGTGTCCTCGCACTTTATTAATCACAACCTGGGGCACACGGCCCCGCGCGCACATTTGCAAACTTTAATTTGTACTACAAATGATCAATTTTTATCGGGGGGCCTCCCGCCGCTCTTGTGAGACTCTGGTGAAGGGACGGCTTTAGTTCGGATTCGAGGTTAACCCTTTATCAGGAAAGTTCACCATTGGTAGGACCCATGAGAGTAACTTTAACCATTGGAAATATATTTTTCCCAGTTTCCAGGCGTAATATCCCAGTTTCCAGGCGTAAGGATTTAGGCAAATGATTTTTTTTAGTTGTATTACTCAAATATTATCTGAAACATCCTAAATTATCACCAAATCATTACTAACTCTTCACACCGGTCGATTTGTCGGGCATTTTTTATTTTGTTCTTTGCATGAAGTAGCATCTCGTACTATTTATAAATTAACAGTATCAGTAATATTAACCACTAGATGTGTCTATAGCATTGCTCTGCATGTTTGTATGTTCATTTACGTATCACTCTCCCAGTTTCTGGTTGGACTGCGCACTGTTCTCTTGACTGTTTTTGGCCTGCGCTTAGCGCCAGGGGGAGCGTGCGAGGTTCTGATTTGTTCTGGGACGAGTGCTGCATGCCTGGTGTGGAATCACCCCGTGCCACGCACCCTAGTGGTAACTTACACGGTACATCGTAGATGAAGATGTAGAAATTAATTATCCTTTATTTCCGGCTCTTATGAAAACTGATTACATAAGCGAAGGAATTATAATGAAGCCGACGACATGTGAGTAAATCGGCGAGCCATCCCCTAATAAGTCACATCTGCATCGCCTAAGAATGTATACCACGCGTGTCACAGAGGCTGTATATTTCAAACAGGAAACCATACAAAGCTAAAAGCATCAATCTTACGGAACGTAAATTCGGAATTGAGAGAGGAGGACTCCCAAAATATTCCTTCACAGCCAGTGGGATGAATACAAGATAAATTATGGGAAATTGATCCATTTTCACGGAAAGCTATAAATAAAAGTAGCAAACTCATTTTTCAAAAGGAAAAGTCCGAATACCCGAAATATTTTTTCTAGCGCATTGATGCATTTAAATTCCTCGGAGACTAAACTAACGAGCGACGTCTCACCGCGTCAGGCATTAAGGGAGATGGGAGGAGGTAAAATTCAGAGAATTTAAGAGACGTTCGTTTCAATTTCAATGCTTCGATTCTTTTCCACGATTTTTTCTGCGGCGCCATTGTAAGAACGTCGTAATGGATCATCTCTATTGATGCATCCACCCAGATAACCCCAAAGCTAACACTTTCGAGTTCGGTATTCGTTGAACTTTTGGTAGGTATCGTTTCCGCTTCATTCAAAGAACCTCCAAAAAGTTGAAAGGATATATATTAAACTCTCCATAAAAATATGATTCTAAAGAACTGTGCTAATGAAAAAAATGGCCTTACTTCGAAACATTTGAAACTTAATATATATAATACATCAATCAAAGAAGGCATTAAAGTAGTATACATTTGCATGGTTTATTTTCATCTCATAAAATATTTCTAATCCGTTTACTTTGAAGAATATTTCGATAGCTGGCAATAGATATTTATGATACTAATTAGTGTCGTATCACAGAGGTAGAATAAAAAGTTCCCGTTAATCACAGGCAAAAATAGAAAATAAGAAGGATACACCCAATTTATCATATTTATTTTTATCCCATACTTTACTATCTTACTCCTATACATACTATTCCATACTCGTACACTTGAATAAATTTGAGAACCGTTAAAAAAATTTAAATGGAGTACTAGTGTTTTAACTCGTTCCTTATACATCAGACTTCTCCGCATTATCATCATCTGAGTAATCTACCGGTTAAAAGTAGGTTTGGATGAAAGTCAGAGAATATCTAACAGACTCTTACACGTGCCGTGCCCTATCTACCTCTAGTATTTCTTTCTTCTTCTCAGCATAAGTCATACCTTTCTTCATCCCGTCCATAAAACCTATTCTCTTTCTTCCCATTTCCCGCTTGCCCAACATCCTTCCCTCTATCACGGTCTTCAGCAAACCAGCTACTATAGTAGCCCCTCATCACCCCTTCCAGCCACCTACCCTAATCTCATCCACAAGTTTCCTCTCCTCACCCACCATGTCAAGCACTTTCCTCATTTGTGTTTCTATCCGTCCAACGCACCTTCTCCATCCTCCTCCACACCCACATCTCAAAAGCCTTCAGCCTATTTTCGTCTTCCTTTCTCAAGGTCCACGTTTCTGCCCCATACAACGCCACACTCCATATCAAGCTCTTCACCAGCCTCTTTTTTACATCCTTAATTAAAGTTCCCTTCATCAGCTCCCTTACATTATTGAACGCTTCCTTCGCTAGCGCTATTCTCCTCCTAATGTCTTTGCTACTATGTCGTGTTTCTTCTATCGTACTACCCAAGTAATCAAATTGTTGTACTTTCTCCAGTTGGTGACTTCCTACTCTTATCACCAGCTTCGCTTTCTTTGTCCTACAGAATCTCATTACTTTTATTTTCTAATGACTAATCCTCATCCCGTATTTCTCACACTGCTTTTACAATGCATCTACTAAAGTTTGCAGTCCTTTCGATGACCGACTCACCAACGCCTGGTCGTCCGCGAATCTCACCAACTTCATCCACTGACCTCCTACTTTGATTCCCACATCTAGCTCATCCCATGCCTCTCTTACCATTTCCTCAGCATAGATGTTAAAAAGCAAAGGCGACGACGGGCACCCTTGCCGCACCCCGCGGCCTATAACTGCCCACCCTGATTCACCCTCAGCTACCCTAACCTGAGCCCTCTGCCCCATATATAAGTTTCGGATGAGTCTCCTATCACGCCAACCTATTCCTATTTTCCCCAGTATCCGCATTAGTTTCTCCCAGTTTACCCTGTCAAACGCCTTTTCGAAATTCACAAAGCAAGCGAAGACATCCTGATTTTACTCTGTTTCTATCTATAAGTGTCCTCATTACCGCAATCGCGTCTCTGGTTCCCCTCCCCTTCCTAAACCCAAATTGGTCATAGCCTAAATAGTAGTTTGCTATGCTCTCCAATCTTCTATTTAGTATTCTTATCAAAACTTTTGGCGCGTGCGATATTAAACTGATTGTTCTATACTCCTCGCGATCTGACGCTTTCTTCTTCTTCGGGATGGGTATTAATACTGTTTTCACGAAATCCTCTGGCCATACTTCTTCCTCGTAGATCCTACGAATAAGTTGGAAAAAGAATTATCTCTCTTTACAACCTAGATTCTTCAGTAGCTCCGAAGGTAATTTATCGGTTCCCACGGCTTTTCTACCCTTCATCTCCCTTAATCTCCCTCTATTTCAATATCAAGTAACTCTGTCCCGAGGTTACTAAAGAAAAATTCGAATCAGGTACTGTCCGATGTTTTGGATGTAGAAAATTGAGGTAATAGAGAATGTTAAGTACAGCACATTTCTGAAAATAAGAGGTAAAAGTAAAGCCTAGTATATGAGATAAAAATTTGCAACATAGTCGGAATTTGAACGCCACGAAAAACGGCCTTCAAGTCTCCACGTCTGACGTCACAACTGCCGTCAAGAGCCAGCAGCCTGCCCCGTCGTCCCGTAGCGTATTCCGCGACATCCAAAAGATATGCATGGAGAATGTGCATGCACATTATTTTCCTATGTTTCACCCAGTCTCGCATTAAAAACCATGTCTTGCAGGCTTGACAACGATGCAAAGCATTGATGCTGGTCACATTAGAAATTTATCAGTGGAAATTTGCAAAGAGTTCTCCTTTCGCAACACCAGGAAGTTTCAAGTTCTCTATGCGAAAAACAATAGCGTGGGAAGGTATGGTTTTCCATTTTGCATAAAAAACGACACGCTTTTCTGTGAGCATAGCTGTTGTTTGCCTCCCCAAATAACAAGTTGGATCACCCAAAAATATATGACATCTGGAAAACCACTCATCTATACGGCCAATCTGGTCAAGTCTGAAGAGGCCTCTACTTGTATGAACCCAAGACCGCGAGGCGGTGGCCGAATACAATACCTACTTGTCCACTACGACGATAATTGAGTTCCGCCGCAAGAGGGAGAAAAACGAACGATAATTATAAATATCAACTAGCACAAATGTGTCCTTCACAGCTTAATACGAGAGATGATTACAATTATCAGCGTGAGTGCCTAAAAAATATTCCCCCTTCAGAACAAGGACACGTCGAGCTGGTAATTTCCAGGTAATTGGAAACCAACACAAAGCCCCGCTAATTACCTTTGACCTTCTGTGCGTTGATTGTTAATTTAAAATTGATTCAACGTCAACCGAACGCAATGTCGATGTACATTATCGCTTCACGACTTGATACAGCACGCTTTCACTATCCACGTTGTCATGGGGCATATATAGGTATGCGTAGAAATTAGGATCAACAGAAAGTAAGGCAGCGCGAATGCTAGATCGGCACTATTGTTTTTCTTGGACATTCCGAACAGGAACCAGCTAATGACGAAAAACAAGAGAGAAACAATCTCCGCTCCACTTCATTTCTCCGCAGCCAATTATGGACGCACCTTGGCGAGGTAAGGAAGGTCGTGTGCCGTCGCGTCGCAATGAAGTGTACAATCTATCTACATTTCCCACTCCCTCTGTACGGTGGTTACACTTTGAAATGAGTCAAGTGATGTTTAATTCATACTAGAGAATGTGCCCGTTGAATATCAACGGGAAGGGAAAAAAATCAACACTAATACATTTTAATAAACCATTCATATCTTATGCAGTGCAAAGAATCATTGAATTAATGGATATACACGGAATCTGGACGTAAACAATAAGTATGGTCAAAAAGGATCTAACACTTTCCCGGTGAATAACATGAGTAAACTCTTCTCGGGCTCTCCACCGGTTTAAACTGTTCATCATTGCCGAGAACTAATCCTCCGCTGATTAACGGTTTCTGGAGTCAACAATCGGCTTCCAACCTATCAAAAAACACCTAGCCTTAATATATATCTGGCTGAAATTTCAGATTTGCGACATTCTTGCCCTGAGAATGAGTGGCGAGTCGTCTCTCGAAACGTCGGCAATGATGAACAGTTTAAACTGGTGGAGAGCCCGAGAAGAGTTTACTCATAATAAGTATGGTCGTTATGGGGACGACTCAAAAACGCTAAAATATTGCGAAAAATTGTTACGTTTTAGCAAATATTTCGGAATTTCGATCGGAATACAAAATTCGATTGAAGGACAAAGAATCTTTATTTTATTTTATTTATATTGGTACCTTTTCCAATAACAGAAAACTACTGTTTCTAATTTAATTTTGCAAATAAAAAAGGTCTGCAGCCAAATGAAGATTCAGCTTCACGTGTATTTATTATAATATAAGAGAAACAATTGCACTTTTTCACAAATTGCTTTAATTCGTACAACGCGTTTCGGCTCACAGAGCCATCATCAGGTACATACAATACCTGTCTTGTACCTGATGGTGGCTCTGTGAGCCGAAACGCGTTGTACGCATTAAAGCAATTTGTGGAAAAGTGCAATTGTTTTTCTTATATTATGAAAAACTTCGCCTGAATCTGTTGAAAGTATTTCTTATGTGAAAGTCAATGTCATATATATGCACATCGGTGATTATTATAGTAGATTATGGCTACTAAAACAGAAAAATTAATTCTATTTGTTATGAACAAAGTAAACAATACCTATATCTTCAATGGCTCGCGAGTGTGGAATTTCGAGTTCATTATGAAATTTAAAAAATGTGTAACTTCCACGCAGATATATTGGTAAAAATCCCCGACCGGTTTCAACACTTCCGTGCCACTATCAAGAGGATTTTATCTACCTCCTCCATCCTCTTGATAATGTATTGAAAGCATCGAAAGTGTTGAAACCGGTAGGGCGTTGTTGCCAATAAATGCGTGGAAGTTACAAAGTTAATTTAATTTCATAATGAAAACAATACATTCTCATGTTATTTTTTTCGCAAATTGTGCTTGAAATTACACGATGAAGGAACTAATTGCAGTTTCCCACTGAGAAAATATATCCGCTATTTCCCCGTGTAAAAAAATGCTGAGTTTTTCTATCGTTGTGGAAAGTTTTACCTTATCAGCCCTGAGAGAACGCTATTTATTTGAAAATACACTGTGTAAAATACGAGAATGGGTGAAACACGCGAAACTAAGGTAGATTGGTATTTTTCAATTGAAAAATGTAATTTTTCGCTAGAAAAAACTCTTTCTAAGACGTGAACTCTCCCGGGCAATTGAGTGGTAATAAAAGTGGAATTTGCATTAGAAAAGTTAGTGCAACAACTAAACGGATTGCCAGCACATTTTGTATCATCTTGCTTCGTAATAGCAGAGGACTGTCACCGGTAAAAGAAGTGATTTTTATAAGCAAAACAAACGACATTGCTTTGATTAACACAGTCGCAGTGGAACATGTTTCATTTTTTCTTGCTAAGTTATAGATATTTATTGGTAGCTTAAAATCGTATTAGCTTAGTCGTGTTATTTATTACGATTAACTATGATGATATGCGCACTACCATAGTGCATTATTGAATTTTCAAGATTTTAAATTTTTCTTTCATGTTAAATTATTGAGTTTGAGAGACGTTTCGGAATTAAATAACTAGGATCTTCAGGGCTATAATTACAGTACAGACTTCATCAAACAAAAAACATCAACAACCAATTCTTTTATGCAGAGGTCTCCATGACACAAAACTGAGAGTAACTCTAATAAGACTATATACATATTTATACATGTACTATTCATGTGCTCTATACAAAATTTATATAGTAGAGGAGAAGATATACCAATGACGCAGTAGTTTGTAAAACAATTCCGAGGTAATACTGTTGATCTTCTTATATATAAAAAAGAATGTTTGTCTGTTCGTTTTTTATGCACTTCAATACCATTCATCCGATTGCGATGAAACATTGGTGAGTTGTTGTGCGCGTGCCCATGAAGGTTTCTGAATTGTAAAAAAGGTAATTTTGGTGTTTTTTACCCCAATATTGTTTACATTTACTCCCATAATAAAAGCATTGAATTCGGTGCAGGTTTTTCTTTAATTGCTTTTTAAAATTACTTGCACTCGAGATATTGGATGGAAATTTGTATCATAGAACGCATAAAAGAATGCAATATTTAATTCTTTCATTACATTTTCTCATACGCTTCGTTTTTGTCCAAGTACTGCGTATTTCTCTCGAAATTCATCTATTTTTCTTCCTTTTCAGCAATAGAATTTTCCTTGGCAACCAGGCGTGAATATCCATTTAATACCTAGCTGTTTCATGAGTGGTTATTCATGCATACAGCACCTAAAGGCCAGATTCAGTGACTAATTTGATAGTTGTAGCCAAACGAATACAGTTCCCCGTTCGCCTTGCCTTCTCAATGACCATCAACAAGGCAAAAGGTCAATCGCTTCAAGTGTGTGGATAAAATCTGGAAAATCCATGCTTTTCACAAGTGGGACAGCCGGAAAGTTTTTTTGCAGAAGGTGGTAAGACCAAAAATAATGTATATCCCAAAGCACTTTAATACAATTTTTCAACTTTAAATAAAAACACAAAAAGTAATTTTCTTTCATTTATTTTTTGCATGTAAATGTGTCTGCTTTCTAAATTAGTGCATACTTAGAAAGAAAAAGAGGTTTTGCAACACATGCCGGGGAAACATTGGTGAGTTTTGAGCGCGCGCATGCGAAGGTTTGTGAATTATTAAATCCATCGTAAAATAATATATGGAGCGTGAGTCGTTTCAACAAATGAGTGTTGGCATGCGAGATTTTCAAAGAAGCGAGGAACGACAAGCAAGCAACGAAGCAGATCGTTTACGAGTTGCTCAATCACGTGCAACAGAATTGTATCAGTGAGTCATTATATCCTGTGCAACAGATTCATATAAGTTAGATTTTGTGTAAAAAGTTATGTAATTTATTTGTCCGTAGAATAAGATTTTAGAGCAGCGGTCTCTTTTTTTGCATTTTTTAATTGCTATCACTCATGATATAGATTTTAAATTTTTATCATTTGATAGCTTAAAAAACAAGGTTTTGAATTCTTGTATTTGATTTTTCGTATACGCTTTGCTTTTTCCTAATATTGGATTTTTAAGATCGATAATCTTAAATTTTTGCACTACGTCAAGTATATAATATTTTATTTACTAGGAAACCGCAGCATAGGCATGGAATAGAAACTTATGCCATCATTTGCGCTTTAAGAATTCCTGTGTAGGTACAAGGAATTAATTGGACTAGGTTTCAAATTCGTTTAGGGACCGAATTTGAACGAAAAAAAGATTTGCGGGCCAATCCATGAAAAGTATGGAAATCAATGGAGACTTCAAGATAGAATATTTTATTTTGCGAATACACAAAAAATCATTGTCCTTCATTTATTTTGTACATGTCTGCTTTGTGTATGTGTACCGACTTAGAAAAAAAGAGGCGTTGCAACGCATGCCGGGCACAGCTAGTACAACTATATATTGTAATAGCATAAGCATTGGTGGTTGATGCTTTTTGTTAGATGAACTCTGTATGGTAGGTAATTACAGCCCTTAAGATGGAAGTTATTAAAATCTGAAACGTAGACACGGTATAGCCATTTTGATATTTTGGCCTATCCTCGATGATTTATCCTCATTGAACATCTGAGTTCGAGATTCACAACACTGAATTTAAATCTTGCGCTCGACGAAGTGATGGCTACTGGGATTGATCCTTTATTTTGTGAACTCGGTAGCAAATGTTGTGTAGGTTTTCCACTATCTGGAAGCATTCATCTACGTGAAGTAAGGAGAGCAAAGCATATGAGCGTGATGGAACTCAAGAGACCGCAGGGTACGCCCATGTGTCCCCGCGCTTCCACGTACAATCCCCTGTCGTGAGCTCCTTTCTATACGTGAACGTATATTCTCTTCCTAATACCCATGCTACCACGCTCATTTTGCTCAAAAGAAAGGCCGTATAGATTTTTCTGACTCGACAGGAGACTAAACTCACCCATCGGAGGGGTCCCACCCTCTTCAAAAGAAGTAATTATCCGTTCCACAAGAGTTTCGCCTCTGTTCTGTGTTGGGAAGAGTCCTCTGGATTGCCGATGATACAACCCTATGAGGGAGTGGTGTTGAGAACGGCCATCCAGAGAACTCTGGTGTTGGGATACAATTCCCAAAACAAAATGGTTGAAAAATAGATAATTCGACCGAAGACAGTTCAGTCGAATGAATGGGAACTACAAGAAACTTTAATAAAGGTTAACTAAAATGTCATAATTCCAGTGCTTATGTCTCCCTTTATTCCGGAATCCACGTGTTTCCCATAACCCATGCGGCGATGAGACCCGTCACGTTGTTGTCCCGCCCGTTCATTTCCGACATGCGGCCACTTGGAGTTCAACTCTACGAGATGGAGTGCCAATCAATCGATGAACACTTCTCGACACGAGAGCTCTTCTGAAAGGTTACAGACGCTTCACATTGGTCTGACCCCTACCCTGAGCGTGAGTTCACGCATTTCCCAGGGACTAGGAAAGGGGGCGTGGGACGAGTAAGGGATCCCGGCTGGAAAGGAAAAGGAGGAAGAGCCAATTTTAGGGAGACCCTTGTCTCAGAGTCCTGGCCATTTGTACACAAGCCGAAGACCGAAAAGACTGCGTTTCGCATGAATAGAAAATTAGTCATTTCCGCTGATACCGCGATACTCGATGGATACTACATTCGCGAATTTATTATTTTAAGAAGGTATAAAGTGATGAAATTTTATGAAACAAAGACTACGAGGCTAATAACAATAGTGCAACCTAGAAAGCGAAAATTATGTATTTATATTTCTCTGGTTTAATATTGAAGGAAAATGGGCATGGTGTCAGAGCTAGTTTGGGCAGAATCTCCTTAGCAAAAGAGGCTTGCGCTAATGGTGAAGAATTAATGGCAGGAATCTTGGGTCTGAGTATTAGGGAAAAGGCTGAAAAAAGCTTAGTATGTAGCGTATCATTATATTATGCTGAAACTTGGACGCTGAGAGATAAGTATCAGGGTAGATTTGAGGTTTTTGGGTTGTGGGTGAGGAGGAGAATGAATAAAGTGTAATGGACGTAGAGGAAGAGCTGTGGGAAGATGATGGGAAGGTGGGTGAGAAGAGAAAAAGTTTGAAGGGGATTAGGAGGAGGCAGAGTAGGGCGCTTAAAAAGATAATGAGAGAATGCGAGGGAATACTGAAGGCAGTGACAGAAGGAATGATGCTGGGTAAGCGGGGTAAAGGAAGAAAGAGAATAGGCTTACTGGATGGGACGAAGAGGGGTAGGATATCAATAGAGTTAAAGAAGGAAAGTTGGGATTCCCTCTATATACTCTTCCTTTATTCTCCGAATAATCCTTCCCTTAAAAACCTTATTTTCTTCAAGAAGGCAAAATAGACATTTGCAGTGGAACAGTACTTCCAATAACTACGAAAAAAGAAATTCAGTTAATGACGTTGAAAATAGATACAGTAAGATGTACGTGATGTTTTACGTGGTAAGCCAGATAAGAAATGAATAATTCAACCAAGTATTGTTCAGCAGAATATCAAAACCATAGTTATCATTATTTGCATTCGCCGATGATCAGTTTATAACATAGGATAGAGAAGAGAAATAGCAATGATGTGGAGAAGAAGAGTTATTATTTCCAATTTGAGAAGTAAATGAAAGAGTACAGTGGTAGCGAAACTTGTTCTCAGTCGGATCCGCGAAACGTGACGTCGAGGAGGGGAAAAATCTCGAGGAAGGGGTTGGCCAAGGTGCGGATTGGATAGGACAGCACATGACAGGCAACGCTTCCAACGCAGTCACTACAGTTAACTTGGCACAATGTTTACTATCCAAGCAAGGCTGGATTGAAAGAAGCTGATATTGGTTGCAACGCCCATCCCATCTAAACAATTGAATTAAGAGCCAGATAGATCTACAAATTTGATGAGAGTAAAATATTGAGGATTTTGCTGTTGACCAAGAATGTGCGCGACTTTTGGAACCCTGATAGTCAAACGCAGACACTACCATAAACCCCCGTACGGAGCTAGCTCGTAGCCAATTAGGTTCTGATCTAGATAGCCTTCCGCCAACATGTGTCGCTACCACTACAGTGAAGATATTAATTTACCCGCAGAAGGTGGCTCCTTAAAGATAAATCCTCATGATGTGAAATATAACTACATCTCCTCTTAACCTCTCTCCGTTAAGAACGAAGCCTTAGTAGTCACTTCTTTAATCGGGGCATGGGGTTTTGTGCGCAAATCCTTTCATTTCACTCATTCATGGGGTTCGAGTGAGGATGAGAAATAACACGGGTGGTGGGAGGAGGATACGTGTGCGTATTCCCATGAAGTTGGCGGGCAGGCAGCTGGAGGAGAGATTCGCGGTCGCGAGGGCGTAAAACTGACACGCTCAATGCGTAATCCAGGCGGATCTCTCTCTTTCACTCTACCGGAGAGAACGGCTCGTTGAAAAGGAATTGAGTAGAGTACAAGGGTAGAGGAGTAAAGCGGAGATGTAAAGGTTGGAGGGTGAAGAGAGAGAGAGAGGATCCATTGCTGAAGTCGATCTGCTAGCGAGTGTATCCGGGCGGGAATTTATTACCCACCCGTTCCCGGGAATCTGACACGATTTCACGTTTCCGAATCCCAATAAAAGTTAAACGGGTAATCGAAAAAATTTCTCATCACGCCTAAAAGTAGTGCCATTGTACAAATTTCTTCCAGATATTGATGTATATAGTTAACATATCATGCAAACAATACAACATGATAATATTTATAAGCCGAAGAGATCAAATATATGGCAGCGTCTAAAGAACCCCTAAGATTCAACATCGAAGTTGATGATCAGATAATACTGCAAGAATCACAACTTATATAGCTAACCATACAAATAACAAGCTACGGAGATATGGAAGATGAGGTACGACACCTAGCCATTAAGGAAAATAAGTCAGGGTGCCTTAACGATAAAATTTGGAGAAATAAACACCGAAGGCAAGAAACAAAATCCAGAATTTTTAAAACAAGTAGAAGTCCAATTATGACACGTAAAGCGGCGATGAGACCAGATACATCCATCTCTAGAAGACTATTAGAGACCACAGGGATGAAAATACTTAGGATGTATAGCTGGAAAAACACTGTTAAACAGAGAAAGAAGTGAAATTATTACTTAGGAAATTATGTAAAACAGAAAGCATCAATGGCTTTTACATAAGCGAAAAAAAATAATGGAGCAAACATGCAAGCAGAATGAAAACCGAAGGATTATAGTAGTACTTGGCACAGAAAATAAACTGCCTACAGGTAGAAGAAACGTCGGTCGGTCAAGAAAAAGGCGGCGCGACAACCATAACCAGAATAGCTGCAATTGAAGAAGAAACAGAACATTGGATACTACTATGAAAGAAGAAGAAGATAACAACATATTCAGGTCCATGCCCATACACAATAAGGGTTACGCTATTAATTAACGCCAGCGATGGCCGTACTTCTTAACGCGTGACCCAAAAGTTAATTTCATACATTAGATATGAGAAAATATGGAACCTTACGGTGCAACAGCCAAGGGGAATATTGAAGCCGTTAAAATGAGCAATCGGCAATAATGATTTGTGCCATTAATACGCTGATAACCGTATAGCAATAATTATTCCTCCAAAAAAACACTAAATGGAAATTATTTTTAAAAAGCACTGGACGATCCATCAAATTTAAGAAGAAAAACGCGCGCGATAGCCATGTTAGGTGGATCATTTTTCTCAAAAAACAGGCTTCATTTTTTCGTGTCACGACGCCATTTATTCTTCTTTGATCTATAGTTGGTATAAATAAAAATTGCCGATAAAAATATTTAATTATAGCAAGTTCATTTGCTATAAGAGCAGCATCAAAATTAAAATAGCAATTTCTTACATTATAATGATAATAATTTTAGTTTTTCCGTAGTTAATTACTGCCATAACTGGCCAGCCTACCCTGTTTTCCCGGGCATGAAACAATCTGACTCGAAAGTGTGCGTTTGTAAAATTCAAATGTAGCATTAACCAAGTCAAAATGAAGCTCTTTATCAGCGCTGAAGTGGCTGCTTCTCGTTTATGGTCAAGAGGTGCAGTGAATATGAAATTCTGATCGTCCTCTAATTAAGAACCTTTCACTAGTCATGCTTCATGATGCACATTGCACTTCAAAGACTAATATAGCCCTGGCCACGAACCCCTCCGTCACTCTGTCCTCACGCGACGGCTTTTTGCCGAGAAAAAAACAGTTAGTGATACAGTCAGTATTACCATAACCTATGAAAATAACTGATTTGTGGTAGAAGTATGAGAAATTGGTTTAGGCATGATAGGGTTGAGAGAGAATGTGAAATGGATGCTCTGATAATGGGCAAATATGAAAGGAGCGCGCCTCTTTGATTTCATCATGTTGTGAAAATGGATGAGAGCCAAATAGAAAAACATATATATGCCAGAGAAGTGGATGGAGTGAGAGGAAGGGGTATACCGAGAAATTTATGGTTGTATGCGGTGAAAGAGACTCTGAAGAGGAGGAACATCAGGAGGCTTGAGATCAAGTGAGCGTGAATGAAGCACAGCATGAGTATATCAAAACAAAAGAGGCATGCGAAAATCGAGCAGTACGGAGGAAATCATTAAAACAGAGTGTTTCCGAGGCCTAACACTAATAACAGTGCGTACCTGAAAGGGGACGGCGTGATGGGTACCCACAAATGCTTCTATTTAGCTATGAAAATTAAAAAAAAGACGATACAGGAAATCCTCGGGAAATAAGCTCTCCCGGTCTCGATTTCCGAAGTTTCCATAATGTCGGGAATTGAGGAACCATCGGCGAGCATGGACTAGTGTGTGCTGAGTGGATCGCGGATATATGTTGGCGAGCAAGCGGAAACGAGGTTACGATGACTGGTGCTTCTCTCTTTTGTTCGGACTGATTGGGAAGCAAGATTGCAGCGCCGCCGAAAAGGTGCCGTGAGAGGAACGGGAACTGTGGCGCCACTCGTTAACTTCGCAGCTCTATATTTCTCTCTGTCTCTAGTCTTTTTTCATCCATCCATCCATCATCCTATCCTTCGTTTCTTTTTTGCTGTAGGATTGCATATGACAGCTCCCCGTACATAGAGCTAGTAGCGCACTATTATTTCAATCCGAGTATTTTTTTCAGGTGAAACATCGTCGCTTCACGCCACCAAACGGTATGGGTAGACTGGAAGAACGAATTTTAGATATTGACTAAGTTGTGTATTGGCTAAACGCCGTATTTCACCTACTATAAAGGGTTTTTGACTTAGACGTTGTCAATCGTCTGTGTTGTTGACAACGACTAATGGGTGTGGCTTTTCCGCCATATTTGAGAATTGTCATGGAGGTAGTATAGACAGTAACAAAGTGAGAATGAAAAGATTAATTCATCAAATTGACCAACTCGCAGCGCTGGAAATGCTGCAGAATCATGTTCAGCGACAAGGAACATAACGGGACAGATCCAAAGCGTTGTAAATGTACAGCGAGGTGGAATTTAAACGCTGATTTTGAAGTACTCATCACTTATAACTACTCGCTACACAACGTTTATATACGACAGGGAGCTTTATCAAGGTGATTGCAGGCCTAATTTGAGTACATGGGACGTCAGTCATACGAGCTGTAGACAAGGTGACGACGGCTACCAGAAAAATATATGTTTGCCCCAGTTGGTGTTCTTCCAGCCATTGGCGGCTCCAAGGGGGTAGCAGTAGGGGCAATTGCCCCTCCCCCTCAACCCCAAAACCCGGCGTATTTTATTTATTTTTCATAGACCTAAAACTAGAAGCCAAAATTATTTTATGCTGTGAAGTACGATGGCAGGCATGTGTCTTAAGCTAAATAAGAGCTTTTTCATTTTACACAGAGTTTGTTACGAGTTCCCGGGACGAGACCCCCGGACTCCCCTTTTCCTGGGAAGTATTCCATACTTCCAGAGCCAGTGGTTGCCTCCTCCCCCAAATCTCTGGTCTGGAGCCGCCCCTTCCTTCCTTCTTCCTTCCAGCCGAGTTTTGGTCTGACCAAGGCAATGTTGAAAAATATAAACGTTTACACTCGGCTAGCCTAGCCGGCAGTACAGTAGCTTTTCTTGTTGAGGGAAATAGCAAATGGAGCGTGAAGATTTACTCCTGCATCCCCTGAATGAAACACTATAAGAGATATTGTCCATTAAACCTCCGGTGACGGGCCTGCTACCCCGTACGATTCTAAAAGTAAGTACCTACATTTTTTACTAGAAGTAAATCACCGCAGAGGCAGCTATCCTCAAGCCAATGTGCCTCTTATCTTGTTACACATTAAATGCGATTTCTCAATTCCAATGACTTATACGATTGCACGAGTCAAAATAACTTAGAGATTTTGCCTATTCCTTTGTCACGTTGAAAAAAATTCTTCGATCCTTTGTAACATGCACAAGCCAATGGAAGGAAAAATTAGGACACCAAACATTCAAACTAATAAAGTAGTGTACTTCATCGGGGGTCATGTTACCCACCATGAACTTGCACCAATGTGTGGCATTCACAGTGAAAAAAAACACATATAGCTGCTTTAAGGAGGTTTAACTGCGACTGTGTGAGCCAAAACAAATACTGCGTTTTTGTTTGTATAGTTTTAAAAAACTGCTTTCACAACTGACATGCCTCAGTCATCAGGAAACAAGATTAAGATACAAAATATGCTGATTATTCGACGATTATAATCATTGATGAACACTTTTTCCAGCCACAGGAGCCGACTGCAGCGCCATTTTTATTGAAGGATTTTGACTTCAATTCCTTCAGTCCTACGAAAAGCGTTGAAAATTCGCTTGCTGTGATCTTCGTAAACAACTTTAGCTCGTGGTGCCAGGAGTACTTGAACTGGTCCGGAGCCTCATACCGCACGACTCAATCGCCCTATAGGCCACTTTGCTTAAATCTTAGTAAATGCACTGCAGTACACTTCTTTCGGAAGTCAACACACCAACGCTATGTCTACACTTTGGGTGGAGTAAACATAAAGCCGTCAGACGAAGTAATATATCTGGAAATTGCCTCAACTTCAGACCTATCGCGGAGAACACACATATTAAACTTATGCGGCACAATCTTAAAGAAACTAGGATTCATCAAGCGTATAGTAGGAAGGTCCTCGGATGAAAATGTGAAGTAGAAGTGCTACTTCGCTCTGTTTAGGCCACACCTCGAATACGCCCAAAACATTTGGAACCCTGGACAGAAAGGTTCAATTCAAATAACAAATAAAATACAAAGGAAAGCTGTGCGCTTCGTTAAAAACTGTTACGAGCGAACAAAGAGTGTTTCACAGCTTTTAGAGGGATTAGATCGGGAGCCACTAGGGACTCGGAGGCTACACGCTTGGCTTAGATTGCTTGAGAAATTCAGAACAGGTGTGTTTCAGTGTGACTCAGAGAATATCATTTTGACGCCGCACTACATCTCTAGGTCTGATAGCAAAGATAAAAAAGAGAGATACGTTGTCGTACAGATAGGTACAAAATTTTTTCTTTCCCCACACAATAAATGACCGTAATAAAAATTGATATCCACTTGAAACACTCCCGAAATACACTTCACCTTTTCACCTCCGTATAACATTTTCCTTTGCACCTTTACGCGCCTGGTGTCCTAACACTCTGCCACACGCCCAAGCGGCGCGGCGCGGCGGCTCGCAGGGTAGAATGTAGACGTAGATGTTCGTAGATTATGGCGAGGTTCAAAATAGTTAAGCAATTCTTTCTAGCCATATGCCGCGTTGAAGGCCAACTTTACCTTTTTTAAAATAAGAGGGTAACTCAATAAATAAGTCGCAAAATTGGATAGCGGTAACAATAATCAAATTAACTTCCTGAAATTTATTTCACTTTAATACATATTCAGCCAGTGCATTCAGACACTTATCCCATCTCCTTACAAGTCCTTGATAGCCGGCAGCAAAGAAGTGTTTTGGTTGCTGTCGCAGCCAACTAGTAACCTTTTGGGCTACGCCATCATTATTTTCAAAACGTCGGCCACCCAAATGATTCTTCAAGGGCACGAACAGATGAACATCACTGGGGGACAAGTCGGGACTGTAAAGTGGATGTTCCAAGCGTTCCCAATGAAATGTTCGTAACAGCTTAACGTAACGTTTGCGACTTGTTTATTGACTTACCCTCGTATTATATGCACTTGGGAAAGCATTACTTTAGTCAGCCATTTTATGCCTTTATAATGGAAAACGATGAATTTCTAAATTTATATCACCTGCATCGTATCTAAATTCGACTTGAATTAAGATGGCTTGGTGCTTTAACTGGCTAACACACCCGACCGGCAATTAGGAGATCCGGGTTCAAATCCCGGTCATGTCAAATGAATTTTTCACGGCGAATTTCACCGTCTTTGATGTATATCTTCGCAACCGTGCGCGTGACTGCGTACCATATCATTTGTGCAATCGCAATGATTGGAGAAAAAAATCTGATCTACAAGTTGAAGAGGAGGCTGGAGTTATTTATTCAAAACAGATCGAGTCAATTGTTAACAATTTGTCAATAAGCTATTAAACGATATCCTTCGTAACACAACCACCTGCCGCCTTGGTGATAAGGAAGGAATGTGATAAGGAAGATAAATCGCCAAAGAAATTCTTTTCACTTGGAATAGACGTCCTTAGATTCCGTATCCTTGTACTGTAATAACAGAGCATTCCAGCGGTTTAAGCATTTCTGAAGATATCAGTTACGACTCATTTATCTTATAAATAGAAAATTTACGGCACCAGCAAAGTCTTGCCTACCATAATAACCTTCTAATTGATTTTTTTCCATTTGCTCCGTAAGGGAATTGAACATATTGGGTCTAATTACTAACAGATGACGATCGAAAAACGGGTGCTCAGGTCCGTATACCTCAGGGGCTACGTTCAAACAGTTCAAATCTTCGCGTCACCAAAGATTGTTTTTTGCCATTCCTTGCTCGTCCATTATTGATTCTATTAAGTGTAACCTCGCTCAGGGTTCGATAAACCAGAAAATAAACGCAGCGTGATTCCCTGATTTTTTATGCCACCGCCTATTCGAGATTCCGCGCACGCAGTTACTCGCCGAAGCGTTTGACGGAGGCGATTTCCCCGGACGGACAGGGAACAGGCGAGCGAGGCCGTCCTTTATTGACCGACCGCACATGCAGGAGAGCGCGTTACGCTAAGGGTCCCTGCTGAAATGCAACGGTCCCTTAAACGGAGAAAGTAGGGAAAGCCACGCTGGGCAGGATACACGTATATATATCCAAGCCTACAACGCAGCGTGTCACTTGATTGTCACGGGCGAGATTGTTCTGGATTCTCCAGTTTATATTAAGGTTGTTCCACCATAAAAGGACCTAAATGTCATTTTATTCACATTCTGGATACTTATAGAAAAACAAGTCCTCTATCTGATATGGAAAACCAAATGTTACCTTTCCACGCTATTTTTCTCGCAAATCGAACTTCAATTTACATAGTGTTGAATGCGGCAAAGGGAGAAAAATGGGGAAAATAATTTTTTTCTACCTAATATAAATGCTATGTTCATGAAAAACTGTGTACACGAAGCGAAAACTACCTTAAATTTATTAAAAATAAAATAAATGCATCTTACCATTTTAGGTAATGAGTAATAAGCTAAATACTGCGATAATTGAAGTAAAAACGTGGTAGTTCCATAGATTTGACGCTGCATTCGGCGTCTATTGCTATAAAAAAGTGTTAATTAAAAATGTATTCTTGGAATAATCTGCAAATGTTGTACCTTAATTTTGGTTTTCAAAAGCTAACGCACGTCATCAGCGGAAGTAGGATTGTTTTTAACCAATTCAATAATAAGTTGGTATTCAGTATTTGACTCTTACAGTCACGGCAGAACCACCTATTAAGTGACTATCTTTGGCGGAGCAATTTGGAATAATTAAACATTGAAAACGAAATGATCAGACTCCGGTCTATGAAGAATTTCCCCATCAAGGAATTAATGAAGAAAGAACTATGTAAAATTCCACTTTAGAAAAATATTATTTATTTCGACCTCGGTTTCGACTGGTTATGCCATCATCTGATCGAATTAAATAATACTTTTCTAAAAAGGAATTTTACATAGTTCCTTAAAAAAATGAAAAACCGTGCTGGACTGGTACATGATCATTTGAAGCCCACCACGTAATGGCATTTTGCGGGTGAGATCGTTCAGAGCTTTCCATTATCAATATTATGAGTGCTTCTTTGAAGGGGCACTTTCAATTCTAAACAATAAAAAATTCTTTTAGCAAATTCATAGTGTTCCCCAAAAATCTAAAATTAGAAGGTATAATTTTATCTTAAAACAGGAAAATTTGGAAAGGCCAGGAATACAGCACGAATACGCACGCATTAAGTAAGTACATATTGGGATAGGAAAATTCCATTGATTTCGCATTGAAATATTAGAATTGAAAAAAATATTGTAATGAATGGCTGGTACAATTGAAGCATTAAATTCTAACAAAACAAATTAGAGAATAGCTCAAAATATGCGAGTATATTAATCCCATTCGTATATAAGTCGTAAATTATGCCGCGCCCAGACGTTGATTCAGATTGAGTCCAGGAAGCCAAAATTCCCCGGCCTCACTAACCCCTATCAAATAATTATGCATGCCTATTTTTTCCAAAAAAAATGAACTGAGGAAGAGGAACACAAAGGATGGTGTACCATAATCAGAATAGGAATGGGGCTGTCTCAGGGTGGCACGAGTCTACGGAGCTCAGGGGAGAAAAACCTCGTATAGTCGCTTACTTATGCAGCATATCGCAACCTTACCTACATTCCGCTTAAATATGAATATCAAGAGGAGGAAATGAATCTTCCATTCATTTAAAGGTTACTCTATGTCCAACGGTAAAATATGTTACAAAAACATGGTAATAACACAAAAGCAACTAAACAAAGGCTTGGGTAATTTTAAAAAATGACTTATTTGCCTTAGTGTGTGATTTTTTCCTTTTTGTCTTACCATCGTATGGATATAACTTTTCAAGCTTGTGCCTCTCTTCATCTTTCTTTAACAGTGATTTCAAAGAAGCATGTTTTTTCTCTCCATTGTATGTACATAACTTTTCAAACTTGTGCCTATCTACTTCTTCCTTTAGCTGTGATTTCACAGAAGGATGTTTCTATCTCTCAGATGGCAGTAATATTATGCTATATAATATTACTATATACAAGGTTTATACTATACTATACATTACTATAAATATTATAATATACAAGGTCAAACTCGCCTTTTATAACCGCAAAATAATGCCATATAATTCGAAATTAAGAAGGCTATTCTATCATATTGCTCAGTGCAGAATATTGTGCATTAAAGTTGCATTTTGACTCAGTGCCGTGATGAAATTGAACAATCCAAGCAAATATTTCGACTCCACTGTAGAAGTCTTTTAAGAAGACATGTACCCAACAGGAACACAAGGAAGTCATTATCTTGCTGTGTTTGAAGAACGGAGAAGACTAAAGGCCGTTTCAGATGCTATACTTATTTCAGAATTGCAAATCAAACCAAATTCAGCGTACTTAAATCATATCGTGTAAGAGGCTCAATCGTATTCGATGGTCATATTGAATCCGATTTTCAATACTCAAAACAGAAATAAGAGTCATGCTAATTTCTCATCCGAGTCTCGCTTCCAACTACCAATCACAGGCTAGGCGGGTAGAGCGTTTCAAGGAAATACCGATGACGGAGCTGGAATCAACTCAACATGGTTTTCATCACGAAGCGGTGTGATATAGTGCATGTTCAGTTTTCTCGTACTTGTTAAATGCGCTCCTAGACCCGAAAAACAGCCTTAAAACTGATCTAAAAATATAAGAGTAGGATTATTCTGTATTATATAAAAAGCATCAATTATGTATGCATGAACAATGTAAAAAAATAGCTCCTGGGCATGCACCGACCATAAATCGAAACGGAGAGTAGGATCGTACGAAAAGATTCATCCGAGACTTTCAGAATTCAATTTCGAGTACGCTGATTTGAATTAAATTTTCAGTACTGAAAGGGGTGCCATGAAAAACGGCCTTAAGTTCGGAGGGTTTTCTCTGGCTTCTCTGCGTAGGGTTGTCCTAAAATCAACCATGTATCCCATACTACCCCGTTATTCTTACGGACCACCCCCTAAGCAATGTCTCTCCGATTAAGTCTCTTCACCGCAAAGAGATGCCACAGCCGAATTTCTCTCATAACAAACCTTTAGCCGTTCCAAACGAGTCCCTGAATTAGGCATTGAGGTATTCCACACAGATGGCTGAGACGTTTGTAGATTTACGATTTCAGTTTTGTCAGGCTTCGATTTACCATTTTCGAAAAATTGGAAATCTGTGCTAAAATATGTTAGCAACAGTTTAGCAAAGGGTAATGATTACTCTCTTAAATATCCAAGTTGGTAATTTTAACAGTTACAAAATCCAGGATTTAAACCACCGATGAGACGACCGGAAAGTAGACAGGGAGTTTGAAGACCCAAAACCCATCTCACTATGACCCCGTGAAGGAATGACGCATGATTTTGTGCCATATGAATAAAATTAAATGGCGTGAATGTCGACAGATAAAGAACTTTCTCACTCGAATTTCGACGCAAAGGTTAAGAAATGCAAACTTGGAGCTCGTATCCTGTGCGGTGAACGTAATGACGCGCAGAAAATAATGCGCGAATACATCATCAAAGCTGGAGCGGAGGCGAAGTGATTAGTGGACGCATGGACAAAAAAGACTCCTCAGGTGAGCCAGCTCTCTGGTTTCTTTGAACACTGACGCCCACGAGTGAACAAGAGTAAAAATTGAAAAGACTTGACTTTCTATAGGGAACTCCCACTCCATTTCCTGTTTGAGAGGAAATCTCTAGAAACATGACTTATTACTCTCGTTACCATCGTGAGAGGGCTTAAGATACTACATGCACGTTATTCCCACCATTCCCTAGTTTTCTCATAATTTTCAATACGGTACATATTTTTAGTCGAAATCTTTGCATGCCTTTACCTTTACATGTTAACATGACTATGATCTCATGCCCTTAACCCTTCATTGGAACGTTATCCCATTCAAAGATGGCAAAAAGTGAACAAGAATCATGACACATATAATGAAGCCGACTCCTATCACCATTCCATTAAGAATTCAATTTTTATGGAGCATCTGCGGCTACACATTTCATTATAGCGCGAATAACTATTTTTCTTCAGTCGTACATAAACGGATGATTTAGTTTTTATACAATGAAAATTGCGCACTGTCCATCTCAATGATGACATATTTGAGGCTTTCCCGACATATTATTCTGGTGACTTCTTCAAAGAACTTCCCATTGGGTTAATGAAGATGAAGATGATGCCTTCACCTACAGCACTGAAGATGATAGGAAAGTCTCCAGTCAAAACGTAGGCCACCATGAAGACATTAACACCGTGAGAAACAAGATAATAGTTCATCTGTGTCCAGCTCTCCGCTAAGGATAAAACTTGTCCGTTAAATTTAGGAAACATAATCTTTTCACAATTATACTTTTGTTCATTTTAACAACTCTCCACAAAACTTTAATTTCCCGGCCTAGTAATTAAATTGGATGCATACAAATACTCAAAGAAGTTAAACTTTAGCGCCCGTCACACACTGAGGAGACGCTACACTATACGACACCAACAGTGAAACGATCATTCACCTGGACAGGGGCTCGAACACATAATCCCCGCAAGTTTTCTTATCTTAACAGGACGATTGATGATTAAAATAGACTCCCTGCAGAACTGTTTCAGCCCTTTCCTGGCAACTCAAAGATTTTTAAGAATAGGTGCAAAAAATTTATTTCGGAAAACTAATTTCAATGTTAATTTTAAATTTTCGATTTGGCTTATTTAGTTTTTACCTTGGTGATGTACTTTCATTCTTTAATTGTTACCACCTGGCAAATAGCCAACTGATTTGTATAATAATATTAATAATAACCGATAACCCAGGAAAGAGCTGAGTCGAATTTATGAAGGCATTTGAGACCCCTGTAACATTTTAATCTTATACAACGCAGTCAAGAATTCATTACTATAGATGAACAGCAAAAACATTGTCCAGTGAAGTAGGAATGTTAAGCCATCCTTTATTCTGTTACTCCCTCGTCATTCGCACCTATTCCCTTTACTCAAAGCATTTCTTTTAACTCCTATATTCCCTGTATTTTAAACTCTCTTGTGTTCCTCGCAGATTTTCGGCTGAATTCCATGAAACTGAATTCCCTTTTCCACCCTCCCGATCCCCTTTCCCTTTGTTCACAACCTCGACACAGCTCATCCCACCAAATCCTTTTCCGCCAGTTTCTTTTTCACATTTTTTTCTTTATATTCCTCCATCCCTTATGTCTTCCAAACCTTCCCTGACCTCTCCCTTCTACATCCCGAGCTAAAGGAAGGACTTGGCAATGAGAAATCTCGGCATTTGGAACTTCAGATGAGACGAGGGAAACTTTTTTCTTGATTGGCCGTCACTCAAGCAATTCGCATCAACGTTTCCTTGATTACCATCGTTGAGGTACCTCAAATCCCTCCACCCCACCTTGCCTTCGATATCCTACGGGCTCAGCATCACCGAATGCGAACACCAACGGCAACCGACAGCTGTTTAATTTCACAAGTGATCCGCACACTTCATTGGTTGATTGGAAAAAGAGAGAAAAGAGAAAATACCATCGACAGAGGGATGGATTAAGAAACCTATTGATGATCCTGCGTCTCACAAGGAAGCATGTTCGGCTTTTTAAATGTATTCATTTGTAAAAATGATTTAAAGTTCAAAATTACCTGCAAAATTAAATCGCTTGTTCAAAGAAGTTGTCATCTACCCAGACATTGCCATGAAGTGGACTATGAGGCTTTTACATTTAATGTAAACAAGCCGATAATTTCTGTTTTTTTGAGTGAGAGCTCAAATTTAACCTTAAAAACTGCGTTACTAATATTAATAAATTTCCGAAAGATAAAGGAGTTACTGGAGCTGGAATCCAACCAAGGATATTCGTTTTCTTGCTGCTCCCGGTGCAATGCTGCTAATGAAGTCCTCTTGTGTTTTCCACCAGGTGAGATGATGAACGGCTGGTGTTCTAATAGCCTATTACTGCCATCGTCCTCAGAGTGTCGAGAGCCGGAATAAATTTAATTCCGTAATTGTACTTCCCCGCCGAGGCCAGGTGACATATCGGACATGGGTTGATTATCAAACTGTGTATCTTCCTCACCATGGGTTTTCATGATTTGCTGAGGGAGTATCTGGTGTCACGGTTAGTGGATCATGAATACTGCATTTCGAATTCCATAGCCACTGTAATTAAGTCATGTGTCCTATTCACGTCTCCCAACAGCAGGATTCGATGAAGTCTCGAAGGATCAAGTATGAAGCTAGTTGAACGGTCGCCGTTTCATCCCGCATAATAGACAGGATGGCTCTCGATCTCCATACGTATCCAATTTTACCCCATTTCCCTCATCTTTCTCTTTCAACCCAAGTTCTCTGAAACTCTCCTATATCAGTGGGCATCGTGTGACCTCGGATTGGCCTTATTTGCGATTCCGTTTGCGAAGGAGAGGGGGAAAGCCCCGTCGAGATAGAGTGAGACGGATTAAGGAAAACCTTTGCGCGAGGAGGCAGAAGACAAGCCGCTAGGTGGGGGACTTGGATCATTTTATTTCAATACTCGCACGTGCGCCCCCTTTCTGTGTATCGACTGTCTTCTGTCGACAAGAGGGCGGCCACGGGGGAAGGCTCCAAACCGCCCATTGTGAATTCTTACTCGAGGAGTCGGTCAATCGTGGGGAATCAAAAACTTCAGAGCCTTTTCTTGAATTTAAATTCTGTTCGCATTAAATGAAGCCCAAATAAGGGCTCATCATGGGGCAACCCTATTAATAGAAACCATGTTAATTATATATATTAATGCAGATGATAATATTAACAACATATGTTATTCAATAGTTTACCTGAGAATGAAAGGGGAATGAAAACATAACAATGAAGATTTAAGGGAATATCTTAATGCATCAAAGGTAATGACTCTATGAGTAGTCAAAGGGCCTCATTATATGCTAAATAATTATTACCGGCAAATGTTCTTGCGACTAATACTTATCGACGAACTTGAGTACGGATGGTGTAACGATTACATGACGTTTTCAACAAAGGCTATATTTATGTCATGGAGCAAACACAAAGGTAACGAGTAAAAAAATGTAATAATAAATATTTGACTTTTTTTAAACTCTGGTTTTATGAGTTTACTCAGTCCCAGTCAAATCCAGTACGCGAGTGGAACAAAAGGTGAGTTTGCATTCAACGGTTTAGCGATAAAGCCATGGCTTTAACCGCAGAGTAAATAGTTTTATCTTAATTCGAGGACAAATTCGACCTACACTCCTTAAATGGGATCAGAACCCTCTGCCTTTGGGCTGTTGGGCTAGTGCGTTACCAAGCTCCCACGATCGGCCTCCACTAAAAACTATTGCTATTATATCGTCTCTTGGTCACTCTTCGTAATGATCACAGCAGACTATTACTATTGTTGATGTTCTAGACAAACTCATTCAGTGTTTATGCTTTGACTTTCCCCGGACTTAAAGCTTCGAAGACTAACGTCAGTCAGAACTGTGGCAATGCTATAAATACCAGTTTCACAAATTCTGAACGGATTCTCTTCAATCTGCATCACACCGGCGCGGCGTTCCATTTCACGCACCAATCGCATCGATGCGCTCGAAGTCACTCCATTTCACGGATTGCAGGTCTCGACTGAGCCCCGCAAAGAGCATACTGCTCTAAATAATAACAGCTCCAATCGCTCCACCAAATCTTTGATTAGAACTGAGGTGGTGACGTTATCAGGTGCTTCTTTAAAAATGAGAAGGAGTTAAAAGCAATTAAGGTATCTGTTAACAACCTAAATAAGAAATGAGACTGATTTCCTCCTCAAATCAGCTTTCCATTACTGAATTCACGGCAGTAAGAAGAATCTTTCTTTATTATTCATCTATTCCACGAGTATGACCTCCACAAAATATTCGGTACCTTCAAAAGCATAACTCTGTTACTCTCATTTTCAACATTTTATCAACAATCCTTGGTGACCGTTCGCCGTTGCTATTTAAGAAGAAGGATCTAACTCTTTCCCGGCGAATAATATGTGTAAATTCATCTCAGGCTCTCCACCGGTTTGAACTATTCATGGATCACATTTGTGGGCAATTATGAATAATTTAAACCGGTTGAGAGCCCAAGAAGAGCTGCTATTTAACTTTCCCGCCCGCACCAAAGCCTTATCGCACCAACTGCTTAAATGCACTAAAATGGAGCGGAACAGCCGATGGTTCAGTGGCGCATCGAAGGGGATTATGCATGGCACGTAGCGCACCCCTTGTATAACAAAACTGCGAACATAGCCGGATACTTCAAATGAAGGTTTGGCAAAGGATGAAGAAAATACGACGGACAGAAAGGAAGATGAAATAGACATGCTAGGAGAAGAAATACACCTGCAAGAGGAAATCAATCAAAATGAGGAAGAAGTAATGTATAAAGCAGGTAAGAAGACGTTAACAGAAAACTCAAGGACTTGACAGATAGAAAGGTAGGTAGAAACGGGGGTGAAAGTGAACAGGGTTTTTTTGACAATACGAAGCGAGAGGAGGGTAAACCGAAATATAGGAAACCTCTCGTTGAAGTACTTTAGGGAGTAGTGCTGAAGTGCTTTTAAATGCATCCAATCCTTCCTTAGGAGGTTAGATTCTCATGAATAATAGCTGGGGCACTAATAAACGACAATAATGTTGGGTGGATCACATTTCGCCCTCACTAATGAGTGCCAATGTCGATGCAAGTTTCTTATCTGATTTATGTATTTTACAAAATTTTTGTTGCGGCCTAGATCGTTATTAGAGGTTTGTAAAAAGTTTGAAGTGTAAGAAACTTGATGAACATGTTGACACAGTGACCGACACTGCCCCAAGAACATTCCCTGACATGTGGCACTGATTTTCCTATGAGAGATTTGAGATTTATCTCAAGGTAGTTATAACTACTTAGCATCAAGAAGCATAAATATTTCACCTCTTCACGCGATTTTTCTTTGATATTTGATCTCGCCGCTAAAATAAGCCATTCCATCGCACTAATTGTTTTTGAGCTAAATTTTTATTTTTTGTGAGGGCCTTGAAACTGAATTGTAAAAATTAAAGATTGGCAACGGTACTCTAAGGCTGGTGTGACACATTCAACTGCCATCAAAGTCAACTCCATTATCCAAATATTAATCTTTGTTCCCTTTGTGCTCTGAACCTTACGAATGGTAATTATTTCATCATTAAAAGATATGGCTTTCATAAAAATACGAACCACTCCCACAAGGACAACGTTTTCCTCCCAAAGGCGAATTTAAATGAAGCAATTTTTTTAATTATTTTCATTTGATGACATGTCAGACAGCCAAAATCCATGTCCAAAAACTTTTATCTTTAAAAACAATTTTCTGAATTAATTTATTTTGACACCGTGCCAAATCATCAAAGAGGTATTTCAATAGCTACGACATGCTTTTTACATCTTCTCTCATTATTAAAATGGATTACCTGACCGATATCAGGCAAAATAAAAGCTTTGCCATCAATATGAATGACTGGAGAATTAAAATTTTATACGATCTGATAAAATCGGGCGTTGCTCTTGGCAATGAAACTAATTGATATAAAATTTTAACAATGAGTGAAGTGAAAGACAGAACTCCCAATGTTTCACAACAACTTGTTTTAGATTTGCGGTGATGTTTTAGATTTGCTACATCCCTCCAATAGCAACCAGATGAGCCACAATACTCCTTTAATATCTCCACCCACCCATTGGATATTCTCATGAGATTTTTTGAGATATTTTAATTAATTAAAAAATATAAGTTGTTTTGATGGAACCTGTGAACATATTCAAATTTATTGTGATGGCTTTCTTGCATGTGTAGCCTGTGATTTTATTAATTACTTCCTAATTTGCTTATTGATTAGAATGATTTTCAGATATATTCCTATTCTCTATAAGTTTTAAATTCGATTGAAGAACTGCGGATGTTCAAAGATTTAGCTTCTGTAAAAGAATATACTGGCAAATCTACTTTAAAAGATCAGAAGCTTTATCAAAAAGAATAAAGTTGCTTTATAATAAAGAAGCTTTATCATAAAGAATAAGTTAACTTTTTCCATCCGATAAAGAACTACAAAGTCAGGGCAGTCCCAAAATAGTTACGAATACCGATGCTAAACGCCATGAGATAAGAATTTATGAAAAAATAAATTTGTCCAAAATCCTTTTCTTAGATGCAATTTCTTAATTCTGTAAAGAACAGAAGAGGCAGGCAGATAAGAGAGAATGTGAGTCAGAAGTAGACAATATTAGGAAAACAAGACCAGAACGACTCCAACTGAAAATAGCATGTCGTCCCAGACAAGATTCCAATGAGCACCGAGGAACTACATCCATTCGCTGGTTACTTATACGGGGAAAGCGACCGGCAACTAAGATCATTTGTGCGATTGAGGACAAGTGGGTATGTCGGTGAGGGAAGGATTTTTAGGGAACGGAGGTATGGTGGAGAGAAATCTGGCGTCGGTATTAGCATGCTCTAAGAGAAGGACGCTGTAACCTGTGTTTGTATAATAACTGATTAATTTGCCTTAATAACTAATTAATTAATAAATAATTAATTACCTTAATTTGCTCATGTTCATAGAATATGAAAGAGTGTTGGCACTAACTTTTTGGAAGCTCTTAATGTCCATCTTCTGAATAGTCAAAAAGAGGAAAACATTGGTACACTTCCACACTTTAACTGATCAACCGACCATAATTTCGGTACGTTATGATTTTTCGGCACCTTGATGAAGTTATAACGAGCCGAGACCATGATCGGTTGATCTATAAAACTGTGTACCTAATTGTACTCTTTTGAAGGTGCGTTCATAAATCTCCAATGGTTCGCGAGTAAACTTTGTGGAATTTAGAGTTAACTGTGAAGTTAAATAAACTTTTTAAATTCCACACTGGTTTATTAGTAACAACCTCAACCTGTTTCAACACTTTCGAGACTTCATCAAGAGGATTATACTATTACCTTGATAATGGATATGACATAAAAGCGTTAAAACCGGTCGAGGTTGTTACCCATAAACCAGTGTGGAATTTTGAAAGTTTATTTAATTTAACTATTTGTTCATAACTTTGCCTCTGAAGGAACAAAGCAGAGCAATGAAAACACTTATCTGGATAAAAAAATTAAACGCCATTCTGAATTGCTGTTGCATGCAGCCAATTAGCTCTCATAAAACCTCAAGGGACTATAATATGTAACTGTCTTTACACTAGCCCCACGGCTCGCAAAGTGTCGAGCCTCTTTCATTGTCACCTTAGTTGGGGAAGCGAAAGACAACTAAGTTCATTTGTCAGTTGGGGATAAGTGGGTTGGTTTGGGAAGGTAGGATTACGTGGAACTGGTGGAAGGGTGGAGAGAAACCTAGCGTTGGTGTCGGCCAGCTCTCAACGGAAGGCGCAAAGGAGACCACGGGTTAACGGCCCATCCGACGGTCGGAGCACTTTGAATAAAAATCTCTCCAAAAAGCACCCAAGAAGGGATCGGGATTCTACTGAAAAATTACTACCACAGACGGAATTCGAACACGGTACCTCGAAGTGTTAAGCCAATACTCTAGCCAACACGTAAACATTACCCAATGTTTTGCTACATAGAAGTCGCAAATTTTCATTCATTTCAAAATTTAGAAACAAGTAGGTGAGATACTTAACACTTTCAAGGCCACAGGGATGTGAAAGAGATTGTAATGCAGTCCACGTGCATGGCAATCGCTTGTATGCATGTTTACGTGGACACTCATCACATGCAGGCGAAAATCGAAAAACTCATTGAACTGGAAGAAATCTAATTTCAATGTCCGGACCGAAAGTTAATGTTAAAGAGAACACGGCAGTTTCTGACCCTTCTCCCTTTAACATTTTGCTCAAGTTCAAGGAGAAATAGAAAAGTTTAGTTGTCAGTTGTACTCACCAAATGTTCTCATCACACAGAAAAACCAACTTTTGGTGAAAATGTTTATTTGTGGATAAGAAGACATTTCCAAATCTCTCACAGCATTTACGCGCATGTCTAAGAGTCTGTTCACTAGGCGGATGAATAATTTCACCCGATAGTAAAACAAAGCGTAAAGAATGAGGCGGACTGAATCATACACTCTGTAGTGTGATGAATACGTCTCCCTTTCACATATTCACTTTATCACTAGAGCACATCATCATAAGAGCTAGAAAGGCTAAGGGATAATTTTTACAATTCATGAGGAAACACTTACTCTGAAAATATCAATCAATTTTCCCCCTAGTAGTCCAATCTGTACTTCAATGGATGATTTAGTTTTATTCTACACTCTATAGAAGAGCCTTGTTAATTCCAAGGCGCAAGCAGATATTATTCCTGCATCAATTATATGGTACAAGAAACCCAATCCAGTACAATGAACTACCTTTATCTGCTTGACTGTTGCAGGCTTCACTTCGTAGAAGTTACTAATATCAGTACTCATGATTAAGACAACTTAGTACTTTTCTACAATATTTTAGTATTGCAGGACGTATTTCACCACTTTACAATAACACAATGTTGTAGAAAAGTACTAAACTGTCTTAATCATGAGTACTGATACCTTAATCTGGTCTCACTTTCACCAGATGGCGAATATCACAAGCTGCATGGAGGCCGTATGATAAAGTAATATTATCAATGATTAAAAATCGATTTCCATGATTTTCATGCAACGCTTAAGTTAATGAGCAAAGTTGAACTCCCAGATATACTTTTACGTCAAAAATTACCACAAAATAACTTCATTTTAAACGTATTGTTAATACGTTCTCCGATATATGCGAATGATATTGCGAATCATAATTCGGATGAACATTTACACGTTCATGCACCGTATAAAACGGTAATTTTCACGCATGAAAAATCATGCGCATGATCATCATAGCAGAATTAAAACATGTGCAATTTTTGATCGCATTATCCCATGAATGATCGCATGAGACGAGCGCACAGCATCCGTCTTCGTTTTTTTGGTGAATTGAACCACCGAAATTTAATTGGAATGAGTTTTTTAAAAATGAGATATGGGAATTTTGCTTCATTTCGATGGTTCGAATAATGCGTTTTGGTTCCTGCCAATTACTTGTTCTTTTAAATCGTTCAAATTATATACAAAGATGACACTTCCAAATGATAAGCAAAGATGATATTTCTGTTGCCCTAGCCCACAAAAATTATCCCAGAAGGGGCTTAAATCAAGCAACCGAAGATGATGCATTCAAATGATATGCCGACAGATACGCAAAGGGCATTGGTATTCCGAATGTTTTGAATGCTACAGGAGATATTTTTATGTGTACATCACCGCAATAGAACGAGAATCACTTTGTGCTGTTGCCACTAAAAACATCTGCAACAGCTCTTCTCCGTTTACTCTTATATCATTCATAATTTTATTTAACTGTCGTTTGTCATTACAACTACCATGTAATGGGAAAAGTTAAAACAATTGGCACATACCCAACCTTTAAAAAGTCCGCTTTCATATTCCGATAGATAATTTACACCCTTCTGGAATAATTAGGCTTATCGTGCTCTCGTTAATTCTTGTTCGTCGTGTATGATCTTTCATAATCATGCTTGATGATAATTAAGATTGCATTAGATTGCTCATCTGCCATTCTTAAAAAAATGCTCCAAGGTCCTCTATCAGAAGTTCATCTTGAACTCGGCTTAGTACCCCTCGACCTCTGTTCCTCTTCTCTATCAAGAGTTTTGTCCACACATTCCGTCTCACAGCTTTCTGCCACATAGTTGTGGCTGCTAGCATAATATTGGAAACTGTGGCAGCGGTCGCTAAAATTACATCCTTCGGGTCCACCACTAGCATCTTGACTTCCTTCGGATTAAGGTAAATTTACGACGCTACAAACTATGTTCCCGCAAATATGCACATTCAGATGACGCAAACAAACCACTCCTATCGTCGATACCCAAGAGATATGATCGAAACAGCTGCGTCGGTCGGAATTTTTTCGGTGAATCGATATGAACTATCGATAGTCGTACCACTGCGCATCCTTTCAGCGTATAAAAATCATAGAATTTAATTCACCGTATAAAATAGACACTACTACAGGTCATCATTGAAAATCATTCGCGAATTGATACTTGAATGATCATTCGCCGTGTAAAACAGCCTATATGTAAACGTGAGCGAAGGAAAAAGAATCCTCAACGTATAGCTCTCGCGAAAGCTTATGGCGTTCGGATGCGCAGAAGAAGATGTCGTGGAGGGGGAGAGTTTGGTGGAAGGGGTAGGGAAAAGGGACGTAGGGGAATGCGAAGACATGGCATTTGTGCCATGCATGAGTGCATTTCAAAAAATGGAATTTGTATGACGTGGACAACACAAACGCCGTGCATCCGAACGCCGTAAGCTTTCACGAGAGCTGTAGGTGGTTTGAAATGAGCAAGAGGCTAATCAAGTATGTTTTACGTAAGACGATTCTGGACACTTTTTGACCCCTCTCCCCTCAAGGTAAGACAATGTAAGATTTTATGAACCTTCTTACCTTTCCCTACCATTCTTATAAAAGTTAAAATGTATATGTTGTACGGATGCGAATGGATAAACTGTTCGATGACCGATGCTTTGCGCACTTTATTGAAATAATGCTCAATCAGAAATCTGATAATACGCCAAATATTGTGGAATATTGTCACTGCTCACCACGTAAAATATAAGATTGGTTCTTAATGACCTTTTCAATAGGGATAAATCACCAGAATTCCCAGTAGGCATGCCAGTATTTATGCCATAGTTGAACCTTGACCCAGTTTCAACCACCTTTTTTCGTGGCAGGACGTTTACTGGACACCTACGCTTTTAGAATCCTTTCCTTAAGGGAAACTATGCGATTTTTGCAGTACTAAAAATTTACGCATTTGCCGTCCGGGGAAAATAATAATAATAATTTCTCTGTAGGTAACAGCTTTCACCAATTACTACCTATTTATTATATTTAGACAACACACACAACCATGCCCTGGATGGGGAAAAAACCACCCAAGCGGGACTCGAACCCGCATCCTTCGGGATGGTAGGCGAAAACGTTACCCGTCCACCAACGAGGCCGACGATTATAATAACGTGCTACAAACACGATCTCATGATAAATAAAATCTTACGTAATATGATCTTGGACCCCCACCTCCCTACGTAAGACAACGTAAGGAGAGCCCAACACCCCATCCCCCATAAAACGTTTTACGTAATACTTGAATGGCTCCCAAGACGTTATTAAAAAATGAAGGCCAAAATAGTGTAAAAAGAAAACCATATGCATGCATTATAATGCTCTGCATCAACTTTCTTAATATTCCACGACATTCAGCCAAACTCCAACGTTTCTCTTTTGGTCTTCTATTTACAGCTGCCAACTCATGGGAACTACAAAATACGCTAGATGAAATATTTGCGATGTCATAGCTCCGAAGGTAAGTCGCGACCACATGTCTATCTGACAAAAATATGCTTGCTAAATAAACAAACTATACTTTCACTGATCAATGTAATGAACGACCAGCTTCATCATATTAATCAGAGTTTATTTATTTGGTGACAGTGAATTTTCAAAAAAGTGTGCCAGAAACAACCAATTCAATTTAAAAAATGCTTGAAATATCATTCCCTATCGCCTCCAGAAGTTACACCAATATCTTCTGAAACACCCTGTACTTACAGTCCTTCCTAATTTAAAACATGCTCATTTCATACCGTAGGATAAATCTTGGAGCAACCACTACCATTAAATTACAGTGTAAAATTTAGTACATTTATTTATAAATCAGATTTTTTAACTTTGTGTGCCAGAAAATATTGTAACTTTTGATTATTTTTGCTGCATTGATATAAAATAATTTAAAATTGTTGATAAAACGTTTCGTATTCCACTATTTCATAATAATGCTATCAGATTAGTAGAAATATATGTATAGATATTGAGAAAAAGATTATCAATGTCAATGGTATATAAGTGCAATTATTCAAAAATAACATAAGCATGTGTCCACACTAAATGAAATGAAAATGTATATTATTCGTTTTTCACTTCCTTTTTTTCCATTTCTGATGAACTTTTTTTTGCACGTAACTATGTAATAATTATCAGTGATTGTTCTATGTTATAATTATCTCATGATCCTGGAAGGCCTACGGTAATAAACGCGAATAATATTACAATTATTAATTAAGTTCCTATTTAGGGCTGCGTAGTCACAATGGCGTAGAGTGGCAACGATTTCGGCTACCCTCATGACACTCCACACTTGTCCAGCAATGCACCGCCAGCATTCGCTTCACCAGCTGGACAGAAAGATTCAACCCGCACCATGAGGCTCCATCGATCGGTAAGCCATTTTAACTTTACAGCGAAAATAAACTTGGACATGCCTTGCGGGTGAAGGATTTGAAATACATGACATCAGATTAGAATTGCACTAAACTTTAACAAATTTGGCGAGCGTAGTAGAAAACACTTTAATGCACTAAAACAAAGCTTACGCTTCAACCAGTGTAGGGTGCTGTACAGCAGAGATTAAAACAAAATAAATTCTAGGATGAGCATCAGAATTTCATACGGTATGAAATCAAATTCAGACAACAGTACGTTACATATAATAAGTTTCATCCTTACACGACTTAATTTTGGAGACTTGGAATATTTGAACAAGAAGGAGGTAGTTAACTCCCTTTTTTATTCAACAAGACCACAACAGCTATACAAGTTTCAACTACGCAGTCATTTGGAAAGTAACTTCTTGACTTTTGCTCTCCAATAGGATAAACTTTACTATTTATTAGATCAAAGGGTATATTATATGTTAATTTGAGGGTATTTACATGCAAGTGATGGAGCATTGGCGAGAGATGCTAATTCTTGTAACATTGAATGATAAGAGAGGTAGTCATTTTGTTAAGTTACGGTTAAATAATTATATTTTAGGAATTATCCTATTGGGTATTATTTGAAGCAAACTGTAAATTGCCGTGGTCCATTACGAATTTTTATCGTACATTACGACCCAGAGATAAATTTGTTGATGCCATCGGCACTTATATTTGTCGCAAATTGTTAAAACTAATAGTTTACTTGTGCTAATTGGTCAATAAATAATTGTATAAAAGGGATGTGTGTATTAAGCATTTATACCACTTAACTAGCCAGGGCAAGGCTTTAAGGTTTAGGTTGAGGAGTAAATCACAGGTGGGTCGAACGTCGTATTTATTACATTTTGGCACCAAAAACGTGGGGCAAGGATAGTTGAAAAATGAATAAATATTACCCTTAAAAGAATAAATTGTAACAGTTTCCCATCATGCAGTTCAAAATAACTTAAATATTTGTTAAGAACAAAAGAGGGCACCGGACTTTATTGAAGAACGTCACTGTTTGTTTCAATAATTCGTCGATTGCACGTCCCATTGGATGTAGTTTACTTTTAAATTACGTCTCTTCCAACACGTAACTTCCTCCTCAGTCTGCAGAGATGACTTCCGAGTAACTCTGGGGTACATTAAAGTTTCGGGAGAAAATTTCGCAGGATATTACATTTTTCGAGATGTCACAGGGTATTCACCGTTTAAATTCACGGGTCAGAGCCCAGGATTTCAATTTCCGCTACCTCATGTATATACTCCTTTTACTTCCTCCTAACAACCCAATATGCATATGACCGGTGTAGAGTACTTCAACAGGAATTCTGCTGCCAGTTACATAGATTTGAGAGGAAGGAGAAACCCAAGTATTTTTTTCGCACTGTTCCCGAATAATCAGCATGTTTCAGGAAGATTTTGTCTGTATTATAACGTTTGAATAAGCACGAATAAAGGTCGTAGTTCAAAAAGCAGGAAAATAGTCACCGTTAGAATTTGCAATAAAAAATGGGACCGTGAGGAAGGATTTAGCTACCCCAGAAATATGATCGCCAATGAAGGATAAAGCAGGAGAGATATTGGCTGCAAATAGCCCAAGAAAAGGCGGAATGCTATCGAAAGAAGAACCTAGCTCGCAGTAGCACAAGCCTGTAAGAAAGGAAGAACTAATGCGTATGGTGAAAGCTATCATCTGGCAGTAAAGCTTGGACGATTACTGCAGTAGAACAAATTAGATTGGAATCTTTGGTAATGAAGTGCTTTTGATAAGAAAAGGGTATTTCACTACAGAAGAATTCCAACGAAGAGCTTGGGAGAAAAATAAAATACTGAACATGGGAAAGTACAACAGACAAACTTACTGGACAAAATTACGAGACAGTTTCCTAGAAACAATCATAAAATGAAAAACGAATAGGAAGAATTAACCATGAAAACCAATGATCCTTACTTCAATGCATGAAAAAAATTATGGAGTATGTCAAAATATGTAATTATGAATGAATTAGGCCGACGGAAGGAAGGAGAATGGAGTGCAGGGCAAAAGACGACTAATCTAAGGACTGACAACAGGTGATGTTGAGTAAAAGATCGAGAAGCCAATCATAGAACGAGTTCCTATTCATCCACGGACACAATAAACGAGGCACGTAATACAAAGGGAATTCACATTCAAATTTGGTAGTGGAAACGAGGAATTATTGCGACAAAACTTTATGCAGTATTACTACCTAAGAATATACTCTTTGTTAAGCAGAGTTAAAATGCAGCTGAACTTATACTTGACACATTTAAGGTACGTTCGTAGGTTTCCGCGGCGTTGATCAGATGATATCAACATTTTGTATGTTGCTTAGGATTACAACATACGCGGATTCCACCCGAAAAATGTCGACATCATATTTAAGGTAGTTTGAGCCAGATTTTTCTATAGTCAAAATAGTCTACATATGATTTTTATTTTAAATTTCAGCAGTAGTAAGATGCAAGAATTAAATTTAGTAATATTAATGACTCAAAAAATTGGACTGGACTTCTCAGTAATTGACTAAAGATTCATATTTGAAGATTTAACTTGACTTATTTGTGTCACGCCATGCGCTCAAAACGCCTTCATAACCAAACTTTTTCACGCAATTTCATAAAAAGTACTACTACTCTAAGTAATAAACTTATTTTTTTAAATAATTTATGAAACCCACGAACTACACACTATTACATTTCTGGCGAGATATATGCGTCAGAATATACTCATTTTTTAAAGTCTCTTTGGAGCGCACTGCCAAACGGCTTCCATTTTTCGGCAAATGTCTCGTCAAGTAGCGCGGTATTTGGTATAGATCACAGTACCATTGTAAATATGTATTATTCTTAAGAGATACGCAAAACATATTGATTGTATGTGAAGTGATATCTCGCTCAAACTACCTTAATGGTTCGCCATTCGTCTAGCATTGGTCAAACATGAGTTTATATTTCGCATTATTGTAGCCCATTGATGTCATTAAAATGGGCTATCTAAGCTGAATTTTAAGAGTAAATGAAGATATGCAAAGGATGGTTATCCTTTTCCGCTCACGTTATGCTTTTATAGGTTACCAGCACTTTGAGAGAAGATTTCAGTCAGCACTGAGCCCGACAGTCCTTTGACGTTCCATACGTATCAGACCCTTACTTTACTTATTTGACATTGTAAGCGTTGGGCTAACTCACAGACTGATGAGACAAATAATGCTACCTATATAGGATTAGGATAGGATAAGGAAGTACAATCTTGCATGCAATTATGCTAACAAATATATACTCACGTGGATATACTAACACCTAATACATATAAGTACGCGTAAACACGTTTCAGCACACATTTACGCCAGCATGCACACCTGGATAATTATTTTCGTCTTTTACACGCGAGAAATTTTCAGAAATCCAATATCCTCCCTATTTGGGACCAGTACCTGTTGAAAGGCGGGTAGGAATTATAACTCCATCTCAAAGATAATCTGAAAGAAGCCGATTTCCTCTTTCCATCCCGAGCTTCGGTTTCGTGTTCTCTTGCCTCGAATTCCTCCCTACATTTTTCCTCTTCGCCTCATCTTTGTTACCATTTCTTATCCATACGGATAAATTCCCAACCAGCCTGTACTAGCAAAATCCACGTATCCACTACAGCATCACTCCCCTAACTCCATATTATTCATCATCAAAGGTAACATCATTTCATTTGCGACATGCTCAATTGCTTTGTTGCGCAACGAGTTAAAACATCTGACCGGGATTCGGCAGTTCCGAATAAACTGATTCTTCTTGAACTTCTTGAAACTTCATCTTGATCATGATAAAAAGAAACACTTTGCATAATTCCACACTCATACCAACCACTACATTTTACCTCGTGAATGACGATATAGACACATAAATCGATTTGTCAATTATACAAGGTTTGTCTGAGGAAGCAAAAATTGCAGTTCACAAAAGGGTACACCTCCTCACTTAATTACGTGGCAGAGAAACTTGGGAATGCTAAGATATGCATAGGCGTAGGCTAAATGCAGAGGATACGGGGTACCTATCCTAGAGGTGTTTGCGGTAAAATCTGGAGGGATAGGGTTAGGAATGAAAGGGGGAATGGAATAATGTGGAATGGATGCTCCAGTAATGGACATGTATGAAAAGAGCGTGCTATACTGGTTCGTCCATGTCGAGAGATTGGCTGAGAGTTGAATAACGAAACAGATTTATAATAAAGGAGAGTGAATTGTGTGGTAGGAAGGGGTGGACCGCGGAAGTCATGGCTGAATGTGATTGAAGATTCTACCTTAAGAGAAGGAATATTAAGAGTCTTAAGAACAGTAGGGCATGTATGAATCAATATATGAGTGTAACTGAAGGAAAAGAGGTCTGCAAAGAAAGAGCGGTCAGGAAGAAATTATTTTTAAACTTGCCAGTTTCACAGGTCTAACATCAAGAAATAAGCTCTTTTGACTGTGCCTACCCCCAAAAGAAACGGCGTGATGGCTACATATGCGTGTAATTATGCAAGTGATTCATATTTCATCATGTCGGGATATCTGAGTGTTGATCTCAGTCATTGATTTTTCGAGGCGAATTTCCATATATTGGTGTTATATCATCATAAATAATGTGCCAAGTCAGCGGATAGTGTTTATACTATTGAACAGTGTTTATACTATTCTAGACCATGAGAAGTTTTCTGTAACATACCCTTTCCAATCCATTTTCTCCAATATTAATTTCCTTTTAAAATCTCTTCGTAACTTCTACCTCCCTTCATACAGCCCAAAAGTCTTTTTCCTCCCCTTCATCACGGTGCTTACTCCGAATTCTTCCCTCTTACCACCTCGTGCCATACGTCGTTACACCAAAGTGATGAAATTCACCACGAAATAAAAAAATTTAACTCGACCGAGATTCGAACCCGGATCTCCAAATTGACAAGTGAGCAATGCGGCGGAGCGACTGTTGTTCGACCAATTACCGCACGTTTACTCTACTCTGCGATACGATGTACAAATGCAGCGAGTGTCGCAATTTGATAATTTTCGAAATTCCCATATTCATCGTTTATTTCCGCCATTCATATTTGTTGGCAAAAAGTAGTACCGGAAGTAATGTGTAAGCAGAGCGATACCTTGCAATTAGAGAAACACATCGAGACATCGCTACACTCGCAACTACCGTGTATTCAAGGCCACCTTTACTCTTTCCATCCTTCTCCACACCCATATGACTAAAGCCTACAGTCCATGCTTAATTCCGAGGTATTAAAATAAGGAAATAATGTGAGAAATTACTGTCCAACTGGTCGAGTTGTCGAAAGAGCAGTTATGGCCACAACTCAGAAGTATGTGCATACATTTTTTCCCGCCGTCTTCCCTGCTAAACTGATTCCAGTGGTCTGCGTTTCCACATTTCCTGATGCTTGAGACGTAAAACTATATATCTTTCGAGTTCTCAAGAGTCTACCGCTCCACTTTGAGACCCCACCTTACCGACTCAACATCTACTGGCACATTGTCATGAAAAACTAATGAGGGCGAACCACAAATACGTGAGACGCGAAAAAAATTAAGCAAGCCAACGTTTTATTTATGCCATTAAACGTAATGTCATAAAGAATAACAAGTTTATTTCAAAATAAAAGATAAAATATACTATACATGCGTATAATCTGCATCAACGGATACAATTTTAGCTATCACTTTTCACAGCAGCCCGTGGAGCCGACTGCAGAACCATCTCTTTTTAACAACAACATTTTAACTGCAGTTATTCCCGTTATCTGATGACAACTAAAAACGTAGAAGGCACGTCATACATGGCTGTCAATTAACGTAGAACCACTTTATAAGGCCTTATGCAAAGGGTGAAATAACATATTTTAGAATGAACATAAACAGGTTGACTTGAGCTATCAGTAGCTACATTTAGAAATAGTTACATAATAACGAAAATGTTTGAATGTAGTAAGATAAGATATTTCTCAGCAACGTGGAAATGCGTGAGAGGGAGAATTTAAAATGCCAGGTTTTGATAGCAAATTAGCAAGACTTAAGAATATTTTTTCAAATAAATTACAGAAGCGAGGCATGACACGTAATGGAAATTCCATAGGAAATCATCAAAACAATCGATACCCATTGTACACACTGCACCAAACCTGAGAGCATTTACAAAAGAGGTTAGGATTACATTTATGATTAATAAAACGGATGTGTGCGTGAAACTGATTTCAGCACGGTTATCACAAAACTTTACTTAAAAATTTAACCCAAATGAAGAGTTAAAAAAACTTGGAACTGTTGTAAACACACACAGCTACGCCGAGTCTATAAATGCTAAAGAGAAAGAACCGTTTACACAGATATAATCAATACGCAGAATTCTAAACTGAAGTTTCAATTTAACATTAATGCCTAGTTTATTACACCTGGTTAATTTTAGTCCCAAGATGAAAGCTAGCTGATATTATGATAACTGAGAGTTTGGGTTTTTTATATTACATCAGACTATCGGTTAGTTTGCGTGAGTATTATCCGTGGGAGAACGTAATAAATTTGGTTTTCATGCCGGGAAGTTATTTAACCAGATATTATAAAATCGACCATATTGTTTTCTATTTATGCCATCTCTTCGAAGTAATATGTTACGGGGATTGTTCGCAGAATTTGCATGAGAAAATTTGTTAAGTCGACCAATCAGATGGTTTGCTTTGGAACTTGGCCCGGAAGAAATTTTCACGTCCGAAACTAGGCATGGATATCGACTGGACGCCCCAGAGCCAGAAACCCTGGGACGTGCGGACCCGGCGATCGGGTAACGAAAGTTCTCACGGAGAGCCGAGACCAACTTCCACAAAGAAACAGCCAGGCGAGATAACCACCAAAATCGCTGGTAAGCACATTTCCAGACTATTCAACGCCGACCACTAAAGCGAGGTCCTTATTAATTTCACCACTTCCCATCAGCGATAACGTGAAGTTTCCGCAGAACTGGGGGAAAGAACTATCACCCGCAGCTTTGAGTACGGTAACATAACGGTGAGGCTTTAGTTGAAACGCTAGTCTGAGAAAGTGGGATGAACTGGGCCCAAAATGAAGCAAGAATATTAAATAACCCTAACCGATTCATATATTTAATCGCATTTTAAAATCTTAAATATTTTTCTTTCTCATTGTTACTCCTACAATGAGCACTTCCACCAAAACAATAATGTTAACATGGACTCGTTTTTTTCAATATTCTTTAAATATCTTGTCTTAAACAAACCATGGTTTTCAATGAGTTGTGGCCTCTTTAAGTGTCCCCTCTAGGCTAAGAAGTGGCAAAATATGCTCATTAGGAATTATGACAAAGAATGGTTGATTTTTCCCTTAAAAATTAAACAATGCTGGGAGCAAGAGCAAAAATTTATATGCACTATATCAGCTATCCATTAAACTTCAATAAGACATAACTTTAAATCTAAAATCAGTGGATACGAGTATTATTTAATGCTTCCATCCAATTTTTCAAATAAGAACAGATTATACGGGATCACAAAATAGGAAAATGCATTGCTCAATCCTCTTCAAATCGCTGTATTTAATTATGGAAAGAATCCATTCCAATATAATGTTGTTTTAAAATTTTGGAGTGATTTATATGGTAAAAATGGCTTGGCAGCGACCCTACGTTCAAATGTAACTTTTTATTATAAATACCATCTTATTGAACTTCAGGTAAAAGGGTGAGATATTAGATCATTTGTTATTCTGAAAGAGATGCATGAAGAATAATACATAGTAAGAATAAGCTCAATATAAATACGCTCAACAAGTATCAATTATTCAAGAGCAGCAAAATCCGTCTAAGACTCAATAAGTACATGTTCTAGCAAATTTGAATAAATGAAACCATTCCTATCCTCTGAACACGCTTTGAAAGTACCTACTCCTTAGTATGTTCCTTCATTGACAGGTTCATTTCCTTCATTTTTCCCAGCTACTTTTTCCCATTTATTACTGCTAAGTATGAACTAATTACTTCATTATCAGAAAAAAAACAATCTTGACAAGCTTAATGGCCATTTTTTGCATTTAATGAAAAAGAATAGTTAGAATTTTTTCGTATTAGTAAGCTACACACATTAGTCAACTTGAAAAGCATCAGAAAAAGATGCTAGATATTGCATGGCGTAGATGACCACACGAGAATGCCTAGAATTATATAGCTCAAGATTGAGCATTTCAAATCCATAAATGGAACTGAATATTTCAGGTGCTAGAAATTTCATTTTTTGAGTATTTTTCACGATAGATTTCAAGATATTTCTTCATTTACAGAGACTTGACACAATATTTTCAACCTCTCTACCTTTATTCTGATCCTCCAGGCTCATTGCACAAAGATACTCATCGCACAAAGAGAAAGTTTTCCAAACTCCGAATTGGGTTTGCGACAATGTGAATAACCCTGAAAGTTACTTTGGAAAATTACTCATATCCATTCCATTCGTCCTCAGCATATTTTTGTCTTTTAATCTAGGGATGAAAAACCCTATCCCCAATCGCTACAGGTGGTGGATCGCGGCTAAAACTGTGGCAAATCTGTATTTTACATGCTTTTATTTCTGCAACTCAAAGTAACGCGTATACTTGATTCAAGGTAGACATCTTCAAGGTTATTGAATAATTTTTCACTGAAAAAACTTTGAGAAGACATTAAAAAATCTTTATAACACTCACACTTCAGTAATTTTCGACCAAGTCCGTAATTCCTCAGTTACTATAAGTATTAGCGAATTCTACTTCTCATTTACCACATGTACGGCTCTTCAAGATTAGGTCACCCATCCGAGGTCAACTCATTCGCTTCAGCTATCAAAAGACACCAATGATAACACCTAAGAAATACGTCTTTGACGTGATGTTTCACGAAGGAATAAGGAGTATTTTGAGGATTTAAATTATTAAATAACTATGCCATGGTTGTTATGCGACAAGATTGATGAACACATATGAAAGGCATATGCAACGTAAGCTACAAAGAATCACAAATTAAGAAGAGATCTACAAGTGTGACAGCGCGTACAAACCCATTACTTCATTAAAGAACGCGCATGTAGGTGACATGTTGACATCGACTTGAGGCATATATGAATTCGCAAACGTCGCGAAAAACATTCGTAACTGAAACAAATATCTCTCTTCTATCACATTGCGGTCACATATGCCCGACCAAAAGCAACGGGAATGGATCAGTTGGTACTCACAATTTCCCAGTGCGATGATAGCCGCGCAGATAACGGTGGCCTGTCGTCTCTCGAAGTTCGACATCATCCTGCTGCACAATAAAACAACACTTAGGAGATCTGATATTATATTCAGCGTCAACTATCCTGGGAGGTGAGGTGAGATGTGATCGCACAGGTTGGAGCGTTGCAATCGATTAAGGTTCACTCGCAAACGCATAAGAGTCAATTTTCCTGATGCGTTCCACTCCTCTTCTCTTTCCACGGTGCACTAAAGCCTTCTTCTCGAAGCGCCAACACCAGTCCTTTTTTTAGTTCCAAAACGCTTGAGAAAAATTTTTAGAATGTCTCTGTTCACTTATTCCACTTCACAAGTCTCTAACTAAACAATTACAATACGGATCTGTGAGTACCTAGTGCAAGCGCTTTATTTCCGTCTAGTTTTCCCACCACATTCAGCGAAAAATAAATCTTTCGAAAAAACACAAATTCCGGGTTCCTTTTAATCCTTTATCGCACGTAAACACAATAAATGATCACTAAGTGAAGAAAACAATATCCATTCGATGAACCTACTACACCAGGCAAGAGTGCTAAGGCCGAACAGAGCAGAAATACACAGAAGTAAGATATTTTCCTCACATAAGTCTTAACTTCTGTTCTGACGTCAATAGCCGTAAGGAAAATTGCAATAGCGGCTAGGAAACCTTTTCATCTACAAAATAATTCAAAGAGAAAATCTAATATTTTAGGCTATAGTAATGGAGAATACTGCCAAATAATAAGTATTAAATTCTCGCGATTTATACAGGGGTGAGAAGAGAATCCAACTGCAAGCTATCGAGAGTATTCAAATTTTATTATTTTCTTCCGATTCTCACACACAAAAACTTGTTTATTCGCATTTAACTCGCGCACACAGTGAGGAAATTGATGGCCTCGATGACAAGTGTAAAACAAAATAATTCTTCGTCGAGATCAAGAGCTACGAAATCACACCTATGACTATTTCTTCTACACGCAACCATCGAACTGCGATGGAGCAGCCAGAGCGAATAAAGTATTTACAGGCGCGTAACGCGTATCGCCATGTTCCACCTTTTCATGCCTTTCTGATAGGCACGGGTTGTGACCACCTATACATTTTTTTCGGATCGAATATTAAAAAACCACCTCCGGGAAGAAAGGCCCTCAATATAAAATCCCTTTCTCCAACCGATGGGCATGGAAACTCGGGAAATGCCGAGGAAGATTCAGTGATGTGTGCGTCCAAAGCGGGGAAAAAAGCGAGAAGGGAGAAATATATTTTCAGAGCGATATTGGTCACCGTTCAACACCACCAGCACATGTACTTACACACCACAATATGCGTATGCTTACTCACACATACACACACACACACACAAGCCCAAAAAAGGCAGCTCCCGGTGGAATTCCTCGCGAAATCCGCAGAAAATTTGTGGGATATGAAAAAAAAACTCCCTTCGACCGTTAAAAGAATTGCAGGGTTCGCCGGACCCTAGCCTGGAGCCACCGAAGTGGGAGATAGGCGACAGAGAGGAGAGGTGAAAAACTATCGGAAGCTGGGAGTAGGATTCTCTTCGTGAAACCTTGAGAGAAAGAGGGAGGATGAGGATTGGAGATGAGGCAAAGGTGGAGAGTTAGGGAGAGGGATGTAGCAGGATAAAACGCTTTCGCAACGGGGGGGAATGGTGAGGATAAAGGGGAGGATTTTTTTTGGCAGGGCTAAGTAAAAGATCCCGATACTTTCAACACAACACGAAACCCCGTAGTAAATGCCGAGAACACTTCCGGAGGACTATTAAGCGAGGAGGGGGCTATTCCGGAAAACACTCAAGAAAGTCACAGCACGAACTTGTGTATATAGATCTAAGTAGTCTTCAGGGGAAAGCACGAAGCAACCTTCAAGAGGGGAACACACAACCACGAGAAAGAGATATCCTTGGCGGCGGTCGCCTTGGAAGGAGAGAACGCAAAAGGAGACCCTGCCCTCTTCTTCCTTGTCGTGTGCACTCGAGATAACTCCAGCCGGAGGGAGAGAAGTGGACGAGAGAGAGTTTCCAACGCAGCGCCGCCTTCACTTTACTCTTGGTCCTACTCCTCTTCTCCTCACTCTGGAGAGGGCGCGCTTTCGAGATACGGAGAGAGGAACGGAAGAGAGAAAGGGAGACGAAGAAAGAGGAAGAAGAGGTAGGATAGAGAACAGGTCCGAAGGGTCAATGTAAGACCCGATGAATGAAATAAAATAAGGGATGCGCGAAGAAAAAGTGCCGCAGAGGGAGGAGCGATGAAGGCTGCGTGAAGGAGGAGGGAATAAGAGGGTAAAATGGGAAGTGAATCAAATTAATTAGGGTAGGTAAAAGTAATTGAGGTCAGACTGAGAAAAAGGGTTCCGGAGAGAACGGAGCGATGAAAGATACGCAAAAGTAGAAAGAAAAGGAAGGAAGAAGAAGAAACGAAAGGAAAGAAAACAGAATCAGTATGCTCTGTCAAAAAAATATGTGAAGAGCAGTGTAGGCTATGGAAGAGGAAAGAAGGGCGACGAATTAAAGTTGCCCAATGATACACAGAAGGAAAACTGAGGAAAAAAGAATCGGAGAAAGACTGAGAAAAAGAACTAGAAATGGAGAGGAGCGATGAAGCTAATGGGAAATGGGATAAATTAAAGGGTATGACGGCAGGTACAAGAATAAGGTTTGGGTTTAAGATTTCAAAATGTTCCTAGAAAAAAGGGAGGTCAGCGGTTATAAACGAGAGCGAAAAAAGGAGAAAGACGAGAATAAAGGAAGGTTCGAAAAGGGGAGAAAGTTCTTGAGTTAGGAGGAGAGATGATGATTACCTGAAAGGGAGCGAAAATTAGAAGAGGAAGAAGGATGAAAGAGGATAGAGAAAGTTTGAAGAAGCTCAGGAAAGAGGGGCAAAGGTTGTAAATTACGAAGACGAATATAAATGAAGCGAAATAAAGAATTTGATTCGTGCAAGACTTGGAAATCGGCAAGAGGAGCTTTAGTAAAGTAATGGCAATGGAATTATGGAAAATATAACGATTTTTTGGGTAATAAGGTAAGGGAAACTCGGAGAATAATTGGGAAACTAATAAGAAAAGAAAGGAGTAAGACAACAGTGGAGAGGTTCGGCGAAGACACAGGATCGAGGAAGGAAAGGGAGCCTCAAGGTTGAGATGCGCTTAAACGGGAGCAACGCATTAAGTTCCTGGGAGAAGAATATTTGAAAATAGAAAGGTAGAACGTATGAAGTAAAGACTAAATGTGTATTTTATCAAGAATTTCAGGGGTGAAGAAAGGGATAGTAGATGAGTGACACTAAGAGGATACAGAATCAGGAGAAGGCTGAGAAAATTAAGGTGTCGAATATACAGGAACAATCAAGGCTAATAAAGTTGATTAATATTTGTAGGAAAATATGGAATGCAGAATGGCGATAAAAACTTAATAAGCTAAGAAAACAAGATGCTTTGCGATAAGAACTTCGCGGTAGAAGGTGGTGATGAAGAGAGAAGAAAATCTGAGGAAAGCGTGAAGGATATTTGTGGGGAACAAGGTGGGAAGAAGTGGCCTAAAACTGGAGAAGTTCGGAAAATAAGATCTCTCGAGATCTAGCGACAAAAATTTCGGGAGAGATGGAGATAGCTTAAGAAGATGTAGAGACTGAGGTAAAAGGTGTCGAAAATACAGAATCAATTAATGATATGGAAAATAATAATAATATTTGTTGGTGGGGAATAAGGAAGGAAGAAGGGATTTGATGCCTTCAGAAGCTCTCGGAAAGAGAAAGCGAGGGGGTGGTTCTGAGAGGGAAATCTTCCAAACAGGAAGAGAACTGTTGAGGACAGGCGTGGGCGGTGGGAGAGTGAAGTAGACAAAGTGGCACGAGAGATAACGGAGACCGGAAGGGGTGCGGCGGGAAATGACGATGAACGGCTGCGAGAAGGAGGTAGAATGTAATCCAAAACTAATTAGGAGTTTGAGAGACAAAATTCCACACGGCTAGGAGACCGCCACCCACCTTGAGAGTAGTCGGCAGAATAGCTAGAAGAGGCTCGGTTGGGGACGGCAGTGAAGAGAAGAAAGGTAAAATTCGCCTGTCGATTCTCGGATGCCTTTAACGTAAGCGGCCGCTACCGTTTAAGACAATTTCAAGGCTTTCTCAAAATGTTTACGTTGGTGGGGCGGGGATGGAGGGTTAGAAGTAGGGGAGAGAGGCAAAAATAATAAATCCTTTGACAAGAAGGCTGGATCAAACGTAGCGGATTGGCAAGGCAGTGTAAGAGATTGTCAGACTATAGAAGGATTCGGTGGTTCCTTACAAGAGGAGATTTCAAACGGAAGCGTCACAATTTGAAAGCTGTTCCGAGTAAGTGGAGTCTAAAATTTTGAAAACCCACTAATTTAAAACTACCCTGTTCTCAACTCAATAACTTCATATCTCCGTGTGAAGCCAAATTATACGAGATATGGCACACCTGAGGCTTGGGGGTTCAATCTACCGGCAAGGTTCCTCTCATGAAGTGATTTCAACTCCCGGGTAAAATTTGTGGAACAAGGAACATTAACACCTGGAGCAGAAGGTCACGGATTGTGAGCAGCAACTGTTACTTTGAACTGACGACCCGGAGTGAAAAGCCCACTCGAGGTGGAAGAAAATATTTTGACTTCAAAGTGAAGGGAGAGAACGTGAGGGCTCACACTCATACGTCAACAAACTCAAGGAATACAGAGTGCGCTAAAATATCACATGAAACGAGAACCGATTTGAGAATAGGGTAGAAAAAGGGAAGAAATGAGATGGAAATGGGATAAAGAAAGCGAATTAAAAATAAGAGCTGAAGAAAAAAGGATCTCCTGCAGCGGAGAGGTAGCAATTAATAATTGAACGTAAGAATTCGGCTGCGGAAAGGAGGGAAATTAATTAACAAAAAAGGAACGCTTTAAAAAATCTAGAGGAAATCCGAGGGCATAAAAAAACTGTTGAGGAACAAAGGTGAAAGAAGAGGAGTCGGAAATCGATATAAAAAGCACACGACGGTAGAAAACAATTAAGACTGGAGAGAAAATACGACGTTAAATGTTTCCATGGAAACCTAAACACGAGTAGAAAATTATGGCTGCAATAAAAACAAAAGTGTCTAAGTAATTATTCAACCTGTGTTTTCTTCTTAGTACTCCAAGACAAGCAGTAGCACTCACTAAATCGCAAAAATTATAAACCCTTTTTGAGCTCCCAACGCGATGTGGTCGTTTCTAATTCTAAGGGAAAATTAAAATTTTGAAGAAGAGTAAAGATAAAACGAACGGAAACTGTAGGGCTGACTGATGAAAACAAAGGAGCAAGACAGGAGAGGCAATTCCTGAGATAATACAAACACGTCAAAGCGATGGTAACCCTGAAGAAGCAAACACGGAGGTATCTCAATGAAGAGATATCACACCAAGGGAAGCGCGCGCTCCGGCCACGGTGCCGGGGCAACTGTTGCGGGGAGCGTTTGGGGGAAGAATGACTGATAATTATGGAAACCTCAATTATTACTTAAGCGACGAGAGCAAGTGGAAAAGACACCGAAATTTATCAACAATAATGTGTGCGATCACAACTTTGAGGATGTTGACGAATTACGTAGACGCGACGTTGAACCATGTTCTTTCCCCAGTCTAACAGTAAAACTTTCCCTGAACGTCCGTCGGACTTCTTTGGAACAAGAATCACCCTGACGAGTGTTTTACAATAGTGAAAAGTGGTGAGAGTAGGTTTAAATGTGCATTTATTGCGGGTTTATGTACAGTATATAGCACCGGAGATGTTGACGGGGTGTCGAATTAACGTTGTGGAATAGTAGCCCGTTGATTGCACTGACGGTGATTCCTTTAGGAGGCCGTTCACTCAGACCTCCTTCAGACGTTCGACTGACTTCGGGACGCTAAAAGAGTTGATGCTCCCAAAATAAGGGTCACAAGCGGCAGGGAACAAGAGTTTATATGCGTACATGTGTCGGTATATACGATTCAGTGGAGGCGTAGACGGTATGTTGACCGTACGTACGCTGAAGCGACGTCCCACGGAGTGGTTGTCGAGTAGAAGCGGAGTCGCACGTTGCAAGGCGATGAACCTTCACCCGTATCGAAAGCGGCGGAGGCCGAGAGTAATATGTTGATTTGTGTCCGTGTGTATACGACTGTGGGAACGTAGATGGGACGTCTAACGGACGTTGAAGCGACGTAGCCCGGAGAAGTCTTTAAGATGTAAGACCTCCGTTGGACCTCGTCGAGGAGTTGTCAGGTGATGTACCCTCACACGAGCCAAGAAAAACGGATAGAACGAGATTTATGCGCGCATATGTCAACGTTTGTACATCCGAGGAAACAGAGACGAGATGTCTAGCAGACGAAGCGACGTCACCCGGAGAATCGTCGTCGAGTAGTTGTGGGACCCCCGTCGCACTTTGCCCGGTCTTTAAAAAAAACACTGATGCACCTTTAACGCGGAAGAAAGCGGATTTTTGTATGAGTATCTGTGAGCGCTGGAATCCTCGCGAAGAGTTAGGAGGCACGTCTAGCGGACGTTGAGGCAACGTCACCCGGAGAAGTTGACGAGTAGTTTGCGGGACCTCGGTCGGATGATCGTCGGACTTCCTCGGCAAGAGGAATATGGATAGAGGGCAACACAGTGAGGCGCGGGAGGGAGGCAGAGGGACACTGTAGATCCCGGAAGGATAGAATAAAACAGAGAGAGAGATACAGGGATGAGAACGTGTGGGGAAGTGTGTGAGAGCAGTGATTCACTCCGATATCTCCCGGAGTGTTGCCGCGTATTGGGAAGGAGAGGGTGAGATGAGGCTGAGAGAGGAGAGAGAGAGAGGACATTTAGCGCATGCGCGGATGGGAAGAATTACCCTTCCCTCTTCCAAAGTAAACCCACCCCCCTCCTACCCTCTTCCCAAACTTCCCCCATCTCCCAACATCCGACCTCACCTCACCCCCATCCCCCCCCCCTTAAAGCCTATAGAAGTGAGGGAGGGAGGGGGACCCTGTAAGGGGGTGTTGCCGCTGCTCTGTGGCCAGGCACCCTTTTTACCCACCGAGCCGCCCAGGAGAGAGGAAAAATGGAATTATAATGGGAATTTGGAACGAGCGACGTTGATAGAAAAGCGAAAAGTAGTTGCTTATGGCTAAAAATCTCTTTGTAAATTTCATATTTTATTAACGACCGATTATGGTTTAGACACTTCGTGTAATCTTATAGGCACCCAAGGGCGCGATCACGGTTCTCCATAACGCGTCCGCTCGTGTTATCCTTATTTTTCAATAGTGCACATGAGAGTGAAATCGTCATTCTTCATATTTTGTGGGGTGCTTTAAATCACTTGTTTTAATTGATAGAGTGCGCTTGAGAGATTGATGGAGAGAGGTTTGAGTTTTCAATAGCGATAACGACAAGGAGAAACGAGGAGCCATGATCCCACCCCAGAAACTTTGCAGAGGAACGTATCCTTTCTGGCTATCTTAGTGATGGCGTGAAGTGTCGAAACCATGGTTCGTCCTAATGAACAAAAGTGTTTAATTTATTAAGTGGTGTTACTCAAGTTGAATATCAGTCATTTTCCCAAAATTACTTTACATATTCTTTCTTACATTAAAAATTATTTTGTTGGTTATTAAGTTAAGCGACTGATATCAGGTCATTTCTATAGCGATAGGTGGATAATTTGGTATGGGAAGGATTCTGGGGGAATGGAGGATGTGTGGAAGGAAATTCGGCGTCTGCATTACCCAGCTCTTTAAGAAAGGGGCCAAGGGATACATAAAAATTGAAATGGGAAATAACTCTGTCCCCCTAAAAGCTGTGACCCTATAGTTCGAAAGCCAACTTTTTTCTAATGGCAACACGCCTCTATTTCGGCAGAAATCTATATTTAACGTTCCATCTTACAAATAGCGTAATACATCTGTATTCACTTATAAGTAAAGTACTCACTCGAATTGCACTCACGCAAGGATCGTAATTCAACTGAAAAATATTCTCTAGCGGCGAGATACAAACCCAGGCCCTCAAAATAAACTAAAATTAGAAATTATGAGGTTTTCTGGGTGCTTAGATGGTTACTGGTTATTTCGCACAACTCACAACCTACTAGTGGTGTTATCGAAGAATGATGACGATCAAATGAACGGAGAGAATCATGAATATAGAAGTCCTACAAAGAGTTGGAAAGAAAAGAAATATGATGCAAACCCTGAGAAGAGACAAACGTCAAGTTATAAGACACATTTTGCGACACAATAGCAAATTGTGAACAATTATGGAAGGAGAAATGAATGGGAAGAATTACAGAGGAAGACTAGGAATGGAATACTTACATCAGATATGAAGGACGTAAAGTCAAGAACTTTGCAGGAGTGAAGCGGCTGCCTGAGAGAAGAGTGGAAATTTGCAGCATAAAAATCTTCAGATTGATGACAACATATGTTGATCACAATCCACGACTTTAAAAAAATAGTTATTATTATTGAGCATTGTGGAACTTATTCCTAGCATAAGACAAGTAGTAGTACCCAGGTATCATATACATCAAATCAGTTTGATAAAACCAGCTCGTATACGCAGATTTATTACTCGGCTTGGGCGATCAGAGTCGTTGTCCATTGAGTATTCCACATCCCCACTGATCCCTTGCCTGCCGCACGATTCCCGGTATTCTTCACTCCATCAGGAGGAGCTCACTCTGAGATGAAAGTAGCATTCAACACAGCGAAGGTGGAATTTCCTCTTCTGAGAAGAGGAACGAGTGGGTGAGGATGAAGTGCTCTACTCTCGAACGACACCTTCTCGCAGACTGCTCCCGATGGACGTGGGCCACGGTGACGTTACCAGTTTTATTTGGCGCAATTTTCAATCATATACTCTTAAATAAGTAATGATTGTACCTATGTATTTATGTAAATTTAAGCTCCATAACGGCTTAAACGATTTTGATGAGACACCACATCTAAAGGGTTTTGCGTACGGGGATGCCATTGGCTAGGTCTGATATTCGGGAAAATTCGATAAGGTGCCGAATTTGAGCCCAGAAAAGAATTTCGGGACAAATTATGAAAATAATTGAAAAATATGGGAACTTCAAGTTAAAGTGTCTAATATTACGACATTGAAATAAAAAATAAAAATATTTTAGACAATCAGACATGGACATAACTACGTGAGAAAGGTTAATTTTTATAATAACATCTCACTTACACTTACTGGTCTATTATTTAAGATACTTAAATTCAATCACACTATTTTAGTGTTTTTATCGACCTTCTAAATATTAGTACTGGGGTTACGTCCACTTTTGCATTCGAGATTCCTTGGTTACGGGCTTGTTTGTTTACGAAAAAGGGTGAAATGCCGTGGGCGGGGAAGTGAGCTATTTGTGGACTTTCGGCAACGTAGTTTTCAAAAGTCGTCCCAAAACTTAATTTTCTCATCACGGGTGATTTCTTCATTTTTTCATCTTAAGAAAAACTACAATCCGATTGATTTTTGACCTTCAGATATTTATTATTGTCCATCCAAGATTATATTTCACTTATTTTTAACTACAATACTTAGCCTTCAGGTCCATTAAGAGGTATCAGCGATGAAGTGGGGGCAGGATTACCAACAGTTTTTTTTATACTTTTCATTTTCATTTATTCCACCATGGCCAGGGATCCAGCTAAATAGAAAACAAAGTAAAGGCACGTACTTTGTTAACAACTGACAAAAGTAAACAAAGTGTGATATAAATATCAGTTGGACAGATTTGAGAATCGCTAGAGACGAAACTATTGTCCATAAATAGATGAAGATACCTGCTCTACCAAAACACACCTCCATTATCATCGCTTACTTCTTCCGTTTCACCCGTAGCCTTCACTTTCCATGACGGGTCTCCCAACGATCACTAATGAAGAAGTACTACGAAGAGTTCGGGAGATAAGATTGAAAGAAAGTAAGAATGAAAACTCAGCGAAGTAGCAGAAAAAAAACTCGATGGGCTCATTATGATACGCAACAATCTTCTGAAAGCCATAATGGAAGGTACTGGGAAAGGGAAGAATTACCGAGTAAAATCAATGATGGACTGCATCAAGAGGAATCAATGTGAGGAACGTTAAAATGATGACTTACTGTCAGGAGAAAGGAGTGAAGTGCTGCAGCAAATCACTTCACACATCAGCAGATAATCACAGAGATCTTCGTATGAATGACTGCTGAGTATTAAGGATACTATGCTTAAGGTGAACTTTTCTTCGTTTCCTCTATTTTTTGGAGTTTCCCATATTTTATGCGTGCTAAGAAGGACGATCTACATTACCCTGATTATATCATTTAAATCCTTATGGAGGTGAACATCGCTAAAATCAAAATTAACTTAACATACAGATGATGACAACAGATGCAATGTAGGAAGAACACTCACAGGCACTCGTCTTTGCGGTGACTCAATGAGTAGTACTTAAATGTAGATCTACAAGAGAGATATTGTGATGTAAGAGCGAAAAGGAGAGAGATATGTGCGTGAAAGAATTACGATAAAAATAAAATAAAACGGGAAAAAGATCTCCCGGGCCATTTGTTCCAACTAATGAAAACCGAACCAGGTTTTCACGCGGAGAGTGAAGATTGCCGAATTCAAATGAGAGACAATAATGTCAAACGGGCGAACGACACGCCCATCCCCAACTATTCCCTGAATTTCGAGTCACCCTTGTCGTCGCAGCGATATAATGGACCGATGTTGAAAGAGAGGAACGGAGAGTTGTGGACCGCCCATGAGCTGCGAACACGGCATTAATTCACGACGGAAAAAGGCCCTGACTCCAATACGACAGTCGGCCACGACACACACGGATTAAATGAAATTAAAGTTTCTAGCGTTTCAATGAACCGGAAAAAAAACTCAACGAATTCCTATTTTCGTATCTCAGTCTACGGTAAAATAGTCCAGACGGGGTGTACAGTGAAGTCGTCACTGAAAGCTTCAATCAGGAGGAAATATAAGTGAACTTATCCTTCCGCGGACGCGAAAGGTATTGAGTTGTTGCGCAGACTAACAAACTTAATCCCGATTCCAATGGCCTGGGTTCCAAACCCGGAAGTATCTAAGAATTTTCGACGGAACCATGGTACCTGCTTATACCACCACATGGAGAACACATCAAGTACAGTACTCCGTCCACAGCATTGTGGCGTTAAACTTGGGACCCTTAGCGCCTCTTGCTAAGGTCAGTCTGTTTTAAGGTCAGTCCATGATAAATGGCACAAATGACCTTAAGAGTCGATCGTCTCGAAAAATGACCAACCAATCATTCACGAAATATGGTTCATTCAATCATGCATAGAAAAATAAACAGAGTGAATGTGGAGCGGGTCATAATAAATTAACGATTTGTATTCATTCGTGGGTTTCCGCAACACTGGAATGATGATCGCAGTATTTTCAGGCATTTCTTCTGCATGAGTTGGTTGTGAGACAACGGTTTCGCTGGCTATCCTGCCAGCGTATTAAGGTCGAAGATGTCGTGAAGCGTCTGTTGGCGTGTTTATGTAGCGTTTTGTCCGCACCTATACATGTGCTGCACTAATAAAATTGATTAAGGTGCGGATATTCCTTTTCCAGACGCATTATAGTGGATACTTTCCTCCCTGTTAACATTTATTGGACGTTCAAACAGGTATCCACAACAAAGCGCCAGGAAAAGAGTTACCCGTACCTTGAATAATCTGATAAACGCGGCAAAAAACGCTTTACGAGACCTTCGAACTGAAGACGTTGGCAGTAGAACGAGAGAAACTGTCGTCACACAACCAACTCACGCGGTAGAGCTCCAGGAAAATGCAGGGATTATAATGCTAACTACTGGCCACGAGGGCTAAAAGCCGAATCGAGCTGAACCTCGATATCATACTCCTGAAGTATATCTCAAAGCATTAGGCACTTATAATTTATGACTCATCGCATTACTGAAAATATAAATCAGGCGTCTTCAATCTTGCAGCATGGGTACATATTTGTCAGATATTTTCTGCGTACCGTGCCGCAAGTAACGGAAATGTTCTAAATATGGGGTATATTTTGGTGCAAAACCATCGATGAATCCGATGAGGAAACGATATTAAAGAGAGGACGGAATGATACCCTTTCCTCAATAATTAAATTTTATGGGAGCCATTGACCATTTAATGAATATTTTTCGCTGTTAGCCATCCATCCATCAGCATAACTCTCCTTCCAGTGATAAATAAATCTCGAATAGACATGTAACGTCAAAGCTCATCAAAGATAGGATTCATAACTTGAAAGAGAGAATTAAATCTCAATTTTAAATGACAAATAAAGAGGGAAATCGAGTTTTCCATCTGCAAGCTCGTAATTCCTCTACAAACCCCATATCATTCAATGTAGAATCACACCGTCGAAAGCATTGTCTGCTATAGGATCTTTCGGAGCGATAGCAACCATTACGCAATTCCGAAATAGCTGCATATTTTTTATAGAGGCCAAAACGAGGTTTTATATGCAGTATTTGAATATAAATGTTCAATATTTATAGCATCAGTGAGTTCAAAATGCATCAAATTAGCTATTTTCAGGATATTGCGCCCCCTAAGTGCTTCCCGTTTTGAAAATTCCTAACCTATAAGTAATTACTTTCATCTCACATATCCTTCATTATCCAAAACCGCGGTCATTTAGACGGAGAAAGCCTCTGAAAAAGTTACCTTTGAGTAAAAATAATTCTCAAATAATCGGAAAAATCTTATAAAATTGACTGTATAAAGAAAAACAGCTTTGGTAAGATAACCAAAAGTCGAAAATATATAAGAGAAAAATATATAAAAATATTGAATAATCTTCCTGATAATTCCCTTCATTGAGAATAAGTTAGGAATCAGCATATAGAGAATTAAACGGCGAACAATTCGCATATCATTTATAAATCTCATTGAGTTCATGGACGTAATGTGGCATGTTAAGATCCATGCACACAGCGTTTATATGTTTTCTAATTTGACTTCAAAAACACCAAGATAAGCATGTCTCTACAACATTCTGCGCAGGCTAGGTCGGCGTCAATTCGTCACGGTAAGCAAATATGGGAGAGTTTCGCTCCCATATATTAATTTATATTCCGCGCGTGACATGCGATATCCTGCAGGTTATTATTAAGAAAAATGTGCTTCCAACTTTTCCTATCGATATACACGCACATAATAGAGAGACTTCTAGAGAATCTTAATCGTACTAGTGGGAGACAGAGAAAGGAAGTCATGGTACCTTTCAAGAATATAAATTCATCCACCAGAGCATAATAAATAAGTAAAATTTTCTTTTACATAGGTCAAATTTAAATTGCTCTCAATGGCATTACAGAAACAGCTTAAGTTATACTCTCTTGATCATCAAAAAGTCGAAAATCATCGGACTTTGATTTTTCAACGGGCTATCAAAATGGCTTTCCACCAGGCGTATTTCGCAGCGCTATGTGGAAAAACTATATAAACTAAAGACAGCAACTGGCGATATCTATTTCGACAAATGCTGGTAAGTAAGAACGCCAATTACATTCTCAGTTACTATTTATGTAATTCGAGAAACAATTCTTAACTATCAGTGAGCCCTGATTCTCGGACTTAAGTCCTCCCACAATTATGAGGTTCGGAATGTTTTCCGATTATTTTGTACCAAGAAGCAAATGTAAAGAACAAGATTCATAAGTATACTAATCAATTTATTGAGAAAGACTTTATTTATTGTGAAACGAAGCGTTAAAAAAAATCTGTGCAGGCTGACGTGCTGCAAAAACTGAATTACTTACATATAAGAGGCTTTCGCTTAAAAAAAGAGACAAATAAATGCTTACGTGTTGTTATTTCTTCGAACGCAATCATTACCTATTCATTTAAATGTTTCGCTATCGGTGCTCATGCTTACGTAGCGATATCTAAATAAAATTTTGCGCACTTATAAGGATTAATTATACACGTCAATTACTGCCTTAGTTATACTTCTGTTCCAACTCCGTGTACTTAAAGAGATTAGAAGAATTTTTATGGTTTACGATTTCCCACCTTAATGATCAGAAAAAAATATATACATATGTACATTGCTTGATACAGAAAAAAAATCAGAATTAATATTTTATTAAAAATGATCAAGGGCCGATGAGAAAACTTTTAGTGTGATGCTAAGCTCGAGAAATTCATTCCTCTGAAGTGATATTGTTTTAAATCAATCATTTCCAGTTCACATTCCTTTCTGCTACACATATAATTAATTAAACCTCGTGCTTCATTTGAGCGGCACAATCAGTACGGATTAATGGATTTACCCAAAAATCAATTAAACAACGTTCGATATATTTTTCTCCAAAAATCGGTTAATCGATATTTAGGAATTAAATAAATAAAAAATAGGTATTTTAAACAACATTACTGTGAGTAAAACCCACAATGAACTTTATATTACTTAAGTTTTTACACAAAATATTTTAAGCAAGACTATTTCCTTTTCCAAAATGCAGTACCCTTTTCACTTAATGCACAAACTTAGTCAGACGTTCTATCTTTCCTCAGCCACCAGAGATTCCAAAGTTGAGACTTTCAAAATTTATAATTTAAAACAACAATGACGAGAAATTTAATCGAGCGCACCATGTAAAAGCGGGGAAGATAACGATGAGGAAAGTTCACTTTGGACGACATTTAGGACAAAAATGACGAAGAGGTGTATTACTTTTGAACGAAAATTCTGAGGGCGAAGTGGGGGAGAAATACGCATTGACTACTATCAGTTACATTTATCTTTGCGATTGAAGGTGGGGCAAAAATGAAGGTTCTCTGACACAGGGAAGGAGAGGACCCAATCAGTAGGCGGTAAGAAGGACTTCCTTGATTGGAATTAAAGACTATTCAGCTATCAGATGACTAACATTATGTTAATGTGGCTACGCAAACGCTTACTCCCCCAACTGCACAAATTCCCCTACTAGCGCACACTTGTCTTTCGAGAGGACCTAGATTGGAAGAAGGTTCTAAGCTTATCATCCCGTCTTTATGATGACAAGATAAATCTAACAGTTAAAAGCAATGACTTGAGAGAGCTTTTTTTATCGCCAGACTACCTCGATAGATGATATCGAATCAGGCAATCATTTTTTTCTAAAACGGTACATTGCTCCACGCTGCGATCGAGTGGCTTAAAATACATTTTCCGTGTAGAAAACCTATTAAACAAAGCATTAGGAAACAAATGAGAACTACTCCTTTCAGGCATTCGAATGCTCCGAAAGAAAAAAGAAGAAATCCTGTAGACTATCTTAATTTGTCAACCAAGTATCCAACGGTTAAATTTTCGACTAAAATGCATTTGATAACATCGTCTATTACATTGAAATGTTTAAATATCATGCAGCAAAGTACATATACAATATACAAATTATTTTAACAAACGTTAAAATAAAAAACAGCGTCAAGAAATAATCATTTCTCTGGGCAGTTCACGAACTCCTATAATTGGTTCCTTGATCTAAAAGATCGAAGCCCCTCCAGTTAGTGTTTACAAATTACATTTGGCGTAGGAATATCGGACAATATTATTTTTGTTCAAAAGTAGTATAACACACAATATCCCAAGTCCTCTAGTCCAATTTTTAAAAAGAAAAATGAACGTTCCAAACATCCTTTGGCACACTACATTGAAATCTTCTCCACATATAGTCACTACTTTTCTTGATATTTGTCGGTAACAAAAGCATAGAGGATGTCAAATATAGACTACCAAATGTGGATATTACCATTCATTTTCATAAATGTAAATTTTCATCACTGACGTTGACGTTATGCGTCCTCCGTAAATCTTAGAGGATTTGGGCGGTTTAGATGTCTAATGGAAAACGGCTTACTCCTAATTCCTTAATAGAATACGAAGCCAGCTTAGGATTCCTCGAACGAACCTCTTTCGCCGCCTCTGAGTAAAACACCTCAAATAACCTTAAAACTCTAACGAGCATCTTTTACCGTACTATTTCTACGTAAATCGCCTTAAGTAAATTTCAAAACGATAGGTTTCTATTATTGAACACGATTCAAAACCGAAATATTGTAAATAAAAATTTACAATTTAGCGCAAAACATCAAGACTAGAATAACAGAAAGGAGTTTAAAATAAATTTGAGCTTAGTTTTCATCAAGTCGCTCAAACATCATTATCAATTTTTTCACATTTCAATCGGAATATACCAAAATATCCCTACCACCAAAATCACCACTCGATTTCGTTCTACTAAAGCACGACCTTTGCTCTCTGAATACCTCAAACTCCTTCAATCAGGAAAACACATGATATCGTGTTGTTCCTTTACTTTTAGTGGGCCTTATGAAACAGTAAAATGGCAAAGCCGGGCGTGGCGATTGAACCTTATTCGATATGTAATGGTATATTTACAATGCGCATTTTTCATTTAATGAACTGATAGTTTTATATAACTTATTTCATACAAAGAACAACCAAATACAATCTTGAGTCACAAAGGACACTAAATGATAACTGGGCCACGAAGAAATTATCAACACTCATTTAAAGAACAAACACCGATAGAAACATGAGCAAGCACGACATTAAATTCGGTACTAAATATTTTTATAATTAAGAGTACCATTACGCAAGGTGCTATAAATTCGTAGGCTAGAGCAGATACAGGTTTGCGCATGAATTGCTAAGATTGTATCCATTAGACTGATATAAGATGTTAATTAAAATACAAACGCCGCTTAATGCCTAAGGCGATAGTGACAGTCGCGATCTTCGGCGTGCTTGCCAATGAGTTAACAACCTGTCAACCGTGGCTGGTTCTCAATCAGCACAATTTTTATGTCAAAAGAAATTAGAGTATAGGGATGGGGGCGGATATTAAAGATCAAATGGATGATTAAAGTTAGAATTGATGAAGTGTTCAGATGGATAGAAGAAGAGAAAAGCATATAGAGCACTAGGAGAAAGACAAGACCATCATCAGGATCAGAGTCCTCAAACTTTTCTGGCTTGCGTATCGCTTGCGTACTTTTTTTACCGTGCGGAATATAGCGTCACATCCCTAATGTTGGAGCGACCATTTTTTATCCTTTTATCTAACATTTGATGTGATAGGTTCGATAAGAAAGAAACAAATGGAATGGTTTCTTCAGAGAATATGAAAGAAACATTGAAACAGGAATATTCCATATTTTATAAGATATTCAAGTTTACAATGAATAGTTGCAAAATTTACGAGAAACACGTAAATTATCACGAAATCAATATGAAATCATACAATACTTCATGCAGGTATATCAATCAATTAAGCGTAAACTACTTTAAAAAATAATGGTTGGTCCATAAAGATTCTTGCCAATAATTCACCCGGTAAAGAGGAGTCATTTTCAACTTTTCCCTCGTAATACATATATCTTTCAACATTACAATCTTTTAAAATGATTAAATGTACGGATTAGAATTCAACTTTATGAAAATTCATCCGAATCGATGCAAATGAATGAAAGTATGCACTATAGTGTCGCAGAAATATTTATTTAGAACTAAATTGAAATTAGAATTTATTTGAAAACAGTTTTTGTTGAAACCTATTGTATCAAATAATATTTCTGAGAAAATTGTTCATATTTATATAATCTAGCCCCTTTTAAACTCTTTCTTGCCATATAACATACAGCTAATATAATAGATATCCCGGGTCCATCGTAGGCACCGTCCGGCTTCTGCAGCCGCGGTCAGTGATGAGCTACACAAGGCTCGATGACCGCTGACCACAGCTCTAGAGGCAAGTCTGGTCGGGAGTCAACTGCATAAATTATTCAGAAGAAAACCACATCGCAGATGTAGTATTCTCTCAGCCATGCTCTTGACGCTAATGCATGAATTAATCCGCGATGAAGCGTCCCCGACAACCACCATATTGAAACCCAAACGCTCCCTCAGAATACATTACAAGTATTCGAAGGAAATACTTAGGCTGTAAGAGAAGGCTTTATAATATCTGGTTATATATTTTCTCTAAAACCGACATTAATGCGTTCTACTATCAATATACTAACGCGAAGTAACTGACAGCTAGATTTAACTCGTCACACCCGAACTCTTTGTTATCATCAAGTTAACAAAACGGGTACGTCACCTAGCCGCTAGCGTTAACTAGACATTTTAAAACCGGGCCTTAGGGAGTGTCTTTTGTGTATCACACATAAGAAATTCTAGAGCAATGATGAAATGTATGTACTCGGTATTAGAGTGCTATTATAGTTAGAGTTTGAGTGCTATTAATGTGGTTGAAAAACATGGTGGTAGTTGCGCAGATAACCCGTTTTCAGAGAGTACGTCGATTGCTCACAAGCTAGCTCCGCACATCGGAGTGACGCAGTCTCCGCGTTTGACCACCTAGGTACCGAATACCGCAAACCTTCGTTGCCAACTTCAGAATACTCAATCTGTCATCAACGTAAATCCTTTCTATGGTTCTTAACCCAATTTTTAAGTTGAACTTCACCAAATTTTTTGAAACTACATTAGCTTATGTTCCGACAACACCCAATCCATGTTTAATTGCATATGGACATCTATAAAAACGCACAGTCAAAAGAAGTGGCCTGACCGACGGGCCCTCTAGGGCGGTACCCATGCTGTGCCTTCTTGATATGTGTGCTGGCCATATTGCGCTGGATATATAAGGGAAAGACGGTCTTGTGCACTCACCCGGGACAGTGTAGCCTATGCGGGTGTCGTACAACATGGATAAGTATTCCCGTGTCTGCTTCATAATACTTGTGTTGTGGTGCGGCAGAAGAAGCCGCTGTTAGAGAACAAAATCAGGACGAGTTCGGTCTCCATCATGAGGTTAGTGGAGACGTTTCTCAGTTCTTCCTCAAATATCAATATCTCTAACCTCCAGGAGTTCTCGGCACCACGAGCGGGAAGATGATCCGGGAGGATTTCCCTACTGATACGGAACGATATAGGACGAAAGAAAACATCCCTACAGACTACCTAGAGGACTGGAATGAGGCGGTACTCGCTTCCATCAGAAAATCCCGCAAGCATATCCTAATCTGCGTGTCCCACTCCACGTCTGGGTCACCGCTCCCAGTAAAGTTAATGGATAACCTAATGTCCACCAATGTCCCCTTTATACTTTCAGGAGACCTCAACACGAGGAACGTGGTCTTTCGGGAGACCGCCATTAACACCAAGGGACGAGATCCGGAAGATTACATTCTCGTAAATCCTATCGCGAGGCTGGATATACCATCCCCAACCTGAGTCTTCACCAATGGGTCCTCCCTCCTAGATTTTGCCCTAACCTAAGCCGCTTCCTCGGTGACGTGGATGAGGAGAGCTGCATCATCTCCGACCACCTAACCCCCTCCTTCCCCTTCCACCTCTCAAGTCAGGCGACGAGAATGTCCTTCAGCAGAGTCAACCGCCGGAAAGCTAACCGGGTTGCTTTCCATCAGGCCATTGCGGAAGCCCCATACCCCACGACCCAACACAAATAGGGAGGGCGATGAAGCATTTACAAGGATTGAGAGAGCCTTTGACTCTGCTATAAGAGACCTCCCAACATTAACAATCGACCCCCAATCAGCATCAGCCGAAACCACCAGATAAATTCGAGAGAACACATCAGTCAAGAGCGGTAAACAGCATTTTAGGATTGGTACCGGGATTGTAAGATCGCTTCAGGACTGTGGACGACTTGAAAACGTGAAAATGGAGATGATAACAATGTATGTTTTAGGTATCAGCGAAAGAAATGATCCGAAAAAGGAGACTTCTGGAGCGGCATATACCGGATTATCCTCTCTGGATCTACGAATGTAAACGCAAGTGTTGGCATGATACTCAGGAAAATTAGTGGTATACGAGTGAAAAGCTATCTTCAATACAGTGAAGGGATGTTTATAGTTAGATTAGATACAAAACCTAGGGACACGGTAGTGGTACAAGTATACATGCCCACGTCATATTACGAAGTTAACGACGTATAAGATATGTACGACGTAATAGAAGTGATAAGTAATGTAAAAGGGGATGAAAGCATAAATATTCTGGGATACTCTGAGCCCTTCCTCTGTCCTTACCGCTCCGTGGTTGGGCGTTTGCCGTGTGATGAGTATAAGGGTTGCTTCGAAGAGGCTCAGTCGTTGGGATTACGGGTAACTGGAAGTGGGCTATGTAGCTCAGCAGTCAGACGCTCTTCGCGCAGACGACTGCCAACAAGTTTAGCTACCATTGTACTACTGCAAAAACCTGAGAAGATGCCGTGACTTGGTGACAGACCGCCGCCAACCAATGGACAGCCAATAACCCGGAGCAAGGGGAAGCAGCCCTCAATCATATGAGTGGAGTTGGAGACCGTGTGGGTCGGTACATCAAAACTCAGCATACTCTAGGCGTGGAACAGATATATCCCTAAACGACTGTATATTCCAGCAATGAGTGATGAAACAACCATCCACCTGATTATCACCCCGAGGATCAGTAGTTAACCACTTTTTTTTTGTTTTGACTTTAAATTAATAAAATATGTGAGTAAAAATACTGTTAGGTCCCATTTTTCTTCCGAGAATACCTTGGAAATGAGGTAGAGAACCTGTAATCAATTTTCGGTAAATTAGTGTTCAATCGCTCAATTCATGATTCCAAGCACGCGAAACATTTCACGCGGCAGTAGAAGAATAGCAGGACTTTCCAAATGTTTTTCACCCAAAGAAAGAATGAGGTTACGTCACAAGGCAGTTACGCGTCTATTTGTCTATATAAGTCCTCAATGATGGAGCTACGATGTTTACTGCAATGTGACGTCTCAATCAAAGCAAACGTGGCCGCATGCTTTCTAAAGAATAGTGTTGAAATCATGTCCTCATATGGAGTTCATTGGCTAATTTAACGTTTTTCTCTGATAGGCTCTGATTTTCATCAGTTTCTCCTTTTCGCCATGAAATTTCGATTGAAAAATTAAAATAATTGGTACTCAAACTGTATTTGGATCTTAGTTAATTGAAACCGCACTGGCCAGGAAAGCCGAATATCAGTGGTTGACTTTCCTGTCTAGCAGAAACCCTTATTCTACAGGCATTCTTTCTAGCAGAAACCCTTATTCTCTGTATTTCCGACGCTTTTATAAAATATGTTTCACTAACGTAAGGGTAATGCCAACGACAGTCTCGGGTCAGTGAAAGTTGAATTCAAGGTTCTGCAAGAAATATGTCTATCCTTTCATATATATAGAATTACTATCTTAAATTATTATGCACTGCGGGTTCACTAGCAGGTATGTTATCGGAGAATAGAGAAAACCAATTTTGGCTATGCCGCAAGCGGGGCAACGGCACATTCAATTTCCCCAGCATCGATCTCCCATAAAACATTACATCTATAACGCAATGATAAATCGAAGGGGCTATTTATTATCGGGCACACAGATCAATATCGACAATAAAGGCTATATCGACCGCATAAAGCCAATTGGTCTATTTTGGTATTTGCAGCATCGTAGTGGTCGTATGTCGGCATACAATGCGTAACTTATATCAACCCATAACAATATTTGTTACGAAGTTCGTTCGCCCGTAACAATATTTAACGAAGCACATCACAAATGTTTAGCATGAATTTTTCCCAACTTAGTTGAAAGCCATGTTGATTCCCAAACATTTCACTTCTTGTCATTTTATTTTCTGCCCCTACAATAAAGATATGGCGTTGTGATTTCTTTCGCAAGGAGTTCATTGCAGTTTATTTACTAAGATTAAGTTAAGGATAATTATGATATAAACAACAACTAATACGACTAATCCGATCTTTTGGTGGGAAACAGAATGCTTCAAATGTACTCTCAGTTAGGTGTATAATCCCACTCATCCTTCTTCTACTTTGATAAGGTTAAGTAAAAAAACGAAAGGACTCATCGCCAGCGAACAAATTACACACCACTATTCGAAATATAACATTCGCCATCGACCGTCGAGCTGAATGAGTGAGCAATAAGCAATTAATTGAGGAATTCTACTGATTTGAAGACGGATAAATTACACAAATGGTGATAATTAACAATGAATGACTACTATTGTGCACTACTTAACTTTTAATTTGGATGCGGTCTTCATCCCCCGTCGTAAAAACTGAATTTATCATTCCTCTTCCATTTCATTTCAAATAACTAAATACGTACTGATTTCCAGCAGCAGAAAACGAAATAAGAGCAAGTTTTAAACCTCTGATGAGAACTGGTCCGAAAATATTAACGTACATATATGATAATTTTTTTTTGCTCCCCAACGATTCTGGTGGTCCGTATGCCCCTGAAATTCCGATAAGCCATTGGCTTGTCTTCAGGTTTTTCAGGAGCTGAACCACCAGAACTTGACAAACACCCATGCCTGGGCAAGTGAAAAACCAACCCAGGCGGGGATCAAACCCGCGACCCTCGGATTAGCAGGCGAGGACATTACCCCGCCGCCACCGGGGCCGGCGGGGTAAAGTCCTCGTAAAGTAATGTAAATATTGATAGATGACATCATAAAGTGGGGCATGATAGAGGCCCCTCTTCCACCTAACACCCTTTTCACGTGGGAGAAACACAAATCATTCTAATAAACCATAAAAAGAGAAGGAAAATCGAAGTGGAAAGAAAACAATGAATGAACCAAGTTTACCAAATAAGGAGTTGAAATCAGCAGTTTAAACTTCATCAGTGGAAATATTTACAATCATAATCAGGGCATAAATTTTGATTGTCAATATTTCTAACATCATAAAGTTAACGCACATTAGATCAAGAATTACATTAGGTACATTAAGTATTCATTAGAAAAAATGAGAGAGAAAAGTTTTACGGGAAACATAAATGATTTACCTCTAATCCTTAAATTAAAAAAACCACTGCAGGAAAACATTACATGAAGATGGCAACTCCAATTTGATACCGACAACTCAGGCATTTCAGACCCAAAGCCGTAAAAATCAAGAAGAGGCTGTCAAATCCACCGAAGATTGAGCACCAAAGTTGATCAAAATTTATTGTTACTATGACATGATGAACTATAGAAGTTATAATAAAAAATAAACTAAAAAAATAACCAGCATCTTTCTACCGCAGGGGATTGCAATCGCTCTAGAAGTCTAGAATGAATAATCCGAAGTAGGAACTAGTTTATTTCCGAAACATTTTCCCCGGATAGGTCTCTGTCGAGACAACAATTCACACATCCAAAACACTTCGGGGGAACTTACTAACTCTCTGAATTTAGTCCGAAACTTTCGCGAAGCAATAGAAAAAAACGGACAAAAATTTCCTGAAACACGTGGGAATTAAAATAAAATTAACGCGGACGCAGACAACAGGAGTCAACAATTTCGCACGTTCCTCATCAAAATATTTAATCAAAATTAAAGTGAACTCTAAGTAAAATGCCCTCTCAAAGAATTTTAAAATTAAGTCTTTGCCGATGTTCTTTCGACGTGATTTCATAAAATACCCCTAAACACCTTTACGATAAAGAGGCAAACAATAAATCGACAGTAAATTAGTACGCAGAATCGAAGTCCCACCCATCATTTCCATATTCTTCGAGAAGTATTAGTTCTGAATTCGTCAGAATTTCATGCGAATTAAATCGAAATGAGTCAGAATCAAAATGGGCGATTAAAGGAAAACATACACAAACAATTCCTTAGAGTATTGAAGTAAAACTTTCGTTAAAGCCATGGACCTCTTGAAGTGAATGAGTCTTGAACACCAGCCATGCCATGAGGTTCAAGCACAGTAACAGTGATGTAACGTTTGCTGGGTTATTTTAAGTTTCGATACTCAAACTTTGAGAGTTATGGCGCAATCAAAATAAATGTAGCCTCGCTACGTCTAGTATACGTACAAGATGTTATCATGACCTTCATTTTGCGCCGCGCATGCGCAAGGCGCTGGTGAAAGACTTCGACGATTGGCGGCCAATTTGGGCAAGGGCGAAAATTTTCATGCAGCACATATTGAGACTCCGATGTTTTGGCGCGGTAATTTTGGCGACAAACGAAATGTTTCAACTTTTGTTTCTAGCGAAGTCAAAACCATGATTTTTTTTTTATATTTTCTAACGGAAATTAGAATTAGCTTTAGACAATGCAAGTAAAGTTTCTGATTTTAACTTTGGAAAACATCTCAACAGATATATAAGAAAACATCTCATGGGAAAGAGCGTTTACTTAACCATCGATCAGTATTGCTATATCAGTTTGCTGGGGACGCAGAAAATCTTGACCAGCTCTCCAAGCCCCGTGGAGGAGTCGACCATCAGTAAAGTAGACGCACATAGTCCCGAGCCTCCAGCACGACAGCGACCCAGCCCCTCAAGGCGGGGCCCCTCCAGTTACACACGAGGATACGGTTAAGACACGTTGACATGTTCCTCGCAGTATGGTATCAACGTACATTAAAGAGAACCAATATTCTGTTGTTATAACCTATCTAACTTCATTAGCTTACTGATAATAACTTTAATAAAATTACACAGCATTTGCGGGCACAATTTAAATTTTTGAACGCCAGTAATCGTGACGTTTTTTATAAATTACTAAATAAACAAGAAGTTACTAAATACCATTCCTTCTTAAAAAATCATTGGTATTTGTACATAAATATTAGACGCGAGTATCTACATTATACACCCGGAATATAGTATAACAATAACATATTCCTCAAATTATTAAAGCTTTCGCAGTCCAAATTCGTAAAGGATCAATTCTATTTAGGGTTTTCCAATAAAATAAAGCTATTAAAAAGTACACTATACTTAATTATTGATAAAAATTATTCTATCTACTTGATAATATAACTCCCTCAGGAGATCTCCGGAAAAGGAAAAGAAACATTGGTATTTTAAAAAACCAGACGCTGGTAACCCCAAGAGTCCTTCTGTCCAACTGTCCTTCAATAATATTTTCTGAATGAGGAACAGTTGAGCTGCTATAGAGTTCAAGCAAAAATTAAAGGCCGCCAAGGGAAAATTATAAATGTGGCTAAACTTAATAATATACAAATTCGTCCATTTCAGTTACCATTGTAACAATAGGCAGTCCCTTCAGTTTCACTAAAAGAAGAGCAATAATCTGCACATATTCCATCTGTATTTAACACTGCTGAAGATTTATCCAGTTTTGTATAAACCCCTGAGGATACCCCTACCTTTGCTGCGGACGGGTCGACTCCTCGATCCAACGCTGTCCACCGGTGGGTGAAGGATAACCGAAGAAATTCAATCCACAAGAAAAAGAAAAGTTTGGTGACCTATGTGACACTGTCCTCCGGTCACAGATGAGAGTATTCGCCACGCGTCAGTGGGTCACAACAGGAAGTTTGATCGGATAAAAACATGAATCCCGACCCTAAAAAAAAAGAAAAAAACACAAAATAGGAAAAGTTAGTTTCAAATGGAAAAATGTCCTTTTGTGATTGTTCCGAAAAACAATATGGTTTTGTGTACAACGCTCAGTGCTATCATAATCATAAAGTATAAGATCCAAAGATAAAAAATATAATTCACCGATATGAAATATTTCTCTCATACACCTCTTCTTTGCGGTAAAATTTCCATTTAAAGAATTAAATTACATTCATTGATACAATTTCACTAACGGAAATGGAACTTACTCCACCAACTTATTGTTTTACAAAACCAGTTTTTACATATAGGTTCAATCTTGAACAAGCATATTAATCGACTATATGTATTGAAAATTTCCCGTAGGCAACAACTGCTAAACGTGAAAAAAGGCTAGGAAAAGGAATGATTGTGGTGTATTATCATATGAATCAATATAAGAAATAATGTTAAAATTGAAATGGCAATACATGGGGAAATTGCGTTGTTGTAGATTTGTATAAGAGAGCAAAGAGAGACTCATCAATAACATAATAATAATCAAGATAACCAATCAAGTTCACTTGTCACCAGAATCAGAGAACGTCTAAACTTGTTAATTTATAAAGTCTTAGAATCTGGATAAAAATACAATATGAATCATTTAATGCCATATAAGTAAAAACAAAACATTCATGTCAACTGATGATTCTAAGCTTATTTGATGAAAACTAAACTTAACGATTCATTTCAGTAACTAGGGCATCAAATAGGCATATCATATAGCATGTCAAGTAAAGTTTTTTTCTAAAAATATGGCCACCTTGAGTCACTTTCTTCAGTCACTGATATACTGGCCTGAAAAATGAGTCAATAAATAAAAACTTGCCAATGCCATTCAGAGCTCCCTATAGCCATGTAAAAGCATTGGCCGACTGTTTTGAATTGAAATACAAAACATGTATAGTATCCTAAGATCTATAAAATTACAACTCTTACTATACTACAACTATTACTATACTAACTAACAACTATATATGCAACTTGTATAATCACAATTTTTTTACTTTTGCTGCACGAATTTTGGCAGCATTAAATCGGTCGTCCTTCATAAAAACGCCTACCATGAACATATCCACTTTGGGTAAATTTTTTGATGTCGAATTAAAAAAAAACACTGCACACCATATACTTTGTTTTGCAATGAAAAACCTTAAAATACGATCTCCTCTGCAGTTTTTTCCCACTCTCCCTCGACTTCTGTTTCTCGTTCAGCGAAAATGACGCCACATCAATAAGATTTCGTTTCGCAGCCACGTGAAAATTTTTGACATTTCGACTATTTTAATATTAAATATCTCAGTTAATATTGAATTAATTTTAAAACCAGTTTCGCACCGTAAGCCTTTACGAGTTAAAGTAACGTATAAAAATCCGTATGCTTAAATTTAAAATTTTGGAAAATACCCAATTCAAGTCACATGAGTTTCAGGGTGACGCTGAGGATACTAGTTCAACCCTACTCTTTATCTCTAGAGGTGAAAGAAAGAGCAAAGTAATAGAGACAAAGAGCCAAAATCATAACTAAAAAAATTCCTTCTTCCCAGGCACCATTTTTTACAACAATGGAAACAGAGGGAGACACTTAGATACTCATTTAGGAAACAATTCACGTCAGTTCTTCCACTCTTCCAACAAGTATTATTACTAGGGAACTTCTACGTTGGTATATATATTTGCATTATGGTGAGCTAGCATGTCTTTCATACAATCCATTCTCCACTTACGTCAGACAATATTTATTTTTGATAACTCACCATTATAAGGAATACCTCGTAAGTTCTGTAGAAAGCCGACCACTCTTTGCTTTTTGTTCTTTTCGTCACGATTATACACTATATGCCTATCTCAGCAAAACCAAAATATGTTTCTGGCCGTCAGTCGATCACTGCCAAATTCAATACTTTTTGCTTGTGTGATAGGCATATGCGTTGATGAAACTCATTTCATTAGCATGAATTTCATGAATAAATTTACGAAAATATTAACCTTTAGCCAAGGGCTGCATGCACTGACTCGGCAGTCACTCCAAAAATGTTCTAAAGCGTTCACTTATGACATTCTGTGGTTCCTAGATTCAAAACTCAGTGTTTTTCTCATTCTGTAACTTTTGTTTTAGGAATTCACATTCTTCGGGAGATTTTTAGACATTTTTCCCATAAATACACAAAGTTTTCAATATTTCACAACTTAAATCTTTCAAGCCAATATCACTGCGAAAAAAGTATAAATGACTCGGTTCACAGTCACACTCACGGGTGCAAAGATGACCACCGAATGGATGAAAAAATCATTTGATTTTAATTTGATTCCAACCCACCTCTCCCGCTCAAATTAGCCTTGAACTAAGATTGATTGCTGTTGTAACTGGCAAACACACCCAGTCGTCGATTGGGATGTCCGGTTAATTCATATGATTTTTCTTTACGAATTCCGTCCATTTGGTGTAATATTCTCACTGTTTTAACCTTTATTTATTTATGCATCTTAATTCACAGTTTTACCCCTTATTATGATCTAAATGCGTTTATTTAGGCCCACTCTCAGACTTCTCGTATGATTTTACGTCGAACTTCATTAATTTTACATTCACGGCAACAGGAGAATTTATACTCATACGTTACGGCCATCTTTACTGTCTGATAACGTCATCTATTCCAGGTTTTTTGGTCATTTTTCTGCGTCAAGCATCCCTCTTCGAATGACACATGGCCCGCTCGAATATCTCTCATACGTTCTCAGTTACAAAGATATGTTTGGAAGACACAACTGTGTTACCCGTACAGATTTATTGGGCGAAAAAACAAGCACGCATCGGTATCTTGCACGTCACACATGGTTCGGGGGAAATTTAAAATAAAAAAACAGGACATCAACTCCCCTCACGTAAACAGCCTTGCATTATTCATCACTTAGTCAAAGTGTGAAACGTTTAAAATTGTTCTCCTGAAAATTAAAGAAGGAACTTAGCCCGTCATTCGCGATTGTTCGGGAATTGATTGGCACAAATTATTAGCAACATGATTACATCATAACTTGTGAGAACGGCTTAAATTTACAGAATTGAAAAGTTTTTTTCTGATACGAACACGTGATTGCGTGAGGTTTCTACGTGAGATTTCCGAATTTCAGCCCCGTGAACCCCAGAATGCACGCCTTGCTGTACCCACTGCACCTATGACTTAGAGGTAAGTATACGCTCCAGGATATGTTTGCTGGAGTCAAACGCTCAGGCGCATGGCCATAAAAAATCAAAATAATCTGACAACTAGTTCGGTCCATCGGCGATTTTGTCAACACATAGTTTCAAATGTTTAGCAAGGTAATTAACTAATGCAATGCAATACCTTTAATAAAGTTTTATACTCTTTGAGCAACAAAAAGATCCTTATTGGAGTCGTAACCACAGAAACATTTTTACACAGCACCAGATTACTTTGGGTAGTTAGTTATTCGGCAAGTGTTCGCCAACTGAAGTCATTTGTACCATTAAGGAAAGGTTTAGGTTGGTGAGCGAAGGTTTATTTTGGGAAATGAGGAAGAGTGGAGAATAATTCGGCGTCAGCATTAGCCTGCTTTGAATGAAATGTGCCAAGGGGACCACGATTTGAAGCCGCATCCGACTGACGGAGTATTGTACTTGAAATGCTCTGCGCACAGCACCTAAGTAGGGGTCAATATTCCCTTAAAAAATCTTCACCACTGCCGGGATTCCATCTCGAGCCCTCTAGATGAAAAGCCAGTTCTCTGGTGGTGAAGGTTTTCCAGGATTTCTACCGCATTTATTCATGTATTTTGACAACAGTTTCACCAGCACTCCAGCTAGCAAAAATTCTAGAAAAACCTTTAGTTGACCCACCACACCAGCCCGATAACCCCCAGATTATTTTAATTTAATCGGATATTCAACTGAAGTAGGCCGAGGAACAGGATACGTAGACAGTTAAAATATCAACTATTATTAATTAATTTTCAAATAAATCACCTTTGTTAAACAAATGTTTAACGCGCGGGCAATCAAGGTATATTTGACAGGGACTTGTTGAAATAGTGGCAGGAAAATAACGAGACACTTGGCTACCGGCATTTTTAAATTGTTGACCTTTTATTCAGGGATTACTACTTGGAGTATTAAACGATAATGCGCGAAAAAGATGACGTGGAAAATAATGCGGGGATGAAACCAAAAGATCATAAAATACGGCGAACAACTCGATATTTATTATCGATGGACACTTAAAACTGCTCGGTGATAAAGTACGCAATGGCTATGACTTCACCCCGTCATCGACTTTGGCTTCACTATGTTTCAACCTTCCAAAGTTAAAAAACTGTATTTCCCAATGCAAGTTGTGTGATAAAAGGTTTTTGTTGAATTTCTTTCTCGCAAACAGGCACAATCATCTTTAGCCATAGATTCTTTAAAAAAAAAAGGACCGAGAAATGCTTGCGAACGGTTCCTGCGATGCGCTGGTACAATTTTTTTTAACGCGCACCAAGGGTCCTCACTGGTCCGCGCGCAACAGATGACGCTCAAAAGCGTTCATTTTTTGCCGCAAACACACCGTATGCGTTTATTTGACAGCAAAAGCGAACTATCGGAAAACAGACCGGTATTTTCGAAGTTTTTGTTCCAAAGCTCTTTCCTGCTAGGATTTTCATTTCTTTCGAATTTTATTTTCGCGCATTCATAAATCTTCTCTTATCGCCTTGAGTCCTTAAAAAAAATATTTCCCTTCGAATACGGAAAAAAACAAAGAAAATGACTGATGCGCCGAATGAAAAGGCATACGGTAGTATTAAGGAGTCAAATGGGTGAATCAAGATGGTGTGGAATCTAGAGCACTGACTTCCCATCCCTGACTTCCCATGGGAAGCGGCAGTCGACCAATCTTAGGATTCAATAATTGATGAAGATAATGATGACGACCAAACAAGCACCTAAATACCTCAATATTATAATAATAGCATTTATTTCACTCCAATAAATACACATACATTTACATAAGAGTGTAATTAGGCACCCCAAAAGAAACGATTTCTTATTTTGGGGTTGCCAATCCTTGCGTACGTGGGTTGTACGGCATATATATGCTGTCGTACGTATCGTAATAAGAATAACAACAAAATTCTGTGGCTTTTTAACAACAAAAATTTTTAATGTAACATTACAAAAATATATAATAGTTGAATTGAATTTAATATATAAGAGAATACAAATTTATCAATTACACTGAAGATAAGCATATAAAAAACTACAAACGTATACATATATTGCATTCTTTATCTTTTAACTCAAACAATAGTTTAGCCGTTTTTTGTAGATTAAGCTCTTGAACGATTCATCTGTATCCTCTCTACCTCATTCTCTCTTGATTCTTTCAGACTCCTATGCTTCATATTTTCATCTACATTCACTAGGAGGTACGAAGTACGAAAAAGCGGGAGTAGGATGTAATGGGTTTAGACGAGCAATTGATAAAAGGTCCCATTTTTTAGACCGAATGCAGTTACAACAGAATGGGCTCTGAAAAGTTTTTGGCAGGCATAAAAACTTTAGAAAAATACTTCGACGGGCAAACTCCTCCGTGAAAAGTCGTCCTAAAAATGAGGGACCCCTTGCGTAGAGGCAGGTTATAAATACTTGAGACATGGAAGAAGAAATGTTTAAGGCAGACATTTCAATCAAGACCTTTCAGAGCATACCCTCGATTTTGCTAAAATTCAAAGTACAGCTCAAGAGGATGGGGTTGGTGTGGTGGTTAAGCACTGACTTTCCATCTTGAAGTCCCAGCTGCGAATACAGGGATTATCGGGGAGTCAGTGGAATCCTGATCCCAACCATGGTACATTGTGAAGAGTACCTCAAGGGCAGCACTCTGGCCTTAGCAAGGGACGTAAAACTTTGGACCTCATGGAGACGATCCGGGTTTCACTCCACTAAACCATTCATGCAAAAATAGTACTTGCCTACACTTATGTTCAAATTCCCCTACCGAGTACCCTATCGAACGTGTATTTTTAACTTTGAGCTCTATGAAAAGAGCAAATATTACTTGTGTTAACGTGGAGAAAAGAAATCACTTTGTAATCTTTCTCTTAAGTTGTTTATTCCCGATCGAAATCCAAGTCTAAGCGTCATTTTCAATGCATCAATGTTACCTTGAAGGTAAAATTGATGCATTGTCGTTACGTTATTTTTAAGGTCACATTGTGTACCTAAAACATAGACAGTGAACAAAGAACACAATTAAACTTAGAAAAGTATGATCTACAGCTATAAAATTATACTTTCATAAACATCGATTAATAATAACCTTTATTGCGCTTCTACCAGGAGTTTTGCCCAAATGGCACTTTGATACCCACCGATTTTCTGACACTACAGAGTAGATCGCAAGAACGGAAGTAATTTCTGTTACATAAAAGTCATTCAGAACAACATATAACACTTAAAACAAAATATTCGATAAGATTAGTTATGGGCATGAACGCGTAAGTTGGTGATAGCCATCAATTGTGATGTTGGTGAAATTGGTGATAGCCATCAATTAGATATTATGCCTTAGTTACGGCAATTTAACATAATCATACATCGCACTTCGTCACTAGACTCTCAGAGGAGATAAGTGATTATAGATTTTGAGTTACAACGATGCGCGGGCATAATCCATTAGTTGCCGTTCAAATGAGTATTTATCTCTGTAGAAAAAAGTGTTAAAAAGTGGGTAAACTAAATGAATAGTCCAAGCGACTGTTGAAAAATTTGTTTCCGCAATTCTTTAACAAAAACATATACATTTGGCAACAACGAAACCATTGGATTGTTCGTATGCGAATACAGTTTATGATTCTTCCATACTGCCAACCACTATTTTTTCCTCCATCATACGCTAAATAACTAAAGTCACCCTTTCGATAAGACATAAGAAATGCCAAACAAGTCGCAAGCCGTAAACGCGCATCATGATTCAAAAAAAGGAAACTGCGTCATATTAAATTGCTTTAAAATAATTGGCTTGGACATAACATCCGTATTAAATGGAGCGCTCTCGGGTGCCATTATTCTTAACTCGCAAAAAAAGAATTCAATGAAACGTCAAGCAGAAGGTTGGATACAAATTCTCAATATAACCTCATTATGACACCCTTGAGGGCTATTATGACGGTTTCGCGTACAGAACACGGAACCAATTATAATTTTCAACTTAATAATATAACCTCCAAAAAATAAGTTACAGCTAAACGTCAATTTCTTAGTAGTGATTGCAGGAGCAAACATTACTCATCAAGCTTATACAGACGGATAGAAACTCAGAGGTGCACTCTAAAAAACCATAAGCAAAAGATTAACAACAGACATCACCATTCAGGAAGGGAAGGAAATATTTAAGAGAAAGAATTGTAGAACTAATTAAGTCCATTATCTACGGTTTTCCACACTGTTGTGCTTTTTCTTAACTTTAAATTTTCTCTGACTAGCAATTCAATTTCATGGTTTATTTAAAAATATTTTTTTCATTACATATAGTCGCAAGCCATTTAAATTACCAGCAGAATACAAAGTAAAAATCTAGCCCCTTGTTAGCTATGTATTGTTACCATAAAAAGTTAAGTAATTCTAATTGACCGAATGTAATCTATCGCAATGGACTAATTGTGCCAATAAAACAATAGAATTATAAGTATATTTATCATCAGCTATTTCAGTTAAAAAAACAGAATCAACAAACAAGATGCATGATAATTTTCATTATTACTAAATAAGAGTTATTTATATGCCATTTGACTTGATCATTACAACGCAGCGCGTTATATATAATACAATTAGTGATAGTTTTATTAGATTTTGAAGCGCCAATAGTAGCTGCACCTTCAATCCTATAAATAAATAAACTTTTACTCAAATTATTCACAAGATAAGTCATCCTGTTATACAAATATAAACTATGTGTAACACCATTAATTACAATGCTTCTATTCATTTCCACACGTTGCATTCTTCACTTTAAACTGGTAATCCAATTACTTCCATCTACTTCATTCAATTTGGCATGCCAAGCCACTCCACTAGTAATACTCCAAAGTTATCCAAGTGGATTAGTCTTTACGACAACGGGAATAACTATGCCTTTCGAAACCTTAAGAGAGCAAAAGTTCTCTTCAAATCTCTGAATATTTATCCGATACTTCTCTTTATATCCTCGAATCAATGTAAATAATGTCTCACGAATATATTACCAACACTCAACACTTCCATTTGAAATCAACGGATGACTGATTAAACTTTTATCCAGAGTCGAATATCATCTCGCATCCTTTCGTTCAATATAATTCGCTTTAATGAGTTTTCCTTGAAAACTGCTCGCGTATTCATGGACAAAGTTGAACGAGAAAAAGCATCAAGACTAGAGTCTACCAATGTTCTTACTGAGCTTCTTAATCACGTTGATTAAAGTCATCAAAGTGAACATAAGTCCAATACAAACTACACCGCGTCGTTTCTTGGAATCTGCGTCTCAAGAGAACCAACGCATTAAAAAGTTAAATGAAACCCGCGAATTCGTACCCAGCCTAATTAATCTGATTAGTCAATGCTAACTAGGTATTTTAAAAAAAATTGACAACCCAACTTTTCGTGTTTATTGCACGAGAATTCAGAGAGTGACTCTGCATTTCTTCCTTTATAAATTTACGGCGATACCCAGTCACTTACGTCGGGTACTTTGAGTGCCACTTACAAATGGATGAGGGCAGATTAAGCGGGAGTAAATACGAGCATTATGCATTCAACTCGAAAACAAAAGATACCTTTTAGGGTCATTGGCCAAAATGAAGTCGCTATTAGAAAGAAGCAGATTTTTCAAAATGTGATTTCCAAACTTAAAATGGAACGAGAAAAATACGCCGAAATCATAAAACTTTGTAAAATGACACTGCATGATTTGTGGAAATCAAAGCGAAACATAATACGTCAAAAAAAGACTATGGGATAACATATGAAAAGAGTTATCAAGAAGTTTTATTCAATGAAGAGCAAAAGAAGAATAAAGAAAAAAGAAGTTTTCATAATAATTAAAAAGATAAGAGAGAAAGAAAAAGTCAGGTGGCGCTATAGATGGGATACGGCCACGGGCTTCACGCGAATAAATCTGTGTAAGGGTGGGATTACGATCGACGTTTCCTGACGTGACAGACATTGCCCGTGGCGTTTAGTATCCTGTCTTGTTCCCGTCAAGGAGGAGTTTATTACGACATACGGCAGTATCAGCGCCAACTGTTGACCGTTTTCGCAAACGGAGTTCTAAACGCTTGCAAATTAGCTATTTATTATCACACATATAATAAAAATATAAATTATCTGCAAAATTAATTAACATCGAAATGGGTGTCAATTAATTGTAACTGCTCAATTAATTGGCATCAACCAATTAATTGACAGGACTGAATTGGATCGTGCTTTTCAAAAGCGGCGATTACACAAAGGATTTGACTCCTATCTGATCGATTTATATCGAGTCAACTCCACTTGGAACCACAACCAGGATGGCGGCTACTCCGTCCAAGTATCGAATACCGCCACTATCGATGGCGAACTCCTATAGGAGCAGGTATGATACACGTCCAAGTTTCACCTTCCAAGTGGCCTCGTATGGGAGTCAACTCCTGTGTGTAATCGCCGCTAAAGACTTTCCTTTGTCAATGAGAAGAATTAATGAATTTGAAAAACAGCAAAATAATTAAATCAGTTAGCTTTTATTCATAAATTAAAGAAATAGATCGCTATTTGAGGACAGGCAGATGAGATCCTCAGCGTGTTCATCCGACAGACACTGGCATGTGTCGATGACAATGATCCCGCCGAGAATGAACCTCTCGGACGCAGTGCTAGTTACCGGGATAGACAGCTAACTTCTGGAGGGAGGGAGAGGTAGATGGTGGCTGTCACCACCGTCAATAATCGTCAATTAATCGATTACCGGGCAATAATTATGAATTGAATAACAATTTACAATTGAACAATAATTGACACTTGAAAAAAATTGACAATGGAGTCGATAACCGCAATCGACATCGACGTGTTGAAATAATCGATGAATTGTAAAAATAATTGAATCGACGATTCAATGAATCGAATAATCGCACCGGCCTGTTTCGGTTAGTGTGATACGACAAATGTAATGTTACTTGATATTTCATGAATTATTTCTTTTTCGAAAATATTGTACAAAGTCTGTTTTGTGGATTCATTAGACAAATATTGACGAACTCTTTAGCTTTACATCAAAATTAGCGCGCTATCGCATCGGAGTCCCCGCGGAAATTTTTGCAGAAGAAGAATAGCCAGAAGGAGCATGCGTGGTGCCAAAGAATTGTTTTGCCAATTGTGGTTTCTAGAATGGCACGATAATTTGAGGGATACTCTGGGGTTTCAAAACAATTTTCTTACCGTTGCGGTTTCCTTTTCCGGAACTCAACTTTTAATTTAGAAGTTGTCTCCAAGCTTCTGACTTAACGAGGAAAAGTGTTTTTGGGATTATTTATGTCACACCTACTTTTTGTGGGTGTGAGTGACTTAAACCGTATGTTGTAGTGTAATTTAAACCACAGTTCTTTTCCATGCGTTGTTGACAAGAATGCAAACGTAGGAAATTGTTATTCCGTCGATTTCATTGTGCTTTTTATTGAAGTCAGCTGTAAGTGTCAGTCACCTTTACGACACACTAAGTAATTTTTAGGTTGAAATAGATGCAGAAAGTTAATAACATTTTCGTATTTTCATACTCTCTGTACCCTTTTCACTTCCATTTATAAGTCGCAGAATGGTCGCCTGTGGCTTTTGCCCACGACATAAGCCGGCATTGGCCGTGCTCACATCGTGGCCGTATACTCAATCAAACGAGACTAAATTTATTTGTATCGTGTAATTAGTCTCCTAGTTGTACGTCAACTGTAAACGTTACATCTCCTTTTCCGTCCTGTATCCCCACTTTTTAGACTGACTTTAAAGACGTATTCACGTCAAAAGGAAACATATATTATCTGAAATAGAAATGAAAATAGACTGTCTACTATGCAACATTACGATATTTAGAGACAAAGGAGTTATATATAGCCCACTGGCATCACATTTAACGGTTCGCCGCCTGCTGTACGAGGAACCGGTTAATGCTTACGGTACAAATGCGGCAACGCTAGACGCTATGTCAATCATAATACATGGATCGCTGAGTTCCGTAACTGCCGCTAAGGATATCAAAGAATAAAGGGATAAATAGCATCAGCGATTTTAACTATACTCATTGATGTAATACGACAAATCGAGCGTTTGATAACAGTTGGCGCCACAAAAAAAGCAATTTTTCAATCAAATATGTGATAAAACGAAGCTTGTTAATCATGTTAGGCACCATGACTAACAGACAACATTTTTACAGCTTCAATAAAATTAATCATCAAATGCGTAGCAAAGTTGGTACAAGAGATATTGGATGAATATGAACTGCAAAAAAATATATTAATCGTATTCTCAAGAGGCAAGAACACTGGACTAACCAGGAAAGTTGGCGGACTGCTGACGGTCCAATTTATGAATCAAGGGAGGAAGCGAGTATAAGAATAGAAGTATAGCTTAAAACAAATCGCTTTAGTGTAGAATATAGTTCATTAGATATACTGAAAATGGTAGGTGTATAAAAATATATAAAGAGACAAAAGTTATAATCTATAGCAGCAATAAACGGGGCTGACTCAGAATGGACAACATATTTTTGGGTGAGAAGATAAGCAGGAGTTGTCCTAAAACCCTCCAATATTGTTGGAACTCACACAATGGCGCGCAGATTGATAAACAGCTCCAAATCCCTACGGTACGCTCATTGATAAGAGGCAAATGACAGCTATATCGCCACTGAAGGTCGAAATTCAGCGCCATGCGACATCCTCGGTATTTCCGACGAATTTCCCATCGCAGTAGACCAGCCCATCGGAATTTATATTCGTCCTGTAACAAGAATCACGTGCGGCTATTCTGGGAAGACCTTTTTCAAAAACAACACACGATATTAGCATTCAAAATAGAAAGCGACGCGTAGGATTTCTTTCATGTTTACCCAAGAGAATTCTTCTTGGGGAAATGACTTTTTCGACATTTTCAGGACCCTTCGACCTTCTATCGACTTCGCATTTTCACCCGCAGGAACCCTCTCTTGGCCGCGACTGTTATCGCCTCGTTACATCCCCCCCTACCAGCACACGATGTTAACCTTAACGTGGAATGGGCTTAGAATTAAATTCAAACTTAATGTGGAAATACATTGCACTACAAATGTGAATAGGAGGGAATGAGCCCAAATATAAGTTGAGTGTTCTACAGCAAAAATCAACTGATTGACAAGGAAAGTGAATTCTCTAGCATATGGCGTAAAGAGACATGTGTGAAATGTCCATTTCGCTTTTCGTTTTTAATCTTCATAGTCACAGGCTTACGATAGATTTAAAATTTCATTCATAGCACTCTTAACTCGATCATTGACTGTCCTGAACTGATTACTCTCATCAATTTCAGGATCCCTACTCGACCTACATATTCATTCCTCCATACCCCAATTCCTAGACTATCACTCGCTAAGTTCTTAACTTTTATTGTGTATCTCCTCCAACAATGAAGTACCATCACAGACACTTCGATCCTCGCTCTATATCATGCAACGTCTTCATCATCTAAGCTTCATCCCAACTCTTTAAAAAATTAACTCAAATTCTCGTCCCTCTTTCCATGTTGGGAGATATTATGTTGACCTGTTTTTGCTGATTTTATGAGTAGGTTCCTTATTTTATGTTTGTTATATGCAACACTTTAAATTTCCATTAATGTTGTATGTGGAAAACATAATTAAATATTTCGCAAAAATAATTTCTGACGAAAAGCTTAAATCAATGGAAATTCTAATTTTATGATGCATTCCATTCTTCATCTGCTATTTTTTTTATTTGTTTCAGGCCTTCCGGCGTAATGAGCGATTAGTGAAAAGTTATAAATTATTAGATAAAGATTTTCGGTGGAAAATATGGAGTTGAGTAAAAATCTAAAGTATTCGGATATTATACTAAACGTCTCAAACCTTAAGATCCAGCTGAAAGTAAATAAAAACCAAGGACGGACCTCATTAGCAGAAAATTTCGACCACACTAAACTGCTGAAAATTTCTTGAAACTGCTTTTACACAAAAAAAACATTAAATTTTACACACAACTGAGCACTACTGCAATTAAATCATTATTTTTCCTGAATTTAATTAGGCTCACGAGACAATTGCCACTTTCAACTGCATCAACGTTACAATGAGGCAAACTTGACTAAATAACCTACGAAAAGACACATTAATAGAATTTTATAATACCATGACAATTCCTTGTGTAATATATAGCAGCGAGAACTGGACACTTCTTAAGCAAATGAACAAATATTACAAATATCTTAAATGAAATATTTAAGAAGAGCAGCTGGCTATACATTAACGGATAGAAAAAAATACGGATATAAGGCTAGGCCTCAGCGTACAAGGCATAAACGAAACGATACGAAAATAAGAACATAAATTGAGAGAACATGCAGAGAGAATGGTTGAAGGAAGGATACCCAAGCAAACATGGAAATATAGAGCGAGAGGCAGACGATCTCTTGGACGTCCGCGCAAGAGATGGAAAGACTAAAACTGAAGGTCGTAACCTAATACTTGCAGAAAGAAAGTGTACACAAATCCTTTTGAATATTTCAAATACTCGATTTGGCTACTCGTTGCGTTAGCAGATGATTTCGCGATAACATGAATTCCAGGCAAAAGAAAAGAGCAAAGAAACCCCGCCACTTTTACTTGTTCTCCACTAAGGCGATTCCAATGGCTCCCAAAGAATTTTAAGGCCAGATGGTAACCCAATTAAATAACGAAAGTGACTCGTTCAGAAAAATTTCGCCCCAGCGCCTCCGGTTCTCACTTACACCGCAAATTGGATTTAACGCGCCGACGGAAGGGACAGCTATAACGTGATAACGGGCGTAGAACTAGAGGTAAAGCGGAGAAAAATGCGAGGGAAGCAAGAAAAAATAACTAGACGTGAAAGGAAGTCGGCCATATGATGACGATGTAAGACTGAATTCGATACATAACACTTCTACTTGTTTTATCCCGGATAATATTTAAACACCTACTGCTGAATAATGTGTTCATTTACACTTTACGTAAGCGACACTTTTAAAATTATTAATTTTTTATACAAACTTTTACTGAACCACAGATTTTTTCTCAAACTCACACGACCCTGGTTTAGATGAATTATCATCATCATCAGGTGCTAGGGTCTCTTGTTTATGTAGTAGCTATTCAACGTCAACGGAAGAGGGTGTGGAAAATGATTAAGAGAGCGGTTTACCCGATTCGGAGGTGAGGATAGGGGAAAAGGTTGGGGTAAAGGTGCATTTATGTACGAGTTTTTTTTTACAGTAAGTACCGTTTTTAAATAGAAAAAGATACAAGAATACTTTTCTTAAATATTTTATTTTTACATGAAAGCCTGTACCTTAATATACTTTTATACATAATTTCCGCTAATATTAAGGCACTTATCGTATCGCAGAATCAGCTTTTGAATCCCATCCTCATAGAAGTCTGCCGCCTGGTTTGACAAACCACTGCAACACGGTCGTTTTAACCTCATCGTCGTCGTCGTGGTGCTGACCACCCAGATGCATCTTCAAATGCAAAAACAGGTGGTAGTCAGTGGGCGCTAGATCGTTGTAACGTATGCCACCCATGTTTCGTTACCTGTGACAATTTGGCTTCAAAAATCATCACCTTCCCTACTGTACCGCTCAAGGAAACAACGCACTGGCTAACGTTTGCTTTTGTGCACCTATCAGCAATTTCGGTACCCAGCGTGAGCACAACTTTCGATAATTTTGAATGTTCGGTCACAATTTCATAGAGAACACTTCTTGACACTCGAGGAAACTCATCTTAATCGTAAAGTTTCTGTTCTCTTTCACTTTTTCGTCGACTTTCTACACCAAATCTTCAGAAATGACTGAAGGGCGCCTCTTCGTTCCTCATCATGAACATTCGTGCGGCCATCTCTGAAAGCTCTAACCCATTTCCGCACCATTCCATCGCTCATAATGTTTTTTCTATTAATTTCACTGATCTGACGATGGATTTTAGCCTCTTTCACTCCTTTAACACTAAGAAAACGAATCACAGCGCATATTTCACAGTCGGCGGAGGCATTTTAAATACTCACAAACAACCGTAAACACGGTCGAATGTTTCCATAATAGCGTATGTGGCTTACTAAAAGATGTAGGTACACAGCGCGCATGCGTCAAATTCCGACCGCAGCACTGCAGCGGCCGAATTTCAAAACGTTACTTACTTTTTAAAAGAATGCCTCGTACTTCATTATTAGTGATTCAACCCTTAAATTGGTTGACAGTAGCCCTTCATTCCACCCCCTGATTGTTCCTTTAAGTCGTAATAACTTTTGTTTTAAGTCCCGTTTTATCTGGCCTATAGATTTGCACCTCGGTCTTCCTCGTGAGGCTTTCCTTTTGTCTTCTGTCAATTTGAAGTGTCTCAAAGTGTAGCCAGCCATATGGACCTTGCCTTCCTGATATTCCTCCGTATGCTTTTCTCCTCTTCTTTTTTTCTCGATACCTCCTTGTTTCTGATTCTATTCGTCCGTTTTATCTTCAACATGTCTCCAGCACCAATTTTTGAAAGCCTCTATTCTCTACTGATCCAACTTTCCAATGGTCCATGCCTCTGAACCGAAAAGGTGCAACACTCAACACGAATGTTAATAGTTCATTGCTTATTTAGTGGTAATCCTTTTCTTTTGCACAACAGTTTTTGTTCATCGTGAATGCTTTCTTGGCTTATGGTTTTCTTTGCTTGATATTCGTTTAACTTCATCCATCATGCGACACTCAGTTTCGAATTAATGTTTTAAATACGCAAAAAGTCGTTTCAAAAGCATTGAATTCGTGAAATTTGGTCTTTTTTGAAGTTAAGAGCGTCTATTACGCCTAGTAAAATGGGAAAAATACTTCGTTGCGTCAAAAGTTAAAGTTATTGTCATTAAAAATTCAACATAAAATAAAACACGATAACGCATGCCTTCAAAAATTACAAAAGGAAAAATACGTTCAGCCATTTATAAATACGTTGATGATTATTTAAAACATCATTTAAAATTTTAAGGCCAAAAATCTTTTAGTTTTAATAAGCTTTTTATTACTAATTAGTGCACGTCAATTACACATATTTAGTTATTTTGTCTCCATTCATTTACAAATCCACGCGAAACCATGTCTGTTCCAAAATTCAACGTTCCTTTTGCTACACATCGATATTTTCTCGCTGAATCGACCAAGACATGCAGAAAAAATATCCGAAGCCCTGACTGCGTGATACCTTTCACGCGATGCTTCATTTCAAAGCCAAAGGGAAGGTAGGGAAATTGGGTAGTAAAAGGCAGAATGAGGAACAGAGGCAATTTAATGGGCAGGGGATTAAGATCCAAAAGAGACAAATGATCACAGTGATATTCTCAGTTGATCGACCGGCGCACAGTGGTCCGGATCGCGAAAAAGAGGGACAAAAATCAGATTTTTGTCAGATTACTTTGAAAATTGTCATTCATATGTTTTAAGACGCGCTTAGTTCATTTCTGCTGTTATTTTTAACAAAAAATAATTATTTTAGACGATATTGAGAATTTTAATGCTAAATTAACCGATAATAAGGAGACTGCATAGAAAACGCCTCTTATTATTAAATGTGCAAATGTATAAAAAGTATTTGCATAATATAACTTCTAGACCTTTAAATTAGTAAATAATTTTTAAAAAAATGGGTAATTGTAAGGCAGTTATGGGAATTGATTCTAACGTTGAAGTGATTGCGATTATCAGCTAGCAGAGGTAGTGCCACTGAAACTAAAAATAAGTAATTATTAAATAAATATTAAAACGGTTTTAAGTGCAAATTAACTCATTAATGTTAATAAAACATACTTAGTATCTTAATAACTTTACAATTTATATAATTTCAAACGAGATTCTCCTGAATTCCACTCCTCTTCCTCGCATTCACTCGCTGAGTCAGGATATTCTTGCAAGAGCTCACGGACCTCTTTAGGCAGATCTTTTAGGCCACGGTATTTATTTAATTCAGCAACTAATGTACCTACTGACTAATGGATCAGAGGTCAGGATCAGTCTCCGGAAAACGTCCTCAGTCATGTGGAATCTTGACATTTTTCTTGCGTGATGCTCGCAATAAGTTCTTATATCTTTATTCCGCGATTCCTGAGGCTCCTCCGAAAGCTCTCCAATTAGAAGAAGAGCTGATTCAATCACATCTACACCATGCAGCAGAACATTATGTACTATGGGTGGCATGTAGAACCACTCATAATATTTAACATAACATTTTGCCGTGTCCATAAAATATTCTTTAAATTTTGGGGGATCAATATTTGAAATTTTAATTTGAAAATTTAATAATATTTGAAAATTTAATGATAAGTTTTCTTCTACCCCTGAAAGTCAATTTTATATTTTATTTCATGTGAAAAGCGTTGAAGTAAAAGAAGATATTTGTACAATAAATGGATCCTTACCAGTAATTTCAGCCAATAGGCGGGCATTTTTGAATAAACGCCTAGCTGTGTTGCCATCATTCGAGGTGCCATATTTTGGCTTTGGTAGATCAACTAATAGACCCATTCTACTTTTAAATTTCTCCTGAAGTACCTTCTTTCTTTTCCCTCTTCCACTTTTTCATTATTCGTTTTGCCCGTGTAGGGGGGGGGGGTCATCGTATTAACTAGAGACGCTTCTGCGCGCCATGTCCTCTCTCTCTCTTAGATTCATGGCTGTATAAGTAGACAGTTCTACAGGGAAAGTATTTTCTCTAAGGAATTTAGTTTTCCTTCTTTTTGATCGGATAGTGACATCCGAAAATTGTTTGTTTGGCCTACCCTTTCTTTTATTAGATGTGCTTGATAGAAAAGGCTTATTACTCAGACAATATCCCAAGGGATGTCATATCACAATTAAAACACAGGGAAAATACGAACCCGAGGTGCTTGGAAAGTTACAATACACAACATCAGGGAAATCAACGATTTGATCCAACCAAGTCGCATACTTCTATACAAAAAAAGAGTTCGTCCGAGAGTAAGCTCTCCATCCTTTCTCGTAACCAACAAAAAAATTTACTTTAAAAAAATATTTGAGCTCATTTTTTGCGTGCTCATCTCCGTGTAAAATGTAAGCAATCCTCAAGAAGTCCCGTCAAATTACTTTTCCGGTCGTCCATTGACTCTCCTTTTTTCTCCTGCATTTACCGTGAAGTTGCTTCCGCGTAAATGTTAACGACATAGCTGTGAGTTAAAAATTAGAATCATTGGTTCGTTAAATACTGAACAATATTCTTTATTCTAGAAAGTTAGGAGTTGAAACGGAAGCAAAAACAATGCAAAATTTAGTGTGGTACCCCGTACTAGATCAACTTGAAAAACGGAAATAAAATAGAAATAGCATACCTGTCCTTATCGCTGTGGTGGCCAGGAACAAAAAATCATTGAATCACAACACTATTCCGAATTATCACAAAACTAACACTTACTTCAGAGATCACTGCAAATCACGAAAACTATTGCCAACCGAGTACTCCACGACTAAGAACTGGCATGTGTACACATCGATGGAAAAGGACCAACTGAAGAGCACCAAAATGTTTCGACTGGAGTATGGAGGAGGTTAAGAAGATAAGTTACCACCACCCCCAAGAACCTGGGTCTACCCCGAGGATAACGAGGAGGGTTTTTGGTGGACCGCATAAGGAGAAATGTGCAATGCCTGAATTTTGTGCGAAAATGCCTACCAGCGGCAGCCCTCCAAAAAAGCCCATCTGGAAAGATGCACCTGGAGGGTAAATTCCATATCTCTTAACACGTGCAATTTCACTTCCAGGTCAAAGAAACCGCCTTTAGGCAATAGACACAAGTTGGGTGGTGCGCTAAGTAGGGATAGTAAAATATCCCGACTGAGGACCTTACCCACTACCCATTGGTCCGACACGTGTGAGGGTAACGGGTCTCCTGTCACTTAGGCTTTGGGGAAAGAGACAGCCAGAGGTGGGTTTTCCCAGCAGCAGTGCATACAATCAGTCTTATATACTTCCAACGATTAACAAAATACGATGGGAATCGTACTGAGAAGCCATCAAAGAATATATTTTCCTCCTCTTCCAGGGTCACAATTTCGCTTAGTATCGCAGTCTGAAATTCATTTTCTCGCTCCTTCTAGTGTAAATTCGGCCAAGAACAGAATATAATAGATAAAAATATAGTAACCTTCTTCATTTTTAAAATCATAATCAATAAAACATTGGCAAAGACGTATTTTACAATGTGTCTCCACTGTGACGAAGCTCGCGTGTCTAGTGCAGACGCCCACGTCCGCGGCAGAGAGTCACATAAGTCGTTGTCATTCACTTATTTGCAAATATTTGCAGCTAAATCCTTTACGAATATCTTTCTAATATAACCCACTCTTACCACTATAAGTATCTCCGTGTCACTCGGTGTCACTCTTTTTATAATCCAACGTTTATGCGAAATTTTCGAGAAAAAATGATTCCTCTTGAAGAACTTCTTCAGCAATCATCACTACCACTACAAGATTGAAACCTAGTTTTTCTCATGGTAAAGTGTCCATATAATTATAGTCCACACTCATTTTACCAATTTTTTATACGAAACAGAGCAAAAAAATTGTTAAAAATGTGTATTTTTCGAAAAAATTAAAAGAGCGCGGTTTAGCTAAAATTAGCTCTACTTTGAAGCGATTTACTAAACTTAACAAAACTTTTGATGCAAAACTAAGTGTGCGTTAAGATTCGCCGGACATTTTGCTACAGAAACTTCATATTTATAGTGAGTTTCAATAAAGTCGAAAAAATGACTTTTGTCCGCCTTTTTTCGGATCCGGACCACTGTGCGGCGCGGACGGAAAGATCTAATAGGCATGAGGTGAGAGTTGAAAGGCTGAAACTGAATAAAGCAGGTCGAATTACACAGCAGAATTAAGGTCGCAGACCTGAAAGAGCGAAAATCTTGCAGTTTGACTCCTGGCATATTTATCGCTGAGGGCTGATATTTTAATATCTAGTTATAATTTATTTTTTAGAAATTTAATATTTTTTTATAAATTCAATAATTAAATTTGAATAATTAAATTTCATCATTTTAATAAATAATTTATCGTCATGAAAAGCGATGCTAATACATTCTCACATCAATTACGCTAACGTTAACTAACCGACAGCCTGACGTAACTTACACTACCCAAACTCTACTCAAACTACAAGTTGACTTCGAGTTAACGAAAATGCAACATCATCTTGTAGTAAACGATAACCAAACATAACAAAACCGGGCCTTAGAAATTCAAGCGAGACATTATGAGGTGCCTTTGGGTAGCTGATTTGTTTTAAATATACGAGTATATCTCCGTGTAGCTGGTAGGTTACTTGAGGAGACGACAGAAAACTGAGGTGCACCAATGGGGTGCACCAGATATAAGGGTAGGTAAGATTGTGTGGTGAATTGACAAAGGGCGGAGAAAAGCCCAGCGTCGGCGTTCGCCTACCCTTAACAAAAGTCGCCGAGGGAACCAGGGTTCAACGTCCCATTCGAAGGGTAGAATATATATTACACTTGAAGTGCTCTCCGTAAATGGGGATTCCATTTAATAAAATCTTCACCACCGTCGGGATTCGAACCCGGGCACCCTAGGATAGAAAGACAGTATTCTGGCCAACACACCAATATGCACACAGCAGCGATACACACGGTGTATTGGTGTATGGAGATATAACAAGGGACATTAGGAGAAGAACTGCGTTGAGAAAAAGAGATATTTCATGTATTCCCTATGTAAACAAAATAAACCCGAGTTTTTAACCGAAGTTTTTCCCACTAAGGTAAAAATCTCTAAATATTATGGCCAGAATTGATCCGCAGTCGTTGTTAAATAACAAATAACTATCTGAAATCAAGAAAAGAACCGGAAAATAAAAAGACAAAGTAGAATGCTTTGGATTTTTACGTGGTTCTTAGACAGCAAAAATTCAGAGGAGAAGTACACGGGGATGAGAAACTGAATGCAACTGAAAATGAAATTTTGGAGAGGATAATGTTGGGAATGAAAGCATGAGGGAGGGTAAGGAAAGGTGTTTTGAATGTTATGAAAGGAAATACGAAGTACGCTGAGGTTAAGACAGCAATTGGTTAACCCAAGAAAGCGTAATCCGATAGTGGCGGAGATCAAATTTGAGTGGTGGATTGAGTACCATTATTCTTTTCTAATATCTTGAGTCAAGATCTTGGAGGGGGACCTTGAGAGGCAGGGCTAAAATCTGTGGGAGTGCGCGAAGGGAATGTTACTCGGCACGTGACTCTCCCAGAGCCAACTAGGATGCAGAAGGCGTAGCCTGGGCTCTCGGAGATTCAGCCGCACTCAGACCTCCGTCGGGTGAATCTTCTCGCTGTGTTACCGAAATCGTGAGCCCGCAGGGCCTCTCTCATTGTGGGCCGCGGGGATTTTCCGGCTGAAAGGGTTGAGGGAAAAGAACCTCGACAACGAACGTCGAGCTAGTGCCGACCCTCTCGGAACCAGTTCCCCGCCCCCGACAGCGGAGGCCCGCGAACTGCTCCGGGATTCCCCGAAAGACACCCTCCCCCACAAATTTAAGGCCTATCTCTCACCTCCCAAGATACTCGAAAAGAATAACAGTTAGTGCTATAGGTTACGTAACCATGAGACTTGGTGCATTTAATAGTCAGTAAATTTGATTTTAATAAACTTTTACTAATATTAATAGCATTTTCCGTCCGTTAACATTTATTATGTACACCTATCCCATCACCGGCGTTGAAGTTTTGTCCCTTTTTCAACCGCCTCACTACCACGGTGAGAGAGAAAAAAACGCCCTAAAAACTAGAACCACGGCTGAATTATTAAAGACCAAAAGCGTAATGATTTATCTCCTCTGAATTTTTACATACAGCGCTAGAATTGCGTGACTTTTCGTCAAATGTATCTTTTCATAAATACACGTAATTTGACTTAACTAGGATTTTTTTTACCACCATTGACACAATTATGGAGGAAACGGGTTGGTGTTGGTGGCTTGAATACTGGCTTACCATTTTAAGGCCCCGGGTTCAAATCCCGGCAGTGGCGGAGATTTCAATGCGGAAACCCAAGCCCTGTAGCGATAAGGGCACTTAAAGGGTAGTACATACTTAGTTCATCGGATGGGACGTTGAATGGCGGTCCTCTGACGCCAGTCGTTAAGAGTAGGCTAATGCCGACACTAGGATTCTCTTCATCCTCTCTTCATACCCTGAGCAATTCTTCTCTTTAAACCGCCCTTTCACAATGTTTTCACTGACCTCAGTTTTAATACTTCTCCCATATAACCAACTAGGAGTCAACATTCGCAATGCTCATTATTTCCTTCGTGTATTCATTTGTATCCTCTCTACCAAGCATTCCTCTTGGATTCCTTTTTAACTCCAACCCTTTATCTTTTCATCTGCCCTCACTACGAAGTACGAAGGACGAAAAAGCGGGACGAGGGTGGGTTTAGACGGGAAACCTGTAATAGGTTCCCTTTTGTAGCCCGAATGTAGTTACGCCAGAATGGGCTCCGAAAATATTTTGGCAAGCATAAAAGCTTGCAGTGACGCCAGTCATTGAGAGTATGTTCTAATGCCGGCGCCAGGTTTTTCTCCACATCAGATCCTTCACTATTAAACCCCACCCAATCTTCCGAAATGGTACAAATGACCTCAGTTGTCGGCCGCCTCCCCAAATAACAAACCAGCCAACGAGAGTAGAAATTATCAAAAGCTACTCTGAACTATCGAATATTGTATGACAACTGGTTTGAGAGCATGCGCAAATGGCCAAAAATATATTAAAACATTACGGTCTCAGTTTTAGTTCCACATTCAACGTTCAACAAATCTTTTAAAATTTCGTTTCTCTTTCTGCCACATTTTTTGTCTTGTAGAAATTTCAAAATAATATTTTGATTCGCATAAAAATTCACCATAGAAAAACATTAGATTGTTGGAATTGCAAAGTGATTTTTTTCGATAGAACGGACGTTAATTCTTTCTATTTGAGTCTACTGAACGCTAAAGTACTGATAAATCTCCGATGGATCGAATTTTCACCGTATTTCGGGTGATGTCACATCCGCAGCCGGAGATTGAGGCAAAGTTAGGCCAAATTGAGTTTCAAAGAGCAGCGGGAAGGAGAAATGCAAGAAAGAGGAGGCGGCATTTGGAATTGAGTAAGAGGTAAATATCGATGAGGTGTTCATAATACACTCATCGTTGACCTGGATTAGTAAGGTGCGTAGAAGTGATGGCATACCACTGGTGGAACTTAGGATATGTATTTCCCGTATTTGTCCGTAAATCATTCAACGGGATTTTAACATCTACATCTACGCGATACCCAGCAAGCCCTCCCAAGGGTGTGAGGCAGTGGGTGGTTCCTCGCCATGCATGCACTTACCGTCGAACACACTACCATAATATTACTTGCTATTTGTATGTGTGAGGAGATTTCACATGCAATGTGGTACTATTGTTTAACTCGTACTTAGGCATGCACTTACCGTCAAACACACTACCATAGTATTATTTGCTATTTGTATGTGTGAGGAGATTTCACATGCAATGTGGCAACTATTATTTAACTCGTACTAAATGGAGACTACTCGTACATCATGGGGACTAATAGTTTTAGACTTTTATGCTTGATATGCTGATTCTCCAGCTTTTATGATGAGCCCCTATTGGAAACGCACAAGGGAAGTTCGGGAAAATCTCCTTTCATTTCAGTTACATTTCTCATTAAGACACCGATACTTCGGAAAATTTTGTGAACTGAGGATAAAAATACTGCGAGGTGTTAGAGGCTACAGGTTAAAGATTGCGATGTCCTTCAGCATAATGAACATCAGTGTGTAAGAAGAGTTGTCAGCGGACCGAGTTTTCCGCACATGGTAATGACAATAATGATATTATTATCTGAACGAACCAAAATGATCTTGGATGAAAATGTGACGGAAAAACAGACGGAAGATCTAGATCTCATGAGCGAAGTGAGGCAAATGTACCCGGACTACACTCTCAAGTTCATAATTCCCTTCGAAGGAGTGCTTGGTGGAGTGAAGAGATCACTAATAACCAGCTTGAGGCATTTGAAGCGATTTAATCAATGCATAGATTTACGTGAAACTTTGCATACGTGTTGTAATTAGTTATATCTACCTATAGATAAAAGCGTAAAATTTGCATTTTACCGATTTGCTTTTTTTATAATTCAATGCTATTATAACGCGTAGCCTTATGGTGCTTGAGATGTATTTCGTGTGATTCAATTACATTCGTACAAATTTTATTCTAAACGCAAAATAATACATTTAATATTACTGAAGTGGCTACAAACGGATTTCTAAGTGTTACGCCGACCAAAGTATTTGAAAAAAAAAACATTTAAAAATATGTTTCACCTAAATTTCGAATACCAACCTGAATGCTATCAACAAATGAAGTCATAAACATGCTTTAGTCACGGCAAAAGTGGTAAATACAATTCTTGTATAATTTCCATTACTATATGCAAGGCGAGTTCCACCACTTAAACAGATGTACTTAAATGAAATGTGGTCCCAGTATTTCTTCAACTTACTTGAAAAATTATTAAAATGTGCACTCCCCACCCACGATTACAGTTCCAGTCACCTTAAGGATTGATGGCAAAAAAATGATCGCTTTTTTTCCCTTCAGACACTTCTGCAAAGATTAGGGATTGTTTCAAACACTAATTTTGAATCTGGAAGGCGCTTGGATATCGAGAATTCAAACAAGGGATGTAACAACTAAATGACGAAACAAAAAGAAGCAATTCTCGGATGCTTTCATAAGCGGTAGTTTTGATTAAACCAAACCAATATGTAAGAGATGGAATACGAACCACACTGGATAAGAATCAAAATGTAAGGGAATGTTTTGAAGATACATGCTTGTTTGAGAATACAGTCTTCAAGTTCGATTTCTTGTATAATGTTTCTGCCCTGAGGCCTTATTCAGGATGTACTTGACCTCGAAAATCTCGTAGACTTGACGTCACAGCATCGAAAAATGTCAACTTTTAAAGGGTATAATTTAAATTTCCTGTTCTGAAAATTTCAGTCATGAACAAAGTTTCTTTGACATCAATAGCGCTATATTTACTTAAATAATGATTCATACAACTACCTCTTCAAACTTTTAAAACAAAATTCGAATAATATGGTCTCTATTATGACTAGAGAGCGTATAGAAGGCGGGTGGAAAAACTACGCGAGTGTGCAGAGGGCGGCAATCTTAAGTGTCCCAGAATCTTCTCCGTGAGCATGACCCGACAGCATGATAACCACCTATGTGGCTGTGGCGGCTGTGATTACCGATCTGCTCAACCCCAATCGAATCTCCGGTCATTATGACGGCAGTGAGACCCGATGCTTGCTGGAAACTCGGAAAGTGGTTTCTCAATCAACTTATATAAATAGAATGATAATATTTAATGTGATATTTTCGTATTATTTTTTATCTCAGGATATCAAATTGTTTCATGGATGCGACTTCACGCTAAAACAATCGATGAATTGAGCTAGGAATTTTTTCAGAATGGCTTTTTACCTAGGGTATGTACAGAATATACTGCAATTTATTTTTTGCCAGTGGTAGAGCGATTCCAGTTCGAGAAGAGATCCATGCATTGAATGAGAGAGCAAGATTCAACCATTTACTTTTCGCCGTATCAGTCTGTGCACCTTCATCCTTCTGACGGTTTCGTTCTTAGATAGTGGTGGAATTTCAAATTATTAGACCTTTGAAATCGGTATTTCTTTGAGGCTGGGAAACGCTATGTACAACTTACAGCATTGAAGAAATTGCAGTACACTGTACTCCCACTTTATGTCAGCGAAACCTTGATATTACAGGATGAAGTGTAACAGTAGGCTAAATGCAGATGGCATGGGTTAACTGATAATTTTTTGTGGTAAAAGCAGAAGGGATAGAGTAATTAGTGAATGGGTAATTTAAGAGTGTGGAATTGGTACTTCGGTAATGGACATGTAAGAAAGGAGCGTGCTTCGTTAGTTTGGTCATGTCAAAGGGATGGATTAGTGGAGATGACTAGTGAAAAATATTTCTGACAGAGGAGTGAATGGTGTGAGTGGAAGGGGTAGACCGAGAAAGTCTAGGGTGAATGTGGTGGGAGATACTCTTAAGAGGAGGAATATTAAAGAGTCATCAGAATAAATGAGCATGTCTGAAGCAATTTATGAGGATAACTGAAGTAAAAGAGGTCAAAGGGGCAAGGTATGGATAAATTTATTAAAGCGGAGTTTGCCTCACCGGCTTCTGAGAATTAAACTTTTTTGATCGTGCCTAAACCGAAAGGGATAGCGTGTTTTATTAATGTATTCATTCAAAGCGAGTAGTCCACATGCAGCTATACTGCCAATTTACAGTGCACTTGTATTAAAAAATAAATTTTACGTACCATATAACACATTGACAAGAAAGAGAGATGCATTGGTAATTGCATGTGTTACAACTTAGCTATTCAAGTTTTTAGGGGACAGAAAAAAGGGATCGATGTCAATAGGGAATGAACTTATTAGGGGAGACGGAAGAAAAGTGATCGTTTACTGAGTGATAATCTGGGAGCGGGCGTGTTGAGTAATGAGACTGTTCGGGTGGGAGTCGAAAGCACTGAAGCTGATTAGTGAAAGAAGTTCTGGGCAGTCATCGTTAGAATTAAGGGTGTTGTAAAGGTGTTTTAGGTCGGAATTAAGTCTATGATGGGATAAACTGTTACTGCAGAGTGAAAAAAGAATGGCATCCGTGGACACATTGCGTAAATGGGGAGCCCTGTTTTTAACTATTTTGCAAATAAATGTGTGACACTGTTTAGGGAGGCAATATTTGCGTGAGCTCACATGGACCATATCGGTGTACGTATATATGTCTTCGAAGAAATGAACTGTGTTTAGCCGTTAGCGAGAATGAAAAGCCATGTTCCTCCAGCCATGCAACGGAGTAGGTTGGTTACTTAAATCAATAACTCGTTGGGGGATACTATCTATTGAGAGCTCGTTGATTTCCTGTCAATCTACGATGACGAAGAAATACTGGAGACCAGGTGTGCGACCTAGATGAGCGTTCGTTTGAGAAAAGGTTTTTTTCCTAGGCATCCCTGGACTCACCCATCCGGACAACATAGCTTTGCTTTCAGAACAGATACCACGAAAGAATGAGAAATACATCTAGTTCTCTTTGCTCTACTCCAAAGGAGTCACAGTATAAGTGCTCTCCAGCTCAGTTGCTGGATCGGCATAAAGTATGCGATTCTCAAGCATCCTTTTTTGCGTGGCAGGAGAGAGTTCCATTTTATTTCGAGTTCTTAGTCAGCAAACCGCTTTGACTCCTCGACTGTAAAGCACTTCCGTTGTTTGCAAAGAGTTTTCCCGCGATCGTTCTAAAGAAGGATTTTTTATCTTTTTTTCTTTTATTGTTACTATGGAATTGGAAGGTCAAGTCCTAAAAACGACATTGCGGAATAGCCTGGAAAAATTCTTCATTTGGAAAACGAGGTTGACAACTTAGGTGCACAAGTGGGGTGAATTTCATCATTTCCATGAAGGATAACAAAACATGGGTGTCATTTTCTGCATCAGTTCGCTGAATCAACATTTTAGCCATTGCAAGAAATAGCTAAAAATATGACGCACAATTTTATCTCTTAAAGAAGTTTGAGAGAGATTTTTCTTTGATCATAAGAGATCATTTTATAACTTTATTTATTAACTCAAGGAGTTGTAAGAAGCCTGAAGTAAATACTATAACATTAAGTACGCAAAACCGGTTTTTTATGTGACACATTATCAGTAATTAACTAAATATGTATACATGAAGCTAAATCTTAACTTAAACGAGTGGATTTTCAAGTTATTCACTGAAAAACCAACCTCAACGTTTAATTAATTAACCTTAGCAACAAAAATGCATTTTATTTAATGTTTCGTATCATAGTGCTAGTTTACATTTCAGACACCTTTGAACCTTCGACTTCTTCGAATATAGCGCAAATATTCGGAGTACAACTTTCCATTAGGTTACTGGATAATCTCAGGCATAAGAATATGGAAAACTTTTATCGTAGGAGTGAAAGGTGAATTTATAACACTGCAATTTCCACAATGTTTTTCATTGTTCACGACCGTGGTTTCGTTTCAAAGTAATATCATCAGGTACTGAGCAACCTGATGATGTTGCATGGCAACGAAACCAGAGTCGTGAACAATAAAACATTACAACTCTCAGATTACATTGCTATTTAAAAGTAACGTTTATAGATGACAGCGATAACGAAAAGAAACTTTGAATTAGTAATATACCACCTTGTTATTACACAGTCATTTTCACCTACCTCTTCGTCCTTAAAAATTATGGTTATCCGATGAAACCTGGGTCAGCGTGGTCAAAAAGATCGGATGAATACGAATTAATTTTTTTCTTGCGAAAAATTAAAAACTTCAACAAAGTTAACCTTGAAACAATTCGTTTTAATTCAGCAATCCTCATTGTTCCAAACGTCTGAACCGAAGTACAACGCGATGGTTTGAAGGTGTCAGATATCAAAGAATAGATATGATGAAAAAATATGAAATTCAGGATCAATAGAGATTTAAAATGCGTTGTAAAAAAATATGAATCTGTTTCTGAACTGTACATGATCATGTTATTACAAAAACAAACCTCCCAAGCGGAAGATTTTATAGTCACCGTCAGGGATTTGGACGAGACTGCAACGTGAACTCCGTTAGGAAAATGTAGACATCCTGAATCCAATTCGTAGACGGATATGCGCGGAATATTCATATCACACATGGACTGTATATCCAAATAATATAAGCAAATAAGGCTTGATGCCAATCATGATATTTTTACGAAATTCCTCCAGGATATAAAGTAAAGGGAAATATCAACGTCACATCAATGCTGGCCGGAATCATGACTTGCACGCAGTCTGTGTACTTAACCAACTCTCGCATTGAATTAAAATTCATGAAAAGCAAAGAAAGGTTTCAGCTTTAAATTTTAAAAAATATAATGAGAGGGATTAAAAAAATACCGTTTGTTTACTTGGGTAAACATGGAAGATGTAACCGCCAGAGAGACAGAGATACGAATACGTATTTAAAAGCAGTCTTTGATGTAAATAATGGATGGAAAGGTCTGGAAAAAAGAATAATATTTTGGTTTGCTGAGATGGGTGGAAATGGATTTCCAGAGAGATTGAGGTAGTTATGTAAAAAGAATTTGGGGCCAAGTTAGATTCTGCTTTTCCGATTGACCCGCAAGAAAAAAATCCCTCCAACTGAATGCGATTAAAAATATGTATTAGTACCTGAGTGTGAACGAATGATGATGAATGAAGGATGCATGGAAGTATATGATAAAACAAACAAGAAAGTAAGACAGATAAAAACGTCCACACACAATATTCAATGTTAATTATGAAAATGCTATGAAAGAAGCTCAAGGAATAATTGTAATCAAAACATATAAGGAAAATGGAGAATAAATTAACATAATTCGTATCGCATATTTCATTTTAGGTGTTGCAGAGACACCAGAAGATCAGCAAACATCCTTGCACCCAAGAAAAAAAATTCAACATGAGAAAAAACTGATATGCTTACATGCAGAAAAAATAACCTGAATACAGACATGGAGAGGATTTGGAACTAGTTGAATCCTTCCTTTACCCCGAAAGCTGCATAGCATGAGATAGAATTGAAACGAGCATCAAGCACAGAATATTTTAAGAAAATTAGGCATGTATGACGAAAAAAACAACTTCCTGGTTCCAAAAAAATACTGTTATCAATAAGAAATGTGCATGAAATAATCATGTGCACTTGCCCCTGAAGTGCACATGGATCAGATATCTGGACCTCTGGAATAGATCAGAAGCAAAGAGCCATTTTCGAAGCCTGGAGTAGGAGGCCAGTGCAGAAGATTTAATTTTCGGATAAAAACAGAAACGAGGATGTATAAAGGGGGATAGAAGAGAAAAAAACCATTCGGCTAATTCCAAGCAAGATAATATTCAGATGGATAGGCCACGCCCCCGGACACAACGAACTTGCGAGGAGCACTATAGAAGAGAAAATTAAAGATAAGGTACAACGAGGAACACCGAGATGTCCGAGATATAAATACGTGAGCTCATATCAAAGAAGACAGTTGAGGACGTCTTGACGCACGAAAGTGAAGTGTGTTTATTTGTAAAAAAAACATTATCCCCTAAAAATGGCTATCGCGCGCAGTTTGTCCATAAATTGTATGAATAATATGCAGTGATTTTTAAAAATTATTTCCGTTTTGCATTTTTCTAGATAAATCCTTACGGTGCCGCAAAAATGCCGCTACAAATCCCATAGTTTTCGGCGCATCGGCTGCACAACTGATCCATCCATATGGCCAATCGCAAATTTTAATGGATTAAATATTCCCCTGAGGTATCGTAAGGAATGAATACATGATGGATAGGACACACCCTTGGAAACTACGAATTCACTTGAGGGATATACGAGAGCGGTTCGGAAGTAAGTTTCGTTAGATTATAAAAAAAACACCAACGCATACTGTCAATATTACTTTCTACAAAATTAAGGCTCTTTTCAAACCGGTGGAAGAGTTTTTTAAATACCTTCGTCGCAGTACTTCGCCGCCAGGGATATAAGCCGTGACAACGATCGACCGAATAGTGCAGCAAGCACACAAAGCCTACCTACATGTTTACTTCAAATAATTTGTTTCATCATCCTTCACGCAGTCATGATTTATATTCCAGTGACTATAATCATTATAGTGACTTGGAAAAAATGCCTAGGGTCTCAACGGGTTTGCAGAGGATATGGAGTTGATGGGCAGTATCAACTCACGGCTCAATTCCGAGGCGGCGGAGTTCTACGGAAAGGGTATTAAAAAACTCGTTCGCCAGCATAAAAAGTTAATTAATCTTGCAGGTTATTATGTTGTCTGAGAGGTGTAACTTTAATGCGCATATATTACATATCTCTATATGTATTGGTCTTTTGTTCAACCAACAGGTAATAGCTTTCCAAATGGAGGGGAAAATGCCGTGCGAGGAAGAATAACGTATGCATATATGTACATGGAAAAAATCACGAGGGAGGTAGGGAGAGAATATTGTTAGAGTGTAAGAGCCATTGAATAGGAAAAATTGAAGGATTGGAGTAAGCTAATCTTCGAATTTTAAAAAACTTATAATAGGAAAATAAACAGAATGGTCAATACGGAAGAGGGGAAAGACGTAGATGGTTAAATTAGAGGAAAAGATAATAGAAAGGAAAACTATCAGAAGAAGGTGGTAAGATAAGATAAGATAAAGTTTATTTACTCTGGGACTATATAATCCCATGGAGCACAAGTACATGGTATTTACATTTATTTATATTTTAAGCTGCTGATAAGATTTACAAACAACTTAAAGTAATAAAGTAATAGCTACATAATACTACATACATAAGGTGGTAGATAGTAAAGGAAAATGGGTTAGCTATGGGAAAGCATACCCAATACAACTTCAAAATGCACGCCCTTGATTCACAACGAACCACAGGGAGCAACATATCGGGGAAGCGAAAAAAATATGGAAATTGTGAATTTTTATCTATATTTCTTCCTCAAAAATCATTCAAATGTTTGATTAAATATGAGACGGATATAAAAACTGTAGCGTCGGACGGTGTACACAAATAAGAAACACCTAGTTTCAGTTTTCTTTATCATATCCTTCTTTTACTCAAGCACAGCAACTTCCAGACCTCCTCTCCTTCTTCCTTAACAACTCCACCCTCCCCAAACAAAAAAACTCGTCACCAAAACATTTTAACAATCAACACCAAAACAAATCAAAACTTTCAAACAAAAACCATACCAAATTGAACAAATCAAAAACAAACACTCAGGTACAGTTCAAACGCTACAAAACAAACAAACATTCAATCGCGTTTCCACAGAGAATAATCAAATATACATATACTCATCACAATAAATTTGCAGGATACCTATCTACGGCCTCGCAGTTTCATAGAAAAGAGCATTTCGCTCCCGCCTAGGGTCCGGGTTTATTTTCCTGGTGATGCCTCGTTGGGGACACATGCTGTAAAATCTAAGCTCTGCGATTTTATGAGAACCAGACTTTTTTCAGAAGAGCATATGAAACAGAATCCGCCTCTTTCGACAGAAAATGTGAACTTAACACGCAATGGATCTGTGGATGTGGAGGCTAGAGTATTGTCTTTGCTTACCAAGGTTCTGGGTTCGAATCCTGACGGGAGATTTTTTTTCATTGGAATCCTGACCCCACTTAAATGCCTTGTGAAAATATTTTCAAATGCAGTAATTTGTCAGTCACAAGTGACTTTAAACTGCGGATTCCAAGGTGCCTTTCGTAAAGAGTACGAAAATTTAGAAACCGGGTTTCTCTCCAGCCAACCTCAATTTCCCTAATTATCCTTCCCATATGAAACCTACCAATCTAAACTTAATGGAAAAAATTACCTCAGTTTTCCCTCATCTCCCCAAATAACCAACCAACCTGAACACGCAGTTGGCTTTTCTCTTGGCGAGTAAGTTCTTAAGCCCACTCAAGCAAACCTGAAGCAAACCTGATCGATTATCAATACTTACGCCAAAAAACACAAACGGCAAAAACTCGCTCGACACAGTAAATTGAAAAAAGACAATCTAGTCACAATCCATTCGGGACTGCTCGCACTTATTAAACCCTATAGCAATCCTAAGTCGAATTATATTCTAATCTCGACAATATTCATGAATTCGTGAAGACTAGGTATCGTAAATTTTAACATCGTAATTTTTCATTCAGCGGCATGAAAACGACAGAAAATGCGTTTTCAGGCCGCTGGGATTTTCATCGGCACGCTTGCATTCTTGTAGATAAAAAAATCCTGTCTTCGCCATCAAGCGCTAAAAATATGGATCAATAGGGCAATTAATGATTTTTAAGTTGATACTAATCATATCGAAAAGAAAAAAAAGCTTATGGACTCATGAGTCTCGGATTCCGAGTTCGGTTCTAGGTGGGTTTATCTTAATGAAAGGGCCTAGCCACGTTGAAACACCGGTTCCCGTCCAAACACCGAAATTAAGCAACGTTGGGCCCGGACGGTGGCTGGATGGGTGACCCTCCTCCATATCTCGACCAGGCATGGATGGAGAGATGATACTCCCTCCAGACCTATACGTAAAAAAGGTATACCCTTACCCAAACCAAATTTAACGATATTTAAAAGATGTTTTTTGTATGTAGGACCAAAGGTATACAATCTATTACCCCATTCATGTATTAATTGTAAGTCTGTGAAAATGTTTTCAAAAAATGTACATTCTTGGCTTTTCACTAAAGAGAGTGTAGAGGAAATATTGTTGTAAATATTGTTGTAAACGTGTTATAAATATTGTTGTTAATGTGTTATAATTAAATCCATAAGTCTTAGTTAGTAGCTTATTAAGGTACGCACTCACATTGTTAAGTTATTGTCTAGGCCTCACTACATGAGCTATATGTATTTTTATGTATTTTTAAGTGTAAGCATAACCTGTTATTATTTGATGGTAGCCTTAAAACAGGTTCTCCTTCAAGGCTACCTAAATTTACTCATAATTTTCTATAGAAATGTATTTTGAGTATGGAGTAATAATAAACTTACTTTACTTTTACTTATACCGGGAGGCCGGAGGGAGACCCAGACCGGGCCGGTTGGAGGGAGGACATCCTCTATACCTGGTACTGGGGTGAGACAGGGGGTGGCCAATCCTCCATACATCTACCGAGGCGCTCTTGTCCCCTCTCTGCAAGTGGCAGACAGGCATGGGGTTGGCACAATGGACCAAGAAATGTCTAAGTGCCCGGGCCCTTGACGAAGGCCCCCCCAACAACAATCTAATCTAATCGTAATGAAGGTCGACCCCTCTACGGGGCTTCAAGGGGAGGTCAAAATCTTCTGCGACCCTATCCAATGGATATAAGCCGAAAATAAATAGCGTGATTCACTTAAAATAGACCAATTTTAATGGAGAAGTAGTATTCGGTAATGGGGAGTGATTGAAAAATCAGTTAACTTATGCATCGTGCAATCATTCTTTGGCTTCGAATTCATTCATTTCTCGAGAATGTAGGTTTCATGGAATGGCTTTAGTCGTGATATCCGAGGACGATGTCAAACGCCCTCTCCAGAAGGCTGCCATGCAGGCAGCGCTGTTTTCCCGCCAGAGCCCTCCAATCCGTATGAATTTCCTCAACCTCCACCAGCTCTACAGAGTGTCTCATTGATCGTGTGTCATTTCTAACCAATAATTTCAGACACTTTCTTTCGTGCCACATGTATGAAATATGGTACCTAGGTAGAAAAAGGTCGTAAGTTTTGTTCGGTGTTTGCGAAATTTTATAAATATGACCTTTTTACCTTATAAATAGGGTCCAACCAAAAATCCAAATTTTTCCTTATTGGCTTTCAATGTTAAATTTTTCGAAATTTTTACAGCTCCTTTGCGAAATACTTTTGCATTTGGCGAATATCCCATTGCATTTTCGAAAATTACTCACAACCCATAACTGCTGTCTTATCTTGGTCTTGTGAATCGTAACGATCTTCGTAGTTCTTTTGTACGACACCCACAACAACAAACGTACATTTTGAAAAGCACCCACTGAATAAATCCATGAACTAGTGGAATTAGTGATTCTAATCAGTATCTTAACTACTCGTGTACTGTTATATGTTAGCATGTTAGCCAACGTAGCACTCTCATAGTTTCTGGTTCAACCGTGAATAGATCTCTTGCAGACTTTTTCTAGAAAATTTATTTAGCAAAGACCTTTGATTTAGCACACTAGGACGAGTATTACCTGCCTGGTATGGATTCATCCTGTGCCACAAAAACCTGGAGGTGGCAGGCACAGTATTTTGTAGATGTAGATGAATATCATAAATGCAGATTTGTCATAAATAAACAAAGAAGGTTAAGAATACAATACTAGATCTATTCTAAGATTTTTAAAGTTGATTCTACAGCAAAAGGACCTCTCAAATAAATGACTGCATAATTGAGTCTCGTCTCTGGTGAGATTTTGACGTCAGCATTGGGAAAAATCCTAGCTGAGCCATAGAAAACGTCAGACTTGTCGACGCCACAACCTAGTTCATGACGTCACAACGTTGATATGAAGAAGTTTAAGAATACAGCAGCCATTTTGAATAAAACCACTGGGAGAGAATTTCTGAAACCACTAGACTCCCTCTGATATGCAACTTGAACAGTTCATCATAAATGGGAAAAATCCAATCGGGAAAAATCCAATCCGGAAACAAAAAAAGTCTAGCTAAGGGCAGATCAAATAGCCACGATCAACAACCACTTGCGGCGGCAACACGTGGCTGCTATTAAAATTCTTTCAAAGAATCCACATACATATTTCCTCCATAACGCCCTATCCTTGCATGCATCTTTTGCTTCAGTTACCTTCATGCATTGTTTCGTACACGCCATCCTGTTGTTTAGACTCCTAATATTCCTCCACCTCTGAGAATCTCTTCCACCGCATTCAAACATGACTTTCTCGGTCTACCACTTCCACTCGCAGCATTCTCTATAGCGGTTCCCGATCAGTCACTGAAGTAAAGCAACGTTGGGCTCAGCTCGAATTTGGAGGAGTGATCCCTCTGTTCGTCCGCGTACCCCTGTCTGCAAGTGGCTATGCGCTAAATGACCGAAACCGTCGAAGCACGTTAAACCAAAAATATTATTACTACTATTACATACTAACATCATACACTATAATTCTATCACAAATACGTCATGAATAACGATATCTAGGGGGGTCAGCACCTCCGCATTTGGTTTCCTACGCAGGTTGGGGTACAGGATCACTTCGATCAAGAAACTGGTGCAAATCATTGACTCGGTATTGATGGGTTGACTTGGGAGATTGTGTTGGACGGATTTTTTGGGAGGAGTCGGGCAGGAACTAAAGATTGCGCCCCCCCCCCTCCCCCCCGAGGGAGGCACCTGTATTAGGACACTTGTGAGCAGTCATCCCTTCACGAGGGATGCTGCGTCGACAGGGATTCAATTTTTTCTTCCTCCTCGGCTCCTTTTTAAGGGTCTCCTCTTTCTTCCTTAACCCCTACCTCTTCCACCCCCCCATTCCTCTCCCCCGATCTCGCTACACACCCGTCACTGCCAAAACGTCCCTTAAGGCTAGGGTCCCCTTATTCCCCCTCCCCTCATACTTTTAACTTATCCCTCTTCTACTCTGCTGACAAAACCCATCCCCACGAAAAAAAATTTACCCTCGGCGTTTTAAAAAAGATTGTCAAGCCATAACCATGATCTACCGATGAAGATAAAAACCACCCAAAAAAATGATTTTAGGCTTTTCCAATATATATTGAGAGTAGAAATGTTTTTTTTAACCCGTGCTACTATGCTATGCTCGATCACATAATAAGTAAAATAGAGAGATAGACTGTAGGAGTCCTACAGTGTAGGACGGATAGGTTTAAAATGTAATTTTTACGCATAAGACAAAGGATCACAATAAGCTATGATCGATGCGAGCAATAATGTTAATGGTGACGATATGTAGCAATGTTTTTATGCTATTTTGTATTACGTTCCTTTTCCATTTTCAATTTCTACAGGCATGCTAATTAGGTAATGCTATATTTTATAGGACTAATTTTTTTAATAACCATTGCATGTTAGCATGACTGAACTTTGACAATAGTCATCGCGATGTATGAGTACAGTGTCCATCCCGCAAGAGTTAAATAATAGTTAATGACGTTATTACATGTTAAATTTCCTTTCACAAGCGTTACTTAACAGTATAATTAGTTCAAATAACGAATAACACTATGATAGTGCGGCCCCCTGACACACAACCCAGAGGTGGCTAGCAGAATATCACGTAGACCTAGATTTCATGGGTTTCACAATGGGTATTCAGGTACCAACGTTTTAACAGAACAATCAGCTATCTTTATCAGGACTAAGCCTGACAAAGTGAGGAAATTGGCGTATTTTTAATAGCTGTATGTCGATTGGCGATGGAGCTCTTACGCTTCGTTTGAATTATAATTCTGAAAGATGACATCAGCCGAGACAACATCTTCAACTAAAGTTGCACATGGAAACCAGACATAAATATCATTCAATATACGTGTTATGACTCTATAAACCATCGACCCACAGCTATATCTAATCCCTAATTTTCTCGCTCTGTTAGACTTAAGGTGGTTCCACCGCAAAAAGATGCTTTTCTAGCTTTATTCATATCCTGGCTAGGTATAGAGAAATGTGTCCTCAATTTGATATGAACAACAAAATCATACCGTGCCACGCTATTTCATTCTCAAATTGAATTAGAAATAATGTTATGGTGTTAAGTGAGAGAGTAAGTGAAACGTGGGGACATAAAGAGTATTTTTCTATTATAAATGCCGTTTTAGCAAAAAAATCTGTTCATAATAACGGAAAATTCTGGAGAACTTTAATAAAACAAAATGAATTCACCTGCTCATCCTATTTTCCGAGATATTATCAATAAGCGGCAATAACCGCATTCAAAATGGTGTAACGAAATAGAAATGTAGCTGCGGTCGCCTCCTATGCTGGGAAAAGGTCCTCATTGAAACGTATTCGCCGAATGACCTTCATATTCTGTATCTTAATTTTGCCTTTTAATATCAAAGGCATCAGAAATAAGTCAGGAAAATCCATTAACATAAATATATCTGTTAAACAGTATTTTTTAACAAAGAAAACAAAAAGGTGTAATTTAACACTAATATGGATCCTCCCATAGGGGTCTATATCGACAACTTTGGGGCCCCGTTCTAGAAGAAGCGGTATCGCGAAGGGACGGAGGGGAAGGCCACAAGTGGATGATTATTAAAGCATAATTTTCCAACTGGTCAGAATTTTGGGAGCATTACATAAAGGGTAGTCAAAAGATAAGCCAGCTGGTACAACCCATTCACCCGCAGTGACAAGTTTTCAGGAAATAAACCCTATAATCCCCAAAATCTTCCACTGCACATAATCCATGTTTTTTCGAGGGCTGCTTTGTGTTATTTCATGAACACGTATATCCGAGCTCGAGGCGATGAGTGTTTTCATCTGCGGGTAGTTCAACAAAAACTGTCTCCGTATGTATATGTATTCGGAAAAATACGGTTACCAGGACAGGATCGGGAGGGTCACGGTATACGGCTTAACTAAGTCGAGGTTTCGCCATTGATTGATTTGTGTCATGTAATGAATGGATTTCCCAAAATTGAGTTCTCTACTTCGACATGACCTCAGCCATCTGAGCAAGCGTAAAATTCGAATCATTAGTGCTTACAACGCCGTGCTTTACTGACGGCCTGCAAAACACAAAAACGAGCGCTGAATGACGAAATGAAAGGCATCCGCGTTGCACGGAATCGCGGTTGAACTAGCGCTCCGACCCCGTAACCGAATCATGCAGTCGTTTCAAACGCTCGCGCCGCTCGGTTTCTTATGGCAGGGTCACCGCAAATTCTCTGAGGTCTATGGGGTGGTCAGGGTCTCACCATTGACTTAAACGGCAACGGATGCCATTCTCCCGAAGAGTGGTTTGCTGCAGCCCTGCACTCTACTCTCCTACTAGCTTTTCGTTTTATTCAATCATAATCAATTGAGACTTCATTTTAACGGTTTTCATAAATTGCTTCATACATTCCGCCCTTAAAAATACAATCGTTTATGAAGAGAAAACATGATAAAAGACATGCAAGGGAATGAGATATAGTGCATTCCATCTCTTCCGTGAAGTAAAGAAAGAGCATTAGGAGACTCATAACACGGAACTTCTCATATGCCTCGCTATCTCTCTAATAGTAGCTTTTTAGGGTCGCTGGACCGCCAAGATATTTTTATTTGGCGAAAAAATCATTTATGGCACTCATACCCGCTCTCCTCTAGTCCTCTCAAGGGTTAATTTATAATTGGTTATAACGTATCGATATGTAAATTGGCATATATGAGTCGTCGTAGCTGTAAAATAAAAGAATAATACGCCATTGAAATTTAAAAATAAATTTGATACCATGCGTAATTTATTTCGAAATCTATGCAAGGAAGTGGACTCTGGACTTAATGAAAAATATATATTCGAAGTCAGTTGTCTCAGGCGTGACTCGATAGAATTTGCTTAGCATTGTGAATGGGAAGCAGAGAAACCTTGTAATTCCACATATATTTGTTAGAAACGACCTAGGTTTCGACGTGGCACCTGATGAAGACGTGCCACGTCGAAACCTAGGTCGTTTCAAATAAATATATGTGGAATTACAAAGTTACTGCATCTCATTCAAAATATTTTCGAACCTTTTTCGATGTTTCATTCATCTACGTTATGTATGTTTAGAACACAACTTAACAGGAAACAGAATATTTCTTGTTTTTCAGCAAATTTCGATTGCATACTGCGATGTGAAACCATTTAAACCATTAAAGCAGTTAAAACCATTTATTAGACGTTTAATAGGCACTCAAACATGATATCTTACTTCCATTAAATTAGAATCTATTGATCATTAAATGAACGTCCATACACCATTAAATTAGCATCTATGGAAAGCATGATAATTCCTGACTTGATTCCTAATAATGAATATATCGCGATGTAGGTTTTTTTCGCCTCTTAACTTTCGGAAAATACAATAAATTTTCTTTCCCAATGTCAGTAGGGCATTATTAGCAGAGGGTGCCCGTTCAAATTTAACGAGAAGGAGAAAAAATACAAAACAGTTTCATAGGATTTAAACAATCCCCAGGATATGACGTGTGAGGTGTATATGCCATAAGGATACATAACCTAGTAAGTCATAAAGCCTTCAGGTATAAGTTAACATTTCAAGACCATGCTGCAGTTGCCAAGGAAATCATTAAATTTATATGGTCGAAACAGAAAAGATATGGGATATTTTGGAGCCAAAAACATATTTCAGACAAAAGCGAAGCGTAATGGAAAATAAAGAGCAAAGATAAAAAGCTGAAGTCTTTTAGCCGTTCAACAGTGAAATTTTCAACCTCATACCTATAGTGCAAGCAATTTAAAAAAGCGAAAAATAAACCCCTGCACTGAGCTGAGTGATTTTCTTGTGGGGCTAAAAGTTAACAAATCAGGGGTAAAAACAAATCTTCTAAACTATTATTTGCTGTTTTCGCTACATATTTGGCTGATTTTTCTTTCCTTCAGCTATCCAATAATGTAAATTTCAACCCTATATCTTGAGTACAAGTAATCTGAAAAAGCAAAAAAAAAGAAGTCCCTGCACCGATTTAATTCTTTTCTTATTGGGCTAAAAGCTAACAATGTGGGGTTTTGGGGTATCCATCGAATTTTCTTGTCAGTTTTTGGTCACAACATGTATTCCTGCCAAATTTCAACTTCCAAGACCTCCTGGAAGTCCTTTTAACAGGCTTACTTTGAATAAAACTGAATTTTCGAAGGGAAAAAATTCTCGAGAGCGCCCCCAGCAGCGTCACAGACAGAGATGCATTCCAAGGGATTTATACGGTTTGATTCTAGTTCCCTTAAACGCTCTTCTTGCCTGTAATTGGCCGCTGAATGCGAGACCTGGTGAAAAATAATTAACCTTATTATTCATGTTTTCAGCATCTACTGAAATTCGAATCCGACGCATTCATCGAATACAATTGAGCCTGTCCACACGTGTCGTTTAAACCGGCCTATAAGTGATGTGAATACATTTACCAAATGTAATAATTTTTCGGTTGCAATTTTTCGAAAAAGATATTCGTACCACAAAACTTCCACCCAGGTTTGCCAGGCGTTGCTTTGGCATGAACAGCACCAGGAAAGAATCTGTATGTCGTGTTCCTTCTTTCCTCCGGATGTTCTTTGTGTACGGGGAGGAATGAATGAAAGAGAACTTGAAAGGTTTCATATTTATTATGGGGAGCCTGTGTTCGGCTTGCGGAAAATAAGAGGATTTTTTTTTTCATTTTTTCCATCCCTTTGAATGAAAAGGTTCAATATCTAAGAAAAATTTCTTAGAAGAATCCCCTTAAATTTCTAAGAAGAATCTCTCTTCTTCTACCTTTAATGAAATATTTTATATTATTCCATGGATAAAAAATAACAAAAGAACGGGTGCAAATATTGTGATAACTATGTATTCGCAAGAGAAGCTGTAAACGGATTTAATATATTCACCACTTGAGCCAAAACAGATTCATATTAAATGGCAGACACAAAAAATCAGCCCTGTTCCATTCTCAAATACCAACTGTGCCGATGGCTGTCACCTAGAATTTAATATGTAAAGTACAGCTTGGTAATAGGTCGCAAAATACCTACAGGGCATGACTTTTTTTAAGCATTCCTTAGAATGCTTCTAATTCTCGTAACTATGCATCATATAAATTTTTATTCCATTTCCGTATTTTTTTTTCGTAAGTCACAAATTAACTAAAAAACAACTTTTTGAAGACAATTCACGTGTACTTCCACTTATTCAGCATAACAAATGACAAAATATGGACGTTTTACACTTTTCCGCAAGCTTTCTTTCCAAAAAGCCGCATATATTCTAGTAAATTCGTGTAAATGGCACCTGACAGATCGTAAACGTCAATCTTTAGCTCTTTTTTTAATGGTTTCATGTGAGTGTACTTTTTCCTGCAATTTTAAATTTTTCCCCCAGGTTTCCATATTTAAAATCAAAGGTTTTACACGATAACAAGTTCTATTAATTCAAGAAAGATATTCGCAAATACTTTGAAGTAAGTCTCATTTCATGTTACCATGCAAATCGTTCTGCAAAGCTCACTTCGGCTTATGAGCGGCATCCAACGTAATACACACTGAGTGTATTAAATACGCATGAGAGACTGTGGTCCAGTGATCCGACGATCCATTGAGGACGAACCAACATCATGGGGAACACCAAAACCTTAAAAATAAACCAAAAGTGAAACAAACTGCGCTCGTCATGGATGCCATTACTAACAGGAGAAAACCACCGACAGGCAAGTCAAGTACGAGAGGAGTAGTTTATACACTATAAATCTTTGATTACCGACCATGTTTTCGGCACTATGGACCATTTTCAAGGAGTTAGTTACACTTGAGTTATCAGACCTATATAGATTTATAACGATTAAACCGTGAGGGAAATGGTTGGGGAGGAAAATAAGTTCGGAGTAATGGGAATGATTAAAAGAACTGTGGTCAAGGCAAACATCCACTCGAGTGCCGAGCGATCAAGGGTTGAGGGTAAGCGAACATTGAAGATGTGGATGGGTATAAAAAATATAGACATTACATAAGTAAAATTGAGCAGGGGTATCAACAATTTCAAATGATTCTAGGAAGTCCTCCTCTCGTTCATAAAATATAAAAATTTCAGATTAAAATCACACAAATGTTTTTTTGTGATTTCATTATGTGTGGCAGGAGGAAGTGTGGGCCACAAAATAGGGGGAAGGATTTTAGATTGAACGACGAGATACGGGAAGGAGGTACCTATTCTGAGAGGAAAAATGGAAGAGAAAAAAGAGATGTATGAAGAGGGACAGAAATGATCCCTCAAAAACTACCTTTGATCGCTAAAGAACCAATGACAATAAATGCGTCACTTCTTCCGGAATGATAAAAAGATATGAAAATCCTTTGTATTGGAAGAACGTCCATAAATCTCCCAACGAATGAATGAAACACTCCTGAATATTCTTAAAATATAAACCTCACGTACCTTTTAGAGTCAAAAGAATGCCTCGCCACGCCGCGTGCCTTCGCACCAAATTCGTATATACTAAGGTTGTCCCGAAACCAATTTCCCAAGATATAATCCGATCTACGCGAAGCTGACAACACTGTAAAATACGTGGATGAGTGCTAGCCATCGAGCACCGCGAAGAAGGCTATGTTACTCTAAGGTGGCTGGCGAACCAGTCGGACATGACAACAACAACTACATACTACCCCACGAACAGACAAAAGGACGTGTGGCAGGAGTTGTTGGCGAATCAGCCATTCATGACACACGAGGGAACATAAGGAAGTAAATGGCGGAGGAAATCAATGTTTGGTGTATTAGTGTCTCTCACTGTTTTTTAAAGTCATTAATAGAGATCGAAAAGAAGAAAATCTTGCACTTACGTCTTTGGAATTGAGCAAATTATATTATCTTCAATTTGCATTTTGCTGCACTGGTTTTTTTTGTTGACATAGTGCAGGAATAAAATAATATCCTCCTCATCACCCTGAAACTCACGTGATCTGAATTTTTCTATCAACCATGGCCTAGCGTGTCCCTTCCAAGTCTCTAACGGCTCCCAAATTAGTCCTTCTATCAGCAATGTAATACTCTGTTCGCTCGCACCGGATTTAGATAGAACGAAGCGTGCAGCTTTCCTTTGTACTTGGTTGAATTAACGAATTCAACTTTTCTGGGAAGGGTCCCAAATACTTGCGATGTAAGCGCTCAACATGGGGTGTAACCAGGGGAAAGCAACTTTTCTTTTTCACTTATTCATCCCTGCCTACCTAGAAAAAGCCTAGTATGCCTTTTTATACATATTTTTAGCCACAGCGGGTACACGGCCAAAAACGTGAAACATGAGGTACATTCCACAAGGTAAAGACTTCATTGTCCACTAATGAGACATAATATATCATGAAGAATAGGTTAGTGAACTATTTGTGAATTAATAATTCTACGTGCATAGGAAACCCACTGATTCATGCTGACGTCTTTAGAGATTTCTTCAGAGAAGACAACGCATTGTAGTACACTGGTGACAAAACAAAGTGGAAGTTGCGCAGAAGATCCTAAGAGTGGAAGGGTCCAGAACATATAAAAACAACTCCACAAGATATAGTGCGGTAGTTTCCGCGTAAAACTGCCAGGGTGCCCAAGCCCAAAGGTTGCATATCTTCGTTTCCAACTTCAAAATGCTACATCTCTTATGGACATCAACTAAAATTCTCTCTTTGTCTCTTAATCCAATTGTGCAGATGGGCTTTTCCGATTGGTTACGAGCATTACCGGCGCGTTTCAATCCTAATGTGTTTCAACCACAAACATAGTCGTGTAACGAGCCGCAGGCATCGTCCTGCCCTTCATATACACTGCAATAATTTTCGTGGCGTCACCTGCCATGTGCTCTCCTTTTACCACCGCTTCAGGGTCGGCCCATTCCACGCGACCCTTCCCCTTTCGACGTCACGCTTGTCGCAGGCTACTGCCACAAAGTTTCGTGGTAGCATTATGGTAATTGAAATAACTTCCCGGAATGTGGTGACGGAGAAAGCAACAGAGGCGGGCAATTCACGTTTATTCGATTACGCCATAAGAAAAAAACCAAATGCAGGTGGATATCTTCGGTAATATGAATATGGAATATAATTCGTGGAGGAGATGGAAAGTATTACCGTGAGCTGTTGGAACGCCGATCGAGGAGCAGGGCAGGAAGATGCATCAGGCAGTGTATCCTTATACTTTTGAAGTCCCGTCATCACCACATCACCGAGCAAATTAGCCCAGATCCAGGGAGGCTCGCCATTTCATGTCCAGGGTCCAGGCTTCAACTGCCAATCAGCCATTTACTGAGCCCTGACAATTGGCACGGTTCCGTCTTCGAGGGGTCACTCACTACCGCCCACAGAGCAGCCCAGCAGGTGGTGTCCTTCGTCCCCCAATAGTCGGCTCATATGCAGCTAATAGAAAAGATATTTCCAATACATACCGTAAGAATTGGCTGAAATACAGCGGAAACAATAAATTTTAAAATGTTTTGATTCCGCCTTAACAGTCAAAATTTTCATTATTTTTTTTATAACCAGTTGTTATCCAATGGAGAAACTAAATATGAGTGAATGATGACATCAAATTACGATGAGAAGTCAATCCTTATTTGTCATAGGATTTGTTTTCAGTTTCACATTCATTAGAAAGGGAGCGTGGTGGCCTAGTGGGTAGAGCGCTTGGCTACTGATCAAAGGGTCCCGGGTTCAAATCCCGGTGAAGCCTTTGAACACGGCTGGTGTCCTAACACCCCCCGCCACACGCCTATTGAGGCGGCTTGCGGGGTAGTATGTAGATGTAGATGAACACCCCCGAACAAAAATCCTCTGAGTGCGAGGTGTCCCAAGGAAAGGAATTGGTTCCCCTACCTTGAATGTGTGAAATTCACACGCCTGTGGCTTAGTCCGGGTTGAACTCTACACTCAGCTATCCAAACCAACCTTCGGGTTGAAACACTGAGTGAGAGTGTGATACAGATTCTTCTATTACAGAAAAATACTCAGCACTTTAAAAACATGCATTTTTTCTCATGTTGCGCAAATCCGTTGATATCTAAGAGAACGCTGCGGATTAATTATCATTTGCGCTTCTTTCATTCACGTTAGACTTTATTGAATCGGTTTTTACGATGGATTGGATCGGATACAATGACGGTCATTAATGCAACAAACGTTTTATTGGATTAATTTTAATGTGACATTTTTCCAAACCATCGAAATAATTTAGCCATAAATCTAACTTGAACGATAGAACAGCTAATAATAACAAACCCTTACTAATTACGGCCTTGAGGAGTCATTTTCTACAATTATCCATTCCTTAACATTTATTTTCTTTGGTGGTGACTGTGGTGGTTTCTTTTTTCTTCGCTACAGGAAATCATTATAAGTATGCTAAAAATGTACTTGGAAAGATTAAATAACAAAATACCAACCAAACCTTTCCAACTTACTTTTGTATAATGTGTGTGTTTTTTTATAATGTTTTATATTTATTATTTAGAAATGGCTAATCATCACGAAATCATTAAGAATTCACTTGGAATGTTTTTGCAGTATGTTATTATTCCGCGCTATTTGAAACGATTCATTATTTTACTGCTTATTGTCTTGAATTTCACTCCCAATTTGTATGACTTTTGCAAATTGCTCTCCGACGAATTTCATGGAATGTAGATTGAATTTATTCATGAGGCAAAAAATTGCATATTCCATTTTACTCATGCGGAAACAGCGTCTCGTTTCTTTCCTTGAGTCAAGGACTTATTACGCTTTTTTCTGGCATTTTGCATATTTTTTCGTTACGGGGCCGAACTGCGGAGCAATAAATTTTGATAAAGTACAGCCAAGCTAAACAAGAAGCATTTTTTAAATATGAAGAGCGATTTTCATCGTTTTGGCCATGCACAACGCTAGTTTACATTATTTAAGGAAAGAAATAATATTACTTGATAAAAGATATTGAGTATGAATATCAGTCGGAGCTGGCGATAAATGTTTTTCATAAGTAAATCGGTGAAACATTTTGCATTATTTTTTTCATTCACTCCACTCGCACTCAATGTTTTTGTTAATATATTTCAGATTCGCAATTATTCTTAGAGCAATCGCACTAGAGGATCATTTCCAAGAAAGAAAATTTTAAGCTTTCTTGACAAAGAAAGTTCGTCGGATTGACGGGAAGACTAAGGATGTTGCACAAGGCATGGTAGAGGAGCACTAAAAATTTAAATCCTAAATTAATATCCTAGTATTTTATAGGATCGTGCCAGATAGGAAAGGAATTTTCTGAAGGGGATTAAAAAAAGATTTATCAGGTAAATTAAGCAAGTATGTCTTAAAGACGATAGGCTAGAGAAAATCGTAACTAACATCAAATAGCTAGGATATGGGAAATATCTGGTAAAATAAATAATAATAATAAAAGTTGTAGACCTGCTTGAACTGGAAGAACTTTTCGAAGAACTGCATTCTAAATCCTTAAACATAGTATTTCCATTCCCTGAAATCTATTTTTGCCGGTAAATCAGCCCTGTTCAAAGAATATGTATAATATTTGGAGAAAAAAACTTTTCTGAACTTCTATATTACGTTTTATACTAAGAATTATGATTCAAGCATAGTCAATTGCTACGTCATCATCATCAGTTATTCCATCCTAAGGTTGGCTGACTGCAACCCTCCAATCCACTCTGTCCCCTGCAAAATCCTTTATGTCCTCGTGTCTCTTCTGTTTCACATCCTGTTTCATCAGGCCTATGTATTAGTCGTCGTCCCCTTTCATTATATGTATTACTTATAAATTTGTTGTCTCTCAAAGTGTGGCCTTTTCTTACTGATAGTGTTCCATATCGTTTTGTGGTTTTCTATTCTTCAGTACACTCCCTCGTTTCTGATACTTTTCGTCCATTTGTTCTTCAGCATCCGCCTCCAGCACAAAATGTCGAGAACCTCTATTCTCTTATGTTTTAGATTTCCCAATGGCCCATGTCTTTGAGCTATATGTATAGTACAATTGTAACATATTGGCAGAAAGGGCTGTATTAATACAGACTTGATTAAATTCAATATACGGTTTGATCAGAATAAATTTCGTGCCTTTTTATTTTCCTCTCTAATAATTACACCTATTCGCAAGGTTTACCAACGATATGCATTTAGTCAAGACAAAATTATTATGTTCATGAAGCATATGGCTACCAAAAATAGGGTACTTGGTCGTCATTTGGATATGGCAGTAGTGTAACTTCCCCCATTGTGTAACGATTTTTATAACAACTAAATAACGGCGTATAAATTACAAAAAGGCATTCAAAGGGTGGCCATTCGGTTACAGAAATTAATTTCCCCGGTTTCCACGGGTACTTATGGATTTTCAACTGTCATTTCGCAACCAGTTAGGGGCAATAAGTATGCGTTAAGAAGAATGGCTAAAAGAGACAATATCGGTGATGAACTTGCACTCGGCGCACTACTAGTAAGTGCATAACTATAATTTCTAAGATTTACGAAGAGTTTTTACGTAGGTACTACATAGGTACGACATTGAACGCCTATATGCACACTAATAACTCCCTTTAGAGATTTCACTGCTTAATAAAAGTTTTATGCAAAAAAAAAACTTTACATTAGGTAGAACACTAATATTTTTTCCCGATATCTCACTCATTCTTGCATTTCACACCATATAAATTCAAGTTCAATTTGTGGCAAACATAGTGTACAAAGGAATTATTTCTTCTTTCATATCACAGGATAAGTTTTTGTATTAGGAGCCAGAATATGAATACGTTGGCATTTGAGCCACATGGTGGAACTACTTCAATACCAAAATTAAAGATGTCTCTGCCCGACACTTCCGAAAGAAAGAAGCATGCAAATTAATGCGCACGTATAATCCAAAACTCGGCCTCTCTTTTCTTTCCACAAAATACCGAAGTGACGCCCTCGGCCAAGCGTTTTCCATAGTGGACTATTTTTTTGCGCAGAAGAAAGTCTCTTGCAGAGTTATGAGCCCTCAGTCACGACAGAGCATTTGTTTTAAAACACACAACAATGCTTACTCCCATTTCTATCATTACTGGACATTTTCAACTCATTTTTTCCTGCACGCCGAGATAATATTTTTGGACCGAAACAGCATTTGTCTTCGTACCAATACATTACGTGAAGGCAGAATTTGGTCGTTTCATTCACTGAGGGTCATGAAATACCGAAAGAATGTCGGAAACACTATCGGAAACTCAAAAACCACACCATCGTTGACGGATAAAAAACTGGAGTTTTCGATGAATGCACGGAGACAATATCGGTCTTTGAGGTATTACAGTTTCCACACATCCTCTAGGATATATCAGTATCCGAATATTGAACTACTTTTGGCCAATTTTCAATTGAGGTCCGCCCATAAGAGTTCCGTAATAGCCCAGATAAGCTCATTTCAATATAAACAAATACCTCCGTTGTGGCTGAAGAAACGGCTGATTTTACTTGTCTTTCGATGGTGCTCAACAGCCTCAGGAATAAGTCAACGTCTCACATAATGTGTCATAGTTTTCACAAAGAAAATTTACGCTTATTTGCTGTCTTTCCGTTTACTTTCCCATAAATTACACATTGCTAATAAAAAAATTATGAGTTTCTCAGAAAAACAAGTCAAGGTTGAAAAAAAGCCTCAGAGGATATGATTTATCATAGGAACAGCAGAATTTAGTAACTTACGCAGCATTTTCAACGAGAATGGACATATTGCAAATGATATTTGAAAATATTTCAAGAACCGAAGAAGCGTTTAAAGATATATGAGAGTTAATTTCATAAAGATTGAGTAAACACGTTTAGAATAGGTTTTTGAGAAGCATATCACTGTATGGTATCGAAATTTCGACCCTAGAGAGAGAGGACGTGAAGAGACTGGAGGCTTCATATATGTGGATGTGGACGAAGATGGATAAAGTGCGATGGACCGAAGGGAAGGCAAACAGAGTTCTTGGTACAGAGGGGGAGGAGAGAAAGTATTTTAAGAAAGGTTAGTTATCAGGATAAATCAAGTATTAATGGGGGATAGAGTGGCGAGACAGGACTACAGGCTTAGCATCTTCAGGTCAGAAGTGGCATAGTTGGGCATATCTTAGCACTTACCATGCTGATAAAATCGGGTTTTCAATCAAAGGTTAGCAAAAGGGCAATCCGCGTGTATCACCCAACACAACCAATGTGCAAGACATAGAAGCGCACTTAGTCTCATTTTCAAAGTATGCACAAATTTTAAGTGCTTTTTTCTATCCTACCGAAAGAAGGACTTTGAAAGTGAAGCTTTCTTACGACCTTGAGAGCAGGTTAAAATGCTCTGAGGGCCCAGAAAACGATCACAAACCAACAAGCTACCACTAAAACGAAAAACTTAAAAAATATAAATTTGCTTTGAATGAATAGAAGTTATATTTCCGGCGAATTAATCTCCATAGTCTGCAAAAGTTTCTTTCATCGTTCCATTGTGATCCACTCAAGCATGATAGGATGAAATTACGAGGTCACTGCATAAAAAGACTTTTCTGAAATTCTTTCACCTGCTATACAGACATCTGCATCACTAGTCCTATGACCTCTCCAAGATATCTACCTCGTCCAGTTGCCCCTTTACCTTCGACCACGGTCATCATTGAGTCTCTCGTCCCTTACGACTGTCGATAAGTGTCCTGCCGTTTCACAGGAGACACAAGGAGAAAAAAATTGAAGGGAACCCAGCTTCTATGTATATAAAAAAATAAAGTAATAAAGAAAAGAAAGAAGGACACAAAACTCTCCAAGAACAATAGAAGCATCATCGGTTTTTTTCCGACCGATACACTTCCTTCCGCTTTCCTCTCCTCCCCTCGCCCAGTATAGCGACCTCTCCCGCGACCTGAAAGGAGGGGTCCGCTCACAGCGGGGCAAGAGATACTGCGAAGGAAGGAAGCCGAGACGTTCTACTCGATCCAATGCGACACCAGTCTCCCCCGAAGGCCTTCGTCTCGTGTATATTCCAGCGTGACGATCACTCATGTAGCGAGGAAGGGAATTCTGCGTACGGGGTATGAGTTGAAGTTAAGGGTACCTACCTACTTCCCTCTTCCACAACCACACTCACAAAAAGGGTACACTCCACTCAATTCGTCGAGGGTTCCTTGAAGGACTCTCTCTTTCTTGGATAACCCACACTCCCTTAGCCTTAGTGGTAGCGAAGACCACTTAACCCATGTCCCGCCTTCCATCCTTTTCAACCCCTTCTGCCCCCGTTCGATATGCATGTATACCTTCTCGTCGGGGCCAGCTAGCTCGGACATTCTCCTTTTGTCACCCCTTTTTATTTTGCTCACCGCTCCTTAAAACATCCCCATAGTCACTACCCAGGGCGCAATGAAGGACACCGCCGATCTTCTCTCTCATGCATCGATTCCGCCGCGTGTATGCCTTGCTCCACTCTCTCTCTCCTTATACTTAACATGCTTGGGAAACTCAATGCAGCGTCCTTCAGATCACGTTGCTCTGTGCCCTACTGTGCTTTCCACTCTTCATGTGCATGGACTATAGGTATCGCAGGTAGGATTGTGGTTTTGAAGGCGCTCATTTGTACGCATACATAAACAAATCCGCGCACACTCATCAACCCATTCTTTTTCGGGGTGGGCACAGTCAAAGAACTTAATTATTCCTGTTATGCCTATGACTCTGGCTCTTATTTAATAATATCCTACATAATGCCCTATGCTTGCATTACCGTTTCTCTTCTATTACATTCATCTATTGCTTCACACACGCTCTCCTGTTATTACGGCTCCTAATATTCATTCTCTTAAGAGTATATTCCATTATATTCAGCCATTACTTTCTTGGTCTACCTTTTCCTCTCTCACCATTCACTCCTCTCTGATAAATCTGTTTTACTATTCGACCATTACCCATTCTCTGAATTTGGCCAAACCAAATAAGTACGCTCCTTTCATCTTCATCCATTACCGCATTATCTATTCCACATTCTTTCATAGACTACTCATTCCTAACCACATCTTACCTACTATTGCCGAAAACACTTTTGAAGAGTTCCATTCCTATTGCATTTAGCCTATATTACGTTTCCACAAGAATCTATTAAAATAAGAGATGTACCAATGAAATAATCGGAAACCTGCTCGAAGCAGAGCAAGTTGGTAAAAATATTTCAAACTACTCACCTAGCAGTTCTCAGTAACCTCTCTAGGCAGTCGATCTGTAAGTATGTTTCAGTGAATTTCATCTCCATTATTCAGCGGGATGAAATCATCACATGTGTAGCTAATCACGGCATGAGTTAAGTTATAGGATTTAACACCATGTGTTTTGGTCAAGGCTCTTGCTTTATTGAAGCCCTCTTTTCCCTCGCATCGCCATTCTTATTTAAACGAAAGGGCATGATATCTAGTTACCTTAATTCTTCCAAAAATTGTCAAGGTAATTAGGTAGCCAGGATGTGGCAGTAGTCAGCACATTGACCCGGCAAGGTAAGGTCAACAGATATGCTCCCGGCCCTAATGGACTTTCTCTCGTTGTATTTTGTAAATATTTTTAAATACATGTGACCGTGAGAATCTTTAAAAATAGTTTCGAATTCATCAAGGATAGCTTAATAATATGTTTGATAACTAATTTAATATTTTTAATCCTCTACGCGAATCCTCCTAAATTTAAGTGGAACTACTTTTTTACCTCCGTCGTCCTCCAGAATTTTACCCTCGAAAACTTTAGTTATAAAGATGTTTTCATCAACGGAGGGCGCTCGGACATTTCACCATAATTCCTATTTCACGAATTACAGTTCCGAGGGTGGAATTGCTCACATTTTCAATGAAAATACAGATCTATCATTCATAACACCAAAATGAATATTGGGTCGCTTCCTTAGAATTATACTTTCAATCCAAGTTCGGCACGCTGACTATGAACGACGAAAGTGATTTGAACATTACAACGCAACGCTGAAGCGTACATTGGCGTGTTTCGGGGAAAATTTATCCATGAACTCCAAGCGTGGCATGAATATTGAGGTGTACCGAGTGAATGAACGGCTTGTGAACACTAGCGCAAAATTACTCGGAAACCCCCCACTGTTCAGCGCCCCGAATTTCACGCTTGCCATTAAATTTTTATTTGCTGAGGTAACATCACATTCCAGGAAATCAATCCACGGGAAATTTTACCAGTCATTAAGGCAAGATATTACACGGAGTGGGTGATTTTCTCACAACACGCCTGAATCTAAATGAAATGTGTCCATTTCTCACAACGGAAACGCATCGAGCTCTGTTAGCCTCATTAGCCAAAATGATCAAGTTAAAAACAAAGAACTGAAAACAACCTCATATAAATTGGGGACCTTATCCGAATCCAATAAATAAATAAATCTTCTAATATGATTTTGACGAGCTTTACGGCCTAACATACAAGAACACGAGGAACATAATACTCCAATGGCCGTATAAACATGTGGTGCTCAAATATTTGCACGTCCATTGGAGTATTATATATCTAATGGAGTATTCTTGAAAGACCTTTAATTTTCAGTTTATTCCAGTGACAGGTAGGGGTGGCTAGAGGCTCTCGCAACGCGACGCGGGTGTCGATTGAAGCCGTGCCGCCGTAGAGAGAGACACAAATTGAGAAGTAACCGCATCAAACATTGGTTTTAAATATATTTGCAAAATATTATTATGATTATTAACTATGCTAACACGGTTTGTACGGAATTAATATTTATTTATTCATAACGAATCTCCATAAGTGTTTTGGCTGAAAAGGGAAGCACCGTAAGATGCCGAAAGATTGCCGGGGTTGCCAAAAGCGGCGATCTTGCGCGGTAGAAAATATATTCTTCAACCTCTCGTTGTATCAGTATCCCCGCTATATTTATTAATTCTCATAATGTCACAACGACAACATCCACCAGGGCCTTTTACATAGAGTATTATCGGATGAATAAATCAATTCCCCAGCTACAAATAACACAATGCAGGGATAACAAAACAACATAGTCAACGACACACATTTCACTGTTTATGCGATGAATCTACTTCATTTCTAGAATCTACTTGTAGTTTTAAGCGTTTTAAGGGAGGAGACAAAGTTGGTGTTTATAGATAAGAGGTCAAGAGCAGGACACACAATGGAAATGGAGTTGAAAAGAGATGGGATTGGGTGGAAAAGAGATCTCCCGGAAGTGGATACCTACACGGAACCTAGGGTGTGGGTATATTATGAATTTTTGTACTCAAAAATTAAAAACTTCGCTATAACTGACCCTTAGCTATTTAAAATTACAAATCTACGGTACAGAATATACAGATTATTCGACGAATTTATTTTTAATGAATAGGTACTTTTTTTTCAACAACAGGAGCCAACTGCAGCGCCATTTCTATTGAATCACCTCATTTTGACTTCAATTATTGCAATTAATTAAAAGTTGATTATGTGCCAAAAATATATTTTTATACGGTTCCTAAAGAGTTTTTACTTCCTACAAACAGTTTTTCGTGAAACTTGCATTTACATTTGACAGAAAAATAATATTTTTCCCATATTTTATCCATTCTTTCATTGAAAAAAATTAAATTTCGAGTTCAAATTGAGAATAAAATAGCATGGAAAGTAATGATTTAGTTTTTCACATTTAGTTGAAGGGACATTATTTCACTTATTTTCGATAGTTTTTCGTATTGATAGCACTAAAATAGAACAGAAAATACTATCTTCCCCCATATTTTACCTATTCTTACCTGTAACATCACGTCATTAAAATGTCCATTCGAGAATAAAATAGCGCGGAAAAAATATGATTTAGTAGTTCATATCAAGTAGAAGGCACATTTTTCTATTAGAATTATGTGACATGTATGTCATTTTAGGTCAAAAGCCCCAAAATGCGGATGAAGACTTCATTACGAGTCACGATGATGTCCTGCGGTGTTGGTCTATCGCCGGAGACGGTCACCCGTAACGTTTATCGTCGACCGTTTTGCAGAGGCGCAAGATGAATATTGATGAGGAGCGATGTTGACTAACGAGATAATGAGAACCAGGGTTGCTTAATTAAACGCCAGGAGAGGACCGTTCCCTCGCCGCTAATTCACATATTCAACATCCATCGACCACAAACAAGGCTGGTATCAAGACCGAAAATCGTGGGGGAATGGAAGGTGGGGAAAACCACATGATAACCAGTGGGGGTCTACATGGTTTTATACGGCAAAACGATCGTGTTTCAGAACGAAATCTGCGCTCACTCACTCATTGAGGGAGACGCCGGAAAATTATGATAAAATCACAAAACGAACTCTATAGACCACTGGGTATTTCCTCATTTCAATACCTGTTTGAGGTTTCTTGCTGTTGTAAAACAATTACGAAGGTTAAAAAGGAAGTAAAAAAATGTTATGCAGGGTTTCTTAACAGTCGAAAATAAAACTTTCGTACGATTTAAAATTTCTACAATAATCACTGACGTGAGCCTATGATGGAAATGAAGCAAGTAAGATATATCGCAGTTAATTAAGTTCGTATTTAGTCATAAATCCGAACATAGGTTAGCTACAGCTCTCCACTCCACTTTAGCTAAACGCTTTACTTCACAATTCGTCATTTTGGCGTCCCTTTGACGTATTTCATCCTTGTTTTTTTCCTCAACAGTTATTCTCATTCCTTTTTCTTTCCAATACTGCTTTCAGAAGGCTGCTGTGTCGCAGATTGTGTCCGATAAGTTTCGTTCTTATTTTTATCGGAGATTTCATCAAACATCTTTTCTCTCCAACCCTATTAGTACTTTGTTAATTATTTATTTCCATTACCATCGATAACTGCTAGGAAGGCCTACTACATTCGGGAAATTACATAATAACAAAGGTCATGAATACACAGCCAAGTCATGAGGTGAGAAAAATCCACCCAGGCAGCACTTGAACCCGTGACCCTGGTTAGCAGGAAGGACTTACCCCGCCACCACCGGGGCCGGAAAATGGCTTTCATTGGTGATTCTATCCATCAATTTGATATTCATCACTCTTCGATGACACTAGCTTTCCATTGCTTCTAATCTTCTTTGATTTTCAGCGAAGATTGGGAGAAATGGAAATATGGTGTCATAGTGAAAACCAAAAAGAAAAGTTATAGCAATATTGATAAGATATTCCTTAATTTACATAATTTGCTACGGAATCGATTAGCTTATTGTCTAAAACACAAATTCCATGGAAATCGATTTCAAGAAAGTTAAAAAAAAAAACCGAAGGAAATTAGCTTTAAAACCCATTCCACTCAGAAGTTTTAAACTGTCATAGCAAAGATACACTCCAAACACGAGTCCTGAGATATTCTCGGCATATTTTAGCTCAAAGTGACGTCCGTGAAGAATTAGCAAAACTTAGATGAAGATGATTAGCACAGACTCGCCGATAATTCAAATATTATGACGGATTGCAGATTTACTTAAACTTAATTCAATTTCTCAGAATAATAAGCATCTACATCAAATTTGTCCACAGAAATGACACTAATTTATGCTATAAAATAACATTTGTCCTAAGCCATGCCTATTCTTCCCCAAAAGCCTAGATAAGAAATTACAGCGACCACAAAATTCCTGTACTCGCTTTGTTTTTATATTAATTATTATGAGCATGTCACACCATACTACCAACTGTTAAAATAGCCCAAACTGTAAAAAAGACGATACATAATGAAATATACCTTTGCAAATATAATGATTAATACCCAAATGCCATCTTACTTGCATAAACAAATAACATGTAACATTAATTCAGAAAAACGCATTACACGGAAGACGGAAACTCTGTCCATTCCATCATATCGAACTAATTTGTATGAAAAGTCCTTCTTTATTTCTTCATGTAAATTATGGAACTTTTTTCCATGCAGTTTAAAATCCATAAATAATGTTAAGTTATTTAAATAAAAAATATCCGAAAACATTTTTTATTGGTATGCACCCAACTCATGTAGTTTATTTGTGGAGTTATTTATATTCGATGCGCTGTACACACACCTGTATTATTATTGTTATGGCTCATTTTGTCTCGTTCACAGCTATGTATGTACTATGTCTCTTTATTGAACACTGTGACTTATGTAATCACTGATTGTAAAAGTTTCTTCTGCTCCAAGGGACAGATCTGTCCCCGAGCAAATAAAGTTATCATTGTATGGTATGCCAATCAGGAAAAACACAAAAACGCATCCATATAAGTCATCCACGCTTCCTCGGGTACCGACGTGAAACCGCTCAAGTACCAAGAGTCAATTGAAGAGCGAGAAAGAACTCAATTACGACATCTGCTTCGCAATTTGAGAAAACGGACGCACCATATTGCTTCGTTTCTTTTTCCTTCCACGGCCACACCAGACCGGGTGACACGTGGAGTCAAAATTAATTCGAAAGAAGAGAAAGGAATAGAGTCCAAAGGGCTTCTTTATAAAGTGTTTTTTTTAGACCTGGGTTGAGGTGGTTGACTCGGGAGCCTGAATAAATTATTCCAGCGTGAGGAGGAACATTTGAAACGTCCTTATACAAAGTCTCCTAAAATAAAGAGCTCACTCGGTACTACTTGTTTAAACAAGTGATCGCTTTAAAAGAAGAGTATCTCACATAAATGACTTTACTTTTCTTCAGGATTCCCTTGATCCCATAATAGCAACATTTCCGTTCTCTACCTGTAAAAATATTAACAATTAAATTTGGGCAACAAAAAGTAGAGTAAACATTCGCTATCATCAGCAGTCATCAATGCGAAGATTAGTATGGTACAACTCTCTATTAGGGATGATCATCAATGCCGATAGTCGAGAAACATCAATAGCTAGACACAGTTAATAGATATTTTTTCCATCGATAGTTTGTCCCTTATTTTTTCACACTATTAATGGTTGGCTTCGATGGTTTCCTCCAGTACTTCGTACAGTCATAGCCTACAAATTTTTTTATAGTATTTTCCAAAAATGGCCGGTTTATGATTGGATTCCATTCCAAATGTTGAAAGTGAACGAGATTCACGTCCACGTCTTCCTTTTATACATTGGCCATCAGCGTGATATCACACGTCATCATACGTCAGAATTTGTCGTCCGTGATGTTCACACGACATATAGTGCCTCAATTCATTAAGTTTGTTACAACGGTTGATGTCACATGTGGCCATAGAATACGTACGCAAATACTGATTGTGGATAAGGATATTAAGGAGTACTATCGTTACCATTTTACAAACTTAAAATACCTGATGAAAGTCTGATGGTACATTCAGTGGCGTCAACCATGAACTGCGAGCATGAATGCTGGAACTGGTTGCACATAGAAGTTTACAGATGGCGTTCACAATTGACGCTCTTACGAGTTGGGGTCCATTTTAGACGACGTTAGCAGGTGAAGAAATGTGTATGTAACTCCCATGCCACATCCCCTTGAAGTAGATTGAAGGGAACCTCGTAGGTGCAGATGAAATAACCACTTCAACTTCCAAGTCCCTACCTAAGTTCGAGAATGATCTTATTAGTGAATAGATGGAAAAAAAATTCCTGTTCAACGAACATCTTCCTCCCAGTGCGGGCTCATACAAAACACACGGGCTGATAAAACCACAAAAAGAAAATGAAAGACAAGACATTTTCCTAAGGGCCATGAATGTGAATTCCTTTTTATTCCTCGCAGATTAATAATGCCTTAATATTTTTTGTAATGCCCAATAGCACTTGTTTCCATTTAAAAGTCTTGTTTCTAGTTCAGCTTTTTCATTGTTGTATTGGTCAATAGTTACACCGAGGTACTTAAAATCCTTACTTCTTTGAAATTTGTGCGTGTTTACTTCCAAGTTGGATATTCCTTCTGGGCTTAGTCCTACTTTTAGATATTTTGTTTTTTCTTCATTTACTTCTAGCCCCACTAGTCTTGCTTGAGATAGCAATTCCATAGCCAGGTGTTTGAGGCTATCCTCGTCTTCTGCTAGCAAGGCGACGTCATCTGCGAATGCCAGTACATTGACTTTGGTGCACACTAACAAGCATTCATTTAACTATTTTGTCTTCCTCAGTGTTCCTTCTATTGCCAAATTAAACAGTAGTGGTGACAAACCGTCTCCTTGTCGGACCCCTGTATTTACTTTGGAAGTTTCTGAAAATTCGCTATTTATTTTAACCTTACATTTCGATTCATCTATGCACATTCCTGCCAGTCGAATTAGCTTTTCAGGTATACCCTGTACTCTTACTACGTCTGTCCCATAACTGTTCACGATTTATACTGGCGTATGCTTTTTTTAAATCTACGAAAAGGTGGGCAGATTTATTGTATTCCCAATATTTGGACAGTGCCATTTTTAAAATGAACAATTGGTCCGTTGTGGATTTACCTCTTCTAAAACCAGGTTGATGTTCCCCTAATGTTTCTTCTGAGTAACCTGTTAGCTTATTTCATATGATTTTGGATAGAACTTTGTATGTTGTGTTGATTAAGGATATTCCTCTATAGCTGTTGCAGTTCTGTTTGTCTCTCTTTTTGTGTATGGGTACTACAAATGCTACATTCCATTATTCCGGCAACTTTTCTTCTTTCCAAATTCTCAAGATAAGTTTATGAATTTCTTCCAGTAATGTTTTCCCACCGCACTTCAGGGCTTCGATTGGTATTCCATCTTCCCCTGGAGCTTTACCATTTTTAAGTGATGATATAGCTTCTTCTACTTCTTTTAGGGATGGTTCATTGATATGGGGTTGTACATTTTGATATGTCGCTGTTCCAGAGTCCTTTTTTATTTCGCCATTCAGAAGTTTTTCAAAATATACCTTCCATATCTTAAGGCTCTCAGCTTGATTACATATTACTTTTCCTTTAGCATTTTTTACCCCAAAACTGTTTGGATTGGCTCCTTTTTTGAAATATTGTACGGTACGATAAAAGTCTCTCGTAGGTATTGTTATTTGCCCTATCCTCTCCTGATTTTTCAGCTGGTCTTTAAGGAAGCTCCTTTCAGCTGTCCACAACATTTTTTTAACTTCCCTATTCCACCTTTTATAATTATCTTTATTTCCTTCGGCGTTAGCTGCTAACCACTTCTATTTAGATTTTTTTTCTCTCTTCTATTGCATTTCTGCATTCTTCATTGACCCAAGATTTCTTGTTTCGTTTTCTGGTTCCTACTATTTCTTCTAATGCTGTTTGTATCGTGTCTTTAATTTTATTCCATTGTTCATTGACACCTGTGGTTTCCTCGTTTTCCTCCTCTATGGAGAGTGCTTCAAATTCATTTTTTAGTTCTAGTTCGAACTTCGTTTTAACAGCCTGATTTTAAAAATTTCTAATTTTTATTGATGGTCAAGTCTCTTGTTTCTTCTCTTGTTTCTACAAATTCTCTGTCTAACTTTAGCAATGACCAGCGTATAGTCTGTCCCACATTCTGATCCTCATCTGCTCCTAACATCTGTAATGCAGCTTTTGTGTCTATCTTCTATCAGTATGTGGTCAATCTGATTTTTTACTTGCTCATTTGGAGACGTCCATGTATATTTGTGGATATTTTTTCGTGGAAATTTTGTTGACATTATTTTCATATTCCTTGAGCTGGCAAAACTTATGAGTCTTACTCCATTGTCATTACTATGGTCATGTAAACTATTTCCTCCTGTGTACGTCTTCCAGATTTCTTCATTTCCCACTTTGGCGTTGGGATCTCCGATTAATATTTTAATAGCATAGCAAGGTATACCTTTTATCATTTGCTCAAAATTACCGTAGAATTCGTCTTTGGTATTTTCCTCTACATCTTCAGAGGGGCGTAAAATGATATCACAGATAAATTTCGGAATTTACCCTTCAGTCCAATATAGCACAGCCTTTAATTTACCAGGTTGTAGGTTATCACAGTACTAGTAAATTCTTTTTTATGGCAATTCCTACGCCTGCATAGTGATTTCCAATATCACAGCTATTAAAGTACAGTGTATATTTCTTAGAATTTAACTTGTCATTCAATGGTCATTTTGTCTCTTGAAGCGCTATCACATCTACGTTGTATTTCTCCATTTCTTATTTATTTCGTTTTTATCAATCTATAACTGGACGTAAAACTACTGCAAAAATTCAGCAAAAACAATCATTTTTAAGAGCAAACAGTGGATGGCATATAAAAATCAATATTTCGCTTGAGATTTTTCTTGTTAACGATGTAATAGGAGCGTCACATATTACATGAGAGATATTAGGGATAAGTTAATAGCACTACCGTTAAAATTATGATAAGAAGAACTTATTCAGATCACATAAAAAATTATCACACAAAAATGCAAATGAATGATAATCAAACATTCTCATTTGATTCAATATAAGTTATTCGGCGGAAAATATTGCATTTAAAATCTTTCCATTCTGCCATCTTTTTTTTACGTTATGCTTGAGATCGTTGCTACCCAATCATATTGGTTACAGCAAAATACGTTGGACGTCTACCGCAAACTAATCTGCTTCGAGCGTAGGTATAGTGCCGTATGACTGCGATACCATTACCAATATTCATTAAATAAAAAGCCGAGTCAAGCATACCATTTTCCTCGCCAAACATTGAAGGTGATGCGCCGAAGTCATCATTTTTACGATTCGAGTTTTGGACTGTGTATTGGTTCAATAATATATATATATCTGTCGTATCATTACGAATTTGTACTGGGTGCAAATATTTGGTAATCGAAATAAATATTTAATTATAATCATTACGAGGGTATCGAGTAGAAGCCTGTGGCTTACAGGTTCATTAGTACCGAAGGTACCAATTTACGGAGCATGGTTGCCCTTTCTCCCGCTAGAGGGAATTGTTACTGCCGCTCCCAAAATTTCCCCTCACCGAGTAGGTAGCTTAAGTTTATTCTTCGACTTGCCGAATCGACATAAATTGGTGACACATAAGTGACCAGTGTTCTTTTGGTGGCTCTCAAAATTAAGGCGAAGCTTCAAAAGCTACTAAATGAAAATGGACTTGGTGAGTTATAGCCTATACCTGACAGTAACCAGGGAAACCTGTTAATCGTATTTCACTAATTACCCAGCATAAATCATTATTTACTGAACATTTTTAAGTTGTCATAATTTCGTTTGACGGTAAAAATAAATAGTTACTGTCTGAGGAGTATAAATGTTGGAGGTTATCGGAAATATTTTACTTACAAGGTGCGAGACATTAGTCGTCGCAAACCACTTTTGCGACGGCATCATGTGCCTCGTTCAGCAACCTATTAAAAGTTATCTCTGCGCAGAGGCGATATCGTAACCAATGAAGGTCTCCTGAGGTGCGATTATTGCTAGTTGAAAACTTTAACCAATACCCCGCCGATCCGACGTGAAATATCGTCGGATCCGGCAATTTTTGGACGCTTCCACGGAAGCTTATATGGAAACCATGGAAGAGTTCAGTGGAACTGTGATATTCCGAGTTGTTGTTTACTTCTCTGCGTAAACGGGTGTATTTATTAGCTCTTAAACTTCCTTCTGAAGAAACTGTTTACATGTTTCACCAGTTTGGTAAGTACTTTATTTAAAACAGATATAATTGCTTTAGTAGGTAGTGTGGTTACTCCTTTGTTAAGCATTATGATTTTTTTTTAAATTAATAATTTTTAAATCACGTTCTGGTAACCTCCAACGTACTACCTACTTTGGCCCAGAAAAAATCTGGGATAGTCGTACAGAAGATAGAGAAACAGCAACAATGAAAAATTTCTATCACGTCAGGTTTTCTTGAAAAATTCAATTTTACTTTGATTTTTACGTACATTTACCACAATATTTCTTCGTCGTTGAATTTCTTCCCTCCCTGCCTGACCATCATTCTAACTTGGTGAAACCTACAGAATACCCCTCTGTAACAACTACCCGTCCCTCCCTCCCCGTCGCAATCTCTCTCTACCAATAGCGTCGCGCGAATCCTTACCTCAGTTCCTTATCTTATTATAATTCTTTGTCTCTGGCGTGACATCATGGAATTGACTTAACGTAATGAAAAGTAAAGATAACTTTGTAATTCCACATACATATGTAATGTACAACCTAGGTTTCGGCATGACACGACATCATCTGGTACAACTGCGTAGAAGGTAGAGAATATATAGTCACACACAAAATTATTTCAAAAACAAAATTCCCAAAAACACAACGGTCTGAGGTGAGGGTTAAGGGCTGGAATTCCCAGGGGCGGAGTTTGGCCTTTCGCCCGCCAGAGGGAAATGTTACTGCCGCTCCCAAAATTTCCCCTCACCGAGTACGAAGCTTAAGTTCATTCTTCGACTTGCCGAATCGACATAAATTGGTGACACATGAGTGACCAGTGTTCTTTTGGTGGCTCTCAAAATTAAGCCGAAGCTTCAAAAGCTACTAAATGAAAATGGACTTGGTGAGTTATAGCCTATACCTGACAGTAACCAGGGAAACCTGTTAATCGTATTTCACTAATTACCTAGCATAAATCATTTTTTACTGAACATTTTTAAGTTGTCATAATTTCGTTTGACGGTAAAAATAAATAGTTACTGTCTGAGGAGTATAAATGTTGGAGGTTATCGGAAATATTTTACTTACAAGGTGCGAGACATTAGTCGTCGCAAACCACTTTTGCGACGGCATCATTTGCCTCGTTCAGCAACCTCTTAAAAGTTATCTCTGCGCAGAGGCGATATCGTAACCAATGAAGGTCTCCTGAGGTGCGATTATTGCTAGTTGAAAACTTTAACCAATACCCCGCCGATCCGACGTGAAATATCGTCGGATCCGGCAATTTTTGGACGCTTCCACGGAAGCTTATATGGAAACCATGGAAGAGTTCAGTGGAACTGTGATATTCCGAGTAGTTGTTTACTTCTCTGCGTAAACGGGTATATTTTTTAGCTCTTAAACTTCCTTCTGAAGAAACTGTTTACATGTTTCACCAGTTTGGTAAGTACTTTATTTAAAACAGATATAATTGCTTTAGTAGGTAGTGTGGTTACTCCTTTGTTAAGCATTATGATTTTTTTTTAAATTAATAATTTTTAAATCACGTTCTGGTAACCTCCAACGTACTACCTACTTTGGCCCAGAAAAAATCTGGGATAGTCGTACAGAAGATAGAGAAACAGCAACAATGAAAAATTTCTATCACGTCAGGTTTTCTTGAAAAATTCAATTTTACTTTGATTTTTACGAACATTTACCACAATATTTCTTCGTCGTTGAATTTCTTCCCTCCCTGCCTGACCATCATTCTAACTTGGTGAAACCTACAGAATACCTCTCTGTAACAACTACCCGTCCCTCCCTCCCCGTCGCAATCTCTCTCTACCAATAGCGTCGCGCGAATCCTTACCTCAGTTCCTTATCTTATTATAATTCTTTGTCTCTGGCGTGACTTCATGGAATTGACTTAACGTAATGAAAAGTAAAGATAACTTTGTAATTCCACATACATATGTAATGTACAACCTAGGTTTCGGCATGGCACGACATCATCTGGTACAACTGCGTAGAAGGTAGAGAATATATAGTCACACACAAAATTATTTCAAAAACAAAATTCCCAAAAAAACACAACGGTCTGAGGTGAGGGTTAAGGGCTGGAATTCCCAGGGGCGGAGTTTGGCCTTTCGCCCGCCAGAGGGAAATGTTACTGCCGCTCCCAAAATTTCCCCTCACCGAGTACGAAGCTTAAGTTTATTCTTCGACTTGCCGAATCGACATAAATTGGTGACACATGAGTGACCAGTGTTCTTTTGGTGGCTCTCAAAATTAAGCCGAAGCTTCAAAAGCTACTAAATGAAAATGGACTTGGTGAGTTATAGCCTATACCTGACAGTAACCAGGGAAACCTGTTAATCGTATTTCACTAATTACCTAGCATAAATCATTTTTTACTGAACATTTTTAAGTTGTCATAATTTCGTTTGACGGTAAAAATAAATAGTTACTGTCTGAGGAGTATAAATGTTGGAGGTTATCGGAAATATTTTACTTACAAGGTGCGAGACATTAGTCGTCGCAAACCACTTTTGCGACGGCATCATTTGCCTCGTTCAGCAACCTCTTAAAAGTTATCTCTGCGCAGAGGCGATATCGTAACCAATGAAGGTCTCCTGAGGTGCGATTATTGCTAGTTGAAAACTTTAACCAATACCCCGCCGATCCGACGTGAAATATCGTCGGATCCGGCAATTTTTGGACGCTTCCACGGAAGCTTATATGGAAACCATGGAAGAGTTCAGTGGAACTGTGACATTCCGAGTTGTTGTTTACTTCTCTGCGTAAACGGGTGTATTTATTAGCTGTTAAAATTAGAGATGGGCAACATCGTTCATTCCGATGACCGACTCATTCATCGGTCGTTCAGTTTAAGGAGTCGATTCTAGGAGCTCGTTCTCGTTCAATTTTTTTCGTACAGTGGTCCCAAATTTTTTATGCCCCACGCCCCTAAAAATTTTGATTTTTTTCTCGCGCCCATTGAAGTAATTATTCATTTAAGAATGAAATTGTAAATGACCAAAACAAATTTTTTTGATCAATTTTAATATGTATTATAAAGACAAAAATGAAACATGAAAAAGAAAGAAAAATATTACAGAACAAATTAAAGTTATATAAACCAAAAAGATACATCTATGCATAAAATTTATTTTTTTTAACTTAAAACGTACGTTCAACTGGCTCATGAACCTTTTTTTCTTGTTATTACATAAGATTTTTTAAAAACGTGCGGCCAGTGGCTCGTATACGCCGCTATAGCAATCCATATGTCTGCTTTACCCAAGCGATTTATTTATTGATGTTGTCTTGATTGACATAAGGGCACTAAATCCGTACTCACTTGAGTATGTCGTCGCGAAAAGGTTGAGTACAGTTTTTTCACAAAGTTTTGGAAGTTTCTCGAATCACGATTATTACGTTCGTCAATGCATAATAATAATTAGAAATTAAAATCAAAGGCAATTCGCTACAAAACACGTTAAATAAAAATTTTGACTCCTATATTATAAAAGTCTGGATGAAATAAAAGGTATGGGGCGATGCCATGAAAAAATAAAAAAAAAGCGTCGAAACGCGCTAAAATTCATTCTATTGAATAGAGAAAAATAAGAACATCCCCATCTTTGATCGGGACTTCAAAAATATCCGTGGTTGGAAAACCTTAAGGTTCAGTTGTTATAAATGAATCAATATATTGAAATTCGTTTGAATAAAATGTATGTATTTCTTAAATGTACTTAAGCTTAATAAAAGCCACGGCAACATGCAAATCAATATTTGAACCAATTAAGGAAAAAGTTGATATAAAACAGTAGCAATAACATACAATTTAAAAAATTGTAGGAAAAATAAAACATGCGTTGGTACATAGAATATTGATCTAGAATAGAATATCTGGAATTACAATGACATATAAAGACCAAACTCCATTTTTCGCATCTCGTTCACTTCTTATTGATTGTTAAATTTTAAAATACGTATAATTTCAAACGAATGTACACAGTTGGAAACGTTTAAAAAAATGAGGTGAATATTGTCGAATAACCACCACAGACCATAGATTTCTGAATTTTTCAGAGCAAAGACCCCGTATTTTTTTTCTGGAAGTTCGCGAAAAATCGTATATCCCTGTGCGAATCAAGATTCATTGAAAATGATTCAGGAATCCTGGATTCCTCCGGGATAACAGATTACTTGAGCATTTATTGACTCTTGGGTCTGCTACTCTGTGAAGAATCACTGATTCCCCAACGATTCACTGACTTTTATGATTCCTCAACTCATATGATTCCTCAACTCATATGATTCCTCAACTCATATGATTCCTCAACTCATATGATTCTTCGACTTATATGATTCCTCACTGATTCATGAGTCTTCGGCAACTCTTGATTCACCTAGAGTCAGATGATTCTTTACTGAGCCATTGAATCACGAGTTCACGGATTCATCGGTAACGATTCCTCCCACTCCTCGTGCTATATGAGTACACAGGTCCCCCCTCTTCAAAGTTGAAGGGTGGGAGGACTCGTTCGTTCCTCGTTCGTTCGTGGCGTCTGTTGATTCCCCTCTTTGCCGAGTGGTGCGACCATTTTCATCTACGCCGCCGAGTAGTCTTGATAGTTGTTGTGGTGGTCATGTAGAGGACTCTGTTACGAGTCGTAGGAACGACGGTTCACTACCATGAACGATTCAGTGTGTCAATTCACCTCAAAGAGTCGTTCGATTAGATTCGTTCGTTCGCGACCGACCCACCTCTACTTAAAATTCCTACAGAAGTTGTTCTACATATTTCACCAGATAGGTAAGTACTTCATTTAAAACAGATATAATTGTTTTAGTCGGTAGTGTGGATACTCCTTTGTTAAGCATTATGATTTTTCTAAAATCAATAACTTCGAGCCATAGGCGTAGACCATTGAGACAGTGTAAAAAAAACTTTATGAGGAGACCACGATTTGTCCTGGTCTCTGAAATTCATGCCAAAATCAGCAAAGAAGTTTAAGAGCTAATAAAAACACCCGTTTACGCAGAGAAGTAAACAACAACACGGAATGTCACAGTTCCACTGAACTCTACCATGGTTTCCATATAAGCTTCCGTGGAAGCGTCCAAAAATTGCCGAATCCGACGATATTTCACGTCGGATCGGCGGGATATAGCTTATATGGAAATTATGGCAGAGTTCAGTGGAACTGTGACATTCCGTGTTGTTTACTTCTCTGCGTAAACGGGTGTATTTATTAGCTCTTAAACTTCTTTGCTGATTTTGGCATGAATTTCGGAGACCAGGACAAATCGTGGTCTCCTCATAAAGTTTTTTTTACACTGTCTCAATGGTCTACGCCTATGGCTCGAAGTTATTGATTTTAGAAAAATCATAATGCTTAACAAAGGAGTATCCACACTACCGATAAAACAATTATATTTGTTTTAAATGAAGTACTTACCTATCTGGTGAAATATGTAGAACAACTTCAGTAGGAATTTTAAGAGCTAATAAATACACCCGTTTACGCAGAGAAGTAAACAACAACTCGGAATATCACAGTTCCACTGAACTCTTCCATGGTTTCCATATAAGCTTCCGTGGAAACGTCCAAAAATTGCCGGATCCGACGATATTTCACGTCGGATCGGCGGGGTATTGGTTAAAGTTTTCAACTAGCAATAATCGCACCTCAGGAGACCTTCATTGGTTACGATATCGCCTCTGCGCAGAGATAACTTTTAAGAGGTTGCTGAACGAGGCACATGATGCCGTCGCAAAAGTGGTTTGCGACGACTAATGTCTCGCACCTTGTAAGTAAAATATTTCCGATAACCTCCAACATTTATACTCCTCAGACAGTAACTATTTATTTTTACCGTCAAACGAAATTATGACAACTTAAAAATGTTCAGTAAAAAATGATTTATGCTAGGTAATTAGTGAAATACGATTAACAGGTTTCCCTGGTTACTGTCAGATATAGGCTGTAACTCACCAAGTCCATTTTCATTTAGTAGCTTTTGAAGCTTCGGCTTAATTTTGAGAGCCACAAAAAGAACACTGGTCACTCATGTGTCACCAATTTATGTCGATTCGGCAAGTCGAAGAATAAACTTAAGCTTCGTACTCGGTGGGGGGAAATTTTGGGAGCGGCAGTAACATTTCCCTCTGGCGGGCGAAAGGCCAAACTCCGTCCCTGGGAATTCCAACCCTTAACCCTCACCTCAGACCGTTGTGTTTTTGGGAATTTTGTTTTTGAAATAATTTTGTGTGTGACTATATATTCTCTACCTTCTACGCAGTTGTACCAGATGATGACGTGCCATGCCGAAACCTAGGTTGTACATTACATATGTATGTGGAATTACAAAGTTTTCTTTACGTTAAGTCAATTACATGAAGTCACGCCCGAGACAACGAATTATATCAAGATAAGGAACTGAGGTAAGGATTCGCGCGACGTTATTGAGAGATTGCGACGGGGAGGGAGGGACGGCGACGGATAGGTGTTACAGAGAGGTATTCTGTAGGTTTCACCAAGGTAGAATGATGGTCAGGCATGGAGGGAAGAAATTCAACGATGAAGAAAAATTATGGTAAATGTTCATAAAAATCAAGGTAAAATTGAATTTTTCTAGAAAACCTGACGTGTTAGAAATTTTTCATTGTTGCTGTTTCTCTATCTTCTGTACGACTATCCCAGATTTTTTCTGGGCCAAAGTAGGTAGTACGTTGGAGGTTACCAGAACGTGATTTAAAAATTATTAATTAAAGAAAAATCATAATGCTTAACAAAGGAGTAACCACACTACCGACTAAAGCAATTATATCTGGTTTAAATGAAGTACTTACCAAACTGGTGAAACATGTTGAACAGTTTCTTCAGTAGGAAGTTTAAGAGCTAATAAATACACCCGTTTACGCAGAGAAGTAAACAACAACACGGAATGTCACAGTTCCACTGAACTCTACCATTGTTTCCATATAAGCTTCCGTGGAAGCGTCCAAAAATTGCCGGATCCGACGATATTTCACGTCGGATCGGCGGGGTATTGGTTAAAGTTTTCAACTATCAATAATCGCACCTCAGGAGACCTTCATTGGTTACGATATCGCCTCTGCGCAGAGATATCTTTTAATAGGTTGCTGAACGAGGCACATGATGCCGTCGCAAAAGTGGTTTGCGACGACTAATGTCTCGCACCTTGTAAGTAAAATATTTCCGATAAACTTCAACATTTATACTTTTCAGACAGCAACTACTTATTTTGACCGTCAAACGAAATTATGACAACTTAAAAATGTTCAGTAAATAATGATTTATGCTGGGTAATTAGTGAAATACGACTAACAAGTTTCCCTGGTTACTGTCAGGTATAAATCAAATTTGCCCTAACTCACCAAGTCCATTTTCATTTAGTAGCTTTTGAAGCTTTGGCTTAATTTTGAGAGCCACCAAAAGAACACTGGTCACTTATGTGTCACCAATTTATGTCGATTCGTCGAAGTCGAAGAATAAACTTAAGCTTCCTACTCGGGGAGGGGAAATTTTGGGAACGGCAGTAACATTTCCCTCTAGCGGGAGAAAGGGCAACCATGCTCCGTAAATTGGTACCTTCGGTACTAAGGAGCCTGTAAGCCTTACAGGCTCCTACTTGGTACCCTCGCAATGATTATAATTAAATATTTCTTTCGATTACTAAATATTTGCACTCATTACAAATTCGTAATGATACGACAGATATATATTGTTGAACCAATACACAATCCAAAACTCGAATCGTAAAAACGATGAGTTCGGCGCATCACCTTCAATGTTTGGCGAGGAAAATGGCATGCTTAACTTGGGTTTTTATTTAATGAATATTGGTAATGGTATCGCAGTCATACGGCACTATACCTACTCTCGAAGCAGAATTTATCCTCCAACGGTAAAAATAAAGAACATTAATGGCTTTTTTTCAGCGCGAAACCATTTTCTTTTTTTCTAAAGAAAAAGGGTTAGTTCCCCTTGTATAAAACTTCACAATATTATTCTTCTACTGTATTACTTTACGTAAAAAAATTCTCTTAACTTAGACTTTTTCCCTTCCTAAGGTTTTCTCAAGTCGAAATTTAGTTTATGGTAAGAAAAAATGTTGATTTTAAGTTAAACTTCAACAGTAAGGAAATATAACAGAAAAGTTAAATATAATGCATACCATTTCGTTTACGATAGTGTGTTTTCATTATCTCTCCTCTGTCATTAGTTTTTGAGATAACTGGGATTGAGTAAACATTAAAATTCACAAACATTCGCATGCGCCAAGTTGGAAAAATGGCTGCCGCGAGAAAATGAGGAGGGATAAAATTTTTTAAATAGTTTCATTCAAACGCACGTAGAATTTACGTGTATATATGTACGTGAAAAAAATTTGAATTTTTAATGGTCATGCAACCAATATAACGTTTTTTGGAGCATTTGACATGGAATGACCCAAAGAACAGGGAATTGCATTATGGCATACCGTTAACATAAAATTCACCAATTTGCTGTTCCTTAATGCTGGCCAAGCACGAAATTGGAACGATCCACAAACCAACAGGAAAACTCAAAGACATCCTTTGAACCGCAGAAGACGACTTGGGACTTAAAGCACCAGGCGTTTACCGCATTCCGTGCGAATGTGGTAATGTGTACATCGGGAAAACGGGAAGCACCATCGAGACACGCATGAAAAAGCATAAATAAGTGTATTAGGCTCTTCTATCCTGATAAATCTGTTTTGGCGGAACATAGCCTTGAGGATGGTTATAGGATCGATTTCGCCGAAACAAAACTTCTTCGCCGTGCTGGAAACTACCAACACCATATTGTAAAAGAGGCTGTGGAAATCCACTTAGAAAAATACAACTTGAACCGAGACAAAGGTTTCCAGCTTAGTAGTGTTTGGAAACCAGCCCTACACCAAATGAAGAAAAGGACGGAAAAGTGATCCCTTTGACTTCCCTAATAAATATACGACACCCTTCTGCCCAAACTATTCACCCCGAGGACGATGGCAGACTACGCCGTCGAAACTTCGGAGCAGCACATCAATATCAGCCGGAAGGAAACCCGAGAAATCTACATCACAAGTATTCACGGGGAAAGCCTCACCCGGAAAATCTTACAATATTTTATTTGTTGGTATGGATATTAATAAATGCCTATATATCTGAAAATACATACCATACCAATGAAGATGTGAATAATATTTATTGATTATATTGTTGATCATACTGTTTGATTCCATAGTAGCAACTGCCGAGGATTTGGTCAAATCAATGTCAACTCATATTCCAAGTTGTCAACGTTTCAGTTACATAATTAATCACCTTGATGGCTACAAAGGATAGTGACAGGTTTACCACGCAACTTTATAGTTCTAATGATGGCTTAAAAATATAATTGAAATGTTGGCGACAAGGTATATGACTTCTGCTATATAGGAACAAATCCTCGGAAATGGCTATTTTGGAATAATATATATATCAATAACTAGCATTCAAGTTTGTATACATAGACTGATATAACTAAAATATGTAAAAGGGAAATGTTTTTATTCCGATATTCTGAATGTGACGACTGTTATCATGGTAAATCCACTTCTATACATCTTTTGTATTTTTGAAGATGATTTAAAAATTAAATGAAAACGTTGGCAAGTTGGTTAAAGAGTTAATGTAATTTATCACCAAATCCTCGATGGTAGAATGGTAATGATAGAATTAATGTATGGGTAAACTTCACAGTGGCATTCTGAATTGTGTACCTCACCTGACGATGCGGTAAAGCGGCGAAACGCGTCGTACATTAAACATTTTGTAGAAAAGTACTAAGTTCGTCTTAATAATGAGTATTAATTAATGTGGTCAACAAAAAAATAATTGTATCTTCAAAAAGACCACTCTAAAAAGAAAGAATCGGTTCCTAAGAAATTTCGCGTCGCCCGTAGTTGAAACGGGAATTCGCAACGCGGCGTTCCTTTGTTTCATTACCCGCTCCCACCGAGGCCATCCGTTTCCATTACATAGAGCGAGGCGAGATCGGCCAAGCGTGAACCCGCACCCAGCCTCCAGCAGCCGCAATGATATGCGGCGGGCAGGGTAAGATGTCCCAGCGCCAGCGGAGAAATGAGAAGCAGGAAGGAAGTCGTATATGTACGAATGTATGTACCATTAACGGGCAAATGAAAAGGAGCTTCCCAGCGGATGCGGGAGGTTCGTCTACATCCACATAGTAGGTACCTTGCAAGCCACCTCAAGGGTGCGTAGCAGGGAGGAAGTTTTCTACACCTATATACAACCCTACGGGCCACCGAAGAGGCGGGCGTGTGGCAGAATGTGTTAGGATACTAGCTAAGCAAAGGGGAGTGATTCGGGAAAAGGAAGGGAGAGAGGACAAAAGAATATTGCATGTTAATGCTGTGCCTTGTGATAGTGTCACTCTCTGTTTTTGTTATAATCTCTGGAGGTGCGTGGAAAGAATGTATTTTGGTACCTGTCAGTTCCACAGAGTTTCTCTCATGTAGCCACTTTCATCAGTACTAGAAGTATAGGTTTGGGTCGAAATAATAACCTCTTTGTCAGACACTATCTTTGGCTATACTTCAAGGAATTATTCCCTTGTGTCACAATAAAGTCTTCGCCTATTTTTTTACATTATTCCATGAAGTGTCCTCATAGCTTAAGGCTACGTCATCGGCAAATGCCGTTAGATACCCATTAAGACTATAATTACATAAGTCATTAATGTAAACTAAAAATGGTATGGGACCAAGCACAGACCCTTGCGGGACACCTGCTTTTATAATTTTAAACTCGCTACAGCAACTTTTTACAAGTACACATTGACTGCGTGCATTTAAGTAACTCTTAAACCAATCCAAGGCTGTACCCCGGATTCCGCCCTTGCATAGTTTTTTAAACAGAATATTATGGTTTAATGAGTAAAATGCCTTTTTAATATCAATAAACAAATTTGCTGTGCGCTTTTTGAGATTAACAGCACTGTGTACACTCTGTATATGGTTTATTAGTGCATTTTCAGCACTCATCCCACTTCTAAACCCAATTTGTCTACTGCTAAAGAAATTCATTATGTCCAAAAATTTTATCAACCTATTTTTACCAATTTTTCTAGAATTTTGGAAAATTATGGGAGTAATGAGATAGGTCTATAGTTCTCCATAACTCGCCAGTATAAATACTCAAATTATAGATATGTGTTAATAAAGGAGTCAGAAAGGTATTCAGTTCTTTGACTAGATATCCACTGATTGCATCAAATCCTGGGGATTTATTACTTGATAGAGACTTAATCAATGTGGAGATTTCATTTCCAGTAATAGGTTCAAGGAAGAACGATTGCTGTATATTATTAGTGGGGCATGGGTTGTCTAATATACAGGTATTATTATCATTTTCCGCAGCCGAGTCAAAAATTGAAATAAAATATTTGTAAAAAGCCGTAGCAATTTCTGAGGGATTAGCAACTACTTTTCCATCTATATTCAAAACTAATCGTTTACCGGAACTATCGTCTATCATCTTTTCCCCCGTGAGTTCTCTCACTAACTCCCACTGGGCTTTAATATTTCCACTATATTTTTTAAATTGTTTCAAGTAGTAATTATTCGAAGCCTTACGTAGTTTAATCCGAAGGCTACTTCTAAACTTCAAAAAAGCTTAATTTAGCCTTATAGATTGAGGGTGACATTTATATTTCTTCAACAAATATATTTTTTTCTTTTTATTTCTTTGAGCAGTGTGTCGGTGATCCATGGTTTTAATCTACGTTCCTTGTTTCTCAAGGTAATCGCTTTGATAGAAATTTTAATACTATTATTCAGCAAGTCCATTAGAATAGAAAGGGATTTAGATGCATTACCTTCACTATATACTGGATTCCAATCAACATTTCTCATTATATCCTTAAGGGTATTATAATTTACTCTGAGTCCTTTGTCTTGGTTCTCATTTGTTTTGTCACATTGTAAATCTATCTTAGAGGAAAGGGACAATGACGTCATGGAATGATCCGTAATACCTAAATGCCAAACATCAGCAAGGAGTTGTAACTTATGAGTGTTGTAGAATCTCGCAAAAATGTGATCGTTACATGTCGATAAGCGGGTAGTAATTCTTGCTTGATTAAACAGCGTAATTGGTAAGTACCCAACAAATGTATATAGAAATCAGACTCACTACTTGTTTGCATTTAGTATATTAATGTATATGTCTCCGACGACCAGTAAATTTCTTCCTGCATTCGACACTATTGGTTCCAGGTCATCTAGGAATTGAGGAACTGGGATATTTTGATGTCTGTAAATTCTTAGGAGGTCACATTCCACCTTACCATATTTAAGATTTAGGTAAATACGATCCGCTTCAATTGACACCATGATATTATCACATTTAATTTCAGAATTCACATAGACTAAAATCCCTCCAGCTCGATTTCCATAATTACATTTAGCATATGCATTGAAGCCGTTGATTTTATAAAACGCTATCTCAGCATCACTTATCCAATTTTCTGAAAGTACAATAATATGAGGTTTTTGGGGGACAGTATTCGGGTGGAGTAGAAAGAGATCAAAGTTGCTACGTAAGTTGCGAATATTTTGATGTATTAACAACAATTACTGTGAATTTTAAGTCATTTCAAACAGAATTTAGATGAAGTATGATTACAGCTTACTTAAGTCATTCATACATGTTAAGACAAATACAGGTTCCTTTTCTGCTTTCCTCATTAATATTTTCCCCCCTTGAATCCATAGATAGGCATAGTTTTCTTTACCTCGTGTGCAGCATTGAGTAACTTCCGGCGTCCTTGGTAAAGGGCCTCGTTGATGTAGATGGGCTCTTCGGACGCCGGGGGAGGTTCCAGGTTCAAATGCCGTGTCGCAAAGTTCCGCTTCACTCTGCGTTTCGCTAGGAGGTCTTCCTTGGTAGTTTGTCTGAGAAACTTCACGTGAATTCCTCCAGTGGCTCCATCAGACTTGGGTTTCAGGCGATAACAGTTGTCAATGCACCTCTCACTATATATCTACTTCTAATTCCCCACCAATTTTACACACCAGAGAAGGAAGGTTTTAATTTTGACGAAAGGGAACACCATGGATTTCCACAGTATTTTGTAGAAGACGTTGTTCTCAGTCATTAGAGCGATTTATAACCTCGGAACACTGCTTCTTTAACATGCAATTCTCACTCTTTAACGAAACTTTTTGTGTATGGCACTCATCCAGTCTTTTACTTTGATCTCAATGATTGTAACACTTTCGTCAAGTCTTTCGTACAATTTCTCGATTGACTCACCAAGGTTCTTTTCCGTTGTTTTCAACTCTTTTCTAACTTCCTTTATTAAACTATATCTGTCTTCAAGGGATCTTCCACCTTCTGTAAGTTCTTTCTTTGAATCTGCTCCCTGGTGCGAGTTTAAACTACGTCTTCGATAATCTTGGCAGTCACTGCACCTCCATGCTTGTTTGCTGGCTTCGATTCCAGCGATTTTCTGCTTAATGGAGTGGCCAAGCAGTTTCCATGGAAATGCTTCTTGCACTCATCACAAGAAATAAACACTATGTTGCGAATTGGTTTTTGGCACACACGACATAAACTCATTTTTACACAACAGTAATCTGTATAGCACTCACTAAGAAAGATAGAACTACACTCGGTACGTAGCGTTAGTATTGCACGACCATAACCTTGTGCGCACCACGGATAGAGGAAAGACGTCTGCTCTCCGTGAAATCTAACCATGAACTGCAAAGTATATTCTTTCATTACCTCGGCATCACACAGTAATTCGCGTGATCTGAGTTTTTAAGTATTCTAAAACTACACCAACATGCACTACACTATACTTAACAGTGCCAATGAAACTTCGACTGTTAGTCCATTATCAATAACCTGCAAATACGACAATAGGTGAATTTTGCCTACATGATTTACACTATATGCTATTATAGTTTTTGAGACCTTTGAGTTCATTTTTAGACACAAGAGGTACATAGAAAGCATTTAAGACGAGCTGTTAGTACTACTTAACAGTAAACACCAAAGGAGTAGAGAGTACATCAACTTATGAGCCATACTTCCTATCGACAAACCTAGTTAAGATGACTCAATAGCGGCTGGCTAATATGGTCTCTTATCGTTCGTGGAAAAAGTGAATTTTAAAACTGTCCGTTTAGCAGTCTATTTCCCTAATTTTATGCTCATGATCTAATCTGGCTCAGGGATTGAGTAAGTTCTAAGGTTGAATCTATAAGACTATTAGTGCCATAATTATTACTCTCCTTTCCTTAACTAACCATTTAACAATGTAGACGTATATTCGTCATATTCCCATACTTTACATTCACTAAGGATGTCACAACCTATTTTTTAATCCCTATTTAGCTATTATCATTCGTAAAACATAAAGTATTTCTTAAATAAACAGCTTCACGATGCATTAAAGTCCCCTTTAAGGAAAGCAGAGTCGCGAGTTTGGTGGGTAAGTGAGAGTCGGGGTACTACGGTATCAGTTGTTAGTAATTTTAAATCTGAGAATAACCGATATTCGTGACAACACTACCTTCCACATAGTCGTCTTAATCAATTAAAGCCGGTGTTCCGAGGAGGAATTTCTTGTCAAAAATATTGACCCGTGTACCCTGTCATAGACTGACTTTGAATACAATATATTTGGATCAAATTTCCAGCATGCTAAAATAAAAATACAAATGAAGCTGCAACTTCGGCAGCAAATTACGGTGACGAAAAAAGAATGGTATGCCCGAGAAAACATCCCAGAGTCGAATTCAGGACCAGGGTGTCAAATACAGAACTTTTTCTATAAGCGTTATCGTAGGATGACAGCTGGTGGCTACGTGGCTTATCGTCCGAAAACTAAAATGTTGTTACGGTTACGATTTGTTATCGGTCGACGTCATATCGCACAATTTCGGCTGGGATATCGTTCGTTATCTCTCACTGCCGTGGTTAATGCTATTACGTTTCTTCATATCAGCCGACAACGCTGAGGTATCGAACGATTTCCTATCGTCGGAATCAACTTTGCTATGTTTTGATATCGTAGTAAGATAACACACATAGTTTTTGGTGTGGTGGTATTAGTTTTCACTTCAGGTTCACGATATGTTTCATGCACAGTCTGTCACTTATGATTTTCACAGCGAGAAAAATTTAAAGAAGTGAATACCTGCATCGCAAAAGAATTTTTAAATCAAAGGTGAGCTCAGCGGCACAATACCTATGTCCCTAATACCTTACACTGATTTAATAGATTTTCGGATATTATTTTCTTTAATTTCACAATTTTTCGTCATAATTGGAAGAACCCAGTGATTTATTTTGAATGTAATATGTGTCTATGACGATGATATCATTTGATTTGTGATGATAAAACGTTTTTTCTGGGGAAATATTTTGCACGTTGCACTTTATTGTAATTGTCTATCACTGAGGGAATACGAAAATCCTTTTAATGCCAAATAAAGGTAAGATATAATTACGTGATTAATTATGATACGACGACAACATTTATCAATGACACCCATGCATCATCACCAATATTAACTCCATCGAGATGGTGGTCTCAATTACCTACCATGACTATGATGGTAAAGTTTCATTTTTCATATATTCTTTTGAGATTTTGAGACATAAGATATAGTTGTTGCACTGTACTCTGCGGCAGTATTTGGCTGTTTTGAAATGGTTCTAAGTTACAATTAATAAATTCACAGAGACTGTCTCTGCAACATGAATCGGAATTACGTGTTTCTTTAATTAATTTCTCTATTGTGTTATTGATGTCACATTAACAATTCTGAGCTGCTACGTTAAAGATATAAATAAATATGTTTACTTACTTTTTACTTTCCTTTTTACTTACTTTTTTTAGAAACTGCGTTAAATTAACGGTTTATATACATGAGTTAAATCTCTATGATTAATCAAAACGGATTGTTTTGGAATTAAAGCCTAACTCGCCTTTTAATTCGTAGTTCTACCTATTTCCACAGAAGGTAAAACAAGAAATTGACTGAAAGTTTCGTTAAAATTGTTGAGTTTTATGAACATAGTAATCTGATTTATTTAATTTATTTATCATATTTATCACATATTGGCAATTTCTAATATTCATGTTATCAACAAAAACACTGTCGATTTCGCCGCCTGATAATTTTCGCTCTTCTTTTGTCACAGTCTTGCCGTAGCCATGGCGTCACCGAAGTGTCTTTGTTTTCAAAACACGTCATTGATACACGATATATTCCAGAATTAAGCCGAACTCTATCGTGCGATATCATGACGAGAACCGTAATAGCATTGTCGATAATCGCAACTATTTCGTTCGATAGCGATATCGTACGATATCTCCTATAGGCGAAAGGTAGATCAAACCACGAACCATTGGGTCACCGGGCTAATGCGCTGACCACCGCACTATCCAGATAAATTCGACAGTCTCTGGCGATATTTGGTGGAACAGCATTTTAGTACTTAAATAAAACTGCAGTAATTGTACTTTCCACTTAAATTTTAATGTAAACTTAAATAAAAATTTTATTGCTGACTACACATAATTAACCTCATTTTTAAAGAGAATTTTCAGACATTTTATCATTGTGACGGCAGGGTATAGTCGACGGGTACTACCATGCGGGGTCCCGCTTGGATGGGTTTTATACCACCCAGGGCATGTGTGTTCGTGTACGTCCGGTTTTTATGCTAAAATAACCGATGTAAGCGGCCCTATCAGGCCGTATCAGTAGTTTTCGGGGAAACGAAAAAAATAAGAAAATTTAGTAAATAAATTGAGTACCAAAACTTTATGCAGAAAACATTCTCGTTGGAATGTCAGCAGGATTGGATGTGTTTTCCTAGTAGTTTCCAGTGCTACATGTTCGGTTATTTATAGAATCGAACGGGTTGTTACAAGTTCCTTATCTGTAACAATTGAAATAAATCCCGATGGCAGATGTGTAGCAATGACAATACCTCTCAATGGATGGAAACAGGAGTATAACCTCCATAGCAACTGAAGAAAACGAATATACAAGCAAGCCATTACAGAAAGTGAGATGAAAACAAGAATGCGAGGATACAGAAGGCGCACGAAGGCGTGAGGGTTGAAGTGACTATAAGAGAATACAAGATGGAGAGAAAGAGACGGAGAAGGAGAATGAGGAAGTAAGAACGGAAGAAGAATGGGAGGAAGGAGTGGAAAGCAGAATCCGAGGAATAAAAATAGCAGCATACGTTTTTCGGTGATTAATCGGCGGGGCAAAAAAAAGGACACAAATTTCAAGGGTAAGGAGATCCATTGTTTCTGACAGAAACAAGTGATGGATGGCAAGGCGCCTCTCTCTCTCTGCAACTCCAGTATTTTACCAGTAAGTCGCGGGATCGGCTCTTATGCGACTGCAGAAAAAATAATAAAGTGTTAGGGACAAGGAAGAAAAAAAGGCACGCGCTTCCCACCGCCCATGTTTGTGACTGCCATTCTGGAGAGCACAAGTTGGGAAGTACTCACGGAACCTGGGTCTGGCCCTGCGACGATCGATTCCCGAAACAGCTCGCGAAAGAAAACAGCATTTTTTTTTCATTTTTTTATCACATTTTTTTCAATTCTTTTTCGTTTTCTTCCCAGAATGTTCTCCGTTTTCCGTGTGCAAAATATTGGAGGGAGGAAACGTTTTGTCATTTTCGCATGTGTTTTAGAAACAACTGCAAAAGTAAACACACAAAGCTTTGAAAAATAAAGAAAAACACTTGTAGAAAAGAGGGCACTGCTATCAATAGATCAGCAGCTATAGACTGCTAAAATGGAGGGATATGCGGCTCCAAAAAATGTCCCTTTACCAATAAATATTAATCCCCGCAATGCCCTAGTTCACCAGAGTCGCGAGTTAACTTTTCTGAAAATGAAATAGTACAGCTATAACTCAACACACTTGTTGAAAAATGAAATAAATATAATTTTTCAGATGATGCCCGATTAACTAATCGTTTCCCTTTTCCTCTATTGAAAGGACAGCTTAGCACTGTATTGGAAGAACAGTAAAATATGGTGGCTGCGGCAGTTATCGTGGGATATTGAGTGCATATTTTAATTATTTATTAAGTACCTACGTCGAAAATATTCTTGGGCCACATTTCACTTAAGTGTATCTGTTTATGCTTTGGAGCTCACTATGCAGGCAGTATTGGCAACGATACAGGAATTATTTTTTTTCCTTAATTGAAGCATGTTTTGACTATAGTTTTCGCCACGGTGATCGAAATTTAGGCTAAATTATATTGAATTGCTTTTTTTCGAATTTTGTCCTCGGAGTGACATCTTCATACTCATTAGCAACGATTATCATAAGAAGAAATGTATTAATTCGCGTTAAGAAGAAAATCTGTACAAATTTAATCGGATTATTACGAAATATATGCCATGAGTCATAAGACTGCCTGCTAAAAAAGCTTTGAATTGTCAATAAACCAAATCGGAAAGATGAAATGTTTTCACCTTAACTATAGATATCACTAATATGAACACGTATGCAAAGTTTCACGCAAATCTGTGCATAAAAAAAATTGCTCCAACCACCATTATGCTGCGTTCTAATTATTTCTTTGTATATATCACAAAATGATCCATTAGCAATAAAAGAAACAGAATTCCTAGAAGAATAATTATTTTTAAGATATAAAAAGAATTCGATTCTATTAACCCTGTCATACAACTCTATCATCCCTGCTCAATATTATGCAACTGATCATAAGTCTACGCCCACGCAGTACCTACCCTGCAAGCCCCTTCAAGGGTGTGTGGTAGTGGGTGAGTCCACACCAATTATGAACTAACGGTCATACACACGGTCATACTGAAGTTAGAAGCTATTTCAATAAATTCACTTTTAAATTGAGCTAAGTACGTGAAAGGGACTCCTCATGCGGTACGGCTGCTAATCATCCATATGTTCATTCGGTTTAGACTGAATTCTTACATGAAGAGGACCAGTAGTTTAGAGCTAATTCATGCCAATATATAAAACATTTTTATTAAATTAAAGGTAGATAAAACACCAAATTAATTAGCATCCTAAGCAGAAATTTAAAAAGTAAATATATCATAAGTAAATAATAACATACGGAGACTTGTGACGTCTACAGCAATTAAAATTTACTATTATAAAAGGGAATTACGGCAACTGCATTTGGTGGTCGTATCGAAGGCGCAATGATTCAAGCTTTGATCGCACCAATGCATTTGTTTTTGGAATGATCATCTACACCTACAGGTTACGCTGCGAGCCGCCACAGGGGTAGAGCAGAGAGTAATGGGATACCAGTCATAAAAATATATATTAAAGGGATGGGTATTTGGGAAGGAAAGGGCTAGTTCACGAGGCGTGTTTCCGCAAACTAATTTCATCGGTCTGCTTTAGCCTAATTCGTGAATGGACAAGTGTAAAATATGGCGGCTCCACCAACCATCGCTAGTATTCTTATTCACTGTTTCGGGAAACCATTTCCGAGAACAAACACCGCTGAAGTGAAGGAAATACTATTGATGGCGTAAAGAGGCACGAAATATTTAAAAAATGCTAATATATTCAATTTAATTACCACACTGAAGATGGTGAAATTCGGCACTAAAAAATCAGTAGATTTTGATTCGAAGTCGGATATCCCAATTGCCGGTAGGTTACACCACCAAGCCATCTTAATACTCTCTTGTTCGGATAAACCTCCGCTTAAATTTGCCTTGAATAATAATGGCTTAGAGGTGCAACGGGAAAATACATCAGATCGATAGTTGGGAGATCCGGGATCGAATCCAGGCCAAGTCAAATTATTTTCCATGGCGAATTTCACCCTCTTCGGTGCATATACTTGCACCCGTGCGCGTCAATGCGTACTACATCATCAACGAAACCGTAATGATTGAAAATAAATTGCAACAATTTCAATTGAGCAATTGTGCAAGTGAGCTCGCTATCCGTTCTAGGAAACTCGAGTTTCTGTATGTTGACGTTCACCACAACTTGTGAGGTCACTTAATTTGTGACCTTGTAGCGGTTATATCCGTTCATTGAGCGTGAGTAGAAAAAACCCTTGAGCCAATCTGTTCGACGCTTAATTCCCCATGTTTTGTTATTTCTGCCTGTCCTACAGCTGAAGTGTGGGGGTAAAATAAAATTCCCAGAGTTTCGACTTGAAGCTCGCAAGAAGCGATTTTTTCTAGTAATCGTAACCTATCCTTCGAGTTCAAAACGGCTGCTGAACCCAGTCCTAATATTTTTGTAACGTACCCTGTTTTTTCCCAAACGCGAAAAAGAATGAAAAGGAAAATGGTACGGAAGGAGTACCTGAAAACATTTGAGTGTGGTGTTGTGCTAAGAGGCACCAAGACACGGAAATTTGAAATCTAATATAGAAGAGAATAGAGGCATTCCAATCTTGGTGCTGCAGGCAGGTGTTGAAAATCAAATGAACAGATAGGATCAGTAACGAGGAAGTGTGAAGAAGAATAGAAGAGGAGCACAATCAGGAAGAGAATGTCCAGATGGATAGGACACTTGAAAAGCGAAATTGTAATGGAACATAATATATGGGTAAACACAAGGAAAACCTCCACCAGGAAGACCGAGAGACAAAGAAATGAGCCAGCTAGATGCTGGATACTGGATGAAAAGCAAAATAATTACAAGGACATGAGATTAGGAGCAGGCAGAGTACGTAGTTGGAAGAGGTAATGAGGGGCGAAGGGTTGCTTAAGGCCGAGATGGAGACGAGGTTGTTGAGTAGGCGGAAAAGGGGAAGATAGAAAATAGACTTAATGGACGGTATAAAGAAGGGTAGGACGTACGCTGAAATAAAGGAATAAATCCTATAAGGAGATGGTGAGGAAGAAATATTATAGGAAGATAGGGCCCTGAAAATGTAAAAATATTGAGGATTTACACTCATTTCAATTTAAACATACCTTAACCGGCAGGTTAGCTTAGTAATAAGTTAGCGGAGGAAAGGGTGGAATGGAGGGATGCAGTCGACAAATTTTAGTATTGAACGACTCACGATGATGACGTGGAAAATAGTTAACTTTCCCATTTTTAAAGTATTTTTAATTCCTCTTCTAAGGGGACTGCGTGGTTTTCCGCGCAAAATATTGAAGGCGAGGAAACATTCCAGCCGTCCCGGTATTAATTTAGAATCCAAGTGCGTGAGTCGGCACTAGAAGATTTTAATTAAAAAATAACTTATTAGAAAGAGAGTGCAGGCATCAATAAATCAGTAAAGAGTATTAAAATTGATTATGTAAAATGTTGCTTAAAAGATATTTGACCAAAAAAAGCCGTCGTCTGTAAACGTTTCCGGTTTAATGGCGGGAAATAAAATTGCGCCGCAACTATGCACACTTGAATGAAAATATTTCTGCAGACAGACAGAAAATATTCGGCAAATGTATCGCTCACCAATGCTAGCATTCGAAACGCAACGGAGGAAATTATCGCTGCCTTCAAATTCTGTATAATTCATTAATGACTGAAGGAACCACATTCCTCAAAGAATTATTCTCAAGGAAATATAAACAAAGAGAATTATCCATGTTCACAGCGAAAGTGACGCTGATCAACTGGTGTGTAGTCACGTGCACGGGTGCATAGTATGGCATCGAAGTAAGGAATTCCATCCCGGAAAAATGAACACATAATTGACCCGAATTAGATCTTGGATCTCCCAATAGATAGGTTGACGATAAGGCAAGGAGAATTTGGTCCGACTAATCGGCGTTTGCTCTGCTCTACTCTGCTTCGGGAAACCATTCCTTTAACTATCACCGTTGAAGTGAAGAAACACAATATTTATGACATCACAAGGCACGAAATATTAAAACACTCCAAATGTATGCATTAGATTTGATAGAAACTCGACTATCACTATACCAACGCTCATTTGAGATCGCTCTTCTTTTGTTCCGGCAACGACTAATTGCTGTTAGTTGATGTTTACAACAATCCGTGTGGTCACGTGACCTTTGGCGATGTCGTTATACCCATTTATTGCCAGTGAAATACGTTAGCCAGTTACGATACAAGCCATCTTCATTCATAGCCTTACGTATTTATTTTATTATAACTTGACTAAAGAAAGTAGAAGAGAATGCTTGGGTGCAATTCGAACTAAAATATCTTCATTCAAAGCCGACCTTACTCGGCTGCTGCACCAAGAGCAAGTAAAGGGAAGTTATCTGAAGTTATGACAATATTGGCATAGATAAAGGTCGAGACTATTTAATCATGATTTACTTTAGCGCCATCTCCCATTATTCCAATGGTTTTACAATTGACTTCATCTTATCCGGCCCCTTCCACCGAATAAACGAACCACAAATACAAGTCCCATAAGACGAACCGAGAATTTCGTTGTGCGACACTTGGGTAAATTTTCAAATCCTTTCGTGAAATCTGAGACTGTATAAAATCAATAGACTATAAAAAATACCACAGAAGATCTGTAACGCTTTAATCTGCCGCAGCCTTCACTCCCGAGGATTGGTTTCAAATCTGAGGTAAGGGCAGCAAATTTAATTCTGCAAAAGGTATCCCTATCTCTGATCTTGTAATGGAAGAAGAATGAATTTATAATTTCCGAAAGAGAGTGCATAATAATTATTTTGACCATTTATATCGATCATATATTAACGAAGAGAGCAGAGGCCATCACGACGCACGAAAGTTGTGCGTGTTTTTTGTGAAAAATGATCCACCTAACATGGCTATCGCGCGCAATATGTGCATACATTTTTTTGAATAACTCAGTGATTTTTCGAAAATTATTTCCATTTTACATTTTAATGATTGACCAATACGGTATAGGGGCTATTCGGCATACAAATACCTATGTAATAGGCGTATAATCTGCCAAACTGATCCATTAAATATGGCCGATTGCGCAAGTTAATAGTGTCCGCATTCCCCTGTGCCATCGTACCGTATGGTGCCATTTATTCTATAATATAATCAGATTATAAATATCAAATGCAGGCATTGACCCGTGATATGTCTCCACTAGCGTCAGTAAGGAAACCACTTCATTCTTAAACAATCCCTCATTTTGACATTCCGCATAATTTGCCGTATGCATTGCATCGATGGTCTTCCTCAGTAATTCAATATATCTTACGTCCCTTCAGTTATTGCTTTCAAAATCATTTAATATGTTTCATAATGTGTCCAATAATTGTCCCTTCTAATGAACAAAATTTTCATCAAGCAACCTTGTCCCCCGACTCTTCGTAAGTCATCTTTATCGGGTAGTTCTCTCAGTCTTGATGATTTTCGTAATTCTTTTATAACTCCAGCTTTTCAATACTTCCAATATTCTACTCAATAAGCAGATGTTGTAACAGGTACATATCGTCCAAGCTTCAGTCTCAGAGTACACTCCTCACAAATTTTGCATACATCCATTACTTCCTTACTCTCAAGCTGGTGTCTCTAGCTGATAGCAGGCTCTTCTTCGGTAAGAAAGCATGTACTACTCTGCTCCCTATGGGAACTTTCCGTTTAAAGTGGCGAAGTTGGCACGGATCGGAGAGAATCAACGCACTTTAGAGCACACGAATGACGATGAATGGAGCGATGGACGCTGGCGAAACGCACGGTAGCCTACCGGAAGGAAGCATTTCGCAGACACACAATAGTCACGACCCAATTTTTTTAGTATAGTTACCGATTTCATTCAAAAAATTGATTTTAAAACGTAACTGATTTACCACAGAGTCATTAAAAAGTTTACATTATCTATGCTTGACATCTTTACTCAACACAAAACCACAACATCGGATGTAAATATCGAAATTCTTTTGTTGTTTAGCGCACGTCAACTCTGCTCCCGATATGTTTTGAAGTGCGCTGCCTGGTCCGCAGGGTCTGAAACGAACGGAAAGTGCTGCTGTGTCACGAAGTGAGCAGTGCACTTTAAGAAGATGTGTATAGCTCCAAAATATCTTCCTTGCTTCTTCCATCACTGATGATTCCACAACCAAGACAGCAGAGTTCTTTCTCTCCTTCGAATTTCAGGCAGGGAGATGCGAGGTGAAAATTCAATCGGTCTTTAAAGTAAACTGAAAATAGCTAAGGCAAACATACAATGCGGAACGGGGAAAGGAGGGATACAGCTGAGCCGACGACGAGACACTTTATTGGAATTGTTCGGGGTTGCAGGGTGAGGGGTTAAGAGGGATAAGAAGGCGATGCATGAAGGGGAGGAAGCAGGGGATATGGGGGGGGGCGGTAGTGTTTTGTTTTCCCCGGATCCGTGGCGCACTGAGGGGAAAGGGTGCGAAGGGAAGGGCCGCTGCGCGCTAGGAATTCTGGGTCGGAGTTGGGGTGGATGGCAGTTCAACCGGGATCAAGAGCCCATCTCCCCCAAGGGGGATGTCATGTTCGGAGAGAGAGAGAGGGCAAGGGGCTTTCGTTGTGTCCTCTAGGAATCGCTCGGATGGTTTCTCGACCGCTGTCCCAGAGGGAAGCTAAAGAAAAAATAAACAATTTCTCTCTCTCTCTCGTTTGCAAACATGCAACTGCTAAATCAAGATATACTGGTTTGCACGGCTTAAGTCATGCGACGATACATCGTTATAACGCCGGTGCTTATTCACATTGATGAGCTACGTGGGAATAGTTTGAAGTATCTAATTCATATTTTCTACGCAAATTAATGCTTCATAGTACCCATGAATTAAAACTATTAGTAATGCTAATTTGTAACAGTATAGTATCCCTTGTACTGCATGTTAGCATGTTTACCATCGTAGCTTTCCCAAGGTTTAAGGTTTGGCATTGCCTGTCTGCTTCTGGTCCTCGCCTAACATCGCCTCGATACATCGTTATAACGCCGGTACTTATTCACATTGATGAGCTACGTGGGAATATTTTGAAGTATCTAATGCATATTTTATACGCGAATACGCGAATTAATGCTTCACAGTACCCATGAATTAAAACTATTAGTAATACTAATTAGTAGCAGCATAGTATCCCTTGTACTGCATGTTAGCATGTTTACCATCGTAACACTCCCAAGGTTTATGGTTTGACATTGCCTGTCTGCTTCTGGTCCTCGCCTAACGGTCAGGGCTCGAACTCGGACGATTATAGCATGTCTGGTGCGGAATTACCCCGTGCCACACACCATGGAGGCTGCTCGCACGGTTTTTCGTAGATGTAGATCTGCAGAGGATCAAAATGAATGCATGAAGACAGCAATCAGGCCGTTCTCTGAATGCGGTTGAGCCATTTACTAGTATTATCAATACAGTCGCAACAAAAATGGCAACAAACTCGTAGCTCGGCACACATTGGTGGCACCCTGCGGTGGAGAGCAAGTAAAAGCTTACTCGCAAACAACAGTTTACTCGTACAGATTCGTGAATGATATTCTTTTTATTATAAACTTTTAATTCCGGAGGCCTTTTTTTTACAAGTCTTGAAAGTGCTTAAATGCCTGGCTTCATACGCTAACCGTAAGATGACGTAGCCCTTTCGTTGATTTGAAGTTAGCTGACAGTTCAGCTAACTTCAAGCTGAGAGCTGAATTAGGTGAGATCTGAATAACGCATTAGACTAGGTTTGTAGACGTGATCGTTTTTTATAAGAGAACGCATCAACTTTGGTTTTTATTCCAAGAAAATATTTAACTTGAGATTATACAACCATTCTTATTTATTCACCGTACCATACCGTTCATCTAAATCTACATACTATCCCGCAAGCCGCCTCAATAGGCGTGTGACGGGGGGTGTGAGGACACCAGCCGTTTACATATAAAAAGGAAATCACAGCAATACGCCAGAGATTCGCGACACGCGACACCCTCCAAGTCACCTCATGGGTGTGCGGCAGTGGGTCATTCCACACCATGCATGCAATAACCGCCAAACCGTCCGCACAGTCATGCTGCTATCAGCTATTCTATAATTACTTTCATAAACATTGCGAACGTCTGCTTCCTCCATTCCGGCTAAATTTGTTCGCTTTGAACAATAGAGGCCTCTGTTTAAAAGTTTTACAAAATTCAATAACTGCTCATTCACTCCATAGTCCTTCAAAATCTGCCACGACTAATTTTATCTTTTCATATGCCTTCTCTAAATCCATAAATACTCCAGATATTTTCTTTCAGACGCCCGTATATTTCTCTAGCACTTGTTGAAGTGCAAACAGTTGATCACAACATCCACTTGTAGGCATAAACCCACACACACTGTACACCCCATACGTGATCAACGGTAATCTTCCTCCCTTTTTCGATTAATATTTTACTGAGCACTTTTCCGGAATACTCAATAAAATAATAGCTCTGTAATTTTTACATTCGGTCTTTCCACCCTTCCTTTTGTACAATGTAATTATTATCGCATTCTTCTAATCCGTTGGAACAATTGAAGCTTGAAAAAAATATATATTAAACCTACAATTAAATACCTACTTAGGTGTGACCCTTAGAGGCCTATTAGCCGAGGCAACCAGACACACCACCGGACGTTCCACCGGTGGAACTTGTCAGTTGTGGGGCATAGAATCAAATGAGTCCTATTAGCCGTGGCAACCAGACGCGCCACCAGACTTTCCACCGAAACCAGTCGCCTGAGCCCCGCAACCGCGCCTTCCACTTTGGGTTGCTCAGCAAGGTTCCGGGGCATTGGAGTATATGTAGCCTATTAGCCGAGGCGACCAGACGCGCCACCGGTGACTGAATATTGCATGCGCGCGCCTCATACTGCCCTGACCACGACGCTCCAGGCAGACACACAATCTCAGTTCACAGTCCAAACTAGTGGTGAGTTATTCGCTCCTGTGAATTGAATTTCTGTGTGCTAATGTGTTTTCGCCGGGGGCGGTGGTGAATGAAGATGGTGATTGCAATTTGCGAGAAGGTGAAGGTGTCGCTTGTCCAAGTGACGTAACGCAAAGAAAGGAAAACTTACTAAATAACAGTAATAAAGGGCAACCGAGTAAACCTAGAGATTTATCGAAAGAATTATCAACATTGATAGACAACACCATTTTAACTACTGCTGTGTGCTGGGTAATTTTTGAACCGATACTGGTGGCGCCACCGGTTACCTGGGTGGAGTAAACCCGAGCAACCAGACACTCCACCGGTGGAACGTCCGGTGGAGTGTCCAGGTTGCCTCGGCTAATAGAGGCCTTACTCAGGACCTGTCTTGGGGGAAACACGTTCTGGAAATCTGCGGACAGGCTAGTCGCAAATTGGGATTTATCAAAAGAATATTAGGAAAATGCAACGAGAAAGTTAAAGAGCGATGTTATTTTTCACTCGTGAGACCTCACTTGGAGTACGCCGCTAGCAAATGGGACCCTTACGAAATAGGACTAATCGCTGAAATAGATAGAATACAACGGAGAGCAGCAAGATTTGTGAAAAGTTGTTACGATAAACTTAGCAGTGTTACCGAATTGTTGAAGGAATTAGGGTGGGAATCTCTAACTGATCGAAGGGAGAAATACAGGTTAAATCTTTTGCGCAAGCTCGGAGCAGACAGTTTTTTGCCGGACGTTCAACATACACTGCTAGAGCCAACGTACTACGGTAGAAGTGATCACAGGAATAAAATAAAGGAAATTGACTGCAGAACCGATAGATTCAAAATGTCATTTTTCCCACGTACAATAAGGGATCATAATAGTTGCGATAGATCAATCACATGAAACTCCCACCCTCAATAGGTAGAGTAGAATTTTCACCTGTGCTCAATAACACCACATCATTACTAACTCTTCACAACAGTCGATTAGTCCGGCATTATTTTATTTTGTTATTTGCATGAAGTAGCATCTCGTAGTATTCATACATTAACAGTATCAGTAATATTAACCACTAGATGTGTCTATAGTATTTCTCTGCATGTTTGTATGTTCTTTTACGTATCACTCTCCCAGTTTCCGGTTGGACTGCGCACTGTTCTCCTGACTGCTTTTGGCCTGCGCCTAGCGCCAGGGGGAGCGTGCGAGGTTCTGATTTGTTCTGGGACGAGTGCTGCATGCCTGGTGTGGAATCACCCCGTGCCACACACCCTAGTGGTGGCTTGCACGGTACATCGTAGATGTAGATGTACAATTCACACAAGTCACTTATCCACATCCACATTTTTCATTTCACTGGGTATCCCATCTAAGCCTGCAGCCTTCCCATTTTTCAATGTTCTCACTGCCGTTACGACTCGCTATTCTCACTTATTTACTTTTCCATACTGACATTTTCGCAAACTAATGCGTAAGGCGCATCTTTATTGCCTGCACCATTATTGTACAATATTCTTCAAAATACTCCCTTCAACAGCCTCTGACGTTGCTTTCATCCCTCACGATCTCGCCAATTTTGTTCTTTATTGAATCTGTTCTCCTGCCCTCATCTTTCTTTGCCCTTTATTACTATTTTCAAAATAACTATTTATTGTCTTCAAAATCACACTGTATTTTGCTCATCACATCTCTGATTCAAAAATAGCATATCACCAAGCATGCATCCATACCGTACTCTCACCTCGTTGGCTAACAACCTCTCCACTTTTACTCTCATTTCCTTACGCGCACTTCTCTTCCTCAGAACCCACTTTCTCCCCAGATCCACTCTGGAGACCACCAAATAGTGGTCTGTTCTACATTCAGCACCCATCATTACCCTTTTATCTATTAATAATTCTCTCATCTCTCATCATACAAATGACACCAAACATCGGATCAACAGATAACGATCCGTATTTCAAAGTTATGCCGTGAACCAAATAGATACCCGAAGAACAGACGGGCATAAGCGTTTTGGACCTGCCTTTCGTAATCCGTTTCATTTCGATGACCAACCAACTTGAAGTTTCATCCGATGCGAGCGAATGGGTGGTTAGTCAAACGCGAGTTGAATTTTCCACACCGGTGAGTTGCGTTCGAGGATCTCTGGCAAATCAACCAGTGGAATATGATTAACGAGGAAATTGCCAAGAAGCAGTCGATAGCGAGGGGCTAATTGATTAACGACCAGCGAAATTGTGAGAAGTCCAATTCGTAAACCGACCGGCGAGGTCGATTAACAACTGAGGTCATCTGCCCCATTAAGGACTGGAGGGTAGGTTAGCTGTCAATTGACTATTTAGTAAAGTTCAAGGGTAGAGAGAAACCATGCGTCGGCAATTGGACTACTCTTAAGCAAAGGTACCAAAGGGTCCACTTTATAGGGGAAGCGAAATTTGGTGGCAGTCGCCTGCGCGAAGCGTGAAGTCAAGGAGGGGAAGGCTCCTGTGGAAGGGGTCGGCTAAGGAGCGGAGGGGAGAGAACAGCACGTGGTAGGCAACGCTGCCAACGTCAACTGCATATAATTTTAGACGGCGAGAAAGTTTCAGCAGCACGTTTCACGACAATTTTTTACGATCCAAATGCAGTTGCATCAAAATACGCTGATATTGTTCGCAACCCACCGGAGAAGCCCATCTAAGCAATTGGATTAAGAGACATAGAGCTATAATGTTGATGTGAAGATCAGATTGACAATTTTTAAGGTTCCAATAAAGATTTACGGCCTTGGGGAACCTTTAAATTTAATTAGGATTCCCCTGCAAGCATCTCCGCAACTGCCGGGACACTGGGACTTCGGGGTGTGAACCCAGTGCTCTAGAAGCCGGCGCCGCCGCCACACAAATTCGTTCTTTCATTACATCTTCATCGTACACTTAAGCATCTGGAGCATAGTTTTCATCGCAAATGGTACTGTAACGAATTCAGTTGCGAGTACCTTAATAAAAGCATGTATGTAACTTTAGTATTCCCAGTCCATTACCCAAACACTAAAACTCACGTTAAAAAGATGCGATAAGTAATATGCCTCAATGATTTACGATCTCACATCCACACAGAGCTCTTAGAAGAGGACTCTTTAAAAAAAAACTTGTGGTATTTGTTTCTACAGATTGCTACCATCAGGCGTTAAGACCAAAAAATTAGTTGATCAAATAAAATATTTCCACGCTCGGGATCAAACTGATACAATGAACATGAAGGGAGTGAATTGAGGAAATACATTCAAACGAGTGTTTCCATAAACGTCCACAAAATATCAGTAGCTGCAAGTTAAACACTCAGCCAGCAGTGAAAACTGCAAAAGTCAATACCTGGTATTTTCCGGCACTTTGTTGTCCTAGTAACGAAAGATCTTCCAACAAATCATAAACGCTCAATTCATTACGTCACGTTTGAGGATAGAAAACAGTACTTAAGCATTATTATTACGACTAAAATGGTATCGATGAAAATTTCTAAATCGAATGCTTAATGAAAACTCACAACCAATCCAAAACAATAAAGATAGAGAAATCACATATTGAAGAGGATGTATGGTGCACCATGGTTGATGCAAATTAACCCATAATAATAATAAAGTAAGCAGCTCTCCGCTGAAACAGGCCACGAAATGTGAGAGGAAAGAAGAAGAATAGAACTCTATTGGATTCCAGGATTGATTTTTGCTTCGTGAACAAGAACCTGATCTTCAGCTAAAGGTATTCGAAATTATTTGTAAAAGCAATAAAAATTATACTGATGGCACATCCAAGGCATTTAGAAAAGCAAATGAGTGGACTTCAGTCAATTTTGTTTACAATTTTCATAAATAATAAGCTACGCTATCCCAATCCTTTCATAATCCCAGAAAGCCTTTGCCCATAAAGAGCCTATAATTGATTAAATTGTGCTAGGAATTATTCATCAATAATATGAGCCTCACATTCACCAAATCCACACAAAATGCGGGAATCGGAGAGATGCGAGCTTCAGCCGATGATGAAACATTTAAATATTTAAGGCATTAGAGAGCACATCTTTCTGAGAGAATGTATATCGCCTATTAATTATTAGTGTTTTATTGTTGTTTTAGCGCCTATTAAGTATTAGTGGAAGAATAAATTATGTTATGCTATGCTATGTTATGCTGTACTATGCTATGTTATGTTACGTTACAATACGTTACATTACATTACATTATATAAAATATTATATTATAAGATATTATATTACAATACATTACATTAAATTATATTATATTATATTATATTATATTATATTATATTATATTATATTATATTATATTATATTATATTATATTATATTATATTATATTATATTATATTATATTATATTATATTATATTATATTATATTATATTATATTATATTATATTATATTATATTATATTATATTATATTATATTATATTATATTATATTATATTATATTATATTATATTATATTATATTATATTTTTCATAATATATTATATTAAATTCATTACAATACATTATATTATATTACATCGATCGAAAGTCAAATAATTATCCTAAGGTTAGACGATACAAGACACAATATTGCCCACAAGGTGACCACACCACCAGGAGTAAATGTTGCTCTTCATGTCGAATGCAGTACAGAGCCAAAATCAAGGTGTCACATGCGGTCTACGGGGAATTCTTTTCTTTTAAATAGAACTATTTTATTTTCAAGGTTTTGATATAAATACGCGATTGTATTGTTGCAATATATATTACTACTTATAAAGATGTGTCCGCATTTTTGCTATGTTCATAGAAAGTAATCGAAATTTAATTGACCCTGCTTATACTACTATAAATTTCTAAACGACTGCTGCGGTCTACAAATAGGAAACTAATGGAAGACTGGATTGGATCGATCCTCGACAGAAAAACAATAGGCTGGTACAGCTAAAAATGCCGAAATCAAAATAAAACAATGCGGCGTGGGATACGGGAAGAAAACAACACCACCAGTGTATCTGACTGTTCACACGGAAGGACCACAGTGGCCAGAAAAAGTAGTCCATGCAAGAAGTACGAACAGGAATGCACATATAAGAGGAGGATAAATGGGGTGACCAGTCGCAAGGTGTGTCATTCAAGTATTCTACCAGCTGATTGGTAGGTTCTTGGACAGTCCCCATTCTGCATCCCAACCTCATAAACATTGTCTCGCTTTCCCTCCTAATGGCCCGTTATTAGATCCCTCTTCAATTCTTCATATCTTCTACCTCCTCTTATTTCGTCCAGAATTCCTATCCTCTTCCTTCCTCTTCCACGCTTCCCCAGTGTTCTCCCCTCTATCACTCTCTTCAACATGCCCTCTCCTCTGAAAACCTCCTCCATCCATCTCTTCTGCCTTCTACGAACCTCTGCCACAAGCTTCCTCTCCTCTCCGACCATATCCAATAAGGTAGGCGAAAAAAAATAAGGTCAATTCGAACCATAAGTAAGCGCTGATCAAAGAAAAGACAGTGGCGGCGGTAGAGGTGGTAGCAGTTATACATAAATATACACATGTAGATTAAACATTAGGAACATACTCCATGGTACGATAGGACCATTAGGACCACGGTACGATATTACATTGAAGCCATTGAAATGCGCGATCGTGCATATGGAATGGGTCAGTTGCTCAGCTAATAAGCCGAAAACAAGGGTACCATGGCACAACTAATACAAGTTAGGACGTCCCCGTGACCAAAATGAGTCTGTTCTGCGCATGACGTCATCCGGAGGACACGAGCAGTAGGTGACTCGAGAATTAGCACAGGAATAATGGATGAAATTTCCAATAAATTAGCTTTTAGCAACTACAGAATGGAGTCAAATAGATATTTGCATCCTTAAGGTACTTTGAGCGAGATATTTCCCTAGCCATAATGGAGACCTAATTCGATTGTTTAATTTTAATTTCACCGTGTGAAATAAATATTGTAATATAAATAGCACACAAATATAAATATATATGACCAAAATTCTCAGTAACTAAATAAATATATCGACTTAAGTCTCTAACTTGACTCATTTTTTCAAGGCGTATGGTTAAAAATCCTTCAAAACGGCAAGTATTTTTTGTGATTTTGTTAAACTTACTGCGGTGAGTAATAGATTAATTTTTATAAATAGTTGAAAAAGCATACAATCTACACACGTTACTCTTTTGACGAAATCTAGGTGTTATTAATTCCTCATTTTTTTCAATATTCTCTCTCTGAAGCGCACAGCCGTAAACTATTCCATGTAAAACAGCTTGTATTTTCAGGCAAATTGATCTAAAAGTAGTTCGGCAAAGTATTAATATTTTGATATAATTGGAACGATAAGAGTATTTTTCTTTAAAATGAGGTCAAATTCATCAAATTCTAGGCGACGTGATTTTTCGCTCAAACTACCTTAAGTACAGATATACATCATGCATTATCGGTTATAATGAGTAAATATGTAGTTTGAGAAAACAATCTGGCGTGCAGCGGAAACCACCCTAGCAAATTAAATTTTCAAAATTAATGTTGAAACTCTTACCATTTTCTGCATAAGGTAAACATGAACCCGTTTCCCCCGTGTAGATGTATCAGTGGGATATCAAAAAAATCACTTCCTTCATATGTTTCCTCGCGTTGTTTTTGTATCCAAATACCATACAATTATCAAATACACAATGCACTCCACACCTATATATCCCTTGATGTAATCCAAACTACGTGACAGCGTTCGGTCCAAACAGTGCGCAATAACCTACCTCGTTTTTGTAGTTAAGGATTTGTAGGAATTACATGAAGGGTTCTATAGTTTTCTACCATAATAGAGTTTAGCAGCATTAACATTGATGTAATATTTATGATTGTAAGAAAGGTGGTTTAATGTAAACTGAATGCGTGCTAAAATTCACAAATATTTCATATTAAACAACCCGAAGTTTCGAGTTAAACCACAGTTAATCTTTTATTTATTATATTTTGGTGTACAAATATAAAGGTCATCCTATCATTTTTTTAAATATTACACGATGGAAGAAAAGCTTCTACCGTTCTACTACCGGGGCTTGGAAGGGATCATAAAAACGAAGGGTTTCCCTGTTTTCTGGAAATTTAATCGGGGGCTGAAAAATGATATTAAAAACCGGGTGATTTGGTAACCCTATTCTTAAGCAATCCTGCCATTGGAGCCTCCAATATCCATTCGCGCGGCAGAGCAACTTCGGATTTTGGACATCTCTATTAGGGGTGAAATCACGGACCCTTCTTTCGCGCTATCGTTATCCAAAATTCAAACCGATTTAGAAGGGAAATGCTCACAGTTACTGTTATTCATTTGAAGTACTGGACATTATTTAAATAATAAAGACCACGTTTTCGCTCTCGTGATCGTAATTGAAAAATAACGATAGCATGAGCGCATTAAAGAGAAACATGATCTCGCTCCAGGGTTCCCAATCCTTTTTACACCGGACCCCAAAGTTATAGCTGACGATCACTCGCGACCCCTACACATTGTAGCAACTACAATATCAAGCGATAATTTCTCATTCCCTTGCGACCCATCGAATCTCTTCCGCGACCCCAATTGGGGTCGGAATGGGTTGGTAACCCATGATCTATGTGGTGCCCATGTGTAAAATGATTCTCCGTCAATGTAGATTTTTTAATGCTGAAAAAGTTTTATGCTCCTTTCATGTACCTTTACTCTTCTCACAATGTCCCGCACTATATTCCTCCCGCATATGCTTTACCTCTTGCACGCGATATTCGATATACTCCTGTTGTTTTTAGGCCAATGTCGTTAACGGTGCCGATGGAGGTTAAGAGTTTCAAGAGAAGTGTGCAACTTCTTAAATATCTTATATGATGATTTATTTCTAGTTTATTCCTAAGATTTAAAATTGCCTGCCAACTGAATGTTTATTAATGCATAACTTTGTATCCATTTGTTGTCCCACAGGAAGTTATTGTGGTCATTAGCCTATGGTGAAATCGCTATTTGGTCAAAATAATATTACCAACGTCACACTCCCAACAATATTTGAGCACATTGTATGCAACTGAATCACGGATGTAATATTTTAGTAAACAGAAGCGATATTTATATTGTACTCAGTCATTGTTTACTAGGACAGATCAGTATTTTTGTTAAATAATGGAATTTCCTCTATGTAGTTAGTTTTATTCGCGTTGGATATAATAATTATGGGCAAACATCAAATTGCATTTTGTTTACTGACATGTTACTCAAACTCATTTTATCTAAGTTACTCATTAAAGTTGACCATAAGAAACCGGATTTCAAGGTAATCCAGATTATCATAATTATTTTGATACAACAAATTATCATTTACAATTCAGAGCTATTAAATGAAAAAGCAAATAATTTTCCGGTTCAACCAATAAAATACTTTGAAAAACTGCTTTCCGTTCATATGTGTGTGACTGGCAACTGGTGTAAACACTATTAGATTTTGTAAATATTGTTCTCAATTACACGAAATAAAATATTTATTCTCTTGGTAGGCTCTTAACTCTTTGGTTAATTATCATCAAATGTCAAGTAAAACTTTAACGCAAATGAAGCAAGGATTTTTCCAAAACCATTGATAACTGAAAGTGTCAAATCATGGCGTATCATTATCCGTGTTCTAAAATAGCATTACGACAAGAAAAGGAATTGAATAAAATAGATATTATTTCAAGTTCATTAGACTGATTACAATATGTTATCACTTTACCCCCCAAAACAGCATTTATAACTAGCGCAGCCGGTTAAAACAGATACACCGGACATCTGCTGCAAAAATATGGACATCGACGCCAGAGGAAAAAAATTGGAGTAAAATAGAAAGTTGGAACAATTGAGTCGGCTTCTATCTCAGCCCACAAGGTATTTCCCCAGCCTACAAGGTACGAGAGGTTTAAACTCGCGACGCAAAGCGCGAAGAAGATACGTAATCCATAATTAATTTTCTCTGTAATGGAGGATATAGCTTAAAGGATATGAATAATAATATATGCGGAAAAATTACAAAGAATTAAGCTTAAGGACCGCTCATATTACAAAGAAGTGACAGATTAGATGCTTATTTTACCAGATAATAAAGAAAGAAAGCTTCTCCCACTAAGCAGTTACCTTACAATGTTAATCAAAGAAATATAACTCGTGCAACCTTATTCAGGAGGGAAGATCCTCACTCACTACAAACTTGATAACATTTTAAAGTTCCCCCTTCTTATCCGCCAGCGACAGCAGCACACAATCATTTATTTGAAATCGACATCCAAGAACCCATTTACTTCAATATTAATACAAGCAAGTTTAGTAACAATGCAATCATCTCCCTAAAACCTGTACTTAGGCCGGCAATAATGCATCAAAAAAGTTTTGCTTATTTTTTAAAAACATATTCTACCGATAAGAAGTTGAATTTGAGTTTTAGGTAGAGCAATAGGAGTTTGATGATATTCTATGATTCATAGATCAACCGCACTACACCAAGCATGAACGAAAATAAAAACACTGCAGGAAAATACCCGCACAAGAAAAGGTGTGTGCAAAACCTGTGAAATCCTACTGATAGTGTATCTTGTGTTTGAAAACAAAATACATAAAATAGTGCATGGAAAAAATTGGACACAATCGGACCGACCGACCGAATGTTTTAGATTTTTCTTATTTTTATCTTTTTATTTCCCACAAATTTTCCTTGAAACCACGCTAGGCATATTAAACATTACACCAAAAGGACGATATTAAAATATATACAAAAGAAATAAGAAAAAATAAAAAACAAGTGAATTTATATGAAATTATATTATAAATTAAAAATTAAAAAGATGAAAAATATTTTTTAACACCTACTGTAATTATACGTAAAGCTTTACTAATTGTAAAAAATTCAATTTTGTAATAAATTTAAGAGCAAAACTTCTGCGAACGTTTGGGATATATTATATATCCATCATCATGGCAAAAATGATATTTTTTCTACAATCCACAATCGTTGTGACAATAGCTATATAGGCCAAACATCCCAATATTTAAAAAAAAAACAGGATTTCCCAACACAAAACATCGATTAAATCAAAAGTTGAACTTTGTGTATTTGCAAATCATGCCTTTAATCATGGCCATTAACTATCTACATCGATTTACTATCTATTAACTATTAACATGGCCAATAGACACATTTCATTTCGAAGAAACTAAAATTATAGATTCAGAACAAAGTTTATCATAAAGGTTTATTCAAATAAATGTTCCATATTTCCAAAAACAAAAAACGTTGTAATAAAAGGACAAACATCTCCAATCGAAGTAAAATTTGCTATAATTTAATAAATGAAATATAATTGTTCAACAATGAAATAAACCAAGAAACGAAATTACAAATGTAAATAAAGTATCAACAAACATAAATGGCAATGTAATCTTGAAGTTGTCTAACTTCTTTTGAATTACCGTTCACTGTATATTTTAAACCATATTGTATTCAATAAAGGATTGAAGACAAAAAGATTTTCCATTATGTAACATAATTCACTATAGCCCTGAGGATAGATATATAATATATCCGAAACTTTGACGAAAGTTTTGCATTTTTATTTGACCTAAACTCCTGACATTTTTTTGTCATATAATGAAAGAGGTCGAGAAATCACACCATATGAATAAATTTGTTATGAGCATTGTGTTGTATGGATGCGAAACGTGGACGTTGAAGAAGAGAGAAGAAAAGTACTTAGAAAGCTTTGAAATGTGGCTATTGCGAAGAATGGAGAAGATTGGATGGAAAGATAAGATCACGAATGAAGAAGTGCTAAGGAGGATTGGAGAAGAAAGAAGTATACTGAGAGATATTAAAAAGAGAAAGGCAAAATGGATAGGACATATTTTAAGGAATAACTGCCTACAGAAAATAATAAAAGAAGGGAAGAGAGGAAGAGGAAGGAGGAGGTACGGAATGCTGAGGGATATAAAAGAAGGAAGGAATTATGCGGAGATGAAGAGAGAGGCCCAGGACAGAATGCTGTGGAGACAACACTACCGTTGAAACCTGTCTGCGGACAGATGCACTAATGATGATGATGATGAATAAATTTAAGTTTCTCTTTCTTGCAATCAATACACACCATAACACAAACACTCCGCATTTCGCTTGCATCAACTGATTGCACCGCTTGGGGTGGGGTTTGCTCACCGGTACGGTTATAAGAATTGGGCCTTCGGAGGGAAGATTCTACGGTCGGAAGGGTGCACGGATTCCTCCGGGCCCATCGCGGCTAAAGGGTTAAGGCTGACTCAAAAGGGTCTCCCTCCAATCTTCCTCCACACTTCAAAATTTCACCCAGCATAAAGCCACTAACTTATCTCTGATGACGTAAAATGACCTCATCTGTCGGTCTCTTCCCCAAATAACTAAATATTACTTGCTCGATCCGCCTACACACCTTCCTTCTAATTTCACTCGGAAAGTTTACCTTCATGATGGGCTCTGAAATTTCACGGTGAAGGGAAAAGTTATAACATCTCCATTCGCATCTGATTCCGCAGAGCGAGCACTAAAGTAATCAAACTGAAAGTAAGTTTTGATTGTCGTGGGTGGGTGGGGCTCACCGCATAAAATTATCCCTGTGGCGTGTGATATTCACACTTTCCAAGATACAAACATCAAGTTCCTTATGAACGAACTTTTCCATCATTCTCTTCCCGACGACGCTTTACCCAGATGTTCCTACCTGCATATGCTTTTCAGAGTGTTCCGCCGTTTTAAAATACATTAATTTCGTTTCTAAACATATTATTGCTCGTAGCTTCTGTGACATAATTATGACAGAAAGTAGAGCATGGAAGTGAATATTCATCAACATATACGTATTTACAGGCTTTTGCGAAAGCATCAATACTCGTAATTTCAATAATATTTGTAGGATATTGTGTAGCACACGTTGGTGAAAACTCATCCTCGGACACACACCCTTGAGGTGGCTTCCAGGGTAAAACGTGTTAGCGCCTGTCAAATTTCGTTCGTTTTTTTCCGTATCTATTAGCCGTTTTGTATTGCTGTACTGTTGATCCTATTGATCTAGAACCGTGACACCAAACGGTTGACATTAAGAAAAAGATTGTTATATCCTTTAAAATAATATCAAAAACCAGCTTTCGGGTTGAATCACTAAGTGAGTAATCCTTTAAAATACAGTCCATTATTTTAAATCAAGTTCTTTATTCTTACGCTGAATTTTCCTTTTAATTAATGTTAGCAGGTTCCCCAAGTTGACTAATTACAGCGTAAACACTATGTATGCAGATGTATCGTTAAGGTAGATTCGTATGGACATTTAAACTAAACCAAAACCTTCACAAGCGATTCGTTTTCCGTCAATTCCCTAGCATTCTTTCTTCTTTCACAATCTTCAGCATCTTTCATGATGAATATTTACTACATTTTTACTAATTTAACACTTTTATTCATTTTCCAACAAAGGTTTCAATATATTACCCATTATCAAGGTACCTTGATAATGACACTAATGTGTTGAAACCTTTGTGAGTTAATAAAATAAGTGTTAAAATAGTTCATATTTAATAATTTTTCATCAATAACTTTCCTCATTTTCACAAAAAGACGCATCAAGTTACTTCCTACACTTCAGCGTCCTGTTGCCAAATAACCTATTCCATCAACTATTCTGTCCACTCTTAATATCCACAGCAACTTCCTTTCTTCCCCATCCATCTCAAATTCCCATCCCATCTTCAATTGTACTTCTCCCCGTCCACCTAACTCTCTTCATCCTTCCTCAATCCAACATTTCAAACACTCCTATTAAATTCTCATCCTCCCTCTGCTATGTAAATGTTTCATTGCCATTTGGATTCATACCCCAAATATTATGCCTTCCATCATGAAGTAAGAAATCTAGGGGTTAGCTTTGGCCAAGCACCATGAGATCTGGCAATAAGTACGATGCCCGAGGCAAGCCAGGAAGTTGATTGATGGACCAAACTCCTGTTGTGCAAAAACAGCTCCAATGATTAGATTGAAGCAAACTGAGGACGAAGGCAGGGCTCCTGACTGGTTAATACCGAATGAAAAAGCACCTTCACCGATGATAAGGAAAATGTACATTGTAAGAATACTCCACAATAGCAAGGACTCGAAATCCTTTCTTGGACCCAATGGCATTAGGGGTTTACCCATGATGCCTCGTCACCATTACTAACATTCCTACTCTCTACCTTAGTAATGCTAGTAATTAAACGCTGGAAAACGCCTATCGCGGTAGATCATCTTATTAGGGTTGAGCTAACTTGGTAAGTCGCCAACCGTGGTAACTTTTTGTAAGGTGAACGTAAGGCAAAATCTGGGTACCTACGATGGAATTACGGGAAAACAGTTGAACCACGTAGAAAGTTTATGGATCATAAACCTACATGTGTATATTCATGGTACGGATATTTCCGGGTCTACACTAACACCTTAATGGAAGATCTGGTGCTAGCGCCTTAATTTCCACCTTAAGCAGGTGTCAGCAGTCCACTTTAACGGTCCTTGCACTTGGGGTAACCAAGACCCCTACTTACGGTGAGCGTAGTCAATTGCTCCCAAGAAATGTGTCCAGAAGTGCAACGTCGTCTACTTTTCTACTAACTGTTAACTCAATTGAAAAGGAACAAACTTTAACATAAAAGTATAAATATGGAATACTCTTAATTCACGAAAACTTTTGGCAACATAGAACCTTTTTTCGAACATAACCTATGACGATTACAGCGAACGGGTAATTAGTTTTCTACGAATGTATTAGTCCAAAGAGTCGCAAATTACATTATATTCACCTGTCATCTTCATATTTGGCCTAAAGATGACATATACTCTCGAAACCCGGGTCATGAATAAAAAACAAAAGTGAAATTTGCAAAGTTGTTTTCCATTTCCATCATGGAAAACTTTCACAACGTTACCCCTGACATTGTTCGTTTTGTGAACAGTTAACTCATTGTAAAATGCAAATAAATATTTTTCAACGACTCTGTTGCATTAATAACAAGAATATAATGTAATTTGCAACTCTTTGGACTAATACATTCGTAGAAAACAAATTACCCCTTATACACCGACGCAGCTTTGCCCGAAAAACATGGAGAAACCAGTACCCCTTCGCTGTAATTGTCATAGGTTATGTTAGAAAATAGGTTCTATGTTGCCGAAACTTTTAGTTAATAAAGAGTCTTCCATATTAATACTATTATGTTTGAGACCTAGACATGATTTACATCCTCACTGGGGGTATTATGAACAAGGACATCTAGATATCTGTTACTCTAATATCACACAAATTTAAAATATTTGCACCCCGCGATTTATATAATAGGTATTTCACAAGTATGCCTCTTGTAAATCGTGTTGGTGGGATGCTGCTCCCATTCTTATCCAATATCCATTGATCATTTGTCATAGCCTAATTAGGCTACTGACATAATTTTCCATTGTTCACTTTCATATTAACCCAGCAATAGCCACATTCCATTGTGGATAATAACTACTAGATAGTTTAACACTGTATTTCCAACCATATTTTTTTCTACTTTAATATTAGAAATATAATTCACAATTCCCGTGAAGGCAATTTATTGCATAGGGGCCAGTTTGATTCCCACATTAAAATTAAGACTATGCATTTATATTGGATCGATTTAGTCTGCACATACGAGTACCTTAAAAAATTATATCCCTGTCTTAGAATAACATCCGACGAATTGCTAACGGAGAATGTCTTCTGAAGAATGAATAATAAACAGCGCAATGTTTCTTATATTAAATTTCGGAATAAATCAATTAAAAGCCTTCATTTTCATTAAATAGGTGCTGGTAGATGCGCCAAGAAAACGTTAACCTACTCCGTTAATCATATTCTTCCAACAGAGATTTCGATAATCAAAGCCAATGAGCTTGAAATACCTCTTTTATCAGTACTTCAAACACTTCTCTCAAGCTCGTCATGCTAATCCTCAGGTGTTTAGTTTCATTGTTTTTCGTACTCATTTCTGAGCAATGGTGACGCTACAGTTGATTTAAGGCTCGCTTAAAGTGCATGTGTAGAGAGCATATCACATTTAATGTAAATATTAAGTGAAGTCACTTAAAGTAAGCTTGTAGTGTAGACCCGGCACATCACTTGGTGCTCAAAGGGGGAACGTGGTGTAAAAAATTTCTTATCTTCTCGCATGTTGTATATCTGTGTAGAAAAAGGTCAAAAGTGGAACGAAGAACAATTAAACATAATCGTAATGATAATAATCAAGGAGGTGAGAAAAGAAATGGAGGCGACATACCACTTGACTTTTGAAGCCAATTCCGCCTTTGTAGTCGGCACAGTTCAGACCTTCCTCTGGCTTACGTGTCCAGCGGTTGCGTTCGATTTTCGTCAAATCTCAGTTAAAAACCACCGGTAAGGCGATGTTTTGCGACTGGTTTGGCAACACCTTCAAGGTATTTCAATATAATTGCGTCTAAATTCCTAATGCCGCGCCGACAACTCCAGTCATTACATGATTAAAGGAAAAAAATAAAATATAATTCTTGTACGATTTTCATTACTGCATGTATGGTGAGTTACAACGCTAAACAGATGTATTTATGCAACAAATGGTCCAAGAATTTTTTTTCGACTTGCTTTAAAAGTTTATGTGCGATGACCCACGATGACCACTCCAGCCACCTTAAGATGTATGGCATAATGAACCGATAAGTCCAAGTGCCTCAAGGAGTCGTACCGGGGAACTCCACAGACATTTATCTCATCTAGCCTTACCCCTTACCAGACTGTTCACAAACTCTACACTTAAAAGTATTCAATCAAACTTCCCGTTTTCCTTAACACCTTACCAAGAGGGGAGGCCATCTCCGATTGATGGAAACCTCTTTTGCCAACGCAATTAATCTCCTAAGTTCGAATACATCTACAGCACTGACGGACACGATAGTGATGAAAGACACAAGAAAAAATGACATCAAATCTTTACTCGTACCCAACATCGAATGTGCAGCCAGCATTTTAGACCCTTAAAAAAATTGATTCGTTAGCTGACCAAAATTCAAGGAGAAGAAGAGATTTGAGAAAAAATTTCATGAAATACATAATTCCAATCGACCCACAATGATAGTATTCGAATTTCTTGTACGGAAAATATATAAGGCACCAATTTAGGGGTAGGAGTTATCTTCTTTCTGACGTATTTATCTTCAAGGGATTACTTACGACGAAGAAGATATAACTCTGTCCATGCATTACGCGTACAGATAGACAGATGAATGGTTAACATTTATTAACTACTCCCGCCATTACAATTATATAGATAGTATATAATAGGGATGTAGCTTTATGTAATCTTGAAGAAAAATCTGTGTAGAGGAGGTCATCAATATCTTAAAAGTTGTGCACAATCGAAAGCTTAAATATTTCCAAAATCACAAAAAAAACAAAACCTATGAATTAATATATCATAATACTTAACACTATTAATAATCATAACATTTTTTAGAAATCCTCTACATCTTCATTTGTTAATAACCACGTAATAATATTTCTCAATGCATCATACAAAGGTTTAGAATTTAGACAAGAACCTGGTAAAAGAGTGCATTTTTCTTCCGATGCACAAAAAACATCTTTTGCTTGAGTATCCAATAAATGGCTCCAAAAAATAATGTTTCTAAAAAGTGATAGCAAATCAGTCTAACTAGACTTCAACAAAAATAGTACATAATTTAAAAAAATTTTAAAAATTTAGAAAGCATTGACGAAAGAGAGGTGCGCGTTTTTCTAGGAAAGTTTTTTTTTAATTATACAGAAGCCATTTTCGGTCAAGCTGAAAAAGTTAATTTGAGTATATCTCATGCTTGCCTATGTAACAAAAAATATGACGAAAACCCGTGTCTTGAGGGCACATGGTGTTAGCTGATCTTACTTGGAAATACCCTAGTAACTAACTTTAAAGAGACGAAGAGGATGGAGAAACAAAGAGTTTCCGATACCATGAGGAGAGGTAGGAAGCAAACTGACCTGAGAGACGAAAGCGTGTCACGTAATAGGGCGACCACAGAAAGGGCACTTATAACCAATGAAAGACAATTATCCATAAAAATCTATCCTAACCGATAAAATATCAAATAATAATAATAATAAGGCTAGTCGGAGCCTCTCCGGCGATAGTTCAGTAAAGAAACAAGTCCAGGAAATAAATTACCTATCTGCCAGGAAATGACAGAAAAATAACTGAAGCTAAAAGGACTTTGAATAGCGAAAAGTTGCCTTCTCAGCCAAAAAGAAATAGTGCACATAATTAAAGGTTGCTAGGTGTTAAACAGTGTCCTAAGTGGCTCAAACAACATTTTAAAAGTAGGACCATTCTCGCTCTACAGCCTTTGTAAATGTAAGGATAATTTGCGGAAATATACTAGCAGAAGGAAAGAATTATTTTGGCCTCAATAAAATATAATTTTCCTCTGCAAGAATTAACAGTATGGCAAAACTTTCATTTCACGATCTGAATACCTTAAACGACGCGTAATCTTCCATATGGGCAGTATGCCAGCATCCTGCAGAAGAGGAAGTCGTCAAATCTGACAGTGAAGCATTTACCTCGAAAATCGTATCGACTTGACAGACCGCCGGGGGCCAAGTGTCACTCAACCAGAAGATAATGAAAAATCGATTAGACGTCTCCTGGATACCAGGACGCCGCACATTGATACTGTCAATTGGCGAGTTGGAATCGGCACTACTGACTCGATTACAAGGCTTCCTATCCGTTGCAATCATCTCCTGCCGCGATATCACACAACTGGGAGCATACCCCCAGATAACGCAAGCCAAATAGATCAATAAGCATGCAGCCCTGCGAGTTACGAACGGCAATGGACCTTCCTATCCGACGAAGCGTCGTCGATCACTGTGCAGTTAAAGTGAGCGGCACCACTTTCGTGACGCTTGACAATTCAAATTCTGATCTCTCGCATGTTATTCTTATTTTTTGGTGAGGTTAATTCAAATATCATTACAGAATATCCATTTTTACTTAATCCCTAGAGATATTTTTCCATTCATCTCCTCGAACGAGGTTAGAGAGGCCTTAACTTGCACGACACTAGGTTAGGGTCAGTGTCGAAACTACTCTTTACATACTAGAAGATTTTTCCCCCTCAGCAGGTAACGTTTAAAGTTATTCGAGCGAGACATAACTACTCATAAAATGCAATGAGTTTGATCTTATAATATTAAGAAAAATAGATATATTTTCTAATCATACAAAAATATCTACCACTAATCGAACTACATTTCGAGATGAACTATTCTCGTGTTACACACCGGGTCAATTCTTCAATTTCAGCCAATGTTTCGATGTGCGTCTCGCTCATCATCATCTCGCCCTGATGGTGATGAGCAAGACGCACATCGAAACGTCGTCTGAAGTGGATGAATTGACTCGGTGTGTTACTCAAGAAGAGTTCACATTCTGTATTCGCCAGGAAAAAATCAGTGTTAACACACTTTTCGAGATATTCTTCTTCTTCTTAAGTCCTCAACCCAAAGGTTGGTTTGCGGCAGTTCTCCATTTGCTGCGGTCTTGTACCATTCTTTTTAACTGCACATAAGTGGAGCAGCATAACTCCTTCAATATTTGTCCCATAAACTCCAACCTAGGCCAGCCCAGGCAGTTGGTTCCCTCCACAGTGCCTTCTAAGATCGTGGGCAGCAAGGTGTCGTGCCTCAGTTGGTGCCTGATCGAGATATTTCTTCTCTTTTTCAGTAGTATTTTCAGCAGACCAGGAGACTCCCCCACACGTCTGAGAACCTCCTCGTTACTGACTTTGTCCACCCAGGGAATATCTTTAACATCCTCCTGAAACACCACATCTGGAATGCTTCCACCCTCCTCTCTTCTGCCTTGCCTAACGTCCAGGTCTCACTGCCATATAAAAATATGCTCCACACATAAGTTTGAAGAAGGCGTTTTCTTAGGTCTAGGCCGATATTTCTGGATGTTAGGAGTTTCCCTTTTTGATAAAACGCATTCTTTACCTGGTGAACTCTACCTGCTAAGTCTTTGCTCCTTCCATCGGCTGTTATTTTGCTTCCCAGGTATGTAAACTCCTCTACATTCTGTATTCGTCTGTCACTTAAATACACTTTAGCTTGTCCCACATGCTTGCTAACCTTAACTACTTCGGTCTTCTCTACATTTATTTTCATATCATATCCTGTTGTTAGCATGTCCTCCATTACCTCAAGTACCTCACTCAGATTCTTTTCGCTCTCAGCCAGTAATGCAATATCATCCGCGAACCTCAGCATATCCAGTTTTTCTCCATGGATCTTGACACCACCTAGCTCCCCTACCTTTTCTCTCATCTTATCTAGAGCTCTCTGTATGTAGTAGTTGAAGAAAATCGGTGATAGGGAGCATCCTTGTCTTACCCCTTGCCTTACAGTTGCTTCATGCACATCGCACCTTCCTTCCTCCACAGCGCACCACTGCCTTTTCCTCTTCATATAGGTTCCAGATTACTCTTCTGTCCTTGTATTTGATTCCTGCTTCTTACAGCATTTGGAACATTGGTGCCCAGCGAACTTTGTCAAACGCCTTTTCTAGGTCTATGAAGGCCAAAAATGTGTCTTTGTTCTTTCTTATTCGTTTTTCCATTATGGTTCTGAGCGAGAGAATAGCTTCCCGTGTCCCTCTTCCTTTTCTAAATCCAAATTGATCATTGGATAAAAGTGCATCAATTTTAGGTTCAACTCTCTTCAGTATGATGGATGTAAGTATTTTAGAAGCATGCGTGACTAAGCTTAGTGTGCGGTATTGTTCACATTTTTTCGCCGAGTTTTTTTCGGCAGGGGGGACAATGCATGCAATGGATAATGATCCATTTTTAAAAATCATCTTGAAGATTTCCTGTTTCGAACATCGTCTGAACATGATGGTAAAGGGTGTCTGAGGTCTGTTCACCCGCTGCTTTGATCAGTTCTGCCGGCAGGTTGTCGATACCTGGGGCTTTTTTCTCTTAGTTTTGTAACTGATAAGTTGAATTCGGATCTCATAATTGGGTCACCTCTGATGTCATCTTCAACGTCGTCGTCATGTTCAAGAACAGTTCCTTGGTTAGAATTTCATCTCCATATAATTTCTCGAGGTATTCTTTCCAACCTTCTGCTACTTTGTCTGCTTCGTACAAGAAAATTTCCATTTTCTGCTTCTATCGCACATCCCTTAATTTTCTTCTGACAGAAAAATGCTTTAATGCATGAACTTGCGGATTCCATATTCCCATTCTCCATTACCTCTCCATTGCTCTTTTTATAGACCTCCAAACTCCAAAGTTGATGTTATCTACCAATTAGAAAATCAAATATCCGCATTTACTCTGAGAGACAGTACAAGTGTAATAATTATTGGGGGAGATTTTAATCTGCCATCTATAAATTGGGATTCTTACACTGTAAAACCGAATTCTAGGAATAGGGAAATCAGCGAGATCTTACTCAACACACTTGCTAATCACTCACTTTCCCAAGTAGTTGACAAGCCTACGAGAGGAAATAAAATATTAGACCTTTTTGCAGTAAGCCATCCTAAGTTGATAAAACAACTCGATATTATTGACGGCATAAGTGATCACAGAGTAATTTTGGCAACCTTAAAAATTGAAGTAGAGTCAGCTATAAAACCGAAACGTAATATTTATTTATTTGATAAATGCAACTTCATAAAATTTGGCGAGATGCTTAATGATTCGTACACTGACTTCGTAGCTAAAACAGAGGACAAAAGCACTGATGAATCATGGAAATATTTCTTAGAAATTCTACGACAGAGAATCAATGAATATATTTCGCAAAAATTTAAATGTGACAGTAAAGAACCTCGCTGGTATAACAACGATGTTAGGAGGGACCTTAACAGACAGAGAAAACTGTACAACTTGTTCAAAAAGTCCACTACGTTTGGTGACAAATCGAAGGAACTTGAATCAAAAGAAAGTTACGCTGCACAACGCTCAAAAACCAAGAAATCAATGCGTATTGCATTGCGTAATTTCAAGAAAAAAGTTCTCGGTGAATTACTCTAAGAAAATCCGATATCTTTTTGGTCATATGCGAGAGAGCTTCAGGGAAAATCTTCAACCGTAGATTCGTTATTTGATAAAGATGGCAAACTTGTCACCAAAAATATTGACAAAGCTAACACGTTAAATTCCCACTTCGAAAGTGTATACACTGCAGAAGATACTGCATGTAATTTTGAAATTTCATTCACTGAGGAACCGATGAAAGAAATCACTATTCAACGCGATGGGATTACTAAACAGCTACAGTCGATAAAAAACAGTAAATCTCCGGGTCCGGAGGGAATACCCGCGCGTGTCCTCAAGGAGTTAGCGCCACAGATCGCACCGTTCTTAGACATAATATTCAAGAAGTCATAGTCTGAAGGAAAGATACCATTAGACTGGAAAATTGCAAACGTTACACCGATATTCAAAAAGGGAAACAGACACGACCCAGGGAACTATCGACCAATTTCATTAACGTCGATTATAGGGAAGATACTCGAACATATCGTCGTTAGCAATATCATGACGTTCCTGGACAGTTGTAACGTCCTCTATGGCTCTCAGCACGGCTTCCGGAAAGGTAGATCATGTGAAACACAACTCGCGCTCTTCCTTCATGACGTTCTCAAATCTGGTGAATCGGAAAGACAAGCGGACGCATTGTTTTCTATATTTTAAGAAAGCTTTCGACACGGTACCTCACAACAAACTTTTATACATATTACAGCCATGCAGGCTAAACGAAACAGTAGTAAATTGGATACGCGACTTTCTGAGTGATCGTAAGCAAAAAGTATTTCTTGACGGAATTAGCTCTAATGTAGTTAAAGTGACATCAGGTGTCCCACAAGGAAGCGTAATCGGCCCCTTTTTGTTCATTATATACATAAATGATCTATGCTCTCGAATTAGCAGTAAAATACGTTTATTTGCCGACGACGCTGTCATCTATCGTGAAATTAGTGATCACTCTGACTTTGAAACTCTATCATCGGATTTAAACAACGTTCATGTGTGGAGCCAAGAGTAGGGACTCGAACTTAATCTGAGCAAATGCACGGCGGTACATTTCTTGCGGAGGTCGTCCAACTATTCCCATGTATATGCTGTGGATGGTGTTAACATAAAGGCGACAGATGAAGTGAAGTACCTAGGAGTTACGATAACTTCGGACCTATCGTGGGGAACACATAAGAAATATTTGTGACAGAGCTCTGAAAAAGCTAGGATTCGTCAAGCGTATTGTGGGAAGATTTTCGGATGAAAAAGTAAAAGAGAGGTGCTATTTCGCACTCGTCCGGCTACACCTTGAATATGCAGCGAGCATATGGGATCCGGTGCAGAAAGACTTAATCCGGGAACTAAATAAAATACAAAGGAAAGCTACGCGATTCGTCAAAAACTGCTACGGGCGTACAGACAGCGTTACACAGATGTTAAACGAATTAGACTGGGAGCCGCTAGAGACTCGGAGGCTGCACGCTAGGCTTAGATTGCTTGAACAATTGAGAATAGATAACTTTCAGAGCGACACGGAGAACATCATATTAGAACCCCACTATATTTCCAGGTCCGACAGAAACGATAAATTAAGAGAGATATTTTGCCGAACGGATAGGTATGGGAATTCGTTTTTCCTCCGAACAATAAGGGACTTCAATAAATGCTAGGCGTAATTTCATTAGAGCGTTTCCTTTTTATATGTAAACGGCTGGTGTCCTAACACCCCCCGCCACACGCCTATTGAGGCGGCTTGCGGGGTAGTGTGTAGATGTAGATGTACCTGTTCGACTCCTTTACAACTCTCCTCAAGAAAAGATTCCTTTGCTCGCTTTTATTTTCTATTGATCTCATTCCTCACAGCTGTATAGAGGCGTTTTCCGTCATCGGTTTCATCATTCTTGAAGTCTCTTCTTTTTTCCATTTGGCTCAGTATCTCCTCCGTAATCCATTCCATCCTGGCTTCTGGTCTTCTCTTTCCCAATACTTTTTCTGCTGCCTTAATCAGTGTATTTTTAATACCATCTCAGTTTACATTAGTGTAATTTTCTTGCTGTAATTCATTCATACATAGATCGGACTCTTCTTTGAACTTATTTCTACAAATTTCATATTTGAGCTTTGGCAGGTTCCATTTGATCATTTTCTTATTTTTGAGTCTTTTCAATTTCAAGATGGAACCACTAATGACTATGTTGTGATCGCTGTCAATATCAGGACTAGAATAGCTTCTGCAGTTCTAAACTTGATTTTTATATCCTTCCCTGACTAGCATAAAATCAATTTGGAAAAGCTACCGGTCGCCCGGTGCTTTCCAAGTATATCTTCGCCGAGGATGCTGTTGAAACATAGTATTAGGGAGATATTCATCGAAACATAAAAGCCGTATTCCGAGGGATATGGCATGGCTGGGCGCTCTCAAACAGTAAAATATAACTTTTCCAGTTTTTTTAATTCAAAAAGTGTTTATTTCCGCATTTGCGTAACTAGAGTTACCATTATTAAATGCTGGGAGATCGGATTGCTGTGGTGGTTTCAGAACACTCTATTCGTTCAAAAGGACAGAAAAGAATCGAATCAATATTTCTTTATTCAAAGGGTCCGAGTTTGAATATTGGTTGTGGGGGTCGAATATCTCAGTGGAATCCCTTACTTGGGTGCGGTGGGTAGGGCACCACAGTACTCCGCACGTTACGTCGGGCGGGACGTTAAGCTGTGGACTTATTGGCGATTTTCGTCAAGAGTAGGCTATCCGTCTACCTTTTCCATTTCCCAAATAACCCTTCCCTTGCGAAACCACTTACCTATCCTCAACGGCAATAATGACTTCAGAGGTCGCTCCTCTCCCCAAATAACTAACCAACCAACCCCTGGCTGGTTGCATAGACCGAGACCTAGCTTTCTCCAAACAAATAGGCCTTTTATAATCAATATTTCTTTGTTCATTTCTTCTCTACTGCATATCTATCTTATAATTATTTAATAAATAATGTATCACCAATATCAATATATACATCCATCACCATATCTAATATTATCAATTCAATATCTTACAATTACTTATGTACGAGAGATCAATGTATGTATTCAAACATTTATCTCAAAAACAGCTTAAACGTTTTAAGGATGCTTCAACTCTTGAGGGTTTTAGTGTGGTTGTAGGCATGAGAGACTCACTGAGCTGGATCTGATCTTTGGTAAAATTCGTTAAAGCACCGAATTTGAACCAAAAAAGTTTTTCGGGAAAAATCATGAAGAGCATAGGAATCAATGGGGACTTAAAAAACCCGCCTAAATACCTTTTCCGGGCATATTTGCTTCCCAGTGCTATCATCTACCTGTTTGCAAAATTTCAACATAATCGGTTCATTGGTTTGTCTGTAATGAGGTAATAAACACATTTTCAAATGTATATATCAGTAAGGTACTACAACAAAAGCACATAACGTCTTGTGCTATAGTGCCGTACCAGTGTCGTCCTTAGGGTAGTACGACAGGTGCCGCTGCACTGGGCCCCGCGTCTGTGAGGGCCCCGCACGGGCTTGCCTTTTTCAGACCGTGCGGTGAAACCCGCCTATTTCCCGAAATTGTCAACTACTTAGAACAAATGTAAATTTCTTGAAATCGCTAGCCATTTTGTAGGATAATTTCCTTCTTTCCATGAAATATGCTTAAAAAGATGCTACTATATCAATAAGGGAATGTAAAGTTAGGGTGGCCCCGACTTTCGCTTGCACAGGGCCCCTCAATCCCTTGGACGGCCCTGGCTATAACGTCTGGTTGACGTTGACCGCAAAGTGAAGTAGTATCTATGCTAACAAGGTTTTAACTGAGAATTTGGGTCTGTATAATGCATCAAACTGCCGGTTAGTTGACTTGAGCGTTATGGATGGAAGAATGAATTAGCACTGGTTTTCATACCGAGAAAAGATTTTACTCAAGATAATGAAACCAGTAGTAATAGCTCAAGTATGGTGTTTTTTTTTTCTTTTTAGCCTCAACAATTAACTCTTGAACGTCTAGCACTGTAGAATAATAGTTTCGCGCGCAGTGCAAATTACCTCAGCCCTCGATGCACTATAAAAATTCAGCACTACTACTACTGCCAAGCGGCAACTACAACCCCCTCCCCCTTTCTTCTCCCTTATCTCCCTTCCTGGCGGACGCCCTTATCACCGGGATGTGTGAGGCCGGCGTAATACCTTCCTCCACAACTCCCCGGCCCGGTCAGTGCTCGTGAAAAGTGCGAGAAAGAAGGTGGGCCTAGTCACTGGTCACAACGCCTTCAGAGGGGGCATCTTCGGCGACTTCCGTGAGCGCGCAGATATCAGGTGAGCCTCTCGAAGACCAGGAATAGGAACTACTGTCGATGCAAAAAGTCGAGATACGCGCGTATGAGACGTTGAATCTCGATAACCAATGAACCTATTGCCATTAAATGACTTGCTTATAAAAGATTTTTCATTTTTATGCTCCGTGATGGTTGTGAAGATTTTTTAAATAATCGGGTTGGTGTGGTGGCCTAAATACTGACTTCCCATCCCGAGGGCCAGGGTTCGTAACCCGGCAGTGGCAGGGATTTTTAAGAGGAAATCCGATCCCAACTGTCGTGCAGTGTGGAGAGCACTTCAAGTGCAGTACTCCGTCCGTCAGATGGGACGTTAAGCGGCGGTCCCCTTAGCGTCATTCGTTGAAAATAGATTTTTTGACGCCGAGTTTCTCTCCTCTCTTCCTCCATTCCCCATACAACCATTTCCTTACCCATCTCAACTCAATGGCATAAATGATCTCAGCTGTCGATCACCTCCCCAAATGACCAAACAACTCAGAGTAAATTAATTTTAAGTGGCTTCAATTGAAAAATTAAACCGTTTTCTTGCTGCCTAAAAACAATAGCACCACTTTGAATGCTTATAATTTGAGACCGCATTGTTTGGTTGGTTATTTTTGTGAGGCAACCGACAACTGACGTAATTACTAAAAAATTAGTAGTGCCATTTAGGATGGGTGGGTTGGTTAGGGAAGGACTATTTTGTGGAATGGAGGAAGGCTGGAAAGAAACCTGGCGTCGGCGTTAGCCTGCTTTTAACGAAAGGCGTCAAGGGGAACACAGTTTTCACGTCCCATACGACGGACAGTGTACCACATCCAGGCTCTGTGCAGAGCACCCGAGGGGGAAACCGGGTGATTCCACTGAAAACCCTACTCCGGAATTCAAACCCAGATCTTAGGGTGGGAAGCCAGTAGCCTAGCTAATACGAAACTAGATTGGTATGCACGAATATCACTTCTTCCATCCTTTGATGTTCAACCGATTGATTGGCAGGTCTTTGGTCAGGCCCTACCTTAATTTACTCCATAGAAGGATCTCCTCTAACTTTCTTGACAGCATTAACTATTTTCTCCCCTCTGTCGTCTAAGCTTCTCATGCATTTAATTCATTCGTTCCTCACTCACAAAATATTCAAGAATGATTTGAACTCGCTGAAAACTTAAAGGTTACACGCTAGACCAAAATTATTTAAAAATATTTTACCACAGGCTACAGGCGTGCTACAGGGTGACACGGAGGATATTAATTAATCCCCGCACATTTCTAGAACTGACATAAGCCACGAAATAAGATAGACACACTTTCGAAACAATGGGTTAATAGGCATTCTTTTCATATACCATTCACGACGGCATAAAAAAATAGGCATCCAGGTGTTATACTTTCTCAACCTCTTTTTTGTCAACAAATGATTGTCTCATCGGGAGAAGATAGACCTTGGAAAATAATAGATCGTTATTACCTTATCACCAACGTTTTGCTAACATGTGTTTTTGCTAAATCATGGTTAAAATGAATTCACAGCAACCACAAAAAATGTGGTTAATAACAAATAGTTTGTAAATGTTGGGATTCATTGTAGCACTGAAAAAGTACTCTCTTATAACTTTGTCTTGTACCTGATGATGGCTCTGTGAGCCGAAACGCGTTGTACGCAATAAACCATTTTGTGGAAAAGTGCAATTGTTTCTCTTACATTAAGTACAAATATAATTGCGAGGCGCTGTCGATGAGGAAATAACGATCTATTGTTTCCAAAGGTCTATTTTCTCCCGAAGAAAGAAACGATTGATAGAATAAAATGTGTGATAAAATAATCTACCACAGAACATTTCTTTTTTCGTCCCTTCTCTCTTCCCATTCTCTTTCCCAATTCCTTCTCTTATTCATGGATAGCGTCATAAACAAAACCCTGCCATACGCCCTACGGCAGCGGCACGTTAGGCAATATGTAGATGTAGATACAATGCGTGATACGAAAAATATATTCAGCTGCTTTCCAGTCGGTTTTCATTTCCAAAATAATTCTGCGGAATCGATTTGATTAATGGAATTTCAAAAAAAGTTTACTGAAATGGTGTTTTGGCCGTTAACTACGCTTACGCAAAACTGTATTTTTTCGGTAAAAATGTTTATTTCAATGAATATAAATCCTCAGATTTTCCGGTTGAATGACACAAAATCCGTGAACATACAACCACATCTCTGTCAAACCAAATCCACCTAATGTATTATTCCATGCTATTTCACCAGTGCAAAAAGTGCCGCGGTGCTTCATTCGCACTGATTTTATTGAAAAAATATATCTATTTACGTTCAACGAAATATCTCATTAAGAGGCTTCATTAAATTTACATGTTTCCATTTCCCGGAAAATATAAGCCATAATGATTATCTTGCATTCGTGAAAAAATATTGTGATAGGCAGTGAAGGTTGATTACGGAAAATCAATCGATTGGCCCCCACAGACCTACTTGCCTTAGCCATAAACTTGCTGTGGAATCTCAAGCATTACATTTTATACTCATATTAAAACTCAAGCCTCTTTATAGAACACTAACAGTAAATCTAAATGAGAGCAGTTATCTCATAAATGAAAACAAAATAAAACTTCACGCAGTTGAAATACTGGCAAAGTAGTTATGAAACAACGCAGGTTGAACCAAATATTGATAGAGAGTAATTTTTCAGTACTCCCTATTTCCTCCACCTGAGCCAAATTTTTATCTGGCTAGAGTAAATACAGAATAATACAAAAAAGCGACCTCCATTAAGACACGAAAACGGTAGAGAAAAGTCAAGTACGAGATAAGATTCCATGCAAGGGAGAAAACATCTTACGGCCGGTTGCAGAAACGAAACGTATACCTAACCAAAATATCCATCAAGTCGATAAGGCAATTCATTCGTTCAGTGTACTCAGCATAAACATTCACTAGCTTTGTTGGCTCCATAAATAGTCTCATAATTGGGTTTCATGAAATAGAGTTAAATACTTACGAGTTTCATGGGTAAACAAGATGACCGATGGGTAATGAACCACTTGGAGAGTTAGTTACTTGATAAAATATATATTATGAGACAAGTGACGAGTTGATTTACTCATGCCTTCAACAATTAATAGGTATTAGTAATTTTATACATAAGATAAACATCCATAAATTTACCCAGCGGTAGGAGAACAGACCAAATATTCGCAGTAATAACTATTTGGGGATTAATTCCGAAAACGACAGTTCCTTCTTACAAGACACTCCTGGTAAAATAATACACAATTATAAGTAAAAAATCGAAAACTCACATAAGCGTCTTAACTCCCTCGTCTCATAAGAATTACGTAATAGCAAAGACGAGGGAGTGGAAAAAATGGTCCCGGTGGCGGCGGGGTAAAGTCCTAGTCCGAGTCCCGCCTGGGTGGATTTTTCACCACCCAGGGCATGGATTTTTGTGTACGTCGATTGTTACGTGTTACAATGCCCGGTGTAAAATACTTTCTCGATTTTTTTCGGGAAAATTGAAAATTAACAACTAAATGGTCCAACAACCTCAGTTAATAAAGGCATAATCATAAAGAACAGGCAAAACTGCTTTCGAAGAAGAAGAACAAATACATGAACGTTGAGACATTCTCGATGGGGTCGACGATCAAAAAGTTAGGGGACCGCTGTATTTAAACTATTCACATATATCCTACCCTTTATCGCAAGCTGTCCGAAATTTCTACTCCTCATCCTCCTCCACTCTCGCCCAATGTTCTCCCCTCCTCCACCCTATTCAACAGACCATTGCCCCTCTGGCATGTCTCTGGTAGAGCAGTGTTGTGAAGGGCCCAGGTATCTCTCGACCTCTCTTCCTACCTTCGGTACCTAACTTCCATAATTTCGTCATATATCCTGATCAATCGGATAAGGCAGCCTGGTTAGTCTTAAAATAACATTTTTTTAAATTAAAACTCACAAAGTATCTCTTTGCTGCTCATCATCATCATAGGTGTTCTAATAATATAAGTGAGTTCTGGGTTCTCCAGAGCCAAAGCATTGGTCCATCTAAGCCAGTAATTCCCAACCCGTATAAGTCTACGGACCACTTAGCCTGAAATTAAATAATCTACGGACCACCCCCACTCCCCACCATATCAGTTGTAACCCTTCCTCAGCACTTTTCCCATCACCAAATTCAAAGGTGATTAAGTAAAATAGTTTATTTCAACACATTCTTTATTTATTATTGCTATTAATTAATGTACAGTACAACTTAATTACCCATCTCGTTCAACGCACATCGGTTTCAAAGTCCCCATTCATTGGAAAATTTTGTATATGTCCTGCGGATCACTCCAAAGGCTTTCGCGGACCCCGCGGACCACCGGTTGGGAACCACTGATCTAAACAAACCATATACCTAATCACAACTTGAGTTGGTCACAAATTATTCCCGTTAAAGGAAAAGTGGATAATTCTCTAAAACCAAAATGAAAATCGGCCAAAATGTAAAAGGACGTGGTGGAGGGGGAATAGATGTGGTGGAGGGGGAATAGATGTGGTGGAGGGGGAAAAGATGTCGTGGAGGGGGAGGCAATTCAGGCAGACTGCGGGGCTCTGGGAAAACGGCGCTGCTTGTACGGCAGTCTGCTGAGGAAGGCGTATGACATCCTCCTCGGTCATAACGATTACAAAAATTCGATGAAACCTACATTCTTTAAAAAATGACTGAATTCAATTGCGAAGCTCACTGCACGTCGAAGAAAACATCACTGCATGTCACAAACGTCAGCCAATTTTCGTATCACTTCCCATTACCCAGGACTGGTCCGTTGAAAATGATCTATTTTTAGCGAAATTTGCTTTTTTTCTATCTCATATTAAAATTTTCAACTTAACAAGCAAATTTTTGCCCAATTTCTCCATCTTTTAGTCGTCAAATGGTAAAAATATGATTTTTTCCAACAGGTATGCAATCGTAGCGATGAAAACTATAGCGGTCAAAAAAACATCTTTTCTGGTGTAATATCCACCCCACTTAAACTTCATATTTCTTACGCTCCCTCAAAGCATCCAAATCTCCACTCTTCTACCCCTCTTGCCCAGTATCCTCTTCTCCGTCACTCTATTTAATTTCCAGTTTTCCTCAATTAACCCTCCAACCAATGTTTTTTTGCTTTAATTTCATTCAACAGCTTCCTCTATTCCTATATCACAACGTCACCTCTTTGTTCGTCTTCCTCCCAACTCAACTCACTGTCACCATTTCTCTCAAGATTCACATCTCGAAAGCCATTTGTCTACGCTCATCCCCTTTCCTCAGAATCCAAGTTTCGGTGCCATCCGTGATACTTCCCTAATCTTTTCTTCAAATAACATATCTCGCCATTAACCAAAAGAACCTTTTTAAAAATTGAGAATCGTTTCTTTTCACGTAAAATGCTTTACTGAGTGGAGTATCTCACACATCGGATAAAATTACGCAAAACTAGAGAACATTTGTTTTTCGTTGGAGACCCTTATATTAACACCGACCGAACCCGACATTTATGTCGGGTTCGGTAACGGGTTAAGGTTTAAGTACTGATACAGGAGCACAGGTAATACACGTCCATCTTCCATGACGGCAGGTAGCGGAGAGAGCGAGGTCACTTCCTGTCTCGTCAGTGACGTCAAAACAAAAGACACACTAAAAGCGCCCAAATAATTGAGCATTGTAATGCATACTGACTAATATCATACAATATACAGAAATCATAAAAACATACACAAAATCTTAATAAGAAACAATATCATTAATTAAGTTCGAGCGCTATATAAATACGCATCGTCTAAATTCATCTCGCCTATAGGCTTTATGTGAGGCGAGCTTGACCTTTGTCCACACAACTAATCTTCAGATTCGAAATAGAGGGAGTGGAGAGCAAGTTCTTCAAATCTCTAGAGCTGAAGGTTCTCGTACTTTTTCACTTTCACAGATGCTGCACTGCGCATATCATCAATCCATCACATGAGAAATTTTCCGGAGATAAAGGAGGCTTTCCGGAGAGAAAAAATAGCCTCGCGATGATCTTCAAAATCATAATGCTCTATTTCTCCTCATCGGCGGTCGTCTTAGCAACTAGCTCTAGCGATGCTCCAAGTAGGCCTTGCTCACAGAACCAAGTCGGGCCGGACACATTCCCGTGTACTGAGGAGAGAAACTCGGTTTCCAGTAGGGTTACGAAGCATCTAGATGGAGAAAAAGACCAGATTCACCTGGAGGCATCCACGGCGGGGACTGCTGCCAGGAACGAGCATCTGGACCAGCCAGTTCCAGTAGATTCCGCGGGTGTGACAGATAAGGGATTTCTCATCAATGACTCTAAAACCGAGGGCAAAAGGGAACGCAAACTTAGGGAATACACCAGCCAGGGATCTTGCGAAGGAGGTAACTCTAAAGTGGTCGTTCTAGATTGGCTGGGGCCGTACATGATATACAACTGCCTGGACGACCTCGAATCCCTGGATGAGGTGTTCGAGTTCCTTCTCTTAGCCGGGATAGACGAGAATCTGAAGGGTGCGACCGTGTGGCATTGTCCGCCCATCAAAGAAGGCCAGAGATTCAAGGACCTGCTCCAAGGCGTGGACTGCGTCTCCGATGAAGACAGCAACAGAGATTTGGAAACCAAGGAGGGGAAATTGGTTCCTGGAAACGATGAAAATCAGGGAGTGGGCATCACAGCAGGGAGAAAGGGAACTGGGAGAGGGGCTCAGGAGGATATGGTTGCAGCTACGATAACAGATGAGGAACACGGGAGATTTCAACAGGTGAATGAAAAAAAATCGATAATTTCAAAAGGCGAGGAGACCTTCCATGGTATTGCTTCGCCCGGTGAAGTGGAAAAGGGCTATTCCAGGTCAGGAAGAAACGTAGCAAGCACGAGACCCAGAAGGCAGCAAGAATCGGCTACCGAACGGGAAGAGGATGGCTTGCAATCCCTAATCATAGAATGCGGACGACATGGTGTGGAATACGTGCTGTCATCCTCAGCCCTCAGGGGACTGAACTCGCTCAAGGAATTTGCACTGTCCTGCGTGAACATGAAGGAACTCCTGCCCCATGATCTCCTGAATCCAACTCGCGACACGCTGGACAAGATTTCCATTCAGGAAACGGCTCTCGTGACGCTTCCAGGAGGATTATTTGACGGCTGTTCTCGGCTGGAAAACGTACAACTGTCGAATAATAGAGCGTTGAAAGAACTGCCGCACAATATTTTCCGTGGATTGAGTAATATGATGTACTTGGACCTCTCCGCTAACGGTTTGAGCTCGATGGATGTCTCTTTCGAGGACAACAAACTTCTCGCTGACCTCGACCTCTCCAGCAACTTTCTCCACTATGTGCCGGAGGGTTCACTGCGGCATCTCGAGTCACTGCAGTCGCTGAACTTGGCTTACAACCGCATATCCGGCCTGTCGAGGGGAGTCTTTGGTGGTCTAACGCAACTCCGCACGGCCATCCTGAAGGATAATCTCATAGCGGAGCTCCCGGGAGATGTCTTCGGAGACGTACTGCACACTATTAAAGCGGTTAACTTGGATATGAATTTTCTCGAGACAATCCATCCGAATATTTTCGCATTTTCTGCCTGGAATCAGCTACGATCTCAAAACAAGAGGTAAGTTTAATGGAAGGATAACCAACATTTTTCCAGAGTTATTTTACTGATGATAATCTATTCCATGTTCACCTACCTCCCTTCGTTGAAGATTCAAGGAGATATTGGAAAATTATTAGGCTTTGTAAATGAAAAATTTTGTTTTTAACATAACCGAGTGAATCAGTGATAAATTTCCTGAATAAAACAATAAAAGTTGATTGATACAATATATTTGACATCACATTTTGATTTTTCAAACTAAATGTTCCATAAAACTTTAATACCTAAATAAGATATAATACCCTTTCTCACCGCAGCAAGTGAGCTACAAGACTATTGAGAGATTCAATGTCTAATTAATTTCTCCTTGATTCCAACCGTCAACCATGTAAACATTGTTTTTATAATTACTGAGTCATGTTTGTGCCAAGAACATGAGATGCTCCTTATTACTCCCATCAAAACATAAATCATTAGTTACCTCAGATGGTATGAATTGTCTAATGCAGGGTTTCCCAAACTATGTTTCGCGGAACACGTGTTCCGCGGAAAGCCAATGGGGTGAGTTCATCACAACACAATTTGCTTACCCATTAGGCTTTCCAACTCAGCCATTTCGACTCAATAATCACTCGAGATAGGCAGTTGAGTCTGTGCGAGCCCTCCCTGACTTCCACTGACTTGGTGTCATCAAAAGGGCGAAGAAAAGGTGCCCATGTTTAGACAAAATAATACACTGGAGTTAAAATAAAGGCAGAGAAAATATCGTAACTCGTATATATATTCTTGTGGAAAACTGCCAGTCTTTTTCTTTCATCGTAACTCTTGCCTGCCCTTCTAAACCAGACGTGTTCATTACTCCAATCCGAAAAGAAGTTCGTCGCAACGACTGCCTTGAACAAAACGTAGTCAACGAGGGGATCAAGTGCATATGTTGACCGGTGCCGAGAAAAGTGGCCATATCTTCATCCGAGCACCGAATATGTGTACGCTATTCTTCCCAGTCAAAATTTAAAATCTTTTCATCACAACTTCGAGATAATTAGACGAGAAAACGTTACTTATTTCATGAGGAAGGAATAAAAAATGTCCAAAATATCGATATCTTTAGAGAAAAATTCTCAATTAATATTACTCAAAGTATAAAATCGACTATCAAACATATTTTATAAGCAGGTCAGAAGATATTTCGTTAACATAATATTTATTGCCTAAAATAATACATTAAAACAGCGTGCGAGGTCGCTGCACAGTACTTATCACGGCTACATGGGTTTAAAGGGTCGCGGCCCTTTAAACGACCCTGGACCGCGGTGCAGAGCACATAGGGCAGCGTTGGAGGGTCAAAATAATCATAAAAAAACACAGCACATGCTAAATATACCTCTTAAGTATTTCTTACTACATAATTGATTACTGTGGTGCTCAAAGCAGTTGACGTTGATTTTTCCCAAAATCCATTTTTCCGTAATTTTGTTTTATGCCATATTTGAATAAATTGTTGGACCTACAGAAGTGTTTTTCAGCTCAAATTAAAGCTAAAAAAAATTACCATAGATTTAATCCTGATAATTTTTCTTGTGGGATGATTACTTTTGCCGATATATGGCTAGACACATGACCAAAATGAAAAAGTTACACTTTTTGGAAAAATTGCCTTTTTTTGAAGAGCTGTTTCTCAAAACGTTCTGAACATACGTAGTTTGTTTTGGACTTAAATTGTAGCATAATGTATCTTCTTTTAATAAGTATGGATAATTATTTTCTGTAGGTCACATATTTTGGGAGATATTGAGTAAAAACCAAAAAAGTGCAAAATTTGCGCAGTTTTCTGCGCACTGCGCAGATTGCAAAGGTCTTTCGAAATTTCAAATTTTGTTTTTTTCTATTGGCATAGATACTAACAACATATTACTAAATTAAAAATACATAACCTTTTGCAAGGTCGAGCCCCTTTTTGTGCATAAAGTGACAGGCCTAAAGGTGCTCCGTTAAAATTTCAGGATTTACGAAGTTTTCCATCGCAGGAAAAGTTGGGGAAACCCTGGTCTAATAGGTCAAGTCTGGATTGAACTTATGTCAATACTACCTATAAAATACATTATATTATATTATTAGATATTAATATATTATTATACCATTAAATATACTCTTCATAAAAATAGACACTTGCATTTTGATGTCAAAAAAAATATTTAATTCTTGTATGTGCATTTATAATTAAGGAATTACTTTTTTTTAACTAATAAAACAAATTTCCAGTACATAATTTTATAACTATTTGCTTGATGATTGAATCAACGTTTTATACATACTGCACTATCATTAATATATTTTACAAACATTTTTTACTGCAATTTTCCTTTTTAGCAATTCAGCCTTTCATTACTGAGACAATATATATTCTTATGTGAGTAGTTATTTATGTATCCTCATATAATTAAAATAATTAATAAGGGACAAGCAGACTGCCGAAGCATTGTGACGGGAAAAACAAAGGCTAATCAGCCTAGAGCATTCTATAAGCAACTCATCTAGCATCAAGGACAAGGGATGCAGTAAAAGTATCCTCAAATCTCCCTATGTTTAGGCAACTAAGAAGGTACCTTTATAGGAAAAACATCAAATCCGTGGTTTGCAAGCCAGTAAAATCATGCCTAGGAAGTATTTAAGACTAGATAAGCCTATTTTGTAGGCTGGTGTTCCAAGGCATTGATGTGATACTGAACAGATATGGTGTCCCAACAGAGTAAAATATAAATATAGAAGACAAGTTGCCTGTCTAAAGAGGATGATATGTCTGCCCATCTAGACAACCCTGTAATCTGGGACACTTCCCATCCTAATGACCACAAAGAATGTTTCATTGATTTCAATTAATATCTTCTTTTATATAACACAAGTTACATTATTCTTTAGGAGATTACTTTTGCCATTTTTTTTATTCATCCATCAGCTCTCTGGCCAGTGTATACCTCAGCCGCAACTCTCTCCACTCCCTACCAGAGATGCTCTTCCGAGAGACAACTCAGCTTACTTATCTCTTCGTGGAGCACAACAGACTCTCTTCGATTCCAGAGAAGATTTTCAATGGCCTCAGCCAACTACTACATCTTAACCTCAGCCACAATCAGATCTCCTACCTACCGCAAAATCTGTTCAGGGACTGTCGTAAACTAAAGCACCTTGATCTATCATTCAATCAGCTCGTAGAACTTCCACCAGGAATTCTTAGGTCACAGCCTAAATTGGTGGTAAGCATTATTGATAGTTATTAATAAGAACATTGACACATTAGAAGTAAGGTGTATATATACAGAGTGAGCTATTTTAAACGACGCACCTAAATATTTCTTAAAACATGCGAGATAGAGAAAAATGTTAGGTGCAAAAGTTGTACTGTTTGAAGGAGGACACCCAACAATGACCTCAACTTTGACCTTGAGACTGCCCTTTGAGGCCATTTCAAGGTCAAGTTGATTTCTTTAAATGGGAACCCTTATTTTTTTATTGCAGAATTGGACAGCAGAGTCAATTTTGAGTAAAAAATTCATTTTATCATGTGTCCAATGTTTAGTTGCTGTGGAGTTACACCTCTTCTAATGTTATGAACGGACACCTGCCGGCATTGATTAGGAGCATACATATGGTGTATTTATGCAATTTCATTATTATAATAATTATTGCTACAAAATCAACAAACTACTCTACTTGACATAATTAGGCTGGTGCAGCCTTTGATGAAAGCGAAAAAAACGAATTATGTACACCAGTTCTCCGCAACAATGCCGACAATCAGGTCGCGAGCAGAGTAATACCTTTAGTTTTTTTTATTTTTATCTCTAATTAATTTCTGTCTTCTTATTCTAATTTCATTTTAATTACCTAACTATGAGAATGGATTATAAATCAATTGAAGAAGTGGAAGTTTTTAGGAATACATATTTCTAAACTTATCAAATGTTCTGGACAGAGCACATTAATTACCATAGCAGCAAGCTAAGTTCAAGCTGCTACATTGTGAGACAGCCTAGTTTAACTGTTGAAAGGGAAAAATTGTAAAGCCTGTACCATAGTGAATTTTATTCTCATGTGCTGTATAGCATAGTCTTTTGGGGATCTACCCATCTGTATATGAAAATACATGCATACCTATATATAGTAAAACAAATGTGAAAAGGTGCCAAAAGGTGAAACTGTGAATGTGCTTGATGTCTTGTTGAGCATCGCAAGGGAGACCACAGTGAATTTGTGGTATCTTGTGGGAAGGCATTGTGGGTACAGTCCATTCGCATTAACCTGGCCGATGACAACTCGCGCGAGGGGAAAAAGAGGAGGAGAGGGGGAACATTGGAGGGGTATCTGCCCACCACACGTCATGCGTAGTAAGCGATTTTGGTTCAGACTAGTCCAAGTTCTTACAATCGCATATCATGGGGTAAGGTTTTCAAGCCTCGCATGGTTTACCTCTTCTCTGACAGTGTTCTTGCCTTGGCTGACCAGCACAACATGCAGGCATGAACAAGTCAGCCCATTTGACTTCAGATTTGAAGGGGAACCGTCCTCTCCAACTTTCCCCCTCCCTTTCCATCGTGGGAAAACTGCTAGCGCATGGCTCCCTTCTCGGTAAGAGCTGCTTCCCCTATTTTCTGAGTTGGACTAGGCCCTTCTGCGCAGTAGACTACTGAGTGCCAGCCAAGTTATCGCGAATGAACTGTACCATGCTCATATTTTGATAGTGAATGTGCAATTTCTTCCTATGGAGATACATAAACTGACTTGAGAACCAATTCTTCTCCAGAAACTTTAGACATACAGTGAATAAATACATATATACTTTGGCTCTCATATAATTGTAATAGGTCAGATATTTGAAATTGAGTCATATGCATAGTTATTTGTTTGTTTCAATTGAAAATAAACAATGTTTTCTTTTTACCACTATAGTTTGAAGTTTAAGATATTTAACCTGCTGAGACCAATATTTTTATACCGCTTTCCTTGAATTTATTTAACACTTTTCAGGGCCCTAATAATAATACATGAGAGGCAAAAATTAGCAGGTGACCAAGTGACACAATGTGACTGCAAAATTAAACCTCATCTACTTTTTTCATTCTGCTAAATTACAGATGCTGAAACTCCAGAACAACTTCATTTCAAATCTGAATGAAGGTCTGACAGACATCAGCCCAATCAGTTTCATGAGTGTCAATTTTCGGAATAATGGCATCAAAGAAATCACCACAATATCCCTAAAACCATTTATGAATACAAAGGAACTTGTGTTAGGATTTAACTCTTTAGGATACCAGAGTGATGAGGAAGGAAATGACAGATCTACACTGCCTGATGGAGCCTTCAATAACTTCACCTACCTAGAATATCTTGACATTTCTCAAAATCAACTAGTCTGGCTGAGGAAAAATATATTTCAGGTAATAAAATTAATCCTTGCCTCTTTAAGACTATTGAATACTCCAAAAGTAATGAAGATGAGACCTGGAAAGATTTAGCCCAGTTTCATAACCTCTGATTAATACTTAGCTGGAATGAAAATCGACGTTAATATACATCCCACGTGTATATCTTCTCCCACTGATAATGCCCATGTTAACTAAGCAACAGTGTGATGTAATATACAGGCAGTCCCCGAGTTACGTAATAGATGCATTCCGACACTACGTAAGTTGAAATTTACGGAAGTCGAAAAAAACAAGTCGAAAATTACTCCGTAACTGAGTCCGTGCTCTCATGATTACGGTCGATTCGGAGAAATATGGGGAAGGCCAGCTCTTACTAACAAAATGGCATATACGCTCCTTGAAAGTAGGCAGCCATCCTTCCAAATCCGTAACTTTCGTAAATCTCGTATTTTTTTGGTAAGGTTGCCACTTACGTAAGTACGGATTTACTATCACTCCTACAGTGGTCGTTCAGATGTAAAATCCTATGCAGCTCAACAAATGTATGCATAGAAATTCTATTGATTTAAACAGCATAATTTATATAATTAAATTTGACAATTTTAATTTGACATTAAATAACACACAAGTGTTATTTAATGTCAAAAATACCTCAATTTAAATGCTTCTGCTATTTTCAGAGCTTAGAATGGCAACAATCGTCACTTAATATCTGAGGCATAATTTCAGTTTTGGGGGCAAGGCAAGACCTACTAAACTCTTGGAGGACATTAATTTCCAAGAGCATTTCTTCAGATAAAATAATAAAAGGATTAATGTCTTTTATTTTATTAAGCATGAACTAAACTGGAATACTTTATATAAAATGTAGTCCTCACAGTCTTTCTTTAACCTCAAGACTCAACTAATATTTTTTCTACAGAACTCCTAAAATTGTACCTTCCCACCCAAAACTCTCCCCAAATGACATCCTGGGACACCCCTACTTCCGTTATAGGTTTCTAAAAGAAGTTTCCAAAAGAAATTGGAGTAGTGAGCATGGTTCAGGGCTGGCAACAAGGGGGGGCAGAGGAGGCAAATGCCCAGAGGCCCGCAGGTGGCCTGGTCCCCTGCAGGCCCAGGGGGGTGGGGGAAGAGTGTACAAGGATTAAGGGGCCTGGACCCCTCAATTGCCCAGGGGCCCGAGAATCCCATAACCGGGCCTGGCATGGTTTAAATTGCATAAAAATGGAAGTAACAGCATCACAGTTTAAAAGCTTCCAATACATTTGTACATCATTTCTAGCCACATATACCACCACCTCACTTACATTAAAATCCATGGACCCTATTTTTTTTGCAGATCAACTAACATATCAGTGGTGGAGTCGTAACTTGTATCATTGTTTCAATCAGATTCTAATAATTCCAGGAGAGTATGTGTATTTGTAGAGATGGGCCACTCTGAAAAATACCTTGGTAATTTTGGTAAATTACCGTGGTAATTTTCGTAATTTACCGTGTCCCTTGAAAATTACCATAATTTTCTAGATAATTCACCTATGTTTGAGATAATTTTTCATACAGATAAATTCCCAACATGTTCTTTTAAGCCCAGTTCACATTTCCTAAGTGTTTAATAATAAATTGAGGCATGTATAACTCATTTTTGGAATATTTTACTTAAATTATAACATTATAGAACAATGCATGAAGAATAATCTTCTTGAAAAATTTTCATACTTTGACAAAAGAAAGCCAGATTGCATTTTGCTGCAGTAGTTTTTTTTACAATTTTAAAAATTTCTAATAGATTAATGCTGTTTAAGGTATCGTTTGAACATCGTTATTCCCTTCCTATTGCTATTGACTTTCTTATTTAACCATACATTTGCTGTTAAATGCTTAAAACTAAAAAATACTGGAAAATTACGGTAATTTTTTAGAATTACCGTAATTTACCGTGGTAATTTACCTCAGATGAAAATTACGCTAATTTTCCCATCTCTATTTATTTGAGGCTGTTACATTTGAACATGTCATAATGCATTTTTAAGAAATTATTAAAATAAGAAAATGTTCAGGGGGAAGAAAACATTAAGGAAAACTAGTGCATCATTGTCCATGAGATATATGGTCTGTGGTGATAAAAACTCAGCTTCAACTAACAACAAGTATATCAAACGCACGCTGGCTCAAACAGCATTTTTTTTATTTACATACTTATAAATGAACATTTGTAAAAATGTAACCAAATTCAGCATATCTCAGATTACACAGATATATTCAGAACTATTTTAAATATGACTCCATCCTAATATGAGACTCTTAACTTCACGTCAGCGTAAATTTTAATTATTCTCTCCTTTCTAGTGAGAATACCGAAAGGTATTGTTAACCCATTTTTCTGATGCATGGAAAGTTCCAAAAGTCATCAACCTCAAATTTGAGAAAAGTATGAACCCCCTCTGCGTATAAAGCAGGTTTTTGAAAAATTTTCATCAAGTGAGAAATTGTTCTTTTCACCTACCTTTGCACATGATGTGTCTCCAATCATTTCAGCCTTTTAGCAGTGGGGTTCATTTGTCTTTCCTTCAGTTGCTCTGTCCTGCAATTCCACCATACTCTTCCACACCGAAGGCAAGACTGTAAAAAATAAACAATATTTAAATTGAAAACATGTACATTCTCAGTTTGGACATTGAACTAGTTGACCAATTGGGATATTTAGTAAAAAATACTGACTTTCAAGACATCTAGATAACCTTTATTGCGGGAAAGGATCAAAATCATGCAATGCCATAAAAAATTTTCAGTTTTACTGTTCTAACATCCTTTTTTTATCAAAATCCCTACCTTAAATTCTTATTTCTTAATTTATTTTGGTGATACACATCCTCTCTTACGTTCACAAGACCAAAATTTCTGGAATATAAATTCTACTAACATTTTCCAATTTGTTTTATTATTTGTCCTTCATGTACTTCCACTTCCAGAAAAGATGTCATACAGGGAGCAAATAATTCAGAAGGAGTGCAAGGGAACAAAGTGAAGTGACCATGGGACCAAAGACAGCACCCAATAGAACTTTAAGTAGGGCACTTCACCCCATCACATGGGACGTTTAATTGTGGACCCCAGGGCTTAATTTCAGCCAGAGCTGGAGCACTGCTCCAGACTGCTCTGGCTGAATACTGGAGCTGAGCTCCGTAGCCTTTTATCAGTTAATTAGATCAAGCTGGTGGGTATTCCATGCACTCTTGCACTTCTAAACATAAAAATCAAGTCCTGATGGATCCCTTGGCACATTCTGTTTAGAGAGTGTTAATATCAATGTCAGGTTTCTCTACACCCTTATTCAATCTCTAAATAATCCTAAACGATCAAGAGACCAATCTTTAATTGTGTAAATTACCTCGCTTTGCCAGTTACCTCACCTAACTGAGTACCTAATACTTGAAGATGCACCAATAAATTATCAACCAATATCAATCAACCAAATCAATCAAGGCCAATCAAAAGTACATATTTCATGATGGTACTTAAATGGGATTTTAGACAACATATGTCGTATTGGAACTTTTTATACCAAGAAATACCATACTAAATGCTGATGTAAACTGTTTTCAGCTGCTTCTTGGAAAAATTGACATGATAAATTAAATTTCAACAAATTTCGAGTCAATTTATTACTTACCAGATATGATACCAGCCAGATAAACCACAAGAAACCAAAAGTGATGACATTTTCTAGAAGTAAAAAGGCGGGGCTGAATATAAGGGTTGGAGGGCAGAAGATAGAGTAGGTCGAGCAGTTTACGTATCTGGGTAGTATTTTGGAGGAGAATGGGTTTAGTGGTAGGGACATCAGATGCAGAATTGCCACAGCTAAAGAAGCATTCTCGAATGAAAGGAAAGGGAATTGATGAGGGGGATCTGAGAAGAGACGTAAAGAAAAGGCTGGTGAAAACTTAAAAATGGAGCATGTTGCTTTATGGGTCGGAAACTTGGTCATTGCGAAGGGAGGATGTACGTAGACTTGAGCCGTTTGAGATGTGGGTTAAGAAAAGGATGGTGAGGGTGAGCAGGGTGGTGAGAAAGACGAATGAGGAGGTTTTGGATATGGTTGGAGAGGAGAGGATGCTTCTGGCAGAGGTTCGGAAAAGGCAGAAGAGATGGATGGAGGAGGTATTGAGAGGAGAGCGCATGCTGAAGAGGGTGACAGAGGGGAGAACACTGAGGAAACGTGGAAGAGAAAGGAAGAGGATAGGAATTCTGGACAAAATAAGAGGAGGTAGAAGATATGAGGAATTTAAGAGGGATCTAATGGTGGGGCATCCTTAGGAGGGATAGCGAGACAATGTCTATGAAATTGGGATGCAGAATGGGGACTGTCCAAGAACCTACCAATCAGCTGGTAGAATACTTACATGAAAATGATATCAGCTGTCACAAATAGTTTTAATTTAGTGTGTTATTATGGGAGGCAAGTGACAACTGAGGTCATCTGTGCCCTTTTAGGATTGGTCGATAGGGTGATGATGGTAGGATATTATTCTAAGAATGGAGGAAGGGTGGAGAGGAACCATCATCAACATTAGCCTACTCTTAACAAATGGCAAAAAGGTCTCCAAAATTTGATGTCCCATCTGGCAGACTATGTGCTGAACTAGAAGAGCTCTCCATATGGTGCTTAGGTACTCAAGTAGGGATTTGGATTTCATTGAACAATCTCTGCAACATCTGGGATTAAAAATTGGGCCATAGGGTTGGGAAGCCATAAATCAAGCCACCACACCAAACTGATCCCCAACTGTATCCAAGTAATATGGTATATCAATACAAATGTAGTTTCTTCCTGTTTTAATTGGTTTCAATTAACATAGAAGCTCTGAATAGTTTTCACAGTTTGGCCATTCACCAGCCCTGAAAATCTTAGAATCTCTCCAACAAGCAATATAAGTTACACTAATTCCAATTATGTCTTTCTTTTAAGTACCTACTAACAATAAGTCTAATTAATATATGTCAAACATATCTCAAAAAAAGATTAAAATGAATTAACTAATGAAATAAATGATCTTTTCATCTGTCACTGGTGCATCTCCATATATCCAAAGGACATGAAGAAATTGAAATGGTTGGATGCTCATGGAAATCATTTGAAGTCTATTTCACCATTTCCCTCCTCCCTTTTGGTACTTGACCTGTCACTAAACAGACTTCGCAACATATCCATGAAAGAACAATTCAAAGGGTTAACAAACCTCAAGCTCCTCAACCTGTCACACAATGTCTTGGAGCAACTCAACTTATAGTAAGTATGCTAGCATGATCATGAACTGGTAAGGACTGGACTTTTCCCTTAATATTTTCTATTCAGATAAATTATACAAGGCATATATTAAAAATTAGGAATCTAACCCAAAGAATTAGATTTATGGTATACACTTGGTACTACTTACCAGGGTATGAAAATGCGTGTACATAATGATTTGCTGGGTGTAGCTGTGCTCAGTCACCTAATCTTCTGTTCACTATAACAAGATGTCTTCCCCATTTCTATCACTCCCATTGTTGACTACTCTGCCATAGCTGAAATTCATTTCTTATCCCCAGTTACAAAAAAGTTCAGAGATCTATCTACTTTGCATGTTACTTTCCCTCAGCTGAACTCATAATAATTTCCTGTTATTGTAGTTGCCAATGATGTCTCAAAGGAATAAAATTACTTTGATGTTTCATAAAAAATGACAGTGAAGCCCACGCCATGTTAATAAGGGGCCCCATCGCAATTCCTATAGGCATGTCATTTGCCAATACAACATCTCCTGAGCTCATGCCAGAAATAATTACAAGAAATTTGTAAGTGGTGATAAAATTCCTTGGAGCTTACTTTTTATTCATTCCATAATATATATACTATTTATTTTTATACTGTAACACATTCTCATAATCAAGACAGGGAATAACATTGATAGCAATGCTACAACAGAATTTTTAACACATCAACACAAGGAATGATGACCAACCAAATGGCTTGCTTTTACTTCACTTTAACAACCATTTTCTTTTGATCACACATTCCTAAAACTTCATTAGGGTATTGAAACTTCACAGGGGATTCCAGAATCATCCAAAACTGGCTTCACTTCCACAAATACAGCAACATCGAATTGAACCCCTTCCTCTTTTTTTCCCCATATGTATAAGTTATCATAATTGAAAATGACTGTATGGCTGAACTTCAATATGCTTCTCCTTTTAGCTTATATCATTTGAATGAGAATCAATGCATAGAAATGTCAGTCATTTCCTTTTCTTCTTATTACTTTCAATTCCAGCTATATACAATGTCTGCACATTTCAGTGAGTGGGAGCAGTTGCCGCTTCTGGACCGTTTGGAGCTACAACATAACAACCTTTCATGGGTTGGACCACTAAAAAGAGGAATAGGTACTTGGGATGTAACATACCTTGACCTATCCAACAACAAGTTAACACTCACAGAAGACAGAAACACAGGTAGGAAGCTCGAGACCTCTACGATTTTACACCCACCAATGCACATGGCAAATGCTCCCATATATAGTAGCTACGAATATCCATAAATATCTAAAAAGGATAGTTTATCAATATCTACAAAGTATAATCTCAAATGACCATATAACATTAATATTCCATGTATAATTGTTGTTAATAGTGGATGGAAAGAAATCATTTTTGTAATTATCAATTCTACAGTGTATGTATGTATATCTCTTATTTTGTCCCATTTTTCAGTTCTAGAGATATAGCTTGGGTCAAAATAATACCTTCCATGTCATACTGTAACTCATATGATCTGTATTCCTTAATTAATTTAAGCCTAGTGTGTAGACTCTGATTCTCTAGCAGCTCTCAACTTATTCCTTCCATCAGCTGTATTACACTCTGTTTGCTCGTAGCAGTTTTAAACGAAGCATGGATCTTATCATGTACTGAGTCCCGAATTCTCATGGCATATTTGAGATGTGGTCTAACCAGAGTGAAATAGTACCCTACCAACACACTAAAATTAGAAAAATGATAGTATAACGTTTTTTGGTTAGTGCACGCCACTCTCCTTTGATTTCCTAACCAACCTAACGGCCAAATTCTAGAGCCGTGTCAAGTGGTTTGAGAGACGTGCATAAATAACATTCGCCGGGAACCTCCATCAATTCGTGGAGAGGGCCGGTCCCGGACCTCACAGCTCTCCACCAGACTTTGGTCACCTTCGGTCTGAATCACTGACTCATCACAGCTTGGATTTTGCAAATGAGAAAAATTTGCAGAATCCTTTCTTTTGTTGTTGAGCTGCCAGTGTGGGAAGTTGACCTGCGCTTAAAAATTTATTAACTTTGAAGACAATGTGTATGAATGAATAAAAATTTAGGCATGCGTTTGACTTGACTTTGGCATGGCCAGCTGGAAATATAAGGAGATAATGGGATATGTGCCGTTTCCACCCATGTAACCCCTTCAACTCATCCCTGCATGAGAATTTCCACGAATGTTTGCAGGCTCACTTCTCCTTTGGTGTTCATAGCTCCATGATCTGTCTTAGCAAGCTACTGTGTTATTTCCCTCTGTGCAGTCTGCGATATCTAGCTTTTGAACTTCGATTTTAAATGTATGTGTGTTTTGCGTGAAGTGCGGCGTTGGATATTGGAGTTACCATGCGACAAGCCGATGGATGGTATAATATTTTGCTGACCATGTACGACTTTGCATCGACATTTTATTTCCTCATTTTTTTACTTGATTTCTTGAGTGTTGCAAATTGGTGTAAATATATTAAAAACGTATAAATGAATAAAGCGAAAGAATACAGAAAGAATAATATGAGCTTGGTAAAGTAAATTTAGGTCAGCAAACTATAAGTGGCCACCTTGAACTTCCTCTGGATCTTTAATCTCAGACGCTTATATGAAAAAAGGATCAAGTGATGAGTTAACTCAAGAGATGAGTGAATTGGTGTATGGAATACCTATGTTAAGTTATATTCACTTTTTTCAGCAACGTTATTTTAACATTATGTATCCCCATGGGGGGATACCAGGTACGGGTCAAAAGAATGAACTTCTCCTGATGGAAAAAAAATCCTTTAACCGCCCAAGCATGTCTTACATTATAGATTTTGCAAATTTGTCATTTCTACATGAAACAAAAATATGATACATTGATTTCTTTCATTAGGTCACCCAGATAGGAGAAGTAGTAACTACCCAAGAACTTCACGAGATCTGAAAGATGACCCACTAAATTTCACAGTAAGAATGTCACCATTGTCGCATTTAAAAAAACTCCAGACATTGATTGTATCAAACAACAATATTTCTGGTATTTTTCTAGACTGGAAGTGGTACATGGAAGACTTGAAGGTAAATTCTTTTAAAATGAAAATTGGTTTAAGAGTTACATTATTCCATATAGAGTAAATCATTATCTACAAACAGTATATGACTATGAATGGATTCTCTCGAGCAAATCGAGATTAGAAGGCACTTGGCAGACCCTAACACGGCCCTTTGTAATGAGCAATTGTTCCCGCAGTCCTCCTCACTTCTTTCCGAGAAACTAACTTTAAGGAAAATCAACTATTCAAGCCACCTATCCGCACCCACACTTCTAAGTCATGGTATAACCACCACCTCCCTCACTCAAACCAACCCCGTAACTATGACAACTTAACAACGGTCAATAAACAAACAATCTTAAAAATTGTACCTGATGATGCCATAGATCGGCGAAACACGTCGTACCACTAATTAAAACTGTAGAAAAGTACAAAGTGTAAAATTTAGTATGGATACTAATAATTTCTACTAAGTAAAGCCTAAAACCATAGAGTGTACTTCAATTAGGGGTTTATCTATTAACTTCAATTGCTTCAAAAATTTCCAAATTCCTCCACGTTCTCAGCTAACCCTTAAAAATAGTTTTCAAATTAATCAAGAGTGAAGGATAATTTTTTTAAAATTTACAATCTACTTTTTTTAAATGTAGAAAGGTGAGGGAAACCTATGATGTAAAAGTAGTTATGTGAACACACTAGGAAAGGAGCTTCAAGAATGAACAATACTTTTTGCTTGCTTTGATTTTGAGGAACCATTTGGTGGAGCAAGAGAAAAAGTAATGAAATTATATGACTAGAGAGATAGAAGACAAATTGAAGGGCTCAGTGCCACTGCGATGACTAGGTGAGCTTTACTAAGTTTTCAGAAAATTAAGGATAACAGCAACAATACATTAAAACATTGTAGCTTTCAAAAACCTCAATCACGGTAGCACTTAGCTGACACAGTAAGACTGTCAGCCATTTTTTGCAGCAATGGAATACAATATCCACTAATCATTGCATTGGACATCTCAAAATGAGCCACAATGTTACTTAGTCACCTATGGCACTGAGCCATTCACATGTTTATATGAAGATCAGAGAGTGTAGACAGAAAGATAGAGGATATGATAGAGTTCTCTCTTGATGGTCCTGAGGCACTTAGACCTGTTGGTCTATTGTGCCATCCATCTCAATCAGTGTTAACCCTTAATAGCCTTTCCTAAGGTCAGGATGTCCCCAATGAGGTCTCTGGATCATCGAAAGAGAGCACTCAGGTAATGATCCCAAGTACTAGTGATTGCTGGGCATTTGCGCAGTAGATGCGATTTGGTTTCCTCATCATATTCACACCAGTCAGAGAGCGAAAGTAAGTTTAGAGAGGAGAATCAGGGTGGATAGCAATAGGCTGGCGAGTAGGACAGGGTTGCTAGCAGTGCTGTTCAAAATTTATACCAAAGAAAAGGTATGATAGGCTTGGGTGGAGTTAGATGTAGGGATGAAGGTAGAGAGACTTTCAGAGGTTTTCTGACTTCTCAAAGGCCAGGGCTAGTCGGTCAAGGGATTGCAGTCATTGCCATATGCACTAGAAAATCATTATAAGAAATATAGAATTGAAAGCTTAGTCATAAGAAAGATAAAGAAATGAGGCTTTCAAAAGAAAGAAGGTCAGGTAAATGATAGAAGTGGGACGGCATAAACTGGAGCGAGTAGAACAATTAACGTAGGTACCTGGGTAATAAATTGGAGGATGATGTGCATAAAGCAAGTATATTGCAAAGAGTTGAAGGATATTATAGAGAGTGATAAGTTTGATATGGAGTGTATCATTGTAGTACAGCGCATAAAATGTAGACCCTAAGGAAAGAGGATAAGAATGGACTGCAGGCATTTGAGATTTAGGTATGAAGGAGGATGGAGAATGTGTGACGGACAGAGAATGAAAAATGACCAAGTGCTTCACATGGTACATGAGGAGGAGATGAAGCTGCTGGACATAACCTGGAGGAGGCAGAATAAGTAGACTAACCAAATGATAAGGGGAATGGGGATGCTGGAGGCACTAATCCCAGATAAGTAGCATGTTAGCTTACCGAAAGCTTCATCATTGGCTTGATCTTGCCTTGTCAAGACAATTTTCCCCTCCCTGAACTACAACCTAGATGTGGGGGAAGGGCTTGTGTGTTCCAATGACTCCTAGAGTTGGACTGGCAGGAGCAAGTACATTGCTCCTGGTAGGGCCACCCATGCCAGATAGGTCGAAGGGTAGGAGCCAGACGAAAGGTAGTTCCGTGATGGTGTCACGTTAAAAATACCGTTGAGCAGCATGGGAGTACCTCTCAACCATCACTTCCCAGAATATGACAGTGATTCACAGAGAATTGATTTCTGGCAACTATGGGACACCGCCCACTAGGTCGGGTGTCGTGCCCGGCAGCGGGGGAGGCAAGTCCTCCGCAGTCGTCATCACACGAAATCCTTACACAGCATCATCATTGGCGGATACAAGGGATGTGAGGAAGAAGAAGAAGAAAAAGAGGAGGAAAGCACCGGTAAAAATAGGAACTTGTAACATAAGGACCATGATGAGGGCCAGGAAGTTTGAAAATATTAAACAGGAAATGGAAAAATAGATGCTTTGGGATTGTGTGAGGTGAGATGGAAGGATAGTGGGGACTATTGGAGTGATAGCTACATGGTAATCTATAGTGGAGGAGACGAGAGTCAACGTGGAGTATGTATGGTACATACTTAATACAAAATTGGGGTTGAGGGTAGTAAACATTGAACAGGTGATTGACAGGATACTAGTGGTAGAAATAAAAGCATGTCTGATGAATTTCATACTGGTCTAGATATACATGCCTGCAAGCAACCATAGGGAGGAAGAGGTGGAAGAGGTGTATGAGCAAGTAGAAGAAATAATTAGAGAAGTGCTGGGAAAGAAAAACCTGATAGTGATGGGTGACTGGAATGCAGTGGTGGGGGAAGGAAGGGACAGATTATAAGTGGGAGGGTTGGGGCTAGGAAGAAGAAATGATCACGGTGAAAAGGCAGTTGAATTTTGCAGAAGATATAAATTAGTAATGACAAACACTTGGTTTAAACATCACCCCAGGTGTAGGTATACATGGAAAATGCCGGGTGATACTGAGAGATACCAAAGTGACTATATAATGGTAAGGCAGAGATTTAGGAACAGTGTAAAAAACTCGCGTAACTATCTAGGGGCGGATGCAGACTGAGATCATAACTTGGTGATGATGAAGTGTGAAGTTAGATTCAAAATGCTTTGTAAGGTAAGAAGATAAAGAGGAGGAACCTTGAAGCATTGAAAGGATTGAAAAGGAGGGAATACCAAGAGCTGGTAGAAAAGGACATAGGTGAAGCAAAGTGGATGGGAACAATAGAGACAAGATGGGAGATTATAAAAACAGGCATCGTAGGAGCAGCAGAGAAAACAATAGTAATGGTGGAAAAGAAGAGGGTTAAGAAGCAGTGGGTTACAGAAGTAATGATCAAGAAAATGGAGGAGAGAAGGATTTGGAAAAACGTCAACACCGACGTAGGCAAGAGGAAATACAAGGTAAATAATAATAAACTCCAGTGAGTGACCAATCAGGCAAAAGAAAAGTGGTGGAAGGGACACTGCGAGGAAATGGAAAAGCTGCAGGAGGAGGGGGAAGTGGGCGCTTTGTCCGCCAAGGTGAAAGTGTTATCGGGGGGTAAGAGAGGGCAAACGATACTAAAGGTTAAGAACAAAACAGGGAAGATATTAATCGAACAGGAAGATATCCAGGAAAGGTGGAGAGAATACATAGAGGAGCTAAATGACAGCAAGAATAGACCCTTGAGCCTAGATCTAGAGGATGAAGGAAAAATAGATAAGGATAACCTCAGACCAGAGTTACTTGACAGCAAAATAGAGAGGGCATTTAGGGAGATGAAGGGTAGAAAAGCCGTGGGAACAACCTACCTTCGCGGCTACAGAAGAATTTGATTAATAAGGGGAGAGAATCGTTTTTTGAACTTATGCGCAGGATCTACGAGGAACTTTAAGTAAAGATGTAAAATAGAGGCTGTTGAAGAGCTTGATATGGAGTGTGGCATTGTATGGGGCAGAAACGTGAACCTTGAGAAAGGAAGACGAAAATAGGCTGAAGGCTTTTGAGATGTGGGGGTGGAGGAGGATGGAGAAGGTGCGTTGGACGGAAAGGAAGACAAATGAGGAAGTGCTTGACATGGTCGGTGATGAGAGGAAACTTGTGGAAGAGATTAGGGGAAGGCAGGGTAGGTGGCTGGAAGTGGTAATGAGGGGCCATGGTTTGCTGAAGGCCGTGATAGAGGGAAGGATGTTGGGCAAGCGGGAAAGGGGAAGAAAGAGAATAGGTTTTATGGACGGGATGAAGAAAGGTAGGACTTATGCTGAGATGAAGAAAGAAATACTAGAGGTAGATAGGGCACGGCATGTGTAAGAATCTGTTGGATATTCTCTGAATTTCATCATAACCTACCTCTAACCAGTAGATTACTCTAATGAATGAATGAATGACAATGTTCACAAAGCAAGTTTTATCCAACCTTGTATCATGCTTAACGCAACAAGCTTGCAGGGGTGGATTCTTGATTCAAGCCTAAATTAAGCGAAAACCCACATTCAATCAAACAACAATAAAAAAAACAAGCTTGCTTAAATCTTGGTTGGAAACTAGTTGGCTTGATTAAAGCTTGCCCTGCGCAACGACCTGCCACGATGGAAACACCGGTTCCCGATCAGACACCGAAGTTAAACATCATTGGGCTCAGCTCGAGTTTGGAGGGGTGATCCTCCAATTTGTCTGAGTGCTGTTGCCCCTGTCTGCATGTGGCAGACGGTATGTGCGAAATGACCTTAGCAGTCAAAGCATGTTCACAAAAATACTTCTACTTAAAGCTTGTTTCAAGATTACGAAGCTTGATGCATCAGGCCTGGTTCAAGCTTTTTGACCATGCACAACAAGCTTGTTTTAAGGTTGATTCCAGCTTACTCTGCTATCTGAAATACAGGGGAGGATATTGAGCAAACAGGTAAGGGAGAGAAAAAGAATAGGTTTTCGAAGCACAATGAAGGGAGGTGCAGGAAGCTGAAGAAATGGATAATATAAAGAGACAGTTACCTTCTTTACCGAAAGTAGAGGAATATAAGAAACATTGATTAAAATCTATGAGATGGTAGTATTTTTTAATATGTCCAAATCTAATGTAGGTAATTGGTAGATAACCAACTTATAATTATAAACATGATTTAAAATTAGGAGATATCAATTGGATCTCTGCATTTGTACAAACATTTAACATAAAAGCTTTCAAGAGCATTAGTTATGACATCAGTCCCTGCATGACAAATAATAAAATGATGCATGCTTATATTTAGTTTCTAGATCTCCGTGGAAATCATCTTGTGAGACTGATGGCTTCGGATCTCCTTTTTGCCTCTCCAACAATTCAAATTGATGTAAGGGACAATGATGTTGAGGCAGTAATTCTTCCACAGAAATACCTGAAATATCCCAACTTGATACTTTGCAGTGATGATGGAATTGTGATGGAGCCAAAAAATAATCAGAAGAAGAATGAAAAGAAGATGGACAAAAATTATATCAGGATCAAAGAAGATAAAAGAAAACAATATGGGGATAAAACAGCTCACTTGAAAAGACAGTCAATCATAAGAGAGCTTGAGGAAACAGCAGATCTACAAAATTCTAAAAAACAAAACCATGTACCATTTGAGAGGATTCATTCTGGCAAAAAGATGAGTCATAAGGAGTACTTAGTCTCAAAAAACTATGAATATGAACCTGAACAAGCAACAAAAAGAATCCCAACTACCACTCCCTTCAAGACAAGTGCAGAATTAATTCTAGATGGAAACCCTCTAATTTGTGGCTGTCACATATTTCCCCTCATAAAATACATCGCAGGGGAAGTTGTTCTGAAAAGGAAGAAATTTCACTCTGCAATAATAACAGCATCAAGAGAAAGACACATCCAATGCGCAAAGCCTGAGACTGTTGCTGGCAAGCCACTTGATAAAGCAGAGGAATGGATACATCACTTGTTACCTTTATTACCACTCTGTCAAACTACATGAATGAAAATTTGAGGGTATCATCTCGGGCAGAAAGCCTAGGTGTCAAAAGTTACATATTATAGTAAGAAATCTAGCATAGGCAAGGGTGTTGATTACATCCTTTATTGTGTTAACATTGTAACAATTGTATTTTCGTGCAATATTCTATAGAATGTATACAGAGGAAAAATCATTCGCCTTGACCGGGATTCGAACCCGGATCCCTCGATTTCGTGCAGAGTGCTTTAACCAGTTAAGCTACTGAGGCATACTTCTCCCCTGTGGATTATTTGGTGGCTTTATAGGAGCATGGTGGTCAGGACTGCTAGACATATGACACACATTCACTCAGCGCGAAATCGAGGAATCCGGGTTTGAATCCCGGTCAAGGTGAATGATTTTTCCTCTGTGGAATATCACACTTATGTGCACTTGCAGGTGACTCCGTAAAGGTTACTACCGTGGCTAGTCCCGGTTTCCTAAAATTGTATTTTCAATACATAATAAAGCAAAATAATACATTATCCTCAAATATATGCCGAATACATGTACAGAAAAAGCTGTTCTGAAAATGTTGATTTGTAAAAGAACGATCAATATTTTGATACGTATTTGCCAGTCACCAAATAAGGACTTAACTGATGTTCACGCACCCAGTCTTGCACCCAAGTACTGCAGTCGCACCCAAGTATTGATAGTGGCCCTAAAATATTGCCTATCATGTTTTGTATCCTGAAAAATTATTGGAAAGCACTAAATCTAATTCAAAGATTGTAAGCATTTCATCATGGCATGATCACAAAGCATGGGGATTATAAAATGTTTCGTATAAAATCCTCTATAAATGAGGACTCACCAATTATTTATAAATTCAAACAAGATTATAATTCAAGTATAGAGCGTTGGGTGATTATAAGCATAATTTCCACAAATACCTACTTACTATATTAACTTAATACATGTACATATCAACAGTGAGAATAATATAAAACATCTATTCTTGGCATGGAATAAGATTACTTAAAAGTTGGAAAAAAAATCCCAGGAACGTCAGGTTACCCATCATTCTCCAAGACCTTGAAACTATAATTTAATCTACGGTAAGGAGAAAGGAACAACACAAAAATTATAAAAAGTCGAATGACCGTAGGGAAAGTATATACTTACTAAAATAAGTATATGCTCACTCTATGCCATGACTCCATTGAGTGATAGGTTATCTTAAGAATTCTTATGGCTTTTCAAAATTCAAGGACTGGGTCAAAACGTTTCCCGAAATAAGAAAAAATCCAATTAGTATATGCCCTTAATTTTAAAATAAACAAAATAAAAGTATTGAAGTAAGTATTAAAAATGAGGCATAGCGTCCTTGGGACAAAAGGCGTTTGCAGTCAAGTTCGAAGCTTCATAAATAAACCAAGTTTACTGAAATGGGAGATTAATATTAATGTATTTCCTTACCTTCATTTTACAGTTTTTCATATCTATTATTTTTTCCAAATGCCATAGTCTAAAACCAATGCGAATTCAATTTGGAAGAAATACCAGACATTTCACGCTACCGAGATAGCTAACGCTGGAAACATTTGAATTTGTTTCTCCCGCTTCGCTAAGCTTCAGTGGGAAGTCTTTATTAAATTCCACCATTAAAACGGACTTTATTAATTAAGTGTTCAAACTCTAATTATGAGAGTCACTTATCAGCAAATAATTCAAGGACTTGATTAAATTACAGGCAAACGTAATTACTATTGACAAAATACCATAAATAACCTACTTGGAATGGAATCAAAATGGCTGATAGAGGACTAGCCTTTTCTAAACCTTCATTTTTTCCTCACTACTGCCATCTACCCTACAAGCTGGTATTATTCAGTGCATTTCGTGACACGTTTGTTTACACCAGCATTTGGTAGTGCTACTGAACTTCGCGACAGCAAATTTGGTGCGCGTAAGGTTTTGCGTAAACTTAGTGAGTGCAAGATTTTGGAATTTGTTCGGAAAGTTTGACTATACGACCGGTGCCTGGATATCGTGTTCTGTGCATCAGGCCTTAAGTTCTGAGGAGTCTGTGGCACACGACATGATTCGCACATGAAATCTCCTCTGTTGTTCTCGCCGTGTAAACACCGCTGGTGACTTGGTGTACCTGTCCGTCCTGAGGCTGCGTGGACCGTGGTCCGGAGTGGTAAGTTTCGGCCATCAGCAGATACATTTTTTTTCGCGCCGCTTGTCTTCCTCTTACAGCTGTCGATGTTTTCTTTGATGGAGGAAGTGCTATGCGTCGAGTTATGCTCATGCGTCGGTCGTTGCCGAAATTTTACAATTCTTGTTTCATGCATCATAATGTTCGTGGTTTAGTAGCTTTAATATGATAAAACGGTGTATTCCTGTCACGCTTTTAGTTTTCGGTGACAAGTGGATTATGCATCATGTCAGTTTCAGTTACCCGAGACTACTATAGTAGAGTAACGCATTCTTGACATTTACCCTGGATTTATATATCAGTGAGTGAAATTTGTAATTCTCATATTTGGGAGAATTCCTTATGGCAGACATAATTTCGATGCTCCCATACTTACTTAGTAGTATTTTACTTTTACTCCATGATTACCTCTTTCATCAAGATATTGTTTTCGTATTAGCAGTTTGTGGACACTTCAATGCTTTTTTCCATCCCCTTTCAATGTTTTGCACTTAAAAAAATAATAGAACAGTTTTGACCCGGAAAGAAATCTCTTCCATTATTTGTTATCCAGCGGGGGTGAAAAGGCATCAAAATTGGTAATAATTTCTTCACAGCATAATTGGCATGATGAAGAAGATTTCCAACCTCCTAGGGCACGGTCCTATGCATCAAGTGCCATTGGGGAGTTCAAAGATTCCGGACATCATTGTGACCTTTTTTTTTTCATAGTTCGTTCAAGTTCGAGTTCACACGGTTTTGCAACCCACCCCTCCCCCGTCCTAGACTTGATCTTTAAAAAAAACTCGTTGTACGAATGCCCTCCTCTTCCCCCGGAGCAATGAAATTTTAAACGCCGCAATTATGTTCTCTTTAACGGAATCGTGTTTCCGCAATTTTTTAAAGTTCCGTTTTCCTAGCGAACGTCTGGTTTTGTGTGACTGGCACGTACGTACGTAAATGACCGTAAGTATGCACGACCTACCTACTAGTCCCCGCAGCGTCTGCGATCACCGCTTGTATGTTCATGGAACATTTTTGGACCATTGCCGCCTGGTTGACAAATAAAATCATGAAGTCTGAGAATAACATTGCACCAGCAGTTCATCGTTGTACCTCAACGAGATAATATGACTTTCCTATTTAGTTAATTCGCGACAGAAGGCTTTTTTTAAATCATATGCTGACTCTTAAATACTGCAAAACATGATTGGCAATAGTTTCGAAATATTTGTGCCCCTATGTATACATGCTTTAGGTTCATCCGTTAACTCTAGTAGACCCTACAACTTATGTTTACAGGTGGTGTCATGCGTGTTCTGGGGAAAAAACACCCCCCGCCACACATCCTTGAGGTGGTTTGACGAGTACTATGGGGATGTATATGTAGACGACTGTCGACGTGTTTAGCTGACTAAACTTGACGACAATGATCTTTCACAATCCATTCATGAAACGGTAAAAGCTGTATGGCTCACTTCTTTGAGATTTCACACGCCAGTAAATCATCGCTTTCAACTGTTTACTCCGTGCTTTTTTGCAAGCGGATGACTGTTTTCCTCCCCTAGCAACGATATATCCGCCGTGGGTCGGCACTTGTGATGTGAATTATCTAGAAATTGTGATGAAATAAATTCATCAAAGGCTTCTGTTTTAACTTCTCATTTTCATCGTCAACCGAGAAAGAGCTGCGAAGGTCGTCAAGATTTAAATGGCATTTTCGATGATTTTATTGGAGTGAAAACCTACTGCAACAATTTAGAAGACTCTCACTAACTGTACCGTAGGTAAAATTACAGGCAAATATTTCTATTCGTTCCGATCTGACAATGTAAAGAAAAAAAATTGCGAACCCAGGCATTCCACGGCCTATCAGATCGTTAGGATGATACAAATGTTTTAATCTGCCGGGTAGATGGAAAACAATAGCCTTAAAAAACTTTTTTTTACAAACAATGAGGAGTGGAAATAGTTGTTATTAAGACTGGACGGATAAGTTACTCCACAAGTGGCGTAATTAGTTGAATCACTGTGTAAAGCTTATTTTGCTAAGTTAACCGCTACCGTAAATATCCAAAAATATTTCATAATATGTATGTAATGAAGTGAAAGAGAGATGCTACTTCGCTCTGATTAAGCCACATCTCGAATACGCCGCGGACCCTGCGCAGATAGATTTAATTCGCGAAATAAATTAAATATGTACTAAGGGAAGACGCGCGCCTCATTAAAAATTGCTACGAGCGAATATAGTACGTAATGCATCTGTTTGAATGCACTAGTAGAGATTAGGACACGCTAGACCTCATTTACTTGAAACATTCAGATCATGTGAGTTTCAGAGTGACACGGAGGACATTATTTCGGCCCCACAAGATATATATAGCTGATAGAAGAGACAAAATAAGAGAGCTACATTGCCTAACTAATAGGTACTTCAATACAAAAATTCCTTCTTTCCGCGGACCAGTAATTATTGCAACAAAAACAGAGAATGTCACGAAGAAAATGCGTCATCATACAGTTCACTTATGTCATTTACCCCTCCCTTTTCTCTCCCCTTTACATTTTATTAACGAAAAACTTAAACTTTGTGGTTCCACAATGATAATTTTATTTTCACGACCCGGGTTTCGACGTACTATAACGTCATCTTCAGGATGAACCTGACCTGAACCTGAAAATGACGTTATAGTACGTCGAAACCCGGGCCGTGAAAATAAAATTTTCATTGTGGAACCCCAAAGTTCAAGTTTTTCATTTATAAAATGAACAAGTTCCACCAAGTAACGCCTGAAACTACCAGTTATCCCATTTTCATGACTGGTAATCTCTGCGGCGGCTCGCGCGGTATTACATACATACATAGATGTAGATGAGACGTTTTTATTTTGTTAAAATTCTCTTCCTGTCACGCACACGGCGGATGTCATGGTTCTACTCAAGACTTAGTTGGCTGAAATATCAAATCCCGATACGTGATACAGCATTGTACATGAACTGATGGTAGCTCCGAAACAGGTTTACTTAAAGGGTCAACTAAATGCTCCATATTACAAACTTCCTTTTCTGTTTTAAATTGTAAATTTTGAAGCAAATAATTAGTGCATTCATTCAATATTATATCTCATTGCCGAGCATTTGGTATTTCCCCCTCTTTTAGTTGTACTCTTTATAATATATTTTAAAATTAAATCCTGTTTGGTAATTGTTGCATTGAAGGGCCAGTTTGTAGCCTTGGCAGTAAGCATATACATTTTGGTTACTGTAGGGTTTTGTCGATTCGCCATTTTTTGTCGGAGGGTCCCCAAATTTAGGATTTATCACTTATTTCACATTCTTAACGAGTCTAGGTAAGGAATAATTCGATACAACAACTAACATTTTGGTCTTGTTGACAGCGCGCTCTCAACGTACATAATCCCGCTTACTATAAACCGAAAGCGACTGTTGTACCTACTCGAACCTACCCACCTATTCTTTGAAAATCGCAAGCGTGTCATGTAAATTGCAGATAGACCATGCTATCTCTGTCGTAGTATGAGGTGGACTTAAATCCCTCTCGAGCAAACGTATTTTTTATTAAGAGATCACTTAAACTGGAAAATTTTCTTGTCCTAGCAGACGTCAGAAGATAATTAAAGCTCTTACATGGGAGATTAAGTTTAGTGTGTTTCCAAGTTGTCTGTGTTGCATGTTTTCTTGTTCAATTTTCAGTTGAAGTTAGGGAAGAGATTTCTCGTCCTCCAATTATTAATCGCGATGAAAGAAAAATCACGATTTAAAAATTGGGGTTTTCTCCTACTGCCGGAAATGAAATTAGTGTGGGATGTATCCGAAGTGGGATCCTATCCTGTAATATATGATTTGGAATGACTACTGTCGCATATTTACATTTAATACAACGGAAAGTTGTTGGATATTATTCTGAAATGTTGGCTAAAATAGTATATGCTGCCATCAAAGAATATCGATGAAGTAAAACGAAAGTGACCTCTTGGATGTGTAGTTGGGGGTTGATATTTTCCGAACATGGCATTCTATGAGCCTCTTTGGAACTAAAATATTTATTGTTATATTAATGATGGGTTTATTACCTACATACAAGCAACATTGTATCTTAATTTTGAGTAGCGTAGTAGGCATAAGAGACACGTCGGGACTAGTTTATAATCTATTCGGCCGTATTATTGGCATAAAGCTGCAGCTCGCCAGATATTTTTGGCGCCGTAATAAATAAAATGTGTTTCTAACTTACTTGAAATATTTAGTTAAAAATTTTACCCATCCCTTTCACATCAAAGTTCAATTTATCTGCAAATTTTAATTTAGCTGTTCGCCTGTTGAGGAAAAATCGACGGGGGCCTTATTCAGGAAGTACTCCGACCTCGACGTTGTCGTGGACTCAACGTCACATCCTCTAAAAAAATCTTTTACGACAGAACTTTTAAATAGCGTTATTAAGTTTTCGACGTTTCGACGCCAAATTTCCGTTATAGTCGTGGCTCGAAAATTCCAGGGTCTTCCTGAATACGGCATCATTATGTAGGTATCTACAATTTTGTAACTTTTCAAGTCCGAATCGAAAACTATATTCGGTTACCAATGGATTGGATGTCATTCCTGTCTTATGCGGTCTACATGTTTTTTTCCGGTCTACAATAGTATGCAATAATTTCACGAAAAGAAAATAATGTCTTAACTGACTAAATACTTTCTATTTACAAAATTTTACACAGTTTTAATATAAAAAGGTTCTAAAATTTTTATACGCTGCAAAAAAAATTAATTGAATAATAAGTAAATAGCGTCTTTTGTCAACCGCGCTTCACACTCCCTATATCAATGCGTTTATGACTTCGATCTCTTCTTCTGTCATATTTTGTTGCTCCCCCACGTGCATGACGCAGTGGAAGTTCGTGATCCCTTTCTATCAGTTTTCTTTTTCTCGACAGTTGTTTTTTCGGTTCGAATAATTCGTAGAATTCCTTCGCAACCACGTCTGTCAGTGTAGGCACTGTTAATTGTATTTTTTCTATAAACAATGCAACAATATAGACACATCAATCTATGCCCTTTATTTCAGAGAAAAAAAATCCTGTCGACCGCATATGACACGAATACTGATTGCATTTCGAAACTTTCCTCGTCCTCCAATTATTAATCACGATGAAAGAACAATCGCGATTTAAAAATTAAAGGACATCAATATAAAGATCACGATAGTAAAAGAAAAAAGCTAGATTCGGACACTCCGCTCGACTGTGACGTAGATCTCCACTTTAACCATTGTAAACGATCGGTCCGAATATTGCAGAATAACCCAACCAATAAGAAATTCAAATTAATCTTCGCCTCGCTCTGAAAGCTGTCTTGGGAGAGACTCAGAGGAAGAAATCGGCTAGCTGAGCTCTCACGTGTTAAGGAATCGCTTCATTAGCGACATCCTCCTTCCATGCACTCTACTCCTTTGACATTCCGTGGATACTGTCCGCGCTGTGAGGCAACCGGAGTGACTCATCCACCTCTGCGTAATTACCTGGGGCCTGTCTCGACATGTGATAATTGTACGGCGGTGTTAGTTCACGAATTGTTAAGAGGGAAACCAGGGGACCCATCGCGTTTCTCCACAACGCGGGCGCCCGCGTTGTCGTTATTTTTCGATCGCTCTTGAGAGAGCGAAAACGTGACCGTCATTCTTCAAATTTTGTCAGTTGCTTAACGTCACTAGTTTTTATTGATCGATGGGATTTTTAGTGCTGTAACTAGCTGTGAATTGTCCCTCTGGAGAGGTTTGCGTTTTGGATAACGATAACGGCAACGCGAAGGAAGGGACCTTGGTCCGACCACAGTGATCTTAAAGGCGCGCTTAAGAATCTTTCACAATATCATCACATGATGAAATTATTAGGGTGATATAATGGTCTGAGTAGGTTTAGATGGAAAAGCGTCCTTATTTAGTGCCCCTGCAATATCTTTCTTTTATGCTCGGAGAACGTCCTAACTCTATTTCCTGCAGTGAGTTGTATTCACAAGCATACATGTCATAAATCCTTAATATTTCCCAAGAGTACAGAAATATTTTTTTAGTACGTTATATTTTTTGTTTCAATCCAATCATGGCAGTGACCTATCGCTTGGAGAATGGATCATATTGGATATATTTATGTGAAATATTTGTATACTCGTGTATCCATTTTATGACGTGTTTTTTTTCTTTTGCATTGACCCAACAATGGGTCTACAGATAATACTGTATTTATTAGTTTTTGTTACGATTCATATGATGATATCATTTTGAGGAAACCGGGACTAGCCACGGTAGTAACCTTTACGGAGTCACCCGCAAGTGCACAGAAGTGCGATTTTCCACAGGAGAAAAACCATTCGCCTTATAGAGGCGTCCTTCTCCCCTGTGGATTATTTCGTGGCTTTATAGGAGCAAGATGGTCAGGACTGCTAGACATATAATGTCTAGCAGGCAAATTTTGGGCGAATTATTTTTCTCCTGTGGAATATCGCATGATGATATAATTATGAATAGGGATTAGATGGAATTGGAGACTCTAAAGTATAAATCTCGCCTTAAAGATAAAGACATTTATCTATCTCACCATCACGTCCATAAAGTCTTTCTTCCCCTTCCCCTCTTGCCCATCCTTCCCTTTATCAAGGCCTTCAGCAAACTTTCGCCCCTCATTATCCGTTCCAACCTCCTATTTTGCATTCTCTTAATCGCCTCCAGCATTTTCCTCTCTTCACTCACCGTACCAAGCACTTCCTCATTCGTCTTCCTTTCCGTTCATCGCACCTTCTCCATTCTTCAACGCCTGCAGCCTATTCTCGTCCCTTTTTACCAGTCCAAGAGTCCACATTTCTGCTCTAAATGTATTCATTCATTTATTACAGTAATCTACCGGTTAGAGGTAGGTTGTGATGAAAGTCCGAGAATATCCCACGAAATCTTACACGTGCCGTACCCTTTCTACCTCTAGTATTTCTTTCTTCATCTCAGCATAAGTCCTACCTTTCTTCATCCGGTCCATAAAACCGATTCTCTTCCTTCCCCTTCCCCGCTTACCCAACATCCTACCCTCTATCACGGCCTTCAGCAAACCATCGTCCCTCATTACCCCATCCAGCCACCTACCCTGTCTTCCCCTAATCTCATCTATAAGTTTCCTCTCCTCGCCCACCATGTCAAGCACTTCCTCATTTGTCTTCCTTTCCGTCCAACGCACCTTCTCCATCCTCCTCCACACCCACATCTCAAAAGCCTTCAGCCTATTTTCGTCTTCCTTTCTCAAGGTCCACGTTTCCGCCCCATACAACGCCACACTCCATATCAAGCTCTTCACTAGCCTCTTTTTTACATCCTTACTTAAGGTCCCCATCATCAGCTCCCTTCTATTATTGAACGCTTCCTTCGCTAGCGCTATTCTCCTCCTAATGTCTTTGCTACTATGTCCTGTTTCTTCTAGCGTACTACCCAAGTAATTAAATTGTTCTACTTGCTCCAGTTTGTGACTTCCTACTCTTATCACCAGCTTTGCTTTCTTTGTCCTACAGAATCTCATTACTTTTGTTTTCCTCTTATTTATCTTCATTCCGTAATTCTCACACTGCTTCTCCAGTGCATCTACTAAAATTTCTCAATGTATATAGGGGATTAAAGTATTAATATACATATATCTTTTTACTAATGGACAGAGCGTGGGAAACATTCCTCTGAAGGTCTTGATGGGGGGGGGATACTTTTTCTTCATTGAGCTTTAGATCCTATGAGAAAAAGAACCAAATGAGCTTTGAGAAAAAGAACCAATCAGCGCTTGGTTTGGGTGTTCTCGCGGAAGCCGCAACGTCAGTGGCAACTCTCAAGCTTTGACGGCTCGTAAACAAAAGAGTGGATGGATTTCGTGGGATACTTTCCCCTTCATTTACCCCGCTTTCGTTTTCTTTCAGCTGGAATACCCTTTCTCCGTAAAAATTTCTCTCACCCTCGGAATAGTATTCCCGTAATTTTCTTTCCTTTTTCTTCCCACATTCCGCTCTTCCTTCCTCGACCCCCCTAGTCACCTAGTTTTTCTTACAACGGAATTTTTTTATAGGTTTTTGGCTTTTCCGAAAGTTCTCTCCAGAGCCCGAACAGAAAGATGGTATTAAAACATTGATTTCAAACAAATATAAATCAGAGATAAATCGACCGGTGTCAATTCGTCAACTCAAAAGTGGTCTGATGGCTGCATGCTTTCGGGTGTTTCACCGCGTCGTTGTTTTTGTGACAACAGTTTAGCCTGCTGGAACGTAGGCGAAACACCCGAAAGCATGCACCCTTCAACTTCCACGCACCACGGAAGCCTTCGCACCAACCTCAAAAGTAGTCTTCCGCCTAAGGAGAGTTAGAATGGGGCATTGAAATTAACAAAAAAAACCTTTCAAAGCTTTTGAATTTCATGCACTCATTTCCTCTAGTACTAACTTCATCAGTTCCTCTTTATTCTGTACTTTCATCTTTTTTTTCAAACAGAAGCATGCTTTATTGCATAAGAAATTTACATTCACGCGCTTAAAATCTCATCTATAATGAACTGAATTAATCGCTGCAGCAAGAAACATTCAAAATGTTGCATGTCTTCCATTTATACAATATTTCTGATGGTATGTACTCTCGTTTACCCCTCTTAAATCTGCATTATTATCAATACATTTGATTTTACATTTTAATACATATTGTAAATAAACTTTTTATATTCATGAGACTTTATGCAATTGCGATTTAGATTTAAATTGTGCATGCATCTGATTTTACACAATTTAAATCTAAATCGCAATTGCATAAAGTCTCATGAATATAAAAAGTTAATTTTCAATATGTATTAAAATGTAAATGTGCTTTCATCTATCGAATCTGATAGTCGCTTCACTAAAAATTGATGCGAGTGAACAGAGAGTGCTGCACAGCTGATGGATGGGCTAGGTCAGGGCGCCGCTGTAGGGACTCGGAGGGGCTACCCGCTAGGTTATAGAGTGGTCTCAGATGGAATGCATTTTTACCACGCATTACATCTCTTGAACTGATGGAATATGCAAAATAAGAGGGATTAACTGCCGAAATGATAGGTACAAGATGTCCTTCTTCCCACGTGCCATCAGTGATTTTAACAATTGCAGCAAAAAACTAAGGTATTAAATTATACAATTCACTTCCGTCCTTTCCCTCTTCCAATTCCCTTTTCCTATGTCTTCTTTTTTCATGGCTGGTGTCCTAATACCCCTCCGCCACACAGTCCTACGGGGGCGCTCGTATGGTTTTATGATGATGGTTCTAAATTCATTCACTATCCAAAGTGGAGTTCATATATCAAATGATATGTTTTCTTGACCTCTTATATTTCATGGTGAAAATATCAGGAGATTTAGGTCAATTAAAAATGTAAAACTTGTGCCAACGTTTCGGATATTTATTTATCCATCCTTAGGGCTATAACGAAATGTCACTTAATGAATTTTTTTTTACAATCCTTTTTTGATGACAAAATGGTTCAAATATATACATAATTACCTTTCAAGTTTGTTAATGCTTTGTGGTATTCAGGTTTTTGGTTTTGCGATTAAATTATTTAATATTATGCGACAGTTTCGCCGTGCTATGCTGCCGGCTTCGTCGGGCTTTTAAGAACAAAAAAAGCCCGTTGTTCTTAAAAGCCCGACGAAGCCGGCAGGATAGCACGGCGAAACTGTCGCATAATATTAAATTATTTAATCGCAGAACCAGAAACCTGAATACCATAAACATGAGCTGCGAAAATCTACAAAAAAAGTTTGTTAATGCTTTATTTACAATTTTAATTTTGTTGCTTGGTTTAATTTCTTTGTTAAAAAATTATATTTCATTTATCAAATTATAGTTAACTAGCGGAAGGTACCCGTTGAAATTCAACGGGTGTGAAAAACATTGCACAGAATTTCCATTCATCTTTCGGGTTAGAAACATGTAGTGACGTCATTATAATTTCCGCCATCTTAAAACATATTGGAGTTTCGAAACAGATGGGTCTATAATTGAATCAGATTTATAGTTGGCTACCCGTCCATTGGTTGGGTTAGGATGAAATTTGTGCGGTTCTTAGCGTAACTCGAGAAACACCACGGGGAGATGCTCATGAGATCGCTAGTGGGCATGTCTTTGAGCATACTAGTCTAACCTTTTTCGTTTTTCATGCAAAGACTTATTTTCTCGCAAAGAAGACGTTTCTCTCGCTTTAGAAATTTTTTTCGAAAGGATACACTTTTTTTCTATCTGGCATGTTGATGGATATGATTATTTTTAAGTCCAAGGAGAGGAAGCAGAGCGGCGAGTGAGAGTCTAGAATAGGCAACTCGATGATTGAGTGAATGTAAGTTAACTGCACTTTAAGAGCTTTAAACATATGTAAATAACTCGTAACGTTAATGATGTGGGAATTGGTCTAAAAAACAGTTCGCAATAGTAATGAGAGGCAGACGGTTCCACTACGTGTAATACATCTGAATATTAAACGATAATGAACAACGTCGTGTTTGTTGTAGCAGCAGAGGAATTATTACCATTACTATTCACTGCACGTATATTTTATAGCACGTTTAATTCCTTTATGTGTATCGTTTACTACGTAAGTATTCTGTTATATACATGCAGTGCCCAAATTAGAGCTACTTTGAGATTAGACATTGAAGTGTACGTATAGGTACTTCTTGTAAATATGCATTTAATTTATCAATAACCCCCTGAAGAAATCAATCATGGGGCCCTTGGGACTCTGGGCACTTCTTATACAGGTTTTCTTTCTACGTGCTATCATGGGCCTGCGGGAGAACTCAAATGCCAGAGGCGTGAAAATCCTTTGAAAATCAAATCTCTGGTTGCCAAGGAAATATGCAATTGTTGAGTTCAGATAAAAACGTGAGATTTTTCAGCAAAAAAACATGATTTTGAGACAAATACGAAGCGTAAAAGAAAATCGATTGAAATAATTAGAAACTTTATTTATTCAGCCACCCGATAAAAAAACTCCAGTCCTCTATCTTGAGTAAAAGTAATTTTAAAAAGCACAAAATGAAACCACTGCACCGAACCCAATGCTTAGAATGGACCACCAGGGGGACCTTTTGTGGACCTGAGGGCTTTTTACTATAGCCTATGTACACCCAGAAACATTTTCTCAATACATGCCAAATTTCAGCTCAATCGGTTCAGTAGTTTTTGCGTACTTGAGCAACAGACAGACACCATTCAATTTTTATATATTGGTATGATTTTACATAGACAAGAAATATCTGTCCTTTTATTACAACTTTTTTGTTTTTGGAAATATTGAACATTTCTTTGAATAATCTTTTTGATAAATTTGGTTCTGAATCTATGATTGAATATAATTGAAGAAGTTAATATAGGATTTATTCATTCATTACAGTAATCTACCATTGAGAAGTAGGTTGTGATAAACGTCAGAGAATATCCAACAGGATAGGGACTTAAAAAACGTAAAACCTTCCCTCACTCAGCGTTTAATCGGCAAGCACCCATTATCCCTTTACTTTTTTCCGTTCAATTCCACTCATATTCTACCACTCTTCATTACGTTTGAATTGAATATAATTTTCTTACTCTGCCCTTCCCCCACATACCGAGAATCTTTCTCTCCATCACAACCTTCGGAGTCATGTCTTAAAGAGTATGCTCTTGATGATCATCGTTTGCAGTCATCAATCCGAATATTGGCTTGCTGCAGCTCTCCATTCCACTTTCTTTCCAGCTAACCGCTTCATTCCTTCATCATTCTTCTCTTTGAATTTTCCTCATAATTTGCGTAATAATGTATTCCATCTTGGTCTTCCTCTATAATTCTCCCAATTCATTTCTCCCTCCATTATTTTTTCAATAGGCTGTTGTGGCGCAAAATGAGTCCAAAAGGTTGATCTCTTCCTCTTTTTTCTTGAGAATTTTCATTCAACTTTTTTTATCTTCAGCTATGCGTAGGACTTAATCATTGGTGATTCCGTCAGTCTGTTTAATCTCCATCATTCTTCGATAACACCACGTTTCCCATGCCTCCAATATACTTCGTTTTGCTGCAGTTATTTTCCAATCTCCACTGCATTATACGAGCGGGATCCAAATATGTTTGAATGAAGTGCTCTCCTGGAGTACCACTTCTCTCCGTAACTCATAAAGAATAACGATGGTTCCTCTCTGGCTAAATGTTTAGTTTTATTTTTATCTAATTAATGTATTAATTTTTATTTAATTTGAAAAGTTAGAAGACATCAGACTAAGAATAATGTCTTGGGTCTTTCGGTGCGACATAACATCGACATTTGGAGCACCTAATATCCGTCTACTTCTGCTAGTAACCCTATTGTGTATCGTAGGGAGAATGAATCGTTGGTTGTGCTTCACTTGTCTGCTACGGTACGGCAGTGAAGGCAGAAGCAAGCGTAGGGTTACATATGAATGGTGCATGAATTTCTTATCACCTGTTCTAATGTTTAAGTTAATTCTGATGACGGGTCACTCCACTCTTCCCACTTATCCCTAGTAATAATGCAAAATCTATCCATCCCTATCTTATGGCGCAAATGACCTCTGCTTTCTTCCATTTTCCCTAACTACGGTTATTATAGCTACAACCAATAGTCTGTATTGATTATCAGAACTTCGTATAAAAATCGCAGGTGTCCCTGGGAAAGGAACTGGCCCCGCTACCCTGAATTGTGAATTTCACGCGCCAATGGCTTAGTATGTAGTGAGCTCTACTCTCACCTGTCAAAACCAACCTTCGGGTTGAAAGACTTGAGTGAGTGAGCTACAACCTAAAGAAAAAAAAACACTTAGAATTAGGGAAATGCCGAAGACTTCTGAGGTTTCTGCCTGTCCCTACAATGGATAGCCACGGTATTCGACGTATGCGTTGCAAGGGACCTCATTCGGAAAGGATGCAGACTTGGGCATATCGAGATTGTGACGCCTTATCCTTAAAACAGAAACCCTTGTTTCAATGCGGAAATCGGAATTAAATAATTTCTACGTTGTCAAGGTTCGAATGTCTCTTTCCGAAGCCCTTACCAAATCGATGCCTCCATTCGGGATATTCGAGGGAATTTTAGTGGTTTCTTTGTAGATAGCCAGTTACTGTATTTTCCCGGTTGCCAAGAGCGTAGGTACCTTTGGATTGTTGGTTACGTTCCTCTTTGACTGCACTATCAGGAGAGAGGAAAGCAAAAGCAGAGGGGTAATACAGCCGGGATTGAGGGAGGGGAGCGTCGTGTGAAAGGAAGGGGAGGGTAGATACATTCGCATACCCTCTCCCGGAAGCTGTCGTTTCTCCCCCCCCCCCTAACCCATACAATCCGACCGCTCCGCTTCTGTTTCTGCCCTCCTCCCCCACAACATTCCCTACACTTCCCCACCCGCCATCCTGAACCCCCCTCCACTTCCCCATTCCCATCTTCCTCACCCTCTCTCCTCATATTCTGGTTTCGCTTTTGCCCCTCCCCCTTCCTCCCTTTCCGAAGCATGCCCCCCTTCTCTTTCCTCGGTTCTGGTGTCGCTCCGTGGAATCTCGTGTGTGCGAGTACGAAAAATAAAATCCATCCCTCCCCCCCACCCTTTACCTCCCCCATCCCTCCCCCGACTGTACGGCAAGCCACCCCAACCGCGTTGGTACAGGGGAGAAGGGCGCCGACGCTAGGTGGTATAGAGTGTAGGGGGGAAAGAGAATATTCGCGGTGGATGCTGCATGCTCGCACACACCACACCGCACGTCTCTGTTGCAGGAAAGGTTTGAACCTTCGCCCGTTCTTTATCCGGAGCAGCGTCATCTGCTGATTTCTTGTGCTCTCAGGCGGTGCTATTCTGTAACTCTTCCTAGAAATTCTAGAGATTTCGTCGTTTCGTTATCTTTCCAAACGATTTTGCTATCGCAGTTTCTTGGGCTACATTCAACAACACTCAATGAATTTCTCGTTTGTCCAACGCAGTTCTGATCGCGCCGAAGGCGCTTAGATTATACCGTTCCGGTGAGTGCGAGACTCATCCCTACCGGTCAATTGACAAGTGGCGCACTTGGAATGAGAAGAGTGTAATGTCGTGTATGTCGTGTTTGTGAATGAAAGAGGAAACTTAATAACTAAGTAATATTGTAAATGCACAGCAGAAAATATGAATTACAGGCTAAGAGATTACGTGATATGAGAATGAACAATATATAGGGCAGCCTCACAACAAAACAAAACAAGAGGGTGAGGCATGCAACCATAAAGAAGAACAATAATTTGTCATTACGCTTTTTTATTTTATAGCATATATAGAAATATATTTTTTTTTGTTTTTTTTTGTATTTTTCTCTTTAGTTTTTTAACATATCTTTTAATTTTTTGTGTTTTCTCCTTTGTATGTTCCAGACTTTTTTTATTTCCGACTATGGTTTTGACAGTCACTGTCATTACTGGGAGGGGAGAGGTTTATTTTTCAAGCTGACGTGGGGGGGGGTCGCAAATCAATCCCTCTTCGCAGAGTTTACTGTAGAGAATAAGCGCGTTACAATATTGTATTCATGACTTTAAAGAGATTTAATTTAATTTAATATTAAATTTTTACTACTTAAAGAAAAACGCGTCCTCTGTTGAACAACAAAATACTACCTTTCCTCGCTTTTTTTCGAAAATTTAACTTGGGCTCATAATTTAAAAAAAATACACGGTGTAAAACGAGAGAGAGGTTGAAGTTAATCTATTGAGGCGTCCTTTTCCCTGCAGATTTTTGTGGGCTGATGGGATTTTGATAGACGAATGACTTTTCCTCTGCGGAATTTGCACACTTGCAGGTGATTCCGTAAAGGCGATAGCGTGGCTAGTCCCGGCACTCTCAAAATTTGGGTGAAAACTGGATGAAAATAGTATTTTTTCTATCTTATGTAGGTGTACGCCATTTTCGCGGAAAAATAAATTTTAGAAGATGCTAATTTTCCCTATAAATTGGATAGTAACTAAATTTATCCACAGAAAAACATTATTTTTTGTGCTATTAACAAATTACTACGATGATTCAAGGCCAAGTAGGAATGGTACTGAATTCGGCTCTTACGGGTGGAAAAATGATTATTAAAAATATTCATCATCTGATGATCACGCCGATGCGTTGAAACAAGTCGTACCTAATAAATTCTGTTTGAAAATTAGATTTTAGTTTTTACTTCGGTCCTCTAGTATTTATATTGACCCAAACAGTCATGGTTTAACGTCCTTATGAAGGGACGGACAACCGCAATTGGTATCAAATTATGGATTGGGATACTCACGAAAAATCACGTACACCTATGTATTGCCGGGGTTCGAATCCCAGCTCTAAGGATGAAAATCCAGGTCCCTCCCCACCTCACCAACCCTATTCCCCGAAAAATATTGCTTCGAGCGGAAAAAATGGGTTGACCGTCTGAATGTAAAAAATCATGGTAAGGTTGCTTTTATTTTCTGTCAGTACTAATTTGTTTACGAGTGTCTAGTTCGTGTGGTCTTCGGGGATGGGGTGAAGTGGCGTCACGTCGCCACGCGCGCCGTGTGAAACTGAACTGTCGATCGGCATCACGTCGGTACATAACGACTTACGTGCTGTTCTCATCCCATTCATCCGCCTTACAAGGTCGCTCATGCACTGAACCAGTGTTTCTCAGTCCCGTAGTTCACCCTGTATTCTTACTCTTGATAGTTTATATACACTTCGTGCGCCTGAACTCGGGTGTTGTCAGAAATGCGTTGACATTGGACTGCGGGTCGTAATGCAGTCGTGATTATGTTCTTCATTTGTAAGGTTAGTTCATTTAAAATACAATCAGGCTTTTATCCCGTCCATAGACGAAAGAAGACAGTGGATAGCGTCTTGACGCATGACAGTGAGGAATTATTTCGCAAAAAATGACCCGACAAACTTGGCTATCGCGCGCATAACCGAATTAAATTTTATTTTAGCTTTTCAGTGTGTTGCATGGTTGCCAAAGTGATTACCGTGATCAGTGTTACCGAAAGCCGGCCTCGGTGGCGGCGGGGTAACGTCCTCGCCTGCTAACCCGAAGGTCACGGGTTCGAGTCTCGCCTGGGTGGGGTTTTCCTCCACTCAGGGCTTGGATGCTAATGTGTGATATGTAATGAGTTAATTGTAAGAAAGGTCCGAAAAATACCTTAATTCGCTCAGAAATATAAAATATAAACGAAAGCAAGAACGTGAAACCGAGTTAAAAACGTCACGGTACTTCTTATCTCTTTTCCAATGTTGGAATCGAACTCGTACCACCGGAATGGGAAACCAGTGTTCTAGCCACAACTTAGATCCCCTCATTCGTATAATTTAAATCCTCCCCGCCAACCCCATCCGTTATCCAATGCTCCCCACCCACCGAATTAAAAAAACGTTCCGGACATTCATCCTATTTGTTTTTTTGTGTACGTTTGCACTCTCCATATTTCTTTCATTATTTATGTCCCCTTTCTGGATACATTATTACACGTCTTTCCCCCTCACCCCCCCCCCCCACTCACCCCCACCCTTCGTTATATATTTCCTCCCTCTCGGAGGAGGAGAGGGCGGGGGAGGCGGTATCTCTCCTTTTCCGCATGAATAAAGCCGTTTGTCTTTAGAGCGACCATTAGCCCCATCTCGTCTCTGCGTTCTATCTTTCCGCCTGACGGTTTAATTATTTTTCTTAGCGCCGCCGCTAAGACAGGACAAGGGTGCTATCGTGTGCGTTGGGAGTAGTTGTACGAGCATGGTGAAGATAGGAGAACGCTGTCGGAAGCGAGATGTTTTCAGCACTTCATTGCCCCACTGAGGAATTTATTGAATGTAAGTACTTACTTCGCAGCCTTATCGTATAGGGTCAGTGGGGTAGCTATGATTTATGTTGCCCATTCTTCATTGAAAATGAGGTATAAGGATCAAAACAAATAGACTGCATGTCAAGTTTTCTCAGTAAATAGAAAAAAATTCGTTAAAGGAAAAGTTATGACTGCTCCATTTTTTGCAGCCTTAAACCACCAGTGAAACCGTCTGCATCTACATACCACCCTGCAAGCCGCCGCAGAGTCGTGTGGCATGACTCTGCGGCTGGCACGTTAAGGGGAGGGAATAAGGAGAAGAAAGGGAAGAGGACTAAGATCCATGTTAATTTAGTGTCTTGCTGTTTTTGCTGTACAATGGTGCGTGGGAAGATGAAATTATTGTTCCAAGCAGTTCGGCAGTGTATTTATTACTTTTTCGCCTCTATCACCCGCATTCACTGTTTTCTAGTTAAACCTGTAGGTACTCAGGCTGCTTTTCTTGGACCTGGCCTGATTGAGGATTCAAAAGGACTACAAGTTAACATGCTCATATAAGCCACGAGTTTTAACTTTGAGCGTTAATCCAGGATGCGACGGAATGTCAATCAGTAAAGGCATGATCAATTATATTTTTGTTTGTTTTTTTATAAAAAAAATGCAACACTGACGCATATTTCTATGAACAGCTCAATACAATCGCGTATTTCTATCAACTGCGTGAAATACCTTCTATTTACGATAAAGGAATTTCTATAGACCGCATATGACAATTGATTTCGGCTTTATATCGCATACGACAGGAACTTCGAGACATGTGTTCTAGAGCTTCTTGGTTTTCCTTCGGGCGTCCATCTACCTGGTGTGAGCATCGCTTTTCGTCGATGTAATTTACTCTATCCACCCCGTCTTCATTTCTCGATCTGTTTCTTCTTCCGCCAATCTGCGCCGCTCCCTTTCACACGTAACGTCATAAGCCACGGTGTTCGTTCAGAGAGTCTTCCATGCGACTAATTACCGCCTCATCCACGCTAAAGATACCTACCTACCTACTTCTGCTACCATTTCTTTTTTCTCGCAACGAGTCCCGAAAATGCATGAAGTTTTCGCTTCGGTCTACACCCTTGTATTTTTTATGGCTCTTTCCTTTCTGTCCCGTGTTCGGGCGACCGTAAAAGGTTTTGTAATTCGTTCCGCGGTCCCGTCTTCTTTTCTCGGAACCATCTGCTTTTTTTGTAATCCCAGATCCCTTCCCACTTTGCTCTCTAACTTCTTCCGAGTCCTCTTGTATTTCATCCTCTTTAGGAATCATCCTTCTCAAATGTCTTCAGTCAGAAGTCTTGAAATGGTGGTCTTCAGACCCTGTTTTATCGGTATTTATTTCAATGATCCCCAATAACTTGATCGCCAGCCGTTTGTAATTTTCAATACTTATTGATGATAATTAGTCATTTAAGGCTCCTGTATTCATTTATTATAGTTTTGATGAGCAATTAGTTCAGGAATCGAATTTGTGAGGAAGTATAACGGATTGCACTTGCTTCTCGTTTGTAGAATGCGGAACAATGGACAAATAAAAAAAATAGTCGGAAATCAATCGCTGATTGTTGTCGGTGGAACTGGGCCTGAATGAATAGCATCGATGCCATTGAATCGGTTGAGATCGTTTTTAAGTATTGATCATGGATCGATTCAAGTGCATGTTAATAGCTCATACAAGCAGCGATCGGTTGGATAACGAAAATATTGCTTGAGTGACGACCGAAACGAATTGGAGTGATGCGAGTTGTGATCGATTACGGAAAATCGAATCGAATCGATTGAAGATCGGCCGAAACTGACCAAACTATTATAGAGAATCCGATCGGGAGAACCCATCGCCAAGTCAGCGTCCCGCATGGATCATTCTTGGGTCCTACCATCCTCTCGTGCCAGATAGCGATTCCGCCGCACAGACTCCTCTTCCGACCAGAAGCCCATATCAAACTCGATTCCTTCGCTTCCAAGCACATTCATCCCACGACCAATCTTCTCCGCGTCCCCCTTCCCTTCGCTATCGACCAAAACATCGCCTTCCCCTTTCCATCCTTCAAGGAAAGGGGTCGCTGTGAAGCTTTAGGGTGCAGAGGGGATGAGGGGTTAATGGAAGGAGAGAGGATGATGACTCAGTGGACCAGAAGAGGAGATAACCATCTCTGGTCTTCTTGTCTCTCTCCTCGTGATTTTTAATTGCGTGCGGATGTTTCTAAGTCAGATATCCGGCATTTACACATACCAGGGCAGATGAAAAAATCTGAGTGAAAATAAAATATTTCCGACACAGAAATAAGTTAGTTCTTTGCATTTTGATGCAGCTGCCAAACTAATACCTGCTTGACGAGTATGTTCAAATAAAATAAATAAATGGCATCCACGTAAACACAAGAATTGTGGGTAGCATAAACAAACATCAATTCACTTTTGTAGGAAAAAATTAAATACTTTGCACAATCTACTGGAGAAATTTGATTTATTGAGTCAACATGTTTCACTGCTCTGCAACATCATCAGGACTGTTAGGACAGGCAGTCCTGATGATGCTGCAGTGCAGTGAAACATGTTGACTCAATAAATCAAATTTCTCCAGTGGATTGTGCAAAGTATTTATCTTTTTCCTACAATAGAATTCCACAAAGTATCGGCCGCCACCAATAACTTCATCAATTCACTTTTGCCGGAGTAAAACATGAGCAAGCTCATTTGAGCATTGATTATTGTGATATTTAAGTTAATATCCGAACTTATGCTAAAGTTGTGCATTTTTTATTTTCTATGCGGTGACACCAAAAGTGTTTTATTCTCTTCATCAGTGTTTGTTAAAAGGGTATTGTTTACCGCAACAGAGAGGAGCTAACGCATGGTGATTGGTTGAACCACATTCGATCCGCCATATTGTCCACCTGTCATTTTTCATCTTTGTCATTATCACCTGTCATTGTCATCATTTACAAATAAGATACTTGCGGGATAGACGGTTCTCCCATGATCAGTAACATTCATTTTTTAAAGTCTTTTTGTCATCACTAAAATGTTAGGCGATTATATCAGTACCTACGCGTCCTTCGCATTACAGAGACGTTATTCGGAAACGCCTTGCCGTGGTAAAAACCTTTGAATATTCATATGGTGTGGATGTTCCCCTTTTTTTTTGGCCGCTACCCTTTGGTGACTCATGCCCTTTGGAAAAAGTAATTTTTTGCTCTGAACAGCGCCCGTATTCTTTTTATGGCCCTATTTTATATTTTTATTTATGGTCTCAAAATGTCACGGCCTCCATACGAAGTCAACGAACGAATTAATATGAAGCTCACTGTATACATTCTGTAGCATTTTTTTCCCGTGGGTGGCTTATCGATTAAATATTTTTTTTAGTGGAAGTGTTAAATGAAAAGCTATCGACAAGCTCCGAACTTCTTCGCAAAATGTACGGCCATTGATCTCCAAAGCAACCATGCAGGGCGTCGCCGGTTAAGTATGTGTTTATGAATTAACGGTAAGTCTAATCGCCTAAGTTTGGAATCGTTTTATAAATTGCTAATCATTGTCCTCCTTACTGTAAAACCATTCTCTTCAGCTATTTTAATTATGTGATCCTTATCTTGTCGTTACTTTGATAAGTTGAATAAATAGGTCACTCTCGCTGTTTATGATTGCATTGCGGCCTCAATCTCACATAAAATTAGGACGTGTTTTCAAACCTATACTACTCTTTCAAAGTGTTTAGAAGATATTAGATATTTTCCTCGCTTCATGCCTACGCTTCTTAGGTAGAATTCGGTGTATTTTCAATCTGCTCTGTCATTAGATTTTCGATAATTTTCATCAAAATCTATTCTACTGACTTACTCAATACTAAGGGGGGAGACAACTTTAAAGTTTTCATTGAATATCAAATTGGAATTCAAAATGTAGCTTTAAATATTCACACACCGCATTTGTATGCCTCATGTTGGAGGGTATGATTTATGCATGAATACATGCTTAAATTTCCTAGTAAGTTCCTAAGTTTCTACCCGCTGATTTCGGAGATGCCACTTAATGGCGATTTAAATTGGTATTAGCGTTTTTCAGGTGAGTCAGGTTCACAACATATGGCCGGTTGTATAAATATTTAGCTATGGGATCGATGGTTATGAAACCCATGGCGTTGTGGGCCTGATTATTTAATTAGGGTTTCAAGAAATATTCCTTTGATAACTTATCTCCTAGTAGCTATTGCTTCGGATGTTTGATATGCTCTCATTTCGCTTAATAAAATGTATGCATATTTATCTTATGTATATAAATTATATATGTACGTTATTAATATTCGGCCTGAGCAATTGAACTCGTGGTTCGTCACGTAATAACTCTTTTATCTAGTGATTAAGTATCCAAGTGATACATCGCGAACCCGCCATCTTGATTAAGTATGGAACTCACAAGTATTAAACTCCATTTCATCAAGCTAAATAAGCTATAATGTTTAACATGAATTAAGAGTTCTTCATCCATATTTTATTGCATTCAGCTGCTGCTGTTGAAAGAAAAAAATTAAGCCAAAACGCTAATACTACCCTGAGTGCAATTTATAGAGATGAAATACCACATTTCTGTCACCGGTGACAAACGGTCAGGGGCTCTCTGCATTCCTGGAGGTAACTACATGCAAGGATACCGCAACACTTATTTTCTTCTCCATTATGTCTTTCGCCACGACAGCAACCCAACATTTACACGGTTACTCACATTGATGAGGTCAAAAACCAAATATCCGCAGTCCTTTATCTGATTACTATCTGTATGTGGACAAACCTATTGTCCTCCAGCTTGTCTAGATGGTTACTCATCATGGCGAGGTCAACAACCAAATGATTTAGCAATTGTCTGGTACGCATTATATTGGTGTCCAATAGTCATAGAATTGCTCACACTTCTTAGATCCTTTATTTTACTCATTGTTTAAAATTATTTGTCACACGTTATTCCGTCAAACAACGAGTGCTTGCACAGAGAGGACCCCTGAATCTTTCCGAAACCCTTATTGGTTGCCTAGTATTCCTCATCAGTTGCTTTATTCATTATCTGAAAAATAGATCACTTCATGCTGTGCAACCAATGCCCGTCCACGGACTTAGATTTTAATGTGGTCCAAATAGTAGTTTATTATATTTATTATTAGTATCTATTATTTTGTGCATTATTAGTTATTTATGTCTGGTCCAAATAGTTGTCTAACCCTTTTCAAGAGATTGCCATAGCGTTTGTCGACAGAAATCGGAGTCTATGGTATGAAATGTGCGATGATTAATCCGTTTCTGTATCACTGAACCCAACATTCCACTCCAGAAGACTGATAACGTTGTCATACTAGCTGATTGACTTAGAAAGATTTCGATTTATTCTCCCTCCCTTTAAGCTTCTGTATTTTATCACACTCAGCTCTACCGTTTGCTACTTTCTCATAAATGGAATCTCCTCTCCTCCGGAAAAATCTCTATCCGGAATAATTAGCAAATTAAGGGTTTCACGGCTACAGTAGGAAGTACATACAAGCTTGTATTTCGTTCTCGAGCGCGATAATTGTTTACTTCCCGTCAGTTTTATCCACACGTGAACGAAAAATATTTTGTTTTTGAACATGGGAGAGACATGGATATTTTGTTTTCTAGTTTGAGACCGCTAACCGCGCATATATTTTTAATCAAATTATTTCATGCATTTTCGCGGAATTCCTTCCCGAGTTAAATGAAAGCTCCACTGGCATACGGCTCAAGCGAAAGCAGCATCAACCGCATTCTCCAACTAGAAGGTCGGTTTAATAGCAGAGGGTGGAGCTCGCCTTGTGCTAAGCTCAACAGCGTGTGAAGTTCACACATTTCTGTGCTGGTTGGGACCAGTTTCTTTTCCTTACTTCGTTCTCCGTTACTGGCTATAACATCTGGTGTCCCCAAGGAATGCTGTGGTACCAAGGCAAACACAAGGTGATTTCACCCATATTTGAACCCGGGACCTTGGCGGCTGCTAGTTTTTAATTCATTGATGATTTGGTGTCCGGCCTTAATTCGTGGAAACTCATATCTTGGAAAGCTAATTTTCCACGTAGTGATTTATTTAGTACGACGGGTTTCGATGGGAAATTGTCTGGTGCAATGTCACACCAGCTTTGCATATTCTATCATATTGTGATGTATTAAACAACAACATGTGTCGCGCTTGGTGCTTATTAAGTGCGACACATGTTGATTAGCCATTATCAGTCGTTGTATGAATATTAGATGAAATGAGCTCGTAGGCTTCCGCGGATGTAGTGTTGATTGTTTCTTTTTTCGGGATTCATTCCGCGATGTTTAAAATTGCAAATAACAATATTTCGCTGGTCCTCCTGCCAGCTTCATCAGTTACCCTGATGAAGCTGTCAGAAGGACCAGCGAAATATTGTTTTTTGCAATTTTAAACATCGCAGAATGAATCCCGAAAAAAGAAAGTCATCAGATGAAATGGATAATTCACCCAATTTTGCATTATCAAGCATGGATACGCATCGCCCTAAATAGATACTTGAGGGGAGAATTAAAATTTCTGAATTTTTATAGTTATAACTGCAAGTGATGTACATCCAGTGCAAATGACAATTCTACGACGATGGATGGCTGAGAATACGTTTGCGTTGCGAAGCATCCTGAGGAAAAAGGTTTTTTTTGTGGCTAATGTATATTATGACATTTGTTAACGATGTGGATAAACCTCTTTCATATTGCCTTGGTTCTTTTACGAACGAGATCACCCGACGCTTGCAGTACCTCGTTCGTGTATGTCTAAAGTTGCTGGATATCACAACACATAAAAATCAATTAATTTATAAACAATTGAACGTTCTACGGCCGTAAAAATATTGAAAGAAAATGAATTCCCCAAGGCCGTACTCTTTGTGTGTGATTGAGCCCTCGCGGTATTTTGTTTCTTCTTGTTAATTTCTTTCTTAATTTTTGTTATCTTTTGCCTTTTTTGTCCGGTCTAGTTAACTAACCTTTCAACACCCTATTCATCCCTCCTTTCCCTCCCCGTTTTTCGCCCATCAAAGAGTACGGCCTTGGGGAATTCATTTTCTTTCAATATCAATTAATTTGGCTAAGTCATAAAGAAAAAGATCCCATCTTTCAGTTTTAAAAAATTAGATCCCGTTTTCCACGGGGTTTTGCACAGCCATGTTTTTCAGAGAGACTGTTGTTCAAAAAATGATGAGATTTCTCTGACTCGTAGATCGCGTTAGAAATGTGATGGGTGGTGGATAGTTTGTATGCTTTGTCATTTAATTTTTTCAATGCTCGCTTTTTGTAAAATCGCACGAAAACCTTCGATTGTGAAGACCTTTTCTGAGTATTGCGTGAGACAAAAAAAATCAACTTAAAGCCTCAAATAAGTATTTTTAGTCAATTACTTTTAATCAACCTCTATCATAAAAGAACGAAGTTTTTGCGTCATTAACAAATCTGTATTTACTTGGTTCTTAAAACTGCTTCAATTTTCTAATAAAATTTGAATATAGTCTCTGTAAATACTAGAGAAAATCATACTCGAACTAACTTACTTATCAGTTTTATGCGAACGACGAAGCGCCCTGAAAAATATGTATTTTAAAGTTTGAGAAATAAAATATTTTAAGGAAAAACGTTTGCATTTCACCATAAGGGCAATGTATTTCGAGGCTGAAAATAACGACTATCAAATCTTGTTGTCGGAACTAAACAGTCGATTATCCATAATTTTTTTCACATGAAGTAAAGTTGTAATGTACAACTATACCAGCCGCCGCTGATGCGTGCGGCAGGTGTTAGGACACCAGCCATATAATAGGAACGGGGAGAGGACGAAGGTGACTTGCATGTTAACGGTGTGATATTTTGCAATTCTTTTTGTTCTGCTATGGTCACTAATGGTTGGTAGAAAGAAATAATTCTTTACTTATCAGTTCGGCAGTACATCTCTCTATTTTCGTCGCATCTATCAGTTCCAGAGATATAGCTCGGAGTCCGAATTATATCCACCGTGTCAACAATGTTTATTCTACAACATATGTGAAAATTGGGACATTTTTTCATAATTACTTGAGGTCCTGGGGGTCAATTCTCGTGCGCCGTGATAATTATTGTACGTGAAAATAACAATGTTATCTTATTATTTCCTCGATTGTTGAGTGTCACATCCCGTCGGCATGTGATAATTATAGCATGAAAAATATCAAGTTGGTGTTGTAGCATGCGATATTTCATTATAACCATGCGACAATTGTCACTACGATTCGAGAATTGACCCCCTGCATTGAAATTCCACTCTTTAATAGTTGTCCAGCGATGCCACGAAGAGTAATGTTTTGACTCTTTTCATTCCAGTTTCGTGTGAATAAGATTCATTCTTGTTTCACTGCAGTTTCGGCCCTTTCCCCTCCTTCCTTATTCGTCTCCCTCTCCTTCCTCCCTCCCCCCTTTCTTTCTCCCTGCATTCCATCCCCTCCCAGCGTGTATCACACTCCCTCCCCATTATGTTTCTCCTTCTCCTCCTTCCAAATTTCTCTCCCCCTCCCCCGTCCTTCCCCTCCATCCTCATTCCCCCCTTTTCCTTCCTCTTCTCCCCGTTAATGCAACCGTGGCTTCTCTCAATCTTCTTCCTACCCTTTCCAACACCACCGCTCTCAGCTCACTTATTTCTCTGCCCTCCGGGGAGGCAATCCTCTTCCTCCTCCTTCCCTTCTTCTTGAGAAGAAGAGTTTGGGCCATCGACCTGCCCTCCCGAATCCCTCCTCCTTGCGTCCGCGTCTTCTTACTTCCTTCCTTCAGCCGCTCCTCGCGGCATTTAAGTTAAGGAGTTTTTGGGATGGCCTAACAAAATTGGAGGTTTCGCCATTTTTTTCTTGTTTTAGTGCTTTAATTTACCTCATCCGTGTTTCTCTGCGCCGGATCCCCGCCTTTAAAAACTTGTTTTCTTTTGAGTGCGACTTCAACCCAACTACTTTTGGCAACTGAAAACGCGGATGGCGTGAATAATTGTGTTTGGCTTCTCTGAAGTTTGTGTATAAATGGGCAATGTGCCAACTGGGCTAAATGTTTACTGTAATTAATATTTTCTGTGTTAAAACAGTCAATAATAGTATGTTTTACACCGGTAGATTGCGTGTGGCATTGTCGTGGTTTGTCAGCTGAATAGCTTTGGTTTACAACGATGTAAAAAAAACAAAATTTTTCTGTTATTTATGGAAACCCAGTAAAATAATATGAATAATTTTTGGTATTTTTTATTTAATTGTGTACATGTTTCGCATTTGTATTAAAATGGTTCCTTCTTTTTGTAATTACAATTGTAAATGTAAGCTCTGCCATTTATTTCATACCAGTTGAACTCACATGAAAGAGTGCCCTCTCACGTTTTCACTTCGGTATCATCCTATCTATCCTTCAGCTGCTACTCGCTGCTTTTATGGAGGTTTTTGGGTGGTCAAACAAAGTTGGAGTTTTCGCCATTTTTTTTCTCGGGTTTTTTGGTACATACTTCAATTTTATCTCCTCCGTGTTTCTTCCCGCCGGATGCCTGCATTTAAAAGTGTTCTCTTTGAGTGCCGTCTCAACACAACCAATCTTTAGACTACTGAAAACGCGTGTGACTTGAAGAATTGTGTGTTTCTTCTCCCATTTTTTTGTGTTAAGAGGCAATGTGCCAACTAGGTTAATGTTTGATGTGATTGAGAATGTCTTTGTTTAACCAACAAGTAGTAGCAAGTTATATACGGATCGGTTGCGTGTTAAATTGTTGTGATGAGTCAGTGAATCAGTTATTGGTTAAAAACATTGTAAACCACAATCACATTGTTCAGATAGTTTATATTAACCCCGTGTAATAATACGTATTATTTTTGGTCGTTTTTTTAATCTTATATATATTTTTCTCACTTGTATTAAATTAGTCCTCTCTTTTTTCAACTCCAGACGTGCGTGCCCTATTAGGAAATCAAATTTAAATAAAATTAATAAACCGACCAATATAATATTTTGAGTTATCAGCAGTGTTAATGCATCCATTGCCCATGGTATACTCTTGTAGGATTTCAATGGTTCAGACGTCGGGTTTTGCGGCCATTAATGGTGCATAGAATACCATAGTCTGTAACTTTGGGGTTTTAAATGTTACTGTAATTTATAATAAATCGTAGCTTTTATACACGTCACAATATACGTATCGCCTTTACACGTTAAACAAATTCTTTATGCGTTTAAAAATTTATCTCCTGATGCTTTTTAAATAGTATTCACTGAAAATAGTTCAATCTATAAAATTATATATATATATAGGATGGGTCCTACGCGTCTCGTTTCTAATTTTTCCTTGGTTGATGATTTTTTATGGTTTCCATGGCGTGGTATCAGTGAAAGCGGTATTCTTTTTAATGGAATAAATAAAAATGTGGAATTTCTCGTGCGTTTTGACGCACGCAGTAGCCGGGCAGCCTCCTTAGTCGGAAAACGGAGGTGTGGGCAGGAATTTCTCCCCACCCCACCTTTTCGTCTTTCCACCCTACACTACGCACCCTTAATGGATATGGCGGTAATTGTTGTTGCTCGGGGGGGGGGGGGGGAAGGTCCCCCCATCGCTCCCCTATTAGGTTCTCCTGTCTCATCTTCTTAAGGAGGTTCCACCGCGACTGTGTGAATCCAAAAAAAAAACTAAATTCCACATTTTTTATATTTTGTACAAAAAATCCTGATTTCGCTGATGGAATGCGTTACCTATGGAAAAGCAAAAGTAATGTAGTAAAAATTCAGATTATCCCACGAATGTATTTTAAATGAGCTCTTTTTCCCAGTCACAGGAGCCGACTGCAGCGCCTTTTTTAACGAATTACCGCATTTTGACTTAATTACGGCATTAATTCCCCAATAACTTTAAAAATAATGTGGTAAGATGCCTATATTTTATTTTTATTCAATTTCTCTCTATAATTTCCTTCTTATAAACAGTTTTCCGCGAAAATGGCATTTATATTTTATGGAACAATTCTATTTTTCCCCGTGTTTCCCTCATTCTCCCGTTGAACACCATGTAATTTCAAGTTAAATTAGAGAATAAATTAGCGTGGAAATGTAACATTTTGTTGTTCACATCAGATAGAGGATAATGTTTTCTATAAGTAGACAGAATATTAATAAAATGACATTTAAGTGATTATACGGTGGAACAAACTATAACTCTTTTGTCCTTGTTCAAAGGCAGAGAATTGTGGAATTTCGATCACCAAAACGGCAGTGCCCATTTCCTTGTTCGATGGGGACACCATCAGAGATTCTGTTGCAGAATCGGCAGCACATGCAATGGGAGTTTTCCATTTGCTATGGTGCTCCGCTCACTTCGCAACACAACATCGCACTTGCTTTCCATTCGTTTCAGACCCTGCTCACTTTGGCGGTAAACTTCAACACAGATCGGGAGCGGTGTTGATGTCCGCTAATCAACAAAAGGACTTCGGTAACTGCATCCGCGATTGTTGCTTTTGTGTTGATTTTCAATCGTCAGGCGCGGATAGCGTAAAGTTTTTAATTTATCTGTGGCATTAAGCCTTCGTTTTAAAATGTGCTATTTAAACGAATTTGATTAGTTAGCACAAAATATTTGACAGCGACATTTGCGAACCAATAGAATACTAGCGTCAGGTTCTCGAACGTTTCACGTGGGCGTATCGTTCCATTCGTCGTCGTTTATGTGCGCTGAAGTGAAGCGCGCTTATGTGTTCCGATCTGCGCTAATTTCCAGATCTTGGATGGAAATATTACGATATTTCACGTTGTCATCAAGCATTCCCAAATAATTCCGCTTTCATGTGTTTTTTTCACCAAACGTGTTATTCCTCTCAAAACAAACGAAGAATTCATTGCGACGTAGCAACCAATTTATCACAAACTTTTATCGTTTGAGAGTTTACTTCCGTGGAATCTTTTAGGCATGCTTGAATAAATAAGCTTGGTTTTATTATTCCTCACTTATATTATGTGCAACTCCGACCGGTTTCAACGTTTTCGTGTTTTTTTAGGGATGTTACATTTTTTCCCCGTGGTGAGTCCTTATTTATATTTGGCCGAACATAAAAAAGAGGGGAAGATAGGGAAGAAGTGATTGGGGTGAAGGACAAAGGAGGTGAAGATAAGGAAATGTTTAAGAGGAAGAGGATAAAACCGGACTAACGTTCAAATCAATGGAAAATTGGTCTGGGAGGTTGGACCGGTGCGTGATAAAGAGGTTGGTGAATTGTTGGTGTGAAGTCATTTAATAATTTAGTTCCTTAAAAACTTGGGAATCGGAAATGATTGCATATTTTTCTAGAAAATTTGGCTTTGCTCATGATACTAGCTTTGCTTGTTAGTTTTAGTCTGTAAATTTTAACCGACGGTCGAATAGGGAAAGCATCTTAGCATGAAATCCCGTTTCACACAATACTTGATCCAGCAAAATTTCGAGGGTGGTAGTTAGCATAATAGCTTTCCAGTATCGTGTGATACTGAACCAGATTGCTGGCTAACAAGTATAATCGCTATCACACTCGCTAAGATTTCATACTTGCTACTTGATTCCATTATTGGATCCGTTTTAATTTGCAACTTCCTCCCGTTGGGATCTAATAGCTTTCGACCTATCACGTTAACTTTTACAGTCGCTAAGCGATCTTCACTTTCTGAAATCAGCGCTATCCTTACTGCCTTACGGCAATTAGTAACTTTCTGGCAGTGAAATAAAAGTAGATGAAGATGTCCTGTCAGTTTGGTGGTCACCCGCTACCATAGATGGCTTAAGTGATAGTTTAAAATGATAGTAAGTGCGCTACGATGTAATGAAAATGCCGCTTGCTCACAAGTATAAGTTTAATGATTGAGTGAAACCTTACAGGATGATTCACATTATACTAGAGTCCGTATTCAGTATCAAGTCTCGGCTTGCTCGCTACTCCAGTGCTGAATCAATTATCGTGTGAAACTGGCTTTATACATGGCGTAAGATTTCTAATACTCTTGGATATAGTTGATTTGAAGGTTTCCAGGGCCTTTTTCATGTCTAGTGTCTGCTTTCGGGCGTTCCTCCGTGTGGTGTCTTTTTACGACAACAGTTTCTCCAGCCATCTTCAGGTCAGAAGATGCCAGGTGAAGACGCCAGCAGGATGGCTGGAGTAACTGTTATCGTAAAAAGACACTACGCGGAGATACACCTGTAAGCAGACACTAGGCATATACCCTTGGATATCTTCCCATCGTTCATAGTGACTTATATGTAATAGGCCCACCCAGTATGATTGCTCGTTTATTTCCCAAGGTTAGCTTAGGAAACCCGTTCTATTTCTGTTTTTTTTGTCACGTAACCGACCTGGAATTATATCCTGATATTTATTTTCGGGATGGAGTTTTTGATATTTTAAAGGTCTCTCTCTCTCTCTCGGTGGAATTAGAAAGAAAGTTGGCCGCTCGTAATTATGACCTTTTCCTCGCCAACTCAATTAACTTTTGACTCTATCCAAGAAATCTCTCGTGTTAACGCGAGCAGCGAAAATTGCTGCCCGCGAGTATAAACGCTGGCCGTGCGTGATTAGGCAACTTGTGGTGACACACTCGTTCGTGATAGGAGTGAAACTTTAGGGCTTGGAATTGACGGTGTTTTGGCGAATCGTAGTGGAAATAGTGCAGTAAAACTGAAATTTCTGTGGTAATTTTCCGCTACATTTATTTAAATTACGCGTTTCGACGTTACAGCTTCTTCATCAGCTACATCTCCTACTCTGTACCGGATGATGAATTTCCATTGTATAGACGCGGAGAACCGAAATTAATCAAGTGGAAAATTACTTGGTATTTATTCTTTAATCTTTATTGAGGACTTTCAAAAATGAACGTGATCCGTATTTCATGATAATTTCATTCCTCATTCAATTCCATTTTGACCGGCGATATATGATGTGGACATACGCTCGGTCCCATATGGAAATACCAACCTTAAGCTACATATTTTGAGGCAGTAAAGCCTCCTAAAAATAGTCATGAAAGGAATATTGGGTAAGAAGAATCATCACGGAAGACAACAAATTGGAAAGCATCTACACAATCATGAGAGATTTTCAGGTAAGAAACAAATCAAAGAGCAAATCGATTTGCCGAGTACATATATTGAATTAGGGGTTGCGACAAACCAAAAGTGATTATTGTCTAAAATTACGGTACCACACTTATTTCTTACGTTCGGTATAGATCTGTCTTCACTTCATCTTTTATGAGCTAGCAGTGGCAAAAAGACCTCAGTTTGTGCGTCACAAATCCATGTCCATTGGATCACTGATGTGAATTGTCATGAGAATGTAATAATCTACGTGTGGATCCTAACCTTCAGCACATCTGTTTATCGGCCATCCACTAATCTAGCCTCCGTCTCCGAGAGTATATTTAAGATATTTGGAGGCAGATTGTGAAATGGTTTCACAATGGACTTAGAATTATATTTAGCTCTTAAGGTAGAACCTCTACTTTAAGAACCTTCGATAACATGCCCTGATATTTTAATATATTGCAGAGAAATTATGCCTTAGTCGATCTGTGAAAAAGTAATTGGAGGTAATCGGCCATTTAGCGCTGATAACAGGATTTGAAAATCGTAATTTTCAGCCTAAAATTACATTGCTCTTGTGGCAGAATGGTGTCGTCCCTCACTTCAACATTTTATTTCTCGAGATTTTCCCCGACAAGGCTACCTCATAAACGACCATATGGTGATTAAATAATCAACGGATACAATGATTTTTTTTCAGGTTACCTTATCGGCCATTTAATGCAGATATTTATGTTTGAAAAGCGATGAAGAGTCTTACTTTCATTCCGTATCCGCCATATTCAAACAGACTTGGCAACTATGTTTGAGGAGTAAACAAAAACATTGGAGTGAAACTATGCAATCAAACAAAGGTGCCGGACCGGAGTGAAACTATGATATGTTGACTAGCTATACAGTGTTGTCGAGTTCATCGTCAGCAATTATATATAATACATATGTTTTAATTACGTTTACATTAAAAGAGCAAAAGCACTCACTAGTTCTGTTGTTTTAATTCATCCCGAATTTTATAATTATGCAGCTTTACTGCAGTTCTAGAGAAAGTTTTTAAATTCCTCTGAGACACGGCGTCAATATATAAGCCATTCTTCATATGACAGGATTACTTCATTTTGAAGAAAACTCATGTACTGTACAGCCATGATGATTGATTGAAAATTATTTTCAATTATTATTAATAACATTATGAGCCATTTTATCTTGTTTCTGTCGAGTTCATCTATGTAATGAAAGCAGTACTTTGAAGCGCAGGTTCTACCTTAAGGCCAGTAGTGTTTTTTTTGGTGAGTCATTGCAATGCATCGTAGATAAACTCACCACTTACAGAAAATCCTTTTTAGAGCGGTATTTTTTCGCGTATTTTTTTGAAAATTTCTGTGATATATTCTGTGGTCCCGGTCGCCGCGGTAGAGTCTGCATCAACAGCGAAATGTATTAAAATTGATATCCACGTTGAGAAAAAACCAACTTTGTAATTTCCACCAAATTTATTTCGCTGGCAATATTGAATTACAAATAGCCAGAGTTTTACTTATGGATTAGCGGGGCCAGTTTTACTTATGGGTGTTGGCGCTCCTAGGTCTAAACCATCAATAAACCAAATTTGTAATTTCCACCAAATTTATTTCGCTGGAAATATTGAATTAAAAATAGCCAGAGTTTTACTTATGGGTTAGCGGGGCCAGTTTTACTTATGGGTCTTGGCGCTCCTAGGTCTAAACCATCAATAAAACAGATGTAGTGGCAAATCCAAAATTTAAACATGTATCCCTTGCAATATCATCAACGCTTAGCGCTATCATCAACGTACTTGGGCTAATCATGAGCGTATGTGAATAGAACAATGTATAGGTGTGACAGTAATGATGCCGCATTTAAAATAAGCAATAGCTGTATTAATACAATAAAATCGACATCCCAAAGTAATAACCTGACCGATGTTGTCCGCCAACCAACTACCGCTACTTGTAGAGTGTAATTAAAAATTCACCCATGTTTGCATTCCTATCCTCCTCTATTCCCAACATTTATTTGTTGCCTATTGCATTGTAGGAATACATGTTAGTGAAACAGTACTACACATACGAACGGTTTGGTTGACGCATCCTGCTGGTTAAATTAACTTACCGTGAATGAATAAAAAACCGTTCATGTATGCCCATACGTTTTTCTTCGTAAAGACTTTGCATATTTTTATTTCCTTAAGGGCGCTGGCATTTTTTCGAGACTGTTTGCCGAAGATATGCTGAATATTTTTCTGTAGTAAGTAGCATGGAACATTTTGAAATGGGCATTATAGTAATTTTTTTCTTAAAGCGCGAAACTTCTGTTTTACAGCCGACCATCTTTTCGCCAATGCATTCATCCGACCGATGAAAGTTTTGGGATTCACAGTTTTTTCTGATATTTCATTTTCTTACAGCAAAGTTTTTTTATAATATCTTTCATAGGGGAACAAAGTATTGATCTAAACATCTTTGATTAAGGAATGTGACGGAGTAGTTAATCTAATCATGGCAGCTTTACATATCGAACGAAAGAGATGTAATATCTTAAAATGTGTAACTTTAATTACACTATGTGTGCCTCATTCGTGCACATTTTTCGCGCCATGTGTGGTTATTCTCAAGTCTTCGTCTGACATGTTGCAGTATCCTAGATGTATAAAACCTATGACTTGGTATCGTTTGTAATGAGATTGTCTGATAGACCGTAGTCTTGGTTAAGTTTTGAACTTGATGGATATGAATTAGATCAGGAGAAGAGTTTAATTTTTTTGTCTATTTTTGTGCGAATATGGCCATGAAATACTACGGGGAAATTTTTCTGCATCAGTTAGGTAAAACTAAATCCTGTTACCAGCATCTAAGATGATATGAAAAAGTGATGAAAGAGAGAAGACGTTGGAAGAAAATCGGATACCTTTGAGATTTCGATTCGGAAAAAGTCGGATGATATTCTGTAAACGGCAAGGGAAGCAAACGGATAAGTGTTTAAGCGTGTGTAGTATAGTTGTTAGTTTTGAGGAAACCGGGACTAGCCACGGTAGTAACCTTTACGGAGTCACCCGCAAGTGCACGTAAGTGCGATATTCCACAGGAGAAAAATCATTCGCCTTGACCGGGATCCCGGTCAAGGCGAATGATTTTTCTCCTGTGGAATATCGCACATAGTTGTTAGTGTGTATAGTATACGCCATAAAAGGTGCTTGCAGACCGCTGAGGTTTTCTCATCACGGGTGCATGCTAGTACAGTAGATAAAAATCTTTTTCTCACCATTCGGCGCTTGAAATACAGAACAATGGGTCAAACGTTTGTTTTATAAGTTGATAATAATCATAGAACTCCTGTAAACGTAATAACCGAGGAGGATAACCGCCATCCTCGGCGGGCTGCCGTTCAGACAGCGTCCTTTTCCGCCAGGGCCTCGCAGTCCGCCCAAATTGTCTTCCTTCCATCATCTACGTAGCTCCTTTGCGAAAGCGTTTTGGATCTTGGAAAATTTCCAATCGCACTTTTTTAACTATCCAATCTCCTTAAAACCTAGCGTTCATCAATGGAATAATATTTTGGTTTATATTAATTTTCGAGTGGACGACAAAAATAAACGATAAATTACAGTCAGTTACTTGAAATTATTTTTTGATGGGCGGATTTTTGAAGAGCAATGAAGATATGAAAAATTTTCCGCCATCACTCCCTAGTGGAATTTCAATATTTAAAAAAAGAATACTTGGTATTTTTACTCGATAATTTATTGGTCGACCGTGGATTCGACGCTAAAGCGTCGTTTTTAAGACAGCCAAATTTTAAAATAACTGTACTGTCGAAGCTGTGGTCGATCAGTAAATTATCGTGTGGAAATACAAAGTATGTTTTTTTTTAAAGCAATGAAGATGGTTACATATGTCGTGCCCCTCAACTCTTCCGTGGTTAAACCTATTAAGAAATCTGCTTTAGGAGGAGTGGAAAATGACTATTATTGAAATATTCAGTCGTCAAGAAGCGTTATAGGTCTACCGTTAGGCATGGACGGAAGTGTGCTGTTATATTCTCGACAGGAAGCTTGTTTTTGGCATTTTGTTATCCACGGAACGAAGCCGGTTTCTGTTACTCCTTCCTTTACCTAAAGCCACCGATATCTACCAAAGATTATAGCTGGCCTATTTGACGATTATTAGAGCTGTGTACGGTTGAGTGATAATTTATTTTTAAAAGCAAAGTCCTTCACGCTTTCTTGATTCACCTGACCGGTTTTGAAAACTGCGCACTGTCCTCTTGTGAAGACTTTCTCAGCCATCTCTCACATACCACTCCCATAAGTTTCGGACGATCCACGTGTTAAAAAATGGGAAAAACCCAAAAACTCACCAATAAAAATCGTAAAAGCTGCGCAAAAAATATATAAAATAAAAGAAAGGAGAAAACTTAAGAAACTATTGAGAATAAAAAAATAATAAAAACATGAACAGTACGTGAAAAAGAAAAAAATATAAAATGAGATCATTGTGAATGAAAAAGGTAGTGCTTTGTTTTTCCACATAAATTTAATACAGTACGTCCATGGTTTCGACTTAACGTCATCTTCAGGTCCTGCCTACTTTTTTCATTCACAATGATCAGTAAATTCCACAAAGTCACGTCGGAAACCACCAACTTTATAAAATGAAATGGCCGATTTACTGTCAACTCCACTGAGAAACTTAAATTGACGGCAATAATTTACACGAACACCCTTATAAACGTCATTAATTTCACTGCTTGCGATTGAATTTAGAATTTGGCCTTTTTTATACAAAGTCCTCCCAGGCATTTAATGTTATTATGTTATAAATCTGGAAATTTCTTTATTTTTAACGAAAACTCATAATAACACTATATAAATATCGTTATTTTAATGTTATTTTATGTCTCATTTCAAGTGTTTCGCCATGTGCTTAATACGAATACACTGGAACAGACGGCCTCAAGTAAGGATTCTGGAGGATAGGTAGGAGAAAAACGAAAAAGCGAATGCGGAACAATCGCAGGTTTTCCCGCATTAACACTTTCTCACCCATTGTGGAAGACTGTTCGCTTGATGAAACCACTGAACACACATTATGATCCCCACAAACGATGAAGCTAATTGCTGGCGGAGTTCAAACGGTCGAGCGACCACCACGCCGCGAATGGCCTTCACTTTATTAACGCCGGTAGATATGAAGAAGACAGCCGTGAAAATCCCCAGAATTTCACTGTGGCGCATTTTTTCCACCAAAGGCGCGACCCGACAATGGACGGGTGGACAAATATGTCGTAGCGAATGCAGTTCGAAGTATGCCCAGAGTCTAGTATCTCATTGTTAAGTTCCCATGTCATATTGTCATCAGACTCATTGTTTATTTCCCTATCCTGAATTTCAACTGACGGTCGAAGCGCCTCTATCGGGCAGCAAGTAATTATATCCAATTCGTCGCGAAACTCTCTTAAGAAGCTACCTGAGCAACATCTCAAAAAATTGTTCATTCTCTTTGAAAGAAAATTAATTTCTCTTAATAACCACTTTTTTGAGGTATTTTAATCATGGGTCATTCTGCCTTCGTAATTTTATTTTCTCCACACACTTTCATCTCTTGTCAATTGCGGTAAAATGATAGCATTGTGTCTCACCTATGAGAAGAAGGTAGTGTAATTTTTTTAGATTACGTTTAAGACTAGCACACAAATAAACTTTCAAAATGCAATCACTGCTATGAAACAACTTAAGGCTATAATTTTCGCGAATAGATTGTGGGTTGCGGTAAACATTTACGTACTGAGCTGTTAGTTAGTAACAACAGTGTTGGAACTTTATTATTATATTCGACCGTGGTATGCCCGGATTCGGCTCTGTTGTGGGAAATAAATCCCTATTCAGGCATTTTTGTAATGAAGGTAAACGCGACTGATGGCAATTCACTCGAAGATATCGTCAGAGGGAAGATAAGGAACCTTGACATCAATCTCTTTATGAACCTTTGCATGGCTATGCCAGGGTTCAAATGAACCCTTTCTCCGTTTATTTCAGCTCCCACGAGTTGTTGTTTGTTTATGTGTCTAACAACCCGTTAGGTCACGTGAAATGTGGCGTCGTTGTTGTACCCATCCATTGCGACGGAGATAATGCTCATTCAGTCCCTCGGTGTCGCTCCACTTGGGGCTCAAATGGCGCCTTTCAGAAACAGCATGGGTAAAATAAATTAATTGCGATCCATAGAGAATGAATATATTTTACTTCAAACTCGAAACTGGTGAAGTCTAGAGTTTCTGGTGCTTATGGGGTGTGAACAAAAAATGCTCTTTCCATATCAAATTTATTTTAGTTTAATTAGTAGATATGTTTTGAGACCATAGTTCAACATGCAAACAAAATTTGAATTTTTGCGAGCATTGTTACACGGTAATAATAAAAAATAACTTTGGAAAAAAAGAAAACTTCTTAGAGTGCACAGGTTTTTATTACGGTGATTTGAGCGATATTTTAATCTACTCGTAATAGAGACCATATTCGAACTTTATTTTAAAATGTAAGCGGCTGTAAGAAGCTGGAAGGATATTTTATATGTTTTCAAGTAATGCGTTATTAAATGCGTGGAAACTTTGTATTTAGGACTGCAGTTTTTATGACAGAACATGCTCATGCAGTTTATGTCAAAGTTACTGCAGTTTATGTTAAAACACATTGTTTGCTTATAATTCAAGTTGAAAGAAAAATCTTTTAGACTAAAGCGTAACGAAACAAGAACACCCCCACGGAGACTTTTTGAATAAAAAACGAAGAAGAAAGTTTAATTATTGCCGACAGGAGACATTTATGTTGCTTTTAATCGTGCAATTTTTAAACGATCTCATTTGATAATGAATAAATCATTTTTAGGAAGTGAGAAGGTTGAATATGCGAAAGTTTCGCCAGAGTTTACTAGTATTATTTATTACTATTTTACAATATTCTTTTCATGCCACGCCATTAGGTTAAGAGGTAAAGAGAGGCCATACATTAAGAGGTAAACATTCAGAGCATACGTTTCCCTACTAAAATGACAAATCGCTATGAAATATTCAGCCTTGAAGGTACAAGGGGAGACTGCGTACGTGGATCAGCCTCTTTTAAAGCAGTCATGTTTGTGTGATGTAGGAAGATGCGATTACTACGCTAATAGGCCGTGGTTTCTCCTGCATACGCCCTATAGTTATGTCCGACGTCCTCGGTGAAACATTTTTCGCTGTTTCTGCTGTTTTTATTACGATTATCACCCCAAAGGCTGTACTCCACTTCCTATGAGAGCAGGGAATAAATAAGTAAATTTAGATTTTTGTCGATAATATTGTTTTCTCATTTTGTAAATATATTGGTACTGAGGGTATTGGAAGGATTAAGCCAAGTCCCGCACGGTCCGTCTGTTATTTACTACTCCTGAACTTATTTTCTCTCGCAGTGTTTTTTTATTCCAAGATTATTTAAGGTAGTTTCCTTATCGAACCTTGGCAATTCTAATTCAAAATGTAATTGTTCGCTGCTTTTACCTCTTGAGAATTATGAAAATGCAGGTAAAAGAAGCAGCTGGTGTTGATGTGTGTTAGATTGGAGAGTTTATACCGGATTGACAGACTGTGAAATGAGCGGTCCGTCACCTTTCAAGTGAAGCTATCTGCCGTCCAGTTACTCAAACTGGAGTATGGCAAATGAAATGAAAAAAAGTGTGTGGAAAAAAGTCTAAGTACGAAGTTACATATTTCGGTGGAAAAATCCCTCATGACCCCACCAAAGTGAAAGAGAACGAATATATGACTGCTGGGAGAATCGAACTAACAGCCTTTGCCACCGACATCCAGAGCGTTAGCCACTACGCCAACTCATATGAGCTGTAAGTAGGGTTCCCCTTGGGTATCTTTCGACTCACCATTCAAAATGATTGGTCAACGTACGTTCTCTTCGCCTGTTTGACAATATAACGCTATTATTTCGTATCTATGAAAAATAAACACTGCACAAGATGATGTCTTGATATACAAGGATTGTGAATAACGTTCATTTCGAGTACAAGTTTCACTTCATGCGACGATGATGTTCAAGTTTTTCAAATGATTCGTCCTCGCTTGGGATATTTTTAAGTAAATTTTGATTAAAAAATACCGTTGAACCTGTATTCTTGCATTTATAGACACTATGCAACGTGGCATTGACTCTTGGTAGTAGAATAAGGCTGGAGAAACTTGCGAATAATACTGAAAGATTCAAATAATAGCTAAATATGGACTGGACGTCCGCCATTTTCACTTGTAAAGTATTTCAAAGCCTTCGTCTGTGGGGCGAGCCCTGTCATGCGCATGCGCAACTTCAGACGCCAGACGCCAAAGTTGAACCTTGGCGAACTTCGCTTTGGCGACTGAAGATCACCTCTGACGAATCGCTTTGGCGCTACCGCTGTCGTGGACGCTTCCATTTAAATGCATGCGTTGAACTTTGACGCTTGAAGCAATCGTGGACCGGGCTTTAGGGGAGACCAATGTCAGCGAAAACATTTTAGTTGTATGAAATGAAATTTGGGTGAAGTAAAAATGTGATGAAATGTGAGTAAAATGAATTCATACCTCGACAGAATGAAAGTATTCCCGCAAAATACAAGCGAATTCGGAGGATAGATGAAACACTTTCGAAGGATAGAAATGAATTATCTTGTATTATAGCTTAGATAATGCTTCGATAAATACTTCGCAGTCCGAATAAGAAACGCATTCATCGTGATCCATACCCACAAGGCGTGCAAATATATTATAAGTCATATATATTTTTTACATCTTCCACACCTACCCAGCACGTCCTTCCATAACCAATTTCCTGTAACCGATTTTGGCTTCGTTTTATGTGTAATATTCCGAAAAAGAAATGAATTAATGGTGACCAAATGCCTGCAAGGTGTGAAAATATTGACGATCGTAATTATTCAGTCACCCCTTCCACTCTTTCCTATGGAATCCCTCTTTTTATCGCGGCCTCGTCCATACCATTTCCTGTAATAACTGTTTTCGTACTATTTTGCATCTTTTCAATTTCCTGTGGCAACTTCCTCCGCCGAGCCGTGCTTAAGGGAGTGGGAAACTTTTCGAAAATGCTTATGGAAATTCGCCAGAATTAAAAAGGATTTCGCATGAGAGCTATGGATTTGATAAAGGGGAGACAGTTCGGGGGGCTGCAGGGCCCTGGCGGGAAAGTTGCGCTGTCTGTACGGCAGCCTGCTGAGGAAGAAATTTCTTCGGTCATCACGGTAACAAAAATTCTAGGAAACCGACACTATCGAGAAATTACTGGATATTAAGGTTGAGGATCATATGCATGACGCAAACGTAAGTTGGTTTTCCAATTAATGTCCTTTACTGCGTGCTACTCCGTTTAAAATGGTCAATTTTTTGCGAAGTTTGTGATTTTTCATTTCCGATATGATTTGTATCAACTTTACAAACAGGCCTTTGTCGCATTGCTCCATATTTTAAGCGTCGAATTTTGAAAACTGGATTTTTTTATCTAACAGTAGTTATGCACCCACCCAAACTCCAGCGGTCTGAAAACGAAAAAATACTCTTATCGATTTTCAGTTCCGATGTGATTAGTTTCAACTTTACAAAACACACGTTTGTCGCATCATTCCTTTTAAGCGTCGAATGGCGAAAAAAGATTTTTTTTTTCATTTTACATAAAGCACCCATGACAGTGAAAACTCCATCAGTCTGAAAACGAAAAAAAATACTATTTTCTACATGTTGCATCCATTTTCACGTTTAATACCGTATAATTTCAAGTTCATTTTGAGAGTAAAACAGCGTTTAAAGGTACGATTTTTTCCCTCGTTTTTCTGTAAGTAGCCATAAAATGAATTTATTGGCATTTCAGTATTTTTTACGGTGAAACCACCGTAAGTTCGCTACTCGAGGTACAGTATCGACACTAAATAAAATAAACAATGGCGACAGTATATTTCCAGAATTCCACTGCCGAGTGCTACCGGCGTTAGTGACCGTCGCGTCGTGTCGGCGAATATTTGCTCACGTAACATCCTTTCGAGGAACCGGCTCCCGCTTGGCAAAATCGATTTCCTCCCTTTTGGTGGGTACACACATACCTAAAAACGCTTGTTACGGTCGAATGCCAGTCCGTTGGCCGTAAATCGTCGATTCGGCGAGACGGTCCACCCATCCTCCTTCCGCATCCCCCCCCCCCATTGAAGAGAGTTTTATATATTTATATAAAGGCCGACATCACCAATTCTTCCTTCGTTGCGTCCAGACGTACCCACCTTCTGCTGTGCGTTTCATCGCGAGGAAACTCTTGGTGTTTTTCCAAGATGCAACCGGTACGGTTTCCCTTTTCGTCCGGAGAGAACGTTGTACAACCGGAGCACCTATTCATGCCGCATTATCTATCTATCTCAGTGATTCTTAACCGGTGTGCCGCAAGCCTCTGCCAAGTGTGCCGCAACGCTCATAAAAATTATAAAAGATCAATACTAATAATAAATAAAATTATTAAACTAATTGATACTTTTCAATTTTGTTATTTTTGTTTTGAAACTATAAGTTTTGTTTGTCGGTTTTTGTTTATACTTTATTTTGCTATAAGTCTATTAACATTTTCTTTGTTCACTGGTGTGCCGTCTGCATTTCCAAATACCTCAAGTGTTCCTTGGTGTCAAAAAGGTTGAGAATCACTGATCTATCTACATGCCGAGGGAAGGACTAGGTTGGGAGCCGTTGTGGTACTCATAGGCTACAAGCTAGGCTCTGATTCTTATTATTATTAGGTGATCTACCGAAGGTAGGTAGGCAATAGAAAAATTTATATCAGGCGATTTTAAATAAGACACAGAGGATATATTTGACCCCGCAAAATATCTCTATAACTGATAGCAGTGAAAAAATAAGATAAATACATTTCCGAAATGATAGGTTCAAACATTTCTTCTTTCTGCGCAGCATTAGTGATTATTACAAACATAGCGTGCCGCTAATAACATAAGACACACCGTTTACATGTAATTCATCTTAGTCCTCTCCCCCTCTCGTTCCCAATTCCATCCCCTTTCCTGGCTTACGCTCCTCTGCGGTGGCTCGCAGGACAGTATATTATAGATTTAAATCCACGAAATACTGAGAATGCCACTTCCAGGGTGTGATTCCACTGCAGGCATGCAGTACTCGCCCTTGTTCAAGGGAATACCAGAAAGTAGGAGAGAGCAATGTTTGCGAGCATGCAGTACAAGGGTTAAGGTACTACTACTGATTAGTATTGCAAATACTATTAACTCATGGATACTACGTGTTATTATTTTATGCAGATACACAAGCATACGGGAAATTTCAAGCGGGGTGAGGTATTAGTAACAATAAGCCAATTATTACTATCCGGGAATTCTGGATAAACGGGATAGTTTGCATATGCGTTTAATACCATTTGCCATAATAAGAACCTACTTCAAACGACGTATACATTTTTTTATGCTCGGAGAATAAAAATTCCAGGAATATAGCTGCTTTTACTTCCACTTATTGGGCTGATGTTTAAGTTCAGCTGTACACAATGATAGCTGTGCACAATGGGAATCGGGTTGGTGTGGTGGTTAAGAGTAGGTATTGGATTTCCATTCAGAGCCCGCCCGCATTCGAATCTCGGCATTGGTGAACATATTACAGTGGAATTAAGTCCCTTCTTGTATGTCGTATGGAGAGCAATTCAACTGTAGTACTTCGACCGTGGGATGGGACGTTAAACTCTGGACTGCTTGGCACCTTTCGTTAAGAGAAGGATAATGCCAACGCCGGGTTTCTCTCCATCCTTCCTCCTTCCCCCAACCAACCTACCCCTGAGTGCCCTGGAGCTGTCCTCAATGGCGCAAATGACCTCCGTTGTCGGTCTCTTCCCAAAATAACCAACCAACCAGGTTTAACGTTTGAGGCTTCACTTTGTGGAACAACGATATTGGAAATAAAACGTCGCTTTGTACATTCCACACACAAACCAAATTGTGTGTGGAATGTGCAAAGCGACGTTTTATTTCCATCCAACCAGCTATATAAATCTATATAGCTGCGTTGATACGCTCAGATATTGTCGTTTGAGATCGTTTTCCCCGAAGCAAGAAGGGGATGTTTTGCCTGGTGCAGTTCACGCTTAGTTGAACGCAGCACGGGTCAAGTTGTCTCAACCCACTGGAATCACAACAATCAGAGGAATGAGAAAAGGGGAATAGATTTCTGAATAGATAGATTTAAAATGTCATTTTTTCCACGTACAATAAGGGATCATAATAGTTGCGATCGATCAATCATATGAAACTCCCACCCTCAATAGGTAGAGTAGAATTTTCACTTGTGTTTAATAACATAGTATCATTACTAACACTTCACACTGCTTGATTTTCCCGGCCTTATATTATTTTTTTTTTGTTCTCTGCATGAATTAGTATCTCGTAGCAATAGTATTACTATTAATACTAACTACTAAATGTGTCTTTAGCATTGTACTGCAGGTTTGCATATTCATTTACTCTCCCAGTTTCTAGTTTGACTGCGCACTGTTCTCCTAACTGGTTTTTGGTCTGCGCCTAGCGGACAGGGGATTGTGCGAGGTCCCGATTTGAACTGGATGAACGGGTGCTGCATGCCTGGTGGCTTGCACGGTACTTCGTAGATGCAAATGAACCCTGGGATAGGTGCTTGGCTAGGAATACGGTGTGAAGCCGGCTTAAAATGGTGGAGAACGTGCGGCGTATTGAGTTTGCGTCTGTGTATATACGAGAGAGAGAGAAACAATGGCTGGACCCCTCCACCAATAGGGACACCCCTCAGCATCCCTTTAATGGATCCCGCCGCCCCCTCCCAATGTACCGAAATGGACCAAGTGACTCACCGACTCCGCGTTGCAAATAAATGGCCGAAATTTTGTCCCCCACGCGGAACCCAACCTCCCCACCTTCTCTCTCTCCCTCTCTGTATTTGTTGGCTTTCCGGGAAAAGTCCGTTTCCCCTTGTTGGTGGGGAGGTTCCGAATCTCGTAAACCCTTCAGCCTTACCCTAATGGTTGAGGAGGGGAGCGTGTGAAGCCTGTGTAGCTAACATCCGTCATTGCCACACCCCTCCTTTACCGGTAAGCATAAACTATGCGCTGCTTGAAACTTCAAAGTAAGTCTCAACGTAAAATTTCATGGTTGCAAAAAATCTTGAGTGAGCAGCGTATTCCTATCGGGTATTATTATTGTCCGATGAAGAGCATGAAACTTACCATGTATGCATTATGTATTCACAGAATCAAGTTAACGTCATCCCGTGAAACATGATAATCATCCTACAATCGATAATCGTCTGCTCGATATTCAACTAATAAAAGTTTTAATTATATAATTAATTGGGGAAGGGTATTTCTTTATTTATTAGCTTCCTTGATTGTTTTTGGATGTTATTTTCGGGTGAAGTGCAGTATGAAACTACTAATCATATTAACGCATGTGCGTTCACAGAAACAAGGTTACAACTACCAATGAAAAATTAGAATTGTCTGTTTATTCAGTTGTTTATAGTTTTGCAGTATTCGATGAATAAGGGATATAATTGTTGATTTTAAACTTCGATAATCTCATGCAAATCACGAAAACGATCATTTTTAAAATGTTAAATGATCGAATTTCCCAGTGCGTCAGACGAATAGCCCTTAGTGAGTACAGACCTTGACCCCGGGGTTCGGATTTAGGGGTCTGTTTCAGCATCACATTCGTAACGTAGTACATTGACTTAACAATGTATTTCCAAGGAGTGCGTTTTAGTACTTGAAATACGTCGTCGAGATTTGGTTACATCCATCATCGGCAGTCATCAATCGGAAGATTGGTGTACTGCAGCAATCCACTCCATTCTCTTTCTAGTTAAACACTTAGTTCCTTCGTAATTCCTTATTTAGTCATCCTTCATAATGTTATAAGAAGTTTAAGAAGAGACTTCGCCTCACAAAAATTAAGCGAACCAATTCATAATTTTTATGTGAAAAATATTGATCATTGTGTGTGAATTGAGCATTTTGAGTGATAAATGGGCCATTACCACCAGCCAAATTCCCAATGTAATGTAAATAGTTAAATAAATAAGTAATGTGTTTCCTGAATAATTAAACAATGGGTCTTCGGTTACGTTACAAATAATGCTCATCCTTTGTTACATAGCCGAATTTCACTTGCTTTTCTCTTCAACTTACTTTTTAAAGGCCCTTCATCATGCACGTAACGGTTCAAGTACCCTTGATGAGTGAATTTCACTCGGCGATTAATTTTCAATCCCCTGAGTAACTGTTAAACGTGTGTATCGAACCGAGCTTCGGGGTGAAGACTTTGTTGATGGTGGTATGGTGTAAATATTCAGCACAGTGCGAATTCACTGAGAACGAAATTCATTCACGAAATAATCGAATGTGGCCTCCCATTTCCCATGAGTTGTGTCTTCCAGCTGTCTGTCGCATCTGGAGGGGATTTGGATGCTGTCTTTGGCACCAAACATCTGTATCTTGGAAAACATAAAACGCGTGATATCTCATTGGTTGATTTTTTGGGTAAACGACGTGGATGATGTATCATTTTTTTCAATTTTCGCGCTTTAAGTGGAATTAAAACTTCCGCAAAGCAAAGCCTGAAATACTTTGTGGACGATATAAAACTGAGGTCATTTGCACCATCAGGGATCGGTATGTAGGTTGGTAAGGGCAGGATTATTTGGGGAATGAAGTGTGGAGAGAAACCTTGCGTCCACAGTTTAACGCCCCATCAGACGGACGGAGTACTGCAATCGATGTGCTTTCTAGATGGCACCGTTTAGTAAGGATCGGGATTAGAAATATTTCCGCCAATGATGGGAATCAAACCTGGACCCTCTGGATGGGAAGCCAGTAGGTTCATGAAAACCATTAGGCCCTGTAGGCCATTATGTTCATGAAAAAATGACTCTTCAATAGTTTTATCTTATTTTATTGCAATTAAATATTTAAATTACTCATGGTATTTTATTCATTTTCTAAGACTGCATATGTAAATCTACTGTAAATTTAACTTCTAAGCTTCCTAATAAACTTAGTCATAGCGCATTATAAAATGGTTCACATTGTACCAACCAACCCCAGCGAGTGTACATACCAACCAACCCCGACTTCAGGGCAGGTTGGAACACATGTAAATCTTAGAGAAAATTAATTATGACCTCATGTTAGACGTATTAATTAATCCGAAAAAGTACGTTATAAGGCAGAATAATAATTACAATATTGTCATGAATTAAAGAATTTTCAAAATATTACACCACTAAAATTAGAAAATTCAAATGAGAAAAGTATCCCAACCAGCTCCGGTCTCCCCTACTCAAGCCACCACACAACACTTTCTGCTGATACTTCGTGCCCTGTCGTTAGGCATGATTAATTTATTCGTGTGGAGAAATTCGTGATCAGACTGCGCTACTAAATTGTGTTCTCCTTACGTATTCCTCCCGCCATAGATTACTGTTATCCTATTCCGACCGCTGCCCCGCCTTCTTCGCCCAAGATGTCGGAGCGTCAAACGAATTTCTTCCTCTCTATAATTTTTTCCGTCATTTGAATCTCGAGAACACCCCTTTCTCTCGATTAAACTGTGATCTTGCCCCCGGCATCGACCCTGAATCGCCCACAGTGACATGTAAGATTTTCGTGAAAATGGTGAACGAAAAGATCATCTGATCGATATTTTTCTTTCTTTTTTTAAGTATCATGGCGTTAGACTCGGTTGAATGAACTCTTTCATTTTGAACACATCTAGAATCACGATTTCGAGTCTTCCTTCACATTAATGGATAACCTGTGATTGCTTCACGCTTCAAGCGTTAACTTCAACTGCAGTTCGCCTTAAACGACCTAAGGCAAGCGTCCACGTTTGCTATAGCGCTAAAGTGATTCTTCATGCGTGATCTTCAGTCGCCAAAGCGAAGTTTCCAAATACAGTGTTTCCATGAATGAGGAATCGATTGAACATCTATTCTATGTGGTAAATTGTGTTTACATCATATTATATTGGTGTTACAAACACCAAATGTTGCATATTTTGTCGAATGATAATGTTTTATTTTGCATTGTTTTCGCCACGATATTTTTTTTTACCTTTTTTAGCTACCCAGGCGTTATATCTCACTGTGAATTTTATGGAGGCTTTAAGGAGCGAGATGTCTTCACAGGTACCGTGTATACGGTAGCTTAACTGGTAGAGCACTCGGCGCGGGGTCGGTTCGGGGGGTCTGGGTTCGAATCCCAGTCCAGGCGAATGATTTTTTCACTGTGAATTTCACACAATTGTGTGACCACTAGTGGGTGACTCCGTTAAAGTTACTGCGCGGCCAGTTCCGCAGTTCTTTGGACGATATTTTTTAGCTAAAACGCCCAGCCATTGACTTAGTTGCTTTTTAACGTCACTCATTATGTTTCAGCCAGCTGTGACTGTGTTTGTCAGCGTGTTCTATGGGCTAAAGTGATGATAATTACGTTCATAACATTATGAACGTAATTAATCGAGGTTTGATCCATCTATATCCCTTTTTCGAGTGGTGGAATGGCAGCGTCAAAGGCGCGAAGGTAATTAATTCATAACCGTTCCGGTGAGCGGAGCTCACCACAACCGGTCTATTAACATTTCAGTGTGTTCATCACGGGGGATTATAAATTTGCGTGTAGGTAAGGTGTTGTTTGTGTGAAAGTTGAAGTTCTTATGAACCAGGAATAATTTTCATAAAATAAATCTAAGGGAGGGAGATTACAATTAGGAATGGGTAGGCATTGGTTTTCACATCATCGGGTTATATCTTGGCGGAATGCGGATCGTTTGGGTCGGGCGTTTGAAGATTGTTTTCCACTGTTCTAGTCGGAGTGCTGCGGGTAAATACCACGGATGACGACGGTTTTATCCGCAGTACCGCATGTTGATTTAGCTTCAATTAAAAGGTAGATTGTTTTCGCTGATTAACTTGTAATTGCGAGATCACAGTCATGCGGTGTACTTAGTTAATGTGTTCGAATGTACCTAAGGAAAACATTTCGAATGTGAGATTTTCCAAGGAGATACTACTTAAATGCAGTGAATAATATGCGTTAAAATACGTGTTACCTGATTTCTGACGAGTGAAAGCCACGTATTATGGTTTTTCAAATCAGAATATACAACAAGCATGAAATACAAAAGTAAGCACATTGGCTATGTAAACAAATCATTAGCTTTTTTAACCTAAGCCGTAGACTCCCTAGAAGATTAGCGTGAAGAAACCTCTGTTTATTTAAACTTGGCAGGCTTCACTTCGTAGAAGTAGATTATGTTAGTACTCATAATTAATGAAAATACTTACCTAGTACTCTAAAAGCGGTCAGTACGACGGGTGGCAACGAGAAAACTAAACTTATTTCATTGAGTGCGTTTAGATACTAGTATTTTAGTTAGCATTAAATTCTTTACATAGTTACATTTAATAAAATGTAAATGTGGTAACATGCCTCTAATGTGAATAATAGCATTAGAAATGACTTCATTATTGATAATATCCGCCAAAAACAATGAAAATATTTAAAAAATTACAAACATTACTAAAAGGACAAAATCATTGTAATTATTTAAAATATAACTTAATTGTTAAAAATATAGTATAATATCTCAAATACTTTTTACATCTCCTCTTAAATGAATGTATGCTCTGTACACAAAGGGCTCAAATAGTTCCTCAAGATGACTGTTCCTCTCTTTGATTCCCCTTTTTAAAAATGAATACCATGAATGCATAGTCGAGTTCGTCCTTTGTCACCTATGTTTGATTTTGTGAGGACTATCATTTTTGCCGAGGTAACTCGGCTTCTCCATTCCTTCACTTAAATATTTCCAGCACATGACTCAGTCAAACACGATTAAATTACGCACTTCGATATATTCCACATTTTAAACAATTTAAACGCACATTTTAAACAAAACCGACCATGGTTTCGGCAGTATTTATTTATTTATTACACTGATACTGCAATTAGACATTGTCTGGTGGCAATATATAATTATTTTCGGTTGAAATAAAATTAATAACAAGGTTTAAAAAATATATAAACCTACAAACAACATCAAACACTCCTCGTTTTTTATGAGTAACATTTTTTTTTAAATATTTACATTTCTTGGTAAAGGTTTTGTGAGTATGTACAATTACCAAGGTGTTTTTTTCTTTAGGGGGGGGGGGAGGGCAGGCCTATATACCACATCGTAAGTAGGGTTGGTTTTTGGGGGGGGTATTCTTTTAGAAGATCAGGGAAATCGGAAGGATTAAACAAATTGTGGTCAAGATTTAGATACGTCAAGTATACGGGTGGGGGATAAGGGGTGGGATCAGGTGTGTGGAAAAAGTCTAATAGAAAGAAGTGTTATTTAATCACTAGAGAAGGTGCCCGTTGAATATCAACGGGAAGGAAAAAAATCAACACTAATACTTTGTAATAAACCATTCGTATCTTATTTAGTGCAAAGAATCATTGATTTACTGGATATACACGGATTATCCTGATGACGATGGCTGAGTCAACCATCGAAACGTTGATCAATTTTAATAGTCTTACCCGGTGTCAAACCCGAGAAACCTCGTATAATAAGCATGGTCTTTATGGGGACCATGACTCAATAACGCTAAAATATTGCGAAACATCGTTACATTTTACCAAATATTTCGGAATTTCGACTGGAATACAAACTTCGATTGAAAGAATAAGAATCTTTATTTTATATTCATTCTATTGGTACCTTTCCCAATAACAGTAAACCGCTATTTATAATTTAATTTTGCAAATAAAAAAAGGTCTGCAGCCAAATAAAGATTCAAGTTCGTGTGTATTTCTTATGTGAAAGTTAACTTACATATATATATGTATACACATCGGTGATTATTATAATAGATGTTTGATGCTAAAGTTTTATACTAAGTTAAGCCCGAGGCTTTATAACGTATGTAACTCCCTGTTTGATGCTCGATGTTGGCAATTAGTCGTGGACTAGGGATTAGGCTTCCATGTTGCTGTTATAGTTTATACTTTGATGATCGCTTTGATCGGGGAGGATGAGCGTATACTCTTACGCTTTGAGTGTGGAGAGTTAAAGATGGTGAGCTGGTTGGAGAGGAAAACAAATGAGGAAGTGTTAGATATGGTGGGGGAAATAAAGGAGGCCAATGGAATAAATTCAAAGGCGGGAGGAAAAGTGGCTGGAGGACTTATTGAGGGGTAACGACATGTTGAAGAGGATGATTGAGGGGGAGGTGCTCAGTGAGCGCTGTAGATGGAGGAGAAGAGTAAGAATTTTAGACGTCATGAAGGGAGCCGAAAGATACAATGAGTTGCAAAGGGGTTGAATATCGGAAAGTGAGTTTTCATTTGGGAAAAAACGTAAAACCAGCAGAGTTTTTAATGAACTTTAGGATAATATAGAATTAGTGGGTTCTCAGTATCGAAACTGCCTCTCTTAGAAACGACTTTTATTAAGGTAATTCAATTGTAAAATGACTTAAATGTCATTTAATTTATATCCTGGACCGTTTTAGAAAAGCGTGTTCACTGTTTGATATGAACAATAACAAAAATCCCACCTTTCCATGATATAGGTGTTCTTCGCAAAATGAACTTAAAATCGTATTGAGTTAAACACGAGAATATGTGAAACATGGAGAAATATAGTATATCTCTGTCTTGTATAAATGCCATTTTCCCCAAAAACTCGTCATAAGATACAAATTTTCCCAAAGAAAATTGAAAGGTGATAAAAATCTATCTTAGTTTGTGAGTTATACGCAAGTAACTACGGTAACTGAAGTTTCAATACATTAGTTCAATAGAAATGACGATGCAGCCGGCTCCTATTACTATAAGTATTCATTTAAAATATATTCGTCTAGTAATTTGCATCTCTAGTATGTTTATTTTTTAATACCTAAGGCTTGTCATCGGTGAAAGTAGTAATTTTTTAACAGAATACATATAAAAGCGGAATTTAGTATTTGTTTTGCCTCTCAGAGTCCTCGTAAAGCCTCTTTCAGTGTTCGCCCGTTTATGTAGTAAGAAATTTTTTCAATCAACGAAGTATAGGAATTTGTTTTTATCCTTCTTTTGCCGAGTTTCTTCGGTCTAATGTTCATTCTAATTCGTATAAAGTCAATCCTCCAGTTTTGAGTCGCACCTCCAGGCTGTCTGATACAAGACTCATGGACGCATAAATAATTTTTGGAACTAAATATGCCGTCAGACGCTTTGATATCCCATTCCGAAGTCCGATATCCCATTCCGTCTAAGTCCGTTCAGCCCGCTGTTGAATGATTTAGCAATTCAGCCTACTTTCGGCTAGGAGTCATCTCAAAAAAAAACTTCATCGCTATCAGACCGCCTTGGCGAACCCTCATCAGCAGCACTATTTTGGACAAGTTATGTATTTTTTTCTAATGCAGGAATCTGCAGTCCAGCTGTCTAAGCGTCCGGAACCTAAAGTAGGCCAGTCTAAAATAAAAATTCTCTATGACGCACATATTTTGAGTTATAAACGAGTGCGAAGGAAACAAGGTCCTCGCTTTGTTCCCTTACTTTTATTTTTGACTTCTGGAAATGGTTGCTTAACTTAGATTCTATAATCGATGAAGTCGACGATTTACTAAATTTATTTTTAATAACGAAGTACTCCGGGGCCGTATTTATTAGTTCGCCGAAGTTCTTATTTCAAATTTCTTCTTTTATCTAATCTCCACTACGTCCAATCCTTCCTAAGCCAGCCTACATATTATTTACGTAAACACGGACCAAAATATGTAGTCGAATGATTGGAAGAGTCCATTACTCCCATGAACGGGTAACTTGTCATATCGTTCCCTAAATTGTCGAGCTTACGGCCTCAAACACACTCCCATTTTTTATGGGAGTGTGTTTTAGGTATGGGAGAATGAGACCCTGTTTTGCAATTAAGCAGGAGGCGAAGTTAGTATACGTAATGTCACCATTGCGGTATAGTGTTTTCTAGGATATGTATTTTTGGAGACAACGATGACGTAGCTTAGTCGGTCCCTGACATAAGTGTGCTCTTTCCATGAGATGAAATAAATTTTGGGTTTAATGTGTCCGGAAGCATGTATTTTGTTCTTACTTTTATGAAAATAATAAGACCAGTCTTCGCTTTATGCAGTCAGGCGGGGGAATTTGAGCTTATTATTCTCTAACTTAAGTTTTTGTTATGACTCTAGTTCGCCTAAATATCTATTTTTAATGATTCGTCAACCACTAAAGTCTATTATCCAATTTTTGGTATGGTGCAGAAGATCTGTTTTTATTTTATAAGTACGGTGTAATACACATCGCCAATATTGAGTTCTTTTTACCGAGGCCGCTCATATGCCTCATTTTTGTGTCACTGCCTCGCAGGCGAAGACAAGAAAATGTGAGGCATAAGAGGTGGAGATGAAACAAAGGAGTTATCTGGTGTAATATTTTTTGCATTCTAACTCTAGTGTGCCTAAATTTATATTATTGAAAATCATTAAATCCTGTCGTTAATAATGTAGTCCTTTGTTGTGCTGTGGGATGTCACACGTATCTCCTACATTACATTTACATAATTCTCTGTGAGCCCCTGTAATGGCGTATGGTTGAGGGTTTTAGGACACTAGCCAAGAAAAAGGGAGGGACTAGAGGAAAGGAATTGGAAAAGGACGAACAAAACTGCATGTTGACAAGGTGCCTAATTATATCGCTCTATTCTTATTGTGGTCATTTACTGTTCGTGGGAAGAAGGAATTTTTGTGCCTTTCGGTTCTGTAGTCTCTTTTGTTTTGTCGATATAGTGCGGGGATAAAATATTATCCTCCCTCTCTCCCTGAAACTTGCCTGATCTGCAGTGTTTAATTATCTTAGCCAAACGTATAGCCTTCGTGACTCTCGCGGCTCCCTACGTAGTCCTTTCATCAGCTGTTCTACACTCTCTGTTAAATACCCATGGGTTAAGAATAAATGCCGAAGAGAGAAAGGTTAAGTAGCAGTCAGACAGCACAAGTGATATGAAAACATTAACGTCAGCCAATTAAACTCGCAGTAATCACGGTATGAAGTATATAGTCGAGTTTTTGTTCTGTTTGCCGCAGCTTTTTGAGAAGCAAGGTTGTTACAAGGTTGAAGCAAGGTGGAAGAAAGGGGAATCCATAACAAATGAGTAGAAGGAGAAACGAGGAATGAGGTTCTTTGCATTCTGAACATTGATTTTCACAGTGTGCTCACCTTGCGTATTTCCTCCAACTTCCGTTAGCTGTATCTCTCATGCTTCCCATTGTTGTCGGATGCTGCAGGCTATAAGGCCTGGCCCGTTGCATCTGAGGATTAAATGAAAAAAAAGCAATGAAAACAGGAAAGTATTCTCTTCGGAGAGTTGGGGGGAGGGTTGATGGAGGAATGTCCATTAATTACGTCGTCCTTAATCTTCTCATTGCGTGGGGAAAGAAGACTCGGGGCTAATTCGCCCCATTGGGTTCGGTAGGGTTGAGGGATGGGCGCCTTAATGAGTCGACATGGGAGGAGGAAATGGGAAAGGCGCCGCCTGACTTCGATGCACTTCCTTTCGAGTCAACGATCCGAGTCGGGTGCCTACAGACATTCCTTCATCCCCCCCGAACCAGAAGGATGCAACTCGTTGGAATTCAATTGGACTTAATGCCCGCGGACACCCTCCTCAATGCTGAGGACAGGCGTGGATGAGATTCTGCTGTTTATCAATTTCCAATGGCACCCCTTCAATGTTATTGAGGTTTTTTCTAGCTACCAAGCGAGTCAAAACTCATCAAAAATCTAGACTTTTTCATTATCATCATCATCAACATCTTCATTAATAATCGAACTGATAGAGGCTTAGTCTTTGATCTATTTCATTCCGACAATAAAAAGATTTTCTGGGTACTCCTAGAATTGCTTCTAGTTCTACACCCTTCTCCGACTAATTTAATGGCCTAATCAGCTGTTCAATAATTTAAATTTTGTAAGGTACAGAATTACTTATTTTTTCCTTCAGTTTCCAATCTTACCTCAAAGTCTACCCTCATTAGCAGTATTCTGTATTCCGTCTCTTGTCTACAATCAGATTTCCACAAAAATAGTTTGGTGTATGAGTTTTTTCCGGCATAGTGACCATTGTTATCCCTAATTTTGTGTATATTCAAGGGTGAATTTCAGTAAAGAAGCGGGTTTGAAAAGTAGTATTTGTGAAGGAAATTTGAAAATACTTTTTTGCACGAGTACCAATCTGCTTAAAAATAATTTATTAAAACATGGAAACCTTTTATTTCCAAACTCTACGGAATTTATTATTTTTTTCTTAAAATTTTATCCTGTGAATGATAATAATATTATCGTCTCGGCTAGATATTTGCTTTCCCACTTGGACACCTATTCAATCAACTTTCTCAATTTATATATTTATATATTTTTATATTTTTTATTTATATTCTGGACACTGAAATCAAGGAAAATTAGCTACTTTTTCAATTCATTTTTATTTAAGTTACGCAGTCACATGAAGTTGTTCTATCCTAAATAATATACCTATCAATCTTTTAAAGTTTTTTTTCGATAGAGCAATTCGAATTCAAAATTTTATGAAAAAATTTAAACAAGAAAAGACTCACCGATCTATAGCATGGAAGATAATATGCGCGAGAAAATGCAGCGCAGTGAGAGATTGCTTAGTTGTGAAGGTGTGATTTCGTGTAGTGAATCGAAAAACCTGCTTATTTGAACTTCGATTCAGTATAGTAATACTCGCAGAAGCCTAGAGCATCGATTGTGGCCAAGAGAGACAACAGAGCTATATAGCAAAGAAATGAGCATGGGCTTCGCACCCACCTTGTAGTAGCCATTTAACAGAGGCATAATGGCCGCTTTAAGAATTGACCGTGACATTTCTTGGCTCTCCCGACTACATTGTGACTCTTGGTGTAATTGGTTGAGTAGTAGAAACGCCTGGAGCTGAGAAAATGGAACTGTGGAGGTCACAACTCGGTAATTTTTTGTCGATCTTCGAGTCTAGCCTCGCGAAACATTTATTTTATTTTAGCCATTCCTTCAAAGGTATTGGCATAAATGAGCAATCCCAGAATACTCCTTCACATTTTCTTGAGAGAGTTTGATGAAACAGATAAAGAGAGGAATAAATATAATTCGTTCTTTCTTTTAAATAACACGACAGTTGCTTCTTCGATTCGAATAATTTTGCAGAATTTCTTGGCTTGCATTCCCGTCAGTGTAGACAGGGTGAATTGTATTTTTGTTTGTTTCTATAAAAAACGCAACCATACAGACATATTTCAGTAAACAGCGCAGTAAAAAAATCTCGTATTTCTGTCAAAATCGTGAAAACACAGAATGTTCTAATTAAGAGAAAAGAATTACCTGTAGACTCCTCGCGAAATTATTGATTTCAACTGTGGACCGCTTACGACATTTATAACATTGGCATTTCCACCGGGATGCTGTACTAGGACGGCGGACAAGTCAATGGAACGATCTGAGGGTAGATTATGACGAACTTGAACTGCGTCATTCATTTTGGGGAGCAACCTAATTGTATACAAGAAGAGATCGATGCGTTGATTGCGTTCGTATTTTTTAAACATTGAGATTGTAAAAAAATCTCATTTGGATACAATACATATGTTTAAAATATCATGTTATTAAAATGTATTAGGTTAAATACTATTATACTTTCCTCAAATTACTATCTACTAATGTAGACAGCAAACATCGTGTAGACCGCATGCTTCATGAATACCATTCAACTCGCATATGCAAATAATAGAAATGCGCATGCTCTTTAAGTCTAGGCTGAACGACTTGCCCGAAAGCTTTAGAAATCGACTCACGTCCACAAGACGCGCTCGCTCGCTACATCCTCCGACTGCAATATTTATCCCCGGGGCAGATTCCTATACGATCCAAGCCGCATTCCCTCGATAAATTAAGAGTAAATGGATAAGACGGGTGAAAGTCGAGCAGCGCAGATTTTTCCCCCTTGTTTTGCGTCTATAAAGGTCTCATTAACCAACAGTAGTACGTTTCGAATCACGCACTAGCTGCATGACTGCCGAGTCTCCAACCTTGTAAGTGGAATTTGCAGCAGGATTTTCTTTTTTTTTTGCTACAGGTTTTCTTTTTTTCGGACTCTGAAACATGTATGGGTGTGTATACGAATTTCTGTGGATGTGCGTAAGCGCCCAACCCATGACCTTATGTCTTCGGGGTCATCATAATGTCACATTTGACGTGTTTCTCTATTGGGTTTTTTTCTAAGTGTTTGCAGATATTGACTCTTCTGTCTTTCAAAAATTTCGATTGCTGTTTTACATTTTTTTAAATCAGGCTTGGCACCTTGACGACAATGCTCAACATTTTAAACCCTGGGTCTTGTATGTTGTATCTTTCCTGGCCAAAGCCAGTGTTCCATGGTCATATATTTACTTTGCTTATGTTTTTTTTTTTCAAATTGTTAATTTTGTCAAATAAAAATTGTGACGAACGAAAAATAGAGACGAACAATTGTTGCTCGTCTCTATTTTTCACTGAAAACAATTGGAACAGGAAACGAGTGACTGAAAGCCGGATATTAACATTTTGTACATACTCTTACGTTACTTTATCGTAAAAATACATGGTAGTCATAGATTAATTAATATGTAGCTCGTTTTAACGCACGTACTCGGTCCACGGTAGGTCCATTGAACCAGAACTAAAAGCGTCTCTATTTAGTCTGTTCAAGTTATTTTGGATCAAATATTTTTTCAGGAAATATGATGAAATTTCAATCACTTCAAAATTGGTATGTCACACTCCAAATCGTTTTGTCTTAGTTTTGATAAAAAATTTGACCGTCGGACACCCGCTAAATCAATAGTTTCCAAGTGAATATGATGGAATACCGCATAGTTTCCCGAGAGCGAGTTTTATTCACTTGTTAATTTTAATTTTACACTGTCACAAAACCGATACGACTGCTACTTTTCCTCCATCTGCTGAACCAAACTCTTCTGCGTTCCTTTTGTCATACGTCTGTATCGAGTTCCTCTCTCGTGAGTAGAATTAGTCGGAATCAATTCGTAGAACGATTTCGTCGCCCTCGAAGATGCTGAATGAATACTCATTCCTCATTCTTATTCGTTCGAGGCGCTAGCGATGTCCTTGATCGCCCTGATAGTGTCGGGACTGCGGTGGATGCCCTCTCAAACGGAGAGCGCGGACAAGGTATAAGCAACGTCTTTCCGACCACCGGAAACGATGTCTGCGCCTGTTTTGGAGGACGCTGGAATACACCTGAGTGACAGATGATCGATGTCATCCCCATGTATGCTTACCCTGGATCTTACCTCAATGACTGACTACCCTGGGGCCAATTCTTATACATATCGACAGTAACAACCAATGATGACATAAGAAATGATGCCATTTCTTATGTCATCATCATTAGTCTTTCAAATCTAAGAATGGTTTATTGCAGCCCTCCAATCTACCCTGTCCCCTGCTAACTCCTATACATCCTTCTAGCTCTTCTTTTTCATATTTCGTTTTAGTTAGTCCATGTCTTGCTCGTGGTTCTTTCCCTTTTATTATATTCCTTCCGAATTCGTTGATTCTCAAAGTGTGGCCTACCCATCTGGACCTTGTCCACCAGATAGTGCTCCATATGGTCTTCTCCTCTTCAATTTTCTGTACACTTCATCGTTTGTAATCAAATCCGTCCATTTGAGCATCAGTGTCTGCCTCCAAGCACCAGTATCAGATTTCGGAAACCTTTATTACCTTCTGCCCCTGCTTTCCAATGGTCCTAATCGGTTGTCTCTTCTACTTCGCAGTTTTTTCATCTTGCAAATCGTCTTTCAAATTTTCTCTCCTTTCATATGGTCTCTACCAATCTTCTATGACACCATATATCCATTTATTCATATTTTAGTCCTGCTTATGTCACTGCCCAGGGATCGTTGCCATGCAGTGGTCTGCTGCTATTTTTTTAAGTGTTGTTTCCTTATTTTCAAGCTTGTGCTCCTAGCTAGTTAGTAGACTCGTCCTTTGATTGAACGTCTCCTTTAATATCTCTCAAGAAGCATTAAAGGCTCTTTTTTTTGATTCCTTTCCAAGCAAGTTTTCTAAAGATCTCACTGGATCTTGTTAAAACGCGAAACGTAAGACTCTCCCTTTCCATCCCTTTGTTGGATTGAGTATCCCACGGGGAGATGATAAAAACGCTTCCCAGCATTCTCAACAACTTGCTTTTCCGGTGTTGATGCGTCCACTTCCTAGTCTCTCCTCTTGCAGTTGGCTAATCGATCGAGTCCATTCATTCGACCATCCTCCATTCACTCACTTATATTCCAGCGCTTCGCCGCTATTCAGCTGACTTCGATCGTCTGGTCGCGAGACACTCGATTAATTGGGTTAATTAAGGAACACGACCGATATCCGAGATCTTCCTTAGCCGTATCTTAGGGATAGTCGGAGGGAGGGAGAGAGGCACCCGTCTTCGGAATATTGACCTACCCTCGTAAGGAAAGTTACTTCGCAAGGGATCCTCTAGTTTTACGTCTCACGTTAACCCTTATTAAAAGAGTAATCACAAAAAAATCGGAGTTTTATCATTAGATGATGGGTTACTTTTTGATAATGAGTATAAATGCAGCTAATGCGCCGTAACCATACGTATTGTCACAGATTTTACCGTGATAATCCGATATTATTAGGTACCTATATATTAGGTTAATTACGGGTTTAAGTAGATTTAAATTGGAAGAGAGTTAAAACCTTCTAGGTTTTTACTGGCGCAATTCCCTATCTCCTTACACATCGTGTTTTTACATCTCAGCATACGTCCTACCTCTCTTCCAGTATTCCACGTTTCTGATAGGTACGCCTACCTACATCGTGTATAACCGTACAAGCCACCTCAAGGGCGTGTGGCAGGTGGTGGCACCACACCTGCCATGTACTAATCGTCAAATACACCATCACATTTTTGTTATCTATTTTACTCTGTGTACTATTAAGTAACGTAGGTGTACGGAGATTTTACATTCAATGCAGCTTCAAACTATCATTTTACTCTTGAGGAATGGATACTGCACTCATAACATCTCGGGGGGGGCTTTTTTTTAAGTTCAGTCATGCTAGCATGCAAAACGAGTAAAAACTTAGAGACCCATCATGCAATAGTATTTAAATTGTATTTTCATGCAAAAAAGAAAAAAAAACACAAACAAAAGAAGTATTAAAAAACAACGTTACTGATCGTCACCATTTACATTATTGGTGGCTTCGATCACAGCTATTGAGGTCCCTAATTGTAAATACACAGAGAAAATGACGTTTTAAACCTTCCATGATGTAGTCTGTTTCTCGTATTTTATGCCACGTGTGAAGCCACGCTCCACATGAATGCCCTCAGATACTTTTTCATCCTGTGCTACTACGGAAGCATCTGTTTTGACGCAGAAATTGTTTCTCGTTGTGAATGCTTCCTCATCTTGGGCTGTAATCAATACCGTCTTTACCATAAGGGCACACGGGGCCCGAACCCAGGGCCCCCGACCTCACGGGGGCTCCGAAATGCCGATGTATTTGCTTAGACAAAAAAGGAACTCAATTTTTTCAAGTAGATACCTACTAAAATTACCGTCAGATTGTCAATTTTTTCCAGAGAGTGAATAGTGAACAACAATAAAGTTTAACAACAATAAAGTTTAACAACAATAAAGTTTAACAACAATAAAGTTTAACGACAACAAAGATTAACCACAAGAAAGTTTAACAACAATTCAGTGTAAAAACAATAACAAGTTTAACAACAATAAATATATATTATTTGCTCTTTGGTGAAACTGATTAACTGCGACACAAGCATAATAAATATATAGTCATAACAGAAAAATATTTTTTCTTGTCATTCCCTTTTTTTACTTTCCAACGGGGCCCCAAATTTTTGTGTGCCCAGGGGCCCCGGCATGTCCTAATACGTCCCTGGCTGTAATGCCTTTGATCTCTGTTGCGCTTCTTTCATTTCATATAATGTTGCTTCCGAGGTGTTCGGAGGACAACATTTGCTCTATTTTCTTTCAAAGTCTTTTATGTATTGTCTTCACGTAGTCTTTTTCCGTTAAATGGACTTTGGATTTCTTCTTAAGTTTCATGTTATACACTCGTTTTCTGTCGCTGTTTCCTCCATGTGTGGAATAATCCGTGTTCTCGTTCTCCGACACCCTATCATTCAGCAGTGTGTTTTTGTGACTAAAAGAATGCATTTAGATGCCCAACATTTGGTAAGATGATGTTGCAGAATATTTGAAAAGCAACTCAGGATATTTCTTAAATTTGTTAGCTTCCTCCTATCCGAAGTTATTTCACAATGTCATCGACCGAAAAACGGACGTTGTATCTTATCTCTCTGGTCTGTCCTCTTCCTCTGATCTATCAAAACAAAGCACCAGCGTTTTTTTTTCTTAAATCCGGACATCCACAAATAAAGCCTAATTTTCGACTATACGCATCATCGTCTGTTATTTCATTGGTCTTTTTAGGTAGGTGACCGACATGAGGACATTGGTGCTTCTAAGTATAGGTCATTAGGTCGGCGAGAGGGTTGATTTTTGGAATGGAAGAAGATTTAAGAGGGAAACCCGGCGTCGGAGCCAATCTTCTCTTAAAATAAAGTCTCCAAGAGGTTGCAGTCCATTGTTTAGCATTTTTTCCTATGGAAGTAGTAAGTAGTCCTGAGGCCTTTTCTACATATCACTCAAGTTTGACTGAGCAAACCATTTACACTATTTACAAATAATTGCTTTTGTTCTTACTCTACTACTATACCTATTTGTTTACCTGTTTTTCTCATTCAACAATGGCTCTAATCGCCACTTTGTAAAGGGAGCTTTATTTATAAATATATGAAAATTGTTGAAAACAAAACACGACCTGATGACTATATATACCTCTTACGCTATACGTATCTGTTGGTGGTATAAAAAGCTAGTCGTATATGTATTAAAATATTTCCTGGAGTTAATCATGAGGTGTTGTTTATTTTAATTGTTTTCCTTTTTACTTTCCTTCCATATAATATAAAAAATATCGATTTTTTTATTAATACGATTGTTGATTTTCCATATTTTCCTTCTTCTTTCTTACGGTGCATCCTGGGCAATAAATTTCCTTCATTCATTCAAGTTGAGACCGGGATCCAACTGAAAAGTGTCCTACACTGCTGGGAATCGAATGCGAACCCTCGGGATGCGAAGTCAATACTCTTTATCAACAACACGTACCCTATCCTCATTAAATGTTCATTCCTATCCTTGAAATTTGTTGACTGTATTTGAAACTTGAACCATTTTGCTTATAATAGCTTGCGTCTACAAGAAGTTAAATTATGGGTAAACATATGTTTCCCTGAAAACCTCCGGCTGGCCGTATCGTGGGAATCAATCTCTTTCAAGAGCTTTCCTTGAAAAGCAATGAAAAAATATTCCAGGGAAATTGTATTTCCTGTTCGAGTGATTGAAAAGTGTATTCAATTACAACAAGAAATCCCGAAGTTGCTTTTAGGGGAGAAAGTCCCCATCCCCCCCCCCCCCCTATTAAAATTTCATTTCAGCTAATCGACCAAAATTACATGGCAATAATTCCATTTTTGAAAGGAGCGGAAAATGTTTTTGACGACACGAAATTCATTTAGCTGCTTTTTAAGAACTAGTCCCCTGTCAAATGTACAAAAACAGGCTCCCGTGTGCTCCTTGATGATGCAAGTGTGGAAGTAGTGTCAATCTCTTCGTTTGAACTAGGAGAAACATAATTTCGATGATGTCACTCTTGAAAATGACGCATTTTTAAAAAAGCTTAGCGACTTGAAGTTTCTAAAACAAATTTTGTTGTTCATTGAGCACACATCTCAAAATGTCTAAATATTAACCTGCAACACACGATAAGAATCGTAGGAAAATTATACGTATGGCCGTACGTACAATGCTATCCTAACAACCCACCCACCTCTGTTCAATAGCGAAAACATACTCAGTTGTCATTCGCCTCCCTACATAACCATACTGCCAAGATATAATTAAAAGTGTGGTATTTTCCTGGCGACACAAGTGGTTTATAGTTTCATTAGAACGCAAGGTAAACTGAATTGTTCATTCGCCCAACCGATACGTTTAAAGTAATTTTCGAGACTCACGCAACATAATAGGTCTAATTATTCAGTAACCCCTTAGCGCCTTTTGTGTAAAGCTGGGTTATTCTGACGTGGGATTTCTCTTTGGCCTTCTTCCGTTTCCAAAATGATACTTTCCTTACCAGCCTATCCTGGATGGTTCAAATGACATTAGTTGTCCGTAGTCTCTCCCCTAAATAACCAGCAAGTTATAAATTGCATGGAGTATAGGGAATTGAGACTTTGACGGACCGTTGCCGGTCGCACGCTCAAAAATCATTTCACGACTCTCCAAGTATCCATGTTTTTCCAGGGAAGGAGGGAAGATAAAATTTCTCTGTAAGGATTTCTTTTTATGGAATTGATAGTTGTGAAGATTAGGGGTAACTCATTTGTCGTAGCATAGCATTAAATATATTTTCGTATCCAGCAAGAAGAAGGTCGCGCGTGACTTTCACTTCGTCATTTCCTATGAAAACCATGTCCCACGGTGTATTTTTCTCTGAGAGTTTCTCTGTAACGAACATCGCAAACAACTTCTCTTACAATGGCTCACTCCGTACGTCCCCATGATCGAAGGAACGCTGGAAGGATATTGCAGTACTCTTCAAAATGTTTTTTTCGACTAACTCATAGTTGCTTCCATACTCTATTTAATAAGTGTACATACTTACGGCCGGTGGTATCGCAAAAATTTAGTGCTAAGCATGTTTACATAGAACTTAGCCGATGAAGAGCTGAATCACGAGGAGTAGGTATTGCTAAATTGGACGAAAATACCTATTGTTATTAGTTGCTAACTAAATAAATGTTATTGTTTTTAGTTCCATTCGTTCTCGCTTCTGGCGCCTTCACAACCGAAGGTTTATTTTTAATCGCATAGTTATAAAGTATTACTGTTGTCAATAAATATAGCTTTGGAAATAATTGAGAAAAAACGAACTTCACTCTCTTACATTTATGACGCGATGTGCGACGGAAATTCCTTATTTTTCTGATCCAGTCTCTTTTTATACCACATAATATCATTAGCAGTCATCGATCCGAAGATTGGTTTGCTGCAACTCTCCACACCACTCATGCAACCGCTTAATTCCTACATAATTCTTCTCTTTGACGTCCATTATCATTTGCCTGATGTATTCCATTCTTGATCGCTCTCTCTCATTAAAATGGCACTCATTTCTAGCTCCATTATGGTTTCTAATAGTCTATAGGTAGTGTCGTGAAGCTCGCAGACCAAATCCCGTGGAAAACGGCGTCCATATTTTGGCCTATATCTCGAAAGGTTGTGCGATAAGTAGTTGATATTTTGTTATCATTAGGAAAAATAAGAGATCCTTTCCTTTATGGCGAGACAAAATTCGTTGACTTCTATAAAAAGTGATATCTAGCTTTAATTACATAAATGATAATTTCACGGGATAAACGTGCATCTTTTGCTCTGTGCAAACACCCACACATTCTTATCTATTTGTAATCGCCTTAGTCAATTCATGCCTGCAGCCGTACAGGTGTCCGTCAGAAACGCTCTGCATTAGTATTTGACGAAGGCCGAAGCAGCACTTGAACCTATAATACAGCGGGTAATTGCATCCGGCATATGTTTCCGGGTCAATAAGCTGGTTTTAGGCCGCGTTAATGGGATGTGAGACTTCACTTGTTCGCCGCGGATCCCGGATATGCTAATATCCGTAACCTAGGTGATGTGTAAGGAGGGGCCAAATCTGAACTGTATTGATATCCGGCTCTTGGATAAGACGACAAGCGGTCTTCGAATGTGAATATTAGTGTATTCACGGCCCAATCGTATCCGCAAAGTGGAGTGTAATGGAGGGTTAGCACGTGGCCGTTGAGTGCGCATTACAGGCGGCCGGCGTTAACGCCTCCTACGATGCATGTACGGGTTGATTTTGGACTCCTTCGAAGGTAATCGACCGTATGTTCAGAGCCATTAGCGGAACAGAAGCTCTTATATCTTTGGGCTGAGTGATATTCTTTCATATCTGGTCATTACATGTCAAATTACCCAAAAAAATTGAATTGGTTGCATGACCGTTTTTGAAAAATCCATTTTTTGCACGCACATGCAGGGATTTTAAACGTTTTATCCCTACTCGTTTTCTCGCGGCAGCCATTTTTCGATGATAGCTTATGCGAATTTTTGAGAATTTTTATGTTAACTCAATCCTAAATATCCCAAGAACTAATTACCACAGAGAGATAATGAAACCCTAATATTTTAAACACAATAGAAAACATTTTCTTCATTTTTTCTTTTTATCTTTTATATTTGTTTGTTGTTTAAATTGAACTTGAATTCAAACATTTTCTTACAAAAAAAATTGTTTTCGAATCTCAAAAACTGTACGAAGGAGAAGATTCACAGACTTGAGGCTGTACTCAAAGTAATAAGTAGAAGAATAATCTTGTTAAAATTTATACATGTAGCACTAATCCTTTTTCTTTTCTAGAAGAAAACAAAAATGGCTTCGCACTCAAAATCAGCCTTATTTTTTACTTCATTTTCTCCGTTGGGGTAGGCATTAAACGTATGTGGGCAGAAACAGAAAACAAAGATATGTAAATGTACAATATGTAGTTAAAACCTTCATATGTTGTAAAAGTTTAATATTCTTCTTGTTTGAGATTTGTGTCATTTCTAAACTAGCGGGATATTGAATAAAAATTATATGGTGGCACTCCTGTTTTTGATTGTTCCCTTAACAATTGGATTACCCTGGTAACACTCAAAAATGGGTTTGCCAACCCGCTTTCGCATCGGCATCGCTTCACTCGCCACATTCATATAAGTTATATTCTTTATATAAGGCCGCCTTTAGCTGAACAGAAGCTCTTGTATCTTTGGGTCGAGTGAGATCCGTTGATATCTCAACAATCGTAATCGCGTTGACACGATTTTATTGGCAGTATTGGCGCGATTATTGGAAGCAGCTTCCAGCGGATTCGATGTCTTTTAACTTTCCTGGGGACACATGAAGCAACTAGCGGTTCTTATCGAATATGATTTCCGTGAAAGTCAACTAATACCCGCGGGCCACTTTCGGACGAAACTTGTGAAGTAAAGTTCATTGAGGTAAGACGATTCGTCTATTTCCATTTAACGGAGACTTCACACCTACTTACAAGTACCTTTTTTACGTTTCTCCTTTCTATGTTTCTCAATTGAATTTAGTCACATAAAGAAGAATTGGCTTTACATTGTTAGAATTCATTTCATTGAAATATCAAAATGGTCCCCATCATGTGATTAATCAATAATTGTACAAATTATCGAATTTCTACTATAAAGGGTCCGTGACTTTACAGACTATTTTAAAATCAAAATTACTCTAGCAGAATTCTGATTTGTCTGGGATCAACTATCCGTAATAAATTCAGTATTTTCAGAGCTCTTAATTTGTCGAATCGCAACATTATCGACTTCATTGATTCGACAAATCTGATTTCCGAAATCAAAATTTGTCTTACTTTTTTCTAATTTTGACGTTAACATTTCATCATTCTCGACGTTGGGAAAAGTTTTAAGTCCAGCCGGATATGGACCCTGAATAATTCACACTCTCAATACGTGAGAAAAATTGAATATGTGTCATTTCTGCGCTGATTTAATCCTGTCCTCATTCCTGTTTTGTTTCCCGTTTACAGTGTGTTGATGCAGCGTTGGGGATATTGAGTTCTCTGGCTCGCTCGCTCGTTTTATTTCACTCTCGGCTCGCGAGTGGCTCACATTTGGATTGACGTGTCTATGAACAATAAAATCTCCGTCCTACCTTCCCCCGATTACTCCACTCTTTTGCTATCGCCGGGAAATGCACAACAGACGTGACTCATTGCGTTGACGGTGGAAGGGGACACCCAGATAAGGCACGCTCCCCCCACCCTACCGCCCCCCCCCTACCGCGAAGCCCGCCACATCTCTCTCGTTTAGTCACGGATCACGAGAGTGTTAGAAGTCACCGATTTTCGAGTGAACTTCCGCGGTCACAGTCGGGAAACACACTTAGATCAATCGTCAATGGAGATTGTGAAGGGAAAATATGGCTCTTTGGGGCAAAGTAGCGAAGCAACTTACTCCAAGGACTAACAAGAAGCGAAATGTTATCACCCAACATGGCTGCCGCGCGTAATTTTTCCGAAAACAGTGGAAAGTGCTCGGTTTTTATAAAATTACCTAAATCAAGTTTGCGAATTTTTAGAGAAAATACGGAGTTTTCATAACCAACCTTTTGATAAATAACATATCTACTTGTTTTCGGCGTGTTAGATGCATTATAGATCTACTTATTACCTATCTTGGTTATGAACTAATTATGAAACGCTACAATTTTTTTGCGATTACTCTTTTAAAAATAAAAAAAAACTCGTATATTCAATTGTTTCCTTTAATCATTTTAGGTATAGGTAAAGGTTGACGAATGCTTAGTGTAATTATCGCGGAAAAACTTATTTTTGCTTATCTCTGTTCACGCTGTTCGAACTCCATTGCTGATCACTTGTTTTTTCTTATTACCATTCCTGATCTAGGTATGTGCTTTTTTAATAGTAGCGACCAAGGTAAAATCCTATGTAGCTTTCACTCATTCATTGCATTACTGATAAACTAAATGTAATGCGTTCTAGTTTTTTTGCCTCTCATCAGATTCTCGGTTTTACATATACTATGTTTAGTAATTGATTTATCGTGTCAATTCCTTGCAAAAAACCGCATTTGTGGTACATAGTGCCTATCTGATCTGCAAAATATGAATAATTGATCGACTAGGGCTTACATTTGCAAAGTCAGGTTTACGATCACCGCAAGATGACGTAGCGTTTACGGTGGCTTGATGTCAACTGCGAGTTTTGGTTTTGTATCGCACATAAGTGTGGGATAGTTGACGTGAGAATTATCGATGGGAGAATGTATTAACTTCGGTTTTCATCCTGAACTAATGTTTAACCCTATATTATAAAACCGAGCCTAAATGTGAAACGCTCTATTTTTTAATGCTATATTTGAAATTTGGAATAATATCAATATAAATAAGAGTCCTATTACGTCAATTATTTGGACAGTATATTTTTCCGGCGTATTAAATGCATAATTTATTGACGCACCAAATGAATGAGGAATCTACCAAGTATAATAGGTCGTATTTTCATTCTCAATTAAATTTTAAGGGCGCATTGCTTCTTAAGAACAAGAGAACGTGCGTGAAGCAATGCACTATTGTAATATTAGCAAAATAGGTATGCAGGGACGATGCATTGTGGAGGAAAATATTAAAACGAAGCCAGTTTCTAAGTCCTAACAGCTATACCTAATCTTTTTGATAGAGTACACCCAAAGGGAATGGCGTGATGAGTATGTACGTCTGTATGTTCGTATACCAATGGTAATTATAGTGGTATCTCGAAGGACCTGGGAAAAATCTCTGATTCGGACGTGTTGACTGCGTAACTGAGCTACCCAACGTGGCCGGATTGCGCATTCACGAGGGCTTAATTGCCGTTCTCTGCCGCGTTTCCAACTATTTTCTTATGCATAATCAATGGGAGAACATTTGAGGTTCTAATCACCCATCGCCCTTTGCTCGTGGCCCCCCTTATCTCCGAATCCATCTCCAAGCAAATCCCCTCCTCCCCTCGGTCAGAAACTGGTGACTAACGACAGCCGTCGCTATGGGAACGAGAGGCCGGGGGAATTGACAAGAGGGGTAACGAATGGGATAAGAGGGAGCCTTAATGACTGTTCCATGGAGAAGAGGGAGGGAAGAAAGATTAGGGAAAAGCGAAGATTAGAAGAGCCAGCGGTAACTTATGATCATCGGGTTGATGTTGCTGATAGGAGTTACTGGTACCCTTTTCAGGGTTCGTAAAGGTTCGTAAATTATCGAACCTCAACAATATCGACGTTGTGATGTCACCTTAACAGTCACGATTTTTTGAGGCGGAGAGGTCAAAATTTCGTCATTTGTCACGGCTCGAATAACCCGTGTCTTTCTTGAAAAAGGAAAACCTCGAGAATATCGTGTGTCGACAGTGACGGAATTTTGACGTAACTACCTGGAAATTTTCAAATTATGTTGAATTTAAAGTTGAGATAAACGTCACACACGCGACGTTTTCGAGGTTCGACTGTTTTGAGTGGATCATTTTTTTTCAAGGCAAACGGGCTTCAATTTCGTGAGGATGTACGCCTTATGTTCTGCTTATTGCTAACGTTATATCTCATGAGAGCTTATATTTATCCCTAGCTTATATTTATCTTTAACTTTTTTAACATTTTTAACTAAGACACTTCTATTCTATTCTAGACACGTCTATTCCACACTTTTATGTTACTTAATATGTAATAGGTTTTTTTTTAAATTAAAGTGTTCAATAGAACGAAGTGTCTTATTTATCAATTCTAGAAGCTACGGTTTTCCACATGGTTACGTAGGAGACTTTCCCTAATCTTAACTCTTTTCTCTCATGAAATAGGTAATATTCAAATTCTTTCGAAGGCGTCACATCTGTACTACGCCTCGCGAATTTTGAGTTCATTCGCGCATAAAAAAGTTGAGGAACGCTTCTAGCACATCGGCTAAATTGAGACTTGGGTGTAAAAAGGTCCCTAATGCCTGTTGCTCACGGTCAAATTTTCCATAAAAGAGTTTTATAAAAATTTTCGTTGAAAGTTTTATGAATTGTACGTAAAACATGTTTGCTCACGGTAAAACTATACATAAAACCGCAATGTCCTGCCATCTATGAGACGCTTTGCGAACACGTGAAGTGATAAATGCACTCTCTTTTGGATGACTGTTAGGTTAAAAACTATATGTATTGTTTATTTAATTACTTTCTGATCACACTCAACGGTGCTAAGGCTCTAACACATTCTTCTAACAATAAGGATACTGCCTCAACGTTCCATGAACTTCCAGCCATGTTTGTTTACGTTTTCCTTGTTTGGCTTCCCCTGGATACGAGATTATTGTTAACGTGATGAGCGGAACGTCTCATTGGTTGTTGCATAAAACGGTTTTATAGAAATAGAACCTGTCCTATTCCGTAAAACGTTTTATAAAACTAGGTTTTATAAAACGGTTTTATCGTTAGCAAGCTCATTTTTATAAAATTAGTCGATTTTATAAAACGTTTTACCGAAAATTTTACCGTGAGCAACAGGCATAAGCGCTGCTTTTACACTCTTCCTTTCAATTTGACGCCCTTGACTACCGTCTTGCCTTCCACTCTGCAAGCGCACGTGTGCGGAAAGGCGAATTAACGAAAGGAGTTTTTATTTTCGTATTGAATTCAATTAATTTATGGATCTTATAACTATCCATTCCTTTGCACAATGCTTTTGCAACCGGCCTTTAATATTTCACTTCAAATGTTTTAAATGAAATTTATCAGCAAAAAAACCACTTAATTATTTACGTCAATTTACAAACTAGCATCCCACCAAGTGACCTCAACTGTGAAATGGTCTCCTAACGCTACTAAACGTTATGACGCGTAAAACACGCACGTTATTTGTCCTTGCCTCCAATTCCGCACCCAACGCCACGTTTTTTGTAGAAAAGGGTATTTATAAATCTCGACTCATCCCCACCATACACGCTGCAGCGACTCACCTGATATTTTTTTCAGGGTCGACGACGCAAGGGTTATTTTTATAAAACCCTTGCTCGATACGTTTAGAGAGTGTGCAATTACTGTCCATGCAAAAATTCGAGATACCCGAGTTTGAGATGTTATATCTCATTAACCAATAAACCGATTGCAACACAATAAACTGCATATCAAAGATAGTTTATATTTCCGTCCAACTGCTTTCCTTAGTGATTTTTTAGTGCTGTTTAATTATTTTTTATCTGAGCTTGTGTGAAAAAAGCACGCTTTTTGCCGGCACAAAAACGGTAGCACCACTTCATACGTTAATAACTTAGAAACTTACCGCTGTATTCACTAGATATTTCATATAGGTAAACACAAGACTATAAAGAGTAAGAATATCGAAGTAAAATGCTGTAAAAATATATATAAATATCGGATATAGTTTACTGTTTGTGAATATCCTATTTTCGTTTTTTGAAGGCTTACTAGATATTTTCAAGTATTGTAGTAGTGAGGAATTTCGATCTGTGTCCTTTTATTTCCTTCATCCACCACGGATTACATCTACGTCGGTGGATTGAAGATTCAATTCGCGATATAAATCGAAGAAATGCTAGGAAAAAGCCTCACGATACGTTAAAAAACAGCTGCGAGCGAAGAGAGAGTGTAAAACAGCTGATGGAGGGACTAGGTTGGGACCTGCTTAGAGGCTCGGAGGCTATTCGCTAGGCTTAGATTACTTGAATAAATCAGGTCTTGTGAGTTTCAGTATGACACGAAGGATATTATTTTGACCCCGCAGTATATCTAAACAAGATATACAAAACACTAGCGCAGATGAAACAATTAAAATCTTTAATTCCACTGGAGTTACGAATGAAGCTTGTCAATTCTTTGTTCATTCCACACATTGATTACTGCTCACTTGTATTTTCGGACTTAACTGGTGAATTACTAAATAAATTACAAACTATGTTAAATTCTGGTATAAGATGTTAATATTAAACATTCATATTCTGGTACACAATGTTAATATTTATGACCATGTGACCCCGTATTATGTTAAGTTAAAATGGTTAAAATTAAAGCATAGAAGGATATACCAACTATCTGTTTTCATGTATAAAATTTTATCTTGTAAAGCACCGGATTACCTCTATGAAAATATAATAGCAAACCTTAGTGATGTATTAAATAGACCTGTTCGAGTCAGAAAACAATTTAAAGTTCCTAAATGTAGAACAACTGTGTACCAATTATCAACTATTAATTCATGTATAAGGATATGGAATGATATTCCTGACTATATATAAAATGCTAAAAATTTAAACCAATTCCAATTAAAAATGTTTGCATACCTGATTGGTGAATGTTATGGTGATTGTATGGCGTGTACCTCAATAGTTCCCACATTGATTGATTTTTGTTCTTTCAAAGAATGTAATTTAAAACCATTAAAAGTTTCTTGTATGTTAGTACATAGTATATTGACTTGACTTGATATTTTCGTTGGAAAATCTGTCATTGTATTTGATTTCATATTATGATTGTGTTGCAATGGTATCTGGAATGGTTTTTTTGTTTTGTTTTCGTGTTGTTAAAGCAAGGTGACTTGTAGATATTTTTTAATGCCACAGAGCTTGTTTTTTTCTGTATCTATTGCATGTTCCATAGGTTCTGTCCTAGAACAATAAATGTATTTTCTATTCTATTCTATCTCTCGAACTGACAGATGTGACAAAATCAGAAAGAGATACATTGCCGAACTGATGGTATTGGTTGAGTGAACCTTTTCTCGTTAATTCCTGGGTTAGGAGAATCAAATAAATCAGAGTAGAATGTCATCTCAGGTTCAGTGCGGTAAAGCTTGTTATAACGTTAACATAAGTAATAAGAACGTTTTGATGAAAGTGGAAAAGGAAAAGGGCTGGAAGGACGAGAAAATGTTACTGGCAATTCAGGTTATGTCACTGGTTACAAAGAGAAAGACAATTATGATAAAAAGAAGTAAATGTTAGATAATGCAGAATGAATAAGATGTTTGTCCTTATGAAGATGAATGATCAAAAAGTGTACAAGAAATCATGAATGTAATAGTGTACTCGGAGGCTTGTATTCTGCACCATTTGAGGTTTAAAAGAGGTTAATTTCATTAAATTAACAATTTCACTAACTCCTTCTCATACAATATTAGTAAATTAACATTGATGATTAAATAAATAATAATAACCTAACCCTTTATTTTTGCAATCGATTCGATTGGTACATAGTGCGAGGTGTCAATTTAAAGACAACAGTGTTAAAATTGCCATATTCCAACAGATGGGTAAAAAGATTCCTTCTTTTTGCACACCATTTGTTACAGTAACAAAAAAAATCGAGACACCAAGACAATATATTAACTTATGATTCACCTTTGTCCTATCTTTCACCCATTCCTTGCCCTTTTCATGGCTGCTGTCCTAACACCCCCTGCCCCACGCCTCTGCGGCGGCTAGAAGGGTAGTTTCTATAAGTAGATTATGAGTGACCTCATAAATACGGATGTTGTGCAATTTAAAAGAATGACGGTGGTAAAGGTATTCTTCATTCGTAGGTTACGGATAGTCCATCCTTTAAACATGTCTCTCTCTTGACGAAAGTTTCCCTTGATAGAATTGATTCGGAATGGAAAAAAATCTTCTGGCGGTCGGGAGCTCGGTAGACTCTGTCCTTAACTTTACCGGTTTTGGGGAGTGGGTTTGTGTGGTGGTTAAGACCACTGGCTTCCAATGCCGAGAGCGTGGATTCGAATCCCAAAAGTGGGGGAGAATTTTCATCGGACTATCTATCCTCACTTGTGTTCTACGTTGAGAGCACTTCAAGTGCAGTACTCCGTCCGTCGGATGGGACGTAAGACTGCTGCTGGTCCCTTTGGCGCCTTAAGTTAAGAGTAGCCTCATGTCGACGCCGGGTTTCTCTCCGGATCCATGACATTAGATCACGCGACAACAGATCACGATGACATTAGATCACGACGACAACAGATTACGAAGATAACAGATCACGCGACACTAAATCACGATTAAAACTTTTAATAAATATAAACAACGTATCATGATATTTATTATTATAACAATGAATTACAGCCGATGAGGTGTGTAAGTGTGATTTGTATCATGCTATAGGAATTATAACAGTGAAATATATCTGATGAAGTGAAACCCGTGTTATTAGGTTTATTCTATCTTTCACTTATTTAAATACAGCGTTTTTTGTATATCATGATCTATTGTCTTTGTGATCTATTGTCTTCGTGATCTGTTGTCGCGTGATCTGATGTCGTCGTGATCTTCTGACGGGGTACCTTTCTCTCCACCCTTCTTTTCCTCACTGACCCGTCCATCTATCCTTAATGGAGTTAATCACCTCAGTTGCCTGCCGCCTCTCCAAATAACTAACCAAAACATACACCAGAAGCAATATGGAAGAGGTGATGCGAGGGAAGAAGGCCCTTACGAGTTGAGCTAGAACCTGGGCCCAAAAAAATAACTCACTTCGCTCGTGTCCATGGCGAGAGGATCAAACTGTTTTCATTGGGTAATTAAAATTTGAAAACAAAAACATGACCTACACTCATGGGGCACAGAGCTAAGCTATCCGCGATCTACGAAGAACAATGCTCTGTTTAGCCAGACATTTAGTTACTCTAAAATAAGTATTTCATCCTTCTTAGATGATGACAAATAACGCATTAAATAGGGCAGTAATAATCCTTCCAACCTAACCCAACCAAGTTTGTAAAATATCGCAAATGATCTCAGTTGTCGGTCGCCTGCCTTAAACAACCGACTTATCGACTAATTTTAATTGGATGAACACCAGCGGCATAAAAAAAGTTGTGTATTTAGGGGGGAGGGAGGGAAAGCAAGTGTTTTTTGCAACCCCTACCCCTTAAAACAAATGTTTATCAAGTTTTGAAACAATCCATGTAAAATTCTAAAATGTGTTATTTTCAAACTCGGAATTGAGGTTTTCCGATTCAGTTTTCATCTTTCACTAGAACCGAAGCCCTGTCTCTTCGGGGTGTTGTTTTAAATAAGGGTGCCTCCTGCGCCCCCTTCTGGGTGCATTTTGGCTCCCTCCGAAACATTTTATGCGGGAAGGGAGAATGTACCCTTACCTCCTTTGTTACGCCACTGATGAACACCTTGGAGAAGAACTGTGCTGACGTCTTTAAATTATCTTAAAACAACCTTCCTTGATTCTTGGTTTGGCCGCACATAGTTTCCTTGGAATTAATAAATGAGGTCAGGCTTGTTTGCTATATTTACGTATATATCGCGCATCTCAGCGGAGCGGTTTGAGGGGTACTTTACCTTCAACGTGTTTGTACCCGCTTCAAGAAGAAGCATTCGTCACTTCCTCGTAGTATTCCTTTTGCGTCCGAGAAAAGAGGTGTTTAGACTCCATTTGCGTGTCGATGCATCAATTACCCGTGAGGTCACGAAACCGATGCTTCTTGCCCTCGAACTCGTGCGATGTGAGTCGAGTATGGTTGCGTAATTGTGGGGAAGTACGAGGAAGTCTGAATTGAGTCAATTGGAGCAGGCCCGTGTCGATGCTGTCAGGTGGGTAAGAATGGATTATCCCGTTAACCCGAAGGTCGTGAGTTCATAAACTTCCATCTGGAAGGAGAGGGAAGGGGGTTAGCGTTTGATACCGCAGTAAATTTATGCGGATTCATGTTTATGATCATTTTATCATGTGTGATATGATCATATGATCATCATGTGATCATTTTAATTTAAGACGCCCTTTTTTTCAAAAATTTATTGAATTGTGAAAATCCATTTCATTTATCCGGACTGATATTTATTCTTCATCAAAATATTAATTGGTTATTATGGTTTTCTAAGCGTATGCGTTAGAAGTAGCTAAATGGCACTTGGATTGTAACAGAAATATACCGAACACAAATGTACAACAACCAAAGCATTTATATCGATATTGGAGTTATTCATTCACGGTTAGAATCCTTAATTTATATAATTTGCTGATATTAATTTAAAAGCGTGTAATTATTAAAGATTATTACAGTTTTCGTTCACAAGCATTGACATTCAATGTAGAAGAGGGGTGTAGCTTCAATGTAGCTTGAGGGCCGTTTTTCTGCCCACGAAATATTTTATAGGACCCGCGAAATATTATTTATTCGGCCCGCATCGCTAACAGGTGCCAATTATTTTAATTTAAAGACCAAGTCATTCAAGCTATGAAGTTCTTGATCATTTCATTGGCTTGGATATAGCACGTAATCTTCAGAAATATGATGAGGGCCATAAGCATGTTTCTCTCGCATTTCATGTTTTACGTAGAAACATCATATATAAAAGTTGCTGGCAACCTGCTTGCAATTTTCAATTACAATGCCATTTTCATCTTCAAGAGTCAACTCTATCAAGCTTACGTTTCACAAATTCTCTTTGCTTATTTATTACTCGCATCTTTGAGAATTTTCGTGGAATTAGTAAGCATATTTGTTACGCATTTATATTTTTTCAATTCATAAATACATAAAAATGATCTTGGGTTTTGCCCCGAGTTTTAGAACAGAAAATATTTAGTTTTTTTATGTAATTAAAAGATTAAAATTTAAAGTTTCCATGCATAAAAACGTTCTTTCTCGGTGTTTATATGAAAAACCCCTACAACCATGAAACTTAGTTTTTTTCTCCCGTTTTTAAAGTTTTGGTGCATATATATAGCAATTTTTGTTTCAAGGCTTGGTTATAATGAGCTGTATAGCCTTATTGCTTTCTTTGTTAGTGATTTACAATGTACTGTCATACTCTTTACCCCTTCCGCTTGCAAATTGCAAGCGCCCGTTTACTAGTTACTAATATATAAAGCTACAAAACTGACTGACTGGCTCACTCACTCATTGATATGAATTCCTGGGCATTTTTAATAGAGATAAAAGTTTGAAATTTTCAGGAGAGGGTTGAAATTTTGTATCGAGTCAGGAAAACATCGAAAATCCCAATATATTTCATTCATTTCGAGCCCAGATATGATTTTGTTTTTTAATGGGTTTAAATGGGAAAAACGAATAATTTCCGTGTACATTAATTTTCTTTCATTCATTAAAATAGGAAATAATTGAGATACAAGTTTCATTCTTCGACCAAAATGAGGCCAAAGATTCACAACATTTAATTCTAGCAAATGATGTTTCTCTATCGATCGATAAACTGAATTATTTAAAGTTTAAACACAAAATCAAGGCAAATTTCGATCTTTTTTCACTTTCGTTGCCAGGCAATTTTTTCATTGTTTCCGAGGTTTGCAGTACCTTACATACTGGCTATAAAAGCTGCATTTAAGAGAATTAAACCTTCTCGTTGCGTATTTCAATAGCTTTTAACGATATTATGCCTTCGCCTTACACGATTCACAGTGTTTTATCATGATATACATAAATTGTGGTAATTTATAACCCTATATTCTTGCTAACTAAGAATGAAAGCAATCGAATCATGAATCACTTTACAAAAAAATATTCATAAAGGACACAGTAATTATTCTCTCAAATTCGTAAACCTTTGTCATGCTCTGATATATTATAAAATAAAAGAAAAAATAACCAGCACTCTCATTACCACAATGTTTAGAACATTTTTTTGGTGGAGGCCATTTGGATTAACACCTCAAGTGATAGAAAGAAGACTTCCTCAGTAGAAAATATTAAGATATTTTAAGGTATTTAACGGATTAATGTCCAAATTCAAAGTCGTTCAAGGTAAGAAGCCCTTGGTCTTTTTATAACCTTGAATATAGCACGTAACCTTCAGAAGTATGATGAGGTTCATAAGCATATCGCGGTTCATAAGAATTTTGCTCTCGCATTTCATGTTTTACAGAGAAACATCATATCTAAAACTTGCTTGCAACCCGCTTGCAATTATCAATTACCATGGCATTTTCATCTTAAGGGTCCACTCAAGCCAGCCTAGGTTTCTCCAATTTTCTTTGCTTGCTTATTTCAAGCATCTTTGAGATTTTTCATGGACTTTGTAAGCATATTTATTACGCTTTCAATGCATAAATATAAAAATGAACATGGGTATTGCACCGAGTTACAGACCAGAAACGATTTAGGACCTCTAGAAACGATTTTTATATTTTTGTTATTAAAAGTTTAAAATTAGAAGTTTCCATGCATTACAACGTTATGTCTCGAATCTTTACATGAAAAAACCTACAACCATAAAACGTAGAAAACAATATGTCAAAAAAAATGAAAAAAGTTGATCGGTCCAATTTTAGGATTCACAAAATTCAGCCGTAATTTTCACCATCATCATCTTCGGTGATATAAATTGTTCATGGACTTTCGATCGTATATTGGAAGTTACGAATACTGAAAATGCTTCTTAAGCAGCAGTGAACGTGCCACTAAATAAATTCAGTGATCATAAAGCGTATGAAGCAGACAAACTGCCGTCGGAAGGGTGGCGTATTGCCACTAGAGAGGAGGTGGAGGGGAATCCCCGAAGAATACGACAATGGACGAACGAAAGGCGTGAGTCAACGCGAGCCAATCAGACTGCGAATTCAATGGGGCGAGTCGAGTTGCATACATAAGTCGCATTCGCGTGTCGCGGGGGCGTGAGAGGTCTCGCTCGGCTGCGTTGTCATGTAAATAAAGCGCGGCTCTGTTGAGTCAACACCAGCCGAAGTGACGGTGTCGGGTTGGTCGCGACGTGACTTTTGGGTCTGAGGAATCTCTCCCCCTCGCGGATTGAACCAGAGAACTCTGTGGTGCTATCGGCTCAAGCAGGTCTACTTAGAGATTCTAATTCGAAAATCGAAGTTAACGTATTATGAGCGAGAACTCGCTACTTGCAAAATTCGATGATGTTGGCATCTATGTTAAGAAAAAAAGATCTAGTCTGTCTAATGAAACCAACATATGCCTCAGAAAACACCCACATATGGCAGTTTTTCGAAAGATTTGCAAAAAAATAATTTTCCATTGAATGTATTACGGCAGTGAAATACAGAAAGACATCGAAAAAAATGAGTTTATAGATTGTCCGATATGTAATGGATGTTTCGTACGTTTATTTCTCTAATATTAAAAAAATAAATTATTCGGCAAAAAAAACTTTGTTTGCGATGAGGAAACAGCTTTGTTATGAAAGTGTAATTTCACTACCGTATAAAATCGTTTCAGGCTTGATTTTGTGGAAGTTCGCTATATCCATGTTGAAAGAACACACAAATGGTAATTTCCACACTTTTTAATAAACCAACACTTAACAACCGACCATGGTTTCAACACATTGTGTCATTCTCAAGGTAAAAACAAGCATCACTCTCTCAGTATTTATACCCAGGCCAAGGTAGGAGGTGGGGGCATATGGAATTGGTGTGAGGGAAGTGGGAGGGGAAACAGTTTGGGTGAACAAATGAATGAAGGCCGATAACAGAAAGCATACATCAAGTGGAGCGTGAGTGAAGGTCAGGGTTTTGACGTCATGGGGATGCTTAACTTTAACAAAGGTGAGTCATTACAAAATAAAACATTATTACGAAGTCCATCCGGGCTATTGGCAATTTCGAATTTTTCCATAAAATCTAATTTAAGCCCTTTGTCAATACATTGTAAAATATCTATGTCAAAATTGCTAAAATGGTTATTCTGACATATATGGTCAGCAAAACAAGATTTTCCGTCATTATATATAAAACTTCTTCTGTGTTCCTTAACTCTGTCTTTAAACTTTCTACCAGTCTGGCCAACATGGGATCGCCTCTCTCCCCGATTCTTGCTGAAATATTCATGGACAATCTGGAGTATAAACTTTTCACCTCTGGTAACCCCCTTTTGACCAATGTTGTCTATTGGTTTAGATATGTAGATGATATTTTATGCTTATGGACGGGTTCATCACGCCAACTAGATAATTTTAAACGCTTCTGTAATTCTGCGTGTAAACGCTTCTGATTTAATGAAACCAATTCCCAAGGTATGTACTACTTGCAATTAGGAAATACAGTAAATACAGAAAATATAGATTTATTTAACACTTCGCGTTTGACGTTATCTCGTCTGCATATAGGTGAGGAACTCTAAAGAAATATACTCTGACTCAGGTTGAATTTATATGGAAAGCTGATTTATGAGGTATTTTTACTTTTAGTCACGTTGCTCTACTATTAAGGAACCAGATCAAAAACTGAAGCTCGACAATTTTTCAAAAATTGTGCAAGTTATTGCATGTATTATGGCGCAATTAATATGCCCGTAGAATCATACGTCTTGTTTCTAGAAAAACCTGCTAATGTGAGAGAAGCATGTTGAAATATTTGATCTAGTTCTTAGTTTGACTCCAATATTAAAATGAAATTGGAAAATAACCTGTGTTCTCAGGCGAAACAACTACCCCTTTCCTAAGTGCGCTGCGCTGTAACAACAATAGGACGCATCAACATTTTTATAAGTAACAATGTCAAACGAACTAGCCTGCCATCAGAGTAACCATATAGCCCTGTCCGTTTATGGCAGCTCTGTCGCTGTGGCAACTACGCTTTATTTATTTAATTACATCACTGACAAACGCACATGTGCCAACTCAGGTATTATAACAATTGAGCAGGAGTTATTTAATTCTCTTTAATCCGAGGTAGGTTTGTCGAAAGTATACCTACTCATCGCTCTTACCAGATGTATTTCACGTCAGCATTTTCAAATAATAACACACCTGAAGGAAGGACGTATGATGCAATGACATGCCGTCTCCACTACCTCATATATACCGTTGGATCTTGAAATACGTGCGTCCTACTCAAAACAGAGAGATAACTCATTCAAAAATATTCTTTCATGCCGAATTGAAGCTATATTAAAGCTAGTGGCTTTTTGCCTTTTAAGCCAATGTGCAATGAAATCATGTGAAAATTGGGTGAATGTGAACAAATCCCAAAGGAAGATATTTATCACTTTATTTTTTAGTATCTTAAATGCTGATTATTTTCCGATTTTTCCGGGGAGAATTTTGAATGTATCTACAAGATTTCAGTGATATCCGTAATTATTTTTAACCTTGCTACTTAAGCTTATTGTGTATCATCATTAATGTCCATTTGATATATTCATCGTACGTGATCTGCATGATATACACGCATGCCGACAGAATGAATCCTGTATTGTGATTTCATTAAAATTTTTATGTTTTATATTTATTGTAATTTTTAGAGCCTCACGGCGATTCCTAAGTTCTTTTTATATAGTTTCATGTACATATTTCTATTCGCCTAGTTCTTCTTTTCTGCTATCTCTTTCATCCTATTGTGTCAAGAAATTACATTAAGGGCTATCCTAAGAAATTACACTAAGGGGTAAAAGGAAACATATTAGTTATATAACATTATGAATGTTCTTGTATTCCGTTAACTCGTCGAGACAGAGAGGTGAAAGAAAAAGTTGTTTCCCTTAATCCCTAGCCATAGGATATCACATCTGTACCTGTTAATATTGATATTTAATAACGTAAGTAACGTGTTTTTGCAGAATGGGAGACTTAACAGTTCTCGGAAATTCAACTGAAGAAAACATGCAAACACTGAAATAATGAAATATGTTTTTCTGAAATAATATCATAGTTGTGTAATGAAACATACCTTGCCTCCTCTTGCAGAGTATTGAGGGACAATAAAGAGCTTGCATATGTACCAGTATTGTCATGAGAATATTTTATTTTAGCCTGCCACAATTGCTTTTACTTTAGTCTATTTTTAATTTAGTGATACAGTTTTCTATCAGTGAGTGAATCCAAAATGCTTGATTTATCGAATGGGCAAATCTATTCGCGGAATGATACATTTTTGATGGTAGGGATATTATTTTTTTTATCCATGTCGTTTGCAATCTAGAGGTTGTTTGCAGTCTACAAAAGTACCTTTTGTAATAATTTAATGTTAGAAGAATATTTTAACTGAATGAGAACTTCACTTAAACAATATTTAAAACAGATATATTGTAACCAATTAAAAAGTTTTATAATGTCAATATTTAAATAAATTATAAATTTAATAAAATTCATCTTCTATGAATTGTTAGCATATCACGCAGAAATGCTTCGAAAACATATTCAACTTTTTTTAAACCTCCACCACTGTTAAATATATCGGGAGCAAATCGTCAGAGATTCCGCGCATTTTCGTAACGAAGTTTAGGTAATAGGTCAATTATACTTTAGTTTGTTTATCTTAACAATGAAACAGTACAGACACATTTTTCTATAGACAGTGCGTCAATACAATCGCGTATTTCTATCAACACCGTGTACATACAACACAATGTATTTAAGAGAAAATAATTTCTTGTAGACAGACCGCATGCGATATTAATACTGCATCGTTATGTTAAAACAAATCTGACTTAACGCCAAGCGAGTTGACATTGCATGTGCTAGATTTCTGTCGTTGTTACTCCGAATGTGCAGTAAAGTCATATGAGGGGGCAGAAAACCAGAGCACTGTATGTGGGGTCTCGGTTTTTAGCTCTGGACGTATGCGAGTTCGCATCGAAGCCCCAAAACCCTTTAACAATGGCGTGCCCTTCATTCGAGCCGCAGCGCCGCGCCGCGGCCGGCCAGCGACCTGAGTCCGGAGGGGCCAACCGAATGAAGTGACCACCCACGCTATAGGAAAAAATACGAAGTGTAAGAAACAGCGCAGGAAAAATGCGCGCCATCGGTGATCCTTTCAGAAGATTCCATTTCGGCAAATGGAATCGATTTCCGCACATCAGTCGCAGACGCAGATTATATCCCCCTCCGAGTCTCGGAATTCCACCGCTCTCGCCTTTATCCAATCAATAATTAATTGCAAAGCCTGGGAGGTAAGATCACCAGTGATGTATGAGTGAAGGAAGATATTTCGAGAAGAATAGCCCTAGTCAAGAATTCATTCTACCAGAAGAATAATATATTAACAGCCAAAAAAAAGCTTTGAAGTAAGGAATCACTTCATAAAAATGTATTGGACTTCTCATATGGTCATTAGGCCCGGACAGTAACATATTTTTATCAAAGAATATTGGAAGCATAAATTGAAGAAGAGATAAGATGGCGTCATGACCAAATGACCATGATGGCGTCATGATGGCGTCATGGCATTTCACCCAGAGCACTCTAGCGGTCAGGCGCTAACTATCAGCGCGACAGGTATACTCTTTAATTGAATATCTGGCAGATTTAAGTAGGAAATTACCTATTTATTTCTCAGGGGAAACTTAAAAAGGTAATTTTATAATCAATTCTGCATCCTGAAACATTCTGGAACTAGTTAGCAGCGCAATAATGCCGTCCAGTCCTACTTTTACTTGTGTACTTTCCCGACCATCTTCTTTGTTTACTTACGGTTGCGATGGCAATGTCTCGTGTGGTCCCAGGTGTATTTTAAATGGACACTGATAAACGTCGTACAACAAAAGGAATAATTACTGCATTTTTTCACAAAAAAATAAAATATTTATGACAAAAGCATAAAGTCTTTATCTTTTTCACGCATACGTATCTTTCCATTTGCGCCTGAAACAATTGGCGCTAGTAGTAATCCATACGATATATATCGCAATTCCGTCAGACCCTTGGTCATGACGTTCGAAATTGAAGTCCGATTCTTCGAGAAATTATCCACCTAACATGGCAATCGCGCGCAATACGTCCTAAATTGCATGAATAATGCTGTGATTTTTTTCAATTTTTTACATTTTATGTTTCTCTAGGTAAATTATTTCCGTACCGCTGGAATTGCGTAACTAAAGACCTATGTTTTCGGAGTATTACCTACGAAAATGATCCATTTAATATGGCCTATTGCGCACTTATATGACTTCATTATTCCCCCGTGCTGTATACATATATAATTCCCCTGTGCTAGCGTACTGTATGGTTCTATCAGTTCTCTCATTTAATCTATATGATTGGAAGGGGTGGAGATGTGGTGTTGCCGAAGAATGACGAATATTAAACGGGGCGGAGAGGAATCACTAACGACGAAGTCTTACGAAGAGTGGGAGAGAAAAGAAGTAAGTATTATGAAAACTCCGCAAAGTAGAAGATGTAGACTTGTTTGACACATATTGCGTCACAAGTCTCGTGAAAACAATAATGGAAGCAGACATGAATTGGATGGATGACCAATAAAGAAATACCTCAGGAAAATTATGAGGGACGTGTAACTGAAGACTTATGTAAGAATTAAACGATTATCTAATAGGAGATTTGAGAGCAGCAATGAACTGTTTATCGTAACGTTTTTAAGCATTCTCCCATGGGAAAGAAAAACCAGTGCTCATACACACGAAACCACGATTTTGGTAAATGAAGGAAAAGTTCCCATCTCATTATTAAGAAAAGAAGAGGATTGATATGGCTCCTTTTCGCTCGAAAGTGAAGATTGTTCGATTTTTGGTGATCAGATGATACGCCTAACATGTCCGTCGTGCGAAATTTGTCCAGTGACGTTATTTTAACTCTGCGCGCTTCATTAACTACTCTCGGTTTAAATATGTTTCGAAATAAATCAATGATTTCTCAGCTAGCCTCACATAAATGGCAAATTTACGTCATATGATGGATTGCGTAAACAGGCTTTATAAAAATGTGCCTCAAATAATGCAAAAATCGGCAGTAACTCCAAATCAAAAGCTCCCTAAAAGAAATTTTGCGGGAATAATACATTCTTAAGGCCGGTTGCAGAAACAATTTATATGTAACCAAAGTAACCGCGAAATCTAAAAGTCAAGACATGTGTGATGCAGAAACATTGAATAACTTTGTTGGTTCCATTAATGGTCTCATACATTATTGGGTCTGATGAAATAGAGTTAAATACTTACGGATTCGTTTAGTAGCCAATATGGCGTTTAGCAACCAAGACTTATTTCATCTCAAGAACTCAATTTCATAAAGCTCTCAGTTGTAATTAACTTAACTGCTTGTTGAGTTAATTACTACTGAGATAGTTATAATGAAACGATAGGGGAGTATAGTAACTTATGTCGGCAGTTAATAATATTTTTAAGTAATTTTATACATAAGATGTGCATGCATAAATATTTATCAGCGTTAAGAAAGTAGTCAAATTATTCGAAGCAATAACTTGAGGGATAAGTTACGAAAGTGATGCAGTTCCTGCAATCCGAACTTAGTGGTGATATCATTAACTTAATGGATATCAGAACTATCAGTTACATAGCCTAATGTTGATGCAACCGGCTATTAGAGGCGAAAAAAATGGCTATTTAAACATCACGAACATTTTTCATGCCGACCGGAGTTATTATAGTTCTCGTGGAATGTGGAGAGGATTTCTGTCATCCTGTCCAAAACACAATGTATGGTAATTGATATTTTACAAAAAGTGAACGTTTTCATCAGCTTTAATTCTTATATCACGGCTTATTTTTCTCTCGAGCCATACGAACCTCTAAATGAGCTATGATAGGATATCACGCAACTAAAATTTTGAAAGAGACTAAAAATAATAATTTAAGTTGACTATTTTTCCATATCTTCTACTGTATTTGTTCGAGAATTTCATGCAAAATGATAACTGAGCATTGCCCGGAAAAAATTATACTCGATCTTTACAAATCAATGAATAACTCGAAATTGACATCTCGATAAGCTACCTTTTACCCCCGAAGGACTTTCCGTGAATCGACATGTCCCAAAATAATTCACCGTTTAAGCCTCAGAAGCCGTTTCCAGAAAAATTCTCTTTATAAACATTCATGCGAAGGACTCTGTCGTAACAAAGACTATTATTTTATGATAATATTCTTTTTTTAGTCGTGGAAAAACAGGAACTAGAAATGAATGTTTCGAAAGAAGGAAAGAGTATAAAATAATTTATTTTCCAGGGTAGTTATTGTCCTGTATTTTTTCGTGAGAAGTACAGTAGCTTCAGAAATGTTATTCAGGTCAGGAACTCAGTTAAGTAATTGACAACGGACAACAGGTATAGTTGAACTCTGTCAACAATGGATACTGAGAAACTATGCGTCAACAACACTACCTCAGTTATAAACATCCGCATATTGACGCACAGGTGGTTGAGACATGTAGGTAAAAACAAGTAATTGCAGCAAGAAATAAAGAGATTTCTATCCAAAGGTCATTCAGTTTGATAGTTGAGATCTCGTGGTTCAATCCCTAGCTAATCGTGATACTAATTCGTTAGGGTTAAAACGGCGAATTTGTTTTCCCTGTGCCGCTTGCTGTTCCCTAGTTAAGTTGTGGTTCACTGCTTCAAATGAACTTCGATTTCGCTGAATGTGTTTAGGATGTCACTTGAACATTTTTTTTTCAATCTATACCATTCCCATTGCACAGGACAATCTTTTCCGTGAAACAGTTTTGTAAATGCTAAACAAACTTTTTGTTGATCATTCTTTTGCTCTCGAAAAATTCATCGTAAAATTTATCAAATTATGACCATCCATGACATTGAGGAGATAATTATAATTCTTCGTTTGGCTTGACCGTTTACTTCCTTGAATTACGCCATATTTACTTCCTCACTGTTTTTATGTACTTAGAAACGGAGAATTTTATTCGTGAATCATTTTATAAACGTTTTACAGAAAATACAAAATATGTTGCACTTGAGTAAACATGTGCTAGAGATGGCAAACGTTGCCAACAACACAGGTACCCTTCGTTGGCACCTAAAACAGCTTTATGCAATATTAAATGTATGCATGAATTCATCATGTACTAGAAGATAGTGCTCGTTGATTCAACAGGAAGAGAAAAAAAATAAAATTGTTTCGTAGGATTCAAAGAATCCTCCCAATGTGGCATTCACAATGGACACACTATGTAGCAGTCATTAACCACATACGAAGAAGTTGGGGTGAAAATGTCCATTCTAAAATATCGCTGTAATTCTGTTATATTGACCATTTGACCCAAGCCTTCATTGCCTCGAGCATAAATTCACATTCCAAGCCTATGCTGCAGTTTCTAAGTTAATATAAAGCTCTATTATTGAAGTAGTGCAAGAAATTTACGATTGCGGAGGAAATGAGTCAAATTGTAGAAAAATAATCGAAGCATATGTGAATATCGGATGTATTAATTAAAAACTTTGTTTTTTTTCAATCATCTGATACTAAAAAAATTAAGCTTATGTCATGAGCGCAAGTAATTTATAAAGGCAACAAAAAAGATACCTCTACACAGAATCCAATTCTTTTCTTGTGGAAGTGAAATTGGGTTAAAAACAGGCCCAAACAGGGGCTCTTGGGGCCCTTGGATTTTTATAATATAGCCTATTAATCCTTCTAGGTCTATAGTATGTATTTACCAATTTTTATTCGAATATATCAAGGGATTTGGAAGTCCTTAGCGTTCAAACAAACGGAATTTCAGTTTTGTAGAAATGGATTAATCTTTGCTTCTGGAGCAATAAACTTATTTTTTTAAATTAATGAGTAAACCTCTTTAGTCGCCGATGTGAGCGCGTGCATGCCGTGTCATTTCAGTATTCATCACTTCCAGTTAGTTCTAAGATTCTTCATCACAGTCAGCATACACTGATTTTCCTTTTCCAATTTCTTCCCACCTTTGTCACCAGCGATGTGGCGTGATGTCTCTCGTCTTTCTATTCTACCCTTCCTTTCAGAAAACTTCTCCTGAGTCGCGTGCTTGAGTAGCTTTAACTCTCTCTCTCCAGCCGCTTCAAAAATAAACCCCAAGGTTACTCACCCTCTCTTTCTCACTCTCATTCCCCCATCTCTCTTCCCATCATAGAGAGAGGGAAAGAGGCCGGCCCGCCCCGCCTATAAACACACTTCGCACCTCGTCGTTCTTCTTTTTCTTCCACTCCTCTCTCTCTCTCTCTCTCTCTGCGTGCATCATCCTCTTCCGAAACCCCTTTCCCAACCCTATCTATACACGGCGGCAGTGTAAGAGCACCACCCTCTTGGCATTCGACTCTTTTTAACAAGTTCTGCTTGCCCGTCCGTCCTTGTCGTAGGTACTCTCCGTTTCGTTACCCTCTTATAAACAACACTTCTCTCTCTCCCTCTCCTCTCGCCAACTCATCTGATTCACTTTCGTCCGTTGGTTTCTTGGCTTTCGTCGCGATAACCCCTTTCCGTATAGATCCAGAACGGTCAATCATTGGCATCTTTATATATGCGTTCGCATCGTAGCTATAATTGAGTCGGAGTCGTTGATTTACGGCATTGTTGTTTCGATATGTGTTGATATTGTGAAATGGGGAGAGGGCGGCCCCATTATCCTAAAAAGCTATTGGCTTGACAGACGTGACATCATGAAAAAAGGTATTAAAGTTGTCAGTCTAAATAATTCATGAAAACATTAAGCCTGATGTCAGTGGTATATAGTTACGGTAAAAATTTTAGCATAGTAATCTTCGGTTGCGCAGAATGAAATTTGTCACCTGAAAGCTCTTTTAAGATCTCTCCCGGGAGTGTAAAAAATATTTAGAAATAAGGGTATCAACATAATATTTCAAATTAGTTATTTCTCTATTGTTCTATTTGATCCAACGTTGTCTAATTGTAACGAAATTTCTTAATTTAATTAATAATTAGCCATTCATTATATTTAATCGAAGATGTTTGCGTTTCCTCGCAATGTTGCGATAGTTATTTTCTGTAAATATATACAAACACAGTTCTGATGCAAGTATATGAGACAGTAGACGAAATTCTCGAGCTTTTCGCATTTTTTTTCCGTTGTCGTCACGTTTAGTTGCTAAAAGACCATCATTTACACACCAATGGCATTCTGGCTGTTGATTTTCATGTGATATGTACGTAATTAAATTTTCTGACACAGTTTATGAATCATATAGTAATAGAAAGGGATACCGCAGCTAGTTTGGGTAATTACAGCTGTAAAACTTACGCCCATTATCCCTATTTTCATAAAATATCCCAGATATTTAAATATGCATTCGCATAAATATAACTCTTTGGGAAAAGGAGATCCTTATAAATATTCTGACCATGTAATGTGTCATCTGATTTTGGAACGTTCTATCATTCCGATGAACCCATTGGAATGAAGTGAACTGCACGTTCAAGATTATTCATTTCTACGTTCTGTGGCTTCAGTGGAAAAATTAAAATCATTTTATAGGGTTTCAATTTTTAAAAGTCGCTGTATTTGCCGCCTAAAACTACTATAACATCACTTTGAACTATAATAACTTGAAAACTACGCCTCATATTTTCATGATATTTTAACCAATTAATGCTCTATCTGTTATAAATAAGTATTTGGAAGCAGAATGTCCTGACAAAAATAATAACGTAACTTTTTTTAATTGCTTGAAACCCTGCTGTGATCGTTATTTATGTATCGTTTTAAATTTTTTTGGCGTGCCGTGTGTACCGGATCAAAGTGCTCATAACAAATATAAGAATGGGCACATTGTTCATTTGTTTATCTATTCAATAGCGATGTCTGTTTAATTTTAGTTTTTATTCTCCGTTGAAGCCTCTGTCAGCGTGGCGAGCGAGGAGTAGGAAGAGAAAGTTGTAAGTTTTAATGAGGATGAGGCAAAAGTGTGTTAGGGCAGGGCATAAGTAATTAGTGAACATAACACATGAAGTTTTCTTTCCGTACTCTATTCCTCAATTTATTGTATAGGTGTGAAGGTTATGGCTTGAAACACCTAACTCGAAGCTGGGCCTAGTTGACGAAAATCGAGGTCATTTAATGGGCCATATTGAAAATCCATACGTTGCCGTGCTGAAACGTCGGTATTCCTAATGAGGTATCATGGATGTTTGGCATTCCACAGAATACATTGGAGATTTCTATTCAAGGTGTTGAAGTTGGCGCAGATCGGAACACGTCAGCGCACATTGGCGCACACGAACGACGAGGAACGGTGTGCGCATGCGAAACGTCGCATAACTTGCTTGAAGGCACACCATAGTCACGATCGAATGTTTTGTGTGTATTTATCGAATTCGTTCGATTTACATATTTAAAAACGTGAGCTTTTTACTCCAGAGTAATGAAGAAAACTTTACATTACTCCTGTTTCACTCTTTCAACGGAAATCAACACAAAAACAACAATGTCGGATGCGATTATCGACGTTCTTTTGTTGTCCAGCGCACATCAACAATGCCCAGATTTGTTTTGAAGTGCGCTGCTTAGTGCGCAGGGTTCGAAGCGAATGGAAGGCAAGTGCGCTGTTGTGTATGCAAGTTGGGCAGCGCATTTGAGCGAATGGAAAGCTTCCATAAAATTCATTAGCATTCTTCGAACCAAATTGCAATGCGGACGAAAAATAGCTAACATGAGCTAAGCTTAGTAAGAGTACCTACTCAAAGGTTGAATAATCCTTTCATTTCCATCCCACGTGAAATCATGCCTACCCCGCGTGCTATCTTTCAATTTATTTTATCTATTCCACCGCTAGGCAAAAGTTCCTATCCGAATACTTGTCTATTTAAAAAAAACTCGGAACGCGCCTACAAACGCCCTCAAAAAGTGTTTGCGTCATGGATGCTTTTATCTCGAGGACACGAGAGAGAGAGAGAGAAATACGTGATGGAATTCGTTAAGTTCCCACCGAGACCGTGGATAAACGAGAAGGTCCACGCAAAAGGTTCCGGTGAGTTGGCTTTTGTGATGGTTGAGTTATAAAATGAGTCGCTGTCAAATTTTTTTTTTTGAAAAAAATTGTTTCAGGTGGGACCTGCGTATGAAAATAATTGGCTGATAATAATTTTGATCAGAAAAGTGAAGGAAATAAAAAAATGCGTACATTCTTACATACCCATTACGCCGTTCCCCATTCGGGGTAGGCAGTCAAAAAAGTTTAATTCTTGGTTGTAGGCCATTAAAGCTGACTGTAATGATTTCCTCCATATTGCCCTATCTTTGTATACCTCTTTTGCTTCAGTTACACTCATACGTAGCTTATTACACGCCCCACTGTTCTTGAAGACTCTTAATATTCCTTTTCTTAAGAGTACCATCCACAATACTCATCGATGACTTATAGGTATAGCGAAACTTGGTGGCACTCACTATCGGAGGTTTAGAGGACACTGACCGTATACCAAGCGTTGATGAGCGGGAAAAATTATCGAAGGACTCCCGTAGGATCCTTTGGAAAAAGGCTCGACCGCTTCATCCAACATCTCAAGTATGCTTTCCTCTCCTTTTCGCCGTGCTCTTCACAAGTGAGTGCCACCAAGTTTCGCTACACCTATACTTGGTCTACCCCTTCCTCTCTCATTGTTCACTCCTCTGTTATAAATCTGCTTCGTTGTTCGATTCTCTTAATCTCACATTATTCTCTAAAGCAATAAAGTAAACAAATAAATAATAGGTAATCAGCCAACAATGGTGAAAGTAATAGATAGGTAATCAAATTAAAATTGTAGCGTAACACACAAACAAATTGGAAAGTTAAGTGAATAATTAATGAAATGTAAATTAAAAGAGCAGTAGTAAAAATAATTGTATCAAAGATATTACAAATTAAATGACATGAAACATTTGACATTAACGGCATCTCTTCCTAGCATTGGTTTCCTGTTATGGAGACGCCGATTCGTTGAAGGATCGCGTTTGCCAATAATTCTTTGTCGCTTTGCTGATTCAGAGACGTTCTTGTGGTTTTCTGTGAAGCTGAAAAAAACCGTAGAAGTTTGTGGCTTAAAAGGAACATTTTCTTTTTTTTTTGCGAGGCATAATCAAGGCGACAGTTCTCGGGAGCGATTGCGAAACAACTTTATTATTCTCTGATCGTCCCGCCATTCGCGCGTGGAGACATTTTTTTTGATTGAGCTGTTGACGTTTTACGAGCACGGCTTGTTCGAACTTGCGTCGGTGAGGATATGAATAACCACTCCATACTTACGATTTGCGCTCTGCTTAGGTAATTTTATAAATTATTTTTCTTACTATCCGTGTCCTTTTCATGTTTGCTGGCGAAGGGACTTCGTTTACTAGTTTTCATCACTGTTTGTTTAGTAATATTTCACCCCGCGGTCTATGAATGAGAGTTCTCTAAATAACTGTGGTGTCACTAGTTCATTCATTGATAGATTTTAAATTATTTTAGTCCCTTGTCCCTCCCTAAATCGAATAATTTTCTTCCAATTAACAATGGGGAAACGCAAGCATGTCAACAAGTTCAAGATTGAAGGAAGATAATTCAGGGGGGTTATTTTGTAATCTCACCTTTTTAGTGACTCTTAGTGGAAAGGCGGGAGATCCGTTTCCCTCTCTTAATGATCGGCTCACGAACGGTTCGTGAATTGTCGAAGCTTCAATTACCTTGTATCAAATAAAAGATGCCGAGACTAGCGAGTACCCAGATTGCTCAACATCTTACGGAAGATATCTTACACTGTACATACCACGAAAATCTAAATACAGTCAAAACTACAAGCGACATGTAAGCGATCACTCAATATTTAACAAAAATTAAGTGCATCTAATTAGTGTCCGATTCACAAGCACGGGAATTATCTACCAAGAACGTAGATTTTAAGGCAATATTTGTTGAAATTATGAAATCATGTTTTAAATAACTGAATTCCATTCTCCATTCACTGGCGGATAGGCACACGAAAACAAAGGTATCAGCAACATTGTTTGGGAAATATTTATACGAAATATATACATGGATAATTCAAGCTAATAATAACATAAGCATTTCAAACAAAGTTTACCTTCAAGTGCCCAATATATTGGAGATGAAAATGCTGAAGTTCTTCACGTTTAGCAAATTACAACAATACGATTTAAAATCGTTTGTATCTTTCGCGCCCTTGTTTATTTTCCAACTCAAGCTTCAAGTGGAAACGATGGTGGATCCATGTCACGTTCTTTATGACAGGTGAGATGGAACTAATGGCCGGCGGAGATAAATGAAACGGATCAAGAGTCGAAAGATACGGATCAGAGCGGATGAATCGTCTAAAAGACCAGTACATGACCGGCAGTTCACCGCTTGAGATCCGAAGAGGGTCACGAGGTCTGGGTGGCAGAGATGAACTACGAAAAAGTAACATTTTCTGACGTATTCTCACGAAAGTGAGATTACAAAATAACCCCCCAGGTTTCCCACCGGATAGTAGTGTTGTTCAGCGCCGACGTTTCGAGGGCTAACAATAAGACTGCTGCCAGGGTGATTTACCTTGAAGCCAGACTTAGATATCAAAACGTTGGTGCTGAACAAGGCTATTATCCGGTGGGAAACCCGAAATCTCTCTTCTTCCAGCCTATTCGCCGGGAAAGCCAGAGATCAGTCATGTTCAAGATTTATAATTATTTACGAAATTGGTGGACGTTTTCAATCAGGTTTTATTTGTAATCCACTTATCCAGCGCGTAATTTGATGCGTAATTTGCTGAGAAAAAAAGCATGCGCAAATACATCCATTAGCACGTAATTATATTTTTCAGCAGAATAACTCGGGAGAACAAACTTTTTCATCGACAACTTGTGTCATCGGAAGATCCGGGTTGATGCAAGATTTATCGTATGTAATAGCGAGTCCCAATTCATTTGTTATTATATATATGGGCTCATGTGCCACCTTAATGCTGTCAATGCCTTCAAAAGTTCCCTTGGCGTATCTGGATGAAAAAGTCGATCTCCGAAGTTAGGCATCGTTCGGCTCGGCGGGAATTTAAATGTTTGATCACCCAATTCTTTTAGAGCTTTAGCCCCTTGTCTGCGGAGTTTGCTGATAGTGAGAGGGAAATGAATTGAGTTGTCGAAGAACGTAAAACGGATATACTTCTACTACGACTGAAAATATAAAATTGCCGTTGAATTTCATTTTGGTCGCGGTTACAATTGAACGTCTGAGTAGAACAACAGTAATATTCCAAAAAATACAAAAAAAAGTTAAGATAGCCATTTTGTAGTTTGAATGTAGTGCTATCGTTTAGCGGAAGAACAGTAATATTCCCGTCTTACCTGTCGTTGAAATAATGCTTAAAAGTTTGCAATGAGTGGAAGAAAAATAACATTCCAGGAATGTTACTCTTCTTCCACTCAGACGCCGCGCCGTGCCGTGCTCGCCTAGTACCCGTTTCTACTACCCAGGGCGCTGTCCTCTCACAACTGACAGTACAATAATATTGTGATTTTCGTTGAGTTTGTTGTTGCGAGGTTATATTGTGGTGAAAGCTGTGTTTAAGTTCAAGAATTATTTTAAGTCCTAATAAACTCTTTATGGTACAGATTGACGGGAAACGAAAGAACCAAAACTATTATGATTACATAAACAGTAAATGGACTCACATTTAAAAGAAACCCATTCTTCTATATTTAAAAAAATATGTTTACTTCTCCCTAAACATTATTATTTTCCCTTTTTCATGCTAAATAAAAGAGTTATGTCTCAAAAAGTAATTAAATAAGCTGTTATTTATTCCTATTTTTGATAAAAACTGTTTTGAGTGGAAGAAAGATAATATTCCATGGCACATTATAGTAAATATATATAAAACTAAAATTTTGTGTTTTTTCCCATTTTCAGACAGTATTTAGTGTCCAAATATCTACATATTTTCAATGGTAGGTTTTTTTGTAAAAATTCAAATTTCTTAGTTATAAAGTTTTTTTTAATTTCTCGAAAAATGAGATTTTGGAATAATACTGTTCTTCCACTCAGACGTTCAATTCAGGGTACCTTCTTATTACCGTCCCTAGAAAAAAACATTGTTTTATTACCGGAGGCAGAAATATGTTAAGGTCCCTTTAAAATAAATAAAATTTCTTCACTCGAATCTACTCATTGGTCAAAGTAAAAATAGCGAAATGAATATGCATTAATTAATTTCACTGACTTAACCATGATGCGAAATTATTTTCGACGAAAGCAGTTTATGGTTGGGGCGTTTGGTTAAAAATTACGACGCTGAAAGTTCCTACTTGTACTTGCAAAAGGAAAACTTTAGAAAAACCGTAGTAGGTTAGTTGGTATGTCATTTTTTCTGGCAAAGTAAGAGTATAAAATTGATAAAAAAATTATATTTTGTAATTTTCGAGCAAAAAACAGTAATCGGTATTTTATTTGGTTTTCCCAATCGAGCAGGAATCGGAAAACCTCTGAGAAATATGATAGTTACATTTTTTTGGGAGACTCTTCGATAATAAAAAAAATGGTCATAACTTTCGTTAGTATTTCAGAAAATATTATTTTATTTTTGGGGTCGAATTATTTTCAACGAAGGCAGTCAAATTGTAATGCTTCGTTTTTATTAATAATTACGAAGTTGCAATTTGTGACTTGTGCTTGAGAAAAATTTGAGAGCCACCGAAGTAGGTTAGCTGAGATGTTTGTTTTTTTCAGGAGAAGGAACAGTATTACAGTCATTAAAATACTCTTGGATTTCATTTTTTAGTGAAAAAATAGACATTTCATTTGACTTTCCCAATCGAGCACGAATCGAGAAAATTCTGAGGAGTTTGCTGGTTTCGTTTTTTTTTTTTGTTTGGGATCAAACGAAACTTTCGAAAAATATAAAATCGATCGCAATTTTTCCGAATGGGTTTTACGCTTTTGTCTCTTCCGATTCGAGACGGACGCTCTTTGTGGTACCCCTCTCCTCCTACCATCTCTTTTGAAAACTTACCCTCCCTCCTTACGTCGGGTATTTGTGACACAACAAGGGTTTCGCTTGTCGGTAAGGGAGTTGGGGAAGCCAACCAGCAGCCCTAAACATGAAGAACCCGATACTCTTTGACGTACCGTTTCGATTAAATTTTTTTGTTAAAGCTCTCGTGCTCCAAAAATCAACTTCAAAATCCGGAAAAAAAGGAATATTCCTAGGCTCCACAAATGTTACGCTTTATCTTTCCTTCTTCATCGAGTTTTTTAAAGTTATTTTGCTGGAGCGAAGCCGTTGCTCGGGCACTACGATACTCACTTAAATATTATACACAGTTACCCGGAGATTTCCGTGCAATCTAGTGCGATAGTACTATCAACGCAACAGCGCCTTTCGTACACTTGATTTTAACTGAGAGTTTGGAACTTCATTGGGAATTCCATTGGACTGTCGGCTCGTAACGTGAACATAAGTGCTTACATAAATAACCTATGTAAGAACTTACATTCTTCGGTTTTACACCGAGGAAATATTTAACTAGGGATTATAAAACTGAATGGCTTATTTTTTGTTTTACATAGTTACTAAAATAATGGGACTATAATACTTCTAGGATACGACAGATTCGGACCATAAATGGGCGAAATTTCTAGTTCATGAATCTCGATATTTTTCGAGGACCGCGGCATTTTACGAGTCGAATATTCGAGCGTCCCATCGCTAGAGGTAATCTTCTATGGTATCGCCATCTGACATATTCTTCTAAAGCCTCTCAAAAATTTGGGTGCCTTCCATTCGCTCTAATGCGTTAATCACTTTGTAATACAACATCGCACTACAAAACAGATCGGGAGCAAAGTTGACGTGCGCTAAACAACAAAAGAACGTCGATAACGGAATCCGTGATTGTTGTCAAGTCTGTTGATTTTCAGTTGAGGCGTAAAACATGCATATTTTGAAGTTTTTAATTATTCAGCGACAAAAAACTAATGTTTTTAAACACTTATTCTGGACGAAGTCACCAAATTTAAACTGAACATTCGGCTGTGATTGCTGTTTATCCACAGCGGCAGGTTACAAAACATTTTGCCAGCGCACTTCGTTTCATTCAACGTCGTTCATGTGCGCTTAAGTGCGCTGATTTGTTCCGATGTGCGCTTACTTCAACACCTTGAATGGAAAGAGTTGTTTGGAGTTATCCACTCGCTCGCTCTATATATGCGCTGCTCACTTAGCAACGCAACGCCCCTCTTGCTCGTTATTTCAGTTATTCGATCAGACCCTGCGCACTAGGCAGCGTACTGGGATCGGGAACAGAGGTGATGAGCTTAACACGGAAAGAACTTCGACAATCGCATCCGCGATTGTTGCTTTTGTGCTGATTTTCAGCAAATGGATAATTTAAAATTTTCAATTACTTACTCTGCGATAAAAAGCTTACGTATCTTGAAAAAATCGTAATTCGATGAAGCCTGAATCACACGGTGATTTTTCAGGGATAGCTCCAATGATAGCTCAAGGGATAGCTCAAATGATAGCTCGAGCTGTCATTTTTCCGGTCACACGATCATTTTTTTCTGTAGGTGCTCGCATCATTGCCGGGAAATCTTTTACGTTTACCGAGCTCGTTCGACCAGAAGTCACTTGCGGCGACACAATCGCGATTTGCTTCCCTTCGCTCTGATTGGCTGAACTTCAGATTCTTGTACTGAACTTCTCCAGAAGTAATCTCATCTGTCAGAAGCTGTCATTGTCGTTTTGATTTTTGTGAATAATTTATTTTATGTACATACGTGTTCAGGGACGGTAAAAGGGATAGGACCAAATGATGGAAAAAATGATGGCAATCCCTATCATTGCCGCTCTCCCTAAAAAAAATGATGACGTCAGATCTGTAGGGAAAGCTATCCCTTGAACTATCATTGAAGCTATCCCTTAAAAATGATGGAAAAAATGATAGTGTGATTCAGGCTTTACTGTACACAATACATTCGTTCGTGAATGCTTTGAGCCCGAAAGAATGCTACCTACCGGCGGGTTACCGAACTTTTCGCCAGCGCTCATTGTTCCATTTATCTTCGTTCGCGTGCGCTGTTAAGTGTGCTTTTGTTTTCCGATGTGCGCTAACTTCAACACATTGAAAGGGAAGCTCCCACTGTCCCGCGGTCTTACATCGGTTAATTATGACTTCTATTAATTGTTTTTTTATTACTGTTCCAACTGTTTCTATCGATTGACTCTATTTTGAACGAAATTCGAATTCCATAACTTGTTCAAGATCAGGAAAAAAGTGAACAGTTCTTTTAATTCATTTGATGGTGAGTTGTTCATTCATTCATTCATTCATTCATTGTTGAGAGATTCATTTGATGGTGAGTGAGATGGTGAACAGTTCTTTTAATTAATTTGATGAATTACAACGGGAAGAAGAAAAAAATATCGCTTTGGATTAAAATAATCTCAAAAATGTGACATCACAATGCATATGCTATGCAGCAGTCATTGACAACTCATGGAGATGTTGGGGTGAAAAATACCCCAGGTGAAATCTGGCTTTTATTCTGTTGATTAACATTGATCATTTAACTATGAGCCATAAATGCCACGAGCATAAGTTCCTATTTAATGCCTATGCTTCCGTTGCCAGGAAAATAAAATTTCTATTCAAGTTAGAAGGTTTCAGGTTTTACAATGTGGAAATTCATTTTTAAGTGAGAGAGAAAAACACGTATCTTTCCGCTGGTTTTTTATTGCAGTAAATACAAGGCACAACTAGGTTTGATGACGCCTTTGCGTCGAAAATAGTTGTGCCTAGAAACTGCTATAATTAAAAATCAGAGGAAAGATGCAACGTGCTCTTCGCTCTCTTTTCAAATTTCTATTGTTGAAATAGAGCAGAAGTTGACGATTTTGGACTCAAAAACTCAAATTTTAGGCAAAAACAAAGGGAATACGAAAATCGAATTCAGAACATAATTCTTTCAGGCATCCGATACTAAAATTTCCAAGCCTATATCATGAGTTATATTAATTTAAAAGGGCAAAAAATTAAGCCTTTGCCATAAAAAAGGACTCACATAAGGACCCCTGGAGCTCTTGGGTCTTTCTAATATAGCCTATTAATAATATAGTCCGTGCCTATATATATATATAAGCCTTTCTAATATAGCCTAACCCTCTAGACCTCTCGTTTGATAGGTATGTAAAAAAACAGTTTGAACGTATATGTATAGGTACTGGGCATTGATAATGTGTGTAGATGGACACGAACCGTTCATGGAGGAATATTGTGAACCACCATCTCGATAAACGTGAAGATTAGGGGTATTTTTTTTAATATTCACTTTCTTTTATATCAATTCATTAAGCACGTTCGGTGCTTATTCCTGGGTAAAAAACCTATTTTTTTGTAACCATCGCTCATCTCTTTCATCCAAATATATATTTGGAAGGTTATTCGATTCGATATTCGAAAGTCAAAAAGTACTGACTCAAATAAATAAAAACAAATGCTAACTAAAATAGAAATGTTAAAGAAAAAAGACAAAAATTTGTAAATGAAAAAATATTCGATACTTTTTTAAAACAAAAAATGGCAGTAAATCAGATTTGTAGAAAAAAATAATACGAAGTTTAAAAACCAATATAGAATATTTTAAGCATTACAAAATAGACCATAATTAAACCCGAGGAGAAAAATTGTATACCCCATGTATGAAGGCAATACTTCCACAGATTACTTGAATGCACTATATCTTTGGCAAATAATTTTATTCCTCCGTAGTGTAAGCTTCCTATTTAAACGCAAACAAAAGAGCAGCAATACTATATAATTTGTAACACGCTAGACCCTTCAATTGTGCAGTAAATTGATTGTGATTAATTTGCACTCACATTTTGAAGAAGGTGTGGACAATCAACTGAGACAATCATCTGAGAGTTCAAAAGCTTTCTTTCGTGACTTTTCAGGAACTGCTACTGCGTACGCTGACCTACCAAGCTGTCACTGGGGAAAGAGGTGTCAGGAAACCGACCACTGCAAGAAAATAGGTGAGTTTTTAATAAAAATATGTATTTAACTCCAAATAAATTATTTTTCGATGATCATAAAAATTGAAACTATGGAAGCAAATTGTATGCAAACAAATAAATATGCATCTGGGACATTGACCAAACTCGTCAGAGATGAACCTGAAGTGAGGTCATCATTTTTCTGTACCAATAGTGAGGTCAGTCCAAACAATACTGCAATAAAATGAAAATCACATGCAGACTATAGTAATTTTTTCCGAAAATCGAAGATATAGCATGGTTAAAAAAGAAATTAGCTGCTGTTCGATCATGCAATGAAAATTGTATATTTTTTTACTACACGTATAGAAAGCAAACTTCAAGAGAGTTATACTCTCTTTAGACAACCGTTTCGTTTTTTTCTATTGAAGCCTGCCTAATCAGAAATGTAATTGTGGGAATAGAAGTCATGTTACAACTCTCATCTTACAGTTAGACTGGTCCTAAAACGTATTTGTGGAATTAATTCTTCCGTAAGATGCTCTGTTTGTGAAAAATAGTGTTAAGGAACGTTCATAATAGTTCCCTTATGTAAAATTTATGTATCTCTTTTAAGAAAAGGGAAATTAGGGTTAATATGGCGAAGAGGAGTGAGTGTTCTACTTGTCCTGGAAAGTATCCCTGAACTTTTACAGCTCCCGACAGTAACGAAGTGAACTCCAGCAAGAACGAAGCCTCAAAAAAAAATAATGACGAATAAACCTTGACGAATCGAGAAAAACATTACTGCTCACCAATGTATGGTACTTGATTTCAAACTTACGACATTTAACCTTCGATATCTAAGGCAATTTCGTTGCCAAATTTCGCATCTCAATTCATCCAACAATGGATCCTGACGCTTGGTGCTGTGTAAATATGGCAGCGATGTAACCTTTTCCTTTCGGCTGCGCTGCAACGTAATTTCCACAGGGGAGAAGGACGCCTCGGGTGCTTGACTGGTTAAAGCACTCGGCGCAAAATCGAGGGATCCGGGATCGAATCCCGGTCAATGCGAATGATTTTTCTCCTGTGGAATATCGCACTTCTAATTTTATAATGCCGATTCTCTGTATTTCTTGCGGCTCTGATGTTAAAATTTAGCCCTTGTAGAGGCTTTCCAAACATTTGTTGATATGCATAAAGTTTATATCCCTCATAGTTTGTTGCTTCCAGTTTATCGTCCATGGGGTCGCGAGCTACTTGTAACTACTTCATAAAAAATTATTTTGAAATTCGTAAAATCGGCTTCAACTATGTAAAACTTTGTCTTGAAATGGTAATACCCAACAATTTAAAATAACAGTAACAGACAGACAATTTACCGACAGTAACGAAGTGAACTCCAAGTGAACTCCAAGTGAACCAAACCAAATTTACTACCAAATCATACAGACAGAGAATCCACATTTAATGCACCAAACCTCATTTCTCTAGCTCAAAACTTGAGAGAGATATAAACAAAATGGATACAGAATGAATGACTGACACGCTACAAAATTAATATATACATATATAGATACCATGTTTTGTGAAATAACTCCTTGGCAACATACCAACACTATGATAGAAATATTTGGTCGGAATAAGGAAAGAAATTAATTCTTTTCTTTGGTCCAGGAGTCTTGACTTCTTACCGGGATCTACCGATGCAATTTGAGGTTAGACTCAGGATTCAAACTGAATTGTAAGACGCCTTTTGCACACTCTCGTCGAATTTCTTTCAAACGAATCGGGCGTGTCTTCTTTGCATGTCCTTTGATCCTTTTATTGAATATGTATGAGCTGGATTTTAAATGCAGGAGGAATATTCGAGCTTAAGGTCTAACATGTGCGAAATGACACCTCTTCCGTACCACCCCCAACGATAGCTTTTTTGTACGCTTATTATCGAAATTTAGGGCTCTTCAGTTCACCGGACTTTTTTCGACTGAGTCTTTCAACTCACCAGATCGGCTCATTTAAGCCTTTGAGCCTATACACCTAATAGCCTCACCCACCCAATCGGTCGGATATGTTTGAGAAAGTACTCATGTGAATTAGAAAACCTTGTCATGACTACAAGGAGAATCAAAAACTGACCATGCGATAGCTTTTCGAAGAAAAAAAATTGGTTGTAGAGAAATTCCCTCAATGCCATCCTGAAAGAAATGCAGTTTTATTGCGGAAGACTAGAAGTACTAAATTAATAGACATTTAAGATTCTCAAGACGGGAACGAAAAAACAAAAATGTTCGCAGTAGGTATATGTGGCTGCTTTGACGTAAAATGTGTAATGGAAACGTTGATGCGTCATAGCAGCTCGCGATCAATTGGTTAACGACGGCTTGCCATCTGATCGTGCGCATATACCGGTATTAATAGCGATATAACTTGCGGTGTTGCCGCGAAATTAAAAATGTTTATAACTCTTTTCCGTTACTAATAAAAGCATTCCATAGCGAGATAGATCCATTTCTTAATCGTTGAATCTTTGGAATTATTAACTACTAGGTAACTATTTAAATTACTCTAGAACCAACTCATAAAACGCTTCATGCTTCGGTAATTAAGAGAAAGGTTTTTTAAAAAAATTAAAACTTTCTAGCATTCATCACACGTTCGGTTGCTGTTTCATTTAACGATTGGCGACCTTGAGATGGTAATCATCTGCCAACTTTCTGAAACGTCTGGCCATGCCCGCATGATAGCATGTATTAATTAATTTTTTTAAACTATCCAATGTATTATGGCTCATTGAGATGAAACCGGTTTGCATGTGCCAAAAATGTTTTGCGGGCTATATTATCGGGAATCTTTCGCGTGCGTTGTTTAAGAGTGACAACAATTATTTCACCAGCGTTGCAACTGGCGATTTCAGGTTGAAAAAATATGTTGACTGCCGAATGTTTCTTCTTCGCTGTTATACGTTTCTCTCTCGTATATTCACGTGAAATAACTTGAGTTCCGCCCGTGAGACAGTCCCGTGTGATGAATGAAACTGTCTGTTAATGTAAGCAGAGCAATACCGTGGTAGAACCTGCGCTGCGTACTTGCTATTTTTGTATGATGAAGTAGGAGTATCAATTGAGGGAAATGTCCCTGGAAATGAGAACCATTTTTATTTTGTTGGCATTGCACTGTTCTCTCTGACATTTGTTTACAATGCAACAAGCTTCCATAATAACCTATTATTCGACCATTTTTCCCCCTAAGGGCATTGAAAATCTTAGGAAGTACCTACACCAAGATATACAGGCGTGAACACACGAATTTCGATCGTCATCTGTTTTTAAATTTGCGCTACGAAGTAAGTAGTTACTATTTTTGTATTGTGAAGTTGGAGTGCCGATTATGGAAAATGGCTCCGGAAATTAGAACCATTTTTATTTGGATGGAATTGCACTGTTCTCTCTGGCTTTATTTACAATGATAATAGCTGCCACAGTGACCTTTTATTCGAACATTTTCTCCCTTAAATATCTGTCCTAGGTATTGACAATCTTAGGACGGTATACCAAGGTATACAGGCCTGAACACAAGAATTGCGATCATTTGTTTTTAAATAGGAGACCTAAGGAGGGTTTTCAATGCAATACTAATGCTAGAAGAAAAATTGCTCTGAATAGTTCAATACGGTAGCCGGAACTTGTTTAGTACCATAACTTTTATTTAAACGAGATAATGAATCGAGACTGATGACTGCAGAAATTCATAAACCGCTGGAATGTGCTGTTATTATGATGTGAGGACACTAAATCTAAGGGCGCCTATTCTAACTGAAGAGACTTCGATTTGCCATTTATCTGGATCATATTTCTACCTCTCAAGTAAATAGCACCTACCTTATAATTAAACCGGTAGTTGGTTGTGTTGTGGAGAAGAGCACTTCAGCCGGAATATCCGAAGTATATGACTTATTGACGAAGGAATTGACTGGCACTGCTCCCTATAATGAACTTTTACATATTCATAAACTCTTAGATCACGTCACATTCATCTACATCTACATACTACCCCGCAAGCCGCCTCAATAGGCGTGTGGCGGGGGGTGTTAGGACACCAGCCGTTTACATATAAAAAGGAAACGCTCTAATGAAATTACGCCTAGCATTTATTATAGTCCCTTATTTTTCGGGGGAAAAACGAATTCCCATACCTATCCGTTCGGCAAAATATCTCTCTTAATTTATCGTTTCTGTCGGACCTGGAAATATAGTGGGGTTCTAATATGATGTTCTCCGTGCCGCTCTGAAAGATATCTATTCTCAATTGTTCAAGCAATCTAAGCCTAGCGCGCAGCCTCCGGGTCTCTAGCGGCTCTCAGCCTAATTCGTTTAACATCTGTGTAACGCTGTCTGTACGCCCGTAGCAGTTTTTGACGAATCGCGCAGCTTTCCTTTGTATTTTATTAAGTTCCCGGATTAAGTCTTTCTGCACCGGATCCCATATGCTTGCTGCATATTCAAGGTGTGGTCGGACGAATGCGAAATATCACCTCTCTTTTACATTTTCATTGGGAAGCCCGTGTACTTCATTGTCAATTTTGGATGCGTTGAGTCAAAACAATCTCCTCATTCCATCCAGTTTGATTTCAGGTCGTGTATGTCGATCAAGAATATAATGAAACTAAATTTACTGTAAGACCGTCCTAATATTTACCTACCGAAAAGCCTCGTTTAATGCTAATAATTTCCAAACTGCATAACTATTTTTACTAGAGGTAAAGTGGCTCATATGACTGGGAATAATTGTATGTCATTTAAGAACCTGGCCATGAGAACATAACAGCGAGCTCATTTCCCACACTTTTCGTCGTATTACTAGTTTAATAAAGTGGTGTCAGTAGTGTTGCGGCCTGTTCATCTCATAGGCAACAGATGCATCAACAGTCAATTTTTGCTTCATCTGTGTCAGTGAAAACTGACATATGGTGTGTGACCCTGCCTAAGTAGATGCATAGCATAAAATCGTTGATACCGGATGAAGGTATATTAGCTAAATAATTGATTTTTGTGCGCTATATCGTGGATAGAAATATGTGGATATTTTTGTGGTCAGTAATCCAAAGAATGAGTGTTCCAAACTCCCTTATAAATTCAGAAATTACGTTTGAAACGGCTAATTGTTAAAATACTCCGTGCTAATGTGAGTACCATCCGTGTCGATTGAACGAATCGCAGAATTTACATCTGAAGATTTAAACTGAGGCTATTACGAAAACTTAACGCTATCGACTTCGAAATAATACATTTCGCAAGCTTCTGGGAAACTAAATGATTCAAACTATCATCTTACCTGGTTATTCTAAAACAGTTTTAACTGCCATGTCCGCTATTGTAGTCAAGGTTGCTGATCTCCGGTAGTTAATATATGCGTTACGAGGTCATGGAAGCAAGTCTTTATGCTGTACGCATGCACATTCCAGTTATCTTAAATGTGCTCCTTCCTGGAATCAACATGCGGGCTACGTCTTCAGCGTGATTTTTCGCAATCGAGGTCACTTCATTTACATATTGTGTTTCCCAAGTGTTTTTTGGCGAGGAAGAAAATTAAAGAAATATTACATCGAGAAACCCTTTGTTTTCTATGTAACGCCTTAACGCGAAAAAAGTATGTTAAAGGAATAAACAGTAATTTTTCGGCAAAGTATAAAACTTGTATCACGACCTAGGTTTCAATATGTATGATACATCATCAGAGGTTGATGATGATGTATATGCACATTGAAACCTAGGTCGCGATAATGATTTTATTTATTCGTGGAAAATTGCACACGGTCTATAACTTCTTCATTTTCGTTAAGGCTTCCGCGGAGTTTTTTTGATGAAGAGAATGGTTTTCTGGGTTTCCATCCGCGTTTATCCATTTTTGGTGGACAATATTTCGCCAGCGTTCCAGCTAGCTTCCTCAGGTCCGTTGGATTGCAGGGTTTGGTCCGTCCTTTTTATGTTATACCGGTTTCGCGCCTTCAGGTGGAGGTGTGTCGTGATTGGTCGTTACTATTGAAGAGCCGTTTCCAAGCGGTGGCGAGGGTGTAGCCGTCCTCTCGGTTGAAATTTTGCGGTGTTTTTGCTATCTTTATTGACTCCCGTATGATTCTAGGGAAATAGCGGGCTTCTTTTTTCGATAATACTGTGGTGTCGAAATTTATGTCATGCATTGGCTCACTCCACTGATGTTCCGCGACCGCCGACTGGCGGAGTTGTCCGTTTTTCACGGCCCTCTTATGCTCTTGGAGCCACCAAACCAAAAATGGATAAACGCGGATGGAAACCCGAAAAACCATTCTCTTCTATACCTTCTTCATGTTCAAATTTCACGCCTTATCGCCGTAATCTTCTGTACCTGAGCAAACAAACATATTCGGGGGAAACCCTGTGCGTTCTGGGATCGGTTTGGTGTAGTGACTAGAGTCGTTTGCCCTCCGGATGGAGGACCCCGATTCGAATCCCGGTAGAGTCGGAGTTTTTCTCAGTGGAATCCCGATCCCTTCTTAGGCTACACGTACACTGCGGAGGTTGGCTATGAGGAGAATTTGTTAAAATTTCTTACGCTTCGTGGCGGCAGGCATTTTTGTGAAGCGCATTATTATTTTCAAATATTGTTATGTATGGTTAAGGCTACATTTCCTACCGGGTGATATATTTTAACTCGACCAATTACCCTTTTTATCGTTGTGTATGTCCGGTTTCCGCCTGATTATTGGCTAATTTCCAATATTGTTGGACATGTCGCATGTAGACAGGGTAAGTCATATTTTGATTTTGCTGAAATTTGGCGTGGTGAACTAGCTCTACAAAAAATGCAACCTTTCCGCCTTGATGCGTTTGCACATTCGAAAAAAGTAATCGAAGAAATAGATCCACCCCATTGAGCAAGGCTTTTCAAGCGTAGTAGTACTCTCTCCGTCCGATGAGCCGTTAACGGTGGTCCCATTGGCACTATTTCGTTAAGAGTGGGCCAGTGCTGATGCTGGGTTTCTCTCCACACCTCCTCCGTTCCCCCGAATAAACCTTCCCTTACTGACTTACCCACCTGTTCTTAATGGTGCAAATGACCCTAGCTGATGGTCGCATTACCCAAATAACCAACCAACTGTTAAATGTTAACCTAATATATTGTAACTATTAACAGAATAGAAAGCCAAATGTTGCAGCTGTTTAAGCCGCTTCCCCATACTCGCCTCAGAATATGAGCCTTGTGGTCATTGTAAGTTTGGTCTATCAAGATGAATTCAGAAACAGTTTTACGCAGCCTAATCCATCAAGTGAAGATGATGATGATGATGATGACTATTAAATGTTTTTACTTGACGAATGGAATTGCGTTCGCACTTGAGTTAAAGATCTCGGTTTGATGAGATCCGAGTCATCCCTCGCATATCTTTATCGGCGAAAGATCGCCACTCGCCTATCGCCACTTTACGCACCCATCCCGCTTTCTTTTATTTTATGATCGGTAAAGCGTACGTATTCAAGACCTCCTTCCTTCTACAGAATTTTTCCGAGAGCTGCCTTTGCGCTGTTCCGTCGTTTGTTGTACTAATGCGGCATGTACTTAACTGTTTTAGGATTCACTTCGTCAAGTTAGTCACAATTAGTATTCATAATTTAAATAAAATGCGTGTACCTTTCTATGATTGTTTTTTTCTTACTTATACGACGCGTTTGACTGAGTTAATACATATTTATGCACCTGGTACGAAAATTTAGGAAATATCTAAGAAGTGGAGATGATGATAGGGTGACCAACTCTCCCGTATTTCCCGGGATCTCCCGTATTTGACCCTATTTTTTCACGATCTCCCGGGTCCCGATTTTCTGTCTCTCTGGGTGAATTTCTCCCGTAATTTTTCGTCCAGTAAAATAATTCAGTTTCAATAATTTAAATTTTGCGGTCGAAATTCGTTTAAGCGTTTCAGAGCAGAGACAATTGATTCTATATCGAGTTTTTTCTATCGATTATCAATTATTATTTTCTATATTTCGCTTCGGTAGCGCTACTCACAAAATGTTAGTTACTGTTTGTTCTTAGTTCAAATTTGAAAACTACATGTGAAAGCAAAAATTGAATTTTATGATTCTTTGTATTCTTACGTGTTTAACAAATTTGATGATAGTTTAAAGTGGACAGATGTTAGGAATTGGAGCAGTACAAAGCTGATCAAATCAGAACTGCAAGTTGCAATCATGAACTTCACGTATTCTTGCACTGAATTTTTATAATTTAAAAAAAGTGATGGCAAACTATTGTCTGAACCAAAATCTGTTGCAAAATATATTTAGGTATTCTTAAAGTATAAAATAAAGTTTTTTTTAATTTATTTACAAAAAATGCATTGTTTTTTTTGTGAAATTTTTCTGTTCTAAATCTCCCTCATATTTGGTCAAGAATATAGAAATCTCCCTTATTTTCTTCAAAAATAGTTGTTCACCCTAGATGATGATGATGTTTCAATGGTTTCCGGCTCAACTTTGTGGAAGTTCATTTTCACAAATGAGAAGAAAACTTTGTTTTATTCCACCAATTTATTTTACGGTACGACTAGTTTCGACGCAGCGGCGTCATCTTCAGGTATAGGCACCTGAAGATGACGCCGCTGCGTCGAAACTAGTCACACTGTGAAATAAATTGGTGGAATAAAACAAAATTTTCTTCTCATTTGTGTTGGTGATGATGTATTATTACTTAAATTGAGTTGCGTTCATGCTTGAGTTTAGAATTTAAGTTATTCGGTGGAATTCCTCATGAACGAGATCTGAGTTATCCCTGGCATATCTCTTTTGGTGAAAGCGCCTATTCATATGCCCATCCCGTTTTCTTTTTTTTTTATTTTGTGGTCGGCAAAGCGTAAGAATTCAAGACCTCCTTCCCTCTCTCGTCCTCTCCGGAATTTTTCCCGAGAGCTCCCTTGCTGTATCCTTGTGTGTTGTATAAGTGGGCATGTGTTGACCGCTCGCAAGCTCGCTTTTCTCGGCCCCTCCCACCCCAGCCATTGTTTCGCCTGTTGGGAGTCCGTCGCCGCGAAAATTATAGCCCTTCGGTAAGAGCCTTGCAAACTGGACTGCACTCGTTTCGGAGCCTGTTCCGGGCCCGAGGCGAGAAGCCATCATCGGTGTATCCCAGGAACTCAAGAGCAATCGTTTTCTCTCCCTATCTTTCTTCAGAGGTAAACTTCAGACTCCTTGCAAGTTTGCTCGTCTTTGAGAAAGGAAATTTTAAGATCTCGCAACCCCTGTTTTATGATAGGTATAAGGACCTTGGCTGGAAAGAACAGTGACAGCATACATGAACTTTGGACATTAAGTTGAAGGTGCATACTATTCTGTTGTCACCACTCGCGATTTTTCCGTTACGGCCGCCGTTATACAGTACTATTAAAGTTGTCATAATAGCTTCGTTGTCATAGTTGAATGACTATTGATTTTTTTCTCATCGTGAAATATTTTATGAAGGTATATTGCCCGTAAAGTGATGAGTTTAAAGGAAAAGGAATGTTTGATTGACAGAAAAGCCGTACAACCCAACGTAGCAGAAAGCGCGGTGGCTATAACAGAAATCTACCCTGCTAAAATTTTAAGGCACTCAGAAAGACCAGGTCCGGGCAAGCAATTTCATGGCACGATGATGTAAAGTACTAGTGTATAAAGATGCACCTTACCAAATTCAGCGCCACAGTGAAATATGAACCCGTGGCATTTTAATTATCCAGTTGGGAGAGTGACCGTCTTTCTAGCTAATAATTTTCCGGAGAGCTAGTTACAGTTTATGTAAGTACGTAGAAGTGACGTAACCATAGTTTCGTTTCGAGGGGTCCATGTTGAGGATAATCGGAGGGGGGGGGGTGAAAATTTTTGATAATGAGGACCAAAATTGCTAGGTTAGGCAATTAAGAGTGCAATTGCGACTGCAGTGTAACAGCCGATTTTTAAATATGTTTACCGAGCAAATATCTGAAGGAATACCTACAATAACCTCGGTTTTTTGTTTTAATATTACAGACATATTTATTCAAAAATTGTTCAAAATAAAGATTAAATAAAATCAGCATTCTTTGTTTAAAAAAATATAGCTTTCTTCTTTAGGGCCCTTCTTTTAAATAAATTCAAAATTTCGGTGGGGGGAGTCCAGACCCCATGGACCCCACCCCTGGCTACGTCACTGTACATAAGTAGTTCTGCGAATTAAATGTCTTTGTGGCTCATGAAGCAGACGAATGGCCTTTCATCAACTCAGGAAAATCTGATGAAGTGAATTTGTGTAGACCGCAGGTCTTAAGCCCGTTTCACACGGGGCACGTAATTGCTCAATCTGATGTACGTACGAACGTGCATTTCAAAGTGTATCGTGCAAAGCCGTGAATTGCAAGAACGCATGCGCGAGTGCATGAACGCGAGATGGCAAAATAGCCCATGCTCTTAATCGAAAATGATAGCACGCCCGATTGAGAAAAACATGTAGTTTGAAGTTGTGCAATTTCGTGCCCCGTGTAAAACGGCCTTTAAAAGTGGTCTCAATGGGACTATAACTGGAATCGATCAAATCGATGTTCAAATTTTTATTACTAAAGCATTTGTTTAAATTGCTCATAAAGTAATGTCCATGTGAGACAATGTTCAATGAGTCTTGCTGTCTTTGACCATTTTTTAAGCATCTGTTTGGCCTGTAAATAAATTGTTTTTTTCCGTTCTTAGGATTAAGTCTGCTCATTACATTAACCTTAGTTTCATCTTCTCTTTCATTAACACTATGCACACTAGTCGCCCATTTTCCCTTTGGTTGCCATTTCTCCTTCCAAGTCACCTTGACACGAACAAAACCGCTGGAGGAAGGAATCTGCTTTCGCCGCTGCTTGAAAGTGCCTGGAAGGTCAGATTTCATCTCGGTCAACTTCGGAGATGACAATGACCTAATAGGACTTTCAATTTCATAATGATTTCTCTCTAACTCCTTGTGTGTCGACACGCATTAACCTTTATGAACGAACTAGAATGGCAATTTTACACGTTCAAAAAAAATGATAAATATATTTCGACCCAGGCTTCAATGATGCATCATCATCAGTTGATGATGATTGGACCGTCTGATGATGTATTATCAAATAAACTATTTCGAAGTATATGTTTATTATAATTTTTTGCGGGGGCAAATTCCTATTCTTGGTCGTTCATCAGGACCCAATTCCACCTAATTGCACCTGAATCTTCAGTATTAGTTTATCTACTTTTTGTAATCTTGATACGGATGTCGTGTCCCATTTGACTGACAATTCGACTGGCATTGTTAGGATTAAGACGGATCAAGTTTTGGCTCTTACATTGCGCATTAAAAAAATGTAAAAGAAAAGTTGGCAGCACTGGTGCAAGATGACGTAAGTTCGGATGCGTGATGCAAGCAAGCCGTGACACTCCCACGGAGATCTTCACTTCGTCTGCGATCCAAATTGCCGCGTGTACCGCGTGACTCGCATTCTTCGCTCTTGGCGGCTGCGGCAGCGGCGGCGCCAATCCGCTCGGAGGTTAATTGTTACGCGGCGCGTAAGTTAATCACGGATTATAGGTACTAGGTAGGCCATTAATGTCCGCTCCCGGCTCGCGCCTGTCGAAGAATGGGCGATTACCGATAGAGTTTCATGGCAGCGCCCTGTCGGGCTATTGCGTGAAGTATAGCAGTATTTTTACGCTTGAACTCACCTTTCGCCGGAAGGAGTCACTATTTCCTGAACGTAAGGTAAAAAATTTGGAGACGGCTTCACCGCAAAGCTTATACGAAACTTGCTGAAGAATTGTTTTTTTATTAAACTAGTTCCTAAATGTGACTAAACTCCTTTTGTGAGTGAAACAAAACTTGATTCACGGCTGTGGCAGAACTTGATCCGTGACTGTGACGAAACTTACAACTAGTTCCGATAGTGTTTTAGAGTTTTTGTAAAGGAAACTTTTGAAAAGACTCACTATGTCATTGACGATCAATTGAAGCATTCATAAAAAAGTAGGTCGATAATAATGACACTTCGTAACTTATTTTTTTCTTTATCATAAATATCGGTGTATTAATAAAAAAATACTGTATCCTCAAATTTGTGTTTTAGTGACACATATGTCTTTTTAAGTATTATCACTATTATTAAGTTTTATGTATTCAACGAAGGCTGTCGAGATCGGTGAAACAGCATTATAAACTGAGATAAATTGTCGGAGCAAGCTACAGGCATATCTGAGGATGAGACAGACGTCGAAACGCGTAGTACAATTCAGTCATTCAACGTAGTCATTCAGTGTACAGAACTTAACTTCATGTATTCGTTTGAGTTAGAAAGTTTTATGTTTTTCTTATTACTATTCTTAAATGAAGATTTCGTTAGCCTCTTAAGGGTTCGGTAGTTTCACTCAACTTACGGGAATTTGACGAAACTTGCTGGAAGCATTAATTATATTTTCCTAAAGGTACCTTATTTTTTTATAAATTATTTACCGCAGATCTTAGGATATTTTTGATGTGGAAGTGGGCCTGAAATTACATGGGTTCTTATGGGAACGCGAGGTGCGACTAGCTTTATTCATCGAAAAGAACATTTTCTAGTTAAGAATAAGAAAAACAAAAATAATTTAACTCATCAATAGAATTATGTATGAAAATCGTTTTATATACTTTATTTTTATTATTTTTGTTTTTCTTATTCTGAACTAGAAAAAGGTTCTTTTTGATGAATTAAGCTACTTTTACCTTGTGTTCCCATACGACCCCATGTAATTTTTTGTCCACTTCTGGATGAAATATCTTAAGTAATCTGCGGTAAATAATTCTGAAAAAAATCAGGTAGATTTAAGACAACATAAATAATGCTTCCAGCAAGTTTCGTCGAATTCTCTAAAGTTGAGTGAAACCACCAAACCTCCGCATTGGAATGCGAATTCGATTGAATACCTATATAATTTCTCTCTCCTCTGGTTATATTTTTTTAACAAACCCAAAAAATGTTCGGACGTAGGTATGTCCGGATATTGCCAATATAGACTCGGTGAGTTATCCTCTTCAGTTATTTCATTCGTACTTCCACCGTCGCAACATCCTCATCGCCAGTAGTCTGCCCGCTTTGGTCGGTTGTCAGCAACTCTGGTCGGAACCACCTGCCATCCATTTGGACCACTCACATGTCCCTGTGTCACCCTTTTTGAAATGCCCCCTTCTTGCCGCCTCATCTCCCGCCGCGATCGAGATCCAATGTCGCTGCGGGACGATCTCCTCCGGTCTCGAAATTGCGCCGGTCATTATTCACTTGTTTCGTCAATTGTCATGTCGATATGTATAAGGGTCGGAGAAAGGCACGTGTTTGCTATATCCATTACGCCTAAGGCGACCGGGGTGACATTCCACAGCTCCTTGAAGGCGGCTTTACACATGGAAGTTACTTCTATTAGCTGTATCCTTATAAGTCACTGGCAAGTAGTACTTGAAAGTGTAAGCATGGACTTGAATGGCAGAGAGGGTCGATGGTGGTAGTAATTGGGATCCTATCGACCACGGTTCGCACTTGAACGGAAAATAGACTGGCTTATATTTTGCCCGCATATTCATACCAACGTGGACCATCTCTGCTGGAAATGAGCAAGCTCTGTGGATATTTGTGCGTAAGGTTTTGCAAAGGATTTATGGCCTCGTGACAGATGGTGTAACATGGAGGATAAGAACGAACAGGGAAATAGAAAATATTATTAGAGGCGAAGGCATAGTGAGATTTGTGAAGACCCAACGGTTAGCTTGGCTAGATCATGTAGAAATAATGAGTGAAGAAAGGATGCCTAAGAACCTGCTACATGGAAATATGGATGGAAAGAGAAAAAGATGAAGACCAAGGAAAAGATGGATGCAGGATTTGGAAGGAGACATAAAGGCTATGAGGATCGTAAGATGGTGGGAGAATGTGCAGAACAGAAGAGAATAGACAGGCGTCTTGAGGGAGGCCAAAGCCCATACCTGGATGTAGTGCCGAAGAAGTAAGTAAGTAGTATTCAAGCACCAAACGTATCGCGTTTTCCTTAGTTGAACTTGGATTGGTGTCCGTACGTTATTGGATTAGACCCAAAAACATCAAAATTAGACGTGATGCTCACGTTGAACATTACTTCCGAGTGTTCTTTTCTCTTCAAAAATCAATTTTCTCTCACTATTTGCCAATATTAAACTACCGCTGGCCGGGATGGAACTTGCTAAGAACATGGAAGATTACGAAAAAACTTATTACAGCCGTAAGAGGTTAGAAGTATATACGGAGGCAAAAACAGCGCCAGAGGACTCGGGGAAACGAGTGGCAGAAACGGGGGTTGATGGAAAGGGTCAACCACGCCTACTTCGATCTAAACAAAATGTAGGAGAGCGGTGCTAAATGGCGAAATTTGAGGAAACTGCGGCTAAATCGGTTTAACAGGGCCGAAGACAGATACTTTTCGAATGACAAAACTCGAGTTGTACATACCTCACAATGTGCGTTTGAAATTCGCGCAATAGCGTACCAAGATGATGGATGGATTGGAATGGATTTTTGCCACGGGGGGGGGGGGGGGGGAGGGCGCTCCTGTCTCCTCCCATTTACTTCTAACCTCCTTGTTAAGCGGCGATTACACACAGTAGTTGACTCAGATACGAGTCCACTTGGAAGGTGGACTTGGACGTGTATAATGCCTACTCCTATACGAGTTCACCATCGATAGTGGCAAGTTCGATACATGGACGAAGTAGCCGCCATCCTAGTTGTGGAGGAAATTATCGATCAATTGTTCAGTCGGACGAGTGGAAATCGCACGTTTAAAATGGGTTCCGCCTAAATACGACGGATAAGGAAAATATTTGTCTGATCAAGTTAATGCCAGTGAAGTTAATAACCCTTCAAGGAGGTATATATGAAATGCTTGATTTCCCAAGTTGATTTTAGTGCAAGTCTGTATCCTGACATTGAGGTATATGTGAAAATTTTAATTTCTCAAGTTGTTGAGAACCTAACATTGAGGTGCTATGAACTTTTCGCCTGCTCTAGTTGACATTTGTACAATTTGAGAGCTTTAAATTGCGGTGTATATGCAATGTTTGAATTCTTAACATTGCATACACACCGCAATTTAACGTTACTGTCGAGACTTGTCGCTCTCGGGCAGTTGAGTCTGTGACGTCACACAGTTAACATGCCTAAGGCACAAGTTGTGAGGCGTTCATCATACTCAGAGAATTTAAAAAGTTTGCCAATTAGAAGGATTATGATGCGGCGAGTTACAATTACGCAAGTTATACCTAATAGGCTTATTGCAAGTTGAAAAGCATGCTTTGAGGTAAAAAAAGGTTCGACCATTTATTTCGAGTTCGGAAACAAACATACATGATACGAGCCTTCTCTTAAATGCAATAAAAATTATAATTTTGGTGTGATTCCCTCGTGTCATTTTGTCATATTATTGCTCAATTACTGAAGGGAATGTTGTGCCTGAGATATACTTATGAAGTTCTTTCCAATAATAATAATGTAATGTCATAATCTTACGGCTCTTTTTTATGCATTCATATATTTTCAAGAATACCTTTTCCCCTAATTTTTGAGTTATTTGTTTTGGTTACGGATTCCGAGTGTTGACAAATTTCACGATTCGCCAAAAGTACGTGAAGACACGTTCAGCCTTCCAAGGGTGCTTTCGTTTGCGGCTGCAGCCGGCGATAGACGGCGATCCCCAAGTGCTTTCGATTTAGCTGAATCGCCGTCTATCGCCGGCTGCCGGTGGCTCTCTGCTCCGAAGTGAGTCTATGCAAGGAGGTTAAAATGAAAGACCGTGAATGCTCATGGGCGAAAGTGAAGGAAGAATAGGGGTGCTTGGGAAGGATTTTGTGCCGAGTAGGTGTTGCCAAACCAGCTCAAAACATCGCCTTGTCTGTGGTTTTTAACTTAGATTTGACGAAAATCGAACGCGACCGCAAGACACGTAAGCCAGAGGTAGGTCTAAACCAAGGTGAATAGATCTATCTACTCACCTTGGGTCTAAACTGTGCCGACTGCAATGGCGGAATTGGCTTCGAGAATCAAGTGGTATGTCGCCTCCATTTCTTTTCTAACCTCCTTGAGTCTATGACAACTGGGTTCGATAATCGGCTATCGCCGTGTTCGAATGAAAAGCACTGCAAGTGGAGTCGGACATCTTAGTCGACTCGATATAAATCGATCAGGTTTTTAGGACTCAGCTCCTGTGTGTAATCGCCGCTTTGCAGCCATTGTCGCTTTCGGCGTCTCTCTATGTAATCCTACAATTTCATCTGCTAATCCTACAATTTCATATGCTACAATTTCATCACAGATTTCCTCGCATCGTGGGAACGCATGGCGAGAGTCACGGAGCGATAAATCGTGTGCAATATACTGTTTGCAGAGGTGCCCGTACCGTTAAGTACATGGTCTCACACTTAAGTAAGTGGTTTAGGCGGGATATTAATTTCGGCCCAAAGGAAAGGAATGGCAACGATTTGGTGGCGACAACATGGCTTCCTTTGTCAGCTCCCTGCTGCTTTGTTGGACTTGATACGGTTAGTTACATTTGTACATATTGCAGAGAGAGAGAAAAAGCTAAAGGTGGCTTTATGCGTGGAAGTTAACGTATGTTGAAGTAGCGAGTGTAAGAATGTCTAGATGTCAATCAATCGTTCCTTGCATGGCACCGATCTGCTTACATGAATGACGGAAGTAAACAGTGCATAATATGACAACTTCTAAAATTGATAATTCGTTTTCGACAATAATTCGTTTTTGCTTCGCTCTCCTCCAGTTTCTCAGGCATTTGTGGAATATTTAAATATTCAGAAATTACATCGAATAGATATCTGCCACTATCAAGCGTTTTAAGCATAATGATTGTAAAAAGTCGACTTTATTAGGGCAAAATTGAGAATTAAAAGTGCCATCTACCATGTAACCCCTAGTCCATAAATACATGAAATACGTAAAAAAATAATTCATTATTCTAAGTTGACTATATTTAATTCAATTGATCCGTTATTACTCATGGTTAACTCAGCTTAGTACATTTCTACAATATGTTATTATTGCACGACGCGTTTCGCCGCTTTACGGCATCGTCAGGTCCACAGTATACTGAAGCCTGCAACAGTCAATTATAATCCGTTAATAGTTAATTTTAATTAATTAACTCATTTGTAAATTATTATTTCCTTATTCTAAGTTTTTAGTCGTTAAAACACATTAACTCTGTACAGATCCCCTCTAGATTCCTCGAGAAATAGTTTTCCATGCATAATACAACCGAAACATTCTTAATCCGACACATTGTGACCAGAAATTTTAAAAAAAAAATATATATATATATATATATATATATATAACCATTCATTCATTCACTCAAACCGCTCACAGGCGTAAATAATAAATATTTCGTTCAAACAGGTGGTGAAAGAAAGAGTATAGGAAACACATAAAATGTGATGACACAATGGTGATGTGAAGATGGAATGATGGCCGATTCCAAGTGAAAAAAATTCGTCTAGACCGGGAATTGAACCACGGACCTTCCGATTTCGCGCCGGCTGCTCTGACCACTAAGCTATCTAGACTACTAAAGAAACACTGGAATCGGCGGGGGGTTTATATGAATCAAACACCCCCAAGATTAGTCCGTAAAAGTCGCCGAGAGATGGCGCTGGACATTTTCACTCACCGGCAGAGAAGAAATTACGTACACAGAAGAGGAAAGCAAAGTTTTAATCAGGCACACAGACAGTGGTAAAGATACAGAACAGGCGTTTCGGGGCACGCAGAGCCCAAGAAGTAGAAATGAGCCATTCCGGCCATACAACCATTCATTCATTCACTCAAACCGCTCACAGGCGTAAATAATAAATATTTCGTTCAAACAGGTGGTGAAAGAAAGAGTATAGGAAACACATAAAATGTGATGACACAATGGTGATGTGAAGATGGAATGATGGCCGATTCCAAGTGAAAAAAATTCGTCTAGACCGGGAATTGAACCACGGACCTTCCGATTTCGCGCCGGCTGCTCTGACCACTAAGCTATCTAGACTACTAAAGAAACACTGGAATCGGCGGGGGGTTTATATGAATCAAACACCCCCAAGATTAGTCCGTAAAAGTCGCCGAGAGATGGCGCTGGACATTTTCACTCACCGGCAGAGAAGAAATTACGTACACAGAAGAGGAAAGCAAAGTTTTAATCAGGCACACAGACAGTGGTAAAGATACAGAACAGGCGTTTCGGGGCACGCAGAGCCCAAGAAGTAGAAATGAGCCATTCCGGCCATACAACCATTCATTCATTCACTCAAACCGCTCACAGGCGTAAATAATAAATATTTCGTTCAAACAGGTGGTGAAAGAAAGAGTATAGGAAACACATAAAATGTGATGACACAATGGTGATGTGAAGATGGAATGATGGCCGATTCCAAGTGAAAAAAATTCGTCTAGACCGGGAATTGAACCACGGACCTTCCGATTTCGCGCCGGCTGCTCTGACCACTAAGCTATCTAGACTACTAAAGAAACACTGGAATCGGCGGGGGGTTTATATGAATCAAACACCCCCAAGATTAGTCCGTAAAAGTCGCCGAGAGATGGCGCTGGACATTTTCACTCACCGGCAGAGAAGAAATTACGTACACAGAAGAGGAAAGCAAAGTTTTAATCAGGCACACAGACAGTGGTAAAGATACAGAACAGGCGTTTCGGGGCACGCAGAGCCCAAGAAGTAGAAATGAGCCATTCCGGCCATATTCCGGCCATCATTCCATCTTCACATCACCATTGTGTCATCACATTTTATGTGTTTCCTATACTCTTTCTTTCACCACCTGTTTGAACGAAATATTTATTATTTACGCCTGTGAGCGGTTTGAGTGAATGAATGAATGGTTGTATGGCCGGAATGGCTCATTTCTACTTCTTGGGCTCTGCGTGCCCCGAAACGCCTGTTCTGTATCTTTACCACTGTCTGTGTGCCTGATTAAAACTTTGCTTTCCTCTTCTGTGTACGTAATTTCTTCTCTGCCGGTGAGTGAAAATGTCCAGCGCCATCTCTCGGCGACTTTTACGGACTAATCTTGGGGGTGTTTGATTCATATAAACCCCCCGCCGATTCCAGTGTTTCTTTAGTAGTCTAGATAGCTTAGTGGTCAGAGCAGCCGGCGCGAAATCGGAAGGTCCGTGGTTCAATTCCCGGTCTAGACGAATTTTTTTCACTTGGAATCGGCCATCATTCCATCTTCACATCACCATTGTGTCATCACATTTTATGTGTTTCCTATACTCTTTCTTTCACCACCTGTTTGAACGAAATATTTATTATTTACGCCTGTGAGCGGTTTGAGTGAATGAATGAATGGTTGTATGGCCGGAATGGCTCATTTCTACTTCTTGGGCTCTGCGTGCCCCGAAACGCCTGTTCTGTATCTTTACCACTGTCTGTGTGCCTGATTAAAACTTTGCTTTCCTCTTCTGTGTACGTAATTTCTTCTCTGCCGGTGAGTGAAAATGTCCAGCGCCATCTCTCGGCGACTTTTACGGACTAATCTTGGGGGTGTTTGATTCATATAAACCCCCCGCCGATTCCAGTGTTTCTTTAGTAGTCTAGATAGCTTAGTGGTCAGAGCAGCCGGCGCGAAATCGGAAGGTCCGTGGTTCAATTCCCGGTCTAGACGAATTTTTTTCACTTGGAATCGGCCATCATTCCATCTTCACATCACCATTGTGTCATCACATTTTATGTGTTTCCTATACTCTTTCTTTCACCACCTGTTTGAACGAAATATTTATTATTTACGCCTGTGAGCGGTTTGATAATAATAATAATAATAATAAAACGTCTTTATTGGGCGAGATTGGGACTAGAAAGTCCCATCTTCCATCTAACCCCTCGTCAAACATAAAATTATTGCAGTTAAATACATTGTCAAGTTGCTCTTGGAATTACATTCAACAATCAAAATTATAAGTTAGCAAAGTGTAAAAAGATGTGAGCAAACGTGGGAAAAACCTAAGGATATTGACTGTCGTCCTTATTGGAAAAAAAACCCACTGCAGGAAAACGCCCACACAAGAAGGGGGGCGTGAAAAACCTGCGAAAACCTACTGAGAAAGAGCTAATGTAAACATGGATGTATACAAATACAAGAAAATATCACCCAGTACCTGGAAAGAAAAAGAATATAAGATGAGGCAGGAGGAGATTAGTGTTGAATCTTTCCTACTGTTCCCATGGTGTTTTATGTGTCTCGTTGTTGTTCTCGGAGAAGTTTTTCGTATAGTGCCCTTTTGAAGGATGCGAGTGATGATGATTTACGTAGCGGTAAGTCAATGTTGTTCCACTCGCGACATGCGGTCACAATGAATGATTTATTGAATCTGACTGTCCGGTGGTGAGGAATAACGAGTTTATCATTTCCCCTCGTATTTGAGTCGTGTACTCTACTAAGTGTTTGAAACTCGTCTCTTAGGTACGCTGGTGTATTTGTTTGTAAAATTTGATAGAGAAGACCAAGGATATGCAGCCGGCGTCGTGAACTAGGTTTTAACCAATTGAGATTGTTAATATAATTGGTAGTATGATCTGATATATGTAAATTAAATATGAACCTAATGCAGGCGTTGAAGGAGCGTTGAAGTTTAGTTGACAGGGCCTGAGATATGTCTTGAAAGGCAACATCGGCATAGTCAAAATGGGGAAATATTAAGGTTGAAACTAATTGCTTCTTTAAGGAGAGAGGAATAAAGTGTTTGAAACGAATTAGAGGAAATAATGACTTATTCACTGCTTTACATACCTTAGTTACATGAGATGACCAAGACAGACTTTCATCAATGACCAGTCCTAGATTAATAACTTCGTCGCAGTACTTTATAGGAGAATCAGAAATGCGTAGTTGCGGTAATTGATCCCTGTCGATTGACTTGAGTATTTTCGGATATCCAATTATAATAGCCTGCGACTTACTAGGGTTTATGCTTAGAAAATTGGATTTACTCCAATTGTTGATGTTTTCTAGGTCATTATTTAAATTACATATTCCATTGCATAGGCTTTTAACATTTGAATTTAGGTATACTTGGAGATCGTCAGCATAAAGATGATATTTGGAATGGTTAATCACTGAAGGGCAATCATTAATGTACAGGGAAAATAGCAGAGGTCCTAGTATAGAGCCTTGAGGCGCACCTCTTGCTGTTTTGATCCACATTGAGCATAAATCATTTGTAATTACTCGCTGATACCGGCCTGATAAGTATGATGTTATCCAGTGGACTGCTGTAGGAGAAAAACCCATGCCTCTCATTTTTGCTGCAAGGATATCTTTGTCTAAGGAATCAAAAGCTTTCGAAAAGTCAAGCAACACGAGTACTGAAACTTCTTTTTGATCCATGGAGCGTCTCAAGTCATCGGTGATTTTAGCTAATGCGGTAGACGTGCTGTGACCGTGTCGGAAACCAGACTGGCATTTATCAAGAATATTGTTGCACTTTAAGAAATGTGTTAACTGCTCATATACAAGTTTTTCGAGAACTTTGGACAGGATGGGAAGAAAGGATATTGGACGGAATTCTTTTTCCCCTTGGGAATTATTCTTTTTTGGAATAGGTCTGATTAACGCTCGCTTCCATTGACTTGGGAAGTGATTCTGAGATAGGGAGGAGTTGAAAATATTGGTGATGTATGGGATAATAACAGGAAAGAGCTTTTTTAAGAAATCTAGCGGTATACCATCAGAGCCTTGTGCTTTAGACTTGATTCTCTTGAAACACGATTCAACTTGTATTTGGGTAATAGGGGTAAATTCGAATTTTTGGTCTCTATTTAATATGTATGAGTCTTTAGAGGCGTACAGTTTCAGAGTTTTATCTTTGATTTCGGTTTGAATAAGGTTCGGGGGTTGGGAAAACTTATCATTTAAGGAGTTCAGACACAAGTCAGGAGGGAGAATGAGGTCTTTACTTTTACCTATACCAAGTGATTTAAGTTTGTTCCACAATTTTCCCGAGGAGTGGTTAGATTTAGTGACTGAGTGGAAGAATTTAATTTTCGAATTTCTTATAAGCTGTTTCGTCTTGTTTCTCAAGTTTTTGTATCTTTGAAATGCATCGAGAGTCATTGTTTTCTTAAAAAAACGGAAGGCTGAGTCTCGTTTTGCCATTGATTGTTTTATTTCTGAATTTAACCAGGGCGCTCGTGGCTTCGAAACTCGGATCATCTTTACAGGAGCAAATTTGTCAAGCAGATAAATCATCAGTGAATTTAGAGTCTCAACTTTGTCGTCAACTGAATCAGTGAATTCAATATGGGCCCATGGAAGTGAGAATGCTGCATTAAGTAATTCATTGTCGTTTATTTCCCTGATATTTCGTTGACTTATAAACTTCTGCTCGAATTTTTTAGCTTTAACTGAATAGGCAAGGTACAGTAAATCGTGAGAAGAGATACCAGGAACTGGAAGCTGTCCGTGCGCAATAACCTTTTCTCTTTTTGCCGTAGCCATAAGATCAATCCATGTTGACGAAGTTTTCGTAGTATTAGTCGGGCCTAAAGGTAGGATTTTGAGATTGTTTTCGGTGAACATTCGCTTAAAGTAGACTGTGTCATGCGCATCTGTATTAAAGTTTGCATTGAAATCTCCTGCTATTATTATATGTTCATATTCCGTGGAGTATTCCGATATTACCGAATCCAGATCGTCTAGGTGACCCAGTTTAGGTGGCCTATAGATGATGCCGATAAGAATCTTAGTGAAATCTATTTTAATCTCAACAAAGAGATATTCCGGCCTCCTGTCATAGTTGGACTCACTCATTGAAAGTACTTTACATTTTAAGTCGTTGCGTACGTATACTCCTACGCCACCACCGCGTTTTCCAACGCGATCATTACGAAAAAGAGTATAATCCGGGAGTTCAACTGCTTTAGACGGCATGGAGGGCTTCAACCATGTTTCGGCCATGGATATGATGTGTAGATTGTTGCTAGTGAGAAGTGAACGTAGCTCGTCATAATGAGCTGGCAAACTTTGTACATTTAGGTGTATCATTTTGAAAGAGCGTGGAAAGCATTTTATTTTGTTTTCTAGAAGCTTCCCCGTGGAATATGTATGACACATGTTAGATGTTGATTGGCAACTATTAGAGTGCTTTTTGCTTATGCGTGAGGGGATGAATTCAGGTACATTAGGATTTAGGTTGGTTGTCTGTGCGACCGCGGGGGTTGGGACAAGTGCAGGTAAAAATGCTTGGGCAAGAGGGATTTCAGGTGAGTCGTGTGGGAGGGGGGAATTTCGCCGAGTACATGAGCTGTGGAATGTTGCCGCAGGGGTCGAAGTGAGGGAAGGGACAAAGGGTTCAGCTAGAGGGTTTAACGATGAGTCGCTCGGGAGTGGAACATTTAGTGAGTCATGTGGGGGGGGGGAATTTCGCCGAGTACATGAGCTGTGGAGTGTTGCCGCAGGGGTCGAAGTGAGGGAAGGGACAATGGGTTCAGCTAGAGGGTTTATCGATGAGTCGCTCGGGAGTGGAATATTTAGAGGACGGGGCACTGCATGAGGTGCATTTTGGAAATGAGGGGACATTGTAGTTATTGAGGGAATGCTGATTATCGCAGCAGAAGCTTGAAGCGACATCTGACCGAGTATGGGATAGGGCGAGCGAAAAGTGTCACTATCGGAATTATTCAAATTCTCCATTGGAAAATTAACTTTACACTGACAAAAGAAATATTGGCATATAAAATAGACAAAAGGAAAAGTGAAACTCGAAAAGGGGAATGAAAACCACTTGGGAACACACACAATTATAGATCACTTATAGTAAAATAGTATGCCTTTTTTTAACACTTAGACACTTAGTAAGCACTAACACACACTTAGATAACACTAATTACCCTTCAATAGGGCTATATTACACTATGGGATCACTTATTAACACTAGGGGACACTAACGCTGGGGGAGCACGAGGATATTCCGCTGGAAAGATGATGCCGGGTCAGCGGTGTGGCGTGAGACGAACAGCGATGAAACGGGAACAGGGATGACTGGATACTCAGGAACAGGGATGAGACTGTGGGCCGTCAGGGATGAATCTGGCGTCCACAAGAATGGGTTGATCAGGCGCGATGACGAAGCAGGAACAGGGTTGATAATGGTCCACCAGGAACGAGGATGAATGAACAACCAGGAAAAGGGATGAACAGGCCAGGAACAGGGATGAAATAGACGATCAGGTACGAGAGCGAGTGGATTACCAGGAACAGGGATGATTGGGTAACCAGTAACAGGTGAATAAGCGATAGCAGAGGTAACGATGTGCAATGACCAAAACACAGAACAGCGTTGCCTTCTTCTGCCTCTTTGTCAGATGACTATGCTATGTTGCGGAGACTCCGTCTCTTGTTAATGAGAATTTTTAAACCTCCCCTCTCCCTCTGAAGGTCCCTCATCGAAGATATGAAGGCCCTCGTGCCATTTTCTCGTAGAATGACTATTTTTCCGTCTTGCGTCCACGCATTACGGGTGCCCACCCAGTTTTTTGCTTCCAGGAGAATCTTCTTGCGGGTCGCTGTGAGAGATTCAGTGATTAGGAAGCCCGTTCCCTTAAGGTTTTTCTTCACCCTCCAGACTTTATCCCTTTCCTGATAGGAGACGAATCTCACAATTATGGGCCTAGAGAGATCGTTCGAAGCACGGTTTGGGCCAATCCTGTGCGCTCGCCCAAGAAGGATAGGGTTGACTTTAACCTTTAGGTTGCTGGAGAAGAAGTCTTCAGCCACCTTCAAGCAATCCTCCCGATCAATTTCTTTCACTCCATGGATCAGCAGGCAGTTCCTCCGGGAGTATTGCTCTAGGGCATCGAGGCGATCGTCGAAGTCCTCAGTCTTCTTTTGGAGCTCATCCAACTTTTGCGTGAAACGCCGGAGATCAGTTTCCACCGTCACCTTGAAGGCTAGAAATCTTTCCTCGAGAGCTGAGAGATTTGCCTGTTTCTTGGGCGTATCTTCCTTCTTTGCCAGCTCCAATTCTTCTTTAAACGAAGACATTGTCTTCATGATGCCATCGACCATAGACTTAAGATCGTCGCGGTCGGTTTCCTTCTTCGAGGCAGGCTTCGGCGGCATGGTGGTAGTGGCAGGAATGGGGGAGGTTTCTACGAGGAAGTGAAAGTTAGACGGAGCGTCCGCTAGGCACGTCAGCCTCGTCCGAGCATCAGCGAGCAACTGCGAGCGAGCGGTTTGAGTGAATGAATGAATGGTTGTATGGCCGGAATGGCTCATTTCTACTTCTTGGGCTCTGCGTGCCCCGAAACGCCTGTTCTGTATCTTTACCACTGTCTGTGTGCCTGATTAAAACTTTGCTTTCCTCTTCTGTGTACGTAATTTCTTCTCTGCCGGTGAGTGAAAATGTCCAGCGCCATCTCTCGGCGACTTTTACGGACTAATCTTGGGGGTGTTTGATTCATATAAACCCCCCGCCGATTCCAGTGTTTCTTTAGTAGTCTAGATAGCTTAGTGGTCAGAGCAGCCGGCGCGAAATCGGAAGGTCCGTGGTTCAATTCCCGGTCTAGACGAATTTTTTTCACTTGGAATCGGCCATCATTCCATCTTCACATCACCATTGTGTCATCACATTTTATGTGTTTCCTATACTCTTTCTTTCACCACCTGTTTGAACGAAATATTTATTATTTACGCCTGTGAGCGGTTTGAGTGAATGAATGAATGGTTGTATGGCCGGAATGGCTCATTTCTACTTCTTGGGCTCTGCGTGCCCCGAAACGCCTGTTCTGTATCTTTACCACTGTCTGTGTGCCTGATTAAAACTTTGCTTTCCTCTTCTGTGTACGTAATTTCTTCTCTGCCGGTGAGTGAAAATGTCCAGCGCCATCTCTCGGCGACTTTTACGGACTAATCTTGGGGGTGTTTGATTCATATAAACCCCCCGCCGATTCCAGTGTTTCTTTAGTAGTCTAGATAGCTTAGTGGTCAGAGCAGCCGGCGCGAAATCGGAAGGTCCGTGGTTCAATTCCCGGTCTAGACGAATTTTTTTCACTTGGAATCGGCCATCATTCCATCTTCACATCACCATTGTGTCATCACATTTTATGTGTTTCCTATACTCTTTCTTTCACCACCTGTTTGAACGAAATATTTATTATTTACGCCTGTGAGCGGTTTGAGTGAATGAATGAATGGTTGTATGGCCGGAATGGCTCATTTCTACTTCTTGGGCTCTGCGTGCCCCGAAACGCCTGTTCTGTATCTTTACCACTGTCTGTGTGCCTGATTAAAACTTTGCTTTCCTCTTCTGTGTACGTAATTTCTTCTCTGCCGGTGAGTGAAAATGTCCAGCGCCATCTCTCGGCGACTTTTACGGACTAATCTTGGGGGTGTTTGATTCATATAAACCCCCCGCCGATTCCAGTGTTTCTTTAGTAGTCTAGATAGCTTAGTGGTCAGAGCAGCCGGCGCGAAATCGGAAGGTCCGTGGTTCAATTCCCGGTCTAGACGAATTTTTTTCACTTGGAATCGGCCATCATTCCATCTTCACATCACCATTGTGTCATCACATTTTATGTGTTTCCTATACTCTTTCTTTCACCACCTGTTTGAACGAAATATTTATTATATATATATATATGTATATATGTATATATATATATGTACTATACCGATATGTGGGAAAAACTCAAGGATTATTAGTCTTAAAGCCTTGTCGAAAAGCCCACTGAAGAATAACACCCACACAAAGAAGGGGGGGGGGGTGAGAAAAAACTGCGAAAACCTAGTGATAGATAAGATAATATTTTTGCTATATCAAGAGCAAATGAACAAAAACAGTGAAAAATGAAATTTAAATACGATATAAGCACTATTTTATTCACACTCTATGGTTTCAGGCTTTATTTTGTGGAAGTATTTAGTATCCATTCTAAATAACATACTTTGTACTTTTCCACAGTATTTATTAAATTCTGTAATAATAATAATATTGTATTCTGTAATTTATTTAATTAATTCTGTGGAAAAGTATAAAGTATATTATTTAGTATGGATACTATTTTATTTCATCTTTTGCTTAAACCTGGCTATTTTTCGCAGAATTTGGAACCGTGATCGAGAAAGTGGGCCAATTACTACTACCCCTGTCAACCCCCACTGTCAAGAGTAGTCCGTGCTTACACATCGTAGTACCGCTTGCAAGGGCCTTATAAGGCGGCTTCTGCCGTTGAAGTAACTTCCATGCATTAAACCGCCTTAACATGGTCGACCCGACTTGAACTAGTCGTCAGAATCGCTGAAAACGGTAACCGGTCGAGGGATTTTCCAACTCATTTAAGGCATCTTCCATAAATTACGTAAGCAGTTTCGGGGACACGGACGTAAGGCCGCGGAGGTTGGGAGTGAGAAGGGGGAAGCTTAAGATTCTGCCACATGCGAGCTGTCCCCCTCTTGCGGTCGTAGCGAATGGAGAAATTCGTTGGGAAGGCTTACATAATGAAGTGACCGCTTGTTGACACAAGACACCGCTAGTATCCCGAAGTAGTGCAGTAGGTAGATCATCTAGATCGCCTTTCTGTTGTTGCAGTCGGACACTCTTCGCTGCGGTTGCGGTCCGCAACTAATTATTGTGCATACAAGAATTCGTTACGTATTCCTACACGAGATCATTGATTTTGTAATGGGAAACTTGCATTCTGTTTTTAAACTACATATTTAAATGCGAAGTTCATATTATTGATAATTTACCTGACTTAAATTATTTCGGAAAACAATTTTATTTAGCAAAATTATTTCTCTTTATTGGGAAATAGGTTGAATCGAAACACTACGTCATCGGCAACCCGGAAGATGACGCTGAAGAACAACACTGCTGCTAAAAAAAACAGCTAGAAAAATTGCTGCAACATGTTTCCATTTAAAGTTAAATTTGACGAAAAATATCCTTATATTTTAATTTTATCCTTTCTGTTGCCATCATTGTGTAGCAGAGAAACGATACCTTGCGGTGACGTCAAACCAATCAAAATGCCGTTGTGGGTCACGTGACCTTGCAAAACTTTTATTCACTCTTTAAAGGAAATTTAAAATTCCAGCGGTTGACTCATATACGCATGGATTAGAAGGTGTAAGGAGTACATTTTATGCATATTCCCCCGCGCCGGTATTCATTCACCAAAAAAGCCAATTGATAATCCAAAATCGTACTTGTGGTCTTGATTATCCGATTTTCAACCAAGCGAAGTTTGGTATCGTTAAAGGTTGAAAGACAATAGCTAAGGTTCTCTATATGTCTCATTTCTGTGCTAGAGATTATTGAAAGAACGCCTACGTGCTCCACACATACTTTATGTTCACAGATTTGCACTTTTTGTGTATTTAGCTCATTCATATGTTCAAGTGAGAGAATAAGTGCCCTAGAAATAGTATTTTTACGTCGGTAAGGCTCCCTTATATTCGTAGTGTCCTTCAAGTTCATTTATTATTAACTAGAAAATAGATTACGTTAGTAATGTTACACTTAAATTCATTTACCCTAAAAAGAACTCTTATCGCTCCATAACGTTGCGTGGAAACGGCTAATTTTACGTCAAAAATCAATGTTCAGCATTAGGACTTATTTGTTATCCGAAATATTCTCAGTCAATATTACCTCTCGTTTTAAAGAAGCATATGGAACATTTTTGTCGAGATAATTCTGCGTCATATCTCTCTAATTCGTTTACCAAATAATATCTCTTGATACAAACAAAATTGTCTCACTTTTATTATTTATTTACTGCGCACGAGGGGATGAATTTAAGTTGAAATCTTGAGCAAACAATTTTATTACCATTTTCTCAATCTCGGCAGATTTTTATAATAGGTCGTAAATTTTTATCGACTGGTGAGTGCAAATAATTTCCACTGAACCGAATGTGATCTCATTGATAAAAGTCAGTGTTTATTATTGCATGTGATTTGCTCACTGCTTTGTCCTTGCTTTGAAAATAGGACGTCAAATCGCAATCGCTTATTTATACATGATCGCTCGAAAAACACGCGATCTAGGTCGAAAATATCTAGTTCTAGATGTTTGCGGTATCACTCATCTTAATCTGTGGATTCCTTTATGTGTAGATAACGTTGAAAACAGCCAAAGGAACGATGCAATCAGTTTATTTTGTGAAGATCTGCTCGATATTCGCCAATTCACTGCATAAATGTATTGCTCCAAAGTTATAGGAAGATCTCATTGTTCATCGAATTAAAATATTCTAATCTTTACAATTGTCCAAATCTGATTTTTAAGTCTCGAAAAATCTCAATATTTTATCAAAATCCAACTTCGGTATTTGGTCCTAATATTTCTCCGTCGTAATCTGGAACCATGATCGTGTAGAATTCTTTAACGATAAATAAAAATAACCCTAGGACTCCACTTGAAATAAAAATAACTGTTAAAATTTTTTTACGTCTTCGACTTCTCATTGTTATCCGAAATATTCTCAGTCAATATTACCTCTCGTTTTAAAGAATAATAGGGAACATTTTTGTCGAGATAATTCTGCGTCATATCTCTTTATTTCTTTTTCCAAATAATATATCTTGATACAAACACAATAGTCTAACTTTTATTATTTATTTACTGCGCACGAGGGGATGAATTTAAATTGAAAAATTGAAAATTTATTAGTTACATATACGAGTGTTTGGTCGATATACAAATTCCTAGGCGACAAAATAGTCGGACCACTTCGTCGCCACAAGCGTAGCCTAATGAAGGAAGAGAATGTTTGGTCCTTACACAGAAAACTCAAAAGGTAACTTAACTTGGGATAATGATGCTATCCGGGAAAGTCCAGTTAAGTGTTTTATAGATATTTTCTCTTATATTTATACTTCAGACTTAACGTGGAGGAAACACGTACGAAACATTTTCTGCTCTGTATTAAAGAAACTAAGATTAATCTAACGAATAGTAGGAAGGTTCTCTGATTAAAAAGTGAAAGAAAGATGCTACTCTTCTCTAGTTAGACCACATCTCCAATTGACCTCGAGGAATTGGGGGTCTAAACAGAAAGGTTTACTTCGAAAATTAAATAAAATACGAAATCAAAGACGCATGCTACGTCAAAAACTGCCTCTGGCGAACAGAAAGTGTCACACAGCTAATCTAAGGATTAGGTTGGGAACCGTAAGAGACTCGGAGGCTATGCGCTAGGCTTAGGATACCTATGAACTCGATATTCTCAGGTGTTACTTTATGAAAATCCATATTGACAGAATCAATACAAACTTAGTAAATTTCACAATGGATTTTATATAATACGACCGGTTTCATCGCATCCCCCCACCCACCCCCACCTCCCCCCCCCCCTTCCTCCAATCTCAGCCTTCTATTCCCCCCCCCCCCACACTCCTAGTTCATGTATATATACAGTGTGTCCCATTGATCGTGTGTCATTTCTAACCTATAATTTCAGTCACTTTCTTTCGTGCCACATGGATGAAATTGAGTACCTGGATAGAAAAAGGTCGTAAGTTTTGTTGAGTGTAAGCTAAATTTTGTAAATACGAACTTTTGACCCCATAAATAGGGTCCAACCAAAACTCCAAATTTTGCCTATTGGGCTTTCAATGTTAAATAATTCGAAATACAAAAAAAGACGGAATTTCTTTGCAAAAATTTCAATGTTGAGGTTTTTGGGCACAAGAAACACGATGGAAGAACTGTCAAGTTCGAAAATGCAACCGTGACCCCTGAAAGGGCACAGTCATAGGTCACAGGTATGACAAAAAGCAAATTGGCTCTACAATCCTGTCGAATCTCAGGTTTTAAAAGGTGCCAAGATCAATGGTAAGGTCTTCAGATACTAATTATCATCCCTTGACCTTTAAGGGTCACTCAGGGGTCACTGGGGTGACAAAAGTTGAATCGGGGCTACAAACATATAGAATCATAGTTTTATAAATGTCACAAGGTCGATAGTAAGGTCTTCAGATATACTTATCTTGTCATCCTTTGACCTTCAAGGGCCACTCAGGAGTCAAAGGTCTCAGGGGTGAATATTTTGCGCTTGACTAGAAAATATACCTGAAGATCTCGCATATGCGATAAAACCGGTCGTATTGATTAAAATCCATTGTGAAATTTACAATGTTTGTATTGATTCTGCTAAAATACCTACTTGAAAAATCCGATCAGGCGAGTTGCAGTACGACACGGAGGATATTGTTTTAACGTGAATAAATCAATTAGATACACTGCCGAACGCACTGGAGCGAAAATTGTTTCTTTCCACGATTAGTGATTGTAACAAAAACAGCATGACACTAACTTAAGACATTGTTAACACGCAAATCACCTCTGTCTATAGCACCCCCGCCCCGCCATTTCCCTATCCCCCTTTCCATGGTTGGTGTCCTGCTATCCCCTGCCACATGCCTCTGCGGCGGCTAGATTGGGCGGTATATTGTGGATGCAGATATATTTCTTGAATTAACTCTTACGAAAGAAGGCAAGACCTGCAATATCATTTGTTCAAAAAGAGAGAAAGGTACATTCTATTTTGCGCCAGAATGCACCAAAAATAGGATATGATTCTCACCGTACTTAAGGTGCACATCATTCGGTAGTAGGGTCACCTTTCTTATTTTGGATAGAATGCGACTGCTTGAAGTGAAATAATCGACTTGTGAGGAGGAATGTATTTTCGTTTTCTTATTTTGTAGACGCGGCATCATGTCTTTTCCAAGATTGATGCTTTTTATCTCTTAGGATAACCTAAATTATTTGGAGCGAGTTATTCATTGGCTGCACGGAAATATCACGACGACTGCTGATACCCCGTAATGGACGGAGGAGATGCAATTTCGATAAGTTTGTATTTCCGATTTGGTCTGAACATTTTGGATCGAATACGACTGCTGAAGGACCAAGAATGGAACTGCTTGGACGAAATTATTGACGTTTTTGAAAGATATAGTGCCTTACTCTTCCACTTTTCCAAGGCTCACTTGGTGGTATTCCATCATTAGAGGAAGAAAAAGACAACTTTTACTAATACCACTGAGTGTTATTCTCGACTTCTTTTTACATATGGTGCAAATGTCATGATGTTTATGTCAAATAATATTTTTTTTATCTTTTGCCGACGTTTCAATAGAAAATTTAATAATATAAGAAGCAATATAATTTATTCTATTCCATGTAAAGACTGTGAAAGTAGCTATATAGGCCAAACATCCCAATATTTCGCAATCTCGCAACATAAAACATCAATTAAGACTGAAGTTCAACTTTGTGCATTAGCAAATCATGCAATTACAAATAGTCACTCATTTAATTTCGAAGAAGCCAAAATTTTAGACTCAGAACCAAAATTATCAAAAAGATTATTCAAAGAAATGTACCATATATCCAGAAATAAAAAAAGTTGCAATAAAAGAACAGACATTACCTATCTAAGCAAAATTTATCATAATCTAATAAATGACACATAACTTTTCAACAAAGAAATGGATCCTAGCAACCAAATTAAAATTGTAAATAAAAACAACACCAAACTTTAAAGGTAACAATCTTAAATGTCTATGTCTATTTATTTTTATATATAATGACTGTAAATTAACCATTATGTAATCAAAAAAGAATTGTCAAACATTTACCATCATGTATCATTTGTTTATAGCCCTGAAGATGGATAAATAAAAATCCGAAACGTCGGCAAAAGTTTAAAAAAATATTATTTGACCTAAACTCATGACATTTGCACCATAAATACCACTGAATTTTTATTGAATCTCGACCCGGGTTTCGACGTGGATCCACATCATCATCAGGCAACCCTACCTGTCCTACCCTCCTCCGTCTCCCCTACCCACCTCCCGTGTTTCTCTACCCCCCCCCCCCTCACCTGGAAATGTCACGTATATAAGGCTTGCGCTTATCTTGCCTTTTGCCTGCTGATGATTATGTGAACCCACGTCGAAACCCGGGTCGAGTTTCAATGATAATTCCGTGGTGTTAGTAAAGGTTGTCTTTTTCTTCATCTAAATGTCGAGCTGGAAAATTTTATCTGAATTCATGCATATGTTGTTAGTATATATTTTCTTTATTGCTTGATTATTCCTAAATACTAACTTGTCACTACAATCGATTCATGAATCGTGAAATTAGTGTGTTCTTTTTTAATTGGCCGGTAAACAATACGGTGGAGATAATGTGATTCGACCAATAACCGCACGTTTCCTCTGCTCTCTTGTGAGAAATTCATCTCTTTAGAATCACCGATGAAGTGATGGAAACACTATTCATTAAATCAATGGGCACAAATTTTAAATAAATATGCACAACTTTTTATATATCTCTTTGTTTATTCCGCCACAAAAAATTGCCGTTTGTTGACGTTTCCCCACAACACTAGTGGTCACGTGACCGGTGACCATGTTGTTCCACTCGTCTATTGTGTGTTAATATTTTTTCCATGTTTTTGAAAAGGAGATGACGTGGATACCAGTCTAATAAACGGAATATTTGGCGATTCTTGGATGCTTGTTCATACTTGTGTTGATTTTGGAAAATTTTGGAAAAAAAATATTTCACGCGCTCGAAGAATGTTTGGAAAGAACTTCAGGAACTGACGTAATGAAGATGGTGCCCTGTTCCTTACGAGAGACATGATGTAGACGTAAATGAACAGAGCGAAGAGACAGATGTTTCTTTTTTTTCTCACGGCGGAACGGTGAGGCGGGCGTAGAAACTTGACCTCAGAGAAAAAGCAGATATGAGACGATTGGAAGTTATGCCTTTCAGGGCTGTGGCATAAATTTAGATACGACCGCAATTTCTCCACAGTGAGAAATTTCAAAATAACAGCAAAATCGGATTACTCACGATGAATAAAATTCTTTTAAGTACCTACTCCACCGCAAATTTATTAGCCGGCATGTGGCGCCTCTTATCTCTGATTCATGCGCGATCATCTGCCTGATTATGCCGCAGTGTAGTGAATCGCGTCTTGCCGGGTAAATAAATTTATTTGTGGATTAAATATTTCATTAATCATGAATATCGCCAACTTCCGACTTGTCCAGCCTAAAGTAGTTATGCTCATTCTAGATAATGTACAGACGTTTTTAAAATCTCTTTTAATACCTTTAACTTAAATGATTAAGTATCACCTTGGGTGGGATCATGGGACCTTCATTCGAATTGTCGTCTACGTTAGGTGCTGTCCATAATCCACGTAGACAAAAATAGGCGACATTTCATCACCCCACCCATCGTGGACAGTAGTAGACTTCATCCGGACATCCCCGTCCCCCCTGATTACAAGGTAGACTTCTTTTTTTTCCTGAAAAAGCTGTAAAACTGGTTATTAATTGACTGTAATGGACTATCTGTAATTTAAGACTGATTTTAAGGAAACCGGGCAGCGACACAACGTCATAGCAACCGGTCGCAACACTGAGTGTGCCGTGGCATTGTCACTCCCGCCGCGTCGTGTCGACCATAGGTAGTCTACGTAGACATCCCTCCAACCCCCCCCCCCCCCCACCCCTTTTTGGTATCTACGTGGATTATGAATAGCAGCCCCTTATCCAAAACGCAAACCGTTCTAGAAAGGCAATGCTCATTGTTAATGTGCTAAGAACGCAATCCATTAATAAAAACTAGTGATTTAAAGCACCTGACAATATTTGAAGATTGACGATCACGTTTTCGCTGGAATGAGTACAATTGAAAAAATAACGATAACGCGAGCGGACGCGTTACGGTGAACCGTGATCGCGTCCCTGTTTAATTTATTTTAGTGAAAAATCAGTCATCCTGTTATTTGCTCCTTTTTATGCTATGTTTTCAGAACTAATCATGTGATGTGAGCATATCTTGTGCAAGTACACTTAGGCCTGGTTTTATGTCTGATAAGCGTCAACCGCAACATAACGTAGCCTTTTCGTTAACTTGGTGTTAGCGTCGAGTTTGGTTTTTGTATGCAACGTTCTACTCGGTAAGTTGACGTGAGCTTTATCGATGGGAGAGTGTATTGTCTTCGGCTTTAATACCGAGAAAATATTTGACCAGAAATTATTAACCTGGGCCTAGTTTAACTATTGGTAAGTTAATATTTTGTACCTACTCCTTTTGGCGGACGGTTGAAAGATCGTCCTTCGTGATTTGTTTGTGGTGTATCAGTGGATAGGACGGAGACAGAAGTAAAAACTGGAGAGGAAAACGAAGAAGAATGAATGCGAAAAAATGCTGCAGGAAATGAACGACGGAATTAAGACAGGTGAGGAATGAGTTAGGTCTCACCAAAGGAAGCAATTATTATGGTTTCTCCACCTCAGCACTTCCGGCTATTGAGTTGGATGCACTACATTATGGGATGGCTTCTCGTACTCACACATATCCAATCAAAAGCCCCGCTGCAAGAAGATGGTTTGTTTTGCTGACGTAGGGCATATTAGTGTCTTTGACGCTGGTACCGGTGAGTTAAATCCGAGTCTATTGCTTCAGGTACTGTACCTATTGGAGGAAATGAAATAGGCGTTTCAGCCCGAGCCAGTGGTTGTCTAACGTATGAGATACCTATCCTCAAATATTCATGTAACATTTTTTCATCAGCCCGGCGAATCTTACATAATTGCGGAAAACTCTTTCCTTTCAGACTTTCAGTTATAACTGATTTTTTTGGAAGTGCGTAAGAAGGTTAACGCTATACCAGCGAAGCTTATTTTCGGTTAGCATGAGAAAACTTGAATTCTGGTAAAATTAAATACGAGTAGTAAACCTTACCAGTTTATTAACGATTTATTCGGGATTTTTGCGTGCTGTTATCGATCGATCAATCACGAAATACATTTGAAATTCAGATTTTAACATTTTCATTACTAATTTACTTATTGTAAATAAAGTTCATTGGCATTGGAGCCAAATGATGGTAATATGGAGAAGCTACCCACCAAGGTAATCTTCTCAATGTATTTCTGGTGAGGAAAAAAAATAACCTCGGAAATATTCTATGAAATTTCTATTTCCATTTATCAATTAAAAGGCTCGAAAGCACATCTGCCCGAATTCCATTAAGTTGCGTGTAATTTCAACTGCTTTCTTCTCTCAGTATCATACTTTTCTCTCCCTCGTTCACCCTTTACATTTGCTGATCTGAACTCTCAGCTATTCTTAGCGGTATGTGATGATCTTAGCTGCAGACCGTCCTCTGGAATAGAGATTACTTCAAATGCAGATGTCTTCCAGTCGGCTCCGTGCAAAAAAGATTTGAGTCGATCACGTCTTCTTCCCCGATGGAAGTTCGAGTGTGTCTGAACGTTGCATGGAAGCTTCCTCGACCATAGTTAAAAATTTTCTCCCGTTCGTGTCGGCCATAGATTGGAGAAGAGAATATATAACAAGAGAACCATACGGTACGCTAGCACAGGAGACTATTGAAGCCATTGAAATGCGCAGTCGGCGATATTGAAAGGATCAGATATATGCAGTGAATACGCCAAAACATAGACATTAGTCGCAGAATTGTCGCGGTACCGCTATGATTTATCTATAAAAATACATAATGGAACTAATTTTAAAATATCACAGCTTTATTCGTAAAATTTATGGGCAAACTGCGCGCGACAGCCATGTTTGGTGGATAGTTTTTCCCAAAATAACAGGCTTTACCTTCATGCGTCAAGACGCCATCTACTCTCATGGTGTCATCTAAAAAGAAAGTTTGTTGGCCAAATGTCGCACCCCCAACAATTTCCGAATTATCGGACCCGTTCGCAATCACCACCTGAATTTGACAAAAATTGTCTACTTTCGATTGGTTGGTAATTTGGAAGAGGCGCACAAATGACATGGATGTCAATCGTGCCATTGAGGTCCAGTGGATTTGTTGGTCAGGGAAGGATGACGTGGGGAGTGGAGGAAGGGTGGAGAGAAACCCGGCGTGGGCACCAGCCTGCTCTTAACGAAAGGCGCCAATGGGTCCACAGTTTAACGTCCCATCCGACGGACGGAGTTTGCACTCTTATCACGGCATTCAATTCGGGTTCGGGAATTAAACTAAAAATCTTCTGAACTGCCGAGATTCGAACCCTATCCCTCGGAATGAAAAGTCACTAAGTTTTCGCTCCAGCCACCACAACGATGCACTGCCTACATTCGATTTTAACTTAAAGTTGTAAAATTGTTACTCTGGATATCAGGATAGAACTAATGCCAGTAATGGTAATAAATAACTACTCTATGGTCACTTCAGTTGTCACGTGGTACAATTCACGCTCGAAATTTCGGAGTGTTTGAAAGAATTGCAACGATATCACGCAGTGAAACGGGACAGAATGTATTTTTTTTGTTTCATACGATATTTATAAGCATGAAAAATTTCTTTTTTCAACTCCCCCCCCCGATCAATTGCATGCTCAGCCGTGAGATCGGTCATTCTGCCGCAGGAATGGTGTTATGGCTTTGCAATGAGTGAAAGATATGAGTGCGGGTGAAGGTCACTGCGTCGGCTCCGTTCGGTCTGGCGACTGCGAAGTCTCGGCTTACAGATTGCGGTTAAGTTCAATTGAACTATTTTTTCCCCCAAGCCTCGTGAGAATATGCGTAAGTGGCCGGAGCCGTGATAGTGGGTCAACGAGTGCTGTTGACTCTTACTGTTTACTCTATTTTCGACCTAGAAAGTGCGAAATCCTTTCACAGACCATGCTGTTGCGCGTAAGCGACAGTGAACCCCTCCTTGGTTACGTACCATTATTGATTAGATACCGTGATTACCGCTTATTATAGAAACGCAGTTATATTACTGCGCTATTTATAGAAGTACGTGTCCGTTATGTTGCATTGTTTATAGAAACCAACAAAAATATAATAGAACCTGACTATAAGGATTGACTTGCTTGCGAAGGAAAGCTACGAAATTATTCGAGCCTAAGAAACGACTGTCCCGTTCCTAAAAAAACAGAACATCTGATTCTGCTCCAGAGATATTTTTCAGAGGGATGGTGGAGGCAAAAAAATATGAAGATTTTTCCGGAGCTTTTTTTTCGATACATACAAACACAGTTTATATAGAAGTTTATGTTATTCATTTAAATATTTTTTTAAATATTGAAATTACAAAACGTGTTTATATTTCCTTATTATAATGTGTTTCAAATATTGTGTTGATAAAGAGTATTTATTCAATTAAATACTGTTCTTCTTTCATCTAATTATTATAGGTATACTATTCTTGACCGCATAGGGTTTGAATAGCTCATATTCCTAATTTAACAACTGTTATGATTTTCTTAGGCCCAGTTTTATAATCTCTGGTTAAGTATTTCCTCAATATTAATAATAATAATGTTTATTGGACTTTAAAACGCTATTGTTCACTGGTCCTCGTCAATACAGATACTATAAGATTATATTAAATACAAAATTAGAAAAGCATACATACCTTATTCAAGTATTTAAAGCAGCGAATGGTTAATTACAGTAAATCAGACTACCTTTATCACTAGTGAGGAATTCCTCAATAGAATAAAAGGACTTTTCAAGAGCCAGTCATGGACAACACTTTTAAATTTAGCGAGACTAACATGTTTTGCCTCTGGAGGCAAACTATTAAATAGGTGCAACTTGAATATATTAAACGAGTTGCAGGATTTGGATAGCCGGCAATAGGAAACATTAAGAATATCCCTGTTTCTTGTGAAATGGGAGTGCGAATTTGCTCTTAACTCCAGGGTGTATAAATTAGCCTTTACATCACAAAGACATTTGATTATATAAATACAGTACAGGGTCAAAATACCAAGCTTGGTAAAAAGAGGCTTAAAATGGTCCCTGGGGTGGGAGAAAGAAACAACCCTAACTGCCTTTTTTGCATTTTGAAAAGATTTATGGAGGACGAGGAATGGCCCCATAGCACAATTCCATAGTTTATGTTGCAGTGAAATAAGGCAAAGTATGCCGGGGTAAGGTATTCTTTTGGGAGCTTGCGTAACATGTACACAGCCTTGGATAGTTTACCTAGGGTGGCTGATACATGACGTTCCCAGCTTAATTTGTGGTCCATTTCAAAGCCAAGCAGCTTGATAGTGTCATTTGAACTTGCTGTAGTACTTAAAGAGAATGCAAGTGATTGGGTTTTGTCGTTGTTTAAAACCAGCCCATTGGCAGAGAACCATTTAGATGCTTCAGAAATAATCGACTTAGATGTGGAGCTGGTGTTGAACAGATTAAAACCGATGCTTATACTTTCTCCCATCAATTAAACTCGCGTCAACTTAGCGACTGACTGATTGTAACATACGGAAACCGGACTCTTATTAGTTAACATCAAGTGAGCGTAAAAGTGCCGTCATCATGCGGCTTGACGATAATCAGGCATTACAAAACCGAACCATAGTAATTCGCAGGGTGTAAATATCATACCTACTTACATTTTTTTCCAAAAATGTTGTTTTCATTCCGGGTGCTTGGATAAAAATTGTTGATTCGATGTGAATTAGTTAGTGGAATGGGATTTTAACTCGGAAAAAATTGGCATAGGACATAAAGTAAAATATCACATTTGAATAAATAATTTTATAAGTTATGAATTTCTATAGCTTCGTATATTATCAGCAATTAAATTAAATTGGCAATCCAGCAGCAACTGACTTATACGAAGCAGAAATATTTAATGAACGAAATATTATATCATTATTATTATATTAATAATGTTACAAGTGAACAATTGGCCCGGTGGTAACATAGATAAACAAGGTACGAACAATATACATCATCGCCCTGGTTAACAATACCTTACAATTAACTGATAAGATCATTCCTTTTTCAACCTATTCTTAAATATATTACATTTTTTGGGAAGGGTTCGAGAAGCTTTGCTGGTAGATCGTTCCAGTCAAGTATTGTTCTATTTAGGTATGAAAACTTCAAAACGTTAGTCCTTTGTGATCGGCACTTTATCTTAACTAATATGTTCAACTTCAAAATATCTCCAAAATATCTCCGAAGCTTGTCCTATTCGAACGCACATATCTCAAAAAGAAAAACTCCCAAAAAATATTTGGTACGTCAATGATAGCCGAGGTCCAAAAAAACAACGGAATGTACATTAATGGCACCAGTAATATGAAAAATAAATCCGCTAGATCAAATATTCTATGCGAATCTTCAGCGCAGATTTTACCCTATTCGAAATCAAGTCGAAAATTGCAAGGGTTCTATTAATCATTTAGTGTTTCGCACATCTCTGTTGCAGTGCTTGTTCTCCTTTGCACATACTTCTGAGAGCCCATGAGGCGCCCAAAAAAGAGAGTACGCACTACCGACTAGCGACATTTAAAACTCTCTTCTCTCCCTCTATATCTCTATCTCTCTCTCCGCTGGAGCTTTTTATTCCCCCCAACCGCCGCTTGTCGCTTCCATCTCCTCTCCCTCTTCTTATATTCCACTTCACATCCGCACACGTGCGATTAATTCAGTTTGCACGAGTTTGTTAGGGAAGGAGGAAATGATAGCGGTTTTCGCGCGATGGTAGTATGGTTGGGTTTTCCTCAGCGGCCGCGGCGTAGCATTGGGCGATGGGGGACATTTTTTGTATTAAAATGTTTTAAACGCTTTTTTATGACGAAAAGAGTAAAATGATCAACTTACACCGTCAGTGAACAATTGCAACAAATACTTATGTGACTCTCATTGAAAAATATTGTCCTAGGTCTCTTATCCTATCGAACAAAAGTCTGTTGTTAGTTGTTATCATAACCTCGGAGTTGAAGTGATGGGGTGGTGGTTACGAGTGTTTTCTTTTGTAATTTTGTATTCTAAATTCATCCACTTTTCTTATATCCACTGCGAAATTTTTGCCAACAGAAGTTGTGCCCATAAAAGGGCTCATGACGCAAAGTGCGTGATAAAAATAATTTGGGGAGAGGGCGGGCGGGCTTTCATGAAATTGGGTGCGAATGAGATAACAATATTGTGAATGGGGGGGGATAAGTCATTGAGACTGAGGGGGGGGGGCTATGTGCACCACTGGTCAGCAGAAACAACCTACGCTGTGAATATCATATAAGAAATATTTGTGGCAGAGCTAGAAGCTAGGATTCGTCAAGCGTATTGTGGGAAGATTTTCAGATGAAAAAGTAAAAGAGAGGTGCTATTTCGCACTCGTTCGGCCACACCTTGAATATGCAGCGAGCATATGGGATCCGGCGCAGAAAGACTTAATCCGGGAATTGATAAAATACAAAGGAAAGCTGCGCGATTCGTCAAAAACTGCTACGGGCGTATAGACAGCGTTACACAGATGTTAAACGAATTAGGCTGGGAGCCGCTAGAGACTCGGAGGCTGCGCGCTAGGCTTAGATTGCTTGAGCAATTGAGAATAGATATCTTTAAGAGGGACACGGAAAACATCATATTAGAACCCCACTATATTTCCAGGTCCCACAGAAACGATAAATTAAGAGAGATATTTTTCCGAACGGATAGGTATTTGAATTCGTTTTTCCCCCGAACAATAAGGGACTTTAATAAATGTTAGGCGTAATTGCATTAGAGCGTTTCCTTTTTTATGCAAACGGCTGGTGTCCTAACACCCCCCGCCACACGCCTATTGAGGCGGTTTGCGGGGTAGTATGTAGATGTACCCGAAAAATACGGGAGAATCTTCGCATCAGATGCTGCGGAAACTTACGATTGAGCATTATGTGCCTTAATTTATAGATAAATGGAATAAAAAAACATTTTCTTAAACTCAATTTCCAAATTTCATGTGTAAATTGGTTCGATTTACATGTTTTTCATTTCCTGAAGGAAGGGAAGAAGCAATCGACGCACCGCCCCGAGCGGCTCAGAATGCAACCACGCCAATAGTTTTCCTACGAGTCCCTTCTTTCCCCTCTTCTCTCTTTTCCCCCCTCTCTCGCATATCTCTCGCACCCTTTTTTATATCCCTTACCCTACCATATAGTAGCAGACCCGCTTGGATATGAGCTCGCGCAAAAACGAGACGAGACGCGAGCAGCGCGTCTGCGAGGACATGATCGCGGATGCGACCGGGTGGGTGGTGGCGCTGCGACCGCCAGTCGCGACGTCGTCGCGCGCCTGGGCGATGACGCGGCAATGAACGGAACGGGAATAAACATCAAGCGTGCGAATGAATGAAAAATGACGGACGTCCTTTTGGCCAACGTTTCGCCTTTTTATTAAGGTGGTTTGCGCGAGATAGTTCCCTAATCATAATTGAGACCATATTAAAATTTTATTTTTTGATTCCATCGTCCCTAAGAAGTATGAAATAAATATTGTAATATTAATGGCCCAAAGATATAGTTATAGATAACTAAAATTCTCAGTAATTAAATAAATAAAGCTACATAATTCTCTAACTTGACTCATTTTTCCCCGCCGTACGGCTGAAAACCGGCAGGTTTTTTTGCGATTCCGTAAAAATTAATGTGGTGATTAATAGATTATTTTTTATTAATAGTTGAGAAAACATGAAAACTACACACCGTTAGTTTTTTGACGAAATCTAGGTGCTAAAAGATCCTAATTTTTTAAATATTCTCCCTCTGGAGCGCACAGCCGTAATCTATCCCATGTAAAACAGCTTATATTTTCAGGCAAATTGCTTGAAAAGTAGTTCGGCAAGGGGTTAATATTATTATATCATTGGAAAGATGGGAGTTTTATCTTTAAAATGAGGTCAGATTCATCAATATCTAGGTGAAGTGATTTTTCGCTCAAACTACCTTAAGGCTTCTTCAAGGCTCAAAGGATTAACTTTCTTACTGATTGTCGCAGTAAGAAAGTCAATCCTTTGAGCCCTGAAGAAGCCTTAATAAAAAGGCGAAACGTTGGCGGAAAAATGAAGTTGAGTTTTTTAAAAATACATGACCAAATCTCCATAAATTAACAAATGTATTATTAAAGTGGTCAATAACCATTCAAAGAAGTAAAAATGGCGACAAAAAACAATAATAATAATTGACAAAAAAGTCTCTTGCCTGAAAACGGAGTGGCAAACTCGCAAATTTACTAATAAATAAATTTTCTTGTACAAAAACTGGTTGTTTCAACAAAGTAGAAAGCATGTATAGAATAATGGCATAAGATGTATCCTATAGAATAGTATTAGTAGTCTTGGGTTTATTAGTTGCGCCGATAGCTATGATAGTTTATTCCAAGTATCCTAGAGAGTATTGGTTATAATAGCAATGATAATAGCGCATGAGAAATTTTGCGATCATCCCTCTTCTGGATCGTTTTGGAACTACAAATAAATTCTTGAAAGCAGCCGATAATTATCACCGGCATTGGTCCTCTTTGAAGGAAAATGTTTCAAAAAGTTAACATATTTTTCGCATGAAGTCAACGTAAAGTAACTTACGGCCTTAGTTTAACCAATATATGGAAATATTAATCGTTCGTGTAGCATAAAAAATAACGGTTCTGGATAAATAAGTTTAAGTGCACATGCATATTTTTTTGTGAAAATGGGCAGTAGCTCGAATAATAAATGTTATCGCTATATTTCTATTTCAAGTTGTTGTTGTTCTCACGTTTTAGCCCTTTATTGCGATCCTGGCCCAGACTTTGCATCACTCGTCGCTTCGTCCTCCCCTCACCCTTCTTCTAAATACGTCAAGTTACAACCAGTGCCGGCTCTAGGCGAGTTCAACCTGAGCAAAAGCCTCAGGCGGCCGATCGTAGGGGGACCATCAGACTTAAGTCTGTTGCTCGCGGTAAAATTTTCCATAAAAGAGTTTTATAAAAATTTTCATTGAAAGTTTTATGAATCGTACGTAAAACGTACTAGCTTGCTCACGGTAAAACTATTCATAAAACCGCAATGTCCTGCCATCTATGAGATGCTTTGCGAACACGTGAAGTGATAAATACACTCTCTTTTGGATGGCTGTAAGGTTAAAAACTTTACGTATTGTTTATTTAATTACTTTCTGATCATACTCAACGGTGCTAAGGCTCTAACACATTCTTCTAACAAGAAGGATACTGCCTCAACGTTCCATGAACTTCCAGCCATGTTTGTTTACGTTTTCCTTGTTTGGCTTCCCATGGATACGAGATTATTATGAACGTGATGAGCGGAACGTCTCATTGGTTGTTGCATAAAACGGTTTTATGTAAATAGAACCTGTCCTATTCCGTAAAATGTTTTATAAAACAAGGGTTTATAAAACGGTTTTATCTTTAGCAAGCTCATTTTTATGAAATTAGTCGATTTTAAAAAACTTTTTACCGAAAATTTTACCGTGAGCAACAGGCATAAGCTTTACACTCTTCCTTTCAATTTCACGCCCTTGACTACCGTCTCGCCTTCCACTCTGCAAGCGCACGTGTGCGGAGTAGCGAATTAACGAAAGGAGTTTTGATTTTCGTATTGAATTCAATTAATTTATGGATCTTTGCGCAATGCTTGCGCAACCGGCCTTTAATATTTCGCTTCAAATATTTTAAATGAAATCATTCAGTCATGAAAGTCATTCCATACCATTTCACTTATCGTTATCGGTTTTATCGTTAGCAAGCTCATTTTTATAAAATTAGTCGATTTTAAAAAACGTTTAACCGAAAATTTTACCGTAGGCAACAGGCATAAGAAACCACAGTCGGTTAATAAATTCTTCGTTTGGGGCGCCCAAATAATATGTTGCCCTCGCTTTTAAAAAAAATAGCACGGGCCGACTGACTCTGTCCGCAACCCGTCTTCTCCTTACGCTGCCGCATACATATCTACTCGGGGGGAGGGGATTTGTGGTATGGGCGAGGTAGGGGCCGTGAGGGTGGAATAGCTGCATTCCCACTGCAATCGCTAGACGCGCGCCGCCTCCTCCCGCGCTAATACTTCACCCCCGCACAATTTAAGCCAATCCGTCGTGCCAAACGTTCTCCTCATTCTTCAAATCGATCCACTCCTCAGCCCCATAGATCCGCGTCGCATTCACGTTCGAAACCGATTGAGGAACAAGTAATCTCCGCTCGGTTGCCATGGAGTGACGTCACACACACGCTGATGCATACGGATCACGGACTTAGATTATAAGATACATATTAAGGGTAGAGCCTACGCGTTGAAGTACTATCGCTCTCTTGTGTTATATTTTATATTCGTGACCAGCCACTCCCAAGTTCAGTGTGCTTCCATTGATTTTTGGTTTAATTTTTTGAAGCCGTTCGATAGGTGGCTTAGTGAGGACTAGGGTGACCAACTATTTTTGAAGAAAATAAGGGAGATTTCTATATTCTTGACCAAATATGAGGGAGATTTAGAACAGAAAAATTTCACAAAAAAAAGAAAAAAACAATGTATTTTTTGTAACTTTATTTTATACTTTAAGAAGACCTAAATATATTTTGCAACAGATTTTGGTTCAGACAATAGTTTGCCATCACTTTTTTTTTTATTCTAAAAATTCAGTGCAAGAATACGTGAAGTTCATGATTGCAACTTGCAGTTCTGATTTGATCAGCTTTGTACTGCTCCAATTCCTAACATCTGTCCACTTTAAACTATCATCAAATTTGTTAAACACGTAAGAATACAAAGAATCATAAAATTCAAGGATTTTTGCTTTCGCATGTAGTTTTCAAATTTGAACTGAGAACAAACAGTAACTAACATTTTGTGAGTAGCACTACCGAAGCGAAATATAGAAAATAATAATTGATATAATCGATAGTAAAAACTCGAAAAAGAATCAATTGCGTCTGCTCTCAAACGCTCAAACGAATTTTGACCGCAAAATTTAAATTATTGAAACTGAATTATTATACTGGACGAAAAATTAAGGGAGAAATTCACCCAAAGAGACAGAAAATACGGGACCCGGGAGATCGTGAAAAAAATAGGGTCAAATACGGGAGATCCCGGGAAATACGGGAGAGTTGGTCACCCTAGTGAGGACTCGGAGGCACATTGTCACTATGTTTACGAATGGCGGCTTGCGAGGATTTCCGATTGTTGGTATGGAAAAAAATTGATTGCTCGACTAAAAAGGGGTAAAAGATCTTGCTTTGTTCCTGGATGTTCCACAGGGTATTCCGCAAACGTGAGAAAGAACAAAATGTTAGGTGTTGAAGAACAGAAGCTTATTTAAGGCTAATGTAAGTAAGTACTCTCTTGTATTCTTCACGTTACCGTATAGCAAGGCATGGTCGATGCTGATGATTACTTATGTATCCATTGCAGACCTCTTATTATTTTGACAGATTTTGTCTTTTTCAGTTCAACTTATGAATTAGACGCTGTCAATCAACAGTCTCAATTTACATCAAATTGCTAACTAGTTGACAATCTTACAGGGAACTTCCTACTGTTTGGTCGAGATGCGATGTGATGAATTTCGGGAAGTCGGTTATCTCTAACCTCAGCGGCCCTCGGCATTGCCCTCAGCGGAAGACCAAATCGCGGATTCGCACCGGATGCGATATTTAGGTGTCAAATCCAAAGCCGCGACCTTCGCCGGATATCCGCATTCTCACGGATGAAAAGTTGCAGTGTTGCGTAATAATGATAACTATAATGCCTATTACAAGCGGAAATGAGTTCTAGCTTTTTGTTAGTCAATGGCATTTAATGCTTCATTATAACTTCATGGTAGATTTCTTCAATACTTTGCTGTTACATTGCTAACATGTTTTTAATAAACAAATAATTCACGTTTTCAGGACACAATCCACAAATAGGGAGGCTTATGAAAGGAAAGGATCGTGAAGTAAAAAACATCAGTGTTCATTAATGGAGAAACATTTTGACGGCATTTGTGGAAAAAGTGAGAGCAATGCAATGGATAAATGATGAATGGAAGGGAAGACGAGCCAATGTAAAGGACAAATCGGCGAATAGCCATACTGAGAAAATCATCCGTTAAGCCCTGTGTACTCGCAACATATCTTGCGCCAGTGCTGGCGCGGGAGGCGGCTAGCGGTGAATTTCTCCTTGTGAACAACCAAATCGCATGTCATCTGCTGGCATGCGTTTGCCTCTTGCTCCAGTGGGGATTAGAACACATTCAATTTTTCTAGCGATTTAGCAGCAAAGTTGTGCACATTTCCGCCCTCATTTTATTGTGATTTGAGAGATAAAGTTGTATGAAGATCAATATTTTCAGTGGAAGTGTTAAATAATGATCCAATTACTCGTGGACTATTTTAATAAAATTTTTATTTGTGCATGTGTTTTATTAGTTATTCTTATGAGTAATTATGAACACATAAATGATCAACGAGTATGTTTCCCATTACAAAGCATACTTATAACAATTATATGATGATCAACTAACTCTATTAAAATAAATAATTCCTAGTTTTTCTAGTATCGCTAATTATCGCCAATATAACCTGAACGTCGTCCATTTCATGTGCAAAGCAGTCACCCGCGCTTAATTGCTTGGCAACGACTTGGTCACTTCCTGTGGCTTCGTGTGTACTCAGCGGTGAAAAGTTTTTCGCCATCCTGTCGCCGCCATTCCATCCGACATGGCCGGGTGCAGGATTGCAGGCCAGTTCTGGCACAATAAATGTTCCCGTGTGTACAGGGCTTTAGGACTCGGAACCCGGCTGTGGTGGAGAATTTTTACGGAGGAAATCGCGAACTCTACTTGGGTGTCTTGGGCTGTGGGCCTTTTAAGTGCAGTACTCAGTCCGTCGGATGGGACGGTAGTTAAACTGTGGACCTCTTGGCACCTTGCGTTAAATAGTAGGCTAATGCCGACGCCGGGTTTCTCTCCACCCTTCCCTATATTCCCTGGATCAGCAACCCATATTTGTACGCGTGGCACATTATTAAATCATTAAATAAATTAAATAATTGAATACATTTAATCAAGCCGGGCGCGTGCCAACTCTAAGTCAAGGAATAAAGCAACTGAAGGTTTTATTAAATCTTCGTTTTTTTTGGAGTGCCACCAACCATAGTTCCATAGGTTGCCGATCGTGGCCGATAGGTTGAGTTCGCGTGCCATAGGTTGCCGATCGTGGCCTTGGATAATTAATCCTTCCTCACCAACCTACTCACGTGATTAAAATAATACTTTCAGGATACTTTCCGTGTTAGAGAATTAATTAGAATCAAACTTTCATCCTACAATGCAGGAGGCTTCTTCAAGAGTGTAATAAGCCTATGGCATTGGAGGGGAAAGGTTAGATTTTTATCGATTCTTGACACAACGAATCCCGGTAGTATTATTTTAATCATTTACTTGGTACACGTAATTTTTAATCTGTTTTAACATGCCTATCTTCAATGGCGAAAATTATCTCAGTTGTCAGTGCCCACCCCCCCATTAACCTGCAAACAAACCTCCAATTATAGAAAATATGAAGATTTTTAGACCGATCCATGGAGTAAAATCCGTAGTTTGCTCGGCAAGTTGGACAACACCTCCTCGTGTGTAAATAGACTATACTTGAGAGCTCTCACCACCCTCTCGATTAGTCGAAGATGATTCTCCTTATTGATGATGACGATGATGATTCTCCTTATTGACGCGTCCTGAGGAATTTCCTTCTCGGTTGAACCCACGCACGCGGCTGCTGGCATCGATTTACATCGGTCATCACGGAAGAAACATGAGCCAATTGGCGCGAGCCATATATTAAAGAAGACCATAGATTGAACCATACGGTAGGAGAGGGGAATATTGTAGACATATAAATGCGTAATCGGCCATATTAAGTGGACCAGTATTGCAGGCAGCCCCGCCAAGTTCAGTGTGCTTTCATTGTTTCTTTTGTTTAATTTTTTGAAGCCGTTCGATAGTTGGCATTAGTTAGGACTCGGAGGCACATTGTCACTTTGTTTACGAATGGCGGCTTGTAGGGATTTCCGATTGTTGGTATAGAAAAAGATTGATTGCTCGACTAAAAAGGGGTAAAAGATCTTGCTTTGTTCCAGGATGCTCCACAGGGTATTCCGCTAACGTGAGAAAGAATAAAATGTTAGGTGTGAAGAACAGAAGCTTGTTTAAGGCTAATGTAAGTACTCTCTTGTATTCTTCACATTACCGTATAGCAAGGCATGGTCGATGCTGATGATTACCTATGTATCCATTGCAGACCTCTAATTATTTTTACAGATTTTTTGTTTTTCGTCTCTATGTGATGTAATTTTTTTTGATGTGATCATTGAAAGTATGTATGCATTACCGAATTCAAGTACTCGTGAATTATGCTCATTACTCATACTGACGCTAGTGATTTTGTTTTGTAGTCGTGATCGTTCTAACATTATCATTTGACGAATAAAAACTTTAGTTTCTTCGTATAACTAGTCTTAGTTTCCCTAAGTTCGAAATTGAAAAAAGCTAAAATACGTGTGATACATAGGGATCATCTGATTCAAGTGACTCATTCATGACAGTGGCGCCGCGGTTGGCTGCTTCAAAAAAGGTATCACGCCGAAGTTGGGAGTCTGCTATCCTTAAACTCTAGTATCCATGGTTGCAGTTAAAACCCCAAAAATATAGGCATTGCTAGCGGAACTGTCGCGGCTTCGTAAAGATTTATCTATGAAAAGTGCCAAATGGCCAACATTTCCGAAAATGCACTTCATTAATGAATAAAATTACCCAATACCGAATTCCCATCAATCTGCGAGTTTTAATAGTGTCTCTATTTTTATTCTTCAATGATCGAATGAGGAAATTGTGTCTGCCTTAGGTTAGAAGACGCGACATAACCGTAGCAGTAGGCGTAAAGCTAAGGAATTGCATACATTCTGCATTGTATTATAATTGTTTTAGACGATAAGAAATGAAACAATTCTCATTTTTAAGTTTTATAGATGTAATTATATGTATATTAAATGTAATTGATGCAAAAATCAAGAATGCCTGTGAAACTTGAAGGGTGCGCTGTACAAAAGCGTTGAATGCCGACATTGGGCGATTTTCAAAATTGCCACGTGGATTGTTCATTCCCGAAATTCATAGTTCAACTTACCTACATGTGTTTAAAGCCACCTTAACGAAATATTTTATCGAAGTCACATCACAATCCACGGAAGTGTGGCAGCAATGAATCGAGGGGATCGGCAGTTTTTATAGATATCGCATTTTGACTAAATAATGAATGTCGCGTATCGGGAACCCATTGCAAAATCGCATATTCCTTGGTGAAACCCAAGGAGGTTAAAATGAAATGGAGGAGGAATGACCGTGAACGCTCATGGGCGAAAGTGAAGCAAGAATAGGGGTGCTTGGGAAGGGTTTTGTGCCGAGTAGGTATTGCCAGACCAGTCACAAAACATCGCCTTGCCTGTGGTTTTTAACTTAGATTTGACGAAAATCGAATGCGACCGCCGGACACGTAAGCCAGAGGAAGGTCTAAACTGTGCCGACTGCAATGGCGGAATTGGCTTCATGAATCAAGTGGTATGTCGCCTCCATTTATTTTTTAACCTCCTTGGTGAAACCCGCCGAAAGAGGCGAAGTTACAATGGTAAGCAATTTTCCGCCTCCCCTCTTTTCTTAATTCACTTCCAGAGAACGTTGATCCGTTTTATCTATCCCCTAACGCATTTACAAACCTGGTTCTCTCTCCTATCTCTGAAAATAATTAGCGCTACCTCTTTATTCAGTTCCTTTCTGATTTTTTTTATATTTTCTTTGTTATGTTTGGTGTTTTCGTTTTTAAAAATTATGTTCTGTTAATTGGAGCGCTGTAAATTGGCAACTGTGCTGTATGTGGGCACTTTTCGAATAAAATAAACACCAAACACTTGGTTTTTTTGCAACGGCCCTTACTTCGCCTTACTTCCATGTATAAAGTCCACAATGTGAAATAACATATCGAAGTCATATCGCTTATCCACCAAGTGTGGAAGCGATGAATCGAGGTGTCCGACATCCATCGTAATTCGATATGAAGTGATTGTCGCATATCGCGAACCCGCTACAATTTCGCCAAGTCCTTCGCGAATTCCGTAGAATGAAGCGAAGTAGCCATGGTAACTATCAAACACGTGGGTTTTTCCAGCGGTCCGACCTGGCAGGAGCGGTCGGGTTACGGTATTTCGGCCGTGGTGAATTATACACGGTGTGTCCCATGCCAGAGAATTCAATAGGGAGCGGTCCTCCCGCCTCCTTTGTACTGCGAGGATGTCGAGCTAGCGGAAGAAAGAAGTGTAAACAGAGAGGGTCCTTTGAATCTTTCGTCGTGCCGTAACAATCGAGCATCGCATTCTCGATTCATGGCGTCATTAGAGTCGGGTTTATTTGTTTACCTCAAAATTACGAGTCTTGTACACGTTCGCCATCTTCGAACACGCCGCCGAAGGACGTCCTCATTCATTCGCTGAACCAACTGAATGTCGGCCTTCGTTTTATTTTCAAATAATAATTCTTTTTTTTTCGTATAGGAGGGAGAGAAATTATGAATTTCCGTTACCTTCGGAAAATACCCATTGAAGAGAGACATGAATTCTGAAGGACATGGACGATTTTTATACCTTTGCTGACACTTGAGGCGCCATTGCTGGTTCATAATTCCTTTAGTATCTAAAGTGGACTAGCAGGTATTTCTGATTATTATTGTTATCGTCGGGATCAATCGAGGGACGAGCTAGAGGTCAACATCGGCATCTACATACTAACCTACGAGCCAGCACAAGGGCGTGTGGCGGTGGGTGTTAGGTCAACAGCAAGGTCGCGCACAAGAAGGACCAAAATTGTTGAACCTCGGCAACATTGAGGGAATGTCGTCAGATCTTTGAAAAGCCGCAAACTTTTACCAGAATCGAGTTTTGACGAGACCGTGACGTCAAAATTTAGTGGTATTCTAGTGAGTACAAATTTTGATACTATGATAAAAATTTACAGTCTACTAGTTTCGCTAATGGTGGAGTTTATACTAAGCGTGTTTTTCTTAAATAATAGCAAATTCCTTCCTTAGCTGAGATACCCTGTTCTACGAACGAAACACTGAAGCAGAAAAAAATACAAAGCAACGATGCTTTGTCATTGCCACTTGATAACTCGTAAGAGTGTCAGACAGTGGCTATTTTCCCCAACTGAAATAATTCCTCTTGTAGCAATGAGATTAGACGAATCCTGGATTTTCTTGAATAAGAAGCATAAAAGTCTCACGAATCCCTCAAATACCTCGAAGCATTCTTGAAAGAAATATTGCTGTCTCAAGGAAAAAACCTTTAATTTAGTATTAAAAGTTTGTAATTAAAACATGTTGAAAGCAGTTTTTAAAAATACATTCAAAGAACCGCCTATATTGGGCGTAGATGAAAACATATGCTTAGCAAAATGTCTTGAGTTACAACATTTAGACCCATTTTTAACATATTTTATTGTCTGGTTGACTTTGACCGCAGTATGGCATAGCCTTTTCGTTAACTTAATGTCAACTGAGAGTTCGGTTTCTGTTTATTAAATTAGACTTCCGGCTAGTTGACGTGAACTAAATTAATCGCCTTCACTGATAAATCAACAAGAAAACAACAATCGCGGATGCGGTTATCGAATTTCTTTCATTGTGAAGCGTACACCAACTCTGTTCCCGTTCTGTTTTGATGTGCGCTGCCTATTGCTTAGGGTCTGAAACGAAGGGAAAGCAAGTGCTCTGTTTTGTCGTAGATGAGCATCACACTAGAGTGAATGGAAAGCTCCCATTATTAGGTTGTGACTTATCTTCCAATTATCAACGTTTTTTTTTTCATTCTGATGTCCACTCTTTCACGCTACTGAACCGTGGCGTTGAATCACAGTTCCTTTTTGTCGCGTTATCGTTATCTAAAATGCTCTTGGAGGGCAATTTATTGTCCTAAGAACGCACTCCGTCAATTAAAACTAGTGATTTGAAGAACCTGAGAAAAAACTGAAGAATTACGATCACGTTTTTGCTCTCGTGAACGCAATTGAAAAATAACTACAACGCGAGCGCATGCGTTATGGAGAACAGTAATCGCACCCGTGATGTGATGCAGTAATAATAATAATTATTATTATTTATTCACGGGCAGAGCACTTTTGCATGTGTAAATACAAGATTTATAATTAGTTGTCATACATAAATTTTAGAATGGGTACATAGAAATACAAAAAACTGAATACATAAAATTATACAAAGAATTGAGATAAAAATCAACAGGCAGAGTATGACGGATGCAACGATTTCAATAATGAAATCATTTAAATTGACATGTTTCACATTTTACATAGACAAAAACAGGTGACTTTACTAGAATTGTAATGTCTCACAATTTGCCTAGACTAATTCACACGACTTCACCAGATATTAATAACTTCATGGTATTATGGATAATCTTCTGGTAGTTTTGATAGCAAATTTTTGAGAGAGGATAATGAGATATTAAATAGATCAATATTGTCACAGCTATTGGCATCTCTCAAAATCTGACTAATAGGTGAGTAGTAGGCATAATTTTTTACATGGTATCTGATATCAAAAAGTAAGTCGAACCTTGTGTTATGTTGTGGGACTCTGATGTTTATGGAACTTAATAGATCTGAAGAATAAATCATATTATTCATTAATTTGTAAAGGAATATTATGTTATTAACTTTCCGTCGATTACGTAAAGAGGGAAGATTTAGTAAGAGAAGGGTTTCATGATAGCTAAAAGGAGTTCTATAAAAATTGAATTTATAAGCAATTTTGCGAACAAATTTCCTTTGCACACTTACAATTAAGTTGATGTGAAGTTTATAATATGGAGAACACACTGTGGAGCAGTATTCACACAGTGACCTAACTAATGAATTAAATAGCAGTTTAAATGGTTCAATACGGTTAAAGATTTTACAGTGGCGGAAAATAAATCCAAGCATTTTAAATGATTTGGACTTAATATAATTATAGCGTTGATTAAAAGTTAAATGAGAGTCAAATACAATTCCTAATAATCTCCTCAATTTTTACCAAGGCAACTTCTGGGTTGCTAACCCTCTCTATTGGGGTTGCCAGAAGAATGCGGCAGCTTTTCTACCAATCTTTCAAGACCCTTCGTAAACATGCGGGGTTTGGATTAAGCGCAGTCTTGAGAGAGGCAGAACCAAACGGGAGGGGTCGGGCGACCACCTTTCATACAAAAAGGACCCAGACGGGATCGATGATGCAGCCCCGGAAGATGGGAGAAGGCAAGAAGGACCCTTTGAGATTACAGGAGGGTTGATATACATCGGAGGGGGCGAGGGAGACAAGAGACTCAAGTGAACGCGGGGATGTGTAAGACGTCGCATCGTGGGGATAAAGAAAAGGACGGGAGGACGAAGATAAGTGGAGGAAGAAGAAAAGGGGGAGAGGAGGGGGTCAGGATAGGGGGGGGGGAACCAGAAGCGGTTGGACGATTCTTGGAAGAAACTGCGGCCATTGATGGGGGGGGGGGGGTTAAGAAAAATAAAACGACGTCAGGTTGTCTCCCCTGGAACCAAGGGAAATCCTTCGTTGCGCTAGTCGTCGGGCTGTGTTCATTGCATGTGGCTCATCGTGAGCAAGACTACCCTACTCAAATTTTGCTCTTTTTGACCCCCCCCCCCCATTTCCCCTATGTAAGACAATTTAAGATTTTCCCTAGCCCACCCCTCCCCCACCCCCCGTCACTCTCAGTCTTACGTAAGACGTTAGATATTTGTATCTACTCATCGTTAAATGCTCGCTTTCTGCAGTTAAATCTTTCCATAGAAGCCATCGTACAGCTTTGAGAACTGGATATCGTATAGTTATGCAGTGCTGGAGTACCACATTCATTGAGCATGGAGGTAATATAGCTAGTCAGTCAGGTGACATAATAGGAGCATTGGTGTAGCGGTGAGATTATGGAAAATACGCCATTAACAAGCGGACGCTCCATGTCACTGCTAAATTTCATTCGGAAACGATAGATGCAACGTTTCAAGACGGGCAAAAAATCTTATGCAAATTGGTTCCAGGCCCCCTCTCCCCCCCCCCCACCACCAAAAAAAAAAGTCTTACGTAATACTTGAATGGCTCTTTAATAGCTTACAGCCCTGTAGAGTTAATCTCCGTGCAAAATTTGTCGAGTGAACATCGGTAGGTATCTAAAATGTACCTGACACACCCCCGGAGTCTCTAATTACCTCGCTTCCAAGAGAAAGTAACGGAAGTAGTTGCTTTCTTGCGATGATTTTACCTGCGAAAATTATTCGCTGAATAGTTATTTTTGTCCAATATTCTTTTCGGCAAATGTCGCTAGAATTCATTAACAACTTACATTGCCGAAGGCCTGGAGTCGCGGTAGCGGATAATTTTTTTAAGAGCCCTTACGTTGCGTACTTAGGTAGTATGAGAAAGATTTTTCTCCATTCATATTAGACACCACATTCTACATTTATTTTAAAGTGTAATCACTTGTTAGAAGCAAGAATAAATATAGAAAAATTATTGACACAAAAACTTCGTTTTAAATCACTTAACCTCTCAGTAATTTACAATGCAAACATGTTTGAGGCTTTAGCTTAACTCTTTTTTGTGCCCCGTAGGTACTCTAAAAGTGCCGTCATCACCGAAGATTTTTTAGCGGTATTATAAAAAGTAATTCGGCGAGTAGCGACTTTTTTTTAGATTTCTCGCACAAAATGCCTAATGCTGAAGCAGGGTTACTCTCCATTCTTTACCAGCCTACCCTCCTATCCTGAGAGAACGCAAATTGTCTCAGTTGTCGGCAGTCTCCCAGATTAATCATTCAGTCGAAAAGAATACTCATAATTTCACCCCCGTGGGATGCAGCATTGTGTCCGCCCGTGGAGAATATTGACCGTCGACGAAAAACTGAACCGCAGGTAGAGGGAGTACATATCTAGAAATATAAAAGGGAATGTCCTGACTGACTGACAGACTCACTCATCAACGCACAGCCCAAACTACTGGATAAAAAAATGTGAAATTTTTAGGATATATCCCCATCGTGGAGTATAGGTGCACTAAGAATGGATTTTTGAAATAAACAATTTTTGGGGTTGTTTTTACCCCATTAATGTGAACTTTTACTCCCATAAGAAAAGCATTGAATTCGGTGCAGGTGTATCTTTATTTGCTTTTTTAAATTACTTGCACTCAATATATTGGATGTAAATTTACATCATCGAACGCAAAAAAGAATGCAGTATTTAATTCTTTCATTCGATTTTCCTATACGCTTCGTTTTTGTCTCATTATTGCGTTTTTAGCTCTAAATTCATCAATTTTTCTTCCTTTTCAACAATAGAAATTTCCTTGGCAACCAGGCTTGAATATCCATTTAATAGCGATTTCATGAATAGCCATTCATGCCTGCAGCATTTATAGGCCAGGTTCAGTTACTAATTTGATAGTGTTTACCCCAACCTCACTATTTGCGTTTAATGGCTTTTACGTAGTATCAGCATTTAGCACGTCACATTGATTCTTATAGTCACATACAACGGCTTTCATGTTTTCTCTCTCGCGCTGAATATTAACGGGCACCCTCATATTGCCCTTATTAGCACTATTTATGGCCGCAGTATGTAATCATCTGCACAGTGGCTATATATGGCACAGAATCACTAACATTGACGCAGAGATCAGAAGATATGCTAGATGTATTTGAAAGGATGGCACTACGAAGGATATACGGCCCTGTAGAAGAGAATGTGCAACTTATTCTGATAATTTGAACTTAAAATCATGATGTGTAGGAAAATTTATTTTTCCAACAAAAACGAACGAGAAGGCATCGAACTGGATGTCATGAGTTAAATGAAAATTAGTCAGTTATCTGTGCATAGAAGACATTTTATAGTCCTGAAAATTTGAAAATGGTACTAAATTTCGTTTTTGAGTTTTACACTAGCATGCATACTTTGTACATTATTTATAAGATTTTCATTACATATAAGCGAATTTCAATGAGAGTTCACTCATAAGTTCCAACATGCGGTTAATGACTGATAGATAGTACCTGAATAGTGAATATAGCACGCGTCATGCATTGATTCATATTGATAAAGGTAAATGGCGTCTCCCACTGAAATTCAACGGGCATGATCATCTTACCCTTATGAATATTATTTAGCACTATTTCTAGACCAAGATTGGGTAATAATATTACCAAATATGTGGTTTTTGTACCATTTGTTTTTCTCTTCTTCTAAAATATCTATAAAAAATGCGATTTAAAATATTCTCTAAATTTAACCTAAAATTTCATGTCATGTATAATTATTATTTTGTCGAGAAAATGTTAAATTCTCAACATTAGCCCGGTTCTTTTATGCATTATCGGTGCAATTACATAATTCACAGCTTCCCGTGCGAAGCCGGGTCCCGCTTCTAGTATATATAGATCATGCGTTCGATGATGTAAATTTCCATCCAATATATTGAGTGCAAGTAATTTAAAAAAGAAAATAATAAAACACATACACCGAAGTAAATACTTTTCGTATGGGAGTAAAAGTTTACATTAATGGGGTAAAAACAACCCCAAAAATTATTTTACGCAAAACTCCTTTCTTAGTGCGTCTATACACCCGATGAGGATATACACTCAGAATTTCACGTTTTTATCACCAGTAGGCTGTGCGTTGATGAGTGAGTCTGTCAGTCAGTCAGAAAATTCCCTTTTAAAATTATATATATTAGTATGATAATCAATATTAATATTTAAAAAAAATACTTTTTTTAAACCACGCTTACATTCAAGTGTACTAAGAAGTAAAAAATAATTTTTTCATCACTTGGAAAATAAAAGCTTGGGCGCTTTTATTTAATCAACATCCAACCTCTGTCGTTTATATTATCAATATCTATTTCACAAGTGCCCACCTTGTGGAATAGATATTGATATATGTAATACCAAAACGGGGTCGTACGCCGCAACCCGCAACACAAAATGTGAAAAGAAAAAAGGAAAAAAAAAAACAATTTAATTTTAGTATATTAACTCGGTAATTAGTGAATTTAATGACTGATCCATGTATTGTCATCGAGAGTGAGTAAGTGTGCCAACATTCAGCTTGATTGAACATTGAGAAGTGGGTTAGATTTCGATTACAAGATTCCAATCAGACAAAACAACAAAGAAACAAAGTGTCTTATCCGAAAGACGGAGTATTGCACTTGAGTGCCCTCCTGAAAGCATCAAGTAAGAATCGGATCGCGTAAGAACCATCGGTACCATAAATGGTCCCCCCATGTGATAATCGAGTACTCTAATCACTACACTAACGCTCGTCGTAACTGGCCTGGATGCCTTAACGCATGACAGAAATAGTAGTTTAGATATACAGTAAGTCCTCGACTTACGCGGATCCGAGTAACGCGGATCCGGAGTTACGCGGATGTTCAGTTAGGCTGGTGACATGCTTGCGCTTTCTCCTTTTTTCTGTTGCCGCGACAGATACACCGGGTGACGACCCGCGATTCATGGTCAGGCGCGCAAGAACTGATGCCAAACTATGGCCGTTCGGAACGCCCACTCTACTACCACGGCGCGATAATCAGCGGCACATTCGTCAGTCCTCGGTATGGGGAGTGTACATCGATTATTTATCGTGTCGCGCCATAAACACGACATGCAGCGCTTTCTCCGCGACAAATACGCGGCGACAGTGCGCCGAAAGTGAAACGCATAGAATAGCATTGGGTCGGTCAAGCTTGCGACCAGCGACTAGTGGCGAATTTTAAAACGCTGCATGTCGCGTTTTAGGCGCGTCACGACAAAACACTGATGAGCAACGTTTCTTTTTCTTCAATACCAAGAAACAGCGAGCGCGATTAGTAGATCATCACTTTCCGAACTCATTACGCCGACGAGATAGCGTTCAGAACGCTCGCAGTTTGGCGTCACCTCCTCCGCGACAAAGTCGCAGACCCCCACCCGGAATTTATGTCACGGCAACAGAAATTCGGAGGAAACGCAAGCATGTCCATGGCCTTTGGCTCCATAAGAACCTATGTGTTTGACCTTTCACTAGCTGTCGCCGCATATCTGTCACGCCGAAAGAAACGCGGAGAAAACGTGAGCCTGTCTCCGATCTTTCGCGGCATCGACGTCTTTTTTTTGCTTTGTTTGGCCTTCCCGCGTAAGTCGACGCATAGTTAATTTTCTACTCCATAGGTGACGCCTGTTGTCCATCACAGCAAAAAAAATACGTTCGAGCAGCAGATAGACGAACTTGTGTTTCCGTTGTGACTTGATCGTTATTTATCAAGTTCGAGAAAGTTTTCTCGTAAAATCATGAAAATCGTCTTGTGTTTATTATGGATGTAAACCCTCATAATGGCTGAGAAACGAAAGAGTGGTGAGATTTATACGAGTGGCAAAAAGAAAAGTAAGGATATAAGTTTGTAAACGAAACTGGAAATTATTAAGAGACATGACAAAGGTGATGTTTGTTGAAATTTCTCAAGCTTATGGGACGAATGAGTCAACAGTTAGAACAATTGTACATGGTAAAAGTCAAATTAAAGAGCATATACGTATTTATTAAGATTTTTTTGCCAATTATGAACAGGCATTCACATGAGTATGATAGTTTTAACAAATATTCAGTTTTTTAACATTTTGTGTAATAATACTTATTTTTGATTTAAATATCCGGTGAGATAAATATTGGATTTGTGTTACAATCCGAATTTTCGTATCATGTTAACTTAACGGCCACTCAAAAGATGGCGTTTACTGTAAACGTCGCCGTTCGCCGCCAATCGCAGTAAAAGTGGCACCGCTAATGGTTCAAAAATGGATATGTAAGTTGTTGTGTTTTGACTTACGCGAATTTCGACTTATGCGGAAATATTTGGTACGAATTAACCGCGTAAGTCGAGGACTTACTGTAATAGACAGAAACAGTTCGCGCCGATTTTTGGCTGCGATTAAAGCTTTTATTTGAAGTGAATGGCATACAGAAATCACATACGTACGTATATACTAATTATGTCGTTCCCTATCGTCGTAGGCTTTGTCAAAAAGGGCTTAAGTCTCGGCGCTAGACGTAGAAAACTGGCTTCCATTTTAATAATTTCCTCTATTGGAGAATCAAGGGCCGCTGATGGCAGGACTTTCGTCTGTGTTTTGTTTTCGGAAAGGTGATCTTCTATACTACTGAAACCACTGCTTCTCTATTGCCATAGCTCCAACAATTGAGATTTTCGAGCTAGTGAAATACATTGATGAGTGACAGGGGCCTTTAATTGAGGGTACAAAACTGCTCAGCGCAGATTATTTGGTTACCTGTGGTGTCAGTGAAAGGTTTACTGCTGGACTTCATGTCATCGGATTCGTGCTCCAAGCGAGCAACTTAAATTCAAAACCGCACGAAATTAACGTATCAGTGTTGTTTGGAGGGGATGTCGGATATAACACAACATCAGCTGCACTCCTCTCATGCAAGGCGGACTCGGGGAAGTGCAAATATAATGTTTATGCCAGAACGAAGGTAACGATCTAATGATATCCATTCCACATTCTTTCATGCCCCATTCATTTCTATCCCTATCCATCCTACTTTTACCCCATTCACTTCTCGGATAACTCATACCTACTGTATTCAGTCTACTCTAATGTTTATCCTGGCTCTATAGAAATTAATCAGCAGTGTATTCCCCTCTATTATCCAATACTCTCTCTCCCAACGCTGTGGTAATTTCTCAATACCACGTCTGAAGAAATCTGGTTTGGAGCTAAATAAGTTGGCAGTCCAAGTTTTTAAAACAAAAAAAAAGTTTCGAACTGTTGAATCAATCCAATCTACATGCATATAGCCCCCGTTCAAATACTAAACCTGCGGTCTCGCGAATGTTCAAGCATCTACTCGCAAAAGTACACGTATCGTTTTAACAGGCCCTTGAGAAGTTTACAGGAGGACCTTCGTAAAATAAAGAAAGATACTTACGCAATCATTACTGGCAAAATGAAACCTCTCGTCCTTCTTCCACTGCGTTTTTTTCTGGACCATTTTATTTTGTATTTCCTGGATATGCACAAACGCGGATTTTCAATTTTCGGAAACAAATTTTTTTAAACTTGGGCCAAAGGGTCTTAACGTTAAATCATAAACGAGCATTATTTGGAGCACGCTTTTGTATGGGATTAAAGTCTGGGCATTAACTGCTGCAGGACAAATGAGATTGGAAGCAATGGAAACGTTTTATCAAAGAATGATTAGGATCAAATGGACGAAAAGGATTGCCAACGAAGAAGTTTTGCGAATAGCGGGAGAGAAAAATGTTTGATGAAAACTGAGAAGACAAAGAGACAAACTTATTATAGACACATTTTGCGACACATGGGCCTGACGAAAGCAATAATGGAAGGAAAAATGAATTGGATGAACTGCCGGGGAAAAACAAAGTGTGGAATACATCGGGTGAATTATGCAAGGCGTCTAAGTGAAGAATTACTGAGGATTAATCGGGTGGCTTCTAGTAGAGTTTCAGTAAACCAATCCTCGTATTGATGACTGCTGATGATGATGATAATTTATACTTGAAAGTATGGGTATCTCATACACCAGAAATTTTAGTATTTGGTGTCCGGGGGAAGAGGGGACTGGATTGTAGCCTCATCCTGCCCAGGTTAAATAAACACAAGTCAAGTCAAGTCCCTTAAGATCACGATCTTTTAGGTCTTCTCTCGTGAAATAGTTGTAACACATGTGGCTTCTATTAAAAATGAAGCACTCGTGCCTAGCACTGCTTGAAAAGGAGAAGGCATTATTTATTCCATCTAAACTATAGTGCTATGATTCCCAATTGCAATAAGCCGTGCGCACACTTCATATGAACCGGGGGTCATCCTGTAACTCCCAACCAATCGGTATGGGAGCCTTTTCATCGGCTGAGACGTCACACCGACTCAGAGAGAGTAGCCGTGCGATTCTGTACGCACCCGATCGGTGCGTCGCGAGCTCCAGTCGGTGGATCCTACCGACAGTCAGAAGCAGTCGGTGCCCTAGGGAATTAGCCGGTTTTCTCGAGAAAAATCGAAGCAAATGGATAATATACTTGAATTTTTAGTCTGAAATAAGATAATTTGATACTTGTAATCATGAATATACATATATTCATGCTTCTAATTGCGACGTAATTTGTTCTCAAGAGAGCTAATGAAAGAAATGCATAAGTCGATAGAGTTAAGTTCATAAAAGTGATGATTTATAATAGAAACGTCTACAAAACTAGAATACCGTGGTATTGCATTGTATTCTCTTGGCTTTTCAAAATTTGTTACTATATGGCGCCATCAAGTACGTAAATAGCTCCATATTTAGGCTATTAAGCGTACTCGATTGCCGGAATATTTTTAATAATCGCCAAAAAAAATCCTCCGCCGTGAATACCTATTATTTCGGTGCAATTATTCTTAAATGGATGATTCCCGTTGAAAGTTTTCAATTATAATCAAATTTTGTTCATGCAGCTAAATACTACTAGATTATATAATAAAGTAGCTTGTGATTTTAGAAAATAGGCGACTTCGCACTTTTCTTCGTATTTTTACTGAAATACCAAATGCAAAACGCTGTTAAATATCTGATCTCAATCACACGAGTTAATATACACATATAATCAGTCAATATAAAGATAAAATTAAAAATTTTTAAGGTTATTTCTGCATTCATGCGATCACAACTATTTTTTTTCGTAGCACTCAACATCATTTATGGATACGTCATGCTCTCACGGACGCTACTAGATATGTGCTTTAAATCTAAAGAATTTATTTGAATGCACATATATGTACCCATTGTAACGTACCAAATTCACGTATTAATATACGACCATTCTCCTTTCGATATCGTTGATTTTTTGTCGTCATGGATACTACGTACTGTTGTTGTCATGGTTACTACATACATGTTGACTTCATGGTGGTTGTCAACCGCGAGAGCACTAGTAGGCGGTTTCCTGTCAGGGGCGGTTCCAAACCAGCGGCTCTTGGGGTACGGAATACCCGGAAACGGGGGGGGGGGGGGGTTCGTGGGTCTCGTCCCAGAAATTCGTAACAAACTATGAGCAAAATGGCGCGTTATATGTGGTTTGGAAGCAAAAGTTTGCCTTTTAAGAAGAGCAAATTTTTACCAAATGCATATTTCCCTTTTAGATTACCACCAAGTTTCGACTAATTTCAAAATTATTTTGATTTACATTTGCATTTAGATTGTGGCTTTAAAAACAGTTTTCGTTTATATAAAATTAAACTGGATTTTTAAGTAAAATTACCAAAACTTCAGCAACAACAAAAGCTACAAAATAATTCAGGCTTTTAATTAGGTCTATAACCACGAACTTAGAAAGTTCGTCTATGACGAAGAAATACGCCGGGTTTGGGGGCGGGGGGGCATTGCCCCTGCTGTGACATTACTGCAACATGTGACACTCCATCGGAAACACTCGTAAAATTGGGAGGGGGAATTTTGAGAGGGAGGAGTTACCCAACCGACTGGAATGGCGAATCGTCTGAGAAGGCTCCGTTGGTAGCGCAGACCCAGTCGGTACGGAATCTTTGCCGGTCGGTGGGTTTGGAAGCATGACCGATCGGTACGGAACCGACAAAATACAGAATGACACCCTAGAGCAGCGGTCCCCAACCTTTTTGCATTTAAGAGCACATACTATGATTCAGGTGGGGTGGCGGGCACCGTTAATTTTTTCAAGGTATATTTATAATTGGACATTTTGTTGGAGACGAAAGTAGAAGACACCAAATATGAACATGTAACTAGGACTAGGGAACGTGAGCTCTACGGCCTCTTAAAGTTATAAGGTATAAAAAATCTCCAATGGCCGTAATATGGCCATTGGAGATTTTTTATACCTTATAAATGTAACTAGGAATAAATGATGAACTAGATACGTTAAATGCACGTTTAACTTACACAACACAAGCTGGCATCCACTACTCACACCACTACTCATGTCAAGAGTGAAACGTAGAAGCCGTACAATCGCACAGCGCAGCGGCGACTTTTATGAGCAGTGGGCACGGTTTGCGAGTGCCATGGTGCCTGAGGGCATACGGTTGGGGACCCCTGCCCTAGAGCGTCACATTGATAATCCATATTCATGTCCATAATAATGATGAATTCCTCGATGTCAGTGCCGAAGATGAAGACTGCCAAGATGAAAGGAGACCTCGGGTTACTGTGGAACTAATTGCAGCTAAAATAACAACTTCTCGCCATCACATTTGTTAGGCCAATTCCCTGGTACATTGTAACTGATTCACTCTCGATAAAATATTTGACGATGACGTGCGTACAACGAGGTGAAATCTTCGATCAAGAGGCAGTTGATTTTAACTTTTGGTGTGGGGTCGTAGTTATTCAGGACGAAGGATTCATTATGAGTTGTATGTATTTTAAGAACGAGCTAGACTGAGTGACTTTAATACGTAATTATGATTCTTCCGGGACGCACATACCTTTCTCAAATTCATCATTATTTTAGTAGTAACATAATGCTCATCATCTTGGGCAATGCCATAAACTGAACAATGATCAGAATTTCTCATAGTTAGGAAAATAGTAATAACTAGACTAAAATGAATGTCGAATTCAAAGAGCAAAATTAGCAAAGAGTTATCGAGCAAGACTATGAAAGATAAGCTGTGTTACCTGAAAATCACGGTAATTTTGCCGTTTACCACCCATTATTCCACTTATATTTGGTGTTCCTGAGGATCAAAGCAGCTATATTCCAAGATGAAGTAATGGTTAACTAGAGAAAATGTACGAAAGACACGCTTTTAATATTAGGTAATTTAGAAAATGGGTGAAACATCTTACTGCCTTGCTTAAAAGCTAAAATGCTATTATTAAATGGCAGGTTTATAGACAGCAAAAATTTCCAATGCAGAATTATAGTTATTACCGTCATTACTCTCTATAAGTAAATGAACTATTCCCAAATCACTGACGACATGAGTCCGCTGCGACAAAATATGAAATCATTAGCTTGTTCTACAAGACTAACCTCGAGGCGTACTCCAACTCATTCTTGCTTCCTGTACTGTATTCGATAAAATATAAACTTGTCTCTTTCTGAGCTGTTGGATTTGGGAAAATGTTGAAACATTGCAGTCAAGGAGTCTATATAATTCTATTATTCATGATTGCAGTGATGCTCATGATCTCACGCTCATGGCTGCGCATCTTGGCGCTCGTTCAACCGCCAAAATATGAAACCAATAAAACATCCGCAGATCCGCAGTTGGTTGCATTCGAAGAAACTGCAATGGTCAACTGAGAAATGCATAATTTTTTATGGGAACACCTCTCATTGTTTTCGAGTTTTATATTTCGATAAAACTAATGGAATTAAATGCCGATAAAATTAATGGAAAATTGGAAAGGAAAATTCAACAGTTTTATGTAATGTCATGATAGTGCTAACATATTAGTGGCATTAAGGCTGTATTACACGGTGAAAGATTTTGTGCAAAAGTATGTACGTGAGATTGTACGTTTGTCTCAACGAAATTAGAACAGGTTCTATTTCCCGTGTAGACATTGAGACATTCGCACAAGCTTTCATACAATTAGCTGCTTTACACGATACATTTCGCCTCATGCAAGAGTTCACGGAAGAGTTTGTACAAAGAAATGTACCGTGTAAAATGGCCTTTAGACGCATGGCATTTGCCCATTGTATTTGTGACCTCTTGGAACAAATAAATAAATAATTATTTTTATACTTATGTATGGATCTCTCTCGATATAATATGCATTAGTCTTTTATCAATCTGACTTATATTGAGGGCTTCGAAGTTTCTTATGTATATTTTGCAGTTTAGTATTTTATAAGGTTTCTGGTTCTCATTGACCTCTCATTTAATTTTCGTTTCCCCAATATATTCCATTTCTTTCTCCAACTGTAAAAATTAATTAAATATTACCTTTCCCAGTAAACGTATCATGTGGGCCTAGTCAAATTAATTATAGCATTCCATTAAACATGCTTAAAGTACATTGCATTAAATAAATACACAGATTCAGCCCTGTGCGAAGAATGTAAAAGGAGATAAACTTGAAATAATCAGTGCTATCTAAATCTGTTGATTCCACATTGCATAAAAACAATTGTCATCTGAAAACTTTAAAACAACCTTATGTGTGGCATTGCTTTCCTAATAAGATTCCTGGTATCTTATTGTCTTGCAATATTTGCAAAAAAATTTTGTTGCAAATTCGCTGATTCAGTATGCTTTTACAGCCTATGGTAATAAACAAATAAGCATTACTCAACTCCCCACGTAGCACACTAGCTGGAAAATGCGCCTTAAAGGCGCCTAAAATGGGCACCTTTAAGGTGCATTTTCCAGCTAGTGTGCTACGTGGGTCTAGATATGGATGCCAACATTCTTACAGTTTTGGATAGAAGTCTTCCATGGAGTGGCATGGATGAGTTGAGTCTTCTTGATTCTCTTTCACGTTGGTTAATCTGTGATAACAACATGTTTCGCAGGCGTTACAATCTGCTTCTTCAGGTCAGAGTCCCTTCTGACCTGAAGAAGCTGGCTGTAATGCCTGCGAAGCATTTCGTCATCACAGAGGAACCAACGGGGAAGAGAACCCAGAAGACTCAACTCATTGGTACAGTTTGTCTGGAAGTTTGTGAAAGTCTGGAATTTGGCAGGTGCATAGAGGCTTTTTTTGACCTGGGTCAGTTTATATAGAAGAACTGCCCCCACATGCGAAGCAAGTGCAGTATGCATCAGTGAAAGTGCTATAACCAACCATTGTTCATTGGGAAGGTTGCGCTGGTTGGTTGTCTGGGGAAGTGACTGATAATGGAGGTAATTTTCTCCATTAATAATTGGTGGGCAGGTTGGTAAGGGAAGGATTATGATAAGGACTGGACCCCACAAAGCACCCCAGAACAACACTCTTCCCTCCACATCGTAGCCATAGTTCTCTAGTTTAACTTACTTCAACTGCTAAGGTCAATTTACTCTTACTGTCTGCCTCAAGCTGATGGACAACAGCACTACTAGAAGGAATGAATTTTATGACTACCTGGGATCATGTTCCTCGTGTTTGATGTCATCATTTTCTTTCTCAGATAAGAATTACCTGAAGAAGATTTGGCTGCTTAAAAAGCACAGTGGGTGCCGGAGTTGAAGGGAGGAGGGTGGTCGGTAGTCGGAGCCCCTCCCGGATGGCCACTTACGGAGGTGGCAGGAGTGGAGCCACTGCAGGTCTGGGTGCCGTTGGAGAGATGTGGTTGCAGTGGTTTTCTTGCTGTGTTGACCAATCAGCCTCACAACAGGTGTGTCATCTCTATCACTCTTAATTTTAGTTCTCACAAACTTTGAATTGGGAAACTCTAATTTTACCTTTATGTTTTATAGTTATCAACGTTGTGAGCATGGTGAAAAGGAATCACTTTCTACTATTCCACATAGGTTCTCCTTTACCGAGGGTTTCAACCTCATTATCAAGGGATCATTGACGTAAAATCAAATTTTCAAGTCCCTTCTATAATGGATGAGACGTGAGGGGGTTTTAAAGACTTTTTATGGGGAGGGAGTTTTGTTTTGAATTCAGGGTGACATCTGCGGAAGGCACAAGTGTTATGGGCTTTGGGGGATGCCAGATTAGATTGTCAGATTGTAAAACAGGTAAAAACAACTGCGAATATTTAAATTTTGGCAAGTCGTTTGAAATAAGCACATTAGGCAAAATATAGTGATGTTTCGGTAATAAAGAACCTGAATGGAATATGTAGTATGTACCAAGTGATCTCTTTTCCGCATGCTAAATATAAGTACCATTGATATTTGGTGTGACATTAAAGTCATTGAGCAAAAAATATTACATGCAGCCTTTTCAAGATGTGAAGGAACAATTTCATGAACATGCATATTCAACATATTCAACCATAAAAAATTATATTTTAGGCTAAATCTGATGTTTTGTATGTTTAAGTAGGTATTCCAAGTGTTTGTAGTACCTATTAGTCTTATTTATAAAATTCATGCAACATGACTTTCATGTGTTAATGATAGCATTTTCTTATGTACAAATATTAATTTTCTCCTGCCAGTTATACATGTAGAATACATAATAGATTAGGCATTTTTAGGCCTCAGTACTGCATCGAGTATTAACTTTTAAACAAGCATGGGCACGAAATTGTATCAGTGTTATTTGTTAGTTTACTTAACACTACATTTATATGGATAAAGATATTTTCAGTCAGTTAACAAGGGTTGTGAAAAACTGGCCATTTAGTGCTGTAAAATTTTGGCAAACTTAAATGCATAAGTCTCCATTCATGGGAGGGCAAGGGGTTAGCCACGTTGGAACACCAGTTCCCGCCAGATCACGGAAGTTAAGCAATGTTGGGCCTGGACAGGGGTTGGATGGGTGGCCCTCCTTCATACCTCTACCATGGATGGAGAGGCAATACTCCCTCCAGACCTATACCGGGAGGCTGAAGGGAGATATACCCAGACTGGGAGGGTTGGGGGAGGCCCCTCCTTCATACCTCTACCACCGTGCTCTTGTCCCCCGTCTGCAAGTGGCAGGCAGGTTAAATGTGGGATGACACAATGGACCAAGAGGTCTGAGTGCCAGGAGGGCACTAGAAGGTTCCTCGCCCAACCTTACAATCAATCAAATCCCATTCATGGGAGGTCTCATAATTATTCATTATTTTTAATGTGTAACATAGATTTTCTTCATTCAAAACTAGCATCACTGGAGGAGTAATGGGAATACTGGTGGTGCAAGAGGAAGGAATGGGAGAATGGTTGGCAATGGTGTCTCCAGACTGGACAGATCAATGATTGGGTCACCAACAAACTTTCAGCACACTGGACACATAGGTATCTATCATTAATAATAGCTTTCTCGTGCATTCTCAAAGAGATATTTTTTTGGTATTGTTCTCTTAAATGCAGTATGATTCAAACGTGCTTGCATTCTTAAGTTACTGACCCCATCCTACTTTATTAAGTTAATTGATGATGCTAACATTGTTAAACTAAGCCCAATGAGCTTATAATATGCAGGTTTTGGGAGTTGAATTTGTTTCTATTACTCTTTTAACTTTTTGATTCAAAAATTATAATTTAGGAATTCAGTCATTATGCTAGCCTATATGTAGCACATTCTATATATTTCTAAAACGTATGAGTGGTCTTTGATCAATGCTAATTAACTTTTAGCCCTATACCATTATATGGTCTCATGTCAATGAGCCACTTTCATGTTCTTAAATCATAGATCATAAAATCTTGGATCATTTATCACTTTCATGTTTGTTGGCTATAATTGACCGTAGACTGTCCTAATGGATCTTGAAATATATATGTAATATCTTTCTAGGTTGTTCCATGAATCTAGTACATAGCATAAGTTATTGTAAGATGCGAGAACTAAAAAATGCATGAGACTTAAATTTCCACGAACTTAACTAAGCATGAAAAGGCCCTCGAAATAGAGTGGCTGTCTTTGACTATTAACAACATAACTCTTCAAAGACTTCATTTCCAAATGGTATTCTGGAGATGATTGGTAGGTAACCCATTTTCTGCTGGGAAAGGCTTTTAAGTACTATCCAATTTACTGTTTCCTTTTTTGATTTGCTTAAGCTTTTGTTTTTATTCTCCCTATTTATCAAATATGTATGTTCCTTTTCTTGTGTGCTGTTATTTGCATAGGGTATCTTATTCTTTTTTCTGTAATTCAGTAATCAGTTAATTTTATAAAACCTTTACATTTTCATGAAACTATTTGATATTGCATTAATTCTTTCTTTTCATATGCCTTTCAATCCTAAAAAGTTAATGCCATTATATAATAGTTTTTGATTAATGATATTGTAATTAATACATACCTAGGTACATGTTATACCAACAAGAATTGCAATAAATTCTCAGCTATTGTAATTTTATTAGAAGAGTTCATCTAGATAACAAGGATTTCCTATTCCTCTTTGGCTTAAAGGATCTGGTGATGTGCAGCTGGGAGCATCCCACCTACGGGCTATTCAAACACAAATGCAGTCCAAAGGAGGTTATGAAACTGCATATTGTACTCCAATTGGTGGCATGAGGGCCATTTCCCCTTCAGCTACAGCAATTCCTATAGCCGTTGCTGCTGCAAATCACGGTGTACAACATGTTCAGGTAAAGGAAAACTGCATTATTCACAGCCAAACTGAGGTCTAGTCATGTATTTAAATCCCTCATTGAACAAAATTTCTTATTTCTCAATAACAAAAGTGAACAATGATAGATATGATCATTTGGACAGAAACAACCAAAATGCCTGTACCCATGCAGTGGAAGTCATGTGGTATTTCTACTCCCTAGATTTTGTGTCCTTTTAAAATACTTCGTAGCATACACTGCACACCTCAGTAGTATTTTGCTCAGACACCGCTTCGCAATGGATTCTTTGTGTTGACAAAAGATGCTAATGAGACCTAATACCAATTTCCTTTGCCATTAGATTTAATGAAACATGCACTTTTATCTAACAATTGGTACATACATATGTTGGTCTCATTTTTGTGTTTCGGAAATAAAATCTGCAATGCTAGGTTTCAAGTCTGGTAAAAAAAGGTGTCCAAGAGTGACAGTGAGAGGATTTTAAATGGCAATCTCTTGTATTAACCTATATTCTTGGTTCCTCCATTGTAAATGTATTGCATTTATATTAATCTTATTGAATACCATAATTCTCTAAAAATCACCCTTCTTTCTTCTAGGCGTGCTAAGTGAAACTGAAGAGAATTTTGTGACAGTTTTCAGTTTGTGAGAGTTAGAGGAAGAATTAAGACTTTTTTCTGATTATTTTTGTTGAATTCTCAGTTCATAACCAGGTCCTCCTTGGAACTCTCATGGCTTGATGAAGTGGTATCAAGCAATAAATGCCATGCATTCAGTCTGGGTTAAGCAGTTTAGTTTCAATGGTGAATTGTTTGCTTAACCGTGAAGACGAGCAGAGGAATTGTGATTTTTTTCTATTTATGGATTGAAAGCCATCATCACTTTGAGAAGAAAGTGAAGTTTTTTGTTCATTTTATGAAAATGTTCATGTATAATTTTATATAATGCTGTTAACTTCAAGCACATGGAATACCATATAATCTGAAGTATGTACATTGAGGTAAATTGTGTGACAGGCAGTAGTAGCAGGAATTTTTAACATTGTTTCAATTTCAGTATCCTTCCAATGCAACCATGAAGTTTTTTAGAGCATTTTACTGATTAATAAATATTCCATGGGTCAAGGAGAGCTGTGAAAGACCCAAGCAATATATACTACGGAAGACAGTGCAGTGAATGATGCTGAAAATTGAATTTAAGAGACTGTACATGCGTAAAACATGGCCTTTTTCTCTCCTAATTGCCTTGCTTAGCTCAGAAATCATTCTCTCCCTGGGAGATGCTCAAAATAATGGTTGCCCATAACTTTGAATTTATAAATCACATGAAAATGAAATCTTGAAATTGAAGTTATCGGCATTTCATGTGGCCTTGGATTAGCTGGGCTGCAGCCTTATTAACTTGATAAATGCTTTAAAGTTAAAACACTTGAAGGAATTAGCACATGCAATACTGAGCCAAAACCCTTTCTATAGAAAATTTTACACTTAGAGAAAAAAGCTGAGCTTGAAATACCTCCTGAAAGACTGAATGAATGTTTATACCAATTTCTAATCATGAGCACATATTTCTCTAAAGAGTGCAAACATTATTTTTAGAGTACTTGAAATATGCATTTTATCGCTACTTAATAAACAGCATGACCTATTTAATGTAGTCAAAGGTTTATATTAGATTTTTGAAAGAGAAAATTTTGAAGTATTTATGGTAAATCAAATCTGAAGCAATTTATAGAAATGTTTGCTACTCTGTGTTCAACTTGGAACTGCATTTAATACTACATATTTGGATAGTTCACTATGGCAAAAGTAAGTAAAGTAGTACCAAGGGTATTTTGTAGTCCAGCTTATTCACCCGAGCTGAAGGAAGGAATTATGTGATTTTGAACTTCACATGATGAAATTATTGCTAATAATGCTGCACATGTGTTCAAGAGATCTTTACATGAAAGAAGAGGTAGGGAAACTTTGCTTGATGACATGTAAAATCAGTCTTGGTAGCTACTAATGTACTTTTGTAAGTGTTTTTTGCTGAACTTGTGTAAAATATTGAGTACAAGCACATTAGGTCTATTTATGTAATGAATGTAATGAAAGTGTTGTGGGTCGTTGTGAAAGTAATAAATGTATGCGTGTGTTTGCCTCATTTGAAGTATGTATAACTGAATAAACAGTTAATAATGATTGAATATTATTTTATCATGTTGTCATTTTGTGGATTTAATTGGTGATAAAATGGCATTTTTAGCATTGGCTCACACTTATTGCCTTTCTTTCACTCATGTCATCCAAGTGCAGTTAACTTTTCTTATTTCCATTCACAAATTGTTTTTCCATGTCCAATGATATCCTCATGAGATCATTTTTCCTAGATTCATGATGAGTCATCATAGAGTTTGAAGAAAGTACATATTTAGGTATGTACTTTAGTTCGGAGAAAGTATTTAATGTGACCCTATAGCAGATAGCCTTTACCTGATGCATTGCGAGCAGTGGTAAATCAATAGTGAATAACACCAAAATGTTTACATAATTGATATTCAAATGATGCATTACATTCATACACTTATACTGATTGATACAGAAGCCACCATGATGTTAAGACAATTGACATTCCAATCCATAAAGAGTAAAGTCCCTTCCATTAGGCTAGTCATGAGAGTGTGTCATTCGGTCACGAGACAATTACGCTCCAAAAAGGTTGTGGGGATAAACATATGAAACACTTGGATCTTAAGGCAGTGGAGCATAGGAAACTTGAGTATGCCATTGCATGATCTGAGAAAATAAGGTACGGAATTGCCTCGCTCCACTTTGCTAAACACCTGGGATATCTTATCATAAATTTCCTGCAGAGAGGGATCTTTTCAAGGTGTGGGCTATTCAGTTAGGAGGGGATTAAAGCAAGAAAAAATTTCACCCTCCATGCGTGTATGCACTCTCTTTTTTGGCATAGGACTTCAAAGAGGTGCTCTCTGGGAGGAGGTTTTTATAGAAAACTGCCCTGCCTTCAGTTTTTAGCTTCACTTCACCGAGAAAAATAAGGGAACCCCTTAGGAAAATTCAATATGAAAAGTTAAGCATTAGTATAGTGTAGTGTTACCATATTCTGAAACCCAAAAATTAAGACACCCTCAACAGGATTGATCAATACAGTACCAACCCATTGTAGACCAGTAGTGCCATCTATTAACAGTTTGTTTGAGTCTTTGTACACAGAAAATAGCATACCACTAAGCGTCATAAATTATGCCAGCCCCTATTCAGCTAAATTGAAAGCACCCTAACAAATCGCTAACGGTGTAATTCATTAATCGATATAAAAATCTATGTAACTAGTTGGTGATAAGAGATGAAAACAAAAATCAAAATAACTTACTTCCCAAAAATAAAAAATGCAGACATTAGCAAAATCGTAAAAATGTACGCGCTTCATTAAAAGTTGAAAATACAGAATGTCTGCATAAATAAGGATGTATGGTAACCCTAGTTTAGTGCCATATTGTACCCATTTGGCACACAATAGAATAAGGTAAAATATTGTGATGACAGTCTTGTAAGGCTTGGGAATGAACATTATGGACAATTTCAAAAATGGCCCACAAGATTGGATCACACAATCTGGAAATTACAGCACTCAATAGGACTGAGGACTTGAATCATAATTTTTAAAAATTAATTGACGGCCCCGGGTAAATCGTGTTAAATATGCTGAATGTGGCAGTGAGAAGAGGGGAGTGTGACTATGGTGGGAGAAAACTTGGAGAGGAGCTTGCGGAGGAGGTGAAGGCAAGTTGGTTCAGTACCTAGTTCAGCCAACAGCTCGGGGAATGTTTGGAGCTGGCTTATCATTGACTAATGACACAAAGGATTTTCAAGGAAACAGCATCGGTGGAGAAATGACAGATAATGCTAGTGGTCTCAGTGAAGTTCCAAAAGATTATCTTTGATTTAATATCTGGATATGACAGCTTTCTATGTGGCTCAACACATTGCAGTAGGCTCACGAGTTTATTCATGTTTTGTGCACCACTCAGTACGGAGCGGTTAAAAACAGATTAGTGTTTCATACATTTACTAGATTTACATATAGCTGACAATTTAACTGGTATTACAGGAAGTAAAAAGTAATTTCATATATGCACATCAAGTCATTGTCTCGGTGTGCATCTGCTGATTTTTGCTACAAACGCTAAGTTATCAGATAAATATTAGAAGCTCACAGGATATGAACCTTATGACCATATAGCTCAACAGAGGTGGTGTGACTAACTTCAGGTGAAGCCATTTCCACCATATTGTGACTCCCTAGAATGCTGTGATTGATCAATGAGATCTTCAGATGGGATAGATATTCTAAAGATGAGTACATACTTGTGTTTCCTACTTAAGAGTGAAATATTTGTTTACTTTTTTAATTTGATGCTACATATAGCATAAACACTCAGGAGCACACGATACGCTTTCCATTGCTCCTACTTGCCTATTTCTCCTAGACAAAGGAGTGAAAAATTGGGAGAAATTACCAAGGATGGAATCAACCAAGCAAATTATCGAGGATAATACGGAATAAAGAAGTTTAAAATGGGTAAGCAGAAAGCGCCATGGAGAGGAGAGCTACAGCAAACCAACCTTTTGGAATGATGACATCCGATGATTTTTTTGAGCTGCAACATGAAATGACTTCAACATTATATTCATGCATAGGCTTCTCTTGGATACACCTCTATGCATTTTCAATTATGCACTCATTATTTTTCTTCATTCATAACACTAAAATGTGCTTGCAATTATTTGGCAATGACGGCACATAAGAAAATATGAGCAACCCTCTTTGCTAAATAGAAAAATGCACACCATCACAACTGTAGGCTAGCCAACATGTTTCAGTTGCCTACAAAATGTTCCAATTCAAGTTTTTCATGATGAAAATTTTTCATTGCCTTTAACAATATATCTAATGCTCAACTAAGATCTGACAAAAGAATCATTCCATTTTAACATGAAGAGATCTCCCATATTAAATACAATCATTCTTCTCAAAGTTGCCACTCTGATGGGCATTATGGAGCATATTTCAGCAAGCCTGGTATGTGGATAGGAATTGACAAGAAGCATATCACTGACTTCATCATAATTTGTTGCACAAATTGGCAGGCCAAAAATCTTTTTTCTTTAATCCTCTTTCTACTATATACCTCCAAATCCAGATTGAAGCACTAATATGGATTCTAAATAAAATGTAATGAATTATTTTTATTACAAACTGGAACAAAATTTAATATGCATATCATAAACTATGTACATACACAATAAATGACCATATTATACAAAACTCTCAGATCATCCTTTAGTAACAATGTTTCTTAAATTCTTACTCATCCCTTTCAGACATGCTACACTACACCTCTGTACAATATCACTGCTGAGGGCTTATTCTGGTCTTGGCTTTCCCTTCAAGTTCCCCCAATTTAGACCCTGAGGCCACAAATTATTCTATAAACTGGGCACAACAGTGGCCAAGGAAAAGTACATCAAACAGTGAATGGATAATATGAATACATGCACCGCTTCCTGCATTATCATGTCTTGACCAATTGAATGCATCATACAGGCCAAAGAGTTTCGTCTTCCAGGCTTATAAAACCCACTTTAACATACATCAGCATGTCCTTTTGAAGGTATATTATGAAACATCAAACTGATTTCCTCCATTAAAATTGTATGAAATAATCTCTAATGTATAGCATTTACTTCATCCAACATATCTTGGTTACTACGATTATTGGGTATGGATAGGTGGTCATGTTAGCACCAGGCCAATCATAAGTTACACAATCACAGACGAGCCAACCTCCAGTTGACTTTGCCAATGTACCATAAATATTTCTAAACCTCAGATTAGCTTGGAAAACTATCCTCCGTACAGGAATCGCCACAAAATTTCAAGCATTAAGAATGTGGAGAATGAAGGATAGGGATTCAAAGGACAATCAATACACCAACAAGGATTAGGATTCCATGAGAAATTCACAATTACCTAAATAAATGAAAATAGCAATCAAATACATTTTACCAGAAGCAATTCAATGAAATTTAGATTTCAACTCAAATACAAAGCCCCAGCAAATGATAAACATTAAAATGGAAAACAGAACATATGTTTATTATTATTAATTTTTGAGAGCTTCAACGTAGGATAAAGCTCCATCAAAATACATTTTTTAGGATAAAAGGAACTGTCGATGCTTACAGCATGCCAATAGCTTATCAAATTAAAAAAATGAAATGTTTGACAAAACATCATAAATAAAAATGCAGAAAAATAAGAAAGGCCACAGATTGAATTAAGAATAACAGCTAACATTTTGGGACTAAAGCCACAAGAAAATCTCTAAGACACAAACCATTATAAATGGATCAAATCGTTGTCACGTGACAAGAGAATTCGTTAACTCCTTTAGACTTAATCAACAGAAATCATCACAAGCACTGCACCTACTTCAGCAATTAAACACACCTCATGCACACATCTAAACACCCTCAACTCTTGAAAAGTTCAACTACAACTAGTGATAACCCATTTAATTCCCACATGTTCAGACATACTCAAAAATTATTTCAGTAGAATGCAATCAAAAAGCCCTATGCCAAATGAAAAGGTTTTCCGAGACGAATACTATAATACTAGGCCCTAAAATCATGTAACATTTACCCTTTCAAATGAACACTGTATATATCTGAAGGCTCAGCAAGAGCCAAATGTACATTCCCAAAGACTTTGTTCCACAAAAATGCAGTAATTTTTTACAATAATGATCTGTCAGTCACTTCAAAAGCAATGCCTTCAAATTGGCAATGGATATTGTGCAACCCCGGTGACAGCAAAATATATCACCCACAATCAAAATCTGCTTATTAAAATCTCATCAGATTGTTTGTCCATATAAACACTGTATCACAAAATGCATAAATATTGCATCCATAGCACACTTTACAATGGATCGGATAAGATGCCTATGTTGCATGTAAAAGCGGCTCTGGAACTAATGCCCTAATGAGCTACAATGCTTAGGATATGGAACGATGGAAAACATAAGAGCAGAGAGCAATTCATAATTATAACAAATGTGGCAACAAAAAATCCTCGGAGGGGTAGACATTTCTAGGAGATAATTAAAAATAAGTGTCATGAACTTTCTGTGAACATATAAAATAATTATTTCATGTCAACAATTTATACAACAAAATTACATAAGCACATTATACTGCATGATCTTTTTTCTAATGGTGATGACAGCTCATTAATTACTGAAATAATACTACAATGAGCAATAAATACTACAAGTAAATAATTAACAGGTAATTTTAAAATTCTGAAAGCACAGAGATAAAAATTATCATAGTTTTATCTAAGCAACCATGGTGAGAAATAATAGGTGGTGGCGAAAAAGTTACTGCAGTAAATTAAGGGTGGAAAAAATCAATTACTTCTCAAAGTAATTATATATCCAAGCATGTCTCTTTTCCATTTCAAGTTCGTATACTATGCAATCAAGAAGCTCGATGTATGCTAGATATTCACTTATATTATCATCCTAAATGTAGCAATAATTAAATTCCTCAAATCAGCTTCTAAAGGTTGAGAGGCTTAAAAGATAACCTATGACATTAAAACATGCAAAAAGAATATGTCAAGAGCCAACCCACTGATGAAGTATGGCATGGAGGTGAAATTTCATTTGATCAGTAACTGCTGAAACAACACTTCATTCATACAGATATTATGAAAAAGAATGCAAATACATTTACTTTATGGGTTGAAAACAATCCTTAGAAACAAACATTTCCAAAAATATAACTTTGCACACAATACAATTCCATTTGTAATACAAAATCAATGTCAACATGACAGGCAAAGAGAACCCCTTTTAACCATGTGAAACATCTTAAGCGTACATTTCAATTCTATGAGTTTTGTGTGATCTGGTGGGGGATTTAACAGACTAGTTGGGATACATTACATAAGAAATCCAAACTGATTACAAGTGTACATTACGGACTACCAGAACAATCGAAAGCATTTAACGAAATAAAAAATGGCAACCAAACAGCATCACCATGTAACTACTTAACTCCAAGCTGTCAAAAGGAGTAGAGAAACAGCCCAAAATAATTCTACTGTATCTTTCAGTTTATAAGACGCACTTGCCTGAAGAAATCCACAGAAAATCACCCGGCATCTTATAAGTTTAATTTCAGGCTCAGATTTGGCTGAATGATTACTGGCAAAGGGCTTTAGGTGATGCAATGCTAGTAATCTGCATTCAGAAAACTTACTAGGTATTGAAATTTTGCACCAAGTTTAATTTAGATTTGTTAAAAAATCAGAAAGGTTTTAATTTATTTCTCCAAAATAAGTGCCCAAAGATAGGATTCATAAGGCGTGCGTCTTTTAAACCTCAAAATACAGCATTTCCTACAAAAAAAATTCAGATGGGAGATTTGAGAACCAAATGATCACCAATTGTAAATTATGACTTACTTGTTGCTTAGATGCTCCACAAGACTGCATAAGCATCTAACCAAAGTTGACACATGGTGTCATTCAGAAAAAATGTTTGCAACCACATTTACGAGCGAAGCCCAAGCATGAACGTAAGGGCCTTATGTACACAAAATAGACAAGGCTTCAATATAAGTTTGGTCACATTGCAATTGTCTCCAGGAATATATTTAAGAAAATCGATCAATCCAAGCTCTGCCTCACATCAAGATTTAAAAATACACAGCTATTTCAATGAATATGGGCAATCCGATACTGAATGAGTTGAGATATGATTTTTGTTTCGACTACAATCAATACTTACCACAAGATATGTGAAAAATGTAAAATGTACTTTAAAACAAACCACTTTAAAAATTCCCATTGAAATTTCAATATTTGGAAGAGGTAACTTCCCAAGATCTATTGCCAGAGAATGCAATATGATCCTTTGCCACAAGTGAATGTGCTTACTGTGAGGAGATGTGGCCCATTAATTAATATCATTGTCAATTCACAAGGGGTAATTATAGCAAATGCTCATCCAAATTTACATGTGGTTGTAAGTATAACCTGATACAAATATGAGGCAGTTTCAAATTTATTTGGGACATGGCATCCTTGAACAGAATACCAAAAGGCTCACGTATGATCCCCTGAAGAGTTAGAAAAAAATAAGAGCTTAGATTGAATCCCAATTCAAAATTAAGTTTGACTTTTCAAAATTATTGGAGGAACAAACCACATCCGATGCAGCATACTTCCGAAACCTCAAAAGTTTGTGTATAGATCATGCTTTTTTTATGTGTCAGCCACTTGTTAATGAACACAGCTTTCAAGAGAATTATTTTTTTGGTAAAGAAAAAAAACTGCCACTCAGTCACCCACAACATACATAATCACAGCTGTAATTTCCCTCAACGGAGTACTGCTTGCAGTCCCTGGCAGGTTGGTCATCGCACAGCAAGGGGAGAAAGCCATTGGTTTCAAAGAGCAAGAGTGAGCAGACCAAATAATCCGGCAAGAGTTTCCCCATTTCGATCGAGAGGAAATCCCAATCCAAACAAGAAGGTGAGAAATAAGCCATAGGCTCTTCAAACCAAAGATTGCGTGAGCCGGGCATCTGGAGCTCTCGAGTGACAGTGCTGACATCAGTCATGAGACACGAGCCATAAACTGTGCCATTCCTGATCAGAGAGATGCTCCCATCTCCTGCATTCGACTCCAAGCATCCATTGGCTTGGTGTGCAGCAACCTCAGAGGCTGAGATGACCCCTTCCCACTCCCTCCTCGGAAATGGTGCCTTTCTACCCTCGACCCCTGCTGCAGCAAACATCTCCAACCCGATCTGTGCCAACTCACCAACTTCCTCCTCCATACACGAAACCCACCACCAAATCCCACACAACAGAGTGCCTAGATCGGTCCATCCCCAGCCAGCCCCGTCACCACCCCCTCCACCAGTGCTGCTCCCTTCGATGCAAATGGCTGCTGGGATGCACCGCATGAGATGAAAGAACACGTTCCCAGGGGTCATGAGGGTACCCTGATCTTTAGGCTCCCTTTGTTGTTGTCAGAGGAGGGAACACCTTGACAACCAACTCGTAGGTTTACGCTGAGGTTCTGTAGCTTTTAACTGATAGCCTCCTTTCGTTCCCGGGTTGCTTGCCTCCTATAAAAGCATCAGAGTAGGGCATTCAGTGATATTATAAAATGATAAAAGCAAGCCAACTTCAAAAACTAAACAATTATTCAGTGAAAAGTGCAAACTGAGCCAGAGGAACAGGAGAGCCACATGGTATGTATTATAAATATTACAATTAAAATTGATACAATGCCAGCACAAATGAAACTGGTTCCCTGATTGAGTCTAGAAAGATGGATGAAAGAGTTAATGGATAACCATCTAATTATAAAACCAGACAAATTATCAATTGTTGCACATTAATAAGTTAACCACGGGAACCTGCTTCACATAGAACCACCTCACCATAGGTGACACAGAGGGTAAACTAATACCATGCAGAACCATACATACAAGGTATAAAAGTGACAAAACCTGCCATAGAAAAAAAACACTCCCATGGCAGAACTAAAGAATAATTCACCAAATTTCTCAAGGCATATCATAGGTAATATCAGATGGTCATCCCTTATAGAGAGATACTAGAATTCTTTCTTTCATTCATTAGATTCTTTAAATTTAAGCTCATTTCATTTTAAAGTGACTGAAATAAATCTTTATTATGATAAGGGTAATCTACTGGTTAAGTTTGGTTTAAATGGAAGGGAATAAAAATCCTCTAGATTTTTACAGGGGCAATAAAAAAACAAGCCAGGCAGGTCATGGCTAGTGTCTACTAGAAACTTAGTCATGAACCAATAATGACTCATGATCCCATGGACATACATGCAGCAAAAGATGCCCACCAAACAAAAACAAAACAGAACAGAGGAGCCATGCATGGTTACACAACACTAACCATTAATTTTCTAAGGCTTCCAAATGATAAATACCTCCAATGATAAAAATAAACAGAAATCCCAAAGACCAATGCAAAAGCATTCAACTTTCACATTTTATAATCATCCCAGTCTAAAGAATAGCTATGTATTTCTTTGATGGTCAAATTTTCACATCAAAATTTCCAACATCTGATTTAAAACTGGGAAGTGCATAATGCACAATAATCACTGGCCATGCATTTTAAGTATAACACCTGAAGTTCAGTTTAATAAAGGCAATTTACTCTTATTCAATGAAGACCTACAAAGGGTTAATTGCACAAAAACCCAACCACTACCAAACTCAGACCCAGGTATTAACCAACATCATTGACCAAATCTCAACAACTTGATTCACAGGCAATGCTCTAAGGAGAAGTTGTTAGAAATTTAAGTATCACACGTCAAACGATCACACAAACCCCTTTCATGGAAGAAGTTCTTTTAGTCATTCACAAGTTTAACACCAAAGTAAATGAACAATAAAGAATAAAAGAAAGGAGGAGACAATATTACCTTCTGCGATCACCAGAGCCAAGGAAGCATAGAGAGAGAGGAAAAGAAAGATAGAGGCAAGGGAAGAGGGAAAAAGATGAAATAATTAGTGCTATTCTCTTTCAAGTACAGGAAACATTACCATATAAACTGCAATATCACACGCTATTTTTAATACGAATATGATTATAAAATTTTCATTTTTTAACCAAGGAATTCATTGGGAAATGATTTCGCCATTTCATTACCAACCTGAAAATACTCCAGCAGTAATACAATTATATGCCTAATGTGTCAAACACTAACACTTATCAATGTGAGTAGGTTTGGACTGCTCAATGAAATTAACATTTCCATGTGAAAAGAGCAAAAGCAATTCAATGATACAGCATAAATATACTGTTTGAAGACAATTTGTTTCAAGAGTCAGTATACAGGTTTCTTGGTCATTCTAAAAGCATTTGTGCATTATTTAGAAGTTCTTGGCATCTGTACTTCGGTAACGCAGAGTCCAAGTTGACCTATCCATGACTGTAGTCAAAACAAATACTAAATTCCACCTTTTCGTAGGGATTGTTTAAAAATAATATTGCTTTCACTGATAATGCCTAAGTGATGAAACAAAATTAAAGCACCAAATAAAGAGACATCATAGTAGCATTTCTTCATTAGGAATTCTTTGACTCTGCTTTTGAAAATCACTGGAGAGGTTTTAAAGTTGTTTGGCAATTTATTGTACAGTATTGAGGCTGAGTGATAGGTGCATTTTGCAAAAAGGGAGAATGAAAACTGATTGGCATGTATGCTATTGTTAGAACGGGTGGAGTAGTCATGATATACAGAGTTTATTGGGAATTTATCAGGATTTTCTTTAACAAAGCAAACACATGACAAGATGTAAATAGAGGGCAATGTTAGTATATTTGCTTCAGTGAAAAGTGATTTTCCAGGAGTACGGATAGGGACTTGGAACATGGATTTAACCGCTTGTTTCTGGGCAGAGAAGGCTTTACTAGCTATGCTTGAATTACCCCAGAACATAATTCCTTACGAAATATATGAATGCACTTTGGCATAATGTTTTAGAATGTCAATGGATACAACAGGAGCTAGCTTTCTAATAATGAAGATACCGACAAACACTTTTTTCACAATTTCAAGAACATGGGGAGACCAGTCTAGGTTTTCTGTTATTTGGAGGCCCAAGAACTTAATGGCAGTTGCCTTGTAAGCAAGTAACATTGTTTTTTTGTTTATTACTAGATTGCTACTTTTGCACCATTGCTGCATTTTGTGTATGGTGGTGTTAGTGTATTCAATAAAATTATTTAGTGAATCAACTGTAAAAACGGCAATGTATCATCTGCATAAAGGGTGGTTTTGCAGTGTGATAGATGATTTGGGAGATCATTTAAAAAGACGAGAAATAATAGAGGTCCTAATATGGATCCTTGGGGAACACCAGAAATTTTGCTAAGAGGATACGATTTGGCAGTTTGTGTCATATAGGTGTCCCGGTAAGAATAGCTCACAAGTTGCTTTCTCTCACTTAGATAAGATGTAATCCATTCTAGTGCTATGCCAGAGATTCCTAGATTCTGGAGTTTATATTTTAATATTTTGTGATCAATGAGAACAAAAGCTTTGCTTAAATCGAAAAATATGCCTGCAGTGAGAAGTTTACTGTTTAAACCATGCAGATCATTATTTAGGAGCTCATAAGTTGCAGAGTTGGTTGATTTTCCGATTTGGAAGCCATGCTGGTTTTCAACTGAGTTTATGCAGTTTTAAGTAGTTAAATATCCGAATATGAAATAGTTTCTCAAATATTTTGGAGAAGACAGATATGACAGATATTGGTCTATGGTTGTCTGCATTTTCATGTGTCCCTTTTTTAGGAACAGGAGTCACATGAGAGTATTTGAGGATTGATGGGAACTCTCCACTTAAAAAAGAGGAATTTACCAATTGGGTATTTTCCAAAATTTTAAATTTAAGTTTATGGATCTTTATATGTTACTTAAACTCAAACAAGCTTGCGGAGTGAAAGTAGTTTTAAATTTGATTCAATATTAATTGAGATATTTAAGATTAAAATAGTCGAAATTTCAAATTTTTTTACGCCGCTGCGAAACGAAATCTGATTGGCTTGATGTCATTTTCGCTGAGCGATAGACAGATGTGAGGGAGAAAGTGAGTAACTGTAGAAGATCTACCGTATATTTAAAGATTTTTCATTGAAAACAAAGACTATGTCGTGCAATGGTTTTATTAAAACCACATAAGATAATTTACCCAAAGTGGATATGTTTATGGTAGGTGTTTTAATGAAGAAGGACGAGCGATTTAATGCTGCGGAAATTCGTTGAGCTAAAGTCCAAAAAATGTAAGCCTAAAGTTTGCTTTTAAAATCGTCATTACTGTTTTATATCATTTTTGATAGATATAATTATGTATTTGGTGTATGAACTTTATTAACTGTTTTTCCAATACACTCATAATCATTATAATACTTCTTTCTTTATCGAAGTCCATATCAGTCCATGCAACAGTAAACAAACAGTATCTTAGTAACATATCAACATTACACAGTACTCGCCAAATGTTTGCGCTGCCAATACTCGACACACCTAAAACGTTAATTTTTTATTTGCTAATTAGTGATTGTTTGTAGAGGAGGTTTCGAGAAGTGGCTTATCTGCTGTAGAAATGCCTAAAAATAGATTCTCATCTCCTAAATGTCTATTCAAAGTTTAATTTAAGTGTTGTTATATTATAAAGCTTCTCGTGAGAGTTATGGTGATAATGCTATAGGATACGTCCAAGTAAAGAGAGATGGACCACTGTGCACAGTCATTGCAAGAATATGTCCAGAACACAAAGTGCGGAGTAAAGTATACATTTTTACGGGTGGACATTGAGGAATCCAAGGAAGAAATTTCAATCATTCAATGTCGTGATTGCGTGAATAAATTTCTTGTTCGGTGTTTCAACCGATGTATTCGTACATTGTGGCAAAAAACACCATCTATATCCCTTACTTAGATGCCATTTAAAGGCATATCTAGAAACACGAACACGTCAGAAACTAATTTCGCCGCATTTGTTACCACTGTAAGCATAAGGAAACGCCTGGGTCTAAATGTAAACAGCGAAAATGACGTCACAGGCCATTCGGTTGTTTTCGGAGTGTGCTCGGGAGCTTTCGCAACCATCTACTTTCTTTGGCTTTTAAAACCGAAATTCATACAATTTGATAAGAAAATTTTTAGCCAATGCAATAAGTTCAAGTAACTGAATCAGAATATCGATAGTTTGAAATACGTGGAAAATACCCAATTGATGGGAACTCTCCACTTAAAAAAGAGGAATTTACCACGCCAGCCAGAGGTAATGCAATAGAGTGAGAGACTGCTTTTACAACAGGCATTGGGAACCCATCGATTCCTGAAGAAAATTTGTTTTCAAAGGAATTGATTATTTTTACAATTTCAGCAGGGCAGGTTAGGAATAGAAACATTGAGTGAGGTGAATGAGCATAGTTTATGTTTGGTGGTGGACTTGTTTGATTGGCTTTGGAAGTAATTGAGCAGAAATGGTGATTAAACATATGATTCAATGAGCTGTTTACGCCGCGCCATCAACGCTCGCCGCTACCGGTGCTTCCACCTGAGCGGCTATCCATCGATACATCGGGAGCGATTGAGGAGGATGCCTTGGAGGAAGATTCTTGTCCATCCTTGGTTGTCTTTTTGAACATATCTACAATCTATCAAATTCTATAAAATATTTTAGCCTGTTTCTTTAACATTTGGCCTGAAATACTGAGCCCTTCACTTCAACGCAGTCGAAACCAATGCATAAGTACGCAATCTAAAATGGCACTATGTACACCCTTCTTTCGTGGTTTTTCTTATCGCATCCCTTTCAGTGTCACTTTCACAGAAAAATTTGAGAATCTTCTCTTTCTGCTTCTTATTGCCATAGATTGTCGAAGATCCAACGGAGTACATATCACATATACAGGCGCTTCACTGATGTACCGAAAATAAGTTTTTTCAACACTTCTGCTTTTTCTGTGATAGTTAATGTTCTGTGCTTTTGCTTCGCTCCCTTGCTGCTGCTATAACTTCTTACGTTAGACATAATTACGGATAAAACTATGCAGATGACTATGAAGTTTTTACTTCGAGCTGCAACTAAGTATAAAGCAAATATGCGCGCGCCATGTAAGACCGGTACTGTCAATCTCCCAGGTGCCACACACCCGCATCTCGGCAACGAAGCAATATACCTTCAATTTGCTGAATAAAGATGACTTTCGTTGCACACAATAATTAATATAGACAACAATGTATGCAACAAATCTTCTAATACTCGCTCATTAATTTGATAGTTTTTGTTAAGAGTGGGTTACAGTTTCAGTAAATACGAATCAATGATTCAGCAAAAAAGTTACTGTTTTCCACAAAGTACACCTTGGAAATATTGCCGGATTATGGGTGTTCCCGGATTAGGGATTTCCGGATTAGGGGTGCTCAACTGTATTACACAACTCTGGGACTGCCTGTGAGCACGTGCAAACAATTCATTACCATTCAGTTCCATGAGAGAATTTTCCTCTTCTAAACAGTTCTTTTTAAAAATGGTATTTTTATAACAGATAGAAAAATATTATTTTCCCCCATTCTCGTACTCAACAGGAGAAATTCCAAATTCAATTTGTGAATAATGTGTTAAGATAGGATTTTATTGTTCTTATTTAATGTCAGAGGACATTTTTCTATTGAAAAGCCAGGTTATGAATAACATGACACAAGTAATGTTATAGTGGAACTACCTTGACGTTTGAGAATTCCGAGGAATATGGAATACTCGCATTCACAGCCTATTACTGTTTAAAATCAAACTACATACGGTAGACCCTCTCTCATGTGGACTTAGATAATTCAGGACAGACCTCCGGCGTGTATTACGGGTGTTTTAGTAACACACTTGGTACTCTGCTTGCCCATCAGTGGGCTTATGCCTCTGAATTCAGGAGTATTAACTGCCTACCGGTGGTTACACTCCCTAATAATGCAATGGAACAACCTAGTTCAGGTTCTGGGGGAGGGTAATGATTTAAGCTTAGCCAAAAATGTGTAAAAGGGTCAGGAGATGCCATTACAACTCCATCATTGAAAATTATCTCCTGAAACAATTCTTTTGTTCAATATCCTTGACTTCTCACTATAATACAATGTCTATAAATTGATTACTGTTTGACACATAATAAGTTCTAAGTCTTAGGACGTTAATTATATTGTAACTTAATTACTTTTAATGCCACCAATTTTGGGAAAATAGAATCATATTGTGTTTACAATAACTACAAATACATTGCCATTTTTTGGAAACAGAATTTAAAAAAAGTTCAGTTGTCTTTACATCCAAGGCATACAATGTAATATATTTTATTTACTCATGAAAGTCATATTTAAGCCACCATTTTTAATCAGGATGGCCTTTTGCCACATGGAAAGTAATCATAAGTCGTCGGTGACAGAGAGTACCCAAAATAACTCCACAAGAGTTCCTTTAGAGAAATCCCCAGATAATCCAGGCAACCCTTCAACCCATATAGTCGGGATTAACAAGGATACAGTAAGTCCTCGACTTACGCGGATTCGAGTAACGCGGATCCGGAGTTACGCGGATGTTCAGTTAGGCTGGTGACATGCTTGCGCTTTCTCATTTTTTCTGTTGCCGCGACAGATACACCGGGTGACGACCCGCGACTCAAGCGCGCAAGAACTGATGCCAAACTACGGCCGTTCGGAACGCCCACTCTACTACCACGGCGCGATAAGCAGCGGCACATTCGCCAGTCCTCGATATGGGGAGTGTACATCGATTATTTATCGTGTCGCACCATAAACACGACATGCAGCGCTTTCGCCGCGACAAATACGCGGCGATAGTGCGCCGAAAGTGAAACGCATAGAATAGTATTGGGTCGGTCAAGCTTGCGACCAGCGACTAGTGGCGAATTTTAAAACACTGCATGTCGCGTTTTAGGGGTGTCACGACAAAACACTGATGAACAACGTTTCTTTTTCTTCAATACCAAGAAACAGCGAGCGCGATTAGTAGATCATCACTTTCCGAACTCATTACGCCGACGAGACAGCGTTCAGAACGCTCGCAGTTTGGCGTCACCACCTCCGCGACAAAGTCGCAGACCCCCACCCGGAGTTTATGTCACGGCAACAGAAACTCGGAGGAAACGCAAGCATGTCCATGCCCTTTGGCTCCATAAGAACCTATGTGTTTGACCTTATACTAGCTGTCGCCGCATATCTGTCACGGCGAAAGAAACGCGGAGAAAACTTGAGCCTGTCTCCGATCTTTCACGGCATCGACGTCATAGGCCTCACCGTTTTTCGGCTTAGTTTGGCCTTCCCGCGTAAGTCGACGCGTAGTTAATTTTCTACTCCATAGGTGACGCCTGTTGTCCATCACAGCAAAAAAAAAACACGTTCGAGCAGCAGATAGACGAACTTGTGTTTCCGTTGTGACTTGATCGTTATTTATCAAGTTCGAGAAAGTTTTCTCGTAAAAGCATTAAAATCGTCTTCTGTGTTTATTATGGATGTAAACCATCATAATGGCTAAGAAACGAAAGTTTGGAAACGAAACTAGAAATTATTAAGAGACATGACAAAGGTGATATGTTTGTTGAAATTGCTCAAGCTTATGGGACGAATGAGTCAACAGTTAGAACAATTGTGCATGGTAAAAGTCGAATCAAAGAGCATATACGTATTTATTAAGATTTTTTACCAATTATGAACAGGCATTCACATGAGTATGATAATTTTAACAAATTTTCAGTTTTTTAACATTTTGTGTAATAATACTTATTTTAGATTTAAATATCCGGTGAGATAAATATTGGATTTGTGTTACTCTCGGAATTTTCGTATCATGTTAACTTAACGGCCTCTCAAAAGAAGACGTTTTCTGTAAACGTCGCCGTTCGCCGCCAATCGCAGTAAAAGTGGCACCGCTAATGGTTCAAAAATGGATATGCAAGTTGTTGTGTTTCGACTTACGCGGATTTCGACTTATGCGGAAATTTTTGGGACGAATTAACCGCGTAAGTCGAGGACTTACTGTATACTGTATAAACCACGAACATCTATTTTTTCCATCAATTGTAACTCACTTGCTCTCATCACCTCCCATTTTTTCCAAAAGCAATCATAGCAATAACATACGTACACAGCATATACGATTACCATTAAAGTACACAAACCACCAATATACAACATGGATATGACCATTAAATTGCAAAAAGAAATACCATGAGGTGTTAAAATACTTGAAGGAGAAAGGAAGATGGAATGGACAAGATTCAGCAAGGTAATACACCACATAAAACATAACTATACACCAACATTTGTAAACCAACACCGGTCTCTAAAATTTATTTGCTCAGCCATAGCCATATTACCTGGCCATCGTATATCCTTAGTTTAGAAAAATACAGCTTTTGCACAAGAAATTATTTTCTTTATTATACAGGTGAATCCCGCTTTCAGATCCCATACTTTAAAAAATCCCAGACTTACAACTGCATTGCTGCACACACCGTGAGGGATAGATGGCAGCCATAATAGGTCTTTTTTTGCACACAGTCAAGGATAAGTGTTTCTAGGGTCAAAAGAATTCTACTAGCATAAACATAAGCTGTGTTTACGAATGCAGCAATCATCCAGTAGTGCATTGGCAAATATTCACAGGGTGTTTTCCACTTTGTGTGATTCTATTCCACATATCCAGAGAAAATTTTGAAAAAGACCTTAGCTGTGACATTAACTTATGTAGTGCTTAGAGTTTATATTGTCAAACATGAGCAAAACTAATCTTATGGGTCAATTATTTGCGATAATCATATGATTGTAAAATATATAGCCCTAGAATCGATAATTCTGAGAAAAGGCTATAGCAATGCTCTTATTTCTCAATAAGGTGTTACCACATCCTACAATAATCCTCAAAAAAGGCCTCTGGTAGTCTACATGGAAATACATGATATCTTATAATGGGAAAATTATGCAGGACGTTACATAAAATACAACTTGTTGAGCTAGTCCACTAAAATACATATTAACAGCCATCCAAAGAGTGATTACCTCAATATAAACACAAGGTTACCGGTCCATCTGGCCCCCTAGAACTCAGTTCAGAAGATCACCACCAGATGTCAGCCACTTTGATTCCCCTAGCCCAGAGCGACCTTGCCTCAATTACTTAGTTGTCACTCGCCCATCTTTCTCGAAAATGGGGTTTGCATTGTCCAATGTGATATACATATGTAATTTCTGTGTTCTTTTTTTACTGCGTCCCTAACGATGTCATCGAAAAGGAAAAATTCTAAAACTGAGGTTCATCATAAAAAGAAGAGTTGTGACATTAGAAACGAAGTATAAAATCATCAAGGAATGCGTAAAATGGTGCAACTGTTAAAGATCTTTCAGTGAAATTCAACATGTCATTTTCAACTGTTTCCACGATTAGGAAAGAAAAGAAAAAGTTTTAAAATAAAGTGAAAAAAAGAAGCCTTTGAATTCTACTTGGATGTGAAAGAAAGAGGGCAATACTTTAATCCTTTAAATGGAGAAACTTTTGACGGAGTAGATCAACCACTAAACGTAATGCTTGCATGTGCCAGTGAATCATGGTGTAATTTGCTCCAAAGCACTCTCCCTCTTTAAAGACCTTCAGCAAAAATATTTATAACAGAAAATTTACATTGTAGCAGAAACTTTTGTGGCTAGCAATGGGTGGTTTGATCACTACAACAAAGGAAAAATTGGAGCTGCATTAAGATCTAGAGAGAGACAGTTAGCTCTGATGTAGATGCTGTAAAAAAATTCACACAACAATTGGAAGGTCTTTGTCAGGGAATTGTCTACATCATTGAAGAAGCTTTAACGCTATCTCAAATATTTAATGTCAACGTAATGGGTCTATTCTGGAAGAGAATGCCAGCAAAATTTTGCATTGTCAAGGAAGAATCTACAATGCTCGAATTTCAAGCTGCCAGGGATCAATTCACACTGTTGCTGGGAAGGAATTTATAAGGTGAGAGCAAATCAAAACCTATGCTAATTTGTGTGGAAAATCCAAGAGCTCTCAAGGGAATTGACGAGAAAACACTCCCAGTAATTTGGAAGCATACTGTCAGCGCAGATATTGGGGCCTAATATGAACCGCTCACCGCATGCGGTGAAACACCACAGGCGGAATTCATCCGTAGAAAATGGCTCTCACCGCCCGATGCGATTACGAACGGGTCTCGGATGGTGTCATATGGCAACCAAGGGGTCGGAGTTTCACCACAGACAGGGACCTGCCTTTATAACTCCGCCTGCCTTGATTTTCAACATGGCGGAGGTTTGTTTACATTCTTTGGCTATAGCTGACGATTGTAAATATTATATCCGACGTCAGGGAAATAGTAGCGTTCTTATAATATATTATTTATTATCAGGATAGCTGAGCAAACACTGGTAATGTGAAAGTTGCATCGTTGGACATAAATAATTTTATTGTTTACATCCACATGGTAATGACGAGCGAATAGGCTGTGCATGATAATGGAAATTATTCATGGTAAGGTAAGTACTTGTCACAGAGTTGTTTTAATGTCTATGGTAAAATATTGCTATTTTAAGAGGTTTGCGATGGATAGTAATACCCTTCCTCTTCCCGAACTCAGTTATCGGCAACATTATGATGAGTCCACTTTGCCGCTTGGAACTGCCTGGGGATTTATACTGTTACCACAGCTGTGAAGGACTACTTGTATATCAGCAACGTTTATGCCAATATATTTCATTATTTAATGTGATAAACTAATACCCTACCAAGTGAATTTGTGTGTTAAGTGATCATTATTAATCCCATGGTGTTCAAAGTGTGATACTCAGTGATATATCATAATTCTATGCATACATAGCAGAGCAAATGGGCTGTTTGGATGTTTCCTCAGAGCTGTATGGTGCTCGTTAGACTTTTCAATTTCCTATTTAAGGATCTTGCCCATTTCAGAGTGTACCTGTGTTGCTATTGCTAACAGTTGCTTTGCTTGACATGTTCCGAGGTATTTGATGCCTTAACTCATTTTGTTTATAATTTTACTCAGTGATATATTATAATTCTATGCATATATCGCAGAGCAAATGGGTTGTTTGGATGTTTCCTCAAAGCTGTATGGTGCTCATTAGTCTATTGGATTTCCTATTCATGGATTTTACCCACTTCAGAGTGTATTGGTAACAGCTGTTTTGCTTGACATGCTCCGAGGTATTTGATGCTATAACTCATTTTGTTTGTAATGTGTGTTGGCCAGAATCGTCCTTTGAGTTGACAATTTGTGAGTTTACCTGTGTTGCTAAGGATTCTCGGGTATGCTATTACTGTGAGATGTGCTGCACATGATTTTCTGCTCCGTTGCTGCGAACTAGCTTGTTTCCTCTGTGATCATCTAAATGGTTTTGATGGGCAGTCATATTATCTGTGCTCGTTATTCTGCCTTTAAGACTACATTTATTTTAGTGACTTAGGAACTTCAAGAATTATCAACACTTAAATGATTGAAATGGTTTTTCATTTGAATGTATATCAATGTGGAAAATGTGACTATAACCCATACCGTCGAAAGTAGTTGAATAAATGTTCTTCTCTATTAATTAACTGTGCTTTCCCTGTGTTTCATATCCCTTACCAATTTGCTCTTTGAGGTGAGGGGGAAGGGCTGGCTAGCCCAGCAGAACAGTGCATTTAGTTCTAAATATACCTTGTTTCAGGTAGCAATATTTTAATAGCTCGGCCGATGAAATTATGAATGACCGATGATGTAATTTACCACTTGAAAAGCAATGCACATCTCATTGGCTCATTGGTTTAATTCTGCATGTAGTTCACCATGGTTCAAAGCAGTAAAGCATTTGCGAATCAGCTGTTTCGTGAATACTTTGTGAAACTGGAAGAGCCTGACTTTATATATTTCCAAGACATCGTGAAAATTATATAGAAACCGAAGGGAAATTAAAAGAAGAACATGAGGCAATGATTACCACTTAAGGGATGATTTTTTTCTTGTTTCATATAGTTCAGTAAGAGATGCCATTCTTTCCCAACGGCCCCGAAGATAGCTAAGTTTGTTTGATTTATCATGGTATCAACAATAACCTGAGTTTATTTATGAATTATTTATGATTTAGATTTCCAAGATTTGTTATCACTCCTCTTTGAATAAATGTTTTATTAAACTTATTCCTCAACATAGGCAAACTTCGCGCATCACGCAACGAAGATTTCAAAATGTTTTAGAGCTAAGTATTCCATCCACTTTCGTTATATGATCTCTGTGTTGAAAATAATACACCAACATGCTAATCATAATCCCTATTAAATATTAAACTAGATTATTTTAATTAAGAACTTAGTGCATAACATATCAGTAATGAACATCTCAGCGAATTCGTCTGCTAGGAACGCTCCCCATTGGCTGATGCCATTTCCGTATGCAAAGAAAGCGTAATTTTTCATAACACCATAACTTTCACTGCATCGGGTCTCACCGACCCCTTAACATGTTGCAACGACCATTGGTGACTCTCCGACCCCCCAGTTCATAATTGCAGGGGTCGGAGTTACGTCGGCGGAACGAAAACTCTGCCCTGCGGTGCGATACGGCCCTCTCATTCGTAATACCCCCCATTATGTGCACTTGAGTTTGGATACAAATAGCAAAACAACAAAAAGGCCTACAGACACAAACTAATCACACTGTATTTTTTCTTTTTTCATTCTACGTTATGTGATGGTTAATTTTAATTTTTAAAAGACATTTTAATATTTTGGCAATGGGTGTAACATAAAACGTCTTCGCAACGAGGGTTAAAAGTTTCAGGTTTGTATCTTTAACAGAAGAAAAGTTGTTACCAATTTTGTAAAAATCTTATGTTTCAAAACTGGGGTGTCGTAAAATTTCGTTCTCGGTTGCGTTATAATCCACATGTACAGACCGTTTCCAGTGTGTAATTGTCCCTTATTTCAATAAATGATTTTAATTTATAATGATTGGTATTTATACTGATCAAGGTGAGTGGTCCCAGCAGGCCTATCACGTGGTCAAAGTGGTGCAGTGTTTCCATGTTCAGCTGCATAGGCAGCCAGCGCTCGGTGCCGGCTCTAGCTGGCTGAGATGGCAGCCCTGGATAACAATGTAATCACATTCCTCACCCACTTTCACATTCACTTTTGCACGCTACCCTTGTGATGAGTCATAGGAGGTTATTACCCAACATTCATGAAAGCACGGGTTTATCACTACCATTAGCCTACTGTGCATGATAGTGTTAAGTTTCTCTCAGGATATTGTGGAGTGAACAATGGTCAAAATGCCTCCGAGACCCCAGCTTTCGAAGTGCTAAATTGGAATGATTTTGAGTGCTATCCAGTTTACCACCAAGTTGTTGATGTATCACTTCGCACGACGAAAAAAGTATGTATCTTCCGAGAACAGTGAGAATGTGAGTGAGGAAAACCCAGGACCAGCAAACAAGAAAAGAGCATCGGCAGGGCACCCATCAATTCATATTGACCAATTTACAACCAGAGTAATTCGAAGATCTTTTCATGGCTTTCATCTACAAAAATTATTTTCAACAGTTGAAAAAAACAAAGCCAAATTGGAAGAAAATCTACCAGACTTCCCAAATATGTCAAATTCCAAACTACGAGAGATCATCAAGAATATCGGATTTTGGTATAAGAAATGATATATGACGACCATTTTGATGGGGTCAACATACATTGCTGTATCTTGCCATGCATTTCTCAGGGGAATAAGAAGACTGAGAAATGATGGCAAAAAATCTTCTACATAGACAAAACATGGTGCAGCCAAGACCACACGATGAAGTACGCTTGCAAAGAAAATGTGATTGAAGCACTGAATAGTAGCTTTGCTACTTATGACCAATACTGCGGGCAGCTTCTAGAAGTTTTTGGTTGGCAAGGTGGCTTCAGGGTTCCTTACAGCGCAGGTAATTATTGTAGCTATAGGGTTGAGGATAGTATTTTAGAAGGTGCAGGTTTGTGTTTCGTTGGGAAGAAAGGAACTGGTGACTATCATAAGGAGATTAACTCCCAGCATTTTGAAGATTGGTTTAGAAGGTCTTTGCTCGTAATTCCAAATAAATTGGTGATTGTTATCGACCAGGCTCCATACCATACAATGTTGGATGCGGAAACAAAAAATCCAACAATGGCCTGGTTAATAGCCAACATAATGTCGTGGTTGATTGAAAGAAAGATCCCACTTCCTAAAGATAGTGGTAGCTTTGAATCTCTAACCTGAAGAATAAAGTCGCAAAAGTCAACTGCAAATGCTGAAGCAAAGGGAAATAGCAAAAATGTGCTAAGAGATCTCTGCGACAAAGCTTACATCACGGACATGACATGGAAAAAGTGCATTAAACATGCACAAAAGTTTGAAGACTATTATTGGGAAAAAGACCACCAGCCCCTAGTTATTGGTCTGAACAGCTCTTCTGATAGTGAAGAGCTCGAGGAGCATGACTCTTTGGATGACCACAGTTTAGCAGAGATGATGATTACTAATTGCTTTCGTAACTATTCGCTATGTAAATATACTGTACAGGAAGACATTTAAAAACATTCAAAAAATTTAAAAAATGAACAAAAACCACATTTTAAAAGGTGCAGTTGGAGGTCCAAAGACCTCATGAGAAAAGCTGATGGGAAATGTGAAAAATACAACATTGTATGTGTTCATGTTTTTGTCGAGGAAGAGGTAACAAGGTGGTGATGGATGCTGGTGGCCCAGAGCAGTGAACTACACCGTTTTGATCACACGGTTCACCTGCCGGGACCACTCACCTCAATCAGTATAAATCCCAATTAATATAAATAAACACATTTATTGAAACATAGGACAATTACATACTTGAAACTATCAGGGCATGCAGATTATAACATGACTAACAAGGAGGCTTCGCCAAAATGATGTCAAGAACCAAGATGAGACTTTTTTTATGTGATAGTAGACTATTAGATAGGAATACGGTTGATGGGTTCTGGCTCCATTCGCCCTGGTTCGAGAGAAAAATGTATTAGAAAAACTACAGAATTCTACCACGCGCAATATATCCAGTAAATATATCTCCCAAATTCAATTACCCATTAGACTAGGGGTAAAGCGTAGGATTCACAGTGGCTTGGTAGACATTGGTCCAGGGTTCGAGACTCGGAACTGGAATATTATTTTCTTGTTTTCTAACTTTTACATTTTTAGTAATATGTATCAAAATCTTTAAACCTGTTGTTTTAAGTAATATTTAATTTTTTTCATCTTTCCAAATAATAGAAAATACACTCGTCACTAATATTGATAGCTCACCCTTTCCTCGCATATCGTACAACCAAGATATATTCAAGCGGACTAGACAAGGCAGCGGTGCTGATGCCGATGTTAAGGAATCTTAATTTGGAATCGAGAGAATTTAAAATTGACACCAACGAGGAAGGTCCCACGTTGAGTCCTGCTGCGAGTAGTTTTTCTGATCTTCCAATCCGGTCAATTTGGAGTAATCCAAATGCTTATCTTCGCAATTGCTGCTTTTGCTATACCTAATTTGAAGAATTTAAGGTTATAGGTTTCTGAAAAATGTTTATAGCCAACTAACCCTTGCCTCGAATATCGTTATGTGAAGAATTTATTCAAGTGAATAAGTTGATCCAGAGTCGTTAACTTTGAAGTCAAGGAGCCTTAATTGTATAATGTTAATGCCTATTAGAATGGTTTTGTGAAACAAGTTTTTTCGAACAAGTGCGTTGGGAAATTCTACCCACCGAAAAAGTCAACATTTGATAATGATGATTCAGTGGTCAATAATCCTGCTGTAAATAATCTTACTACATCTGCAAAGATGGGTGAAAGTGTAAATATTGCCAGTGCTATTAGTGAAACCAAGAAGTGTGATGCTTATAATAAGCGATCGAAATCGAAGTGACTGGGCATAGAAGAAATAAGCCACAATTTGTTTAACATTTTGTACCTAAATATACAATCATTACGCAACAAGGTCAGTTGCCTGGAGGTACTGATTCAAAACCTGAACACTGACATTCTCTTACTGAGTGAACACTGGTTGATTGCGAGTGAAATATGTGTCTATGCTCTCAATGGCTTCAAACTACTATCATTTTTCTGCAGATCTGAATCTAGAGGTGGTGGTACTGCCATTTTTACTAGTCCAACTGGTAACTGAATTTGAGAGATAGATTTACTGAAAATATTGCGCGTGGCAGAATTCTGTAGTTTTGCTTTTTTTCTCCCGAACCAGGATGAATGGAGCCAGAACCCATCAACCATATTCCTATCTAATAGTCTACTTTCTCATAAAAAAGTCTCATCTTGGTTCTTGACATCATTTTGGTGCAGTCTCCTTGTAAGAACGAAATTTTACGACACCCCAGTTTTGAAATGTAAGCTTTTCACAAAATTGATAATTTTTCTTCTGTTCAAGATACAAACCTGAAACTATTATGTGTAGCAAACATGCCTACTCAACATGTATTGAACTTTGGTTGCAATAGAACAATTTTTTCTTGAGTTACGAATTATCAAAGTCGGCGATTTGCTCAGACACAGTTCAAAACCGGTACTTTATACATTACACCCCTTGCAAAAATATTAAAATGTGTTTCTAAAATTAAAATTGACCATCAAATAACATAGAATTAAAAAAGAAAAATTACAATGTGATTAGTTTTTCTGTAAGCCTTTTTGTTATTTGTATCCTACCTCAAGTGCACATAATTTCTGTACCAACAAAAGTAGAAAAGCTTGGGTCACAGCCACTTTATTTGAAGAATGGTTTTTTTGCAGCATTTTATCCCAGAAGTGAAACAATATTGTAAAAAAAATTCCTTTTGAAGATCTTTTGATCATAGACATTGCACCTTCCCACCTATCATTTCTTAAGCATCACTGTCCGAACTTCAAAGTGATATTTTTATCCCCAAACGTGACATCCCTCTCGCAACCAATGGACCAAGTAATGATAGCAACAATCAAAGCCAACTATCTCCGCTACACATTAGAGAAGCTAATTAAGGTGACCAAAATGGAAGGAGGACCATCAATTCTAGAATTTTGGAAATGCTTCAACTTCTAGATACAGTGAAAATAATAGAAAAAGCTTGGGAAAACTTAGCCATAATAGCATGAAAGGAGCTTGGAAAAAACTTTGTCCACAGCTTATCATTGGTTTTCAGGGTTTTAAGGAGCAGAATGATACCAAGCAAAGTGAATGTGAAGAGGTTGTGAGCATCCTTAACTGGTTGAATTTTGAAGTTACCAATGAGGACATCAGCAAATTTCTAAATGCTGATAGAGAAGAAATCACAAACAAAGAGTTGATTGAAAAGGAAACATTTGAGAATGAAGATAATGATGATGACATTGTTGAAACTTCCACTCCCCATCGCTGTATTGTGCATGCAAGGCCTTCATGAAGCATTTAAGCACCATGAAATGGCAATAGCAATTTTTAGATCAGAAGATCCTAATTATGAATTAAGGTTGTTAAGTTGCTTCAGATTTAATGAACGCTCATTTATGCTACCACGAGATTTATTGTGAAAAGAAAAAAAAGTCAAGGAAACAGTTGAAGTTGGATGCCTTCTTCGCCAAGAAAACGACATCGACAGCAGAGAACGAGTCCTCCTCGACACAGGAATGAAGGTCTTTAAACTTTTGCTTTTTCTCTTTTATAACCACAAAGCCCTTTGTCTCTTAACAATGAAAATGACACTTTGAGCATTGTTATTATTCTTTTTTTGAAAGATTTTAATATAGAAAGTTTTGCATTGGAACGTAACTCCATTTATTGCATAGATTGTAATGCATAATTTTACCCCACTTTGCAAACTCCCGCCTCACAAGCAACTGTTGGGAAAAAATTAATTCTAAAGCTGGGTTCATTTGTACATACTAAGAGAGATTGGAAATGAAGTAAAGAATGATTTTTTGGCTAAGTTCAGCTCGACGGAAAGGAGCAAATGGTTGTTATACCAAAGCAATATTGTAGTACTAATGTATACCATAGTAAGATAATTTATATGATTACAAAGACGTAATCAACAAGATTTTAAAAAACACTCACCAATTTCTTTTCCATTTTAGTTTTAATGTCACGAGCAAGAGTGAAAAATGCTTCTTCAACATTGATTGATGCCTTGGCTGATGTCTCCATAAACTTAATTCCATATTCTATTGCTAACTGCTCTCCCCTATCTTTGAAAACCTGTAAAATAGTACATGAATACATTACCCAGTTTGTTATTTTTAAAAATATGATGCTACCAATGACAAAGAAAGCAACATAGTATGTCACTACATAAGGAATAACAACTTCTTTGACTGGTATAAAAAAGGCAGTGAGTGCAGAATAGGTACACCATTCTTAACATCACCTTCATGATATACTTCAAAATTATTTTCTTTTGCCTCACTCACAACACTGTCAACCTACTAAATGCCTAGTTCACCTGACCACAAGCCACACCCAAGGAAACCTTAAAACCAATATGATTAAACAGTTGACTCAATAGGTATAAACTTACATAATCATCACAAAAACAGTGCAATAATGACCATTCTATCAATAAAAAAACACATGCAAAAAAAACAAAAACACAGCAGTTCACTCATTTGAAGTATGTGTACTCACACCTCAATGAAGGCCATTTTACATGAAGATTTTCCTTGTGCAGTCTCATGGAAACCCAAAGAACTCACACCTCAAAAATAATTACATTTAAGGATGGGTACCATAATTATTTGGGTCTTCAATCACATGATAGCTAATAAATTTCCACTCAAGAGAACACAATGAAGCAAAAAGAGATCTCACAAGGAGCCAAATGCTGTGTGGTAGTGGACATAATTCAAGCATTGCTCATGAATATCATTGACCAAACCTGCCAAGGTTAAATGAGCCATAAAAACTATACCATAAGGCTCTGTAAATGTGATCATTAGCAGCTGACTTGGCATCAATATCCAAACACAGGGTTACAGAAGGATTTTAATGTTCAAAATTAAGAGGTATTCCTCATTTTCCAAGTGGAAAATAATGTTTTATGAGAAGGTTGTAGTGCATAGTGGGGTAGTTTGTTTGCATGTCTAAACTATTAGCTCATTTGTTCAACTGCCTCCCTGAAATATGTATCCAAGGCATGGTAAAATATTCCAATTCCACATACTGTGAATTTGAGACACTTAAAAAAGAGGAAAGAAGTGTGTAAATCTCTAATTCAGAAAATTGAAATCAATTCTTTTATCACCTAGACTTGGGAAACCAAGCTCGTTATTGTGACATGTAGGTCTGCTACAGTATGGAAAGCTGAGCTAAGAAATTTCATCTGACAAACAACTGCGATTCTTTTATGCTGGCATGAGCACAAATAAATGGAAATGAGGGCATAATTAGATATAAATAGGCCCAAATCAGGCGTGAACATATAGCAACCAAAATAATGATTTCATAATTTGATATGAAACAGTATGATGCCTGAAAAAAATTTGCCCCGTACTTGAATTTGAAGAGCGTTGATGTTTGTAATTTTTCAAAACTACCCATGCAATATTCTGAGCCACAGTAAAATCATAGCTCCAGGTATTCCTACAATACACAAAACCATGGGGAATTCCGAGATTTTACTAGGAGTTTTTCCCAACTTTCACGGATTTCAAGTGATGGTGGCCACTAAAGCCCTGCTAAAGTGCAAAATAAAATAGTAGTGAGCCATGCCAACTTGGCTCAAGCCTGAGTCAAACTCGTTCGGGTAGCTCGATCCTCCTCCGCCAAATACTCAGGAAACCCACACCACTCAATACTCTTGGGTGAACGCCTCAAGTCTCGAGCCTTGACTAATTTCAGTGGCTTCGGAACACAGACAACAAGTCATTGAATCAATCCACGAGTCCATTGTTCATGAATTTAGAGATGAGTTTTGACTAATTTAAGGACAAGGCACATGAAATATGATGCTACAATAATTGAAATACAATATTCGTAATAGAAATTTTTTTAAACTTTCTTAGCATGAAAATTCAACATACAGGGATGCAGAATTTTTAATAGAAATAAGATTATTTAAGTGGAGGCAAGGAGTCATTCATTCAATAATTGGGAGATAATAATTCATTAGTAAGACAAAAATGGCATTTTTAATAGAAATTTTCAAGTCAGCACCTGAGGATTATTGTTACTCTTTGCAATGGTTTCTGCTCTTCATGCATTAGAATTTAAATTAATGAATCATTGATGTATTCATTGTAGATACTCGCACAGCGACTACATATTAACCATTTTCCCACACCATTCTGTGATATCGTCCTTATTCTTTTTAGGCCTCCTCTCTATTTTTCTTATTTTCCCTACACTTGTGGAGCTGTAATATTGAAGTACTCAATATGTAAACAAAGCAGTACATGTAACCGCTCCCAAGCACAAATAATTATCACTAGAATCACTAATGAAAGCGAATTTGGCACAAGTGCCACTTGTGCTGTTTTTTTAAACGCAGCATGCACTGCCTTCATTTTACCTTCATAATAATATCATCCATGGCAACAAATTTATATATACTCATGTTCAACAGAAGCATTTTACACACTGAAAAAAATCTCAATTTAAATTCGATAGCAATTCTCACCCACCATTCACATCTTACCTATATGTTTAGGTTTTACCCCTCATTCCAAGACAAGGACGAGTTTACCAAGACCCATCAGGTTTTTGATCGTACATGAAAACTTGAGTATGGCCATGCTCAGCAGGCTCAAAAGTCTATTTTAATAGGGAAGCTCGCAAGTTGATGTTCCATGAACATGTTTCTGGTATTTCTAAAAAGACAATGTCGATAGTGGGAATTCTCTATCGGCTCAAAGAAATAACGGACCCATTTGCCCTAAAATCTGTGTTTCTTGGATGTGTACTACCCATCCTAGAATATTGCTCTCCCATCTGGTCAACTGCATCCCCCACCACTCTTAAATTACTCAACCACCCCCTTAACTTCTTTTTAGCCATAGTTCGTAATCGCGTGCCCTCCCTTGGACATAGCTCATGTGAAGAAATCCTATCATCTCTTGGCCTATCACACCTCTCCCTTAGCCGGCTGACTTCGGACCTTAAATTCCTGCACTCCATCATGAATGGGTCCTTCCGCTCTGATCTCCTTCTTTCTCTGCATCCCAGCCCGCATCACTCGCAATATGAGACTGTTACACACACCCAAATTCCGTCTCTCCATTTCCCAACGATCACTATTCTACCGCCTACCTTCATCTTTCAATGCCCTAACTAATAGTCGCCCCACCCTTGACCTTGTCTCCTCACGCAACGTCTTTTTCTCCCAACTGAAACGTAATGCGTAACATTCATGTCATCTTCGCCTCATTCTTGCCTTGTTTATATTTTGAATATTTCTGTTTTGTTTCTACCACTATTGTTGTTTTTTAATTTATTCTGTTTATTGAACCCAATGTAAAGGCCTTAGTTGCTGTTTTTGGAGTTTTTGATAAATAAATAAAAAAAAATAAATAAATCATACTGGCATGCGTTAATCCATTTCCAAAGTTAGCCCTTTTCTACGGCAACATCCATAGAAAGACTGTATTAGCCTCGAGTATTCAGGCTCCAGCTTGCAGTGCTCTAGTGGCCACCATACCACACACGACATAATGTAGGCATGACATAAGATCATCAAAGGGAATAGTTCATCCACAACTATTTCACCACAAAATCAAATGCTCATAACGAGCATTCAGATTTTGATACATCCATTCAGTCATGGGCTAAAACCACAAAATAATATCCATTTAAAATTTTTTTGTACTTTTCTACACTTTATTTTTAAAATTCACAACACGTTTCACCAATTTTTGGCATCGGCAGGTGCAGTAGAGTTTGTTTACATAACAAACTACTTTGTTTGTAGTTTGTTGAAAGTTTGCAATAGAGTTTGTTTACATAACAAACTCTACTGCACCTGACAATGCCAAAAATTCTAATTCTATTATATTATTTTGACATAATATTAACATGGTAATAATAACAAAATTTATGAACAATGCTTGGCAAAAACAGTCAAATCAAGGGGCTGTGGTGTGAGAAAAGTCAACGTTTTTTAAGGATAATTTTTCCTGTAGATCGAAGCTCTATTGCACCTGACGATGCCAAAAATTGGTGAAACGTGTCGTGAATTTTAAAAATAAAGTGTAGAAAAATACACAAATTTTTGAAATGGATATAAAAAGATTCTGCAAAGTAGAGCCTGAAACTGAGGATGTTACCACAAAATAATGACTAATGAGCAACTATCACTATCATATGAAAAAAGACCAAACTAAAAGTGAGTCATTGAGAGTGAAATATGTCCGAGGACAACTTGAGACAACAACGAGTAGTCAGCTACAGTGAGACCAGGTCAAGTTCAGTCTTTGAGATAGTTTATTCACCATAAAAGTAACCATTGAGCAAAACGATAACTTAAGTTTCTTTTTCCTTGATCACATAAAATTGCTGACCCATCTCCCTGTAATGTGCCCAAAACAATAATGCAGTTGATAGAAATGCAGCCAAAGAGTAAACATGTCCAATGCTGTTTGGGGAAGGGAATCACGTGACCGAAGAATCCATCATGGTGGCCTTTGTTTAAAAAATACGATCATGAATAAACTGTTTACTTTTCATTTCTATCTCAGCCAAATCAGTATATGTATTTATAACAAAATATGTATTGCACTATCATCTCAGATGGACAATAATTGAAAGGACAGTCAATTTTTCACCTATACCTAATGTTTTTCAGAAGCAATGAAGCTGCACTATATTTGCCTTGAAGCCATTGAACAATATATATCTTGCTACCAAAATTTCACCCTCAAGAGCCCTAATTGATACTGAGTGGATTGGAAATTGCACACCAATAATATTTTCCCAATAAATACATAAGGAAGCAGTAAAAAATACACTTGCCATGCGGATATATTTAATACAACCAGTACCCTAGTCTGTTACTCCAATAAGGATGGTCAATGGACATTATAATTAACACCTAATATACACTACATATGAAATAAGTACTAAAAACTAACCTGTCTCTTTTCATGAAGTTCACACTTGTTACCCAGTAGCATCTTCTCAACATCAGATGCAGCATTCTCTTCTATGTTCCTAATCCAATTCTTAATATTCTCAAAGGATTTTTCATTTGTTACGTCATACACCAGCATTATACCCATGGCACCCCGATAATATGCTGTCGTGATCGTTCGAAATCTCTCCTGACCAGCCGTATCCCTATGCACAAAGAGTTATTCTATTAAACATAAGTGAATATACAATTAGCAAGCATCATATGGGCACATTTTAGTTTCATTGCAATTCACACATCACAATACATATTTACAAATCCAGAGTTTATAAATATAGGGGGCGAAATATTACATTTTGTTGCCCAATAACAAATATCACTTGCATCTCATTCTGCGTAAATGGACATTGGCGAGTCTCATTTTTAGCGATGGTTGAAAGAATTAGCAATATTGACAACTAAACCCTTGCCTGGGTACGCTATCATATTTAAAGTAAGCATCCATAGTCACTTATTTAATGGTCAACATCGCCAAAAATGTCAACCGTTGAGAAAAATGAAGCTTACAGAATCACAAACTGTGATAAATCAGGGTTCCAAAAGACCAAAAACAATGAAATTCCACGTTTGCAGGTTTTCCAGGCAAATTTTTTTATTTTTTTCCCAGTGAAAATATGCATTCTTTGGTGTGTATTTTAAAGGAGGATTTGAATAGGAGCAGCACAAATTAACACAATCTATGGGGGACAATCTGCTTCCTTTCTGATGTTATATTATGCATAGGTCTTGGCCATGAGGGTATTGAATGTACAACTTCAAGAAGAAACAAATTTTCCATTTTAGGAAGAATAGGATTAAGTCCCTAATTAATTACTAAACCCAATACAAGAGATCTACTGCCCTATTCAGGCAAGGCACTAAAATGTGCCAAGAATGGTGCTCCTGACATAATGAAAATAATAATATGACTCAGAAAAGCAAATTTCCAGGCTAATTTATCATTATACATGACTTTTCCAAGTTTCCCTGGCCCATTTTCAATTTCCTTGACTTTTTTGGGTATTCCAGGCCTTTAGCAACCCTGTAAATGCTGCAAGGGAGAAAATTATCATTTGATGATAGCTAACAAAAGTTACTATGGTGTGGCAAACCCTGGAACCCCCCCCCCCCCTGGAATAGAGAAGTGCATATCAAAGAATCAAAGATGGGTGAAAGAAAGTATATAATATGTCACACAATGGGGGAAAGAGAAATTAAATAGAGAAGGTTTGCACACTAAAATTGGATGGAAGACATGGGGACAAGTTTGACGTAATAGGCCGGCCTCAGTGGTGGTAGGATAATGTCCTCGCCTGTCAACCTGAATGTCATGGGTTTGAATCTAGCCATAGTGATTTATCACCATCCAGGGCATGGCTATGTGTTTGTCTGAATATATTAACGTGGTCTTAATAGGCAAAAGCTGTGATCAATAAAGAAAATATAATTTTAGCAGCAAATAAAAATGTGCTTGTAGAGTGAAAGAAACAATGGAACCTTATGAGTAGAGCTAAAATATGATCTTGCTGTTATAAGGAGAGTCCTATAACCTAGACCTAACTAGACAAACTATAGTTCACACTAAATACCGACAAAATGCACAAAAAAATAACACGTAAATCATGATATACACCTGCATTTTCAAGTCAAAAACTTTGCTGACATAAATACCAAAATACCTATTTGGTTATTAATTAAATAGACATTTGGGATTTCAACCGGTGGTGTTTTGAAGAGGCCATCTCGTAGTTGGAATAGTAAATCAAGGAAATATTATTAACATAAAAATCAATTTGCTAATGGAAGTGTTTCCAGTATTACAGTATTTCAGAACTAACAAAAAACATTGAATTAGAAGAAGAGTACGCTTGTGCATACCAAATACTGCATTCAACATTGATCTACAATTAGCAACACTCAATACAGACTCATTTATAAAAGAAATTACCAGCAGAAGTACTGAATGGAAGTAATACTAGCTCAACAGCCTAATATGAGAGAATACGAATAGGCTTCAAGAGGCTTGCAAAGCATCTCACAAGACTGGTGATTCCTTTTGGCAAAAGAGTTACACATTAACCATTCGAACCATTCTCCGAATAAAATGGCATTTCACAGGTCAGCAATGTTACTACCCATTGCGCAATGAATTGTGAGCAACAAATTCATCATTTGCAATGCGCCGCGTCCACGAAATACGCATAAAAAATGCTCTCTTTCAGAAAGCATAAATATATGGTAATAATTAAATACTTGGCCAACTCGCGAAAAATAATGTCTGTGGGCTTATCGTCTCATAGCCTAATTGTTACGTTGCATCTAGCACCACTTGTTTATTTCAACAGAAATGTTGACAGAAACATTGATACACTTACCAAATTTGAAGTTTAATTTTCTTTCCATCGAGGTCAATCGTCCTAATTTTAAAGTCAATTCCTGCAACATTTGAAACGTCAATTAATAAAAATTAACATTCAGTACAGCTAATGCACTCTACTTGACCTTTGGTGCACGAAGATATGAAATTATGATGGTTCAATATGCATTTGAGCGGAAAACATTTTTTGGGAGCACAAGTATTCTAACAGCACACCATTATCGTGATATCATCAACAATTTCTGTATGTGACACAGCAAGTAATATGACATTACTCAGAACATTAACTGGCTACCGCAACTGAACCATCATATAATAGCGAGGACCGTAAAAATACTTACCTATCGTAGAAATAAATGTAGTGTTGAATGCATCTTCAGAAAATCTAAATAATACGCACGTTTTACCAACACCTGAATCACCAATTAATAATAGTTTAAATAAGTAATCATACGTCTTTGCCATCTTGTTGGCTCTCCCCCGACTTCAACACCAAACCGGAAGTGATTCATAACGGACGTTTGATAATCAAAATAAATGCCTAACGATATGCGACTTTGGCAACGTCCCTCGCCCGTCCTTGAGACTCCGTAGATTAGCACTTCCATGAAGTACTGTAGCACTAATTACACCCTTTCGAACCATAAGGGGTTAGCAATAAGCCGGGATTTCCTTTATCCCTAGCCTCAATATTATCGATTATTCTTATAGTAATAATGAATTATAAAGGTAATTTATGAATGATAGATCGTATTTCTTTTTTCAAGCCATTTTATTCGACATAATAAACCAAGATAAATCATTTGATATCATACAGTGATTCACTTCTTGGCTGGGGAAGGTGCAGCAGGTTTCGCAGGTTGGGCACCAGTAGGCTTTGCCTTCGGCTTATCGCCAGCAGATTTATCCTTAGGTGACTTGGCGGCAGAGGGAGCTTTCTTAGTTCCCTTCTTCATTGCAGCTGCAGCTGCTTTCCCCTTCAACATCTTTTCCTTCTTAGCAGCTGGATCCTTAGCCACCTTGGGTTTCTTTGCCTTGGCAGCCTTCTTCAACTTAGAACGTACCTCAAGCATCTTGGCTTCACGCTGTAGTCTCACTGGAATTGGAAGCTAAGAAAAATAAAAAAAGGAATAATTAGCCAAGAATCTAAAAATGTTAAGCTTGAGAGATTGCATATTTTAGTACCCAACATTTTTATAAAATCAAGATAGTGAAATCATTCCTTAGCAACACATTTACTTTATGGCAGTAGAAAAGCTGAGGCCCAATTCACCCCAGAATTTTAAATTTAAAGGGGTAAAGTTAGGCATTGCAGGGAAAAGAAGAGTAAACAATTACTTCTAAATAAAGAAGTTATATTTGTCTATGCATATTCAAGTAGAAGTTTAATTCCTGAATCACTACAAAATGCACAAATGATACACTATGCAGTCACACATATTGGTGCAAAAATAAACTTATTTCAGATTATGGCTAATTAATATTCAATGGCAAATTACATTGCTATGTTATGTAAGTTTTATCTTTTACTTATTTACACAATCCCAAAAACAGCGCAATTGGCCTTTAACATTGGGCATGTGAGAAACAGACTAACACCCATGTCCTGAGTGGTGAGCAAACCATCCAGATGGGACTCGAACCAATGACCCTTGGATTAGCAAGTGTGGACATTACCCAGTCACCACAGAGGACAACAATTTAGGCAATTCAGCATGAAATTCTATTCTGCTTCTATTTTGATGTCGCTGCCCAGTGCCATCAAAATAGAAGCCAACATGACAGCATGATTTCTTCAGTGTGTGTGTTATATAGCTAACTTGAGGATTTAAACACTACCACATTATAATAAGTACTGCATTTTGGCATGAACATTTGATTGCAAAAATAGTGCACATAGTGCCAGAACAGTGATGAAGAGATAATAGTGATTTCTATATTAACCCTTTCACTACCAGCACATTCAAGGGTGGACATGCTACGATTCCTTAGATAATTTCCATTCAATTTCTAAAGGTGTTTAGTTAAATTAATTAAATTTGGAGTACATGTGCACTGAATGAAGAATCTCTTCGTAAAGCAAAAGAACAAGAAATTTGTATTTTCATTCACAAAAAATCTTCCTTAGTCAAGGCTTCACACATACTGACTGTATACATACAAAAATAAAGCAACGACAGAAAATTTTATCAGTGAAGAACTTTAAGGAACTCATCAGATACCATTCTCAGATCACGGTTGTTCATAACCCAATGCTCTGAATAAAGGTGCTATCATCACGTGACTTGAAGCTCTTCTACTCTCAACCTTAGCCGCCAATAAACCAGAACTTACCCCTCTCCTCTTAGCAAGTTCAATCTCACGCTTGTGATCTCTCCTCCTTGCCGTCAAAATAGCTTGGCGTTTTAAAACAGCAGCAAATGGATTGAGGCGGAGCATTGCACGAGTGTTGCGCAGAGGATTAAGCTTGCGAACTCTTCTCTCTATCTTCATCCTGAAAGATCACAGAAGGAAAAATTACATACCAATAAAAAAAGCTTACATCTTATCCACCTAAAGGGAACTTCGTTCCCACAAAAAATTGGCCCTGTTCACTGATTGGGAACTTGATACATCACTTGATTATGTTAAAATAAATTAAATATATACTTTATTTTAAAACTTTCCAGCCAACAGGACAGCGCGTGAGAATCTAAATTCTGGCTTTAGCCCTTTCACACCCAAGGAATTTTCTTTTTCGCTCTAAGGAAGCTCTCATCTAATTTTTTTAAATGTCAACTATTTATTTTAATATTCTCAAGAGTCTACTGCATAAATTATTCCCAAAGTCAAATTTTATTCAGATGCTCATAAAAAATGCAGTTTGAATAACAAAAATAATGTGAAATAAAGCAACATTATTTTTTATAAAATTAAGGTTAAACAAATTAACTTTTCTCACTCAATAAACACCAAAACTTCACCATGAAGTCTCAACCAGAAGTGAGAAACAGTAAACTTACTTTGGTGCTCTCATCACCTTCCTGATTTCTTCAGCCTTAAGGAGGCGAGAAAGGTCAGTGTTAGACATCTTGGGCATCGGTAGATTGTAGCCCTTCTTCATTGAGGAACCTTCACGCCAAGTTCCATAAATTTTGTCAAGTTTGGAAAAGGCACCCTGTGTCCAAATCACGAAACGTCCCACATGGCCGCCAGGAGCTAACTTAAGAAGATTCAACTTGTGAACTGGGACCATGTCAATGCCAGGGATGTTGCGGAATGCTCTCACTAAACCCTAAAGAAAATTGAACAATACCACATTAACATGGTTGACACTTTAGATGTGTTCTCATTAGTGATACATCTAGACAAAACTTTAGAAAATTGCATTTTACAGATTTGCTTTTTTGGCAATTCAATGCCATTTTAACATTTAGCCCTATGGCACTTATGCCCAACAAGATATATTTCGTAATAATTTGATTGCATATGTACATATTTTCTTTTAAGCATAATAAATACTTTACATATAAAAATAATAGCTGTTAACAAATATTAAGGTCAAATGCTGGGTCAGATTTGAAAAAAAAAAAAACATTTTAAGTAAAATTTTCTCCTAAATTTCTAATACAGCACAGAAAACCAGTCATAAAATGATTTGATTACAGCAAAAATGTTAAGTACTATTTTTGTATCATTTTCATTGCTGTGAATATGGTGATCATCACTGCATAAACAGATGTACTTAAGGGCCTATTGCCTGGAGAGTAGTAACTTTCTTTCCCTGAAGGTGTGACTACAGTTGACCGGGTTCGGACACACACTCCAATTTGTAGAGGCACATCTTGCTACCCTTTTCCTAGAAGGGACTGCATTTGCATGGTGGAGGGGAGAAAGTTACCATTTCCTTTCCCAAATGGGCGACATCCACCTTGTATTTTATTACTTTCAGTGGTCTGAGGCGGCGGAAAAACCTTGCCCAAGCATTATTAGGCTTGGAAAGGAGGAACGAAGGAGGGGCCTTTCCACGTAATTGTAATTTATGGTTTTCCATTGCAATGGGTATTTTTCTTGCTATAATTTGGATAGGCATCTAAAGGATAATAGTTGCAATAACGTACATAAAGTTAGGCTACAAGATAAATTTTCTTATTGAATTTTTGTATATTTTGAACATTTTTAAATTTCATTATGTGCATACTATAACGTGGAAGAATTTTGAATTCCTGCTTCTGCAAAGGTCGACTCCAAGTCACCTCTGTCGGTGTTTGTTGGCATCTCTACCAAATCACTACCTTATTGTCTGATATTTCTTTTGACCCAATATACAGCAATTGCTTTCGCCATCTTATTCTTCCTTCTAGCCTAACCCGTGTATTTACGCATGGTGATGCTAGCGAGCAACAAGCTCCACTCAAAGCAAGTGTTAGACTGTGGTGATACAACTCGTCAAACTCAGCACAAAACCAAGTGTAGGACATTTTTGGGGGTGTTCTCTCCCAGAAAGGGTTGGCAGACTTATTGCTCTGGATAAAACAATGCGGCATGAGAAGTGGGTGAACGAACAACCCTTCCATTATATCATTTCTTTATGGAAACATCCAGCAGAGGGCCTCGGGCCTCAGCAGAGGGCAGCTCATCCAGCAGCGGGCAGCTTGGGCCTCAAAGGGCTCGTTTCTATGGTTAAAACACAAAGGCGGGGGAGTATGTGAACTAACTACCCACCACCCCTTTCCATTGCTTTTCTTTTAGGGATTTTTACCTAACAGAGGCTTGAGTCTGTGGGTCAAGGACCCACTCTTAGGACCCAGCCTTCCTTTCTGTTTGACAGCTCCATGAAAGGAGACGAGTAATGCAAGAGATAGCTATTGCAGATGGACATCTCTCATACGAGACTACAGCACTGGGCTTAGCTAAAAAATCAGCAAGAACTTCTGTAACTGTAAATCCAATGCATTTCTTATGGGAGAAATATATTTGAGATAATATCCTAAAGAACATGGAGCTCTGTTTTTATAATGCTATTAAATTACTGCTTTCTTTAATATGGATTGCGTAAAATGTGTTTCACTGAGTGTGTGCTAATTTTCCCTTTAGATTTTGTCATAAGAAAAAACAGAGTAAACCATCCATTGTTATATAAACCTGATTTAGGCATATGGAAAATGTTCAGAATGAAATTAAAAATGTCAAGCAATTAAGTAATGAGCAGTAAATATTTAGCACAAAAAGAAATCTCGATTAAACAAAATGTGGTTATATACTATAAGTTAAAAAATATTTAGACAAAGGCATTTTTTAAAGGTTTATTGTGGCAAAAATGAAAAACGTTTTTAATACCACTGCAATGACTCATTTATATACACACACTACTTTTCCGAAATTCCATTCAAGTGTTCATAAAACTTACATCGCTGTAAGTGTTCGAAGTGAGTCCAAAAGTTTGATTTTCGAGAATTACCCCGTAACACATTCAGCGCGGAACACGTCTACTGACGTGGTCCTTTAGGCCATTTAAAAAATGGGTTCCGTTTCTAACGTCTCCCTTAATTACGAGACCTGCATTGAATGTGTTAAACGAAATGTGAACCAAGAATTTTTTGACTTACTTGGAAAATCACTTAAATGTGCACTCAACAACCCACAATTACCACACAAACAACCTTAGGAAATCAACGCAGCAAAATGATTTCTTTAACAATCTCCACCCCCAGAGAGCTTACCTGATTCTTATGGTACACAATTAGAGGACCCTTCCTTTGAATACGCCTACGGTTCCTCATTTTTCCTTTTCCAGCACGGAAGCGACGTGACTTGTACACCTGCAATGGAAATAAATTCGGTTACATCTACATATTACCCTGCAAGCCGCCTCAATAGGCGTGTGGCGGGGGGTGTTAGGACACCAGCCGCTTAAAGATAAAAAGGAAACGCTCTAATGAAATTACGCCTAGCATTTATTGAAGTCCCTTATTGTTCGGGGGAAAAACGAATTCCCATACCTATCCGTTCGGCAAAATATCTCTCTTGATTTATCGTTTCTATCGGACCTGGAAATATAGTGGGGTTCTAATATGATGTTCTCCGTGTCGCTCTGAAAGATATCTATTCTCAATTGTTCAAGCAATCTAAGCCTAGCGCGCAGCCTCCGAGTCTCTAGCGGTTCCCAGCCTAATTCGTTTAACATCTGTGTAACGCTGTCAGTACGCCCGTAGCTGTTTTTGACGAATCGCGCAGCTTTCCTTTGTATTTTATTAAGTTCCCGGATTAAGTCGTTCTGCACCGGATCCCATATGCTCGCTGCATATTCAAGGTGTGGCCGGACGAGTGCGAAATAGCACCTCTCTTTTACTTTTTCATCCGAAAATCTTCCCACAATACGCTTGACGAATCCTAGCTTCTTCAGAGCTCTGCCACAAATATTTCTTATATGTGCTCCCCATGATAGGTCCGAAGTTATCGTAACTCCTAGATACTTCACTTCATCTGTCGCCTTTATGTTAACATCCACAGCATATACATGGGAATAGTTGGACGACTTCCGCAAGAAATGTACCGCTGTGCATTTGCTCAGATTAAGTTCGAGTCCCCACTCTTGGCTCCACACATGAACGTTGTTTAAATCCGATGATAGAGTTTCAAAGTCAGAGTGATCACTAATTTCACGATAGATGACAGCGTCGTCGGCGAATAGACGTATTTTACTGCTAATTCGAGAGCATAGATCATTTATGTATATAATGAACAAAAGGGGTCCGATCACGCTTCCTTGCGGGACACCTGATGTCACTTTAACGACATCAGAGCTAATTCCGTCAAGAATTACCTTTTGCTTACGATCACACAGAAAGTCGCGTATCCAGTTTACTACTGTTTCGTTTAGGCCGCATGACTGTAATTTGTATAAAAGTTTGTTATGAGGTACCGTGTCGAAAGCTTTCTTAAAATCTAGAAATAATGCGTCAACTTGTCTTTTCGATTCGCCAGATTTGAGAACGTCATGAAGAAAGAGCGCGAGTTGTATTTCACATGATCTACCTTTCCGGAAGCCGTGCTGACAGCCATGGAGGACGTTACGACTGCCCAGGAACGTCATGATATTGCTAACGACGATATGTTCGAGTATCTTGCCTATAATCGACGTTAATGAAATTGGTCGATAGTTCCCTGGGTCGTGTCTGTTTCCCTTTTTGAATATCGTTTAGGTACCGGACTGAGTAGTTATGCATAAAATGAGTGAGCAGCCAATAAAATAGGTGCTTTATTGTAAAGTCAGCATACATAATTTGCTGAAACTGGGGGGGGGGGGGGGGGGAACAATTAAAAGATTAAGAGACAAATGAATTTTCATGTTACTATGAATCCGTTGGTTCACAAATTTACTCAATGCACACTTTTTCTAACCGATTACTGCTTGCTAATCTTCAGTAATTATAAGACTAGCAATATTCATTCATAAAGATGTACATAAAATGAATTATTCACAATAATCAAAACGACAATGACAGTTTCTGACAGATGAGATTATTTCTGGTTTATGTTGTGGAATTCCATTATGAAAAAACAAAAGAACTACAGTTAATGACGGCATGTAAGACACCCCCATTTCAAAAGTTTTCACAGTAAGTTTTAAAGATTTAATAAAAGGTAAGCTAATAATAGTCAAACAATCTAAAACTAATCATAGGAGTGGGAGAAATAATTTCACTTTCGTGAAATAAAAACTTTGATCATTTTCACCATCATCAACAAAGCCAAAAAACTCACCACTACTGCTTTCATCATGGTAGATGAAACTCACTATATTCCTATAACATGTCTTCTGTCTAACCAAGAGCATTACTGATACCACACTTCTTTCAAGATTCTACAATTATTTCAGTTCTTAAGTCTTCCCAAGATTTCTTCACCCACTTGCACACAAGAAATAGTGGGCGGCTTCATTGTACGTGTGGGAGTGGGGTAATAATCTGTGAAACGAGGTCTAATGATCTGGGTCTCCCATCCACTACTTCCTTTGTTTGCAAGTTTTGTTTAAATGGCTTATTCAATTATACATCTAAAGGCTGCAATTGTCAGGCCACCATAAATGAAGCTATATTTATTTTCAATTCTCCCACCTTATTTTTAATGGTTTCAGTTCTATGGGCTCGAAATTGATCCCAAACCAAAAGAGGGTTATCTTGAGGCCACCAGATCACCTGACCCATAAATTTTCTATCCAGTTTCATTCATCCTGCCTTTCGGATGGACATGAACAATTATACCTGTCGGAAGTTTTTCTTTTAAATATATAAAAAAGTACTTTTGTGCCATCAGCACAACATGCTAGAACTACCCTATAGTTGGCCTTTATGAATGTAGATACTAAGTTACTTATGGGCAGCTTTTTATTTATCTATTTTCACATCCCCGAAAACAGCACTGATGGCCTTTAACATAGGGTGTTTTTAACATGTAACATCTGATGATCACAAACACCCATGTCCTGAGTGGGGAAAAATCCACTCAGGCGGGATTCGAACCTCCAACCCTCAGTATAGCAGGCAAGGACATTAGACCGTCGCCACTGGGGCTCACACTCCCCACTTTAGCTTCTTAGCTTAGCTTTAGCAATTAGTGCTTCCTTAAGTGGTCTGTAATAAGTCAGGAGACTACCCATAGTAAACACCAGTGATAAAATCCACCATGAAAAAATAATTTGACTAGTCTCTGTCCAAAATAATAGCATTTTTGGGAATTTAAACCTACAACTAATAGGGTACTGCCTTGCATGAAGACGTGACATAGTCACCATGCCTTCTGGGATGGTAGCAGCTGATGAGACTCAATTGTAAGACTACTTCAATTGTATTTCATATTTTTCAATTAATGTCAAATTATAATTAAGCCATAAAATGTTTAAATGATAAGTTAACTGAAAAACCCATTACAATATTTGTTACACCTACTACAAAGGAATGATTCAGTAGGATATCATGACTAGGTTTATGAAACTGTGTGTGCATTCACAGGCATTAAACAGGCAATAGAGAACTTTGGTATCTGATCACAAGTCTCCATTGTACTTCTACAATTAAATAATGTAATCATGATATATCTACAAACTTAAAAAAAGTAATATGCAAACCCAATCACCAGGCACCTACGCCATCCAGTGTTATGTGGTACATCACCAAGGTAAAAAAAGATAATCTTGATGGCTCAGGAAATTATGCGTATCCTTGAAACAATTGTTATTTATCATGTTCGGATGGGGCAACTGCTGTTATTGACTAGGAAGTAATGCAATCAGTAATAAATCGCACCAATGAAACCTGCTGAATTATTCACCCTAATGACTTAAGGGTAATTATTCCTGACACAAGTGTTAACATTCATCACAATATAAAATCCTCTCCATAAACCATATTCATCATTAGTCGTTAAAAACTAAGATTGAAAAACTGCACATCCATTCAACCCTGTCTACTGCTGTCTTATGTGCCCTCAAAGCTCATCTGTTTTGTTGTATTTGCTGACCTACATATTTTTTCTTAGGCCTTCCTTAACAGAATTTCCTAACTATTATGTTCCTAACCAATTAGATGCACAAAGCAAACATTTACACAAAAAAATACCATCTCAAAACATTACTGATATAAACTAACCTTAGTACCACATTTAACCCTTTCGCTACGAACGACGTGATAGAGCGGCGTAAATTTTTCGACGCAAACAAACGAACGACGTGATAGAACGTCGTGCCGCTACGCTAGCCCTAAGCAAGCCTAAAAGGTGTGTGTTATAAAGGACTTCTTCTCGGGACGCCGTTGGTACCCTTTTTCGGTTCGCACGAGAGAATTACCTCGACCTTTCCTCGCAGTGCGAGCCCCACTCACAGCAGGGGTCCGCGGTCAGTTGCTTGGTGGTGTAGTGGAAAAACAAACTTCAAGGTTTTTGTGTTATTGGCAAATTGAGCATTATAAGTGCATTGCTTATGTTTAGGTCTACAACCACAAATTTGAAACAGAGTTCTACTGTTATTTTTAACGTAGTTTGTATGTAAAAGAATCTTTACCATTGATACGATTTTTGTTGCTAGGGAGCTTAATATTAACGATAGAACTTCGTTTAAAAGCTGTAAAGTCATTGTAAAACAAGAATAATTCATTTCCGATTAAATAAATATTGAGGCTGTAGCAACAATGTTTATAGCAAAAACATCGCATAAATAATAGTTGACCACGACCGCATGCCATGATGGGCACCCCAAGCGGAAAAGGGCGGAGATTATCTCAGCCTGGTGGCTGAGTAAAAGGTTCAACACCCCTCTGGCCCCCGACCCAAGTTAGGGAAATAGGAACTGGTGAAAATCCTAGCGTAGTGAAAGCTCCGTACTGGCAAAGCAAAAAAAAATTTCCCCTTCCCGAAAGGGTTAAATCATCAGAAAATTCAACAAATCCACCTTCCTGAACCAAGAGCACAAATTAAAAACTAAAGCACAACACCTGCAAATATTACAATATCATTCCTTTCAAATGAAGTGAGAGTTATAGCCACGTGGCCTCCATTCAGGAATGGCAGATGACAATTAATATAGAAAAAAACAAGTTCTGCATGGGAGAAATTCTTTTCATATCACGCACATGTATGTGTTAAACCTTAACACATTCAGTGGCCATGGTATGTCATTCTACAAACAGCGCTGACTTCACTGGCAATACTATTTAAATTTTTATCCACACTGGATGAGTTAAGAAAAGATTAAAAATGAAAAAGATATAAATTACGATAACTCTGAGGATCAAATATCATCAAAGTAATTACTTCCTTTGAATTGAAAAATGTGAAGTTCTTCAATACAATATACCTGCAGAACAAACATTGGAAACTTTAGGAGCAAAGAATTAAATGAAGGAAAAGACATCTTATCTTAACAAATGCAATATGCAGATCATGAATCTTGATTGCCATTCAACTGCAAATTGCTTAATAATATTTTTCAAAGTATTCACCAGTAGGTGGTGCACCATAATAAATAACTGGCTCATATAACTCAATATTGACTACACAGCAGAGATGATTCAAAACATAATTGTTGGGGGAAATTATTCCGGTTCTCCACTAGGCCTCACACAGCATTTCTGTCGACGTTTTGATGTATAAGTCGTCCATCTTCATCAGGGCATGACGATGGAGGACTCTTAAGGCCATTTTACACGGGGCACGTCATTGCGCAGGTTAGCACTGCATTCATTTCTCAATCTTGCGTGCAATAATTATTGCGCAGACGAATGCATTACCGCTTTACACGGTGTTCGTAAGCAAGCATTCATTCACGAAATTTCGTCATCTGTTAAGTGCGCGAGTAGCGAGTCACTTGTTAGAACAAAGAAGAAACGAAATTCTGTGTGCATCGTTGTTGACATGTTGTCACACGTCCAAGAACCCTATACAGGGTTCTTGCACACGTCCTTGTGTGTGGCCAGCTCATACTTATTCCACAAAGGACAACAAGCAACAACAACTGCACACAATGCAATCCACCAATACAAGAAGCACTTATCGTCACTCAGCTTCTTCCGGTCCCTACTACTGCGACATCTATCAGAAAACAATTTGTTGAAATTGCGAGAATGCGAGCTCGGAATTAGAACGGACTATTTTGCCATCTCGCGTTCATGCATTTGCGCATGAGTTCTAGCATTTCACCGCTTTACACGACGCAATTTGAAATGCACGTTCGAACATACATCAGATTGTGCAATTACGTGCCCCGTGTAAAACGGCCTTTACATCAAAACATGCAGTGTGTGACCCAGTGGAGAACCCGAATAGACTTCACCAATATTATACACCGGGGAAACATCAGATCATTCTTCAACCCATAATTGTTCTGCTATAATAATCTTTTGAATGTATATTCTCAACTTCCACTAAGTTTAACTAATAACCATAAATCAAATACTTGAGGATAAGGCACCTTCTCTTTAGTTTTATTCTCTGTGCAAAAACAGTGTTCAAAAGTGCTGGATTTTGCTCACTACTGGTATCCTCTTTCTCTCATAGCCTCACTCTCCTTATCTCTCTAGCCTCACTACTGGTATCATAAGATTATCTATAAAAATCTGCATGAAATTTCACATGTCAAAACCATGAGTTTTTCCACAACTTTCAGTGGGTTTCCCTGTATTTTGAGCTAGGTGGCAACCCATAAATATAAGCATGGAGCTTGGCTAGAAATAATCATGTTGTATAAGGCTTTTCCACATAACCACTCTAATGCAAATACAGATTTAAAAGTTTGATATGAAAAGGCAAATCAAGCCATTCCCACCCACTAATACAAAAATTTTCATGCAAAAAAAGCCCCAAAGAAATCTCCCAAGTAGCCAAGAATTAAAGTAAACTTTTAAGATTTAAACATAATAAGTCTGATCAGGAAAACGCACTATTCCCAAAATGAAATGCCCTTAAAAAGTAACAGTTAACTAAAACCACACCATGATGCAGAAGGTAGTAGAAGCACTAACAGTAATGGATTCTTATTGGATTGTACACGGGGTCAGGACCTACACATCTGCCATCGTTTCAATGAATGAGTTGATAAGTCAAACGATAAGTGGTATCTCCTGAGAGCCCAGAAGACAAGTGAATGATTCATCGATACAACTGAGATGGAAGACATTGCAGTGTCAACAAGAATTCGTCTAAGAATACACACTTTTCCGAGACAATACATCAATCACATCTGACTTCACAGAGAAGTCATATTTATAATTTCAGCCTCGAATTTACCAACCTTCTCAATATCATTCCAAGCCTTAATTCGACGAAGAAAGATGGTTGCCTGCTTTGTCTTGGTGTACTCCTGAATTTTATCAGACACAACTAGGGGAAATTCGGGCACATCCTGAATCATGTGACCTGCATTGAAAATCAGAATGAAGAATTAGCATCGATGGAATACAATCAGCACAAAATTAAGAGACTGTTAAAACGTATGCATCATACTTAAGTTCATTTCATGTTTCAGTCAACAACACAGACCAATTTACAATAATCATCTGCATCCATTGCCACAGACTAAAGATATTCCGAGATTAAGATTTAGCAGAAAAAAAGGTAAAAAGATTTTCAGGGAAAGACTTAATGAAACCAACAGGAGCACTTGAATACACAATGCCTTCATTGAGTAAATTTTCGTTCCAAGTGACGAATGTTCACCTCCAGAAAGGTCAGGCGGCAACTTACCACGAACTTCCACCACCTCCTAGCACCTCAAAATCAGCATAACACTTTCGACGACATAAGAACGCCATCAATAGACACTCAGAATAGTCAGATTTTGACATTATATTGCACCCACCTTTAGACATAACGAGGGCTGGGACACCAGAAGCGGCTATAGCCGACACCATGGCATACCGTCTCTGGTTGATGTTAATCTTTCTATGCCAACGACGCCAGGTCTTCGTGGGGGCAAACATACGACCTCCACGACACATGTTTCCAAATGCACCCTGACCGGAACGATGGGTACCGCCACCCCTTACTCTGGGGATACGAGCAACAGCACGACCGGTACCCCAAGACTCAGCACTAGTCTGATGACCTAGAAGATGAGAGAATTTTGACATCAGCCCAGATGGATAACACAACAACGTAGTGTTTGTTGATGCCCGTCAATGAACCCAATCCCCAGATTACGACCCAGCATTTCAAAGCTAAATGTCACGTGATGTGAAACATTGCTTGTTATGATCATAACAAACACGAGTGTCACCACGTATTTCTCTAGCACTCAACAGGATCACAGTAACTATGCAAGTTAATGTGAGGACAACGGTGCATTGTCGAATAGATACAAAAATGACACAGAAAGAAAGTAACAACCTTACCAGCATCTTTGTTAACTGCATATGGCTGTCTATGATTCTTAGCCATATTCATATGGACGAAATTAACCACATCCGGCCGAATTGGTGCCTTAAACACCATCGGCAAGGGAATTGTTGAATCGGTAACAGCATTTTTTTCGCTGTAAACCGTTATAAGTGGCCGCGCTGCAGACAGAGACTGAAAAAAAATTATATTCCATGACACCCACAATTCAACACAAAATAAGAAAAAAACCAATGGAGACTAATTCCGCAAATTAGAATTGACAAAATTTCTAATTACACAACGGGGATGGGTTAATGATTTGAAAGTCGACGAAACTAAAATACACTTTAGTGTGTCACCGCAATAAATAGCCGTGCACGTGGTTTGAGGAAATTTCTAGTTTGTATTTTATTACGAATACTAACGCGACGAATGAGACAATTCCACGTTAAATGGCAACGTAATACTTACTAAAAGCAAACAACATGATCTGATAATTACAAGCTTACCATTTTCACCGGTTTCCTATATCCTCATTAGAGGTTTCATAAGACTAAAGGCTACAGCCAGCCTCAAAAGAACGTGGCAGAGGAACTGAACTCCCAGAATGCAGCACGAGTTGGGCAACTTAAAATTTTTGAATGTACATTTTCTCTAATCGTGTAACAGCTGTACAGTCATTAGAATCCTCAAAAATAATGTTCGCCCTATTTCGCTTTCATTCCTTATAATTCATCGAGAGCTGGGGAGAAGAAATAAATTTCAATTGAGTTATGGAGAAAAACTGTTATGTTGGACAAACCGTTTGGGGTTTACAATGGTAAAAACAGGGAACCCAGACGTTCAACTGTTCAGCACATTTCGAAGCGTTGAGTACAGTTGAGTATGCTTGAAAGACTACCTCAGCGAGAAATGTTTTGAATTTGTAACCCGGGACTTTGTGTGTATTGGTGTATATAATATTATAATATTTGCCCGAGATCATGGCGGGGGAAGTCTTAGTTGATGCATTACCATATATTGATCAAGGGTATGATGAACCAGGGGTTCGGGAAGCGGTAAGTAGTGTTTAATGTCTTTGAGTTATGTTGCCTGCCTCATCTCTTTGTATATCACTTACTTTGTGTTAATTACAGGCTCTGGCGATGGTCGAAGAAGAAACAAGAAGATACCGGCCTACCAAGAATTACTTAGAGCACATCCCTACCCTTAATCTCAGCGCTTTTGAAGTATGTGAATTATCGTTGATTTTCTGTGTTGTTGTGTATTGTCTTCTCGACCTAGTCATGTACTCTAATTTCTGGCAGTTTTTTCTAGCGTTTTACGATACTGTCCCTCGTAATCGATGCTGAAATTCGATGTGATTTTAACTATTACAGACAGAAATTATGCGAAGTGAATTCGAGCGAATGCAGCAGAGACAGCCGATGGACGTGCTCAGCATGAAGAGGTATGAGTTGCCACCGCCGCCTGCAGGAAAACTGACTGATATAGCTGCCTGGACGGAATGCGTTGATAACTCTATGGCTCAACTTGAACACCAAGCGACTAGGTTTGTTAGAGGTGACCGAGTGTGTAACATACAAATTGTCGTTTTCCAAATTTGTTCTATCGATATTGACGGACTGAGTGAGTTTTTACTCTTGGCTTGCTATATTTATTTAATCTGTACCTATTTTTCTGCCTTCCTTTTGCAGAATGTCTATTTTTTCGAATAACCTGCATTCCCCACTCACATCCCTCCCATCTGGTTTTGTATACCAGAGGGTATTACACCCTCTTAAGGGCAGTGGAGAAAGACCAGTGCAGTAATAGGTGTGAGGTTATTGAAAAAGCATTGAGTAGTCGGCAGGCTTAGAATATTCCTTTTGTGCTGTTTTGATGTGTTAGTTTTAGGTACTTATCTGAAGATATCACACACGTTGGAACTGGTCATACCACGATGAACGACCTCAGTGGGATTCTAAAATTTGTTAAATTACTCATTTAATTCTTACCGAGCTCCCCTCTCCCAAATTATTGGTCAGTTCTGAGCCAATCCTTTCTTGAATCAGTACAATCATATAGCGTGGTCACCCTCCTCTACAGCCTTTTACACCCTTGACACTCCTATTTTGCCTCCTCCTAATGTTATCTCCCCATTCCCAGAAACCTTCCTTTCATCCTCCACATTCAATTGGACTTCATTCAATTGGTCTTGGTGAGATCACTATCTATCTCCATGCTATCCAAAGTCTGTATCGTTGTCTTACCTATTCCCTCCTTATGTAATATTCCCCCCAATTCATCACCACCTTCAGCATACTGTTACTTCTTCAGATTTTTTCAACATATTTGTGGTCTGTTATGAACATCAGGGATTAGGCTGGTCTGGTGGCTAGAATACTGGCTTCCCTCCCAGAGGACGTGGGTTCGAACCCATGCCCTCAGGGTGAACCCCGGCAGTGCTGGAGATTTTTCAAGGGAATCCCAATCCATGCTTGGGTGCCATGCATTGATTGGCATTGCCATGCATTGAGGGGCATTTCAAGTATAGTGAAATACTCTATCCTTCGTATGGGATGTTAAACCCTTTCTTAGAGCAAGCTAACACCAACACGTGGTTTCTCTCCACCTCTCCTCCATTCCCCAGTGACACTCCTCTTACCTACCTACCCACCTGTAATTAATGGTGCAAATGACCTCAGTCGTCAGTCACCTCCCCAAACAACCAAACCAAACCTGTTATGAATATCCTTCCCCATTGACCTTTCATACCATTCCATGTGTGAAGATTTACCACTGTACTCCTAGTCTGTTCTTAAATCATTTAAAATTCAAATTATTCCCTCTTCATGTTTTTAATATTCCTTGACCATCATAATTATTCTCCTCATTTGTATACAACCAGACCCATCAACTTCACAATGCACAATATATATCTTTGTTCAGTCAATTAGTTCAATTGGTAATTTTCCTGTCTTGTCTTTATAGTTGGCTCCATTCTTCTTGTGTCTTTTGGAAATTCTTTAACTTGCATATGCATAATATAATGTTTATCTTTTTCCATTTCTTAAGAATCTCCATGTATGTTATGAAAGTGAATGATGATTTAGTAAATCGGTAGTCTGAAGTTTTTGGGTGAGGGTAGTTGAAGAGAAATGGGAAAAAAGCTGAAGGGGGTAAATATTAGGCATCACGAGAAAAATAACTTTTGTATGAAATGATGCACTAGATTTAACCCTTAACTGGTCACACCCAAAAACTTACACAAATGGTTGCGTCTGGTCATTATGATCAGAGATGCATAAAATGCAATCAACAAAATGGTAAATGAAATTAGTGAACTTTACACCATTTGTCATGAAAAAAATCAACTCAGTCCAAATGATCTAATATGATCATTACAGATTCTTATAAAAATATGAAAACTGGTATCAGACTCGATAGAAAATGTAACCTGTGAACATATTGATACAGAATAAAAAGTAGTCCTACAATAAACAGCAGATTGATATACAACATAGAGATCATATTTACTAAATACATGCTCTTAAACCATCTCTTAGTCTTGGCAAATTTTAAACAATATTACTGAATGATTTTTACAAATTCAGTCATTACAAGATACACAAACTTGGCTGTATATATTGTCTTTGGTACTGGGGCAAAGGCAGCATCTCCTCCTCTTATGTGTCTCACCATGCAAAGGTATATTTACTCTTCATTGTTTAACTGTGACAAGTTTATTCCCTTCTTCCAAAAACATTTTTATTTTTAGCCTCAAATTTCTGTTGGTTTTCTTATTTTCGCAACGTTTTAGCTACAAATTTTTAGTAAGTTGATTGAAGTGGCCACCTCTTCGTTCTTCGGCCAACACTGTAATTAGAAAAAAGCTGATCATTTGAGTCCACTCCTTTGGTTGAGTTATAAAAAGATATTATTTGAGGTCATTTTTTATCATCGCAGGGACCATAAATGTTTTAGTCATGGTTAAAAGTCGAAATAAAACACTATAATTCAGCAAAAACCCCTTTATTTTCATCAAAAATTATTTTAGTTATCTGAAAAAATAAAGCAAAATAGTGACTAACAACTTACGGAGCAGTATTGAGTTCCCTGTTAATTCAATCTTACGATTTAAAAAAATCCGGGAGAAAATCACTAGAATTGACCCTAAAACGGTGATTTTTGGTCAGCTAAAACTTCAGGATGGGGGTTGAGACCTCTAAATATTAATGTATTTCGAAAATATTTTTTTGGTGTACATATCTGTGCCTAGAATCACGCCTTTTCCCAAAATTTCAAATCGAAATTCAAAAAAAAATGTTTTTTCGATGTACCCTAGTGATGTATTCCGAGGGAATAAAGGCCTGATGAGTTGTTCTTGGGTTTCCCACCGAGTTAGGCTTTCCATGATTGCCGACGTTTCAGCAGGAGACTTTCCTGCCATTTTCAAGGCTGTGGATGCGGATGGTCTTAGTGTTCCAGTCTTTATACTCTGTTCCTCCCACCGTGGTCTCTGTTCATTGGCTATCCGTTCCTGCCAATATTATGGTTTCCCATTTTTTTCAAGATAGGGTTCCAGGTACAGCTGAGATGAAAATCCGGCAATCATGGAAAGCCTAACCCGGTGAGAAACCCAAGAACAACTCATAAGCATCATTCACTTGGAAAGCCTAGAATAAAGGCCTGTTCTAATCTGTTGCCAATTACTGTGACAACTCTCTTATGGTGGCTAACTTGTTGCTTTTCTTCCTTTCCACTCAAGTGGTGTGGTTATCAGATCAAATGCACTGGTGAGGTCTTAGCAAAAATAAGAACCTCCGGTGACTCATAGTAAGGGAAAATATTTTAAGGCCATCTTTGCTCCATAGTTCCCTATAGTCGACATGGGAAGCTTTACATGTCTGAAATAAAAAGAAGGCCTATAAGAGCCAATAATTTATCTTCACACGTGTGTTTAGTATCACGATCTCTTCAATAATTTACCCCAACAGAATCAAAGTAAATATTGGCGATTTTTACCATTATCTATAATACTTTCCCACAAATTAGAGGTGAATTGCTGATAGTTCGGTATTGACACTTTTTGCGTATGGGCGTACTCCAGGGAGATGAGTTAATATATTTTCTTTTCTAGTATGTCTCCTTCTAATAAATGGGAAAGCACTCCACTTAGTTTTATTTATGCTTGTCTAGTTATCTAGTTATATTTCAGAATCAGAGTCGTGATCACTTTTCTCTAAATCATCTTCCTCCGACATATCTTCTTCGTCATCAAGTTCCTCATCTTCTGCACACTCAAGCTCTTCCAAAATTTCCTTCTCATTGTCAGTGACAAAGAAGCTCTCGGCCATTCTTTAAGTCATGAAGGAAAACAGCACAAATTGTATAATGAAATATCTGCATAAGCAATAAGTTCCTAAAAAGATGACTTTTGATTGTTTTTTCATTCAACTATTATTATTAGATTACTTTGAAATTCACCAAGCCTAAATAAAAAAAACTATTAACAACTTAAAACTCAGCAATAAAGAAAAATAAATAAAATATTCTCATGCATACATTTCTTGGCTTAGTATAATAACTGATCACTTGTGGTTTTTTTAGCCTCAATAACTGAAGTAATTGTGTTGCACTGATGTTCCTGTAGAGTCAGAAGTGAAAAATTTAACTTCAAGGCAGAAGCGAGAATGAGTAAACTTCACTCATGGTCGCGTTGGGTCGGAAGCACAAATAAATTTTAACACTGGTGGTCGTGTTGGGTCATTAGCAATAACAAACTGTTACACTTATGATCGCGTTGGGTCAAAATGTGTTTCAGAGAAACAATGTATCATTTTGCAAATTAAACGTTCCTTAGTGATAAAAGGACAAGAAATAGGAGACTAGAGAGAAGAACAATCTGAAAATACATCATACTATTGAAAAAATTATCGAAGCAAAATTGGTCGGGTCAATATGACCCGACACGGTCAATTAAGGGTTAATTTCAAATATCTCTGTGCTTCAGCTTCGGGTGGCCTCGCTGAGGTTTGAAGGCCTCTGATCTCATGGGGTGGAGAGGACGTAAGGAGCTCGAGTAGATGGTTCCAAATTGCACTGTGAGAGGGGAGGGTGGGAGTGGGAGAGTGAAAGGCTTCCGACGGGTCGAGCAAAGGGTAGCGATGAAATTTGGAAACACAGCTCACTAGAGTATGAGGTGAACACAACTGAGGCTTGAGGATGACTGAACGTTTTGGAGGCTGCGCTCTGTTCGCTCACTTCCATTTAGCTCTCCGCAAGTTACGTGCTGGGAGATTCCTCCCCTGCTTGATGTCAGAAGCGCAAAGATATTTGAAATGAAGTTAAATGCAGCTTAAAGTGAAGGATTGCGAAAATTTTGGGATTTCATTGGTAGAATAATAAAAATAACTAGGCTCTTTCACCTGTATTTCTCTTTCAGTTTAAGGCTATGGATATTTTAAATGTTTGTTCATATTTATTTAACAAAATCTTAAGTTAATTAACTCTGTCTAAAAAAATATTAATTAACCTACATTACTTTGAATGTGGTTTTCTCCTTCCTTGTCCAATTCACTTACTGAAATATTTTATTTATTTTCTTCATCTTTTTCTTTGACGAAGTTTTGTAGGCATATAAATCAATGCTTTGTATAAGTCTTCAATGTCCTTTTAAGTCTTTGCAATGGATCACGTTGTCCTCAATCATCACATTGCTTGAAAAAATTTCATTGTTTCCATAGAGCTTATTAAAGGTAATTTTTCCTCGCTTTTGCTGTTCATGGTTATTTTGTTTATGCAGATATCTTCCTCATGACCTTGTTACTATGCTTTTTTCCATAAGTATTACCAGAATTAATGGTATGCACAATCTGTTATTATTATGGAATTAATATGGAAGGTAAAAAATAAATCCACTTGAAGCACTTTCTGTTACATCAACGATGGTATCTTTTGATGTAACAGAAACAGGCCTAAGGGCTGGCTAAGCTAAATCTAAAAAATTTCTGAATAAATTTACCTATCCTGAAGAACCTGTGCAAATGAATTATGCATTTCTTTTTTGTATTTTTGAGTGCAACTATGATCTATCTACTTGCTGCCTGTATCTTGTTGCAGTCTCAGTGCATTTCTGCATAATGTACACCTCTGCTTTAGCTGATATTCCAGTGTAGGACACTTTTATCGAAGCCGCTTGTTTATTCACTAATTCAGTTAAATAAGTCTTACATGAAACTGTCAATGTCTCATGTTAATGAATTTAGGAAATAAATGTAAAGAATCGTTAAATATCAGCAATGTCATTGAAAGCTGGGAATTTTACAACATCATATACATAATGCTCTTTTTTTAACAACATACAATGCTCTGTTAAAATATTTATTTTTTTAATTGTAGGATATGTAATCTAGAACTCATGCTGGAATATGGATGTGAATCTTGGAAGTCATACCTAAATGTTTTAGTGAAGCTGTCCACACAAGCTCAGAAACAACTTCAGGCAGTTAGGTAAGTTTAAATTGTTATTGTCATTACACAGTTTATTGTATTTGACAGCCTAAAAGATGGACTTTTTCCAAAATAATCACTCAAAAATAAGTCCTGGGTCTTTCATGCCAAAGTGTGTCATTACACAGGCTTAACACATTGAGTGCGGGAGCCGTTTTCGAAATTCCTTCCCGGGGGCGGAAATATTTTTTCTTCGTTTTTGCATCCTTTGTGGGAAATGATGCAATGATCACAGTGTAAAATATATGTAATGGCTTTGTTTTTCGACTCATGAAAAAAAATCTCATGACACCGTGTGCGTCATCCGCCATGGGCAAGGAATACGCTGGTAGGCAACCCGCAATACATTACCATTCGCGGCCACCCTGTTGTTAGTTGAAATATACTGCTGTAATCGCTGTAGGACATTATTTTAAATATTTTAACAGTACTAATTTTGCTTTCATATTACATTTATTTTTACTATGTACAGTTCTGTTTAAAAAAATCGTACCGCCAACAATTTTTAAGTTCCAAGTTTTCGACGATGTGCCATCGTGGCCAAACCACGCCCCCCTGAGACGGGGAGCAACAACCTTTCCAAGCGGAACGAGAGCCCTCCCTCCCCGTAGCTGGGGGAGTTGAACCACCCACGGAAGGAAATTTTTGACCTGCGAAAAGAATTATTTCCGAGAGCAGGGGTAAGGTTTCTTTTCTTGTGATGTGTGAGTAAGAAGAAAAAGGGAGATCTGTGGGGGAGCAATAAACTCTCCAAGCGGAACAACGGCCCGAACTCACTTGTCGAGAGGGAACCTCCACCCGAAGGACGATTTTGACCTGCTAAGGGATTTCTGAGGAGATGGGTTGGATTTCGGACTCCCGTTTGATTATGCATGAGCGAAAATGAGTAGATAAACGATCGATCTGTCAGCCAAAGTCACCCGATGTCTCTCGTAATAGAAAGCTACCATGTAGAAGCCAGGACTCAAATATCCATTGAAAGTCTCCATCTGAGTACGAGGAATAATCCCGCTGCAAATGACATATATCTTCCAATATTTTTTCTCTAGAAAACGCTATTGCCGCAAATCATCACTCGAAGAGATGGAATTGTGTCGAAGAGAATTTATGAATTATTTCATTTAGATTTATTCAAATAATTCTATTACTTGAAAACATCATGATTTTCTTGGTATTTCTGCTTGTTTCGACATTCTTTTATATGTTATAAGCCACATCTATGACGCTTAAGACAGATTTATAAAATATGAAACGTATAATGCAGCGGAAAGCATTTTGATGTCATCACAGTTTTTTTTTGGTTCACAGGAGCTAATTTATTGAAAGAGAAAGGAAAAGAAGCCTAAAATAGTCACTGTAGAAAAATTAGATCTGTAAATATGTTCCCACCTAATGTCAACATTTTCGTGCTTGCGACACTTATTTCATGTCATTTATTGCTCCATTTTTTCAACGCCTAGCTTTAGTGAAATGGTGTGAAATTAAGCCTTAACTCTATGCTTTTAATAACGCGGCTTAATTATTTTCGTTTGTCTGATTCGTCCATGTAAAGGACTCTGGCATGTATTGAATGACATGGCTCATGGTTTAGATTTTGGAAGGGCGTTGGAACTTCACGTTCTTACAGCGAATATTTTCGTGAGAATGCGGGGCTCAGAAAATCGGAGGGATGTGCGGATAGAAATAATGCAGGTTTTGCACTGATACTATCATTTTTGTGACAGTGACCGTTTTGTTATTCAATTTTGAACTTAAATTAAGAGCGATTATAATCCGTGATCCAAAGATATCATATAATATAATATGAAGATAATTTAGCAGGCTGATATCTCGATTGTGCCCACCTTCCATTCTGGAATCCTCTGAGTGCAGCCTTTTTTTACACCTTACCTTAGTTTACAATTCACTGTGGGGACAGATCCTGAACAGAAAATGTTTGAAGAGAAGATAGAAGTGTGTGCGGCTAACGCAATATTTTTTTTCACGCAAGGGAGCTGAATAATACCTAATGAATTGACGAATCCAAAGTAAAGATCACTTTGCTCAATAACATTGATATCTCATTAGGCTTGCTTTATCCCTGATACTCTTCTAGTCCAAGTCTACATCTAAAGTCAACAATATTCATATTTTTTCGAGGAAAACACCTCAAATCTTGACAATTTTTCAACTAAGTTTAGTCGATATCCATGATTGACTCAGTTTTGTCTCCGAGCTAATAATTTCAAATGCATCTTACCTATGACGATGGTATAAGGCCCCGTATTGTATAAGGTTTCACCGCCATTACTGAATTTCTTAATTCCCCTTCACCCAGATTTTATCACGCACCATGTGCGATTAATGGATAGAAAAACATTCATAAAAGCAACTCCTACAATATGCATTGTGGATTTTCTCCAAACTTAATTCCAGAAACAGTAAATGATTGCAAGGAAAAAAGAGAACCAATATAGGGTAAAATGACAAGAATTAATTATGGCTTCTTGGAAATTATATGGACTCGTTTTTACTATTATTTAAATTTGCAAGCATATTCATTAATGTTAACCCTTTCGTTGGGGACGAATTTTTCCTTATCTTTCAGCAGCTGGTGGGGAGCAAATCCTCCGATTTTCATGAAATAAAAAGCTATATAAATGTTTTCTAATGCCTCCTAGAACTTAACGCTAAAGTTTTTTTCATCTTTTTTTTTTTTTTTTTTATGAGGCACTTGTCATTTGCTAGAAAAAGGTAAAGTTATAGATGTTGCCGGCAAACGCCTGTCTGGGCATAATTGAAATACTTTGCTGCTATTTAAATATTATAAATTGTAGGTATATTTATTAAAAAAAGGTTGTTGGAATATATTTTAAAATCGTGCAACTAAAAAATTACAATATTCATACTATTTTTATAACACTGAAAAATTGACATATTCTTGCATTCAATATATTTTATGCATATTATAACTTATAATAGTAAACGGGCATTACTCAAATATTATTTAGTCTTGAATGCTTTTCTGTAGAAAACTTCATGAAGGGCCTTGAAATATGTTTTACAATTTTACAATGTTCCATTTACAATGGGTACAACTATAGCAAAAATTAATTTTTCTAGCATCAAATCGATCATTTTCCCATTTAGATAATACAATTTGTGTTGATTCTCCTAGGTTATTATTGGAATTTGTGAACAAACAATTTATGGGCAGTTTTTATACTAAAATTGCCAATTCATATAAGCGTTCAATTGTTTAGTTTCAAGAGACATAAAAACGTCATACAAATTTGATGCCTCAAAAAAGACAGATGGGCATAATTCAAAGAATAAATTCGCTTCGAAATGTTTTTTTAGAACACTTCCGCAAAGGGCACTGATATTTCATAATGGTTTCATTTACAATTTTACAATATCTTTACAACTACATGTAACTAATAATATACATTTTTATAGCATCCTATCAATTATTTTCCCAATCAGGCAAAACTGGTTATGTATATTTTCATCGGAGATTATTTAAATTCGTGGACAAACAATTTATCCTTAGTTTTTTAAACAAAAATACCCAATTCAGTCGCTCATCGTCGTGTGATACACTTGAAAACATGGCGCCGCACATAGAGGGCATGACGCACTTTACAAGAGAAAAATGTTTCCTTCCTCTGTCCATTAGCAAGGCACACAACACATCGTTTTACTCCTAGTATTCTCTTCCCTGTAGGTGAATTATGGTCAGTGAAACGTCGCCCTATGAGTCTTCCTGGGGTTTGAACTGCTGCCTTTCTTTCTCTTTTTCTTCCTTATCAGCATTGGATTTCCCGTATTGTAGAAACAGATCCTCAATTAGATTCATGTGGAAATCAAGTTGTGGGAGACCACCGCCTTGTTTTTTGTATATAATAAAAGAAATGAACACCGTTACGTCTAACATGTGCCTAAACATCTTTTGATAATACTTTTTCAATCTTTTTCGCGCGGTACTGTAAGTCACGATGCATTGGTTAGACAAATCCACTCCCATCGCATTGTTGTAATCAACGCACGCCAGGGGTTTTATTTTGGTTCCTTCTCCTCTGCTTGGAACACTCATCATCGTGTGATAATGTATGCTTCTCAATACACACATCCCTTTTCTCCAGCCATTTCATTGTCATTATTTTTCCACGATAGGCCGCAACAACCTCCCCTTATTTCAAATTTCTTTGCATGACATTTTGCGGAAGATTTTTCCTATTCTCTCTCACAGTTCCGATTGCATCGGTCTCAAATGTGACTAAAAAGTCAAATATCTCGGGTCTACTAAAGCAATTGTTTATTGCAATAGTATATCCTTGCATCAGCAGATCCTTGGCAAGAGAAAGGACCAATCTCGAAGGCGTAGTGAAACCTGACACGTTAACGCCTTTGACTGTTTCAACTAGATCAATGTCCCTCACTGTGTAAATCAGCATGTTCCACACGTACCCAGTTTTTGAGTCTCGTAATTTAAACGATTCCATACCAAACCTTGAATGTTTTTTTTGTACGAAAACCTTCCATCTGAGGTGGCCTTTCCAAAGCAAAATGCTTTCATCAACAGATAGCAGCCTATCAGTAATTTTACTCTTCCTAAATTATTTTACAAGATGATCCATGGTAGGTTTTATCATATATGGCTTTGCGGAAACTTGATCTTCTGAGAGATAATCCTCGTTGCAGGCAAAGTGCAAAAAATTGAGCAGCAAAAAAATCGCTTCTCGGTGATCATCTCATAAAATGTAGGAGTTTCCAGTAATTTATTTCTTGAAAAATAATGCCCTAATTTTTGTTTCTGTAATATTCCCTGCTGTCCTTGGATCAATTGACACCCCCTGGAAAAACGAAGAGGGTATGGGCCGAGGGATCAAGACAGTGGGAGTCCAGATAATGACGAAGGGAAGTGGTGGGGGTAGGGTGGTCAGGTCAAAGCTTTCTCCCTCAAATCTTAGGGCTCAGTACATTGAACTTGGATTTCGTGGGTAATGTTTTGGGTTCTTGTAAATGGAAGTTTACGGTTGTGAATGTTTTTCATCTGACACCTCTCGAAATTCAGGAATTTTAAATTCAATTGTTCGGTAGTTTATTCTACGTGATTTACCATCACTGAATATCCAAACATAATGTTATGATAAACACACTGTAGTAAAAAGATTGTAAATTACGTATTACGATTGTTTACTTGCTTGTAAGCTGAGCTAAATCACGTCGCGATTTAGTCCGAGCGTGCCGAAAAATAACCAAACGATTCAATGTTTTATGTGGGAATGCGAGGAGTGTAACAATTCAATGAACAAGCTGAAAACTACGTGTCCATTTAAACTTTGTACTTTTCCACACTTAATTTCAAAACTGCGACCGGTGTCACCATAATATGGCATCTTCTGGCCAGAAGATGCCATATTATGGTGAAACCGGTCGCAGTTTTGAAATAAAGTGTGGAAAAGTACAAAGTTTTTTATTAAAAATGGATATCTATCAGTTCCACGAAGTCAAGCCTGAAACAATTAAACTTAGCAGTGATTGGTGTAAATCATATCGCCAATACATTAGATTTGAAATAATATGCCATTGATCATGAAAAAAAGATGAGTGAACAAAGATTTTTTGGAATTTCGCAATAAGTATCAGGACAAAACTTAGGTACTTATACATAAAAATATACTAATTATAATGAAATTACATTAAATGTAGTTCAAATAATAGGCAGGTAATAAATTAAAATTATATTATTAGCTGGATGTGAACGTCAAACGCGAATTCCGCGAACAAATGTTCCCAACAGGCGAAAATATCAATCGGAAAATGAGACCTAGAAATAATATGTGCTACAATTAATTTCCGATAGATAAATCCATTATGTAAATTAAAAGTGAGAAACTGTGTGGCTAGAATCACATAACACACAGTAGAAACAGAAAGAATCGCAATGGATGATTTTAGTCGGCATCCCCACCAAAAAGCACATAGTTAAGCAGCGCGCGACTATAGTCGCTTACCCCACCTAGGGAGCGACTTCCATTTGCAACTATAGTCGCTTACCCCACTTAAGGGGTTAATAATAATCGCAATTTTGACTTATTTTTGGTATCTCGTATTTTTGTGGCAGTGCAATCTCTTTTATTTTTTAACTCTCTTGAATTGTTTATAGTCATTTACTTCGTTTCGGACTTTCGTTTAATTTCTGCTTATGGCTGCTAATTCTTTCCAGAAGTAAGCCAGGAAACGCATCTTTCAGAAGTGAGCTTACAACTTTTTCTTCGATCTAATTAGGTGCGTAGATAAATCTGGTGTAGGTGAAATTACAATACTAAGTTTGCTACAGGAATGTGCGATATTCACAATAAAAGAACAATATTTAGGACAAGGGATTTAAAACTGGATCACTCTATTTCGCTCTTTAGTAACCCATATTGTCAGGCTCATATTTTAGCGCATACCTATCATCGTAAAGTATTCTGGGAAAGAAAATTTCAGGGGCGATGTATTTATGCACAAATTATTAATAATTAATGTTTTCATTTTAAAGTAGTGAGCTTTCTAGAGTATACAACATTATATCAAGTTCTTTTGCTATGCTTGGAACTATATGTCTGTGCTTTTTTTATTTTCCATTTTTTTTTCTCGATAGGCAAGGGAAGCCGTATTCACTTCAAATATCTTTGGATGTAAGTAGCTCGATGCTATTTTATTCCAATATTGGAATGCCTAGGAAAAAAAAATTTTCGATCCACTCAATCATGAACTTAAGCCAGTACTCAATTATTGTTTCATTGTTTTGCGGTGGAAATTGGATTAAATTTCCTTGTTACCATAAAAGTAACCTGATGCCAATAATTTCACTTTTCTAGTCTCTCAATTGCCTCTTTCAATCTAATCAGTTAGTGAGTTAACTGTATTAGCGAAGATCTTTGCATAGAGGCACCACCCCTTTGGTTCTTCCAATCTTTCCTGAGAGAGCAATAAACATTCCGAACCAAAGGAAGCCCCTTCCATCACCCTCGCTTGAAAGAAGGCCCTAAACTGCCAAAAAGTGACAATGGAATGGAGCAGCGGCTTCTTATACCACTGGGAGCGAAGAAGCAGCGTTGTTGTCAATCGAGCTGTTTCCGCACATTATGTAGATGTCTGGAAGCGGCCCATACATGTGAAAACTTACATGAGATCTCGTTCACAGCAGCTAGGAAGCGAGGAAACGAAATCCCCACTTCATTGGCTTACATCCCCCTTGCTCATTTCGTTTTTTAATAGTTTCCTACTCGGTACTGGTAATTCAAATTTTGCAGAGCAATTATGTAATTTTAAACATTTTAGGGATTTTAATTTTGAAACTTTACATTTTAATGACAAAGGTGCCAAACTGGATTTTTTAGAACAATTTGAAATTGTTAATAGCCCGCATATGTTATGTAATGATCAATTGTTCCCATCTCATTCCCCCCTCCTTAAAATAAACCTCCCCCAACCTTAAAACTGTTGACTGCCCCGGCCACCTTATCCGTCCTTCACAGTATGAACGCACGCTCCTTCCTTTTTTAAAAACACTGATTGATTCAACCTTCCCCCTCCCCCCTTTCCATGCTGCCTAACCCATTTGTTCCTCACTCCCCACCACCCCACCTTCAACCATATATATACCCGGCCACCTGTGAAATTTGTTACCTGAAGGTGGCACAAAATGTAAGTTGCTGAAACCCGGGTCGTCTGAAATAAATTGTGTGGATTAAAACCAAGCTGTTCTATCATGGAGCCCTAAAATTATTATCAATGTGCTTATAACTGATGGTAGAAGCTTTTTGCGCATAACTTTTGTATGGTCTATCAAAGAACCTCATAGCTTGTCTATGGCCTTGAAGTAAGTGCCATATCTCAAACTGCTGGACTGAAGCTAACCCCTTGATCTCAGACTTCATGGCAGAAGACATAATGGTCACCATTGGCTTTGGGTAAAAAGGGATTTCTGTGGGCACCCCTCTTAGCTAGCACATCTGCCATTTCATTTCCAGTAACACCTCCAATCCTCAATGAAAGGGTATTAAATTTTGTTTGTTGCCCTCACATCTGCAGGAAACAGATCCAGGAGACCAACTGGGAGAGGAAGAGCATGCAAACGACAGGTGGGGAACGTCTGCGAGCTCTCGAGGCCAGCTGGGTCAGCTTGGTCTCCAAGAACTACGAGATTGAGCAGGCATGCGCCCAGATGGAGAAGGAGCTGAGCAATGCACAGAGGAAGAAGCAGATGCAGGATGAGACACCAGAGGGCCTGGGGAAGTCAGAGGAGGACAGCACGACAATGGAGGAAGTGTGGGAGGTAGCAGAAAGGGAGGAGGAGAGGATGAATGCGATGGAGGTCGACGAAGGGGAGGAAGAGGACGATGAGGAAGATGACCGAGATGAGAGGGATGAGTCTCCCGAGAGAAGAGACTCCTCGCCAGAACGATCAGAGACACCATCACCAAGGAGAGAGGAAGAGGATGATGATGATGAAGGAGAAGACAGGGGTAGACTGGAGGAAGATGATGACTCGCGCTGATCCCATGATATTTTGCGAGAAAAACTGTATGCTTGATGTAACTGCAACAAGGTGCAGGAGACCGAGTCCAAGCCTTTATTTGTGCATCAGAAGTATTCTCCCATTTCATGTGAGAATCAAGAACATCTTGCCTTGGTGGAACTAGATGCTTTAAGGTTAATGTACTTTGTATGTCACAATCTTTTTAGTGTATGTATGAATCTGGATCGATGTGTGATGTGATGTTCATTTCAGTGATGAAATTGATTTTAGCTGATAAAGTGAAAGTCCCAAATATGTTGCTGTGCTAAACTGATTCCTGGAAAAGTAGTATGAAATATTACACAGGGAATAAACAATAGTACATGTGCACTAAATTAAAGGTTAAGAAAATTGATTAGTTTGCATCTTACTTTGGCTTGAGGTGACCATGATTGTGTCAAATCAATATCTTTTATAGGCCCTTGGAAGTGCATTATAATCTCATTAGTTATGAGCTCCTCTGGCTTAGTTTAACAGCAAAATCAGAACTTGTGCCATTAATGATTTTTGCTTTGAATGTTCTCTATGGTTATCATTGATGCAATGGAAGACATTCCTTACCCTTGTGTCTTGCTACAACTTCTCATGGTCAGTTTTGACTATTGGATGGGGTAGAAAGAGAAAATAATTACAGGCTTGGATAAGTTTATTTTTAAATTTTGTTTATTTGCTCTATTTGCCAGTTTCATCATCTTAGCTGAGTGTAAATTTTAATTCTGTAATTAACTTGATGAAATTTTTCAAATAAAGCTGCCAGCTCAATCAGCTTTCCACCAATATCATTGTAATGTATGTGTGTATGCCTACATTTTAGCTTGAAAATCAACTCTTCAGCCCATTTGACGTTACATTCCTGAGTGGATCTACTTACCTAAATTATATGTACTTTGAGTTCAGAATGATTCTCCAATAAAAAGAAGAGGGTAGCATTACACTATTCTCCAACAAAATTAATTCCATGTATAATATGACCTGAGCATTAGGAATATCAAGGCTAGCAAAGAACTAATGTTAGATTTAGGTTTTGAAAGCACAATGATATAAACAGTGATATGCAAAATTACCTTGTTTATAATTACAAGCCTTAGTCATAATTGGAGCCAGTGATAAGGAGGTTATGTAATGTATTCATGGGTTTTCTGTTTTTTTTTCTGGATGGTGCCCAACAATAAAAATTTAAATGTGGCTTTGAAAAACCTGCAATTTGTGCTGTATTTGTACTTGTCTCAGGTCTGTAGTTTTTAAAGCCATGTAAATGACTTGGCACTCTTGGTTTACCTATGTCCTTTTCTTGCTTCTGTACATACATTTGCATCATCTGCAATTAATGAGGAGGAATCCACGCCCTACCTCAACCATTTTCACCTTGTCCTGTAGTACTCATTAGTTTGTGGAATTGATTATGATTTTCATATTCTCTGCATTTATCTGTTTTCCTATTTAAAATCAAGTTCATTAAGGAGTGGACACTATCATTGACTTAGGAAAGTTAACTGTAAAAGTTTACGTGGGAACTGAAGTGTAATATATTTTACAAAATGCCTAAAGCCCATTTCACACGATACTTGATCCAGCACAAGTTCAAGGATACTTGCTAGCATGATAGCTTTCCTGTATCAAGGGATGTAGAACCAGCATGCTGGCTAGCAAGCACAATCGCTACTATACTGGCTGAGCTAATAGATTTCATAATTGATGCGGTATTAGTTAGCTATTAGCTCCCAGTAGGAGCTAGTAGCCTTTAACCAATCGTGTTGGCTTCTACCCCTTTTGTAGACTGAGCAATCTTCACCTCCTGGAATCTATTCCTCCTTTTGGCTTTCAGTAATTTTCAGGCTACGAAATCAACGGTAAATAAAAATTACCCAACTGCTGTTTTGGTTGCCTGCCTTCATTGGTCAGTTAATTTAAATAGTTTATTAGACATGCTATAAGATATAAATGAAAATACTGCTTCCCCACCAGTACAAGTTCAATGATCGTATGAAACCTAGGATGGCACCAATCATACTGGATTCAGTCCTCAATACATATATCTATAGTGCTGGATCATATATTGTGTGAAACAGGCTTTTAAAAACGTAGCTTCCATCACTTACTTGGGCATTAAATCTTGGGTTAATCCATAGGTTAATTAAAATAAACATTATTACTCCTGCAAAAACTAATTTAAAACTATTTTCTCCTTGAAAAACAATCATAAAAAGATAATAATTAATTAGTACTTAAAATACTACCAACAAAGATACAAACTTAAATTTGTCTCCATGTGGATCTCCTTAATTTGGATGCATTGGGTTGCTTAAAATGTCTTCAGTTTTATGTATAACTTATAGAGCATAATTATTGTGTAGTGTAACATCACTGACAAATAAATTGTAAAAAGTAAGTCACAAGAATAGTCTGTATCTATAAAACTGAATTTCTGTTTGTTTGAAGGCTATAGACTTCCAAATCCCTTGACAGATTCAAACAAGATTTTGCACACGTTCCTTAGGACTAAGAAGGATTTATAGCCCATATAAGGAAGAGGAAGGGCCCCTAGATATATGCCATTTCTTAACCAACTTTTACTTCCATAAGAGTTTGGAGTTTTTAGTATCGAATGACTGATATAATTAACGTGTTTAGTTATTGCATTTGATTTTCATATGCTTTGTGTTTCCTAAAATTTCAGTTTTTGTTACTCCAAAACCAAATTCTTTGCTCTACCTCAACAGTAGAATTTTTTAGTTACGTGGAAACTGCAGCATAGGCTTTGAATGGGAACCTATGCTCGAGGCACTCTTATGCCTCACGTTAAATAATCAACATTACAGTGAGATTTTAGTAAGGGGTATTTTTCACCCTTCCAGCCTCTCCATGTGTGGTTAGTGACTGCTCCATAGCATATGCACTTTGCACTTCCTTTTTATTGGATACATTTAATCCTGTGCTACTAATTGACTTTTTTTCCCCTATTGAAATTCAGTGCAAACACCATCTTCTGGTACCATGTATGTACATACGTACTATACTCTTATGTTGTTTGAATTTTTTAGAATGAAATTTCAGGGAAAAAAATCCAGGTAAGCATGAGTGATACTTATGAGGGTTTAAAATCTCGTCTTTGAATATTCATAATTACTTACTTCTACCTTGAATATGATAAATTGATTTGAACAGTTAGATTAACTATTTCAAATATGTACCTAATTGAAAGGGGGTATGTCTGTAACTGCATTCTCTTTCCAAAAAATGGGAGAGAGGAGATACATAATCTCTCTTGCAAGCCTTGCCTCCTATTCAGTTGGTGAAAAGTCTTTCTTGAAGGAAGGAGAAAGATTGAGAAAATTCATGCACCTCAGGCAGGACACTCGGAGATGACTGCTGAAGTCCTTAGGGGAGAAGGGAATTAGTTTTCTCGCCGATTACACCCATATGAAGCAAACTCTTTCCAAGCTTGGGTGAGACAAATGAATAAATTGAACGTAACAAGTATTATCAATCAATAACTGATCCAGCAATGTATTTCACACAAAACCAACTAAATTACCAACAGGTCGAGAGCCAGGTGACCGCTTTGCGAGCTTCCACTCAGAAAATGAATAAGTTATACAAGTAAGAGAGGTTGAGCTTCTCTCTAAGTAACATTGACTGAAATGCAGCAGGTTCACACAACGATATCTCCCGGTCGCCGTTTCGACTACAAAAGAGGGCGTTCTCAGGGGTGAATCAGCTGAGGAGGTGGGTTGTTGGCAAGGTCAAAAGTGGAATGGGTTAACTTAGGATATAGGCGATTGGTTGCCTTGGAGGGGAGGAAATAATAGAATGGGTGGAAGTTTTCAATTGGAGCAACAGGAACTGTGATCTGACTCCGGCCGCAGAATACAGGATCACAGCCTTTGTGCCTTGGTCAAAATGACCGAATTTCTGGAATCCTTCTTCACTTCAGGGGCTATATAAACAATTGAGGACCTGGCGAGGGAAAGGCCTGGGGGAAGTCGTGGCAGAAGTTACTGGCAGGAGTCGCTGCATTTTGGAGTCGTAGGCGTTTTGGCCGTCGTTGGCGCACATGTCTCTAGCACGCATGATGGGGCACGCCTCGGGCAAGTCTTTCGGCTAAGTCTGGAGGGTTAACAGTCCGCAGAAGGGAAACATGTCCAAAGAGGGAAATATAGAAGAAAAAGAATAAAAAATCCCACACCTCCTAGCTAGGCCAACGTCTCTCTTTTAAGGAGAAATGGTGCATTTCGGCAGTGATTTTGCACACCTAGAAATAGCATAATGGCTTTGTTAATTTGTAATGGAGTAGTATTTAATTGTTAGTTTTTATTTGACTTGTCCTATACTTGTATTTTACTAGTCTCAGGACCAATAAAAATTATTATTATTAGCTTTGAGATGTGAAAATTAAAAATCTTGGCCAACGCAAATATCTAGGCTTCCTGAGAATAGAAACCTAGGGTCTAACTATGCACAAGACGTGAATGAAAAACCATTTCATTCTGTGAAAAATAGGGGTCGGACTACACACACATATGTATCAAAAGTTACATCTTACTAGAATATTTTAATTTTGAAGATAGCATTCACCTGTTCATTGCTACCTGCAATTCTTTAATGCCATTCATGGCTCAAACAAGGTTTTTATTAATGCATGAATATTTTTTTACCAATGCTATATGGGAAATAGGATCTTGCCTTTAGAGCTGCCATCATGTTAGGGAATCCCAGTATGCATAGGTGAATGATTTCTTTCTCTGAATGATCAGTAAATATCACACAATCCACCATGTGACTTATGTCTGTTGAAGTTTTATGTTTAAATTCCCTAACAGTGTTTCTGATGACACTTCATCTCTCAAAAGTTTCTCTCTGGGGTCAGATGCCATTTTACAACTGCTTCACTGAGGTGCAGACACTGTGGCAAGGACTACCATTCATTTGGCTCATGCCCTTTGATCTATTCAGTATGGTGGCCCTACCAGGAGCAATTGTGTTTATGCTCTCAATCCAGCTACTACAGCTGCATTGGAACACGCTAGCGCTTCCACCTCATCAAGGTCGAAGTACTTGGGGAGGAGTACCTAATTGAAATGACTGACAATGAGTAAAATGCACTTCTAAAATAAGTTGCTGGCATGAAGCTGAATTATTCATTGATAATCGTGTTCTTTGAGCATCTTAATAACTCTAAGAAGGAAGATGTTGCAAGCTGCTCAAGATTTCCCTGATTCATAGTTGGCATTTCAACCAAACTCATCACCATTGGATATTCTACCAGCTGATTGGTAGGTTTTTGGAAATTCCTCAGATCATTGCAACCAATTGTGAGAAACCTGTCCATTTCATTTATTAATCAATCAATCAGTTGAATTAAGGTTTCTTGGGTTTCCAACCGGGTAAGATGGTCTATTTTCTCTAATGTTTCGAGGTCCGACATAGCCCTCATCATCAGCATCCCTGATGATGAAGACTTTGAATGCACTAGATAACAAAATGGAAGTTGCTGCAATGTTTTTTGATTTCTCAAAAGCTTTTGACAGTGTGGACCATCAATTGCTTCTCAAGAAACTTAACAGGATGGGTGTTCGTGGCATACCTAATGCTTGGATTGAGTCCTACCTGTCAGACAGAATTCAACACGTTGTTATCTCAGTAAATGGTGCAACTTTTGTTTCCCCGGGTAAGATCCCAATTCGAGGTGTTCCTCAAGGGTCTGTCCTTGGGCCTGTCTTGTTTCTTTCGTACATTAATGATCTTGTAAATATTTTTCTACACATAAATGGTGCTACCCCGTGTTATATGCTGATGACACCAACATTGTTCTCACAGCACCTACTTTTGGAGGATTGACAGAAAAATGTAAACAGGTGAGTCATGCTTTACTTACCTGGTGTCATCATAACTCTCTAGATTTAAATATAGGAAAGTCTCACCTAATTTACTTTGTAAATAAAAATAAAGCAAGCAATTAAGTACTTTCAATTGAAGCTGATGGGAAGGTGATCCCACAGGTACAAAATACCAAATTTCTGGGCTTCAATATCAATTTTCAAATCTGTTGGGATGAACACATAAATACTTTAGCTTGTAAGTTAAGCTCAGCCTGCTATTTAATTAGATCCATTAGACCCACTGTTTCTGTCAATGTTCTTCGAGGACTCTACTATGGAGAATTTTATTCTCATATAGCCTATAGCATCATTTTCTGGGGTTCATCCTCTAAGGCCTTGGTCATTTTCAGGATTCAGAAAAGAGCCATTCGGATCATGACTTTCTCTAAACACAACGCCCCATGCCGTCCCCTGTTCAAAAAATTGGATATATTACCAGTGCCGTGTGTATATATTTTTCATGTGCTTGTAAATACAAAACGAAATCTTTCTCAGTATGTTAAGAACTGTGATATTCACCATTATTCTACGAGACAGATTGATCAGCTGCACGTCTTATATGTACGAACTCGTAATGCAGGTGCTGGTCCAAATTGTATGGGCCTTCAACTCTACAATAAACTGCCAGCTGAGCTTAAGGCTCAAAAAAGTGTAGCTGCGTTTAAGACTAATCTACTAAGGTATCTGAAATCAAAAATGTTTTATTCCATTGATGAATTTTTTTTAACAATGTTTGACATGTGTCCTGTATCCACTGTATGTATTTAATTTCTTTAACCTGACGTGTCCTATATCAGTGTAAACTTTGTAACGACTTGATCTCTGGACAAATAAAACATTATTATTATTGTGTCGGACTTTGAAACATTGGAGAAAATGGACCATCTCACCCGGCTGGAAACCCAAGAAACCTTAAATCAACTGACTCGCTGTGAAAGCACCAGATATTGCATCAATCAATCAGTCTTTTCAGAAAAGCTTTCAGGGCATAATAATTAAATATGCTGACTAACAATAAGATGGCAGTTCTTTTAACCTTTTGCGGTCCAATTTTTTTTTTAAGTCAAGTAGTCTGGTCCAAATTAATTTTTAGGAAAAAAGAAATAATTGACAGGATTGATTGTTGTCCTTTTAAATGTTCTTATTTTATTGTTTAAAGTAAAAATCCACTGGACTATAATATTATGCATGTTCAATCGAAGAGGTTTTTCTTTTTTTTTTTTCCTTCAACATTTTGCCTAGTGATGTCGAGCTCTACTCGACGTTGGACCTGATGCTAGCGCTAGGCCTGTCGAGCCAGCCTCGACGTTGGACCGCAAAGGGTTAATACTATGTTTATTTTGTTCACAAAACCTTAAACTTTAACCTATAACTGTCTCTTTCTAAATTTAAGATGGAGGGCTTACATTTAAAGTAGTATCCTACCAGTTTGTACTATGTTCGTTTTTGGTTTGTGAAATATTTTAGATTTTTCATGGGAATAAATTAAATATTGGCCCACCTTCCCTGCCTCCGGTGCCTCTGCTTGGTGTGCAATTCTACTGGAATACTGAAGCATGGTCACCACCCTCCTTAACTTACCATCTCAACCCTTAAAGTTGAGACCCTAAAATTTTTTACCAGACATGCATACTCATGATAAGTGCTACTCAGGTTGCCTATTCACTTGGGACAACTGGATCCCTGGTTTCCCCAATTCTTTGCAGATAACCCGCGATGAGAATTCCATAGGATGAATTGATTTATCCTTGGCTATACTCTATTTATACGTGAGTCCAGTAGCAGAGTGTCCGAATTTCCAAATATCCAATGAGTTTCTAGTGTTTATGTCTCCCTCCGAAACCCCTCCTGCCTCTCAAACTATAATAAATATGTGAAGCATATAATCCAAAAATAATAACACGTAACGCAGAGTGACACATCCTTGCGCTATATTTTAGAATTATATTCTCAAACATCTTCTTTGTAATCATTATGGTTAACATTTAAATAATGACTGATTAGATGAAAATGTATACTTCGCACAGAAATGGAGCTTCTGGTATTTTGACTAATACAGAATTCAAATATAACAATTGAAAAACACAAGTGGAGAGATAGATCATCCTCATAATTGCTCATAAATGAAGATAGCTAACAATCGCAAATCGATGGCAATTATATTCTTTCGACTGGCTGGCTCAAGAAAGGAAAAATGGATTTAAATGTCGCGTTGTCAAGGACATTATTGTGGAATTTCCGCAAGAAATATTATTTGGATATTATGTAGCTGCTGTTTCAGTGACAAATCTATGATCATAAATATCCAATTACATTGCAATAAGACACTTAAATACGAGCTAACTTGATGTGACTAAATTTCAATTATTTTGGTTTTCCCGGCTTTTACCGTTATGGTACAACTGTCGTTCTATAGATGTCGCAGGCGTCGGCGCCATAAGAGGATGGCTCCTGCCGAAGGGCGACTCATTAATAAAAGTGCGTGTATTTTAAAATCGCGGCCGAAGAGTAGTTCGAAGGAAGAAGCCGTCGTCACAGGCAATCCGTGGTTCACCTCTCTGTCGTAGGATTTACGTTAAGTGTTTAGTGTGTGTGATATCTTCTAGTCATGGAAAATAGAGAACAACCACTGTGCAACTGGCCTCAGCAGCAATTAGGATACTTCGTTCCTTACCACATCATGCATGGAGTATACTACTTTACTGGGTGAGCATGGACATACATTCCTATATCTGAAAGTATCAATAAAATTTGAAGTCGGCAGTTTTGTCTTCCCTACATTTTTGTTGACTTCTTGGCTGTTGGCGGTTGCTATTTGAATGTTGGTCCACTGATGCACTATGTTCACGAAATATCCTAGGCTTGTGCGATGACCGATTTTGGTCATCGATTTTCGATGAAAAAATTTCATCGAAATGTTTCGATGACGATGGCTGTCATCGATCATCGATTCATCGATGATCGATGAATTTCGATGATCGATGAATTTCGATGATCGATGAATGCCGATGATCGATGAATTACGATGATCGATGACTCTCGATGAACTGTGCAGTAGTGATGAGCGATATATCGCTGTGATTAAATCACCGATACTGAAAAGTAGCAATCACAGCCTCTGAGTAAATAATCGAAATCACTGTGACTGTAAATTCGGTGAATTGAGCCGATTTAGCTCAGGCTGCTACCGCTGCTACCAACTGCACCAGTGCAACCAACGAATACAATGCTACCACTGCTACTGCGTATTAACTGTGATTGAACGTGATCGCTACTTCAGTATCGTCTACCACAAACTTGACGAAAAACATGAATTCCAAACATCCCACTGTGGCCCTGCCATCGTCCTCAAGGCGCAATAGCTGGGGTGTTTATACTTTATATATACATTTGAGATAAGGCGTTAAAATGAATGGAAAAAAGAAGAAAAATTAGTGAAATATGGAACTGTACGTGAAGCATAATTACATGTTCATGACATACTCGTATAATAATACGTAACTTGACTCATATAATCTACCGTAAACATTGATTTGAAATGTGGAATAATTCTGAAATCATTTGACGGGGTAGTTGACTAAAATGTTCTGATTGATTTCCATCATGCATCTATTTAAAACAATTTGCATCTCATTTGAGATACTTTCCATTTATTTTTCCTAATATCTACTGTATTTAAATTGTCCTATTCTCCGTGAGTCGAAGTACGTAGATATTGCTAAATTTCAATATGCTTATTGCAGAATGTTACACTATCCTGTGAAGACGATCCACCGGCAGAAGATGTCGGAGATTGTGTAACTTCGATGGATAGAGCTACTCCATCAACAAGTAATGATGGTAATGATAGCTCCCTTCAAATGCCAGCCGCCGTCCCACGTCCGTCTTCTTCGACCACATTTCAACGCCAATTAACAATTCCTTCTTTTGGTTCCTAAATGCTCTCTTTCAAAAGAAAGCAGTACATTGAACAGAAGCTACTTGGATTATTCATAATTGATTTGCAGCCATTCAGCATTGTGGAAGATGTTGGGTTTAAAGAATTAATGGAAGTGGCGTTGCCGAATTATGAAATTCCTGGAAGACATCGCATTTCGATCACCATGATCCCTGCCATGTATGAGGAATGCGAATTTTGCGTAAGCCTTACTCAAGGCAGCCAAAAGTGTGTGTAACCACAGACTGTCGGTCATCCTCAAGAAGAAATAGGGTGATGATAAAGTGAACGCCATTCACTTTTTAAATGCGAATTCCATATACATGGAAAAAGAGTGGCATTGGCGTTTGGCATGTTTTCTTCCTTAATTGTTTGTTTAATTCTTTATTACTTTGTTGTATTACGTAAGAAACGGAAATCTTCTAGTCTCAAACCAAAATTAACATTTATTTATATGCCAAAGTTTTGTGCAATTACCTACTTAACATTTTTATTTTTTGCCAGTAGAGCCTCTATATGTAAATGTTAAATTTTTTATACAGTTTGAGGAATTCCTTGAAAACTAATGTGAAATAAGTTTATCATTTTTATAATTTCATTTCAAGTTACCATTTAAGGAGAAGGGTTGCATTTCTCAGCCATATATATACGTATAGGTATATATCTCCAAAAGTTTATAATAAAATATTTTTTTATCACTTGATCGAAGAGTCTTTCTCTTTTATTGTGCAGTTGAACTACTGGAACGCTGACGTACCGACATGGCCAGTCCCCTAATATGTGATTGCGATTGTCATTTCCATGCCGTGTCAATTCTAAAATGTGATCGCAATTACATTTTATAATCACAGTTATTGTAACGAAACAGTCACATTTAAGGCGGTGACAATAAAGTCACAGTTAAGGCCATCCCTACTGTGCATATGTCTCGGTTGGCAGTTTGGTGTGGCTATTAAGTGAAGATTGAATTTGGTCAACCGTAATTGAGTAAAACAAGGCTTATTTATGAAAGAGAGAAACAATCTCCAAGCTACAATTTTAGCAACAACTCTTTATTGTGGTATAAAACAATTCTTATTTCCGCATTTTCGTCGGTGAGTAGATGTCGGGCGTCCAACACAACGTTTCCTGCATCGCTGAAGAACCGCTCTGATACTGTTGAAGTGGCAGGAATACAGAGGTATTTCCTCGCGTACTTCTGAAGGCGGGGATATACATCCTTCCTGTCCCTATACCAATGTAGGACGTCCAAAGATTTGGATAGAGCTGGGACATCCTCGTACTTGTGGAGCTCCGCCAGGAAGGGGTCGTCAGCAGAGGTAGCGTTTCTCGTGTCAGCAGCACGAACAACACCATCACTGGTGCGGCGCCTCTTCGCAAATAGCCCGTCTAAAGATTTCCGCGCTTCAGCCTGTGCTCCTTCGCCTTGGATTTGTCGGAAAACATGACCGCGATTTTCCTAGCCGGGATCAACTGAATGCAGCGTAGGGAGACTGACACTGGGAAACAAGCTACAACACGTCTAGACTGGACCACAGTTTCGACACTCAATGTTATAAAACGGCGACATTCTAGTAGCAGACGACAACATCGAGGCCAAGTGGTGGAGCGCCAAGGTGCTCATGGGCAGAAACTCCGTCCCCTCACCTACCTTCCCCGAGATATCGTCTGCTAGAGTCGACGTACTCCAATCACTGTGCGGCCCACCCACGTGGGCTGGACCTCGACGCCGCCGGCTTTTTTCAGTAAATAGGCGTTGCGCAATAGAACAAGGAAGGTGCCGGGGAGGGGGAGACAAAGGAGGAAACGTCATAGCTGTTACTGGCGGCGGCACGGGACGGACGGGCGACACAAAACCTATAATTTTCATCGTCCCATCGATCATCCTCATCGATGGTTCTCATCGACTCATCGACATCAATGATTCGCATCAACTCATCGACTCATCGGGATCGATGATTCTCATCGACATCGATGATTCTCATCGACTCATCGACATCGATGATTCATCGACATCGATGATTCATCGACTCATCGACATCGATGATTCTCATCGACTCATCGACATCGATGATTCTCATCGACATCGATGGTCGATGACATTCATCGTCATCGATTACAGTCATCGCACCGCGATGACTAAAATCATCGTCGATGACTTCGATTAATCGACTCATCGCACAAGCCTAAAATATCCATCTGTAGTGCAATAACAAAATCCTTAGGAAGATGTTTAGGCCCGGCGTACAGCCTCGTGGATCCACAAATTTTGTAACTCGAAGTGGGCTTTTCGAGTATTTACCTAATCATTCAGTGAATTAGAATCCTCCCGCGGAATTGTTGGGGTTACTTATAAGATGCCGGTCGTAAGTCCCGAGAATCTTTTGCTTAACGTAGGTGCTCTATTGTCATCCCAGTATGGGTATCATATCATTTCCGTCTATTACAATGAGCATATTACAATGGCATTAAAGCTCTGTATCATCGTCGACGATCTCACCTCACGAACGTGAGGTGTGCAAATTTTCCAGGCTTCTTCCACCTCTAGATTTGGCTTCCGGTGAATCCTCGTGTTGTCTGACTCTGCATTTTCAGAATAATTAATTGCTCCCTAACCATAGGCGGCTCCAAGGAGGGGGGGGGGGCAATTGCCCCCCCAAAATCTGATGTACTTTTTTTCATAAACCTAAAACTAAAAGCCAAAAGTATTTTATGCTGCGAAGTACGATGGTAGGCTGAAGTAGGATGGTAGTCTTAAGCTAAATAAGAGTTTCATTTTAATTTTACACATAGTTTGTTACGATTTCCCGGGACGAGACCCCCGGACTCCCCTTTCTTGGGAAGTATTTCATAACTCCAGAGCCAATGGTCTGGAGCCACCCCTGTCCCTAACGCGCGGTTGTAACTGATTTCCGACAGCTTTATGAAGTTTAATCAAGTGTCTTTAACTAATCGCATATTTAATACATTTTGTAATGATCGAAAACTTCTTGCTTGTGGTATTAGTACGATAATCACAAGAAGTAATAGCGGTTGGTAATTTCGAAGTTGACTGCATAGTCAACTTCGAAATGGTTTCATGGTAGCTTTGAAATTCTCGCGGAAATAATTCATTTCCCGGAAAAGTGTCGATATAATGGAAAAGTGGCTGAGTAACAGGGAAAAGTATCGGGTGTTCGTGGCTCCTACTGAAGTGTAGGACGATATCCATCGCTCCAATTCCATAACGATGCACAGTAAGTACCTACTTGGCATTTTGCCTCTTGATCTGTCAGAATGATACGACCTGCCTTTAGGTGTGCACTTTCTTTTTAATTTCAGTTTTATTCGATTACATGCATGTAACCAATTTTTTGGGCGCTCAATTGGATGGTATCACTAGAAAATAGTTTATCAGGAAATTACAAACAATTCATCAGCACAGTGACCATTCATCAATATCGATTCTGTTTTCTTCGATCGTAAATTTGTTTTGTGATGACACATACAAAAATATCATGATTGATTCTTACAACTCAGGTATTCGGGCTATATGCCCGAAACTGTAAAAGTTCCCATTGTATATTTTTTAATGTGCTTCACTTTGCTACTGCTGTTGCGCCGACTTCAAACGACTTGTTTTTTTCTTTCCGCTTCAAGAACTGGTTATAATCGTTAAAATCCAACGTTTCATTTCCAATGCCGGAGGCCTCTTCATGGCTTCAGTAACGTAGCTAGGGGTCAACGGAGGGGGAATTTCATTCCTCATTAATTGCTATGAATTCAAAACCCAAACACCCAGTGGTATCCATTGAAACCATAGAAGTTTGCTTCAATTCGAGTGTAAGTTGTAATTTTTCCTCTTTATTTGTACATGTCTTATGAGTGATGCTAAGCTCATGCTGCCAGCTAGTTACCATATTGGCTTGTCACCAACTTACGAAGTTATTGGAGAAGTGAAGAAGTTAAGCAGGTTTCGCGCCAACAGTCATTAAATTTTTCCCATTTTGATCGTTCTGCAAGGCACCATTAGTTGTTTATGAATAATTTTTGTAGGCGTTCGTCAATATATCTGTCATATGATAAAGATAAAATCGTGGGAGGACTAGATATAGCTTTGCATTGTGATAAAAATCCTTCGTATCTTGTATTTACTGTAAAAGCGGCTGGTAATATTCTCGTTTCCTCTGCTACTATTTTCCCCGCGTTCCCCGCCATTTTATTCGGTCGCTGAAAGCAAATGAAGAAATAAGTCACATTGGTCACCCATAAGCACATGGTAGTAACAGATGAGCACATGTATTAGCACCATGCCTTTGTGTTCCAAATGGTGAACACCTCGTGGGTGCCAACCTTTTCGGGAAAATCCTTCCTTTTGCCGGAATTTACTACATTTATTTGAATTTTCTATGAATGGTGGTGGAAGGTACTAACATTCTTTACCATGGTAAGAAGCTATAACTGTGAAAAACTGATCTAGTTCATGATAAAAAATTTTGCTGCCGGCTTGTTAAGCAGTCCGCATTTTAGCTATTGCCTCTCGCGTGATTTAGACTGACAAAATTAATTCATGTGATATATTGTTATTGTTTACTTATTGTTAGTTGATATGTATCACTTTCATTTCAATAAATCAATTCTTAGGTTCCGAAAAAGTAGCAAATTGTTATCATTAGTTTAAATCAGCGGAATACATAATTGGAAAATGGGTTAAATCATAAATCAATGCGTAAAGAATCATGATTGTAGGTACCTACATCATTTCATTGAAACTTATCAACTTCTTCTTTTATCTTTTTTTCTCTTATAAATGATATTGGTCTCTTAGAACTTCTCCCCCCAGGTGAAAACACTGGTCAATCGGCGATACTGTTTAAAAGAACAAGACATAGGTCATCTGTTTTTCTGTATTGCACATTAATTTATGTTAAGAGAACTAGATAAGGCATTATCTGTTGTTGGATAAGTATGGAATTCGATTCATTCATCAATTTTTTCTTCCACATAATCGGCGCTTTTGACCGGGAGAAAAGATTATTTTTATAGGAGTGGATGGTAGGGAACCAGGGAGGAGAGAAACCCGGCGTCGGCATTTGCCCACTGCTAAAAAAATACGTCGAACGGACAAAGGCTGAATGTTCCTTCGGAAGGACGGAGTACTATTCTCTAGCCACCAAGCTAACCCCGGTTAACTACTTTCGTTCTCATGGTAACATTTTTAACGCACCTAGATCATCTGTCATGGAAATGGTAGGTCCATATCCGATTCCCTTTCAAGTCAAACGTTTAGGTACCGTTTCAAATGCGCTTTCTTCTTCCTACCCCGTCTGTATTTTGTTTTTCCGTTTACATGTTCCCGATGCCATTCTGTGATTATTGGACTCTGTGGCCGCGGGGTAGAGTTCTCGCCTACTAACCCCATATAATCGTGGGTTCGAGTCCCGCCTGAGTAGATTTTCTTCCACTTACGGCATGGGTCATTGGCGGCTCCAAGGGGCAATTGCCCCCACTAAACCCGGGGTATTTTATTTATTTTTTCATAGACCTAAAACTAAAAGCCAAAATTATTTTATGTTGTGAAGTACGATGGTATTATGCCTGATGGTAGTATGCCTAAGGCATATGTCTTACGCTAAATAAGAGTTTCTTTTTCATTTTACTCATAGTTTGTTACGATTTCCCGAGACGAGACCCCCGGACTCCCCTTTTCCTGGGAAGTATTTCAAAACTCTAGAGCCAGTGGTTATCTCCTCGCCCCCCCCCCCTCCCCCCACGAACCTCTGGTCTGGAGCCGCCCCTGGCATGGTTATAAATGTGATGTGTATGAGTTAAATGTTTGAGACGACTACATATTCCTAATTTCTCTCTGAATAAATACGTGATTAATATTATTATCCCTGGTACATATTCCGCGGAAGCAGGTCTATGCATCAGGAATTGAAAATTTAAGAGGATGCCGAGCAGATCTACATCTACAAAAAACCCTGCAAGACACCTCAGGGGTGTGTGGCAGGGTGTGAGTAATCACCAACATGCATTACACTATACCCTAGAATTAGTGTAACTACGACTAATTATGCATTAGCATAAATCGCTAATGCTTGTCACGAGGCGAAGCCTCACAACATGCACTACTACACTACAGACTCAAGACCCATGTAGAAAACATGCAAGACGTGCTGTTAGTATGTACTAGGTAACAGATAAGGATTCAAGTATTAGGAGTACTACTACTACTACTAAGAGTTACACTACCTAACGACAAACCTAGATAAAAGTCTCATGGGCAGCTGTTATGGTCCCTTATATTCCGTGGGAAAAATGACATTTTAAATCAGTCCGTTCTGCAGTCTAGTTCCCTAATTTTTTTCTCATGATCTGATCTACCGTAGTATGTCGGATTTCGTAAAATATTATCAACGTCGTCAGAGAATAGAACAGATGGGTACGTACATTCAAAAACTTCTTATTTCCATGCACCAATAATGACTCTGCAACAAAAATAGATGGAGACTCTTTAAGACACCCAGTTAACGTAGAGAGCTCTCGGGCTTCGGGTTATCCATAACTTCCGACGTTTCGACGAGTGACACGCCTATCATCTTCTGCGATCCAAGAATCCAATCGAATTTTCTTGTAAATGGGTGAAACCCGAGAGCTCTTCATTCACATCATTCGCCGGGAATGCCTTCAGCCTCATTTGCCGGGAAAGCCACGTGCATCAGTTAACATAAAATTTGCATAGTCCTTCCATATTCCCTCTCTTTTTCATGCCTTATGTCCCAGCACCACCTGCGGCGGTTCGCAGGTAGTTCGTAGGTGCATTTGTAACTCGCGTTTTGTTAATTTTTAAGCTGTTGAAATCTAGTATAGTGTATCGGAAGCGTCGCGCGTTTTTAGTATTACTCCTTGTCTACGATTTCTTCAAGCGTCAATCGTCAAACTTCCAACCGTCGTCGACAGTTTATGAATGCGAGTCCGACCTCCCACGGCCGCGGCAGGGTTAGATAAAAACTCACGGAAGATGTATTTTACTCGTCCACGGCGGAGGGGACGAAAGTCAGTGTGGGGTAACAGCTGTGGGTCGATATTGAAATCCGGGAAAAGGGCAGTGATTCGAGAGTAAGCAAGGTAGAGGTATACGACACAGTTTCAGGCAATACCTTGTGGAAGTCAATCATACTGGGAGTCACCTCACCTCCAACAACTACACCCCACCCCCACTCCTCCCCCCTCCTCCCCTTCTCCTCCTTTAACCTCTTCCTTTCCACCCCCCCTACTTTTCCCAACGGTTTTGTACTATCATAGAGTAAGCATACTCTATGATAGTACAAATATGCTTACTCTATGGTACTATATATACCACTTATGCTTGACTTACTGTTCACCTGATGATGTAGCACTGCTACGAAACCATGGTCGTGTTAAATAAATATCTAAGTGGAAGCTGCAGTGTTCAATCCTTTACTCCCAAGGTAGAGGTATATTATAATTGGAGATAGTCAGTGGCGTAATTCGTTGATAGCAAGGGGTGGCAGTTGCCACCCCAGAATTTTGAAGTTAAAATGTCAATAATTTACAAGCAATAGGAAAATACAACTCTACATGCTCGGTCCTTTCTTCATTCTTCATTAATCATGCCTAATTTAGGAGGACCCCCGGACACCCCTACCACCTGGGGGGTATTCCATACCCCCCCTCCTATGGTTTAAATGGGGTAGGCCTTGCTATCCCATTTAAAAAGCTGAAATTACGTCCATGGAGAAAGTCTACCGATCAAGGTAGGTTTAGATAGAATCCCTCCCCATCGACTCTTTTTACGATCGCAGGTCCGTCTGCTCACTCGATCACCGATAGCCAGGCATACCTCTCTTCTCACGATTCACAAAGCCATTCTGTTTCTTCCCCGTCCCCGCCTATCCCCTTGATCACGGCCGGCCCACAGTATACCCATGAGTATACCCTTGCCTCTACCTGCCCCGCTGCCTCGGCCAACAGCGTATATACCCTTGCTCCATTCACCTATTCTGTCTCCTTTTAATTTCCTTCAGCAACAATAATTTCAGATAGGATAAATCACGGGATAATGCATTGAGGGCCTTATTTATAGTCACTCTTATCCCTTTCTAGCCCAAAGGACCTCTAGGCCCTTGGATTGTGCGTCCTTGTATTAGATGTTTTTGGGTACCGTGAGTAGAGAATGGTTGTGGGCGAGAATTGGTAAGTAAGAACTGAAAACGCCGGGTAATGAAATCCAGCCGATCTAATTCTGGGTACTCAGTAAGTCAATATGCATAATTGCGGATAAATCTATATATATATACAAAATAGAATGTTTGTCTGTTTGGTTGTTATACAAATCTACAGTTTTACTCTGATCGTGCTGAAATTTTGCAGGCTAATGGTTCAAGACAGGAGGAAAATTAAAGACTATTTTAAAAAGATCTCAGGGCCCCAAAATATCCCAATAAGGGGCCTACGCTACGTATTTGGTTTTATTCAGTGGTTTCATGTTTTGTTTTTTGAAATTACTTCCGCTCAAGATAGAGGGTTGGGATTTTTTATATCCTAGTGGCTGAAAAATTGAAGTTTATAATTATTTCTGTCAATTATCTTTTTCAATTCGTATTTGGCTGAAAATCGCGTTTTTAGCTGCAAAAATACACATTTTTCTCTGAAATCAACAATAGCATATTTCCTTGACAACCAGATTTAGGACTTTGACGCATTTATAATTCATTTTGCTTAGTTAAGCTGAATAGGAATGCTAAGCATTGGATGTTTGCAGTGGTTTATTTTTTTTGCTTTTTAAAACTACTTTTCACTAAAGGTAGCATTTATTTTATCAGGTGCCCAAAAGATGAAGTTTCTCATTTTTAAAATCGATTCTCTTCTTATTTGATGAGTTATGAAGAAAGTTTGATCCCGAGCACAGCCGGGCAATTCAGCTACTACATGAATAGTCGCAATCTTCGAAATATCCAAGGATATGTTATGGCTATGATATGGAAATTTTTGCTTTGGTTCCTTCTTACCCTAGCGAAAATGTGCAATATGTGCGACGAGTTTGGCATCACGTCACATTTTAATTGACAGATGTCAAGGCGTAAAATTGTTGAAACATCAGCAAATTTTTAATATATTATTTATTTTAAGTTTGTGCACATTATTTTATGATAGTTATTTTCATTTATTACATTATGTTTTTGACATGAGGACCCCAGGGGGAGGAGACACTTCCTGCCAGATGTAGGGGGAGCTAAAGGGTCCTCTAGGGGCTGAAATGATACTAAAGTTCCATAATAAGGTTGAAAAGTTAAAAGCCATTTTCCATAGATAAAAATTTTGAAAGACTTTATTACGACCTGGGTTCAAATGTTTTAAACATCATCTTCAGGTTGTTGTCATCATCATCAGCTGAAACTGATGTGTAAAACATAGGTCGTAATAAGGTCCATTAAAATTTTCCGTGGAAATTTGCTTGAACTGTTCAACGTTATTATGCTGAAATCCCACGCCATAACGCCTGAATCTTCGGAATTCACTATAAATTCCGTTCTTGACGAAGAGGCCTGCTAGATACTGGGTAACCCCTGAGTAAAAACTATAAATTTGGCCCGTAGTTATAATAAACGTGTACTTACCGACAGGTTGTTGCGAGGGGGAAGAAGATGTTTGAGTATGAGAGTAGCTCTTGTAAAACATCGAAGTTCCAAGAGAAAAAAACACCTGAAATATATATAACTGTTTCAGGCTGGACCTGGTGGAAGTTGTCAATATTCATAATAATGAATAAAAAACACTTGGTAATCTTCCATAGATTTATTTCTATGGCACGACGCGTTTCACCACTCTGTGGCATAATCATATTCTGCCACAGAGTGGTGAAATGCGTCGTGCCATATAAATAAATATGTGGAAGATTACCAAGTGTTTTTATTCATTATGAATGCCTGAAATAGAGTGATGGGGCTGTGTATAAGGTGCTTTATTCGGCGGAGATGAAAAGTTCAAAGCACGACATGGAAATGAGTAGATGTGTATGTTAGACACGAAGTATGGTTGCGGTGAAAAAATAATCAAGTTCTACAATATAAATAGGTTAGTAATGACTTTTTCGCAAACGCATGGCTAGTGAATTATCACAGGCAGGGCCGGCTTAAGTCAAAATTTTCACCCGGGCGAGAGAGTATTCCGGTGCCCCCCCTCCCCGCTTATCAAACCCATTCACCAGTTAAACGTTGTAGTAAAAAATATTTTTTCACCACCTCGGCGCCCCTTCCTTTGCGGCGCCCCTGTCAGTCGCCCGGGCCTTAAGCCGGGCCTGATCACAGGCACTGTGATCAGGCCCGGCCAGGTGAAAATGCCGTGCTAAACCCGGAGATAGACTGCATCACGGCTTGACATACTTTTGAGATTTAAGGGATTACTATTTCTCTGCAATACTATTATTTTTAGTGGTGGTCTACAGATTAAGGTGGGTTGGGATAAGGGAGTTTCCAAAAAAACCTTTTTTTGACCGTCAACTCCTTCAAGAATTTCTCAACATTTTATCAACTCCCTCGTATTAACTATATTGTCCGTTGTGTCGGGCGTGACTTCGTGGAATTTGCTTCGTGATGTCAGGAAGCACCTGATGATGAAGAGCTTCGTCGAAACTTAGGTCGTGTTTGAATAAATCTATGTGGAAAAACTTAAGTTATTTATCATTTTACTTTACTATATTGCGTAACTATAATAGAACAAGCACGAAAGATGCTCATGTGACCATAAGGTTCTTTATTTGACAAGTGTTTTTTACTTAATGAAAAGTGTCTCGTATGCCGTATTTTTAAATTAAACAGAACAAGTTGGTTGGCGATCTGATCTTAATTCAAATTATTAAAGAAAAATAGTTTTGATCGAGAAATATCGAGGTAATTGTTGCATATCACGTCTAAATGTAAGATGTAACCCAATAGTTTATAGTTATGAATTATGCAAGTGATTTTTAATGATCCTTATTTCCATCGACCCAGGATCGACCCCCCGAGCGCGTATCGACTCCTCTTCATGTCATATTGACCCCTGTGGGTATCATCAACCACTTTGGAGACCCCTGGTTTAGAGGGGCTGCAATATGATCTTTTGCAAGGACAAGTCCCTTCCCCATTTAACTACATACGACTATCAACTTCATTAGCTCGGGATATTTCCTCCCGTTTTTCATACTCATCCAAAAAGCTTATTTTGAAGCCAAATTACTTTCTTCAGACCACTTTCCTTGAGTTTAAACTTGTATTGAGATTACCATATTCTGTTAAAATTTATTTCGGTGCAGAAATTGGATGTGATGGTGCAGTGATGTTTTTGAACTAATTTCAGAAATATTAGTCGTTTACGGATGGAACGCCAGCCTAATGGATCAAATGATTTGGAAGGCTTCCAGAATTTTGGAATACAGATTCATGATCGGGTTATTCCTAACGTTATGGATGCTTTGCCAAATCCTCAGTGGGGAATTCCAGCCTCATGTCCGGCGGGGGGTCCTTACGTAAACATTTTGTTTTCGTACCTGCACCTCAAGCTCTAAGGAGAGTTGGTGTCAGATGAAAACTCTTGAGAAGTAGAAGGTACGAAGTTATTAGTCACGTTCTGAGACATTAAAGCCTCCTGAAAACGATAATGGAAGGAGAAATGAATGGTGAAGATTGGAGAGAAAACTTAAGGATCGGATAGGTTGAGAAAATCATGATAGATGTTAAAATTAGAAATATGTAGTTCATGCCGTGTGCGGTTTACAATAGTATGTACTAATATGATGAAAAAATAATATTTTAACTGGATAAATACTTTTTACTAACGCAATATTTCATACAGGTATTATGGAAAAAAAGTTTTATAAGTTCAATACAAATTTTTAATTGAATAGCTTCTATGAAAATTTTTTCATATTTCGCAGAAATGCGATGGATTCGTAAAACTCACGCGGGATGCGTTTTATAAAGAAAAATGCCATTTCACGTGGAGAATTTCACAGCCACGTTAAACGCGCAGTCTATACGGTAAGAAAGTTTACTAGAACAAAGTACATGTCTACTATCCGAGGTATAGATGTTGAAGCGCTAACGGGAGAAGGGAATTAATTTTCTCGTCGATGACACCCATATGAAGCAAACTCTTTACAAGCTTGGGTGAGACAAATGAGGAAATTGAACGTAACAAGTATTATCAATCAATAACTGAACCAGCAATGTATTTCGCACAAAACCAACTAAATTACAAACAAATTACCAACAGGTCGAGAGCCTGGCGACCGCTTTGCGAGCTTCCACTCAGAAAATGAATAAGTTATACAAGTACGAGAGGCTGAGCTTCTCTCTAAGTAACATTGACTGTAATGCAGCAGGTTTACACAACGATGTCTCCCGGTCGGCGTCTCGACTGCAAAAGAGAGCGTTCTCAGGGTTGAATCAGCTGAGGTGGTGGGTTGTCGGTATGGTCAAAAGTGGAATGGGTTAGCTTAGGATATAGGCGATTGGTAGCCTTGGAGGGGAGGTAATAATGGGATGGGTAATATATGTGGTGGAAATTTTCAATTGGAGCAACCGGAAGTTTTCTGACTCCGGCCGCAGAATACAGGACCACAGCCTTTGTGCCTTGGTCAGAATGACCAAATTTCAGTAATCCTTCCTCACTTCAGGGACTATATAAACGATGGAGGACCTGGCGAGGGAAAGGCGCGGCAAAAGGCGTGGTGGAAGTCGTGGCAGAAGTTGCTGGCAGAAGTCGCTGCATTTTGGAGTCGTAGGCATTTTGGCCGTCACTGTCGCACATGTAGCCGAAGGAATAGCCCGAGGCGCGCCTTGTCATGCGCGCTAAGTCCTTCGTCTAAGTGCGGAGGGTAAACGGTCCGCAGAGGGGAAACATGTCCAAAGAGGGGAATTTAGAAAAAAGAGGGTGAATAAAAAATGCCACAATGCTTATGTTGTGGTTGTACCAAGCCAGTTTATTTAATTCAAATGAACGTCAGGATCCGGGAATCAGTTAGATCTCCAAAAAGAGGCGATTCGCAGAAATATTTTATCCCAACTGTGCCAAAAAATGAAGCACGGAAAAGCATATAAACAGCATATTTTATCACAATTTACTCTCGCGCTGAATCCTTGCGTATTATTCTAGTTATGGTTTGTCTGAGGTGGCCTCACAATCCACATTACCTCGTATAATAGAGACTTCACTGTATTCTTGTCTTATGCGGTCTGGAGGTTGTTTGCTGTCTACAATAGTATATACTATATTGTAATTTGGTAAAAGAAGAAGAATATTTTGACTGATTTGATACTTTTTATGTACACAATATTATCGAACATATTTTGTGACCAAATAATATCGTTTTATAATGTCAATAAAAAGTTAATTCATTAACTGTTAGTTACGGAAACTGTTTGCATATCTCGCAGAAATGCTTCGAAGAAATCTTGATTTTTTTTAACCACCACAATCTTTCTGCCAAAGAAGCATGTCGGGAGCAAATCATTAAATTCGAACCTAGGTCTTCGGAGTGGAAAACCTATCCACCACAATATTCTAATCCTTAGGAATAATTAATTACCCCTAATCCTGTAGAATCTGCGTGCTATAATTTACATAACCAGGATGGAGTGCGATCTTCTTCTTGCCTCTTAGATATCCCTAAAATTTAGGTGTTAATTCCCGGAAATAGTCATTTGTAATGGTTCTTCATTCGGAAAAGTGGCGAAGCACTAAAAAAAAAGAATTCAAGTATTTTCTCAAACGTTGGACTCCTTGTTTGTTTACAACATAGGGAGTGTTTCTATGTCATCGTCTGTTTCTTGGCTAAAAGCCTCAATGAATCTTCTGTGGAGATTGATGAACGAGCGACATACTACAGCGATTAAGTCGTGAATAGTTGGCATTAATGTTTTATGCCGCTAATGTCGTGTAACTAATTCGGTATTCGGTACGCGCTCAGGTCTCCATTTGCGGACTTATCCTTGTCTTCGAAATTTATTTTACGTTGTATTTAACCCTTTCAATCATTACCTACGGGAAATTTTACCAGAATATGTCTCTGTTGTTAGTGATTGATGCCGACAGTAGGAACAAAAAGTCTCAGAAAATATGCTTATGTTATTTCAAACGTGCAAAGAAAAAAATCAATCTTTTGAGGGCTAGCAGATAGTGTAGCCCAGTGTAGCCTAGCTGATGGAAGGACTTGGTTGGAAGTCGCTAGAGACTCAGAGGCTACACGCTAGGCTAAGATTGCGTGAAAACATTCAGATCACGCGAGTTCCAGTGTGACATTAAGTATTATTATTTTAATTCCGCTCTATATTTATGGAGTTAAGACTAGAAGGGATAAAATAAAGAGGCTGACGAACTGATTGGTACGAAATTCTTTCATTAGTGACTACAAAAAAAAAACAGAGCGAGACACTAGTGCACTGCAATAACAAATAATGTACTTTCGTAATTTCATCTTTCAATTCCTTTTTCCTATTTCCTCCGTTTCTCATGGCTGGTGTCCTGAAACCCCCTGCCATACCACTCTCTATTGGCTCGCAGGGAAATATGTACCTAGATGTGGGAATGTCATTCACGGCCGTGTGAACAGAACAACAGTACGCTAGTTAGTACGAAATCTCTGGGTTCACAAACTAGCGTAAAATATAGCCATACCGATTTCTCTGCTGGTAGAAATATGTGTACATGCGCTACGCGACGATTACAATGATTATGTTCTTGACAATATTGCCGTGGTGCTTTCAATTTACCGCAATAGCCGGGTTTTGGTGGCCGAGGTGAGACGAACAATTGAAGAGCAACAAGTGCATTTATTCACTGCTAATCGGTACTGCTTGTGTGCGCGCGAGACGGACTGCGCATGCGTGAATAGGCGCTTTGAGTTGTTTAGTTTAATTTGGTCGCTTGGGGATCGCCAATCGCTTCCGTCAATAGCCAGCTATCGACATACTAAATTGAAAGCAGTCTTGGTATGAGTTCTGATCCTTTCGATACGTTATGTATAACCCTATTATCCTAATGCGCTTGAGTTCTGACCCACTATTCGGGCTTTATAACGACATAAAGATTCTTAATAAAACTTCTTAATAAGAATCTTTATGTCGTTGATAAGAATCTTTATGTCCAATTATTTCGGTACCGATTTTTTTTTTACTTCGGTACCGGTTCCAAGCTCAAGAACGGGTGGAACCGAAGAACCGAACCGACCCATCCCTAATTCTTATACTTCGTTTTTGTTATGGATACGCAAAAGCTCAGGTTATTCACCAATAACTTGGGTATTTAAACATAATTTTACAGGTTTTTATGAGGCATAGCGAAGAATAGTGTTGGGGCAATTTTGAGGAATCGCGCACTTGGTTCACATAAAGAATTTGAGGGAATATGTTCCGCGACGAATTATGCAGATTCTTCGGCCGACATTTGTTCACTCCTGCTTAGGACCTGTTTATTTCTTAATATTTTATTTATTTTTGCTCATGCTTTCGCCAAACCATCTCAGCCTTTTAATAGATAAAATTTCTTCGCCAAGTGTCACTGTGTTACAGTAGCTGCCAAGTCAAGGGTTGTATAAAAATTGTTCTTACTTTTCGGAAATAGACATTCATGCAGTCCTTTTCTTTCTCTTGTTTTCTCTTTTCTCTACCAGCAGCCATATTCTTTGGAAGTGGAATAGAAAAATCACCGTGCAGTCAATCAAAATTACCTTACTAACGTCATTTTGCTCCTAGAAAACCTGGTACTCCTTGATCGAAAAGAAATCTAGGGGCCCTGAACTCAGGCTCTAGAAGTGTGTTTTCCGGACGATAGATAATCTTAGAAAAACACTAGCAGTGCAGACGTATCGGCTGAGTCCTTTCATTTATTGCGTAAATTTCACACGTAGTTGGGTTTAATACTGCTCGGACTCAAACCTCACCTTTCTGTTGATAAGTTTTATGATAACAAGTATATACCTTTTGATTTACGGCGAAATGGATGCAGATCTACATTAAAAGAAAAAAAATCCTCAATGTACACTGTACAGTGATGCTGAAGGGCCTTTGAGTATGTATTCCTTTCCATGGATTTTGGGTAATAGAGTATTTTTAAGTGTAACTCCGTGATGGATGATAATTTCCAATTTTCAAAATTGTAATGCACCCTCATCAACGACCAAAACGTCGCTTCTCAAGGATACTTGCCCACCTATTTTTTCCCATCCCCTGTCATGTTCTCCGGCTTCATTTGTTGTCAACCTTTTATATTGGCGTGCGTGTCCGCTCTTCTGCAACACTGCGCGCGCCATGGATACTTGCCCGGGTTGCTCCGCCGTCACCATGACTTTATTACGTATGAACAATAATCGTTACGGCCGATTCACTCTGAATTAGGAACATAACGTAGGGGCATAACATAAGGACTATTGAGTCGGGTGCTTGCAAAAGTAGTGGAGGCGGTCACAATGCACCGTAATTAAGTTAAAAAAACGTAGAATATGGTATACGTTTTTTTTTTAATTATGTCGGTCAGTTTTCCAATCACGACAAAGTGCGAGGTTTCAAGTTAACCAATCACAAGCGATTGTTTCTTGTGCTCCGTCGCCAAAAGGAAGCTCAGAATGTTTTCATAGCAACGATAGTAAAATCGGAATGAAATCGAAACTCGTGTTTTTTTAAATCTACCTAAGTTTTTTTTGCCACTATTTTATTCCTCAATTCAGTACAATACCTACGTAATAGTGCAGGGAATTACTCATTAGCTAACTTAAGCAAAAAAGGAGCTATTCGTAGAAATTAGTTGGCCTAAGACATTATGAGCGATCGTTATTTGTTAACTTTATGTTATGTCTTTACATTCAATGACATCCAGGATTTTTAGCAATGATCTAATAAAATTAAATAAAAATATAATTTCAAGAATCCTCAAAAGTTCTCGGGAAATACGGGATTTCCCGGTTTCGATTCCCACAGATTCCGAAAATGTCTGGAACGTGGAAACCCCATTTGTAACTTAGGGTGGAGGGAGATGAAATTCGTATTTCTCCCAGTTGTGTTTTGGCTTTCGGAATTTCTGGCAGCCGTGATCTAAACCTCCTGTCAAACGTTATTAATTCACTCCAACGGAAGTGTCGCCCATTTTAATCCGTTATTTGTCATCATCTGGAAAGGACGAAGTGTTTTTAGAGTATCTATATGTCTGACTAAGCAGAGCATTTTTCTCCCTGTATCGCGGATTCCTTAGAATTTAGTGCATCTTGAGTGGATCTCATATGTTTTTGTTTTCAATGTTTAATTACCCAATGGAAACGATTGGATCCTTCCGTATTGGACACGAGGGAAGTAAGATTATTGTCGTGACCCAGGTTCTATCCTCCTTCCCTTCGCTTATGTCTCTAATTGAAAATTCTGTACACATTCTTTAAAAAATAACTTCACAAAATTCCGTGGGTGGTTCTGCAGATATTCATAAAAAATTGAAACACCCTTTTAAAGGAATTAAACTAGAATTCCTTGGTTCTTCCTGTCTATTTCTTCGCGCATTGTGTTGAAATTCTTAATAAGTTCTGTGAGAAATTATGTATTAAAATAATATTTTTGATATATGTTAGAAAATTTTTGTCGACTATCATAATTATCATTATTGTATTTTTTCTGGTTTGGTTGTGTATTGTTATCCTGACTGCTGTCGCGGTGGGAGCGTGCGGTGTAACGGGGTTCGACCTTGAACTGGGACTAGTTTTGAGCAGGGATGTGACCCGAAAAGGCACTTTACGTTTAGTGCCGTACCTGGGAGGCACCCTAACTCGGAGTCCGAGCCTTTGCGTTGAAGGAGACCCAACCCTTCACCACGGGTGGTTTGTGGCACCAACTGACCAGTCACACTATAGTTTATAACTTCTTAAAGTTAAATATAAATCACAAAGCTATGTTCGTCTTTGTGCAACACAACTAGTCACGCTGATGAAAATGGTTTTTTCATCGAAGTCATACGATAGATATTAACCAATTTACGTGCTTTAGTAATTAAATGTACATTAAACTGGCTTGGTTTACTAATGCACGTAAAATGGATAATATCTATCGTATAACTGTGTTTAAAAAACCATTTTCATCCGCGTGACTAGTGCAACACAAAGACGAACATAATTGTGCGATTTATGTTTAACTTTAAGAAGTTATAAACTATAGTGTGATTGGTCAGTTGGTGCTATAAACCACCCGCGGTTAAGGGTTCGGTCTCCTTCAAAGCCGAGGCTTGGACTCCGAGTTAGGGTGCCTCCCAGGTACGGCACGAAACACAACGTGTCTTTTCGGGTCACATCCCAGGTTTTGAGTGCCTGGTGTGGAATCATCCCGTGCCTTGAACCCATGCTCGGTATTTCGTAGGTGTACATACAGATCAAGGAGAGTAGAGAACTCTCTACTCTCCTTGATACAGATATTTCTCCAGCCACCTCACCAGCGTGATCTCCGACCTCTCTTTCTTTCATAAATTAATTGGAAATATGGGTAATGCCACTGTGGAAGAACAAGATTTGCCGGAAGGAAGACAAATCTAGAGTCGGACAACGGGGAGGAATAGGGGTTGAAATGTGTCAACTTAGGACCCTAAAATACTCTACCCTATGATATATGACCTATTTTATTGGATTCATTTTAGTTTGGCAATATATGCGTTTTTCATCATAATTACGAAACAATAGTTTTGGGATAAATTAGGGTATAGTTTTTTTTATTTATGAAAGCACTGACCCCTTCCAGGCTCCCATGTGGTCTAGTGGTTAGGATATCTGTCTTTCACCCAGAAGTAACTGGTTCAGTTCCCGGCATGGGATTTTAGTATCGTTTTGCATTTGTGTCGATAAAGTAAGTTGCACTCCACCTTTCACATTTTAGCCCTCATTTTGCGTACGGTTTCATGGTATTGAATACTCATTGTGTTGATTTGAAATATTTGGTTGGTTTTAATTTAACAACAAAGTTGGATGTGCACAGCGAAGATTTGCATGGTGCGTAAATATAGTTTATTAAGTTGATAGGTATTAGCACCATGATCGTACTGCTAGGAGATGAATGGGAGGGGAACTGGGGGGAAATGCGAGGGGAACATTAGAACTAGGGAGGAAAGATCCTTCTTAAGAAAATTACAACGAAGAAAAGACGTGCATATTTACTGATTCCGAGTTATAACAGCCTCCTCATATTTATAATGGGAGGAGCAAGTTTGGGAAGAATTATCGAAGAAGAACAAGGAATTCATTTATTACTATGTGATTAATTTATGATGATGGATGGAAATTATGTTGGACTTCAAAATGAGGAATTACGGAGAAATTAACTATTTAGCTAAAAAAAGGAATGCAATGGACTGGTGCATATAGGCTTGTGCGAAGACCGATTTTGGTCATCGATTTTCGATGAAAAAATTTCATCGAAATGTTTCGATGACGATGGCTGTCATCGATCAGCATAGAGTGTACACGATGATCGATCGATGACTATCGATGAATAACGATGATCGATGAATGTCGATGATCGATGAATGCCGATGATCGATGAATTACGATGATCGATGACTCTCGATGAACTGTGCAGTAGTGATGAGCGATATATCGCTGTGATTGAATCACCGATACTGAAAAGTAGCAATCACAGCCTGTGACTAAATAATCGAAATCACTTTGACGGTGAATTTAGCCGATTTAGCTCAGGCTGCTACCGCTGCTACCAACTGCACCAGTGCAACCAACGAATACAATGCTACCACTGCTACTACGTATTAACTGTGATTGAACGTGATCACTACTTCTGTATCGTCTACCACAAACTTGAGGAAAAATATGAATTCCAAACATCCCACTGTGGCCCTGCCATCGTCCTCAAGGCGCAATAGCTGGGGTGCTTATACTTTATACATACATTTTAGATCTAAGGCGTTCAAATGAATGGAAAAAAAGATGAAAAATTAGTGATATAAGGATATCGATCATCCTCATCGATGGTTCTTATCGACATCAATGATTCGCATCAACTCATCGACTCATCGGCATCAATGATTCTCATCGACTCATCGACATCGATGGTCGATGACATTCATCGTCATCGATTACAGTCATCGCACCGCGATGACTAAAATCATCGTCGATGACTTCGATTAATCGACTCATCGCACAAGCCTAGGTGCATAAACCAACCTTTTCATTGGTGACTGCTGATGACGATGAGGTACAACATTATTGAGCATTCTACTAGCTTAGTGGTAGGGATTTGGACTCTCCTTTCCCTACCTTCCCCATTACTGGGACATCTTTTTTTCCTGAACATTGCTTGCTCGCCATCGTCTTTCTTTAAGTTCCTCATGCCCTCTGCCACTCCTTATGTCGCCCAAAATTCCTATCTTCTTCCACGCTTCCACGGCGTTTTTTCCTCTATTCAACGGGCCCTCACCTCTCAACACGTCCTCCATCCATCTTTTCTGCCTTCGCTGAATCTCCGCCCCCAACTTCCTTTCCTTACTACCACCATATCCAAAACGAGGTTAAAATTAGGTGAAAAAAAACTGAATGTCTTAAGAAAATTTGAAACCGATCTTTTCAACGAGTCAGAAGTTTTCCTGAACCCCTACGTACAACGGTGGATTAAATCGTAACTATAAGCTTAGGGAATAGACTGCAGGGACGAGTTTAGAAATGTTTTTAATGGGTCCACTTCGACCTGAAGACGCCTCCGGTAAGGGGGAGAAACTGTTGTCTGAAACTGATGCCGACACACGCAGCTGTATCGGAAGATAAGATCCAACATATCAAGCCGCTGCGGAAGACTTCGCTCTCACTACAGCAACCATTTTAGTGGATGAAAAAGTTTTATATATTTATCTTGAGTTTGATTGTAAGGGTGTTATGCCGTAATTCTACTGTGGGCACGAATTGTGCAATGTTAAGTGAGTTATCATACCTATCAAGTTATATTATATAGTTTATGTGATCTTTACTTTATATATTACAATGAGTCGCGGCTTAATTTCGCCTAATTTATCTGGGTGGTCAAGTCTGCCAATGTAAAGATGGATTCCATTAATCTCGTCAGCTTCAGAATGAAACTTGGGTCCACGTTACTTCTCTTTGTCGAACAATTTTGCTGTTATAAACTACTGAAAGTCTACTTTCATTCTAATGGTAGAATTATTGGTGTATTGTATACTTGAGCGAAACTCACTAAGGTTTCTCAATGACATGTTATGAAAAATATGGCTTCGTAGTTTCAACTGCTTTAATTTTGCATAAATAAGTTTCGGTGGTTTAGTAGTGTAACATTTTCAGTGAATTAATCTTAATAACTGAGTCCTAACTTGCGCGCAACAGTTAAGCACAGCAATCCCATGGTTGAGTGACTGAATGAAGTCATTATATTACGTTCCTTGAAGATTTGTGACTCAGTGTGACATTTAATGAAGCAGGAAAGGTCTAGGAGCACCCACGGAGTGGGTGACGTTTTTTTGTGTGTGGACAGACGTAAATGCCTATTTCCGGGGACGTTTAAAATTTTGGTCCGCGCGACACGTTCCCTATTTCCACCCATGCGGTCAGAGCGATTTCATCCGTCCGGATTTTGTTGGATGGTTATTTTCGGAGGCGGCCGACAACTGAAGATTATTCATGCCGTTTGGGATAGAAGATAGAGTTGAAGAGAAACCCGGCGTTGGCATTAGCCTACTCTTAACGCCTATTCCACGATTGGTCGCCAACGTCAAGCGTTTTGATTCAAACAGGTTTCTTCAAGCTAATCTCCATTGAGATTCTTGACAAATCCGGCTCCTCTAGTGGTTCCTTTTGATTTCTTTAAATACATCATAAACATTATATAAAGAGATTAAAAGAGATTAGAGCGATTGATAAATAGATAGATAGAGAGATAAAGAGATTAAAAGGTGTGCTATTTCTTGAAGGAAAGTCGGAGGTAGTATGAGGAGTTTATCAAGGAAAGAGTGATTGTCTAGAAAGCAAAATATTGTAGTTAAAAAAAATGTTTACCCCTTCCCGACTTTTGATTGTACGATTAAGGCAAATGATGAAATATTTTAAAAAGTGGACGATTATGTGTATCTTAGCCGAATGTTTCTGAAAGATAGAGGAATAGATGGAGAGATTGTAAGGCGTTCGAATGCCGGGAGGAAAGTCGCATGTAGTTTGCGGAGCATATATGGGAATGAGTGTGTGTCTAGGAAAGAGAAAATCGCAGTGTGCAAAAGTGTTCTCCTCCCGACGTTATCATGCATGTGGAAGCGAAACCTGGGTATGTCAGGATAAGCATAAGAGTAGGCTAAATGCAGTACATGAGAAGTTTAGAGTTAGAAATGAGTGGGTCTTGAAGGAATGTGGGTTGGATGCTTTAGTGATGAACATATATGAAAGGATTTATTGGTTTGGTTATGTCGACAGAATGGATGAGAGTTGAATAATGAAACAAGAATATGATGGAGGAGTGAATGGTTTGAAAGAAATGGAGCTGACCGAGAAATTCATGGTTTAATATGATGGAAGATACCCTTAAGAAAAAGAATATTATGATATTGAATGAGAAGCAGTAACTTTGTAATTCCACATGCATTTTACATGTATACATGTGGAATTACAAAGTTACTGCTTCTCATTCAATATGCTAAGCAAATTCCATAAAGTTACGCCTGAGACAACAAAGGGAATATTACGAGTCTGAAGAACAGGAGGGCTTCTATGAAGCAATGTATGTGGGTAACTGAAGCAAAAGAGGTATGCAAGGCTAAGGTAGTTTGGAGGAAATCTTCAAAGCATAGTCTGCTTTACTAGGCCTATTACTGAGAAGAAAACATTTTTTTATCGTGTCTTCTTGAAATGGAACGGCATGATCGTAATTATGTATGTATGCACGCTTCAAAAAACACGAGTGCACAATAAATGATGGTTGAGTTTTCTTCTTACCCGAACATTTTCAATTCTTCATCCTCCCTTCATATGCTGACTCCAAGGAACCTCCATGAGACCCGTTGAGAGCAACAGTGGTGTAAGTTAGTTTTTTGCCATTTTTTACTTTGGTTCAAAGGAGCATTCATCTACCTCTTTTCTGTTTTGTTCATGAGTTTTGTGAGTCTAGCTTCCGTGTTTTTCCACTAGAAAGCAGTACTTAGGGTTTCATTCTCCATTAATTTTACTTTAAGCCTCGTTTTCCGGAAAAGCGACTTTTTTCAAGTTCCCCCCCGTGTGTCTGTGCTGCAAAGCAGCATTTTTTTTCAGGGGACGCCAATCAATTGGCTTTTGCCATATGTCCCATTTTTGACATTCCAAGTCAATATTGTTAATTTAAAAGCTCCGTTTTGAAACGGAAACTTTAATTTTGGGTAGTCATTATTAAATTAAGTCGTAGGATGGTCTACGACATATGTCCTTATATCCTTCGTATCCTTGCTTTCCTTTTGATAGCTCATTCAGTATCTTCACCTCCGAACTTTTTAGTTTTTCTGTATAGTCCTTTTTTAGTTTTATCATTATATCTCTAATTGGCGTTATACCTGATTTTCTGTAGACCGCCTCGTTTTTAATTCTCTTTTTATAAAATAGTGTTGATTTAATACATTGCCTTTCATATTTTTCTATTTCCTTTATTGCTCCTTTATTTAAGAGTCCTCCCCAGGCTTGTACTGCGTATAGTACTACCGGTCTGAGGAATGTTTCGTACATTTTTACCTTAATGGCCTTAGGTGTCGAGTTATTTCTTAAAATAACCGACAGATTTGCAGAAGTTAACCATTCCTGCCATCTACGGCACATATATATACATTTTTTTGCATCGCACATCGATATGAAAGACTGTGAGTATCGCTAAGACTGTCCTAGACGGGTAGGGGGGGTTGTTGGGCGATTGAGTGTGAGATTCACAGGGACACACACTTCGTTCAAGACGCCGGCGGCATCTAGACAAGGCGGCCCGCCAAGACTTTAAATTTAGACCGCCATCCCCCACCCACCCTCCCTCCCATATGACCACAAATACCCTCTCTTCCCCCCCTCCCCTTCCACCCCTTTTCCCCCCATGCACACAGACAGACCACCAATCCACCCTCTCAACCCATTCGGTAAACACGCGCGGTATTATCCCCCACTGTGGATTTTTTTTTATTTTCTGTTTTGCATTTTTGTTTTTTCAAACCCCCTCCCCCATCCTTCTAAAAAATTCCGCACAAACTGTTCTCTAGAACGTGAGGAATTATATGGAAATTTTATTGCTTTCCGTGGGACCAGTTCCTTTTCCAAGGGTTTTTACGGAACATTTACGCTTTAGCTCATGTTCCGTATAAGAAGTAGTTTCGGTGAAACAATGAGAAATACACGGAAACTTTCCTGGAATTCCTTAACGAGTGCTCTCTCTCTCTCTCTTGCGGAGTTAAAGAAAAATTAGTAAACATCGTCAGTTGTTAATGCCCGGTCGAGGATTTAACAATGATGAACTCAATAATGATAGTCATAAAGGAAGTAGCTAACTTACTTTACATGTTTATTGATTTGCAATTTACCGAAAACAGCACGAAAGCCTTTAACATTGGAAACGTAATAGAAAAATGACTCAAGTATATTATAAATTTGATTGTTTCAGGCTTGACTACGTGGAAGTGATAGATATCCATTTGAAATAAAAAAAACCTTGTACTTTTATACGCTTTATTTAAAAAATGCGACCGGTTTCACCATAATATGGCATCTTTTGACACATTCAGAATGTGCCAGAAGATGCCATATTATGGTGAAACTGGTCGCAGTTTTTAAATAAAGTGTGGAAAAGTACAAAGATTTTTATCAAGTATGTTAACTACAAAAGACAACTAAATTCACTGAAAGTCACAAAAACAATAAAACAACCATAAAAAATGTAAGCAAACCCGCAGAAAATACTTACAAGGAGATGAAGGAGGTCGTAGAAAAAGATAAAGGGAAGGAAACTTAGCTGCAGGAGAATTAAATGTAGTCGAAATTCTGTAGATACTGGGTCTCTGGGATATGGGAAGCCGGAATTTAGAAACATTTATGGGGTCGATGTTACGGAAATATCGAGGAAGTATGTGCATAAAAAGAAAAAAATTATATGATATCATTATTTTGGAAGGCCTCATTAAAAATGTTACTTAACAATTTAGGTCAGATATTTTTCAGATAGATAGTGATGCAGCCAAAGAAGGAATATGAATTAATGGAGTTCCTAGAGAATTTATTAAGGGATTTCTTCAAAATTTTAAATTGGAATTTCTTCATAATTTTCTTTGAAATTCAACTGAATGTGCTCAGTAATGACTGCAGAAGGTTCAAGGGAATTGTGCAGAAATGACTAAAAAGCCTGTTTAAAAAATATATTTTGAGTAGTCTACAAAGATGCCGAAAACAATATATTTTTAAAGAAAGCGTACCTACTGATTTTTCTAGCAGGGGCACCTCTTTGACCATTTTACTATACCTTAACCACCGCTCCTTGCCATCACAAACCATTCCCTCTAACAGCCGGCTCCATTTCTCGCCACTGTTGTATTTCTCTTTTTCGAATATCAAATCGACTGACTCCCTCCCCCTTGCCACCTCACGGCTTCCTTTTTGATGACAACCCGCTCAAGCCGACAAGGGTCTCTCCCCCATCCGAATAGTTTGGAGAGTGGAAGCGCTAGAATGAGGGGAGAATGGGTTCAAGAGCAGTCGGAAATATCCAGTAAAAAATCAGGACATTACTCATAATTTGATAATTTGAATGAATCGTGAGTAGTTATTTTTGAAGTGTAAACTTCTTTTGGCCCGTTGGGCACTTTTGGCATCGGGGAAAAAGAGCAAACTCGCATCACGTACCGTCAGATTCTTCTTTCCGGGGCCCCACTTAGCATGCCGTATGTAAACTTATGAGAACGCTCGCTCACAAAGATTATATACCTCGCTCATTAACAGAGTAAGATGGCGTAGTGGTTAGAGTCGTCGTCTACGTATCGAAAGTTCAAGGATCTATTCCTTGTGGTGGAGTCTATTTTTCTGATAATTTTTTTTGGGAAAAATTCTTGTCAATTTCTTTCAGAAAATTGTTCCGGTTCAGAAATCGGAATTTCAGATATGTGCAACCTGTATCACAAGCATTCACAAAAATAATATTCCACTACTATCAGTATATAATGGTTTCAATTATCCCCGTTTCCAGATAGTTTGAAATATTTCTCATTAGATTTGGTGACTGAAAGTTTAATATCTCCTCGAATTCCTTTCATGCAAATAAGTCGACTGCGACATATCCACGGTCAGTTTGGGATTTATGGTCAAGTAATTAATGTTCCAGTTGAGATTAATACAATGGTGAGTAAATTACCGCAAAATGTCGATGATGATCACTGTATAGTGTATATACGTTCACATAAAAAGAGAAAAAATACAAAAGTCTAGCTTTCTGCACGGCATAGTCAACAAAAGAGTGATTAAAGCGTAGCTGAACTATTTAATACAAACACCTTAGTATAAAATGCACAATATTACAATTGATGAAATATTTTTTATATATTATATATATCAGAATATCGCCATAGAAGTTTACACTTCTCCCGTGTGGTCTTAAGCACACCAGTATTTTTTTAGAGGTAAACATTTAGTAGAAAGTTGGTAGTAATTGTATATATAATATTCTCTATAATATTCACATAATATTGACCCGGTTTTCTAATCTCTCAAAAATTATTTTCTCCATATGAAGCCGATGTTGATACATTCTCCCATCGATAATGCTTACGTCAACTAACCAACAGTCTGATGTAGGTAATACATGTACAAAACCCGAACTTTTAGTTAACATTGATAACTGAAGGGCTAAATCGTTTAGATGTTAATGTTAACCAGACAATAGTGACGTGGGCCTTGAAGTATTTTATCCACCTAAAGCTACTTCCTAAGCTATCATTTTTTTATTTTTAAGTACTATATTCATCTACTAGTGTCGTCTACTTCTTGTTTAAAGATAATATATCGCTAACTTTTGCAACATCTCAATGGTAAAACATTTATTAAATAATGGTCACTCTGTTTATATAACATTCACATACTCGTGTTTCGTTTTAATAGCAGGAGGAAAAATTGTTACGTGAGTTACCGAAATTTCTTATGTTTCTTAACCAATTTTAATAGATTATATCTATTAAAGTTGTTTAACCTAATATATTACTGATGAAGAATGTTTTTGTCACAAAAGCAGTTGTTGCTTTGACTCTGTAGTTATGAGACCTTAAAATTGAATAGGTGCAGCTAGAGGTGAAGTATCATGTCCTTTCTTTGTAACGTGAGTATTATACCTTATTTTAAAATTCAATATTCCACGAGTACCAATTTTACAAAAATTACATGGATTAAATGTGATGCGTTTCTTACAATTTAAAGTTAATAAATGTTGTAATTTGAATTTGATTTTTAAATCTTGTGCAATACAAGGATTTAGTCACTTTTAAACGTGTGTAATGTGAGTCACTGCGGACATGCCCATTTGAGATGAATAGGGTGATTGACCGGAACTTTGTAAATGAATTCTCCATTATAATTAAATTTTCGTTCAAATACACAACTACTTATGGTTGGCCATGGCGGGAGTAATCGAAATTCGCGATAAATGAAATTATTTGTACTCTGAAAATAGTGGCACGGCAAAGATTCTTTCCTTCATATTGCATGTTTCCTTAAATTATGCATGAATTTTCTTCGTGAGTCCGGGCATCAACAAACGGAAGCGGGTTGGTAGGGTACATCGAAAAAACATTTTTTTTTAAATTTCGATTTGAAATTTTGGGAAAAGGTGCTTGTCACAGATACACCCAGAAATGTTTTTTCTAAAATATTAATATTTATATATTTATTATAAAGTTTTAGCTGACAAAAAATCGCCGTTATAGAGTCAATTATAGTGATTTTCTCCCTGATTTTTAAAAAATTGTAATATTGAAGTAACAGGGAACTCAATACTGCTCCGACAGTTGTTAGTCACTATTTTGCTTTATTTTTTCAGATAACTACAATACTTTTTGTGGAAATTTGTCGCATATGGACGTATACGTCCATTCCTCACGATGGATAAAAATGGTAAATGTAATTATTTTGAATGAACCAAAAAATTTTAGACAAGTGAAACAACTTAGGAAAACGTTGAATTACAAACAAAGTACTGTTATAAAAATTCAGTCTATGAATTGACTGATCTTCTTGGTTGGTAACGTTTTTATGACTCGCTTTTTCTTTTCGAACGATTTATTTTTTAAGAAGACGAAATTTCAAGTTTTTTTTCGCTCTCAAAAAATGAAGGATGATCCATTTGTCATCCTGGTACCTCTTCTCCGATAAATCTGGCGCCTACTAAGAATTAGATTGGTTTGACTAACTATGCCGGTTGAGCTTTGGATCCAAATTGAGAACCCGGAGCACTCCAGTTAACAGCCGATTGCGCTATCCTCTATATCACCTTGCTAATAGATTCTGGTCGTTCATTTCTCTTTCATCAAAGTGTTTTATTTATCTCAGTCCTCTTAAGAGCCCTCTGCCGCAGCGGAAGAGCCTTTCGAAAAGATCGGTCTAATGTATGCGTTCATAGTTGCCTCAGATGAAGGGAAAAATGCGGCAGAAATGGCAGAAGAGGGTTTCTTATTTTATCATTAGCTTCGGGAGAAGTTTAAAGATCATATAGGAATGGTACAAGTGGAGGGAGCTTCCTATATGAGAATGATATATTCTTTGCTCAGAGAATTGCTTTCGAAATAAAATAATTATTCATAAAGACATGATGTCTACGACGTACCCTACGAGTACCTACAGGTATGCGCACTTGCAGGTATGCGTAATACAGAGCATAAGACTGGAGACAAGGAAACAGTACGTGAAAACATTCGTGTGGGCAGTGGCACTCTACGGATCAGAAGCGAGGAAGAAGAATCATAGGGAAGTGAAGGAAATGGCATGGGATAGGGCGAAATGGAGGGCTGCAATATACCAATCCTAGGATTGTAATACTATGATGATACTATGATGACAGGTATGCGGCAGGGTGTACAGGGAAAATGTGTCAACCTGACTTTTCAAACCATTTCGGTTGAACCAGTTAAGGAGGGGTCACCGTGACTGATCAAGTCTAAAGAAATACTGAATCCACCTTTTTGTTTTCATTGTTGTTTCAAAATTCCGCTTTCACTGGTGACGAACAGGTCTTAGAAAACAAACCTAAGAAACAAATATACAGATTATCCGGCGAATACATTCTTGATTAACACTTTTTCAAGCCACAGGAGACGACTCTAGCGCAATTTTTATTGAACTAATCCGTTTTGACTTCAGTTTCTGTTGTTGTTCGTTAATAACTTATACACTAAGGTAAAATACACATTGGTGCCTAAATTTGATTACCATTCAATTCCCTGGCAAAAACTTCTATTGGTCAGGTTTCCATGAAAATGGCATTTATATTGGACAGAAAAATTCTAAGTTCATACATGTTTCCTTTATTTCATTTTTGGCTTTTTCAATCTATTAATTGAAGTTCATGGGCGGAAAAGCGCATCCTTGCCGTAGGTACTTCTTTCCTCACTCCTGTTTTCTCCGCATTGCCACCAAGACCATGTCACTGCCAACTGTTTTTCGTAAAGCGTGTATGCTGCTCTTCTGTCACTAAAGGTGACTATTTGTCGTTCATATAAAAAGAGGGCACACTCTCTTTATGAAGACAGATGAATTAATTGGCTTTTAAATCATTTTACGGTGAAGCCACCTTAAGGTGGGTCTATATTTCCAAGGCGACTCTATTCAACGGTCGCCGCCTGTGGTCGCCTACTGGGGTGGTAGAAGCCCAACGGGAAACTGTGAAGGCGGCGATGACAAAACTGGATTGGGGAACGATTATATCCTTTGGGTGGGGATGGAAAAGGCCTACTCCGTTGTCAATGCAGGCTTGAACGCCTAACATTGCTATAGCCTTAATACGAAAACAGCATCAATGGTGGTTGATGTTTTGCGTATATGAAAGATGACTCTTTGTTTTAAGTGGGCTGAAAACCCACATTTCGGAATCTAGCCTTCTCAACGTGCCCCGGAATATTACCAAAACATTTCGTGAAAACCAAAGCTTTGCTATTTTTTATTAAAAAAACACAACCACTTCATGATAAAGCTATTCCACTTAAATCAACAAATGACTCTTCATCTACAGAAAACAAAAATAACAAGTCTCCAGCTGTCATGGCAAAGCCGTTACTGGGTTAGAGGGAAACGTCTGAAACAAGCTTCTCAGCCCCGGTCACCTTAACCACCCGTTACGATTCTAGCTTCCCAGACAGCGCATCAAATTTTGTATCCGTAGACGATGGTGGACGGTTAGGGCACAAGAATGACCGTATGGAGTGTTATCAAGAACAATTTATGAAAATGTAAGCACTGGTACTCGAGAGGATGAGTGTACATTTAAGTCTAACCTTAAGTCTACCCTTGTAAATGACATTTAGCATTTTAAAAACGTTATAGTGTGTATACGCGTATTTCTTTGTAAGAAGCTTAAATAACTTCACGTGATATTTGTATCCGCTCGTATATATTAATACAGGATATTAGCATCCTGATCATACGGCTTCAATATGGTAAGACGGAACTATTTTACAGGCGCGGAGGCTCCCTTAGGAGTGGTCTCTGGCCCGCGGTTCGCCGTGGTCCTGCCGATGTTGACATTGTGTCTATGCCTGTGTTTCCCAATAAATTATTTTGATATCAGAAGTACCTATATACTTTGTATCTATAATTTTAATTCATTTGTTTAAAGATCCCTACCGTATTTCGGAAAATGTAGCCTAATATAGGCACCTACGTTTAATTCTTTACGTTTTAATGTGCAGTTTTTTGTGTTGAAACTCGGCATCCATTAAGCATACACAAAGTTTTCCTGGAGAACTTCCACTTATTGAGACAGCGAGATTAATTATTAACTATGTGTTATCGCTGAGAGATACGGATTTCATCACTCTTATCGAAGTTATAATTTGGCCAGGAGACTGATAGAGTTTTGTGAAAGGATAAAACTATGCCCATTTGTCGGCGGTTTTCAAGATTATTGAGTTCTAAAAAAGAGAATCTCATAAAAAAAGGAATCTCATTTTAAAAGAAAGGTGATTGGATTCAATCACGTTGAAATTTTATCTATTTTGAAGCCTTGTTGCAAGTATTTTAATGCTGGAGACATTTCTGCATTGCCTCTCAATCGTGGATGTGAGTTACATTTAAAAACTTAAGAAAACTAATCATTCAAGACTTGGGTCGACCACAAAAAGGTTATCTTCCATATGATATTGGAAAACATGGAGTGAGTCACGTCATTACTCGGTCCCTAAACAACAGCAGACGGAGATCTGGGCTTTGAAAATCTCAAAGTGTGTTTATGTGCATGAAATGTAACGTGCCTTTGCACTAAACTTGTTTCTAAACATTCCACGAGAAATTGTAAAAAAGTAATACTAGGACAAAATATTGGAAATATATGTGTCTTTATCACTTCTTTCAATATTTTTGAATTATTGGTTATTGTAAAGTATAGTGAATGTTTCATTCCTAAACCCGAAGTAAAGTTTGAATTTGGGCCTTGGTAACCCCGTTTCTGCCCAACGTTGCGAAAACGCAACATTTTTTTGTTAACTATCAAAGGCATGAACAATATCACGCCATATTTTGTTAATTTATATCCCAATTAGTGGTCACTATCTAAGAGGCGGAGAAAAAATAATTCCTTCATGCCTTGGGAAGAAATGGGTTAATATCTGTGTAGCATGAGAAAAATGTAAGAATGTTTACATTTACTAGAATGATCCAGTGATTTGTTTTAAATCGTTCTTAATTTGACCAATATTATTGTAATTCCTATTACTTTTGTCAATCAATATTGTAAATATTTCTTAAATTTATTTTCGTTTTGGCGTCATCTCGAAGTTATTCTCCTTCCGGCGATGTGTAGTTCACGCATTTCAAGCACTTTGTCCTTTTTCTATAGTATCTACTTAATGTTTTTCCTTGGAGTAAGTTAAGTTTAAGCAAATTTATCAGAATTCATAATTCAATTGCTAGACTAGATTTTTGCTGACACAGTATCTTACCGACTTTTCGTAGAACTCATGCACATTAAAGATACTTTGCATGTGAAATTTCGAATGCATTGTTTATTAGCATTTTTTTAAACATGCATACAAAACGGTCTTTTATGTGGAAGGAAGACATGGTGAATGTAGTATTTCACAAAAATGTGCAAAGGTATGAGACGTTTATGTTGGTTATAGATGTTGTAGATTGCTTTTAGTGTGAATGGTCTGCACTAATGATAAAAAATGTAAATTAAGTGGATCTTCTGGCAATATAGAATAGGAAGTGGTTACAACAGACTAGCTGAATAATGGAGGCTGAATATAGGATTGATAGTCAAGCTTAGGTTCTTCAAAACAGACAAAATTATACGATAGATAGAATAATTTAACAAAACGAACAATGTCAGGGGTAACTTTGTAAAATTTCATCATAATGGAAAAGGAACAAACTTTGCGAATTTCACTAGCAAGTTTTTATTCAAATTATCACCTGAAGATGATAAAAACTGTCGAAACCCGGGTCGTGAATAAAAAACTTACAACTTTATGTTTCCATTTCATGACCTTTATTCTGACTTTCATGACTCTTATTTTCCTGTTTCATGACGTCTATTTTTTTTATTCGGTCATTTCATGACGCTTTAGATAAAAGTATGACATTTATTTTACTGTAAAATTAAAACTAATATTATGATCCGTATAGTTACTGCCTATAGGGTTAGTGGTTCAAAAGAAAGAATCCCCCTCGCTTCCCCTCTTACCCCTAAGAACCAGGATATCTGCATATAGACGGATGTAAAATGATCTATGTACCTGAAGATGTCACTACGATATGAAACCCGGGTCTAGAAATAAATCTATTTAGTGGACCATTACAAAGTGTAATTTTTATTTTCCGATATGGAGAGGGGTATTTGTATCAAAGCGTCCAGTCTGCGAATTCCTCCAATTCACCTGCTTTCCGATCACCTTTAACCACCTACTTCACATATTTTGCTGTGCTACATATACGCATTTATACTAACCTTTCATTTTCTTCATTAACCCTTTTCCTTTCCAATACCATTCACTTAAACCTGTCTGTGAAGTGCATTTCTTTCTCGACACCATCTTTGAAAATTTGACCTTTTCCTCCTATTTCCCCGAGATGGCGCAGCGGTCGAGCAGTTACTCCTCTTCGCTTTAAACACCTCACCCATGACTTTTCCCACTTCCAACTTAAAACTATCACCGCTTTACGATATACCTACCGCTTTACGACCACTTCAGCTATAACTTTGACTATACTACAACCACACCCCCCTCGATTAACCAACCCACTCGGGGGATTTTATTTCTTTAAAAAAATAAGCTACAACTTTCACCACACTACAACTACACCCCCTCCAATCATCAATCCTCCCGTGGGTTTTTTTTATTTCAAAAAATACACTACAACTTTGACCACACTACAACCACACCCCCTCCAATCATAAACCCAATCGGGTTATTTTTCTTTAAAAAAATTGGCTACAAATTTCAACACACTAAAACTACGCCACCCTCCCATCACCAACCTACTCGGGTTTTTTTTTCTTTTAAAAAATACGCTACAACATTTACGACACTACAACTACATCCCGTTCCAATCACCAAACCACTCGAGGGATTTTTTCATTTAAAAAAAATCGCTAAAACTTTTACCTCACTACAACAACACCCCCTTCCAAGCGCAACAAATTCCCCGCTCGGGGGATTTGTTTCTTTAACAAAATACGCTATAACTTTAACCACACTACAACTACATCACCCTCCAATAACCAACCCATGCGGGGGATTTTTTTTTCTGTAAAAAAATACGCTACAACATTTACGTCCCTACAACTACACCACCCTCCAATCACCAACCCTCTTGGGGGATTTTTTTAATTATGGCCATTTCCATTAACCTCCTTGGGCCCATTTCCTCACTCTCCCCAGTTTTTCACCGCTGAAAAATGTCAATTTCCGTCTTCACGTTTTCTCAAAACTGCAATTTACCTTTCCTCAACATCCAAAAATGCCTTTGAAAATGGCTATTTCTAGGCCGCACGCCACCTAGCACCCCTGTTTCACTCCATACTCCGGCAACCTTGTGTGGGGGGGGGGGGGGGGTTCCATATATTAGATGTGCAATTAGTCCGTATCCCTCTACCGGCATTTATAAAAAACAGAGAAATATAACATCAGAATGTCACGAAAATATCTCCATTTTCGTAAGTTTCAATCTTTCATTACTCCAAAACTAATACCCCACGCCTTTCTTTCTTACATTTCATAAATTTTAATTTTTTTAACTATCCTATGCCATCTCTCACTTTTCCTTCAGTTCTCTACGTTTCTGTCAGAAAATTTTCTTCCTCACTGGACCCTTCGATACATGTACCTGGAGAGGTTCCACATACTTAGCCTGAAGTGATTACTACTATTGTATGACGTTTAATCTGCAAATTCGCATTTCACGACTTTTTGGCACAAACCGGCTATTTCATGATTAAAACCTATGACCATGACGTTTATGACTTTTTCCTGGCTCTGTATATAACTATATTTTTGCGTCATTAATGTTACAATATTTACTTCATACTTCTTATAGATGCTGAAATAAAAAAATGCAATTCGAATATGGTCTCTATTATGACTAGGGAACTAACTCGCTCAAACTACCTTAAGTGGCCATTGCCATGGCACGCGTAAATCAAAAATTGTTTTATTTTTTTGCAAAACTTTTTGCGCAACTCTACATCCTGATTGGTTATCCGTCTGTGAGCAAGTTGCTGACGACGAATTTATGCTTCTAATGGAATCTTTCCGTCCTAGGTGATGAAGTAAGTGCAGATCAGAACCCAACAGCGCACATGAGTGCACACGATGAATGGAACGATGTGCGCAGGCGAAACGTTCGGTAATCTACCGGTAGGTAGCATTCTTTAGGTTCGCAATAGCAACGGCTGAATTTATTGTGCATAGTTTTCGAGTTCGTTCAAAATACTTGTTTAAGGCGGTTCCACCGCGACTGTTGGAGTCAAAACAAATACTAAATTCCACATTTTTGATATTTTGTACAAAAAATCCTGATTTCGCTGATGAAATGCGTTACCTATGGAAAACCAAAAGTAAGGTAGTAAAAATTCAGATTATCCCATGAATGTATTTTAAATGAGCACTTTTTCCCTGTCATAGGAGCCAACTGCAGCGCCATTTTTAACGAATTACCGCATTTTGACTTAAATTACGGCATTAATTGCCCAATAAATATGAAAATAAGGTGGCAAGATGCCTATATTTTATTTTTATCCAATTTCTCTGGATAATTTCCTTCTTATAAACAGTTTTCCGCTAAAATGGCATTTATATTTTATGGAAAAATACTATTTTTCCCCGTGTTTTCCTCATTCTCCCATTGAACACCATGTAATTTCAAGTTCAATTAGAGAATAAATTAGCGTGGAAAGGTAAAATTTTGTTGCTCACATCAGATAGAGGACAAGTTTTTCTATAAGTAGACAGGATATGAATAAAATGACATTTAAGTGATTATACGGTGGAACCACCTTAAATAAACGCAAGCTTTTTACCACACAGTAATTAAAGCCTTTACATTATCGTAAATGAAAAGGAAAACTTTGTTATATTCCACCAATTTATTCTCAGGTACAACTAGTTTCGACGCAGCGACGTCATCTTCAGGTACCTATACATTATCCATCTTTAATCGCTTTGACTGAAATTCAACACATCAACAACGATCGCGGATGCGACTATCAAAGTTCTTATATCGTTTGGTACACGTCAGCTCTGTTTACGATCTGTTTTCAAGTGCGTTGCCTAGAGTGCGCAAGGTCTGAGACGAATGGAAAGCAAGTGCGCTGTTGTGTTGCGAAGTGAGCTCCAGATCTCCTAATGCCTGGTTTCCGCTGCGCTCATCCTACGCTGGTTGCTTTTTGTAATGGAATCGACAGTCCGCACCAAGCGTGGTTGGATTTCTAACCGCGGGCGGCTGACCATGGTCGGTGAGTTACGCTGGTTTAAAAAAAAGGCGGTGACGTTAGTCATGTCGTTGCGGTAAACTAAATGAGAAGCGAAGTTTGCAGTATAGGTGTAGCGAAAATTGGTGGCACTCGCATGTGAAGATTGTGACCCTAAGGAGAGGAAAGCATACATTAGATGTGGAATGAAGCGGCCGAGCCTTTTTCCAGAGGACCCTGCGGGACTCCCTCGATAACTTTGCCCGCTCATCAACGCTTGGTTTACGGTCAGTGTCCACTAATCCTCCGCTGGTTAGTGCCACCAAGTTTCGCTATACCTATACCTCCGATTCGGTTGAAGTTATTGAAAACTCGTTGCAATCGATATTCTCTTGAGGATTGGGATGGTTTCCCGCAATTGTGTATTATACCTTGAAAATATTGGCCATAACAACATCTAGTATTTTAATCCAAATAAATAACTAAGGAAACGAAACGAAAAATAATATTCGGAGAGGCCCGTGAGATTTTTTCTTACGGTAGAAATTTAGCTTGCTCACAAAATATTGGAAATAATGCGTCGTATCACACACAATAGTAGAGCATGTATTTTCGTTGAGGAAAAACCCCTATTCGGTTTCTATCGCTAAAACTGACGCTTAAAAATGTCACTTACTTTCTCGATATGTTAGAGTGAAAATAGTGATCTCTTGTCAAAACATAATCACTTATACTTACCGGAATGACTCGAGATAGAAAAGAGGCTTAAAATTGTAGTTTTTAATATCTGCAGTTTCATTTGTACATACTAAAATGAATATTTTTTGTCATTTGGCTTACCTATTTGCCCCAACGCATGCTCTTATGTCCCTTTCGCTTTACTAGCTTACTACTATGGCAATCCATTACAAGGGAAATAGTTATTAATGCTAACGTCGGGTTGGCTCCGGCCATGGTAACTTTTTCTACCCGGGTAAACCTACCATGATTATCTATTTAAAAGAGCTATTTTCTGCCATGCGAATGCACGTTAGTAACAATGGTCATGCGATCAACCGTCGTCATCGTCTCGTGGTTCGGGGGGTTATTTTGTAATCTCACTTTAGTGAGAATACGTCATAAAATCTCACTTTTTCGTAGTTCAACTCCCTCACCCAGGCGGCGTGACCATCTTCGGATCTCAATCGGTGAACTGCCGGTCATGTACTGGTCTTTTAGACTATTCATCCTCTCTGATCCGTATCTTTCGACTCTTGATCCGTTTCATTATCTCCGCCTGCCATTAGTTCCATCTCACCTGTCATAAAGAACGTGACATGGAGCCACCATCGTTTCCACTCGAAGCTTGAGTTGGAAAATAAACAAGGTCGCGAAAGATACAAACAATTTTAAATCGTATTGTTGTAATTTGCTAAACGTGAAGAACTTCAGCATTTTAAACTCAAATATATTGGGCACTTGAAGGTATGCTTTGTTTGAAATGCTTATGTTATTATTAGCTTGAATTATCTGTGTATATATTTCGTATCAATATTTCCCAAACAATGTTGCTGATACCTTTGTTTTCGTGTGCCTATACGCCAGTGTATGGAGAATGGAATTCAGTTATTTATACCATAATTTTAACAAATATTGCCTTAAAATCTAAGTTCTTGGTAGATATTTCCCGTGCTTGTGAATCGAACACTAAGTAGATGCACTTAATTGTTTTTAAATATTGAGTGATCGCTTACATGTCGCTTGTAGTTTTGACTGTATTTAGATTTTCGTGGTATGTACAGTGTAAGATATCTTCCGTAAGATATCTTCTGTAAGATAGTAACCTGGGTATTCGCTAGTCTCGGCATCTTTTATTTGATATAAGGTAATTGAAGCTTTGACAATTCACGAACCGTTCGTGAGCCGATCATTAAGAGAGGGAAACGGATCTCCCGCCTTTCCACTAAGAGTCACTAAATATGAGAAACAAATATGGCACACGATAAAGATATAAATACCAGTTGTACCTTGGTGATTGAGGAGAGATGCGAATGTGGGTAGATCTTACCAACGTTTTCTACAATTTTGGTAAATAGCTGGTAAAACGAACGGGGAATTGCAGAGCTTAGTGGCGGGTTAGTTATACCTGCTGGCCTAGGCTCTGCTAACCACAGCTCCGAGTCAGCACTCACCATAGTTACGACAGCATGGGATGTAACAATTATGACGCGTCGTAGGCCTTGCATTGGTTGTAATACCAAATAGACATATGCACTTTTTTCTACTTTGGCCGTCCTTTGTAGTGTGAAGTACTCAAGAACAGTTCGTTTGTTTTACTAAACACTCGTAAACCTCTGCTCTCTGACTAGCTATCCGTATCCATTCATGTGAACACGAAGAGTTCATGAAATAACACAAAATTGTGTAATGGAACTCACGTTAGTTGCGGTTACAGTAACTAGGAAGTTTGTTGACAGACTCAGGGAATCAGCTTTTGGAAATCTTTCATCGCACGAATTAAAGATGAGTTTATAACACTGCAAGTTCGACTTAGTGGATTATTGTTCAAGACCATGTTTTCGTTGCCAAGCAACATTATCATGGTCCGATTATATGTATTTGCGACGAAACCATGATCATGTACACTATAATGCGTGGTGGAAATTGTAGTGCTATAAATTTGTCTTTTATTCCTACAATTAGAGTCCGTCCAAGATAATAGCGCAGTCGAAATATACTGATTTTTCTTAGAAATAAATGAAAAGTAAACAATTTTTTCACGATCGTATGGTTTAAACAAAGGCTCCATCATAGATTCTTCGTTCATTTGATTCCCTTCGACCAAAAGGCATATACGTGTTTACAAATTGCCGACATTTTTAACTTTCAACTGAGCTATTCATATCTAGGATGCCTTCTTTAGGGAGATTCGGTGGTTTCACTCAACGTAAGAGAATTCGACGAAACTTGCTGGAAGCATTACTTATGTTATCTTAAATCTACCTGATTTTTTTCAGAATTATTTACCGCAGATTACTTAAGATATTTGATCGAGAAGTGGGCAAAAAAATTACATGGGTTCTTACGGGAATACAAGGTACTAGTAGCTTAATTCATCAAAAAGAACCTTTTTCTAGTTAAGAATAAGAAAAACAAAAATTATAAAAATAAAGCATATCAAATGATTTTCATACATTATTCTATTGATGATATAAATTATTTTTGTTTTTATTATTCTTAACTAGAAAACGTTTTTTTCGATGAATGAAGCTAGTCGCACATCGCGTTCCCATAAGAACCCATGTAATTTCAGGCCCACTTCCACATCAAATATCCTAAGAAATCTGCTGTGAATAATTTTGAAAATATTCAGGTAGCTTTTAGAAAAACATAATTAATGCTTCCAGCAAGTTTCGTCGAATTCCCTTAAGTTGAGTGAAACCACCGGACTTCCTTAATTTTTTCCATTAAAATGAGGGTTGTGAATTACGTACGAAGCCGAACACATTGTCTATTCCGGTTGCGAATCCTATAATAATTTCTCGGCAGGAAAAGGAAACTTGGTTGCTCTGCGCCCTTATGGAAATCTTTTTCCTCGCTTGCTCTCTCATAGTGGTTAGAGGGATAGCCATCTTGAATAACGTTTCCACAGCGCTCGCTTTCTTCCACCGACTATTTGCTTTTTTTTTCATCTAATATCTAGTGGTTACTGTATTCGGTTTCAAAGCCTTGACGATCGAAATAGCGAAGCTGCCCACCGCCAGGTTGCGTGTACGCGGTTCTGCCTTCTAGTAGACGTCAGATAAAGGTAACGGATTACATAGCACATCGTGCAAAATAATCAGAAGTCTAGAGTGAATAAAGTTCTTAGAATTCACTCTTACCTTAAAAATTATGCTGTGTTAAATTAGAAGAATATGTAGTCCGTAAAGTAAAAGATTTGAGTCCACTAGGCGGGTGTTTGGTTAAATTTATTGACGAAGCTACGGAAAAAATTGTAATTTTACATTGGTAAAGCGGTATTTATATAATTCAGCAAGCATTTTGATTCCCTCAGGGAAGGAGTTTATTTCTTTTAATAATAATTGTATTATGTTCAAAGAAGAACCCGTCATGAATGCAATGAAAACTTCGACTAACAATGACCTACGCCGATAAAAGAGATATGAATATTAACTCAGTGGTAAATGCATTAGATATACATATACATCTTTCTGTAAATGTTGTCTCTCATGCTTCTACTAGCTTATATTTAAGATTACACCATAATTTTCATGTTTCTATGGCAACGGCAAAATGTGCTAGAAAATAATGTTTGGGTTGCCATAGCTCCGTAACTAAAAAGTTGCGATCTCATTCCAATTGGGGAAAAAAATAAGTACATATATATAATTAAGAGGTCATGAAGATGAGAAGAAGACGAAGAAGGTGAAAGATTATCGAGTTTCCTGAGTAAGAAGCCATCCACGTAACGTTCCAGAAAATTTCGAAGTTTGATCCCTGATCCACTATAAACGCCTACGACACTATCGCGGACACCAGTTACCTGTTATCTTTTCTATATACATATATGTATGTAGGCATACATATCCATCACGCCGTTCCCTTTCGGGTTAGGCAAAGTCAATAGACATTAATTTTCTCTGTTAGGCCTGTAAAACTGACATTGTTTTTATAACTTCACTTCCCTATGCATACCTTTTTTTTTGCTCTTCGGACGATTCTGGTGGTCCGTATGCCCCTACGATCCCGAAAAGCCATTGGTTTGTTGTCAGGTTTTTTCGAAAAAAATTTACTGAAGTTAGTTTTGGATCAGTTAATGTATAATTTTAACGATTAAAAGTTAAAAGTTAACTCTTCTAAAAAGTAACAGTCAAGGTAAATAATGAACTACGTTTTTAACGATTTATTTTAATCGTTAATTTTTAAAATCGCTAATCCCAACTATGCTTGATACACTCCACCAACTGCATTAAGACTTTCCTTTCAGAATTCTTTAGCCTCCTAATGTCTGCATCTATCCTAACATCTTTCGTAAGCATTGGGCCTAGGCACACAAAATTATTCACTTTCTCAATCATTTCTCCATTTACCCTCAACTCACACAGAATCGAGTAACTGGTTCACAGTTTAAACAGTTAACGCCTGTGTAATAAACGCGTGCAGTAGAGTCGCGGACACAAAATATATTATGGTTCCTGATTAGGTTTTCTATAATTAGGTGTAACTAATTTGAAAATTTGTAATTTATTTCATTTTTCGGTGGAACTTCCTGAATCGAGACTCGCTTCAAGGGGTCATTCAAGTATTACGTAAGACATTTTGGGGAGGGAGGTGGGTTGGGCTTTTCTTACGTTGTCTTACGTAGGGGGTGAAGGGGTCCGAGACAGTCTTACGTAAGATATAAGTCACTTCTGAATTCGTATTGTTATCACTTTTTAAAATTATTTTCGGAGGAAAAATCTTACTTTTTAGGATCACCTGAATGGTGGTACGCCTGAATGTATGCTAAACTATAGAAAAATTCATCATCAATTTGTTGCGTTCATTAGTTTGGAGATGTCGCATTTTCAAAGATCACATGTTTTGCGAGTTGTACGTGCAGCGAATCGCGAAATATCAAAAACCGTTATCGATATCCATGATGAGATGAGTTTTTCCGCATTTTGACATAGAATTCCCCAAAGTTTACTATCTACGTCTATGGTTTCAAAAATGTCTCATAACTTACGTAAGATTGGGAGGGGAGGGTTCGTGAAATCTTGCGTTATTGCATTGGGAGGGGGGAGGGGGTTAAAAAGTGGTAAAAATCGCCTTACGTAATACTTGAATAGCCCCCAACGTGGAACATTTCTGCGTGCACATCTCCAGTATCGGATTTCCAACCCTATTTTCCGTCCTAACACTGAGAATATTCTAGGATGCAGTTCTCCGTCATCAACCTTCCCTGGACCACCTGACTAGCCAGAGATATGGGCCCTTCACACCCGCCACTGCTTCCCACGGTCCTGACTCACGTTTTGTTTTCTCAGTGAAGTGGTCGATGTAATCGTGTCAACATCTCTTCTTAGATGGCTCTACGGTGCTGAAGGGGGACGTTGAGTTAGTTTTCCTCTCGAGTCGGCAGTACTTGACCAACGACAATGAAAATCTCCTCTGTCCTCTTGGCTACTGGCGTCCTCTGGGTCAAGATGTCTCCAGTCATTTCCTCTACTTCGTGGGAACCTGACTTTGCATTTAACGGTCGTTGTCTCGAAGGTTTCCGCGGTGTTTGGCATGTCTAGTGTCTGCTTTCGGTTGTTCCTCCTCGTACTGTCTTTTTACGAAAACAGTTTCTCCAGCTATCCTGCTGGCGTCTTTAGGTCAGAAGTCGTTGTGTGTTTTCATATCCATATAGGTACCTTCATAGTTAAAATATTTTTCATGATTCCATACGGTGTCAATCGGAGAATAAAGTGTTTAAGTAATTTTTCCGCTGACAGCTACCTTAGCAAACATCAAAACGCCATAGTCTCTTTCTTCCTTTTTCAACTTCAATGTTTACTAGCGTTGGTAATGGCACCGCTTATGAGTTTTTTCAAGGTGATCTACTAAAGAAATGTTAGCTCCATGAATAGTGTAGGGTGGCACTTATTCTTAAAAAAGTGAGAAAAGTAATAGATTCCACCAATGGGTCACAAAAGAAAACAGATGAAATCATGCGGTACAATAGCTCAGAGGAATACTGAAGCCGTTAAAAAGCGCAGTCGGTCAAATTAAATGTAGGATTTGATGCTTTCCTGGTGAATGGCTTATGTAATCTGCTCTCGGGCTTCACACCGGGTCATGGAATCCGACGTTTCGATGGAAGACTTTCCCATCGTCTTCAGGGCTGATGAATGATTCATCAGCCCTGATAATTCATGATAAATTTTATGCAATTTAAATTTTAAAAAGTAAAAAAGCTTCAAATCAAGTCAAGACGCTATCTACTCTCTTTTTTAGTATATGATTCCATCACTTTTTAATGTTCGATATTAAGTATGAAAAACGTGCTTAAGGACGTTCGGTGGTTTCACTCAACTTAAGGGAATTCGACGAAGCTTGCTGGAAGCATTACCTATGTTGTTTCAAATCTACCTGATTTTTTTTCAGAATTATTTACCGCAGATTACTTAAGATATTTGATCGAGAACTGGACAAAAAATTACATGGGTTCTTACGGGAACACAAGGTACGAGTAGCTTTATTCACGGAAAATAACGTTTTCTACTTAAGAATAAGAAAAACAAAAATAATCAAAATTAAGTGCATCAAATGATTTTCATACATTAATCTATTGATGATTAAAATTATTTTTGTTTTTCTTATTCTTAACTAGAAAACGTTCTTTTCGATGAATAAAGCTAGTCGCACCTCGCGTTCCCATAAGAACCCATGTAATTTCATGCCCACTTCCACATCAAATATCCTAATAAATCTGCGGTGAATAATTTTGAAAAAAATCAGGTAGCTTTAGAAAAACATAATTAATGCTTCCAGCAAGTTTCGTCGAATTCCCTTAAGTTGAGTGAAACCACCGAGTGTCCTTAAGCTCGGTTGCAGTACTTCATTGGTAACCCGTGCTCCATCGGGCCACGGTAGAAGTACTTCCACATTACATGTGCCTATTTTCGGGCGGCAAAGCTCTTTTATCAATGTACAATGATGCATTGGCCTTTTTCCTTAAAGGGAAAACTTTTGCTCCTCTTTACATATTTCTTTGCGTTTTTGAGATTTCGTACCCTGCAGTTCGAACCGAGAGGTGGAATCTCAATTACTTACTCAAGTACTTATCTCAATTTTCAAAAAAATAAGTTCACCCCCTTATGGACACCCTTACCTATAATGTCCACCACCGCGGAAATATTTCTATAACGGTCCATTAACAACTATTTATTTTCCTATACTACAACCCTTTTAAATTGTTCAATACTTCTGCCTCTTCCCATACCGCCCGTTATTCTTTTCTTTTGCTTCCCTATCCCTCCCTTACTGTCTCTACCGTGAACTAAAGCGCGTTCATACAAAGTGAGTAAAGTAAATGTACATTTATTTTGTCTTTCATTTATTATTCATTCTATTTTAATCAATTTGTTTTTATCTGTCACGGTCAAAAATTTGTAATGTTATTTAATTTGGAGTGGCTCTCTCCGCACCAACTGCCTTCTTCCTCTCTTTCCTCTTCATGTTCCTCCTCGTTCCCTACGCAATAACTCCCTTCTTGACATTCCAAAATTCAGACTCTCAATATCCCAACGCTCCCTATTCTACCGTATCCTGAAAACTTTCTACTCCCTAGCCTTGCAATTACCCTCCCTTGACCTCTTCTCCACACCCTCCGTTTTCAAATCAGTCCTCAGAAAACATATTGCCGAGTTGACTTCTTCTATCCCATCTCCTTGTCCATAAATCTCAATCCCAAGCTTTCATTCCAATGTATTTCTCTGTTATCTTTTAAATGTTAAGGGTATATTTTGTTAAAATTTCTATTTATTTGTTTGCTTGTCGACCAATGTAATAAGCCTTTGTGCCGTTTTTGGGGACTATTTTAAATAAATAAATAATTATCTCAAGGGCTAGGAAGGCCTACGACTCTAAACGATACTATTATTATATTATTACCGAACAATACTCCCCTCCATCACTCTCTATTCCAGCAATCTCGATAGTCCGTGATTGTTCCATTGAATAAAAACTATTGTTATAACTTATCGGCTTCCATGTTTCCGAATTTACAATACGGAACTTGTCAGTTAAACTACTGAGTGCTTTATCCATTTTGGTCAACGAGGCATCCTTCTCCATTCTGCAGTATCACAATATCCGGACTCGAGTCCCGGTCAAGGCGAGTGGTTTTTTTCTCCATGGAATTTTCGCGCTTTGTCTCTCTCTGTTGAAAGAACGCGCGAGAAGCGCATTCTGCTTGCATTTTGCAAATTTCTCCATCGGTTCGGAGCCTTATTGTTTTATAGAGTTTTGATTGCGCTTCCCGAAGGTGAAGAAGGTGAATCGGTATCAGGAGAAGGGAAATAGTTTTCTCTTTGATAACACCCGTATAAAACAAACTCTTTCCCACCTTGGGTGAGACAAATGAGGAAATTGAACGAAACACAAGTATTATCAATCAATAACTGAACTATCAATGTATTTCACACTAAACCAACCAAATTACAGACAAATTACCAACAGGTCGAGTGCCAGGCGACCGTTTATGTGAGCTTCCACTCAGAAAAATGAATACGTTATAAAATTACGAGAGGTTGGGCTTCTCACTAAGTACAATTGACTGAAAAATCAGCAGGTTCACACAACGATGTCTCCCGGTCGCCGTCTCGAATTCAAAAGAGGGCGTTCTCAGGGGTGAATCAGCTGAGAGGTGTGTCGGCAAGGACGAGGTGGAATGGCTTAGCTTAGGATATAGGCGATTGGTAGCCTTGGAGGGGAGGAAATAATGGGATGGGTAATAGATGGTGTGGAAGTTTTCAATTGGAGCAACAGGAACTGTTTTCTGACTTCGGCCGCGGAATACAGGATCACAACCTTTGTGCCTTGGTCAGAATGACCTAATTTCTGGAATCCCTCACTTCAGGGACTATATAAACGATGGAGGACCTGGCGAGGGAAAGGCGCGGCGAAAGACACGGCGGAAGGCGTGGCAGAAGTTACTGGCAGGAGTCGCTGCATTTTGGAGTCGTAGGCATTTTGGCCGTCGTTGGCGTACATGTCGTTATGAAAACCCTTCGCCAGCCTCCTCTTTACATCCTCAACCAACGTACCCGTCATCAGTTCCCTCCTATTGCCGAACGCTTCTTCCACTAGTGATATTCTCCTTTGTGGCATTTTTTATACACCCCACCCCTTTTTTTCTAAATTTCCCTCTTTGGACATGTTTCCAATCTGCGGGCTATTTACCCTCGGGACTTACTTAGCCGAAGGACTTGCCCGAGGCGCACCCCGTCATGCACGCTAAGTATTTCGGCTAAGTCTGGAGGGTAAACAGCCCGCAGATTGGAAACATGTCCAAAGAGGGCAATTTAGAAAAAAGGGGGTGGGGTGTATAAAAAATGCCACAAAAGAGAATATCGCTAGTGGAAGAAGCGTTCGGCAATAGGAGGGAACTGATGACGGGTACGTTGGTTGAGGATGTAAAGAGGAGGCTGGCAAAGGGTTTCTTTCATACAGAGCGTTGTGTGGTGCAGAGACGTGGACTCTGAGAAATGGAGACGAGCATAGACTGCAAGCGTTCGAGACGCAAGGAGACTGAAGAAGGTGACGGAAAGGATGACAAACGAGGTAGTGCTTGGTATGGTGGGTGAGGAGAGGACGCTTCTTGAGGAGATTAAGAGAAGGCAGAGTAGAAGATTTGAAGAGGTAATGAGGGGCGAAGGGTTGCTGAAGGCCGTGATAGAGGGGAGGATGTTGGGTATGCTGGGAAGGGAAAGGGAGAGAATAGACATTAAGGACGGAATGAAGAGAGGTAGGACGTGTGCTGAGATGAAGAAAGAAATTTTATCGGTAGATACAATTTCTTTCTTCATCTCAGGCCCCGCACATGTAAAAATCAAGAGGATTTTTACTAACTTCCATATAAAATTACCTTAACCGGTATACAATCCTTCTTATACAAATAAGTATTCTTTTACTCAATTGTTTTTTATTTATTCCGCAGGTCCCACATCCCGCGTGGAGATACTGGCGGCTGCTTCCATCGACACTCTTACTCTCCCACGACGGCGGCCACAAGCAGTTTGGACAAGGCACTGACATACGCGTGAGTTTCACATCTCCCCGTCAATTGCTCTCGCAAACAAACGAGGCTCTGCGTGCGCCGTTCTCAATTACCACCGACAGCGTCCTCGGCAGCGAAAAAAAAGAGGGTCGCGATGGACCCTTTCCTCCCGATCAGTGCAATTGCATCGCACTTCTCACTGTTGCGCAGACTTAGGGGTGGCTGGAACGAGATGTCACAGCGCATGAAATTCGATGAATGTGAGTTCAGTGAATTGTATTATAATACGGCGTATTTAAGTACGTATCATTAATGTAGATAAAACTTGGCGAACTGAAGGATAAAAATTAATTGTTCAATTAAATTTAAATAATATTGAAAGTTCTTTTATTTTCTTTAAAAAATTCTGCTTCAACCCTTACGTCAATAGTCGGAGTTTACAACGTTGCTCAATGACAGGAATTCCGTGTACCTATCGGCAGAATTTTATAATGCTCACAAATAATCTCGGATAACTCGTTTCCTTTACTTTTTACTTATTAGCTTATACTCTATTGTATTCAAATACATTTTTACCAATTGCATATGCCATTTTAGATTAATGAAAAATAGCTTTCTTTATCTCAACTTCACACATGATCTGTTTTACGCTCATAAGTTCTTTTTAGGCTCGTGTTGCTATTCAAAATTCGAAACCGGGCGAAAAGATATAGTATGTGCATGCGTACATGTAACTTATGAGGAATAGAAAACTCCTAGTAGTTATATAGTACAATTATTATTTTTATTTGATAATTTTTAGAAAAAAATGACGATTCAACAAGCAAACACCCGGACATCCGGTTACGGAGAATAACTGCGTAAATTTTGTCGCAAGATTTTTTTGTTCTTAGGAGAGACAGTGGGAATTAATCTATATTTAGATTTTAAAGTGTTAAATCGTGAGAATCCGGGAGAGTTTTGGAAAACATTTCTGAATCAAAATAAATTTGCAAAATGAGCTTACTAGGTGGGCACAAGGGCACCCGGTTATTGACAGAAGGTTAAAAAGTATTTCCAAGTTGTTAGAATGTAAGGAAATAATTTAATAATAGTATCGGCTTTATTTCAATGCGGATTTTGTAATATTTTACTCTCCATATCCTTTCTTCTCGACCTTTGACAAAATTCACAGAGGTGTTTAGGATGTGAAAGGGACGCTTCAACAGATATCTAGCATAATGACGTCGTTTATATTAATTTTTCTTTTGTTAAAGGAGATGAGAGTATAGGGGTGAAAGAGAACTTTAAGTCCTTTGCATGACATATTATTACGAATAAAATTCAATATATATTTCCTCAATATCATTACCAAGAAAAGGTCTCATCTTCCTTGTGATATCAAAATATGAGTCAATTATAGCCGATAGGCCAATAATAATATAGCCAATAATCTTGAAATATTTGCCAATATGAAAAAACAAACCGTTTTCCAATAGAAATAGTATGGGTGTGTGCTCTAGAGAGATATTAAAAATACGAGTAAGTTTTGACGCACCGATCGCGTAATAAATATAAAGGTTAGACGTTGTAAATCACTTGATGAAGATGCTGATTCATTGAAAAACCGAGTCGCGCATGTTTTATGTATTTGGTTCGTAAAATGTTTATATTCACAAAAAAATTTGAAGAAATGGCATTTTCTGGAATGTTCGTTATATCTTTCACTAAAATTCTTCCGAAATTCCGACATTTAGGATTCATATAATTAGTTACTTATTATAGCCAAAATCGTGACTATTCTCAAGCTGTATTAATTCTATTATCGATGACGAATATGATAATTGAAGCTTAGTAATCCACTGTTTAGATATATTTATTTACAAAAGTTTCGCTACACCATAGCATGTACAGCGTTGAGCTAATTTTGGAATTACTAGTTTCGCTACAATGTAGCATCTTTATGACTCATTACTGAGTTGACTTATTCCTGAAGACGCGAAGGTATAGCGAAACTTGTTATTCGTAAATTACCTCATTCCAAAATTGACTTATTCCTGAAGATGCTACAGTGTAGCGAAACTAGATGTAATATTGTATTAATAATGTTGTATCAGGTCTGATGTGGTGGAACTTACACCTGACCATTCATTCATTCATCCAAGTATTCTACCAGCTGATTAGTAGGCTCTTGGACATTCCACATTCTGCATCCCAACCTCATAGACATTGTCTCGCTTTCCCTCCTAAGGATGGCGCGCTATTAGATCCCTCTTCAATTCTTCATATCTTCTACCTCCTCTTATTTCGTCGAGAATTCCTATCTTCTCCCTTCCTCTCCCACGCTTCCCCAGTGTTCTCCCCTCTATCACTCTCTTCAACATGCCCTCTCCTCTCAAAACCTCCTCCATCCATCTGTTCTGCCTTCTCCGCACCTTTGCCACAAGCTTCCTCTCCTCTCCTACCATATCCAATATCTCCTCATTCGTCTTCCTCGCCACCCATCTCACCTTCTCCATCCTTCTCCAACCCCACATCTCAAACGCCTCAAGTCTACGCACATCCTCCCTTCGCAATGACCAAGTTTCCGACCCATAAAGCGCCACGCTCCATATTAAAGTTTTCACCAGCCTCTTCTTTACGTCTCTTCTCAGACCCCCCTTCATCAATTCCCTTCTCTTCGAAAATGCTTCTTTTGCGAGCGCAATTCTGCATCTGATGTCCTTACCACTAAACTCATTCCCCTCCAAAATACTACCCATATACGTAAACTGCTCAACCTGCTCTATCTTCTGCCCTCCCACCCTTATATTCAGCCCCGCCTTCTTACTTCTAGAAAATCTCATTACTTTCGTTTTCTTGTGGTTGATCTTCATCCCATACTTTTCGCACTGGACCTCTAACGCATTCACCATTGGCTGTAACCCCTTTGCAGACTCACTAACCAATGCTTGATCATCTGCAAATCTCACTGATTTTATCAGCTCACCTCCTACCTTTATTCCTACCTCCTCCTCCCCCCATGCCTCCCTTACCATTTCTTCTGAGTACACGTTAAAAAGCAGCGGCGATAGTGGGCACCCCTGCCGCACTCCCCGTCCTATCGCGGCCCATCCCGATTCTCCATTGGCTACCCTAAACTGCGCCGTCTGGTTCATATACAAATTCCGAATCAGACGTCTGTCCCTCCAATCGACCCCTAACTTCTTCAACACTCCCATTAATTTCGTCCATTCCACCCGATCAAACGCCTTCTCGAAATCTTATTCCTGAAGACGCGACAGTATAGCGAAACACCTGACCATGGTATTACTAATACCATGTACTAGTAACACCATTACTGTATTAATAATACCATGCACCTGACGAAAGAAGAACTCTTTGCAATTTTCCGCTGATAAATGTTTAATGCGACAAATTTCCATACATAACGCCATTACGAAGCAATAGTGCGAAGATAATGAACGAAGCGAGGTAATACTGAAAAGAATCGAAACCGATCTCGGTGGAAAACTGCAAAGATTTCTTCTTTCTAGATGAATTTATCTAAAACAATGGATAGCTAAGTTTCAATCTTCATTTTACTAGTCGAAAAGAACAATGGAATTCCACAAAGTATCGACCTTTATCGCATTACTTGTAGGCTTGGGGCATCAGATTTCATATTTGACAAAGCCGCCTTTCAGAAATGTGGAAGATGTGGAATTGCTCAATACTCAAAGTTTTTAGGATCAAAGACCCTTAAAATTTCAAAATAACTTTAATATTAGAACTGTTTCATGCTCCTGCTGGAAATACCCGCTTCTTTAAATAGCCTCTGATCTCGATCAAACGCGGCGCAATCGCTTACTTACTCGTGTATTTTTAAATTGAAACCGGAGTCATGAACCTGGGAGTTGCCCGTTCATAAACACGAGGCGAATTGGGAGGACGTGGGAGGTAGGAGGGCAACTGATGAAGTCAAGAGTTTCAGACAAACAAGCATTGGTCGGCCAGTCGGACAAAATACTTAAGTCGATGATGAACCAGTTAGAGGTTGTATGAAAATATTTGGGTGTAGATTAACAATAATTTAGCCTGCCATTCAATTTTATAAAGTGAGAGCCTAGCTGACTCCCAACTTCGGCGTGATACCTTTTTTGAAGCTGCCAACCGCGGCGCCACTGTCATCAGTGAGGGATCCCAATCAGACGATCCCAATGTAATCAGATGTAGTTTCGCTATTTTTCCATTTCGAAGTGAGGGCTATTACGGCTAGTTAGGAAGAAAATAATGGCTTTATCCGTCAGATGATAATGTTAACTAAAAATGATATCAATATAATCACAGGCCCCCCTTCAATAGCCTATCAAGGTATCAATAGCCTATCAGCCTAAAATTAAAAAATGTCTAATTAATAGCTATAAACAACTAAATGTTAGAACGATCACAACTACAAAACAAAATCATTCGCGTCGGTATTGGTAATGAGCGTAATTCACGAGTACCTACTTGAATTCGGTAATACATCCTTTCAATGATCACATCAAAGATATTTACATCACATAGAGAATAAAAACAAAAATCTGTCAAAATAATAAGAGGTCAGCAATGGATAAATAGGTAATCATCAGTATCGACCATGCCTTGCTATACGGTTACGTGAAGAATAAAACAAAGTATACTTACATTAGCCTTAAACAAGCTTCTGTTCTTTTCACCTAAAATTTTGTTCTTTCTCACGGTTACAGAATACCCTTTGGAACATCATGGAACTAATAAAGATCTCTTACCAATTTTTAGTCGAGTAATCAATCTTTTTCTATACCAACAATTGAAAATCCCACAGGCCTCCATTCCGCCATGCGTAAACAAAGTGACAATGACAGTGACAAAGCGTAAACAAACTACCTCAGAAGCCTCACTAACTACTGTCCGTTGCAAAATTCTGTCACCCGAGTTTGAAGACTAATATCTCATAGACGGCTCAATCGATTTTAAAATGAAGTACATGACATTAAAACTTGTTTATTTCTGCGTTTATTGATGGTGCAAGGGTTGTAGTATGGTTGTAGTATGGATGGTGAGTAAGCCTCCTATCGAACGGCTTAAAAAATTTTAACAAAAAAAAAACAATGAAAGTGCACTGAACTTGGCAGGGCTGGTGAGAGCAGATCGGATCACATCGGGGGATTTCCATTCAAGTTGATGAAGTTAGTGCAGATCGGAAAACATCAGCACACTTACGCGCACACTGATGACGATGAATGGAACGATGAGCGCTGGCGGAACGTTCGACAAGCTGCTGGTAGGTAACATTCTTTAGGTTCACAATTTTCACGGCCGAATCTGTTGTGTATAGTTACTGAATTCGCTCGTATTACGTATTTAAAAACCTAAGATTTTTACCGAAAAGATGTTAAAAACATGGCGTTATCCAATTTTGACGCCTTTACTGAAAATCAACAAAATAACAACAATCGCGGATGCGATTATCGAAGTTCTTCAGATGTTTAGCGCGCGCCATCTCTTCTCCCGATCTGTTTTGAAGTTCGCTGCCTAGTGCGCAGAGTCTGAAACAAATGTGAAAGCAAGTGCGCTGTTATGTTGCGAAGTGAGTTGATGGAAAGCACTGAATTTAAAAGCACTGAAAACAATGATTTATCTGATAGGCTAAAATAAGTATGAAGGTGGTGGGAGATAACCTAAAGCAGGTGGTTCAGTTCACATACCTTAGTATATACCTACTCTTTGAGAGAATGAGTTCAGTAGCCTGGACGAAAGGCAAAGGATTGCGCCAGCTAGAGGAAGTATTTACGAAAAGTAGCGAATCGACTGAAGGGGGCTGCTGAGTCATGAATAGTTATATCTAGAGATACGTTATTTTAGCATTAACGAAAAATGCGAAAAAATTAAATTCTTTTAAAAACATGTTTTTATGATTTTTCTTTGTTTTGTGGTATTTGGAAGCATTTAAAGTGGTTTTCTATTTCGCGATTTAATGCTAAATAAGTCTTTTAGAGGGAATAATTGCTATTTAGCGAAATAGGCGCTAATTTCGGCAAAATTCAGACATTTTTACGAGTTATTTCCCGTTTTCGTTAACGAAATATTTGCGCCTGGGATTTCCGAAAAAACGTATTTTCAAGCAGCCCGCTGCCTCATGGCTCTCGATCTGCTTCCCGAGGATCTATTTGCTAAACCTCCCTCAGACAACCATTGAAAATCTGGCAATCCACATGGCTCCAGGAATGACAAACAATTTCTACAAGACGGCCGGACAGGTACATAACCCAGCAGTTACCGCACAGACTCTGACACCTAATGAGAATTCAATAAAAGCGTGCCTGACGAAACTTCCAACATTCTCAAAGCTGAATTAAGATGCATTTGTCGAGGGGTACCAATATTTCCACAGGCAACTTTGAAGTCAGGTTCGAGATGGCGGAAGTGTGGACCTGATTCAAATCCTGATGGCCATGAAGGTGATGAATCCATCATTTGTAGTGCCGGCATTACAAACCATTTGGGCGCCAGTTAACAGCGTGGATGCCGAACGTCTTTTCAGCAAACACAACCTGATCTTGACCGACTAGCGGACAACAATGAAAACCATTACAATGGAAACGTGTTCCATGCTTTCTTTCAATCAGTGAGAAGTGAAGTCAATCACTGCCCTAATGGGACGAAGAAAGCTAGATTTGATCGATATTAGGCCAAGGACTACTTTATTTTTATTTTTAATTGTACACAGTAGTCTCCAAGAACGAATATTTGGCATAGGACTGCACCGGTCCATAATTTAAGCCCTGAAAAAAATTGTTTTTTCAATATTGCCAACAAAACTAGGAATAAAAATATAATTATGAACAACTTTTGTCTATGGTGGTAACTGCAAGATTCATGTTGTTTAAATAAATAATGATGTATGCCTAGAGACTTGTATATATATTTATATATATTTCGTTTATTCTTCAGATTTTATCAACACATCTATTCACAAACTACATGAAAAATTTGCAAATACTCCAATAATAACAGCGTACCATCCTTTTGACCGGAATCCTCTGTTTGTGACCATTTCAATCCCAAAAATCCAATTTTCCACATTTTGCTATATATTTGCTAATTTTCTAATAATTAGATGCTACAAAATGCTAAATTTCCAATAGTTAACGCTAAAAATACAAAATATTAATGCTAAACAACCTATCTCTAGTTATATCCCCTGATTTGGAACGTAGAATTTTATGGTTCAGAAACTTGGTCGATGCGGAAGGAGAACGAGCGGACTGAAGGCTCTTTGATGTTGAGGAAGCTGTTGTGTGACGCGTATGATTTCCACAATGTTAAGCCAGAAACCTTAGCTTTTGCTGGTGATATAATAGACGTAGGCAGGACGGAGACGAGATAGAGAGTGAAATATTTGCTATCATAGAATTTTTTAGAGAGGAGAATGTTGTGTAAACGCCGAAGCGGAAGGAGAAAATGAATTTTGTAGAGTTTGACGGAAGAAGCAAGATGAAAAGAGTTTGAGAGGAATTTTATATTCGAAATAGATAGCTAAATAATGGTTAGAAAAATGTTTCCAGCCCCTGGTGTACAGACAACGCGCAGGACACGATTTCGTGTTCATTAACGTTTGCAGCTATTTCCTAACGTAATCACTATATTTTTAGTTTATCTTGTAAAAAAACAGTATATAGTAAAATTATATTGAATAATGCATATCATCAATGTTTCTTAAATATTAATTGTATTATCCGCACATTAAAGATTAACCGAAAGATTCCGATGACGAATAAAAAGGTTTCGATGCGCTACAATGTTGGCTTTCTCCTTGCGACGGTTACCCTAACAAACGTTTATTCACCAAAGCATAATCCGCAACACCACCCTTGAAGTAAAAGTCCGAGTATATATATGGTATGGTGGCACTTTAGCTCAGTTCAAGTAATTTTTGAGTAGTAATTGAAACTATTAAAACTTAGTCACTGTGTCACAAACAGCAGACCTTCCTGATTCCTTGCTATTCCTTATTAGACTCCCCATGTATTCTTGATTCAAGAGTCTCGATAGGTATTACATCAGTCATTTGTATTTCCATTGTTGGGATTAGAGGTAGGTATGTCTACATTCATTAATGGAAAGGATTTGAGGAAGGGATTAGAGGTAAGCTTGTTTTTAAGTTAGCAGTGTTGATGAGAAGCTTATGGGAGCGACTTTCCCTTCGCGAGGTCAAGTACTTCGTCGGTTATTGCGCCACACTCGGCATTTGAAAGACAGTGTGCCTTTTCCAGCGCATGAAATTTAATGAGGTAGCACAAGTTTTTCGGCCTAAGCCCAAAGAAATTTAAAAAATTGATTTTGGAGATTACTACTCTGGAATCTGGAACTGGTTCAATGATGGCTTTTGCTGTACCAACACTGCTGCAATAATAGATACTTAATAACCAACTATCTTATGGAGGCTGTATGCACTGATACCGCTTCATTTAATACAGGTAATTCTTATGTCATATTATAGTGTCTTTTATATTTTTCTTGACGTTATCATTTTAATGCATATTTACTTAGACTATGGCTGCTAAATATTTACATTTTTATGCTTTTCTCACGGTGCCAGAGCTCCAATTGTGAATAGATGACTTTATGGTCGATATTCTATATATATATTCTGTAAACATAGCCATGAAATTTTCATAAAATCGGTATATCATGCATCAATGGGATCTTCCTCTAGACCAGACGAATCCCTTTTCATGCTGTTTAAGACCAGCGGCCAGTAATCAATAAAACCAATTTGAGACGGGACTTGCGGATTCCGAAATATTTTTATTTAAAGGCAAAACTGAGACTATATCTCGGTTTATGGAAAATTAAGTTAGTTTGAGCGAGATATTTCCCTAGTCATAATGGAGACCATATTCGAATTTTATTTTTTTATTTCAGCGTCTGTAAGAAGTTAAGTAAATATTGTAATATTAATTTTGAAAATACATAGTTATATATGACAAAAATTCTTAGTAATTAAATAAATATATCTACTTTCGTCTCTAACTTGACTTATTTTCAAGATGTACGGCGAAAAAGCCTTTAAAAAAGTAAGTTTTTTGCGATACTGTGAAAATTACTTCGGTGAGAAATAGATAAGTTTTTTATAAATAGTAGAGAAAACATACAAACTACATACCGTTAGTTTTTTGACGAAATCCAGGTGGTTATATCTATTTTTAAATCTAATTTTTCAATATTCTCCCTCTGGAGCGCACAGCTGTAATCTATCCCATGTAAAACAGCTTATATTTTCTGGCAAATTGCTCGAAAAGTAGTTTGGCTAGGGGTTGATATTTTGATATCATTGGAAAGATGGGAGTATTTTTCTTTAAAATGATGCCAAATTCCTCAAATTCTAGGTGAATTGATTTTCCGCTCTAACTACCTTTAATTGGCGTTTGTACCTGTTGCATAGCGAATCGTTACACAACGAGCGGTTATCGTTAAAATATTACAATTTTTATCTTAAATTGTTAAAGTAGGCTGAGCCAAGAGATGATTTCCTTGAGTTCCTGAAACTCTGCAGTATATTTATTGGACAAATTCCTCAATAGCTTCTCACTTTTTGGAACCAGGTTCTCTTAATGAGAACCGTTGGTTGGGTAGGGCTATGTACTACTTGAGAATCTTGATGTGAGCAATCCTCTATGTCAAAGCATAAAGAGGGTTGTATTCGCAGATTTTTTGTACTTGTAGTTCTTCATTATGTATGAGAATGGTTTTCTGCATCATTAGCTGTTATGACTCCAATATAGGATTTCGAAGCGTCTTAGGAATTCGTGTGAATGAACAAGTCCCAAGATCCAGGAGTTTCTGCAGCGGCTGTGAAGGCATTTACCTATCATCTATGGTATTTTAGAGACAAATCGGACGTATTAGCACTTTTTAATTCGTCAGTGTCACCATAGTTTAAAAAGGAAAATGGTAGTACTCCATCACAACGGCGAATATATTCCTGTGGTGAAGCCATTAATTATCCTCACTTCAGGTCCGTTGATACTTCCCAGTTGCCACAAAGATGTTTGAAATATATGGAGAGAAAAGGCAAGGGCTTTGAGTCGACCACTCTCTCTGGGAAGGCCTCTAGGTGTAAAAGCAAGAAGCTTTCGTTTTCAAATCTTTGACTGCAGTAAATTATGTAACTGAAAGAGTGTCATACCGCGACTCCGCGAGTCCGCGACTCATACTTATTGAGCAAATTAGCAAAAGTTGAGGATTAAAAGCAGTACTGCTTTTCGGTCGTTGATGATTACAGATAAAGTATCCTGATGCAAACAAATCTACGGTGAAATCTCCACATTGACTATTTTTGTGTTATTTTTGGGTTATATTTATTGTACGATGGGTATTATTAATGTTTTAGACACTGATAAAATTAATTATTTTATTTCATTATACTTTTAAATTGCAAGATGTAAAAACCCATTGATAATGAGTACGTTAGGAAATAGTTGTAAATGTTAAAAACAGAGTCCCTCATCTCCACAACTTATCCTCCGATGCTGTCTTGCGTTCACTTTCTGTTTCCAATCTTAATAATAACTTCCTTAAAACTGATTTTAAACTCATACACAGCACTCTGAACTCGACCATTGACAACCCTGACCTAATTTGCTTCATTAATTTCAGAATACCTACCCGAGCAACAAGGACCCACTCATTGCTCCATATCTCTACTCCCAGATTATCACTCACCAAGCTCTCCCTTATTGTTCGACTTTCTTCTCTCCTGAATTCCCTTCCTGACAACATTGACCCTTTCTCCTTATCTTCCAACGCATACGCTAACCAAGCCATGTCTCATTCCCAAATATATTAATCTTTTCTGGCTTGCCATGTTGTTATATTATTTGTTTATCTTCTTCTTGTTAATGTTTTTGCATATGTTGTTACTTGTATCGCTATAAAATAGCATCATGCTGTATGTGGTCTTTTATTAAGTAAATAAATGAATAAAACACGAAATCGTGTCCTGCGCGTTGCCTAGACATCAGGGGATGGCAATTTTTTAATAGCCATTATTTAGCTTATTGTTACGGCAATTTATTAATGCTTTAGCCTTACAAAATGTACAGGATATACCTTCCCAAAAAAATATATATATTGGAATTTATAATTTGTATCGGAATATGAAGAAAAAAAGTATTTCTCAGGCTTTTTTGACACACACAGGTTTTGGTACACCTGCAACTTAAAAAAATGTTTTGTGACAAGTTTTATTGGAAAAGTTAAGTAAAATACATAAAAATGCATCAGTATTCTCCAGTATTCGATTTTTACGAATTTAGTACAGAACGCAAAGTCATATTTTCGCCAAAATCCGGACAAAATTCCTAACTCTCTGAAAATTGGGAAGTTTAGGGCGAATAGAATTGGGAAAAAAATTGTTTCGCAGAATTCGGTTATCAGAACTAAAAACATTTTGCATTTTAACCCAAAAATTCAAGTTTTTTTTTAATTTTCTCGAAAAGTATGGGCGCTATTCACAATCGGTTCTAACAGGGTGAAAGAGCACGCAATTCCGCATAAAATGTTATATTTGGAGGTTTTTCCAAGAATTTCCCGATTTAAAAAAAATTGAGCAAATTTGTCCCATGTAAAAAATACGGAAGGAGACCAAGAAATTGGCATTAACAATTATAAAGTATGTAAAACATATTAAGAACATTGTTTAATGAAATTCATCCATGAAAATCCAGTGAAATCTTGTTTCATAAACGATATTATTGAGGAATTATAACTACAGTATCGATGGAAGGGGTCAGGACTTTTGAGAATAAATAAACGGTTGATTATATAAACATATTCAATACTTTTCTATACTACAAAAATTCATCGTCTTCTTCAAGTTCATTTTGGGTTACTGGAGCATCGGTTTAACTGGCTATTTCTTTATTGAAATTGGTGCACGAATTTGTTAAGCATGAGGCATACTATGAAGTGCAGAATAATCCGTTCTTTTTCATTTGTAGGGCAGTACAATCATGGCTCACGTTTATTGTACAGGTTCAAATAACATGTACTTACTTTGCTGATGAATGTTCTCAATCTCCAAAACTGAAAAATCTTAACCAATGCTTCACTTTTGCTAGTTAAATTTTAAAACTCCGAAATGCCGGTATGTAAACACACGTCGAGTAACAACAATAAACAACCGGCTTATGTCGTCTCCCGCAGCGCGGCGCTCGCGCAGCACGGTGCCTGAAGAAATTCTCGCCTCATGTCGTCGAGAAGGGGACTTTTGTTGGGATGAGTTCATTTGTCCCTATTATCCAAGCATAAGCTCACTATATGTAACGTATTCGGGAACTCGTCCTCTTGCGTTTCCACGCATAACATATTATACTGAGTCCTGTAGTTCGATAACATTCTAATTCTATCTAAAAAAAATTGAAGAATTCGTGTCTTTGCGCATTTTTGAAATCTCAACAAATTCGTCTATCTCTAGCGAAATTTGAGAAACGGAATCGTCAAGACGAGGTCTCGAGGATCAATTTCCTTATCTTTATTTTTCGATAACTTTCTTATTTACCCGTTTATTCCCTCATGTTTGAGAAACATGGCGCGTACCCGTGACCTCATAAAACACCAAGAAAGTAAAAGAAACTCCATTTTTGTCCAGTTGAACTGACAAAAATTTTAATCGTCGCAATCCAAAAAGTATGGTACCTGGAAGCACAATGATTCATGATATCATCCAGGAATTTGGAAAATATACTGTATTTTAGTAGCTCAACTAAAGTTTCCAGTAAAACTACCCTGAAAACAAGTGAAACACATACTCAATGTTACCAAATTAGGAACTTTGTCAGGAAAATGAAATCCTAGGGCTTCATGAACATCACGTAATTTGGTTTTTGAAAATTCAATTATTTTTTGCCGAGTTATGACGGATTCCGTGGCCATCGTACCGATGGGAAGTCATGTATTTTTCAATGGCGCGAAACCTAGGAGCCCCGCGCGTCATGAATATACTCAATGCCATTTCCTGACGAAATAACGTTCTTTGGTGAAAAATGCATTCTTACCTTCTTTGTCGAGAATTTCACGCTATTTTCCCTTGTTGAATCCAATTTTGAAAATTTTTCATAGTCTTCGAGACAAATGGGGAAAACTACATTTTTCTGCTTAAATTCAAAAATATTTTGGGTTCTGATAACCGAATCATGCGAAACAATTGTTTTATAAATTGTATACGCCATAAACTATATACATGCCAATTTTCAGTAACTTATGTATTTTGTCCGGGTTAAAATCTCCATTGACTGGACTAATTGTACTCTCATGAGAAATATTTTTTCCTGAAATTCTATTTTATTATATTCTTCAAAGTATTTTTTATCATACGGTTGTGACGCTCATTCGTTGCCAATTAAATGAACTTGGAAGATTTCTAGTAAAATTTATAACACAATGGGAACTCATGTATATTATCGATTTTGAAATCACATTCAGGGTATTTGTAATCCGACCCAGCTTTACGCGAGTGATGTAATTTTTTAAAAGGTCGCAGTTAATAAACAATAATTGAACTAAAATGCATTAAGATAAATCAGCTTTTCCTAAATTCGGGTTTCACATATATTGTCTAATTTAAAAGTATATTTTTTTATTTATATTTTAACATGTTTGCTACATTTGTCGATGTATTTTTTAACCAAGCTTTAGTGACTCACCGTCGTTATCAATTCAATGAATTTGGAAAATTACTCGTAAAATTTACGATGCGATGACAGTTTGTGTATATTGTCTATCTACTATAATAATCACCGATGTGTATGCATTTGTAAGTCAGTAACTTTCACCAAAGAAATACACGTGAAGCTGAATCTTCATTTGGCTGCAGACCATTTTTTTATTTGCAAAATTAAATTAGAAATATTGGTTTTCTGTTATTGCGAAAGGTACCAATAGAAATAAAATAAAATGGAAATTCTTATACATTCATTCGAATATTGCATTCTGGTCAAAATTCCGAAATTTTTACTAAAATTTAACGATTTTTCGTAATATTTTAGCGTTTTTGAGTCATCGTCTCCATAACGACCATACTTATTGTTGAAGTCGAGGTTCCTTGTATATCCACTAACTCAATGATTCTTTGCACTAAATGAGATATGAATGGTTTATTACAATCAATGTACCTAAGTGATAATATTCTTCCCTTTGATATTCAACGGGCACCTTCACTTGTTTTGAAATAGGATTTTGCATCCGTCTCAGCTCTCCACGAGTGATACAGATACATTTTCGTTCGCTCCGCCTTTTATCCTTCTCACTTTGAAAAATTGAAGTGTTGTAAATTAAATAAATGCAGCACAATACATTTGCTTTCCCAAAAATTCGGATTTTTCGTATGCACTCTCATAGGAAATTATATATTATTTATTTATTTTTTAGATATATTTGTGGGTATATTTTTTACCGGGCAGTTGTGCCTTTCTGTGTGTATATGTACCTTCGTTACCAATTCTATAAATTTGGAAAATTACATGTTAATAAATAGTCGTGTATGTTGTCGGTTGTGAAGGCTTTTGTTATCCTACTTAGCTTCATGCGATTATCATCACTTCTGACGGATTAAAGGAAATGACAAACCTAAAACTGACTTAAAATGCATTCTTATGAATGTTCATTCCTATTGGAAAATATATTTTTCTGTTGTTTGTTATATTTGTCAACTTTTTGTTAGCCACTATAGTTTTTATACCATTCTAAGGGAAATATTCCTTTATCTACCCCTTTCTATGTTCGGTACGAGTGATACGGATACCCTTTTACGTTCGCTCCGCCTTTATTAATCCACCAGTCACTTATGACGCGACTCCGTGATTCAGGATGGGGATACACACGCGCACGAGACCCGAAACGACCCCACGACCACTTTGGGTCCCAAATGACGAACATCCCGTTCGCGGCTGCATTCGTATCCCTTTTGATAAACAGCTTTTTATTCATTCGTTCGTTCATTGCTTTTTATTTATTCATTCGTTTCGAAGGTCCCAGAGGCGCGGGTCTTCACCGTGCGTCCGCAACTCCCCTTCGTCCCTCACCTCGTCTTCCGCCGTCAACTCGTCTTCCGCAGCATCCTCCTCAACCTCTTCCACCAAGTCGGCCTCAGCGCCTCCAGCGTCGAGTCAACAGAGCTGCGGGAAATGCAGCAGCGCCGCCGCTACAGTGCTGCCCTCCTCCGACGAGGTCGTCGTCGTCGAGGACGATCAAGTCACCGAGGAGGAGGTGAGTTTGAACATGCCGCCGCTAGATGGTTCTCGCAATCGTTTCGGCAAGTTGGGGAACAATCGCAGCCGAGCGTGTCGCGTTCTCTTCGGCCGCGCGGCGGGAAAAGGCGCAAATTCGAATTCAAGGTAGTAGTATTACCGATTTTGGGGTGAGTCAGGTTCACGACATTAGTAAATATCTAAAAAAAAATCGAAATGACTTTACATAAATCTTTATTATATCTTCATATAAACCTTTAACATTCCACTCAAAGTAGTAACAATTGATAATTGATCTGTTTCATTGCCGAATATATTAATTTAAACTATGCATATTGATCGACGAATATATTTTTAATGAATACTTATGACAGCTATATAAGCCTAATGCAGCGTCGTTGTAATTGAATTATCTAATTTTGACTTCAATTATTGCAGTAGTTTGCTAATAATTGAAATAATATAAAAAAAATTTAAAAGGGCACACGCCTAACTTTTATTACTCTACAATGCTATGAGATAATTCGCTTTCATTTGTGTAAATACTAGTAGTGGCATTTTTGTTTAACGTGCTTCGACGGCTAAGGTCATTTCGCACATACTGTCTGCCACGAGCGGACAGGGGCAAACAGCACTCGGACGAATCGGAGGATCACCCCTCAAAACTCGAGTAGAGCCCAACGATGCTTTACTTCGGTGACTGATCGGGAACCGGTGTTTCCATAGTGGCAGACCGTTGCCCTGTACTAATACTTCTCCGCTTTTTGCGAAAATGGCATTTTATTGGAACAAAAATTCCACTCACTCTCGCATTTAGCACCAGTATGTTCAAGTTCAATTCGAGAAAAAAATAATAACATATTTATTCCACTACAACAACTGTACAGATAGATTTGATAGACAGGATTTTTTTATTGTTCAGATCCAACAAATGGCATTTTTTATCTAAAGAAGCCAGGATATGAATAAATTGACGTTTGAATAATTTTGCGGTGGAACCGCCCATATAATTCCGCCCCACTAATGAAGCTTCAGCAGTTTCTGCTGGGCTCGCATCGTTTGGTGACCGGGTTGAAAGCATTGGCGAAGGGGCAAGGATGTGTCGTGGCTAAACCATTCCGGCACCTGCAGAAGTAACACTGGTTCCCCAGCAGGGGAATGTCTCCATCCGAAGTGCAGGCGTAGGCGTAAGCAGCGCAGGGATTGGAGTTGGATGAGACGGTCGACATCGTGGCGAAAAGAACGATCAGGCAAGCCAGCAAAACGGAAAAGTTCCCTGAAAGTAAATGAGACGGAATAACTTGAGATTAAAAAAAAAATTACATTTCTGGATTTAGCGCCCTGTCGTTTTTTCCACTCCTTATGGTACGCCTTCAGAACACCGCCGTAAAGCGTTTCGGAGTGTCTCGCAAACTCCAACGTAACGCCTTAGAAGGCGCTTCGATGGTGAAATTGTGAACGCTAAAGGTACTTTAGGAAGCGCCTTACGAGGCGTTGTAAGGCGCTCTGAGAGTGCTGAAAAGTACCGTCCATAGCGTTGCGCAGCGCTTCTGGATGCGGCGCGCTGACCTTAAACGGATACCTACAGCGCTGTTGCAACACCTTGGAGCGCCGTGCACGGTACCCTGCTCTCTCAAAATAAAAAAAATGATAATGTAAAGTTACTTATTATGAATGTACTATTACGCGATACCATACCATAGTTTACTAAGATATCCTACCTAGTTTCGTCATAACAACATTGTACGGCTCTACGCGCATATTCTCACACCCGACATCGAGATCACAGCGTCTAGGAAGTCTTATATATACGGCCACTTCCGTGCGTTAATGTGACTTCGAGAACTAATTATTAAATGTCTATTCCGTGATAGTTTGAGGAAATACCATCACATCGCGATAACAGTTATTTGGCATTCATTGATTGAAAACTATATTGCCACATAGTATGAATATAAATACAATATTAATGAGAATAAACAAGATTTTTCCAATTCCCTTTCCTATTCCAAGATGTTTTGGAACAAAGACTTATTACATTTAAGCGCTCTGATAACTTGTCTTTTGCTAGGTGCAAGTCAGATTAGATTTGTGAACTAAGTCCGAATGAGAGACAGTTCCTTGAGATAAATGCCTTCGACCATCAAGGTGTCTTTTTTTTCATCTGAAGCGCCTTTGAACTGAAGCACAACACCTCCGAAGGTGTAGTCCAAAGGCGCTGCAATAGCGCTCCGCAACACCTTTGCTCACAGTGCACCGCAAAACCTTGTAAGCGAAGCGAAGCGTCTTGAGATCGGTGATGTCAAGGCGCTTCGGGGGTGGTTCGGAGCGCCTCCGCCCGAAAGTGTGAATCAACACCTTGCGATCACCTTAGAAATGTCTGGCCAAGGGTGTTTACAAGGTGCTTCGGGGGTGCTAGGGAGCGCTGTCCGCTGGACAGCGTAACAGAGCACCTTGCCAGCGCCGTGAGAACGCCTAGAAACGCCTTAGGAGCACCTTCAAACGCTTTTTAAACACCTTGAAAAGCGTTGAGAAAATCGCCAGGGCTTAGACAGAGGGTGCAGAGAGACCAGAGGTGAAAAAGATTGTGAATATTTATTGCACAATTCGCCATGCTCTTAGCACGTTTCAACGCGGCCAGTCGGCATTGAGCAGTGGTTAACGAAGAAAAAAAAATGGCTTCTTTTTACAGGGAAGATGACCCTAAAGTATCGTTCAAGGTTAACTTCATTTCAACTTTTGATGATTTTGAGTTAAAAAGTACCGATTATGCGTCCTCCTTTCTCAAACGCATATAATTGGGCAAATGTCACTGTCCTCACGGTGAGTATTTGCACCTATGCACCAAAGGAACTTGCCTAGGATATGGCAGATGCGCCCAACAATTATTACACAAAATTACATAATGAGCAACAGACTTGGCCTCTCTGTTTACGCACTGTGGCTTTGGGGCCATGTTTGAATATTAATTTTTTTAATGTGGTTCAATTTTGGAAAAGGAAACAATTATATTAAGACAATTATTATCATGGAATTGGTGTACGAATGTATTTCTTAGAGGTTAATTTTTCTTGCAGACGAACGGAACGAAACGCCATTTCTAATTAGCGAATTTTGAACGAAATGGTTGGTTTAATTGGTCAATATCTCGAGAACTAAGACGAATTTGTGTCGTTATTTTAATAACGGCTGTTTCCTGAAAAAAAAACAAATTAGTTTTTATTGCATGAAAATTGCCAGATTTGATAATGTTTGGGGGTAGCTTTTTCCTACTTACCATTAGTATCGTCAATTTGGTAGATGGAAAAAAATGAGTATGCGAGAGTCAAATTGTGTTTACGCTTCATAAGGGAAGGGGCCTCTTTATATACGTAGCAATGGTGTTAAAAAAATATGAAGTAACTTTTATTTTATCGTCCATCTTCGCTAAATCCGCCTTTACCTGAGGCGTTTTTCCAAGAGCGTCTTGCTACTCTGGAAAAATCTTGTGTGTCCTGTGTTACACTTAGTTAATTATTCACAATCAGACGATTCTTAATTTCCTTTAGTGGAGACGAACGTTCTTTTGTTGTTCAATTATTTATGGCGTAAGTCGACTTGATTTGACGAGCGCCACTATCGTATCGTAAACGGCATGCATGGCGTAAATCATGTGATGTGAATCCGCTCTCCTCATTGGATCGCTCTTCACTGGACGCAAGAAAAATTAGCATAATTTCCATCTTGAAAAAAACGCACGATTTCCTTCCAATAAAACGGCCTGCAGAGCTCCATGCAAGGAAACACGTAGGGAAAAATGCCTTGTGTGAGGCCGGCTGAAGATTCCTGATCGGGAACCTCATCAGTTATCTGTTTGTGGCTCTATGGCGATATGATGAGTTGATATTGGGTCCTCAAATATTTCCTCACGTGTTTATTATATGCTCCATATCATCTGGCGGTGGCGCAGTTCAGACATTCTTTGTGATCGTTTTTCTCAATAAATAAAAGAGTGCCTAGAATCCTGAGAATATCTCCTACTTCAAATCATGAACTAGGTGTATGCTGTCGGTCAAAGTCTCAATGGATGTTTTATATCGTATTTTGGGAGACACGCCAGGAAGCGCTCTGATGTAAAGATTTTTACACAAAAAGCTGTTAAAATGTCTTATCACTTGAAGAAGTGAGCTATCAACGAGGGGAGATGGTCGCGAGGGATGTTTACCGTGTAAATGAGCCTCATCAGATTCGAGTCATTCGAGTCAAGAAGACGATTTCAGTCATCCTTTTTTGTTGACAGTGAAGCCTAATTCGGGTGCAGAGTGCTCACCAGTACTAAGCCTCTTTTTCTACATGCGTCGGCTTGAAACGCAAAACGTGGATTGGATTCACTATTCCGGTTTACGTCTGTCTGTTAACCGCAACTTGCATCAGCAATTGTCGTCCATCTTCGGTGACCTTCGGCTGTACAGCCTCATGTAAACGTCCATCACTATGAATTTAAACATAAAGACGATGTACTAATTTTTGGCGGTTATGGATATGCTTGCATACAGTCTAGTGAGCGGAAATAATTACTCTACTTTGACCAATATGATAAAAGTATCAGCCACTTATTAGGAGAATACTTGCCGTGGAATAAATTAAAAAAATACCAGTTTGACAAATGAATTACTATATTCATGGCAAGTACTGCCCATGTGCTATCGTGAACCGTGAGCATGAAAGTTGTGACTAGTTGAACTTTTAAGTAAACGATTTTTGTTCACGGTTGACGCTTTCACGCGATCTTCTAAACGCCTCCATAAACACCAATGCATTGAACTCAGAGTTGAAGTTTACGTTGACACCCATCGTAAACAGGCCTTTACGATATTCAAGCATAAAGCTTAGTTGACGGAAATAATTACGTTTCTTTAATCAGTACTGTAATAATATCAGCCGCTTATTAGCCGGCATACCAGCCTTGTAATTGCGAGAAATTCAAGAAGTACTTCGCACGCGCTGACATAACCTGTGAACGTGAAAAATGGGACTGACTGAAATTTATGGCCGACGATGATGCGTAGGGCGGTATTACGATTGAAGTTTCTTGACGTGACTGTTTCTTGGCGTTTGCGAAGCTTGGTGAACGTTACGTAGTGTAGCCAATGACGATGACCGGACGTTGGCGACGCCGTCAACGTACGAAAAGCGAACCTTTTCGAAATCTTAAAGTAACTTGTCCTTCGAAGAAGATCACGCTACGTCTAAAGCAGTCAATCGGAAGAGAGCTTTTTTCTCCAATATATACAAAACTTTATTTCCAGATTGTCCATAGTACTTCACAACTCTACAGTAAAAAATAATTTGCCTTCTCTATGCAACATTCGTCATAATTTTTGGGGATTATCTATATTTTGATTCTAGAAGATGGAAATACACAGCTGGTTCGCTACCGTTTCGAAATCAGTTTGCAAAGTCTGTCGGTAATTGGCGCTATTACTCCCGTCATTCGTTGTACACTCCTCTCTTTGACGAGAAGACGACGGAAAACTGAACGCCACCGTCCGATTCCGTCACATTAGGAATCGTAGATCGTAATATCGCCTTTACGTGAGACTGTAAGCGTCTCCATAAACACGAGTGCAATGAACGTGCGTTTTCAGTAACGTTCACGCCAACTGAAAACCGGCCTCAAAGAGTAAATGATTTTGAGTTTTGTAATCTCCACTTGCATTAGTTCGAGGGCAGCGAGGTTAAATGGGAATATGCATTGGTGAAAAAAACAATTTGTATAACCGTAACCAGTAAGTGCACATTTGGTGGATTGAGGCGCTGTCTATCATTTAAACAACACCCGGAAGCAACCGAAGACATTCGACGATTGCCGATGGACATTCATGCTGATGGCCCATCGTATGCCGAAGTCATGGTGGTCAAGTTATACTCATAACGTTTGTCGCTGACGAGCCAATCGAGAACCGGCCTTGAGTCGGCCCAGCTCGCAGCCTTGGAACGTGAAGATTTCGGCCCGAGGCCCGGCCCGCGGGCCTACACACGGCCCTTAGCAGCCCCACCTCCAATCAGATGCATTCCACTTCTGAGAAAATCAGCGTGAGAGATCCGTTAGGATGCGATACATCGCGTCTCCAATCAGGTCAGCGGGAATCCTACGACGAACTTGGTGGTAGGCGAGGTGACTCAACGGACTTTGGGCATAAACGTGGCAAACGTTTGGTATTATTCCACGCAGTATTAATTTGTTAACAACCGGTAGCTATGATCAAACGTCATCTTCAGGGCTAGCAATACCATGAGAAGAAAAGCAGATGGAAGCACTTGGTTGATATTCAACGCAATATTTGTGAGATATCTCAAAATTTATTTGGAAACTTTATGAGTACATTCTTTTTTTGTGACCATGGCATGCTTATTGCTGGGTCCTCTACATAGATACAACTCAACGTTGAGTAGTCACTATGTAGAGGACACTGGAGCATCATTTCTTTATCATAAATATAAAAGCGAAGGTTTCTGGCGTAACTTTATGAAATTGGTACTTACACGACACTAATTAAATTTAAACTTTGCATATTCCACACTTTTTTATTTCCGACATTGGTTTCGGTAATCATTGTCTTTATCATGGTCTAATTACCTTGATAATAACAATGATTCTCGAAACCATGGTAGGAAATAAACGAAGTGTGGAGCATACCAAGTACAAATTCATTGATTAACGAAAGTTGTTCATAGAAAATAATTTAAACAAACAAAGTTGCGGTGAATGCCATCTCGATTAAGTGATAATAAGCACGCTTCACTACAACAATTTCTTAACGATTGGTATCGATGTCCTCACATCAACATTAGGCACAAGAGTACCGGGGGTATTCGATACAGTGGGTATTGTATACTATACTACGCAATGGGTATCAACATGGCCGTCTATACGACCTTGGTACTATGAACTTTTATGATGATGTGTGGACATCAAAACTGTTTGGTAATAGATGCATAGTGTTCGGAATATTATAAATTGTTTTCCTCTTACAACTACATGATGATCGTCACTTACCTCTCATCTTGACCGGCCGTGGGTTGTCTGGATGTCCTCAGCGAAAGCAATGCGCTTTTCTTTTGACTCAAGATGGATTTTTATCTCCTTTCCGCTAATCTCCCAATCGATGTATGCCGTCGTGAAACTAGACGCTTACCTTCGCCCTCAGCGCTATATATTTGTGTCCGTAGTATCGGAAATTATGGCGAAATCACCAGGTACCGGGAAATGAAGCGGGAACATACGCAGGCAACCGAACGTCTTGTCACTGTCTCGTGTTCCTTTCTTCCTTCTTTTTCTGATCTCCAAGCGACGAATCCTCAGACAATGATGCTCGTGCGACGTTTCCCAAACATATGTTGTGGAAGATACCGGGAAATAAGAGCTTCGTTGCGACACGGCGGAAGTTGGGAGATAAACAGCTAACCTCTTTCCCTCATTTTGCCAATGCATGCAAGGTGCAATGAAGGTGTCTTAAGAAGATTATGCGCACTTGAATTCTAAGTATTGAGGATATTCCGCCTTAGGAGATTTTCGTTGCATTCCGAGGGAGCATGTGCTCTTTGTGGACACCTCAGTCTAATTTCACGACATGTACGAGTACATAATACCATGCAAGCAACCTCAAAGGCAGGGAGGGCGAGTTAACACCATCATCCAATGCGCGGTATTCATGTCGTATCCAGTATACAGCCGAAAACAAGATTCTATATGCGGTCTACAGAAAATACTTTTCTCTTGAATGGAACGAATTGTATTTTCACGCTGTTTATAGAGATACGCGAATGTGTTGGGCGCTGTTCATAATGTTTCTGTATTGCTGCATTTTTATAGGAAAAAAAACAAAAATATAATTCACCCTGCCTATACTGATGGATGGATGTTTGTATACTTGTTTGTTTGTCCGAGATTATTAGACTTCGACACCGTTTCACCGATCACCATAAAATTTAGCAAAAATATGTATTTTTTCAAGGAGAAGGTTTTTATGCTATCTTAAAATACCTCAGGGCCCCAAAAGGTCCCAAAAAGGGGCCCTTTGGTGGTTTAAGCTACGAATTGGGTTTTGTGCAGTGGTTCCATTTTTAGCTTTTTAAAATTACTTCCGCTCAAGATAGAGGGTTGAGATTTAAAAAAATCAAATGGCTAAAAGAATGAAGTTTATAATTCTTTCAATAAATTATCTTTTGCTATTCGTATTTGTCTGAAAACCGCGTTTTAAGCTGCAAAAACGCGCATTTTTCTCAGAAATCAACAATAGCATATTTCCTTGACAACCAGATTTTGGTCTTTAACGCATTTAAAATTGAATTAACATAGTTAAGCTGATTAAGAATGCTAAGTATTGGGTTTCATGCGGTGGTTTATTTTTTTCTCAGAAATCAACAACAGCATATGTCCTTGACAACCAGCTGTGGTATTTAACGTATTGGAAATTCATTTTGCTCAGTTAACCTGATCATGAATTCAAAGCATTGGGTTTTATGCAATGGTTAAAGTTTTTTTGCTTTTAAAAAATACTTTCACTCAAGATAGAGAGCTAAAAATTAATTTATCGGATACCCGAAGAATGAAAATTTTCATTTTCTGCTATCGATTCTCCTCTTAAATGATAATTTATAAAGGAAGTGTTATCCCGAGCTTCGCAGGGGTAATACAACTATACATATATATAAAAACGTTTTGGTGTCTGTATGTCCGTCTGTCTGTCTGTTGCTCCATCACTCAAGAACTACACGAGTTATTTATATATGTTTAAAAGTGTTGAAGTGCAGTTAACTTAGGTACATTCACTCAATCATCGAAATGCCTATTCAAAACTCTCACTTGCCGCTGTGTTTCCGTTCCTTGGACTTAAAAATATATCCATCAACATGCCTAATAGAAACAAGAGTAACCTTTCGAAAAAATCTTCTAAATCAAAATGAATGTCTTATTTGCGAGAAAATGAGCCCTTGAAATAAAAACGACAAAGGTTAGACTTGGATGGTCAAAGACATGCCCACCAGCGATCTCATGTAGGCCTGGGCGATATATCGATATATCGTAAAACATCGCGATATTTTAATATATCGCCACCGATTTTGAGTTTTTAAAATTGACGATATATCGTTGCTCGATAAATATCGTCTTATCGCGCCCCGATATTTCATCGTGACCGATAAATTATCGGGGTACGATAAATATCGCTATAAATATCGTGATCGCGATAAATATCGCGATAAAATATTATGTCATCGCCTCCCGATAAAATATCACGATATCTCGCTCCGATAAAATATCACGATAAATATCACGATAAAAGATCGTGATATTGCGCTCGTTCAAATATCGCGTAAACGCGCCCGATGAATTATCGTGATATTGCGCCGGTTTATCGCGTAGGAAAAAGACAGCCGTTGGGTTGGCCTTCGCTTAAGCTGGAGCAAGTATGTTTGAAAACTTACTATTCTACACTCTGCTAATTCAAATTCTCAGACAATATATACACTAATGTACATACAAACAGTTGTTTTCAGTTCCTTCCAAAATTTGAACAAGACGTCACCTATAAACTATCGGACCACTGAAATTGAAAGAGAGAGAGAGAGAGAACTGCTGAGAATTTGAATTAGCAGATAGCAGAATAGTAAGTTTTCAAACATACTTGCTCCAGCTTAAGCGAAGGCCAACCCAACGGCTGTCTTTTTCCGACACGATAAACCGACGCAATATCACGATAATTCATCGGGCGCGTTTACGCGATATTTGAACGAGCGCAATATCACGATCTTTTATCGTGATATTTATCGTGATAATATATCGTGATATTTTATTGGGGCGCGATATCGTGATATTTTATCGGGACGCGATATCATGATATTTTATCGCGATATTTATCGTGCCCGATAAAATATCGGGGCACGATAAGACGATATTTATCGTCACGATATGAGTTATCGATATCGCCACCTGACGATATGCTAAAATTATCGTATCCCGATATTGAATTATCAATATCGCCCAGGCCTAATCTCATGAGCATATCCCCGTGGTGTTTCTCGAGTTACGTTAAGAACCGCACAAATTTCATCCTAACCCAACCTACGGACGGGTAGCAAGCTATAAATCTGGTTCAAATATAGACCCATCTGTTTCGAAACTTCAGTCTTTTTTAATATGGCGGAAACTATAATTACGTCACTAAATGCTTCTTACCCGAAATAAAAGCGGAAATTCTGCGCAATGAACGATATCCGAGCATGAAAATCGGCAAGTGCACTAAAAATCACCATAGATTTTTTATTTAGCAATCGTAACCAATGATTATGGATACTCTTTATGCCAAAGGCGCAGTCCGGGTGACGGTGGATTGAAAGGTCAAATAAACATGGCTGCTGCTGCAAATGCTCCTTTTGGCGTTGCAAACCGGTGGATTGTACCCTCCAATCCTGATTAAGATACTCTACGCACATATCAAAGTTGAATAGCGCAATTCATTTAAGTCATCGAATGCAAATATATGTATATACACAGGGAAGAGTTCAAGGTCTTAATCACTCAGAAGACGGCTCAAGAGAACCGGAGGTACGAGGTGACCGTCTATCAACCCGGGTGCTATTTAAGTAGTAATGAGTCTGCGTGGCCCTTTTTGAGTTTCCCGTGCATGAAAGAAGATCAATGTCACTCATCTCTCCGTGCACCTGGAAAATGGCCATTTTGTCTACTACAACGAACAATACATACAAGATCTCTAAATTACAAACTCCTCAAATGACCACGCTGACGCTATTCTTCAGGATTTGTGGTTTTCTTATAAAATGTTTTTCACACCCGTTGAATTTCAACGGGTACCTTCCGCTTTCCACTACGTTTCGGTTTAATTATAAACCAATATCAATGCATTATCAGCATACCATAATTCGTTTTGCGGTTTTTTTTAACTTTTTGATATTAATTTAAAAGCGATTTCATTATATTTTTTCTACTCGAAATCATTTCCCTTTTGTATAAACAGCACTACTACATTATTTTCTAGTTTTTTCTCTCCCGGTGAGAATAAAAGGGGATTTTCGCTGGTTTCAAATAAAAATTCAAATTCTATTGGTACCGGAAATAAATCTCGCTCAAATACAGTTAAGGGAAAATATGCTTGAAGTTTATGGCGATCTTCCCCACGCCCCCAATTGCGCAACTGGAATACTTTTTTTAGTTTTATTGTTTTAAGAATATACAATTTCAGTAAAATAGCTCAATGCTATGCATCATTAAGCGACAAAACGGGTAATTTCCGCGGGTAAAAAACGAACATGATAAATGAGAAGTCAGTTTTTCTTCTGTTTGAATGAAACTACTATATTATTTCTAGATGATTCCTTTTCATGACCTCTTTTTTATTATGTATTTTTTTTCTTCTCTTAACAGGAGATATAGGTCAATTAATTTGAAAAAAAAATGTTTATTACTCTTATCCGGCGTTTCACATTTGTATATATGCTTCTTCAGGGCTACAATGAAAATATTGGGCGTTTTGTATATCGATGGAATATGGTTTACACTTATTTGTACCTAGTTATGTTAAAATGTTTATCTGAGGTAACTTGAAAAATCAAATGTATATAGAGTTCCTTCCGAACTATTTGCTTGATGATATCTTCGTTGCTATTTATTGTTTGTTTCAATTGTTGTAGATTTAGATGCTTTCAAAAATCAAAACATAATTAAGTGTTGTTATAGCACCTAAACAATTAAAACAAACAATAAATAGCAACGAAGGTGTCATCAAGCAAATATTTCGGAAGGAACTCTCTCTGAGGTAGCTTGAAAAATAAATGTATATAAACTTTTTAACATAACTAGGTACATAAAATTGTACACTATATTCCATTGATATACAAAGCGCACAATGTTTTAATTGTAGCTCTGAAGAAGCATATATACAAATGTGAAACTTCGGCAAAGCGTAATAGATATTTTCTTCAAACTAATTGACCTATATCTCCTGAAAGAAGAAGAAAAAAAAATATTATTTCTTACTATTATCTCTGCTGTTCAGAATCAACGGGCATTTCTGCTAGTAACCAATAATCTTTTAAGCAGTCCACCTTAACCTTCAAACGATGTGGCATACGAGTTATACTAGTACAATTTATGAAAAAAATATGTCGAAACCCGGGGATGTATCGTGGACCTTAGGATTTTCATTCGAACGCATTCTAAACTAAGCTATCCCGTCTTGGTAATATGGTGAATGAGGAAGAAACATTCCTGACTGGAGGCTGATATGGGAAAGCTTAAAAAAGTGGATAAACGGGAACGATGTGTTAGATTGCGTGGGAGAACGTTGGGTGATTGCATGAGGAAAAGATTTGAAATGACCTGAAGAAGCCAGCAGAATGGCTCGAAGTAACTCTCATCGACAAAAGACAATGAGAACGAGGGATTCCATCAGCATCCAAAAGAAGGTTTAAGATATGAATAACTTTTAAATTACTGAAATATTTCATGTAAATAATTGGTTTTTTGAAGGATGATTGTTCGAAAACAAGGCTGAAATAGGAGAAATTAAAGAAGTGACTTTTTTCAAATATTTCAGTTGGCATTTTTGCCAGAACCCGGGATTAAATCTTCAGTCTAACGCTCTCCCAACTGAGCTTTTCCGGCAAGTAAAAATATTGTGAAAATGGTCAATAAACGTAGGATATCGGTGGCAGAAATTCGGAGTAAAAAAGTGGATGGACATAATGTAAAGTAACAATTTGTTTGAGTGGGTGATGCTTGAGAGAGTGCTGGATGAAAGCGGAAGATAAATGAGGAGATACAGTTTCGGATGATGTGAAAACAGTTTTTTCTTTTCCGCGGCACTTCGAACGTTGCCGTGGGATTTCCTGGATTCCCACCGCGCTTGACAGTTTCTTGGCGAGGACGCGAGGACTGAGTCTTTCAGCCATCCTGCGGCCTTCTTCAAGTCTGAAGTGACCTGGAGAGGCTAGCAGGATGGCTGGAAGAAGCTGTCGTCGCCAACACGCTAAACAAGGAGGGTATCCCGGAAATCCAGCACGTACGATGTAAATCATTACATTTACATACTACCCCGCAAGCCGCCTCAATAGGCGTGTGGCGGGGGGTGTTAGGACACCAGCCAGCCATAAAAAGGAAACGCTCTAGTGAAATTACGCCTAACATTTATAGAAGTCCCTTATTGTTCGGGGGAAAAACGAATTCCCATACCTATCCGTTCGGCAAAATATCTCTCTTAATTTATCGTTTCTGTCGGACCTGGAAATATTGTGGGGTTCTAATATGATGTTCGCCGTGTCGCTCTTAAAGATATCTATTCTCAATTGCTCAAGCAATCTAAGCCTAGCGCGCAGCCTCCGAGTCTATAGCGGCTCCCAGCCTGATTCGTTTAACATCTGTGTAGCGCTGTCTGTACGCCCGTAGCAGTTTTTGACGAATCGCGCAGCTTTCCTTTGTATCTTATTAAGTTCCCGGATTAAGTCTCTGCACTGGATCCCATATGCTCGCTGCATATTCAAGGTGTGGCCGGACGAGTGCGAAATAGCACCTCTCTTTTACTTTTTCATCCGAAAATCTTCCCACAAAATGCTTGACGAATCCTAGCTTCTTCAGAGCTCTGCCACAAATATTTCTTATATGTGTTCCTTACGATAGGTTCGATATCTTGTAAGTATGAATAACTTGAGAAAGATTTTTATGTAAATAGGTGATTTTGTGAGGGAAAATTGTAATAAAGGCCCGAGACACGGTAAATAAAAGCAATGACTTTTCAAATGTCAATCAATGTAGGTAGATTACCAAATAGGGTTGTAGTAAATGCCAAATAGGATAGGGTAGTAATAGGGAAGCGAATTCTCCCACATAATTGAACGTAGATAGGTATATTAGGCATCGATTCATCTTAGTTTTCAAGTTATTCGCAAACAACTACACGAATCGAAGTCGAAAGGGGTTAATCCAATAGAAATGGCGCTGCAGTCGGCTCCTGTAGCTGGCATACTAAAAATATATTCGCCAAATAATCTGCATATTTGATACCAATGCAACGAGGTGTAGTAATTTAGAATTTGTTCAGACTCGAAAAGGCGCGGTGGAAAGTCAAGAGGGGCGCATACATTTCAGGATACTTAACGAGGGATTTCTTAAGTGTAGCACTTCTTATGGATGGGGTAATCTCTCGAAAGCCTGGCGTCACGCGACACCCGACTCCCGGACGGATCGACTGTTGAGCCATTTCGTGGTTACGTATAATATGCAAGCACTTCGTGTTTATTCACAAAACTATCGAAAGAGGGATATAGTGAGATTTCATATGATTATTTTAAGTACATGGGTACTTCAGGCTATTATCATTAATGTATAAATATAATTTTCATATTTATATTTTCATAAATATTAATTTTATTATGTATTTTTATTTATATATAATACTGCGTACTTTAAACTGCCGATCATATTCATACTCAGTGTTCCACTTCCGTCGGCCGTCCCGCAACGGCCACACCTTTTTCTTTTCCTAAAAATGTTTCTCGAAAAGAGTTTGGAAAACCTAACTTTGTGAAAACTTTTTTTCTAAAGACTGCATCAATAATTTCGTCTTTCAATCAGTTGACAACATTTTGTAAGTTAAATCGTTCCTTTCTGGCGTTATTCTGTTTCAGCTTTCATGTGTGGTAGAATAATCCTAAGCATAGTAGACGAATAGCAATTTACTTCACGACATATTTTCCTTAAAAGTTTTTTAGTCGCTTAGTTTAGTTTCCACGTTAAATTTACCAACCGTTTTTTTATTTTTACGTAAATGCAAATTTTTGTATGCTGATAAGAAGCATGTTTTCTGGTAAAGCCATGAAAGTTACCCTTATGAACATCACTGCTCAAAATTATCCCAAAGTATTGTATAAAGTTATTTTATCACATAAAGTGCTTATTGGTTGTCGGCGGACCCTTGCATAGTTTTTTATTTCACTTAAATTTATTGTATCCTTGACTATGAAAGGATAAAATTGAAACCACTGCAAAATATAACGATCGTGTTAAGTTAGAATTATACCTTCATCATCATATATATTATTATTGAAAGGTCTTTTTCTGTCATTCCGTATATGCTCCGTTAATACTTCACCTACAGTGATAAATGAGGTATCATTTTAAATGTTAAATCACCGGCTTCTGACTAAAAATACAATCTCAATCTCAAATTTCACTATTTACCCATTAATTTGACTTAAAAGTTTCGATAAACTCTCTTGCCTGCATTGTATTCATATGTTTTGTATATTTTTGCAAGAAAACAAGTATAAAGAAAGTACTTTATGATACACCTTCTCTATTTAAAACCCAATTACACCGTTTCCTTAACATGCTTATTCCCTGATAGCGTGAAAGTGCGAAATTTTCGCACGGGTTACCTAGTCCATATTAAACGAAATCCAGGAAAATTCTACTAACTCTTAAGATTTCTCAGTAATTACGATATTTCGGTTTAGGTCTGGATAGTTTTCAACTATGTATCAGTTGTCAGGGCCACATGCAAGGAAGTCTACCAATAGATTTAAATTAAGAACTTTTTGGAATTAAAAATGTGTTGCCTTTAGCCCAATACGATATAATACTTTGAATTTACAGGGATGCAAAAAGGCGAATGGTGGTGAGTTTGAAACAAATTTATCGAGTTACTATAAATGAAGATGGAATCATGTTTGCCTGCCCGACATAACCCGCCAGACGCCCTCCGGAGGTTTGGAGATGACCTTTATCGAACTTTTTTCTTGATGATGTCTGGTGTTTATCATTTTCCTCGTAACAACCTAGGACAGTCGGATGTGAGTGTATGCTGCCAACAGCGGTTGGATTTTACGAATTACACTAAACAATGCCGGCGTTATACTCAGCGAAACTGCAAAGTTTGGATCAATTACATTTAACTACGTTATGGGGATTTATAAGAGGAGCGTACTTCGTTGGCGTAGCCATATCGTGAGACTGGATGAGAGTCAAATAACGAAGCAGATTTATGATAGAGGAGTGATTATTGTGAGAGAAAGGGGTAGACCACGAAAGTCATGGTGAATTTGGAGGGAGATACTCTAAGGAGAAGAAATATAAGGAGTCTTAAAGAAAAGGATATCGTGTATGAAGCAATAGAAGTATACAAGGATAGGGCAGTATGAAAGGAATCTTTAAAACATACGCAGTTGTACTGGCCTAACATTGAAATTTGGGTGTCCCCTCTCTTCGAAAATGCCTGCTTGTCTAGAGCATTCCTGGGTGTATTTACGGGGGGGGGAGGACGAACGGGACCGGACCCTCCCCAGAAGAAACTTTGTTAAGGGTACCAACATTAATATATAAAAAAATTAACTAAATACCTTAAAGTATTTGCATCAAAAAGAGCTATAAAATGCAGTTTTGTTATTATAATTTTCAAAAACTTTCCGGGGTAGGGCCCTCAATTTGGCTGGTCTCAGACCCCCGGTACTCGCCTATCAAAAATATTCCAAACCCCCTAGAGCCAAATTCTAGATACGCCACTGAGAGCAATCTTACCTCTCAATAACCTTCCACTTACACTATATTTCTTCCTATATACTAGCTAGGTACTTAAACTGTTCCACCTGCTCTATTTTACCCACCCACCTCCAGCCCGCCGAATAACTTTTAGGAGATCTCATGACCTTCTTATGATTTATCTTCATCTCATAACTTTTACACTGTACCTATGACGTGCCTCGCTCCTCGCCCTATCGTGGCAAATTCCGATTCTCCATCGGCTACCCCTACCTGTGCTGTCTAGGCGAAGAAATCTTCTTATTTTTCTATGCATATTTTAAGAATTCTTCTTATGGCAGTTGATGCACTGAATTATATTTAGTTCAGTGCGTCACTGCCATACATTCTCTTATTTAATAGAATGATTCAGGGCTGCAAGTCGGTCATTATTACCATTATTGGTCATTATTTCTGATATTGGTCATTAAAAGTCATTATTATGCTAAAAAGTCACTAAAAGTCATTATTATACCGTATTTACTTGCATATAGGACAAGGTTTTATGTCACTTTTATCCGCTTAAAAATAATAATAAAAAATCGGGGTCGTCCTATGTGCGCGAGCGAAATATTCTTTGCTGGTTTTTTTTTGGGTTAGTGTCAAGGTAAATTCAAATTCACCTTTGTTGGATGGTGCGATAATAACATTGTATGACGGGTGACTTGTCGCTATTTTTGACTCTGTGTTGGCAGACGACGCTACACTACATGTGCTTCAGAAGCGAACGTATAGATGAGCCCGGCACGGCAGCCGTGTCATCTGATATCCAGGCGCAAATCAACAATTTCTGAATAGCATCTTTGTTACATCTTTCACAACAATTTAGTGGAGTCGATCGTTGGAAGGAACCAATGCCTCCTGCATACAGCCTGCTTTTGTTGACCATGAAGGTAATGTAGCCAGGCAGTCAGGCGACAGAAGAGTAGCATTGTTATAGGGGTGAGATTACAGAATGTACGAAAGTAACGAGAGAATGCTCCACCGCCACTACTAAATTTCATTCAGGAATGATACAATGTTACAATATGGACGAGAATCTTACGTAATATGGTTCCAGTCCCTCGTGTGTAAGACAATGTAAGATAATCCCAACCCCCCACTCTCCCCCAAGACGTCTTCCGTAATATTTACGGAATTTATACATTATGTTAATAAACGAGTAAGGAAGTCCAATTTTTTATTTTTTGTCTCTAAAATCCTACCTCGTTCTATATTCGAAGTCGTCCTATATGCGAGTAAATACAGTAATAGGAAGGGTCCAAAACGTGGCAAACCTCACATCAGTGCTACGAATGAAACAGGGCAAGTGTAGCGACTGCGACGATAGCAACCAAAACAGGAGGGAGGGAGGAGAAGCAAAGTCTGCTGGCCGGCCGCTCGCTGTGAGCCGAGTGACTTGAGCGAGAGCCGAATGACGAACATAGACTTTGAGCGAGAGCCGAATGCAGACTTCTGTTGCCGAATAGTGCCCATAGGAAACGAAGTGTGTTCTCCAGCGTAAGGCAGCTTTGTTAGTGGCCATCCCCTACTCTACGTTGAGCCCGGTTCCTGTGATGGCCGTATTGTTTTTGTTGCGTCCATTACAATACGAGGTGAGTGATCCTTGTCGTTGGTATTCAATGAACTTCCCTGTCCCTATGATCCAGTCACTATCCAAATTGCTGAGTCTGCCGTATGGGCCTTGAATATTCTCGATTTTAATCGGCATGCACTCGGTTTTCGTAGGGTTCCTGCTGAGAATGGGGAAGTGCCGTTTCAAGCCAACTTGGCTAGAAAAGGATGCCAATGGTTATTTTATTAAGGAGTGGTGTCGTGCAGGAGATTCGGAGGAAAGGGCATTCTGCACTGTATGTATGAGTCAGATTGCTGTCACGGCAGGTTTTCAAGCACTTGAACAACATTACAAATCGGACAAACACAAAGATCCTTGTCGCATCAAGCTATCAACTGGTCAGCTTCGGCTTGAAATTGAGCGCCCTGGTTTAACCTCAGCAGGAGAGGTGCTGACAACCAGTTGTGCTCCAGTTTGCATTACGTACCCAGCTGACAGTGGAAACGTTGCCGCTGTGTACCGGCTTTTGAAATGCTGTCTCTCCAACTTCCCTGCAAATTCGTGCGATGGGATCGAAGCTACTTTCCAAGCTATATTCCCAAAAGCTGTCAGTCACATGTTCAGTTTTTAAGAATTGTGTTGTTGTGGTATTCTGCTTTTTAAATCTGCCATGAGTTCCTGTGCATCACGGGCCGCCACAGAGCCTCGTGCGGGAGACTCCTGTGAGGAGCCGTGCGGCTGCAGAGAAGGCAGTGAGCTGCACGCGGCAGATTTAAAAAGCTGGAATACAGTACGCATAAGGAAGTCAATGCGCTCACACGTTTATTGTCAATTTTCTTGTTCAGATGCATGAGAGGGATCGATTAGAGTTCCTCAAAGAAGCCAGAGACCACTACGTCGCTGTCTGCTCACACATCCTTAAGAAATCGGCGCTGAAGACGAAAGCACTTGCGAAGTATTGCCGGTGTATTCACCCCAATGAAAGGACCTCCAAGCGAAGCAACAGTGACATAGCGGCAATTGCTCGGGAGCTCCCTCTTTCAGATGAGGTAAAAATTGACGTCCTCTTGGATGAGCGGAGGATGCTTCAAATGGAAAAGGATGATCCAGGTAGTCAGGAAATGCGAATTGATGAGTATTGGGCCAAATTTTTCCGTATCAAGAGATCCACCAGGGAACCGAAGTATCCTACTGTGACCACAGTTGTGAAGTGTGTGTTGTGCCTTTCACATGGGCAGGCGGGCATTGAACGGAACTTCTCCTCATCTGGCCGAACCCTCACTTCCGATAGAGCCTCAATGTCTGAGCTGACACTTGACTCATGCATGGTGGTGAAGGGTGTTATGAGAAAGTATAGCAACAAACCGGAGAATGTTCTAATGACAAGAACATGGATAGCTTCTGCCCTTAGTGCTCACGTGAAGTATTGTGAGCACTTGGAGAATGAGAAGAAAAAAAGGGAAGAGGAAAGTCATATGGCTGAAGAGGAGTTGGCAAGAGGAGCAAAAGAACAGGAAAAATTAAAACAAATGGAAGAGGAGTGAGAGAAATTGCATGATCAGCAGGAAAGGCTTAAAGCTATGAGGAAGACTGAAGAAGAGAAAAGAAGAGCGTCAAATAAGCTGGTTGAGGTAGCCACTAAAAGGCTTAAAGCTGCTGTAGAAAAGAAAACCATGGAGGGAGTTGCTGTAGCCTAAGCTATGCTTGAAGGAGCAGAGACAGTCCGAAAAGAAGCTACAGAAAAGAGGAAGGAGGCTGAGAAAACTCAGCAAAAGGTGGAGCAGTGCACCTCTAAACTTATATCAGACTTCTCCCGCAAACCCAAGGACACATAAATACATATTTACTAATGCTTTGCATTTTCCCCCTCGTTTTGTTCTTCTTGTCTGGAAAACGTGCCTAATGTAATCACATTATATTTATCACTCAACGAAGTAAATATTTTATTTTACTATTTTGTTACCGTTCGTTTCTAGTTAGGAAGTACGTGCACGTTATTTTTTTTTTAAGTAAGTTTTTTTTTATTTTGCATTACTTTCATGTGAATAAAGTTTTATTTGACACATTTTTTAATACGTCGTTCAATTACTTTCCCTCTTCGAAGGCACGATATGTACCAGGAAACATCAGAGCCCTGCATTCTCTGCCAACTCCCCAACTGGCGGCCGACTGGACCCAAAAAATCCCTTGCAATGCGCGAATTGAAGACGCGCGAGTACAAGATATATGTTCGAATCGTGCATTTTACATATTTTCATTGCTTAGTCGGCCAGTTGACTGCCAGTTTGCGAGTTGGCGGAGAATGCAGGACTCTAGGAAACATATACTCAAGTATGTTTGGCCGGTTTCAGTAAGGTTTTGGTTGTATTTGGTCAATTTTTGGTCATTATTTAGTCATTATTTGGGCAAAAATAAGTCATTTTTCCATTAAAACCAACCGGTAGGACCACTTGCAGCCCTGATGATTTAGGCCTAAGTTTGTGAAACCGGTAATAAATTATATGGACGATAACACTAAGCTCTCGTTTGTAACGAAAATTCTCTATCCATTGTGAAGAGCATATTCGGTCCGCGTTATTCTTTCCCCTTGCGTTCTTGTCGCTAAACCATTATCCTCCAAAATGCCCCGCCCCTTTTTTACTCGTGAGCGTAGCGTATCTTAACCGAACCCCCCAGTGGACTGTCCGCTATCATCCAGCCGGGGTCGTTGGGCGTCTGTTGGGTTCTCGGGTTGCTAGGGGGCGTGGGGGGGTCTGGCGACGTCCCTCTCTGTCACATTGCCCCAACCCCCTCCCCCTCCCTTCGTAGTCTCTATCTCGATTTTTTCCTGTCCCCCGTTCTCCTTGCCCTCCTAAAATGGAGAGGGATTGCTTCGCCCACCTCCCCAACTCTAATGCACCGATCGCGTCTGTTTTTCGCATCCTGTTGGTCTCATCAGTTCTTTGTAAAGTCTCACAGTCCCCTCTTGACATCATCTACACCTGCAAAATACCGTTCAAGCCACCTATAGGGCGTATAGCGCTGGGTGATTCTCCACTAGCTATGCAATACTACTCCCACTTTAAGATTGAGCACCGCACAAGTCTAGTCTACCTATTTACCTTGATCGTGTCCACCCTTAATGTCCTTGTGTATCGGTAAAAATTTTCCGCAAAAGAGATTAATATTTTAATTAAACTTTCACCATCGTCTGCAGACGTGAATCCAGAGATTGGCTTGCTTCAGCTCTCTGGTACTTTTATCCTTCCAGCTATCCGATTTATTCCTTCACAATTCCTCATTTAAAAGTCCCTACTGATTTTCCACTGGTGTTCAATTTTTGGCAATCCCACCCATTCTTTATCCCTTCCGTCATTGTTTTCAGGAGGCTTTCTGGTCTCAGTATTTGTCCAATTTTTTTTGTCCTTTCTTAGTCGTTGAGTTTTCATGAAGCAAAGTTGCTAAAAACCTAAGATGTATCGGTGCCTTCCTTCATTTGATCACTATTTAATTCCTTGAGAGAATTTGCTTCACGTCGACAGTTTAGAATGAGAAATAATGGAAAAATACTACCTTATCTTCATGATTAACCCATTTTCACGTTTAACACAAAGTAGCTTCAAATACAGTTGGCGAAAAAATAGTGTGGAGAGGTATGATTTTGTTGTTCCTATGACACAGAGGCCCGTTTTTTCCTTAAGTGGCCAGAATATGAATTAAATAATACTGAAGTCACTTAACGGTGGAACCACCGTCAGTGACTTTGAAATTCTATCATCGGATTTTAACAACGTTCATGTGTGGAGCCAAGAGTGGGGACTCGAACTTAATCTGAGCAAATGCACGGCGGTACATTTCTTGCGGAGGTCGTCCAACTCTCCCCATGTATATGCTGTGGATGGTGTTAACATAAAGGCGACAGATGAAGTGAAGTATCTGGGAGTTACGATAACCTCGAACCTATCGTGAGGAACACATATAAGAAATATCTGTGGAAGAGCTCTGAAGAAGCTAGGATTCGTCAAGCGTATTGTGGGAAGATTTTCGGATGAAAATTAAGAGAGAGGTGCTATTTCGCACTCGTCCGGCCACACCTTGAATATGCAGCGAGCATATGGGATCCGGTGCTGAAAGACTTAATCCGGGAACTTTTAAATTACAAAGGAAAGCTGCGCGATTCGTCAAAAACAGCTACGGGCGTACATACAGCGTTACACAGATGTTAAACGAATTAGGCTGGGAACCGCTAGAGATTCGGAGGCTGCGCGCTACGCTTAGATTACTTGAGCAATTGAGAATAGATATATTTCAGAGCGACACGGAGAACATCATATTAGAACCCCACTATATTTCCAGGTCCGACAGAAACGATAAATTAAGAGAGATATTTTGCCGAACGGATAGGTATGGGAATTCGTTTTTCCCCCGAACAATAAGGGACTTTAATAAATGCTAGGCGTAATTTCGTTAGAGCGTTTCCTTTTTATATGTAAACGGCTGGTGTCCTAACACCCCCCGCCACACGCCTATTGAGGCGGCTTGCGGAGTAGTATGTAGATGTAGATGAAGTGACGAATGAGGTACTGGATGGGGGCCCCTTGTTGGTAAGAAACTGTCTCGGGGAGCCTTCCCGTGGCTTAGCCTCCGTGGCGCAGTATAATCGCATTTGGAGACGAGGGAGGCCCAAAAATGCACTCTTCTTTCCCCTTTTTTTCTTTTCCTACGCCCCCCTTTCCAGCCAACATAATAACCTTTTCGCAGACGCTGCCGAACTAACCTTGGTTAAACGAGTTCCTCTCCGCACTCTCTCTTAAGATGCCAGGTGCCAATTTATGGGAATTTATCATCCTATTATGTTCTCTCCCACCACCCCTCACTCTTTGAATTTTTAGAGCGTAAAACACCAAGCAAAAGGGGTGGGGGGAAGGAAATGCATGCTTTTAAGTGCTCGCTCCCCTTTCTTCCCTTCACTCTCTGCCTTACTACAGACGGTGTGTGTGTAGGGTTTGTGTCATGAGTAACCGAGCGAGGGGTCAGCAATGCAAAACCTTTGAGGAATGCGAACGGCGCGGAAATTCTTATCCTACCGTGAGGACGGTGTTGGGTCCGACCCTCAATCCTTATTAGCGCTCTTCCACCCCCTCCCCCTCCTCTCAAATTCTTTGGGAAACTTCGAATGATCGGCACAGTAGATGGTTAGCCTTGCGGTGGAGATCGGCAATGTCTCGTTGATCGTGTTAATTATATCTAACTATCTTTAAAGAAAAAAACAAAGAGGTATAGACCTGAAATCGAATCCGAATTTTTCCCGGTGACGTGGTTACTGCTAAAAAAAAAGATGGCGGTAAATTTTGCGTGTTTTCATTTACATTTTAAGCGAACACCTATGTTGGCTGAAGAAAAAAAATCGCCAGAACTTATTCTTTGGGTTTATCTTATCCTTATATGTATGCCTAACTTCTTTCAAATCGTCTTACCGTTATTTATTATTAAAAAATACCTTATCTCCTGAGATTTGCCGGGGCAAATGAATCGAGGCTAACCATAAAATAAGGACTCAAACTGAAGCGAGTGGAACAGTTGTATTTTGATAGTACCTACAGTTGAGGAAGATGGGTATAGCAGCAAAGACATTGAAACGTAACTTCTTATTGAAAAATACCTTATTTCCTGAGAGTTTCCAGGGCTAATAGAGCGAGGCTGACCATAAAATAAGGAGGGCACAAACTGGAGCGAGTAGAGCTGTTGTATTTCTTGGGTAGACAGTGGAGGAAAATGGGTATACCAGCAGTAAAAGGAGAATTGCGCAAACTAAATAAGTTTTCAGCATTAGAGGGGAGTTGATAACGGGGTTCTAATTCGGGATGATTTAAAATATTGGCAAAGAGTGTAATATGGAGTGTAGCATTTATGGTGAAGGAATGTGGGCCTGAGAAATAAGAACGAGAATAGGCTGCAGGCATTTGAGGAGATTAGGAGGAAAAGTAGGTGGTCGGGGGGAGGCGAAGGGTTGCTGCTGGCCGTGATGGAGGGGAAGATGTTGGGTAGGAGGGGAAAGGGAAGAAAAAGAATAGGTTTTATGGGCGTGATTAAAAGAGGTAGGACGTAAGGTGTGATTAAGTAAGAAATTGATTTGGTAGATGCTGTAGAGCCCTGCAGATGTAAAAATGTAGAGATTTATTCTCACTTGCATTTAAACTTACCTTACCTAAAAATAAACCTTTAGATCACCCTGACTACAATAATCCCTCCGTCCTACGCAGGACCCCTCTCCCTCCCACTTCTTAAATTCCTCTCCCGTGTGCATAATCTCATCCATCTCTCTCCTTTCACACTTGTGTCGCAAGCGTCTTTATCTTCTCCTGGTGTCCAGTCTAATCTTTATCCAACTTCTCTCCTTATCCCTTCTCGTCCTCAAACGTATTTCTCTCTTCTTCCATTTTTGAAACTCGTGAGACACTCTTTGACCTTTGATCATCATTGTTCAATCGGTTTTTTGCCTATCAACGGTGATTTGGATGCGAATGAAAGTAATTGCTCTCTCTTGCTTCGTTATACGGGCAACGGCGTCTTCCTTAACGAAATCATCTCCAGTTCTTAAGTCCTACTTATTCTTCTCGTTCAAAGAACCAATCCCTTTGCTAATTCAGAAGATTCAGGCGATGTTGTGTAATATTTGAAATGCATGGATTTACTACAAACGTGCAATTTTCCACAAATAAATAAGACTTTAATTACGAAAGTCCTTTTCCCTCTTCAATCCCATACCTCTCATTCCCCTCCCCCTCCTTACATTTTATACTCTAGTCCTTCATAATATGATTCAGACTAGTTGTGACAAACCAGCAAAACATTGTTAACGCATGTAGTTTGATGTATTTTGCTTGAATTTTGTTTATGAAGTGGCTGCATGGGAAATAAGTAAATACGTATGCGATTATTGAAATAAAAAACGGGTATGACATTGATAAGATGTTTGCTTTTTCACAATTCAAGTCGTGAAATTTTCCCGTTAAACCCTTTCCCCCTCCCCCTCTAGGAAAGGTTTTTTAAAGTCACTTTCCTACCTGATGAAGATTTAATAAATTGAAACCTAGGCCGTAATTTATTTCTTCTCCTACCCTGCCTAGAACTCTTCCCTTTGTCTATCTGCCTCCGCATTTGGCCAGTCATATGGATCCGAAACATCTGCCGCATCCCTTGTTTTTTATCGCAAGTTTTTACACGGCTGCTACAACTTTCCTTTGAGATCGACCCGAAGGTTAACTTTACCGCTTTGGGTTGAATCTTTAATTAAACTAGTACATTAAAGGGGACAATAACGTAAAATAGCTCAGGGCAGAATATCAAAGCAGTAAGAATCCACGAAGTACCAGTACCACACTAAATGCATCATATTTGCGGTTAACAGACCAAGAGCAAATTGCATGTTAAAAGAATAGTCGCGCTACCGTGGTGGTTTGGTTGAGCGCGTGTGAATCGAAAATATTTTCACGGTAAACAGCGCTTTGTAGAATATAGCTTAAAAATATACGAAAGAAATAAAGTGAATGATTCCAAGGAGAAGAACCTCTACGAGCTAATATTGTTATTGGAAATGAAAATGTTGAGCAAGTCACTTTTTTCATTTATGTGTTCATGTAAGCATGGTATATCAAGGTGGGTGAGAATAAATTAGAGCAGATGAAACAGCTAACATTTTTAGGGAGTGTGCCGGATGAAAGATAGTTTAAAAGTCTGTTAAAGTAATTTCTTCTGCTTGTCGCTGGCATGTTAAGTTACCCATATTGACCTATAGTAGATTTATAGGAATTTTATAAGGTAAAGGAGCCGATATAATCCAATAGATTCATTGTATTTACGCCTTTTTATTAAATCGTTATCATTAAATAAATAAAATAAATATAATATACCTATATTTGTGTATTCGGTTCACTGTGAATGGCGAATAATAATATATGCTGATGAGAAGTGTTAGCATCGAAACCGGTATGCGTCCTTCAAATATCGTGTGAATTAGGGCGAAGAGTTGTTACCAAGGAGAATAGAGAACTATTTCTCTATTCTCCTTGGTTCTTACTGCATAGTTTGCAACTGAAAAGATATAATTTTAGGAAAACGCCCCTAATTTTACGAAGAATTAGCAGGGGGCCTACGTCTGGTCCCTGAGACACCCCTCCTACTTCAATAAAAAAAACGTTCTCCCCACTTTTGGCAGCTCTGGGGCCATGAGGGCGTTTGAAAAAATGTAGAGAGGTATATCAAATTGTTACCCTCGTATCAGCTATCTCCGGTCACCAACGACACATTCTCTGTTTCTCTTCTGTGTTCTCCCTCCTCTTCCCCTTCGTTCACTTATCCATTCACTTCACCCATCCCTCTATCACTCCTTCCACCTTTTCCCATCCCTTCCCCCCTTCTTCCCCTCCCCCTCTCAAATCCCCTCCCCCCATATTATCCTCCTTCGTTCGGGCATTTGCCCATCTCAGCTGCTAACCCCTCTCTCCTCCACAACATTCACCTCTACTCCTTTTTAACACCCCATCCCCCACATCCCCACTGAACCCCTCCCCCTGTCTCTCTCCCTCTACTCCTCACTGTTTCGGAAAGCGCGCTAGGCCTTCCAGGGGCTTCACCCTCCTCTCCTGCACACACCCGCACAGTCTTCCCACACTCAAAATAACACTGCCTGGCTTCCTCCGCACATCTCTCCATTTTGCGACGAAGTTCAGTTTAGTTAGGTTGACTCGTGGGCGCGGCCGGTTCCCCCTGGTGCAAACTACAGTTCAGGGAGAACTGAGGAAAGAGAAAAATTCATTCCTCTACGGAGACATGATCGAATATCCGTCGAACTGAACCCTGACTACGCAAAGTGCATCTCTATTGTTTCTCCACTCGTCTGCTGCATTTTCGAAGTGAAGCGAGAAGGACCGACTCATATCCAACCCCTCGGCCGAAGAGTTTTTTTTAGTGTGCTAGTGTTTTTAAATGTGTTTTCAGTTGCTTGTGACAGTGGTGCCGCGCTCAGTGGACCTTTATATTGGGGTAGATTGCCCAGGATTTACGAACTAATCGAGAGACCGAGGTCAAACTTTAAGTGGTCTGTGAGTCCGCACCCAGCTTAACTTGAAGGTTTCCAAACATAGTGACCATCTTTATTTATGGATCTTCCTTGTACTGGACACTTTATATCTGGGAGGATTTGTAGGTCTTTATTTTTTTATCATCCTGCACGGGACACAGTTCATCTGGGAGGATTTACTGGTCTTCGGAAGTGGTGATACCCTAGACAAGCTTTTGTTTTTCGGGGGTTTTCTAGTCAGTCTTCATTTAGGATCCCCATCTGTGGTTGTCACCGTTTCTCCTGGGCTAGTCTGACAAAGGATGACCTTTATCGCGGAAGATTGCTAAAGTGAAGGATCCCAGAAAGGATGTGAGGATCCTTGCCAAACTTAGGCTTTTTGGAACATGGACCCAGTCTTCCTACAGGATACCCATCTGATGTTACTGCATTTACTTGTGGTTTATTTTTCTTGGTAGTGCTTGGAGTGCCCGGCAGTGTGTATTCATGATTCAAGGCTGAGTAGCAGAGTCAGTTCTGTCATCACCGACCAAATATCGTGCTTAAGGTTCCGTAAGCTAAGGTATCGAACGATAAAAGCCATTAGGGAAATTAATTTTTGACGCCTGTAAGCCGTTTTGGCGTAAAATCGGAAGTTTTAACCGTCGAAAAAGAAGAATCTTCCTTTCCTTTAGGAGATTCCTTTAGGGACTCCCCTGCCGACTTCTACGGTTCACATAAAATATTCGGCAGGAGGCGTTGGTAACTTTGCTTGATGGGAAAAAAAGAAATGGGCAAAGGACGTTTATTTTGTGAGACGACAGTCTCAAACATTAGTTTTGTCGTTTTATAGTGTCTTTTGGCTAGTGTGGAAAGGATATTGACGACTTGAAGGGAGTGTCTTTGTGGAGAGAGAATGAGAGGGATCGGTGGAAGTTTAGAGAATAAGAAAAAAGAAGCTTAGGAAGGACCGGCATTGAATGTTTGAAAATCTCATCCTTCCCACGAGAACCTTTCTTGCTTTCTTACCATAGGTTATGTCTTTTTGGAGCTATTATCTTGGTGGTCGCGTCGAAGTGTCTTCACTGCCTACTCGTGCGAGACACTTCCTACTCCACCGCAGGAGCGGTGCCGCTGACGTTTTGCTTTTCGTCCGTCACTTGTTCGTTCTCATGCTCGTGTACATGTGTGTATATTTAAGAGGATGACTTAAGGGTCTCGAGTTTTCCTTCGACATTCTCACCTCAACTCCTCTGGCCGGAGCACCTACCGTGTGAACACTTTGGAACTGTTCTTCAACCTGGAAAGTGATCTCATTCTTTTTTCAACCAAGCATCTCTACAGGAACACCAAGGGGAGGAAAAAATAATTTTTTTGGAGGTGCATTACTGTGTTCATCGACGCGGAGTTGTTGGTGTTCCATCCCCAGAAGCAAGGATTTATTACGTCCAGAGAAAGGGGAGAGTGTTTACGGATATCTTTCTTTAAGGGGTGGTATTATATTTTTATTTAAAGGAAGAGGATTTTTTTGGATGATCTGAGGGAATATCGCGTGTCGAATTTTTTCTCGAGTTTTTTTGGCGCAAGTTTTTTCTCGTTCGTTTGATTCGTCCGTGGGTGGACATGAGGAAGTGGCTCAAGTGGGTGGGGGGTGGTGGATCGAAGGGTCGCAAGAGTCGGAGGAAGCGATTCAGGAGCGGCGGCAAGGGTGGCAGCGGGAAGGGCGGTGGGGAGGGCCAGCAGGGGGAGGAGTCCAAGGAGAGGAGGCGGAGGAGGAGGGTGAGTAGACAAGGAAAACTTTTATTTCTTTAATTTACGCCCTCGTAGGTACCCGTCGAATTTCGTAATTCTCCATTACCATCTCTAAACCTTTGTTTGTTTTCCTCGCCGCCCAACTCAATCTCTCCTTCTTCTCACCCACTTCTCAAGAACCTCCCGTCTATGTGCATGTACTTACATCCCTTTTCCTCCTTTATTATTATTATGAGAGGACATTATTCCGACGAATTTTAAGGATACCGGAACTAGCCACGGCATTACCTTTACGGAGTCACCCGCAAGTTAACATAAGTGCGACATTCCTCAGAGGAAAAATCATTCTCCTTGGCTGGAACTCGAACCCGGATTACCCGGAAGTGCTTTAGCCAGTTCAGCACCTGAGGCTTGTTTCTGCCTTTTGGATTTTTTTGGGCTTTAATAGAACAAGTTACAGGACAACCGGACATTATGTCGCGAAGCAATCCAAAGCATGCGCCTAGCGCCACCGCTCGCGAGATTAAAGCCAAGCATGGAACACAATGAAGTGTTCACTTTTTTAACGAATTTTGAGGATACCGGGAATGGCCACAGTGTTACCTTTACGGAGTCTTTTGCAAGTGCACATAAGTGCGAAATTTCGGTTCAGAAATGTCCGGTAGCCTTCAACAACTTGTTCCTTTGAAGTCCTCAAAAATCCTCAGGGGAGAAGGACGCCTCGGTAGATAAACTGGCCAATTTACTAGGCGAGATATCGAGGGATTCGGGTTCAAGTACCGGTCTAGGCGAATGATTTTTTCCTCTATGGAATTTCGATATTTTACCGGCCCACACTACATAAGCAGATCTCAATTATTAAAGAGAAATAATCAGAGGAACAGACTTTCGAATGGTTATTTTGGCAGGATTTCGGAAGCTTTCGATTTGTTCGCTTCGTTGCTCACGTAGCAACGCAACACCGCACTTGCTTTCCGTTCGTTTCAGACCCTGCGCAATAGGCAGCGCACTTCTAAACAAATCGGGAGCAGAGTTAAATGTGCGGTATACAACTAAAGAGCTTCGATCACCGCATCCATGATTGTTTTTATGTTGATTTCCAGTGAAAGCGTCAAACATGGATAATGTTTAACTCTCGAGAATTTCAAAATCCGTTGTCTCCGGCGTGACTACATGGAATTTGCTAAGAATTTTGAATGAGAAGTGTAACTCAGTAATTCCACATAAATCTATTTCACAGATGACCCAGGTTGCGACGTAGCACGTCATCACCTGATAATGACGTGCTACGCCGAAATATAGGACGTCTGTGAAATAAATTTATATGGAACTAAAAAGCTATTCTTCTCATTCAAAATATTTTGACAATTTTGCTTGAAAATGCTGACGAGAATAGAATAGAACGAGACGAGAATCTCCTCCTCGGAATCCTCTAATCACCATGCTTCAAACATAAGCATTTGAAAATTGTTGTGCACTAGTCGTGAAAATATGGCGAGAGGCGACGCGACGGTGCCTTCCGCAATATCGCATGTTGAATTGGCTTAAAAATGTAGAAAGGCCTTTTCCTCAGCTACGATTGTGTCAGCGATCACAATTGCATGTGGAATAGTTAATCTGTCCGAATATTTAAGCGGAAACATTTCAAAAGGGAATGCATTAGCTATGGACACATATCAAGAGGAACTGCCCAAAGAGCAGGCTTTTTCATTGCCATTCGTGGACACCATTGAAGATTAGCTTGAAGGATCCTTTGTTTGACACTTGATGCTTGAATTTTGCCACCAAACGTGGGTTAAATATTTACCTTTCGGCGGTTCTCAGGGCAATTATTAAGGGTGGATTTTGTGGGATGGAGTGGATGAGTTCGCTTTTATATCGTGTAAACATTATTTGAATAATTAATTATCCTATTAACTTAACCAACTACTTGGTTGAGTATTTGAATCAAACACTAATACACCCTTTACGGTCCTAATATGTATCTACTGTCGTCAAGCGTATTGTGGGAAGATTTTCGGATGAAAAAGTAAAAGAGAGGTGCTATTTCGCACTCGTCCGGACACACCTTGAATATGCAGCAAGCATATGGGATCCGGTGCAGAAAGACTTAATTCGGGAACTTAATAAAATACAAAGGAAAGCTGCGCGATTCGTCAAAAACTGCTACGGGCTTACAGACAGCGTTACACAGATGTTAAACGAATTAGGCTGAGAGCCGCTAGAGACTCGGAGGCTGAGCGCTAGGCTTAGATTACTTGAGCTATTGAGAATAGATATCTTTAAGAGCGACACGGAGAACATCATATTAGAACCCCACTATATTTCCAGGTCCGACAGAAACGATAAATTAAGAGAGTTATTTTGCCGAACGGATAGGTATGGGAATTCGTTTTTCCCCCGAACAATAAGGGACTTTGGTAAATGCTAGGCGTAATTTCATTAGAGCGTTTCCTTTTTATGGCTGGCTGGTGTCCTAACACGCCACACGCCTATTGAGGCGGCTTGCGGGGTAGTATGTAGATGTACTAAAAACAGCAACGACGTCCACTCTAACCTTTTTAAGTTCGCTCTCAAGAGAGAGTTTGCTAAGGTTTTGGCATTTTGCACATTTCTTTTAACCCTTTTTCTACTTTTAATAATGAAGATACATGATTTACGAATTCATTGGGCAGTGTTATTTACCTTGCATTGTTCTCTTTCCTCTATATTCGCCGAGGGAAACCTGATAAGGGTCGCACGAAGCCGTTTGTAAGGTATTTTTATTGGTCCCCGACGACTCCTCCCTTTCTCGATCCTCCCCATGGAAGAATTTACGCGGGGGTGAACGCCCGTCCATACATCCAGGATCGCGAGGACGCTAGCTACTGCTCTTGAGTATACCGACGAATTTCACCCTGCTTGCTCTCAGTTGTGAAAAGACGAAAGTTTTTCTGGTGTTTTACCGACATCCCGTGTCCGTTTTCCGTATTGGCTTGTCGCAAAATATTTCCGCTATGACAATTATATGCGTGGGGTGTGCCAGGAGGAATCTGCGTAACTTCTGGAGGTGATAGGGGATGAGAATACTTCTTTTCTAATGGCGATGGTGTCGCATCTCCTTACTTGGTGACGCAAATATTTTAACCAATAAATTTGGCAGTTGCCATGAAAACATCGAATATCGGTGACGTATATCAACATCTACGCGGTACCTTGCAAGGTTATACAAGGGTGTTTGGCAGGGGGTGATCACTCACAAGGCATCCCCTAGCTCAGTGGTTCTCAACCTTTTTGACTCCAAAGCGCACTTGAGGTGTTTGGGAATGCAGACGGCACACCAGTGGACAAAGAAAAAGTTATAATATTTATAAAAAATAAAGTATTAACCAAAACCGATAAAAAAACTTATCGTTTTTAAACAAAAAAAAATGAAAAGTATCTATTAGTTGAATAATTTAATTTATTATTATTATTGATCTTTTATGATTTTTATGAGCGTTTGCGGCACACCAGTATGTCGCGGCACACCGGTTGAGAATCACTGCCCTAGCCGTTAAACACACTATCATAATGTTATCAGCTATTATACTAATTATCCTGTTGAGTAACTTATGAGTTCGGACATTTCACATGCAGGCCTCATTCTTGCGAGAAGGACGCTCTACTCATATATCACGGGGACTATTAGTCAAAATTCAGTCATACTGGCATGCAAAACGATTACAAAGTAACAGTGAAGTCTGTTATAGTTATTGCTGTTAGGCCTAGAAAACTGTCTCTCTTATAGTTTCCTCCTTCATTATTAGTTATATTATGGTTATTTCCATGTCTTGGCATAATTTAAATCGAGACAGCATATTGATATATTTGATTCTTTATTTCTTTCTTTGAATGTTTCCGATGTTACTCTTGATTCTCATTTCCTGATAGGTGGTGTAGGCCCGAGGGGTGTAATTGGCAGAGGGGGGCAGGATTTTATTGGTAAGAAGCTTTTTGGGGTACTCACGTTCTCTGAGGGAGTGATATAGGTTACTCCTACGCTCTTCTGCTACGCCCTCTTCCAATAAATCTTCCTCAGCAGCCAACTGTACTTCCACAAATATCGTTTACCGTCTCTCGTGCAATTTCTGCCCGGCATTTTATGTTGGCGAATGTACTACCCCGCTTTCAATACGAATGAATGGGCACCGCCACTCCACCACATGTCCTCCCTTCATTGATCCCATTCCTAAACATACCGCTTCCCATCGTAAGACCTTCAATAAATGTTTCTCTCTCTCTATATTAGAAGCCCTCCCCGAATCAGCAACTAATATTGAATTGAGGACTCGCGAGATGGCTTTCATCTGGTTCTTAAGAGCATTTGAATCGCCCGGGCTTAACTTGGCCCACTGACCAATAGCAACCCCTTGCTCCCGCTCCCCACCAGTCCCCTTCCCATCTCCTGTTCCGCTTCTCCCCCCCCCACCCGAGGTAACAGACCACTAGTTAGTCTCTTGTCGTTGACGATGGCGGCTTGCCCGTCGAAACGCCCGCAAATTATTCTGTGAGTGTCCTTTTAATTTTCGTGTGCCTGTGTTTTAAAAGTATATTTATATTTGTGTTTTTATTCGCCGAGTGCGGTTTCTCAGAAAATATTATATATATATATATATATAGTTTCTGTATCCTTCCTTCTGTGAGAAAGGCAGCTCGGCTGCCGAAATATCAGAACGTATAGTGTGTGAGTGTTCTTCTTTTTTGTGTTTCTATATTTATTTCCGCCCCACCTGTGGCAAAGTTTATTTATATATATATATATATATATATATATATATATATATATATATATATATATATATATATATATATATATATATATATATATATATATATATATATATAAACTTTGCCACAGGTGGGGCGGAATTAAATATAGAAACACAAAAAAAGAAGAACACTCACAATATATATATGTCATCATCAAGTTAGATCTGTCCTGAGACAGGTTCCAGCTGAACTCCTCCACACTTCTCTACTTTGTGCCCACATTTTCATCTCTTGATAACTCCTATTCTCCCTCAAATCCGTCAACATTAGTGATGGGCAAAGTCGGTCTTTTGAGAGATTTCGGTCGCGTCGGTCACTCCCGCTTGTGATTCGATCTTCGATCGTCGATCAGAGAGACCGATTTTCCAGCTAGTGAGCAGTCCAAGTTGCCTACGATCAATGATCTCTCAGGAAAATCGTGATAGATAAAAAATCTGGTCGTTCGTGAGTTTCATACTGTAAGCATGACCGAGGTGTACAGCTTTGCTCTTGATAGCACAGAGCAGGCACAGAGTTTCAGTGCAGCTACCTCGTTCAGTGCCGGTTTCCGTGGAGTTGTGGGTAATTCTTTGAAAACAATTGAAGGCACAATTGTGCAATCGTGCGAAGGTTTGTTTTGTTTTTACACAATGCTCTTGGTTTGTGATTTTAAGTATAGTTATACGAAGAATATTAGGAATATCCCACTTGATTACAAAACTATTGAAGAGTGACATTTTATCGACCACAAATTTTTAACAACTCATTATAGAAACCAATGATTAATACTAATTTAGTAGCGAAATTTTATTTTGGTATGTAGTTCGAAACGATCAACGTTTTCTTTTGGCTGTAAGAATTTAAAGCAAATTACCCGACTGTAGCACTAAAATTCAATTTTCAATTACAGTCTGTTTCACTTGTTCACGAGACGTAATATTTGTCGAGAATATTGAAACGATGGTTTATCGTGTATTTAAGTGACAATGCAATTATGGAAATTCAGTGATTACAAATGTTATATGTGCTGTGATGTATTGCGTGTGTTCTTGTGGTGATATTTTGATATTTAAAGGTTATTTGTTTTAGGTAGACTTACGCTCCTAATGGATGTGTTATGACAGGAAATACACCATGGAGGTTATAAAAGTTTCTGTGCTTCTGAAATGGCATAATATTGCGTTGTGTTTCTGGACGTGAGTTACACGAAGAAAGTGTATGTTCAACTTATGCTAAAGTTATAGTTTATGTCGTAAATTTACCAAGAGTTAGTGCTTCAAAAATAGCCTATATAGTGAAGTTAATGGTGGGTATTTGTTTGTTTACGTCGTAGATTTTTAAGTTACAGTACCCCCTGAAATAATCTCATAGTTTGCTGCTGTGTTTGTCTAAGAGTGAATTGCATGTAAAAAAGCGAACGTTCAACTTTGGTAAAGGTTTGTTTACATCGTAATATATATCTATAATTTAGTTACTGTGCTTCTGAAATACTGTCTCGTGATCGTCGAGTGCTTACAATATTAATAAATGCCAAAATCGAAGATTTGTTCATAGGTTAACGTAATATTCGTCGTTTATTGTTTACATCGTAAATATAAAGCATAAATTCAGAGTATTAGTGCAAACACAGGAGTCCAAGACATTCGCTGTGTGTGTATATATATATATATATATATATATATATATATATATATATATATCTCTGTGATTCTAATAATAACAATCAGTCCTACGATGAATACTTTTTTGTGAAGTTGCTTCTGTCGTGATGTTGTTTTCGTCTCGTGAAGCACTTCTTGTGCCAAAGTGAACTGAATAGGACTTCACGTTTACTATTCTCAATATTTGTTGAAATATATGAATTTTTTCAGCCACTTGAGTGATTTATATCTAATGTAAAACGCTCCTTACAAAACATGCTTCGTTTGTTGCCATCGATTAAAATCGTTGGGGTTTCACCATGCACTTCGTCACTTAGATAACTAATCAAACTAGTCAATTATATTGATGTTCAGTAAATATGTTTTTCGCAATGCCACATAGATTCTAAATGTTTAAAAAGCATATTATTAAATGATGGTTTGTATATGTACCTGCGTACCTTTCAATAAAATGATTATTCAGTAAAAATGCACTTTGTTATAGTATTGAATCTTTAGTGCTATATTAATTCCCCTCACAAAATGCTTTTGCCCGTACATTGGAGATGTTAATTGGTTACGAAAACGATTTGATTATTATAGTTATGTCTTACAGGGTATTCAACAGTTATACATATCAAATTCTTATCAGTAAGTGTTAACATATATTGCTTCTAAGCTACCTATAATAAATGCCTAATACACACAAAATATTTGTTATTATGATGTGTATGAGTAGGGATTTAAAAACTGATTGCAGGATGTGATGAATCTTTTTAAATTGTTTGGCACTGACAGTGCTAATTTTAAACCCACTACATTCGTTCTTCCTCTAGATGATATTGCTGCTATCATTAAGAAGCACCAATGCAATAAAATATGTAAGCGTCAGTGAGTTTCTCTGCTATCTGATTGCTACTCTAGTTGCCATTTACTAGACTATATCATGTAACAGGTAGGGAATACTATATCTAGGCAAAATTATAACTAGTTTACTCTGTAGATTTTATGAAATGCATGGAACAATCAGGTTATAAGAATGTTTACTAAATATCTGGCCTCAATATATATGTTTATTATCTTTGCAAGGAATAGCCTCTGATCAATTATTAATTTACACAATGGTTTAGTGCTTATCAATGGTTATAGCCATCAATAACTTCAGACCAATATCCACTCTGCCAGTTCTCTCTATATTATAGAACTGTAATCAGAAAACAGTAGTGTTTACATATCATATGAGTTATAACAGTTGTATGTCATACCTAGTTTTGATTCAAAGAAGAAAAATCAGCTGTGCATACTGTGACAAATGTTTATTTCCCCCATGCAATCATTGAATTTGCTAGAACAATATACATACCATCTTGGATTTTTAAGAGTAAAGATTCTGAGTGTATTTCATGTTGATTTTTGCTTGATATACTTACTGGATACTTATGGGAACTAAAGCTAATATCATCATCATCATCATTCATCATCATTATTGGCGCTACAGCCCATGTAGGGCTCTGGCCTTCAGAATTATCTGCCCCCATTCTTCTTTATCCTCTGCAACACGCCTCCATCTCTTGACTCCCAGTTTTCTCAGGTCTGTCTCTATATCGTCAAGCCACCGCTTTCGTGGTCTTCCTCTTCTTCTCCTCCCTCCTGGAGTGCCATTGAAGACCTTTTTGGCTGCCCTGCTTTCCTCCATGCGTTGCACATGGCCAGCCCAACGAAGTCTTCCTTGTTTTATAACTGATATGATGTCTGGTTCACCGTATTGTTCATATACTTCAGCATTTGTTCTTATTCTCCATATTCCTGCATCTATCACAGCACCGTATATTCTTCTGAGAATCTTTCTTTCCCATCTTCTGATTATATCTTCTTGTGTAACTGTTAGTGTCCATGTTTCAGAGGCATAGAGGACAACAGGTCTTAGCACTGTCTTGTATATGATTGTTTTGGTGTTTCTTGAAATATTTCTTGACCTGAAAATAGGCTGCAGTGCATAATAGCATTTATTACCTATGTGTAACCTGTCTTGAATTTCAAGGGAAATCTGATTTTTTGCTATTAGCAAGGATCCCAGATATCTGAAGCTTTCCACTCTTTGAAAATGTTTATTGTTGATTTTTATTGTTGGTTCTCTAGTTTTTTCTTGATTTCTTTCCATTTTCAAATATTTTGTTTTGTCTTCATTAATTTTTAATCCCAGTGTTTCTGATGCGGCTTCAATAGAAATAAAAATCTCTTCCATTGAGTGTTTGTTTCTTGAGACTACAGCCAGGTCATCAGCATAGGCAACACATTGGGTTTGTCGGTTCATTATTGTTCCTCCAGGATTTATTGGGAGCTGTCTTATTGCTTTCTCCAAAGCCAATATGAATAACATTGATGATAATGCATCTCCTTGTTTGACTCCTCTTTTGACTTCAAACTGAGATGATAGTTCTCCATTCACTTTAACTTTGCTTTTAGTATTGTCTAGTGTCATTTTAATGAGTTTTATTAATTTAGAGGGGATGTTAAATTCTTCCATGTCGTCATATAGTGCACTCCTTTTGACAGAATCAAAAGCCTGCTTGTAATCTATAAATAGGCTATGTACTTCTATGTTGTGTTCATAACACTTCTCGTATATTTGTCTCATAATAAAAATCTGATCAGTGGTAGAACGATTCTTCCGAAAACCACATTGATAATCTCCAACTTTTTGTTCAATGAACGGTTCGAGTCTTGAAGCTAGAATATTGCTAAAAATTTTGTATGCTATACTAAGTAGTGTTATTGGCCTGTAGTTCTCACATTTAGATTTATCACCTTTCTTGTGGACAGGATGTATGATTCCCATGTTCCAGTCTTCAGGCATTTTCTCTTCTTTCCATATAATTTTAATAATCTCATGCATATGTTGTTCTACAGCTGATCCGCCATTTTTGACCATTTCAGCAGTTATACTATCCTCCCCTGGAGCCTTGTTATTTTTCAGTTTTTTAATTGCTTTTATGACTTCCTCCATACTTGGGCTCCGGGTAATTTCACTTTTCTCATAGTCTTCTTCTAAGTCCGCAATTCCTTTTTCATTTACATTCACTTGTGTTAATACATCGCTTTCATTCCTGTTTAACTGCTGTTCAAAATGGTCTCGCCATCTGGCTAATATGTTCTTTTTGTCTCCTATGAGATTTCCATCTAAGTCTTTGCAGAAAACAGAGTTAGGCTCAAAACCCTTTTTTGTTTCTTTCACTCTCTGATAAAATTTCCTTATTTCTCTTTTATCTCTCATATTTTCTAGTTCTGTGATTTTTTGTTTCTCGAATATTCTTTTCTTCCTTCTGCATTCTCTAGATGCAATCCTCCTTTTTTGCCTGTAGTCATTGACTGTTTGTCTTGTTCTTTTTTGTAGCATTTTCTTTCTGGCTAGGTTTCGTTCTTCAATTGCTAATGCACAATCGTTGTCATACCACTCTTCCCTTTTTTTTCTTTGAATGTAACCAACTACTTCCTTAGCTGTTTTTCTTATCGCTTTTTTCATAACATTCCATTTTCCTTCTAGATCACTTCCTTCCCACTCTTTCTTGTTTTCCTGAAGACTAGTGGCTATTTTTATTTGGTACTCTTCTTTCTTATCTTCATCTTTGATTAATTTTTCAACATCATATCTCTCATTCATGGTTCTCTTGTTTGTTCTAGCTACATCAATCTTTTGCCTATACTTTATTCTTACTAAGTAGTGGTCTGAGTCCCAGTCGGCACCTCTGCAACTGCTCACTTCAAGTATGTCCGTTGCGTGTCTTTTCTCTATGAGTACGTGGTCAATCTGGTTGCATGTTTTGCCATCTGGCGAGCACCATGTGGCTTTATTAATATCTTTTCTCTGCAGCCAAGTACTCCTAACTACCATGTTATTGCTTGTGGATATGAAATGCATGGAACAATCAGGTTATAAGAATGTTTACTAAATATCTGACCTCAATATATATGTTTATTATCTTTGCAAGGAATAGCCTCTGATCAATTATTAATTTACACAATGGTTTAGTGCTTATCAATGGTTATAGCCATCAATAACTTCAGACCAATATCCACTCTGCCAGTTCTCTCTATATTATAGAACTGTAATCAGAAAACAGTAGTGTTTACATATCATATGAGTTATAACAGTTGTATGTCATACCTAGTTTTGATTCAAAGAAGAAAAATCAGCTGTGCATACTGTGACAAATGTTTATTTCCCCCATGCAATCATTGAATTTGCTAGAACAATATACATACCATCTTGGATTTTTAAGAGTAAAGATTCTGAGTGTATTTCATGTTGATTTTTGCTTGATATACTTACTGGATACTTATGGGAACTAAAGCTAATATCTTTTTATTAATTTTCTTGTGACATTTTGAAAATATCTCTTCCTTCATGCTACCGTAATGGACTTTATGAAAGGATTATTCTCTGTGGGTTTGGCAATGTTTAAATAATAGATTAGAGTTGAGTATTGGAACAGGATTGTGATTGAGGAGTGAATAGCGTAAGAGGAAGATGGAAAAAATTGTGGGTTCATGATGTGGTGGAAGAGACATTAAAGGAGGAAGATTAGGAGTCTTAAGAATAGGAGAGAGTGTGAATGAAGTAATGTATGAATGCAATAGAGGCAAAGGATATATGCCAATATAGGGTATTATGGAGTAAATTATTATAAGAGAGCCAGTTTCCAAATCCAAACAGACATCACTAACAGCAGAGAGCAAACAATATCATGTGATAAGTTGTGTGCCTCAAGTTATCCAGGTACTCAATTACTTAGCAGTCAACTTAAGTGTACAGATGTCGTCCTGTGTGACTTAAAGGCAACTTGATCAGAATAAAATTATTTTTTATGCTCTCATTTAAATTAAATGTCTGTCATAATTTAAGTCAAGCATGCACTCATAGTTTTGGTAACACCCTTTTATAAATTGAAGAAGTTAATGGAGAAGAGGGTCATGGATGGATAATAAAGCAATGGTAGGTAATCAATGATTTTTCACTTATAACAAAATTTTAGTGTAAAATGGATTTGGTCTATAATGCTTCATGCTTAATGAATGCTGTTACATATTATTAATATTATTTATTTCACTGATATGAGGAACCTAAGAAGCTTTCTCGGGTTTCCAACAGGGTGATGGTCTCCATGTAGGCTGACGTTTCGATGTCTGACTCACAAGGGGAGTGTCCGATAACCGGGTCGCAGATCTTGATGAAAATTTGTATGCATATAGAACTCTGAATGCTTTTCACGAATCACCCCACATATGGGCGTATATATTCAATAGTTTAAACAAAAAAGGCGTTTAAAGATTTATAGATGTTATAAAAACCCTATATATCACCGGGCGGTATCAAGGTGGTTTGGTCCAGTGGTTAGCGTACTGGGCTTCGGAGCGGAGGGACCGTGTTCGATTCTCGTCGGCGACAAATTTTTTTATGCTTATTTTCTTTGTTTTTCCGTCGTGGAATTCTCTGTTAAAATCTAATTTTTACTTTTCTATTCGAAGTTTTTTTTATGAGTGGAAATATTTTTTTCGCGAATACCATAGGGCTTATTTTTTCTTCTTTCGCGCGAAGTCAACGTAATTTCTTTGTTTCCCCATTCTTTCACCACGCAAACTTGATTTGTTCCTTCATTTGCAAGATATCCTCCTGTTGATATAATAATAATACAATAGTCTTAATATTTGTTACATCATTATTTATAAGTCCCACGATCAAAGATCCCCGTTTTCTTGTTTTGCCGTGCATTGAAAAAAGGACGGGAAAGTGTGATCGGATTATCTACTAATTTCTGTAATCGAATCACCATTTCTCGATCTAAATACATACAAATAAATACATTGTAATAAGGCTCGTGTTAGCGAGTGGCGAGAGTGACCACTTGCAGAAAATGTCCATGGCAGCGCAGGAAGGAACCCCTTTCCCAGCGCATCCGTTCGACCATCTAACTGTTGTTTTCCGAAGGCATTATCGGCCCTATCTTCGACCCTTCCTCAAATCCTTTTTTTCGTCAGCATTCCTAAAGAGAGTAACCACATCACGAGGATTGGGAACCGAATGGTTTTTCAATGAAACATATGATATTAAGCACGGAAGTCAATTGAATTCTGTCTCAATATTATAATTAATATAATAAATAATGAAATAATAATAAATTTACAAGGTAAATAAGTCAATCGCCAATCGTCAATCTTTTTCTGTCATTGTTGGCATCTCTCCGGATAGTAGTCGTCAAAAAGACATTGAAAACACAAACATTTAGGACACCAAGAACACCTTGTGAAACTTTGTTCACCACAATCACATTTTGTTTTCAAAATATCTTCTGGAAACAAAACTTGTTTTACATTAAAGAAAACCTGTCGCTCACTAGAGAGTCTGGAAGCAAACCATGATTTCATAAGCATTGGTCGAAACACTGGCGCGGACAACTGTTTGTGAATGAGCGCATGAACTTTTATCACTCTCGCAGATGAGTTGTCACGATTTGAATTCGTTAGAATAAATATTTTTACTTGTCTATAGAAATAAACGTTACAGAGTGCAAATCGGAGTAAAATTTTGGCGGAATAACCTTAATTGTGCAAATAGGTTCATTGGAGTCGTCCTTAAACCGTTCGTCGTACAGTGCCTGATTCGTTTGTCCCGCCCAGGAATCGGTGAAAAGAAGAAACTTTTCTTTTTTCGCGAATGGCGCCAATACCTTGTTCAAAGCATTTAATACGTGCTTGTCAAAAGTTTTCCAGATTTGGAACAAGTCACAAATAGTGACTTTCCTCTGTCGAATCTTATGTTTTTGTTTAAAACGATTTGTCCACGTCATAGAAGCGTTGAACTGAAAGTCCTCGGCCAAAAATTGAGATGCTGCTGCCACAGCCCACTGCTGTAACATTCTCGTCGTCACATGCTCGCCATTTTCTCTGCATTCGCAAAACCTGTCATAAGTCCATTTGTCGATCATATCCCACTTATCTCTCTTGGTTCCGCCGGAACGGATATCTTTTTCCCAGGATTGTAATTCCTCAAGGCGTTTTAACCGTCGTGTCACACGGCAGCGAACTGACTTCAATGACCACCGAGGATTGAGTTTAGCCACAGTAACCGCTTTAATTTTCGTTTCCAAGGGGACCCTGCGTCTTTTCTTTGGTGAAGGTCCGAAGTTAACGTCACTCGAAGACGACGACTTCTCTTCTTCTCGACTTCTCCTCTCCCCCATTGTCATCCTCCGTCGAAGGAGACGATAATTCCAAATATTCTTTCGTAGCATCGGGGTCATATTCTCCCACTAGTTCGTCAAACGTTTCAAAATCCATCTCATCCATTATTTTCAAAATTCTTGAAAATATTTCCTCTCCTACCGCTACGGGGAGGGCTCTTCATTAGCAGACTCCGAAATGTATCCACCTTCACGCAAGAGAAAGCCACAATGACGGAAGGCTTCAGAAAACAAGGTCAGATTTTCCTGACCATCTTCATTGCTGGTGGAACTATTTCTTTCGGAAGATGTTCCAGGTACCGAATCCATAAGTAGGAGAAGCCTGAACTTTAAATTATACTTTACCATACAGATGCATACCAAAGAAATTTCTTTCTCAGAATTTCCAGACGAGAAATGGACAACGTCGAAGAATTTATGATAATTTACGAAATCTGTACTAGTTTTCTCGCAACATATGAGATATGACTTGATATCTTTAAATAATAATTGTTTTTGCGTACAAATAAGATCCTCGGAAGGAATGTAGATAATATTTTGAAACAAAACATGACTATCCGTCAAGCACGAAAGCCTGCTAAAGGCCATGTACGGACTAGATCATATTGGTTCTACCAATCCTGCATAGCCGTTCGTAGTCTAGTGGGTATCGTCTTCGCCTGGTAACGTGGAGTTCTCCAGTTCAATTCTCAGTGACGGAAATTTTTATTAGCAATTATTTTTAAGTTCATAATTATTTCTTTAACTCAGGATATAAAATACTTTCACTAGTTGGTGATTAAAACTACAAAAAATTATTTTGATCTCTAGTTTCGGACATTTTTTTTTCGGCAAACCATGTCTCGGCGACTATAGGCGTATGATGATTCCAGATCCTTCGTTTCCCGTTTTATGCATCTATACAACATACATGCGTTTTATATTTTACAGAAATTTATGCTGAAATCGACCAAAGCCTTAAAAAATGATGCTATGAGTATGCTTGTAATTAGAATACGTTGATCCGTCAGTTCTTGCAGCTCGAAAATTAATGATTTACATCTAGGGCTCCAATGCAATGGGGAAAATTCCAGTGCCTTTCGCTATGCCTTCCCATTATTTGGCAGAAGTTGGTACCTGGGCAAATCATGAGCAATAAAGCAAGCTGCTATCGCTAAATACTTCAAAGTGTCTGCAAAAACTAAATTTTATCGTGGAGTTGCATCTACCCAGTCAAGAACAAATAATATTCGTATGTACGTACCTGCTAAAGATCTTTGAGGATAGAAATATCAAATGGCCGCATAAGTTAGATTGGTATATTAAAGGTAGACATTAGTCATTTATTAACCGTCAAGAATTCGTCCTAAAGGGCTTCATAAATTGCTGTGTACACTTCAGGAACGAGCAAACAAATGGTGTTGCGAGCAATACTGGTTGTGTGTTGAAGGCTCGTAAAGGATTCGCCGGTCACCAAAAATCTCAGCGTCACTGCGAGTTTGTGCTTGGCTGATATGCAGTGCCAACACACTACCTTTTTTGAGATCCTCGGATGTATTAACTCAATTACATTTGTTTCGCTCATTTTTAGGTAGTTTTTAAAATATTCCGGGCCTTCCGTCCTTACCTCGTTGTGCAGCAATCTCACCAATCATTCATTTTGCCTCCTGCGAATCTACTTTCTCGTCCTCACCCTACGACGATTTATCTGTCTCTGAAGTTGAATATCAACGCCTAAAACAGCCACTGCTAAACCCATCCTGAAACATTATAATGGTTTTTAAAAATCTATATTGCACAATAAAGAAATGTTTGACCACACACGACAGAAAATTTGGGAAAAGTCGCATTACGTTGCTATTTCGTTTCTGCCTTGCTTTTAACCCAGCTCAAACGCTTCAACCCTTTTCTTTGAAGTCTTTGGTCGTGTGAAAGCCCTTTCAATTATTATTGATCAAGCATTCTTGAACTGCTGTCTTGAATCATCTTTGACGCGGTTTGACATTCAATACTTCATGATCAACGTTTCTTGTTCAAGTAAAGTTGAGTGGTGTGAAACGGGCTTTATAAATAATGATGTAACAAATATTAAGACTATTGTATTATTATTATATCAACAGGAGGATATCTTGCAAATGAAGGAACAAATCAAGTTTGCGTGGTGAAAGAATGGGGAAACAAAGAAATTACGTTGACTTCGCGCGAAAGAAGAAAAAATAAGCCCTATGGTATTCGCGAAAAAAATATTTTCACTCATAAAAAAAAATTCGAATAGAAAAGTAAAAATTAGATTTTAACAGAGAATTCCACGACGGAAAAACAAAGAAAATAAGCATAAAAAAATTTGTCGCCGACGGGAATCGAACACGGTCCCTCCGCTCCGAAGCCCAGTACGCTAACCACTGGACCAAACCACCTTGATACCGCCCGGTGATATATAGGGTTTTTATAACATCTATAAATCTTTAAACGCCTTTTTTGTTTAAACTATTGAATATATACGCCCATATGTGGGGTGATTCGTGAAAAGCATTCAGAGTTCTATATGCATACCAATTTTCATCAAGATCTGCGACCCGGTTATCGGACACTCCCCTTGTCAGTCATTGTCATCAGGGGTGATGAAAACTAAGGGTTGTGCAACCATTCATAGATCCATTTATTTTTAATAATCAATAAGTGAAATAAATGTTGGTGTAGGTTTTTTACAATTACTACTTGGCTTATTTTGAATATGTTCCTTGAAACCCCAATATGATTAAGTCTTAAGTCGACTTCTATTGTCATGATCTTTGGTAAATTTATGAATATTAATCAACTGTTATCAAAGGACATGCTATGATGTATTGTTTACCTGTAGTAGAAATTAACAAGGGTAATTATAGCTGTTAGGCTCACACATGCCAGATTGGACGAAGAGCAGGAACGAAGGGAACATAGTCCACTCAGCATCTGTGGATATTTTTCCTCATGGTAAGTGGCTTGCCTGCTCACTCCAGAGTATAGATTGAGAATGGTCATTGAGTAGAAACCATTAGAGGCTTAAGACAAATAGCAAAAAATAAATAGTGGAATAAAGTTGTAACTGGGGCAGAATTTTAGTGAAACGAGATGTCCTACTCAAGATATTAAATATCAGCAATATTCAAGAATTATGGGGGATATGTAATGCATCAAGTCCTGATATAGGATGCAAACAAAAGGTTGGTTTGGAAGGTTTTATAAAGGGTTGTGGACTTCGGTGGATCTAAACCATTGGCTAATGTTGAGAGGGTGAGATTAGACTAAAGTTATATGAGGAGTGGCTCTCGAGAAGGATAATGAAAGTAAGATAGAAGAGAAGTTAAGAGATACTTGACTAGGCATTGAAGTTACATATAACAGTGAAGGAAATTTAGGAGTCCACTTTATGTCAGATAGTAGGTAATTAAGAGGAAATGAGGTCCTGAAAGGCACTTTTGAAGAGAAAGGTTTGCTTCGTTGGGAGAGGTAGGAAAAATATAGGCAATTGAAATGAATGGATGTGATGCGCAGAACTAAATTGAATCATTTTAAGGAAAGAAATTTTTGAAGCAGGAAGGGTGGAGTGGTAACTGACCACTGAAATATATATGTCTGTTAAGCTATCTGTTTACCATTATAATGGTGGTAAAATGTCATGGTCAGGCAAATATAAGAATTAAAGTGAATGTGGAATGATAACTGCATGTGGAATGAATAGACGTTGATAACAGTCCAATGCTATAATTGCATTACTCCACCAATGTTTAAGATAGGCATCAGTTTTTAAACTAAAATAACATTTTCTTTGCCACTATAGGTTTCTGATTATCCTCATGAATGTTCTGCTAACTTCCTGCAGGTTCCTTCTAAATTTCCCTGCTAAATATTTACCAGGGATTTTGGATGTGCAATGAGTAATTAGTACTATCAGTAATTTTAATTTGTCCTTTCCAAGGAATTAAATTTTAAATGAATATGGTCTAAGCTCCTGTGTACAAGCCATGTTCGAATACACACTTTGATGGATGATACGATGATTACAAATTTCCAGCACTATTTTACAGTATATGATGCTCTATTGCACGCAGAAATACAGTCTTTATTTATTTAATTGCTCACATACAGAATTTATGCCAATTTAAAGTGACACAGTATCGGTGGTATGAAGTCATATATTGCCTTACTAAACATGTTAGTACATTTTGATTGAAATAACTCCTTGCCCATTTCAATGGGATGCCTAAGGCTGATGTAATGGACCACTCATGTAATTCATTTTTGCTTACAACCAATTACAGTATTACGATATTTACATTGTACCGTTTATTGAAGCTACACTCAGTGCAAATGCAAATGAAATTCCGGAAACTCATACTGATATTTACTGATCAAGCCTATGTACATTTTTTTAACGTACTATTCACTACAAAAGTATAATGATTAAAGTATGAATCAAATTACCTGTGGGTAATCATAATTTGCAGTTATCATGTCTCGAACGGTGTTTGGATCTAACCTATATTAACTGGAATCACGCTATTATTCCCTGAATCAAGTTCTTCAAATACCATTCCTCTAAATGAAAAGGAGAGTTATTGGCACATACGAAATTTTATTCTCCGAAAAAAGGATTCGCTGATGAGATTGCAGTTAAAAATATTTGAAATAACACCAAAAGCAAACTGCATTCAAAAAACAAACAATTCTGGATGAATTCACCGGTGATTTTAACACGCCGGTACTTCGGAAGACATATGGGAAGAAAATTCAGACGAAGGGAAAGCCAACGGACATCCAATGAAGCACTGGAAACATTCTTGATTGACAGCAACACCATCAAAGTCTAGAAAAAGTGATTGAAGAGAGAGGAGCGGAGTTGAATTTTTTAAATGCATTGGCAATATGAATCACAGTTGTTTATATAAACGGCCGGTATATATATAATACAGCGGCATGGGTATCAGGTTTGATTTCTAAGCGATCACGTCATAGACTCAGATATTTAATTATCACACAATTTACGACTCGTCGCGGCAAAGGAAAACAATTCATAGGGATATAGTATTGTACTATACTACTTACAAGTGACGATTAACCTATTGCACGTAATAAATAACGGCACTACATAGCCAACGCAGTAACAAATAATGCATTGCTTGGCGAATTAACAAACGGATAAGTACCTGGATGATGTTTAATTTCCATTGCATTCCTTTTGAATCTTAACCCAGCTGTCTCTTTGCCGACAGTGTAACGGATTCGGTCTTCATTTTTAATGATGTTATTATTCTACTAAAAAGCGAGCCAGCAAAACTGGTAAAACTCTCTCGATGCAAGATATTTATGTCGTGATGTAAATTGTTGACTGTTATTACGCTGCGTCTTTGTTAGCGCAACCGAGCGGAGCATCGAATAACTGCCTACATCTCACGAAAGAGCGAGTAACTCTGGAATCTCTCGTTATAAAACTCACTCAAGATTTTTTTGGTCGGTCTCAAGTCTCGTGATCGATATTTGATGTCATGCAATCATTCCTGTCGCGATCGGTGAAGATCGCCTCGGTCATTGGAGAGAAGTCGTTCATCGATCTTTCTTTTAAGAGAACTTGCTCTCGGAATTCGATCTCTCACGACCGACCCATCACTAGTCAACATATAACATTTTCTTCTTCCTTCCTTCCGTTTTCCTTCCACTTTTCCTTCCATTATCTTACTCAGGAGGCAGTCATGCCTCATGATGTGCCCTAACCAGTTTGCCTTCCTTCTTTTTATTGCATTCATGATTGACCTTTTCTCGTCAATCCATTCCAAAACTTGGTCATTTCTCACCTTGTCTGTCCACCTCACTCTCATCGTTCTCTTATCATAACCACATTTCAAAACTTTCAAGATATTGAACTTTTTTTTTCTATAGGTCCAAGTTTCTGGTCCATACAGGACCACGCTCCATACCAAGCATTTGGTAAATCTCTTCCTTAGGGTAATAGGTATTATTTTGGCAGTTAACAGAGCTTTTGTTTTTTCAAAGGCTTTCTTTCCCTATGGATATTCTACTCTTGATTTACTGAGTAGAGTTGCCATCTTTGTCTATCAGACTACCGAGCTATCTGAAATATTTTACCTGCTCTAGTCACTGACCTTTTATTGTGATATGAACATATATATGTATATCACAATTAAATCTCTCAAACATACAGATTATTTCAGATTTTGATCTGTAGCTGAAGGTACAAACTACCTCAAAAGGCGAGCGAGAAAAACAGATAAATAACTAGAACTTTCCAGCTGATCATTTTAGATCATTTTTCAAGAAAAATGTCCTTGATTTTATTAAACTTGATCCCTGAAATGTACTTGAAATCGAAATACAATTTTTGTAGACACCCTGATTACTCAAGAGTACTTTTGATAGTGTAACTTACTTACGTCTTCACCTTTGCACGAAAAGTGATATTTTCCCTTTGCTTTATTTTCTCAAGTGATTTTACCTCATTTTCTCTATCGAGCCTGAGGAATATATTTCGTCCAAAATCCTTAGTTGATTTTACTTTACCCTGTATTGCGAGTGTGTGGACCTTGAGGGCAAGCAAATGAGCGACAGGTTCATAGCGCCAACATTTAGGGGTGCATATAGTCCCTTGTCCAGGTTCGGGCTTTTCTATTCTTCTTTATTAATGATCTCAATCCTCCTGAGATCATCATGATCCCATCCTCACATTTAAACTTATTAACGAATCGAGTCTTGAAATCCTACATTCTTTCCTTCTCACGTTTATGGATTCGGTTTTTATTTTCTTCATGATAGCCTTGTCCTATTTGAAAAAAATGGCTTCGGCAGTAGTCGTCTCTTTCACTGTATGATTCTCTCATTCATTATAACTAGCTATTCGTGATGGATTGATTCTATAAAAGCTTCGTAGAAAAAAAATATTGGGGGAAATTTGAGCTATTGTGAAAAAAGTGTTGAGTGCCAAGATTTCTTGAACAAAGAAGCGGAACAAAATTGTTCCAGGGTTGGATGATGAGACTCGGTGGGGTTCAACATTTCATATGATTGAGTGACTTATTGCGCAATTTGAGCAATTCTTGCGCAATTCTTTGAAAAATTTGCTGCAATAGATCCAGTACATATTCATCTCTAAAATATCATTAAATATTGAGGGACTCAGTGAAACTCTGAGAGCTGTATGATGCCAACAGGAGAATTCAAAGCAGGACATAATATGACACTTGGTGTATTTTTAAAAGAGTAGCAAATGCTAAGTAAAGAATTAGAGAAGAAATGAGGACTAATTGCTGTTTCTATTTCGGCAGTGATTTTACATTTGCACTTGCGCTTATTCACTGCGAATTTTAGCAGATAATTTTATATCTGCAGTTGATGTGGTGCTTACTATGTATTGTTTCTTGAAAAAAATTGGCATTAAGTTTAAAAAATAATGCAAGTTGATTTATACAGGGAAAAAATTATGTATTTTTATATGGAAACACTGAAAAATATTTTGATGTGGAAATATTAAAATGATAATCGTTATTTGAAACCGTAAATTTTCATCGGAGTTGGAGCCGGAGTCACTCCCCAAAACCTCGGCTCCAAAGCCCTGCTTTAGGAAATTCCACCGCAACTGTGAGAACCGAAATAAGTGCTGAATTCTACCTTTTTTTTGTATTGCTAAAAATACTGCTTCCACAGGTGCTAAGACTTCGATATTAGATAAACCAATTTAGATACAAAATCTGCATATTAGTCTACGAATGTAGTTTTAAGGAACACCTATTCCAGCCATAGAAGCCGACTGCAGCGTCATTACTATTGAACTAACGCTTTCTGACGTCAGTTTCTGTAGTTATTTGCTAGCAACTTTAAAACTATGAGGGATCAGTGAGTTAAATGTATTTCCATTCAATTCCCTAGGAAAATTCGCTCCTTGCAAACAGTTATTCGCGAAAATGGAATTTATATCAGAGTGAAATATACTATTTATACCCATGTTCACCCATTCTCGCATTTAACACTATGTAGCTAATTTCAAGTTCAATTTGCGAAAATAATAGCAAGTAGGTTAGATATAAAGTGAATTTTGTTGTCCATATCGAACAAGAGGGCACGTTTTTCTACTAGTAGCCAGAACATGAACTAAGCGAAAATTAAGTCATTTTAAAATGGAACCACCTTAATTTACGTGCGTAAGTTATTTTGAATGTGAACCGGCCTTTATCCCCTGAGGTGAGATCACGGTCTCTTATTCCGCGTTATCGTTATCGTCATAATACAACGCAGATCGCTCCAGAAGGGCAACGCTCACAGTAATCTTCTGTCCTAAGGATGCCCTCTATCAATAAAAACTATAATGATTTAAAGAAGCGGACAAAATTTCAAGATTTCAACGTTTCCGCTTTCATGTGCGCAATTGAAAAATAACGATAACGCGAGCGCACGCTTTATGGAGAACCGCGATCGCGTCCCTGTGGTTTCTTGAATGGTTTTCGAGTCCAAGTGGAACGGAGAGTCTTAATTGATCCTCAGCGAACTCTTTGTGAGGTAAAAACCCTCGTCTCCTTATTTCTTGTCTTCGTCAACCTCTCCTTCGCCCCCCTCCCCCCACCCCCCCTACGCCCATTTCCGTCCCTAAAGACACACCCAGTGATCCCCTTGCGAAAGAGCAATCAGGGCGTCGTTTTCAATCGGAGATCCCGGCGAGGCCTCAGGGTATTTTTATGGCTGCATCCACAGCTACCTTGAGCATGTGAAATTTTTAAAATTAATTTTGGAACCATAGAATAAATATGAGAATAGATGGAACCATGGCATACGATGGCACAGGGGAATGTTGAAGCCATTGAAATTCGCAATCGGCCATATTGAATGGATCAGTTATGCAGTTAATACGCCAAAAAAAAAACAGGTATTAGTAGGGGAATTGTCACTGCACCGCAATGATGAAATCTAGAAAAATGCAAAATGGAAATCATTTACAAGTAAAAGCCCTGTATTTTCAAGTAATGAACTATATTTTTGAATTAACCAAGGAATTTTAATATGTAGGTGGCATGATAGTTAGCAGGGTCATTCCACCTCAATTCAACAAACGTTTGTCCCTTAGGGTCTCAGATTTCGATAAAAATTGGTGTATGGGTACAAAATTAACTCAAACTGAATACCTTCAAACCGTTTTGTGAAAAAAAATTTTTTGAGTGAATTATGCATATTTTAATTTTTTCGCATTTTTAGCAAAAATCCGTGCCTTAAATCATATTATCACTTATATCTCCGCTTGTAATTGTCATAAAACAATGATTAATAGCTTTTATTAAAGCTAAATCTTTATTTAATGCAAATATATCAATAAAAAATGATTTTCTTCTATACCCTATTGTTGTAAATTACTAATGTTTAAAAAATTGTTAATAAACTTTTCTCAAACACTCCATCTCAGAATCGGCCGAAACTTTTTTTCCGTTATCTAAACATATTCATGAATTGAGGTGGAATGACCCAGCAGTAACAGAGAAGAGACGGAAATTCAAAATAGATTAAAAGCGGCTGATAGATGCTATAGGAGCCTAAAAATCTACTAAGTAGCAAATTGCTAAGCAAAGAAACAAAAATAAGGATCTATAACACCATATTACAGCCCATAATATTCTGCGGATCTTGACGAGACGAGAATCGAAAAATGAAACAGATTTATGAAAGAGTCCGAGTGCATGGTGTGAGGGGACAGAGTGGACCACGAACGTCATGACTGAAATGCATGGGTGATAGGCGGTGCTCAAAAAAGTACCGGTATTTTTTTGATGATTATTAAAAAGCTGTAATACAACTCGCCCGATAGTATCGACTTAAAAATACCGGTATACCGGTGTTTATGTTATTCATTAAATATTTTAATTAATTACAAAATAACATACGTATCACTCTAATTTTCCGGTATTTCCGTAAATTAGAATATCAGTCCAAAAAGATACGCAGACATTTCCATCCATCGGTATTTAGTAATGAACATTCATCGGAAATATACATCGGCTATTCAGTAAAATACATTTTATTTTACGCTGAATGTTTGCGCTCGTCGCTTTTTTTTTGGAATGATTTTAAATCACATGAAGTACGATCGGTATTGTTTTAATGTTATGATCAGGTAAAATCCCCTGTTATAGATCCTTGCGGTCGCACTAACTTAAAGGAATAAATATTTTCTATTTATACGATTCAAAATCATCGATTGCCTGGTATTCGGCATGCGTCAAAAATTAATACCTACCTATTATATCAATAATTATAACAAACATATCTCAACTTCACGGTTATGTAAATATGAAAAAAGACAGGCGTATTACGTGAACATTTGAAAATTAGTGTAGTTAGTAAATTTTCGTAGTTAGTTCCGTTAATTGACGCAGGACAGCAGCGCTGTCCAAATACCGGTATTTTTAGTTCCGATACAGTCGGTAGTACCGATTTGAAATACTGGTCGGTACTACCGGATTAAAAAAATAGTATCGGTACTACCGAATACCGGTATTTTTTGCCCATCCCTATTGGGCGAATGCGGTGGAAGTATTAGAAGTATCAAAAACAGGATGACATACTTATACAAATCATTGCATTAAAGTAATTAAATAAAAAATAAATGGAAGGATACGGCATAATGGAAGAAATTAATAACGGTTAATAATTAACGGTCACTGAGAATTAAACTCTCTCGGCTGTGCCTACCCCGAAAGGGAACGGCGTGAAGGGTACCTATGTGTATTGTATAAATTTGATTGCTACAGACATGACTTCATGGAAGTGATGGTTGTCCATTTTAATAATGCAACTTTGCTCTTATCCATAGTTTAAACCATGGAAAAGTATAAAGTTATGTAGGACGGTTTTTTCGGGCAATACTGCGTTTCGTTCATTTTTTAAAACCCAACGTTTCGCTTCTCGTATTGGAAGCGTCATCAAGAGAATGAGAGTTTACCAGATTCATCTCGGTCTTAAATAGAAGCATCGATGTCCATTGCACCATTGTTGGGCCGATTTGAATCTTGTTCGGGAGACGTTAGCCGTTGGGCTTTTGCTGGAGCCAGGAACCCTTTCCAAACCCTTTTATTAAGTTATGTGATTGAAAGTTCTTATGTTTATATTGTGAAACAGTACTAAGTTACGCATGTTATTTAAATGGTTCAGCTGTCAATTTTAGAGATAAATTCTATTTTAAAAAAAACCTATTTTCTCTCAATTCATCCCTAGTAGTGTCATCTTTTCTCTCCATCCATCCCTCACCCAAGTGTCGTCTCCGTCATGACGTCTCCCCATCCTCAACTCTTTATTTTTCCACACTTCTTTCAGCACGCTGCGTTAGCTCCCCGTTCCCCTTATCCTGCCCTCCCATCCCATTATCCACGTTCCTCCTCCCTCATTCTCTACCAATCCTATTTGGCACGTTCCATCCCTCCAGTCCGCTAGCCCTTGTTGGGATTCAGGTCGTCACTCTTTGCAGAAGTAGAGGGAGACTGAAAGAGCCACGGAACGGAGAAGAAGCGGCGAATTATTAAAATCCCATTCGATTCACGCCGTTGTCGGGTCAAATGCTCCTTCGCGCTCATTATTTTACCTCTGTTGAAAAAATCTGCGCCAAAAATACATGTTCTCCCTAACCAACCAAACCACTCGCCTCTTTGCCAACCAGTTCGCTCTTTAATGAAGAGCTCTCGGGCATGAATATACATAAGGATCTAAATCATCGGCACCACTGTACGGCCAGTAGTGTTGTCTAGCTTTCCACGGTGCTGCAATCGGCATGGTCCGCTTGCGTGTGTCAAAAAATAGCCGGTGTTTAAATGGAGGCTAATTCCGATTACTTTATTTCCAGTGTCTCCATTTGAATTACGGCCTTTCCTTCGGCATGGTTCGCTTGTGTGTGTCCAAAATGGCCGGCGTTAAAAGGGAGGCCAATTCCGGTACTTTTATTTCCAGTATCTCCATTTGAATCACGGCCTATCCTTATTAGAACTATCTTCTCTAGAGTGGCGGCGCTACTATCTGCTTGGTCCTGATTTTTTCGGTGCATGCGGAATGTTTAGCAACACCCACTGGGGGCAAGTTTAGGATCCATGTGTATATTCATACTCTAGGGGTTTCACACCGGGTCATGCTCTCCATAACGTCAAATCTTTCGAATCTTGGATCCCTGAAGATGTAAGTAGAGTCGCTCGTCGAAACGTCGAAAGTTATGGAGAACCTGACCCGATGTGAGACCCGAGAGATCTTCATTCGCAGGGAAAGCCTGCAGTCATACAGTTCACTCGTTTTCAAAGACGAGAGAACGTGTCCCGAGCTGATTGAATTCAGGAAATGGAAATAACCGAAACAAAAGTCGAGCACAATTTCCTGATATTTTGAAGCAATTACTAAAAAGAAAACACGTTTTTAAGGAGGTTCTAGTGCGACTGTATGAGTCAAAACAAGTGACGGGGAACTTTCCATTCGCTTCAGTGCGCTGCTCACTTCTCATCACAGCAGCGGCTTTAGATTCGATTCATACCCTGCCTAGTAGGCAGCGAACTTCAAAATAGATCGGGAGCATTGTTAATGTGCGCTAGACGACAAAAGAACTTCGATTATCGCATCCGCGACTGTTGTTTTTGCATTGATTTTCAGTTAATACGTACAATAATGGGTAGCCTAAAGTACCTATTGGTAAAAAAATTCCCTTTTAATCATGTATTTTTACGAATTTGCAAAATATTTAATAAAATTCGACCGTGACAGTTTAGTAACGACAGAATACTACCTACTCGCCAGTTATCAAACGCTTCGCCTGCCCATATCGTTCCATTCACCATCGTTTGTGTGCGCTGAAGTTCGCTTGTTTCAGTCTGCGGATAGCTCTCGCCATATTGTTTGTGTCGTTGAAAACATGCTGCTTTCACCAATTCCTTCTCTTTGTTACTGTGAGGAAAACGTAAGATACTAACTGTAAGTAATTTTGTGTCGTTGAAAACATGCTGCTTTCACTAATTTCTTATCTTAATTACTGTGAGGAAAACGTAAGATACTAATTCCAAGTAATTATGCAAAATAGTCGAAGAATTTGTTTTTTTAATGAATTATTTTTCCAACACCAGACGCCGACCAAGTCTGTGGAATTACCACGTTTTCACTTTAATAACTGCAGTATTTGGACCTTATCACAAAATCTAAGATGGATGTTCCTTCATTTTATTACCAATTGGTATGCAAGAAAAATTCGATTCTGAAATTAGATTTCGCCTCAATTAAAATTTATACCTGTAACTAAGGCTGGAAAATACATGTTTTTCACGGAATTTCACCCGTTTTTGTACAAAGATTTCAAATTTAATGTGGGGAAAAATAGTTTGGGTAGGTAGTATTATATATTTCGTTTCAAGATACAGTTCAAGTTCTTAGTCAAGTGACACCAATTGAAAAAAATATTTATCTTATTTTAAGTAGGAACATCCTTCAAGTATTCGTGTTTGTCCGGATGTGAGTAAATCATGACTCGATAACCGTATAGTGTTGCAAAAATTAAACTCCACAGTTTTGGCTGACCTCGGCGATACTTTTTCCAGAGTCGTTATTGATGGACTGGAAGTATTGTATTGTTGTCTCTGTTCGGGGTTGAGTCCAAAGCTCCCAACATTGATTTTAAAAGAGAATAGATGGAACCAGGCGGTGAGACAGAGCAGGGAAATATCGAATGCATCAATATTCGCAATCGGACTTATTGAATGGATCAGTTTTACTGGTACACGCCGAAAAATTAATGGGAGAATCACAGTACTAGGTACCGTAATGATTTATCTTGGAAAATATTGAATGGAAATTATTTACAATTGGGTCTTTATTGGATGATAAAATATATGGATTGAATGCGCGCGATGGCCATATTAGGTGGACCATTTTTCGAATATAAAATAGGATTTACTGTCACGCGCGAAGACGATATCTACTATCAACGACTACTACTCTCTTCTTAATCTATAGCTTCCAAGGTTCTACGGGAATGCTCATCTACGCCAGAGTTTCTCTACTTTTTTAAGGGGTTATCTTAGAAGGGTTTTCAGATAAAAATTTTCCTAATCGCCTCCATAAAATTTTAATGAAGAAAATTCTGTATATTTACTCTCTTTACCCAATGGGATCCTTGTGCCTGATGCTTTTTCACTAAAAGTTAAGTACGGTTTGATGCTAGTTTTGAAGGAACTCTTATTGTGATCCGATGACATTTTCGCCCCCCAAACTCAAATTTTTATCTCCTAGGGGACGTTTTCTACCCCGTTGAGAATCCTTGATCTAATCCTAAATATTTCCCTGCGAGCCGCCGCGGTGCGTGGCAGGGGTATGTGACATGGGGTGTTTTCTAGCGAAAAACGATAACTCTTCCCACTAGATCCGTGGCACTTGCTCGGAAAATTCACTTGTAATAATCTCTTTAGCAGTGTTCTTAGAAATTTATTTGAACAACTGACTCGTTGTAATATTTAGATGAAATTTTACAGCTGTAACTGCAGAAAGATGGGTTATGTGTGTTGATTCCTCATTATTTTTGTAGTGTTTTCCCATGCATTAAAAAAGCGTAGATGGAGTCTTGACGTACGAAAGGGAACTCTGCAATCTTACGATAATGATCAACAAAACATAGCATAGCAATAAGTCCGTAAATTTGATAATACAGTGCTTTTTTTGGAAATTATTTCCATTGTGCGCATTTGTAAGACAATTCATTGCAGTACCACGACAATTCCGCTACTGATATTAATATTTTGGACCTGATACTGCACAATGGATCCATTTTATGTGGTCGATGCCTCATTTGAATGGCTTTGAATATTCCCCTATGCTACTGTATGGTACTGTAACGTCAGACGTTTATTTTCGTATCAAAACTCTTTACTCTTTCCATTACAATCTTTCTTGATGCATCCCGCATCCTCTCCCAAATCCAATTCACACAACAATCCCCCCTTTCTTTTCATCAACAACTCCCCAGCAACCCAGCATCAACAACACAATTCATATCATACGTTACAGTCTTCCTCCACCGTTTAAAGAATTTTGTCCAGGGATGTTTAAATACTTACATCACTAGACAAAATTTTACTGAGATCCCGTTTTTGTACCCCTTTGCCAAATGGCGCCACACCAACACGATCAACTGCAGCCCGTCCACTACTTCCGCAACTCGACTTCCAACCGCCGGCAGGAAGAAACCAAGACGTCTTCGCTCGCAGCTCCAACTTCGTCACTCAATGTTGCGTCCTTCCTTGAAGCAAATACCGCCTCCAGTCAGCTTTCCCGAACCGGCAACCGTAGATCCAATTAATCCGTTCCCAAATTCCGATTCCTCCGATTCCGATGCCCTCCGATTCCGATTCACACGTTCAATCCGGCCGCTGCGTTTTTTCACGTTCCACGGGCTTTTTTTCCGATGCCCTCCGATTCCGATTCACGCGTTCAATCCGGCCGCTGCGTTTTTCCATGTTCCACGGGCTTTTTTTCCGATGCCCTCCGATTTCGATTCACACGTTCAATCCGGCCGCTGCGTTTTTTCACGTTCCACGGGCTTTTTTTCCGATGCCCTCCGATTCCGATTCACACGTTCAATCCGGCCGCTGCGTTTTTCCATGTTCCACGGGCTATTTTTTTTTAAACCCGTGACGAATATCCCATCCTCGTCGCCAGCAAAGTGGGTTCTCACCTCCGTCTGTAACGTCAGACGTTTATTTTCGTTTCAAAACTCTTCATTCTTTCCATTACAATCTTTCTTGATGCATCCCGCATCCTCTCCCAAATCCAATTCACACAACAATCCCCCCTTTCTTTTCATCAACAACTCCCCAGCAACCCAGCATCAACAACACAATTCATATCATACGTTACAGTACATGGGAAAGGGAGACGAGAATGGTTTGAAGGCGTATGAGATGTGGGTGTGGTAGATAATGAAGTGTGGAAGAAGGTGGACGGAAAGGAAGACAAACGCGGTAATGCTTGGTATGGTTGGTGAGGAGAGATAAGTTCTAAATGAGATTAATAGGAGGCAGAGTAGGCGGCTGGAGCAGGTAATGGGAGAGCCTTGTTTAAGTACGTGATAAAGGTGACGATGTTGGGTAAGCGGGTGAGGGTAGAAAGAGGATAAGGTTTTATGGACGGAATGAAAAGAGGTAGGACGTATGCTGACATGAATAAAAACAATGTATAGGCCAATAGAGGTTCGCGCCTGTAAAAAAACTCTTTAGAGGATTTTAATTTTCTTTCGTTTAAAATTCCCCTAGCCTGTACCCCCTAGCCCCTTATAAATAAAGAAATCATATCGTGTGGTTTCATTTATTCTCTTTGTGTAGGCTTCCGCGGGTTGATGAGTATGAAGATACATTTCTTCCGGGTGTTACACCGCGTAGGTCCATTGTTCAGGGACGACAGTTTCGCCGGCGTTGCAGTCGGCTTCTTCAGGTCAGTGAAGTGAAGAAGCCGACTGCAACGCCGGCGAAAATGTCGTCCCTGAACAATGGACCTACTACCCGGTAATACCCGGAAATACCCGGTAATACCCGGAAGAAATGTATCTTCATTTATTCTCTTCTTTAGTCTACGTTTTTTTCCCTTCTTCATAGTTAAATTCGTCGAAATAAAGATTTATATCTTGTCGTGAAATCCAATTCAGAAGTTATAATGAATAACTTATCATAGTATGCGATAAATGTTCAATTTTTAAAACGATAAATTCAAATCAATCATATTATCATATTATGCGATAAATGTTCAATTTTTAAAACGACAAATTCAAATCAATCATATTATCATATTATGCGATAAATGTTCAATTTTTAAAACGATAAATTCAAATCAATCATATTATGCGATAAATGTTCAATTTTAAAAACGATAAATTTTAATCAATCGTTTCAGTATATGGTGTCGAAAATGCAATTTTTCTCTCGCATTCGTCAAGGCTCTGTATCTTCCGTGACTCCCGCCACACACGTTCGTAAGGTTTTTTGAGTCGTGAGTTGAAGCCAGGGGTGAGCGTGGAATTCGCGCGTTCGTGAATATTGCGCCTCCGAAGGCGCTAACCCCAAAACGCGCTCACGTTTCTAAATCCATTAGGGGGTATGAGTGGCTTCACGTACATACTTCGTCACGCGAGACTAATTACTCGACTGCGCCCGAACTGCCCTCTTTACGCGCGACAATGGAGTGAATAGAATCACGCGATGCATTCCATCGTTCACCATGCTAGTCGGCGAGCCTATTTCGTCACTGCCAATCAACTCGTTATTTCTATTGTAAAACAGCACATTCTCATGCATGCAATTCCCTAGGTGAACCACAGAAAGCAACAAATGCTTTTTATTTGATGCAAAGGATCTCTCAAAGTTCATCTCATCTTACAGTGTTTCACATTTCGTTATTTTCCTGCCGCGAATTGCCTTCGTTATTGAAAACACCTCTTTATTATGCACCTTGTATTTAGCTCCGCCGTGATACATATTCGCTCCGGTCTATTTAGACATACATAAATTTCCCTATTGTCACCCCGCAGAGGAGACACACGGGAATGATAACATCATCAATTTAGTCACAGAATTCGAAAAAAAAATTGCCTTTCTAAATTACCCTTCGATATTTCTCCATTCAATTATCGGGTAATTTCATCACGTTTTGTTGCTTCGTAGACAACGTTTCACCGCTCATCCAGGAGGCATTTTCAGGTCGAAGTGATGAGATGAGAGGTGAAACCTTATCTACGAAACAGCAAGACGCGATGGCATTACCCGATGCTAATAGAGTGAAGCAAATATGCAGATTTCGCGGAAATCTGGACAATAACCCCTCGATATTGTTCACGACGAAACATAAAAGCGATATTTTACCAAATACCGGTGGCGACATTCCGTGATTATTTTTACTTACCTACGTCTCATAGTTAGATTCGTATCACGAAGATTTAAAAAAGGATGACTTTAAACAAACTCTGGCCTTGGTATTGACCATTTAAGGGGCAGGGTGGTGTTCCGTGGGTTACAATGGGAAAAAGTGCATATTACAAGCCAGAAGATACAGTAATTGACTAGATAATTATACTCATTAACTCACCTTTGTCGTATCGCATCGCCCATTCTCTTGGCCCTTTGGCCAAAATGCTTCTCCCTTCTGAACGTTCAATATTTTTTCTCTCCTCCAAAATAAATGCCCTGTTGGGATTCTGACTACTAAACCTAGGACAATACCCATTTTTGAACGTTTTGTTAAATAATAAATATATCATGAAAGAACGAAGAATATAATGCAAAAAACTTTTATTTCCAGTGTTCGTAAAAACATTATTATTTTAATACCATACCGTGAAAGTAGGGAGGAGGGGATATGTACACAATAGAACTTTTCGTTGATTCAAAATGAATTTATTATGAAAATAATTTAAGTATATATCATCAGTACTTTTTACTTTTACAATTAAATCACACATTCAGTCCACCTGTTGAGGAATTTATATTCCATTTTAATTACCGTTGACTGCTAAGCCTTTTTTTCACGTTATCCTCTGCTGACGCAATGGGGTTATAATTTTTCGTCCATTATGGAGTCTGGAATGTCGGTAAATGCAGCTAATTGCAATTGATCTAATCGATCATAGATCTATGTTTTTACAACAACCTTTGGAACCTTTTCACTTTCCTCTTGACTCACCGACTGGATTTTTGCATTTAAAGTTTCGATCACCACTGAACTTCAAATGGGAAGGGGAAATAAAAGAAAATTGCTACAGAAAAAAATAAGTACCTGATTTTGTAAAGGATAACGTACTATTTTCACTCCAAACTCGTTTCTAGCCAGTAAGCGCTAAATGTCAGCTGATTCCACATCTTGACACGATGCAGCGACGCGAATCCATCCGATGGTAGCCTACACTTGTATAGCTCCCAGTCAGATTTAACGTACAGCATTGTGGAAAGAGGCTAAAGCGTCAATTTCAAGACACTTTCGTGGTCTTCAAAATAACACTATAACGTCGAAATGGGGTCGATCAAATCAACTATACATACAGATACATAGAGTTCGGCATACAAAGTGATCTTTTTTTTTCATAATGCTGTAATATCACAAAGTATAGCTTAAACACTGCATTGCCACAGGATCTACCCATTTATTGACATTTCTCCGCCCACTGCGTCGCCGCAGTTAGGAAAACGAGCTGAAATATTTATTGTCATAAATGTGTGCCTCTTTAAAGCCTGGTGCACGGAACACGTAAGTCTTCTGTTTTCACCTAGTGCCGCCGCAGACATAAATGTGGGGTCTGACAGAGACGCGGAGGGATGAGGCAAGGTGATGCAAAATTGGACAAGTGGCAGCGTAGCTTTGACCCATGAATATAGAATACTGGATGGGAATGAGATCTGTTGTCGAAAATTCCGCAGGCTAGGCTACCGCGACTGAGGCGATAGCAGCGCTGTAAACAAACGGGCATTGGTAGAACTATTAGTGGCGGTTTAAACTGGCTACAGAGCGAGTACTAAGGGTTATGTTGTATCACTTCAGGAAGTAAATACTGATTAAATTTAGATTGGATTAAATGCCGATGTCTGGAACTAATAACGTTTATTCATTTAAAAAGCCTTAAATTCATTTTAATAAAAAACCGCTGTAGAAATCAAGGAATTCCATTATGGTGAGGGTTGTTTGCTTTGCAAAAATTGCAATTACAAATTAACTACCTATTTTCCTACTGATCCAGCAAGAAGAAAGGTAAGGGTATTGAACTGCCGGCTGGACAAGTGGAAACCTATGTTCTTTATGCCTATATTTGCCGTGCTACCTATCAAGAATCGGAGTCTGAGGTAATTTCACAATTTTTCTGGAGTTGAACGGAAGGCTTAAGCCCGGTTGTCTAAACATATTCCCAAGTAGCATGTCATTGCCTATTGTCCTCGCAAATATTATTGTTTCATCTTACGTATTAAGTGAGATATCCGTGGTTCCTTTAACCTATGTCAGTCATTTATTTACATGGAAAATTTTAACTCCCGCTGCGATCTGGATTCAAGATGGCGGATTACATAAGTCAAGTGCGTGTCATCACCTGGGGTATAGCACAACCTTAGCGACGCTAACTCTATCAACCAACTACCCACAGTTAGAAATGGAACTTCTATAGGGTGCGGAACTTTCCGACAACAACGCTTACGGGGGATTTACACGGGACAAGATGGCGGATTTCCATCCAGTATCTATATTCATGCTTTGACCAATGGTGTCATTAATCTTGTGTTGCATTTCCTCCCCTACGCCTGAAAAAACGCCCTGTAACACGGTTTTTGTGCTTACAGCTTTGCTCATAGGTGAAGATGGAAAGAGGATGGCGATCCGTTGCCTAGGATTTTCGCGTTCCATACTAAATTGTTCGAAGATACGACGGGAGACCCTAGCAGTAGGGTTGCCGTGTAAGTGCCCAACCACTCCTGACACCTGTGTCCGCCATGAATTTAAATAGTCCATTAATAGGTAGAATAACTCATAAAAAGCCAGGGGAAACTTATTTGCCAATGACAGTAGTAAAAGGTGTCACTAACTTCTGATAAATCTGTGTTCGTCCCGCTCACTTGTTTTAAGAATTGCTGGGATATCTGCCACCAGTATGTATTTCGTCCTCATGCATCACGCATAATTTCTTCTTTTATGCCCGTTACTTTCTTCAACATCGCTTTACTGAGTTTCACCGAGTACTTGAGGAGAGATGGTTTGTTTGTCCTGCACATGGACGATAAGAGGTCGTCTTCGCAACAGAATGCCACCAAGGTCTGCGACATATATACACTTGCGACATGCTGGAGGATCTACCTGCTGTGGGTACTCCGTTCTGTGTCATTATATGCCAACCTGGGCAAGGTATTTCTACCTTACTATTGGTTGTCACAAGCAGTTGAGTGCATCAAGATCGTATACATGCAACTCACACATTTGAAAATGCACTCGACGACCTTCCAGCATTGAGTTTTCCGCCCTGGGTCCCGGCTAATTTTTCCTCAATGTCCGCTACGACTTTAAACAGGGCCCTCTTTACCTCCACCTGGTACTTGATTGGAAATCCTTTCGTCGTCTGGCACATGGATGAGAAGAACTGATCCAATGGAGTGCTGGACTCCGCCTTCTGCAGGGCACTCGCGATGAGCTTCCGCCTCTCTCTAGACCACAACTCCTTCGTCCTCGACTTCTTAGGCTTCTGGATATCCAAACTGTCCCCCATTCTCGACTCCTGTTCCTCCATGAGCCTATCTTGCACTGGTGGCGAAGGCTCCTTATGGTAGACCGGAGATTCTTCAACTTCTTCGATTATTTCGACTTCGTCTTGATAGGCAACCGAAGAAGACTCCTCCAGATCTCCCAAAGGGTCTGCGACCTCCTGATTAACCGGTCGGCATAGCTTTTCAATCGGTATGTTCTCCAGGTAGTTGTCTGAGACCCTGTTGGACATGAATGGGATCAGGAACTCCATCTCGGTCTGGTACAACCAGTTCTTCGTCTGCTTCGTCACGTTAAGCGCCCTCTGTCCTTTGGGGACGCGAGGGGCGCTCTGGCGACGAAGGGCGTCGCGGAAGTTGTCCCTCAGCTTCTTCCAGGCAGTTTTGGCTGCGTCAGCTGCAGTCGGAATGGACAGAAAAAAAGATTTAGCGGGATGAATGTAAGGGGTAGAGGCTCAGCGTCACGGGTAACGTGACCGTTCGGGTTGTGGGAAACAACGGCGAAATAACAATTCATGATTACTGAAATGGACGGAGAGTGCAGCCGAAACGAAACATGGTAGTAGATGCGCAGAAGACTCATTTCGGTAGAAAAGTCTATATCCTACGAAAAGAGTAAGCTGGATGGAAAGAAAAATCGAATTTGGAAGTACAGGCTAAAGAGAACGATTTATAGAGGGGCGAATGCTGGGTATTTATGCCGAGTTCGGTCTACAGGTTGTTTACGGTAAAAAAAACTATATCTATAAAATTGATGTTGTTTGTTTGAACGCTATAGACTTCCATACGGATTCTGACAATATTTGCACACATGTTCCTTAGGATCTAGAATGATTACTAGGCTACATTAGAAAGGCCCCATGGTCCCAAAGTGGGCCCATCGTTGGTTGTAGATTATAGCCAAACTAAATGTTACGGATTGTTATAAATACGTGCACTAAACTTTTGAAGCCATAATAAGGACTTAGAACTAAAAAAAGGGTTGCGTTATGATAGGCCCTGAGACCCCAAATCGGTAGGTAATTTTTTATTTACTTAATAATTTTGCTCGTAGGTACATTCGTGTTAGCACAAAGAAGGACGTAGGCCATATAAAGAAGGCCCCAAGGGCATCAAAGACCGCTCAGTGGGCCCTATGGTTTTTATGTGGACGAAATACTATTCAAATCGTATTTTTTAACCCAGATTCGTTGTTTTACGGGCACCATCTTCTAGAGGAGCAGAGTGAAAAGTTCTTAGCCTGATAGTGAAAAACTGTGTTTTTTAGTTCAAAATTGAATTTATTTTTTTTACACTGTCTTCTTTTAATGCAATAAATTCGTTCTTACGTTTCTACAATGAATGGATTCCATCCCTGTAGTGCGCTTATATCTTATGCGCGGCCTGCAAAATACCAATCTACGACTGCTATCAATTTTTTTAGCCACCAATTTCTTCAGATTTTTAGAATAGATGGAAATCAAAGGAAGCCAACTCTGGTGATTAGGGTGAATGTTACCACAGTTTGTGCTTCAAATGCCACAGTTTTATGACGGCAAAAGCACATTCGTATGCAGGTGCATTGTCCTCATGAAAGATGAATTTTTTCTTTTGCAATCCGGGCCTCATTTCGCGAATTTTTCCTTTTTTCAATACCGGCCTCATATCACGAATATTTTAATCCAGTTGGTCTGGCAGATTGGCCAGTTATTTTTTCCCCTTGTCTAGATAAATAATAAAGAATAATCCCTTTTACATCCGAGAAAACACTGGCAAATGGCTGGACACTTGCTGGCAAATGAAATCGACTTTGCCTTTTTTTGTTCCCTAACGAGGATTCTAAACAGAAGGCTAGAGAAGAAGGCAAATGAATACCTGGGTGACGACCAGTTCGGGTTTAGGAGAGGGACGGGAACGCGAGACGCTATAGCGGTGATGAGGACGCTAGTAGAAAGAAACCTAGAGTATGGGCAGGATGTTTTTGCATGCTTCGTAGATTTCGAGAAGGCGTTTGATCGGGTGGAATGGACAAAATTAATGGGAGTGTTGAAGAAATTAGGAGTCGATTGGAGGGACAGGCGTCTGATTCGGAATTTGTATATGAACCAGACGGCGCAGGTTAGGGTAGCCAATGGAGAATCGGGATGGGCCGCGATAGGACGGGGAGTGCGGCAGGGGTGCCCACTATCGCCGTTGCTTTTTAACGTGTATTCAGAGGAAATGGTAAGGGAAGCATGGGGGGAGGAGGAAGTAGGAATAAAGGTAGGAGGGGAGCTGATAAAATCAGTGAGATTTGCAGATGATCAAGCATTAGTTAGTCAGTCGGCCAAGGGGTTACAGTCAATGGTGAATGCATTAGAGGTGCAGTGCGAAAAGTATGGGATGAAGATCAATCACAAGAAAACGAAAGTAATGAGATTTTCTAGAAGTAAGAAGGCGGGGCTGAATATAAGGGCGGGAGGGCAGAAGATAGAGCAGGTCGAGCAGTTTACGTATCTGGGTAGTATTTTGGAGGCGAATGGGTTTAGTGGTAAGGACATCAGATGCAGAATTGCGCTTGCTAAAGAAGCATTTTCGAAGAGAAGGGAATTGATGAGGGGGGGTCTGAGAAGAGACGTAAAGAAGAGGCTGGTGAAAACTTTAATATGGAGCGTGGCGATATATGGGTCGGAAACGTGGTCATTGCGAAGGGAGGATGTGCGTAGACTTGAGGCGTTTGAGATGTGGGTTTGGAGAAGGATGGAGAAGGTTAGCTGGATGGCGAGAAAGACGAACGAGGAGGTATTGGATATGGTCGGAGAGGAGAGGAAGCTTGTGGCAGAGGTTCGGAGAAGGCAGAAGAGATTGATGGAGGAGGTTTTGAGAGGAGAGGGCATGCTGAAGAGAGTGATAGAGGGGAGAACACTGGGGAAACGTGGGGAGGAAGGAAGAGGATAGGAATTCTGGACGAAATAAGAGGAGGTAGAAGATATGAAGAATTGAAGAGGGATCTAATAACTTAGGAGGGAAAGCGAGACAATTTCTATTAGGTTGGGATACAAAATGGGGACTGTCCAAGAACCTACCAATCAGCTGGTAGAATACTTGAATGAATGAAAAACCACCCTTAGATTGCTGTTTCGTTTAGGGTGTGCAGTAGCTGATCCATGGTAGCAAATCGCTGCACAAATTCGGTTGAATTATTTTTAAACGGTTGACACTGTTGCAAAATTCGTTTTCGCATTTGTTTTAGGTCAGAATTCAACAAATGCGGCACCCATCTTGCAATTTTTTTATCGTATTTAATTCTTGATGGAAAATGAACCGCACTCTTTCCTCGGATATATCTATGGCCTCTGCTATCTCATTTGCCTTCAATCGCCGATCGACTAATAGCATGCACTTTCTCGGTGTTTTCATCTGTGGTTGCGGTTTTTTGACGTCAATCATCTATATCATCTTTAAGAGAAATACGAACAAGTTTACATTCAGCCACCCATTACCTAACTGATATAAAAGAAGGATACACTTTATAAAACGTTCCCAATTTCGTATGCATTTCCACTGGCGATAATCTTATCTAATACGAAGAGTTTTATGACGGAACGACATTGCGGTGTATCCATTTCAACGATACACACACAACAACTCTACTTTTTAAATACCGTTGGATTAAAACTATTTGACAGAACAACTTGAAACTTGAGTTACATTTTTGTGACACGTTTGCCAACAAAACAAAAATTAAAAAAAAATCTTTTTTGGCAGTGCCATCTTTGTGCTAGTCCAGGAACTTTTCACCTTACCCTTGTAAGTAATAATTTGACGAAAGTAGAGTATTATAACTGAAGAAAAACTTTATGAGCACAATGTTTTAGACAGATATATCATAAGCATATAAAGACTAATACATTTTCCCTTCATATACCTCATTGAAAGGCGATCGTTCCCTCAATTTCTTCTCGTATAAAATTTAAATTCGCCCCCAAAAACAGTTTCCTTCTTTTTGCGAACATTTTTACGAAGTCGTTTCTGTGCTTCGAACTGTTGAATTACTTCACCAGGATGTCAATCGGTACAGACAGGGCCAGTTATATTTTTGTTTGTTTATATAAACAGTTCAAAAAAAGAATGTCACATGAGATTAGGAAAAGGAGAGTTAGGTTCTTCGACCACATAATGAGGATATGCCTACGTACAGAAGACCTACAAAACGCATTTTCAGTCATGTTTATAATGTTAATAATGGCAACCAGTGGGTCCAAGGGATACAGAAAGACTTGGAAGAGATATGGGAATTACGGAATTCATAATACAGGATAAAACTAAATTTAGAAGATTAATTTCCAATGATTGCGATTGCACAAATGACATATTACGCAGTTGGGTGCGACTTTTCGTAAAAAAAACCTCGCTGAACTTCGTATTGAACTAAGATGGCTTGGTGTTGTAACTGGCTAACACACCTGACCGGTAATTGTGAGATCCGGGTTCGAATCCCGCTCAATTCATGGCGAATTTCACTGTCTTCGGTGTATAAATTTAGAAGATTGATACGGAATTCGAGGTTTCCGGAAGAAGGAAGAAAATAACATCTGGACAGAACAGAGGAAGAAAAAGCAAAGCGATTGGATGAAAAATCATTGGAGAGTAAGAAAAGATGCAGAAAATAAAAAACGAAAATGAATGCATTGTGTTTTTTAATATTTTAAGTAGTCTTTAGAAGGTCTAAGTCGAGAAAAGAAGAAGAAGAAACAGTTCAACAACACAGAGATATTTCTATAAACAAATGGGCAAGCATTTTCTCCTTTAAAAAATTACTTCTTTAAGTTACTTTGTTTATGTTCAGGAATTCAACAAAATGCTTAGAGTAATAAATTTAGCATATTTAATTCTCTTTCTGCTCTTGGAAAAACTATTTTCTATCTTAATTGTTAGCGGAGATATTGTATCTTAAATTACGGCATTACATGAACTCATTGATGGGCAGCTCTCCCTCATGTAAGGAACAGACATTCATTTACCGCAAAAGGCAAACTCACCGATTGAAGCACACGTAAATTTTTTTTAAATGTATCGACAAGCATAATCAACCGCTGAAACCGGGATAGAGTCTATGTATAACCAATGAGCGGGATGAATTTAAAAAATTACTATTTTGGGCGTACTACTCTTGACGTAGAGAAAGGTAAATTCCGTGGACCAAGGGAACCGCGACGTACCGCGAAAACGATTAGTACAAAATGTCATGCCTGATGGATTGAGAATGGCGTAATATTAAAATGCATGGTCGATAAAGAGTTGTCATATATATATAAAACTTAATGAGATGTTATATATATAAATATTTTGCAGTAAGTAGTTGATGTTGGTTAAAATCGAAACGAGCTGGTTGGTCATTTGAAGAGGCGACCGACAATAGAGATGGACTGATGGTGAGAAAGGTAAGAGGCGGATTATTTGGGGAATGGAGGAGAGTTGGAGAGAAACTTGGTCTCGGCAGGAGACTACACTTAAGGGGTCTCGCCATAGAGGTGATAAGGTTTTAAAGCAGTGTCCTAAGATCGTTTAACTATAATAATAAAAATCAAAAGCAGGTAGAGCTTAGTCACTGATGTGTCTTGAAATTAACTCCACATAACAACCTACTAGTAGGGTTCGAGGTTACAAAGCAAATCCTCCACCAGTGCCGGGATTCGAACCCAGGCTCTCGGGTTCGGAAGCCACTACTTCATCTTCCACACCTTCCCGATCCCACAATAAATATTTTTTCCTTCGTTGGTTAAAAATGTAACGTCATAGAATTCCTATCTTTTCCCAACAGCACATTGCACTAACTCCTCTAACATTACTGAAGTACTGAATTCTGCAACGAAAGGTATGGCCTACACGACGTTAAACGTAGCTGATGTCACAATATCAGCATACTTATTCAGCTTCTCGTCGCGTTTTCCATCGCGAGGGAGAATCGGGTGATAACTAAAAAATATATTAGTTACTTCCTACCGTTCATTATCTTAGTTTTTCACATCCAATGTGGTCTAGTGGCTAGGATATCTGGCTATCCGGGCTCTATTTCCGGCATGGGAAATTTTATTTTGCTGCAGCCGCGGTATCAAATATGGTTTTCTTGTTAGTTTTATGGTAATGGAAATTGTTCTTTGTCGTCAGAATTTATAAAATAACTCCAGCAATTTTAGGCAACTACTGATGTATTCTTATGTGCTGAATTTACGGTGAAGTTAAGCAACATCAGTGACAAGGGAATTCCGGCAATGTTGTTATGGAAGCAACCATATTACAGCGTCTGCATTGAGAATCGAAATGAAGCAGAAAGTTAAAATATAGACGAAATTTTAAGGGGCCTTTTACATGAGGCACTTTATTGGCAGTTAACGTTTGCTAGCATTATAGTTCCCTCTTAGAACATAAGAATTATTAAGAAAAGTACTAGTGAAATGCGATGAGAAAGTTTTAAAGCGATGTTATTTTTCACTAGATAGTCCCCACATAGAATACGCTATTACTAGTAGTATTTGGGTTTTATATGAAGCAGGCTTGATATCGGAATTAAATCGTGAGCAACTAAATGTAGCTAGGTTTGGAAAGAGACGTTACGATAAGTCTTGCGGTGTGTCATGGCTATTGGAAGGAGTGGGATAGCAATCGATATCACACCGTAGTTTAAATATTGGGATTATCGTCCTTAATAACTTTGGGGTGAATATCTCTCCTAAGAAGTTAATAACACATTGAAAGCTCAGTTCTTATATGATAGGTTGGATCAAATGCATAAAATCTAGTCAGATTGCTTTAAGTATGGACAGGTTTAAAATTCCTTTTTTCCGCGTACAATTAGGGAACACTATAGCAGTGATCGAATCTGCCAGTAATGCAAATTAAAACAATAGGTAGCGTTTTTTTCTCTACTTTTTAGTATTATATTTCTTCATTTCTTCGTGGGATGACAATTATATCATGTGCGTCACGAGTGGTAGTTAACATCCCTTCGGAGACGCTTAAGAATAACGGAAGGCTAACTTTTTTCGAACTAATTCGTATGATTAACGAGGAGGGATTATGGCCATTGGACTTCGTGAAAACATTTTTGATCTGTAGAGAATCAATTATGTTTCTGTAACTAAGAAATAATTTTTCACGCAATGCATATTACGTTACTGAACGTTAACGAATCATCCCCGTGATGCATGGGTGCAGTGTCCATCCCGCAAGGGTAGAATGATATAATTGGAAGCCGTATTGTATGTGAAATCTGTCAATGAACTGTATAGAAATGAAATATAAATCAATGAACAGTATTAAGTAAAGTTACTAATAATAATATGATAGTTTCACGGTTAGTATGGAGTTATCATATCCCCCTACACAAGCGCAGACTTCGTTGAGGTGGCGTTATGCCATAGCGTGCTGAAAGCGTGGTCGGTGGCCAATAAAAGTGTGGAAATTTGTCGTGCCAAGCGATTAAATTAGAAGTTGTGGTATCCCTTTGCACTTTTCCTTGTTTTCAATTTTTTCACCAGTTCAATACAATTTCATTTAATGACCACATCCATCTTCTTCCAAGATCCCCTCTCCTCCTCAGTCCTCTCCTAACCAGTCCTAACAATGCCCTTGTTTGTTTTCATATCACCATGACAATAAATTCAAAAATGATTAAAAAATGTTAATAAACAATAAGGAACAAAATAAAATTCAATATTATACAAATGAAGGAATAAATAAATACATAAAAGTGATTATGGTTATCAATGAATTAACCATTCATACACTTGTCATGCGTCAAATTTTACCAGTGTTTCTCTCTCTGGATATCTAGATCATTTCCACAAAGCTAATACTCTTTTATATGCCCTTGAAGTGGCTTTTAAGGTACATACAAACCATGTATAGGCAGATGCATTTCTAAGACATTGTCACCACCTAAGAGTATGGTCACGGTGGCACCGACATTGGTCGTCATATTTATTTCACTCGACGTCAGTCGATGATGTAATCGGTCGATAGAGTGCTCACAGTGCCTCCGACAGTTCGCCATTGAATGCGCTCCGTCGAATCAATCGGCCGAAAAAAAAACTGATTTGAAATTCGTCCGTTGGATGTCCAACGTCAGTGTGATCGGCCGATGCGGTCGGAGGCAATGAGACCACGTGAATACTTTTCGCATTTTAAGAATTGATGCTTATAAATTATGCTTTTATGTAAATGATTTTTTTACATGATGCTTTTTGGGCGAGTTCGGACGACGTAGGGCGTTGGTCAAATCGTCCGATGTCGGTGCAACTGTGATAGTACCCGAACCGATGAACCGGAGGTTTAATAAAAGAACCTTGCCTTGATAGAAATGGAGTAAACGGCTTACTGGTGGTTTTAAACATTACTGCTTACCATCGTAATATCCAAAAGTCTCCGCGATGTTCATCCAAATGTCGGTCTTCTTCCAGAGGTTCCTGTAATCCTCGAGGTCCGAATTCCAGAGGCAGGGATGGCTCCTTACGGTTTCTATGAATTGCAACGTACTCAACTCTCTCGTCGCTGTAAAAAGGAGAGAAATTGAAGAGATTATAATTCGATTGTCTGAGACATATCGCGTCTGAGGACGGTGAAATATTTTTTCTTTACTTGATAACCGCAGCATACGCTTGGAATGGGAACGTATGCCCGGAACACTAATGGCTAAAGGTTAAATGATCATTCATATCTACCTACCCATGTTAGAGACTCGGAGGCTGCGCGCTAGGCTTAGATTGCTTGAACAATTGAGAATAGATATCTTTCAGAGCGACACGGAGAACATCATATTAGAACCCCACTATATTTCCAGGTCCGACAGAAACGATAAATTAAGAGAGATATTTTGCCGAACGGATAGGTATGGAAATTCGTTTTTCCCCCGAACAATAAGGGACTATAATAAATGCTAGGCGTAATTTCATTGGAGCGTTTCCTTTTTATATATAAACGGCTGGTGTCCTAACACCCCCCGCCACACGCCTATTGAGGCGGCTTGCGGGGTAGTATGTAGATGTAGATGTTCATTCATACCTACAGTCAACAAGTTCAACTCCAACGTTTTATCAAATGGATGGTTCGCGAGTTCACTTCGTGGAATATAACAAAGTTTATTTTTCAAAATATCCAACGTTTTAAGTGAAAAATGATATATGTATTACCTCCGGGCAATAAATGCACAACTAAAATTTCACGAAATAATAAAATTGTTGTTTCTCAAAAACCCTGGGTTCTAGAATTTTTTCGACAGCAGATTTGAACTCAGGAGATAAAAATCTATGATACACACCACTTTTTATTCAGGAAGCAAAAAAAAGTTTCGATTTGTTCCACAGTGTGATCAATGTAATAGAATTACTGCGATATTTTATTCAGGGTATTTTTCACTCCAACTTCTCCATTTGTGGTTAAAGAGTGGAACAGAGTGTATGAATTTTGAATATCATACTGGGAGAATCCTTTTATAAGCATTCACAACAATTTTATTTTTTTCTTCTCGTGGCAATTCTACGGGCACCATCTTCTCGTAGCCAAATAAAAACTTTCTCGGCGTTTAGGAATTGTGTTGGTGAAGGTAATACAAAAAAGGTCGAAACGTTGACTGAAGTTTTTTTTATGTTTAATTGACCAAATCTCAATAAAAAACCCAATCTGATTAATAACTTCATGGTCAAGAACAAACTGAAAAATAAAAAATAGGTTATACAAAAGGCCGCTCTAATGTATGCACATAATTTAATTGGTAATAGAAAAGGAAGAAAGGTGGTTTCTCGTATTACTGCCGCGTATTGATGAGGTTTGAGTACGGATATGGAGTATTTCTTTCTTCTTTCGGACACCCGTACTCAGTTGTGTAGAAGAAAAAATTCCGGAGACGCACTCATCATTTTAGCCAAAAATAATGGCACACAAACGGAGACTGTTCGGGCTATATCGGGCTGGCTTTCGGTGCCTGACGTCACGTGCCTCATAGTTGCTGCGAAGAGAGAACTTTCTCCGCTGAGATCGTATCTACTATTAGTAGCCCAGCGATCGGCAACGTGTCCCAGCCCATCGATCGCCACGCGCGCCTCAAGAGTGACACGCGAAAGGTTTGCGTGTGACATGACAAGAAAACGACGATTACTAAAAACTTTCCGATATATTATGCTTTCCTCATGTATCAAATCTTAAATTGTTTTACATAAATTTCTACCTTAAGTTTATTTTTTTCTAAGCTATCCGAAATGTTACTGCAGTGACAACGGCGCATAACACCAAGTTCAAATTATATTTCCTCGGTTGAAATTGAGTGAATCGAAGTAACACAGCCCTAATTTAATAATTCTACTGAAGTTACATGTTCGCTGTTACCAAAGCTCTATTTTTAACGATTGATACTTACCGTGTTGAAGGTAATTTTTATTACTTTTTTCATAATATAACATTATCCTCACTGCATGCTTTTCCTTCAGAAAGGTCTACATTTGGGGGTGGCACGCGCCGCGGCTTGTAATTAAATTTTATGTCAAAAGTGGCAACCGTACACATACATTACACATTTTCAGGCATCACTTTGTGGACTTTAGGTATTTCTGTAAAAAAAAAGAATGCTTTGTATTTCCACACGATAATTTATTGCTCGACCGCGGTTTCGACTCCATAGCGGTTGACCAATATATTATCGAAAGCACAAAAGTATTCGTTTTCTTTCAAAAAAGCATAACATGTCCTTCGCCGACCGCTGATGTAGCCCGTACATGATTTAAGGTGCCGGATGAAAAATGTTAACGGCGGTACACCATGACGAGTTCGGTCTTCCGTTTATTGTGTAGTTGCTGAAGGAAAATGGATGCTTGCGAGAATATTGGCGAATGTGGTATTTTAATTAAGAAGACGAAGACAACTGCGGGCGAAAAGGTAGATCGCTATATTTTACGTCCGATGCCATACAAATGAGGATTATTATCCCGTATTATTTCAATAATGTTGTCTTCTAATAGAAAAGATTTTTAAGCCACACTTCCGCGGAATTTAAATGGTTGAATAGGAGTCATAAGATGACTCGCTATGCGTAGCATGCGTTATTAGAAGAAAAAACTACTTGTATTAGAAGTGCGTATTTTTAAATATATATGACATGAATTTTATCGGAATACAATGTTGCAGCATTGAAATATATTTTTCTTAAAAATTACGAGCACTTGGCAGACGTGGATACACTAATTGTAAGTCATCCGGAACCCGAGGGATAGCGTCATGGAATGGTAAAGGCTTCTACCAAATCGATGTATTTTCTCGTGATGTACGGTCTGTTTTTCGTTATTTGACGAAATAATCGTTTTAATGCCCTTTTTATGGAAGACAATAAACTAGCAAGAGTTAATCCTTCACGTTGAAATACGTTTATAAGTAGAGAAGCCATACCGTGCGGTGACGTCCACAGCCACCGAGATTCCGTTTTGGTTCACGGGACTTATTTAAATGTTATGCTCTTTTTAATGGCAATTATTGATGTCTGCGGTTGGCGCATACACTAATGGCTTAAATATTTAAGGTATTGAGGACATTTTTTATCGTAAACGCTACTTATGATAAATAAAGTTTATGCATGTCCCCCATTCTTCGGGAACGAATCATGTGATGGCAGTGAAACATGGCGGCGGTCGCCTGTGCAAAGCGTGACGACAGGAAGAGGAAGACCATAGACCTTATTGAAGGTATATGAGGAAGACGAATGCGGAAAGGGTTGGCGGAAGGAGCAGGGGGGAGAGAAAAGCACCTGGTAGGCAATTCTACCAACATAATTGCTCTTAACCAAAGAGGGCACTCGAAAATGTTTACGATTCAAACAGTTCTACATCAAACTACGCCTATGGTGATCGTATCCAGTCGTAGATGCCCCTTCCAAAAGTTGGATTCAGAGCTATGCATGGTATTTTAGTTATTGTGATAGACCATTTTGAAGTTGGCAACGAATGTTTCTACCTTGGGAACCGTGGTAATCTTTCTCGGAGACTGCCTATCTCCCCCGTGCGGAGCGAGTTTGTGGGCTTAGAACCCTTCTTCCGAAGAGAGTGTATTACGCAACTGCCTCCATGTTTCGCTACCACTGCACTACTGACTGGTAGAAAGTGTCGGTTTTCTCTCTCTGCCGCAGCTACGGCTACGCAGGCTGAGCATAAAATTGAAAAATCGGAGGCAACGCAGCCTGCGTTGAAGATCTAGCTTCTGATAGGCTACGCAGTGTGCGGCAACGTGAAACGGATGCATGAAAACGTGTATATACGTATGGAGGCTTACGCTTCTTGTAAATATATTTTTGTCGTACGATTAAATGCCTACGATAACAGGATGAAAAGAAAACTTTGGGTGCGATTTCACACTAGTTTTTATCGACTCGATCCCTTTTCACTACTATAGTGTAATTAGCAAGGTAACTTAGACTGGTCAAAGCTACCTTGACAACGACGCTGTAGTCATCGAAATCGATCGGCTCAATAAAGACTAGCTTGGAATCGTACAAACTTTTAATCATGGTTTTCGTCCTGGATTTCCACGAAGTACCACCATGTTCTCTAACTTTAATTCTATGGATAATTGCCATTGCACCACCAAGCCCAATCACAGTAATTATCAGAAAATATGGTATTCTATGCTATGACAAACACGGCTACAAACCCTACTGCGTCTGAAAAATGCTGCCGCCATCGAGTTTATTGAAAACTGATAAATCTTTAACTTTAATGTTGACTTCCTTAATTTTCTAAAAACTTAGTAAACTGCGTTTGCTCAAATGTGGGACTGAGCCGTCCAATTAAAACGCGTAATGTTGAGCCATATTAAGTGCGATGGTGTGTTGTTACCTGAGCCCATTTTGTACGTTGCTGTTTTCTCTCTTGGTGGTGGCCTTGCGCTGTACTCACGAACGCCAGCGGTGCTGGACGATCACATGCCGCTGCGCTGTCTTCGACGATCACGAAGCGGGGTCCGCGTCACCGAAGCTGCTCTCTGCTCGTCTCGTCGGCAGCCGGCGGAAGACTCGCTCGTCTTCGAATCGAACGGAGCTGACTCGCTCCGCTCCCCCTCAGCCGCCGCCCGGCCCAGTCTCCCCCATTTCCCCCCTCCTACTACCCGCTTCCCACCGCCAACAATCAGCTCAGCACTCGCCCTGGCGAGCGGACCTGTAAGCGATCCATGCGGCGCGCGGCGCCCGCCCTTGGCTCGCAGGCGGGTCGGAGGGGGGAGGGGACGGAGCTGAGGGAGAGGAATGCTGTTTCCTCCGCCCTTCCATTCGCCTACCTTTTCACGCTCGATTCCTCTCGAAGCCCAGCTCAGCTGGATGGTCGACCGAGATTGCTTAGCGCTAGGTGGGATGAGGGGTCACAGCATTGTAAATAAAGGGGTCTTTATACTCATGAAAGTTACGTCTGTTGCTGTTGCAAGTCTTGCAAGTAACACGCCGATGTGTAAGCACGGACTTCTTTTGCAGTAAGAGTCTATAGAGATAGTAATCGATGAATTATCGACCACGTATCGCACTTACAATGAAAACAGGCTGGCTCTAATTTTTGTCTGCAGGTGCAAACATCCCGCAATAAAAAAAACAGGCATCGACAAATTAAGTAAAATTTATTATAATTTGATGTGTTATAACAACAATTATATTTTGATTTTTGGAGATCACCTAAATTTACAACAATTGTCAAACAAATGACAAATATCAACGTAGGTATCATCAAGCAATTCAGAAAGAACTCTCTCTGAGGTAACTTGAAAAATTATATATTTCTAATTTTTTAAATTACTATATACCAAAATTGTAAACCAAATTCAGTTAATGTACAAAACACCCAACAATTTTCATTATAGCCCTGAAGAAGCGTGCATACACATGCGAAACGTCGGCAAAGATAATACATATTTTTCAACTGTATAGACCTAAAGCTCCTGAAAGGAGAAAAATATTGCATTATTAAAAAGGGGTCATGAAGAATAATCATCTAAACATTTTTATGATGGAAGGGTTACAGCTCTCGCGAAAGCTTATGGCGTTCGGATGTACAGAAGAAGACGTCGTGGAGGGGTAAACTTTGGTGGAAGGGGTAGGGAAAAGGGACGTAGGGGAAAGCGAAGACATGGCATTTGTGCCATGCATGAGTGCATTTCAAAAAATGGAATTTTTATGACGTGGAAAACACAAATGCCGCGCATCCCAACGCCATAAGCTTTCGCGAGAGCTGTACGATTTTTGCATGTTGGTGACTTGGGGATACGCAAAGGGAACATTTGTATAGTGGCCTGCGAGCCACCTCAAAGGTTTGGCAGGGTGTGAATATTTTTACCAACACAATCACAGTATATCCTAAGAATACTATTGAATTTACGTCTGTTGATGCATTATCAAAAACATGTTATTGCGTATTAATTGGTGGATTTTCATCAACATGCACTGCACGATATTATGCCACCAATATTACAGAAACTATCAGGATTAATTTGTTTTGCACTTGCAAAAATGCACAGAAATAAATTAGGCCCGGGCGACTGCACGAGGCGCCGCAAAGGTGCGCCGTGGGAATGGAAAAAGCTTTTTTATTTAGGGATTGCCAACTTACTTCAAGTCCAACAGGCTAATTTAAGATGAATAGTTCTAGGGTTTCCAGTCACCCGGCTGGAAACCCGAGAAATATTCAAAATAAGCATTCGCCGGGAAAGACTTAAATCCTACATCAGGCTAATTTAATTCCAACAAAACTAGAATTTCCAATTCAAACTACCAATTTTCACCCTGCATTCATATATATTCAATTGCTACTAACTAAATTTATGCACCCACCACCAATATTACTAAAAATAAGTAGCAGCGATTCGTTTCAATCTAATGTGAAATTTTTCGCCGTCCATCAAACGATAATGTATATTAATTTTAAGGCAGCAAGGATCCCACTGCAGCTCCTGTATGAGGCGCTTAGATAGATGTCAGAGGCGCGGAGGGCGCCGAAGGCTCTCTCAAATAGGCACTAAAATGTATTAAATGGGCGTAGAAGTAGAAGTATTTTATATGGCACCCATCTTTAGGAAACTGTAAGGGCTCCATGCAGCCTTAGGGGTACCAAAACGCTTGAACCTTACCTCTCCAAATCCGCAACGTTGTTACGCCGCTGCTTACAATTAGTAGTGATTAGGTGGGGATAACGATTTGGCGGCAGAAAAATTCACGATATTTTAGATTTTTCTTGTAAATGTTCAATGTAAAAGAAAGTTATCAATACACGAAATTTTGGATCTTTTTAACTAGGTACTCTAACGTCTTCAAGAAAAAACTCAGAGCTCGACTGTCACTGCGCAGCTAAGGAAGATGACTTGATTTGGTTCCTTATCATCCTTATCTTTACAATTAGCAGCGCGCGGGGTTGTCCATTCCTTCTGGCAATACGGCGTCAGCTTTGAGATCATTCAACTGCCATAACACTTGATAACTCGGACATTCAGATGGAAAGTTGCTGACATAAGCTCATAGCACGTGCGGACCCGAATTCCCTTTCGGAAGAAGAGTGATGACGAGACCGCGGCACACAAGACACTCATCGTCCCTTTAGTACTGTGACGATGTGACTTTGAAATCTACGCACTGTGGTGTTGTGACCTGTGAAAATGGTGTTCCACTTCGACTGTGTCTAACGATTTGTGGTTTTACTTGCAGCGTATGCGTAGTTGAAATAAGTTTTCTAGGAGCGTGAGTGGGGTTATGTTATGATAAATGCTTTGGGACAAGATTATCAGGAATAGAAAATGTCTGATAGTAGGAAACCCTCTGGGAATTTTTATAGAAAAAAGGTGCAACAGGCTGCCGAAGCTCAAAAACAAGCTTCCGCATTTAGACGTTTCGTCGTAGCACGTCTTGGGGTCAGCACATCGACGTCAGCGTCATCAAGCACATTTTGTGAAAAACTTGGGTCAGATGATTTGAAAGGTGAAGAAGAAGTGGAGGTGCCAGCTTCTGAAGTATATGTATTACCAGTTTTTCCTTCTGAGGGAAATTGATTCAAATTTTATCATGATGTTAATGACTGGTACTTGGATCATAAATTAGTTTTTCATTTTTTAACTGGAAACATTAAGTGTCGTAATTTATGAAAACTGTTCTTTAGGTGGACGACATATTTCCTTTACGTGATGCCGGATAAGGTGAAGGAGAAGACAATGCAAAGGGAGGTGAACCTCACTCTGACTCAGCTTCCAAAGGAGATTGCGATATTGGTTTCGCAATTACAGAAGAATATGCTGAGATAATATTTTATGGATTTAAATCCGATGAAGATGAATTGTACCAATGATAACTGCATAATTTATTTTTCAAATATGAAAGATGGGGATAAAGGGGGGTCAAATTCTGAGAGTAGCTAAGTCTATGTGTAGGGTCTCAATTTAAGGTTAATTTTGGAAAGTAAAAAGTCAATATTTTTACTTCTTTGGCATTGACATTTATCCAAAGCCCAATATTAATGGAATTAGTGAATTTTCGTTAACCTCACCTGTGTTGATACAGGTTCAAAAAATACATGGAATTATATTGATGTTTAAGAGGCAACAAGAGAAAACGTAGGCCCTAAAAATATATTTTGAAAGCAATATTTAAATAACTGAAAAACAAATACAGTCCTTTGATTTATGTTAAAGATAATTAAAAAACTTTTTAAACCACAAAGATTAGATAAGGTCATTGTTGTATTTCATGAAAGTCGTTGATTTTTCCTCAAGTGTTTCCCTAGTAGTTGATTATTTTCTAGTGTTCGCTGTCCCTTGTAGGACACTGAAGGTAAAATTCTCTTATCACATAACCCTGGAGAATGGTCAATAGACTTAACTGCCAAAGATAGGGGCATCTTTGTTCAACGTGGGCCGGAACAATCTATTAACATTGACTTTCCTGTGAGCAAAGATGGTCGCCGATTTACCGTCAGCAATTTTCTTAGGCAAATGAGGAATGGGGAAGAAGTTTCACGCCCCTGGCTTGTGTATTCAGTCGCAAAAGACGTCATATTTTGCTTCTGCTGCCGACTTTGTAGCAAAATACGCACATCGTTGCCTTCAGACTCCGGGAACTCTGAATGGAAGCACATATCTGAACTTTTATTCATATCACGAAAGTACTCCAGCAAATATATGGGTGTTTCAGTCTTGGAAGAAATGTTCTAAAAGATTGCGTTTGAGCAAAACAATTGATTCATAACACCAAAACATACTCAATAATTAAATGGAACGCTGGAAAGAAGTTTAAAGCGCATAGTGTTCTTGATTTAGTTTTTAGGTTCACAGAGCCATTTCGTGGAACATCAGACAAACTGTATGAGAGAGATAATGGAAATTTTCTGAAACTGCTCGAGTTTGTAGGAAATTTTGATGTAGTAATTGCTGAACATTTAAGGAGGATTACTTCTAAACAATCAAACGTACGTATATCTGGTAAAGAATATTAAAAATGAAATAATAGAAGTCCTAGGATAAATTATACGGCAACGCATATTAAATGATGTAAAGAAGTGGAATTATTATTCTATTATTTTTAGATTTTACGCCCGACGCCTTGCAGAGCTAATGCCTCTCGTAACAACATGCGGGGGCAAGGTTATGATAATGGAACCATCACGAGAGGGAACAAGGCAGGAGTTCAGAACAGAATTTTAACCATGAACGGGCGGGCATTCTTTGCAATTGCCGTTGAAAGTCGATCGATGAAATACATTTGTATCAAACAGAAATAATTTTATTTTTTTCGCCATTGTGGTTAGCATGACCATGGAGTGGCTGACTGATCGTATAATCATAGTGACTGTGGCGTAACTCACTTCCACAAAGTTACGCCTGATTCAAGCATGTCTAATTATGTCTGTGGAGCAGTATGTTTATTCATTTGTAATGGCAGCAATCAATAGTTGCTATTTTGATAATCATCTAATTTGTAGGGACGTCGAAACGTCGGGAGAGGAGAAGATGGAGTCGCTAACCCGGACGGAAACCCGTGAAGAATTTACCTCAATTATCTAATTGTTCGTGGAAGAAATGATGTGTCAATCTTGCTTGTTTCACAGCCTAAATCACGATATTTATGCCCATGTCTCCTTCGATTGATTCAACTTCGATTTTAGTTGTAGGCTTTTGATGCTTTTGATACCAATAAAATTGTCCAACCGACCGTTTGCTTATCTTACCGATATCCTCTACACAAGTTATAATTCGGAATTTCAGCCAGCCTCGCAAGTATCCCGAACGCTGGCTGCGCATGATAAACGAGGCGTAACAAGGGAGAAGTAGCGATTTCCTTTACTTTATTGTCGCATATGGGCGGTACCCCTATAATGTGGCGGCAGCGTCCTCGCCTGCTTATAGTCCTACACATGAGTGGGCCTTACTTCAGATAATATAGGGGCCCTGGGTTCGTATCTAGACGCAACGAGGGAGTGGTCGTTTGTGCTCTTCCATTATTTTAACAAGTGCTATGAAGACACCCATTGTAAAAAAAAGCCTTAAGGAGAATTACTAGAGATACGAATAATAAATAAATTTGGAGAAAATTATTATCGACAATTATGTTCTCAAACCAGTCAGTCAGGTGTCAGTCATTTTCAGAAGACCCATTACTAAATTCTGGAGTTGGTTTAAATAAAATGCACTATCATACTGACGAAAATAACCACGTATAGCAGTTAATTTTTTGTTACCAATCTTTCTGTTGCTATGAAGTGAAGATGGTGAAGTTGCTCATTCTAGAGAAAATGTTGGGATACAATCATGTTATTAATTGTATAGGGTATTTCGTGCTAAAATTTATTGTGTTATATCATTGTTTACTTACGAGTAATGTTTAAAATATTTGTGGGAAAGTACCAGGGGCGTGGAAAGGAATAAGTGAAAATGAAAGTGGACGTGGAATTCATTGAGATTTACCGGTTGCAATGAAACTTCAATTAGCTCTTCAGCGGACGAATCTCAACTCAACTGTAAATTCCTCGTAATTTTCAGTGTGACACGCATGGGATGAAGATACATCAACAGTTAACCGATTTCCCTTGAAGACGCTGCAATGCTGTTTGGCAAAGGGGTGTGAGGTCTCAAAAGATTGAAAAGTGGAAGGAATGACAAACAATGCCAAGGTGTTTAACTTAACCATCTGAATTGTATTCGCCCTGTTTCTACATCTACATATTACCCTACGAGCCTCCACTTAGAGGCTTGTGGCAGGAAGTGTTGGGATGGCAGCCATGATAAATCGAGGGAATAGGAAAAAAAGGACACGAACGATGTGAAGGACGGAAGTGAATCGTATGTTAGCGGAATCTACGTCTTCTCGATACCCCATGCCACAAACCCTCCGAGGTGACCAGTAGTGCATCACGTAGATGTAGATGTACCCTGCCAACCAAGGTTGTTGGCAGGGGGTGATTCTACACCAGGCATGCAACAGCTGCCATACGTCCTGGCATTCTGTCATACCTAAGTTATTTTCACTGAATATACTTTTATGTTAAAATAAGCGGCATACGTGGAAAAGACTTCACATGCAATAGAGCTGCTGACTATCATTCTACTCGTGCGGGATATGCACTGTAGTCATACAGCAAGGGGACTATTTGTGATCAGTCATGCTAACATACATTTTTTGCAAAATTAGAGACACATAACACATTAAGTTAATTGAATCATCTTTTCCGGAGAATTGTATGGGTGAATTCTTCTCGTGTTTCCAACCAGATCAGGGGTTCAGTTCCCGACATTTTGATGACTAACTTCATCTAATAACTGGCCATCAAAACATCGGTAGCAGAACTCCTGGTCCGTTTGGGAACCCGAGAAGAGTTTACTCGTCGAATTAACTATCATTCTATCCAGGAGTTGAAAATTGAAAAATAAAATAGAAAAGAGCAAAAAAACAACACTACCTATTGTCACCCTTAAGATATCTTGCTCGAGTGTCTCCATCTATGTTTTACAGTCACTTATTGTGCGTGGGAAGATGGAATTTTTGTACGTATGTATACATAAGAAGGATTTTGGTTGGTTGCCTCCCGCATTGTGTCGCTTCTATCAGCTCTATCAATCCGAAGATTGGTTTGCTGCAGCTTTCCACTCCTTTCTCCTAACATCTAGACGCCTCAGGTTAGTTTGAGCGACATTTTTCCCTAGTCATAATGGAGACCATATTCGAATTTTATTTTTTAATTTCAGCAGCTTTAATAAGTATGCTGTACAAGAAACTATTGTAATATTACTGTCGCAAATATAAAGTTTTACATGACTGAAATTCTCAGTAATTAACTAAATATGCATTATCTTTTGTCTTTAACTTGACTCTAAATTTCATGCAGTACGGTGAAAATGCCTTCACAACATGTTTTTTTTCGATTCTCTAGAAGTTATTGAGGTGAGTAATTGATTTATTTTTAAAAATAGTTGAGACAAACGTACAAACTACACATAGTGAAATTTCTGACGAGATCTAAGCCTTAAAAGTTCCTCTTTATTTAAATAAAGTCTCTCTGCAGTGCACACCCGTACGCACCATTTCCTATGGAAAATGATTGGTATTTTTTGGCAAATGTCTCCAAAAGTATAATGGGAAGTGGCTGATATTTTGATATCCTTGGAAAGATTAGACATTTTTCTTAAAAATGAGGCCAAATTACATGCTTCATGCTATAAATTACATCCTACGTAATTCTTCGCTTTGACGTTCTTCATAATTTTTCTGATGCATTCTTTTCTTGGTCTTCATCTGAATTTTTCCCCGTTTTTTTTGTCTTTCCATTATTGTTTTCAATAAGGTATTATATCACAGAATGCGCCCAAAAGGTTTTCCTCTTCTTCTTAGAGTTTTCATTGCTCTCCAACTCTTCGTAGGATTTTCTCGTTGGTGATTATCTCCGTCTATTTAATCTCCGTGTCTCCCTTGAGCACGCCTGATCTGAATGTTTCAAGTACCTAATCTAAGTCTAGCGTGCAGCCTCCGAGTCTCTAATGTTTACCAATCTAGTCCTTCCATCAGCTGTGTTACACTATTCGCTCGTAGCAGTATGTAACGGGTTATGCGGCTGTTTTTGTCGGATGCACGAATTGAGCAGAGTGGAAAATCATTGGTGATCATATCTTATTTGCCTCTTTTGCCTGACCTAATGCCAGATTAATATCCGCTTCGACCTCAGGTGATAAGGAGTTTTAAGAGTAATTTTAGTCTTGCATGATACCTGCGAGTCTCGAACCGCTACCATATAAATCCTGTGCAAGAGTACTGGCACTGACTTTGTGGAAAAATGATGTATCCATCTTGAAGTCCATCCATTTAAACCAGTGTTTCTGTTTCCCTTTCAAGATGAACGTATAAACCCTACCCTAAAGGTGGGTTAACACTGGAAAGTTACTTTCGCAAGTTACTTCCGTGAGAGCTTGCTTGAGATTTTATTCTGACGAAATATTTTTCACAAGTTAGTGCAGAGCCAGATTGGTTGCCGTTTACACTGTCAGCAATACGTTTCTGCAAGCCACTTGCCAAAACTTTTAAAATTCCTGCAAGCGGAGCTTCAGAGCCGGTTACACCTGTATTTTTTCGTTAAAAGCTGCTTGATACAAGTAACTTTTGCAACAAACTTGCCTCTGTAAACCCACCTTAAGTGACAGTTACTGTTCACTTTTACACATTTTCGCTAAAATGCACGGCTGTCCTTTGTATTTTATCCAATTCACTAAATACCTGCGATGTGCTTAAAATCGTACATACGTACCAATGGACCAAATTCAAATCATATCTCTCTTTTACTGTTTTCAGAGAGAACCTTCGCAATTCGCTTAATGTATCTCTATTGTATCATTGAGGAAACAGGAGGAGAATTGCGTTTGCAACGGAGGCGTGCATTTATAGGAAAGCATAAATGACGGGAACTTAATTTTGAGTAAGAATGTGAATAAGAGACCGGCGAGAGATTCAACAGGGTGTCCACAGACCGGGAAAATCGGGAAATATTCGTGAATTTTAAGCACAGGGAAATGTTCGTAGATTATTCGTGAATTTCTGGTTTGAGTCGGGAATTTTTTAAATTATCATTTCAAGACAAGTACAGTACATTAAGTATCTTTCGCCTGTGGTACGAGAATATAATTTCTTTTATTTACCGCCATACCTAGTGGATTATATGTAGAAAGTCACATACATTGTTTAGATTTAATCTGAATGGATAATCATTCGTCATCATTATTTTCCGTGCACATTTCTTCTCTAGGACTCAGTGTTATATTCCCAACAAAACATGATAAGAGTAAGCCTGCTTCTGGTTTAGTCTTCTTAAAATCAATATAAAACTTACTACCAATTGAATTACACATATAATTACTTTATTTTACCACTTATGTCTTATTTAATTACTTTATTTATATTATGTTATAGGTTTAGCTAGAAAAAACCATATTCTACATAAAACTTGAAAAGCATCACTTTGGCACTTGAAAAAAACCGCGATATTATAACCTGGAAGTTTTCATAAATTTAGACTTGAAAACGTAGAATTATGCATGAATTTAATATTTTGACTTTTGTGGACACCCTGTTCAAATATGAAGTATAGCGTTGCATGGTCCAGAAACGTTGAGTGTGAGAAAAGAGGACGAGAATAGACTGCAGGTGCTTGAAATGTGGGCGAGGAGTATAGTGGAGAAAGTGTGCTGTACGGAAGGGATGACGGATGAGGAAGTGCTTGTAATGCTGGGTGAAGGGAGGAATCTTCTGGAAGAGATTTGGAGAAGGCAGAGTAGGTGGGTGGAGCAGGTAATTAGAGGCGAGGGAATACTGAAAGCCGTCAAAAGGGGGAAGATGTTGGGTAAGCAGGGAAAGGGAAAAAAGAGAATTGGTTTTATAAATGAGATGATGAGATGTTGGACGAAAGGCGAATTGAAGACTGAAATAGTTCAAGGCCTACGGCTATAAAATATTAGTATTGGTATTTCTACTTCCATATAAACCTACCTTAACCGGTAGATCACCTGCAGTAAATAAATAGATATATTGGGACATTCCGCGCGAGTTGTGAAAATGCGATGTGCTCGATCCCCGCCTATTCCTTTTCTATACACATACCATAGATAGACGAATAAAAATGTATGTCACATTGAGAATAGTTCCCCCGAATTCCATCAGATGGCGGAAATATTCGCCTTTGGATTTTTTCAATATGTCGAATTTTGCGGCCTGCGGGGCCTCGCGCGATTAATTTGCGGCTCGGCGCTGGTGTGGCCAATGAAAACGAAATCTAACCTATCATCAGCGAAAGGATCTCTCGATTCAACTTACTTTTAATTCTTACGATTTGGATATTATCGGTTGCTGTGTAGCCATTCAAACTATCGTGCGCATGCTTGAGTCCTCATAACTCATCCAAATACTTCTTTACATGACTCGTACTTCTCAAACCTGGTAGAAACATTCTAATACATAACAATATCAAAATATCCGATCCATAAAAAAGTAAGGCAAGAAGTTAGCCACCGAATACCGGTGCCAATTTTTCGAAATGTGGGGCTGAATGGATTTTGGATTAATTCAAATCTGTAAAACTTTCTACATACGCCTTTCTAGCACTATAGATTTAAATGTTTCATATTTTCTTTGTTTACGAAATATCCGAAATTCCGTTCACGTTGTCGTGCGCTTTGCGAACAACAGTGTTGCCATCGTGGATATTGGAGATGCTGCCGGCGCTCGCTGCAACAATCACAAAATAAGACTTTTGGACAGAAACACGCAATAGATGTAACGTTTAGCAAATAATATTAAAATAAATGTAAAATCATCGTCCCGGATCAAATTTATACTTTGTTTAAAAAGAAATCGAGCAAATTGATCCAAAATCCGCACCGAAGCAAATTAACTTCATACCTATTGTTGAAAAACTCATATGAAATGAATGTAATTAGCGTGCGATAAGAACGTATTTAAGTTACTTATCGCACAACAACAAGTTACAACATGGCATTAACTAAAGGTATTTTTCCCGTCTAATCATCAAGAATGTATTGTTTCAAAAAGGTAAGTTTTCCCCATAGCATTGTATGCGTGAAGTACCGGGTTTACGTCATTTAGCGTTAAGGAAAACCATAAATGTGCTTGCAAAAATAAATTGATCAGTGGAGGCTTAATATGTAAACAATTTCCATTAACCAGTGTAAGGGAAAGTTTACCATTCCGCTTTCCTCCTTTACAATTTTGAAGAGTATTTGCTCATGTACAAGAACCTGTTTCAATTCTTTGCCATCACTAAGCTTTATCCGATAAAAGTGCCGAAAAACCTTTAACATTGACGTTACCCTGTTAAAAATATCAGCCCTGGTATTTTGACCATGCTGAAATAAAAGGCTTAAGGGTTAGTCTCTTAAGTAGAAAGTGGTGTAAGATATATATCACCTCGATAATTTTCGAAATTAGTTTTGTTTGTCCAGACTCCCTTATGTGGTGAGATAAAATGATTAGATACATAGAGGTGCTAAAGTAGAGTGCTTATGACGTCACCAAAAGAGGCGCCAACACCTTTTTTGCCGATCACGTGTCATGTGTACGATTCCGCTTTCCCAGGCATGGCCATGTGTTAACTTCGCTTGTTTGATTGCAAATAAAAGTGGTTCAAATGCGTATATATATATCTTTTTATCGGTATGTATGAGTGAGATGGTTCCCTCTCTATGCTAGCAATACCTTTTTCACGTATACTGTGCTATTTGGTGTCGACATTTTCCGGCGAAGATAAAGTGAACAATGCTATGCATATATCAGATAGGACTGAAGGCGTCACTTTGTGGAACCGCGTAATATTCATGGTAACCAATAAGAATATACTTTGTCAATTCCATAAAATTTGAATTTAACCGACCCGGGTTTCGACAACTTTGACATGACCTTGATAATGACATAATTTGTCAAAACCTGGGTCGCTTAAATTAAAAGTGTGTGGAATTGACAAAGTATGTTTTTATTGGTTACCATGAATGTTAAATGTGTTTTTAACACGTCGTCTACGTACATTTAACACGTAGTCTACGTGATTCAAAGTAACTCCTTCACTGCCTTAATTCGTTGATAATGAGCCAAAATTTGTTTTTATTATTAGTTTTGGTGATAATTCTGATAGCGGAAGCTCTGAGAAACGGAATACACGAGACTTCAGCAAGAAAGCTGCTTTGGAGGAACACTACTGGAAGGCAATTTTATTTACAGTGTAATTGCTTTTCTGGTGCTTATGTATCGTAAATGTAAATGCATATTAGCTGGAGTACCTTATCCGAGAGCAGTCTTATTCACGAGCTTATGTAATCCAAGCAAAATAGGTAAATTTGTATTTCGATATCGCCGTAGGCGTAGCATGCACTTTCATCATTATGAAGAGGTCATCCCACCGACCAACCGTTATGCTTATTTTATTATAATGATTGTCTTTACAATTTGATGAAGCCCACCTTTTACCATAAGAGAAACGAACTCCTAATCATATGTTAGCGGTAGGAATAGCATCCCTAGCAGGAACTGATATCCATGCAGTATCCAGATAATATCCACAATCTCCACTGATAATATCCACACAATATCCACATTTAATCCAATAACATTGTGTGTACATCCATACAATATCCAAATTGTCGCCAGTTGCCATCTGCACAATATCCATTACATTCTCCAGTGATAATATCCTCACCATATCCACTTTTTATCCAACACATTGTGTTCACATTCATACAACATTATATGTCTCCAATGATAATATCCACAAAATATCCAACTTTCATCCAATAAATTCTGAGCAAATTGTACGAATGGCAATTGTGGAAACAACTTTGGATTTCTCTAGTTAGAGATTGGTGGCTCTGACAGTAAGTGTATGGAAATGCATTTCTTGATATTTAATAATAACTCCTCGTTTATCGCAATGAGGGAACCTTGGGTTATTCCAATGTTATTAGCCATTGGGAAGAATCTTTTATGTTCCCGGTTGTAATAAAGGTGCTGAGTGTAGTTACATTAACTTTCGTTCATTTATACTCCGCCCGGAGTCGTACAAAAATGCCGTTGAATGTATGTATACGTATACCCTCAGTGAGGTGATGTACAGTTCTGTTAAAAAAAATCGGACCGCTGAACATTTCTAAGTCCGATTTTTATGACGAAGTGGAAACATGGCAGAACCACGCCCCCCTCAGAGAGCATTAACCTCTCCATGCGGCCCTTCCTGCCCGTAGCTGGGCGGGTTGAACCACCCCCGGAAGGAAAATTTTGACCTGCGGAAAGGATTATTTTCGAGGGGAGGGCTAGGGTTTCTTTTGTTGTGAGTGTGAGTAAGAAGGAAGACGGAGATCTGCGAAGTTCAGGCGCGCCAAGATCCCTCGCACACGACAGATGCAAGCAGCCACGGAAAACAAAAGCCAATCTTAGGTCTCAATCACCGGAGTTCCTTTCGTTTCTTATGAGCATTTTAATTTATACGCGTATTCATTAACGTAAAAAAAATTTCAAATGTTTGACGCATTTTCGTTATCTGGAAGTCCTTGTGATATCGCAATCTATATTATATTTGAAATGGTGTAATATATTCTGGATCGAAACTTGATCACTCAATTTTGCTCTGAAGTAACCGATAATGTCAGGCTCGAATTTGAGCGCACAACTGTCCTTGCAAAGTATTAAGGGAAAACATTTTCTATGGACGATGTATTGATGCGCAAACAATTGTTAAATTTTAAAACGATGAGCTTTTAATTTCAAATTCTTTTAGCAAATAATTTCGTGATAATTCGCGGCTCAGAAAGAAGGACGTGCAGATTGAAAAATGCACCTTTCGCACTCATCTCATCCTTCTTGTGAATTCAGTCGTTTTATTATCCAATGCAGAACTTCAAATACGCGTATATAATGTGTTCACTAATGACATTACACCGTATATGAATGACTTGAGCTGGCTGATCTTAGATTAGTGGTTGTATCAGGTTCAATACGTCACCCTCTTGCTTCATCGTCACCCTGTACCTACGTAACGCATGTGACATAACGAAGTCAGCAATCGTCTTGAGGGTGGTTTACTGACTTCATTATCATTATTTCCGTACCGAGCTCTGCTATTTGTTATTTTATGTCTCTGTTATGATTATTGGGTTATTTGCCTCAGTGAAATGAAATAGCATTTCGTTTATTCTAGACCCTAGGGTCATTTTTAACACCCTGAGATATCTTATACGAGTAATAATTGTATGCACGTTTGTATGTAAAAATTTTCTCGAAAACTGCTCAAATGAAATTTCATGAGAAATCTTGTACAGGAATATCATAGGATTGTAGGCACAATAGACTCATTGGACTAGGTCTGACCTTCGGAAAAATTCTTTAAGGGACCGACTTTGAGTTCAGAAAAAATACCCGAGTCGAATCATGAAAATCATGGGAATTAATGTGACTTCATGGTATATAATTTTATTTTAACAAAGTTTTAAAATATGATAAAATAAACTTAAAACGGGTGAGACTTGGACTAAATAGAGGACCAGTTGAAAAAGCGTTTTGTGGACTGGAGATCACGTGACTTAGAGCAACGCTCTAAAAATTAATTTTTCAGCTTGTGTGATATTTTCTTCATCAAATCGCCGAAAGAAACAATGAAATACGATCTTAGATCTGTTTCCAGACATACACTATTATTATTGTCTGTCATTGTTTGGAATATTGGGTTATTAGCCTGATTACAAATGAGCAACAATTGGTATAGCGAAAATGGAAGGCCCTGAAGTTATTGTTTAAACCCTGAAATATGTATAAAACATAGTTCATAATTCACTATCGTTGGTCTTCTTTGGTAATTCTTATTATCAATCCATTATATCTCAGACTTTATTTGATAAGTTTGTCTCCTCTAATTACTTCCCTAGAGTTTCCTTCTTTCTGATTATTGGCTGAAGTTCTTCATCGGTGATTCTGTCTGTCAATATGTCACCATTCTTCATTCACGCCTCATTTCCATTGCTTCCAGTCTCCTTCGTTTATGCTGGTTTCATTGTATAGGGTTCACTGTTGTATAATTTGGTTATTATTGGTATGGACTATTTAGTTATTTGTTTTAGGTGGTTCCACTGGGAAATTACTTAAATACTATTTTTATCTCATTATGGCTACTAGTAGAAAAATGTGCCATTTAAATTATATGAACAACAAAGTCATCTCTCCAAACTATTTTTTTCTCAGATCGAGCTTGAAATCTCACGGATTTAAATGCGAAAATGGATTTAAAATGGAGAAAATAGTATTTTCGTATCCAATATAAATGAAATTTTCACTCGAAACTTGTTATGAGGTACGAATCCTCCGAAGAATTGGAATAGTGATAAAATTAAGGCACCAATTCATCTCATTTTTTTGAATAACTGGAAAAAAGAACTAAGGGATGGAAGTCAAATTGCGTTAATTCAATAGAGTTGATGCTGCAGTAGGCTACTATTACTGGAAATAGTGTTCGTTAAAAATATATTTGCCCTGTTATCTGCATATTTTATACCTCAATCTTCTTTTTTAATATCTAAGACATGTTATTTGTGACAGTATTAACGTTTAAACTATGCATATGAATATTTTGGAATCCAGTGTCTATTTTGACTCGTGCTGTCGCGGAAGAAACTTCATTATTTAAATTGAACAATGTTCCATACTACTGATATTCGAGAGGTCATTGTTAACATTCTGGGGCAAGTGTGCGCGTGCGTATCAGACAATTGCCTCTTGTACATAAAAGAGTTCTATTAAATTAGTGCAACACCAGTGTATTTTCATTCAAGAGGAAATAAAAGCATGTGATTATCGTTTTCTCCTCGTGGCGAGCCGAGCGGAGCATCCTGAAAAGCGTGCTAACTTCGGCACGCGTGCCGATTAACGTCTCCTCTACCCTACATTAGCGGAAGAATGAACGCCGTGGAGATATCCCGGGGAAAAATAAAATACCGTTGATTCCTCGAAACAGAACACGGTGCATTTGCGTGTCTTTGCTCTCAGGCTCGCTCCCTTGGGCGTTATAACCCAATTACAGTCTCATTTTACAGAATGACTGTTAATCTACGGTTATCCCGTGTCAGTCTCGGACTTTATGACGGCTTTTCTCTTCAATGCGTCCTTTTAAGGTAGTTTGAGCGAGATATTTCCCTACTAGTATAGTCCTGAGTAGTTATAATGGAGACCATATTCTAATTTTATTTTTTAATTTCAGCGTCTGTAATAAGTATGAAGTAAATATTATCACATTAATAGTGCAAAAATATAGTTACATTTCTCAATAATTTAATAAAAATATCGACTTAAGTCTCTAACTTGACTAATTTTTGCACGCCGTACTGCTAAAAATAGGCTTGTGCGATTAGTCGATTAATCGAAGTCATCGACGATGATTTTAGTCAACGCGGTGCGATGACTGTAATCGATGACGATGAATGTCATCGACCATCCATGTCGATGAGTCGATGAGAATCATCGATGCCGATGAGTCGATCCAAATCATCGATGTCGATGAGAATCATCGATCCCGATGAGTTGTTGCGAATTATTGATGTCGATGAGAACCATCGATGAGGATGATCGATATCCTTATATCACTAATTTTTCTTCTTTTTTTCCATTCATTTGAACGCCTTAGATCTAAAATGTATGTATAAAGTATAAGCACCCCAGCTATTGCGCCTTGAGGACGATGGCAGGGCCACAGTGGGATGTTTGGAATTCATGTTTTTCCTCAAGTTTGTGGTAGACGATACAGAAGTAGCGATCACGTTCAATCACAGTTAATACGCAGTAGCAGTGATAGCATTGTATTCGTTGGTTGCACTGGTGCAGTTGGTAGCAGCGGTAGCAGCCTGAGCTAAATCGGCTAAATTCACCGAATTCACAGTCACAGTGATTTCGATTATTTAGTCACAGGCTGTGGTTGCTACTTTTCAGTATCGGTGATTCAATCACAGCGATATATCGCTCATCACTACTGCACAGTTCATCGAGAGTCATCGATCATCGTAATTCATCGATCATAGGCATTCATCGATCATCGACATTCATCGAACATCGATATTCATCGATAGTCATCGATCAACGTGTACACTCTATACGATGATCGATGACAGCCATCGTCAACGAAACATTTCGATGAAATTTTTTCATCGAAAATCGATGACCAAAATCGGTCATCGCACAAGCCTAGGCTAAAAAGCCTTCAAAACAGGACGTTTTCCTGCGATTCTGTAAAAATTATTGCGGTGAGTTATAGTTAAATTTTTATTAATAGTTGAGAAATCATACACACTACACACAGTTAAATTTCTGACAGTAAATATATCTACATAAGTCTCTAACTTGACTCAAATTTTTTATGCCGTACGGCTAAAAAGCCTTCAAAACAGCACGTTTTCCTGCAATTCTGTAAAAATTATGGTTGTGAGTAATGGATTAATTTTTATAAATAGTTGAGAAAACATACCAACTACACACCGTTAGTATTTTGACGAAATCTAGGTGCTATAAATTCATAACTTTTTCAATATTCTCCCTCTGGAGCGAACAATCATAATCTATCCCATGCAAAAAAAGCTTGTATTATCAGGTAAATTGCTTGAAAAGTAGTTCGGCAAAGGGTTTATATTTTGATATTATTGGAAAGATGGGAGTTTTATCTTTAAAATGAGGTAAAATTCATCAAATTCTAGGTGAAGTTATTATTCGCTCAATCTGCCTTAAGGCATTATCCTCTCCCCTCGGAACTAAACATCTAATTAGCATTTTATAAAATATCGTGAAAATTTTATTAGTATTAAAATAATAGTGTTAAAAATAATTTTTCGTTTCTATATTTTTGTGTATGTATTTTAAAAGTATGGAAAAGTTTGAATGAATAATATTTTCCTAGCAATGTTTCATAAGTTTTGTAAAATTCTGAAAAGGTAGAATTAGAAAGACTTTTTATCGAAAGTTTATATGTTAATTTCACACGAAAGCCTTGCTCATAGAATCAGAGGAAAAGAAGATAAAGAAGAGGAACGAAACAATCAGAATAGGCACATGGAATGTTAGGACTATGCTGAGGGCGGGGAAGCTAGAGAATATAAAGCAAGAAATGGAGAGGGTGGGTGTATACATAATGGGTCTGAGTGAGGTAAGATGGAAGGATGACGGGGACTACTGGAGCGACGATTATAGAGTAATATATAGTGGAGGGAATGAAAGTCAGCGCGGGGTTGCATTCGTAGTGAATAGGAAACTCGGTAGAAAAGTAGTGTATGCAGAACAGGTGAGTGATAGGATAATAGTCGTGGAACTAAAAGCAGATCCAAGGAATTTAGTTATAAACCAGGTTTATATGCCTACCTCTAATCATAAAGAGGAGGAGGTTGATGGGGTGTACGATCAGCTAGAGGAAATAATTGGTAGGATACCAGGTAGTAAGCACCTGATAGTAATGGGGGATTGGAACGCGGTGGTGGGCGAAGGAAGAGATGGGCGGGAGGTGGGCGATTACGGGCTAGGAAGGAGAAACGACCGGGGCGATAAAGCTGTAGAGTTTTGCCGCAGGAATAACCTAGTAATTACAAATACACGGTTCAGACATCATCCTCGACGTAGGTACACTTGGAAGAAGCCGGGAGACACAGATAGGTTCCAGATAGATTATATAATGGTTCGTCACAGATACAGGAATAGTGTTAAAAACTCGCATACTTATCCAGGAGCTGATGCAGACACAGACCACAACTTGTTAGTCATGAAATGTCGGGTAAAACTGAAAAAGATAAGAATGGGAAGGAGGGTACGTAAGTGGAATACGGAGGCATTAACTGGGGCAATGAAGAAGAAGTATCGTGAGAAGGTTGATGAGATAGTGGGTGAGGATCATGGAGTTAGATCAGTGGAAGAAGAATGGGAAAGTTTGAAAAATGGGATTGTAGAAGCGGCGAAAACAACGGTAGGCGTAGTGAGTGCAACTAAAATAAGAAAACCGTGGATCACGAAGGAGATGATTATGAAGATGCAGGAGAGAAGGAAATGGAAGAGCGTAAACTCAGAGCTAGGTAAAAGAAAATACAGAGAATTAAATAACAGGCTTAGAAGAGAAACAAAGAAAACAAGAGAGACGTGGTGGAGAGAACAGATCGACTCGTTAGAGAAATACCAAAAAGAGGGAAGATCAGATGCATAAAATAGGAAAGTGAAGGAACTGACGGGTTGTAATAACAGGGTGGCGATCGTCAGGGAAAACCGGGAAAACATGGAATTGTCAGGGAATTTTGAATTTCTGGAAAAGTCAGGGAAATGTCAGGGAATTTTCGTAAAAGTCAGGGAGAAACTGGGGTAGGAAATTCTCATTATTTTTCTACCATTACGTTTATCGGCCAGTCTTTCCCACCCTTTATTTCACCAAAACATTTCACCAACTAAAAATAATGTCCGTCTCTGACGTATTGCCTCCTGTCTTCGCTCGCAATGGAACGCTTACGTTTTGTTTGTTTATCCAAATAGTTTTACATCGCAATTGATTTTCAATACTCTTGCAATTAAGGGGTTATAACCACGTTAATCAAATTGTTATTCGCTTCGGAAAGTCACTCGCGCTATCCAATTTTGATCCAGTCCAACAACTTGGCTTTGGTTTGTATTTTTCGCGCACCCTAGTGTTACATTTGCCGGAGTCCGACAGTAAATTGGCCATTGACTTTTCCTTCGATGCCTTTTCACTAATTCTCAGCTTCACAGAACCACCAAGACGCGACTATAATTTGGATGAAAGTTTAACTTATGAAGATTTAATATATTTTTTTTTCATTAGGATTTACATGTAGCTTTTAATGTAATGATTTAAGCTTTTAACATTTTCTGAGTTTTGACGAAAATGTAATTCAGCAGAAATAAAATATTCCAATAATAGGTGACCTTTTGGCGATTGGTCAGGGAAATTGGTAAATCCATCAGGGAATAGTCAGGGAAAAGTTAGGGAATTTAAAAATTGGATATCAGTAGCCACCCTGAATAAGATAAGGGGAATTACAACGATGACAGACAAGACGGGAATGGTGATCGTAGAACCGAAAGAGATCTAGGAGAGGTGGAAGGAGTAAGTTGAAGAGCTGTATGGTAAAGAAATAAGGCCCAATATGTTAGATATAGAAAGGGAAGACGACATCGACAGAGATGGCATCGGACCAGGTATCCTAGATAGTGAAATCGAAAGAGCTCTACGAGACATGAAAAGGAATAAGGTGGTGGGAAAAGATGACATACCAGCAGAGTTTTTAAAAAGCATGGGGAAGAACGGAAAGGGAAAACTTTTTGCGCTTATTCGTAGGATTTATGAGGATGGAGTGTGGCCGGAAGACTTCGCGAAGACTGTACTAATTCCTATACCGAAGAAGAGCAAAGTAAAAACATGCGAAGACAATATGACCTTAAGCTTAATATCCCACGCGGCCAAAGTAGTTCTGAGAATTATAAACAGAAGGCTAGAGAAGAAGGCAAATGAATACCTGGGTGACGACCAGTTCGGTTTTAGGAGAGGGACGGGAACGAGAGACGCTATAGCGGTGATGAGGACGCTAATAGAAAGAAACCTAGAGTATGGGCAGGATTTTTTGCATGCTTCGTAGATTTCGAGAAGACGTTTGATGGGGTGGACTGGACGAAATTAATGGGAGTGTTGAAGAAATTAAGGGTCGATTGGAGGGAAAGGCGTCTGATTCGGAATTTGTATACAAACCAGACGGCGCAGGTTAGGGTAGCCGATGGAGAATCGGGATGGGCCACGATAGGACGGGGAGTGCGGCAGGGGTGCCAAATATCGCCGTTGCTTCTTAACGTGTATTCAGAAGAAATGGTAAGGGAGGCATGGAGGGAGGAGGAGGTAGGAATAAAGGTAGGAGGGGAGCTGATAAAATCAGTGAGATTTGCAGATGATCAAGCATTGGTTAGTCAGTTGGCCAAGGGGTTGCAGTAAATGGTGAATGCATTAGAGGTGCAGTGCGAAAAGTATGGGATGAAGATAAATCACAAGAAAACGAAAGTAATGAGATTTTCTAGAAGTAAGAAGGCGGGGCTGAATATAAGGGTGGGAGGGCAGAAGATAGAGCAGGTCGAGCAGTTTACATATCTGGGTAGTATTTTGGAGGAGAATGGGTTTAGTGGTAACGACATCAGATGCAGAATTGCGCTAGCTAAAGAAGCATTTTCGAAGAGAAGGGAATTGATGAGGGGGGGTCTGAGAAGAGACGTAAAGAAGAGGCTGGTGAAAACTTTAATATGGAGCGTGGCGCTATATGGGTCGGAAACTTGGTCATTGCGAAGGGAGGATGTGCGTAGACTTGAGGCGTTTGAAATGTGGGTTTGGAGAAGGATGGAGAAGGTTAGCTGGATGGCGAGAAAAACGAACGAGGAGGTATTGGATATGGTCGGAGAGGAGAGGAAGCTTGTGGCAGAGGTTCGGAGAATGCAGAAGAGATGGATGGAGGAGATTTTGAGAGGAGAGGGCATGTTGAAGAGAGTGATAGAGTGGAGAACACTGGGGAAGCGTGGGAGAGGTAGGAGGAGGATAGGAATTCTGGACGAAATAAGAGGAAGTAGAAGATATGAAGAATTGCAGAGGGATTTTATGTCGGGACATCCTTAGAAGGGAAAACGAGACAATGTGTATGAAATTGGGATGCAGAATGGGGACTGTCCAAGAACCTACCAGTCAGCCGGTAGAATACTTGAATGAAATGAATATGTTATTTAAAATTCAGCATACACACAAACGCCGTCAAACATTATGCTCAATCTCCCATAGGATGTATAACGTTTTTTTGCTAACATCCTTCAGAAGGCAATGAAGTTTTCCGATAAGCTTCTTATTGGTGGCAATTCATTAAGAATTTTTATTGTGAATAATGATATCTCACTGGAATATTCTACTCGGTGGAAACATATTTCAGAAACATCTGAAAATGTCAGATATTCGACACCTCCAGTTTATGGCAATGTTATGCGACTCCCTCGGTTGTCTTGCCTCTTTTAATGTCAATTTGGATAGATGTTTTACCTTGAAAATGTTTAAATGAGCACTTTTACTGTGGAAAAGACTTGGAATGCTGTGCTGACAATAAGATAGAATCGTTGGATGCGTACTATTATAAAATGTCCTTGACCGACTCACTCATACCCTTCCTAATAATTATGGTTAGTGCCCTGAGACTCCCTTTAATTTGTCCCCGCGGGCTACGGTGTAGATGTAGAGGCTTATCGTTAATGAAAAGGAAAACTTTGTTATATTCCACCAATTTATTTTCAGGTACTACTAGTTTCGACGCAGCGGCGTCATCTTCAGGTACCACCAATGTTATATTCCACCAATTTATTTTCAGGTACTACTAGTTTCGACGCAGCGGCGTCATCTTCAGGTACCTGATGATGACGCCGCTGAAAGATGACGCCGCTGCGTCGAAACTAGTAGTACCTGAAAATAAATTGGTGGAATATAACAAAGTTTTCCTTTTCATTTACGATAAAATGAACTTCCACAAGGTTGAGCCTGAGACGATGGAGATAATGTAGAGGCTTGTAAACTTTGGCCTTGCCGGAAGCAGGTTTCACAAATTTATATCCGTGGTCGATTTCAGATGCGTCCTCTTCATTCCTCTGAAAGGCATGTACCTAATAGCGCATTTGTATGGAGAAAAAGAAGCGCCTCTTCAGCTGCGGTAGCCGGGATGACGACGTGACGGACTGGTTACTCAAAGGTCGTTGGTTCGAATCCCTCCTAAGGTAGAAAATTCATGTGTTTGTAACAGGATTATGTTTCTCTGACATTGAAAACACAGGCTAAATTTTAGAGCTTTAAGTCCAAATCGGTCGCTAGAAAAATAAAATTTAAACTTTCTTGCGTAGTTTAGTCCAATTTTCATTGACTTAAGGTGGGTTTACACAGGCAAGTTTATTGCGCAAGTAACTTGCAGCTAGATACTTTTGACGTAACGGCGTATAACGGCTCTTCAAGTCCGCTTGCGGATCTTTTAAAAGCTTCGGCAAGTCGCTTGCAGAAGCGTAATGCTACCTATAAAAACAGAAACCAATTTGTCTCTGCACTAACTTGTGAAAAGGTTTTCGTCAAGGTAAAATTCCCCGCAAGCCTTTGCAGAAGAAACATGAGGAAGTAACTTAAGAGTGTAAACCTTGGCCGAAAGTTAAAGTGTATTTTATCATTTTTTAAAGTCGTAAAATTAAATGATGTACTATGAAAAGAGGTACTTTTGTTTCGCCATACGTGATAAAAACAAATGAGGCTGTTTATTGTTATTATTTTAGTATATTATTGCATAATGGGCCATTAAGTCGCATATTTAAACCACGAAATAAAACGAATTCTTTGAATAACGCTAATTTCAATCCTTTAAAAGAAATAACGCCAATTTCGACGGTTTTAATAAGCAACACGAGCTTTGGTGGTTTTCGTGGAATACTATTGATCGTTTTTAATACAGTGAAATTTGTTTCCGGTAATATAAAAATAAATGTATGAGAAATAATTTTTTTTTATTTTTGTATTTATTGTCAAGTTGGTGCTCGATCATGTTGTCGTTGCCTGCGCGTATTCGGCTTGAGTGTTTTAGTTATGAATTGGCGAAATCAAATTTCTGTCAAAGAACATTTCAGTATTTAAAACAAAAAAAAATAATTGTTAATAATACATATCTCAAATACTTTCTACTTTGTAAATCCAGATCACCAAATTTTGCAAAACACAATAAAAACAAACCACAATTTGGTATTCAAATTTAAAAAATTCAGAAAAATTAATAACATTTTCAATCACCTCTAAGCATGAAGTCCACTTTGATTCAGTTGCTTTCATAATTTTCAGGACTCAAATTCGGTGTTTCAACGAATTTTCTCGAAAATCACAGCTAGCCCAATTAACTTCTGGAACCTAGCACCCTCATGATATGATGTATAATAATCGTTTCGTCTCAAAATCGTTTGAGCCGTTTTCGAGTTAAATTTTGCATACCTACATGTATACAATTATCACTTGTATTAAGGCCGTTTTACACGGTACATTTGTTTGTACAAACTCTTCCGTACTCAACAATGAGAAGTATGTATCCAGTTAAGATCGTTTTTAGTGTTAGGTAGTCTGATATTTTGGTGAATCTATAAATGATTCCCACAACGGACATAGCTTTCGACTTACTCTCTGAGATGAGGGTTGAAGGTAAGTTTACTGTCGAAGGTAACGCCGAAGTCCTTATGCAAGGTGGGGCAGGGATCGTTTTGCCGGATAGTTGATATTGGTTGTGTAAGGGTTTTGAATCTAATGAAAATGACACAGAGGCTGAATTTAAAGAATAAATGTTGAGTTTCCACATATTGCACCAGTCTTCAAGTGAGCGAAGGGCAGATTGGAGGGATTGAGAGCCGGCAGTGGTGTCAATTCTTTTGAAAATTTTGCATTCGTTGACGTAAAAGAAAATCTCGCAAGCTTAAAGGCCGTTTTACACGGTACATTTGTTTGTACAAACTCTTCCGTGAATTCTAGCATGAGGCAAAATGTATCGTGAAAAGCGGCAAATTGTATGAACGCTTGTGCGAATGTCTCAATGCCTAATCGGAAAATAGAATCTGTTCTAATTTCGTTGAGACAAACGTACAATAACACGTACATTCGTTTGTACAAAATCTTTCATCGTGTAAAACGGTTTTTAGAGTATAGGATATAACCCTACTGATCTGTTCACTGAAAATCCTAATCTTAAGAATCTTCATAAATTCGTCTTCTGTGGAAAATCGGAACGACGCGTCGCGACGCGGAGACGAACATGCAAAAAAAAAGCTTTCGTGTTCAGAGCATTTGTTCACGCACGTGAATGCGCATTTTCGTGCCTCTCGCGGTTGATATTCAGGAAACGCCTTCATTCAAATCTTTTGCGACGAATTCAAATCTCAGAATCACCCGTTTCCCGTCTCTGGGGTGCTTTTAAAAAATAAATAAATAACTAACCGACGTTTTTTTTCGGCAAGCCGACGAGCGTAAATAAACCCAACTTGCTCGTGACGGACCAATCAGGAGGAGGGCGGGTGGCGAGACGCTTTGAGTTTCTTGAGAGAGCGTTCAAAAGAAAACGAAAGATAAACCCACCAAGGACAGGTTCCTCGATTCCCCGCTGAGGTCGCCTCCGCGTAGTTCCCGAGGTTGCCGCCCCGGTCTGCGGGGGTCGCGGCGGTCGGAGCGAAGGCGTTTTTGTGTGGCTGGGGGGGTTGGAGGCAGGCTGCTTCGAGAAGCGGGTCCTGAATGCTTGTCCTTCGAGCAAGTCTCCCGCGGTGGCCCCCCTAAAGATTTGTGCTACGTTTCTTTCTCAAGAGGAGAGTTTCGTTTCTCTGGTGGGAAGGCGAACTCCTTGGCAACGAAGGAAATGTTTTCGTACGACTTCCACATCTCGTTGGAAATGCAGCGCGAAGGATAGGATACTTGTAAGAGAGAGGCCTGTGGACCACCTTTATATTCTTCTATGCGCCGTGGATACGATTTGATAGCGAGTTTTTTTGTGTGTGTGTCGGCTCATTTTTTAAGTGCACATCACTTTCCCGGGGAAAAAACCTTGCGTGTGAGGATTAATAAGCAGTGATCCACTCTTGTTGTAGCGGGGGCGTTGTAAAAGGAATAATTGAGCTAAGCAGAAGGAGATCATTTTAACCATGTGTTTTTGTGAATGAGGTTTTGGTCCCTATATTTTGTAATATATAAGTGGCCCCAATTATCAACGTGCTCTCTCCACCCTGTCGCCTTTTCGGCGATGTTTGGCCCTGGAGGGCCCGGGTTCGACACCAGGGAGCGAGGACTTCTCGACCGCTCTCCTTACGAGAGTCCTCCGAGGAAGTTTTTAAACTTGAGGATCAACTCCGTTTCCACCGGTCCGGCAACATGGAGCGGGATGTCGCCATGGTAAACAACGAACAGGTGAGCTAAGTCCTCTTCTCTTTGATTGTTGGGAGGGAAGAAGGGGTTAAAGCGACGGTAGAAGGGTTGATGGGAGGGATGAAGAAGGGGGGGGGGGGTCTGAGTGAAGTGCAGTTCTTGGAGTGATGACGGTGGTGGTGTTACACGATGCTCGACTTATTCCTGAGTCAGTCTGGCTGGTGGACTCCACTCCTCGACTCTTGCTGATATCTCAACCGTATCGCACGAAGGCTGACTTAAACGTTTTTGATGGATATCTTGCAAGACACCTCCAGGGTGTGTTGCAGATGGGTCAATTTTCCCCAGACATGCTCTACATTCAATGCCATGAAGGTTAAAGCAATTTCGTCAAAGTTTACGTATGTTAATGGCTTAAGCATGGAAACTAATATTTCGAATAGAAACTGAAGTGTGTTGTAAAGTTTAGGCACAATAGTGTATTTAGCGTGTGTGAATCGATTAAGTACATTTATTCATGCATAAAAATATACTATTATTACTAGTAGTTAAGCAGAGTCACGCGGTGTAAGTAAAGGTGGAAATGGTTGTCAATACCAATAATAAAAGCTTCTTGAGTGACTCGACTGTATAGGCTACATAATTGACTTAATTATTGCACAATAATTCAGTCTCAGTTGTGAGGACTAACATTAAAAAGTTTCCTCTCCCATTTTAAAATAAGGATGTGAGTGCGATTGGGGTTCTTTTCACGGTCCATCGCCCAACGCGAGGTTACTCATGCAGTGCGCCGGATGAAAGCCCTAAGCGAACGATTATATACTGGTCTTCAACCGTGCGCTGTTTGGTCTCCTGCGGGGAATGGCTGCTGTTCCGGGCCGCGGGCGTGTACCAATATCGAAACCGCTTCGATTCTTTCAACGTTTCAGCAATTAATAGTATGCAAGAAACAGATTTCAATCACTCGTTCGACGATCAGCGTTGAGAATTTGGGGGAAGGTTCGCGAGTATACATCGTAGAACATGCTCCCACGTTCTGTCGTGATCGGGAAAATTCGTTGACTTTTCGGAACCACGTCGCGAGTTTTCATGGAAGCAAGACTCCTTGGTTTTCGCTTGTGCAGAGCATGACATGTGGGAGGTTGAAAGCACGCAAGATGCCCAGGCCCAGACAAAAGGGCCCTTGGGTCCCCATTGGAGTCCTTTGCCCGCCCATCAGTGCTATTTTCTCCTTCGCCGGCCTCAAAAACTGGGAACCGGGTAATGTCGAGTCCCGCCAAGTCAGGGGTGGCACTCCAGACCAGAGGTTCGAGGGGGGCACCAGCGGCTCTTGGGGTATGGAATACCCCCCAGGAAAACTTGGGTCTCATCCCGGAAATTCGTAACCAACAATATGCAAAAGGCGCGTTATATCTGGTTTGGAAGCAAAAGTTAGCCTCATAAGAAGAGCAAGTTTTTACTAAATGCATATTTCCCTCTTAGATTACCACCAAATTTCGGCTAATTCCAAAATTATTTTGATTTAAATTCGCATTTAGCTTGTGGTTTTAATAACCGTTTTAGTTTTGTATAAAATTTAACTGGATTTTTAAGTAAAACAACCAAAACTTCAATAGCAAAAAAGCAACAATTACAATGAAATACGCCAGGTTTTTGGGGCGGGGGGGCAATTGCCCTTTGGGGCCGCCAATGCGTCAAGTACTGCTATACCTTAAGCGTGCGTGGTTACGGATCGTAGACAGGTGATGGAGATTCCCATAGTTCAACCGAAGAAAATTGGTCCATGGCCCTCGCGTTGAAGGTATAGAAGCGCTCGCTGTTTTCATGCGTTCGTAGAATATGACCATGTTTGTATGTACCACCCTATTGCAAGCACGTGTATGTCACCGACGAGGCGGCAGTCGGGCAGTGATACAACTAATTGTAAGAGGATGAAAGTGTAGCCGACTATCTCTACCGCTGAATCAGGTGCACGTCTACAGTTATCGTTAGTGCTGTGTAGAAATCTCTAACCGCCTAAATCCTGATGCTGGACTGGAGGATGGAAAATGCGCCCCGTATTTATTTTTTTTCAAGCAACGTAAACAAATTTTTTATCATATCCGTCGCACATCTGCATACTACCCTACAAGCCACCTCACGGGTGTGTGCTTGGGTAGTGTAATTGCTATCCATTTTTTTTGTACTAATTATCTTTTTGTAATGACTCTTGCTTTGCTGTTTCTCAGACTGCCGTCAAACCCTCACCGAAGTGCTCAATTTAGAGACACGAGGACCAAAACGCAAAGGATAATATGAATGTGCTCATGATTTGAATGCCTTCTTCCGTATAATAATGGAAAATTTTTGGTCCTTTCCTGTATTTTCGCCTTGGAAGGGGGCAGTCACTCCGTCAGCCCCCGAATGAATGGTCTCGCAAATCAAGACCTAAATTTGACGTAGGATATTCTAATATGAGATGCGAGATGTCCAGGTGAAGAGAATCTTAAATAAATGTTTCTAGGGATAAAATGAGAACTCTGTGATTACTTGAGAACCTAGCGATTAATTATTACCTAAATGATTAGTTTTTACGTAAAACGTATTCAAGCAAATTATATCGTTTTTTTAAGTGTATGATATTATTGCATTCGGTGTTTAGCTCAATTCGCTTTTCCTTATTCTGGAACGACTCGGCGTCATTAGATGTTTAACAATGACGATATTTCACTAAGCAGCGCGACTCGGGCGAATTCAGTGTGTGGCGTTCCATGGTTTCAAACTCAACTATGTATATTGTATGTATATTGACGTATATGATGTATATTTGATTATGACGTACGATTTGACGTATATGATGATTGTATATTTCACTAAGCAGCGCGACTCGGGCGAATTCAGTGTGTGGCGTTCCATGGTTTCAAACTCAACTATGTATATGCATGTATATTGACGGTCACTCTCCATTTTGATGACATCTGTAGTGTAGTGTTGCATGCTTGTGAGGCTTCGCCTCGTGACAAGCATTAGCGATTTATGCTAATGCATAATTAGTCGTAGTTACACTAACTTTAGGGTATAGTGTAATGCATGTTGGTGATTACTCACCCCCTGCCACACACCCCTGAGGTGGCTTGCAGGGTATTTTGTAGATGTAGATGTATGTGGAAGTTGAATTTCGTAAATGAAAAAGTATCTATGTTTTATGTTACCGTACCTGATGATGACACCGTTGGGTCAAAACATGTTGTACCAGGAAAAAAAATATGTGGAAGAATATATAGTTATTTTTTCATTTGCGGGTCAGTTTGTGGCGTTTAACAGTGTGAAATTTGTCGCGGTGTCGACGTCACAGTCCTACTATCGTCTTAGAGCTGACTAATTTGCGTGAAATATTTCAGAATTAGAGCCACGTGGGTATCGCTATCGTCTCCTGACGAAAGACACGGCGGACTCATTCATATCGGGGAGAATATTTTACCTCATGCGCGCAATTATCTGATTAAAAGGAGTCGGGATTTGGGTGATCGCGGGTCGCACGGTGGAGGTGTTGGCAGGGGCGGCAGCAGACCAGGGTTCGGGGGGGGGGGGCACCAGCGGCTCTAAGGGTATGTAATCCCCTCAGGAAAAGGAGCATTCGTGGGTCTCGTCTTGGAAATACGTAACAAAGTATGTGCAAAATGGCGCGTTATATTAAGTGGTTTGGAAGCAAAAGTTTGCCTTTTAAAAATAACAAGTTTTTACTATATGTATATTTCCCTTTTATCACCAACAAGTTTCGACCATTTCCAAAATTATTTTCATTTACATTCGCATTTAGCTTGTGGTTTTAAGAACCGTTTCAGTTTATATGAAATTTAACTGGATTTTAAAGTAAACTAACAAAAAATCAACAAAATTATTTAGGCTTTTCATATAAGGTCTATGACAAAGAAATACACCGGGTCTTTAATACAAGGGGGGGGGGGGCATTTGTGCCTACCCCCCAATTGGGGTGCCAAACCCCCTTGGAGCCGCCAATGGTTGGTGGACGTGGATGGAAATCGTCCTTTGTACAAGACTCACATTTTTTTTTACGTAAACCTAGCAATTCGCCCTTCTCTATTCCCCCATAAGAAAGGTGTCCTGACTTACCTTTTTGCCTTCCACCCCTTGGGGTAGTATAATCTTTGCTCCCTCCCTCACCTTTTCCCTCATTCTCTCTCTCTGTGTATACCACTCCTCTCCCCCCCCCCCTACTTCCCCGCCCTACCTTACCCTACCGAGGCACCCGCCCTTCCTTGACTCCTCCCTCCCCGCCCTTCGCCATGGAAACAGGTTGTAGCGTGTTTGTGTGTGACTGTCGCTTCGGCTGTGGGCTACTTCTTTTATAACTCTCCTTCCCCCTCCGGTCAGGTGAGCGAGGCTAGAAAGGAGGTGCCTTTTTCTTTCCCTCTTTTCCCCTCAATCCGCTGTCTCACACCACACCTATTCCTTTCCTCAACCTCCTCCCCATCCTTTTCCTTTGACTTCTCTCTCTACTATGCCCCGTTCATAATACCACCGACAATTTTACGCCGGAACCGTCGCGAGCTGCGTAAACGCCGTGGGAGTGAGATTTCGTGCCATCGTATGTTGTACTTAGTCTCTAAACCAGTGATTCCCGACCCTTTTACGTTTTACTTTTCAGACCGAGGTTACAAATGTTGGGGCGCCCTGCTTTAGTTTTTTTATTTTAGAAATATTAATGAATTAAAGTGGAAAATGCATCAGGAAAATTTTAACTTCACTTTGAAATAAATTTTTCCTCAATATTATTTTATTTGTCTAAGTAAAGTAATAGTAAAATCACCAACCAACTCTTACCTCATATGGTATAGTTTAGGTATAGTATACTATACTATAGTAGACAAGCATTAGCGATTTATGCTAATTCATAATTAGTCGTAGTTACACTACCTCTAGGGTATCGTGTAATGCATGTTGGTGATTACTCACCCCCTGCCACACACCCCTGAGGTGGCTTGCAGGTTATTTTGTAGATGTAGATGTACTACTGGAGTCAGGTTGGAAGAAGTTCTTCGATTACTGTCACCACTTGTCGGGCGGGAGAGTAATCAATTCATACGTTGGTCATGCTAAATATTTTTCGTTTTCCCGCAATAATCTTGCGGTGCACCTCTAGCTGTTTTCCTGGCACCCTTAAGTGCCGAGGCACAACGGTTGGGAACCACTGCTAAACTAAAATAGGTCGGTGATGGTCGTCGCAGGGCATTCATCGACATCTATGAAGTAGGTACCGTGCAAGCCATCACTAAGGTGTGCATTAGGACATTAACTTTTATCGTAATATCTACATCTATATCTACGTTACACCCTGCAAGCCGCTTAAAGGGTGTGTGGAAGATGATGAATTTTCGATAACATGCACTACAACTTCCACACTATGTGCACTATATCCTACAAATGTTATTGGAACTACGAGTGTAAATGCATGAGCAAAAACCTGCAAATACGTGTCAGGAGGTGAATTTTCACCAACATGCACTACATAATGTGCTACTAATGCTATGGAAATTATGGAAACAGTATACCCGAATAAAGTTAATTAAAATACGAACATTAATACATTAGCAAAAACCTACAAATACTTACCTGTCACGAGGTCAATTTTCAACGGCATGCACTACAGTATATGCTGCAAATGTTAAGCGCATGACAGCGAACCAAGTGCATAATTAGCAGCACTTCCTGTCGAAAAACATTATTAAGTCCCAGTGGTAGAAAATATTATCTATTATCGTTTACGTTGTGTGATGTCTGGTTAACGTTAACCGTAAGGTGATTTAGCCTTTACGCTTATTTGTTGTAGTGAGAGTTCGGGTTCTGATAAGTAAAGAAGGTCGTTGGTACATGAAGTACATTATCGATGGAACAGTACATACATCCACGTTGTTTTCCAGGCTTTATAAAACCGGGCGTTTTCCGCCGACGATTGTGTGATAGTTGGAAATTTGAATTGGAAATTGCTATGGTAAGTCGGGAATGTTTATGACCTATTGACTGAAAATGGTACCTACGGACGTAGTGCCATTTTCCAATGGACGAGTAGGACATGAACAACCTCACAAGGCACGTGGCGGTAAGGGTTGTGGGGGGTAACATAAGAAACAACAATTCATTACTTAGTGATGTAATAAATGAAGAGCGAGCTCACTTGAGCGTTGGAATTGAGATAGCTTAATGTAAAAGCAATTGTTAAAGTTGTGCATTTTATCTAGAATTAGTTCCCTGATATGCCATCAATTATTTCCCTCCCTTCTCTGTTTGCTGCGGGAATCATATCCCACGAGAGAGCAGGGCAAACGTGCGGTAATGTACTGATGAATAATGTGCTGGAGCGAATGTGGTTTGACCAATCACTATGCGTCTGCTCTGCTATATTGTGGTAAACAATTTCCTTAACGAACGCCGTCGATGTGAGGAAAGCACTTTTGGTGACATCATAAGACACGAAATATTTAAAAATGCACTGCTAATTTACACCAGCATCGATATTTAACAAAATTATCACAATTTCAACGCTCTCATGAGCTCGCTCAAATTTGATTCGGGCACTAGTGAATTGCCAAGTTTGTTGACGTTTCCCGCAACCCGTGCGGTCACGTGACGCGGCCCTCTTACCCGTCCAAAGTACGAACCACCTCCCCTCTCCGCCATGTTGTTCACCTGTCCACTTACGATAGAGGTACACTTAAACAGTACTTTGGTCGGTGCATTGGTTCGTAGCGTGAACCGCCACCACTCAATGCAGCCAGCCTCCACGTTTTCTCCTCCTGGGTGTACCTATTCGGTTATGTACCCCTCCCTCCTTCCCTTTCTCTCTCTCTGACCACTCCTCATCTCCCCTACTTCGCCTTCGCCCACCACCCTCTCCCTCCAGACGACCACCATTGCCGCCTTCTTTCTTGTACTGCCTTGAGGTTGGTTGTGCTGGCAACCTGGCGCCGCGCGCATAGCAGCAGCCAGCAGTCAAGGTCCGTAGGTCATGACACGCTCCCATGATGCACTGTGATTTGAGCATATTGGTTCCTTCCTGCCAGAGTTAACGTTGTGTTTACATAGGGCGAGTGAAAGAATTTCGTAATATGGTTTGCTGCAGTGCTCCGAATTGCTCCAACTCAACGAAAAAAGGAGTAAGGCTGTTTCGGTTTCCCTCTGATACCAAAAGAAGAGCTGTGTGGTTGAGAAATTGCCGAAGAGACAAATGGAAACCTGCCACTACATCGCGATTGTGTGAGGTAAGGCAATAACGGTAGTATTCGTGTTTGTTGCCCATTACTACGCCGTATTTGTATTTATGTATTCATTTAAATACTTACTAACACTTTTAAAATGGTTGTCATGGAAGAATCACCTTATATTGTAAAAATAAAGGTTTCCGCAAAGCTGCCGTTGCAATTCGTGTGTGACACGACGTGTTGAATTGAATTCATTCTCAGAAATACAAATGTGTCAAGTTTTAAATTATTTTTTAGTATCTTGGTCCTTGTTACTATACTTGAGTATTGAATAAGTGCCTTCTTATTATATCAAAATTGAATAATCAAATATTTTCGGTTCACTTGTGCCTGCATTAATGTCTTGTTGTTATTTTTAATTATGCGATTGCGAATACTTTCGCCACGCAAAAATGATTTAATTTCTTTTGAATATTATAATTAAGGTACATTTCACTGAGGAGCAGTTTGAGTCTCGTCGTCAGGATGGCCGTAAGCTCCTTAAACAATCTGCGATTCCTACAGTGTTTACATTTCCGCAACTCTCAAGAGCTCCTGCTTTCAGTCGAGCTCCTCCAAAAAATAGAGTACTCGAAGAAGGCAAGTATTATAAGGCATAAGTTATAGAAATAGAATCATAAGGTGAATAAATCGGTGTATGGCGAATCGAGTATTTACATCTAAGTCCGTGTTGTTATTCATTTTGACAGAAGTCCTATTATGCCATTGATTTTGACGCATGAATTGTTTAAACATATTCGTACAGTTATTCATGGTGGAGAACATGATGAAGTCAACCCAAAAGACAACGGATGTGTCGAAGGGATGTTGGTGGTGGATTCTGACGAATCTGACGCTCAGCAGGACGAGGTGTCAGTCCTAAAGAAGGAAATCCGGAGGTTGAAAGCACAAGTAAGTGAACCTACATTTTTTGCCAATGTTATTCCCATTGAATTTTCTATCATTGGTTGTGATTACCTGCTCATACCATCATTGTTTGTACTCCGATTTCCATTTCGCTCGTATGCAGGGGTATTTGCTAGTTGGTATAGCTTTTGAATGGCTATACTGCGATAACTTATTGTAATATCAATTGATGTATAAGGCCTGCTAAGCTACTTATGTGGTACACTGCCAGTTAAGTGCATACTATTTTAATGACCGATTAGGTACATATTTTGATTGTAATTGCTTATGGCTAGATATTGGATTCCTGTTCCTATCCTGGATTGGATTCCTATCCTGGGTTTTTGATTTAAGGGTTCCTGTGCATAAATTTTTAAAGAATTGCTTTGCCAGAAATAATATTCCTAATGGCTGCTTTCAGGGATAGTCTTGAAACTACAATCGATGAAGGTTATATTAATAACATACCTAAATAGAGTGTAAGTAACCCAGGTTAAAATGGTAATGTGAGAGTAGTTTTACTTTAATGTAAGGGGACTGTGAGTTAGATGTGAAATTAGTGTAATTAAAATGAGGAGTTGGTGTGAGCTAATATGACAAAAATCAATTTGGACATTTTATAATGACTCTAATATGTAGGCGGTGTGATTTCATGCAAGGGAAATATGAAATTTGACAGTCTATAGTGTGTTTATAAGTTGGATAAATATGAGTTAATGTGAGGTTAAAGGTCATGCTTGAAGAAAGATTGGAGAACAGATTCATTACCTGTTGCAGTCATCAGCTTTGGAATTTGGAAAGATAAGACTTCCAGTTGCTCATATCCACTCACATTTCCCTCATTGCGAATTCTAAATGATTTCCCCAATGTGCTATATGTGGTAATAGCATGGATCATACTATTACTATATGCTTCAAGAAAGATGGGGGGAAGATGTTTTACATAGCAGTTGCCAGCATTGGATTATACTCGTGTTAGCTCACCCTTCCTTCACTTTACCTCACTCTTCACTCCAATTAGCTCACACTACCCTCACAGTAGATACATTTACCTCGCAATACAATTTCATGAGGAGACATGTCTTCACTCATGGTCATTGAAGTACTACTCAGCTGATTTGATTTAAACATAGTTTCTTAGCCTATCTCTGACGATTAGTGATTAAAAAATCATTTAAATAATACTTCTATTGACCTAAACTGCTAATGGACTTGTGTAAATAGCTTTTCATTTTCTTTAACGTACTGTTTAACAGAATGATTCGTTTACTCACCACTGACCGAAAGGATTTAAATTTGGCTACACTGCATTGCATGGGCACTTGGTAGATTGATAAAAGTTCTTAAAAAGTCAGGGTGGAGATGAACTTCACACTTTTTGCCTGTCTGATATGTTCCTCTTATTTTCTTACACTCTTGGTATTTCCAAAGGACACTTCCCATTGTGGCTATATAGCCATATATAATGTGGCTTATATAATGAATCGTTCCTGTTGCATTAAAACCCACTTTAAATGCAAACATTTTCCCTGATGAAATCTAATATTGATACATTCTCACAACTGTTACATTCATGTCAGAGAACCAGGGGCCTGGTAGAACTCTCAAAACACAAACTTTTAGAACTTAGGGAAATGACGTCCACACGATTGGGGGGGGGGGGGAGAGGGGGTCACCACCTTGTGACAATGTGTGGGAGGCTATGCTTCATATGACACCCACACTTCCACCGTATATTATGCCTTATTTTTACTCAGACTGTGGGTAGAAGTTTTTTCATTTTTGTGACTTCATTAAAGAGGGGGGGGGGGGGGTGACACTATTTGTGGCCACCTGTGACAGAGGGGGTTGGTCTAGTTTGGTCAAAAATTGTGTGACATCAGTTATGGACAGCCTCTTATCACAGCAATAAGTAAAAGCTACTTCTACTTGTGGTTAACATTTACCATATATTATGAAATTGGGCATAAGACTTACACTAAAGTGATTGACTTAGTTAGATTCTTTGATGATGATGATGTAATTATATTATCTAGATAAAGTTGTCATGTTGCTCTTCTTTGCTCTCAATGAAGACATTTTACTGTAATCTGTTAAAATGCATAATGATATTTTCTCAATAATTGCTAAATATCTAATATTAATGTCGTGCTAAGAATAGTATCTCTTTGAAATTCCCAGGTTCTGAAGTTGATTAAGGATAAAGAAGAAATGCATAAGAAATTTGAGCATTTGTTCGAGCCTGATCAGCTATTGTGCCTTCAGAACAAAGGGATTACTAACCCTTATCCCTGGTCTGAGAAGACTATAAAGAAGGCCTTGCAAATCAGGGCTGCTACTGGACAGAAAGGGTATGCATATTTGTGTGAAATAGGCTTCCCTCTTCCTTCGTATAGGACACTTTGCAGAAGGATTGAGGCATCAACCTTTGCTCCAGGAGTGCAGTTGGACATTATACAGTGGCTTGGTGTTAAACTCTCAAAGGAAAGTGCTAACTCAAAGAACTGTGTCCTGTGCATCGATGAAATGCAGTTGAGGCCAACATTAGAGTTTGACAAAGGCCTAAAAACTTTCATCGGAATGGTTTCTCCTGAAGTCTGTAGAAATGATGAGGATAGATGTCAGCTGGCTAGTCATGCATTAGCATTTGTGGTGAGAGGTCTATCACTTCATTGGAAGCAAGTGGTGGGTTATTTACTCACAGGGGACTCAATTGAGGCACCAATGCTTTGGAATGTAATCAAGGAGATAATAACCCATTTATCAAAATTTGACGTAAATGTAGTATGCATCTCCAGTGACATGGGATCAAATAATACAAGATTGTGGAGTTATTTGGGCATACACTCTACCAAATTCCAAGTTTCAAATCGTGTCTCCCATCCAACAACAAATGGGTGGCTGTATTTCATGCCAGATGTACCCCATTTATTGAAGAATGTTAGAAACAGTTTGCTGTCGAATAAAATAAATTTACCACTTCACATAGTGCAGGAGCATGGCCTACCTTCTGACCAAGTGACGATGGACCACGTCAGAAAACTGATTGAACTGCAAGATGGTAGGGAACTAAAACTTACCCCTAAGCTCACCTTGTCCCATGTAACACCTAGCAAGTTCCAAAAAATGAGGGTGGAGCATGCATGCCACGTATTGAGCCACACCACTGCCAGTGCTCTACGCTTCTTTGTCACCAAAGAACTTTTGCCAGTTGAGGCATTAACTACAGCATGGTTTCTCCAGCAAGTCAATTCTTGGTTTGACTTGATGAATGCCAGGGTTCATTTCGATGCTCTTGGGAGACACGATGTAGAGAGTAAAATTAAGTCAATGGAGGACTTTTTGGCGTTGATAAAAGAAATAAAATTCAATGGCCGGAGTATATGGAAGCCCATCCAAACTGGAATACAGTTGGCCACAAAGACTGTCATGTCATTGCACAATGACATGGTGATTAATGGGAACTTAGAATACCTGTTGACGTCAAGGTTAACCACTGATTCTGTAGAAAATCTCTTTTCTCAGATCAGGGGTCATGGGGACATGCATCCCACCCCAACAAAACTGAGACACAGCATTAAACTGATCAGTGTGTCGCAGTATCTCCATGTGCCTCAGTACTCATCTTACAATTGTGATAATGATGAGTACTTCCTAGATTTCCTGAAGAGAAAACCTCAACTCCCAGAAGAGTTCAACTTAAATGGTGGCGATGATTATCCAGTAGAGGAAGATATGGATGATGTCATTCAGGAGTCTGCAATATATTATGCATCTGGCTGGGCAGTGTTTGCAGTCTTGAAGCATTTGGATTGTGATGTTTGTGCAAATGCCATAAAATCCACACTGCCAGTTGACAATCTACCGCATGAATGGACCTCCACAGTTGAAAAGAGAAGTCTTTGCCACCCAACAGCAATGGTATTAGACATTTTGAATCGAGTGGAGTGCTTATTTAAGGCTAATGAGGATAACATCCTCATGCAGAAATCTGCTCAGCTCTACCTCATGCAAATGGTAAAGAAGTACTTGGATGAGACAATGGTGGTTAATTTACCTAGTTGTCACCCTATTCTCGACTTGATACTGAAGAAGTATCTTACTTTGAGACTTCACATCCATAGCCATGAGGTAACAAAGACTCTGAAGTCCTCCATTGCATATGGGAGCAAAAGTGCTTATATGCACTCAGTATCCAATGTGTGAGCATTACCCGGTGTAGATGCCACTTTGTACATAATTTTTTAGTGTTGAATTGATAACTGTCACCATGTAAATATGTTTGGAGGGAGACCCCCCTCGATGGACACCACCTTTACGTGGTGAGGGGGATTGTGCGCTCTTATTTGACAACTGGACCTGACCTAGTTAAGATTTAAAAGAAAGATGACATGAACAGGAGGGGTCACCGCCAAGGAGGCACACTAAGAGTGTCCACAGACCAACCAACTGCATAGAAGAGACGTGGGCTATAGCAGTTATATTACATTTAGGGCCAGCTCTTACATGCGGCAATGAATATTTCACAAACACTGCATGAGAACTAAGATGAATGAATAGGAAAGTGGTGTTGTTGCAGAATGCTGAAGACCTGATTGACTGAGGGATTATCTATGTAGAAGTCCGGAAAGAAATGAAATTAATTACTGATAAGGATATTACAGCTATTGAGGTAGTCACAAACAAAGATGGTTTATATTGAAGTCCTAGGATGAATTACAGTGGGAATGTGTTTTATGAAATCAGAAACAGAAGAGGGAAATGCATCATGAACATCTAATGTTCAAACAGCCTGAACAGGTGAAAATGATTTAAAAATTGGATGGAAGTGACTAATTGAAGGGTACAAGGAGATATTTTCTGTGCAAGAATACTTTCCCCACTCTGTGGTTAATGAAGCACATCATTCTAGTGATGTAAGTGTTGTCACTATACAGAGCTTTATTTCCATGTTGTGTAATTGCCATCATTCATTACATATTTATTTCTCACCTTTTTAGGTTTCCCAGGTGGAAATGGAGCTTTGTAATTTGTAATAATGTGAGGCATGAACAAGTTGACTAGTCATTCTTGTGCAAGGTGAAAATGATAAACATGCTGGTGGATGGAAGTGACAAATTGAAGAGTCCAAGGGGAGACTTTCTATGAAACAATACTTTCCTCGCTACGTGGCTCATGAAGTACACCTCTATAGTGATTTAAGTTTTGTCACAATACAGAGCTTTATTTCGATGTTGTGTAATTGCCATCATTCATTGAAAATGTATTTCTCACCTTTTTAGGTTTTCCAGGTGGATTTGGAGCATTGCAATTCGTAATAATCTTATACATGAAGGAGTTATAATGAGATAAAAATTTAAAGCTGTAATATGAAGCAGTTGAATGGTAATAAATTCCTTGTCTATTTTAATGTCTCTTGATAACTTTTTATATAGATACAAGAAAATTGATATTATACAATTTTTTTAAATGTTTTTTTATATTCTATTTCAGGTGTACTCTTTCTATAGTTTGGTCATTTGAGCTAATTGCTGCTAGAATTTGCATTTATTTGCATCTGTGTGTGAGCCTTAGTGATGGATGCAAGCAAGCAATTCCAAAGGGCTAATAGGACATCTCTTACGATCTTTCTATTTCACCGGAGATATCGTCCTTTTGATTGTTTTCATAACTTATTTGAAATTTGTTAAATACTTTTTTTACTTTCCAGATGATTTAATATGCATTGTTCCTCATAAATTATTTTGTCATTACATTCTTATTTATTAAATATTAAGTGTTTTCTAACCTTATTTTGATACCTATATTTTTTTCAGAAAGGATTGGTGTTTCCTTTTACCACTGTTTTGGACGAGATACCATGCATCATATCATGTAAGGGATTTCTCTTGAGTTTTGATGCATGATTTTCATTTAAAGAAATATGAATCCCAGCTTCAATTCAGTGGCCACACTTTATTAAACATCATCTGTGAAATCATCTATCATATATGATAATTATAGACCCTTGAGACGTATTGCTTTTACGTCCTACAAGGAAAGGTATGTTAGATATATTATTAATTCATTAATGCATAGAGTCTACTTAAGAATTGATATCTGTTTCATAATTTCCACATGCTATTTATTTCCAGCAGTCAGTTGCAGTAGGCATTCACTAACTATTGGAAAAGCAGCAAGTCTTAAGTGCAAGTACATTTATAAGGTTCCTGCTTTCATTGGCGTACCAGAGGAATGAAACTTCATATCTTGACCAAACTTCTGCAGTTCCAAACAATTGTATATTTTGCACAAAAGCTTGGTATTTCTAGGATGTACTTGGTGTCATGATGCAACTGAGTAACCTGAAATATTAACATTATTCAACTTACACTAAAATAGTCACTGTTTTGTGTGTTGCTGAAAAGAAGGATGGGTAATGTGTAATAATAATATGAAATAGTACTTGGAATGTGGAATCATAATAGGCAGACAACATATCTGCCTATTATGATTCCATTGTCTATTCATATAATGTATTGTTAATTGGTGTTGATTTCTGGTCTTAGGATGCACCATGGTCAACAGCATTTCATTTCATATTGTGGAATATATATGGTATTGATGGAATTAATACGATTCATATTAATATTTTGTGAATATGTACCTATTAATTGCAGGAACAATAAATTCATCTATGCTTATTTAATGTGATAATATTTTATTATAGCCTGTTTTGTTTCCCCAAATTTAAATTTCTGTCAATCAGCTGTTCGTTGCTTATCCATAGGAATAGCATGCAAAGAACCATTGGAAGTGGAACCCATGACCTTCCTGGTAAAAGGTCTTCATGGTAAAATGGTTCATTTCTGTGTAAAGGTTTAATAAAAATCGTAGTACTTCTAGACCAACTACTTATGTTTCCATTTATGTTACGGAGTCGAGCCGTAGAGCTGTAGCCCAAGTTTTGAAGTGCATATAGGATAGCGAAAATCTCACTGTGCCTCTTCAGAGGCAAAAATCGTGTTCCTCGTACCTATGCATGAGGTGCGCTTTCTTAAGGCGTTCAGGGTTGGATTAGAATTTTTTCCTGAGGCGAACTGGTGACCGTAAACTTGAAGGTCCAAGTATATTACAAGTTATTTTTGTATTGCCTATAAGTTCCTAATATTTCATAGGTCTACGAGGTAATTAAGAAAGAAAATTGTAGTTCTATGTGCTTATGCACGCGATGCGCTTAAGTATGAAGTTAAGAGCCATAGCTGGATTTACAATTTTCTCAGAGTCGAACCAAGGACTGTAGACTTAAAGTCCAACCACGTTATCAATTGCCATGGTAATGTTAATGTATGCCTAAAATTTTATAGCTCTATATTGCTGAATAAGAGAGGAAATCGTGGTTCTTTGTGTGTATGCACGCGATGCGCTCAAGTACGAAGTTTAGAGCCATGGCTGGATTTACAATTTTTCCGGAGTCGAACCACGGAGCGCAGAATTAAATTCCAACCATGATATCTATAAACATTGTACTGCCTATAAATACATAAAATTGCATAGCTCTACATCGCTAAATAAGAAAGGAAATCGTGGTTCTTTGTGTGTATGCACGCGATGCGCTCAAGTACGAAGTTTAGAGCCATAGCTGGATTTACAATTTTTCCGGAGTCGTACCTCGGACCGTAGAATTAAATGCCAACCATGATATCTATTAAAATGGTACTGCCTATAAATACTTAAAATTTCATAGCTCTACATCGCTAAATAAGAAAGGAAATCGTGGTTCTTTGTGTGTATGCACGCGATGTGCTCAAGTACGAAGTTTAGAGCCATAGCTGGATTTACAATTTTTCCGGAGTCGAACCACGGACCGCAGACCTAAATTCCAACCATGATATCTATAACCATTGTATTGCTTATGAATACTTAAAATTGCATAGCTCTACATTGCTAAATAATAAAGGAAATCGTGGTTCTTTGTGTGTATGCACGCGATGCGCTCAAGTACGAAGTTTAGAGCCATAGCTGGATTTACAATTTTTCCGGAGTCGAACCACGGACCGTAGAATTAAATTCCAACCATGATATCTATTACCATTGTACTGTCTATGAATACTTAAAATTTCATAGCTCTACATCGCTAAATAAGAAAGAAAATCGTGGTTCTTTGCACCTATGTTCTCCGTTTATTTGCACGTAAAATTTGAATTCCCGCCGCGACGGAGACTCAAGATGGCAGATTACATTAGACAAGTGCGTGTCATGACCTGTCCTTTACCGACCTTGCCAGCAGTGGGACGGAAGAAAGAGGAAGGTTTGGCGGGGGTTGGCTGGGATGGCTTGGCGGGGTGCGGAGAGGGAGTTTGAGGAGAGAAGGAGAGGAAACCTTGTGGTCATCAACCGATCTTCCGAGGCGGACGCGTCGTTTTCGTCAATTTTTCCTCCTCGGGGGCCTCACTTGCGTTTTCGTACCTCGGTCGCGGTCGTCGCGATGCATCCCTTATTTCCATAACCTCTCCCGAGGCATAGTGCCTTCAATCTCCATCTACGGAGATCCTTATCTGTTACCTAGTAATAGCCGCACGCCGTGCATGTTTTCTACATAAGTCTCGAGTCTCTGTCCATTTGTGTAGTTGCAAAATACATATATATTAACGGTCCCTCTCCATTGTGATAATATTTGTAGTGTAGTGCATGTTTGTGAGGCTTCGCCTCGTGACAAGCATTAGCGATTTATGCTAATGCATAATTAGTCGTAGTTACACTAACTTTAGGGTATAGTGTAATGCATGTTGGTGAATACTCACCCCCTGCCACACACCCCTGAGGTGGCTTGCAGGGTATTTTGTAGATGTACGGAGGGTAATATTAGAAGGATACTGGGCAGAGTGTGACGATAAAGTTAGGCAACTTAGATACTTCAGGTAGTTTGTGCGAATTATTTCCCTAGTCATAATGGAGACCAAATTCGAATGTTATATTTTAATTTCAGCGTCTGTAAGAAGTGTGAAGTAAATATTGTAATATTAATGGTGCAAAAATATAGTTTTGTATGACCAAAATTCTCAGTAATTAAATAATTATATCTACATTTGTGTCTAACTTGACTCAAATTTTTTAAGCCGTGCGGCTGAAAAGTCTTCAAAACGGCATGTTTTTTTTGAGATTCTGTAAATATTACTGCGGTGAGTAATAGATTAATTTTTCATTATTTGTTTATAAAACATGCAAACTACTCACTATTAGTTTTTCGACGAAACCTAGGTGTTAAAAAGTCCTAATTTTTAAATATTCTTCTCCTGGAGTGCACAGCCGTAATCTATCCCATGTAAAACAGCTTGTATTTTCAGACAAAGTGCTCGAAAAGTAGTTCGGCAAATGGTTAATATTTTGATATCAATGGAAAGATAAGAGTTTTTTCTTTAAAATGAGGTCAAATTCTTAAAATTCTAGGTGAAATGATTTTTCGCTCAAACTACCTTAAGGATTCTTTCTTTTTAAGACGGTTTTACACGAGGGACTTTATTGTACAATCTGATGTACGTATTGATGTGTATTGAAAATGTCATCGTGTAAAGCGGTGAATTGCTAGAATGCATGCGCAAATGCATAAACGAGAGATGGGAAAAAAGCCCCTACTCATATTCCGACCGTGCAGTCTCGCATTGCGTAAACAGATGCTACTTCAAATTGTGCAATAAAGTTCCTCGTCTAAAACGGCCTTTAGACCTTGCTTGGAGTACGCTGTCGGTACTTGGGCTACTTCTGAGGTAGGCTTAATTTCCGAGTGATAACGCATGCAGTGAATGTCGGCAAAATATGTATAGGGTCGTTACAGTAATTTCATTGGCGTTACAAGCTTTCTGAAACAACGAGGACGGGAATCGCTATGAGCTTCGGTTGAAATGCAAGGTTAATCTTTTATTTTACTCTCTAGACGATCTATTTTCTGACCACTTCGAAAGCATTTTACGAATCCCGACACATTGCGGTAGATTAGATCGTGAGAATAAATTTATGGGAATACACTGCCTCACGGAGAGGTACGAAATGTCAATTTTCCCGCGAACGATAAGAGATCATAAAAGCTGCCATTGAGGTGTTATTATTAGGCTGGTCAATTGGTAATGTAGCCAATTAGTTCATTTTCTACCCTCTGCTTCTGTATTTACATGCTAAGTAGTACTGAACTACTGACAGCTCGTCTGGAATGCATCCTGTATCTCTAACTCTTCTATCTCTGTCCATTTTCTGCAGTTGCTTAATACATTAATAATCATAGTTCCTATAACATTATGAGCATACTTATAGTGTAGTGTATGTTGGTGAAATGTCACATCCTGGCATGTATTTGCAGGTTTTTGATATTGCATAACTAGTCGTCGTTTCGTTAACTTTAGTAGGATAATATAGTGTAGTGTATGTTGGTGAAAACTCACCCTCATACCACAAACCCTTGACATGACTTGCAGGGTATTATCTAAATTTAAATGTACCCTACTAGCCACGTCAAAAGTGTGTGGCAGGAGGGTGAGTTTCCACCAACATGCACTACACTTTATCCTACAATTTTATTGAAACTACGACTGTTGATGCACAACCAAAAACGCACAAATACTTGTCAGTAGGTTAATTTTCACCAGCGTGAACTGCACTATATGCTATCATTGCCATAGACATGATTATGAATGTGTAAGCAACTACATAAATGTATGTACATATAGAGATACAAGAGTTGTATTATTGTATTTGTAACAGAGGGCTGTTAGTAGTAATTAGGAAATCAAGAGAACAACGTTAGAGAGAAAATGAAATAATCAGCTTCACTACCTATCGAAAATTCTAATCAATTAAGTATAAGGTCTCAATAGAAGGTATTATAGTCTATTCCCGTTCGCGTATTATAATTGCTGGTTCACGTTAATAGTCGGATAATAGTTATAACTGTACAAACGGCTCTTAATTGTTAACAATGTTGCATGAAAAATGTAGTTGCTCAAATTGAAGCGACCTTAATGATGATACAAGTAAGTCGAATCGCCGATGATGAAGTAGGCAGTGCAGTCTTCGTTTTCGAGCAATTCCGCGATAACCTCGATTAATTCAAGTAGCAGGGCCAAAAATCTACGACGTACATTGCTAACGCATTACTCAGAAACCCTCCGTGGGGGTGCATGTTAGGTGTTACTTAGCATACGTGCACAGAAGTATGTAGGCTTTGATAAGTGCTTGATCCATACGAGAAGTGCTTTTATTTGTGCAACCTACAAATGCTGCATTCACTGACACGATTCCCTGCCGCATCTCCTATCCTAGTCTTCCAAATGATTTTGATGACTGCTATTGTGGTGCGCTATTGTGTAAGGAGTTTACTTTAAATAGCTGATGTAATAAGCTGGCTCTATTTTCTATCAACGCAAAAAAACCTCGATAAGAAAGCCGCATTTCGACGTTGGGACTATCAACCAAGCTAGCCAACTTTAGTCAAAATCCTTGGCCCGGCTAATTGTCACTCCCCTTTTGACTGAGGGCTGACTGTGATAGATTTTTCGGTCAATAAGAACCCAGGCATTTTAATTAGTTTGTTCTAGTTATATTTTTATGACATATTTTGTGGTGTTTTCTTTCAATAGATTATCATTCGAGTCGGCTCATCGCGCGATACTCAAAATTCCCTCTGTTGATCATCTATTGCTCTTAAGATGATCAAGAGAAACCGTCTCATGTTTATACCTAGGTATTTTGTATTTTAAATAAAATTTTCTGAATAAATAAATGCGTAAAATGTATTTATTTTGAAAAATAATGTAATAATTATATAAACTTTACATTTTTTCCGACAAAAGCTGACCTTTAATCACTGGCGCCGCGAAAACCTCTATTCCTGGCCAATTCCAAAGTGTTCTTGTAATGGCTGATGTTATTAGCTGGATCTATATTCTATTGATGCAAATAACCCACGAAAGGAAAGCTGTATTTCGACGTAGGAACTATCTGCTTGCCAACTTCACTCAAAATCCTAGATCCGGCAATTGAATATTCCCCTCATGATGGGTACTTCGATCAAAAATAATCCAGTACCTCCATTCAGTGTGTTCAGAGTATATATTTTATGAATAATTCGAAGACATTTTTCTTTGATTACATTTTCTTGCGACTCGGATCATCGCGCGATTCTTTAAAATTCCGTTGATCATTTTTTTCCCTCAAGTTCATCGTGGGAAACCGTCTTTATTTAGCGACAGTTATAATCCCGCTTGAAACGGAGTTGAATTCCTGGAAACCGCTTCACGATCATTCCCGCTTCATCTGGTTGTCCGTATTCATTGCTCGCGCACTCTAAAGTTTTATTACGGTGGAAGTGTGTCGTCGATTTCAAGTGCGGGAACTAGTTCAGTAGTCGTCATCCTCATGAACTATCGAGTAGAGAGAACAACGTTCCCCATTTTTAAAAGCCAGCCGTCTCTTGACTGAAACAGGCACTCTGTCTCTGTAACTCTGACCCAGGTCTCTGTAATCGTGTAAAATTACTTTCCAGACAATATTACCACATATAATTAGTATTGAATTCGCATGTATTTGAAATGAGTACGAGGTTTACGGTTAATAAATGACTAAATTTCATTATGCAGATACATATTTTTTTTTTTTTTAAGTTAGCGAAGGTTTAAGAGAGGGATTCTTGGAGTTCTGGACACTTATTTCATCTTATTACATTTATTAGTGAGGGCGTTATTTTTAAATAGGTATGTACATAGAATGAAACGTAAAATAATAGTTAAATCATTTTAACTGTTTCAGGCTGGATCTGGTGGAAGTTGTCGATATTTATAATGAATAGAAAACACTTTGTAATCTTCCACAGATTTATTTCTATGGCACGACGCGTTTCACAACACATGATTATGCCACAGTGTGGTGAAACGCGTCGTACCATAGAAATAAATCTGTGGAAGATTACTAAGTGTTTTTTATTCATTATGAAGTTAAATCAATTTATTCAATGAAGTTTAGATACCTCTTCCGAGTGAAGTTTGGAGTAGTGCGGTGAAATAATATGTTTTGATACTTTTATTGTGATTGCTGTTGAACTCTTACCAGCGTCTTAAGTAAATCGGCAAACATGTCCAATGCCGTTTGGGGAAGGGGATCACGCGACCGAAGAATCCATGATGGTGACTTTTGTTTCTTTAAATGTTCGTGAATTTTATTTCTTTTAATTTCTTTGTATTCCAAATCAGTAGATTTATATTGTGCTATTATCATGGACGGAGTCTAATGCAGCCTCCCCTATTTCCGTCCCGAATTTCTATTTCCTACCTTGCTTTTCCTCTGCGCTTACCCGATATACTCCCTTCAATCTTCCTTGCCAACATGCCATTCCTTCTCAATTTGTTTTCCGTTCGTTTTCTCTGCTTCCTCCTAACCTCTGCCACCATCTTCCTCTCTTCGCATACCGCCTCTTACGGTTCGGATTTACCATGTCTGGTTAACATTATAACCGATAGATAACCTAGCATATACGCTTACTAGATGCCGAGAGATAAGGGGCCATTAAAGAATTGCGTAAGGTGATTTTGGCAACTTTTTGAACCCCCTCCTCCCCCGTGTAAGACTACGTAAGATTTCATGAACCCCTCCCCTCACGATCTTACGTAAGTTGCCATACATTTTTGGAACCACCCACAAAGATAATACTACATGGGTGATTCCATGTCCAAGTGTGCAAAATTTGACCTTACCACCTCCGGTTTTATAATTTTTATTTACAAAATCATAGGATTTTTGTGAAGGACCCTTTTGCCCTTCATTAGTCCCTTTTGAGAAACGTAGAAATATGAATTTTTAGTCAGATATCGATAATGATTTTCGATATTTCGCAATTCACAGTAGGCACGACTCGCAGAACACTAGATCTTCACAAATGCGATGTCTCCAAACTAATGAGCGCAAGGAATTGATCATACCTTTTTATATAGTTTAGCATAAATTCAGACATACCAGACGCGGTAATCTTACAAAGTAAGATTTTTCATTCGACGATAATTTTATAAGTTGATAAAAATACGATCTCAGAAGTAACTTAAATCTTACGTAAGATTGTCGCGGGACTCCTCACCCCCCCCCCCCCACCCCACCCCCATGTAAGACAACGTAAGAAAAGCTCAACCCCCCTCCCTCACCAAAACGTATTGCGCAATACTTGAATGGCCCTTAAGGGTTTTTATGTATTACATCAGACTGAAGAACTACCAATCGGAGAACGTATTAGAAATAGAATTCTCACCGATAAAATATTTAATCAGAGATTATAATATTGGGTCTTGTTTTGCCTTCCTCGTTTCTCTACATTCTCTCCATTCTAGGAGATGAGCTATGTTGGTGCTGTACAGAATCGATTATCCGACTCCCGATTTAAAGATGTTCCGCACTATCCGTGGTACAGATCCTTAAGTTGAAGCTGTACTCAAGCCAGTTTAATTCATGCAAACAAACGTAGAAATTATACTATCAGTTTTATCTCCAAGGAAAAGGCTATTGGCAGAAATATTTTATCACAACCATGTCAAAAAATGAACGGAAAAGCATAGAAATATCTAATTTTTTTCGCAATTCATTCTCGCACAGAAGCCTAGTGCATTATCCGAGGTGTTCTCAGACCACATTTCTTCGAGTAATCGAGGCTTAACTATATTAATGTCGTACAAGGTCCACGGGCTTTTTGCGGCCTACCTCTACAATAGTAGGTATATAATTATTTGATCAAAGAAGAATAATATTTTAACTGAGTTGACACTTTTTATTTCTACAATATTTTAAATACCTAGATGTATTGTTACCAAATAAAAATTTTTTAAAATCTTAATATTAAAATATGCTTTATTGAATAGCAATTAGCTTCTGTAAACTGTTTGCATAAAGCGCAAAAATTCTTCGAAAACATCTTCATTTATTTTTTAACCACCACCTCTCATCCAAATATGTCGGGAGAAAATCATCGCAGGTTCCCTATATTTACTGAACAATTAAAATTTTTCATTTTCAAGTGTCCCTTTAAGCTTTCGATCATTCGTGTGTTTTAACCTCCCGATTAACGGAGCTTCAGTATTATCCGAGGTACAGATACATTTGTTGTAGCTATACTCAAGCCAGTTAAGCTCATGCAAACGAACGTAGTAATTAGATAATCAGTTTGACCTCTAATTAACAAGGCTATTGGCTGAAGTTTTTTTCACAACCATGCCAAAAAACAAGTACGGTATAGCATGGAAATATCTTATTTTTTCGTCGTTTATTCTCGCACATAACCCTTACATATTGTCCTAGGTGGCCTTAATTCACATTTCCTCGGATAATTCAGACTAGTGAAAATGGAACTCCCCTCGAATCAATTTTTTTCTGTATAAATACTGTGATGGATATTTGCGAAAATTTCATCTTCCTATTGTCGTATAATTGAGTGATGTAAATAGTCGAAAACATTCAAGAGTCTTCTCTCCTATTAGATTATAATATAATTATCCACATATCCACGTTGGATATCCAGTAAGGAAAATGTTTAGGCCTGCATCAAGTAATGGGTGTGTCATCTATTGTATTTTGATTTATTTATCGTTTGCGTGGTATATTCTGAGTTTTCATCTTCCCAATTGATCCTCCCAAATGTTTTACATATTTTCATTGATTATCATTGCTACGCACGTAGTTACCCGTTATGTCATAAAGTTCCGTAAGGTTGGTAGGAGAATTGATTTATTTGGTTGGTTCGTATATTTAGGGGAGGTGACCAACAGCTGAGGTCATTTGTGCCGTTGAGGACAGGTGAGCTGGGGGGTTATTTTGTAATCTCACTTTAGAGAGAATACGTCATAAAATCTCACTTTTTCGTAGTTCAACTCCCTCACCCAGGCAGCGTGACCATCTTCGGATCTCAATCGGTGAATTGCCGGTCATGTGCTGCTCTTTTAGACGATTCATCCGCTCTGATCCGTATCTTTCGACTCTTGATCCGTTTCATTATCTCCGCCTGCCATTAGTTCCATCTCACCTGTTATAAAGAACGTGACATGGAGCCACCATCGTTTCCACGTGAAGCTTGAGTTGCAAAATAAACAAGGGCGCGAAAGATACAAACGATTTTAAATCGGATTTTTGTAATTTGCTAAACGTGAAGAACTTCAACATTTTCAACTCGAATATATTGCGCACTTGAAGGTATGCTTTGTTTGAAATGCTTATGTTATTATTAGCTTGAATTATCTGTGTATACATTTCGTATCAATATTTCCCAAACAATGTTGCTGATACCTTTGTTTTCGTGTGCCAATCCGCCAGTGTATGGAGAATGGAATTCAGTTATTTATACCGTAATTTCATAATTTGAACAAATATTGCCTTAAAATCTACGTTCTTGGTAGATATTTCCCGTGCTTGTGAATCGAACACTAATTAGATGCACTTAATTTTTTTTAAATATTGAGTGATCGCTTACATGTCGCTTGTAGTTTGGACTGTATTGAGATTTTCGTGGTATGTACAGTGTAAGATATCTTCCGTAAGATGTTGAGCAATCTGGGTATTCGCTAGTCTCGGTATCTTCTATTTGATATAAGGTAATTTAAGCTTCGACAATTCACGAACCGTTCGTGAGCCGATCATTAAGAGAGGGAAACGGATCTCCCGCCTTTCCACTAAGAGTCACTAAAAAGGTGAGATTACAAAATAACCCCCCTGGTTGGTAAAGGAAGGAATATTTGGGGAATGGAGGAAGGTTGTGCAGAAACCCGACGTCTGCATTCTATAACCTTCTCCTGGGGGCTATTCTGTAATTTCGCCTCACGGAACGTGACGTCACGGATCGCTCCTCATTTGGGAAATATTACCGAAAGTGGAGTTGTAAACCGTATATGCCAGACGGCGACACCATCGACTCGTTCATTTCGGCCGAGAATGGTTCATTTCCCAGTTCTTTCGGTCGTGGAAATGAGTTTCCAAATCGCCTGCTAAATGCTAGGCGATTTGGCGCTGCTGTCGTTTCCGAATTTGCATAAATCCCGCGAAATTCGCAAGGTGAGTTTGCTGTTATTGTGTTTGAAAAGTAATTAGTATTTTTGTCCAAGTAACCTCTCTGTCTTAATAGATTTTCAACGTTTACGTTTTTCCGAGTTCCATGATTGTCTTTTAAAGTCAACCTTGACGCCGCCATGGGTAGTGGCAGCACTCACTCCGTGAGTACTTCGAGAGCGGAGTAGCTCAATTGGATCATTCATTTGAGTTGGTGCTCCTCCGGAAGAGCTATTTCAGAAGTGGAATTACAGAATAACTCCCCTTGACGGAAGAGCGCCAAGGGGACCACTGTTCAACGTCCCATCCGACAGATGGAGTACTATTCCTTGAACTTCTCGCAACAAGGTACCCCAACCGCTTCCCTGACGCGCCCGAGTATACTCGGGCAAAGTTATACTGATTAGCAGGTGGCCTAGTTATCTAAAGTTAAGGGGCAACATTAAGAAATTATTGAATAATTCATTAGTTATTTGGAATAAAAATTAAGCAAAAATATTCGGATTTGCCTCCGTTTAATGCAGCTGAACCTGAAATAAAAAAATATTACTTTTTTTTTGACCATTTTTGTAAAAAAAACCGTCAGGGAAGTGAGGATCGAGATTCCATTGAAAAAATATCTAGTACTGCCGAGATTCAAACCCAGGCCGTCGGGATGGGAAGCCAGTACTCTATAACAACCCCACCAACCTGATCCCCATTGCTTTATGATTTATTCGTATGCTTGGAAAATCATTTATTATTTGCTCCACTTCCTTCCAACGAAATTTCTGCCGGCATGCACATTTCTTTTAGTCTCGCCATCTATCTCAACTCCCTCTCTGGCATGCGGCCAAGATCCACAAAAATGTGTACGTTACACTCCGAACCATCCCTGTCAATTATTTCACCACGTTTTTATTAGTTCGGTTTCCGTCATGTCTGCCTGTCTGTCCGAGTGAAATATTGCAACCGAGTTTAAACTAACTTCCCGATCAGCTACAGACTTGAAATTGTAACCATAGCTCAGAAGTGGATGACAATGCAATATTAGCTGTCTATTATAACAAATAATTGATTAATTAATTAACAATTAATTAATTAACATATTTCCTGATGTGCTAGTAGAGGCTTGTAATTTTAACCATAACTCAGAAGTGGATGACAATGCAATGTTAGCTACATGTTATAACAATTAATAAATTAATTAACGATTAATTAATTATTTCAATTCCACACACTGTCAGCTGAATAGAATCTGAAATACATCGGGAATTTCCTATGTGTCCCTGTCAGTGTCTTATCGAGATGTATAAAATCGATTGGAAACTTTCACCCGGGCATAAGACTAAAAAGTAGAAAATAATTATAAATTAAATTCTTCATTTTTTTAATATACCACGTTTTTAAAACGGACTAAAAAGTATAAAATAATTTTCCCTGGGCCCTTATAAATTTTTGACGGTGAATTTTTAGTGCAGGGGTCGCCAACCCATTTGGTCTGGCGGGCCACTTTGGAAATGCATCATAACTCCGCGGGCCGCATATAAAATTATACATCCCCATATTAGATTTAATCCCACTATAGACATTTTTTTGGAGTGAAAAATTGAAACATAATGAGTTATTATTATCGTGTTTACTCTTATTCTTGCATGTAAACATAGATAATATAATAATAATGATACTAAGCGCACATTGTAAAAGTGTGATAAATCTCGCGGAAAAATGTTCATTGCGGGCCGCGGGTTGGCCACCCCTGTTTAAGTGGCTGTGGAGATATTTGTAAGACTTGAAGAGAAAGACGTGGAGCGCAGGCAGTAGATAATAGAAGTAGATAATCCGGATGAATTCACAACTAATAATCAGTGCATTGCAAATGGTAATAATTGTGGGAGTTTGCTCAACGACACCTGGTCCCTTTACTCCTTAATTATCATTGGTTGCCTGCGCCCCTCGTTTTTCTCTTCAAGTCTTAAGGCCGTTTTACACGGGGCTCGTCATTGCGCAATCTGACGTATGTCCAAAGGCGCAGTCAAAATTGCGTCGTGTAAAGCGGTTAATTGCGAGAACGCATGCGAGAATGCATGGATGCGAGATGGCAAAATAGCCCCTGTTCTAATTTCGTTCATGCATTCGCGCAATTGCCCGCCATATTAGAAATTAATGCAGCTCTAACCTGCGCAATGACGTGCCCCGTGTAAAACGGCCTTTACAAATATCTCCATAGCCACTAAAAATTCACCCTCAAAAATTTAGAAGTGCCCAGGGAAAATTATTTTATACTTTTTAATCCGTTTTAAAAACGTGGTATATTAAAAAAAATATTTAATTGATTATTTCCAGTTTTTTTTTCGTTCGAAAACTGCGTCGGCCTTTGGCGTATTTACCATACAGTTTTCAATTCACAAAAACTGTACCGGAGCTCCTGACATATGTGAGACATTAGTCTGCGATACCATATCTTCAGCGAAAGAGAGTAATTGCAAAATATGTAGGTACTACCTTCGACGTTCACCACTACCTTACCTCTGGGAAACACGTTACATTGAACGAGCTCCTGATTTATTTTTATGCAAAGTTTAAAGGCATCATAAGAGCCTTATCTATTGCTGCTTCTCTGAGGAGGGGACTATCCAATAGCCATGACACGGATTTCAACGAATGTTGCCTCGGAGGTAATCGTAGAATAGTGATTTACGAATCACCCCATATTTAGCGTTTTAAACATTGGTTGAAACAACAACTTAGTTTAAATTCTATCATGGCTACCCGTAGAAACCCTTAGAAACTCCCTCTTAAACCTTTTGCATCCGCAAGACATTTCTTTAGACGGTATAACCTCCCTAATCCTTTCCATCCTCACCCATGTTACATGAGTCCTCTTAGTCTGTCCTCTTTCTCTGCCAATATGTGCATATATTGGCATAATATTTTTGGACTACTTCACTATTTCAAAATAACTTTTATCGATAAAATCACCACCCTATGAAATAGGTTCTTAATTGTGGCGACTTTATGGATAACCGTAATTTTATCATTAAACTGATGGAGGCAGGCGACAATGCGGAATATTTCTACGTTTAGCATGGTGCATAGAACTCACTTTGTACTCTGCACAATAATTGTTACCTTGAAAATGACGCTTAGTCCTTGAAATCGATGGGGAATAAACAGCAAAAGTGGAAGAGTTCAAAGTAATTTATTTTCACCTTGCTATTCGTAACTTTATACCATTTTTCAAGTAATCGAAAAATTTAGTTTAGACGGCCAAATGATATATTTATGTTGAGTTTACGGAAAGATTTACGGTAGAATTGGTTACCGGTGACTATACTATTCATGGATACCGACTATAGGCATGGATTTTCCGAGGAGGTATCAATATTGGTGAATTATCTTCAGTGTTGCTAGTTCTACTATCGCTAGGCGTGAGCCGATAACAGATTTTTCGTTCCAATAACCCGATAAATATAGCATACCTAATAAGGTAGTGTGAGAGTTATAGTTTGGGCTGTAAAATATCTCCACAAAAGTTCTTAAAATTTTATTTAATTGATCTAAAAACTCCTGGTATGAAAATTAACACTCCTCAGAATTATTCTATGTCAATGCAATATTTTGGAAAAAAGAATAACTAGTTGCATAACCTTGTTTTGGTTCAACGCTACCCTTGTCCTAGAACAAACAAAATTCGCTGAGGTGAAAAACCTTTCTTATGCAATAGATCCTGAATGTATTGTTAAAATATTTTCGCTACTTCTGAATGGTGCACGTATTTTTTCCAGGTAGATGAGAGGATGCGAAATTTTCGATGCGGACATGAACAGCTCCATGTTGAGAAAGTCTTGAACGTAAAAACACTATCGTATTCTGCTGCACTAGTAAAAATGCGAATGGATTATGTAGATATTATTTGTGTAAGGATTGGCTTCTGGTATCCCGGCGATTAGTATATTTATGTCAGGGTTTACTTCTGGTGTCTGGCCGATTGATTGGGTGCCTGGCATGGACTTTCCCAGGGCCTATATCGATATGGGTAGAGCACCTTTATGTATGCCATACTTCTTACGTAAGTGAAAATGCATTACTCTACATCAACGTTGTACCCTACTTCCCCCCCAAAAACAGCGCGCGGCAAGCAGCCTTTGCCATTTCCGAATTCCTGTAAATAAATATTCTGAGTAAAATAAATTTTAAAATTCCGGTGTTTTTTCTGTGGTTCTGTCGTGCTCAATAATTTCGCAAGGGAAAAGTGAAATTTTATTTTTATCTGTTTCCCCTACCTGTATGAATCATTTGTAATACTAAGAAAAATGAATTTTTCTCATACTTCTTTGATTGTTTGTAATTATTTTTATATCGTTTCAAACTAATAATAACCTATTCTGGCATAATGAACTGCTTTATATAATTAATTGTTAATGTGAATGTGATGTACTGTAATGTTACTTATTGTTACGATGGTTCACCTTGGTGTTGCAGCTCGCAGTCAGGACTAACAATGAGAACTTTGGTTTCCCAAACTTCTCTTTAATTCGTAAAATGTGATTCGCATTTTATTTTTTTCAGTAGGCAGTTTTACTCGTGTTTGTCTTAATCCGTTTTTTTGTCTCTATGACGAATATTTCTTGAACTCATTCCTGTATTAACTCCTAATTGCCGGCTAATACTAGCTGCGTTTTCTATTTGCGACCTCACTAATTTAAAATATCAGGAAACCGTTCTACGATCGTATTGTAATTTTAATCAGATATTTATTTTTTCGTATTTTTAAAGTCATAAAATATAATAATGTCCCCATTGATTCCCATGCTTTTCGTGATTTGGCTCGGAAATCTTTTACGGGCTCAAATGCGGTCCCTTTACTAATTTTTCCGAAGATCAGACCAAGCCTAATGAATTTGTCGCTCCGAAATACCTTAAAAGTATGGTGTGACATCAAAATCGTTAAGAGGCGTTTTCGAGATAAATATTTACGTACGCACATTCATACAATTATTGATAGAGTACAAGATAGTTGTATAGGTGGATAGATATATTTCTCTAACTCTTGTCATTAAATTCATTGCGTCTATTGATTGCGTCTCAAAGGTGGTTTTATCATTTTTTTCGAGTCATTATGATTGAGTTCAAAACTGCTACCATATTCTTTATCTCATACATGCTTACATTTTGCCACGCTATCCGCTAGCGTTATCTGGACCTCAGGATTATATCATATCGAGTAGATACCATTACTAGGTGGGTTGCGATAATTGGAAGTTCCAGGAAATGATATCCATCCACTATTCGAACGGAGTTCGGCTTCGGGTGAAGAAAGAGGGGAAGGGACTAGTCGCTCTCGGCATTAAAGCGACGAAACGGTCAAAAAGCCGCACATTCGCCAGACGTCCCCGTTGCCACGGACGCAGGAAGACTTGTTTATGTTTATACGCGCGCGGGGTGAGTTCGTAACCAAGGAGAATCTCTTCGGCGGAGCACCACCTCCTTCTGCTGCTGCTGGATGGGCGGAGCGGCGTTGCCGGTTGTCGCGCACGGGAGCTCTCATTCCGAAATGCATGCCGCTCGCAGCTCAGCTTATGTGTATCTCGTGCGTCGAGCGAGGGAGAAAGGGAGTCTGCGCTCAAGAAACACCAGTGCACTTACAGGTATTAGCACAACTTATTATAATTAGATGCTTTGCTGAGGGGCACTGCACTCAACCCTCGTCATCAGAAGTCATCAATTCAAAGATGTGTTTGCTGCAGCTCTTCACTTTTCACCTTTCTGTTTTATTCCCATCAGCTTAACATCCTTTCAAATACTCTTGATTCACTCTAGCCGTCTTTGCACCTTAAACATTAGGTTTTGTGTGTGGTGCAATACGACCGCCATTGCCGAAGATCCCTATAGTTGAGTTATATCGGCTGATTCTTTTATTTATTTAAAGATAGTAGTCCACATACAACAATAGGTATGACCATTTTGCGGTTCACTCATAACAAAAAATAAACGAGGTGTACAGATACATTTGCTAACTATTTACGGAAAGATAAGTTATGAGGAAGTCTGTAAAGTCTTTAAAAGTGCAGAAAAAAGGGAATGATGTCGATAGTGAGTGAATTTAATAGGGAGGGGAGACGGAAGAAGAGTGATCGTTTAGCGAGTGATAATCTGGAAGCGGGCGTGTAGAGTAAAGAGACTGTTTTGGCGGAACATGAAGGAACTCTGAAACTCATGAGCGAAAGACGTTCCTAACAGTCAGGTTTACAACTAAGGGATTTGTAAAGGAGTTTTAGGTTTCTTATATGAAGTGAATCAGTGATCGGGCGATTGGAAATATTCAGAACTTTGTTGAAAAATGTATACTGCGGGAAAGGAGCCAGTCTCTCAACAACCATCGGTTTCTAATTCCAGTCAGAATATATCTTTGGACAACGCGAGTTTTAGCTTCACCTTTAGAAGCCAATATCCATTCGTGATTAAGTTTTTTTTAATGGAAGAAAATTGACTTTCTAAAGACTGAAATGCTTGAAATTTTGCAGTTTTGGACCCAACTAGTACAGTTTCGTACATGAACATGTACCACCGGCTTCTCTTAACTCACTGTAAGTAAAAGGGGTTATAGCAAATCATTCTCGTCTCCGGACCCGACGCTGAGGTTCAAAGAACTAAGATACTAAGTCTACTATAACTACCGAGAAATCGAAGTCTATAGTTATTTTTTAAACCTGTACATCGACAAATTCAAACCCAAGGCTGTGTGAAAAATATGTATGATTTATTAGGGACAGGCGTCCGACAGGAGTTCTTATTTTTTTAACCAAATATCATCATTTTCCGAGAAATAGTGTTTAATTTTTAAAATCAGATATTTGAAAAACAGCGTAGAAATTTGCATGAATATATAGCATTAATTATTTTTAAATAATTAACTCGAAATAACATATTACACGATAAAACAAAAGTATTAACAATATATACAAAAGACAGCTTGACGGAAAAGGAAGATTAGTAGGTAACTTTTTCTTTTTCTTTCGTTAGTGTAATTGTGGACGGGGTGTAAGGACATGTCTATGGAAGGGTGGTTGGACAAAAGTTGGGAGTCCCACCCATGATGATATTATTTAGCAAGAAGGGCTATCGTAAGTTAAATTTAAAAGTAGGCGGAAATATTCTAGAAAAGTTAATTAATTTTGCTCCTTTGGTGTTTAAATTGTTTACTCGTTTCTTCAATTAAAGAAAAGGCAATCCATTTGCTTATTTTGTTACTTGTGCATTGTATTGTTATGTTTACATTGTAGTGATGTACAAATGTGATGAAATGATGTGTCGAAGACCCTTATGTTGAGCGTAGCGTTGTTGGATTCCGGAGCTCGGTACGTGAGGGAAGAAGATGACCATAGTTTGTTGGATATTGATAGGTGGATTTGGAAAAGGTTGAAGAAAAGGTTAGCTTGTTGGAGGGGAAGATGAACGAAGATTGGCTGAATTTGGTGGAGGAACAGTGGAAAGTAGCCTGTGAAATTTTAGGAGGCTGTAAAAGTGATCGGACGGATGCTGCGTATAAACCTATGGTTTAGAAAGTTAGGGTTAAAATGAAAATACCATTTCCGTGATACATTTTATTCTTTTCATTGAGGTTGATGACTGAGGTATTTGTGAAAGGGAAGGGAGTTGATAGAGCGTACGCTTAGTAAAGACGTGCTGAAAACATTTTAAATTTATATGTGGCGCGTAGCGTTCTATCTTAATGTAGTATGAGCGAGATATTTCCCTAGTCATAATCGAGACCATATTCGAATTTTATGTTTTAATCTCAGTGTCTGTAAGAACTGTGAAGTAATTACTGTAATATTAATAGCGCAAAAACATAGTTGTGCATGACCAAAATTCTCAGTAATTAAATAAATATTTCTACATAAGTCTCTAAATTGACTCATTTATTCACGCCGTACGGAAAAAAAGCCTTCAAAACAGCTGTTTTTGCGATTATGTAAAAATTTCTACGGTGAGTTATAGATTAATTTGGATAAATAGTTAAGAAAACATACAACCTACACACCGTTAGTTTTTTGACGAAATCTTGGGGTTATAAATTCCTTATTTTTTCAGTATTATCCCTCTGGAGCGCACAGCCGTAATCAATCCCATGTAATACAGCTTGTATTTTCAGGCAAATTGCTCGAAAAGTAGTTCGGCAAGGGGTTAATATTTTGATACCATTGGAAATATGAGAGTATTTTCTTTAAAATGAGGTCAAATTCATAAAATTCTAGGTGAAATGATTTTTCGCTCTAACTACCTTAAGGATACCTGAACGTAGAGATTAGAGACTGTGCGTAGACTTGACGCATAGAAGAACCATAGGGAAGAACGACTTCTCGGTACTGGCTAGAGCATTCGGCGTTATATCAAGGGATCCGGGCTCGAGTTCCTGCCTGGCCTAATTATTTTTCCCTCTGTGGATTTTTCTATCAACCACACCAATCCATTCTCAAAACACTTAGGAAATGGGGTAGTTAAACAGTCCATAAAACCTACTTGTCAGTTGGTGGAATACCGGAACAGATGATGTCATTGTCTACTAGGCTACCTATCTTCCATTTTTATTTATTTATTTATTTTTTTTTTAATCCTTAAAACAGCCTTAAAGGTATTTTAAATGAGGCATTTTAATACAGTGGTTCTCAACCTTTTTGGCACCAAGGCACACTTGAGGTGTTTGGAATTGCAGACGGCACACCAGTGAACAAAGAAAATGTTTAATAGACTTATAAAAAATAAAATAAACAAAAACCGGTAAACAAAACTTATTGTTTTAAACAAAAAAAAACAAATTTGAAAAGTATCTTTTAGTTTCATAATTTCATTTATTATTATTATTGATCTTTTATGATTTTTATATGAGCGGTGCAGCACACTTGGCAGAGGCTTGCGGCACACCAGTTTGTCGCAGAAAGCCGGTTGAGAATCACTGGGTTAATAGGCAAAAATGGACGATCACACTTTAGGCATGGGTGGTAGTACTAAAAAAAGTACCGGTATTTTTTTGATGAGTATTAAAACGCAATAATACTACTCGCCCGGTAGTACCGATGAAAAAATACCGGTATACCGGTATTTATAAAATTGATTAAATGTTTTAACTAAACACAAATTAACGTACGTTTCACCTTAATTTTCCGGTATTTCAGTCCAAAAAGATACACAGAAATTTCCATCCATCGGGAGTATACATCGGCTATTCAGTAAATATATTTTATTTTACGCGCTCGTCGCTTTTTTATTTTAATTTTATATTTTTCAAATAAATAAGGATAAATTAGGAATCCGTTTTAGGCATTGTCTGCATTGGGATACCTCAAGACAAATTACAATACGAATAATTGAAAAAATAAGTAAACTGAGACCAGATACGAAACATAAATAAATGCATGAAAAGATAACAATTTATTGTTTAATCACAACCTGTCGTGCATACAAAATATATTGAGTATTAACCGTACTATTAACAAAAAAAATACATCTGAATTTTCTACATTAAGTAACCATTTTTTTACTCTTTTCAAAAAAGATGTTAAATAATTTGAACCTCTTATACTATCTGACCATCTAGGAAATAATTTTGGCCCTACATAGATAAATGAGCGTTTGAACAGGGCCAAATTTGGCTTGGGCAAAATATACATTTTTGTAGATCTTAGGTTGTATACATTGGTTTTTTTGTTCTTCTTTAAGTTTATTACCGCTTCTGAGGTAGAACAATTTCAATACTTTGTAAACGTAAAGATGACGTAAAGGGAATAACTGTAAATCCACAAATCTGGGGAAGGACGGTTCAAATTGACATTATCTAGCAATCAGTTTCACTATTGCTTTTTGGAGGATCAGCATCAGATTGAGCGAATTTTTATAGGCACCTTCCCAGCGTTAAAAAAAAATTTTATCATTGGTACTACCGAATACAGGTATTTTTTGCTCATCCCTATCACACTCATCCTGGGAGGTGAAAATCCTCCCTCGGCGGCACTCGAACCCGCGATATTTGGGTTGGTAGGCAAGGACTTCACTCCGCCGCCGCATCTCCTGTTTAGTCCTCCTTCAGTGTCCTCATCGTCTCGGAGGATGGGCTCGCTCAGACGGGTAAAGGGGAGGTGGGTGTTATACCAGTGGTGAGGTGCTCTCGGGTTTCAGAAAGCGCCAGTGGAGTAGCACATCTTCCTCTTTGAGCACAGCAGCGGCGCACGAAATCTCCGGCGTCCTTCTGCACGGTGGGCTCCAGCCTGGATGGGGAACAGGTGTTTGTCCTCCTCTTTTTTCGTGACGCACCACTCACTAGTTGCCGATGTCCATTTATTCGCTGAGCTTTGGAGGCGGCTCCTCAGCACATGAAAGGTGACTTTTATGGAAGTGACGAGTGTAGTGTTGTATTGATGCTTACCGCTTCTTGCAGGGCATCTCCGATTTTATTTCTAAAAGAAAAGAATGACGCAAGTAAACGATGAGTATAGAATTTTAGAAAATCGATTTACTACGGCATTGAATGCGTTAGGACGCATCGCAATCTTCTAGTTCCACAGGAATTCTTTGAATTCATAAATGTATATAAATTACATTAAGTATGTATATGCGTCCATGAAGCGTAATATGAATGCAATTTATTTTATTTTTTATCACTCAATCGGTAGTTACGTGAACAATCATAAGTCTTACATATATGTGATCTCTAACTACAAAATACATTTCCGGGTAAAAATTTACATTTGCATTTTTAACAGTAAGACCTCCTCCGACAAATTAATTTCTTATTTACATTTGCTACTTCTAAGCGACCTTTAAGGCTACTGTCATAGTAGTAACTTCCAAGCCTAAAGCCGCCTATAGATTTAGTATTCATCTTAGCGCGTGAATCGACTTTTGCTTTGCTGTCCCAAAACTCGACGGTGATGGTTGGAATTGAAACAGTTGCTGGGATTGTTATTATTTAAACCGGGAGAATATTTTTCAATTCACGCCATTTTAAATTGCATTTTTTTAATGGCGAGAGGATGCAAGTTATTGTGCATATATTGTGCATGCATTTTGCGATGTTTTTAGAAAATGCGCCGGTTCCGTAAAATAGATGGCACTCTGTTTACAAGAATTAGATGTTTGTGAATAAATCAATCCAAACTTAGGAAAGCCTTTGAAAGATTGACAGGGAAATTTGTCCATTCGATGTATTGCTGAGTCTCTTTGATTTCTGTTCTCCCTGAAGAGAGGATCATTTGCTCGTTCAAGTTGAAATGCTGAAGAGCAGACACATTGAAAGGGAAACGAGTATCCCAAGAAAACAGTGCTTCGCTATTAGTTGCTTTTATTTTTACTCCGCGATTTCACGATTGACAGGTGTGTTAAACTTGAAAATAAAATATTGATGGACCCCCCTAGGGTGTCCATTTTGCAAAAATATATTTTCTACACGATATTGTGTCGCTTTAAGAGTTTATGTTTACGTTTTGGAGAGGTAGTATGTTAATTCGAGCTCATTATTTTTGACCTGTGTAACGGAATTATAGCTTGAAATAAACTCTTGGCAGATTTCACTGCCCTCAGAAGTTAATTTGAATTCAGTGGGCGTATCGACGTCTGGGCAACGTCTTGTCATGTAACTAAAGATGGTTCCTACTAATGAAACGTGTGCTGAATCACAATTAAGTTGGCTGGCGGTACCATCGTCATTCATTCATTAGCCTTCGTTTCTAATAGTGGTTGACTCCGGGCTTCTTTCAGACCCTATCCCATTCTAAATCGATTTCTCTCGATGTGTTCTGGTTTGCCGTTGTAATTGTGGTCCTTCCCTCTTATCGAGTTTCTCGGTTTCTTAACTTAAACTTAAGGATGTGTAAGTTTCTATGTATGCATATTTGGCCCGGTTAGTATATAATATCTAATAAACGTTCACCACAATATGACTTATCCTTTACGTTAACTCGACGTAAACTGAGAGTTAGGGTTTCGCATATTTCGTCAGACTATCGTTTAATTGACTGAGCATTTCCGAGGCCATACATTAACTTTGGTTTTTATACCGAGAAATTATTTCCCAAATAAATCCGTGACTATACTTATCCAGTTCGCCATCCTTAAAAAAGTGTCGGGTTGGTGGGGTGACTGAAACACTGGCGTCCCTCGTAGAGAAAGACGGAGAATCCCATTTCAAACTCTTGATATGTCTTACGCGCTTTTTTATGTTTTTACTCCTCAGCCTGTTGGTAATGTTTTTTAATTCCTCAGCGTTAATATTTTATAAGACTAATCAAATGAATTATCCATAACTTTTTCGGGGCCCGTCTATTCATGAAAATTAGTTATAATCACAATTAATCGAAAAATTAGCATTTCTTCATGGTTACTAACACATTACTTAACAATGTATTAGTACCATGCATTTCTTGAAGTTAGTTCTTTCATGCTTGATTTTATAATATCTGGTAACGTTAACTGAAGAATGACCTACCTAGCCTTTTTGTTAACGTGATGTTGACTGAGAGTTGAGGTTTTGTGTATTGAATCAGACTCTGTTAGTTGACACGAGCGTTATCGATGGAAAAACGTATTAATTTCGGCTTTTATATCAAGAAATATTTATAACTAAAAATAACAAACCGTGCCTATACTTATCCAGTTTTCCATCCTTAAGGGGGGTTGTCATTGGGATGGATCTGGTCTTCCATCAAGAGGTTCTGGATTCGAAGTTTGGCTGTGGCATGGGTTTTACAGTGGAATCTTGATCCCGAGGCGGGTGCAATGTGGAGAGCTTTTAAGTGCAATACTCCGTCCGTCAGTTGGGACGTTAAACTACAAGTAGCTTGGATCTTTTTGATAAGAGTAAGATAATGCAGAGGCCAGGTTTCACTCCTCCCTTCCTCCATCCCCCAAGGAAATCCGTGCCTTACCAATCTACTTAATTCCTTTAGAATCGAAACAACATTTTATCGAAACAACATTTTATAAATCTTGCTGCTCTCCGCTGTATTCTATCTATTCCTTAGACTAGTCCTATTACGTAATGGTCCCATATGCTAGCGGCATACTCCCAAGTGAAGTCTCACGAGAGAAAAATAGCATTGCTCTCTAACCTTTTAACATTTTCCTAGTACTCTTTTAATAAATCCCAATTTTCGACTAGCCTGTCCGCAGATTTCCCGTACGTGTGCCCTGAGTAAGGGCCACACATAAGTATTTAACTTACTCTACATTTGATAGTTCGGTTTGATAAATTATGTTGGTTTCGTTGACCGAATTGTTCTTTTTCCAAAAATGCATAACAACGCACTTTTTAAAATTCGATTCTGACTGCCAAGTATTGCACCATTCATTTATAGCGTCTTTTTATAATGCAGTCCTGCCAGACTCATTATGATTACAGCACCGTTTCGTCTGCGAAGAGGCGAATTTTGATCGTAACAATGGTAGTGATGTCATTAATATAGAAAAGGAACAATAATGGACCGATGACACTTCCCTGGGGTACACCTGATGTTACTTTCACGACATGTGACCTAACGCCATCTAGAACTACCATCTGTTCGCGGTGGGCTAAGAACTCTCTTATCTAACATTTTTCATCTACATAATACGCTACTTGTCATATTGTAGTTTGCGTTTGTTAATGGATTAGGTGCTTAATTACTTCATGTGAGATGAAATTGCTACAAAGGGAAGGGGTCCTGAGTCAAATGCTGACGCCGACGAGAGTATTATTTATTGCTGCATGTAATGTTCTTACTTCCCATCGAGCCTCCGTGGGAGCGTGTGGCAGGGGGTGTCAGGACAGCATCCGTGAAAAGGAGAGGAGATAGAGGAAAGGGATAGGACAACATAAATAACGAAAGTGAATAGCATCTTAGTGGAGTGTTTTAGTGTCTCACTATGATTTTGTTGTAGTCATTAATGGTATGATGGAAGAAAAATTTATATACCTATCAGTTTAGCTTATTATTTCTCGTATTTTGTCGGTTCCATCAGTTCTGGAGATGTAGTGCGGGGTTAAAACATTATCCTCCGTGTCATGCTGAACTTCCCATGATCTAAATTTTCAAGGAATTTAATCCCAGCGTGTGGCCTCCTAGTCTCTAGCGGCCTCCAAATTAGTCCTTCCAGAAGCTGTGCAACATACTTCGTTTGCTCGTTGCAGTTTTTTAACAGCGCGGATTTCATATGCATTGTGCTTTTTTCGCGATTAAAATCTCTCTGTGCAGAGTACAAATTCCTCGCTGGCGTGTTTGAGATATGGCCTAACTACTATTAGAAAGTAGATTTCTAATGAAATTCATCTAGCATCTCGGCCAAATTGTGCTCCTCGCCGCCTTTGACTATGGCATCCTATCTCCCATTTCCGTGTAAATATGACCATGATGAAATTTATTTCCCTCTATGACGTAGAAAGATAATATTATTGAATCAATCTCAAGTCTTGTTGTGGCTACTACATCCGGATCTTCTTATCGAGCTATTGTTCCGTATGCCTATTTACTCCTGTGCCGACAGGCGTACGTACGTCTTAGTTTCATCTGATATCTCGGTTATCCATCCTCTGCATCCCGTTACTGCACCAAGATTTGAAGGGTCATGTTACATTTATCTCCAACAATACAAGCCTCAAAATCAATAGAGCGACACTCTTCATGCCTTTCCCCCTGTTCTTGGTTAATGTCTCAAATATGGTGGGCATAAGTGTGTCTACCTTTTCATTTCCTGACCCCATTAAAGTTTCACCGGAATCATGGAACTTTTTTCTCGATACAATTTTGGTAAACATTTCGTATGCGGTATAGAAGCTGTTTGCGGTTTAACGCGCTGTATAATAATTTAATGCTAGATGAATAATATCAAAACTGAAAAAATTCTTTTTATTACTTACTCCAGGGGCCATTGAAAACAAAGTAGGTCTTTGGCCTCGCCAACAATCCGTCTCCAAGGAATTCTATCCTCTGCCATCTCCAATTCTGCTCCCATCATTCTCAAATCGTTCTTTACTTGCCCTTTTCATCTCAATCTTAGTCTCCCTGGTGGTTTCCTTCCTTGAAGTCTTCCTTCCCATACTCTCTTTATCATCGAATTTTCATCCCTCCGCAGCACATGGCCCAGCCATCTTAATCTCTTGCTTCTGACTACTGCGACAACGTCTGGCCTGTTATACAGCTCTCTTATTTCTCTGTTTTTTTTAATTCACCATTTTTCTCCTTCTAGGGTAGGGCCAAATATTCTTCGTAATACTTAATATTCAAATTATTATCTGAAGAAAAAAATTGAGGTATGTGCGACTCAGCGTGTAGTCTGTGATGCCGGGCATCTTTTAATTAACCGTATGTTTTAAACATATATGTTTTAACCAATATACATACATACACACACACTCAGTCGTACGAAAACATGACGCTCAAAGGCGTGAATAATTTCATTCAAACATAGGAGGTACACGAAAGCTTGTGCTATTTGTAGTGTCTGATGTCTGTTCGACTCTGCGTGTAGCCGGGGAGTCTGTGTTGCCGGGCATCAAGGCGTAAAAAAACACATCTTGTTTCGCCCTTTTGGAGAAGGAGCGGAGCAGGAAGAAGGGGGTGGGGGGTTTGGATTGGTCTGTGTATGTGTGTGGGGAATAAAAAATATACTGTCTGCCCCCTCCCTCTCCTAGCATGGGACGTAAAAAGACAGCAGCGCAAACGCGCGCACTCGACAGCAACAAGGGCCTCCTTTCGCCTGCGGGGGAAAGCAGGAGGACCCGAAACGCGTATTTCAGCGTTCCACAAATTTTCCCGTGCCCGCTGAAATGCCGCCGGATAAATATTTAGTCATCTTAACCCCAAAAGAGAGAGAATTCGGACCTCCGAAAATACGGGATTTATATTCGTGCGGTGAAGTCAAGAGTGACTCTGGATAGGTCTGGAAAAGTAGGGACGAAATGTGCAAAAATGGAAGTCAACACTGTTAATGTTTAATGATTAATATTCTTTCTACTGTCGGATTATTCCAGGCAGGGTGATCTTTGACTGGCAAGGCTCTTTCCATGGATTAAATAATGCTGCGTGCACTAAAGTTTTGAATATTCGCAAATGTTTATTCCGCTGTGTTTTTCTCAAAGACCGGATGCATTTTTAAATTGAAAAGAAAAGATTGGAAATGGGAAATAAAAATATTGATCAAAAATTTTTTTTTAATGTTCATGCATCATATATATCAACGAAGCAAATTTATCACTTTTATTTCTCATTCCCTTTCAAGGTAGGCACAGTCTAAGAGGTTAGTTAGTGCTTTTAGGCCTAGGGAACTGTCTATCTTTTAATCATTATCTCCACATTTATCCTCCCTTTCCTTGCGTATATCTCTTTTCCCTCTATTACATCCATGCATTGCTTCAAACTCGCCCTCCTATTCTTAAGACTTCTAATTTCTTCTAATCTCAGAGTCTCTTCATTCTCATTCATTTATGAGTTTTTCGGTCCAACCCTTCCTTTCACATAATTAACTTTCTTTGATTTTATTCTATCCTATGTACATAGCAGAAGTAAACTCAGGTGCTCTGTAACTTCAAAATAAACACTTAAACTTAGTGATTCAACAAGGTTTAATAGATAATCACGACCCCACGACTGGCCGATAAATTATAAAGATCTGCAAGCGGACTTGCAGAGCCACTTACACCTGCAATTTTCGTCGAAAGTCGCTTGCTGGAAGTAACTTGCGCAATTAACTTGCCAGTGTAAACTCACCGTAACAACCTACTCACATGTCCTCCATGGAGCAAATTACCTCAGTTTTCGGTCGCCAACTGTGCCAACCAGCCTACCAATTTCTTTCTTTGACTTTCTCATTACGATTGCTGGGTGCTGGACTGATTTCTGCGCCTTTTTGAGTGCGTCTCAGAATGTTTGCGTTCTCGAGTTTCGACGCGTGAACGTTTTTTTCCTCCCCGGAGGCTCTCTTTATTTGAGAGCGCGTGCGTGGGTCATTGCCGCCAATGGCAAGCAGAAGAATCATCCAAGGACAAGAGATTCGTAGAGTCGGGTTCGCCATTTCTTCCCGCTTTCTCTCGCCAGCGGAGGAGGCGTGCTGCCCCCTCTTCACTCCTTTCCAGACGAAGAAGATTTTGCCCACACTTCATCAGCGTCATCCCGAAAAACTTTTTTTGTCGTCGCTTATAATATTCTCCTGTTGATTTTCTCCGTCAAAAACTTTCTCTCCTATTTGATCATCAGTTGTGTCCAGTATAGGCAGGCAAACCAACAATTATATATTGACGACGTTGGAATACAATTCTGCGTCTATTGGTTTCTGTGGTATGGCGTCGTTTTTCTGCGGTGAAGACGCCAAATTAGCATATTGATATGATATTTCCTCCCATTTCTAGTTTCTCTGTATTTAATTTTATTGATTTTTCCCTAATATTGTGTGAAATTCGTTCTCATTTTGAAGTTGAGACTGACTTAATATATAAATACGCTAACCTCCATCCTAATTTTATGCATAATATTTACTTTGAATCTTAGAATAATTTTCTCTTGACCACGCCCAAGTTTCGTGTCACACAAGTTAAGGTTTGATGTGCTAATTTAATCATTGCAGGAATTCAGGAAGGATGGCGATCTTATGCGTTTGTTAGATTCACTTTTATTCCATAATCTTAACGGTGCTTTTTGATTGATTCGTGTATTTCATATAGTAACTTTATTTATTACTCTTGAACGATAGGTATTTGCCCCTTGGCCTACTTAAAGGGTAAACTGATTTGTTCGTAGTCATTTCTGTGGTAGATGTTTCGGAATTTGATCTCGTATTTTTTTTCGACTTACTCTATTGCTGTAATCACTAGGAATGTCCTTTCAAGACATATGTCGACCTACCTCCATGGTACGATTAGTCGTACTCAGAACATCCTAATGGCAGCCAATCCCACGGGTAGCAAATCACCTCAGTTATCGGCCGCCCCTCTTGTTAACCGCTACTGGCAAACCAAGGTGTACAAGAATATTTTTCCCGCGCATATATGACTGAAACGAAAGCAGCTTGGGACACTAATCCGCCTATAATTCCTCACTAATCATCCCTTCACTCTACCAATTCCATTTACGTATAAGTACAGTTCTTTTAATAGCTGCAGATGCCTTGAAGTCCCCTGCCAAACACCCTTACGGCGGCTCTCAAGTAGTACTACGTCGGTGTAGATCAACGGCTCCTAACCTATGATTCGCGCACCCTAAGGGGTACGTGCTATGTTAAGAATACGCGAAAAATCTGAATAATGGCGGGTTTGTGGTTGAAATGGCAGTAATCAACAAACGTTTTGCCAATCTATCTATATTTGAAAATGGGTGACAACGTTAGGGATAGTCAAATCAACTAAAGGTTTGGAACCGCTGATGTAGATGAACGACTACTACATTACGCTGGACGGCTCCATGAAAAAATATGCAGGATTTATGATACGAAACCCTTCGATCATTAAGTATCGACTGTTAGAGAGTACACTGTTGCCACACTTCACACATCTCTGAATTCGGTTCGAGGGCATAGCTACAGGATACTTGTATGTACACAGAGAGGCAAAATCGGTTGCTCCGTCTGATATTTCGTGCGATGATTGTTGCGCGCATCCTCCATATTCCTAGTCAGTTTCTAAAGAAGGGTTTACACTGGCCAGTTTATTGCGCTTGCTACTTGCAGTAAGCGACTTTTGACGTAAATTGCGCGTGTTAACGGCTGTGCAATTCCGCTTGCAGAACTTTTCAAAGTTTCTGCAAGTCGTGTGCAGATGCGTATTGTTGCCAATGTAAACAGTAACCAGTATGTCTTCGCTCTAACTCATGAAAAATTTTCCGTCTTGGTAAAATCCAAGCTCTGCAGAAGAAACTTGAGGAAGTATCTTGCCAGTGTCAACCACCCAGCACAAAGATGGAAATCATTGCGGTGCGCTCAATGATTTTTCACGAATGGTATGTTTGGAAGTGGTACGAAAGGAACACCGTGTAACTTGTTCATCCAGACGTAACTGAAAGCAATGATCTGTGGACAGTAAAAGTCTGTGATTACGATTTAAAGAGAATACCTTCTAGGAAATCTGCTAACCCGATAATTTTTTATAGGCGACGCGTAATTTTCTTGTTTAGGTCTTGATTACGAGAAGGTAAATATGATCTAACACATAGCAACACTATTTTATCAGTTCGTACCGAAGCACCTATTCAAATACCCAAGTTTGTATCGCTCTTTCCCCTCCTTGAACTTTGGTCTGAGTCCTCAAAATTTTGGATTAAACTCAAGTAAATCAAATTGTGGGCATGATGCTCACTTGGACAATACTTCCGAGAAACTTTTTTTCTTTAAAAAGTAATTTTCTCTCACTGCTCGCCTCTTTTTAACCATCGGGATTGGGCGGGAAGGAACTTGCTAAGAAGGTGGCGGATTGCGCTAAATACTTATTATTACAACCATTGTCGCTTTTGAATTCTCCCTGTGACATCGTTTTGATTCCGGTATAAATGTGGCAACATCAGATGCGATATCACGCGAAATATGCATCTTTCAAAAAGTCCTATAATTACTGCGCTGATCTCCTGCTGTCAATCCTCGTTATTTTCTATCCGAGGTCATTCCCCTAGCGTCCGCAGATTTCATTTTTATTTTCCTCGAGGCGTGCCTCTGATCCCTTTCGTGGCTCGTGTGTTCTACGGATTCCTTGTCACTTTTCATCCCATCACGACCGGCGGGGCGGTGGCCAGCTGCCGGAGGTCCTGGTACATAAAAGGCGTTTTGTGCCGTCGAGGACGGGATGAGTGGAGGAATACGTGAGGTTCGAGGGCGGGTTGCAAAGAGCGGAGCTTAGTCACTCACACTTACTAAGGAGTGTGTGTGTGTCTCCCCCGACGTCGGATGAGTTAATTACTCTCGAAGGAGTCAACTTGGCGCTCTTGTCTTGGCATTAGCGGCGAGCAGTCACGTCGTCACGGCCTGTGCTTCTTGTTCCGCCTTAGGGCTTCGGAAGATCAACTCATTACGTAAAAAAATATTCCTATACAAAGGCGTTGACGTGTGAAATATGTTTGTGGCATTAGGAAAACTCACCCAAATTCTGCCTCTGGGTAAACGCGATGGCCCAAGTGCGGCATTAAGTCAGCGTCTTTGTATATATATGTGAATTTATGAAAATACTGAAACTTTTAATAGTATCTGCAAATGTGAAAATGGTAGATAACTGTATTCATACGAACAATAACTTATTAATAAGATAATGAGTTGCTATAGGTAACATATTTCTAAATTCTAAATTGTGAAACTTTTGATAGACGAAATGTGTAAAAAAAACCTAAAATGTATGATAAATATTAAAACTACATGTATGCAAATATGAAATGAAAGATAATTGTAATAATGGGAAGAATTTTAACCTAATAATGGGATTTCTAAATGTAAAAATGTCATATAACTCTTTTCCGAATTCCTAATTGTGATAATTATGAAATATGAAACTTGTAAAAAAACCTATACAAAACCGTACCCAATGTAAAATTCTACAACTTTTATGTGTGTAAAATGAAAACCTTCAAAAAGGTCAATGAAGAGGGGTAAGCAAAATTGTATTTTCCCTCAAAAAATGAAGAAAATTTCAAATGTGAATAGGTTTGTACGAGGCGAATTCACACTTCGGACATGCAGCAGCACTAACTTCGAACGATTTGATTGAAGAAATACGAGTGTGCATAGTTTCCATGAGAGCTACCGAATATGTTTCGCGAAAAAGTGATGAATTAGTGTGTTAATGGTAGTAGAAGTCGATTTTGGTTTGGCCACGTAGTTTTTCGGGTTAGTAATCATAATTTTGAATTTCAACTTTAAAATCAGCATGCTCAATTAAGCAAGCCATTCATCATCGCCATTCATGGCTGCGTACTGGTGGTGAAAGTGTTTGAAGGTTGATAGGTAACTAATTTCTGTTCTCAAGTAGGAAATATTTTCGTTTTTTAATGCGATCATCTCATTTTATATACCGTTTCTCTTTCTCCATTGTTAATGTGTACGGACGTAGAAATGGACTATTTTTTAAATTATTTTTTTTCCGCGTCACTGAATTCTGCGTTCGCTATTTTAAATGACGGTTGTGGTCATTCCAACTATTTTATTCTCAGTTGAGTTTCGGCCTACACTTGATACCATCACTATCCCAGAATGTTAGTAACTGTCTGGGATTCTATGATTGCATAAGACTGCATTGTAGCTGTGATAATCTTACCTACGCAAGGAATGCGGGCTAGCTTGTCTTGTTAATAATTGTCTGGCCACATACTACCTTATGTGTTTTTTTCTTTCTTGATGAAAGGGGTATGGAAATCCACCTGTAGACGGAGCAAGTTGAAGATTGCCAGCGTCTGCTTAGGATGGGAGCTTTTTTATGTGAATGATTAGCTTTTTAATGTGCCCACGATTTAAGAGGCTCCACCACGGCCGTGTCGTTCAAATCAAATACATTATTCCACCTTTTTGTGTATTCGGTTTTTTTTAAATCCTGTTTTACGCTGGTTACCTGCGAAACCTATTGTAAACTAAGAATAAGGCACAAAATATGCAGATCATTCGACGAATATATTTTTAATGAACACTTTATACCGGCCATAGGAGCCGACTGCAACGCCATTTCTGTGGAATTGTCGCATTTAGACTTCAATTATCACAGTGATTAGCTAATTACTTAAAAAAATGAAGTGGTAAGATGCCTATATTTTATTCAATTTATCGGGAGTTTTGCCTTTTTGCAAACAGTTTTATGCGGTAATTGTATTTATATATATTATGGAAGAATACTATTTTTACGTGTTTCTCCCATTCAGCATCATGTAATTTCAAGTTTAATCTGCGAGAAAAACAGCTTGGGAAAGTAACATTTTGCTTTTCATTTCAGATAGAGGACACATTTTTCGGCAAGTAGCCAGAATTTGAATGGAATCACATTTAAGTTATATGAAGGTCAAACCACCTTAAGCAAACGGATTACCCTACGCTCGACCAGTTTTTACAAATTTCTTATTCATTCCGGAGCGAAGATAAAATTAATTATTTCTTTTTCCATCTCTTAAAAGTCTTTAATTCTCACCTCTTTGCACTCAAGTCAAATATATGTCCAAATTTTATTCCAAATAAATACAGAGCGCTTTAATGACGTCCAAAATTGTGAAGTAAATACAGGGTGTCTCAAAAAAAAGGTGCACTGCTATACATTTTCGGATTCTACACCTGAAATGGAACAAAAAATGTAGAGTTGGTTTTTTTTAAATTCCGCTATGTTTAGCGTCTGTCTACAGGTGTTTTTTTTACTAAAAAACATCACAGCTTAAGTACGGCTAAAGATTTTGTATTAAAATTTGGTGGATGTTTTAAGCTCATCAAACATTTTATTAGGAAAAAAAATTAAAACTGTTATGATTTCCCGTTTCAAAATGACGGCCGTTCCAAATTTTCAATGGTATATTTAAAAAAAAGCAGTTAACTTTACAAAAATTTTCTAAAAACAAAAAAATTATAAATTTAATTGTGGCTCTAACGGTATCGTTAACGATACGGTGTATACTAAGTATTTACTTTCGTAAAATGTTGAAAATTGTGTCTGCCGAGTAGAATCCATGAAAATTCATTGGAAATTGAGGATCCTCCATGACATGTTATCATTTTGGTTGCTTTAATAATTTTTCCATTGTGAAATGGTTGGCTTGTACTTGGCACTCATTCAAGGAATTTTAATTGTACGTCAATGCCCTGGAAAGGTCAATAGCCCACTCACATGGAATAGAGTACTCCCCTCCATTCTTCGTTATGCAGTGCTAATTTCCTTTCGCCGTGATAGCTCATATCCATACGATCCATCTCAATTAAACTTCTTGGTCGCTGTCATGGGACCTTAACTTCCATTTACCATGAAAAACATTATATATTGTGCCTCGAAAGTTTCTTTAGTGCTTTTAATAAGCCCATTTTTGTGGAGTAGGACTAAATTGACTTCCAAGGCAAAAATAGATTTCCCTATGTATCTGTCGCAAAAATTGCTTGATAAAAATAACCAAAACTTTTCATCACGTTGCCCCCGGTATTTGGAAAAATCCTTTTAGCCATAATGAGTAGAGAATACCCATATCATTGGCTTTATCCTGGAAAATTATTAATGGAATGGATGGAGTATTGATATTGCATTTAAAATTCGCCCATATGGAGCCACATCGTTTAGTAACAACATGGAAATTATATAGTAATAAAATTAATGTGCCCAATCACCCTTTTATTTTGGTTACTAGCTAATAAAATCAGTTATGGAAGGCAAACTTTGTTTATTTTAATTGTAATGGCGCTGCAGTTGGGTCCTCTGGCTTGAAAAATTGTTAATTGAATAAGATATTTATTTATTTATTTATCAAAAACTCCAAAAACAGAAACTAAGGCCTTTTCATTGGGTTTAATAAACAAAATAAGTTAAAAAACAACAATAGTAGTAGAAACAAACAAATATTCATAATATAAACAAGGTAAGATTGAGGCGAAGATGACGTGAATGTTACGCATTACGTTTCAGTTAGGAGAAAAAGACGTTGCGTGAGGAGAAAAGGTCAAGGGTGGGGTGACTATTAGTTAGGGCATTGAAAGATGAAAGTAGGCGCTAGAATAGTGATCGTTGGGAAACGGAGAGACGGAATTTGGGTGTGTGTAACAGACTCATATATCGAATGATGCGGAGTGAAAAATAGGAAAGATGAAGATCAGAGCGGAAGGACCCATTCATGATGGAGTGCAGGAATTTAAGGTCCGAAGTCAGCCGGCGAAATATATTCTTCCACTCATCTTTATCATCAGTATCATTCATCTGCTTTCCATGAGCTATGAAATCTCATTTAGGAAAGAAGTATGTTTAAAACGACAGAAACTTATGTGTTCTATGGGACTTCTCATTTGTTTTGATTCACGTAGTCGCGAGGGAACAACTTTAAAAATGGTTCCACCGCTGAATGAATCTAATGATAGAGTTTATATTGCCTACTTTTAGGAAAGAGTTTACTCTGTTTGATTAAAACAACAAAATCATGCTTTTGGTGTATCGCTGTTTTTTTCGAAAATTAACCTTGAAATGACAGTGTTAAATGCGATATCATATGATGCATGGGGGAAAATAGTATTTTTCTACCAAATACAAATGCAACATTCGCGAAAAACTAAATGAAGCGAATTATCCGAGAGAATTGAATAGTATTAAAATGCACGGGCCTTGCAGTCATTTTTTTAGTTATTTGCTGATCAATGTAATGATTGAAGTCAAAATGCGTTAGTTCAATGTAAATTGAGCTGCAGTCGGGTCCTATGGCTTGAAAAAGTATTCACTAAAATTATATTCGTCGAATTATCCGCATATTTTTATATTAATTTTGTTTTTTTTTAATCAGGTAAAGACTTCATCAGTGAAAGCAGTATTATTTTTAAACAATACATTAGGTGAGGTGGAATGCAGCATCTGTTTAGACTCACACTGTCTCGGTGGAAGCTACTTAATGGTTACCGTCTGCTGTTTGGTTATTTCGGCTGGCGATCAGTGACTTAAGTCATTTGCGCCTTTTAAGGATAGGCTAGTTGGTTTGTAAGAGAGGGATAATTTGGGGGAGGAGAGAAACCCGGCATTAGCCAGTTTTGAACGGAAGGTGCTGTGTAGTCAGATGGGACAGTTACTGGCGGACAGAGTATCATGCCTAGGAGTGATCTCCGTGTGGGACATAAATTGGGATCGCGATCCCTTTGCAAAATCTCCGCCACCGTCGAGATTCGAACCTGGGCCCTCGTAATAGGAAGCCAGTTCCTTAGCCAACCCGCCGGCTCTTGTGGATGCAGAGATGGGTGAGTCATCGATGGTTAAAGAACGAAGTTTTACCATTGACGGTGATAGTTTCAATGGCCTATCGATTTCAACTATCGATACTTTTCTTTCGGTGCTCCTCCTTAATAAGGCGGCTTTACACAAGTTGCTTCAATGATATTAGACTTAGATATCGTGGTATCGACAGTGGCCTTAGGTATTTCGATGTGTAAGCACGTACTTCTATGGCAGTGGGGGTCGATAGCAGTAGTAGTCGGGATTCCCACTTGCAAGGGAAATAGACTGGCGTATATGATGCCAGCAAGTACAATTGCGATTCTGCGATAAAATCGCATCGTATGTTGTGAATTCCAGGTCACATGGCTCCGAGCGGGGATTTGAAATGTAAACAACGGGTTAGTTGGCCGGAGGAGTACTTCTTGTTACGTTTTTAAATATTTATGTTGACCTGGAATCATTTTTAGTTGTTAGAGGTTAACTAAAGCTAAGACTTGTTTGTGTGACTGCTCATGCAATGAATAATTCCAATTAAAATTCTCATGCACAATACGCTCTATAGTTACACATAGATATATATTCAACATAACGTATAAAAATTTATAAAGTCAATGATTGCCTCTGCAACTCTAAGAGTGCGATGTAAAAACGCATTGATTGTCGGAATTGGGTGATTTTCTCAATTTGCTTAAACTATTTTGGGGAAAAAATCGGAAGTGTGTGTGAGTATAACGATGCCCTGCAAGAAGTGGTACACATTGATACATCGCTACTCCCACAGAAGTCAACTTCCATTTGTGAAGTCGCCTTCACTCAGACGTTCCGAGTTGACCAGAGAGACTTTATCGGTATATACATACATTCGTCTAGCCGGCGGCGAAGCCTTAGCGAGTACCCCTCTCCAGTATTAACCAAATATTCGTCCCAGTTAATCTACCTGAGTAATCCTTACCAGTCATCCCTCTACAAAATATATAAGACATTATTATTTTTTTAGATGTCGGCGATGTTTCTCTATATGAGGAATTTCACGTTGACTGTCAGTGTAAACTAGCGAGGCGTTTACAGAGGTCAGAGAAGGAGGGCTTTCTCAACATGGTCTTTCTGAACGAAACTTTTGTCTGCGACGTTTATGTGCATAAATATTTTCTAGGAAGGTAATAAAAGTCAGCCTTACTTCATAGCATTCCTTCAACGAAGAAGATGTCTATTTGACGCCCCCCCCCAAATAAGTGTACCCTTACATTATGTCACACAGTTGACTTTAACGCTCATTTATGTTTTATATTAATAGATACTTTCTATTCGCTTTTGTCAGAAGACTTTTCTGGCTAGCCAAGTTGTTGGGGACGATTTATTGAGTGCACAGGAAGTTAGGACTAAGGAAATGCCTTGAATGTCACGTGGTTTTTTTGTGCTTTAGTTCATTTCGAAGTCTGTCCTACAATAAATAGTCTTGGGAGGCAAAAAGGGTGAAACATTACGGAGTGTTTCAAAGAATTACGCGTCTGTCATTCATCATTATCATTTCAATCATGAGGTCGGTTAACCTCTGCCCTCCGCTTTCCCCTTTTCAAAGCTCATTCTCTTCATCGTAATTTGGTGTATTACAAACTGAATGGTAGGCTTTTGGACTGTCCCTGCTCTAATTTACCCCATGACGAAGTTAGCGCTGTTCAGATAGAACCCCGAAGAGAAAGAAGAGTTCCCTTCCCCGCATGAGAAAGAAGAGTTTTCTTGAGTTCCTCATACCATCTGCTCTCCTTATATCTTCCGAAATTCCTGTTTCATATTCCTTCCTCTTTCACGCTTCCCCAGCGTTCTCCCCTTCTTATGCATCACCATCTTCACCAGGCTCTCACCTCTCAATACGTCTTCCATCCACCTTTTCTGCCTTCTCCGAACTTCCGCCACTAACTTCCTTCCCTCTCCCACCATATCTACTTCCTCCTTGTTTTTCATCCTCGCCACCGAGCTTACCCTCTCCAATCTTCTCCAAATCATCATCTCAAATACCTCTACTGTGCGCGCATCCCCTTTCCACATTGACCACCTTTCCGACCCGTACATCGCCACGCTCCATATTAGTATTTTCACCAATCTTTCCTTTACGTAGCTCCTCAGACCTCAGACCCTTTACGTATCTCCACCCCTCATCAATTTCCTTCCCTTCGAAAATGCTTCCTTGTCCATGGACAGTTCTACTTGTGATGCCTCCATCATCAAAGCCATTCTGCTCCAAAATACTACCTAGGTAATTTTTCCACCAGCTCTATTTTATGCCCTCTCACCCTTTTATTCACCCTCTCCTTAATCTCATCACCTTCGTAGTCATATGACTTATATTCAACACATTCGAACAACATTGTACCTCTAACGCAGTCATCATTGTTTGTAACCCCGTGGCTGTATGACTAACCAGCACTCTTAAACTTGACAGTCCCAGGCGTAACTTCGTGGAACTGCATTCTCATTAGTTTATTCCACACATAAAAAATTTAGGTAACAATGTGTCTATAAATGCGGTCATAAAATTTCTTTTTTATGCGTGGACTATACGAAGTCTTTTTACTATTGCTAACCAGCACTTGATCTTCTGCGAATCTCACCGGCTTTATCAGTTTACCTCCAGCCTTTATTCCCACTTCAGTCTCTACCCATGATTCTCTTAACAATTTTTCAGATTGATCGTTACTGGCTTGAACCAGGATTAAAGCCCGTTTAGTAAAAATGGCTCAAATTTGGATTTTTCGGGTTCGCGACGTCAATATTTCGTCACATGGTGGAGGCGCGCGCACAATTTATTTTCCATCCGGCACAAGGCCCTCGAACCAGTCCGAACACGTTATTGTTTTCTCCTTTATGCGCCTGAAATTGGGAACTCAAAGAGTGTTGCTGCTCTGAAATCCTTTGAATGAATCGGAAAAAATTCGCCCTTCCCGTCCATCCCCATCGTCCTTGCACCGCCCAGGGCGGAGTGGGTCGTCGGTAGTTTCTCAAAGGGGGAGAGAAAGAAGGTGGGGCGGCTCGCTCTTCATTTTTTTATTCGTTTCATTTTATTATTATTTTTTTATTTAAGAGGCCGCCTCCTCCTCCGACGGCTTCGTCGCCGTCGTCGTCCCCGTGGCCTCTTATTCTTCATCTCAATATCACTCCTCCCCCTCCGCTTTACGGGCCGCCGACTCTCCACGTGTCGTCTTCTTTAATAATCCCCTCTCCTTCCTCCAAAAACTCCTCTTTTATGAGGATATTCCCCGTGTGAGATGGCGTTGGTCATAAACAAATGAGGAATCGTAAATTTTCGTTTGTGAATTTAAAAATAAAAAATACTGCCTTCGCTGATGGTATAACTATACAAATGTTGATATACAATTTTTATCCCAGAGAGTTTAAAATTTATTTGAATGAATGGGCCCCAAGGAGAACTGTGTTGCCATACGCTCCGCGTACTCTCCTCCTCTAGGCTACGTTGGCAAGCATTTTTAACTCGGCGCTAAATTTAAGTGAGTTACTTTAGGTAACAACAATTGCATGCTGGAAGACTCCTAGATGTTCTGTTAGTTACTGCGTAGCTCTATGTTACGCTTCCTGCTGCTATTGCCAAGGCCACATCTCTGGCCTTTAGAAAATGTATTCAGGGAACGAATAGCTATCAGAGGTCATCATCATCTTCAGTACTAATCAATCCAAATATTGGTTTGGGGCAGTTCTCCATTCCACTCTCCTCTCCGCCAACCGCTTCATTCCTTCATATATGCCGAAGGCGTTTGACAGAGTAAACTAGGAGAAACTAATGCAGATATTGGGGAAAATAGGAATAGAATGGCGTGATAGGAGACTCATCCGAAACTTATATTTGGGGCACAGGGCTCAGGTGAGGGTAGCTAAGGGTAAATCAGGGTGGGCAATTCTAGGTCGCGGGTGCGGCAAGGGTGCCCGTTGTCGCCTTTGCTTTTTAACACCTATGCTGAGGAAATGGTAAAAGAGGCATGGGAGGAGCTAGATGTGGGAATGAAAGTAGGAGGCCAGCGGATAAAGTCGGTTAGATTCGCGGACGACCAGGCGTTGGTCAGTCAGTCATCGAAAGGATTGCAAACTTTAGAAAATTCATTGGAAAAGCAGTGTGAGAAATACGGGATGAAGATTAATCAGAAGAAAACTAAAGTAATGAGATTCTCTAGGACAAAGAAAGCGAGGCTGGTGATAAGAGTAGGAAATCACAAACTGGAGCAAGTAGAACAATTTAATTACTTGGGTAGTACGCTAGAAGAAGCAGGACATAGTAGCAGAGACATTAGGAGGAGAATAGCGCTAGCGAAGGAAGCCTTCAATAATAGAAGGAAGCTGATGAAGGGGACCTTAAGTAAGGATGTAAAAAAGAGGCTGGTGAAGAGCTTGATATGGAGTTTGGCGTTGTATGGGGCAGAAACGTGGACCTCGAGAAAGGAAGACGAAAATAGGCTGAAGGCTTTCGAGAGATGTGGGTGTGGAGGAGGATGGAGAAGGTGAGTTGGACGGAAAGGAAGACGAATGAGGAAGTGCTTGATATGGTGGGTGAGAAGAGGAAACTTATAGATGAGATTAGGGGAAGGCAGGGTAGGTGACTGGAAGTGGTAATGAGGGGCGATGGTTTGCTGAAGGCCATGATAGAGGGAAGAAGGTTTGGTAAGCGGGGAAGGGGAAGAAAGAGAATAGGTTTTATGGACGGGATGAAGAAAGGTAGGACTTATGCTGAGATGAAGAAAGAAATACTAGAGGTAGAAAGGGCACGGCACGTGTAAAAGTCCGTTGGATATTCTCTGACGTTCATCATAACCTACCTCTAACCAGTAGTTTACTCTAACGATGATGATGATTAAAGCATGTCATGAATACGGTTTTTCGGCGCGGTATTCGAAATTTAGAAGAACTTATGTTGGAATGTCTTTTTCCATTTTGGACTCTACGTGACTCCTTGATATTTCTTATCAACGATTATAATAATAATCAGTGGCGTAGCGAGGGGGGGGGGCGGGGGGTCCGGACCCCCCCCCCCCCCGAAATATTAAGACAAAAAAATAAAATAAGCTTGGAGCAGGGGAAAGTCTACAAATAATAAATTATCATACCGTTGTCAGAAAAAGGTTTGTCGTTTTGTTTAAATAATTAATTGTCAAACGATACGTTTGGGCTCGGCCGCTCGGGTAGTGTAATGGCGGTGTTTGTGTAGCTGGCCGAGTTTCGTCTGTGGACTGTCTACTGTCTAGTTCGCCCTGTTTTTCAAAAATTTTCCCCTGGTTTTGGACCCCCCCCCCCCGAACGAAATTCCTGGCTACGCCACTGATAATAATAAATGTATTAATTCACGTTTAGAAGAAAATCTGTGGGTATGAAATCGGATTGTTACGAAATAGATGCTTTTGCCATAAGGCTACGTATTAAAAATAGCGTTGAATTGCCAAAAAACCAAATCGGTATGATTTAATTTTATTGAATTTTATCTATTTATGTCACTAATGAGAACGCATTTGCAAAGTTTCACGCAAATGTGTACATGAACAAAAATTGCTCCAACTAATCCTTTCTCTGCACTAGATTATTGCGATTACTAGTTTTACTTATAATATATGTCTAGTATCAACAGAAAGATGTTCCCAATTATTTACGTTATTGTTCACAATTTACATTGCTTGCATTTGCATAAGTTAAAAAATTATTTGAAACGTTATTGCCTGGTAGTAAATTTAACACTATAGATAAAGTACCTCTTTGGGAATTTACCTTGGGATCTCCGCTTTAGAGGGAATATAGTTTTTGAGCTTGCGGGAGTATCGAAGTCCGCAGTCAGTGGCTGAAAATATTCATTCGGAGATACCTATATGAACTTCACAGCTGGCAAAGGATAAATTCTGGTGTTCGTTTGCATGATCTAAATTGGCTTGGTAGAGTTTTACCTCGGAAAATAGGAAACTTCGGAAAATCGTGATTTTATTGTAACAAAATTTCATACCCTATCTACAATCTACCGCAGTCAGTGGCTGAAAATAATCATTCGGAGATACTTATATGGACTTCACAGCAAAAGGGTTAATTATGGCGTGTGATCTAAACCGGCTTGGTAGAGCCACAACATGAAGACTTTTACCTCGGAAAATAGGGGACTTCGAAAAATCGTGACTCTATTGTAGCAAAATGTCTTACCCTATCTACAATCTACCGCAGTCAGTGGCTGAAAATAGTCATTCGGAGATACGTATATGAACTTCACAGCAAAAGGGTTAATTATGGCGTTTGTTTGAGTGATCTAAACTGGATTGGAGGAGCCACAACGTAAAGATTTTTACATCGGAAAATAGGGGACTTCGAAAAATCGTGACTCTATTGTAACAAAATTTCTTACCCTATCAATGCGTACTAATTCCGCCTCAAACTTTGCAGTGAAATGCTCCTTTCGTGAAATTGCCTTTTTTATGTAAAACGCGTCCCGCGCGAATCGCGAGTTTTACGAATCCATCTCTCTGCTCATTCCTCCTGAGTCTTTCTTTCTTTTTTTTTATTTCGCCTCCCTCCTCTAGAGTCATTTCGACCCAGATCTTCGAGCGGCGATCCCGTTTCAGCGGCCAAAGGTGTGCTGAGGAGAAAGACGTACCCTCCTTCCTACCCTCTGCCTCTCTACCTCTCTCATACCACCACACTCCTCCAAATCCTCTCAATTTTCTTAATAGCGCCCAACGGTAGTGGAAAAAGCCGCTTGGTTCATAAAGAATTTTTCCGAAATTGATCAATTTTTCCTATCCTAGCTTCGCCCGAATCCAATTTTGTGCTTTAGGAATTAGGTTCCTATTCCGTTAGCCACCGACGGAAGGGTATCAAGGTGGCTGGGGCGGCAATCGTTTTTGAGTGCACGTATCAGTAATTTTCAAAGAAGACGAAGAATGATTTTGGACCACATTACATTGAAGTACCTTCGTTTGTTGACGTGGTGGAAATACGTGCGACGATGAAAATTGTACGAGAATTCCATTTTAGATTTTTGCCTTAATTTAAGGAGTTGGAGCGAGATATCACTTCTCGTGAAGTTCGATGAATTTGGCCTTATTATGAAGAAAACCATCTAATCTTTCCAATGGTAACAAAATATCAGCCGATTACCGCGCTACTTTTCGATATATTTGGCAAAAAATAACATCCTTTTTACATGGGGTACGGTACGGGTATGCACTTCAGAGAGAGTCTTTATTTAAATATGATGTATTTCTAACGGAAAGATCTCGTCAGAAATTTGTGTGTAGTTTTTATTAATTCTCAGCTATTTTTAAATATAAATCAATTGCTCACAGTAGTAATTTTTACAAAATCGCAAAACTTCTTCGGTTGTGTAGGTGTTTTCAGCTCACGGCGTGAAAAATATGTCAAGCGAAAGACTTATGCCTGCATATTCAGTTTATATGCTGAGAATTTCAGTCATATAAAAAATATATTTTTGCGTTATAAAAACGAATGTTTGTCTGTTTGTATGTCATTAATACAAATCTACAGTTTTACTCTGATCGTGCTGAAATGTTGTAGACTAATAGTTAAAGACAGGAGAAAAATTGTTGGCTACTTTAAAAAGATCTCAGGGCCCCAAAAGGTCCCAAAAAGGGGCCCTTTGGTGGTCTACGCTATACATTGGGTTTTGTGCAGTGGTTTCGTTTTTTGCTTTTTAAAATTACTTTCGCTCAAGATATAGGGTTGGGATTTTTTTAATCAAATTGCTACATAAATGAACTTCATAATTCTTTCAATCAATTGTCTTATCCAATTTGTATTTGTCTGAAAATCGCGTTTTTAGTTGCAAAAATACACATTTTTCTCTGAAATCAACAATAGCATATTTCCTTGACAGCCAGATTTGGGTCTTTTATGCATTTAAAATTCATTTTGCTTAGTTAAGCTGATTAGGAATGTTAAGCAATGGGTTTTGTGCAGTGCTTTATTTTTTTTTGCTTTTTAAAAGTACTTTTACTCAAGATAGAGAGTTGAAATTAATTTATTTCATCAGATATCTGAAAGAATGGAGTTATTCATTTTTTCAATCGATTCAACCACAAGGAGGTTAGAAAAGAAATGGAGGCGACATACCACTTGATTCTTGAAGCCAATTTTGCAATTGCAGTCGGCACATTTTAGACCTTCCTCTAGCTTACTTGTCCGGTGGTCGCGTTCGATTTTCGTCAAATCTAAGTTAAAAACCACAGGCAAGGCGATGTTTTTTGACTGGTTTGGCAACACCTACTCGGCACAAAATCCTTCCCAAGCGCCCCTATTCTTGCTTCACTTTCGCCCATGTGCGTTCACGGTCATGCCTCCTCCATTTCATTTTAACCTCCTTGTTCAACCCTTATATGATGAGTTATGAAGTGTGATTCCGAGCTACGCCGGGTAATTCAGCTAGTATTTAATATATGCATTTTACAGCTGCTGAAATTAAAAAGTGAAACTCGAATGGTATCTCTATTCAATTATGACAAGGGAAACATTTCGCTAAAATCCACCTAAAAACATGTTATGATTTGAATATTCGGCGCGGTATTCGAAATTTGTCGAGAGCAGTGACGTCACATGCACGACACTGTTGCGGTTTGACAATGTAGAGATCTTCCTGAATAAGGCCCCAGGTTGTTTTGACACTTGCAATGATACAATCAATTGAAAGCCTCGAAGAAGATTATCGGGGATGAACTCTTGCCCACATGGACGGTCAATCAAACCGCTTGACTTCTGCGATCGTGGATGTCGGCAACCTGTTGCTCGTGGCGACGCGACGGTGATACTGCTCATGAAAAAAAAGCCTCTCTTCCACATTCATTGACGGGATCACTTTCGGTGTCACCACGCGTTTTAATAGTGGAACGACCCTTGCGGAACTTCCATCCTCCATTCCATTGAGAAGGAGTATGATGCTCCGATGTATTATTTTTTTAACCCAACGTGTAGATAAAGTTAATACTTTTTTTGGCGTATGGCTCAATTAGTCTTTGGAATTCGCATTGAATGTGACTAGGAATGAGAATCGGGTGATTGAAAGCTCGATGTATTTGGAGTTTAACAATGGTGATTAATTAATCATTGGTACTAGAATAGTTATTATTTTCATCCGTAGATAGAAGAAGAGAGTTTGTAGCGTCTTGACGCAAGAAAGTGAATCCTGTTTTTTTTTGTGTGAAAAATTATCCCAGTAGCATGGCTATCGCGCGCATTTTACGTATAAATGTTATGGTTTTTGAAAATAATTTCCGTTTTGTTTTCTGTTTGTTTGGATGAATCATAATGGCCCTGCTACCAACCCGCTAATATTACCAATGCATACCCTATATCTACACTATTCGGGAAAAATAGGAAGAATTTTACAAAAATACAACACTCAGACGATCCATAGACCTCCAGGGAAAATTCGAGATCGGCTCGTAAGAGTAAAGGACAAGCCTCGGCCTTAGAGTACCTGGAGTGTATAGTATCCCTTGTGAGTGTGGCCTCGCCTACATTGGAGAGACTGCACGCACGGTGGAAACCAGAATTAAGGAACACAAGAGGCATATAAGACTATTTCAACCCGAAAAATCGGCTTTTGCAGAGCATAGTCTAGATAATGCGCACTCTATTAATTTTAACGGCACCAAAATCCTCTGCCGTTCAAATGGATGCTGGGATCGTTTTATGAAAGAGGCTATCGAGATAAGTTTGGAGGAGAAGAAGTTAAATCGAGGCTCTGGGAAGTACATCAGCCAAATATGGAGACCGCTACTCAATAAAATTAAACGGTCGCGGTTACAATTAAAATTCAAACCGCCTTGAACAAGCCCGTCAACAATGGGTTTTCAACCGCCCTTGGCCAGCTATAAAATCCCCGGCATAGACCAACTCGGCAATCAATCTCAGCCCTGATGTCGATGAGAGAGTCACTCGTCGAAACGTTGGCCTTTAAAAGCCTTACCCGGCATAGACCAACTCGGCAATCAATCTCAGCCCTGATGTCGATGAGGGAGTTACTCGTCGAAACGTTGGCCTTTAAAAGCCTTACCCGGCATAGACCAACTCGGCAATCAATCTCAGCCCTGATGTCGATGAGGGAGTTACTCGTCGAAACGTTGGCCTTTAAAAGCCTTACCCGGCATAGACCAACTCGGCAATCAATCTCAGCCCTGATGTCGATGAGGGAGTCACTCGTCGAAACGTTGGCCTTTAAAAGCCTTACCCGGCATAGACCAACTCGGCAATCAATCTCAGCCCTGATGTCGATGAGGGAGTTACTCGTCGAAACGTTGGCCTTTAAAAGCCTTACCCGGCATAGACCAACTCGGCAATCAATCTCAGCCCTGATGTCGATGAGGGAGTCACTCGTCGAAACGTTGGCCTTTAAAAGCCTTACCCGGCATAGACCAACTCGGCAATCAATCTCAGCCCTGATGTCGATGAGGGAGTCACTCGTCGAAACGTTGGCCTTTAAAAGCCTTTCCCGGTGGCAAACCCGAGAAGATTTTACTAATTACCAATGCATTCGGCGTCAATTAACTGCACGACTGAAATATTCAAAATGGCGGATTGCGCATTTTAATTGTTTCAGTAGCTCCATGTGCAATCGTGTCGAACGGTTCCATCTATTCTACTATTTAATTTGTGGTGTGCATTCACAAATCGTTGTGACGAACATAAGCGTACATTCCGTCGAATGGTATCTTCATTAATCTATTTTTTTATCCTTGAGTGGCTGAGAACTTCATTTCATTTGTATTCTTTGAAGAAAGCGTAAGTAAATGCCACAGAATATTGATGAAATCTTCAATATTAAGTTTTAGGAGGACTTAAATTTAAATATATAGCCTGGCATGAAAAAGCTTCAGCGATCTCTATTGCCTGTTTAGTTCCGTTTTAATGCTCGCGTAAATTGAAAATGCATTGGAAAACTACCTATTGCAAAGTCTATGGTAATATTAAAATCACAAAGACGCTTAGGTAATATACTTATGATTTTAAAAGTCTTAATTATAATGTAGTATCACCTCTTTGGATGTTTGAATGAAACTTGTTAAGTTGATACAGAAATATTTTTTGCAAGTTCCGTTATAAGTCTGGAAAATGTTCAGGGAAAAAAAATTAGCAACAAAATGTTGTTGTCTTATGTGTATTACAACGGGCCAATCTTCGTGCGAATATTACGGATGTTTGATATTTACAAAAATACAGTAATTGTTGTGATTAAATCGAATATTGGAACGCACAATCATAGTATCTAATGGACGCCTCAAACTCAGATCCTACCTCCTCCATAACTACCGAATTTCGAGGTTATTATTATCTAGAACCGTAACTAACGAATCTGAAACTATGAAATAGGAACAAATAAGAAAACACCACAGAATGTAATGGCTCCAATTGTAAATATTGCATTAGTGGGATACTCACCCTCCATCTACTGTTTTCAATTTATTTCTTTCTGTTTGTTGGTATTTGTTTGTTATGATATGTTTTAAATAGGCACCGCAACATTGCGGTTGGTATACTGAATGCTCGAATACAGCTCGACTCGGCCAATAAATCTGATATGGACCTAGGCATTTTTTATGCATGTTCGTATAGCGTTTTCCTAATTGATCCCTAGAGGATCTAGAAGATCCTTGTTTGTCTAACAAACAAAATTTTAGGTTTTAAGAAGCTTGTTTAAGGCTAATGTAAGTACTCTCTTGTATTCTTCACGTACCGCAAGGCATGGTCGATGCTAATGATTACCTATGTATCCATTGCAGATCTGTTATTTGTTTGACAGATTTTGGTTTTTCTTCCCTATGTGATGTAAATTTCTTTGATGTGATCATTGAAAGTATGTATGCATTACCGAATCCAAGTACTAGTGAATTACGCTCATTACCCGTACTGACGCTATTGATCTTGTTTTGTAGTCGTGATCGTTCTAACATAATCATTTGACGAAGAAAACCATTGCTATCTTCCTAACTAGCCGTAATTTCCCTAAGTTCGAAATTGAAAAAAGCGAAAATACGTGTGATGAATGGGGATCATCTGATTCAATTGACTCATTCATGACAGTGGCGCCGCGGTTGGCAGCTTCAAAAAATGTATCACGCCGGAGTTGGGAGTCTGCTATCCTTAAACTCTAGTATCCATGCCTTTGAGAACAGTGCCAGCCAATTAGAGCTGTGATCCTAGAGATCGATGTTGCTATACCTTTAAAATCGAACGTTATCGAATGTGTTACTTTGCTGTAATGCTTATATATTCTCGGAACTCTTCTTCAGATTCAAAGTGCCCTGGTTTGGTAGTTGCGGAAGTTGGTGGCAAAACTGCCTTTTCGATCGCAACGAACGACCGGAAAAAGATGGCCATATATTAAATGGATGTTCCACCCTTTTGCTTCGATGAAGAGGGCAGTTTGGTTGCCTTGGGTTATTATTTCCTCATTCAACAGTGAACGTAACAATAGTGCATCCTCTGTAATCATTGTTGCTATATTTCTGCACCTATTCGCTGAAATGCTACAACAATGGATTCCGTTTCAATCGAAGCCATTCAATTGAAAAGTTGAGAAGTCGAGGCTCACTGTTAATAAATGAGAGCTGTCAAATCGTCTTTTCTTCTAGGCTCGCTAATGTTAATGGTGCTGAATAGCTTAAGCTTGAATCACAGGATCATTATTCACGGACAGTTTCAGAGATAGCACGAATGATAGGGATCCCTATCCCTTTTTCCATCATTGCGACCGTCCCGTTTTCCGTCCCTGAACACGTACGTGATATCCAGCTGCAACCAATCAGAGCGCATGATAGCTAATACGAACTGTGGCGCCAATAGTGAGCTTCGATATAACTTAATGAAGATAGTTAACAACTACGGTCGATAAGTATGTAAACAAAATCCCGGGTGCGGAAATGATGATCATAGTTACGACACAAATGACAGTGTGATATGGAAAATGATGGCTTCAGCTATCATATTCCCTATCATTGAAAAGCACAACTCAAACTATCCCAGAACTTGTACGGGAAAAATGATCGTGTGATTCAGGCTTTAGGCATCTAATTTGGTGCGAGGAGATCAAAACAGATTTTCCAAGTGTATATGCAGGCGAATAGAGGCAAGGGATGGCTGCTTCAAATATTTCGCAATAGCCTCTCTTCTTTGCCATCTGTTCACAACCGCACGACAGGAAAAAAAATGTTTTTTTGGCCCTTTAAAGGCGGCCTAATTCCCAGTTCAGCGATGAATCGGTATGCACTATATATGAGCTGGCATCGCAAAAACGGATGTTTTGAAAACTTTAAAACAACGCCTGGTAAGGGGTCTGTCAAGTGATGTCACGGACTGGATTGGAGGTCGTGGAAAAGCGACGACCTTTTCATTCTGTTGAAAGAAAGATGATGCCACTCATGACGGAGGAGATTTAGTGTCCTTGTCTTACTGGCAGAAATAAACCCCTACTAGACTACTTTTAACGAAAGACGCTAATGAGACCTCGGTTTTACGACCTACTACGGTTTTACGTCGTACTGTACTTTTAAGTGCTCTATTCATACAACCCAAGTAGGATTAGGGTTCTTCTAATGAATTACCGCCACCGCAGGGATTCAGTAACGTTGGGTAACTTTTAATAAATAAATATTGTTCAATGAGTTCCAATGTATTGGTCTTCAAATCCAGTTTTCTGGTCGCAGTGAGGTCAACACCGTCTTTTTATCTCTTAATCTGTCAACAATCCCAATTTTTCCTTTTTCAACAACCTCCTCATAACCGATAAACAAAGCCATGAACAATAAACAAGATCAAATGAAAATAAAAGTAGCAAGAATATGTTTAAAAGCGTAGTAATAAAAATGTTCGCCGTGATCATGCGTTACAGTTCGAACTCCGCCGTTGCCGGTTCCGGGCCATCCGCATCTCTTTACGCTATCACCTGAGAAAATAAAAATCATAAATTATATTCTTAGAAAATAAAAATCATTCAATTGATTTATTCCTGGACTTCGTGCATCTTTGTTTATCGGTTGAAACTAGTTGTACCTGAAAATAAATTGGTGGAATATAACGAAGTTTTCCTTTTCATTTACGATGTTAGTGCATCTTTATTTCTGAGTCCTGCAAACTCCTCGTCTGGCGGAGGGGTATAAAAAAAGGTTGAAGCTGGTGATTCGTCTCCCGTCCAAAAGCGGAGCCTATTGAATTCTAATTCACAAAAGTTGCGTCATATGGCGGGAATGTCGTTTAGCGACAGTCACGAGTCCTATAAAGGGGCGCGATTTGCAACTCAAATGAGCAACGCCAACCGAAATCACGTCATTGTCGTGTGTGTGTGTATGTTGATGATGGCGGTCACCGATTGCTGGGCCGTTTCTCCTCCGCGTTCGGGGCGATTACCGATTATAATTTATGCGCGATTCGGAAAATGATGCAGGTGGGCATATTCGTTCGATGCGACACCTTGCGCTGCTTCGCTCTTCGGTTGTTTACGACGAGTTTTCTCGTGGGTGCTCCAAGTGCTTTCTCTTTGGGGCGATAGGCGACATTTGCTCTTTCGTGACTTTCGTTAAGATGTAGCGTATGGTGGTAGCGTAACATGGTGGCAGACGCCTGCAGCTGGGGTGACGTTAACAGTACATTGTAGGCAACGCTGGCAACATGGATTAATTTAACTTCGAGAGAGCGGGAAATTGGCACAAGTTTGTTTCACGATGAATATCTGTTACTAATAACACTTTTATTTATATTAAGAGTATTTTATTATATTTAAGTGTTATAGTAACAGATATTCATCGACAAACATTATAATGGAATACCACAAAGTTAATTATGAACTAGTGAAGTTTGTTTCACGACAATTTTTACGATCTAAATGAAGGTGGCACGTTTTGGTGAGAAAATACGCACCCCTTGGTGAACAGCTTGACAGCAACTCGCCATTAGCTGTCAAGGCTCTATGCTGGCATGGGTAATGTCGCGTTTTGTTGATGAGTAGGTCTAAAAAAAAAACAACGAACCCGTTCTAGAATTTCTAGAATTTAACCCTCCGACATGTTCAACTGTTTATGTGTCCGAGATGGCTTGTTTATCATTCTGGTATTGCTAAATCCAGTCATTGTTGTGCACATCTTCTTCAAACGGGTATAATTTTGGAAATGTCCGTACGTCTCCCTCTTCATTACAGAAACGGTTCGATCTAGAGGTATGCAATAAACGATGTTGGAAGTCTGCAGGGCGGGAAGTCTCGGGAAAAAAATCATTTTCGTCAAGATCTGGGTTTAAACCTGCGTTACTATAATATTTCTCCTCAAATTTAAATGGGAGTTTTCATTTTTCAGAGTGCAATTATTTTTTCATGCAATGATTCCTTTTGTTCTAGCTTTAATAGACCGCCAAATGTGCTATCGACTTACATTATTTCAACCATGTTTTTACGTTATGGGGTTGAATATTTTAAAAAACACATGCAAAAAGTTCAAAAGTTATCTCATTTTTTGTAGTTCTTATTTCCAAGCATCTCCATGGCAATCGTAATTTTTTCCTTCGATCCATTGATATTGAACTTTAAAATAGGAGGAATGAATAACGGTAGTTATCCATTTCTTTCTTTTATATTATTTGTTGTAGCGACCAGATTTTTGTATAGCCGCAGTATCTAAAGCCAAACGATGCGGAAATGGGAATCATCTGCATTAAGCACGTTCGCATCATTGGCGACATTGTTGAGACACGTGACATTTAGGATTGCCAAATTCGGATTGGAGGAGAATGTGATCAAGAGGCCGCAATGCCGCCGCGCCGCCCTAAGTGAACGAATTAAGACTTTGCATTGGTCCAGTCAATGCCTCGGCACGCGCAACAATGAAATCGAGAAAACACAGGGCTCATTCCTATTGGGAACAGTTTCGCGGCGGAAGTGACGTGTACTATAAGCGGGGCCTGGGCGGCCCCACCCTTGTATCTCTGTAATGGGAGCGGGAGAAGAGAAAGGACCGCTCCCTCGGCCTTGGATCGAGACGACAGTGTATAACCTACCAGCGCAGCGTTTAGGGCGATTTTCACAACATTTGCGCCCCACCCCCATTTGTTGCCTTCTCTTAAGATTTTAAACTCTCTGCTTCGAGCCATTTTAAAGTAGGTATGTGTGCGCAATGCCTTTTTGATCTTTTGCGGAATTATTCATTCGCGTTTGCCTCCAGAAATGGCTCGAAAAGGAACGTCTTTCTATTAAAGCAAGATGATTGGGTGGAATCTTGGGGTTTAAAACTGTAACCATCTTCGGTAAATCGATCCATCCCATAGGTTATGATGAGATTTAAGTGTAGCCGTGATTCAACGATGGTCCAGGGGTAGTTGGGAGCCATTATAGATGTGCTAACGGCCATATAGAATGGCTCATTTGCGATAATGTGTGGATCATTTCAATTTTCCAAAAACCTAAGTACTCATCAACGGAGAATTGTAGCCATATATGTACCGTGATTATTCACCTTAGCACATCAAGGCGGAAAAAGCTTGTCAAAAAACATAGCCTTGTATGCTATGCTTACGAGACAAATAAGACGCAATGGTCGTGCTCATTTGTCACAGAAAAAAGATCAACTTTCGTGAGCCAAGACCCCATTTTTTCCCTTTTTTTATCTTATTTGGCGGCTCGCTGGGTAGCATTTAGATGTTGTATATATGTGGTCCATCTGTTTTCCATTGAATATAACGTTGGAAGTTTACGGAATTTGAAACATATGATAGTAATAATATAATATTCTCGAATCTGTAGCATCTGCAAGAAAAAAATTAGCTTTAATTTTCTACTTTGTCTTCAAATCACTTTTCAAAGTGCTTGATGCCGTGAATTGGTGAGCTGTAGGAAATAAAATGTTTACATCTCGGCGACATACATGCCTTGTTGCGAAAACTGATGTAATGTAAGTTGTTTCGACTGGCGAGAATGAATGGAAATCGCCCGAGAGAAAAGATTTCATGGATATGGCATCAATCTGTGCATCTTCGCTGGTCCGAGCCGATGCGGAAACCATTACACTACGTATGATGCCTAAGGAATCCACAACATTGCCCGGAAAAATTACATATCCGGAAGTGAATTCTGCTGAATCGTCTTTTTGTCGTTCCAAACAAATTTGTCAACGGCGTCCATCGCCACGTCAAAGTGGTGACTAAAGTCATGAGGTTAGATCGCACGAAACCTATCACTGCATTCTAGACATTTCTTTCAATACTCCCTGTATGTTCCATTTAACCGAATGAATAAATAGGACCAAAAAGTATAAAATAATTTCTCCTAACTCCAAACACATTTATATCCTCATACAGATTCATAACCTCTTACAAATTGTCCTGAAAATTTGTGAATGCGAATTTTAATAGCTATGAAAATAGTTGTAAGCTTGAAAACGAAAACTTGGGGCGCATGAATTAGATAATTGATGCATGAATAGTTCACCTAAGTCACTAACAGTTTTATTGCACTGCAAATGATATGAACTGTTATGTGAGTTTTCTCAATGACAGCTACTCCCTACAATCCTCACTATTATCTATAGCATGCGCCCCACGTTTTTCGTTTTCAATCTTACAAAAGTATTTGCTTAGTTATTAAAATTCACAATCGCAAATTTTCAGGACAATCTGTTAGAGGTAATGAATCTGTATGGGGATATAAATGTGTTTGAAGCTAGGAGAAATTATTTTTTACTTTTTGGTCCGTTTTAAAAACGTGGTTTTATATAAAATATTTTTTAATAAAATAATTATTTTCTGATTTTTAGTCTTGTGTAATTATACTTGAAATATAAAATTGATATACCTATCCACCAATGATACATCAATCTGTTTAATTGTTATTTTCCTGAAAATTAAATTAAAGAAGCAAACAAAATTAATGTTATAAAATTTTATATCAATATTACAACTTATATTAATTATTTTATTATGTATATTATGTATGTATCATTTATAATATATTATATTGAAATATTTAATTTATATAACATTTATAATATATATTATTACATATTATTGCATTGTCATCCAGTTCTGAGCTACGTTTAAAGTTTCAAGTCTCTAGCCCATCGGGAAGTTAGTTTAAAATCGATTGCAAAGTTTGTACCGAACAGGAAAACAGACAAGAACTCAACATAATAAAAACATTTTAAAAAGAGTTCAGGGATCATGGTTAAATAGTCTTGACTATGACGGTGATCACGAAGGTGTGTGATTCATGGAAGACTTCCTTGGCCAGTTCGCGGAATTATAACCAACTGTTTTTGACTCATCGGGCGGAAAACTCGAATATGGGACCCAATACGAGGAAACGTGGGCAGTGAGACAAATGAATTCGGTTTCGTCGGTCGCCTAGCCGACCCCCCCCCTCTACACGTTCCCCCACCCCGCAATTTCCGCCTAGTGGGTTGAACAATGTCTTTTTTAAAGAGGAAAAATATTCAGAATTTTAACGAGGAAGGAAATCAAAAATTCTGCTAGCGTGAGACGGCATGGACCAGCATTAAATGGAAAGGAAGTTTTGATCTCCATCAATTTTCGGTGAATAGAAGTGAAGAAGTTAAAATCTATAACCGATGCAAATCATGAAAGTAGGCGAATGAGCGTTGCAGTCTTAAAGAGATCTCTTTTCGGAGTAGGTATAGGGATAGCTAAACTTGGTGGCACTCACCAGCAGAGAATCAGAGATCACTGATGGAAAGTCAAACGTTGATGAGCGGACAAAGGTACCGAAGGACATCTGGAGGAAGACTCGGCCACTTTATCCCACATCACTTGTATGCTTTCCTCTCCCTTGCATCATACTCTTAACAAGCGAATGCCACCAAGTTTCGCTACACCTATACACGTTGTTTTTCATGTTGTTGGAAGGTGGCTTCCTCGTAAGTTCAGCTCTGATACGTGAGTGACCTTTTCCTGCAAAACTTCTGAATATTTTATAAGAAGTGAATTACCTGGCAGACATTTTTGTTATTAATATTATGAAAAATTTTCCGGAAACATTTAAGGTGGTTCTACCACGACTGTGTGAGTCAAAACAAATACCAAATTCCACCTCTTGGTTTATTTGTTTTAAAAACTCTACTTTTGGTGAATACATGCGTTACCTATTGAGAACCAAAGTTAAGATGCAAAATGCGCAGATTATTTCGCGAATATATTTTTAATGATCACTTTATTCAAGCCATAGGTGCGGATTGCAGAGCCATTTCTATGGAATTACCGCATTTTGACTTCAATTATCGAAATTGTTGGCTAATAACTTACAAAACAAGGCGGTAAGATGCCTATATTTTATTTTTATTAAATTTGTCGGGATTTAATCCTTCCTATAAACAGTTTTTCACGAAAATGTCATTTATATTTTGTGGATAAATACTATTTTCCCCGTGTTTACCCCATTCCCCCATTTACCACCATGTAATTTCATGTTTTATTTGTGAGAAAAATAGCACGGAAAGGTGATATTTTGTTGTACATATCAGATAGAGGTCGCGTTTTTCTATAAGCAGCCAGAATGTGAGTAAAATGACATTTAAGTCATTTTACGGGGGAACCACCTTAAGTTAGTTTGAGAGAGATATCATTTCAAATAAAAAATAAATTAATTTGTTTTCATCGTAAAGATAAACATCTCACCTTTCCAAGGATCCAGAACACCAGCTATTCACCGTACTACTTTTCAAGTAGGTATTGTATTTGCCAAAAAATAAAATTAGTTTTCCATGGGATATAGTACGGCTAGGCGCTCCAGGTAGACATCATTTAAAATATGAGGTAGCGCAAACGCAGAGAATGCATCAGAAATTTAATGTTGCGTAGTTTGTATACTTCCTCTAATATTTAAAAAATAGTATTATTGCCTGCCATAATACTTTTTACAAAATTAATTTGAAAAAAAAAACACGGGTAGTGAAGGCGTTTTCAGCGTTGGCACGGCGTGAATACGTGTGCCGTATGTCTGCATATTTAGTTGATCAGTGAGAATTTCAGTACTATGAAACGAAGTTTTCGCGCCGTAAATATTACAATATTTTTTTCATGTTTCTTACGGCTGCGTAAATTTAAAAAAAGCAATATTCGAATATGGTCTCTGTTATGACTAGGGAAAAATCTCGCTCTAACTACTTAAGGCTGCCTTCTTCTTATCGGAGAGAGACGCTGTGGAGACGAATGCCTTGCATTTTCCTTGAAAATGAGTGTTTAATTAGCGAACCGTCGGTGTTTTCCAATGAAGCTATTGTACCGCCAATGCCAATATATCCTTTTTCTGACCAAACCCAGGGCTGTTTCGCTATTGCCTTGTCTACATCACAGCTTTATTTGAAGGCGCTCTTGATTTGATATATTCGCACATACATTTAAGGTTGTTGGAGGTTATTCAAAGCATCGTTATGAATTGTGTTTTCGAAGCGGAATTCGAAATTTAAGCAAAAACTATATCGAAATACTATTGTTTACTCGGCATGATACCTTGATTTTTTCTAGCAACAGATATATATATAAGAAATGTGTTAGTTTGCGTTGAGGAGAAAGTCTGCACATGCTTAATCGAATTATTTCGAAATATATGCCATAAGGCTACGTGTTAAAATAGAATTGAATTGCCAAGAAACCAAATCGGTAACATGCAACTTTTTTCAATTTCGTCTATAGATATTACTTATTACGACGCAGGTGCCTAGTTTCACGCAAATCTGTACATGAACCATAGTCGCTTCAACCACCTTAAATAAAGAAAGCATCTACATTTGTACTTGAAACTGAAGGAAATTATGAAAACAAATGATAAGCGCCAAGCGCGTGAGTTTTTTATTTCAAAATGAAGTATTAAATAAACGTAGATACGAAAGTAAAGCTTTTTAACACGGGTGCAGTTAACTCTAGTGCCTTGTGTTAGAATGCTCACAATTCGTTGACTGCAATCCATCAACGCATCGTTTCTGGGAAAGGAGTGGACTCAATTACCACGTAACTCACTCTTTTTCATGATTTAAGCTGAAATTATATTAATCTTGAAAGTCCCTTTTTCAGACACATAGAGAACGTTTCATTTCAATTTAAACATATTCGTTAATGTAAATCAGTGAGCAATGGTGCTTATAAAACACCGGAAACAAGCAGAATCAACTATCACCCAAATCTCTCGTTTTCACGATTGGAGTTGAACTTAAATTAATCTTGATATATTCATTTCATCGCAGACACTTGGATAGTAACTGTTACGATTCGATGTTTGAATACATATTCATGTTTCACTCCAATGCATCTTGAGAGCTGCAGTTGGGTTTTCCAATTGGTTAATGCTTTGTTCAGAAGATTGCAAAACAAAAAATGAACAGAAAACTTACTCCGAAGGACGTGACTTTCTCGGCTAGGGGGAAGAAAGTGGCAAAATATTTTTTCCCCGCTCAATTTTTTTCCTTCGAGATCAAGTGACCGTTAAATATCTGTTGCGAGAGTCGCTCGCTTGCGCGTGCCGAAGGCTTCACCCAACTGTGTCTAGCGGAGAAGGGCGCAAAATAATAGGTGCCGACACTATAGAGTGCAAAAAAAGAACGAAACTATATAGGTGGTTGGGAGAGAATGGCGTAGCGAGCGAGTATGGCGAGAAGAGCACACGATGGAAAAACTTCGGGTTGGCAGAAAAGTTCCAGTGGTACTATTCTGTGAAGGTGGTTCCACCGTAAAATGGCTTACATGTCATTCAATTAACGCAAAAAAATAACGTAAACAATAAAGTAACGTTCAAAAGTTACTTTTAAGAAACTTTTAAAAAGTTACTTTGAAAAGCTATTTTTCGCAATTGGGATAAAATTAATACATACTTCAAATTCAAGAAATATTTATTAAACCTTTACTTAAAAAGTCATTTAACTTTCAAAACATTCGCATTTCAAAATTTGTATCCGACATCCGACCTCTCCTGTCTGAAAAAAGAAGAAAAGATGATTCGAACAAGTCGACATTCTCCAAAAATTAACGAATAACATTAACCAGGGTGTCCGGCGACCTGGAAAACCTTGAAAACCGGGAAAACTCAGGGAAATATTTTGTCCTGAAAAACTCAGGGAATTTTTGTATTTTTCCGAAAAACATGGAAAATTCATGGCAGCCGATTTCCATTAAGGCAGAGAGAGAGGTTTAATCTGCGCCTTTGCTTGCTTTATGCTCTCGGCTCAGCGTAGCCTTGCGCTCCCTGTTCATTGAATACTCTTTTCATAGCTCTGCGCCCGCTCTCAGCTTGTGTTTCGTCACCCCACCCCCGCGGAGTCCAGGGGACCGATCGCATAACAAGGCAAATTCCACACGAAATAATTCCTATGTAAAATGGCCGCTACGAATGGAATTGGAATTCATTCCGAAATCTGTCAGCGGAAACAGAATTTCACGCGGAAATCTTGATTCCGTTCTTAAGAGCCATACGAATGGAATTCTTGGTGTGGCCAAATTAACGAGAAATCTAAACGTCTGAGCATGCGTAGTGGCATTTCCCGCATTATACGAAAACCATTCGGTCGGCAACCTAAATGGATAATTGGGTATTGTTATATATGTAATTGATAATCCTCTCCCAATAATCTCCACCCTCCTCGTTTTAATGTTTGCAGAAATGTTTTGGAAGGAGCGGAAATACATTTTGCGGTCACTGCGTATGGAAATCACGGCCCTCGGGTTCGTAGTCGACAGTGCCACGGTACAGGGGCAATCCAACCTAATTAAAATTCGTGAATTGTGCGACAAATACAATTTTGTTCTACATAATTGAATGCTTTCGGGCGTTAGATCCGTACCTATCACAAAGCAATTAATTCACAATTTCCGAAATGTTCATGTAAAGTACAGTGAAGCCTTTGGGGATAAGAGGAAAGGTACCAAGGCCTCAAGAGAAAAAGAATAAGAAAGAGGTACATACTGCAAAATGTTCAAGAGCTCCAAACCAAAATAACGTAATTTCTTGAAAAGGCGACAAATTTGTTGCTGAAATTGAATTGGAAATGCACTCATTGAAAAATGTCACACCAGTTTTTTTTTATTCGCATGTTCTTTATCAAACTAGTCTGAATCTACTTTATTGTGTTCAAATTGCACCTGACTGAGAATTTTGTTGTCAGTTAACCGTTTTTGTTTATTTGTTGGTTGAAATAAAACTCGTAATACTCCACATTCCTTGTATACTCTTACGTATTTTACTCAAAGTAGGGACCGAAATTTCTCCTTTTTTCATGTTGGCAAAATTATGCCGATTTTATTAGAAATTCATTAAAAATATGTTAGAAACGAAGTGCAGAAATACCCTGGAAAATGCAAAACATTTGCCTGGAAAACCTGGAAAACTCAGGGAAAAAAGAAATTGAGATTCACCGGTCACCCTGATTAACTGAAGTTAGTTTTGTATCAGTTAATGTATAATTTTAACGATTAAAAGTTAACACTTCTAAAAAGAAACGGCTAAGTAACGGAACTACATTTTTAATGATTAAATTTTTTCATTAATTTTTAAAATCGTTATTCCCAACTATGCTGGCTACTAATAGAAAAACAATTCCTCTGCTTAATATTAGCAACAAAATCATACCTTTCCACGATACTTTGGTCGCTAATTGAACCTGAATTTTCATGGTGTTAAGTGGGAGAATGGAGAAACACGAGTAAAAATAATATCAATCTGTCTAACATAAATGTCATTTTCGTGAAAAATTGCTAAAATAAGCAAGTACACCCAGGGAATTGAGTGGTAATGAATTATGGGCACTATAATGTCTTGTTTCACATTAGTTTTTAAGTATTTAGCAAATGATCACAGGAGCTGAAGTCAAACTGCCTTAGTTGCTTATAAATAGAGATTCTGTCGGCTTCTATGACTGGAAAAAAGTATTCATTAAAAATATAATCATCGAATGATCTGCATATTTTTTATCTTAATCTTGCTTCATGACAGATGTCGCTAGTACATATATTTGCGAATTTCAGAAGAGTTATTGTGTGATCGTCCTAAATTCTCCTCATCATTTTCCCCAGAGTAGAAATGAAAGACTGATTTTGGTCTGAAAATAGAACTTTAAGCAGGATTGTGAGTGAAGTCTTCGCGGATTTTCCACCTTGTCAGTTGTTCAGCCAAGGCAGACGCACAGTAGGCTGAAATAGAAAAAAGCTGGTCAAAATTCAAAAAGTGATTTTTTCAAGCCAGGAAGCTGAAACTTTGCATAAATATTCTCCAAAGACCTGTGCATACGATGACGCAAAGCATTTTCCTTAGTACTCAACAATTAAGAATTTGCATGAGGTAAAATTTGCACAAATTTCGCAAAAATGGTCTACACTCAATCTTCTCACGAAATCTTCAAAATCAAGCCATTGCTTAGCCTTTATGGGTTAAGAATTGGAATAAAAAGTGCTGCAGTCAGAGGAAACAGTTATTCATCTTTGTTTTAATGTAGTCTACTTACTTTTTTGTCATTATTTACCAAAGATATTAAACAAAATGGAAGACCCTCATTTTTGGTCATTTTTTAAACACATGTAGAGAAATAGTTATTTGCATCGCAGAGCATCGCGAAGTAACTTGGCGAAACTCTACAAAGCTTCCACAGTGCGAATCCGATGAGTTATGCTGCGACCGTTTGCGACGCCGAATTTCACATCAGTTTTTCGATCGCGCGGTCGAGTCTGGTCCAACCTGCCTGCAACATGGAGTAAGGTGGCGTGGCAAGTGTGTGGAATGGGTTGTAGTCGCATCCACTCCGCTATGGAGATTTTCGAGATACAAACATTGAAAAGAGCCTCTATGTATTATATTTTGGAGAAATCACGGAAAAAATAACGCATTTTGTCACATGGGGTAAAGGTTTAGAAGGTGCTGAAAGACTGCTTTCTCCGGTTGCACCGCGGACGTTTCTCTTTTTATCAACTTGACATCGCCTACTGACGAATACGTAAACTTTTAACGGAGACAGCATGCATACCACACAGGATTATGCTCCATGCACAGGATTATGCAGAATACTCAATCTGGCATGTGAGATTGGGCCGGGATCACGCTTTGATAAGTCATTTGGATATTTGCCACTTTTAATTGCTTGACTTATGTCAAAAAGATATTTTTGGTCCTTGCGTAAATGTTGAATGTCCACTTCTGGAATTTCACAATGAATTAATTGAAAATTTATCACTAAGAGCTTTTCACAACCAATGAGATTCTGCCCAATTGGTCCATTAAAAATGATCTTGGGCCAGTTGTTTCACCATCCAAATGTTTAAAAAGATAGTGGAAAGTAATTCAATAAAATGCAGTAAACAAAAAGCCCACTGTAGTGGTCATCCGAGATACACTTCAAGCTGTATAATAGCACCACCTTTCCATCCAGTATTGGTATTTGTACCATCACAGCCAACCAAATCTAAGTATTCTAGTGAAACCCCTTGTTCAGTAAGACATGTTACTATAGAAGCTACAACGTCCTTAGCACATCCGGAGTTCGGAGACACATGACCTAAATAAACTGAGCCAGGTTATTTTATGATAGAATAGTGTTCCTCTTTAATTGTTTGACGAAACTGTTTAGATTCTATCCTTTCTATAACTAGGGTATTATCCTTTCTTCTGTTAAAATACATGTATGCTATGAAGTTCATCTGAATCCAGTTGACTTTGCCGTAATTTTTTTCGAGTGCGGCTCTTTTCCATTCTAATTTTGTATCAGTTAATGACTTGAGAAGCTTCTTTATCAATTATTACACCAATGTCTTCAAGCACACTCCATGCTATAGCAGCAGCTGCACGGTCAGATACCCCGTAGCAATCGCAAGGTAAAGACGTAGCCTGTAACTTCTCCCTCATCTGCCATGGCAATTTCTTCTTCTAGATCTTCTGGGCTTGTTTTGGGCGGTCTTCAGATTCTACATTGGCTGTAAAAATCTCCTGTATTTTATCTAAATACTCAGGCTCTTTTATTTCAGCTTCAACTGGTTTGGAAGGCTGCCTTTTCAATGTGTAGTTTTGTCTTTCAAGTCTAGTGCTCAGTTTTATTGTCTCCTTTTTTCTTTAGTACCGATTTTTCCCATTCCGTACGTACTCTGGTGGTAGATAAATCTAAGCTCAATGTCTGGAATTTTGTTAGGTTTTTCACACGTACAGTTAATCTGAATCAGACATTCACACAGATATGGAGTATTTTTACAGGAGCAATACAAATTCATTACACACTTGCAGACTGAGATATCAAACAGTTGAGTTTCTTGTTGTTATTTTTAAATGTGTCAACCTTTTTTATATAGTTTGGTTTTTCCTTGTCTCGAATATAACATTTCATTAGTTTACAATACTTATCATAGTAGGCATTAATTAGCTGAATTATCCTATAATAAGACACTGTAGGGATTGACGCCTTCTCATAAATACATTTTACTTTTTGTGCCACTGTATTGATGACATATGATAAATTTACTTTAATGTTGTTGTGCTTACTTGATAACACAAACCTCTCTTCATAGCAGCACAAAGCACATCCTCGTGTGTTGGAAGAATGTTTGGCAGAAAGTCTCTTGGATGAACGAATATAGGACCGCAAACTGACAGCAGGTGGTTATTTTCTTAATTCAGCAAAATCACCCAAAATTGAATTTTCCCCGATTTTTATCGAGCTTGCACGATCGGAAGATATTCTCTAAATGCAAAATATTTTTTTATTATTATTTAACTGTACAATTTGCAAATATTTGTCACTATAGGGATAAAAAATATATAGTACGTAATTTTTTTGAATTCTGAAAATGACAGAAATTTTCAATTTTTTTGAATTTTTAGGTGGTTTGCGGGATCGGAAGATAAAGTCCGATTTGAAAAATATTTTTTTTTTGTTTTTCTTGTGTTTACCAATCGTAACTTTTCTGCACTATAGCGACTCGAAAATCAACTTCGGTTTTTTCGCACAATAATTAAGTGTGTGAACAAGCCTAATTCTGATTTATCTTCTAAAAATGCCATTTTGTAATTTATTGTCAATAACACAAGGTATTTTATTACTTAGTTTTTTCCACTTATTTCTTTTTTAATTATTTATATTTATTTGATGTGTATGTTTTATTAGGTTGTGTTTAGCTAGGAAAATTCATATTCTTCGTAAAACATGAAAAGTATCACTTTGGCTCTTATTTAAACCGCGATAATATATCCTGGAAATTTTTAACAAATTATCCTTGAAAACTGGAATTATGCTTGAATTTTTTATTTTGACTTTTGTGGACACCCTGTTTACAGGAGGCAAGAAAAACGTACGAACAACAAAACGCACAATGTTTAAACAAAATTTTATTGATAAATTGTTAAATGGTCGTATTTGCTTGTGCGAGTGGAGGACGAATAAAAAGTATTTAGGTAATTTTGGCGCTTACAACGTTTCGGTTTGGCGCCCTTCATATGTTTTTAATTATTTACGGTAAAGAGCTTACTTTTTTACATACGTAGTTTGAACAAATTATCCAAATATGTACGATACATACGGCCATGACTATTGTGCACTTGCAGAGTGCTGACGATCGGCACTTACCGAACGTTTCGCATGCGCGCATCGTTGCAGTCATCGTCATTCGTTTGCTTTGGCTCCAATCTGCGTTTATGTCAACTCCTTGAACGGAAAGCTCCCAATAACTTTCGTTTTACGCCCACGGTGGTACATACGGGCTTGCGTACATACACATGTTGGTAGTGTGAACCAAAGTACGCATCGCTCCCCTTATCTCGGGCGGAGGAGGAAGAAAGCAGGTCGCCGACCTCTTTAACTCCCTCTCCTTCTCCCTCTCTTCCTCAAAACTTAACACCCCGACACCGCGTCAAGCATGCATGCATACTTACTCCACCGATGAAAGCTCTCGACTTACTGCACTGTCTCGCCCCTCGGAGACTTAACTCAATGGAGGTGTAGGTGTAACCGAGCAGTTATTGCGGCGGGCAAGAGATGGGAGGGTGTGCCCGTGGCCCGCCCACTCGCAGGCCTCATCTCCCCGTTCCCTTGTACTCACGGCGACATTTATTGCGCCAGAATTTGCGTGAAATGCTGTGCCTGGTCACGTGGGGTGAGCTGGCGGCAGCCGATGGCGAGTAGCCCACACCTAGTAGTAGTAGCGAGTGGGTGAGTAGCCCACACCCAGTAGCCTATGTATACACGAAGCCGCAGGCAGTGCCAGTCGTGGAAACAGTTGAGTTACGAAGGCGAAGAAATGTAGGTAAAATAAGCAGCTGGTGTTCTTGTGCGTTAGATTGGAGATTTTATCCAAGATTGACAGACTATAATATAAGCGATCCATCACCTTTTAAGTGAAGCTATCTGCCGTCCAGTTATCCAAACTTGAGAACTGCACGGAGGCAAGTCAAATGAAAAAAAAATGTGCTTAAGTCCCAGTACGAAGTTAAATCATTTGGTGGTAAAAATCTCTCCTTACCCCATCAAAATGAAAAAGTATTCAAAAGCTATTACCTAAGTGTATCGAACTCGTAACATTCGGCCTCGAACTATTGAACAGTACCTCTAGTCCAACTGTATCTTGCGATCACGGTGTTCCCTATGGGTATTAATACTCAGCATTGAAAATGGCTGGTCCACGTACTTAGTCTTCGCTTGAGTGACTACAGAAAACGCTATTATTTCGTATTTATGAAAGATTAGAACTGCACAAGATGATGTCTTGATATGAAAGAATTGTGAGTAACGTTCATTTCGAGTACATACTTCACTTCATACAATGGAATAAACGACTTTTCCCTATGATGTTCAAGTTTTGCAGACGATTCGTCCTCGCTTGGGATATTTTAAGGTCAACTGTGAACCAAAAATACCGTTTATCTTGTATTCACCCATTTATAGACACCGAGAAACATTACACTGACTCTTGATTGTAGAAAATGGCTGGAGAATCTCCAAGAGAAGGTACCAAAGCCTCTGGGTACCAAATTAGGTTACCAAGTTAGACTTTATGTAAAACGTTGAAATAGTAATTTTATCCTAATTTTATTTGTCCAATTTGTTTAAAGACCACATTCCTTCAAACAACTCGCCTCTTTTAAGCATTCCAATACCAGATCCTCTACCTTCTGTTCTCTTTCCCTGACCGTGACCTTGTTAAGCTCATTGTCTGTTTTTGCTTACGCTATTGAGCGGTTACTCATCCTCAATTGTGAGTTGTAATAGTGAGTTGTAATCCCTCACCCTTCCTTGAAAAATGGCCACCGTCCCCAAACCTTAAAGAACCTATATGACACATTGCCGGAACTTTCTTTTTTGTCTGGGAAATGATACGTGCACTGCGTCGAAACCAGTCGATGTTATTCAAATAAAGTGTGGAAGAATGTAGCGAAGTGTGATTTTTATAATTATGTCCTTTTCATAGTTTCGCAAGGTCCCTGCCATCAGCTTTCTCGTATTGGCGTATTTTACTTTGTTATTCCCCTACTTATATCTTCAATATTGTGCCCATTTTCCTCCGTACTACCAAAGTAATTCAAAATGTTCTACCTGCTCTAGTTTTTGCCATCCGAAGCTTATGACAAACCTCGTTTCCTGTGTCTTAGCAAGTGTCATTACTTCAGTTTTCTTAAAATGAATATTCTTTTCTTATTTCTCGTGCTGATTTTCTATTGCATCCACATAATACCGCCATCAAATGGATTATCGGTTAACTAACGCTTGGTCATCATCGAATTTAACCGACTTTATCAGCTGTCATCCTACTTTTATTCCTACACCTAGCTCTTCCCTTACCTCTCCTAACATTTCCTCTGCATAAATTTTAAAAAGTAACAGCGGGCAACTTTATCTTTCCCCACTACTTACCACTAACTGCCGTAACTGATTCTACATAGACTACCCTCACTTGTGCCGTCTGGGCCTTAAACAAATTTCGTATGTCTCTTCCATTTTTTCCAATCTATTCCTTTTTTTCATGTGTGATTTCATTATTTTTTGTTGTTGTGCAACGTAACATGTTATGGAAATTTAAGGAGACAGAATCCTCTGTTCTTGAGTCTACCACATGCGACCCTGCATCAATATTTTACAATTTTGAAAAGTGAAGGTGGCAAACGAGATGTGTGCTGTTTTGTACTCCGTCCGTCGGATGGGACGTTCAACTGTGCCCCTTGGCGTATTTCAAGTAGGCTGATGCCGACGCGTAGTTCCTCAAATCCCTTCTTCTGTTTTTCCAAATGACCGTACTTAGCCACCTTGTCCTTGATGGCGCTAATGACCTCGGCTGTCAGTCACATCCCCTAATTGCCATTGCTTCTTTGGGATTTTTAAAATTCTGGAAAATTCGTGAAATGTGCGAACATAAACTCGAAGTCGGGGAAAATCCATGGGAAAGGCCTTCTTTCCTTCGAAGGCCAGGCGAGATTCCTGCATGATCATCACTTTCTTCTGCTGACCCCATGCTCGTTAATGAAGCTTCCTGCTGGAGCGAAATTTAGAAAACCGGTGTTGGTGGCGAGAAAAATAGTTCGCACGCCCTTACGTTTTATAGTTAGTTCTTCAGAAGTAGTCATAGTATTTTCGGCGTCTTTTAATCGGTATCTATGAAGGCATAAGTGAAGCGTTGTTGGACGGCCGAGTGGCAATTGAATCGTTTGGAGGGATAGTGGTGTCACTTTTTTGTCACGCTTTGGTTAGGTGCGCAAAAGAAATACCTAAAGTCTGCTTCGTGAACGAGTGGTGCTAGTTTACCTTCAGTGTTTTTTTTTCACTAGAAAACAGCACTTAATAGTTTCATTTTTTATTTATTCCTCCTTGAGTCCCATTTTCCACAATGTGACAGTTGAGACTTAAAGCAGTCTTGTTCTCAACGGCTCAATTAATAAGTACCTCCTTTCGGGTTATTTGTTGACTTGGTGTCGAATAATCGCCGAAACATTTGCTTCGGTGACTTTATCTGTTCGCAAATTAAATAAAAATCATGCAGTGTATTGCTTTGATAGTTAATTCCCTTATCAAGGATACCACGATAATGACATAAATTATCGAAGTCTGACGTGAAAAGTATCGAATTTTCACATTTTTCGACGCCTACGGAGCTCAACTGTTCAATGGAGGCGACTATCTTGTGCCCCATTCACACAACCATGAACCTTACAATGAGGACGGAAATCTTGGTGCGCTTCCGATCGTCATTTGCTCAAATTACGGGTCGCCAGTTAATGCGCTGGTGTTGCGAGGTAGGCCTCGGTAAATATGAGCTTTCGTCCCGCCAGCGTTTTCGTAATTTCACCCACTTTTAACAGAGATATCGGAACCAAATTCACCTCACGTATTATGCAAACCTTGCGCATTTGTAAAATACTTTCAACACAACAATGCATCATTTACTCTAGGAATGGGAAACTTTTAAACCTGAGAAGTGCGATTTTTCCTCTCCGCCATCTTGTGAAAAAATGCCGTTTCTTCTTATAAGGTTCTTGCACACAACTAACGTAACGACCGTACCGTGGTAGGCGCTAATCACCGTGTGAACGCGCGTTGGTTACCGATGGAGTAGTAGTTCACAACGCTGCTACTTGACAGTGGTCAGGCGCTGGAGTCGCGCGTTGAAACTGAAAATGATGAAGGGCGTTAATCAAAATAGTGAAGTAGATGGTGCTACTTTGATGAAAACGCTAATGGGAGTGTCATTTGCTTTGTAAACCATTTCGAAAGCCGCAAAATACCTCAGTTACGTGGGAATTCCTTATTTTGTTCGCTTGCTCTGTCCTTGTTCGTCATAATTCCTGGTGAGGGCAGCACTTTAGTTACAGTAATAGTGTGAATGAACGTAGGGTTGCTACGTCGGTGCTGACGATAGTAGTGTAAATGGGGCGTAAACGAACTACTCCGGCACGTAGCATCTTTCCAGAATGCACCTTCTCAATTTAATTTTTTTTCTCCGTAAATATAGCTGATCTTAACCCTCTAAGGGCGATGGGCCGACATATCGGCTCGCAAATAAAATATTTTTCAACTTTATTGCTCTAAAATAATTACATTTATTTTTCAGATGATGTAAAAGATTAGTGTCAATATTAATTAATTCAAAAAAATAAAATAAAAAAAAAACTACCTGTGGATATCTAAAACAATAATTTTTAATACTTACGTTTTTTTCCTAACGCGATACATTTTATTAAATTTCCCTTCGCATTTCTCGCAAGTACTGCTGGCAGAAGGCAGCACTAAAAGGGTTATGATAGGCTCTTGATTTTATTTCTATTTTTTTCTATTATGCGATGTAGTATTCCAGGAGTGCAGATATGTTTCGTCTGCAGTGTTCGGCGGCTGTATGCTCCTCGGAAACAAAAGTGTACGCATAGCAAAACTTGTTGACATTCGCCAGGGCAGAGTTCGAGGTCATTGAGGGTGAATCAAACACTGCTGAAAAGGCAGAGGTAACAAAGGATGGGTCATGGGCTATTGGGGGCCTCTGGAGGGAATCTCGGACGCTTTATCCCATCTCTTTCTAATGCATTTCCTCTCCCTGGCGTTATTTACTTCACAAGTGAGTGCCACCAAGTTTTTCTACCCCTATGTATGGCGATGTTGTTTTCGAGAGGGAATTTGACAAATCACGTGATCAATGGTATGCACGGCCGGAAATACCTTCCTCGTTACTTGGTGACTAGGTTGAGTCATTTTTCAACGGACACATGGATCGATGAACAAAGGTCACTGTTAGATTGGTACGAATAACTCAATTGCTCATTCATTCAGGATATCCTACCGTTACGGTAAGTTTTGATGGATATTTGAAAAGAACGAAACCTCACCTGAACGAATCTTTTTACCGGCATTCGCCCATTCCCTGTGCAATTTCGTTGTATATTTCATCTTACTTTTTGCCTATCTTAAGATAGGATCTTGATTTAATGTTTATCTATTTTTTCTTAAAATTATTTTTAAATCCGAGGCAAATTGAAAATTTGTTTCTGAAAACTCGCCAAGTTTTAGCTTATATCTGTTTTATACACTTCATTCGAGTGGCCGTTATTCACTACAAAATGGTCCATATATCAACAAATAAATTGGTTGGTCGCCAATTAAACGTTTTACAGCCTCCCGGTCGCGTCCTTATTTACAGTTTAGTCGGTTTGTATCTGATGCGGGTAACCGACGATTAAACACCCATTTAAGATGGCGCGAATGTCTTTAAAGAAAAAGAGCTACTCATTCTTGATGACCGATTTATGTTCGTGGGAGTCCCGTGGATTGGCCCGCTTCCATCTTCTATGCTGTCGTTTGTTATCGCCGTGTTTCGTCCAATCGGGCTGGCTTGCGTGATTTAGGATTCGTGCCTCGATTTTATTTCCCCTCGTAGTAGATGGTTCCCATGAGCTAAATGTCTGGGTCATAGGGACGCTAATCTAATCTTCTCGGTTGAGAGAAGGTGCCTTGGGAAGTCCCTCTTTTAATTTTAGAAAATTCGGCGCTGTGGTCCGCGAGCTCTTTCATTGTTAAGGTAGTTTGAGCGAGATAGTTCCCTAGTCATAATGGAGACCATATTCAAAAATTATTTTTTAACTTAAGCGTCCGTAAGAAGTATGAAATAAATATTTTAACATTGATGGCGCAAATATATGACAAATTTTCTCAGTAATTAAAAAAATATATCTATTTAAGTCTCTAACTTGACTCATTTTTTCTCGCCGTACGGCTACAACGCCTTGAAAACTGCAGGTTTTTTTTGTAATTCTGTAAACATTACTGCGGTGAGTTATGGATTTATTATCATAAATAGTTGAGAAAACATACCGACTTCACACCGTTAGTTTTTTGACGAAAACTAGGTGTTATAAATGCCTAATTTTTTCCAAAAATATCCCTCTGGAGCGCACAGCCGTAATGTATCCCATGTATAATAGCTTGTAGTTTCAGGCAAATTGCTCGAAAAGTAGTTCGGTAAGTGGTTAAAATTTTGGTATAATTGGAAATATGGGAGTTTTTTCTTTAAAACGAGGCTAAATTCATCAAATTATAGGTGAAGTGATTTTTCGCTTAAGCGCGGGGTGATAACAACGCGTTTTCCCGAGCTCGATGAAGTTCAGTCAGAGGCTTTTTCCTTCGAGAAAAATGTGCGACTTGGTTGCGTAAAGTGATTTTAAATTGAGGAAGAGTGAATGAATGAATTTTCAAAGTGACAAAAATTGAATTTGCCAAGGTGGAATACATTAATTTATATAAAGCAATACCACATATATCTCATGTATTTTTTCTTTTAGGCGTTGTAAGTCCACTTGAGCGACAGACTCATCTGGTGGTGCTCCTTTGAAGAGATTCCGTGAATTTTCTCACCGACTTTGAATGTTAACGGTGCCGATAAGCTTTCGATCAGTTGTGTGTTTGAACCTGCATCGGGATAAAATAATTGCTGCCTGTGGTCTTTTGTCCTGTGAATGTAACCGATTTAGTCGATTTTTCTGTATTCAGGGCACCCATCAGAATGTATTCCTAGTAGTGTTTCCCTGTCCCTTCTCAGAGAAATCGCATATTGTGAAACGAGTTTCCTGTATACCGCATGCTGCATCTTGATTTCGGCTGTAGACCGCATACGACTTGAATGCGTCATTCTTGTTCCACGGCCCTTAACCATTCAGCATGTTTATGAGGCAAACACTTTCCTGCAAGATTGGGGTTTATTAAGATTACCATGGAATCTAGCCCTTTATTGGCCTGGACTTAGCGTACCAAACTATTTTTTTTCGGAAAGACTCATTTTACTTACCGGCAAATTTCCTTGAAAACATTTGACTTTTCGGTGAAATGGATGTCCTCACCGCGACTTTTAAAAATATAGAGAAAATTCTCGTAAATGCGTGTCGTGAGATGATGGGATGACGGCGGTGAATCAGTTCGAATTCGCGTGCGCGTGATGCGCGTGGGAAATATCTCATGGCACAGTCGCTGACACGTCTCCAAAATTTGATTGTTCTGTTATTCGTTGAGGGATCGCAGTAGGTGGCATTTTGGGATTTTTTTTATCTGGTGTTCTACATCCAGTGACACGTATTTTCCGAAAATTTTGCTCTACATTCGTATGATGCTCGAATTTCGTCCGTATGTTCCACAGTATTGTTAAAAAAAGTCACATATTCCTGGAACTGAAAAAACTATAAAATTTAGCCCTGGTGTTGTAATGGCTAGGTATTGCGAATCGCAAATAACGCAGCCTGTTCGTCGTTATCACATTTAGATGAGGTCTAATAATCCTAATATTTTAATGCAGCATTATTGTGTTCGTAAAATACTTTTGTAATGTTCGTAAAATACTTTTTAATACTTAACTCAAAAATTCCTGGGTACTATCCCCCCCCAAGCAAGTACAACGTTGATAAATAGCTGTATATGCTTCAAGGTCCGGTTTTATTATGTCTAACGTCAGTAGCAAGATGAAATAGTCTTTTCCTTAGCTTGATGACATTTTAGAATTTGGGTCCTGTATATTACTTCAGACTGTCGGCTAGTTTACTCGACTTAGATCGATGGGAAAACGTATTCATTTCGATTTTCATTCCGAGGAAATATTTAATCATAGGTTATGAAACCTGGCCTTAACGTACTGCCCATGTTTACGCTCGAAATTCGATCTGCTGTCGAAAATTTCGCGTCGGAGAAATCTGACAGGAAAATAAGGAACACGTTCCTCTTGGAAAATTTCGCATCCACGTCGGATAACATTTTTAAAAGAAAAATACGAATTTGATCAAGTATGTTAGAATTAATGTTTTGAAGTTTAAATATGGCGTTGATATCAAACGTTGAAAGGAGTGACCTTCGTTATTTTATTCATGATGAGAGAATGAAAGAGAATGGAGCTGCGAAACAATTATGAAAGTGGAGTGAATGGTGTGGGAGGGGTAGGCCAAGATAATTATACAGTTGCGGCACAAATTCTAGATTAAGTATCACCAGCATAAGTAAGAGGCACGTATGAAGCTATCTATTTATGAATGTTTAAAAGGCATGCTGAGTGCATGGATATGGCTGCGTGGAAGAAATAAATGAATCGAGCAATTATTTTTGTTTCTTACTAATAACTAGGCTTTCTTTGGCTGCTTACGCCCAAAGGAAACAAGTAACCTATAGTGAAGTCTCATCTTATGGTAATAAATAAATCAAGCAGTCATTTATCTTGTCTTCGAATTCAATCTAAAAAGCAGTTTCAATCCTCTGAATGCGATTACAATAAGTAATGTAGGTGTCCGCCAGATGTTTTTCCTTTTTTTTTCATTGGTATCTATTTTCATGTGCTTACATTTTCGTCATAAGATAGGTTTTACCAGGTATTGCCCGTTACTTTTTAATATGTTCTTTTAAATGTATATTTTGTATGAGGGAAACAGGTAACAAACATTATCCCGTTTCGGATGTACCATTGGGACGCTGTTAGCAGAAATCACAGGGACTTTGAAATTGTCATGTAGGATTTAGATCTTTTTCTCAGGTTAAACCTATGGTTTGCATTTAACAGATCTTCATTATTCTCCATTGATGGAAGGGTGTTACCATATATTACAACTGTGCGTTGTTTTCTTTACATATTTTGTTTTATCCTCGTATTGTTGTATCCTTTAAGGTAGTTTGAGCGAGATGGTTCCCTTGTAATGGAGACCATATTTGAATTTTATTTTTTTTACTTCAGTGTCTGTAAGAAGTATGAAATGAATATTGTAACATTAATGGCCCAAAAACATTGTTATATACGACAAAAATTTTCATTAATTAAATTAATATATCTACTTAAGTATCTAACTTGACTCATGTTTTCACGCCGTACGGCTAAAAAGCCTTCAAAACAGCAGGTTTTTTGTAATTCTGTAAAAATAATTGCGGCGAGTAATGGATTAATTTTTATAAATAGTTGAGATAACATACAAACTACACACCATTAGTTTTTTGACGAAATCTAAGTGTTATAAATTCCTATTTTTTCAGTATTATCCCTCTGGAGCGCACAGCCGTAATCTATCCCATGTAAAACAGCTTATATTTACAGGCAAATTGCTTGAAAAGTAGTTCGGCAAGGGGTTAATATTTTGGTATCATTGGAAAGATGGGAGTCTTTTCTATAACGTGAGGCCAAATTCACCAAATTCTAGGTGAAATGATTTTTCGCTCTAACTACCTTAAAGGGGACATTTAATATGTTGTGTGTCAAATAGCACCAATAAACAACAAATAAGGAATTCCGTTATTGAGTGGAGATCGCGCATGTGAAAACGGAATGAAGTTTCACTTATTAAGGGATTTTTTTCAAGATATTTTACCCTGCTAACATAAACACTTGTGCTATCGTTGATTTCTTAATTGCTGTGTGATAAAGTTTAATAAGTGTTTTTTTCTTCTCTTTCAGGTGAGTTGAACAGGAATAAAACCTATTTATTTTGAAACTGGGGACTTAATTTGGTGAGTAATTAAATATGCTTCATTGCCTCTATCGTGACATAGCTTGCTAATCTCTTGAGCTGTGTCTTGAATTCAATTGTCATGGAATTCATCGATGAAAGATGTATATTCTAAGAGGTGGTTGCTGAGAAAGAAAATTAATTTGGCTATGAAATTTTTCTTTGATTTGCATGAATATCGCTCTGCTCATCTGTATGTAGCTACCAGGACATAGTGACATAATATTGCGAAAATCGAAAGATATTGTCGCATTCCAAGTTTGAAGAGCATGTATACATTTGCACTTATTAATATTGGGTATATAATGTGAGTAATATTTATTAACACAAATTATATTTATGTAACTAGTAGCATGTAGGCACCCATAAAATGGCCCCATGTCAAAATGCATACAAAATAATAATTGACACCTGTACATATATATGTAATCGAGAGAATTTTTACAGTACTAAATTATCAGTAGATAAACATAAAGTTTCAGGGTATTGTGAGATGAGAAGGATTCATAGCAGGTTGACAAAACGAGTATATAAAGGCGAAAATGGATGCAGAAGACAGAAATTTAAGGCAAAAATGTTTGGAAGCGTGGGAGAAGGAGGGTAAGGACTGTCGTGTCGTCCGGGATGAATGCAGGTGAGAAGTGCTAGAAAGAAGACGCTGGGAGAGGAGAGTAGAGACTATCCATCAAAGTCCACTCTAGCCGACAGAGTGGTATAAATAATGGAATCGATTGTGGACGACTTTACTTAGTGGACTTTTCTCATAATAATGATGTACGATGAAAGTAGCTCTTCTGTTCCAGGAACAAAGCAGGAAGCTGATTCCAATGTTTGAACCATCATTAGTAATTAATACTGACCAAACGGGATGCGATTACCGTGCCCAAATTAGACGTACGCTTTCATATCAAGGTGAAAAAGCTACAGAAGTGTGTGTGAGCCAGTTGAAGAAAATGACTCATTCATACACAGCACAGTACAGTGTGACATGTTGTGGTGAACTGTTACCAAAAGTGTTTATTTTTTTGCAAGAGGTAACAGGAAAGTTTGGAACAAGAGTCACACTAGAGGTGGAAGGTGCAATGGACCGATACCAAAACATATTTGTGACTTGTTCCAAATCTGGAAAACTTTTAACAAGCACGTATGAATTGTTTTTGGACAAGGTATTGGCGCTATACGCGAAGAAAAGAAAAGTTTCTTCTTTTCATCGATTCTCGTAGTATATACCTACCTAGTTATTTTTCACACTGTTATTATCGCTCGTCTCATTTTTCAGAAGCACTCTCATTAGTTGATATGATATGTGGAGAGAAATATATGCAAGAATAGAATAACGGTACTGTAAATAAGTAGTGAGGATAAAGAATACGTAGTCCTTTTCCACTCTTTTATAATTGGTACCTGACCAGTTCTGGTTTTTTTACGTCATTATAGAATTGACACCTTTGATGGTATTTGAGGTAAAAAAGAAGGAGGAACATAGAACACCAATAATTTTGTCATAAATAATGTTATTGTAGAAGACTCCATAGGAAGCGTAACACAGAACTTTTCAATTAATGAGAGTGCTCCTGAAAAATGAGACGAGCATCGTGACCGCTTGACAAACAGAAAGATGACTCGCAGTGGCTCAGTAGGTACCCCTACGCCAGCACTTCTTTGATCAATGACTCTCCTTCCTTAAACACGGGGGTGATGAGTAGACCTCCCCCTTTTATTATTTTTTTAACGGCACTCACGCTAATTAATGAGATTCAAGCCTAACTTCTAGCCATCGTCAACTGCTCAGCTTTCGGTCGTCGCGGTGTGGCTGCTTTCACTCCTCTTGTCTCCTAGTCGTGCTGGCGTCATTACTAATAGTGTTCGGCCAGTTTTGATAGATCTTGTTGGACGGTTTCTAATCTGCAGGTCGTTAGTAGATGGCGGACGGATAAGGATTTACGAGAGAACAAAAAGGTAAGTTTCACTGGATGAAATAAAGCGAAAGGAAGACACGTCGAAGAGAGATATTGTATGGGACGAGAGACGTTTAAGTCTCTCGTCCCATGCAGTATCTCTCTTCTCAATGTAATCGCGTATTTCAAGCAACAGCGTGAAAATTCAACACGTTCTACCAAAGGTTAAAGAATTTCCTGTAGACCGATTATGACATGATAACCGATAAGCCTTTCCAACCTTAGTTTTACAGATCAATCAATATACAGGGTGTTGCAAGAGTAATCTGCGTAACGTATGGAAGTGACAGGGGACGCAATTTTAAACTTCGAAACGCATTACTTAACGGAGCTATTGCAACGCAAACATTTTGCCGTTTCCATGAAAATAGGGAATAATGGTGACCTATTCCGATTGAAGTGATCTGAAACTTTTCCAAGTGGTTCATAACATATGTATGGTACTTCCTGTAATCACTCATGCTCCTAGTTGCTGATTTTCTAGATTTCGCTGTTATTTGACATTTTCATGGCAACTGCAATATGTGTGGGATAAAACATTTGCAGTCCATGAGACAAAAAGAGCTTCAAATCACTTCTCCTATCATTTTCAGCTGGTACCCAGATTCTTTCCAAAAAATCCTGTGTATACACTGGTAGTGTCTTCCTCCTTTATTCTTCATATATTTATCCTCCGTTTTTGCCTTCCAATATGACTTTTCCTGTGTCTCCTATCCCCATCTTGCGTAACATTCTTTCCTCAATCGCAGCCTTAATGAGTTCCTAAAATATCCTCTCTAAATACATTCTCCTTCCGCGAAATTCCGCAAAGGAAATATCATTCGCCACGACTGGGACTCGTACCCGGATGCCTCGACATCGCGCCGAGTGCTTTAGTCAGTTAAACCAAAGGATGTGATCCGAAAAGGAACTTTACGTTCAGTGCCGAACCTGGGAGGCACGAAACTATCCCTTATGGTAAAGTGATGGACCTGGGAGTCACGGACACCCGAACTCGGGAGTCCGAGCCTCGGCGTTGGAGCCGACGCAACCCTTCACCGCGGGTGGTTTACGGCACCAACTGACCAGTCAAACTATTGTTTATAACTTCTGAAAGTTAACCATAAATCGCAAAATAGTGTTCGTCTTTGTGTTGCACTAGTCGCGCTCATGAAAATGGTTTTTTCATCGCAGTTATACGATAGATATTAACCCTTTTACGTGCTTTAGTAATTTGATGTACATTAAACTGGCTTAACTGAAACCACCCTTCTCTCACGTGGATTTTTTTATATCCTCAAAATTAGTTCTCCTCCCGCTTTTTCTTACCACTCGGTCGCCACATAATCGAAAAACAAAAAAAAAATGCTCGCAAAACTTGTCAAACCCCTCATTATTGAACACCTCCTCGTGTGCCCTCCTCTGTATCTCCAGTGCTTATCTCAGCGGACATTAATCCGAAGATTGATGTGCTGCAGCTCTCCACCTTACTCTCCTACCAGATAAACGGTTCATTCCTACGTAGTTCTTCGCTTGGACGTCCGTCAATATTAACCAGGTGTATTCCGACCTTGGTCTTCCCCTGTTATTCTCCCCATTCATTTCTCCGTCCATTATTGCTATCAACAGGCCATAGTGAGCAAAATGTGTCCAATAAGGTATGTCCGTCTTCTCGCTCCCTAAAGCCTCCATAAATTTCCTAGTGACAGATGACGCCTTGGTAGCTTAACTGGTAGAGCACTCTGCGCGAAATCGGTGGGTCTGGGTTTGAATCCCAGTCCAGGCGAACGATTTTTTCATTGTGAATTGCACACAATTTTGTCCGTCTTGTCTCAGTGGACTTTTGCCTCGTTTCGTGAGGAGCAGGCTCGCCGGGTTATTAATTTGATAAATTAGAAAAATAATAAATTATTGATAAATTAGGAAATTAATAATTTTACGCTGTTTTCTCTAGATCAACTTTCAGCTTTCTCATTCACAATATACTTCTCTCATTGCTGCTTTTAATCCTTTTGTCCAGTTTTTTCTTGGGCGTCTTATTTTTCTTGAGGGTTCAATTTTATATTCGTTTGGGCCACCTGATATCATCCATTCTGTTCGCGTGACATAACCACATAAGCTGTTTCTTTAGCACCTCGTCGAGTAGTATAATCATTTTCCATTCTCATTATTTCCATTATGGAGTAAATAATTAATAACATCTCTATATACCTCCGCCAAGCCAGCGCGACTTTGTGGACGTTTTGAGTCTCGCCGGCCAAACTTTTATTCCCGGTCCCGAAAATGAGAGTCGTTCCCCTTCGTGGAGCAGTTCCCCTAAATCACTCATCCCCTCCCCATTACTTCCTCCTCTTCCTCCTCCCCCTCGCTGTCGTTTCCGTGGGCAACCATGCCTCCGCATAGCTCTGCGTCCGCCAATCTTCCCACGGTTTACCCCTGCCCTCCCTCTTTTGTTTTTTAGTTCCCTACGCACTCACACACACACACACCTCCCCATCCGTCCACCGTTCTTTCAAAGAAACCCTTCTCGCCGTTCCTTAACCCATTATACATTCTACCCCCTCTTCCCCACATTAATAGCACTATATATCCCTCCTCCACATCTGGTTTCTCACCCCCCCTCCCCCCTTCCCTCACCTCCCCCTTGGCACGGCTTGGCCTTGGTCTTTGACCCAACAATGAGTCCGGTCTCTTATCAATGGGGGAATTAATTGCGCATGGATAATGAGCGATGTTCTATCCTCCTCTCGGGTAGTGTGTTTTTTTTGTAATTTGTTTTTTTCTTCTTCTCGCCTCGCAGCAGGATGTGGCGATGGACGATATTTTTTGTCGATCGAACTACCTGAGTTCGATTTAAAGAGGTTCCCTCTACTGGCTACGTGAGCCAAAAAAATTAGGGATTCAGGTTCATCGTCTGTGGTATTCAAAAGAAAATATATTCACTGATCCTAAACATATTTCGCTGTACTATTCTATTCCACATTAGCTTTTTGGATAGTAAAAGTTAAGTACGATACTTGCGGAGAAGTCGGCGAATGAATTTTTTACCAGGCTTACTGTGTGAAAAAAATATGTCAAGATACCGGAGTTTAGATGCTCTGTCTTCAAAACGAGGAAACAGAGTTAAATGTTTTCAGATGCCCCTGAAAGTTTGTTTGTTTCTACGTTTATTGATGTGCATTAAAATGTTTTGCTGCCTTATATGCAATTTTACGTTATTTTGTTAAAGTCACTGTTTTCGGCTCGTAAGATCTAATCGCCCATGTTTGAGCCCTTGGTATTCAGTTACTTCATCCAACTAACTTACGATTTTGAAATATGAAATTCAAGTTTCTTCTTAATAGCTTGCAGAAAAGGGTTTTTTTAATCACAAAAGTTGCACAAGTTGTATGAAAAGTGTCAAACTTTGCTACCTTCAAAGCAGATGTCTTGATTTAAACGAGTGGGACCGTTGTGTGTTTTTGAATGTCAACATTCAGGATATAAGAATAAATAGTTTTGTGTAATCAGAGTTATCAATATTGATTTTTATTCATCGTAATTTTTAGCGCTGAACATAGCTCGCAATTGAGCAAGTGAACTAGCCCATTGCATTGGCATTTCTCTTGAACTAACGCCTATTTCCGTTACTGCTGGTCATTTACTAACAACTCAAAGAACTGCGATTGGTTGGCGCCTTCACTGTACTTTGCCAAGGTATGTGGCTGGATATGAAACTTTGCTGAAGTATACATGGAATGACTCCCTGCCAAAAGATTTGAATAGGATGTTCAGAATTACGACAGAGGATATTTTATGGGCATTTTTATTCTTGCAAGTTGTTCTCTCACGATGCAATTTGAGAGGAACATCTAATCACGCATTCAGTTCCCACCTCGTGTAAAGAAGCCTTCAATATGCTCCTTTCTCTTGCTTACCCTAATATTATGGCATTCAAATGAAGGCATTTTATTTTATGAGCATACGAAGGAGTCAGTGAGCTACAAAGTGCTGTTTTAGGAATCGACCGTCTTTTCTTTCTAATAAATTCTTCTAAATCGAGTTTTTATACCTTCTGCTCTTATCTGAGCATATATTGCTAGTTTGCTTCAGTGGCGTATCTAGAATTATGCTCTGGGGGAGGTCTGGAATATTAGGGGGTCTGGAATATTGTTGATAGGCGAGTACCGGGGGTCTGAGACTAGCCAAATTGAGGGCCCTACACCGGAAAGGTATCGAAAATTATAATATAAAAACTGATTTTTATTGCCCTTTTTCATGTAAATATTTAAAGGTATTTAGTTATGTTTTTATGCATCATTAATGTTGGTACCTTAACAAAGTTGCTTCTGGGGAGGGTCCGGTCCCGTTTGCCCCCCCCCCCCCGTAAATACGCCCACGGTTTGCTTGTTCTCATTGTAACTACCCATGAGGTATCTCTCCCCAGTAATAACCTTACACCTATTAGGTAATAAATTATGGAATGACAATCCTGGAGAATAACATACGCGAAACTTTCGTACATACAGCTTCAAACTCGGGTTCATATTATTTCTGCTCTTCGTTGATTTTATCAGTTTGCCAGTTCTCATTAAAATTAGCCAATTTTTTATTTGACACTTAAATTATTATTAATTGATGGGGATATGGGATAGGAAGAAATGGTGGAAGATTATGGAAGAGGTCAAGACTCAGTAATGGGTTGTAGAGCCCCAGAAGAAGAAGATGAAAGGGACATGGTAATCCTGGAAAGGAAGGTATGTGAAACTAAGGGAAAAGGTATGGTGGCGTACTTGTTTTGATGACTACTGTTTTTGTTTCATCCAGCAATTTGTTTTTCTCGTATTTTCCCGATTTACTTCTGCTCTTTAGAAAGCAGGAGGCTTTGAAGTATTTCTACGGCGTCGGTCTTGCCAATTCCTCCTCTCCTATAGTTCATTCACCACCCGAAAACAAATTCTCCGCGCATGACGTGTCCCACTCACCGTAGCGGAGCTAATGGCTTGTTTTGTTCCTTAATGAGCTACCGTGGTCTTCGAAGATTATCTCTCGCCCGAGTGGTTGGATTATATAAGCGTTATCCCGCGAGAATTCTGAATGTTTGTACATTTTACCTTGCATAGTCCTTCAAATTGGTGAGATATGTTTGCCTTATTCTTGTTATTGGCATTCCACTTCTGTTTTGAGAACTGGGTTTGTTTTTAAGAATAGGTTTAGTTTTCCGAATTGGTAGTTTGAGCGACAAATTTTATGATCCTTTACAGTTTTTTTATGAATTCAATTGTTTCAGGCTCAACTTTGATGGATGAGGGTCGAATAACGAAACAGATCGTGGGTTAAATGGTGTGTGAGGTAAGGGCAGACCAAAAATGTCATGTGGTGGAAGAGACTCCTAAAGAAATATTAGGACGAGAGCGTGCATGAAGGATGATAAATACATATTAGGAGTCTTAAGGGTTGGAGGCCTTGTTTGAAGCAATGCATGAGCGAAAGAGAAGCGAGGTATGTTTTTCAAGGATAGGGAATTATGGAGGAAATTATGAAAAAAGAGTCAGTTTCTGAGGACAAACAGCAGGAACTAAGTTCTTCGACTTTCCTTACCCCGGAGGGGAATGGAATGATGGGTATGTGTGCGTGCGTGTATTTAATTTATTAAACATAAAGATCGGTTTCGTCACATGGGAGACCTGATGATGTCGTCTTTGTGCCTAAACTGGTAGTGCTTTAAATTTATATGTAAAAAAAAGACATATACCCATCACTCCCTTTCTGAGTAGGCAAAATCGAAGAACTTAGTTATTGCTGTTGTGCCTAGAAAACTGGCTCCCTTTTAATAATTTCGTCCATAAGCCCTATTCTTGCGTTCCTCTTTATACCTTCTCTTACACTCATCCATTGCTTGATACACGCTCTCCTATTCTTAGTTCCTTCAATATTTCTGCTCTTTAGAGTATCTTCCACCACATCCACCCATGATTTTCTTGGTCTACCCCTTCCTCTCACACCATTCACTCATCTATCATCTATCTGTTACACTACTTGACTCTCTTTCATTCCCTCGACGTAGCCAAACCAACGTAGCATACTCCTTTCATATACCTATGTCCAGCACTGGATCATTAAACCCACATACTTTCATGACCCACTCATTTTTAACCTTATCCATCCTACTTTTGCCGCAGACACTTCTCAGGTACATACCTCAATCCCACTGCATTTATTCCACTCTTATGCTTATCCGGACATACAAAGGTTCCGATGCCATATATATAACGTTGGGAGAAGAACACTTTTGTGCACCGCGATTTTCGCTTCCCTAGGCAAACTCTCAATCCTGGGTATGCTCCACCTACTACCAAACGTACCTATACATAACTGTGCATTTTCCCGATATTTTTCAAGACTCCCTCAAGCTCCTCTCGCTATCTGTCTCTCGATATGTCGACAGAAACTCCCAACTTCCTCCATTCTATTTCTTGCTTCCCCAACATTCTCCCCTTTACCACCCCCTCAGCGTTTCGTTCCGTCATCATCCAATACCCCCTACTGGGTACTGAAGCTTTAGCCAAAGGCTCGTGACTCCATTGCCGGTAGAGGTAGACCTTTTTCTCGTGGAATTTTATTAGCATTCCATCGCTTTAATTTGCGGCGTAAGTTGCATGTTCAATGCGCGGCATATCCTGGAATGTTTTTTTGTTGGAGTCGCATAGGATTTAACCTCATGGGCGATGAATGGCTTCTTTGAAGCCCTCATTCCTGTACATTGCCATCCTCGATGGACCGTAAGGGTGGAACTTCCGTGTTCCCTTAAATCCTGCTGAAATTGCCATTAGAAGTAGGAAGCCGTGTGGCAGTGGAAGTGGCTGTTTTCATTTTGAGGTGTGAAATTACGGTTGGGGGATTTTTTTGGTACCTATATTTGTTCACCTCCTTCGAAGAATTGGGATAATTTGGGGAATTCCTACTGCGTGAGCATTTCCTTAGTCCTCCCATAATTGGTAGGCAAGCCTTGGTCTTGACTGTACTTAGCGAAATTTATTCTTTCACCACTGTGTTTATGTAGGACGATTTTTTCCAAGAAACTCTGTGTGAATGAAGTGCATTTGTAAATTATTGGGTTAAGGTCTTCCCTGTGTCTAATAGGATAAACTTGGTTGGTATCAAGTCCACCAAACTGCTTTTCTCTTGAATACAGTGATTTTTGCAACAGAGATTTTGAATTATTGCTCTTTAACATTCATAAACTTTCATTGCTGTGTAACCAGACCTCGACGAATATGCCGAGCGTTTTCAACTTGCTATTTGCAGTTCCCCTAATCATTTTGACTCACTGAAGTTGCATACATACCCAAGCGATAGTAGAGATTACTCTTACTATAGATAATTTAAATGAGGAAACTAACTTTGAAGGCGAAAGAGGTATCAACGTAGGCATTCCGGCGTATGAAAATCAGCTTGAGAAGCAAATCAAAATTTGAGGCCAACTCAGAAGCTGGTAAAGTTTCCTTCACGCTAAGGAATCAGTTGAATCTTGGCAGGTTAACTTGCAATTTTTTCTGAATTCGCCAAAGAATTTAGCGATCGTGCGTTGTTATTTTCAGCAGGTACATGACAATGGCGTTCCATCCGTTTTCCTTCGTTGTTTTAGTATAGAAATAGCAGGAGAGAGAGTGAGAGATACATATAGTTGGTTCGTGATTCCTGGTAATGAGAACGAACGAGTGAGAAAATATGGTACGCTTTAGCTAATATCCTCTTTGTTAGTAAAAAAAAAACATAATTACCTTTAAAGTAGCATGATTAAAAACGCTTAAACATTTGTGAAAAATTTGTTCCTTGTGATGAAACCTTTGGTAACACCAGCTTCTTAAAAAACGTTCATCGAGTTTTTTTTAAATTTATTCTATGCTACCGGTTATTGTAGGTCTGGATGGATTGTTTATTTCCTTATTTGAAATCTTGAAAAATCTCTTAATCCCCTGTTTATCGTACTCAGAATGCAGCCTGTATCAGCTGGAGAAAATTCTCATAGCCATCTCTGGCATTCGAACCGCGGCCCTCGAGGTGGAATGCTAGTTAACCTAGTTACCTAGTTACCATACCAATCCGAGCCTCTATCTTGCCTCTTTATGCCAAAGTTTCTTCATGCATGTGGTTATGCACCTGATGGTACTCCCGGTATGCACTCATGGTGGTCTTTTAATCAGAAGAGTAAGAGTTATTAAATGAGTCTATTCAACATTCATGTCGTATGCGGTCTACATTGGTATATAATAATTTTATGAAAGAATAATAATAAATAAAATAATTCATAAATACTTTTATGTTTACGTAATCGTAAAAAGATATGTTATAACCAAATAAAAACTATTTGCATATCTCGCAGGAATAATTAGAAAACATTTTCATTTTTGTTTCTTAATTTCAAACATCTCTCTGCCAAATATGTCGATAGCAAATCATCAGGGGCTCAGTTTTTTTGGGAACGTGTTGTTTCTTTTGCTCAAATAATTTCGTACAATTCCTTCGCAAGGATATCAATCAGTACAGTTGGCCGGATCAATTATGTCTTTATTTGTTTTTATGAACAATGAGAAAAAGAAACATGTTTCTATAGCAGCGCAGGAATACAATCGCGTGTTTATATCAGCTGCGTGAAAATACAATACGTTCTATATAAAAGAGAAAATAATGTCATGTTAGACAGCTTACGACACCTTAATTTAGGCTTTAGACCGCATACGACATGAATAGCAGTTATTCTATTTATCGGAATATGGGTAAATATCTCGTCGCGTGACTAAGGTTGTTTAATTACGCTAGCCGTGTTGTGGAAACCTAATTCTGCATAGCATTTCCTCGTACGTTAAAGTCTCTTCATGTCTCCGCTACGCGTCTCTGTTGTCTGGAGGATCCGATGACGAACGTGCCGGGAAATCTTAAAAACGAGTCGCATAGGGGGCATCGCATCGCGGCCTTGACTGAGGTGGTAACCATAGAAACCGCGGCGGGAAGAATTTCTAAGTCCTCAATTAAAAAACTTCCGCAAGTCCACTTGCCAAATTTGTATTCATAAGACGTCTCGCTCACCCCGCTGCGGTTTTATGGGAAAATACGACGGGGGAATATTAAAATCCGGGGTTTATTTATTTTCAGTTTTATCGACACTAATATCTCCGGCTGCTGTGACGAATGTTCCATGCGTAAAGAGAACGTGCGTAGTTTTATCTTTTCCACTATATCCCCCTCCTCCTCTCCCCTGCAATTTCAGCGTTTTATCGATGAATATCCGCGATAACGCGAACAATGAAAAAATAACTCAATTGTAATTCCGATCGGGACTCGGGTCGTCTTGTTGCGTGACTACTTCTGCGTCCTGCATCTTGCGTTGCAATAGTTTATTACAGATTTCACGTTGGGAGAAATAGTAGGAAATAAGTTACGTATAATACGTGACCTGACACTAGGGTGAGGTCAAGTCGGAGGATATTGGTTGATTCCTGTATCCCCAATATACACTTTGGTATTCCTGTCGTATTTGGTCTATAGGTTGTTTAGGTTCTACAATAGTTGAAGGAAAATAAATTCCCCAAGGCCGTACTCTTTAGGGGGTACACTCTCAATTACAGAGTACGGCCTTGGGGAATTTATTTTCTTTCAACTGTTCAACGGCCGTAGAACGTTCAATTATCTTTATTTCTACAATAGTATCTATGTAATAATTTTATGAAGTAAGAGAAATATTTTAATGAATGAATAGTTTTCATTAACACATTATTTTAATCAGATATTTAATAACCAAATACAAAGGTTTTATAATCTCACTTTTAAAAATCTTTTAAAAATATTAATTCGCGTTTTTGGCACATTACTCCTCGTTCGGTTGATTATCATTTAATAATTGTAGAAGGCGTTCTGCCTGCATCTGCCTGTCTTCATTTACGAGGGTACAACTGATATTAATTAATCCCTTAAACGCTCTTCATATATTTGTGTCTCATCACCTCCCATGGTCACGTGAGGACCATTGTGACGTTCATTCGTTCATTCGGATGTCAGAGAACAACTGTTGTAGGTAGATAACTTTGGCAAGTTTCCGTGGGTGGAAAAATTTACCATGGCCGGTACCAACCCGGTGTTCGCATGGCTAACTCTTACCCTTGTACCATGGTAGGGTTACCATGGTAAAAGGCTAGTAAAGCGATTGGGGCATTATTATCAACGCGTTTATTTCTTCGATCTATTATTGGATAAAATTTGGGGTTGCTCCCTCACATGCATGGCACAGTGTAAGTTCGTGATCATCTTCTATTCGTTTCCATGTTTTAGGAAGGAGACAGTTGTATCTTTTGTTCAAATTATTTCGTTGAATTCCTTCGCAAGGATGTCAATCAGTATCGGCTGGCTCAGTTGTATTTTTCTAAAAACAATGCAACAACACAGAGACATATTCCCATAGACCTATTCATCATAGACCAGTGGTGTAAAAATAGAATACGTTATATTCAAGATTAAGGAATTTCCTGTAGACTGCAAACGCAATCTTCTTTTCGGTTGTAGACAGTGTACGACATAGCTGTTTGGATATATCCGGAATAGGTTCCAAAGATTGTGTAGAAATCATTTTTTTCACTTTTTTGTTACTTGACCCAATGTCTTCATAAAGTAGTTAAATCATTATCTTTTTTTTAGTCGTAATACAGACCATATTCGAAATTTGATTTAAAATTTAAAGAGTTCTTTGAAGCATGAAGTAATACATATATATTAGTTTATCAAAAGCTTTGATTTTAGTTATTTGTATCACGCCGTAGGGTGAAAACGCCTTAAAAACAGAGTTTTTTTTCCAAGGTATGAAAATCATCACGTTGAGTGATACATTTTTAAAAGATAATTTAGAAAACATAGGAACTTCACACCGTTACCTTTCTAACGCGATCCGCGCGTTAGTATCTGCTCATTATTCCATTTTAGACTCTTTGGAGGGCACAGAATTACCATATCCCATGGAAAACGGCTTAATTTTTTGGGCAGATAGCTCGAAAAGTAGTATGTACAATGAACATACTACTTTTTGAGCTATCTGTACTTTTTACGTACCTACGATTAGTGTCTGATTTGCTGAAATCATCGTAAATATGAAAGGTATTTCTTCATAATGGAGAAAAATTCATTGAATGTTATGTGTATTGATAAGAGGAGATAGAAGATATGAAGAATTGAAGAGGGATCTAATAACGGGCCATCCTTAGGAGGGAAAGCGAGACAATGTCTATGAGGTGGGATGCAGAATGGGAACTGTCCAAGAACCTAAAAATCAGCTGGTAGAATACTTGAATGAATGAAAAAAATGATATCTCGCTTTAAAATACCGTGGACCTGAGGAGTGTGTGTTCGTACATGCTCGAGTCGATCTTCTGTCTCTGATATCCAACAAAATCCTCTTATTTTACCACAAACTAAAATTGACTCCCATGGGCTCCAAGGCAGTAAAAAGGTGGATTATTGGAAAATGTGTTTTTTTTCTTCCATGCGCATAAGCGAAGTTTTATATATCTGCCATAACCCATCATTCCTTATTTCTCGGTATTCCAGTTGCTTATTGATGGTTGTCCGTGGTAACGCTAACAATGGACCAAAGTGGTAGAAAACTAATCGAGAATCGTCCTCCTTGCGTCACAGATTCTCTTGTCTGCTGCTAGCGTTATAATAGTGTGCTACATATGCCACACTCGGCGAAATGATAGGAAAGTTCATACAGTAATTATACGAGACCTTGTGCGGAATCGTCTGGTAGCTTAAGGATATGAGGTGATTGTTATTCTCGTAAACAAACATCCCTGTGAAATACTCTGGAATATAAAATGTGGCTTGTCAATTCCATGTCCGAGAAGAAACGATCTGCGGTATGGAATATTGGTGTAGATGTAGACCTGTAGGTGGGCACTTCGAGAAACAATTGGAACTTAGGAATTATAAATAAAACTAACGCTAGTCTCTAGTTATAACATGCTTTAACTATAAGGGAAAAAATGTAAACTCTAATTCTTTTTTCATTTCCAATACTGCCTGTATTATGCGTTCCGACGCATAGACAGGTGCACGTTACTGAAATGTGGTCCAAGGCTTTTATTTCGACTTACTTTAAAAATCAATAGAATGTGCACTCAACGACCCACGATTACAGCTCGAGCCACCTACGTTTAGACTAAGATAGAACGCGGAAGCCTTCCCTTTTCATTTTGATCCAGCTGGTTCTGAAGCCGTTTTATCTCGCATATTTCCCAATCCTTTCGCTCCTCACTCAATCTCCTGTGAGGCAACATAGACCCCCCATAGTATCGTGCCACTCGCATCAAAGATGCCAAAAAAAATATAGTGACTGGTCCCGCGCCGTCGTCGCTACCATGGTCGGTAGCAGCCCGCGACGATGTGGTCTATTGGAGCCTGAAGTGTTTCATTAAATACGGTATCTTAGGGAAATGCTTAATCGACCGTGATATGAGAGATGAGTGTTTTTTAAGGGTGTGTGAGCTCCGGGAAAATGTGCAATAAGTTAAAAAGTGAATTGTCAGTTTTCTCCTACACTAAACGTGCTGAGTATTTCATAATTTCCGCTGTATGATTACCTTAGTTTATTACAAAGGATCGCAATAAACTAGCTCAATTTTGGTTTTTGTTAAAATTGGAAATGTTTCATAAGTATTACGAAAAGACTAAAGTGAAGTATCTATAATCAAAAGGCTGTTAATCACTGTATTTTAATCGATTCTACCTGAGACATTTTTAATTAATAGACAGCGATTATGATAGGAATAAACAATATTTTAATATGAAAATGATCTAAATTAAGTATCCCTCTTTTGAAAGGCTGTAAATAGCATAACACTTTACTATTGGTTATCTATGTGGTGTGATATGTTAGTTTTGGTGAGCGAGCTCCGGAGAGATGTATATTTAGCTTAGGAAATGAGATCTCAGTTTTCACCTGCAGTAAACCTGTTGATTAATTTTTGCCTTCCGCGCTATGGATATCCTAGTATTGCACGAGGGACCGCAATAATAAAATAGCAAACCATCCGATTGCTGTGACAGTTCTGTCGCTTTTTGGCCACCTATCAGTGTGTCACTGTTTGTCGAATTTACTGTTTTTATTTCCGAAATGCCTTGGTCGAATGCCTTCGCCTTTGTTAAGGGCAGGCTAAGTGGTATGTGCTCTTTTCCACTTGTACAAGGGAAAAGGTTAAGCACAGTATTTCCGGTTTCCGGGGTTTCCGGCGCTATCCTGCAGGCTTCTTCAGGTCGGCTGACTGACCTATGCGATTACGATAATGAGTACACTTATAGATCGAAGCATAGAGTATATTTAGGTGTTTTTTCTTGCTTTGTGGATATCGGAAAGGAGTTTGACAGAGTAAATTGGGAAATATAATGCAGATAATAGGGAAAATAGGAATAGATTGGCGTGATAGGAGACTCATCCGAAACTTATGTATGGGCCAGAGGACACAGGTGAGGGTGGCTGACGGTGATTCAGGGTGAGCAGTTATAGGTCGCGGGATAAGGCAAGGGTGCCCATTGTCGCCTTTGGTTTTTAACATTTATCCTCAGGAAATGATAAGAGAGCCATGGGAAAAGCTAGATGTGGAAAACAAAGTAGGAAACCAGCTGATAAAGTCGGTTAGATTCGCGGACGACCAGGCGTTGATTAGTCGATCATCGAAGGGGTTGTAAGCTTTAGTAGATGCATTGGAAAAGCAGTGCGGGAAATACAGAATCAAGATTAATCAGGAGAAAACAAAGGTACGAGAGTCTCTTGGACAAATAATGCGAGGCTGGTCATTAAAGCAGGAGGGCACAAACTGGAGCGAGTAGAACAATTTATTAACTTGGGTAGTACGCTAGAAGAAAATGGGCATAGTAGCGAAGACATTAGGAGGATAACAGCGCTAGCGAAGGAAGCGTTCAGTAGTATGAGGGGACTGGGGACCCTAAGTAAGGATGTAAAGAAGAGGCAGGTGAGAAGCATGATATGTTGTGTGACGTTGTATGGAGCAGAAACGTGGACTCCGAGAAAGGACGAAAATTGGCTGCAGGCGATCGAGATGTGGTTGTGGAGGAGGATGGAGAAATGGATATGGAGGACGGAAAGGGAGACAAACGGGGAAGTGCTCGACATGGTTGGTGAGGAGAGGAAACTTCTGGATGAGATAAGGGGGAGACAGGGTAGGTGACTGGAAGCGGTAATGAGAGGCGATGGTTTGCTGAAGGCCGTGATAGAGGCAGGGATGTTGGGCAAGCGGGGAAGGAGAAGAAAGATAATAGGATTTATGGACGGGGTGAAGAAGAGTAGGACTTCCCCTGAGATGAAGAAAGGAATGCTAAAGGTAGATATGGCCTTGCACCTGTATGGAAGTGTAGAGATTTATCTGATTTTCATCATAATCTACCTTTAGCCGGTCGATTAATGAATGAATCACTAATGAGAACACGTATGCAAAGTTTCACGCATATCTCTATGCAGACGAAAATACTCCAACCACCTTAAATCCACGCAGTCGCACGGAATAAAAGTGCTTGTGGCTTGCACTACTTGCCTGTAACAGTGGCTTGCACTACTAAAGCCGCTATGGATAAGGAGTGACGAGAGGAAATGAGAATACTGCGTACAATTCGTGCACACTCGACAGAGAAGGACACCACTCGGAGGAAAGGTTTGCGCAGCGTGGCCGCGGTTGAGTCACTGCGTCTTCTTCTCCCGTTTCAAGATGCGACGCGCAGCTTCCGGGAACGATGAACCGTCTCACATTCCCAAGACGTGGACTTTTCGAGCATGCTGTGTTTCCCGCCTTAGACATTCGTGCGTATAAAGAGGCACCCTATTTTTGGCCATAATATTTGGAAAAAAATAACTAATAACCCTTCCGTATTGTTTCCGGTGAAACTGAGAAGCCATCTTTTGCCGAATAATGGGAATCAAATTGGTGCGTTGGCTAGTAGGCATGGGCGATACTCAAAAAAGTACCGGTATTTTTTTGATGAGTATTAAAAAGCAATAATACTACTCGCCCGGTAGTAAAATACCGGTATACCGGTATTTATAAAAATTGATTAAATATTTTAATTAATTACAAATTAACATAAGTTTCACCCTAATTTTCCGGTATTTCGGTGAATTAGAATATCAGTCCAAAAAGATACGCAGACATTTCCATCCATCGGCATTTTTAATGAACATTCTCATTTCGAGAATATACATCGGCTATTCAGTAAATACATTTTATTTTACGCTGTATGTTTGCCCTCGTCGCTCATTGTTGGAATGATTTTAAATCACGTGAAGAATGATTGGTATTGTTTTAATGTTGTGGTTGGGTAAAATCCCCTGCAATAGTGATCAATCCTTGCGGCCGCACTAACGTTTAAGTTACAGGAATAAATATTTGTATTTATACGGTTAAAAATCATCGATTGTCTGGTGTTCGGCATGCGTCCAAAATTAATACCTACCTATTATATCAATAATGATAACAAACATATATCAACTTCACGGAAATGTAAATATGATAAAAAACAGACATATTACGAGAAAATTTGAAAATTATTGTAGTTAGTACATCTTTGTAGTTAGTTCCGTTAGTTGACGCAAGATGGCTGTCTAAATATCGGTATTTTTAGTACAGATACCGTCGGTAGTACCGATTTTAAATACTGGTAGGTACTACCGGATTAAAAAAAAATAGTCGGTACTTCCGAATACCGGTATTTTTTGGCTATCTTTAGTGGCTAGAGTAATGGCTTCCCACCCAGATGGCCCCGGGTTCGAATGACGGCTGTGGTGGAGAATGTTTTCATTGGAATCCAGACCCCTACTTGGGTGCCATGTGTAGAGCTCTTCAAGTGCAATACTCTATCCGTTAGACGGGACATTAAACCGTGGTCCCCTTGGCACCTTTCGTTCCTCTTCGGTGGATCTGTCCTCCGACAGGTTTAATCTGAACTGCTCCCTCCATGCTGTTCTGTCCTGTGCTGCCTCCTTCAGCTCTTCATAAATCTGGCCCTTTATTATGTCCGTCATCATGTTCTATATTTTTCTTCCTCTCCCTCTCTTTCCCTCAATTTTTTCTTCCAACATTCTTTTTAGAAGGCAGTCTTTTCTCATGATGCTTCCCATTCAGTTCGCTTTCCTGTTACTGTTCTCATAACTTTTCTTTTCTCATGTATTCTTTCCAGCACATCCTCGTTTCTCACTTTATCTATCCTTTTTGATCATTTCCATTCTTCGCCATAGCCACATTTCAAATCCCTCTAGGAGAGATATCTATATAACTGTAGATATCTCTACTATTTCCTCATGACTGTCCATGTTCCTGCTCCATAAATCACTACACTTCAAATAAAACATTTTGCAATTTTTTTTCTCGTAAACCTATGTTAACTGTAGGAAAAGGATAAAATACTTTGCACTATTCCACCGGAGAAATTTGATTTATTGAGTCGACATGTTTCACTGCACTGCAGCATCATCAATGTTAATTGATTTGGCTGTTAGTAGTTGTTTAGCTTTACTGAAGCTGTCTTTCCTGCCTTTCGTTAAGAGCATGATAATGCCAACGCCGGGTTTCTCTCCTCACTCCATTCCCTTATAATACTTTCCTTGACAACATACCCTCTAGTCCTTCAAGACGGAAATGATATCAGCAGTCGATCGCCTCTCATAAATAACCTAATCAACCTGATGGTGAAAACAAATGTGGTGGCATGGTTCGATCCGGAACGAAACCATGCATTTTTTACTTCGCTCATAATTGTGACATTCCCATCTTGCAGATTTGAACAAATTTTGCACGCACAAACCCAATACTTATTTCATACGCTAATTGGTAAATTGCATCGAATTTAAACCATATCCGAAGGTCTCGAGTACGCATTAAAAATTACACTCTGTGTGTTCTCTTTTTCTGACAACAGCTTTTCTTCTTTGAATTCATCCATGGATGGAACATTTTGGTGGTGGAAAAATGGTGCACCTGGGCTTGGAAACGCGCAAGCCAATTACAATTTCCATTTTTCCGAGTAGGTACTTGTGCTAAAGTGGAATTTTCCATACTATAAGTATGTATTTCCACATATTTACGATATTGTATCTCAGAACTGCTTAAAGGAAAATTAAGCAGACCAATATCATAACATTTTCTGCACTAATGTGCTGACACATGCTTCTATGCAAAATTAATGTTATGCTGAATAGGTAGATAGTTGTCTTGCCTCTCCTCCCTCCGCTGAGGAATTTGAACTGTCGCTATCATTCTTAGCTGTGGCCTTTTGATACAGTTTGTGTCGGCTAAGTTTAGAAAGGATATTGACCTCTCATTTGCTTTAATGGTGGGGAAGTTGTTGATGCTTTACGCTATGCTTATTTGCGTCTTATTCCCAGGTCAGAACATTTTTGGGCAGTCGATATGGGCCCCTGAAAGCTTGTCAGCTATTCTGTATCCTCATCAACAAAGGGAACATAACGAAATCCAATTATTACTTTAGGCGGGCGTTGTGCCACAAGGAAGGAGTTATGCCTACCTAGCAGGTAGGATCTTCGTAATTTCTTGTTTTCGGTTCAAATTGGGTTTTAATGCCGTGATAGTTTGAATTCGTGGCATCAATTGTTATGGAGTCCATCGTTGCCATATTTATACGTCGTTCGATCGTATATTTCCAGTGTCAAACTTAATTAAGTGATAAGTTTGACAACGAAATTACCTTTTTAATCTCAAGGACCGACGGGGAAAGTTATGGAAGCGATACTAAGTACACAGCAAACTAATCTTATCAAACACAGTATCCATGTTAAGTTGGAACATAATGACTGAAAGACTTACGTAGGTACGCATCTGTGCTATCACTCACGCCATCAATACTGTATCCAAATTCACTAATCCACTATCAATATCATCTACTCACCACACTACTTTTCGAGATATTTGCTTAAAAATAGAAGCCATTTTCCATAATATATATTACGGTCGTACTCTACTGATAGACAGGGGGGGAAATAGATTTTTTGATACCTCTTGGTGCTGAAGGAAAATAAATGGGATCCACTTGAAGACCAGCTGAAAGGAAAATATTATTTGGAGTGCCATACGAAAAGTAAGCGCTGGTCTTTTGCAAAAAATGTGCTTCAAATTGATTTAAACCTTAGACGCCTTTAAGCAGATTACTCTGTATTCGGTGAAATAATGGACATAATTTTCCAAGGGACTATAATTTAGTTAGTATTCCACCTACCGTGATAATTATTTTAAGTGTAAGTATGATTTAAGTTAGTTCGAGCCAGATGCCTCTTCTTATTAAAGTCTTTGGCCTCATGATAAAATAAAAATGAATTTGGCGTCATGGTAAAGGAAAGGGTCCCATCGTTCTAATGATATCTGATTATCATCCACTCACCGCGCTACTTTTCGAGACATTAGCTTATAAAACAGGAGCCGTTTTCCGTGGAATATATTACGGTTGTACTCTTAAAGATAGGCATTGTGTTTTTATTTAGGTAATTATTTTACCATAACCACCGACAATAGTATCAAAGGTCTTATATATCGGGGCATTTAACAGTTAACAGCGGACGAACACACACAGCCTTATCCTGAGTAATGAAAAATTCACTCAGGCGGAATCCGAACCCGCGACCCTATGTTTTGTCAATTATTAATCAAATAAACTGAAGACGTTTTCAGAGTGCGGCGTCAAATTAATAAACCTAGTTAAATCGTCGAATAAGTATGTATATTTAGTTCATTTCTATGAAATTCAGTCATGAAAACAAAGTTTTTGCGCCATTATTATATAATGCTAGTGAAGCTGCCCGTTTAATATCAACGGGAAGAATATTTTCATTTACATTGATTGTAATAAATCGCATTCATAGCTTATTTAGTGAAAATAATTATTGATTTAATGGGCAAACACGGAATCTCGACTTAAATAATAAGTATGGTCGTCATGGGGACGATGACTCAAAAACGCTAAAATATTGCGATAAATCGTTACGTTTTAGCAAATATTTCGGAATTTCGACCGGAATACAAAATTCGATTGAAAGAATAAGAATCTTTATTTTATTTTCTTTCTATTGGTACCTTTCCCAATAACAGAAAACCAATATTTCTAATTTAATTTAGCAAATACAAAAAGGTCTGCAGCCAATTGAAGATTCAGCTTCACGTGTGTATTTCTTAAGGTTGTTCCTCCGTAAAATGACTTAAATGTCATTTTATTCATATTCTGTCTACTTGTAGGAAAAGTTGTACTCCATCTGATATGAACAACAAAATAATACCTTTCCACGCTATTTTATTCTATAATTGAACTTGAAATCACATGGTGTTCAATGGGGGAATGAGAGAAACACGGGGAAAATAGTATTTTTCCATAAAATACAAATGCCATTTTCGTGGAAAACTATTTACAAGAAGGAAATATACCAGAGAAATTGAATAAAAATAAAATACAGTCATCTTACCACCTTATTTTCTAGTTATTGAAGAATTAATGCCGTAATTGAAGTCAAAATGCGGTAATTCGTAGGAAATGGCACTGCAGTCGGCTCCTATGGCTGGAAAAAAGTGCTAATTTAAAATAAATTCGTGGAATAATCTGCATATTTTGTACCTTACTATTGGGTTTCTATAGGTAGCGCATTGAATCAGTGAAAGCAGGACTTTTTTAAACAAAATATCAAAAATGTGGAATTTAGTATTTCTTTTGAATCAGACAGTCACGGCGGAACCTCCTTAAATGTGAAAGTTACTGCATATATATATATATATATATATATATATATATATATATATATATATATATATATACACTCAATCATTCGAAAAATGACGCTCAAAGGCTCGAATAAATTCATACATTCATAGGAAATGGAAATGGATAAGAACACATTTCGTCCTTTTATGTGTTCCTATCCATTTCCATTTCCCATGAATGTATGAATTTATATATATATATATATATATATATATATATAAACTTCTTGGAGAATCACTCGGGTGATAAATATATAATATGCCAAGAGGGTGGCCGATAAAAATACAGAAACAGAAAAAAAGGACACTCACAAATTGAAACTTCCGATATTTCGGTGGAAAGTAGCTTCCACCTTTCTCATATATATATATATATACATACATATCGGTGATTATGTATTGTATATATTCCCCACACGTTTCTTACAACTGCTTTAATTATTACATACAAGTCAGATAGGTACCTAATATCTCTGTTATGAGAAGGAATCACGGAAATTCTTCTTGCAGATGTATGTACTTTATTCCGTTACCGTTCCGAGTTGCCGATAGCTCATTCGTAATGTCTTCTCTTCGCTTCTTTGCTATCGTGTGTCATATGGTTGCCTTCATTTCGTTTTGTTCAACGATTTTCATGCATCGATTGGCCTCCATATTCTGAGGACTGGAGAGGCAGAGATCACAGTCTAGCCCGCGTGAGACTCGCAATGTTAAATTCCTGAGATATTTCCCGCAAACTTCATTTTTTTGTGCGTGAGAGTTGTCTCGCCCTAACTTTCTCTCGCGTTCGTTGTTCCTTCTCCCGCTACGAATTACGCGCGTCGCCTGTTCCCTCCCGTTTCTTTTTTCTCCAGCTTCGCCTTTGCAAAGAGACAGAAATTGCTGCCGAAGAAAGCTTGGAAATTTATTCAACGAAAAGTTTTGTCTACGACTTTCAATGGACGGAAAGACAAAATATATATTGCGTGGCAGATGTAGAACGCCATGGTGACACTATTTTATCCTGTGTTACGATTGCCTGAGCAAACATCGTTGGAATGGTTGAAACAATGCTGCAGGTTATCTGTAAAATTTGCCCGCCGAATTGATGGGAAAGCTTGTCTTTTGGAATACCATGACAAAACTATAAAATTAGTAATAACATTAACTTCTCCATCTTAAAGTGATTCCACCGTTTGATGAGTTAATTGTCATTAAATTCATATTCTGGCTACTTGTAGAAGAACGTGGCCTTTGCTTGATATGTGCTACAAAATCACGCCTTTCCTCTGTATTTTATCCGCAAATTGAACTTGAAATTGCATGGTGCTAAATGCTAGGATGGATTAAGCATGGAGAAAAATAACATATTTCCGTTTAATTCTTAGTGATGCCCTTTTTGCGAAAAACTTCATGAGAAGCGAATTTTTCTCCGGAATTCAATGGTGATAAAATTAAGGTGCTTCAAAAATGCTTCTAATTTTTGAGTTATTAGCAAATAAGTAAAGGAACTGAAGTCAAAATTTGTTATTTCTATGGAAATGGCGTAGCAGTTGGCTGGAAAAAGTGTTCATGAAAAATTTACTCATCGAATAATATACATATTTTCTGCCTTAATTTTTTGTTTTTCATAGTTAATGCTTGTCATCAGTTAAGGCAGTATTTTTAAGCATCACAAAAGAAAAGGTGGAATCAAGTATTTGTTTTGAGCTCACGCAAAGTCGCAGAGGAACCTCCTGAATGCCAGCTCTCAAATAAGCTCTTTCTCCGAGTGTTACGGCAACCACAAAACCGTGTTTGTTGCGGTCACGTGACGATTTCTTTCTACCCGGTCGTTGGTAAAATTGTGCTCGGATTTCATCATGTTACATTGGCGTTCAGGAACCAAATTTTTTTCCTCCCATGCGAACTGGTAAACGAAGCCCATGTGTATGTTTCTATTTATTTTACAACCATGAAGCTTCTTCCTTGTTTTCGTCATCCCAATTTTGTGGCGAGCACTTGCTGAGGAAACTTTTTGGGAAGATTCAGATGACTTACAACGGATCTCACTCCTGGAAGCTTTTCAATACTTTAATTTATTTATTTACCACCGAAAACAGCTTTAATTGGCCTTTACATCGGGATATTAACATTCAATAATGAAAGAGCACACAGAACCATGCCCTGGGAGATGAAAAATCCTCCCCAGGCGGGACTCGAATCCGTGACCTTTGGGATAGCAGGCGAGGACGTTACCCCACCGCCACCTAGGCCGGCGTATTCTCCATATTATTATCATGTGGTAATTGTGAAAAATCAATTATTGACACAGTCTTAGTGAAAAAAATGTCTCGAGACTAAAGAGATTCTGTTTCTAATTATTATTGAAAATGTTTCTTATTATTATTAGGGTAATCTTCCGGTTAAGTTAGGTTTAAATGGATGAAAGAAAAAATTTCTAAATTTTACATGTGCAGGGTGTTATCTACCCACACAATTTCTTTCTTCTTCTTAGCATACGTTCAACTTCTCTTCGTTCCGTCCATAAAGCCTCTTTCTTGCCCTTCTTCGTTTACCCAACATCCTCCCATCTATGACGACGTCCTTCAGCATCCTTTCCCCCCTCATTACCTATCCCAACCAGCTACTCCGCCTCCATCTTATTTGTATGCTAAGGAGAAAAATACAATATTCTACGACGATCAATTCATGATTAAATTGCAATACCTTTCTCTATTGACGAGAAAATTCATTTTCCTCATTACGCTCTGCTCAAAACAAGATAACAACAACACTGCGCGCAACTGGTTTTTAGAAATTTTATCGCGGTGGTGATGCAGGATGGCGAAGGCGACCAGCCCGCGCGGTGATGCCGGTGGTGACGTCACGTTCCTTGAATTGAAGAAAAAGGGTTTTGTACGTAAGAAAGGCAACGAAGGGGCTTGGGGGAGGAGGAACGGTGTGGAAGGGCGTGGTGTGTATTAAGCATGTATGTGGAAGAAGGGATTTCGGCGGTGGAACGGAAAAACTGGGAGAAATAAAATATAAAATCGAAGAGGAAACAATAAAAAAGAAAGAAAGATGGCAGACTTCACTCTCTCTTTCTGGATCTCGCCATTGACTCTTGTCTCGTGAGGGGCGGGAAGGGTCCCCATCCTCCCCGTTCTTTCTTCATGTTTTTATTCCACCTCACTCCAGCGTGCGGCCGCGACTGCTACCACACTACAAACTCCCTTCTCCGCCCTTATCCTCACTCCTTTCTAACCCCATCCCCCATTTATTTCTCCTGCCTCCCTCTAAGCCCTCCTCCTCCGCATTCCATTCTCACGGAGGGCGGGTGCTCCAACCGACCGACCACCACCCGACCCAACCGCCTCGCCGCCCGCCCCGGCGCGTCGACTTGGAAGGGAAAAAGAGTAGTATGTAAGGACGTATGTAATATGGAGAACGCGCGCGCGCTCGCGGCCTTGAGGTTTCGCTCCCGGCCGCCGGCGGCGCTGTCTCTCAGGTCTCGTCCGAAGAGGAGGCAACGAATTTACCACCACCGGGGATGAAGGAGGAATGTGGCGAAGTGTACTGGATGATTCACGAAAGACGTGCTATATTTCAGGAGGTGTTAGAGGAGTAGAGCTATAATCAATATATTCCCTGTGAAAATTTGTTGGAAACTCATTAGAAATTATGCCAGAAGCATTTTGTAGTTACGTGGAAAACGCCAATAAGCATTAGATTGCATTATTGGTTGTGGAGTAAAATTGTCCAAGTTGTACTTAAGATTTGTATCTTTCTTTTTCTGCTACGATTTATGCTAATTGTTTCCAATTTACAAGATGGTAACCAAAATTGGCTAAATGTTTCTTCTTAAAAAAATTACTTTTCAGAATTTATTTTTTCAGTGACACGAAAAAACTCTAAGAACCAAAACATTTTATGAATTTGAACTTTTACCATTTGCAAAATTACTTGTGAACTCAAACTTTGGGCGTAGATATTTCATCTCAATTGATACTGTTAGAATAGCCCATGGATTTATAGCTTCCTTCAGGACTGAAACTAGCATTTATTTACCGGAAAAAACTAGTTAGCTCGCCGATAGAAGCTTACATATTTCCTTTTCAATGCATCGAAAGGTAAAATTAAGCACAGAAACCATGGTGGAGGTGTTTTGCAGTAAAAAGAAAATGAGCAGTCAAGCGGCAACGAAATCTTAACAATGCGAAGACAATTTACCCTGGAATGAAATTTTTTAAAGGAATGTAATTCATATTTAAATGCGTACACGTACCGAAGAAATCAATGTGAAGACAAAAAAGAAGACAGTCGACAACGTCTGTACATTTTTGAAAGGAATTGAACACGTAATTTAGAGAATAAAAGTGATAAAATGAAAAGAATAAGAAAGACGACTACGAAATCATACTTTTGAAAGAAATTTAATTCACATTTTAGTAAATATAAGTTAAGATGAAAGCAACTTGCGAAAACTAAAAAAAGGCACTCTTCAAGGTTGTGAAATGTTTAAAAGGAATCCAATACATTCATCAATGAACATGCAAAGTAAACCATAGCGAAGACTACAAAAAACAATGGATGACATCTTAACTTTTTTAAAAGAATAATTGAATGCATAATTTAAGAATTTAGTTAGATATCAATGTTGTATTTTTGAAGAAACTAGGTTTAGTAGCGCAGACGTAAGAAAAGCCAGATAAGCCTATGTCAAAAAAAGGTAATTGATTAGAGGTACTACTTATATGAGTGAAAGCGATGAAAAAAATATCAGTGCTGCGTTGTATGGGTCGGAAACTTGGTCTAGACAGAGGTTCACGACCTTTTTTACTCAATTCCCTCACCATGGTTCAGAATATCATTCCTCCTCCTCAGTATAATTTATTAAACAATAATTCAATTCCGCCAATAAAAATACGCGAATGTTTAAGAATCGATTTTAATCTGTGGCATTCGATAAATTGTATTATACGCCACAGAATAAATTAAAATAAATAGCAGTTTCACAGATTTTACATTATCCGCATAACATCACTTTTGGCTGAACTGTGGACACAATTGCCGCTTAAATCCCTACAAATTTCTCCAAGGGGGACTCCCCACTGTTTGAATCACCCCTGGTCTAAGAGGTTGGAGTATGAGCGCATATTGGAGGCTGTATAAATGTGGGTTTGGAGAAGTATGGAGAGAAAGAACAACGAAGAGTTGTTGAATATGATGGAGGATATGAGGCTTGTGGGATATATTTCGAGGAAGAAAGAAGAAATGTTTGGAGAGTGTTATGAGGGGTTACAGGCTGTTGAAGAGAGAGAGGGAGAGAGAGATGGAAGTGAAAATAGGTAAAGATATGTAAGGGTAGGGATTTCTGACGCTTTGAAGGAGGCGATGAGGTAATACATATAAGAATACGTTCTTCAAGTATAACTAGTTTTTTTTTCTATAAAAGTTCCCCATTGTTTGTGGAAATGAAGCATTTTCGCACATATTAGTTCGGCAGTGTATCTCTCTTGTTTTATCGCTGCCTTCACCGCTGAAGGTGGAGAGAGGGGTTAAATAAATATCCTCGATGTAACCCTGAAACTCGCAAGATCTAAGTTTTAAAGTAATCTTAGCCTAGCGTGTAGCCTCCGAGTCTCTAGCCGCTCTCATAGTCGTCTGTAGTGATTCGTGACAGAACTGGATCAGAATGGACTAAGGAATCTGAAGGCTGAGATTTAGGTAGTCCTTGAACCATACCAATATTTATCGGTAGAATAAGGCCTTGTATGGAAATGAATTATTGCCCGTGTCTCTGTGAAATATCCATGGCTCGGCAAGATGTGTACAAGGCCGTGGCCATAATTTTATTTGTGTCGCGAGCCCATTGATTCACTTTGCTGATTGCGAATTACTAATGTTTTTACATCTCTCTGGGTCATTATGATGTTTAGTTTTTTTTGCCTTTTCTCCTTTTTTATCTCTGGTTTTTGACAGGCGGGTTGGAATCCCAAACCATACCGGACAGGCATGACAAAAATAACTTTGCACATTCCACACTAATACTTTAATACCGACCTAGGTTTCAACTACCCTGCAATCATTATCAAGGTCAATATACCAAGATATTCAGGCATACGAAGTTCTTTTTGTCATGTCTATTACTCAGTTCCACGAAGTAGTGCCTGCGTCTTTAATGTTATACGGGACAGGTTTAAAATGTAATTGTTTACGTGTACGACTCACTCACTCAGTGATTCAACCCGAAGGTTGGTTTGGATAGTTGAGGGTAGAGATCACCCCGGACTAAGCTACAGTTGTGTGAATTTCACACATTCAGGGTAGGGGGCCAGTTCCTTTCCCTGGGTCACCTCGCACTCAGAGGATTTTTTTCACTCCGGGCGTCCTAAGGATTCGGGACCCTTCGATCAGCAGCCAAGCGCTCTACCCTCTACTATAGGCTACCACGCTCCCCCCAATTGGCCCCCAACTGGTGTACGACTAGAGGCCACAATAACTATGATCAATGCCACCAAAAATGTTTATGGTAACGATTATTATTTATGTATTATTTATAATTAATGTTATGCGTTGTTTTATGCCATTTTTAATGCATAATTTTTTACTTTTGATTTCTGCTTGGAACTTTTTGTTGTTTGTGTCTATTATTTTGTAGTAATTTTTGTATGCTAGCATAACTGAACCCTAACAAATGGTCCCCGTGATGAGATGAGCTGGTACAGTTTCCATTTCGAATAAGTAAAAATGATAGTTAAACACTGTACGGCATGTGAAATCTCTTTAAACAACGTTACATCAGCATATTTAGCAAAATAGCGATTTATAAGAGTGTTTAACGATTAGTGCGTGCCTGGCGAAGAATCATCCCCTTTCACACACATTTGAGTTGGCTTGCGGGGTATCACGCAGATTAAGATTTGTGAACTGTTTCCCCTGCTCCAATAAATGCTTTCATATCTTAATATTTATTGTAGACGCTCCCTACGTTGAGAGATTTCCACTGTACATGCATTTGTTTTATTTAAGTTAATTTTAATATCAAAACTTTCACACGCTTATCTTCGCTGCAGTCCCTTGGACGACTGTCTAACTAACGCCCTATCGGAATAAATGCATAATACTTCTAATTTTCCGGCGTCTACCGATCTTCGGAATGCTATCAATTTTTTCCTTGGTATTTCCCGGTAGCCTGAGGCCATTTTATGTCGCTTTTAACATACGCATTAAAAGGAAGTGCGCGATCGTGCTCATGTTTTTTTTATCCTTCATGGACAGCGTCTCAATCTTTATTCCACCACCCACTATCCGCCCAGACCAAGTTTGTCGGTTGCTCCTCTCTGTGCTGCATTATTAATGGACCGGATGCGCGCATTCCCGAACGAACATTTCTCGTCCGATCCATGGGCACCAGCGCTTAATCTCACCCAAGTCTTCCAGTTATAATCACTCTCAAGGGTCATTAGGGCAAGCGTACGAAAATTGGAGTAGTCTCTGTGCTATTTATCTGGGAAAGGAATGATCTATTATGTTGAAACCTTCCAGGAAAACACGGGGTGTATTTCAATAGGAATCTACGTACCTAACTTCTGGAGGTGAATAGGGAATGTGACATGAAGTATTTTTTGTTCGCAATGGATATAAAGTCGCAACTCCTGATTGAACTATGGAAACGCAAACATTTTATCCTGATTATTTTGCATTTGCTACGGAAACGCCGAATAACGGTGATCCATTCGAGTATAGACTACAGGCGTTCGAAATGGGAGGAGGGTGAAGAGGTGCGGTGGACGGAAAGAAAGACAAATGAGGAAGTGCTTGACATGGCTGGTGAGGTAAGGAAACTTCTGAATGGGAATATTAGAAGGCAAAGTAGGTGGTTGAAAGAGAATGAGGGGCGAAGGGTTGCTTGAGACCGAGGTAGAGGGGAGGATGTTGGATAAGCGGTGAAGGGGAAGAAAGAGAATAAGTTTTATGGACGGGATGAAGAAGGGTAGGGCGTATGCTGAGATGAAGAAAGAAATTTTGTTGATAGATAGGGCCATGCGCATTTAAAAAATCTAGAGAAATTTTATTCACTTCCATTTAAACCTACCTTTACTCGTAGATTAATTTTAATAATAATAATAATTCAAGTGCCATCTTGAATAGTATCATAAGTATTAATGACAACAGTGAAAGAATGATGCATTATTATGCACCACTGAGACAAGTTTCATATCTCTTCAATCGGTATAGGGTATCGTTATTCGGCATTTTCATGTCGACCTGAAAATGTGTTGGATGAATTGTTTGTGTTCTCATAGCGGCGTAAGTAAGGAGCTGCGACTCCATATCCATTTTGACCAAATTTTGCTTTAACTATCATTCTCGGTCACCTCCAGAGGTTACGGGGATTCCTCTTAAAACGACATTTGCAATCAAGGATCCTAAAAATGATTGAATGCTTGAAGATGTCTGGAAACATGACTGCAGTAAGACTAAACTTGCTACTAAACTGGTGTTTCAGTGGTTAATGTTTTTATTAAAGTAGGAAAAAATACGCTAGAGAAGTAATTGAGGATGTGCACGGAATTGAATTTTTAAGTGAGATAAATCAGGTCGCCAATGTTGAATCGCTAATTAGTCCTCCCGTCTACGTGTAATGCTACGATGAAAAAAGACCCTGAATTCTATCCTTTCCATTTATCCCATGTCTGTCGTACTCCTCCCTCCTCCTAATTCTGCTCTCGTCTATCGCTCTTTGTCTGTTACGGTTCTATTTTGTTCACTGCTACTTTTGTTATTTTTTGTTTATTGTTTTCTTGCTTATTTTTCCGATGTTATTTTCTTTGCGCTGTCTCAGCCAGGCATAGAATATCTTATTATTAACACCGCACCGCGAGTGAAATTGTATCCCGTTTTTAATTGTACCTACCTATTAGAAAGTATTTACTAAATTATTGCGTAACTACTTTTTAGTGGTGTATTCATGCACCGTGTAGTATTTAAGTATGTTTCATGACAAAAAAACTCGTAGTTATGGCCTTGCCTCGCACTGTCCATCTACTGACTGCTTTGTACGCATCCTTAAGCCTGTTGCTCACGGTAAAATTTTCCATAAAGGGGGTTTTATAAAAATTTTTATTTAAAGTTTTATGAATCGTACGTAAAATGTACTTGCTTGCTCACGGTAAAACTATTCATAAAACTAAAGCGCTTGATTGGAAAGTACGGTCAACTTTGCGCATCTAGCCATCGTTGGCCTTTCATTACATGGGAGAGATAGGGACTAAACATGTTTTCACGAGATAAAAATTAATTAACTATGTTTCATCGAATTTGAGCCATGATAACTTGTGAATGATTAAATTGCCTATAATACCACATCATTTTCATATCAAGTTTATCCTCCAAAATGCGGGAGTCCAGTATAATACGAGCCCAGCAGACGCCTCAAACGGCAGCAGACGACGTCGTCTGCAATATAAGTGGAACGTCGCGATATTTTCCTCGCTCGTAAATTGACTTCTCGTTGATAACTGGCGGAATGGCATTTTTAAATATTATAATACTACCTAAATATTAGCTTACTTGTCAATTAGGTATCAAAATCGACTAGGTATAGAATATTTCTCTGCAATAGGAGTAAAACGTCAAGTCAATTCCTCGACCATGAAGTGAATCCCCATAGAGAGCAGACGGTGACCAACCTTGTATTGTCACTGGAATCTTAATCATTGTGCATAATGGTCAGTGCCTCAGTTAAACATGGAGTGCTGATCGTGAAAATCCTGTCAAAATGCTCACTTGACTTGACAATGACACTGCAGAACATAAATTAGATAGTAGATCGTATTAATACGATCGTATTAAAATACCATTCCGCCAGTTATCAACGAGAAGTCACTTTACGAGCGGGGAAAATATCGCGACGTTCCACTTATATTGCAGACGACGTCGTCTGCTGCCGTTTGAGGCGTCTGCTGGGCTCGTATTATACTGGACTCCCGCATTTTGGAGGATTAACTTGATATGAAAATGATGTGGTATTATAGGCAATTTAATCATTCACAAGTTATCATGGCTCAAATTCGATGAAACATAGTTAATTAATTTTTATCTCGTGAAAATATGTTTAGTCCCTATCTCTCCCATGTAAAGAAAGGCCTACGATGGCTAGATGCGCAAGGAACATGTAGGGAACCAATCAGAAGCCTCGATTGTCGGCATTTGCCGAGATCAAACGTTGACCGTACTTTCCTATCAAGAGCTTTACATAAAACCGCAATGTCGTGCCATCTATGAGACACTTTGCGAACACGTGAAGTGATAAATGCACTCTCTTTTGGATGACTGTTAGGTTCAAAACGATATGTATTGTTTATTTACTTACTTTCGGATCACACTCAACGGTGCTAAGGCTCTAACCCATTCTTCTAACAAGAAGGTTACTACCTTAATGTTCCATGAACTTCCAGCCATTTCTGTTTACGTTTTCCTTGTTTGGCTTACCATGGATACGAGATTATTATCAACGCGATGAGCGGAACGTCTCATTGGTTGTTGCATAAAACGGTTTTATGGAAATAGAACCTGTCCTATTCCGTAAAACGTTTTATAAAACAAGGTTTTATAAAACGGTTTTATCGTTATCAAGCTCATTTTTATAAAATTAGTCGATTTTATAAAACGTTTAACCGAAAATTTTACCGTGAGTAACAGGCTTTAGTGGTGCAGTGCGAGATTTGACCTCGAACTTCGGATCAAATATGGCATCAGTGGCACGGAATCTCCCAGTGCAACACACCGGGCGTGATAGCGGGGTAGTACATCCCAAATGTAAATGAAGAAAATGTAAGAGACATTCAGGTCTAGCCATTGTAGGTGAGAAGAGGAAATTGGAGGATTTAAACTAAAAAAAAATCTTTCGTCCAGCTGACCGGAACGGTTAAACCTGTCGCTTCCGATGGAAACATCTCCCGGTGTGTGTTGTGTATATATGTGCGAGTGTGTGTGTATAGGGCTGCCGCGCCGTTTTGAGAGAGTCGCCCATGCCATTGTGCAGGAACCACAGTAGAGTGAGCACGCCTTTCAGCCATGCTTGCTTTCTTTCTCACTTTCCTCCCCAACCCCACTCCGATCGCCCCCTCCCCCAATACGCCGATTGATGAATTGCCTTTTCCCTCCATTGCCTTTGTCGGGGGAATAGGATTCCATTCAGTCCCACGCCATCGTGTTTTTAAGTAGCACAGAGCGACATTTTTCTCTCTTGTCTTTCGGCAGTTTGTGCAAGATAACACTTCACACAAAATAATATTAGTAAGGACTTCTTATTAAGAAAAATATCTCTTATTTCTTCATTATATCAACATATCAGTCACCAGTCGAACTACTATTCGAGGTATTTGCATTCATAATGAAGCCGTTTTCCATGGGATTTGGTACGGCCATGCGCTACAGAGAGGCTTATTTTAAATATGACCTAATTTTTTTTTACTTTTAATAGTTTTCTTAAATAACATTTTACCGCTTGTATGGTAGTGCTGAATGGTTTTCATGTCCGTCAACAACACACTCAGCGACTCAGCTAACTGACCCTCCGGGCATTGGAATTGACAGCTCGGAACCGCATTACAGGTCTCAAACGTCACTCTTAATAACTTCTTAAATTAATGCTCTCATAACTTATCTGGCCTGATGGAATGGAGTTTAATACTTGTAAGTTCCTCAGTTAACCAAGGTGGCGGATGCAAAATGAGCCATTTGGAAGCTTAATTACTTGATAAAAGGTTTGTTATGAGACGAATGATCAGTTTATTTACCCAGGCAGATTGTTAATAAGGTGCATAAGTAATTTATAAGTATATGATGAACGTATGTACATAAATTTTATCAAGCGGAATGAAAGTAGATCAAACATCCGAACCAATAGCTATTGGGAGATAAATTATGAAAACGACAGACTATCGATCCCTTAGCTTTCGTGCAATCGGCCATAAGTAGTACAATAAGTGGTTGATGTTTTGCTATAATTAGAAATATGAGATATTTTTTGTCACGAGTTGGTCAAATCCACTGCATTTTATACCTCCCTCTAACTAACCTCAGAGGCCCGCGTGCTTCTATGCTTGTCAAAAACAAAAATAAGTATTCCACCTTTTTGTAGGTATTTATGTAGTTCACAAGTACTCCTTAGCAGAAAATATACCTCAGCCTCTGAAAATTAAAATGAATAATCATCAGTCATTTATCCGAAGATAGGTTGACTGCAGCTGTCCACTTTGTTCTCCTCATAATTCTTCATTTTTAACGTCTCTCGTAATGTGTCTGATGCATTACATCTTAGGTGTTCCTCGATAATTCATCTCATTCATTTCTATGTCAAGTACTGTCTTCAACAGACTTTTGTCAGACCGTAGAATGTGTCCAATAAGTTTACTTATTCTATTTTGCTGGGTTTCATAAAATTTCTTTCATTCCCCAAATCTTCTGAGGAAATCTACTTTGGTGATTCTCTGTATCCATTAGAACTTCAACGTTCTTCGATAACTCCTCATTTCCATCGCTTCCGACCTTCTACGTTCTGCTGGAGTCAAGGCAATCAAGGGATGTCAAGTTAAGGCAATCGCCATTCTCTTACTTTTCAATGTATTTACCTGCTATTTTCGAAAATTGGAGGAAAAAATGTTCTTATTTTTTTGGAACAAGAAAATATTACTGTCGAAATTTACTGTAGACTATTGTAAAGCCCGTTTTACACGGGAAACGTAATTTCACAGTCTGATGTACGTACGAACGTGAATTTCAAATTTCATCTTGTAAAGCCGTGAATTGCAAGAACGCATGCGCGAATGCATGAACGCGGGATGGTAAAATGCTCTTCCTGCATGCATAGCCTGCTCTAATGCGAAAATGATTGCACGCCCGATTGAGAAAAACATGCAGTTTGAAGTTGTACAATTTCGTGCCCCGGGTAAAACGGGCTTCGAGAGTTGCAAAACCTTTGCTCAATTCGAAGAAATTGACGCGATTGAAATGTTAGCAGTATTACCTTTTGTGGATGCAATGACCTTAGCAATGCGAGTGTGCTATGAAAAAAATAGTGAAATCAAAGTAGTATAGGGCATGTGTTGTGATTTATTTTCATTCATTTCCTGTTGAGGAAGCATTGATTTACTCCCGAACGGATACATAAATATTATCGTTGTGTGAACCGACCTCTGGCTTTCCGGCTTTCATCCATAGTGCATGACGCCGTGGTTTACATACGAAACGATTCATAAATATTTTCATTGGGTGACCCGGCCCATGGCTTCTCAACTGTTCACTCTTCAGGCATTTTCGAGGGCGGTCGAGCATTTTTTTCCTGCGCGGGTAAATTTTCAGGTGTTCAGTAGGGGGAGGGGTTCCCTGCTGTTCCCGTCACCAATTACTGGCGACTCAACTGGTTCCAAGAGGTCCGCCACCGGAAATGGTGGGGTTAAAAAAGTAAATATATCTTCTCCCCCCCCCAGTGATTCTTCGCCCATGCACCTCCTTTCCCCTCCATTCTCGTGTCTTTTTCTCGTGCTCCGTATACATTCACAGGCGATCGTGTGAAAATATACGTTCGGAAACAGTCGCCGAGTCAGTTCGGTCTAAGTGGTGCACCGGATTCTCCATGTCATCTATTATCTATCTATCTTCCCATGTCAAATATTCCCCCCAATTTCTTCGTATCGTTGGGCAAGGTTTCAAATGGAACGTGATAAGTTTTTAATTTTTCCATGTTTTCGAGTCTGACCGACGCTAAGCGAGTACGCGATTTTGTATTGTGTGTTTAAAAGTCAAGAAAACCTATTTCAGCCAAGGGGGTTAAAATTAAATGGAGTAGGCGTGACCGTGAACGCTCATGGGCGAAAGTGAAGCAAGAATAGGGGTGCTTGGGAAGGGTTTTGTGCCGAGTAGGTGTTGCCAAACCAGTCACAAAACATCGCCTGGTCTGTGGTTTTAAACTTAGATTTCTACATCTACATCCACAAAATACCCTGCAAGCCACCTCAAGGGTGTGTGGCAGGGGGTGAGTAATCACTAACATGCATTACACTATACCCTAGAGTTAGTGTAACTACGACTAATTATGCATTAGCATAAATCGCTAATGCTTGTCACGAGATTTGACGATAATCGAACGCGACCGCCGGAAACGTAAGCCAGAGAAAGTCTAAACTGTGCCGACTGCAATGGCGGAATTGGCTTCAAGAATTAAGTGGTATGTCGTCTCCATTTCCTTTCTAACCTCCTTGATTTCAGCAAGCAAAATATATCGATGCAATTCCTGCAAACGACATATCTGTTTAGACGATACGGAAGGCTTATGTATTCCCTGCTTTGAGAAATCTAATGAATGTATTTTTTCAACAACAAAAATTGCACAAATGACGTAATATGGAGCGAGAAAACAAGGTTGTGTTTTCACGTCCGGTAAAATGTATAAATGTTCATATTCTTAAGTCCTTCCATGTCGTTTGCTCGTCCGACTCTTTGTGCAACGAACGTGGAGGATCCGATTCCTCTTCGTGTATCTTGTCTTGTGGCCCCGCAATTCCTCAAGGTACCGCGAGCATGACAAGTGATGTGCAAGATCTCACCGCAGAAATGTTCAAGGCTATCTGACGCCTTCCGCTATTGCTCCCCAACCGTTGAATGGTTGATTGGAAGGTTCTCTAAGCACGCTGAGTGCCCTAACTTTTTTATCGGTCGAAGATTCGTGTGCCCTGAGTGACATTTGATCTTGATACTTACGTTATTATGTTACCCTCGGTTTTTATATTGTGTTGGTAGTAAGTCGATAAATTAAGATCATCTCCTACGATAAATTAAGATCATCTCTTGGCATATCCTCCATGACTGACCGCCGCGCCGTGCCCTTCTCGACAGCAAATTTTTCATGAAAATAGTCAATGGAAACTATAGGTCATCGGAACTTATTTCTGTTTTCTCCGTTACGTGTTCCTTCACGAACTACAAGACTGAGTGAGCTATTTCATTTCACCACCCCAACGTCTCTGTCTCCAAACGGCCTTTTATCTACAGACTCCCATCTACAGCTCTCGCGAAAGATTATGCGTTCGGATGCGCAGAAGAAGATGTCGTGGAGGGGTAAATTTTGGTGGAGGGGTAGAAAAAAGAGACGTAGGGGAAAGCGAAGACATGGCATTTGTGCCATGCATGAGTTCATTTAAAAAAATGGAATTTGTATGACGCGGACTACACAAACGCCACGCATCTGAACGCCATAAGCTTTCGTGAGAGCTTTACGTGCAATGCTACGTTGAAAAGTGTCCCTGAACTCGATCCATTCCATTCATTCCGTATCTGTCGCACTCCTCCCCCATCCTAGATCTGCTTTCATCTTTTGATCCCTGTCTATTTGGTTCGAATTTGTTCAGTGTTAAATGCTACCTTATTAAAATTTATTTAATGCTGTTATTTGTCCATTGTAATTGGCCTTGGGCTGTTTTGGGACGTAGACAATAAATAAATATTTCGAGCTTTTAAATTCTGAAAAGTCACGCAAAATGTATTTCAAGGAGCTCACAACACTGACTTATTACTTGAGTCTATTGTTATCGAAGATTTTCGCTTCCTACCGATGATTTATCGACGAAAGTGGTTAATAGTAAGTTTCATAATTCCAATTTTCGCTAAAAAAGCGTTTTGGAAGATGACGACCTGACAACTGTCGTTTCCATGTCTTAACGAGTTACAGAATAGGACTACAGTAGGACTTGGTAGCCATCGACCAATCACGTTAGCCTTGAGAGTCGAAGTGCGATATTCACTTTCCGAAATGATTGCCATATTTACCTCTTGTGGATATTAATAATATTCTGGAATGTTCAATAAATAAAAATGTGCCGACAGTTGTTTTGATTGTCTATTGCCATAGATTGGTTAATTTAAACTGATGGAGGCAGGTGATACTTTGTGGAGCTTGGCCACGTTTATCATGTTGCAGTATTGACTAATTGTCAATGTTAACTTGATAATGAGGCATATGCGTCGAAATCGATCGGGAATAAAGAACCTAAGTGGAGTAGCTCCCAGATTTCTTTTCACCATGCTAAATGATTAATTTAAAATTATATTAGACACGCGCTACGATGTAAGTGAAAATACCGATTTTTTGCCATTACAAGTTCAATGATCGTATGAAACCTTTTAGGACGGCTCTTATCATATACTTTGTAGCGATTGCTACGCTGAATAATACAACTGCGAAGTTTCTGTAGAGGAGCGTTTATTTCCACTTCGTAGTACAGACTGAGACTGGCAGCCGAGATGGCCTGCTTATATATTGGCGGCGAACTCTCTCGAACCCGGCGCCGGAACTACCTCGAACATTCTAGAATCCTTCTGGAGAGAGGCAGAAAAAATATCGTCCGGCGCCGGGAATCGAACGCGGGCCGTCCGATTGGCAATCCAACACCCATCCACCGGTCCAACTCCGTGTGAACAATGCGCCACAACTTGATTCCATCTTTAATGTCAAGCACCGGTTAGCATTCTATTACTTCTAGGTCTTGTGCTGGATAGCTTGAGATAGGGTTTTAGATTGATGATTCACTGTGATAGGGTTTTTGCTCGATTTGGCGAGGGAAAGAAATTATTCAGTGATGTAGCATGACTCAAATACGAGAATCGTTCGACGGCGATGCCAACCGGGCGTTTTGACCTTGACAGTGGGTTCGCGTTACATCGCGCCTGTTCTTCGTCAGGAGCGAAACGAACGTTTATGGCGAGGAAGAATTCGCACGCCTGGGGTATAAAGGAAGGGGAGCCTGTCTCGGAGCGCGGAGATTTGTCCCGCTTAATCGTTTGTGTTGAGGACTCCCAACGGAAATACCTGTCGTATTTATTTCCACGAGTCCATTGTCTTTTATTCTCGCCCTCACAAGTTTTTTTTTGTTGCTCGTCTACTCTTCGGGGGACAAAACGTACACCTTGAGGTTTTGCTCTCCGTCTTCAGTCTAGACTAGAAGTTCTAAACCTTTATTTTTTCATAGTTCCCACCATTCACCATAGTTCATAGTATGCTACAAGGGGCCCCCCTTACCAATATCAATTATTAAATAATAATTTAAATCCTCTAAAGAAAACAATGCGCATGTTTAAGAATTATTTTTATCTGTGTCATTAATTTAACCCGAATCGAATTACATAGAACAAATCAAAACTAATTACACCTTTACTGATTGAACATAAATTACTGTATAAAGGTTTGCTCAATATTGTTGTTAATTCACCCCTAAACTTCCATAAAATCCCCCCAGGAGAGGAATTCCTCGCTGATTGAGAACCCATGGTCCCAATTGTCTAGACCCTGAATCTCAGTCATACATATAACTGGGAGAACTCCGCACTACTGAGTGGTCTGACGTCACTGTAATATTTTGTCTAAAGCCTGTTGCTCATTGCCAAACTTTCCTTAAAATTAAAATGTTTTGCGTATTTTTATCAAACAATTTCATGGAAATTGCTGTTCATAAATAGCTGTGTGAAGCCAGATTTTCTAGGAAGGTTTATTCTTGATCAATCACTGTTTTGTAAAATATGTTTCTATAACTCTGATTAAGCTGAACGCTTTACGAATATTTTTTTTCCATGATCAACAGGTAAAGCGAAAGCGATAAAATAGAGAAAGCCTATGTCGAACAGAAAGGCCAAGCATTCTCTCTTCCAGCGTGCCTTTCACGGTCACAACGATATCAATTGAGACTTGTATTTTAACGAAAACACGCCTCACGGAATTAAATGGATTTATGCCCGTATTCGAAAAAAAAGGTAATGATGTGGTGCGCTGGCATGCATAAGGGTGCGGAGGAATTACACCAAAGTTTTTCAAATACACCAAAGTCGCATTGGAAGAAAAATAAATCATTTGAATTGGCCGGAATACGACTGCGGATATGCTTAAAGGACATCTAGGGCCTGATTCTGATGCTTCCCCGATGCTCAACTTTTCCACCAAAACGTCATTAGTTTCTACCAAAACGTCATGACTTTCCGACACTACGTCATCATGTTCCACCTTCCACCATAGAATCGTTCACTACATCGTTCAATGACTGGTGGAAAGTCAAGCTTCCCTTCCACCCGTCATCCACTTGGTGGAACAGCGCTAGTGTCGTGGTGGAAACTTTCCGACGGAAGTAAGCGTGCGGAAGGTAGACATTGTTTTGTTCGCGGTTTCGAGATAAGTTGGAAATCGGCATAAGTTTGTGACGTTCGGCTCTCCAGAGGGGGTCATTGAGCCGTTCATTGAACGGAAGAGTCGTTCCATGAACGAATGGTGGAACTTTCCACCAGTCAATGACTGGTGGAAGATCAGAATCGGGCCCCTTGTTCACATTCACTCCATTTTGTTGGATTTTAGATTTTTGGTGATATCACACTATACCCTAAAGTTAGTGTAACTACGGCTAATTATACATTAGCATAAATCGCTAATGTTTGTCACGAGGCGAAGCCTCACAAATATCACTGGCGAGAGCGTAGATCCTATTTCAAATCCTCATAAAGTCAACGTTTTTACTCTTAAGAGGAGGAATATTAGTAGTCTTAAGAAAAAGAGCGCGTGTTTGAATCAGTACATGAATGAACCATAAGGGAAGGAGGAATCCTGAGAAGAGTAGTGTGTTGGAAAAAATTTATTTATTTATAAATTTGAAAAGTCTCCAAAAACGGCACAAAGACTTCTTACATTGGTCGACAAGCAAACAAATAAATAGAAATTTTAACAAAATATACCCTAAAGAATGTAAAACACAACAGAAAAGTACGTAGGAAAGAAAGCTTGGGATTGGGATTTATGGACAAGGAGATGGGATAGAGGGAGTCAACTCGGAAATATGTTTTCTGAGGACTTATTTGAAAATAGAGGGCGTGGAGTAGAGTTCAAGGGAGAGAAACTGCGAAGCTAGGGAGTTGAAAGTTTTCAGGATACGGTAGAATAGGGAGCGCTGGGATATTGAGAGTCTGAATTTGGGAATGTCAAGAAGGGAGTTATTGCGTAGGGAACGAGAAGGAACGTGAAGAGGAAAGAGAGGAAGAAGGCAGTTGGTACGGAGAGAGCCACTCCAAATGCTATGGAAGAACTTCATGTCACATAGTACATGACGGAGAGAGAGGTTTGGGATTGAAAGGTAAGAAAGGATGTATTCTTTGGATAAGTTTATGAAGGAAGAGATTCGATGGCGGGCAATGGCGAGAACGAAGTTAATAGGGCGATTGAGCGTATTCAAGTCTGTGGGGCAAGCGGTCGACCAAATTGGAGCACAGTATTCTAAAATCGGAAGGACACATCCAAAAAATACTGTCCGAAAAAAGAGCCAGTTTCTCCGGCCTATCATCCAGAATTATGAATGAATGAATGAATGGTTTATTGATGCTCTGGGAAACCCATAAGAGCAAAAAAGAAAAAAAAATATAAGTACAGAAAACTTTCTGCTCAAAATACAATAATTATGACATAAGCATAGCATAAACACAAGAGCAATTGAAAACAAAGGTTCTAACAAAAATCGAGTCAATCAACACAAAGATTCTTACATTTCAAAACAACAGTGCTACTGTATTAAATATTCGTACAATTTCCTCTTAAAAGATTCCGGAGTGGAGGTGCATTTTATTGAGGGGGGTAATGAATTCCAAAACTTGGATGCTATAATCGGGAAGGAATTTAGGTATTGGTTGGTATGGGCTTGGGGTATGTGGAGAAGGTTTAGGTCTGCCCGAGTTCTTCTGATGGAAACAGTAGTTCTTAGGGCCGTATTTTGAAACCATACTCTTCCTCTTACTCTTCGCCGGAGGAGGAAGAGTGCGAGTTGTGACTCTACCCACTATTCGTATTCTAGAACGTTCCTACAGCGAAACCAAACTCTTCCTCTTCGATGGAGGAGCTTGGAGGGACTGTTGAGTAGATCGCTGAAATTCTCATAACTACGTAATGCTTCGATGACGTTTCGTGTGACGTTTGCTGCCCACAGTTCATTGCGGCTTTAACGAAACAGCAAGAAGAAGAAGAATAATTAAAGATGGAAAAAGATATTTTGATCGCTCGTCGGCCTCGGTGGCGGCGGGGTAACGTCCTCGCCTGCCAACCCAAAGGTCGCTTCGAGTCCCGCCACTGGAGGATTTTTCTCCTCCCTGGACATGGTTGTGTGTGTTGTCCTTTGTTATTGTTACAACGCTTGATGTAAAATGGCCCTCGAGGCTGTATTCAGGTTGATGGAATAAATAAAATAAAATAAAATATTGCGTGATGTGTCTGGAAAAAAATGCCTAAATCCGGAGGTAATCGACGCATTCCGCCATATTAGGCCTTGGAACTGTTCCTTCTATTTTGGAGGATGGTCTGAGCCATGCTGCTAATAGGATCAAGAGATTCGTTTGTTTGTAGAGAGCGTTGAGCCTACAACCGAAGAGGTACGTTTAAAAAACGCTTGGAGGTTGAGTTGTCACCACAAACGCGTCATAGAGGAAGAGTCGTTCCTCTAGGAACGTCTTAGAATACGGCCCTTAGGGTGAATAGGTTGTAGAGGTATTCAGGCATATGAGTATGAAAGAATATATTATATATAGAAAATTATGCTCTTTTGACTGCGCTTTCCCCGAAGGTGAACGACGTGATGAGTAATTACGCATGCATGTAGTACGAATGTCCTTACCATGGTGTTGTGTATGTATGTCCACTTCTCGGTCTATATTGGTTTTAGGGAGTTTTTAAATGGCCGGTTCGGCGTCCGCCAGAACGGCTTTTTTAGGGTATCCCTCGACCGGCATTCCGACCGTCCCATATCAAGATGCAGCAGGCCTTTTCTTTTTGAAACACTCGCTCAGTCGCCCACCCACCCACCACCACCTATCCTCGTCTCCCCTCCCTCCCCCACCACAGAAAACAACCCTCCCTCCCCAGAAAAAACACCGACGTGACTCAACCCCGGAGGGGTAACAACGAAACTCATTTTATTTTTTAAGTATACCTCTCCCGACTCTCACAACCCATTGTCTCTTCTCTCTCTCCTCATTCTACTTTCCTATCTAAATGGAGTCGCTGCGTTCACGAACGAGGCAAGGGAGCGGATTTGTGTGGTGGCTAGAGCACTCACTATCGTGGAACTTTAAAGTGGAAGCGAAGCATAGTGGCAGTCGTGCATACAAGTTCGGAGAACCACGTATTGTGGAGACTTTAATGATGGAAGTTTTACAGGACGATTTTCTCAGGAATATATGCGAAAACTTACTTAACTTCAACAATTGAACATCACGCTCATAGTGATAGTGAAACATGGTGGCAGTTATTCCATAGGCTCTTCTCAATGGAAGAGTCCATTCCCTACGAACTGGCTCCGCACGGAGGAATAAGGTAGTCCCCGAGTTTGACATTTTTGAGAGTTCCCGAGGTCGCAGACATTCCCTGCTAACTTAAATTAAGTGCTCAATCTATTATTCACATTTACTTTCTAGCTCTATATGGCTTTTAATCCAATTGTTAAGACGGGCTTCTCCGATTTGTTGTTGAACATTTAGGCAATGGAGAGGGCGCTTGTTCCCCCCCCCCCCCCCGAATCTCCTTAGCGCTTGCGGGCTGACGCACTAATTTTTCAACTTTACGGTGTTTTTCATGGATAACTCACTTGTAATCAGCATGCATATACTTTTGAAAATGCTTTCTTTATTTATTTATTAAAATTATAATAATCCGTATTTCCAGCGGAGCACCATGTGTAATCGATGAGAATCCATACCCCAAGGAACTCTTTTCTCTCTCTCGGGGAACTCAAGGAACTTTCAAGAGTGACATACATACCTTAAATTTTAAACAGAAGTTAGATGTTTTTGCTCTATATCAGCTAATGCGACCTCTCCTCCGTGATATCCAAAGTAAGGAACAGGGGGAAGCTTTATGGTGGATATTTCGGTTGCCAGGATACAGTTTGATGACGTCATGCCCCCTCTATCAACCTCAATGGTTGCGAACAATATCAGCGCATTTTGGTCCAGCTTTGTTGTGATCGTAAAACATTGTCGTGGAACGCGCAACGATGATACTTTCCCGCCCTCTCAAGTAAAATTCGGTGATGTTGGCAGCTTTGCATTCTATGTGCTGTCCTCACCCCTCCGCTCTTCAGCCGATCCCTTCCACACGAGTCTTCCCCTCCTAAACGTCCGCACAGACGAATTCCACAAAGTTTCACTACCACTAGATTGCCCGGGGAAGAACAAAGGAGGTGGCGGGGATATTTCAATCCAATCCCGTTAGCTACTTTGGTATCATGTGGAAAGCATTTCAAAAGTACAAAATTGTGGACCGCTTGAGGCAGTTGAAGGGAGATATCACTGCGCTTAAAATTCGATGAATTTGGCCTCATTATAATGAAAAAGATGTTATATTTCCAATTATAAATAAATATTAGCCATTTGTAGCTTAATTTCATGAGGTATTTGCCAAAAGCTAGAAGCCGTTTTCAGTGGGATAAGGTATGGTTGTGCGTTCCTGAAAGGCATTATTTTTAAAAAATTGAGGAAGTTCCTAAGATATAAATCGCGTATAAATGTAACGGCACGTGTTTCGTATGTTTTCTCAATGGTTTTTAAGTGTAAATATTTTTATCCAGGAAATGATTTCCTTTAAAATTTCAAATAAAACATTCGGTTGTGATGGTGTTTTCAGCGAGCGGTTTGAAACAATTTCAAAAACTTGAAAAGTCAAAATGGTATTTAAATCCTCAAATATGTATATTTAGCTATTTACCGAGAAATCCAGTGATAAAAAAACAGTTTTTTGCGTCATTAATGATGCTATATGTATGTACATCATGCTTCTTTCGACTGATTAATATTTTTCAGTAGTAATGGGAATATCATTCTTACGCGAATTTTAAGAATGAAATCTTTTATGAACCACATAAGTTGAAATACGACATCTAAAACTTATATTGTAGAATAAAATTTGAATATGCTCTCTAATATGGCTAGAGAAAAATCTCCCTTGAACAACCATGACCCTTTCTGTTAATGCCAGGATAACACGATGGGAAGAGCCAAAGAGGAAAAGTTTGGAGAGCTTGAAATAGCCTTGATGGGCGTGTAAGTTGAGTTACGTGTAAGAAAGTCAAAAAACGACCTCTAAGAAAGGAAGTAAAGGATGAAGACTATAAAAAAATCCCTCCAGTGAGCTGTTAGGGTATCCAACGATTCGCCGGGGTACTTCTCTCAGTTGTCGTTAAGTAATCCTCCACTCGGAATTCCACCCCACCTAAAGCAGCTGTCCCACGGTCATATTTGGATAAAATATTTTGCCTAACAAATTTTCCATCCAAACGCATTTCTTACAGATTTTGTATGAAACGGCATAGCGTTTCTCATTGTGCAGTACATTTTCCCAAAAAAGGAAAAACAGGTGAAAGGTGATATACATAATAGCAAGTATAAATGAAAGCTACGGATTGTGCAGAAGCCGCGTTAGTGGACATTTTTGCAGTGGTAATTGGCTGCGCAGGTTTATTCAAATGAAAGACGAGAAGATAAGAATGCTATTGTGACGATTGACCATGCCTTGGCCTTTTATGGTATATTTCGTTTCATATTTGAACATTAATTCATTTTTTTCCATGCATGAAGACAGAGATCCCTGAAAACCACGTCAAGGGTGTTTGAAGGGGCTAAATCTTATCCGGACTTGCATTTCGTTACGTTCTGCGAAAGAATTTTGATCTAGACCGTGATGTAATACTACCAGTGCTTAAATCATAAATATTCATGCTCTGCGATGAATTTAATGTTTTAAAATTACGTCTTGCATTCGAGACGTCTTGTTAGTAGTGGTTAACATAATCAAAAGCTTTTTACGAAGATGTTGGCCTGCGCCTACCCATTTTACTATTAATCTATTCGATCTTAATGACAGCTACTGTGATCATTTTTATTTCAGGTAATAAGGTGTTTTATACCTACCTACACATACGCTTGTCTTATCTCTATCATTTTACGCGTGTAATTATATCTGCCGAGGTATGTGGGAAGTTCGACAAAAATGTTTGGCGCCATTGAAAAACTGAATGCCTTCCAATTCATATAGAAGTTTATCTGGATTTTCTTTAAGGATAACTACATTGATACTTAATCCTCGTTGGCGTAATTTCTAATTGGTGAAACCTTCTGTCTCTGTCTGCCCGTGTTCTCCGTTACTCCGTTTATATTCCAGTTTCTTCATTATAAAGTTTTGATGGTCATTTTTTTGTACTTTTTTATAATTTTAATTGTCAAATTGTAATTGTTTCATAGATTTATTTGACGAAGGGTTAGATGGAAAAAAGTACTGTAACTGTCCCAATCTCGCCCAAATAAAGTCGCATTATTATTATTATTACTTTGCCTTTCTAGTGGTGAATATGACATGCAGTCGCATGAGCTTGTAATTAATAAGAACTAAGATATTACAATTTTACACAGATAAAGTTTTAATCGACTCGGGTTTCGATGCACTGCATCATCATCAGGTTTCAGTGCATCGAAACCCGGGTCGATTAAAACTTTAACTGTGGAAAATTGTAATATCTTAGTTCTTATTATGTTCATATTCCATAAAATCTCGCCTGATTCCTCCCTTTTTCTTGTAATTAATGACTGACTTACCATGGACGTATTAGAGTTCCAAAAAAAGCGCTCGGAAAACTCACGTCAGCATCTGTAGCTCGATGTGGTGATTGAAAGATTATCGGCAATGTTGTTTCGGAAATCGCCATTCAATCACTATATAGATACAACTCAAAGAATATCCACCAGACAAAAAAAAATGTTAATTATTCATCATACACACACTGAGTGTGGCATAGACACGGTGTCGAAATTTTCTTGGAGATAGTTATGGGATGATCGGAAATGATTTCGTAGGAGTAAAGGGCATGCATGCATAAAATTGTTTCTTAAGAATTAAAAATCATTCTTTATGTACTATTTTATTTTACTAATGAAGATTTAAGGAAAATACTACGGCAAAAATCCCAAAGGTTGGGAAACAATGTATTATAATGTTTTATCAAAAATATTTATTTCGACAAAATAAAGAATAGAATTGAGTTTTTTAAAAATCTGTCTTCAAGGACAGAACTTTATATATAGGAATGTCCTTCATGATAAAGAGCGCATTAAAAAGTGTTTGATAGATCTTTTGTTCGTGTTTTGAGGGACTTTCGTCGTAGTTTCATCAAATATCCCGTTGAGGTTTGTTTTTTGCCTTTTAACAGTTTCTCTGAAGAAATGTTGCGATTTCTCTTGCAGCTTCATCTTCTTCTTTAATTAACTCGTTTACCCGATGGCTTACGAATACGTAGTACCTATAGTACGTTCTGCACGTGTCTTTGCTATGCTATAAAACAGCTGTCTCGTCCTTTGACAATTTGCGCAGAGTTTTGGGCGTTAAGTGATCAATCACTGGCATACGGGTCACTATTTAGGAACCTTTAGGATATTTCGGGTTATAACTTAAAGAACATTGAATACGTTCTCATATTCCTCCGCGATGCCAATCTTTTGTCGAAAATACGGGTTTTTAGCGTTTTTTCGAATAGTTATCAACTATATCCGCAGTACAACTTTGAAATACTGCGTTAAATAATATGCCAATTTGTTGATAATTCTTATATTGCGTAAAAGCGTGGCATTGCGTTTTCTATCGATGAACCTTAAAACAATCCTTCTTCTACGAAATACATTTCTGAGATTTTTAGTTGCATTCACGCTCCATGAATCGTATAACACAACTTATGATACGCAAGAACCACGAAAAGGCTTGGCAAATCTTATGCTCTGAACTTAGATTTCTGTGGCCGATTTAAATCTAGCTATTCTTATCAATATCCGCGACCTCTTTGTTAACGAAGAATGAACCATGAAGCGTTTATGCATTTCCTCATTTCATTGCTTCAAATAATTATTACGGGTTGAAGGATTTGTTGTTACAGTCGTTTATGGGTACTGATGTCCATTGATTTAAATCATTCCAAAATTCCTAGTTGCTGTTCAAGTAAGTTAAATAGGAGTTAACTGCTAAGGTACACAGAAGATATACAGTTGGAGTTTTAGTGGATGCGTCTCTTTGCGGGTGACTCAGTGGAAATTAATGATGTCGTGGCCAGTCCCAAGAAACTTTGGATTTCGTATATGGTAAACGCCCACGTCGAGGACGGTGGAGCCATGTGAACGAATGGGAATACTTCGTGGCGTCATATGCAAAGTACATACTTCCTCGTGAAAAGTCTAGTTTCATTAAAGTCGCTATGGCGTCATATGCAAAGTACTTACTCGTGAAAAGTCTAGTTTCATTAAAGTCGCTATGAACTTCAAAGTGTGGAATCATTCCTGCATTGCTGAAGTCCATGTTTGGCTGCATTCCGGCATTTACCGCTAAGTTCGCAGTCTAACTCAAGCTCTTAAAAGGATGTGAGTGAAAGGCCTCTTTAAACGTCCGTTCGGAGGTGAATTTCAGTGTTCTTAACTGCATCCGAGGATTCCGTGCAGTCCTGATGACTGCCGTTACTTCACTGAAATTCGGTACTCAGGGTGTGATGAATCCTCTTTGCAACTGGTGCTGGAGTGAAATATTATCCGGGAGATGGTAAAGCCACGCTCACAAACTCTGTCTACACGTAATCTTAGCGCAGTCTTCTCATTACTATGCACGCGGTTGCCAAATTAAAAGCTATTTTAATAACCGTCGTTTCTAATCGTTCTTCCTATGGCTTGTGTAAAGGGCGGAGTTGCCCTAAATGATAGAATAAAGTGAGGAGTCCAAGATCAAATAAGAGTATAGATGGAAGGATAAGGTACGATAGCACTGGTGAATACTGGAGCAATGAAAAAGCGCAATCGGCCATATGTAATTGATCAGTTTTAGCAGCTAATACGCCTAGAACATAAATATTATTAGTGGAATTGTCGCTGTACAATAATGATTAATCTATAAAATAGGATATTCAAAAGAGCTCTGCCATAACTTATAAAATGTATGAACAAATCGCGCTTGATATGGAGGATTCCAATTAGGTATGCCCCAGTTGAATCCTCAAAGTTGTATATTTCATAACGAAAAGTAAAATCCCAGATTAATTGAACCTCGCAAACCATGGAAATTAAACGAGGTTTAATCAATTATATCACTATTATTATTAAAATATTTTATAATTGAAGTTGAAATTCAACGAAGTCGAGCCTTAAACCATCTAAATGATGTAATTGCCCGTTCAGTAGAGTGATATTATTGGAATGCCATCGCAATCAGGAAGACTAATTATGATTTCGTTTGCCGTCACGCGAGATTAATACGAACATATTTTCTTTCGCTAAAATAGAGTCATCCCATTCTCGCTAACCTTCCACTTGGCAAACACATGTGCCTAATTTTCTGAGACATTCAATAAGTACCAGATATTCTATTGTTTTGGATAAATCACTTCTGCGTTAATGGATTCCGATTCCAGGAGTGTGCGTCACGCCGAAGCATTGTGCGAGCACAATGAAGCGAAATACTTCGCGGATCATTTAATTCTCAGCCAAGGTCGTTTCCTTTGCGCGGGAGAAAGAAGGTTGTAACTTGAACCGCCGCTGGTATTCTCCTGTCGTGTACAAGTCCCCCCTCCCGCAAACTACTAAGCGCTGCCTGGAAAATCAATGCTTTTAAATCGACGTGTTTCTCACGGCTTTTTTTTTTAATTTTGACGTACTTCTTTGCCGCTCGTGTTTTGTCCATTATATTATCAACCCGTCTGGTGGCTTCAATTCCTGATTTATTCCAAAAAGATGTTGGGACATCGAAGCTGTTTTTAGATTCATCCATTAAACCTCCCAGACCGTGGTAGGGTAAGTGGCTCATAGCACGTCATCGGCAACTCCTGTGTCGTTCATTTGCTGGATGAAAAAAAGTTGGTGGTAATTAATGTCGGTTTGATTTGCTCTCATTCTCGGAATCAGAAACTTGTGAGCATTTTGAGAAAACGGGAGTGTATCTCGGAAATCATGTGTAACACATTTGCGAATACCAAGTATATTGAAAGTGTTTGGGATAAAATTTCATCAACTCCCTTAGCTAAATCATCCTTGAGAAGCGTTTGGCTCAGGGACTGGAGCCAGTGCCATAACAGGTGCGACAAAATGGGCCATAAATACGATTAAGTTTACGAGCCCGTCGTATAAAATGAGGAATGGTGAATTTCACATTTTGAGCAGAATAGGAGCGCTAGCCTCTTTGTGAAGCAACGGAAGCCAGATTTTTTTTTATCTTCACTGGCATATTATTAATTTATTTAGCGTTTACGGCTCGAAGCGCTCTGCAATTGTGCTAGGAATTCTATGTTTACGAAAATGAAGGTACTTGACGTGATCTAAGCAATGGTCTCGTGTCACCAGGAGATACTTTTTGTGGGAATGAAGGTATTATCATTCTTTTTTCAAACGAGTATAAAATCTGTAATGTTTGAAGCGCCGATTGCGTTGTGTGCTGATGCGTTGGCAAGTTTAAAAAAATATTCGCTCTGAATGAATTCGATGAACCAGAAATTTATAAGAGTTTAAGGAAAATGTGAATTTGGAATATAGCCAGAATGAGTACATAAAATATCAACATTAATCTTTGCGCTGAATAATTCGGTGTACAAGGAATTTGGAAGAACTAGATGACAATGTGAATTTGCAATTTCGCATAAAATGTATGCATAACAAAATCAACAAAAATCTATTAAAGTTATATGAATGAGTGAAAGGGCAATTTTCGAAGTACCTAACCGTCATTCCTAGGCATAACTCCTCCATGCATCCCGTGATCCTCCTAGGATATGGGTCGTCAGGTGAGAGTTGTTTAATTTTAATAATATTTATAGCTACTTAAGGATAATGTGTCCTCCCTCAAAGACGTATCCGAGATTTCCCTTATGCGCGCGTCTATCGCGCTTTTGAAAATAATTTAATTTAAGGTTGATATTATTAAGGAACGGTGGAGAGAAATCAATGCCTCGGCATTAGTCTACTTTTAACGAATGGCGCCAAGGGGATCGCAGTTGAATGTCCCATCCGACAGACGGAGACGGAGTAGTAAGTGCCTTCCACTGATGTACTCAAGTAGGGGTCGATATTCAACTGAAAATCGCCGACTCAGACGGGATTGGAACCCAGACCCTGGGAATGTTAAGCCAGTACTCTATCCACCACATTAACCAACCTGACCCTCTAAATGTTACTCATAGATCACCCACCGCTACACCATAGAGATGGGTAGTTCGCGAACGATAATTCAAAAGGAACTATAAACTTTAGTGAAGTAAGTGTATGTACTATTCACTGCCTACTCAGCCTAGGTACTCACTTCGAAAGGAAACTGAATTATTTTCTTAAATATAAAAGATACAATGAAATTTACATAATATTTTTGCATAAATTCCGAATTTACAAATTAAAATAAGTTGATATAGGAAATCAGATAGTAATTTTCATCGCGTTAAAATGAAATAGCTTAAAGTATAAGAGAGGAGCTTGAGAAAGTTAAGTTCAGGTACGTTACTCATGTCACTTGCGCCAAACTTCGAGGTACGTGTTTACCCTTGCTATCAGGCAACCAACACGACAGTGAATAGTTCATCTGTATAGTTCAATAGGTGAACTATAGTTCAGTGAACTATTCCCTGAGGTGAACTAAAATGCCCATCACTACAACACAGCGCCCTGTAGACCACCACAAGAATGTCATAAACGCACACGTCACCACGGCAACTGTTCCGCGGCATCACCGCCAGGATTTAATATTAATGCTTTGGTGATTCGTATGCTCGTTGCTTACCTGGGAGTGTTCCATCACCGATCTAAACCCTCCCCCTCAATCCTTTCCCTTAACCCCTTCCCCCTACTCCTCATGCGTGGGGCACACCCCTTCCTTCCCCTAACTCACCCATACCCCAGTTCCTCTCACGTCTTTCTCCTCTACGCCTCTCCTTACCCACCACCCCCCCCTACCCTCTCTCCCTTCAGCCATTCCTTTCCCTTCCCCCTCTCTCTCCAACCATCCCCTGCCACCCTCCCCCTCTCCAGGCAGGCTCTGCTGGGAAGGACGAGGATTGGTCGTTTATTGAGCCGTGGAACGCACCCTCCCTCCTCCTCTCCCCCTTCGTCCGGGGTGGAGGTGGGGTGCGGAGGGGGGACACTTGAGTTCTTCGCATTCCTCGGGCTCAGTGGTGCGGCCTTAGTCGAGTGTTCGGTGAGGCGGACTCGAGAGGGCTGGATATATATCTCTTCTTCTTCTTTTGCTTTGGTCGGCCTTATTTCCAAGAGATACGCCGACCCCTACGTACAGCCCCGCGTGATCTCGGGGCAGTTCTCTCCCGTGTCCAGGTCTCCAACTCAAGACCGCACCCACCAAACCCTTCCTGGATTGGATCGAGTCCTCCTCGTCTGCGGCAGGTCTTCCCCGGTGACTCGTGCCTTCATCGTCGTCGTCTGCTGTTCTTGTTTCCATCCTTTATCGGTGTGTGTTACCCCCCATACTCGCCAAAATATCCCCTGAAAAAATCTTTCCTCCCCACCTGTTTCTTAGTGTGGTGTAAACAAAGTGGTTCCTCGCCTGTATGCATTTACATCGGAGTGGTATCCGGCAAGCCACCAGTCAAGAGTGTGTGGATGGGGGTGTCTCCACGCCGCAGATTCATTCAGTTATTTGCCATTTTACTAAATTTATATTGCTAAGTTAATTTAATTAGCGTACGTGAAAGGAGATTTCACATGCAATGCTGCTTCTTAACTACCATGTTCGTCCCGTATAAGATAAAATGTCGTGGTAATAAGCTTACCTCGCACGTGAATTCGGCTGCTGAAGGTCTAACACGTACGTGAAAGGAGATTTCACATGTAATGCGGCTTCATAACTACCATATTCGTCCCGTCTATGGTAATATGTCGTGGTAATAAGCTTACCTCGCACATGAGTTCGGCTGCTGAAGGTCTAACACCGTAATTTTCTCCTTCTCAGTCTCCTGCTGATGTTTTTCGTGGTGTGTATGTATGTTGCTCAAAATATTTCAATCTCCCCGTAACTGCCCTGCCCTGTGATGCAATACTGTGTATACAACACGGTTCTTCACCTCATCTGTTCCAACGATGAAGACAAGTCGTGTTAACGAGCTTGCCTCGCTCATGGATTCCTCTGCAGTAGGTCTTACCCCTTGACTTGAACCTTATCAGTTTCCTCTTAATTATTTTTTTCGGTGTGTGGTACTCCAAACTCTTGGATTATCCCCAGAGGAACCAGAAATTCTCTCGGCCTTGGAACGTAGTATTTTGTAAACAACCTGGTTCTTCTCCGTATTCGTCCTAATCACGGTATTAAGTTGTAGTAACGAACTTCCCTTGCATATAAGTCCGTCTGTTGTCTGTGTCATCTGTGATTTGGGCCTTGCCAGTCTTCTGTCTTTTATCCTTTGATTGTCAAATCTCCTGTTCACTTCCCGATCTATTTTTTATCACATTTTGGTAGTCTAACTGCTGATCGGTTGATTTTGTGTCCTTTTTGGGGTGTCTTATCTTTCTTATGCGTCACTAACACATGACATCATTTCTCTCCTAGTGTCATGTCAGGAAGTTATCCGATCCACCAATGGTAATATGTCGTTGTAATATGCGTACATTTTTCATACACGAGTCATTGTCAGTCTCCAGTACGTTATACCCCAGTGACTTTCGCCTTCCTAATCTCCCATAAACTTTTTTCGGTGTCGTTGCCTCAAATTCATTCAAATTTCTTCTCAATCACTTATTCCTATTTCACCCACACATAGGCAATACACATACAGTAAGCTTTCCGTTTGCTTTAAGGCCCTTAGCACCAGGCTCTACACCATAAATTGGGCCGTATGCTCATTGTTTTATAAGCTTGATACACTACTCTTCAGATCTCACCTGAAAAATAGTACCATCCAGCCCACTCCTGTTTTGTAGTGTCGTGTTAATGGATGCATGGTTCTCCTACTTTTCCGATCCATTCATTTTATTAAGTCGTGGTCATTAGGTTCCCTTACTAGGAATAGTGCATAATGTACGGATCGTGTTCCTCCAATGGTTAATAAGTCGCGGTGATAAGCGTCTCTTACATTCTTCACTCGTACGAGACCGTCTGCGACTGGTCTCGTCGGTGACTCGCACCTTCCCAGTCTGCTGTGTGTTCCTTTTTTCGCAGCGTGTGATTCCTCAAATTCGTCAGCTGTCACACTAAAAGAACACCAGACATCCCGCCCGTCTCATAGTGTAGTGTTTACCACGTTCGCAATATACCTATCCGACCCTTCCCTAGCAATAAGTCGTGGTAATAAGTGTCCATCGCAAGTAATTCCACTCGCGTCTTCAGGTAGTTCGAGCGAGATGACACTGCTTATTAAATTCAATGAATTTAGCCTAATTATTAACAAAAAGATCTCACATTTCTGATATAACCAAAATATCAGCCACTTACAGTACAACTATTCGTGATATTTGCCAAAACATACTACTTTATCCTTCGGATTCTAAGCGGCTGTGCTCTCCTGAAAGACATTATTAAAAAATTAAGTTCAGGCGTACAGATCGCGTCAAAAGTTTAACGGTGTGTAGTTCGTATGTGTACTCGATTATTTTCAAAAATAAATTTTTTTTCACCGTAATATTTTTTATAAAAATCTAAAGAAAACCCTAGGTTAAGTAGCGTAGGGCTTCACAACTAGTTATTCAAGTCAAAGCCTCAAATATGTATATTTTTAGTTAATTACCGAAAAGTTCAGTCATGAAAACAAAGTTTTTGCGTCATTACTATTACGGTATTTACTTCATACTTCTCACAAAAAAAATAAATTATAAAATAGAATTCTAATGGTACGGTCTCTATTATGGCTACAGAAAAATCTCGCTCAAAACTACCTTAGCCCATCGCTCATCTCTCTAAAAAGCCGGACGCCCTTGCCAAGGAAGGGCGTCATCCTTGTGCGTTCCTCCCCCCTACCTACGTTTCACCCTCCCTCCCCACCCACCTCCTCCTCCCCCTCTTTCAGCCTTCTCTACCGAGGCCCTTTGAGTTTGTTACCACTCGGTGGTGGTCCCACGCCTGTTGCGTGTGGTTGGTGCTCTCTCGGAGCATGCGGGGAAAATAATTACGAATTACATATTAACAGGACATGTTAAGTGTTGCATAGCGCTGTAGTGAATGTTTTTGTTTTTAACGAAGCAGCGGCGCCGGCTCACTTTTGTTTCGTGTGTGATACATTATCGGCCGTGGTCGCTTTAGTTGTTGGATTCCGGAACAGTGTGTTGGATCGTGGTGCGACAATGCAAGACTTTGATCTTTCTACTTCTGGAGTGTCGTCAAAACTTCGTTCTCCTAACTTCAGTGCTATGGTGAAGCCACCAATTTCATAGCCACCGCCTAGTCTCGGAAGTGTCATTCATCCTGGTAGTGTCTACATTTCTGTCATCATCTCATCTGTTCGTGAAGCAACGGAGGAGGTCAGAACGTCTGTCGTGTCGGGCTCAACAGTCTCGACTTGGAGGTGGTGGCGTGAGTTTCCCAGTTGTTTTTTGTCCATTTCTTTCCGCCGTCGAGACATTCTGTGGACGGATACATCAAGAGAGAAAAAAAGTCCGATGATGGAGTGATTCGAACTTGGATATAAATTATAGAGAGAGAGAGTTCGGGAAGAAGAGTTCGCCTCCTCCTGCTGCTGTGGGTCTGTGGAGGATAATCTCTTCGCAGAGCTTCTTCCTCGAAAGAAATCATCGACCAGGTTTGGAGTGTTTTCGTCCGGTAGTCCTTCGGGGTGCCCCTGGGGATGGAGGGGAGCTGTGTAGGGAAGAGGGTGGGGGAAAAATAACAGAAAAAAAAGTGTCGATTTTTCTGACCCAAGGAAGCCTTAACGCTCGACCTTCAAGAGCGCGATGCTTTCGTCTTTCTGACGAAGGGGGAAGAAAAAGCTCACTCTCTGGAATTTAAAATGTTCCGGAACCCGCTCCTCCGGCAATCGGGAACGAGATTCTGCCTTCCCAATTTTGGATGCGTCTCTCCCCCACCCCTCACTGTGTTAATTGCGCTTCTCTTAATGTGGGTAGATATATAGCCAGCTTTTGGAAACTTACATTATCGTAGTACCCAGAAAGACACCTGTATGGTGTGTGGCAAGGGTTGAATTGTCACCCAACTCGCTCTACGTTACGCTCTATGTTTGTTTGAAGTATTATGTTGGTGGTAGTTGAGCAACGTTCTCGCCTGCTTATCCGGAGATCGTGGGTTCGAGTCCCGCCAGCGTGGATTTTTCATTACTCAAAGCGTGGTTGTATTTTGTTCCTCCTTTGTTGCTTATTCATTTGCCCGATGTAAAAGGCCTTATGTTCGGGATTGTGGAAAATAAATAAATACATTTTTATTCATCTAGCGTGAACTAAGATCTGAAAAGGAGTACATCTTACTTGTTTTCTTGCCGGTCAGCCTATCTGTACAGACTTTACGACAGCTATTACGGATATTAAAGTGATTAACTTCGAAATATCGTTGGTGTAGTCTACGCTATCGGTGTTAAGAGGAAATGAGAGAGATTCAATAAGAGTTGTCGACAGGACTTAAGATTATAAGAGGAACGGATTAAGAAACCCCCTATACACCTTTAAGAACTATTATGTAGGTAAAGTATGTTGATGGAGTAAGCAGATATATTCTCATATATGGTACTAACAATTTCTAAGAATGAAAGGAAGCATGTTAGTTATTGGTAAATTGTTGCATAAAAACATAATGCAGCAATTTAAATAATTACACTACCATCTACCCAATAGCCTGTTTATTTCACCGTAATGGCAACTAATGCGACATTTAATTGCTTGCGGAAAAAAATAACATTTTTAGCATGCCAGAGGAGTCACCTTGGTAGTGGTGATTTCAACGGTCGATGTGTTACCTGAAAACACGTGAACTGCTGTATTTTGTTAGCCAGTTCACTCAAGGAATTTAATTGCGCGATTAGATACATAATAATGGTACGCTCTACCGGCTCGTGAGATAATTATCACGCGTTATTGTTCGAGATAAATATTATTATAACTAATATATCTATACTTAGCAGAAAAGAGCGGGAAAGAGTTGTCAAAATTGGAATGTGTTGGGTTTTTTCGTGCGGTTTTTCGCATTCAATCAATGCAGTTTTGAAGGCCCGTCAATTCGTGGTCATGTCCTTTGTATCGCTAAATGGGTCAACGTTGGCGTTCTTCGTCAGTGAACGTGGTTTTAAAATCGCAGTAGAACGGCAGGTGCTTTGCGCGTGTAAGACGGGGGAAATGATTCTAGGTGGGCTTGAGGTAGTTTGGGCGAGATATTTCCCTAGTCATAATGGAGACCATATTCTCATTTTATTTTTTAAGTTCAGCGTCTGTAAGAAGTATGAAGTAAATATTGCAACAATAATGGTGCAAACATATAGTAATATGTGACCAAAGTTCTCAGTAATTAAATTAATATATCGACTTAAGTCTCTAACTTGACTCATTTTTTCACGACGTATGGCTAAAAAGACTTCAAAACGGCAGGTATTTTTTGTGATTTTGTTAAACTTACTGCGGTGAGTAATAGATTATTTTTTACAAATAGTTGAAAAAACATACAAACTACACACCGTTACTCTTTTGACGGTGACTCTAGGTGTTATAAAGTCCTAATTTTTTACAAATATTCTCCGTCTGGAGTGCACAGCCGTAATCTATTCCATGTAAAACAGCTTGTATTTTCTGGCAAATCGCTCGAAAAGAATTTCGGCAAGAGGTTTATTTTGTGATATCATTGGTAAAATTGGGGGTTTTAGGTTAAATTCATCAAATTCTAGGTAAAGTGATTTTTCGCTCAAACTACCATAAAACAATGCTTTTTCTGGAGCCGGCATTTATGTTAAATTGAATTACAGATCCTTGGGATTGTGGTCGTCTAAATATCAATCTACCTTTACGTAGTAACCGTGAAGCCAACTCTGAGGCGTCTGGCAGGGAGTGAATTTAAATAACATGCATTACATTATGCGCTAAGAAAATTTAAGTCACTATTTATGTATAGTAGTTAAAATGGAATGATGGGGTAAGCACATTGATACATTAGTAAAACACATGTTATTTCGAAGACCAAATGGGTATTGCAAACGTGCTGTTAGTAGTGGCTATAACATAAAAAAAACTAAGACAGTGTTTCAGCCAACTAGGCTACATATCGAGCAACCTATTTATCCAGTTTTAACGGAGACTGTTACGATCAGTATTTATTTGCCATTTTGAGACTGCCTAATCAACATTCTGACTTCATAACATATGCTTATGATGCAATCAACAGTAATAGGTCGGGTTATCCAAAATACATGACTTCGTCTAGAAATGAGATCGGCTTTGAACTTATGGTGAAGATTCAGGCTTGATATGGTGGAATTGGAACTTGACCTGAGGATGATGTGGTATTATTGAAACCAAGGTCGAAATATATTTTGTTTATTTTTACAAAACAAAATTGGCATTTTTGGCCTTTAATTAAGGCTTCCAACTTTTTAAAATGTTAAATCTGAATTTACCACGGTATCGTATTGATCTCCATCCAGTTTGTATGAATAAGCTTGCGATAAAATAATTGTAGGATATGCAAAATATCTTTCTGATCTTTGCTGCGTTACGTTTATATACGACATTTAAGCCAACCTCCTAAGCACCCCACTAATTGAATGTAATTCTTTTCGGGTTACACATGGGGTTAGGTGGACCGGTCAGGTCTTACATCTCCGCCGACATTTCGATGTGCGACTTGCTGATCGTCTTCAGGGTCAGATCATCACAATCAACATTCGCCGTAAGGGATACAGGTCTTACGCGCCTCAAAAACTGGCGTGCGTATTCATCGTGAGGCCCAACGAGGGACTAGTTAACTCACTTTGTCGTCTATCAAGTCGTCGAACTTTTCTAATGTATCCTAATTTACGATGACCTCGACTAGTTATTTCCCGATTGCGTTCGCTTACAGCGAGATCTTCCCCTTGGTCCGGAGAAAACCCGCGGGAGACTCGGGCGGTTTCTAGGTTACATTCGTGTTTCCATTCTCGGAACTAGCTCGCCACATCTCTAGACTCGGAAAGGTTATTTGGGTTGTTGGCTGATTTCCTTGATGCTGCCGATTTGGAATACGTTAGGTTTTTCTTTAACCCTGTGCGAAAATGCTTTCACGCCGCGAGATGTCATTTTTTTCCATTGACTACTAAAATATTCATCAACATTTCTAACTAACCGCTCCCTACTGACTTATAGCGTGAATGCGTAAATCTCTATGCGTATTTTCCGTTAAATCATCACTTCATCATCAGCAGTCATCAATCCGAAGATCAGCTCCCTTTCATTCTTCACCCAATCCTCTTTTTTTCACAGAACCACTTCATTCCTTTATAAGGTCTTATTTAAACATCTGTCGCGTGATTGCTCGATGCATTCTATCCTTGGTTTCCCTTAGCAATTTTTACGTTGAATTTCTTTTTCCGCCGTTGTTCTGAGGAGACTATTACGTCTCAAAATATGTCCAATAAGATACTGTCTACTCTTTGGTCAAGTTTTCATTTGGCGTCCTTAAGTTTTTTGGGCTTCTTGGTCGGTGATTCTCTGTCATTTTCATCTTTATCATTCTTCCATAATACCACATTTCCATAGTTTTGCCTATCCTCTGTGCTGCAGCTGTAATAATCTCAAGCTTGACTGTCCCATAAAGAGTGTTCTGCATATAAATCTGCATATCGAGGGAGAAACAGATTGGGCATTTTTGGATTGTCGTCAAAGCGAAGAAGGAAATATTCCGAGCTGAATTTGCCCTTTCCGTCCCTTTACCAAATACGTAAATACATGTATTTACTTATCAACGTGGACAAATTTGCTTAGCAACTGATTCCCCACGTTAACAGATAGGGAAAACACAATTTTTTCATGACTACATTTTCAACCCTTTTCGATCGGTCGACGAAAATAAAAATATGTCTAAGCAATGCAACTGTCTTTCCTCTTTTGAACGACCCCATCTTCGCTTCGATTTGACCGGTATCTTCGGAGATTATCTCAAATTAATGGACCAACCCCGAGCGCTGCAAACATACATAGTTACAGACGGATACCACGAATTAATATAAGGATTATCAAAGGTAGTACAAACAAATGTATTTTACGGCGGCTTATGTATACACCAGTGTAAGATCTGGGGATGGGGAAAGAGGAAGGAGGGGGGGAGAGAGAGAGGTGGGGGAGGGAAGAGGGGGGGAATAATCTTCCCCGTGTATTGGAAACTGAGCATGGAAACAAGGTCATCTCTCGTGAGTTTGTTTGGGGAGGTGGGACTGAAATTGGGAGGGAAGAAGACAGCGTTAAAAATTGTGTTAGGTTTTATGGAACATTGTCGTTTAACAATTTTTTGCAATTCTTGTATGGTTACAAATAAAAATAAACTTGTTAAACAAATCAAGCTTTCTATTTTACGTAAACGTATACGATTTTTGTAAACAAAACCATTATGTGAGATATTTTATGATTTTACTACCTTTTATACGACGCAAAAACACCGAAATGAGTCGGTACCAAAAACAAAATAGATTGGAAAATCGCTAAGTATTTCTTATCGTCATTATGAGGAAAATCCGCGAAACAGCGTCGTCCACATATGATTCCACCCTTAGATTAAAATTTAAACAAAATCTTTTATTAGCGTTCGAAACCACTCTTTTTCTGGCGAAGACAAATAGCATTTAGCCAACTCCGGCATACTATGGTTGATTAGATTAACGACATATATTAAGGAATCAGACCGCCGGACGAACGTATTAAACGTCATGTTTTTGCATTAATGTAGGGAATAATAGCTGCCATAAATACACGAGAGGGTTGTGTACACTTATGCTCTAGTTAGTCCATGCGTTAATAGAGACACGTCTTGCGTTGTTTTACGTTATGAATACTTTATATATCTATTTAGCATCAACGAAGTACATCACAAGCCACCTCAAGGGTGTGTGGCAAGGACTGAGTTTTCACCAGCATGCACTACACTACATGCTACACATTTTATAGACTATACGAGCATTAATTCATTATAAAATATGTGGCGTGAGTGCGTTTTCACCAAAATACAGTACATTGTGCTGTAAATTTCATAGATAGTTTTATTATAATTTCAACCTCATCCACTCTCCCTCGAGGTGGCCAATAGGTGATGTGGTGACAGATAGATAGTAGTGTAGATGTAAAGCAATGCTTTGAAAGGACCTCGTTTTCTACGCGTTGTGTCATAGTCATAGTCAAAACCTTCTATTCTCTGGTCGGTTCCAGATCAATTGGCGTGTTCATTTTCGAAGTTACTTCATTCGCCATGACTGTTATTAATTTTCCTAAAGTTGTATGAAATGAATATAGAATTATCAATTAGGCAATACATTTTTGTTATTATAAAACCTCTTGTAAATTAACTTCTTAAACATATCATTCGCGGCTTTAACTTTACTTTAACTTTACTTTAACTTTGTTTGTTCCTACCCTGCGCTGAAAATGCCTTCACGATCGAAGTTTTTTTGCAATTATATGAAAACATAAATGTGGGAAATGAATTTAATTTTAAAACAATTGAGAAAACATTCAAACTTACGCACTGTTATATCTTAGACGCGATCTTTGGGTCAGAACGTCTTCATTCTTTAAATAATGTGTCTCTAGACTGGCCAATCTTATGAAAAATTACTTCTATTTATTCGGAAAACATCTAGAAAAGTGGTGCAGTGTAAGTGGCAGATATTTTGGTTCCATATGAGAAACGAGATTTTTTTTGTGTCTTGTTTCGAGCGATATTAGGACTTTATAGTCCTCTCTTCAATATAACTTGTTGGACGAACACACACAACGTTACCCTGGTAGGTGTAAACTTCCTATCCAGTCGGGATTCTCACCCGCGACCTTCGTTTTGACAGGCGATGACTAGACTGGCCAATATTATGAAAAATGACTTCTATTTATTCGGCAAACATCTAAAAAAGTGGTGCAGTGTAAGTGGCAGATATATCCAATCAATTTGGTCTCTTTGCGGTAATCGTGGGTCATTGAGTGCACATTTTAATATTTTAGTAACCAGATAAAAACTTCTTGGACCACATTTTACTTAGGTGCGTTATGCGTTGGAACACACTATACAGGCAGTAATGGAAACGATACAAACGTAATATTTTTAATTTTTTACTCAGTCAAAGCGTTGTGACTAGATGTTTCGGCGCGGTATTCGAAATTTAGACGGCATTATATTGAAATATGTTTTTTTACAACATTGGACTCTGCGTGACACCTTAATAATTGTTAGCAGCAATTATAGTGAAAACCGTTGTACTGACTAAACATGGAATACTTTTCGTAGCATCACACGACTAGCCATAACTAGCGCAATACCAAGTAAACTTGAAAAGGTCAATACTGAACCTAGGCGGTATAATGCGGACGTCCGAAAATCTCTCAAGTGACAACGAATCTGGCACGCAACAATGAAGAACGCACGTCAGGGACTCCCCGAAGAGGAGTATAAGAAGTTATGCGAAAAATACAAGAAATCGAAAACAGCAGCTAAGGCGGCCTTTCAAAAAGCATTGACGGAATTCAAAAATAAAAAATTGGGCGAATATTTAGAGGCATTGAGGCATTTTGGTCGTACGTGAGAGAGGTTCAAGGCTACAAATCAACAGTAACGTCACTAAAGAACAATCTAGGAGAAAGAGCAAACAACAAATTAGATAAAGCAAATATCCTCTACACCTTTTTTCAAAGCGTCTATACAACATGCTCTCCAAATAACACCGCTACAATGCCTAGGCTACATAAGCACCCAATGCAGTCTATTAATATAACTATTCGTGGAATAGAAAGTCATCTGAAATCCATTAATTACAAAAAATCACCCGGTCCCGATCAAATTCCCACCCGAGTTTATAAAGAATTAGCATCAGAAATAGTACCGCACCTGAAAATAATATTTAAAAAATCTCCAACACAACATCGTGCTCCTTACGATTGGAAAATCGCGAACGTTACACCAATATTTAAAAGCGGTGATAAGGAAGAGCCCAGTAACTATAGACCGATTTCCCTTACGTCTATCTCGTGCAAGATATTGGAACATATAATTGTCAGTTCGATTATGGGGTACTTGGATAGTCAAAACTTGTTAACGCCAAATCAGCACGGATTCCGGAAAGGCACGTCTTGCGAAACCCAGTTGGCCCTCTTACTTCACGACATTCTTTCCTCGGGAGAAAAGCTTGTCCAAGTACACGCAATATTTCTAGATTTTAAAAAAGCTTTCGATAAGGTCCCTAATTCAAAGTTACTCGTTAAGTTAGAAGCATACGGAATACACCACGACGTAATATGTTGGATAAGAGAATTCTTAGCCGACCGCGAACAGAGGGTAGTTCTAGATGGCGTTAGCTCAGATGTAGTGTAAGTTACATCAGGTGTACCCCAGGGAAGTGTCATCGGTCCCATATTGTTCCTTTTGTATATTAATGACATTACTACCGTTGTTAGGAGCAAAATTTGTCTCTTCGCAGATGACGCAGTATTGTACAGGGATCTAGGCAATGAGTCTGACAAGATAGCGTTACAAAAAGACCTAGATGCTATAAATGAATGGTGCAATACTTGGCAGTTGGAATTGAATTTTAAAAAGTGCGTTGTTATGAATTTTTGGAAAAAGAATAACTCGGTCAACTAAACTTACACAATTAATAAAACCAACTTATTAAATGTAGAGTCAGTTAAATACTTAGGTGTGACCCTTACTCAGGACCTGTCTTGGGGGAAACACGTCCGGGAAATCTGCGGACATGCTAGTCGCAAATTGGGATTTATCAAAAGAGTATTAGGAAAATGCGACGAGAAGGTTAAAGAGCGATGTTATTTTTCACTCGTGAGACCTCACTTGGAGTTTTCTGCTAGCATATGGGACCCTTACGAAGTAGAACTTATCTCTGAAATAGATCGAATACAACGGAGAGCAGCAAGATTTAGGAAAAATTTTTACGATAAACTTAGCAGTGTTACCGAATCGTTGAAAGAATTAGGGTGGGAATCTCTAACTGATCGAGGGGAGAAATACAGGTTAAATCTTTTGCGCAAGTTCGGAGCTGACAGTTTTCTGCCAGACGTTCAACATATATTGCTAGAGCCGACGTACTACGGTGCATCTACATCTACATATTACCCTGCGAGCCACCTTTAGGGTGTTTGGCATTAGCTTGTAGAAGCGATCACAGGAATAAGATAAAGGAAATTGACTGTAGAACCGTTGATTTTAAAATGTCATTTTTCCCACGTACAATAAGGGTTCATAATAGTTGCGATGGATCAAGCATATAAAACTCTCACCCTCAATAGGTAGAGTAGAATTTTCACTTTTGTTTAATAGCACAGCATCATTACTAACACTTCACACCGCTTGATATGTCTGGCATCATTTTATTTTGTTCTCTGCATGAAGTAGCACTCATGAATTAACAGTATTAGTTTTTTAACCGCTAGATGTGTGTATAGCATTGTTGATCTACATCTACAAAATACCCTGCAAGCCACCTCAGGGGTGTGTGGCAGGGGGTGAGTATTCACCAACATTCATTGCACTATACCTTAAAGTTAGAGTAACTACGAATAATTATGCATTAGCTTCAAACATGTACATGACCGCTAATGCTTGTCTCGAGGCGAAGCCTCACAAGCATGCACTACACTACAGATATTATCACAATGGAGAGGGACCGTTTATATATGTATTGCAACTACACAAATGGACAGAGACTCAAGACTTATGTAGAAAACATGCACGGCGTTCTGTTAGTACTAGGTAACAGATAAGGATTCAAGAATTAGGGAGTACTACTAAGAGCTACACTACCTATCGAAAAACCTAGATAAAAGTCTCATTGGCCGCTGTTATGGTCCCTTCTGCATGTTTGCGTGTTCATTTACGTATCTCTCTCCCAGTTTCTATTTTGACTACGCACTGTTCTCCTGACTGCTTATTGGCCTGCGCCTAGCGGCCGGGGGAACGTGCGAGTTTCTGATTTGTGCTGGGACGAGTGCTGCATGCCTGGTGTGGAATCACCCCGTGCCACACACCCTAGTGGTGGCTTGCACGGTACTTCGTAGATGTAATGATATGAAATGTTTTATTTCGCGTTTAGAGGAAAATGTGTATCTAGGTACATTTGCAATAAATCGAATCATTACCAAATATATTTGTCATATGCTTTAAGACTAGGTACGCGTTAAAACATCCAAATAAAAATTAAATCGGTATAATGAAATTTTTTTCACTTTTATCAGTAGATATCATTAATGAGAACACGTATGCGAAGTTTCACGCAAATGTGTACGTAGAAAAAAATCGCTCATACTTCCTAAGCGTGCCATATGCCATGGTATCGTTTGAGAACGGGCAAGTTCCGACTGTAGGGCAGACTGTTAAAAAGAGTCCCAGGCAGTGTCCCGACTATGACTCAGGTCTGTGGTATTCGCTTGGAGGTGGGCAGGGAGGCATCGCTTTAAGGTGTGGCACAAAAATGCGATGCATTTTCTCATGGGGGAACACTTGAAGAGACTCTGCCAACTCGTTTCCTGTATATAATGAATTGGAAATGCTTCGACTGTTGTGAAGGAAATGCCAAGCATTTCTTCAAATGATGGAAACGTAATTATGTCTCGTGTGTTGTCATTCAGTGTTTATTTTGAAAGGAATTGATTGCTGCTTGATCTAAGAAGATGATTGTTTTCGATTTTTGGGCTTGATAGGTATAAAAATAATTGTTGCTATTTATATTGATTTATTGTATTCTATCATTCCATAGCACATCGATGGAGGTAATAACTCAACAATTTAGATACGTTAAAGACGAACGTTCATCTTTGGGTAACGCATTGTACTATGTCATTGCTCATTCTTAATGGGTTATTCCTTTGGAAAAATAGTTTTTGTTTCCTCTTTGTAAATAATTTCCAGCTCTAAAATTGGGTTGTTTTCGCATCTAAATGCTAATAATACTCTTTTCATCTGGTTTTCTACACTCTCATGGTTTTCGCATTAGATTTGACTAAGCCTCATTCTTCTAAAACTCTGAATACCCAGCAAACTTCGACTATTTACACCGTTAACCTTTAGTTTCATCAAAATACGAATTTCGTGTCATGAATTTACGCAATAATTTGTAACTCCTTCATCCATTTATTACCCTGCAAGTCTCTTCCCAAGGAATTTGGGGGGAGTATCGGGAGTACTTTATTATGGAGGTCAGCGAATCGGAAGGCTATCTAAAAATCCTTTCTCAACATGGCCTCAGTTGGCGTCATATTCGTTCGAACTCACCACCTCGCGCCACAGTCTTACACCTTTCTCACATTCACTGCATATTAAAAAATCAATCGTTGTGGGTATTTGTTTTCCTCGGACAATAATAGGTGTGTGTTAGATTTCCCGGCGTATAGAGTGAGTAGGTTTAATGAGTTTTCCGCCGAGTATGTTGTTTATTAATGACTTCAGATTCGACTTGAAGAACCCAGCAGAAATGTCGGGGAAACTGCTGTCATTAATTAACAACATACGCGGCAGAAAAACCTAGAATGCCGCCTCGGACAAAACTGCCCGAAATCGACAAATGTTGACATCATATTTTTCTGCTGGACTACGCAATTCCTTTATAATTTTAGCCTAGCAGTCAAACCTGAGTGGGAGCCACAGTTGGACGTTCTTATGAGAAGAGTAACTTTTCAAGTACCATCCGTCGTGCTTTGTATGAGGTCCCCAGTGTGTACCCGTGTACTATTTATCATTAATGAATCAACATTGTGGACACTGGAATGTATTAATTTCACTGATCCATGTGTCCTTAAAATTTAGATCACGGGAAATAAAATTTTATTGATTTGATTACTTACATTTTAGTTTCCTGCTTTGCGTATAGTGGTAGTGAAACATGGTGGCAGTCTCTTCCGCTAAGTTTATCTTTAAGGAAGGGAAGACCTGTGAAGGAGAGAATGAGAGAAAACAGCGAATGGTAATCAACGCTGCCGACATACCTGCATTTAATTTGAGAGGGCGGGAAATTATCTGCAGCGCGTTTGACGACAATTTTTACGATCCAAACGAAGCTGGAACAAAATATGCTGATGTTGTTCACAACCTATCGCCGAAGCCCATGTAAAAAATTGGATTAAGAGCCACATAGAGCTGCGAAATTTGTTATGAATAAGAGATTGAGCGATTTGAAGTTGAGAATGATGATCTGCGGCCGTGGGAACCTGTTATAGAGCGTTCCACGTTTAGTTGACAGCATAGGCCTTATAGATAACGCTGTTGCCAAACTTATCCTCCGTGTTCTCACCTTTAGGTCACGTATGAAACCATTTCCTATACCGCGTTAAAATGGAGTAAGTTTCGAAAATAACATTTGCGTATAGGAAGACTCTCAGATGAGCAGTTAGTGTACTGTATAGCACGATGTTACTTTTTCCTGCTGCTATTGGCAACATCGCGCATCAGGCCTCATGGCAATTTGCACAGGGAACGAATCTCCGTAAGGCTTAGGCATCTCCATAAAGCCTTCTGTCAGTTATATGTGTCAATGGGTAACGCCCTGTTGTCCAACGCGGAGACTGCTCCCCCGTGTGAGGAGCCTACTTGTAGATAATTGACTCTTCCACTGAAAAGGGCCTTAAAAGCAAATGCCACCATGTTTTGCCACAACTGTAAGAGTGATGCTCAACCATTGAAATCGCGTTTTCGTGTTTATTTCTGTAAATTTCGCGCTGTCGAAATTCCATCATATAAATCTCCGTAAAATGTAGTTCCGGTCAGAGATCATTTTGGTCACAGAAGATAAATCACTCAATGCTCGTGCTTCGGATCTTTCATGTCGGATGTGTGGGTCGTATGTATACTCCGGTGTCGTTGCAGTTCATTTTTTCTTAATTACTGTTTTTCTCTAAAGATATGGGCCAATATCCGTGTTGGCGCCATCTCAGATTTTTTCGAAATGAATCATCGTATCAATCCACCCAGATTCTGTTCCTTCAGAGGGACGGCTGAGAAGGCTTCTTTCTCCAGTGGGTCAGCTTTTTAATGATGTCACATTAGAAACACTAAAAAAAAACTATCGAGGAAGGCAACGGGAAACCATCTCGGTTATCATCCTAATGAAAATTATGAAACGGATCGTCGGGAGGTTAGAAAAAGTAGTTGGGAGAACGTATTAATGGGTAACGGAATTTTGAAAAGAGTGTCAAGATGAGAGGATGTTGAAGAAGCGGGGAAGGAGGATGAAGAGAATACCCAAGTGGCAAAATGTTATGAAGAAAATATTTTTAGAAATGTTTGAAAAATAAAGTCGTTTAACTAATGTTTTAAATCTATTTTTGAAATATTTTATAATCATTTCAAAAGTATTCTTAAAATTTAAAATTATCGTATTTTGCATTTATAATATTTTTCCATTGTTAAAAAAATTAATTTGAAATAATATTATTTTGCTACGAAAATGTTGAATGAAACCTATCATGCTAAAAAAGATATGTTTCAATAATTCGTTCATGCGTTTTCAACGGAATGAAATATCATATTACGACACTTTTAAAGCAGAAACCTCACGTATTATTTTAAAATCTCGAAACACACCTTACATTTTGATACCATGTGATTTCTCGTTTTAGTATGATTTGAAATGATTTAAACAACATTTTTCATTATTATTTTGCTACTTGGCGGAGAGTTGTAGTTGATGAGGACCCTGAAAAAAGCACTTGAGAATTTTAATAGCGGTTGTCAACCTGTGATACTTATCCTCTTACATTCTACCGTGGTTATAGTCGCCCTTATGACCTGAAAGCAAAACTAATAAACAGGATGGGTTTGAGCTCGGAAATTTCGTGGACGTGACGTCAGTCTCGACAAACATCAACAGTTTAATGGAATTATTTGAAATTTTCGAAGTTGTGACGTCTAAAATTCGTCATTTTCGAGACTAGAACATTCCGATGCCTTCCTGAAGAGGGCTACATAAGTCATGGCCACAGTAATAAATCATGTATATGTCGAATAATTGTCACTTTTACTGACGTAATTAATTTATTCTGTAGCTTTGACATGTTTTCAAATAAGCACAACTCTCTGAAATTCCGTGATTGAAAATGTGTAATTTCACGTTTGTTCTGACTACCGCAACGTGAAGCAAACTTCTTTTGGATATTCCGATGCTGGTGTTAAACCTACCGGCATTGATCTTCCTTTTGACGATGAAATAAATCATTCCGGGGTTTCCGGAACGCGAAAACGAGTTAAGTGTACCCGTCTCAATCTTTAAACGCAGCGTGAGTTTCTCGGAAACGGATAACATCCTTCCTTAAGAAAATGAAATTATGCCATCATTGATAACGGGTGTCTATGAACAGCCCAGTCTTTAAGTTTACATGCGATATACCCCTCGAGCCTCCATAAAGGAGTGTGGCCGAGGGTCTTAGGACGCCGCAAATGTTTTTTTGTTATTGTTAGCTAGACATGTTATACATTACGCTATTATGTATTGCCATTGCTCTATTGCTGTAACACGTTTTATGGGGTTAAGGTGGTTTGAGCGAGATAGTTCCGTAGTCATACATGAGACCATATTCAAATTTTATTTTTTTATTTCACCGTCTGTAAGAAATATGAAATAAATATTGTAGTATTAATAGTTATATATGACCCAAATTCTCAGTAATTAAATAAATAAAACTACATAAGTCTCTAACTTGACTTATTTTTTCCCGCCGTACGGCTGAAAACCCTTCAAAACAGCAGGTTTTTTTTCGATTCTGTAAAAATTACTTCGGTGAGTGATAGATTAATTTTTATAAATAGTTGAGAAAACATGCAAACCGTATATTTTTACCGTATATTTTTTATGAAATCTAGGTGCGAGCAGTTCCTAATTTTTTTACTATTCTCCATCTGGAGCGCACAGCCGTAATCTATCCCATGTAAAACAGCTTATATTTTAAGGCAAATTTCTCGGAAAGTAGTTCGGCAAGGGGTTGATATTTTCATATCATTGGAAAGATGAGTTTTTTTTCTTTGAAATGACTCCAAATGCATCAAATTCTAGGTGAAGTGATTTTTCGCTCAAACTACCTTAAAAGGGAGTATGGAAATTATTCCCGTCCGCGTTTTTATCTTTTCGGTCGACTCGGTGGAGTTGGAGCCTAATAATCTCCTCAGAGTTAGATGTCAAACTCCGCTCCTCTGGACCTTCTAACGAGTCGTAATATTGCTTGCTTATCTACGTAGTACTCTTCAAGCCCATCTCGCAAGTGATGGTGACTGTGGGTGAATTTTCCTTTCGTGCGCATTAATTAAGTGGCATGAAATTTTTATGGAAAGTGAATTTAGCGTGCGTTAGCACATACGTGCGTTTATTAAGCTAAATGATATTTGGAGAGGAAAGATGGCTTGCAAGATGTGCTGTAATTGTTGTTAGTTTATTTTTTTTAAATAAGCCAAGGAAAGAGATTCGATCGTATAGGCTGCCCAATGAACTATGTATCTATCCATCATAGATAACAGGTATTACGATATGAGTATCGAGTTGTCATAGTGTGAGTTGGAGAATTGTTCAGTGTTCTGAGAGGTCACAAGAAATTCCAAAAGATTTGTCGTCGAGATGATGTCAAGATTTGTGATTTTCGCTTTCTGGAGAGGAGAGGAAGCTTGTGGCAGAGGTGCGAAGAAGGCAGGAGGAGGATGGAGGAGGTTTTGATAGGAGAGGGCATGCTGATGAGGGTGACAGAGGGCAGAACACTGGGGAAGAGGAAGGAAGAGGATAGGAATTCTCGACGAAATAAGAGGAGGTAGAAGATATGAAGAATTAAAGAGGGATCTAATGGCGGGACATCCTTAGGAGGGAAAGCGAGACAATGTCTATGAAATTGGGATGCAGAATAGGGACTGTCCAAGAACCTACCAATCAGCTGGTGGAATACTTGAATGAAGGGAAACAGAAAGAAACTCCTTGAAGATAGTTTTTAGTAAGAAATTTCTCTTGTCAAAATAGAGATCATGTTCTTATTCTATTTTAAAATTCAAGCAACTGCGAAGGGCATGGAGTAAAATTGCAATATCAATGGTGCAAAAACTTTGTTTTACATGGCTCAAATTTGTATTATTTAATCAAATATATTTAATTTGCGTCTTTAACTTGAATATTTTGTTTCACGCCTTAAGGTGTATACGTCTCGTTAATCGAGGAGTTTTTGTTGCGATTTTTCAAAAAGTGTTTCAGTGACTAATGAATTTATTTTTAATAATAACCCAGAAATCATGCAAAATACGAGCTGTTGCATTTATCACGTGATCTATGCGAGAGAGCCTGAGTAATCATTTATTCATTTAGTCTATCTGGGGCACACATCCTTGCCATAGCTCATGGAAAACAGATACCATTTTTTGGGAAATATCTCGAAAAGTATTCAAAAAAGCGTCAGATGTTTTGGTATCATCATGAATATGAGATCTTATTCTTTATAACGAGGCCAAAGATTGCTTGCTCAAACTAACTTAATCACCAAGACAGTGAGACTGTCCAAGAGTTATAGACCAGAGAAAAGTTCCCTAAATAGTGAACTCCGTAATACATAGTGGGTATTTATTAACAAAAAGCTTTGAGTACACAATAGTTACTTCAAACCAATATTCCGGTCTTGTTGACATCAGGAATTCCAATTTATGGCCAAAACATAGATAAATGTGCTATTCCTGATTAATCATAACGAAATATGTCATTTCTGGAAGAAAAATTAGGCAATATTTGTCTACAAAAGTGATCAACTCTGGCACTTTATCAGTTTTATAAAGTAAAGTACCAAAGTGTGTGTAGTCGGAGAATAGACATGTGCGGTCACTTTCAGTCATAAATAGAAGCCATTATCTTAAGCACAATAGATTTGTAGTGTGCCTCCCAGAAGCAGAACATCAAGCGAGAGCGAGACATTGTCGCAGAACGAAAATGAGGGCTGCAGAAAGTTAAGAAAGATATATTGCTAAAACACCCGAACTCGCAGAGAGTTTTTCGTCTAAGCATCGTTGCAGAAAGATAAAACACATTCTGCTTTGGGGGTGTCCATTACCTTATTCATATTTTGAGGCAAAAAATTTTATAATTTTTCTCAAGATCTCCATCCCATGTTTTATCTCTTATTTTTTCGCCGAAATGGAATATACCCTCCACTAATTTCCGGCACAACAATAATTCTTACTAGCGCCGCTGGGAGGGGGGGGGGAGAATGGCATGCAATTTTTCCCCTCCGGTGCAAGTGGCAATCTCAGCATACACTGTCGTTGAGTTCGACACCAAGGTCGTGAGCCATCTGCCATTCCTTTTTGGAACAGTTCGTTATTCCCCACTATTGCGTATTCGAATTTATTGTCGTAACACACCCCGCCACACGCCTACTCGTGGTGCCTATCGTAGGAAGTGATGCAGATGGACGTGGGCGTCATCCTCTATTCCAAACATATAGATCATCCTGTTGAAATCATGTCAGCGAAACAGTTCTGAGGTTCGGTGGTAGCGAATCGCTAATTGTGGCCTAGAGTGTCTATTTTTTTTAACGGATTATCTAAATGTCGTCTTTAAAAAAATAATAGCCCTCTTTTTTTAAAGCATCGCCAATAATACGGTTGTGCAATCCTCTTCAACCCGGTTTTGGTTAAATATTTTCTCGTCATGAAATCTGATGGCAATATATACGATCGATTCGATTCGACCAAATGATAACGCTCACGTTAACTTACCTTCAGTCTGATGTTACGCACAAAATCCTAACTCTTAGTTAACTTTAACGTCAAGTTAACGTAAAGGCTGCGTCATCTTCCGGTTAGCGGTTACAAGGCATCATAAAACCGGGCCTTCATGTATTGTAAAGTTATTCCCTCCTCTGTTATGGCTAGTTCTCTTAGGCTTGAATTCATACTGTGATATATGCTGCAAACGCTTGAGATGTGCGAAGAAATCGAATCGAGTGGCATTATTCGATTCAATTTCGTATCGATGCAGTTCGAATATATATTTTTAATCGCAATTACTCGAATTACTGATCTCACAATCAGACCACAGTGGAATAAAGGCTGCAATTTGACCCGGGTTTCAATTGCTAACCCTGTCATTTTAAAGACCTATGAAAACGACTGTGTAACAGTTTGCAATTACACGTAGATATTTTCATTTTTTAAACGCATGCTGTTTCTCCAATTTACGCGTCAAACACTTCTGAAGAACTGATGTGGTAGATGTGGAAACCCGGGTCGTGGATGAAAAACTTAAATGTTGTTAACCACCCTTATACACTATCCTGGTAGCGATTCGTGCCATTCACATTCCAAGAATTCAATGTCGTCACAAGTGCTCCCTTCTCATGCTTCGTATGCTTGAAAAATGTACAGCCTCTCTCAACGATGTGAAATGTATCTTCTATTAAAAGGGAAAAAATATGAAAATTAATTCTTTCAGTTTTTTTGTTGGTTTCGAGTGGGTTTTTCGTGGGTTAACATGACTTAGGTACCATTTAATTTGCATTCTGGCTAACTATAGAAAAGCACGTCCTTTGTTGGATATAAAATACAGTGTGCTACCTTTTCATACTAATTTTTCACGAATTTAACGTGGAACTTCATGGAGCTAAACACGACAATGGGTTGGTACAACTAGGGCAGGATACTATTTTTCTCTGTATGTAATACATAAATCCCATTTTCGCGAAGAACTGCTTACAAGATGTGAATATTTTAAATGTTAAAAAAACATGAGTCGCCCCCATATCTCTTTTTTTAGCTATTATCAAATTACTGCTATAATGAAGTCAAAAGATGTTAATTCAATGGAAATTTCGTTGCAGTCGGCTATTATTGCTGGAAAAGTGATCATATGAGATAACACAATTTTGTTTTTAATAGCTGCGACATTAAGAACAGCTGCATCTTTTAATGTAATCGAACGCGAATTTGGAATAAGTATTTCTTTCGAATCACGCTGTCGCGGTTTGTGTTTATTTTATCCTTTGCGGTTAGATATTGATTGTCAAGCAATTATACGTACGGAGTGGCTAAAAAATTATCAATTCCAAAACCGATAATAATAACTTTTGCCATTCTAGGGTGTGCCTCTTGGTTCTTGTGGGATCCCAAAAAATATGTTTTATCATAGAGTAAATATATTATTATTTACTCTATGGTTTTATGCATTTTTTTTCTTCCAACATTCCTTCCCTTCGCCCGAAACTCCTCCAACCCCCTCTGACTGTGACAAGGATTAAAGCTGCTCGCGACTCTTCGAGGGGGTGATAAAAGTCTATTGTCCGTGGGCTTAATTGCCACTTCCGGGTTTCTAGATCCTTTGTTGCGGCATTTGAACGTCCACTATAACGTGGTTGCTCGATGCGGGTGAGGATATACCCCGGGTAATTATTTTTATTTTTTACGACTGACTCCCGGTGGTTCGTAACTCTATTCCGCCCCAACCAATCGAAACTCAACGCTACCCTCTCACTACCGACGCATCTCTAGATCTTCTCCTGAATTTTAAAACCGTAGAAGGACTTTCAATATCATTACATGTAATCCGTTCGCGTTTAATAGCACTTGAATACGTGGTGCATGTCCTGCATTATAGGAAATCTATTGTCTGATCGCGTGACGCTTCTGAATGCTTTTGTTTTTGTGGAGGTGAGGCGGGCGACAGCTTGAGGTCATCTGCGACATTAAGGGATAGGTGGGCAGGATGAATAGGGAAGTATTGTATGGGAACTGGAGGATTAGCGAAGAGGGAACTGGCGTAGATACTAGCTTACATTCTCCTTATAATATAGAAGAAATAGTTTGCGCCTTAGTGAACGAAGGGCAAGTACGTTTTATTTGTGAATAAGGCTGCGCCCATCACGGTTCTTTCATCACTTCACTTCTCCTTGCCTTTTTTATCATGGCTACAATACTTTTCGTAATATAACTTTTTCTTCACGGACTATTTTAAATGCTTAAAACATTGCAAAGTTACTGATGCTTTTCCCTATGAAAAGAATTTCTAACTTTCGGATGGTAATCATCATGATAGCTTTTGCAGCGTCGTAATACGGCTTTCTTGCCGAGTGTTATTACATTTTTTTGAAGATAGAGCCCGATGATTACATCAGCTATTATGTGATCATTTTAGAATTTTCCAGGATGAAAAATTAGAGGTCTTGTCGACGCTATAAATTAAAGATCAGTTTAGGTATGAAAAATAATGTATTATTGTTTTAACGTATCTTAAGTATACACATTAAAAACCTATGAGGGAAATGAGCATCAGCTAAATACCTATGTAGATTTCACTTACAATTCTGTTTATTACGACATAGGTTTCAACGCCGTGTGCCATCCTCAAGACACACGTTATTGGAGCTTAGGTCGTAACTAAATATTTCGTGGAATCTACATTATTAGTGTTAATTCCCCTCCTTTGTGGATCAATACCACGCTTTTAAGCCTGGTACAGTGAATTGTGTTCAAATTTAAAATGTTTACCGTCTGGGTAGGTGAAGTAACAAAACGGTAGATAAGAAACAATACATCCAATCCTGAGTCTTCATCCTAGAAACATCACACTAGTAGACGACAACTTCACCCCTTGACCGCTTCTTCATTCTCAGTTAGGCTCAATTCCATGGATTATATTGATAGTGAAAATATTTAACGTCCTTTTTTGTTCAAACCCCAAAGTGGGGTGATTTGTAAATCACTATCCTAGGGCAACCTATCTGCCAATTTTCGTCGTACTCCGGCATTCGGCAATTGAATTCTCCCATTGTTAGTGTAAGTAAGATTGAGTATCACGGTTGGTCATTGTATGTACATACCCGCAAACCCGATTGAATGATTGCTTGTGTTCCGTTTTGTAATGGCTCCATTCATTCCTATTTTGTGTGTGAATCTTTCCTCTTCAACTTACTCTCATCACTTCCCTTTTTGAGATTATGGCCTTGGGCGTGTATCCTCTTCAATAGCTGATACGGCCGTGTAGACACGTTCTTCTTGAACTCATGTCTTAAACCCTGATATTCTCCGCGATGGACAGTTTGTCGCCGTGTCACGTCAAGGGCGCGTGGTGCCGGTGAGTACGACAAAGAACCGCACGACTCCGCGTTACGATACCTACGTCTCGTCGTGCGGATCCTGCGGCTCAAACAGCAACGCCGGCGCATTGAGAAAAAATAAAACGAAAGGGTTTTTTTAAGGGTATCATCATCCTCATGTAACCGACCACTTTATAATGTGACCGCCGTCGCTCGATACGGTGTTAGGCAACAGGTTGTTAAGGTGGCAGGTCTAAAAAAAACGAAGTGAACAGATTTTCTTAAAAATTTCCAAGTATGTTCCTTTTTGGATATTTAATGGAATATCGAAGAAAAAACGGGGGATCATCGACATACTTTTTGCGATATTTTAGATTCTTTTAACATGGAGCCTTATGGCGCTCTCCACTCCAATAGGATAACAGTAATAAGATTTTTACAGTTAACGAAAGCGAAGACTTAGCATGGATTCATGTTATTAATCATGCAGTTGGACGTCATGACGTGATTTCAATGTCAAACGTGATACAAACGCGTGGCTCGCCTCATCTTTTCCAAAACAGTTAATTTTTAACGTCTTCACTTAAGTTTGTAATGCTAGGGAAACATGCGCTAGATTTGTCAATGGATACCATTCGTAAATTGCTGTTTTTTTTATTATTTAACGACTTTGTGGAACTTAATGTGTTTTATGGATTTTCCCCCAATGAGAAAGTTATTTCTTATAACATGTCATTATGAATTTAACTCCCTTTGAATCGAGTGTAGTATCTCATTTCACTAATCAAGTTTAGTCACTCTGCTCAGTAAAGACTAGGGGCTACTGTTTTCGCCACTTCTTCCTCTGTGATTAATCTGTGATACGATACTTACAATATCCCATTAAAATGCTTCATTGTTAAGCTTGACTGGAGCGCTACGAAAAAAGAATTCGTCAACGGTTAGCTCCTGTGTTATCGGCTATTAATTAAATCAAGTGATTGTATTGCCTATCACTAGCGTGGGTTTGAGTATTTTCTGAAGGATCTAAATTATTGAGGGCATAAAATCGAAAATATGTCGCAATACCTTAGGCGGTGGCGTTTTGGGCATGCTGTTAATGATATCGTGCGACCTTATCGTTTCTTGAAACAAGAAGACCGATTTATCGTAAATTTATCCGAAAACGAAGCAGGACTCAGAAGTTTTATTCTGTCGACTGTTTTTTTTAAATTTAACAATGGGGTGTTTGCGTGATTTTTCCCGGGACCAATAGCCGAAACTTCATGATATCAAGGACACGAAAACATGTGTTCGAATTTCATCTGGGCGTCATTTGCGTTATTTATAGATAGCTTATAATAAGGCCTACTTCAAACGGTTCGTGACGTCATTTTCTCTTATCCACGGATATTCCTCGACGTAAAAGCTGAATTCGCGGCCTTCATTTGAAAGGTTTTTAAAATATTTGGACAAATCAAAGCATAAGCGACTCATTTCGAGTCGTCTAACAAGTAACCCATATTCATGCAGGCGACATAGCAATACGGGCAGTTTTCAAAACCGATAGAGACCATTAGTTCATAAAATTTTATGCTTGAATCTCTCATTATTGACTGATCATATTATATATCCTTAAGTAGGCACCTTAAGTATCCTTATGGCACAGTGAGTAGATCCAGCCATGTTCTTTATGTCACCAGTACCACTGTGCATCTTTTTACGCCCCTGTCCGCGGGGCCTGCTGCCTTGAATACCGGTAAATGACGTCACAAGGCGTATTTCGCTCCGCTGGTGTCTTCAGTATTTTTTGCGAGTTTCTTTGCAATACTATGGCATTACAATTCGTACTACACCACATTAACGTGTATTTTTCATAATCCTCATTCTATTTGCTCCACAATGGTAAGGTTTTTTCTTGAGAACGTTTGTATGCAAATACTCCATTTCGTTCCCTCACTGAGTTAGGCCTCAGAAAGGACTCTTATTGTGTAACTTAAGCAATATCCAGGTTGTGAAATCATAGGCTCGAAAAATCTAAATTTATAAATACATCAATGGGGATTTAACGAGAGCTTGACTTCAAGAGTTAGTATTTGGTATGAGATGGACATTATTTTAGTTCCTTCTTGGTGAACTTCACATACACTAATTTGACCCTGTTCATCAAGTTTTCCATTCATGTCCTTATGAAGATCACGAGCACTTATCTAAGACCCGCGCGACATCAAATAATGATTTAAGTGATACTTGCGGAATATTTTTCCGCTTTAAGGATAAATTATTCACTTCGCTATTATAAATTCATTAAATTATGTATTCATAATTGATTATTTTTGTCTAATTGTTCTTATTAGTTCTTTGCCCCCTCGATTGTTGTTAAATCAATTACTGACGTGGTAAATATCCCGAAATAACTATTTTAATCAGTGACGTGATCCGCCAAAGTTTGATCGGTTATTACCAAATTATGGTTTGAAATTTGGAGGGAGATAAAATGGGGAACATCTTTCAGCTATATAAAGTGGACATAACTCTTTGCGCTCCTGCTGGCTTTGCAGTTCGGTTGGGTTTTGACTTATCTAGAGGGTTGAGTTGGTATTTCTTCTAACTAACTTCTCTTATAGGTATTTTTTCAGTCATGATTCCGTAACTTATAACTAGTTTTATTCTCGTCGTCGGTTCATACTTAATCATCCAGTGAATTAAAAAAAAATATTTTATATCCTTTTCGGAAGTAACTCCTCAGTGATTTGGCCTGTACGCTGGCGATTCATGGGTTTTTAACAACGTCTCGCGGTTTGGTGACGTCACGCGCGCTAATGTTCTAATTGCATCATTTGAAATTGACTGTACCTATTGTGCATGCAAACTTGCCTAAGCGATGTGGGCTCCCAGATTGCTTTCATCAAGACAATATATATATTTCTAATTTACTTCATAGATATTTTTGGCCGAGTTATAAAAATTTTACATGGCTTTTTAATGTCAGATATTGATCGGCGGTGTATTTGATGTCAGGTGACAGGTCTTGAATTCCAAGGATGAAAAAAAGTTGTTGACGGAATATGTTTCTAAGAGAGGGGTTACGACGAGGGACAAAAAGCTAGAAATAAATAAATGAGACGATTAAAGATTTTCAGTGTTGATGGCCCGACTGAGGACCAGATAGGAGGACAATATTCTGAAATTGAAAGGAGAATTGAGGGAATCGTTCGTAGGGAAAGAGGGTCACTAACGTTGGTAAGCCGGTGAAGAAGGCGAGCAACAGCGATTTGCTTGAGGGAAAATTTTGTTGAGTGGTCTAGAAAAGTAAGTTCGTCGTCAAAAATCACGCCAAAGTCAGAGTGGGATTTGACTGAAGGAATGGGGTGTTGATTGATGGCATAGGCTGAAGGATAGGAGTTCCGTTTGATGGTGGTTGGAGCGATTTTGGTTATTCACAGATGTGCGTGAAACTTTGCATACGGGTTCCTATTCGCGAAATCTATAGATAAGAGTGAAAAAATTTCACTTCACCGATTTGATTTTTTGGCAATTAAATGCTATTTTAACACGTAGCCTTATTGCACGAGACATATTTCTTAATAATTCGATTGAATACGTACAGATATTCCTCTAAACGCGGAAAAAGGCATTTCATATTATTGTAATGGTTGAATATATTATTTTCATATTATTGAATTGAATTGACGAATATCAAGGTGTCGCGCCGTCAAAGATACGAACATCATATTTAAGCATAATGTTTGCTTAAATTTCGAATACCGCGCCGAAAACTCAGCTCATAAAATGATTTATTTAAAGGAAAAATGTAAAATATAATCCCTGTATCATTCTCATTGCTGCATGCATGGTGAGTTCCACCGGATTAAGATATGAACTTGAATGAAATGTGACCATAGATTTCTTTATTTGAAAAATTATTAATATGTGCACCCACAAACCTCCAGCCACCTTAGAGAAAATGACTAAAAATACGATTTGGATAGGTTGATGGACAACTGTCATTTACTCCATCAGTCGCTGATGCCAGTCAAAGGAATTTTTTTAGATCGCGCACTGTGATTTTTCATCGACACGTTTAATAGTGTAGGTTACGTTCACGATCCTGGTAGTATGCCGACATAAGATCCCTGCCTCTTCAGCCTCTCCCGGAGTGCGAAGATTTCTCCCAAGATGCGTACATTCCCGCTAATAGACGGATAGAGAGAGGGACCGGCGTGAGTGCCTTCCCGCCGCACTTTCAGACCGCGGCCCCGCCCCTTTTATCTGCTTTCTCTCGCGTTTCACATTCCATTTCCTTCGCAGAGAGCAGGCGAATACCCATTTCCGTCCGCAGACCCGAGTTGCGGACTAGGGCTGGGAGGTATTTGAATCCCAATAGCAATATCCAATATCTTCAAATATTGAAAATGGACTTACATCAATAACCTGTATTGGACTATTGAATATTGGAAAATATTGGCATATTGGAATATTGGAAATGTTGTAATATTGGAAATAATGAAATATTGGTATATTGGAAAATATTGTACATAGCAATGTTAACAGGCAAAATCACCTTGCTTACAATGGTTTGCGAATGCTGCCTGTGTAAACTATGTAAAAGTCTGTTAATAAAACAAGGATAGCAATGTTTGCTTCTTTTCCCCAGTTATTGCCATGAATAATGGTGGAAAAGGAAGTGCTGCACGGAGTGCCACGCGCGCCGTCTGTTTTCAAAGATAAGTGCCGTCTACGACCACCCTCTTCGCCGGATTCCAATATTCAATACTTGAATTTTTAACATTGGTAATCCAATATTCAATATTCCAATTGAAAATATTGGTTCTTCAATGTACAATATTCTAATTACAAATATTGGATTTTCCGACCACCATATCAATACATGGTATTTGTATTGGTCGTTCAAAGTTTGTGATTTTGGAATCCCAATATTTAAAGATATTGATATTGGAGCCAATACATTGGAAAACTGCCCAGCCCTATGCGGAGCCATCTCTCGGATAGAGTAAAATATGAAACCCTGGTTCGCCTCCTTTGGGTTTGTTCAAGTGAGTTTTTTCTCTAGTCATAATGGAGTCCACATTCGAATGTGATTTTAAAATTTAGGCGGTTGTAGGAAGCATGTAGTAAGCGTAGTGATGCAAAAACTTTTTTTTTCATCACTAAATTTCTCGGTTGTGAACTAAATATAGATATTTAATGCTATTTTACTCGTCTTATTTTTTTCCATAGGTTCGATAAAAATATTTTTTCAACCGAAAGTGGTTTTTTTGACATTTTTACGGGAAGTAATGAATTAATTTTTTAAAATAATCGGTAAAACGTAAGAACCACTCACCGTTACATTCTGATGCGGTTTATGCGTCGAAACTTACTCTTTTTTTTCAAATGTCTCTCTTGACCTCACAACCGCATCACATAAAATAGAAAACGGCGTCTAAGTTTTGGCAAATACCTCAAAAGTAGTACAATTATTGGCTGGTATTTTGGTATCATAAGAATGGTGAGATCTTTTTCTTTATGATGAGGCCTAATTCATAGAATTCGTTGTGATATCTCGCTGAAACTACCATAAAAGGAATCAATCATCCATCGATATTTTGCCATGCTATAGAGTCTTTCGAGACGTCCTTTTATGGGAATGGTTTTTACTTTATTTATTAATTAGGCAGAAGTTGGAATGCAAGTATACGAGGAGAGAGTGGATATCCTTAGATTCGCGGATGATATAGCTGTGTTAGCAAAAAGCGAGGAAGATCTGCAAATAATATTGAAATGTAATGAACAAAGTAATGAGAGATGATGATTACGACATGATAATAAACAAACTTAAGACAAAGGTTCTAATCTGCGATAAAAAGGAAAACATAACAGCAAATGTAAAATTGGAAAATGTTACCCTTCAACAAGTTAAAGAATTTAACTATTTGGGAAGTAAAACTACGTAGTTTGGAAAAAGCACAAGGGATATAAAATGTAGAATCAACCAGGCAAAACTAGCATTCAATAAAAATAAAACTCTACTAACGTCAAAAAGCATTAGTTTGGAGATAAGGAAAAACTAAATGAAGACCTACGTTTGGAGTGTCGCGCTATATGGAAGTGAATCGTGGACTGTAGAGGAAAGTGAAATGAAAAGACTGTTATGCTTTGAAGCATGGTGTTGCAGAAGGATGCTGAAAGTAAGCTGGACGGAAAGGAAAACAAATAATCAAATCTTTGAAAGAGCTCAAGAGGAAATCAGAAGTATAATAAGAATCATTAAATACGGAAGAGCTAAACTTATTGGACATTTTCTACGGCGAGATACTCAAGTTAAAAGAATAATTGAAGGAAAAATTGAGGGTAAAAATTGCAGAGTAGGACCCCGACAAGTAAACATGAGCCAGATATGCAATGCAGAACATATTACGCCCTGAAACGGAAAGCTGAGAAGAGACCAACTCAAGGGTTGAAACGGAAGGGAGAGATTATTTTATTATTATTTTTTTTTAATTTCCTCCACTTTACATGCGCGACTGCCGCCGATGAATTTTCGCCTTTCCACGAGTGCTTTATAGTGGAGGAATTCCACATCTCTCCGCCTTCTTCTCGTCCGCCCTAAATTCCTGCGGGTCACGAATGCCATCGCCTCGAGGCTTCGGAGGAAGGCGTGCATTTGGCACAGGCGAGCTCCGCGCGGTAGCCGGCGCAACTGGACTGCGGGGAGAAATGTCTGAGAGGCTCGGATGGAGTGCTACTTACTTCAATGCACTTCTGCAACTCCACGTTGAGATGTTCACCTTACGCCCGATCCAAGCCATTATTTGCAATTCGAGGGGGTGCCTCCGCAGCTTTACTTAAATGTTTTATTCAAATGCTGGCTCCTTATTTGAAAAACGTGTCATTTTCATCATTCGAATGACAAAATCATGTCTATGTAATAATAAAATCTACATCTCCAATATAATATCCACACAATCTCCAATTTTCATCCAGTGACATTAAGTGAAAAGATATATCCCATTTAATGTGCGTGACAAAATTATTTGAGGTAAACATTTATCGTATTAAGAATATCATACCGACAAGTACGGAATTAATTCAGTAAATAGAACCGATTCATAATAATTTACGAAGCGGTGGCCATGAAACTGCTCGTGTGGAATTAATTCAGTAAATATAACCAATTCATAATAGTTTACGAAGCGGTGGCCATGAGACTGCTCCTCACAGCAAAATCATTTTTATAGGTCAACTCTACAAATACCAGACTGAAAATGTGGAATATGAGATTAATAACTAAGAAAATGCATTGTGTTTTAGATAAAAGTGAATAGAAATTGTTATGCTTATTTATGATAAAATAGATATTTTCTCAACAAGCTATTATGGCAATATTAAATACAACGTGGAAGGTTCCTTAGACTACATAACGTATTCTAATGACTATTATTTAATACCCTTGCAATCATAAATAGTATTACATTTAGAGAAAATGCTTTCTGGATATTGGTAACCATCTCTGGATAATTTATGCATATTTTTTGCTACGAGGAGAAAATTGGTGGAATATGGGGAAAATAGTGTTTTTATGTCTAGAAAAACTGCCATTTTATGTTAGAAAGCGATTATAAGACATTAGTTTTCGCCGGAAATTGAATGGTAGCTAAATTAAGAAGCATTCCGATCTTGCATTTTTTTAGTTATTGCTTAGTTACTGCAATAGTTGAACTCAAAATTTGTTAGTTCAATGAAGAATGGCACTGCAGTCGGCTCCTGTGGCTGAAAAATTGCCAATTAAAAATACATTCGTGTAATGATTTGCATATTTTATTCTGCAGTTTTGTTCTCTAATAGATAAAGCATGTCATCAGTGAAAGCAGTATTTTTTTAACGGAACTCAGTATCTGTTTTCACTCACAGTCGCCGTGGAACTTCCTTATCCGAGTGGATACTAAGCCAGAAAAGGCGGTCACAAACCACTACGTTTTTTATCGCCACCGTTGCATGCAATTAGAGAGAAACAAATTCCGTTAGGTGCCAGGAAGATGGAGTAATAGGTCATTATTTTATAAGTTGATAGAAATCATATTGGAAAGAAAAATGTCGCAAACTTCGCTAAAAACAGTCAAAATTGTCAACAAAGCCGTGCTCGGTAAAGGGGAGTGATACGAAAACCAACGAACGTATGCAATGATCCTTGAGCTTTTGGTTCAATCATTCCTCAAGAATGTAGGTTTCGCTAAGTTTTTTGTAATCGTGATTGAGAGGGAAGTCATACGCCTGCTTGGGCAGTTTTGCGTAGAGGCATTGCCGTTTTCCGGCCAGGGCCTCGCAGTACCCACGAATAGCCCCCCCTCCACCATTTCCATATCTCCTTTGTGAAATCCTTTTCTATATTGCGGAATATCCATTTGAATTTTCGAGATGTACCCACTCCCCTCAAGAAGGTCCTACCGAGAAACGGAATTTAGGCTTACTTAAAACTTAATAAGTACTTAACTGTCTCAATGTTTGCGTTGCCTACCCCTCGATCTGAAAAAGTCTCTATGCATAGAGGAGTTTGTCCATGAAGTGCATCAGGAAAATACTTCAATCTTGATAAGACTCTGGCTATACCGTAATGCACGATCGCGTTCGACTACTATGTTAGGTACAAAAGTATAGGTACAAAAATTCCTTCTTCCTTCACCCCTGTATTGTCTGTTACAAATCTAGGGGGAATCGCAGAGGCACTCCTTTGGTATACATTTACATTTTGGTTTGTCTTCTTTCCCTTCCTATACCTTATCCCTATTTCTTCCCCTTTCGTGGCTTGTGTCCCCCCTAACACACCCTGTTACACCCCCGCGCGGCTCGCTGGCTAGTAGGTAGATCTCAATAGATGTAAAACATGGAGAAGTCGTGAAGTTGGGCGATATTATCATGCTTTTTGTACGATTTATGACGATTCAGATAGAGCAGGAACCGTCCCAGGATGCATTTTATTTTACAAGCTAAAACTCTCTTTACGAGAAAACCTCTTTTCAACGATGCATAATTCAAGTGATCAATCACGCAACATTATTATTGTGGGACGCGTAGAAGTCCACAAGTCTAGGCTCTTAGTCGTCTCCACTAGAGCCCGACGCCCGTTGAAATCTCCTGACGTCGTACCGGTAAATTTTTTTCCAATTTTCGCTGTTTTGTGCCTATTCTGTGGATACAAGTTCTACCACGATTGTCAGATTGAGCTGTAGTCCATTCAGTTTATTCACGAACTTCATGGAGCACTGTTTTACTACGTTTTTTAGCCCCTCAAAATCCAATCCAAGCATCAACTGTGGATCATTTCGTGTCAATTCATCCGTGAGCTAACAAGGAACACTTACGAAGTGTAACGCGCCGATTTCATTCAAACTTGGCATTTTCGTAGATTTAAGTGAAAAAATGAATTTTGTGAAATTTTACGTGCCCTCGTGGCCTATGAGCCGAGATATTAACAATCAAAATGTAAGTCTCACCGGATTGGATTTCACAGACATCGGTATTTAAATGGTGCCCTACTTCAATAATACAAATGTGTACCCGACGATTCAATCGCAATGACGCCTATAAATAAATAACTTACTCGATGAATAGGCAATCAACTCTGCGAGGACAAGGATAATTTAACATAATTTTACATTTTTTCTACAATATTGCTGATTTTTTATACCAATGAAAAAGATCGGTTAAAGGTCACAGGGATTCCAGGGTGAAGTAATTGCTGATGAAATCCAAGTAAAATTTAATGCATGGTTAGGTATATTCTTTTTTACTGCAGTAAGTAATGTTTTCAATTGTTGTTTTACTAATAGCTGGGTGTTACATTCACCAAGTGTTTTGAAATACCGTCCATAGTGGAAATGGAAAATAGTAGTGGATGCCGTGTCTCGACCCGTACTTTTGGACAACCCGAAATTGTTCATTTGTCTTTATACTCTCCGAGTAAGGTTCTACCTCGCCGAATGTAGTAATGAAAATTAAACGTGACATTAAATGGACTTAAGGTAGTTTGAGCGAAAAATCACTTCACCTAGAATTTGATGAATTTTGCCTCATTTTAAAGAAACAACTCTTATCTTTCAAATTATATCAAAATATCAACCCCTTGCCGAACTATTTTTTGAGCAATTTGCTTGTAAATATTAGCTGTTTTACATGGGATAGATTATGGCTGTGCACTCCAGAGGGAGAATATTGAAGGATATAAGAATTTATAACACCTAGATTTCGTCAAAAAACTAACGGTGTATTGATTGCATGTTTTCTCTACTATTTATAAGAAATAATCTATTACTCACCCCAATAACTTTTACAGAATCGCAAAAATATCTGCTGTTTTGAAGGGTTTTCAGCCGTTCGGCGGGAAAAAATGAGTCAAGTTAGAGACTTATGTAGCTTTATTTATTTAATGACTGAGATTTTGGGGCATATATAACTATATATTTTCGCCATTAATATTACAATATTTATTTCATACTTCTTACTGTCGCTGAAATCAATAAATAAAATTTGAATATGGTCTCCACTATGACTAGGGATCTATCTCGCTCAAACCACCAAAAACGGCGAAACGTGGATGTTTTACAAATCTCAATGTTTACGAAAAACTGATATATTAAGCGAATTTCGACAGGATATTAAATCGCAGGAAATTAATGACTGAAGGCCGTATAAGTTTTTGAGGTATTAGCAAATAACATGTTCTTGCGAAGGTTTTCGCGGGGTTGTCCATTAGGTTGTCCATTAGCGAGCGCTCTGCATTTTCGGGTTCTCCGTCCGCGTTCGTTGACTTTGGCTGACAACGGTTTCGATAGCCATCATGCGATCGTCTTCAGGTCGAAGTTCTCCAGGTCGAACCTTCGACCTGATGACGACCGCAGGATGGTTATCGAAACCGTTGTCAGCCAAAGTCAACGAGCGCGGATGGTGAACCCGAAAATGCAGAGCGCTAAATAACATGTCATTGAAGGAAAATTGCGTAAGTTAAATAAAAATGGCGATGCAGTCAGTTCCTCGGGTTTATAGAAGTATTCATCGTAAAAATATGTACGCCGACTAATCTGCATTGCTAGTATCTTTCTTTTTATGCTGTACCAAAATTGAGGCCTGCCATTGGCGAAAGTAGTCTATTTTTAGCGTCACAAAAATGTGGAATTTATTTTTCGTTCTGACTCACGCAGTCGCTTGAAAACATTTTAAATCCGCATAAATTATAATTATCAAGTATGAGTAATGGCTGACCTATGATGAGACAGCATCTAATTTTACTATTTTTCTTGTTGGATTATTTCAACATGCACGTTATGAAGAAAATGTCAGCGACGCAATTACTTGACGTCGTTGGAGCGTGTGGAAATTACGTCTTGTAGCCTAGATGCCTTAACGAGAAAGTCAACCATCTCACCTTTATAGTTTTTCTGGCATTATTATGGTGCTTGCCCCTTCGACTTTTCCAGTCTTGTGAAACATCGTTGGGACAGTTATGTGTGGTGTAGGGATAGAATCTCGGCCGACACTGGCCGCGGGCGGTACAACTATGTTATGCCCTGCAGTATCCAGACCTTTAAAGACGAATTCGTTTATGATATAAGCAGACTCACCAATTCACCGATTATACATCGTCTTTTCCGAATTAATGCATCAGAGAGAATCCATTAGTGTTAAAATTGTTGCTCGCTGAGTTAGGAAGAGAATATATTGCTAGCTTCCTTTATCATTGTTGCGAAAGGCTAATTTTTTTCTGCATTTTCTCCGAATTTAGCAATCAAAATTGGACTGATGTGCTAGACATAAGTGGTACCTATATAAATTGTCTTTTAGTATGTGTCCATAATAATGCGCCAGTAATTGAGTGTTTGCCTGGAAACAAAATAATTCAACTACTGGCGGATGGTGCCGTAGAAAATGCAGATCGTTTAAATGCACTATTTTTTAGCGACCAAATGGATGGAGAGAATCACCAAGGAAGCTGTGACGTAGCCAGGAATTTGGTTTAGGGGGAGGGCTTAATCTGAAGCCCGGGGGGTCCTCTCTTGGAACTATTTTATTTATCAAAGTTTATTTATGGCTAACTTTTTTATAGAAAGCTACTTTTTTTACCTTTTACCCCTCTTGAACCCTTGTAATTTTCAGCCAATATATTGCATGGTAAAACTAAACTAATACAATGATTTGAAATTTCGGGGTGGGACTGAAGCCCCTCCAGCTCCCTTCCCCTGGCTACGTGCCTGCAACGAAGTACTGCGAAAGTTGAAGAGAAAAGAAGCTCAGTGAAAATTCTGTGAAGAAGAAAGAACAGACTTATTGGGCACAGTTTGCGACACAGCAGCCCATTTAAAACAATAATGCAAGGAGAAATGAATGGGAAGCATTACAGAGGAAGACCAAGAATGGAATACATAAGGCAAATCATGGAGGACGTCAGGGTGAAAAATTATGTACTTATGAAGCGGTTGGCTGGTAGGAGAGCGGAGTGGAGAGCTGCTGCAAACCAATCTTCGGATTGATGACTGCTGATGATGATAATTTTTCAGTGAATCCCGCAGCATAATTGCTTTTTTTAAGCGGTGGAGTAGCATACTACATCGCCGTGAATTTCAGAATTCTTCATAATCAAGTGTAATGTAGGGTATGGAATGAACGGGTTATTTTTCCCTTTCAGTAATTCAATAATTTCATACCGTTATGTTCAGGATTTAAGAAAACAATGAAAATAATAATATAGCCATAGTCATTAATGGCTTTGCTCTACATACTTTGCTTGACATACATGGATATGAATAAAAGGCGATGTTTGGAATATTAACTGAGGAGCTACAGTCGATACTTAAGTCGTCAAAACTTTTTCGACGTAGGGATTTGCCTATCTTCCCCCTCATGAATAGTTCCGATGGGAAGGCGTGATTTGTCTGTTACTTTTTACTAGAACAGTAACTTTAATACTACCACTGGTAACGTCGCATTCCAAATGATTCTTCATGTAAAACTTTCACGATGATCATTGAAATGAACTTAATTGAATTTATATTTCTAATTTATAGTGTTTATTCCACAGCAAGGAGATACACGCGTCGTGCCATTGGAAGAAAAATTGCTGTGGAATTAGGTGGCTTTTTTATTTCCATGTGTAGACATCAAAGCATCATTTTCAAGACCTTGAAAACTGACGACTGTAACAGTTGATACCCTGTCGGTAATGCGTTATTTGCGTACCCAACGAAATGATTAATGTCTCCTTGCCAATAATTTTTTGCCGATTTGTCTAGTTCCCTCTTCATGATAATCCTGCTTTATTACATCACAGTAAATGCTTGTGGACTACATAAATTTCATCATGAACATTTATACATTGTACTATTGCCACACTTACTTTATTTACTGCTAAATACCTTTGTACTATTTTCACTTTTATTTTATTTTAGGCAAATGTGTAACTACACGAAGTGTTTCAATTTCCCCTGAACAATAATTATTTACGTATTTCTCCTTATGCGATGTAATATTTTTAACTGTCGAAAAGGACGTGTGTCAATAAAATCTCTTCTCTTTCTTTTTATCATTTCACATGGGCAGGGTGACCGTGTCGGCTGGGAGTTCCACACGGTCACTTTATCGCGCGTCCCCGGCTACGGTTTCGGGATCGCCGTATCCGGAGGCCGGGACAACCCTCACTTCGCCAACGGGGATCCTGCCATCGCAATCTCGGACGTCCTAAAGGCTGGACCCGCCGAGGGGAAACTTTTGTAAGTATTTCAGTATTAAGAGTATTGCATTATTCATAAAATGTATGGAAGAATTGCGAGTGATAATTTTCTCCGTAAATAACAGGCTTCACTTTCGTAAGTCAAGATGTAATATACTCTCTTCTTTAACCCATGATCAATCCTCTGGAAATGGATGCAGAGGAGGAAGTCTGAAAACCAGTCCCCAGGGCCAGCTTGCTTTTTTATCTTTGCCATTTCCAGACAATTCTCCTGGATGCTTAGAAGATGAAATATTGAGACCACCCTCAAAACAAATCTTATGTTTGAATCATTTTTAATTTTTCCCCGAAGTTTCATTTTTAAAGATATTGGATATACATATTTAAGAATGAGATTGCGAAAGATGACTCATAAAGGAGCAATTCAAATCACGGGGAAAAAATCAACAAAGGCGTACTTAAATGTGTAAAAATAAACCAGCCCATACATTGACTCTTGGCGATTTTTACCCAGGCAGCAGAGACTGACATATTGGCCAATTGGAGGCAAAATGGTTAAAATTTTGAATTTTATGCCTGATTGTAACATGGTATTACTAATTAGTAATACCATGGATTGTAGCTCTCCAGTTACATTATTAAATTCAACTTCCCTGTTACAAATAAATGAAAAGGAGAACTTTGTCTTATTCCAACAATTCCGTTGGGGAAAGGAGGGGAGGGAGGGGGGTGGGGAACCCCAAGGATACAATGTACAATGCGTTGTAGTGTTGTGAGCGGTTGGTGGGGGTTGGTGAGGGAGGGGGGGCGGATGACCGTTGGCAGGTTGTAGTTATTTTGAAGGGTTATTGTTGGGGACTTAGGTTTGCGGTGGGGTGTCTGTGGGAGTGGGGGGGGAGAGTTAGGATTACGGGCCAATGTTTTTTCCGTGAGGGTCAGAGAGGCTTCTAGAGGGGGAAAGGTTTTCAAAAAGGATGTCATTAAGTATATGACGTTTCTTTATCTGTCTCCTTACCTCCAACTCTTCCTTTTTGTCCATTCTCCACCCTTTTTTCTCCCGGTGCAAAATCTTCGGGGTGAAATCACTGGTGTGGTTCTCCTCCCACAGGCGTTTAGCAAAGTGGGACTGGGAGAGGTTACATTTCAGGAAACACCTCTTCTGCTCTCATCCGGAAAGTGCGGCCCGTCTGTCCAATATAGGCCGCACTTCACTCATTGCATTCCATTAAATATATACCACTTTTATCAAAGGGATCAATTTTATCTCTTGTTTTGTCTGAAAAAAATTTAATTGTCATTGTTGTAGAAAGCTATTTTAAATCGGTCTTTAGGGAACAGGTTGCTTATTTTTTTGTGACAAAACTCCGTTTTACGGTAATTTACCCAACTTAAATTTTTCCTTGTTTGTTCCAATCGGATTGAAAAGCAAACTTTTGTGCTCTTTATGGAGCGTTTTTAGGAGCATTTTATCTACAAGGGTTTTGTTGTAACCATATACCGAATTCCTCATTAAATTTTTCTTTGGAGAGGATATTCAGCAGTCTATTCAGCAAGAAGTGGAATTTTAATAACTATTGGGATATGTGATGGCGGAAATCGGGGGGGGGGGGATTATATGCATATGGTCCATGGTGGTGGCTTTGCGAAAAATAGCTAAATGAAAATTTTTAACACTTTAAGATGATGTCACATCCAGAAAATTCAATTTTCCCTTTTTTCTATCTCACACATAAACTTGATACTTTCGCACTGGGTATTTAAATTTGTTACAAAATTGTCCAATTGCCTTTCAGTGCCAGTCCAGATTGCAAAAACGTCGTCAATGTAATGGATCCAGTAAGTGTTCACTGAACCACTATTGAACAGTCCATTTTAAATAAAACAAAGATAGTAAATTTCCACACAGTATATTATCAACCACAGTATATTAACAAACACCGACCAAGGTTTCGGCACGTAATGCCATTCTCAAGGTACATATTTCTCAAATGCTCCACATTATATACCCCGGGATGGAGGCCAGGGGGGGGGGGGGTGGTGGGAGGTATTAAGTCACAGAGGGGGGGGGGGAATACAAGAGGAAAAGGGAGGGGGGTGGTTTAAAACAGAAAAGCCGTTGGTGGTGAAGGTCAGGAGGCATGGTCATCATATTGTCGGACAGGAGGGAGAACAACGTTTAACAAAGGCGATCGATCATTAAAAACAACATCATTACATAACTTAGCCGGGCTATGAGTGATTTCATATTGTTCAAAGAAATCCAGCTTAGCCCCTTTGTCAAAATGATTTCTTTGAACAATATGAAATCACTCATAGCCCGGCTAAGTTATGTAATGATGTTGTTTTTAATGATCGATCGCCTTTGTTAAACCTTGTTCTCCCTCCCGTCCGACAATATGATGACCATGCCTCCTGACCTTCACCACCAACGGCTTTTCTGTTTTAAACCACCCCCCTCCCTTTTCCTCTTGTATTCCCCCCCCCCCTCTGTGACTTAATACCTCCCACCACCCCCCCCCCCCCCTGGCCTCCATCCCGGGGTATATAATGTGGAGCATTTGAGAAATATGTACCTTGAGAATGGCATTACGTGCCGAAACCTTGGTCGGTGTTTGTTAATATACTGTGGTTGATAATATACTGTGTGGAAATTTACTATCTTTGTTTTATTTAAAATTTACATTTCATATTTCCACAATGTCAAGCCTGATACGCTTCTATATGTACTATTGAACAGATTTTCTTTCAAATTCGTCCATAAATAGATCGGCTAGAAGCGGTGACAATGGGGACCCCATTGCTAACCCTTCCATTTGTTTGTAGTATTCCCCATTGAATTTAAAGTAATTTTGCTCCACGTAACCTTTTAACAGAGGCACAAGATCACTGATTGACGGCTGCTTCCGTCCCCGTACTTGAAAGAACTTTTTTCACCACTTCGACTGCTTCCAAAGCTGGAATACTGGTGAAAAAGTTTTCCACGTCAAATGGCACAAATATGTATTTAGAGGGGGGAGGAGTTTTCTTGGAGAGCCGGTCACAAAAGTCTGCAAACCTCGACTGAAAATTAGTTAACTCCCTAAATCGAGAATTTTACTAGGCCGCAAGTTTTCTGGAAGGAGCTTTAACACTGGAGACGACTGGTCGTACTGGAATATTCTCTTTATGAATTTTGGGGAGGCCGAAAAAACTGGGAGCTCTTGGATTCATTGTTGTCACTTTATAAATTTCGCTGGACTTAAGAAAGCTAAGAGTGGGGTTAAGGGATTTTTTCACAATTTCTTGAAACTTTTTGGTTGGATCCACTGAAAGTTTTGTTATTTGGTTACTCTTAATGAAGTCGTAGCATTTATCAATGCAGTCTTCCCTCTTCATCACCACCACCGTGTTTCCTTTGTCTTTTTCAATGAATAAATTGTTCTCTCAGTCGCCTTCAAATAGAATTTATTGACTTGAGCTCCAAAGACCTGATTTATTGGTCATTAGCTTGGAATTTAACTAAACCTGGTAGTTGCTGTGTGATTATAATTTTCAGACCAATGTCACGCTTTTTCAAGGCCACTTTGCAGTCAAAAACTAAATTTTCTACTTCCTTAGTTCCCACTGGAGTAACAGGTACATATTTGAGACCTTTCTCTAATAAAGCCACTTCATGAGGGTCAAACACAGTATTCGAAAGATTAATTAAATAATTAATTAATTAATATTAAGACCCTGTCGTGGAAGATCATGGGTGTGTTTTCCCTTTGAGGTTCCTTATGGGAATCTAGTTTTCTCTCTTGAAGGCGGTTCAGTTAGCAATTGATGACTAACCTCTTTTTATGTGCTAATTCACTGATTCTCTCTCGCACATAGTCATCCAGTAATGTCCTTTCAGCCCGATGAAGGTCCCGCCACAGTTCTCTTGTCAGCAGGAACCTGTATTCTTCAACGCTGTTCCTTTTTGCATACTCTTCACCCATATACGTTCTGCTGTCTGGACTGCGTGTCTGCCTGCTAATGATCTGGTGTTGGTATTCATGGTGACGTAGTTTAGGATATCTCCTAAAGCTAGGCATCTACTGTCAAAGTAGATGTTTAAAGACGCCATCCTGGATTTAATAGTCACTGTCTGGTAGAGTTTGGCCTTTTTTGCTATACTCGTATTCTAAATTATCTCAATTGTCTCAGGCTCAATTTTGTGGAAGTTCATTTTATAAATGAAAAGGAAAACTTCGTCTTATTCCACCAATTTATTTCATGGTGCGACTAGTTTCGATGCAGCGGCATCATGTTTGAACCCACACATAAATGCTTGATTATTTTTCTCGTATGTATTCAGGCTCTCAAGGCTGATGCCTATACCAACTACCTTGATCATCCCGTCATCTTTAGAATAGTGATGCCTAATAGAAGAATCTTTAATGATTATAGGTGTAGAAAAACTTGGTACTCACTTGTGAAGAGCATAACATGATGGAGAGGAAAGCATGGATGAAAGGTTGGACAAAGGGACCGAGGGTCACTCAACAGGTCCATCCAAGAGTCCTTCAGTACATACCTCTGTCTGCTCATTAATGTTCAGTGATCTCAGATGCTCCGCTGTCAAGTGCCAAGTTTTGCTGTACCTATAACAGGTCACATTTTGTAAATACCCAAAAACGTCTGGGTATCCTGGCCCGTAAGGTTTATAAACCTTTGGGCTTCAGAATGCTACATTCTGTAGATGATACTTTTTGTCTATCCCAGGGCTTGGGATCCGAGGTCTTGAGAAGTGTCTCACTCTCCATTTATAGTTTATTTATTAGCTCTGGCTAAAGATATTACTGGGTTTTAATATAAAAATACATAAATCGTTCCTTCTGTTTATCAACTAGCATTCATTTCTTTTAAAATAATTTCAATTGTTTACAAAAAATAACAATACAGTTAGTGGGAAGAAATTGAGAGATTCACACTCACATTTTAGTTTTTCATTCAAAGGTGAGGACAATATTATGACCCTATAAACTCATGCAAAATTTAGGAATTCTCAGCTCATGAAATGTTACCAAGAATGACATTATCTAATTGCAGTGTGGCACGGACACCCACATCATTGACTAAGTTATTTGAAAAATTGGTGGTCAGAGCCGGAGTGGGAAAATTATTCAGACTCGAGCTCCGGCTCCAGCAAAAATTCGGATCTCCAGGCAGTGCCGGCCCAATCTATTTTACAGTGGTGGGAAAATTTTTATTTGGCTGCCCCTAATAAAGAATTAATAAACCGATTGTGATTTTTTAAACTGCACCTATATTTGAGGAGTATGCTAGGGTTTCAGAAATATTCTCATAGTAATTTAGTTTCCTTTCCCACCTGGAGCTCAATGTTTTATTCTATAAGTTGTCTCCAAGCTTAGAGTTTTACGAGGAAAAGTGTTTTTATGGATTATTTATATTTTATCTCTTACGTGTGTATGGGTATAAATTCAACTGTAAAATTTAGTGCAATTTCAACCACAATCCCTTCAATAAGCTGGGAGCAAGAATGCTTATGAAGGAAATTGTTAGTCTATTGGTTTCATTGTGATTTTTATTGAAGTTAGTTTTGAGTGTCAGTCACTTTTACAATACACTAAAAAAGGCCGTTTTGGATGGAAATATGTGCAGGAAGTTAGTAACATTTTCTGTCCCCTTTTCACAAGCAATAAGTCGCCTACTGGCCGCCCCTACAACTGTCTGTGGCTTTTGCCCACGCCTTGGGCCGGTGCTGGCTCCTGGTAGCTCTGGCTCTTGCTAACTCTGCTCTCAATCATTTCAGGGTAAATGACCGCATCCTCAACGCCAATGGAGTGTCATTGGAAGGTGTAGATTATGGAACTGCCGTGGCCGTCTTACGGGAGAGTGGGCAAACAGTGACACTGTCCGTGAAGAGACGGGTGTTAATGTCGCCTCAGCAGCAGGGTGGGTCGAACGCCATGCAGGCAATGCAGATGGTCCTACCCATGCCACACCACCATCACCAGCCGCAGCGAGGGGGACACCAGTACCACGCACAGTCATCATCCCTCCCGGCAACCACCACCACACCCAATGGGAGCTCCCAGCTGTTGCGGCAGGCGGCCAATAGTAGTTCAGGTGGTGGGATTGTGGTTCACCAGCAGCAAACTCTCAAGCTGTCACTGGCAAAGACCAAGAAAAAAGATGGTGAGCAAATTCAGTTCCATTAAACATTTCTCATAATCACAAGCTGGCATCAATCGGAAGATTGGTTTGCTGCATCTTTCCTGACCATTCTCCTTTCAGTTTCCATATTTCCCAGGTTCTCAAGATACGTTTTTTGCTCAAATGCTTTTTAAAATCGGCCTGCATCTTTTGGGCCGAGGGTAAATTTATCTTTTCATGTTACGGATTTTTCGTTTCTGTTGGATGTGCCCATCTCTCTACTTGCACTACAGACTACACATTGCAGCAGCGAGCTAAAGCTGGGGTTCCCTTCATTCATTTGTTTCTGGAATTATATGACGAATAACTTAAATAAAGTTGCATGATCGGTTGATTTGCCTTTGACCCTGTGGAAGAACTGTGATGACTCACTGTGAATTAATTCTTTCTTTCTAAAGTTTTCTTTAAATCTTTTTATTGCCATAATTCCCAGCCCATAAAATGTGGTCTAATTTTTTTTTTTAGATTTTAGAAAAACTAATCAACGTCCATTAACATAAACAATTTATAGGAAGAAAGTAGATATGTCCACTTCTAAAATTTGCATCATAATTAAAGTTATTTGTGGTTGAATCCTAGAAATGAGTGACGAAGAGTGCACCTTCAGCTTCCTTATGCAATACTGTCTGCAGTGAAAGTGGAGAGAAGGGCACCTCTAACAGGAATGAAAAATCCAATGCATGAAAACATAGCTTTAAGCACGCCACATAATATGCAGTCTTATTTTAGAATGCATTTTTGAGTCAAAATAAAGTGCATTTTATGAGCTAGGAAATACTGTACCTACTTTGTCAATTATGTTGATCACTCCCAAATGTGATTATAGTGGATAATTAGCAACAATTTAAAGTGGACTGTAATTTTCATTAACACAAAAAGCCACGATTAATCACACAATGTTTGGGCGCATACCACTCACCAGCTTGCCTTCCCATGCGGTGCAGCCTGATAACTAGGGGGGTGCCGAGGTCTATTCTCTCTGCGCCGCGTTCAAGGGTACACTCCTCATTCTCAAAACACACACTCACTCATGTACGAAAACGAATGACAAACAAATGATGTTAAGTGGCACTGCCAAGTGGTGGCGTGGCTCAACCTCAAATTCAAATTCGAAATACAACTAAACATTGTTATGATTGTTTTGTGGTTCTATTTGATTAATCTGCTTTTTTCCTCATTTTCCTCTCCCTGCACATAGATTTTGGACTGGTTCTGGGCTGTAAAATATACATCAAGGAAGTTGGGTCGGCTGCCGCAGCTGCTGTCTCAGTGGAGGATGTGGACACAATAGACGTGGAGGATGGCTCGGGGGAGGGCAACTGTGGAGGGGGGGTGGGCCTGGGCAGTGGGGTGGTTCCACCGTCCCTTCAGGAGGGAGACATCCTTGTCAAGATCAACGGCCACACGACGGAGGGCATGTCGCTGAAAGAGGCAAGGAAGGCGCTTGAAGGGGCCAAGGGGGAACGTGTGAGCCTGGTAGTGAAGAGGGATGTGGCAGGCATGGCGCCATCGCAAACAGGTACCCGGGCCTTTGGGGCCGGCCACCAGAGGCACTCTGAGACCTCAGCGCTTGTCAAAGGTTAGACGCTACCCGACAGATGGCCAGTTGCTCCTCTTGAATCCAAACGTAGATGCTATGTTAGAGGCTTTTTGACTACTTACAGGGATCCATTTGATTTTTTTGTAACCTATATGCTGTGTTAGAGTACATTGCATTGTACAACTAAATTGTACAGTACAACTACATTGAATTGGTCCTTTGAATATTTTTAATTACCTAAATACTTTGTTAGAGGGCATTTAGGTGTAATTTATGTAGATCCATTTGAAATTTTAACCTAGATGATGTGTTAGATGCCTTTTGAGTGCGCACCTAAGTCTATTGAATATTTTTTGTCCTAGATGCAGTTTTTGAGGCCTCTCGATTGCACATTTGATTTTGATTATGAATTCATTTTCTCTGAGATGAAATCTAAATTTAATTCACTAATTCAAAAGGCAGTGTGCCAATTCAATAATTCCGAGAAAAAATCTTGGGGAAACTGTTGAATACATAATCTCATTGAATAAATATTTTGCCTTATGTTTATGTGATGCTATAATCCCCAGGCAGCAAGGGATCTATCTGGACTGTGTTGTGAGCAAACTGTATGTGTGTAGTTATTCGCTCAATTCTATGATCCTGGTGTTAACTAGAAGATGTTAATGACAAAATTAAGTATTTCTTTATTCTCACTTTCTGGTTACAACTTATAATATGCATCATTTTCATGGCTTCATCTACAAACTCAGTTGCATGGGATAAACTTACTAGCCTTTTTCTTTTCTTCATATTTCTTTAGTGTTATCGTTCAGCTTTAGTTGTCAGTCTCTTCCATTTGTTTCTATCTAGGACATCCATTGGGGTCACACCACATTCCTCCATGTCGCTTCTCACACAGTCCCTCAGTGCATTCCTGGGTTTCCCTCTGCCTCTTTGTGTTGCATAAACAAAAGACAATTCATATATTTACTCAAGAATACGCTACAACAGAAACGTGTACTGTGGGAAATGGTCTCTAGCATAGAAAGAGATGAAAGGTGTCAGTGTTTTAACTCACCTCCCCCCTTATGTGCCTTGAACAGAATTACAGAGCCAACCGGGCTTCATCGATGCTGCTTCATCTGATCTCGCACACCACCATGGGCATGCAAGCCACCAAGCGGGCCCGCACCACCGCTCCCCATATCCGCCATCACAGAACCTCTACGTCCAGCCCCCGACTCGTTCTAGTGCTCACCAAACTCCATCCCAGCAGCCACCGGTGGATGACAAAGGAGGGAGCATGGGGCCTCCAGGCACAAGCTCAAGAGGAGGCCGTTCGAGGGGCCCTCTGGTCGACAGCTGGGCCCTTGGGCAGCTAGACGGGAGCAGAGAAGGCATGGAGGGGGAAGTAGCCCCACCTAGGCCACCACCGCCACGACCAGAAGGTAAGGTCGCATTACTTTTATATTCTCTCATGTGTTATTTTAATTTTATTTTTATGTGAAGCAAGTAGTCTACATACAGTAATACTGCCAATTTACAGTCCACTTGCAACAAAAAATTAAATATTAGAAGTTACACATTTAGCAGTAACAAGAAAGAAAGTAACACAAGGAACAAGTGAGAGCATTGCTAATTATTTAAGGAAAGATATGTTATGGCCAAGTTGGTAAAGGTTTTTCGATGACGGAGAAAAGGGATCGACGTCAAAAGAGAGTGAATCCACTAGGGAGGCCCGATGGAAGAAGAGCGAATGTTTAGTGAGTGATAATCTGAGAGGAGGCGTGTGGAGTAATGAGACTGTTTGGGTGGGACGTGAAGGCACTCTGAAGCTAATGAGCGGAAGAAGTTTCATGGAGTCAGTGTTAGAGTTAAGGGTGTTTTAATGGATTTATAGCCCAAAATTTAAGACTATGATTGGAGATACGTACTGTTAATGGAGAGTGAAGAATAAATTGCATCTGTGGACATATTGTGTAAATGGGGAACCCTGTATTTCACTATTTAAGCAAAGAAATGTGTGAAAGAGTTATGATGGGACTCTTCAAAAATTCTCATCAAGAGATAAGCTAATTAGAGAAGGAGTTGTGGTTGACCCTTACTGACCTGAATTTTGTGAGTTAAAATCTTTTTTCTCACAGTTTGTCTTTAGATGTATGATAACAACACAGTAGTCTCTCGATTGTTTAAGTCCCGATTTACTGAGGTTCTGTATTATCCAAGTTACATATCTTTTTTCTGTGTCTGTTTGAAGCCAAATTAGCTAATGGAAATGAATGTCAGAATGAAGTCATCAGTTCAATCTCCAAATTATAGGCGATTCACAGAAATATTTTATTCTAGTCATGTCAAAAAATAAAGTGTGGTAAAGCATAGAAATATCTAATTTTTGTCGCCTCTCAATCTCTCTCATAAGCCTTATTCTATGTTATCTGAGTTTTTTTATTACTAAAGGCGGCCTCAGTCCACATTACTTCGGATTATTGAGACTTCACAGTATTATCAAATGCTTTCAGAAAAATAAATTTCACTATGACATTCAGTGACAGGGGCTGTGGAATCTGAGAATGGTATGTAATGGAGGGGCTTGGTCACCATAAAAGTTGAAGCATAAGTAATGGATATTTAGGAGAGAGACCCTCCACAACATGATGTGTTGCCATCATGAAATATAACTTAAGGCTCTGAATTAGTATTCAATTGTACTACCCTGGTGCTAGCATGCACCATCTCATGTTTCTACGTTATCATTACCATTCATTGCTCTCACTCACTCACTCAGTGATTCAACCGGAAGGTTGGTTTGGATATTTGAGGGTAGAGCTCACCCCAGACTAAGCCACAGGCGTGTGTATTTCACACATTCAGGGTAGGGGGGCCAGTTCCTTTCCCTGGGCCACCTCGCACTCCGAGGATTTTTTTGTTCAGGGGTGTCTAAAGGCTTCACCCGGATTTGAACCCGGGACTCTTCGATCAGTAGACAAGCACTCTACCCACTACTGTCGGAATAAAAATTATGAATACCCGAGTTTGCAGCCTGATAGCTAATGAACGAAAAAAACCTATATTAACAGTAGTTACACCAAATTTTGGCTTATTTAATTTTACGTTTACTTATATAAGCAAAAAAATTATATGATTATTTCTTCTATTTTTTATGACATCGAGAATTTAAAAAAGTACCAGTTTTTTTATGCCTTTCAACCACGCCTCCAGTTTGAAAATGTGTAACATAAAAACTTGTGATTCGATCAAAACCAAATTCCACCACTAGTTGGATATAAATGTTTTCTAATATACTTCAAAATTTCAGTTTTTTATATTTAACCAAGCAAAAGTTGTTATCAAGTAACTACCTGAACTTTTATTCTTGACTGAAAGGTCACACAAAAGCGATATTGGGCGTGTTGTGGAGCGTAAAAGATGAAATACTCACTGATATCATTCTCCGCGTTATAGTAAAAATCAGTGTTTTTACATTGAGAGTTATTGGAAAAGCGTTTTCGTTAAGTCTAGCAGGCGACCGGCTCGGCCGGATTTACTGTTACCGGGGTGCGCTGTTGCCCAGTTCGCTCGTACACCCGCTCTTCACCACCAGCCGCTCAGCCTCAATGTCAGTAGGCCTTGTTTGTTATTAGTTGGAGTCTATTTATTTCGTTTTTAACTCATTTGCTAAGAAGTTATTCTTTCCATTTCTCAATACCTTTTCCTATGAGGGCTTTGGACCTCCAATGGCAGATTTAAAAATGGTTATTACTGTTTATTATTTACACAAAAATGTATTTACAAAATATAGCATTACTATTTACAAATTTGTTTACATTTATTCATATTTGTCTTCTTCAGAAGAGTTTGTGTGTTTGGAAGATTCAGAAGAATCCATGAAATTTATTTTTAGTGGCTCCACAGTAGGGGCATCGTCTGTTAAGTTATCTTTTTCCCAGTAATGATCTTCTATCTTTTTTGCATGGGAAATACACTGCCGCCACAGTTCAGGAGTTACAGAACGTAAATCTTCTTGGCAGAGCGTATGTATTACCTCCTTGCTTCTTCCCTTCTCTGCAGCATTGAACAAATTAACTTTTGCTACCTTGCCCCTAAAAAATGCCCAAATCAGTTCAATGAGATTGAGCTCACAATGAGCTACGGGTAACCAAACAAGTTGAACGTCAGATTGCTGCTGCTTCATAAGTTTTTCAAGCATTTTTACAGGTGCTTGAAAGTATGGCCGAGCAAGGACAATAAGTTCAGATTTTTTCAGTTCAAACTTTTCAGCATTCCGAGTCAAAGTGATGTTCTTTTTAGAAACCCACGATATTATTTCATTTTTCCTCCACTTCATATTTGGATTCCTCTTCGAAGGATCAACCATCGTATGATACGGAGCTTGATCAGTGACGATGGCAGATTTTTTTGGCAACATGCTTAAGACCTTTTTAAACCACTCTTAGTAATTGACAGAATTCATTTCATTGTGATAGTCTCCGGTACCTTTCTTTCCAATAAAACTATGCTCAGTGCCAAGTAAAAATCCATCTTCACTTCCAATGTGTAGAATTATCACCCTCTTTCCAGCACCAGATGGAGTTTTGAAACCACCCAGCCATCCGTATATTTGTTGAACATGCCCTCTGTATTAGTTGTAATTTTTTAAATCGGCGTTAAGTGACTCGTTAATATTTTCTTGCCACCCATGACTCTAAGTATGATTTTGTCCACACCATGTTTCATCCGTAAAAAACAACTTATACCCTTCAGAACGAAGTTGTTTCATCTTCCTTAAAAATGTATGGCGTGATGCTGCTACTGTCACAGATTCCATTGAGATGGGCTTTTTGTTCAGTTTTTTAAAACGAAATCCAAGTTTTTTGTCAATATTTAGAAGGGTAGATTGAGGCATTTCTGGAAAATCCATCATATTTTGCATGAGATTGGAATGCAGGCTACCTATAGTCAAAAATAGATTATGCATGTCAAATTCATGAACACTTCTCCTAATTGTTCCCAGAGTGAATTCATCCAGTTTGATTGACGGTCGTCTTCTCCACGAAGTACAAAGTTTCTTCCTTCTTGAACCAGGTGAGAAGCCTTCAGCATTCTCCTTGTCAGCAGCACCAATCCTCTTCACTCTCGTCTTGGACACTCCCAAACACTTGGACACTTTTTCATACACTGGATAACGTTTATCACCAACTTCTTCCCCCTCAAATTTAAAGAAACATCGCACTTGCAATCATCGCGATCTCGCCTTCAGACATACGAGAACGGGGAGGCATATTTAGGCACGCACGAGAACAGTACAAAAGTGGAATGTGCTGAAGAGGGTAGCATGGTGACAATGTCTATTGTAAAGGTTCAGCTAAAGCAACTGACACATACTGTAAACTGCAGTTGATGAGTCAGTTTGGCATCTGGTCCTATTGTCCCGGGGAGAGTGCGCGAGCTGGGCAACAGCGCACCCCGGTAACGGTAAATCCAGCCGAGTTGGTCGCCTGCTAGACTTAACGAAAACCCTTCAAAAATAACTCTCAATGTAAAAACACTGTTTTTTACTACAACACGGAGAATGATATCAGTGAGTATTTCATCTTTTACGCTCCACAACGCGTCCAATCATGCTTTTGTACGACCTTTAAGTCAAGAATAAAAGTTCAGGTAGTTACTTGATAACAACTTTTGTTTGGTTGAATATAAAAAGCGGGAACTTTGAAGGATATTAGAAAACATTTGTATCCAACTAGTGGTGGAGTTTGGTTTTGATCGAATCACAAGTTTCTAAGTTACACATTTTCAAACTGGAGGCTTGGTTGAAAGGCGTAAAAAAAACTGGTACTTTTTTATTCTTGATGTCATAAAAAATAGAAGAAATAATCATATAATTTTTTTGCTTATATAAGTAAACGTAAAATTAAATAAGCCAAAATTTGGTGTAACTACTGATAATATAGGCTTATTTGTTCATTAGCTATCAGGCTGCAAACTCTGGTATCCATAATTTTTATTCCGACAGTAGGCCACCACGCTCCCCTATTCATTGCTCCTTGAAATGGAAATTGGAAAAATAATTAAGACATGCTGCACTGTTTCTGTTAAGTATTTTAAAATTATTGTTTTTGTTTTTTTTATGATGAAATTTTGAATCATTCATCTACTATTTACCCTTTGCCAGCAAGCTTAATATTGCTGGAATGCATATTTTGCTCAACTTTTAATGCATCATGCTCTATAATTATCTTGAAAAAGAGGGTATGTTTTATGAGACCATTCTTTGTTACATGCAGTTATTTGTTTATGTTTGACTTAGTATTCTGTTCTTCTTAAATTTCTTTTGGCCCTAAAGCCTGTATCTGATTTTACAAGAGGAATTTTTAATTGTATATTCTCACCTCTGTTGCTTTTTGGCTGAGTGTTCCATTTGTTTCTCTTTACAGATTATTATAGTAGTCGTCGACAACTCTATGAAGATGATCCTCTACTTCAGAGGTCAAAACAGCCTGTGTAAGTATTTTTAATAAGTAGGTATTGCATTATGTAAATTTTCATTCTGGAAAATGCCCATGTATCATATGCCCACTTATGGGTGTACATTCTGCACCCCATCTCTTAAAGAACAGCGAGTTGCTAGTTAACCCAACACCCATTAAAAAAATTGTAACTGTAGTGAATCATTTTTCATGGGCAGTCTTGATTCCAAATTATTTATGTGCAGTCTGTAAAACGATTTTATTTTTCAGTTAGGCAGGGTTTTGGGTTTCGTCTGCGTTGTCATCCTCCTTGGTAGCGACGTTTCACATACTGTGCCGTAGGTGTCTTCAGGCCAGGCTGAAGTGGAGAATGCATCGAAAGCGCCGGTATTTATCTGGTTCAGTTGGGCTGTTTCGTACCAGTTCTTTTGATGTATTCTCCACTTCAGTCTGGCCTGAGGACACCTAGGGCACAGTAGGTGAAACGTCGCCATCAAGAAGGATGACAACGCAGACGAAACCCGAAAACCTGCCTAACTACAAACCTGAACACCGCAAAAACCTACATCAGAAGCTTTTATTTTTCTATAAAATGTTATGTTTCAATTGAAGATATCGGTTAAAGTTCATGTAGTCCTAAGGTACTATAAAAACCATATTAAAGAGAATAAATTACTTAAAAGTTATTCATTCTCCTGATTATGGGCTTCACCCAAATTTTGGTGAATAATTTAGGGTAAAATAGTATGGCCTCGTCACTTGTTAATAGTTTCATATGAGCGTGAGAAAATATTATCTTCATTCATTTACATGAAATATTTATGCCTTTTAATTGTGTGAATTGTTATTTTCTTTAGCCCTGATCCACGCTTCATAACCTTTCAAAAGGAAGGTTCAGTGGGTATACGCTTGACTGGTGGCAATGAAGTTGGTATCTTTGTCACAGCAGTGCAGCCAGGCAGTCCAGCATCTCTCCAAGGTCTTCAGCCTGGTGACAAGATCCTTAAGGTAGGACGTAGCTCATTAGGAACCTGTGTCAGCTCTACAAAAATGACAATATGTATCAAATGAGGAAGAATGATATGGATAGAAATGTGCTATGAAGCCTTAAGAAACACGGTTTAACGTTTGAGGATTCACTTTGTGGAACAACGATATTGGAAATAAAACGTCTCTTTGTACATTCCACACACAAACTTTATTGTCTGGCCACACACACTTTATATCAGATATAAAGTGTGTGTGGCCAGTCAATAAAGTTTGTGTGTGGAATGTACAAAGCGACGTTTTATTTCCTAAAGAAACAATTTATTCACCATACAGTCCATATCTTATGTATAAAAATGAAAGACAAAAATAAGATGTACTCTTTCCATGAACCAATGCCTCTGCATGAGTACCAAATTTATCTAAAAACTGCATTATTGTATAAAATATTAATGCACATTTGACAGGACACTTAAAGTGTCATTCAGTATGAATTTTATTCTTCCCTTGAAATTCCATTAGCAAGAAAAATATAAACTTAAGATTTAATTTAAAGCCTTTAAATGGCATTGTTGTGAAATTGTATCTCTATGAAAAGATGAGGCTCTCATGCCCTTCACTATTTTCCATCACCTCCCAGCCAGCACATAATACTAAATAGGACCGAAATATACAGAAACTTTCTATATATAAAGGAGAAATCATATACGAAATGGGAAATGATTTCTGTATATCTCAGTAACAAGTCAGAGAAAAGCTGGAGAAATAAATGGGAAAGATTTCCGAAATACGACAGCAATCATTTCTCTAACAGTGTAAAGGGCTCTACGTAGCGGACATTGGAGGAACTTACACTATAGGCAGTGTATAACAAAATCACATTGTGCAGTAAACTTCACCCATACAAGTGCTGCCAGCACAACAATGTATCTAAGTGCAACTCATTTTGAATACCGCACATCCCAACACTTCCAAGTTCCTTTTGTTGTATGGGCTTATTTAATTAAAGATAGCTTGAATCACTACCCCTAAAACTTAGTGACTTTGGCATAATTATAAATAAAGTGATCTCATCTTCCTATTGATACCAATATGTAGGTCCTCTATTGCAATACTTTTCAAGATACATATATGCCAAAAAGTAGAAGCTGATTTCCATGAGATTAGGTATGGCTTTGCACTCCAGAGAGGCATTTAAAAAAAATCTAGTTCTGATGGACTGATCTCACCATTTGTTGCTCACCGTCGTACTTTCATAAAATCATATGAAAACCTTTAGTGTTTAAGGTATGTGTATGTCATGGAATGGAATGTATGGCATGAACCTAATAAGCCAAGTCAGGCCTCAAATATTTTGTTATCCACTAAGAAATTCAGTGATATTAACAAAATTATTCCATCATAGGTGTAACCATGAATATGGATATGGATTTAAAACTTTCCCCAATGGCTGTTGCCTGGCTGTTGCCTGGCTGTTGCCTGACTTTTCCGTAAACAAACAGAAGATATCATGACCCGCACGGTTGCAGCGCCGCTACCTGCGAGAAGGTGGTACTAATACGGACAGGCGACGTGAATACAATCGCCGGGAAATTTAACTATTTCGACCGTAATAGGTTATTCACATCTGATAAAGTTGATGGAGCGTGATTTGTTATACATTTGGTCATTTCTTTCATGTTACCAGTCATTATCGGCGATTGTATTATTAGTACCACCTTCTCGCGGGTGGCGGCGCTGCAACCGTGCGGGTCATGATATCTGTTTGTTTACGGAGGGTCAGGCAACAGCCGTTGGAGAAAGTTTTAAATCCATATCCATATTCATGGGTGTAACAATATTTACATCATGCTTTTTTCAATTGAAACTTTAAAAGTTGAATTAAAACATTGTCTCTTTTATGACAATAAAATATCACTCTAACTTCCATGATTAGAAATGTTGTTTTCTTCAGTCCAAATTTTGGTGCTGAAAAAAGTAGTTATGTCAAGTGTTATAAAGTTGTTTTTTTTTATTGGAAATCAGGTCAATGGTATGGAGATGAAGGGGATCACGAGGGAAGAGGCAGTACTTCTACTGCTAGGGCTCCAGGAGCAGGTTCAGCTGATTGTACAATACCGGAAGGATGAATATGACCAGGTTGTTGCCTCTCAACGGGGTGACTCATTTCATGTAAAGTAAGTTAGACATTGAATATTTGATCTTGTAAGCTATTCATTTCCTTATAAATGACATTACTGTACTTATATGAGCACATTATTTATTATTGGATGTGCACCTCTGCTTCATGAAGGAGATAGCATGTTGAGGGAAGTTTGAAAGTGCATATTTTAATCTTTTGCAATAGCTATGTGCTAAAGTCCATGCTCTTTCCTCATGTTGTTTGATTAGTCTGTATTGACCATTGAACTTCTTTTGTGGATCATTAGCCATAGATTTTTACATGAATGAATGATTTGGGAAGGTCCCCCAATTGTAGGTTGTTATAAAGGAGATCTGTCTTTATAATACATAATTCCTTTATCTTTTTCAGAACTCATTTCAATTATGATCATCCAAATAAAGGAGAGTTGTGCTTTAGGAAAGGAGATGTCTTCCATGTTGTCGACACCTTACATAATGGAGTGGTTGGTGCTTGGCAGGTGTACAGGATAGGTATGTGGCATTTTTAAATATTGCCTCATTGCTAAGCTATTGCTGTCATTATGTATTTTAATAGTACTAGTGGTGGACTTGTGTATATGTATTTATTATACATTTATCTGGTTTTTAGCGATGAAGTGATGTTGACTCAGGTGATACCTAAATGATCTTAATGTTTAAAGTGCAACAATTCTTGAGATTATTAATGCCTTTAAATGTTAATGCACACCTCTATGTTTCTATTATCCTTTGACAATGATCCTTTGACAATGGTATTATAATGGTCAAATAGAATTAATCCAGTTAAATAAGTTGGAAAAAGCTTTAATTGCTTGTTTTATGATCAAGCCAGTGGAAGAACCAAAGTAAATAAAGAAAGAAATAAAGTAAATGTATGGCATAGACATAAAAAAATGGGAGACACACTGAGTTGTTTTTTTTGAGTAACTTGTGATTTAACATTATTTATTGTGTAAGTCTCCTCACAAAATATTTCATTACAAACATATGAACCCTCTTCCCTGTGCCCTCTTCCATGTACATTTATGCAAATGATATGTGGGAAGCAGGGATTAATCAGCTGGAGTGATCCAGGGCACTGGTCCGGTAGCTTTTGGAATACCATAGCTCCAGGACCTATTTTCAGCTAATTCAATCAAGCCAAGGCGTATTCCATCTCTCACCCCACCCCCTCCCCCCATATCCCATATTTAAATTTATCAAACCAGTGAGCCAGTGCAATTTTGTTCCTCATCACCTTCAATTCCTCCTCATTGCACCTCTAAATCATTGTCATTTGTTTTTGCCTGCTGACATAACGTTCATAGCTGCTTACTTAAAAATTTCTGGTACTTATTGGGATATCTGTTTCATTTACCCCCAGTTAATTGAAATCTTATGGAGGTTACTGCAACTTTTCACCATGGTACTTTTAATTTTAAGGTGCATTGACGATGTCATTTTCTATGTGCTAAGTCATTGACAGTGTACATTTTTTTATTTCAAAAGGACGCAATAATCAGGAAGTTCAGAAAGGCACCATTCCCAACAAGAGTAGGGCTGAAGAGTTGGCCACAGCACAGTTTAATGCGGCCAAGAAAGATGGTGGAGGAGGTACGTCGTCGGCCAATGAGGGAGGTGGTGGAAGGGTAGGGTTCTTCAGGAGAAGGAGGGGAAGTCATAGGAGATCAAAATCATTGGGACGGGTAAGTTGATGAATCTACTTATAGTTCTGCATCACTAAGAATATTTCATATTCAATCTATATGGTAAAATAAAGTCTGTTTACTTGCTGAATTAGAGGTGACACCTCATAAAAAAGGAGTAGGGGCTTTGAGTAGAGTGAGTGGCTGGGCTGAAGGGAATCAAATAAATCATGCAGGACCACGAAAAATGTTTCAGGTCATATCAACTTTCAAGTAGACATCGCAAGACTTAGGTTGAGGTCGCTAACGACACGATGTTTTTCTGAAACTAGAGATAAAGTGTAGAAAAAGTATCCTATAGGCCTGGGTTCGCAAGAAAATTGTGAACATATGTAGTATGTATTTCGTTCCGTGTTAATTCTTTGCATTACTCTCATTAATTCAAGTATCCCCGTAGCCGAGTGGGTTAAGGCGGTGGTAGAAAAGTTTGAGTCAGAGTCTAGGGTTTGCGGCTCTCATGCTGCATATTTTTTTTGGTCGATTATGTTTCGGAAACAATGTAAGATGCCCGATATAGGAGAGAAAGCCGTGACACTTTTTCTACATTCTCTCTAGTTCCAGAAAAAACATTGTGTTGTTGGCGGCCTCAACATAGGTCTCGCAATGTCTCTTTTTTAGTAGTCCACACAATTATATACATATTAGTAATTACCTTCTGAAGAGTTTAAATGGGGTAACATTTCTCTGGGGGAACTCTTACAGGAATCACTTGCTTGTGTGAAGTTAACTGGATTATCATTAATATATGAAATGGAATGAAAAATAAGGAATTGGAATATTATTTTATTTCTAATTGGTGGATTAAAATTAATTGTTGATTTGGAGAAACTAATTTTAACAATTTCCTACGCTATGGTTTGATGATCATACATTTGCCATTTAAAATTTTAGTTAATAATTAGTGAATTCCTACATTTTAGGACCATTGGGACGATGTAGTTTTCGGTGAAAGCTACACTTCAGCATCGCTCGCCAGCAAGTTCCCTGCCTATGAGAGAGTATCGCTTAGGCATCCTGGTTTTGTTCGACCAGTTGTACTGTTTGGTCCTCTCTCAGATGTTGCGAGGGACAAAATGCTGGCAGATTTCCCTGATCGCTTCACCACTCCCCGTAAGTTGTGTTATAGTTTTTACTCTGGAGAATTTATTTGAATCTGTAGAATTTAGATATCACTCACTGTAAAATTTGAGGTATAATGGTTTTCTAATGTCCAAAATTTTACTTATAATTAGTTAAATTTGGGACAAACAGTGCCAAATTATTTAAATTAGTGAAATCTTCACCCATAAGAACAACTCTTTTATATGTCGCTGTATAAATTTATACAAATCTTCAGAACTTGAGGCACAGCTGGCTGCTGCAGCATCTGGGAAAGGGGGAAGCCCTCATGGCGTTAACCCTTCAAGTGGTCGTTCGGGTGGCATCATTCGACTGAGTTCCATCAGAGATATTGTGGAAAGAGGAAAGCATGCCTTGCTGGATGTGACACCAGCAGCTGTTGAGAGACTGAACTATGCTCGCTTTTATCCAATTGTTCTTTTCCTCAGAGCAGATTCCAAACATGTTATTAAGGAATTGAGAGCTGGTGTTGCCAAGTGAGTACTGATATTAGTTTCCAGCAATTACTTTATTTTTATGTACCCAGTCTTCATCCAGTTGATCACAGAACAAGTTATAGTTTTCTCTTTCAAATTTCAAATACCATGTGCATACTAAGCTCTTGATGCTTAACCCATTGTGGAAAAATGTTCAATGTAATGTTGCATGTGCAACTATGTGGGATATCTGTATGATAGCGATGATTTTAGTACTTAGGCTGTAAATCTGAACAGTCATTAATTGCGTTTTGCCAGATGTATCATGGATTTATATGCTAAAAAAACTAAAATGCAATAATAATTTTTTTATTAAGCGATTAGCATCAGTTTTAGATTTAAAACCAGTTGTTAATTTCACTCAATATTGCAAGAGTATTAATATTGACATGCTAATTTTTCTTACAATATTTCATTCCTGCCTGTTGAGTTATCATGCACAAGGTTTTCATTGATGGCGAGAGTGGCTATTGCTAATTCTGATTCAAGGAATTTTATATATTGCTTATGCACACTCATAGTATGAGACATTTTCTAAATTTATTTCCTTAACATTTTTATAAGCAAATTTACATAATGAAGTCATGAATCACATGTTGCTGCTCTGTTTATCTTTCATTTTAATTCACAGTTTTTATTCATCATATGAATTTTCACGATGCCCATTTTACCCCAGAAGTAAATTAACATGCTTACGAGCCAGTTTGATATGGCTCAATATGATTATTGCAATAATTTGGAATATTTCATGAGTGCAGGTATATTTTAACACAAAATCATAATTTTGGACTCAGATTTCATACTGACTCCCTTTGTACATTCATTAAATGTATCAGTTGTACTCATTGATTGCAGTTAAATAATTTTTTATTTCCATAACAAATAATCCTCCAAGAATTTTTAATGCTTTTTGTGATGATAACATATGATTTAAATTACCACTTAAATATTAATGGTATTAATTTTAATGAGTGAAAATTTTTCTGCATTTATTCCAACCTTACATTTTATTTTTCTTATTAAGATCTCGCCTGGACTTTTTAAAATGGTAAGTTGTCTTGGTATGTAGATTGCCATTTTCACATTAGTTTTAAACTCATCACTCAAGTGGTTTTAAAAAATGCATTCATTTCAATCATTTTAAGTATGCACCAAAAATGTATTTAACATCTTCATCATTCATCATTGCTGTGATTAACTGGAGCTGGCTGTATTCATTGTCAATCAGTATTTATAAGCTTTTAGTGGTATTTTATTATTTTTCTGTTTGCAAATGAATGTTGCACTAGTCTGGTTACAGCTTTAGTTTTGTTACTTTTTGTGTAATATGCTTTAGTGTATTTTCATGCTTACTGTCTGGAACTTATAGACAGGGTCGCAGAACTCGGACAAATAAGAGAATAACCCTTCTGAATTGGAGCTGAGCCCAACGTTGCTTAACTTCTGTGACTGAGTGAAACTAGTGTTTCTCTCCTGGCAGGCCATTGCCCTTCAGTATTAATTACAGTTAAAGTCTCAGTTTTTTTACATATACCCACCTTAACAGTCATAACTAATGATGTAACTTGACTTTGTGTAACCAGTCCTAAGTATCATTAATGAAGCTGATACTTATGTTGGTGTCGTCTAATTATGTATTATCTTTTAACTTTGTGAGAAAATCATATATTCAGAAATTGGAAGTAACACATTATGATGTGGTGTAATAATCAAAGTTGTTATGAGGTTTTAATATGTATGCCTATTGGTGTTATTTATTAACCCTTTCTCTGCAAGAAAATTTCAAGCAGGGTGACTTTCTCGGTCTACCATTTCCTCTCACGCCATTCACTCCACTAAAACATATCTCTTTAGATATTCCACTATCATACATTCTCTCAACATTACCAAATTAGCACGCTCTATTCATATACATACATTACTGAAGTCTCTATTCCACATTCTTTCATTACCCAATCCTAAGTAATAAAGAGTTAGCAATATAGAATATGCTCCGGTACTATATTTGAAGTCAAGTATATAAAGTGATATGGTGCTGTGAAGAGACCTGCAAGGGGTCGGAAAATCTGGGTGACTTACACCCATGCCCGTGTTTGCGCCCGTCTGTGAGACGTAGATGCCCATTGATGCCCGCCCACCTCAGTAATTTATCCTCTTGCCAAGCATTCACCTCACACGCTGGAACTTGCTCTACGCGAAGGGAGGGTCAATAAAGGGGTAGCAAATGGGCTTCATGTGGATACAATGTGAGGATATGTGATTGCTCGGAAAGAGGTTTCAGAGTAGGTTGGATAGCCTTGGGAAACAAGAGGTGGTTTGGGAATTCGGATGAGCAAAAAGAGCAGAGAGTTCTCGCTGAAAAGTACTTGATGGATTTCAGAGGGATTTTAGCAACTTGGTGTAATAAATATTACCATTGATTATCTCCACAATTCCATTTCCATGATGAACTTTTGATTACATAGTTTAAAAAAATATCATGCAACCCAAAATGTATAAAAATCCAGGCCAATAGATCAGCCCTCTGACAGAAAAAGGTTTAATAATTCCTTACATATGTGCATATTCTGAAATTTTCTGTCCTAAAATAATGCAAATTTCTTACATTCCCATGTTAATTTGCTTGTTGCAACATTTGTAATACTTTCCATATGATTGGCCTGGTGAGTAAACTACTATTTCATTTCTAACCCTCAGGATATGTCTTCCTCATGGCAAGAATTTTGTGCTCTTTTATTTTTATTCACTTCTAGAATTTACAGGGCAGAATGACTTCAACTACAAGAACATCCCTAAACTTTTTTTTGCCTAACATATTTTTAGTGAAGTAAAAGGAGAATAATAATTATGTTTTTACGTAATGAAGTAATTCACAGATGGTGAAACATTTTTTTGCCAGTCTGCTGCATTATCAACCCTCTCTGCATGCAAAAAAAGGTGGTGGTGGATGATGATGATGGTAGTCATGCAAGTGGAGCATAAACTAAGCATAAAAACCATATAGGCTTTAATTCCTCGTGGAAGAGGATATTTATTGAAAAATTATTAATTATTGGAAATATCATCAAGGTTGATAATGAAACTTATTTGTTGAAACCCTGGTTGGCAATAAAGAAGTGTGGAATGTACAAAGTATTAATTAATTATGTGAAGAATTATTTATCCATTATGGATAAATTTATCAGTAACGTATGATGTCCATATGTACTTAATTAATGCAAGCTTTGATATCTGAACACTTTGTGTTATGCACCCCTCAGCATCCTGATAAAATTTTTCTTGTTAATTTATATTTTACTTATCCAAATAATTTGCTTTCAATACTCTCTTTTTTATTGTGGTTGTGCAACTTGCAGAAACATGCTGTCAGAATGATATGAATTGCCATTACCACTCATCTGCAAGTGTTTCTTGATTTATGGAACCAGTAATTGTAATTTTATCCTGCTTAGAACTGTATTCAACTTTTTCAACTTATTACATGTTATTTAATTAGCTGGAAAATGAATACATCTAAAAAATAACTATTCTGTAGAAAGGTGTTTTCTCGTAAGTATTTTTCAAAAAAGGTGATATCTTTTTTATTTGCTCATTTTTAAATAGCTGAGAATTGTGGTAGACTTGTTTCTCCTTTGCCTAACAGAAAAATTTAGCTGATTAGCTTCACTGAGGCTCCCTATTTGAAGTTATATTCTAGGTGCTTCTTAATTTTCTCTATTTATGTTAGGATTGTTGAAACATTAAATTTCTCTGCTGTCAATGTCTGTGATATCAGTTTGGGAAGGTTCCCTCCCATGTATGCACATGCATCAACCACAGACATTAATAATGGGGGCGTTTACTCGGAACCGAAATTGCTATTTTATTCACGAAATTGTTAGATGGAAACAAAAAATGAATTTTATTGAAAAAATCAATCTCCTAGCCGTAGCCATTCACTCATAAATTGAAAGTTAAAATACGCAAAAGGTGACGACCATCGAATGAGCTGCTCTAACACTTCTACGTTATCCACCTCCCCTCGTTGCCTGTTTTGGGAGTGGAGTGGGGTGGAGTTGGGGAGGGGAGGGTGGGGAGGATTTTGATTGGGTGATGTAACTGTGGACGAAGGGATGACGTAAAGAAGTCTCACCACGCCCATTCCAGCGAAAGGGTTAAAAGACATCAGTTTTTCGTCGTTTATAACTCGAGAACTAGGTGACGAATCGAAATACGGAAATATGTATACGGATCTTTTTATTTCACAAACTCTACTTATCAGATTTGGCAATAATAAAATGGTAAACGTCCCTTTTGGCTTCAAATCAGTGAACATAGATTTTTTAAAAGTCACCTGATCCAAAATGACATCTCAAATGGTTAGACATCACTGCGTGGCATTTAATTCCTTGAGTGTGATAAGCATCTATAAGTTGAATACTGACATTTTGTCTACAATTCAAAGTATGTAATTTTTCATGTAATGGTTGATTTTTTGGCATCTTCATTATTTAATGCTATCTCATGGTGTTATCTTATGAATGTGTAGGTGAATGTGTTCTAACTATGACCATTTGACATTTGCCTCTGCAATTATGTTAAGAGTTAAATGGTAAAATGATTAGTATGTAATGGAGGGCTAATGGTAAAAAAGTGAGTAACTATATTCTGCTAATGTGATATCAAAATATTCTTTTTTTATTGTATTTTCTGGCCTATAAGGGGCACATACCTGGTTTTCTCCAACATTACTTATTTTGAAAAAAAACAGAAAATTCTTCTATGCATTATCTATTGATATATTTTTATTGTGAAAATGATTGCAACAAGTGATCTTCTACCAAGTGATGTGAACAAATATGGTGACATGAAATAAGCTGGGGTATTATCATGCTTATGCTTACTTATGTCTTTTGTCTTATTCGTATCATGCTAGGCTCAAAAAGTTTTCTACAGAATTATGTTTCCTTGTATGCATTGTCGCCATTGATTTTGACTGCTGATAGTTATTAAACTAGCATTTCCAGAGATAAATCAAAAGTAAAATTAGCATAAATTTCTGCAATAAGTTTTTCAAATAATATTAAATAGCACTGCATCACCAGAAGGTCATTGCTGGTAGTCTATAGGCCAAGTATGACCTTAATTTTGACCTTATAAGAAAAAATAATAATATTCCATGGATTTCTCTGAGGAAATAAGCCCATCTTATAAGCCAGAAAGTATGGTAACTGTTAGTCATGTTTTACGTATGAAAGATATTTTTTGGTAACTCGGGTATTAAAAAAATTGATCCCTCTTCAAGAATATTTTTGCCTCTTTTGAAGATTGTCTCCCTCCATCCTCTTCCCCCTTCCCCCCCCCATTGATAGGGATGTTACAAATCAGGGAAATGTCAGGGAAAATCGCAGAGCTGTCAGGGAAAAATTGGATAAGGGTGAAGTTCGATGAATTGGTCAGTGGCCAATGCACCCCAACTATATGTTCGTTCATTGTTGCGGGAGTTGATATTCCATCTTCTGGTTTTGTCTATGTTTCATAAATTTGTCAAAAAATTTGATGAGTAAAAGTGACAGTGGTGTGTTTTCTCAACTTTCATTTGCACTTAAAATTTTCACTGCTCTCTGAACGTCATACTGCTTAAGGAAATTGTCAGGGAAAATGACAACTTTTGTCAGGGAAATGTCAGGGAATTTCTTTTCCAGAATATTTTAACAACCCTGATTAATCAATCTCTTACAATTATTTGCGCAAAGTCATGGTTTAATGTTCAGGTCGTTTTGCCCATGGCTTTATGTATTCAATTTGAGTTTGAGTTCTACATTATTGAATTTGACTATCTGGTCTGATCTCTTAACTTGGTTGAGTTTCTCTTTTCATGATGAGTTCACTTTTTTAGCCCTTAAGAAACTTATATGGGAGCGTGGTGGCCTAGTGGGTAGAGCACTTGGCTACTGATCAAAGGATCCTGGGTTCAAATCTGGGTGAAGCCTTTGGACGCCCCTGAACAAAAAAATCCTCAGAGTGCAAGGTGGCCCAGGGAAAGAAACTGGCCTCCCTACCCTGAATGTGTGAAATTCACACGCCTGTGGCTAAGTCCGGGGTGAGCTCTACCCTCAACTATCCAGACCAACCTTCAGGTTGAATCACTAAGTGAAGTGAAGAAACTTATAGAAACTTCTCTGCTATCAAACGTTTTGTTAAAGAATGAATACATATTTAAATTCTCTTAAAGTTTCATGGGAATTCGCACTTGTGGGGAGAAAGCAGTTTGCTCTGAATATCAGCTGTACTTGTGCCCACCTCAATTTCTCCTTCTCATCCCTGGTATAACTTCTCTTTATGAGACTGCCTCAAGTTATATTATTCAGGGGGAAAGTTTTATTATGAGGTCTCTGCAGCATATGTATTGATCTCTCCTCTCTTAAGATTAATGTTTATGTTATATTGTAATTAATGTTTGTGAACCAATCAAAGCTATCTTGAATATAATTGATTGCATGTGAAGGTACTTTCTCCCAATAAAGCCTACTTTGTTCAGCCTCTTTTAGTATTAAGAATATAATGAGTAAAATTTGAGATTTGGAATATCATATTTTGGAATTAATTTGCAGGACGGCCCACAAAAGTAGTAAAAAGCTTCTTGATCAAAGCCAGAGAGTAGAGCGAGCTTGGTCTCATGTCTTTACTGCATCAGTTCCTTTGGCGACACCATCAACTGATTCCTGGTACCGGCGGGTGAGGGAAACAATTGACAGGCAGCAGGCCAGCCCACTCTGGATATCTGAAGCCAAGGTTATGATCATGTCTTTTTGTTCTCTTGTAATTATTTGTAAAAATTTACTCATTTAATGGTGTGGCTGAGTTGTTTTTCAGATTGACTGTGCATATAGATTGGCTTTTTGGTTTTGGTAATTTCTTCTAACTTTATTTTTAGTGCTTACTTTTGGTCGTGGTGGTTCTGAAGTAGTTGTCATAAATTTGGGTGGTGCCTGGTGGTGATGATATAAGCATTTTTTTTGCCAATAAATAATAAATCTATGATGTAAACATATACCTTTTATATGGAGCTTTGTATCAAAATTTCTATTTTTGGATTCTGTGAGTTAGTCAACCATTCCCATACTGTTTTTGCTTTTTTATTTTCATTCTGTTGATCGAGTTGTCTGCATTGGTAAATACATGAGCATAGTTGTCTCCTACTGTTTGGCTTCTGAATAATAAACATTATTTTCTCTAGTACTACCTCAATCATTGCCCAATACAATCCCCAGTCATTCGATACTGGATGGTTGCTTATCCAAAGTGCAAGCTGTTTTAAAATCATTAAGTGTGCATGATTTAAGAATGCTGTGATATCATTGAGAATAAGACCCAAGAAAACACAAGAAGTCTAATGAATTCACTTCCATGTGCTTTTTCTCTGGTAAATTGCAATGGGCTTTGATATCCTGGCAGTATTTGAATGCCTTAGGATAAGATAGAGTTAATTCAGGTAACCTGTGGGCTGATAAAAAATGCTTCGTCTCCACTTAGCACTTATTAAAGGCATGGTTTGAGTTTTTTATCACAAAGCACACAGTGGAAATGGCTGACTGACAATATCCCTGAGGCATCCCTTGGGAAGTGCCTTCAGAGAATTACGTTATGAATACATGGCTAAGAAGGTGGCTATAGCACATTCACTTTTATTTATGGATACAAAGCTCATGAAAGTCCCTGCTCATGAGATGCGATTATATTTATTGCATTTTGTGTACTGGACCTTTTAGTTTATTTGTGCGGCAATTATTAAGTTGCAGCCCTTTATTACCTTCCAAAATAATAACATCTAATATAAAGGAATATTGTACTTTAGGACTGAAAGATGCTTAATCTAAATTATTTGGTAGATTTTTTAAATGCTGAGAGCATGGTCTTATACTAATTGAGCTTAACTTTGGAAAACATGTTTCAATAGCATGAGTAGTTCGTCAGGAAAACAATGTTTGGTTTAGTTTCTAGATTTTGCTCATAATGATGATAGTTAAATGTATCTTGTATATAGATAATCTTGACCGCATTAATTATGATTGAATGTTTTTTCTGGAGATTTGGTCTATTATTTTTTCAATGAAAAACCACCAATTCACCAACGTTTCGCCTTTTTATATAAGGAAAAATGAAAAAACGTAGTGAACTCCACAGTTAAATTTATCTATATCCTCTATTTTTACATATCCTCTATTTTTATATATGCTTCGTCAGGGCTTTTGGTGACCTTTGAAGAGGAGAAATTTCTCCTCTTTAAATGTTACCTATATAATAGACCAGAAAAATATTCAATCATTAAATGTATCTTGAGCTCCTGATGGTGTTTGTCTCATCTCTCCACTTGATTACCATATCTACGCATGTACCGTGCTCATGTTTTTTTCAGGAAACTAGCTTAAAGTAATAGTGGGTGTGCATAATTCTTGAAGATGTGTGAAAGACCATACCCATTTGCCCTGGAGCCCGGCTTGCTGCCAGACAGCTAACATGCACCTTTACCTTTCTTCAAAAGAGGAGGAAATATTCTGGGAAAGAGGATAAGCTTATGCGTTGTAGTTCATGTTGATGTCTGATTCTGATCTTACTTCCTGTGCGTTCATAATGTACAGGAAAAAATTTTGGGATTGTAAAAATTATGACGTGCATCTTGCACCTTTGCAGATGGTACATGTGTAAATGTGGTACTTAGTACATCTCACTCTGCGAGCTTTTGTGGCATGCAAAATTCAATTACTTAAGATAACAAAGTGTTCCAGGATTTAATGGTGAGACATCAGTGAATGCTTTGCCTGTCTTGGTTGGGTGAATTAAGATATGTAATATCTAGTTAACATTACCTACTGACTCTGAGCCCTCCCTTTTAATTACTGTTTGAATAGATCTCTAAAAATATTTGTCTTCCATTTTGTTTGTTAGTTTGTAAGATGTGATACATAATTCTTCTGGCATGCAAACTAATGAAAAATTTTGGAGCTTTAAATGATAAATTCATCCTTTAAATGGTTGTTATTCATTGTTATATAACAGCAAATGAGCCTCATGGTGATAAACATTTACCGTATCAGTATTTTGGGAGAGTACATATGCATATTCCCCGAAGATGTTTTGGTGGGTTTCAAATTTCTCTTTACTGCATCTTTTTTTAAATTTTATATGCTGGCACATTTTATACTTTGAGTCTCATATTAGAGCTAGCAGGCTTATAGGCAGGCAGAGCTTATATCCATCTTTATAGCCAGTCACGCCAGTTAAGCATGTAGGTTTAAAAAAATAGCATTTTTTTCCATGACCTAGGAAATGAGGTTGAGGCTCACAATAATGATTCTTCTGAGGGTAAGCTAAATATTTGTCTCCAGAAATATCTTTTAACTTAAATATATCAGTTTCATGAACAGGTATTCTGTGGTATTATGCCACGCAATACTTATGCTGCTGGTGACTAAAAATCTTATTGCTTAAATCACTGGAGTTCAGTTAAACGGCTAGCATGTTTTCCTATCAAATGAAGAAGTAGTTATTGAGTTTTTATAGATATTTATAAATTGTTAGATTCATAATGTGAGACGTTATAATTAGTGTTGGGTTGAATACAAAATTTATCGAATCTGAATCCCGATTCCGAATCTTTTTATTTATCGAATCCCACACACATCGAATCTCGAGAATCCTTATTTCAAAAAACTATGAATCCCAGTTACTTTTCAATTCAAATTGCATTTATAAAACAAATTCAAATCCATTTATATTTTCCAGTACAAGAAGTTGTTCCACAATTCTGTTCCCTATAATTCAACATTTATTCATGAGCTAAAAAATATAAACAAATTTGAGCAGCGCTGCGATAGGCGGCGATCACCACGCCGCAGTACTTTCGATTTAGCTGAATCGCTGTCTACCATCGGCTGCCGGCGACTCTCTGATCCTGGGTGAGTCGGCGATCGACGGCAACTGCGTTAGATAATCGCCGCATACGAAGAAGAAAGAACGTTCCGATGTAGAATTTCACTGGAAATATGCAAAATAAAAGCTCTTTTTTAAAATGTATGTCATAGTGAATTTCTGCCCAGATTATCAGCACTTATGACGGTAAAATAACGTCATTCATGAGATTATTACGTAGCGAGATCGTTATCCTAAGGTATGCCACCTGCAAAACAGGGATTCAAACTTATCGAATCTTTTTTGAAAGGATTCGATCAAATCTCGAATCCATGGATTCGATAGGATTCGATCGAATCCTAGAATCCTGACCACATCACTAGTTATGATGTTGTGCATTCAAGCTTGGCTCCATATCTTTGAGTTAACTGTGAAGTCAGCCAAATTTATACCCATGGCATAGTGGCAAATGGACTTAGTCAGCATTTGCTAAGGCATTCTCGACATTTTTTTAGGAAGTTTAAATACAATTTCCATTAATTTGCATTTTAATTTTATGTTCAGCACAGAATAACTTTGAATAAACTTAACACATTGAAGCCCATTCCCAAATATACCTTGAGCTTCCTGAATACACTTAATATACCAAACCCAAGTGCAGCTTGGGCTCTTTCATTTGAACCTATACAAAGATAACCACTAGCTCATTTTTCTTGTGTTTGGATTAGAGAGTATATGTACAGAGAAGTCAAATTGGTTTCACGTATGATATTTTATTAAATAATTGTTGTGCACATCCACTATATTGTTTGCAAGTTCGTTTGGAGCTTAAAACCATTGCTCAGTGATTTTTGATGAATTGTATTAGTTTCAGTGTGATACCAAAGGAAAATTGTAAAAATATTTCATTCTGACCTAACAATTAGAGTAATGATCTTCGGGCAAGAAAATGAGGATTTTACGAATTAAAGAGGACACTAGAAAACCCTCAAACCTGACAATTTTTCAAGGTGACAGTTAATTTTCTAGTTCTAAGTATTGTTCATGTGAGGAAACTACTTCATCAATTCTCACCAAAGCACCTATTTTAACACCAAGAGTATTGCTTTTTTCCTTCGCTGAACTGATACTAGGGTCCATAATGTTTTGATTAGACTCAAAGAAATCATAATTAGATATGATGCTCATGTTTTACATTACTTCCGAGTGCTTTTTTCTCTTTAAAGAAACATTTTCTCTTACTGTTCATCACTATTAGATTAGTAAATTGCCAGAATAGAACTTGCTGAGAATATGGTGGAATGCATGAAATATTATTGCAGCTATTATTGTTTTTGTCTCTCAGTATGTACTCTGTGCTTGGGTTACAAAGGCTGTTGCATCAGTGACCAGCCTCTCTATTTCTATTTTTGGGAATGTTGCTGCAATATCATGTGTAATACAAGAACTTTTCAATGATTTTCATATGACATTTCAATAAATTTTTTCTAAAACTCTTGGGTTTCTGTGCCCAAAGGTTAAAACCCATTTGGGATTCAAAGTGGAAATGGGTCAAGCTTTATGTAAGGGTGACTGGAGAATGGGGTTCCTGGGACCACCTGTTTTCATAATAACAGAGGTTATTTATTACTGTGAAAGCTGTTCCATTTGGTCTAATGTTATAATGTTTTATGTGTAATACTGTTAATGTGCAGCTACTGAAAGTCCCCTTTTATTATTCTCTTTCTGTCCCACCTGCCATCCTGGCCATATTCCTTTTCTCTCACATAATGTGTACTACCCTCCATCTAATGAAATCGATTGTGCTTCGTATTATGTAAAACCTTTGCTTGTTGTGTGCACTCCTGGTTCCTGCTGTTATAGCCTATTGGATTCCCAGCTGAACTGATTCCACAGTGCCAGTTCACGGTTGCACCCCCTGCACCACCCAATCCCAGGTTGACGCCAGAATTCCATTCTTCACTATACTTCCACTCACCACCACCATACCAACCTCCTCCAGATCCATCACCGATGGCCATAGAGGCCCCATCCCCCATAATAACACCACCTAGTCCTGAAAATTTATATGAAATATTGGTGGAGAACAACTATAATAGCAACAATGATGGCTATTATTGTGTTCAAAGTAATTGTGGCTCTGGCAGCCAAATTAGACGCCCCCTGTTGCCCGTCATAAGAGAGGAGTTTGTTGATTTCCTTTGAAGGCTCTCATTTTACATCTGGTTGGAAGAGTTAATTCATTTGTTAAGTCATTCATATCTGTTTTTGTGGAGCCGTATAACTTTTTGCTCCATCACCTCCTGCTCTCTTCATTCAAGGTTTATACTTTTTGATATTGTATGGCCTTGTGAACATTGATTCTCTAAAGTTGAATGTTTAATGTCTTAACATCACTATGGTTTTTCCACCTCATGTGACTAATGAAATAGTCTTTTAAAAGGTACTTTAAGGCATAGTTTGATGCCAGTAACAGGTTTTAATTCTTTTGTAGCAGTTTACATTCAAAAGCACTGCCATTTAATTGCGTAGCTTAAGTTTCGCTATGTAAACCAAGGTTTTGTTTGTTTTACAATGCATTTGCTGTTCAAGTGCCCTTGCTTACATTGAAATTGAAACCAAACGAGTAATAATCATTTCAGTGGAATGAAAGTTGAGTTAGTACTGAACCTTATGGATGCCATTTAAATTACAATAAAATATTTTTCAATGTGTATTGAAAAGTAATATGTGGTAAGTAAATTGATATAATTTATTTATCCTAATGAATTTTCATTGGCGTAACATCATTTCAATCAGTGATCATGGCAGAAGCCATTATGCATTTTACAATGTTGCTATTGGTCCTGCCGAATACTAAGAATGAGTAAAGTAACCTCTTGTTTGACATAATTCTATGCCTGATATTGAGCACTTGTTTTCTTTTTGAAGTCAAATTTAATATGTAAAAAAAATAAAATGCACGTGGAAAGACAGGCTTGCCCCCTTTTTCATTGTATTTTCTTAACAAGAAAGTTATTTTGAAGATTGAACTAGAATTCTATCCTAAATGAATAATTTTTTGGCTTACTGAGCTTTTACTATTTTTTTAAGTTACCAGAAAATATACATGCCTATTCAAAGTCACCAGTGTTTTTGTCATTCTAGCCTGGCTCCTAGAATAGAAGGACTCGTACTCCATTGCCTTGATCACCTCAGTAATTCAAAAATTAAATGTAGGGAGAATGTTAGTATTGCAAGGGTAGCATTTTAATTCTGTTCCCATTTGTTGTATTTTTCTGCATAAACAACCTGAGAGGCATGCAGCTTATACTCAGGTGTGTTAGTCATTTATGCTGATAATATTTTACCAAGAGATATTTTAACCCTTTTCAATAAATTTAGCCACTAAACCTCGAAAATCTGTGTTGATACTCATCTATCATCATCACATGGTCTTTAAACTAGCTTATGTAGGCAATATTTCATTAGACTGAATCTTGGATCAAGTGTGCCAATTTTAGGGTAGGTAATAATAGCGATTTTTGATATCACTAGAATTATGCTCTATTTTCAATTAACTCATCATATATATATGTATATGACATTGGTCTGTGATTTATTTAAAGAACTAGTACTTTTGAAGCAATTTGGATAATGACACTAATAATGTTGTATTGTTGGCTGAAACCTGCCTGGTCAAACGTAGCTTTGGGGATGTGCTTGTTATGGGACATATTCCTATCCAATAGTACCTAATAATTTATGAAAGAAAAGCTCAACCATTTTAAAGTGTAGTAAAATGAAGTTTTATTTGCATTTTTAGCATGCATTTTTACCTAACACCATAATTTTTATTTTGTGTTGTTATCGTTTTCATGTTACTTGTGCATGTTTTCAATCACTAATTTTATTTTTGCTTGATTGCATGTTGTTTTTGTTGCCATTGCAGATAATCAGTGCAGAAATTATAAGCATTATTATTTAGTTATTATTGTAAATTTTCAATGTTAAAAATAACATATGTCAATCCTCTAGATTCCTAAAAGTTGTTCAGTTTTGCAAATTTTATAGGATGCAGTGGATGAGTATATGTAATGGTCATTTTTTAATTTTATTTAGTCATAAAAATGATCAAAGATGTGCTATTGATTTTTGTTTTTGTTTAATAAGACCAACTTTCATCGTTGTATCAATACTTAAATTTGCAAAGAAATAATTTATATTGCTATCATAATGATTCGCAACCCATGCCCCATTATCCATTTAGATTTATACTGAAATTTGATGAACTGAATTTATTTAATAACTTGGCCCGTTTATTCTTTCTCATGCACTCTTGTCATTGGTTCCAGTGAATCAGTTCTGAGAGATACATTTGGTTCAAATGACTAAGAACATATGAATTATGATGAATCCCTATCTGATGACATATGATGTCAGCATTTATTAATCGACCTTATTTCTAGATTTTGAAGTTGCTGTATTTATTTTAGCTCTTAGTTACCTGTATTATTTGAAGTTTAGGCATTGCTTACAAGCTTTGAACTTTGAGTTTTTGTGACCTCACCTAATGTTGTCTTGCCATATTTTAAGTTAACGTCATAAGCATCAAGTTTCTAAGATTAGAGCAAGCATTGCCCTGAACCTCTTTCTCATGCATGCTTACCTTTCATTAACGTTGTGGTTACTTTTTGTTTCTTCCCACTGCTATTCCATTTCAAACCTTCCTCGCTGTGGCACCTTTCACCACTCTACAACCTACTACCTCCCTCCACTTCTGCAATCCCTCAACTGGCCTCTCTTTCACCTCCGCACCCCTCTTGTACATATGTTTGATGATTAATGATATGGATTGTAACAAATATGTTGCCGTGTAATGTGTTTTGCCACTAAAATCCTCTTTTGTTGTGCACATTCTCATATTATTTTATTCATCCCTTTACTTTTGCCTCCATTCTCATGGTTTTCCTAATATTGCATATCCCGCTGTGCCCCCTAATGTGTGAACAAACATATCGTGCCCATTACTTTATTTTCTTCTGTATATTTCTTTTATCCTAAAATATTTTTGATGCATCCCTCTCTCACACATTATATTACACGTCGTGTATATGTGTTATAAATGTGTTCTCTTTCCCAACATTAACCCTCCAATATGCACATTTCTGTAAAAAAAATTCCTTTTCCATAAACACTTTTGTGTGTGATCCCACCTGTGTGTTTGCTGTCTTTCCTATTCGTTCATCTCTTCCCCCACATGCTCCCATGAAACATTTTAATGTTCACATCCTTGTTGGCAACTTGAATTCAATGCCCTCCCTCCCCCAACTCCAACTGAACTTTCTTACATCCATTTCCCTCCCTCAGCCAGATGAATCCCTATCTGATGACTTCCTATTTCCCATGACCTCTCGCCTATCCTATGCCTCCTCTCCCGAGTCTGACCTTGACCTCTGCCCCGATCCCTCCTCCACATCTTCCCCCCTTGCCCCGTCCTCCCAGCAGCAGGGCGTGCAACCTGGTGCAGCCGCCCTGGGCATGGGCCACCATGGGTTTGGCCCCCTCAGAGGCAGTGCGGCCCTCAAGAAGAGTAACAGCGACCCAAGCATAGCGACTCATGAGGAAGATGAAGACACGGTCCGAGGTCTCTCCGGGAATGGTATCGCAAGGGATTCGGGTGCTGTGGCCGGCGAGGATGATGTGGCAGATGATGGCGATGTACCTGGCTACAATGCCCCACCCCCCTACTCACCTTTTAAAATGGTAAGCGATGAATTTGATAGAGTTAGGCTCAACTTTGTGAAATCTCATCGTTACACAGAAGATAAAAACTTTGTGAAATTTCACAGCATTTTTTTTAAATTATGGCAGGTTTCATCCAATAGTGGACATCATCAGGTACTGTTACGGAGAGAACTGATTTGTAAAAGTACCTGATGATGTCCAGTGTTGGATGGAACCGGTGGTTGATAAAAAATTTGGTGAAATTATACAATTTTTTATCTTTTGAGTTTTGTGTAATGGTAAGCAATGCCTGAATGGTAAGGGACTTTACAGTAAAAATAGAGTGGGGCACTGAGAAACTGCATTAATGTATGTATAATTCACTTTCGTCCTTTCCCTCATCATCCTTTTCCCTATTCCCTCCCCATTTCATGGCTAGTGTCTTAACAACCCTTGCCACGTTCCCTGTGCAATGGCTGGCAGGGTAGAATGTAGATACAGTAGCGTAGCCAGGGAGTGCGAATGCCTTCCCCCCCCTGCCCCACCCTGTGTTCTGGCACCCCTAAGCCTGTGTATTTTTCCACTCTTAAGACCCAAATACGTATAAATAAATGTGTATAATATGTTATCAGTTGTCATATTTTGTACAAACCCATCCACCTATTGCATCACCAAAATTTTTAAAGTTTAGTAAACTGGTTAATTTATTAGTCGGCGCCCCCTAAACATTTTCTGCCCCCACCTCCCCCTAAGCATTTTCTGCCCCCCTAGACCCAAATCCTGGCTACGCCTTAGTGTAGATATAGATACTATGTGAGACATAGCATAGTGATACTATAGCTGATTTGCAGGGGAAGCCTATCAGAGAAGACTGATTTGTGCGTTTATTTTTCTCCTCAGTAAAAATGCTTTTGATTCCTCCATTGTTCTCATTGAAGAACTGTTCCACCAGTTTTATAAGTTCTTTCAAACATATGGTCATGATTAATCCGGTTCCCTAAGTTTTTCTTGCACAGTACTTCGGAAAAAATTGGTTCCAAATTTCAGTCAGTTGAACTGCATCATTGCCATTGAACATAATGTAGCCTGAAGCCGATCCCATCAAAGATAGCCTGGTAGAACAGAAGATATAGAAAGATAGCCTGATGCTTGGCCACTGGCCTCATAGCTCCAGTTTCTGAAATGGGTGATGCCTCTGGACTCCTTCATCACAACACAAGCTTGGCAACAATATGAGAACCAGAATCGAGAAATTACAGGGAGTTTAGGTTGATCTAACTATAAACACATGAATTTCTCATGTAATTGGGCTTTTCATAAATTGACTTCCTTGTTTTTTTTTAATCATTGTGTATCTTTGATTATAAGTCCAAGTCTCCTTTTCACTGAAAAAAATTGACTAAAACCCTTGACTGTATAAGTTGAAATGAAAAAATCTGTTTTATCTCCTAGCTTCACAATTTGAAAAGCAAACCGTAAAAGGCGCAAGGATGAATATTGAAAAATGAGTGACAAACATTGAAAAAAAAAGATAGTCAAAGTCCCACTTATTCATTGATAAGGTCCTGAGCTGCAATGCAATCAGCCATGTAGATTTCTGTAGCATTCTTTGATGTGATTATCAGTGTTATTGCATGATGAGGCTGTTACTTAATCATCGTTTTTATAATTAGTGTCATTTAAGGTGGTCCTTCCAAATTTCACTAAAAGAGATCAATCTCAAATTTTAATATGAATGAATTTAAGCATTAATACATATGTGCCTGCAAGGTTGAGGCATTTTACCATTTACTTACAGAGATATTGAAGTTTAAAGTTAGCTTTTTTTTCAATCAATTTAACATTGCGCTTATGTTGGCTTGAACATAATATCAAGTTTTTTTATATTGAATAGAGAATATTTATTTAGCCACAAAAGAGATTAATGCCAAAAACAACAGAATACTAGTTAAATAACAGATGAATACGTTATTTTCGTTTCGAGGATCAACTCATCCGTATATTATCGTTGTACGAATGAAAAACAAATATTGGCGCTTTTATTATTGGTAAATATGGCACTTATTTATTTTATTGACTAATAAATTACACCATGCATATGTCTATTATGAGAACGTGGTAATGTGGTGCTACGTAAATAAAAGATATAATCATATATAAAAAGCTATCTGCTATAGTCTTCTCAATCAGCTGCCATGAAATAGGTTACGAAGGGAATTTTATTGTAAGTAGTAATTTAAAAAAAACTTTCATTGCAAATAAAAAACATTACTAAAATCTGTAACATAATTTTATTATTTTCGGAATGCAAAATAAAAAGGCAGTTAAGTATTAAATTTGTTTACTTCTCTTTATTTGGATTATAAGGAAGTAATCGTCGAAAGTGGTCTACTATTTTATGCAAAATAATTTTCTTATTGACTTTTTTTTGGTTTATCACCGTGTGCTTCAATAGCAATGCAGTCAAACAGTTTTCTCCTTCTGTTTTGTATAAGTGTTTCATATATTCATAAAAATACCCAGCCGCAGCTAATTTCTTAATCATATAATGTTTAAGATTATTTTTCATTGCAAAAAATATATGATTCGATTATTAGTTTCAATATTAAAAAATGGTTTAATGGCTGCTGAGGCAAATGACGTTGAAGAATGAAACAAATTGTCAATGGTTAGAAAGTAAGTTAGTGAGTTTCAGTTTGTTTCAAAACTATTTTTTTATTAACCGACCTTTTGAACGCAACTGATCATTCATATTCATGATGAAATAGTATTTTACTGTCTGTATTAATAAGTAAACTGTGTTTCTAAGCAACTGTAAATAAACATTTAGCCTCGAGTGGATTCACCTATGCGACGATGCCAAGTTCAGAGTAGTACTATACTCCATGGATAAATCGAAATATTATTTTTTTTGTTTTAATAAATCAATATGTTTCATATGTCTACAGAATTTATATCACTATGGAAAAGAATAAAATTATTTTCATTGATAAATTAGATTGATTTTTTAGGCTTTTGATATTTGCAGTTTACTATGATTTGCGTAGTAGTGTAAGAACTACCTTAACTCAACGTTTTTGACAGCAACGCCATGTAAAAAATTGGGCTATACAATAAACCCTCTAATACTACGGTCTTACTGGGCCTGATATTGTTAAGACTTAGTGATAGTTATCTACCCGATATTATAAGGTGCGATCATTCATCTGGGTAAGACACGGTTTTAGATTTCATGATCGGAACAAAGTTATGAGTCATCTGCCATAGGATGGGCCAAAATGTCTATGTGTTGAAAATTTAAGGTATTGAAGCTTTAATTTTTTCCTGTTGATTTTAACATACGGTTCGCGAAATTTTTATTCAATCAATCCCCTGCAAATAGTTCATTTCTACATTTCCTAGAGTTTTTAGATTGATTGTGTGCTGTTTGTGCAATTAAATGTTCATGTGGAATGGATCAATATCGCAAAAAGTAAATACCAAGTGTGTTTAGCAGTGGTGGGTCTTCATATATAAATATAACGCGTTTCTTGGCAATTATTCTCTGTGACTTATGCAAAATAGAGATTAGTATGGTTTTTGCCGCTGATGCGCAGAAATATTGACCACGAAAAAGTCACCTTATATAGTGACTCGATTATATGTTGAAGGTATTGTTTCATCTGCTGAAAAAATTTAGAAATTTCTCAACTTAAACTCTTAAATACAATACCTGTATGGTTGCCTATATATTGATGACTGCAAAATGGACTTCAGAAACAGTAAATTCCGCAGTGGAAATAACCTGATTATACCATTTAAACACAGTGAACATTACTCTAGCATCATGCATATTTTGAGAGTTCTCACATCACCATGCCTTACTCGTTGTGGCATTTGAGGTGTATTTTGTGGTGGTTCATGTCTGCTTAGTTCGCCAGTGTTCATTCATTTGTGTTCCAGGGGCAATCCTATGATCAGGGGGTGATGGGGAGTGCAGACAATGGTGGACGAAGGAGGCTATCCCATGGTGGTGATGGAAAGTATGGGTTTCCATCTCCTCCAGTTCCTCACCACCAGTCACCTCAGGTAGGAAATACCTAACCAGAAAGTAGAAATTTTGCCTAAAGTGCAGAGAAATGGATGAATTTAATTATCTCAGCTGATAACTTCCCTTAAATTATAAATACTAGATTTTGGCTGGTGCTTGAAGACTAGAGCAATGAAATGTTGTGATTGTGGTAGGATGCCAGGGGTCATCACCCACTAATAAATATGTATATAAGCACATTAATTCAGTTCGCTTGCCGCGAGTGGCCATCGTTTTTATAAACTTAAATGCCCTAAGGTAATAATGATCTGTTGAGGAAGAGTAGGACGTTATCAGAAATAGAAGTGTGAATGCTAGTTTGTCTGCATAAATGTTTCACTGTCACTGATTTACCATTTGCCTTTGGTCTTTTCTGCTTTTGAGATAGCTTCTCTTGCACACCCTTTTTTATGGTTTTTTCTTAAGCATACCATTTACGTTTTATATTCCTGCAATAGTATTTAATTTACCACTGTGCTTTTACTTGATACTCCTTTCTTCTCTTCACAACTGTACCATAATGTATGTACAATTAATGAGACAACTGGCGAAGATCATGGGCAACGTAATCATAATATCTTCTTTGATTGTTTAAAATAATTTTCTATTTTATTTTTATGATAATTAAGTAGTCTTACATTCATTAATTTTGATAAAAATGCTCAGTGGGCATTGTGGAGTTATAGATTCTACAATCTTTCTTCGTCTTCACAGAGGAGAAGTAAAGTAATTGGGTTGGATGAATCATGATAAGTTTTTGCTCTTTTGTATTTGTCCGATGTCGGAACATTTTTTGTGAGTGCATGAAAGTGAATCAACCTTTCTATTACAGAGTCACCACCATGGCCATTCTAGTGCTCATGCCAGTCAGTCCGCATCTCGGAGAGGTGGGCAGCAAAATCGCCATGGGCAAAACATGCATCATCAACACCAAAGTGCAGACTGTTATGGTTCTAATCTTCGTGTCAGTGGGAATGGCAATGACTTCGTTTCTCCACAGGTAATTGTATTATTTTTAAAGCCTGTTCTAGTGTAAATGATGGTTTTTGAAATAGTAGTAAATTTTTAAATCGTGTAATACCCAGTGATTTCTAAGCAGTATGAATCATTATAACTCAGTTATCACAAAATCTTAAAGTTCCTCTCAGTCTTTTACAAGTTTTGTCACCTATATGCTCTCTTGGGCCCATTTGGATGTTTTTGGGTCTTCCTAAAGGGGTTTCTTCATTGGCAATCACTCTTTGTATTACTTTGCTCTCAAGAAGGGTACAGATTGAGAATATGTTTAGTGAGAAATTACAGAAGGAAGTATGTATGTTCAGAATGGTGTAAAAGATGAGAGCTTTGTGAAGCCAATGGGGTAGAGAGAAGTATGATGGGAGGATACTTCAGGAAGTACTGAAAACAGTCATTCTTTGTCCTGTCACTGCCTTTAAAGAGAGATTGACATAGAGTTATGGAGATCAGAGTAAGGGAAAGCTTCTTGGTGGTAAGTCAGCCAAATATTCCTTGTGGATGAAAAAGCCAGGGTTCCTTTAGATACTGGTAAAACTGGGTTTCACGCTGACTAGATTGTTTGTAGGGGGGGGGGGCTTCGACAGGATCCCGGGCACTCAGACCTTCTTGACACATTGTGCCTACCCCATGCCTGTCTGTCGCATTCACGCTGACTAACAATTACATCTTGCTTTTTATTCTATTAATTACATACAGTGCTGGTCCAAGCTATTTTAAAAGTGTGGACAAAATTTTATTTGCCCACCCCTAACAAAGAATGTATCTGCCAATTGTGATTTCTTGAACCCCACATTAACATGTTCACTGCGGCGCACAAATCAGACCATATGCTTCTGAGTGTGGCGTTGCCCACACAGTGGGCAATGCTGAACATTACTGTGTATGCGGCGTTGTCCACCCCGTGGGCAACACGGAGTACAAACTTCCCTCTCTTCCCACAGGGTGACAATAAGGAGCTGGTGAGTAGGAGAGTACATACAAAATACAACAAAAAAAAACAGTAAAGAAATGTCCATTTTAAATAAAACAAAATTGGTAAAATTTCCACACAGTATGTTATAAACCACAGTTAGAATACACCACCGACCAAGGTTTTGGCACATAATGCCATTATCAAGGTGAACGTGTTAATTTGAGGGATACTCTTCGGTATCAGAACAATCCTCTCAACATTGCTGTTTCCTTTCCTGCCAGAATCTCAATTTTATATATATAAGTTGTCTCCAAGATTCAAGTTTAACTAGGGAAAGTTTTATTAAAGGGATTATGCACATTATACAAAATTCTTGTTGATGGGTTTAATTTCAACAGTAAATTGTTGGGCAATTTTAGCTGCAGTTCCTTTCAATGAGTTGGTGACAAGAATTTAATTAAAGAAATTGTTAATCAGTTGGTTTGATTGCGCTCTTTGTTGAGGTTTGTTGGGAGTGTCAGTCACCTTTATGGTACACCACTAAAGAAGGTAATTTTTGATGCGAATACATGGAGAGAGGAACATTTTCCGATTTTTGTACTTTCTGCCCCCTTTTTTACATTAATTAATAAGTCACTGACAACTGGCCACCTGGGACTTCTGCTCACACTGCCCATGCCTTGGAATGGCATTCACTACTTGCAGCCAGTCCCCGTTTTTTGCCGTTGTGGTTTTCATCGTCTCAGTCATACATCGGGTTAAATTTGATACCACGGATCCATAATTCCGTGGTCTTGGTCCGCTTATTCATCTCATTGATGTTTTTGCCTTTCCGTTTCTTCAGTACCCCACCATGTTTGAAGGGTTTTGTGTTGATTGTTAATTTTCAACAAGAAAGTAAACAATACCACGAAGAAGAGTGCATTGGTGCATACTTCAGTGTTGTGTAATGCGTAATGATCCACTTTTGGTTGTTCCACTTTACGTTGCAATTTTTGAGAACATAACCTGATTAAATAATGGAGACTGCCTGTACATACTTAATTGGTTTTACTCTTTATACATATTCTATCTGTAGAAATGTAATTTGATTATTATTTTTCCTCCCATAAAGTTTGCCTTTGTGAAATGGTAATTTCATGCTAAATTTCATGTTCCACATTTGGTTAACAGAGGTGCAATGTTGCTGATAGCAGCAGGAATATTAAATTAATGTTTTGCAATATAAAAAGATGTTTCCTAAAGCAGAAATAGACGATACATCTAATGATGACAATGGTTACTCAGTATTGCCTAAAATAAAAGTTGTAAAAAATATTTCATTAAATTTCCATTAGTAATGAAGCTTTTCTGATTTTATCTAATTATGCTGTTGTTGAAAAATAGTTCATACCTTCCGATTAAAACTGATAGGGATTTGTATTTGATTCAGTTTTAATGTTGTTATATTTATTTATTTACCTTTTGGACAAGGGATTTCGAATATTGTAAGGTGAAAAGTGATTACCTGCCAACTTTCGTATGTGTAGAAATTGTTCCATATGTTCTGCATGTGAAATTTGGGTGAAACTTAAAATCCATTTTTGGTGAAAGAATAAAGACAGTTTTATTATTACATAAAATTGACATAAAATGACCTAAAATTTTGATTGCATTCGTATTCCTTTGCACACAAAAAATCGGTCTTCCCACTCATTGCTGTCAATTTTGCTTCCTTGGAAATGGGTAGGAGGAAAATTCTTAGTAGTCTTCTCCATGAGGTGGAACTTTTGTGATTTATGGCAATGATGTATGATGTATTTAAGCAACAATACAGCAGTAAGTAACTATTTTTTAACAGCTCTACTGATGTTAGAAGAGAGACAGAATCGAAATGTATGTGGAATTCAACTATTATTGACCTAGATGAAAGGGTCAAACATGGAACTTTCTGTTGAAAATAAGATAAAACTGATGTAAGCATTCCGATTCATCATCTAAATCTGATGGAGCAAAGAGTGGTAACCGCCACCTGCATCACTCTTAATAAGGGACACGGGACATGGTGCTCCCAAGAGCAGATGGAAGTGACTTGTGATCTTCTAAAAAATCCACTTCTCACTCTCTGCTTTACTGGAGGGCTAGTAGGTATGTCCTTAGGAGAAATACACTTCTGATCCATTTTTGACGAAGGGAGAAAACAAGCCCTGCCAGAAAAAAAAAGTCAGTGCATGTACTCCAGACAAACTTTTGTGAGAGAATATAACAAGAAATCTAAAACACCAACACCAACCTAGTCAGCTTCTAAAAGATTAGGGATGAAAGAAATCACTACCTTTATCATATACATACATATTGCTGGACGTGCTTGCTACCATTTCTAAGAAGGGTAGGCGATAGCTTCGCTGAAAATAAAATGGTTTTAGGGAAGGAGTGTTAGCCAGAGAGTCTTCAAAAGTTACTCATAGTGAGTTAACAGGCTTCATTATATACCTAGGCAATCAAAGTGGTAGGCTTGAGACCACTTAGACTGATAGATAGATAGATTTAGTTTGAGTGGCGGGACTCCAAACATAGAAGTCCCTAGGCACTTAGACCTGCCAATCCATTGTGCCGTACAGAATCTGCATATCATCCAGAAAGTCCTATTGTCTTACTGATGGCCATGGTGTCTTGAATGGGGATGTCCATGATTTCTTTGGGGTCCATAAATGGAGCTCCAGGGTATTTCATGCAAGTCCTTGAAATTGTAGGGCATTCGCCTAGGATATGTGCTGTTGTTTCATCATCCTCTGCACACCATTGGCATCTAAGTTAGTGTACTACACCTAAGAGGTTGAGGTGTCTGTTAACATGATATTGGCCTGCCATTAGTCCAACAATCCTTTTTGGTTGGCTTCTATCAAAGTTAGTAGTTTTCTTGCAATGCTAAGCCTAGGTCCCGCCATGTGGAGTTTGGCTTGTCTTAATTCCTGTATGGAGTCCCAGATCTTGAAGTGCTTGGAAATTTTTTTCTGCTTGGAAAATTTATTTTTATTAGAATATATAATCACCAATATTTTAAAGACAAAATATAACTTCTGCAAATGTAAAGTAAGCAAAGTGTAACTTTGTAAATCCATGCAACATTGCATCTCACTTTATGCATATTTTTCTCAAAATTGCACATCATAATAGTAAAAAGTGCTGGCTAGATATCCATCCTCCAATCTCTGAACTCCTGATAACAGGTGTAATTAGAAAGACTGGGTCAGTACCAGTTGGCCACTTTGACTGACTAGATATTGAAGCCTGTGAACTCACTTCTTGTAATTTCCTGTTGATGCTACAGTGCAGCGAAACCAGTTAAAGTAATAAATACATTCTGTGGAATGAAAAGTTATTAATTTGAAGTTTTCTTAAAACGAAAGTGCTCTTCTCATAATTTTTCCCTCCATCAACCCCACAGCAACAGAGGCATTGCTCTCCATTGCTTGCACACTCCCCACCCCACTCGCCATCTGGAGGCTCCAACAGGAATCATGCGGTGCCCGATCTTCCTCCTCGAGTCGATCGCACCAACAAGCCAGGGCGTTCACCATCCACTCTGCGCTCTGCCACCGAAAGATTGTTCGGTGGTGGTAGCAACGGCAGAGGGGTGGGCGTTGGGGCCAGTGCAAACCAGGGCGGTGCCATTGACAATGGAGGGTTCGGTCATCAACAGCAGTACCACAGCGATGGCAACTACATGAATGCTCAACGGGGAGTGGCTGCTGGAAGTTCCCTGGAAAGGCCAACCACCAAAGGGGTGAGGAAGCAACCAGCTACCATATATCTTTGAGTATAAGTCAAAGTCTTCTTTTCGAGCTGAAAATATCAACTAAAATATGTGACTCAAGTATAAGTTGAGGTGAAAAAAATTGCTGAATCTCCTTGTTTCACATTGGTTATGTGATATTTATGCAATACCATTGGTCTTGTGAAATGCATTGATACTACGAAGTGGAAGTACCATGTGTATTTTACAGTGGTAGGTCCTAAGACGAAACTTAGAACTTAAATCTAGTGCATTTCTTGGCGAATATTCTCTGTGGCTTATGAGTAATAGAGATACATATGGTTTTATGCTGCCGATACATAGAAATATTCACCTTGAAAAAGTCACCTTATTTAGTGACTCAACTATATGTCGAAGAAAAGTTTTGATTAGCTGAAAAAAGGAAGAAATTTCTCGACTTATACTCGAGTGTATATGGTAATTGAATCCCTCCCCTCACTTTCCTCTTACTTTATAGTGTTGATGGGGAATGTTTCCCAGAAGCACCATCGAGGGCAGAAGCCATGCTTTAACCCTTTTGCTACGAATGCCATGTTAACACGTCACAGAGTTTTCAACCCATGCTAATGAATGCTCTTTATAAATGGCATCAATTTTCAACACAAGAGAAGGAACGCCCTTTCGGGAACGTGAAAGGAACATGAAAAAGAAATTCGTTTACACGGCTCTGTGGGCAAACAAGATGCAAGCAAGAAAAACGGTCGCAGTTGTCATTAGGGACCCCACCCTGCTGGACATGGAACACTTTCGTCGGCCTGCTGGCAGAGGTTATCTCAGCCCTTTCTCTCAGGGACAGCCCCAGTCACAGCATATGACCACAGTCAACTATTTGTTTATGAATTTGATTGTTTCGGACTTGACTTCTTGGAAGTGATAGATATCCATTTTGAATAAAAAAGTTTGTACTTTTCCACACTAAATTTATAAACTGCGACCGGTTACACCTTAATAAGGCATCTTCTGGCACATGCTGAAGCTTAGGGCATACAATATATACCCAGAGAAAGTTAAAAAATGGTGGGGGTTGGTTTTAAAATGGGGAGAGAGGAGTAGGCCAGAAGATGCCTTATTGAGGGTAAACCAGTCGCAGTTTTTAAATAAGTGTGGAAAAGTACAAAGTTTTTTATTCAAAATGGATATTTATTTATACAGTGGATATACTTGAACTATTAGTTGCATACTTGGGAAATAAGAGCTCAAAAGTGAGTTCTTTGTGTTCCACTGAGCATTTACAAATTTTAAACAAATAACATCAACTTTAACCTAGTTGTTGGGGATATCCTTTAAAAAAGAACTTTGTTAATATGTTATTACTGCAATGTTCCATTTAAAATTTGTAAATCCATAGCTAATCATAGACAATACACTTTTGAATCTATATTTTCCGAGCATGGAAAAATATTATTTTAGTCACTCCACTGCATAAACAAATAGTTACTGTGGACATATGCCGTGGGTGGGACTGACACTGAGGCAAAGGTTTGAGATTATCTCTGCCCACTGGCCAAGGAAAAGGTCTGGCTTCCTGATCATCTGGGTTCCAAGATAGATGAAAAGCATACCTGTTCAATGCCTTACCAAGAGAGATGTCTCTACAGAGAAGTTGATTTAAATGCTCGTAGCACTGGAAACGGGGGAATCATTGCCCATTTCAAGGATCTGGTACAAAAGGGTTTATGTCCAAAGCCCATATTACTTGATACTTGAGGATGCTTGCTATAGTATGATAGCTTTCCAGTATTGTGTGATACAGAACCAGCATGCTGTCTAACTAGCATGACCATTATCATATTCATTGAGGTACATGATTTCATTATAGATGGGGTACTATTTTGCTACTCATTCCCAGTAGAATCTAGTTATTGGTGAGGATTTCAACCTTCTGTCTGTAAACTGGTAAACCTATACCGTCGTAAAAAGATCGAGAAACCAAGGCACTAGCAAGACATTGTTCAATGGGCTCAACAGAGGAAACGAAGTATTAGACCTCTTAGCCATCAGTCACCCTGCATTGATTAAATATATCCTTGAGGACGTAAGTGATCAGAAGGCTAAATTTTGCAATCTTAAAAACAACAGAAGAGTCAGTAGCAAAACCAAAATAAAATAATTATTTTAAAAATTTTATTTTGTTTAATTCGGAGAAACGATGTAAGTTCCATTCTCAGAATTCATAGATAGTACAACGGATGAAAGTATGGAAGTAGCATAAACATATTGTAAATTCAGATCTTGGAAATTTTTATGTAAATAAATGAATGAATACCCAGCTAGCACAAAGCCGACCGTTTACTTGAAATTGACGGCAATATGTCATCAACAGGAAGGCAACAGCCTCAGACGTTGATGTCAACGTTACGGCAACATGGGTGCAACAGCAGGTCAAAATCACCATAAAATGTCACCAAATTAAGATCAACCTGCAAGTGTAGATGTCACTCTGACTAGAGTGACATCTACAGGCACTTTGGAGAAATAGAAAAAAAATATGACTTCAGTGGGATTTGAAGCTGTATCATATGAACATCTCAGGTTGACTACCCAACTGTTTACCACTAGGCTAACAGCTCTCATTTTAGTTAAACATGGGAATGAGGCTATTTCTTCCGAAAATCATAGCTAATACACGTAATGACTGACAGTAATTTTGTAAAGGTGGACAAAGAGTGCTTGCTATTTTTTGACCATACATACAAACAAAAGCCATTAGCCATCAGAAATAGAACTTGGTGCTTTTAGAGATATCCAGGCTGGAATCCAGCTTGATTGCTATGTGGGTGAGTCGGCTGAAAATCTTTCCGTGAATCAATCCTTACATCCTTAATAAAATACCAAAATTTCCCCAAAATATTGTTCCACAAAATGAACTGAATAAGTCATATTACTCATCGTTCACAGATAGCGCTTAAATATATCCAATGTGCTCACAAAATACACAATACAAGAAGCAGCAATCGGCGCGGAACAAGTAGGAAGCAGCGGTTGTCGTCATTTTGCCGTCAAACTCGGCGCAACAGCCGAGCATCAACTGTTGCTCCACCATTGGCTTGGGCGTTTAAGTGAACCGATTTGAGTGTGCTAGCTGGGTATGTTCCAAAAAAGCTCAAATGTGAGAGTAAAGACCCTTGCTGGTACAACAACAAAGTAATGTGGGAACTCAGGAGGCAGAGGACTTTATGCAATATACTGAAAAATACTGCATAATATGGTAACAAAATGACGAAATTCACAGTTAGAAAAAACTACAGTGATGATGACAAAAACAAAGCATGACGCTAACATGAGACTCAACATTAACGTGAAATTCGCCATTGTCCTTTTCTATTTCCTTTTCCCTATTTCCTCCCCTTTCATGGCCGGTGTTGTAACACCCCCTGTCACATGCCCATGTGTTGGCTTGCAGGATGTTGATGTAATCACTGTTGACCAATCTAATTAGCTTTTACAGTTGCTATGTGATCTTCACCTTTTTAAATCAGCACCCTATACCTGTGTCAATGAGTAATTTTATGGCCATTTAGTCATCAATAGATGGAAATGTCATGACAGTTGTTTAGGTTGTCTGCTGCCTTAGATTGATTTAATTGTAAATAATAGTGGACATGCACTGTGATATAAATGAAAATACCACTTCATTACAAGGTTAATGATTTTGTGAGACCTTCCTTAGGATGGCTTGAATCCAGTAGCCAAGCCAGGAGGGGAGCAGGGGGGCAAATTCCCCTCAACCCCGTGATTTGGCTCCCCTATGTCTGTGAATGTTACCACTCTTAAGTCCCAAATACGTATAAATAAATGTGTATCATGCATTGTCAATTTTCATATTTTGTACAAACCCATCCACCTATTGCATCACCAAAATTTATAAAGTTTAGTAAACTGGCTAATTTATGAGTTGGCGCACCCTAAGAATTTTCTGACCCAAAACCTGGGTACACCACTGCTTAAATCATGCTTGATTCCATCCTTAATATCAAGTCTAGCAAAGAAGCTAGCATACAAGGTCTTGCATTGGATCAAGTATCATGTGATATCGGCTTAGTATTCAGAATTTTGTATTTCAAAAGATTATTTTTTTTCGAGAAGCTTTAAATTGATGATATCTCAAAGTAACCATTTGTTCTTTAGCACGTTGAAGCTCATGGTTTTTCATTACCATTTGGACCTAGAAACCCAGGGATTTTGGGTATATGTGAGTAGTCAAATGCTAATCATAAAAAAGTTCTTCTACTGGGCTCAATGAGGTAGAACAATTTCAAAAAAGATAAGCAGATCAATGGAGATGGCCCGGGAAACAGCCTTGGATGCCCAAACATAAGGAAAATAAGCTCACGAATCTACATTGATTCAAATAATAGAGCCTAAGTTCAGGCTTGGGAAGTTGAGTGTGAATGTGTAAGCCAAGGTAAAATCAGGCATGGGCTTCAAAGTGTTATAAGGCTCATTAATTTTTAAACATTTAATCAATTCCCTGAGATCATATGTTGTTTTAATTTTATTCTATATCTAAATATGTAATGCATATTTACCCTTTAAATTACTGTTGTATCTGAATTTTAAAATACGTTCTGTACATAATTGGTTAAAAATCTCTATAATTCAGTTCTTCAATCTAAAACAAAACCAAAACAAATAATCAATTCTCCCTCATGAAGTGTATGCATTCTCTGAAATGAGTGCACTGTTACTATTGGAATATTTTATGAATCTTGTTATGATTATCTAAGAATCACTCTTAAAGCGTCGCAGAGAATTTTCCAGCTCAATGAAGTGGTAACTCAGAATTTTTAAATGATCTAGGAAGTTATTAGTATTTTCTGGTCATTTTTGGTTAAGGGCCATGATAGCATGTCTTCATCCTATGACTCCTTCAACCGAATTGGACCAAATGCACATGATGATCTGAAGTCTGGAAATGGGACTGCGACAACAAATGGTGCTCCCTCTTCTATGGGGTCGATGCAGCGACTTCATGACCCCTACCGCTTCACTAGGTCCACTGCCCAGCCCATACGAGAGGGTCAGCCCTCTAGTCCGACCACAACCAATAATATGATGGATTACAGTGGGAAGTACAGGTGGGTTATATTTAAAATGAATAGTAAATTCATTTTCATCTGAGATTTGTGAAGGATGATAATTATAAAATTTTTTCTTAAAAAAGATCATTGCATTTTTATATTATGTACTGATATGATAATGTTTTCTTAAGAACCTTGTTATCTCTTGCTGATATTATCCAGTGAGCACAATGGTACGTTTGCATGTGACTGTTTTTGAGTTGACGCACACTGCTCTGCCAATCAGATGCGATATCCTCAACACAGATTGCATTGACGCGGAAGTTGCTCATCCTTTATCTTTTGATGCAGCCTGCATTGACAACTGTGTCAGCCAGGAGGATCCATGCTTTCTGCCTGTCATTTGTTGATCACATGATTGTTTCCCAAGGATTGTGGGTCATCTTCAGATAGTTGAACTTTGGCAGGAGCATGGTCTGTGATGATTCCCACGCTGCCTTTGAAATGATTGTGAAGTAGCTGCGTTTTATGACAATTTTAGCTGTGGGAATAGGTTATGTAGGTTAACTAAAACAAAATAGGTAAATAAGAAAGTGAAGGCATGTCCTTGACATTCTTGTTCTGAATAAAAAAAGACGTATTGATTGCATATTGAAGTGCATTTTGATATAGCTGCATTTTAATTGTACTTGAAGCAGTGGGATTGCATTCAGAGGCTACGAAAGAATTCTTATCAGGATTTGAAACGAGTACATAATGGAAATGACGAAGGCGTGTATCAGATATATAAATTTCAATTCTTTCTCAAACTGCAGATAACAAATCATTCGCTTAGAATCGCCGAGACAAGTTTCATATTAAAAATATCGAAAACAACAGAAATAAATAAAGTTCTGGTGAGACTCTCCGACACTGTTTTAGAAAATATTTCAAGTCCTGAGCGTAAAAAAATGTGACTTGAAAAAAAAAAGAAAAAAAAATATCACCCGAGTGATGCACAAACTGGCATACCTGCTGTCTGGAGTTGAGATCGCTAACCTCTAGTCTTCAACATTAAATGAAGACAATAGAGAATTATGGCATTTTATATCCTAAAGAGGGCCTGCCCATGGCATGGCATTACATTCTTGCCTCCAATTTGAGTTATTTTTGATGCATATGGTTCTTCATAATGTTCCCGAGGGTCTTATTTACTCGCGATAACTGTCATTGTTTACATATACCAAGTCAGGCTTCATAATTTGGGGTGGATACTGGCACAGAAATCGTAAATTATGATAAATACTTGGAACATGTTTCAGTGTCCTCTTCGCCTGGGACGTTTGTGAGGGAAATTATACATTAAGTTCTGATTGTGCGAATAAATGACATTGGATAAATATCAAGAAGCATGGTATCAATGATTTAGTGGAATACTTAAATTACCAATGTACGGCAAAATACTCTATTGAAAGTTGTTTAGAAAATACTAAGTGAGGGATTTCCCTTGTTTCCCTTTCATCGCTAGAAATATTTTATCGTTAATTTCGACCATAATATGCCTCGTACAGCCTACAAACGCATTTCTCAATTTTAAGCAAAATGGACCTTTGCATACGTCTCTCCATTATTTGACATGGTATGATTCTTTTCTCTGCTTCTGTGGGTTGTTAGATGTTTTCGAAGGTTCGATGTTGATTTTGGAGGCCTGTGCGAAGTACACTTGGAGCACAGTTTACATACTTCATGGATTACATACTGCATCAGGTCAGGATAAATCGTAAAACTCCCCCAAACCTCTGACGACATCATCCGTTGATATAACCTTAACTAGCAAGTCAATTCAAAATTGATTCTGCCGTGTAGCTTATCTTCTTTTGTTGATTGACAACTTATCCGCATGCCTCCCTGTCACTGTTGACTTAACTTCAACTCCAACACTGCTCAACACGCTTGTACTACTTGTACAGCCATGCCATCAGGTGACATCGTTAGATTGCAATGATTGTGACATCAAAATTAATTAGTAGATTGAACATATAGAGGAGTATTAAGAATTGTTGATAATGCTCTTTAAAAATATGATATTTTAAGCTATGAATGAAACATTAAAGAATCTTGTGCAAGACACTGGCTGTGACCTTGAAGACGATGAACAGCATTTCAGGTTTGGGTGCAAAATTCAAGTCCTCGCCACCGCTCCGTGCCAGTTCCTAAGTACTGGCTTAATGCGATCGGTTCTCGATACTGGTTCTAAGGGCCAAGAACTGGCAGTTCCGAGAACCGGATACCGGAACAGACCCATCTCTACTAAAAATATTCTTATCTAGATTATGCAGGTGGCAAAAATAACAATTTTTACAGTTTATTATTAGTTACAACAATACTAAACAATGTTGAAAACTAAAATCATTCTGTTAATGTACATCAGTTGTGAGCTTATAGAAATCAAGATGAAAAATATTTATTCTCATTTTCCTAGAGTTTCCAAGCATAGAAAACCTAAGGTCTGACTGTACAGTAGTCTAAGGAAAAAGTACAATTTTTTGGCTGAAAAATCAGGTCGGACTATACACGAGGTTTGCTTACACACAAGTATATGGTATTTGATACAGTGTAATAATTACTAGTTCAGTCATAGTCTAGGGCATCTTTTGTTTCAATGATTACTGACAGTCATTTTGGATGGCAGTCAGTGTGGATGTTTCAAATTATTATCTTTTTTACTTGGCTTTTGAATAGATTAAGTGCACCACTTTCTTTATGACTCAGATGTCATGTAGATTTATCAGGTTTTGTTTGTTTTTCAGAATTAATTTATTTCTGTGATTTTTTATTGTTGAAATGCATATTTGTTGAAAGAATTCAATTATGTTGACATTGATTTGATGAGCTGATATGCCGTTCAGAATTATGGAATATATTTTTTTCCAAAAAAATATTTCACTGATTACATCTTGAAAAGATATGGACTTTTATCTATTTTAGACTATTCTGTTTAGATCTTTGGTGTGAGATTTGCTCAAAAGTTACTCCTCTCTTAGTTTGTGAGGGCTTACAAATCTGTCTTTTTTCTGATTTACCTCTTCAGTATTTTGTTTAATGATTAATTTTCCATGTGACTGGCTCTTGTTTTCAGAAGTTGTTTCCAAATGAAGAGGAGTGATTCTTTCTTGCCCATTCTGAAACAACGGTTGCTCCTCTCCTATTATAAAAATAACACCTTAGTATAAAGCATCTGCTTGACTCTTTTTATCATACCGTGCATTACAATTTTTGTATTCTTTGAAACCCATTTTGACTAGATTTGAGGAAGTGTTATTGGGAAATTGTGTATTAATTGGAATAAATTTTTTTTAATAGCAATATACTAGGGATGAATCGATTCCACTTTTTTTCGATTCCGATTCCATCGATTCTTATTGCTAATAACAGGTGGGATATTGATATACCGGTATCGTATGACTATTATTTAAATTCAAGTACTGGCTGGAATAAAATAACAAAGACAATTAAGTCGCTCAAAAAGTGTATCCTCAGCTTATAGTCTATGTTTAAAATATTTATCTATATGGAATCGGAATCGACTTTAGGCGATTGATTCTCGATACCAATTCTAAGCCTGAGAATCAGTGGAATCAAGAATCGACATTTGCAATCGACTCATCCTTACAATATACATTCAGCTGCTTTCAGCATACATAATAGTCAACTACCCTGCACAAATTAGTCTCTTACTTTTCTAGTAATTGTGATTTGAATGCATAATAGTTAATTCCTTATTATCTGATTGGTAACTACAGGTATCCCTCATCAAATGCTGGGGTTAGGTTTCTGAAAAACCCTGTGGTTGGTAATACCACGGTTTGCAAACCATTACGTTTATGGGATATCAGGGGTTAGGTTTCATATCTGCAATTCAGTGTGTAAAATTTAGCACAACTTTATTTTCGCTGTAATAATGCACACACATTTACGTAGACATGTTTCCTCCTACTTTTTGATATGATCTCTCGCACGATATCCTGATAGCACTGATAGCTGTTTCAAAAAGATGAGCGGAGAGTAAAGTGCCCTCTGTATTGGAATTTTTGCAAAAAGTGGAGTTGCTCCATAGCTAAGTAGGTCCTGTAACATCAATTTTACAGAATGAAGGATGTAAGTGATCCCAACATAAATACATCTATGTCGTATATTATTTTGTAATAATATTTTTTAACAGTGAATACTTGTCAATAATAAATTAATGAAAATATAGTAAATGTCAAATGAATGCTTTGAATTATATCCAGACATAATCACGTGACACTACCAGCCTGTAGAGCTGAGTGAAGAGCACTAAAGTCATGTTTGTGTGTTCGTAGGTGCCTTCGGCACCTATGACCACTTTGACCCATGAACATCATGTTCATGGGTCAATCCTTGCATGACGTAAAAAAAACTGAATAAAAAAGCATACTGTATTTCCACGGTGCAGTAAAATCATGACTTTATATGGGTGAGTTATTTTGTAACAGATGATCGAAGGAAAAATTTGTGATATAGCTGCAGAAGACAACCATGTAAAGTTATATCACATTCCATGATTGGCGAAGCTTGGTAAAAATTTGGGTACCACGTGTATTTGAATCTGCATTGTAGGCAACTGCATGGGGCAACTCATAGACCGAGGTTGGCGAGGGAAACCCCTGTCGTTGAGAAGACTTGTACTCAAAACACAAACCATGGATACTCGAGGGCCGCAGTTGACAAAGCCTTGATTGACGAGGGATACCTGTGCTGATTCCTCTCCTTCATTATTCCAAATCAGTTTCTTATCACTCTTAGGAGCTGCTTTTATCATTTTCATTCTCATCTGATCACAATGATTATTTTAGGTCTTCTGTATGCACCTTTTCACTCTCTCCAACTACCTTACATTCGTCAATTGCTTATAAACAGTGATTAGTATGTGTACAGGTATATCACCAGGAACGTACCATTTAACATTACAAACATTCTTGAAGTTTAAGAAATGCATGGAGTATCTAGATATTGAGTTTGGGAATCATGAGAAATTTTCCATCTGATATTCCTGTTCACTTGGAGATTTTTGTAATGGGAGAATATGTATATATTTTGGGAATGTTAACCATAAAATAATACATTTTCATGAATCCTCATGCTTGCATCACTTATTTTTCAATTGAACTGTGGACCTCGATTTCAAGAACTTTGGGCCTGTATAGCTCTTATATTCCATTCAAGAGCAAGCAAATTCCCTTTTGTTACATCTGATTCCATGTGGGCTTCATTTCCATGTCCATTTCCATTTAAAAACCAACCTGCGATGAACATCTCTTGTTTCACATGTCTTAAATGAAAGTGAAACATTAAAATGCACAGTGGACCCCCGCTTTACGATGGGTTAGCTTTGCAATGGATTTAATTTAAGATCTGCATGCTAGGAATTTAAAAGCTCGCTGATTATGAGCACGCCCTTTAAAATTTCCCATTTCGACGATTCAATTAAAGTTTAAATATTGGTTAAATAACATTTTAAATCATTGAATTCCAGCATATTTTGTACCTATACTATATTGTTTATCACTGAATGTATTAGCGATGATTTAGTTAAACCGATCTGTCGTCCGGTAATATACTGATTCACTTTACGATGAAATTCACATTACAATCGGTCCTATGGAATGGATTACCATGGTAAAGTGGGGGTCCACTGTCTTTAGTTTGGTTAAGCAGTTTCAAATTCGGTGTGAAATACCTAATAATCTTTGACTCTGTTGTATCTTATTCCTCCTATTATTTCCTCCACCAAACTTCTGTTTCACTAGTATATTGCTTATCTTAGAATACCTTTGGAGTTTTACCAAAAATGTGTTCCTCTTTTAGTGCTCCATAGTGCAAAATTAATTCATGCATACCTCTTTACTTGTAGTTGTTTGCCAACTTTAGTCAGTGCAATTGTTATTTTTTGTGCTGAACATTTTTTATAAACTGCATATTTTTTTAAGGCTGCATGGTAAGTAGTAAGTATTCTTTATTTTGTAGATGCATAGCTTTTTTCCCCTCCCAGCTTCTAATACAGTTGTGCACTTTTTTCCCCTAACCAGCCGGGAGCACCGATCCAAGCCCGGTCCCCCTCCTCCTGCCACTAACAGTGGTAACATACCATACAAGCCAGTCCCACCCCCTAAACCGAAGAACTATCGACCTCCACAGCAGCCTCAGAGTCACGAGAGTGCTTTCTGGGGTGGCGGAGGAGGCAGTCACCTTCCCCACCCACCTCCACCCCCTCCCCCATCCCACTCTCGCTCCTACTCGGCTCACATCCCAAACGGAGGGAGCTCACGGGATGGCGGGAGCGAGGACTTGGACTCAGGAGCCACCCCAGGGGGCAGCCTTGAGCGGAACCACGTGGGGTCGGGTGGAGAGCCACCGTATCCCCAACCACCTTACGGTGGAGGAACCCACTCCCACCTTCACATGCAGCAGCAGAGGTCATCACCAATGGTAAAACCTCCAAGGTAGGTTAAAGAAATACGTGGATAAATTCAATGCAGAAATTCCTCTTGGATCTTCCACCATCTCAAGGTCTCCATGTTGCGTGTTGGAACTCTGATGCTGTCAGTGCTTCCTCACCATCTCTTGGTGGGACTGTCTAGCCGCCTGGCCTCTTGCATGCATCATGACAGCTGAGTAGTGTTGTGTGGAAGCCATCCTCCACCCTTGACTTCCAGCACCTACAGGATCAGCAGCTAGAAAGAGGAAGGAATTATAATCTGAGAATCACAAGAAAAAAGAACCTTTAGGAGGCTTATGAATTGTAACAATATTGAAATAAGGTTCTTTTTCTTGTAATGCTGGGATTGTAGTTCCTACCTCCTTCTTGCTGCTGATCTGGTAGGTGCTGGAAGTGAGAGTGTATTATGGCTTCCACACATTTATGCACAGCTGTCATGATGCATGCTTAAGGCCAAGCGGCTATACAGCGCCACCAAGAGCTGGTGAGGAAGCACTGATAGCATGAAAGTTCAAATTTAGGGTGACATTTCAGTGTCCAAATCAGGAATTGAAACAGACCGGCATGGACGAGAAATTTCTGCATCAAGCACTTAGGTAAAGCACCTGATCTTTTTGTATGCATATTATAAATGTATGCTTCTTACTCAGTTAAATTTTCTCTCATGTCAGAAACTACCCTACTACTTCACTTGTTGGTATTGCTATCCACATGTTTGAGCAGAATCATTCATGTTTATTATCCTGTTTACTGCCTGCACATTCTAGAGAAAGTATGCTGATAAGGCCATTTTCATGAAAATCTCAATGCTGCAGGTCCTAAATTTGATACATTCTATGACTTATTATTTCTACAGTTGAGCACCCATAATCCGGAAATCCGTAATCCAGGAGCACCTATAGTCTGGCAGTGTTGCGAAAACAACCTCATACATATTCCAAGAAATCAAAAAATCTTTTTCGTAAATATTGTTTTAAGAGATTTTGACTCTGCACTTTATTAAAATATTTCCTTTAGTTGCTAGAATATAATGTAACTTATAAGTATTTTGTGGTAATTTCATTTAAAAATAATTGCACATGCAATCGATACGTACTAATCATACGATTAGGTTACACACATTGCAGTTTGAATTCCTCGCTGTTGGCTGTGGAACCGCTACTTTTAGTTTAGTGACTTGCCGTGGGTATGCTACTTCATGGTGTGCACATTTAGCCATGCTTAAATATAATGCTTTATTAAAATTCTTTGCTACATACGCACAGCTATTGACCATGTCCGATCTGAGCAGGCGGAGCGATGCCAGAGGCATGAAGTGATGGCACAAAACTTTATCGGTTGCAGAAAAAGTAGAAGTTTATCATCACCAGCCTCCTGAAAGCAATGTGGATGAAGCAGACTAAACTGCTCCATTGAAATAAACCATAATTTCCTAACTCCCGATGATGGCATCAAAAACGATGAAACAACTGATCGTCAATCCCATTAATCGATTGACCGTGGCAAGGAGTGTTGCATTATGCAATATTTTCTTAGTTTTCATTTTTATTTCGGATGCTCAAGTTTTACTCATTATATTAACAAATACTACAAATACTAGCACTAGATATTTGTGAGAAGTTGAGGATTATTGAAAGTGTATCGTATGGAGGATACGTTGTTAAATTAGCAGTGCACTCTGGTGACTACAGTGCACAATATAGTAAAACTTACAAAATTATCCATCATAATTGGATTGTGCAAATGGACTTCAAAAGCAAATGTATAATAAATCAATTTTTTTGCTTATGGTTATAACCACTCTATTGCAGGAGGTAGCACAATCTATATAAATATTTAGCTAAACAGTCAGTTTGTAAGTGAGCCTTGGCAAGTGAATACAGGAAAGGACATAGCATGATATGCTTTGGGATAGGGATGTTCGGTGACCTTAACTTGTTTACTTCGAGAGAGGGCAAGTTCCATTCAAGTATCACTTAGGAAGGGAAGGGGGTTGGGTTCTTCTGGCTCTTCTTACATTGCCTCACCTGGCGTGGTTAGGGCAAGGAAACAGCGTTTTTACAGAAGTCATCCAAAATGATAGCTTCACCAAGGCAAAACATGATAAAGAAATTTATTTATTTTTGATATTTATATTTGATTTCCTCACAACAGTCTATAGAGCCTTTTACGTTGGTATTATAACATGTAACAATGGATGAACACAATTTTCTATTTATATCCTTTAAAAATGCCAACTGATATTTGGCTGTTGGCAGAGTTCACCAAATGTCAATGTATCTGCCAACTGAAGGGTTAATGGATATAACTACTATGACTCTTTTGCTCCTTCTTCCTAATTTTTAACAAGGTATTCTTTCTAGCATTGGTAGCTGGAGCCATTGCTTTATGATTGTAAAAGAACAAATAAATAAAATTTAAAATTAAAAAAAAATTGGAAATTCCTGAAATTTTAAAAGTGTAATGGTTACTCAGTCATGTTTAACACTAGGAAAAGAAAAATTTTGCGATTCATTTCTACCATTTAATTGGTGTTGACATTACCCAGTTTCAAGTTTAATGGGTTGATTGCTAGATTAAGACATTATAATTTTGAAACCAGGTTGTTTCAATAAACATGAAATGGTGAGAATGAGTACTACAGAATACCTTTTTTTTACCAATGAGTGAGTGTATTAAATATCCCTTGAATATTCATATAGTAATGTATTAAGTGTTCACACTGCTCGATTAATCTTGTGAGAAAGGATGAAGTTATGGATGTTTAATGTTACTGTCTTCTTGTTGAAGTTCATTCCATTTTGTTGTGCCTCAGGGGACAGTTTTACTACAATGTGCCTCCTCCGAGGGAGTATCCCCCTCCACATCCCAGTCATCACCACCATCACCATCACCATAGCAATGGAGGAGGCCCTGGAGTGCCTGACAGCCGTGAACTAAGTGGTCTTGACCTGACCAATCGAGAGCAGAGGGGAAGTGCCTTTGAATTGTACAAGAAGCCAAATGATCCCCGCCTCCTATTTGTGGAGCACGGAGCCATGAGGTGATAAACCATGAAAGAAATCAAAGTCATGAAATATTCTGTGGTTCCCATTAAATACGGATTTTTTTTGCTCATGCGTATTAATGTAGTGATTGGTGGTAAAATTATATTTAACTGCATCTAGTGGAAATTGTCGATATTCATGATGAATGAAGCACTTAGTATTCTTGCACAAATTATAAAGGGGTTAGGTTACGATTAGAATTAACCAACATAATGGCTTCCCTCATTTAATTCGAGCATTGGCCACATCAACCCAGTGTAGGATGCGGAGGCCCCCAAAAGGAGGCCCACCCCCTCTCCTCACAAGTGGAAGTCACCTGAGTAAAAGTGAAGCTGGGCGAGGGTAGATCTACACAGATAAGACGAAGGAGTGATCTTCTCGAATTACACAGATCTCTTTCTCGCAGAATGAGTCCCAAGCAGATGAATTTCTTTGAATGTTCAGGAATAACTGGTGAGAACATCTTATCTTGAGCGAGAGGGGTCTTTGGTGCAAAATTGGTTTTGAACCTTCAATTATTAGGAGCTAATGCAGGGACAGACCACTTTATCTGTCAACTTGACAAATGTGACAACTTTGTTGTTACCGGCTATTGTTCACTTGAGAGCGATAGCTAGGTGGCAGAACTGCCTTTTTACGCAGTTCACAGGATTCCAGAAACCTCAGAAAGGATGTTTTCCTTGCATCGTGATCAGCAATATTGAATCTCAATCCATAGTTATCATTAGTCATCACAATTATAATTAGTGCATCGAATACATAATACCTCCATTCGATGTGAAGGCAGCCTTACGAATGGTATATGATTTCTATCGAAGTCTTGTGTAGCAATATCGCAATGTGTATCGCTACTTGCAGGGTGTCATTTTGCTTTCACCTTAGTCCCAAAGTATCCGTAAAAATGTATGATGGAAATAAACAATAAATATTGCAAGTTGATAATTGCAATTTCCAATGTTTACATAAGATGAAGGAGCAGTCTTCTCGGGTGACTCTTATATTGTTCTCACTGAATGTGTACCACGATCATGAATTTTATTTTGTCCAAGTATTAGCAGTAATGTTTTTTTCATCTTGAACAAGAAGGCTTTCCGAACTTTACCTCAATTGTCAAAACTAAGGTGTCATTCACTTCAGACATAAGTATCAATACGATTCTATATATTTGTGCAGAAATATGCTGTAAGTAAAATTTCCATATAAATGAATGAAAGTACTCAGTATATCGTAATCTAAAAGCAACATTTCGGCCTTTATTACATGATGATGTTCCAAAAGGAACGAAAATGCTTGCCAAGTGGAGAAGCACTGCTTCAGCTCTCATAGTAGTAACAGCCCTCTTATGATCCAGAGTGGTGCTATGGAATAACCCACACCAAAATACGAGCCAAAAGAGAGAGGGAAGAAACTGTCAGTCTCTACTCATCACAGAATGTTTTAGCACAATCAGTCACGTAACACAAACTAAAAAAGTATCCAGTGTCAGCAGGGGTGGGGGGAGAGCGAGCTACGTGGTGAAGACGAAGAAGTCTAGTGAATCGGAAGCCCAGGTTAGCATGGCACTACCATCACGGAAGAGTGCCAATGAAGAAGTGTGACATGGTTCATGCTTGACACAATCGTTTAAATTATATCAAAAGTATTCATATTTTCTCGGTCTGAATTCAAAGAAAAATGATCCATTCCTGGCTATAAAATTTTTGGCCCGTATTATCCATCATGGCCTAGTAATTTGTTAGTGGAAATGGTTTATTTAGGCACAATGTACACATTAATCTCTTCAATGTGGTAGGCATCACATATGTTTGAAATAACTTATGACATCTTTACCACATGACATCTGAACCTCATGGAACAGTGAAAATAGTAGTTATTTATCTGCCAGCAATCCGTCATAATCATAATCTTTATTCATCTGTTGCACAACAAGCATTGTGGTAGATGTCGTCAGTCATAAAGCACCTCATGTGAGGTGTAAATGCTGATAGTCTGCAAATGCATTGTTTAGCGAGGTATCCTGCCCCCTAAAATAAAAGAGTTTGAGAATTAATTAAATTTGTGGAAGAATTGTTTCTTCCATCATGAATACTATAACCAGCTAAACCTATGGGCAAATGACTACATAAAAATTGGCGTGGTCACATATCTTGGTGTCCCCAATTCTGTGATGTATTTTCTCTCACTTTTTTATACCATATGTAGGTACTTGAGTATAAGTCAAGAAATTTTCTCCTTTTTTCAGGCAATGAAAGCCTACCTTTGACTTATAGTTGAGTCTCTAAATAAGGTTACTTTTTCTGTGACAATATTATTGTGTATCGGCTGAATAAAAGCATATGCATCTCTATTGCTGATAAGGCACGGAGAATATACACAGAAAAATGCATTAGATTTACGTTCAAAGTTTTGTATTAGGACCTACCACTGACTATTACACTTGGTACTTCCGTTTTGCAATATTTATGTATTCCACAAGGCCAATAGCATTGTGAAATATCACTTAACCAACGTGAAACAAGGAGATTCACTTTTCACAATTTTTTCACCTTGACTTATACTTGAAGATATACGGTATTTGTGGAATTAGGTTGCATAAAATTTGTTGAAGCACTTCAATGATTGAGACTGGATGTGAACACAGGACCCTTCCATATCAGAACAGCAGCTGAGCACTCTGCCATTGGGCTACACTTAGGTCGAGTTTTATTATCTCTGGTTAAATATTTTCCTAACTTGATAGGTAACTGAAATTGATATGTTCTCTCAATGATAATTCTCAAGTCAGCTAATCAGCTATCTGATGTACCTACTATACAAAACAAAAAATCTCATTTAACATCAAGTGAACAAAAATAGTATATCATCTTGTGGCTAAGTTAACCAGACATTATTAACTCTGAACCCCGGAGGAGATTTCAATGAATCCCATCTTGTAGGTCAGAGGAGATTTAAATGGAATCTTTGGTTTTCCACTGATTTAAATGGAATCGCCATGACGTAGTCACTACATTGCTCGACGGCATGTGAAGTTCATGCACGACGTAGTGACTACATTGCTCGTCATTGAAGGGTTAATTACCAGACTTTAGTATCATTGGGTCCAGTAAAATATTGGGTAGGTCACATAGTCGAATGAAATCACTTTGAAGGATTTTTCACATCTTTTATGACAATATGTATGCCAATGATAATAATATTTAGAATTTTTATTTTCAGGAATTAAATGTCTGACCAAAATTTCATTTAAAAATAAAATATTTGTTTAATGATTAAAAATTAAAAACATTTTTCATGCTCCCAAGTGGGTGAGAATGACTCTGTACATATATTTTATAGAGAGTATCTGAGAAATGTTTTTCCATCAGATTGGCACAACTTGAGAACTTTCCACATTTATGTAATTGATTTTTCGTGAAAAAATTCCTATTTTATGACTGTGGTGATTATAAATTGAGTGTCTATCTTAAGGGAGAGGGTTTTTCAGCCCTTGTTGCCTAGCTTTTTCAGCCCATTTGGAGAGAACTCAATCCAATTGTAAACCTGGCCACCTTTATTTGTGTTATTAAATCAGAAAGCTCCATTCATTCAATATCAATGTTCATTAATTCATATAAAATATGATGAAGAAATTACTATCCAATTTTTCAACTTAAGGTCGGCTCTTGCAGGCAGTTCTTATCTTCACAGTGGAATTACTCAAGTTTTTGCAAGGGTTAAATAACAGGGACACTAATTTTTTTACCTTCTGCTGGTAGTTCATATGGTCATGAATGGTAAATGTTCTCACTGAATATCTTTCAGTTATGCTGTGTTTGTATAGTAATTGTAATTTTGTGCATAATGATTTGTTTCAAAGATAGATTACTCAAAGAAGCTGGTTAATATAGCTGGTCATTGAAAGCCGACCAAACTTTTATCTTGGTAGTAAATGAACAAATGGGCTTACTTACTCAAAATCCAGATAAATCACAAAATAATATCTTTAAAAAATGTTGCTAATGATAGGTGTGGGTTAGTGTTTGCCTTTTTTGGCTTGTTAAGACGTGATTAAAATGCCAATTTTCAAAGGAGGAAAATTAGGAAATTGAGTATTAGGTTTCTTGTTTTAAAGTAGAAACTTGTTTTTTGAGGTAAGTTTGCAAATTTAATGCTAAATTTGTGCATAATGTAAATTTACAGAAATGATTTATAATTCAGTAAAAGTTTACATAATCCTTAGAATCCTTTATATTCTAATTATTGCATGCTTTGAAAAATTGGTTCCTAAGTTTTCCCCATGATTATATAACATTTGGTTGTTTATTTTCTCAAAGTACATTGTGATCTTTTTTAAACCTTTGAGAGTACATTAGCTCTTTGTGTTAATATTCTTTCTGTACATAACTTCTTCTTGTTCAGCTTAGCAGGAACGTTCCTTAACCCTCTCTGAAATAATTTGGCTTAACACTCTGTAGTCTTTTTAATGTTACCTAGTTTTTGCTATTGGTTTTGTCTTTCCCTGAATCATTCTGACTAAAATTTAACCTCGTGAGATAAAAAAGTAATCAAAGCCTCCATATCTTCAGTTAAGATTGCATACGGGAGCTCAAAAATGGTGCTCTTGCCTGTCAGCTGTTTTGTACTGTTTTTCTTTTATTATTTACGCAGTGTATTACATACAGTAAAACCCCGCTTTTACGTCCCCGGAATTTACGTTTTCCCGTGATTTACAACATTTTCTCCCGGTCCCAAAAATGTTTGCATCATTATAATGTATTTTCATCCCGCTATTTACACTTTCAAAACCCGCCATTTACGACATTAGAAGGCAAGAAAGATGGCGGCTGGCGCACTTCAACTGGCGGCCCTTCGAGCGTGATTGATGTTAAATGTGGATAAAATACATGCCTAAACATGACGAATGAATGCTGATTTATTTGGTTTTCTTTAAAAACACAATTATTTGTTTGATGGTAGCACATTACATCGATAGCATTGCTCAAAAGTATTTATGCCGGATATTGTAATGCTTGTGATCGGGATTCTCGAATTGGTACTAAGGAGCCATACCAGGGAATAGAATTATCTTCCCTGGCCGTACTAGCTGTTTAAACAGTACATTTAAATTGTAGCGGATGCCATAAATATATTTAATTAGATATTATTTGGCCAACTATTGCTGTCATTGTGGCGAAAAGCTAAAACGTATGTTAACTCTTGTTCTCATACTTCGCAGCGATCTTTTTCTTATTTCTCGTAACTCCCGCACTAATGCCATTCATCTTGTGTTTTTAGGTTTTTAGTTACTTCACCTTTAGTTTTATTTAATGTGCAATTACTTACGGCAATCGTGAGGAAACGTATTTTAAAATGGCAAACAAGCGTGCGAGATAATCGTTATCATTAGAAGAAAAAATCAACATTTTGCAAAGAGAATTGACTCTAATACGGGCACTCGCGTGTCCCTGACCGAAGAACGTGATATACCAGGTTCAACGTGGAACACAACTGTAAAAACCCGTAAATGTATAGAGAAAAGAGCTAAGGACTGCGGCCCTATTGGTAAAAGGCGTAATTACATTAAATACTCCAAGTACGATGAACTTGAAGAAATATTGAAGACATTGTTTAAATCTTCCCCCGAAATAAGGCCGCATAACCACTGCTAGAGGCGCTCGGCGCACTGATGTCTTCAAAGAATCAAATGGATGTTTACACCGTTTCAAAAGTCGATATAAATATTGTCTATAAAATAATTTTTGGTGAATCTAACAGTATGTAGGTACTCTACATTGATCCTGAAACAGTTTCTCACTGGAAGTGCACAACTTTGCATAATTATGTTGATGGCTATGCCTATACGCTTAAAGACATTTTTTATGTGGACGAGACAGGTCTTTTTTTAAAATAATGCCACACAAGACCCTATAGACTTCAAAGGGGACCCTTGTCATGGGGCCAAGCTCAGCAAAGGTCGCCTTACTGTTTTATCAGGAGCTAATCCAGATGGCAGTGTGAGACTGAAGCCCTTTGTTTTTGAAAAGTCCAAAAATCCACGTTGCTTTAAAAATATTAAGATAGACCTTGGCTACAACCTATGAGCCAACACAAAGGCATGGATGACATAGACTATTGTTGAAGAAAAAATTTATGCCCTTGATGCAAAGATAAATATATGTAGGTAGACACCACCTCAAATCAAGTTCAGTTAAAATATGAGAATAAGTTTATTTTTTGTTAACTTTTGTTTATTAATTTATTTATGTCTATTTGGTGACCCATCAAATATTAAACATCACCTGTTAATTTAAATAAAATTATTTAACATTAGGCTATGATTTTGCTTCTATTTCCTACAAATTACGATTACCCTCGATTTACATTTTCCCACGATTTACACTTTTTTCCTTCATCCCCGTCAAAAGTGTAGAAGAGAGGTTTTACTGTATATACTGTTCGGCTGATTACCTGACTGAGTTTAAGTTTTCCATTGTATTACTGGATTTTATCTTCAGTGATTAGTTGATAAAGTTGAGGGAAGTTTTTTTATCATAGAAGAAATAGGGATACAAAAATGTGTAAACCCCAGCATAAGCACATTCAGTACCTACTGCCCACAATGCATCTGGCTCGGTCACCAAGTATCATAGCCAGGTGACCTAAATGCTCTTCATTTGGTCACAGTTCCTGGCTCCTCATATATTACTTTTGCTTGGATAGGGCACCCTTTTAACAATGCCTTTTAGAAAGTAAAGTCTTTTAAAGTAGAAAGGGCAATCAGTAGGCAACTTGACTATGGAAATGCCTTTCGTGCCAAATTGGTTTTTTTTATTATTATGTATTATTTTGCAATGAAATTGGAGCCTTGTGACAGCTCAATGAGGTGCACTGTAAGGTGTTAACATGTTTTATTACACCAACAAAATCATTCTTTTCCTTATTATTTTTTCCTCTTATTCAACCTTAAATTACAATCCTAATAAAACGAGAACGATTGAGGTAGTGGAAAAATAGTATTTTTCTACCATATACTTACCAATGGCATTTTTGTAAACCATTGCTATAAAATGCAAGTATTTTCTCTAAATCATATGGTGATCAAGTCGCCTCATATTAGTTGTAGAGTTTATTTTCATTTTATTTGAATTATGCATGGGAAAAATCCCTAAGTGATGATCTTTACACATCTAGCATTTCAGAATAAAATCCACGTAAAAAATGAGGGATGGAATGGTTTGGTTTTTTTGGTTCTTGGTTCCCCCGGCTGTTGAGCTTGGAACCAAATTTAGCACCAAATAAAAAACTTATCTGCTCCAAAATCCCCTGTGGGAAAAACTCTTTGATCAAATATTGGACCCTGAAAGTTGTGTCTGTGCATTAAAATCTTGTGTAATTCCGCACTTCAGCATTTTAGAGTTATTGTGAAGTAAATATATTCTCACGTGAAAAGCTCAAACAATAGTATGGGAAAATTATTTAATTCTTTCCGGTTCAGTTGAATTCCCATGGAATATCTTCCCAAGTGTGGAATTTTTACGATATATTCAGCAAATGAGTTTAAGGTGCTGTGCAATATAGTAGAGCCCCCATATTCGTGGTTCACTTGGCTCGGAAAATAGGGGTGTTTATTTGGTGGTTAGTACATTAAGGTCGTAATTATTTTGCCTTAGCTTTCTTAGGTAACTATGCCTACATTCAGGTAGCTAATATTAAACAAAAATGCAGAATGTGTGGATAGCACACACAATCTTTTTCTTTATATCTAATATATTACCTTTATATGTTAGTAGCATGCATGTATCATTGAAATGTGCAAAGCAATCATGATTGCTTTGTGTATTTCAATGATAATAATAATTATATTCATATTGTCCAAAGACAATACATTAGTGATGCAGGTATAGGAGTCATCGAGAGTATACATGTATACATAATACAATATGGTTACAATTGCTTGTCATTTAAGAATTCATTAACAGAATAATAGCACATCATAAGTAGTAAATGTTTCACTTTTGATTTTGAAGTCCTTAAATTTGCACTGAATTTAATATAATCGGGTAAAGTATTACATATAAAGCCTGGCTCCCACAGCCATTTGACTTTTATAAGCTATGATTGGATCTTTTATGATGACTGACATGAGTGGTCTTCTGCTTTCTTGTTTCATAATCCATCTCACTGATTACACTGAAGAGATGCATATTGGTTTTTACAAATATCAATGTGGTGGGTATATATGTATACATACATGGAATAGTTAAAACATTGAGCTTTTCAAATAAAGATCTATATGTTGCCCCAAGGATGCACCCGATAGCCTTATTTTAATTAGGTAAACCTTGTGTATCTAACAGATGATCCTCAGAACAATATTTCGTATGAGGTTTGAGAGACTAAATTAGCAGCATTTTAGGATATCTATGGACACTGTGCTATTGAGGAACCTTATTTTATAGAAGACACTATTTAATTTAAAGCATAGATTTTCCACATGAGTATTTCAACTTTCAGCTTGCTGAGCATGTAACATGTAATTAAATACAATGTGTAAATTCAATTATTGGTTGTTATGGTTCAAGTTGTGGTCAACTTGAAATAGTCTGATTAAATGCAACAGATTTAGTCTTTTTACAATTTATCCGCTGCCGGCAGGATTTTAGCATCTCAACGTCATTTTACAACAAAAGTGTTGAACTTGCGTGAAAATTCAACTCACCCTAAATATGTACATAAGCGGAGATTTTATGCCTATTAATCACGGAAAGTATCATTTAAAATTCAGTGCGTGCGCACACCGCCCTCATAACCTCCAAATTTTCAAATCCGACAAGCTCGCTGCAATCCATTATGCTTATCATTTTTATTGTCTGATGGAAAGACCGAACATTTTTCTTTTGGTATTTGTAAAACAATGTTTTGAGCTGCAGAAAAATTTACAATTAACCTAGAACGCCTTGTCAAACAGATTTTTTCACACTGTAAATATCAAATACAATCTGAAGTTTGGGATGGAAAAGTGATCACGCTATATCAAATATTTCACTAAACCGAATTTATGCACGTAGAGGCCTCTATAGACAAACAGGACCATCTTGCTCATTTCTCTATATCGAAAAGTTCACTATATTGTTTCACTTTAAATAGACTTTACTTTGTTCTTGGACAAAAAAAGGAAAATGGCCTTTTTTCAATTTTAAGATTTTACCATCTTTGCTGGCATACAATTTTTGGATGTTCATAACTGATGGGTACATGATTCACTCCTTGCATTGCAATGTGTGGTTCTGTGTCTCTTTATTATTTAATGCTACCATAATCCTGGGTAACATGAGTTAATTTATTTCTCTTGCCCATTAGCTGTTGCAGTCATCTAACAACGAAACTTTTCCCTCCAGACTGAAACCAGTCTGAGACATTTTAAAAGTTATAAATAATTATGTATATACTCAAATCTAAAAATTAACTGCTAATTTATGCAGCTCAGGCTTTTGAGAGTAATAGAAAATAAAATCATGTTTGAGTTCCTCTATGCAATTCCTTGTCTTTAGGTTTTTTAGTGAGTTATATTTTTTATTTGTCGTTTTACTTGGTCTTCTTGCCCTATTCTCCATTTACCTATCTACCTGCTTCCTTCCATTCCCTCCAGAGGGCAGGATTGTGAGTGGGAAACTGAAAACGAGCCCAGAGGATTGGAAGAGGAAGGTCGAGGGAAGTCTGGCAGTGGAAACAGGGACTTATCCCCTTCTCGTGGCTTTAATGGTGGTGGTGTGAATGGTTTGAATGGTCACTGTACAGGAGAAGGGAGTAGTGGGGAGGTTTTGGCATCTGTGGAGGGGATATTTGGGAGTGAAGGAGGTCGACTGGACTGTGGCAATAATCTTGGTGTGTCGCTGGTGATTCCACCGGGGGCCCTCGTGGAAGGATCCTCTCAGAGGATATACCTGAGGGTGTCGCGGGGCAATGGTGGTGGTGCTAATTCGAGTGGGCTGGTTAGGGAAGGGGATGAGGGTGATGCAAATGTTCTACCTCCACTTGACACTGATAAAGGTAAGATCACATCCAGTTGGAGTTAAAAATTGGGGTTCTGAATGGGGGTATAGTCAAGTGCACGAGGGATCATTTCTATGCTTGCTTTGTTCATAGTCCATGATTGCTTGAAGCTTGGTAGTCCTAGGGAAGCAATTCAAATAATGAGCCACTCTAACAACTCAAAATAATAGATTTTGGAGTTAAATTTTTACCATTCTAACCCATTCTAACCAATTCAAAGACCTTTCTGAAATGTTGTGAGAAATTTTCTTTTAACAACAACAGGTGATGCATGATAATGCTAGTATGTACTGAGGAACATTGTCTAATTTATCAATTTCTTCCATTTCCAATTTAAATATTAGCAATATATTGGTTAAAATCTGCTGTCAAGCTAAGCTAATGGTGAATATTTACTGTGGATTATTTCAAGGAATTATTAATGTGTAAGAATATCACATTTTTGTCTACAGCTGGGATTTTTAAAAGGACTCTTTAGCGCCCTATCATTTTGGTTTAGCTTTGTATTTTACCCAAGCTTATGCATGCAGTTTATCCAAAAAGTAAAGTGCTTATTGCCTGATACAATAGATCAATGCAAATTGTTTTTCATGTCAACATTATTTTTCGTGCTCTTTTATCTTTGGAAAAAAGTTGAAATAGGTGTGGAATGAGCTTAAAGTGGTGCTGGATGTAGATTGGAAAATGATTAAGTTAGTGAGCTCCGTGGGTGACCAAGATTTAGTCAACCAAGGGCTGCAGTTATTACTAAACTAGTCACAAAATCAGTGAGTGCGGTATGGGATGAAGATTAACCATAGGAAAATGAAAGGAATGTGATTTTCAACAGGTGATAAAGCTATGCTATAAACATTTAATTTGAAGTAAATATATTAGAGCCCATGGGTCAGTTTGTTTTATTAGTTAGCCTTTTGGTGTAAACAGGGTTTATCAGCAAAAACATTGGGAGAGGAATAACTCATGGTAAGGAAGTGTGTATCAAAATCCATGTCTCATTGCACAAGTTTCTCTGATATTTTTTCTGATGCTGGTGCTTTCTCTAAATTATACCATGTGGAAATACCATATTTCCTGGTCCATGAAACACACTTTGATTTTTTGTTTCAGGTTTTAAAACAAAAATATTATGATCAAAATCCGTTAATGCTAACAATTTACAGGAAGTAAATGGGATTTTTACCTTCCTACAGTGGAAACTGTGTTAAAGTTGTTTGTTGTTGAATCTCAGAAACGAATGATGGCGAGTGCATCTTTAGCTTGCTACTGCAACACAGTTTGTGGTGAAAGTAGAGGGATGTGAAACACTTAGGCCAATGCAAAATCGGATTCATGAAAACACAGCTTTACCCTCCGCTCATAATATACAGGATGATTTAATAATGCAGTTTTGAGAAAAAAAAAGCATCTTACGGGTGGGAAAATGTGGTAATGAAAATAGTATTCTGCCGTTTTCATCTATTTCACTGATATTCCTTGTGACTCAGGTTTTGTGGACCAAGTTCACTATAAGAACATTCAGCAATCTTCGTGAAGTGGTATTCCTGTAGCATCCAATATGTAGTTGATCATCAGCAAATGCCATTTTCAAGGTTGCTACGACTTCCTCTAAGACTTTATCATGTTGCGGAAACACAGGACAAGAGTTATTATGCAAGAAATTGTGTACAATATATTGTTTCTGAGTAAATATCACAGGAACTTGTGCCTTTGAACATGTCCTAAAGAGAAAGGAAATGACAAAGAGGTTCTCTTATTAATAGCGTGAAGGAAAGGTTGGTAAAGACTAATATGAAGTGTAGGATTGTGTGGTCCTGAAACTTGTCTCTGAGTTCTCTTTCTTTGGAAAGGAGGAGAGGACACCATTCCCAAAAATAGCATGATATATCTTTCACTGTCATTCTTTCACGAGGGTTCTTTTTGGTGTATGGCTTTCCAATTTGCAGTAGATGTGGATTTTCATGTGCCCCTACCACTGAGTCCATATCATACCATCTGAGCTAAGACCTTTATCCTGAGACAAATGCAACATCTCTGCCCAATTGGGAATGTCAACTACTCTACCATGTCTGGTGGGACTTTCCATGTTAAGCCAATGATAGGGAAAAAAGAAAGATTTAGTTTTTCTCAGCGTATGATTTGAGTGGTCTCCACCAGGTCCGGTAATGGGATGCTGATGTTTAAATAGTTTACTGTGGTAGCACCCAGTGGCGTACGGATGGGGGGGGGGGGGGGTTAGGGTTTAAACCCCCCAAAAACATGTTTACCTGAATTCATTTTCGTTTGTTTACCTGAATTAGCATTAAGAATTTTGCTTATTGGACTAAAAAATATAGTTGAATTGTCTTCACGAAAAGAGAATGTTAATTTGAATCCTGCATATGCCACTGGTAGCACATCATAATGCTGCCATTGTCATCATCATCATTGTCACATTGGCAGAGTCTGCTATTGAAATGTCAGTAGCCTATTATCTGACCTGGTGGAAAACTCATGAAAACTTGACGAATAGGAAATAGGAGATTTCAAGTTTTAAGAGCCTACATTCTAGCAATTTTGTTAATTTCTCTCAGACTGCACATTTCACTCATGCTTCACAAAGAAACGAGGACATTTGTCAAACCTATGTATGTGGGGAGAGGTTGAGTGTAGATTGGAGGCTTTTGACCTGTGAGTTAGGTGAACAAAATATGTAGAAGGTAAGTCTGGTAGAGAGGAAAGCAAAGAGAAAGGTGTTAAGTGTGATGGGTGGGGACAGGAAGTTAGTTGGTTGGAGAAGAAACAATTTTGGGAGGGAAATAGAGTTCAGAACAGTAGTATGTGTGGTTGATGAGGAAAACAATGAAATGTGATGCATTTAAGGGATTGATAGGCTGTGGTCTCTAAAATGTTTTAATGGCAATGTGTTAATGTCCATTTTGTGGATCAAGGATGTTTTGGTCATCATAGCTATTGACGCCATATAGTTCCATAATGACCACAGGTCTTTCCAAACTCAGTGCATTGGGTTAGTATTAATTTATTTCATTATTCCGGAAATCCGATTTATGTCATAGCAGTTGAAATACCTCTTTTGGATGGAAGGCAGCCCACATAAAGCTAATCCGTTTTGTTGGTCCTTGTAGCGTAATTTAGCATTTCATCTTTTATTTTTTATTTTAGTTGTTTTTAGTATAGTCATTATTGTTCATTTAATTATTTTTGGGTAAAAGAGAGTTGGTTTAAAAAATGAATTTTCCTTGCTATTCTATGTTAGATGATGTTTTCTTTATGGTATTAACTTCAGATTATATTCTCATATGCTGAAGTGCTTTATTTTTTATTGTTATCATCATAGTTAGATTTATATAGCGGTGATCTATAGAGCTATTCTTCGTTTATTTACCTTCCTAGAGACTGTAAATTTTGATTTTTTTGTCAGGCTCTTTAACTAATACACGTATTTGTGCAATAAGATATGTGAACTAATGATCCTTAAAAATTTCATGTTTTAAACATAAAAAATTGCTTCAATGTTTGAATAGTCCACTCTTATATTCTAATTTCATTTACAAATCTATTCTTGCATCCTCTTATGCAACACCCATGCCTCATGTCAACAGGCCTTAAAAATGAAGAGGAGATCAAAAAATGTTCTCAATTATGGAGAGTGTTTACTCTCATAGGAGATCCTGGCATACATGCATTATTCTAAAAAAAACAAGTAACACCTTAGGGAAAGCACTGGAGGGAATTACATACTTACAAATGTAATGTTTTTCCCTTGGCAGCTTAAAAAAAATTTAGGAAAAAAATACTTGAATATTACTGGGCAAAGATACTTACTGTAAAATAACCCCTCAGATTTATCTCTGGAGGTTATATTGGGATGTGAGATCAATTTGATCTGCACAAATCCTTGATAATATTTTTCATTCTAAAATAAATTAATTTTATTTTTTTTATCTATATGAGTGTATTTAACTGACCAGATGGTTTATCTATAATTACATTGGTAACAGCCATAGTGCTTTTCATGTAGTGGCTTAATGCCCTCAACAACATTTCCTTGATTATCAAATGGAGAGACTAGTCATATAGTATTTTTTTTATCTAGACCACAACTAACAATCACTATTTCCCATCTTACATTTTAAATCTAAGCGTATGCCAAATATAAGCCATTCTTTCCTTAGAATGTACATACATCGTAAGATTGCAAATCACTCATTGTGGGAAAATAAATCTGTGGCTGACTTATTTTGTATAAGTTTCTCCCAAATGAGCTCCAAAGGCAAAATTTCAAATCTTATTTTTGTTCGAACTACTGTATAAATTCATCTTCATTGTCAAGTGACATATTGTACTTAACACTTTCAGGACCGCCCTGAATATGGATACCTATCCCCAGGGGCCAAAAAAAAGAAAAAATTTAATTCGGCATTTAAACACACTTCTTTAACACACTTCAGGACGCACACGCTGCGTCCGCGGGTCCTGGCGGGCACACGCCAGGACGCAGTGTGTGCGTCCTCGGTCCTGAACGTGTTAAAGAACATGAAAGAAACTCATGGCTGGTCCAAATTTGTGTGTACATAGATACGTATACATAATAATAATAATAATAATAATAATAATATTTATTTGCCTAGCGATCAAAAATACAAAAAGAGAGCAGTATGTACAATGATATAAGGCACGTCAAAAGACAGGAAAAAAAACAATAAAAAATACCCATACAAAGATACATTCAATTCAAAACAATGAAAACCATTAATTATGCGGGTACAGAAAAAAAAATTTAAGTTAGAAAGAGTCATCCAAGAACTCATTCACTGAGTAATACATTTTATTTAAAAGAAACATTTTTAAGCTACTTTTGAATTTTATTATCGACTCTGTTTGTTTAAGCTCACGAGGAAGTTTGTTAAACAGATGGAGACCCATGTTAGATGGCCCCATTGCTGATTTTTTAGTTCTTACATAGGGAACATGAATATCATGACATCTTCTGGTGGAGTAGCAGTGGATATCAGAGTTTAGAGTAAAATCTTTTAAGTGACCTTTGACATAGAGAGTGGCATACATAATGTATACACAGGGTAAGGGCAGGATTTTGAAGTCGCTAAACAGTGGCCGACAGGGTGTTCGTGGGCCAGCTTGAGCAATGATTCTGATAATTCTTTTTTGAATTTTAAATATTTTTATAGCAGAAGGAGAAGATCCCCAGAGAAGTATGCTGTAGGTAATATGGGAATAAAACAGGCCATAGTAGAGAGTAAGAAGGATATCAGTAGTAACAGTACGACAGATGGTACGAGTAAGGTAACACACAGAACTGAGTTTATTAGCTAGCGTGCTAATATGGGTATCCCAAGAGACAAGAGTGTCAATGTGTACACCAAGGAACTTAATGCAATCAACCTGGGAAATAGAGGTTCCCTGGATATTAATAGAAATAGATTTTTCAGAATTTTTTGAACGGGTAAATTGTAATACTTGAGATTTATCAATGTTAACTTTTAGACTGTTGTTCAAACACCATTTTATAAATTGGTCCGAGACTGTCTGACAGTTAATGGACAGGGATTGGAGATTGGTAGAAGAAAGTATGAAGTTGGTGTCATCAGCATAAATGATGGGTGTGACCTTATTTGTGGAAATGATGTAGTCTGGGAGGTCATTAATGTAGACCAAAAAAAGCAAAGGACCCAAGATCGATCCCTGAGGTACACCCTGAGAAATATTCTTAGTAGGAGAGGTAAATTTCTGACCATTACTGGTGAGGACAACCATCTGACCTCTACCAGTAAGGTAAGAATGAATCCACTTGTAGGGGACACCACGAACACCAATGGCATTAAGCTTTTGAAAAAGGTGATGATGGTCCACAGTATCGAAAGCTTTGGAAAGATCAAAAAGCAAAGTTGCGACTTCATTTTTTTTGTCCAGGGCATAGATGTCTATTCAATATTTCTTAGACTGGGAAGTCAGTCCTTCTAAATATTTTTTAACTCAAAAGTTGCTAATGAAGACAGAAACCAATATTCAGTTTCTCAGGTGTTTTAAATCAATGAAAAAGTGATATAGATATTGACAATACCATGCTAACATTTTCAATCAATTGAACCCTTTCAATTCAGATGGCATTTTCACAATGATTTCAGATGACTTCCTACATCTAACTTAATAGAGACACAAAAATAAATAGTAAAACTGCAAAAAAACGTGAAAGTTGAAATGGACTCTTCTGCACTGATGCAAGGTTGCTGCTGTACTGCAAGAGGGTATAAATGTAGTAGTAGATGCGCTCAGAGGTTCCTGGTGGCATATGTACTTAGTGAGGAGAAATCCATGACATACATGTATGTCATTTGCCTTAGCGTGGAAAAGCTTTCATAACATGTATGTACATATATGCCATCCACATTTAAGGTGTAAAAACTTGAAGAAAGGATCACATACATAGATGTGATCTGCTACCCTTACTAGGGGGGGAGGAAGTGAAAAGATGGGCCCCTTTAAAATTTTACATGTATCTTTAAAAATTCTCAGATCCTAGGAAAAATAAAACCATTAAGTTCCATAAGCAAAGTTTTAAGTGATTATAAAATAAAAGGTACCCATATTCAAAATATATACTTAAGGCTCACCGTGTAAATTCTGATTTTAAAAAACCAGTGATGGATCGAATTCAAAATTTATCAAATCCGAATACTGAATCCGAATATCTTTTTTAATTGAATCTCAAATATTGAATCTCGAATTTGAATCCTTTCACCAAATTATGAATCCCAGTTCCTCTTCATTACTAATACATATATGCATAAGACAAATCCTAATTAATTTTTAATTTCATTGTAATTTTATGAACCAAAAAGTAGCTCTAGGTTTTCCCTCAAGCACAAATGTAAAAATGTATCTTTAAAGAAGGAATGAAATTGAGCGACTATTTGTTTCTCAATTACATTTATTAATTCTTAAATTAATAATGCTAAAGAAAGCTAAGTGAACTCAAGTAACTTGATAATTTTTGCTTATGAAATGGAGCATTCTCAGTCTGTCATGATATAATCAATTGCTTTTTTTTATTAACCAGATTGCTAGGAGTACTGAAGACTATCTTCCAAAATACTGGTGCTAGAACAGCCCAAAGGTGTTTTCGTAGGTGTTTCAAAACCTTTCATCGATTATTTTTTGATCAAATTTCAGGCTTTTGCTGCTTCACAGGTTATAGTTATTTACGTGCTTCCATAGTGCATTAGTGGTTTGAAGGCCCTTTTACACGAGGCACTTAGTTGCACAATCTGATGCACGTATGGATGGGCATTGAAAATTGCAATGTGTAAAGCCGTGAATTGCTAGAATGCATGCACAAATGCATGAATGACAGATGAGAAAATAGCCCCTGCTCTAATTCCGTGCCTGAGTTCTCGCAATTTCTGTGCATCAAATTGTGTCTAATTTTAAACGAAACTTATTGTGATTAATAACATTTAAATCACCCCTTATGTGCACATACTTATAGCATAAAGAATCTTTCAACACTTTTGTTGTAATATGATGTCGATTATCCAAAACTCCGAGGTGAGATATCAACCCGATTCATAGTTTACCCAAGCGTAGTTCATATGCCACTCGCACAACAAGGGCTCAAATCTTTTGAGAAGGATTCGATCAAATCTCAGACCTATGGATACGATATGATTTGATCAAATCCAGACCACATTATTTTTAAAAAACTTGATCTGGAACTAGAAGCTACCTAGTTGTGAATGGATTTTTCAGGGTAGGTAATGTCAAAAAAGCTTCATTCTCGGTCATTACCCAATAAAACCCTGTCCGTTTTAATAGTTTATTCCATACTGCCTTATCCTGGAGTACATATTTCTTTTGTTTCATTTTCATTAACACAGTTTCTCTTGTTTCTAAGACTGTAATATTTCTCTTAATAACCTCTTCCATCACATTCACCCATGATTTTCTCGATCTACACCTTCCTCTCACATCAATCACTAATATATCATAAATTTTGTTCACCAATCAATTCTCATCCATTCTCTCAACATGGCCAAACTAATGCATGCTCCTTTCAATATGTCCATTACCAGAGAACATCCATTCCACATTCTTTCTTGGCTTACCGATTCCCAACCCCATCCTTCCTAATTTTACCACAAACAAAACTCCGGTACCTCATACCCACTGCATTTATGTGGGTGGTTGTTCGGGTTTCATTCCGGGTCAAACTCTCCATTTCTGCCGACGTTTTGATGAACGAGTCGTGCGTCATCCTCAGGGCATGTCGTGGAATGTAACTGGTCCGCATTATATTGGCTTGGCTCCTGGTCAAGTGTCGTTGGATTGGTCTGCTGTTTCCCACCTTTTTTTCCTGGTCTCTCGGATCCTTCTCAGCAATGGTTTCCAAGAATTGTTGAGAGAGTATCCAGCGTCACGGTTCATTGTCCTGTTTGCCATTTGGATCTCAATTGCTTCTTGATTCGGATGCCGGTCGGAAACCCAAACAACCACCAACATTGCTATGTGCCGGAAAAGCCATAGATGTTTCACCACTGCATTCAGCTTACACTTATACATATCCTAGCATACCCAAGTTTTGCACCCATGCAATAAAGTTGGAAGGATTATACTTATATGTACTGCAATTTTTGTTTCCTTGGACAAACATTCATTCCTCGATGCACTCTACATAGTACCAATGACTTTATTTTCAAAATCCTTTTACCTCTTAACCTCCTCATCTATCCTTCAATCTTTTGCAAGAATTTGGCCAAAGTACACAAAATCATCCTTTTTGTTCAATTATTTCACCATTAACCATCATCATTTTCACACCTCCCTTCATGTGTGGGTGTTTCCCTGCAGTGGGTTTTTTCCGTGACGGATGCCAGCCAAAATCCTCATGTTTTTCCCACAATTGTACGTATCTTTTTACACTTATTTCTGATACTTCATTATGTCGCGTTAATATTCTGTCTCTATTGTTTTTAGTATTATTTCTCTGATTTATATATTGCAGTGTTTGTCATATTGACTGTATTCATGTACTGACAAGGGGTTAGATGGAAGAAGAGACTTTTAAAGTCTCAATCTCTCTTCAATAAAGACGTTTATCTATCTATCTATCATTCTTCTCATTCTCACTGTCAAAAACCACTTCTTTGAATTTGATGGATTCACCCTCAATTCGATTTTCACTGTTGCTTTGCAGAAGTTATCTTGGAGCCATTTTAATTTTGGTGTGCTCTATAATAGCATCACAGCCTCATCCGCTTTCAGTCGGGCTCGCACTTTTATATCTCCAGTCATTGAAATCAACATAATCACCATATGCATCTCTCACCCATCCATAAAAGTATTGAACAGCCACTAAGACATTTTGCATCCTTGTTTAATGTCCTGTTTTTTTTTTCAAACCAGTCAATCTAGTCCCCGTTCACTCTCGCACTTGCCTTAGAATGGCTTATTATACATCATATTCTAAACATTCAGTAGGTAACTGCTCATTCACTCCATGGTCTGTCAACACCTTCCCCAACTTATTTCTGTTGACCTTGTCATATGTCTTCTTTAATCCACTAATGAACAATATGTACATTTTTATTCGTACACCCTGATTTTTTTTAGCACCAGCTGAAGTGAAAACAGCTAATTCATACAGAGATCTCAGATATAAATCCACACTATGAACCCCAGATTTTGTCAACTTATCTCCTCACCCTTTTCATTAATATTTTACCTAGCATTTTTCCCAGTATAATTTAGAAGATAATTTCTCTGTAATTTTTACATTCTATCTTCCAACCTCTCCCTTTGTTCTGAATTGCTATTATTGCTTGTATATTATAGCTTTGCACACACTATGTATAAAAAACAAGGATCATGTTAGTTTAAAGTGAAAAAGCTAAAGTTGTAACATGAAACTTGCTAGAGCCCTGGGTTGTTTAGAGCTGAGCTGAGAATGCTTTTCAATGATTTTTGAGTCCTTATCCTCTTATTTACGTAATATATAGGGAGACCAGATCAAAATTTTCAAAAGCAGGATATTTTGAAAAAAAAAAGCCTGACATCACATTAAATTCCTTTTCATTTGCTTTTCACTTGTATATCATGTGGCCAAAATGTCAATAGAGACAATGAGTAAACAAAAATGCATCGCACTGAAATTCAGAAAATGTTGCATTTTTTATGTCCTCCATGTGTTCTCGCGTGACAAAAAAGCACGTACTATATCGCGGGTAAAAACAATGATACGTTAACTAGAGCAGGAAGCGGAAATTGATCTAAACACCAGACCAGCCAGACTCTGTTGCAATCCTTGTGGCTGTTAACTGGAAGCAGGACCGAAACTCATCATTTTACAAACAGCAAAATTCCCTTTAAAATACGTATTTTTCATATAAAGACAGAAGCAAAATAATACTGTTGTCCTCGGATATTATCTTAATTACTGTATTTCAGTATTTAGCACATAATGGTTTTGAAAGGCAGAAAGCTAGAAAATTGGCTTTATCAAAAAAAGCCAGCCGTACGCTCACATATTAATATAAAAGCAGGACATGTTCGGTGAAATCCGGACGTTTGGTCACCCTAGTAATATATGAAAACTGTGGAATTTATATGAGTTTTGAGTGTTAGCAAAACACTTAATGAATGGGTATAGACGTTTGGCTCATGAGATGTATACATATATCTTATGATGAAGTCCTTGCCTGGTACCTGAGCGTAAGAGAGAAAAATGCAATTATTTAATAGGCTCCTTAGCCAACACAGTTCTTGAATATTTTCTCCATATTTTACTGAATGACTTTGCTGTTTGCCCCTTAAACTCGTGCATTATGTTGCTGATGCACGGAGTTGTTCTTAATTATGCCTATATTTGGGGGGTTCGAAGGACTAAATTATGAATCACTTTTAAATTAGCCTTAGGTATACAATTTAAAATGGTGACCCAGAAACTTTATATCTTAAATTGTTGCATATTTAAGTTTCATGATTTTGCTCCTTACATATAGGCAACCAAATAAGTATACTCAGTACTTTCTTATGAAAAACTCAGTTCAGTTATTGTCACACTTATGTGATCAGGGGTGGAATCATGGTTCTCTATAAGGCATGAGCTCACGTTATCGTTATTTTTCAATTGTGCTCATCAGAGCAAAAATGTGATTGTCATTCTTCATATTTTGTAGTGCTTTAAATCACTAATTTTAATGATGGAGTGCATTCTTAGGGAAGTATCCCTGAGTTTTACCCTTATAGAGTGGTTTGTGTTTTGGATTACGATAATGATAACACAACAGAAGGAACTGTGATCCCACCACAGTATGTTAATGGGCTCTGAAAGAAACATAAAAAGAGGCAAAATGGAATTGACTACTAGTTGTGGTGAGCAGCATTATCAGGGACCCATGTTTAAAGCATTGGTGGCCCCAAGCTTTATCAAAAAAAGCCAGCCGTAGTGCTATTACATTTTGTGAGGGGGGACAGTAGGGCCAATTCCCCCTCACAAAAAGCCCGGCGTATTTCTTTGTCATAGACCTTAAATTAAAAGCCTAAATTATTTTGTTGCTTTTTTGTTATTGAAGTGTTGGTTATTTTACATACTTTAAAATACAGATAAATTTTATATAAACTAAAATTGTTTTTAAAACCACAAGGTAAATGCCAATGTAAATCAAAATAATTTTGGAATTGGTCGAAACTTGGTGGTAATTTAGAAGGGAAATATGCATTCATTAAAAGGCAAACTTTTGCTTCCAAACCACTTATAAAGTGCCATTTTGCACATGTTATGAATATCTGGGACGAGACACACAAACTTCAAATTTTCCTCTGGGGGTATTCCATATCCCAAGAGCCGCTGGTGCCCCCTCCCCTCGAACCTCTGGTCTGGAGCCGCCCCTGGTTTAAAGTAAAACAGCTTTCCCTGTTTAGGTATCTCTGAATAATAAATTAAGTTACGAAAAGTGCAAATCAGTCAATAAATGTGTTTTTTAGTCATTACTGTTTTATTTTCAGGATCTGACTGCAGTGACATGTCTTTCAAATTTAATCATTTAACTTGCAATAATTGTAGTATGCCAGTAACTCCAAAACTACAATTGGTTTGTGCCTTCATTTTATTTCCAGCAGAACTGACTCCTTGCATTGACTCCACTGCCCCACATGTATAATTTGAGTATCTTCAGTATAATTTGAGACCTGGAGTCCATGCAAGGTTAGATTGGCTCTAAATACATATTGGCATAGGAAACCATCATTATTATACATATATGCAAGGTTAAAGCAAATTTCAGCTTAGTTTGATGGATTCAGGTGTCACTTCATGAAAATTGCAGATATTTCATTGCAAATAAAACGTTGTATTTACCCATAGTTTATTTATTTCTGTGACAGTTTCATCTTGAAGGCATCTTCTGGCCTTATCAGGGTGATTCCAGTTGCAAAGTAAACTGAAGTGAAGAAGTTCACAGTTTTGCTATCACAATGGAGAAATTATCATATCATTGTGGCATAAAATCATGAAGCAAGGAATGTGTCAAGAAATCATGGCAGTATTTGTGAAAATAATTGTCATTTCCAAAAACATTGATGTAAAAATTTACTTTGCGTCTTTATTCAATGGGAATACACGTCATTTTCGCTAAGTGATGCCTCTCCTACTTACATATTGAGCTTTTCTCTCTTTTTTAGTAGTTTTTAGAGTTAAAGGAAATTTTAACTGAGTTTCAAACACAACCCCCGATGTCAGGTAATCAGCTACTGTAGACATTTTGGAAGTACATAAGGTGACTCAACTCACTGAGAACGATGGCAGAGTTAGTCATTGAAATGTCAGCAGCAACTTTATATTTTTGTGAATTGGTGGAAGACCTTTAAAGTCTTCACTCTGGATTCGTTCTTCTGGTTAATATGCGTTGAATGATATTTATACATCATATATTATTTCTATTTTTGAAATATTTGATGAACTGTAAAATAAATAAATCACTGAACTCTTCTTTTCTCTTTAAGGTGAGACCATCCTGAGCCCTTTGGTTTTCTGTGGGCCTCAAGGTCTTCGTTTCCAGAAGCCGGTGGAACTGATTTTGCCACACTCTCCTGCCAATGCTGTAGGGATGTCTGCAGTGGCCTCTTCTCCCCGTTCTTCCCCGTCCCTGCTCCATCTCTCCCTTCGGGCCAGCCAAACTAAATCGGGCAAGCCCATGGCCTGGAAGAATGTCGATTTGGGCGAAAGGCTCTTGATGGCCGGAGAAAATGGAATTATATCCCGTGGGAGTGGGAAGGTGTCAGTTCTTGTGGACCACTTCTGAACAGATGAAGTATGATGCATAAATGTGGAAGTCGGTCTACTGGAAGATGTTGGGGAGAATGAAAGTGTGATTTTGGAATATTTCCTGCAGTGGAGTGCCCCAATGTATTTCATCGCTAAGTACATTTTTTTAATGTGAAAGTGAGTTGGCTAGATTTTGACAATGGTGCTAAAATCATCCTGATGCATCATTTATGGGCGTTTCGCAGACATTGGTCGCACAGTGTTGGAATGTTTCCCTATTTAAAATGTTTTACGTTACAGCAAAGGGCATTGCTGTGCTTTTAGCTATCCACAGATGTCATTTTCTTGCTCCTCTGTCTTTGAATTTTTTTTGTGATTTTATAGGCATAGAAAAAGAGGGATACTTGTTGGTGAGTTTATGTTTTCAAGGCAATTCATTTTTAAAAAATATTTCACTCTCCAGCCATTTTAAATTCAAATCTTAGTAAGAAAATAAAACAAATTGTACAGTGCTTAATGCATGTGAAACTTGTGTCCACAAGTTTGATTTGCATTTCTGAAGTACAGCATACAGGCATGGTCCATTAGTTTTTAAATATTACTGGCATGCCAACTTGACTAATTGATAGTCACAAGTGGTATTGAGAATGAGAACCAATCCCAACCATATTGACCTACAACACTTTTTTCAATTTATAGTTCTTAATAATACCTAACTCCTAAAAGAGTATCCTTTTGAGTTACAGCTATATTCCACAGGTGCCAAGTGGAACACATGTGTTTTTGGAAATGTGCCTACTTGAATATACCTCGGCCAAAGAAAGGGGATAATCATACCTTGCATCAATTTTTTATCTGAAGTATATAATCTATGGTTTTACATTAATATACGGAACAGAATGCTGTATGAGGTTTTATTTAAACATTACATAAGTCAATCAACATCTCTCCTGATAGACTCATTGTACAAATTGGTTATTGTTTGAGATTTTTATTTCCAAAAAGTTATAAGTAATAACCACCTGTGGTCAGGCACTTTACAATAGTTTTAGGAAAGATTCAGCGTGCAGAGAACACATTAGGGCTTGAGACTAAAAGTTAGACATAACATATTCACTGCTAAGCTTAAATTGTTACCCAACAACAGAGCTCGATCTTGTTTTAGAGAAATAAATACTGCAAGGGAGCAAGAATGCCAATCGGTGGTTACCGCTCCTGGTTACCAAGGATCGGCCTGCCGATTGTCAGGTTAGCACCGAGTGTGTTAAGTGGTCCAAGTTCTCATGTGCTATGAAGGTTGCTGAGTTAATGTGAGAAAAAATGCTCCAGTAAGTACCAATGTATTTATTTTGCCAGTTTATCTGCTGGATAGCATTCAGAGGCTCAACATATCCTAAGAGAGGTAAACAAGGCAAATTTACCCATGTTGATTGGCAGTTACAATTTTTTTATGTTATTAAACAGAAGTATATTTTTTCCAATTTGTGGGATACAAGAGACCATTGAATTTCTGAGATTATACAGAAATTATTTGTATACCCTGAGTGTTCAGTAGTATTAATTTAACTATAAACCACTCTGATCTCATGGTTTTAAATGTATATATATATCCTTGACTACTATATCTGCTGAGGCATGGCCATAGAGAAGAATATGTGAGGTGAAAGGCTCTTGTGTGTTACATACCGATATGCACTGTCATAATCAACAATGTACAATATTTTATAAATATTTGTTGACATTTAGCTATGTATTTTTGTACAATAAAGATCATAATATTGTGCCTTAAATGCATTCTCCCCATAATTTCCATGGTGCAAGTAAATACTGTGAATGATTCAACTTAATCAAGATTCAGCTGTTTAAGTTTAACCAAAAAAATTATATTATTTAGGCTCGGGTATCAAATTACGTTCAGTTAACTAACTGAACATCAAAATTAATTCTCGGTTAAACCTACGGGTACCTAAAGTCTGTTTAATTTGAATAAAAATCACGTTTCGTAACCTCTTTTTATAAGAAAGTACGTCCAAGTAAACACTTCGGAAAAAACTTTAAAAGTAGAGGATATTTTGTTCAGCAAGGCAAGAAGATTGTTCAAGGAAAGGAGCATTTCCATTCCGCAGGTAGTTCGGAGGCACATTCCGAAACGTCCTAAGGTATATGCGTACGTAGACGAAGATTTCGATGGAGATGTCAACGAGCGATTTCCTCGGGGAGAATTTATATACCCTAGCTAGTTAAAGCACTTTTTACGTCGAAAAAGAGGAAACAAAGCAATTCAAAAATAAATATCCACGCCACGCACTCAATAACGGATAATTATATTTCCTTTCTTAGCACTAATTAGTCTTGCGCTTGCAACACGGTTGGAATTTGGTGGAATGCGGTCATCGGGTTCGAGGCTGTGTTAAAAAATGGCGGAAGGATAATGGTGTAGTGGCAGAGTTGTCACGTCGCACAGGACTCGTGCACGAACATCACGTCTAGTGACTAAGACGATTGAGAAAAACTGAAGATGGAGTAATGTTATACATCTGATACATTAGCCGTGCGTGACTTGGCATATGTATTTTCGTGTTGTTCAAATATTGGTGACGCATGTGTAGTGTTGTGCTGAATTAATTTCAAACTGGAGTGAGCTAGTGTGATTGCTTGAGTGTGTATGGCTGCCCTGTTCGCCAGGTCATGTGCTCAGGTAAGTGTTTCCGTCCAGTATACATTCTTTGTAATTTCAGTGACTCTGGTCTTACAGTAAATTCCATCCCGGGGCTGTCTTCAGCTCTTGGGGAGACTTATCTAACGCTAAGGTTATCAGAGTTGACAACGCATTTTTTTTATTTCTAAGCTCTTGGAATTCCTTCTTAAATCCGAAAAATCTTGTAACTCATGTGTGGTGAATTATAAAACCCGAAAAAAAATCGCCAGTTAAACCACATCGGTAGTCACCCTTTGGCGGTGACGGGGTGGGATTCCAGTGGGATGTGTGTTGGAATTCGGGTAGGTGCGCATCGTTGGTTATTTTTTTCCCGTAGAAAACGGCCGCATTACGATGATCAGCGAACTCTGCTGCATTTAAGAACCTTCATGCTTAAATAAATGCTGGGTGCAAATGGTGGTTAGGCCAGGTTAGTTATGTTTGGCCGCGGCGGTTTTTCCACGTCCGAAAAGGCGCGATTCGTGATACATTCCTGTGTGCCTCTTCTTACCCCTCTCCGCCCCCTTAGTTCTCCTTGCCCGCATGTCACGGGCTGCGGGGAGTTGGGATGGAAGGAATGGGGGTTGGGGGAGGGAGGCTGAGAGGGAGGAGCAAGGAGATGTCGGGGGAAGGGTTGGGGTGGGAAGGGTTGTTGGAGGGTGGGGTGGAGGGAAGGGGAGCGGATTATTATTGAGACGAATAAGACGGTATGCGGAGGGGAGGAAAGTACGTCCCTATTTAGTTTGGAATATCACCCCCAGGGCCGCGCTAACACCACCTGCTGGTCCGGAGGAATGTGTGTCAGTGGAGCCCTCTGGCGGAGCCCTCGCGGAACCGAAAGAAATATTGTTTCTGATAGGTTGCAGTGTGGGGAGGGGGGAAAGGTAGGGAGTTCTTTCACTCCCCCCATCCCCAACCTCTGATCTAGCCTTTAGGAATTAATATACAATCTGGTTATGTATACATAAGAAACGTGTATTTGGAAGGCATGCGCGTCCGGGAGTGCGGCGTTTTATAGTTTGAGAGAGGGGGGTCCACTGTCGGAATGTTTGGTATTTTTCCCCGGAATACTAAAAATTTTCCGCCCCGGAGATTTCTATAAATCGTCCTGCGGTTACTAGGGGTTACATCTCCCTGACAAAACCCGATGGAATGCCGGTTGGTTGGGAAAATCCGCGCTGCAGATGAAACCAAACCGTTTAACCGCACCGATAACTTCAAATGCCATATTAGTGGCGTAGATGTAATGGGAAGTTATGATCTTACATCTTTCTGGTACAGTCATCATTGTGTATGCTAGGAAACCCAAGGCCACAGACTCAAGAAGTAAGGTAAGGATGTGAGCAGCTATATCTTGTTCCCCGTAGTGAGATGAAATTACTTCGTCGTCATCTCTAGAAGGTCTCAGATGCATTGGCGGTCCCAAGGGGGGGCAGCAGTAGGGGCAATTGCCTCCCAAAACCATTTTGCACATAGTTTTTTACGATTTTCCGGGACGAGACCCACGAACCCCCTTATCCTGGGAACCCCCCACGACCCCCCTTATCCTGGGGGGTATCCCATACCCCAAGACCTGCTGGTGCAATCCCCCCCCCCCCGAACCTCTGGTCTGGAGCCGCCCCTGCTCAGATGTTAGCATATTATTTGTTTCCAAATACCCCGCGTTGTCAGAAATATGGATGCATTATTTCCATACGCCGCAGCTGGAATAATTAGTCTTCTAGGGGGCCGGATTTGCACTGGAGGTCGTGTGCTCTCTTGCTAACCCTAGGGAGGCTTCTAGACAACATATGTCTCAGCGGGAGTTAAGGTGTAAGGCTATCGGTGCTCGATGATATAGTAGGTATATGTTCAAGGCTGTTTAATTATGGATTTTTTTCTGTGGAGCATTACCCTTGAATCCTGCGTGATCGCCTACCTTTCGTATAACTGATTGAAACGCCTTGTACCCGATTTATAGCCCTACGGTTCCGATAAGAACTTCTTGTAAAACCTAAATCACCCCATTATTGACACCCGTCAGTCATTTCCGAAAATATCTTTTTGAATGAACGTCCAAAGTGACTTTTAAGTGAAGGGTCGCAAGACGCAGTTCGATATTTTACGTGTTATCTGGGTGCTCAAGAAAGAACCGTAGGTAATAGTAATAGCAAAGTCTTTGAATTTTTACAGCGATTTTTACATATTTGTTTCATCTCCAAGTGTAGAATTTACTATTGTATAAGAAAATGAATTTTTCGAAAGACCTTTCCTCAGACTAAAAGCCAGGAATTCGGGTTCTTTGAGACGAAAAGGGTAGCCGCCTTGTCTGAAGGAAGAGTTATATGTTGCTTTTGTAGTATATATATAAGTTAAATTACGAGTCAGCAATAAGAGAAAATGCCGGTAGGTATTTTACTGGCAGTAAGCGTGTCATTTGCATCGCTAATTACTTTCACACGCCCTTTAATGCGCAGACTGTTATTTTTATTACAAAGCATGATCGACTTTCAGAAAAGGAGAAATAAATGGGTACTTAAAAAAAAGAGTTTTCCTTAAAATTAAAATACTGTGAGATCATTGACATTTCTTACTTAGCGCGGACGTGTAACATATGCGGTGTATTAAGTTTGGCATAAAAACTTCTCTTGAATTGGACTATGAAGAAGACCGCATGCTTCGGGAATAATAATTTTCAGGTATTATGTGCCGAGTGCCGCTTAGTATGTTCCTCAAGGTTCTAGAAAGTCTTGAGCCGGGAAACTCGTAAATACAGTAGCCTCGATGTCCGGGTGAGCCAATTCCTAAGCCCTTTGTGAGTTTACTTCCGACATTTAATTAACTAACCCTAATATCCCTTTGCGTAGACAATTTTGACTACGGCAAAATTAGAGCAATAGTTTAACAATCGATTAACCTGGGAAGGCAGTATCTGTTATTAGGTAGTATCAGTATTAAGAATCATTCTATTGCTCATGCCACACGACCTTAACCGAATTCTGGAGTGTATAAATATAACTGTGTTGCTGACTACTGCCTTGAAAATCGTTGTCACGAGGTCGCTATTTAAACCGCGAGGAGGTCAAAATGTAAGTAATTTGATGGTATGAAGACGTGAAACATTTTAGAGGCAATGGTTCAGTTGCATTGAGTAAAAGTAGAAGCTTGGGGTGTAAGAAACAGCCCGTGCGCCCTTCCTCATGTTAAACTCTGTAGTATTGTCGACGCCATGTTGACGAGTAAGAAACGTAAACAAGCGCTTTGTTACAGCTACGTTACTTTGAGTGAAACTCTCCCCCTCGTTACCCGCCGTGTTTAGGCGACCCCCTCCCTGCCTAAGTTGGTAACGTAGTTTATGCACGACCCCTTATGTGTCATGCTTAGATTTTTTCTCTGATAAAATAAAACTACGTTTTCATATTTGAGTCACTGAATGATCCGTAGTAAGATCGTTCATCCGGGGTATTGTAGGCTTCCAGCCTTCATCATAGTATTACAATCCTAAGGTTGGTATACTGCAGTCCTCCATTTCGCCCTATCCCATGCCAGTTCCTTCACTTCCCTATGGTTCACCACCCACCCCCTGCCAAACACCCCTGATGTGGCTTGCAGGGTATTTTGTCGATGTAGATGGTTCTTCTTCCCCGCACCCCTCTTGACTTACCTCAAGTACTTGTCTCTTGGTCTTTCCCTTCAATTTTTCCCTCCATTATGCTTTCTACGTAATTGTTGTGGGATCATTATCCAGCCTTAGAATGACTGAAATGATACTGTTGCATTGTAATCGTGGCCTCGCATACAACTTTATATTGAAATGAAATTCGAAGGCAGTTACCTGTTTAAGGGGTTCATTGATAAGTATTTAAGGATCAGTCTTTAAAAATATACAGCTGAGATGATACGTTTTCGTAATACTTATTTAGGCAATTGAGATAGTCACTACACTTTTCAGATGTTTCGAATTCAGTCGGTCGTTGAAGTCTCCCTGCATATACGTCTCGTCACCGAACTTTTAAGGATGGATAGTTTTATCATTTATTTAGTATTCGCGTGGACAGAAGAATGTCAAGGAAACATTGATGCGTCATATACAAAGGTGAAAGTGCATTTCGGGGAACGAATTCGAATAAGAGTGTGAGAATCGAGACGCTCATTGTGGGGCAAGAAATGTAAGAAGTGAGGGATACCTTTCATAGATACATTTGTTCAGTTGTTTAAGACACGGTTTTCCTTTGAATACTCTGCGTAGTCAGTTTCTATCCATTTATCGTGAAAGGAGGAAACTGCAAAAATGTGAGTGGTATGAAACCATGCTATAAACAGACGGGAAAAACGCATTTGTTGGGGAAAGTGAAAGAAGATATTACGCATGGCGCAAGGAAGAAAGTGTGTCACTCTAGGGATTGAAACCCTTTAGCTATTTGGTTTGGCCTCGTTGAGAGGATGGAGGACAGTCGAATAATTAAACAGATATATGATAGTGGTGTGAATGGGTGGCGTGAGAAGAAAGTGTGGACCAAGAAAGTCATGAATGAATGGGGTGGAGTAGAAGACAGATAGGAGGGTATAATATTAGAAGTCTTAAGAAAAGGAGAGCGTGTATGAAGCAACTTATAAATGTGGCTGAAGCAAAGGAGGCTCGCAAGGATAGGGCAAGGTGTAGGAAATCGTTGACATCCAAGCCAGCCAGTTTAAGTAGGTATAACGCCGAGAATTAAGCTCTTTTGACAATGCCTACACCGAAAAGAAATGTCGTGATGGGCATTTATGTAAGTTATTTGGTAACTTGCATTAAAACATGGTAATTTGAATTAGATTGTAATACCTGTAACCGACCAGCCAATAAAATACCAACACACGGTGGAGGGAAATGTAATGCAATATCGCTATTAATTTTAGACTTCCGGTCATAAGGTTAGCTGTGTATCAATTCGATTTTGGTTTCAAGCGATCTAAGATAGAACTGGTCAGGGTGCGAGCATGAGAATTTGCCTCTTAGTTACCGGCAAATCATGACACCCGACACCCTAGTAAATAATTACTACAAGTTTTGTTACAAGTTATTTGATCAAAGTCGCCCAAACATCGAATTCTTAATTTGTTGACCTAAATATTTCATCATCGCTGAGGTGTGAACAAGGCTCATTTCAACAGAGGAATAAATACTTCCAAGCTAACTCACTTCCTTTGTGATTTTCATGAAGACCTATTGTTTATATTGTTTTTTTCAGTCATGATTCGAGAACATTCATTGCGCAGAAGCGTGTTGATGGAATATCGGATGCTAATGTCGTCTTTATATTTCTTTTTGGAAAAATGAAGCTTTGAGTATGTCTATGTTCCCCAATTTCCACGAACTCCAATTCATTAATGCGAGTAATGAAACATCGTAGGTAATGTTATTGACAGTGATCTGGGCTGATTCTGACGGTCAACCTCCATGCTTCTCTCGATTCTCACGCCTCTTGTTCAACAACAGCAGTCAGCAATCCCAAGATTGACTCGCCGCAGCTCATCACTCCGTTCTACTTTCAACTAACCGCTCTATTCCTTCATAGATAATATAATTTTTTTAATTTTACATCCCTGATAATTTTCGTGATAAATTCTGTCCTTGATCTTCCTATGTAGCTTGTCCCATTCACTGCCCCTTCAATTGTTTTTTCAGGATGCTCTTACGTCTCCGTAAGTCTACGTATTAGAGTGAGAAGTTATGGGTTGCGGGTGGGGTTGTAAAAGGTTGCTCGTTGTCGCATTTGCTCTTTAACGTTTAAACCGAGTAAATTGTAAGAGAGGAATGGGGAGTGCTAGATGTATCCATAAAAGTTGGAGGACAGCTGATAAAGTCGATTTGCTGACTACCAGGCGTTGGTGGGTCAGTCATCCAGAGGTTTACTTGGGAGATACATTAGAAAATCTAAGAGGTATACTGAATGAAGATGAATCATAAGGAAAACTAAAGTAATGAGGTTTTCAAAGACAAAAAAGCGGAATCGTGGTAAAGACTTATGAAGGAGGATAGTGTTAGCAAAGGAGGCGTTCACAAATAGGATAACAATAATGATGAGGATCTTGCGTAAGAATGAGAAGAAAAAAACTGGCGAAGAGTCTAGCACGGAGTGTAGGGTTGTATGGTGCATAAACTTGAACTCTTGAGGGAAGAGGAAGAGAATGGTCTGCAGGTATTTGAGATTTTGGTGTAAAGGAGAATGAAGAAGATGAAGGAAAGGAAGACGATCGATGAAGTGGTGGTGGGCGAGGCAAGTAAAATGCTCGAGGAAATTAGGAGAAGGCAGAGTAGGTGGTTGAAATAAGCAGTGAGGGACTAGGAGATGTTGATGGCCGCGATAGAGGGCAGGATCTTGGGTAGGCGGGGAAGGGGAAGAAAGAGAACTGGCTTTATAGATTGAATGAAGGTAGGTAGGACGTGCCGAGCTGAAGAATGAAATAATGGACAGGGACCTGCAGCTGTATAAGATTGGTGTAGGTATTCGTACTTCAATACCATAACTACCGTTACCGGTAGATCACTTTTAATAATGAAGTCACGTCTCTGGGTGTGTCCAATGAGTTTGTCTCTTCTGCTACGTGACGCTTCAGTTGATTTAATTTTCTCCCCATCTCTTCACAGGGCCTTAATATCGTCTATTTTCTCCCCCCATTTGGTCTTCATCATTCCTCGGGCTTAGTTATACCTCTCTTGTTACGTGCTCCAAATGTCTGATAGAATATGATAGTAGGATCAGATGTGATCGAACGTAAACAACTTGTCCACTGTCCGCGTTGATTTATTATTCCAATCGGTAGATAAACGTGTAAAGTAACACACCATTCCTTCAGGTGCATCTGCTTGTGTCAGCGTTTAGGTGACGACAGTTTCACATACGAATGTTTATGACCATAGTCGAGTTCAAAGTGCTGCAATTCATCCGCTGAGGTTATCGACAAATGTGCGTTATGATCAGTGAAAGAAATCATTCGTCTGGAATGGGATCGGAATTCCCAAGGATTCGCGCCCACCATCCACTTCAACTCGATTCTTAGAGTGGGTCGTATAGGATGTTATGTCAGTTTATTGAAGGCGTGCAACGGGAAGGGTTGTGTCACCTTTCCTTCGTGATGCATTTCTAGTCATTGGAGGAACTCAGCTGCCCCGCAATTCCAGAATGCATAACTTAGGATGCTTTCCAATCGCCCTGCGCAGATTAGCTCACATCGCAACAGATTGAAACACATGAGCGCACATTGAAGCAGACGATTGGAACGGGTCTGCTCTGAAGTGTTCACAAATGGCGGAGCGACAGGCGGCAAAATTTGAGTTCAAAAAGACTTTTGCTTCCGCATGCGATACGTGAAATATATACTGGGGTAATAATTATTGGCACAAGACCTATTACCATGGAAATTTCATGAATGAAATTTGAGCTACTTTAATGCAGCAGGAACATACAATTTGTGGAATTATTTCATAAAAAGGACAGCTTATCTCACCTCAGAGTCCGTCCATAATTTATTTTACAAAAGAATTTCAATTTCTTATTTATTACAAGTTCTTACGATAGTTGATAGAAATGAGGTAATGGAATAACCAGTAGAAGTACGTATTTATTTAAATCGAGAAGAGCAGCGACTCCCGCTCTCCATCGTTATTATTATTGGGACGACTACTCCGCTGGATCAACTCGTGCATTGGTGCTTGGTCCCTGCCTAGTGCTTTTTGCTGTTATTTGAGCTTTCAGAACAGTTTTTTTCGGAGCTTTAAATGAATGATTATGAATTCATACATCTTCGTTCATCTAGTCCTATTTCATAGGCGAATCATTTCTTGTCAGGAGTCACATATTTTTCTACCACATTTGAAAAGAAGCCCAATCTGCCCCTAGGTGGGTCTCTCTGCTTCGTTTTTTTTCTTTACTGTCGATATGTTAACTAGCACAAATATTTAAGTACCTACACCAATGAAAATTATCGACAAATTCTTTTGAAATTTGGCATTAATATTTTATATTTAATGGAATGCAAAGAGCGTTCAATTGAATTTATTAATAGAATATTTCCAACGGGGTATCCATAAAAGTAAATAAATTAAATCCATTTTGAATCAACAGGATATAACATTATGATTTTGCTCACTTGTTCCACTTCGGATTTTGTGGATGAGGAAGATGGCTTCAAGTTGGTTCACGGAAATTAATTCCCTCTCCTAGCTACCTTTCTTTGTTTAATTTCCGTCTATGAGCCCTTCAAGGCAATCTTGCATGATTTACGTTAATTATCCAATAGTTAGAAATGGAAATATTCTTAAATATATCTCAAAACTGAGGCTTGTCAATGATCCGAAAAAATGTCAATGATCCGAGTTAAAAATTAATTTTATTTGGAGCGTTCAATCCACTCATAATTCGCCTTTTTCCATAATAAAGAGGGAAGGAGATATTCCATTTACTTTCAAAAGCGGTTAAAATTGCCTTTCAGAATGATAAGAAAGCAAATTATTTATTGGTTTTCTCAAGTTATTATCATAGTTGTCTTTGACGTTGAGGAATTCCTTTTCCTTCTGCCACACATTTCCCCGCCATTACAAATTTCGTCTGCTAGCGCAGATGAGCGCAGACGAACTACGGTGCGGGATGTGTTTCCATTTGCTTAGCGCAGATGACGTCGCATATGCAATTGGAACACGCTTTGCGCTAATCAGATTAAATCAGATCAGCGCAGATGCCAGTTGGAAAGCACCATTACTTTCACATGGCTTTGTAAATTTCTCAGTATTTAACCCCATTCGTCGTGAAGTTTTTCCTGCGAGAGAAACTTTTGAGGTCGTCACTTGTTTTTTTTGCAACGCAGAATTTTAATCGAGTTGATTTTTAAAGATCCACGGTTTCCGTATTCCGATTACTTGCCACCTGGGAGTGCGTTCGAGTGTCCTTGGAAAGCGGGTATTGTGGGAAAAGTTCTCATGAAGATCAAGGCAAACATTCGAGCATCGATGTTTATTTGAGGAAAGGGATCGTTCGATCTCTACCGAAATTTTTTTTACGTTTCCAAGTTTTATTGTCGACTTCAGTATAAGGTCTCAAAAAATTATTTAGGATCGAATTTTCTTCGGCTATCGTTCGTTCATTCGCGAAATGAAAATGAATTTGCGGTTAAGTCGTCGCACATTTGTAATTATTTCTTTCGTCGCCAGGCAAGCCTCGGCTCTGGCAAGCGAACCATTGACTCAGGCTTCGCCCACTTTAGTAGCCATTGCAACGCGACTGATGGCGTAGTATCTAGAAGCCATTCGACTTCATACTACCCACGAGCCGCCGCAAGAGCGTGCGGCAGGGGGTGTTAGGACACAATTCATCGAAAAGGTAATGGACGGGAAAAATGGATTGATTAGAGGGACAAAAAGTGAGATGTATAATGGTTACTTCTTGTCTTGCTGTTTTTTTGTGGTTTATGGTTAATTGGAGGAAGAAATTCTTATATATGTTTGTTTTAGAGTATAATGCTATATAACCGCCGCTTGTCTGTTCCACAGATGCAGTGTGTGAGTAAAATATTATCCTTCGCGTCAACCTGAAGCTTGTGCAGCTTTGAATTTTGAAAATGACGTGTGTGAATGACTAATTGACTTGAACATGCATTCTAGAGATCCATGACAGTATCTAGACCCCTGTAATAATAACCCCTGCTACACACCCCTGAGGTGGCTTCAGGGTATTTTGTAGATGTAGACAAGCCAGAATATTACTATGTAAAACATGAATTCGTCCAGTACTGATGTGTAGTGCAAAAACATGGACCATGACAAATACAGAACTATTACAGAGATTTGGGAGAAGTATCTTAAGTAAGAGATATGGCCCCGTGAAGGATGATAATGTATTGCGAAGGCATTAGAATGGAAGATGCCGACATTTTCTAGAGAGTATTAACGGTACAGCCAGAGGAAATAAGAGGTAGAGGAAGACCTAGACTTCGATGGATTGATGGATTAAACAGCGACTCCAGGGTTCTGGGTATCCGGTATTGGTGGGCAGCTGCTAAGGATAGACAGGCATGGTGGAAGATTCTGGAGGCCAAGACTAAGTAATGGGTTATAGAACCACAGAAGAAGAAGAAGCGTGATAGGGATAATGCGTGATCGCTGACGTGCTGGTCTTTTATCTAATGATACCCCCACGCTTGTTAGTATCTTCGAGGAAAAGCAGAAGTGGATGGCACTCACCAGCGGGAGGTCACTGAGGTCGAATCAAGCGTTGACGAGCGGGCAAAGGTACCAACATGCTCCCGAAAGAACATCTGAAGGAAGACTAGACCCATTTTTCCACATCTTGTTCGTTTTTCTCTCCTTTGCGTCATGTCCTTCACAAGCGAGTGCCACCAAGTTTCGCTACGCCTATTCTTCCGTGTGTACCTGACCTCGGGTTGCCTACAGTGCAGGAAGGATGTGAGACACCTGGCTTATTGTGAGGAGAATCCCTTCCTCCGCCACAACATTCGGCATTTGGTTAGGTTTTTTCATGTTTATTTTTGGTGCCGTTTTTAAAACATTTCCCTTCCGTCTATTCTTAATGACCATTAAGGTTTCAGCGAACAAAGATAGGAATTCGAAACTAGGGTGTTTTTCCCGAAGTATGGTGATACTAATTTATAATTAAGGGGCCTTTCATGTACGATTGTACATAGGGGGTGTGGAGGAAGATTAAATTAGCGGGAGGAAGAAAATGTAAGGTATTTTTCTTTGAAGCTGAAATCGCAAAACGACATTTTTTTTCACGTTCGTGTTACCTAGAAAAAAGCACATCCTGTGATTATTTCAACATAATCCAATCTTTCCTCTCTGTTTTTTAAACAAATCATGCTTGACATTGTACGAGATCAAAGGCAAACGTAGGGCACGCCGAGGAAGGTATTGTATTTTTCTTTCTTAGAAAAATATAATTTTTGCTAAAAACAGATAAAAAGTGAATTTTCCGGGAAATGAAATGGCATTTCATTGAAGGTGCGAGCCCAATTTACATTTTGACTTAATAGGATATTAACGCAAATATTTAAAGCAAAGTGTGTCAGTTTTTATGGAATTTGCACCGTTGTCGGCTCCCTGGAAAAAGTAATCAATAAGAAAATATATGATCGTCGATTATTCCGCGTATATAGTATCTGGTTTTTTAAAATTACTAATTGTCAATATTTTTTCCATAATTAGCTCCTGTATTGGGGAAACAAATGTTTTCCGTTTTGAAATATTTTTGCAATACGTGAGAATTACATCATTCGGCGGTGTTTCTTTCCTGGTAGGCTTTGAATGGACCTTGAGAGTTATTTCCGAATACTGTGGCGGAAGTACAGATTTATAGCGAACGCCTCTACACTCAGTTCAGTCAAGCTTACTTTCTACCTCACGGCATGAATTTCAAACGCTTCATCTTTCTCTTCTCCGCTTTCCCAACTTTCCCCCTTCCGTCAGCGCCATCAGCTCCTCTTAACCTCAGCATCCACCGGTGAATCCTACTTCGGATCTCCACGCACAAATTTCCTTTCTTACCCTTGCCATTCCTTACACTTAATTCATCGTCTTTTCCATCTGCCGTATTTTTTCCGCCCGTTTACCTATATCGCATCTTATTACTCATTGAATTTATTTGGCAAGTCTGTGCTATTTCAACACGTAGCCTAATGACACATGGTATACATTTCGTAATAATTCGATTTCATGTGCACAGATTTTCTTAGAAACACAAAATAATAGATTTCATTGCATTTTAATGGCTGCTAACAAATATCAAGGTGTCACGCCTGGTCAAAGATGCGAAAAAGCATAGTTGAATATAATTTTGAGGATACCGGGACTAGCCACGGTAGTTACCTTTATGGAGTCACCCGCAAGTGCACATAAGTGCGATATTCCACAGCAATTATGAGATATAAGCAGCAGATATATGTGTGGAATATCGCATAGTTTAATATGATTTCACATAAATTTCGAATACCGCGCAGAAAACTCAAAACATAACATGGTTTAATTTGGTAAGGAAAAATGTATAATTTAATTATTTTATAATTTCCATTACTGGATGTATGGTGAGGTCCTCCGCATAAGCAGATGTGAAATGTGGTCCTCTAATATTTTTTTCTGCTTATTTGAAAAATTATTGAATTGTGCCCTCAATGACCCGCGATTACCATTCCGGCCACCTGATTACTCCAATCCCCTACAACTTTTGCTTCGCCCAGTGACGCCGTTACCTGAAATTAACTTTTCCTGAATCAAGCTGAAAACAGCTGACGACCTGGGTGCAGCAAGCATAATAGTCTCAGTGGTAACCTCGGAATGGCGTGGTATTTTTGTTCGAATTACTGACATAGTAGAAAAAAATTCGGAGTGCGCTACTTTCCTCCTGCTTGCTTAATGAACCCAACCTTCATTTCCTTAAAGATATCGTAATATTTAATATGTTTCATGTCAGGAGATGATAGGTCTTGGTTTAAAAAAAATAATGCTATTTACTTCATTATCCGACGTTTCGCAAAATTTATTTTACTTCCTCAGGGCTCTTTAGTTGATTCACATTTTTTTACAGTGAGGTAGAAATTCACAATTCACAACAAAAAACGACAGTTAAAAAAGATCGATACCACTCTTCACAAAAATAAATGTTCAAGTCATTTACCTAGGAGTATGTGTTCCTACTTAATACACAAGGTACCTGTAACTTACAAGTATCTTTTGTAAGTACTTCTAATATTTAGTACATGTATGATTTGGTTGTTAGTTGGTTACTATTTGGTTGTTAAGTATTTGGTTATTTAGCTGTTTCCATGGTTTCTTGGTTTCGCGAAACGTCGAGTAGATTAAATAGAGTAAATAATCTCCATTATTAAAAAACAAGACGTGATCTCCTGCCAAGATAAATGCTGTTAATAGAGAGGTCGGTGAAGGTCGATACAAACTTAAAATCTGGATCATAATTATTGTTTTCCAATTATTGCTTACGTTGGATGTGCAGGAATGACTGAAGCCTCTTGATGCCCGGCCTTAGTATAGCTTGGCCATGAGCAAATATGACCTAATTACCCCGCCTGATTTTATGCCTTCTTCTTATCCCGTATCGCTTCCTCACGGTACTCGTTAAAGACCCTGAGCCATTATGAGTGATTCTTTCTCGTTCCACTTCTCATTGTGTTCATACCGATTGTCTCTATGTCAACCTTTTTTAGTTTAACGTAAGATTTCAAATAATACTACCTATTCGGTTTACATGCTTACATTGCATTTCCCGCTTCCTTCTATTCTACTATCTACCTCCCATGGACTGGTTAAGCATGACGTCTCGAACAATTGGTTGCCAATGTATTCTTTTCCAAATAAAGGCGAAGTCAATGCTTAATATTCAGAGAAATGTTGTTTGGAAAGTAATTTGACGTCACCACTCCACCAGTCCATTGCGAAATCCCAAAGGACCGTTATTTACGTAGTCCTATGGTATTAATTCCTACAATTAGTTCGTTGACTATTACTTGTACCACCGTTGATCTGTTCTATATTCAACTCGTAATTTTATCTTTCCATATGCGTAAATTAACTTTTTTATATTTAGGCTTTCAAATAAAAAAAGGAAAAGACGGAGGGAAAGACGTCTCATTCGAAATGTGTGTATGAACTAGAACAAGGTTAGGGTACTGATCGATTGTAGACGAGTTTACTTTGTGGAAATTCATTGTACTTAGGGTAGCCGATGGAGAATCGGAATGGGGCGTGATAGGACGGGGAGTGCGGCAGGGATGCCCACTATCGCCGTTGCTTTTTAACTTGTATTCAGGAGAAATGGTACGGGAGGCATTGGGGGGGGGGAAGTAAATAGGGATAAAGGTAGAAAGATATTTGATAAAAGAAGACGAAAGTGATGAGATTTTCTAGAAATAAGAAGGCGGGGCTAAATATAAGGGTGGGAGAGCACAAAATAGAGCAGGTCGAGGAGTTCACACGTCTGGGTAGTATTTTGGAAGAGAATGAGTTTAGTGGTTGGGACATAAGATGTAGAATTGCCCTGGATAAAGAAGTATTTTCTAAGAGAAGGGAATTGATGAGGGATTTGAGAAGAAACGTGAAGAAAAGACTGGCGAAAACTTTTATACGGAGCGCGGCGCTATATGGGTCGGAAACTTAGTCATTGCGAAGGGAGGATGTACGTAGACTTGAGGCGTTTGAGATGTGGGCTTGGAGAAGGATGGAGAGGGTTTGTTGAATGGCGAGGAGGACGAACGAGGAGGTATTGGATTTGGTGGGAGAGCAGAGGAAGCTGGTGGCGGAGGATCGGAGAAGACAAGAGATGGGTGGAGGAGGTATTGAGAGGAGATAACATGTTGAAAAAGGGAGAACACTGAGGAATCGTGGAAGAATCGTTAATTCTGGGCGAAGTAAGAAGTGAGAGACGATATGGGGAATTTAAGAGGGATCTAATGGAGGGGTATCTATGGGTGGGAAAGCGAAATGATGTACCAGAGTTTTATAATCCGAAGTGAATTCAAAGATAGTTCTTTTTCGGAACTGATGTTAAAAGTTACGTAATCTGCGCGTATGCTGCGGCTGATCAATTTTCCACCGTGGGGGATTTTTTAAATTCTAAAATACAACTTTAAAAAAATTCAAAATGGATATCTATCTATTCTAAGAAGTCAAGCCTGAAACAATCAAATTTATTATTTTGTCTCCTAAATCTTTATTCAAATTTTGGAGATATTGCCTAATATTTGGAGATGTGGTCTTCTCGCCTTCATGACTCCGCCTTCATGACCCTTCAAGAATTTCGTTTTCTCGCTTATTCGTTTTCTTTTTCTATTGTTATCCTCATTTACGGTGTATTTATTTTCCTTCCCGTCGTAACATAATAGCTCATATTCTCTATGAAACATTTCTTCTGCGTTTTTGGCTCAAAATTGGGGTTTCAATAAAGTTCCATTTGGAAATTTGACGTCAGATTGCGATGTAAATGGGTTATCTCAGTTTGTTTTTTATATGTATCGTTGCTACATTACTACGTAAATGAACTACATATATGTATCACAATTTCAAATCCCATTTACTTTCAGGGATGAACAAAGGCGTTAGACGAGGATGAAACCTGCAACTCTTTACCCTATTGCCAAAAAAACATTGCCATCACCAGGTGTGTTTTTTTCGCATGCGAAATATTTTGTTGAAACCGAGTAGTGGATTAAAACGTATTGCAAATGTGTTGTATCAAGTATGTGCATATCCATGGATACCTGAATCAATCCATGAAGCAACGGGCGAGTTTATCGAATTTCACCTCTTATCAGAGGAATTCAATTAAATACTTCATATCGGAACTACTTTTTTGCGAATTGCGAAATGGCGTAAGCTACAGGGCGAGAATTAGGGTGAAATTGAGGAACACTGAATTTCTTTAAAATATCACATATCATTTATTCTCAATGGTAACTTCTCGTATTATTTTTGTGGAAAAAATAGTTGCCAAAACGGAGGCATTACTATTATTTTTCGAGATTCTTTTGAATTACTCTCAATTATTTGGGATTAAATGTACAATTTGGCGTCGGAAAAGTTCCCTGGGATGAGAAACAAAATGTAAAATATTGGATGACTTATCACACCTTCTCTGATTTGGTTATTTATTCACTTTAATAACTTAATTTGTTATGCTGAAAAAAATTGGAATTTAACTTTGATTCGCTGTCGCTAGAAAATTTATTTTGGACGTCAATAACGTTAGGTGTGTTATACGGTTGATCTTTTTCGTAGCGTCTTGAGGACTGTCGAGGACTTTCAGTCGTTGGCAATGTTTTATGTTATGTTTTGTTAGGCACTGTGACAAAAGCTAAATAATTATAAAAATTGGTGAATTGGATCGGTCTTGTGGTGAGTTCAAAATTGTGACTTCCAAATGTGAACATTTTGCCAATTTGTTTCATATTGAACGAGTTGACAGTTTGAACTACAGTCTTGGAATTTTCATGGTTCTAGCAAAATGTACGAACGAACGATTGCAATTACGGATTTTGATCATGTACTTGAAGAAACCGTTTATTACATGATATAGATCATAATGTGTCGACTAAATAGACTATTCGGTGATAAATACTTTAGATAAAAAATGATTGTCGTAACTCGCCTTTAGGCATAGAATATTCTCATTCCATTTTCTCCCTAGTTTAACTTTGAATAGAAATAATGAACTAGAAATAATGATCTGCCCTTAACCTTCGAAACAGTTATGGAGAAATCGCGGCTTCGTCTCCTTGAGTATATTATGATAATGACTCATAAAATTAAGGTGAATGCCTTGCCAAACGTGTGGAATATGACCGTGAAATGTGCTTCGGTTGGAAGACTCCACTTTGGAGAGACTAATAAAAAAATGTTTACGATTGCAATAGGGTTGGTTTACCGCCAGAGCAGTGAATTTCTTAGCATGGCAAGCCAGCGAATAAGAGTCGTGACTCAGCAACTGCTGGTAAGTCTTTGGGTTATTATTATTATTAGGTAATCTACCAGTTGAGGTAGGTTAAAATGGAATTGAGTAAAAAAAATCCTAGATTTTGACGTGTCATTGTGTTCAAAATCGCCGATGCGAAAATATTCGCCGAATTTCTTCAAATTCAAAATTTTAAAGTCATATTAAGTGGTGCATTGGTATGCATAATCTGATACATGATTGGACGCACAGCAGGGCTTAATTTAGGAAGTTTTGAAGCACCGTAGCTCTGAAACTGAGCAACAGTTCCGGAGCTCCGCCCCGGCATTGCAAGAAGTACCGGAGCAGCAGCTCTATGAACCGCTCCGGCTAAAATTAAGTTCTTCCCGCGCAGAGAGACCGGCAGAATGTTAGTCATACATACGGTCTGGGCGTAAAAAGCTTAATTTCAAATGGCAGACTTAGCCCTCGATACGGCGATGATGAACAGACGATGGTGGATCCGAGATCCTTCGTGGATAACAACATTTATATTCAATTTCACGTGTTATTGTTTTCTTTTTTCCTTGTGGTATTTTAATACTACCCGGTGGGAAACTCAAGATCTCTTCCTCCAGTCTATTCGCCGGGACAATCCGAGATCCTTCGTGGACAAGGACTCGGAGACTACGCGCTAGGCTTAGATTACTTGAGCAATTGAGAATAGATATCTTTCAGAGCGACACGGAGAACATCATATTAGAACCCCACTATATTTCCAGGTCCGACAGAAACGATAAATTAAGAGAGATATTTTGCCGAACGGATAGGTATGGGAATTCGTTTTTCCCCCGAACAATAAGGGACTTTAATAAATGCAAGGCGTAATTTCATTAGAGCGTTTCCTTTGTATATGTAAACGGCTGGTGTCCTAACACCCCCCGCCACACGCCTATTGAGGCGGCTTGCGGGGTAGTATGTAGATGTAGATGTAGACAATAAAATTTAAATTTAATTTCACTTGTTATGGTTTTCTTTTCCCTGTGATATTTTTTATATCTTCTTGATAAAACATAGCCTTTGAAGATGGAAAAGAATGCCCAAATTTCATCTTTGGTCGCGTGCTGTTGTCCATCTCTTGATGATCTCAAGCTAATGTGTAGGTTCCAGGTTCGAATCCCGACGCATACTTGTTAAGGGGTACGCGTAAGGGGTCTTGAGCGATTTTTTTCCTATGTAGCACTCCCCGTAACAGGATCTCCGCGATAACGGCGATAGCGGCGTCATAAAAACCCAATTACGACTCAGCCAGCTGAATTGGTCCGAATGACATAATGAACCCCTACCGACCATTTTGATCACATCTTTATTGTAAATACAAAATTACACAAGATTACGTACCGAAATGATATTGGCCTATAACACGTGGATATGGTGGTTACCCGTAATTGCATAGTACTAAAATGTTCGGTGGTGAGTAGTCTATAAACTTTGAAACGTTAGGACTAATTGACATAAGCTTTTACCTTTTTAGCTCTCGCTTAAACCTGAAATTTGAGAAATATAAGCAGTATCTACATTTATTAGTATTTTGTTTTTTATTATCTCTCATGTTGAAAAGGTTCAATTGTTGCTACGGATCAAAAAAGTGTGCTACTTATATTAAATTATGTTACGTGTTGCGTATTTCTTTCTTTCTCCTCTCTGAACGATATATTTAAAGTATTTATACAATATACCTATTTTTCGCCATCGAATTATATTCGTTTGAATTCAAATAAATTACTTCGGAAATGACAATTTCATTCGCAAAATATCATCTGCGTTCCTGAGGTGGGATCACGGTTCTTTCTTTCGCGTTGTCGTTATCGTTATCCACAGCGTAAACTACTTCAGAAGAGAAATACTCACCGTTGCTGTCCTGCGATAACGCGAGCACACGCCTCATGGAGCACCGCGATTGCGCCCCTGATTCCTTTCGATCAATAAACAAAGTGATCAACGTAGCGAATTACTTTTCTCGTGATATTGCTCGCGTCGAGTCGCTCTCTTCGTCACATATATTGCAACAGTGTCACCTCCTTGTCGCCATTGTCATTCCTGAATGAATTAGTGAGTGAACTACAGCTGTAAAGATAGCATTTAACTCAGGGTCAAAATTAAGTTATTCTTTGCTGTCTTATGACGATGTCTGCTGTACATGTTATCTAACGCTAAACCTTGTTGTTATTGTCGGATTTACAGGTGCCATGAGCTAATTCATTTCTGTTACTCTTTGTCATCTGCCAGCAGAAGCGTTGTCTCATTGTGGCTATCTTTCGCTGAAGGGGAAATATTTTTTATCCCTTCATGATTCAGTTCAATCCCTCCATGATTCAATTTGGTCATGATTAAAAACCCGCAAAGGGAAAACTGCATTTTTTCCATTTTTAAGCATCTTGGAATTTTTAGCACTCTCCCAGAAGGTTGAAACAATTTGACCAGGGATGTACATGTATAGAGTGGGCCATGCAATGGAGTTTCAACTTTTTCTTTGTGAATAACTTTACTCTTAATTTCAACTGTCTTTTGTATCTTAATAACCTGGATTTTGTTTGGCGCTGCTTTTAAAGAATGAATTGACATGTGGAAAATTATTCAATCCTTAATACGAAACATCCCCAGTTTTGTAAACTATTCAATGGGTGGAGGGGTGTCTCGGGAAGAATCTGCGTAAATTCTAGATATGATAGGGAATGCTTTTTCAAGAATTTGTGTCCCATATACATAGGGTCGCAACTCCTTGCTTACGGAGCTATGACAACGCGAACATTTTATCCGGTACCTACATTAAGCATATCTAATGCACTACTGACAATGTACACTTCGAATTACTGGGGATGACACTATAGAACCTTAAAAAACTTGACAAATTTCAGGTTTTGATTGTGAGTAAATGATTACATATACACAAAAACGCTAATGACCCTTTATTGTTCATATTGGGCTACATTGGGAATTTTTAAAATAATTTTTCAACCCGTAATTTTGGGTGCAGGGGAGCCAACACAAAAATGGTAAAAAACAACATCAAACACAACACAGAGAGAATATCGGCTAATAAAATCCTGAAAATGATTTTTCTAAACTTTTACAACTATTGGATTAAAAAATCATAGCTCAGTAAAATGAAAAAACTTTTCTCAACTTCAAATACGTAGTACCTTAGAAATAACGCAATTTGCAGATGAACGACGATCAGATACAAGAATAGTGTATCTCATTAATGGAGAATAAGTATTTTTTCTTTAATTTTGGTCCTTTGCACTAAAATATTGTCCGTTGTGAGACAAGTTTCCGACCTCTTCTATTGGTATAGGACACTGTTATTCCACGGCAATAAATAATGTGCTTTATAAAATGTTTGCTTTTCCATATCTCCGCGTGAGGATTTTTGACCCCGTGTCTGTTGGTCAAAAAAAATGTTTGATATCGCATCTTCTTATCACCTTCAGAAGTTACGCTGATTCCTCCGGAAACACCCCCTATGTTGCTGCTTTTGTTTCCATCTCTTTCGTGTTTTGGGATTCAATGCATCCCTTACTTATTTTATTGGAGTTAACCCCCCTATTGTAAATTTTTGTTGCAGGTGCGAGAGGATCTACCACTGGACCTGGGTCCCCCTCGTCGAGAGGACCTGCGGAGCAGAAACGTAGCCCGCGGTAAGTACCGTTTGGGACACTCGCGTGAATCTCTGGACCCTCTTGATCCTTCTAGGATCGGCTATCTCTTGAATTTATGGTAGTTAGCGTGAGATTTTTCTGTAGTAATGATAGGGACTACAGTGTTCGAATTTTAACTTTGAGCAATTTTATGAAGTATGGAGTAAATATAGTGATATTGATGTCTAAGAAACTTTTTTAGCAAAAATTCTAGGAACTGCAAATTACAGCAACACCCTTTACAAAAGCTAAGACTCGTCGAAGCCGTGACGTCAAGTCCACGACTTTGTAGAGGTTGACTACTTCTTGAATAAGTCTCAGTGCAGTACAACACTATGAGAATCCGAAATTTAAAACTAAATTTTCCAACCAGTTTGCATCTCCAAAAGTTTGCCCTATATTTTGATTATAATCCAGTGTAGATCTTATTACTTATGTTCCATATCGGTTTGGTTTCATGAAAACTAAAACGTGCACGAAATCATCCCAGATTTGCTTGTATTTGTTTCGTTTCACATCCTTTGTTTGAATTCTGGATACCCAAGTGCTTTTTACTGTAAAAAATGGTGGTTGAAGGATCTCTTAATCTTTTGGGGAAATGTTTAATAGAAAAAAGGCGATCATTTTTGTATCTTGTACTTCGACATCCAAGGTCATTTCGCACATACTGTCTGCCACTTGCAGACAGGGGCAAACAGGAGTCGGACGAATCAGAGGATCACCCCTCCAAATTCGAGAAGAGCTCAGTGATACTTAACTTCGGTGACTGATCGGGAACCGGTGTTTCCATCGTGGCAAGCCGTTTCCCTCATTTGTTTAGCCTTACATCCACAACTACTGGCGTCTGCATAAAGAATATGACGATTGTTATCCAATGACTATTAGCTTTTTCGGCGAATGTGCTGACTGATAGAGAAGATCTAGGGTTTTCCGCCAGGAAATGCCCTCCGCCCTCGATAATGTTAATATGCTCCGGTGGAAAACTCGAAAGCTTTTCAGTCGCTAGTTGTCCAAGTTTCCGCTACGGCAGTTTATCTGTTTATGTGGTTCACACATGGTTGCATTTTTCAAATTCGCATCAGTAAAATATTCTTGACATCATTCCGGAGATACTATTAGCGCGCCGAAGAAGTACCTATTATTTGTTTGCACATTAACTTATCACAACCGTAATCGGACGATGCGTAAAGTTATCCTCCTTCCTTGATGTAACAAATATTTTCCCGAAAAATATTCATATATTAGTATTACAATAAACTAAATCCTTTATATTGGCAGCCTATTGTAATAAAAATAAACAACGAGTGATTTTATTCGAAAGGATTGCAAATATTATTGCGTTGATTTCAAATTAGAAACATCAAGTTTATGTAAAGGATACGTCATATTGTGGTTAACATCTTAGAATCGCGCCTAAGTGAAGTTAATGCCAGCAGGTCTTTAAAAAAATAGAACACATTCAATTCTAATGGAAATACTGATGCGTGTGGACCCTTAAGACTTTGGAATTTCTCACGAATACTCAGCTTACCGAGCTAGGCCGCAAGAAAACATTTAGATGTGCATTAATGCTTAATCGAATTGTGTTAATTTTAATTATGCATATATATTTTATTGAGTAAAGCGTTAAGGGCCGGTTTTAAAATGCCTGGCTGACCGCAAGATGACGAAGGTTTTTCGTTAACTTGAGGGAAACTGAGGGTTCGGGATTTGTCTCTTCCATCAGGCTGTCATTAGTAGATGTTTTATCGATGGGAGAGCGTATTAAAGTCGGTTTTCATACCTAGAAAGTATTTAACTAGAGGCTATAAAACTGGGCCTCTAGATATTTGGTTATCGCTAGGGAATGAAGAGTGATACTGAAGAGTTACTGATATAGGAACAGAAAATAGAATCTTACCTACAAATGACGGAACCTTAATATGGATCAGTGGGGGTTGAATGATTAGTAATATATTTTATTCAATGTTGAAATCAATTCATCGATTTGATAATGTTAATCGAAATAATTCCGTTTCCAAAGCTTGCACATGTACTCTGTCGCTCGCCTTGGTCCAAGTTGGTTCATTGCTAATGATAATTGAGATAATAGAAGCTTCCCATTCGAATTAGTATTCACTCATTGCAAACTAGCGTATTGTTTCCCTTAAGCCGACCAGCTCAAAATTCCGCTCAATTTGTTTGCGTAAATACTCGTAATAACCGTAACATGTACATTCAGTACAGAGTTCCAGTGGATCCGGGCGTTTGGGGCCAAACATATTTAAGGTACAATGACTGCTGAATATCTCGAAGAAGGAACATACCTAAGCAAATGAAAACATTTTTGCTAAGCTATGTAAGTGCGAAATAATCTCATTGCGGATTTCAAATCAAGACTTAAACGCAGCGGAATTTGAAACGTATTTTTTTTCGTGTACCTTTTCCATATTTCAGAAAATAATGCGAGAAAATTTTCTATGGCAATTTTTTCACTACCTGACATATGTTGCTGTATTTTTTAAAAAGTTTTTAACCGGAGTTGTTTTCGTTTATTTGATATGTTTTTGGTGAATTAGCGTGAAGAACTTCCCAGTTACAAAGAGCATTAGGATATTTTTTTCGAAGATATTGGTTCATTAAACCTTTAGGTATGGGGTGATCGATCATCCATGCGCCTGGATCGTTTGGGGTTTGGGCGCTGATTGTGACGATAAATACGCTGAGGCACTCATAAAACCCCCCTTAAAATCCTACGCTCAATTTTTTTACCGTAATTAAACTTAGGGTTTCAATAACCATAATATTTTGAGGCGTGACATGGTGGAATTGCATTAGTGATGAAATGAAATACTCTTCATTTAGTCCACAACTTAAGATGTGATTCCGGCCCTAGTATCAACTTTCTACTGTCATTTTCAAGGTACGCTAATCTGTAGGATTTTCTCTGGCTGTCATTATAACCTTTCTTTAACCGGGAGATTACCCTAATAATAATACGTACAGAAATGACTTCTGCCTGGGCAAGCAAGGCAGCCATGCGTAGAGCCCCAACTTCGGAGGGAGCTCCGGCTAGAAGACGAAATAGTTCGCATTGAGGACACAGGACATGGACAATAATGTAAATTTTTCCAAACGAAATAGAAAATACATTGTTCGTCTTGTCAAATTACGTCAAACAAGGAAGTAATGACGTTAGTTTTATGTACCTTGTTTCGTGTATATACCTTGAAAATGACTATTTACTGTTGAAACCTGAGTGAGAATTAGATGTTGACGTGTGGACTTAACGAAGTGCTTTTCATTTCATTGGTTTCAATTTTTGTTGTACTGTGAATGCCTCTGTTGCCGACAAAAAAAATGTAAACACTTGCTAATTCTATCAATGGACACTAATTTCTGTGCAATAACTGAATGAAATTAAAGGCACCCCTATATTGCTATGCTGATCACGGATAACGATCGTCGTTCATGTGCAAATAGCGTTATTTCTTGCGGGATTAACGCAGTTGAGAAGTTGGGAATATGTATTGCTTATGTTATTGCGCTATGGTTTTGCAGGTCGATTACAGCGGGGATGGTAAAGCAGAGTGGCGTTAAAACTGGAGGTAAAATTGAAGTAAATTAACTCTACATTAGATATGAAGCGTTGATAGAATATTGACTAAAATAATTCCAGAAATAATTTTTCCAAAGAATTTACTGTCTTCAGCGTGTAAAATCATTGCACAATTGGGTATTTAAAAAAATGATATTGTCTTCTTAACGACGTTTATCTCGTAATGAAGATTAGCAACTTTCTGTAGTTCCTTCGGGTGGGGAGTTCGGGAGTTCCTGTCTACTGAGGATGACTTTCACCAGCCCTCCTACTGGCGGGTTCAGTTCTTCAGAACTGAAGACGTCAGCAGGTTGGCTGTTGAAACTGTCGTCATCAATGGACACCACGCGGAGGAACGTCCAAAAGTTGTCACTCTTCATACCGAACGCCTCGAAAACCTTCGGATGAAGTTTATCTCAGAAATCACGCAATTTGCAGATGAACAACGGTCTGGGGTGGGGTCACGTTTCTATCTTTCCCGTTGTCGTTATCGTCATCCAAAACGCAAACCGCTTTAGATGGGAAATACAGTTATTGTCCTAAGAATGCACACCAGTAATGAAAACAAGTAATTTATAGCGCACCTGGCAGAATTTGAAGAGTGACATTTTCCCTCTGATGTGTGAGCAAGTAAGAAATAACTTCAACGCGACTGCACGCGTTATGGAAAACCGTGATCGCACCCCCAGGTTAATTATCAGCTAATCGAATCCATTAAGATAGTGTATATTTTCTTTCCGTTTGGTTCTTCTATCCAGAAATGGTGTCCAGTTTAAGTTAAAGTTAATTTGGCGTTAATTTTTTTTTCGCTGAACCTGCCGTGAAGCGCAAGTGCCCGGGCGTGGGAAGGGGGGAATCGGCCCACATTCTCTCTCTCTCTCGATTTGCGAGTCGAGGAGAGGAAGTGGTCACTGGGACAGTACTTAGAGGAAGCGAACTGTTGCTACTACTTCTGCGGGACTCTCCGCAAAGTGAAGTGGCGCCACGGGACGCTTATAAGCCGGCTACACGGAAATTCCTTCCCGTCATCGGCAGCGCTGATGAAAAAAAAAAAGAATGGAGCGCCCCGGGCGAACTTTTTTTTGTGGAGACCGGCTTCTCCTTTTCTTCCGCCACATCCCAACGCGGGTGAAGGGGAAAGGTGGGGAAATGAAATCCCCTTTTTTTCTCCTGTTTTCGGGCGAGGAAATGCCGTTTGCGAAGCTCTGCTTCACTTGTCCTACTTAAAAACGTTTTTTTGAGGGAAAAAAGAATACGATTTTAGTTTTAATGAGACCGTATTTAACCGAGTACAAGCTGACTCCTGTGTCCAACAGAATTAAAAAGAGAATAATCAAGGAGATCATTTTGGTTGAATCCTTCCTAATCCGAGGCTTGGTAATTACTGATATTTTGAGTAAGAAATTTTAGCGCCTTTAAGTAGGTTACAGGCCTGGCTTATTGGCGTTCTATTTACGTTTAGATATTCTTCTACAGAACTCGGGAAATGTTCAGTTTGGTTTTGTAACTTAGATGTGTGTTGAAGTAAATAAAATAATTCGTCTAGTAATAACAGGACGGAAAGTATCGTAGACGCTATTCTGACACGACTAGGACTGGTGCTGCTGCTGGGAAGGAAAAAAAGCTGTTTTGGTTTTAAGAGGCCGTATTTGCCCGAATACAAGCCAATTCTCAGTTTCAGACATATTAAAAAGAAATATTAATTAAGTATATATTCTTAGACAAAACTCAGGAATTGTTTGATTTGGTTTGGTAACGTAGTTAAGTGCTGTAGTAAATAAAATAATTCGTCAAGTTTTCCCTGGACTGAAAGTATCTTAACCTTTATTCTGGTACGAATAGGATTGGTGCTGTTATCTATGAAAATTAATTTGTTTAACTATGATAATATTGTTTTTTAAGAGCTTGAATTGAGGGCGAAGAATGGTTTTATCGGGTTTTAATTTGATAAAAATGTTCAACTCATTCCAGCAAATACGGTAAAATGGAACAGTGATCATGCACTATTTTGTTGTAATATAATGTTATAACCTAGGCACACAATCCGGGTTTTGCATCTGTATTTTCTTTCTTTTCCTTATGATGCAAGCTTCCACTTTGTTAATTTCCTAGGCTAATTAGTTAAATAAAGCGGAATTACCGTTATTCAGGTTACTGTGAAATGAAAAATCTTTTAATTTAAAATTTCGCGATATTAATTTTTGCTTTACGTGTTAAAAAGTTTTTCTTGGAATATCCGTGCCACCTAGGTTCGTGAGTCCGGGAATCGTTGTACAATCTACTTTCAACACAAGGTAATAATGCATGGAACCCTATAAACCCAGCCGGGTTCAAAACTTTCCGGATAAGACAAGTTTCCCTTCAGGTATCAGTCAGGTATCACTATAATAAGCAACCGATGCTATTAAGCTATCGGCCATGGCTGTCGGAGCTTGTACGCTTTTTGACATATTCTCCATATTTGCACCTCTAGTCTACGTTAACGAAACGTTTAAATTCCGAGAGCAGTTATACGATAGCGCCCGAATAGAGACAGAATCGCCCGAAGAGCTCGCTCCGTCAGCTTCACTCGTGGACCCAATTGAAGAGTGTCGTGGAGAAACCTCTGATTTATGGATGAAGTTGGTTGTCTGACTATTTTGGGGAAGTGAATGGGTTTTTTAAAAAGCATGGGGAAGAGCGGAAGAGGAAAACTTTTTGCGCTTATTCGTAGAATTTATGAGGATGGAGTGTGGCCGGAAGACTTCGCGAAGACTGAACTAATTCCTATACCAAAGAAGAGCAAGGCAATAACGTGCGAAGACTATAGGACAATAAGCTGAATATCCCACGCGGCCAAAGTAATTCTGAGAATTATAAACAGAAGGCTAGAGAAGAAGGCAAATGAATACCTGGGTGACGACCATTTCGGATTTAGGAGAGGAACGGGAACGCGAGACGCTATAGCGGTGATGAGGACGCTAGTATAAAGAAACCTAGAGAATGGACAGGATGTTTTTGCATGCTTCGTAGATTTCGAGAAGGCATTTGATAGGGTGAAATAGACTAAATTAATGGGAGCGTTGAAGTAATAAGGGGTCGATTGGAGGGACAGCGGCGCTATATGGGTCGGAAACTTAGTCATTGCGAATGGAGGATGTGCGTAGGCTTGTGGCGTTTGAGATGTGGGTTTGGAGAAGGATGGAGAAAGTGAGCTGGATGGCGAAGAAGACGAACGAGGAGGTATTGGATATGGTTGGAGAGGAGAGGAAGCTTGTGGCAGAGGTGCGGAGAAGGCAGGAGGAGGTATGCGGATGGATGGAGGAGGTATTGAGAGGAGAGGGAATGTTGAAGAGAGTGATAGAGGAGAGAACACTGGGGAAGCGTGGAAGAGGAAGGAAGAGGATAGGAATTCTGGACGAAATTCATTTTCTGGTTTGTGAAATACCGGAAAAACCTACCGAGTTAAAGCTAATGTATTTACTTTCTCCCAATCAACGAACAACATATCGATAAAAAGATAAGAAGACAAAAATATAAATTAAATAAGTTAAAATTGATTCGCCGATGAAAGTTGTGGTTGATAAAAGTGAAAGAAATAAGAATGTTTAGAAATAGATAACAATGAGCCAGCTTTAGTGTTAAATAATATAAAGGTAGGCATTGGGAAGTTGAGAAGAATGTTACTTTGTAGACGTGGAAATAGCAGTTATGAAAAAGTTAAATTGGGGTAGGTGTAAGCAGAATTTAGGCAACAGACGTAATTTTGCATTAAAATGAATTTGCGCTCTCGGAGTGTTAGAGAAGGAAGTAAGGTGGGGATTGGGATGGAGAAAAGAGAAAGTGAGACTTTTTATAGTGTAAATATTGTAATGTTACACTATAAATGTCGCAATTGTTATTTTTTAAACAAATACAAACCATCAGGGGAAGCGTATCAGAGATTAATCGCTTTAAGATTGATGGGGTATATTTCATTTTCAGTGTTATTTCAGTTGAAGATTAAGATTATGTCATTGACGTTTCCAGTGGTATCTCATTGTTGATTGGTGATTTTTTTGTTGTGTGTAACGTGTGTGTGTTGATACGTTACCTGAATAGTATCCGGGTGAGAGGAAATGGTTTTGAGCTAAAATTAGTATCGCACTTAAATTTTGCGACAGTTATTTTAAGTACGATCCATAAGATCCATACTATTTACGATTCATCAATAGAAGTTTCTCAAAGTTGCGTTAAGATTTTGTGAATAATTTTAATATTTTGTTTAGGGTATTTTAATATTGGAAGAGTAGCATACGTGAAATATGACCTGTGGCTTTTTTATGAGTACCTATACGTGCGTTTCCCGATGACATCCGGAAAAAAGAAAATGGTTTGGGTCGTATGGCTTTTTATGGTCGTTTCCTCGGGGAGGAAAAGTTTTAACTGAGTATGAGAAAGGAATAAATATTTTAAAAATGCATACGTCTAAACAGAGTCGAATAGTGAAGGTGGGAAGGAGAATATTAGGATGTAGACGTAGAAATTACTGATTTGGAAAGAAACATTGGGTTCATTAGAGTGGTGTATATGCAGAAATAAAGTCTGAGAAAGATGTAATTCATCACTTGTATCTCTAAAATAAATATGGTGAAAGTATTTACTACCCATCAGGAAAATGTTTTTAAAAAATCTCATATTAATTGAGATAATGCCTGTAGTTTAAATCGTTCTTATTTAGAATTATTTCTGTGGACGATTAAGATTATGATCGTCTATATCATTGACGTCTCCAGTCATCGCTCATTGCTGATTACTGGCTTTTTTGCCATGTGTACATACATATGTTTCACGAATGGCCACCGGCCGAGATGAGATTGTTTCGGAATGTACGGCATCTCTTCCGTTGGAAGGGACTACTTTTTTAAGACAAAGAGGACGAGAGAAGGAAAAAGATGAGAGAGACGGTCATAGAGGAGAGCCGAGGAAAGGTGGATTGTACAACTTAAAGATTAGTTTTGCAGTGCATATTTTGGTTTTAACTCGCTTACTGCCTCACATCCTTGATGTGTCCTTCGGGTAACTATGTAGACATGGAATTCCATATGGACAACTGCTTGTATTTGCATGACGATTTCAAATACTGACATTTTAGATAGCTATGTGAAGTTATCAGATTGGTTCACTTGTCGTGGAATGGTCATTTTTTGGCAATACGTATTCTCAACTCTTATTACGATATGTACTGTCTTCGTGGACGGGTCTTATTAATGCATTTACATATGATGTCCATGAACGACTAAGGTTACGATTATGTCATTGTTGTCTCCAGTCATCACTCATTGTTGACTACAGATTTTTTTGCCGTGTGTACGCGTATAAAATTCCAGAATTGCCACCGGGTGAGAGGAAGTGGTTTTAGGTGGTATATATGACTTACTCCAGGGTTTGGGGGTGAAATTTTGTGAGAGATTGTGTGAATGATGGGCAAGGAAGGATAATAGGAGATACAATTAAAGTCGCCCTTAAAACACGCAAAAAGTATTTGCAATCAATCAGTAAATTTCTAGAAATTATAACAAGATATTACAATTAATTTATGTGCTATTGACGTCTTCAGTCGTCGTCACTCATTGTTGACCACAGACTTTAGCGCCGTTTTTACGTGCATAATGTTTCCCGAATGGCAACTGGTTGAGAGGAAATGGTCTTAGCTTTACATACTAGCAATGTAGCACGTGAAGTATTTACAAACAATCGGTGGATGAAAATTCATCCAAGTTTTATTAATTCCTTTATTACAGGTAATTTGTATGTTATTGACGTCTTCACTCGTTTTCACTCATTTTTTGACCACTTTTTATTTGCCGTGTGTACATTCATGTTTCCCGAATGGCGACCGGGTGAGAAGAAATGGTTTCGAGATGTACGGAACTCCTTATGTGGGGGGGGGGGGACTACTTTTTTTCAGAGAGAGTACGAGAGAAGGAAAAAGGTGGAGACATAGAGACGGTTATAGAGAGAGAGCAAAGGAGGAGGAAAGGTGAAGGATGTATGAAAGGAATGGCGAAGGAGGGAAGTGAGGTGGGAAGGAATGAAGATGGGATGAGGGAGTGGGAAGGAGAGAGAATGGTTGGTAGGAGGAGGATGGAAAGAGCGAGTCACGACAGCCCACCCCCGAACACTTTGCCCACTCCCAAGGCACTCGAAGGAATTTACAGTGTTGCCAAAGCATCCCCCCCTACCTCTTACCCCACCCCACACTATTACAACTGCCCTCCCCACTCCTCTCCGGACGTGGTCTCCCTCCCCCTACCACCCTCCCCCTCTTCCCATTGCCTTCTTTCTTATGCCACACTCCCTTGTGTGTGTACTCCCTTTGCCAACCTCCCCTCCGAACCCCTCCTTCTCCTATCTACTCCTTATCCTCTCTCTCCCTCTTTCTTTGTCACATATATATACCAATGGGGCTGTTGCAAAAAAATTGTAAAGTTGACTGAAATCCTTGCTCTTCCACTAATTTTCACCCGTAGAATTCGAAAATACAAGAATCTCGAAAAAGAAGCAAAGACATTAAAAATTTGCAATAAAATATCGAAAAATGTATAATTTTTTTTTACTACCTCCTAGCTCGCGTGACGTAGAGCCATTCGAAAACATCACTTGCGTCGCTTACGGTGCTGTGGAAAGCGTTGTTTTGCTCACTGTCTGTATACAACGTGGGGATATCCGAGTTTGAGATGCTCTATTTTCTTAACTTGGAATCGGAATTGAATGCAGTAAAGTCCACGTAAAAGGTTGTTTATGTCTACCTTTATTGATTTCAATAAAAAACTATTTGTTATCCTAGCATTTTTATTATTGATTTAAATTAAAAACTATTTGTTACCCTAGCCTTTTTTATTATTGATTTCAATTAAAAACTATTTGTTATCCTAGCCTTTTTTATTATTGATGTCAATTAAAAAATATTTGTTATCCTATACTTTTACCAATCATTATATTAAAAAAGTCACGGTTTTTGGCGCGTAAAAACTGATTTCCCATGTTTGATCGTTTGGTATTCCGCTACGTTTTACTCTAATAACTTGCGATTTTGAAGTTAGAAAACCAGATTAATTATCAACAGTTTGCTGGAAACTATTTGTTTGGATTTAAAAATTGCACAAGTTGTAAAAAGTGTAAAACTCTGCTTTCTTCGAACCGAATGGCTCGATTGAAACTTGAGTAGGACCGTGAATGCCAGCATTGCGAATACTAAGACGAAAATAGGTAACTATTACCAGTATTGTCAACATTGATTTTTATTTATATTAACTTGGTGCGTACCGTACAGCCAGCCAGCTTTAGTATGGGGAAGGGAGAAGGGGCCATCAAAGTTGCCATAGCGTCTGTCGGGCGTCTCATTTAAAAACCCGCAGACATGACCAAAGTAAATATCCGTTCGTAAGATTATTAAAAGGTTTATTCTTATCTCTTCATATCAGCATTTCTCATGTGAGCTTGGTCCACATGAAACCGCAAAACTGGAGGCTGAAAATCTTTTTTGGTTTACTTAGAAAATAGCCAATGAAACTGAGAATCGGTAGGACTCCCGTCTCCAAAATACATGTTCTAAGGCACATGATGCACTAGAAGAGTGAATAATGTACATCAGTAAAAACTAAAGATGCCTTCCAGTGCATCTACGGTCTGGTACTGGAAAAAAAAAAATATATATATATATATATATATATATATATATATATATATATATATATATATATATATATATATATATATATAAAGTATCTTGGAAGCACTTAGAAGATTATGACTACAGAAGAGATGGGATAGCAGAGGTCTGTACTTGAGAAGAAGAAAGACACCAATTTGTTCATCCAGTGGTGGACTCTGTGGAATTAAGCCGTTGAAATGAATCTTCATACTCTTTCGGTTGGATTCCATTACACTGCCAATTCTGATTGTTTATCTGACTTTGTCAGTTACTGCTCGGTGGGTGAATATTTAATGGCAGTCAAGACAGAGACCAAGGAGCAAGGTACTTCAGAAACATAGAACTATGCCATATGGCCGTATATCTGCCTCTAAATTACATGAAGCACATCATTACCACATAAAAGAAAGAGTGCTTGTAGAGACTATTTTGGGTGCATAAAGGGTTGATTAAAATGTAGCCATTGCTCGTGGAAAGTGATTGGAAGGGCAGCTCAGGATGTTGTTGAGAAGAAATTGGGCACGAAAATTCCCCAAATATCCGGGGTGATGGCATCATCTTTCAGTTTCGACTTCTGACACTCATTTATAGCATAGGCCACCAAACTTTTCCACTTTTTTTCACTCAAGCAGCTCAATAAGCAGGCCCCGAATTGCTATCTCTCTTGTCTTCTTGGCATTCGAAAATATGAGAAATGACCTCCTTTTTATAAAAAAAGTTTTTACTTATAATTTTTATTTAAATTTAATAAAAGTTTTATCTTCGTCAAGCTAAGTGGGAATTTAGTAAGCTTAAATAGAATGCATATGAATTTAAAATGCAGTGAGCATACGATGGAAATCCGAAACAAAGTGTTTACACATTTCTGGGTATATTCCATTGAATCGCTTCAATGGTTGAAGATGTTTATTTCTGCCGTAAATTCGATTCTCGGTCCAGGTTGATTTTTTGTAGTGGACATTTCTACGATACTTCAATGTTTGTTTGGTAATACATGATAAAACGCTTTTCCAGTTTCTACTTACCGTGAAACGGTCTTCACAACAAGCAAAGGTTGTTTTAAGGCGGAGCATTTTTTACCTTCTTTCCGCCGTACACCATTTCTTCCGCAGTGCGCGATCACTTAGTACCTAAATTCTTTAGTAACTCCGAAGGTCTTCTTTAGTAACTCCGAAGTATCTTCTCCCACGACTTTTCTTGCCTTCATCTCTCCTAATGCCCTCTCTATTTCGCTGTCAAGTGCCTCCGGTCTGAGGTTATCCTTTTCTGTTGTTATTTCATCCACTGTATCTAGGTACACAGGTCTATAATTGATGTCATATAGTTCCTCCACGTATTCTCCCCACCTATCCTGGATATCTACATGTTCGATTAATATCTTCCCTGTTTTGTCCTTTGGTATAGTTTGCCATCTCTCACTGGCCGAAAGAATTTTCACTTTAGCGTATAAAGTACCCATTTTCCCCTCTTCCTGCAGCTTTTCCATTTCCTCGCATTGTCCCTTCCAACAGTTTTCCTTTTCCCGATTGGTCACTGGGCGATAGTTACTATGCCTGGTTTTATAATCTCCCATTTTCTCTCGATTGTTACTATCCGCTGTACTTCACTATGTTCTTTTCCACTAACTCCTGACATTCCCTCCTTTTCAACCCCTTCAGTGCTTCCACGTTCCAACTTTTCATCCTTCTACCTTTACAAAACCTTTTGAAGCTAATGTCACAGTTTATCATATCTACGTTATGATCTGAGTCCACATCCGCCCGTGGATAGCTTGGCGAGTTTTTACCAGGAGCGAGTTACCAGGAGATATCGTAAATGCTCCTGCAGTCCTGCCATTCCAGCTCTTGGGGTCATTGGAACGCGCAAGCCCTTCCACCACGTCACGGTTGTAGTTCAAGGAAAGGGATATACATATCGCCACCTTAAATTGGAAAACTTGTATTTAAACATCACTTAGTTTAAAGGAGACTCAAAAAAACTATCGTTTGGTACTTAGTTCATTTTTACTTTGTTACCCAGCAAAACTACCTCTATTAAGTTAATTATTACGTGAGATACAAGGTTTTCTATCTGAAAATAAGATTAAACTTTTTTTCATTGAGATACGAGGTTTTGGTTCAAATAAGTCTACTTTTTCGTTCTAGTATTTATGTCACCCTGCGAGCCTCCGTGGAGGCGTGTGGTAGGGAGTGTTCGAAGTAAATAAATGGCTTTGAATAAATATTTGATGAATTAATTCTCCGAAGATGAGTAGAACATCATTTAAAAACTCTTTGCAACTACATTTCCCCATCTTCACTTTCTCGCTAGCTATAACACAAATAAATTCACTTACACATGTCGGGAGTCATGTCTCGTGTAAAGAGTTTGCATGCGTGCCGACACGTTAGTTACAGTGTGCAGTAGTCTCTCGATTATCCGAAGTTAATGTGGAATGAGACCACCTCGGATAGGAAATTGAAAATTCGGATATTATGGAAGGGTCGTCTGCCGTGCGTAAACTAAGGAATAAACACGCTAATTTTCAAGCCTTGTCGCAGTGATACGTACATTCAAATTATAATGTATCACTTATAAGAAATAATTAAACGAAAATATTTCTACTTTCTTCCGTAAAATATGTGTCAATCGTGCTGATACAGTTCTAACTTCATTTGCTCCAATTTATTCTAGGCATCTCAGCAGCAATTTATTTGCAGGGATGGTATCCTCCCACTAGCTATAGAATCGAATAAAAAATTCTGATAAGAAAAAAACATGAAAAGGAGATTTAAAAAAATTATAAATCCTGATAAAGCTACCAAAAATTCAATTACAGTGCATGAATTCTATTATTTAGGTAACCTACCTGTTAAGGTAGGTTTAGGTGGAAGTGAATAAACACCCTATGGATTTTTGCATGTTCAGGGCCATATGTAGATACCTATAATATTTATTTCTACACCTCTGCGTAAGTCCTACCCTTGCTCTTCCCATCCATAAAACCTATTCTCTTTCTTCCCCCTCCCCGCTTAGCCAGCATCCTCCCCTCTATCACAGTCTTAAGCATCCCTTCGCCCATCATTACCTCTTCCAGCCACCTATTTTGCCTCCACCTAGTCTCATCCCGAAGTTTCCTTTCCTCACCAACCGTACCAAGAACTTCCTCGTTGAATACGCGGCGATGTAACTGAACGTGAACCTCGGATAATATGGAACATTAGTGAATCTGGACTCGGTAATCGTGACTCCAATGTATGTGATCCCAAGTCCGTCCCCTCACGATTTGGCGCCTGCAACACAATATACATCCTACCCATAGGGGTTAGATGGAAGTTGGAACTTTTTAAGCCTCAATCTCGCCCCAATAAAGACGTATATCTATCTATCTATCCTACCTTGCGAGCGGGCGTGTGGCAAGGGGAGGGGGGGGTATTCGACGTTAATAAATAGTAAGTGAATAAGTAATAAGCGAAGTATGTCTTCGAAGAAGATTAGAGCACTAATTAAAAACTTCTAACTATGGTTCCCCTCTTCATTTTCTCGCCCGCTTTGACCCAATAAAATGCATGAACATCTTTTTGTAAATCATCAAACATCTTTATGGAAAATACTTAAAATACTGGAGAGCACTTGTATTACTACCCTCGCTATGCAACATGTATGTAAACATCAGCCGACATACCGCACTACTTTTCGGAATATTTGTCCAAAAAAATGGAAGCCGCTTTCCATGGCATATGGTACGCGTATGTACTCCAGAGATAATGTATTTAAAAAATAAGAATTGATAAAGCCTAGATCTCGTCAGAAACATAACAGTTAGTAGTGTGCATGCTTTCTCATATATTTTTAAGAATAAATAATGTACCGCAGAAATGTATACAGAATCACAGAAAATCCTTCTGTTGTGAAGGCGTTTTCACCGTACAGCGTGAAAAAAATGAGTCAAGTTAAAGACCTGTATAGATATATTTATTTTTACTTCGTGCTTCTTACAGCTGCTGAAACAAAAAAATTAGAATTGGAATATAGTCTTCATAATGACTACCTAGGGAAAAATCTCGCTCAAACTACCGTAAGAACAGGTTCCGACGCCTTGTTTCTCTTCACCCCTCCTCCATTAATCCCTGTACGCCCGGGAACACATATGTATTGATCCAGAATCGGTCTGCAATCCTACGCCAGGCCATATCGGATGGAACGACGTCAAGCAATGGCGAGCAACGCTTACCTGATGTGTACACACGAAGGCCAGGCATTGACCTAGTCGCGGAAACAATTTTCCGCCGGTGGCTGATTTGCATTTAGAATGGACAACGTTCATGATGTAATTGCGATAATTAGCGATAATTGTGGATAGATAAAGTATTCATTTCACTGGAGTTATTTGATGATCATCATTGATATTAACATGCTTTGCATCGGGAGACATACTCATTGATCATGTGCCTGTGCATAATGACTCAGAAGAGTAAATAAAAACACACATTATTATTAAAAAATTGTAACACTCACTGATTAGATGGATCGTTATTTAACGCTTCCATTTGTAAATCTTCTTATATATACAAATTTATTTGTCTTTTCACAAACTTATGAAGACAAAAATTCGCACAACTTTGCTGCCAGATCATTAGAGAAATTGAACGTGCTGAAATCCGTACCAGATAAAAGCAAAAAAAAGTATCAATCGATTTTCAGCAGATGGCATACTATTTGGTTATTCACACGGAAAAATTTACCGCAAACCATGTCCCACGCCATCTCTTTCACCAGTAATACCACCGTGTGTACAGGGCTTTACCCAGATAGTCCTTCTGCTATCAACCTCCTCGCCCGTAATAGAAGACGGACATGATGTCAGTTGTCGGGCGCATCTCATATATGACTAAATAAATAAAAGTAAACAACCAATCAATAAATTTAAAGTGAAACTGGCGCGAATTTCAACGGCAAGATCTTGGAATTCAGTTACCTGGCACTGCGTCACCGAAAACTCATGCATAACCGGTAGTCTTTCAGTCCAAATCTGACCTTGACATTGACTACATGACGCCGGGTAATTTTCCGTGGGTTTCTGTTGGAGAAAAACATCGTTTATGTATGGGAAAATACAGAAGATGCAGCTTGACTGACCGCGTAATGAACTTTAATTAATAATGAAAATTTCTGATCCGCCGTAATAAGAAATAATTGTTTATTTTTAGTATTTTCATACTCCTTTACAAATATTTGTCCCCTATCTCAGCGGTTCCCAACTTGTGGTACGCGCTTGGCGGTTTAGGAATACGTGAAAAAAAACTAAATAATGGTGAATTTATAGGATTTGGAATAGTGGTCAGAATGTAAATGAAATTTCTCACGCTTGAAGATGACGTAAAACGTTGAAACGCGTATATTTATATATATATTTTTCTAATGAAAGGTGGAGAGCACAAAAACATCTTTCATTTCGACGATTAAAATGTTCCACGAAATATCGACAAAAATCTGCATACCTGACAAAAATGTCTTTGATGTAAGGGGTAAGACTTCTGGATATGGGTGACTCAGGAACACGCAATGCAGGATAAGGTCGGGAACCTCTTTATCTGATAACGTTAGCGCAATCTTACCTTTCCAAATTATTTTTTTACGAAACAGACTTGAAATAGTTATAGCTTAAAAGACTTCATCAGGTGAAAAAGAAAAAAGAATATGCCCTATACTAATTGTTTTTTTTGCGAAAAAAATTTTAAGGCGATTTTTCTGAAGAAGTCAAAAGATAATGAAATGAACGCTCGACCCCAAGTTTTTTTATTCAATTGCGATTCGCTGCAATTACTGGAGTTAAAATGCATTTAATCAAAAGATATATTGAAGAATGAATAAAGAATGAAGATTTATTAATTGTCTTGGGGCTATACCCCTTAAGGAAAAAAACAATGTACATTGTTTACGAGCAACATACAGAGAAAAATAAATCAAACAATTTAGACAAGAACATAGTGACAAGTTAAATATAAATTAATACAATTTGCAAAATGAGAAAACTAAATGCGAAGTATTACGGACATCATATAAAAAATTCATATGCATACATTTCATCTTAAAGTTAACAACAGAAGAACTATTGCGCTGTATTCATCACCCTGGGCTCCAAATCATCATCATTAATTCGAAGATTGGTGTTCCTGTAGCTCTCCAGTCCACTCTCCTCTCAGTCAACCGCTCTACTCCTTCATAATTCTTCATTTTGACGTCCTTCATGATTTGCGGCATGCAAGCCATCCTTGGTCTTCCACGGCAATTCTTCCCAGTTATTGTTCCTTCCAATATTGTTTTCATCGGGCTATTTGTTTCGCAAAATGTGCCGAATTAGTTTGTGTTTGTCTCTTCATCTTCTCGGACTTTTCGTTATATGTCTTTTCTCTCCAACTCTTCGTAACACTTTTTCATTGGTGATTCTCTCCGTCCATTTGATTTTCACCGTTCTTCTACAACACCACATTTCAATCGCTTCCCTCCTCATTTGTTCTGCTGAAGTTGTCGTCCAAGCTTCACAGATATGCCACACACCCTAGTGGTGGCTTGCACGGTACTTCGTAGATGTAGACGTAGGGTAGACTATGCTCCAAATAAATGTTTTAATGAAGTGCTTCTTTTCTTCTGAGCTTGTGTTGTCTGATCTGTTTGTAGTTTGTACACTCTTCTTCGTGTAGAATGCCTTCTTGGCTTGCGCTAATCTGCTAATATTTCTTGCTTCTTCTATTACAAGTGATCCTACTTCTCAGGTAGCGAAATTCATTCTCTGGCTGTTCTAGTAAAAATCTCACAATGACTTTATCGTCTGGATTTATCCCGCCAACAATTTTTTTACTTTATCTTTTGGTTTCTTCAACGTTTTTCCATGTAGTTCTGGATTCTCATAATATATTATTTCTCTTCTGTCAGAGTGGCTATCTTATCAGCTATCAGCAAGCAGGCAGCGTAGCATGCTGATTGTCTCTCCATGCACCTGTTTTGAATTATTCCCTTACTTATTGTATCACTCTTTCAAAAAAGTGTTCATTAAACTATAGCTGACCAATCTGAATATCAATTTTCGTGGTTCAGGTAGGCTATCTGCTAAAGTTATATTTTCTTTCCAACATTATTGAAAAGGCTGGATTTCTCATGTTTGGACTCTCACAATCGTGAGATAACTCCAAGCGAAATTATTTTCTCAACGTGAGGAAAGCTCGCCATTTCCATTCCCGTCAATGTCCACTGCACTTCAATCTGCCCTACCCTTTAAGTGTTCATTTCCTGGAAATCCACGTACTAAGTTACGAGCGCGTACGGCAGGGGGTGTTTGGCCACCAGCCTTTACAAGGCTAAATGATCGAAAAAAATGTAATTTTGGGAGTATAGAGAAGAATGGTAAGGTGTGCTTTGGTAAATTCAGTTTCTCGATCCGTTTTCATTTTGAACTTGAATTGTGCTTGTGAGGAAGAATTTCTTTTATCTGCAGAGTTGCTACCGGCCTGGAAAACCTGAAATACCCGGAAATTTCATGGAAATTGTAAACGGGCCTGGAAAACTTGGAAAAGTCATGGAAAATTAGGAATTAGCACCTATGGAAATTTGCTTCTGTTGGTGTGTAAGGGTTTTTATTACCTTGTCTGAATGAGGCATGGGAGCTCTTATTTGTTGTTAATCAAGCAATTATTATGTCGTTTCTGCCAGTTCCACTAATGTGCGGGGTTAAAGCAATTATATTCCGCTTCATCCTGAAACTAGCGTGTTCTGAAATTTTCAAGTGATCTTAGCCTAGCTTATTTATGACGAATAAAACACTTTGCAATCTTCCACACATTGTTATACGGTTGCATTAATTATTACAGATTTATTTCTAATGCTGTAGAATATTACAAAGTTTTTGTTCGTCATAAATATTGACAACTTCCACCAAGACCAGCCTGATGTAGTTACATTTGTTAGTCTCACTTATTTTTTCGCATTTAAGATAGTTCTGTGCAGGTTCTAAATGCTCGAGGCGTAGTGGAGATGTGGCCAAAGTAGAGCTAAGTGGCATTTAATTAATAATTTTAGGATTCGATCTCAGCAATTGTGGTCCCTAATCGACAGTAGCAAAAGTGACCCTTTAATTCTGTCCGTCGTGCAATTTCTCTCTCCAATTTTATGCAAATGATGTAAACTACCGCAGTAGCACGGAGTTTTTACAATGTTATTGACGTCTTCGGGAAGTAATGCGCCTCAAATTTACTGAAGAAATTAAGCCTTTTCTGTTACCTACGCTGTGATAGCGATTCCCATCCCAATTCTTCTAATTGCCTGGACACACTACTCGACTTATCATTATATCTTTTTACAATCCTAGCTGCTCTTCACCGCACGCGATCTGATTTCAATATTAAGCCTGCTTCATTTGGAATCTCAAATAATATACGCGTATTTTTGGTGGGGGCAAGTGAATCATAAAAGCGCTCTTAAACTTTCTCATCGCATTTTCCCGGCGTATGATGAATGTGTATCTTCACGGGATTTCCCCCGGGTCAGGTGTTTTGCTACTGTCAACGTTTCGATGGCTGACTCTGCCATCATACTCAGGGCATTGATCCTCCTCAACGCCCTGAAGAAGATGGCAGTGTCTGCCATCGAAACGTCGTCTGCGGCCAAACACCTGACTCGGTGGAAATTTCTTAAATAATTAACTTCCTAACATTCTCTTATCTCTCATATTTTCCGGATATTTTCATTTCAGTGTAGGTCCTGAGTAGTTGTAATGCCAGAATATTTTTACAAAAACTCGGCGTTGATTATTCCCGTTTTTACTGTGCTTGTTAATAGGGTGTACCCGCGCAATATTGGACAATGCATTGTTTTTTATTTGACTTCATCAACGCATTAAGCGAGGTCAAAAACCTCTGTTACTTTCCACGGCTCATAAGGGAGGCGATTGAAATAGAAAAAAGACCAAATAACATCAATAGAGAGGATAGTTATAAACTCCCTTATACCTGGAAGAGACTTATTCGAAATTAAGTTTTTTACTTCTCAAAATCATCAACTGCTGGAATTGTATATTTACTTTTTGAAAAAAGACCATTGTTGTTCTTAAAAGCCCGACAAAGCCGGCAGCATAGCACGGCGAAACTATTGCATAATATTAAATAATTTAATCGCAGAACCAAAAGCCTGAATACTACAAAAAAAAGTTTCTCTGTAACACCATTTTCGACTCATGTCAGTTCAATCAGTATTTGTAACACCATTTTCGGCTCATGTCAGTTCAATCGCTACTCCATGTAATGAATAACGTTTTGGTAAATGACCCCACTGTGCGACACACAAATGAATATTCTAGATATAAAAGCAAATGTGTAAGTCCCAAAGTTCGGCCACTGGCTTACTTCCTGGATTAAGTGACTAGCAACAGCCACGAAAGGTCGGGTAAAATTCTCCAAACTTTACGAGGGGATTAACATATATTGTTATAATTACAAACGAAAGCTTCTATATTTTTTCCCCATAATTCAGTTCGGTGCGCTAAAGCATTCATCTACCTTTATTCTGTTTTGTGAATGAGTGGTGCAGGGGCGGCTCCAGACCAGAGGTTCAAGGGGGGCACCAACGACTCTTAGGGTATGGAATACCCCCCAGGATAAGGGGGGTTCATGGGTCTCGTCCCGGAAATTCGTAACAAGCTATGTGCAAAATGGCGCGTTATAAGTGGTTTGGAAGCAAAAGTTTGCCTTTTAAGAAGAACAAGTTTTTACTAAATACATATTTCCCTTTTAGATTACCACCAAGTCTCGACTTATTCCAAAATTATTTTGATTTATATTCGCATTTAGCTTGTGATTTTAAAAACAGTTTTAGGTACTATAAAATTTAACTGGATTTTAAAGTAAAATAACCGAAACTCATAACAAAAAAGTTACAAAATAATTTAGGCTTTTTATTTGTCTATGACAGAGAAATACGCCGGGTTATTGGCCGCCGCCAATGGAGTGGTGTGTCTAGCTTCGGTGTTTTTCCACTGGAAAGTGGCTCTTAGGGTTTAATTTTTTGTTTAGCTAATATATGCCTCGTTTTCCATAAAGTACAATTTTTGACTAAATTCAACGGCATCTTATTATTTTCATGATGTTAATTCTGCAAAAGAAATCCCATTTTTTTATTCTGATGATCATAAATCTTGCTCTCTTCTTCGTCCTCTTGGGGCCAGTCCTGTGCGTATGGTGGCCGGGGAGAAAGAGGCGAGGCAGGAGTGAATGTGGAAAGAGCGTCCGAGGAGGAACACAAGAGGAAGGGGAGACTGAAAGAGGAATGTTCTCAGGAAGGAGTGGGGAACGTGTGGATTAGGGGCTTATGGGAGGTGGGGGGAAGGACGAAGGAAAGGTAAGAGGCGGGGGAGAGGGAGGTGGGGGCCGTGCTGCCTGAGAGATAGGCGTGTGGAGTGAGGAGGTGGACGAGGTTAGGAAAGGACGAAGTTAGGAGGGGAGGAAGCGATAGAGCAGGCATGTCAGACACGTGGTTTCCATCCGCCTGCGGTCAAGAGAAGAGCGGCTTAGGAACCGTCCGCATTGCCCGGGACCACTACGGCTTAGTGGTCGTTGAGTTTTTCGAGCGGTACTAAACGGAACGTTAATGCGACGTAAAATTACCGAGTCTACCGATCGGTTACCGCTTTACAATGCCCAGCTATGGCCCGTCGATTATTGCTCCACAAGCCTAGACGGTAGTAGCGGTCGTCCAGTTCCTAACGGTATGAAATAAACGATATTGCGACGTCATATTACCAGCTCTACCGATCTGATAGCTCTACAATGCCCACGTATGGCGTATCGGTTACAGCTTCGTAATGCTCCGCAGTGGTCTTCGATTTTCGAGCGGTAGGAAACGAAACGATATTGCGACGTAAAATTGCCGGCTCGACGGGACAATTACAGCTTTACTATTTCTAATTATTCACAATAGGTTACCGCGCCGCAATGTTCCGCAAGCCGAGTAGTGGTTTTTGAGTTTAGAGCGTTACGAAACGAAGCGTTATAGCTTGAAAGCGTTATATGCGGCATAGAGTTACCGCCTTAACTTATCGGTTACCGCTCCTCGAAGCTCCACAAGCCGAGGAAGTAGGGCTCTTCCAGTTTCGAGCAAAACGATAGCAAACGATATTGCGACGTAAAATTACCGGCTTTACTGATCGGTTACCGCTTGACAATGCTCCTAAAGTCTGATCGGTAGTGTTTTTTGAGTTTCAATAAATTCTACACGAAACGATATTTTTACGTAAAATTGCGGGCTTTCCTGGTCGGTTACCGCACTATAATGCCCAATTATGGCTAATTGGATATGCCCCGTTACCATTACTGACATTCCTACTATGCCAACTCACTACGCGCGTAATTCTAGTAATGGAAACGCGCGAAAATGTCTACCATAGTACATCTTACTAGGGTTGAGCTAACCCGGTGAATCGTTTACCATGGTAACGTTTTTGTTATTGGAACGCAAGTAAAATCCCAGCGTTGCGAGTTTTGGCGTGCTTATCATTCATTAACGTGGTAATGATGTGTGTCTATTTGAATTGCGATGATGCGATGTTATTCCTAAGTTCGTAATGTAAGCTTATAACTTCCATACTTCACTTCAGTAGCATGTGAGAATTCAGGCGCCTTTTAATATCGTTCGTCGATTTTCTTTTGTGCTGAAATGTTTGTAATCGCTACGTTACGAAACGAATGAGACCTAAGAATACCATGGTAGTAATAATGGAAACGAGGCATTACCGCTCCACAAGCCGAGGTGGTATTTGTCGTCCAGTTTCAAGCGGCACGAAAGTAAACGATGTTCCCACGTAAAATTACCGACTTGATTGATCAGTTACCGCTGCGCGATGCCAACTTAAGGGATCCACATGCCATAAGTGGTCGCGATTTCGAGTTTCAAGGGATTGAAAACGAAACCATTGCAGACTTCAGGCGTTTAAAAGGTTAACTATAAGAATTTGTTTAACGTCGAACGCTGCAAACGTCTTCACATCCGAAGTTTTTTGTGCGATTTTATGAAAAGTAGTGTGGTAAGTAAAACATTTATTTTTAATAATACGTTGAAAAAAGTTATCGAAGTACGCACCATTACATCACTGACGCGATTTTTATGCGTCATAACTTCATTTTTTCCTCTCCACCTCTGGACCAATTAGTCATGTTATATTCCATTGTTAAGGCCTTCTATTTTATTGTTGCAAATATCTCGAAAAGTATTGTAATAAGTGGTTTGTGTTGTGGTATCATCATAAAGATAAGGATATTTATAAAAAAATAAGAATCTAATTACATTTAATTTTATGTGTAATGGTATCTGGCGTTAATCACCTAAATGGGTAAACACCGCCGCAGCCTATGACCCTAGCGGCCGTGCTGGGTACTTCCACCGTCAGTATTGGGGTAGCGAAACTTTGTGGCACTTGCTTGTGCAAAGCATGACGCAAGGGAGAGGAAACCATGCAGGAGAGGTGGGACAAAGGGGTCAAGTCTTCCTCCAGAGGTCCCTCCGGGAGGTACCTTTGCCCTCTCATTAACGCTTGATTCACCCTCGGTGACCTCTTTAACTCTTCGCTGATGAGTGCCACCAAGTTTCACTATACCTATACTCAACGAAAAAAGAGAAAGTTGCGTCATCATCGTTTTTTTTTTTTTCGTTTTTTTTTCGTAATTATCGGCTAACGTTGGCTACTAGTTTCGGTGCTTCAACTATATCTGGAAGTACTATTTACAAAAATAACCGATGTTACTGATCTATAGCCGGTCTACATTGACCGATGTGGCCGAAAATGATCTAATATTTTTCGTATGTATGTTGTTTTGTAGGTTTTTTTGTTTAGGCCAATTTAATTTTTTTCTCGTCCCGTATATCGTAATGTGAAGTCATTAAGACAACTTCACCCGGATGGCATGCAAATTTGCTCTGCATTTGATTTTCACTCCTACATTTGCCTTGCTTTATGGATCTGTTGCTGGTTTGCAGCAAGCTTTTGAATCAAATTGAGTCTCGAGCACGAAACTGTCCCAGATAGCAAAGGAAAGCAAGCTTGCAGGTTTTCCTTGCATAGGTAGGTTTGCTTTGCAGGTACCGAATAGAGCATCAGGAAGTTTGGAGCAGTGTTACTGCAAACTTACAGGTTTGCTTTGCAAACCTACTCAAAGTTTGCCAGCTTGCTATGGTAATCTGCATCCAGTTTACTTTGCTGTCTGGAAATATTTTTAAAGCTAATAATTAAAAGTAGCGTACCGATGAAGGTAGTTTGGTATGTATCAATGAATACTGTCGCCTGCTTATCAGATTCTTATAAAAAATGTTGCAGCCTCTTCGTACTCTCTGTTTCACCTCCTCGGCATACTTGGTACCTTGGTTCATCCCACCCAGAAAGACTACTCTCTTCCTTCCTTTTCCCCGCTCAAGCCCGTTTTACACGATACATGATCCAGCACAAGATCTAGTATACTAGCCAGTACTATAAGTATATTCAGAATAAACTCCTGTATGATTGGTGCCGTCCTAGAAGGTTTCACGCGATCATTGAACTTTTAATAGCGGAAAGCTGTATTTTCATTCATAATTTAGCGTTATAATGGTGATAGTGTTATAATGTTAAATAAACCAATCTATGGCAAGAGGTGACCAAAACAACAGTTGGGAATTTTTATTTATTATTTATTTCGTAGCCTGAAAATTACTGATAGCCGTGAGGAGGAATATATGGCGCTGATTTCAGAAAGTGAAGATCGCTCATATATTAAGATGGTTGGAGCGATTTTTGTTTATGCCCAAATTTGTGTGAAAGTTTGCATACGTGTTCACATTATATGTATCTATTGATGAAAGTGAAAAAATTGTTTCACACCGATTTGTTTTTTTTTTTTTGCAATTCAATGCTATTTTAACTCGTGGCCTTGTGGCACATAGCATATAATTCGTGATAATTCGATTTCATATTTACAGATTTCTGTAAATATGAAATCGCGAAATGATACATTTCTTTTTCTTAAAATGGTTGCTAACAAATATGAAGGTGTCACGCTTGAGTCCAATAATCGAAAAAAAACACATTTCGATATAATTTCGTCTAAATTTCGAATACCGCACCGAGAACTCTTGTCATAATGTTTTTATTTAGGCAAAAATATAGCATTCAATTCTTGCATCATTTCAATCACTGAATGTATGGTGAGCTCCTCCGCAGAAGCAAATGTCCCTAAATGAAATGTGATCTTCAAAAAAGTTATTTTATTACTTGAAAAATCATTGAATTGTGCTCTCAATGAGTCGCTAATACTGTTCCAGCCACCTAATTACTCCAACCTTCGCAATAGCCACCCTGTGACGTCGTTACCTGAAATTAACTTTGCATGAATCAAGCCTAAAATGCTGATGAGCAGGGTGTGGCAATCATAATAACGTCAGTTCTTACCTCGGAATGGCTTGGTATTATCGTCCGAGTAACTGACTTGGTAGAAAAACATTTCGGAGTGCGCTAATTTCCCCCTGCTTGCCGAGTCAACTAATGTTGCCGCGAGACTGGAGAAATTCTCGTCTCCGGGCTTCGAAGCGTACTAACGCATAAACAGATGTAAGTTAATGAAATGTGGTCCAAGAATATTTTTTAGACTTACTAAACAATTATTAAAATGTGCACATTAAAATGACCCACGATTACCACTCCAGCCAAATTAATCATCTTTCGCGTTTAGCTAGAGAGCTCTCTTCTATATATCTCTCTCCCTCGACAACAGGCCCTCACCTCTCACCGCGTCTTCCATCTGCCTTTACTGCCTTCTCCGAATCCCCGTCTCTTTATTTCCATTCCAAATCCTCATTATCTTGCGCGTCAGTGTATTCCGTGCTACCCAGATCATCCTCTCCATTCTTCACAACACCCACGTTTCGAATGGTTCTTGTCCAAGCAAATCTTCTTTCCGCAATGACCAAGTATCCGAACTATGCAACGCTAAGCTCCACTATTCAATGAAGAAATCGTTTTATGGTCCACTGCACATGGTTTTTATTTCACTTAAAGTTTTGACTCATGAAGTCGTTATGCTCGCTTTGACTTCAGAAGTCGAAACTTTGGTCGGCAAGTTGAATAAAAGGATATATATTGTGTGCCGTACATAGTTTCATTCGTCTTGAAGAAGAGAAACAGAAACTGGTTAAAATTGCTTCATTTTTAAAGTACCACCAGCCAAGGTTTCGGCACGGTATACCACCAGATGGATATATTACGTTTCTACAGAGTCATTGCTAATACTCTTGCCCAAACATGTCCTTCATTTAAGGTGGTTTGCGCGAGATAGTTCCCCAGTCATAATGGAGACCATATTCAAATTTTATTCTTTGATTTCAGCGTCTATAAGAAGTACGAAATAAATATTGTAATATTAATGGCACAAAGAAATAGTCATACATGCCCAAAAATCTCAGTTATTAAATAAATAAAGCTACATAAGTCTCTATAACTTGACTCATTTTTACCCGCCGAACGGCTGAAAACCCTTCAAAACAGCAGGTTTTTTGCGATTCTGTAAAGGCTACTGCGGTGAGTAATAGATTATTTTTTATAAACAGCTGAGAAAATATGCAATCTAAACACCGTTAGTTTTTTGACGAAATAAAAGGTGTCATAAATTCCTATTCTCTTCAATATTCTCCCTCTGGAGCGCTCAGCCATAATCTATCCTATGTAAAACAGCTTATGTTTTTTGGCAAATTGCTCGGAAAGTAGTTCGGCAAGGGGTTGATATTTTTATATCATTGGAAAGATGAGAGTTGTTTCTTTAAAATTAGGCCAAATTCATCAAATTCTAGGTGAAGTGATTTTTCGCTCAAACTACCTAAATAGGGAGTGCCAAAAAGTTACGCTTGTAAAACATTGTCTACCCAAGCTCCACGTTACATGTGTCAATCCATCTTTATCAACTCATCTCATCATCCACTCGTTTCAAAACTTTTACCCAGGGTTATCCTTCTGTAACTCCCAGTTTCTAGTCATACTTCCTTGGCCGATGCAATTTTACGCCGTAGGTCCTTACCACAAAACCCTGTGAAACAGATGCTTCGTGAACATACTCCCCATGTTGAAGAGAAAAAATTGTGTAGTACACATTCTGAGATGTGAAAGCCTCTTGGAAACTGGTCGAAAAAGCAGTGTATGAGGAAAATTACCGAGAAGCCTACATTTGGAAAAAAAATAATGGAGAGAATTATGTCGACACTAGGAAATATGAAGGAACCTTAAACGGTTAGATCAAAAAAGAATGCGGCTGAAATCTGCACCAAACTTAATTGGTGACGTCTTATGATGTTGAGTTCGCAAACACAAAGGCAAGGTAAAAGGAAAAAAACAGACATTTTAAGTGACAAACATCACTTGCAATAGCTTTTTTTCCTGGACTCGATATATCAATTAAATTAAATGATTATTGTCACGTGGTCCATCATCCCCATCCCACACATCAACGCAAAGGCTCACGAACTTCTCGTCATTAACCCAAAATCCACCTCCAATTTCCTTTTCATTTACTGTGGTCTCAAATTAAGGTAAACACAGTTCATTGACGTTATTTATGCGATAGCACTTTAATCGGTCGTTAAGTTATTAAAACCACTCATTCTAGCCTTGGGTTGTAGGGACCCACCAGCCAATTTACCAGTTCTTTTAAAAACAGTCGTAAATGTACTATCGCCTTCATAAGTAACATCCTTTCTGTCATAAACGCGTTATGTAATTTTTTATTGCCTTATTTGACACGCTTGAGCAAGCTTTGAGGTTCTTTTTGCTCTACATGTAACTTTGAGAAACTGTCTGGGATTACGCTTCCTTCGCCGAAGCATCTCAAGGTCGCTTATCGGCTCTATTTCTAGTCAGAGATGCTTGAAGTGATGTTACTGGGCATATTTTGAAGTTACTCGTAACTGAAATTGCAAATTGTATAGCTCATATGGAGGAATGATGTCTTCATCTTTTCAGTCAGTTAATTAATTCTTAAAAATGTCTACTGACGTTCAAAAACTAAAATGACATGTACAGGAAATAATTAAGAAAGTTAAGGAGAAGTCCGAGGCATGTTTGTCTTGCGTGTTCGAGGGCGGGGAGGCCGCTGGCTAATTAACTACCGATCAAGGTTAAATCTTTTTCCTATGATTGAAAATAAAATTCGTAGGGTTATGTTGACGTTAACAGAAAAAGGGTACTTTAATCCAAAGCTGAACCCTTAGATCATTCAAGATTGCCTGCGCCATCAGCGGAGACAGACAGCAACTCAAGAGGCGCGTGGCGTCACACGGTCGGCCATTATAGCCCTTCAGTTTGAGCTGCCTGGGGCGGACTGTCGATTGCCGCCCTTTCTTTGGAAAATACATAATTTTCATCATACTCAATACAATTTCAGGGTTGCTACAGACCTGGAGAACCTGGAAAAGTCAGGGAAAATGAGAACGTACCTGGAAATTTGTTTTCCCAAGTCAAAATCTGTTTGTTTTCTATGAGTGAGCAGTACCATTTTAGGCACTGAAGCTCTTATTTGTTCTCTATCAATTAATTATATGCACCTGAAATTAAATTTCAGATCTTATTTTGTACACTCCTGCTGATGATGAAATATTGGTTTTTCATCAGATTGTGTATCACCCTTGCTAGCCACTCCCAAGTCATAATAACGTCCTGCAAATCAAAAGGAATGAGCTACATAAATCTTTGGTTCATTGAGCACCCTTATTTCCCTATTTGTGGGAGTATTAGGTCTCAAATGTCTGAGAAAATATGAGTTTACCTTCGGAAAGCCTTACTTCACACAGTGAAGCAATTTTTCCATTGAGAGGCCTAGGTACTCAGGAAATGCAGGAATTGTTAATGATTAAAATGGAATGGAATTTTTTTACTTCCTGAAAAAGTTAAAATGAATACAGGTAGTTGGACTAAAATAGTTTTTGTACATGCCTCAGAATATGTTTCATTCTTTGTGAAATGTCTATTCTGAATGTGCTCCTATATGAATTGACCTACTTCCTGTTAAATCACAAGTGACTTTGTCATCATCATCATTGCTAGTCGTAAACCCTATAGTTAGTTTGACAAAGCTTTCCACTTTGCTTCTCTAGCTAGCTCATAGCCTCTTCACTTTTACATATTTCTTTGTTTCCTCATCATTCATTATTTGCTCCATGTATCTTAGCCAAGGTCTTACTCTGCTTCTGGCTGTCTTCATTGTGCACTTGCATCATAAAATATGCCGAATTAGGTTGTCCCTCCTTTTCTTTTGAGTTCTTATGAGAATGCAATCATATCCTACTCTTCTCAGTGCCTCTTTATTAATTGATCGATCCAATTGTATATCCTTCCATGTGTTAATTCCTTGGGAATGATTTTTTAAAAAATAACTACTATTAATTTATTAGAAATTCTTAGAGTGGTTCTCCTCATTCATTCTATTGCCCTAATCCGTATCAGTGTTGCGTTGAGTGTTGCTCTACTGACCACTATGGTGTCCACATTCACTCATGTGAGGAAGTGCCGCTACTCTTTTTTCTGCTTATTCCCCATGACTCCTTGTGTGATGAGTATAGATGATTATTTTGCCTCTCACCTGGAGGCTGAACTGCCATACGTCACCTGATAGACACCCTTAACCCTTCCGCTGCTGTGGGCCGCTCCCGCTGCCGACGTGCCCACCGTGCTGTGGGTGCGTTAACGTGCCCTGTGGATTTCGTGCCCAGTACTGCCCACCGTGCGAAGGACGAGTATACATGCCCGGCGAGTTTTCACTTCGCTACGTTGTGTTTTGAGAGGTGTGATATGTCGCCGATTGCTCTGATGAACTCTTGTGGGTTCTACATGATTCTTAGAAGTTCCCTTGACTGTCACAGGGCGGTCGCTCGTATTTATAGGCCTTTATTTTGTCCGCTTTCATTTTACTGCTGAGCTTTGAGATTTCCCTCTCTCAGGACGAAGGGCTTGCATTTTCCCCTTTTCGTCCTAAGTAAATAAGGGCCCATAATTATCCCTTATCTTTGCGATTGTGCTTCTGGAGAATCGTTTTACCTACAGTTGCTAGATTTATTGCCTCTATAGCTTTCTTTACTGTTATTTTTTCTCGATGCGTCTTTGTACTCGATGTTTGTCTTCTACTCTCCTTGCCATTGTGATTTTGACTTTCTGCGTTTCCTTAACTTTATTTTCAAACCCGTCGCATTCTGTTTGGACTATGTTTTCGGAAATAATTCCACTGTGCATTTTATTGATAATATCTCTGGGCTCTCCTGCACTTCTCTTCCGGCATAGACCCCTGCTTTGTTTTGGGGATTCATCTCTGGACTTTTTAACAACCTCTGCTTTTGATTGGTGGTAGGGTGTTCTTTGGATTACCTGAACAGTGTTTTCTTTTTTTTTTGTTATCCTACGCATCACCTTGGACATTTCTCACAGAATTTTGAGACTTTTATTGTTTTAAATTGACCAATGCATTATTTTGGGATGTTTTTGCGGCATACTTGCAACTCAGGCTTTATTCTGCGCTTGGATTAGCGTTAGCTTATTCTCTACTAGCCCTCTTGAGATCTTCATTGATTCTGCACGAAAATATATACAGACAACGGCAGGTTTTAGAAATTCTGGTGGAAAATGAGAGCGGGGATGAATTTTTATAATATTTTTCCGAAGATTACTCTGAGTAAGAAGAGGAAGGCGCTTCAAGAGCTAAATCATCCCTTCCATCTAAGTTAGGCATCAATGCATCTGCTAAAGCAAAATAATTGCCAGCCCCGGTGGCGGCGGGGTAAAGTCCTCGCCTGTTAATCCGAGGGTCGTGGGTTCGAGTCCCGCCTGGGTCGGTTTTTTTCATGTCCAGGGTATGGGTGTTTCTGTAAATTTCTGGTGGTTGAACCCCTGAGAAACCTGAAGACAAGCCAAATGGCTTATCGGGATTCCGGAATGGAATTCCCGGAATTCGCATGGCACTATACGGATCTGAATCTGGATATTCATGGATTCGATTCCCAAGATTCTGGGTGCAAAAATTCTGCAATACCAGATTTTTACCATTTGGTTTTTTTTCTCAGTGAATCTCAGGAAGTTTATCGTGAATGAAACCAATAATTATTACAAATATACCGGGAAGAGTGTCCCAGAGAGTGAACATTCACGGATCAAAAGTTGGAAAGATACTGACGGTGAAGAAATTTTTTTGCAGTTATTGCGGTTACTTTACTGTTACTTCACTATTCATTTCAGTTACGTTACTGATGCCAAGGACGAAGAAATTATCCTACAATGAGTATTGGTCGAAAGACTCGCTCATCAGAACACCAAATTTTGGTGAAATGTCACGAGATACATACCGTAATCTGCTTCGCCATTGCATTCGCTTGCATTTCTGCGACCATGGTGATGAATATGATGAATGTAAATGATCGCTTGGCAAAAATTAGGATCATAGTCGACACTCTATGCAGCCCGTGGAAGCCCTTCAGAGATGCCTTTCCCCCTTTCCAAAATCATTGCATTGACGAGAGTCACCTGTTGTTCAATAGACGTTTTTGATTCGAACGGGAAGGACGTGAAAATCTCAAGCGGGCTCCATGAAAGTGTTCAGCACGGGAGGGTAAAAACTCCCAGGAGTAATTCAGCACAGGGGAGTGTCTCTACCGCAGAGCGCGCCGCGGCGAAAGGGTATCATAGCCCCGAGTGTGACTTCATCCTGCTGTGAATGTCGTGTGTGAAATAGAATTTGGTATTATACAGTCGCATTGCACTGGTGATCCATGGACACTTAAGTGGTATTGAATTAAACCCTCAAGCATGACTTTAATTGCAAGTATTTTATCTTTTCATTGTACATACATTGTTCTCTATTGCCAAATATTTTGTGCGTACGTTCTCTGGAATATTTTTAATACCCTAGTGGCTCTTTTTACCAACGGTTATACAAAAAAATACCACGTTGACATCACCGGTTCTCCTCTGATCACAGTTAAGTAACGTCGGGCCCGGATTTTATTTGGACGGGTGACCTCTTGGGAACACCGGGTGCTGCTGGTTTAAATTTTGGGGAGCGTGGTGGTCTAGTGGGTAGAACGCTTGGCTACTGATCGAAGGGTCCCGGGTTCAAATCCGGGTGTAGCAGACGCCACGACGCCCGAACAAAATAAAATCCTCGGAGTGCGAGGTGGCCCAGGGAAAGGAACTGGTACCTGGTATTTATATCCAATAACATTTTCTTTTCCATTACTTGAGTTAAGGTGGTTTGTCTTACATTATGAGTCATAGCTGATGAACATGCTGCTTCATCGGTTTCTGTTGCCGTTTTTCTACCTTCATTTACGAAGTGTTAAGGATGAACGTATAAAATCGTTTCAGGCTTGATTTTGTGGAAGTTCGCTATATCCATGTTGAAAGAACACACAAATGGTAATTTCCACACTTTTTAATAAAACAACACTTAACAACCGACCATGGTTTCAACACATTGTGTCATTCTCAAGGTGTCATACCTTGAACCTTGTATCATTCTTGTATCATTGTATCATTCTCCTTGCCTTGTATCATTGTGTCATTCTCAAGGTGTCATACCTTGAACCTTGTATGAAATTTTTTTTAGGTGATCAATCATGTTTGTTGTAGTAAAAGTCTTAACACTTTTTCCACCTCTCGATATACGAGCACTAAATAGGTTTCATTTGGAGAACTTCTCATTTTCATCAACCTTAAAAAATTTCCACGAAATACTGGTAGCCTAATACTATTTTTTAAAGCTTTTTAGCAAATTTGGCTCTCCCTCAGTCTGCACAGGATTCAGATAATGTTATGTTAAGTAACTGATAATATGTTTTCCTGGGATATTGTGGCCCGACCTTCAGGTCGGTTTATCGTTCCTCCAGCACTGTAGGCTCCTTGGACAATCGGGAAATCATTGCTGTATTTTGGCATCTTAAAGTACTTTTTTTTATCTCTCCTTAATTGTTGAGGAAAATCAATTACATTTTCCTAAAATTTTTCATAATTTTTATTGTAACAACTTTTACCTTCAATTCAATTTACAATTTTCTCTTTTTCAACAATGGTTATAATTATAAATAGCTTTACAGGAAAAAATGATAAAAATTAGTTATAAGTAATACCATAGAGTAAGCATATACTTACTCTATGGTAATACCCAAGGTCGCTCTAACCCGGTATAGCGGCCCGGTAATACCTTATCGGCCGTGGTGCCATCTCTTGCCGGTAGTGTATTTAATAATCGGCCGATTAATCGGTAATCGGCTATTTCGCTTATCGGTGTCACCCTAGTCATTCATTCATTACAGTAATCTACCGGTTACAGGTATGTTGTGATGAAAGTCAGAGAATATCCAACGAGCTCTTACACTTGCCGTGCCCTTTTTACCTCTAGTATTTCTTTCTTCATCTCAGCATAAGTCCTACCTTTCTTCCTCCCGTACTTAAAACCGATTCTCTTCCTTCCCCTTCCCCGCTTACCCTACATCCTACCCTCTATCACGGCCTTCAGCAAACCATCACCCCTCATTACCCCTTCCAGCCACCTACCCTGTCTTCCCCTCATCTCATCTATAAGTTTCCTCTCCTCGCCCACCATGTCAAGCACTTCCTCATTTGTCTTCCTTTCCGTCCAACGCACCTTCTCCATCCTCCTCCACACCCACATCTCGAAAGCCTTCAGCCTATTTTCGTCTTCCTTTCTCAAGGTCCACGTTTCTGCCCCATACAACGCCACACTCCATATCAAGCTCTTCACCAGCCTCTTTTTTACATCCTTACTTAAGGTCCCCGTCATCAGCTTCTATTATTGAACCTTTCCTTCGCTATCGCTATTCTCCTCCTAATGTATTGGCTACCATGTCCTGTTTCTTCTAGCGTACTACCCAAGTAATTAAATTGTTCTACTTGCTCCAGTTTGTGACTTTCAACTATTATCGCCAGCTTCGCTTTCTTAGTCCTAGAGAATCTCAACCCATTGATTAGATATGGATTTTTGTTTAATAAAATATTCAAAACCAACCTATTTTTTATGTATTTCACTATAATGCACATTTTTATCACTATATGGCGTGCATACGTTAATTTGTTTTCTCTTATTCTTGCTCTCTCTTTAAAATACCCACTTACGATAGAATGGATATGTTAACCTGGAAAAATTAAAATTTTGGCCTGGAAAACCTGGAAAGGTACTGGAATTTTATAATTTCTGCTCTTTAGCAACCGTGAATTTTATTATTATTACAATTATTATATACCAAGATGATTCTTCTTCATAACCTCGTTTTCTAATAATTCAATATATATTTTTTTCTTCGGGAGATATAGGTCAATAAAGTTGAAAAATATGTTTTCTCATTGCCGACGTTTCGCATGTGTATGCATGCTTATTCAGGACTTTAATGAAAGTTTTTGGGTGTGTTATACATTAATTGAATTTTTTTTACAATTTTGGTACAGTTATTTAAAAAATATAGATATCTATAAATTTTCAAGTTACCTCAGAGAGAGTTCCTTCTAAATAGTTAGGGAGCTTTTATTCAATACCGATTGTGACAGTATGTACGTGGGCCAATAATCTCAATATCTGAAAAATATAATCTTCCAGCATAGAACTTCAATAATATTCAAAATTAAATTATGTGCACTAGCACTAGATCCTGCAATAAAAAATAACAACACTTTTAATTTCGAACTCACAAAAATCATGAATGTAGAACCTAACGAATGAAAAGATTATTTAAAGAAATGGTGCGCATAACAAAAACAAAAACTCCTGCAATAAAAAAACACCGCCAAATTTAGTAAAATGTATTATAGTTTGATGTTATAACAACACTTAAATATATTTTGATTTTTGAAATGACCTAAATTTACAACAATTGTCAAACAAATAGTAAATAGCAACGAATTTATCACTAAACAATTTATAAGCAACTCTCTCTGAGGTAACTTGAAAATTTATATCAGGGTGGCGATCGTCAGGGAAAACCGGGAAAACCTGGAATTGTCAGGGAATTTTGAATTTCTGGAAAAGACAGGGAAATGTCAGGGAATTTTCGTAACAGTCAGGGAGAAACTGGGGTAGGAAATTCTCATTATTTTTCTACCATTACGTTTATCGGCTAGTCTTTCCCACCCTTTATTTTACCAAAACATTTCACCAACTAAAACTAATGTCCGTCGATGACGTTCATGGAATAAGCCCCATCAATTCGTAGCTCATTCAGTTGTGAATCTTGGTTATTTAGTAGTGAATCAGACGTACAATTTATCCCTTTTGCATATCCTTATTGTAGTATTTGCATAGTAATGTCAAAATTCATGATCACAATGTATTACGCTAATCGCAAGGAATCCGCGGCTATGCTGTTCGGAAAATTTTACCTCGCATTTTTTTTTTAACTTCTGAGTCTTAGCTTGAGAGGTAGCTGGAGCGGCTGGAGCATACTAGCTCGTAGTAAATATATGCTTGCAGTTGTAAAAATACGAGGCAATGATTATTAAAATGGTAATACAAGTACGTGTAAACAAAATCTTACGCAAGATCATCTTCGATTCCCATATCGCCCTTCGTGAAACAGTAAGAAGAGCCCTCCTCCCCTCCCCTCCTTTCACGCTCGACGTAATTCTTGAATATCCCCCTTAGCTCCCTCTCGAAGCAATTTAGTCAGGTGAAAAACCACCTCAAACATGATATTCCTGAATATGATGCTGCCATTGCCAATTGCCTCATGTCTTCGCTCGCAGTGGCGCGCTTACGTTTTGTTTGTTTATCCAAATAGTTTTACATCGCAATTGATTTGCAATACTATTGCAATCAAGGGGTTATAACCACGTTATTCGCCTCTGAAAGTCACTCGCGCTATCCGATTTTGATCCAGTCCAACAACTTGGCTTTGGTTTGTATTTTTCGCGCACCCTAGTGATACATTTGCCGGAGTCCGACAGTAAATTGGCCATTGACTTATCCTTCGATGCCTTTTCACTAATTCTCAGCTTCCCAGAACTTCCAAGACACGACTATAATTTGGATGAGAGTTTAACTTATGAAGATTTAATATACTTTTTTTCATTGGGATGTACATGTAGCTTTTCATGTAATGATTTAAGCTTTTAACATTTTCTGAGTTTTGACGAAAATATAATTCAGCAGAAATAAAATATTCCAATAATAGGTGACCTTTTGGCGATTGGTCAGGGAAATTGGTAAATCCATCAGGGAATAGTCAGGGAAAAGTCAGGGAATTTGAAAATTGGATATCAGTAGCCACCCTGTATATGTATCCATATTTTTAAAATAACTTTGTACCACAATTTTGAAACAAATTCAATCATTGTATGTACAATGCACCTAACATTTTTAATTTAAGCCCTAAAGAAGCATGCATACACATGCGAACGTCGGCAATGAAAAAAAATATCTTTCAAATTTATTGACCTATATCTCCCGGAGACAAAAAATGTATAAAATAATTATAATAACCCAATTTTAAAATTAAGTAATAAAATATTTTCTTTTTTGTACTAGGACCGCTCGGAAATTAACCTCCGTTTTCACGTAGTGTGAGAAATAGTCGGGGTATCGCCGCCATTCCTGTTCAAACGTCGTCAGTAGCTCACAATCAGTAGGTACGCATCCAGCTGTGCTAGTGGGAAGGTTGCGCTGTCGCTCGTTTGCCCATAATAAACCTTAAAAATGCGTTGATAATTACTGTCCCCTGTAGTTCGTGCTTTGATAAGATTTCTGATGCAACAAAACCTCTGAGCGGCCTACATTCTTCGTGAGCCGTGTGCTGTCTCACGGTACAAGGGAAGGTGTTGTCCGGCAATGGGTTCGTTTGCTCACAAATAAAGGATGAAGAACCTTCATGACAGAGCGACCGAGCAACACTGACTAAACCAAGTCGAAATCGAAATGCATACTCGACAGTCAGTGGAGTCGATACAGATGGGTGCCAAATACAAAAACAAAATATAACTTTCTAAACAGTATTAATAATTTATTAGTGTTATTTATTAACTTCGAGAACTAGTAATGTATGCAATGCAAACTCAAAATTTAAGAACGCTCTGTTAATTATTCTTATTACTGTATTTTTTATTGTGAAATGTGGGCTTGTTTACTTTTGCGCATTTGTTCAATGCGGGGATGAATAGCAGAGAAAGAAAACGCTCACGTTTCTTATAATGTTTGTCAGTGCCGATATTCCATGCTCGCCCAGAGATGTTGCTGAAAATGGAAGTAGTACAGATATAGCATATTTTGATAACAGTAGGTACTCTCTTTTCGCCAAATCCTGAATTGAAGTAGTGCTTCTTGCCTAAATTTGGATTTCAGAGATTGATCAGCTTGAAGTTCAGTCCTACCCTAAGGAGCTGCCACCTGTTCAAGCTAAAATCGTGTTAAACGTGGATCATATTTAGCGTTTCGGCATTCGAATAAACTTCTAAACTGCATTCTTCGGTGATACTTCCTTTATCTCTGTTGAAAATAGGAAGAGCCCTATTACATTTCCTTGTGGCACAAGTGATGTCACTTCCGCCTGTATCAAGCTCGTTTCTCGAGCAAAACTTGTCGTTAGTGGCGAGATAAGAAGTCACTCGATCTAATTATTTTGTCACTTCCTTGTGAATTCCTCGAGAAGTAAGCTAAATACGAAAATTATTTAAATAAAAAATAATTTAAAAAACACGTTTTTTATACGGACCAAAAAGTATAAAATAATTTCTCCTTGCCCCACACACACTTAAATCCCCATACAGGTTCATAACCTCTTACAGAGTGTCCTGAAAATTTGTGATTGTGAATTTTAATAGCTATGAAATTAGTCGTAAGATTGAAAACGAAAAACGTGGGGCGCATGAATTAGATAATTGATGCATGATTATTTCACCTAAGTCACTAACAATTTTACTGCACTGCAAATGATATGAACTGTTATGTGAGTTTTCTCAACAACAGCTACTCCCTACAATCCTTACAATTTTCAACAGCATGCGTCCCACGTTTTTCGTTTTCAATCTTACAAATATTTTCATAGCTATTAAAATTCACAATCACAAACTTTCAGGACAATCTGTATGAGGTTATGAATCTGTATGGGGATATATATGTATGTGTGTGGGACTAAGAGAAATTATTTTTTACTTTTTGGTCCGTTTTAAAAACGTATTTTTGAACATTATTTTTTAATTAAATAATTATTTTCTGCTTTTTAGTGTTGCGTTATTAAATTTGAAATAGAAAATTGTTATACCTATCTACCATTAATATATAAACTGCTAAAAATCCAAAACTGCTACCAAATCATGCAGACAGAGAATCCACATTTAATGCACCAAACCTCATTTCTCTACCTCCAAACTTGAGAGAGAAATAAAATGGATACAGTGACTGACTGACGTCCTCGCCTGCCATTCCGAGGGTCGCGGGTTCGAGTCCCGCCTGGGTGGATTTTTCTCCATCCAGGACATGGGTGTTCGTGTTCGTCTATTGTTAATGTTACATCACCCGATGTAAGAGGCCATTGCGAGCTGTTTTCGGGGTAGTTAAAATAAAAATACCCCTTTATTTTGAAACGGACAGTTGTACGAATCTCTATCAAGATGCTGATCTAAGCCCTGGAAAAAAATACAAAATTCTGATTATTTTAATAAAATTATTAACAATTTTGTTTGGGAAGTTCTATAAAATAAATTACTGTTTAGCATAATGAAAATTATTAATTTTTCTTCGTTACCCTGTGTGGTGGCGGAGTGAACGAGGCTATAAGGGGGAATTGTTCCCTAGTAGTACATAAAATATTAATGAAAGAACGATAAAAGGACTATTATCCATGATAGTAACAATAAAAATATTTTTTGCTTTCCCGGACGATTCCGGTGGTCCGTATGTCCCTGCGATTCCGGTAAGCCATTTTTGACTTGTCATCAGGTTTCTCAGGGGTCGAACCACCAGTGATTGGCAAAAACACCCATACCCTGGGAAGGGAAAAACCAACCCAGGCGGGCCTCTAACCTGTGACCCTCAGATTAGCAGGCGAGGATTTTACCCAATTTTTTTATTTTAACCAAAATTAATTCATTACAACCAAGTCAAAACGTCTTAGTTTAATTAGTTTCTCTAAACTGTGTGAATATCTCGCAGAAATGCTTTGAAATTATCATTATGTGTTTTTTAGAAACGCGAGTCATTTATTCGGTTTGAATGATGTCGTAGAATTACTTTGCATTCATGCCAATCAGTATAAGCAGGGTCAATTATATTTTCGTCTGTTTTGTTAACAACGCAACAATACAATCGCATATTCCTATCATTACTCAGAACACTCAAAGTCAATCTTCAAATTAGGGATGCAAGTAATCTAGTACATGAATTGATTATTGAACCAAAATTAATCGATTATTATAATCAATTATGGAAAGTCCGATTATAATCGGTAATCGATTAGTTGGTACCGATTTTACCAAATTTTCGCGGGTTGCCATATTTTAATAAATTAGAAAATGATTTTATAAGTGATTGAGTATCTGATCATAATGAACTTTCATCAGGAAGGATTCAGGAAATTTCATCGCTTTTAAAATAAAAATCATGATAGATTTTATCCGTTGAGATTTTAAAGACTTCTATTTAATGGACTGCATAAACTATATCTTAGGTAGGTATATGATCTGGTGCTTTCCCGGCGTAGTAGATGAATGAATTCTTCTCGGGTTTCCAACCGGGTTAGACTCTCCATGATGGCCGACGTTTCGATGCCCGACTCGTGCATCGTCATCAGGACTGTTGAGTGAAACGGCGGCCGTAATGGAGAGTCTAACCCGGTTGGAAACCCGAGAAGGATTCATTTATATCTTAGGTCTTGTTCACATCACTAGCTTGTTACGTGGATAATTTGTTATGCTCGTAATGTAAACGCGATTAATTTCTAACCTCTGTATTCCATTTATGAACTATGTCCTGAATATTTTTTTTTAATTGGGATTTTCCACTCTGCAGCAGTTTCCCTCCCCAAACCCCACACATCTATCTTTCATGGGCTAAAGTCCTTAATACCCTTAAGTTCATCACCCAATCCCCTCTCTTCACCCGTCCCTATCAAATGCATATCCCATATCCAACCCTCTCCTATCCATTTCCTTCCTCACTCCATCCCACCATGATTTCTTAGGGTCTTCCTCTTTTCCTCCTGCCTTCCGGTATCCATTTTAGAGCAGCTTTTGGTATTCTCTCATCCCCCATTCTTTGGACGTGTCCAAACCAATGCAATCTTCTTTCTTCCAAAATGTCCACTGCATCCTTATTCACCGCCATGATTTCTCTTTATCTCTTCATTTCTTACTCTTTCTATTCTTGATTTCTTAGCCGATCTCCGCCAGAAGTCCATTTCCGTGGCTCGTACTTTACTTTTTTCTCTGTCGGTTGTAGTCTCATGTTTCGGCACCATAGAGCATTATACTTTCTACTATTGCTTTATATATATGAATTTATATATATATATATATATATATATATATATATAATAAAAACACTTGACAGGGGGTGGGGAAAGAAAAGTAAAAAGAGATTTCCCGTCCCTCTTACACTCCCCCACCCCCTCCCAACTTAGCAACTTTGTTGCAGTCTTTTAGACAGCCAGGTTCAATTCTCAACTCATCCCAGTTCACCCACACCCCTCCCGACTTTTTTGCACTCCCCCCTAGACATATAGGTGCGACACCAGTGCCCATCCCCGTCCCCCCTCCCCTATACCACAACTTCCCCTCACTTCCCTTCTTTCCCCGCTTCCCTTCCCCTACCTTGGAGCGGTACTTCTCAATTTTCTACAGCTGAAGAAGGGCCTACATGCCCGAAACGTCCCAGTAAGTCCTCTCTTTTTTTACTTTTCTTTCCCCACCCCCTGTCAAGTGTTTTTATTATATTGTGGCCTATTGGCGAAGTTTTATATATATATATATATATATATATATATATATAACTTCTTGGAGAATCACTCGGGTGTGATAAATATATAATATACCAAGAGGGTGGCCGATAAAAATACAGACACAGAAAAAAAGGACACTCACATAATGAAACTTCCGAAATTTCGGTGGAAAGTAGCTTCCACCTTTCTCTAGGTAAAGAGTAAGAATATATTATATAAAGAGTAAACCAGCTGAAGAAGGGCCTACATGCCCGAAACGTCCCAGTAAGTCCTCTCTCACTTTTTACTTTTCTTTCCTCACCCCCTGTCAAGTGTTTCATTATATATATATATATATATATATATATATATATATATATATATATATATATTTATTTATTTGTTTTTGTTCTTTTAATGATATTGCTGCTTCATAGTAAGGGGTTCAATATTCCAATTGCCCTTCTACTCTGGCATATACGATTCTCTATTTCTAATTTCGAGGATCCATTAATTTGTACTACTGATCCTAAATACTTGAAATGGGAGACTTTTTTGATCTTATTCCTGTCAATTTCTACATCTTCATTGCTGCAGGTTAAATGCTGGGTTTTCTTTCAGTTACTTTTTAGATCCCATCTCTTATATTCCTTATAGTCCTGAATAATGAAGTACAAAAAATATTGTAACAGTAGAAATGTTAGCAATCTTGTCGGAATATTTGGGAAAGAAAGTTTTAGTGTTGGGATTTGCTTACATAGACGCTATTCAGTTCAAAACCTTCTACTTATACTTAGTTTCCTGACACATATGCAAGATACACTTGCACTCTCGATCAGTAATCGATTACTGAGTGAAAGGTTGGCATCCCTACTTCAAATGCTTGCTGCTTAACGCAATATTAAACATCAAATCGGGCCCATTACACCGCATTCAATGCGATCTAAAAAGTCACAACACATACCTCTTTCGTATTTAGCTTACTTCCAGAGGAATTCACAAGGAAGTGACAAAAGAATTGGATCGGGTGGCTTCTTATCTCGCCAAAACTAATAGTCTTGCTTGAGAAACGAGCTTCATACAGACGGAAGTGCCATCCGGTGTGCCACAAGGAAATACAATATGGCTTTTCCTATTTTCAGCGGAGATAAAAGAAGTACTGCTGAAGAGTGCAGTTTAGAAGTTTATTCGAATCCCGAAACACAAAACATGATTCACGTTTAGCAACTTAGCTCAGTGACTTTTGGTAAATTGCTATTTAATGCCAAATATTGTTTTATTGAGAATGATAAAAGTGTTATATATCTGTTAAAATGCTAAACTTCTTATTTTAACTGCTATTATACTAGACTAACTTCACTTTATCGGGAGCTAGAAGAGAGATCTGGCTTCGCACGAGAAGCTGCGAATTAATTGCGCCCATTATGCATAAAAGAACCTTAGTAAAGTAAATAATGTTGAGCATTTTACATTTTCTCGGCTAAAAAAAAGCTTATACGTGACATGTAATTCGAGGTTTAATTTCGAGAATATTCTAAATGACATATCCTAAAGATACTTCTCAAGAAAGGAAGAAACAAATTTTGCAAAAATGCCCACCTATTTTGTAATATTTTTACAATCTGGCTCCAGAAATAATGCTAAATAATATAAATAAGGGCAAGATGATGGTGCCCGTTGAATTTAAGCGGGAGAAGACATTTACCTTTATGAAAATTTGCGGTTTCAGGGTGTATTACGTGAAATTTTTCCATGTTAGGAATGATAGAAAATTATGCGAATTTCACATGAGATAGTTTATTCACGACCCGGGTTTCAACACATTATGTCATGCCTGAAGATGACATAATGTGTTGAAACCCGGGTCGTGAATAAACTGTCTTTTGTGAAATTCGCATAATTTTTTATCATTCCTAACATTTACTTTTATGTTTATAAGAATCAGTGTAACGTTCTAAATGCAGATACCCTATAAATAGAGACCTGCAAAAGGTGGGGTTATTTTATACCCAAAAGTGGTGTTATTTTTTTGCTCAAGCGGTGTTATTTTCCCTGAAGTCAGTGTTATTTTCACGACAAAATATTTAGTGTGAATTAAGTGCCATCCTCCCAGCAGGCCCACCTGTTGGCAATAAATGTTGAATACCATTGATTAGGGAAAACTTAAACAATTAATACCATGCTGTATTCACATTTTAAATTTTTGTACATTTTACATACCTAACCAATTAACATAAAGAGCCAAATTACGGTTAAATGTCCGTGTTTTCAAATGAAAAAATAGCCACCGTGACCAAAATTACTTCTTTTAGATTTGTTCTCCTCTTTGTTAGCACATTGTTGTAGGAGGAAAGAAATCTCTCAGAGTCCACATTTGCACAGGGGGTCCAAATCGCTTCAAGGCACTTTAATGCAAATGATGGTTCAAACAATTTAGTATCTGAACTGCTTTCATTATATTCACTGAACCCTGGAAATTTTGTTGCTGTAATATTCAGCGTAATTCCCCAAACCCCAACATCAACTTTTCCATCTCAATTGACTCAAGGCCATGATTTTTTTTCAATTTCGTGATTGTCAGGGTCCACCTCCGTTGTCAGAACTACTTGAGGGTCAAAAACAGTTTTCAAATCTTACTCTACTTGGGTCTTCTACTAAAAGAACAAAGTTTTATATGGAAGTTGTCATACCTTGCAAGGAATTAGTAGTTTTCTAAAAAAAATACCACTCTGAATATTATTATTGATGCTTGCCGTTTTATTCCACTCCCACTAGCAAAATATTTTTGATATTAACCTTATGTTTTTCACTCAAAATGTGTTTCGTGCAGCTGTCCTTCTTTTTCCCCGATACATTTGTCTTGCAAAAACGACAACGAATTGTTTTGTCATCAGCACATTATAATCCATGTTGTCGAAATTCTGCCTACGCTGCTTTGCCGTCACAGTCCACTAATGCCTTATAAGTTCTGGTGAATGTGAAACAACGGTCACAAAAGAAAATCACTATGCCGATGCAATGACACGCGCCCCTTGAAAGTAGGCAACCGTTCTTCGCATCCCGTAACTTCCGTAATTTCCGTCGTTTTGGGTAAGGTTCGCACCTACGTAAGTGCATATTAAATGTAAGTCGAGGCTTACGTAACTCGGGGACTGCCTGTATAGCAACATTTTAGCATGCATTTTTCACTCCTTTTGTTCCAAGTCCACATAACTTGATTGAAGAATATTATATCCGAGTAACATTTCTACAGTCGCAAGTTAAATGAAAGAGACCGCCAAAATGAGGAAATTCACGTTGGAAATGTTGAAATTCGTGGTTGAAATTTTGAAATTCGCGATTGAAATTTTGAAATTCGCGATAATATACGAAATTCGCGTTTTCGCGGAAAAACCCCTGAGTTCGCGTAAAAATTCGCTTTATCGTATTTGCGAGTTTTTCATGTCCCTACGCCTATAAAGCCGCTAAGCGTAAATAAAGAGTTGGGATAAAAAATACACCAACTGAAATCTCACTGAAATTTGCTTTAATTATATGTTCAACATAGTGTAAGCCATGTAAGGGCTGGGTGAAATGTCCCGTTCATGTTAAGGGTTACCAAGGAAATGTGCTATTGCTGAAATCGGAGAAAAATTGATAAATTTGTAACTGAAAACCTAATTCTTAAGTAATAACGAAACGTAAATAATAATCTAATGCAAATATTAAATGCTTCGTTTTTTCAGCCATCCGATAGTGAAAATTTAAATCCTATGTCATGAGTGCAAGTAATTTTAAAAAGAAAAAAAACTAACCTCTGCACAGATTCCAATGATTACCTTTTGGGAGTAAAATCTAGGTTGTTCAATTCGTTGTTCATCATATCGACCTCACATTTATTTAAACAGGGAAGTAATATTGAGTTTAGATCAGAATTTCTGACATTAACTCATTATTACTTCCCTGTGTAAAATCTAGGGCCCATTGAGTGGCCCTTGAGGTTCTGAGTAAATTTTAATTAAGTCTATGTGCGTACCAGTGCACTTAAATACCCACATGCAAAATTTAAAAGTAATCGGTTGAGCCTTTTTTGATTGACTGAGTAACAGGCACACACAGAAACTATAACATTTTTATATAATATTAGTATGATTACGGAATGAAATAATTTCTCCTTGTAGACAACAAATCCATGTTTACCAAGCACTAAATTGACAACCAGCATTCCTCTAATTCTAAACTTAATGTGCTATTTACATGTGACAGAGGTGCTAAATTAGATTTTTCGGAAATTTTTTAAAATGGGAGCATTTTATGAATTACTTGGTGAAAAATATGGTAAATGAGGTTGTTCCTGTGAACCACTCTTTTTCTTTCAGTTCCAGTTCCTCCCCCTCCTCTCATCACTTTTCCAAGACCCTGACCTTGGTTCCTTTATCGTATAGTTTATAATTACCATCGCCCTCCTCACCTTACCCCATAATCCCCCTCCCCCTTCTCCCGTGCATTGTGTAAATAAGACTTGAATGTAAGATACTTGAGTGTAAGAGAATGTAAGAGAAATGTAAGAGACTTGACTGCTACTCGGTTTATAGTAGCCTCTCGAAAATGACTTATAAACGTTAAAACCGGTCGAGGAGAAAATAAATAGTGAGTGTCTACTCCTAATAGCTATGAATAATCTATTGTGAAAATAATCGGTCCGTGGGTAATTGATTGAAATTTTACGTTTGATGGAGAAAATAAATCGATTATCTTCATGGCCGTAAATGTACATCCCTAGTAGACTAACCTCAGGTCAGCTGGACCATCAGACCTCTCTATGTCAATCATTCATCATACTTGTATTCGCTTTCCACTATGCTCTAAGGGTAACAGTGACGTAGCCAGGATTTTGGTTGGGGGGGGGGGGGGCTGGGGGGTCCTCTCTTGATACAATTTTATTCGTTATTGCAGTTTATTTATGGCTACCTTTTTTGTAGAAAACTGCTTTGTTCTTACCTTTTTCCCGTCTCGAACCCTTTTATTTTTCATCCAATATAGTACATGGTATACATGGTAGCTAAGCTAATAATATGATTTGAAATTTCAAGGGGGGCTGGAGCCCTTCAAGGCTGGAACCCCCTGGCTACGTGCCTGAAGGGTAAATGTTTCAATCGTTATCATTTAACGATATTTTAATCGGTCTATAAGAGTCATGACTGCTGCATAATAAAATAATAATATTACTCTAAAAGCATTACAAATGAAATATTTTTTTTCTGAAAAATACGAGACGAAAAAAAACCAGCACCGCTATATCTTCATTATTAGTATCAGGAATCATGATGTTTTAACTCCATTTAATGTTTCTGGCCAAGATATCACGTTAAAATGTCAACTGAATGCATAATAAATTGTTTTAGCATAGTTACAATCGGAGTAGGCGACGAAAAATTCATGGAAAACATGAAAACTTTCAGTTGTCCGCTAAATCACGTTCAATTGTTTTTTACTTCAACCACATTTATGGTTGTTGCTAAGTTTTCTGGTTCTAGTCAAACTGTGGGGCGGCGGCGTATGCGGCGTCGGCACAATGGAAAATTATTAGCGCGAATTTAACGGCTTCCAATTAGAAAAAAGCATCACATTTGTTAATTTAAATTTGGGAAATTGATCAAAGACGACTGGAATGAAGATATGTGACATGACAGGCCTTATCGCCCATGAATTAAATTTTTTATCAGCCTACATAGAATTAAATTACGTAGTACCTTGCAGGTCACCGCTAGAGCGTGTGGCAGAATTTTCACCCACATGTACTTTACCACCATACGAGTTAAATTTGTAAATGTTTAAAAAATTACGAATTTTTCTTGCATAAATGCCCCTCACCAGCTCTGGGGGGTATTTCATGTCAATAGTTAATGACCAGTATCTGGAATCGTTAGATGTGATGACAATATCGGATGTTGGTGGGTCAATACATATTGAGTGTAAAAAGTTCAGTATTGATTATTGAAATCAATATTTAAATATTGCAGTGGTTAAATATAGGTTTTCAGTTTTTGCAATTTTACAGTTTGAAAGCATTGTTTTTTATATATCAGTGCCAACTGGAATTGTTCATAATATTTTCTGCAATTTTATATGGTCTAGTAGATGATGATACATAACGTGTATGGCTGCCTTGATATTGAATGGCTACGGAAGTAGCGAAGAAAACATTACGCATGACGATGGCACCACACAGGGAAAGGAATAAGGCCGCGGAGAAGATTAACATGTCTGCGTGTTCTCTCAGCAACAACAGTTGTTACATAGTCAGCGATAATTAAGACATAAATTTCAATTTTCCACTGGCAAAATAGATTTATTGCGACATAGGTTTCGATGCATTACATCATCATCAGGTTCATATCATCATATATGTAGTAGGTACCTACGTGAAAACGTAGGTCGTAATAAATCTAGGTATTTACCAGCGGAAAATTGTGATTTGTCTTAATTATGTTGAAATTCCTTTACATCGCGCCTGATACTTTTCCTTTTGTACTGTCAGCGATCCCGCCCGAGACGCTGAGCAAATTCGCAAGAGATCGATCTTTTCTCGTGGTAATTCCCTAATTCTCGACGCCGTTCGGCCGGATGGAAAATCGTCAGTGCTTATAATTACAATATACTTCAACTTGTGCCATTTAAAAAATATAAAATCCTGACGGTGAATTTCTTCGTAATTTCTTCCGCAAAGCATAGCATCATGATGGTTTACCTATGGACATGCATTCCTGTTTTGAATTTTTCTCTCATTTCCACGAATTGGTTTTTCGATGTGAAAACTTAATGTAATCGGTGATTTGCACATTATTTCCGATAAAATTTTAAGTTTACAGGCGATACTTCGTGCAGGTGACTAACACACATTTATTTTAATTACATGAATGTATACTTTTCCAATATTTCCATCAAGTCTTCTGTGAAAAAAATTCCTGTCTATGTATAGAGACTGATTAAAGTTTCATAATCTGGTAGAAGATAGATATTACCAAGCTGAAACCGGTTGTAGAAACAAATAAACTTTGGGAAAGTAAAAAGTTGTGCTGTCAAAATGGACGTCCTGTCCTCAATTTTGTTTTTATCAGCACTCCAGAAGCATATATTGGGATGCGAAAAATGTTTTGTTGCCTTATAACTTTCGGTGCCTAACGTGAAGCATGAAAAAATAAACGTAAAGGATTTTGGGTGGGATTACGGATCCCTCTTTTGCGCTGTCTTTATCGTTATCCGTAACCCAAACTGCTGCCGTAAGAGGGCAATGCTCAGAGTTACTGCCCTAAGAACGTTCTCAATCAATTGAAACTAGTTAGTTTTCAAAATAAAATACTTGGTACCTTTCTACAGTTTTCTACAGTTTTTAGTTTATTATATTGTGTACACTGGAGAAAATTACAATGTAGGATGCCATTATTTTATTTTATTACGAATACTAACGTCCATAGGTACCTTTGTAACGTCGTGCCTTGTCGGGCTCAATTTTTATTTGTTTTGTTTGGTTTTGTGTATTTGGTTTCGTTCGTTGTTTTGTTTTTGATGGTATTGATTTGTATGTTGATGTTTTAGGTTGTTTATTGTTTTTGTTTTGAAGGTTCCTATGTATCGTTGATAAAGGGAGGTGATTGTTAAAGAGTTTTGAAAAAAAAGGAGACGTGGAATAAAGAGGGTCAATGCCCAACTGAGTTTACAGAAGGTTTATATTATTTAAGGGATCCCGACGTCACACATTCTACGAAGTGAATCCCACAACAGTAACATTTGTTTGAAACTAGTTATTTATAGCACCTGACAAAATTCTAAGAATGACGATCTGGTTTTCGCTCACGAGAGCGAAAACGAGAATACGAATGGAAAAATAACGATAACGCGAACGTCCGCGTGATGGATAACTGCCCCTGAGCCAAGAAAACGCATTAAAAAAAACAATACGCGAAAAATAATACGCTGCCGTTGTCAAATCGGGCATCGCAGACCGGGTAACAGATCAGTATCACAGGCGTTTTATGTCACAATATCGTTTCGTTTCGTGTACCGCTCGAAACACAAGAAGACCACACTCCGCACCGCTTCGACTCGTGGAAAAGAGAGTCACGGGTCGGTCGGTTGGCGAAGGAGGGGAAGGTGTGGTGGTATGGGGGGGGGGGTGAGAGATGAGAGGAGGAAGAGAGGGGAGGGGTCGAAGGAATGTGGGAGGGTTTGTTCGATCCCGAGGAGATATCGCATCGGAATGCGCACCCATTGCCCAATTGGTGAAGGAGATGCGGGAAGTTGTGCGGGGGGTGGGAGAGGTTAGTCCACGGTTGGAGGAGTGGGGGGTGTTCGGAAGTCAGGTATGGGATGGGAGAGGGGAGATAGGGCGAGTACTCCCCTCCCCCCCCCCTCATCTCACCCCCTCCCCCTTTCACCCTCGATCCTACCTCCAAGCAAACCCCCATCACTTCAAGGAGATTCCTCTCTGAAGAACGAAGTAAATGTCATTCTCTTCATTTTCGTGTTACTTGTAGGAAAACTTTTCTTGAAGGTATCTGATAACATCAACAAATCCCACTTTCCTGTCCGCACTACTTTTTTCTCCAATTCCATTTATAACTACCAACGTGGGTTTTTAGGGAAAATGGAGGAAATAGGAAAAAAGTACTGCAGTGAAACATGTTTTCAGCGAATTCTCTTGGGACCATGATATTTTTCCCGAAAGACAGTTATCCGTACAAGATAGTTTGAGCGAAAATTTTCTTTAGTCATAATATTTTGAATTTTGTTTAAAATTTAATCCGCTTTGAGGAATATGGAATAAATAATTACGGAAAACTCGTTCGACTGACCGATAATCCATAGATAGTTGTAATTCATAAGAAATGACGAAAGAACATTCACTAATTTTGCGTGGTTTTTTTTGTATTTCGGTCGAGAAATAATTACTTTTAATCAATTGCGTGCCAATTAGGGCCTTTATGTTTGGCATTTCTTTCTTTTCTGCAAAATGCAAACGCCTGCGTTATCAATGTCCCTACCCGTCAAGTACATCGTAATTATCGTTATTCAGTCGGCTGTCTGCCAAATCTTATGAATTATCCAAAATTTCTCGTTATTGTTTTTGCTTTGCGTGCTTATTATAAATTTATTCTTATTGTTCTTGCTTTGGGTGCTAAATATATTTTTTATCGAAATTGCTTATGGGATGGACGGGTAGAACCACAACATCACATGTCACGTGACCTCTCAGGTTGTGGGAGAACAAACGACAATTCGCTTGAGCCGGAATGAATGAAGGTCGATCTCATTTGGGCATTGAAATTGCGATAGTTAAGTATCAGAACCGTCGAGCATGTACACAATGTAGTCGCTGTTGGCGGGGAAAGTTGTCTCCAGAGCAACACAAAGCGTGTGGCATCAGAAACGGCAATCATGCCGTTTGTACCTTGAAAATCTATGCTAAAGAAGCTTCATTTGTCATCATTAAAATAAATCTCGCCTTCCGCGTTATAAATGGAAATTTTATATTTTATACGAACTCCGTTGTTTATAGGAATAATGGATTTCTGATAGCGATAAAATTATGATTATTTTTATCAGGGAAGAACATGGACATACCTTAACAGAAAAGGATTTACTTCACCTTTGAAGTGAAGTTTTTTCACAAATAACAGTCTAATTTATCTGCTATCGTATCCTTCAGGTGAGTGAAACCAGCTTGGGAGGAAAAGCGAGATCTCCAGGTTCCAGTGAATTAACACATCGATATGTGTACATCTGACGTCGCACGTACCAGTATACTCTGGCTCCACTAGTAATTACTACATTTCAAGGGTAGCACACCGGCCATCTAATATATACAGTTTGAAGATCAAATTTAGTAAAAGAGTTGTGCATATTATTTTTATTTCGTCCCATTTGATGCCATCAATAGTGCATCAATGGTATTAATGATGTTTGTAAATCCTATAAACTTTCCGGGAACAAACCTTTTTTCCAGATAAGACAGGTTTCCGTTCACCTCAGGTTCCACCTATACATTTCTCACTGTCTTTTTTCCGAGACAAATGTTTTTTCGCGGAAAAACTAATTTTAAAAAATTATTTTTTCAGGAAATCGAATGGGAATGATTAGAATTTTCAAGCCCAAGTTTTTCAATTTTCAAGCTTTTAGAACCATTAGGATGTACCTACGTATAATTTTATTAATTTTCGTGTCACTTGCGGAAAGGCATATCTTTTCATCGAATAGTCCGTCAAAAAATGTCCAACATTCCCACAGTTTTCTCACGATCTGAAGTAGGAAACTACATGGGCTTCAGGGAAAAAATGATAATAATTTTTTTATGAGTAATAAAAAATGTGGGTTATGCGAAAAATAGGTATTATAAGCGATTTTTTCCTGGAAATTTAATTGACATGGTGGTACTAACTTTCCTAAGCCTTTTCAGATAATGTTAATCATTTGAGGTTGTATACGTTGGTTTTATAGACTTATCGCTGCAGTCGATTGCTCACAAGAAGTTTAAACAACGCTCCAAACAACAAAAACTTCGCACTTATCATTTTTTTCACTCCTATTTTCGTGAGAGAAACTGTTCAACCGGTTTGCCCATCTCCCCTCCCTTTTCCTACTCTTGAAAAATAACAAGTGTACAATAATGCTGTTATAAACAAACTTTGTTGTCGTACAATCAAAGTCACTTACCCCTGAGGCCAAGTAAGCATTGTGGGGCACGATAGTGGCTGCCAATTCTCTCTGGCTTCACTCTCGTTGACGTTAAAATCTCCGCCGTCGAGTGTCTCTGCAATGCCCATGGCATAGGCAATATATGTATTTCAGTTTTTGTTGACGACAAGGTTGAAATGTTTCTTATATTTTTTTGTAGTTCTGTGCTCCAGAGTCTCTAAGACTGAAGTAAATATGCAAAGGTGTAAACAAGTAGAAAAGTGTGAATGTCACCAATTAAGTACCCATCGTCACCCCAGAATGATTACTTTGAATGAAATACTCCGTCATAAGCAGTCGTCAATCATTGGTTTTCCTGAAGCTCTCTATTACATTCTGTTTTATGCGGAACACATTAAAAAATGTGTATATTATCGTGACTAAATTTCTACAATGATATATATTTAGTTTTGTAATTTATATCCCCTTAAACTCAAGTACAATTAAAAAGCGAATTAGAACATACAGAGGAGCTTAATGTGGCCCCTAAGGCATTTACCCGTATATGGGATCACTGTCAGAAAAATATAGCAACACGAGCAAATTAAAGTATTTTAATACTATCTTCTCTGGAGATATCGGTCGATTATAAGTGACTTATGGTTTATTACTCCCTTCTGCTGACGTTAAGTATATTTACTATGCTTCTTCAGAGTTCCTTTTGTATTTCTTTTTCTGTGATATCGTCGGCAGAAAGGAGTAATTAACCATTAATTATTTACATTTGACTTATATCTCCTGAGGAGATAGTATTAATAGATAGAGAAGTTGAGAACAGAATATATCTGGATACAGTATTTTTGTAATTGAAAGTATAGTGTTTAAAAAAAGTAAATGTTTTAATACATTGACCACGAATTTAAATTTACAGGAAAAGACTATTTTAGTTATCCTGGGTAAGTTACCACAATTTAACCTACTCAAAGGAAGGTTTTATTTTAACGATACATTTGGTGGTGATAAATTAAATACCTTGGGCCAAATGTACCTAGGGAAAATTACATTGAAACAGTTTAATTTTTGGATTGGACACGATGTGTAACACATTCCAAAAAGGTAGGCTACTGCCAAATCAGCAGATTTCTTGAGGAAATTCTTCCGTAAAGTGAAGCCAATGCTATTTTTCACATTCTTAATACATTTAAAGGAACATGCCACCTTTCTGACAATAGCAACAAATTCCTTCCTTACAGCATAATTGTTTTCACAAATTGAAATTGAAGGCTTAAATTTTTGAAGTGGGAAAAATAGTGAAAGAGTAAAATGGAAAAATAATTATTCCTGTCGTTTAAATTTTATTTTCCGCAAAAAACTAGAGTATGAAACAATTCATCCATAAATAAATTGTGTGTCAAATGTAATGTTAATAAATTGAAGACACCAAGCACATATTTTTGTTACTTTTAAGTTGTTTACAATTCACTGTTATCACGCTAAACTCGATATTTCGATAGGAATAGCACTATAGTGGACTAAATAGGATGGAAAAAGTTCTCTAAAGTTAATATTCGTCAATTTATTAGCAGATGTAATCGCTACTTTTGCCTTGCAATAGCTAAAGCAGTTCATCATTGCAGGGGGTATTTTAAATGGCATCATCGTAAGGGAATATATCAATTGTTTTGACTCATGCAGTTGCAAAGAAAATATCTGTAGGGGAGTGGTTCCTCATAAAAAATTCATTTGGAAATTCGCTTAAATGGAAATGGATTTTGCTTAGGAGCAATGGAGGTGGTGGAGGGTGGCCAATTTAGGCCGACTGCTGGTCCCTGGGAATATTCTTCAACAAAATTAAAAATTCTTTCACTGAGGATTTAAAAATGCCAGAGCAATTACACATTAAAACCTTTTCAGGGAGACATCTGTGGCTCCTTGAATATAAACTTCATTTATTAACATTTGATAATTTGTTTTTGTTTTCCTGCACTGGGTTAACAAATTTCTCTTATCCCCTGGTATCATGGTGCTGGATATTGGCTACTCTGGTATATGATTTGTTTTTTTTGGCATCCTTAAACATTTGCATATTTAGGCTGTGAAAAGTCATGATACTAATCCATTTGAACAGTGGTGTACTGTGCTTTCTTAGGGGTAAGCTGGAAATTATCCAAAGTCTTTTTTTTGGTGTATGAGACCATTGAGGAGTGAATTACTCAATGTCACAATTCTTATGGCAGGGAAAAAGGCTAGTATGTTCATCTAAATATTACCTGGGGATAAGTTCTCTTGAGTTTTTGTAGCATGAACGTTGACTTAAATAGTATGACGCAGTGGCTGGATGTGAATGATTTCCACTCCAATGAACTCTCTAGTTCAAACCTGTTATATAATTTTTGCAATCTGTTGAGACTTGGTCCTCTATGCCCTCAAGCATAGCATTTAAATTTTTTAAATAATTTTTTTTGTAAACTTGGGTTACTGAGCATATTACCTTACCTATGTGGCCACTCAAACCTCAGCAGGTTTTTGGCCTCGCCAACAACATGTCGCCATCTTTCTCTTTCTTCGATCCATGCCATCTCTGCTCTCAACTTTTCTGTGTCCCTCCGCACTTGGTCCTGCCATCTTAGCCGAGGTCGTCCCAGTGGTCGCTTTCCTTGAGGTAGACTTTCTGACGCCATTCTTAGCATTGAGTCCCCTTCTTTCCTCTTTACATGACCAGCCCATCTCAGCCTCCTACTTTTTATTTGGGCCATTATATCTGGGTCTTTATACAGTTCCCTAAGCTCTTTGTTTGTCCTGACCCTCAACACACCATTTTCATTAATGGGACCATAGATGGTTCTTAATATGCTCTGAACATTTAATCACATAAAATTGTATGTTGCAATCACTTTGAGCTTGTGCATTCAAGTTGAAAGAATTGGGAATTACACAATGATATGCTGTTTGACTGAAAAAATTCTTCCTTGTAAAAATATTGGGGTATAGCAAATTAAAAAATGTGGAAGTGTTGGGAAAAAGACTAATACACACTGTTCCCTTGTCTGCCCAAGCCTACTTGTTATTAAGTCCCTCAACAATAGTTCAAGGATCCTGTGCAGGCCCAAGGGTGAGGTGCCAATTTGCCTTCAAGTTTCCTTGCTCACCGTCAACTAATACTTGCTACTAGTAAAGACTATTGCATGAAGCTTATGGTATCAGCACAAACCTTCTTTTTAGTTAGTCCATACCCCTCCCTCAACCCTACTGCAAGGACCCAGTGCAGGCCTATAGGTGAGATGACATTTTGCCTTCAAGTTTCCTTGCTCACTGTTGACTGTTCCTCTCCCACAGTTCGCCCGGTCATCGCCACGGCTGCCCCAGCACTGGCAGCATCGGCTTCTGCGATTGCCTCGTCCTCCTCCCTAAGCCCTCTCGCCTCAGGAGTGATTGGCATTGCCAAAGAGGCGGTCATCTCAGGTGGGCCCGTGGCTGGAGGAGGTCTGGGGGAAGGACGGCGTGAGGGCACGGAATGCCGGTGCCAGAGGGCGACGGCACGGAGGGGAGCAGGGAGGGGGGTGGGGGTCTCCGTCAATGCCCAAGAGTACCGACTGGAAGGCCTCCTATCTTCGACCACCAGTCCAACAAGGCCTTTGCCGCCTCCGAGACCCAGCTTCCAGAACGGTGGTGCAAGTGGCAGGGTAATGGCCGAGGGAAGGAGGGTACCTCAGCCTCGGAACCAATCCTCACACGATGGGTGGGCCCCTCCAGCCGTGAGGCAAACTCAGAAGAAGCCCACATTGCCCCATGGAAGGAGCAGAGCAAGGTAGAAAATAAGAATTTTGAATTTCTCTATTGTGATAGTCTCATAAGATAATATTGATTATACTAAATTATTTGATGGACATATCCCTTTTCATATTGCCATGTACAAAAATGCAACTCAGTACGATAGAAATACTAAATGAACAATACATTTAAGAATATGAAAGAGTATGTAAAATGATCAGTAGTAATATTAAGTATTATAGTAAAGTGTTAAGATCATCGAATTATTAAAATGAATAAGAATATGAAAATTCATGTGATATTTAGGGTACAGTGAAATATGTGGAAAAGCATTTAAGTCACTTAATTTCTGATCATTTTAATGTTTTTGGGTAAATTAAAGGAATGAATTTACTTACAATATTCATTGAGGTATCCTTAGAAAACAGATGAATTATTTTATAAATTAGAAATAAAATACAATGAATTATGTCAAGTCAGAATGAAGGAAATCTTGAGAGATACCAGACATCAGAGTATGATATTCAAATTAAGAATTAATAACACTACTATAATATCAACCTTTTTTCCCCTAATGTGCAGAGGAGCTAAATTAAGGGTTGACATTATTCCACAATATTCAGCCTCACCAGGGATTTGAAATTTCTCAGCCATGAACCTCAAGTATTTTCTTTGCACCCTCAAGAGTTGGTACATATTGTATAAATGAAAAACTTTAACTTTGTGGTTCCACAATGATACTTTTATTAGCACAACCCGGGTTTCAACGTAGGGAGAGAATCCCTGTAGGGAGCACTTTTCTTGATGTGAAGGAATGTGGAGGGAGGGGTACTTAGTCATACAACTCCCACTCACCCCTCCAAATCTCCCATTCCCCCATCCCAAACCTCCTTTTCATCCTAACAACTCACAATCAGATGGAAAAACACCCTCCCCTTCACTCCACCCTCCACCGTGACTGCAAAACGTGTATAGGGTATTATGGTTTGTTTTGTTATGGTTTGTTTTGTATGGTTTGTTTTGTATGGTTTGTTTTGTATGACTAAGTACCCCTCCCTCCACATTCCTTCACCTCAAGAAGAGTGCTCCCTACAGGGATTCTCTTCTTCCCCCCCCCCCCCCCCCTTTACCATTCCTGTATGTCCAAAATTGACATATTGAATGGAAATGGAACCAATGAATGACATAATGTGAGGCATACCTGTTTACATCTTTCTGATAAATACAGAGATAGTAAATTACTTCATCATTATTTAATATTTTATTCTAATTAGTGTTGGCAAAAAAAGTAAGAAATCCCATGTTTTAAACTGACTACAAAGAAGAAAATCTGTTAGAAAATAGTAAAAATTGGCCAATAAACTGAGATACCCTATTATTTCCAGAAGGAAAAAAGAGCACTAATGTTATAGCTCTTTTATTAATGAGCCTAAACGACACCCCTTGAAACAGTAATGGGAAAAAATTGGTAACAAAATAAATAGGGTGGTTTACCGTCATTCTCTTTGGGGGCAAGTATTAAAACAAAGTAACTTATATTTTGAGTAGGAGTGAATTGAATTAATGCATATTATTTTTATTGTTAATGTTAACTTACTTGGAGGCCATTGGTTAGTGATATCTTCATGATAAGATGTTTCATGTAATGGAAATGTATTTTATTTTCAGTTTGTTTCAAATAATGGCCTTGATAAAATTAGCTTAACCCTTTTCCTGCACAATTAATCTGAAATATAGCTCTCCCCAGGTGCAAATTTTTGTGTAATTTTATTTTTCGTCACTTTTTACTTAACGGAAAAATTGTTTATTAATGAGTAATGGCCATTTGATTTTATTTTAAAATACGAATTGATAGACTTTTTTTTACTAAAAGATGAAAAAAGTTATAGCACCTATAGTGTCTGGGAGTAAAACCATACTTCAAATCGCCAATAGACTATGGGAGCAGTTAAAGGGTTATTGATGACCACTTGTGTAGTCATTGTTCAAGCATACCCCAATCTAGGGAGTGACATTTTTACCTACTATGTCAGTAATGATGCATGTGGACTATTTCCTTAACAAATTAGTAAGGAAATTTCGCGGCAGTAATTAATGAGCCAGCTTTTCTTCTTCATTCTTAAAGGTGATGGGTATCTCCAATGGCTGTGAAGTTGCATTTCTATCAAGAAGTATTCAAATGAGGTGATGATATGTGTACTCTTTTTTTTTCAAGCTCGAGCTCGGCCCCACCAAAGGACCTGCGCATCCAATCCCAGGCACCGAACAAGGCCTGCGCAGCTGTGCGCTGTGTTTCAATCATGGAGACACTAATGGAAGTGGGGGGAGCGACTCAGGATGAGACCATTCAGATGGAGGGGGGGAAGGAAGGTTGGATGGGGAGGGGGAAGGTCGCAGGTCGAGGGGGAGCCGTGCCAGGCAAGGGGGAGAGGGGGGATGATGGGAGGGGTCGGAGGAAACACAGCAGCAAGCTAAAGAGGCGTCGGGAGAGGGGTACAACTCCAGATTGGATACGAAGGGTTCTGGAGGTGGCCAGGAGGGGAGATGTGGATGAATTGGTGAGCATAAATTATTGCTTAGATCCAGTTTTCCAAAAACCAATGCCCAATATTTTTTTCTGATTACACCCACTCCCTGATTAACGCTCTTAATTCGTTCCATGAAAAGTGAGCGCTTATCGAAACAGTGCTATTTGAATCATCAAGTTCCATAAAGACTAATGTTATAGAACTTAATTGGTCCCCGAGATACTGCTTTCACCATAGAAATTTTTTATATTCCCCTGTGAAAATAATGAACTGTGGTTAAAATCGCTTTACAAATGATTTAATGTTAAATAAATGTAGTTTTTATTCTATTTGTTTAAAAAAATTACAGATAATTATGAATAAATAATTACTGATAGAGCTTTGGGCTTTACCTAAAGCCAAATGAAGATATTACGCATTTACATTTAAGCGCACATATTACAATATGTAATAACTTAAAATTGTGATCCAGCAATCCAATAGTTTCTCTAAATGCTTTTAAAAATAACAAAATTGATGAAAAAAACTATGATTCACTGATAAAACTATAAATCACAAATGAACATCAAAACTAAGGAACTTGCGTGATAGACGTCTTGACTTGACGGAAATTATTCACGCGAAGAACCTGTCAAGGCCTCTTACTGCATTTTATGCTTGTGAGCACTTTGGAAATAGCAAAACTGAAAATCTTAGAAAGGACAATGTGCAAAACATGAAAAACAAGGAACAGTTGAAGGCACGTCACCGTCATTGTCATGTAAGTTCTTCCAGTTCTTGTAGTTAATCCACATCGACGTCATCAGTACAATCATTGCTGCTGCTGTCTTTGGTTGTGGTGGAGGATTTTCTTTGAGTTTTAGAGAAATAACTGTGTAAAGAGAGTTGTTTTTTCGTTTTGATTCTTTCTAGTATAGTTCCTTGTTACAATTCACAGAATCTTTTAAACCTCTAGCAACTAGTAAGCTTCTTTCGACATCAGGATCACTTTCTTTCATGAGATTACGTGCACAGTCGACGAGATTTAAAATTTCATTAATATTTTATGTAGTTAAAACTTTAGTTTTGTTTCTGATTTCTTCATCGTCACACACATCTTCGCTCCGCTCTTCCATTTTCCAATGCTGTTGCATTTCTAATAGATCTATATCAGTCAGTTCTTCTTTATTAGCCTGAATGAGGTCCTGAATGTCTTCAGCCTCCACTTCGTCTAAACCGATCATGTGTGCAAGGTCAACTGTTTCATTTATGACGTCTTCAGGTATATCAAAACCAAGGAAGTCAATCGCTCAGTCGTCCCAAAGATTTATCCAAACAGCATTCCTAGTTTTTTCGGAGACCTCACCCCGAGATTTTGATATGTTTCCAATGGCCTGTCATATATTATAACAGTGCCAAAAGTCCTTCAAGCTCACGCCGGCTTCACCCTCAGATGCCCTTACAGCTTGGTTGAAAGTGTCCCTTAAATAGTATGACTTGAAAGTTGAAATCACACCCTGGTCCATTGGCTGTAGAATCGATGTTGTGTTTAGAGGCAAGTAAACAACCTTAACCTCCGAATATAAATCACTCAAAGTTCTTGAATGCCCAGGAGTGTTATCTAATATCAACAAAGCTTTGTAGTCTAAATTTTTCTTGATACAGTACAGCTGGGCAGAAATAGGTCGTGAACCACTTTTCGAAGACTGCAGTAAATTTATCAAATTTTTTGGCAGTGCATATTGAACGAATACCTTGACTTAGAGATCTCATAACTGTATTGGATACATATGTATTGTTTCTGCAACAGGCTGTTAGAAGATATTTGTGTGAAATTTTCCATGAAAAAAATCATTCACCTGGTGGATTGTGTTTGAAACACTCGAGATAATTTTCATTTTGTAACTAAGGACTCACGTAGTACATACAATAACGAACGGTTCGAGATTTTAGTGTGTTTGAATCACTCTTATAAATCTCACGCAGCCTTGCTGGTCGAGTTCCTATCACTGGAATATTGTTGATCGTGTTAAAAATCCTGATTAGAGACACAATAAACAACATATTGGAAGCTTAAGTTATCCATGCGAAAGGTTCAAACACACCAAAACCTCAAACCTTTCGTTATTGTACCACGTGACTCCTTAGTTATGTGATCAGAATTGTCTCGAGTGTTTCAAACTCAACTCCCCTGGACTGGGATTGGAACCTAGACCCCTCGATTTCATGCAGGGTGCTCTAAGGAATTAAGCTACCTGGGTGTCCTCATAGGAACTGTGTAATCAATGCCATGGAGTACCCATGTTTGGGTGCTAACCGCTACAGTCCACGAGGTGAAGCCCAACTTTAAGCACAAAGGTGTTTGTTTACATCAGCCAATTCAAAGAACTTGAAACTTTTAAAGTTACTGAACGGCCAGTTCTGCAGCTCTTTGAATCTGTCATTTGTTGAGCTGTAAAACCTTTCTCATGCAATAGAATGTGATGGTTCAGCTGAAAACATTTTGGCTACTTCTGAAAGGAGTATATACGAGGTGTGATAAAAAAATAACTGGAATTTTTAAATTTTGCAGGCTTTATAATCCTGATTTGTATTAATTGTATTTATTTGTCATATGGTCATACGGTCAATAAGGAATAATACCTGGAAGTTATGCGCCATTTTCATGAAGCAATCCGACGAAAACGCCCAGAATTGTGGCAAAACAACTCGTGGAAATTCCACCACGATAATGCTCCCGCTCACACCTCACTGCTTATTCGTGATTTTTTGGAAAAAAAAACAAATCGTTAATTTGCCTCAGCCATCATATTTGCCGGACATGGTCCACTGTGACTACTTTCTATTCCCGAGGCTGAAGAGAACCATGAAAGGGCGACGTTTTGCCACCATCGATGAGATAAAACAGAATCGCTGAAGGAGCTGAACTCTATACCGAAAAGTGAGTTCCAGAAGTGCTTCCAAGATTGGAAAAACCGCTGGCACAAGTGTATTATATCTAAGGGGGATTACTTTGAAGGGGAAAAAATTGGTATTGGTTAATAAATAATTATTCTTTAAGAAAAACTAAAATTCCCATTACTTTTTTATCACACCTTGTATTTTTTACAATTATTCCAGCAAATAAGGGAATGCAAAATATTCAATTCTGAAATAAACAGCTTTGCATTGAGATAGTCTAGAATGGAACAACATTATCAGTTTCTGCTCCTCGGAAACCAGTGTGTACCAATAACAATATCTGCCAGTGTTTACATCAATTTATTATTAGTTCAGCCCCTTAGTTAGATAATTGTTCAAAAAAGATGTTACATATGTATTCTACTTACTATGAGAGAACATCTTAGAATACCCTTAATTATGTATCTGTATCCTTAAGGTGGTTGCAGTGATTTTTGTCTATGTACAGATTTGTGTAAAACATCATATACGTGTTCTTATTAAGTGATATCTATTAATAAAAGTGAAAAAAATTCATTTTACCGATTTGATTTTTGGCTATTCCGTGGTATTTTAACACATAGTCTTATGGTATATGGGATATATTTTGTAATAACTCAATTGCATTGTGCAGATTTTCTTCTAAGCGTGGTGTTATACATTTCTTATTATGTATTATAAAATATCCAGGTGTCACACTGAATCAGAGATTCAAAAAACCTTATTTTTATATAATTTTCACTTAAATTTTGACTATCCTGCCGAAAACCCAATGCATAACATGCTTAAATTAAGGAAAAAATTTAAAATATAATTCTTGTATCATTTCCTCTATTGCAGTCATGGTAAGGTCCATCACATAAACATATGTACTTAATTGTACTGTTGTCATAGAATTTTTTTTCTTGAAATATTGTTAAAATCCATACTGTGTCAGTTAGTTAAGGTGGTTGGAGCCACCTTAACTAAGTGACAGGCCGATATAAAATACGAAACTCATACTCTCAGTTAATTATCAGGTTAATGAAAAGGCTATTTCATTTTGAGGGTAACATTAACCACAAGATGACACAGGCTGTTGCTATAAGCTTTGTACGTGCTGCAAGATCAATTCATCTCCCCATTTCCTCATATCTATTTCTAAACATTGCAGAGTCACTGTTTAGGTGGAATGGACCCCACGCTGGTGCGAAATCTTTCTGATCACTCTGGGAACAATCTGCTGCACATGGTAGCTGGACGAGGCCACGTCGCCGCCCTTGCCTGGCTGTGTGGTGCAGGCTCTGATCCAACTAACTCTCAAGCATCTCCATCGGGCAGCAACTCCATGCCCGCATGCGGGAGCCTTCTTGAGGCTGCACTCCTTGATGAAAACAGAGCGGGCCTCACACCAATTGGTGTGGCTATCAAGGTAACTTTTGTTCACTGTTCTTATTCCAGGTGAAAACTTTAATGAATGCAAATTAAACTGGTATCCTGATATAGGGCTGCTCTAATGGTGAGGTAAAAATTCAGGACATCGACGTGTTGTAATTTTTGGAATAATGGCATAAATATGGGTTTTATCTATTACCTAATAATTTGTTTATTCAATTACAAAATGAAATAGACTTGGCAAAATTGTTGATCTACATAGAAAAATATTTTTATTGGAATTATATCTTAAAAATATGGATGATTTATTTGTACATGTGAATATCCTCAGTTCTAAAACCAATCACATTTAAATCGAAATTAGAAGCTATGATGTGGTGGAAGGACTCCATAATTGCTGTGAATAAGCTTTGTGACTTCCACTGTTTATTGGTTTCGGCTGTCATGCCATCTTCCGGTACATTGAAAAATCTTGGAGAAGACAGGTTTATATATACAGTAGAAGCCCTATTTAGCGAGAGCTCTCAGGATCTGAAAAACCACTCGCTAAATGGAACTCTCGTTAATACCAAAAATGATTAATAATCACTCCACAGGCAATTCCTACAACTTTAAGGCTAATTTAGCCATTATTGTGGGAATTTTTGGTGAGTGGCGAAAACATTCTATTGAGATAGCTATTAAAAATCATATTTTCGAACACTTCAATTAGGTACTTATGATCGTATTCACTTTCTTTGACATCAAATTCCATGTTAGATGTCATACACTGGAATATTAAACGTCGAATTTTGACACTTCAGGATGTGTACTGTACTGTGCATTGCTGTATTGTTATTGCCCCGATGTTTTGTGTGCGCCAAATATGTCACGGCTGCAAGTAATAGCAATGCAATGGACTATAAACGGCAAACACTTCGGAAACGAGAAAAAATTTCATGCCTCCTACCTCTCTAAAAAGTGTATAAAAACGGTTGGTAGAAAGTTCTATTAATTGAAATTTGCAAAAATGCTAGATAACTTAATGACCAAGATATAACTTACGGGGATTTTGTTCCATGCAAGCTCCGGCCGGCTGCTATCTTCTCCAGTTACATAGTGGAAAAAAAGGAGAGGACTTCAACATCTGTAAGATCACCTCAGAAAACAGCTGACTTCTGCTTTTCAGAATCATAGAGTCCAATATCACCAGCATTTATGATTAGCCCTTAACAGTATACTGTCGTTTGTGTTATCATTACAATAATTATGCATGGAATACTCTCTTGAATTTATGGAGACATAATTGTTACAAAAAAGTCAACATATGACAGTTGTAAGCAAGGAGTGAGAACACAACGCGGACTTTCAGGGATCGACTGCATTTAGATAAGATGTGAAACTTTTTACCTCTAGCGAATACAGTATCGGCTCCCGCGAAACATGTATTTTTTAAGCGATAGTGCACGTTGCAGCCACTAGGTGGCAGGGCAGATCAACATTTTTATGGCTCTCTATTTTTTAGGTATTCCATGGTACATATACGTGAATTGCTGGGAGTTTCGAGCGCGAGGCAGAAATGTTCCGAAGGTTATTAAGTTCCTAAGTGAATTCCATCACGATACACGTAATATCTTCTGCCGTACTTACATCTAGCGGGAACTTGTTGATAATGAATACCATGAAACCTGACTACACTCCCTGCTGCGAGATAGACATATGATTTATAGTACATACTTTTCGTGCTTATTGAAATGAATCATCCTTGACCTGTTTTCAATATTTATAATCTTTGAAACAGTTACAAAAGACAATACAATACGTAGAAAACTTGAAATATAGGGAATCCGAATTCATAACAATTTACGTATTCAACATCGGAAAATTTAAACTTGTCAATACCGAGCCTCTCACTTAGATACTCCGCTTTTGCCTTCATCAATGGGCCATTTATCGGAATTCAGGCTGCTCTCTGCTGGCAAAACCACGAGAAAAGGGCAGATTCTAACTGCATATGTTCTCCTGGCCGCAAATGTTTGTGGCTGCTTGGATGTCCTTCTTGAAGCACTGCGACACGAAATTTTTCCTTATTATTCAGAATTGTGAATAAGGTCGAGGAACATATGCCCAATCACCTCCCTTTCTCGCTTTTGGATCCATCGCCACTTAAGCATTCATTGATAATTCGTATTTTAGTTTTCAGATCCAACAACTTTTATTTCCCAGCCATGATGTTGTATGAGTCAGACTGAACTTGATAAAAAAGTGGGAGGATGACAAAAGAACAATGAAATGCACGGACTTACAAGGAATTTATTAGTGTGAATACGGGCATGCTGTGAATGTCCTAAATGTGCATTTGAACGTCAAATTGTGCGGAAAAAATACTGCTAGACATATAATTTCAATGACGGAGGACATGAGCACAAGTTTGTGCACGTTTTCCGAGATTGAAGCAGACATTTGCCACTCGTAATAGTAAACGACCCCAGTGGAGGCTGGTTGTTGTCCTCGGTAATACCGATTTATTTTACATGCAAATCATAGAGTTTTAAATCGTTCTTTGGCCATCCCTCGCAAATTGGAGCTTCTTGTTATTTGCCCTACATATTATATGGGGCTTCTACTGTGCTATGGGAAGTTGCTATGGGAGGAGTGAGGTTGGTTGAGCAGGGAGGGGGAAAGAGGGTGGGGGGGTTAATCACTTGGTCTGTGGGGGGAGGGGGATGAGTAATTAAAGGGATGGGTTAGGAAAGGTTGTGTCATTGAGAAGGTGGTTTCTATGTAGGCTAATCTCCTGAATTTCTAAAGCATCCATCCTCCTTCCTTTCCTGGTAAAATGCAGAATTTCTGGATCAAAGCTACTTCGGTGCCCCATTTCCAGAAGGTGTCGGGTGAAGACTGATGAATTGTCCTTATTCTTCCAGCATGCCTTGTTATCATTTTCTCTCCTCTTGAAATTTCACCCTGTTTGACCAATATAGCAACATTCACAAGTATAACAATTTAACTATTCTATACCATATTTTAAAATAGGTTATATTACATCTTTTGCATTGTTAATAATTGATTTTCGATGTACCTGAAGATGGCTTAGCAGCCGAAACCGGTTGATCTTTTTCTAATAAACAGTGGAAGTCACAAAGTTTTTTCATTGCAACGAATCACATTTCTTTGAAAATGAAATCTTTTTTAATGCTGCATTGTTTTTCTGTGTAAAATCATGAAACTGAAAATATGAAATGTCCTAAACATTATGTCGAGTCTTTAGAATTGGAATTTTTCTAGTGGCACAATTCACCACTAATGCAGCAGGTTCAGAGTTGTGAAACTTGAAGTAAGCCGATATGTAATGTAAATGTTAGAAGGAAATGTAACAGAATTTTGTCCTGGCTTGTTTAAAAAAATCAGGACACAGGCAATTTTTTTTAATTCAACAAGAGTGCTTTTTTATGTTCCAAAAATACCTGCAAAATCTAAAAAGAATTGGTCAGGAAAAATTTCATTGTGAAATTGTTTTGTGGAAGTAAGTTGACTGTGCTTTTATCCAAAAATGCTGCTTACAAAATGAGTACAAAACAAATAGATTTATGTTATAATGTTGTAAGAGACATGGTGGAAAAGAAAAGAGTGGTAATTGAGTATGTTCAAAGTGAAGATATGGTTGCAGACATTTTTACCAAGCCACTTGTGGGTACACGGTTAGAGTTTTTGGTTAAATTGTTGGAAATCCAGTAGCTGCAGAATTAAAGGGGGTGAAGCTGCTCATTTTTGTTAATTCCGCAGTATCATTTAATTTCTTTTGTAGTACCATTCATTTATGTAAGTTTTTTTTTTTTGGAAAACAAGTGATGTATGAAAAGTGAATATAAATATCAGGCTTTCTTTCATTCTGAAATCTGACAGATGTATTTTTAATTTGCATGGGAATCACAGAAATCTCAACGGGTTACGGCAATAAGAAATAGTTTTATTATAATAATATGTTATCCTTCAATTTTCTTTTCTTTTGAGCCCAATTGTTTTATTTTCTGCCTAAGACTTGTGTGTATTATAAATATTTGCCCTTTCAGAATGGTCGTGTTGGAGTTGTTGAATGGTTGCTGAGGCAAGGAGAGGCAAGATTGATGCCAAATGCAAGTATGGGTAATGTCAGTGGATCTGCTAGCACAATCAGCAGAAGACTCTGGCCAGGGATGCCTGTCACTGAGGGTCCAGGAGTGGGTGAACCGTCACCTCTGCATTTGGCTGCCAAATATGGGCAGGTTTGTATTTTGAAGACATTTCTTGTGATACATTTTTGTGCATTAATGTCTATTATATCAGGAAAATCCTCAGATTTTGACCCAAATCCCAGATAGCACAGAATCAGTCATCTATATATATTAATTTTGTAGGATGTCAGTCAGTCAGTCATTCTGTATCCATTTTGTTTATTTCTCTCTCAAGTTTTGAGCTAGAGAAATGAGGTTTGGTGCATTAAATGTGGATTCTCTGTTTGTTTGAATTTTGAATTTTTTTTTGAAATAAGTATCATGTTCCTGCTTACTAAATTTCAAGATAAACGGCTCATTACTTCATTCATTCCAAGGCTAAATAGAAGGCAGTGATTTGGGGAAGCCAATTGGAACGCCAACCATTCAGCTCTAGGACTCTATTAAGGTTTAATGGGTGTAATGTGTAGGTCTCTAGCAGTGTGTAAAATTCTATGTAGTAAGGAATATACTACGCATACCGATTGGCCGTAATTATAAGAACCAATGTGTGCATAAATGCAGATGCTCTGCAAAAGCTTTAAATGCACATAGAGAGATTTGGGTTAAAAATGCCAGAATTGAAATCTCACTGAAATTTGCTTTAATTACTTATTCAGTGTAATGTAAGCCTTAAAAGGCCCAGGCAAAATTTCCTGTTCATAGCCATTGCTCAGGTTGCCAAGAAAATATGACATTGTTGAAATAGAAGAAAAAATGAGAACTTTGGAATTGAAAACCTAATTCTTAAGCAAAGACGGAATGTAAAAGATAATGGAATGCAAGAATTAAATACTATCGTTCTCAGTAATCCTCATCTTGTCCATCTTAACCTGTATTCCTATTTTTATCTTCGCCTTCCTAGGAGTCTTCTTCTCTTTGGATTATATTTCCAGATATTTATTTGCTTGTTTCTGATGACATGAACTGCCCACCTGAATCTCTTTCTTTAAGCTTCTGTAACTATATCTGGTGCTCTTTATTAATGCCTTATTACTCCATTTTAGTTGATTATTTGTGTTACAATCTGTGTTGCCTTCTCTTTTTTGGGGTTCAATTAACTTGACCAAGAGGAATTGCCTGCACAAATATTGACAGATAACTACACAGGCTGTGCAGGTGGCTACACAATATATTTATGTGCCTACTATAAGAGTGCTTAACCATTTAGCATACTCCTGTGGTTCCTCTTAGGTTCTCAAAACTTTGTTTTTGAATGTCCCTAACCTTTTCTCTGTATTCTTGTCTGAAATTCTTGGTTAACTTGAACGATCAGTTTCAAAATAAGTTTATCGATCCTATGCTTTATGCATATATAATACTAGCAGTTCATCGATTTTTATGGTGTTAAAAGAAGAATAAGATTATGTCATAAAAATACTTGAGCCAACAAATTGATACTTCAAAACATCACCTTTCTTATAAAAGTGAATCAGGCTTAATTTTGTGGAAGAATGTTACATCCATGGCGATAAATTTGATTTGCTGGATTTCTTTGAGCTGGATAAAGCTGGATTTCTTTGAGCAATATGAAATTGCTCAGAGCCCGGATAATCTATGTAATGATGTTGTTTTTACCACTCGATCTCCTCTTTCGAATGTAATCCTCCGTTCTATCCGGCGACCATCCTGATCTTCACCACCAACCGCTTTATTCTTTGTTTTCCCTTCTTCTTTTACCTTCCCCTCTCCATCACATTTGACGCAAATCCCCCCCTGCCCTCCCCCCTCTCTTCTACTGCTGGGTATATATATAGTGGAGTTTTTGAAATTGGATTTCACCTTGATAATGGCACTGTGTCGAAATCTGGGTCAGTCTGTATTTGTGACTTTAAAAAGTGTGGAAGTTACTGTTGTGTTTTTATCGCCATGGATCACCTTTCGTTTTTGCACCCAGAAACTATGCGTCTTAATGCTACTATGGCTGAGAAGGTTGTTCTTGTTGAAATATTTAAGGGATATGATGGAAAAAGGTGAAAGTTTTTATAGCTGTCACTTTGAAATGTGCATTAAAACCTCAGTGTTGGCAATCTTGTAACAAAATAAATTTGTCAGTAGAAAATAATGACTTGGTCCAAATCTTGCTTATTTAACCTTCCGGCGGGCACGTGCATGTACTGAGTACATGGCGGTCAGTTTTCGGCGTTTTAATCCATTTTAATGTAATGGGATCAACTTGGGACCCTTTGCTATTCCTCATTTGTACAAATAGCCTTCGTAGTGTGCAGAAATTATTTTCGAATAAGCAGTTTTGGGGAAAAAGAAAGCAAAATGCTTCGTGAAGTCCGTACATTGTGTGCTACGAGGCCCGTTGAATCAATGAACAATCGAGGTCTGTTTGTATATTTTTTGTTATTCTATAAGATATTGTCTTTTTATAGTTACAATAGTTGGTGACAAATATTGCAAGTTACTGAGTTTCTATTCATAATTTAATATGACAGTAATTTTCGCCTTAAGCAAAATATTGCGTGTGTTGTGGAGACCTGCTGTGATCATAAAAAAAATATTTTCGTAAGTACATTTAGATACCTGTATTCCTTACATTTATATCAGAGAATGAGTCACTTTTTATTGCATAAAAATGATGTAATTATGCATCAATACAATTTATATTAGTGAAATTAATTTTGAAATCCAAAACCAAAATTTGAAACCGAACAAAGCGCGGAAAGTACATATTTCATTGCTTGAATTCTAAAGAAATGTGACCCTCAAGTTATACGTTCCAAGACTCAAAGCCATCATTCGAATGCCTACCGCGCATGACATCAATGCAGTTACCAACAGACCAAAATAATAACACATTACTTTGAAACTAAAGGTGCATTAAACACGGTTGATAAAATGTCCGTAGCCTGTTGCCCACCACATGCATGATGTTTTGCTTTCTTGAATATAGCTGGCATGAACTCCGATTCTGTCTATTCAATAAACATGTTATGATAAAGAACAGCATCGAAGAAGAATATTCAGAAACAATCTAGTTGTGGGTCTCAAAAAGGGGCATTTAGTGTCAAAATCTATGGTTTTGACTCCGCCGTCCGATTGGAAGCATACCTGAAACGCTACCACTCTCAAGTAAAAACTACTTCTCCCGTGAATTTTGCGAAAAGAGGGAAATGTAAACTATGTGTAAATAACACTTCTACAGTGATATTGCATGTGGTAAATACGTTAGCAAAAAAAACATTAATGAGTCTTTGTCACTTGCTTTTTGTGCCCACAAGATGCCGAGGATCAAGTTTCTTCAGCAAACTAGACAGCTATTAAAATATGTAATAATAAAAAATAAGCACGTGAAACGTGAACAGTTATGTAAATAAATAAATAATATAGCTAACCAATGACAAATTAACCATTATATAACAAAACACCTAATTTATTCTTTATTAGCGTCTTCGTGTACTGCGTACACAATGCACCCACTCGTGTGACTGAAAAATGCACGCCTGCCAGAAGGTTAAGAACTTCTTAATAGTAAGGCTCTGTCAATCTTGTGTTGTTTTAAAAAAACATGCATATTCATTGAATTATGACTAATATTTTGAAAGCAATTTATTATCTGGAATTTCAATCATGTTCCTATTAAATTCTTCATAGGACCGGCTCTTGCGTTGGTTACTTCGGAGATCTGGTTTTCAGCGGAGAAGGCCGTCTCAAGTTGCGATGGTGAATCCAACGCAGATGAATAGGGCTTTAAACCGAAGCCTGGACTCTGGTTTGAACCATGGTGGTGGAGACTGGGAAGAAAGGGATGAGGACAATGCCATATGGCGAGAGCTGCTACTACATTCACCTCTTCACAGGGTGAGGAGTTAACTGCTCTTATTGCAATGCTTACATATCTGAGAGACCAACCAAAGTAGGCATAGGACTTGTCAGAAAAATTGCTTAGTGAAAAAAATTTCATGTGGTAATATAATTGTATAATATTCAAGCATCTGTAAATTCTCTCTTCATTTTCCCAAAAGTATTTCACATTATATGAATAAAATATGTCTATATAATGCAAAATTTACATTTCCATATTTCCCAGCTTGTAGGGTACACCGGCTCACTAGACAGACTGATTTTTAAGATTGGATTTTATAAGAAAGAAATAGGAATCCACTTTTTTAATGTTTACAATCAAAAGGAAAATAATATTGTTAACTTATGAAAATGGAAACATTAAAGTTATTCTCTATAGAATACCAGAAACAAATGAATGCTGGAGAGCACACCTTAAGCTTGCCACCACAACGAAGTGGGTCGAAAGTGACAACACTTTTTTCATTGTTGGGTGCATATTAGTGCTCTTTCACAGAGTCTTATTCAAGTCACTCAAGATATAGTTCTTAAGTGAGTAAATTTTTAATGAAAAAAATCATTTGACTTGACTGGGATTCAAAGCCATACCTCCCAATAGCCAGTCAGGGATATCAGCTTGTCACACCTCTAAGCATTAATGGCACCTTTTTGCACCATCCACATTTTAAAGGAAATTGTTTAAAATATGTTTAAAAGTTAAGCTTGGAGTACCATTCAGCCCACCAAAGGGAAGTAAGGGAATTCATTTGTTGACAAAACTTTGTAAAATTAACTTTGGAACATTATACTGTATTCTAAACATTTTTTTACTCACAGGATATAGATTTGAAATTTGGTCAAGTGCATGGACCTGGTGTTCAGGAGTCAGATGCAGTTTCTGAGAGGTATGTCCCTGGAATTAATCAACGGGATCACAGGGGTCGAACTCCTCTTCACTTGGCAGCCAAAGCTGGAAATACTACTACATGCCGAATTCTTTTATCACATGGAGCTGACATTTCTCTCAAGGTATGCCCAGTATAAGTCACCATGGGATTGGTTTCTAGTATTTCATTTTTTCTATCATTGGGAAGGAATGAACACATTCAATGCAGATGCCTCATGTTCATTGCATGCTGCTCTACCATTAGAGGTGAGTGATTTGAGACTGGAGGTCAGTCTTATTCAGTATCTTGGGCTGCTGCTAAGCTGTGCATATCAGGCTGCTCTACTGATCCTCATTTTCGAGGTGCTTGTTGTGCCATTTTGGTAGAACGGACCTGATATTTTCACTGAAAATACCCTTCTTTAAATAAAAACTCTTTCCAAAATCAGGTAAGAAATACGTATTTAATGTGAAGCTATTATCATTAAGCATTAACAAAAATCAGAAATTATAGTTTACTGCAAAATTTCAAATGGAAAACCATTAGGCCAAGGTCCAGAAAACCATAGGGCCAGATAGCCATTTGTGAAACTTTCACGGTAGACTCAAGGACAAATTGTAACAAGTGGAAGTCAGGCTTGCAGTCAGGAAAAAAATATCCGGTTTGGCTCAATGAGGAGGAAATAGGTCCATGATTCCAGCCCACAAAAGCACATCCCAACAATACCATGAGAAAAAACGGTGCCACTATAATAATATTACTTCTATGCATAATATTTTATTGTGTAATTTAGAATTTTTTATAGTTACCACATTTTATTGGAGCCTGTATGGTATGGCAAACTTTTTTTTTTACAATTAGAGACCATCAACTGAAGGCTGATGGAAATTGATAAATTACAGTAGAAGCTCTATATAGCGAGAGCTCTCGGGATCTGAAAAATCACTCACTAAATAGAACTCTTGTTAATACCGAAGATGATTAAATAATCACTCCACAGTCAATTCCTACAACTGTAACGCTAATTTAACCATTATTGTGGAAAATTTTGGAGAGTGGCGAAAACATTCTATTGAGATAGCTATTAAAAATCATATTTTTGAACACTTCAATTACTTATGATCGTATTCACTTCTGATGACATTAGATTCCATGTTAGATGTCATACACTGGAATATTAAACGTCGAATTTTGATACTTCAAAACACAGGTACTGTACTGCGCATTGCAGTATTGTTATTGCCGCGATGTTTTGGGTGCGCCAAATATGCCGCAGCTGCAAGTATTAGCAATGCAACAGACTAAAAACGGCAAACACTTCGGAAACGAGAGAAAATTTCATACCTCCTACCTCTCTAAAAAGTGTATGTAAACAGATATATGGTTCGGAGAAAGTTCTATTAATAAAAATTTGTGAAAATGCTAGATAAATTAATAACCAAGATATGACCTTCAGGGATTTCGTTTCACGCAAGCACTGGGCTGCTATCTTCTCCAGTTAAAAGGTGGAAATATATTTAAAGATGTGTAAAGATAAATGATTAAAACATCAAGTATTTTCAAGGCTTTTAATGGAAATATATATGGTTTCTGAGAGGTTAGCTACCCAATTTCTATGTTGCTGGGAACACATCCCTATAGGGATATATCTTTCGAGATGTTAAAATGGTCCCATTTATTGCAAATTGGATTAGTGCACAGACCCCTAGGAACATATCCCTTGTGCTAAATGAGGCAGACCTGTATAGTAATGGGTTATTTTTTAAAACCTGATTTGCAGAGTGAACTTGGTCGAAAAGCCAGTGGCTGTGCTCTGTCTCGAGGTCATACTGCCCTCTCATCATGGTTGTCTCTGTGGGAAGCTGCACTCACTTTGGCGTCTCAGCTATCATCAGCCACAGAAGCTCTTGCTGATGCCCAAAAGCAGAACCAAGAACTCAGGGGTCACTTCAGGTCAGTGAAAGCATGAAGTGGTGAGGTTTTGAGGGATGATGACAGTGCATTGATTCTTTGGAATAGTGCTGTAATTTTCATCTTTCAATTATAAAATTGCCCTCTGTAAACATTCCCAGAATCTGAATGAATGAATTACTAAGTGAGTGAACAAAATTTGGGAAACACTTCAAGGTACCTGAGATCAGAATGAAATTTAAAATTAAATATATTTCATTATTTTTTAAGGAAAGCTCTAATGCGACTGATTTGAAGCTAACATTAAGTAGTGTCTGGTGAAATAGTGAAAAGTTTTGACTTTTGAAATTTATGAAGGAAGTTGCATTAAATATATTACTTCAAATGAGTTATACATTGAATTGTTTTATTAGGTTAAAGCGAAGCTGTAGGCACACGTGGTCGGTTGGACCGTGACGTGCGACAAACGCAACAAATAAAAGTTCAATAAAATAAAATAAAAGGGACAGAAAAAGAAAGTAACATAAATGGGAGATGGGAATTGGCGCTTACCAAGGATGAAGAATGAAGAATCAAGAATGTAGGAGACGTAAGTCTCGACTGGCCTTCTCCTGAAGACCGAAGCACACGAAGTTCTTTCGATGAGCACTGAAAACCGACTGCCCGACTGACGCCGGGTTTCTTTCCCCCTCCTCCTCCTCCTCCTCACGAACCTCTCCAGCGCCACAAGGGAAGGTAGGGGAAGTTGGGAAGGGAGTCAAAACAAAAAAACAACCTAATGCGCTTTACGCGTGAACAGAAGCTATGAAGATATTGGTTCATTTTTTATAATCTGTTAATCAAAATGTGTATGTGTTGCGTAGTAAATATTATCCATTTATTCCCAATAACATTAGTTATGGTGGGGAAGGAATTTTTTTAACACAACTCGGGTGTCTTGACTGACTGTTGTTTGTGATTTCCTGAATGACAAGTTTAGCCTCTTGGAGCGTGAATGAAATTCCTCTTTGAGCAAAATATCAATGTGAAATTTACATTATAATGCAGATTATATGCCTTGTGTTTAAAAAGGCTACATATATTAATCATAAATGTTATAAATATTTAATTTAGGTATAATAATAATATAAATGATGGTATACTGTCATCTATATATTATTATTAATATTAGAAGAATTTATCATTTTTGTATTGATCATTGTATTGTATCATTTGTATTGATGTAAAACAGTTAACCATCAGGTGCAAAATATTTAAGTTTTTGAGAATGATAACTCATTTTTTCAACTTTATTACTTAGGGAAGTGCTGATGGTGGGAAAACGATTGGCCAAGGAAAGAGATGAAATGTGTCGGGAATTCGGGGAGGCTGTTAGTGGAAGGGGAAGTGGGAGCGTTGTATCTGAGCACCTCCTCATATCTCGTCTGCACAAGGCCCACCTCTCTGGTAGCCTTGCTGATATGGAGCACCGCCTTTTGCTAGCAGAACAGTGGTGGCGGAAAGAGGCCAATGGAAGAGGAAGGAGTTCATCAGCGACAAACCAGAGTACCAGTGCTGCTAGTACAACCCCAGGCAACTTGAATAATGATAAGGAGGCACTTCATCTGCTCACGTACGGAACTCATTACTATGTTTACAGTTCTTAAATTGACCTAATCATTATTATTAGGTACTTTTCGGTATGGTAAGCTGTAGCGTGTTATGATTTGCTGGTGTGGGCTGATGGTTTTTTGTTGCATTATCTGTCAATTGAAGAAACTCAACATCATGTCATAATCAATATAAAATTTTCAATCAATATTTGGTAAATGAAAGTTATTTTGTAATAGGAAAACTGTCAAATGGCAAATATGTTCACTTTTAACAAGTACATACATTGAAGCTTTGCCAAATGCAGAGGTTACATTATGCCATGTTGCATGTATCCATGTTGGAGGAATCATTAATCTTATGTAAATAAGAGGGTTGCATTTCACGATGCATGAAAATATTTGTTTTATAATTATAACATGTTTGCATGTGTTTCTTTGATAAAAGATTGATTAACAATTACCAAATCATATTTTGGTGCATAGTAATCATTTGATTATCAAGCATATTGAAAAGGCCAAGAGTGCATGTAATTTTACATAGGACCAACTCTCAATTTATTGGTCTCTATCAATATTCATAAAAGCCAATGGTAATACATTTTCTTTTCTCTCAAAGTGATATATTTGAGTAAATTGTTTTAGTAACTTTTAATCATCTTCATAAAACTGAGTTAATAAAGTTCTTGGAAAGTGTTGCTTTTCCTTGGCAAATAATCTAGTCACACTAGGACGAGTTCTAATTCTTTGGCTTTTTTGATTTTTCTTATGGTTGGTTCATTTAACCCATTTTACTATGCATATCATGCAGCTAATCTTGAAGTTTGCTTAATGTGACCAGCTTATACACGACAATCATCAGATCCATTTAAGGCAAGCCAATGGCACTATCTGCATTAACTATTTTATCTTGGAATAGGAAGTCAAAAAGAAGAATGGGGGTACCCCAGAGAGAATTGTGCTTCCTTTGTATTTCTCAAATGATATTGGTCTTAACATGATAAATCTCACTATTTGCAGACTATCCAGAATTTACCTTGCTGATGAGAATTTAACTCTGACAACATGCACAATGACTTTCGTATCTCGAGGGAATGAGGAAACTAAAAAGTTTAATAGAAATAGAATGAGACTTAGTTCATGAGATGAATAACATAAAGTTTTTTGCAAAAATGTATGTGGTGTGGCCTAACACAATATCTCAAAGCAAAAGCAGTTAGACTAGCATTTCCTTAACCGCTCTGTGGAGCCTTTGGGGCTCTGCAAGTGATCCTCAGGGGCTCTCTATTGTTTTCTTTATTATTAATATTAAAAAATTACCCTGATGTTCATACTTCTGTGTACGTATTGTGTGTAATATGCCTCGTAGAACATAGATAGAACTAACACTAACATTTCTTGGGGCTCAAAAAGAAACTTTTGCTTCAAAAAGGGCTCTATTGCTGAAAATGTTTGGGAACCCCTGAGTTCGACAGTTATTTAATGGAAAGTTTTGCTAGAAATTTCATCATTTACATGGCATAGCATGTGACACCATTATGAAATTTGCAATAAACAAATTCATTTGATGTGACCAGGATATTAACATAGATCTCCCAGTCAATGTTCAGGTGTATCAGCCAGTTACAAAGCCCTATTTACGTGGTGATAATGATGTAACAGTTTACTACACTCTCATTTTATCCCTGCAGATGTGCACTGGCCAAAGCAGAGTCTGACGCAGGGGAAGTTGTGCGTGTGGAAGGTGTGGGCGAGCTCTCTTCTTCGACATCCTCCCCGTCATGTTCATCAGCTTCATCGTCGTCATCATCGTCTTTGTCACGGCCATCTTCGAGACCTTCATCCCCCAGCTCATCATGCTCTGCTGAGGGTGAAGACGAGGAAGAGAGGAAACTTATGGCCCTGTCCCTTGATGCTGTGTACAGTGAGATTGAGGAGAGGGAAGAGACAAGAAGGAAGTCATGTGACTTTGGCTTGTTGCTTGGCATTGGAGATGGGGCTGGGTAAAAATAATAGTCTTTATTCTAAGAAGGCAGTTGTATAAAATTTCTACTGCTGTCATTACTCCTTTATTCATTTACTTTACCTAATGTACACTTGTGTTGGACTGTAATTTTTATAAACAGTTAATTGTTCAATGTCTCAATAAATGTTAACCTGCTACCTAATTGTGTTATTTTGGGTCTTTTCGTGCTAAGTGCAGCCATTAGACTCTGTTATTCATCAATCTGAAGTTTCCAATATTTATATATGTTGTCTCAGACCTAACTTTGTGAAATTTGCTGAAAATACTGAAATGAAAGTAATGGCAAAACTAATACAAAATAATTTCTCTCATGTCTTTATCTCCAAGATGAAATAGAATGAATTACACCTCTTTATCATTCTTTTGTGACAATGATCAAGATTATTTAATCGTCTGTATTTGCCTAATTTCATTTCTCATAAAGCATTTTACTAACTGAAAAGTGGAAATTGAAATTAATTAATGCTGATTGGTATAACTATTAATTTATGTTGTTTCCTCCTATAGTACTGTCCAAGAGGCTGAGCTACGTCAAAGATTGCATGGCCTCTCATTGACTTCTGAGAGTGGTAATGCGTCAGTCTTGGAAGTCATTGAGCCCCATGAAGAGGAAGTAAGTGGCAGCACGAATCATCATCAGGTCTCACAGTCCAAGGCACATGGGAGCACTGCCACCTCAGCACCCAGTGGCCGGAGGAGGGGTCGCCGTGGGAAAATAATGGGAAGGGGATCCCAGAAGTCTCAGGCGTCGCCTGCTGTGCCATGGGAGGTGGTTTTGCACAGGAGCGTCTCTGAGACCACAATAAACCGTGGCATCCCAATGGAGGAAGGGGTTGGGGAGGAGGAGAGGGGGAGGGGACTCAGCGTGTCGGTTGAAGACCTGCTTGGAGGAGGAGGAGGCGACAATCACTCAGTGGCAAAGGGAACGGGTTCTCAGCAAGAACCCCTCCCACCCTCTTCAGCGAGGGGGACGAAGGATAGTAATTCAGCTGGTGTGGTTGGCAGTGGAACAACATCAGCTGGACGATCCAAGCGTGGAGGTACACCCAGCACTCCCGGCATGGTGGGCAGTGCTGTGGAGGGCCGTACATCAACGGCATCCCACTCATCTGCCTCCTCATCATCCCTTTCTGCCAACTCCCGTCCTGACCTCCTTGCTGGAACCACCCCCAGGGGGGTTTTGTCGGATGAGATGGCATTATCCATGGTGTGTGATGTGCAAGACATTGGTTCAGAGTCTTGTGGCGAGACGGGATTGTCCGGTGGGTCAGGTATTGGGACAATTTCAATGGGCCTTCTCCCGGTGCCACATACTTCTGGGTTGAAGAAGCGCAATTTCCTTCAGAAACTATCGGCAAAGGCGAGATGGCCCTCGACCAAAAGGAAAAAGACTGCGTCGCCGGTGGGTCCATCTCAATCATCCCAATCACTAACCTCCACTCCATTGTCAGGTAGTGGTGGTAAGCGATCGCAGGAAATATCACCGGAAGACTTCAAAGAGACATACCTCAGTCCTCGTATTACCAATGGGAGTGTTGACCCATCTCCTCCTGCCTGTCAGGAATCACCGAGACCTGGCATGACGAACTGTCCAAGTGGTGAGTGCTCCGACCCACCTGTGGAGTCTGTTGTGTTGTCTGGGGCGCCAGAAGGCAATGCCGGCACACAATCCCATCCCCCCCAGACTGTGCTTACAGCTGCCCCCGTGAGTCCCATTTGCGACCGTCATGGAAGCCCTGGCAGTAGCACAGGTGGCCATCGAACCAGTCAGGTGCGTGCTGAGTTGGCAAGTGTGGCTGCATCAGAAGACTCTGGCATAATGATGGTGGCACCTCCGAGACCATCATCCTCGGCCTCCCTGCCTTCGTCATCATCGTCCTGTTATTACTCGGCTGCAACTCGTGCAGTTGGGGCTAGGGAGACAGCCTTGATGGGTGGCAGTGGTGCAGTGGTTGCAATAGAAGACAAGTTACATCATGCTAGTGGGCATCATCACAGAACGCTCGCCACGTACCACCTCAAGTGCATGGGGAGGAGGATAGGGTCACTGGCTGCCGAGCCTTTCCTTGCCCACCCAGAGAAGGCCCTCGAGGCGTATATTGGGAGGACTCGGGTTCAGCAGCAGCAAAGGCAGAAGGGCAGCATGGAGGAAATGACCCTGCCACACACCCCTCCCCCTCCCCGTCCACCCCATTCCCCAGCCCCCCTGCCAAACCCACCCTGCACCCCTCCGAGTGACCCTGCCCACTTGTCCCCAATCCTCTCTGAGCGAAGTGCTTGTGTTGAACACTTGGAAGAGCCAGCTGCAAACATGGAAGTGGCTCCAAAGGCCGCAAAGAGGACCTCGGGTTTAAATTGTGATTCTGTGGATATCAGACCTCCGGAAGTTTCGCTGCCTGCCAGTGTAATCAACTTAGAGGACAAGCAGATGGTGGGTAGTTCATCAATATTTGTATTTTAGATTCAATTTTCAGCTTTAATACGCTCACTGCTCACAATGCACCTGGTGTGGTTATGTTAATTTATTGCTCTGTGCCCCAACACATCCTGCACATTCTCCTATCCCGTACGTTATCTTCTTCTGTAGAGCTTTTACTGGAGCTTCTGTAGAGCACACTGATACACAGTTTTCTGTTGAAAGGATACAGAAGGGATATATCTGATGGGGAAAGTGTTTGGTTTAGTAAAATTCTTTTGTGTATTTGATAGAATGTAGTAATAACAAATAGGGCACACAGAGAATGTGTTTATTAGGGTACCTTATGTTGATGAAAGGTAGGAGATAGGATGTTATTGCCTGCAGTTTCCTGTAAAAGATAGATATGTCTAGAGTTAGGAACAGGTAAAGCCTGGTTTTTACCAATAAGTAAGCTGAGAGTGATCATGTGTTTAGTGATTGTTGCGTAATTACTAATAGTTCGGCATCAGCTATTTTTTTAGAAACTGGAGCCTTCAGGGGTTTTACAGATTTAAACTGTTATAAAATTAAATCATATTGCTGGAACTGGATTTCAGGAGGAACTCCATTAAAAGCCGGTGGACCAGTGAAATTTCAAATTCGCCATACATTAACTTTTCAAGTAAGAAAAAAAGGATTTATTCAGTTGAATACAACTACAAATGATGATAGGCTAGTTTCAAATATCTTAACATTAAGTTAAGTTAAATCTTCAGATAAAAAATGCTACTGGAGCATGGATCTGTTCAAATTACCAATCTGAATAATTTAGCCTAGATTCGACAATTATTCGCAATGATTTCCTTGTTTTCTAAAACCAAATCCATTTTTTGGTTGATTAAAGAAATGATAATATAAAGCTTTAGGTGGTTCCACCGTGAAATGACTTGAATGTCATTTTATTCATATTCTGTCCGCATGTAGAAAAAGTTGTCCTCTATCTGATATGAAAAACAAAATAATACCTTTCCACGCTATTTTATTCTATAATTGAACTTGAAATTACATGTTGTTCAACGGGGGAATGAGAGAAACACTGGGAAAAATAGTATTTTTCTATAAAATAAAAATGTCATTTTTGCGGAAAACTATTTACAAGAAGGAAATAGTCCAGAGAAATTGAATAAAAATGTAATTTAGGCATCTTACCACCTTATTCTTTTAGTTATTAGGGAGTTACTGCCGTAATTGAAGTAAAAATGCGGTAATTCGTTGGAAATGGAGCTGCAGTCGGCTTCTATAGCTGGAAAAAAGTGCTCAGTTAAAATACATTCGTTGAATAATCTGCAAATTTTGTTCCTTACTTTTGGGTTTCTATAGGTAACGCATTTCATCAGTGAAAGCAGGATTTTTTGGACAAAATATAAAAAATGTGGAATTTAGTATTTGTTTTGACTCACTCAGTCGCGGTGGAACCTTCTTAATGATGAGATACGCCGTTGTCAATTGATAAGGCCAAAATTTGGTAGTATAATAATTCGCTTATAGTTGCATTGTTAAACTATTCATTGAGTTTCTTTTGTCACTATGAGTTATTTAAGCGTATAGTAAATATAATTTTATAAATCAGTACTTTTTAAAGTGGAAATGGGTAACTTACACACTCTAGCCATGAGCTCCTCTAGAGACCCTGCACTTAATGCCCAAAGTATTGATAGGAAAAGTATTGGGGAACTATACTCATGCTCAGTCCATAAGCAATCTTTTATCAGTGCTGGCGTAAGTATGAGTGTAAGGGGCATGTAATTATCTTATTCTTGACTAATGCAATTCCTATTTATATCATTTATTGATAAGTGATTTTGTATACCTTTGAGAGATTAGGAGTCTTTTTAAAGCGAAGAGGGCTGATTGACCAAAGTTGACATCATGCCATCCCTATCATTAGTGGTTAATGGGGAAATACATCGTTATTTAAGAGGTTATGCCACATAGGTGAAATTAATGATTTATTTTTAGCTGTAACTGTGGAGACAATGCAGGGGCCGTATTCTGTAATTCGGGTGATGACTATCACCAGTGATGAACATCACCGAAAAACTTCACCCGTCATCACCGTTTGCGATTCTGTAGCTGGGGGTAGAAGTTCCACCACCCGGTGATGGCAAGGTGATATGAGGTGATGGTGATATGTATGAAAAAATCTTGATACAATTCTCGCTAATTCTTGGTAGCCAATGACGATGGACTCCTAAAACAGAAGACGATTTAATGTAAACAAAACAACTGACTCGGACTGCTGCAGACTATAGTGTTTGTGAAGCTCACGTTCGGGAAATGCAGTGAAAATTCTCTGAAGATTAAATTTGATTGTTTCAGGCTTGACTTCGTGGAAGTGATAGATATCCATTTTGAATAATAAACTTTGTACTTAACGTATTTAAAAGCTGTGACCAGTTTCACCAGAATAAGGCTAGAAGATGAAACCGGTCGCAGTTTTTTAATAAAGTGTGGAAAAGTACAAAGTTTTTTATTAAAAATGGATCTCTGAAGATGCCTGTGGAATATGAGTACCCTCTATCGTAAAAGGAATTATCTTTCTACGGGGATAAAGCTGCTTGTGTAGTGCACACAAACCTGGATATTAAAATAGCATAACTGTGCATTTACATTATTTCAAGTTCCTTTCCTAGGTTGTGTTTTACGATTTAGGTATCCAGTTTTCTCTGTTGCCAATAACTCAGTGCTATAAATGACGAATCATCTGATGAAAAAAAGTACTGCTGATTTATAAGGAAATATCTTGACTTATTCCCCACTGATGTCTACTCATGCCACAGACACTATCGGACACTGTTACCTTAACCCGCAGCCCACCGAAGCAGCCCACAATTTATAATTTCAACATTGAAGTCTCCAATAATGTTAGATATTGCATGGAATTGCTGAAAAATTTAAAGGGGACAGAGTAGTATAGTAATGGGGCGATGAAATAAGCATGTGCTCCACATGAATGTTCGTCAGAATTCCGAAAGAAGAAAGCATATTCCCAATGCATACGCGGGAATATTTGCTTAAATATTGCTGTGACGAATTGTAGTACGATCACAAGTTTCATTTTGATTTCTTCGTTTACTCCCCTCACGTGATTTCAGTGGTTTATGAGTTTTAATGAGCGAGAAAACCTACGTATGGAAGAATGGAGGTATAGAACCCAAAAGCGTGATTAATTATGCCTACGTATAATAAAATAATAGCGTGGCAACTATTCACTTATCTCTAATTCTTCCATTAATGAAAATTATGTACTCAAATTATGAAGTTAGATTTTAACTATAAGCATATCAGCATCAGGAGATCCCATTCTCATGAGCTGTTTGAACTTATATTTGGTAGTATCACAAAAAGAAGTATGCAAAAAGTTGGAGGTGAAACCATTTTCCACTTGAGTAATTATGCGTACTAATATGAATCCAAGCTTCACTAACCTAGGGATATCATCTTAAAAGCTTATTTATTTGGCTTCTTAATTACATGCCCGGAACTTGTAATCTAAATCATCCTTCACCTAATAGAATGAAGTTTTCTGTTTAAACAAAACTTTTCTTGGCAGCTCCATTAGTCATTTTTTATTACAAATATAGTAGTTTTATATGCTTAACTAGTCTGCCGAGTGCAGAAATAGCTAATTACATACGTAGGATAAGTCATCATCTGATGAAAACATTGACGCTTCAACGCCATATTAGGAGGTGATGGGATAAGACCGGCTATTTTGGTGGTGATGTTGTTTCACGCTGTTTTGGGTGTAGAATTTCTCCTCGTCAGCATACAGAATCGCAAAGGCGTTATCGATGTGATATCGTTGCCAGTCGCTCATCACTGGTGATATGAGTTACAGAATACGATCCCAGGCATTGCTTCCATTTCTCCTGGTGACTATTCACACATACAGCGAAACTTCTCTGAATGTGGGGGTTATGTTCCATGATTATAGCATGCTGCATGAATCCTTGTTGGAGGAAGCATTAGTCTTAGGGAAATCAGGGGGTTCCATTCCAATGTGGTAAAATTGACCCTGTCAGGACCTTTATTTCCATAAACAGTGAACTCTTGATTATCCGGGCTGATGATGGGGAGAGGAAGCATGGATAATCAGAAAACACGGATAATCCAAACTTTCACTTTTATTTCATATAATTTTCATAATATACGTAAAAAAAACAATGCACTATCATTTGCGCTCATAGTCTGTTATTTTAGATTGTTTTATGGACTTATTGTGAGTTTTCTTCACCCAACGGCATATCTTTTTTGCAGCGATAATGCAATTGTAGTCATATTCCCACTGCTTCGTATACTGCAGCAAGCCATCTATGAAGTTGAGTGCCTGGCTGTGACTCATGCGTTTCCTGTTCCCCTTGTCTTCATCCCTGCTACTTCAACTCTCCCCACTCCCTCTCCCCCTTATCTGATCTCAGCGTAAACAATATCGCTATCAGTTGCATGCTGGAAGCCTGGGGCACTTTTATCTCTCTTTACCCATTTTCTTAAGTTCTCCGGATCAACATTTTCCAATCCTTTCATGGTTGTTACTAAACCCCCCAACTCGGAGTCCTGCACTTCAGTTTCTGAAAATTCCCAAATATCACCTCCAAGGTTACACAAAAGTTTCCTCCAAGAGCGAACTAGTATAACAGGTTTCACTGAGGACCAGGCCTGTGGCACACCATGAATTGCATCCATTATTGTCATTTTCTTCCAAAATTTCAATAAATTTTCATCTTCATTGGCTAGCGTCCTGAGAAGACAAACTCGTTAAATACTTTTCATTGACATGATGCCGTGATCCATTGGCTGAAGTATGGAAGTGACGTTCGGGGGTAAAAACTTCGCTTCGCTGCACTGCATTTTGAGAGGCCTTTTATGTCACCGATTGCTCTGATGAACTCGTGTGGGTTCTACATAATTCTTAGAAGTTATTTTGATCGTCACTGGGCGCTCGCTCGTATTTCTGGCCTTTCTTTTGTCTGTTATCTTTTTCCAGCTGACAGCTTGTGAGCTTGAGGATATCCCTCTCCCAGGCATGTTGGCCTTGGGAGTTGATGAGGGACCATGGTTGTCCCTTAGCTTTGCAATAGTGCTTCTGGAGTATCGTATTACACACAGCTGCTAGATTTATTGCCTGTGTGGATTTCTTTACCGTTGGGCAACGGTCTGCCACAATGGAAACACCGGTTCCCGATCAGTCACCTAAGTTAAGCATCGTTGGGCTCGGCTCGAGTTTGGAGGGGTGATCCTCCGATTCGTCCGAGTGCTGTTACCCCTGTCTGCACGTGGCAGACAGTAAGTGCGAAATGACCTTAGCCGTTGAAGCACATTAAACAAAAATACTACTACTACTTCTTTACCGTTATTTTTTTCTTAATGCATCCTACTCAATGATTTTCTTCTACTGCACTAGCCTTTTGAGTTTGATTTTCTGCATTTCTTCTTGCTCATTTTTTGATACATCGCATGCTGTTTGGACTTTTGTCTTCGGAAATATTTCCACTGTGCATTTATTGATAATCTCTCTGGACTCTCTTAGATTTCTCTTCTGGTATTGACCCCTGCTTTGTTTGGTCATTCATCTCTTGACTTTTTACCAACCTCTGTGTTTGATTGGTGGCAGGACGTTCTTTGGATTACCTTAGCCAACCTCAACAGTTTTTTGTTTGCTTTTGTTCGTTTTGTTTGCTTATAGTCCTGGGCGTCATCTTGGACATTTCTCTCTGCATTTTGAGACTCTGATTATTTTTACATTGACCAGTTCTATATTTTGGCTGTCTTGCGGCATCATTGTAATTAAGGCTCTATTTTGTCCATGGATTATCATTGGCTTATTCTCCACCATCCCCTTTGAGACATTCACTAATTCTACACGCAAAAATAAATGAAGAACATATGTATTTTTCAAGAAGAGCATTCCAACGGAAGATATTTAAGAAATTCTGGGAGAAAATGAGCACAAGGTTGAATTTTTAGACAATTTTTCCTAAGATTACTCTGAGGAGGAAGATGCTTCTAGAGCTCAATCTGCTAAACCATCTATGTCGGGCGGGAGCCTCTGCTAAAGAAAAATAATTTCCAAGTTCACCTTCAGATGAAGATGATTTACCGCCTTGTGTAGGCTTCCGGGGGTTGATTGATGTGAAGATACAGGTCTTCCGGGTTTTTTCCGTGCTGGTCCTTCTTCTTCGGATGGCATATTTCGCCCGCATTGCAGTCGTAATTCGGCGTTGAGTCGACCACTTCACAACTGTAATGCCAGTGAAACTGTCGCCTGAAGGTGATGGACCAACGATGAATAAAATACGGAATACTTATATCTTCACGATTTACTGCCACATTCAAAGAAGAAATTCCCAGAATTCGTAATACATACACTACGGATCTGAATCCGGCAATTCATGGATGCAATCCCCAAGATTCTAGATGCATGGCGAGTGCTAACGTAGATTCTGCGATACTAGATTTTTTTGGTTTGTTTTATTTGCAGTGGATCTTATGAAGTTTACTGTGGAAAAAACCATTAATTATTGTAAATATACCAGCGAGAAAGCTCCGGAGAGGGCATATTCATGGCTCAAAATTTGATAAGATACTGACGATGAACAATGAGGCAAACATAGCATGCTCATTGTGAGCAAGGAAGGAAAACAATTACGTTTTTATGAGGTGGATTTGAGTGGCAAGACATGGCCTTACGTAAGTCTTGCTTGTGTTACATTGCTAAAATCCAAATGTGTTTTTTGATTGAATATTTTTATATTGACCGCAGAAAATATCAACAAAGAGTAAAAAATCACGCACGGATAATCCACAACACGGATAATCCGCTCACGGATAATCGGGAGTTCACTGTATGCCGTATTTTCTCTAATCTCTTTAAGAAATGAACAATGGTATCTTTTCGTAAACAAAAAACATTTAGCTATAAAATAGAATCAAAAGTTCCTGAGTTTAAGTGATTTTACTCTACACCAGCGCAATTGTATAAATGTGAACAATACATTTTTTTCCACCTGTAAATACTAATGAACATACGCTGTAGTAACTGAAATTGTTTTCATATAATTGAAAAATTATAATTCAGTAAATAAATTAAGAGTTATGTAAAAAACTTGTTGATTTCCACTGAATCCAATCGGCTCCTGATCTTCCATACACCGATAGGTTGTTGGCAGTAGGTTTACGATCACTGAAAGTGTACGCACATGCATTTATTTTTAAGTAATTTTCAATTTACTTGTTTTTCATTAATTGGTTTTTAATTCAAAGCTAAAACAAAATTCACCATAATGAAATGATCAACTCCTGATCTGGCTATTTCAAGGAGTTTGTATATTGACTATGAGTGCAAGGTGTTGGGAAGAATTTCCTGAACAGGAGCTACTTTAGCTCTTTCCTCTCCCTGAGGAGTTCTACAATGGGAAATACAACTGCATCAAGACATATTTGAACCCCAGGCTTCTTTCAATTGATGGATCAAATTCCAACAATACTTGCTGCCTGCTTGCAATGCTGCAATGTTCTGCTTGCTTACAAAAACTTGCCATAAGCATAACTGTTAACTTCAGCTTTTCAGGCTCCAAATCCTCCGAATCGCCACCTTTTTCATCTTCACTTGTGCCATTATATCCAATACATCGATGGTCAGTTCCTCTTCTTGAGACTGTTGTAATTCTTCCACTGCACTTCCTTCCATGCCTTGAAATCTCTTCCCCCTGATTTTCCTGGCAATGTTGATGATTTCCTGTAAGTCCTTGGCATTATAAGGAAAACCTCATAAGTCTCAAACAATTTCAGGCCAAAGTTTATTCCAGCAAAGGTTCATAGTTTCACATCTCACTTCATCCCAGGATTTTTTAAAACTATGTATTTCAATAGGTTTTAAAATGTCAATTTTTTTCCAGTAATCACTCACTGAAAGGGACAGATTTGCCTCTAACGTGGAAAGATTGTTGGCAAGATTTCTGCAGCTGTAGTAAAACTTAAAGACGTCTATAATAGCCTGATCTAAGGGCTTCATAAGAGATGTAGATTTGTGCAAAAGAGAAGAGATACTATGTCCTTAATTGCTTTAAAGCCAGGTGCCGATCACTGGTCTTTGGGATTCCACTGTCCTTATCAATCACTCCTTGACACCATACTGCTGTGTTGATGATGCAGCTGAACTTTCATCCTGCGGCTTATTTAATATTGTAAGTTTATACTGCAAAAGTAACACCTTCCTACTTTTTTCCTTAGATCATCAGCAGTACTTTCACCTGGTCTTTTTGGACCCATTTCCAGAAATGAAAAAGGAAGAAAGCACACACTTTGTAACAAATGAGAAAATAATAGCTGCACATGATGCTCCATAAGTCACACCTGTGGAATAAGTGATTCCCTTCGGCATATTCTGCAACTGGGGAATATTGTGGTTACTTTGTGTTACTCCAATGATACCACATCAAAACAAGTATATCGCCCTAGGTCCTGACCTTCTTGCATACAACTTTTCAATCAATCCCCTCCTTAAATAGAAAGGAAGGTACATATAGAGAAAGGGATCCCTTCCTGCAATAGTAATAATACTAAGTTTTATTGGTCAAAAGTATTCAGAAAATACACAGACCTTATCAGGAAAAAGTACAAGTGTACATATTAAATATACAAGAAAAATTACTCATAATTACAGTTTATCAGCTGCATGTTAGAATATAATATCACAAGTCTTTTGTGTGAAGAGCTCACCAACAGAAAACAAAGCATGTAATGCTAGCCATGAGTGAATCACACTCTTGAATTTAGTCAAGCTAGTCATTCTAGCTGAAATTGGTATATGATTAAATATCTACCTAGATTATTGGTATATATTGGATAATTGTTATATGATTAAATTCCACCTAGATTGATACCTAGATTAGGCAGAGAATACTGAGTTTTAGTTAATCTGCATCAGTTAAGGGATAAGAGATTATTATATCTTGTGCTGTAGTTGTGAGTTGCACATATTGTAGGGAAGAGATAAAGATTTTCTTTCACATTTATCAAAACTCTGTGCACATTCATACTATAAACAGTTAAAATTTTCAATTTTATAAACAGTGGGCAACAGTGTTCCCGAGATGGGGATTTAGTGAGTATTCTAATGGCCTCTTTTTTGCAACAGAAATACAGATTTTATGTCAGGGGCATTCCCCCATAATTCTAAGCCATAGTCCAAGTGGCTGTTAAAAAAAGCCAAATATATACATAGTAAGAAATCAGAAGGGACTATCAAGCTTAGCTTTCTTAAAATAAAGAGAGATTTGGAAAGCTTTTTATTTACCTCAGTAATATGATTGCTCCAGCTGAGTTTATTATCAAGGTAAAACCCAAGTAACTTAGTTGGCTTCAGATTACCTGAGGCAGACTTCAGGCTACAGATTAACTTTTGAGTTTTTTCCCAGTTAAGTACAAAACCATTAGCTCTAAACTAATCATTAGCCAATGCTAGATGATTATCTGCACTTCCAGCAGCAGTGGTAGTACTTTTACAAACATCCGTTAAGGTTGTATCATCAGCGTAGAGAATGGAATTTGTGGGAATGCTATATGTAAGATCATTGATCATTATTAAAAATAAGATGGGTCCTAGGACAGACCCCTGGGGAACACCATATTGAGTAGGGAGGGAAGAGGACTGCACTCCCTCCATTTCAACACATAGTTGACACTGAGAAAGATATGATTGGAAAAGAGACAACTCAACTCCTGAGATCCCATAGTATTTCAATTTTTCCAGTAGTATTGAGTGAGAAATACAATCGAAAGCCTTGGTAAGATCACAAAGGGTTAAAGCAACATATAATTGGTCTTCATAAGAGTTTTGGATGATAGTGGTGATATATTGAAGAGTTGTGTGGTAGTTTTACCTTTACAGAAACCATATTGAGATGAACTAAAAAAGCCACTAAGTAGTAGTATAGCTGAGATTTAATAATTATCTCAAAAGATTTTCCCAATGATTGTTATGACTGAAATAGGGCGATATGAGTTAGGGTCATCTTTAGGGTCTTTCTTGTGTACTGGAGTCACCCTTGAATATTTAAGATGATGCGAAGAAACACCAGATTGAAGACAAGTATTGATTATAATACTGAGATGCTCAGTTTTTTTGAGAGGCCATAAATGTCTTTACTGTTTGAGTTTTTGAGAGATTTTATTACCTTAGATCTCATATGGTGTAACCCATTTCCTCTTAAAGTGGCTTTTGTTTATTGTGTATTTGTCTAAGAAAAATAGGAATAGGAAGGAGGGTAAGAAAAATGGGACCCCTTCTAGAAATAGGAGGGAGTGTAAGAAGAACAGGGGTACCTGGAGAAAGACTTCTGACTTAGTATTTCTCAAATAATAGCTGGTCAAAATAAGATGCATCTCAGCAGATGCTGACGGAGTGGCTTGCATCTCGTCAATAAAAGGAATCATCTTTGGCTACTTCCTCTGAGATTTTCTTTATGTCATGATGAAGGGAGTTGATATCTTGTAAATGTGCCCTTCGTATTTACCGTATAAACTCGTGTAAGAGGCACACCTTTTTTCCCAGAAATCGCTGCCGAAAATGAGGGTGCGCCTCTTACACAAATTTTTTATCTGCCTGCCTTAAGCCTCGGTCATGATATGAGCGGCGGGCAGCAGAGCAGTATCGCTGCAGGGCAGTAGTGGCCACGGTTGCCACGATACGAGTGGTGATTCAACCTAAGATTAGTTCAGAAGCAGAAATGGCAGTACATACTGTCATTAAACAAAACGTTCTCGGCCAACATTTTGCCACAGATTGAGTAGAACGGCAGAGCGGAACAAGAAAAATTTAATGTCTGGGATTGGCGGCGCGCGGCACCTAGCGGCGAGTTGCCGCTCATGTCTATCATGGCTGGGTTCGAGCATTTTCTAAGTCAAACATTAGGAACATAAAACTCAGCATTGCCGCTCACCTAATGCCGCCCGCCGCTCATATCGTGGCCGAGGTCACTCTCAAGTCCCTGGAGAGCTGAATGACCTTGGTGCTCAGCGTGAGTCATCAAGGGGGAAGGGATCGTTCGCTTGCTTGTTTACGGGGGACGCAGTCACCTAAAAACTTATAAAAACTGTTTTATGACAAGGCGAGGGTGTGGGGTGCAATTGGGGGACAGCGATTGGCCGCGTGACAAGTGCAAGCACCAGAATTTTCCACACCCTTCTCATTTTCTGTCATCGGACAACTTTGAGTGACTCAACTGTATGCACCTGCCCTATGCACAACTGACAGATTTCTGTGAATATTAACATTTGTGCATATGCCACCATAGGTCAGTGTTTTTCCAAAATGAACAAGGGCAAAAAGTTGGGGTCTTTCACGGCAGCTGAAAAACTTGAAAGTTATCAAAGATGCTGAGGAAGTAGGAAACCGCACTGCTGGACGAAACCATGATGTGCCGGAATCCTGCATTAGAAGATGGAGGAAGGATAAGGTTGCACTATTCCATGTCAATAGGGACAAAAGGTCTTTTCGGGGAAAATCTGGGAGCTATCCTCTCCTTGAACAAAGGCTGTCGAAGTACATTAGGGGTATACGAAAATTTGGCTGCAGTGTCGATGGAAATGTGTGTTTTGAAGGTGCTTTAAATTCTTTTTGAAAAAGAGCTTTTGATGCTGAAGCCCTACATTGTATGGCCAAAGGATACAAATTAGGCCCTCCCCCCACCCCTCACCAATACCCAAATTTGCCATAACCTTTCCTTCCCCCCTCCTCACTTTTCACTTACATGAGTCATCCAACTGTTACTTGCTAATCCTTGTCTGTGCCCCCCTTCCCACCACTTCCCTCCCTCACCCCTCGTTGTAAAATGCATAAAAGGCCGAGGCATTTGGAGTTACGTACCCTGATGATGGCATAATGTGCTGAAACCATGGTCTGTGGCGGAAAAAAAAATTGTGGAAATTGTACCAGTGATTATTTTCGAATTATGAAACGAAATAGAGGACATAATATTGTATTACACATGCTTATTGAGAATGAAAAGTCCACTAGGTAAATATTCCATCGTGAAACTTGGACAAAAATACTATTTTCCTTATAATTAGAGGTATCAGCGAATAAATTCATGACTCCCATGGTTAGGGGAGCCCTCGAAATTTATCCTGTAAGCCCTGTAAATTCACCCTGTTAAGTATGTTTTCCTGAATATTATTCATGTTTTTTAACCCTTCCAGCCGGTCAACGCATTTAAACAGCCAGGCCCTACTCGCGGTGTTTAAATTTTAAAAAATCTCATTTTCTGCACCTTGGCAAACAATTATTTATATCTGTGTTAGTTTTCATTGTATCATGGAAAAAATTTAGTATGATATGCTAAAATGATGTGTTAATGTAATAAAAATTTTACTTACATTTTTCTTTATAATTTAGCTTGTGCAATCACTTCAAGTTAGAAAACTTGAGTCCTAAAAGTTAACTTTGGTGTGATAAAGTTTGAAGCACTCCTCTAAACATAAGCCAGCATCGCACCAGTACACTGTTTCCCTCCTTCTGCCTCTAGCGGAGCACACTTGGCATCTTCTCTGAGGCCGGGACTTCTTCCCGGCGGGCGCTATTTTTTCAATGAAATGCCTCTCGACTAAACAGCGTGGTGACGGATTTGTGGGAGACCTCCTAGTGGTCGATGTATTTGAGCTAGCTCCGTATTTTTCAAAGAGCTACTGAATTAGCTGAAGACGAAAGTTTAGATGATCTACCTTTTTTTGACCACTATTGAATATTACTAATGCATTGTGAACGGAAACATTCAATAGCCTTCTAAATAGTTTTATATACCATTTCTTAGTCTTTTTTCGTTCTAATAAATACGGCTGAAGCTTTTGGTCTTTTAGGTCAACACCACCCATTGCGGAGTTGTATTCTAAAACACACACTGGTTTTGTTTTTCCATCTTTTTCACGAAAATTATTGCAATGGAAGCTTGAAATAAGTGAAACTGGCTTTTTGTCTTTTCACTTCATTATCATTATTCCGTCGCAAACTTTCGCTATATGTTCTCCTTTTTTCAACTTTGCTGTTTTCACCTCTTTTGGGACGTTTTTTAGAGATAATCGTAAAGTTCCAGCAACATTTGTGCCGTGATCCAATAAAAACTTTGCCAAAGCTGGTGAATTATAATAATTATCTAACCATAACGAATAGCCTTTCTCAAATAAGGGTTGTACTAACTTTATCACTATTGCTGATGTCTTGAGTCCATCAGGAGTTTCTGTGATTGAAATAGTTGAATCAGCTCCTGAGTAAACAATAAAACTCCATAAGTAGCCTGTATCAGATTCGCAAAGCTCAAAGGTTTTTATGCCAAATTTAGATGACTTCAAAGGAATATATTGCCTGAATGATAGACGCCCCTTCCATAGAGTAAGAGATTTTCATCAACAGCAATATTTTCTTTTGGTACATACATTTTTTCAAATTTACTCTTCAAGTAATCTGTGATAGGTTGAATTTTGAAAAGTTTTTTGTTATCGCTATAGTGACGGATATTATCATTATCAACAAAATGTAAAAACTTTGAGATACATTCGAATCTGTCCTGGGACATAGTTTTAGAGAAAATTTCTGTTTTCAGAAGTGGGTTTCGTGAAAAGTATGAACGAATAGTCGGTTTTTGTATAATTCCCATCAACATTATCAACCCAAAATACACATAAACCTCTCCAACATCAACAGGTTTCCAATTGTTCAATCGTGACCGAGAGGATAGTGGATTATTTTCTAAATAATTATCTGCGTATCTATTCGTCTCGAAAACGATTTTTTCCATTATTTCTCTATCAAAAATATTTGTGAAAGACTCAACAATATTACCAACAACTACTGTTGGACCACATTTCCCAGTGAAATGAATTTTTTTTGGAATGTTGCATTCATCAAAATCATCCCAGACCCACGAGGAAGAAAGATCATGTGCCCTACTTGGTGTATCACCGTCAGTTTCGTCTCCGCTATCACAAATTTGGGGAAGGGTATTCACTGAGTAATCACCTTCTTCTTCACTTGAACACTCACTACCTGAATCAAGAAGCACTTCATCTTCTTCTCCCACATTTTCAACTATATCTTGTATTTCTTCTTCGCTCAAAAATAACTTATTCCTTTTGGACTCCATTTCTAAATTTGTATTGTGCTTCCTGGACTTATCCACACGAAAGGGATCTACACACTGAGAGAGTTTGGAAGTGAGGCGACGTGGTCACTACTCTGTGGGTAAAAAAAGGATGAACGAAGCGTGTGAATGGTCCAAGAGAAGTGATTAGGAAGGTCCCCTAATATGAGAGACAGAATCCAGATGCCATGCATAAACAAAAGGCAAGCAGAATAAGAGAGCTCTTTGTGATGAGGAAGGAGGTCAACGCAGACCTTGCAATGGTGATTAGCTCAGATATTCTTCTATCTTTATTGCCTATGAAGTGCCTTTTCATGTTGCAAAAGACTATGATAACGATGAGGCATCTTCTCAGAGGCCAGCGATAACATTCACCCTTCAAAAAGTGCTGAGATGAAGAGAAAAAAAAATCTTAACCGAGGGAGTATCAGCCGCCGTACCACATACGGCGAACCGCTAGTAGGACCAGACTGCCGATGACGTACGCCATACGGCGAACCGCGCGGAAGGGTTAATGCGTGTTATATAGCAAGTATTTTATATTCTTAAAGCATTTGGTGCTTTTATTGAGGGAAGATTGCTGTGGTGAATCTAGTCAAAAATAAAATATCATCAGAAATCAATAACACTAGTCTGCATGATGATGTCAGATGACTGAAAACTAGTAAGTGATAATAACTAACTTTGATATGCTGATTTCAGAACTGTTCTTAGTTTTCTTCAATCACGTACAGTTTTATCAGAATAGACCCAATTTAACTTCTAAGATTTATTGATAAGTGCCATTGTATGTGCCAGTGGGTAATTATTGTCCGAGGGACATTTCTTAATACAAGCTAATGAGCCTTAGGTTAGCCCGAGCTAATGAGTCTTAGGTTGGTACAACTGCTGCTATTGTTGTGTGACCTTGGAAGTGTTATTCATCCTTCAATCATTTTTGTTACAAACATTGTCATTGCATGAATTAATGTTAATATAATGTGCTTACAGTAGTTAAAATCTTGAAACCATAACTTTCATTTAGTGTAAAAACCTGATGTGATAGAAAAAAAGTCATTTTTAGAATCAGCATAAAAAATTGATTCAAGAACACCTAATTTTAATAAATCATCTGACAAAAAGTTTCAAAATGCAGACTGGTGTAATTGATGGCTTTGAATTTTCATTGTTGCTATTTATCTGTACACCGGTCATTGTTTTTCCAACATGTGCAATGTTTAGTACAATTATTGCTTGGTACTATGTTGCTATAGTACTATGTTTACAGCTCCAAAGAAATTATTGAGCGTGAAGAAAATGTGATAGTACTTGTGGTTTAAGGCTTGAAGGAGAAATCCTGGGGACATTTCAAGGAAAATTGTGGGATTCATATGTGATGTTCACTTAAATTAAAGCAAAAAGAGTAGTGACACTTTCTTGATTTAAGCTAGTGATAGTATTGTATAACGCACAATGAATACTTAAACCTGGTGCACAAAAAAATAGGTCGTAGAGATCCAATTGGGATTAATCTGCCGAATGAGCAGGATTAACTAATGTGTTTGTTTGTAAACAAATGAAATGCTCAAAACTGAAGATGGTTCATTTTGTTCAATATATAGGTGGCTGATAAGAATATTTACCCTGCATATGTCCACGGTTGCGGAAAAAATGGCCAAAGGCTAACATGTACACCTGTGATTGCAACTAGCCGACGAATGTGATGTCGACAAAATCAACTTGTGAATTATTTTTATACTAAATTACCTTTTCCTATACACATCCTGATTTTATGCCTAATCCAGTTTTAATTTATAAAAAAACTCTCTACAGTTACTTTTTTAAATATAGCAGTTACTATGAAACACTGGATTGCACTCTGAATTGGATTTTAAAATTATTTTCTCAGTGAAACGTAACAATGTGTGTTACATAGAAAAAATATATTTGTGACCTAAAACATCCATGTTTTTAAATAACAACAACCCCTTGAATGGAAATGTAGGCAAATGTTAAAGATGGAAACATGGGTTTCTCGAACCCAGAAACCTTAAACACAAACATAATGTCACTAACATCTGCTTCAACAAGTAATAGAATGGTAAGTATTTGAAGTAGGGTTACCATATGTCCTCATTTATGAGGACATGTCTGTATTTTCAACTTTAAATGTAGGGTCCGCGCACATTTTTACAATTTCTGCTAATGTCCTCATTTTTAATTTTTGGGAAGTAAGATCCTTTGATTTTTGTTTCCATCTCGTATCCCCAACTAGTGACATATATTTTATATCGATTATTCAAATACACCGTTAGCGATCTGTTATGGTGCTTTCAATTTAGGGCTATAGCCGGCGATCGCCAAACTGCGGTGCTTTCGATAGCTGAATCTGGGGCTGGCATAATTTATGGTGCTTCGTGGTATGCTATTTTCTCTGTATAAAAACTGAAACAATCTGTTGATAGATGGCACTTCTGGTTGGGGCGATGGTGGCTGGGGGAGTGTCCTCATTTTGGGGTTTCAAATTATGTTAACCCTAATTTGAAGTAACTTGCAAGTATTATTTATCATCTATTTGGAGATTAAAATACTATGCAAGCTGTTAATCTAGTTCACTGTGCAGAGTGGAGGCAGTGGCGGATACATATGGGGGGCGCGTGCCCCCCGCGCCCCCCCCTTGCGGGGCCGCTCGCATTGCCGCCTGCGCCGCCCCCGACAGTCAGTCCGCACGCCATTCGTTCGTGTATTTCGTCAGTTGACTCTGATTATGAGTTGAGTTATCGAGTAGTTGTACTTTCTTATGTAGCACGCGCGCGCGTCCGCGTCATCGTATTTTATACGTTTCTGTCCGGCGCATAGATAGCTAACCTAAGAGAAAAGTCGCGGCCATTCCAGTGATCTCGATACGTTATTATGTCTGGCATTTGTTCGAGAAAAGTCGCGAATATTCTACTGTTTGTATTTGTTCACACTCCTTAAAAGTCTGTAAGCGAATATTCTGGCACCGAATGTTCTCGAAACAACCGAGCTACATATATAAGGGAAGCAGAGTCGCTGCCAGGCAGTCAGTTTGAAAGCTACAATCGTCGCGATAACTTGCGCCCCCCCCTTGAGTTTTTTCTGTATCCGCCACTGAGTTGAGGAGGACTCATAAAATTTTGTGAGGTGGAAATATTACTGAGGTAAAACGAGAGCGAATCCAAGCATTGTGTCTTGCGCATTTGAATACTCACAGGGTGAAAAGACAGCACAATTTGGAGCCAATTATCATCAATGTGGTGAAAAGAGAGCAAGGCAGTGCATTACTTCATTTACTGCGTGGTTTCATCAATTGTTGAGGCTTATTATTCTCATGTAATATGGGAGACCGATAAAAGACAAGCTAAACTTGTTTAGCGGCAAAGTTGACCATGTCTTGAGGAGGAGAATATCTTTACAATTCCTTCTTTCTTATTAAATTCAAGATTATCTTTGTTGCTGATGTGTGATAATTATAAAAACATGTGCTACTTAAGCAAATTGATTGATTTTTGTACTTTCCTTGACCTTAAAAAAGCACAATACAATTTTCTAATGCTACTGAATTTTCATTCAACTGTAGTCAAGTAAATTTCAGTCAAGCTCCCTTAACGCAGCTTTTTTTACTCCCCTAACCCTTTCAAAACTTTTAGTCAACGGCAAAGACAGACAAGATAAACTCCTAAATTCTGGTATTTATAAAATTAAATGCAATACTTGCAATATGGCATACATCGGCCAGACTGGTAGGAGTTTCAGTACACGTATCAAAGAACACGCCAGATGTTACAGAAATATGGATTCCACCTCACCATTTGCCAAACACCTTTTGGATAACAATCATATGAGTGATTTTATACCCAAAATGTTACACGTTATTCCAAAAGGCCTGAAAATGGACTCACTGGTACAATTAGAAATAATAAGACAGTCAAAACACCTTTGCAATGAATTATTATTTCCGCATCCCTCCCCCTCCTTCAGATAAAATTAATCTTTTCCGCCTCACCAGCTGTCAATGTGTCTTTCATTTTTCCTTCCCTCAACCCTGCCCCGATATCTGGTTTTCCCCCCTCCTCCTCCGTAAGTACAACAACAATAACAAACTTATGTATATTATGCCATATTATACTTTGTAAACCTGACGATGCCGTAAAGCAACTAAACGCGTCGTGCAATAATAAAAAGTTGTAAAAAAGTACTAAGCTAAGTTAATTGTGAGTAAATGTCAGTCATTATGAAAAACTGGAAGCATTTTCATGATAGGTTTTTAGCAATGTATTAGATAGAGATAGTTGTAGCAAAAGTTGGAAAGTTCCTCATTGGAAAAAAATTATTTCAGCAGTCTATTTCTCTTAAGTTTCTTCTTTTTTTGCACAGTGGCTCTCGCACTGGCTTTGAAATCGAGCTACTTTGGTTTCCAAGGATCAGTTAATGATTAAAGTGATCAATTAATCAATTGAAAAATGTCAATTTATCGAGGAATTAATTGAAATGTAATCGTTGATTGATTATAGAATTTGGTTAACCTTTACCATCTGTAGGAAAATTTAGTGAAGACCACAAGATAATTTAGTTTTCTTGGTATGGTAAAAAAATTATCAAGGGCTTTGACAATTAATTTGTGAGTAGAAACCTTGGTCACCAAGTTTAATAAATTATGTTGTGGACTATTTTTAGTTTTATTTTCTAAAACGGAGCATCTCAAAGTGATGCATGAAAAGATAATGAGTTTCAAGACATTCTTCATACACTCAGCTCCTCAATCATTGTGAAAAATTTGTGTTAATTCGCAGACGGGAGTTGCAGAAGACGGCTTGGAGGTGGCATCTCCGGGTTCAACGGCAGATATGGAGGAAGGCGTTTCCTTGGCGGTGGTGGCTGATCGTCCATGGTATGACCTCTCCGAGGAAGAGGAGGAGGAGGACAACAGCAACAGGGGAGGTGCGGAGGGAGGTGGAGGGAGCAGTGGACTGTCGGGGCTGTCAGTAGTGAGGAGCTCAAGTGAGGAGGACGAGGATGGGTGGCGCCGGAGGCAAGGGGAGGAATTGGGCCGTGGGCCGACTTTGGAAGGCAGTGAGGAAGACGAGCATGAGGGCAAGAGTGCTTTGTGAACACCACTTTTTGCAAAAGATGAGGAGTATTTTCCAGTGACAATGGCTTTGATCCTTTGAGGGGAAGGTACGTGCAAGTTGATTCATCCTTCTCCTGTTGCCGAGAGGACATTAGGTGGTAGATATTGGACATTTTGAATGACCCGGTGTGTAAAGCCCTGATGCTCTTAAAATTGTTATGGACATAATTTTGAGAAAAGATGATGGGAAAAGTTTTGATAGGACAAGGTACTTTAAGACCCAATGCACTATGTGTAGTCTGGTGAAGGTGGTTAATTTCCAGGTCTTTTCTCAATTCCTTGAATCAGAGAAACCAGATGAGGAGAACGCAGAGTGTGGAGTTTTTTTTGTGTGCCGACAAGTTGAAAATCTTGTTTTTATTTTTGACATTAACGAGCCTGCTAAAATTAATCTTCAAACTTGTCATTGTGGATTAAATAAATAAGTGAATCGTGATTTAATGTAATTTGATGAAAATGTCAGGTGAGCTGTGGAAATTTACCATTGGTTTGGTGAAATATTAATGAAAGGATTTGTTATCTTCTCTGGAGTTGTTCGATAACCTAGGGAGGAATATTAAAATGTAAAATATCTCCAAAATGCATCTGAACTTAGGTGGTTCAATGGGCAGTAACCTGTACATTGTCATGTCGGCATTTGGTAATGGAAGCACAACTTCTTGAGTTTTGTAAATGTAATATTATGTTTATAGTAATTAATAATGAAACATTATTTGTGTGTATAACAGAAAGAAAACCAGTTGCTGACATCGGTGCTACTGTAGAAAAAGATTTATTAAGTTTTATTTTTAAATTCCAAATGATATTCAAATAATGGCTCTATTTTATAGAATTATTCATCTAATTGGTTTTCTGCAGACAAACAGTATTAGAAAAACAGCCTTCATCAGACTTTTATTTTACTGAATGCTGATTTTAAAAAGCATGAGGTATGATCTTGCCATTAATTTAAGAGTCCGAATCATTTTCTGTGCATATTTTATTGAATTGGACATTTGTTTTGTCAAAATATATTTGACTGTTAAGTGCTTATTTTTGCTCAAGATCTTCTATGCTGTGTATTTGACATGTAAAGCTTCATTGATTTGTGTGAGCTGATTGAAAACAACTGGTATGTTTTCATTTTGTCATTTCAATCCTCAGGTTCTAATAACTGTTTAATGAGTGCCTTTGATTGGCATGTTTGTTCAAATACTATCCAGCAAGTGTTCTATGGAAGTATGAAAAGTATAGGCACAGGTTAAATGATAATGGTGACAGGTGGTGCGCATGTGGGAAGAGTTTGGTTTGGTGTTTGGTGCAAACTAACCTCTGGAATTTCGTCTTTGAAATTGTAAATATTGTAAATTAGTACATATTTTATATTTCATCAATTTACACCGATTTATTTGGTTTTCACCCATAGTGGCCCTTGAAAGAGGTGCATTTTCATCAGCAATGTTGTATTTGTCTGCAAATATATTTTCCCTCTCATTTCACATCTACCTAGGGCAATGTTTTTAATGACATTAAACACTCAGAGCGCTTGTATCAAAGTGCTAGTTCATTTGTAAGCCTGGTAGGAGTACCAAAAATAATATGCGGTGTTCACTGAATTTCATTGCTGAATGTTACATTACTAGTCCATTTTTATTGTGTTTCAACCAAATGAAGTCCATACCCCATGACATACTTTGCCATTGATGAACCTTAATAACTGGACAAAAATGGACACAGGCATATCAGGCAATTATAATTAGATGATATTCAAATGTATATATCGAATTGAGAGGCACCCATGACTGTGCTTTAAAATTTCACTTCGCTCACAACCCAACAAAGTTTTCATTCTTGTGGATGGCATTTCTTGTATATTTTGTCTCAATATTGATTTATAGGACTAGAGAAGTCCTATTGTGTGTTGTACAAATTTATATCCACAAGCCATTTGTAAAGGTACAATGTTTCATGAATGATATGCCATTTAGGTCTTAGGTTGTGGTTGAGAAAAGTGATCACTTTCTAGTGTTATGTTGTGAGTGCCATGGTAAACATTGCAGAGACTGCTATATAGTAATGATGTGATAGCAGCCACATCATATGTCCTATCCCTGTTGACTAAATATGTACCTTGTTGAGGAAGCCAAGAGGAACCAAGTTTGATAGCAAATGTGTATACTCAGTGAAGAATGGGATCCAAAATGCCTATTTAAAAATGTATATTTGTGTAGCTATTTATTATTTTTGTAATCTAACAAAAATATATTTCATATATATGAATATGGTTGATCATTCATGGTGAAGTGTGTGAAGAGCTATGGTTCAGCATCAATTTTTGAATTGAAATGAACCTGGAGAACACCTTTTTTTGTTTACCTATCAACTTGTCTACTGAAGTTTTCTATCAATTGAATGGATGAAATTAGATTTTACAAGACTATATATGGTAAATCGAAATGAAGGATGGGGCATTATGGAGGAAATTATTAAAAGGCATCCAGTTTTCTAGGGCTAACGTCAATAATTAAATTCTTGGAATTTGTCTACCCTGAAAAGGAATGGTGGGATGGGTATGTATGCATATGGTAAATATATAAAATTCCTTTAGTTTAGGAGGATATATCTTCAAGGGGAGACTACATTTTTATGTAGTAAAAATTATCTCGTAGATTCTCATTTCCATGTCGATTGAAAAGTGTGGCAAATTATTTATTGATTTCCATGTAAATTGGCTACTAAATAATCTTAAAACCTAATCCTAACTATATTATTATGATTAAAATATAAGGTGCAGCTAAAAAATAGTAAAAATAATAATTATATTTATATGTCGTATTTTTCTGGGATTTAACTGTGTTATATAAGCATAATAATGCGCAAGTTGTTATTTTATATTTGAGGTACCCCAGATTCAAAAAAATGGTTCTAGGATGTCTAGAAGCTGAGATATTGCAAATTTTTCAGCCCACTCCAATTTGAAGATTCATTTTCGATTCTGCAGCGCACTAGATGCACAAGCTTCTACCCCCGCCTTCGTACCTCGAACTTTAAACAGTAGCGTCCCGTCACTTTAACCAGTTCTAATTTCGTTGGTCTCTCATATAAAGTTTTGAAATAAAGTGGATATCAGGGTTGCTACAGACCTGGAAAACCTAGAGAACCTGAAAAAGTCAGGGAAAATGAGATCTTACCTGGAAATTTGTTTTCCCAAGTCTAAATTATTTGTTTTCATTAAGTGAGCAGTACCATTTTAGGCACTTTCTGTGTGTGTGTTGGCGTAGTGCTTTTAGTATGTTGCCTAAATGAGGCAGTGGAGCTCTTAGTGGTCTTTCAGCTCCTTTTTTATTCTATCATTCTGAAGATGGTGGAATATTTGTTTCTCCTCATTTAGTTTTATGTACAGGTAATTCCTTGCTAGCCACTCCCAAGTCATAATAACCTCCAGCATAAGTCAGTAAAATCAAAAGGGACGAGCATCAGAATCTTTGGTTCATTGAGTGCCTTTATTTACCTTTTTGTGGGAGTAACAGGTCTCCAATGTCTGAGGAAACATGATTTCACTTGAAAGCCTTACTTCATTTAGTGAAGAAATGTTTTCATTGTGAGGTCAAGGTACACAGGAAATGCAGGAATTGTATGAATGGAGGTAGTAGTGACTTCATTTGTTTTTGTACATACCTCAGAATATGTATCATTCATTGTGAAGTGTCTATTCTGAATGTGCTCTGTACGAACTGGCCTACTTCCTGTTAAATCACAATTGTGCCTTTGTCATCATCATCATTGCTGGTCATCAACCCTATGGTTGGTTTGACACGGCTTTCCACTCTATGCTTCTATCAGCTAGCTTTTTCACCTCTACGTATTTCTTTAGTTTCCTCATCATTCATTATTTGCTCCATGTATCTCACAATCAGCCGAGGGGTTACTTTGCTTCTGGCTGTCTTCATTAAACACTTGTACATATCTTAAATATGCCGAAGTTGCTGTCCCTCCTTTTCTTTTGAGTTCTTATGAGATTTCAATCATCTCTCACTCATCTGAGTGCCTCTTTGTTAATTGACAGATTAATCCACTTGTAAGTCCAATTTAAAATTGTATATCCTTCCATTCATAAATTCCTCTTGGATGGTTTTTTAAACAACTGAGTACTATTAATTTGTTTGAAATTCTAAGAGCGGATCTCATTCATTATCTATTGTTCTAATCCATATTTACCCTTAGTTCTTCCTTCTTGTCTTGAATACCATTGTCCAAGCATTATTCTTCTTTCACATTTCTTAATTCCAAGATATTTTTCACAGACTACTTTTGATTTCTTCATACTCCATCATAGGCATGTAGACTGTATGCAGCTATTGTGTCTGTCAGCATAGTTGCTATCTTAACAATGACTATCCTTTTCTTACACTGAAGGAAAGTTTTCACATGTATTCTTGTGCTCTTCTTAAGCATAATTCCTACCCCTGCATGTTTAATGATACAGTGTGAACAATCCTGTTGGTTCCTCTCCTGATGTCTTCTTCTTCAGACCACTTAACCCTTCAAGCCCGGAGGAGTATTAAATGAATCCCATCTCGTAGGTCGGAGGAGATTTAAATGGAACCGCTGGTTTTCCACAGATTTAAATGAAATTGCCGCGACGTAGTCACTACATAGCTCAACGGCATGTGAAGTTCGTGACCGATGTAGTGACTACGTCGCTCGTCGTTGGAGGGTTAATCTCAATGACTTCCAAATGTCAATCCCCATCGTCCACTTTTATGTTTTCAGAATTTTCAGTCTTCAACAGGTGTGCAGTGATGTTACAATCCTTAATTGACCATCTGGCTGGGTTGATGTACTCGCAGTCTGGTTATCTGATTGAGGAGCTATTTTATCAAAGGAATATTTTACTCGAGGAGGTTCCATTAGCTCATTGCTTGATAAAAAATTTAAAAGAATGTGTTGGTTACAGGCAGCTCCTTGGGATTGTAATGTGGTAGTTTCTCCTTGCCTTCCACATGGCTGCTGGATGGATAATAATTAATTAATGTCATAGTTACTGGATGAAATATTCCAAAAATATTAATATTGCAAGTTTTGTGGATAGTCAAGAGATTGCTAAGAGAGGGAAACCATATACAGACGGTGAATACATAAAAAGTTGTTTTATAAATGCATCCGAAGAGCTATTTCGGGATTTTAAGAACAAAGCAGATATTCTAAAAGCAATTATAGAGTTGCCATTGTCTGATAAAACAGTGAAAGATGGAACATTCAAAATGTCTTCGAATATACCTAACCAAACAGCAGGTCAAAGATCTTAAATTGGTTTCAGCTTTATCAATAGCTGTTGACGAGTCTTGTGACGTAAATGATACTGTGCAAATTTCACTTTTTGTACGATTTATTTCATCTCTACAGGTCCTGAAGAAGAACTTTTAGGATTATTGCCACTCAAAGGTCGAACACGTGGAGAGGATATAGCAAATGCTGTAATTGAGTGCATTGATAAACATAATATTCCACTCTATAAAATTGTCTCAATTTCAACAGATGGGGCGAAAAGTATGACCGGTGTAAGAAACGGGTTTGTTGCTATTTTGAAAGAAAAAATTAATCATGAGATACTTGCTTATCATTCATCAAGATAAGCTTTGTGCACAGACACTTCCATAAGAAATTTACAGTTATGAAATTGGTGACTAAGATTATCAACTCCATTATAGCTAAAGCTCTTAATCATCACCAATTTAAAGAGTTTTTAGTTGAAATGGAGAGTGAGTACGCAGATCTTCTACTTCATAACAAGGTATGTTGGTTATCAAGAGGAAATACTTTGAAACGTTTCGCTTCCATAAAGACAGAAATTAAAGCATTTCTCCTTGAGAAGGGTGTTCACTATCTAGAACTAACGAGCGATCACTGTATCCAAAAATTGTATTTCATGGTAGACGTTACATCTCATCTAAATCAGCTTAATCGTAAACTACAGGGGAAAAGGAACAATTTTTTCGATGTTAGAAGAAGTTATTTCTTTCGAAAACAAATTATCTCTTTTTGCTCAAGATTTTGAAAGAGAGATTTTGATTCACTTTCCAAGCCTGTTGAAACATCGACAAGAAAATAATTCTGATATTGACATTTGCTATTTCAAAAAACACTTATAAATATGAGGGAAGCTCTTCTCAATAGGTTTAAGGAGTTCAGAAACAACAAAGCGACGTTAGCCTTTGTTAAAAAATCACTTAATGCTTTTGTAACAGAATTAAATTTTTCTCCCATTCATATTGACATTGGCAACTTTGAAATGCAATTGCTAGATTTAAAAAACAAAGAATTGTGGAGCTTTAAATTTGAACGTATTTGTGTTGATATAGAAATATTGGAGAAAAACAAATGTGAACTTACTTCACAGCACAAGTGGTCTGCTTTGAAAGACCTAGAGAAGGAAATATGTTGATTTTTAACACCTGCTAAAAAACTAGCGTTTGCTGTTCTTTCCTTATTCGGGTCTATATGTTCATGTGAACAATCATTCTCAAGCATTTAGCTAGAATTTTTCGAAAATTTAAAAGAAACATTCAATATTTTTTCTGATTCTTTTCTGTTTAAGAAAGTATCATTCATATCACTGAAAATTATAATATAGGTAAATTTTGTAAAATTAAAAAAAATAGTTTCTGTCAAATGAGAATGTTGAATGTTTTTCAACGTTCAAATGATTTTTGTTTTTATTCTACTGAATTAAAAGTTCATTATTTAACCGCAACGAAATGTAAATTTAAATTTTGGAAATAGTTAAAGGTTGTGTTTTATGTTGATGTTAAATGCATGTAGGCTTCTCGGGTTTCCATCCGGGTGATTGGGTCCATGACCGACGTTTCGGCAGCGCACTCTGTGCTACATCAGGGTGATGAGTGACAATGACTGTTCAAGTTCAAAACGATGGAAACACTGGTTCCCGATCAGTCACCGAAGTTAAGCATCGTTGTGCTCGACTCGAGTTTGGAGGGGTGATCCTCCGATTCGTCCAAGTGCTGTTGCCCCTGCCTGCACGTGATGCAGACAGTATGTGCGAAATGACCTTAGCCGTCGAAGCACGTGAACCCTGAAGCGGGCGCGTGAGCGGTGTTTTGACCGCAATTTTTTATTATTTAATGGTTAGATTGTGTTGGGGCTTCGTTGCCGCGCGAGCCCATCATGTATTCTTCGTTTACTATGTCACGCATATAATTTCGCCAGAATTCAGGGATGTGACCCGAAAAGGCACGTTCCGTGCCGTACCTGGGAGGCACCCGAACTCGGGAGTCCAAGCCTCGGCTTTGTAGGAGACCGAACCCGTCACCGCGGGTGGTTTATAGCACCAACTGACCAGTCACACTATAGTTTATAACTTCTTAAAGTTAAACATAATTCGCGCAATTATGTTCATCTTTGTGTTGTACTATTCACGTTGATGAAAATGGTTTTTTAAACACAGTTACACGATAGATATTAACCATTTTACATGCAATAGTAAACCAAGCCAGTTTAATGTACATTAAATTACTAAAGCACGTAAATTGGTTAATATCTATCGTATGACTGCGATGAAAAAACCATTTTCATCAGCGTGAGTAGTGCAACACAAAGACGAACATAGCTTTGTGATTTATGTTTAACTTTAAGAAGTTATTGTTATAGTGTGACTGGTCAGTTGGTGCTATAAACCACCCGTGGTGATGGGTTGGGTCTCCTTCAACGCCGAGGCTCGGACTCCGAGTTCGGGTGCCTCCCAGGTACGGCACGAAACGTTAAGTGCCTTTTCGGGTCACATCCCTGCCAGAATTATCATTCTTGTCCTCAACGATCAGTCGTGGGTAGTCGAGGCAAAGTGAGCGTCTTCCATATCAAGCTTTTTTCCAAGCAAGCAATTTTCCTTGTTGGTTATCGAGTTTTTCAACATATTTGAATCAATTACCTTTATCATTTCTTATATTTAAGGATTTTATATTTTTTCTAAATTCAGAAGCAACCAAATTCATAATATTTCAATATGGAACGGAGATACGGAACACCGGAGGGTTATGCCTACTAGATATTTCCGAAGATGAGCAAGATGAAAACTCGATCGATGACACAGAAGACGTGGATTACGAATGTGAAGTCATTGAAGAGGACAGTCACGGAAGTGCTTCCCAGCAGTCAATTTTGGAAGATGTTCAAATTGTTGAATATGAGTGTGAGGAATTTAGATTTTATGGTAAGGATAACTTTACATCATGGATTAATGATTCTCGAGCCATAAAATCCAAAACCAGATTCAAAAATATTGTTAAAAGTTTGCCTGGTCCAAAAGGAACCGTTCGAGAATTACACTTAGCTTTAGATGTTTTCTTACAACTCATTACTCTAGAAATGATTGATGATATCGTAAGATACGCAAATATTTATATTGCTAAAAAGCGAGAGGAAAATGTGCATGCTTGAGTAAGAGATTCCATTGAAACATCGCGTCCTGAAATTATGGCTCTTTTTGGAGCATTATTTTTTATTACGGAGAAGACCGCGCCTTGGAACTCTGGTCTGCAGACGGCACTGGAATGGCTTATCCTCAGGGGAAATTTCAGTTGTAAACGATTTTTTTATAATGAGATCCCTACGTTTAATAACATCACCACAATAATGTACCGTCAAATGACCGACAGATTAGTAGATATAAGCCAATGCCATTCCACAATCGTTGCAAACTGCCAAAGTTACGCGGTTGGAGAGATCGTCACCAATGACGAAATGCTGGTTGCTTTTCGAGGTCGTTGTGGGTTTCTCTCTTCCTTGAACTACAACCCTGACGAGGTGGAAGGGCTTGTGCGTTCCAATGACCCCTAGAGCTGGACTGGCAGGAGCAAGTAATATTGGTCCTGGTCGGGCCACCCATGCCAGATAGGTCGAAGGGTAGGAGCCAGACGAAATGTAGTTCCGTGATGGTGTCACGTTAAAAATACCGTTGAGTGGCGTGGGAATGCCTCTCAACTATCACTTCCTAGAATATGAAAGTCATTCACAGATAATTGATTCCTGGCAACTACGGGACGCCGCGCCGCCCAATTGGGCGGGTGTTGTGCACGGCAGCGGGGGAGGCAAGGCCTCCGCGGTCGTCATCACACGAAATCCTTGCACAGCATCATCATCGGCGGATACAAGGCATAGGAGGGAGAAGAAGAAGAAAAACAGGAAGAGGAGGAGGAAAACAGTGGTAAAAATAGGAACTTGGAACGTAAGGACCATGATAAGGGGCGGGAAGCTTCAAAATATTAAGCGCCACACTCTTTCATCATTCTCCCCTTTACCGCCCTCTTCACTATTCCCCTTTCCTCTTATTGCGTCATCCTTTCACTGCCGCCATTTCCACCCAATCGCTGCAACCGATTGCCTCTTTTCTGCTATTTTCTCGTTCGTCTTCCTTGCCATTAGGCTTACCGTCTGCACTCCTATTCGCCTGCATTACTTCCTTCAAGCCTTCATCGTATACGCATATCCTTTTACTTCATTTCCTAGTATTCGAACCACTCAACGTTCCGCCTCATATAATAATAATAATAATAATAATAATGTTTTTTATTCCAGATTAGATAAATACAATTATTATTTATACAATGATTTGTCTGGAATATAGGTGCCCCATTGGACAGTATCTCCGTTTTGGGGTCACCGACTCAACCATCACAGATGAAATACAAAGACAAAAATATAGAATATCCAAGCTATAACTTATTTTTACATCATGCCTTTGCCAGTGTTCTCCCTTCCCTGATCCATTTTATTCGTGTATATTTCGTATCCCTTTTCATTCAATGTAATATAACGCCATCATTCCTCACTACTTTGTCCATTTCCAAACGAAGTAATCATCGGAGATTGGAACTGAAACAAGCCTTTTATTCTTATCTTTCTGAGTCCAAACAATTTTATTGTTTTCATTAACCCATGGCTAAATGGAAAAACTGGTTTCTCTGTGGCTTTGAATCAATCTGCTCCCTATCTAATTTTATTCCAGCTTCCCTTTCTTCCACTTTTTCTCGCGTCATTTTTCCCCGAGTAAACCTTGAAAAGGAATGGCAATAGGGGATACCCCTGTTCTATTCTCCAGGCATTGCAGTATTATACTAGCTATTCTCTGTCCATATATCTTCTGGTCCAATAAGAAATTTACATTGTGACGTTATTTCCACTCATGTTGATAACATACCTCTTTGAATTCTTCTGATTGAGAAATATTATCTTGCCATACTATATTATTTCCAGTTATCGTTATCATTATTACTCTATATGTAAACATAGCAATGCAACGGTCGTCGATGCGCGGATAGCGGTTGCGTTTCTTTCCCTGTGGTGCTTGGATGCATGTATCTTTATTGGAGGGTTTCAATTACCCTAGTTCCCGAAAATAAAATTTGCCCTCCTTTTCTCTCAAGCTGACCACCTAGAAGGGGATCATTAACACCATGTCCATCATTGACAAGTGTGTGTTTTGAACAGTTCATCCTTGATTGAATTACTCTGGTCTAATCAACCAGGCTTATTGGGCCCATGGAGTCAATTAATTAACTTCACATGAGTGAGGACCGCCGAGCCTTCACGCTCAGTTACAATCAGGGATGTGATCCTGTTTGAAAATATCCGAAATTTAAAAGTTTCAGACGTTATTCACATAAATGTGTGAATCCTAATTGTTCTTGTGTGACACTGCGGCACAAAACAATTTTTATAAAGCAATGTTCTCGGAGGCATGTTACTGGTACTCATTGGGGATTATGATGCTGATCAGCTGATGCAGTGAATCACGAGTTCCCATCAATGGTCTGTGATCACGGTGAGGGGTGATCAACGTATTTTAGTTGTTTTAGTATTTGCTCATACATAGTTTGCTTCGAGATTTTGCCATCCATTATGCTATTGACGGAAAGCCTTTTTTTGCTAATTTCATGTTCTGGCAATGACACCTCGACAAAGTGGATGAATTAAATTAATGTGTATTCGTGTCATAGCTGCGGCGTAGCACCTGCTCTCCGTATAGTTATTAACTGACGATTTCGTGCTTGCTTGCGGGAAATATTTCGAAATGAATACGAACAAAATGGTTTATTTCATGCCTTTCATACTAACTTTGCCTAAAAAAATTGGAGCTAGCACCATTAATTTGAGAATATATTATTATACGATTTTCATTCCCCTTACCGTAACCATAAATGTATGTCATTATTTTGATGAGGTTTCTCTATGCGGCTAAAGCAAAAGCTAAATTAGCAAAAAAAAGCTCATTTCCATTTTACACCAAGTTTACTTTTGTAAATGGTTTTTTTCCCGTCAATAAATTTATTATTACAATTAAAACTTTCTCGGTGGACGTCGTCTGCAGATAAGCAGCTTACGACGAACTACCTAGCGGCAGAGTAGTTGCGTACGTACCTCTGACGTCACACGTAGGATTAACCAGCATGCAATAGTTTGCCGTCGCGTTTTCGCGCCGTTGAATTTTTTCACATTTTATTTAATAAGGAAAAATACTTGACGCCATTTTTAAATCGAACGGCTTCAAATACGTACTCCAGGGGTTATAAACTTCAGATCTAGGCAATTTAAAAAAATAGGAAACCACCCTATTCGTTTGGGTAAAAGTATTTTAAATAACAAGAAGGAAACAAATAAATGGAAACAAAGGGTTGCGGATACTGATATGGATTCATTATCTGTTACCAGCATAAATAATGTTCAGGTAATTAGTAGCTTATTTTGTGCATTATAAAGCTTGAGTTTTTAATTATACTTGTACATATATTTGTTCGCCTTTATGGAGGTAGCATATTGCAAATATTATGAAACAGCTATAGGATACGGGCCAAACAACAATGGGAAATTGTATATTATACCTACTCAACGCTTAAATTAGAACATTGGATAATGTTTAAGCTCTTAAATAAAGATTAATTTATTAACAAACAATGTTAGTGGCATTTCTCCGCTCTGTGAAATAAATAAAGTTAAGTCATAAAAGCTACATTCTGTGAAATTCGAAACTGAGGACCGCTATATGTTTAATATACCTAGATTCTAAAGATGCCGTCTAGAATCTCAACCAATTTCCTACATTTTGAGATAAAGTTTTGAAGAACGCCGAGGCATTATCATACAAGCGTATTGAAGTTTCAAAGCATATAAATTTTTATCTTCACCATTAAAATATTATCGAAATTTTGAGGTGTAGGGAGGAGAAAGTAGCATGAATTATCCGAAAACTGGATATTCTACACACGGATAATCGAGGGTTCGTTATATTATTATTTCAGAGACCCCCTAATCCTTGTTATATTGGCGATAATTAATAATAACTGCCGGCCTCGGTGGTGGTGGGGTAAAATCTTCGCCTGCCAAACCGAAGGTCGCGGGTTGCAATCCCACCTGGGTAGGAATTTACATCTTCCTGGGCATGGTTGTGAGAGTTCGTCCTTATATTAAATACCTAGTAAGTGGCTTCAATAGAGATTATTATTATTATAACTCTACGATTTCTTAAATCTTAGCCGTCCTTCAAATACCACCAACTTGCTTTCCTCCATTGTTATCTCCACCGGATACGGGGCTTAATAAACGGGCGGGGATAAATTGGCTTCATGGGATTGGATATATAATTAAGATGACAGAATTTAGTAGAAATGGCGCGGTTGGGAGCTCGCGGGGACATACGTCTATTTTTATTGAGGGAGTAAGTATCCCCGTCGTATATGTTTTGACTTCTATGTGCTCGCGCGCTGATTTTGATGCCAAGCGAAAAAAAATCTAGGTCTATCTAATATTAAAAAATCGGAGATTTTACGGACAAAAAATAAGACCGCGATGATATAAGTGCTGCTGAAAAATCATAAATGTGTTATGTAATTTCAATGAAAATTTATGGTGTTAGTGAGTTCCCATTAGAGTGAGAGGACCTGAGGAAATGAATTAAAATGCATCTAATCAAAAAAGGACAATATATTTTCCATCATTCACTCCTGCCATTTCCCTCGCAGAACGGATTCGACAACTGCGGAAACGTAGAAAAGTCGAAGTTCGAATTTTTAGATTGTTCTGCCGCAAAGAACCTCTCGAGCGCCAATAAAGTGGCTAAAATTACCTACTGAGGTAGTATTAAAGCAAAAGTTTATCGTCAAGGCCGTGCCTTCGATATTGGCACATCATACTTAGTGGAGACAGACCGTACACAAAGCCTGCAGAAGATTTGCAATATTAATCAAAAAAATAATGGAAATTTGGTTTATTGACTAACTTTTTATGCACGTATTTCAACACTTAAACTCGGAAAATGTACTTATACGTTTCCTGAGGTGAATGAAATGAAGTCAAGTTTAGCTTTGGTTGCAAACGTTGTCTCTTTTCAAATCCCCTTTCAAGTCCTTTGGCCAAATATTCCATTGGAAAGTTATGCGAATGGATGAATGTCTTATTATTCCAAAGTGTGGTCCTTCTGATAGTGACATGTTCAAAATACCTCCTTGTCTGAATCCCAAGAAAAGGTGAAGCCAATCATAGATAAATGAATCCTGGCCACTACGGGACGAGGTCCCCAAGGGCGGATGTAGCTCACGGCATGCGGGGAATGCAACGTCTCCGCGGCTGTCTGCATACAATATCCAAACGCGATAAGAACTGAGGGTAGAGAGACTACGTCATATACGAAAAAAGAGTAGTTAAGAGACAGTAAAAAAAGAAATTGACAGGAGAGTGTTGGGGGTGTAAAGATAGAAAATATTAAATTGGAGACAGGGAAAGTGAATATAGATGTTCTGTGGTTTTGAGAGGTTAGATGAAGCTATGACCGCGACTATTGTAGCTGATCAAAGTTCTCTAGATAATTATTATGAAAATGAACAAAGTGCATTCTTTTCTTATATTTTTCGTTATGAAATTCCTCAAAATATTGCCTGATTCTAGAACTTGAAATGCTGGTTAAATGTGATAGGGGTCATAATGTGGTAGCCCGACATTAAAAACAAAACCTGCGAATCCGCCAGAAATATAAGGCAATAAAATATAGCAACAGAAAGAAGCAACTGCGACATTAGTGCGTTAATTGGTTGCACTGATGTGAACGTAGGTGAAAACACAACAACACTACACAAACGTAGGTAGGTTACTTACCCTCATGACAATTTTCCATGTATTGACTGCTTACATCAACAATGCTACAGGGGGTATCATTTGCCTTGACGAAATCCTCTCCTGAAATAAAAAAAGAAACTATGACATTTTTCAACAAATATATTGGCCAATTAGAACTTAATATAAAAAATTAAGTATGTTTTATTCAACCAAAAACTGTATAAAGGACATGGATGTTAAATGATGAGAAATTAGATGTATTTTTAATTTAAAAAAAACTATAGGTATAATAAAATTGCTAATTTCGGTCGAGATATGGGCTCTCTCACCTTTATTAAAGTATTGCAATGCTATATATTATATGATCACTGGGTAACGAAGCAATGACGGTTGTTTTTGGGGTTTTAAAGTGTTATTTTTCATACATTCTCTGCAGTCACTTTCAAACTTTGCCTTGTGCTATGTAGTTCCCATTTCGTCCAATGAGAACAGTATAACACGGTGAAACTTTAACTGCGAAACATGCATGAACACGCATACCATGTAATAGCTGAGTCAAAGTAGTTAACAGACTGGCCTCCAGATGGATGGGTAGGCCCTCAAAGGCAGAACCGTCTTTTCTGGACGTGTTGGGAATTCATTGCAGTGGACCCTCGCTCCATATGCGGTTCATCATCTGCAGAGCGTGAGTGTGCTGTGGAAACCGAATTGCTCATATGCAAAGCAAGGGAAGCAAGACGAACGAGACAAAGATAAGGATTGGAATGTCCACGTGTGACCAACCGTAAAGGCGAAGGAACCCAATTCGGGAAACCAAAAGATGTGAGTAGTCCTGATTTATATGAACATCATACTCCATAACTTAAACACAGCCCTGTAGTATGAGGCACTTATGTTTGTGTCGGAGTATCGTGTTAGCACGCGTATGGATATTCATCGCCGCTTTTGAAACATATTGGGACTCGCCGTTTTGCACGTGGCACTTTATTGAAGAACTTGTTGTAGCATCTGTTTTCACAATGCAAGAATGCATGATCGGAATTGGAGCAGGGACTGTTTTCTCATGTCTCATTTATGCGTTCCCGCATGCATTCTATCGATTTCCAGCTTTGGAAGACGCAATTTGGAATGATAATCCATACAAACATCAGATTTGCAATAAAGTACCTCCTGTTAAACGGTTTTAACACTCGCGCGCCAATGGGGGCGTGTGCATTGTAGCAAATATCATCACTACCTCCAAATTATTCACCGCATCCATATCTTCGTCTAACTGCACTAATTCCAACCCCAACATACCCTAACATCTTATCGTTCCAACCCCAACATCTTATCGTTATCAATATCTTGCATCAGTGGAGCATGAGACAGTGGCTTTCTCTGGAGTACTGCATTATTTATCTCCCGCAGAAAATGGATGTTCGGCTTACATTCCCACATAACACTTTAGAGTTCATGAAAAATATTGAAGATTTTAAAATCTATAACAAAATATTATCTGCGGTGGTATAAATTTGAGAAAGCATCTCACATATCGTTTCCATCCTCCTGCGTGATCCTTAGTATCTTCCTTTATATCTCCTTTTGTAATTTAAATCTTTCCTGCGGTGTCTCATGAACATTAACTATCATAAATTTCAGCACTTACTGATTTCCCTTTTGTAATTGCAGTCATTATTCTGATTTTTGTCATCCAATGCACTAATCTACGTGGCTTTTGAATTTCACTGATTTTACATAGATAGAAGCTTTGGATAAACTTGAAGCTGATGACTTGGAGGGAGATTAAGACGCATGACGGCTATGACTAAAAGGAGAAATTACAAAGCATTACAAATGCTGTAATTCATGTACTCGATGTATTCTTGAAATTCGGTAATCATATCAATTTTAGTCATATTCCAGACAAGTGCGACGGTTCAGTCCGACGCAACGTATGGAATTCTTTCTCGGTGGTTTCTTTTTTTCAAAGAAGAAAGTTTATTATACAAAAAATTACAAAGTACAAACTTTAAATCGTAAAATATATAATCTATTCCTTTTTTTATAATCTATGACACAAAATAAATCAAACAAAATACATCATATACAAAATAGTATTGGTACCATTATATTTTTAATAATATATGGCACAAAAAATTTAAACAAGGTACATCAATATATACAATGCCTGCCCTTCCCCATCGACACCTTCCCCACATTTCCTTCTGTAATAAAATTGGCTCTAAATGGATATGATTGAGTCGCCTAAGCCACGATCTTCTTTTAATATCCCTCCAGTTCCTAATTATAATTTTCCCCGTTTCCTATGAAAACGTGGGCGTAAACAGAAACAGGCTGTTCCAGTTTCTAGCACGATGCGGTTAAAAATTCACTAACAGCTGATTCTTTCATGCTCTTCCACTAAACTACCTGGTAAAATAGATCAATGAGGCAGTCGTGCTAGCATAAATTGTTTTAAAAATAAAATGACTAACCGCTAATTATAAATTCGTGGCGAAGGATCATCACCGTGTTATCGCACTAATAAGTTATTTTTTTATAAAATGTTCAATTCTGCTGGACTAGTCCTCCCGATACTCCTCAAACGCTTAGAAAGCATTTACCTCTGAAAAGAAATGGGTATGAATACAAAACACGAGGAAAGCTTTAAATAACACTTTAAAATAATTAATGCATTTGAACTTATATTATACTATTTTTTTAAAGTGTAGTATTAGTGTATTAATTTATATTTATCTCATATTGAAGTGCATTGGTCACAAAGATAAAAGAAATAAAAAGACAGTAGAAACATACGGACTATCCACTGTACAAAATATGTAATGCACTTCACTCTATATAACAAATACACATTTGCATTAAAACACAAGGAAAAAGAAAAACCTCAACCAGAGTAGATAGTTTCATAATTATTTTTAACCTTAGGAAATCCTCTGAGCCACAACAGGCTCAACAGAAGGTACTCTCTAACTCTCTCTAACTACTCATTTTGACAAAGGGGCTAAGCTGGATTTCTTTGAACAATATGAAATCACTCATAGCCCGGCTAAGTTATGTAATGATGTTGTTTTTAATGATCGATCGCCTTTGTTAAACCTTGTTCTCCCTCCCGTCCGACAATATGATGACCATGCCTCCTGACCTTCACCACCAACGGCTTTTCTGTGTTAAACCACCCCCCTCCCTTCTCCTCTTGTATCCCCCCCCCCTCTGTGACTTAATACCTCCCACCACCCCCCCCACCCCCTGGCCTCCATCCCGGGGTATATAATGTGGAGCATTTGAGAAATATGTACCTTGAGAATGGCATTACGTGCCGAAACCTTGGTCGGTGTTTGTTAATATACTGTGGTTGATAATATACTGTGTGGAAATTTACCATCTTTGTTTTATTTAAAATGGACATTTCATATTTCCACAATGTTAAGCCTGATACGCTTCTATATGTACTCTCTAATGTTAATATAATAATATAAAATAAAACAAATAAAATAATAAAACGCTCACATTGCCATATTCGCACCGAGCAGTATAAATATGAAGCCATACAATCAGTCTCTCAACCTCCCTGGATGTCAGCCCTCCAAAAAATACTCCCAAAGTTTTCTTTTATAAGCTTCCAAATCTTTCTTTTTTTCTTTTTGATTGACGACGAAATGAGTAAGAGCATAATTTTACGTTCTTATTATCAGTTAAAATGATTGCATAATAAAACGCGTGCTAAATTAAAAAAAAATACAATCAGTGTAACCGAAAGCAAACACGTACAATCATTCAACACACTGATAAGCTAAAATCAAAGCTAAGTAAGATCTTAGTCCAAGTGGGGCGCTATGGTCGATACCGGGAGAGCTCCATAGAAGACGAGAGGTCAAAAAACGTTGCGTATAGGTAGTCCATGTAGTGCAAATGTCTATCAGTAGAGCGAAGTACAAATGAAGCAGAGTTAAAAATTTATATTTTTTTGCCCTCGGACGATTCTGGTGGGGCGTATGCCCCTGCGATCCCGATAAGCCACTGGCTTGTCATCAGGTTTCGCAGGGGGCGAAATACCAAAACTTGACTGAAACACCCATGCCCTGGGAAGGCGAAGAACCGACCCAGGTGGGACTCGGACCCGCGACCCTCGGATTAGCAGGCGAGGATTTTAACCCGCCGCCACCGGGGCCGGCTGTATAAACTGCTGAGTCACACGCAAACAAACAAAATCTCAGAAGTAAACAAACGGCAGAAACAACGATCACAAACCTGACTGGCAGAAAGAACTTTTTCCTTTATTTAAGTACGACCAGATGTCACCGAACCCGATTGATATGAATGCATTAACGAAAATAGGTCGGCTTCAATCATCTGGAAATACATTCAAGCCTTCGTACGAATTGGTGTGGTTACACTGTAAATTTTACGTGTTCATTCACCCGTTCATGCATTCAAACATAACTCGTATGGGTTAATGCATCGTGTAACCAGGCCTCTACTCAGCCACTGAAAAAAAATGGAACTCACGACCCACAACGACCGTAGCCAAATCACCTTTGCTCTTCCTCATCCACACCTTACTCGTCCTCCCCGGTTTTAGAGGAAGAGTGGTCGTATGTACTATGAAATGGAAAAAGAAGCTGTATCGGCATGTAGAGGTTTACACCCTGTAGAATATAGAAATTTTTGCCTCTTTTCTATTTAGACCCAACTTTACCGATTCATTGCCATAAAATAATAATTGATTGGGTAGTATGAACCGGTTAAAGGGTTTAGATATTCCAATTGTAGTGATATAGAGGATATGATTATGGCAGTGAAGGGGAAGGAACAGCATCGGTTCTATGGGTGGGATGGTGACAGGAAGGACGAATGATTGAAGAAAGAAGTATTGGCGGGAGATGGTTGGGTGCGCCTATAAAAATATAGAGAATTCGACTCTCTCCTCCATTTTAACCCACCTTAGCCAGTTTATTTCCCTATTAAGGATATAACAGTAAGTCCTCTTCTGGCACATTAATTTTCTGTCAACTATTTGAATCCCCTATCGCATTTATGTGATAAGTAATTCGTCGGATGATAATCAATTGTATCACAAAATCAAATCGCTACTTGTAAGAAAAATAGATGTTTTTTATTTTCCGTAGAGGTATAAACCGTGGTTTAAAGTGTTTCAATTTTCACCCATTCTACCACAGATGTCCATGACCAAACATCGATGCTAACAATAGGCATGCAAAGCTACTACTGACGACTTCCAAGTCTAAAACCACGATTAATGATGCAAAATTATAAGGAATAAAATTGATTAACCAGTTACTAATCGAGAAAAGTAATAGATTTTTCGACTGAGGAGGTCCATGACGAGTTATTGCGTTGGGAGGGGGAGGTGATGATTTTTAAAACCAGGATCAAAACTCTGAGCGCTCATCTAATTAGAGAGTGCAAATTACAACTACAATGGAGCATTACACTTTTAAAAAATTGCTGTTCTAGTTTCTTAAAGAATGCAACACCAGCAATAATAAAAAGTGTATCAGTCGAAAATTTCCACATGATTTATTCAATGAGATACGACACGTTTCAACGTTTTGACATCATCATCAGGCAGAACATTTAAAACTGAGATTCCATGATTGTCAATATCTAAATCATGAGGAAGCAGCGGATATCTGGATATATGCGACGACAGTTTCGGCAGCATCGATCTCAGCGTCTTCAGATCTGAGGTATTTGACCAATCCTGCGTGGGTGTTCGTTTTGCCCGGATAAGTCGTGAGTGGTGGGTTTTCGGAAGAGGCATCTCAATCTGTATAAAAGAGCGTAGCCAACTTTCTTATTGAAGTTGGGTTTCCTTTTCATCTCAATTGCTTCACGGGTGAACCTGTAAACGTTTTTTACCATCGCTATGAGTTTAGCGGGGGGACTTTTGGGGAGGGACAAACACTGCTAAACTCAACATGTAAAAGAAGAAACGTAATAATTGGACACCTACTACGTCACTCCGAGTGGATGACAACCTTAATGGGAGGAGTGGTAGAGGGCCGTGCTGGAAGAGGTAGACCAAGAAAAGCATTCCTGGAGGAGATCTTAGCAGGAAGAAGATACATAGATGTAAAGAGAATTGCTATGGAAAAAAGAAATATGGATTCCCACCAACCTTAGGATTGAGGAGAAGGAGAAGATGAGTATTGTTGAAGTCGATGTTTTGCATTATAAGTATACCGGAGATCTATCTAAGAGCCCAAACCTGCGCAAAGCACTTCAGAGCCAAAGACATCTACTGCAACTCCATCGAAGCTGTTTTCTCAGGAGATAATATAAGGCAGAAGCCAACCCCGATATCCTACTGATTCAACTACGATACTCTGTGGAAGCCGTCATAAAAATTCCATGGCATCTCGACCGAAAAGAACAATTTCACAATTCCTACGTTTTTTTGTTTGAATATTATTTATTTACGTAAATTTAATGAAGTTCGTAAAGCGCTTTTGGGATCATCCACGTAAGGGTTTTAAAACACCAACGTTCCTTCTCCTTTGACGGAGACCTCTTCAGGGCTAATTATCGTCATTAGAGCGTCATCAGAGCGGCATAAATCGTCAATAGCCCTTACGAGGTTTCCGGCATAGGAGAAGAAACGTTTTTTTTAACCCTTACGTGGATGATCCCAAAATAACAGTGATTTACGAATATGGACCGCGTAATTTTTAACATAAATAAGTTGTTAACTAGAAAAAAACAAATTAAATAATATATTCACAGAAATTTACTAGCTTCCTCCATTACTGACCTTTTTCACTTCTCTCGATAATGGCCGCCTATGGATCACGTGAAATAACGCACTCATTTCCGTTTTTTTATTCAGCGTTGTTCCTTTCACTCAAATGGCTCATCATCCTTTCGCTAATGTTCTCCTCCTCTGTTTTGCTCTGGTGTTATATTTGATTATGATTTATGTCTTCCGTTATCCCCATCTCTTCCATGACTATCTCTATCACTTGAACCTACTTGTTACAATTCTTAATCTCATAAACATGATAAAAGAAACGCTCTGCAATTCCATTGTTATTCATAGTATTCATTTTATGGCCGAAGGACCTAACTATCATTTTTCTAATGCTATCTGACATTTTTTTGCTTTCATCATTCTTCCTGAGTTTAATTCGCCTTCTATGCTTTCAGTGGTCCCAATAATTTCTCGTTAATCATTTTTTCCTTCTTCTCTATTTCATCTATTTCTGTTTACTTCATTGAGAACATTCGTTCTGTGGTCTATGTACTTTCTATTTCATTACTGAGTTTTAGCACAGAGGTTTTAATAACGGTTTTTTTTTAGGTAAATGGAACTAATTTCTTTATAAATTGATAATTTCGGAGGATGGTATTTAATTAATTGACCTCCTGCCCTTTTGCTACGTCACTCGCCCTCATCAACTCTTTGAAGGAGGTTCCGCCGCGACGGTGTGAGTCAAAACCAATATGTATTAAATTCCACATTTTTGATATATTGTCCAAAAAATCCTGCTGATGAAATGCGTTACCTATAGAAACTCAAAAGCAAGGTAGAAAAAATGCGGATTATTCCACGAGTGTATTTTAAATAAGCACTTTTTTCCAGCCATATGTGCCGACTGCAGCGTCATTGCCTGCGAATTACCGCATTTTGACTTCAACTACGGCAGTAATTCCTTAATAACTAAAAAAAAAGGTGGTAGGATGCCTATATATTATTTTTATTCAATTATCTGGATTACTTCCTTTTTATAAATAGTTTTCCGCAAACATGGAATTTATATTTGATGGAAAAATACTATTTTCTCCGTGTTTATTGCAATCGCCCATTGAACACCATGTAATTTCAAGTTCAATTATAGAATAAAATAGCGCGGAAAGTTTGTTCTCTCGGAGTTTTCCGCGGCGATTAGATGAATTTTCCATTCTTCTTCCGGGTATCTGCCGCGTCTGAAAAACGTGGTCAGAAAAAAACAACGACATCGCAGATACCCGGAAGAAGAATGGAAAGTATTAATTTGTTGTCAGATAGAGGTCAAATTTTTCTACAAGTAGACAAAATATGAATAAAATGACATTTAAGTCATTTTACGGTGGAACCACCTTAAAAAATCAACATAATCCTTTGCTTTATAATGTCACTTTCACGATGACACTTCAATAAGTAAACCTCTCGTTCTTTTTACATTTCATGATGCACGAAACGACAAAAAAATTAATCCAGTGAGCCAAATTTCCACGTCGTGCTTTAATGGCGCAAGTGTTGTGTTGCACCACGATGGCAATACCTACTTATCTCATGATAATATTGGTGCTGATGACAACACTTAGCCTTGGGGATCAACAACCAGATGGCAAAGCCATCCAGTCGCCAATCATGGGGGACAAAACACGAGTCGCTGAGTATGGGGAGCTTGGAGATGTCGAACCAAGAATCAGTTCAGACCCATCGGGTAAGGAATTAAACCTTTATTGCTATTATCAAAAACATCACGTCTAATTCACAAGTAATTTCTGGAGTTCATTCATATTCAATAAAACAAATAGCCTTAGGCTTAACTTAGTGTAAATTTTCCATTTGAATAAGAAAATAAAAAGTTCAACTTGAATTTATGCGTACATTTAGTATAATACCAACCCAGGCTTCAACAGGTACCCATCAATTTTCCTTGAAAAGGACGGTATAATTGTGGGTCGGTATAATCAAATATTCTCGAATCGTTTTTGACGTTTTGGTATTTATAGTCAAATTTCCACCCCCAGCAGCCCCCTTAGCCTCTCCTTATTCTGGCAGGAGATGCATGCTCCACCAGGGGCCCCCTTATCGAACAAATAACAGAATAGATATAACTAAACTGACTCTAATGAACGTGCATAGCCTTAAATTAATAATTTGGAAGATTTGGTGTAAATAAAACAACGGTAAGATTTGCTCTTAATCGATAAATATCTGATGTGACGCCAGACTCATTCCAAGGATGTTCATATACACTCGCAGAATATTTTTTCCCACAATTTCTTCTACTTGTGGCAGGAAACTGCGTCCGTTTTCAAACTTTCCACTATATCTTTATGCTTCTTCACCAGGTCACACAAAATCTTCTTCTCTACACCGTTGAAGCTATTTGCACGTCGAGCGGCCATCTTAACAGTTTTCATGCTGCGTCTGGCTCTTTATTTATCCGTATCCATGTTGATCACGAGCGTCACCACTGAAACATTTTAAGCTGCGAATTCCATTTCACGCCGTTTGTAGTCCTTAGTTACCAGATATAACCCCCAACCATCCCCTACCTAGCAGCTCCCTTAACTTTGACTATAGGACGCACAATTAAAGAGGCCTACTGGGTAGGGGATGGATAAGGGGACTGCTAGGTAACGACTATAAATACGGCCCTTAGTTGAACAGAGTCCTTCGTTAAAGACGGCTTATTAAGTCCTCATTTTTTGTTTAATCTGTTGAATGAATATGGTATATAATTGAGTTAACTTAATTTATTCCGATTTTACGCAAAATCGGTTGCAAATTGTAATAAATATTTTAATTTTATTACATCAATTCCTATTCTTTATCTTTGGTTTTAAAATGTAGTATGTTTGTGTACAACTCTATTGTTCAACTTTCCTTTTGGCGTTTCCTTTAATTTGGACAAACACTAACTTAAAGACAAAATATAAATAAAATCGTCTTATGCATGTATGCAAAAGTATGCAAATGCAGATACGTTGAAAAACTTTCTTTATTATTAAATTAATATTACCTGTGGAATTCAGGAACGAGGCCTTTGATACTGAGGGCCAATGACATTTGGATTGATAGTGTGGCCTAGCGGGTAGAGCGCTTGGCTACTGATATAAGGTTTCTGAGTTCAAATCCAGGTGAGGCCTTTGGACGCCCCTGAACAAAAAAAATCCTCGGAGTGCTAGGTGGCCCAGGGAAACTGAATGTGTGAAATTTACACGCCTGTGGCTTAGTCTGGGGTGACATCTACCCTCACATATCCGAATCAACCTTCGGGTTGAATCACTGAGTGAGTGAGAGTTTTAGAAGAGAGTTAAACATTTTATGCGATCCTAGGCCGTTATTATGTTTTAGGATTGCTTGTTTTGTTATGGTGGGAGCTACATAAGTTACCAAGTTACTCGTCAAAGCATACATTTAAGAGCTGAGGTGATAAAATGTATGATTTCAGAGTTGACGTCATTTTACATTCATCAGTGTTCTGTATACAGTTAATGGTTTAATCTACTCTAGTTACTTATTAATATTTAACTATTAATGGCCAATATATTTGTTGAAGACAAACATAAGCTCTATTTGGATTTCAGATGAGAATTTCTTCAATGCAAATGATACCCCCTGTGTCATTAATGATGGAAGCACTCAATACTTGGAAAATTGTCATGAGGGTAAGTAATCCTTGTGTTTTTACTTATGCCCACAACAATGCTACCATGAAATGCACTAATGTCGCAGTTACGTCATTCTGTTCCTATTTCTTAGCGCCCCATTTTTTTTCAAAACAGCTTTAGAGTATTTTCTGGAGTAATTAGTTTGTAGTGTCCCGAATAGTTGAATGCTCGTTGGAAGACCGCGCTCGTGATGACCGTACGATGACCGTAATGTCCGACGTCGCGTCGCACAGTGGGCTCAGCCTCTGGGCTGATCTCGAAAAAAGCTGGGCAAAACCTCTAAAACGTTTTTATTTAGTCCGGAAGGTGAAACTTCACATCAACATTCTCAAATAGTTTGTGCATGACATGGCGCGTATATTTTTTTCCTGTACTTTCATATTGACAATATATATGGGGCCAAAGTGGAACAACTTCCGCAAAAAACGCCCTTATATCAAAATCACTCTTTCATAAGAACTATGGTCGGAACGAGATAATTTGCAGATTAAAATAAACATTTAAATTGATTTAATAGTATTGGGCATAAATCAGAGTACCTATCGCATTATTATGAAAATAAAACTTGTTATTTTTAACAAATGAAATGTACACGGCGTGCCTGAACTAACTTTTAATGATCAAATAAAACCACTCCCGATTTTTAAATGCATATCAGTTCTTACTGGTTAAATAGCCTGAAAACGAAATTTGAGCAAAATTGGCCGGGCCATTTCAAAATAAATGCGCATTTTCTAATCAAAATTTATATTTTTCAGGAAATTGAGGTTCTTAAGTATAATTAACATCTGAAATAACAACTACATAAAAAAATGTTTCCGTTCTAGTTATAAGTGTAATATGTAATAAATATTATTTCGAAAAAAGTTTCTGCAAAAAGTGTCAAGGTATATTAAAACCAAATATAAAGCATTTTTGTTCAACAACGAAAAATTATCATAAAGATTTATGTGAACGTGTAGAAAATGAGTTACCTTTGAATCAAAAGGAGTATTTTGTATGTAAATTAATCAATGACATTTCAAAAGAAAGTTCGTCTTCAACTTCAGAATTATCAAATGGAGGCAACAATACTATCTGTGTGTCTCAAACTCATGGAAAACGCTTAAGAATTAAAGTGAATAAACCACCGTTTCAGGCAGCAAAAAAGATGAAGACTTTTTCCGCAGAAGAAATGTCAAGAATTGGAATATCTCTCGGCCTTTCTACGAGAAAAATGCACAGATTTAGTGCAGCACTCCGTATCGCTACAAATGACAGGAAATTATTTGAACCTGGTTTAAAGAAAAAATACAAGAAAGGCAAAAAATATTTTTCTGGAAATGGTGGCACATACACAGGAAAATTATGACAATGTTGCGACGTTGTATTACCTGCTAAAATAAAGGACTTCCAAGAAGGTGCAACTTTAACAACAGATTTGTAACTTGCTAATGTATTGACGGGTATCTATTCGGATGCAAGCTCTTTCCCTTGTACATGGTGCATGTTGCATATGAATAAATTGGCTTAAGGACGGACAAAACCAATTTGGCTTAAGGACGGACAAAAAAATAATGCAAAAAATTCTAAACATTGTACCCACAGTCCAATCATTTTTACAAAAATAAGATGATACAGAGATAGTTGAAATAATCTCTCCACCGCAGATTCATCATTTAATAGGAGTTATGGATACGCTGTTCAAACACATGTTAAGGAAGGCGCGGATATCAGCCACCAGTGGTCCGCAAAATGTAATGTTGATCGTCAGTGTGTTCATGGGTGTCATGCATTTAACGGTAACGCATGCAAGGTACTCTTGGACAAAGTGGATATTATGTTTGGGATGTGTAATATTCCATGATTGAAGTGTGTAAGATGTTTTCAAGCTTTCAAGTTAAGTCATATTTTTCACTAGAACTTGAACCAAAATATAAAGCATATATTGAAAGTAGAAAAGGTATTTATTGCTATAGGAAATATGTCCTCTAAGAACGAAAACAATTTACGGTGCAAAAATAGAACCATTGAGTCAACTCACTTACTCGTTGTGAGCGATAAACCAATACAACAAGCCAATACAACAAAAAAGTTCCATTATACAAAGTTAAAAAAAAAGAAAAACATATCATACACAATATTCCAAAAAATTATAATAAGTTCCATCATTGTAACTATAAGTAACATTACAGCCCAACAGTTACGTAGCGATAAATCACACATAGCTGAACCAATTGTCAGAGGAATGTATTGGAACAGCTTGAAGTTACATAAAGATAAGAACAAACAATCAAAGGAATATAATAAATATACATTTTTGTTCATTTCACCAATAATTTATAATGAGGTGGTAAGCAACAAGCTATAAACCTTTGCCTTAAACGATTTCAAAGTCCGAATATTTTTTACTTCATCTGGTAAATTATTCCAGAGATTGGATCCTACAACCTGGAATGATTTCTGGAAAGAAGTTGTACGCTGAGCGGGATAGTAGATGAAGTTTACATCTGCTCTTGTAGTAACAGTAGTAGTTTTTTGCTTAGTTTTGAATAGAGTATGTAAATATTCAGGCTTTTTATAAAGAAACAATGCGTAAAAGAAAGCAGCTAGGTAATATTTCCGTCGTTTTTTAGTAGAAAGCCATCCAATTTCGTTGAGGTATGGCGATATATGTACACCTCTTCGTAAGTTGAACATAAATCTTACACAGGAATTTAGTAAGCGCTGAAGTTTTTATCAAAATCACCTGAGATATAATTTTAAACTAAACAACAGTAATAAAAATAAAGTCATATTGCTGAGTTCCAAAAAAGCTATTGTGACTTGAATGTGTTGAACTGAGCAATTTCTCATACTTTCCACAGGTTGAATGTGATGTAATCGGTGTTCTTTTGTTTGTTTGTTTTTGTTTCGTTTTACTTCTTATCTATTGTTGGTTGTTGATATATGTCTTCCTAAAAGTAAAGACGTGTTTCTTAATAAAAGGTTATCTAATTAGTCCTATGTGTATCTGCTCCCATCCTCATAACCCCGAAAATAACAACAGAATGTTTCAATTACGCCCAGTCTATTCTGTCTTTTTTCACGTGCCATATTTATGCGATAAATTTATGACAGAACTAGTCGAGCTGTGGAACAAGCTGTGGAATCAATACATTCTGATTTCAAGGATGTGTCGAAGAACTAAAAAATCTCAAGTGCACATCCGGAGTACCTATTCTAATCACTTATTAAGGGCAGTTCAAGAATATAACTCGAAACACTCATAAAATACAGTTATTTAACTATGCATTTATAATATTTTGTTTTTGTTTTGAAATATTATAATATCTTAGTTTTTAAAATTTTGAATGTGTTTTATACAAAAAGACTACGTTATTATAATGAAACATTTTAATTTTTTTGCAATAAAAAGAATAATACTTTGGTTGATTGTAATAAACCTATATTTTATTTCCAATCATTGATTACGCTTTTTTCGGAAACTTAAATTTGAGCAAAATCGGCCCGGCCGATTTTGCTCAAATTTATTTAAAGGTATTTAACGAGTAAGAAATGACTTGCATAAAAAAATCGAGAATGATTTTTTTGATCATAAAACGTTAGTTTAGGCGTTTAACGTTAGTTTAAACGTTAGTATGTAGTTTCTACAGCCAGCAAAATATGATCACCAGAAATATACCGCACGAAGGGCTTCGCAGTGTCATAAAACGACCCTTTTCGGCAGATCGCTGGAGCGATTTTTGCATGTGTACAGATTTGCGTGAAACTTTGCATACGTGTCCTTATTAGTAATATCTATCGATAAAAGTGAAAAAACTGCATTGGTTTGGTTTCCTGGCAATTCAATGATATTTTAACTAGCACTCTTATGGTACACGGCATACATTTTGAAAAATTTCGATTGCTGATGTACAGATTTTCTCCTAAATGCGAAATAATACGTTTCATATTATTATAATAGGTGCTAACAAATATCAAGGTGTCATGCCGAGTAAGAAAAGCGTATCTAGATATGATTTTATCGTAAATTTCGAATTTCGCGCCGAAAACCTAAGTCAAAACAATGCTTTAATTAAGGCGAAAATTTGAAATACAACTCTTGCATCAAATACATTACTGCATGGTTGGCGATTTCCAACGTATAAACTGGTGTACTTGAGTGAAATGTGGTCTAAGAATATTTTTTTCGACTTGCTTGAAAAGTTATTAAAATGTGCCTTCAACGACTCACGAATACCGCTCCAGCCACCTTAAGTAGTGAGAGGAAGTTGGGGATTTGAGAAGGCTGGTGCCTTAGAAAGAGAGTTTGTCTGTAAACGAGAGATTTCCTTCCGTAGGCGAAGTGCAGGACATACGTGAAAACCCCGTGCAGTCAAAGAAAGAAGTCTTTCAGTTTAGATCTTGCGGTGTCCCGCGATATGATTATGAGTAACATTTCAAGCATAGTTTATATAAAAAATCTTTATGGTGGCTCTTTTCCACCTCTATATATCGACGATCACTATAAAAAATTGAATGTGGCCATATCGCATCCACGCACTTGCCGCCTCACCGTACTCCCCGTCGCCGGCGGGCGAAACCAGACTCGACCGCGCGCTCGAAAAAACGATGTAAAATTCGGTGTCGCAAATATGCGCAAGATTGTTCTTTAGATTCCAAATTCGGAAGCTTTGTAGAGTGGCGTGGCATGAGTTAATTAGCGTAACCAGGCGGCACCAAGTACTTTTTCTCAACAAATAGGTATGTACAAAATTGGCTGAAAATAGGCTCCGCTATTTTGTTGTGTATCTATGGATAAAATAAAATAAAATATTATATAAGCCATCAAATAAAAAAAAAGAACTGTGTAATAAAATGGTATAACAGTATTTTCCATAACCTAATCTATTAAAGTGCAGCAAGAGGTCAAGTTTGGTAATTCACAGAGAAAATGGAAGACGTACGTTTTTTGCGAAATTTGTTCCACTTTGACCCCATGTATATTGTTAATGTGAAAGTACAGGTTAATAATAATAAATGCGCCCTGTCATGCACAAACTATTTGAGACTGTTGATGTTAAGTTTCAACTTCCGAACTAAAACAAAACGTTTTAGAGGTTTTGGCCAGCTTTTTTCGATTTCAGCCCACTGTGCGTCGGTTCGAAACTTGGAATTATCAGTTGACGTAGATGATTATTAGAGAATCTAAGCAGGTTATTGCTAAATAATCAATAACTTGCTTTTGCTGATAGATATAGCTGCGATCACCTACATAAAAGTCCATCAAATATTTTGGGTTTTTCATTTTTTTTGTCCCCCTCTTGCAGTCCGGGTAATAACGTCGCACAGTGGTCCGGATCGCGAAAAAGAGGGACAAAAATCAGATTTTTGTCAGATTACTTTGAAAATTGCCATTTATATGTTTAGAGACGCACTTAGTTCATTTCTGTGTTTATTTTTAACAAAAAATAATTATTTTAGAAGATATTGGGAATTTTAATGCTAAATTAACCGATAATGAGGAGATTACATAGAAAACGCCTGTTATTATTAAATATGCAAATATATAAAAACTATTTGCATAATATGACTTCTAGATCTTAAAATTAGTAAATAATTTAAAAAAAATGGGTAAATGTAAGGCAGTTAGGGGAATTGATTCTAACGTTGAAGTGATTGCGATTATCAGCTAGCAGAGGTAGTGCCGCTGAAACTAAAAAATAAGTAATTATTAAATAAATATTAATACATTCATTTTTAAAATACTAATCAATAAAACATTGGAAAAGACGTATTTTATAATGTGTCTCCATTGTGACGAGGCTCGCGTGTTCACGTCCGCGGCAGAGAGTCATATAAGTCGTTTTCATTCACTTATTTGCTAATATTTGCAGCTAAATCCTTTACTAATATCTTTCTAATATAACCCACTCTTGCCACTATAAGAATCTCCGTGTCACTCGGTGTCACTCTTTTTATAATCCAACATTTATGCGAAATTTGCGAGAATAAATGATTCCTCTTGAAGAACTTCTTCAGCAATCATCACAATCACTACAAGATTGATACCTAGTTTTTCTCATGGTAAAGTGTCCATATAATTATAGTCCACTCTCTTTTTACCAATTTTTAATACGAAATAGAGCAAATAAATTGTTAAAAATGTGTATTTTTTCGAAAAATTAAAAGAGCGCGGTTTAGCTAAAATTAGCTCTACTTTGAAGCAATTTACTAAACTTAACAAAACTTTTTATGCAAAACTAAGTGTGCGGTAGGATTCCCTGGACATTTTCTACAAGAACTGCGTATTTATATTGAGTTTCAAGAAAGTGGAAAAAATGACTTTTGTCCTCCTTTTTTCGGATCCAGACCACTGTGCGTCGGTGCCCCTCTAAACATCGCAGCGCATATGACTTTTTCTTCTCATATAAAGTCATAAGACCATTAAAGTACTGCAATAACTAACTACTCGTTCAGCTGTGATATTTACTGATTTTAGAGTGACTTCGCTTAGCATTAAAAAGGTTTTACTAACACTTACTCTTTCATAAAAAACTGTTTCGGGCGTAACTTTTTGGAAGTCTTTCATAGCATGAAAGTTGATGAATTATCAGCACAGCTTTTTCCACATGTTGTTTTATTTATCACGAACATGGTTTCGTCACAGACCAAGATGTGTAACCTGAGGATGTTATATTTACCATACACTACCTATAACTATATGCCATAAATAATTCCTTGAAAATAAGAATATAATTAATAGAACTCTATTATGAATTAGTTCTACACTTTCTAACACAGTTAACAACAAATTTGTCGTTCATATTGACAAGATGAGATGCGTTCTCATTATTTTATATTGACTTTTTATGGGAATCCACCAACGCCAGAAATATTACATGTTATTTCACTGATATTTTTATCACAAAAATATTGCATCTACCTAGACATGCCTAGTCCATAAGTTTATTTAGACATCAAAATCAGCATGTGTACATCTAATTCACAATATTTACCTGAAGTGAATTTTCATCCTCAATCAAAAAAATCAATAATACTAAAAAAAGTATACATCACCGTTAATACCGTTTCTTTTCTAATATCTCATCGTCAATCTAATTTTAACGATCTATACATGGCAAACTTTGCCGCGCCCCAAGCTACAAACTAGCTCTGCAGATGCTGATATCTGCAATTGTTGGGTTATATTTAGTTTAGAAATAATATTCAGCCAAGAGCAGTTACTGAGACTAAGCTTTAAAAAACGGAGTCAAATATTCTTTCATACTTGACACGAAAAATATTAAATGAAAAATATTCATTGATAAATTTATTCATTTCCAGAGACAGATAAGCCTACTCCCCTTGTTCTCCGGAAGACCTGGGATTCAGGTGTTGAACTTGAAGCATTGCTATTGCCAGCGGATTTCGTCGTCATTAAGGACGGTGGTCACTACTGTAATTCTACGTCCGATTGCCTGTCACAACTGCAGTCAATGAGAAAAATGTCAAAGATTTCTGGGTGCGACTTACGAGAGAACTTCTACGTTGGCGGAGATGGTAAAGTGTATGAGGGTCGAGGCTGGGACAGTGCGTCGTACTGGGATTTGAATGGATTGCGGAAAAAATCCATTACGGTCCAATTCCTAGGCTTGCACGTAAGAACCCTTCCTTCAACAACAGCTATCGAGGCATTCGAGACCACATTGAATATCGGCTTGTGGCTTGGGAAGTTATCCAAAACGTTTCGTATTACGTCCTTCAGGCAACTCCATAGGGACAGCAAGGTTTCCGAGGACGTGCTCAGCCAGAATCCCATGGGATCTGATAGGTGGGTGAGTGGAGAAGAGCTCTCTAGTTTGTGGGAATACACATTACCGGGCGGTCTAAGATTCGTATTCAGAAAGCAGTGGAATGCGTCGAAACCCACGAGAGAGTTGGCCACCATCTCCCAAGCGGTGAGCTATGTAGCGGTGAGCGAAGAAGGCGACCGCTGCTTAAAAGAAACCGATTGCATCTTCAAGATGCGTGCGAAACAAGCTGGGCACATCGACGACTACGGAGACTTACCGGACAACTTTTACATCGGAGATGGTGGAAAGGTCTACGAGGGACGTGGCTGGAACTTCGCTCCCCATTGGCTCGTTAATGGCATTGAGAACAAGTTCATCAGCGTACGATTACTCGGGTCATATCAAAATGAGTCACAAATGCAGGAGGTGAACTCTCTGAAATTGCTCGTCCAAACAGGAGTGTGGCTGGGAAAAATTACTCCAAACCATCGTATCTTTCGTCTTCGCCAGATATACGATCAGAGCGTTCTTCCTGTCAGTCCCCTTCTAGACCTTGCGAGTAAATGGTCAACCTGGGCAGGTGGTGACTTCATCAATTCTACTCCAAACCAATTTTCACTAATTACTTATATGAGGCGAGCTGGATGGAATGGGTTGGCTACGTCTATATCCTTCTCACGCAACCAAAAGCCCATCAAGTACGTCATGATAGGGGACGGAGGAAGTAGATGTTTTTCCGTGGAACATTGTTCTACTAGAATGCGATCAGAACAAAATCTATCCATACCACAATATGGCGATCTAATGGACAACTTCTACGTCGGCAACGACGGAATGGTATACGAAGGTCGTGGTTGGGACTCTATCCCCTTCCTCAACACCCCGTTCTTCAATGACTCCTTGATTGCTGTCAAATTTTTGGGTTCCTTCAAGAGCAGTCTGCCCTCAGAACCGGCTTGGTTGGCGTTCCTAGCTCTTATAGACGCAGGTATTTCTTCAAACAAGATTTCTCCGGACTACAAATTGTATTCCTTTCGACATATTTACAACGATTCCTCTCTGCTAGGGGACAAAGCCACTCTGCTGTTCGAGGGGATGAGGGCTTGGGATGGAAAGCTATCAATGGTATCTGAGGACAACAGGTGGTCTTCTGGTATTCTTCCTATATATTCCTTGAATCGTACTACAAACCACGTATGGCATGAAGAGTACTCACCTCTCAATCTTCCTGCAGAATACGTCATTGTTGGATATTCCGGAGAGCGCTGTTTTACTGCCGAAAGCTGCAAAATATCCATGAATGAAAGAAAAACGTTGGAGGCGAGAAATTTTAAAAACTTCCTCTATAACTTCTACGTGACAGAGGATGGAAAAATATACGTTGGTTGCGGGTGGATCTCCAGTTGCTACTTGCACGTGCAAGGAGTTAAGGCTGACTCAATATTTGTCACTTTCCTGGGAAATTTCAAAAACTCTCTACCCTCTCCACATGCACTTCTAGCATTTAACCGCCTCCTGCAATTCGGTGTTGGAACGGGAAAACTCGCCGTTGACCACAAGATCATTTCGCTTCGCCAAATCTACCCCAAGAGCTCACACTCCAGTGTCGCGTTTGCCGAGAAAGTTAAGTCTTGGGGTCGGTGGTCTGAATACCAAGCCCTTTCTTTTGGTGGGGTGAGCATTCCGTTTGGACCATCTGCTTTTGTGCCTAAGAGTCAGTGGAGTGATAGGGGTTTGCCTCAAAACGATTCTCAAAATTTAAACTTACCGATCTCGCATTTGATCATTCTGGATGCAGGTGATAGCTGTAACAATCTTGAGGATTGCATTCTGCGATTGAAGGCCGAAGAAAGTCGGACGCATCCTCGATTCGGCGATGAAATGGAAAACTTTTACATCGGAGAAGATGGTCGAATTTACGAGGGACGAGGCTGGTCACAGAAAACACATTGGTATTCGAAAATCCTTAATATTGATTTCATAACCGTGGCTTTCCTAGGAAAGTTTCATTCGCAGCCCCCATCCTTAAAAGCTATCACTGCGTTTGAATATTTCTATAAAAAGGGAGTTATGGAAGAGAAATTAAAACCTGACCATGTTATATATTCACTGTGTCAATTTAATCTCATTGGCCACATTCCAAGAGAAGCTCTCGATAATTATATCAGAACATGGAAAAATTGGTCAAATGAAACATCTCCTGCTTTTTTTGTAGTTGAAATATCATCTCCGAGCGTTTGGGGCAGCTCAAAAGGAATAATACGTAGCAATACAATCTCCCATCCCCTTTTTTATGTTTATGTGAGAGAGGGTGGCTCCCCTTGCTCAAGCAACAGTGAATGCATAAGTCGAATGAAGACGATAGAGAATGAAAACGATGCAATCTCAGAGAATTTCTACATTGGAGGGACGGGAGAAGTTTTTGAAGGGATAGGTTGGCTGTACGATACCAAGTGGTCATATGATGGATGGAAAGACTCAATATCTGTGCAATTCCTTGGGACATTTGAATCATCTGTCCCAACTATGGATGCTCTGAATGCATTTACTCATCTGTGCGATCATGGGGTACGGCATGGGTATATCCACCCTGACTACAAAATTTTATTCATTCCTGATAATTATAGTTCAAGATTTTGGGTAGGAATTAAATTTAAAGATTTAATTAAGTCATGGGAACGTTGGGTTCCCAGGATTTGAAATAAGATTTTCTAATTTTTGCAACGTCATTTTAACAACTGTTTGAATAAATGTAAAAGGTCATTTGTCTCTTCGTGAAAATAAAAGTGTGGAAAAGAGTGTGTGTTTTATCAGACATATTCCTGACTTTTAGGTAGACTGATAATTTTGAATCTTTTTCAAACTTTCAGAAATATTATATTGAAATCATTTTGCATGCTTATATTACTCTCTCGCATATTGACTTATTATCATTTATATGGATGATATTTGGATTAAATTGTCATGTAACATATTCTAGCCTCAGTATTTGAAGGAGGCTTTTTCTGTACTTATCACCTAATTTTTTATTTAAAATGATGTTTGAAGAATCAACGTTGGTGCATTCAAGTGAGAGTAGATGGCAAAAAAGAACCTTTGGACGGTATTATTATAGCAAAATAATAAATATGATTAATTTTGATTTTTACGGAAACTCACGCATTTTTGTAGACGTAATCAGAGATATTATGAAATGAATAGTCAAATTTCCGACCATTCAAATGGCAAGTGGCATTTAAAACAATTATTAAAGCAAACTAGGAGAGGGTCGCCGTTTTAAATTCAACAGGGAGAGGAGAACATTAAATCTGGAGCATATGATTTAAAAGATAACTTTCAATGTCATGTCATAAATGCAATCACTATTTAATAATTTACCATTCTATGTAGTCATTAATAACCGATGGTGAGGGTGGGTTGAAAAATTTAACCAATATCATCTCTTTAAATTTCATATTGATTGCGTAACCCATTCAATAAATGTCTCAGACAATGGTTGTTAATCGAACTCCATGCTGCTGTTGCCAAGGTTACTAAATATTCAACTGTTCAAATTGTGAAAAAGAGACAATTCGTGATAGGAAAACGTTATACTCAGCAAAAAAAGAAGCGCATGGGTTAACTGAATGAAAATATTAAATAATATTATAATTTTCGCCACACAATAGGGCCATTTCCAGCGTTATTTCTTGACTTCAACGTATTATGTTTAATCGAACAAGGCACACCTGCACCGAAACAAATGCTTTCATTGTAAATTTAAAAGCTAAACGTTTGCGTAAAAAATACCCCTTTCATTTGATGTTCTAGGGCAGTGGTGGCCAACACGAGGCCCGCGGGCCGCATGCGGGCGGCCGGGAGCCATTCTGCAGCCCTCGGAGCTAGTTGAAATATCTCACATTTTAATAATAATAATAATTTATTTAACGCTTACAGGTATCCCCAAATTACAAGCGTTGTAATAAAAACAAAATATATTACAATACAAAGAAGTCATAAATTAAAATATAGATAATAATGATAATAATATAAATAAATAAATACGTACATTACACATTACTAAATGAGGAAAACATTTTCCTCCCTAGACTCGTCAGTGGGTCGGAAAATAGGTCGGAGTTGGGGTTCTGGGCAAGGAAGTCGTTCGCCGTCCGCATCATGTAGGTTAGTGGTTCGAGCCGCGTTACATCCACTCTCCCGAAATGACTTCAAAAGAGTGGAGTATGCCTTGTTCTTCGCATAGGAGTGTTAATATCTACGAAGCCAAGGAGATGGCTCGAGTCAATTGCCCCGTTCAAAATGTTACGTAGAAAAATAACATAGGCAGTCTTTCTTCTCACTTCTAGAGGAGTAAGGTGGAAAAGCTTGCACAAATTGGGGTAGTCATTTTTTTTATAAACAGGACCATTGTATTTTAGACAACCATTTCACAAAGCGCATCTATATTTTTTCTATGGCCACTGAGTATGTTTTATGATGAGGGTTCCATACAACACTGCCGTACTCCAAGAACAGGTCGAACTATGGAGCAGTATGAACAAATGCAAGTATGAATAGAGAAATTGCAAACGCAATTCCGCTTTAGGAACCCCAAGAGGTGATAAGCTTTAGAGCAAATCGATCGAATGTGCGCATTAAAGTTAAGTTTGTTGTCAACTTTGACACCCAAGTCGGTGAAAGAAGTCACTCGTTCTAGAGTGGCACTATCGATTTTATAGTCGAAGTGGACAATGCTTTTCTCAAATGAAAAAGAGATAACTTAACATTTGGAAAGGTTGGGATAAAGGTTCCATTCTTTACACCAATTGAAAAAATTATGCAAGTCGCTTTGTAAAATGGCACAGTCGTTCAGCGATCTAACTCTGGCAGAAATTTTACAATCGTCTGCATACAAGAGGCAACCAGATTTAATACAGCCAGGTAAGTCATTAATAAAAACATTAAAAAGAAGTGGGCCTAGAATAGACCCTTGTGGCACGCCAGATGTGACGTTAGCGGGAAGGGAAAGGGAACTTTCAACTGCAACTCTTTGCGTTCTGTTGCATAGCTATGACTCAGATTACTTAAGCAATTTACCACATATGCCAAGGGTTTTAAGTTCATACAGTACATGTGTATGATTCACCCTCTCGAAGGCTTTGGAAAAATCAATATAAATAGTTTCAGTTTTACAACCCGTCTCAACTGACGAAGCAAGTGCATTGAAATGAGCCACCAAGTTAGTAGCAGTCGAGCGGCGGGGAAGAAATCCATGTTGCGAGTTTGAGAAGCGTCCCTTACAGTGCGTCATGACCTTGTCAATGAGAAGCTTCTCAAACACCTTCGAAAAGGTGGGTAAAATAGAAATTGGTCTGTAGTTGCAGACGTTGGACTTGTCTCTGCTTTTAAAAACTGGTACCATTATTAGCTCTTTCCACCTTGCAAAGTGCTTTACAATAAGAATAGGTACACGGAATATTTTACTCAATAGGTATACGGCATTTTTGTAAATATTCATTGGTTTTGAGCTATATTTTAAATATCCCACATTTTCGGGAAAATTCATAGATTTTAGCTATTTCAAATATCCCGCTATTTGACACTCAAGGTTACTTAGTCTTTTGTCCTAAGCTAGGTGTTGATAAAATTTAATATGAGACTTCAACTTCTGATATAGGTATCTGTTCTTTGGTCTTCGGCCTGTTCGGGAAGCTCGCAATGCTATCGAGCTCATACTCGTAACTAATTTCAGTCCAGCTTGACAAAGTTCCGTGTTATTTTGTAGTTTCGTTCCATTATCGCCACTGCGTCCGGAGAGATTTTACGATCGACGTTAAAATACATAATAATCATATTTATAATAATAGTGTAATCTACTTTAACCAAGTATCCTGTCTACCATATTCATTCTGTAGTCAAACCGTGAAACATTTTATGTTATTTAAATTAATTAATTATTATTAATTAGTATTACCCGTGGTGTTTTATTTCTTCAGTTGAAAATAAAGACCTACCATGGAGCAAACTAGTGAAGAATTTGGACCAAAGAAGAGAAGACTCACAGATGAATTAACAAGTTTTCAAGACAGGTTGACTATAAACTATTTTTTCCTGGACATTAAAACAAATCCCAAATGCTTGATATGCAACGAATCTGTTACAGTTTTGAAAGAGTATAACGTCAAACGGCACTACGAGTCTAAACATGCAAATAAGTTTGATAAGTACAAAGGGCAATTCCGACAAGACCAAGTAAGAAACTTTAAAAAAATGTCTGTAAAACAAAAGATAATTGCTAAAGCGGGTTCAGAGTCAACATGCTATGTAAATGGTAGTTATGCAGTAGCCATGATACAAGCAAAACAATCGAAGACATATTCAGATGGTGAAATGGTGAAGGAATGTTTGGAGAGCATCGTTGAAATTCTGTGCCCAGAAAAGAAGAAGGATTTCTCAAAAAATAAGTCGGTCTCGTCAGACTATTACTAGGCGTGTGGACGACATTGGAAAACATATTGAAGATAATTTACAAAGTTGAGCATCCGAATTCATATTTTATGTTCTAGCATTGGATGAAAGCACAGATATGGCATATACTGCCCTACTGGCAATTTTTATCAGGCGTGTTTATGTCCATTTTAAAAATACAGAAGAATTAGCGGCACTGTATCCACACTACTAAGACACTACTAAGTCACGAGATTTTTAGAGGAAGTTACATCGAAATTTAATCGCTTTTTGTTTCAACTTAACAACTTATCGGACTTTACAATGGATGGTGCTCCAGCAATGGTTAGGAAACAAACATGAAGGCTTAGTAAAATTGATTGAAAATGAGGCATCCAAAGTCGGTAATACTTCAATGCTAAATTTTAATTACATTATTCATCAGGAGAATTTATACTCGAAGTTCCTCAAAATGGACCATGTCATGAAAGTGGTCGTCAAAATAGTGATCTTCATTAAGTCGAATGGGTTGAATCACCGTCAGTTCCAAGAATTTCTAGTCTATGGACTCCAATTATAATGACGTTACAGTTTATGCAGAAGTAAGATGGCTGACCCGTGCCAAAATGTTGAAAAGAGTGTTTGATTTGCAGCAAGAAATACAATCATTCTTTACAAGCAAGTCAAAAAGTATTACAGAGTTTGAAGACAAAGAGTGGGTTTGCGACTTTGCATACCAGAAGGTCGATAAAACTTGCCACCTAATTGACATTAATACTCGTCTACCAGGGAAGTATCAATTAATTAATAAGATGTATGATCATATTTCTGCATTTCAAATGAAACTTGGTCTTTGGGAACAACAGTTAAGGACAAAACGTTTTAAAATCAATGGTCTGCGAGTTTACTTCGTAGAATGAATGCATTTTAGTTAAAATGAAAACTTGGTTATATTCTACACAATTTTATTAAGAACACGACCGGTTTCGACCTTTTCAGGTCATTCTCAAGTGTTACAATATTTGAAAACAGACAGGGCGGTATATATATATATATGTGTTGGTATCACATTGGTTGAACGGGGGGGGGGGGGGGAACTTCAAGGACAGTGGTGGTTAGAAGGCTATGAAAATCTGGGGGGGAGAGGGAAGGGAAGGTCAAAAAAGGAAGGTTGGCCGGCAAACAACTGGTGGCGAGGGTACAATGACAGCATATCTGACTATGGGGATGGGGGTAGGGGGACTGGTACTGAGTAGAAGGGGGAGGAGTTGGAAGGGACTAGGTCATTTAATACATCATTCTTATATATATTAAAATACGCTAAAATTTCAAAATTCTCTATAAAATCCAGCTTCTTCCCCTTGTCACAAACATGTAAAAGTTTAGGTATAAAATCCGAGTTGTGGTCATTTTCAATTAAATGAGTAGCAAACATAGATTTGTTGTTACAATTTAAAAACGATTTAAATGTTCAGATTTACGTATGCTTATTTTTCGTCCAGTTTGTCCAACATAAAAACAATTACATCCAGGGGTATCACAATTTAACATGTACACTCCACTTTTGTCACAATTAGAATATCTGTCTTTAGAGTTAAACAGCAATTTATCGAGAGTCATGGGGTTATAAAAACACACTTTAAACTTATTATTGGGGATGGATTTGTTGATTTTGTACGACAATTTTTTGATGAAGGGTAGCTTCACCCATTTGGTATTCGATACAGGGATCGGGGAAAGAGCAGTAGCATCTATTATGGCACGTTTTCGGCGTAAGCGATGTAGTAATGTATCAATTAGGGAATCATTAAAGCCATTATTCCTGGCGATACCTTTAATAAAAGTGAGCTCTTTTGAAAAAACATCGGAAGAAAGAGGTATGGAAAGTAGGCGATTAATCATAGAGTGGAAAGCAGCCATTTTATGCGAGTGGTGATGGTTTGAATCGTTTCTAATTACTATATCGGTGAAAGTATTTTTCCGATAGATGGAAAAATTATGGTTTGATTGATTACGGAAAATTGTTAAGTCCAAAAAGTTAATTTTATTGAATCCTATTTCCTTTCCCTCCCAATGCCAAGCTTATTTCCTTTGATGTCAAAAACCTTTTTACGTCCATTCCGGTTACTGACGCACATAAACTTTCAATCGATGGCTGAAGAAAGCGGGTTGTGGGGAACCTATTATTAAAGAATTTAGCTTACTACTGCATCTGTGCCTAAGTCAAAATTATTTCTACTTTAATGGCAAGTTCTACCATCAAACCCATGGTTTGGCGATGGGGTCTCCTCTCTCACCAATATTAGCCGAAGTTTTTATGGATCATCTAGAAGGTAAATTATTTAATACGAAACATCCTCTCCTTAAAAACTTAGTTTATTACTATCGTTACGTTGATGACATAATCTGTTTGTGGACCGGTAGTACTAGACAACTAAACCTGTTCTTGCCCCTCCTAAATTCACTTCACGAGTCAATTACTTTTACCATGGAAATAGGATTCAATAAAATTAACTTTTTGGACTTAACAATTTTCCGTAATCAATCAAACCATAATTTTTCCATCTATCGGAAAAATACTTTCACCGATATAGTAATTAGAAACGATTCAAACCATCACCACTCGCATAAAATGGCTGCTTTCCACTCTATGATTAATCGCCTACTTTCCATACCTCTTTCCTCCGATGTTTTTTCAAAAGAGCTCACTTTTATTAAAGGTATCGCCAGGAATAATGGCTTTAATGATTCCCTAATTGATACATTACTACATCGCTTACGCCGAAAACGTGCCATAATAGATGCTACTGCTCTTTCCCCGATCCCTGTATCGAATACCAAATGGGTGAAGCTACCCTTCATCAAAAAATTGTCGTACAAAATCAACAAATCCATCCCCAATAATAAGTTTAAAGTGTGTTTTTATAACCCCATGACTCTCGATAAATTGCTGTTTAACTCTAAAGACAGATATTCTAATTGTGACAAAAGTGGAGTGTACATGTTAAATTGTGATACCCCTGGATGTAATTGTTTTTATGTTGGACAAACTGGACGAAAAATAAGCATACGTAAATCTGAACATTTAAATCGTTTTTAAATTGTAACAACAAATCTATGTTTGCTACTCATTTAATTGAAAATGACCACAACTCGGATTTTATACCTAAACTTTTACATGTTTGTGACAAGGGGAAGAAGCTGGATTTTATAGAGAATTTTGAAATTTTAGCGTATTTTAATATATATAAGAATGATGTATTAAATGACCTAGTCCCTTCCAACTCCTCCCCCTTCTACTCAGTACCAGTCCCCCTACCCCCATCCCCATAGTCAGATATGCTGTCATTGTACCCTCGCCACCAGTTGTTTGCCGGCCAACCTTCCTTTTTTGACCTTCCCTTCCCTCTCCCCCCCAGATTTTCATAGCCTTCTAACCACCACTGTCCTTGAAGTTTCCCCCCCCCCCCGTTCAACCAATGTGATACCAACACATATATATATATATACCGCCCTGTCTGTTTTCAAATATTGTAACACTTGAGAATGACCTGAAAAGGTCGAAACCGGTCGTGTTCTTAATAAAATTGTGTAGAATATAACCAAGTTTTCATTTTAACTAAAAAAAAACAAAACGTTTTACTCACTTTCCAACATTGTCATGGCATTGTCATGGCACATAGGAGGTGGAGGATAAATACGCTTCTTTGATTTCTGACTCAAACATCGAATTTTAAATCCGATTTCAGAATTTAAAAAAAAACATCATGTGAATTTTTGTGCATTTGCAACGCCATTCGCGGTAGACGTGAATTTATTACCAGGAAGATTACAAATGGAACATTGTGTAATGTGTTGCGATATACAGTTAAAGGAGAAATCCCATCAAGATAGTTTGGAAGTTCTAAAAAACTTATTTGGACAAGGATAAATATCCTGCATTAACCCACCGATCGGCTGGGATTCCGTACCGATTTGGACTCCGCTTCCGACGGATCCTATTCGGGCCATTCTATACACAAGTCGGGTGCCATTTCAGTCGGTTGGGTAATTCCTCACACTCAATGCCCCCTCCCTCCCTATTTTCCGAGTATTTCCGAAGCTGAGGGCCACATGCTGTATTCCCACCAATGGAAGACGATAGAAGAAACAAATGACTACAGGAAGCCACCTAGTGCTCTTGGGGTAGACAACAACAACAAAAATCAACGATGTCGAAAGGAGAAAGATTGTATATTAATTTATGTGAATATATTGTGCGTTACAAGGTGTATTTAATAATTTAAATAAGTGCTTTAGATTTAAAGCACATATCTAGTAGTGTCCGTGAGAACATGAATTTTTCATAAAAGATGTTGAGTGCTACGAGATTTAATGAAGTGTGTGAAGTGAGATTAAATCAGTTGTGATCGTATGAATCCAGAAAAATACTTCAAATTTTCAATTTGACCTGTATATTGATTGGTTATATGTTCATATTAACTCGTGTGATTGAAATCAAACATTTAACCGCGTTTTGCATTTGGAATATCTAGTTGCAGAAAAGGCATCACGAGTACCTATATAGTATTTAATCTTCCAAAGATTGCTAGAATTATTCGTCGGAATAAATTGAACGGTGGCATGATCTCGAAAATAGAATATCCGTTTACTTGTGAATTTTATATTTGTAGGTATGGTATTGAAATATTAAATTGTAGGTATATATTCAATATTTGTGGGTTTAGGACAGTGAAATTGCTACGCGCTCGTGTAATGAAGCATTTATTATATATTATTTCGTGGAGCAAAGTTGAATGTAAAATGAATTTTATGAGTGACAAGGAAATTCATATGGTGAAAGAAATTGAAGTGGAGTGGAGAAATAAGTAAATTTGCTATTATCACTCTTGGTTTTTGTACGTATACCTACTTGGTGTTTTCCAATGCATTGTTTCAGCATTATGTGTTGATTAATCCGAATTTTATTAGGATAGAGTGATGATTGACAGTTCAACCCAAAATATTTATAAAATTTATCTGCTCAACTTCGAAAATGGAGGCCGAAAGCAAACAAACATCAGTAAAAATACGATGCTCACAAATGTGCGAAGTCGCCTATTTCTGAAATCATAAGCTACTTTAGTATGTATTCTAGTTAAATAAGTGACTGCACAAACGAAATTTGGTTATAATTGAAAACTTTCAACGGGAATCATCCATTTAAAAATTACTACACCGCAATAATAGGCATTCACCTCGGGAGATTTTTTGGCAAAGGAATAATATTTAAATTAGGAAAAATATTCCGGTGATCGAGTGTACTGAATAGCCTAAATATGGAGCTATTTACGTACTTGGTAGCGCCAAATAGTAAAACATTTTGAAGAGCCAGGAGAATACAATGCAATACCACGGAATTCTAGTTATGTAGACGTTTCTCTTATTGTACGTCACCTTTATGACATAAACTTCATCGACTTTTGCATTTCTTTTGCTAGCTTTCTTAAAAACATATTACGTCGCTATTACAAACATGAATGTATGTAAATTCATTATTATAAGTATCAAATTATCCTATTTCTGACTAAAAATCCAATTATATTATATATTTGCTTCGGTGTTTCTCAAGCAAACCGACTGATTCTCTGTCGTACCGACAGCTTTTGCATGTCGGTAGGAGCCACCGACAGGAGCTCACCGGCGCACCGATCGGGTGCGTACAGAATTCTACGACTGCTCTCTCTTCGTCGGTGTGACGTCCCACCCGTCGAAAATGCTACCATACCGATCGGTTTGGAGATACAGAATGACCCCCCTGACCCGCCAGACCACGGAGGAGAGGTGGGGATGTACCCCCGTCGGCCGGGCCCGCTGAGGATGGTCGCCGGCAGTATCATCTTTGGCCCGGCCATTGGGGATGGAGAGGCCGCCAGCTCGCACCATCATTAGTAAGTTTAATCCTTCTATCAACTAAAGTGCTCTTTTTGTATTTGATCCACAGCCGAGTTCCTTGTACCTTAGATGGTGTTCACGCTGTTGAATAGGGCATTTTTTATTTGTGTACTGGTATCCTTTGCTTCGTTGGCCGCGGATTCTCTGATTTCACTAAGACGAACTTCAAAAAATTAAAAATGCATTTTCAGTTCAGTTTGAAAGAATATTTAGTCAGCTACGACTCAGTGAAATTTCTCTGGGAACTGTGGTTTAGCTCCCTTTGCAAACCTCCACTTTGAGTGACGTAGGAGCCATGATATTTGAACTCCCTCACCCTCCCCAATCCTTCACCTAATAATAATTCGATCAATACTCTGCCATCTCCACCCAGTCACAGATATCCCGTCTTCTGTCTACTAATCTTGAGGCCTCCATTCTCCACCACTTTTCTCCTTTTTTCCAAAGTTTCTTCCACCTTATTTTTTCTTTCTTCCCCTATTAAAACATGATCTGCATAAATGCCGGACCACAAAGCCAATTTCTGAACCTTTTCGGTCAGTAAATACATATTCTTTACCAATCTGACATATTTCTCTGGTACTCCCTTCACTTTCATACTTTTCCATATCTCCTCTCCTGGCACTGAATCGTATGCTTTCTCTAGGTCTATAAACACAAGATGAAGGTCTCTTTTCTTCTCATTACACTTTTCAATCAGTTGCCTTAAGACAATCAGAGCATCTGTCGTTCCTTTGCCTGGCATAAACCCATACTGGTTACTTGAGATCGTTGTTTCCTCTCTGATTCTCCTGTTTATGATCCGTTCCCAAACCTTCATTGTGTGCGGTATTAACTTTATCCCTCTGTAATTCCTGCAATCCTGAATATCACCCTTCCCTTTATATATGGGCACCATCATGCTCTATGTCCAAGCCTCGGGCATCCTTTCCTCATCATATACCTTCCCAATTGGATCCCATAGCAGGTCTATTCCTTCTCCTCTCAAAGCTCTCCAAGCCTCCACAGGCCATCTGGTCCTTCTGCCTTTCCGTTCTTCATCCCCATCAAGGATTCGGAAACTTCGTCTATACTAATTGTCTGGTGTTAAATTTTTGTTTGGTGTTCCATGCCCTCTATCCTTCCGTGGATGTTCCTCATTCAGTAGCATCTTAAAGCAATGATGTCACCTACGAAAAATGTCTACCTCGCTCCTTAGGACTTTTCCTCCTGTATCCTTAACCTGCTGAGTATGTGTGAGGTCTTTCGAGGCCTTGGTTTTTGATTTTGCTAAGCTGAATAGCCTCTTCGGTCCCTCCGGTGTCTTCAACTCTTCTTACACCTCATCCGCTGCTCTCTCTTTAGCGATTGCGACAGCGTTTCTGGCCTCGTTCTTCCTCCGCGTATACTCTCCTCTGTCCTCTGCTGTCTGAGAGTTGACATATTTCTTTTTATACTCCTCCTTTTGCCACCTCACAATATCCCAATACAAGTCCTTTCTGAGCACGAGGATCCCATTTGGTCCTTTTTTTCTTAGAGATGTGAGCATAAGCCTTGCTACCAAGCACCCGGTTGTCCTAAATTGGGCTTCTTTCCATTCCATAACTCATATGGAGTTTTGTCTATTGCCTTACTCGGTAACCAATTCTGTAGGTAGCACGCAGTCATTATCGCTTCACCCCAAGACTTTGTAGATCAGCATCCATTTGCATGCATCTAGCTGACTCAGTCTTCTAGTTCGTGAGTTCTATTATTGCTTTCTGCAACCCCTTTCTGTTGTATAAGGAACTGTTGCTTAGCATTGTATTTCATGCTGTTTTAAGACCGTGATTTTTTCTTCTGCATACTCCCCTCCGTTATATGATCGGAGAATCATCGGTTTTCTATCAAATTTAGTAGAAACGTTCTCTATGAACTCTTCTAGTCTTAATGCAACTTTATCTATGCTATTGAGGGAATAAACAGTGGTATAGCGAGAAACGTATGAACGTTTAGAAGAAACGTTTATTTCCGGGTGTCATGCTATTTATTGGTCTTTATTGAAAGGTGAAGTTGCTCATTTTTCCCTCTCACAAGGATTGACTACAACAGAACCACGGCATAGCATTCATACAAAATAATCACTTATAAATGCAGTTCAGTCATAACAAATGTTTCTGGTGGCCCCTGCCACTCGCGGGTTACAGCAAAGGCGTATAGGTAAAAACAATACAAGCAGTATATTATTATGTCCTAATTGGAGGAAGAAAGTGAAATGAAATTAAATAAATGCTTTTAGTTTAAATGAGGAGGGAGGAAGAGGCGGAAGCAGGGAGGAGGTTACAAATTACTCACGGGTAAAAGGCTGCACAATGAGGAAATACAGCGACTGATTCGCTGGGAGCGCTCCAGAATACTTGGAGGACGACGGCCTAGGTTTCTTCATAAGGCAATTTTGTAGGACAGGACTGAGCTCAATTCATATTGCACATTTATCCGAGAAGGCTTATTTATAATTACCGCAAAATGTAGTGGCCACGTCAAGGAGGGTGTTAGCCCGGTGGGAGGGGTAAAAAAGGGAGAAGAGATGGAGGGGAGGTGAGGGGCGGTAGGGGCCCTTCAAGTACTACGTAAGACGATTTTCGACGCTTTTTTCCCCTTCTTCACTATGGACAACGTAAGATTTCACTAACTTCCCCCCTCCCTTCATAACTTTACCTAAGTTAACATAGATTTTTGGACGGATGCGGATAGGTTAACTTTTCGATTGACGTTGCTTTGCGCAATTTATTGAAATTACACACGGCCTGGAGAAACTGAAAATACGCCACGGTATATTGTGGTACATTGATGGTGCTCACTACGTAAAATATATGGTAGGAATATGTTTTGGCCTAGAGGGAATAAACACTGGAATCTCCCGTCAGCAGACCTATATTCATGCTAAGGTTGAACCTTAATCCTGTAACCACCGCCAAGAGAGACTTCGCGAGGTATTCAGTACTAAAAACTACATTTTTTCCGTCTGTCGATTACTAAAAAGTGATAGGCACAAGTGCGATCTCACGAGTAAGTGAAATCTTACGCAATATAACCTCTGGGCCCCCACACCCCCATACGTAAGGAAATGTAAAAAGAACCCTTTATCCTCCTTCCCCCTAAAACTCCTTTGGCAATACTTGAATGGCCCCGAAGTAAAATATCTTTTTAAAAAATCCTGTTTGTAAGTTACAGAAATCAGGGAAGAAGCTCGTCAGTTGGACATGCATAAATATCTTCAGAGAACTTCTGGCACAGATTAATACCGATCACTGGGAACAAAGTTTCAATTGCATTTATTTTAATTCATGCCATTATAGACATATTGCCATCTCATTTTAGATTTTTTGGGATAGACAGGTAAAGACCCAAAAAAAATTAGATAGTTTTTAGCCAGATTAAAATGTAGGATTAAATTAGCGGACTAAAGGCAAATGAGTCAGCAGCGAAGCTAGCGCTGGCAGCATCCATGAAATTGCGCGCTGAAGGGTTACGTACGGAAGTAAAGACAGAAGAATTTCATAATGCGTAATTTCTTTGCATTTGATATTTTTTCTGGCAAACTGTGCTAATGACACGCCAAGCCACTCATCAGGGGTCGAACCTAGGACAGTGTCTTTGCTATACCTAGCTCTACTTCGTACATCGTATCGCGCGTATCATGCGAATCAGTGAATTCGTGGAATTTCTCTCTGCCCCGCCTTCCTCTCCAGCTGTCCCCGTAGAAATACAAAGTTGGTAGCAATGTCACATCACACGGAGGTATCTTTTTCGTTACAAAATTGTTCAAGTGAAGTATTCTATAGTGGTTTTGCACGAATCTCTTGATGGTAAACTTGGAGTATTTACATCTTTAAAAATTACTATTCGAGCATCGCAGGTAAATCATCAGTTTTATGTTCCGATTTTAACTTCCGGTTTTATGATTAGAGTTAAATATCAATCTCGGCTTTAGGTTTTTAGTTTTTAGTGAGGATTTCACAAATAATGAATCGTCTGTGTCGCGTGGGATGGATACCATTCTGTTGTACGAGAGCTAACTCGAAATAAATTGCTACCGCACGCCACTGGCTAATAGTAATAGACAAAATTAAACCTCTAAGAGTACCATTTGAAGTACCTGGTGCGAATAATGCATTCTAGACGAATAAATCACAAAATTAATTTTATAACAGATAAAACATTATCACAGGAGAAAATGTCCTCTTTTTTTGTTTTAGGAAGGGGCACATTTATAGCGTTCTATGCTAATAATTTTATTAGGCAACATGATAATTGTGTTTTCAATAATATTACACAGTTAACAAGTATAGAAATTCTGTTTAAATTTAAAACCATAAATACTCAAAAATACTCAGATTTCTTATGGGAGTGACTCACAAACATATAAATACATACACGATGGTGATGGTGAGATTATACTTTGGAAGATAGATCTATACGTGAAGGTATCTCAGGTTTCACACCGGGTAAGATTATTAAAATGGATCAACGTTTCGATGGATGACTCAGTCATCGTCAAACAGACGATGACTGAGTCAACCATCGAAACGTTGATCCATTTTTAATAATCTTACGCGGTGTGAAACCCGAAAAACCTTCACGTATATAATTCGCCGAAAAAACCTTAAATCCTTTATAAGATAGATCTAGTTGCTTGAATTAGATAGTCTTGATTGCGAACTTGTAAATTTTCAGAAGAAACAAGAATCAGCCGAACACAAAGTAGGGATGATTATCTCTCAAGATTTCGGTGGATTTTAACTTTCCAATTACACTTTTAGAAACGCAATGTAATGAGTAGCAAATTTTTCATTGAATCAGAAGAATCATATCATGTAAGTGAGTTTGTTTTACTCTAACTCCCCAATCCATCAGTGTGTGATGGCCCAGCCACGGCCATCTTTAAACAGGGCCTGTATTCTGTATTTTGTCGGTTCCATACCGATCGGTTTACCTTTTCACTCAACCGACCGGTACAGATTCCGTACCGACTGGCCCTCCCGCACCGACAAAGCCATCTCGATAGATTCTGTATTGCTGTCGGTTGCAAACCCAGTCGGTTTGCTTCCCCCTCCCAGGAAAAAGAAGGAGAGGGAGCAGATTTCCGAGTGTTCCCGAAGGTAGACATCACGTGATACGTATCTGCCAACCGGAGGCAAGAGAGGAAACAAATGAAGAGTGAAATACGTCGAGCAACTTCTACCGCCAAAAGATAAGTAGCGTAAACTATGGAAGACAGAGGTACGTAATGAATTCTTGATACATCAATATTTACATGATGAAAGCTCTGATTTAGATGACCATGATTATTTTTGCATTTTTTATTAAATATTTTCTTGAAATATGGTTTTCTAAAGTGCTCTATAAAATATTGCGAAGGAAAGTATGATACTTCCTCCAAATACAGTGGAATATGTCTTCGAAAGAAATGTTGCGTGAGGGTTAACTACATGTCATATCCATTGCTTTTATTTTACGGAACGGATTTAGCGCGAGTGTTAATCCTTGTTTTAATCGATGGCATTAATTATTGTTTTAAGTATTTCATCACGGTTGCATACTGTTGTTACCTAGCCCATAGTGTAATATCCATTGAGAATTACCTTTAAGTTGTATAACCGGTAGAGTTATTTATTAAATTGGTAGGAATGACTACGCTTATTTACTTCAAGTGTACACTTAAGTTGTAAGGCGAGTAATATTTGATGGGATATCGTAATTTAGGCATACGCGGATGCTTACTTTCATTTTACTGTGCCGATTAATTTTAGGAATGAACTTTTTTCTAAGCAGTGTTCCATCAAAAATGCTAGATAATGTTGTTTAGAAAAGGATTGAAGTCCTTCAGTGTTCAAAATCAAATTTAAAATTTTCGTGTGCTCTATGTTGGTAAACGAGTAATGGTGATAACAGTTCCATGGGTTTTATTTGGCCCAAAAGACTTCGTTAGTATTATGCATATTTTCTGCAAAATCCACATGAAAAAAATGCAAAATGTATGTACAATGAAATGTGCAAACTTGTGTTTTTACTGGGAACGATGGATCAATTATTTTTCGTTTCAATTAAAAATTACTGTTTGCAAGATAACACTATGTGTCATCAGGAAAGACTTAATGGTAAGTGTTACCATTAAGTCTTTCCTGACTCTACATGGCTCTAAGGAACCGCATAGCGAATAATTGATGTATTTCAGGAAAAACAAAGAAAATCTCCCCAGAGCAGCGGGAAATAATGCTGCATTATATGCAGGAAAATCCTGATTTTGCCACCGGGCGGATTGCCACAGCACTAGGGGGAGTGGTGAGAGCCAGGATGTGGGAGGAGTTGGCAGGAATGATTAATTCCTGCCCAACTGGGACCACAAAAACTGCCGAGAAGTGGTCCAGGGTAAATTTTGGTATTTTACTGCAATCAATTTGTTTCTTTTCTTCTATAATCTGGAGTATTTCTTGTAGTCATGGCAGGACTGGCGCTCGGACGTGAAGGCGAAGGCTGCCAAGCTTCGACGTTCGGCCAACATGACTGGTGGTGGGCCGTCAAAGGTTGTGCCACTGACTGCCATGGAAGAAAAGCTCCTAGCTTTCATAGGAGAAACAGCAGTCAGTGGCATACAAGGGACAATTGACCCCATCGAGGTGAGGTGTTGATTAATTCTGTTTTGGGGTGAAGGTGAAAGGATCATCTTATTAAGTTCTTCTATATAGGTTTTGTTGGTGCATAAACAAAAGCATGTTTTACAGATAGTAACGGTTGAGCCAGATGGGAGCATCAGCATACCTCTGACGGAGGAGGAAGGTGCCCACCTGATGGCCTCCCCAGTGATAGACACCCCTACACCTCCAGCAAAGAAGAGGAGGGTGGGTGGTGAGTGATTTTTTTCTCAGCAGCTAAGGATATTATTATTATCATATTAGAAGGCATCAGAGTATTTCAGGATGGAATTAAAAGCATGGTATTTGTAGGTATTGCTTAGGGAAATGTATTGAAAGCATAAAAAAGTTGCTGTTCAGAAAATTTTATTATTCTATCTTCAGAGCAGGAACATGATGAATATGAAGACCGTGCCCTCCTCTGCAATGAGCAGGTTGCCGACGGCATGCAGAGGGCGGCAGCTGGAATTGAGGTGCTCGCCGAAAATTCCAATGAAATAAAGGTCCTCCTCAAATCCCTTGTGGAGACTATTGGGGAGGTCAGAGACACGTGAGTAAATTGGTGTATATATTATATGAAAATGTAGATTTTTGTTGAATTTAACTGACCTAATTTTGTAGGCGTCTGATGACTCCCTGCCGCACTTCCCTTGCCTCATGGAGCATGGCCCTTGCTCCCTGTTCTACTGGTGGACCCATCACCTCCCCATTGTCCACCACAATCTCTTCCTCTTCAAAGGGCACTCCACCCAAAACACACATGTTATGGAGGACACTGCAGGCGTTGGCAAATTGGCACACTTTTAGTGGGCCATATTCTAGCCTCCTTGCCTGAAGGAGGCATCTAAATCTGCCCTTCAACAGCCCTATGCACCGCTCTACGGCAGAGCGAGCCCTTACATGAAGGCGAGTGTAGCGTGCCTCTGGAGTCCCCTCTTCAGCATTTATAATAGGCGTATGGAGCCATGGCTCAAGAGGGTAGCCGGAATCACCTATAGAGATATTTATCAAATTACTAATGTTGAAGACAGGTAGGGTCAGAAAAATTAGTGTAATTTTCCAGATAGCATGAGTTTCACATCATACAGAAATATTGTACGAATCAGTGGCTAGTTACTCATTCACATCTGGACTGAGTTTTCTGAGGCGAAAACAAACCTTACCTAGCACCCAACATCTTTCACCTGTAGCCCAAATGTCAATTAGCTGCTGCCGAATTGCTGAATTGGCCCACACAAAAGAATCATGGGTACTCCCTGGATACCTGGCCAAAATATTAAATATTCTGAAGTCTGAGTCACACATCTGAAAGAGGAAAAGGTTAACTTTATAAAACAGGTGACCTTATTAGCCATGAAATTGGTGGATGGGAAACATGTACTTACAATTTGGGCATTTATGGAGTGGTAATGCTTCCTATTGAGAAATAAATTTTCCTCTTCCCTGGGGGCCTTCAGAGATATGTGGGTTCCATCTACATACCCCAAAACTCCAGGTATTCCCGAGGCTTGATAGTTACTAAAAAAAAACAAAAAATTAATATGTGATATCCTCTCTTTTCAGGATAAACCAGCACTTACAGAAGAAGTAGTGTATATAGTCATTTTTATATTTTTCTAAGTTTATTTATTTTCCTTTCATTATTTTTTATTATACATATATACCTCAAAGTCAGATGGTTATTTATTTTTGTTTGTTTTAAGTGATTGATATTCTATTATTTGTTTGCTAAAGTGAAGTGTATCCTTATTTAATAAAATGTTGATATCATGTTTCCTTCTGTTATTTGTCACCATTATGTATTAGGTATGCAATTATGGTAAGGATGGATCTACTGCTGGATTTTAGCAGAGCATTATTCCATAAAATGGGTAAATAAATATGTATACAGTTTTCCATGGGAATGGTAGTTGTCAATGCAACTACCATTCTAATGGAAAATTGCAAATTAATGTCATCATCCCAAAGTGGAAAATTTCCACCTTGTCAGCTATGATACATCATTGTAAATTATTGAAAGAAGTTCAATCTCACCTATGGATTGCGTCTGCTCTTTCATTATTCCCTCTTGGGAACACTACCCACTTACTCAGCACCTGTGGGGAATTCAGAGCCAGTGTCACCTCTGTTATGGCCCTACTCACACTTGGCTGGCTTAATGCCACTTGGCTGTCACTGCCAGTGGATCGCTGGTAACTGCCTTGGCCATAAAAGTGGAGTGAACATAGTACCTGAAGAGGGAATGCTGCTGTTATACAATGGCTTATGTACTAGACTGTGGATGGAAGCTGATGGTTGTATGTACATACCTTTATCTCCAAAGGTATACGAGTCACCCTTTGTCCAGCTTCCAGTGCTGGACGCAACTCCTCTATTAATCCCCTTGCCATGTCCTGAGTGATGCGATATAGACCACGAAACATTTCTTCGCTTATTTGGAAGGGATCCGAAGCATCCCTTAGTTGCCGCAGGTGAAGACGAATGTACCTTAATACTCTGAGATGCCTCTCTCTTCTCCGCCTCCGGAGGTTCCTCAGGATTCCCACCGCATCCATTACTGAATAATTATTAAGTTTGATTCCAGTCATGCAACCAATAGATGGAAATACAAATTATTGTAAGATAGTTCCAAATCTTTAACAGTTTCTTTAATTTTGCTGCCTCATATCTGTCTATTAACTTTCATTCAGTCAATGACACCCTTAAAAATGTTATGTTATAGGTATGCCCTAACATTATTGAAGGAAAGAGAACCCTTATAATGAGGGAGATGTGATGAAGGAATAGTGTAAGATGAAGGCATGTATTTATCTTACACTTCATATTCTTTGTGGGTAATCAAGTTGATGACATGGTCGATATTGATGTTATCAATGTTTATTATGCTGTTGGATATTACATACATAGTTTTCATTCAAATGGGAGCAGAGGACAAACTGAAATCCACGTAGTGCCTTACTACTGAAATGTACTTGCAAGTTACTTCAAGACAATTTCAATACTTAGCGGTTAATATACATTCACAAAGCAACGTATGTGAGAGCCGAAGAGTAATTGCGTCAGAAAGCATTATCTTGATAAGCTATTACATGATAATAGCACTTTTCAATGAGAAGTATGCACTTTATTAACGACAGCGAGCGATAATAGGTACCAATTTTCAGTTGTCATTTATTTATTTCTATAATAGTAATGAGTTGAAGTTGGTGTTCGATGCCCGACAAAATCGTTTTTATAAACTTTTTACATTAGGTGGAGTAATCACTCGTGAAGTTATAAGTAGAATTTAACCCTGCAACCTTTCACAATGAGAAAGTTTGGTTGGTTCATCTAGGAAACCAACCATAGGATTCCCCAGTGGATAGTCAATGAGGGTGCGAAGACCGAGAGAAGCTTAATATATATTCCATTGAAGCAGAGCGGAAATACTTATACGAAAATAACGGAGGCAACAGCAAATACACCGTATATGAAATGACAGCGTATTGCGGCCGTTCACCGGTGTGTACACACGGAAAGATAATGCAAGATTTTGATATTCCTAATATCGTCTGCTATGTTGCATAAAACGTTAGCGCAAAGGTAAAATGAAGTCTTTTGCATAATATTCCGAGAAAACTATCATTAAAATAAATAAATAAAATATAAATATATCTTATTACCTTTTTTTCTAATTTTCACTCGTATTGTTAATGGCAACGTTTTACATTCTCAGTTCACCTCCACTGACGTTAATTACAGTGTGATTATGTTGTCAAGTAAACGTGTAACTATTATAATATTTTTTCAACATTTTATATGCATACTTACGTCGCAAATATATTCAAAAAACAATGACAATTATCTCCAATAACCTCGCCTTCAAGTATAGGTATAGTGGTAAACAAACCAAACCGACTGAAACCCGGGCGCACCGATAGCATTTAGGTGTCGGTAGGATTCCCTGTTTCGCACCGACTGGAGGTCGCCGCCGCACCGGTCGGTTGCGTACAGAATCGCACCGGCTTTCCCTCTTCGTCGGTTTGCCATCCAAACCGACGGAAGGCCTCCCGTACCGATCGGTTTGGAGATACAGAATACCCGCCCAGGCCGGAGTGACGAAAATTGGCAACAACGCGGCGGAGGCCGACGAGCTGAATGTTTGCTATTGTTGCCTGTGCATCCACATGGTTGAGTGAGATTCTCGAGATCCTTTTTTGAACGTGATTTTCGTCTTCAAACTAAAATAATTGTTTGACCTGACGTTGGAACGTACGTTTCTTAACATACGTTCATTCTTGCAGTTGAAGGTAAGTTATTTACATTGAGAATTTTTATTAAAATCGGAAAAATGCTCTCACTTGGAATCGAGTGGCATACGAAAGTTCAACGACGCTTTAATATTCTATCTCTCACCATCAGATGCCGAGGAAGTGCTGTGTTCCGGGTTGTAAAACCAATTACAGCTCCACTTCGGAATATGTTTCTGTCTACAAGTTCCCTTCTACAGATATTGAAAGAGAAAAGTGGATGCGAAATATTCCTAGGAAGGATTGGGTTCCATCTTCATCCGCAGTTGTTTGCATTAAACATTTTGAAGAGAAAGATATTTCGCGTGTGGAGACCTTCAAAGATAAGAATGGAGAGTTGAAAACTTGGAATAGAAGCCGACCTGTGATTCTTCCTGGTGCAGTGCCTCGTTTGTTCGGGGAACTACCCAAATATTTGAGCAAACCTACGAGCAGTGTTTCAAGGGAAGCTCCTGCGTGGAGAGAGCGTTATGCGACTCGAGTGGATGACGAGCATGAAAAGTGGCTTCAAAGTGATGTCATTTGTGATTTTAGTGCTCTGGTGTCTAATTTCCAGGAAAATATTTGTGTTGATGGTACATTTATGTTTAAATCTAGTGAGAGTAGTTTGGTGGTGTTCAATGTGTGTTGTGAACACATACCAAAGGTTACAGCAAGCATCAAAATTGACCAACAATTGACCGTACAGGTATGTGTAAATGGTTTTATACTCTGTAGGTCTGATTTAAATTGGGTATTAAAATCTAACTGTAAGCTTCAATGTTGGTCACAACTGGAGAATCTAATAATTAGGTATTTAAAAAATGCCCCAGTATCAAATGCGCAACTGTCTAGGAAAGATTCTTTAGGTCTCATATTGGAAATTTTTGAAAGTATTGGTTTAAGTGAGGAGGAAGAAGGTGATAAGCACTTGTTGTTTATGTATGAGCAAATTAAGTGTAGTGCTCTTTCCAAAAGGAGGTATTCTGTTAATATGATGATGATTTCATTTCTAATAATGCACCATTCTTTTAACTGTTATTGCATCTTGAGGGAAAATGGCATTCTGCTTTTACCCCACCCAAAGCAAATCCGGCAACTAACTTCAAATTTAAATATATCTGTTTCTTCATCTGCTTCCAATAGAAACTTTTTGAGAATCATTTTCGAACGTCTCTCTGAAAGAGAAAGATATGTTTCTTTGCAGCTGGATGAAATTTACATCCAGCCGAAATTACACTATAAAGGGGGTAAGTTGATTGGTACAGCAGAAAATTCTGCATCAGAGGAAGCCAGAACTGCCCAAACATTCTTGATATCCTCGCTGTATGGTCATTGTAAAGAAGTTGTGTCGGTGCACCCAGTGAAAAATCAAAGTAGTGAGGAACTTTTGGAGATGACGAAAAATATTTTGCAATTGCTGAAAGAAACTGGCTTCAAGGTATTGGTTATCGTTAGTGATAATAATAGGGTCAATTCTAAAATGTTCTCTTTGATGACAGCCAATTCTAGTGATAAACATATCTTTCGGTCAAGCCCAGGGGAAAATATATTCCTAACATTTGAATTTGTTCATGTTTATAAGAACTGGGCAAGGAATAATTGGTTAGGTTGCAGAGACGATGATAACACGCTAATTTACCCCCCATTTACATCAGGTGAGAAAGATATGAGGCAAGCCAAATTTTCTGATATCATTGCCCTGTACAGAAAAGAGCATATTGCTCTTATTAAGTCTGCGCCGAAATTAAATAATAAAACTGTGTTTCCTTCGAGGCTTGAGAGGCAGAAAGTATCTCTGGTGAATAACATTTTCGATCCAACAACAATATCTGCTGTGAATGTAACGTATGGTGTAGGTAATGGCACTGGGGAGTTCATGGGCATAGTAAGAGAGTGGTGGGACATTGTAAATAACAGAAATCCTATTAAAGGAATTGCTTCTGTTGATGATGTAAAATTAGACTTTTTAAGGAAATTTGTGAATTGGCTGGACCGATGGCGTGATGTCGCCCAGAAGGGGCACCGTTTGTCAGCTGAGACACATGCTGCACTCCGTCAAAGCACTCTTGTTATGTTGGAATTCACTCATTATTCCCTGGCAGTTTTAAAAATGCCGTATATTTTGAGCAGTAAGCTGCACACCGACTACCTAGAGCAGCGATTTAGCTGCTATCGCCAATTGTCCGGGGGAAATTATAATGTTTCATTATGCCAAGTGCTTGAAACTGAAAACAAGTTGCGTGTAAGAAGTATTTTGGGGTTTCATGCTGCGAGGTATGGCAATGTTAAGTTTTCTCCAGAGGGGTTTGTAAATGAAACGGAAGGCGAGGCTGTGGTGCTGGAAGATGATCAGCTCATCCTAAATGAGTTTGATCTCTTAGAAATAATGTGCAAACCTTTAGAAATCACTGCCGAGGAATATTCTGGTCTGAAGTATGTCTGTGGTTATGCTGCCATGAAAGCATTGCAGAATATTACGTGTGACATATGTGCTTGCTCCTATATCTCAGATGAGGGTAGCGACGACGAATATTTCAATGATTTGAACAAAGGGAGACCTGTGTCACCTTGTCCTTCAGTGGTGACTGTCGGTGTTCATGCATTGGCCATTATGCTGACATTGACTGACGATAAATATGAGAGGATATTCCTCAAGAAAGACAATCACAAACAGGTTCTGTTAAACTTAGTTAAAAAGCTTATACTTCTTGACGAAAGTTTAAGAAAAGTGTATGAAGACAGTTGCATTCAATGTAATGCACCAAACAGTTATTATTTCATGAGATTTGTCAATACTTTATGTAATGTTTTGTTAAATAACTATTCGAAGATGAAGAACAACAGGTTGGATGTCGCTAAACAAACATCCAAAAAAAGAAAATACAGCACAATTTTGTGATTTAATTATTTTCAATAAAAAATGAGTACATTTCAATAAAATTTTTAATTCCAATTCATGACTAATTTGTATTATTCGCCTTATCACAATACCCTCCGTAATCTACAATGGATGCTCGTATTTTCCTGAGGTAAGTAAAACTATTTTTCCGTGACTGTATTTTGTGCCGTTACATTATATTTGGTTACATGTAAGATCATTTGGTATTAAGTTTGTTCTATAATTTTTTTAAAAAGTTTTATCGGTAATATCCGAGTGGTTGGTGCCGAACGCATTTCTTTCGATCTAGCAGGCCGAGCGCAATCCCAACCATCCCAACAGGCCTCCTAGCAGACGAGCGCTCGACGTTGCCAAACCTGTCACTCCGGCCTGTTTAAAGATGGCCGTGGCCCAGCTCGAAGTGTAGGACAAGTGTGGAAAAAGCTTAATTTTACAAATTACAATGTAAAATTGAAAAAGTATTTTCCCACCAAAATGTTGTCCATGAATGTTTTATTTTGCATAAAGTTAATTGTAATTCAACTCAAAGATATTTTTGAGAATTTTCACTATTAGCTTGGACTTAGTTTCTATTGTACTTATGTCGTCATAGTATTTTTATTAATAGACTATTATATTGTCCAATCTTGTTTTGCACTCTAAATATGTGAAAAAAATCTATGGAAGTGTAATACAAATATATCGAGCATATACATTGGCTTCGTAATGATTTCCTATTGATATTTTTTGCGATCGAAGGTACAAGAGGGTGTTATCCAAGGAAAATAACTATCTTGTACCATTAATAACTTTACATGTAAGAGGAAAATATATTTTTTCAAAACAATCTTCCTGATCTTTCTGTTCATCGGTGGTGAGAACTAAAGTTGATTAGATTTTACATAAGATAGAAACCCCATAGATAAAATAAACATATAATAAGTTGGATTTAAGCCATGCATTGTAAAATGTTATCAAAGGTACAACAGTTTCCTGTAATCGGTTGTTAATGGGTTGAATGTTGAAAATGTGGGTGGAAACGATGAGAAATTTCTCGAAAGAATTTACAAAGACGCACTGCTTGGACACTCCCCTCGACTGTGTCTTGGATCACTATTCACGGAGTTTCAATATGGAGTATACCACTTAAAAGTTATACGTCTCGCCGCCCAGATTTGATCACACTCGATTTTTTATGTAGGGATTCATCAAATGTCCATTGCTTGTTCTACTTTAACCTGCCGATCTTGCCAAGCCGAGAAATAGAATTTACGCCGCAGAGGAGACGTCTTATCCGCAGCATTTTGGCAAGAAATCAACTTTGGGTGGGATGTCTGCCGTATCAGAATATGCCAGTGGCATCGAACCATAAAAGTCATTTATTAAAAACGTTTGTCCTAAAATGACGCTTTAAACCATTCTGTAAGTCATTGGAATATACTTAAATATGCTTTTGAAGTTATAAAGCTCATAATATAACATCCTATATTCAACCTAGTATCCATTGATACGTAATTTGAACAAAACATTCCCCTTGCTATGCCCTTGTTATAAATAAATAGGAAATGTACCCCTTGATATCGAGTGCCTCCTTAAAAAACCATTAATCAAATATCTTTGTTGAATATTCTTTGTTTTCACACCAACAAGAAACAAACGCATGCTTACTACCTGTTCCCCTAAACTTATGTTTATGAAGTTGTTTACCGCAGGAGTGCGAATAAACTTAACTTTTCATACCATATGACCGAGGACGAACACAACATGCGTGCCCTAGGTAATTTTTGAAGCCGCGAACTTTGGAGTGCCGGTGCGTTTCCGCACAGCGGTTATAGTAGATAAACTATGATGCGATGGCACCATGTGCCTTCCTTTCAGAAGCAGTACGTGTGGGAAAGCTGAAATCAATGCTTGGAATGCAGAAAGAATAATTAAATTTTATGACTCGGTATTTGAGAGCACTTGGCTCGTGTATGTTATGAAAGTAGTCGATTGCGTTTCCAGGGTGAATGCGTACCGTATTCACAACATACTCGTAATGCGTATGGTGTGAATGCGTAAAGTAGGTACCCAATTAGAGCCTTAATTTCAAATTGAGATTTTAATTTTTATTTATCCTTTGTTTTTTTCCACTGCGTTGTTTTTCGATGAAGGTACATTCATAGAGTAAGGTATATTACTCTGTGGTACATTATATAAGCAATATAAAAATTGAATTACGTATAAAATCTATTTTTCAAGAAGTTGATTACGTTAGCACCAGCAGTATCAACCAATCTCTCTCGCAAAATGATGACGCAGTTGAATTAGCATTGGAATATGCGTTTATAAACTAGCCGTAGCCAGCTCGTCGACTTTAAAATGAAGTCATCACAAAAAATGCCTTCTCAATTGCCGGTGGCTCTCTGACGAATACGAAAATCTTCCTCTGGCGGGTGAACACTACTTCACAACGCTTTTACGAGTTTACGGTTTGGCAAAGCTGAAGCCCAATACGACTTGCAGTAAGAACATTTGATCGTTCAGCTTCAACGCTTCCCAAAATTTCCATATTCGGCCACATCTTACCCCTCCAGCCATTGATTTGGAGTGGGAACGCTCGGCGCGCCACCACTGTGGCTTATGAGGAATCATTCATTCGAATGGCAAATTCGTGTGGGAGCACAGTATAGCGTTGAGTGGGGAAGGGCTTACTGAAGGTAATCATGTCTTATTCATAGAAATATAAATATTTCAATAGATAATAATTGATAATCAATCTTTGTCTTCTCACAACTTCTTTTAAACATGACTATAAAGCAAACTTTATTCAATATATATTGTGCACATTGATAATTCTTCATTGTTTCCTCTTCCCTTGTGGGAAGATATGTTTCCTATTTTGGCCGTAAAAGAGGGATAAGATTGCATTATCAAAACACATGACATATTGTGCCACATTCGAGGTCTCATTATCACTTCTTTTTGGTAATTCTCAGGGTGTCCTAGCAAAAGAATAATAAGCTGCCATCAAGCCCAACGGTAATATCTCTGTGGATCGTCCAGGATTGCAGCATGCCATGGTAAGTCGAAAAAGAGGATATTAGAGCATTATGCTTTAAGCTAGGGGGTGGGAATTAAGTGATCGGTCGTTTTATGGCATTGCCATTTGCCTCGCAGTGGAGGGTAATCATCATTTCGGTCGCGTAACGCGAGTTGGAGGTAAAAAAACTATACGTACTCGAGCTTAATTTTGTGGATTTTATCCAGTTTAGCAGTGAATTTAATCTTCGTTGCATTCGGTGCGAGTTTATTGTTTCTACCACGGTTTGAAAGTTTTAACGCAAGTTTTTTATTTTACGTTTACAAGACAATTAATTGTTGGAATTGTCGGAAAGTTGGATAATTTTCTGATCCTTACTCGGTAATTTATTGACAAGATTTGAGAAGGTTATCGTCCTTTTTTGGAATTGTGGACTCGATACGCGTTCCTACCTATTTTTACCTCAAAATTTTTATTATCATTTTGAGCTTAGTTTTGACTGAGCAGCACTGCGAAATTGCCTTTGTGCATTTGAAATTCACTATATATTAACCAGAATTTCTTTTTATCCTGACCATAGAAATTCATTAATTATTCCATGGTTATCGTTTATTTGCGTAATATCTTCGTTTCGACACTGAAGATTATTTTCCTTTCTATTTCTTCACTACTTCTCAAACGCCTTCAGCTAACTCAAATTATATTTTTGAAATCACATTAACCATTAAGTGCTGCGCTTAGAATATCTGTCCTTTTAAGGCTCATAATTGCTACCCTTGCGTCTTTTTTTCGAACTTTTAGTAAGAGTAAAACTCCAAACTTGGAGTAGTTAATGCTTCCTCAGGTAACAAACCATTCTCCTTGTGCAACTGCTACATTACATATCACTTGGAACAAGCCAATAGCGGTTAGAATATTATCTTACTATGCTTTCTTCAATAACTTCCATCTCTCATGAGCTTTCATTTTTCGAGAATCCTCAAAAGTCTAGTCAAATATATCCAGCAGGTGTCAGCTAAAAATAACAGCCTTTGTTATCCATGCTCGCCTCTATACCTCCCTCCGCCCCTCAGTATTTTACGACGCATTGCGAAATTCCTTTATCTTTTTGTCCTTTTCACTCTGCCTTTCCCTCTGCGCCCTCCCCCACCCACCCTCACAATACCCGAGTTGAACAATTCCTCAAATCGCAATCGTGCAGCATATCCTTCCTTGACTCAAGGAGAGAGTCCTGCAGAAGCGCAGCTCCTTAGTACTCGATCACTCTACCGATTCGAGCGAGTCAGCGCCATTTGACTCGAAGTCTGAATGCCAAGACTACCCGGTAAACACGCCCTCTGCGAAACACTATGCGGGAATTTACGCGTAACTACGTCTAGATTCATGTGCAAGCCCATTTAGTCGATTTGCTCGACGACTTCTGATTGTTTACGGAGAATCCACTGCACCGTCCTCTCTTGAAGCCGTTTTACACCGGGCACGAAATTGCACAACTTCAAACTGCATGTTTTTCTCAATCGGGCGTGCATTCATTTACTAATTAGAGGAAAGGGTATTTTGCCATCTCGCGTTCGTGCATTCGCGCATGTGTTCTTGCAATTCACGACTTTACACGATGCAATTTGAAATGCACGTTCGTACGTACATCAGATTATGCAATTACGTGCCCCGTGTAAAACGGGCTTTATTCAATCCATGTACCTAGCCTGTTGGTTTTTGTTACACTTAAACTCATTTAGGAATGAGTCGAGGAAAATTCAATGCTATAAAATGTTATCATTACATAATTATAATCTCCTTGTGCAGAAACGGTCAAACAAGACAAAGTTAAGATTTCATGGCATTAAATTTAACTGTTTTTCATTACACGTAATAGACAATGAATAAATGTTATTTGTCATTCAATGATTAATATTTTGAAATATACTAAAAACGAACAATTATTTTGAGCAGATTTAAACTTCAGCTTCTATTTATGCCGCGAAGAGATCACTTCATTATTTATTTCAAATTTATAGCCCTTGGTCGTTCTCGAAAATTGACTTGGTGTGTTGGCTGGAGTTGGGTTTCCCGCTCCGATGGTCTGGGTTTGAATTCTGAATTTGAGTACTGAATATTATTTCCTAACCATTTGTCCGTCTTAGTTCTTTCAACTGGGAGTAGAGTGATGATGCGTTTGAGTTCTCTGCGCCAAAGCGCGCTTTCTATACATTTGGTTGATTTCAAAATTTGACTCCTCTATTTCCACTGCAAATAGTTGATTTATAAGGAAGAAACGTGAATCAGCTTCTTTAATCCCAATGCTAGTTTCCAAATTGTGATGGTCAGGCTTTGATATACCAGAAATGTAAACATTCTGAAGATATTTGGATATTACTTTGAATAATGACTTCACTCAATGGCTTTCTCGCAGTCAAGACGCAACATTACATCTACATACTACCGTCCAAGCCGCCGCAATGGCGTGTGGCAGTGGGTGTTGGGACACCAGTCGTGTTAGGGTGTAAATAAATGTTATAAGGAGGTGAAAAAGTGAAGTGTGTGGTCCGGGAGTGTTTTGAGTGTATCTCAGTTTTTATAGGTCACTTTTTCTGCGCAGAAAGAACGAACTTTTGTGCCTATCTGTTCGGTGAGTGTATCTCTCTTATTTTATCTTTCCTGTCGGATCTAAAGATGTAGTGAGGCGTCAAAATGATATTCTCCATGTCACACTGAAACCCACCTACTCTTAAGTTCTCAAGCATTCTATGTCTAGCGTGTAGTCTCTGAGTCTCTAGCGGCTCCCAACCTAATCCCTACAAAAGCTGGGAATCACTCTTTGCTCGCTCGTAGCAGTTTTGAAGGAAGCGTACAGCTTCCCTTTGTATTTTATTTATTTTTCGAATTAAATCGTTTTGTCCAGTGTCCCAAATGCTCACGGCGTATTCGAGGTGTGGCCTAACTAGATCGAAGTAGCACCTCTCTTTCACTTTTTCATCCGAGGACCTTCCTACTATACGCTTAATAACTCCTAGTTTCTTTAAGGCTATGCCGCATATGTTTAATGTACCTGCTCTCCACGGTAGGTCTGACGTTAAGGTAATTCCCAGATAATTTACTTCGTTTGACGATTTTATTTACTCCACCCACGGTGGCGTTGGTGTGTTGATTCCCGCAGGGTTGTTCATTTTACTGAGTTTTTTTTACATTTTTTACTTTACATTTACTAAAATTTTATTTATTTACTAAGATTTAGTTCAACTCCCTACTCCTGGAATCACGAGCTAACGTTGTTAAGGTCCGATGATAGAACTTCTAAGCCCGCATTTTCGTGGCAGACGACCGCATCGTCTGCATATATTCTTAAGTTTACTCCTAACTCGGGAGCTTAATTCATTTATTCAAATAATGCATAAGAGGAGGCCGATAAATCTTGCTCGTGGGACGCCGGATGTCACTCTTACCACATCAGAGCTACTACCTTCAATAACTACTTCTTGCTAACGATCACTTTGAAAGTCACGTATCAATTCACTATTTTTTTGTTTAATCCGCATGATTGTAATTTGAATATAAGATTTTTATGAGGAACCCTATTGAATGCTTTCTTGAAATCAAAGAATAACGCGTCAACCTTTTTTTCGTTTCGCTTGATTTTAAAATGTCATTGAGGAAGAGCGCAAGCTGTGTTATGCAAGATCTACCCTTCGGGAAGTCGTGCTGACTGCCGTGTAAGAAGATTCGATTGTCCACGAAGGCCATAATTTTGCTAACCATAATGTGTTTGAGAGTCTTGCATAAAGGCGATGTTAAATGTATAGGCCGGTAATTTCTTGGATCATGTCTGTTTCCTTTTTTTAAATATTGGCGTAACGTTAGCTATTTTCCAGTCTTGGAGTATCGTGCCTTCGGATAATGACTTGATAAATATCATTCCTAGGAATGGTGCAGTATGTGGCGCTAACTCCTTGAACACGCGTGCAGGAATTCTTTCTCGACCTTAGGGACTTATTATTTGTAATCGAACGTCATTAGTCATTAATTATTTGATTAGTCATTCCATCACGTTGAATATTGATGGCAGCCATCGGCGAATTAATGACAGGAGTGTCTGAATTATTTACAGTGTCACCCATAGTGTATAAACTTTTGAAGTATTTAGTAGCTTAGTATATTAGCTTTGTCTATACTGTTGGTGACTACTTTTCCATTTTTATCCAATAAAGACTACAGTTGAAGATTTTCCCAGAAGCTCTCTTGCGTAAGACCATAATGACTAGGGGTTTTTATCTAGTAATTCACCTAGTATTTTTTTGTCGAAGTTTCGTAGAGTAATGTGCATTATTTTCTTTGTTTTTTAGCGTTGAGCAGCGAAAATTTCTTTCGCCTCGAGTTCCGTCGCTTTGTTACCTAACTTCATAGAGTTTTTAAATAAGTTGTGCAATTACCTCTTGTCTCTTGAGCTCCCACCTTTGTGATTATACCAACAAGGTTCTTTGCTCTCACATTTAAGTTTAGGTGGAATGCATTCATCGATTACTTTGCGTAGAATTTACAAAAAATATCCCCAAGATACTTAAGTACTTTCGTGATTTGTAGTTACCAACTACAAATTCCTGGAATGAAGCTTCTAGCGCCTCTCTAAATTTAATGAAATTACGTTTTTCAAATAGATAGACTTTACGTTTTGGTTTTGCTCTAGGCTCTATGCTGATGTTTTTAAGGTCGCAAATATTACTTTATGATTACTAATACATTCGAGGATATCGACGTGTTTAATCATTGCAGAGTGGCTGACAGCTAAAAGGTCTCTCGTAGGTTAGTTTACTACTTTGGTTAGAGAGTGGTTCGAAAGTGCATTGTTTACTGTTTACTTGTCGTACGAATACATATTAGTTTTCCCTCATCTCCCGTTAGAGTGAGTTGAGGCCTCTCGCCACCCTTCAGGTCATTTTGAGTCAAGGTGAAAAACCGTGGATGATGGTCAAGGCCTATTTTACAGGAAAATTTTAATGGTATCTTGCCGGAATGCTATATTCCTATCTCAGGGTCTTATTTTTAACGGCTTTCAGTCGTATTGCCCTCGGAATCATTGCGACAACCATGAGTTAAATGGCTCGAGCCTTTGGTGGCTAGTACTTACCTCCAACCCCCGAAGTCTTCCTTACTTTCCTCCACATAATAATATGCATAGTAAGAATTATGATAATCTGACATAGCCTAATTTTTATACTTTGGAATGAAAATCTGAAAATCTTTGTTTTTACCTCGCTTGCGTCGACTTTGGCAATGGACTCCGCGGGGAAATGAGGAATAGTGGAGTGGTGGGCAAGAATTTGAAGGGAATGTCTTCGCCATACGTCGTGTTGGAGAGAAGAGCATAATGTTTTTGCCCTCCACTGCTTCCTCTTCAACTGACATTCGAGGGTGGCATTCGTTGATGACGTAGCTCTCAGGACATAAGAACAAATATTTGGGTATAAAAACGCCATTTCAGCATTCAACCAGAAGATTGATGGTTTTTATACTTATACATATATTTGAGAAGTCCATCATTCATGGAAAAAGGTGTTGAGATGGCTACCCGTTGCCTTGCCAATAAAATGTTTCTAGGCCCGTTTGTTGTTTTATCTAGCCATGGTAATTATTAAGTTAACAATGTAGACACTTGTGAGGTCGCAGCCACCATGCCAAATTTTATTGTGAAAGTTAAAACTTTTTAATTGTATTGTTGGTGACAGAAGTCACGCTCTCTTTGTAAAAAATTACCTCACAGCAAAACTTAATCCATCATCGCTGATGATATCTCGGAGCGGCCAAAACTATTTTCAAGCCTACTGGAAAATACTTCCTAAATGATAAATATTCAACTGAACTTATTCAGCATTCGACCATTTTTGTTTTCGTATGGAAATTGAGGCGTTGGCTACGAAAACCTACCAATCAGTCGATAAAATGCCCAATGAATGAATGATTGAATGAGTACGGTTTGCACGGTGAGCAGTTTTGGAATGCACCCTTCGATACTTCACCTTCAACTAGTTTAACACATCGAACTGATCAGCTGAGTTGGTATTTCTAATGTATGAGAAAATACAGATCCATTTGTCAAAGAAATTTTTTAAGCCGTTCTATTTTTGAACGTCTGGTCAAGTTGATATATTTCTGAATTTTCTGAATTTTTATTTCCTTTACCTACCTGAATGTCGAAGCTTTTTTTAGATCTAAATTCTTAAATAATAGCCTTCAGCAACATTATCTACTTTATCAAATTAGGGGACATTAAATATGTTTCTCCGCCGCAGTTCAAATGCTGTCCTCCCCAGCCATTTCTATGTACTCTTAACGGAGAAAACATAGGAGAGTGATGAGATGGACAAAACGAATTTGGTTTGATCACTTTCCCTATATATTTTGGTAACTTTAATTTCCAAGAATAATGAACTCACACCACCTGAAATATAAGAAAACCAGCTTTCTTTTATTTATTAAATAACAGAAATTCCATGTTATACATAAAGTCAATGGTTGAAATATTGAATAAAGTATAAATTTTTTCTTGTTTGAATAGTTCACTCTACCCTGAGGTATTTCTTTTTATTTATTCAATAACAATAGAATCACGGCTGCACAGTTTTTGACCCACCTCGTAATGTTTTCTCTCCCATCTCCTTTGAATACTTTCCGTTAGGTATTGCTGTTAATATTTCCACTTTTTCAGTTCCTTGAAGTAACCATCCCAAAAAAATAACTTTTTTTTCTTGTTTTATCGTCTCAACAACATAGGTATTGTCTTTGTGCCATACCCAGAACTTTTTCTTACCATGTCTGTTGGTATGTTTTATTTTATACTCCTAAACGAGAAACAATTGCATGCAAGTACATTCATTCTATGTCGAAAGATTTTGATGAGACAAAATATCCTGAGGGTACGAGAAATTCATTGGACAAGGTCGGATCTTCGGGAAAATTCGTTAAGGGACAGAGTTTGAGTCCAGAAAAACGGGCCAAATCTTGAAAACCATGGGAGTCAATGCGAACTTGAAAGCAAAGTTTATTATTTTAAGACTATAAAATGTGAATTCATTGGAGACAGTAAACTTAGGCTGATGGCTAAATTGAGTGCCAGAAAATTACAATCCGTTCCAAGATCGGTCACCAGATATTGCATCACTGAACTTGGTGGTACAGCTCTCGCGAAGGTTTATGGCATTCGGATGCGCGGCGTGATGACACATGCCATGATCATGCACATGATCATGCATGGCACAAATGCCATGTCTTCGCTATCCCCTACATCCCTTTTCCCTATCCCTTCCACCAAATTTTACCCCTCCACGACGTCTTCATCTGCGCATCCGAACTGTATCTGCGCATCAGAGCTGTACATACTTGCCAGCGAGGATTGGTGGTCAGGTAGGGTGGAGCATTCGGATGTCATAAGGCATAGTAACCAATAGTACACCGCGAAGCCCATTTGGTGTTTCCCCGCCCTTTTTCCTCACCAACCTCGCGGGTTTTCATCTTCTTACCATAACCTTCTATGCAGGTAGGTGCCACCAAGTTCTGCGGTTAGTATATTACGAAGCTATCGGTCATAATCAATCATGTCTAAAATTTGTGGAGAGTGTACTAATGAAATCCAGCAAAAAACAAATCCAGGCATTTTATCACAACTCTCGATAAACTAAAACTTTTGGAAAATCAATATCTATAAGTAAAATTTATTATAATCCTAATAATTATGTCCAAACTAAAACATTTTGCAAATTTTTATCTCAAATTCTATGAAAATATCATATTTACTTATAAAATATCCAATGATACAGCATTATTGTATTTTCTCTGATTCATTTGACCCATCCAGATTGCTAGATGGATAAAAATGTCTGTTTCTATTGTTAAATAATTATAAGTGGCAGAAATGAAAGCAATTGATTAAATTGGTAATGGCTGTTGACAAGTCATTGATACTTTTTCTGTGCTGTATAGTAGACAAATGTTTTCCTTATCTTCCGAGAAAGATACTTTGCTAGATTTTAGGAACTTGGAGTGGTAAGCTAAAACTGACAGAATGTCTTCCATCATGGAGAAGGACCCTTTAAGAAGAATATTGAAAATTTCTTTAACTAATGAGCTTAAATGCACGTATTTTTTCTCATTGGACAGCGACAAAATTATCTCTAGCGTACTTCACTATGCGTGCTGTGCTTTTTTTTTACTTTTGTTATCTTATGGGTTAATTTGGAATGGGTAATGCCAAATTGTTAACATGGTCATGATAAATTTAAATAACTGTCCTATACCACATCGGATATAATAAATATAATTTTGTGTTTTTCATCATACACTTTGGGTGACATAATTTCATTCTTTACTCAATGATTTTGTCCATTTATGCTTGAGATGCTTATTTAACGTCCAATTTGATGCTCCATTCAATAATGCCAACCAGTCCCAGATTTATTTGCTATTTCAAGACAGTGATTGTTTTAGAAATTGTAAAATTTAATGCTCTAAATATCTAGCTAACGTGAATTTTCTCCCGAATTAATGGCAATATGAATGAATAATGTAGCTGGACTCGAGAAACAGCATTAGGAATCAATTTGATTTTATGATCTTGTATGATATTGGTCTTAAGTTGCATGAAAGAGGAGGAAGTCCAGAGGGTAGTTCACTTAACCCACGAGTGTAGTAATCTTTGCAACCTATGCTTATGATTCATTGTTTTTTTTTAATATTTCACGATCACTGTGCATGAATCGTTTACACTCTACTCTGAACATGAGCGTAATTTCAGCTTTTAAACTGGGGTGGCAATGTCTACCGGGGGAAGGGGGGTCCTCCTCCAGATAATTAAAAAAACTAGCGTTAAATTGTTAGTTTTTTAAGTTTAGGCTAAATTAGGCATGCTTAATGAAGAATCAACAAAGTTCAAGCGAGTGCCATGCGTGTAGAATTGTATTTTCCAATTGTTTGTAAATTATTGAGATTTTTACTTCAAAATTCTGGGGTGGCAAAATACTTGGTTGGACAATTCTGATTTGGCAACTGCCACCCAACTCCAAATTACGCCACTGACATCTGAATGATGTGTTATAAATAACCTGTCGAGTGTTTTAGGCTATGTGAGGATTATGGCCCACTATTTTATATTAAGGTTTGTGTTTTTTTTTCGTTTCAGAATGAAATAAAACTGGATGGCGGATTCCACGGTTTTAAGTAGCCCACAAATTTAAATGGGAGTAGTCTGCTACCATTCTGCAAAATATGAGTGTGCCACCGCCGTCCATAGAGGCCATCAGTGTCACCAGTTTGGCCTACGGAGCTGTTAGAAAACTTTCAGCGGTCATCCCAGATGAAATCTTGTTAAGATAAGTACATCTGGATTTCACATCCTGGTATTTTTGTGTATTGATCGGGGGCTGAAGTCTAACCTCCCTTTATCGAAATCAAGTGAAAATGGGCATGCATTTAGTTTATCATTAAAATTCGTCAAATCATACATTGGTCGTTCAATCCTAAATTGTTGACTGCAACCCTCCATCATTCCCAATCCAATGCTAATACCCTTCCTCCCTGGTAGTTCTTCTTATGCACATTGCTCTTTATTTATACTCCTTACAAACCCGTTGTGTCATAGTTCTTTTCAATCCATCTGGTACTTGAGTAAATTATTCCGTTAAGAATTTACTCATACGATTCGCTACGAAATCCGCTATGAAATCACCAGATCCTTCATCTGATTCTTCTTTTCCATGTAGGATATGCTGAAGATAAATCGGATGGGAAAAGTGTTCCTTTACTCTTCTATTTAGTTCTTAATTTCTTTTTTCTCATCCAATTTATCTTCAGCATCTACCTCCAGCACCGAGTTTCAAAAGCTTCTAATCTTTACTAATATGCTTTTCCAATGGTGCATGTGTTCTATCCATAGATGGCCATGGTCCGCATGAATGTTTTCAGGTACCGTTTTCTTGTTCGTAGGTCCTACCTTAATCGAGCATGGGAGTTGTCTCATCATCATGAGCGCCTCCTAAGCTTGGAAATTCTGAATTTGATGTCCTTTTACTTCTTCCATCCCAAATAATCGTGCTTCCAAAGTAGGTGAGAGAAACCATCTGCTATAATTTCTCTTAACTTAGTGTGACTTCTGCATTCAGCTACTCTGCCGCACACTAGGATTTTAGTGTCCTACTTATTTATTTTTATCTTGCATTCCTTGAGCACTTGATCCATTAGTGCCATTTAGTGATCATCATGATTTCCTGCTATGCCTGCGATGTTATCTACGAAACGGAACATGTTTATTTCTTCTCCATTAACCTAAATTTATTTTAATCCAATCCTTCTTATATTGCCTCCTTCAAATGTATTTTAAACAGTGCTGGTGAGAGGTTGCAATCCTTGTCTTACTCCTTTGTAAATTTTAGCTTCTACTTATCTCCTGCCTCTCTCATTTGGATTCTGTCGGCTTGCTTCTTGTATACTTATTCCAGCAGTGAGATCCCATGGCGACCTGGGTGTCATATTTGACGATAGGCTACATTTCCAAGACCACGTAAAAAGGGTTGTGGGCAAGGCGATGGCGGTGGTTGGCCTACTGTACCGTCACACAGACATTCACGATCCCCTTGCCCTCAGAACAGTATTCTTTGGTTGTGTCCTCCCAATCTTAGAATACTGCTCACCAATTTGGTCAACTGCTTGCCCATCCACTCTGAAACTTCTAAATCGTCCCGTCAATTTTTTCCTAGCCATTGCCCGTCATCGCATTCCCTCCCTCAAGAATTCAACCCGTGAATCCATTTCGTCCTTCTTAGGAATTCCTCTGCTCTCCCATCGCCGTTCACAATCTGACCTGAAATTCTTACACAGTATAATGAATGGACAGCTTCGTTCCTGTGACCTTCTCTCTCTCTTTCCAATTCGTGTCCATCCTCGCCCCACGCGAAACTTCAATCTCCTATACATCCCGAAATTCCGTCTTTCCCTATCACAGCGGTCCCTGTTTTACAGAATCCCCTCCAAATTTAACATATTGTCCTCAGCGCATCCTTCTTCCCCTTGACCTCTTCTGCTCGCCCAACATATTCAAATCATTCATCAAACGGCACTTGGCCAATGGAACCCCAAAATTTGATTTAATTTTGTTTTTGTGTTGATGTTTTTATTTTTTATTGCATACTTCGTGTTTTTCGTTATTGTTGTTCTATGTTTATTTGTTTTGTTGCATCGACCAATGTAATTAGCCATTTTGCCGATTTTGGTTGTGTGAGATAAATAAATAAATTAATAAATAAATAGTTGGTAGATAATTCTTCTGTCACTGAAATCCATTCCGAGTTTTTTCATCAGTCTGAACATCTTGTTCCACTCAACGTTGTTGAAGGCTTTCTCTAAGTCCACGAATGTCACATACAGTGGCTTCTTAAAATGTTTAGTTTTATCCATCATTACTCTCAGGCAGAGTATGATCTCCCTTGTTCCTATTGTGTTTCCAGAATCCCAATTTGTTTTTCAAGGGGTTATCTTCAATTTTCCTTATTTTCCTTCGCATTATTATTCCCATAAGAATTTTTGACTCAATTTTCGGTGCTTCTCCCAATTCTCAGTTCTTGTCTTCTTCGGTATGGCAGCCATTCATTCATTCATTAATCTACCCCTTAAATGTGAGTTATAACGAAAGTCAGAAATAATCCTCCAGATTTTTACACGAGCAGGGCCCTATCTACCAACGCAATTTCTTTCTTCATCTCAGTACACTTCCTCTCCTTTTTTCCCACAGGTGCACACATCTTTTTACACTTATTTCTGATACTTCATTATGTAGCGTTAATATTCTCACTCTATTGTTTTTAGTATTATTTTTCTGATTTGTATATCACAGTGCTTTTCATATTGGCTGTATTCATGTACTGACGAGGGGTTAGATGGAAGAAGGAACTTAAGGCTCAATCTCGCCCCAATGAAGACGTTTATCTATCTATCTATTTTCTTCATCCCGCCCAAAAACCTTTTCTTTCTTCCCCTTTTCCGCTTGCTCAACATCCTTTCCTCTGTCACGGCTTTCTTGCCTGATGTTGTTGCTTGTCGTTGTTCTCTCTCAGAATTACCTCTTAACTAGCTTGTATGCAGTTTCAGTGTTCCACTTCTCCATGTTTTCGTTGATTTCCTCGCAGGAGCTATCTATCCAGTCCTCCTTTGCCATTTATGATTCTCGAATGTCTTCAATCCGAATCTTCTTATAGAGGAATACCTCACCTTCGTTTCAGGGGTTCTTGTATTTTATTATTTTTTATACAAGCTCCCTTATCTTTGTCATAATCCATAGCTGCTTTGTTTCGACTCTGTTACTCCCAAGTTGCTCTTCTACTGCTTCTGCAATTGCTCTCTTCAACTCATCCAACCTTTCTTCGATGCCAACTTCTCTATAATCTTTTTCCGCCAGCAATTTCGTGTTCCATCTTGGTTCATCTTTTGCTTTTTTTATTTTCTTATATCGAAGGTGGCTCTCTTTAACCACTAGTTTGTGGTCACTACTTTTATTCGCACTGGAAGAGCTCTTGCACTGCTTCACTTGGTTCTTGTATCTATTTCTGACCAGTAAGTAATCGAATTGTTACCTGTAGCTATCCCCTGTTAATAATGCCATAACAATTGTGAGTCCTTAATTTATTCTTTTAATAAAAAGAGGCTTAACTGGCCTAAACAATCCTAATCGTCTATTCGCAGACTCGGATGAAAAACTTGTAAGTGTGAATGCACCATCTCCATATCGCTGCTTGGCAATGCATGCGTTTTGAGTCCTTTTCTTTGCCTTCTTCTTCCAACTTACCCAGCTTCGTAGTCATTAATGTGTCCCCATCTTTCATATTCTTTCTTCCAATTACTCACTTCTTCAAAACTTTTCTTCCCAAGACGTTTCTCGCCTCTCCGCTTTCCTCATCATTGTGTTTTTACCCCAAGTGGCAGGTTCTGTACAACTCCTGTTTCCATCTGCGACTCTTCTATGGCTCTTACTTTCATCTCTTAGCTATCAACACTCTTGACGTCATCTATCACTGAGACACCAAAAGGATGTAAATCGTCGTGAATACATTAAAATCGAATGAATTTTTCATGACGAATTTCTTCCTGTTGATGTATTATCTTTGTACCTGTGCGCATAACTGCGTACCATGTAATTTTTGGATTTTCGCAGTGATTGGAAAATTATCAGTCTCCTCATTTTATCTTATGCTGTTCCCTTTATCGCTGGTGTCATGATACCTTTCCTTTTTGTAAAATGACTTGTAACATGGCTGATCCCGTTGGTTTCCTCTCAAATTATATTCACTGAGTTTAAATCCTCTATGATTCGGTAAAGCGCCTCAATCCTTACTCTAGTCAGCACACTTCATTTACTCCAGTTTCCTTCTATACTGCCTTTTAAACTCATCAACGATGAGTTCCAATCATTATCTTTAAGTCCTCTTTCAACAGCCATTCATCATAGCACCCAAGCCATATTTCTCTCCATAACATTTCATATGTCACATACTAGGAAAAAGAGCTGCCTAGTAAGTAAATGCTGCCTTTATTTAGTTATTTTTTCATTATTCACTCAACATGGAAACATCACTTTAGGGTGAACTCAGAACAATTACAACGAATCCCAGTCAGAGCATATAAGCAGCATATAGGCGCTATTTTTAATAATTTGGCACATTGTGTGCTTTAGGCATGTTTTCCATTACTTCTTTATGATAGTGCTCCTTAAACTTGAAAGAAATAAGTTATTTACAAAAGTTGTTTATATTAATTCAAAGTCTATTCAGTGTTACATTTTTACAATAGTTGCTCTTAACAATTCTTACATATGAAGTCCTCTTTTGCCTCCCCTTATTGGTTGAGACCATTGTGTTTAATTTCCTTAACAATTCCTCACTCTAGTAGTACTTCATAATCCGAATAATCTTCGAGTATAAGTTACTATATAGTAGCAAGCGTAACAGTAATTTCTCAAATATTTATTTTTAAATCTATCAATCATTTCAGCATACTTCTTTAAACTGTTCTCACCCTTATTCTCATTATCCTCAGTTTAATACCTATTTCTCTTGTACAATTATCCGTAAACGTACTGCGGAGAATTTATGTCACTCCTCTTTCTGGATTAATCTTCCAGTTACCATAATTTTCATATTTTCTCTATCATATATGCATTACTTTCGATTTCCCGTAATTTATTTTCACCGTGTAGGAACTTCTTTTTTACTTCCTTCTGATAATGTGCTGGATTGTCGTCACCTAGTTCCACCATGCGATGCAATCTGATGAAATTTATCTTCCATCTTCTTCCCTATACTTCTCTTTTTCTTCCTATACATTATTTTTTTTTATCTTCAAGGTAAAAGTTGAATAGTTCACGAAAGGAAGCAACCCTTCCTTACACCTCTGTCAACATTCGTCCCGATTATGAATGTCTAGAAATATTTTCTGCTTCCCAACTTTTTGCATAAGAATTAACTTATAATGTCAATGTTTGTCCTACATACTCATTTTTCAAGAATTTTTTGCCCATTGATTTAACCTTACTCAATTTTGCCCATTTTACTTAGTAAAAAACATGCTCAATAAAAAACTGTTTTTCTTTGCCTTACCTATGTATATCGCTCTTCAGCAATCCTATACTTCTAAATGGCGCTTATTTAGTATATTCCTCTAAAGATAAACAGCTCGTCTTATGCATCGTCATCCATACTTCTCATATGTTTCAGCATCTATTTTTTTGCAATATCAATAACGAAATATAATACCAAGCTTTTGTTTCTGTGCTTTCCTTACATAATGTTGCCTTTATATTTTGGAATTAATTCAATTGGAATTAATTATGAAATGTCTTGATAATATCTTCTGGAATGGGATGTCAGTTAATAACACGATTACCGTGCACTATGTGATAATTACTTTATTTCTTTCTGTAAAGTATTCCAATCAGTCCAAAATATTTCACGCAAATCTTTCTCTTCAATTTCTCGGTAGACCATTTGCTCCTTATAGAGTTTATCTCTGTTACAGAACCCCAGAATCAAATATCATCTACATGAACTGTCATGGCAAGGAGTTATTGAGTATTACACACAAGGTTCCCTTAAACACCTTAGCACTGATGCAATAAAGTGGGTCAATACTTTTAAGAAGACTTTAAATAATGATAAACTTCATTCTCGACAGGGTCTTGAAGACATGCGCTCTTCATATCAATATGGTCCAATTCTCAATTCTTCTGGACCACTATAACATTGAGTAATTGGACAATTTCCCTACCGCAATCTTGATTATATACATTACAATCGTTCTGATCCTTAACATTTGTAAGGCCTAAATACACCTACCTCGACTTAAAATCTTTAATTTCTACATCTTCATAACTCTTGATATTGAAAATCCATTATGAATCAACTACATTCTTCTATCCGCATTACTGATTCTCATTAATCATTTTCTTATAAAATTTTGATATCTTCCCTCAAAGCATCAGCCCAATCTTCAGCTTAATTACAAGACACCATCATTTATCATTACTCATTCAATCCTAAGATTGGTTAACTGAAGCCTATCCTTTCCAGTCTATCCTTTCCCATTCTAACTTCTTTATGTCCTTGTAGCTCTTCTGTTGCATATTCCGATTTAGTGGATCTATTACCTTGATCATTATCGAGGAGTTTTCCAATTTTTACTGTAATTTCCAAGTTTTACTGTAATTTCAAATTCGTTAAGTCTAAAGTGCGGCCAATTCATATGAACCTTGTCTCCCTGATAGTGCTCCATATGGTTTTCTGTTCTCCTATCCTTCCTTATCTCACCTCGTTTCTGTTCCTATCCGTCCATTAGATTTTCAGCGTCCACCTCCTACCACAAAGTTTTGAAATTCTCAGATCTCTTCTGTTCAAGCTTTCCAATGGTCCATCTCTCGAAGCAATCTAGTGCAACACTCGACACGAATGTTTTCAGTTTAGACTTCCTTTTGTTTTTTAATCATGAATGTTACCATAGCTTGAGCTAATCTTTGCTTAATGATTATCATACTTTTCCCATTCATGCTATGCAGCTTATGAGGTGGGTGACGTGTTCCACTTCTTCAAATACTCATTGTAGTTCGTCTGCATTCAGCTTCTCTCTTACACATCCTCGTTTTATTTCATCTTGATGAGGTATCCTTCTTGTACTCGATTCATTGTGTTCAAGAATGCTTACAGGTTTTCCGCCTCTTTTGCTCCACCTGCGATGCCATCGGAAAAACTAAGCATATTGTTTTTATCTACATTCAGGTTAATTCCCTTGATTCCCATTCCTTGGGCTTATTTGACACATTCTTACAATTGCTAAGTTGATTAGTGCCAGTGAAAGATTGCTTTGTTGTTTTTAGTTTATTTTTTTCCTGTCCATCATCTCATCGTGGTAATTTGGCTCCTATTGAGTTGGACTTGAAATATATAGCCTCTTTCAATGTCTTTGGCTCACCATTTTATTTGCAAAAAATGTTTGCATATTCTGTGACTAGGTTGGTTACATTTTGCATTCTTAGGAACTCATCCTGACTTATGAGGCCTCTTCCTCTTGGTTCTTCTCGTGATTCTCCCAGATTTTCTTCTACCCTGATATTCTCCTTTCTAAATCTGATGCTCTTTTCGTGACACTAGATGAGAAGTTTCTTCTTCATCTAGTTCATCAACAGTCTAAAACTTACGGTAATTTTCTCCTAAAAGTAGTTCTGGAGGCTCCTTATCCTAGAACAGAAAAATGTATCCTGAAAATGGAAATGTCTGGCTCAAAATGCTCTCCTGTTCCCTGTATCTCCCTTTCATGCCCTCCGGATAACTCTTCAACAGAAGCTGATGGCTCTTACACCATTGAATATTTTACCTATAAACAGTACTTGCCTATGCCAAACACCCCTATGGTGTTATGGGCTAATATTGCTCTTCCTTCAACTCCTTTTCACTTCAAATTAAAAGGGAAATTTTCCAATCAAATGTATTGTATTGGCACCAGTTTCTTGCATAGAATTTAGTAGAAATTGCCACACACTTAGAAACTTGTGTGGCAGTCTGGATTGTAAGAGCATACATCTTGTCATGGCCAACAAGTTCTAGTGAAAACGTTCTGCTATCCAACAGCCTTTTCTTCGTAGTAAGGTTCACATTCTTACCCACATACTCTTCACAGCTATCTCTTTTCAATGGCAGTAAATTACTTTCTTGCAATGCCAGAACACTTGCTGAATTCTTGAACTAAGCGAGAGTATTAATGTTTTTCCACAAAATGGGAACTGGCTCATTTTTTTGATAACTCATCGAGTGAAGGTGCCAAAATATCCACTTCCACCCAAATATTTTGGCTTTATTTTGCCAACTTCGTCGAAGTGAGCCAGCTCTGTTGCTTTCCTTGTCCTCTTCTCATTAAAATACTCAGTAAATTTCTTATTTTCCATCCTCCATAAAAATGCAAGGAAGTCTGGAATCTAATCGAATGCCATAAAAGGTTATGCCATTCTGCACTTGGCACTCTTACTGTAAATTACACATCTGGTTTCCCTGAAAAATGTGCATTTCAAGTTGGTACATTCCATAAACCTTCAAGATCCCCCTCTTTACCTCTCCTTTTTCATCAGATACGGTGACCTGACCTTAGTTAAAGCTGACATCACACCTCCGATCATTCAGAGCTCTTATTGGCATAAGTTGTATAGAATGCCTGATACATTTACAGTATCATTCAGAAAAACAGTGGTACTTCCATGATCATCATTCAGTTGCACCTTGATTGGAACAACCGGTTCCATTGACTTTTACTGAAGCTCTATTGGCAACCTCAGCCTCATCTATGAACTCAATGAAATTGTCAAATAGCTCTATTTAGGAACGCACATGATTTGTGGAATCTGAATGAAGCTACCATTTCTGCTTTTCACACTCAGCATTATAAAATCCTTTAATAGCACTATATTTACATATATTCACTTTCCTTTTACCTTCGCTTCTCAGCAAATCCATGCACATTCCTACATAAATTCTCACTTCTAGGTTGGAAGCTGTTTCCACCAATGTGATATCGTCTCCCCAAAATTGTTTCAAGTATTGTCACTCCTTTTTTTACTTCTCAGATTAATTATCCAACTTTAACCAGTTTTGGGACTTAAGTGAATAACATGATGATTGTAGATTATATAATAAAACTATTGCTTTGCGCAATCAATCACATTGCAAACTAAGCTAAGCATTTAGCTAAGATGCTCAGCTGTTTATATCGTTGAGTTATCATTTCCACTGATAAACATGTGAGCCTATCTTGTAGCAGTTCACTCGGAAATACTCCTCATTCCGCGATCCTTTGAAGAAAAGTCATTATCATCTAACGGTACCATGAATACGACCGTCTGATCAACCACAAATAATACCTGCAACAATATTTGCTTTGTATTTGGTGATGTGTATGGGTTACAAAATATTTAATCATTGGTTATATGGGTAGCTTGTCTCAAGGCAATATTTTTAAGCGGGCAACTTCTCTTAGGGCACTTTCTCACTTTGCCTTCCTAGCCAAAATCCTTATAGATATATTTTTGTGATAACTCTTTAGATATAATTTTACTGTTACAAATAAATATAAACGTTGTTGAAAATACATGTTCAGACATAGTAAATTTTCACGGAGTTCAGTGTTTAGCGTTGTGGGATGCTGATAAAATAATTCTCGTATTTGTATTTGAATCTTTACCAAATACTTTTGAGGACGCTGAAAGAAGCACATTCTTCTTAAACTGCACGTAATATTTTCATTCTGCTCAGATTCTAGAATTCATTGTATCATTTGTAATAATATCAGTGAAAGGATAATGTATCAACATAGCCTTTTCTCAAAACTTCACTTTTCTATCGCGATTCTTGCAAAATATTTTGTTCGTAGTCGTATGGCTTCCCTAATCAATGGCACTTCAATTGTCTAAAATTGTGACCATTAGCTTCCATCTCATCGGTGTCAATCGCCCTCTACCCAAGATAGTCTTCGCAAAGAGGTCGTTCATGCATGATTACTAATATATGTATCGTTGTATGTTTTAAACCTCATGAATAACCGAATGTAAACGGCAAGGAGAATCGAAAAGACTTAATGAAAATATTTAGTTCCTTCCGATAGTAAGTGAAGTAGTTACTTCCGAAAGTTAAAACAATATTTTTTACGTCTATTTCTTCATTTGTCACCCAGTTCTAAAGGCGGCAGGCCAGGAGATACCACGGTCTTAAGTAATCACTGACCATTCAGAAATACTGTGTGATAAACGTATTATATTATCGTGTTATTTATAACTTAAACAGAATAAAAATATATTGCTTTTTGGTTGAATAGTTCTACTAAGCATTGAATAAATAACTTAAAATTAGAGAATTTTTTTTAAGATTATCAAGAGAAGAATTTGTGTCCCCACCATTGGCCATTCAATCCCAAATTTGGTTGACTGTAGCCCTACTTCATATCCCACCCATAGCTAACTTCTTGTACCGTTGTAGCTCTTCTATTTAATATCCGGTTTTAGCTGGCCTATGTATTTCTCCCTCGATCTTCCTTGCTGGGCCTCCCCTTCAATTTTCCCATTCACTATGTTCCTCACCACTTCGTTATTTCTCAAAGCGTGGCCTATCCACCTGGACCTTGTCTTCCTGGTAGTCCTTCATATGGGTTTCTCCTATTCTTCTGTATATCTCATCGTTTCTGATCCTATCCGTCCACTTGACCTTTAGTATTCACCTCCAGTATCAAGTTTTGAAAATCTCTAATTCTCTTCTGTCCCAGCTTTCCAATGGTCCATTTTTCTAAGAATATAGGGCAACATTCCACATAAATTATATTAAGTACTGATTCCTCATTCGTAATTTCATTTTCTTAAAGCAGTAGAGTAGTTTTTTCAGCATGTATTCTTTTTTTTAATTTAGCTATTCTTGGTATTTTCATTCCCACGCTATGCATCTCCCAAAGTAAGTGTATTCAGTATCTATTGTAAATCTCCCAAAGTATTCCAATTGCTCAAGCACCTCCACTATTGGCGTGTAACGTTTGCCTTCAGCTTCTATCTTCCACACAAGAATTATGGTGTTTCTTCCCGTTAATCTTCATGTTACATCCTTGTATTACTCGATTCATTAAGTTCGAGGATGCTCGCATGTCTTCTGGATTCTGTACTATAAATTTGATGTCATTGGCGAAGTGGAGCATGTTGGTTTCTTCCCCATTCACCTTTATTCCTTTCTTTCTCATTACTTGGGTTGCTTCTCTGAGCATTATGCTGAAAAGTGCCGGTGAAAATTAGCAGCCCCGATAATACTCTTTGGTTGGTTGGCATTCATCCGTTCCTTTGTCTAATTTAGCTTATTTTGTCTTTCGTTCTTTCATCTCATCGTGATGACTTGGCTCGTATAGAGTGGATGGATTTATCTTCCGTCTGCTTTTCTCCCTCAAAGTACTATCTCACGAGGCTCTATGCTTTATCAATATCTCCCTTTATTCTTTCATGTTTCCGTAAATTTCCTCTCCGCAGCTTTCATTCCACTTGGTCTTCTTGAATTCTCATATTAATATAGTTATGTTGCTTATTTTACTTGGGTGCCTCATCTCCATTTATTGGGTTCTTGTATTTTCTTCTTTCGTCTGTCAGATCTCTAATTTTATTTTCGATCTGTTACCGTTTAATACCCGTTCTCTTGAACGTAACTGTGTCCGGCGAGACGTAGTGGAAGAATATCATAGTTAAACACAAAATTTGATAGCCCTATTCCACAGATTTATTAAAAGGCACAACGCGTTTCAGCTATAAAGCCATAATCAGGTTCCTGATGATGGCTTTACAGTTGAAACGCGTTGTGCCTTTTATTAAATCTGTGGAATACTGCTATCAAATTTTGTGTGTAACCCCGTGTTCTTACTCACTTGTTGATCTTCTGCAGTTTCCGCCATCGCCTTCTTCTGTCGATTACATCTTTCTTTTGTTCTGCCCTCCTTTCTTTCCTCCTATTTTTCATGTACTGGCTCACTGAAACTTTCCTTCATTCGTTTTTACCGCGAGTTGCCATATCTCCATCATACTTCATCCTTTTTAACTTTTTGTATCTTGGATGGCTATTCACGAACACTAAGTACTTATCGCAAAATACATTGGCACCATAATATGTCTTGCATTGCCTCACCTGGTTCCGGTGCCTTTTATAATCATGTAGTTCATAGTGTATTTAAATCTGTCTATGGGCATCTACCATGAGTATCTTCTACCACGATATCTCTCTAAGAGTGTGCTATCTACATCCATATAATTTTCATGGCAGAATTGTACCATAATTCTTTCTCTTTTGCCATTTCATTTACCGAGCTTATTCCATCCTTGCCATCGCCCACCACTGCATTTCAATCATCCATGATAATTATTTTCTTCCTCTTCTCTGTGCTTCTTTCACCAACCTCACCTAAGTTTTGATCATAATCAGTAGTCATCCCGATAATTGGTTTGTTTTAGCTCTCCAGTCCTGAGTCCTTTCCGCCAACCGCATAATCAATAACTAGTTTTCATGTCAACATCCCTTGTGAGTTGTTAGGCACACTCCATCCTTTGTTTTCCACGATAATTCTTCGCATTCATTCTTCCTTTAAATGCTGTTTTTGGATGTTTTTTTGAATTTTCTCATGAGCAGTGTCAATCTAACATCTTTTCTCCAAATTAAGGGACTTCTTTACTGTTGATTCTCTCCGGGAATTTTATGATTACCATTCTTTAATGTCATTACCCTTTCCGCACGACGCATTTCCACAGATTCCAATATTTTCTTATCAAACTGCTGTGTTTGTCCTAACTCCTAATATCAAGTAGTTTGATTCTAGACTTTCTTTCATCATATTGGTATCGTATCTTGATTTTGCCTTCGAATACCGGCTGCTGTCTAATTTCCCAATTTATCAGGTTGTCATCAATCTTGAATGTACACAAAACTCGGCGTACATATGACGGGTCTTTTTAATTAACTGCTCTGTATTCATGTTGAAACTCAATAAGCAATAGCTTACAATATCATTGATTACAATTTTCTAGCGTAGCATATAAAAGTAGCATGTTAGTGCATGAACACCCATCAATTTTAGCATAAAAATTCAATCGTGTAAATGAAAATAGTCTGCTTTTTATTAATTCCTGGATCCATAGCGTTTGGTTGCTTCTTCTCAATGTTTCGCCTCCTCTCCTGGAGGTGCCGTCAGGTAAATTATTTTCGTTGAGATTCCGGCCGCCATAGCCACGATATAACAGCAGGTTCCTAAGGGTCATTATCAACGGCAGGCGGTCAAACGTGATGAAATAACAAAAAGAAAAGTATTAAAAATTGCGGGAACGTATAATGAAATGGAATGGAAATAGTTTGAATTGGGAATGGCGTGTTTTTTTAAATTACCGAGTGGGTGGTAGCAAGTACGCTCTTGTAAATAAAGGGGAATGGATACTACGCCATAACAATGCTTTATCTGACCGTTGCCGTTTACACATTTATCTGATGGTAGCAGATAAAAGTTAATAATTTTTTCACCTTAAGCGTTTGAAATATGCATCAGTGTGGTAAACAAATGCAACATAAGTTGGTGTAAATTTTGTCGGAGAGAAAATTTAGCAGAGGTGTTAGCAAATTTCATCTTTTAAATTCTTAGCCGGCACAGAGGACCTTAAACGATTACTGCGAGTAATACGAATGGCTAATACTACTTGTCGACTTACCATTTTTTCTCCGTAGTACTAATTAAATTCTCGCATTAATATGAAAAGAGCAAGTTCTGTATGGTAACGTTGACTGTGTCCCATTCGTGCAATTTCCGCATGTTTTTTCCTTTCGGTTCAAACTTCTCGTTTCATTTTTTCAATGACATCTATTTTTCAAATTATGTTGTCAGTGGCGCAGTTAGATCTTAAGTCCCACGGAGCCCTTCTGAATATGTTGACCTATTTTTATATAAAAATCAAAATAACATGTAAAACATTGAACAGCCATGGAGGCATTACGCAGATTCTTAGTATTTCCTTTACTCGCATCATTTAACTGCTGTCATAATATATAGCGGTCCATAATAAATTGTGATAATAGCTAATTGATGTGAGTGAAGGAAATATTAAATAATGATATTAATATTTTTTTAAAGAGAACTCTCTTCGAAACGTTAGTTGCAATAGGTACTCGGTAACAAATAACATTGTCAAAGAGTAATAAGGAAGCAACATTTTTATTTCAATGTACTTGAATCATAACTCTGTTTAAATGAAGTCAATTTCAGCGGTAAAAGTTTCCTTTTGGTTACAAAGTCCAAAAAATGTACCGCCCGGGACTGACTGCTCGATCTTAGCTATGCCACTGAATCTAGCTTTCTAAGAAGTTCATTTCTTTTCATGTTTTCAGTACAAGATGCCTCGGAGTTACTCCAATTCGCTGTCATGATGTGGCGGGAAAGCAAGCCGACCTGTTGATGCCCAGATCAGCAATCAGATGTTGTGGACCAACCAGGAGTGTTCATCTGACATCATTTCTCTCATGATATATGATTGAGCTCCTTCACATACGGTGGCTATTGTGAGTTCGGTGTGATACGAAGTACAACTCTCGATTCTCAACGAGGCGGTACTTAAGTGCATCAACTTCTAATAGCAACCGTGTGTGAAGGAGTGCAAATACGTTGGGACCAAATGTATCATTTAAGAACAAAATAAAAATTTTCTCAAGGACCCTACTAAAATTTTAATTTCCAAAGCCTCGACGCTGGACAGAAGACCCTAATAAGCAAGTTGGACTTATAATAGTAATTTTAGGAAAGTTTTCACGAAATTTTGAAAAAATTAGCCAGATTTTGGTCAATTTTTCCAAAATGTCGTGAATTTTAAAACTTTTTATTTTGAACGTTAATAATTTTTTATTCAACTTTCAAATTTTTAATTTATGAAATCTCCTCCTGATTGACAAGTCGCGAAAATATTCTAAGTCCAAAACGTAAACAAAGTCAAATGCTGATTGGATTGTTGAATAAATGAGAATGTTGTGGATAAAAGGATGTCAAAATTGATAAATAATGCATTTCATGGTCAACTGTTTTATTGGTAACAAAGATCAAGGAATTTACATAAATAACAAGTAACAAAAATCAAGGAAAGAACAGACAGAAATAACAAGTAAAAATGATTAATTATAAAAACATTTCATGAATTTGCTTTTAATTGGGTGCAATCTCACAAATCCGGTTTCAATCAGGTAGCTGCATAATACAAATGCCATTTAAGAAATTTTTACACTTTGGTCTTTTTCCACTTCACTATTTAACTTTGTTGAATGAATCAACTTCTGAATTTGTAGCACTTGTGCTGGTGGCTCTTCATTCCTCTCCGATCAACCAACTGATGCAGGGATTGATGATCACATGACTGCTTATCACGATGTGTTTCTCCACCTGAAAATAGAAAATGTAAATTAGTACCAAATTCTTGGACGGGACAGCATGTAAATTTCTAATTTTGTCACCACATTGTTCTAATGAACTATGCCTTTTGGATGAATGAAATTATACGAGGTATAACTTAAAAAGTGTTACTGAAAAAACTATTATTTAACGACTTGACAAAATTGCATAGTTGAGCAACCACCTTGTGATTCCAGCTAATAGTTTAAGAAGTTCTTTCACAAGAGTCGGCTATAATAATAGAAGCAATTGCTAACAGTGTTGCATCAAATGATTTAAGTTGGAAATTTTTACGAAACCAAATGACCATAGTAAGTTTAACTTAAGTTACTCACTGGTGATAAAAAGTTAAATCTGATCTTTTGTTTGGTCTTTAGCAGAAGCTTCATCGCCGCGAACATTTTTTACTTGAAATCAACACAAATGAATCTTGAGCTGTCGAGTGATCCAAAAGGCCTCATAAGTCATAATAGTGATTATTTTCAACTATGTAAGTGGACGATGTAACAATTAGCTTCACACCTACACTATCCTGGAAGATATGAATTTAAATTAGTGTAAATTTCCATGTCGTTTAAAAATTTAGAAATTAAGCAACGTATCGGCTTTAGCGCCTACGATGTACACAACTAATGAAATGGGTACTTAGGCAAACTAAGCTTGACATCAAAATCTAAAAGATATTTAATGTCCAACTGAAGTCTCCAATAGTGCATTTATGAGTTGTGATTTGACAATAAGAAAATTCTACACAAGTATTGATTTGGACTGACAAGTATCTTACGTCATTTCTCGTCATTAAAGACAGCCTAGCAGACTTCCTACGACTTTATTGCTTATCAGGTGCGAGACGAAGCAAGGCTAAGAAGGAAATTACACGGCTTTTGACGATGTATACTTCCATATGATGTTAGACAAGATATTTTGCTTATCAAAAGTTAAGTCAATCGGAGCAAATAAAATTGTAATTACAAATTTTCAAGAAATTGATTTCACTCCTCGAGTGAACGCTCTTCACAATATTATTCAATGGACTTAGGAAAACAATCCTCTTAAGCGTACGTTGTTAATCCATAATTGACACCACCCCGCGTTCATACCTACATATTACGGAGCAATTGGAAGTTAGGCTGATTAATGCACTGGCCGACATTCACCCAAGCAAGAACCATCAAACAGCTATGAGGCCACAGAACATCAAACATTGTAACCGAATTAAGGAAGAGCTAGTCGAGTGATCAACTGAATTGAACATTTTAGTATAAAAAATGAATTAACGAGGCATGACTTTACTCTCTCCTAATCTTCAATAAAACCCCAACATTTAAGCATTAATGCCTATCTGCCCGTTTAAATATAACTTTCCCTATTTTTAATATCTGGTAGGAGGCACATATTTGGTAACATGCATGAAAATGAGAAATATTTTTGCTACGATAAGTTTTAAGTATTTCGAAATAAATTCACTTGGGCAATGGTTGAAATTAATCAAAATGTTAACGATGATACTTAAATGCTTGCTTTCAAGTGTACCCTTGTATCCCCGCGTAACCACGATCCTGTCGAGTTAATTATTTAAAAGTTTTTATTATACCCAATTGAGGTGTAAAAAAACTAAGAAATTTTCCTAGAAGTCTTGCCTAGTAATATGTTCCCTGAAGGGTAAAAGAAAAGACACTAATATAATGGAATATTGATGCATAATGTAAATGGGAATGTGAGTATTTTCAATAAATAAGTAATGCTTAGCTCTTTCCAATTTTAATTTTATTGAAAACCTTAAAAATTAAACAAAAAAACATTTCACCATTTCAATAAGACCAGTTAAAAGGCACTCAGAATAATAAACAAACAATGTGTATAAGTATATTACATTGCCAAACGTCACTTCTCTCAGCTAGGAATTTTTTTTTTAATTTCTCTGCTGCAGCGCTAATATCTCTTGACTGTTTGCTGATCACGTGAGCATTGCACAGAACAATTAATATATTGACTTTTTTGCTCAAAAATGTTTCAAAAACTATTTTCAATATTTTTTTCATTTTTGGGAATCATAAACACATTTAGCTACATTTCCCACTGCTTTCACTTGGGTAGTGCAAAACAGAGGAAAACACAAAGTTCACCACAAGAACACATCCTGTAGGTAAAGCAGGCAGCAGGTCTGCTAGTAAAAATTTCATACATTTCTTCTAATTGACATTTAACCTTTACTTTTGTAGCACAAATGTATAAGAGTCTAATTTAATTAAAACAAGTTATTTTCTCGAGTTTACATATTAAAGTTTGGCGCCATGTACTAAATTAAAAATTGAATATTATGATTAAATGAACAATACAATGATACGTTTTTTCAAGTTCACTGTCAGCCGTATCATTTTTACAGGCCCATTACCAAGAATTAACGTTTTAGCCTAAGCCTACCCTGAAAAAGAACGGCGTGATGGGTATCTATTACTTACGTAAGGAATTTCTGAGAATAGATTTTAACTACCACACACCCATGAAAATAGTTCTAAGTAGGCCACCAGATATTACTGTAACAGTATATTAGTTCAATGCATTGTTAAATACAGCTGTCGCTAAGGTGAGCCAGATTTATTAAGGTAAATATTTTAGGGAACTGATTGAATTAGGAGATAATATCATAATAATATTGAAACATGTAAAGCCTGTAAAATGCCTCAAGATAAAACAAAGCATCAAATAATACAAAACTGAAGTGAAAGATAAAAAAACACTGCCATGGAAGTTAAGGAAACATATGTTTTAGAGTATGTACCGATAGGAGTATTTAATTATAAAATACCCCATGACAATGAAGGAAAATTCGTTAATGTGCAAAGGGTGTTATTGGAAACAATTACTTAACATTAAAGGGATGAGATTACTTTTAGACTATCGTTCTTTGTCCCCCACAATATGTCGGATAACCGCTTTCCAGTTTTTCTTTAAAAAACTGGAAAGCTCATCGCCAAGGATCAATGCTCTGTTACAACGGTTGAAGCAAAATTTAACGGAGGCAGTTTTTGACTATTTCATTTAAGTATCACAGCTGACACGTTATATGAAACTAGAGAAAAAACGCCGAGAGAAATAACTCGACAAAGGAAACCATTAAGCGCGATATTTATTTTACATATACCAATTGGTTGATAAGAATGTGGGTATGTATTTTGGGCAAGAATAATGATACGAGTATAAGAATTGAGCAATTGTTTTGTTTCCATTAATACATTCTTTCTTCTCCCTTCTGTTTATTGTTATTGATATCTTACGAATGCATTAAAACAAGAATAATTTTGTTTTTCACCAAAATGACTACAGGACACAAGGTTATTCTCAGAAGGTTTGTTCGTACACGTAAAATCTTTGTATGCAATTTATAGTCCAAACCATAATTGCTATTTTCAGAGGATGCGGTTATTGAAACAATTATTTCGGATTATTAAAAATTAATTTATCGTTTATCTTAAAGGTAGCTAGTTGTGCTTGGTTGATTCAACATGGAATGATCTTTCATGATCAGCTATCAAATAAAAATCCCTAAAATCGGAAACCATCCTGTATATAAGGTTGATAGTGAATTGCTGTGTTAAATCTGGGTGCGATTGAATCTGGAGTAATTATGCAGTAATGCGGCGAAGTTTTGCATTTCTGTTAAATGCTCAAAAAACAAGTTCTCGCCATTCCCGTGCGAGAAAGAGTATTTCGGCAGAAGATTCATGAACGAGCACTATATCTAGAGACTGCATATCACTCAAGAACAAATTATTCATATCCCTTGTTCAAAAAGGAAGAGGGCAAATCGAGGATGAAAGACTTTAGCATCTACAAATCTAACTACTCCCCCTAGTAAGGAAGCTGTAACATTTTTAAGAAGCGAGTTAGCAAAACATCTAGAACAAATTTGAAAATAATCAAAGAACGAACTCAAAGCGAAATCTCCAAAATAAGTCAAAGAAAAACCAAGAATTAGCGATGCATCAAATAGGTCTTCAATGGAGGGGAAAAATTTGCGAAAAGGAAAGAATCCTTAACAACGAGAAACTCGCAAACGAAGACAGTTCGAGTGACGAGGGAGAAATTAGATCACGCCCATTCTCCGATAGATCAAACTCAATCCTATTTGACAAGTGCTCAAGGCAAACTCAGTGCTTGTTCTGAGGAGGGAGTTCAAAAAATTCAAAAACTGTAGAGCTCTGGATCCAATGCATGATGTTCAAGAAATGGACTCGTTCTCTGCAGTGGACGCGATACCGATGTGTATGTAATTTCTAGTATAGAGTTTCATAGAAATTTCGAATGACAGTTTCAAAGAATGATAAAAAAAAATATTCTTTAATTTTGTGCTTAAAAAATTGAAAGAGTTAATTTTTATTTAATTGTCAAAGATTTCTAGTTTTAATTTACAAAGATCTTCTTATGTTATTGTTTTAATTTGGTTTTCTAATTCAGTAGTGAACAAAACTATTACACCACTAATAAAATTGAGAAAATACTTAATGCAAAAAGGCCCCAATTTTTTAAATTATCGATTTCATACTACGACCGAAGTCACCATCATCTCACACTGTTTATAACAATTGCGTTCATTTAAGAGATTTGTATAATATGTGCAGAAACAAATAACATTTAAGAAAGATAAGATTGCGAATGTTAGCCAATATTTGGTCAAACAGAAATATTACAATATTTTATTTTGCTGAAAATATTAATTTACATATTCCTCCACTGCTCTACACATTAATCTACCATTCCTCCACTGCTCAAAAAAATCATCAACCCAAATTTAAAGAAATTCTCTGAAGAAATTTGTTAAGCCGAAAACTAATTACATTAATTTTATTGTAATACTTTGGAGAAAGAGTCACAAACTAAAAAAAGGAGACCTATTCCGGTAAAATAATTCTGTAAATTATTGCATTGACATTAGCTATCCTCAATTCTATCGTGGGTTTGACCTATACGATACAATAAGAGAAACCACGACATATTGCAGGTACTCATCAATTGCGCACAATCGTTAACTTTAACCACGGAAAAGCGACCATACAAAATAACTACCTGCGCATAGAATACTTCAGAAAATATTACAGAGTTAACACCCTCATGCTACACGCCCTTTAGACGACACACGAAATACAGTATAGATTAATATTAAGTAAAAACATTAAAATAAAGCCTAGATTAATATGAAGTAAGAACAATTTATGAAAGATAATGTACTGTCTTTAAATGTGGCAGAAATCGAAAAAGATTGACTAGAGCCAGTAAATCAGCTTAAGATAGATTACCCCTGGTGTGTGAATAATACAAGGATGGCGCATTGAGAGCATCGCTTTTGAAACACGCTTTTATTATTAGCTTCACCTGTATGTTTGTTTGTTAGTAACCGACTCTTTTGGACTCTATTTTAACCCAATTTGAACGATCAGATTTCCTTAAAACTTTTTAGACTCGTCAAGGACAGATGAGAATACAATAATTTGATAAGATTTTCTCAATATTCTAATCAGGATCGCCAGGACTAATAATTTTCTTCAATTGAACAGATCCTTTGCGTGAGAATTAGAGGGATAGAGTAAGCGCCATCAGTGTGTTGATCGGAAGGTGTAGAGGTTAACGCCGTCTACTCTCACCGAGGGGGGCCAGAGTTCGCGGCTCAATGAAGGACGTTTTTTTTGTTGTCTTTAATTTGATCATTTAACGGCCAGTTATAATTTAATTTTAATTGCTGCAAGCTTAGTCTGGAGAAGAATTTTTTATCGTCGTATTCGCTTTTCGTATTTGCTAAATTTGTTTGTCTGTTCGTTTGTAATCGACTCCTTAACACTCAACTCCGAAATAATTCTTAACGATTTCACTCCGAAACTAAAAAACACACTTTAATGATAACTCAAACAAAAAAGTGAAAAATAAATATAGTTAAAAAACACGCTTTAATGATTAATCAAACTAAAAAATGAAAAATAATTCTTAATATATAAATAAAAAATAAATGAAAAATATTAATATTATCATGAAAAAAGCGTGGGGTGCTCGATATATCAATTCTTGAATATATTCAATCGGTTCGATTAGTAGAAAAATTGTACTAAAAATATGGCTCAAAGCATAATCTTTTCCCGCATTTTCCATTCAGTAATTTGGGTAAACAATTACAAAAGGCATATCAAATTAACTAAGCGACGGAGCACCCCACGCTTTTTTCACGATAGTATTAATATTTTTCATTTATTTTTTTATTTCTATATTAAGAAATATTTTTCACTTTTTAGTTAACATTAAAGCGTGTTTTTTTAGTTTTTTTAACTTAATTTTTTTCAATTGCTTCTGTAATGTGAGATGTGAAACTCTCCAAATATTAGTAATGCATCATGTAACTCTCCAATGATTGATAACCAGAGAAAAAGTATTTCCAGTGGAAAAAGCTACAACGGAAGGCCGCAAATAGCGTAAGAATAGTAAACGGCAAAAACTAATACGAAAGAAAAAATAGAAATGTAATATATAGCTACATGTGAAAAGTAATTTAGGAGCGATGGCCGAACGAAAATGATTAAGACCCCAATTAAAATTACCAAAAGATACTTCGTTTAGCATGTAGAAGCATTCTACAATGCTGGAAATACTGCTAACAAGACCATGGCCAAGCACGACCAAGTAAGTTCCACTTCTTGGCGTCACAAAAAATGGAATATTACTTAAAGTATGTGCAGTTAACAGAGGCAATAACGAACGTAATTGGCGTATGCCATTGAAATGCAAAACTATGTGCATTTATTAATTAAGAACGATGATTATTCTTTGGATTTTCGAAAAGGATAGAATACTAGAGATTGAAATTGACTACGGAATTTATTTAATAAAAAGGAATTCCTTCAACAGCTGCGACATTATCCAAGTATGAAAATGGGCAAAGATTTGGATTGGAAATGCAGTTAAGTAAACGTTAAAATACGTCAGAATAAACTATTCGTAAAAATATAATAATTCGTAGGAATATTCCAGCGGTAATCAAGCAAATCCTGTAAAACTCTTTCAGAAATTCGAGTAAAAGACAATAGAAATTAACAAGTCAGAAAAATTCGATTGACTAACGTATACTGCTAAATCGATCGACCAACATGGGTCACCTCATGTAAAATGTCAACCTCCATGACAACCAGGCCGAGATGTCACTGAAAGTAAAACATGGGTAAATTACGAATCGATAAGTAATGATTTAATCACAAGGTTAGTTTAAAAAAAATCTTTTCTAACAGGATAGGAACTAAATTTTAGATTATTGAAATTATAGTATAAAAAGAACCTTACGAATTATTTAAATTTATAATAAAAAAGAACATTTACGAAAACCATAACGGTTCTCGAGATAGAATAGTTCTGGGCGGTGACTAGCAACCGAGCGGATTTGTGCCATGAAGGAAGGGAAGGTGAGATGCTTAAGGATAGATTATGAAGGGAATGAAGAGTTGTTTCAGAGATGCCCAGCGTGATTTGACAGAAAGCGGACGAGCGGAATAGAGGAATGGGGAGGAAGGAATAGGAATGGGGAGGAAAGATGAAAAATTGGGAAGTGCATGCACAGGGAACGGCGAAAAGTAAACATGGTGGGTGTTCGCATACTCATCTATCAATAATGAAATTCTGGGGGGAAAATAACTCCCCACAACAGAGCTATTTCATTCAGGATACCCAATTAGAGACGGTAGAATCCGTAAAATACCTCCGAGTTAGGCTCAATAATGATCTATCGTGGAATAAACCTACGGGAAATAACAGGTCAAGCTAATCGTAAATTGGGATTTGTTAAAAGAATTCTAGGCAAGTGCGACGACAAAGTGAGAGAAATAAGCTACTTCTCCCTCGTTAGACCCCATTTAGAATATGCTTCCAGTGTTTGGGATCCTCATGAAACAGGCTTAAAAACAGAGTTAGAACGTGTACAGAGAAGGGCAGCCAGGTACGTGAAAAGCCGTTACGATAATCTTGTTAGTGTTACTGACCTCTTAGAATAACTCTGATGGGAATCACTGTCAGACCGTAGATTGAAAACAAGACTAAATCTATTATTTAAATTCAAGAGTAGTTTATTTTCCGACGAAGTTGATCATATTTTACGACCGCCAACGTACTATGGTAGATTAAATCATAAAAATAAAATTAGAGAGATAGACTGTAGAACAGATAGATTTAAAATGTCGTTTTTTTCCGCGAGCGATAAGAGACTATAACGGCTGTGTAAGGACTTAGGAATAGATTAATTGACTGGTAGTGTAGCTTACTAACTTATGTATTTCTTAAAGCATGTTTACGGAGTTTTATGGTGTTTCTAACAGCATGTTTTGCATGTTCTAGCTTCATAGGCAGATTGCCCTCTTAAGTAGCATGTAGAATATTATGTGTCATCGTACATGTGTGGCGTACATGTGTGGCGTGCATGTGGGGATTCTCTTGCATGCTGCATGATGGTTTTTAGTTAATGATGGAATTGGTTAGTATCCTTAATATTCATGACCGTGCGGTGTGCATGCGGCGGTCCGCTTGCATGCTGCATTTTGGTGGCTTGTCACCCACTGCCAAACACCCTAGAGGTGGCTCGCAGGGTAATATGTAGATGTAGATAGATGCAGATGTAATTAAAGTTAAGGAGGTACGGGGGTTGTTCGTAATTTAAGGTCTCCAACGAACTCCCGTCGCGACGGAGCAAGCTAGCTTAATTAAATTAGAGGCCCTCTATTATCAGAGGTTGGCCAAGTGTCCGCTAATTTTTTACTGGCTGACGCTTTTCACCCAGAATGCACTCTGAGACTGGACGCCATAATTCGCAAAAGATTGACTTGGATTACATGGAAGTGAAGGGAAGGTGATTGTATTTTTGCAATTCTACGTCACTGTAAAGGTAAGTACGACAATTTTTTTGCTGAAATCAGTAGTGCTAAGACAGCTGTATCGATTGAACTGTTTAAAATGAGTTTTCACTGGATTTTCCGTAGTATTATACTATGTTAAATGCTGCGCTTGGAATACGATCCGTAACATCCTGGTAATTTTCGATTTTGTGGTGGAAAGCAATACATAACCCGAATATTTTCGATTGTTTTGTGTTTGTGGATCCCTTAGTTTGTTATTTGCCAAGTAATATATGTGATTGGTGAGAACTGAGGCGGCGTGGCCAGGACATCAGTGGTTGACGGTCACCGTGACTCAATCCGTTCTATTATCCGTAATCTTTGTTAGGTATGACATTTAGCCATTTGGATTTGCTTAATTGCTATGACTTTTTTCAATGATATGAAGTTCTCAACAATACTGAAATTTTTCTACTCTTTAATGCTACAAGGTTCAACAAATGTAGTGACATATGTTTTCTGCAATTGATAATTAGCATATCCACAAATGTATAACATGCCCTGCATTCTTATACCTTAATAATATGATGATGTGATGTGAATTTATATGAATGTTTATTAAATTATCTTTTATCATATTTTTCAGGAAATGGACTTCATTTTTGGAACTTGTATTGGAATATAAGTCTATAACTCTCTAAATAAATGCAGCAATATAGAAGTGTCAATGCATCACAGAAATGGTTTAAGCTAGTTGGTTTATATGTATAACCATCTCTATGACCAATATTGCATAACGTTATGACCATATTTAATGCTGTTTCGCTGACTTAGTATTTATAGGCATGTTTCCTTCGACATTAAGGTTAGCCAGAATCCCATTATTCATTTATTTTCTTTGTGCTAACTGTTCGATATTTCTTTTCAAATTCAGTTATTTCTGGACACCTATTATGGTGCGGATGGAGCCATGTGTCCACCACCTTCTTCATAGCTGCGAAGAGTATTAATAAGCAATAGAGGAAGGATAATCCCTAGAAGAATTGCTATTGTATGTGTATTTTTATGTTGGTGTACCTACTTCCTTTTCCTGTACTCTCCATAGTTTCTTAAATCATGGTGTGCTCGAATGTGTGGTATTTTAGCTACCACGAGAAGTGATGTTTCTGCTTTGAGTCATTAAAGATGTCATTAGCCCAAGCCTGTTTTGTTATATTCATTTCCACTAAGTTATTGCAATTTGACCCTTTTGTTATCTATTGTTGTCATCGGGTTCTTCTTTCGGGATGAACGTGCCCTCGACTTTTTTTTAGATAAAGACAAGTTATAAGATGAAGTTTTCGAGGTTTGTAGGAAGGTACTGCATAATCTTTAATTATATTCTGTTCTTGTACCTCCTTTGACATATTATTTCGGGGTGGGGATTTTTAAAGTGAGGTCTACATAGCAAGTCTTAACGGCAATAATGGAAAAGTGAGGAAACTAGCATTGGACTGGCACATTGAGAGCTGCAGTCAACCAATCAAAGGATTGAATGAGCAGTGGTGGTGGAAGTCTGTCCCCCATATGTCAATGAGTGGTTTGTAAAGCATGATGATATGGGTTTTGCGATGTGCTTCCAATCGTAGGCAACCCTTTAGTTATATTCAATAACTTTTAATGGAAACGGGTTCATTAATTCCATATGTAACTCTTATTTGAAGGTATTTGTTTATTATTGATTATCGCTGCACTCGTACGCTGTCTTCAGCCCATTGTATCTATGATATGATGGCAGTGCACATTTTCAAAAGTCACAGTTCTTACAGCATTATTTCATTGCAGTGTAAAAGTTTCCGATTATTTTTCATGTTGCCGGGAAATCCTTTATGCTATCCCCGGATACAATATCTATAAATGGGACTTATCCGGCAATATAAGTAATAACAGCTTTTTGTTATTGTGCAGACCGGGCAGCGCCCATTTCGGGTCCGTATCCTTCTCCAATATGTTATTACCATTGGCCGAGTTAATGTAGGACGGTCAATTTTTTTTATTTTCGAACTAATTTCATATATCTGTAGATGTTTTATAAGCCATTACAATGGAATGACATGGAGAAAATTCGCTAATAATGCCCATATTACTCCGTACGCCTATAAGCGGTAACGTAGTGGGCGTGCCCCGTCAGATTATTATTGCGTATCGCGGCCGAGTTTAAGCAAAATTGTCATTTTTTTATTTTCAAACTTATATCATATATCTGTAGATGTTTATAAGCCATTACAAAGGAATGACATGGAGATAATTCGCTAATAATGCCCATATTACTCCGTACGCCTATAAGCGGTAACGTAGTGGGCGTGCCCCGTCAGATTATTATTGCCTATCGCGGCCGAGTTTATGCAAAATTGTCATTTTTTTTATTTTCAAACTTATATCATATATCTGTAGATGTTTTATAAGCCATTACAATGGAATGACATGGAGATAATTCGCTAATAATGCCCATATTACTCCGTACGCCTATAAGCGGTAACGTAGTGGGCGTGCCCCGTCAGATTATTATTGCCTATCGCGGCCGAATTTATGCAAAATTGTAATTTTTTTTATTTTCAAACTTATATCATATATCTGTAGATGTTTTATAAGCCATTACAATGGGATGACATGGAGAAAATTTGCTAATAATGCCCATCTTACTCCGTACTCCCATAAGCGGCCATGTAAAATCCGTGGCCCGTCGTCCGAAATATGGCGCCTGCCTTTCACTTGGCCAACCTCTGATAATAGAGGGCCTCTAAATTAAATGTGAGAGCAGCGCCGTGTTCCTTGCTTCCATCCACCGATATTCTGGCTGGTCCCCACCTCTCTGCGACGATCTGTCTTGGCGTAGATCAGCCGCTAACGATGCGAGGGAAAATCGACGCTCCCACCCAAGTGTGAATTGCGTTCAGTGATAAGATTTCTATGGTTTAAGGGGTCAACCCCTATTGAAATCCGCCGCGAGTTGACCGAGGGAATGGACTTCCACAGGAAGTAATCTTCCCAATTACCACCACACCACGTTTCACTACCACCACACTGCGCTAAAGCAGGATTCACATGGACTGAAAACTATGCGGAAATCGGACGAGCGGAAAAACTGAATACGGTTCACATGAGCTCGCAAAAGGCGGAAAACAAAGTAAACATTGTTCATTCTCACCTATAAGTATTTGCTGTTATTTACTGAAGAAAAAGCCTGAATCTGAAGCGATGGAGTTAGAAACTAAAACTATTCAAGAAAATATATTATTCCGTGTAATAAAAGTTATAACACTGGATAGTGTTATAACTATAAGTGAAGAATGAAATCCTAATGAATCACGTACACGCAAAAAAATTTAACAATGCTAAAACTAGTTCGATTCATAATTTGCGAGATATTTATTTGGCGAATAGAATTTAGGATCAATATTATTCGTAAATTTTTATACAGTTCATTCATATGCGCGCATAAATATACTTTCGTGAAAAACTGCCATTGCTTTTTAGAGTATTTTAACTTTTTCGATAATTGGTTTAGCTTTGACATTAAAATTTGACGTTTTGAATCAATTTATTTAAGAGATCTAAATTATTTAACATTGTATGATGCCATGGCATCATACAATGTTATAAATTGTAATTATAAATTGATTTACGCCGGGTTGATTTTACCCAACGGGCAAAAAGTTAACCAAGGAGAAGCGGGTGGCATGCATAATTTAATGCAGTTTGATAAATAAAAATTTTATAATTAAAAGTGCATATAATATGCTAAGATTATTTTATGTTATAGCTTTTTTGGTTCCGAGATTTTAAATTGTTTTCCAGCAACCTGGATGTTGCTGATCATTTTTTTAGACGTCGCATTCCGTTCGCGGAAAGGGAAATTCCAAATAATTATTTCCGCTCCTTCAGTCTTCCGCCGACCTGCGATTGTCTACCCATTTTCCGCGTCGTTTTCCATCCATTTGAATACAGCCTCACGGCACATATAGGGTCTCAAAACACGGCACATATAGGGATCTGTATTCCAATGAAATAAAATCTCCACTACCGGGAATAGAACACGGGCACTATGTGGAAAGTTAAGCCTCCGCAACAACCCTAATTACACTTTTGAAAATGCCATACAGAATGAATATTTTATCTTTTAAAAGACCAATTGAAAAGCAAAGTTGAATTTTTTTAGCTACGTAGACATTATTAAAATCCCTTAGAGTTAATAGTTACTTACCTATTCCGGCCATCGGAAAAACTGGGTTGACATGTCGGCAATTCAAGATGACAGACGCCAAGTCACAGCAGCTGATAATCCTGTTGAAATCCAGAATTCATCCCTCATTGCAGCGCTGGTCGTCTGCAAGTATCTCCAAGAAGATTAAGAGCACGACGATCATACGAAGTCTTCCGCGGCATGTGAGATGAAAATGTTCCATTTCTTCATATTTCCACCGTGTCCGTAGTTACCTGTTGAGTACGGTATCAGCAGCAGTCTAGTAGTCTTCAATCAGCTGTGCACTCTTCATTCTCGTAGCTGATGAATAAATCTACGTGCTGCGCTGGTGATCCTTTCACTGGTGAGCATTTCACTTGCGGCCTGTAGGGTAACTGTAGATGAAAAAACACTAAATCCAGTAAAATTGCAGAAAAGTAGGAAATGTCACTATTATAGTAACATGATGTATCATGGGAGATGAACTGAAGCCAAACAACTGCACAGATCTACATCTACATCTACAAAATACCCTGCAAGCCACCTCAGGGGTGTGTGGCAGGGGGTGAGTATTCACCAACATGCATTACACTATACCCTAAAGTTAGTGTAACTACGACAAATTATGCATTAGCATAAATCGCTAATGCTTGTCATGAGGCGAAGCCTCACAAGCATGCAAGACTACACGACAGATGTCATCAAAATGGAGTGACCTCAATATACATGCATTCTACAACTACACAGATGGACAGGGACTCAAGACCCATGTAGAAAACATGCTAGGCGTGCTGTTAGTATGTACTAGGAAACAGATAAGGATTCAAGTATTAGGAGTACTACCACTACTAAGAGCTACACTACCTAACGACAAACCTAGATAAAAGTCTCATGGCAGCTATTATGGTCCCTTATCGTTCGTGGGAAAAATGACATCTTAAATCTATCCGTTCTGCAGTCTAGTTCCCTAATTTTACTCTCATGATCTGATCTACCGTAGTATGTCGGATTTCGTAAAATATTATCAACGTCGTCAGAGAATAGACCGGTTTGGAACTTACATAATAGATTTAGTCTAAATTTTAATCGACGGTCTGAAAGCTTTTCCCATCCCAGTTGCTGCAAAATGTCAGTAACACTAACGAGATTATCATAACGGCCTTTAACATATCTTGCCGATCTTCGCTGCACGCGTTCTAACTCAGTTTCCAAGCCTATCTCATAAGGATCCCAAATACTGGCGGCATATTCTAAGTGGGGTCTAACGAGGGAGAAGTAGCTGATTTCCCTAACTTTATCGTCGCACTTGCCAAGTACTCTTTTAACAAATCCCAATTTACGATTAGCTTGACCGGTAATTTCTCGAATATGTTTACTCCACGATAGATCATTAGTCAGTTTAACTCCGAGGTACTTAACCGATTCTACGGTGTCTAGTTTTATGTTGTTAATGCAATAGCTGTTACAAGGAGCGTTTTTCCGTTTCCAAAAATTTACAACAACGCATTTTTTCAGGTTTAATTCTAGCTGCCACGCATCGCACCACTCTTGTATTGCCTCGAGGTCCTTAGTTAGCGCTTCCTTGTCATTAAAGCTACGAATTTCTCTATACATCACTGCGTCGTCAGCAAATAATCTAAGCTTACTGTCAACTTTGTCACCGATGTCGTTTATGTACAGTGGCGGAAAAAATTAACGCAAAGCTCGTTGGCTTCGGTGGATGCGGCGAACACGGGAACCACTTGGAGTAGACAACCTTCCGAAAATTTGACAGCAGTATTTCTCATACAACCGGGAATTTTCAAAATTCATAAGCTTCGTTCCAGTGAAATTAAATCATATGCATCGAAACTTGACTACGCGTAAAATACACAACTGCGAGTTCTTGTTTTTTTCAAATTATTTCTTCGCCCATCTCTCACCAAGTAGCTGCCGTCGGGGAATCTGTGAACGCAGCACACATAATGAACATAGAAACCGCTGGCTTGCATTACAGTTCAAGTGGTGTAGTGGGTAAAGCATCCGGCTGTCGGCCTGAAGATCGCGAGTTCAAATCTCGGTGGAGCCTCATTAATTGATCAAACTAATGAAATCCGTTTTTCTGGCCATTCAATTTTCGCTTCATAGTGCAGGAGGTCCGCAGGATGTAATACGATACGTGGAATGTCACAAACCTTTATTAATTAAAATTCAACCTTTAACTACCATAACCATTTTTTCCGGCAGTTGACTGAACAGTAAAATTTGACCACCTCTCCTGAGCCGTCCAGCCCCGTACGCATACCTCTACTGCTCTTATCGCCTCATGCGTTTTCTCGCTTTATGTTCTCAAGGGCATATCCCTCGAGGTTTGGCAGGGCAGAGTGAAGGCAGAATTTCGCGACGTTTAAGAAACTGGACGATGTTGGTTCTTACAGCCGTCGATTTTTCGTACGCACGTGTGTAAACGAATCAGTTCGTCGAAGCAAAAAATACACCTCTAGTAAGCCGGCTTTTAATTCGGTGAATAGTGTGCCACCACTCAAGGAGGTGTTTCATTGAAAACAATGTCAACCAGTTGCAGTGGCCCGCGCGTAGCCCAGATCTCAACCCAATTGAAAATACCTGGGCAAATATGATGAGAGAAATGCGGGAGGAAAATAGAAGGCCCCACAATGCACTTAAGTTGTGGGAAATGGTGGATGAAGTGTGACAGGGTTCCCTTACGGTTATGCCAAAATTTAGTTCAGTCCATGTCCCGGAGACTCCAACTAATAGTAGAGAATGAAGGTGGATGGATCGATTATTGATCGATAAAATATCCAATATACTCTCTTTCCCAATCCAATTCTTGATGATGAGTCAAGATGCATATGTGCACAAATAACTTTGTCAGAGAATTTCAAATACAATTAAATTGTTCCACAGACTCTATGAACGTTTGAATAGTTTCCTAAATTGCATCATACTGAAGAATAATGACAGATAGGGGGAGGAATATCACGACCATTGTCGTTGTGGTAATGAAATATGCAACGTAAATTTGCCATGTTGTCAATGGGCAGTAGCCAATTCCGCCTAATCATTCCTTAAATAATACTTTATTTGATGGAAGACTGAGCTCATCAGCCGACTAACACTGTGACTTTTACGTTTCGATGGCGGTTTCAAAAACTCTTTCTAAACTTTCCCGGAACAAACAACTATAGTGATTGTCACAAATTCAATCCTTTAACTCGCCAGAATATTAAAATCGTCAAATTCAAAAGGCGCGTTCATAATAATTTTTAAAATCTATGAACATGGCATTAATGAGAAATAGAAATAGCCGTTGCTCTAGTTTCTTTAATGTATCGCATTGATTGGTGGAAGACTTTCACAATCAGTCCATTTAGTGAAACTTAACTATCGTAGTTTACATTGACTTCATAATTGAATTACTGAATGTGGAAAAATTTAACCTTCAAAAATTCCTATTCCTTATATACATCTCAAAAGGTTAGTTCAGAAATGTCTAACTGAGCTGTGCCACTTGGCTTAATATGATTACGATAAAGTTCTAGTGCGTACTCTCTTTCACCTTTTCTGAATTTATTCTGATTCTATCGGGATATTTCCTGGCTTATCTCCGATTTCTGGTGTCAATTTTCTAGTTTATCTCCAAAGCATTTCCTCACATTGCCAGCCTCGGTGACGGCAGTGCAAATGTTAAAGTCCTAGCCTGCCAACCCTAAGGTGCGGGTTCGAATCCCTCTCTAAGAGAATGAATGTCGGTGAACGTAATAAGGAGTTAATTGTAATAGACTTACTTCGCTGAAATAAAGACACCATTATTAAAGACACGTTATTTTGAGGTGCGCATGCTTCTCCGTCCCTGTAAAAATTTATCCATGTCCTCATATTACGCCATCCACCACGCTTTTGTCATGTTCGTTTCTCCATGACCGTTGGTTATCTATTTCCAACCACAATATTCTTCCATCATCTGCTATGTTCCCTGAAACACACAAAATAAATTAGATCACGATCATTTCCGCCAGAGGAAGTAGATATCTGTTCATCCTTCTTGCGTGATCGGTATCTCATGTGTGATCAGCAATGGCAAATCTTCGATCGCATTGAAATTTCAAAGAATAAAGAGTATCCTACAATATTCAATTAAAGGGAAAAGATTTTCTTTTGGACCATATTTCAAAAAATACTCAGTGACGTGCAATTATGGCCGATAATAATCTTTTGAAAACCTGTGATTTATGAATAAGTTATGTAAATTTATGTTCAGTGCAGTTCTCATATTCTAAAGCTAGATTCATCTTGCAGATACATTTGATCGACTGTCCTTAATATGGCAACTTACGTTTATGCCTTTCACATCAAATGTGTAAAAGTGAGGGAATACAATATGGTCTGCAACAATTAGAATAAATATTCTGTTATGGTGATAGAAAGGTTTTTATCGACTTGGTCACAGGACATGCAGAAATTTTTACAGGGACGAATCTAGGCCTAGGTCAAAGTTTATCGCATTACTTAAGACAACAATCCAAAATTTTATGAGTCTATATCCTTGCACCGTGCGATACGAATTAAGTTCGCAGATGCGATTAAGATGCTGTATCAAGGAAAAAAATAACTTCTCGAAATATTGCGTTAAGATTATGATAACCGAATCAAACGCAAACAAACAAATGACCAAATAGGTTAATTACTTGCTTTTTTTTGGGCAAGGGCCTAGCCACGTTGAAACACCGGTTCCCATCAGAACACCGAAGTTAAGCAACGTTGGGCCCGGACGGTGGTTGGATGGGTGACCCTCCACCATACCTCAACCAGGCATGGATGGAGAGATGATACTCCCTCCATACCTATACCGGCAGGCCTGAGAGGCCAGGCCAAACCGGGCCGGTTGGAGGGAGGACATCCTCTATACCTAGTACTGGGGTGAGGCAGGGGGAGGCCAATCCTCCATACCTCTACCGAGGTGCTCTTGTCCCCTGTCTGCAAGTGGCAGACAGGCATGGGGTTGGCACAATGGACCAAGAAAGGTCTAAGTGCCCGGGCTCCTGACGAAGGCCCCCCCAACAACAATCTAATCTAATCTGCTTTCAAAGGATAATCAATGGTTAAAATGCGAAAGAATAATTGGGTTCCAAAGGTTTTCAGTTGCTGGCCACATTTGCTACATTCTACATTGTCTACAAGTTACGGATGACCGGAAAAGAGTATTAATAAAAGTGAAATGATTGTGCTCTAAATTATTTCAAATATTAGCAGAGTAAATATTGATAACGGAAAATAGGTGTGTATTTACTGAATATAGTTACGTAAAAAATTTAGAGTCGATTCATAATATGAAGAAAGTCTTCAATTCACCAAAGTCCCTGCGAGTATTCAAGCAACGTAGTATATCTTAACCATAATTGACCTTGACATTTTCGTCGTCTTCATCGGGGCCTGTGCTAGTTTATCGACGAAGAAACTCGCGTTTTTTACCGAGATTGTAGAGGAAAATAACAAAAGAAGGGTGGTGGCGTAATATGAGATGGGGAGAAATTATTACACCTTAGCATAAATATTCAGCTAAATTTAGCTGAATGGTAATAAGTAACGCATATTTATTGACACTTAACCAGGTTAGTACTCCGTCTAACTTAACGGTGATACCAAAGCTGCTTCAGGGAAATACACATTCACGCGTTTATCTAAAATCATATTACGTAAGAGTTGCTTTGCGAAAGGAAAATTCCCGTTAGTAAAAAGACTCATGGTTCATTATTTTCCATCTTGAAGAGACCATGACGTAGTTACATTCTAATAAAAGGTGTGCGAAAAATATTTACCTAATTTTTAAACAAAAGATGCTATGATAATATATTCATTGAGAATATAAGAATGCTAGAAACATTATTAGGTCATACACTTTTCGTGAGGAAATGCAAACGCTATTCACCGAATTAAAAGCCGGCTTACTAGAGGTGTATTTTTTGCTACGACGAACTGATTCGTTTACACACGTGCGTACGAAAAATCGACGGCTGTAAGAACCAACATCGTCCCGTTTTTTAAACGTCTCGAAATTCTGCCTTCACTCTGCCCTGCCAAACCTCGAGGGATCTGCCCTTGGGAACATAAAGCGAGAAAACGCATGAGGCGATAAGAGCAGTAGAGGTATGCGTACGGGGCTGGACGGCTCAGGAGAGGTGGTCAAATTTTACTGTTCAGTCAACTGCCGGAAAAAATGGTTATGGTAGTTAAAGGTTGAATTTTAATTAATAAAGGTTTGTGAAATTCCACGTATCGTATTACATCCTGCGGACCTCCTGCTCTATGAAGCGAAAATTGAATGGCCAGAAAAACGGATTTCATTAGTTTGATCAATTAATGAGGCTCCACCGAGATTTGAACTCGCGATCTTCCGGCCGACAACCGGATGCTTTACCCACTACACCACTTGAACTGTGATGCAAGCCAGCGGTTTCTATGTTCATTATGTGTGCTGCGTTCACAGATTCCCCGACGGCAGCTACTTGGTGAGAGACGGGCGAAGAAATAATTTGAAAAAAAACAAGAACTCGCAGTTGTGTATTTTACGCGTAGTCAAATTTCGATGCATATGATTTAATTTCAATGGTACGAAGCTTATGAATTTTGAAAATTCCCGGATGTATGAGAAATACTGCTGTCAAATTTTCGGAAGGTTGTCTACTCCAAGTGGTTCCCGTGTTCGCCGCATCCACCGAAGCCAACGAGCTTTGCGTTAATTTTTTCCGCCACTGTACAAAAGGAACAGAAGCGGGCCTATGACACTTCCCTGTGGGACACCCGATGTGACTTTTACTTCATTAGAGATAGCGCCATCTAATACAACCCTTTGCACGCGATTACTTAAGAATTCTCTAATCCAGGAAATTACGTCGTCGTCTAAACCGTAGGATTTTAATTTCATGAGTAGCTTAATGTGGGAAACTTTATCAAATGCCTTTTTAAAGTCAAGAAAAATTGCATCAACTGGAGCGTTATGTTCACCCGAGACTAAAATATCGTGAGCAAAAAGTGCTAATTGAGTTTCGCAAGATCTTCCCTTTCTGAATCCGTGTTGTGTTTTTGTTAACAAGTTTTCTATATCGAGGTGTCTCATAACTGAACTAACAATTATATGTTCAAGGACTTTGCAAGAGATAGATGTGAGAGATATCGGTCTGTAGTTCGATGGTATTTCCTTATCACCGCTTTTGAATATGGGAGTGACATTTGCAATTTTCCAGTCCATGGGTACTTCGTGTTCGTAGATGGATTTACTAAATATATTCTGCAAGTAGGGTGCTGTTTCACAAGCTAATTCTCTATACACGCGGGCAGGAATTTCTTCAGGACCTGGGGATTTATTTGGACTTATAGATTTTAGCAAGTTTTCTATTCCGTGAGTGCAGATGTCGATAGGCGGCATCTTTTGCTGGAAGTGATCATTTAACTTTAAGATGTGGTAATGCATTGTAAAAATCTGAGTAAGGTTCTGCATTTCCATTAATTCACGCAAAAACTAGTTTCAATATTAGTTCTGAATATATTACCTCAAGAATAAAAGAGATTGTACAGAAATTAGAAATGTCATGCATCCCATGAAATAATGATTTTTTAACAAGAAATGGCAACAACAAATCGCAGCAGACGTTGAGTTCGCACAAGAAGCAGCTATTTAAGAAGAGATCCAACACTTCAAGAACACGTTCACGTTCTGAAAATAACTAAACAAAAATAGATAAAAATGGTACCAACTATAATTAAATCGACTAATTACACTTAAACCTGAGAAATGAAAGTATTACAAGAGGCTAACGCGGCGATTAAGTTAGTAAGAAGTACGTTACCACGCGCAATAGACGGAAGATTTTAACACGTAAATTTAGAAATTTCCGTAATTGCATGATCAATTCTCTGAAATCCTTTACTGTTCGTGATATCACTCCCATCAAGGCATTAACTATTCTTTACGTCACTTGGCCCAAACAATTTGACGACACTTATTTCCTGAACTACCCGCACGTGCTTGTTCAGATGTCAATAAAATCGAAATATAAGCGCAGTCAACAAGAGAATGAATAAAGTTATCCCGGACTTATAACGACTCTCTCCTATTGTTGAAATAATCTGACTTATAAGAAATATATGATACGCTTGCTGAAAATTTTATTTATTCGCAGTCCAAAATCCGCGCGGAGTTTCACATCACTGACGATATGAGTCAAAAGTTACATATCACCTAAAGAAGAAAATAGAGAAATTCAAGAAGGAAGGTAAGACTCACAAATACTTGTTCACCACTGGAGATCCTGGCTTCTTTATCTAGATGCAAAGACTCGATTCCACGCCTTCAGCAAGTTGGTGGTGGTCTTCACGTAAATCTGGGAGACTTGCTACCGTCCGAACACGTTCGCCTCCAAGATTCAAGTGACTTAACAACGGGAGCTGCTGCCCCGAGGAAGGAGGCATCTATTCAAACGGACTCCTTCATTGGAGGGAGTCCGTTTCCTTACAAAGGATATGATTGGTTTGTAGGAGCACTACGTCTGCTTTTTGCTCGTCAGTGTTGTTAAATAGGATGGGTGGATATTGGAACGTGCCAAGTGGAAATGGTGTGTGTGTAGGGAAGGGGACTGCTGGAATTGGAGAGGGGGGGGCAGGGTTTAAGGGGCGGGGAGAGTTGAAATTTTCCAAAGACCACAACCGATCAACTTAACATGGTCTATGAGAAGGGGCAATTCATCAAGAATCTGCGAGCGAAAATAGAAAATGTATTACCTTGGTGATAAGATATAGCAGCCAATTCCATTTATGAACTATTTAATGAATAGCCAGGTACAAAAGATATTACAGCAATAGAAATGTTGGCAATCATAATTGAATGTTTTGGGATGAAAGTTTTTGTTTGTTGTAATTTACTTACAGAGACGGTGTTCGGTTTTAAAGTTTCAACTTATATCTACATCTACAAAATACCCTGCAAGCCACCTCAGGGGTGTGTGGCAGGGGGTGAGTAATCACCAACATGCATTACACTATACCCTAAAGTTAGTGTAACTACAACTAATTATGCATTAGCATAAATCGCTAATGCTTGTCATGAGGCGAAGCCTCACAAGCATGCAACACTACACTACAGATGTCATCAAAATGGAGAGTGACCGTCAATATACATGCATTCTACAACTACACAGAAGGACAGGGACTCAAGACCCATGTAGAAAACATGCTAGGCGTGTTGTTAGTATATACTAGGTAACAGATAAGGATTCAAGTATTAGGAGTACTACTACTACTAAGAGCTACACTACCTAACGACAAACCTAGATACCTTATACTTAGCTATCGGACACATGTGCGAGATACACTTTTGATGGGTAACATGGAGAGGATGAAGGGTTACCATGATAGTAGACCTGATAACCTTCAATAGTGTTTACAATTAAATTGTTACATTGTGTCAGAAAACTTGCACAAACACGCAACGTAAAAAGTACGTCGATCTATTATTTAGCCTCTGATTATTAGGTCTAATTGATTAATGAACTTCCGATTACAATCGATTACAGTCACCTGATAATTGAGTGAAAAGTTGGCATCCCTATTAGTCACGAGAGTAATTCACAGCCAAACCGGAAACTAGGCGAGTGCTCCGTTTGGGAAATTGCTAACATGCCGTGCCAGGGCCAAGATACTATTACTGATTAGTGCTACCAGTACTTGTAATTCATCCATACTGCGAGATACCAATTCACGCTGAAAAAAATCGTACGGGACTTCCCAAGCGGGGAGAAGTGTCAATCATAATTATAAGTGATTAAACACAAGTTAGTGCATAGTCTAGTCTACCAGGCATTACCTCGTCTTCATACTTCGACAATCATTTTGGCATGCAAAGAGTTTTACAAAATTACGAAAACGTAGGCATAAATTAATTAACACCTCACGAAGATATTGAACACTGAAAAAAATGAAGAAAGCATATAAACAAGGACTTATCGTAAGCACTAACATTGTTGAAGGCATCGATCATTGCTATTGGTGAATATCGAAATCTGATTGTGCGCGGAATAAAAAAATAATATTCTAAACCTGTCGGTCCTTTAATCCATGTCCCTAATTTTTTACATGTGATCTGATCTACCACAGTTTTTAATACGTTCTATAAGTCTTCGGAGAACTACCTTTGTTGAAAGTCGACTAGCAGTGGCCTAAGGCAGGGAGGGCTCTTAAAGCTACATATACGTACTACCCCGCAAGCCGCCTCAATAGCCGTGTGGCGGGGGGTGTTAAGACACCAGCCGTTTGCATATAAAAAGGAAATGCTCTAGTGAAATTACGCCTAGCATTTATTAAAGTCCCTTATTGCTCGGGGGAAAAACGAATTCCCATACCTATCCGTTTGGCAAAATATCTCTCTTAATTTATCGTTTCTGTCGGACCTAGAAATATAGTGGAGTTCTAATATGATGTTTTCCGTGTCGCTCTTACAGAGATATCTATTCTCAATTGCTCAAGCAATCAAAGTCTAGCGCGCAGCCTCCAAGTCTCTAGCGGCTCCCAGCCTAATTCGTTAAAATCTGTGTAACGCTGTCTGTACGCCCGTAGCTGTTTTTGACGAATCGCGCAGCTTTCCTTTGTATTTTATCAAGTTCCCGGATTAAGTCTTTCTGCACCGGATCCCATATGCTCGCTGCATATTCAAGGTGTGGCCAGACGAGTGCGAAATAGCACCTCTCTTTTACTTTTTCATCCGAAAATCTTCCCACAATACGCTTGACGAATCCTAGCTTCTTCAGAGCTCTGCCACAAATATTTCTTATATGTGTTCCCCACGATAGGTTCGAAGTTATCGTAACTCCCAGATACTTCACTTCATCTGTCGCTTTTATGTGAATACCATCCACAGCATATACATGGGGATAGTTGGACGACCTCCGCAAGAAATGTACCGCCGTGCATTTGCTCAGATTAAGTTCGAGTCCCCACTCTTGGCTCCACACATGAACGTGTATAAGCTAGTGTCGCGTGACAAGATTTCATTTTTGAATTGGGAGTTTGTGGTGCACCTTCAAGTTCCCAAACCATTTACATCAACGAAATACCACGCGGGCCACCTCCATAATGGTTGGCGCGGGGTGACAACACACCAGGCATGCAATTGTCGCTCCATTTCAAGACCGAGAGCCCCGAACGCTCCAGTAAGCGAGGACCACAATGCAGTCGAGAGAACAATGCTAGGAAGGATCATGTATCTAGGGCAATGCTTCGAAATAAAAAATATACCATGCTAAGGTAAGGATTCTAAAGGTGAACTATTCCATTTGGGAAATAAAATCATGCCGGGTGAGTTGTTCGCAACAATATAAATAACAATTAAACGCAAGTGCCAAGCCTAGCCTACCAATGGAGAGCAGCAATTCATTGGGAATATTAATTTCAACTATTACTGTCCCTAATTGTCGGCGGAAAAAGTGATGCTTAGAAACATGTATACGTTCTGCAATATCTATCCTTAATCTTATACTTGTGTTATTTTCTATCTTGGTATGTTGTATGCTGAATATTTATGTTAGAAAATTTACCTACAAGATTGAATGTATTTGTTGTCCTTAGAAAAATCATAAACGATTAAAAATCTCGAGCGGGCACAAAAGATATATGTTAGCAGACATAAAACGAACCGTTTCTGGCAGAGATAAAACGAATCTTAAAGAGGAAAATATTACATTTCCTCGTAAAAATGAATAGTCAATTGTATTTATCCACGCATGAATTTTATTTCACCAACTATGTTTCGACGTTAAGGACACCTTTATAACTACGTTCAATAGGTTCAAAAAATTTAAGTGGGGATAAATACGATTGACAATTTCTTTTACTTTTTATAGAAGTTAGCAGGGAGTTAAGAATCTGAGAGGGGGGTGTTTTTTAAACTTGCTTTGTAGTCCAAACAGCAAGTCAAGGGTTAGATAGAAGAAGGCACTTTTTATGTCTCAATCTCACCCCAATAAAGACGTTTATCTATCTATCAAGTCTCGAATGGTCCCTCGAATAATTTTTGTACCTGTAAATGAATGCAATTGCAAAATAGACTAACACTCATAGGTTGTACAAAATTTGTAGCATATCTAAAGTGAAGTGTGACTTGGTGATATTTCACACCCTGACAGATAGTTACAGATTTTACAAATGCATTAATAGCCGTAGTTTTATTAACTTCAGTAGTGTGTAATATAGTCCATTTTGGTGAAAACTCACCCTCTGCCACACACCAATGAAGTGGCTTCCAGGGTATTTTATAGATTTAAATAACTTATAAATGAAGGATGTGCTTCACCTCCTGCCACACACCCTTTGAGTGACCAGGAAGTTACCACTCCTACAGTCAGAGATTTTATTATTTCTATTCAATGGAAAAGGAAAAAACTATGTCAACGTCAACATGAGGCTTTAATATAATGGTATTTCTTCTTCAACTTCAAGACTTTCTTTTAGCATTTGTTGATGCGAGTAGTTTCCCCGTCATCGGGAATGAACGAGGGGAAAGGTGAGCACTCCTTAGACCTTGGCCCTAATCCCGTTAAGCGATAAGGTACGATCCGGAACACCTGGTACGTTCCATTCTCAAGCATATCCTTGGTTGTCGAATTTTTCAACGGAAAAAAACGAGAGAAAAATGGCGAATTGTTGTTGCCAAATTGAAGCGGTAGATTGAGACCTCTAAACCCGTATCCGCATTAGAAAGTAAGAATGTGGCAACAAGGCCTCCATATGACTTAAACGTTCGAAATGGCTATTCGAAAACGAAATGAAGTCATCACCGGTAACGGCTATCGTCTCGAGGGTATTGAAGAGGTATTCGATAACGTCCTGAGCGTCGACGGAAGGGGAAGGAAGAAGAAAGACGTGGAAACAGAGAGGAGAACACCAAGGAGACGATCTCACAAATTGCGCTCGGGTAAAAAGGTTACCCCGGTGTAGGTATCAGAGTTCGAAGTAATACATTGAGTTGAACACACGCAAAATAATGATCGAAGCGAATTAGATTAAGAACCTTGTGAATTAGGAACTGAGTCCCAAAATATGAGAAAAGTGATAAACATACTGCTAGTCAGGTAAAGGGGAAAAACCGTTAATGCTTGCATTGACGTTTGGCATCCTCACTGCTTTGATAGATTCGACATTTCAGACTAAAAAAGAGAAACCAAGACGTAGGTTTAATAACTCATTTTTGCCTTTGCACAAGTAGTGACTACGACAGACTACGGCAAAGCATCTGTACAAAATAGTCACTTATGCTTAGAAAAGTTCATTCACGAAACATATTACTGGTGGGTACATTAACGGGTGTATAAGTACAAAGGGCGAACAATTTACAAGTACACAAGTAATTTTACAAGTAATTTACAAGTATTTACAGTATAAAATGGAGGCAGAAAGTGAAATAGATTTATCAAATCGCTTTAAAAAAAGGGAGGAAGGAACGGAAGCAGAGAGGATACAAAAGCACATATTTCCCGTAAAAGGTAAAAGGCTGCGCAACAAGGATTAAATAGTTAAAGGCTGACGAGATTTTGAGAAATTTTGCTCCGTTTAGCATGACGAAAAGAAATCACTGTGTACTCTTCCAACTAAGTTGTACATTGTCGATTGATTTCAACATCTACGCATCATTTTCAAGGTAACATCGACGTAAAATAAGTTCCCGAGTTCTTTTTAGACCTACAACGGATTTGAGGGGGGGGGGGTCTAATGGTTTGTGGTGGGGAGGGGTATTTTGTTTTGGATTCAGGGTCAGGTGGTGACGTCCGTTAAAGGCACGAGTGTTGTGGGTAAATGGGGGTGGGGGGAGGAGAAATATTTCAGCTTTTAAAATAGACGAAAACAACTGCGAACATTTAAATTATGTCAAATCTTACACAATCTGTGCTACTTTTAAATGATATGACTCAAATGACTCAACTGGTGCATTTAAACGTCCGCAGTTGTTTTTATCCATTTTATAAAATGTGACATCTTTCTCCTTCCCACCACTCTTAGTCCACTCTTGCTTTCCACAGACGCCACTACTTGACCCTGAATTCAAAACAAAACCCCCCCTCCATCCCCAGCACAGTTAATACCTCATCTCAAGAAGTTAATGGTTTGAGGCGTAACTTTATGGAACTCCTTCATGATTGAAAAGAAAAAAAACTTTGTTTAGTTCCACATAAAATAATGTTAATACGACCTAGGTTTCGTCGCTGGGCGACATCATCAGACCTGATGATGTCGCCCAGCGACGAAACCTAGGTCGTATTAAAATTATTTTATGTGGAACTAAACAAAGTTTTTTTCTCATCTCAAGAGAATATTGTATATCTCATTGTATATTTCGGACTCGGAAATTTGTTTTCATGCCAATGTTCCCTTGAAAATGACGTTTAGACGTTGAAAACCATTGGTAATAAACAACTTGAGTGGAAGAGTAGAAAGTGATTTCTTTTCGTCATGCTTTTGTGACGCCATAATATGGCAACCTTCGCTACACGGATAGTATTCGCTGCTCACGGGCCCTTCTCCATGAATGCTTGACTTGTTTTCACTATGCGGGAATGGAAAATAAATGTAATGGTGGTATTTTCCCTGTACACACGCTTTTTCTTGTTCAGCTGTTCTCGCTTGGGACTCATGTGTCGTACCTAGAGATGGGAAAATTACAGTAATTTTCATCTGAGGTAAATTACCACGGTAAATTACAGGTAATTTTCTAAAATTACCGTAATTTTCCAGTATTTTTTAGTTTTAAGCATTTAACAGCAAGTGTATGGTTAAATAAGAAGGCCAATAGCAAAAGGAAGGGAATAACGATGTTTAAACCATGCCTAATGCAACATATTAATCTATTAGAAATTTTTTTAAATTGTAAAAAGAACTACGAAAGCAACACGCAATCTGGCTTTCTTTTGTCAAAGTTTGAGAAATTTTCAAGAAGAATATTCAAATGCATTTCTCTTATAATGTTATAATTAAAAGTAAATTAAAATTAAGTAAAATATTCCAAAAATGAGTTGTACATGCCTCAATTTATTATTAAACACGTAGGAAATGTGAACTTGGGTTAAAAGAACATGTTGGGAATTTATCTGTATAAAAAATTATCTCAAACATAGGTGAATTATCTAGAAAATTACGGTAATTTTCAAGGGGCGAGGTAAATTAGGAAAAATACCATGGTAATTTACGAAAATTACCGAGGTAATTTTTAGAGTGGCCCATCTCTAGTCGTACCCCTCTTCCATGAGACGGACTCCTCATACCTTTCAGACAACTGAAAATCGGCCTGATCGTTGTGAACGGATTGGACTTCCACGCTTCCAAGGCTGATGCGACTTGACTTTAGTGTACTCGCTAAGAGAGCATCCGACGGCCTTAGAGCACGAACTGGCCGCACAACTCCCCTCTCCAAAACAATTCACGTGAAGTGAAAGAATCCGTGAAGCCTTTTCGGGTTTCGGGAGGGAGTGACTGGTATTTTTTACGCTAGGACGATGGCGAGAAATTTTCTGAGTTGCCAAAAGTGGTCGTGAATTGAATCCTGCGCATTGGGGATAAATAGCAGCCTTGCCTTCGTGTAGGAATACTAGTGTTTCAACATTTTTTTTATTGAAACGATCCGCTGGTAAAAACAAAAAACAATATTCCAAAATATATGAGTTATCGAATTTATTTATAAATAGTTTCTCGGTGATGAATGATCTTATTTGAGTAGTATAAAATTACAACGTAACATTGCATATTAAATTTACACATAAAATGATCTAGTATTGGGGAAAGAATACCCGACAGTGAAATTGGCAAAGGATTACGAAAATAACGGTCTCTTAAATGCTCAGGCTGCGGGAGCCGATTGAAGCGTAAGTAACTCGAAGCATATTCGAAGATTATGCGACACTAAAAATGAAAAATCCATCTCATGCTTAAGTACAATATTCAGATTATTTCATCAGCCAATCTTCTGATGATGACAAGCAAAAGCGTTTAGATCAAATTATTTTTGCTTACATTGTTGACGAGGAATAGAAATGATCCAAGAAGCCGAACCTTCCTGTTAAACGTCACTTCGAGATACTGAAAAAGGCCGCTTTACACGATGAAAGATTTTGTAAAAACGAATATACGAGAGATTGTACGTTTGTCTCAACGAAATTAGAACAGGTTCTATTTCCCGTTTAATTACAGGAGAGTTTTTTCACCTCGGACGATGTCGTCAGCTGAAGTCCGTAGAATACTGGCATGAAGAAAAGACCGCAGCCAGTTGTGGTTCCAATTATCCCTAGCATCATTGTTGCAAACTGATTTCCGTAAACGTATACTTCTGCCGGAACCCCTAAAAGGGTGATCCTTGAAATAAAGCTGAAGGTGCTAAAAATATCACCCTCTTGTTTTAGGTGACAAGGTTACAGATACTTTTGCGGTAATACTTGAGTAAAGAAATTGGTACAATTAAATGAACGTTCGGGGGAAAGCAACAAGCCTTTAACCATATTATGGAGTAAGAGTCTTATTTTCAACATAAACCCGGAGATATCTTCAGAGGTCAATTCGATGGGAGAAAATCGAATTAAATTAATTTATGGCTAATTCACTGGCGGTGGAGAGTTGACGAATGGAAAAATGTATGCATGTTATGTTTTCTAGGCAAGATGAGACGAGCGGGTGAAATCTGGTTGTTTTTTTTGGGACGACTGCTTACATATGAGGTGGGAATTTAACTGATGTAGAACTGGGAGGATAATAATGAGAGGGAAGATGGTGGAAAGCTAAAGAAAATCCTGGAGTCGGCAATGGTACAATTAGTATTTGGATAGTATTCACTACCTCGTGCTACATAGTTGTTTTCCATTACCTCCCGGTCATTTGAAGATGACGATTGACCACGTGATCATTGTAACTAGCATGTATTCGGATGGCAGAAAACTACATATATTGTAGATAGATAACTATTGTAAGTTTACCCAGGTACGAGGAGTTACTATTATGGGTGCCAACCGGACGTTCGAATTACTAATTCCTACTCTTGTAATAGATTGCCATGGTTAAAAGCTAGTAATGTGACGGAGGTATAATCTTAGTTCCAGAAGTTTAATGCAGTTTGCGCGAGATATCGTTTCACATGAAACTCAATTAATTTGACCTAATTTATATGACAAATATTTCATCTTTCAAGTGGTACAAAATCATTCGCTAAGCGCTGCATTACTTTTCGAAATATTCGCCGAAAAATATTAGTCGCTATCCATGGGCTATGAAATGGCTGTATTCTCCGAAGACGCATTATTTACATAATGCGGAAGTTCTGACGCAAAGCTCATGCAAGAAATGTAACGATGGGCTGCTCGTACGTTTTCTAATTATTTTAATACCATATTCGATACCCAGGGCATCATTCTTTCTGAATTTGAAGAAAAAAAATATCTTTCGGATATGAAAGTATTTTCAGCGTATGGCGAGGAAAACCTAATCAAGTTAGAGACTCCAATATGTATATTTGGCTAATAAATGAGAATATTAAAATAATAATTAATACCTCGTTAAATCCATCATTATGGAGGCTATCGGAGCTAGTAGCACGGGCACAACTTCGTGGGTCTCGTCCGATGGAGCCGAGAGCATGGACTTCATCGAGGAGGGCGGGGGCGGGCTGTGCCTCACGTGTTCTCAACCCTCGACCACACACTGCTGTTCGTCGGCATGCTCGTCTCCGCCGTCATCGGCATTTACTGCCTTCCCGGAATCCGAATGCTGATTTGGTGTGAACAAGCTATCCAAGTACCCCATAATCGAACTGAAAATTATATGTTCCAATATCTTGCACGAGACAAACGTAAGGAAATCGGTCTATAGTTACTGGGCTCTTCCTTATCACCACTTTTAAATATTGATCTAACGTTCGCGATTTTCCAATCGTAAGGAACACGATGTTGTGTTAGGGAGTTTTCAAATATTATTTTCAGGTGCGGTGCTATTTCTGATGCTAATTATTTATAAACTCGGACGGGAATTTGATCGGTACCGGGTCATTTTTTTAAATTAATGGATTTCAAATGACTTTCTATTCCACGACTAGTGATATTAATAGACTGCATTGGGTGCTTATATAGCCTAGGCATTGTAGCGGTGTCATTTGGAGAGCATTTTGTATAGACGCTTTGAAAAAAGGTGTTGAGGATATCTTTGAGGAAAGGCTTTATCTAATTTGTCGTTTGTTCTTTCCCCTAGATGGTTCTTTAGTGACGTTACTGTTGATTTGCAGCCTTGAACCTCCCTCACTTAGGACCAAAATGCCTTTGGGTTATCCTCTAATTATTCGCCCAATATTTTATTTTTGAATTCTGTTAATGCCTTTTGAAAGGCCGCCTTAGCTGCTGTTTTCGCTTTCTTGTATTTTTCGCATAACTTCATATACTCGTCTTCGGGGAGACCCTGACGTGCGTTCTGCGTTAATAAGTAAAGGAGTCACCGTAAATATTGGTAGGAATGAGATCTTTTTTCAAATTCAGAATGACTTACCTTCCGAAAGAAAAAGAAACTGTGGCTCAGGTACTTCGAAAACAAGTGCCATTAATGATATAAAACACTCGATAGACAGGAATTGTAAGTCGTATCCCAGGGATCCCATTTACATTGTGGTTGTTAATTGCCGTAATATAATAAACAAAGTCGCTTATTTTCACCATCTCATTGGGCGCACGGACGCTGATGTAGTAATAGGAACAGAAAGTTGGTTATCGAATGAAATTGCGGATACCGAGATCTTCCCAAAATCATAAGCAATATACAGAAAAGACCGAGCAGCGAGAACAGGAGGAGTATTTATCGCAGTCAAAGATGAGTTCGTCAGCAGAGCCGAAATAATTCCAGATAATGATTAATAAAGTGTGTGGCGTTCCATTAAATGCTCAACGAAAAGAATTTTTATTTGCTCATATTATAGATCACAACGATGCAGACTTAAATTCAGTTCTAGAGTTGGATAGACAGGTGAAACGTCTCACACGTCAAAATAACGAAAATAACATAATTATCGGTGGTGATTTCAACGTTCCCTCGATTGACTGGAAGACATATAGCTTCAAATATGGCGGCAAAGATAAGGAGTTGTGCGACACTCTACTCCACTCATTCACATCCAATTCCTTACATTAATTAGTGACAACACCGACTAGAGGAAACAACGTTCTAAACCTTTTGGCGACCAACATACCTGAAATCGTCCATAACGTAGTAACAGTGAACGGAATTAGTGATCACAGAGCAATAAAAGCTAGATTTCATATAAGTAATGACAAAAAGGCACCAATAAAGAGGAGGGTATACTTATTTCACAAGGCGGATCTGGAAGGTTTAAAACGAGAACTATTGGCCTCGTATAAAAAAATTTGTGATATTAGTGAAAACCGTTGTACTGACTATACATGGAATACGGGAGAAATACTTGTCCAAGTAGACGCAATATTTCTAGATTTAAAAAAAGCTTTCGATAAGGTCCCTCACTCGAAGTTACTCGTTAAGTTGGAAGCTTAGGGAATACACCACGACGCAGCGGCGGATACATATGGGGGGCGCGCGCCCCCCCCCTTGCGGGGCCGCCTGCATTGCCGCCCGCGCCGCCACAGTCAGCCCGCACGCTATTTGTTCGTGTCTTTCGTCAGTCGACTCTGAGTCGAGTTATCGAGTAGTTGTACTTTCTTATGTAGCACGCGTGCGCGTCCGCGTCATCGTATTTTATACGTTTCTGTCTGGCACATAGACAGCTAACCTACGAGAAAAGTCGCGGTAATTATAGTGATCTCGATACGTTATTCTATCTGGCATTTGTTCGAGAAAAGTCGCGAATATTCTACTGTTTGTATTTGTTCACACTCCTTAAAAGTCTGGGAGCGAACATTCTGGCAACAAATGTTCTCGAAATAACCGAGCTACATATATAAGGGAAGCAGAGTCGCTGCCAGGCAGTCAGTTTGAAAGCTACAATCGTCGCGATAACCTGCCCTTGAGTTTTTTCTGTATCCGCCACTGCCACGACGTAATATGTTGGATAAGAGAGTTCTTAGCCGACTTCGAACAGAGGGTAGTTCTGGATGGAGTTAGTTCAGATGTAGTGAAGGTTACATCAGGTGTACCCCTCGGAAGTGTCATCGGTCCCTTATTGTTCCTTTTGTATATTAATGACATCACTACCGTTGTTACGAGCAAAATTCGCCTCTTCGCAGATGACGCAGGTTTGTACAGGGATCTAGACAATGAGTCTGACAAGATTGCGTTACAAAAAGACCTAGATGCTATAAATGAATGGTGCAATGCTTGACAGTTAGAATTGAATTTTAAAAAGTACGTTGTTATGAATTTTTGGAAAAATAATAACCTGGTCAGCGAAACGTACACAATTAATCAAACAGACTTATCAAATGTAGAGTCAGTTCAATACTTAGGTGTGACCCTTACTCAGGACCTGTCTTGTGGGAAACACGTCCGGGAAATCTGCGGACAGGCTAGTCGCAAATTGGGATTTATCAAAAGAATATTAGGAAAATGCGACGAGAAGGTTAAAGAGCGATGTTATTTTTCACTCGTGAGACCTCACTTGGAGTATGCCGCTAGCATATGGGACCCTTACGAAGTAGGACTAAACTCTAAAATACATCGATTACAGCGGAGAGCAGCAAGATTTGTGAAAAGTTGTTACGATAAACTTAGCAGTGTTACCGAATTGTTGAAGGAATTGGGGTGGGAATCTCTAACTGATCGAAGGGAGAAAAACAGGTTAAATCTCTTGCGCAAGTTCGGAGCTGACAGTTTTCTGCCGGACGTTCAACATATACTGCTAGAGCCAACGTACTACGGTAGAAGCGATCACAGGCATAAAATAAAGGAAATTGACTGCCGAACCGATAGGTTTAAAATTTCATTTTTCCCACGTACAATAAGGGATCATAATAGTTGCGGGTTCAATCATATGAAACTCCCACCCTCAATAGGTAGAGTAGAATCTTCACTTGTGCTTAATAACACAACATCATTACTAACACTTCACACCGGTCGATTTGTCCGGTATTATTTTATTTTGTTCTCTGCATTAAGTAGCATCTCGTAGCTTTCATAAATTAACAGTATCAGTAATATTAATGACTAGATGTGTGTATAGCAGTGTTCTGCATGTTCATTTACGTATCACTCTCCCAGTTGCCGGCTGGACTTCGCACTGTTCTCCTGACTGCTTTGGCCTGCGCCTAGCGCCAGGGGGAGCGTGCGAGGCTCTGACTTGTGCTGGGACGAGTGCTGCATGCCTGGTGTGGAAACACCCCGTGCCACACACCCTAGTGGTGGCTTGCACGGTACTTCGTAGATGTTGATTTCCGAATGACATCTCATCTTATTTCGCACTGTCGAGGAATTGTCATGAATTTTTAATTGCTTTTTTTATTACATCGCCATACTTACAATTAGACTAATTCCGCGTACCCAGGTAACAACCCAGTATTGGCCCAACGTAGGCCCTTGATTGGCGAACGTAGGATTTTGGTGCGGCCCAACATCGGCTACCAACATTGGGCCTTCATTGGCATGTAACATTTGCCGATACTCAGCCAACAATAGGCCCGACACTGGGCCGACATTGGCCCGATATCGGCCCAACAAGGTGTAGATATCGGCCGGCTATCAGCCCGCTATCAGCCCAACGTTTTGCCAATAGAATAACGCTATTGACCTGCTATCAGCCCTACCCTGGCGAAAATATTGTAGAGGGAAGCGGATACGGATATCGTAATACCTCTCCACTGACTTCGCTGCTCTCTCAAAATAAAGAAAAAATTATTGCCATTAACCATTTTGCATGTGCTATTGCGCAATAGCACGATATAGTACGTCATAATACACTACCACGTATTTCCTTAACGCTATGGTCCCTATATCGCATGAATTCCAAACCTACGATTCAACGCTTCTATTTTCGCACCCCCTCTGTTGAGAAAGACACTAGAATATTAGTCATTAGACCATTATTAGACACTAGACCATTGAATATCTAGTCACTTCCGTGGATAAATGTGACTTCGAGAACTATAATCATTGAGTAATAATTCGTGATAGTTTGAGGAAATACCATAAAATCTTGATAAACGTTATTTGCCATTAATTAATGCCAAATAACTGTTATCCTATGATGCCGCAGTATGAATATAAATGCAATATTACTGCGAATAAACAAGATTTTTCAAATTCTCGCACGTTAGCTTCAGCGTCGTAGCTAGGGGCTGGCCAGGCGGGCGGCTGCCAGTGTCGAAACCCTCAGGGGGCGCACTTTGCAGACCCACAGGCGGGCCATAAATCGAGGTAATATTACCTCGATTTATGTGGTAACAACCAGTAACTGTCGTTTCTGGGCATCTTGATTCTTCTTGAATCTCCTTGTCTTACCTCGAGAGGAATAGGTTGTTAATCTCGTATTGGATGGTTTCAGCTAGTAACACGCTACCTCGTTTCACATTGTATTAACTCGCTTCAAATGTGCAAAAATCAACTCGTATTATGGCGTCATATATAGGCGAACGAAGGCAGTAGGTGGAGTAATATCGCGGCACAGAGTAGGGATACATATTTACTCTGTGATCGCGGGGTACATCGTGCATTTATGCCGACATTGGCTCAATGTCGTTCAACGATATCGGCCCAATGTCGTTTGCTGATATTAGGCCGACGTACTCTGCGCCAACATTAGCCCGATATCGGTTATGTAGTAGGGCGGATCGGAAAAATCGATTTTTCGCGGAGAAACTTGGCCTTCTGGAAAAAGTTGTCAAAGTGACTCAAAATAAGGCCAGAAAAATTTGGGACCTCTAGGTCAACCCTAGGCCCTCGCGCCGTGGCCATTTATGGGGAGGGGGGCTGCTGATAATGGAAAAAGTCACTATTTTACATCGATTCTCTATGGTTTTTGCTGAGTTGCGCTCCTTCAGGAAAAAAGGTCGTCCATTTGGACGTATCTGCAGCCGTTAAGCCACAAAATGTATATTTTGAGTGCGCGGCCGCGCATAATTATGCAACGCCCACGTAGCGTCGCGACGCGTCGCAGAGAAACGGTCAGCAGGCCGCTCGCGCCTCCTTCCGGCTCGCGTCTGCTGCCCGCTCGCCGCGAATGCAGCAAAACTCATCATGCATGCGTCTTCCGTCGTTGGTTTATTCCGTCGTTGCTTTCCACCCCTTCTCCTCCCTCTCATCTCCTCTCCTTTCTCCCTTCCTTCCCCTACCGCCTCCAAAATATGCATATAACGTCAGCGCTTTGCACCATTTCATTTAGTGGAAAATTACACCTTGCTATTTCAGTGAGCTTATACAGTGCAGTTCTCTACAAGGCATTCAGTGAAGTCGTGCTTTTCTCTACGCCTTCTCCCTTTTGGTCAGGCTGTTGTAGTCATTTTTGGTGAGAATTTGGAAATAAGTGCGCCACTCTTCAATTCATATCCCTTAGTGATTTGAATATTTTAACTGTGCGATAATTTGGACTTGAAAAATGCCAAAATAAAAGGATGCGTAGTGAGGAAAAATATCCCTTTTTTGGTGTCTCGTCGACAGTAAACGAATCGACATTACCAACTTTTAAAGAAGTGATAAAATATTTTTTTTATGCTCGCGACATATTGAGATCCGAAAACGCAGGCCTGCCGTTAATCAAGTAGCTGGTCTAGTGGCGAAAAAAGTGTCCGAACTTTGGAAACGAGCCTCTATTCCAATCATTCCCGAACTTGGTGTGATTAAAATGATTTTACGGTACCATAAGACGTACTATGGCTTAAGAATAAGTGCAAGCAAGTCTACGAAAGGTGTCAAATTGACCAAAAAAATTGATAAATTTTTTAATGTATCTCAGAAACTATGTGATATTTGTGCGTGTAAGTGCAAAGGAATCAACGAGTGTAAATGTAAGAAGGAGAATAAAGTTCCCCTAAATGAAGTGGCATTTTTTAGGAATCAAAGGACAAAACGAAAGATGATATCCGGTGGTTTGGATGCTTCAGAAACTCGGTGATTGAAGAAAAAACTCAGAAGAGGATCGTCGGAGAGCGTCGAGTCAAAATAATTCATTCTTGAAGAGGAAAAAAGTGAACATCAAGAATTTTCTTCCTCAACATCCCGAGAAAATCCAACCGCCGAGGAATCAGCCAGCATGGACCTCAACGTTCCTCATACGATTAGGGATGAAAATCAACCTGGGCCTTCTTCGGGGCAAATGGGTCTTCAATTGTCAACTGTGGTGGAGGTATGAGCAAGAACCGGCATGTCCCTCAGAGCAGCAGCAATGAACGTCAGCGCAACTTTAGCCGACGCAAATCTCATAACTCCGGAAGACACATCAAAGGTAGTGGACCGGAATTATTTACGAAGACAGAAAAGAAGATGTTAGATTCAGTATAAGCAAAGAGAGAATATTCAAAAAGTGCAATTGAAGGGTTGTATTTTGACGGCAGAAAGGATGAAACAATTAAACAGGAGTGAATAGGCAAGAGGACTAATCAATCTAAGGTTTGGAAGGAACATGTCGTGTTAGTCGAATAGCCAGGATCCCACTATTTGGGGTTTGTCTCCCCCACAGGAGGCTCTGCAAGAAACATCAAATCTGAAATTCTAGATTTTTTCAAATTTAAAAGTGATTGGATGCGACGGCACCAAAGTGAATACAAGTCCGAAAGGAGGCATCATCCGTTAGTAAAGCACTAGAAGCACAGCTCCGACGTCCCTTATTGTAGTCTATTTGCCAATTACACTTGATTGACTTAACGCTGCGGCATTTGGTAGAAAAATTAGACGGGCAAACTAAGGGTCCAAATTTGTTTGTAGAACCTATTGGCTCCGCCCTTGAAGACTGCCAGACTCTTAATATCGTACGATTCGAGCCAATTCGAACAACATATATCCTACCAAGTAGACTTGACATTACTGAGCACTGACCAGCAGTAACTTTTGGAAATTTCCAATGCAGTGTCGAAAGGATTTCACTCGGAAAATTTGGCTAGGAAATTTCCAGGGAAAGTGGCTCTTTCTCGCTGGCTCACTACGGCCAACCAACTACAGTGGCTATACGTGTCCACTGAAAATCCAAGTGCTAATTTACAAAATCTGGTGTCATTCATTCAAAAAGTATACGCACATGTCTCGTTTTCAGTGAAGCAAAACCATTGTATACACGAAGGTGCTGTAAATTTATGGAAACTAATACATAGGTCGAGATATCTACCGGAAGGTCTTAAAAAAGTTATTCTTTTATATTATTATTATTTATTCTTTTATTTTATATTATTTAGGTATATTATAAATATCCTGTTATTCAGAGGAACGGGTTTTTCGGGCATCCAGAAAATTTACTAGTCTCAATGACAGAGACTAGTAAATTTTCTGAGCGAGACGGAGAACATCATATTAGAACCAAACTATATTTCAGGTCCGACAGAAACGATAAATTAAGAGAGATATTTCGCCGAACGGATGGGTATGGGAATTCGTTTTTCCCCCGAACAATAAGGGACTATAATAAATGCTAGGCGTAATTTCATTAGAGCGTGTCCATTTTATATGTAAACGACTGGTGTCCTAACACCCCCGCCACACGCCTATTGAGGCGGCTTGCGGGGTAATATGTAGATGTAGATTGCTGACCATCGAGAGGAAGTGCGAAGAGATGCGTGGAAAAAAATATTAAGGGCGCGAAGAAATACGCGTGCGACCGAAAATCCAAGAACTTTTGAATAACTAGCGGTTCTTAATTTTGATGCAGAAGACTACACGCTGCTGACCAAATGGGACGAGAACACCGACCCCCCTGCTCTATCGCATACGGCTGAAGAAATTCGAGAATCACTTGAGCAATGCTCAACTTTGAAACTCAATTTTCCCTACCACAAGCAAGCAGTGGACATATTAGTGAAAGAGGTAACCCAAGCTTCATTGACATCCGCAAAAGACGAGGAGAGACAGTTAGAAATGCTGAAAAGAATAGAAAGCAGAACAAAAATGCCGACCTTCGAAACCAAGTCTCAGTTCATGCTGTGATAGGGTGAGTAAGTTTTACATTTATCTGCCTGACTTCAAAAATAAATATATCGATAATGACCTTAAGTGTTCAATGAAAATAATTTTTAAAGACGAATACTTACACACAGATAAACCGATTGGTCTACAAAATGACCACTTGCTTATTTTTCAGATAGCATCTAATCTGATAAAGTAAATGCGTTACTCAATTTTATTTGAGTGGGTGGGTGGGCGGGGGAGGTCATAGTTCAGGTACCTTGACGTGGTGAGCTCTGGGAACTATTTTTGGTTTCTTTCTGCATGTTGAAAAAGAATTGTAAAGTAGGCTAAATTCTGCACAATCAGGGAGTTTTTATCTAATTCCTGAATAATGACGGTGTATTACACTAATTTCAAATAATTGTTCCGTAATTGTTATTCCCTGGACGTTATGCTTAATTATCTAATATTAGTTAGACCAACGACGGAAGACGCATGCATGGTGATTTTTGATGCATTCGCGGCGAGCGAGCAGCAGACGCGAGCCGGAAGGAGGCAAGAGAGTCAAGAAGTTAGGCCAGAGCTCAAGGAAAGAGCTGACCGTTTCGCTGTGACGCGTCGCGACGCTACGTAGGCGTTGCATAATTGCGCACGGCCGCGCACTCAAAATATACATTTTGTGGCTTAACGGCTGCAGATACGTCCAAATGGACGACGTTTTTGTCCTGAGGCACCGCAACTCGGCAAAAACCATAGAGAATCGCTATAAAAACGTGACTTTTTCCATTTTTAGCCCCCCTCCCCATAAATGGCCACGGCGCGAGGGTCTAGGGCTGACCTAGAGGTCCCAAATTTTTCTGGCCTTATTTTGAGTCACTTTGACAACTTTTTCCAGAAGGCCAAGTTTCTCCGCGAAAAATCGATTTTTCCGATCCGTTCTATTATGTAGGCTGTATACTGACCCGACACACAGCCAGCGTCGGGCCAACGTCTGGCCAATATCTGATGCTACTTGGGTATTGTCTTGCAATAATCTAGCTGAATTCTGTTAGGAGAAAATCTTATGTAAATTAAACATTATTCTCATTAAATTTGTTCGCAGATTTCTAGTTCAGTGTTACACGTAATGGGCGGAGTTGGTCAGCTCTAAGCCTCGTACTTGCCTAAGGCCGCCTCGGTCTTATGGTGAATGTTTTAATAGTTATTATTATTACTAATGGTGGGTTTAATGGAAGTGAGTAGAAGTTCTCTGGGCATTTGCAGTTACAGACCCCTATCTCGTAACACATTTTTTCTCTTTATCTCAGCATGCGTCCTACATCGCGACATACCGTCCATAAAGTCTATTCCCTTTCTTCCTCTTACCCGCCAACCAAACATCTTCCTCTCTTTCACAGCCTTAAGCATCCTTCCGACCCTCATCTAAGGCACGACAAGGCTTGCAGTTATGCTCAATTGAAAGTATTATGGATGCACCTCAACTCAATGAATGAATAATGCGTGTGAACAGGTCGTTCACGCGCACAGAGTATTGCTCAAAGCTGCAGCTACATTTGCGCGCCATTCGGAGTCCGGTCGGAGGCGAAAATCGGCATCGTTTCAGTGATTTCAGTCTCTTCAGTGTCCTTGCGCAAAACCAAATATGGGCCGAACAGGGCCAATAGTCCTCACAACCTTGAGTATAAGATGTTTTCGGCAAGTACAGCCGTCATGTTAGCCACGGCATCTACACAGGTTTTCGTAGCATTATAGTCGGCCAGTCTTTTTTAACACGATTGATTATAATAAAATAATTAGCAAATTTGAGAGGAGATATTCAGGGAAGTGGAATGCGGGCATGTTGGCAGAGTACTGCTGGTTTATGGCACGAGAAACGTCTACCTCAGGGTATAAAAGGAATCAAATACCAAATGAAGGTACTTATGCCATTCATCGTTCTTTACATTTATTATTTTACTCTTTATTGATGCGCGCGAGGTATTGAGATCGCCAGCGTGGTAGCGTATCTTCTGAACTGTTGCTACATATTTTAATTATTGTTGCTATGCAGTGTTCCTAAATATTTTTATTATTGCTGCCATATGTTGTTGATATATATTTCCATAATTCTGGGATATTTGGGGGAGGGGAAGATGGAATAGGAGCTGAAATATGAAGAAAATAAGTGAAAACATTGCGAAAAAAAGGAAAAGTTGATAATTTTTAATGCGTTTTTTAAACAATTTACGGCGACTAATCCCCCCAAATCTACCTTCTTATCATAAATGTTCATGTTTTAGAACTTTTCACCTCTCTAAAACCTGAGAAGAAATATAAATGCTCAAATAATCGTTTCCATCCCTCCTAGTAGTAGTAGTATTTTTGCTTAACGTGCTTCGACGGCTAAGGTCATTTCGCACTTACTGTCTGCCACGCGCAGACAGGGACAACAGCACTCGGACGAATCGGAGGATCACCCCTCCAAACCCGAGCCGAGCCCAACGTTGCTTAACTTCGGTGACTGATCGGGAACCGGTGTTTCCATCGTGGCAGGCCGTTGCCCCATCCCTCCTAATTATCGCAAAGTGATAAAAATAAGAGGTGGGGGCTTCCCCCGAAAATGGTGGGTGATGGAGGAAAACTGATGTCTTATTCGGATTCAGGAGGTCATTTAACATAAGAATCAGCAGGAATGGTATCAGGGCTCGAAAAAAATGTTATTTTTGCCGCCCAGTGTCATTCGTTGAAAGAACTCCCTTACTTCGCTACTTTCCTCTACTCATGAGTTCTGCATCAGGCTTACTCAGCCGGAACTTAACTTGGTAAGTGAATGATGCCACACTAGCTGGCTATCAAAGCAGTATAAGTAGGGATAGGAAAATTTCGCGATCGCGAATTTAGACAAAAATGTCCTAGGAGTGGTAATTAGTTACAACATACTCCATACCTACTGGGGAAATGACTTTTGAGCTCGCGAAATGTCGCGAATTGTGCCCCAAAACGCGAATTTTCATTATTTGTGAGAAAATGGTTGAAGAACATTTCAAACGCAAGAAAAACATTAAAATTGCAAGCATATGTTCTCAATTCGATTTAAACGAACTCGCGTGCAAATATTCCTGAGGTATGCGGAAGTTTGCAGTTCATCGTAGCATTACCAGTGTTACGATAACAATCGCGGGAGGATGACATCGGGTGCTTTCGATTTACGGCGCTAACCGGCAATACACAGCTCGTCACGCCGCGGTGCTTTCTATTTTCAAATCAGGGATTTACACACTCCCTGTTTCAAATAGTGGAATAACCATCTATCAGCATCTATGATCGGTGGCTCTCCGCTCCGAGGTGAGTCGAACAAAGGAAAAGCAATATGCGCATTTATTCTAAGTAATCTGCTCCAGCAGGGTTTCTCAAACTTTTCCTGCGATGGTATCTACACTTTGTAAATCCTGAAATTATAACGGAACACCTTATGGACTTCCCATATATTAACACGTTCGCGGCGAACGTGAAATTTGTCGTTTTTTTTTGCCGCGGGCGTCAATTTTCAAAAAAAATGAAATCGATCCATTTGTGTTTTGCATTAATGTACATTACTTTGGTAAGATTTAAAATGATGAATTTCAACAAATTTTGGAAAACCGATGCGCCAATATCGAGTAATTAATTAATCCCCTTTGGTGTATGCAACCACTGCTTACGAGTAGAATTTTCTTCGAAAAAATGAAATCGTTCAATTAATGTTTTTCATTAATGTACATTACTTGTATGCGATTTAAAATGATGAATTTCAACAAATTGTAATAACTGATGCGCCAATATCGAGTAATTAATTAATTCCCTTGGGTGTATGCAACCACTGCTTACGCGTTGAATTTTCTTCGATATATGTTTACGTTCACCTTAAATACCTTAAAAATATACAAATGAGCAGTGTTTTAGACATGGAAATTGATGCAGCACGAAAGCATTCAGTGTTACATCGTTTTTAGCAACTGCTTCGAATTTTTTTTCCAGAGCCTTCACTAAACCCTTCCTCTTTCGCTACGATGCCTTCTTTGGTTTTATGGCTTTGAGAACAAAATGCAGCGGTAGGACAACTTAGTCTTATCTATGAATGGACTAAACTGTCCTCCCGCTGCCATTGGTAAAGGGTCTAAGGTGCATACTTGCAGACGGTCGTGAAAACGATTATCCCAAGCACCCACCAGGAAAACCTCTACCCCTGTGACGCTGGTGACCACTGGTGGCCGACACGACGGCTCAGTCCAGGGATTATGCCAGGGTTGCCTTTTCTTGGGATTTCCTAGAGGCTGGCGACCGGCCTCTCCGCACGTGTCCCACCCTTAGCGTAGATCTAGTTTTTGGCCATTTCCGTCAAATGACTGACTGTTTATTTTCCAGTGACAACTGATAAGTACCCTAGTTTCATTCCTGGTTTCTGTGCTTTCAAGTGATTTTGACGAGTTATTGAGATGCCGAATGCAAAATTAAGCGCAAGAGACCGGGCTTTCTAGTATCAAAAAGATGGATTTTATTGTATCGATAAAAGTACGGTCATGTACATATTCTACAATTGTCAGGTTGCTTGGGAAAGACTCAATTGGAAAAATTTAAAATCTTCGAAGAACGTAACTGCAGCAAACTTTCACAAGGATGGAAATTCTCTAAAGTTACATGTCTATACATGAAATGTATTAAATTTAATTTTTAATTTAGTGCCACTTTTCCAAGTTCCACCACCGAGGTGATTGTCTTCAGTCATAACATGGCTAGAAGGGAAAGTGTCGCATAGTAGCCCAGATCATATTGGGTATAGTATAAGTGACCCTTTTCTAGACTTAGAAATAATCTGTATTTTATGTGTATATATATAAATTTGTGGTCACTGTGAAAACACCGAAATGTCTTGTTGAAAGTACCGAATTCCTAATTTCAAAGTACCGCTTTTCTCCCTCTCAAACCACCGAAAAATTCCTATCCCTAAGTATAAGTCACACGGGAGCATTTCACGCGCTAAGCTACTGCGGAGGGATTTGAGTCCTTCAGTGTGGGACTGGAAGAAATAGAGTAGGTCAGCGCAGAGCCAGATAGGTAATGTAGTTCCTTTTAAACAAAAAGCAGGCTTACCGACTGCGCACCTGTCTGCGTTGGCCCGACCAGCATGCACGAGGAAACTTTGGTACTTGGGGGATGTATAAGCGGACGTACTGATAATTAGGTTTTAGATTCTTTAACTGCCGACTATTTAAACTAACCGTGGAACCCTTGACAGTTGGGCAGCAAGTCAGCACATTATCCACCTAGCCACTTCAGCTAATAGTTTCTTCCACTGAACCTTATTACATCTTTTCCTTTTCATCTTCCACAAAAATTCCCTTTTTCTCAAGATTCAATATGCTCATTCAATACCTTGGCCCCCCTTCATAGTCCCTTAACTACCCCGCAATGCGCTGAGGAAGTGTGCAATCATACATTGGTCTGTAAAAAATTTATTTAAATCAAGTGACATAAAAACATAAAGCTGTGTTGGAAAAATAACTAAAAAAGTCAGTCAACAATTTTGTCACAGAAATTGAACTGGCAACATACAAAAACACATCATCAAATGCAAAGTATAAAATACTGAAAGTAGTGCATAACATTCGAGACAAAGTTATACCCAGAAGTAATTTGAAGTACATATATGTAGGCAAAGGAAGTGCCATTTGAGAAATTAGCTGACAGAAGTGACTGAAGCATGTGTTCCCAACAACAATCTTCACTAGCCATGCTTCAACAGAAAAATTGGTAAACAATCCTGTGTTGGTATGGCAATCATGTCCTTCTCTTCCAACAGAATGAAGACTAGAAACATATGTGAGCGTCACTTAACTCATTGCATTACACTCTAGAATTGACAAGTTATCTTGTCTGTAGTATCACAAAGCGTTCTGTGATCTTGAAAGCATCACCATTAACAACTTGATAACAGCGCAAGCACAAAGAAAGCACACACAGAACTGTTTGCACTTCACATGAACCCTATTGTACTGATTAATATCATATTCCAATGCCAACAACTTCAACTAGATTGAAATCCAAATACCCATTAACAAAAATATAATATTTAAAAAGTTTTAGGTAAAGCTTTCACAAAAATAAATTTTTCAATACATAGTAAAGTATATAAATTCTTTAAAATTTACAGTTATCAAACAAACTTTAAAAACCACTAAGCATTCCTGGTCAACTTACAGTTCAATCAATTTTTTTGGATCATGCACAGTAAACATACTGGGCTGCAAATCAGGGACACCCAGCAAATCCACGGAATTTTGTTCACTCTAAGTTTTCCATGAAAAGACACTCAAGATAAGAGTTCTCCACAAAGTCTCTACAGTTTCACGACTTAAAACATTCACCCCTTCATGGCAACCTGAATAACGTCCTAGAGTGATGGACATATGTAAAATGTGCATCCCAATGGCCCCTAATAGATAATATACATTCTTTTATATTGGTAACAAGAGTTATAGTATCATGGATCCCACCCAGGATCATTATATATATATTTTTTTTCATATCTTTCGGGTACAGCTGCGTCTGTATATCTTGATCATGACGTTTTATAACCAATGAAGGCCACATCTTCAGATCAGGTCCGAATGCCAAACGGTGAAAGTTGGCCTGTATTTATACCGTCCTCAATGGGGCCTTCCGTTAGTGCAGCCAATCAGCATTGAGCACCCATCTTTTGGCACGTTTCTTCTCAGGAGTCTCTTCCAGGTGTTGTGGAGTCTATGCCCAACATTCCTATTGAAATTAGCCTCTACCTTCTCTATTTCAATAGCCTCCCTGATGAGTCGAGGAAAATAAAACTTGTCCTAGGCTAAGACTCGTGCATCATTGATCTTTACTTGATGTCCCGGGTCCGAGAAGGCATGCTCTGCGACTGCTCACTGCATGCAGTGCTTGTTTTTTAGAGCCCTGTGGTGCTCGCTCAAACGAATGGAGATCGCCCTCTTCGTTTGGCCCCCTTGAGGATGGTATAAATACAAACCAACTTTCACCATTTGGCATTTGGATCTGATCTGAAGATGTGGCCTGCATTGGCTACGAAACATCATCATCAAGATACACAGACGCAGCTGTACCCGAAAGACATGAAAATACCAGCACAACAGCCCTGCGAAAGCCTCAAGCAGAAAAAAAATAAAAAAATGTGTGTATATATTTTTATATTCTTTTGAAGTTTTCGCCAATTGGCCACAAATATATAAATTAAAACTTACAGGAGGTAGGAGAAAGAGAAAAAGATAAAGAATTCATTCTTACGGGAACGTTTCGGACCAGTTGGTCCTTCGTCAGCTTTAGAAGCAATTTATGAATTCTTTATCTTTTTCTCTTTCTCCTACCTCCTGTAAGTTTTAATTTATTTATATATATATATATATATATATATATATAATAAAAACACTTGACAGGGGGTGGGGAAAGAAAATAAAAAAAGAGAGAGAGAGGACTTACTGGGACGTTTCGGGCATGTAGGCCCTTCTTCAGCAGTAGAAAATCAATTATTCACCAAGAATTGGAATAGAATATGTATGCACTTCAAAAACAGATAAATTGATTCGAATTAAGGGGGTAGTAGTAGTATTTGGGTGATTTGGGTGCTTCGACGACTTAGGTCATTAGCACCATCGAATTAAGGCCACATCCTCTATGGTACAATGTGCTGGACTGAAACTTAACGATAATGTGCTCAGCTTATAGAATATCACACATTTAATGATTACTACAATCACCTCCCTCGACTTAAAACTTTTTAAGCAGTATTTTTTATTAACTGGCTTTGTTTTTTTTACAGGAAATGATTGCATCAGAATAAGGAATCAAGATTCGGAATTCCATACCCGACATCAGGATCAGAACATCTTAAATTTTTAAAATTCACCCATCACTAGTTACAATGATAACTTTATCCCATCACTGAAAAGGATACGCACAAAATAGTCTCTGGTACATACTGAGATTTGTGGGCACCAACAGCTTAGACTAGCATCAAGGGTTACAATTCTGAGCGTGAACTTGATCAATCACACACACATGTACTCTTAAAATGATTAGAGAATATTTGGCATCACCAGGAATTCAAGTAATTATTATCCGCACATAGATATTTTGAAGGATGATTACTTATGAAATAATGAAAACTTCACCTCATCAAAGAACTCAATAAATAAGGACACCCATAACATTTTTGGGAACATCAATGGACTTAATAATATGGAATAGGCTCCCTTATAGGAGTTAGACAAGCATCACAGTTGATGTATTAATAGCAGCATGCTAATATGGTGCAATAAAATCAAACCATTTGGCCATGCTTTTTGCACAGCTAATGTGTAAGAGCTGCAATACAAGCACTGGTAATGATTACCAGGCCTTATAAATAACGTAACACTGTACAATACTCACATCAACATAATGAGGTAATAACACCACCATTGGCAAGCTTACAGAGATTAATCATCTCTTGAATTAGAATTTCTCTATATCCAACAATAAACAGCTCACAATACAAATGCATCCTCAGGTTGAAAAATAAAAGTAAAAATCCAACATTCAAAAGGAAAATGTGCAGTCTTACTACATAATACATAAAACCTTTCAGTGAGCATCATCTTGACCACGTATAGTTTTAAAAAAAATGGCAAAACGATTGATTTTTTTCCTGCAACACAGGAATTAGGACCAGCCTTAATGATTCAATCATATCGTATAAATTAACTTCTTTTAGATTCCTATAGATTCAGGTCCTGCATCAAGGTCTTCCTCTCTCACTTGGCCCCGCAGTTTCCAAGCTCGATGCATCACTACTTCTTCCACGAGATTTCCCACCTCGACTCTTCCCCCGGCGTGAACTGTGCGGCGGAATCACGGGTCGAGTCAGGTCTTCGTGTTCATCATCAGAATCCAGGGGGGAAGCACGAACAGCTTGATACCAGCGATCCGTGAGGTCTCGCATTTGACTGTGACAGTCTCTTAGTTCCTGATTAGAACATAATGATATGAGAATGCTTTCCTGACAATTAGTGAAATATCATAGAAGAAACAAATTTTTCTGAGCTCAAAAACCTATCGCATGCATTAGATCCAGATAGTACAAGAAAAAATATTTTGGCTCATTCTGAAAGGTGTACAAATATTTTTTTATAAGTTTTCCAGTAAATAAGAGGATAAAAAATATTCAATGTGAAAACATACATCTCTATGCTACCAAAATCATGAATGTGAAAAACATATCGGATTCTGCTGCTACGACACAATTACACCAATAATGAAATATCGGCCATTATTTACATCATAATTAATTATCAGCTAAGCTCTACTTTTTTCATATTAAGCATTATAGAAATGTTCAAGAAGTATTACAGAAGTATTAATGATAAAATGTAAAAGCTTTAAATTTGCCCCTTGAGACTTTACCCTATGACAACACAGAGAGACAGTATAAATATGGTTCTCCTCACCTGCTGTGTAAATCTTCGGGTAAAGAACGGCATGAAGTACTTGAGGTCCCACTTGGCAAACCCACTAGGACCACCGGAGCGAGAGAAGGTGACTTCTAGTTCTTCTTCTGTCAGCTCAGAAAGGTGCTCAGAATCAATAGCCCGACCCTAAGAATAGGAAGCACCGAAAACATGTCACTTAAAAATCTAGATACCCGGGTGCCCACCCACCATATTTTTGCATTTAACATCCATAATAATTAAAATTTTCATCTGAGCCTCACGATCCCCATTATTTAACTCCTTAAAAAGCTAAATAGTCACTTACAATTTAAAAAAAAAAAATTTTATAGGAAAACAAAATGGCGTCAAAATACATGTGCTCAGCGGACACACCCGGGTGCCCACTGCCTGAAAAATGAAGTTTATACCGGGAAAATGATTAATAACATCTTTACATGAGTTTTTTTAGATCACAGGGCTTAGTAAATTAATAATTGCAACAATTTTATGGCAAAATAGTTGGTACTAACATTTATTTACCACAATCATTGAATTTTATTGTAGGTACACAATGTTCATCGCAGACTGTTTTTTTGCAAACTGAACAACATTTTCGCGTTTTCCTGCATCTTTTGACCGATTCCTTGTAGCAAAGATGACAAGATCCTGTATTTTTTTCCTACCAGTACGACCTCGAGGTTCATTTCGTTCTTCGGAAACAGAAGGAGCGAGCTGTACCCCGATCACACTTTCAATTGCAATTTTTGTGGTATAATTCCGCATTATTTGACCATTCAGAGAATGATCTTCAATCAGAGGTTGAAAAACATAGCAAATGGCCATCTCTCTCAGTATGTGGCGCTTGTGTGTGGTATATCGTGACATCATCTGATCCATTGTATCAACGCCGGATTTGTAATTATTATAATAAATGATTATGTGAGACTTTTTCTTTTCATCATCATTTACAGCAGTATCAGTGAGCATTGTTGATGACAAAATTACAGCCATGTTTTTCTTTGGCACGTACGAGCAAATTACAGTATTCTCGTGAAATCCAAAAAGAGTAAAGTACTCTTCCCTAAATTTATGTGGAGCCATTTCTTTTGGATTTCTTTTGGCTTGATTTTCCTCAAAGTACCAACCACAGTTAATTTCCATAGCAATACATTTTTTGCCAGACGTAAAGTGGTAAAATAATTATCCATAGTTATATTTCTGCCACTTCCTTTGAATGCTGCTGCAAGCTCTTTCACAACCCTCTATCCTTGATTTTTTCACGATCACTTTGTTTTTCCAGAGTAAATAATTCCATGGATGCCACCAAATATTTATCCCGTACTTAGCTGGCTTTGACGGTATGTACTGCATAAACATCGTATGCCCTAGGAAAGGATAAAGCTGTTCGTCAATTGTCAAATTTGCTGTCGGCCTGTACATTTTACTCAAATTTGAATTGAACTTAGTCCAAATATCACATATAGGAGCAGCTTTATCTGTTTCTGCACGTGTCTGGCATGTGTTGAAGTCATCAAATCGAACGTCTATTGACGTGCTACGCATTGAATGTGTTAATGGAAGCTGTTGAAGGCTAGGGGACTTCAAAGTGCTTACATACTTTCTATTGATGTTTATTTAGCTAAGTACATATATTGATTTGAAAGTATTCTGTTCACATGCTGACTCAGAAATGAAGAAAAACTAGAGGTGGGCACCCGGGTACCCTGGGTGTATAACAACAGGGTACAAGTTGGGTGTGCACATAGGGGTTAATGGGAGAATTTTTGTTAAGAGTGGGTTACAGTTTCAGTAAATACGAAGCAATGATTCGGCAAAAAAGTTTGTTTTCCATGAACTACATACGCCTTTGAAATATTGCCAGATTACTGGTGTTCCCGGATTAGGGATTTCCGGATTACGGGTGTTCCCAGATTAGGGATTTCCGGATTACGGGTGCTCAACTGTATATGTAGTGAGAATGTGACTTTCAAAGTAATCTATTGGAGAGAAAAATTTCAACATTTTCAGGCTAATATGCTATATCTTAGGCTAATGGCCTGCCACAATGGAAACACTAGTTCCCACTCAATCAACAAATTTAAGCATTGCTGGGCTTAGGTAGAATTCAGAGGGTCAATCCCCTAATTTTTCCAAATGCTGTTGCCCCTAGAAGCAAGTGTCAAAATGACCTTAGCCATTTAAGAACATTAAACTATGTCCAGCCACTCTGGTATATATATTCTCTCCCTAAATGGTCCCCACGAGATGCCTCAAAAAAACAAAATAACATACAAGGTGTGATAAAAAAATAATGGGAATTTTTAAATTTCGTGGGTTTTATAATTCCAATTTTCAATAATTGCATATATTTGCCATATGGTCAATAAGGAATACTACCTGGAAGTTATGCGCCATTTGCGTGAAGCAATCCTACGAAAACGCCCAGAATTGTGGCAAAACAACTCATGGAAATTGCACCACGATAATGCTCCCGCTCACACCTCACTGCTTATTCGTAATTTTTTGGTAAAAAAAACAAACCGTTATCTTGCCTCAGCCATCATATTTGCCGGACATGGCCCCCTTTCACTTCTGTCTATTCCTGAGGCTGAAGAGAACAATGACAGGACGATGTTTTGCCACCATTGATGAGGCAAAAACAGAATTGCTGAAGGAGCTGAACTCGATACCGAAAAGCAAGTTCCAGAAGTGCCTCCAAGATTGGATAAACCACTGGCACAAGTGTATTAAATCTACCGGGGATTACTTTGAAGGGGACAAAATTGATATTGATTCATAAATAAATATTCTTTAAGAAAAACGAAAATTCCCGTTATTTTTTATCACACCTCGTACATACCCTGGAATTCTCACTCTACAATTTGCACATGTGAAGCTGTTCCCTGAAAAAATGTGTGTATTGAATGAAAACAAACTGAAAAATAGCCTGCATCGATAAGGCTTTGAGGCACTCACCATTTTTCGGGTCTTGCTGAGCGAGATCTCTCGATTCTGATGCCTCCTCCTCCGACTGGTCTCCCTCCTACCTGCTTCTAGGAACTGAAACAAGGGACACGGCAGTTTAATATATGCAGATTTTGCTGCTTCAATTTTGCACAGTAAAGTAATATTTTCAATAGTCTTTTCAAACACTTAAGGCATTTCACATTCCATCATGCTAAATGTTACAGTGCTACAGAGCAGCTGTACTCGTTCACTGAGGGCAAGGGAATCTGAGGTAACATTCACCATCTGATTTTGATAGCATCCATAAAACCTAGAACTTTGAGAGGACCAAATGTATTTTATTCTCTGTTTTTAACTGTGGAAAAGTGCCATTCTAGGCTGTTCATTGTTACACATGCCTGTATATTTCACGAATAGATCATGCTCATGTGATTTTTCCCACAACAATGACTTCAAAAATAGGTCTCTTTAACATTTTATGGCATTTTTATGAATCATACTGCAAGGTTTAAGGTCATGGTACATGTATAAGAACACAACCTAGGCCTGGAAAGTCAAGAATAGGATATACCCCAAAGTAGGGTTACCATATTTTGAAACCCCACAATGCGGACACCCTCAATGGGATTGATCAACACGCTCTTAGGACTGTCCAATGAAACATTATTCATTCAATTATATACTACCAAAATTATATTCCATGGCACACCACTCCCCCAGCCACCATCACCCCAACCCCTGCCTCGTGTCACAAAATGATCTAGGGCCTGATTCTGATGCTTTCCCGATGTTCAATTTTTCCACCAAAACGTCATTAGTTTCCACCAAAACGTCATGACTTTCTGACACTACGTCATCATGTTCCACCTTCCACCATAGAATCGTTCACTACATCGTTCAATGACTGGTGGAAAGTCAAACTTACCTTCCACCCGTCATCCACTTGGTGGAACAGCGCTAGTGTCGTGGTGGAAACTTTCCGACGGAAGTAAGCATGCGGAAGGTAGACATTGTTTTGTTCGCGTTTTCGAGGTAAGTTGGAAATCAGCATAAGTTTGTGACGTTCGGCTCTCCAGAGGGGGTCATTGAGCCATTCATTGAACGGAGCCAGAGTCGTTCAATGAACGAATGGTGGAACTTTCCACCAGTCATTGACTGGTGGAAGATCAGAATCGGGCCCCTGGTAGCCCATCTATGGACAATTTCCAACCCATGGTAGACCAGTAGTGCCCTCTATCATTAGTTCGTTTAAGTTTTTGTACAGAGAAAATAGCAAACCATGAAGCACCATAAATGATGCCATCCCCTGGATTCAGCTAAACCGAAAGCCCCACGGAGTGGCGATTGCAGTCTATAGCCCTAAATCGATAGCAAGATCACTAACAGCGTAATTCAATAATCGATATAAAAATACACATAAGTAGTTGGTGATACGAAATGAAAACAAAAATCTAAAGATATTACTTCCCAAAAATGAAAAATGCGGGCATTAGCAGAAATCGTAAAAATGTACGCGGACCCTACATTAGAAGTCAAAAATATGGAAATGTCCGCATAAATGAGGACCTATGGTTAGATTGTTAGTCGGGGGGGGGCCTTCGTCAGGAGCCCGGGCACTTAGACATTTCTTGGTCCATTGTGCCAACCCGATGCCTGTCTGCCACTTGCAGATAGGGGACAAGAGCACCACTGTAGAGGTATGGAGGGCTGGCCTCCCCCTGCCCCCCCAGTTCCAGGTATAGAGGGTGTCCTCCCCCTAACTCTCCCGGTCTGAGTATACCTCCCTCCGGCCTCCCGGTGGTCTGGAGGGAGTATCACCTCTCCATCCACGGTACAGGTGTGGAGGAGGGTCACCCATCCAACCACTGTCCAGGCCCAACGTTGCTTAACTTCGGTGTTCTGACGGGAACCGGTGTTTCAACATGGCTAGGCCCTTGCCCGCAGGACCTATGGTAACCCTACCCTAAAGCTTTACTGTTGTTTTATTCACACTTAAATGTGTGAATAAAACAACAGTATGTTAACAGCAGTTAAAATGATAAAAAATTAACATCCATTCCATATTTTCGGAAAGCACTTGATGTTTCTCCACTACATACCTTCATGAGTGGCATTGTGGACCCTCCCAGAATGAGTGTTGTGGAGAGGACGATGACTAATGTGGTAGTAACAATTACACGGCGTGTCTCATCGGCAAATTCTAAATGCAGAGAGAGAGCATAAGCAATTGCACCTCTCAAACCTGTTAAGAAAAATAAACCAGAGTAAAATTAATTACACTTTATCAATAGAAACATAGAGCAATTTCATAATCACAAGCTTATGCCATTACAATCATTTTTGGCCTTTGCTGAGCATAGAATTTTGCAGTGGGTATTATTTCTTGCAGGCAATTTATAAAGCAATCGTGAGTGAAGCTTGGAAGACTTTCTTCTTGGAAGAAGAAGCTTTCACACACAACGGTTCCAGAAATTGACAACAGGAAAATAGCATGGTTTGTGCATTTTCAAAATTGTGTAAAGGGCTGGTTACACAGTACATTAGAATGTACAAGAAAATGTGTGAATGTCTTAATGTCAGAATGAACGCAAAAATTCATCGTGTAACCACACGAAAATGTACGATTACATGAATGTCTGAACAGAAAATAGAACCGGTTCTAATTTCGTTCAGACAATCATACAAGTTGACCTCATTACAGAGACACCTGGTGGCAGGCGACGCAAATGACACATTCACATTTTCACAAGCCAATTGACAAGTAAATGTGTCGTATCCATGGCAACAAAATTGGTTAAAATTGCGCGCCTACGGTTTAAAATGAGGACAGACAAACGAAAACGCATGATGCACATCTAAAAATGTACGAAAATGTGTCCGAAAAAATGTACCGTGTAGCCACCTATTCATTGATCTTGTCCATGAGAATGTACAAGAATCTGTACATGAAACCATTCACAAAAATGTACAGAAACTTGTACATTCTCATGTACCGTGTAACCAGGCCTATAGACGTGTTTTGCATGTATTCTCTCTAAGGGAAAAGTCAACTGATATGAAGGATGAATACATACCACTGAACCACATAATGAAAGCCATGCGTGGCGTTATGCGGTGCTCCCTGAAGCGATTCACTATAGCTGCCAGGGGGAAAATGTTCAAGGCACGGCCGATGAGGCAGAGCAAGACTGACCACACAATTAGGGCCACTTCAATGCGGTGGCCGCCCCACGAAGTGGCCAGCCCAAGGTACGCGAAGACGCATGACTCGGCCGCAAAAGCCAGTGTGCGCATCGTCTGCTGCATGGTCACCTGAGTCACAGGCGACACGTTGTAATGGGTGTAGTGGGACATGACAATTCCACACGATAGAATCCCCATAATACCTGCAAGAGAATTGGAAACTTACACAATGGTTGAAAATCAGAGAGGAATATTGTTTTGTTGCTTTTTGGTAATGTAGAATTTTTCAGCACGGTCAATCAGGATTTCTATTTTCAAAATCAAGGAGAATAGAGTTGTACAACCATGTTCTTTAATGTTTTTACTTGCCTGAGAAAACGTACAATTATGTTCCTTCTGGCTGAAGTGTTAAACAAACTGCCTGTCAACATCATTAATATCAAATACTTTTTGCCCAGGTACTGTACTTAGGAAAAAGAAACAAATTTACCACTTAGTCTATTTTCACATCCAATTCATGGTATACTTGAAAGATTTTTTTGGAAAGACATAGCTACCTAATTAGTCAAAGCTATCATCTAAGTAGCCTTTTGGTATAACTTGCCACACATTTACTCTCAAGAATTTCATTCATGTATTTACAGCACTTTATAATTTTATATATTTTTTCAAGAACATGAAATCCCATTTCCAATAAAAATTTTCACTGAATTAGGATGATTGAATCTTAAAATCCAAGCAGATAAAAATTAATGTTCGAACTGGAGCTCTGTCTATCAGATTTCCTTAGAGGTGTACAGTAATTTGGTTTCAGAATGTAAGGGCAGCATGAATGATGTGATAAGATGAAGATCAAGGATAATGAATGGAATGTCAACCTACCAGAGAGGTGAAGGCCTTCAGCGAGCACATACGGAGCATACGTGAAAACCAACATGAGAGCAAATTCCAAAGATGGATGTCGTCTTAAATCTGCATGCTTGAGCAAGAGAGCACTGGCAAGGGCAAATGCCACGCCAATTGCAGCGGATGCGAAGAAGGTCTTGCAGAAGAGGCCCACGCCAGATGCCAAAGTTTCCCACGGTGTCATCGCTGCTGTATGCGGATCATTATATTGAAGGACCTACATATTTATATTTGATTGTACCAAAAGAGCCATGATGGTATTACAAAGAATACTTATACAAAAAATTCAGTCTTTCATTATTTCACCATGAAACAAAAAATAAGCTTAGCTCAAGTCAGAATCAAGATCGTATCAATGATGGAAACAAGCATAGATTTCATAAATGAGCATAATTCAATGTGTAATGTTGAAAATTATGAAAAAAACACTGCAAGATTCCATGCTAGTTTTTCATTGACCGATCAATTATAACAATTTTAGAATAACTCTCAAGGTTACTCTGACAAAAGGTAACAAGGTTACGTTGAAAGTTATTATATAGCCATCAAAATTAATCAATCGATAAAAAACTAGTGAGGACTTGTTCAGTACATATACACAATGCAATTCCACAAAATATTGCCTGATTATATTAATTTAATGCATGAATAACAAAACATATTCAATACTTGGATCATAAAAAATGTTAAAGCTATGTTATAAACAAAATTGCAGGACATGAATGATGCCAGCAACTATTTATTTTCCCACTTTTCACTATTTCATTTAGATCTTTCACTATATATTTAGATTTAGATATTAATCTGGTTACATATAAAGATAGAAAATGCTTGGCTAAATTTTCTCCACATAATTAGTATTTTGTGAAAGGTTCAGTCTTTGTGACAGTAGATTTCAATATCACATCATCAACATCTAAGGCCAAATATGAGTTACTAAGTCACTTTTCCCTTTTGCGCAGAAATAAGTATCAAGGGGCTTAATAACATTATAAGCAATAAGGGCAGAATTTCCATAAGATTTTCACAGAAGAACACATCAAAAAAAGTAAGGTGAGTCACTAACCAATGAATAAACTATGCACTTCCTAAGTTAATCTACTTCACACAGTCAATAAATGTATATAACTGCATAAAAACTTATGTAATTTTCTTTAAGCACCAAGTTAGATATTTATTTCCAGATATTTCAATTACTTTTACAGTATTGTAATGATACGACAATAATCATTAATAAAAACAGGCACATGGTTATAATTCTACACTTTATTTCGAACAACAAGACCCGGGTTTCAGCATCTCATGCCATCATCAAGATTCAGGAATTTTTATTAATAATAAAGGAGTTCCACCGAGTAATGCCAGAGACAGTGTCCTATGCGACAATAACTTGAAAAAATACACTTTGCAGCAGAATGGTAATACAGAAAGTGCACCCTAATACTTGACTCAACAACAGAAACAGTTATTTCTATAATATAAAAGGGCTTGTAAGCTTACAGTAGTTGTCAGGACGATAGCCACAGCATCATTCAAGATGCTTTCTCCAAAGACAAGCATGTTAAGTACAGGATCCACATCCAGGGCTTGGAATATAGCCACTGTCGCTACAGGATCGACCGCTGAAACCAAGGATCCAAAGGCAAAACTTTCAACAAAGCTCAAACGGTAAGCTACCTGTGGAGGAATAAGATTTGCGGAAAAATACTATAATCAACCCATTCGCAAAAAATTATGAGGAAGGTATCAATTAAATAATTTGCAAACTCAATTTTATCTTTAGAATTATTAGTGACTAATAATCAAGTCTATGATATGCAAGGAAAAATAATTCATATAAAATAAATTTCAATTACATAATGGAGAAGCATTTCTAATGAAAACTGCCTGTCGTGGCAATGGAGACAGTTCCAGCACATGTGAACCCTGATTAAGACAAATCCCTTACGAATATCAAGGGCAGAAAAATTTGTAGAAACTGTAAATATTTTAACTTAAGACTATCAGTACATGTGACACAATGGTTGACAACTATCTAATAGGTAAAATAAAACTGATAATATCAGGCCTGACCTCTCCTCTCAAAACCTCATCCATCCATTTCTTCTGCCTTCTCCAAACCTCCGCCACCAGCTTCCTCTCCTCTCCAACCATATCGAATACCTCCTCGTTTGTCTTCCTCGCCACTCAACTCACTCTCTCCATTCTTCTCCAAACCCACATTTCAAACGCACATCCTCCCTTCGCAATGACCAAGTTTCCGATCCATACAGCGCCACGCTCCAGATTAAAGTTTTCCCCAACCTCTTCTTTACGTCTCTTCTCAGACCCCCCAGTCATCAATTCCCTTCTCTTTGAAAATGCTTCTTTCAAAGAGAAGGGAAGAGAATGCTTCTTCCAAATTCTGCATCTGATGTCCCTACCACCAAACCCATTCTCCTCCAAAATACTACCCAGATACGTAAACTGCTCGACCTGCTCTATCTTCTGCCCTCCCACCCTTATATTCAGCCCCGCCTTCTTACTTCTAGAAAATCTCATAACTTTCGTTTTCTTGTGATTGATCTTCATCCCATATTTAACGCACTGCACCTCTAACATGTTCACCATTAACTGTAACCCCTTGGCCGACTGACTAACCAATGCTTGATCATCTGCAAATCTCACTGATTTTATCGGTTCCCCTCCTACCTTTATTCCTACCTCCTCCTCCTCCCATGCCTCCCTTACTATTTCTTCTGAATACACATTAAAAAGCAACAATGATAGTGGACACCCCTGCCGCACTCCCCGTCCTATCTTGGCCCATCCCGATTCTCCATCGGCTACCCTAAACTGCACCGTCTGGTTCATATACAAATTCCGAATCAGACGCCTGTCCCTCCAATCGACCCCTAATTTCTTCAACACTCGAACACTTCGTCCAGTCCACCCGATCAAACGCCTTCTCGAAATCTACGAAGCATGCAAAAACATCATGCCCATACTCAAGGTTTCTTTCTACTAGCATACTCTTCAGTACACAATTGCATAACTGTGCATACTCATTCGATTCTGCTACCAAATGAGAGATTACTTCTTCGTCAAAAAATAGTTCAAAAAATATGGTAGGGGACACGTGACACATCCCCTACCATATTTTTTGAACTATTTTTGTCACAAAAGAAGGAGTAATCAGGATTAGGGAAAATCGCTTCATGTACAGTGATGTCTTTAATCATCCAAAACAATCTTTTGTTCGTGTGTTTGAGGTCTCTTACGTGATTTACCACATGGACCAGGCTCCCTATATGCTTGGATATTCTACGGCTTTCCTTGGGGCACATCACTGGTTGCACGTCCACCATTCCGAAAGACAACTTCAACTTTGGCGCACAATTGCCATCCACCCAAGTTGTCCACCATTCCTCCACTGCCTTCTGCAGCTGAATCTTCATTAGACAACGCAGTTGCAACCAGTGGTTCGATGTATATTTCATTGGAATCAATACCAAAATTCTACCTTTCTCTAGGTCCATGTTTCTGCCCCATACAATGCCCCACTCCATATCAAGCTCTTCACCAGCCTCTTTTTTACATCCTTACTTAAGGTCCCCGTCATCAGCTCCCTTCTATTATTGAACGCTTCCCTCACTAGCACTATTCTCCTTCTCATGTCTTTGCTACTATGTCCTGTTTCTTCTAGCGTACTATCAAGTAATTTAATTGTTCTACTTGCTCCAGTTTGTGACTTCCTACTCTTATCACCAGCTTCGCTTTCTTTGTCCTAGAGAATCTCATTACTTTTGTTTTCTTATTATTAATCTTCATCCCGTATTTCTTGCACTACATTTCCAGTGCATCTACTTAATTTGCAATAAGATGCAATAAAATGTGAAAATATGTTGTATAAAATGTCAATACTGGATAAATAGAAGAAAATCGAAAGGTCTGCAAGAAAAAAAAATGTTTTTTGGTGGTCCATAAAAATTCTCCCATTTGAAACATCTGAATTGGCGTATAATAAGGGCAAAAAAAATGCAAAATCTTCTAAATCATAAGCTGTAGTATATGTATTTTGATGTAAAGTTAAAAAAAAGAGTAAAATATTCAGGAGTATAATAAAACTTAATTTTAATAATACACTACCGGCTGGTACCATACGGTACCGCTAGGCATTAACGAGTTAATCCCATGCAGCTTCCACTGGTTGCCCAAAATTAAATACCAATGGCAGTGCCCACACAAGGTATTTTCATTTATGTGATAAAGGTTAAATCACAACGGAAGAATTAAAATAACTTAAACTCCACTAATTTTTTATTACCACAACCAGGGTTTCAATACCTGGTGTCATCTGTCAAATGTCTCCTGAAGATGACACCAAGTGTTGAAACCCGGGTCGTGATAATAAATTACTAGTGGAGTTAGCGAAGTTATTTTAATTCTTCCGTAATGGATCAATTCCACCAAATTACACCTACAACCGCTTCCTTTGAAAAATCACAAGTTTGGACATTACGAAAGAAGACCTTTTCATTTCATCATCCCAAATAATTTAGGTCTAATTAACACACTTATAGCTAAGTGGTGTGAAGTGCAGTAGGATTTAGAGATTATGTACCTACTACAATATTAAATTTTGGCAAATTATTTATCATTTTCCATTAACCATAGAGATTACCCATACTTCAAAAATTTTCCTGAATGAATGTAGTGTAAAAGAAATAGGATATAAGCAATGAATTGCTTCCGTTCAATCACCATGTCAACTTAGCATAAATCCAAAGTTAGTTCACGATTTTGTACATAAGCAGTTTATAATTATGAGTATAATTCCTTGTTTTTCGCTAGCTTGTAACAGATACAGTGGTATTTCGACACAGTTAAATCCAAATCCAAGTTCATATCTCACCTCAGCAACGCCTAAAAGGTACACTCCTCCACCAATAACGAGGGCTGATATCACGGTACCAAACACTGCAAAAACGAGAATAGAACCTACATTCTGAAAAGAAAAAATTATAAACAAAATATTTGAAAAATAGCGGAAAACGACAACTACATACAAATGGTGGAACAATTAATATGGTCGTAGATGGAATTATACAGAACACCCTGACTTCTGGAATCACTTACCTGGAAAAAGTTTCCTTTGTGCAGGTTATAGCCGGACTCAAATATAATTGGGGGAAGAAGAACTAGAAAGAATGCGGTCGGTGAAAAGGCTTCCTCTCTTTTCCAGTTCGCAATGTTTCGGTCTGACATGAGGTTGATGATTATTCCAATCAATGCTCCCAAAAACACGATAACCACACTTTCAGGCAGATACTGTGGATAACAAAAAAAGCAGGAATAAAAACGAAACCTTAAATCTGTTCCATCAGGATGTTATGTGGTGATACAAATACGCACGTGAAAATTAGCTTGGAGCATAAGATGAACCAAGAGAATACATAAAGCCAGCACACACAAGACGAAGAAAATTGACATTGAACTGTCATGTTCTTCCTCAGCGGCTCCTTTCTCTGGTAGAACAGCTTCATCAGCCGCTAATGTTGAGGATACTGTCGAGTTGGGTAAAGACGGAACAGGAACTGAAATATTGCCCGGACTATCCGTAGAGTTTTTTGTAATGTTAGCCACAACATCAACTCCATTTAAGTCTTTTCCTGCTTCTTTAAAATGATCGACCGTATGTGTATTTTTGCTAAATTGTTGGTCTTGTCCAGACTGTAAAACATCTCTCTTGTATACTTTTCGTTCGTCGTCGATTGAAGGTTTCTCCTCTTCAACTGAAATATTGCTCTCGTCAGGCAATGGGATTTCCACGGGGAGAACCTCTCTTCGGGCCACTCTTCCTATTCCGGGTAAACTTTCTGAGAACCAAACGCTGGGTTCATCCTCCTGCTCCAATGCGGTACACAACACATACAGTAGGCCGATCATAAAAACAGACACTGAGGAAATCCTTGGCATTAACTTACACATATTCATTACTACTAACCGAGGCTCGATCGACGAAAACTTTAAAACCAATCACATAAAATATTACTCTAATATGTGCAACGCGGTAATTTTACCAGCTGACTCGTAAACATCGTGTACAAAATTCTGCGCAACGACAAGTGAAAGGCGAAATGAGCGAAAAGTGGGAGGGGAACGGTGGAACGTCGTCTGCTCACTCGTCTGCTCTCATCAGTTTTAGAAAGTGCCGGTTTTCATGATGTCGATATTTTAAAATGTATGCATCCACTCACTTCGGCATGCCTATCAGTGGAATCTCTTTAATCAAAATAGATATTTTTATCAATTTTAATTATAAATTAAGCGTTAAGGCGGAATTTAGAGAGAAAGTATTTTACGAAGACAATTAGTTACCTTGTTTATGATGTTACCATGTATGTATAACATGAAGTCTCCTTACGTGGATATATATTCGGAGTTTTCGAGGCCAAACGTTGTCTCTAATAATTTTTTTTCAATAATTTAATTTGAATATGTCATAACAAATAAATCCAAAACAAGAAGTTATTGCGGCGGAGCAAGAAGGTGGAACAAGTGAAGAGAGACGATGGGATGCTGAAGATCATCTTTGAGTCCTGAGTAAGCGGGGAAAAAAGAAAAGGATAGGCAAGGTAGATAGGCTGAAGAATATTGGGAATTATGTATGCTGAGCTGAATTATGTTAATAGAGAAATAGTTAGAGGAATTAAACTTTTGAAAATTAGAAATTTATTTTGCCACGGTCAACTGAAACCCACCTTAACAGTCTGATGAATCCCAATAACGATGTCACTCAAGGCTGTGATGTCGTAGGTTGAATCTGCGAGAGATCTGGTTGGTTTGGTGGATATACGTTTTACTATCCTGAGGATCCGAGCTCGCATTCTGCATTCGGTGGAGATTTTTATCCAATTTTTGGTTCGTTACTTGGGGAAGGCGACCGAAAACTGAGGTCATTTGCGGTATAGATGGTAAAGGAAGGATTGTCTGGGCAGAAGAATGCAGAGACGGCGTTGAGATTACCCTGGGTAATCTTCACGAAAGGCACCAAAGGGTCCACAGCATGGATGCAATATTATAGGGAGAAATTCAGACAGGTAAAATTATCCATCAATTCGAAGAAACGTAAGACTCTGGCTACTATTCAGAACGCTTTTTTTCCAAATATAGCGTTTCAGCCGCTAATTAGGTATTTTTAATGTTGAAATGGTGCCTTGAAATCGCTATGCTATTTCTAGAAATAGCGCCGACGCTTTTTGTAATTCTGAATGTCAAATAGCTTGTAGCTTTTGGGACTGGCCCTGGGCTTCCCAGAATCAATCTAGGACCAGTCCGAGATTAGTACCGTAATTATTTCTTGACTCAAGCGGGACCAGTACCTACCTCATCAATTGGGAACCCATTTTCGACCAGTGCCATTCACAGTTCTGTGGGACTAGTACACAGTAAAATGACACATGACCCTCGAAATGCACGAGTTCCCGTGTGTATATCATTCAGAGCAGGAACTTGGCAACAGATTAGGGACTCAAAAAGGACTAAATATTTTTGTGGGTCGCACGCACAAATAGCATTTCAGTTATGAAGAAGGACACACATACCTGCGATGAAGGGGGCCCGCCGCATCTCCACCCTCATCGGTATCTACTTTATATAAAATATATATCCGGTACGTCACCGCCGCCAGCATACAGCTACGGGGGCACAAATGGTCCCTCCTCTTCTATCGCCTCGGCCGGTCCTGCCTCGGCGCGGCCCCGGAGGCCCACCACCGGCGTTGGTGTAACCGGAGGCCTGACCCCTTCCCCTCCCAGCAGGTCTTCTTGGTCAACCAGGAGGGGATGATCGGGAAGGGGTCTGGTTCTTCGCGGATAGGTTCTGGGACCTCCGGGGTAAACGGCGGGGTAGGCGGTAGTGGTTCTGCGGCCACTTCTTTCCTAAATCGACCTATTACAACAAAGGAGGAGAAATACTGTCAGAAGTGATCAATTACCACAAACCATTATCCTTCCATCGTCGTAGTCAAACATGTAACTTGACCATTCCTTCAGTTTTCGATTATTGGAATTCCAAATATATAATAATAGCTGTGCCCGGCATGCGTTGCAATCCCTCTTTTTCTTTCTAAGTAGGCAAACATATACACAGCAGACACATTTACATGTATGTACATAAAAATGAAAGACAAAGATTTTTTATGTATTAATAAAAGTACTGCTAACGTAATCGCCATGTTGAAGTCTGGCTCCAAAGAAAGAGTTACTAACCATCGTCCCATCTCTATTCTCCCCACTCTTTCTCTCTTACTGGAGCGTATTCTCCATGACCGTCTCTTATCTTTCACCCTTCCCTACATCTCACCGTATCAGCACGACTTTCTTCCTGGGGGCTCTTGTTCAACCAATCTATCGATATTGCACCACCACATCACCTCTGCACTCGAAGACTCTTACCAACTTGATGTTACATTGACTTCTCCAAAGCTTTCGACACTGTGAATCACTTTAACTTTAACTGCATAAACTGGAACATTCTTTCAATTTTCACGGTCTTTTCTTAGATATCCTTTCTCACTTCCTTACTCAACGCTCGCAGAGAGTGATGGTCGACGGTGTTTCCTCCCCTATTCTTCCCGTTCCCTTTGGTTTCCCTCAAGGTAGCGTCCTCGGTCTTCTCCTTTTTGCCCTGTACATTACGGTGGTCCTTATTTTTCGATTTACTTTGGGAACACCCCCTCAATTTATGCCAATTGGTGTAAAAACATATACTGCGAAATATTATTGCAATTGGATAACGGGAAGACACGGGATAACGGGAAGCATCGCACTCAAAGTTGTGAAATTTTGGCATTTTTGGCTATTTTTCGGATATGAATGGCGATAAGAAGGCGCTGGTATTTTTCAACTGATTTTCTCTGGTATCCAACGACTCATTGGACATTTGACATGCTGCACCTAAAATATTTTCCAATTGTGACCGGTGGTTCCCGAGATACGGCCCCAAGACTGAGCGCGTGCCACCCCAAGTGGCGCCGCCTCGCGCCAATGCTCGAAGCTCCCAAGTCCGTCGCTTCATTCGGCGTTAAGTCCTATTCTTTCGACGAAATGTATTGCTATGCGATATTTTCTTAACACAGTTTTAATTTATTAATCTAATTTAATTAAACAATGCACAGAATTGAAAATTCAATTCGAATGCTGTTTTCTGACCACAATAATAAACCCAGTAGTATACCTACACTTAACTTCATATGTTAACTGATGTAGAGGAAGTATGGGATATCTTTGTCTTTAAGATGCGACACAAAAGCACAGTGCCCAACACCTGATTACATTGTTTCATATTCATATAACAATGTAGGCAGAGGAGAAACGCGAAAATCTACATAAGGAGATGTTTCAATGAAACATTGTTTTCTATGAAACAAAGAAACAGTGCGGCCAATGAAACATTGGTTCATAGGCCGCATTAGTCGCACCAACACACAGACTTGAATCCTGGCCGGCCGAGCCCAAGGCTCGCCTATATAAACCGGACAGTTTGCAGGTACGTTTAGAGCATAGGAGCCAGAGATTTACTTCGATCTGAAGACGGCTGCTAAGGTGGAGCTTGGAGTGTAGTGGACTGCTGGAAATGGAAACTAGAATCGCCGATCAAATATTCCTAATTGGTCATTATGAGAATCAAATTGTTGGTTCTAAGTTACCATTTACTGGACAGGTGCTAAGGGTTCTTTTCTATAACATTCGTAAGGTAAATTTAAATTTGCGATCTAGTGTCTTGCATTGAAAAAAGTGGGAGTTTTTTGGGAGAAAGCGCGGATACCAACGTGGAAATTTCAGCACAGCATCGGAAAGTTGGAAAGTCTCTACCAGGAGTGGCGGTTATTGCAAAAATCTTCAGGACGAAGAACTCAGTCGCAGAAGGAAAAAGAGTTAAAATTCGTGTCAGCCCTCGATGATTTGTTCGACATCGCCCTTGTCGATGCTTTAGAGATGATACCTCTAGAAGAAGACCGACTGTTCCTCCTCAGTCAACGAGAAAAGGGCAGACCAGGATGTATGCTTGGACTGGATAACTCTTTACGACAGAGAGAAAGAAAAGCTATTCTGCGACGCGAACAAGAGGTATTACGACTGCGGCGGTCTAAAGGCGACGAAGGTGTGAAAGGTAATAATTTGTTTTTATTTAAACCTGGCCTAAACCAATCAATAAATTGCACTACTGAGCAGTTTCTATTTAGTAATTATAATATGCAAATGTAGAAAAAAATTGCTGTTAGTTACTTTTAATCTTATAAACTTTGCAAATTTTTCCAAAATATAGTTGAACCATCTCCACTGACATCTTCAGAGGACATCAATGACGAATGTAATGGGTCCAAATGTTTTGGAGGAAGAGCAGAGAACGTTGCCACCAGTGCTTCCTACAGCCCGACAGTAAAGCGGGCTCGAAGAGACCTTATCACTACGAGACTTGTCGCAGCTTCCGACAAATGCAAAGTGAGCGACAGGGAAGCAGTTCACATTTTGATAGCAGCTGCTGAAGCATTTCACCAAAATGTTGACGAAATTGTCATAAATCGCTCATCTATCCGTCGCTGCCGCGAGCGTTTACGGGCGGAGAGCCAACCTACGCAGAAAATTCACATTAGAGGAGCTGGATGCAGTTACCATAAACTGGGACGGAAAATTGCTTCCAGCATTGATGGACAAATAACTGGTGGATAGGCTCCCTGTTATAGCCACCAGTCGGGGAGCTGAGCATCTACTTGGGGTTCCCATTTCACCATCAGGCAGTGGGAAAGATCAATCCATTGCCGTGTTTCAGATGCTGGAGGAGTGGAACCTACATAGAAATGTGCAAGCTTTCTGCTGCGATACAACTGCGGCAAACACTGGGAGACTCAATGGTGCATGTGTCTTATTAGAGCAACATCTCAAAAAGGATATCTTGCTTCTACCATGCCGGTACCACATATACGAGCTGGTTTTAAAAAGTGTCTTCGACGCAAAGTTCGGGAAGTCTTCGGCCCCTAATGTTCCTCTGTTTAAATTGTTTCAGAATATGTGGCCTTCATTAGATAAGAACAGTTACAAAACAGGTATGCAAGACAGACGTTCGGTAGAAGTGCTGCCAGAGGAAGTTGGAAATATTCTACCGTTTGCGCTACAACAGTTGCAAGGAAATTACCCCAGGAAGGACTATCGAGAACTTCTTGAGCTCACTGTTGTATATTTAGGAGGGGTTCCTCCGCGCGGTATATCGTTTCGCGTTCCTGGTGCTATGCATCATGCAAGGTGGATGTCGAAAGCGCTTTACTGCCTGAAAATGTTTCTTTTTCGCGAAGAGTTCTCCGTGTCAGCCGAGGAAGAGACCTTAATCCGAGATATGTGTTTGTTTATTGTGCATCTGTATGTCGAGGCATGGATAACGGCACCGAATGTGGTTGAGGCTCCGAGGCGGGATTTAATGTTCTTCAAAACTTTTTATAGATACAGGAAAATTGACAGTGCAGTTAGTGAGGTGACAATGAGCAAATTTCGGAATTTTTTATGGTATTTATCCCCGGAAGCTGCAGCCCTAGGCTTTTTCGATGACAATCTACCAGTAGTGGCCAAAAGACGAATGGTAGAAGCTCTAGAATCAAGCTTCACTGACAGTGGTGACGAGATACCGAATAGATTTTCTTTGCTTCCGAAAGATATTGACTTCTTCGCTAATAAGGGTCTTGAAGACTTTATATTTTATGAATCAAAAAAACTTTTCCAACGACTTAAAATTCCTATGACATTTCTCTCCAAGGATCCAGCTGACTGGAAAAGTGATAAGGCATATGAAGAAGGACAGAAGATTGCAATGCAACTGAAAGTGGTTAATGATTCTGCTGAAAGGGGGGTTAAATTGATGGAAGAGTTTAATGACAAGTTAACAAAAGACGAAAGTAGGAAACAATTTTTACTTAAGGTTGTGTCAAACTACAGGCGTAAATTCCCAGACTCTAATAGTGCTAAATTGTCAAAAGAATTTTGATATATTACAGAGAATCAAGCATGACAGCTCACTTAAATATTTAAATTTTAAAATAGTGTTTTATTGTCAGGGTTGTTCGTCAGAGTATATGGGTGTGTGTTAAAAGCTGACAAAAATATTTCCTGCTTTAAAAGAAAAATAAAGATACAATTATTGAATCTTAATTAATGTTCATTGTTTAATTTAATTAGATTTATAAATTAAAACTGTGTTCAGAAAATATCGCATAACAATACATTTCGTCGAAAGAATAGGACTTAACGCCGAATGAAGCGACGGACTTGGGAGCTTCGAGCATTGGCGCGAGGCGGCGCGCCACTAGGGGTGGCACGCGCTCACTCTTGGGGCCGTATCTCGGGAACCACCGGTCACAATTGGAAAATATTTTAGGTGCAGCATGTCAAATGTCCAATAAGTTGTTGGTCACCAGAGAAAATCAGTTGAAAAAAACCAGCGCCTTCTTATCGCCATTCATGTCCGAAAAATAGCCAAAAATGCCAAAATTTCACAACTTTGAGTGCGATGCGGCACGTCTTCCCGTTATCCAATTGCAATAATATTTTACAGGATATGTTTTTACACCAATTGGCATAAATTGAGGGGGTGTCCCGAAAGAAAATCGCAAAATAAGGACCACCCTACTGTACACAGATGACGTTACATACGTTACACTCTCTCTTACGCCTTATAATAATAATATAGTTTTATTGTTCACAGATTTACATCCGATCTGAACAATTTGCATTAATCACATTTGAGCTCAAAAATACATATAAATTTGGTGCGCAAAGCACGAATTTAAGAAAAAAGTATTACTATGAAGTGAACAACAAAAAACCAACATGCCATATGAATAGAATGAATCTCAGAAACAAAACACAATAGAAAATAAGGAATAAAAAGCAAGTTCACACAATGATTTAAATATCAACTGGATTAAATATTTTGATATAGTAATTTTGAAATGAATAACAATGGAAAATATACCACAATATACATAATTATAAAGCACTGAAATGAGTAAATACGGCTTATACGGCAAGTTAGGTAGGAATATAATTTCTTTTTAAATTGGGGCAGCGATGAGAAATATTTGATTGATTTAGGTAGGTAGTTCCAAGTTTGAGAGGCGGCAACGGTAAATGATTTATGAAATGTGGAGGACCGATAATGTGAGACATGTAGGTAGTTAGGGTCGGCTCTAGTAACTATATTTGGCAATATGGTTCTCTTGGGATAAAAGTCAATTATGTACTGTGGGTCATCGTGTTTGAGTAGGGAATACATGAAACAGGCTAGTTTGAATTTCCTTCTTGTTTTTATGTCCATCCAGGAGAGCTTGTTTTAATATGGGGTTAGGTGCTCATCTTTCCGCAAGTCATAAATGAATCTGACAGAGGAATTCATTAGACGCTGAAGCTTAGTATTAAGTTCTGCTGTGAGATCATAGAATACAAGACAGCAGTAATCAAAATTAGGAAAAATTAAGGTGGAGACAAGTTGCTTTCTTACATGGATAGGCAGCAATTTTTTATGAATTTTCAGTTGATTTAAAGTACCATTAACTTTATTTGAAACATACAAAATATGTTCTTTCCAAGATAGAGTATTGCTGAAGATGACCCCTAAGTTTTTGGCTGTCTTGGAGTAAGGTATATAATTTCCCTGGACCTCAACCATAGGCAGTTCAGCCATATTAAGTCCAGACATGACCCTGGAGTGACCAATTATCATGGATTTGGTTTTATCACTATTTATTTTTAGAAAGTTGTCTCGTGCCCATGAGACGATGGCAGATACGTCATCGTTTACTTTTCTAATGGTCTCAGGGAAATCGAACGGGTGACAGTGACAGTGCATATAAATTTGGAGATCATCAGCGTACATCATATATTTACACCTGGTAATACATGCTGAAATGTCTGCCACATACAATGAAAATAGCAATGGCCCATGGACTGACCCTTGAGGTACACCGCAAGAGATAGGAGCCCACTCAGACAAGTTGCCATTAGGGTCTTTTACAGATTGGCGTCGTCCATTTAGGTATGAATAAAACCAGTTTAATGAGGAACAGGAGAAATTAAGGTTTCTCATTTTTTGTAAGAGCAATGAATGGTTTACACAGTCAAAGTCTTTGCTAAAATGAAACAACACCAGTATAGTCAACAACCTTTTGTCGATGGCATATCTTATATCATCGGAAACCTTAATTAAGGCCGATTGGGTAGAAAAGTTTTTGCGAAAGCCTGACTGAAAATGGTCACATAATCTAGATTTTGTTGAAAAACTATCTTTTCTAGACATTTAGCAGTGGCACAAAGTATAGATATAGGACGGTAATCACCAGAAGAAGAAGGATTTCTAACTTTCTTAATAGGGCGAATTAGGGACGATTTCCAAAGTGTAGGGTAAATGCTGGACATCAGCGAAGAATTGAATATTTCAAGTAGAGCAGGAATCACAGCATTTAATACAGCTTTCAAGTATCTAACAGAGATTTCGTCCATTCCAACTGAATTTGATTTAGCCCCAATGAGTAACTTTCGCAGAGCGTCTGGCGTGACGTAATGAAAGTAGAAATTTCTATCATTATACGGCACTATAGCATCAACAGAAGTAATATTTATCAAGTGGTCATTGGTCGGACTGGAAGGAGGAATACCGCTCATAGAAAAATAAGTATTTAATTCATTTAGTGAGAGCCCATTTACGATTGAATTGTCTGGCTGTCTAATAAGCCCCAGATTTTTGAGCTTTTTCCAAAGGTCAGACATTTAACACGGAACTTCGAAACGTATTTGCTATCTTCACTTGCTCTTGGATCCCAATGTTAACCATTAAGTAACTGATTATTCCAACGCTTCTGTAGGGATTTGAACGTGATAACTTAGCCAGGAACAGTACTTTGGCTAAAACATGATGATGAAGATATCACGCTATAGGTTTTATTTCGTCTTTAAACTTTCGGGGAAAAAGCGACAAGCCATGATTTTATGCCATGTGGAGTGTAGTACTCCGTGCGTTGAATAGGACATTGAAAGATGAACTCCTTGGCACCTTCCTTCGAACCGCCTGTATTCTAATGCCGGCGCCGCGCCGGTTTTGTTTCCACCCTATATAAGCAGTGTTGTAGCGATTTCCATCTCTTCCGTGCAGTGCAGAAAACACCAAAAGGGGCAGGAACACGGAACTATTCTTATTTCTCGCTATCTCTCAAATCATTGCTTATTCAAAGGGTCGAAGGACCAGCCGCCAGCCACTGAGTGTGCCGCGAAAATCGCTCTTCCCTCTACTCTTGATTTCGGAGCAAATATTTCAATTTTTATCACTAATCGATATTTTAATACTCATAATGGAGTCGTCACTGCTGTAAAAGAAAAGAAAAATACCCTGAGCACCCTATTAATGTAGCAAAATTGTAATATTTCCCAAAAGTTAAAAAATAAATAAATAGATAAATAAAAAACAGCGTGATTTTCTTCATTATCATGTTCTCCATTTTAGGCAATGTAGTGCTATCTTATCTTAAAAGAAAAATCTCTGATAAGTCTAGCAAAGTATTCGCATTCTACGTCATCAATATATTGCGTATTCAATCACAAAAAGCAGAAGGAATTTGTTTAATTACATGAAATGAAAAGGAGGCATCCATGTCGTCTAGTTTTTAACTCATACAGTCGTAAACAAATGTCCTTCAGGTGGCTGGAGCGGTAATGGTGGGTCATTGAGTGCACATCTTAATTTTTCAATGCAATGAATTGAGTTGCAGTTCAATGTGTTGAGTGCACATAACTTTTCAAGTCGAAAAAATACTAAGGCCACATTTCATTTCAGTGTAATAATGGATATGATTCAAGAATTATATTTAACATTTTTACCTTTATTAAAGCTTGTAATGGCTTCAGTTTTCGGCGTGGTACTCGAAATTTAGGCGAAAATTATATTTCAATACCTTTTTTCGAATCTTTGACTCGGCGTGACACCTCGATATTTGTTAGCAACCATTATAGTAATAAGAAAAGTATCATTTCGCGTTTAAAAGAAAACTAGCACGTATTTATTCGAATTACCACGACGTGCATCTCACCTGCCATTAGGCTACATGTTCAAATAGCTTTAAATTATAGATATCAACAAAAAGAACACGCATGAAAAGTGTCACGCAAATCCTTACACAGATAAATAATCACTTCAACCACCTCAAAGGAAGGAAAGCAAGGGAAGAGGTCAAAGAGTGCTGGCGAAGCAAGGATTCGAAGCGAAGTGAAGCAAGCAAGCGAAGGAGGTAAAGAACGTTGAAGGGTTTTTGTCGCCGAGTGAGATCCTCGCCAGAGAACCTTGCCCGCCGGCTTGTCACTCCAGTATTGCCCGAGCACTCACGTACGTACACATACTACGCCTCTCTCGTGTGCAAGGGGGACACTCGACGTATTGAGTGAAACTGCCCTCTCGAGACTCTATGCCCTACCTCTTCAGGCCTGCCAACTCTCATTCAATGAAAATTAGGAAACTGCGGAAAATAACTTTCCCTTTAATACCACCTCTGCTAAAAAAAACATGCGAAGTGTTCTTAAGATTATAAGAAATTATACAAAAAATGCTATGCATTCCGCAGGACAAGTTCCTTCCTATTTTAAGGATTTCAACGGAACTTTTCGTAGAAATATAGGAAACCATGAGAAATCTATGGAAACATTCCCGGCATTCCCTATCCATTGCTCACCCTTTCGGAGAATTTCAAGAAAATCAATAAACATATGTCAGTTGCTAATGTTCTATCGAGGATTTGACAATGGAGAACTCAATAGTGATATTTATAAATGAAGCAGGTAACTAAGTTAAAAAAGAAATGTGAATTTTAGGAATTCCTACAGGATTGGAGAGAAGGAGTCTTTATGCATTAGGTTCCATCTTCCGATACAGCTACGTGGGTGCAAAGGTCTGTAGAGTACTCTACAGACCTTGATGTGGGTCAGCGTTGAGCAACGAATTTCTTCCAATCCTGTCGTCTTTGGGTCGTGGGAGAGTCCTGGTTGTCACTCCGACAAAACTTATGAAGGAATGTCTGCAGAATGCCGTCCATAATTTCTACAGAATGTGCTACGGAATTCAGTATTATGTGCAGTCCTATAGAGCTGAAGTACTCTGTAGGAAATCTAATACATAAAAATGAATGTTTCGCGTATGTCCCGTATGTGCTCCTATACCATTCATCCGATTGCGATGAAACTTTGATGAGTTGTTGTGCGCGCACCCGAGAAGGTTTCTGCGTTATAAAATCGCATATTTTGGGGTCGTTTTTACCCCATTATTGTTAACATTTATACCCTTAATAAAAGCATTGAATTCGGTGCTGGTGTTCTTTATTTACTTTTTTAAATTACTTGAACTCAAGATATTGGATGGAAATTTTCATCATAGAACGAATTAAAGAATGTTGTATTTAATTCATTCACTCAATTTTCTTATACACTTCGTTTTGTCAAAGTATTGCGTTTTTATCTCTAAACTCATCAATTTTTCTTCCTTTTCATCAAAACAAAATTTCCTTGGCAATCAGGCGTGAATATCCATTTAATATAGCGATTAAATGAATGGCTATCCACGCCCGCAGCATTTACAGGACAGGTTCAGTGGCTAATTTGACGAATACAGTTCCCCGTTCGCCTTGCCTTCTCAATGACCATCAACAAGGCACCATCGCTTCAAGTGTGTGGATTAAATCTGGAAAATGCATGCTTTTCACATGGTCAATTATATTTTGCATAATCACGAGTGAAACAGCCGAAATTTTTTTTATAGTTACGCAGAGGGCGGTAGGACCAAAAATATTGCACATCCCAATGCGCTTGAATAAATCTTTTCAATTTTAATTTACCTAATACACAAAAAAACACTGTCTTTCATTTATTTTGTGCATGTAAATGTTTCTGCTTTGTCTATGTGTGCACACTTAGAAAGAAAAAAAGGCAATGCAACGCAGGCCGGATGTGTTTTTGTGAGCACGGTCGCAAAGGTTTCTGATTACTACGACCATTTTACAAAGAGAAAGCTATTTACCTAGGTCTTGACTTTGGAAAAACTCTTTTTTTAAGTTATTGGGCACAAAAAATTCTATTTATGACATCTTAAAAGGGAACCCCATATTTCTTTAACCGTTGGTACACTACAATATTGAGGGGGAAGAATCATAACAATTAATAAAGATGTTCTTTATTGTTGTAGGAACCACGAATTCGTCAATAGAAACATACTTATTCTCCTGTATATTATAGATTAAGGTAAGTCTGTTAATTTATAATTTTAATAGCACGTGTTAAGTATGCGTGGTGTGAGTGTGTTTTGACTGCATGTATTCTGATTACTATACCCCGTGTAATTTCAGTAAGTGTTTTATATAATTTTTATTATAAGCAAACTTTTTTAAGTAATAAAACGTAATAACTGCTTGTCAATAAACGAGGCTATTGTGCAAACGGGTTAATATGAAAAAACTAATAATTAAATCAGCGTTCACCACTTACGTGTTTTAGTTTAACATTTCATTTGACTTACTTTCTTTTACGTACTTTTAATCAAACGTTTGTAAATTTGGGTATTGACCGACGCACACCGGTATTTATTCATATAATTCTAAACGTTACTATTTTGAGAATCATGCGTCAGAGCAGATTAAAAGCTCATTTTTAGCCTAAAATTTATCGGCACACACGTAATATTGCATGGATGGCGGTACTACATTCCTGGCCTTCTTGTGCCTATACAAGTTATTGAAACAAAGCGAGAGTTCAGGTACGTGAATAAGAATTCCGAGAGAGATAGATAATATCGTTTTTTTTAAATTTTAATTATGTGATTTTCTCGCTGAGAGTAGGTACCTCCATATAATATATACTTAACGGTTTAAGTGTACGTGTTATTGCTTCATGTGTATCATCCTTTTGCAAGTGCTCGTGCACAAATGTGGTTGGTTGGGTTGGGTCTGTCTCCAGGTATAAGTTCTTTAATCATGAAAACGAGGCTATTGTGTGAACGGATTAATATGAAAACAACTAAGGTAAAGGTGAGCTTTCGTCTCGCACGGCTAAATTTTTTTTTTAAAAACGTAGGAAACTGACGAAATTGAATGTGATACCTAGGAGTAAAGAAAGAATGCGTATTTGTAAAAATGTAAGAACCATACCCGTGTGACTAGTATTTTTTTTGAGATATTAACGTTTGAAAATGACCAATTTCGCGATGTTTTCGAGTTTTCGACGGCATATTTGGTGGTTTTACGAACAACCGTTAGGGGGATAGTGACTAATTTCCCTTATATAATATGCCCTTACCCATGGCCCCCTCTATAGGGGGCCATGCCTTACCCCACCACCTCAACAAGCTTGCGGGCCTAAGGAGTAAAACAGGGGTGCTGGGGTGGGACGGTACGCCGGCCCGAATTGGCCATTTTCAAAAGTGAAAAAGGCATTTCTGTGAGTTGGAAAAGCGGAAAACGCATTTTTAGCGGGAGTGATAACATGAAAATGGGCATTTCTGAGAGTGGAGGAAGGTTCAAAATGCAGACTTTTACAATAAATGTGGAAATGGAAAGACGTATGTTAGGAATAATTCTGGGTATTGTGTTTTACTCGAGAGGCCATTTAATTGAAAAATATAATACAAGATGTGCACTTTCACAGTGAAAATAACGTGAATTTTTACCGTGGACGATAGTTTTTCATTATTATTTTAAGAAAAAAACCCTCTCGTTGGTTGATGATTATTGGTGGCTATTAGTAGAAGGCTAAAATGTAATTCTGCGTTTTCTTTTAAGAATATAATTCCTCTAGTTGGTTGGTGATTATTGGTTGCCATTAATTTGGTTCCGATACCTCTGTTATGCCATAAGGTATGTTATGTTATGTTGGTGAAAATCGCGTTAACGCTGGCGACACGAAAGCTCACCTTTACCACAACTAATAATTAAAATATTAACAACATGCAATGTTCACCACGTACGTGTTTTAGTTTAACATTTCCTCGCAACTTACTTTATTTTTAATTATTTTGAACAAACGTTTGAAAATGTTGGCATTGACCGACGCACACTGCGGTGTTTATGCGTAGATTTCTATACGTTGTTATTTTGAGAATCAAGTGTCAGAGCAGATTAAAAGTTAATTTATAGCCTTAAATTCATCGGTACATACACACGCAATAACGCATTGGTGGCGGTGCTACATTCAAAAATTAGCAATTACTTACAGCACCCACATCATACTCGTCTTCATCTGTAAATGAAGTCCATTTAGGCATCTAAGATTATTAACAAAAATGAAAGTCCCAAGAATATTGCCATATTGCTGCAATATGCAAGGAATTTTTGTGAAATTAAAGCATCGTCGGAAATTTTTAAAAGAAAATTAAATCTGAAACATTTCTTTTATTTAATGTTCATTAAATTAAAATAGCAATAACTTCTGATGTCGCTATGGAGTGGGAGACTAAATTTATAACAGAACATTTATCTTTCTTCCACCACTGCACGGTATCCTGTGGCTGTAAACGAAAAGTGGCAGAAGAGCAGCAAGCCGGAGAGTCCGGAAAGCGGTGAGGCGTTAGTCGTCGACTGTGGCGTGAGTAAAAATACCCCATAATCCAGTTGAATAACATCAGTAGACATATTAAATTATGATTTTACTGTACTATACGCCGTTCTCAGCGAGCAGCACGGGCTAAAGCCGAGGCATCCTTACCCTATTCTACGGCATTTGCACTCCTGAAGAGAAAAGTCAGCAAGGCATTGCATGTTTTCAGCAAGAAGAAGCAGCAAGGTTGTGTATGTTTTCAGCATAATTCTTGTATCTCTGTCCGTTTATGTAGTTGCAAAATACATAAACACTCACGGCCTCTCTAACATTGGTAGCATATCTATAGTGCAGTGCATGCTTGTGAGGATTCGCCTCGTGACAAGCATTAGCGATTTTGGCCAATACATCAATAGTAGTAGTTACACTAACTTTAGAGTATAATGAAATGCATGTTGGTGACTACTCACCCCCTGCCAAACACCCTTGAGGTGGCTTGCAGGGTATTCTGTGGATGTATATCGGAGGAACCTGCGCTTTACGTAGCGCGAGGGCGCCCGGCGGGGGAGGCTAACTTACATCCCCACCTTCGGGTAGTTCCTTGCTACACCCCTATTGCCGGGTCTACACTAGTACCTTAAATGAAAGAAGTTCCTTTAAGGTGGTAGTGTCGGTGTCAGCAGCTTCATTTAAGGACACTTCCACTTAAGTTACTTTAGAACCGTACTTAAGTCAACAATTTCCTCACGGTTGGCGTTATTCAAGTGTTATACGTAATGTATTTTGAAATGTATAGGTTTTTATCATTGTAATTTCGGAGGTTTCACGCAGGAATAACTTTGTAACTGGTAACTTTATGCGTAAGGGGAAGCAGTTATATGTTTCACGTGTGGGGTATAATATAATTTCCATAGATTGCGGTGTATTGGTAAATATAGGAAGTTTTATAAGTTACCCGGTATATTGTTAAAAGTTATATTTTGTGGTGATGTTGATGTAATTAGATTAAAGTGGGTAAAATTAGCCATAGTGAATGATTTCTCTTTGTTGAAATTTTTGCTTATGATATGTTTTAACGCTCATGTTAAGTGAAGGGGTATAAAGTGACTGGCCTTATCATCAACCCCCATAAATACATTTCCATGTGGAACCTAACATTGTGCCTATCAATTACATGGATTTGTTCAAATTGCAGTAAGTGAAACCCAAAATAACTAAGGTTCTTTGGTATGTTTCCCATTTATGATCGTTTAAGGTAAAATTTTAGCCGTACCTAAAAGTATAAGACAAAAAAGGAATTATATAATTGACTCCTAATAGCTTTTTTAACCGTACCTAAAATTAATTGACAAAACAGGAATTATATTTGACTTCTAAGAGCTATTTTTTATCGCCAAACATCAACTATTTCCCTGAAGGTGTCCAGGATAAAATACGTCCGTTCCGGCTTTGCCAGACGGACACAGGTCACTGGTGTTACTCAATGAGTATTTTCCTCTCCCCACTCCGATATATTGCGGAGACTCCACTCAAAGCTCTCTATTGGGAAAGTGCGGACAAAAGAACAAAAACAGACCTATCTAGTAGGTACATACATGGGGAAGATAATTAGTAAACATTTTTCTGAGGGAAAAGTTTTTGCCAAGCATTTGAGTGAATTTGAGGCATGTGATTCCATCAATTGTGATGTTTTACATAATACTGCAATGCTTTCATGCCACACATCTTCGCCAACTGCCTTGCTTATCGGCATTGGTCTAGGACAAATATTGTAGGTACTTTTCTAATCTAGAGCTTTAACTCAACCACGCTCAGGAGGCCACCTAAAACAATTCAAGGTGCTAACGACGGATGAATCCCGCTGCCAACGGAAATCAACACGATATTATTCCCACGCGACTCATCTGGGCGAGGTCCGAAGAGAAATAAACAAGTGAACGAAAATATGGACAAAATCTGTCAGCAGGGCAGGCAGGGACGAGTACATTAAATTGGGACAAGGAACGGTTTTCTTACTGCGACGAGACAGCCGAAAAACTACGCGAGGTCGACGTGCATGATAGCCGCACCGAGGGTTGAGTCCAAACCCCGTTGGCAGAGTACGATGGTAACAACACATGTATGGATCATTGAGGGAGGAACGAAGAGAATTCGCATTTTGAGTCAGGGTAGAACAGACGAGGAAGAAGCTAACGCTGAAGACGTATTCTGAAAAGGGAGAGGGAAATTGCGTCAGAATCGCGAATATATTTGCGCCGCATCAGCACCTTAATGATTTGGCCAATGACGAAAATGGAGCTAAACAACTGTCAGCGACATCATCCAAATCAGTCTCGCGGTCACAATGGCCACCGGAAATTGTAATAAACAATATTCTGCATATGAACGTTTTTATTCGAAAGAAAAAGGGAGCTGAAGATCAAAACGTTCACCCAGAAAATAAGCATTGATGGGTGACAAGTTAATTAACAAGTCAAGAGGGAGCGAATCGTAATACCAGGCAAAAGTTGCGTACCCGGATGGATATTACAGATATGATTTTTTTCCAAATCGGATAATATCTTCTGCTCGCTACTTTGCCATAAAGCTTAGAATATTTCGACGAAAAACGCTAAAATTGTCAATAATTTAAATTTGGTTTGAGCGAGCACACTTTTCTAGTGATGAGATAAAACTTGGGACTGTAATTGACATTTAAGAAACAAATGCGTGAACTACATTGCACTTAAGTATCGAGCAGATGACCTTTTTTGATGCCCCCGAAAGCGCAGTTGCGTGGTAGGCAACCCGCAACGCTCTACCGCATTTTATTCGCTTCCTGCGAAAAATGACGCGAGGAAGGCATTTTTTTCAGTCAACGATGTGAAAATCATGTTTGAAATTGTCTAGGGTTGTCACAATGATAGGAGGTCCCGTTATTATGTCATACATTGTCTCCTATGGGGCAGCGAGAATGGTCAATTCAGTATAATTGTTTTGTAGCTATTTCCATTTTTTTTCCTTCGCCTGTTGGGTCGTAACAGGAACGGAAAATTATTTTTTGCTCACAACAATGTTGTATGGAATGTTTACCGACCTCTTAATCATCATCCACCTGCTCACTGCAAGTAGCGTCCTCCCCCATTCTTCCACAGTCAGCCTTGCATAAGGAGACGAGCCGGACGATTGACGTTCTTGATTTACCATTACGTTTATCACTACAAGTCATTTGCAACTCATTTCGCCTCTTCAGTTTACCTGTTTTAGTGGATGTTCTGGTGTCCCTCTACTTAGGTCTCAAGTGATGTTTTACTTCTCACCGATCTTTATTTCCAAATATTTTACTGAATTTTCGTCTTGTTTGCTCTGGTTTTGCGTTAATTTTCATTCAGTCTGCAGCATGTCTCTTTCGAAGTTCGTTCTTCGTGGTGCAAACGTTTGTCCAATTTTTAATGAGAACCCCAAGGATTTTGATGAAACTAAACTCCCCACAAAGAAGGATGTTCTACTTTGTTATCATGAAGTTCGGCGGCAAATTAGAATAGCGTCACGGAGTAACAAGGAGCCACCCTTTTCTTCTATTGCCCGACAAGTTTCAATCAAGGTATGTGTCATTTGGGATAAAGCGTCTATTCCAGCAGTTACACAAAGCAGAGTAATTCAACTTATCTCACGCTGCTATGATCAATACATTAGGATAAATAAAATGCTAAGCGCTAAAAATGTACTTCAAAAAACGAAAGATGTTCAATTGAAGAATTTTACTGATGAGGCAACGAAACTTTTTGACATAGCCTTCTGCAAATGTGCTGACTTTTCCACATGTGCCTGTCCCAAGGAAAAAAAGGTTCCTTTTCTTGAGCACCAGTTCCTCCTGGATCAGAGAGGTCCAAGAATTGGTCGCATTGGATCTGTTGACGTATCTGCGACAAAAACATTGCGTGAAAGGGCTGAACGTAAGCCTATAAGTAAGAGGCTTAAACTTGAGAAATCCATTACTGAGCCATCTAAATCAATGTGATTTCAGTCAACGATGTGGAAATCAATGTGATTTCCATTGATTTCCACATCGTTGACTGAAAAAAATGCCTTCCTCGCGTCATTTTTTGCAGGCAGCGCGTAAAACGCGGTAGTGCGTTGCGGGTTACCTACCACGCAACTGCGCTTTCGGGGGCACCGTAAAAGGTCATCTGCTCGATACTTAAGTGCAATATAGTTGACGCATTTACGCTCAAATGTCAATTACAGTCCTAAGTTTTATCTCATTACCAAAAAAGTGTGCTCGCTCAAACCAAATTTAAATTATTGACAATTTTAGCGTTTTTCGTCGAAATTTTCTAAACTTTAAGGCAAAGTAGCGAGCAGAAAGTATTATCCGATTTGGAAAAAAAATCATATCTGTAATACCCATCCGGGTACGCAAGTTTTGCCGGGTATCACGATTCGCTCCTAGAAAAAAGTGGCAAAACGAGGCACCCTACTGACAACTCAAGAGCCAGCAGGACTAGTTAAAGGGGACAAAGTTAAGGCCCTTATGGCAAGTAAGGGAGCATAAACGCACACTTGGGCCCTGGAGAGAGAAGAAGGTACGTCCTATAAGTATGCACACACGACAATGTAGGAAACAGGATAAACTTCCCCAATTAGGCTCAAAACAAGCGTAATATTCAACGAACGTGCGATTGTTAATAATTTTTTTTATTTATTTATTTTTTATTTTTTTTATTTTTTTTATAGCAGCAAGATGCCATTTTTAGTGTGGAAAAATTGAAAATTGTCAGTGAAAAGTCATGGAATTGTCAGGGAATTTGAAACTTCGCAGCCGCTGGACACCCTGGAAACGCACTGTGAAAACAAATCTTAGTTATATCTCTTTCTATATCTTCCTGTGAGTTTATCTAATATATTATATAAAATAGAATGCTTGTTTTGTTCAATCATTATGTCCGCCAATACCATTCATTAGATTGCGATGAAACTTAGGTGAGTTGTTGTGCACGTGCCCATGGAGGTTTCTGAATTATAAAAATGACAATTTATGGGGTTGTTTTTACCCCAATGTTGTTACAATAAGAAAAGCATCGAATTACGTCCAGGTAGTTCTTTATTTGCTTTTTTAAATTACTTGCACTATATATATTGGATGGAAATTTGTATCACAGAACGCATAAAAGAATGCAGTATATTATTATTTCATTTAATTTTCTTATACTCTTCGTTTTTGTCCAAGTATTGCGTTTTTATCACGAAATTCATCAATTTTTCTTCCTTTTCAACAATAGAAATTTCCTTGTCAGGTCAATTATATGCTGCATGCTCACGAGTGGGACAGGCCAGTAATACCAAATTCAACACCAGCTGTTGAACTCAACGCTTGCCTCAAAGCGTCGCATCTTTGGAGACATGTGCAAAAACTAATTTAACGACCAATATGCGCGTAAATTTGCAGCGCAATATGTCACCCACATTTTCAAAACAGCTATCGGACATTGGTAATGGAAAAGTACCTGTTGATGCCGATACAAAATATATTTCAATAACATTAAACTTTTGTGTCATTGTTCCATCGATTGAATAATTAATTCAGAAAGTTTTTCCACAAATTTGAGCTAATTGCAAAAAAACACCAATGGCTTTGAGAACGTGCAATTTTGGCATCAAAAAACCACGACGTCAATTCAATCAACTACGACATCCACGAAAAAGTTTCGGGCGAGTCTGTCCCCTACAAATCGATTAAATGCTCCGTCATGAATGCAGACGAGATTTTTAATTATCCAATTGAGTTTTTAAATTCGTTGGATTTTTCTGGTGTACCACCGCACAAATTGTCACTCAAACTCGGTGCTCCAAAAATTCTTTTGCGCAATATTTATTCACTATGATTGTGCAATGGAACCAGGCTCACTGTCAAACAACTGATGCGAAACGTCATCGGAGCGACAATTCCGAATGGCTAGTCAAAGGGAAAATATGTGCTTATTCCACGTATTCCCACCGACATGCCATTTGATTTCTAACAACTACAGTCCCCGCCCGACGTTTTTTTTTAAATATTTTATTTCAGTTAATTGAAGCGGCAGAGAGGGTAGAGTCACGTGGTTTCGAGGTGCGCTCGGTTATAAGGGGAGGGGGGAGGCGGAGGGAGGGAGGGAGAAGGGGCGATAACCGGTAATGCAAAGTAGCCACTCACTTCTACAACTCAACTCGTTTCGTTTGTATCGTCCACAATATTTCTAGAGTGGTCCACCGTAAAATGACTTACATGCCATTTTATTCATATTCTGTCTACTTGTAAAAAAGTTGTCCTCTATCTGATATGAACAACAAAATAATACCTTTCCTCGCTATTTTATTCTATAATTGAACTTGATACCGCTATGCCGTAAATGGCGCTAGCATCGGATATACCTTGAGGTTAACCCTTTCTCCATTCTCCAACACTCCCTTTCTAGTAAAGCGCTTGATTGGAAAGTACGGTCAACTTTGGGCATCTAGCCATCGTAGGCCTTTCTTTACATGGGAGAGATAGGGACTAAACATGTTTTCACGAGATAAAAATTAATTAACTATATTTCATCGAATTTGAGCCATGATAACTTGTGAATGATTAAATTGCCTATAATACCACATCATTTTCATATAAAGTTTATCCTCCAAAATGCGGGAGTCGGCCTGTTTAATACGAGCCCAGCAGACGACGCAAACGGCAGCAGACGGCGTCGTCTGCAATACAAGTGGAACGTCGCGATATTTTCCTCGCTCGTAAAGTGACTTCTCGTTGATAACTGGCGAAATGGCATTTTAAAATGTTATAATACTACAAAAATATTAGCTTACTTGTTAATTAGGTATCAAAATCGACTAGGTATAGAATATTTGTCTGCAATAGGAGTAAAACGTCAAGTCAATTCTTCGACCATGAAGTGAATCCTCATAGAGAACAGACGGTGACCAATCATGTATTGTCACTGTTATCTTAATCATTCTCAATTAAGGTTAATTTCACGTCCACAACTCCCTGGTATTTCAGGTACTGCGAGCGGACATGCTTATCACACGGGCGACAATAATTGTGAGAGAAATGAATTTTGAGATACCTTGACTTCGTTACTGATCTTACTCCGCACCGGAATGAGACTTTTAACGGCGGATAAATTTAGCACCCTACTATCTAATTTACGTTCTGCATTGTCAAGTCAAGTGAGTATTTTGACAGGATTTACACGATGAGCACTCCATGTTTAACTGAGGCACTGACCATGAGGCACATATCATACACAAGCCAGTACAAATAATATGAAATATATGTAATATAATTATCTCAGATAAATTAATATGATTACGTACCGTGAGATATATATGGCAGCGATTAATCATTCCCGCTTTATCTCCAGAGACACATGTACAGCGGCACTAAATATAAAGGAACAATAGGTACTTGGTAATGACATCAAGTCGAGTAAATGAAAAGATAACTTTTGAGATGATAAAATTTAATGAATGAAGCATAATGAAACAACTTACATTGCATAAGTAGAAAAAAAATCATCACCCTTTTATTGGACCCCACACTCACAATTTATGATACTATAAAATAACACAATAATCCCTGCCAAGGACAAATTCAATTGCCTATTGCTAATTAGTCATCACCTGCCTTAAACGCATACGGATTAATTATTTCAACAAAATCACATTGGACACAACAATTCAATGAAATAAAAAGATGACACTTGGGGTGGCAACATTCACTGAATGAAGAATAATAAAACACTACACTGTTTATCCCTTCACTGGGACGTAAACAACCACACTTTCAAGACAAGAGCAATTCACTAGTCACTAACTTCACTTCCATTCACATAGATTCCACATTTTAATTTTGTCAATAGTAGAAACAATGAACTGATTGCTGTTATGTCTTCTCCAACACTTACTACGCATTTTTTCACACTTTTAATACCATTCCATAATTTAATACCATACTAATCAGTAAACACAAAAAAATGAATGTAGGTGAAGAAGGGTTAATGTGGTTAATAGATTGCACACTTACTAGTTATCGGATGGTCTTTCTTTGAAGATGGTCATTAGCTAGCCCTAATTGCCTTGGTATTAATTTGAGAACCTGAATGGTATCGATGAAAATTATCACAGCATCTGGACGAATCAGTCAACATTGCCATAATTTCATTAAGTTTGAGCTTGTTTTCAATAGCACTTGATATGTGACGCAATGTAGTGAGCGGCACACAATGTCATCAGCACAGCAAACATGGCACACAATCCTTTATAGTGAAGCACACAATGTGTTTACAACACACAACACAACAAGCACACAAATTTACGGATCTCCCTCTTCAATGACATAAGTTCCCTCCTTAGTTCCTCAATTTCCTCTGTGACATTCTCCTTAGCAGGGGTGGAGTGCATCACCTGGGTCACTGCATCACAGGGATATATCCACTCCTGCTGCAGGTATGCTCGCATCAGCTTGTTCTCCCGGTAACTCCTCTGCAGTTACATCATTGTGAAGATCTAGAGAGGAAACGTTTTAGGAGTTAAACATATATAGCGACTGAGATAAACAAATTATCCAGGAAAAATCAATTTGCACTTAGCTGCATGAAAGCAGCAGTAGACATATGAAAAGAGATGCTTTTGTGAACATGATAAAAAACCCACTCCCCTGATGCCTCTTGTAATAGTACAACATCCGTTCATAGACAATCGTTTCTCATTGTGATCTTAATAAGATTAGTTGGCGTTACAGAACTAAGGATCACGAGAAAATGTGTCAAGGTGTAAGACAAAAATAACAATGCTCTGGAAATGTTCAACTTCTGATTCGCACTAAAGAGCCGATTATGTAGGGATTCGTGTGTAATAAGGAGGCATATTTTCGCAAGCAAATCAAGTTTGAATGGATTGATTACACTCACCACATAAGACGACACCTCATAATTAAGCACGCGGTTTGTAAATTCACTTTTATCCACAAATGGTGTGTATTAATAATAGTAACATTCATTCACTGTATTATTCACGCGTGAGAGAAATAAAGGCACACAATTCTATCAACAACTATGCAAAAATAAAACAATACCTATTAATTGATCACGTGGTTTCCATTTGCACGTTTCTGAAGAAATGATGTTTATTAATAAATCCAAATCACTGCACGAAAACCATATAAGTTACCTAATAAGGCATGAAATTCTAGCGCTTTCGTTCAAAATAACATCGTTAACAATTCGGAACTTACCAGTGAGCTCTGGATATCATTTGCAGCCATTTTCTTCTTCTTAATTCATTCCCTGCTCCCGAAGGGATAAGATATAACTTTGTCCCTTTCTTCGCCTGCGTTGAACAACCAACTGCCCAACACTGAGGCATATTGACAACCAAATATAAAAAAACGCTTCGCTGCTTCACGAAAAACACAACCACTCCAATGCTTTCTAACGGGCAACTGATGCTAACAAAACACTCGCGTAGGCCTAAAAATATAGAGAACAACCAATCAGAAGCCTCGATTATCGGCATTTGCCGAGATCAAACGTTGACCGTACTTTCCTAATACAGAGCTTTACTTTCTAGCACCTCGGAGGATCTGGAGTCAAAGCCTCGTACCTTAAACCAGATAGACTGGTGATGTTGGCGCCGCAAAAGGACACGGAGACCGAGATGATGACGGCGATGGAGAAGAAGAAGGAAATGAAGAGATGGATAACTCTTGGCCGGATCCTTGTCGTGGGACACCAGCATTACTACTTCCATCAGGGGCTTACGTTTCAAGCAGGGGGGAGAAGCCCCTCAGCATAAACCACACTCTCCTCACTATCTCTTAGCATAGAGCGAGATTCTCCGGCATCAGCAAGCTCCTTTATTCCATTAACTATTTGCAAGTAGACATTCGGATGCTTCAAGTGGTTCTTAATATTAGTAGTGAACCCTTTGGCATGTGACAAACTCTGGGCACAATAATTACATTTCACACGGTTGCCACCAATGTCTCTGCATTGCTTCATGAAAACAGTCGAAGATTTGGCGGAAATCATGACCGCGATATTCCCAGCCGGGATCAACTGAATGCAGCGTAGGGAGACTGACACTGGGAAACAAGCTACAACACGTCTCGACTGGACCACAGTCGCGATCAAGGTCCCTATAAAAGGACCATGGTCGCGACACTCTGTTATAAAATGGCGACATTCTTGTAGCAGACGAAAACATGGCGGCCAAGTGGTGGAGCGCCAAGGTGCTCGTGGGCAGAAACTCCGTCCCCTCCCCTAATCTTCCCCGAGATATCGTCTGCTGGAGTCCAAACCCTGTGCAGCCCCCGTGGACTGGACACCGACGCCGCCGGCTTTTTTCAGTACGTACGTGTTGCGCAATAAAACAACGAAGGTGCGGGGGAGGGGGAGACGAGGGAGGAAACGGCACAGCGGTCACCGGCGGCGCTACGGAACGGACGGGCGACACAAGACCTATAATTTTCATCGGCCCATCGGTCATCCTCATCGATGATTCTCATCGACATCGATGATTCACATCAAGTCATCGATTCATCGGCATCGATGATTCTCATCGCAGTCGATGGTCGATGACATTCATCGTCGATGACTTCATTTAATCGACTCATCGCACAAGCCTACCTTAAACCCTCCATTGGCCCTCCCTTCCAGAGATGTAGTCTTCTCCAGCGGCTCGGCCCTGTGACAGCTTGCGTCATATATATCATGATTAAAAAGTGGGGATTATTATGTCTTCCTTGTCGCTATGGGCTGTGGAGGGCTGATGCGGCAGTTGTGAATCGTAAGCATTTTTGGTCGACGAAGCAATGTGCCGTGTCTCACTTATAATTAGATGTCTACTGGTTCCAGATCAACGGAGACTTTTCCTGAACATTCTATGCTGCTGGAAGGTTAGGCACGTGTTTCAAGTTCCCAATCCTTGGGTTACCCTTTTTTATTTATATTCTGCATATGTTGAGGTATTTTATCTACGGGCTGCATTTTAAGGCATTATGTCATCGCCACTTCAAACCTTAAAAATTAAGTGCCAAAATAGAAATGTGCGAGGCATAACTTTCTATCAATTAAGTGCATTATTACTCCTTTTAGAGGAGAAACTCGTCTATTCACCATATCACGCGTGAATAATATAATTCCAAAAAGTATAAAGTGCTAGATTGAGAGGTTGGTTTTTAGTTGATATATCCACAAGGAGTTGTTAATCTCTGGATGCGTAAGTTAAGTCGTTTGTAAATAAGTAAAGTAATTATAGTGACTATAAAGCGATGGCTCATATTAAAATGCTAACATTCACAGTTAAAATAGCATAACTAGGAGTGATAGTCGCAAAGATCGTATGAAAAAATAACGCTCACACGAAGAGTAGATCTCCGAAAATTTTCGAGGGCCCATTATTCTGATTGAGAGACGTTTCATTGCCACGTAAATCGAAAAAAGCTGGCCAAAACCCAAAAAATGTTTTACGGAAGAAGACGGAACTTTCATCACCATTGGGGTGGGTTGGGTACCACCAATGGAGGGCCCGGAAGGAAGTTGGCCCGGAGGGCCGCCCCCGTTGGTTCATGAGGATGTTCGTGAAAAAAACGTTACTATCCGCCAAATAACCTCCTCACCGGGTAGTATTGAAGGTTAACCGTGCCTCCAGTCTTAGGGAGTTCGTACGTTTTTCCGCTTGATGGTGCCGTAATCAGGGGGGTTATCCGGGAATGTCGACAATCTGAAATTTCGTCATATTATTTCAGATTTTCTGAAATACATCATCAAATTTCCGACAAAGATGGCGCCCACGGCTCATTTGACAGTTCTTCGTTCACGTAGTCTATCTTCAAGTGAGACATTAGGAAGTGTAGGCAATCCATAATTTCTCCAAAATTCTGTATGGATTCACTCAGGTCATTTTCGACAGAGGTGAAGAAACTGATCACATTTGAACTTTGATTCGTTGTTCTTGATGCCAGTGGACCCAAAAGAATACAACCGAAAACTGAAGGCTGGGAAGAAAATTTTCACGCAGTATGTGACCCTCAGTCATAATTTCTGAATATAAGTCAGCACCAAGCAAGAAATTAATAGGCCCTGGATTTTATAATTTAGGATTCGCTAAATCAAACGAGGAAAATACAATATATTTGACATATATAATTACAATATATTGTTATACTATGGCCAATATATTCATGTTACAGGTTTTGTGGATTTTTTAATGAAATTTGTTTTCGTTTTTGTTATATAATGTAATATTATTTTTCTACTGTGTAACATGCCACTTGTATGAATACAATGGAACCTTCTGACAAACCATGTGGCTTAAAAAGGACCTGACTTTTAAATGCAATAAAGGCTCATGTTTAATCTTAAAAAAAATCTGTATTAACTGTTTCAGGAATAATGATGTCAAAAGAGTAGCAAACAGAAAACCCGTAAAATTCACTTGATTTAATCCAACAATGTCATTTTCGCTCCAAAATCTCAGGATGATAAGATGAATTATTTCCAGAAAAAAGTTGAAATATAAATTTTTGAAATTATTGAAATTTTGTATATAAAACAATCAAATTTTTATATAGGATAATAATGGTTAAAAAAATCACATATGACAACTTTTTAATAATATGCAAATAAAAACTTAAAAAAAAAATATTTTGAAAATATTACGGAGTTTTCCCCTCCCAAAAAACCTCGTAAAACCTCTAAAATTCACAAAACCGTATTTATTTCGATTGAAAACTTATAATTTTCAACATATTCACCAAAAATACCTTGGAGTTTTTGGAGACATTTTTTTCGAATATTGCGACTTTATAGGCATTTTTTTGTAAAATTGAGGACTATTTTTCCGCACAACTTATGATGATTCGATTCGACATATGTACCCACATGCTTTCTTTCAAATAATACTTTTCTTATTATTACGATGTTTCTAAAAGTAACAAGTAATAGAGTATCATGCCGTGGCAAAATAAAACTTATTTTTACGCAATTTTCGTCTAAATTTCGAACCCCGCGTCGAAAACCCAGGTCAGTTCATTCTTCAATTACTTGGCGAAAATCTAAAATATAACTATTGCAGAATTGACATTTCTGTACGAATGTTGATATCCACCATATAACACGGTTGTACTATAAAATGTAATGTGGTCGTAGATTTTTTTTCGACTTACTTGAAACGTTACGAAAATGTTCAGTGAGCGAAAGTCAGGCATTCGCGGCGTCAACTTAAGCAAAGGAATTATATTCACAGTGTTTGCGTGAAACTTGAAGGGATGACGAGTTTGGTCACGTGGAAGTAATTAAAAATCGATGAAACGATAGCGAAATTAAAATGCAGAGAGAAAACAACCACAAGTTGAGTGTGAAGTTTAATATCAACATGTCAAAAAGAAGACTCTTTTGGTATAAATATAATAAAAAAAGAGTACAAAATCAATCTGAAATAATCAAAATAATGAAAAAAAATAATTATTAAATAAATAAATAAATAATTCTTGAATAAATTAACAGAAAATAGCGGTCACAAGAACATAATTTAAAGCATTGACCACATTGGCACATTCGTTTCCCTTGAAACATGGCGAAAAACTTAAAAACACATATTTCAAAGAAAGCTGCACATACCTACTTCATTGGAAATAGTTTCCTCTCACTGCCGTGGCCAGTGGAGAGAAGTTCTAAAATGTCTTTTCCTCTCCAATGGTACAGACAAGTATAAGAAAAACATAATGTGCGTAAATGGCTCATGGTTCACAAGAGTGGTAAATGCGTGTGGTAATCCCATTTCAATACTCTTCAGAATTTATCTGGCGTTTGGTCACAGCCAATTGGAGCACTTTTATAAAGAATTGGTTTGACTATTGTTCTATATATCCAATTGACAGGAGGTAGGGGGGGATGAGTAGGTAGGTATAGTAGGTGGTAGATGTTTTTATCAGGCGCAGGGCAGCTGTTCGTATCGCAGGCACATGCCCAAGTTATCCTCTGGCGACTCCTCGTACAGCCCCGGCCCGAAGTGCACTTGGATGAGAAAGGGCGTGCTACTGCCTGAAGGACAAACACAAGAAGACAACACAAAACACGAGTTAAACAACAAGGAAGTCACCATCAATAATACCCTTACTCAATGAAGTGAGGCATTAGTAAACCTTAAATTTAAAAAAAGATGTTTAAAATTTAAGCTTGAAAATCAAATGCAGTTTATTGCCTCCGGGTATGCAAATAAACTATATATTTATAAATGCAGTAAAGAAAATATGACATGTGTTGGTAAAAATAATATATCTAGAGACATCGTGATGAATGAAATGTGTATCTATGATATACGATATGTAACCGCGCATGGATATTACAATCTGTAAGATCATTATCGCACAGATAATGATATCCATGAGCATCATTATAAGCTATATGATAATGATTTTATGCATGCATGTATTGTTGAGAACTTACAAATTACAACAACTACAGACGAGGTAATTTCATCAAATGGCTTAATCATGAATGATTCGTGCCCATGCGTACGTGAATAATATTAAAGCATGGAATGTTTGGGCAAAATTATTCCTTAAATTGTTATTTAAAATCGAAAGTTCTTTAATAAGTTACCGAACTTAAAAAGAAAGGAAACTTCATTAGAGATGTAGAAATGAATGCAAGTGATTTAATGTGTTGCGTGGCATTATGGGTAGTATATGGATGAAATGGGCGTAGGGTGGCGGCTGAGGTATCTATTGTGCATTTGTGAATTATAAACATGTATACACTTCACCAGGATATTTTACACAGTACATGCCTTTAAAAATCTTGAAACGTGATACACAATGCATCGATAAGTGCAAGTTTAGAAGCATTTAATGTGAATTCCTTCTCTTGGGTGCGTCTCGCAGAACCATCACCCATTACCATCCCATTACCATCATCTTTTCGAGTCCTCAAAGTAACGTGATGTATGGCCGAGTTTCATTTTTTTGTTTTCTTTTTTCCACTCCCTTTCCTCTCCTTAGACAGACTCCTCTCAACAGATTTTGTGGAAATCTTCCTCAGTCGCATTTACGCAATGAAATTTTCTCCTTTTGCGCTGAGTTTTTCTGCGTGAAAAAAAAACAGATTGCTATTCAAAATGAGTGATTTGACGAGTGAGTGAAGATAAAGATGAGTGCTTTGAAAGCAATGTAACCAGACTCCAGGAGTGAGCACCTTTATCATTTCATCGCACTTGTGGATTTTGCGATTTCATGAAAAACAAAATTTACTTTCATATTCCACAATTCACAGTTATTACAAATTTCTTACTATTCCTTCGCTGAGATTATGAAACATATGCAGGATGGCGCATACAAAAAGGGATTAAAGGCGAATGTTTCTGCTTTTAGAAGTTTCTAAAGCAGAAGAGGAATCATTGGCGTTTTATCAGATGACGCAGATAACCTGCAAGAAAGCGCTCAAGGCTGATTAACTTTTTCCCGTCCAAACGGCGCAAGCTGCTTGGAAATGGAAAAAAGCCAGACGAAAGTCCAAAATTTCTTTTTTACATTAGATAAAGACTCTAAACTTGGCACATGTACTCAAAAATGATTGATTATTGTGAAATGGCAAGTCATTTTCCATAGGTCTCTCCCGTTATTTAGATACCAACGTAGATCTAAAACATGACCAAATTCCAAAAAAGCCCGTTTTTATTTTTCGTCGAAAATCTTAAACGTTAAGTAGTTGTGGAAGGATTTAAATGAAACAAAAAAAACGTTACCATCTGTCATTTCTAATAGTGCTTTCTCTGTCATATACATATGTTTAAGAGATTATTTTCGATATTTGTGTGCTATTACGTCGCAAAATGGCGGACCGTATTTTCAGGAAAAAGTTTACATAAAGTAGTCATTTTGAATTGGTTCTACGAATATATGCGCCGAGTTATTTACACAGAGAATTCATTGAATACATCTTTAGAGTATTCTGAAAGAAAATGTTTGCGAAGCCGAGAATAAATTCAATTTTTCTCTCGCGGGACGGCGCGCCGGCCGCGGCGGGAAATACCTCGCGCGATTCCTCCTCCGTTGGATTGTTTGAAGTTTGCTTGTTCCTATGCGTGGACAAATCTCAACTCTCCTCACGTTGACGTGTTGCGGAATACACGTGGAATACAATTACGGTACTAATCCCGGACAGGCCCTAGATTTATTCTGGGACTAGTCCAGGGCAAAATTGTAACCATCGAAAAAATTCTATTCGTGGATTCATAAATAATAATGTTATTTTTTACCAACATAATGATTCATACTGCCGACGCCAGTATTTGATAAGATAACTTTCTACCAAAATTTAGTCGTAGAGAAGAGGTCCTAAATGACCTTAGTCTCCCTGCTGCCAGGTACTATCATGTTTCGCTATACCTATACGTTGTATTCATCTCATAGAGCAGGGGTCGAAAAACTTGGAGATGGAAGACCCAATAACAGTGTAAAAATATTTCAAATTCCGTACGCATATTTTAAATGATTTTGATAATTTGCATAAAATTATCGTAACGTGTAATATTTATCATGAATTCATCAAATAAAGAAAATAATAATTATATGAATTAACTCATTCGAAAATTCAATTAAGGTAGTTTCATTATCATTTTCAAATTCACTTCATAGCCATATGTCTGTATCCAAAAGGGCTGCATATGGCTCGCTCGCCGCAGTTAGTCGAAACCCGTCATCGACCATATCTAAAACTTTGAACTCGAACTATAATGCCCTTAGCACATTTTTCTGACACTTTTAAACGTAACTATTGCTCAGAGGTTAGAGGACGAACGATTAAGCTTGCTGAAGTAGTTAACTTACGCGCTATTAGTATGCTAATTTTATGTTAGGTCTCATAGAGCCCACGAGTCGCCTCAGCTTAATGCACATTTAGTTAATGCCATTCTATCGAGCAAGTTTCCCCATAGCCAAGCATAGTCTATGACATTGCAGGAAAACGAAGGAAATCGGTAAAAACCTTAAAACTATAGTGATTATTGTGTTCTGTTAGTAGAATTAAATAAGCGTATTCTGCCTTCCGGGGTTTCTAATATTATGATGCGTAGATCAACATTCTTTCCAGAAATATCCGCTGATTTTTTTCTCCTTATCACATTACCAGCTCTGACCAGCTCGCAAATTACCACATTACAATGTTTCACTTCCAACACGACGCGCCGAATAAGACTGCGGAAAAATTGGTTGTTGCCATAGGCGTATCCTGAAGCGTCTGAAGGGGGGGGGGGGGTCACAACCACAGAAAGGGGGGGGGTTTACACGGGGAGGTATGGGGGTATTCCATTCCCCCATGTTAAACAGGGGGTCCGGGAAATTTGAAAAATATACGTCTTAAATGACGTTTTGAAGGTGTTCTATTATGTTATGGAAGGTGATCGATAGGTGTACTATTATCATGTATTAAACCCATCATTTTTACGTTTTTTTATCATTGGGGGCTTGCGACCCCCAAAACCCCCCTTGGATACGCCAATAGTTTTTGAAATCCTTTTCTTATCGCTGAATGATATTCGATGACAAAATTAAAATAGCAATAGCAGAGACTGGGAGCCTTCATTTTCTGTCCGAGGAATCGTTCTTTCTAGTGCACCAAATCCTTATGCTTTTGGCATCGTTGTGTCTCAGCTAAGTTCTTCCTGCATTAATTTTGTGAAGTGTGTGAATCGAATTTACTACCAGTGACGGATGATCTTTAAAGAGTGGATTATGATTTCCAAGACATAATTTTTCCAAAGAAACTGCGTTTTCCTCCCTATTCAATACTGAATTATTATCACATGAGACCTTTCAGTTGTAATTAGAATAATTTAGACAGTGCAAATTAAGGTGCCAGCATCACTTTAAGTGCCATTATCACAGGGTTAACACAAGAGTGCCGTTCGAAGTTAGAAAGATTTTTCCTGTGCAACAATATTCATTCTTAGTAGTGGTAATTCTCCCTAACACTTGAAACCTTATCTGTTATCTAGTACTAACAGCAGGCCATGCATTTTTTCGACATAAGTCTTGATCATCAATCCATTTGTGTAGTTGCAAAATACATATATATTAATGGCCCCTCTCCATTGTGATGATATATGTAGTGTAGTAGTACATGCTTGTGATGCTTCACCTCGTAACAAGCATTAGCAATTTATGATAATGCATAATTAGTCGTAGTTACACTAACTTTAGGGTAGGGTGTAATGCATGTTGGTGAATACTCACCCCCTGCCACACACCTCCGTGGTGTCTTGCAGGGTATTTGATAGATGCAGATGAATATAATTTTGGGTAAATAAGCTCTTAGTTTAAGGGAAAATACTGTTCGAGTGTATGCAGGATACATTTTTGTGCTTGCTAACGAAGAATGTTCAGTAATTAATTGATACTTAACGAAGCTGTTCGCGCTTCAGCAAGTGCTGAAAACATTTATAGTAGAGTCAAAAAGAAAGAATATTGTAGCAAGTGTATTGTATTAGTAAGTATTATTGAAAGTGTATTATTCTAGTATAACATTTCTTTATTCTACATACAGAAAGTTCAGCCAAGTCCTAGTTTGGAGAAAAGGAAGGTAATGGGTGGAAGTCTATCAGTTCATTTCTCTGTGACATCTGACAATCGTGTGTTCTTGGATTATCACCTCTTATGTTATTTTCATTGATTTAATATGCTATTTTCACTACCCTAATGAAAGCTTTTTTGTCACTATATGAAATGATATGTATTTATTTTGTTTTACTAATGTACAAAGTGATAGTGAATAATTAGTTTCATTCTGACGGCTGTAAACATAAATACTTATTTTAATTAGGACTATACTGTAGTGTCATCGGTGCTTAACATGAAACAATGTGAAAACGGATAAGAATTCAAGTATTTAGGAGTACTACTACTACTAAGAACTACACTACCTAACGACAAACCTAGATATAAGTCTCATTGAGAGCTGTTATGGTCCTTTATAGTTCATGGGAAAAATGACATTTTAAATCGGTCCGTTCTGCAGTCTAGTTCCCTAATTTTATTCTCATGAAATGATCTAACGTAGTATGTCGGATTTCGTAAAATATTATCAACGTTGACAGAGAATAGACCGGTTTGGAACTTACATAATACTTTGGGTCTAAATGTTAATCGACGGTCTGAAAGCTTTTCCCATCCCAGATGCTGCAAAAGGTCAGAATCACTATAGAGTTTATCATAACGGCCTTAAACGTATCTTGCCGATCTTCGCTGCACGCGTTCTACCTCGGTTTCCAAGTCTGCCTCATAAGGATCCCAAATACTGGCAGCATATTCCAAGTGTGGTCTAACGAGGGAGTAGTAGCTGATTTACCCAACTTTATCGTCGCACTTGCCAAGTACTCTTTTAACAAATCCCAATTTACGATTAGCTTGACCGGTAATTTCTCGAATATGTTTACTCCAAGAGAGATCATTAATCAGTTTAACTACGAGGTATTTAACCGATTCTACAGTATCTAATTTGCTGTTGTTTATGCAATAGCTGTTACCAGGAGCGTTTTTCCTTTTCCAAAAATTCATAACGCATTTTTTCAGGTTTAATTCTAGCTGCCACGCATCGCACCACTCCTGTATTGCCTCAAGATCCTTGGTTAGCGCTTCCTTATCATTAAGGCTATGAATTTCTCTATACACCACTGCGTCGTCTGCAAATAATATAAGCGTATTCTCAACTATTTCAATGATGTCGTTTATGTACAAAAGGAACATAAGTGGGCCTATGACACTTCTCTGTGGGACATCCAATGTGAATTTACTTCATTAGAGATTGCGCCATCCAAAACAAATCCTTTGCACGCGATTGCTTAAGAATTCTCTAATCCAGGAAATTACGTAGTCGTCTAAACCATAGGATTTTAATTTATGAGTAGCCTACTGTGGGAAACTTTATCAAATTCCTTTTTAAAGTCAAAAAAATTACATCAACTGGAACGTTACTTTCACCCAAGACTAAAATATCGTGGGCAAAGAGTGCTAATTAAGTTTCGCAACATCTTCGTATTCTGAATCCGTGCTGAGTTTTTGTTAATAAGTTCTGCATATCAAGGAGTCTCATAACTAAACTTACAATTATATATTCAAGGACTTTGCAAGAGATAGATGTGAGAGATAACGGTCTGTAGCCTATTAGTAGATTAATAAAATTCCAAAATTTCCCCAAAATATCGTTCTACAAAATGAACTGAATAAGTAATAGTACTCATCGTTCTCAGATAGCGTTTAATTATAGCGATTATAGCCAATGTGATCACAAAATACGCAATACGAGAAGCAGCAATAGGCGCGGAGCAATTAGGGGGCAACGGTTGTCGTCAAACTCGGCGCAACGGCCGAGCATCAACACTGTTGCTCCACCACTGACTTGGGCGTTAACGTCAACCGATCTGAGTGTGCTAGCTGGGATTGATCAGCGCTTGTGTGAAATAGTTGATCTATGGCCGCGCGTGCTGGGTTACATGTCGTGGTTCAATTAACTAATTGTCACAAGGTTCATGATAGAGAACTATGGAAATGGCTTTCCATGAGATAACTTCTTGATGAATCGTACTCAGTAGGAACATAGTACAGCATTTATATCAGTGTTCAGAAAAGTTACCGCTTGATGACATTAAGCAAATTCTTATGAAATTAACTTTTAATTCTCATGCCGTCATAACGTTGACAAATTATATGATAAAAGTACATGTATGTCATTATCTGTTACCTAGTACATACTAACAGCACGCCTTGCATGTTTTCTACATGAATCTAGAGTCTCTGTCCATATGTGTAGTTGCAGAATGCATGTATATTGACGGTCCCTCTCCATTGTGATGACATCTGTAGTGTAGTAGTGCATGCTTGTAAGGCTTCGCCTCGTGACAAGCATTAGCGATTTATGCTAATGCATAATTAGTCGTAGTTACACTAACTCTAGGGCATAGTGTAATGCATGTTGGTGATTACTCACCCCCTGCCACACAACCCTGAGGTGGCTTGCAGGGTATTTTGTAGTAGTAGATGTATAAACCTTCGATAATTTATAGCTTTTAGGTATCTTAACTCATGCCCATTACGTATTGCACCACCAACATCATATTCGTATTGGAATTCCACCACTCAGAATGTGACCTCGCCATCGCCACCGCGAGCGGTGCTGAACGTTCATCTATGACTACTCCACGAGACAACTGCCAAGTGTTGCTAGTCTTTCTCACGCTCAGGCAATGTCACTTCCGTTCATCATCGTGGTGAATGCGACACTCAAGTTGTGACAAGAGGGCCCAGATACACTCCTACAGAAATGATCCTATGAAGTATGTTCTTATTTAACACTCATAGAACTTGAGGTAGTCAATTTAACCGACGGTTAAATAGAATGTGAGAGCTAAAGTCGCATTATCCTTAACTCCACGCGACTTTTTAAACTTAGGACCTTATTTATCCAAATTTTCGATTTGGTGCTTTTACAACCCCAAAACGGAAACAATACATTATGCAATTACATATCTCAGTCACTGTGGTGGATTCAATCATCCTCTCAAAACACGCGTAACCATGGCAGTGTCAAATTTCACTTAGACCTCAACCCTTTGATGACTCAGGGCCACATTCTCTGTCGCCCCTACATTATGGCAGCCTTAATATGGCATAAGCATGAGGAGCCCTGCAATAATGTGTTGTACTGCATTCGGGTGCAGTTGTCACAGCGATCGCCTTAAACCTGGAGTAACCTTTCACAGGTTTGAGGCATTTCTTATTTATATGGATTATATGAATCAGATATTCGATTGATTTTACTAAGAGAGTATAATTGACCACGTGAGCTCGTAAAAGCACATGTGCATTCACGGCCCATACTAATTGCATACTCGAATGTTTGTTCGTTTGGTCACCTAATACTTATATCCTACGTATGCTTTTATTCAGAAAATTATATTTTGGATTTAATTCAATTACATTCGAAACCATTACCTGTCATTATTAATGGCCAGTAGATATGTACATATGGCATGAGGAAACTGAGATTAACAAGCGACTAAGCTGGTAATGTCGGCCATATTTTACGCATTAAACTCCATATGAGTTTAACTATGTAGGTAAATATTCAGTTCAATGTTAGATGTGGGTTGTTTCGTTGTATTGGATCAGGGAAAGTGGAATATAATTTTGGGCAAATAAGCTCTTAGTTAAGGGACAATTCTGTTCGAGTCTATGAAGGACACATTTTTGGTGCTTGCTAACGAAGAATGTTCACTAATTAATTGATACATAACGAAGTTGTTCGCACTCCATTAAGTGCTGAAAATATTTATAGTAATGTCCAAAAGAAAGTATATTGTAGATATAGAGAATACTTTAAGAGAAATTATTCAGTGTAATTTAAATTGTTGTCCGTGTTAAACTCGGCCACAACATTTCTTTATTCTACTTATAGTTTAGCCAACTCCTAGTTTGAAGAAAAGGAAGGTGATGGGTGGAAGTTTATCAGTTCTTTTCTCCGTGATATCTGACAATTGTGTGTGTTTGTATTATGACCTCTTATGTTATTTTTATTGATTTATTATGCTATTTTCACTACCATAATGAAAGTTTTATTTTCACTATATTAAAAATGTATTTATTTTGTTTTACTAATGTACAAAGTGATAGTGAATAATTAGTTTCATTCTGATGGCTGCAAATATCAATGCTAATATTAATTAGGACTATACTGTAGTGTCATTGGCGCTTATCATGAAACTATGTGAAAACGCAATTGTCATAGATGACGAGTGTGTGTTGGTTGCATCCTATTTTTTTAAGTGCTACAATAGTTTTAAGTAGACGCTGCATGAACTCATAAGTCGTGAAGTTGTTGGTGGTTGTATGAATTGGTGAAATGTTATTGCAATGCAACTATATGATTGCATGTGAGTCAGGAAGTTGTGGAGTTTGAGTTGGCTGCATCCTGTTTTTTTTAGTGGCTACATTATTTTAAAGTTTTAAATGGAAATATACACCCAAGTCTCTGTGCCCGTGGTGTTTCTCACCTGATATCAACTCAAGTAAGATGTGGAGTGAAGGTGTCTTGCCTATGTTATATTTTTTTAGAAATAATTGGTGTTCTTCATCTAGGGTTATTTGTTCAGATATTCGCAAGGCAAAGTTATCAGTACTTTTCATGAATTACTAGGTATGTAATAACTACCTTTTCTCAAGAAATGGGAGAATTGTGAAATGAGGATTATCTGGATACTTACCTTTCTTTACTATTTAAGAAATTTCTTTAAATATTGAATGCCTATTTCTCCACCATTTGTGTTGTAACTTCATTTTTTGGCCAATAAAGCACATTAAGAATTCATATGCTCTCTGAAGTTTTCCACCAATTAATGTTTCAGGAAGTTCCGCCGGGTGAGCAAGAGAAAACCCTAGTCTGACAAATTCTCAACTTGTGTTGAAAGGCATGATTTGCTGGGAAAACTTCCAGTCTTCATTCAGCTTGAATTGAAAGGTGTCATTGTATCGTATATTCAAAGTTTCATATCAGCGTTTTATTGACATTGTCCTTTCGGATATTTAAACTCATTTACAACTTTACGAATATCTGGTCATCTGTATCTAGTAAACATTGTAAGTAAGAATCAGTGATATTTGTGCTATATGCACGCCAAGGTAGGCAGGTTACCTAATTTTGGAATGATTTTTATCAATATTAGTCGTTTGGTTTGTATCTACGACAACTGTAAAAATGCCTTTTGTGCTTAGAATATGCACTTATACCATTCCGCCGAGCATCTTTGGAGATTTTCCGATCCGCCTCTCTTCGCAAAAATGCGTGGTATTTAGTGTCCCAGTGAAATGAATTACTTGGTAAGTCATAATAATAGTTCACAATCATTTAATCCTTGGTGATAATTATTTCTTGTGTGAGGAAAGAGCGTACTCTCCTATTAATCTCTCGGTATGTTAGTGAATGCTATACATATTTCTTAATGAAATTGCGTGCGACTCGGACGATGTCACCCTATACATTGTGGAAATATTTCGAGATTGTGTTTTTAAGAAGGGAATACTTGCTAACTTCAAGAGATTTACTGCTAAAAAAAGTCGTAAATTTGCAAAATTAGAGCGTCAGCCCGTAAGTGCTCCGGTAAATCGGGGAATACAAGTATGGCGGACAGGCCACGCCCACGTTACAGTTTCAAGCATTGTCCACCATAGCTATTAATAATAGCGCCCCCTCAATGGGTAGTGTAGCTCTTAGTACTCCCTAATACTTGAATCCTTATCTGTTACCTAGTGTTAGCAGCACGCCGTGCATATTTTCAACTTAAGTATTGAGTCTCTGTCCATTTGTTTGGTTTCAAAATACATATATACTAATGATCCCTCTCCATTGTGAATATATCTGTAGTATAGTGCATGCTTATGATGCTCGCCTCGAGACAAGCATTAGCGATTTATGCTAATGCATAATTATTCGTAGTTACACTAACTTTAGGGTATTAGTGTAATGCATGTTAGTGAATACTCACCCCCTGCCACACACCCGTGCGGTGGCTTGCAGGGTATTTTTTAGACGTACTATACGCAATAAAACAATTAAATTTACGTGAGAGTGGAATAGGTGCCGTCAGCAGGTTCGTTCACAGCTTTAATTTCCCTCTAAACGTTCATTTATCGGGCACAGAGTGGTGCCATAAAGCCGGTGTCCCAAGGTCCAATTTGTATCCAATTTTTTAATCCAATTTGGATAAATGAGGAGTGCGCCTTGCCCCACAGTGAATTTGTATACAATCACCTTTTCGTCATATCAGTTTCATCTAATTCCGTTTGGTCCAAACGGATAGGACATGTTCTAAACTTCCATCCAAATGTACGAAACCAGCCAATCAGAGGGCTGACGAAAAAGAAGCATCGCTATGCGTTGTAACCTACGTGTTCACTTCTTGTTTTGCAATTACAGTGGATAGCGTTGTCAGGTTCAAAAGAAGGGCAATTGGTAAAAGTTTCCGAAACCTAGGTCGGAGAAAAAACTCGGTGTATAAATTTAATTAGAATCCTTTTTTGTAATAATGTAATTTGCGTAGTTCAGCAATTGCCCGGTCAGCGTTGCTGCGGCCTGCATCGTGTAAACACAGGCTCCAAGGCATATAATTCGGTTCTGAGTATTCAGCGCTGATTTCAGTACTGAATTCAGTGCTGTTCTAAGGATCTTGTCTGACGGCCTTTAGACAACGTGGGGATTCGCGTCAATGTTTTGAGTGAATATTCATTATATACTTTACATTGAGGACATGCATGGCTGGAAGTGAAAATGTGAAAGATATGAAACACATCAGTAAGGAAGAGTAAAATAACATTTTATTTTAAAATTATAAACTAAACATGAACGGGTCAATTACATTAAATATCATGTTTCACAACTGAAAGAAATTTGATAATAGTGCTGAAGAGTTATTTGTAAAAGCACTCTTCATTTTTATAATTACATTACGTTATAAGAAACTCACGAGGTAAATGAATTTGGGGTTCCAAGAACAACTTTTCAAATGTTTTACATCCAGTTTAAAAGTAGAATTCTTGACCCTCTCTTTCCGATGTGTTGTAATAAAGCAATCCATAAATAAAACATCATTACACTATGGTTGCTTTCACGGCATCGTACCGCAGCTCAACAATTCCATACACGGGATCCGGAACATTCGCCACGGCGCGGCCCAAATCCGTACCATTCATGAAATAGTGAATGCTCCCGTCTTCCTTCCGCATCACGCCCAAGCGGTCACGTGCCTGTGTGATGAAAATGTCGTAGGTGTGTGAAATGGTCTTGGGAAAAAATACATCCTACTTAAAGCAAACGGAGAAAACATAAATAGTGAAATAATTTATCTTCGCAGAGTGGCCTGTTTCTTCAATAAAAAATAATTATATGTGTAGTAGTGATGGGACATCAAAATAGAGCACGTCATTGCAATTACATTTTTAATTACTAACGCCACCATTGACTGCAGCTGCGAAAATTCTACGTTGAAATTAGTTTATATGAAAAGTTTACGCCTTGATTTTGTCTATATTATTTCATTTTTTTAGCATGTGTTTAACCAAGGACTCTCTTTTGGCCATGCCAAGATTTTCCATTATTATCCAGAATATGGTGCAGTTAAACAATCAGATTATGAGTCAGTTCACGCCACTGCTTCTGATACTTCACGTTAACTATACCCAAAAGCACATGTTAACCAATGAATAACCGACACATGATCATGAAGTTAGGGAAATCATCAGTATCATGTTGTTGAGTCCAATTGTCAAGAGTACAAACTAGGCTTTTCAAAATAATTCATAACATTGACTTAGCTTCCTTTATACTGAAATTTTTATCCAGAATAAGAAATATTATTTGCACTTACTTTCATTTCATTTAATTCTCTGCCATATGCAGACAACTTGGTATTAGAGCCATGAATCGCACTCTCATAATACATCCATGTTCCGCTTCTGAAAAACAAAATTCGTATGGTTAGGTAAGGCTGCTATGTATCATTTGAAAATCCAGGTAAAATATCACTAAAACCACGGGGACAACCCAAAAACTTAATGGCATTAAATAATCATGATCTACCAAACGGTTTTTCCTTTAATGTAAATGGCAGCCAATATTTGGAGTTATTGAAATACACTAAGCAATATTTACAGTTTCACCAAACCATAAAACATTTACGATGTACATAGATATGCAATGCACGAATTTGGTAGTGTAAAACATAGTGATATAAATTTCCTTCAAGCGTAGAAGTTCTCTCGGGATCTCCACTTGGTAGGGTAATGAACGGCCGACACAGGCAAGGGGTAACCCTGAAGTCTTCCAAAGGGCACTGAGACTTATTGCCTCCAGGGCGATGGTAGAGTGATGTTACGATGACGGTAGAGCCAATGAAAGTTCAGTCGTTCATCACCTAACTTGATGGAGAACGCGAGAGGAATTTATGAATAAAACAATATGAAATGTTACATGCTTCACTTTTTTTCAAATGGCATCTGACACATATTCTTACACAAGTACTACTTTAGAGGAATTGTTCAAAAGGAGACTGTAATTATTACTCACTTAAGTTGGTACATTTGATCCTTAATTTCGACATCATCCGGCGAGTGTGTCATGAAGCCCAGGCCGAAGCAGTAATTGTATTTCACGATCCTCTTGTCCAGCCTCACTTCGAACAACTCATCATTTCTCAATGGGCGATGAGTGAATAACGCGGCATTAGTGGCATCGTCTAAACTGCAGTAAAAAAGGTGATAACAGTAATTCGTCAGTATTAATGAATGCGAAATTTCAGTCTCTTCTCGCTTGAATTTTAAAGAGCAATGCCATTTGTGTATACTTACACTACGTTTACCAATCGATCTCAGATCGATCTGACTGGCTCAGCTCGGTATGGTAAACGGAGCGCGCTGGCCAGATCGATCTGAGAAGCGAGCCGAGTCAGCCCGCTTTCCCTAACCGGTCTGAGATCTCAGATCGATCCGAAGAGGCCGGAGCGTGGCGCTCATCGTCCTTCTTTTGGTTGCCGATGGTAAACAAAATATAATCGATATCATTTACGACGTGACTTGTTGCAAGAAGGGAAAGGAGAGAAGTGTGCGGCTGAAATATGCAAGAAATCTCAAAATAATTCAAACTACTGAAATCGATAGTTCAATATCGATATTTTCAGACCGTGTTGGTAAACCAGGCGATCAGAGTCAGCTCCGTGCTGAACTTTCAGATCGGTCTGAACTCAGACCGATCTGAGATCGATTGGTAAACGTAGTGTTAGTGTAAAGCACTCGCTCACTGGAGAAAAATATGTACATCCTTAATATACTCCTTATCTTACATATGATAGCTATTACACACTGGTCTCTTCAACTTGTAGATGATTAATCTAGACGTGTATGACTGCTGAAGAGGTGAACCCCGAAGTTACATGGGAGCAGTCACATTCTCCTCGGGTTAAAAGGCTCTGCCATTGTCATACGATTTGTATGAAGACGGCTATGACTCTTCCGACATACGGTTTAGGTCTTTGATTTAGATGCACTTTGTCAAATAGAAAACTCCAAAGTGTAAGGAATCACGTGAAAGAGAAACATTTGTAGTGAATGAGTAAATCATCTGCAAAGTTGAATTATTGCGACATGCTTCCACCATACCGCAAGTCAATCGTAATTAAAGTTTCATGTTAGGATTGCATTGGTATCAAAATGTGGTCATAAGCTATGTGACTATATGATACAAACGACGAGTTACTTTTCATCGATCTTCACTTAAAAATTAGAAAAACCATATTGACCATCGTAGAAAAATGAAGAGTTTACTACTTTTTCCAGTTTTTGGTACTAATGAACGGGCAAAACTTTACCAAATGAAAGAGTTGCATTGCGTTTCAATATGGGTATTCAATTATTGGTATTAAAATGAAGATCCATGCCATAATCTCAAGGGAAGTTCAGCTTGCACTTAAAACTTACTTTAGCCTCTGTGCTGAACGGCCATCATTGAAGACAACGACGTTGTTTCCATGTCGTGGATGGAACCGCAAGCGATCATCTTTTTCAGCGTTGGTTAACCCAGTTCCATTTTCCGGCACTTCTGCGATGGAAAACGATGAAAAGTGGATTAACAGATTAATCTAGCATTTTTAATTATGATTTTGGATAGAGACTTCTTAATAATAGCAGTAAAAAAATCAATGAATATTAAGTATAAACCGCATCACATACGGAAAAAAACTATGAGCGCGATTCTCAATGATACCTTTTCCGTCTGTTTGAATCAATGCGTGAAATATTCCAATTTTCCTTATGTTTTAGTTATTTTGGCTTACCAAAACGTGTCACTTCTCACTCTCCAACATTATTATTATTATTAATAGTTAGTAATATATAAAGCTACAAAACTGACTCACTGACTCACTCATAGATACGAGCACCTGGGCATTTATTATCGAGTTAGTAGGTTGAAATTTTCAGGGAAGGGTTTGAATTTGGTGTTGAGTCAGGAAAAAATTTAAATTCCCAATATTTTTCATTGGTTTCGAGTCCAGATACGATTTTGTTTTTTCAATGGGTTTAAATGAGAAAAACGAATAATTTCTGTGTAGAGTAATTTTCTTTCATTAATTAAAAAATGACATAATTGATATAAAAGCTTCATTTTTCGACTTAAATGAGGCCACAAGATCAAAGATTTAATTCTTACAACCGATTTTTGTCTATCGATTGATAAACTGAATTATTTGAAGTTTAAACGCAATATTAATTCAAATTTCGATCTCTTTTCGTTATCGTTGCTAGGCAATTTTTACACTGCTTCCGAGGCTTGCTGGACCTTATATGCTGGCTATTTAAAGGCTGCATTCATGGGAATTTAACCTTCTTGGTGCGTATTTCAATAACTTTCAATGATATTATGCATTCGACCTGTATTATTAATAGGAAAGGTGCTATCAGTGAATCGCTGTTCAGCACTGGGTCTAATTTCTTCCACTTCTTCCTGGCCTCTGACATTTTACAACTGATACAATCCCTCCAACTTATCCTGGGTTTCCCTCTCTGTTCTTCCGTATTTCAATAGCTTTCAACGAAGTTTTGCTATGACCTACATTTATTTATGATGATATATATAAATTTTGGCAATTTAAAACCCTGTGTTCTTGCAAACTCTGAGTAAAAAAATGGAATTATAAATCACTTTACAAAAACATATTCATAAACGATACAGTAATTACACTCCCACATATGTAAACCGTAGTGGTGCTCTGATATTATATTCAAATCAAAGACAATATAACCAGCTCTCTCATTACAAGGTTTCTTAAAAAAATTAATTTGGTAGGGGCCATGAATTGATCACCCCAATAGATAGAATGGAGACTATTCCTCAGTAGAAAATATTGTGTTATATTTTGGAATTTAATGGGTTAACGTCCAAATTGTTTTAATAAAATATTAAATTGCCTCTTTACTAAGGTATACAACATGTGTTAACATATGAGGCGCCCTTTTCTCAAAACATAATTCAAATATGAAAACCCATTTCATTTAGCCGGACTGAAAATAGGGGACCCCCGGAGCCCGCGGGCCGTTTTGCTACCCACAAAATATTTTATGCGGCCTGAGAAAAAACATCTATTCAGTCCTCATTGCTTACAGCTGCTCATCACTTTAATTTAAAGACCCAGTCATTCAAGGTAAGAAGTTCTTCGTCATTTTATTCACTTTGGTTCATCACGTTTCCTTCAGTAGTATGATGAGGTTCACAAGCATATTGCTCTTGCAATTCAGGTTTTACAGAGAGACATCATATCTAAAACTTGCTTGCAATTTTCAGTTACAATGCCATTTTCATCTTCAAGTGTCCACTTAATCAAGCCTAGGATCCGCCATTTCTTTTAGATTGCTTATTAATCGCTACTTTGAGAATTTTCGTGGACTTTGTAAGCATATTTATTAGGCTCTTATGTTTTTTCAATGCATTATTATGTAAAACAACCACGGGATTGATCCGAGTTCCGGATCGAAAAGGATTCAGTCATTTTAAAGAGTAAAATTCAAACTTTCCATGTATAACAAAGTTCTTTCTCGGATTTGTAAATGAAAAGCCCTTAAAACCATGAAACGTAGAGAACAATATGCCCAAAAGACCAAGGTTTAAAACTCTGCCACCGATTTCAAAATATTGCTTCATTATTTCGCAATTTTAGTTTAACCACTTTGTTATAATGAGCAATAAGACCTTATTGCTTTCGATTTCAATGATTTACAATGTACTATCATACACATTTCCCCTTTTGCTTGCAAACTGCAAGCACCCATTTAATAGTTAGAAATAAAATTCTATCAAAATGGCGCGGTTCATTCGGACGCATGCGCAGATCTGACTACGAAGCATAGAGTGGTTCCCCGTGCGATTGTATTCGGCTCACCTGTGACCACAACTCGGACGTGCGTGATCGTCTTCCCGCCGCACTCGGCCGTGCCCTGCGTCGCCTCCAGCTCCAGCAGACCCGGCTTCGACGTGCCCGCGTCCACCCTCCGCGCGTAGAACGTCCTCGACCACTCGCCGCTGCTTTGGTTCAGGCGTCGGTTGACCGACAGGGTGAACACGTCGCGAGCTCCGCCGCCGCACGCTCCTTCTTCCGCCTGAGGCGCTGCTGTCCGTTGTTGCTGCGGTTCCTCGCAACGGACCGTAGTCGCCGCGCTCAACAGCAGAAGTACGAGAAGCGCAATCATCTCTTCCAGCCGCGTGGACTTGATTTATCTATCTTGAAGGGGGATGCCTTCCTCCATGTGAGCTGCTTGTCGATTCAGGAGTATTTATACGAATTTCAATGCTGCGCATCGCCTTTTTTCACGTCATCGCAGTAGATGTGCCCATTGGCCTCATTGTGGTGTGACAGTGTCTTGATCCAGAGACTTTGGCTTGTGAACCAAGACCTAGTTTAAAAAATAAATGTGAAGATTTTTTTATCTAACATACACAACTTCACCCTGACCTCCAATTGCGACCGAGCCATCGGTCGCAATTCATATCAATCGTCGGCTTCTAACTCCTAAAAGGGAAGGGAAATATTTGAATTTGATAGGTCCACTGACATAAATTTTATGAATAGGATAAGATGTCGGCTTTCAAATCAGGCTTTTTGTGTTTCTCTCTGACTATCTTTCAGTGAAACGCGAAACGTCATATTACCTTAGCATAATAGGTGACATATTTTGGAAAGTTGTTTAGAATAATCCATCGGACATCAACATTCCAACAACGTATATGACAAAGATCTTACTTGGCGAGTTGATATCCATTAGGTCAGTATGTTCAGGATCATGTTGGTAAGGTGGCGACATCCTGAGGACCCGGGTACGATTCCCTGAATTGCCGGAGAATTTTCAGTGGATCCTTCCTTTAATGCTGTGTAAGAGAGTCCTTCAAGTGCAGTGGTCTGTTGGGACATTGGATAGGGCGTCAGGCAGTTGACATATTGACGTCCTTCGTTAATACTCGTCGCTATGATTCTCTCTCCACCCTTTCTCAATTCCTCAAATAATCCTTCCTCTAACAAGCCTTCCATCACTAAGATATATAAACACAGCCTTCGGGTGTCATCCAGAATAAACTATCGCTATTACCATTTTTAAAAATAACTAAGGGCATATGTAGTCAGAACGGTGACAAAATTAAGGTGTTTTAAGGTTCTAAAAAAGAACCAAGGGTGGTATTCCACACAATCAACTGAACCGCATGGCGGTACTCCTTCCGCATGTAGCTCGCCTGCTAGTCTTGGCATTCTGCACAAGACAATGACCGAAATTCCCCAATCTCTCTGACCTTTCGTCGATACACTGCAATCGTGGCCCTTAGTGTCTCGTAATTGACTTCATTTAAGGGTGACGCGGAATGTTCTCACTGCCTATTTATTTCTATAATGTTATTGAGCGAACCGTTGAGGAATAACTAACAGAAAAAGCCAATACTCTTCATTTCGTTATCCTTCTTAGTATTCATGTCAAAAATAGGAACATATTAATAGAGCTTTACTTCAACATACAATTAATTTGTAAATGTGATGAAGTACTTGTTGTCATAAGTTGCATATATGCTTAAATAATGACATAGCCAAGTGAAACAAAAGAGTTGCAGTACCTACTTACCTAAATTATTTTTCCCTATGTAATAATGATTTTCAAATTACTATTATATCCCTCAAATGATGCCTTCTCAATTCGCTTTTCGATTTTTTAAATTCTTCTTCTTGAGATTGGTACGCATGAAGTTGAAGCGTTAACAATAGTAATATGCCTCAAAGTGTGATGAAAAGGTCCCAGAACTAGTTTATATTTTAATAATATTTACTCGCGTATAAGGTATTGGAACTACTTCATAATAAATCTAATCGACTACCAAATGCAAATAGAACAAGAGATCTGTTTTTTATATTTTATACGTAGTAAATATTTCGTAGTTTTATTCTTTGCTAACAAATGGATTTCGTGCCTAAGTAGTTGACGGTATGATCTTGAATAACTTATGGTAAGGTGCATCATTTTACAATTTTCAATGCTCTTATGTTTCTTCGGATTAGAAATCAGGTCGAATTCGCATGGCTGCTCCGTTAGATTCATTCACTCTTACCCATTGGACATTGGGTGCCATGGCAAGTCTTTTATTTCATTAAAAGAGAGAAGCTAGTTTTTAAAAAAAGAGGATGAGCATAGTACAGGATTGCTAGCACTTTTGCCTTAAGTTAATTAGGTGTCCATTCATAATTGAATCCTAATTTTTCAATGTAATAGAAAATTCCATCCTTTTATTCATCGGTATGCGCTCAAAACTTTGTTATTCTGCTATTCTTTTCATACTTCTTTTATGAAATAGATGACGAGCAGAAAAGAGCCCTTTTTTCTTCTTATTCCAGCAACTTGAGAGATGTGATTAACGCGTGAACTATATCTCAGTTGCAAGGTCTTATTAACGCTATATATATATATTAATCCCTCTTTGTAATGGAACTATTTTTCTATTGATCTCATTCCTTTCGGATAGTTGTTAGAGCGAATTAAAATTTTGTTCTCATTCATCGTACGCCTAATACATAGGCATATTGTACAAGGATATGTTTCACACGCTGCATAGCTACTAGGGGGATTCGTATAATTAATGTCGAACCCATAAGTCACGCATTGATTCAAAGGACGCCAGCCATCTCCACGGGAGAAGGAAATTCATATAACTCTTTATATTTTCAATAAATTTATCGATAGTAAGTATTTAATATTTTAAATGCAGGTAATATATAAAAGAGTATTTGAAGTAGGTATTTAATTTTAATCTTACTCCGTTTTAGTCAATTCGTCTTTTCCCTTCATCTAACCTCGGGAATAAAATATATAGAAGTCAAGGATACTGTTACAATTCTGTAGTTAGGTAGTGGATTCGATCTCGGAAATGTATTTACTTACAGCTCAATTTCGGTTCGTAAACAATATTTGAATTACATGCCTTGGCTCAAAAATAAATTATTTTGGTGAGCAAGTAGTTAAAACGATGGCTTTCTTAATATATGTACCATCAAAAGTTTAATGGTGACTCTTTCTTCTGGGAAGAATTAACAGTCTCTTTCACTCTCTCGGGAGCGTTAATAAGACAACGAAATAAAAGTGATTTGATATTATATCCATACTTTGTTGTGCTAAAGTATTTATGGAAGGATTTTGCACGAACGTTTAAACGGACATTCGGAGGAAGGACAATATAAGAATCTGGGAAGTATCATTCAAATTGGAAATTGATTGACTTCTGGATCTTTGAATACGTGAACACCATAGAAAGTTTTTCTGCCAGTTTCATTGTCGGTTTTTTTCGGTCATTTTATGGACGGTCATTTTATTCTATAATTGCGAACTTGAAATTAAATGGTGTTCAATGGGGGAATGAGAGAAACACGGGGGAAAATAGTATTTGTACATGAAATATAAATGCCATTTTTGCGGAAAACTATTTATAAGAAGGAAACAATCCAATGAATTTGAATAAAAATGTAATATAGATATCTTACCACCTTATTTTTTTTAGTTATCAGGGAATTACTGCCGTAATTGAAGTCAAAATGCGGTAATTCGTAGGAAATGGCGCTGCAGTAGACTTCTATGGCTGGAAAAAAGTGCTCATTTAAAATACAATTGTGGGTTAATCAGCATATTTTGTACCTTACTTTTTGGCTTCTTTAGGTAAAGCATTAAATCAGTGAAAGCAAGATGTTTTGGGCAAAATATAAAAAAATTTGAATTAAGTATTTGTTCTGACTCACACAGTCGCGGCGGAACCTCCTTAATGAAACGATAAAATTCAATTTTTCATGTATTTTTTTCCTTTTATGAATTTATTTTTTGCGATATTTCGTCTCGAACCTTTTGCTCAGTGGTAGGATATGTGATAGATTTCAGTCACTTTAAATACAATGATGGATATTTTATTGCTGAGTATCTTATAATACTGGGGCGTCGAAATGTCCTGAAGTGGACCGGTTGTGGACCTCCATATATCCTCTCTTGCGGCCCGCGATACCATTTAGGGAAAGCAGTGACGTTATTCGCCTCCTCCGAGTTTCTTCAATCATTTCTTACTTTTAAGGTGAGTTAAAAAAAACATCTACGAACCATTGTTAATTATCAAGATAGGTAACATTACTACACACACAAATAAAAAAAACATTCTTTAAGTAAACACCAGATCACAGCTTTTAACTTTTTGAAACGCAGTTTATCACGATAAGTATTCTCTTTGATATCCATAGTTGTTAAAAGGCATGCAAAAACAGCTTTCATTTTTTGTGGGTTTCAGTTTTTCAATTAAAATTAATTTGATTGGCATTGTTTTCACATTTCTCGCTACTATATTTGCAATGATTAGTTGGTGGGCTTAAGTAAAATACGGTCGCAATATTAAACTTCTTCGTTGCAATGAAAGATTAATAACTTAGTTTTCCACATATATTTTATTGCTTCAGTGTATATATAACTTACAACAGATAATATACTTAGAGTGAAGTAATAAAATATATGTGGACAACTAAGTTATTAATCATTTCATTATGTAGAAATTCCAATAAGTCACTGCCGATACCATTATCTTTCTTCGTTTCAGCTTTTGTTTTACCATTTTCATTACCATAGGCCGATTGCATCGTTTTTGTTTTGGTTGATCAATGTAGTAAATATTTTGGCGAAGATAGAAAAAATGAGTGTTTATTTGCTAAACAATTTACAATTAATTAATTATCGAACAATGATCTAAAAGAGCGTAAATGTATTTTCAATTTTAATTTTTATGTTAGGTAAGTGTCTTTCAAAGTCCACAAGGAGGAGAAAGATCGAGGAAGAGGGGAGAACATTTCAATAAATGTGGAATTGAAGTACCTACATCTGCCTAGAGATTAAAAATAAAATTTTTCATCTCTAGGCAGGTTTTAATCGTACCAAGACATGAGAATTGAGCAAGGAAAAGATTTCCCATGCTTTGTTTTCCTTTAGTGCGAATGATTCCTCATTAATGGCATCAAGCCGTATTTGGCTGTCTTCTCGTGAACCAATACCTTAATATTTTTTAGGAATATCGTCAACATATGGATCTTCACTCAAGGACCATGACGCCTCATAGTCTTCAAGCTTTTTTTTTGGCTGCTTGACGATCCGTACACTTCGAGTGGATTCCCTTCCCCGTTACCAGTGATTCGTCTTCCTTGTGTTCCTTTGGTTCTGAACTTTCTTTTTCAAATACATAATGCTCCACCTCCATTGATGAAGCCTTGCTGTCTTCCACATTTATGGAAGTTTTCTTCATCAAATACGACATTTTGACCAACGGCGACTTTGTTTTTCACTGGGTTCCAAAGTCTGTATCCATTATTTGCGTGACCAATCATGTAGCATTTGATTGATCTTGATTCAAATTTTCCTGTGAGGCATTCTGGTGGTACTTTGAGAAATGCAAGGCTTCCAAACATTCGAATTTTTATAAATTTGACTCGACCGCCATACCATAATTCGGCTCGTAGTATTATTTTGTGGGAGTTGTAGGGCTTTTGTTTATCCAATATACTGCAGTTCTTACAGCTTCGGACCACAGACTCTTGTCCATATCGTCATTCAGTAGCAAGCATCTAACCTTCACTAAGATCGTGCGGTTCATCCTCACTGACACACTATTTCGCTGAGGAGTGTATGGGGTTGTGTGTTCCACTCGAATTCCCTTCTTCTCAAAATGATCCTGCATGTGTCACTGGCATACTCCAGACCATTATCACACCTAAATCGACTTATTCTTAAGTTGAAGTGAATTGTTGCTTGAGATTCAATTCCTTGAAAGCTGAGAAAACTTCTGACTTCAATGATAGCAAGTACACCATTGTAAAATGAGTGTAGTAATCTATGAATGAATGTTAAAATGATCTTATCTTTCCTTCATGTGACTCTGGTCTAATTGGGCCAGCAATGTCACTATAAACCAGCTGCAGAGGTCGTTCCGTGCGAGGTCTATGCATTTTGTGAGGTTGTTCGTCTTGCTTTCTTTTCACACAAATCTCATATATTCCAATGAGTTTTGAATTCTTACAGGTATCAATTCCATCTGTATGTTTCATCAGGACCTGAATACCACCATTTCCTGTGTCTCCCATGAGCCTGTGCCACAAATTTGCTGATGCAGCAATATGATTGGTTTCCTTCTCGGTTACCTATGAATTCGTACGCTTTTTCTTTTCTTTATGCTACGGCAACTTTTGAACAACCTTAATAAATAATTGCACAGTCTTTTTTTAATCCAATTTTAAGTCCAGCAATGCCTAATTTACGAACTGATATCGAATTGAATTTAAGCGCAGGAGCTAGTAGGATGGATGTCTTTGGTTATATCGCTCTGCCTTCAACCGTTGGCTACTTTTGAGACGAACATCTTGCCTTAATGATGAGCAATTATCAGCTAACGAGAAGCAGTAATGATCTTGATTGGTGCGCTGAGTTTTTCACTTGCAAATGCACCAAGTTTTTTGAGTCCTTAACCAGATGTTTTGATGCTTTCTATTAGATATGATTCTTTTAATCTCGTTAGTGTTACTGACCTTTTGCAACAACTGGGACGGGAATCACATTCAGAACGTCTATTAAAATTTAGATTTAATCTTTTATATAAATTACAAACAATTTATTTTCTGACGGCGTTAATAAAATTTAAAGAAATCCGACATGCTACGGTAGATTAGATCATTAGAACAAAATTAGGGAACTAGACTGCAAAACGGAAATGTTAAATTGTTTTTTTTTCGTGAACGATAAGAGACCATAATAGCTGCCAATGAGGCTATTAACTGGTTTTGTCGATAGTCAGTGAAGCTAGTTAGTTTGTTGATTTACTCCGTAATGCCCTTTCAGCACTACCTAGAACTAACAGCACGCCCAGCATGTTTCCATTATAACATTTGTATATCTGTCCATTTGTTTAGTTATTAGTAGACAAGCATTAGCAGGCAAATGCGAAAGAATCAATAGTCGTCGTTGCGTTAACATTTATGGGTTACTATGTAATGCATGTTGGTGTCTACTCACCACCTGCCACACGACCTTGAGATGGATTGCAGGGTATTATGTAGATGTAGATGATGGTCTGCTGGTTGGAAGAAATGTGGAGGTGATTCATGGTGTTTTGGAAGCTTGAAGTAAAGAATTTGATGAAAGTTTTTGAGGCACGGGACTTCTGTGGAATGAAAATCGTGAGAGAATGAGCTACAGAGTTTGTCTATATTCATCAGACAACGCACGCTGAGAAACTCCTGAGGCAATTCCACTTTTTCGAGTCAAATCCAGCGGCTGTTCTTGCCGTTCAGAATATGACGTTGAGTCAAACAAGCGACAATAGAGGCTTTGCAACATTTTCATACCGCCAAGCTGCGGTTCTCTTGTTTTTAGCTATTGTTAGTATACTATTTATCACATTTTCTGTTAGTTGTGTGAGTAACTACTTAAATGATTATGATGAATGCCATGTAAATAGTGTAAAGCGAATTTTCAAATATGTTAAAGGTACAGTTAATCATGTTATATTGTACAATAGTGGTAGCTCAAGAAGTGAAATTAAAAGGCTTCAGTAATTGAGATTTTTTCAAGATATCCTGACACTTGTAGTTCAATGACTGGCTTTGTGTATTTGCTATCAAGTGGGACCTTCAACGTCAGAAAATGGTGACACTGATCACCACTGTAACTGAATATGACTCTCTATGTGTGGTTGTCAAGGAAATTGTGTAATGGTGGTCAAAGAAACTTTTAAGTGATGTCAGATGTCAATGTGAGAGTCCGGCTCCGCTTTATGTGAATAACCAAAGTGCTATAAGGCTAGTTAAGAATCCTGAATTCCACAATCGAATGAAACACATTGGTGTAACATACCATTTCATATGTGAGAAATATTTTAGCCAAGCTTTAAATTTGGAAAGTGAGAATCAAGTAGACGATATTTTCACTGAATCTTTACCTTAAGACCAATTTCTAAAGCTGAGAGATTTTCAAAATATTTTTTCTGTCACTTGAGACACTTTATGAGTTACTTAAGGAAATAAATGTTTAGGGTTTCTTTTGTGTTGCTATTCTGAGCTCTTAAAGCAAAGTTATTATAAATTATATTATTAATTAATGTAATTTAGTATTAATATAATAAAATAATTAAATTTATTATAACAATTGTCATTGAAGGCAGAAGTCCTCAAGCTCGAAATAAAAAAAAGCCGAGCAGAAGGCCTTGCTCAAGGCGCATACCGATAAGCCCATGCGTGGAGGTTTCTATCGAAAATCATGGGTTATCGAAGGAGCTGACGTTTGCCTTTCTACGTTCCGCAGGTCTGAAGTCCGAGACCGAAGGTTTTGTCCTCGCGTGCCAGGATGGTGTCATAAACACACTCGTGTACCACCGAATTATATTCAAGGCGGAGGTTGCGGACACGATATGTAGGGCGTGCCGAGCCCAGCCGGAGACTTTGAGTCACCTTCTCTCCGGCTGTAATTATTACGCCAAATCAGCGTATTTAGCTCGGCACAACGCGGCCCTACGTGTGTTATACTTTCACCTTCGACACCATTATGGCATCGACGAAACACCTGTGCTGCCCAATGCCCCTGGAGATATTGAGTCCGTCGTGGAGATCGATAAATTCACAATCTGGTGGAATTACTCTTTCTCCACCGCCAGGCAGTTGGAGGCAACCAAGCATGATAACGTTCTTCTCGACCACCTCACACGCTCCATGTTCGTCATCGAGTTCTCGGCTCGCTGTATGAGTTGAGCTTGTCTCAATCACTATTGCCCCGTTGACATGGCTACCCTAATAACTCGAAAGCCAGTAAAAGGTTCCCCGTGTGACCGCAAATTAGCACCAACCTCAGTAAACTTGTTTACCTACGTATGAGTTACTAGGGTCGAATGATGGCTACTAGCGTTCGATTTACTAACGCAGAAAGATTTTTTTATTAAAAAAGCTTTCTGCATTTTATTTTTAAAAATTCCTTTACATAATTTATTAGTTATACATATTGCATTAGATAAATAAAATTTTATAATTCTCTACGTAAATATAATAAAAAATCGAAATTTGAAAATCAGAATGAATAACGCCTTAACTACTCGTGAATGTGCCCCGCGTGAATTTTACTCGTTAGAAAATTGCTCGTGGCGGAAATGAATTTGACACCCCTATTGTGATATATTTGTTTGTATGAGAGAAATTGGTGGCTTAAAAATAATTTCTCCGTGAAGCTATCTTAAGAGCATCAGTAATAAAAATAAAAATCAGTAATAACAATATAAAAATTCCATAAAAATGTCTTAGAAGCATCAAGAACTGACACTTCATCTAAAGAAAATGACCGACTTTATCCACCTCAAGAAATTAATAAAGTTGTAATTTAATTAAAATGAACCGAAATTATCCAAAATAAATTGGCACAGATAACCTGTAGTTAAAAAATAGAAATAATTATAATTACCTGTAAATAACTGGGTCGTATATGTTTTATTCTAATGTTATCCTCCAAATTCATGATAAATCAAAATACATTGTTGGTTATCCTTACTGTCCAAAGAAACATCAATCAACACCATGACAAAAACTGGTACACACATATATAAACACCAAAGAAGCCCTAAATTACAGTACATTACATCAATTGAAAGAAAAATTGAAAAGATATCTTTTTTTTAAATCCTTCCTCGTGATCAAAATTAAAATCAGTGAGGTTCCTTCCTCATGGTCCTTCTCCCGCAGAGTTCAAATCATGTTCGCTGAATTGCTGAGTGGTGAGAACATTGTGCATTTAATGTTCTAGTTCGAATTCGGGTACAGTCGAAGTTTTACTCGTTTGGAATCAGAATAATTTTATCGCCCCTACCTCTTCCGCGTCGTGTTCATCAGATAAGGTTGTCTCTTATGCCTTTTTATCATCTTCTTCTATGCTACACATGCAGATTGCCATTCATTATATTCGTTTTTCTACGTGTACTTGCTAAAAACACATTCGTGCGTAAAAATTGGGAAGTGGGATAGTCATTTATCAAGATACTGGCGAGATAGGGCGACCAACTATTTTTGAAGAAAATAAGGGAGATTTATATATTCTCGACCAAAAACAAGGGAGATTTAGAACGGCAAATTTTCACAAAAAAAGAAAAAAGCAATGCAGTGTTTGTAAAAACATTAGACGGTGCAGGTCAAATCCAGGAATATACACTTTCCCATTTAGAAATACGAGGCACGTTTTTTAAGTAAGTACCGTTTTTAAATTCGGCCGATACAGTGCTGCGGTGGGCATTTGGCATATGCACGCTGTGTACCTACATCTGTTAGGAAGCCACAGACGCTGTTACGGAAACATTCGGCCGTGTTTATGTTTGTTTGTGAATATTTAAAATGCCTCCGCCGATTGAGAATCCCGCCGACTGCAATTTACGCGCTGTGATTCGTTTTCTTAGAGCAAAAGGCGTGAAGGTGGCTGAAATTCATCGTCAGATCAGTGACGTTTATGGATAAAACAATTTGAGCGATGGAATGCTGTGGAAATGTGGTAGAGCTTTTAGAGATGGCCACAAAAACGTTAAAATTACCGAATGTTTGCTCACGCAGGGGACCGAAAATGTTGATTGCTGCATGACAATGCCCGTCCATCAAACTCAAGATCTCATCGAATCAATTTGGTGGGAACAACTTGATCGCCCTCTGTACAGATCTAGTGCCTTATAACTCCTGTATTTGCGTTTGAAGATGCATCTGGGTGGTCAGTGCCACGACAATGATGATTAAACCAAATCGACCGTGTTACAATGGTTGTTAAATCAGGCGGCAGGCTTATATGAGGAAGGGATTCAAAAGCTGGTTCTACGATACGAGAAGTGCCTTTATATTAGTGTAAATTATTTAGAAAAATAGATTATGGCATAGGTTTTCACGTAAAAATAAAATAGTTAAGGAAAGTGTACAAGTTTTATTTTAATTTCAAAACGGTACTTACTTAAAAAATACGCCTCGTATATGTAAGTACACATTTTCGTTTTTGGTGGCGTTGTAGTTTCGTCATCACTGCCCATTATTGTATTTAAAACTCTTGTCCCTATACGGCTCACAATTGATGCAGAGTAAAACCATTGAAACCAAATGACGCCAAAGCAGCACCAGCTGAGCAACACAAAGAACGAAAGAAAGGTTTAACAGATAAGGACATTTAAACTCATTGGTTGGTCATTTCTAAACGACATAATCGATAAAAAAAAGCTCGATGTAGAATCATTTGCGTCTGCTCTCGAACGTTTAAACGAATTTCGACCGTGTGCGCTAAATTTAAATGATTGAAACTGAATGATTTTGCTTGACGAAAAAATACGGAAGAAATTAACCCAAAGAGACAGAAAATACGGGAGACGGGAGATCGTGAAAAAATAGGGTCAAATACGGGAGATCCCGGGAAATACGGGAGAGTTGGTCACCCTATGGCGAGAGAACTCACCATGGCCTCAATAATATTCAGCCCAGTTCAATAGACCAGCGGCAGAATAAAATTACGACAATATTGGGTTATTATTGATAAGTTTCACCAGTGATGAATAATTACCGACAGCGTGTTCGCTCATAAAAGAGCAATGGAAAAAAAAGGATGCTTGGGCAAGAAAAGTGATCTATCTTGAAAAAGTTCAATCCATCCATTATCATTGACCTAATTTTCGAGGTCGCTGATTTTTTTATGAAGGGCGAGAGAAACTCTTGCTGCTTCTTAGAGTTTATTGGTCATATTTATTCTGACGGGAACCTAGAATGGATTGAAGGAATTGTTCTTAATAACTACTTGGTTGGAATAATCCAAAGTGGCAGTTTACTCAGAGGATTGAGTTGGTTCTTATGAGTAGGTATTGCATGGATGGTGATAGGGTAACTTTTTTCTTTAAGAAACAAAGCTGGGATTATATCATAAATAAAAAAGTGTAAATAATTTATATGGTAAAATTAGTAAGATATTTAGGAAGGTATATTGTGAATCAAAATTAAAAAGAATTAAGTATAAATCCAGAGAACAAATGAGTTACAAAAAAATTTATTTTATTATGTCAGCAGAGAAATAAAGCTTTCAGGAAATGGAAAAGTCACCTAAATTGTGACGATCTTAATCAGGCATATAAAACACAGAGAAAAATAGGTAGTTAGTGATTAAGAAATAAATAAACGAAAATCAAAGTATTATGAGTGCATGTTTAATAACTCCAACGATAGCAAAATAATTTTGAACCTAATCATCCAGATAAGGGGTAATTATCATAAAAACGAGGAATGATGAACAAATGACGAAAATCCGATGCAAGACTAAGAATATAGTCCAAATTTGTAATTTCTTTATCTCTCATTTCACTGATAGTATCGAAAAAATATAATAAAATTGTTCAGGAAACATAAAAATACCTCAAACATAATCATGTCCTGTTTCTACCTGAACCTAGCACCAATGGCACTGTGAAAATTATCATAGGTTTTAAGAATGTGGGAAAGGGATTGGACGGAATTTGAATAAAAGACTTTAAGGGTAATAGCAATTTTTGACTGGGAGGGAACTACGTTGATCAAAAATAGTTCCAATGATGGCTTTGTCCCTGGTGATATAAATATTGTGAAAACTGAAGAAATTCAAAAAGTGGTAATTTCTTGACTTAAATAATTTTAGGAAAATTTCAATATTCCCTGCTTTCAGCAAAATTTCTGAAAATAGGTGGTTAATCACCTAGCATAATTTATATCGAAGCATGAAGTCTTGTTTAGGTGTCAATAGGCATGGGTTTCAGCAATATAAATGAACAACAGATATTTTAGAGCAATTTACGGATATTATTGACTAGCTGTACGTACCCGTTGAAAATCAACAGGTGTGAAAAACATTGAACGTATTTTATATGAAAACCACTAAGCCTGAAAGATACTGTCTGCGTGATCATTTGAGGAGTTCGTATCCTATCTTGTAAGTTGTGATCGTTGTAATTCGTTCGTTTTCCAGGTGCACGGAGAGTTGAGTGATTGTTTGTCCTCTTTAATGGACGGGAAACCCAAAAATGGGCCACGCAGACTCATTACTTCTTAAATAGCAACCAGGTTGATAGATGGTTACCTTGTCCCTCCGGTTCTCTCGAGCCATCTTCTGAGTGATGAACAGCTTGATCGCTTCCCTTGTGTACATAAATATATTTGCATTCAATGACTTAATTGAGTTGCGCATTTCAACGTTGATATGTATCTAAATCAGGAATTAAGAGTAGGGTACAATCCAGCGGTCGACAACGTCAAAAGGAGCATTTTCAGCAGCAGCCATGTTTATTTGTCCTATGAATCCTTCATTATACCCAGACTGCGCCTTCGGCATAAAGGATAGCCATAATCATTGGTTTGTAATTCATAATCATCGATTGCTAAATTAAAAATCTATGGTGATCAGTCTTAGTGCACTTGCCAATCTTCATGCACCGATGTCGCTCATTGCGCAGAATATCCGTTCTTCTTTCGGGTGAGGAGCATGTACCCACATAGCAAAGCAAGCTTGCTGCAACCTTGCAGCAAGCTTGTCATTGCAAGATAGCAAGCTTGCAGCAAGCTTGCATTGGCAAAATTAAAGCTTGCAGCAAGCTTGCTGCAATCCGACTACTGCACTTGCCTCAAGCTTGCTGCAAGGTTGCACGCAAGCTTGCTGCAAGCCTGCAGCAAGCTTGTAGCAAAATTGCAGCAATCTCTCAATGGCAAGCTTGCTGCAATCCGACAACTACACCTGCTGCAAGCCTGCAGCAAGCTTGTAGCAAAATTGCAGCAATCTCTCAATGGCAAGCTTGCTGCAATCAGACTACTGCAACCTTGTAGCAAGCCTGCTGCTATTTTGAACTGCTAGTTGCATGCAAGGCCTGTGCAAGCTTCATGCAAGACAAAACTGGGCCAATTGGGCCAATAATGTTTAATTGAAGCACACGTTTCACTAACACCAGCAAAAGTTGACGTGGAAGTCAGCTATTACTACAATTAACAAACTTGACAATATTTCCAGTCGGCCGCCATATTTTCCGATGTATCAAAAAGCAAAATCGGTCCTGCTGCTGAGGCATTGCCTAACCTTGAGAATGCAGAGACTGCATTGTTGGACTTAAAATAATTGTCAACTTTAATTAAAAATGTACAACTTTTATTCTTCTTAACGCTGGAATAGCATACATAAAACTCACAAATGTAAAATACTTAACAAATTAAATAAAAGTTGAATCATATGATGCTTTCCTTCAACTGCTGCACACCACAAAAACAAACACCATGCGAAGGAGAACAGTTCATTTTGCTAATTTCACAGCATGTTCAAGGGTAATTTGTTTACATTATTACCTCTTGAAATTAAGTAGTAATAGGTTTTTATGGCACTACGAATTCTCTCCCGAATTATAAAAAGCTGCTGCGGTTCCATCCTTATAGCCGTGAGCCTCGCTTCAACACTTATTCTGAAAAGTAGGAATGACGTTACCATTTCATACGCATGCATTTTCTATACCAAACAAAGCTTACAAGTTAAATTAACGTTGCTTAAAAGAACAGGAGAGGATTGATGTTTTGTCTTACCAGAAATCGGTGACGTCCGTCTTTCAAGACTTCGCTCACACTTTTCGTAGGTTACATCCTTGTTCCACTGATTACACGGTAGGCTTCCCATGAAATTTCCGATTGAAACAGCTCATTGTAGGATGGAAAAACATCGACCTTTGGCTCCTAAAAGTATTTCCAGAACTTCAATGGAGTATCACAAAGTCCATGGACAGAAAGGTGATACGAAATATTTAACGTGGTACAAAGGATGTTTTTAGAACTTAGATTCTTAATGAACCACTATTGTTAAATCATACCTGTGAATTTCTTTCCTTCCATTCATTCTTCTTGCAGACAATGCAAACAAATGTACGTAATATACCGCAATCCAACAACTAATTAGCTGTAAATATCGCAAATAAACAAACGACACAAAACACACCAATGGCTCCTACTAACTTCGCTAACAACAAAAAAATGCGCATCTAAATGCACCCGGCTCCATGACCCGGCTCTATCCCTCTATCGTCAAAATCAAATATCGCCAAGTTGTCAGAGTCCTGCAGCAAAGTTGGCACACTCCATGCAGGTTGAGTGCAACTAGCCTTCTGCTTGCACCGAACGTGACAATATTGGCAAGTTTGCAGCAGGCTTGCATCAATATTGCCAATCTTGGCAAGCCGTAGGTAAAACTCAAGCAAGCTTGCCGCAACCTTGCGTGCTATGTGGGTAGTCACGTCATTATAATTTCCGCCATCTTAAAACAGATTGAAGTTTCGAAACAAATGGTTATATGTTTGAATCAGATTTATAGCTTATAGGTTACCCGTCCGTAGGTTGGGTTAGGATGAAATTTGTGGGGATCTTAGCAGAATCCGAAAAACACCACGGGGAGATGCTCATGAGCTCGCTAGTCGGCATGTCTTTGAGCATCCAAGTCTAACCTTAGTCGTTTTTATGCAAGAACTCATTTACTCGCAAATAAGACATTCCTCTTGCTTTAGAAGATTTTTTCGAAAGGTTACTCTTTTTTACATTTAGGAATGTTGATGGATATTTGTATAAGTCCAAGGAGGGGAAACACAGCAGCGAGTGAGATTCTTGAATAGGCAACTCGATCATTGAGTGAATGTAAGTTTGCTGCACTTTAACACTTTTAAGCATATTTAAATAACTCGTGGCGTTAATGATGTGGGAATTGGTCTAAAAAAGTTCGCAATCGTAATGAGAGGCAGGTGGTTCCACTGCGTGTAATACACATAGATACTGAAGGATAACGAACTCCAAACTTCGCCATGATACCTTTTTTGAAGCTGCCAACCGCGGCGCCACTGTCGTACCGGATACATGGAATCAGATGATCCCCATCAACCCAGTATAAACAAACGCGGTATTTACTTTTTTTATTTTGTACTGTAGGAAATTACGGCTACCTAGGTGGCAAATTATGGTTCTTTCCGTCAAATAATAATGTTAACTACATACGATATATTGAATTACCGAAAACCCCTTCATTAACCTATCATTGATCATTCTAGAGCACCAACGATCTACGGCAGCCGTGCGACTGCGATGATGTCGTAACCAGATCTACGTTTCAAGTTTTCCATAATAAGGGGTTCAACAGATGAAAGGAAATACCTTGAAAATGATGGGCGTTGAGAAATATGTTTATATAGAAAACGGCTACAAAACAAAATCATTAGCGTCGGTAAGAATAATGTGCGTAATTCACGAGTACTTGAATTCGGTAATACATACCTTCAATGATCACATCAAAGAAATTTAAACAACATAGATTTTTAAAAAATCTGTCAAAATAATAAAAGTTCTGCAATGGCAGGGTGTCCGGTGAATCTCAATTTCTTTTTTCCCTGAGTTTTCCAGGCAAATGTTTTGCATTTTCCAAGGTCTTGCTGCACTTTGTTTCTAACATATTTTTAATAAATTTCTAATAAAATCGGCATAATTTTGCCAAAAAACGAGAAATTTCGGTCCCTACTTTGAGTTAAAAACGTAAGAGTATACAAGGAATGTGGAGTCTTACGGGTTTTATTTCAACCAACAAATAAACAAAAACGGTTAACTGACAACAAAATTCTGAGTCAGGTGCAATGTGAACACAATGAAGTAGATTCAGACTAGTTTGATAAAGAACATGCAAATAAAAGAAACTGGTGTGACATTTTTCAATGAGTGCATTTCCGATTCAATTTCAGCAACAAATTTCTCGGCTTTTCAAGAAATTACGTTATTTTGGTTTGCAGCTCTTGAACCTTTTGCAGTATGTACCTCTTTCTTATTCTTTTTCTCTTGAGGCCTTGGTAGGTACCTTTCCTCTTCTCCCAAAAGGCTTCACTGTACTTTACATGAACATTTCGGAAACTGTGAATTAATTGCTTTGTAACAGGTACGGATCTAACGCCCAAAAGCATTCAATTATGTAAAACAAAATTGTATTTTTTGGACAATTCACGAATTTTAATTAGATTGGATTGCCCCTGTACAGTGCCCCAGTACTGTCTACTACGAACCCGAGGGCCGTGATTTCCATACGCAGTGACCGCAAAATGTATTTCCGCTCCTTCAAAAACATTTCTGCAAGCATTAAAACGAGGAGGGTGGAGATTATTTGGAAAGGATTATCAATTACATATATTTCAATACCCAATTATCCATTTAGGTTGCCGGTCGAATGGTTTTCGTATAATGCGGGAAATGCCACTGCGCATGCTCAGAAGTTAAGATTTCTCGTAAATTTGGCCACACCAAGAATTCCATTCGTACGGCTCTTCGAACAGAATCTTGATTTCCGCGTGAAATTCTGTTTCCGGTGACAGATTTCGGCATCAATTCCGATTCCATTCGTAGCGGCTATTTTACATGGGAATTATTCCGTGTGGAATTTGCCTTGTTATGCAATCGGCCCCTTAGACTGCGCATAGGGAGAGAGGGGTGGGGTGACGAAGAACAAGCTGAGAGCGGGCGCACAGCTATGAAAAGAGTATTAAATGAACAAGGTACGGCAAGGCTACGCTGAGCCGAGTATAATTCAAGCAAAGGCGCAGGTAAAACCTCTCTCTCTGCCTTAATGGAAATCGGATGCCATGCATTTTCCAGGGTTTTTCGGAAAAATACAAAAATTCCCTGAGTTTTTCATAACAAAATATTTCCCTGAGTTTTCCCGGTTTTCCAGGTCGCCGGACACCCTGAATGGATACATCCGTAATCATCATCATCGACCATACATTGCTATACGGAAACGTGAAGAATAAAAAAGAGTACTTACATTAGCATTAAACAAGCTTTTATTCTTCACACCTAAAATTTTGTTACTTTTAAAGGTTGTAGAATACCCTGTGGAGCATCCAGGAACAAAGCAAGATCTTTTACCCATTTTCAGTGGAGCAATCAGTCTTCTTCTATCCCAATACCAACAATCGGAATTCCCAAACAATCGACCATTCGTCAACAAAGTGGCAATGTGCATGCCTCCGACGCCTCACTAAGCCACCTATCGTACGGCTTCAAAAAATGAAACCAAAAAACAATGAAAGCGCACTGAACTTGGTGGGACTGGTAATACATCTTACTCAGATACTTATTTGTCACAATTTCTTTTCTAATGACCTCCACTCGCATATTACGCTCTATATGCTGTAGTTCATTTTTGTTCGTGATCGTCCTGAATAACATTCATTCGTAGATGATGTTCTTTCTCTTGATTTTGAAGTGCAGCGTGAATTAGCTCCTTCTGAAGTGAAATTATTTTCATCTTTTCCTCCGCCAACTTTTCAAATTTTTCGGCGACAGACGACTGACATCTCTTCTTTTTTGGGTATTTGTCGCAGCTGCCACCTAATGAAAATCGTGATTTGCAAGTATATATTTTATGCATACATTCCAAGCTTTGATTCAGCTAAAGGAATCTCTATTTATTTACCTGTCATTTTCGTTGCCGCACCAGGGTTGTTATTTAGAGTGTCACCTGCGTGATCGACTTTCTCTCCTGGTATTACCCTCGGTTCGTCATGAACCAACAGAGTTTTGCTTACTGGTGTCGTTCTTATCAGTTGAGCCGTATTTTCTGGTGTCCATTGAACATTTCTCTCTGGCTCCAAACGTAATATTTCTACGTCATCATTCCAAAGTTCCTTATCGGTTATTTCTAATTGCTCTTCACTATATGCGGCAGTAACTAGAAATGTAGGAAATCATTACAATGTATTGGATGCTTAGGAATGTACAAAATCAGGTAATTTTTAGGCTACATTACCTATATTATTATTATCACAGCTCAACAGCTCACAGTAAGTGCCATCAGAATCTGTTTCATTAATCAGGCCATCCACAGACAGCTGAATTACAGCCTTCAATTGATCCTCCAATGGATCATATGGCTTTGGAGGTAAAGGGGGGCCTCCAGTTTTAAGAACTTCCTTTCTCGCTTCTGCTGACTCCTTTCGAATGCCTTTCTTAATTGTCATGTATTTAGAACGTAGACATTTTGCATCTCTGACCTGAGAGAATTATGAATAACATAATTTTTACATACTTCGTCGAGATATATTACACAAAAAGATAAGTTTTTAAAAAAATTTCCCAAATAAGTCGTACGCGGCACACAAAGACCTCGAATTCATCTCGAAAGGATAGCACACGCACCTATATTTCACTGATTTTAATTATGTAAGACCTGTAAGACACGTGGTGCCTGAAGATGACGCCTACACATTAAAATAGGTCACACCTAATTAATATCCGAGAAAATTTACGTTACATTTTGTATAAAAAGCACAAATTTACGGGAATCATTCTTATGATTGATGCATAAGTAACACTTACCGATCCTGTCACTTGTGAATTAAATTCATCAGCTATCTTCTTCCATGCTTCCTCTTTCTGTTTCCATGTGGAGGTGTTACTTGCTATGTTTTCTTAAGTATTTTTATTCTTTAGGGCAAAGCGAGTAAGTAACCGCCTATCTTCTGGGGAATAATTGGCGGTTCTCTTCAGCTTTCGTACTTCCATTCTTGCTTAATCAACCTGAAAACATACATCTCTGTTTCTTTTTTCGTCTATTGATAAGCAACATTCCCTAGTAGCACCAAAAGGATTATATCTGTATATTTTTAGGATTTCGAAATACATCCGTATACAGATTCAAAAATCTGTATTTTATACATATTTAAAACGAATTGATGATCCCTGATCAATATGCATAGTATAGGTAAAGTATCCTGTTTACAAATGGTAATGTTTTTTATTTCATATAAATCCTTCCATTACTCCTATATCTGCTCAACGTTAAAGATTTTCGAAGAAAAATGAGAGCGGGCGCTTTTTAGGAAATTTGGTCGTGTTTGAGCCTCTGTATCTAAGTAACGGGTAAGGCCTATGAGAAATGGCTTACCATTCCATAATCACTAATGTGTATATGTGCCACGTTTCAAGACGTTATCTCAAAAAAAGCCATTTTGGACTTTTGTCCGGCGATTTTCGATTTGAGCCCACTGTGCACCGTACATGTTTTCTACATAAGTCTTGAGTCTCTCTCCATTTGTGTAGTTGAAAATACATATATATTCACAGTCCCTCTCCATTGTGAGTATATCTGTAGTATAGTGCATGCTTGTGAGGCTTCGCCTCGTGACAAGCATTAGCGATTTATGCTAATGCATAATTAATCGTAGTTACACTAACTATAGGGAAGAGTGTAATGCATGTTGGTGAATACTCACCCCCTGCCACACACCCCTGAGGTGGTTTGCAGGGTATTTTGTAGATGCATATGTATAAACCTCATCGTATACGTCATCACAGGACGTCAAGTACAAATAACCACCTCCACAACTCCCGAAAAGTCGTTGTAGGACCGACTGAAAATATTATTTCAGGGCTCCTCCTGTTTATGCCATATTACAGCTGCCATAGTGTAGGGGCGACAGAGAATGCGGCCCTGAGTCATCAAAGGGTTGAGGTCGAAGTGAAATTTGACACTGCCATGGTTACGCGTGTTTCTGAGAGGATGACTGAATCCACCAGGGTGACTGAGATATGTAATTGCATAATGTGTTGTGTCTGTTTTGGGGTTGTAAAAGCACCAAATCGAAATATTGGATAAATAAGGGACTGCGTTTAAAAACTCGCGTGGAGTTGTGGATAATGCGACTTTAGCTCTCACATTCCATTTAACCGTCGGTTAAATTGACTACCTCCAGTTCTATTAGTGCTTAAAAGGATCGTACTTCACAGTCATGGGAGTCCAACTCAATGTTATTTTTCATTGCAAAAGCCTGTGACGTCAATAATGTTTCATGCCTCACATCTAGGTGGCAGCTAAGGCACGCCCCAGTCACGGCGCGCAATTCGATTTTTCGATACAAATTTCCTTAGGTACTACGAATGGTAAATGTGGTGAATACCACAATACAAAGCAAGTTATCACTGTTAAATTTTAATTTTTCCTTAAACATCAAAATCAGACTACATAGGAACACTGAAAACTATTGTTGAAGCGAGAACTGACAAATACTGAGTAAAGAACTTTTGATGAAAAGTGGTTTACTAAAATGTGAAAATATTTACAATGGGAGTATCGTGAAAATATTTTAATTGGCATTAACGACGATGGAAACACAATTTCTAATGATATAAAAGAAAAATAACTAATTAAAAAATATAAAAAAAAAAATTCCAGGGCAGGGAATCGAACCTTCGACCTTGCTATTATGAAACCTCCACGTTGCCACGAGGCCACCGCTCTCTATTAGCAGGTCACTTGTCACAGGGTTATTTGTAGTTTTTCATTATGTCTGACTTAGGTTAGGAGACGACTGGTCGGTAGTACTATTCCTGCGATGGCTATAATTAAGATCGGTAGAACTGAAATGCACATCTGGGAGAAGTAAAGGGTAGTATTGCAAGTCAGCAAATTGCATTCCAAGCCCGCGAGCAACGTATGATTTGGCGAGGTTGGAGGCGGCGAGGCAGATGGGCCATGGCGGGCATAGATGGTTTGAAATAATAATTTTAAAACAAAATATTAATACCTTAATGTTCACGAAATGGATTCAAAAAATTCAATGAAGAAACTATAAACATTATTGTTTGAAAGTATTACTTAATAAAGTTTCGGGTCGCACGCCCCACTTATAGGTGGCGCTGTTAACAGGTGGAAATAAATTTGAATTCCAGTTGGACCCCCATTTCTTCACAGGATCATTTCTGTAGGTATGCATCTGGGCACTCTTGTCACAACTTGAGTGTCGCTTTCACCACGATGATGAAAGGAAGTGACTTTACCTGAGCGTGAGAAAGACTAGCGGTAGAGATGGGCAAAATTGTTCATTCCGATGACCGACTCATTATTCGGTCGTTCAGTAAAAGGAGTCGATTCTTGGAGCTCGTTCTCGTTCAATTTTTTTCGTAATAGTGGCCCCAAACATTTTTATGCCCCACTCCCCAATAATTTAATTTTTTTCTCGCGCCCCTTAAAGTAATTATTCATTTAAGAATGAAAGCGAAAATGCGACCAAAACAAATTTTTATGATAAATTTTAATAGTAGATATAAAGACAAACATGAAACATGAAAAAGATAAAAATCTTACAGAACAAATTAAAAGTTATATAAACCAAAAAGATACATCTATGCATGAAATTTATTTTTTTAACTTAAAACTTGTGTTCAAATGTCTTCTAGTCAACTTAGTTCATGAACCTTTTTCTCTTTTTATTACATAAGATTTTTTTCAAACGTGGCCAGTTGCTCGTAGTAATCCGTATGTCTGCTTGTGCGCCCAAGCAATTTATTTCTAGATGTGGTCTTGGTTGACAGAAGGGAACTAAATCCATACTCACTTGAGTATGTCGTCGCGAAATACGATAAAAGTCGGTAATGAACATTTCTCCAATGATGTTTCTCACGATAAAAGTTAATGTTTGGTAACACGGAAGAAGTAAAATAACTAGTTAACTCCACTAATTATTTATTATTATGACCCGGATCGTGATAATAAATACTAGTGGAGTTAACAAAGTTATTTTAATTCTTACGTAATGGATGACTTCCGCAAAATCATGCCTACAACAGTTTCCTTCGGTATTTCATTGGTCGAACCCCAAAACGTTTGAATAATTCGGGTAACATCAATATATTTTTGTTCTTAATAACCACCACAGACCATGGAATTCTGAATTTTTCAGAACAAAGACCAATTTTTTTCTGCAAGTTCACGAAAAATCGCATGTCCCTGTGCGAATCAAGATTCATTGAAAATTAATCAGGGATCCTGGTTTCCTATCCTCTGAGATAACCGATTCCTTAAGCATTATAATTGATTCTTGGGTCTGCTACTCTGTCTGCTCTACTATACTGTCCAGAATCACCGATTCCCCGACGATTCACTAGACTCATGTGATTCCTCGACTCATATGATTCCTCAACTCATATATGATTCCTCGACTCATATATGATTCCTCGACTCATATGATTCTTCGACTCCATATGATTCCTCACTGATTCATGAGTCTTCGACAACTCTTGATTCAATTAGAGTCAGAGATATCATGATTCTTTGCCGAGTCATTGAATCACACGTTCACGGACTCATAGGTAGCGATTCCTCCCACTCCTCGCGCTATATGAGTACACAGGTCCCCCCTCTCTCAAACTTCAAAGTTAAAGGGTGGGAGGACTCGTTCGTCCCTCGTTCGTTCGTGGCGTCTGTTGATTCCCATCTTTGCCGAGTGGTGCGCCCATTCTCATCTACGCCGCTGAGTAGTGATAGTTGTCATGGTGGCCATGTAGAGGATTCTGTTACGAGTCGTAGGAACGACGGTTCATTACCATGAACGATTCAGTGCGTCAATTCACCTCAAAGAGTCGTTCGATTATATTCGTTCGTTCGCGACCGACCCACCTCTAACTAGCGGCACTTGGCAGTTGTCTCGTGGAGTAGTCACCGATGAACGTTCAGCACCACTCGCGGTGTCGATGGCAAGGTCACATTCTGAGTGGTGGCATTCCAATACGAATCATGACACCGCTGATGTTGCTCGTGCAATACGTATCGGTCATGAGTTAAGATACCTAAAAGCTGTAAACTATCGAAGGTTTATGCATGTACTTTTATCGTATAATTTGTCAACGTTATGACGGCATGAGAATTAAAAGTTATTTTCAAATTTGCTTAATTCCATCATGCGGTTACTTTTCTGAACACTGATATAACTGCTGCGCTTACTATGTTCCTACTGAGTACGATTCATCAAGAAGTTATCTCATGGAAAGCTGTTTCCATGGTTCTCCATCATGAACCTTGTGACCATTAATTGAATCACGACATGTAACCCAGCAGGCGCGGCCAAAGATAAACTATTTCGCACAAGCGCTGATCAATCCCAGCTAGCACACTCACTAAAAGTCAGAATTTTGTCAAATAATAGGTTTTAAAGGGTGCCAAAGTCTATGGTAAGATCCTCAAATCCCTCTTGTCATCCCTTGACCTCCAAGGGTTACGCAGGGGTCAAAGGTCATAAGGTGTCAGTAAGAAAACCAGGACAACAAATGTGTCGAATAATAGGTTTAAAAGAGTACCCAAGTCGATGGTAAGATCTCTTCTGGCAATCCAACGGTTACGCTGGAGTCAAAGGTCACGGTGTTTAGCCAATCAAATCGTGGTAACATACACGTTGAATCTTAGGTTTAAAAGGGTGCCAAATTTGATGGTGAAGTCCCCCAGATCCCTCTTGTCATCCGTTGATTTCCAAGTGTGGGCACCAGAGACAATTATAGAGAGCTGTTGTGTACAAGGGGCAACAATATCCATTGAAATATCCATTCTCTGCGCAAAATTATTCTAAAACTGTCAGTTGCCCTGGGCTCTCCTTGAAACCATTTCAAGATTTTTGCCCAACGGGGGGGATACTTACCGATCAAATGCAGAGGGTTATGGCTTATCCGGAATTTTAAACAAAGGAAGTATACAAATTATTTTTCATGTCGCACCACCGAAATTGCAGCTATTTTGCCACAGAAATATCTACCTTGAGTGCCGTTCGGCTTTGAGTAAATCCCACGGGTTTCCATCCAATGAAATAGCACTTTCCAACTGAAGAGGGTCTCATAGATGTTCATAGATTGACTGGTGATGAGCTAACACAATCAACAACATTCATCATTGAACACAACTATCAGTCATATCTTTGTCACCTCTTCATGCAAGGTTGATGGTTCAAGGCTATTTGCTTTCTAAAATTGTTTATAAATAATACCTATAAAGAAAATAGGATGGTTAATTTCCAAAAATAGCTACCGAATTAAGGCTATTCTTCGCAGAATATTAGAAACAAATTAATGATGCAGAGCGCACATTTAGTTCGCTGCTGCGACCCAGTCTGCGATGAAAGTAGAATTGATGGGCAACTAAGATGCTAACTCTAAATCGGATGTGTGAGAATATAGCTTCACGAAAACGGAGGCTGAGTTTGGACTTCATATTTCAATAAATAAAATTGCACCTTATGGATGGGGCAATACAAAGGTAATAGTACTCAAGTTTCTTTTCAGATTGTATTATGAAGTGCGATTTTTTTCCATTTGCAGGTGTATAGGCAGGAAGGGGAATGCAGATTACGCTACAGCCATATTTGGATTCCCCTATGCTTCTGACGAATTGTCAATTATGGATCAAAAACTTTTACCAGTACATATTTTAGGTTAAATAAAATGTATGATAATATAAATGAGCAAAGTTTGTTATTAGCATTTATATCCACCAAACTGATCATAGGATCTTATACGATGAATTACGAAATCTTTTTCAGTCATACTACATAAATGGAAATTTATCTTAACTCCATAAATATCGTAATTCTGGAAATCATCAGGCCCCACACAATTTGGAGTAATGATCTTCTACTGCATAGGTAGTTACCCTCTGAGGATGTAGTTGAGTATGTGAAATTCACAATTAAGGACTCATTTTCTGGACTGGGATTTTGACCTAGATACCCTGAAATCGCAGAGGCTACTTGAAAGAATTAAGCTACCTAAGAACTAAGCCACTCTTCAACGGTGAATTTCACATAGATTTCGAAGGAACTATGTATTATTTTTCAAATTTATCTTTGAGAGGGAAGGCAGGGAAAAGGCTATGAATCTTCCTCTAATCATGTTCCACTCAGGAGACACTGATATGCTAGAAGGGGAAGTTGCCCCACGGAGGGGGATAATAAGAGTAAGCATTTCAAATTTGCAGCTCATGCCAGTCCATAGTAACCCAAATTGCCAATGCAGGATGCATAAAGCTGTATGACATATATTCCATGCAGATAAACAATAAACATAAATAACACATAAAACAAAAAAAATAGACTTGATCAACTATCAAACAAATAAATATCTGAAGAAATAACAAGTTCCTACAACATTGAACATCTCCACGAGGGAGTAAACAGTAGTATATAGATTTTGTAGTAGAGAACCTACTCAATGAGTTTGTGATTGGCTCTGAGTCTCAAGAGAGAATGCAGCTCGTGGTTGAAGAAGCCCCCCTCCTGCCTTCTAACTGGTTCATCTCCTCTTCTGCATCACAGGCCACTCACTTGCTAAGATAAATTTAACGTATAATTGATGTTCTTATAAGAGCTGCTACAAGGGAATATACTGACAAAAATGCATTCAGGAGGATGGCACCAGAGTCCATGACAGAGGGCAGCATGGGCCTCTTTAATTTGGTCTGTCCATGGCTGAGGCCATGGTCTGTCCCATCCTAGCACGCCGGCCCTTTATGGACTGCAGCCCACACCAAATGGGCATTTGCGTGATCATTCCATCCATGATCCACATGAATATTTACACAGAGAAAAATGATCATATCCATGATATACATAAATTGGAAAAGTATACTTCTCATAAGTAGATGTTTATTAAAACCAAGAGAAAGCACACATTCTGCCTTCCTCAACACATTATGATAACACATGATTCGTTAGATAAGGTGTCACAACTTGCCACTCCTTCCAACTCAGTGATTAATACCATTTACCTGACTAGAGATCCCAGGCATAAGGGCTAGGACCACTTTTCATTATTATAACTCATTAGTACCAACATCTGGTGGGGCAAGATATTTTTCAATGGCAGCTTCTGCTTCCGGTCTTTTTTTTAAGTTTGATACCTTGGCTTGGAATCTTTGTCCTTTTCCTGCACCTTTACCGCCCAATATTTCACAAACTCTGAAAATTGGAAAATATTACTTAAAATTCAACAAAAACAAAAGCCATTATTAGATATATGTATTGATTTTACAAAACATTATTTTTGTAAGAGTATTCTAATGATTGAAGGCATATTTGGATGAATTACATAACTAGGTATAACCAATTTTCTAAATAAATTTTCACTAATGAATACCTATGGCTTTTCACTAATTCACTCTTAAGCAAGATATGTTTCAATCTTTCATCAATTCATCTATTAGGCTTATGTTCTGTATTCTCTGTTCACCCCCTATCCCAACCTTCTTCCTTGGATTAAGACCACCATCTGCATTAATAGCTCCCTACACCCAGCAAATGTAATTCAGTCTAATTTCCTCCCCCATGAATCGCCTTCCTTCCCATAACGCGACTTAGCACTTTGCCTCTCTACCTTACCACTCAATTTTTATGCATCTCCAGGGGGGCGAGGGATAAGTGATCCCAGAATTGTGCATGACTGCGCAACGTCCACCAAGACCGTCATGCGTGGTGAAAAGCCACATCCTCCACGAGGTGCCCCTGGTTTTTGAGCCGAACATGACAGATCTAGACTTGGCGGTCGTTAAACAGCTCCAATCATCACAGTGCATCCCTGTGCCAAGGATGACCGCATCCACGAGGCAGAGGGTAAGAGGTCGTTAACAGGTGAGATTCCGGATACAGGGCGACCTCCGGTTTTATTTAGCCTTACCCATGTACGTGGGGCTCTGCATGGGTGGACCCATTATTTCACTAGCCACTCGTGGGGCTCTTATGGAACCTTTCAAAAACAAACCCTCGGAGGCTGCTGAGAAGTGGACTCCACCCAAGGACTCATGTAGTCCAATATCTTTCACTATGGAGGAAGCACTATTGGAGAGCCCTAATGGGGATCCTAATGGTCGCTCCTCCTTTACCCTACCCCTAACCTTGGGGGTTCCTTCGGGGAATCCCACTCCTCTAGGCCTTCCCTCTGCACCCATGAGTGATGGCAATGTATCCTCAGACTCATCTGAGTCTACCATAAAGGAGGCACCAGAATCCACCAAGGAGATTGAGTCAGACTCAGGAGCCTCCAACACCATCCTGAAGAGTATCTCAGGGAAAATGAAGGACCTGTCAACAGAGGCCAGACCAAGCGGCTAAACCAAAAGAAGGAGACGGAGGGTGAGGGAGCACGCTGATTGTGAGAGAGCTGCAAACCCCCCTGCCTTGGGAATAACTGTTGGAGGCAAGTCCACCGGCAGAGCTCCTAGCCAAGGTGTGGATACTGCTGAGGCCTCGAGCAGCTCATCTATGAAAAGGGGGAGGATGCCAGGGGACACCCCAACAAATGCTTCTCAGGATGCCAAAAGGGCCAGAACAGCGCCCACGTATGCATAGGTCACTAAGGACCTGAAGAGGATGGCGATAGTGCCTGAATATTATCCAGAGGTGATGATGAAGGAGGAATGGCACAAGCTAGCTCTAACAAGGCTTGAGGAGCTTAAAGACACAGCCTCAGCAGACCAGAAGGTTCCACTTTTTGAGGCCAACGGGTATATTAATGGTGCAATTGAATTTGCCTGTGCCAACAACTACTCTGCCTCCTGGATTGAGAGAGCAGTCAATCTAATTGGGCCATTTGAGGACATCAAGGTCAAGGTTGTTGATTCCGACAGCCTGATCAAAAGAAGGACAATGGTGTGGGTCCCAGGACCGAGCAGACCTGAGACCAAGACCCTTAAGACCCTTCTTGAGAGGCTCAAGAGGGCAAACCCGGGGCTGCAAACCTCTTTGTGAAAGCCCTACCATAGGTGTGAGGCCAAGTACGGGACAAGGTTTGTCCTGGGGGTGGACGAGGCATCTGTATCTTTCATGTCCGGCCCTACCTTCAAGGGTATGCAGAGAGCTGACATGACCTTCCTAGGCAGGTCGGGGGGACCGGAGATGCCCCCAATGACCCCTGGAGCCGAAGGGGTCGAGGAAGACAAGGAAGTGGCCTGACATGGCAGGTATTCACTGCCTCCAAGCCAACCTGCAGCATAGTAAGGCTGCCTTGGGGGTCCTGCAAAGGATCCTGTCAGAAGGTAAGGTCAAAATAGCAATGATTCAGGAACCCTGTGCTTTCCAGGGTCGAGTCAGTGCCTTAAACATGACCATGGGTAAATTATTATTTTGTACTGCAGTCGAAAGACCTAGAGCTTGTATCTATGTTAATGGGTTAAGTGCTATGCATTTACCAGACTTTATCACCATGGACCAGGCAGCTGTTTCGCTAAGTCTTGGGGGTGGTGAAAATGACAAGGGTGTTCGTCTGCTCCTCCAACTTACCATATGACGCTCCAGACCACTTTCGGCTGAACTGGAGAGACTGGTAAGCTATTGTAGAGCAAAAAATTGGGACCTCCTTGTCGGATGTGATGCCAACTCACAACACAGTGTGGGGAAGCAGTAACACGAACGATAGAGGGGAGGCCATGTTGGAGTATCTTATGTCAACAGAAATGCATATACTCAATTAGGGTGCACGGCTCACTTTTTCCAACAGCATAAGAGAAGAAGTGCTACATTTAATGCTCTACACCAATTCGATGGTGCAAGGCATAATAGAATGGAGAGTGTCGGGCGAAGTCACACTGTCTGACCACCGGCATATACTTTTCACTCTTCTAAAGGCTAGCGATAGTCTTAACAACATACAGGAACCCCAGCTCCACTGACTTTAGGAGGTATAGAGAATTGCTTGGAGGACTAGTATCGCAAGCACCCCAATGCAAATTTAGGAAAGTGGATAAGATAGATGCTGCTATGGAGAACCTACAGGACAGCGTAATCTCATCCTACAAAGCAAGCTGCCCTATAAGAACTAGGAAGGAGGGATGTAAGTTGCCCTGGTGGGGCACCGAGTTAAAGAACCTACGTAAGGAGACCAGAAAACTCTTTAACAAAGCAGAGGACCACACTGCCTAAGGACTGGGACAACTACAAAGTCGTCCAGCATAGGTACAAAACGACAATTAAACACTCCAAACAAGACCCTTGGAAGACTTTTTGTGGAAGCATTGAGGCCATCCCACAACTTGCAAGATTCCATAGTTATCTCAAAGGAACCAGAACCAGGGGTGGGATCTCTTTTGCTTCCATCGGGTGACTTCACATCATCTGACAATGAAGCATTAAAGCTTATTCTGGAGACACTTTCCAGGCTTCTTGGAGGGTGAGGAGATGCATCAAAGGAGGTCTCCCATCCATCCAGCTCGGACGGAATGGAGACTGGCTTGTAGCATCGTTACGTATAATGCTACTAGATGGGCGATTACAAGCTTTAGCCCATACAAGTCTGCTGAAGAAGATGACATCTTCCCAGCACTTCTGCAAGAGAGACAGGAACTAATACTGTTACCAATTGTCAGAGTTTTTTGCTCCTGCCTGGCATATGGATATGTTCCAAAAACCTGGAGAATCACCAAAGTTGTCTTTGTCCCCAAACCAGGAAAGACAAACTATACCAAGGCTGGCTCCTTTAGAGGTATCAGCCTCATGTCCTTCATGCTCAAAGCATTGGAGAAAATAGTGGACAGGTATATAAGAGAGGGACCGTTAAAGGACCATCCCCTACACCCGTTTCAACACGCCTATCAAAAGGAAAGTCAGTCGAGACAGCGCTCCACAACCTAGTTTCTAGGATAGAACGAGTACTGGAACACAGGATGTATGGTTTGGGAACTTTTCTCGACATAGAGGGAGCCTTTAACAATACATCCTTAGACCAAATCTGCCTCGCAGCCAGGAGACATAAGGTCCACGCACATATTGCGTTGGATCAGACACATGTTGGAAGAGAGAACTGTTAAGGCTGTCCTAAGGGAGAGCATGATGGAGGTGGCCATGACCAGAGGATGCCCACAGGGAGGGGTACTGTCTCCACTCCTGTGGAATCTGGTGATTGATGGGCTCATCGCAAGGCTGAACAAGACTGGAGCCTACACTCAAGGGTATGCAGATGATGTGGCAATCCTCATCACCGGCAAATACCTTGACACTGTCTCCGGACTAATGCAAAAAGCCCTAGACAGGACGATGGTCCGGAGCAATGAAACAGGGTTAACGTTGCACCCGGACAAGACTAAGCTCATATTGTTTTCCAAGGAAGAGAGAGGGTTTTAATCATCCTTCACTACAAGGAAGGATTTAAAGCCATCCCGGATGGTCAAGTACCTCCGAATCCTTTATGACACCAAACTTAACTGGGGAGAGCATCTTGAGGCAAAAATCAAGAAAGCATGCACCTCCCCATGGACCTCCAGGAAGGCCCTCGGTAAAACCTGGGGACTTCAGCCAAAGGTGATCAAGTGGATTTACACTGCAGTCATAAAGCCTAGCCTTCTACACTGCGCAATTGCCTGGTGGAAAAAGACCAGGCAGATCACTGCCAGGAGTAAACTCAACCACCTGCAAAGGATGGCCTGTATGGGTATCACAGGAGCTATGAGGACCACCCAAGGCTGGCCCTTGAAACCCTACTGAGTCTTGCTCCACTTTATACGGAAGTTGAAACTCAAGCTAGGATGGTGGCTTATCATCTCAAGAGACAGGGACAATGGAGTGACAGGGGAAGTTTCTCCGGCCACAGAAAACTATGGACGGAGCTCAGGGAGTCAAACCCCATTTGTGAAATGGGCATAGACGACATGACAGCTGTGTTCAACAAAACACCGCCTCTCTTCAAAACCCACCTTCCAGCGAGGGAATGGTGGATTATGGAAGGAGGCAAAGATCTGAAAAATGGAGCATATGCCTGGTTCACTGATGGCTACAGGAAGGATGGAAGAGCAGGAGCAGGGATTTATTGTCGTCGCCCTGATAAAAGGCTCTCAATCCCCTTGGGGGAGTATGCAACAGTTTTCCAGGCAGAGGTCAATACTTTGCTGACTTTTGCCTATGCTGCCAAGGAATTATGTCATAAAGGCAGATCAATTCACATATTCACTGATAGCCAAGCAGCTTTAAAAGCTCTCATATCTTCATGGTGCAAATCAAGACTGATGCTGGAGTGACGTGAAGCACTCAATTCTCTCAGCAGACAGAGCAACGTAGAACTTTTCTGGGTCCCTGGCCACACAGGCATAACCGGAAACGAGATAGCGGGAGCCCAATTGGACCAGAGCCTTTCATCCCAATCGCACCCTCTTCAGGGATCACAAAGATCAAAGAGTGGAGCCTAGCTCAACACACCAGCGGGTTAGCAAGATGGCTGATGGGTCTGTCGTGAATAATTGTGGGTCCTGTAATAAGGGCTTTAATTACAAGGAACACTTCATTTCCTGAGGCTATTGCCGTAAAATTTTTCATTTTTAATGTTCGCTGGTCACGGAGAAAAGTTTTAATATCGTCCGTGAATCCCCGGGATTTATCTGGCTTTGTTTTTACTGTCGCATATTAATGACAGTCGCCAAATTACCAAGATGGCAGATTCTATTTCGGATATTAAAGCACAACTACTTGAAATTCAGAAGATGGCTTGCTTTCGTGCTGAACCAGTTACTCAACGATTACTCCGACGACTTGATTGACTTCACGACGGGCTTCCAGGACACTTGCAGTTTTACCAAACGGGATCCAGGCCCTGCTGTGAAAACACCCCTTCTTCCTCTGCTCCACCCGAGAACCTGTCAAACGATGGTACGACCGGTGCTGAGGACGTAAACAATGGTTATCATCAGGTGAAAGGAAAGAAGAAACGAAGGAAGCAGAATGTTGTGGTTGTAAGGAATAACTCATCTCCAGTAAACGGTATAAAATTTTCTGGCGTCCAGTGCGATTTGCAACTCTACATTGGTCGTGTAAATTGTGATACTACCCCAAGTGATACCGTGAAATATCTGCGCAAAAGATTCCCCAATGGTGATTTCAATTGTGAAAACTTTCGTTCAGGCCTGTTCATACATAGTTAGTGCCCCTGCAATCTTACGTGAGGACTTATTTAGTAAGGCTACTTGGCCTGATAAAGTCGTCGTTGGGAAATTCTTACCCCCGACAGTTAAAAGTGCAAACACGGGTGCTAGTGCCTATTTTCCCAGTTCTGGTGTCTTCAATGACGGTGATGACTACTCCGATGCTATGGATGAAATTAGCTCGAGTGACGGTGAGATTACCTGGTCTCACAGTGTATCTCTATCTCTGCCCCAGCCAGCATGTTCTCCATCCCTCTCAAGTGTTACGTCAGACCCTTCCAGGGCTAGTCTTAATTGTGACAGCTCTCTTGTCTGCCCTCCTACGTCAGCCAGGCCTCTCACCCGGCTCCAATCTGGAGTCTTGAAATCTAAAGATAACATATGACTAGGACCAACATACAGCTCAACTTCAGTTAATGAGGCCGCCAATGAAGTTGCCTCAGCTATGACTTTTTTACATTAATATACGATCCCTTACGAGCAATGGATTACTACTTGAACAATTATCTCATGAACTCGGGGTTGATATTCCTGTCCTTTGTGAACATCGGCTGTCTAATGATGAAATTAGGGTTTACCAAATTAATGGATACAATCTCATCTCTTTTTACTGTCGTGATGTTTTCAAATGTGGTGGTGTTTCAATTTATGCCAATATGGGCATTGATATTAAGAGAATGCATCTAAATAATTGCCACAAAAAACATTTGAATGTGCTTTTTCTTTGATTAAGTAGAACTCATCAGTGTATGCAGTCCTTGTAGTGTATTTCTCCCCCAATGGTTTAATTTCTGACTTCTTTAATGCTCTTACTGACACTCTCCAATATGAGTGTAGCAGAAATATTAAGGGCATACTGCTATTTGGTGATCTAAATATTAACTTCCTGAGTGCTCTCGCTCTCGTCTTGTGCACGGATCCTTGGGAGAAGGCTCAACCAATTCGGACATCCTTCAAGATGGCCGCCATCCTCAGAAGGATGTATATGCGCACTAAGAAGGATCATTACAGCGAATTCGGATGCGGCTTTAGTGCTACGAAAGGTAGGTTTCAGGGAGGTAGCCAGGATTTCGTTTTGGGGGTGTGGGGGGTGGTGAAAATAAAAAAAAATAGGAGCAATTTTGTGTATTTAGGGAGTTTAGAGTGCAATAGTTTCTGTGCTGTAAAAGCCGATATTTAAAGATGTTAGCATTGTAAAGTCCTAAAAGATTAAAAAAACCCACAGTTCTTGTTTGAAAATTACAAACATATTTATTTAAAAAGTTGATCACACAATATTGCTTACCGTATTTGTGCCACTTTTTAAAAATAAATTCAAAATTTAAAGGGGGGGAGATTTGAATTATGGAGGAGGGGGGGCCCGGACCCCATGGACCCCCTGCCCAAGTCACTGGTAGGTGGAAAGGTTGTTGAGGGATGGATCATTTGAGGAATGGAGGAAGGGTTAAGAGAAACCCAGCACGGGCAATATTATCTTTTTCAAGTACATATCTAGGTGGCCAAGAGGCAAAGGACTAAAATGCATGGGGGTGAGCAGAGAGAGAGAGTTTTAGGGCACATGACTTCCAACGAGGATGTACTTAGTAGTCATGGTCTAGCCTCTAAGAAATTAAGTCGTACACAGACCATGATTGGGTGCACTTCGTGAATCTGCTTGTTGTGTTGCCACATTTTGTTAAACCATGAATACCCATTGCGTTTGCTGAGATAAGGCATCCCAAGGATATGAAGAATGCATAGGTCACCCTTCCACATAGGCTGGGCACACCCGTCGCAACGAGTGGTGACAATATCATTGTGGGCCATGCAGATTTTACCACTGTAACAGGGTGTCCGGTGAATCTCAATTTCTTTTTTCCCTGAGTTTTCCAGGTTTTCCAGGCAAATGTTTTGCATTTTCCAGGGTCTTGCTGCACTTTGTTTCAAACATATTTTTAATGAATTTCTAATAAAATCGTCATAATGTTGCCAACATGAAAAAACGAAAAATTTCGGTCCCTACTTTGAGTTAAAAACGTAAGAGTATACAAGGAATGTGGAGTATTACGGGTTTTATTTCAACCAACAAATAAACAAAAACGGTTAACTGACAGCAAAATTCTGAGTCAGGTGCAATTTGGACACAATATAGTAGATTCAGACTAGTTTGATAAAGAACATGCAAATAAAAGAAACTGGTGTGACATTTTTCAATTAGTGCATTTCCGATTCAATTTCAGCAACAAATTTCTCGGCTTTTCAAGAAATTACGTTATTTTGGTTTGCAGCTCTTGAAATTTTTTCAGTATGTACCTCTTTCTTATTCTTTTTCTCTTGAGACCTTGGTACCTTTCCTCTTCTCCCCAAAGGCTTCACTGTACTTTACATGAACATTTTGGAAACTGTGAATTAATTGCTTTGTGATAGGTACGGATCTAACGCCCAAAAGCATTCAATTCTGTAAAACAAAATTGTATTTTTTGGACAATTCACGAATTTTAATTAGGTTGGATTGCCCCTGTACAGTGGCCCTGTCGACTACGACCCCGAGGGCCGTGATTTCCATACGCAGTGACCGCAAAATGTATTTCCGCTCCTTCAAAAACATTTCTGCAAACATTAAAACGAGGAGGGTTGATATTATTTGGAAAGGATTATCAATTACATATATAACAATACCCAATTATCCATTTCAGTTGCCAGCCGAATGGTTTTCGTATAATGCGGGAAATGCCACTGCGCATGCTCAGACGTTTAGATTTCTCGTAAATTTGGCCACACCAAGAATTCCATTCGCACGGATCTTCGAACAGAATCTTGATTTCCGCGTGAAATTCTGTTTCCGGTGACAGATTTCGGCATCAATTCCGATTCCATTCGTAGCGGCCATTTTACATGGGAATTATTCCGTGTGGAATTTGCCTTGTTATGCAATCGGCCCCCTAGACTGCGCATAGGGAGAGAGGGGTGGGGTGACGAAGCACAAGCTGCAAGCGGGCAAACAGCTATGAAAAGAGAATCAAATGAACAGGGAGCGCAAGGCTACGTTGAGCCGAGTATAATGCAAGCAAAGGCGCAGGTTAAACCTCTCTCTCTGCCTTAATGGAAATCGGCTGCCATGCATTTTCCAGGGTTTTTCGGAAAAATACAAAAATTCCCTGAGTATTCCCTGAGTTTTCCAGAACAAAATATTTCCCTGAGTTTTCCCGGTTTTCAAGGTTTTCCAGGTCGCCGGACACCCTGTGTAAGGTCATGTCATTTAAAACTCAAAAGATTAAGAAGAGAATAGATGGAACCATATGGTATGATATCACAGAGGAATATTGAAGCCATCAAAATTGCAATTGGCAATGTTGAATGAATCAGATGTGCAGTTAATATGCCAACAAACATAGGCATTAGTAGAGTAATCGTCTCGGTGCCACAGTCACTTATCTGGAAATATGCAAAATAGAAATAATTTCCAAAAAAGCACTGCATTATTCTTAAAATTTATGGAGAAATTATGCAAAAGAGCAATTTTAGGGGGATAATTTTTCACAAAAAACAGGCTTCACTCTTGTGCGTCAAAACATTATGCATATACTCTCTTCTTTAATTTACATGGATATCTTTTGGTAAATGAAATAAATTATGCTACACTATTATGCAACAAGAAGGCCATGCACTTACATTGGTCCAAGCTTCTCAACAATTTTGGAATCCCCAAACAGTATCATATTACCACTCCCCATAGGGTCTCCTGTGGATAGGAAAAATAAAGCATCCTGGAAAGAATAAATAATGGTTGTTAGGCCAAAATATTCATGTTACAGGTTACAGAATACAGGTTAAAGAGACATTTTAATTAAATAAAACTGCAACAGGCAATATGAACACTGGTCAGCATTAGTTATGAGTAGAGACCTGCCAAAGGTGGGGTTATTTTATAGCCAAAAGTTGTGTTGTTTTTTTGCAAAAGCGGTGTTATTTTACCCTGAAATCGGTGTTATTTTCACGACAAAATATTTGGTGTGAATTAAGTGCTCTCCTCCCAGCAGGCCCACCTGTTGGCAAAAAATGTTGAATATCATTGATTAGGGAGAATTTAAACTATTAATACCATGCTGTATTCACATTTTATATTTTTGTACATTTCACGTACCTAACCAATTTACATAAAAAGGCAAATTGCAGTTAAATGTCTGTATTTTCAAATGCAAAAATTGCAAGTGTGGCTAAAATTTCTTCATTTAGATTTGTTCTCCTATTTTTTAGCAGTGTTGTAGGAGGAAAGAAATCTCTCCGAGTCCACATTTGCACAAGGGGGTCCAAATTGCTTCAAGGCACTTTAATGCAAATGATGGTTCAAACAATTTAAGTACCTGAATTGCTTTCATTATATCCACTGAACCCTGGAAATTTTGTTGCTGTAATATTCACCGTAATTCCCCAAACCCCAACATCAACTTTACCATCTCAATTGACTCAAGGCTATGAACTTTTTTTCAATTTCGTATTTTTGGCAGGGCTCACCTCCATTGTGAGAACTACTTGAGGGTCAAAAGCTGTTTTCAAATCTAACTCTACTTGGGTCTTCTACTACAAGAGAGCAAAGTTTTATTGATGCCTTTGATGCTATCTGCACTAGTATCAACTTTACAGTTCCTGTTTTAGAAGTTACCATACCTTGCAAGGAATTAGTAGTTTTGTAAAAAAATGACACCCGGAATATTACTATGGATGCTTGGCATTTATTCCACTCCCACCGGCAGAATTTTTTTCAACATTAGCCTTATGTTTTTCACTCAATATGTGTTTCGTGCAGCTGTCCTTCCTTTTCCACAAGATATTTGTGTTGTAAAAACGGCAAAGAATTATTTTGTTATCAGCACAATATAATCCATGTTGTCGAAATCCTGCCTAACGCTGCTTTGCCGTCACTGTCCACTTAGGCATTATAAGTTTTGTTGAATGTGATAAAACTGTCACAAAAGAAAATCACTATGCTGATGCTATGACACGCGCCCCTTGAAAAGTATGCAACCGCTCTTTGCATCCCGTAACTTCCGTAATTTTTAAGTAAGGTTCCCACTTAGGTAAGTACATATTAACGTAAGCCAAGCCTTACGTAACTCGGGGACTGCCTGTATAGCAAAATTTTGGCATGCATTTTTCACTCCTTTTGTTCATGTTCACAAAACTAGATTGAAATATTATATCCGAGTAACATTTCTAAATTAAGTTGTACAGGAAAGGCATTTTCCATATGTACTGCCCAACTAAATGTTTACAGTCGCAATTTTAATTACAGAGGCCGCGAAAATGAGGAAATTCACGGTGGAAATGTTGAAATTCGCGATTTAAATGTTGAAATTCGCGATTTAAATGTTGAAATTCGCGATTGAAATGTTGAAATTCGCAACAAAAACGAAATTCGTGTTTTCGCGGAAAAACCCCAGAATTCGCGCAAAAATTCGCGTTTTCGCATTTGCGAGTTTTGCATGTCCCTAGTTATGAGGTATCTCCAGGAGTTAAAAGAAGGTAAAATAACTATGAACAAGGCGAAATTCCACAAAAATGTGTACTCTGCAACAGGATTTGACACATAGAGGCATCTCCAGACACAAATACAAATATTTCTTTAAATACAGGGTTTTTAACTGTAAGCACTCCAAAAAAGGATTTTATTAAAGAAAGTGATATGGGGCACAACAGGATGGTATCAAACATAAAAAAATAAATATTCAGGTATTTAATTTTATTTTTGCAGACTTGAATCATGTTTTTCTCAAAATACCTAACCCTTCCATCACATCCATTTTAAAATATGCAGTACTTAAATTGCTTATCTATGGAAAAATTATAGAGATGGTATAGGTATAGGGAAACTTGGTGGCACTGGCCACTGAGGTTTAAGGTCACTGAGAACGAATTAAGCAATGATGAGCGGGCAGAGTTATTGAAGGGCTCAGTTGAGGACTTGTAGAGAGAATCTAAGGATCTTTATTCCTCCTCACTGGTATGATCTCCTCTCCCTGACATAATTTTCTGTATGGGCAAGTGCCACCAAGCTTTGCTACAACAATAACTATGTATGTATTATGTACTAAACAATTTTTTACAATTTTTAATGGATATATCGAAATGAATATGAACTTTCTGTGGCATTCGAATTTACTCCACAAGCTCAAAAAAAACTTTCTCTCTACCGCAGAGATTAAGAGTATACGTATCCCTAAAGTATAAATGTTGATAAATTTGAATAAAATGCTTCATCGGTTGAAAATGATTTTTCTGTATAAAAGAAAAACAGAAATAATTATTGTTTGAAGGATCAAATAGTGAAAAAAAACTATTTTTTCTAGTTATCGACACACAATTGGAATGAAACCTGAAATTTGTTTACACAGTGAAAGGGTGAAGGGAGAAATTAAACTACAATGCTCTGTTCCCTGCTCCCCAATTACTCTTACAACTTTTACCTGTTTAGGATGGCTATGGTTTTCCATACAGTGGGCATTGAATAGCACTCCCATGTAATTTTATTTTTGGCAAACTAATTCAGAAATAATGAGAAAGCATCATGTGTCAACAACCCAAAATTACTAACAGTTTAGCCTCGATGAATCCCAATTTCTGTTTAACAAAATGACATTTTGTAGAGGCTAATCAATATCATTAAAACGACTACTACCCTTAGCTAGTACCATAAATAAATTTCAATGTAAATTTACACACATTTCTGGGGGCTTATTACGTAACTCATAACTCTGGAGTTACGGAGAGTCAGGAGTTATAATGGCCGCCGCCATAGCTCCTTTGGCTATTACAGAACTGAAAATAACTCCAATTAGAGTTACAAATTGGAGTTACAAGGGTGGGTCTATGCTTGGTAAAACTCCAATTTGTAACTCCGATTGGAGTTATTTTCAGTTCTATATAAAAGCCAAAGGAGCTATGGTCTGTAATATCCAAAGGAGCTATGATGGTGGCCATTATAACTCCTTATTGTCCATAGCTCTCGAGTTATGAGTTACGTAATAGGTCCCCTGAATGAATTAAGATTACAACAAATAACATAAATCTCCATTACCTGATTTCCAACCTCGCTGAGAAATACACTCATGAAGTCTGGCTCAGCCTCCTTCCTACGAAAATAAGAAACAGTTCATAATATGTGCCATTATAGGTTTGTGGCTGACTAAGTGATCTAAATGTTTTGCTCTATTTAATGTGTGGATATACAGATAATATTTGTAATGATATGGATGCATAACAAAGTTTTACCATTATAAAAATTATTCATGATTTAATAGGTTTTCTTTGGTGATGTGGTCAGGATTCCAGGATTAAAACCCTGGTTGTGTGAGTGCTGCAACCTCCATGTAAACTGTGAATCGCATTCACAACCTCCCAATGCATCATTTTAAAAGCTGACGAATCCTCCGCAGACCATTATGTCTGCTGTTTTCATTGTGTTTGACAGTAAGGCTGAACATTTTTCTTTTTGTCCTCAAAAAACGAAGTAGAGCTGTAGGAAAATATATACCTATCCTAAAGCACCTCATCAAACATTCCCTTTTTCACACAGCAGAAGTTGCAACGTTTTCACCTAACTGTTCTTGTTGCTCTGTCATGCCGTGGTTTTGCATCCATGCATGCAAATATAAGTCCATGCATTTTTAGCTGAGTCCTGCATCATGAATGTTCAGTAAAATTAAACCTAATCCTTTCTAAGCATTAATAAAGGAGTTACTAGGTTCTAAACATGGATTAAATTAAAAAGATGGGCAAAATTAAACAACACTAAGAAATGGGAAGAGATGTTTATGTGATCAAATGTTAAAAGAAAAATGAGGTTGTATGTATAATAACTAAAATATATTTTTAAATTCTTTTTAAAACGTATTTCTTCACGATGAACTCATATAAAAAACAGTAACTTGTTAACTTAATAGTTAACTTGTTAACTTAAAAGTCAAATAAAAGTCAAAATATGGTGTCAAATTTAGATTGACACATCAAACAAAAAGTCTACATTCAGGGATGTGGATGTAGAACGTACCTAACCACAACATCACAGAAATGCTACACTCGGCCACATAGTGCTCTCAGCCTCTCCAATTGGTTTGCTAGCAAAAGTTTGGTTTTCTTGGCTCTTAATTCTTTAGCTTCTTCCCCAATCATTCTTTCATCTTTTCTCTTCTGTATCTTTTCCTAATCTTCTTTTGCTCTCTCCCTTCGTGCCTCTACATTCTCTGCGTGCGCATGTCGCAGTCTTGAAATCGTTTTGTCACTAATTTCCACATTAACCCTGTAGCGTGTGTAACCGCGTGTGCGGTGTTGGGACCGCACTTTTTTATTATTAAATGGTCACATTGTATTGGGGCTTCAGTGCCGCGCGAGCCCATCATGTATTCCTCATTTACTATGGAAATATACCGTACAAAGAACCATGATGGTCCTTACTGTAATTCCAATAAGCCGACTGATGTTGTGAAATGTTTAATTGTTCCTATTAGAATTTTTCACCGGAACCTCACAACGGACAACTATTACAGCAGTGTTCCACTGTATGAATACATACTGAAGGAAGGGTTAACTTTCCTAGGTACACTTCTAAAAACAAGAAAGAGATACCACCAGAATTTATAATAAACAAATCATATCAAGTGGGATGAAGCATATACGGGTTTGAGGATGATATGACTGGTATCTTATGATACTGAAAAGGAAAAAAATTGTAATCCTAGTGTCCTCAATGCACAACACAAATTAAATCAATCCAGAAACAAAAAAAAACTTTAGTACAGTGTGTCCTTGTTTAACGTTGCCCCGCTTAACGTTGCTTCACGATAACGTTGTCCAACAATTAAAACCCTTAATCGTTCAACGTCATCAGTGCTTCACGATAACTTTGTTCAAATTATGCAGGACAAAAAAAAATTAATAACGAATAGGACTTTGGCACGTCTGATGCATAATTTCCAATAGGCGGAAAAGTTCAGCATTCATCTCCATAGCATGTGTAAAAGGTTCATGTGAGCAAATAATAATTGCGTTATTTGTTTTATATCTGTTATATTTGCTTATTATTTATTACGCTGATATTGGGGGGCAATGCATCAGGTGATTTAAAACTCAAACCAATGTTAGTGTACCATTCGGAATGGTAGATCCAGGGGCAGATATCTACATGCAAAAATACCTGAAAATCCCGTGCCGCCATTAGGTAGAAAAGGTTCATTCACTGCTGTTTGAGATAAATCAAAAACATGTTTTTCGTCTTAAATTAGTGTGTAAGAGGAAGTTTTATAAACCCACCCTGTTGCAGTAAATCGTTATTTTGAAACTATTCCAGAAAAATTGTTTCAAAATAACGAAAATTTTGTACACAGCACCGGAATTCCCTCCTTCGCTCACTATTTTAATTAATTTCCTACGTTTTCACGATCACAGAGAGTGAAATTTTTGCCCTTCACGAGTGCGCTCACGCAGTGAAGGGTAAATATTTCTATTTACTCGGAGGGAAACTGGTGCTAACAGCACAAAATATAGGAGAGAAACCCGGTGCTCATTGTTTATAAAATGCCTTTTTAGTTTGTTTCGTCTAACAAGATATGAAGCCATCTGTTTGACTGCCCGTGTAACTAAAATACGCCATACATCGGTGGAGGATGACGCGAAGTAGTCCATAAATCATCAAGTCTTTTAGGAAATGGGCTATTTTTGAGCATTATTCCATTGATAACATCTTTCAACCAAGTCCCCTGTATTTTTAAATGCCAACAATAAGTTCCTATCACCTGTAGTTTCCGTGCCCCCAGGATAGAGAATAATTCCAAAATTTCTTTTGTGAGAGAAAATATCAAAGTTTCACCATTAAAATGTTTTAGAAATTTAGTTTGAACGATTCATTCAATAATGCCATATATCCAACCTTTTATCGCTGTGCTGTGCGGAAATTGTTATTGCACTGAAATGAAGAATTGGTAAGTTTGGAACCAATTTTAATTTTTTACATTGTTTCTTATGGGAAATATTGCATCGCTTAACGTTGTTTCGCTTAAGGTCGAGTTTTTCAGGAACAAGTTAACTATGTTAAACGAGGACACACTATAGTTCTAGATTACAACAGAACTAAAGACGGGGTAGATACTGTTGACCAACTATGTTCAGCATATATGACAGCGAGAAAAACAAGAAGTGACCTCTAGTGGTGTTCTTCCGGGAGCTTGATGTAGCTGGAATAAATTCATACAAAATATTCCTTGCCAACAATCCAGCAAAAGAGTGTATGAGAAGGAAGTAGTACCTAACCGATTTGTCATTTAGTCTAACGGAAGAAAACTTGTGGATTAGATCTAAACTATGGTGCCTTCCCAAAGATATGTATATTGTTTCTCGTCCAAATTTCGTGAAACCAAACAATCAGCAAAGCATGTTCCTCAAAAGAAAATCTGCTTTCTTTGAGGAGCACATGATGTAACGAAAACGTCTGCAAAAATCATAGCCAACACAAAATGACTTTGAGGTGTGCAGTCTAGATGTTCATGAAGATGTTTAGTACCTATTACATTGTTCATATATAATGTTAAAACATGTACATATCTGTCTGTAAATTTTAGAATAGATTTCGATACAGATTTATTTCATCTCTTAAGTTAAATTTTGGAAGTTTGGTGCTCTTAAGAAAAAAAATGAATGGATAACTTTGTCATGTTTATTGGATAATATATTTTTATGTGCTATGATAATATTGATGAATAATTAAGTATTTTTTAATTATAAAAACGTGTCCATTAGTCAATAAAAATTGTTGTAACTAGTAAAAGTGAAAATATGGGGCGAGCGGTCCAAACACCGCCACACGAACAGAAACGGGAGTTTAAGAGGTGCACCTGCTAGAAGGTTAAGAATTCCGCTGGCCAAATTCACGGCGTCGTACACCTGCCTTTGCACGATGAGTGTCTGTGGGAGTTGGTTTTCGATAAAAACTTCTTTGCTTATGGAAAATCTCCTCTCCACAAAGGCATTTCCATGGCTCAATATTAAAATCATGTGGATCAAATCTACCATTAATCCAGAGCACTTCTGCGACATTAAAATACACCTCCAAAAGTGATTAAGACGGGTGTGGCCTCGGTCATATTCACCCAAACACACAGAGACAGTAGGTTCGTTAATTAAAGTCTTGAACTAAGCTTCTGGCGAGTCGAACTCTAAAGCAGAGAACCACTGCCTTAGCTGCAGCAATGAGAGGCAGATGCGGAAACGAGCAAGAGCTGAATCTCCGGATGACACTATCAACTTCGGATCACAAAACGTGATAGCCTTGCAAATCTTGTACTGAAGTGGAGACTATTCTAATATCTTGGCCACCAATACTTTAAAAAAAAATGCTAGCAATTGCTAGCAACGCTCCTTCTGCGTGGCGGAAAGGCTGACTAGTTCAGCACCTGGCTGACCCAGGCCAGCTCAGCCAGCCGACAGGGCAGTGGTTATTTTGAATCGCGTGGCATGGCATACATTTTCCCTGACCCCATGGACGAGATTCCCTGACTTTTCCCTGACCCAATTCAAATTCTCTGACTTTTCCCTGATTTCCCTGACCTATAACAACCCTCTGGAAATGTACGGTAGGACTGGATTTCCAATTGTCCCTTGAAAGCAACCAAATAATTAAATAAAGGTTCGTATGACTCAGCATTTGACGAATCAAATAAGATATTTGCAGTGCGATGGCATGACATGTCATTATCATGGTGGCAACCAATGTGCGAAAGCCAAATCCTGTTGTACATATAAACAAAAATGGTGTAACTGCAAAACGAAAACAAAAGATTCAATACCCCAGCCAAATGTTATTAGTGACTATAAGAAAGAGGTGGGAGGGGAACCTGCATGAAAACGCAATATCGAATTACAGAATAAAAAAAAAAAGAAAAAAAAAAGTGGTGGTGGCCCCTATTTACAAACACACTGGATAGCTCCATTGAAAATTCATGGAATATTTACAAAATATCAACTGAATCTGACATTTTGCAGGTGAATTTTATATCAAGTTGCATACTTCCTTGCAGCAAAGTTAGAGAGGAAACCCTGCAATGACAGATTATGGAGGGACGGAATTCGAAACAGAAAATTTTAAACATCAATTTTGGGCGACCATCAAATGAAAATCTACTGAAACCTGTAAGATTAGACAATATGTATAGGACACATAATGATGAGCATAAAAGGATGAGGTGTAGTATGTGCCATTTGCGAACAGCATAACAGGGCAAAAATGTAAAGTGCCCCTACACACATATTGTTAAGAAGATTTTCATAAAAATCTGCAGTTTCAATTAAAAAAACAAAGATTTGACAACTGATGCAGGAATCAGGTAAACAATAAGAAGATGTATTTAAAAAAATATGGTTACGTTGAATAAATGTGTAAAGTGGTAAAAAAATGAAAAATAGAAAATCCTGCTGCACTCTATTTCTGCTACCCGTAGTTCCCAATTCTGTAAACATGCAACACTAAATGCAATATTAAATTGGTCATATAGAAAATGCTAAAAAATTAACACTATATTTTTATCCTTAACTGGGGCTCGCGCAACTACATATACTCACCAAATATTTCAACGGAAAACAACTTATTATGGGCTTAGGACTCAATGGGTTATGAAAAGCAACTGTTTAACACACATCCTAAATTTGATCAAAAAATTCACTCCTGCTCACTTCCATTTTAAATCACTATTTTTTTCTTTCCTATGAGTAACAGAGACGAGATTCACTTTGAAGACATGGCATGAAAATTTCAAGGGAAGCTACTAAAACAAATTTACTGTGATGCAGTTGAAAAAATTCTCACTCTTTTACTTCTCTCACTGGAACCAATGCAAGAATTTTCTCATCTCTCACATTAACCCTGCATTATTTCCCAATCTGTTCAACAGAGGCCGCCTACATATGATTTCCAATGTTACCTTCCAAGTTATCAGCCCCGTGTTCAGAAGCCAATAATGTAGCCTTCCCCTGTGATATACAGGGTTCGGCAACATAACTTCCTTTTTTCAAAACGCAATGAAACCCATTTTACGAATCAGAATTTTTTTATTTTTTTGTAGGAACATATTTAAAGTTTTGTTTTACACAGTTTTGAAAATCAAATCAGGTAGATGACGCTCCTCACTGTCCATACACTGAGTAAGCCGATTTCTGGCGTTTGTCATGACGCTTACCAGCATAGCAGCGGATATATTGGAGTTTTCTGCCTGGATTTTGGCCTTTTTTCTGGGGGTTTCTTGAAATCCCGTGTTTATGTCAACCATCCAAGGACCCTACAACACCTGAAGGCCAACATCCGAGCAGAAATTGCCAACAAACCACTGCTATGCTGGTAAGGGTCATGACAAATGCCAGAAATCGGCTTACTCAGTGCATGGGCAATGAGGGGCGTCATCTACCTGATTTGATTTTCAAAACTCTGTAAAACAAAACTTTAAATAAGTACCTACATTATTGAAAAAAATAAAAAAATTCTGATTCATAAAATGGGTTTCATTGCGTTTTGAAAAAAGGAAGTTATGTTGCCTCACCCTGTACATTGTCCACTCTGAGAAGCAAAATATGGTTACACATACCTCTTTATCGAAAGATGCTCAAAGGGTAATTAAAATATAAACATGGATAAATAAGACATTCCATATACTATTAGAATCACTACATAAACACTTTTAATCAAAGAAGATTTCAATTTTCCATTTTAACCACTTCCCTGACAAGCCCGCATATATTCGGGCACCGAGGTGGTGCAAAATCTGACAAGCCCGCATATATTCGGGCAAGTCCGCGATGTCCGTATATTTTTCTTTACGCCCGCATATAGTCGGTCGATGCTAGTAGTTTGCGTTCCTGCCGCCTCCCATGCTGTTGAAGGTCCAGAGCCACCGATGCGGCAAGCGGCGCTCTTTTCAAATAGTGATTTCTAATGTTAAAACAATGGTCATTTTTGGTAATAATTCTAGCAATTCGAGGGTTATAATTTTTTACGCACTGAAAAGTTATCCCCATACGAAATTTCAATCACCTACATTGTCATTCGTAACTATCCATCTATTTACTTCATGCATGGAGTTTCTTTTGCGAACTTTTTACGAAATTTACAACTTCAATTTTTGTTATTTATAGATAATTATTGCAAATTTATGATGCAAAACTTCCGTTTCACATGACAAAAAACTTTCTAAATAAGAAAATAATTTTTAAATTAGTTATTTTCATTTATTTCGTCATTCACTTCATGAGCATTCAATTACATTTTTCTTCAACATTTTAGCGGTCATTATAAAAATTGCAATTTCAATTTTGCGCTAATTTTCACTGCTACGATGAGTTCCACAGTAATTGGAATACAATATTTCTCTAGCAACAGAACATGAATCTTTCCTTGCCTTCTTTTTTACTATAGATATATATTTGTTACCATATATATTTGTTACAATATATATTTGTTACTATATATATTTGTTACTATATATATTTGTTACTATATATATTATGTAATTCTATATTATTCGTCCGCAAATATTTCTTCCGGTAATTTTTATATATGTTGGAAATATCTATTGAACGGTTCTCTTTAGATAAAATGGCGTGAGCGTAAATGTTTAGATATGTTGCGAATGTTATTTCATCAGCCCCTTTCATTTTTCTACTTTGAATACTGGCGGAAGTGATGAAACATATTTACGGAAACAGGTTTACGATGAAGGCGTCTGAAGGTCGTACGTTCTCAATAGAAACCAACACAAGTGCCCTGTGTATGTGCTACCCTAACCCACATGAGTACGAGAAAATAGGAAAGATAGAGATAAATCCCAAACATGTGTAATGCCTTCTATTTTCATGCTTGACACTTTCCTGAGGTCAGAAAACACCCGCTCGAGAGCCGATGGCCCGCTAAGCAACCTGGCGCCCGGTATCATGTCATGCTAATATGCCACCCTATGCTCCCCGGGCTACTTTCCCACCAACCAACCCTTTACTAATGGGCTTTTCTCGATATCAATTTACCGTTAGATGGAAAATTCATGCTGTTGCGGTACGCACATGTGTGTTTATTTTCCAAGAAATGGTAGGAACGGAAAAGAAAAATTTTATGATGAGCATGGGATGGACTTTTCACACTTAGGGGCGAGGTCCTTTGCATATCGTGATTGTTTCCACGAGTACTTTGTCAGAAGGACGATAGTGACAGTCTTTCATTGAGTTTCAGAGAATACGCATCCTTGATTTTCAGAGCGCATGCACTTTTTCGCTGAAATTCCACCGATACTAACTTTCCATTTTTAGTTCTAACATTTTCGTTCTAATACGAGCGGTGTAGTAGGAGTGAACTCTACGGAAAATTATTTGTTTTCGCGCGGTAACATTTAGTAATCAGAAATGGATTCCTGAGAGGAATCAGTGTTGACCAGCAGTGATTCGGAGGTTATGGACATTGAAGTTCCTGGCTCCTAGTCAACTCTCTCCGGAGAAACAAGCTCCGAATCAGAAGGCGCAGCGGAACATTCGTGGGAAGCGGAGTGGGAGGAAATGCTTTCAACGAATCCTCCTCCGGCACCACCTAGGTTTCTTTTTGAAGGTAATTCTTTGATGAACTTCGACCTGGTTCCCGAATGAGATTCCCTAAAATACTTTTTTCAACGATGAAAATGTTGACTTTATAACTTGGGAAACTAATCACTGTGCCAGTAACACTTTGCGTGAAAAAGCAGGGCCGAGCAGTGGTAGCGTAAATCAGTGGGGAGCTGTGACAAGCTCAGAAATTCGTGTTTTTTGCCCTTGTAATGCTACAGAGCAGAGTGCGAAAGCCAGATACTGAGTTTTATTGGACCTATACTCTCCTCTCTTTTTTTTGACACACAATGTCTTACCGATGATTCGTAAAAATAAGGCAATATTTACATTTTGCCTATAATAACGATTTTGATCCCCAAACACACCCCAACGCCAAACTAAATAAAATATGGCCGATTTGCCAGAGGCTGGAGGAAAAGTTCAAGGCACTCCATACACCAGAGACGGATGTTACCATCGAAAAGAGCCTACGGCAGTTCATGCCTATGAAAAGAGCTTCATTTGGCAAGTATTTTCTCTTTGTGAATCGAGAACTGGATACGTGTGGTCCACGACAATTTACACGGGAAAGGGGACTGTGTTGGATAAAGACTTGGCCCATTTACCCATGACCTCAAAAGTGATGATGACTCTAATGAAGCCATTATTTGGCCTATGATATTTCCTGACGATGGATAACTTTTATACGTCTCCAGATCTAGCCGACTTGCTCGCTTCACACTCCACTGACTCGTATGGAACACTGAGGAAAGGGATTCCAGCACACTTCAAAGTTAATCAAGTAAAAGAAATGAATTTTCTTGTTTTTGTTACAGAATGAATTCTGTTATAACATTTTCAGAGCGAAAGTCGTCGTCATGCGGGTTGCCTAACTTCCATGAATGTTTGTGCGTTGTTTCTTGATGTACTATGGACTAAAATTAATAGTTAACATTAACATTGTCGGCAAAGATATGCTTTTGCAATATAAACTAAATGTATTCATCATTAGATGACTAACTAAGGTTTACGGGAAGGAAAGTTATACTGCTATGCAGGTTGCCTAATTCTCTTAAGTTAAGGGGCAACATTCAGAAATTATTGAATAAATCATTAGTTATTTGGAATAAAAAATAAAGGAAAACATTTTCAGTTTTGCCTCCCTTTAATGCTTCTGAATCTGAAATTAAAAAATATGACTTTTTTTGACCAGTTTTGTAAAAAAAATCCGTCAGGGAAGTGGTTAAAACATGTGTTGGACCCAATTTACAATTATTATGTACTTTGCTTTCTTTAGTTTCACAAGTTGAGATCATTATTCTTAAATGATGCACAATTAGTTAAAAAGTTTGAGTCCTTCTTTTTACAATAGCTATGATTCTTATTATTTTATCACAAAGTCTCTGTGGCATGAGAGTCTTTCCTCTTAAAATTTGATCACCCTTCTATGGTATTAGCATGAGTTATAGTTAGTGAGAGTTCCTTAGATTAACTTTTCTATTCCTTAATTTATTGTGATATCAGGTACGGCTTGGGTCTTCCTCCCTTCGTGTTCTCGTAATCAGGTGGGCCGTGGGTCGTCCTCACCCGCCATTCTCCCGCCCCCGTAAATATTTCCTCCGCTTCTCCCGTGGTCCTTATAAACATCCCAAAGAATGTTTCTTCCTCAGGAACTTTTAATACATCTATTAGCCCACTCTCCGCCACCTTTTCTTCAGATTTCACTCATTCTGTCTTTACTGAGTCCATCTCTCACAATCTCGACTATCTGACTCTCGTTCTTACTGTTAATTTCTTCTTTGCGTCCCTCGTTTCTTTCTGTTGTGTCATCTATTTACGCATCCTTAGTTTTGCATTGTTATTTTCCAAATACATAATTACATATTTATATTGCTACATTTATTCAATTATGATATCTAACTTTTATGAGCACGGAATATTATTTAAATTTTGTGGACATTGGGTTACACCACCTTACATTTGAAACACTTAAAAAGGCATAATTACACACATTAATTTCATCAAAAACTTCTCATAATTACATCAAAATACTGCTATGTAATAGCCATATAAAGTCTATGAGAATTAAAGGTGTTCATTTACAATACACTTCTAAACATACTTCTTTGCAGAAAATCAGGGCAACCTCACTAGAAATAATTTTTCAAAACATATCACAAGTGTTCTCTCAGCTAATTTCAGTGATTCTGACATAATCTGCAATCTATCAACTACTGCTGGGGAACCCATACTTTGTATTTAATAACTCCTCAACACAATAAGAGATTACACACTATACGAGGTGTGATTAAAAAAATGGGAATGTTCGTTTTTCTTAAAGAATATTTATTTATTAATCAATATCAATTTTGTCCCCTTCAATGTAATCCCCCTTAGATATAATCCCCTTGTGCCAGCGGTTTTTCCAATCTTGGAAGCACTTCTGGAACTCACTTTTCGGTATAGAGTTCAGCTCCTTCAGCGATTCTGTTTTTATCTCAACAATGGTGGCAAAACGTCATCCTTTCATGGTTCTCTTCAGCCTCGGGAATAGAAAGAAGTCACAGGGGGGCATGTCTAGCTGGGTGGCTGAGGCAAAATAACGCTGTGTTTCATTACCAAACAATCATGAAGCGAGGTGTGAGCGGGAGCATTATCGTGGTGCAATTTCCACGAGTTGTTTTGCCACAATTCTGGGTGTTTTCGTCGGATTGCTTCACACAAACGGTGCATAACTTCCAGGTAGTATTCCTCATTGATCGTATGACCACATGGCAAATAAATACAATTATTGAAAATCGGAATTATGAAGCCCGCGAAATTTAAAATTTCCCGTTATTTTTTTATCACACCTCGTACATCAGGGTGTCCGGTGAATCTCAATTTCTTTTTTTCCTGAGTTTTCCAGGTTTTCCAGGCATATTTTTGAATTTTCCAGGGTCATGTCACACTTCATTTCTAACATATTTTTAATGAATTTCTATTAAAATTGGCATATTTTGCTGATTTTAAAAATACGAGAAATGTCTACATCTACATACTACCCCGCAAGCCGCCTCAGTAGGCGTGTGGCGGGGGGTGTTAGGACACCAGCAGTTTACATATAAAAAGGAAACTACGCCAATGAAATTACGCCTAGCATTTATTAAAGTCCCTTATTGTTCGGGGGAAAAACGAATTTCCATACCTATCCGTTCGGCAACATATCTCTCTTAATTTATCGTTTCTGTCGGACCTGGAAATATAGTGGGGTTCTAATATGATGTTCTCCGTGTCGCTCTGAAAGATATCTATTCTCAATTGTTCAAGTAATCTAAGCCTAGCGCGCAGCCTCCGAGTCTCTAGCGGCTCCCAGCCTAATTCACTTAACATCTGTGTAACGCTGTCTGTACGCCCGTAGCAGTTTTTGACGAATCGCGCAGCTTTATTTTGTATTTTATTAAGTTCCCGGATTAAGTCTTTCTGCACCGGATCCCATATGCTCGCTGCATATTCAAAGTGTGGCCGGACGAGTACGAAATAGCACCTCTCTTTTACTTTTTCATCTGAAAATCTTCCCACAATACGCTTTTTGAATCCTAGCTTCTTCAGAGCTCTGCAACAAATATTTAAAAAATGAGTTCCCCGCGATAGGTCCGAAGTTATCGTAACTCCTAGATACTTCACTTCATCTGTCGCCTTTATGTGAACACCATCCACAGCATATACATGGGAATAGTTGTACGACCTCCGCAAGAAATGTACCGCCGTGCATTTGCTCAGATTAAGTTCGAGTCCCCACTCTTGGCTCCACACATGAACGTTGTTTAAATCCGATGATAGAGTTTCAAAGAGTCAGAGTGATCGCTAATTTCACGATAGATGACAGCGTCGTCGGCAAATAAACGTATTTTACTGCTAATTCGAGATCATAGATCATTTATGTATATAATGAACAAAAGGGGGTCGATTACGCTTCCTTGTGGGACACCTGATATCACTTTAACTACATCAGAGCTAATTCCGTCAAGAACCTACCTACTTTGAGTTAAATAATAGAGTACATATACAAGGAATGTGGAGTAATATGGGTTTAATTTCAACCAACAAATAAACAAAAACGGTTAACTGTAAGAAACTGGTGTGATTTTTCTCAACAAGTGCATTTCCGATTCAACTTCTGCAACAAATTTCTCGGATTTTCAAGAAATTGTTTTTTTTTTTGGGTTTGCAGCTCGAACTTTTTTCAGTACCTCTTTATTATTCTTTTTCCCTTGAGGCTTTGGTACCTTTCCTCTTCTCCGCTAAGGCTTCACTGAACTTTGCATGAGCATTTTGGAAACTGTGAATTGATTGCTTTGTGATATATCACAAAGTATACCTATAGGTACGGATCTACCACCCAAAATAATTCAATTTGAACAAAATTGTATTTGTTGGACAATACACGAATTATAATTAACTTGGGTTGACCCTGTACAAAGGGCCTGTCAACTTCAAACCCGAGGGCTGTGATTTCAACACGCAGTGACCGCAAAATGTATTTCCGCTCCTTCAAAAACATTTCTAAAATGAGGGGTGTTGAGATTATTGGGTGAGGATTATCAATCATATAACAATGCCCAATTATCCATTTAGGTTGCCAGCCGAATGGTTTTCGTATAATAGCGGGAAATTCCACTGCGCATGCCCAGACGTTTAGATTTCTCGTAAATTTGGTAACACCAAGAATTCAATTCATACGGCTCTTCGAACGGAATCAAGATTTCCGTGCGGAATTCTGTTTCCGCTGAAGGAGATATACAATCGCATTTTGGCATCAATTCCGATTCCATTCGTAGCGGCCATTTTACGTGGGAATTATTCTATGTGGAATTTGCCTTGTTATGCAATTGCACACACTTGAAGCACAAGCTGCAAGCGGCCGCACAGCTGCAAAAAGAGTATGAAATGAACAGGGAGCGCAAGGCTACGCTTATTATGAGCCAAGCATAATTCAATCAACGACACAGGTTAAACCTCTCTCTCTTTCTCTGCCTCAATGGAAACCGGCTGCCATCCATTTTCCAGGGTTTTTCGGAAAAATTCAAAAATTCCCTGAGTTTTCCCTGAGTATTCCAGGACAAAATATTTCCCTGAGTTTTCCAGGTTTTCAAGGTTTTCCAGGTCGCCGGACACCCTGTACATACAAGGAAATTTTGCTCTGATATTGGAAACCTATCCTTCTCCAAATATGTAATCCTATTTTACACAATTCATTAATTTAGCTTAAACAATAGTTTCTATAATCACATCTTTAATTTGAGTTATTACTTCCCCAGTGGATGGAAACCTATTAGTAAACTTAGTAAATTTTACCCTGCTGAAATCAGTGTTAGTTGGTAGGCATAAGTTTTTCTGGACTACATATTGTATCCATGCATGGCATTAATATCACATATGCCATAAGTTTACCTTTCCCATTTCACATCACAATGCTCAACTAAACCCTTCCTCCCAAACTGCTTGACATCATCAGCACATTAAGAAAAAAATGGAAAGAGATGAATGGAATAAATAAATTTACCTGTGCAAAGAGTAAAACCTGGGCTTAGGATCCAACAATTTAAACTTCTCTGCCTCCATAACAGCAACATTTCTCAGCACTGTCTGAAGATTCTGAGGAAAAAACACAACATTAGCCACATGTTGGTATTTTCTTAATATGTATCAACGTCACATGAGGCTTCTTCTATATGACGGTGATCAATTCAGATAAGTTTTCTTTTAAGCCAACCATACTTAAACATTTTCACAAAAACATTCCTCCCGCAGATGAAAGCATGGCCGTATCTAGAAGCATCTGAATGGGGGGGGAGTCACCAACCACCCCCTTCTGAAGGGGGGGGGGGGGGTTGGAATACCCCCATGTAAAATGGGGGGGGTCCGAGAATTTTGAAAAATATACATCTTAAAATGACATTTGAAGGTGTTGTTATTATGTTATGGAAGGTGACCTATGGGTGCACTATTAGCATGCCTTAAACACATCATTTTTACGTTTTTTATCAATGGGGGGGGGGGGGGGGGTTACAACCCCCAAAAGCCCCCCTTGATATGCCTATGGATGAATGAGTATTTCACGTCCAAAAATCAACTGGCAAGTACCATATTAAAAGATATTCCATTATAAATATATTATGATCATTTTATTATGCATTGTAAGCTGTGGTTATGAAGCTATCTTGGACTCTAGTCGTAACTACAAATTCACTTTTAACCCTTAAGAGTGCCGGGGAGCACGAACATGCTCCTCCCGTCTCTCGCCAAAAGTGCCGGGAGCGCTATCGTGCTCCATCTGCAGCGTCACTATTAGATGCTCGTAGTTCATGAATTTTCCACAGTTGGCACCTAAATGCAGATTAGGAATGATGCCGAATATTTGTAGTTCCAAAATTGACCACTGGCATTTGACTGCGTATGTTTTGACATTTCCTACGTTTTTATAAAGTTTACAAAGTTTACTCAGATTTTGTAACCCTGAAACATCAAAATGGCGTCGACGTCTAAGTCCGATTTTATTAGTGATGACGATATAGCTAATTATGTCAATTCTCACAGTGAAAATGACGATTTATGAGAATATATTGGAGAAGAGTCTCCCTGTGGAAGTGATGAAGACTGTCCCATCACATCAGAGTCCGAAAGTGATTGCAGTGACGTTTTGTACCTCTGAAACGTAAACGAATTCCAGTAAAAACAGAAAGTTCAGACAGTGACAAGCACATGTGAAAACGTGGAAGCTTTAAATTCTTCTAGTGTTCCTGAGTTTATGAAAACACAACCTGGCCAAGATGTGTACGTCTAGTCTGGTCCTTCTTTCCTGGAATCACCTGGTCCGAAGCATGCTCCTCCCCAGGATGCCAAACCTATACATTATTTTGATATGTTTTTCACTTTGGGATTGTGGAATTTAATGGTGGCAGAAACCAATTGGTATGGTAATCAGTTTTTAAGTTCTCAGCAGCAAATATCACCCAATTCTAGAGTCAGAGAATGGAGCCCTGTAAATACCCATGAAATGAAGGCATTTGTGGCTGTTCTATTGGAAATGAGGATTACTCAGAGGCCTACCATATTCTCATACTGAGTTAGGAATAGTAGAGCCATTCCATGGTTTGGGAATATGTTCCCTAGAAATAGATTTCAACTTATTTTGAAATTTTTCATCTTGTGGACCAAAAAAAGCTGTTTCCACCAGGTCATCAGAATTATGATCCCTGTTCTAATTTCAACCCCATAGTTGAGCATGCAAATAGGGTGTTCAGATTTCATTACACACTTCACCAGTAGCTATCTATTGATGAGTCCTTAGTTGGCACAAAATGTCATTCAACCCTAATACAGTATCTTCCAAATAAGAAGCACCACAAGTGGGGAATAGAGTTTTGGATGTTGTGTGACTCTATTGTACATTACTGTTTAGGTTTTTACCGCTACAAAGGTGTAAAATGTGATGTAGAAAGGGGTGAGACAAAAAATAAAGGCCTTGGTCATGTAGCAGTGACAAAGTTGCTCCAACTAGGGAACTACCTAAATAAGGGATACCATGTGGTTATTGACAACTTCTTCACCGGTATTTCTCTGTCGAAATATCTGTTTGAAAGTGGAACTTACCTAACTGGAACAATAAGATCAAACAGGAGGGGCTCTCAAAGGATTTGACAGCAGATTATGATGTAGGACAAGTGAAATATTTCCGTAGTGATGAGGTTTTTTTGTGTGGATTAAGAGAAAAAAAACCTGTTGCTTCTTTCAACCCATGCCGTTGCTGAGAGTGAAACCTTGCATAGAAGATGATTTTCCCAAGAAAGAGGAATATTTATCAAAACCAGCCATGATAAACCAGTACATATAATAAATTCATGGAAGGAGTAGATGTATCAGATGAAGCTTTACACCTACCTAGATGAAAGAAGAACTTTGAAGTACTAGAAAAATGTGGTGTTCAGTATATTTTCCAGGATGGTATTAAATTGTTACATCATATACAAAGAGAACACCTCTGGCAGAATTATGTCCCATATCCAGTTCACTTCATCCATTATACAGACAATTGAGGAAGAATAGCTAGCAGAAAAGAGTAGAAGTACAATCACATCTGTACCGACGAAAGCAGGCGGATGGTGCATTATTACAAAAGTTGCCAGGCAGAAACTTGAAAAGGTGTGCAGTATGCAGCAACGAGGATGGAGGACCTGTAAAAGGCTCTAATACTGTGTGTGCTAAGTGTGGGAAAGGGCTTCATGGGCTATGTGTAGGAAAGCACAGCTGTTAGTGACTCCAGAGGGGCGTCCCTCAGAATATTTTTTTATGAATAAATTTTGTATATATGTTTGGGAAATGGACCGTGTGGAGGAAAGTACAGCTGTTAGTGACTCCCTCCAGAGGTGTACCTACTCAAAATATTTTTTTTTGAAATTTTTGTTTTGCAATAATTTATGGACCCAGATGGATAATTTGTTTTGTGAATTCAAAGAATATACTATATATTTTATGTATGCCATCAAAACATGAGTAAAAGGTAAACAATGCCATAATTTATGCAATTTATTTAAATTTTTATTATATTTATGCAAATTAGAAAATTTGATCAGTTTTTTTAAACATCTACATATCAGTAACTACATATATTATAATTTAAACATCTTTGAGAATAGGGGGAAAGGGGAGAGGAAGCTCCATGACATGTGAATAGAGAATAAACAATGAGATGAGCGTGGGTGGAGCGTAGCCTCGGAAAATAACTGTTGAAATCAAGCCTCAGACATGTTCACTTCATGCTCCTGTATGCAGTTGCTGCTAAAAGCCACTCCCTTGCTCTTGCACTGTCTTGCTCTAGTATATTTGCCAACCTCTACTTGGAGCCCCTGTCAGGCCTCCCCATCCCCAGCAAGCAAAGATGATCGTAGCAAAGGCACAAAAAGCTCAGTTACAAAGATATTATAATTTTAGTATACATAGTGAGAAATTTCACCAGTTTACTGGTGAGGTAAGTCACCAATTACTGGTTAGAATCTCTGATCAGTTTTCTGAAACACTTATCAGTTTCCGGTGAAAACCGACCAGTATCTGACGGATTATAATACTAGAACTTTTTCTTAGTGGTAATGAAAAAATATTTACCTTGCTGCACTGCTTGTATGACTTCTGTAGTTTATCCACCAAGTCAACATGGTCAGCAGGAGCATTCCTAAAATCAGAAAATTCTATTAATGCTTGAGACACTGAGCAGAATACCTATAAAAAAGTTTCTCAGGAAGGAAATTGATGCTGCCGTACTTCGACTTAAGAGAGGGTGGATGGAAAGGACAAGACCTCACTCTGCCTTTCCCCCCAAACAAAAAACTTCTACACCATTTATGATTCCCTCGCAATGATGATTTCAAAGTCTTAGCTAAACAGATATCAATGGTCTCAGGTAAAAGTAAGTAAGCCAATGACAACTAATTTTAGAGGGCAGCATTTTAAGCTTGGCAATTTATATAAAATCTTATCTGGTGGTAAATGGTATAAACAGCTTCTTGGCTATACATATAAATATAATTATTATCCTCATTCTTATCCTGTCACATATATATCATCCTAATTTACATGAAATATTTGGCTAAAATCGTTCTCATTGCAGTGGCTGGTCATTTTATATTTACTGGTCTCGCACTTTTCATTTTATTTTCCTTTTGAAATTTCACTTCCACAGTAGAGACTCAATCAACCAGCATGAATTGTCACTGGAATGTTAATTGTTACATTTCTCAGTTCGGACTCAATAATCTCCTATGCCAAATAGATAGGTATTAGATAATCACTTTCCTGCAGTACAGAGGCAACCCAAGGTTTTCATAATTTAATACATGTGTGTGATTTTGATAAACATTTACATCCAAGAAAGTTCGCTAGGAAATATTTCACAGATTTCAGCATATGCACTGCATTGAGGTACATCACTTATTGTTGAAGTATATGCAATGAAAAGAAAATTTAACAGGCCACATAAAATAAAAAAAATACAGCTCTCTCTTTCTCAATGAGTAACACCTTCAGTTTTCATACAGTGAGGTGGATTAACTGAGATTTTCATTATCTGGGAAATATATTCCCCTCCCATCATTGATAATTGCGAGCTTACTGCGTCTACTTTTCTCCACTGCCATAGTTTAAAAGGCACACATTCCACCTTTATTTGCACGCATAGACAAATTTATTTTATCCAAGTGCAACATAATTTTCCCAGTATAGTCAGAAAATGGCTTTGGAGCGCACTTACTTTAACAAAGCAGTTAACTGTGATTCTCTCTGAAGAGACTCCTCCAGGCGAGATAGCACTCGCCCACCAGCAAGAAAGTAGAGAAAGAAGGAGCGATTCGCTTTCCCACCTCGGGCCTTCCCCTTTTCCACCGAGAGCAGCTTAATGGCTTGAAGCTGTCCCAGGTTTGAAAGGTGAGTGCCACAGCACATGTTATCTTCAACTCCTGTGATGGTTACTACCCTCACTTGACCTTTGAAACCTTCTGGAAGGCCTCTGGTTCGAACCTGGAGGATGTTATCACACCACAAACATTAATGACAATCAAGAATGCCCAAAGACCTTTGACCATGAATGACCTTTTTCATCACAGTGATTCCCTCAAAAATTACTTATTTCTTATATCTAAAGGTTTTCAGACATATACTAAAGGGATGTAGGAAAGTATTCAAGTGAGGAGATCACTTGAATACAGACTAAGGGCTACAAAGTTCAAAGATAGGTACATTCTCCAGACAACACACTCAAGCTAAATCCAAATGTAAATGGCTAGCAGCTTGAATCTTAACCCTCCGTTGGTCGCGCGGCGTCTGCCAGACGCCAAGCCATTTTCTTTTCTTTACCCACATCGTGTTTTCATAGTTAGGAAACTCACATTCCTTGTATCTTATTATTTTATAATTCTGAACTGTTCACCAATATGATTGTATATTATTTCACATTTTTGGAATAAATACTGATATTTTGTTGCTTTTGGAGTCTGGTAGACGCCACGCGACAACTTGTGCTACAATACGTTATATGCTAATACCTTCTCTGAATTCATTGCAAAGTTTTTAAATACGTTATAATTGAAACAAACAATTATTTAAATCCTTAAATTTTGGATATGCGTCTTATTGCTACGCATTTTTTATTGTTCTCACTATAACACCTGAATGAAAAAACTATTATTGTGAAAAATTACTGTTTCTCACATAATTTGAGTGAACTTTGGCATATACTATACCGCTCCCCCTATGTCACACATTTTTATGGTGGCTTACAGGGCATTACAAATAAGTAGATGCATAACATTAACCGTAAATATATACATAACAATTTTGTGGTTGCATCGAATAACAACTTTTCAATCTGAGAGGAGAAAATGTTTTGGTTCAAGTTCAACTGAACGCGCTTTCAAAATAAAATGTCTCGAAAATCAATAATTCCTACTGTAAAGTAAAAATTATTTGCGAGGTTCTTAGCGAAATCCGTATTGTGAAACTTCAGTATTCCTTTTTGTCGAAAAAGCAGTAGGAATAAAAAGTAATAGAATCATCGGACTGACTTTATGACGCAAATACTGCACTTATAAAGAAATATGAGGAGAATTGACGCCTTGGAAATGTTTGATACCAGGCAGCACTTCAAAAACAACGTGCCCCTTGCAAATGAGAAAGTGCTTCCATCTCATTCCCTCTTATCCTCATCCCACTAAACGAACTATTTCATCAGTGATACCATGAACAGTGCCTCCTTCACCTTCCTTCCTTCCCTCCACACCGATATTACCAGTAGCTGAACAATCAGTGAGCTATTAGCAGATTCCAAGACATAGCATTCAAAATTCCAAGAGCTATTCCTTCAACTCCTTTCACCAACGCTATTCTTACAAACTAGCAAAAATTCCCTCCAGAACACCTGCAACCCTAATAGTAGCTTGGGCTAGCAAATTACCCTCATCGGCTATTGTGCACAGAAGTTCTCAGAAACTACATTGTAATAATGTGTTCCCTGCTAATCCCTCCTTTCGTTCTCCTCACACGCTAGACTACCCGCTGCGCTGCCCGGAGACCCATCATCGCCACAAAATGTGTTGGAATAATTTTATTACTGACAATATATTAGCTCTCGTAGTGGAAAACACAAATAAGCTCATTGTCGCTAAGAAAGCCGACTTTTGTAGGGAAAGGGATTGCACTCCGACGGACATTGGTGAAATAAGAGCTTTCATAGGACTACTTTATATGGCAGGTGTTCTAAGAAATAGCAAACTCAATACTAGTGACTTGTGGAATAACGATGGCACCGGGGTAGAAATTTTTCGCATGGTAATGTCTCAGAAACGTTTTCATTTCCTCTTGCAGTACATAAGTTTTGATGACAAAGAAACAAGGAATGAAAGGAAGGCTTTAGATAAACTTGCTCCAATTAGGAAATCTTTTGAATTCTTTGTCCAAAACTGCGAAGAATGCTATTCTTAGAATGATTGCGTAACTATCGATGAAATGCTGGCAAAATTTAGAGGAAGGTGCGGTTTTTGCCAGTACATCCCCACTAAACCAGGGAAGTATGGAATAAAGATATTTTTATTGGCAGACTCAAGGAGTTTCTACACATCACAATTAGAGATATATGCTGGAAAGCAGCCAGATGGCCCATTTCAGGTTAGCAACAGTCCTTATGATGTAGTAAAGAGATTGATTCAACCAACTATAGGCAGTGGACGCAACGCCACTGCAGACAACTGGTTTACTAGTTATGATCTAGTTACAAATATTCTAAAAAGTGACAAGCTTACATATGTGGGCACAATCAGGAAAAATATAAGGCAGCTACCGCCCTCCTTCACATCCACACAAGGTCGGCAACAATTTACATCCCGTTTATGTTTTCAGAAAGAGTGCACTTTAGTGTCATACATACCCAAAGCAAGAAAAAATGTCCTACAATTATCATCAATGCATCACGATTCTGATATTGAAGCAGCAGGTACAGCCCAAAAACCGGAAATTGTTACATTCTATAATGCTACGAAATCTGGAGTGGATTTTGTGGATAAGTTATGCGCGACGTACTCTGTTTCGAGTAACACTAATCGCTGGCCAATGGTGTTATTCTACACAATGCTAAATGTAGGAGCAATTGATGCCCAGATTATTTATCTAGAGAATAATCCTAATTCCCCGAAACTTCGTAAAAGAAGATATTTTATCAAAAATCTGGCAATAGAATTAGTGGCGGAACACATGAGAAAGAGGTCTCAAATCCCTTTGTTACCGGTAGAGTTGAAGAAAAGAACATTAGAATTCAGTGTAATAAAAATTAATGAAACTAATGAGAATGAATTGAGTCAGGGTACGAGTAAGCGTTTCCGAAAGGAGACTGAGGAAAGTGGAACAAAAGAAAATTCCACAGACCGAAAGAGGTGTTACGTCTGTGGTCGAAAAAAGAATAGAATGACTAAGTACAAATGTAATAATTGTAACAATTTCATTTGCTTGGAGCATTCAAAAAATATTTGCATTTTCTGTTCAAACAAAACATGTTGATGTAATTTAGATGCAATAAAAACTGTGATAAACGTCAAAATAAGTAGTATTAAATCTTTTATTAATACGAATATTTCCATCATTATTAGGCATAAATTCGCTGCCCATGCATGAAATTAAATATTCAATGAATGATTTATTTGTATTTAAAACAGTTCTTTCTATTTCTTGCATTTTCTCTAACCATTTTGAAATGGTGTCTGTGAGACGCTGCGCGACAAATAGTGTTCCAAAATGTGACGCGACTGACGGAGGGTTAAGGAAGACAACAGGATGCAAAGGGAGGAAACTGGACCCTTACACGAAATGTGTCATTGGTGAACTCTACATTCAGAAGGGCTTACAGTCATGAACTAGGGTGGCTTCTACTAGCCAAAGAAATCAAATTTTACTTTGTCCTCCATTAGGCTCTCCGTGACGTACAATGTATCAACAATGAGCAATTTTTTAGTACACTTAATAACACAACTATTTCTTAAGAGTAAGTTAGTGCTGTTGTTGGTTTTCTCTCCACCCTTCCCCACATCTCATAGAAATACTTACATTGCCAATCTACTCACTTATCCTTACTGTTGAAAAAATTATGAGGATACCGGGATTAGCCATGGTACATATTACCTCCACGGAGTCACCTGCAAGTGTACATAAGTGTGAAATTCCACAGAGGGTAAATCATTTGCATTGACTGGGACTGGAACCCCAATCCCTCAATATTGTGTTAAGTGCTTTAACTAGTGAACACGTTCAATGCTGATAGATGAGAATTGTCGTCCACCAGATGCTATCCAGTGACTGCGGACGACGATCATCTTCCAAGTTAGTCTTCTTTAAAGGCCATTAAAAAGTTTCAGTCAACGGTGAAAATTTAGTCACCACGGTGAAAGTGTTAAGCTTTAAGCTACCGCGGCATCCTTCTCCCCGTGGATTTTTGAGGACTTCAAAGGAGCAAGACCTTCAAGACTGCCGGACAAGTCCGTTAGCTTAACTGGATAAAGCACTTGGCACGATATCGAGGGATCTGGGTTTGAGTCCCGGTCAAGGCAAATGATTTTCACTCTATGAAATTTTGCACTTACTGTTGACAATAAACTCATAAGCCAGGAAACTCCCCAAATAGCAAGGTTTTTCCTGACAACTACAGGTTGTATGATACTAAAATTAGAGACAATCACATACATGAAATGTTTTCTGGGTTGGCTCCAGGGCAAGGCATCATTTAAGGCTCTACGTGGTATGCCGTTTTCTTCGTACAAAAACTTAAACATGCAACTCCTAGAGAGCACCACTGGTCTTCAATGGGGTGGAGTAGTTCATAGTTCATAGGGCTACTAGATAGATCTGTACCATGATGAAGGGGTGGGGGCAGTGGGGGAGGTATGCGTCAAGGAGGCCAGAGGTGTTCGGCACCACCACTTCCGAGTGGTGAACTCAGTGCTGGGGAAACTCCCAAGATTCTTTATCTTTTTAACCCTCTGTGAAGGACATGAAAGTGAAAAGAATGGGAAACATCTGCCTTGTGTTTGCAAGATCGTCAAGATACCCGGACCAAGTTGTCATGTTGTTGGGTGAGAAAGCCACACACATGACGGCCCCATGCGCTGTTTCCTCATCAATGTGGAAAAGGTAAGTGATTCAATAAATATTTTTATTCACGTTGTGAAACGTGGAAAAAAATCACTTTTGCCATAGTAATTCACACAGCCGTTCTGCTCCCTTTCGTGAAGTTTCCCTTCTTTTTACAAAGGCGAAATCTGGAGAATATTTTGCTGCAATCCTGATCTCAACAACATCCCCGCACATAGGCCATGAAGCCAACAAATGTATTTGTTGTGACTATGCATTTTGTCAAATTTGTATGTAACTCAGGATAATAAAAATCTCTTCAAAAGTTATTATATTTATCTCGTTTCTTCATGATAACCCTTTGCTTAAAAAGTTTTGTTGCTTACAAAGATTGTTGCTAGGAAGTATTGCTTAAAGTTATCACCATTTATTTTGATGAAGCAGTGCAACCCAAGCCAATCTTTTAGTTTTAGCATTGTCTTAACTGAGCTGCTGTATAGGAATGGGTACCCAGGAATTTCCAGTGCTGCGACAAATTTGAATTTGCATGTAACACCATCTGTTGGCCGAATTGAAACTACATTCTCTTCAATATACTCTAGCGCCCTCAAGGGACTCTTGTGATTGAACTTCTAGATCATATAGCATACCACATCATTAAGCCATGGTTCCCCTCCCCTGGTTGGCTCTCAGGTGAGTTTTAACAAAATCTGTGACCTGATAAGATGACTATTCTAATGGAAATTCTTTCGCAATTTTTTACTGTTTTTCTAAGTTTGAACCTTAAAAAAAGTGAAATACGTATGTACCTCATGGATGCACAAAGAACTGGCTCAAGGGTAACACTGTTGAGCCTTTCCCAGGCCTACTTACAGTTGCCAGATGAGGATCATCTTCCTCATAAACTTTAACAGTGATAGGTGTAGCTGCCCTGATTTGCTCATTCACCATCTTTTCCAAATCTTTCATTTCGGCATCCATCATCACATTTCCTGATGCTGATTCTGATATGAGTAGAGAACAAAATATTGTAACTACAGTTGTTAATCAGAGAATGAAGTTTACATAAATGTTATCATGAGCACTCATACCTTTGTTAAACATTTATACTACAATGGGAGAACTTGATAGAACTAAAATCACTAAATTATGATTAAGGATTTCATTCACGCATGGTCCTGGAATTGTAGCATCGTAACACCACCATCACATCACCTGATGATCCTGTGATGTAACAAAACCCAGGCCAACTTTTTCCTCACATTTCTCTGTGTAGTTGATGGTATCTGGCATAGCTTTGTGGAAGAGCTACATGATGATAAAACTAAAATCACTGAGTTTTTTCATGTGTTATTCCTGTGCAGGGTTTTATGTGCAATTCTGTTTTTAAAAATCTTACCACCTCGAAGCCGAAAACTTTCTAACAATAAGTCCCAAGCTGACAGCCATGTGACAACATGGCCAAACCACACCCCCACTTGGGAAAACAATAATTGCATGGAATCAAAAAGGACCCTTCTTCAGAACTCACTTGGCAAAAGGTAACCTCAGAGTAAGAGGGAACACTGTTGTATTGTCATATGCCGGCGATGGCTTCGAGAAAGTTCCCGAGGTCGCCTGACGGTGTTTCAGTACCATGTGCCAGTCGAGGGTTCGAGAAGATTCCCCGATTCCCTCGAGAGAGTTCCCCAAGGTCGACGGAATAATATAAACGGGCGATCTTCAGCACGGCGCGGAGAGTAGTCAACATGCTCGCAACACGGCACCTCGGAACTCTACCACTTGTATTCTCGGAGAAATAAATTAGTATACTCATTGGAAGTTGGTGTTTTAATCTAAGAAAGAAAACACTACATGGTGGCAGCGGTGGGATCCACGTCCTGATGGAAGGAACTAAGTTCGTGCTCGCGCCAGGGGTGGCAGCTCCATCCCAATTCTCCTTTGTCGCAGAAGACTGGCCGTGTTGGGCGCAACGCTGGGAAAGATACTGGGCTGCATCGGGACTGAAGAGGCAAAGCGACGAAGAGCAAGTAAATATGTTAGTTTACGTGATGGGCGAGAAAGCGGAACACATTCTACTTAGTCTGAAACTGCCAGCAGTAGACCAGAAGAAGTACAAAAAGGTGTATGAAGGATTCCGTAAGCACTACATGGGACGAGTAAACATCGTTTATATGCGGGCAAAGTTCAACCAAAGATGTCAAAAGGACGGTGAGCCTGTGGATGAATTTATCGCAGATCTATATCGCCTCATACAATATTGCGAATATGGGTCACTCCAGGATGATCTCCTCCGAGATCGCATTGTGGTTGGGGTCTACGATGCGAAGCTGTCACAAGCGTTGCAGATGGATCCTGAATTGACACTGGAGGTGGCTCTAAGAAAAGCACAACAGTCGGAGGAGGTTCAGCGCCAGCAGGACGTAGTGAGAGGCACCCAAGGGACGGGGCATCGCGGAGTGATGTCAGATGATGAGGTTAGCGAAGTGCAGAAATGGACGAAACCGACTACAAACAGAGAAAGAACTACCGGCCAGAGGACATCACGAGGGGGAGGAAGCCGACAGCGTCAGCAGCAGCAATCACCCCGGAGATGCAGCCGGTGCGGGCAGAGTCCGCAACACGCATTTTCAACATGCCCTGCGAGACTATCAACGTGTCACGCTTGCAGCAAAAAGGGACATTGGAGAAAAATGTGCAGATCGCAGAAGGCCGTGGGATCAGTCGTTGTTCGAGAAGAAGACGACGACGGTATTTATTACCTAGGGACGGTCGAAACTAATCTCGAGCCATGGATGGCCAATGTTAAACTGAATGGTGTAGATATTCAATTTAAAATCGACACAGGTGCCGATGTAACAGTGCTAGGATCCCTCGTGGTGGAAGAGGAATTACCTGGGATTAAATTAACTCCTACTGCTAAGCGATTGGCAGGCCTAGGAGGAACGAACTTCCGCGCAAAGGGATTCTTCTTAGCAGACTTGCAGTGGAAAGGGAAAACGTGTGAGGAAATAATTTATGTAACTCCTGGAGGCAGAGAGGTGTTGCTAGGAAGGCCTGCGATCCATAAGTTAGGAATATTGAATTGGGTTGGCGTGACAACATTGGGCTCCGAGGCGCCAGAGAAAGCATTTCCAGAGTTATTTAATGGATTGGGAAAAATGGAAACGCCGTACGAGATTCGGTTGGAGAAAAATGCTAAGCCGTATGCAGTGACTACGCCTAGAAGAGTACTAATTCAACAATGGGAAAAAGTAAGACAAGAACTGAAGCAAATGGAAAAGGAAGGCGTTATCTCCCCGGTGGACGAGCCGACGGAGTGGTGTTCACCGATGGTCGTCGTTCCCAAGGCAAACGGGAAGATAAGGATATGCGTCGATTACACAAGGTTAAATGAAAGTGTACGTCGAGAACGGCACATGCTACCGGCAGTGGATGAAATTTTGGCTCGTCTGGGAAAAGCCAAGGTGATGAGTAAAATTGACGCTTGCAGAGGATATTTTCAAATACCTTTGGAAGAGCGAAGCAAGAAGATCACTACATTCATTACGCCATTTGGAAGATACTATTTCAACCGCGTTCCAATGGGTCTGGCATCGTCTGGAGAACATTTCCAAAAAAGAATGTCAGAAACGCTAGCTGGTTTAGAAGGCGTCGCCAATTTACTTGACGACGTCCTAGTTTTTGGTGAATCACGGAAGCAGCACGACGAACGCCTTGAAGCAGTTTTGAGAAGGCTACTTAAAGCGGGAATAACGTTAAATGAAAAGAAATGTAAATGGAGAGTGACGAAATGCCGATTTTTAGGCCATATAGTATCGGCAGAAGAAGGTTTACTCCCGGACCCGGAGAAGATAGAGGCTGTCCGCGAGATGGAGAGACCCAGGACAACGGAAGCGGTGCGTCGATTACTCGGCATGGTTCATTATCACTTAAAATTTTTGGATCACCTGGCCGACGTGACTCAACCCTTAAGAGAGTTATTATCTACCAAAGGAGATCTTCCGTGGACGGCAGTTCACGAAAAAGCGTTCCAAGAAATAAAGAGAAAACTCACCGAAGCACCCGCCTTAGTGATTTTTGACCCTAACAAGCAGTGTAGAGTCTCAGCAGATTCATCATCCTACGGATTGGGAGCGGTTTTAGAGCAGAAGCAAAAGGATGGCGAGTGGAAAACGGTCAACTATGCATCCCGATCCCTGACGGAAACCGAGCAAAGGTATGCGCAAATAGAGAAAGAAGCGTTAGCTTTGACATGGGCTTGTGAGAAATTTACCATTTATATCCAAGGGTCTCATTTCATTTTAAGGACGGACCATAAGCCATTAGTGCCTTTGCTGAGTACCAAACCGTTAAGTGATTTATCCGCGAGATTGCAGAGATTTCGAATGAGACTTCTGGGGTATCATTATACCATAGAACATGTGCCAGGAAAATTATTATATACTCCCGATATGCTTTCTAGAGCTCCACTGGATAGAAGACCACATGATAAGGACGTGATGTCGGAAGAAGAAGACGCTGCGATGGTGGGAGAAGTTGTCAAAGCACTCCCAATGACGGACAGAAGATTGGAAGAAATCCGAGAAATGCAGGAACGAGACGACGTCCTAACAGAAATAAGGGAATACGTCAGGCATGGGTGGCCGGCACACAAGGTGAGCTTAGAACCACATCTACGGAGATACTTCGAAGAGAGAATCTCAATGAGGCCGAAGGGTTACTCATGCATGGACGCAGAGTTGTTATTCCAAAAATTTTGAGGTGAGAGATGCTTTCAAGGATACATCGGGGGCACTTGGGCATTGTAAAATGCAGAGAACGAGCACGAGAAACTATCTGGTGGCCAGGGATATCGACGGACGTTAAAAACACTGTCGAAAAATGCGAAGAATGTCTGGAGCGGCGTCCACAGCCAGTGGAACCTTTGATGCCGAAAACAACCCCCGAACGACCATGGAAGGAGGTAGGGATGGATCTCGTGACTATCCGAAACCAAAGCTTTTTAGTTATCGTCGATTACTTTTCAAGATATCCAGAGGTGACACGACTAACAACGACCACCGCGGCTGCAGTCATTGGAAAAACTAAAGCTATTTTCGCAAGGTTTGGAATTCCGGAGGTGGTTAGATCGGATAATGGGCCACAATTCCGAAGGGAAATGTTTGAATTCGCTAAAGAATACGGTTTCCGACTAATCACGAGCAGTCCAAAACTGGCGAGAAGTAAAGGGCAAGCAGAGGCAGCAGTTAAAATAGTACGAAATATCTTGGAGAAAGAGAAGGAACCCAAATTTAGGGCTACTCGTTTATAGGTCAACTCCACTGGAGACGGGCTACAGTCCAGCAGAGCTTCTAATGGGAAGGAGACTGAGAACGAACTTGCCTGTTTTACCGGCCTCGTTAAAACCATCGTGGCCGGACCTTCAAGACCACCAGCAGAAGATGAAGACAAAGAAAGAGAAGGCGTCGGGAAATTATAACCGAAGACACAGAGCTCGGGAGCTACCCAAGTTAAAACCCAAGGACTGCGTGTGGGTCAATGATAAATATTGCTACGGGGAGATAGTCAACCGACGCAGCGAACCCCGGTCATACGGCGTGGAAATAGACGGAGGCGTGGTACGACGGAATCGAGCATTCCTAGCAGCGGCCCCACCGGCGGTGCAGAGGAGCGAGTCCAGTTCAACGGATCTCCAAGAGGGTGTAACGACAAGGAGTGGCCGGCAGATAAGAAAAACAACTTGTATTTGTGAGAGAGAGAATATGCACTAAATTTTTCTTTCTTTTCAGAGAAGAAAGGGTGTTGTATTGTCATATGCCAGTGATGGCTTCGAGAAAGTTCCTGAGGTCGCCTGACGGTGTTTCAGTACCATGTGCCAGTCGAGGGTTCGAGAAGATTCCCCGATTCCCTCGAGAGAGTTCCCCAAGGTCGACGGAGTAATATAAACGGGCGATCTTCGCCACGGCGCGGAGAGTAGTCAACATGCTCGCAACACGGCACCTCGGAACTCTACCACTTGTATTCTCGGAGAAATAAATTAGTATACTCATTGGAAGTTGGTGTTTTAATCTAAGAAAGAAAACACTACAGGCAAAAGGTAACCTCAGAGTAAGAGGGAACACCAATCGAAGAAAAAGTTTGACCTGTGAAGGGATCATTTCTGAGGAGATGGGTTGTGTTAGTTCACCCAAATGCTTAAGTATGAAGAAGAATGAGGATAGAGAAGGTCAGTTGGCCCAAAAAAGTCGCCAAATTGTCCTTGTTTTCAAAACCTACTAGAATTAAGCAAGGCACACACCGGTGCAGCGTGACCACCTCGGCAATAATTAGCACTTCGCTCAGTGACGAGGGACCCAAGGGTCTGTCCCTCCCTTGCACAAACTGGTGTGGCATGGCGCAACCACTGCTTTTTGACGGTCAGTTGGCAGAGGACTTTCTGGTGCAAAAGTTATTAGCTCATAACAAAGGGCAATGAGCCATCGGAAGGCAAGGCAAGATTTTGCTCCTAGCGACCTTATTCGAAGACAAAAAACCCATGAGGTATTCCTTCATTATATAAACAACATGAAATTGAAAAATTCATTGATAGTTTAGAAAAACAAGCAAATGAGTGCATGACAAATCTCTTGGGGACCTGGAGAGAGTTTTATACACTCAATCCTCAGTTCTGTTAGGTCAAAATGAGGTTTTATTTATATCTCTTCTACAGGAGTAAGGGGCCATTCAGTTCTTCATACTATTTTCGATGTCTTTAAGGAAAGATTAACTTTTGGATGAACATTTTTTTCACAATAGATTAAAATTATGCACGATGAGGAGACACTGAAAACACATTAGGTTATACACCAAGAAAAAAAACATCAGGTAATATTGTGAGATTTTGTTGGTGCTCACTACATAAAATATATGGTTGCAATTTTTGTCCATTTGTGCATAATACCCTGCACAGGTATAACACATGAAATACCCAAATTATTTTCGTTTTATCATCGTGCAGCTCTTCCACAAAGGTATTCCAGATACACAACATCAACTGAGAGAAATTAGAGAAATATATAAATTTTTGAAAAGCTTTACTCAAAAAAATGTTTCATGGTCACCTTCAGTTTCAACATTCAAACAATCGTGAAACTTTCAAGCCTAATTTCAAAAGAATTTTTTAACTTCACAGGTTGGATTATATTTTTGGATTAAAATGCACAAAACAATACAACGCCATATGAGAATTCTTCCATGAAATTGGAGCTCTTTTGAAAAGATAGAGGGGCTTGGTTTTACAACTTACCAAGTTCAATATGGCACACTTTATCTCCCAACCACCATGAAGTTGTATTATACTTGAAATGTTTGTCAGCAATGGCAGTGATGAGATGCTGACCTGTAATATTAAAATGTTACAAAAATATAAGCACAAAAGACTTTCCTAATCTTCATTAACCACATTTGTTCTTGCAATTTCTATGGAAACACAAAGTTCAAGATTACCCATGGATCACAGATGAAAGAATACATTCATAACTTATACTAGACAAGGATATAGTGATGATTCATTCTTCTACAATATTCTCACTAATTAGGAAAGAAGATATAAAACATATCTCTCATCGAAGTAAATGTAAGAGAATTAGCACAGAAAGTCAGCAGAAGGATAAAAATATGTTTCAATGACAGTAGGCTATTTCCAATTACATATTCGCTTTTCTGTTTTATGTCATGTTTTAGCTGACCCAATTTATTTATCCCTTGGTCTTCCTCGTGGGGATTTCCCTTCAATCATGCCCCTTACAAACTCATTATGTCTCAAAGTGTAGCCTATCCACCTGGACATCGTCTTCCTGATAGTTCTCCATATGGTTTTCCCCTTTCCTATTATTCTGTACACCTCCTTATCTCTGATCCTATCCATTCACTTGATCCTCATCATCCACCTCCAGCACCAAGTTTCAAAAGCCTGCATCCTTTTCTGTACCAGCTCTCCAATGCTCCACGTCTCGGAGCCATATAGTGCATCACTCCTTATTAATGTCTTCAGGTACTGCTTCCTTACTGGCAATCCTATTTTCTTTTAACACAACAGTGGTTTTTTCATCATGAACGCTTTTATTGCTAGAGTTATTCTACGCTTGATGACCACTGTACTATGTACTTCTATCCAATTCTATGCATCTTCTCAGGTAGGTGACTGATTCCAATTGTTCAAGCACCTCTCCTAATAGTGTAATGTCTGCCTTCTGCTTCTCTCTTTCAAATACTAGGATTTTCTCTTTCTTAATGCTAATCCTCATTTTATATCCGTCATACTCGATCCATTGTGTTCAAGGCAGCTTGCAGCTTCTCTGGCTATGACTGCAATGTCATCAGCAAAATAGAGCCTGTTGATTTTTTCTCCATTCACCCTTATTATTTTAATTCCCATGTCTTGGGCTTCATTGACTCTTTCTCGCAGGTATATGTTGTATAGTGCCAGTGAAAGATTGCATCCTTGTTGAACTCCAGCGTTTATTTTGTCTCCTATTTTTCTCCTGTCTTTCATTCTCACTGTGGTGACTTGGCACCTATAGAGTTGGTGGATTCTTCTTCTGTGATCAATTCCTAGTCATTCAAGCAATTTGAACATATAGTTTCATTCCACATTATTAATGGATTTCTCCAAGTCAAAAAACACCACAAAGAAAGGTTAATTAACATGTATCATCTTTTCCACGAGAATTTGCCAAGCAACCTCTCTGGTTCCTCTGTTCTTCCAGAGTCCCAATTGGTTGTTGGAGAGGTTTTCATCAATTTTTCTTTCCATTCTTTGGCTGATAAATTATGTGAGTACATATGTATTTTGGACTGATGTAAAAGAAGGCACAGAGTTCTGAGCTCCTCATATCTCTCAGTCGTTATTTTCTTCAGTACTGAAATCGTTACACTCTTCTGAAAATCCTTCAGTATCTTTAGACTGCTGTAGCTGCATTCAACTATACCACACTGGACTTCTTTAGCAGTATTAACAGGGCAGGATTTAGACTTGATAAGATCCTAAGCTATTTGAGATATGGGGCTCTTTATAAGTCCAGATATTCTATGTCAGTGCCAAATATGATATTTGGATACCTAGAGGGTTAAACTGAAATACAATTAAGAAGTATATAGATAGTGAAATAATAAATCTTTAACTTAAAATCTTTTTTATTCATAACAAACTTAAAAATGCAAACTCTGGTAAAAAGGAACAAAAGTTCTTCAAAAGGCACAATTTACAAAGGCTTATTATCTAATTTCTTGAAACATGTTATAAGGAATTAAAGGAAGGATGCGCTAAAAAAATTGGGTAAAGAGTACGGGAAGTCCCGGACGTGCGGCATTGGGACAAATAATGCTGCATTTAAGTATATACATATGACAATTGCTCACTTGGACTATTTATTTTGGGGATCCCAAGAAAGTGGGGGCCCTAAACTATAGCTTGTGTAGCTTATCAGATTGTGATAAACATAGGCGTTCCCCAGGGAAGTATTCTTGGCCCTATCTTCTTATATTCATTAATGATTTGCCATCATCCATCAATGTAAATAGGATAAAACCCATCATGTATGCAGATGATGCTACCTTTATAATATCTGCTGACAATATGACAGAACTGCATTGCAACAGTCAGGACGTATTAAACTCAGTATGGAATTGGAGTACTTCTAACAAATTAAAGTTAAACGCTGAAAAAACACAAATATTATTGTTTAATCATGATTCCTCACAAAGTTTTGGTCAATTAACCCTAAATAATGAGAGTCTTATCCCAGCTGATAACAGTAGATTCTTAGGTTTAATAATTGAAAATTCAGGAAACTGGTCTACATATGTCTCCAATTTAACTGGAAAGCTATCTGCAGTCTTGTATGGTATGAGATTTCTTAGAGACACAGTATCTCAAGATGGACTATTGACTTTATATCACAGTAACTTTGTGAATAAAGCCAACTATGCAATTGAATTCTGGGGATCGGCAATAACACTCCTTAACAAAGTATTTCTTATACAAAAGAGGGCAATAAGAATCATTATGGGGAAATCAAAAACACAATCCTGTAGACCACTATTCGTAGAATTAAAGCTCCTTACAGTGCCATGCCTATATATTTATAAATTATGTGTTTTAATTAAGGTTAACCTTCACAAATTACAGGTTAATAGTGATATTCATAATCACTTGACAAGATCCCATTCAAGTTTACATGTCACCCTCCATAAATAAAAAATAGCCTCTAGGAGCCCCATTGCTGTCGGCACTAAAATGTTTAATTTACTCCCCCATATTTAAGATGTACTACCCCAGAAAATAAGTTCAAGACTGAACTAAAAAAATATCTTGTAAACAAATGTTATTACAGTATACATGAGTTTTATAACAAAGTTTAGTAGTTGTTTTGTATTAATATTGTATTTTGTATTGTTCTATCTCAACTATTAGTTGTTTTTTGTCATCAATTTTGTATCTTGTATATTGATGGAAACATGGAATTCTTTGTTCAATAACTTTTGACGTGTCTTATATCTATGCATTGATTTCTTTGACATATTATCTTTGGACAAAATAAATTATTATTATTATTTGTTACAGTTGTAACATGACCCTCCGAGTCCCCGGCAAGCATCGGGTTTCATTGCCGTCATAATGGCCGGTGACTCGAGAGGGGTTCTGCAGTAATCGCAGCCACGTCCGACGCCCATCGGATATGTGGCTACGCTGCGGTCGGGTCATGCGTCCGCAGTAGACGGAGTGACCCCAGGATGACGGCCTTCTGCATGCGTGCAATTAGTGATTCCGCCTGTGCCACGCAGGACGGAATGCACTTGATGTTATTCATCAGCGAGCCCTTAACTCCACCGAGCACACCTATAATGAGGACCACCAGTATCACAGAGTGTCCGGGGTACATCTGCCGAAGTTCGGAAAGCAGGTCTTGATATTTCGTCCGTTTCTCCACCTCTTTCGCATCCATGTTAGTTTCAGCCGGAGCCGAAAACTCGATCACGAACATGGAGCGTGTGAGGTGGTCGAGGAAAACGATATCAGGCTTGGTCGCCTCCAACTGCCTGGTGGTGGAAAAGGAGTAATTCCACCAGATTGTGCATTTATCGTTCTCCACGACGGACTCAATATCTCCAGGGGCATAGGGCAGCACAGGTGTTTCGTCGATGCCATAATGGTGTCGAAGATGAAAGTATAACACTCGTAGGGCCGCATTGTGCCGAGCTAAATACGCTGACTTGGCGTAATAACTACAGCCGGAGAGAAGGTGACTCAAAGTCTCCGGCTGGGCTCGGCACGCCCTACATCTCGTGTCCGCAACCTCCGCCTTGAATATAATGCGGCGGTACACGAGTGTGTTTATGACACCATCCTGGCACGCAAGGACAAAACCCTCGGTCTCGGACTTCAGACCGGCGGAGCGTAGGAAGGCAAACGTCAGCTCCTTCGATAGCCCATGCTTTTCGATGTTTCGATAGAAACCTCCATGCATGGGCTTATCGGTATGCACCTTGAGCAAGGCCTTCTGCTCGGCTTTTTTTATTTCGAGCTTGAGGACGTCTGCCTTCAATGACAAGATGGTCGTGTCATTGTCGCTTCCGTCGGATGACTGGTTGAAGTGGAGACCGGTTTCGTCAGCTGCCCTCTTTGCCGCCTGGAAGAGAAACGCCCCTGCTCCCGCACTCTAGTGATCTCTCACGAGATTGAGCAGGGGGTCCCTGCTTTTCAAAACTCGGCAAGCTGTACCCAGGACAACTCTGTGGTGGAGACACTCCAGACTCAATAGTCCTCTACCACCTACATTGCGAGGGAGATACAATCTGGCGACAGAAGATTTCGGATGAAGACTTCTATAGATGGTCATCATCTTCCTCGTTCCCCTATCGAGGTTCTGCAACTCGTTGACGTTCCACTTCATGCATCCGAAGGTATACAGCAGTGTAGGAACCACGAACATGTTCGTGGCAAGAACCTTGTTCTTGCCTGACAGTTCAGAACTCCAGATGTTCCTGAGAGTCTGTCTGTATTTGGCGGTGACCCTTTCCTTCACTGCTGCAACCTCCTGCATTCAGCGCTGGGGGACGCCGAGATATTCATAGCTGTCATCGTCCTCGAGGTGACGAATGACGCTCCCGTCAACAAGTTGTACGTCTTCCTTGATCTCCGAAAATCTTCCTCTCGCCAAGTGGATGGATGCACACTTGTCCAATCCGAACTCCATCCCTATAGCCTCACTGTATTCCAGTACGGTGTCCAGGGCAGTGCGAAGGTCTTTTGCATTAGAAGCGTACAGCTTCAGGTCATCCATATAAAACAAATGGGTGACCTTATGCTTCCTGTCACCTGGAACACCACACATGTATCCTTTACCTCGTCGCAGCCAAAGGGACAGGGGTAGGAGGGAAATACAGAACAGTAAGGGGCTCAAGCTGTCGCCTTGAAAAACGCCACGGTGGTATGTTACCAACTCTGTGGAAACTGACCACTTGCCTGAGGTCAGAACGAAGCGCGTTTTCCACAGTGGTAACAGGCGTTGGATGCAGGACACAACCTCAAGGTGGACTTTCATCAACTTCAGCATGGCGATCAAAAGCTCATGCGAAGTGGTGTCAAAAGCCTTCTTGTAGTCCACCCAGGCCATTGATAGGTTTCGCTTATGCCGGATGGCATCCTGGCATATGCACCTATCAATGAGCAGGTTGTCCTTGCATCCCGCGATTCCCCGCTTTGAGTCCCTCTGCTCGTACACCTCCTCCCAAACCGGCTGGACTTGGTGTAGGATAAGGTCGCTCAAGTTCGAGGTGAACGCCTTATATACAGTGTTGAGGCAGGTTATAGGGCGGTAGTTCTTTGGATTGGACAAGTCTCCCTTCTTAGGTATCAGAACCGTGCGTCCCTCAGTCAGCCAAGGTGGAATTGGTTTTCCACCATTTAGAAAGGACGTGAAGATTCTGGCGAGGTGTTGGTGGGTGGAAGTAAATTTCTTCCACCAGAAGTTATTCACGGCATCCATTCCTGGAGCCGAGAAATTCTTCTTGCCAGAGAAGGCCTTCTTCACGTCACTTTCGGTGACTGAAAGAGGTCCACCCACATCTTGTAGGTGGCGGTCACAAACCTCTTTAAAGAGGCCTATGGCCGGAGTGTCTCCGTTGAATGGCTTCGACGTTTCGTATATTTCCTTCCAGAAACGTTCAACCTCTTGGACGGGTGGCGGAGATTCAACGACAGGCGGAGGTGGTTGAAAGAGACGGGACGGGTGAAGTAGAAAGGTGGCATTTTCTCTCACGCCCCTACTTCTCTTCAGGAGTTTTTTCCGGGCCGTGGTGAGTGCCCGTTCTCTATCGACCGCGTGCTGCTTAATGGTAAGCAGCACGCTTTTATTCAGCGTGTGATGGTTTGTACCTGAGACTGCGCACTATGCGCCGAACTTTAGGAGTGAAAGTTCGCCCAGATAAGATGTATTCCATCACACACTGAATTCTCGACGCCTGTTGTCTCGCCTGCATGATCTTGGCCTCCAACTGTTCAAGCCTCTTTGCTGTTTTGTCCTCCCAAGAGGTGTTCCTTTGGGAGTGAGCTATAATTTTGGCAGCAGCATAGACCACACAATTTACCGTCCAAAGGTCCGACGTTTCTGTTAGGATTTCGTCGATAAGACCATTCAACTGGGGCAGGTGGTTACCCCGCAGAGAGATCTTCCGGTGGATGTCTCTCTGCCTAGGTTGTCCATCATCATAACATATTGTGCTTAATAACCGCGTTCGTAGTTCAGAGACGGCCTGACCAGCTTCTTCCCCATTTGGCCGAGAGACAGACACGAATGTCGTTCTTGCCTCAGGCGGTGGAGAGGCTGCCTGTGTCGGGGAGGGTGGTCTGGCCGGTGGTGTGTTCCTCTGAACTGGCGGTTGGTGGAGAGTTTCCTTTTTCCGCAGGTGTTTGGCATAATCGTGCAGATTCTGCTGCGATAGGTGGCTGTGTTCTGGATGCATCTCACACCACAAAGAGTGCATCCTTGCCATATACCCCCTGCGTTCGGGCTTGCTGGCAGCATGGCATGCGAGGAGGTCGCCCCTTAGGGCTTCCATCCACTGCATCCGGGCTCCCTTCTGAGGTTGTGAATTTTCATTGCCACACCCAACTGTACTAGGGCCCCCATCCGAGAGGGGCCGGTTGTGGGTGGCTTTTTCTTTATTCCTTTTTGGAACCAGATTGACTGCGTGTGGGGTGGTTAGCCCCACACGCAGACGTCCACCATTAGCCGGCAAAGCCGTTACCAGGTACGCCACGTGGAGGCTGGTGGTCCGGTTTTTGTACCCTTATTATTATTATGTGTAAATCCTGGACTGGGTATTACATAATATGATGTTGGACTAAGTAACTTTGTGGAAATTTGACATGTTAAATAATTACCCTTGTTGGTAATACTCCACACTTATGTTTCATCGGGGTTGCTACAGGAAAAAGATAATAAAAAATTCAGGACTTCTCCACGTTTTCCAGGCCAATATTTTTATTTTTCCGGGTGAAAATATAGATTCACCAGTAAGTGTGTATTTTAAAGAAGGCACAAAGGAGAATATGCACACTAACACATGTCCTACACCAATGCAGCACTGCCACATCCACTCTGAAGGAAAATCGGCTTCCTTTCTGATGGCATATTATTCTTAGGTCTCAGCCATGATGAGGGCCACCAATTAATTGTATGTAGAGATGGGAAAATTGCCGTAGTTTTCATCTGAGGTAAATTACCACGGTAAATTACAGGTAATTTTTGAAAATTACCGTAATATTCCAGTATTTTCCAGTTTTAAGCATTAAACAGAAAATGTATGGTTAAATAATAATGCCAATAGCAAAAGGAAGGGGATACGATGTTTAAACCATACCTAATGCAACATTAATCTGTTATAAATTTTAAAAATTGTAAAAAGAAATACGGCAGCAACACGCAATATCGCTTTCTTTTGTCAAAGTATGAGAAATTTTCAAGAAGAATATTTTAAAGCTTTTCTTATAATGTTATTATTTAAGTAAAATATTCCAAAAATGAGTTGTACATGCCTCAATTTATTATTAAACACGTAGGAAATGTGGACTTGGCTTAAAAGAACATGTTGGGAATTTATCTGTATGAAAAATTATCTCAAACATAGGGGAATTATCTAGAATATTACCGAAAATTACGGTGATTTTCAAGGGACGCGGTAAATTGCCGTGGTAATTTTCAAAGTGGCCCATCTCCACTTGTATGTATAAAATTTGAGGAGAAATAATATTCTAGCTTCCTCAGCATGAGTGTAAAGAAAAGGACCTGAAAGTTTATTTTTGGGACAAAATTAATTTATTAACACCAAGTAAGAGCTCCAATGCTACATTCACTCAACGTACTAACATTCCCAAGTCCACTCACACACCAACAGACACCACACACAAACAGGACACCAGCCTAATAGAAAACAATCAGATTTGGACTTGAATAAGAATTTTTCCATGCTAATTTCTAATTTTCCATGGTTTTCCCAGGTAGATAACGCCGTTTTCAATTTCCATGACATTTCCAGGAATTCTAGATTTTCCAGGCCTGTAACAACCCTCTGATCAGTTTCAACTTTTCAATGTTGGCACTTCAACTCTGATGATGAAGTCACAACCTCAAAACTGGTCAATGTATTAAACAGTGAGTGGAATACATATTATGTACCAAGTTGTTGATTCTCTACCACTTCTTTATCAGAACCATCAAGTGTCTTGACCATTTCTCCATTTATGTATATTGTCTGTTTCCAGAGCCATTTTTATCTTAAACTCTTTTCAACTACCATCTCTAATTTACTCCTACGGATACCAGGGCCTCGGTCGTCTTGGTCCATGTCCTCCTAAGTCCTCTTTTATTTTCCTCAAAACCTAATCCAATGAAGAACTTAATGGAGAAATATATACCAGAATCATTTTTCTCCACCCTGATAACAGAAGCCGGGAAGTCCTAGATATGGAAATAAAAGTACAAGGACAGCATATAAAGTTGGTTATATTTGCAGATGACCAAGTGTCGATAAGTCGATGAGGGATTGCAGGCATTGGCATTAGAAAATCAGTTCATGAAATATGGATTGAACATAAATCATGAGAAAACAAAAGCAATGAGTTTATTTTTGAACAAAGACAGTGAGGCTGGTCACAAAAGTAGGAGGGCAAAAACTGGAGCAAGTAGAACAATTTCATAACGTGGGAACTACATTGGAGGGAAAAGGGCAGAGAGAAGCAAGGAAATTAGAAGGAAAATTGCACCATTGATAGCAGCATTCGGCAAAAGGAGGGAGCTCATGATGGGCACCTTGATTGAGAATGTAAAGACAAGGTTGGCAAAGAGTTTTAAGTTGGAGTGTAGTGTTGTACGGTGCAGAAACAGGCCCTCTGAGGAAAAGACTGCTGACATTTCGGAAGTGCTTGAGAAGTAGAATGAAGAAGGTGCAATGGACGAAAAGGAAGATGAACAAGGAAGTGCTCAGCATGGTGGGTGAGGTAAGGAAAATGCTTGAGGAAATTAGGAGAAGGCAGACTAGGTGGTTGGAACAGGTAATGTTTAAGGGGATGGGTAAGGGTAAGGGGAACAGGGTAAGGGGATGTTTAAGGCAGTGAAAGGAGAGAACGATGTATGGCAAGCGGGGGTGGGGAAGAAAGAGAATAGGAAGGAATGGATTGGATGAAGGGAGGTTGAACACAGACCTCCAGCTCTAAATGATTAGTAATAGTAATAGTGGTTTATTCACCAGTGACCATGCTTACACAGAAGTAGGTATAGGATTCGTCATAGTACATTATATGTATACATAAAATCAGTAAAATAAAAGAAAATAATCACAATATTCATACATAATGAATGATGATTGCAGAAATACATTATACACTTCCAGTTGGTTACCATAGGTAATGTCACTTTCATCTAAACCTACCCTTACCAGTAGATCACCTCTAATTATAATACGTAGCATGAAAGTGAGGGTACATCATCATCATCCCTAAATATTTTTCACAAATAAATACAGAATAAAAATTCTAAAATAAATAGGCAAACATTACAATAATCACAACGCTACATACCAGTATGCTGTTGCATTCTGTCAAAACGTAGATCCCAGTCAACAACTTGTTTTACGGTTTGGCCCACTGTGAACGGTTGCCTTATTGTGTGCACCACATCTTCTCCCCTTCTTTCAATCTGCAAAACCTCCTCTCCATCAATCCAACCCTGATCACTTGGCTGTGCAGGAAGAACAAAAAAGGGGACAAATTTCCACCAGCCCATACCTACATGGCAGATATGCATGCTATTAGGACATGTAGACCAAGCGAATTTAGAAAACACTGTGAAGAATTTCATCTAACAAGCATGAGTAAAAATAAACCTAGGGTATAATTAGGTATTCCCAAGAATCAGATTCTACCATGTGGTAATACCTATTCCAGCTTATAATAATATCTAATCATGCATGCATTACGCTTTATTATAGATATCATGCAGATGATCAGTGTGGCGGAGCTTCTAGTTCTAAGTTCCACCACTCCAGAATGCCACCTGCCTGAGGCCACAGCCCAAGGGTTTCTGATTTGGCCGCTAGGACTCGGAATGTATGCTGATCATATAGTGTGCAGCTTATGTGAGACACATCCACCTCTAAAGTGCGACCCTATGTTACTCCAGCCTTCCGTCGCCAGGCATTCGAGTCCCTACACAACCTTGCCCACCCCGGAGTGAGAGCCACCACCAAATTAGTGACCTCCAGATTTCTGTGGCCGTTCATTGCAAAAGATTGCCAGCAGTGGGCTCGTTCCTGCATTCCCTGCCAGCGATCTAAAATTTCACGGCAAGTCTCCTCGCCCCTTAGTGACTTCACCCTGCCCAGTAGGAGATTTGAACATGTTCACATCGACCTCGTTGGTCCCCTACCCATCTGCCATGGCTAACGCTTCTGCCTCACCTGTGTGGACCGCTTTACGCGATGGCCAGAGGCTATCCCAGCGGAGTACATCTCCGCCGAAACCGTTGCTCGCACCTTCCTTTGTGATTGGTTGTCACGCTTCGGCATGCCTCAGTGGATCACCACCGACCAGGGCAGGCAATTTGAAAGCGCCCATTTCCGCCAGCTCTTCAACATGTCAGGTTTGGTTCATCTTAGGACATCTACATAACACCCAGCAGCAAATGGCATGGTGGAGCGATTCCACCGTCAGCTGAAATCTGCCATCCGCTGCCATGCTACGCAGCAGTGGGTCAACGTGCTGCCCACCAACCTTATGGGTTTCCGCTCCGTGCTGAAGGAGGATATCCAGGCCACCCCTGCGGAGCTCGTGCATGGCGAGTCAATACGCCTCCCGGGCGAGTTCCTCTCCCCCACCAGTGGCCCCACCCTCAACCCTACTGCCTTTGTCTCTCAGCCACGGGAGCACTTTCGAGGCCTGAGCCCTCGACCAGCGGCACGGCTTGGCACCGGACATGCCTTTATCTTCAAGGACCTGCCGTCCGCTACCCATGTGTTTGTGCACCACGACGAGTGCCATGGTGCCCTCCAAGCACCATACGATGTACCATACAAGGTCCTGCGGCGGGATGACAAAATCTTCAAGGTTCAATTCCCAAACCGTGATGCCAACATCACTATTGACGGCCTCAAACCAGCCTACATAGTTTCTGAGGAATCCATCACCCTGGAGAAAGGAAGCGAGACTATCATTCCCATCACCAGAAGGCAGCCACCAACCCAGGAGTTGCTTCCCACAACTACTCTGCCTGCCAGTGGTCCCATGACTGCCCCTGCTGCTCCAGATTCAGGGGGAACCCTGTCCAGCGGCTGCCCTAGGAGACGTGTCCGCTTTCCACGACACCTGTTAGACTACCAACTATAAAATCCCTTTTTCACCCCATCTACTTTTTTTCTATACCCAGAAACTTTTTCCAAACCCATTTTTTTTTAAACCTTATTGCTATTTTTGTTTTCTTTTTTTTTCATTTCATGCTCAGGTATATCACTGCCATGGGAGTAATGTGGCGGAGCTTCTAGTTCAAAGTTCCACCACTCCAGAACGCCACCTGCCTGAGGCCACAGCCCTAGGGTTCCTGATGCGACCACTAGGACTCGGAAGGCCCGAGCCAAACAACACCTGCAGGGACTGCGGAAGAACCTGTAGCTATCTACGATGTAACAATACCGAAGAGTGAGAGAATTTGACTCACATACTTGTACTGATATAAATTGGCATCTGAATAAACGTGGTCCGCTGTATTTGCCTATTTTCATTTGAAGAGTGGTTCAGCATCCAGATTCCCTTCAATCAGCATGATATCTATAATAAATACTAATGAAAGTAAATTGTCAGAGACTAGAATAGGGGGAAGAGGACTAACAGCTGAGGTCATTTGTACCATTGAGGGGCAGGTGGATAATTTGGTAGAGGTAGAATTAACACAAGAATGGAGGAAAGAAACTGAGCATTAGTATTCTCTCTCTGCGGTAATAAACACAAATATCAGTTCACAGCAGTTTGGTTGATGTATGTCCTCTATTCTTTGCAATTCTCCAACTCCCTTTTCATCACTTAATAATACCTGCAGCTCACATATTTCATTATCTACTGCAGTCACCCCTGGATCTTTTCCCATTCACATGTCTCTCTAGTAGGTATAGTATTTAAGAGTCTCCGATGCCACGATAAATGTCCTACGAGCAAGAATTTTCAGTTTACAATTTTTCTAAGAACTCCAGAATTAGTATAAGCCTACTCTTAACAAAAGGTACCAAGGGGACCACAATTTAACATTCCATGGACAGAGAAGTGAACTGGAAAGGCTCTGCTCATGACAACCCAAGTAGGGATCAAGTTTTCACTGAAAAATCTCCATCACTGTCAGGATTCAATCTCAGCCCCTCAGGATGGGAATCCAGGACTCTAGCCACCACACGAACCCAAGTTCTCTTAGATTTGACCACCCTAAATGACTGCCAACGACAAATATAAAATCATTTATTGGATTTTTGGCCTATGCTTAGTAAGACACAATTACTTAGCAGAGAACTATGGCTGTTTCATTGTCAACTAGGTATCGGTGCTGTGCTATATATACAAACAAATAATACCAGGTACCTGTCCTCCACCTTCAGGAAAAAGAACTGAATCTTCAAGCAATACTTCATAGGCTTTGACTGATTCTTTCTTGTCATTGATTGGTATGCTGGCCAAGACTTCTTTACATGATTTCACCGTAGTGGTAAACTGAGGGTATAATATAAAAAATTCTAAAATTATATTTCATAGGCACAAATTAATACACAAAATTCAAATGATATATTGAAATTAACTTCATAATATTTTGATGAATACTCAATTTTTACCACAATAATATTGCATTGTTAATTTCCAATATTTTACAGGAATCTTTTTAAAAATTACGTTAACACACTTAGCACAAAGTAAAAATTAATCCACCGGGAAATGACTTTTCTTATTTGTGCAGGAAATTTATGGGAATATAGAGGGAAGCATATATAGCTGCAATACAATTGAGCAGTCTTCAGAATGACAATCATTGGAACATAATTCTAAATTTTTAATGTCATTAAAAAGAATCAGCTCACTTCCGATGTTTGAAGGAGATAGTGGTGGGTGGATATGAAAAGCTGCACATAATGGAAACTCCCACACACCCTGTGATTGTGACCTAGAGGCAACATGTCAGATTTGTGACAAACAAACACCACTAAAATATTTGATTTTGCCACTAATTTCACCTCATTAGCCTCTTTAGGTACAGAGATGGAGAAGGGAGCCAAGACGATGGAACAAAGAAGTCTTTATGGGGTTGTGGAGAGAGTGGCATCTCAAATAGAGAGTGATGAGGTGGGAGGTTCAATGTCATGACGGTGATCATTATATATTAGGTAATAGCACAGAGAAAGCATGCTTACAGGCTCACTCTATCATAATAGGATTTAGGCTAATTACTAATAGGTAATCTACCAATTATCACAGATTAAAATGGAAGTGAGTTAAAATCCTTTAAGTTATTATGCGCACAGGGCCCTATCTACCACTAAAATTTCTTTATTCGTTTCAGCATATGTCCTGCCCTTCTTCATTCGGTCCATAAAGGCTGTTTTAAATGAGAGGCATTTTATTGCACAATTTGAAGTAGCATCTGTTTTTGAATTGCGATAATGCAAGCTCGGAATTACATCAGGGACTATTTTATCATCTCTTGTTCATGCATCCATTCTAGCAATTTGCCACTTTACATGATGCAATTTTTAATGCACATCAACAGGGCCGGATTTAGACTTGATAAGGCCCTAAGCTATTTGAGATATAAGTCCAGATATTTATGTCAGTGCCAAATATGATTTTTGGATACCTAGAGGGTTAAACTGAAATATAATTAAGAAGTATATAGATAGTGAAATAATAAATCTTTAACTTAAAATTGTTTTTATTCATAACAAACTTAAAAATGCAAACTGGTAAAAAGAAACATAAGTTCTTTCAAAAGGTACAATTTACAAAGGCTTATTATATAACCTCTTGAAACATGTTATAAGGAATTAAAGGAAGGACGCGCTAAAAAAATTGGGTGAACATTATGGGATGTGCGGCATTGGGACGTGCTGCAGTATACTTAAGGAAAATGACAATTGCTCACTCGGACAATTTTTTGGGGCCCCCAAGAAAGTGGGGGTCTAAGCTATAGCTTGTGTAGCTTATACGTAAATCCTGCACTACACATCAACACGTACATCAGATTGTGCATAAAAATGCCTCATGTAAAACTGCCTTAAAACCTATCCTTTTCCTTCCCCCTTCCCAACATCCCCACTTTCAATCACAGCCGTAAGCAACCCTTCACCCCTCATAACCCCATAATACCCAGTTTTTCTATCTCCCGGCAAAGCCCCCAACAACTGTCCTGCAGATAAGAATATCGATAAGATATTACGGACAAAACTACATAGGCTTTTACGCAACCGTTACTGTCAGCTGAACAATTATGCTGCCGATATCTAAATGACCAATAGCAATCGCTTCAAGTTGCAGAAATCTTACAGCACCTTGTCATCACGAGATTGATCTCTGCTGCAATCATGCAGCAGGGTTGACAAGAATATCCCTCAGGTGCCACTAGATGAGAGCAATGTTGCAAACGGTGGCATTTCTGTAATAAGAGATTGCCAGCGTTGTACTGCACAGATTGCCAACGTTGACATGGTTACAGCGAAATTGCTGAAATACTGGCAAGCTTTATGGAAGCATTGTGCAACCTGACTTGCATGCTACGAGGTGAGGTTGGGAATTTATATAATAGCTTAAATGTTCTGAATTTTCATTTTAAAATACCTCCACCGTTCAGCCACATTAATTACATTAACATCTTTGCATCAAAAGGTCCAGCTTTGTCAAGATGTTTCATCACACATCTACATAATTTTTTGCTTAAAATCTAATACATGGTCCCCTTCCTAAGATATCCCAGACCTTGCACTTTTGATTCAAACACCAGTATTGAGTCTTTAAATAAGCTGATACGTAGCTAAAAGTGCTGATGAGGCGAAACTAATAGTGCATTACAATTCATTTTACTTAGGAAGTAATGCCATTGTCACATTGTTGATCTCCCACACCGTTATTCCTGTGCTTATCACATTTGCATAAAATATTTTACCTCTGTTTTAAAGCTATCACTTTTGTATAAAAATACTTTTACCTCTGTTTTGAAGCTATCTCTCTGGCAGCAGAGAACCATTTTTTCTTCAATTTATAATGGCAGACAAAGAGATGAAAATACCCTGTTCCAGGATCTACCTAGGTATGGCGATATTTCTATCGCTCTCTGAAAGTTACAGCGATGGTTTATTATAACATATAGGCCCTTCATTTCATTTTGACAATTTTGATACTTCACAGCTCACCGTACGTTCAAACACCCTCACATGCCCGAAAATCCTATTGGATGTGAACGAATTACGCTACGCCGATGTTTCTTTGTTTACGTATTTTGAAACCGCGGTGGTTTTCCTGGATTATTTGTAGTGATAAGTAATAATTTGGAGTATGGATTGCTGAGACGCCCTCATATTTCCACTTCTGTCAGGGAATAAGCTGCGATAATAGTTTATTGATAAAATTAGGAGTTCAAAGATTATGTGATAGTGGATTGAAAAACTGATTAAGCATGGAATCCAAGTACTGTGCGTATTTATGTAAACTTAATTCAACTGGAGAATCCAGGCGGAAAAAGATCAGTTCTCCCGAGGTAAGTGAGGAATTTTTCGAGAACTCGCATTTGTAGAAACTAAACCCGACTGTTTCGAGTGTTTGACTACTGTTTCCCTATGTTTACAGTTCAGAATTGGTCGATCGAAGCAAGCAAACTTGTGTCTCACTGATGTCTCTGTATCGCGAAATCATTGCGTAATTTTATCATCAAACGGTGAGTGGTGCGTGAGGAATGAGGTAAGTGATTTGAGCTCCTTCACTGTTGTGGTTAATGTACTTTACGATAGGGAGAAGTCAGTCTCTGGACACACCATGTTGAGGTCACAGCAAATGCCATAGCCATATGAATTTCATTTGACTTTATGAGTGTGAATGAGGATCTCATTTTCGAATCTGCTGGTATCAGATTCAAATATGCTGAGCATTTTTTTCATGTCATTGTTCTGTATCGATCTCCGCTAGCTTGTTTTGATTCCTTCTGTGACAAACTGGATTATATGAACTTTTTTCTCTTCTTAATCGTTCCCCCAGAAATATTGTGACCTTATTAACTAGTCACTCCTCCTGGGTGAATTTCCCGACATTTTGAAAATCTCAAAGGTAATTCCAGAATATAAAAACAAAGGAGATAAGAACTCAATAAGTAATTATAGGCCCATATCTCTTCTTTCACAATTTTCCAAAATAATGGATAATGTTTACTGTACTAGGTTGATGGAATTTTTGGAGAAGCACAATGTAATATCCCAGTCACAGTTTGGTTTTTGCAGAGGGAAGTCAACTGCCCAAGCTCTCTTTTCTGCAGTTGACTTCATTGTTGAACAGCTGAACAACAGTCATGTTGCCCTGGGAATTTCCTTTGACCTCACTAATTCCTTTAATTCTGTAGACCATGAGTTACTTCTCTGGGAATGTGTTAGTATAGGTATAAGAGGTGTAGCATACAGTTGGTTAAAGTCGTATTTGTCCAACCGTCAGCAGGTAGTAGAGATATGCAAGGATGGGAAAAAGTTTATTTCTGATGCACAAGTTGTATCCACTGGAGTTCCCCAAGGCTCAATCTGGAGTCCTGTCCTCTTCCTCATTTTTGTTAACGACCTATCAGTGACCATGCTGCAAATAAAACGTGATAAGGTAGTAATGTATGCTGATGATGTAAATTTCCTAAGTGGCCAACCAGGCTATAATGGCCTTGTGAAGGTATGCAATGAGACTATAGTTAGGATGTCTGATTGGTGCTGGGGCAACAAACTATGTTTGAACGAGAAGAAAACACAGACTATTCTTTTCGGCTTCCTCAAGACGTCTTCATAAATTGCATTCTTGCATTGATGCAAATCTTCAACTGGGGGATTGGGTTAAATTTCTTGGTGTCCTAATCGACCCACTATTAAATTGGTCTCACCAAATCGAGAATTTGTGTAAAAATTTAAACTCTGCCTACTATTTATTGTCCACAGTTAAACACTCACTAAGTGTTGAAGTGCTCAAAAGTGTTTATTATGCATATTTTTATTCTCATGTGTCGTATGGTATTGTTATTTGGGGTTCTTCCTCCTTACTAATCAATACTTTTAGAATTCAAAAGAAGATAGTAAGATCTATGTGTAATGTTAGTTCGCAGGTTTCTGTGGCGTTGATCTAATGATTTCAACATTTCTCGGGTTGCATCCGCGTCAGTTGTCATTCAGCACAACAGTTTCGCCAGCTATCCTGCTGGCGTCCTTCACCTGAGGACGCCAGCAGGATAGCTGGCGAAACTGTTGTGCTGAATGACAACTGACGCGGATGCAACCCGAGAAATGTTGAAATCATCGAAGTGTAATGCCCAGTTCAGGAGCCATTGCCGACCTCTTTTAAAAAAATTAGACTTGCTTACTGTGGCATCTATTTATATTTATTGTACATTGGTTTTTACCAGGGAAAACTTGTCTTGGTTTGTAAAAAATGAGTGTTATCATGAACACAATACAAGACATATAACTGATCTACATGTTATTCAGCAAAATTTTAAGTTCTCTTCTTCAGGTCCCAGAGTTATGAGTATTAAATTGTACAATGCACTTCCGGTGCATTTAAAAAACACTCCAACAATGTCTGCATTCAAATGCCAGCTAAGGAAGTTCCTGATGTCAAAGTGTTTTTATAGTGTGGAAGAATACTTTTTGTAGTGTTAATCTGTTCGTGCCTTTTTTGTGAACCATTTCATCTTTTTTTATCTTGACCTGTCCAATACATTCCTGTAATGTCTCCAGGACAGAATAAATTATTATTATTATTATATGAGGAAAATGTTTGCGGTATAGGCTGAAATTTTACTTAGCACCGTTCGACTGTATGTCAGAGGAAGCTATAGGGGCATACCACATTGAACTGAAGGAACTGAGACCCGCTCCGAATAAAACGAAGAACAGAAAAGGCATTGGAATATTTGGAATTAATTCTGAACAGATTAAGTATGGGGGGATATAACATTATAAAATATAAATTTACATCTGTGAGACAAACACGAAATAAATGGAGAGGAGTCAAGGCCATTTCTTTGTTTAAAAAGGGAGAACGAAGTAATGCTGAGAACTATGGAGGTATTAGTATTCTGAATTCTGCTTATAAAATTATCAGTAAAATAATTAATGAAAGAATTCAAACTCTAATAACATGCTAGTCGAATAGCAAGCTGCCTTCTGAATAGGAAGGCCTTATGCAGGCGATGTCTTTACGTTGAAACAGATAATAGAGAAACAAAGAAAATTTAACGTATATATGCGCCTGCTTTCGTAGATAATGAAAAAGCATTTGACTAAATTAAAAGATACCTGCTATGATCAATAATGATAAAAGAGGATATTTTATATAAAAATACCAAAATTATTATTACAGTATTTTCTGGTAGATAACCTGCGTGTTATCTATACAAAAAATGATAAAAATAATAGTGCGTGATATACAACGGAAAATCTAGTTTAATTGAATATTGAACTCGGAAACAAATGACTAAACAATACTCACTTACTAGGGCAATTTTATTATAACCAACATATTGTAAATGTTAATGTAATTATATAATTAATTTCAAAATAAGAGTAAGTATTGCAAAACATTACAGTGGTGAAAAAACATTGTCTGCATAACACAAAGGAGGAAAGCATAAAAAAGGAAACTTAAGTAATTAGTACAAGAATTACATTAAAACTTGCAAACATAAATTTTCTATCTAACTTGCAAACATAAATCTTAGTCGAAACCATAAAATTCATCTCCCGAGTCACACTGGAACGAATCCATAGTTCGCAGTATTTCCACTGGAAGATCAGCAACTTCGCTTTCCTCAGTAGCTTCATCGTTTTCCGAGTCTGTTGCTTCTGTAACCTGCAAATCCCCAAATGATTTATGAAAACCTCTTTGGACGCAAGTTACTGTCACAGAATTCCAGCTTTCCGATATCCATTTGCATATTTCCTCATAAGATGGTCGCTTCATCTTCCCAGAGTTTGTATATTCATGGACACCTGCAATCATCCATTCCTCCCACTTAGCTCGAAGTTTTGATTTGAAGGATTTATTCACCGTTAAATCAAGGGGTTGAAGTTTCTTTGTCAGTCCACCAGGTATAATTGCTACCTTGGAGTATTTGTTGACCAATTTCTTTACTTCGGGCATAAAATGGGCTCGACATGCATCCATAATTAAAACAGATTTGGGGCTGAAGAAAGCATGTTTACGTTTTTTCCAAACATTATCCAACCAGGTCTTCATCATTTCTTTATTTATCCATCCTTTTTCATTTGCGGTAACAATAAGGTCTTTCGAAAAACGCCCCTTGGAATGGTTTGTTCTTGTTTGGAATGGTTTTCCTCTTAAATATCACCATAGGAGATAGCTTGGAACCATCTGACGTTACTCAGGCAATAAAATCTGTACTGTGGGTAAACTGCAACTAAGCTAAAACTTGACTAAACTGGGCATTTAGCTCAGTTCCAGTCCAGCAAACTGTGCTGGACTGTACTGTGGGAGATTTAATCCAGGGTGAAAAACACTGTGACTGTACTGCAGCAACTGTACTGTGGATAGGGCTGCACTGTAACAGTGCTGCATCGCTGTGCTGTAACTGTACTATAGCATCAACTGTACTGAAACAGTGCTGTAACAAAGTGCTGGAAGTGCACTGTGGTGCCTACTGTACTGTAACAGAGCTCTTCTTAACAAGGCTTTAACTGTACTGTGGCATCAACTGTACTGTAACAGTGTTGTAACACAGTCCTGGAAGTGCACTGTGGTACCTTCTGTACTGTAACAGAGCTCTCCTTAACAGGGCTTGGACTGTGCTGCAACACAAATTGTACTGTAACAACGCTGCATCACAGGGTTAGAACTGTACTGCAGATCAAACTGAGCCATATCACTGCTAGAAGTGTACTGTGGCACAAACTGCAATAAAACATCTCTAACATAGGATTGAATTGTATCCTACCTAAAATATTTCTATGCATACTAATTGGTTCCTACATTGAACTTCAAATGGCCTTACACTTTGAGGATTAGCAATATAATATATCGTCTCTACATTTTTTCTCATTGATGGTAGGAGGCATAATATTATGTCCTGTGGCATAATATTAATAATTGTTGTACAATTTTGGCTTCCATATCTGCATGGTATCAAGTGAAGTAACTTATTTAATACATTTACTTTCAATATTCACTTATGCACATATTTTTGGAAAAAAATTCCATCCTTATCTATCAGTAACCCCATGGAATTGTTCCAAAGTCATGGAAAAACGGCCCACCAGGAGCAAAGGCACCCCTTTGAAATAGGCCACCCTCAAAGTGCTATAGAGTACTGAAGAACCACTTCCTAAAACATTTGGTATCACGTGATTTATACTACCATCACTCTGTGTTTTCAACCCGAAGGTTGATTATGATAGGTGAGGATAGAACTTACCCCGGACTAAGCTATTGCCGTGTGAAATTTACACATTCAAGGATTGGGGGCCAGTTCCTTTCCATGAGCCACCCATGATTTCCAATAGCCAGAAAATCGCACCATGAGGATTTTAGGTGGGGGTGCCCAGAGAGACTTTCCCAGGATTTGAACCCGGGACCCTCCGGTGCATAGCCCAGTGCTATTGATGATGGAGGTCATGGTGGCCTAGTGGGTAGAGCGCTGGCCTACGGACCGGAGGATCCCACGTTCAAATCCTGGGAAAGTCTCTCTGGACACCCCCACCTAAAATCCTCACGGTGCGATTTCCTGATTGTTAGAACTTCGTGGAAAATTGCAGGTGGCCCAGGGAAAGGAACTGCCCCCCCTACCCACAAGACATCACACAAGACAGGTATTGCCCAGTAAAGCAAAAAGTATTTGTAGTGAATATATTCACTAGTTTTGTAAAACTTGTTGTTGTTTTCACTTGTCTTGTTTTTCTTCAGAGTTTATCCATGTCTTTGGATGAATTTTAGTCAATGTTCCAGTTGGCTTCTTCGGGTTCATTGAAGTGTCGAAGGAGATTCGGCTGGACATAAATATCAGTCTGGCCAAATGAGTCCTAATGAACTCTACTGCACTCTATTGGACTCTACTGGATCCCAACTGTTTTATACTGTTATGGGTACAGTATAAGCCTACTGAAATGTACTGGTTTCTATAAACCAACTGAACTGTTTTCTACTGTTCAGATAGGTAGGGACAGATAGGTGCAGGCAGATATATATAGGTAGTTAATAAATGGCACTACAAAATTTAATCAATAGAAGAGCATTGTATTTTGGTGCATAAACAATCAAATAGGTACCTAATCAGATACGTATACATGATTAAAAATTCAAAAAGACGTACAAATTTACATATTTAAACAAAACTGTTTAAATGGAACTGAGCTTACACACTCACAATTATCAACCTGAATTTGAACTGCGACACATTTAATAGTGGAAAATTGTGCACAAAACTTCCCTCCTCTACCAACTACAATTTTCAGGTTTTCTAGGCCACAGACATTTAATGTGCAAAGCGGCTTGAGAACAACATGAAGTTCCACATGTTCATCCCCACAGCAACTATATGAACAATTTTACCGAATGATCCCTCAATAAGTTCAACAGTTCAGTTCATAGGAGTAATTCTTCTGGCCCAAGTCTCTCCCTGGCGAAAATGTTCCGCTTCCTCGACTGGTCACGAAGGGTACACGAAGCAGTGATTCGCTTAAGGAAGCGAATCAACGTTCGGTGTAGGTACGGTTCTTTGACTGTTGAAGTAGCGTACAGGAAACGTACGGAAGTGGTGCTCTACGCGCCCGCTTCCTGCCGCTTCGTGTACGGTTCTTTGTCTGTTGAAGTAGCGTGCATGATGTACCCCGCGATATTATTCCACTCACTTCCTTTGTTCACCTATATTACACCATAATACGAGTTGATTCTTGCACATTTGAAACGAGTTTATACAATGTGAAACGAGGTAATGTGTTACTAGCTGAAACCATACAATACGAGATGAAACAACCTATTCCTCTCTAGGTAAGACAAGGAGATTCAAGAAGAATCAAGCTGCCCCGAAACGACACCGCCTGGCCAGCCCCTAGCTACGACGCTGAAGCTAACGTGCGGGAATTGGAAAAATCTTGTTTATTTGCAGTAATATTGCATTTATATTCATACTATGTGGCAATATAGAAAAACAGTTATCTGGCATTAATTAATGGCAAATAACTTTTATCAAGATTTTATGGTATTTCCTCAAACTATCACGGAATTTTCATTTAATGATTATAGTTCTCGAAGTCACATTTATCCACGGAAGTGACTAGATATATACGTCTTTCTCAACGCTGGTATATCAGTAATGGTTGCGAGCATAGGTGCGTAGAGTTGTAAAGTAGGTAGAATGGGTGCGATGATAGGTGCGTAGAGTTGTAAAGTAGTTAGAATGGGTGCGAGCATAGGTGCGTAGAGTGGTAAAGTAGTTAGTAGTGTAGGAAATTAAATGATAGGTAGATGCGAGATAGTATACTGTGACGAACTAAATCACGCTATTGCGCAATAGCATTAAATTGATTCGTGGCAAATTATCTTTTTTAGTAATAAAAACAGTAGCAGTACAGTAGAGCTATTGTAAACAGTAGCAATGCAGTAGACCTACTGTAAACAGTAGAAAACAGTAGGATTACTGAAACAGTAGAGTGTTCCAAAAAGCCTATAGGCTACTGTAAACAGTAGGTGAAATTTCCATTGGGGTTACACGGAAGAAGACCCAAAGAAATCACTCTGACTGTACTGTGGCGAATGCACTCTGACTGTACTGTGGCGAATGCACTCTGACTGTGCTGTGGCAACTGCACTCTGACTGTGCTGTGGCGACTGCACTCTGACTGTGCTGTGGTAACTGTACTTGACTGTGCTCTGGCAACTGTGATGTATTGTTTCAATTAAGTGCAGTCTTTAGTTCAGCCCCAGTCCAGATATTGAGTACAGAGTGTAGCTCTAGCTTATTTATAGTAAAGATTTTTTTGCCTGAGTATGCACAATACAACTGTAAAATTTGACTTTTCGTGTCCTGTCGTAGTAATGGACACTTCCTTTGCACCTTTAAGATTCACAGTCCTTGCAGTTGGAAGGTCAAAACTTACTGGGACCTCATCCATATTACCCACATGCATTTCTTCTACTTCGAAAATGCACACTTTCACAAACTGTCTAAATTTTATCACCTTGGCCTCCCAATCTACAGGTAGTTTCTGACCAATGCTTGTCGAGGCACGAACACTTAAATTATTTCTCATCATGAACCGGAATCCCCAAGAGGGATATGCTTTGAAGTCAATTATGTTTTTCTCTCGTGCAATTTGCTTTGCTTGAAGTAAAATTCTAGTTGTTGAGAGTCTTATTCCTCTTGATCGTTCACGAATAATCCAGTCGTAAAGTTCTTTTTCGAGTGTTGGCCAGAAACACTTTCTGTAGCGCGTGGCTCGTTTTCCACGATGCAGTTTCTTAAAAACCTCCTCATTCTTTCGCCACTCTCTCACACTAGCTTCATTTACATTGAATTTTCTCCCTGCTGCACGATTTCCATTAACTTTTGCAAACTGAATAACTTCCAGCTTAAACTGAGCCGTGTACGATTTGCGTGTTTTTGCTTTTCTTTCTTCCATGGCCTTACAATAATAAATATAATTAGGTACTATTGAAATACCTTTGATACCACTTTCAAAATTGTTTATTTCCTAGTTCATTTGTCCATAGAAAGGTAGTTATAATGATTTCGCTGCGGCTTAAACAGCAACATAACGATCTTTAAAGCGCTTTATGAAAAATAGTACAAATTTGAAATGCGCGTTATCAATACATATATCACAGAGAAGAAATTTTTGAAATGCGTGTTATCTATACATATCTCACAGTGAAGAGATTTTTAAAATGCGTGTTATCTAGTAGGTGCGTGTTATTTACCAGAAAATACAGTATTATTAATTCTGGAAAAAAGTTTACAGTAGAAATTCTCGTAAACCAGTGTTAGACAAGGATACAGTTTGTCATCAATTTTTACTAATAATAATTTATTTGACATTAAGCAGAATATATTTCTATAGTCATCGTCAAGTATACATTAAGGAAACACAAAAACAGCAAATAAAACACACACACACATAGGAATTAAAATTTGATATCAGATGTATCACTCTTTAACTAATTCCTGCAAAGAATAAAATGCTTTAGACAAAAGCCATCTATGAATAGTCATTTTAAACCTTGTCAGACTGACAAGGTTAGCCTCTTGGGGCAGTATATTAAAAAATCTTAACTTTAATACATTAAATGATTTGGCACTTTTGGAGAATCTACAGTGAGGCACCACTAAATTGTCCTTTTTCCTGGTGAAGTGGTGATGAACACTGACTCCTGTCTCTAAGGAGCTGAGGTTTACTTTAACTTCACGTACACATTTATAAATATAATTACCATATAGGGTCATATAATACCCAATTAAATGAAAAGTTTTTTACAATGCTCCAATAGGTGCGAGTCTGAAATGATCTTAATGGCCCTTTTTTGCATGACAAATACATCTTTAGTGTTAGAAGCACGACCCCATAATTCTATGCCATTTTTTGATTGATTATTGGGGAGCCTTCGACAGGAGCCTTGGCACATAGACCTTTTTTAGTCCATTGTACCATCCCACGTTTGACCTGCCTACCACTTGCAGACAGGGGACAAGAGCACCACGGTAGAGGTATGGAGGAGGGGCCTCCCCCAACCTCCCCAGTACAGGTATAGAGGGTGTCCTCCCTCTAAACTTCCCGGTCTAGGTATATCTCCCTCTGGCCTCCCGGTGGTCTGGAGGGAGTATCGCCTCTCCATCCACGCCTGGTCGAGGTATGGAGGAGGGTCACCCATCCAACCCCCGTCCGGGCCCAACGTTGCTTCAATTCAGTGTTTTGACGGGAACCAGCTTTTCAATGTGGCTAGGCTCTTGCCCTAATTCTATGCCATAGGTTAGATGACAATGAAAGAAGGCAAAATAAATTTGGCGCCAGTAGTCTATGGGTAGTAAAAGCTTTAGTTTTCGTAGCATGTATGTTGCTTTGGAAAGCTTGGTAAGTATGGAGGATATGTGTGAGTCCCATTTTAGTTTGCAGTCCAGTTCAAAGCCAAGCAATTTGATACTTTGCTTGTGGTTGATTCGTGGGCTAAGGCAAAATATCGCCGTATGAGTTTTATCATTATTTAAAGCAAGCCCGTTAGCAGAAAACCAATTTAGGGCTACAGACAATACAGAACTTGGGAGATTATTTGTTTTGGACAAGTTGTTTAAATTTTGTACCAACGTAGTGTCATCTGCATACAGTAATGGCATGCATAGGACATTCAAAGGGAGGTCATTCATCATGATTAGGAACAACAAAGGACCGAGGGTAGAACCTTGAGGGACGCCATAAACCAGTTTTAGAGGTGAAGATTGATTCTTGTTGATGCACACATTGAAAACGATCAGATAGGTACGATTTAAAGAGCTTTAATTCAATGTTCCTGATATCATATTGCTGCAACTTCTGAATTAGGATTGGATGAGAGACACAATCAAATGCTTTGCTGAGATCACTTGTGGTTAAGGCAATGGAAGATTTTTCTTCAAAAGAGTTTCGAATGACATCAACAATGTGCCTGAAGAAGAGGAGAAACCTTTGCGGAATCCAATCTGAGATTTGGAGAAAAGATTGTGACTCTCAAAGTGCTCGTAAAGTTGGGATTTGATTACTATTTCCAGTATTTTACCAATGATTGGAATGATTGGCATGATTGGCATTGGCCTGTAACTGGACGGTAAGCTTTTATTACCCTTTTTATATATGGGGATGGTATTGGAGATTTTTAGAGCCTTAGGGAAAGTACCTGATTGGAAACAGGAATTGAATATGATAGAAAGGGGTTCATCAATTATAGTACTGAGTTCACGGACTAGTTTGCTTGATAAGCCATAAATATCTTTACAATTGGACTTTTTTAACTTTTTAATAACCTTTCTGATATCCTCTGCTGTTACATTTCCATCTGACGGGAGAAGGGGTGATGCAGAGGTTATTTAGATGATGGGAGGCAGTAGCTGGAGGGATGCCAATTTTTGAAATCAGATCATTGATTGAATTTATAAAGAACTGGTTAAGGTTATCAGGTGTAAAAGGGAGTCGAGACGCTAAGTTTGTCTCCCCAATTTCCTTATTAATGACTTGCCAGGCTGCCTTGGCCTGGTTGTCTGCACCACTAATAAATTTAAAATTAGAAGTCACTTTAGCATTGTTGTAATAATCTCTGAATAGATGACCTTTTGAGGGAATGGTAGAAAGACCATAGCTCTGGGCATAAAATTGGGCCCCTCGGAGTACTTAAATGCAATGTTATTCACTGATGAACAGGTTTTTATGCAACATAGAGAAAGTAAATTGCAAGTATAGGTGTCTTAGATACAGTAAAATATTTTACCTGAAAATCTTGATAACAAAAGCAATTGCATTATTAGGAGACTTCCCGATAAAATAAAAAATTGTCATAAAAAATCACATACTATAGCAGGTATCACCGTTTACAATTTTTAGGATGTGACATAACCTACAAAGAAGACAAAGCTATAACAAAATATGAATTTTCCAGAGAATGCATGGAACAATAATAAGATCCTTTAAAGTTAAAACAAGAAGAGAAACTCAAATATAAGTTGATTAAATAATGGCTGTTCCCAATGTGTTGTATGGATCAGAATGACAACAAGACCTTAAACAAATATATGTATGAAAAATGAAATTCCTCTGATCATTAAAAACCTGTAACAAAACAGATTGGCGGAGGAATACGGACATAAGAGAAGAGCTAGGTACTCAATCCATTACTCAAATAATTGAAGAATATAAAGAAAAATGTGATGTGGATGCCAAGAGAAAGAATTCAAAAGAAATATATGGAATATAACACATCAGGAAAGAGAAGGATTGGAAGATCAAGGACCAAATAGTTAAAGTGAAGCCAGAACAGGCATACAGCCTAAATCCTGGAAGAAAGGAGAAGACTTAGTTTTAACTCTTGTTAACCGTGATAGTATTTTTCCCGAAGGTTTTAAATTTTCTACTCTTTAGCAATATGAATCACTTATTTGTGCCATTCTGCTTCCCAATACATATTATTTCATATTACAAGTACCTATTTGCACTTATAATACCTCATCTTTTCTGCAGAGCCAATTCGGAACCATCGTGAGTGGCAAAAGTTTAGCTGTGAACGAAACATGTCAGCTCAAAGATGGTGATGTTCTTCAGTTGGGCGTACAAAGTGAATTTACGTACACATTCAGAATCATACTCGTTCCTGATGATTTGGCATCTAAAAGAGCAAAAATTGATGGCAAGGAAAGGTAGGTTTTCTTTGACGGATGCCATTGCCATTCAGAAATTTTATTTTCCATTTTACTGATCAACCTCATTTCCCTTTTTTCTCATTCAGTGAGGCAAGTAGTTATCCTCCTGAGACATATGATGATTACACTAATCAAAGCATTGAGAGAGACGAAATGCATCTGAAGAAGGAGAATGAAGAGCTTAACTCACAACTGCTGAAAGTAATTCAAGAAAAAGAGGAAGTTAAACTCCAGTATGAAGATGAAAAGAAAAGGATTGAGAGTGAATTGCAGTGTGTAAGTATAAAGTTAAATGTTTACTAATTTCTGAGTAAGGGGGCCTAATAATTGCCATTACTCTTCAAGATGTGTTGTGATTTGACCCCTATAGTTCACATCCAGGAATGACCATTGCCATTAATTGAAAGAATTTGATTATGTAACACTCATTCAGTGACTTCCTTTTTATTAAACATTTTATCTTCACAATAGTCCAAACTCCAGCCATGTCAATATCTACTACGCATAATAATGATAATTTTATTAGACATTAAACAAAATTCAATTTGCAATAGAAGAGTCAGACCCCAATGTGAACTTAGGGTTTGTTTTCGTATCTTCATGTTTTTCGGGCAAAGCTGCATCTGTGTATCTTTACAATGACGTTTCGTAGCCAATGAAGGCCACATCTTCAGATCAGGTCCGATCGTAAAGATACACAGACACAGCTTTGCCCGAAAAACATGAAGATACCAGCACAACAGCACTGCGAAAGCCTCAAACAGAAATTTGGGTTTGTTTTTCTGGCTTGTACAAATCTCGTAAACTGTTCACTATATGCTTTTGTAGCAAATTTGCTAATTTTCAATCCTGCAGCTGTTATATAAGCTGTCAAATGGCCTTGGATTATTATTTTTTTACTGAAGGCAATTATATATACATACAGTACAGGACCTCAAATCTGGAAAGCATGGGACCGAGTGATTTCTGGATTTAGTTTTCTGAATTTTGGGTCCTTGGGCTGTTTCCAGGCATTTCATTCATCTTAAAAGGTCTAAATTGAGGTATAACACCTGACAAGCAAATTTACGTCAGTAAGATCACGTAAATCTAACATGAATTGTCTCCAATAGTTCCATGACTGGAAGCGATAGGGCGCTGCGTGGCGGTAGAACGAAAAAACATGTGGAGGGAGTTTGAAAATTTAGCTTCAAATCATGTGGATTTTGGGTTTTCCGAATTTTGGGATTACGAATTTGAGGTCCTCAACTGTATATGTAAAAAAATATATGTATATATATAATACATATATTTTTTTATTGGTCACTCTGTAGCATGGAGTGAATCGGAATAGGTGCTTTTCTCATTTGTGTTCCATATATATTTGCCACAATCTAGCTAACATTAATTCTAAATGGAATAGGCTATGATATAACTCCATGAAACATGCTATTGTAATCTTTGGGTCTTACTGGAAAGTAGACCTCAGCATGCAATGCAAATGAAGGATTTCTTTTTTGTCTTCTGGGTCTCTTGCATATGAGTTGCAAGTGCATCTCTGTTTTCATACTGCAGAGAAGTCATGCATTTCATGATGTACGCCTGTGAATTTCAACAGTAATCATTATTTAATTTTTAGGAGAAAAATGCACTGGAGCAGAGATTGCAAGAAATGGAAAATTTGTTATCATCTAAGGAGAAAGAGCAGCACGAATTAAATGAGAAACTGAAAGTGATAGATCAGGAGAATAAAAAATTGGTAATTAAACACCTGCATTTGGAAATCATCTTTTATTTTCTAAATTACCATTATTGTGTGGTACTACGTGGGGATATACATTACTTATTAGTAGTGCTTGTGGAGCAAAGGCATTTTGAATAACTTTAAAAATGATTGACAATACGGATATGAATCTGTGGATACCATATTCCCAGAGAAAAAGAGCTTGTTCAAAAATTTCTTAAAAATTGGTCTTGAGCAAATAATTTGCAGACAGTCCAAACATTTCTCAATTACAACTTTTCAAATGCCTCTCTTACCTGAAGGCATTTGGATACCACCATTCAATTTGGAAGCTTTGGCTACCTTTAGTGGTGCTACATATATAATTTGAGATGAAATACTCTCTTCCCATTTGGCGGGGAATAGATTGTGTATGCTTTTGTTTTGATGCAAGTAATATTGAAAATATACTTGTAGAGTGTTAAAAAGAGATAGCTCTCTGCTGGTGTTTCTAAAGTATTTCCTAAGATTTTCATAAATTTCAGGAACTCTTGAGACAAGAGCAGGCAATCATAGCTGAGAAAATCATATCGGAACTTAAGAATGAAGTCTTAGAGAAGGAATTAACCATGAGAGAAACTCTGGAAAGAGAAATGGAAGCTTTGTTGGACAGCAGGAAACAAATTGAGGAAAGCATTAGGCGTAAGTATTCAAAGATACAAGATTTCAGTCTTTCCCAGCAAATGATACTTATGATTCTTCTCGGGCTTCCCTTCGGGTTACGTTCTTCATGCTGGCCGACGTTTCGACAGGAGACTTTGCTGTCATCTTCAAAGCATCATCCACAGCCTTGAAGATGACAGGAAAGTCTCCTGTCGAAACGTCGGCCAAAATGAAGAACAACCCAGTGGGTAGCCCAAGAAGAATTCATCAATTGAAAGGTACATTTTTATCATTAAACATCCTGTAGTGAGCAGATTTACACAATTGCACTCTTGGATACACATCACTTATCAGGGTTGCTAGAAGCCTGGAATACCTGAAAAAAGTCATGGAAATAGAAAGTGGGTGTGGAAGAGCCATGGAAAATTAGAAATTTGCTTTATAAGTAAAAATCTGAATGATATTCCACGGAGGAAAATTCATCTGCGTTGACCGGGATTTGAACCCGGATCCCTCAATTTTGCACAGAGTGTTTTAGCCAGTTAAGTTACCGAGGCATCCTTCTCTATTATGTGGATTTGTGGTAGATTTATAGGAACAAGTCGTTCTAGACTCCCGGACTTATGATGCCACCAAAGCAGTTCAAGGCATGTGGTGAGCGCCACAGTTCACGTGGATAAAGCCAAACGGAAGACGGTGATATGTTTGCTCTTTTTGACAAATTTTGAGGAAACCGGGACTAGCCACGGCTCAACCTTCATCTACATCTACATTCTACCCCGCAAGCCGCCTCAATAGGCGTGTGGCGGGGGGTGTTAGGACACTAGCCGTTTATATATAAAAAGGAAACGCTCTAATGAAATTACGCCTAGCATTTATTATAGTCCCCTATTGTTCGGGGGAAAAACGAATTTCCATACCTATCCGTTCGGCAAAATATCTCTCTTAATTTATCATTTCTGTCGGACCTGGAAATATAGTGGGGTTCTAATAGGATGTTCTCCGTGTCGCTCTGAAAGATATCTATTCTCAATTGTTCAAGCAATCTAAGCCTAGCGTGCAGTCTCTAGCGGCTCCCAGCCTAATTCGTTTAACATCTGTGTAACGCTGTCTGAACGCCCGTAGCAGTTTTTGACGAATCGCGCAGCTTTCCTTTATATTTTATTAAGTTCCCGGACTAAGTCTTTCTGCACCGGATCCCATATGCTCGCTGCACATTCAAGGTGTGGCCGGACGAGTGCGAAATAGCACCTCTCTTTTACTTTTTCATCCGAAAATCTTCCCACAATACGCTTGACGAATCCTAGCTTCTTCAGAGCTCTGCCACAAATATTTCTTATATGTGCTCCCCACGATAGGTCCGAAGTTATCGTAACTCCTAGATACTTTACTTCATCTGTCGCCTTTATGTTAACACCATCCACAGCATACAGAGTCATGATATATTAGTGTGATATTCCACGGGAGAAAAACCATTCGCCCTCCCGGTCGAGGTGAATGATTCTTCCCCTGTTGAATATCATACTAATATATTATGACTCCTTATAAGGTTATGCCGTGGCTAGTCCCGGTTTCCTCAAAATTTGTCAAAATCTGAATGTTTTCAATTAGAGAGGAGTACCATTTTAGGCACTGTCTGTTGTTGTGTGGACTAGCAATTAATTATACCTCCAAGTATGGCAAGAATGAGAGAGGTATCAAATGCATACAAGGTATCTAATGTGCCTCTGTTCTGGTGGGCAGTGCAAATAACAAATGTGGCAGTCAAGCAGCTGGTAATCCACCACAGACTTGGATAATGTGTCCATCACCTTTCTGTGTTTGAATTTCCCTCGTCCTGGATGAGAGACCTGAGAATTATATGCCCTCCGGAAGGAAAGTGGTTTTCCCCCAGAGCGATTGTGGTGGCGTTCCATTTGTTAGGAAGCTTTGTTCCTCCATAATACATGCAATAACGTGTGGTGCTCCTAATCTTGCACCTTCTTTAAAATACACATCAAAGAACGGATATTTTCCCATGGTTAAGTGAAAATTTGGCCTTGACAATCTGTAAAAGTCCTGGGATTTCCCATAATCTCCCATCTGTGGCAACCCTGCTCATTGATTCTTACTTAATTGTTTTGCATACATACTGTCCGTCAAATTTGTGAATATTTTTCAAAGAATTTGTTATTGTTATGAAGGCTATTTGTTATGTTATCCATAGGGATTAGATCAATGATGTACATTCTGTCCTCCAGGCTTTCTGCCACATCATACCATGTTAGGGACATTCAATTCCATTTCTCCAGCTATGGTGCAGGCTTCTTTCGGTCTGAATCAATTGGTGGAAAGCCCAAAAGACAAATTCCAGTCCTATAGAATTTATCTTGGAAACTTTATTTGTCTTTATGATGGTAATTATACGAGAAAGGAATGTGGAAAAGCAATTTCAAAACTGCTGTTGCTACAGAAAAAAAGTCCATAAAAATATTTTATTTCCATCTTGTCAGTATTTAAAAGAGAAATTTAATTTGTAACTTCATGCCCAATTTATTAAGCTGATCTAATGATCTCCCATTGTTTTGTTCATTGTAAAAGTGAAGCACCATTAACCATCAAACTGTTTCATTTGGTTATATGAATGTTTGTGTCTGACATTACATCATTTTCTTGATAAAATGATACAATTTGCTGAAAGGCTTAGAGGAATTGGTTCAAGCTACTAGTTTATACCAATGCAAATACACATAAATATATTTAAAGATAAAGTGAAATTTTTGACAATTGATCCATGCAGAAAATCATATCTAGTTTTCTTTACTCATCATTATGAAATAGTTGAAAAAGAGCAAACTGAAGGTGCTTGTGCAGAGAAATTGAAATCTTTAGAGGAAGAATTATGCCGTGTTAAGTGCGATCTAACCAATGCTGAAGGGAAAAGGTGCCTTCTGGAGAAAGAATTAGAAGAAGCTGAGAAGGCAAAACTGAAGGAAACTGAGAGTACACTGAAGGCAAAACGGGAAGCTCTTGAAAAATTTTCTAACTTAATTGAAATGGAACTTCAGTGCAGTATCTGCAATGAACTCTTCATTAAGGTTAGTTTCTCCCTCTTCTGTTGAAATAAGTTAAGTGAGATTCTGCAAGAATATTTATATCAAGGTTCTGTCATAAGGTTAATAAATTATAATTTAAGTGTTGCTAAAAATCATGGATATCTATGAATTATTGACTGCAAGCATTTCAGGTGCCAAAGGGATTGCCATGAAGTTGCAAATAGTATGTTAATTATAATAGGGTGATGTTGGAAACAAAAAACAACGAGACATAATATAACAAAATAATTACTTCTACTTGAGATAAGCAAAATATGTTGAAAAGCTTTTCTGGTTACCTGGTGTTGCTACTTCTGCTTCTCTCTCAGAGTCTTTGGCTACTTTCCCACCATTTGCAAGAATCCAACAAATTATTTGGATGTACTGGTTCCAGTCTTTCAAAGACAGGGACATTATGGATATTTCAGCTTGAAGGGGCTATTCTCTTTGTTCCTGTTTGTCTTCTGTCTTTTCTTTCCAACTATCCATTAAATGTGTACACACTTTTCTTCATGAAAATCCCCAAAAAAAATATTTCTTGGGTTGGTACAGTGGAAGCCCGGTATAGTGAGTACGGCTTATTGCGAGAATCCCGTTTTAGCGAGTGATTGTCTTTGTACCACCAAAAGGCCTATGTTTTACATGTAAAATAAAGTGGATATAGCGAGGCCAAAAAGTTCCTTCCACGGTATACGCTCGGTATTACGACAGATATCTCTCGAGGGCGATGCACCACCTAGCAAAAATTAACTATTTTGTTTTGTATTATCTGTTAATTAAACTAAATATTCAAGATGTGAGCTATATCTTCAACACCTAAAGCCAGTTATGTCCAAACATTACTGATTTACGGCCTTGAGTACGCTGTGCGCGCTCCCATTTTACGTTCTTCTTTTGTTAGGCCTAGTCATCAGTAGGAGGGGAGTGAACGGACGACAAGCAAGTTGAGAGTAGAAGAGGGAACATTCAGCAGAATGAGAGCGATCTGTCGGGGCGATTGAAAAACTCAAACCATTCCGTCAACTCAATGCGCCCAATCACACGGCAGCAGAGAGTTGTGATGTAGGTAAGGGGCGGAGTTTACTCGGTGGGAGGGGCGGAGTTTACTCAGTCGGAGGGGCGGTGTTTTCTCGGTCGGAGGGGTGGAGTTGTCTCATGTGGTTTGTGCAGCAGCATCATGTACGCGAAACGTAAATCTTTGGACCTTAAAATCAAAATTAAAATTATAGACGAGTGCGAGAGTAACAGGTCTTCAAAGACTGACATTGGGAGGTGGTTTGGTGTGTCGTCATCTACGTTGTTCACAATAGTAAAGAACAAAGATAAAATTCGTGCAGCAGTGACCGAACTAGGACGCCCTAGCAGCCAAAAACATTTGCGGCATGGGGAACATCCTCAAATGGAATCTGCACTATTCAAATGGTTTTGTCAGCATAAGGTCTGCAGGACTGCCCATAAATGCCCGATGTTAAAGACGAAAGCTGACTACACTTGCACGAAACATGATGTGCAAGCCAATCGACTGAGGTATTTTCTTTTCTAGTTTAAATAAATACTCGATGTCACTAATTTGCGGTAGATAATTGAATTTGAATCATAGAAACTGCTAGGAATAGGTGACTATGCGAGAAATATCTTCGACCACCGGTACATGCCGTATTTCAGTGAACCCTCAGGCCAATTTTCCCAACTGATGCTGGTTAACATTTGAAAACTCGACAAAGTTGATATTATCATCATGACATATTCCCAAACTTATCCAAAAACTACAGTATACCTAATATTTTAATTCCAATTAGTTATAGTGTCTTTACAGCTTTCTTCGGCGATCGAAAAATAGAAGAACTGGAAGAAAAACACGGAAACTGGAGGAATTAATATTTTATGTAATGGAAAATTTCCTGTTTCTTTCTTAAAATTAGTTGATATTCCACCAGATTGTGCCTGAAATGACTTTTTTTGCTGTTTACCTTTGTCAAATACCATGGAAACAAAAGATAAACGGTAAATACGAACGACTATGAGAATTAGGTGGCTTTATTCAACACTTTCGGATACAACGAGCGCTCGATTTAGCGAGTGATTTCCGAGGGATTATGAGCACTCGTTAAACCGGGGTTCCACTGTAGTTATCTCATCGGTAGATGCTACAAAGCAGCTGTTAGTATGATCTTGCTGAGAATATGGAATTCCCATGGGTCCTCATTCAGCCTGTAGTAGGTCATGTTAGCTCTCCAGAAGTTGATTATGTATTTTCTGCTGACTGGATTTCTTGACAAATTAACTGCAGAACTATTGAATACATTGAGGTAATTGCAAAATTTTATTAAATTCTACACAGTTGGGGATTTTTATTAATTTCTATCATCTGTGAAACCTTTTTAAGCCGTAATTTCATCTACTTACCCCTAATGTAATGACCTATATACTGTTAATATTTATTAGGCATACATGTTTACTTTACAAAACGTTTCTGAAATTTTACCTACTCTTAAATATTTTAATTTATGTACTGTATATTGTCAGCCATAGATTCACAAGGGTTTGTCAAAGTAGGAAGATGAAGAGGTGGAAGACGGAAGTATTGAAAGGGTTGAAAAGGAGGAAATATTAGGAGTTTGTGGAAAAGTACATGTGAAGCAAAGAAAATGGGAACAAAACTATTGAGGGAAGATGAGAGATAAATAATAAAAACAGGCCTAGTAAGAGTGGCGGAGAAAACAATAGGATCCGTGAAAACGAGAAAGGTAAACAAGCAGTTAGTTACGAGAAGAAAAGATTAGGAAAATGGAGGAAAGAAGGGTGTGGGAAAACATCAACAACAACCTATGCTGGAGGGAGGACAAGGAATTAAATAATTAGCTCTGGCAAGTAATTAATCAGACAAGGGAAAGCTGTTGGGAAGGACAATGCAAGGAAATGGTAAAACTACTGGAAAAGAGGGAAGTGTGTGTACTATAGACGAGAGTGAAAATACTATCATGCAGTAAGAGAGGGAAAACGATACCATAGATTAAGGACAAGAGGAGGGAAGATATTAATCAAACCGAATCCAGGATAGATGGAGAGAATACATGGAAGAGCTATATGACAGCAGTAATAGATATGTAAGCCTAGATATAGAGAATGAGAGAGAGGATAACTTTGGGCCGATACTTGGCAGCGAAATAGAGAGGGCATTAGGAGAGATGAAAGGAATAAAAACTTTGGGAGTAGATAACATACCTTCGAAGCTACCAAAGAATTTAGGTAATAAGGGAAAATTATCTTTTTCAGATCTATTAGTAGGATCTGTAAGGGAGTATGGCCACAGGACTTTGTGAAAACAGTCTTACCTATCCTGAAGAAGAAGAAAGTATCAGAATGCGAGGAGTAGAGAACAATTACCTTAACTTCACATGCAGCAAAAGTTTTGCTGAGAATAATACATTAAAAATTGGAGAGTTGAGCTAATGACTACTTGGCCAATGAAAAGTTTGTGTTCAGGAAGGGGAGGGCAACTTGGGATGCGATTGTGGTGATGGGGACACACACAGAAAGAAACATGGAGTATAATCAGGATGTTTTGCTTGCTTAGTGAATTTCAAAAAGGCATTTGACCAAGTTGATTGGGAAGAACTAATGCAGATTTTCGGGAAAGATTGGCAGGAGAGGAGACTCATCCAAAACTTATACGTACATATATGGTTCAAAGGGCAAAGGTGAGGGTGGCAGATGGTGAATTAGGGTGGGAAGTTACAGGTAGGCATGGTAAGGCAAGGGTGCCCATTTTCACATTTGCTTTTTAACATTTATGCCAAGTAACATATTAAGAGAGGTATGGGAAGAGCTGGATGTGGGAATCAAAGTAGGGAGGCCAGCTGATAGTCAGATTTGCAGACCAGGCGTTGGTTAGTCGATCATTGAAGGTATTGCAAGCTTTAGTAGATGCATGAGTAAACCATTGCAGGGGATAAAAAATATAGATAAATCATAAGAAAACAAAAGTAATGAGATTCTTTTGGACAAAGGAAGCGAGGATGGTCTTAAAAGTAGGAGGGCAGAAACTGGAGCAAATAGAGCAATTTAATTTTTTGGGTAGAAGAAAATGGGCATTGTAGCAAAGACATAGGAGAATAGAGCTAGCAAAAGTAGCATTCAGTAAGAGAAGGGAGCTGATGACAGGGACTTTAGGTAAGGATATAAAGAATAGGCTGGTGAAGAGCTTGATATGGAGTGTGGCGTTGTATGGGGAAGAAACGTGGACCTTGAGAAAGGAAGACAAAAATAGGCTGAAGGCTTTTGAGATGTGGGTGTGGAGGAGTATGGAGAAGGTGCGTTGGACGGAAAGGAATACAAATGAGGAAGTGCTTGACATGGTGGGCGAGGAGAGGAAACTTATGGATGACGTTAGGGGGAAGCAGGGTAGGTGGCTGGAAGAGGTAACGATGATGGGTTGCTTAGCCCATTGGCACTCAAGGTGCCGATATATCGGCTTTCTCATTTTGTCTTAAAATGCTCAAGGTGCCAGTATATCGACTCTAGATTTAAACATTTATAAAAATCTTTATATGTTGCATTTTGAATCTCATTTGTTATCAGACTGAAAATCATTTATTTTTGAATTATTCTACATTTTCGGGTTTCGACCACGTAGGTTGCTTTTTAGGACAACAGTTTCACCCGTATTCCAACGGGCGTCTTCAGGTCAAAGACTTCCCTTGTGGAAACCCGAAAATGCAGAATAGTTCATCTGTACGCCACGGAAACCTACAATGGAATATTATTTATTTTTGTTGCAAATCCATTATAATGGTATATTTCTTGGTTTAGATGCATTAAATAAACAAAATGTTGTTTCCCTCTCCCCCATCTGTTTATTGGAGCTGACTAAATATTCTTTTGATGATGAAACTACCCTCAAAACTCTTCACTTCCTCTGTCTTTCCCTCGCCCTCTCTGTGATGAAATGCATCATTTCATATTATGGCTTATATCTCATGTTTTAAATGGATAATGTTAATCAAATTTTAATGTTACAGTGTAAAGTGCAATATTTTAAAATATATATGTACTTGTACATGATAAATGTTAAATTTTATTTTTTTCCAAACAAACTTTTTTAATAAACATTTCTTTAAAAAACAAAATATTGCTTTATCCTATTAAAAAAATTATTTTAATTCAACCGAAATTTGTAATCAGCATCCAGTAAAAATTTCATTTTTATAGAAGGAACAAATGACTCACAAAAAATATTTTAAAAAAGGGTTGCGATTTTCAAAAACTTGGTGTGAGCTTTGTGTAAGTGAAATAGGTAAATTCCATGGGCACAAAAGGGTTAAGGCCATGATGGAGAGAAGGATGTTGGGCAAGCGGGGAAGGAAGGAGGAAGATAGGTTTTATGGATGGGATGAAGAAGGGTAGGACGTACGCTGAGATGATGAAGAAAGAAATACTAGAGGTGGATAGGGCACGTATTACAAAATCTTGAGGTTTTTTACTGACTTCCATTAAAACTACCTTAAAACGGTAGATTACAGGAATGAATGAGTTGTTAGCCAATCTGAGGGCGATTGGCATGGGGTGTTGGGGCACTAGCTGTAGCCTATTTATGCTAATGTATGTACCAAGGAAAGGGTGAACAATATCTATGTCAGTAAGTCTTTGAGGATATGAAAACTTGGAGAGAACCTTGTGTTTAATTTTTAATCCATTATGCTTCCCCAGATTGAGATACAGGTTGACTATGTATATTTCAGGCCACAACTCTAAACTGCACTCATACAGCCTGCCATTATTGCCTCCAACAATGGAAGAAAAAGAAGAACATTTGCCCCATGTGTCGAGCACCCATCGTTACAGAGAATCACTCCATTGTTTTGGACAGCTTCATTGACAAAATTGTAGAAAATTTGTCAGATGAAATGAAGCAGAGGAGATCAGAGCTGGTTGGGGAGAGGAAAGGTAAATTGGTGAAGTACCTAGTTTAAGATGTTTTGTGCACAATTCGTTAAAGGATCTCTTGAGTGTGTTTTTCTAAAGGCAGAGTATGAGTACAATAATGAGTTTGAAGCTATCACTGTGATAGTTTACTACACCATGTCACAACCTACTAAACATGATGGAATCTTCAGGTTCTTTTTCTTTAAGTGATTCTGCTTAAATGATGTAAGCTTTTTAATTTTTTTATAATGTTCCTTCATTTCAGCGATGGTACTTTTGGCAGCTCAGCAACAAACGAGCAAAGGGAAGAAGAAAAAGACAAGAATTATCATTCCCATAACGCAACCTACACCAAATATGCGGGTGGTGCCCCAGCCTACTACCTCACAGGCACCAGCCAATGCACAAGCTCCAGATGTTATGTGAGTTCGTTGATAGAAACTTTTGGACTGATGTTGTGTCAGGAAATTCATGTCAAACTTCTACTGGTGATCAATGATAATCATTTTGCAAACCATAAATTGAAAAAATCCAGGGAGATCCCATTTCAGTTGAACATTAAATGATGAACTTTTGATAGCATAGTGTGGAATAGAAATTGCATTCAGCATAACTCTTTGTTTAAAAGAAATTATATTGTTTTGGGATAGCTATTATGTAATGTGTTTCATGATTCTTCAGGTGTTACATAAATTACTCTTTGAGCATGTGTATCCTGTTGGGGGTGAATGATGCATGGGGGTATCTATGCAAGGTGTTTGAGGGGGTTAGCTGTGGCATCAGACTGTAAAATTTTGTGGCTTTTTTTATTGACTGGAGCTTGGAGAACTTTTGGTCTGTCAGAAATTAATCACTAAAAGACTTCAATATTGTGTCAGTGAAGCTATTTTCTAAAATGCCAAATCTTCAGCAGAGGCTTTGTGGGCATTATCTGCAGTATTACCATCTCTTACACCAAATCTCTTAAGATTGAAGCTGGGGACAACTGTCTACACTGTCTCTATGTATACATGCTCGAAGGAACAACTCTATGTTATGGCAATGCATTTACTTTTGACAGTGAAAAATGTTTTAATGAATCATGGATAAGCCAAAAACTAATGTGTACTTGCTTTCTAAAAGCTATGGTTGTTACAGACATAGAAAAATTAAAACTTCCTGAAGTAAACACAGCAGGAAAGCAAGGAGTTGGTCCATCAAAGCATCTTAGGCCAGCTTTCCCAGATTTCAGCTTAATTTGAGCAGGGTCAGAATTTGTGTGGGATGAAACAAAATGATGCAGAACAGGAGTACACAAGCCAAAGCAGACGCTTGGCTAAGTGCGAATAAATTTTCATTTTCTCCAAATAGCTTCCCACATCCCTCTTCTTAAAATGTGTTGAAAACTTATTAATTATACAGATTGCTACTTATTAATGCTCCTTCCCTATTAGAGTGAGGCAGGAAGAAGGATGTAGGAAGTATGTCGTGGTCATATTTTGGTGAAGTTGTGACTGGCATTTCTCCCTTGTAACAACTGGCAATCAGTGTGGAAGAAGATGCTTGCCTTAAATGATGAAACAGAATTTCTACAATTAAACTAAAGAGTGCATCTCATCCAGCTATTGCCATTATCTTATCTTCTATTGTGTGTGTAATTGAAAGTCACACATATGCGATGTCCCCAATGAAATAAGCTCCTGCACAACGCACTTCCATCCCTCGCTGGTGTTTGCAGACTTTTACCATATTAAAATGTAAATAAAAATGTCAATTTATAGCCATTCAATTTTGTCAACGACATACATTGTTTCCAGCATGACTTCATGGGAGTTGCTCATCATTTTGAGTGAGAAGAGTAAGTTTGCAATTCCACATGAAATTTATTTCACAGACAACCTAGGTTTTGACGTAGCATGTCACCATCAGGTATATACTGTGGTGGAAGAAAACCACCTCCACCCAAATACCTACCAGTAATCATTTTGAATGTCCCAGGATATCGCCGGCCGAAACGTTCGACCACGGGTCGAACGCGAGCCGTGGTGAATTATAACTTTGTAAGAAGGTATTATTTAACACCACCACCAAATGGGGGGCTATTTAAGGGGAAACCACGAGTGCAAATACAAAGGATTAAGTGAGCAAAAGTGCTGGCAGACAGGTGGCCGTGGCATCTGGGGAGGCAGCAGAGCGGGGACCAAGACGAGACACCAGAGGAGAGAGCCGGGAGGGGACTTCGCTCGAGCCCGTGGAGAGGAGAGCCGTCTTGAGGCTGACCACGGAGCTAAGTACTCACGACCATTGTCTTCCTCCAAGTAGTAGGACAGAAGAAAAACTCATTCACCACTCAAAGACTCATAAAACTCAGTGGTGTCAGGCAGTCTGGTGTCGGCAGACTAAGTGTCAATTAGTGCCACGAGGCGAAAACATTTGTTTTATTGCGCCAGATGCCCCGAGGGCGTATCCTATCCTGAACTTAATTTTGCTGACGCAGAGCGTCATTCCTGTATCACTCAGCTCCACCGTGAGCACCTGTGAGAGTACTCTTATTATCCAACCATTATTCTTTTGATGCCAGCCGGTAATCCTATTTTTTTGTGTGTTTGATGTAGTTTCGGCCCAATTGGCCGTGAGAAAGTCATTTTGTTTTGTCCGATAATAAAGGACCATTTTCACTGTTTTTCTGACGAATTAATTACTTGCGAGGTGGTTTTCCATTCCCGGCTGAACCTCGGGGGCCATGTTTGTTCGTCCGTACCGAGTAGAGCCCCATGCACCCAACTTTGAGGGAGGTCTCAAACTCATGCCCTGTTCAGACTACTATCGTACGTATGATCGTCCTGACGATAGTTGCCGGAAATAGTCGTGTGAACGCAAGTCCAGACAGCGGTACACGTAGTTCCGAACACTGCCACTTTTACAATGGCTAGCGCTGGTATCACGACCGGAAATCGGAAATGATGAATAACGATAATCAAAAACGTCAATCATTATATTGAATTAGATGGTGGTACTTTAACAAATAAACAAAGATAGGTGTCATTTGCTTGTAAAACCATGTCGAAAGTCTTAGAAACGCCACTGGGACGCAGGAATCCCTATTTTGTTCGCTTGCTCTTGACTTGTTCGTCGCGATTCCTGGTGAGGGCAGCACTGAGTTACGATAGTAGTGTGAATGCGTGCGAGTTGTTACGATGGTACGTACGATAGTAGTCTAAACGGGGTATCTGCTAGCTGGGCACGGTCAGCGAGAGAAGGGGGGATCGTCTCATTTCACGGATCAAAGTGGGAAGGTCACAGTACATTGTTACAGAAGACACAAGTATATATATCTATAAAGAGGGGGTTGGGGAGTTTTAGGGGGTGATGTGGTTGAGTCTTGGGTGTGGAAGAAGGGAAAGTCAAGGAGATGGAAATAATCATTGGGATGGGGGAAGTTTTTCTGGAGGTGTTAGGGTTGAGCTGCGAGGGGAAGGTATGGGAAACTCTCAGTGCGATCGCGACAAATCTGAATGTCCATGCTGGTGGTAAAAAAAGGTCTGGTACAATGTGTGCCCCTCCCTTCTCCCCTCTTTCTCCCCCCTTGTTACTGGATATATGTACTTTGTAAAAATATACCTGATGATGATGTGCTATGTCAAAACGTAGGTTGTCTGTGAAATAAGTTCTATGTGGAATTGCAAAGTTATTCTTATCATTCAAAAAGTTTAGCAACAACTCAAACATAATGAAAAAAAACTTTCAAGAAATATTTTTTCCATTGCATGCTGCAGTGATATTGTCTCAAGACCCCTTAATTAAACACAGGGCCTGTATGAATTATGCAGTGGTCCAGATTGTTTGGGACTTATTTGGGATGTCAGGATGAGGACTGTCCAAATACCTACCGATCAGCTGGTAGAATACCTGAAAGAAAACCTTTGTTTATTGGTGTTACACTCCAATTTGGCGTGTTACTTAGGTGAAGTTGATAAACTTTAACTTATTTTTATTGAATGTTTTTGTTAAAAATTAAGAATACCAGCCACAATGGTTTATCTAATTGCATTGTAACACACAATTTATTAGGGAAAAAAAGGATTTATATCGCCTCCAGTGTCATCATGAAGGTTTTGTTAATGTGTTAGCACTGCTTTTTCATGGGTAGTATTCTCATTGTTTATTACATGAAAATGAATGTTCCAATTGCAGATTTCTTGGTCCTGGAGACGACGTGTACACAGTAACAGTTGAAAATCAGACTGGGCCCACTCAACGTTATGGTGGATATGGGGCGTGCTACATTTGTGGTGAGGGAATTGTTTTGAACCTCTTCCTTATTGTTAAGATTAATTATTTAACACTCCAGAATAATTGCTCATTATTGTTCTAAGGGAGAGGTACTGACTTAGTAAGTGGTGTATTTTCTCATTGGTTGTTGTTCAGCTATTTATTCTGGAGATTATTTTACCTAGTGAAGAAGCCAATGGAGAACCGATGATGTGTAGAAAAACTGATATAAACTTGTCAGAGCCTAGGCTCTGAAAGTGGTGGGAGGGTTTTGGAAAAGAATTATGTGAGTTCAATAAAGGAAGAATGGCATAGTATGTTGTTGAACTGCTAGGAGTGACACACATGGAACAGTTGCTACTTTGAAAGCTATGGTGAGGATGCTGAGGAGTATTGAGGAAGTACATATTCATTCCTGTTCAAAATTAATAAATTTGAAAATTGAAGGCCAGAAGTGCTATTGAAAGAGAATAACATAATTATTAACCCAGTAGTGTGAAAAAAGAGGAAATGGACTGAGAATTTAATGAAGAAATACTGAATGATCTGATTCTTAAAAGTACTGGAGGAGTCTTAGAAAGTTAGTCAAAGGGTAACTTGAAAATCAGATTAAAGAATGTAGTTCAGTTCAAGCCTTAACTGGTTAGCTCCTTACTGAAGATGGAGATAAAATAAATAGGAATATATGATTATTTGGCAGAACTCCTCATATTAGTAATAGGGTGTAATTCAAAGAATAACAGCTAAAAAAGAAATTCCCTGTATTGATGTCCATTACATATTTAGGATCAAGGCATGCTCCATTGACTATCAAAGTTACCCCAGGTCTTTTATTAGGGATATGCACATCAGGTGAATTTATACATCCCTTTTATCTGAGAAGCCTCATAGTTAACATGCTGCTTCTATAGCAAGATGCTAGCAATGGATCCAGTGGTAGCGACTCACTACTAAGGACATGTTTGATTTTGTACCAACACACTCATTTACTTAGTTTCAATAATGGGACCTACATCAACCTACTACCCTGTAAGCTACCACAGAGGTATGTGGCAAGGGATGCTTGGATACTAGACATGAAATAAATATGGAATAGGGAAAAGGAATTAGAAGAGAGAGATGATGAAAGTGAACCATATATTTACAAAGTGTCGTGCTTTGCTCTTTTTTTGTTGTATTCACTAATGGTGAGTGGGAAGAAGAAACTTTGGCACCCATCATTTTGGCAGTGTCTCACTCTCATTCCGAAACTTCTGTCAGTTCTGCAGATTCTCTGAGGGATCAAAATTAATATCCTCCATGACATACTGAAACTCTTGTGGCCTGAATTTTTCAAGAAATCTTAGCCTAGGTTGTAGCTTCCCAAGGCTCCCAACTCAGTCCTTCCATCAGCTATGTTATAATCTTTGTTCACTTGTGGCTGTTGAAGTCTGTTGTTTTCATTTCTGTTTTATAAATGTTGCTGGTTATATCTTTCTGCCATTGGTCCCAAATGATATGGAAGTGAAATGCTGGCCCTGGTGATGGTGGGTTAAAGTCCTTGCCTGCTAATCCGAGGGTCACAGATTCGAGTCCTGCCTGGGTTGGTTTTTCGCATGCCCAGGGCATGGGCGTTTCTGTCGAGTTCTGGTGGTTTGGCCCCTGAGAAACCTGATGGCAGGCCAATGGCTTATCGGGATCGCAGGGGCATACGGACCACCAGAATCGTCTGAGGGAAAAAGAAATGCTTCGTACCTAGAATCAACAAAATTTATTTATTTTTGGTCTAGGCTCTATTTTAATTGGAATAGCATGATATTGGCTTGTTTCCTTTTAGATAGTCTTCTTGATATTAATTCCAACTTGCTTTCCACCAGGGAGAAGAGGACACTGGGCTGGAGGATGTCCTTTCAATGCACGAGATAATGCTACGTGATCTCTTTTAAGTGTTGTCTAAGTCAGAAGGACAAAAACTATGTGAACAGCAAAATGAAATGGAAATTTTGTTTTTATGATCATTGAAGAAATATGGGCATCTCTTCTGATCCTTGATTGTATAGGATTTGTACCTGTTTACACTGTGTGTTAATCATGTAAATAATAGCTATTAGGCATAGAGTCAGTGACTTTGGATTCCCAGGTTACACATAAGCATGTCCCTGGAGTTACCATCATTAAAACAATGCTGTAGTTGAGGGCATGTTTCCTTCAAGACCTCCTATGTGGAGGGAACTGTTTATGATAGAATCGATTCATCTTGGCCTGGGTCATCAAAAACTGTTACATTCTATCTGAAATATCTAATGGGCCATTAGTAATGGTGTATTTGACATTTTTATATTCTTCCTTGACAACAGTTTGATGTGAACTTTTTGCTATATTTCAATAATTCCATTGAAGTAAAAGACCAATTGTTTCTGATAATCATCATTTGAGGTCTCCATTAAATCAAATGTTGGAGCTTTAACTTGAATGGAAGGTCCTCATGATAATAAAATGGAACTTTGTAACTCCCTCAATTTCTTTAGAATGTACAGCTGGTTTAGGCCATTACACATTACATGTACTTGTAGATGGCTTAACCAGGAATGTAACCGAAGATGGTATAATGGCCAAAACCAGTTGTGAATTCTAAATAAATTATTGAAGTTATAAAGTTCAATTAATTTTAATTAAATGTCTATACTTCTGATTACCTTCTTCACATGAATCAACGCTATGATTTCTTCCACTGTCTTCTCATGTATTTCTTTCAACTCAACTTGTGCAATTGCTGCAAATTTCAGTACATTTAGGGTTTCGTAAAGCAGGAGAGAACTCTGATTCACAATCATTGCTACGTTTCCACAGAGCATTCTGGAAAAATCTTGTTAGTTTTGACTCCCTAAATGGAACTCTAGTAAGGTTCTTAGCACCATTGTGGTTGCCTCACTAGTTTCAGAGACACCTGCCAAGCACAAACAATGAGGTGTTGATGTTTCCAATCTCTTTCAACCTCTCCCACACAACCACTCTTCTCCATACATTCTGACCCAGCCAAATCACAGAGTGATAACCTTTTATATAAGTATTCCCAATATGTAGCATCTGTCACTAAGTGTGGGTGACCTGCTTTTGCTAGTGTACAATTAAGTAATTTTATGATAGTTGAATTTGCGAGAATGGTAGAGCTTTGCCTATTAGAATGAAACCATGAAAATCATTGATTACTATCTTAATGTGATATGCAACAATTTTGCTCCTTCAGGCTTTAGTCGGCCAGCAGTATATTTTTATGAAATATTTTATATCAAAGAATAAATTTTAATTTAAAAATATTTTTCTCTTTCTTTGCCCTGTCTCTGATAAATTTCACTGTGCATGCGCATGGAACGCAATGAGATTTTTCCAAACATCATATTAGATTTAGCAGATGGTTTTAGCCCACAAGCTGTGTCACCCTCATCTTTCCTCTAGCACTGTGTGCAGGAGGAAATTAAGGGGATTATGGGACGGAGTCCCAGTTGGCGGACCCTTATAGCCTGTGTCGACATCTTTACTCAGGTTGGAAGAAATTGTCATTGTGGAGCACCAGTGGTGATGCAATCGCTAAGAATTGATATACATGTATTGTAAGGAACTACTACATATCACATGCTTGCTCCACATTTAATTTCCTTTCTCTCTTTTGATTAGTCTGATTTTATGAAGTATACAAATTCCTTTGTTTAGCCATTGCATCAATGTTAAAGTAAGCAACACTGTCATGAACCTCATCAGAGAAACTCGAGTCTTTCATAATGTAGGACCCTACTCCAGAATAATTTAGAAAGTGGGAGCATTTGAACCTGTCCAAGAAAGGTCTGGCCAAGAAACAGTGGACTAGAATATAGACGAAGGTGAGTCATAGGTACCACACTTAGTTCCTACAGTCTCTCAAGACTGAACATTTCTCACATCCATAGGGTTAAATTGATTTAGATTTTTCTGGAAATTGGATAATATAAGGGCCTTTCCCATTGCCATTACCAATGTTATTTTTAGGTGACACCACTACATGGAGTGCCTTTTATCTGGCTCCTACTTTACGACCTATCAGGCAAGGGTGGCCCTACCAGCAGCCATTATCATTGCTCCCATCAGTCCAGCTCCCTCATTGGAATGTGTAAGCCTTGAATAATTCATCAAGGCTGTAGTCTATGGGAAAGGCATCGGGGGAGGAGGAGAAAGAGACTAGGCTTTATTGATGGGATAAAGAGAGATATGGGACATATGCAGAGCTGAAAAACGAAGTAGTGTATGGAGACAAAGACCACCTTATAAAAAGTGCCTATAGGTATTCCTACTTGTAAATCTGGCTTTACTGGTAGTTAACTTATACGTATTAATACATAATTAGACAGTTAAATAGGCGTAGACCAATACATACTATGCACTAGTGAGTATCATATATGTATTGACTTTCCCCTTTCTCCCGTTACTTCCATACTTTTTAGTACTCGTCACATTCCATAGTGTTGCCCATTTTATGTATAGTTTACTACTTTCATTAATTCCTGACGTGCCTTATATTGTGTGCAAACTTTGTAACTCGATCTACTGGGAAAATAAATATTATTATTTATAACACTGTTGACTGACTATAAGGAACTTCACTTGCTGCTTATAGTTTCTTACCGGGGTGCATTGCAATCTGCATGCAGTTATCCGAGGAACATTTTTTTTTTAATTTTATGCCAAAACAAGCTCAATTTCAATATTACATTGCCTGAAACTTAGTCTCCCAATAAGCTTCATTACGCATTGGTAATATTTTGTGGAGGATTATATATGGACTGAAATTTTTGATTCACGGTATGAACGATGGGAGATATCTTTCATAGAATGTCACATTCATCAAGATTTGCTTTTCCAGTAAAATGCCAATTCTAGGTTAGCAAATGAAAACGCCTGTATGGCATAACTTCACCGAAGAAAGGAGTTTTCAGTTTCTTTTCCAATTTACCAAATTGTGGGGAGTATGTGCAGAAGACTCATTAAAAATATTGATGCTAAAGACGTCCAAAGATGTTTTCATAGAATCATTTCAAAACCTTTCTGTGATTATTTTTGGCTCAAATTTCAGACTTTTGCTACTTCACAGGCTGGAACTGAAAATACTTCCAAAGTGGCTTTACAGATGCAATAACGGGAAATATAATATTGCTGCACGATATGTAATTCATGACTTTTCCGTGAAAAGTAATATGTATGTACCTATTAGTAAAATCTTCTCGGGTTTGCCACTGGGTAAGGCTTTCAAAGGCCAACATTTCAACGAGTGACTCCCTCATCGTCACCAGGGCTGAGACTGATTGCTGAGTTGGTCCATGCTGGGGTTTTATAGCTGGCCAAGGACAGTTGAAAATTCATTGTTGACCGGCTCGTTCAAGGCAGTTTGAATTTGAATTGTAGCCGCGACCGTTTAATTTTATTGAGTAGCGGTCTCCATATTTGGCTGATGTACTGCCCAGAGTCTCGATTTAACTTCTTCTCCACCAAACTTACATTGATAGCCTCTTTCATCCAACGATCCCAGTATCCACTTGAACGGCAAAGGATTTTGGTGCCGTTAAAATTGATGGAGTGCGCATTATCTAGACTATGCTCTGCCAGGGCTGATTTTTCGGGTTGAAATAGTCTTATATGCCTCTTGTGTTCCTTACCCAGTGGCAAACCCGAGAAGATTTTACTAATATTATTCGCAGGGAAAGCCTAAGATCTTTTACGTTATAACATAAATAACGTAACAATAAGTAGGTAGGGACAAATAAACAAAACAAGGCAACAAAAGGAATCGTAACGAGGGACGCGCGGAGAATAAGGGAGACGCGAAGTGTGCGAGTTAGAGGTGAGAAGCAGAATAAGAGTTCGGTTGGTAAAAGGCGAAAGAAGAAGAAATACATGGTATAAAAGTGTGGAAATATCAGCCGGTTTGTCAAAAAGTGACGGGAAGTGTTAAAGGAGCAGGTATAGGGAAGGAAAGCTGTAAGAAAGGAAAGCTGAAAGAAAGGAAAGCCGAGAGTAATGCGAAACGGGGGAAATTGCGGCGGCAGCGTGAGACGGAGAAAGAAGGCACGGCAGCCGGAGAAAGAATTTTTCCGAGAGGACCACGAGAGTGGGGAAATAAAGGGAGACCAAGAACGATAAGTGCCACTTATAATAAATTGTAACCATTAGTAAATAGAAAAAAAGTTGAACATAATGTAAATTGGGCCCAATCCACCTATTTAAAAATTAAAAGATAATTTCTAAAGCATAAATTTTGTATGTATTTACATTATCATATGATAATTAAAATAATTTGTAAGGTAACAACAACCGGAAGAAGGTGAGGGTTACAACGTATGTACAGTGGAAGCCCGGTATAGTGAGTACGGCTTATTGCGAGAATCCCATTTTAGCGAGTGATTGTCTTTGTACCGCCAAAAGGCCTATGTTTTACATGTAAAATAAAGTGGATATAGCGAGGCCAAAAAGTTCCTTCCACGGTATACGCTCGGTATTACGACAGATATCTCTCGAGGGCGATGGACCACCTAGCAAAAATTAACTATTTCGTTTTGCATTATCTGTTAATTAAACTAAATATTCGCGATAAGAGCCATATCTGCAACACCTAAAGCCAGTTATGTCCAAACATTAGTGATTTACGGCCTTCAGTACGCTGTGCGCCCTCCCATTTTACGTTCTTCTTTTGTTAGGCCCAGTCATCAGTGAGAGGGGAGTGGGCAGACGACAAGCAAGTTGAGAGTAAAAAGGGAACATTCAGCAGAATGGGAGCGATCTGTCAGAGCGATTGAAAAACTCCAACCATTCCATCAAATCGATGCCCAATCACACGGCAGCAGAGAGTTGTGATGTAGGTAAGGGGCGGAGTTTACTCGGTCGGAGGGGCGGAGTTTACTCGGTCGGAGGGACGGAGTTTACTCGTTCAGAGGGGCGGAGTATACTTGGTGGCAGGGGCGGAGTTTACTCAGTCGGAGGGGCGGAGTTTACTCGGTCGGAGGGGCGGAGTTTACTCGGTCGGAGGGGCGGAGTTTACTCGGTCGGAGGGACGGAGTTTACTCGGTCGAAGGGGCGGAGTTTACTCGGTCGGAGGGGCGGAGTTTATTCGGTCGTAGGGGCGGAGTTTACTCGGTCGGAGGGGCGGAGTTTACTCGGTCGGAGGGGCGGTGTTTTATCGGTCGGAGGGGCGGAGTTTAATCGGTCGGAGGGGCGGAGTTTACTCGGTCGGAGGGGCGGAGTTTATGCGGTCGGAGGGGTGGAGTTTACCCGGTCGGAGGGGCGGAGCAGCATCATGTCTGCGAAACGTAAATCTTTGGACCTTAAAACCAAAATTAAAATTATAGACGAGTGCGAAAGTAACAGGTCTTCAAAGACTGATATCGGGAGGTGGTTTGGTGTGTCCTCATCTACGTTGTTCACAATAGTAAAGAACAAAGATAAAATTCGTGCAGCAGTGACCGAACTAGGACGTCCTAGCAGCCAAAAACATTTGCGGCATGGGGAACATCCTCAAATGGAATCTGCACTATTCAAGTGGTTTTGTCAGCAAAGGTCTGCAGGACTGCCCATAAACGGTCCGATGTTAAAGGCGAAAGCTGACTACACTTGCACGAAACATGATGTGCAAGCCATTCGACTGAGGTATTTTCTTTTCTAGTGTAAATAAGTACTCGATGACACTAATTTGCGGATGATAATTGAATTTGAATCATAGAAACTGCTAGGAATAGGTGACTATGCGAGAAATATCTTCGACCACTGGTACATGCCGAATTTCAGTGAACCTTCAGGCCAATTTTCCCAACTGATGGGCGTACTGGTTAACATTCGAAAACTCGACAAAGTTGATATTATCGTTATGACATATTCGCAAAATTATCCAAAAACTACGGTATACCTAATACAGTAGATTCCGGTTATTCGGGACACCGGTTATTTGGGACAGCCGCTTATTCGGGACAAATCATCAAGAACAGAACCCAATTGAAGAAAGTCCCTGAGTTTTCTCCGGTTAATTGGGACAGGAAGCCGCTTAATCGGGCCATGCATCGGCTGTATTTGCCTCCTACTCCCTTGAAGAAATACAAATTTTTAAGCTCTTGTAAATCATTTGGTACATTTTCCCTATGCATTTGAACCAATCTCCAATGAGGGAATCTATTGCAACCTTTACTGTCTCATTTACCTTCGCTAAATGAAGTCAGTCATGAAAGCGCTTTCAACTAATGCTTCACTGTTTGTACACTCACCTTCGTTCTCAGGTAGTCCAGCTAGAAGTGGATTTAGATTTTGTGGTCACGGAGGTTCATGCTGTGTAGGTAGACAACTTGGCTTCATTAGCGTATTATACCATTAAGGTGAAGGTTAGGCTGTAGGCGATCTGTCATAAGATAAAATGTTTTGAGGAAATAAGCGTGGAGGTGATTCCTCCTAATTTCCCGAAATTTCTCCCGAAAAAGTTCCTTATTCAGGTTAACACGCAGTGTAAGTTTTTTCACTGGCTGCAAAAATTACAATACTGGACCGAATTAAGGACCATCTACCTCAAAGCAGTCTTCGTTGTTTGGCGGAGATAACAAGAGTGCCAAAATCAACGATAGCCCGATTAATACAGCAGCAGGATAAACTTAGAGAAGATCGGAGCAGTAAAAGGAAACAAGGTGCTACCCAAAAACGCCAACGCCAAGGTAAGGATCCTGATGTCGAGGACGCTTTTAATCAATGGTTTTCCATTGTTAGTGGACGAGGAGTTAGTTTCAGTGGACCTATGTAAAAAATAAGTCGGAGGAATTAGCTTTGAAGCTTGGCCATACTGATTTCAAGTCAAGAGATGGTTGGCTATCTAGACGGAAGAGTAGAAACGAAATAAAATTCAAAAATGCTCACGGAGAAAAACACACGGCTGATTTTGTAAGTGCAGAGAAATGGAGATGTAAGAGGCTACACACCCTACTTCAGGAATTCTGTGCAGATGATGTGTACAAGGCCGATGAAACCTGCCTGTATTACCGAGCCACCTAATGGCTTTCTTTGCTACAGTTATGTGGAACTGAGTAGGGTAAAGGTGAGATTTCGTCTCGCCAGCGTTAACACGATTTTCACCCACTTTCAACAGACATATCGGAACCAAAATCTCACCTTTACTCTAAGTGGGTCTAAAGAAGCGATGGAACGGATTACTGTTTGGTGCTGATCAAACATGTCGGGAAGTGATAAAAGGAAAATTTTGGTGATTGGAAAAAGTACTGACCCTCGCTGCTTTAAGAGGTTTTGAATGAACAGCTTACCGGTAGAATATTACGCCAATAAAAATGCGTGGATGATTGCAGGCCTCTTCAGTCATTAGTTAAGCAGTTGGGATAAGGAACTACCGCGGAAATCGAGGAAAGTGATTCTTATTCTGGATAATTGTACGGCACACCCTAATTGCTTCAACGACTTAAAAAACATGGAATTTTTCTGTCTGGAATTTTTACCAGCCAACACAACATCTCCTATCCAACCAATATACATGGGATCATCAAACATTTGAAAACAATATACCGCGCAAAATTCATTGATCAATCAATTCTAGCATCAATGGAAGATAATCATCTGACATCCTCTTCAGCTGCCAAGGAAGTGAGCTCAAAGGTGAACGTCCTGCAAGCAGTAACGTTTTTGGCAGATAGCAGGCGAGAAGTCACCAGTAAAACGATTGGAAATTGTTTCATTCATTGAGGTTTTAAGCACTCAAGTGCAGAAATATCGGAAGAACTTGAATGTTAAAGTAAAAATGAATCTGCTTCCGAACTGCGTCAAGTAAAGAACTTTAAGGAGCTTGAAAGGATCGACTCCAATATGGACTGTTATGACAACAATGATAGCAGCAAAGATGATATAGTGGAAACTATACCAGCGAGACAACAAGGTTTGGTTGAAGACGAGGAGACTGATGGAGATGAAGACGTATCTCAGTGTAGCCGAGTGACTTCTGCAGATGCCAGGAAATTTATTGGTGGGTTGTGACGCTACTTCATGCAAGAGGGCAACGAAGGAAGTCCGATATCGTCCTGCCTGTGCCGACCTTGTATGCGCGACGAGAGTGAAGAGAATGAAGAAGAACACCCTGGACTAATTCCTCAAACTAGGAGCTACACATTAAATAAATACTCCCTGGTTTTTATGCAAATGAATCTTTAGATCATCAACTATTCTTTTCTAATATTCCATCGTTAATTCTAAATCTAATCACAAATCTTTCTTTTGCAGGATTTCGTAAAGGGAATTTGTCCGAAGTAGATCGATGCCAAGAGATTTTTTTATGGCTCAAGGTTTCCAAAAATATTTATAATGTATGTTTTCTTATTAATTTATTGTTTAAATAGTATGCAATTAAACATTTTGCGTTTCAATTGTCATTCAGCTTTCTGACTTTCATTTCAATGCTTATTTAAACATATTCACGGGATACTTCGGATAAACGGGACAGCCGTTTAATTGGGACAAAGTACACCGGTCCCGATGTGTCCCAATTAACCGGAATCTACTGTATTTTAATTCCGATTAGTTACGGTGTCTTTACAGCTTTCTTCGGCGATCGAAAAATAGAAGAACTGGAAGAAAAACACCAAAACTGGAGGAATTAATATTTTATGTAATGGAAAATGTCCTGTTTCTTTCTTAAAATTGGTTGATATTCCACCAGATTGTGCCTGAAACGACTTTTTTGCTGTTTAGCTTCGTCAAATACCATGGAAACAAAAGAAAAACGGTAAATACGAATGACTATGAGAATTAGGTGGCTTTATTCAACACTTTCGGATACAACGAGCGCTCGATTTAGCGAGTGATTTCCGAGGGATTATGAGCACTCGTTAAACCGGGCTTCCACTGTACCTGATTTCACTAAAGGGCTCTTCTTCACAAATAGATTAACATGAGTACTCATATGGCTTGACTGGTTTCGATTCTAGTGATTTTTTACACAAAGGAAGATTAAAATGAGATATTACCTCTTAATATTCTTAAATGTAATGATAGGGTAATTCTAATAGGCATCTGAAATTCGTGCAAATTGGCAGGACGCAATTTAAAACCAACTCCAATAAATTACAATCTAAAGGCTGGATTTCGAATGTAATGACATAATACGGAGACACCTACCTCACTTTTCTTTTAACATTTGGTCACATAAACATCTAGTATTTCCATCTCTTAGAGCAGTTGATTTTGTCAATTTATTTTAATTCAATCCATGTTCAGAACTACATACATAACTCCTTTATTCATGCTTAGGGAGGATAAGGCTTAGTTTTACTGAAGTCATGACGCAGGAATCATCTTTCAATGCATGGCCTCATATTTGCAACACAAAATCACGGCAAGACGAAGCACCAAAAACATTCAGTAATTATTTTGCATCTTCTGTGGTATGAAAAAATTGATGTTGGGCTAGGCATTCTAGGTTAGGTGCATATATTTTTGAAGCACAGAACTTCGTTTTTCAAGGATACACAGAAAAATATGTACATACTTGGCTTTTCAGTCCAACACTTAATAAAATGGCAGGCATAATGGTCTGAGGTTGGCGTGGCAGCTTTGAAAACGAAATTGGGAGCTTATGAGGGGGGTGTCTGCATGAGCCATGCTCCAAATTTTAAATGAAACTTTCAGCGATTAATAAACATAAAATCACAGGGTTGCTACAAACCAGAAATTATGAAATTCTTACTTTTCCAGGCCAAAATGTTATTTTTACCAGGTTCAAATATCCATTCTATCATAAGTGGGTATTTTAAATAAAGTGCAAGAATAAGAGAAAAACACATTTACGTATGCACACCATGTTTCGATAACGATATGTATTATAGTGAAATACATGAGAAACAGGTTGGTTTTGAACCTTTTATTAAACATAAATCCTAATCTAAGCAATGGGTTATGACCACCGGCGCTACACCATGACCCCCAGCATACCTATACCAATAGCAGAAGTGGCGACAATTCAAGGAGAGCGTGTTTCCTCATGCTCTCTCTAGCTGAGACCAAAACTTGAAGGTGAGATAAAAAAGATATCCTTCAACAAAAGCATCTCCTTTGCCTTTATGCCCATGATGTAAAAATCATCGCAGTTGTGGTTCCTAATGACTAGATAAACTAAGGAACAACATTGCTTATGTATAAATCGTGAAAGATGTTTCTTTACATAATTTCATGTCATTTTTATGTACAAAATGAATAATAGATATTTGAAGATTATGCAGAAAAATGCTTCATTTATGATGTCCATGGATATTATGTACTCGATCGTATTTAAAAGAATGTGCGACTGGGGGACAACTTCCAATCTTATCGGCCACTGTACCACAGGAGCATGCTTGGACTTATGTGGAACAGAAGAATTTATCCTCATGTTGCTTCACGTATTTTACTTCACATAGGTCCCTTTTCGAGGACCGTTAATTGTACTAATGTTTTCTTCCGTACAGCGTTTGAAATTTTCTTGAAAAATTATAGAGGCCGGAAATTTAGTATCGTAAAAAAATTGTTTTCGGTCACGTTCATATTTCAGAAATATCTACAAAATCTTTTTCCCCTAAGGTAAAGAAAAACCAAGTTTCTGATCCATGTGATAGAAAGAAGTGATTATTTCATCAAATCAGCAGTTGTTTTATACTCCTATTTTCTACTTCAAGGATGGTAGCTTTTTTATTAGGTAGTTTGTTGAATGTTTAAATTAACAACAATGTTATTGGAATAATTTCAAAGAGCCACAAGGGTATTAAAAATATTCCAGTCAACATATGCACGAAATCTTCAACATTAGGGAACAATGCTCGATGTATAGACAAAATACTTGCAAATAAAACATGCTCGAGGGTTTAATTCAATATCACCTAAGTGCCAAGGTATCACCAATGCAATGCGACTGTGTAATACCAAATTCTATTTCGTACACGACATTCACATCAGAATGAAGGCCCACTCGGGGCTATGCTTAAGGGAGTCCACAGGGTGATGTATGGTAGGCCAGCCTTCAGGTGAGTTGTGAAATAATCATCTATACTCATCACACAAGGTGTCATGGGGAATAAGTAGGAATAAATATGAAAAAAATACTTTTTTTTTAAACCATGCTTATATTTAACCCTTTCGCGACGGGGACGGGGCAAAGTTTTTTGCTTTGCCAGTACGGAGCTTTCACTACGCTAGGATCTTCACCGATACCTATTTCCCTAACTTGGGTTGGGGGCCAGAGGGGTGTTGAACCTTTTGCTCGGCCACCGGGCTGAGATAATCTCCGCCCTATTTCCGCTTGGGGTGCCCATTACGGCATGCGGTCGCGGTCAACTATTTTTTATGCAATGGTTTTGCTAAAAACATTGTTGCTACAGCCTCGATATTTTTTTAATCGGAAATGAATTATTCTTGTTTTACAATGACTTTACAGCTTTTAAACAAAATTCTATCGTTAATATTAAGCTTTCAAGCAACAAAAATCGTATCAATGGTAAAGATTCCATGACACACAAACTACGTTAAAAATAACAGTAGAACTCCGTTTTAAATTTGTGGTTGTAGAGCTAAACATAAGCAATGCACTTATAATACTCAATTTGCCAATAACACAAAAACCTTTAAGTTTGTTATTCCACTTAACCAGCAAGCAACTGACCGCGGACCCCTGCTGTGAGTGGGGCGCGCACTGCGAGGAAGGATCGAGGTAATCCCCTCCCGCGAACCGAGAAAGGGTAACCGTGGCGTCCCATGAAAAATTCCTTTATAAGAGGTTTATGGCACCAACTGACCAGTCACCCCATAGTTTATAACTTTTTAAAGTGAAACATAAATCGCACAATTACGTTCGTCTTTGTGTCGCGCTACTCACACTGATGAAAATGGTTTTTTAATCGCAGTAATACAATAAGTATTAACCATTTTAAGAGCTTTAGTAATTTAATGTATATTAAACTGGCTTGGTTTACTAATGCACGTAAAATTGTTAATATATATCGTATAACTTCGTTTAAAAAACCATTTTCATCAACGTGAATAGTACCACACAAAGAAGAACAAAATTGTGCGATTAATGTTTAACTTTAAGAAGTTATAAACTATAGTGTGACTGGTCAGTTGGTGCCATAAACCAACCGCGGTGAAGGGTCGGACTCTTGAGTTCGGGTGCTTTTTCGGGTCACATCCAAGTTTATAATACACACCTTTTAGGCTTGCTTGGGGCTAGCTTCGCGGCACGACGTGCTATCACGTCGTTCGTTCGTTTGCGTCGAAAAATTTACGACGCTCTATCACTTCGTTCGTAGCGAAAGGGTTAAGAGTACTAAACAGTAAATTAACTCGGTATTTAGTGAAGTTAATCACTGATTCATGTATTGTCATCAAGAGTGTGCCAAATTTCAGCTCGATTGAACGATGGGAAGTGGTTTAGATTTCGACAGCGGCAGCAACAGCTCTGACTACGAGTAGGCAATGTGATGGGGGTTGCGTCAGGTTAGGATCAAGGAATATAAAATGTAAACCATTTAATTTTAATAGATTAACTAAGTAATTAGTAAAGTTAATGAAGTGTGCCAAATTCAAGCTCTATTGAGCTTTGGAAAGTGGGTTGGATTTCGATTACAAGATTCCATCCAGACAAACCACAAACAAACAGGGCCAGTTAAAATAAGCGTAGTAAAAAGGGTGGCGACCCTTCCTCACGAGTGAATGTGGACACCACAGTGGACAGTACAGCAACACTCACTTCACTACAGGTGTGGTAACATTTACCTAAACAAAGTCAAAGTAAATGTTGCCTTGCATGTAACTTTGTTGCTTTGACATGTGGAAGGCACGGAAAAACCACCACATTACAATCCCAATGAGCTGCCTGTAACCATCACTTTCTTTTAAATTTTTATCCACCAACGAACTAATGGAACCTCCTAGAAGCAACAGGATTATACACACTGGATCATTAAACATGCAGGGGTAGGAATTATGCTTAAGAACACTAGAATTCACGTGAAAGCTTTCCTTCAGCGTAAAAAAAGGATAGTATATAATTGTTAAGATAGCAGCTAAGCTGACAGACACAATAGCTGTACAAGTCTACATGCCTATGAAGAAATCGAAGTAGTCTGTGAAAAATATCTTGGAATTAAAAAAATGTGAAAGAAGAATAATGCTTGGACAATAGTATGCTATTGCAACACAAAGCCAAGAAGGAAGAACTAAGGGTAAATACGGAAGAGGACAATATAACGAATGAGGAGAACCACTCTTAGAATTTCAAACAAATTAATGGCAGCTGCTTAAAAAATAATCCACAAGGAATTTATGCATGGAAGGATATACAATTGGACTTACACGCGCATTGATCGATCGATTAACAAATATGCACTGAGATGAGTGGGATATGATTGAAATCTCATAAGAACTCTAAAGAAAAGGCGGGACAACCTACTTCGGCATATTTTAAGGGAGAAGTGTCTAATGAAGACAGCCAGAAGCACAGTAAGACCTCAGCTGAGATACATGGAGCAAATAATGAATGATGAGGAAACAAAGAAATCTGTAGACGTGAAGAGGCTAGCTGTTACAAGCATAGAGTGGAAAGTCATGTCAAACCAACCTTAGGGTTGATGACCAGCAATAATGATGATGACAAAGGCACGATTGTGATTTAACGGGAAGTAAGCCAGTTTGTATAAAAGTACATTCAGAATAGACATTTCGCAAAGAATGATACATATTCTGAGGTATGAACAAAACAACTTGAGTCCTACTACCTCCATTCATACAACTCCTGCATTTCCTGTGTACCTTGACCTCTAAATGAAGAAATTTCTTTACTATGTGAAGTTAGGCTTTCAAAGGTAAAATCATATTTCCCCAGACATTCGAGACCTGGTACTCCCACAAAAAGGGAAATAATTGCACTCAATGGACCAGAAATTCTGTTGCTCGTTTGTTTTGATTTTACTGACTCATGCTGGAGGTCATTACGACTTGGGAGTGACTAGCACGGAATTACCTGTATGTACACAATTTGAGGAGAAACAAATATTCCATCATCCTCAGAATAATTGCATAAAATAGGATTTAAAATTTAATTTTAGGTGCATATATTTAATTGATAAAGACCAAATAAGAGCTCCAATTCCTCATTTAGGTTAAGTACTAAAAGCACTTTGCCAACACACACACACAGAAAGTGCCTAAAATGGTACTGCTCACTTATTGAAAACAAAGAATTTGGACTTGGGGAAGCAAATTTCCAGGAAAGATCTTATTTTTCCCTGACTTTTCAAGGTTCTCCAGGTATGTAGCAACCCTGAATAATGGCTTATGTTAATATTTATAATTCAAAGAATTTCACGGAAAATTCTCAACACTTTCGTAGTGAAACAATGTTGCTATGCTAATATTCCACGGTGAGATTTTACCGTGAATTAGTTCACCAGAACATAGCACATATGCACAACGTGCCACCTGCACAACTAGGGTATGAATATTTTATGGAAGGATTCAATTGAACCTCGAACCCATGGATTCAATTATATTCAATCGAGTTCTTGAATCCTGACCAAATCTCTTAATAAGATAATTTAAATCACTCAGAAATATGTGCAATTTTGATTATTATGGTGGTCATTAGGGATGAACGGGATCCCAAAACTTCGGGAATTCCCAAATTTTTGGCCTTCCCGAAGTTCGAGACGGGAAAGGTCTTTCCCGAAAAAACTGTTTCAGGAATTTTTTTTTCCGACTTCCAGCCTTGAAATTTAAAGCAGTCGCACATCGTTTAGGGCATTTACGATGAGTAAAAATCATACAAAAGTGAATCCATAACAATCCTTTTGAAATTTTAGAGGAGAGCGCAATTTTCCCTTGGGATCAAAGCATTTGTCGTATCATGAAATGAACTTTCGTATCTCATAGTTATCAAATTCAGCTGCTGAATGACGGAAGAAAATGCCCGTAGCATCCTGAAGTGCATATTTTCCATGTAATAATGTTGTGTTTATATTTAGGAATATAAACTTTTTGTTTCGCATACAAAATGATTTTCACTCTTTATATATATTCGGGGTATATGATGTAACAATTTAACACCATCCTGGAAAATATACTGAACACCACCTTTTTCTAGTACTTCAAAGTTCTTCTTTCATCTAGGTAGGTGTAAAGCATCATATCTGATATATCTACTCCTCCCATGAATTTATTATACTGGTTTATTATGGCTAGTTTTGATAAATATTTCTCTTTCTTGGGAAAATCGTCTTCTATGCAAGGTTTCACTCTCAGCAACGGCATGAGTTGAAAGAAGCAACACATTTTTTTAGATTTTTTTTCTCTAAATCCACACAAAAGAACCTCATCACTACGGAAATATTTCACTTGTCCTACATCATAATCTGCTGTCAAATCCTTTGGGAGGCCCCTCCTGTTTGATCTTATTGTTCCAGTTAGGTAAGTTCCACTTTCAAACAGATATTTCGACAGAGGAATACCGGTGAAGAAGTTGTCAATAACCACATGGTATCCCTTATTTAGGTAGTTCCCTAGTTGGGAGCAACTTCGTCACTACTACATGACCAAGGTCTTTTTTTTGTCTCACCCCTTTCTATGTCACATTTTGCACCTTTGTAGCAGTAAAAACCTAAACAATAATGTACAATAGAGTCACACAACATCCAAAACTTTATTCCCCACTTGTGGTGCTTCTTATTTGGAAGATACTGTGTTAGGGTTGAATGACATTTTGTGCCAACTAAGGACTCATCAATAGATAGCTACTGGTGGGGTGTGTAATGAAATCTAAACACCCTATTTGCATGCTCAACTATGGGGTTGAATTTAGAACAGGGATCATAATTCTGATGACCTGGCGGAAACAGCTTTTTGTTGTCCACAAGATGAACAAATTTTGAAATAAAATTGAAATCTATTTCTAGGGAACATATTTCCAAACCATGGAATGGCTCTACTATTCCTAACCCAGTATGAGAATATGGTAGGCCTCCGAGTAATCCCCATTTCCAATAGAACAGCCACAAATGCCTTCATTTCACGGATATTTACAGGACTCCATTCTCTGACTCTAGAATTGGGTGATATTTGCTGCTGTGAACTTAAAAACTGATTAGCATACCAATTGGTTTCTGCCACCATTAAATTCCACAATCCCAAAGTGAAAAACATCAAAATGATGTATAGGTTTGGCATCCTGGGGAGGAGCATGCTTCGGACCAGGTGATTCCAGGAAAGAAGGACCAGACTGGACATACACATCTTGGCCAGGTTGTGTTTTCATAAACTCAGGAATACTAGAAGAATTTAAATCTTCAACGTTTTCACATTTGCTGTTACTGTATTTTCTTTCTGTTATTATGTACTGGAATTTGTTTACGTTTCAGAGGTACAAAATGTCACTGCAATCACTTTCGGACTCTGATGTAATGGGACAGTCTTCATCACTTCCACAGGGAGACTCTTCTCCAATATATTCTCGTAAAACTAGGCCTTTTCTTTTTGTATGAAGTGTTACATAATCACATAAAATCCTCAGAATTACTATCTCTTATTACAATTAGAGTTCCCAAGGTAAACACAAGGCATGCTACTCTCTTTCACATCCCTTTCCTTCCATCCAATTATATGAAAAACTTAATTATATATCGTGCAATGAAAGATTTTAATGTGCACTATGTTAATTTTGATATCTTCAACTTCTCTTCTTTATTGACCTTTAAGAGGTTTGTGTTAAATAACATTACTCTTTAATCAACATTAATTATCAACTGTACTGTGTATAATATCTTATGGGAAATTTTTAAAATGAAACTTAACTGTATCATTAATGACTTATATTTTCTATTGTAATCGTATTTTTTATCAATGTTATTGGATTGCATGTGTATTCATTTGGAACAGGGCGTTAGCCCGTAAAATAAATTTATTATGATTATTATTATTTAAATCAACATTTTCACCGTGCGAATTGACATAATTAGTGATATTGTCATCACTAATAAAATCGGACTAAAAAGTCGCTGCCATTTCGATGTTTCAGGGTTACAAAATCTGAGTAAACTTCGTAAACTTTATAAAAACATAGAAATTGTCAAAACATAGGCAGTCAAATGTCAGTGGTCAAATTGGGAACTACAAATATTTGGCGTCATTCCTAATCTGCATTTAGGTGCCATTTCTTGAAAATTCATGAACTACGAGCATCTAATAGTGACAATGCAGATGGAGCAGGATAGCGCTCCCGGCACTCTAAGGGTTAAGGGTCTGTTATTTTACTATTTTCAAGCAGTATCATTTTACTTCCTTTTTATCGGTCCTGTTAGTATATGTTTATGCTTTTATCAGTATCATGAAGTGCTTTGAGGACGATTTGGCGAAGATGGCAAAAGGCAATTTAGGGAAACATATCGGCTGAATATTATGCATACCTGAGTGTTAGAAAATCAATTTTTTTGGCATAATTTCGCATAGTTTTGGAAATTTTTCCGCATAAAAGATATATAACGGCTGTTTCTTGGCCACATATAAGGCACATAATTAGATCAAATTATGGTGCATAATTTTATGTTTGAAAATGCATAAATCCCCTGGCTCTACTAATGATCTGATCAAGTTCAACTTTTTTGTTATTAAATGTTCTACAATATTAATACCTAACATATTTACGTTAAACCAATAGTTTTTGATAAATTTAAGAAAATATTAGGAAAAAGAAGGCTTTTAACTTGGAAACTTTTTATTTTTGTGCTATATGATTTTTACGTGTTATATTATGTAAAAACCCTTCCTATAAAGTTATAGCTTACACTTTTTGTAACTATTGATATGCATTTTTATTCATTTTTGTGTGATGCTAACTCTGGGGAGGGGGAGAAAGCAAGAGAGTTCGGCTCTTTCCCGATTCCCGTCCCGAAATCATCAAGAAAATTTTTTTCCCGTCCCGTCCTGAAACCAGAAATGCCTTTCCTGCTCATCCCTAGTGGTAATTGTAATAAAGCTTGAGGGAAAATATCATAGAATGGAAAACAAACATTTCTTAAGTTCCCCATTCAACCACTTCAAAAACATAATGATTTAATCTGCATCGAAACAATTTGATTCAACATTTTATTCAACAAAATAAGTTTCTAACACATGAGAAGGCTTGTCATGCACAAAACCTGTCTCAAAACATACTGCCACTGAAATGTTTGGCTACTTCAGAGAAGCATTTGCCAACAAATCCACAGGTTTTAGAGTCTTAAGAAAAAACTTACAATGATGACATATCACTCTCCACCAGATGATTTGGCTTCAGCCTGAAGGGAAAGGGAGAGATCACACTTCCTAGGGATGAATCGTGCCTCAAAATCAATGGGCATTAAAGTAGGGGGGAGTAATCTCACACCCTGACGTGTATACATGTCCCAAGAAACAAATTCACCAACTTTAGGATGCTTTCCACAAGGACCAGTTGAGATGGTATTTTCTGGGCTTCCATCAAGGTCCCAATCCACCCACACCGCTATGCCATTGCACTCTTCACAATCACTGAAGCGATTAAAAAAAATATTGGTCATAGTTAAACCACTTGCTTTTCGTGATGTGACGAGATAAGAAGTGTAATCATCAGTTCCTCATCTAGAAATGCATACGATAAGCAAGCTCATCATTGTTTTTTATTCCCAATTTGTTTTTTTATAATAGAGTATTTCTGAAACCTCATGTTGTACAGGAATCAAAGACCACAGCAGTGAAAGGATTAAATGCAATTACAAATGAAGAACAATACAATACCTACAACAGCTTTTACATTTTTTTTTCATGACCCTAATTACATCAAATCTAACATCTCTGACTCACAATCAGTACAAACTTAGTGAAATTTATACATAGTGACACAAGTTGAAATTTATAAGTTACAAACTAATACACGTGGATTATAACAAAAATAACTTTTTTTGCCCAAATAAAAAATAAGGTATCATCTCATTTTTATGCAAATTTTTAAGTAAGGTAGTGGCATAGTGCTACATTCTAAAATTTTTCTTAACTTAAATTTTTACTATGAACCAAACCCATTGAACCTAAAATGTAGAACGTGCACTGGAATTATTTAGGATTTTAAATCAGTGATGTTCAGGAGCCAAAATTCTAAAGGTAGATGACCGAATTTGCATGAATCTAAAACAATGTATTTTTCCCTTCCAGACTTCAAGAGAAAAGTGGCCTTGTTTTACAATTGAAAACAAAATCTTCAACTTCAATTTGATTGCATAATATTGCTTATTTAAATTTACCAGTGTAGCACATGCATAGTAAAATTATGCTCAAGTTAAAGTTTCAACAAGATTATCTAAACTCACAAAATGTTCGTATGCATGAATGGTTACAATTTACCTAAATTGAATTGTAAAGAGCATCAACGCCATCACAGTATAAACTACAACAATGTAGGTGCAATGGATTCAGAACAATAGTACAAACATGTCTTACTTTTACTTAAAGAGATCCCCTCAGTCATGATTACACCCCTTGAAATTATTGCGATGGCAGAGAAAAGAACGTATGACACTGCAGCATTTAAAAGAAAAGTTATATTATTTGCAGAAAAAATTCAAATTATGCAATCGGAAGAGTATTTGGGGTTTCTGAATGTAATGTTAAGATGCTGGAAACAAAATTCAAATATGATTTGCACATGTGCAGCAACAACAAGAGCATTACAGGGGAGGAGAAGAAAAATACAAATATTCGGGCAGATTTGAGAAAGACACACGTAGACCAAGAGCTGGTGAGGCAAGAAAGATTATACGGTGGAACTTGGATAATTCAAACTCTTATAATTCAAAATAGTCTTTCATTCCAACATTTTGCAAGGCTTGCAGCATTTTGTATCAAAACAATGTTAAAAAATAAAAAAAATGGTAAATTCAAATTTTGTTTTGGTTAGTTCAAAGTTTTTATGACTAAGATCAAATCTTGAGCAGTGGAAGGGAGAGTGGTAGAGTGATAGGATGCAAGTAACGATGTCAGACTTTTTTGAGACATTGTAAACGTAGATTTTGTCGAAATTGAACTGTATTTTACAACACTGAGCCATTTAATTTGTGTTGTCACATAATTTTTATCATTTACAATTTTATTTTTTTCAATAAGGCAATTAAAGAAAACCAGTTACGTACAGATAAAAAAAAATATCTGCTTGTTATGTCACATGACGTGCATGTTTTTTAAACAAATTTTTAAGAAACTTTTATAATTATAATTTTTGGACAGTTCGAATTATGTATATATCTGGTCCCATCATGTTCCAATTGTCCAAGTTCCACCTTATTTGTATCTTTCTCCCCAGTAACTATAACTATGATTATTGAAAAAAAAACATTCTGTACCTGACAATGCAGTAAATCTGTGAAACGCATTATACAAATAAAAATATAGTAGAAAGATAAAGAGTATTTTAAATTATCACAAATACAAACAACTTAACATGCTTGCATTCACTATTTTTTGCTCTTTTTCCACATACATGCACAAATGTTGATAAACTGAATTTTTAAGTATTTTACTATTTATTACTATAATTAATATAAAATATTAACGTTTTTTCTCGTGCAGAGTTAAGAAAATGGGGGGTTGTCTTAGAATCGGGTTCATCTTAGATTTGTACAAATACAGTAATAATTATGCAACTGGTAAACACAAGAATTATACAATAAAAAACCTACCTTTCCACGTTAAAAGTTCCCCTTTCAACCATGGGCTCTTCAGGGAGAACATTTCGAAAATCAAATTCAAACAATTTGCAAGGCAAGCTCGCAGCTCTGCAGGGATATTCCCATAATGGTTGTGGTTCCAAGAGATCATCTCCAATGGATCGTGATGTCTAAAGAAATAGAATGTGTCACTAATTATAACCATGAGCTATTCATATGAACTAAGATTATTATAGGGTTATCAAATACTAATCTTATCTCTTTAATCTACTAACAGCTTCAGTTATAACCTCCAGGGACTCACAGAAATCTTGGGAGGGACAGGCAACCACAGGATATTTCCATTATTTTTGCAATAAGTGAAACATATGAACACTATTAACCACAGTTTAAAAGATTGAAAATTTAAGCTGTTGATAGTATGATTGTATACAGAGTATTGATTAATGTAAAATAAAAGCTACATATGCTCCCTAAAAGATGAGCAACACACAAGTACAGCAAAAGGAAAAATAGTCTCTTCTCCCTAAATAACTCCAGGTAGACAGAAACCCAACATTCTTTTCCTAATCTAGGCATCAGACTATTCAGCCATGTCTGTCAATCAGAACAACTAACTCAGAAAAATTCAAGTCTGTGATTCACTCTTTGCTAGCCTATTGCACTATATTCTATGGACAAGTTTTTTCTTTTACATACCACTGGTGATATTGTTCTTTGATATTTGGCAATTGGAATTCTACTTCATCTGCCTGACAAGGTATATGTATTTCTGAATATTTTAAACTGGTTAATTTTTAATTTGCTCATTATTATTCCCTGGATCCATCGCCTTTGGTTGCTTTTTTACGTTTCACCTCTCTTTCTGGAGGCGTCATCAGGTAAAGAGATATGAAAATAACTGACAGTGACCTTAACCAGACGGCCGACGCTCCAATAATTTACGTGGAGACAAAACCACGTGCCGTCCACCGAGCGGCCGAGATCGCGACGCCGGCCAGGAGGGGCTCGCTCTCTGGGTGGCTGGATCGCAGAGTCGGTAAATGTGATGTCACAGCGTGGGGTCCGGGTTGCCGTTTCGCGGATTTTGATTGCTAATATCTCGGCTCGTAGGCCACGAGGGCAGGTAAAATTTCACAGAATTGATTTTTTCACTTAAATCTACGAAGATGCCAAGTTTGAATGAAATCGGCACGATACACTTCGTAAGCGTTCCTTGTAAGTGGCAACTCGAAGTAAAAACTATCTGTTATCTGCATAGTTTTATCTGGAATTGTGTCTAATGTAAGCAGCTTTAGCAGCAGCAAGGGGGCAAAGTGAAAGCAGAGAACATTAACTATCGCAGAAAAAGAGGGAGTGTTGAAAAAACTTGTTTTCGGTACATCAGTGAAGCTGCTGTATGTGTGATATGTACTCCGTTGGATCTTCGACAACCTATGACAAAAAGAAGCAAAAAGAGAATATCCTCAAATTTTTCTGTGAAAGTGGCACTAAGAAAGGGATGGCGATAAGAAAAACCATGTACCATGCAAGATCGCGTACTTATTGAGTGGTTTCAACTGCGTCGAAGTGAATTGAGCCATTTGAGTTGAGCCAATTGAGCCATTGAGTATTTAAGGCCAAATGTTTAAGGAGCAGGCTAAAATATTTTATAGAATTTGATAGATTGTAGATATGTTCAAAAAGGCAACCAAGGATGGACAAGAATCTTCCTCCATGGCTTCCTCCGCAATCACTCCCTATGTATCAACGGATAGCCGCACAGATGGAAGCACCGGAAACAGCGAGCGTTGATGACGCGGTGTAGACAGATCATTGAATCAGCTGATATCGTATTAAACACAGTGGCATAAGGATTGCAAGGAATATTGGAAGAAATGAAAAATTGTTATTTATTTATATTATTTATCAACTAATAACATTATACTGTTTGATGTGCAGCAATATGTTTATACATTCTACGCATTCTTTTCACTCTGCCGTTTTGTGATACCACCGGTTGACTGATTTTGTGTTTGTGAATTTAGAAAGTTTATTTCTTTTTTTTAATTATTGGTTAAATTTTACAAAATTTATTCAAATTTCATTGAATTTGCTATAATTTATCGAATTCCACAATAAAAAAACATTGCGGACCCCATGTATACTGAAGTATACTGGTTACTACCACAGCACCCGTAGTCCGGCAAAATCCCTAATCCGGCATCGCTCGAGTCCTGACGGTGCCGGATTAAGGGTTCTCAACTGTATAACAGTATTATTAAGTCATACAGAAGTTTTAAATCTAAAGCAATTGAAACTTTGATGTACAGGTGATAGAAGATACTGTGGAATTAAATTTTAAAAATAATGAATGCAATTTAGAAGGTAGCTAATCCAGTATGGCAGATGTTAGTACAGTGTGTCCTCGTTTAACGTTGTCCCGTTTAACGTTGTTTCGCGATAACGTTGTCCAACAATTAAAACCCTAAATCGTTCAACGTCGTCAGTGCTTCGCGATAACGTTGTTCAAATTTTGCGCAACGAAAAAAAAATGAATAACGAATAGGAATTTGGCGCATCTGATGCGTAATTTCCATTTGGCGGAAAAGTTTGACGTTAACTCCTCATAGCGTGTGTCAAAAGTTCACCTGAGCGAATAATTATTACGTTATTTTGTTTCATAACTATATTTTTGCTTATTATTTACTACTCTGTTATTGGGGGGCAATGCATCGGGTGATTTAAAACTCAAACCAACGTTAGTGTACCATCTTGAATCGCATGGTATTAATAATACCATGTCCGAATGGTATATTCAGGGGCAGATATCTACGGGAAAAAAATACCTGAAAATCCCATGCCGCCATAAGGTAGATTTACTGCTGTTTGAGGTGTATCGAAAACGTCTTTTTCGTGTTGAATTAGTGTGTAAGAGTCTAAACCCTCCATGATGCAGTAAATCGTAGAGGGTGATACTGTTCCTAAAACTTTTCTACGAAATAACAAACATTTTGTACACAGCACCGAGTTTCCCTAGTTCACTCACTTTTTTAATTGATATCCTACGTCTTCGCGATCGCAGCGAGCGAAATCTTTGCCCTTCACTGCATTCGCATGCGCACGCTCCCGCAGTGAAGAACAAACATTTCTTTTACTCCGAGGGAAGCCGGTGCTAACAGCACTAAATATCAGAAATATAGGAGAAAAACCTGGTGCTTATTCTTTTAAAAATGCCTTTTCAGTTTGCTTCATCTAAGATATGAAGATCTCTGACTAGTGAAATCATCTGTTCGACTGTCCGCGTAATTAAAGTACGCCGTGGTATTTGTATCAAAGCGTCCAGTCTGGGAGAAAATTAATTTCACCTGCTTCCCGATCACCTAATGCCACATATTTCACTTAAATTGCTACGCTACATATGCGCATTTACCTTTCGTTTGCTTCATAAATCCTTTTTCTTTCGTAAACTATTCACTTAAACCTGTGATGTAAATCTACTTCTGGACGCCATATTGGAAATACTGACCTTTTACTCCTAGTTCCCCCAGATGGCGCAGCGGTCGAGCAGTGTCTTAATTTTCTATACCCACCGCCCATGACTTTTCCCGCCTTTAACTTAAAAGTATTCTCGCTTTTCGACGGCTTTATTACACTCATGAGGGATGGGTAACCTCTCGGAGCTACCCTATAATCTTTGGAGGTACTTCATTCCACTGCCTCCATACGGAACTTTCATCACCAACTCGCCTCTCGCCGTAATTTTATGCAAGCCAATCACCATTGGGGTGGGTTGGTTTAAAAGGGTATTAGTGAAAATAATTCGTAACTATCCGCCAAATAACCTATTTTTCCGTTCAGAAATGGCCTTCTCGACGCCGCATACTGTCCCACCTTAGCACCCCTGTTTCACTCCACAGCTCCACAGACACGCAACGGGGGCAGTTGGGTAAGGCCATATTTCAGACGTGAAATTAGTCCCGATCCCTCTACCGGGACTTCCAAAAATCTCGCAATATGGCGTCAAAATATCACAAAAAATATGCGAATTTGGTAATTTTCAAACTTTAATTTCACCAAAACTAATAATCTCACGCCTTTTTTTCTTACATTTAATAAATGCGCATTCCTTTCACTTTCCTTTACCATTCATCTAATACCCCTTACTTTTCTACTATTCTCACACAAGAAATCATTATTGTTATGAATTGAAGAATTGGTGAGTTTGGAACCGATTTTAATTTTTTACATTGTTTCTTATGGAAAATACTGCTTCGTTTAACGTTGTTTCGCTTAACGTCTACTTTTTCAGGAACGAGTTAACAACGTTAAACGAGGACACACTGTATTTCATTAGAAGTTATTTTTCCAGAAATAATCAAAACCGATTTCCAATGAACTCAATCTTTCTGAGCACAATACAAGACATTAGGCAAGATATATTAAACCCAGCAAAAACAGCACCTAGCACTTCAGCCCCATGACAGCATCCCTTGTGGGCAATATAGTACATGCTATACAGATTTACAGAAGCAGAACATAGAAGGCTAGAAGAAATGGAGATTTAGGGTTTCAGAAGAATAATGAATATCAAATGGGTGGAGAAAATGATCAATGAAGAGGTTCTATAAAGAGTTAGGGAGAAAAGATGCTTGATAGAGACTTTGTAAAGGAGAGAAACATACTTATGGAACACATTCTAAGACATTACAGCCCACTGAAAATGAAATTAGCTGGGACAATGAATGATTAACGAATTAGAAGATACAGTGGAGAATCACTACCAAGGACAGAATACAAAAGGAAAATTGTTAGAGAGTTATTAGGAATACTCATTAAGGAATGAAGCAGTTAGCTGCAAGAAGAATCAAGGGGAGAGCTGCAGCAAACTTATCCACAGATTGATGACTACTGACAATAATGATGTAGTAAATATGGGGTCAAGTCCAAAGATTTAATTTTTATATCCTACAGTTAGTTACGACTTGAAGAATTACACTATACATAATTTATAACTGCCTGTTAAATATGTACATGGCAGTGATACTTATCTTGAAAAAAACTGTTCCATTAAGAAACATGAATATCAACAATTATTCTATAATTTAAAACTGCCTTTTAAGAATGTACATGCCAATAATACTTATCTTGACAAAAAACAGTTACATTGAAAAGAGAAACATGAATATCAACATTGACTTTTTATTCACCTCAATTAACTGGTCAAAATCCTCCACTTTGAACCCCTCGACACAGCGAATGGGAGCACGAATCTTCCACAGATCTTTGAACTGCACAGCCATGGCCCATATAGATGCTCCGATAGGCATTAGCACCACATCAGGATGTAGTAAGGGTGACAGCTGGGTTTTGCGGTACCAGAAATGGAGATTGTGCCATGGCAAAAGGGAGCTGCAGTAGTGTGGCTCACCCAATACCATAGTTGCCTATTTTACATTTAATGAAAGTAAAACACAAATTAAACTGTACATCAAAGTGAAAAAGAATTATGACTACATTCAACTCCATGCACAAGACTTCGCCGAATAAAACAGCATGTGAGTCTAAGCAATTTAACAAGACATTAAATGGAGAACCATTATTATGGTCTCATCTGTTTGGTCTGATGTCTTGTATCAGGCATCACACCATCCTCCAGGACTCGGATACACACGTCAACTTCTACTGAGTGAATTGTTTGTGAATGCTGCAACATTCTACACGTCTTCTTCACTGATGTTTATGGTCCTACTCATTCTCTTTAGATACTTGGCAAAATAACAAACCCCAAGAGTAAATAGTGCAAAAAACTGATGCTAGACGTCTCTAAAAGTGACTATAGTCTGTTAAATTTATCTTTACAAGTGAAAATTTGCTAGGAGGGGGAGTTGTCCCACCAACAGGGAATTAGGCATAAAGCATCAACACACATACACCAAAACTGGCACCATAATTTCCAAATATTTTGGGCAACTGAACACCCGAGGAGGTGATGTATTCCCCTGGGACTCTAAAGAAAGTGACGCTCGGGTCAAGGAAGGCCCTCCTCCCAATTTCTAATTGGCTTTTCTGTACTCCACACCATCACCCTGCCTTTACTCACAAAGATAAACTAACAGATAATAACACTGACCCTGAAAAAAAACTGACCCCAAAGAGAGAATTTTAAAAATTATGGTACGTGAACTGAGAAATCCCCGAGATACATCTCTGCCGTGAAAGCCTAAAATCTTACATTATCCAATTTTATTTTTAAGTTATATGTTCACACTGCTTTTGAAAGAAATATTGACAAATTCAGTGCAAATGACATATGTATACTCAGTAGAAAGCCTTCATAACAATGGCCAACAATAACTGAAAAGTAATTTGCAATATCAAGCACTCATTACAACCAAAGGCGATGAAATAAATCACTCAACACCCAATCACATTACTGCTAGTTAAAAAATTGCTGCTGGCATTTAACACAAATGGTTACCAATTTTCACCATGGAAACCTATTCACAGTACAGAAATACCTCGTTACACATCATTAATTAGTTCCATGAGGAACGACGTAAGACGAATTTTGATGCAAGTCAAATTTCAAAGTGAGTCAATGCAGCACCCCTATAAACCGCTATGATATACACTATTTTCCATATTATGAATACGTAGTAATGTGCAGTGGTGTATCTATTACATATTTAGTTTTAAAAAAATAAAAACTAGAAGAAAATGTAAAAGCTACTCGAATGAAAAAGTACAACAATAGCCACTAGAAAGATGACACGGCATAACTGCGATCTTATTCAATACACATTGTATATGCATTTCTGTTCACTCCACAGTGTACTGCTCACTTCATAACTCAACAGTGCCCTTGTTCCTTTTCAGACTTATTGTGCTCTAGGCAGAACCCTTCAAAACAGATCGTGAATAGAGTTCATGAGCACTAGACTACAAAAGAACTTTGCATAAAAATAATCGCATCTATGATTTTTTTATGCTCATTTTCAATGAAGGTATCAAACTGGATGATGTGAAGTTTTTAATTGCTCTGAGGTAAAAAGCTCACATTTTCAAATTAGTTTTTTGAATGAATTTGATAAATATGTATAAACAAAAAAATATGCCATGACTATTGTGAACATAATGAATTCCACTGGCAGTTTACTGAATGTTTTAGAAAATTAGTTTGAACGCTTAATTCAATAATGCCATATATCCAACCTTTTATCGCTGTGCTGTGCAGAAATCGTTATTGTTATGAAATGAAGAATTGTTAAGTTTTGGAACCGATTTTAATTTTTTACATTGTTTCTTATGGAAAATACTGCATCGTTTAACGTTGTTTTGCTTAACGTCTACTTTTTCAGGAACGAGTTAACAATGTTAAATGAGGACACACTGTACGTTATATCAAGCCAAAATCCATTTTGTGTTCCTTTTCAGAGAAAAATGCTTCATATTTCCAGTTCTTCCCCCATTTCCAGTTCATCCCCCGTAATGCCAGAGCCAATTGATGCAGGGTACGCAGTGTTAGGAACTACGTGTTCTAGCTATATGGATATGCATCCCCAATGCGATTTCAGCCTACAGGTTTAACTACCTCGTACGTATGACTGTAGCGGTAATGGGACATTGATGAGCACTGGACAATAAAAGAACTCCAATGATTGCATCCACGATGGTTTTTTTTGTTGATTTTCAATTAAGGCATCATTCATGGATTGTGTAAAGTTTTTAACTACTACATACGAGGTGCGATAAAAAAATAACAGGAATATTTAAATTTTGTGGGCTTTATGATTGCAATTTTCAATAATGGCATCTATTCGCCATATGGTTGTACAGTCAATAAGAAATACAACCTGGAAGTTATACGCCGATTGTGTGAAGCAATCCAATGAAAACGCCTAGAATTGTGACAAAACAACTCATGGAAATTGCACCACGATATGCTCACACCTCGCTGCTTATTTGTGATTTTTTTGGTAAAAAAAACAAACCGTTATTTTGCCTCACCCACCGTATTCACCGGACCTGGCCCCTTGTGACTTCTTACTATTCCCAAGGCTGAAAATAACCATGAAAGGATGACGTTTTGCCACCATTGATGAGATAAAAACAGAATCACTGAAGGAGTTGAACTCTATACCGAAAAGTGAGTTCCAGAAATGATACCAAGATTGGAAAAACCGCTGGCACAAGTGGATTATATCTTAGGGGGATTACTTTGAAGGGGACAAAATTGATATTGATTAATAAATAAATATTCTTTAAGAAAAATGAAAATTCCCATTTTTTATCACACCTCGTATGTGGTAAAAGACTTAACTTTTCAATATGGATTTGAACAAATTCAATAACTATGAATACACAAAAACTTTGGCGCAACATTTATGAATACTACTAACTACATACCGGCAGGTTACTGAACGTTTCCACAGCGCACATCACTCCATTCATCGCTGTGCATGTTCGATGATGTGTTCTAATCTGTGCCTAGTTTTAATTAAGTTGCTATTTTTGCACTGTAATTTACTTTAAATTATTTTTAACACCATTTATTTTTTCTTGATTTCAATGTGATTTTTATAGGTATCATATATATTATTACAGAAAGGTCTTTTTCTGTCATTCCGATTATGCTCCGTTAATACTGCACCTACAGTGACAAATGAGGTATCATTTTAAACGTTGAATCACCGGCTTCTGACGAAAAATACAATCTCAATCTCAAATTTCACTATTTACCCATTAATTTGACTTAAAAGTATACGATTAGTATATTATAAAAACAATTATAATATCACTTTATACTTGACTATATATCGTCAGATATATAGTCAAGGATAAAGAAAGTACTTTATGATACACCTTCTTCTCTATTTAAAACCCAATTACACCATTTCCTTAACATAATTATTCCCTGATAGCGTGAAAGTGCAAAATTTTTGCACGGGTTACCTAGTTTTTATTATTTTAAATGTTTTGTCAATTTTAGTATTTTTGTTGGAACTCCATGATGTCAATGTATTAGGCTTATTTTACCCATTAATTAGCCAGAAAAACCAACGTATCTTTGGGATTGACATAAGTATAGCTACAGCTGTAATATTTTTCTTTGCACAGATGCCTTTGTTCCAATTTGAGATTGCATGAAAATTGATCCTGGCCAGAAAAGTTTCTTGCAATATCTTGGTACATAATACAATACATCTTAACTTAATTAAAATAATATGAGGGTATCTTTGTATCAGTCAGATGATTTTTCCATTATTTTGATGATTCCATTGCATGGCACATTCAGTCAAATAAGCACTGATTTCACTGTTATTACCGATTCAAAGGTGAACTATTATCTGTGAAAACCTCCTGAAGCTAGGAAAATTTCACAGGTTTACAGATTTCTTTTAATAATTTTAATGCTCTAAGTATATCAGAATGTCATGAAGTGGATTCCAAAGTGCAACAAAGTACTAGAGTGAAAACAAGGTAAGAAAATATAGTTTGTATAAAGCCTCTAGAAATGTCTTGAATTATGATGGCATTGAAAACTACGACAACTTACGCAGTATACATTCATTAACTGCTGTGAAATGGAGAAAAACAGCCGCTAATCTGATGACAAAATGCAAAAGACAGTCAATTTAAATATAATGGATTCCATAGAAAAGTGATTTCTCCATCATTTACCATCAGTTGAATGAACAAGTGCCAATTTCACTCAGGGAATACATGTGGCCAAATGAACCAATTACTAAGCAGGTGTTCATAGCACATTTGTTAGTTCCAAAATAAATAAAAAAATTATTTGCTGTAACATGGCAAGAAGCTAACAGTATTTGCTTTGAAATTTGCTTTCTTTCAATTTCACTTTTTGTGAATTCATCCATTATAAAGCTACAGCTTTAAAAATTACATGGGTAATTATTTTTCGACTCACCTTTACTCCACCCAAATCACTCAGATTTCCAACTTCTTCCAAAATTTCAACAGAATCATCAATATTATTGCAGTGGACATAGGCATCCCAAAACCTCTTTGACCTCAAATTTTTATTTTCACACAACACCTTAAGTTTAGATCCATTGCACACTTTGTCTGCCATTTTAGCTGTCAGAAGTCCCAATAATGAACCTTCACTCAAGCAGAGTATAGTCACCACGTCACTCGCATCACCACCAATCCCAATCGCAGGGAGCTGCCTGAGCTTGTGACTAATTACAGAGGCATATTTTTTTCTCCTCCTTTCGTCATTCAGAGATCCAATACGAGTTCGACTGAATGAAGAATGAAACTCACAAGTGCAAACGGGATGATGCAGAGTCCTTTCACTGGAACAGAAAGAAAAATATTAGGGGTGACCCGATAACCATATTTTTCCGATTAACCAATTCCTGATATTTTATTCCAGTAACCTGATATACATATACGGCATACCTAATAAGATAGTAGAGCGTACTAGTTAAGGGTGAACAAAATTATCTGCACAAGACTTTTTTATTTAACCAATCTAAATACATATGGCATGAAAATTTACCTATTCATCATAACTATTCCATGTCAATGTAAATATTTAGACAAAGTTGCTAGCGGTAATTAGGTCAAGATTTTTTCCTAGTCATAATAGAGATCATTTTCAAATTTAAGCAACTCCAAAAAGCAGAAAGTAAATCAAGTTACATTATTCATGCAAAAACTGTTCTAAATTACTGATATTCTCAGGAATTAACTAAATATACACGTATAAGGTTATGACTCAAGTTATTTCACGCCGTACATTGACACACTTTCACAACCGAAGATTTTATTGCGATTCTGTAAAAATTACTGCGGTGTGCAATTGCTTTATTTCTTAAAATAGTTGAGAAATAATACAAACTACACACTTTTGAATTTCTAACAAGATCTATGCATTAGAAATTCGCATTTTTTAAATAAAGTCTTGCTGGAATGCACTACCCGTACCATTTCCCATGCGTAAAAAGGCTGGTATTTTTTTGGAAAATATACTTGAGAGAATATAAAGCAAGAAATGGAGAGGGTGGGTGTAGACATCATGGGTCTAGGCAAAGTAAGATAAAAAGGTGGGGACTACTGGGGCAAGGGCTATTGAGTGATATATAGCGGAGGGAATGAAAGCCAGCGCGGGGTTGCACTCGAAACGAACAGGAAACTTGGCAGAATGTAGTACATATATGCAGAACAGGTGGGGGATAGGATAATAGCCGTTGAGCTAAAGACAGACCCAACAAATTTAGTGATAACCCAGGTTTATATGCCTACCTCTAATCATAGAGAGGATATATTTAGTGTATACGATCAGCCAGAAGAAATAATTGATAGAGTACCTGAGAGTAAGCATTTGGTGGTAAAGGGGGATGAATCCGGCCTTATGTAATGCATGCTTGCAGGTCAACTGTTTACAGTCAGCCCTCAAATTATGCTTAAAGGCGCTAATGCCGAAAAAGTGACACTCTAATTTCACACCTTTTTTCTGACACACCTGATTGGCAACTTCAAGCATGAAAACAGGGGCCTTATTGCATAACTTAAAACGATTATGAGGCAGAGCACGGAGGTTGAAATTATTTCTACCATAAAAGCTCACAATGAGTAGAGTGATTAAGGAACTCACACAGGTGGCAATAAGAGCAAAGTAGATATATTGACGACCAAAAATAACACCGACTCAAGACATGGTCTTATTACAATAACGTTCAATAACAGAGAAAATGCTATGATTGCAAAGGGGTTTCATTAAGTGATCTCACTAAGTATCTCACTAGTCTCAGAGACTCTGTGAAGATGAATATGGCAAGAAATAAGTAGTGTTCCCCCTGTAGGCAAGATGATTTGAAAATATTTCCAAGTTTAAAATTAAGTGGATTGCTGAGATTCAAGAGCACATCTGAAGAGGCAGCTTATGTCCGAGTACATATTGGCAACCCAAATAACATAGATTTAATTGTTACTACTCATATTTTAAATAAATTGAATAGGCAGAAATGAGTTTTTGTAAATTTTTCATTTTCCAACATGTAATTCATATTGATTGCCCAGTTAATCCTGAAAAAGTATGCATATTAACCCTTTCGCTGTGGCGCGCTCAACGGCAGAGTCGCTCCACTGTTGCTCAATTACTTCTGTGATTTTTTCCCTCCCATGCTGAATTCTTTAGCCAAGATCTGGCCTTTAGTTTTAAATTTATTGGAGTCATGTTTTATACTGTGTCATGTCATTTTGCACAGACATGCATTCAAATCGCTATTATCATTTACATTTATGAATATTAAGAGCTAACATTTTACTCAATCTCTGCACCAAAATTGCGAGAATTTAACCATTCGGGCCACAAATACTCACGTTAGGCCATTAGTGTGGAATCGCCAATAGTAAAATTAGATATTACTTTTCATAGAAAAATGGTGTTGATGAAGTTGCAAATTAAATACGCCTTTTATGGAAATATTATATTTCCTGCAGTGACATCTTAAAAGCCACTAATGCACTATGGAAGCACATAAAAAACTATCAGTTCCAGCCTGTGAAGGAGCAAGCCAGAAACTTGAACCAAAAATAATCATGGGAAGGTTTTAAAATGCCTTCTTAAAAAAACATCTTACGACTGCTCTAAAATAAGTATTTTTAAAGAGAGCCTTCAGTACTCCCAGAATTTTTGGTTAATAAAATAAAAGAAATGGCTAAGATCCAGACCGATTAAGAATGCACCATGCCATATGCAAAAATTAAAAAGTTATTTGTGTTCACTTAACATGGTGTCTACTAACATATGAAAAAGAAATTCAAGACTTTTTCAAAGCTTTTCAAGACAAAAATTTTAAAATTCTTGACCAAAAAGGCTTATTTTTTCATGCGTTATTGTGAATGTCAATTCGATTTGCAGTCCTGTCTAATTTTTCACTCGGAATTGGCCATCTTACTATTTACACACAACCGTTGTGATCATCCAGTACTATGCGATACCTATCCTTTTCTTTAGTCTTATGAATACGAAATATTATATAAATGTCTCTATTTATTTACATGTGCAATGTTAGTCACATTGCTTATAAAAATTAAATATCAGCTTAAAAAATTTGCCTTTGTTTAAAAAAAATGAGATAGGCTAGCAAACTAACTAAACAGGATTCCATCAAAGTAATTTTATTATGATAAAAAAGAGATTTCATACAATAATAAAAATGTATTAGTATTAATTCATAATTTTACAGCAAACTGTCTGTGTAGTTCACAAACAATTGACTCACTTCAAAACCATCACTTATAAAAATTATTCACTGACAAAAAACATTTGTAGAACATACCAAAAAACCCGACCTCTTCCGACTTCTGTTCTTTCATGAAGACATAATGCTTGTGTTATGGAGTAATAAATCAACAGAATTCAATGGCAAATGCAAATAACAGAATGAAAAATGGTAGGCTTTACTGAATGGCATTCCTTCATGATGAGGATGAATTAAAACACTGCAATTCCACAGTAAGCTTCTGCCTGCAACTGACTGAGCCGATTTGTCACGTGGCTGCATGCAGGAAACGGTACTAACGTCTGTTACAATCGAATGACGAAAGTTGCAAACTCACACATACTGACCAGAGAGGTTTAAAAGAACACCTCCTTGATAGTTACTGACAGATAAACAAAAAGGGAAACAGAAGATCTATTTTCGTAATACTACGTCTGCTGTACCATTTGTTACCGTGATAATTTTCAAGCAACTATCACTTATCCTTTTCCTGAATTTTGATTATTTTTCAGCGAATTCCTGACTTTTTCCAGATTTTTTCCCGACATTACTTAATTCCCAACTTTTTCCTGATTTCTGACTTTTCCCGACTAGTAGACACTCTGCTTAAGCATTCTCCAGCATTCTTAATTTTAGAACCAATAAATGCCATTGTGAAACAAATTGCTGCTCACTTGTGTTTCTCCTTTAAAGCCGATTTATTCATTTTGTGTTTGAGGGAAAACCTAGAGCAACTTATGGGTTCAAAAATTTACAAGAAAATTAAAAATGCAGTAGGATATGCTTTGTACATATATGCATTGCAATAAAAAGGAACTGGGATTCATAATTTGTTGAGAGCAGGATTCTAATTGGATATTTGAGATTTGATATAGGTGATAGAGGTGTGGAATCTAAAATTTATCAAATTCAAATTTCTCTTTTTTTATCAAATCTAATTTGCATCTAATCTAAATCGTATTTAATTTGCAACTTCATCAACACCATTTATCTATGAAAAGTAATATCTAATTTTACTATTGGCGATTCCACACTAATGGCCTAACGTGAGTAGAGATGGGCCACTTGGTAAATTACTGCGGTAATTTTCGTAAATTACCGTGGTATTTTTCGTAAATTACCACGACCCCTGAAAATTACCGTAAATTACGGTAATTTTCAGGAAACTTCACCTACGCCTTGCAATAACGTTTCATAGCGATACATTGCAAACATATTCTATAATGCAACGCCTGTAATCATTTCTTACGATCTCAGATAGGTATATTATTAGATATGAACGACGCATTTATGGATAATTGTTCCCAAATTAGTTATATTATGGAGTAATGTATGAGAAACTACGTTTTGGTTCAACTGTTTACAGACGACAAAGAAGAACAGTTGAAATGCGAAATTCTTAGATTTGGCGGATTAAACTGATCGCTTCGAATAGCTATTAGCCGCTACAACAACGAATAGTAAATTTCTTGAGGTTCTAGAAACATAAATATAGGTTTTATTACTTACAAACGACAAAATTTCGAAGTGAATATTTCACCAACTAGTAAGCATATTTGATTTAACCAAGTTCACAACTTCACGAACGAACGAGTGGTATCACAAATTAAGTTATTAAAACGATTTTGTTTACATTTGTGTCCGTGATCAACTCGAGTAATAACAAATGACACTCCACTGCATTGCGCAGAGGAATGTTGTTGGAACCAAAATTTCTCATTGTGTGACAAAAGAGAGTGACATTGCGTGCTGCTGCAGACTTATTTTGGCTTTTTAAAAGTTATAACAATAGATAAATGTTGCGATCTGTTAGGTATAAGCGTCGTCATTTCTATCTTAATGATATTTGATTTCGTATTGAGTCCTCTGTTAAGCATTTACAGCTCAAAACTGAAAATTACCGGAAAATTACGGTAATTTTTGAAAATTACCGTAATTTACCACGGTAATTTACCTCAATTGAAAATTACGGTAATTTACCCATCTCTAAATGTGAGTATTTGTGGCCCAACTGGTTAAATTCTCGCAATTTTGGTGCAGAGGTTGAGTAAAATGTTAGCTCTTAATATTCATAAATGTAAATGATAATAGCGATTTGAATGCATGTCTGTGCAAAATGACATGACACAGTATAAAACATGACTCCAATAAATTTAAAACTAAAGGCCAGATCTTGGTGAAAGAATTCAGCATGGGAGGGAAAAAATCACAGAAGTAATTGAGCAACAGTGGAGCGACTCTGCCGTTGAGCGCCCACAGCGAAAGGGTTAATATGCATACTTTTTCGGGATTAACTGGGCAATCAATATGAATTACATGTTGGAAAATGAAAAATTTACAAAAACTCATTTCTGCCTATTCAATTTATTTAAACTATGAGTAGTAACAATTAAATCTATGTTATTTGGGTTGCCAATATGTACTCGGACATAAGCTGCCTCTTCAGATGTGCTCTTGAATCTCAGCAATCCACTTAATTTTAAACTTGGAAATATTTTCAAATCATCTTGCCTACAGGGGGAACACTACTTATCTTAATATAAATAATATAAATAATAAAAAAACTTTCCAAAAATTGTTGTGACTTTACTTACTGATATGATAATATTAGCATACAAATGCCTATTTTTCTCTGTTATTTTGCTCCATTAGCCATGGAATTTCTGAGTGATTTCCTCTCTTCATGCTCGAAAATACCCCAGACCCTCTCACTTTTGACAACGAATATTTAGGTCTTTTTAAGATTATGACCAATAACAATCGTGGAACGTGGCAAGTTTGCACAGGTGTTCAATTCAGTGAACTCCTGAGGTATATAACAATAAGCAAAGTCTATGTAAAGAATAATATGACAAGAAACAACGTTCACCCTTAGGCAAGTTGCAAAATGTTTTAAAAATATTTCTGTTTCAAATCAAGTGCATTGCTGATGAAGCAGCATATGGCTGAATATTAGTGTACAAGCTAGCCTAGATTCGATTGATACTACTCATTTTGTAAATATGTATTAGGAGCTAGTAAGAAGTGGCAGAAACAGATGCAGCAAAGTATCTTTTGTAGTGAAATTTTCAATATAGTGAAGTCCCACTCATGTAAGCCTTAATGTTTAAAAAATTTGATGTTAGAATTTTTCTCAGTTATCCAAAATGGTGGAGTATGCTATTAATTTTTTCATACTCTACAAGTCCAAAGATGAGCCCCCCATTTCTTGCTTCAGCTGCTGTTATTTTGGGTTGGTATTATTTCAACTATCCACTTCATAACCCCAGCCTTATGAGTTCCGTAATCTCTCTAGTCGCTATGAGCACTTGATGTAGAAATAATAGTGACTTTAACATCATAATGCCTTCATTATGAGTTCCGTAACAAGCTCCCAGGAGACCAAAAAAAAACAAATTAATCTCTTAGCTGAAAATCCCCATACAGATCACTCTTTGAGAAGTCTTCCCTTTACAGTAAGGGTAGAATATGGATTTCTATCTGAGCTTACATTGCTCTCATTCAGATTGGACCAGAAACAGATTCAGGTCCAGTAGAAATTTTACATCACAACGTATCACATTTGGACTTCAAAATTCTCAGCTCCCAAAGAGGCTTAGTAAAACATGTGAATGATAACGAGTGGAATTTTACCTAAATGAATTATTTCCTTTAACTAATTCAAACCAGAGAGAGTATTCATCATGGTTAGCTCGAAGTGCAACAGTCTCTCCTTTGTGAAGCGACACTTCTGAGTTGAGGAAATACACGGCTTGCATCCAGTGATCACGCCACGGCAAATCTGAAAAAAATTCAATGGATACGTAGAGAAAAAATAATTACTACAACATGTGAAGGAGCCCAAAAATGTACAGGGCCCCTGAAATGCCCCTAGTTAACATTAATATATACCCCTTTTTAACATTGCGTTACCACTCTATATATACTTACTCTATGGTGATCTACAACTCCCGGCACAGTGCGGGTTGCGTCCCGGAGCCTTTTCACCTTCCTCATCCCACTGACTCTGGGCATTGCAGAGCAGTCACCTGGCCACGCAAGAGTTAACATGGATGGGCACAGGTTTACAATGACCTACACATCCTCATTATAATCTATAAGCTATTACTAATTGCAGAGGTCAAATTTAAATCTATTCTTTTAATTTATTGAGTATTGGTCAATTAAAATTCCTTTATTTCACTGCCAACGTTTCGATTAGCCCTGAGGATGGCAATAAATTTGCCGAAACGTTGGCAGTGAAATGAAGGAATTTTAATTGACCAAAACTCAATAAATTAAAAGAAGAGAATTTTTGCATGTGGTCAATAAATACATTAATTATTAACAAGGAGTAAAATTTAAAGTTAGGATACTTTACACCAAACAGCATCCATTTTCTACCAAAACTCAGGAAGTGAAACCGAAACAAAATGTATAGATTGACATTTTAAAAAATTACAGTGAAACCTCGTATTTGCGTTATCAGAAATTACGTTTACCCGCAATTTACACCACTTTTGCAAAGTCCCATTCAATTTCCTATGTTTCCAACGTATGCAGAACCCCGAATTTAGGCTATACATTTTTCAGTTTTCCCGCAATTTGCACAACAACACACTCTTTCAAAAAATAAAATTCACTTCTCAAGTCCATTACTCATGCATATCATCCTTATAAAACACTTTTTGACTTTGTCTTGTGCATATATGTGGAAAAAATACGAAAGAGAGCAGCAATAGAACCTGTTTTAAGGAAGAATTTGAATGTGGCGGGAATAGTATACAGCGCCACTAGTTACAGAAATTTGAACTACATCAACTCGCAATCTGCCAGATATGATTCAAGCTATGAAATGAAGCATAGTATTTTTTTATGCATGGCATTTTCAATCCAGTTAGCGATACTTCTATAATATCATTCTTTTACTGTTTATATGCATAAAAATTATAATATATATCTGGTTTTAACTTCGTAAACTGCTGTAAGATATTTTTCTTTTCCGGCGAATCTGTTGACGAGGGCCGTGTCGGACCACGAAACGCCGGAAAACACGGAACTTTTCGCCTGCTTGGACACCCCAAAAGCTTTAATTCGCAATTAATCATTTTTAGAAAAAATATATTTGTTAACATAATGAGGAAAATTAAAGCATACCGAAATAAAAATGAAAACTAAGAAACATTTTCATGACGCAACACTCCTTGCCGCAGCCGATTGATTAATGTGATTGACGATCAGTTATTTCATCGTTTTTGATGCTATCGTCGTGTTAGGAGTTAAGAAATTATGGTTAATTTCAATGGAGCACTTTAGTCTGCTTCATCCACATTGAGGTTTCAGGAGGCTTGTGAGGATAAATTTCTATTTTTTCTGAACCGATAGTTTTTTGCTGTCGCTTCACGCCACTGGCATCACTCCGCCTGCTCAGATCAGACGTGGTCATAATATCTGTGTGTACGTTGCGAAGAAATTTAATGAAGTTTCTTGGACCTTACAGGCAGAGAATAAGCAATAAAGCATTATATTTAAGCATGGCTAAATGTGCATGCCATGAAGTAGCGTAGCCATGGCAAGTCACAAGACTAAAAATAGCAGTTTCTCAGCCAATGGTATTTAACGGAGGACTTCAAACTGCAATGTGCGTAAGTTAATCGTATAATTCGTTTAGATTGCGGGTACAATTATTTTTTAATGAAATTACTGCGAAATAATTGTAAGTTGCATTATATTCCAGTAATCAAAGGAAATATTTTAATTAAGTGTAGAGTAAAAATCTCTTAAAACAACGTTTATGATTAAGATTTTTTGATTTCTCAGAATATGTATGAGGTGGTTTTCGCAACACTGCCGGACTATAGCGTGCTCCTGGATGACTAAATTATAGGTGCTTGACTGAAATTAAACCCACAGGGGAGTATTAATTTTTTACCTAAGTAGGAACTATGAAGAATGAAAATGGATTCTTATCCAGATATGATGAAAAATTAAAGAACTCGTGTAAGACAACTGAGATCATTTGCACTGCCTCAATTCCCGAGTTATAACTATGATAGGCAAGACACACAGCACACAGTTTGAACAGCACAGTGTGTGCTGTTCAAACTCTAAGAAATTACTTAGTAGGTAGTGATTTTTGTAGGCAAATGCTTGAGGAACTGCAGAAAATTGAAAATAAAGTGCATAATATTATTAATAGGCAGAGGAAGTCCAAGCAGTTGAAACTATCAATTTTAAAAAAATAATCATGCTACATTCATTAGATAATTTCAATGGTTGTTATAATAACAAATATTATGTAAATAGCCCTGCCATATTCATCCTTTCTTAATTTTTAATTGTCTAATTGTCTAAGATGTTTAATGTATTATTATCATCAAATATAAATAAATGAAAAGAGCTAGTTCAAGGAATAAATTATGACACTGCTCTTTTTCAGTGTTTCTTAATTTTACCCTTACTCCAGTGAAAGAACAAGGATGTAGAAGTGAAAATTCTACTTTCCCCACAATTTGCATTTTCCCGCAATTTACACTTTTTTCTAGGGTCCCTGGAAAAGTGTAATTTAGGGGTTTTACTGTATATGATTGCAATATTTAACAAATCAGTTTCAAGCAAATAATACTTAAATCCTGGCTGGCATCCTCAGAGTTATCCCGAAGGACTTTTCTTGGGTCTCCCCAGGTGTTCAGCCTCTCAAGCACACACTGATATCAATCTCACAGTTACCCTAGGTAATTAGGGACCTGCGAAGTCCCTAGTGATTGGCCTCATATGCCATAGATATTTCCGATCATACATATTTGGTCTAAAAGAAAACTATTCATGTAGCATCAATGTATTAAATATTAATGCAATTTGCTCAATTTAACTTTGATTAAAGTTCAACATAAACTTTTATAGTTCACAGCTCAGCCACAGCTCAGGAGTCAAATAAATAGACCATTCATTTGTCCTCTGATTGAATAAAAGTGAGTGTAAGCCAAAAGTAGCTGAGAACTACTTTTTTTAAGTAGCTGTAGTGCAGCTGCTACTTTCTTTTCAATATGTACGTAATAGAGTAGCTAGCAACAAAACTTGTATAGCTTAACCAACCCAGATATTATATAAACTCAATCGAGTCAATACATTTGTATTATTATAACTCTGACCTTAAAATAGACTATATGAGATGCAGAGTGAATATCTGTGAATTATTTTGGGAGAAAAAGCTTTTCCTTCTAAGCTTTTAAATACTGTAATCATAGATAAATCATCTGATAATTTAAACAATTAATAGCTGAAGGTAATATCTTACCACAATCTTGAGGCATCTGTTGTGTACTTCCACTGTGGCGGTAGGAGGGATGAGCCCAGTACGGAGCACAGCTTAAAACAACTTCACCCTCAGGGTCCATTTCAAGATCCCACCACATAAAAACGACTTGCGCTCTTCCTGAAGCATCTGCTTGCACTTCAATCACCTTTGAGGAATCACAAGGGATTTGACCTGATTTACCAGACCAATCAAATCTAAAACAGAAAACAAATATTCCTTAAGCTATGCAAAGCTAAGTAAAAACGCCACTTGAATTTTACATAACAGTGGTTCTCCTTAGGTGAAATTCATATACCATATTGTCGGCAAAGGGACAATCTATTGGCCTATAGTGAATGTGATGCGACTGCCACCGCACCTAATATATAGGGCAAAATTTTCATAGATCTAAAAGTAAATTTGTTACTTAAGATTATGATAGATTGAGGCCTAACAAAAGGGAATCAAGCCATGATAACAAAACCAATCACTTTGTACTAATCAAAAAAATTTATTTCCGACCACTGTTTCAAACACTGATTATCATTTTTCAAGGACTTACCTTACAAAGTAAAAACATGACAAGAGAGCCCTGTCAGTCTTAGCCCTGCAGCAAGGTAATTTTTTCTAGGCAACTCTTAAAAATAAATGTATCATTTATCTCAGAAAGTAATCAGCTAATTTACTATGCAAGTATATGCATACAAATACAATTTTTGGGACAACTACTGACAAGGAGACATCGCGTGAGTGATGTTAGGGACGCAAATGACGCAATTATTTTCTGAAACTAGAGAGAGAATGCGGGAAAAGTGTCACGGCTTTTTTCCATTTGAAGCCGGATTCAAAAGAAAAACGCAACTTAAGAATTTCCCTCCATATAAATCCTTTTAAATGCGAGCGTGAAATAACAGAAGCCGTGGCCGAGTGGTTAGAGGCGTTGGACTAACAATCCTTGGAATATGGTGCGGGTTCGAATCCCAGTACTGTCAACTTTTTTTTCTTTCGAATATTTTACGGAGTCTCTGTACATTACCCATTCCCATACAGTTATGGCAGTAACGACAATGTTTTTTAATTTTCTACCTATTATCTGGATTTTCAATCAGCCCCTTTGGGAGACATTTGGAGCTAATTTCGGGATTCATGTTTGGCCGAGAAGAGGTCACATGCCGAGAGGCCTAAAATGTGTAGATTTTGAAAATACAAGTATATTTCCGTGAATAGGATGGGCTTGGAATTGTCGTGGCTCTTTCTCAAGGGGGTAAACAATGAACGGATTATTATTTTTTAATATATAGCAATGCATGCACCTCAAATTTCCCAGGAACTGCGTTCGAATTATGACTTTTGTGACACAATTTTTCGTTCAATAGCGAACATGATATAAGTAAAAAATTATTAGCTCCGAAAGTCTCCCAAAGGGGCTGATTGAAAATCCAGAAAATAGGTAGAAAATTAAAAAACATTGTCGTTACTGCCATAACTGTATGGGAATGGGTAATGTACAGAGACTCAGTAAAATATTCGAAAGAAAAAAAAGTTGACAGTACTGGGATTCGAACCCGCACCATAGTCCAAGGATTGTTAGTCCAACGCCTCTAACCACTCGGCCACGGCTTCTGTTATCTTACGCTCGCATTTAAAAGGATTTATACGGAGGGAAATTCTTGAGTTGCGTTTTTCTTTCGATCCTGGCTTCAAATGGAAAAAAGCCGTGACACTTTTCCCGCATTCTCTCTCCAGTTTCAGGAAATAATTGCGTCATTTGCATCCCTAACATCACTCACGCGATGTCTCCTTGTGAGTACTTGCATCTCTATTTGCGAAGTAAATATGAACTACTTATGACAGCAAAATAAGCTGAAAACATATTAATACGTGTGTATAGGGAATAAGTGGCATATGCAGAGATAAGTACAGTGAAATCTTGGTTATTCAAGTCAATATGGACTAAGGCAACCTCGGACATTATCACAAACCCGGATAATATGGAAGGCTTACGTGCAAGAATGAACTGCAAAAAATATTATATATTTCTGTGATTTAATATGATTATGAAATCGTTTCTCCTTTTTACCGTGATGATACAGCCTGCAATCAATGTGAAAGTTTGGAAGACAGCTTCACATGCAACAGCTATAAAATTGACAACAAGATAGATATATCTATGCTTAGCTGCACTTATTTTTTTGACACGGTGAACTAAAATATTTCTGTGAATCGCTTTTCATTTGGAGATCTAACTGATTGCCCTAAAACAATTCACATACTTTCTTACAAGTCAACAGAAGAAAGGAAATTTTTTGGAACATTTTCTTGAAAAAAAAAATTGCTAAATACCAATCTCAGGAGCATCAGTGAGAAATACAGGGTGGCTATTGATATCCAATTTTAAAATTCCCTGATGGAGTTACCAATTTCTCTGACCAATCGCCAAAAGGTCACCTATTATTGGAACATTTTGTTAACACTTGGGATCGTACTTGTATTACCATTTTAATAATCATCGTCTCACATTTTTAAAACTGCAAGCATGTATTTACTACAAGCTAGTGTGCTCCAGCTACCTCTCGACCTGAGTCTCGGAAGTTAAAAATAACGTGAGGTAAAATTTTCCAAAAAACATAGCCTCGGATTCCTTGTGTTGAGTGTAATACATCATGATCATAAATTTTAACACTACTAGGCAAATATAGCAATAAGGATATGCAAAGGGATACATTCTACGTCTGATTCACAACTAAATAACTAAGTTTCACAACTAATAAGATTCACAACTGAATGTCCCACAAATTTATGGCTTATTCCATGCACGCCAGCAACGGACATTAGTTTAGTTGGTGAAATGTTTTGGTGAAATAAAGGGCGGGAAAGACTGGCCGATAAACGTAATGGTAGAAAAATAACGAGAATTTCCTATCCCAGTTTCTCCCTGACTGTTACGAGAATTCCCTGACTTTTCAAGAAATTTAAAATTCCCTGACAATTCCAGGTTTTCCCTGACGATCGCCACCCTGAAATATGACCTTCTTCACAGCCGTCAATGCATAGCCAAGGCAGCGTAAAGGGACCCACCTGTGGGTCCCTCCGCCTGTGTGCGTGAAAAGCCTGGACCCACCGGTGGGTCCTACCATCGCAAACATGTTAATTGTGACTAGGATACTAGAGAATGTACATACAGTATATTGAAATTAACTAGGCTGTTGAAATATGTAGCAGGATTCACCAAGAACAGACAAATATCAAACATCTTTAAACCGCGGGTTATGTAGTTGGAGGGTTAACAGACCTAACCTAGAATTTGCTGGCAGTGTAAGGGCTAAATGAATTGAATGAAAATTAAAACAAATTCCATTCCATTTGAAATAACTCAATTATTGGCAATTTCAACTCCACCAGTGCCAGACGAAGAACGCTCCCCCCCGCCAGCAGAAAAAAGGTTAGCCCCGATTAAAAGGTGATGACCTGCCACTCACTTGCATGTGCTAGAAGGAGAGAATAATAGAGACTGGGCACTCGTGCCTGCGACCTCCAAACTCCAACTCAACCGCCTCAGTCCCGTACCCGTGCGTATATATACCGTCGGCCGTCCAATATGGCTGGCCTAGACATATATCTACACGAGGACGGTCGGCGAGATTGGCGGCCGTAGGCACGAACCTCCAGGACGCTGACCGCGTCGGGTTCTTTATTATTTCAATCATCTCCATTTTCTCCCACATATATAGGTAGAGAAAAAAGAGGCTACCACAGATGAAGGATACATAAGTGTACTGCAATAAGGTAGTAATGACTAAAGGAGAACAATGAAATAGACTAATAATTAGTTTCTCATACCTTAGGACAGGTGATGGCGATATGATATTACGAAAAGATTTTTCTCCAAGTTGGCTCAACTGGATGTCATGTACAGCAGGGGCACCAGGGCAGGAAATAGTCTCTGGGGGAGGGTTGACTACAACCGGAGGGTCTTCAGCACTCCATGAAGTGGGCTGATGCCAGGATAAAGCGAGGGGACATTCCACTACTTGAGCGTAGAGAGTAGCCTTGGATGGAACCACAATGCAATCCGGCTAAAGGGAAATAAAATTCTGATTCTGTACATAAATCATTATAAATGAGATCAATGAAAAAATATATATATGACAGACACCTCAAAACAAACTTCCCTCAGAGAGCTCATCATGGCCTAAAAAGAAAGCTTAAACACATATTGGCAGGATATACCAATATCCAGCTTCGATATTGAGATATCCCAGGTTCATTAATGGCATTCAACCTTGATGATGCATCAAAATCAGTGGTTCTCAACTATTTTTGCTCACTTCCCCTTTTTAACAGAGTTCAGAATAGCCCCCAATTCCCCAATTTCTAAGATAGTCTTAACTCAAAAGAGATATGCTTTAGAATGTTGCTCTAGAAATTATTTTTAATGTGACACTCACTCAGTGAACTCCATTGAATGCCACAGGATATATAAAAACACTGTACAGCCCTGCTAAAAATGTCTACTGGTTTCAGTAGGATTTTCTACTGAGTCCTACTGAACTCTACTGCACTCTATTGGACTCTACTGGATCCCAACTGTTTTCTACTGTTATGGGTACAGTAGCCTACTGAATTGTACTGGTTTCTATAATCCAACTGAACTCTACTGTTTTCTACTGTTCAGATAGGTAGGGACACATAGGTACAGACAGATATATATAGGTAGTTAATAAATGGCAATACAAAATTTAATCAATAGAAGGTCATTGTACTTTGGTGCATAAACAATCAAATAGGTATACATGATTAAAAATTCAAAAAGACAAACAAATTTACATATTAAAACAAAATGTTTAAATGTAACTGAGCTTACATACTCATAATTATCAACCTGAATGTGAACTGAGACACATTTAATAGTGGAAAATTGTGCACAAAACTTCCCTCTTCTACCAACTACAATTTTCAGGTTATACCTAGGCCACAGACATTTAATGTGCGAAGCGGCTTGAGAACAACATAAAGTTCCACATGTGCATCCCCCACAGCAACTATATGAACAATTTTACCGAATTATCCCTCGACAAGTTCAACATAGGAGTAATTCTTCTGGCCCAAGTCTCTCCCTGGTGAAAATGTTCCGCTTCCTCGACCGGTCATGAAGGGTACACGAAGCGGTGATTCGCTTAAGGAAGCGAATCAACGTTCAGTGTAGGTACAGTTCTTTGACTGTTGAAGTACCGTGCACAATGTACCCTGCGATATTATTCCACTTACTGCCTTCGTTCGCCTATATTACGCCATAATACGAGTTGATTATTGCACATTTGAAACGAGTATATACAATGTGAAACGAGGTAGTTTGTTACTAGCTGAAACCATGCAATACGAGCTGAAACAACCTATTCCTCTCTAGGTAAGACAAGGAGATTCAAGAAGAATCAAGCTGCCCCGAAACGACAGTTACTGGTTGATACCATATATATCGAGGTAATATTACCTCGATTTATGGCCCACAGGCTGTGGGTTTGCAAAGTGTGCCCCCTGAGGGTTGTGCCTCGGGCAGCCGCCTGCCTGGCCAGCCCCTAGCTACGACGCTGAAGCTAACGTGCGGGAATTGGAAAAATCTTGTTTATTCGCAGTAATATTGCATTTATATTCATACTATGTGGCAACATAGAATAACAGTTATCTGGCATTAATTAATGGCAAATAAATTTTATCAAGATTTTATGGTATTTCCTCAAACCATCACGGAATATTTATTTAATGATAATAGTTCTCGAAGTCACATTTATCCACGGAAGTTACTAGATATATACGTCTTTCTCAACGCCTCTTCATCAGTAATGGGTGCGAGCACAGGTGCGTCGAGTCGAATTGTTAGGCAGGGATTGTAGCGTTAGGTAGGAAATACACTGCGATGAAGTAAATCATGCCATTGCGAAGTAGAATTAAAGTGAGTAGTGGCTTATTATATTTTTAGTAGTAAAAACAGTAGAAAACAGTAGCAGTACAGTAGAGCTACTGTAAACAGTAGAAAACAGTGGCAGTACAGTAAACCTACTGTAAACAGTAGGATTACAGTAGACTTACTGAAAACAGTAGAGTGTTCCAAAAAGCCTATAGGCTACTGTAGACAGTAGAAGAAATTTCCAGCAGGGAGATATTACATTATACACAGAACATCACATTTTGCTGACAAGTGGTCTTAATTCTCCAAGGGAAAGGATTCCCCACAGGTTGAGAACCCCTGGTCTAGATGGACAAATACAACCTAATCTCATCTGCCTAGAAACTAATTTTCAGAGATATTTACCTCCAATAACTCTTTGTGGGCATGATTGAAAGTGCTTATTGCACCTTCTCCGATCAATTCAGTATCGAATACTTCCGTTACCAATATGTTGGCTCGGTGCTTCATATCACCATCTTTTCCCACAATTATTTCCGTTGATCTTTTGGGTATAATTTGTATTTTATCAGCCAATTTATTGCCATTAATAATCTTTCTAGCACACTTCGCCATCGGCGGAAATGCCTGAAAAAATGATAATGAACTATAAAAAAATAATATTGCTAAACAGAAGACTGGGATATCAATAAACCTTTCTCTCTTTCAGTTAAACAATAATTCCTTTTATACCTCACAAGCAACGACTGAGTCGGCTCCACAATTCGCTGCCATCATAGCTAGTAGACCCGTTCCAGTTCCAATATCAAGGACATTGGCGTGCTTCCCCATTTCATGCATTTTCTTTACAGCAGCTTTAACAGCAACATGGTATTTATGGTTCTGGTAATAGCATAATCAGTAAGAACATTACATTCGGAATAGTGACAAAGAGTCAAAAATACTTCACATAAACTCATACCCTTTCACTATCATGGAGCATGTCAGCGTATCCTGATCGTGCAACTTCTTGATGGTAATCATAATCTTCATTCACTAACTCCCATTCCATTTTACCAAGGATAGGATTATATCTCATTTTAAACATGTGTCGCACAGAGGGCTTAATCACTGTTTCTAAAAGCTTTCTCAATATTGAGGCCAGGATGGCCCAACATTTAAAAACAAATTACTTGTGTACAAACAGATCTAACACCCTCCCCTTACTGTTTACAGACAGACCTTACGAAATAGGCAAGATATTGTCACCACAATATTAGCATAGAGTCAGCCAGCTGAGCCGGGAAGTAACTGAGTCCAAATTTGTTGATGTCGATAATAATTTCACGGGTTCTGAAACGTTTTAAATGAAATTCCTGCGGCCACCGGCTAGCCTTCCCATGCCCACCATACCGGATTGAACGATTTGCCACAAATATTAAAAAACGACAAAAAATGGTATGACGGAATATGACACCATATTCCTGTTTCAAAATATTATTAATGATTTATAGTGGTGGAAAAATAATGAATTTGTATGATTACGTTTTTACTGTCAGTCATACAACTGTCAACGATTAGCTATTACTACATGACCAGTGCGCAGCATGGCGACTTCCACCGGAGGAGTGGGTTAGTCATTAATTTTCCTTTTACTTTCTACAATTTATGGAAATATCTTAACCTACTTTGTTCAAAATAAGCGTTTGAATATGTCCATTTAATATCAAGACCAATTTTTTGAGATATTCTCGAAGCTGATGCATAACCGTTGGTTGCCTTCGTAATCCACCTTACCGGTGTACGCCGCACCCGCCATTTTTCTAATAATACAATATTTTGTCCGTCATCAGCTCACTAATTTTAATAGATACGGCTTGTGTGTATTTATTGTAGTAATACTGAACTTAAGGTGCTACACAGGGTCAGGTGATCCTCCCATCAAATCATAAATAGCGGCTCTGTATTGTATTTGTCCCATGATCGTTAAATTTTGAAAGTTGTCCTTCACTCGTGTTTTTTAACATATTCTTTTCATGCTATTTATCAGTGGTCCCCCGAAATTTTCGCTTGTTGGAAGAGTTGGAGCAAGGGCAGAAGGGTGTTGGGGATGGCACTATCAGCTGGGGCCTCGAAAGTGACGATGACATGACTCTAACACACTGGACGGGAATGATAATTGGGCCACCAAGGGTAAGTGTTTTAGAAATAATTACTTTGTTCAACTTACGCTGACTAATTTGCTTAGTGGGCTTTAAAGCTATTTGTGTCACCTATTTTTTGCAGACGCCGTATGAAAATAGAATGTATAGCTTAAAAATTGACTGTGGTGATCGGTATCCAGATGATCCTCCGAGCTTAAAGTTCATATCTAGGATCAATATGAGTTGTGTCAACAATTCTTCTGGAGTGGTAAGTGATTTTACGGGCAGTTGCTTAATTTATTTGCTGAAATCTCAAGAAACTCTGATCCACTCCCCGTGTGGGAAAGGATTCCGATCATTCATATCTTAATTGGATTGCAGCTTCTCTTATGTCACAAGTTCCTTTCATGATTTATTTGTTGGAATGTGAATGTATTTGCATGATAGCGTCCCTCATGATGATAGAATCTCTCACATTGTGTTCAAGGTTGACAATAGGGCGGTCCCAATTCTCTCTCGTTGGCAAAGAGAGTACACCATCAAGACAGTTTTGCAAGAATTGCGAAGGCTTATGACCCTCAAGGAGAACATGAAGCTGTCCCAACCGCCGGAGGGTAGCTCTTTCTAGCTGGGAGCCCCCCCATGCCTCCTCCCGTGGCCGTAGCTCGGAGGGCGGGTCATGCGGCCGGAGGATGGCATAAAAGGGCGTGAATGTGAGGGAATGGTGATTGTGGTGGTTTAGCTGGCAGTGATGGAAGGTTCGGATGTGCCGTCGCTTTCAGCACCGCCTTATTTGCGCTCCGTTGCCGTCTCGGTACCTCCCTCCGAGTGGTATCCCCTTTCAGAATGCGGTTTGTTGTATTTAAAAAAAAAATAAGGAATGTATTTATGGGAGTATATCCCTAGGTTGAATAAATTATGATTTTAAGCCAAAGGCCATGAGAGGAATCATTATTTATTCACTCAAAATAATTTTTCGCCTCTTTCCCCGCCTCTATCATGGGTGGTGTAATTTCTATTGCCTACGTTGTGCACGCAACACCATTAATGGCACCATGTTCCACCATTGTCTTGGCATTATTGTTTTTAAGTTCATCCTGCTATATTCGTTTGTCCTGGCATATCCATGATTACTTCCATAAGGACCTGAAAGCATTCCTATCACTATAAAGCAGTCTCCCCTGTAGCTGGGTGCTTGCTCACTGCGTGGTAGATCGATGAGGTATTTGGTAATTAAACATAGTGAAAGAAGAAATTGTGACATTTGAATATTTTATAAGCATATGGGGAGACTGAAGCAGGCTGATGATAAGAAGAAATCTGAGGATTTCACCTTTTGGACATTGCTTTTTGTAGTTTGCAACTCAAATCCTTGCTATCAAGAGAATCGAGTGAAAATTGTGGCCAAGAATATCTATTGCTTTTAATGTAAATATATGCAAATAGGATTCAATACATTATTTTGCTGGTGTATAAGATCTTAATTCAGGAGAGGATTGAAATGCTGTTCAGCATACATGCTCATATCATAACTATTGTGGCAAGTCTCTGAACCTTGGTTGTATTCTTGCTGGGTGGTTTGCCCTCCAGGATCACTTATAAGGGCTCCTCACTTTCAGCTTGAGATACTAATGAGGGTGTTTTTGGACTAACTTTATTTTGCCCCTCATTATTTAGCACTGGGTGTGATAGTGGCATTGAAATCAGTGTACTAATGTATTACTGAAGGTGATGCAAAAAAATATTAAAGTATAGTTTAACACAAGTCAGTCTCATGGTTTTATTGTGTGCATCAATCCCAGAATCCTGGCTGCCTTCTGATAAGTGTCACTTTTGAGCTTGCAGTTGGGTTTTCAACTGGATTGTATGAAATCAAGGCTTAACCTGAAGTTCATTTTGCCGTAGAAGATTTTTAAGATGATTGTGAGAAGTCCTAATTTTAAGCTTGTTCAGTCCAGTTTTATTTTTGTAAATTTTTGCTTAGGAATTGTATTGGTTACCATTGTATCTTAAACTGTGTATGAATGAAAATGTGAAATCAGATGAAGATAACTGGGTACTGTATCAACTATGAAGTAGTGGGAAGGTATTCTTATGTTTCAGTGATAATTAATACTCTTTGCATCCTCCCTGGCCACAACATTGGGGATTGTGTAGTTGGGCTCCTGTTACTGTAACCACTTGAAGTCAAATTAGTGGTTGGTGGTGGAGTGACGTGTTGTCATGAAGAACTAATTGCTTGTGTTCCAATTGTGTACAGTGTTTTAACTCATGATTCCTCAACTGGTCACAAAAGTGACATTATTTTGATTTGGGAATGGTGATATTTTATGTCATTGGGAGATCCTGCCCTATGTTGGGCCATTGACCACCTACTAAGTTCACTACTATAAATATATACTTTTTGCTTCTGGTCTCATAATTTAGTGCCAGTGAATTGTTAAAATGGGATAACCATTAAAGTTTCAAAAGACTAACAATGTTCAATTCATTCTCTGCTATATCTCCAGTTATACAATCGTAAGATTTTTTGCCGTCCTCAGAGGCTTATGATTTTTGTAATACTTGAACTTTGACCGGGAAATATTTGTAAATGGTCTTTGGTGACGGTACAATGTTGTTTTGTTGTCATTGGATTGAATCACATACTTAAATGAACTTATATAATTGTGTGATTTATTATTCAGGTGTAAATGATGTGTGCATATGTAGTTAACCAAGACAAGAATGCTTCTGCAAACAGGAAAGAAAGCTAAATCGTACTGTCTTACTGACATAAACTTCCCTCGTGGATGGATAACCACCTTCTAGTCATACCATTAGACGCTACACCCTTTTGATTGCTTAAACGTAATTTTCTTCATGGGTTTTGTGCTGAGGACATGTTAAGTGAATTTTGCTGGAAAAAACATTACTCAATTCATTAATACATAGTATTTGTCGTTGATTGCTGGTGATAAATCTCCACCAACAAAACTAGGTCAGTTGCTCTGTCCTTAACTATAGACTGATGCTTCATGTTCGGCCTAATCTAGAGGATCTCCCTGAGCAAGAGAAGTCCATGGGGTGAACCTATTATTGGTTCAAATATCTTTGTGACTGGCCCTTCGGACGTGCTCAGAATGGTTTGAGCGGCTTTGCAGCAGGGAGGTGAGGTGGGGGAGAGAGAGAGAAAACTCTGACTCGACATTGCCTTATATACAACTTTGCACTTAAATGGCAACGAAAGGCTGCCTCTTGTAGGCATTCAAAGGCAGCGGAGGTTTGGCAACACAGCTAGAATTTTCATTAAGTTCACACGAAGGAGGACTGGGAGCGACTGAATTTCTGAGAGGCTGGGCTCCGCCTACTGCATTCTAGTTGGTTTCTGCAAAGTCACGTGCCGGGAGACTTTCTCTTCCCTCACTCCTTAAAAATGTAGGCCCGCCTCTCAGTCACAAGGATATTTGAAATGAATTATAGTCCGTAGTTTCATGCACTTGATTCACACTCATCCAGCCAATGGCAGCTCCAATTAGGGGGGCAGTAGGGGTGATTGCCCCCAAATCCGGTGTATTTAATTTATTTCTTCTTCATTTTACACATAGTTTTGTTTTGATTTCCCGGGACGAAACCCCCGGACTCCCCTTTTCCTGGGAAGTGTTCCCTTCCTCCAGAGCAAGTGGTAACCCCCCCCTCCGAACCACTGGTCTGGAGCTGCCCCTGCACCCAGCCTAGTTAAAGGTTCCTTTACAACTGCATGAGGCAAAACAAATGAGAGATAAATCATTTTCATTAGTTGTCTAAAAATATTTCTTTAATTTATGACGCCTCGAGACATGGGTCGGCAAGATTAAAATAGCCCAAAATTCCTATTTTAAACTTAAACATTTTCCAGCCTGCAAAGGTGACCTGAGCAGAATTCCTATTAATCTTGTCAATAGTATCAGTTAATCTGTAAATACCACAATGTGGGATGAGTCCGAACACTTGCAAAAACTGGATCTTAAGGTAGTTTGAGCGAAAAATCACTTCACCTAGAATTTGATGGATTTGTCCTAATTTTAAAGAAACAACTGTCATCTTTCCAATGATATAAAAATATCAATCCCTTGCCGAACTACTTTTCGAGCAATTTGCCTGTAAATATAAGCTGTTTTACATGGGATAGATTATGGCTGTGCGCTCCAGTGGGAGAATATTGAAGGAAATAGGAATTTATAACACCTAAATGTTGTCAAAAAACTAACGGTGTATAGATTCCATGTTTTCTCAACTATTTATAAAAAATAATCTATTACTCACCACAGTAACTTTTACAGAATCGCAAAAAAACCTGCCGGTTTGAAGGGTTTTCAGCCGTTCGGCGGGAAAAAATGAGTCAAGTTAGAGACTTATGTTGCTTTATTTATTTAATTACTGCGAATTTTGATCATATATAACTATATTTGCGCCATTAATGTTACAATATTTATTTCATACTACTTACATACGCTGAAATCAAAAAAATAAAATTTTAATATGGTCTCCATTATGACTAGGGAACTATCTCGCTCAAACCCCCTTAAGCTGTTTTCTTCTTACTGTTGGTTTTTGATGGAATTTCACCATGTGTCCCTCTCAAGCTGATGTTCAATGTCTCACATTTCCTTGCAAGGGAGACAACTCAAGTGTCAAAAGTGTTTGCACTCAACCCCACATTAGGATACACAAAATCTAAGATGTGTTAGTACTGTCATTGCATCGCCATTGGATTTCCTTGAAGAATTTGCATATCAGTTTTTCACTATAAAGACAGTGTTAAGTGTAAAAAATGAAATCATCCATTCTCATCTGCGATCCCAAGTCTCACATTAAGTTGGTGATAACATCAGGAAAGGCAGAATTTTGTTGACAATATGAGATAGGTTACGGTTCTAAGTGATACCAGTATGAAAGAGCTTGATGCTATTTATTTAAGGTGGTGGAACTACTTCAATAGCAGATTGGCCGATAGTAGCACACACTGCTTTACAGGCCACTACACAATCACCAAGATTCCTGATTCCAATGGCAATTTTTGGAGGATCTATAGCAATTAGCTGTCAACCTCTATTACTATCCACGTAAGATGGCACTCACAGCCCTGTACGTGTATATAAGAAACCACTGTTCATTGTGGCAGCGGAGAAATTAGCACTGGTTACCTTGTCCTGTGTTGCGACAGATTGTAGGTATCTGTCCTTGACTGTGACTAAAAATATTTCTCCATAAAAGTGTTAATGAGTCACAGCAACATTACACATATTTTTTTCTGTTCTTCTTCGTATTAAAATTCAAGCAAAGTCCCATTTATGATTGACCTTGCCTGACACTCATCATACACCACTTTAGTAGCATTCATTAATGACTCATTAACCTGTCAAGCTGTTTCGAGGTACAAGTGTACATACAGACCCTATTTTATCTCCCAGCAGCATTTTGGCGTACGCCCACATGCCTTGTAGATAAATTTAAATACCCCCTGAGGAGTTAAATACTCAAATATTAAATCCGCACTTGAGGTTTAACTTCATATGCTCAAAATTGTAATCCCAATTAGCTTTGGTCACTTATTTATCAAGCCTCTGAAAAAAATATTTCCATTGCCAAAAAATTGAGATGCACCTACTCACCTCATGAAATGCAGCCTAAATCGCATGGTACTTCAACTGCCTCAATTCCTAATTGATTAGTTCAAAGTTCCTCCAAATTAATTTTTCTGTTAAGGCTTTGAAGGAATAGAATATGGTCCTACGTAATTCTCCCACATACGAGTTTCCAGAGCTCATTGGATCTTGGAGTAAAATGAAGGCAGACCTATTCATTAACATTGCTGAAGTAAGCACCTATCAATTGTCCAAGAGTGTTAGAGGATATTCTGTCTAGTTATTAAAGTGTGCAAGCTTCAAACAGGCGTACACAGAGCAGAAAGTTGACCAACTTTTTTTGTCTCTGAAGATCACTAAACCAAATTATGTATGTACAATAAGGATTGGTTGTGGATTTCAAAAGATCGTGTCTACTCCAGCAAAATACTCTGTAGATAGTTCACAATACTCAGCAGCACCGTTCCCTCACCAGGCATTTCCCTTTATTATATAGTGGCATGCACAAGGAGAATTCCACCTCTACTGTCACCTAAGAGCACGGCACAGAGACCAAAATTCTGACTTGCACCAATGAACTCAGAAGTCAGTTCCTGATGCCTCAACTGCTAACCTTCAGCACATATGTACCCATTCCACTATTTCCTCCCCTAGAGGACTTACTGATTGCAATATCCCTGAGCTTAACCACTTAATCTCAACCTTATCAAAAAAACTTGTTCCATTGGTTGGTGGGATGTTTCTGAATGACACTTAGAACAACACACACAATCACAACACTTATAGTTAGTAATTTTATGAGAGCCCTAGCATCTCACACTTAAAATTTTTGCCATTTATTCTGGATTGGAAGTTACGTGATTGACTAGCCCTTGAATTGTTGGTTTGGTGCTGTAAAATATATTTGCTTTTTTTAGTTAATGATTGAAAATAGTTGTTTCACACTGATTTCTCACCTGTAATGTGACAAGATTCTGATGTTAATTCTTGGATAGTAGTAATGTAATAAGGTAGGAAACTTTCATTTTCACAAACCCTTCAGTAATATACTTGTACATAAATATGTTCAAACATACCCCTTACGTCATTCCTTATCGATGTTGATGCAGTCGAAAGGGGTTAGGAAAAATTGGTGGAGGGCAAAGAAATCAGGCTCTTTTTAATTTCTTCCATACTGCATTATCATCGTGTAGTTCTTTTGCTTCTGTTACATTACAGCATTGCTTCTAATTGCAGCTGCCTCTTATTCCTGTCAAACCCTTCCTCTCATACCATTCCCTTGACCATCATAAATCTTGCTCTTTTTGACTAAAATAAATACTTTATGCTCTTATATTATAACTCCATTTTCGGAGCATCCAATCCATGATCTTTCATGACTCACTCATTCCTATCCCTCCTACCTTAACAACAGATTCTTATATGTATTATACCTACCTCAAACCCATTGCATGTAGATTGCAGCTTTGCTTATTCTGGTATACCCAAGTTTCACTACCATACAATTAAGTTGGGAGGAGTAACCTGCTTCAAAGTGAGTTTTTCATCATATTCAAACTTTCATTCCTTGATAAGCTCTACCTACTACGTACCAAATTTCCCTCCCACTTTCTCACTCCTCAATTTCCTCACCTATCCTTCAATCTTCTGCAAACATTCATCCAAGGTACATACACAAAATCGCCCAATTTTTCTATTATTTCACCTGTCACCCTCATTTTACAATCATTCTTCCAAATAATGACAAGGTGAACTATGCTTAAATCCACTGAGGATTTTATTGGTAAAACTAGTTTCAACGCTACGGCGTCATCATCAGGTGGATTTAAACATAGTTGACCTGGTCATTATTTGAAAATGAACTTCCACAAAGTTGTGCCAGAATGGATTGAATTCAATCATTCTTCTTTTAAAAAGCCACTACTTAGGTCTTTTTACATGTTCAACGCGGGTGCCATTCTGGAACGGCGGTGGTGGGGGTTATAGCCACACGGCCGCCATTCAGGGACGGCGGCTGGTTATTTAAATGGATAGTATTTAACTGGTTCCGTGTGGGAAGAAATTCTTTCCGTATCACACGTTGAATGTGTTAAACTTTACTTTGCAGGCTTCACTTTGTAGAAGGCCTAAACATTCGCATTCAAAATTAAATAAAATACGATAAAGGTAGTAGAAAAGTACTAAGTATTTAATTCAATTATGAATACAAATAACTTTAATGTTCAACTGTAGACTTTGGAACACTCAGTCCCATCCCCTGGATTTTCTTTACATAAGTGAGAAATATTCAGATGTGAACACAAAAAAAACAATGGCTAAGTTTGGTAATGGACACCAGAACTGCATAGCACCACCTACATTACCTCAAGGCCAGTCAAGTTATGTAAAAAATCCAACCAATGTCTCAGGTGTAATTTTATGGAATTTAAGTGGAATTACAAATTTATTATTCTCATTTCATTATGCAAAAACATTTTCAAATCAACACACTAAAAAAACTTGCTTTGACAAAAAGTCTAGTCGTTAATCGAAGCAACTTTTTCGGGGTCATCATTCCCATGTGGTCAACAAATTGTATGATTTGCCTATACTGATAGACAAAGGAGAACTTTCTCCAGGGATACTTAACCCAACAGCGGGGGCAAGGGCCCAGCCACATTGACACACTGGTTACATCAAGATCACCAAAATTAAGCAATGTTGGTCCCGGTTTGGATGGGTGACCATACATACCTTCACTGTGGCGCTCTTGTCCCGTCTGCAAGTGGCAACCAGGCATGGGGTTATCAGAATGGACCAAGAAGGTCTAAGTAAGTGCCTGGGCTCCAGTCAAAGTCCACCCCTACAGACAATCTAACTCAACAGCGTGTGAAATTCAAACATTAACCTTCATGTAGTTTCCCAAAAATATCTAGCACCCATATAATTATGCATTCAGCTACAGTTAGAGATGGGCCACTGGAAATTACCACGGCAATTTTCGTAAATTACCATGGTATTTTTCATAATTTACCGGGCCCCTTGAAAATTACCTTAATTTTTGGTAATTTTCAAGATAATTCACCTATGTTTGAGAAAATTTTTCATACAGATAAATTCCCAGTATGTTCTTTTAAGCCAAGTCCATATTTCCTACGTGTTTAATTAGGAGGCTTTAAGTTGAGGCATATGTACTTATATTAAACATGTATTATTATTGTAGTATTAGTTAAGTATTATTAAATAATACTTAAATTATAGCATTATAGAGTAATGTATGAGAATATTAGAATATTCTTCTTGAAGATTTCTCATACAATGACAAAAGAAAGCCAGATTGCGCGTTGCTGCCGTATTTATTTCTACAATTTTTAAAATTTAAAATAGATTAATGTTGTATTAGGTATGGTTTAAACATCATTATTCCCTTCCTATTGCTTTTGGATTTCTTATTTAACCATTCATTTGCAGTTAAATGCTTAAAACTAAAAACTACTGGAAAATTACCGTAATTTAAATAGTATAGCCCTTTAATCAGATAGTATAGCCCTTGTGCCGGCTGGGTTTCCGCGGTAATTTACCTCAATTGAAAATTATGGTAATTTTCCCATCTCTAGTTAAGCTGGATGTAACCAGAGAGAGAAAAAACCTATAACCTATCTTCCTTCTCCTTCCCTGCTTACCCAACAACCTCCCCTCTATAACAGCCTTAAGCAACCTTTCTCCCCCAATTACCTCCTCCAACCACCCACTTTGCCTCTTCCTAATCTCATCGAGAAGTTTCCTCCATACCCACACCTTGAATGCTTGCAACATATATGACCAGCCTCGCTTTCTTTGTCCTAGAGAAAGTCCTTTGCCCATTACTTTTGTTTTCTAATGAATTGTCTTCATTCCTGTATCTCTTGCACTGAAATTCTAATGTAGCTACTAAAGCTTCCAATCCCTTCAATGATCGAGTAGCCAATACCTGGTTGTCAACCAATCTAACCAACTTAATCAGCTGGTCTCCTACTTTGATTCCCACATCTAGCTCCATGCCTCTCTTACCAATTCCTCGGCATAAACGTTAAAAAGCAAAGGTGGCAATGGGCACCCTTGCCTAACCCAACAACCCATGACTGCCCACACTAATTATCTCTCAGCCACTCTCACCTGTGCCTTTTGGACCATGTATGCATAACTTTTGGATGAGTCTCCTGCCAATCTTGCCAATCCATTACTATTTTCATTAGTATCTGCATTAGTTTTTCCCAATCAACTCTGTCAAATTCCTTTTCAAAATCAATAAAGCAAGAAAAAATCCTGATAATACTCTGTTTCTTTCTATAAGTGTTCCCATCACCACAATTGCATTCTGAGTTGCCCTCCCCTTCCGGAACCCATATTGATCATTGCAGTAGTAAAGGTAGTCCCCAGGTTGTGGACGAGATAGGTTCCTGAGAATGTCCATGAGTTGGATTTGTACATAACTTGGATTTTAATGAATATCACCCAAGATTAATAATAATATTAGCAATAGGTTACCTAACAGCTCTTTAATATAATATAAACAATCAACATAAAAACAATCTCCAACAGTTGAGCGACTGAAACCCAATGCTTTCCCAATGGATGATGGCGTTTAGCCTCTCTCCGAACGCTTAATTATTTCCACTTTAGTTTCCATCGTAATCACTTTTCTGTTCACTGCAGTGGAATTTTTCTTTGGAGACATGATGATATGAGGATAATCAGCCATTCACAAAATCACATGAACCGTGCAAAACCAACGTCATGCAACGTACACACGCACGATTGTACACACACCTAGGCTAGCTGCTAACATAAATATTATGTCACAGAGGTTATAAGCTTTTTGGATGATGCAATGTTGAACCAGAAAACCAAGTGAACCACCTATGCCATGCGGGTTTGTTTAAACAGGGTAGCCACATGATCAATGTGTGTGATACAACGCAGTGACGGTGTGGCCACCCTGTGGCAGCCACAGCGATTACAAATTACAAGGCAAATCCAGAATTATCAGTTTTTTAGAGTAAAAAATTGCAGTTTTCCAAGCTTTTGTATTATTTGAGATTTCAAATTATTTTGTTAGACAAGTTAATTGAAAATAAATGGTATATTCAATAGATAAACCAATGTCACGGTTTTGCGAGTTGAGCACTTACCCTTTACTGGTGCGAATTGAATAAAAAATTAGGATTAAGTTTGTTTAATTAATCTAAGTTTAGGTTGGCCTCATTAATTTGGTGAGTAATGTGCCTGTATCTTCATTTAGAAATTATTGGTTGGCGATCCACCACGGCCGTGGAAGAAAGTAGGTACATAATCTCTGGTGTTTGGGCTTTAGGGAGAACATACAGTAATAATAATAATTTCTCTATAGGTGAAAGCTTTTTCCAATTCAATTCATTGTATGTGGACAACACACAAAACCCAGGAGGGGATTGCTGGAATCGCAGGGGGAAACGTGCCACCATAATGTTCCACAAACAAAACATAAAAAAACGATTAATTTTAATTATCCTTATGAGGAGCCCTGGGGTCCGTCTGTAAGTACGGAACGCCATAAGTCAGGTCGTCCATAACCCAGGGACTACCTGTAGTAATTTGCCTTATTGGGAATTTTCCAGCTACTCTTGTCTATCTGAAGGGACATTGAAACATGGACCCTTTATGTGGCTTTCATGAACATCAGGCTAATGCCAATCCCAGGTTTCTCTACCACCTTCCTGGACTCCCCAATCCACCCACCATAGTTGGGATTAATGATTAAAATTATTTGTAAAAAATGTAGTTAACTATTTAACTTAACCGTTACTTTTTAGAAGAACCGTTAACTTTTAATCATTAAAATTATGTATACATTAACTGATACAAAACTAACTTACATTTTAAATTAATAGGGCATTTTTGTATCGATGCTTCATATTACTAATCCACTGGAAAAGGTTCTTGAGGAGAAAATAAAAAGAGAAAATTGTACGTGCAAAGGAAAGGAAGCCTCAAAATGGCACTCGTGTAGTTTGTGGAAAGGGTTTACTTTTTTTGTTTCTAAATTTCACTTTGAAAACCAAGGGTCATATAATATGTAGAAATGGGCCACTCTGAAAATTACCTCTGCAATTTTTATAAATTACTGTGGTATTTTTCGAAATTTTCCGAGTCCCTCGAAAATGACCGGAATTTTGTAGATGATTCACCTATGTTTGAGATAATTTTTCATAGAGACAAATTCCCAACATGTTCTTTTAAGCCAAGTTCACATTTCCTATGTGTTTAATAATAAACTGAGGCATGTACAACTCTTTTTTGGAATATTTGACTTAAATTATAACATTATAAGAGTAATGCATTAGAATATTCTTCTTGAAAATTTCTCATACTATGACAAAAGAAAGCCAGATTGTGTGCTGCTCTCATAGTTCTTTTTACAATTTCTAAAATTTCTAATAGATTAATGTTGCATTAGGTATGGTTTAAACATCGTTATTTCCTTACTTTTGGTATTGGATTTCTTATTTAACCATACAGTTGCTGGTAAATGCTTAAAGCTAAAAAATACTGGAAAATTACCTGTAATTTACCGTGGTTATTTACGTCAGATGAAAATTACGGTACTTTCCCATCACTAATAATAACAGGGTGGCAATCGTCAGGGAAAACCGGGAAAACCTGGAATTGTCAGGGAATTTTGAATTTCTGGAAAAGTCAGGGAAATGTCAGGGAATTTTCGTAACAGTCAGGGAGAAACTGGGGTAGGAAATTCTCATTATTTTTCTACCATTACGTTTATCGGCCAGTCTTTCCCACCCTTTATTTCACCAAAACATTTCACTAACTAAAACTAATGTCCGTTGCTGATGTGCATGGAATAAGCCCCATCAATTCGTGGCTCATTCAGTTGTGAATCTTAGTTATTTAGTAGTGAATCAGACGTACAATGTATCCCTTTTGCATATCCTTATTGCGATATTTGCCTAGTACATAATGTCAAAATTCATGATCACAATGTATTACGCTAATCACAAGGAATCCGAGGCTATGCTGTTCGGAAAATTTTACCTCGCATTTTTTTTTTCAACTTCCGAGACTTAGCTTGAGAGGTAGCTGTAGCGGCTGGAGCGTACTAGCTCGTAGTAAATACATGCTTACAGTTCTAAAAATACGATACAATGATTATTAAAATGGTAATACAAGTACGTGTAAACAAAATCTTACGCAAGATCATCATCGATTCCCATATCCCCCTTCGTGAAACAGTAAGAAGAGCCCTCCTCCCCTCCCCTCCTTTCACGCTCGACGTAATTCTTGAATAGCCCCCTTAGCTCCCTCTCGAAGCAATTTAGTCAGGTCAAAAACCACCTCAAACATGATATTCCTGAATATGATGCTGCCATTGCCAATTGCCTCCTGTCTTCGCTCGCAGTGGTGCGCTTACGTTTTGTTTATCCAAATAGTTTTACATCGCAATTGATTTGCAATACTCTTGCAATCAAGGGGTTATAACCACGCTAATCAAATTGTTATTCGCTTCTGAAAGTCACTCGCGCTATCCGATTTTGATCCAGTCCAACAACTTGGCTTTGGTTTGTATTTTTCGCGCACTCTAGTGATACTTTTGCCGGAGTCCGACAGTAAATTGGCCATTGACTTTCCCTTCGATGCCTTTTCACTAATTCTCAGCTTCCCAGAACTACCCAGACGCGACTATAATTTGGATGAGAGTTTAACTTATGACGATTTAATATATTTTTTTTCATTACGATGTACATGTAGCTTGAAATGTATTGATTTCAGCTTTTAACATTTTCTGAGTTTTGACGAAAATTTAATTCAGCAGAAATAAAATATTCCAATAATAGGTGACCTTTTGGCGATCGGTCAGGGAAATTGGTAAATCCATCAGGGATTAGTCAGGGAATTTAAAAATTGGATATCAGTAGCCACCCTGAATATGTACTTGAGCTAATACAGTACATATTTTCCCAGCAAAAATATTGTCAATTTCCCAGGTGTAATTGTTCGCATCTATAACTAAGGTGCAGCTAATTGGGAGATCCAGTAGTCGTTGCACCAAGTGCACACTGGCAAGAAGAATTTAATCAGACAAATGATTCATTTAATGAATGTAGAAACAGCAATAACAATTCATGATGCTCACATTTACAGCAGAGTTGAGTATGGCACCGTCACCCAGGATCATTCCCAAAGGCACAGTCCACCTTTTCAAACCACAAAAATGAGCAGTTAGAACCATATGTAATGCTATGGGTCATCATCTATTTTTTTAAATAACGGTACCACTACCTTGCACATACCTATTTGTTCCATGCAGTGATGTAAATTGAGAATTTAAACCGAAGTTAAGCCTTGTTAGGAATCATGAAATTCATGCTTACATCACAAAAAGCAGAGAGAGAGAGAGCACAATCTTTGCTCTCTGCACAGTACTGGGCCTGTCCCCATGAGTCATCATAGGATACATGTATGTATAATAAACTACCAAAATCAATAAAAGATGAAAATGTACCAGGAAAGTTTAAAGCGAGATTAAAACAGTATTTTTTAGATTATTTACTGTTTTAATTCTATTGAAGAATACCTTAATTCTTGAGTATTCTGTACTGCACTATCTTCACAAAGATTATCATCATCAGGTGTTCTGCCGTGTAGCAGGTTCCATCCACCATTGTTATCTCGATCTGCTTCTGTCCCTTGGTCTCCTTGTATCCTCTATTTTATCCTGATATTATAAATGTATATCCTGATGATATATGTATCTTGATTCTGAGTCAAACACAACAGCATACACACGCAAGGCAAGACTTGAAACTTTGATCTTCAGGTTACCAGGATATAATATTACAGGCTATTGTGGTCAAAGTAATTACCGAGGGTTTTCTAATTTACCCAATGATAAGTTTTATGGTCTCTACACACCAGGGAGGGAGTGAAATTCACACATTAAGTATGAAATACTTTCATGCCCAAAGCAAAACATTCACAGGAGTCAGAGGGCAGTTGTTTGCCCCCTTCCATTACAAGAAGGCTTTGGACTATAGTGGATATGCTTATGGTTTTATTCCTCAAATATAAAAGCTATTAAAGGTATAAAATACCAGTCGATCCAAGTTGTGCTCTGATCGTATCCTTGGTCTCGTCTTTTTTCTGTACATAACTGCAATCAGGGTGTTTCTAAGTTCTGGAGCGGAGCTGCTAAACAACTTCAATAAGCTCTTCGGTAGACGTTCCTCTATGCAATTTTTCTTTTCTCATGACTCTAGTCAAGAGGAATGCAAAGAAATGCATTCCTCTTGACAAGAGTCATGGGAAATGCTGAATGCAGCCAACTGAAAGTTGCTCGCTGTGGTCCCGCAATCCGCTGGGTGGGATTTCCACTTGCTTGTGTTCAGCAGTGTCCCTCCTATTAATTCTGTCCCACACAAATTTCACTCCTGCACCAATGTGTCCAGCCAGACCTTAATATGGTTTTTCAACTTTAAGAGCTGAAATTCTGCGCACTATACTTATTCCTCCCGTGGGAAGTTCATGCTGAGAAAAATTGTGGAACGTCCTCAAAAATGATAGTTGGTAAACCTACTTAAGGTATGTACCATCATCCATAGCCACTCCTGCTCCACCATCTATGGTTCTTGTTATTACGCAAGCTTCTTAATCTTTTTCTGTCATTCCATGTCTCCTCTTCACACTCTTCATCCTAGAATATGTCTCTCTTCTGTAAGTCCCTTTTATCATGATCTATCAGTCGTTTGCGTTGTCTTCCCCAGGTTTCCTCTCTCTTTTTCCTGAGTTACAGGGATTCTAAAGTCTCATTCTTTCAAAGTGCCCCAGTCATCTTTATCTATTACCTTCTACCCTATTTCTTAACCCTTTTCGTGCTGCCTGCGGTACTAGTGAAAAATGCAAGAAGGGTAATTTAATAAAATGTATCAGGTTAGGAAAAAAATGCTATGAAGTTATTGTTTTAGATATCCATAGGTATTTTTTTTTAATTTTATACAGTGAATGAATTAATACTGATATTATTCTTTTACATTGTCTAAAAAATAAATGTATGTAGTTATTTTAGTGTTAAAAAGTTGAACAATATTTTATTTGGGAGCTGATATATTGGCCCGCCACACTTCTTGCCCGAGATGCAAAAGCAGATATACACTAAGAGGGTAAAGCTACCAACTCCAGTCTCATTTCTAATGCTCGTATTTCTTTCACTGCCCATTCTACTCTTTCCTTCAATAGGTATGTACTTCTCAAGAACTTAATTTCCCCAGCTTGTAGTCTGCCTCGTTTACTCTCATTCATCACCCATGTTTCTTACTCGTAGGTACTATTGGTAAATGATAAATTTTATACATCATAATTTTTACCTTTCTTGGTACTTTCCTGTCCCAGAGTCTCACATTCTGAAACAGCTTCCTTCCCTTCTCTAATATTTTTGTAATTTCATACTCCTCCATCATCAACTATTAAAAAGAGGCATGAAAATCTCCAGTAGGACTGCAACAGAAAAGAGATAATATGCTATCAAATTTTGGTAAAATCTCTCTGGTTTGCCACTTTTAAAGGATTAAACTATGGAAATGTCAGAAGGGTTACTAGCTGATCTACAAGATACATATTGATAAAACAACATTGGTTCAACAACTTTTTAGTGTAATCAATTGCATTTACATACATACATATGTACATAATTCAGGGCCCGGAATGGGCTGGTCAATCTATTTAAGGCAAGTATTTTCCCTAGATATGTTAGGCATTTAACTGCTTACATTTTCCCTAAAATTGATTTAAATTAATAAGCAAAAACTGGTCCTTATTCCCTAAAAGTGATTAAAATTCATGAGTAATTAAGTAGTTCTTAAATTGAAGTCATAACTAAGTCGAAGATGTACTTGGTACTTCTATTTTCGTATATTACCATTAGGCCTGTCATCTAGGTAACGTTCTCACCAAAAATAGATTTGGGCTTGCCAATCTATTTAAGGTTAAGTATTTTACCTAGAAATTTTAGGCAATTAGCTACTTTAAATTTCCCTAAAATTGGTGAGCAGAAAACTGGTCCTTATTTTTTCTAAAATTTAGTTGAATTCATGAGCAGAAAAGTAGTCCTTGAATTAAGTCGAAGGAAAATACACTTGGTGTTTCTATTCTCGTAAAATTACCAATAGGCCTGTCATCTAGAGAAAATGTAAAATCGATGGTTCTTTTATTATAGTTCAAGAAGAAAAGTTTTCATAAAATAATTTATAAAATTATTTAAGAGGAATAATTAAAAGCATGTATCATTTTTTGTGGTGACCTCGAGTTGCTTTCTCTTTTTGCTTCTTTATGTGCTTCTTCATTTTTGTTTTCCGCTTCTCTGCTCTTTCTGCCTTCACAGCATTTTTCCTTTTCTGCAGAAAAGGGAAGAAAGAAAATAATAAGAAATAGTCAACCAACTATTATAGGTAGAAAGAAATAGGAATGCTAAGTTCTAGAAGGGAAATTTTACAACCAAAGATTATAAATTATCAGCCTCCTAATAAAGCAGCTTCAAGAACTGAATCTAGTATTGTTCATGTTTTTTTTGGAATCCAGCTCTCACAAAAAATAATCATTTTTCACACAATTTGTTCTTTCTCTGTTTACTGAATAAATAGAATGCAAAACAAAGGTCCATAAACTCACATCATGCAGAGATTTTAATTTTATGCATGCACACACTATTTTCAACAAAAATGTTTCATATATTTCCTTAAATTAATGTGTAATACATTCTAATTATATGTTAATAGGCCACCAACATTACCTTTTTGCTCTCAGGTGATTCATTTCTAGGCCGAGCACTATTCACAAACTTTCCAGAGCCTTCTTCACCCTGACTTGTGGAATCATCAGAGTTTGAGTCTTCGTCGGAATCACCATCAGTTTCACTCAGAATTTCTGGATTCATTCTAGGGCTAGATAAATCTCCTTTTAGCCCAAAGATTGTATCATAAACTAGCCTCTCTCCTTGACCAGACTTAGCCTGATTTATATCTCTTTCAAAATGTAAAACCTAAAGAAGAAGGGGAAAAAATAAAAGGATAATAAAGTCATCAAATAAAGAAAATAAAAATCTAGTCATACATTCACACAAATAAATACAACCAGAATATTTTTTCTCAGAAATCTGGTTTTAAATAATGAATACAAAAATAACAACAGTAAATTAATTTTGACATATGTATGTACTTTATATGTGATACTTTCAGAGCATTAACATCAAAGGTACAAAATAACATAGGCATGCACGAAAAAACCTACTAATACCACCCTTGAATGTAGCTTCATCCATAAAATCCAATTAAAGGAACAAAAACTTACAATGAATCATTCTCCACCAATATTCACTCATGTACTACATGATGACTGAACTATTTGCAGCAATACAATTAGACAAACTTGATCACATTTCTGATTTGATATGCCATATTCTTTGATTAAAGGCATTTATTTTATGGCATAAGGAATGGTAATACAGAGGCAAAACAACCTCTTAAAATCTGTCATGTGCGTTGTTGTGTGACAACAGTTTCACCAGTGTTGCAGCTGGCGTCTTCAGGTTGAAGTGACCAAGCAATTTTGGTCCTGTTTACATAGGGTGGTTGAAGGTGCTGTTGGTCTGAAATTTGGTGGAAAGTTCTTTTCCAAGTGCTATGGAGTTAATAGCTATCCTCCCAATTGAAATTGTTTGCGTGTTTGACAATTTCAATTGTTTCGTGTAGTAGTCTTGGGTGATAGCATGATTCCTTTACAATTACCTTTGTTTCTTAAAAATTAATTTTGTGTCATGGTCCGGACCAAACATGTTCTGCTACCACCGATAGGTGGAATTGTTTGTTCTTCAGTGCCCTTTGGTGTTCCTGTAGGTGGCATCTGACGGCTCTCCCAGCTTGTTCAATATATGACATCCCACATCTGTACTCCACTTTGTATACACCTTCATGGGCTGTTTGTGGGATGCAATCCTTTGGTTTTGGCAGGATGTCATCTGTCTTCTTGATGCAGTTGAAGCATGTGACAAAGTTGTGTTTACTTAAGAGCCAGGCAATCTTCTCCGATGTCCCCACCATGTATGGAATTGTGGTGTAGACTGACAGTTTTGGTTTTTATTCCTCGGATGTCCTTTTTGGGGCCATGACTCATGTAGTTGTTTTCCTTTCACAGTTATACTTTCCATAACCTGCTTCTTGCTGTAGCCATTCTTCTGGAGGACAGCAATCAGGTGATTCCTTTCCTAGGTAAATGATTTGTGGTCTGAGATGGAGTAAGCTTGGTGAACTAAGGTCTTAATTTGAGATACCTTTTGTGCCGGGTGGTAGTGGGGAGAAGCGTGCAGGTACCGGTTAGTGTGAGTTCTCTTCCTAACTTCCTGTTGGCCCCTAGGTTACCAGCACGTCTAGGAACGGAAGACTGCCATTCTCTTCTTTCTTTCTTGTAAATCTGATGGATGGGTACTGGCAGTTCACGTGACACGAATTTCTTGAGTTCTGGGACTCCATGGGGCCAGATGACAAAGGTGTTGTCAACATATCTCACCCACAGGTCAGGTTTCCTCTCGTTTGAGTTCAGGGCTCTCCTCTCGAATTCCTCCAAGTAGAGATTTGCAATCACAGGTGAGAGAGGAGATTCCATAGTGGCTCCTTCTGTCTGCTCGTGGTATCGTCCATTCCATATGAAGTCCAAGTTTGAGGCAACGTTCCATAAGATCAGGGAAATCTTGCGGCATTCCTTCACTCGTGAGTCTTGATTTTGATGGACTTATCGATGGGAACATTCGTGAAGAGGGACACTACATCAAAGCTGACCAGTACTTCTCCATCCTTCACTTTAGTTCCTTGGAGAATCTCTATGAAGTGCACTGAGTTCTTGATGTAGGAAGGCATCTTTCCCTGAGTAGGGAAGTAGAGTATTTGCCAGGCACTGCACCAAACTATAGGTAGGAGCACCAATAGTGCTCACAATGGGCTCGAATGGTATACCTTCCTTGTGGACTTTTGGATGGCCGTATAACCTAGGTGGCTTGGAGGCAGATGGTAGGAGCCATCGTTGTTCCTCAGGTGGTGTGGACGACTTCTTAATGAGGTCTCTCGTAAGGCGTTCCATTATGGCTGCTGTGTCAGCTCCTTGTACGTAGTTTCACTGATAATGGTTACCAGTTTGTCATTGTAAAAAATGCACGCAACAGATTTCCGAGAATGCAGCCTGCACCTTCTAAACATCGTGAAACCCTTCGCACTTACTCTTGAAAATAATGAGGGAAAGTCTTAATGAATGGAAGGCATTAAACAGGAAGCACAAGGATAGAATACAGCAGTTCCCCATCCATAAAACACATTGAACTCAAAAATGCCTTCTAAAATCAGCTTGTATCTTGTGGGCCAACAGTACGGCTATGTTTTTCATGCACCCGATTTTACATTAGCAATAGAGTTGCCCATTTCTCTACTTTCAACACAGGCTGTACCAGCAGTGCGATAAAGGTATGCTCTCCATAATCAGGGTGGCGATCATCAGAGAAAACCGGGAAAACCTAGAATTGTAGGGAAATTTTGAATTTCTGGAAAAGTCTGGGAATTCTTGTAACAGTCAGGGAGAAACTGAGATAGGAAATTCTTGTCATTTTTCTACCAATACCTTTATCGGCAAGTCATTCTCGCCCTTTATTTCACCAAAACATTCCACCAACTAAAACTAATGTCCGTCAATGACGTGCATGCAATAAGCCCCATCAATTCATGGGACATTCAGTTATGAATCTTAGTTATTTAGTTGTGAATCAGACGTACAATGTATCCCTTTTGCATATCCTTAGAGTGATATTTGCCTAGTAGTGTTAAAACTCATGATCACAATGTATTACGGTCACCACAAGGAATCCGAGGCTATGTTATTCGGAAAATTTTACCTCTTTTTTTTTTTAACTTCCGAGACTCAGGTCGAGAGATAGCTGGAGCACACTAGCTCGTAGTAAATACATGCTTGCAGTTCTAAAAATGCGAGATGATGATTATTAAAATGCTAACTCAAGTACAATCTCACGTGTAAACAAAGTCTTACGCAAGATCATCTTTGATTCCCATACCCCTTTCGTGAGACAGTAAGAAGAACCCTCCTCCCCTCCCCACCTTTCACGCTCAACGTAATTATTGTATGGCCCCCTTAGCTCCCTCTCGAATCAATCGAAATAACGAAGTTTTAAAATTACGAACCTCAGATCTTGGCCCCGACGTAAAGAAGTTACTAGTTTATACGAATAGTGACAGATCACAGTAATGTTTTTAGGTGCTCCTTGTCAGAGTTAAACTCTAATTAATCATTGTCGCCGAATACATTATGCACTGAATGTGAATTACCTGAACGATATCTTATTTTTCAGTACTGCAATAGTAAAGGTTTGGTTTCGCTGGGGCATCCGCGTCCAGCAGTCGGAAGTCACTGCCGTACTCATCCAATGCATATCAAATGGGTTCGGTTTCACTGACACGTCTCGGCTGTTGACTTTGACTGCTGATGCCCGACGTCTGCGTCTCAACTGCTTCGGGAGCAGTCGAGACGCAGACACCTAGTCGGGCAGTCCCAATTTTCGGTGATTTTTCTGCTTTCCGCATTTTATATTACGCATCCTTTCCAGCTCTTTTTTGTAAAACTACTTGCAAAATTTGGTCGTCCTCTCCTTCATCTTCCAAAAAAAGCAACAAAACTAAATCGTCACCATGCATTTCAGGTTAATTCAACTCACTCTCAGGAAACAAAGCAATAACAAATTCGTAATTAAACTAAATACACATTCTCCCACATCGCCCAGCCGCAGTAACGAGATGTAGATGCCTGAATGAAACCACCCGGCCCCATCATCCTGCTACATCGTCCAGCCACGACGTCCAGACGTGGCGGTTGGACGTGGCTGCTGGATGCCCCAGCGAAACCAGACCTTAGGGACAAGTTTGAATCGTAGGCATTGTAGCACATAAAATATGGAACCAATCGGACAAAAATTTGGCTTTGTTACCACGAGTCCACAGAGGTGCCAACGAGTAAAAAAATGGAAATTAGTCGTGTACGGATACACTCGCCCGCAAGAGACTAATTGCTACAACCAGCATTTTTCTTTCATGATCCCTGGCATTTTTTGCTACCGGTTTTCCCAAACATAAATCCATGATGAGTATTCCTGGAACAGAAATCGTTTGCTGCATGCACGTGCTCAAAAACTATGACATGTATCGGTGATGGTGCTAGGTTGTTCGAGCGATAGATTCAGTCGTGAATATAACCTAAGGAAGCTTCTTTTCTCACTATTTCAGACTGATTACTCTTAACCTTGCTCCACGGAATAATCATTCCGGCTGGCAATAGCTATCATCAAAAGAATCAGGTTTAATTTCCCACCCTGATTGAGCGTTTTGATGCAGACACCGAGCAAGGTAAAGCCCTTCCCTTCTTCCGTCACCAACAGCCAAGAAAACCGGAGAAAATATGAGTTCACTTGGTTCATTCGACCAATTACTTTGTCGCACATTAATTCTAAAGTATGACTAGTGCTGGGCTCATGCATAATCAAAGCATGCATAAACATAATCATAATCAAAGGAAAAAAATAATCAAGCACCCAATATCAACATGTTTCACTGCACTGCAGCATCATGTCTGATGATGCTGCAGTGCAGTGAAACATGTTGACTCAATAAATCAAATTTCTCCAGTGGAATTGTGCAAAGTATTTAATCTTTTTCCTATAATGGAATTCCACAAAGTATCGGCCACCATAACTTTAATATTATTGATGATTACACATCGCTAATGCTAAAGTTATGAGTTCTCCAGTTAGGAAATTATATAAAAAAATCCGCTAGGAAGCTTCATAGGCTAGGTCCAAACTGCACGAAAATTGTGCAAAGATGCTTCATTGCCTAATCATTCATTGGAAAAAAGAACGACAAGTTAGTTGTCGTGATGTAAATTTCCCTGGGGCTTGGATGGAGGTTGATTCTTCCAATTTTCAGGATTTCCACCACGAAAAGCTGGAACGTTGCGATGGAAATCCCGAAAATCGGAAGGATCAAACTCCGAAAAATTAGTTGGGTTCAACTGTGTACACCATGTGGGCATAGATACACAATTAAATATATTTTCATGAATTATAACTTCGTAAATTATGCAAGTACGTCGCGAGAGTCTTCTAATTTCTGGAAACAATAAAAGAGCTTCATCGCGATATTTTTGAAAGATACTCGTTCATACGAAATTTGATTTTGCCAAGTGCCGATTTTTCCGGTCCTGTCGTCTTTGTAATTTTGAGTTTCTACATGAATTCATTTCTGGGATTCTACCATAATCATCTTTCATAGAATTTCTTTTTGAAGAAGTTCACAATCCCAAATTTTCCCATAGTTTTCAAACTTAATGAATGTTAATTATTATATTTTTCTTCCAAAATCTAACACAAAAAAATTACGGTTCATCTTAGGGGCTGGTGCATTCTAAGGGCTGGTAAATGCAATACATCAGGCATATTGTGAGTGATGCTAAAATGAAGAATGACAAAGGGATAAAGCAGTCAGCAGAGAGGTGAGTGGAGAGCTTCAGCAAAATCAATCTTTGGGTTGATGATGGCTGATGATGATGAAGGGGCAAAACATTAGTATACAGATAAGAAACTGTAAATACTATTATGTAATATGAATACGTATCTAGAAAACAAATGTGCAGAAAATTATGAGTGCATATATCTTTGTACATACAATTGTGCTGTGAATGAGTAAGAAGCAGAATAACCATTATTGGGGCAGTGAAAAATGGTGGCAGTCACCTGTCTGAAGTGAGATGACAAGGAGGGAAATTTCTACTGTGGAAAGGGTAGTCTAAGGGACAGAGGGCAGCACATTGTAGGCAATGCTGCCACCATACCTGCATTTCACTTGAAGGGAAGGACAGTGCCAGCAGCAGGTTTCACTACTGTTTCTGATGCAAAAAAGCAGGATCAAAATATGCTGACATTGTTTGCAACCCAACTGAAGAAGCCCATCCAAACAAGATTGAGAGCTACAAGTTAATGTAATTGACATATTGAGCAATTGACATAGGTATTGAGCAATTGACATAGTTATTGAGCAATTGACCAATAATGGTTTACAACCTTGGGAACCCTGGTGGTCACACACAGAGGATATTCCCCCGTGACAAGTCAGTTCGCAGGGAATTAACTCTTCCACTAAATAGAGCCTGTGCAAATGCCACCATTTTCCCTTCCCCTATACTCAGGGCACAGCCACTGGGTTTCAATATACAAAATCAAAGGGTAATTACATTTTTCAAGGAGGTGGTATTTCATTGAGGGGTCAGTTGAATGCATCTTTAAACTACTTTCTTGTTTATTTAAATGCCTACATTAAACTTCTAGGCATGGTGCTCATTAAAAGTTAATGTCGTTTGGAGACATTAAAATGAGAGAATGTAATAACTGGGTAAATTAAAACTTCAGGAATTAAAGGCAATATTTACACTACCCTTGACTTGGCAACTACCACTTTTCCACTTTTTTTATATAAAAAAAAAGAGGAAAACTGCTAAGAAATTTCATTACTACGATTACACATTGTTGATATAGTTGAGAGAAAAAAGATTGGTTAAAGAACAGGATACTTACACCTCAGGTGAAATTTCATACAGTTCAGAATAATGTTTCACTCAAATATTCCATTAGGTAAAACACAAGCTGGCTGAGACATTTAATTTGCAGTTACATATGCAAATTATGAATATCTTAAAACACATCTTCATGCCATTTCATTGAAGTTAAAACGCAGTGATGTCCTAAATTTTTACCTCACCTTCATTACAATCTTAACATAGGGGTTGGTGAACCTCTGGATGAGAAACTTAGCTGAGAAATTTTATTTAACAAGTAGGTGTGATGCTGTGATGAGCAAAAGAATTTAAATAAAGGTTCAATAAGGAATAATTATCTTCTACTCAGAGGATCTTAAATATTGGTCCATGTAATGATTTAATAATTTGACGTAAAACAAAATGATGCCCACGAGAACACTATATGGGACTAAGTTTGTGATTCTTGCAAATTACCCCAGCATAATTCTGCACTCCAGTACATTCAAGGTGAAACTCCAAAATTATAACCAACTCAAGGAGCATTCATTGACTTTTCAAGGATGTATCAATTTTGAGAAGTTTTCCCAGTTTTATAAGAGGAAGGGAAAGGGAAGTTCCCCACTTGGTTACTACTGGTTGAATAAGATAAAATATTTCCCACATAGTAATGCTTTTCAACTGAGCCCAATAATGTACTAATAGAGCATAGCAAGTCATTTATTCACCTCATCCATTCTTTTAGGTATGAAAGACTTCTTGAACACTTCTTCATCGACTAGCACACTGGCATCATCCTCCGGCCTAGTAGCTGCTCTTTCAGAAAGCCTATCAAGACATTCATCCATATTCTCATTTGTTACCGTGGGATCTGTTACAAAATCAAACAGCTCACGAACCAGCATTACAGCCACATCCTTCTTGCGGAAAAATTCTGTAAACCAATACAAAGCAAATGAAATGGACCAATGACAAAAATAAAAAAACAATTCCACCATAACTAATATAAATGCATCGTAAATGGGAGTATAAGATATGTTTATAAAAGTTTGAACTTTGTTCTGTTTTCACACTGTTTAATTGAACGAGGTTTTGACAACTTTGAACTGTATTGATAGCCAGTTTGAATTAAAGAGTGTGAAAGTATAACAAAGTTTGAACTATGTAATTTCATTACAAATAACACTAGTTTTTATGAAGTGGCGCCTGAAGTGATTTCACACATGTAATATGAACCACAATTATGTATAATGGAGACTGAGACAGTGGAATCCCACAATAAGCGAACAAAATTAATTTTCCTCTGTGTGTTTATTGCAAATGTGAGAAATTCTACATCAGAGTAAAAAATGATCTTTAATTTCAGTTTTTCACTTGAAGGTAAATTACATAGTTCTTAAGATCATTTAACACACAAGAGACATTCATATAAAATAAGAATACATAGAAAAGAGGCTAACCTAAGGAATGCACCATCACCTGCAAACACATTCAACTGAATCAACGTAAATAGAGATTAAAATGTTTACGTAAGCTTTAAGAGGTTTCACCAGGTTAAACAAAAATTCAGAAGCAATTTCAATGATGCTGTACAGCCTATTACTATTTACAATTCAGCCCAATTTAAATGGATAAGTAACAAGTAGTCAAATGATTTTTTCATGACAAATTTCACCCCATTTGGTGTACAACAATTAGTCTATTGTTACATATAACGGTGACTTCACAGCAAACGATTCTGCCCCAAATTACTCATAGTAGGCAAGAACTAAAAAACAATATTTTTGGATAACATATTTCTGGTGGGTTTAAAAGATTGATTGATTGATTAAACATCAAATGAGTAAACAAAATTTCAGTTAAATAATAAGGTCAACTGTTATTATTTATTTTAAAACGATGTAGTAAAAATGATTAATCTCACAAATACCACACTAAAACAACAAAATAGACTGTACAGATCAGCAATTTAAATGATACCTACAATATGAGGCCAAGCCTTCAAGAAGATTCATGAAAAGGTTTATCTCAAGTGTACACTTGAAAAGTATAAAATATGACAAAAATAAGAAAATTTTAAGAGTGTTTTGACATAGCTACCATCATGTGTACAAGTTTCTGATGAAATAAAACGTTTGAGTACCTTTTAGTTAATAATGACCAAATCTTTGATCATAAGAATAATTCCGGTTCAATTAAACTCAAAAATAATATTACCTGTAATATTTGTGCAGTCTTTGCGAAGAAACTCCAAAGCGTTTGGGTGATCATGCTCCACCGACTGGGACACATCAATCACATAAGCTCTATCTTCATGATACCTAGTGAACAAAATGTTGAATACATTTTTAGTTCCTTCCAGGAGAGCATTAAGTCATAGCTAACATCCCTTCAAACACTGTAAAAAGACTCGTAACAAGAAGAGACACAATTAGTGTGCCATACTGATAAACTTAAAAGGTACATGACCGACTCAGATGTCCAATAACCCTCAGCTAGAGGGCTTTGTATCAAGCTCCATCATAACTTTCAGTAAGAGAAATGTTCTATTTTTAAGAATGCATTAGAATGTCACTAACAGTTCAAAATCTTTAACCTTTATTAATGCACCATGTTACTCTTTAGCTACAATGCCATGACTACCTCATTGAGTTCCCAGCACATCTGATTAGTGGAAAGTTGCCATCCCTAAATCCACCAAATATGCAGCTCTGAAAATTATCAAAGTTCACTTCACTATTTTAGCCCAAATATGAGCAGACAGTTTTGTCAAATTATGCTAAGATTAAATACATCACCTTAAATTCGAGCACATTAAGATGTAATCAAATTAACATTCACAGATGGAAGCACTTAACATGGTGTCTACTAATACATGAAAAAGAAATTCAAGACTTTTTCAAGACAAAAATTTTAAAATTCCAGACCAAAACGGCTAATTTTTTAATGCGTTATTGTGAAGGTCAATAATTTGATTTGCAGTCCTTTCCACTTTTTCACTCGGAATTGGCCATCTTATTATCTCCACACCACCATTGTGATCGTCCAGTACTATGCCATACCTATCCTTTTCTTTAATCTTCTGTACACGAAATATTATATAAATGTCTCTATTTACCTTCATGTCCAATGTTAGTCACATTGCTTAACAACATTAAATATCAACTTTAAAAATTTGCCTCTGTTTAAAAAAATGATAGGCTAACAAACTAACTAAACAAGAGTCCATCAAGGAATTTTTTTTTATAAAAACTGATTTCATATATTGGGTTAAAAATGTATTTGTATTACTTCATAATTTTACAGCGAACTGTCTGTGTTGTTCACAAACAATTGACTCACTTCAAAACCATCACTTATAAAAGTGACTCACTGTCGAAAATAACATTTATTAAACATACCAACAAAACTCTTCCGACCTGGCATGGCGGCGACACATCGGCAACGACATAATATATGTATAATGTTTTTACTTTCCAGGGGTGGATTTCTGTTCTTTCATGAAGACATAATGCTTGCGTTATGGAGCAATAAACCAACAGAATTCAATGGCAAATGCAAATAACAAAATAGCAAATGGTAGGCTTTACTGAATGGAATTCCTTCATGATGAGGGTGAAAGAAAACACTGCAATTCCACAGTAGTTTTAATTTATTCCACCCAAGAATGATGCACAGCTTAGAAAATTAGGACGCAATGGTTTAAACATAATATATATCTAGTGGAATTCAACAGAGTTGCACCATCACAGACATAGCAAAACGCTAAATGGAAAATGTCACTATCATACTGTAGTACTATCTATACATCACTTGAATCTTTGGCAGCGTTGTAATAACTGCTGTAAAGGTGAATAATTATTCATAGGCAGGAGGGAAGTATACCATCTTCTGCTCGCGAGCGACTGAGCTGATTTGTCGTGCAGCGGCATACAGGAAACGGTGCGTACAAGCAAACAATGAAATTCACAAACTCACACATACTGACCAGAGAGGTTTAAAAGAACACCTCCTTGAAACTGACAGATAGACAAAAAGGGAAACAGAAGATCTATTTTCGTAATGTCTGCTGTTCCAATTTTTATCGTGACGATTTGCCAGCAACTATCACTTATCTTTTTCCTAAATTTTGATTATTTTTTAGAGAATTCCTGACTTTTTCCAGATTTTTTTCCGACCTTACTAAATCCCAACTTTTTCCCAGGTTCCCGACTTTTCCCGACTAGTAGACACCCTGTCTTTACATCGTCATGAATGAAACATGGTCACAATATTTTTTGCGATGTAATCACTTCACAGATGATTTTATAATCTAAAATACAACCCTAACTTCCAATTCAAAACTGATCATTACCAGAGTTGTTCAGAATACCTGCTCAATTAGTTTCTTTCAATATAAATTTTGTGTAGTCAGCTTAAATTTGATATTTGCTGCTATCCAGACAAATACATACATATGTAATTACCTTACTTACAAGGAGACATCGCGTGAGTGATATTAGGGACACAAATGACGCAATTATTTTCTGAAACTAGAGAGAGAATGCGGGAAAAGTGTCACGGCTTTTTTCCATTTGAAGCCCTTTTTTCCACTTTCTTCTTTCCGCCAAAATTTCCACCCCTTCCTCTTGCAAGAACCAGAGCGAACGCTAGACAAAGAGGTCTTTGAGAATGCCTTGAACAAACCATTGAAATGTAGGTTCGATGGTCTTGGCAACCCCTAAAGAGAGAGAGGGAAACTAGTTTGGGTTAATAAAATCATAAAGATGTGTAGGGGCTGAGGGAGCAGATATGAAGAGCGGCTCAAGCGTAGAAGGACGGATTTCCAGGAGTTGCACGTGTTCATTTGTTTCTCCCAAAGTAAAAGAATTAAGGCTCGCTTTCAAATCCGATAAAATATGAGAAAATATAAATAAATGGTCTGGAGTTTGTAGAACGGATATGCCTCCGAGCAGATGCAAATTTCCTGGCGACAGAAAACAAATTGGCTTGGAGCAGAAATATTCTTTGCTTTATATGTTTTTACGATGAATATCATCCGAAAGTAAGCAATTCCACGCCATGAATAAAAAGTTGAATTCCTTCAATTGAAATAAACATGAGGTGAGAAAAGAAATAGTGTTATCATTGCGTGCAATATATTTTTTGAGCTGAAATCTTATATCGTCCTCTCCCCCACGATACAGGCTTCCCTTCGATATAATATGTTGCTCTGCAAAAAGGTCATAGCAAATATTTTTATTACATAACCTCGTAAACAGTTACCATCTCTTTTCTACTTATATCATGTTCGCTATTGAACGAAAAATTGTGTCACAAAAGTCATAATTCGAACGCAGTTCCTGGGAAATTTGAAGTGTATGCATCGCTGTATATTAAAAAATAATAATCCGTTCATTGTTTACCGCCTTGAGAAAGAGCCACGACCATTCGAAGCCCATCCTAAACACGGAAATATACTTGTATTTTCAAAATCTACACATTTTAGGGCTCTCGGCATGTGACCTCGATCAATCCCGACCTCGGCATGTGATCCCGAAATTAGCTCCAAAAGTCTCCCAAGGGGGCTGATTGAAAATCCAGTAAATAGGTAGAAAATTAGAAAATATTGTTGTTACTGCCACAAATGTATGAGAATGGGTAATGTACAGAGACTCCATAAAATATTCGAAAGAAAAAAAAGTTGACCGAACTGGGATTCGAACCCGCGCCAAAGTCCAAGGATTGTTGGTCCAACGCCTCCAACCGCTCGGCCACGGCTTCTGTTGTCTGACACTCATTTAAAAGGATTTATACGGAGGCAAATTCTTTAGTTGCGTTTTTCTCTATAATAGGGCTTCAAATGGAAAAAAGCCGTGACACTTTTCCCGCATTCTCTCTCTAGTTTCAGAAAATAATTGCGTCATTTGGGTCCCTAACATCACTCACGCGATGTCTCCTTGTTAGTTACATAAAAGGAAACGTAGATAAGATAAGAAAATTAAAATAAAATTATGACTATAGAGTCAAAACATTAAGCACGGTTGAAGAAATATCATTCCAATGAATAAGACCCTGAAGTTTTTTCTATTAAGTCAACTGTACAATGTATGTGCTGTTTCCAGCACTATTGGACATAAATATTCCTCAGTTTGTGGATAATCAGGAGTAAACTGTACACCATTTGGTAAGGTAAACTACATAAGTTAGAGATTCAGGGGACTACCCACTAAGAATACTTGAAAAATTAAGATTATGTAAACTTCAGGTTGACACAGAAGATATTATTTTACACCCACATTACATCTTTTCCTCTTCCACTTACTTTCTCCAATTCCCTCCCTTCTCCATATCTGTCTTACTAACATCTCCTGCCACATGCCCTTGTGGTGGCCCATGGGGAAGATTGTAGATGTAGAAATTTTGAGCACTTACTTACATCTCTTTAAAATTAATTTACTTATACTTACAGTAAGTTGAATTCACTGAGATCTGCATGGACTAGTTTACATTGATTGTACATCCTCCATATGATAACCACGCATTCCCTGTAAACTTCCCGAGCTTTTGAAGTTGAAAGTTCGACATCCTGAAATGAAAATAATGAAAGAAAAATATTAAATAGATACTCGCAAAGAGGTTGAAAGTATGTACTACCAAAACAAAATTTGCACCTTTTTCCCTGGGGAAACAAGTACCTAATCAGGGCTGGGAAAATACCCTAAAATTGTATTTGAAATACAAAGTACTCAAAAAATAATATATATTTGAAATTAAAAATAAGAAATACTTCCGTAGGGTGTATTTCAAATGCAAAATACAAAGCCATGTATTTTAAAATACTCAAAATACTAATACAAATTCGAAAGAGTTGATAGAGAAAACAATAGAAATAAGAACACTACAACATATATTTAATATAAAAAACGGGCTCAAGAGTAAGATAAGATTTGTGCTTATGGATTCATCTAAATCTAAAACATATCATTTTAAATAAGCAGTAAGTGGATTTGATTCACATGATTCAATATGATATTGGAATCCTTCCACTTGGGTAGAACATCCTGTAGGTTCTTCATTGGAATTACTTCGAGAACTCGCCGATGGAGCCCGTTTTGAACTGAGTTTGAAACCAGACTGGTGACAATTGAGAATAAAGCTTAACCCTTCGGAACTCGCGCCTGTTACTGGAACACGAGTACTCGCGCTGAGCCTGTCAGGCTCATTCCGGACTTTGAGATTTCAGCTAGGCATATCGATCTTATTATTATGTTTTTGGTGTTTTTTATCAGGATAACAATACTTAAATGGTTCATTTCATATAAATAAACTTAAAGTTTCCATCTGTCACTAATAACAATTTATTTAACTCTACCTTCATTTAGGTTTGGGATGAAAATACAATTGCAATTTTTGTCATTTATTTACACATTCATGAAACCGCTGCACAGCGAGTAGATTAGGTTATAAGATGGAGAAAATATGAAATAGATAACTCTAAACTTCATTTTGGAGGCACATACTGCACAAGAAATCTGCATGTTCAAGGCAAATGCACTTTCCACATTTTTCACAGTTATACCTTATAAATCTGTTTTTTCTTGGCCCACAATCTTTACACCTCTTTCATTGACATCCGAGGCAGTGTTAAGGCATCTGAAGGGTTTTCCACGCTCACTTAGAGTCGAAGTACTCCATTTGCACAAGTGAGCCATCTGGCATGTGAAATTGGGTCAGGATCACGCTTTGATAAGTCATTTGGATAAGTCATGGCATGTGCAATTTGGGCAGATTTTCATGAAAGCTAAAATTATGAAAACGCAGACCTACGTCTACCTGAGTGGTGCCACTGGACAGGCAAACACTAGAGCTAGTGCGATAAAATTATGTCCTACCCAACCTAGACCTGACTCAGACAGAACCGCATAACTCTGTTTTTGTTATTCAGGTGGGGGTCAGGGGCTTGCTGCTGCGGTGAGCAAAGTGAGCCGTCAGCGGCTAGTACATATATACATATATAAAATCAATACAAATAACACACTTATAAGGTTTTAATGTATTTCTGTTTCTGTTATATCTATTTCTGTTTGTATCTTTTTATCGTTGTCAACCTTGGTTTCTATTTACTTGTCATTAATTCATCATTGACAACAATGACCCGATGTTGAAAGACTCTAGGAATTTATTCCAAGGTACATAACATGTTATGGATAATTATTTGACAAATTGGTGTAAACGCTGTGTTGTTTGTTGTTTTGTTTTATGACCATCGCATATTTCATTTAGCCCTGAAGATGGAATACCTAATTACATTCTGAGGTGTTCGCAAAGAATAACTGATTTTATTTCCTGACCTAAACTCAATATTACAACCTTGGTTATATAAATGTGTTGTCGATATGATAAACAACGAAATGATTTACAATGAAAATGAAATGCAGAATTTTACACATAAATAAGACAAAAGTGATGGTTGTGGCACGGTTGGAAAGATAGTAATTGTAAATCGGTGGATCCTGCTTCTCGAACAATTAACCATATTTAGAAGAGGCACAACCACTTTGCTACAGAATTTTCTGAACAAACATGAACATAGTACATAAAATTATAAGAAAATTGGACTGGAAAATGAGGTGTTCATTAACAGGTGAGAACACCACAATGACAGGACCCTGGGTTGACATGTTTAGAAAAGGTTAATACGGATCCTAACATGGAGTGAAGCATGATATGGTAGTAAAACTTTAACCCTCAGAAGAGAAGACATAGAAGACTCTAGGGCTTTTAATAAAGGAGAGCTACAGTAAACCAATGATCATATTGATGACTGCCAAAGATGAATATAAACATGAATGGATGATGAAAAGGCTGACAACTTTGACGAAGAGACAGATATGACCAACCATCAACTGTTGTATTGCGAAACTTTGCTGAACATGGGGGTTGCAGTCCACATTTATGCCACCATGTGTGAATCCACATTATTCAGGAATAATGAGGCTTGCATTACACAATTGTTTGTTTTTAAATATATCCTTTGAGACAATTTTTTTATGATTTTGCTGTACTAGCACATGTTTATTTAAGAAAGGATCTATTAACAATAACAGCAACACCTTTAGATTCATAAAAAATATGGTTAATCATCAAGTAAATTGAAAAGTTCACATTGCTTTACATTACAATTATTCTTAATTCATAGGTCTTCCTCATTATCCAGAAATACCAATGGAAATAATTATTTTGTCACTAAGTGACAAGTGATAGATAATAGTAAACAGTTGTTTTAATAACTTTTAATTATTTTTGTAGGACTAAAAAACAGCAAGTCCTTGGGCAACTGTTAATTTTCATTGGCAACGAATACAACAACAACATTAGCTAAGGGTATTCCATCATGATATGATGGTCATACTAATGATAGAACTATTGTAGTATTCAGTTATATCAACATTTGCTGCTTATTTAGATACTCTACTTCCTTACTATTATGGGTGTTCTTCTCTTCCTCAGCAACATTTCATTGAAGCTTTTATTCCAGCAGAATTTCCACAAACATGATTTGCTAGTCCCTGTATTTGCTGCAATGTGGCATATTACTCACCTTCAACCTTGGGGAGGGCCAACCTTCTGTGCCAAGAAATCCCATCAACAGCACGTGGCCGCGCAGGAGAATTGGTTTTGGGCAAGGGAGCCCAGCAGTGTGCATTCGAACGAGGTTGCGCATTTCCTTTTCAGCCCATGTTCTTACCATTTTGCGAGGGTTGTGCTTGCAGTAGCCATGCCGAAACCTGTCAAATAAAGATAATAAAAGCTCATCTACTTAAAAGACAATGTCTTTATTGACATCAAAGCTAAAAGAGTTCAATTCAGAGAATAATGCATACAAAAGGTGGTTTTTTGTCAACACCTAATAGTAAGACAACAAAACCAAGCAACTTGTTTGATTTCCTATATTTGCAGACCTTCACAGCAGTATTAAGTGACATTTAGCATTGAAATAAAACTCTTAAGTTTTCAGAGGATTGAAAACTATGTACAACAAATCTGCCAAAATATTTTTGTAGACAAGCCTGAATTTGCATGTGTATAATATGTGATAAAAGCAATATTTCTGAAATTCCTGTCCGAGGAGAATTTCTACCTACGATTACACATCTGAGGTTATACACCCATGCACCCCACCCATACCCACTACCACAACATGCTATATAATCTACAACCAAAATCCTTTATGTATCTCTGTCCCTCACCCACAAATCACACCCGATACCCAGTGCACTTTTTCAGATCAATGGTGCACATCCCCCATGACTCAATGACTCATCCCCCTTATACAGTAAAACCTTGTTAATTCAAAATTCAAAGGACCAAAAATATTGGACTTCAAATTATCCGGGTATGAACCAAACGTACTTTCCGAAAATTAATGGAAAAGGTCCAGTATTTTCTGAGATAATCACCGTAATGCTATATTTTTTTATCAAAAGGCAAAGAATATGCACAAAAATGAGGAGTTAATGGACGAAATTCTTCACGTTTATCAGATCCAAGTTAAAGTTGGAGAAGAGTGCACTATCAGACCTGATCACGCGGAAAATAAAAACAAATTGAATGATTTCGGGCATATGTCCAGTGATATCACATAAGGTGTATTTTCCAGGTTACCAAAATTTACGCCGTAGACCTACACATTTACCGGCCTGCTCTCAGTCCCTTTCCCCCAAGACTTTTCTACGATGAAGAACTGCTGCATCATCATCCTTGCCCCCTCCCCCCCAAAAGTCCCTTATCAGTTACGACGGTGAACCAAAAGTATCACATTTCACTCATCGCTTCCCCACCCCCTTCTCTTCTCATTGTCTGGTGGCTTCCAATAGGGGAGGGGCTTGGAAGAGGAGAGAGAAGGGTAGGGGTGGAGTATCACGTCAAGGTCAGCGACGACCCCAGAATCCCTTAGCCCTCTGAAAGAAGCTCTAGGGAACCCAAGAAAAAAATCGGTTGAAATGTTGGACCTACACCACACAGAAGTAGTCCCTATATAAATTTCAGGGTTGACTTCGTGGAAGTTATAGATATCCATTTTGAATAAAAAAAAACTTTGTTCTTTTCCACACTGTGTGGAAAAGTACCAAGTTCTTTATTCAAAATGGATAGTCCCTATATCTTCAGCCTTCCTTACCTTGTGATTCACATTCGATTCTGGGGAGATGGGACAAGAGTATGTATTACACCACTATATGGAGCTCTGGCGGAATTTCATACAAATGTTAAAACTTCAGCATTCTACCTTTTTTGCACCGATAGTAACTAACCATCGAAGTGCACTGCCCCCGTGAATCGTTTCGAAATAAACGATACGTTGGGGCATCACGGTACGAAATTCAACTTTGAGTTACATATTACGCATATTTTGAGTTACCCGTACCAAAAACTATGCAATTTCCTATTCCGTTTGCCGGGGACTGCTCACAACTTCGAATTAATCGATATTTCAAATTAAGAGGGTTCGAACTAACAGGGGTTTACTGTATTTTTACATAATATCTTTTAGGTATCTAACTCTCACCCCGCCCCCTGAGGCAGCCAGTTTCCTGGAGGGTTCATGTTGATCATAAGCAGAGGGGTACTAGTGAAAAATGTTGAAAATCATGAACATAATTGTGTGCTTAGAAATTTAAGAGTGCTATTGCGATTAAAGGTAGTTTGAGTAACAAATCACTTCACCTAGAAAATGATGATTTTGGCCTAATTTAAATGAAAAACCTCATCTTTCCAATGATATCAAAATATCAACCCCTTGCTGAACTACTTTTTGAGCAATTTGCCTAAAAATATAAGCTGCTTTACATGGGATAGATTACAGCTGTGAGCTCCAGAGGGGGAATATTAAAAAAAAAAAAAATAGGAACTTCTAGCACCTAGATTTCGTAAAAAACTAACTGTGTACATTGCATGGTTTCTCAACTAATTATAAAAAATAATCTATAGCTCACCACAGTAATTTTTACAGAATCACAAAAAACCTACTATTTTGTAGGGTTTTCAGCCATATGGCGGGAAAAAAATGAGTCAAGTCAGAGACTTATGCAGCTACATTTATTTGATTACTGAGAATTTTTGTTGTATGTAACTATATTTTTGCACTATTAATACTACAATATTTATTTCATACTTCTTAGAGATGCTGTATTAAAAAAATTAAATTTGAATATGGTCTCCATAATGACTAGGGAACTATCTCGCTCAAACCACCTTAACAGCTGAATTTTGATTATTTCTGCTGGGAAAATTTCTGAAAGAATTCAATAACCACGATTTTATGCTTCAATATTACAAAAATATTAGTTGAAAAAGTTGTTCAGAATAAAGAATAAATGAAATTAATATTTTTTGTTAAAGATATAATTTTTCCTATATTCGAATAAATTAAAAATGTAGGTGGGTGTTTGGACTCCATAGACTCTGGCTACGTCACCGCCCCCCGCCAAATTTCCTGAAATCATGGGTCCCCCCACTCCAAAAATTATTTTTACGACGCACTTTGTATCATGACCCCATTTACATAGTGGGCACCACTGTTTCAGAACGTCTGCATTTTTGCAATTTTCCTGCTTTTTAGCACTGGGCATCTCTAGGCTTGGCATTTTCGCCCTGTAGGATTAAAACTTTTACTGAATTAGGTCATAAAAATTCAAACATCTGACTTTTCAGGACTCTCAGAGAAAATCCATGGAGTCCATTACCCCATCTACATGAATACCCCCTCCTACAGGTAGTTAAAAAGTAAGAGGCCTGCAAGTTTGCAGGATGCTGCAGCCTTCACATATGGTAGTGATATGCACTACTCAAAATTTGTGCTTCAGAGGTAATCATTAGAAAAGGATGATGAAAAACACTTTAAAAAAGTAGGTCATATGTAGCACAAGATTCTTTCGTAAATTATGATAATGTCCATTTATCAATGGGAGAAAAAATCGTCTTAAACTAAGTTAAAGAATTCTAAGAGCTATTTGAAATGTTATAAAAAATTAATCATTTATTCATCAACCCCTCCAACGTGTATATATTCATACAGCATATGCACCCATTTAAACCCATGCTCAAGGGTGTGTGACACACCATCTGCGTCCAACTGATAATTTAGAATTTTTAGTGCTCTTGTTCTCTTTTATGCACAGATAGGAAGTGTGTGGTTTTTCATTAGAGTCCTTTTCATTTGGGGCCTTATTGACGATGCCACAAGCTAAGGCTTGAAGTTTTTCAGATGCCTAAAATATTATTACATGGTATTTTTTCCATACTAAGGCCATCTCAATGGAAAACATCTCTTCAGTTCTCCATGGCCCCTTTATCTCGTGAGTTGTCCAAACATGAAGTGCTCAATGTTTCAGAAGAAATGAGTGTTATTAGCTCTGATTCAAAATTTGAAGATTCAAATGGATACATTCTTGCTTCCAGTTTTGAAGAGGATATAGAATAATCTCAGTTCGTTGAGAATATCCATGATAATACTTGGGAAGAGGTCGACAGTGCTAACCCCCTCGGCCTTGTGTGTGATATTATTGGAAAACAACTAGTGCCAGTTGAATCTGCAGGCAGTCCCCTGGAATATTTTGAGTTATTTTTTTGATGATGTTCCAATTACATTGATAGTGAATAAAACAAATTGTTATGCAGAACAATTCCTTGCCCATGAGAAAAACAAAATTCCTTCTCAAAATAAATCACGATTTTATAAGTGGGTTCCCACAACTCCAGACAAAATTAGAGTATTTTTAGCTTTGCTAATGTTGATGGGAGTAATTTAAAAACCAACACTTAGAATGTATTTTAGGATGAAACATTTGTTAAAAATACCAATTCTTCTCAAAGATTACCATTAGAACTAATACATTACCCTTGAATATTACCTTAGTGTAAGCAATTGTAAGATGTGAGAAAGTTTTGACCAAATACGTAAAGTGGAAACAAAAAAAAATCAAGAAAAAAGACGAAAATCGTACCCGGGTACATCGTTGAATGGACAAGGGCTAGAGGAATATATTTCGTTTAGAATTTTATAAAGAGAAATTATGACATTCAAATATTTAAGTTCTGGTTCCACAAAATATTTGAAGTCGGTGGGATCCACAAAAAACCATGCTGAGGGATTGAAATACCCAGTTTAAAGTCATGCTTGAGAAACTAAATTGAAATTGTTAAAAATTCAAGTCTAGCATGTGAAAAAACTGAATCTACCTCAGAAAGGCTTATTTGTCGCTAACAATTTAAAATATTATTTTAAACGTTACCAAGAGGTAAAACTCTGCATCCATTACCAGAGAAATGGAAATTTTTGTCCTTGTCGACAGAAAAAAAACCCTTCACACAGCCAATACTTCAGAACAATATGGCTTGTATCGACATACCTGAATTCTCCGCCAACGTATTTGTCCCGATCTTTAAAGATTAGGATTGATGTTTTATATATTTTGATGGCAATATCCTCATCTGGTTGTCCCCCTTTAGCATGGTACACATTAGCCTCTTTTCCGGTGGAAATGCAGCCGTTTACCCCTAGAATTGTGCCCCTAGACAGCAATTTAAATAATATCATTCGTGTTCGAGGATCCATAACCTGCTCAGCAGTGGCTCGATCACCTTTATCTTTTCGACGAAACCTATTAAAAAAATCAGGGTTATCTTGACATCCATCATAAATATACCATACAAATCGCAAACAGACACACACCTCTCAGTCTCTGCACGTTTATCACTTTGAATAAGGCGGTTGGCCGCATTACTGGACAACGAAGACACTTCATATTGGTCCACATTTATTTTATTTGAATACTTTTTCAAAAGATTTTCAGTAGGCTGATAATTCGACACTTTTCTGCTCGCAGACTGACTATTAGGCCTGTGGGTATTTTTTACCACAGATATTCCATTCCTCGTAACCTCCCACTCCTCCTCACTGTCTTCATCCTCATTGCTCTCATATTCAGCATCGTCGTATAGGCCTTCTTCAACAGGCTCATGATAAGGCAGAGGTTTAATAATATGGCTTTTTCCGGAAATGGAGAGTTTTTTAATGCTAGAAACTTTACGATGCACTCCAACATCATTTGCCCTGCGAAGTGAAGGTCATTATTTATCTAAATTTAGCAAAACAAAATAAACTACTATGAAGAGCCACATGTCAAATATTACTCACCCTGATTCTTCTGCGTCACTAAATTGACCCTCAATCACATCGTTATTCGTTTTCATCTTAGTTTTGATCATTTATGGTAAATAAGAACACAAAAATCACAACCAAACAACAACAAAACTGTGTTGGCAATTCGCACCACATTTAAAGAAAAACAGTTGACTAACTATATTTGGAAACCAGATGACTATCGATTCGCTAGTAAGTGCGCCTATTTTAAAATTTGTCCTGGAGCTGTCACAAGAGGCTCAATGCAGAATGCATGATAACATGTTTCTTTTTAATTAACTCCATGAATGATTAAAATGAAGAATTTTTGCACCATTATATTAAAAATGTTCTACGACTCCTTTCGATGGCGATACGTTCCAGTGGGAACAATTATCTTTCTGAACGTTTTGCTACAGACAGCTAGTATAGTGTCCCAGCATCTACATTGGATGAACCCTGTATCCTCCTTTCTGTGGATTAGTGTGATCCAGATAACACCAAATTTGTATTTAAAATTTTTTATTCGCTTATTTTTACATAAATAAAAAAAGTTTGAATCAATTAAAAATTCACTTACCACTTTAATCACTTTAATCTTTCAACGGTACCGTAGTATTCCTTGATATATTTATGGTCCCTGTCATATTTATGCCGAAAAAAATCCAATAATTTCAGTAATTATGGTATCCTGAGATTTCTAAACACTCGTATTGCTGACCTTTAGGCAAAGATTTTGTCACCTCTTTATATAATTGATATTACAAGTTGCATCTCTTTAAAGATATGCGGAGGAAGATTGAGGCCAAAAAAAATCTTTCGGAATCAGTATTATTTCTTTTTTAAGAAACGTACGCTTCAACCAGCCATTTTTAAAAACTTGAATCTCTGTATCATTGTTATAGGTGGTCTATCGATTGAGGTAGGATTAGATGGAGGCAATATTACCGCTAATAACTTTCGAATAACCGCAAGACCCTACGCGAATCTGTCTGACTGGTTACCCACCGGAGTTAATTATTTGATTCCTTATACCCTCTCTTGGCTAGTTTGGTGTCGACGTTTTTCAACGTACCGTCAGAATGTGTTACGGTGCAATTCATCTATTTCACACAATGACAATAGCATACGCGATCCACAAGACTGTCAAACATGCCATGCAATCATTGATTTGAGGGTTTAAGAGATGATGATAAGTGCATATATTATGTTTTATTTCGTCATAATCCAATTCATCATCGAATTACCTTGATTTATTAGTGCCTATTTTTGCACCTGTGAGGAACTGAACGTATTGTGGTTTTCAACTTCTTAGTTTTCTACGCTATGTAAAAGTTAAGTGCTTGAGTGACTTACCTAGCTTACTTCTGCCTGATTCGGTGCTCCATTTCTCGTAATCTGCGAGTTGAATATCTCTGCTTTGTTACAAACTTTTCTTGTTCGACAAAATTACTCTTTTTGGAATGAAATATAGTTTGAGTCTGTAAGATCTTGACAACGATGTCTAGAGTGATATTTACCTTGTTCTCTTTCATCTCTATTTCAACCAGTGGCGGATACAGAAAAAACTCAAGGGGGGGGGGGGCGCGATTATCGCGACGATTGTAGCTTTCAAACTCACTGCCTGGCAGCGACTTTGCTTCCCTAATATGTATATGTAGATCGGTTGTTAGGAGAACATTCGGTGCCAGAATGTTCGCTTCCAGACTTTTATGGAGTGTAAACAAATACAAACAGTAGAATATTCGCGACTTTTCTCGAACAAATGCCAGACACAGGGATACTACATAGGTACTACATAGACTCCATGGCCAGACAGGATAACGTATCGAGATCACTAGAATGGCCGCGACTTTTCTCGTAGGTTAGCTATCTATGTGCCAGACAGAAACGTATAAAATACGATGACGCGGACGCACGCGCGTGCTACATAAGGAAGTACAACTACTCGATAACTCGACTCAGAGTCGACTGACGAAAGAAACGAACGAAAAGCGTGCGGGCTGACTGGCGGGGGCGGCGCGGGCGGCAATGCGGGCGGCCCCGCAAGAGGGGGACGCGCGCCCCCCGCGCCCCCCATATGTATCCGCAACTGATTTCAACTTTATCGAAAACACCATTAGGATAGGAGTGCATAACGATAACCATGAATCTTGATATCATCTTAGTCTTCTTTCAAATCTTATGAATAATTTTCTCGTCTCGACTACTTTTTTCGAGACTTAAACATCCACCTTCCCATTTTCCACGCATTGTTATCTCCCAGAAGTCTATTGTCTTAGTCTATTGTCCTCTTCACCTCCTTAATAATCAAAGAGAAGACATTTGTTTGGAAGGCAGTTACGAGACATTAATATTATAGGATTGACTATTTCCGTGACATCATCTGTTCTCCCTGAGTAGAGTTCATTTCTTCCTTGTAAATAAGGAACTTAAAAAAATATCTTGCAATAAATATAAATAATAAAATAAAAATTATGAATTTTAACGGCGCATGAGGTCATTATTTCCTGGATTGTACCCTACTCTCCAAACCTGATCAAGATTTAGAGATAAGGTCTGCAGTGGTTTTTTCTTTCGATCACTAAAATATGTAAATATTAACGGTATTCCTTTGTTTCTTTTTGTTCCCCGAGAAATGTCCAAAATATGTTAATCTTGCAATGGCATCTCATCTACATCTACAAAATACCCTGCAAGCCACCTCAGGGGTGTGTGGCAGGGGGTGAATATTCACCAACATGCATTACATTATACCCTAAAGTTAGTATAACTACGACTGATTATGCATTACCATGAATCGCTAATGCTTGTCACGAGGCGAAGCGTCACAAGCATGCACTACGCTTCAGATATGCTCACCTTGGAGAGGGACCGTGAGTATATATGTATTTTGCAACTGCACAAATGGACAGATACTCAAGACTTATATAGAAAACATGCACGGCGTGCTGCTAGCACTAGGTAACAGGTAAGGATTCAAGTATTAGGGAGTTCTACTACTAAGAGCTACACTACCTATCGAAAAACCTAGATAGAAGTCTCATTGGCCGCTGTTATGGTCCCTTATAGTTCGTGGGAAAAATTACATTTTAAAAATGTTCGTTCTGCAATATAGTTCACTAATTTTATTCTCATGATCTGATCTACCGTAGGTTGTCGGATTTCGTAAAATATTATCAACGTCGTTAGAGAATAGACCCGGTTTGGAATTTACATAATAGAATGAGTCTAAATTTTAATCGACGGTCTGAAAGCTTTTCCCATCCCAGTTGCTGCAAAAGGTCAGTAGCACTAACGAGATTGTCATAACGGCTTTTAACGTATCTTGCCGATCTTCGCTGCACGCGTTATAACTCAGTTTCCAAGCCTGTCTCATAAGGATCCCAAATACTGGCAGCATTTTTCAAGTGGGGTCTAACGAGGGAGTAGTAGCTGATTTCCCTAACTTTATCGTCGCACTTGCCAAGTACTCTTTTAACAAATCCCAATTTACGATTAGCTTGATCGGTAATTTCTCGAATATGTTTACTCCACGAGAGATCTTTAGTCAGTTAAACTCCGAGGTATTTAATCGATTCTATAGTGTCTAATTTGCTGTTATTTATGCAATAACTGTTACAAGGAACGTTTTTCCGTTTCCAAAAATTCATAACAACGCATTTTTGAAGGTTTAATTCTAGCTGCCACGCATCGCACCACTCCTGTATTGCCTCGAGGTATCTCGAATATGCCATCGCTGGACGATCAGGAGTTTGGCGGGAGGTCCATCTTCCGATGATGGGGCAGTGCCATTGCGTAAACCGGACGTTTGGAGAGTCGTATCTCACCAGAGAGCGGTGGTAAGGTCACCCTGAAACGTGGATCGGGAGATGCTGTGGCAAATCCCATTCCAGTTTCGAACAGATACCAGTTGCTGTCGGATGGAAACTCCGAGGTGTCTGACGTGCCTGCTGCCACCCCGAGACCGGCACCTAGGAAGAGCCGTCAGAGTGGGAAGGGAGGGATTTTAGTGGTAGGAACTAGGAAGTAGCAAATTCCGCCATGTTATGGCCCCTTTGCGGGAAAGGGCAGGCCATGAGGGTGTGAGTCATCGTGTAAGTTCATGGTGCATTCCGAGTGGCGGTGTTCCGCAGGTTACGCAGGCGATTGGTGCGGCGGTTCGGGGCACGAAGTGCTCCAGATTGCAGGTTGAGGCCCATGTTGGTGTCAACGACGCCATGGACCGTGGATCCGAGGAGATCCTGCGTTCCTTCCGGGAATTGGACTCCGAGGTGAAGCGGGTAAGTGGTGACGTGGGGGTCGGCATGACGCTCGCAATTTGTAGTCTGGTCCCGAGGATCGATCGTGGACCCCTGGTTCGGAGCCGAGTGGAAGGCATAAACCAGAGACTGCGTCGTTTCTGTACGGATATCGGAGCCTCCTTCGTTGACCTTCGGCCGGCAATCCGATCGTGTCGGAACCCTCTGAACCGGTCTGGTGTCCATTACACGGCCGAGGCAGCTAAGTGTGTAGCTGGTAGAATTTTAGATCACTGCAGGCCTTTTTTAGGGTAGATAGTAGGGCAGGGAGTAGATAATGTAGTGGGTTATTAAGTAAAGGGATCACCGCAAATATTGGTAGGAATGAGAGATTTTTTTCAAATTCAGAATGACTTAATATCCGAAAGAAATAGAAACCGCGGCTCATGTTTATCAAAAACAAGTGTCATTAATGATATAAAATACCCGATAGACAGGACTTCGTAAGTCGTATCCCAGGGATTCCATTTCCATTGTGGTTGTTAATTGCCGTAGTATAAAAAACAAAGTCGCTGATTTTCACCATCTCATTGGGAGCACGGACGCTGATGTAGTAATAGGAACAGAAAGTTGGTTATCGAATGAAATTGCGGATACCGAGATTTTCCCAAAATCATATGCAATATACAGAAAATACCGAACAGCGAGAACATGAGGAGTATTTATCGCAGTCAAAGATGAGTTCGTCAGCAGAGCCGAAATATTTCCAGATAATGATTTAGAAAGTGTGTGGTGTTCCATTAAATGCTCAACAAAAAGAATTTTTATTTGACCATATTAGAGACCACCCGATGCAGACTTAAATTCAGTTCTAGAGTTGGATAGACAGGTGAATCGTCTCACACGTCAAAATAACGAAAATAATATAATTATCGGTGGTGATTTCAACGTTCCCTCGATTGACTGGAAGACATATAGTTTCAAAAATGGCGGCAAAGATAAAGAGTTGTGCGACACTCTACTCCACACATTCACTTCTTTTACCTTACAGCAATTATTCACAACACCGACCAGAGGAAACAACGTTCTAGATCTTTTGGCGACCAACATACCTGAGAGCATCCTTAACGTAGTAACAGTGAACGGAATTAGTGATTACAGAGCAGTAAAGCTAGATTCCATATTAGTACTGACAAAAAGGCACCCATAAAGAGGAGGGAATACTTATTTAACAAGGCGGATCTGGAAGGTTTAAAACGAGAACTAATGGCCTCGTATAAAAAAAATTGTGATATTAGTGAAAACCGTTGTACTGACTATACATGGAATACTTTTCGTAACATCACACAACTAGCCATAACTAGCGCAATACCAAGTATACTTGAAAAGGTCAATACTGAACCTAGATGGTATAATGCGGAAGTCCGGAAATCTCTCAAGTGACAACGAATCCGGCACGCAACAATGAAGAACGCACGTCAGGGTCTCCCCGAAGAGGAGTATAAGAAGTTATGCGAAAAATACAAGAAAACGAAAACAGCAGCTAAGGCGGCCTTTCAAAAAGCATTAACGGATTTCAAAAATAAAATATTGGACGAATATTTAGAGGATAACCCAAAGGCATTTCGGTCATACGTGAGGGAGGTTCAAGGCTGCAAATCAACAGTAACGTCACTAAAAAACAATCTAGGAGAAAGAGCAAACGACAAATTAGATAAAGCAAATATCTTCAACACCTTTTTTCAAAGCGTCTATACAAAATGCTCTCCAAACAACACCGCTACAATGCCTAGGCTATATAAGCACCCAATGCAGTCTATTAATATCACTAGTCGTGGAATAGAAAGTCATATGAAATCCATTAATTCCAAAAAATCACCCGGTCCCGATCTAATTCCCGCCGGAGTTTATAAAGAATTAGCATCAGAAATGGCACCGTACCTGAAAATTATATTTGAAAAATCTCTAATACAACATCGTGTTCCTTACGATTGGAAAATCGCGAACGTTACACCAATATTTAGAAGTGGTGATACGGAAGAACCCAGTAACTATAGACCGATTTCCCTTACGTTTATCTCGTGCAAGATATTGGAACATATAATCGTAGGTTCGATTATGGGGTACTTGGATAGTCAAAACTTTTTAACGCCAAATCAGCACGGATTCCGGAAAGGCAGGTCTTGCGAAACCCAGTTGGTCCTCTTCCTTCACGACATTCTTTCCTCGGGAGAAAATATTGTCCAAGTAGACGCAATATTTGTTTCTAGATTTCAAAAAAGCTTTCGATAAGGTCCCTCAATCGAAGTTACTCGTTAAGTTGGAAGCTTACGGAATACACCACGGCGTTATATGTTGGATAAGAGAGTTCTTAGCCGACCGCGAATAGAGGGTAGTTCTAGATGGCGTTAGTTCAAATGTAGTGAAAGTTACATCAGGTGTACCCCAGGGAAGTGCCATCGGACCCTTATTGTTCCCTTTGTATATTAATGACATCCCTACCGTTGTTACGAGAAAAATTCGCCTCTTCGCAGATGCCACAGTGTTGTACAGGGATCTAGGCAATGAGTCTTACAAGATTGCGTTACAAAAAGACCTAGATGCTATAAATGAATGGTGCAATACTTGGCAGTTAGAATTGAATTTTAAAAAGTACATTGTTATGAATTTTTGGAAAAAGAATAACTCGGTCAACGAAACGTACACAATTGTTAAAACGACTTACCAATTGTAGAGTCAGTTAAATACTTATTGTTAGTTGTGACCCTTACTCAGGACCTGTCTTGGAGGAAACACGTCCGGGAAATCTGCGGACAGGCTAGTCGCAAATTGGGATTTATCAAAAAAATAATAGGAAAATGCGACGAGAAGGTTAAAGAGCGATCTTATTTTTCACTCGTGAGACCTCACTTGGAGTATGCCGCTAGCATATGGGACCCTTACGAATAATACGAAATATGACTAATCTTGAAATAGATCGAATACAGCGGAGAGCAGCAAGATTTGTGAAAAGTTGTTACGATAAACTTAGCAGTGTTACCGAATTGTTGAAGGAATTGGGGTGGGAATCTCTAACTGATCGAAGGGAGAAAAACAAGTTTAATCTCTTGCGCAAGTGCGGAGCTGACAGTTTTCTGCCGGACGTTCAACATATACTGCTAGAGCCAACGTACTACGGTAGAAACGATCACAGGAATAAAATAAAGGAAATTAACTGCCGAGCTGATAGATTTAAAATGCCATTTTTCCCACGTACAATAAGGGATCATAATAGTTGCGATAGGTCAATCATATGAAACTCCCACCCTCAATAGGTAGAGTAGAATCTTCACTTGTGCTTAATAACACAGCATCATTACTAACACTTCACACCTGTCGATTTGTCCGGCATTATTTTATTTTGTTCTCTGCATGAAGTAGCATCTCGTAGCATTCATAAATTAACAGTATCAGTAGTATTAACCACTAGATGTGTGTATAGCATTTTTCTGCATGTTTGCATGTTCATTTACGTATCACTCTCCCAGTTTCTGGTTGGACTGCGCGCTGTTCTCCTGACTGCTTTGGCCTGCGCCTAGCGCCAGGGGGAGCGTGCGAGGTTCTGACTTGTGCTGGGACGAGTGCTGCATGCCTGGTGTGGAATCACCCCGTGCCACACACCCTAGTGGTGGCTTGCACGGTACTTCGTAAATGTAGATAGATATAGATTAAATCTTGAGAATAAATGCTGAACGGACAGATTTAAAATGACATTTTTCCCACGAACTATAAGGGACCATTACAGCGGCCAATGAGACTTTTATCTAGGTTTATCGATATATAGTGTAGCTCCTAGAAGTAGTAGTACTCCCTAATACTCGAATCCTTATCTGTTACCTAGTACTAGCAGAACACCGTGCATGTTTTCTACATAAGTCTTGAGTCTCTATCCATTTGTGTAGTTGCAAAATACATATATATTAACGGTCCCTCTCCATTATGATAATATCTGTAGTGTAGTGCATGTTTGTGAGGCTTCGTCTCGTGACAAGCATTAGTGATTTATGCTAATGCATAATTAGTCGTACTTACACTAACTTTAGGGTATAGTGTAACGCATGTTGGTGAATACTTACCCCCTGCCACATACCCCTGAGGTGGCTTGCAGGGTATTGTGTTGATGTGGATGTGTATGCATAAGCTCTTGCAGAGCTCCGTTTTATGAACTTTTCCAGACAGATAGCTAGACAGACAGACAGTAGACAGCTTTCCCTATCTGTGCTGGAAAGAATATTCATATGTAAGCAAAGATTATAATGATGATTTTTTCACGGATCTTGACAACATTTTCATTAATTAACAAGTCAATCGCTCATGCATGCATATCTTAAATATGAATTTCCAGTGGTTTATGCTTGAATCCACCCAAGGGAAATATTGGTTTTTGCCTAAAACACTAGAAATTGTTATCACACTAGTGCTATATCTGTTATTGTTCATTAGGACCGTCCTTAGGGATTGAGGGGTCCTGTGCACAAAAAAGTCGGCGACCCCATAACTTAAGTTCCGCATTCCTTTATTGATATATATGTACCATTTTTCAAGCATAATTTATTGAAAGATAGAAATTATCTGACAAATTGGCTAATGATTTCAAGATGTTTGCATATCTACTTACTATGTTTAATAAATTAAGGGTAATGAAAATATATTGATTTTATTTTAATGAAATTTATATAGGCACATTCATTATCATGCCTCAGGTAAAATTTTAACATAAAAAATGAAAAACAAACTTTTTACAACAAAATAACCTTTATGACATGACACATACATATTGGCAAAGATGCGCGAAAGGTGCACATTATGAAAACTACTTTCCTGGCTTTCACTGAAGCAAATTGCTATCTTTTTATTCACAGAGATGATTGCAAGATCTGTTGGGCGGTCTTGGGACATAGTAGACCTCAAATATGTCTTTATTGATTTTAAAGTTGAGAAGCTTCTTCCAGTGCTTGAAACACTTTTGGGAATTGTTAATATGATCCGCAATGCTATGCAAGTATTAGGTAAAGATCCATTTTTGTTGTTTGCAAGCACTTACAGCAAGGCAAGCCCTTGCGGAGCCCAGTGCAGCGGCACCTGTCGCAATACCCTAGGGACGGCACTGTTGCTCATAAATTTGTTTACATAACAATTATTCTTGGTGAGAAGATGTAAGTATCGCTCATTTCATTTAAAGAGTAATGATTTGTACACCGAGGCTAGGAAAATACTTACGTTAGTAGATCACGAGAAGACGACGATTGGTGGAGTAGGCGGGTAAACAAAAGAAATTCAATAATATTTAATTTATTTATTGAAAAATGAAAATATATATTTTTAGTTTTCCTTGAGCAATACACCATTTTCAAAAACAAATTAAAATGATGACGCCACTCGAAGGTGCACGTGTTTCCCAGTGGCGACGTTAGTCCATAAAATTGGTCGAGATTGGTTGGACCATCACCTATAGATGCTTCATTATTCTCTCCAGCAGCTAAAAAAAAAGAATAACGGTGAACCACTTGTGCGTTGGGCCAAGATGGATCCCAGCTGCAGCAAATTTCCCCACCTTCTTCATGCTCACACTCCACTTGAGTCAACAGTAATTTCGGGGACAAAGTACAAAAATAGGACGGAAGACTTGGGCTCAGAATTCATTTCCCTGCGTAATGACATCCAGGACGGATTGAAGCTTCGTCATTTCGTCACGGCGTCAGTACTCGCGGCTGGGTTACATTGTTGTGCACTTTTTTCGACGCGAAGGTTGAGACTGCATAAAAAAATGATTGCAATTTCATTATTCAGTTGCAGCCATTTCCGTGACATTAGAATCTCTTTCTTTAATGTTAACTACAATAGATAAGATTTTACCAACTTCACATCATCGGGCATAAGGTAACTTGACTTTCGGTGAGGGAAATGGCAGTTGCGAGTTTCAATATGAAAAAAATGCGTTTATCTTGCTGGAGACGAGATAAACACATTTTTTTAAATGAGACTCGATTGCTAGAAAGAATTCTTGACTCTAAAGATTCTAAACGAAGTTCGATGATAATGAGGCTTATTCATATTTATAATGGAGATAAAATAAATTTCATATATGATTTTGGATTCCGTCGATTGAACAAGGAGAGAATGATACCTACATATTACTCATTTACCAAACTGCCACTTATATGGCAGAAGCTTTTAGGTGGATAACGAGAGTATTTTAATCTTTGCAAATGTAAGCACCATCAAGAACTGAATTATCCTGCACTCATATTATTATTTTTCTTCGGTTCAGAGCACCACAGAGAAAAGGTACGTAACGATAGATCACGTTTGGTTACTTTTTGTCTCGAAAGTTTTTTTCTAGAGCCACCACTGGAAATAACAAAGAAGTCCGTTTAAAATCGAATGCAGTTCAGAGGCATTATAGGTTTTTGTTCGATGAATAAAGCAGAATTACGGTCGAATTGGATCGGTATTGGATAGGGACATGAAACAATGTTCTCAGGAAACCGCTCCAAAAGCGAGAGTAACGAAATTCGTGAAAACGTCATTTTTCCATTTCCACGAGAACAAAGAAATACTATCAAGACTGTCACTCGGCAAAAGAAGCGTAGCAGATAAACCCCCCAACAGGACGCTACCAATCCGAAATCAGCTCGAGATAAACGGCTGAGTATTTGAAGAGCAATGTGGTTCTCAGTTCCTGTTTTTCAGTGACGATTCGAATTCATTTTTCATGATGTACGAAGAAAGGAAATAATAAAGTCTACTCGAAATGAGAAGGACGAAGAAAGACTGCTTTGAGTTTCCAGATGAAAGTGGTGGTGGGACGTTTATGTTGAGGAAAACCTTTAAACATTTCCGGGATAAGTAGGAGAGACGACTATTCCACGTGTTTCCTGTCGCAATCAGAACGAGGTAGCGTAAGATTTATGCTGAGGTTGCGCACCGCCGTGTGACCCCTATGATTTACTCAAAATGTTCCGATCCCGCAACGCAGATCTACTCGAGTAGTGATAAAATTCTGCAGCGATACCGCACATCATTTTCAGCTTGAGTTTTAAGGCTTTGATGCAAATAACTATTTGAATATCATGGAAAAATCCAGAAATGCTAAAATATCAAGGAGTCGTGGACACTCTACGTTTATAATAACTAGACTCATCAGAGGTACTGTTAAGAGCCTGAAAAACCATCAGGACCTGATTTGATAAAATTTGGAGAGCCCTAGAGGCCTGTCTGTTTAAACGAGTCATGTACTCGCGCGCATGGATGCATGAACAAATGCGTAAACGAATGCTTAGGAATTAGAACAGGGGCCAAGTTCCTGGAAGTGTGATGGTGCATTCGAGCAATTTTTCGTGCTTTGACAAAGAAATTTTTGAATGAACATCTGTTAATGCACGCATTCGCGCTAGTAAGCGTCTGAAGATAGATGTCCTTAGGATCTAGTGAGGGAGCCAAAATGCAAGCGGCGACCGGAAGTAGAATGTTAAGGCCTGAATCACATGAAGCATGTGCATGGGCGAGTATGTTCATGAATATATCCGTAAACGAATGGTCAGAATAAGATAAGGGACTATTTACTGGACATTTTTTCGCGCATAAGCGCCGCTACATATGTCCAAAATATAGTCTCTTATCTTATTCCGATCATTCGTTTACGAATATATTCACGCACATACCTGCGCAAGGACATGCTTCGTGCGATCAGGCCTTGAACTTCTGCTTCCGGTCACCGCATGCATTTTTCGTGTTTGCGCGATGCTATTTCGAAAAAGCTTCGCGCGCAAGTCTTGCGTAAACATCTAATTTGTATTGCTTATGTTCGGCACGTAGGTAATTGGGTGAGCAAAAGGATGAAATACGACGCGAATACAGGGGTACATGCCCAAAAAAATTGTTTTCGCTCAAATCCTTGTCCCCCTCTCTCTCTTTCTCGCAATTTCCGTGTCACAAAACAACTTAACTAGCATTGTTTCTCGCATGCAACCGCGCAATTACGTGATTCGTGTAAACAGGCCTTCAGGGAGATAATTGAGAGAAGGGCCACAGCATTCCTCCCTTCCGAGATAAAACCTGCTGTGGCAACTAACCGTAACCCATAGAGGCCTCAGCTCAGCTGGAAAGAGGCGAAAGGTTATGTGAACCTGGAGGGAGAGGTGGGGAACTGTGTCGACTGCGGGAGAATCTTTCGAAGGGTTTCCCCGAAAGAAGATCGTGAACTTTCACTCTCCCCACCCCCCTACTACCGCGGAAACGACCTGACTCGAACGATCGCTGGGAAGATGACACGCTTTACGCGGAGTGGATAACCGCGCCTCGAGGCGTTACGACGTCGCTGCTCCAGTCGGTTACTGGTCTCTGCAACTCAACGACTGACCGCAAGGGCGGGCGAAGTCCGCCCAAGAGGTTAGGTAACTCCCTAGCCACGATTCCGTTACCTTAGGTAGCTTGTTTCGAGTGAAAAAGAAAGCTCAGTTGCCGAATTTAGCATCTTATCGCCTTTGTTTTCGATACGTGTGCGCGCTGAAAAAACATGGCAGCAATGGACTTCATTTCATTAATGGCAATTAGTGAAAAAGCCATGAAGTTAATGTCCCAACTGGCTAATTCGGGACCAAAAGCTTCCTGATTCTCGATTAAACGTCATTGGTGGGTCTCATTCAGCTACCTACAATTCCATTTAAACCTAACTTATCCGGTAGATCACCTAATAATTATAACAAAATAGTAGAAAGCATATTCACTGTTCTGCGTAGATCTTAAAACCAGCTTAACCCAGCTATGCTCGGCAACCACTGGCATCGCGTTTACGGTCAAAGAATAAGCGAGGAACTGAGAAATAAGAGGCATTTCCACGCCTTTTTGGAAGGTTACACTTTTTTGAAAACAATATCCCACAAAAGTAAAAAAGATCGTTGCTGCTAATTCTAAGATAAAAACCATGGATACCATTTTACGGAAGTACAGACACAAGGATTGCGGTATAATTTGGGAAATTCAATTTATAGAGACGGGATTCAAGCTGTGAGCCATCAAGCAATTAAGTAAACACGATTGGAATATTAGTTCTATCATCACATGCAGATTCACGATCAGAGAGACAGGTAATACTCTATCGATCTTTTTTTCACACGAAAGGGGCGTCATATTGTATATTTATTTGCGTTGAGAATTATAAATTTACTCTCGCAATAACCTACAGGACATAGAATCCCAATGGCTTGGGAGAGACGATTTCTTGATATTTTTTTTTGTTTTTAAAACCTTGTTTGAAAACAAGGGGATTGTTTCTAAGTAATGTAAATGTACAGCAATCCACTCGCATAAGCTATTTGAATATCATATCACTTCTTACCAGCTCTAATCAATTCTTTTTCACATAATGAACCCACATTTTTTTTATTGGGACGACTATGTCCAGACAGTGGGCCACCTAAGCTGGCTTTTGCCTTAACAACTGTAATATTAACTACCGTATGCGGAGTCAAAGGCGCAGCTGGATTTATTTTGTGGGTCACACGTTTTCACTCAAATTTAGATATATCCAAGATAAATATGCCTTGAGAATAAGAGGGTAAACATAAAAGGTTAAAATCTTACTCGGAACTGATCATATCCATAAACTATTCTCCGTCTATCATGAATGCATCTTCTAAATGGTAAGGCGGGAACACTCGACTTCAAACGGCGAGTTTTTACACAGGATGTGTTCAAACACGTGCAAGGAATTTGGCCTGCTTTAGCAATAGAAGAATATAGGAGTCGCAATTTTGATTCAAGAGCCGAACAGCCCACAAATAAAATCTGCATGGGCAATTTGAGGTAAAAATGTTTGGGACATTCTCCAAAAACAGCGAAACTATATTATCTCCGAATAATGTTTTCCTCGTGAAATTATCACGTTTTCATAAAACCGAAAATGCGACATAAGCAACGACGTGTGACCGATTCTTAGACATAGTCTGTCTTATCAGGCAGACTGCGTATGAAGATGCGTTCTTGGGTTTCCCATCGGGTCGAAGGGTCGAGGATATGGTTATTCCCTGAAGAGGATGGCAGTATCGGCCGTCGAAACGTCAGTGTGCTAACCAACCATGAAACCAGGTGGGAATCCCGAGAACGCTTCCTTCAATTCATTCTCCAGAAGAAAAAACTTTCATCACCCTATTGTCCAGCAGCTTTCCCACCAACCATAACCACAACCAAAAAACACCAGCATCCCAAGGATAGTTACGCATTAGCAGGAGCTTGAACGACTCATTTAATCCGACACCTTCAATCCATTTCCCTGATTCTTTCACAGAAGATTCATCTCCAAACTTCACGTATTCACAATCAGCCTTGGATAACAAACCTACCTATACAAAAATCTCGGTGAAAGCCGGGTCAAAAGGTCAACCCCACTCTATCTGCTGTTGACACAAGGAGTGTGGGAGTTCTGCAGCTCTTTTTCTTTTTTCTCATTTTCTCTGTACACTTTCAAAGGAGCGGAGAGATCGTCAATAGTCAATTTAATCCAGTGGGGATGGTCTCATCAGGGTTGGGACGCTATGAAAGAGGGGCCCGAAGATCTTCAGTCCCCTTCTTCAGCGTGACAATGTCCGTGCAACATGCTTCCTTCACGTTTCCTGCGACGTGTCCTCTTCGTCGGATAACTTCTCCCCGTGCATTCGGCCTGGTTTCCTAGAACCTTCTCCTGCCGGATCGGCTCCTGGGTTCCTCCACAACTGGCTGCGCTTCCTCGACCTCCTCTGTGGCCACCGCCTTGCTCCTCGGGCTGGAGAACCTCCTGCCGCTCCTCGTCCGTGAGCCGACTGCTGCCTTGGGCTGCTCCTCCTCCTCTTCGGGTGCGGGGGTCTTGGGCCTCACCTGAGCGTTGTTGTTGTTGTACCTGCAGACGGAGAAGAGAACACATTCAGCTCTCATAGATCTCTTTAGAACTTGTTTTCGCTGACATTCTTATCAGGTCTTACTAAGTTTATTAAGAACTTGCTGAAACACTCGGCGTTGCTCGGGATCACATTCCCTCCATAATTCATCATAAATAAAGAGAGAATCCATTGAAAAAATGAGAAACTCCTTCCTTTTCTTTCGGGTATATGATAAAATAAATTTTAAATCTCTATCTTGAGTGAAAGTAGTTTAAAAAGCAAATAAATAAAGCACTGCACTAAACCCAATGCTTAGCATTTATAATCAGCTTAACTAAGCAAAATGAATTTTAAAGGTGTCAACCAAAATCTGGTTGTCAAGGAAATATGCTATCGCTGATTTCAGAGAAAAATGTGAGTTTTTGCAGCTAAAAAACGCGATTTTCAGACAAATTTGAATTGGAAAACATAATTGATTGAGAGAAATATAAACTTCATTTTTTCAGCCATTTGATTATAAAAATCCCAACTCTCTATCTTGAGTGGAAGTGAATTTAAAAAGCAAAAAATGAAACCACTGCACAAAACCTAATGCATACGTAGACCACCAAAGTGCCTTAGGCACTTTGTACCTACTGTAAAGTACCAAAGTTCTCCAGTTCAGAAGAAGACGACAGAGCGTCGTCGAAAATTAAACCGTTCGTGTGAGTTTCTTTTGTTTGTTTCACTATGTTTTGTACTTGTCACGCCTGTGACTCCTCATTGGATATATTTTCACCACGTGTGAATTTCCTTGATAATATATAAATATAATCTTTCCATACTTTGCATTTGGTGGGAGAGAAGAGGAAATTGGCGGCGGAGATTCAGGAAACGCGGACAAATGTATGGAAGACATGTTGAGAGGTGAGGTGAGGGGATGTTGAAGAGGGGAGAAAGCTGGAGAATCGTTTAGGAGGAAGAAAGGTGATTTTCCGGGTCAACATAAGCACCTTAAATGACAACTTAAGTGATAAGTTTCTTTAAAGTGGTAGTGTAGGTGTCAGGAGCTTCCTTTAAGGTAGGCGTAGTCAACTGTTTCGGCACGGATGGCACTAAGGAGTCCTTAGTTGGCACTCTTCAAGTGTTATACGTAATGTATTTTGAAATGTATAGGTTTTTATTATTGCAATTTAGACGTTCCATCGGTTTCATGTCGGAATAACTTTGTAACTGATAACTTTGTGCGTAAGGGGAAGTAGTTTTATTTTGTACATGTGGGGGATAATGTAAGTTTCATATATTGGTGTACGTAGATGCTATAATTGGATTAGTTTGGAAAAAAGATTAATATTGGTAAATGTGGTAAGTATTATAAGGTACCTGGTGTAGAGTCAAAAGTTATATTTTGTGGTGATGTTGATGTAAATAGATTAAAGTGGGTTAAAACAGACATAATGAATGATTTCAGTTTGTTGGAATTTTTGCTTATGATATGTTTTTGAAAGATTTTACAGTTACTCGTGAGAATGTATTTGTATCACTTTTGGAATTATAGTCGGAAGAAAAATCTTAGTTTGCATCGCAACAAACAGCACAAACTTTCCCTACTAGAAGGTTGTCCCCACTACTCTGTCACCACTCTTCAACACATCGTCACACAGCACAAACAAAAAACATCCAAAACTTGCGCCGAACATTTCTTTTGGAAGCCGAAACTGGGAAAAAAATCGTTAATGGAAACGTTTGGCTATGTGTACGTCGCCACAAATTGATTAAAACTTAGATTACTTAGAGAAATGGGAGGGGGATACCTGAAATGTTACGTTGTCTTACAAGGAGAGTTAAAAGGTGACCACAATCGCCTCGCGTAATACTTGAATGGCCCCTTACAAGTATTCCACTTAGCTATCAGCTTGCAAAGGTTCTTTACTCACATGGGGCAAGGAATTTTCGCGTGTTAGCGTAGCAGTGATGAAATTCAAAGATATGTATACGAAAATTGAAGCATGGAACAAAAGAGTAGATTTTGACATCTCAGGTTAATGATGAAAATGAACTGACTGGATGAGGTTCGATATTAGTAATAAGTGATGATGGAGAATGAACTAATGCCGCATCGAGTGCATTAATTAATAGAAGACTAATTAACCAGAAATCAATAAAACCATTTTAAAAATCTCACCTTATTGGTGAAAATCATGTACCATCGTTTGAACAAATATTAAGAAGAGAAAGTAATAGGATATATATATGTGCATATGTACATGTGTATCTGTTTCTATCCGTCTATAATATTTGTATCCCTACTCTACTCCTACCCCGGTGTAATACCTATATGTATAAGCAAGATATTTTGTTCCATTATAGTAAATAAAACTTGGTAATGCCCACTGATCAATGTTATTGTGTATAGCGTTTCGACGCTAAGGCGTCATCATCAGGTACAACCTGTTGTATCTGATGATGACGGGTTAGCGTTTAAACGCTATGCACAATAAAATTAATCAGAGGACATTACCAAGTTTTATTTACTGTGATTCACATGATGTTCCACCATATCTCGCCATTAATGTTCAACTTAAAACTTAAAATAACTTGGCATATCCTTGGCTTTGGAGGGTCAGGAAATATACTTTTACTAATATGCTGGGTATATACACATTAGGTATACAATGTGTGTATAATATTACATTGCATTTTCTATCCGCTTTAGGGGATATTCATGTATTACTTTAGACCATTTTCTACGCTTTTTGATCCCCCTCCCCCGTATGTAAGGCAACGTAAGATTTCATGAACCTACCCCCCTTCATATCCCGATCCTACGTAAGTTAACATAGATTTTTGGATTGCTGCGTATAATATAAGATTGGATAACTTGACCTATGGCAGGAGGGATTGAATACTCAGACCCCACCTCGGCACGTCAGTTTAATGCTACTATAATTGAACTTTGAACCGGAGACCTCTGTTTGTGAATGAACTCATCACGGGTTTCCCATCAGGTGAGATGTTCAGCCAGAGCCGACGTTTCAATGGCTAACTCTGCCATCGTCCTCAGGGCGTTGAGTGTCGGGTCAAAATTTGTCCGAGTTTATAAATCTTCCGGCTGTGCGTCAGTCGTTTCTGATTGGCCATCGTCGATCCTGTGGTTCTTTTGTGTCGATCCTGTGGTTCGCGCCGTCTTAATTATCCTGAGAACTGGTTTCCATGCATGGCTGATATCGCGTATCCCGTATCGCGGTTGAAGTTTTTATCCGCCAACCTTATCTCAATAGCCTTTTTTGTCAACCGGTCCCATTATCCACTTGATCTGCAAAGAAGTTTTGCGTCGTCGAATACGATTCGGTGGTCCCGGCTGAGACTATGTTCAGCGACGGCTGACTTCTGGGGGTGGGCCAGTCTGATCATGTCTTGTGCTCCTTAATCTGGGTCTCGAATAGAGTGTCCTTTGCTGCGCTAGCAGCTAGTTTCAGAGGGTGTCTGACCTCTTTCGTCGACTTATGCTCTGTGACTTGTCTTTTTATTTTATTTTATTTACCCGTTTTTGGTTTCTCCCTGCCAATTATAATTTTAGTATAATTATTGGTCTTTTTCCAGTATCCCAAGTTGTGTGTCGGTCCTCACCTATTATCTTTATTATTTGAGTATTACTGTTATTGAGGTTTTTAGAATAGGTTAGTGACTGCTCTTTAATTGTATTTTTAATATCCGTTACCTTGGTATATTTGAAAATAAGTTTATTTTTTGTTCCCCAACGTATTTTAAATATAGATTTTAGGCATCGTCTTTCTATTTTCGATGCTAGTCCAGCCCATGCTGGCGTGGCGTATAGCATTACTAGTCTAATGTATGTCACATGTATTATTTTCTTCACTGTATTAGGCGTGGCGTTATTTTTTAGAATCGGCGATAACGTTGCCCTCATCCCTATTGTCTTTGCTATAATGACATTAGTGTGATCTTTAAAGTTTAGCCTTTGGTCTAGCTTCACCCCAAGATACTTTGAAGATTCTGACCAGTCGATTGGTTGTCCTTTTATACGTATGCATTGGCACCAAGGTGCTACTGCATGAGGTCTCGTAAATAGAACTGCCTGTGTCTTATTTGTATTAATTATAATCTTCCATTTATTATACCATTTAACAACTTCGTCAATAGCGTCTTGGGCATATTCTGCCCCTATTTGCGCCCTCTTACTCCTGGCCAGAATCGCCGCGTCGTCAGCATAGTGGGCTATTTCTGTATGCCAATTGTCGTTGTCTTTAGGGAAGTCCGAGGTAAATATGTTAAAAAGAAGCGTTCCATATATGGATCCCTGTGGCACCCTTGCTGTGATTGGGATATCATCGCTTTTTTATGTGCCCATTTGACGGTAAAACTTCTATCTCTCAAGTATGAGTGCGTCCAATTTAAAATCCATTTTGGGAAACCAAGGATGTCCATTTTGTGGAGCAGTCCGTCATGCCAAACTTTGTCGAAGGCTTTCGAAATGACCAGGAATATTCCTATTGTCGTCTCGTTCTTATTGAACTCGTCAGAAATAAAATTTATTACTCTATGCAGTTGCAGAGAGGTCGATCTCTTTTGCCTGAAGCCAAATTGTTCTTCAGGCAAGAGTCCTTCGTCTTCCACATATTTACTTATCTTGGGCACAATAATCCTTTCCAGCAGTTTCCCTAGATTGGAAAGCAAGGATATTGGTCTGAGGTCCTCCGGGTTTAGGGTCTTTCCGTTTTTCTTTGGGATACACTTAATGTATGCTCGCTTCCATTTCATCGGGAAGTATCCCAGTCTTATGCTTGTATTAGCCATATTGGCAATGTAGCTGATGGCATCTAGTGGGAGCCTTTTTATAACTTCATTTGGTATGTTATCTTCCCCTGTGGCCTTTCTATTGGGCAATTTCTATATTGTTGCTATAATTTCCTCCTCTATAACTTGGGGTAACGGATATTTTTCTTCGTCTATGTCCCATACTGTTTTCCTATCGGATAGGTCAGGGGTCTTCAGGCCAGGCGAATTTGGGCTGAAGACCTTCTAATATTCTTGTGCCATGTTATCGTATTTATCTTTGGCAGTGCAGATGATCGCATTTCCAGTGTTAATTCTGGGATCTGGTTGTGGCGTCTTTCTTAATTGTCTTGCCATCTTCCATATGGATTCGTCAGTCGTGCCCAGGGCTGATAACTGGTCATTCCATCTTTTAATCCTCTGATCTTTGATTCGTCTTTTAATAAGAATGCTTAATTGCTTCATCCTTATTTTATAGTAATTGGTACCAAAACGTTGGTATTGTCTTCGGATAATTTTTTTTCTCAGATAGCATATTTTATGTCCTCGTCCAGTTTAATAAAATCAACAGGCCGCCTACTCTTGGCCGGAATGGCCTCTGTCATCCCTTTTTTAACGGCATTTTCTAAAGTTTCGGCCATATTGTCTAGATCTCATCCTCCAAGACGAAGCCTACCGGCCAAAACCAAAGGACCCGACGGAAAGCAGGATCAGGAAGACAATTGCTCTGATAAAAAAATCGGGGCTGCCAGAAGAGGCGAGGAGAAACTTGGTACCGCAGGCACCCGTTCCCCAGAGACTGTATGGGTTGCCTAAGGTACACAAGCCTGGAACACCCCTGAGGCCCATTGTGAGTGCCATTGGCGCTCCTACCTACTACTTGGCAAGATACCTTACAAGCGTCCTTTCGCCGCTGGTGGCGAAATGCGATCATCACATCAAAAAACTCGGCGGAGTTCGTGAAGACGCTGCGCAACATCCATCTTGACCAAAGGGACATCATGGTGAGCTTTGACGTCGTGTCCCACTTCACACGAGTTCCCCTCAAGGACACGCTTCAACTCCTGAGGACCCGCTTCGACCAGAATACAGTGGAACTATTTCATCATGTACTGACAGCGACGTACTTCATGTACGATGCAAAATTCTTCGAGCAGACGGAAGGCGTCCCCATGGGATCTCCCCTCTCTCCTGCCATAGTCAACTTTTTACGTAGGATTTTGAGGAGAGGGCTCTATCCAGCGCCTCACATAAGCCTAAATGCTTCTACCGCCACGTAGATGACACATTCATCGTTTGGCTCCACGGGCAGGAGGCCCTCCAGGAATTCCTCCACCACATGAATGGCCAACACCATAACATCAAGTTCACGATGGAGCAGGAGAAAAATGGATGTCTGCCGTTCCTTGACATCCTAATACATCGAAAGGAAGACGGATCCCTTGGTCACCGGGTGTATCGAAAGCCAACTCATACAGATCTCTATTTGAATGGGCGGAGTCACCATCATCCCGCTCAACGAAGAGGGGTTGTGACAACTTTAGTTCATCACGCCCGAACCATAGCTGATGAAGAAAGCATGCCCAGCGAACTGAAACACCTGCGGAAAACGTTCAGGCAGATTGGATACAGTGAGAGGGACATCCATCACGTTCTTAAGAAACTCTCCGATGAAGACATGCTGGTCTTGAGAAGGACCGATCAGGAAAAAGAGAAACCGGTCGCGAGGGCTTGCCTCCCATTCATCTTCACTATTTCCGGTAGGATATCGAGAATTCTGGGAAAACATCGGATTGAGACAATCCATAAGCCACCGTGGAAACTGAAGAGTCAACTAACCGGAGTTAATGACAATCTTGGCCTGAAGACCCCTGGAGTATACCAAATCCCCTGCGAGTGTGGAGAGGTGAGAGAGGAGAATTGGAGAGACTGGCCGGACTATCGCCACCCGGATTAAGGAGCACAAGACATGCATCAGACTGGCCCACCCCCAGAAGTCAGCCGTCGCTGAACATAGTCTCAACCGGGACCACCGAATCGTATTCGACGACGCAAAACTTCTTTGCAGATCAAGCGGATAATGGGACCGGTTGACAAAAGAGGCTATTGAGATAAGGTTGGCGGATAAAAACTTCAACCGCGATACGGGATACGCGATCAGCCATGCATGGAAACCAGTTCCTTAGAATACCAGAATAATTAAGACGGCGCGAAAAAAAACCACAGGATCGACGATGGCCAATCAGAAACGACTGACGCACAGCCGGAAGATTTATAAACCCGGAGAAATTTTGACCCGGCACTCAACGCCCTGAGTACGATGGCAGAGTTAGCCATTGAAACGTCAGCTCTGGCTGAACATCTCACCTGGTGGGAAACCTGTGATGAATTCATTCACATCGTGCGCCAGGAAAGCACCAAGTATTACAACCTCTGTTTATTTTTAATTTTCGGTCCTTTAACTGAATATCTATTTACACATTTGTAAATTTTTCCTTAGGGGCTACACAAGTATTATGTAAGGCGATTTTAACCGCTTTTTTAACCCTCTTCCCCACCCATCCCACATAAGACAACGTAAGATTTCACGAACCCTTCCAATCTTACGTAAGTTAGCAGACACTTTTGAAACCGTGGGCATAGATAGTTAACTATGGGGAATTCTATGTTAAAATGTGCAAAAACCGACCTCATCACGGATATCAATAACGGTTTTTGATATTTCGCGATTCGCTGCACGCACAACTCGCAAAACATGTGATCTTTGAAAATGTGACTCCTCCAAACTAATGAACGCAACGAATTGGCTGTACTTCTTCTTACAGTTTAGTAAACATTCAGGCGTACTGCTGCGGCGGTGATCCTAAATAGTAAGAATTTTCTTACGAAAATAATTTTTATAAGTGATAAAAATACGAATTCAGAAGTGACTTATATCTTACGTAAGACTGTCTTAGACCCCCTCACCCCCTTACGTAATAAAACGTAAGAAAATCCCAACCACCCTCCATCCACAAAACGTCTTTTCGTAATACTTGAATGACCCCTTAAGAGAAACTACGCGATGTTTGAAGAACTGAAACCTTAAGTTTTTTCCCCCGTCAACGATAAATAATTGATACAAATACTATCTCAATAGTAAATAAAATCTTACGTAAGATGATCTTGGACCCCTCCCCACACCCACCTACGTAAGACAATGTAAGAAGATATCAAATTATCAGGCTTCACTTGGTGGAACCATATTGCGATGGATTGTAAATAAATTCACTTTGTAATGTTCCAATATCATTTTTATTATTCCGACCTAGGTTTCGACTCGAGTTAAGTCCCTTGAGAATGACTTACCTCGAGTCGAAACCTAGGCCGGAAAAAAATTATTGTGGAACATTACAAAGTGAATTTATTTACAAACTATCGCAATGTAAGAAGAGCTAAACCCCCCTGCCACAAAACCCCAGAACATCTTACATAGTCCTTGAATTGCCCCTTAATGAGCTCGTGTTAATAAAGAAAACCGTACCTCCGCCTGGACGATCCCGTGAATGCCGGCGCAGGGGTGGCTTCGTCCTTGTCGTCAGAGGGGGCGTGCGTGGACACCTTGATGTTTTGCCTCCGCCTCTTGAGGGTCTCCAGGAGGTCCTGGTTGCTGCGGAAGGGCCTCACGCCGCCGCGGATCAGGGGCTTCTTGGTGGATGGGGGCTCGGTCGCCGCTTCCTCCTCACCACCGACCTGCTCGTCCTCGTAGTCCTCGCCCGCGTCCTCGCCGGAGGCGGCTGCCGGGGGCGGCGGGGGCGCGGCGGTCGTGGAAGGGGTGGGCCGGGAGCGGGCCAGCGGGGACTTGCGGGGGCCGGTGGAGAGGCCGGGGCGCCTGGGGGCGGCCGGAGGAGGAGGAGCGGGCCGGGAGTCGAATCTTTCGTCTGCGTCGTCTTCGTAGTGGTCGTCCGCTTCTTGGGCGGCGGACAGCGCGAGGGCGGCCGACAGACAGAAGAGTAGCGTTCTGCGAAGAGAGCAAAGCAGCAGAGGGTGAGACTTCTGGGAAGGAATGTGAACATGGGGATGGACAAAACTAGGATAAGAAGTGGGGATAGTGAGAGAGAAGTGGGATTGCACCCGTTACGAGACTTGAAGGTTGCAAGTTACGGTGGCTGGAGCGGTAATCGTGGCTCATTGAGTGCACCTTGTTAACAATTCTTTAAGTAAGTTGTAAAAATAATTTCTGGGACTATATTTGATTTCAGCTCATATCTCTTTATGGCAGTGGTTCTCAACCTTTTTGACACCAAGGCACACTTGAGGTGTTTGGAAAAGCAGACGGCACACCAGTGAGTTAATAGACTTATGAAAAATAATGTATAAACAAAACTGATAAACAAAACTTATCGTTTTTAAACAAAAATAACAAAACTGAAAAGTGTCTATTAGTGTAATAAAATTAAATAAATTAATATTAGTGACCTTTTATGATTTATTTATGAGTGTTGCGGCACACTTGGCAGAGGCTTGCAGCACACCAGTGAGTCGCGGCACACACGCGGTTGAGAATCACTGCTTTATGGGGTGGAACTCACCATAAATGCAGAAATGGAAATGATACAATAATCATGTGGTAAATTTTTCGCCTTCATGAAAGTATATTATGACAAGGATTTTCCACGCGGTAGCTTTCGAAATTTAGGCGAAAATTAATTAATTACAACCGTTTTTTCGAATCTTGTACTCGGCGTGACACCTTGATATTTGGTAGCAAATCAAAATAATATGAAATGTATTATTTCGCGGTTAGTAGAAAATCTGCATAGGTATATCTGTATAAAGTATGAAGTCGAATTATTACGAAATATAGCACGTGTCAGTAGGATTAGTGTTAAAATAACAATGAATTGCCAAAAAACCAAATCGGTAAATTCAACTTTTTTCAATTTTATCCATATAAATCACTAATTAGTACAAGTATGCAAAGTTTCACGCAAATCTGTACATATAGGTAAATGAATCGCTACAACCACCTCAAGGCCATCTACACACGGAGCTACTCACTAGAAACTGATTGGTAACGCAAGTTTCTTGCCGATCACTTGGGAATCACATCCCATTCAAAACAGTGGATATCCGTACACGGCCCTACCAGTAAGTGACCTGTTAGTAAGGGAGTAGTGGTGGTGGCACTTGACAGTGAACAGCATGACGCTAGGGAGAGGCAAGTATGCAAGAGAGGTGGGACCAACAGAGGACCCTGCGTGAGTCCCTCGGCACCTTTGCCCGCTCATCAACTCTTGATTCACCCTTAGCGGCCTCAAATTCTCTACTGGTGAGTGCCACCAAGTTTTGATACAACTATAATTAGTTTGTAAACCGTTCCAGGCGACTCGCCCTCCATGCAACTTTTAGTTTCTAAACTTTTCCAGTTAACCTGCGTTGCAGAATATTGTTGTTACCAAAGTCGAATGAACAAATTGTCAATACAAAATTCGTGGCAGCAATTGAAAAAGGGACCGTACTACACTTATCTACTGTAATACTTATCTATCCGTCTACTCGCACAAAACTTTGCATTTGACTGGTATTCAAGTTGGACTGAAGACACTTCAGAAGAACCTGAAGTTGACGTTGAGCGTCGAAACACGAGTCGTTTTTACATATATGTATTTATATCGGGATTACCAGGTTACAGTTTTTCAGTCTAGCAGTAAAATTGTAGCGACTGTAGTAGTTCATGACCCCTTACTCATGTGTGTTTAATGTCGGCTCCTTTTTCCTGGGAAATGCCATTTATTTATATTTCTTATTTGACCACGACATGAGCCTCAAGGTACGGAAATGATTAACCTGCAACAAACCAAATAATAAATCCAGAGGCTTTTTTCAATGAATCCTCCTTCTCGTCCAGGGTAAAGTTATGACCTCATTCTGATCCCAGCAGCACGCATGAAATCATGTATTCTGTCAGGGAGCCAGGAGGTCCTCAGTTCATTTCTCTAAGTCGCCTGCGATGTCTTAGATAGGCGAGTGCCTCACAGAAAACCATGGCGATCGGGCTTTGCCTATCGGATGTAGAGGCAACGCCCACGGCCCGCCCTTCTAAACTGCGTTGCTTCAACGAAGATCGAAAAGACACATAATGAATCATAATAAGGTAATAAGCATTTAGATTCGATTTCCGCAAGAAATAACTGCATGGGGTACTTTCGCTTCCACTTAAAACAAAGCATGTGACCTGAATCTTTCCTCGCGAAAGAAGAAAATAAGGCTGACTGATGTTTCTTTCCCATTGTTACAACGCAATTCTCTTCGTGTGCATAAATTGAAAAGTTGCTTTATACTTTGCAGTGTCATTCGGTATTTTCACCAACCTACGCTGCATTAATTCAGAAAAACGCATTAAACGGACGACGGAAACTCTGTCCATTCCATCATATGGAACTAATTTGCATGAAAAGTCCTTTATTTCTACATGTAAATTATGGAACTCTTTGCCATACAGTTTACAATGCATAAATAATGTTAAGGTATTAAAACCATAAATATCCGAAAATATTGTTAGTTGATATGCATCCAACTCAGTAGTTTTTTGTGAAGTTATGTGTTTTTGATGCGTTGTATACACACAACTGTATAATTAATGTTATGGCTTATTTTGTCTTGTTTACAGTTATGTGCGATGTCTCTTATTGAACTCTGTGACTAATGTATTCATTGATTGTAAAAGTTTCTTCTGCTACAAGGGACAGATCTGTCCCCGAGCAAATAAAGTTTATTCATTTATTTAATTAATTGCTCACATACAGCATTTCTGCCAATTTAAAGTGACACTGTAACAGACTTTAAATAAAAACAAAAACAATCAATGAAAACAATTGGTATACGGTGAAAATATTAAAAAATACAAATAAAACGTGTGTACGAAGGGAAGTAAATGGGAGAGGTATTATTTATTCTTGGGAAAATGGGACATAGCGAGATTTATATATGAGTCTGAAGAGAGAAAAAACGGATCTACATTATTAGGCAAAGAATTCAGTCGGGAGGAGAGGCGGTAGTGAAGTGAGCGCTTGACAAGGGATAGTCTGGGGATAGGCATACGGAGTAAGGAATGGTTATTATTATCTTACGCTATATGTCAGTGAAGCTTGGACAATAGCAGCTGCAGAGCAAAATTTTGGAGGCAATGGAGATGTGGCACTATTGAAGAATGATGAAGATAAAATGGACGAAGAAAATTACGAGGGAAGGAGTCCTAAGAGGAGTTTGGAGAGAAAAAAAGTATAATGAGAACCCTTAGAAGAAGATAAGACAAACTTATTGGGAATATTTCGCGGAACAATAGCCCACTGAGAACAATAATGGGCATAGAAATGAATGGGAAGAATTACAGTGGAAGACCAATAATGGAATACATCAGGCAAATTATTAAGGAAGTCAAAGTGAAGAATTATGCACGACGGAACGGTTAGCTGGGAGGAGAGTGGAGTGGACAGGAGCAGCAAAGCAATCGTCGGGTTGAACCCATTGCCAATTATGACACTATGTATTACAGTTGTACAATATATTCAACCTGTTCAACAGACCCCTGTTCGGGGTGATTTCTTTTCGCGGTATGACTGTTTTTTCGCGTATTGGAAATTTTACTGGAATGTAGCAGAATATGACATAGAAAGAATGGGAGGCTTAAGTCCCTAATAAGGCCAATATGAAGAAGCTTGTGCATTACCGGTTACGATATTTTGTATGATCTCAGTTTCCAATTGCTGTCCAATTGGATAGTCCAAAATTCTTCGACGAATATCTGCCCGCCATAGATGCGTGCCACCCACAACGGTCCATTACCTATTATAGAGGAAAAGTGCTCGTAATTTGTACTTTACCTATTGTGAACCCACCGCCAATATTATACTTTATGCGTATCCTTTAATCAAGAAGCTTGAATTCCCCACGGTACTCGAACCTTAGTGTGTAAACCGCCGTTAGAGACCAGTACGTATCAGTGGCGTTTTCTGTCAAAATTACCACTTGCATAAATATTGAAACTTGCCTTCTATTACTGAAAGTAATGTTTCCCATGTATTTCCCTCTGGGATTTCCGGAATCTGACATAGTTCGTTCCAAAAGAAAGTTTACGGAAAATAGCACTCATGGAAGTGGAGGGGGTGGGGGAGGACGATAGTTTAAAAAGTTTGGGAACCGCTGACCTAAATTGAAAGGTATATAATGATACATTTATCACATTAAACACTTTTCTCTTGTCAAAGTTATGATTGAGCATATGTTTTGTTACGAAATATTATCATTAGGATGAATTACCAGTGTAAATGTAGGTATTAATGGAAGAGAGTAAAAATCCTCAAGATTTTTACCGGCGCAGGCCATTGTATGTACCTCCCCACGCTATTTATTTACCTCATCTCAGCATGCGTCCTATTCATCCCGTCCATAAAGGCTATTCTCTTTCTTGAACTTCTCCGCTCACCAAACACCCTTCCCTCTACCACGGCCTGCAGCACCCCTTCGCCTCTTATTGCCTGTTCTAACCACCTACTCTGCCACCTCCTAATGTGCTCCAGAAGTTTCCTCTTCTCACCAACCATATCAAGCACTTCGTCGTTTGTATTCTTTTCTATCCACTCCATTTCAAACGACTGCGGCCTATTCTCGCCCCCTTTCCTCAGTGTCCAGGTAGCAGTATCATGCAACGCTACACTTCACATTGAACTCTTCGCCAAACTATTCTTTACATTCATACAGAAGGTCCGAGTCATCAGCTTCCTCCTATTTATGAACATCTCCTTGTAAAATACATGCGTCAGCAGTCAAACCAAGAAGAAAGATACGATAATTCTTTACAATGCGTGAGGTAACACGTTTATTCATGCGTTTTCACAAAGCTCTGTACTATAGTTTTGCAAGGGTCTTAAGTGTTTAAGTTTTTTTTTGTGTTCACTTCACTGAACGTGTTGTATCGTGCATTCAGATGTCACCAAATCACGTCTGAAACTTCCTCCTCCGAGATTGTGACTATGTCAAGCCAGCCTTGCGAAGGAAAAAATAAACATTCTCGCGACGCCGCCTTGTCCTCCTTTCATCCTGCGTCGAAGGAAAGAAGCCGCAATATTGATTTGCAGTGAAAATTCTCGAGATATCGGAGACGTCTTCGCCCTATCCATTCATCACCTCTCACGTCTAAAGGAAAAAAGTCGAAATATTGATTAGGATAAAAAATTCTCGAAGTCGGAGATTTATTTTCCCCCCTTCATTTAAAATCATCCCACGTACAAGGAAAAGGAGCAGCGTTATTGATTTGGAACTCCATTTAGTTGCTTAGGTCAGCGGCTCCGGACATGCGGTATGCGTAACATAAGCGGTATGAACTTGTCGGTTTAGGGGTACATACCCAAGCGAAAAAGCTGGAAGAATGGCGTGTTTCAAGGTTGAAATAGCAGAAAGAACATAAGTAACAAATATTTTTCTAATGACTTCGGTGTTTGCTTTAAGTTGTGACGAGGCAGTCCACCCGGAAATTTCGATGCAAACATCTCGGCAACTTCTTTGACAATCACCCCTTATGAATTCCGAAGATTCAGGCGATGTACCGTGGAATTTCCACACGATACGGTTGAAGAGTTAAAAGCAATTTCCGGATATAAAAGTAAAAAAAAGACTATATTACGACCTAGGTTTTGATGTTTTACTCATCATCTTCAGGTGATTCATGAAGATTATGTGTAAAACATAGGCATAGACAAAAACGACCTAGGTCGTCATAAAGTCTTTTTTTTACTTTTATTTGTGGAAAATCGCTTTCTACTCTTCAACCGAATAACCCCTTAGCCTATTACGGTTTATGTACCACTCTGTTATCCACTGAAGGGGCTTGAGGCAAGGGTTTAAGGACACCAGCCATGTAAAGGGGCGGGTTTGGAGTTACGGAAACGGGAAGGGGACAAAGATGGATTCCACGTTAACGGAGAGTCTTGGTCTATTCTTGTTATAATCACTAATGGTGAGTGAAAAGAAAGAATTTTCGTACCTATCAGGTCGGCGATGTTTCTCTCTCTTATTTCGTCGCATCTATCAGTTCTAGACGTATAGGGAGGATCTAATGAATGGTTCGCGAGTTCACTTCGTGGAATGATGACATGATCGTTTCAAAAATAAACTTGGTTATATTCGACAATATATTATATGCATATATATACAGGGTGTCTCAGGAGGAAAGCGCAATACTTCTGGAGGAGGTTGGGAACGTGATTTTAAGCATTTTTTCCTATGAACATGGGGTCGCCACTCCTTAGTTACCGAGCTATGGCAACGCAAACATTTGGTCACAAGCATTCTGCAGTTACCATGAAAACCCCCAAAAGCAGTGGCATCCAGCAATACTTACAAAGAAAAACTGGTCTAAATTGTATTTAAAGGTTGTATCTTCCTTTTTATGCCAAAATGTACGCATGTTGCTTAAGTTTTTTCAAATGGTAACTGAAATTCAAAACTGACTGAAATTAACTGAAATCAACATTTTTCATCTCCAAAAAATAATTTTTTAGAGTAACTTTTTTATTTTGAGATATACGAAAATTTTAATAGAGTTATAAAAATTGGAAAATTTAATTTCATCTCCAGAACTGGTAAAATTATTTTCATATCTTAATTTTTAGCGAAGATATGGCATCTTAAACGGTACCATTATATGAGCACAATTTTCGACGGCTCTCTTCCATGCATGGAACTGGTATTGATTTACCGATAAAGACAATTACCTTCACCAATCTAAGCTTGAGTACTTATTTTAAAACGTTGTGAAAAGAATAACCAACCAATGAAACCCAAATTTAGGTGTTTTTGTGAACCAAATAAAGTAAACAATCAAGCGGCAACAAAGATCTCAAGCGGAGATTATCTCCATGGATTAATTGTCGATTACTGGCGCTGAGATTCATTGTTTAAGAAGCTATTTCAACTTATAAGTTCTTCTAAGGATACTGAATCAATTGCATCATTAATTCTTGGTTATTTTGTCAATGTAATGAGAATGAAAATGGGGGCAAGTTGGGTTCATGGTATTTCGGTACGTTTCGGCGAGACCTTCAGAATGACTCATGATTTTACTAGTACTAACTAAGGAGTTGCGACCCCATGTTCACAGGACAAAAAATGCTTAAAATCACGTTCCCAACCTCCTTCAGAAGTATTGCGCTTTCCTCCTGAAACACCCTGTATATATACGATGTGTTAAATGACCTAGTCCCTTCCAACCCCTCCCCCTTCTACTCAGTACCCGTCCCCCCATAGTCAGATAAGCTGTCATTGATCCCCTCGCCACCAGTTGTTTGTCTGCTCACCTTTCTTTCATGACCTTCCCTTCTTTCCCCCTCCTCCCTTCCCCACCCCGTTTTCATAGTTTTCCAATCACCACCTCACCTCCGTCCTTGAAGTCCCCCCCCCCGGCTCAAATATGCATATACACCACCCTGTCTGTCAATCGATTTGTTTGTTACCTCTTGAAAATGGCCTGAGAAGGTCGAAACCGGTAGAGTTTTCATAAATACAGTGTGGAATATAAAAAAGTTTATTTTTGAAACGATCGTATAGGGAGGAGTCAAAATAACATCCACCGCGCCATTCTGAAACTCACCTGATTTTAATTATTTTAAGTAATTCAAGCCTAGCGCGCATCATCTGAGTCACATGCGGCTCCTCTGCACCTAGTCCTACCATTACCCGTGTTAATCTCTTTCTCTCTCTATTTGCTCATAGCAGGTTTTAACGACTTTCCTTTGGATTTCATTTTTTTCGCGACTTTAATATTCATGTGTAGGATCCCACATGATCGCGGCGTATTCGAGGTGTGGCCTAACCAGAGCAAAATAGCAACTCTCTTTCGCTTTTTCATCGAGGGACTACGCTAGGCCTGAAGCTATGGTGATAAAAACTGCCCAACGTTGACCTCGAACCCACCACCCTGAGATAAGGGTCTCATGTTCTACCGATTGAGCTAGCCGGGTTGATACGACTGTATATGTACAATACGCACTCAACAAGTGCGTTCCAATATTAACTTCCGCCTTATCATCGCAGATATGGTATTTGCTGCCGCAACAAACATTCGCACCTTACTGCGCGCTTCGAACCGTCACTAAGAATGCACTTTACGAAGCGTTAGGCGCGAAGGTTTACGAAACCACGAATATAAAACACTTATAATAGAGTATTCTATATTCATAATCACAAGACTACCTATGTTTCTCGAAAGCAAACTATCGTGAACTCCCAAGACACGAAAGAAGAAATCGTATAGATTTTCAAATGGAAATTTTTACAGGAAAACAGTAGAAGGCACATAGTAGCCTCATTAATCCACAAAATTTATTTTCCTGCTTCAAACTGAACCGTAAGCTGTTGATCCCGAAAGCTTAGACAGAGAACTTAGCCATTCAAAAGCCGAGTGACGACACAAAGGGAGAAAATGGCGGGATGTAACCGACCGCTATTCCATACCACGGGTAACTTTTGGTCTCTAAGTATTTTTTGAAGGTAGCTGCAAGAAAAAACTAAGGAAAACATAAAGATGATCTTGGAATTGGACTCGAAAACAATAGCCCAGAAAAAAAGCATGCGATTCATATCTCACGTACGGTATTTTATAGAGGCCAAAGTGTTAGAGAAATATGCCGAGGGACGGGCTGATATGTGAGCATTATACGTAGAAATCAACAAAAGGAAGTCGTCATGAATTCGTAAATAAATATGCTCGGAACACGTAAGGAAGATATTGGCGAAGAGTGTATTGGCGAGTGTGGCGTCGTATGCGGTAGAAAAGTGGACTTCGAGGAGCGAGTGGATTTTTATATGTGGGTGTAGAAAAGAATGAAGAAAATGCGAAGAAAGGCGGTGGTGCTCGTAATGATGGGCGAAGAGAGGGAACTTCTGGAGGAGGCAGAGTGCAGAGGAGGCAGCTGGTACAGGTAGCTGGAGGCGATAGGATGCCGAAAGCTGTGATAGAAGGGAAGCGAGAGGGGATAAGCAGGGACAGGGAAGAAAGAGAATAGGCTTTATGGATGGGATGAAGAGGGGTAGGCCGCATGCCGAGACGAATATTGAAATCGTGTCATGAGATAGGATCATCCGCTTGTGAAAGTCTCGTAGATGTTCGCTCTCTTCCACCTCAAGCCTACCTCAACCGGTGGATCACGTCCAAATATAATGATGACAATATAGTTTTTAATTTTTAAATAATTTAACTTTTACAAAACCGATTTTTCATTTAATAACATACTCGACCCGGGTTTCAATTAGTAATCATCATCATCAGGCGTTTGTATTTATGTTTTGTTTACGAGTGACTATGGTATAGGTGTAGCAAAACTTGGTGGCAGTCGCTTATGAAGATCATGACGCAAAGGAGAGGAAAGCATGCGTGAGATGTGGGTTGAAGCAGCCGAGCCTTTTTCCAGAGGACACTGCGGGAGTTCTTCGATAACTTCGCCCGCTCATCAACGCATGGTTTACGGTCAGTGTCATCTAATCCTCAGCTGGTGAGTGCCACCAAGTTTCGCTTTACCTATAGTCGTCGTTATGTGTCGTCAGAGGAGGAAGGGGGTGAGGGAGGAGAGGAGATGAGGTTGTTCGAAACGGAAGCCAGGATAGGGGAGAAGGATGGGTACAGTGGCACTCATTAATGAGGCTGATGTCTCCTTGGTCATTCATACTTTTCAAAATCTCTATCTGTTCTCGTGAGTCCAGTTCGCGTTGGTCATTGCAAAATTAAAAAAAAATCCAGTTCAAAATCACTCTTGTGGTTGTAACATAATAAGTGCTTAGCAAAATTAATTTTACGATCACTGATATTTTTACAATTTAATTTATTTATTTACAATATAATCGAGACAAGCCCCTGATCACCAATCTCCGGTCTTTCCCCAACCGGCATCAATCGTGGAAATGAAACGGTGACCGCGATCGCCAAACAATCGCCGATGCTGCGACATCTCCCTTGCATGTTCTCTCTCAACGGCGTAATTTTCCTCGTCATCATCACTCTCTCTCCACCCGTGCTGGTCCACTGCCCCACCTCAAGCCTCCCGCTCGCTTTCACCCCCAAGGTCACCCCGGGATCAATTCTGCGCGCCCCCAGCCACAAGTAAGATGAGGACTCGTAATATCGGACGCCTCGTGAACGGGCGGCAAACTAATATAAAATAATTTATTTAAGGATATTGTTATTGGAGTTCGTCCAATACGTTATATCCAACGTTTCTTCATGTTTATTTACAGCAGTTTAATCTTGTAAATTAATGTTTAATAATTTTTCTTGGAGTATATACTTTTTTCATTTACAAAAAATGATATCTCTAACTTTTTTCCATTGTTACAATGCTTTATGAATAAAAAGTTCAGTTACCATGCTAAATTATTTGCTGATGTATGCTACTTTGTAAATGTTATTTCACACAATCAGAATATGTCTAAGGTATTCAAAAATGTTTTGTTACTTATATATGTATATGAATCAACATTTTTTATGTATATCCTGGTTTTCTTTATTGCTATATTTTTTGCCCTGTGGAGGAGGATAATAAAAAAAAACAATGGTTGTCTGCTTGATTTGTTTTACTGGAACTCTGAAAAATACTCCAAAACAATATCCTTAAATATATTATTCGTGTCCGAAAAAAAGAAGAGGTTCTTATATAATTTTAATAATATTTTGAAAATTTTCATAAATCTCATCCGAACATGCGTCGCTCAAGGAAGCGGGATCGTCCATCTTGACATTCCTTATTCAAGCCTGCGCTATTAACTCAGGAGTTTGCAGCAGTATTACATTTGGATGACAAATTAAGCCATTGAAAGTCGGCTTGAGCAGAAAAACATCAACCGTGACTGCGGATCTTCCCTCAGAAATTCTGGGGAAGCAGCTCAACAATCTAACGGCACCGGACATCAAGCCCAGTTTATATAATCCGGCCCAGTTGACAGTCACGAAATTCAGCCCTGAAGACGATGGACGACGATTCAGAGTTTTACTCACAATCAGTAGAAAACCCGAACAGTTTTCACTAACAGCATACGCCGAGAAAGCATCAGATCTTTCTTCAGTATCAGATTGCTTGCGGGTGATGCGGTCATTTTCTGAAAAGTTGCCAAAAAAGTGGATTTTGAGGCTTCCTCATTGGATCTTTACAGTTTTAACGCGTGAAGTCTCGACCGGGAAATCAAACTCAGTCGTGGTAAATACACTGAAGTCCACTCCTTGCGTAACCAACGCCATAGTGAGGTGGGGGAGTAAATCTAAATGTAGCAGGTTCAGTAGAACAGCTAGGAATCACCATAGAGTCAGACTAAACGTTAGGGAGAACAGGAGAACAATTTTCGGTTCAAACTTAAAGAGATTACGTTTTATCAAGCGAATAGTAGGGGAGGTTCTCGGATGAAAATGTGAAAGAGAGATGTTGCTTCGCTCTGGTCAGGCCGAATATGCCGCGAGCAGTAGGGACCCTGCACAGAAAGATTTAATTCACGAATTAAATAAAATGTAAAGGGAAGCCGCACGCTTCGCTAAAACAATTGAGTAGATTGAGTAGAAAATGCTACACATGTGATTGACGGAATATGTTGGGAGTCATTAGTGACTCTGAGATTACAAGCTGGGCTAAGGATACTCAAATAAAATTCAGATCGCCCATGTTTCAAGGGGATATGGAGAATATTATTTTATCTTCGCACTATATCGCCAGAACTTGTAGAAGCGACAGATGTAATAAGAGAGATACCCTGTTGAAGAGGAAGATGCATACAAAATGCCATTTTCTCCTGGACCACTAATGACAGCGACAAAAATAGAGCGCGGCAAGACTTAAGTTTCTTAAGCTTAAGTTTCCCTTTTCAAAGTTTCCATTTTCAGGTTCCTTTCCCCGATTCCTTCCCTTCTTCATGCCTTGTCATCCCATGCCACACGCCTACATGACGGATTGCAGAGGGTTGTGTAGATATTGATGCATTGAAAATGGTGAAAATTTGCATATGACTGTGCATGCCACGAAAAGGAAACGTGAGATGAGTCTCAACGTAAGTATGCAGTAAAATGGAATATAGCCACACGTACGGAGAAAGTATTGCTCCGGATATGTTGGATATTTTTCTCTTGGTCCTCGTCTAAACTTTCTTTGGTCGACCCCATTGGTCCGGAGGCACGTGATTTACCTCCATCGAGAAAAGCGCACATTTCTTACTCGCTCTTTTTTTCTCCAATCCTTCACTCCCCTCCCCTTCGAAAACGGAGAAAGTGTACCTTACCGCACGGACTCCGAGGAAATAATTTTGGCCGCCGGCGCTGCCTTTTTCGATTGCCTTTGCAACCCCTTTAAAGTCGGAAGAACGTTTGCCACCCTAGCTCACGCAATGAGATCATTGATTAAAGAATAGAGAATATATGGAACCATACGGCGTAAACGGAAATATTAAAGCCGATAAAATACGCCATCAGCGGTCACATCGACTGAATAAATTGCACACGAATGTGTAAAATTCACAATGAAGAAATCATGGACCAGGATTGGGATTATAACAAACATCTCTCGCACTAGCGGGACCTACCCAGGCGACCTCTTCTACCGTAATTATAATACAATTATAACTATATAATACCGTATAAGTAATATAATACCGTAATAATAATAATAAACAAGATGGAAAATGAACAAACTTTGCGAAAATCACTTGTAAGTTCTTTTATTCGCGACACGGGTTCCTGAAGATGACATAAACTTCGACCTGAAGATGACATAAACTCTCGAAACCTGGGTCGTGAATAAAAAAACTTACAAGTAAAATTCGCAAATTTTGTTCCTTTTCCATCATGGAGAAATTTCACAAAGTTACCCCCGACATTGCTCGTTTTGTTAATAAACAAGATGTTCTTACTGAGCACCGTGCATAAAATAGGGTTATAAACTGGTGATTATTTGCTGGAAATTAAGACTGAAAGTTGAAATTTAATGTCTGATAAGTCAATTAAGGGTAATTTGAAATTTTTGACACATTTGTCTCGCCAGAAAAAATAGCGCCAATTTCTGGAAATAAACCGCCTAAGAAAACGGTATACCAATGTTTCGTGACATCACTAGGCAGCACTATGTATAGGTATGTGTGTATTTACCATAATTAGCAACGCAGCTGCTGGTGAACTTGCTACTGAACACAACAGGCAAATAGTTTCATTAGATACTTGGCTTCAAGAAAAGTGGCAAACTCGCCAGTAATAAATAGTAAATATTTTCTATGCGTCTGCGTAGTGTTGAGAAGTTTAATGCGTATTTTAAGCAATATAAGTACGGTGTTAAGTACTACCCAGTGACGTCAAAATCTAAGCCAACATGGCGGCTTTTCTTTTTCAGCGCAGCATCAAAATATACCCTTCTTAATTTTTTTACTGCTAACTTTACGCTTTAAATATTGCCAATAAATGTCCTAAGTATATCTTATTCGGCATGAACTTTCGATTTAAAAAAATAAAATTAGTACAAGATCCTATTCCAAAAGGTACTTGCAATGGCGTACGAATATTTTTTATGACGGTCCAGGGGTACGATATTGACGCCGTGAATTTTGCACATTCTTTTGTCTCTTCAGCTCCCGCTCACTCTCATCAACTCTCGCTTACGTTACACCGTAAAGCAAAGAATACATTATGCATTGCAACTTTTTCTTATTACCAATGCTTTAAAATGGATAAGTAATGCAGTTCAATCATTGACAACACGTACCTTTTAATAGAATAAATCGAGGTAATTAGATGGTCAATGAAAACAAGCAGAAACCGAAAACAGCTTAAAATAAACAAAATTTATGTAACGTCACAGGACAGTTTTCACGCGATAGCCATTTCGGGTAGGTTGTTTCTCTCACAAAAATCAGACTTATGGTGGAAGCTAATGAGTTATTTGTCCTAAGTAGTTAATTACGATGTATCCGGTGCAGCGACGACGTTAGGTTATATGGAAGGTGGGTGTTGCTGTAGAGGCACATCCAATACTTTGTTAGCATTTCCGGAATCCTCTGTTGCGATCTTTCCAAAGTGATGAAATGCAGAACAAAGGTCACTTCGCTTTGCATAATCTCAGTAAAACTTATTATGGAGCTACGCATCAAATGCATCAGGTGAATAATACACAGACAAATGCACAATTTGAAGAATACACACATGTACGTTTCCATGGGGCTCTGTCGACCTATATCCGATCATATAATTACGGGTCATCATTTATTAAAGAATTCTATTCCTCTTTTCACAATTTCAATTTTATATTCAACGTTTCATGACTTTATTGATAACCTTTCCGTAATTTCCTAAATAAAGGTGCATAAACATGCGGATTTTAAGGGCCTTTAAGTGTTACTGTGCGAGGTTTAGATTCTCATGCAAATATAAAAATGATGCCGCATCAGATTATGAGTAGCCGTTTAAATAATAGTACCTAATTTCTTGGACGATATCGGAAAAAATGTTTAATTTTCAAAAGCCACTTATTACTTAATGAGCCGAGAAACTACTATCACCTTTTAAAGTCATCATTAGGGCAAATGTCTTATAAAAAGGAACGCAATGAATACCATAAGACGATGAGACTAATTTTCAACCCTATTCAGAAGTAAACGTTACGCGGAAAATAAAACTGTACGCTTTTAACTTTGTGATACAGAATTATGAGCTTCCACCAATTCACGCTTGAATCCTTTCAATTGAAACACTTCAATAAATTCATCTTTACGTTTCTTGGTGGATAATAATCGCTGGCTGTCTATGCCTATGTTGTCTTACAAGCCTTAAGAGAGATTACGAGATATGCACGAATTAGCAGTGATAGCGGTCCATTTACACAACGGAATGAGAGCACCCACGTGCAATGTTTTAATAGCTTATGAAATATCAGACCCAACTTCTCGGTATGCACACATATATTATGCAGTTACGTTTCGGAGGAGATTTCCTCCCCGTGCATTGCCCACGGGCTGTTGGTTTGCGAGAATCCGGACCACGCCCACTACACTGGTTTTTGACTTGCGTTTTTGAAAGAGGCCTATTTTTAGGAACTCCTCGTCGGACATTAATGGAATTGAAATGCCTTCATGCATGGCCTTATATTAAATTGTAAATCCCAGAGTAATTGAGAAGCTGTAAGAGGAGCAGGCGCAGTGTCACACTGTACGAGAGGAAGTGAATTGTGGTTTTGACTTGAGCGAAAGGACCACTGAAGAGCAACCATCGCACGAATACCTGTTGGTTTGTTCTTATACCACAAGAGGCAAATAGATAGATATTAATTACTTATGCACAATTAGAAATCTACAGAAAAATAAATTATAACTAGACAACTACGAAGGAATTCCCGTGTATAAGCTATCATCACAGCTTGAGTTCAACGACAAAGTTACCTGTAAAATGACTGAAGTGATGATTCTTTTTATAAATGATAAAAAAATCGGTGTAAAAATGGCCGTGTGATTCAGGCTTAAGATGACTTGAAAACTTTAGTACATGAATTTCAGTATGACAAGATAGACATTATTTTCACCCCACATTATATCTCTACTGATAGAAGCGACAATGAAAGGGATGTGCTCTGCCGACCAGTTAAGCAAAAAGATTTCTTCTTCCCACGCATTATTAGCAAAAGCAGCGGGACACTAAGACACTGCGTAAACATACAATAGACGTTCCCTTTTCCAACTCTTCTTCCCTATTGGGCAACGTCCTGCCACGATGGAAACACCGGTTCCCGATCAGTCACCGAAGTTAAGCATCGTTGGGATCGACTCGAGTTTGGAGGGATGATCCTCCGATTCGTCCGAGTGCTGTTGCCCCTGTCTGCACGTGGCATACAGTACATGCGGAATGACCTTAGCCGTCGAAGCACGTTAAACAAAAATACTACTACTCTTCTTCCCTATTGCAGGTGTCCTGCCATCAGTGGCGTATCAAGGGTTTCTGGCGACCCTGAGAGGCACCCCCCCTATTTTCATATCATTCTTTATGCTTCTCTTTTTGTCCAATTGTTCCAATTTAAAAAGCGGATAAGATTGTTTACTTCAACATTATCATGTTTCTTGGGGGAAAAATCGCTGCGCCGCCCCTTCCGTGATAGCCCCCCTGGCAGGGGGACAGCCCTGCCACTCTTTAGGTACACCACTGCCTGCCATACACCCCTGCGACGGCCCGCAGGCTTGTATGTAGAGGCAGAAATTACAGACTTTCTTCCTGCAGCGGCCATCATTTTGTGTCCTTCCAAATGCTTGGTACATTTCCGGGCAGGCCCAACCATAATTCAATCGACATCAGGGGACTTAGGGACATGATTCTCTTTCTTAACCTTTACCGGTTAGTAAGAAAATCACAAATAATTAACCTAAGAGGCAGCTTATTCCATATCCATTGAATTTAAAAGATATTATTATTGAAAATAATGTAAACCCAACAAGTGCTAGATCGGATGGATCACTTGCATTAACTCCCTGCGATCAAAGCCATATGATCCCACCTTAGAGGGAAAAAAGAAGAGACTCAAATATCTCTTTCCTTCCATTTTTCGCACATTAAAATGAGACTACGCCCAAATGAAATATGATTATAAGATTTATATCGCCACTGTAGAGAGAAAACAGTTACATCATTCCGTAACCACTCAAAATGAATGACTTTTGTCACTCATTTAATCATCCTCTTAACCGAGAGATTTCGTAGCATTTAATGAGTTTATAATGAATTATGGAAAAAGGCGATTATCAAAACACTTACCGAAATTTAAGCATACGTTTTCGCTGTTATTCGGGTGCACGAAACCGGTTAGAAATTGTGAAAGAAAATGATGACTCCATGCTTTGAGGGAGAGTTTTTGGCTTCAAAAAAATACTATTGGATGCCGACCAGTCGACGCCTTGCTTGAGTAAGACCTGTTGAGAGCAGCATTGCTATAAGTGAACCGGTAGAAAACCATGCGTGGTGCAGTTTGTTAGCGCTAAGGACGGACACGTCCTAAAACTATGATCAGATCAACCTATTAGCAAACAGAGAGTGAGCAATAGGGTTGTTTACTCTTACCAAAAAATGTTAATTCATTCAATGAAGTCGTTATATGGACACTAGGGTGGGCCGAAAAACACGAAAGTGTCCGAATCGAATCGCAATGGCGCGGAAAAGTTGCTACTCGTCACCCTGATCACAAAGAAAGAAACATTTTCGAAATCGGACCATGTCTTCCGGTCACACATCTCGTTCGAAGTTTTGAAAAACCGTAAAAAATATGACTTTTTTTAGGGATATTTTAAAATGAGTTACAGTGAATGGATTACGTTAAAAATCGGTATGTGGCCTCTTCTAAAGAACCTCTGTCTTAAGTAAATATGAAACACCCCTTATCTCCTTCTTTTAGGGGGAGGGGGAGTCGCTCATCGCGTGCAAATTATCGAAAAATCGTAAAAAACATGACTTTTTTCGGGATTTTATCATTATGAGTTCAGTGATCGGATTGCGTTCAATATCGGTATGTGGCCTCTTCTAAAGGTCCTTTGTCTTTTAAGAAAGATATAATTCCCGTTCCCTCCTTATTTAATGGGGGAGGGGAGGGGCATGTATCGTAAAAATGAGTTACCTTACGGTCGTAGTTTTCCTCGTGTGAAGTGTGCAGTTCTTCGCCCTAGAAACTTAAGGTACATGGGTACTTTCGGCTGCACCGCGACACCGCTGTCCATTGGACAATAAAAACGAATTCAGCTAAAATTTGTTTTATCTCAAACTCACACAATTACTCAAAAATAACAAAAATTAGGTATACCCAAATGCTACCGCCCACTTGATAGTGTTACCTACGTCATCAGAGATCCACTCACTTGCCTGACTCAAGGAGAACGGTACAACGAACGAACGAATCACTCGCGAAAGAGTAAATCATGCAATTTTACTTTTTGGAGCTCTTTTTATGCTAAATAAGTTTTATCAAAAAGTATTCAATGTCAAGCGAGATATCATGTAAAATGCAGGCCATTTTAATTATTCACTTGGCGATTCGCAAGCGACTCGGATAATGGTACAGTCTGATAGCATGAGCTTCGCAGCGGTCGCGGCTATTGTCTCCATTCCGGCAAGCGGTTCCTTTCGGGGGTAGTTCAATATTTCATCAACTGCAAGCTGTGAACAAGGCGAAAGATTAAAGAACGTAAAATGTGTGTCATCACCTGAGTTCGTGGTGAAACTATGAAACTCAATCGGAAATAGCAATAAAAACACTGCTGCAAGAGCCCATTGCGTAGTCCATTCTAAGAATAGCCGAAGTCGTGTCCGAATACGTCAATTAGTGGGCTTAAGTAAATGTTCCAATTCACGGGAGGAGACTAATCTGAAGGATTCCCGAGTCCAATATTCATCAATTAGTCGCCGTATTTAGTCATCTATTTCAAGAATTTAGATGATGCAATTTTCCACAGATAAAATTTTTATTCGGCCCGGGTTTCGATGCACTGCATCACTATTAGGCACATGACGAAACTAGGAAACAAAATTCTGGCGAAAAAAGCCGACCTAAATGGCGATAAAAAATTGGGAACAATCACTTCACTAAATTCGAAATATGCAACATTCGAAATAATACAATGCGATAAAAGCTACCGAAGATCAAAAACTTACGTGGTTTAAAATACACTAAAGTTTTCTTAAACTTTCAACAGCTTTGAGACATGTAATTAATAAATCGAGAATTATTAAGTTTCGTTATTGAGCTGGGCGATACCGTAACTTAGAGCTCGTCAACAGCCGATTAAACTAGCAAGCCAAACTAAGAAAATTTTTAGGCGTCACTTAAACTGTAATAAGTGTACAGTATCGCTTGTCTGTGAAGATTTTAGATGAAGATCCCTTTACATTTTTAAGTACGAAAGTAATTGGGAACATCATGTGAATGGGTGGATATGGAACGGTTTCTCAAAGCTACAATTCAGTTCACGAGTCCTCAAAAATTAGTCTTGAATGTAGCATTTAAAAATTACGACTTCGCAAGTATTGGAACGCAGATGAGAAACAAGCTGTAAAATCTCTCCAATGGAAACAACTTATTTGGCTCTGAGATCCAAATCAAAACTGTTCACGAAAAAACTTTTTTTTACCTAAAATAAACATTAAAACCAGTGTGCCGCTAATACCGGTAGGTTCTATGACTGTTCCCCACCCAAAAAATCATCGATCCACTCTTATCAAATGCTGTCTCATACATCCTTGTCCCCGTTCTCAGCTCAAGGTGGTTTGAGTGAAATACCACTTCACCTAGAATTTGATGAATTTAACCTCATTTTAAAAATAAAACTCCCACCTTTCAATGATATTAAAATATTAACGTCTTACCGAACTATTTTTCGAGCAATTCGCCTAGAAAAGTAAGCTGTATTACATGGGATAGATTAGGGCTGTGCGCTCCAGAGGGAGAATATTGAAGGAAATAGGAATTTATAACAACTAGATTTCGTCAAAAACTAACGTTGTATAGTTTGTATGTTTTCTCAACTATTTATAAAAATGAATCCACTACTCACCGCAGTAACTTTCACAGAATCACAAAAAACCTTCCGATTTGAAGGTGTTTTCACCGTACGGCGTGAAAAAATGAGTCAAGTTAGAGAGTAGATATATTTATTTAATTACTGAGAATTTTTGTCATGTATAACTATATTTTTGCGCTATTAATATTTAAATATTTACTTCATACTTCTTAGTAACGCTGAAATTAAAAAATAAAATTCGAATATGGTCTCCATGATGACTAGGGAACTATCTCGCTCAAACTACCTTAACATGTCCTACACTCCTTCACGGTGTCCAAAATCCCCGCTATTCTTTTGCCCCTTCCCCTTCGTTCCCCACTCCACTGCCTTTAACAATGTCTCGCTTACGCTCATTACTCACTAGCGTCGTTTTATGGAGGCGAGTTACAGCATTAAGGTAGTTTAAGCGGGATATCACATCAACTAGAATTTGACCTCATTACAAAAAACTCTCATTACTAATGATATCAAAATATCAACCCCTTGTCGAACTACTTTTCGAGCGATTCACATAAAAAAATAAGCTATTTAACATGGAATAGATTACGGCTGTGCGCTCCAGATGGAGAATTCTGAAAAAATTAGGAATTTCTAAAAATTAGATTTCGTCAAAACTAACTGTGTGTACTTCTCGGGTTTCCAACCGGGTTAGACTCTCCATGATGGCCGACATTTCGATGCCCGACTCGAGCATCGTCATCAGGGCAGTTGTTGAGCACTCAATACCCTTGATGACGATGTACGAGTCGGGAATCGAAACGTTGGCCACCATGGAGAGTCCAACCCGGTTAGAAACCCGAGAAGAGTTCATTCATCAACTACTCCGGGAAAGCACCAAACCATACTTAACTGCGTGTAGTATTTGTGAAGAAAAGAGCGTCGATAATCGTACCCACGATTGTTGTTTTGCTTTTTTTATTATGTATTATTACGTTGATATGCTTATTTTAATTGGCGACGTCAATCATTGATAATGAAAAAATTTTAATCACCCCGTGGTAAAAAGCTTCCCTTATAAGTAAGAAATTTTAAGGAGGGCACGGTTTCTGGCTTTATTTTGTGGAATTATCCGTCAATGAGAAAATGAAAAATAACTTTTTGAACCCGAAGATGACACGAAGTGTCGAAACCCGTGTCGATTCAATAATTTCATAAAATTGAGTTCACAAAGTTATTTTGCATTTTCATCGAAATTTGGACAAATTCGTCGAATTTGGGGATACCGGGAAGAGATACCACGTCCGGTAATATTTTTTTTACGAAGTCATCCGCAAATGAACAAAAGTACGAAAATTCCACAGAGGAAAAACCATTCGCCTTGACCGGGACTCGAACCCAGATCCCCCGATCACGAATTTGTTAAACATTCTCAAAACATTCGGCCACGACTATTGTATACCCAGAGGATGCTTCGTACCGGCAGGTTACCGGCACGCTGGTGAAATGTTTGTAACCTGCCGGGATGTAGTATTCTGCGGGTGCACAAAAGTCGCGGCCGCATTAGACATGAAATTCGATTAAAATCAGTTAAGATTAAAACGAAACTTTTTTTTACCACGGAGTGATTCAAAACTTTACAATATGTTTATGTTTTAAGGCAGTTGTTCTCAAACTTTTTGACACCAAGGCACACTTGAGGTGTTTGGAAATGCAGACGGCACACCAGTGAGTTGATAGGCTTGTGAAAAATAAAGTATGAAAAAAAACATAAAAAACTTATCGTTTTAAAACAAAAATAAAAAATTGAAAAGTATGTATTAGTTTAAAAGTATAATTTATTATTGTTGATATTTTATCATTTTATTATGAGCGCTGCGGCACACTTGGCAGAGGCTTGCGGCACACCAGTAAGTCGCGGCACACCGATTGAGAATCACCGTTTTAAACCTCTACGGATAATCAGCACAAAAACAACTATCGCGGCTGCGAATATCGACATTCTATTTTTGTTTAGCGCAAATCAACTCTTCTCCCGATCTCTTTTGTAATGAAATACCTAGTGCGCAGGGTCTGAATCACAAATGAAAGTCAAATGCGCTATTGTGTTGCGAAGTGATTAGCGCACTATGGCAAATAGAAAGCTCCCATCGTCATTCTTGCGCGCATAAGTGCGCAGTTGTGCTTCAGCCTGCGAAAACTACAACACTTTGAAAGGAAATTTCCCAATTTCGCCATAATCGATTCGATAGCGGTTCACGCGCGATTACCTATCTTAAGCCACGAATTCGCTTATCCTGCCAATCGCGTGCCAAAACCCTCGACACTTGACCGAGAAAATTAGCTCGACGGACACACAAAATGCCGCCACGCGGCGATGGGCGTTCCCCCCAAGGCGCCTTCCAAACGAACACAATTTCCGCGAAGATAATATCGCGCTCTGGTGATGGAATGGGGAACCACGCCACGAAGCGGGCGATCGGGCACCTTGTTGAGCGTACGTACGGCCTGAGCAGAGCGAAAACACTTTCCCATCGTCTAATTCCCTCCGGGGGATGATTGCATTATTGCCAAAGAGTGATTCGCATGACAGGAACAGAAAAAAAAAATATATATAACTACATGCGCTTAATAGTATACAGGGGAAGGAGTTAATTTTTGCTTCAGGAAACGGCAAGAGGTGTTTTATTTTTGTAATTTTCATTTATCAGTTTTTTTATCCTCGTTCAAACTATCACTCCTCGTTGTCATTAAGTTTAGGAAAACAAAAGGCGTGCGATTCTAGAGCGATAATTCGCTTCGAAATCTAATTCCAGATGAATGCTTTGCGTGAATAAGCCATTTCACATGGACGGGGGTTGAAGTGAATTCGCTTTCCTGCATTGAGAGCATCGAGAGGGAATGATTGCCACGCCAGGAAATACGCTCAGTCAGACTTTTTATGTTTATCACCACGTTGCTTGCCGGTAGATACAAAAAATACAGGGGGTATTCTTGATACTCCAGTCGCTGCGCCATTCGTCTGTCTCCTAACCTTCGACCATGGGTGACCCTACCACGAGCATTGCTCCCGCCAGTGCAGCTCTAGGGGTCATCGGAGCACGCAAGTCCTTCCACCACGACAAGGTTGTAGTCCAAGAGAAGAGTTAATCCGTTTAGCTATCATTAAACAATTTATGGAATTGCATTATCTCCGAACCGCGTCCCAGCGAAAATCGGCTATTGCACCATATTCTAGGTCTTATAATCGACTTTAATATTATGAATCAATATAGCCATCAGACAGGGATGTTTTATGATGTTAAACATTTATTCGGGGAATAAATATCATAGATATTATCTTAATTTTTTAATCATCACCATCTAATTGCAATTATTGAGGATGTGAATGGGTAAATTTAATAGGAATGGCGCTAACGTCGATTCCTATGGCTTTTTAAAATGCTCATCAGAAATATTTTCGTCGACTAATCTGCGAACTTTATATCATACTTTTGCTTTCCAAAACACATGCTGTCATAGAAAGGAGTAGTTTTTTAGTACCACCTACTAAAATGCGGCAGTTAGCATTTGTTTTGACGTGCGCAGTTCCAGTGAAACCTAAAAAAGATGGAACCAGGGAGAAAACTGTTGTGTGCTAAGTTACTGCGAGTCATTACCGAGATAAAAATTCGCCAATTTTGCTAAAAAAAAGGACCCTTTTCGTCGGAGCAGTACATATTCAGATACGGGAATTGATACGAAAACCGACGATCAAAATGTTTCGAAAACTACAAAGTTTATTTCGAAAGAAATAAACTTTGTAGTTTTCCACTCGTCCACACAGGTCCCACACATCCACACACATTCCAGACGTCGATCAACGTGTGGAAAACTACAAAGTTAATTTTTTCGATTCATGGAAAAGTTCCACAAAGTAAGCCTGTCGACGATCTATTTTATTTTATACGACGATCAAAAGCCCTATGCAGTGATAATTTACTATTAAATTCAGTCTTATGATATTTCACTATTTTTTATTTAATTATCAGGATTCCAATTCCCTATCCCGCATCGTATTTTATAGGCGAGCATTTTCACCGCGATACGCTGGCGTGAATCGGTTGTTTAAGTTTTCATTGGCCTCACGAGGACCCCACAAGGCCAAGCGAGAGATAAAGAGGCATTTACACGAAGTACCTCCCTTCTTAACTTTGGCGTTATTTTGTGCATGAAGAATCCATGATGAAAATCCTCGAATAATTGCGACGGTAAGTAGCTCTCGAGGACGATCCAACAAGTACCTACTAACAAGATAATGAGCGGCGATTGGGGTTTACACCATTCGATGTTTTATTTCGTATCTTTTTTCCTAAGAGTATCGTGGTCAGCCTCACAATCGTCCTCTATATTATGGCGTTGAAGCGTGTCCGGTATCATGTACTTAAAAGTGAACTTCCTTAGGTTTTTGTCTTTCAGTAACCGTTTTCTGGCAATTTAAGAATCATCGACTTACCTCGTATTGCGACAATAATCGTTATAAATTAAAATTAATGAGAAAAAAGAGACTGTAAACAATTCAAGAAAGGCTTTTAAAACTTGTAATTATCGAGGTTCAACATCTATGCGTTATGAGGTCTTATTTGACGGTAATGAGGCACATATTATTAAGAAATTTATAACAAAGATGACCACATATATAAAAGAATTACAAACATATTTATATAGCACAGATGGTGATAGTTAGGTTAAGCTTGTAAACGGTAGTAAACCTTAGCTCAAGCATATATCTTCAGATATCTGCCCACAGCGATATAACCATGTGCGGCCAAAATAGTGACCGGTGTTAGCTTCTGTAAGAGTTTCAAATGACAGGAGAGCATAGTAGATACTGGGCTCGCAAGGAGCATTGGAAGCGAACAGAGCATTACGAAAAGCGAAATGCTTTGAATGTTTTACTTAAGCTGTAATTTGACATGAATATTCCTTAGGATAATCCGTCACGGTGAATATCGCTTCGTCTTCTTCATTCGCTCAGAAGACTTCTCCTAGAAAAACTTTTTCCTGAAAGCTCAAGAACTATTTCTGCTAGTTTTTACGGGCATATGTAACTCTTTCACAAGAAAGGAAGGACCTCTTGCGTAAACCCCTTGATGCTGAAAATTTTCTTTTAAGTTAGTACGTAAACCACCGGTTCTTGGCGCCTGCATTAAACTGAATTTTAAACGGCACAAACTATGGGAACTTTTACCTGTGTTCGCATACATTTTACGTTGCCAGGGCATGTTTTTAGAACGACGGTTACTATATTCTAGCAGTACTTCATTTTGTAACTTTATTCTGAAGCATCAGAGGTAGCATAAGTTCATCGAATTTTGAGAAAAATAAAATGATTTGGTACTTAAGGGTGGATATTATATGCTACACTGCATACAAAAATATTCACATGAAATTTGTTGTATGTACCTAAAAGATTTTTATGAATTTGATCAATTACACACCCCTGTAAAATTATCTTCCAGTGTTTTTCCACCTTCCAGTAAATTTTCCCCTTGAGCATTGAAATGTGACATTGCAGTGGTACACGATTTCGAATCAACAACTATTAGCTATAATAATCATCAGGCTCTCTTGAGAGATGGAAACAATAATTGAAAGAACTTTCTCGTTGGTAAATAACTACAGTCGTATAGTTAAAAATCAACTAAAATATGACGAAAGTTGAGCTAAACATTATTAGGTTGCCATATGATATACATAAGTATCAGAATAATCTTGCCTTTGTAATAATTATTTCATAATTCCTCCAGTGCAACTAATTATGAGGAAGAGAAGCAGACATTTTGCGGGCAGTATAGAGAAGAGTAGAGCCGAGAGAGGAAACTGGGAGGGAAAAATAAAACACGATTAAGTCGCTAAAGGCTTTACTGCCCACGTGAACGAATCCGAACACTCTTTCGCATTTGCTTAAATATTATTATGCATGCCCTTCTTATTTCCCAAACTATCTTTCCCGTTACCAGGTTCGTGAAAAAATGATAAAATGTGATGAGCATGCATTTACTAGGCTGAAAAATGTCGAAGTAAGACATAAAAGTGTATTCTAACGCTACGACACGGACAATAGATATTTGAACTCAAATATGACGAATGAGAATTAGGTGACGAGGTTCATGAGAATGACGTTTAGCATATCCCTTCATTCCTAAGATCGCTGTGTTAACATGAGAATACCTAGCCAATACCTATAAGAGCTAGGGGCTATTATTAACTGTGGGTTGATCAAATCCAATAGAACGATCGCCGTTTGGTGAAGTCTTCTCGGGCGAAAAACTTTTCGAAGCTTGAAGTCCTCTCACCATCGTACTGAGGGGAACATCGTAATTGTACTCTTAAAGGAACCTTGATATTTTGCTTCGTCGATGACCTCAGGTGGCTAAAAATACAATTGTCTCAAGGGAAGAAAGGGGAAATTCACTCAAGAAAAGTCGTCGTGATAGAATTCTATGCAAAATATTTTCCGATCTGTGGGATTCATAATTATTGTAATTGGTTCTTTGAGCTCTTTCGTTGCATTAATCTACAGCTACAAGTTTGAACACCGCGTTAAATATGGGTAACCTTTAGTAATGTATAATTTTATTGCAATATAACGTTGTAAAATACACTATTAAAAAATTGTGCACACACTGTAGGTGTCCGATGATTGATTTTATTCGGTATTAGGTAATAGAGTTTTCAACGCATAGGCGTCTTTAAGTACCTGAAGATAACGTCTATGTCTTGAAAACTATTTCTTCCTGAAATAAACCAATAGGAGAAAAGTTAAAGAGTTTACAGAACACAAATGAAAAGTAACTTTGTTTTCTTCCATAGATTTATTCTCTTGGTACAACATGTTTCGACACTTCGGTGTCATCATCAGGTATGTTTTCATCAGGCAGACACCGTTGTGTCGAAACATGATGTACCAAGAGAATAAATCTATGGAAGAAAACAAAGTTACTTTTTCATTTGTGACAATCAACTTCTACGTAGTTGAGCTATACATAAACTATGGAAGAGTTCACAGATTTACCATTTCATTAACATGGATTTCCATAGTGTAATGGCCGAGACTAGAAAACTTATACTCTGACGTTGAAAAATCAGAGTTCTTAAGCTATCAAATTTTTCCCCCACATAAAAATGCCCAGTCAACCTGCGAGACTGGCTTTTTCTCTAAGAGCGAGAAATTAATTCTCACAATTGATTTCACCATGTACTCAGGCAGTACGATCTTTCTTAATTAAACAAGTCTTTTTAGTTTGGCAAAAAATGAATGCAGATGGTAGCGAAAATTATAAGCAAGTCATAATGCATTCACTATGTTGAGTTCCACCAAGAGAAAGGAAAAGTAAATAAAGATCGCTATGACAGGAATAGGGGGAACTTTCCCAATATTTCACTCAAATTCTTATTTTATTACTGATTTCCAATTGCTGTGTTTTAGCGCCCTGGTGTCCCGTTTCTTCAGGCGTTAAGTCTTGCCTGTCCTGAAAAGCGGTTTTTTTCGCAGGATTTACGTTGCATTGTATCATGTTATGTTGAGGACGAACTGCTTCTGAAAGGCTGAAATTACTGTTTCTCAAAGAATAATCACCCGCACATATAATCTCGAGGTCATTTTCCTTCATCCTTGAGTGCAGCTGACTCAAGAGCCTAAGGACGAATTTTTCCACAATTATATTCTGAGAATTTTTTCCCCATTGAATTCAAATAAGCGTCACTGCTAATAGGCCTGTGACTTCAAAAACGTTCTATCTGAGATATCTCCTAAATGGAAATATTCGGCGAAATATTTCGTATGGTATTGCATTTCATGTCCCCAGGAAATGCGTAATTTTATGTTTTATTACTTTAAGTTGCAAAGAAAAAGTCGATCCACACTTTGATTGAAAATAATTATAGGCTACACGGGCCATTCATAGAGACCAGCCTACACGAGGGATGGATTTTTGCGCTTGTAGATGCGTGAAAACATGTGTCAACGAATGCTCAAAATTAGACAGGGCTACTTCCTCAACATGTGTTGGTGCATTTGCACAAATTGTCAAGTTTATACGATGCAATTTTGACGGAGCATCTGTTCAAGTAACCACTCGCGCAAGAACCATCCTCTTGTATAAAGGTCTTTACAGAGAAGAAAATGGTAAAACGTAAGAATTTAACATCTTAAGCGAAAGAAAAAAAATCCGTGGTTTGATATGGTGAATGGATTTCTCTTCGGAGCGAACTTTTCCAAAGTTCATTACCTCAACTCAACAAAAAAAACAGCTTTTACCAAGCGGCGAGCGAGTATAGCATTCAGAGGAGAGTTCAGCGCTTGACGTAACTCTTCTGTTCTCTTCCGTGTTCAAATAGTTGCACGAATTCATTTCCCATCTCCGCAAAAACTTCGGGAACCACAACGATGTTATCGCCTGAGTGGTATTTACTCACATATTAGATTATCGTGAAGCATGTCAGACCCCGTGAAGGCTAGACGCTTCCTTAGCGTTATGACCGCTCACCGCGGGCGGTTTCTGCCGAGGCTAGAAGGGAACGGGAAAGAATCCGACGGAAATAATCCCGCCGGCGACCGTGAAGGGAATGAGACAAGAATGCAGCGGCGGCGTTGGGGCAAAAACCATTGCCATTCGACGCCGTAAATGTCACCGAAAAAGAGTTTCTCGGCCGAGTCAAATTCACGCGAAGATCGTTTTCGAAAGCAAAAACAAAGCGCCTTCATTTGCCCAATCTTCGACCGTGACTTTTTGGATTCCTTTTAGACAAATGATGGCCGATTCTTGTCTCGCGGGATAACATCTCCATAGAAATCCTTGCCGGGACTGATGACGACGAGACACCAGTGCTTGGGGGGTCGGCTGTTTATTTGGGGAAGGCGACGGACTGCCGAGGTCTTTGGTAGTTGGAGCGAAAAATCACTTCACCTAGAATTTGATGAATTTGACCTAATTTTAAAGAAATACTCCCATATTTCCAATGATACCAAAATATAAACCCCTTGCCAAATTACTTTTCGAGAAATTCGCCTATAAAGGTAAGCTGTATTACATGGGATAGATTACGGCTGTGCGCTCCAGAGGGGGAATATTGAAAAAATTAGGAATTTATGAGACCTAGATTTCGACAAAAAAGTGTGTAGTATGTATGTTTCATCAACTATTAATAAAAGTTAATCTATGAATCACCGCAGTAATGTTTACAGAATCGTATGAAAACGTACTTTTTGGATGCTTTTTAGGCGTACGGCGTGAAAAAATTAGTCAAGTTAGAGACTTAAGTCGATATATTTATTTAATTATATTTACTTCACACTTCTTACAGACGCTGAAATGAAAAAATACAATTCGAATATGGTCCCCATTATGACTAGGGAAATATCTGCTCAAACTACCTTAATGATAGGTGAGGTAAGAGATAAAGTAGAACATTCGTCTACTTACTACCCTGCGAGCTACCGAACAGGCATGTGTCAGGTGCATGTCAGGCATATGTTAGGACTCCAGCCATGGAAGGAGAGGGAATAGGGAAAATGAAAGGGGTGAGGACCGAGGTGAATTATATGTTAACGATGCGACTTATGTTGGTGTTACGCTGTTTTGTAATAATCACTAATGGTGCACGGAAAGATGTAATCTTTGTACCTATTAGGTCGTTAGTGTATCTCTCTTATTTTTGTTTACATTGATGCATCACATTATCGGAATTTCATTTCTCGGTATATTTATGGAGAAATTGAATCCTAATTTAAAGCTAATGAACTATATCTCATGATTGGACCAGATTTCATGATATTTGTTTGAGAAAACAAAAAAAGAAATTGTTCGCTTTGTGTTCCCACATGCCGATCAGGCATCTTTGAATACTTTTGAGACAAGTGACAGATGCTTCTGGATAAAATCTCCACAGCCGCTAACTAGCACTAAAAATAATGCGTCATGATTGCTTTCAAACCAATGTTTTGAGGTTTCCAATATGTCTCAACTAATGGATGTTCTAACGCTGAAAGTAAAAACAAAACACTTTGAACATGAAAACAATGATGTACGACACTATCGGAAATTCCTATCTCCGGGGAACTTTTGGGTAAAGTGACTCCTGAACCTTCGGGAAAAGTGAAGATAGTTAGAAATCTACTAGACTATATTGCACAATTTGACCACAACATTTGTTTATGAAAGCAAAAACGATTACGTCCATTCATTTTCCTGCCCATTTCCGGAATCTTTAGGGAAAAATTACAGCTGATTCTTGTCTAACAAGATTAAATCTTCACGAAGCAAAACCGACATTAAAAGCAGCAGGTGAAAATTACTTTCTGCTCAACTTTTGTGGTTTCCGATAATCTTTTAAAGTCGTTTTCGAAGAGCGAGGAGAAAAGAGAAGGCGAAAATCAAGTATTAAAAGTAAGTTTCATTTTAAATAAAAACCGCATCTACTTATTTAATATTTCCGATTATCTAAGAGAAGTAATGAAAAATTAATTAACGTCATTCATTTCATACTGCAATCGCTACCGATATGACTTAACAATGAAATTTCTGCACTAGTTCTGGAAATTCCATGGAAAATGGAACGAAATATGTTGTATATAGTATCATTTATGTATAGGATAGGATATATAGTATCTAGCTAATGTGATAGAAACTCTAATGTTGCCGAATATATAAATCTGGCCCAGAAATAATATATTCCAAGACCCAAGGATAGTATAAAAGCGTACCAGGCTTAACTTTGTGGAAATACTTGATGTCCATTTCAAATAGAACAAAATAGGTAAAAAAAGTGGTGTGGAAATTTTACCAATTTTGTTTTATTTGAAATGGACCAAAAGATAGGATAAAAAAAACCTTTCGCGATTTCCTGCCATTATTATACCTTAGGCGTTAAATAATTGTAAACTATGCACCGTTTTGGCCCATTCACATTGGAAATAAAAAATAACATTGCTTTTATTATACAGACTCATCAAACTGACAGTTTCCCGAAATATATTTTCTTCATATTATTTTCATCTGATAATCTATCCTTAGGGATACTAGTTTTAAATGTTAAACGTGATCGCCACTTATGTGGATGCATTGATTAAAACATAACAATAGTAAATTAAAAAAATATTAAAAATTAAATTAAAATATTGTAATGGTTGACGAACAGGTTTCCATTTTTTAATGCATAGGCAGCATATTTAATGCATAGTGGGAGGGAGTATAACAGAGTTTTGGGAACGACATATGCACGTATTGTACACCGTTTGCGACCAGACTGAGAAGCAGGGACAACATTCTGATTAAACGTGACACAACGGACAGGTAATAAAATACTGTGGCGCACCACCATTGGTTTTCAGGCGAGGTTTTAAGATATGCGATGCAGCAGACGTGTTTTAGGGGGGAGGACCCGGTGTTAACGGACGCGCCCGGGGTGCAGCATAGATGGTGCGTGGGTTAGCACCGTTGGCTCCGACACGGAGGTTGTTCACCAAGAGGTGTCACGTGCGAAGTCGGGAAAAAGGGAAGAATAAAACAAGTCACGCAGTGAGGCACGCTGTCCGCATTCAAGAGGAGAAAATTGGAGAATGCCAATGCGTGCTCGACCACGTTGGCTTCAATCGCCCAAACTCTTGGATTGCACGAAAGTGTTCCGACAAATGACAAAGGTGTACACCACGATAGTTTAACGGGAGATAACATTGTGTATATTTTTGGGACCAATTTAATCTGTTTTCATCAAATATGTATTAAATAAAGAAGTCTGAGAAAAGACGTAAAGAAGAGGTTGGTGAAAAGTTTAATATGGAGCGTTGCGCTATATGGGTCGGAAACTTGTCATTGCGAAGGGAGGATGTGCGAGACTTGAGGCGTTTGAGATGTGGGTTTGGTGAAGGATGGAGAAGGTTAGCTGGATGGCGAGGAAGACGAACGAGGAGGTATTGGATATGGTCGGAGAGGAGAGGAAGCTTGTGGCAGTGGTTCGAAGAAGGCAGAAGAGATGGATGGAGGAGGTTTTGAGAGGAGAGGGCATGTTGAAGAGAGTGATAGAGGGGAGAACACTGGGGAAGCGTGGAAGAAGAAGGAAGAGGATAGGAGTTTTGGACGAAATAAGAGGAGGTAGAAGATATGAAGAATTGAAGAGGGATCTAATAACGGGCCATCCTTAGGAGGGAAAGCGAGACAATTTCTGTGAGGTTGGGATACAGAATGGGGACTGTCCAAGAACCTACCAATCAGATGGTAGAATACTTGAATGAATGAATGTATTAAATATGAAGCGCAAATTTCAGATCCGATATAAAATAATCAATTTCACATATGATTTCAAACGGAATACGTATATTACTTGAATAAAAGAATATAATGGCTCTAATTTGAAGCAATTAATCCTAAATTTAATGTCATTGCATTTTATGTGAAATTTCATTTAATTTTACCACCAATATTTCTTAAAAAAATGTTCAATGATAATAAGGAATTTCCTTCACCATAATTGAATTTGATGAAGGATTGGCGAAGAAATATTCGTGTTCAACACATTAGTTTTGAGCCTGGGTTGATTTACCAAAGTCAAAATCACAGTTTAAAACAGGAAATGATTTTGAAAATCCCAACACTGATTTAATTATTCATTACGTTAATTAATAGGTGATAGAGATTCGAGAAAAAAGATGACTTAATCTATAAAGGATGACCTAAAATTCAAATTTGAAGGAAATTAATTAGAGATGTGGATCAAATGTGGTTAAGTATAGGTAATATTTCTACGAAAATTGGCAATCAGTAAAAATACAAGGAAATAAGGCATGTGTAGAAAACAATGGTATTTAACTTAAAAATGTAAATGTTAAAAAATCTGCCGATTCTTAACTGAAAACTTACGTACAGGCAACATCTCGAGGCTTGAAAAAGAACGAATGTTATGGAAAATGCAACATCTACTAAAATGGATGTAAATAATGACTAGGGTTAGCTAGCGATTTCTCACACTAAACAGTCTACCTCTGACACGATACTTAAAAACTAGAACACATCGTTGGCTACAGAAGCTCTCCGTAGATAATAAATACTATGCGGCATCTACGAAGAGGAAAGGTTCTAATAAACGAAGAAAATTACAATAAACAATGAACAAAAGACTGCATAACTACATGGTTCCCTAGCCTGACCCCTGAAGAAGGTGATGGTCAAGGATGAAGCGTGCATAAGTAAATGAGCCGGCTATATTGGAGGATAAAGCATGGAGTGTCTAGGTGAGGAGAAGTAACCGATTCCAAGGAGCAGAAAAGAACGAATGGAAACAGGCGGGAGCAATGGGAGATTGAAGTCTGCTGTATAAAAATATATCCCGGGAAGAAGAGGAATAAGAAAACTCATTTAAGACGGAGAGAAGATTGTTTGTAAGCATTGAGAAGCAGAATAAGGAGATGAAAAAGGCTTATCATATAAGTAGAGCTTCACAAGCGTATTATATGGCAATCATTGGTTTATGGAATCCTGTAAGAGATAGACTTAAGGGTACTTGCAATATTCACCAACAAACATCATTGCCTCAAATTATATTTACGATCGCTAATTCCATCAATATAGGGTCAATAGAAATATTAGGGGTTTAATAAATTAAAGAATGAAAGGTGGAAATCACGAGGAGTCGAAGTAGGAAATACTGGAGGAGATGGACGCATACCGGTGAAACGCAACGTGCATGAACTTTTTGACAGTTTCAAAAACAAATTATGCCCATTCACACACCTACCATGACAGTGCATAACGCTCAAAAGGATTTGGTACGGCAATGAAGGAGAGGATTGGAATAATAGAGATGCCAAGATTGGTTAGCTTGTTGTACAGTTCAAACGGATGTGCTCGTAGAACTATAATTGAAGGCGTTAAATGGCAATCCATCTTTAAATATATGAACATAAGTAAAATAGAAAAAAACACAGCGCTTTTGATTTCCTCCATTCATAACTCACGCACAATACAGTGAGAAGATCACACTCCACAAAATTAAACTGGCTTCACATTCGTCGTCAAAAAACATCGTCATCATATTTCCCCAGTTCATCAATGGGTATATGGAAACAGTCGAGAGTCAACCTCCTTGCAGAGAGGGAAAGGAATTATATACCTTGTCTTCCCCATCCCCCCCTCCTTATAAACAGCGCAGACACGGTCGGGTTTCTTGGTTTTTCCTTTGGATTCGGCGAAAATTAATGGAACCACCGCCCTTCATTCACTCACTCTCCATACGAAGTAGGCCGAGGTCGGGGAGGGGAAGTGGGTCGGGATGGGGCTGGCGAAACGTTATCCTTTGGGAGCGACAACAGCGTTAATTCCGCCCAGACGCGCATCCTCCAGGTTTGACGATTATCAGTGGGCAATGGGATTCTTAAACTTGCAAAAAAAAGCAGTCCCGCCAACCTGGGCCAGTCCCCAACCCGTCTCTAGCAAGGACGACGATTCGAAGACTCCCTTTCGACCCTTGTCTCCCGAGGACATGACCCAGAATCCCGCAGGGTTGAAACCTTTCGTCAGGTCGAACGAGAAACGCAGGCAATAAGACAGTTTTTTTCTTGACAACGCGAGGAATTACATTGAGCAGCCTGATGCATGGATAGACGCGCATTAAGAATTTCTGGATTGAGAGAACTTCAAATGAAAACTTAGAAATTTCTCTAAATATAATTTTCTCATCGTTTCAACTAGTTTCGTTACACTGCAGCATCTTAGGGAGACAAACTGAAGGGTCAAGGCGCTACGATGTAGTGAAATTAGTTGAAACAATAAAAAATATTAATCAGAGGAATTTATGAGGTTTTCGTTGAAGTTCCCTCGATTTCGCAATGGAATTTCACTAAGCATCGGCCTAAACCATCTTTCAAAGAATTTTTTTGACGACAGCATTTGATGACAAGTGACTGCAAGGAAAATATTTCCATAAACTCAGGGACAAATGGGCAGCGACCATGCTGCTTTCTTTGGGAAGCAACAGGCTTAGGCCATTTACGCCATCGAGTGTTGGTGGATAGGTAGGTAGGTAAAAAAAGGGTTATGTGGGGAATGGCGAAGAAACGGTGGACAAAAATCTGTCGCTGGAATTACCCTACACTTAAAGAAACTTTCGTAGCCATACGATGAAGTGGGAAGAAGTTCACTTTTGTAAAATGAAATTTTTGCTTACTTAGGCAAATATTCATTCCTTGATATGCTCCGTAGACTACCTACAACTTTACTGCTAGGATTCATCCTATTCATCTCTTCATCAATCCTCCAATCTTTCTCAAACATGCGGCCAAGGTGCACAAAATCACTCACTGGCTCCATTGTTTCACCAGTCACCGTCATCTTACAAATTTGTCCAAAACAAAAATCACCATATTTCTCTGCAATTTCCATAGAAAGTGAAATATTAAAAAAGTTGTCAGTTGAGGAGATTTACAAATAGTTTTCACGCAAAACTGTAGAAAAGTCTACATAAAATTAACTATGGAAAAGTTACTTTTCCTCTAATTCCCATGATGTTTTTCTAAATTTTGAAGTTCGTAGGTCGTAAAAACTCCGGCTTAAGTGCTTAATGGATTAGACGATTTGCCTCTTACTACTCTTATTCTGATAAAACAAATAATAAGTTTCAGGAATCACATGCTCAAACTAGTCAGTTTACGAAACCACGTAAAGCTGTTTGCATCCGTTCATTTTACCCTTGAGAGCACGGACTTATATTACTTTAAACTTCATCGGGAAATATCTTTCGTAAATCGCGGCCACAAGACCGCGGAAATAAAACGAGAGCGAAAAAGAGTTCGGTCACACACCTGTTCGCGCTCCACTGTGGGCGAAGGGCGTCTTGGTCCCACGTGGGCGTGGAAGGGCCCACCTGTCTTGCAAGGGTGCGACGCGACTCAATAACCGGTCGGAAACCTTGGACGTAATTTAGTTACGGTGAACTAATTTTCGATGAACTTTTCAATTTTGAAATGGAGCCCTCGAAAGGGTTTCCATGAGCCGAGCACATGGTCTGAGGTCAGGGCCCGAATTCCATAGCGCTTCGAAAACAAAATCGACAACGTCGTCCAATTTCGCACCTAACCACCTCCGACGGTCGGGCCCGATCGCCGAGCGCGACCAAATTTGACATCATTTCCATTTAACTCGATCACGTACGGATCTAAAGTTATAGCACGCGAGGGGAGCTAATATATGTTTAGTGGATAATATACCATAGATGATTTACGGTATTTCATTATTAATGAAACGGCAACTGTCGGCACGTTCATTTGTTATCCTTATTATTGACGTTTTGCCTGACACCACGCAAGTCCGCAGGGATTCCGCAGGGAGTCCGCAGGGATTTATAATAGCAATTCAAAAAAGGAAAGTTTTATTAATAAATTCCTGTTGCCTACATTGAGTTTTTTTAGTATGTGCCTGTGTTTTTAACATCCTCTGTGTTTTTTGGTAAGAAATCCTTCCGTCCTCTCCCAGTTCCTACTTAAATTTAAAAAATTTTCATCCTTACCAACATCGGATTTCCTGCTAATTTGATATTCACCCTTGGACCGCGACCTTCAACGCCCCATGCCATCTCAATGACTCCTACATCGTTCTTTTTTCTCTGAATACCCTGAAGCCACTTCTTTCGTTCCTTTTCCCTGGTTTTCACTTCACATATACTATTTCACCAAACAATCTTGCCTTCTCCCCCCGTCGCAAAATCTTCAACGAAAAGGCTAAAACTCACTTTTCCCATGCCGTTTTGTAAATTTAAGGTATCGACCAGCAGACCTGCTGCCTGCTTTGCAGGCAGTCTCTGTCTGGTGTGCTCTTGATGTGAACTTGGTGTTTTCCCTTTTTTTTTGCACTACTCAAGTGAAAGCAGTGGGAAATGTGGTTAAATGAGTGTATATGTTTCCCAAAAATGAAAAAAAAACATTGAGAATAGTTTTTGAAACATAAGTAAACATTTTGGGGGAAAATAGTCATAATATTCATTTTTATATGCAATGCTCACTGTAGTTGACTGAGGAGAGTACCATTTTTGAGATACAGTCACTCAGACGATTGGTTAGTCATAGCTAAAAAGATTAGGGCAAAAATTCTGCCTTCTATCACACAGAGAGTCAATGTTTAATTTTTTCCATACATTTGCTGCAGTTAAGTTTCCTTTTCTTTCTCTTTTTCTAACAACGTATAATACATGCATTTCATATGCTAACCTATTTAAGTGAACCCGGGAGTCCCGAAAAACGTAAGACCCCGGAATCTAACTAAATTTAAACTCTCAAAAACCACGGTTTTTTTGCATTTTTCTTTGCACCACAACTGATAAAAATAAAAAACTACTACCAAATCACACAGACAGGGAATCCACATTTAAGGCACCAAACCTCATTTCTCTAGCTCAAAAACTTGAGAGAGATATAAACAAAATGGATACAAAATGGATACAAATAGATACAAAATGACTGACTGACTGACATGCTACAAAATCAATATGCATATAAACTGTCGACGCCACGCTGCTCATCAGTTTTGACTGAAAATCTCAACAGCTACACATTCTCCCAAGGTCCCTCTCATTAGTGAAAGAGTCAAAACACGTTCCCATCCCATCCTGAAGAAGAATAGACGGCAAGTTTCCTTCCAGTTCTACGACACATATTCCTTCCACTTTCCGTTGTTTCATAACAATTTCTAATGTCGTCAAACAGTTACTTAATTGTTTTTTGACTTTTGAACTTCTTACTCCAAGGTTCTATGGGAAAAATTTTAAAAATTCGAATCCCGGAAGATACGGAACTTTTAATTTAACCCACGAAGCGCGGCGAAAATAGCCACTCGAACGAAAACTATTTGAACGCATTTGCGTAAACAACTTTGTTGGCAATAAAGAGAATGACGGATGCAAAGTCACCTTCTAAACTGTCCACCCCTTTTCGGGCGGTTTCAGAGCAGCGAAAGGAATCCGGTGCCGGGCGACTTGCTTTGAAAGATTATTGCGACACGTTCCCAGATGCCATTAAGAGCAGCGTCTCGAATTCCTTGCCCCGCCACGCCGCGCCGTAAGAAAGGCACCTTTTCGTTCGGTAGAAAATTGGGTCTCCCGATCGTGTTTTTTTCTAGTTATTTTTTTCTCTCCCCACTCCCCGCCTCATAAGTCTGCCGCCCCGTTGGGTGGTGGTTTCTTTCCCAACTTCATTTTGGCGGGTGCGGTGCGATTACGAAACTCCTTAACATATCACGGGCGACATGCGCACGTCTGCGCGATTCAATTTTTTTTCTTTCAATTTTTATCCACTCCAACGCTACTTCCACTTCCGCATTCGAATTGGGGGCCCACGGCAAGCGCGCGGACCAATAGAGGCCAAACCCCCGCCGATCCGATCCCCCAATTGGTTGAAACGGTTGGAAGCATCGATCGAATGCCGTTCTAAAGGCGAAACACATTGTCGTTTTACTCTTGGGAGTCACCACACTGGCCCTGAAACGGGGACGTGGCCTGATTTTTTTGTCACTGAGGAGGACAAGGGGAGAAAGAGTCAAAACGCCTCGAGTGAACATTACTTGCTCGAATTTCATGAGTGTTTCAATGACGGGACGAAAAATTGTAGCTTTCATCACTCATTAATATTCTTCCTTATCGGTAAACAGTATTTAAGACTGGAGAAGCAAAGCATTAGGCGACAAAAAACTCTACAGTGCATACGCATTAATAAATAAACAGAACAATTTTCAAGAATTATTCAGCAATGAGGACCATTAACCATCCTGAAATACCGGTGGCATATTGAAGATTTTTATATATTAAAAAAACAGTCTAGGGATTTCCAAACTCTTTAGGAGCACGCTAGGGAACGAACATAGATTTAGTCGGGCACCCTCATTGGAATATTTGTATAAGAACTTATAATTACGCCCAAACTATTTTTGTGAATTATTAATGAATTATTCAAAAAATGTTGCACCCTTAGCCAATCTCACGGCAACCTAGAATACTGCGGCACTACGTAAAAGTATATGTACGGAATACCTGTATCACTCATTCTGTTAGAAGCTCAGACAAAGATATTTACAAAACTGAAAAAAACTCACCCTAGCTCTAGGCTTTAGTTTCTGAAAGCTTGTAGAAAACAACTTCAAATTAATTTGCACGCGAAGGCCCTGGATGCGCAAAGAAAAAGATTGTATTGAATGTTTCGTCCAACCTCACGATTGCCCTTCAACTTTCTGCCCGCTCACGAAAAGTTTCTCTTGGCTAAATCCTCCCTGATTACAAAATTCCCGAACGTATTTTTTTTAATGTAGAAACAACTTCTCGACTCCAAAAATTCGTGATGAACGTGTGATTATCCAGACACGGATCCACTACATATCTGGTCATCTCCTCCCATCATAATTATCCACGGACCATTTTTTTTAGGACGGCAACCTTACAAATTTGACAAGAAACCTTGACCTATCGAGAAGGAAAGCGATGTTGGTCAATTCAGTCATTTGCTCCACTGATCGGAAGAACCGTTCCATTACGTCAATACGGACCCGTAGACGTCACGTTGGGAATTTTTTTATTCAAACAGGATTTTTCTCCTCGAGCCTATTCCGCAAGGAATTTTATGTATACCTAAGGAACTCGCCTTGGGCATGATTTGCGTGTAAGACTTGAAGGCTCTCCGAGATGTCCATTATAAGAAAGCGAATTACTTGAGTAGCTTTATGCCTAGGAGATGACCGTATCCCAGACTCCAAAGAAGCTATTTCTAAATTTAACTCATTTAGTGCAATTAAATAAAATCCTGACATAGGAGGAAAGTTTAAGGGAGATGTATCAATTTAACTTCAAGAAATTTAACTGGAAATCACAATAAAGTATAATCTTGACTTTATTTAAAAATATTTTTACTATGAAAGATGATTGTGAAGAGATTTCAGTGGATTCTTCGGGAGAAAACTTGTCAAAATTTTAAAATTATACCCATAAGATTAGACAATCGCGTTTAAGTCACTGCTTCCGACGCATTATATACATTTTTGAGCACTCTGAAGGTAAATTCACACACAAAAAAATCAATTATTTTATGAAAGATTCAAGGATTGCTGGCTCCATTATACGAGTCATAGGAAGGTATAAATTACGAAAAGAAAGAGTCTTGAAAAGAAAGACCATCGTTTGAATTATAAAAAAATATAAAGACATAACTGCAAACTAATTGGAAGATTGCAAGCCAATCAACAAATATGAAAATCATATTTGTTGGTTGGCTTGTAGCTCTGTGGTGTACTCAGTCACGCGACTGGATTTTTTATAAGCTGGTTTTGCTACACCAAACCAATCTCACGAAACTGACTTTTGATGTCTCCTTTATCACACCTAACCTAAAGAAAGAGGTTATTTGTCATCCAAGATATACATATACGCAATTGAAAGGCATTCACAAAACATGAAGCTGCAACAGTCTAGGAAATGCAGCACAAATCTGCAAAACAGGTGTCACGAGTTTTTATGTGAAGGGAGAGATTGTGCTTGGCGTGCGTTGTAATTTACCTTCAAGGACGTCGATGTGGCACTCATTTCTACTCCATCAATGTGAGACCAAGTTCCACGCGCTAGGATTCAAACTATTCATATACAAACGTAATATGTTATAATAAATTATATAATATAATTTATAGCTAGAATAGCTAGAAGCTAGAAAATATCTCGAAATTTCTTTGGAGCATTTGAATTTAATCCTTTCAACAGAATTAATTTTTAATGACCAACAATTTTACGATTCAGTTCGCAATACATATTTATCACCCTTAAGATAGTTTGTGCGAGATATTTCCCTAATTATAAAAATGACCATATTCGAATTTTAATTTTTAATTTTAGCGTCTGTAAGAAGTATGAAGTAGATATTGTGATATTAATGGATCTACATAAGTCGTTGATCTACTCGACTCATTTTTTCACACAGTGTACGGTGAAAACGCCTTCACAATAGGATTTTTTTACGATTCTGTAAAAATTACTGGCGTAGGGAATTGATTATTTTTGTATAAATAATTGAGAAAACATACTAACTAAACAGCATTAGTTTTTTGACGAAATCTAGGCGTTTTTCTTAAAAAAAAGAAGACTCACTCTCGTTCTCAACTACTATGAATTTTCTTTAGGATTTGAATAACTGACTCCCAGAACTTACTCCTCTTATGCCCCTATCATAACATAAAGTAACAAGAACGTGATGTAGTGAAGAGCACTGACCCTGAAGTTGAAAAGCGCACGTAAGACCCGGAGGTAAATGGTAAAAGAGTGAGTGGCACGTGGAAAAGTGATCTTCTACATCCGACGAGACGTTACCCACGATCTTGTTGCCAAGGAAAACACTTTTACCTCAGAAAATAACTTCATGGACATCTGCTGTCACAAGACCTCAGCGTCAAACGGTCACACCTCCTCCTCTCCCGCTTTTGTTAAAATATAAAATCGTACAAGCGAAAAATTCACACCGAAAAACTCATTCGTCTGAACTGGAATTCGAACCCGGATCCCTGAAATTCACTCCCATTACCTTAAACGGCGAGAATATTAGGAATCTGTTTTCATATCTCCATTTCCATTTAAGTTTTCCATAGAGAATTTCGCACGCTTGTATACCCCCTGCAAATGACTCCCGTAAACAGAATGCTTTGAATTCCCTATTGGTGGCTCACATACAATTTATCACCGGTTAAAATTAGAGACAGGAAATTAAAGTTTAAGAATAGAATGAGGAACAGGTGAGCATAACCTGCATTTAGACTTCTTGCTCCATCAGCGTTAGTTTTGACATCGGAGAATCAACTTTTGTAAATTTATTCGTATCGAGTGGTCTCCTATGCACACGAAGTGAGAAACGTGTTCTCAACCGAGATGTTGGCGTCAGAAGAGGTCCGATTTCCGTAGTTCATTCGTCTGTTTTGATGCCATATTTCATAGTCCCAATCAACCTTGAAGAGGGGTAATGAATAGCTTCCAATCGGTTCCGGAGTTGTGCTGGGTTAACTGAAAATTTATCGCGGAAATCGTGTGAGACCTATCGCCGCTAGAGCAAAAAGTGTAAACGCAGGTTAAGGAAGTTACACCGTGACTGTGTGAGTCAAAACTAATAGTGAATCCCATCTTTTAGTTTTCATCGTTTAACAATACTGGTTCATTTACAAATGACAAGTTTCATTTATTATAAAATGCAATTAAGATACTGACTGCAGCGTTACTGAACTAACCAATTTTGACTTCAGTTTTTGTAATTATTTCCTAATAACTTAAAAACTAAATTAGATTGGCGCCATACTTTCACTACCGCCCGAATGTTCTAATGGACATTAATTCTTGAAAATTACATCTATATTAGACAGAAAATTACTATTTTTGCCAATATTTCTTCTATTTTCGGATTCAACGCCATGCTATTACAAGTTCATTTTGCGAAAAAAATTGAGCGGAAAGGTATAATTTTGTTGTTCTTAACTCTTTCTATGAGTAGACTAAATATGAATGAAATAACATTCAAGCCAACTTACGTTGGAACCGTCATAAGTTAATTTAGCGTTAATTTTTCTCCAAAATATCCTTTTAAAAAACAGTATAATTGCCCCCGAATAGTTGTGAAGGGGCCGGGCATCATATCCGAGGAAGGCGGCAGCGACGGGTGTACTCAGAGGACAGCGTCGCATAGCGGCTCGCCTGCATTCCGCTCTGGCCTCCGCCCAATAATTAATCGCAGCTATAAAGGACGATAAGCTGGCGGTTTCCAAGGAGAAAGAAAAACGCTCTCGCACACAAGAAAGCCTCTCCACACACGGCCACTCCAATCGATTGTCATTCCAAGCGTAACCTTCGCCACTATTCGCCGCGAGTTCCTTGCACGGACTAGCATAAAAAGTGATTTAATTCATACTCTGGTTTCTCATAGAAAAATTGTGTCCTCTGTTCGATATGAAAGGAAAAATTTTACCATTCCTTGCCCCTCTTTTCTCGAAATGAACTTGAAATAACACGGTGTGAAATGCTAAAACAGGTAACACGTTTGTATTCCATCCCAAAGTTTTCTCGATGATTCTTCCCATTTTTTAAAGTCAGAAAAGACGGGAAAATTACCTACTCATGTAAATTTTAATAGTAGGTATATATTTTATTTATTTTTGTTATGTGTAGGTTATTTCCCTGTTAATAGCCTAATATGTGGAGGACGGTACTAATGTTTGCAAAATATAAATGTCTCTGTTAAAGTGCAAAGTTGTTGATGGTAGCTACGTGGTTGCTATTGTCAACAACTGTTTACATGAAGCCTATGAATTTGAATTAAGGCAGGTTTAATTTTTCAATTTACAATTTACTTGGGTCGAAAACGAAAATTCGAGGATTTTCCAGATGTGCGTGACGCTATACGAAAAAATGACACCAAAGCCAACGAAATCGGTTCAACCGTGTTCTCCGAGATTAGCATTGGCTTTCATTAGTATAAATTCAAGATGCTGATCTGCCGCAGAATGTGATTATGATCGTTCACGACAAAAATATCGCGGAATGGACGTCTTTTATTCGTTTTCAACGAATTGAAGAAACACATTAGGTGTACACACTATACAGCCTTGAGGTTCTGAAATTCAGTTCCATGACTGTTGTTTGAATGGAAATGTTTAACATGACTATCGAATACTCGATAAAAAATGGAGTTCGAGCAAAAATTGCATGAATATACATATGGATCTAAATCTTCTGCACTACTATGCGAGCAGGAGTGTTGCCTAGCTTTCCGCAAAAGGTAGGTCGCGCTGCAATCGGCATGGTTCCGCTTCTGTGTGTCAAAAATGGCCAGTTTAATAGGGAAGCCAATTCCGGTACCTTTATTTCCAGTATTTTCATTTGAATTACGGCCTTTCATTAATAGAACCACCTTCTCTAGAGTGGCGGCGCTACAATCTGCTTGTTCCTTATTTTTCGGTGCATTCGGAATGTTTGGCAACACCCACTGGGGGCAAGTTTAGGATCCATATATATATTCATGCAAAAGTGATGGATATATGTGAATTTTACAGCGAAAAAACCATAGGCTTGAACGGGGATAATTATTTCTTTTCTCTCCGTGAATTTCATACGATCGTGTATCTCCTAGCGGGTAAAACTCGTTTTAGCATAACTGATTGGAAAAAAAAAGATTACGTCCCAACCCCCCCGCGGTGAACGGCGTACCTGACCCAACGCCCACTATGCCTCCTTCCTCCCCCCCCCTCCCCCACGCCACAACAACCCACCCCTCCCAACGCGTCATCCCCCATACCTATTTTCCGCGTTCCTTCACATACCTCCTCTTCCTCCCACCACCCCTTTCCTCTGCCTCTCCCCCCCATCCAAAAAATTGCATATATATTCTGCAACTTACTGAGCACCTGCACCTGATGATGTCGCCTATGCGACGAAGCCGGTCGACTTGGAATAAAAAAAAACTGTGAAAAAAGTACCACATCTTTTTTGAATTATTTAGAATGGATTTTCACAAAGTGAATCCCGAAACTATCGAGCTTAAAAAAAGAGATAATTAGTAGAATGGGGAAGGCATGAGTGAAAAACATTTGAAGATGATCAGGGAGAGTTCTTTAACGGTTGAGTGATGTAAGAATAGGAGAAAGAAAACACATTTAATTGCTAGTTGTCGACTATAATCACACCGATGTCACTACTATGCCGAAAACACGTTGACTTCACCAAAATATACGTTGTGACAGCCTGTAATGACGAAGATAGAGAACAATCAAAGTGGATGATTCGCGTTTGTTTTAAGAGATTTCCCACCGGAATTGGCGGAATCTTACCCAACGCAGACATTTCCAGCTTCAAGTAAATTAAATTTAATCTTGTGAGCTTACATAATCAAATCCCATCTAAACAAAAGGTTTCCATCATGGCTTAAGAAGTAAGATATTGTAGAGAGAGAAAAGGTTAAGGTTGAGGAAATGGATGGATAATCGTAACTTGGATAATCGTAACTATATCTTCCTATTCCCATTGGCTGTCTGAAACTGGCAAAAGTATAACCGGCCCAAGGAGAGGTAAATACCTACAACTAATAGTTTTAATAATAAAAGTCATGGAACAAGCCAGTAAAAACCCTGTGGTCAAATTAAGCCTTGCTGAATCGGGCCATGCAATTTTGTCGTTGGACGGAACCTCGGCCCTTTGAAGGTAGGCGGCTCCAATGACATCCCCACCTCCCATCCGAACCGGCTCATTGGCTTCTAACCCTGAAAACCATACGCGAATGCTATCACTCTGACACTGAAGGTGACTATCGTTGATTAAGTGGAGTGAAATAATCAACTCGTAAAATCGGGCATACCGGTGTAAGGGCAACACAATCACTATGTTTTTCCAATTCCTTCGAGATTACTCGAAGAAAAATGTTCATCATGCAACGTGGAAAATTTTTCAAATTTCTTTTGTTATAATACGATGATACCTGAAATGCATTTATCTTCATTTGTCGGAGCTGATTTTCCCGCTGAGCTCCAAACATTTCAAGTAATCCGAGTTTCACAAGGGAGAATGGCGTTAATTGTCTTCTTTTAGAGAACTAATTTAAGTCATATCCAGACTTTCAAGGGGAATATAAATAATGAAGGAACACTGAAAGGTGAGACAATACTGAAAAGTAGTTAACAGATTCGTTTACCAAGCCGCCTAAATAACTATCGGTCAGGTCATGCAGTGCAATTTGTATGAAACAGGGAGTCGCACTCACAACTCCCATTCTTTGAAAGAAATTTGATTACCCAAAAGAAAGTATCACCTTCAAATGTTACTGGCATTGTTTAAGAATTAAGGTCGTAAGTTGATAAATTAATAATTATATGCAAGGAATAAACGCACTGGTATGTAAAATTTGACCTGAGAAAAATTATGGCCATAGATGTATATTCACTTGAAATAAGTGCCTCTCACATCGTTCTTAACTAAAAATAAATGCTCCAATTGAAAAAGTTTTCTCATATGTCACTCAAGCGATATTGATTACTGTGAATGATGCCATAAATGAAACGATAGGATATCCCGAGGGGGGAAGTTTATGATAAACTATTCGCGGATGTTTCATAGATGTATGCGAAGCTAATATAGAGATAAAAGAAGGCATCTAATGGCCTACCCACCTAACGGCTAAAAGGCCCTGAGTGATCAAATTGGTACACTCATTGATTAAATGGTCACATTTGCGTTTACCTTGATGGCCCGTGGCATTGAGAAGGAAAGGAAACATTAACTCCAATTTCAACGAGTAAAAAACTCGCAACACCATGCTCTCCAAGGACGTTTCCTGCGTCCGAAATAAGGTGCCATTAATCCGCTTCCGGGCTAAAAAAAAGTGCACTATGGTCTCATTTCTTGATTACAGGGGTAGAGCTCAAGTATGTAACAAACCAAAATAAAACAGCCATTCACTGAGGAGAAACGACTAATGCAAAGGCAAGCTAGTGTACTCAAGGCTTAAACTCAACCGTTTTCAGTTTGAAGACTAGGTATTAATGTAAATAATGGGACAAAAGAACGTCCGAATTGCGCAGTGAGCGGTGAGAGAGTGAAATTTTACTTGACGTCCAGTCAAAACAAAACTCTCAATTCGTTCGAGATCCAAGCATTAGATGTCATTTGCATGGTGAACAGCGTGATTGAAGGCTCATAGGCCAAATACAGCTAGCCAAAAGGAGGAAACGATGAAGCAAACTGGTATTCATTTAACTCGTTTTTAACCTTTATTCATGACTGCTATCGACATACCAGCTCTTCCAAAAGATGTGAACCCAAGAGTAACATTATATATATATATATATATATATATATATATATATATATATATATATATATATATATATATATATATATATATATATATATATATATATATATATATATGTATATATATATAATAATTTGGACAGACGGTGAAAGAAAGAGATAGGAAACATATAATTAAAATTGGACGAAGACACTGGTGATGTGGAAGATGGTAAAGCCGAGAAATCAGAGGGTAAAAATGTGCCGTGGCCGGGACTCGAACCCGGAACCTCCCGATGTCGCGCCGAGTGCTCTACCAGTTGAGCTACCAGAGCACTCGGCGCGACATCGGGAGGTTCCGGGTTCGAGTCCCGGCCACGGCACATTTTTACCCTCTGATTTCTCGGCTTTACCATCTTCCACATCACCAGTGTCTTCGTCCAATTTTAATTATATGTTTCCTATCTCTTTCTTTCACCGTCTGTCCAAATTATTATATATTTATTCGCCTAAAGGCGGTGTGTGAGTGAGTGAACGAAATATATATATATATATATATATTTCGTTCACTCACTCACACACCGCCTTTAGGCGAATAAATATATATATATAATCTTTGGAAGTTTTCGCCAATTGGCCACAAATATATAAATTCAAACTTACAGGAGGTAGGAGAAATAGGAAAAGATAAAGAATTCGTTCTTACGGAACGTTTCGAACCAGTTGGTCCTTCGTCAGCTCTAGAAGTCTAGATATATATATATATATATATAAATATTTCGTCCAAACTGGTGGTGAAAGAAAGAGGATAGGGAACACATAAAATGTGAAAATACAATGGTGATGTGAAGATGGAATGATGGCCGATTCCAAGTGAAAAAACGAATTTTTTCACGAAACGAATTCTACACGAATTTCTTTCACTTGGAATCGGCCATCATTCCATCTTCACATCACCATTGTATTGTCCAATGTTATATGTTTCCTAACCTCTTTCTTTCACCACCTGTTTGAACGAAATATTATATATATATATATATATATACACACATATATATACCTGTTTGAACGAAATATTATATATATATATATATATATATATATATATATATATATATATATACACACATATATTGTTCCTGCATTCCTTTATTTTTTATCTTTACAGAGTATTACTTCTTATTGCTTCGGAAATACATAGATGCTTTTTAAAATTAACAATTATAAATTACCTAAAGGTACTGAATAATAATGTCGAGACAAAAGGCATAAGAAAAGATTCTCCGAAGACGAGTTCTATTAGCATTTCCACATCCAGAGAATAATGCTTCATCTCTAAGCACATGTGGAAGATTATCATGCAACTAACCGATGGAGTGACGGTAAAATTGTCGTATCCCCGCGGAAAGAGTGGCCTTGCTAAAGACTTGTGACGATTTCGTCATCTCTGCTGCATCTCGCTAGAGATCCTAAGAAGTGGAGAGTTGGCAGGAAGATATTACTAAGAAAGGCCTCAAGGACCCGCTGTAAGAAAATGTACGCCCTCGAACATCTGCAAGGAGAGATATGTAGAGGTATTGAGGCAAGAAGCATCCACAGTAAATGCTTGTCTTTCGTCGAAAAAATTCTTGAAAGTCAAGCAATGAGCTATTTAGCGGTTCCTCTTGTTAATAGTGGGGTGTAGAGCCAACGGTTTTAGGCATGAATTTGTGAAATAGAATGTCAAAATGTTAGCGTAACAATGAATACTGTCCACATATAAATTTAACATACAAAACGACAAGTATATTGTAGTGATGCGTACGTGTCGAAACGTGTCGCTGTAACAAATAAAAGTTACCAGTGAAGAGAGCCTATTGTTTAATCCAAGTTATGAAGGAGGGGATCTAATGCACCCGTAACAGGCACCTCCCAAGACAAAAATTTAGTGCAGCTTCCCGGAGGACCACTTTCCTATGCACAAAATATGAAGGAGGATTTTAATAATTATTCATTACAGGACAAGGGCTCAGTTAAAATATTTGGAGTACGCTGGTGGTAGCTAAAACAAAGAAATTAAGAGACCTGATGCAACACGAATCGTAACAACAAAGTGTCGAAAAGAGTTGAAACAAAAAATGCAACTTTTGGACTAGTACCTCCTCTCATTTTTGTTGATTCCCAAAAATAATTAGATGAAGACACAAGGAAATTACTTTCACGAGTTAACTCCACATAAAATAGAAGACAGCAATATGTTACCGAGAAGAAGAAGAAGTTGCTGAGAAAAAATAGGAGGTATATTTATAAGTTATAGTTAATCATGGGATAAGGACCACTATGTAGAAGAGAACACAACCAGAATATTAATTACAGCAAGCGTAGAAACTTTTTACGACAATTACATACAAAAGAAAGGGAAAAGAGATGGAAGAATTCCTGGATTGAAACTTATAAGGTTTCAGGAAAAGATAGGAGTAACAGAGTTGTAACCTTAAGATCTAATAGAAAAGAGGATGCAAAGTTAGTGCTATGGAAAGATGAAAGCGAAATAAATAACCGAATCGAAATGTAACCGAAAATGAAAATGTATGGAAATGTAATAAAAATATATGGAAACATTTTGGACCTAAATTCTGATTTTTACGAATTAAGGTGTTCATTCCCGGTTCTCGCATAGTTTTTCGGTCCTCATCGTTTAAAACTTTAATGCCTCGGCTAAATGAAACAAATGAGAGTCGGCTGTCTAATACGAAGGACTGCTGAGAGATATCAGGGCCGTACGCCATGCCGGCTAGAGTAAGTGACGGTTGTTTATAGTTTCTTCCCTCTACCAGAGGCCTTCCACTAACTGTTTTGAAACAAAACTAAAAACACCTCTTTTTAGCGCATCTTCAAATTTCATTCAATTCAAAAGTTTTCTGTCAATTGTTCGTCAATAAGTCTTTCGTTGAATGAAATATTTTCGCTCCAGTCTGGAGTGTAACTAATTATTTAGTTCCATTTAGGATCACATGCATCATGCAATCGGAACAGCCAACTTCATCGACATGGAGAAAGCACTTGACACACCTTTCGCCCTCCCTTTTCGCCTCTTTCCGTCATGGAAACCTTGAATGAATTTTGCACTTTGTGCCAGGCGACACAGTTCGCCGTGCAACTGCTGAAAGTAGACTCGTCATCCATTGCCATCGTCACCGTAATAATTTTCAGTGCCGCCAGGCCTCACGGACGCAAAACGAAAGCAGACTTCTGGCCGGAGGAGAAAATTGCAAAAGAAAAAAAATAAGACTGTCCTCACGGTCACCGAAGCGCGTTAGCTGAGACGGGGCAAGTCGACAATAGTGAAATCTTTTAAATCTAATGGGCTTTACCAGAACCTGGGGGGCTATTCTGTATGTTCTCGGACTTTTCGAGCCTCAAAAGTGACGAAATTTTGAAGTCACAGCCTCTAAAATTTCAAATAGGGCCATTCAAAAGCTGAGATTTGTCAGGAGAAAGTGACGTCACGTTTACGGATTTTCCGAGGTCCGACCATGTCGAGTCCTTACTGAATAAGGCCCCTGGATGATTGGGAATAAGACATTTGGAGGGTGGACACTTTTCGACTTGGTTGCACGACACGACTAAGGTCAGTTGCACTTCAGCACGAGCTCCGTGGGTGTTATGGTGGTGGCGAAACATGGTGGAAGAGGCTGCACGCTCCGTAACTTTTAGGAGGGGAGGGTCCGCGTGGAAAGGGGTCGGCTAAGGAGCGGAAGGGAGAGAGCACGTGATAGCGAACGCTATAAAACTTATAACAGCATATAACTTTAGACGGCGTGAAAGAGTCAGCAGCGCGACACATGCGATTCAAACAAAGCTGCATATTAATGTACGCTGATGTTAGTCCACAACCCATCGGAGAAGCCTATTAAAGCGTTGGATCAAAACCTTTTGATGTTAAAAACAGACAACACTTTGTAGTTGGCACCTTGGGATCCCTGGCAGTCGAATGCAGAGACCACTTTACTCACCCAAGCGAATCCAATTCGCTGGGAATGGGCTCTTCCACTGAAAAGGACCTTCTGCGCAACTGCCATCAGGTTTCACTACCACTCTACAGCGTGGTCACTCGATTTCTATTTTCAAAATTAAGGAGTATTCCAGGTATCCCGGGAGGAGGATCACAATTTCCGAGAAGATTACGTTTTGAGTTGTCTAAGAAGGTGAAGATCATGCATTTCAAATGAGCCAGCTATTTATCATTGAAGCAGTGGGATTTCCGGGATGTCTTACGCGTTGGTTCAACTTCTGCGACGACAGTTTAGCCGGAGTTGCAGCAGGCGTCTTTAGTTCTTGGTGCAGGTTTTTGCCCGTCTTATGTAAGTCTTCGGTATTCTCAGGTGTTGGTCCTGATCGATGTGTTCTTGGGAGAGATGTTTCCGTGCGTTTGAGAGCGCATAACTGTCATTCCTGTTGAAGATGGGTGTATTTGATATTTCAATGGCTTTTCGGATGAGTCTGGGATAGTGATAAGTTTCTCAAGCAAAGAGTTTGGCATTTCCAAAGTCGATATTATACTAGGGTCCTTTCCGCGATGAAGGAACGGCGCAACTGCCTGTTCTGCTCATCGGGGGTGAAACTGTCGTCGTGGAAAATGAATCAACGCGGAAGACATCCCGAAAATCACGCTGCTTCAACTACTCCACTCCACGAAAGCCGTCATCAAGATTCAACGATTACCATACCTAAACTGTCATTTATCTTATTTATTTAAAACATTGTTCACACACAGCAGTAGCGCCAATTTACAGTGAAAATTTAACAATAAACATGACAGAGGATAAAAATACAATAACAACATAAAAATCAACAACGCAGAGCCCAACATGGAAAGGGGAAATATTTAATTTGTAGACAGGTGGGACATAGCTTGGGTGGTGAAATGGTTACATGATAAATAAAAAGGATCGACAGTGTGAGGGAATGAATTAAGAAGGGAGGAGAGGCGAAATAAAGGTGAGCGCTGGGTGAGTGATATCCTAGGAATAGGCAGGTGGAGTAGTGAATGCGTTCGGGTGGATCGAGTTGGTATCCTAAAGTTGAAGAGAGAAAGCAGTTCAGGGAAATCAACGGTCGAGTTAAGGGTATTGTGGAGAAGTTTTAAATCAGTCTGTGGTTTTGGAGATTAGAAATGGAAAGAGAAGACAGAATAGCATTTGAGGACATATTGCGGAAATGTGGGACTCTGTATTTGACTATTTTGGCAAATAAATGGGGAATCAATCAAGGGATTTTAGATTGGTCGGGGCTGATATGGACCATATTGGGGAGCAATATGATACTAGTGGAAGGACAATTGTTGAGAAGTAGGAATGACAAAGAAGAGAAGTCAAGGTAAATGGCATCAAGTTGAGTTGACTTATCTATTGCACTGACGGCATGGTGTTGAAAGACAGCAAGATTATTTAAACATGATCTTCCTGGGAGGAAACCATGTTGCTGAGAAGATAAAAAAGGCGAGGTGAAATAGTAAATCCTGTTCAGAATAATACGCTCACAAACGGAAGAAAGGAACGGAAGCAATGAGATGGGGCGATAGTTTGAAACATCATTCTTGGGACCTTTTTTATGTATCGGAGTAACGTTGGCGCACTTCCATTGAGGAGAGAAGGTTCATAGGGAAAAAACAGCGATTGACTAAGAGGGTTAAAGGTTGTGAGAGGGATACAGTTGCGAATGAATTTAGAGTTGAGACCACCATTATTTAAATGCATACAAAACAACTTGAACATGGTGTTATTTGAAATAAATATGGCTTGTAGATATTTAACAAAAGAAAAGAGCTGTGTAAATATTTACTCTAGAAGATTAAAATCAATCCGAAACCCTTGAAAAGACAAAAATGCATACTGTTTTGGCATACAGGGATGGGAACCTGGTAGGGAAAATTTATAAAACTTGAAAATTAGATGTGTTAATGCAAGCATAAGAAAAACTAAATGTAATAATAAGACAAAATAGGCAAATATATAAAAGTTTTACGTAGACCAATACAGAAGTTATAAATTATCGGCCACTGCAACGATTTCATGCTTTGATGCGAAACTATATTCCCGTCAACAACATAATACGGGACCAAGTCCGAGATTCCGGAAATTTACACCAGCATTGCTCCTGGGCATAATTAAAAAAGGGGTAAATTCTCAAATGATATAAAAATGGGATTTCCCGGAATTTTCAAGAAATTCCAACGGCTTTCAAGGATTTCAAGGAGGTGTGGCCATCCAGGTATGATCATCTAACAATAAAAATTACTTGCGATGAACCAAGGAGGTAAAATTACGGAAAAAGTATTAGGCAATGTCGTAGAAGTTCAATAAATATATCGGATTTTCGTGGCGTAAAATTGGAAGACTTGGGCCGAAGGTCCGTGAGTAAATGTTGGTCAATTCTTCAAAGGGATATTTCCTTATTTTAGTTGATAACAATAATATTTCCAACGTTTCAACAATTTGAATCCCTAAGGACGATATGCTAGTAGCGCCATTACGAAATGTCGACAATCACGGAGTTCCTGACCCGGAGGAGATCCCGGAAAGAATGAAGGCATCTGATACGTCAGGAAATTGCAAGATTTTTCAATACACCCAATTCCATACGGCTAATACCCGACATATTATATTGGATCCCCTAGACCCACGACAGATTCAATGACGAATTGTAGTAATAGGCTTCTGAAACACTTCATTACGATATATTCCAATTTCCTATTTCATCACAATTTTTTATTCTTGTCTCCCTTCATGTCGTTTAAGACATCTATATTCTGTCTTCTTCTCTTCCGTTTATCTTGGCATATCGCTTTCATCACGTCATTCAGGACCATTAACTTCTCAATTCATTCAAACTCGTCCATTAAAACCTCTTAACTTCATTGACTTAACTATAATCTGAGGTTTCAGGCGTGATGGAGTGGAAACGGAACATAACTGCAATTAATGAAAATGAACAATTTCAATAGGTCTAAAACTCATTGCACGACCGGTTTCCCTTTTTACAGCATCTTCAGGATATTTATTATATAATGCCACTCCTGAAGATGCTGTAAAAAGCGAAACTGGTCGTGCATTGAATGTTATACCTGTAGAAATTGCTAATTTTCATTAATTGCAATTCATTGGATATAATACAATAACTTTCTCTCCACCCATCATATTTTTATTCCCTTCGATTCAACTTATAGTTCTTCAAGCATAGTCTCAAGTTTGTTTCTCAAAGACAACAGTCTGAACCAACTATATCAACTACAAATTTATTTATTAATGCTAATTTACGGAAATAAACTTTTATTAATTCCAACACATTTAAACGAAATATTTATTACATGATGCCTCTTCTTTAAATCAATTTTCTGACTACTGAAAGTAACAGTTTCAAAATGTAATCTTACAATCACACAAGTAAATGCGATTTCTATGGTGCTTTTAAAACAATAGAAACTAGTTTGCATAAGGGTTAAGATAAAGACTGCTACAATTTTTCCTGCATTTTCAGTGATATTCCGCTAAGTAGCGCATATTGTGATATTTCATCATCAAGACTGCAACTCTTGGAATGAAAACTTATTCCCTCAAGATAAAAGCTAAAGAGAAATCTCGTCTGAACCTTAAAATTCTCGTTTTTCAAGTTGAGAAACACCTTTTCCTTAATGAATACAACTAATCTCTACTAAACATACGGAAATTCAGGAGCACGGCTTATACTGCAAACAAATAGAAAGGATTCTATCGACTAAAACCAACTTGTTTAGTTTACATTCAATGAAAACCAATTTTGTTCAAAATTTCCGGGAGTCTTTACCACTTCTTAAGGCCGCAATCCGCCCTTGGGGCTGAGGTGTATACCTTGACATTTTTATTCTCTCAAAAGAAGAAATAAATTGGAGAGAGAGAAGACATTTCAGTCATTACGGCAACGACTGGCGTACTGTGGACCGATGATATAGAGGAGGAACCATCAAAGGTTATGGACAAGCACTTTTCCCGGAATTAGGATCGTAAATCTCCAACAACCGCCAGCTGCATCCCATCCCTCGAGCTGAGTCTTTTAGTGGAGCTGAAGGATTTGAGAATGGGCATTTAAGATTTCTAATCGAAGTTCGAGTCCAAGAAGTAATTCTTAATTCAGATCGAGAAAAGTCGGCTCCGTGGTAGAAAGCAAGCAGAGCTACCATTGTAGGTGCTTTAAAGGAACTTTCGCTTCAATAAATTTTAGTGATTTCACAGAGGGAAAAAAGTTTGAATTCAACAATGTCAGAATCAGAGTAAATCTAAGATTAACATCCGAGGGTGGACTTCGTTTCTCCAATAAAATTATATTTCTCCGATGATCACTATTTCTTGGAACGCTAATATTTTTACAAATTAAACCTCGTTTAAATCCTAATATCAACAACTTTCTCCGATTAAATTGGTAAGTATATTGCTGATACAGTCAATGGCTCACTCATATTCTCCATCATCTTTCATTACATTATCTCATACTACATTCTAACTTCCATTCTTATCCCTAGAATACTACCTAAAACCAAAGCATTTGAAATCAATCTTCAGTAATTCAACGGATATTTCACTTTTATGCCTTCCTAACCATGGAATTATATAACCACACCAAGGTATAATTTAATTTGATCAAAGTGATTGAAAGTCACCACAGAAATTTTCGCAGAAGTTTCGTACTCCTAGTTACCGCGAATAATCTACCGATTTTACTGTAGTATTAAATTTGAACTACGTTGCTATTACTTATCTACCCTTCAAATGAACTTCGAATTGTGGAAAAAGACACAGAAAACAATACAAATATGATTTTGATGACCATGTACAGAAGGGATGAAAGTCATTCATAGCTCAAGTAGTAGGACTCAAGAAGGTTGAAAACTGCTTCTGGTCGTTTCCGGAAGATTATATGCTTCCCCTAGAATAATTTTTGGACGTGAAATACACGGGCATCCACTTTTTGGAATTAATACTTGGATTTGAATAACAATTACTACAGTGGGCGCAAAAATTATTCGACCCTGAGTTTGAGGCGGAATATAAAGAGGATGGATGCCTGGGCCGATTGTAATGAAACGAACGTCGACACGTTGTATGCTTTATTTTCCATAGAATGGTTGGCATTACGATTTTTATCATTCTAATTGAAATGCTGTCACACCCATGTCCCTACGACTCATACTAACGGAGATATAGTTGCCCCGAAAAAACAACAACAGATCTATAACAAAGTTTAAACATTGAAACATCCATAAAACTCTTAAAAAGGTAGAGAAAATGTTGTGTTAAAAGCTGACGGTGATTAAGCGAAGAGTAATTATGCAGTAATCCGGCAAAGTTCGGAATTTCTGCAAAAGACTTTTAAAAAATGGGCTCTATTTTTCACTCCCGCGCGAGAAACAGCGTTTCGGAAAAAATTGAATAGATCGTAGTTACACCCATTCAATGGAAAATAAAACAGGTCACGTGTGGATATTTGTTTCATTGCAATCGGCGCAGGCATTCTCTTTATATTCGGCCTCAAACTCAGGGTCGCGTAATTTTTGCGCCGACAGTAGGTGTCGAGTAGCTTATATTACTGGTCAGATCAAGTCATTCTGACGACTTTAGATGGACAAAGTGTCTACATGTTATGGGGTAAGATAGAGATCCCCTTCGACCAAAACCCTCGTCTCACGACAGAATCACAAGTACGCACTTAAAGTACAGACTGTACACATTAAAAACTATTTTTTGAAGGTTAATACGTATTCATAAAATAGAATCGAGTTCAGTAGTTAATCTTTAAACTAGAGCAATATTTAATATGGGGAAAGAAAAACTTGACAATATACTATGTGGAATCATACTTCAACGGTATAAATCACACGTAATCGCAAAATCGACATAAAATTATCGTGAAGGACACATACCACAGCGGGAAAAATCAAGGATATGGCTTTAGCATTGAAAAAAAAAATCAAAACTCACTGCAGGAAAACACTCGCTATGGGAGGCAGTGCGAGCAACCAGCGGAAACTACATCCAGAGAAGCAAAGATTCATCAGTCTTGGGATATGTATTGTGACAACAGTGAGAAGCGTTTCTCCAGACTCAAGAATAAGCGAACAGAATAAAGTCAGCGCTGGGTTCCAAGGTGGATCAATATCAGATAGCGATATGGACCAACTCATCATCACTCGTAAAGAAATCCGTTAATGGCGAAGATCACTTTAAAACTTTGAATTCAGATGTTTCTACGGAATTTGGTAAGTACGCATTTATCATTTAGCTCGATCTAAACCTTCCACGCGAGATCTGGATCTTCTTGTGGTTAAATTACAGCGAGAAGAAAGCAGCTTCCTAGGCACACTAACAGCTTTTCATCTGGATAACCACTTAGACTCTTTTATAAATTTGAAGGGGAAAAAAACACTTTTCTGAGGTTAATGGCTTGGACCGTTTTCAATATTTCGACATTTCAGTATTATTGGAAATTTTAAAACAGAAATTAGATCCAATGTTGAGATTGTTAACGAGAATCCACTCTAATGTTAACGAGTGAAAATTTACGGAGAAAGCAATAAAAAATCACGTGTTTTACTAAAGTAGAGAATTCATTATCACAGGTTTTAGCTACCTTATCATTTGATTCAGTAGCTTCTTCTATCTTAAAATTACTTGTGTACACGTATCAATCATTCAGAAAGATCAGCCGTCCTTTTTGAGGCAGTGATGAAAACATAATTAAAATTCGATTATACTGGGAGTGGGGTGGGATTGGGAGTCTCGTGATTATGACGTAAAGCGAACGAAAGTTTACGTAACGGGGAGACAAAATAGGTCGAGTTCGATTTTCAGCAATGTCGAAAGGAGAAGCATTTCCCTTTCATTTCTCTTTCACTGTGGACTCGTTTCTTAAAGGTTTCCAAGAATGTTCGAATAAGCCTATGCACGGACATGGTGAATGCGATGAACTGAAGGAATGTGCAGTATTTCGCGTCAATTGGGGGATTCGAATGCTTTTTCGATACTACCGTTGAAATAAAATTTGCAAAGGTTTTCAAATAAATTTACAGAGATGCTTCGAAAAATTTAAGCCTAATGGCCAAATAAATAATATTAGAAATTTGCATTATTTTCTGTTTCAGCAAAACGACCTCTGACGTCACTTCAGCCATCGATCAAAGGCCCGTGGTTCGATTGCCGGTGAAGACGGATATTTTTTCAAAGTATTTTATAAATATTCATACTGTTGTATTTCCGTCAGAAGTGGACATCTTCACAAAAGCCTTTTTAAGGCATCTTTTAGAATGTATAGTGAAGAAGCAATGGATGAAATGACGTCACGGCCGTTATGGGAAGGTTTCCCGTCCATTCAACTTTAGACTCCAATACCTCTGGCAATTTTTGAAATCTTTAGGAGATGATTTGCAAATGATCATTTGTCATGGCCCCCTGCACGACAAAGTAAAAAATAAATCTTGATAACCCCCATTATGCAAGGGTGAGAAGGAAAATCAGATTTTTTTATCGGAGGAAATAGAGGACTGCATTCTTAACCGTCACCACGAGCAGGCAAAAACCACCGCGTCACGATTCAATCGAAGTCGTTTTATCGGTCAGCTTGTTTGAGGGAGTGAGTAAGTTAATGGAAGTTCTACGCGGGGTATGCAAATGTGCTTGCGTTCAGACTCAAAATAAATTGCCGCGAACTGCGAGGACGACTGCTTAGGAGATAGAGCGGCGACTATTTTCTTTGCGGTAATTTGAGCATTCGCGAATTCTTTGCCCTGCAAATAATCGCAGATTCTCCATGCTAAAATTTTAATTGAACTTAAATGCTCAACTTTCTTCGCATCTAACCGGTAAATTTTCTCCGCAAACAAAGGCGCCGTGTATTGCACCGTAAAATTCACACCCGTTACTGTGGACACGAGCGGATAAATACCCACTGAATTTTCAGAAAACATTTGCGTGTTGCATTCATTCCACGCACACTGATGCAATAATTACCAAGAAACTAAATAAGCAGCATTATACGTATAAAATTGTGCAATGTGTTGCATCGAGAAAGTCACTGTAGTCGTTAGGGAAAAAACGGAGGAGTTGAAATTATTAATTTTGAACTCCACATAATGATTTTTACCAAAACGATCCAAGTTTCGGCACTGTCATCTTCAGGCCGACCTGACAGGCCACGAGGACCAAACAACATGACATAAAGAGTTGAAAACAAATAAAATACAAATGACAAGAAATAACAACAACAATTGAGAACAAATCACGATGACAGGTCATTTTTCATAAAATCATTAAGTGGAATCCACTAACAATAAGTTACATATTTTCAATTCATTCGTGATGGAAAACTTCCACAAAATAACGTCTGAAACAGTTTCATCCGTTCAGGTAAAAATTTAAATCGCTAAACAAATAAATAAAGTTTATTTCTGTTCACAAAATGTTTCAGCGCCTATGGGTCGTTAAATTCGTACCTGAGGATGATGCTTAGACGTCCAAACGCGTTGTACAATTAAACATTCAGTGAACTGAACTAAACTTTATTTACTTAAGTTCACAGTGCTGATCCACCATATCTCGCCAGACATCGTTGAATGTAGTTAAAAATTATTGATTTTCTGAAATGATACTCTTCTACGTTCCACTTTTACATTTCAATTAAAAGCGGAAAGAAGGGTGATTAACGTCTCTGCGAAAGATAACGAGCCCAGCACATCTATTCGATCGCAGTGCGTCGCATTCTTCTCGGTGGGAAAAACAGCAACGGGTAGAAATCTCCTCCTCCGGGTGTCATCGCATTGAGGTCTCCCTCCGCCGAAGAGGACAGGTAAATTTTTCATGGGCGTAAACGCGTATAACCAGTTAAACCGGAGGATGACTGAAAGTTCTCTTCCTCATTAGGCAACGATTCGAATCCCACTTTAGACATGAAATCATTGTATGATGCCATCACTTTCGTTTACAGAGTATGAACCTGCCGAATGATTAACCGACTGATGTTCATGTCTCGGGGATGAACCATCGCGCCATATGGCATCTCTCGGCACGCCGAGGGTCAAAAAGTCACACATTTAAAATGAAGAACAGATGAAAGCATAGAGCACGATTACACAAAAACCAACTGAAGAACTCCCAAGAATGCACAACCAACCACGCTTAGGGAAAAACGTGAAATTTTTGTGCATCTTAAACGGAGAATTGCACAATTAACTAGAATAATAGCAAGATGATAATGACAATCAAATTTTAAAGTCATGAACAAAAATGGAGCCAAACGTGTTACCATTTTCTACTTTGTGAGCTCACAGTACTGTACAAATATATTTTCCCAGTTCAAATAATCTCAACTGTTGCATGTACGATACTAGATGTCTCCAAAGAATTCACAGTGCATTCATGCCATCTCCTCTCTTGATAGCGAAGCTGAGCGGAAAGTCATATCCGGGTGCTCTAGAGGTACACGATAAGTCAAACCGATAGAATGCCCTACTGTCACGAAGGCTAAGGACACACATTTAAGAATGTTAAGAGAGCAGAAAAATTTAATGAATTTAAATTAGATAAAAAATTGTTCTTAAACATCTGTAATGAGGACATATTGAAGTATATTATGAAATAAGTAAAATATGGAAATGCAAGAAACCCTTATTTTTTGTAAACGTCTCACTTAAATATGATCCCGACCACCGATATTAGAGGAAACAGTCAATATACAAAAATGTCAAAATTAATGCATCAAAAAAGCTAATACATATTTCCCCATTGGCCTGTTCAATCTTAGTTTAGACCAAATTTGATATTAGAAACATATTACTTACGAGTTTACCTATATTATAAGTATTTGGTGTGGTAATATTCCCTGTGCGCCAACATCAAATTCACATTTAGTAGCGGGGGTAGAAAACAAAAGTGAATATTGCAAGTGGTGCGTGATATTCCACGACCAAAACATTTATATACATTTCTTTAACTCCTCGCCCCGTAACTTAAGGAGAATTAAACACTTCAAAACAGCCATCAGCACATAAAGTCAACAATTTCATTAGCTGCCGCAAAACTCGACGGCTAACGAGAACAAACTCGTTCGGAGAAAGGATACGCAAGAATTCAGGTTGGTGGTTTTTACGATTCATCCCATATTGGATCTGACATTTGCAATGACCAGATATTAAGACCTTTAAAGTTTAAAAAATATGGCAAAACGAATGCAACACCACCAATGGATCCGCGAGTTCTTTTTAAGGCTAATAATCACGATGGAACTTATCTCAATCGAAGAGATATCCTTTTCGGCAAAATGATAGTTTTTTTCTCAACGGCAATCAAATCGGCGTGATAATCTTCGACAATTTTCTCAGCTAATAGATGGGACCTTGTTCCTGACCAACAACTGAAAAGTTTCCGCAATAGCTTCAACCCGTTTCGAAATCTCTTCTATTTTAGAAAGCAATGGCATAAGCTGTTATCATACAGGTTACAAATATTAGCATTTTTTCAATCCAAAATTAATTATCTCAGCATCAAAAGAGGTAGGAAGATAATCATTTGAAATCTACAATTTTCAAAATGATGAATTTGAAAATAGCCATCGTTATATAAAAATAACTTAAATGAATAACAAGAAAAAAGAATTAAAAACACTAAACACCACGAATTCCCTAAAATGTACATCCTAATGGAAACATGTAAGACCAATCTTCATCATGGCTCCCTTGCTAAAAATTATCCCAGGATTGAAATAAGTACCCTCATATTCCTTATGCTGTGATAGTGTGCGTTTATCAATCCTAGGAAAGAGGAAAAGTACTGTTATATCAAATTGAGGTGTGTTACGCAGAGGATAGGTACATCTGCAATGGAATTTAACGATATCAACGACGAAAGGAGGAATAGAGAACGGCACTAAAAACAATTGATACTGCAAACACCGAATTGCTAAGAAGCATGAAATTAACAGGACAGGCGGGCTAATTATCCCAGCAATTAGACAAGGATTTGCATTTGGCTGCTTTCATCCCCTGCATAAGTCACATCCGAACAACACACCGAGCCCGCAAATAAGAGGAGGAAGACAGTTGATCACGCGCTCTGACGCAAGAGAGTACGCTCGGGTACCTCAATAACATTTTCAATCCGAAAACATTGGGAGAAAGTCGTGTTTCCACTTATTACTACTCTTTCTAAAAGCTTCAAAACTCTTGAGAAACTTATTCATCAAGGCAGCTTGTCATACAGGCAAATGGAAATCGGAAAATATTTATTCCGAGCTGATAGTGCGAGGACCGCAAACCTAAAATATCAATTTGAGCGCTAGCTTTTGACTTTCGGATGCTCTTCGAAGGCTATTCCAGCAATCATCGGCGGACTAACACCACAGATCACAAAATGAGGGGACATCTCTGGACATTAACATGAATCCACATCTCCTTTGGCTTCTATGGAGAAAAGGTGTTCGGACTTAAAAAAAATTGCAGCAACTTCGTCAAGGAAACTCTCCACATTCTCTAGTAAATGCTTAATGCAATTTCTTAATTGTGATATTCTCCCCACCACGTACGCAAAATCATAAATGATAATACCTAGGTATTCCGTTTGCGCAAAACGTGAACGAAGTCAGAAATATTTGACCTCAGTCGGTATCCACAATTGTTTTCATTGTCAGTAATATTTGATAGAAGATGAATTATCAAAGAAAACAACAAGAAGCGAAACAAAGCATAAAGAGATTCAGGAAAGGCGTGCATCGCTCTTTTACTGATTCTCTGAGTAGTGGTTCCTGAGATGGAAGGATATTGATTTCAGCTCAATGCATAAAAATGAACGCAATAATATGGAGAATGCAAATTCTGCGAAAGCTGTTGAGAATACGGAAAAGAAAATGAAAGGCCTCCGCCAATAAAGTTACTTTCATCGCTGCGACATACTACGTCCCGAATTAAGATGTTTGACCCTTGGTGATATTTAAAACTCGCGCGATAAAACACTGACAGAGGCGTGTAGTAGAATGTTCGGATTCAAGACTCTATTCCAATGGCAAGGAATATTGTGAATCATTATTCGTACATTGAAATTTTAAAATCCGAGGCATAGAAGATCTTTGACCCTACTAAGTTTTTCCTTCGACTAATTCTCCACGCAAGAGGACAAACAGGGCACGAGGCGTGAAATACGTCTAGCGATGTAACTGGACACCTAAAGGAAGAAAATATTTTCCCATTACTCACTCCATTATAAGGGTAGAATCAGTTGAAATTTTCCGTAAAAACAGGAGAAGGGCGAAGGCCACCGGACGAATGAAAACATTCTGGTAGAGAGAGATAGAGGAAGTGAATGGCAATGCCCCTTCCATAACTTGAAGAACTTCCGTCAACAGTTCCTTCCATAACATGGGAATTTCACCAGCCCTACAACATTTCGATGAAGCCATTGAACTCAATGAGGTGGCATAATACAGAATGGGCACCCTCTCAGAAAACATCTCCATTTGTAAATCCATTTTTCGCATACATTTTGGAAACTATTCTCACGAAGAGACATGCGTCACTCAAAATGCATCAACAAGCCTTCATTACAAAGGATTATATTCATTTGCTGGCCCGGTACAAGTTATTCCGTGCAATCCCTTACTAGTATGCTACAAACCAACATTCCGATACTGCCAATCCGATGCTGATAAAGCACAAATATTTATTTTTCAACAGCGGCAAGAATGTTAGCATGCTTCTGTATTTTTCATCGGTAAAGTAAATAATCTTTCCCACAGTATAAAGCATTTAAGCTTATCACGCATCATATTCCTATTAACGTCTGCTAACGAGTGTATGGCAGTTAAAATAGCAATTTTAAAAATGTATAAACTTAAAAAGTTTTGTTTCATTTATGATTTTTATGAATTTCTATAACTAATAAACAAAACTATATCAATTCAAAATTTTAGTTGTAAGCTTCATAAGTTCCGCGGACGCGATGAAAGATACCTGACTGATAGGATATATGTGAGGAAAATTAAACCAATAACCTAATCTCTCTTTTGAGTTCAATCCTTGATAATGGCAACTGGTGGTCCGTAAGGATTCTCCAAAACTTTTCCCATGAAATGGGAAATTCTGGCTGATATTGAAGTCTGCATATAGGCCCGGAAAACCTATGACTCTTCCTTTCTTCCTAAAAAAATACAAACTGATACTCCATGAAATGTCTGAATATTTTGAAATTTCCGACCATGAGATAGGGGTACAAAGGACGATGACAAATAAACTGGACACATAAGGAGACAAAGAAGTGATATGTTATGAAAATATTGGAAGTCGGAGAGGAAGCTGAAGGAAGAAACAATGAAGGGAGAAGAAACTGTGAGGTAACGGGATGCTGAAGGAAGAAGTAAGTGATCAGATATCGTTTTAAGGATAGACTAATTAACGGAAAGTAGATGGAACGGACTAAGCAATAGCATTTGATGCGTAACAAAGACGTTGATACTGCGATAGGGTGCAAATCATTCGCCAAACAAAGTGTTTGATAAGGTGGGTGGAAGAAAAGGAATTAAGGAAAATTCGAAGGAACAGAACAAGTGGATGGAGTAAGCATAAGGAGACACTGAAAAGCCGATGGCCGTTCAGTATGGGTCTGTATTGGACTGAGACAGGAATATTGGACTTCAAGATTGGCGATATAAAATTATTCTTCCCTAAACGGTCCCTCTCGTTACTCGTGCCCTAGGGCACTAAAAAAGTTTCACAATAAAGGTGAGAGTTTTTACTCAACATAAGTTGAAAATGGAAGAAAATAACGGTTCAAAAGCTAACAGGGTTGCTGTAGAGTAGAAATTCCGAATTTACAGGTTTTCCAGGCAAAACTTTTTATTTTTCGTTCTCGGGTGTGTATCAGAAATAAGGTGCAAGAATAGGAGCACCTCCTCACATGAACGCAACTTCAAAGTCAAACAAACGGAGCGTCGGCGGCGCAATCACTCTGGGGGGAAATCGGCTTCCGTTCTGATGGCATAATTTTCTTCTTAGGTTTCAACCACAATGACGGCCGTGAGTAACTTGTACAGAATCTGTATTTAAACAAATATGTATTTCAACTCCTTCAGCATGAGTGTAAAGAACATGGCCTGAAAGTTTATTTTAAGGACAGAACTAATTGATAAACATTAATTAAGAGCCCCACTGTCAGGCAAGGTAGGTACTAAAAACCCGAAGTACACAACCATCAATCAGTGCCTAAAATGGTGCTCCTTATCGAATAAAATCACATTTTTGATTGTAAAAACAAACTCCCAAGCTAATTTCTCATTTCCCATGCCTATTTTCAATTTTCATAACTCTTCAAGGATTTCCAAGCCTGTAGCAACCCCGGGTCCTGGGCCATATCAATGAAAACCGTCTGGGCAACCCCCTCGAACTCCAAATGCTCTAATCTCCAGGGCACCATTTCCCTGCAGGTAACTGCAATATACCTAGGAAAGGGAACAGGCACTCTGGCCTAGACTACCCGAATTTCACGCGCAGTAAGGCAGAGTGTGGGATGAATTCTTCCATCACCTATTGAAACAAGCCTTCTGGGAGATTCCTTCGCGCGCTTGAGTTTACTTACAGAAAGCAAACATCGAGACATTACGCTTCTCGACATAGTAAACATCCCATAGGAAAACGTCGCAAAGTCTATCCACATCTGGCAGAGCAGACTGAAGGGAATATGTGAAAAAAGAAAAAGAGCAGTTACAAATGAAACTAAAAGATTGTAGACAACACAAGACCACGATGGTGACCGCAGAAACCATAATAAGCAATGAGAATTCAAACGCGCATGAGAAGCTACAAGCGTCAAAGGATACGTCGGTAGTGAAACAAAAGAGTTAAAACAGAATAGAATGTTTACATGACCGTTACTGACATCACATTGCCCTCATTTATCGTCTAAAGTTCATGAGAGTTGCGGCGGTTTTTGCTTCATGCCGTTTCACCACAGAAGATCAAACGAGCGAGAGAAATATAATTTCTGAGATTTGAAAAACAGAACCATACGGAAAGGAGAATTGCAATGTGAATAGGCAACGCCGCTTTCAGGCTTATGCCTGTATCTCATGGTAAAATTTTCTTTGAAAAGTTTAAATAAAATCAGTTAGTATAACCCATTTTACAAAACAATGCACGATAGTGATTTTACTTCTCCGTAAATATTTTTTTAACATAGGTATTCTACCAAATTAGTAGCGGTAAGTCCATAAATAGTCGTGCATATTATGGTAGCTTTTTTCTAACGTTGCCTAAATAAACTACAAATTTCCCACATATAAATCTCTGTTAAACTCTACGTATGTTTGACCTCCTTCATACCGTTCAAGATTCCGATCCTCCTCCTCCCTCTCTGAAGCTTACCCAGCATTCTCCCCTCCATCACCCTCTCAGCATGTCATTACCTTTCATTAAGCCATACATCCACTTTTACTTCCTCCGTCTAATGTTCTATATCAGGTTTCTTTCCTCCCCAACTACATCTGGCTTTTTAACAAACGCTCTACGCAATATATCTGTATATATTAACTGAAACTTTCCGTTAACTCTAACAAATATTTTTAGCACTATTTTACGGATACCGGGAAAGAATTACAGCCAGCAACAGGCGTTAGATAATCAAGAGAGAGTCAAAGTATACCAAGTAACAAACATCGTCCAGTGTCAGCTGTATCAGTTTACTCCGGTAAGAAATGACAAAAAGCAAAGAAGAAGAAAAGTGTTCGGCGGCTAGATCGCAGCACCATACGTTCGAACACTTGTATTCCTTTTCCTGTAGCTACCTGACGGTACCCGACGGTACCAACTTAGAACATGTGCACTTGTATCGTTTTTCGTGTTTGTGTTACTTGTATTACTTTGACTCTCAGGCCCTCAATTACACATTTTACAGAAGATTTTATTACCACGAGAAAAGAACTCGAGGTTGCCTCCAAGTTGCTATATTTATGGCACAAATGCTACTGTAATGTGGTCGAGTAATATTTTATTTACAGCCTTGAATGTGTCGGAAGGTTAAATCACAAATTAAAGCCAAGTGACTGGATGACAGGAGGATTTTAGAGGACGTGGTATTTCCGAAGGGCGAAATGAGATTACATTGCGTTTTAATCTAGAGCAGCACATCCGCCAATCACCATGTAACCACTTATTATAATAACCACTTCTCATTCCAATCAATTGCGAAAGACCATTGAAGAAATATCCACGCATTTAAGGAAACATGCACACATAAAAAAACCCTGATCAGGCTAGCAAGCCATTCCCAATGAAACTATTCGTTGACAATGATATATATCGACGGCTATTTCATTTAATGACGCTCATAATCCAAAGGCATACTTAGGAAAATTGTAGCGTATGCATGCACGTACAAGCAAAAATTAAATATTCAACAAAGTTCAAGGACATGCTATTTTCGTCACCAAATTGCTGACGAGAAAAATAGGATGTTATCACGCCTATCTCCTCATTTTATTAAATACTGTATTTAGATGAGACGAAAATTTTCCACTTAAATAGAGCATTTACCTCTTGAAACAATATTGATTTTCACGTGAAAACAAACAGAATCAATAAGCTTGGACCACAAAGGATAACTGCCTTTCAATTAACTTAGGCTATGAGACTAACATAATATTTTCTGAAAAAATCACCTAAAAGCCCAAGTTTAGTTCTACAAGTACAGAAAATGCAAGGGTATGTCGCCCAATGCAAATAAGTGAGTTCGCATTTCATTTTATAGCAAAGTATTCTATTGTAAAGTTAGGGTTTCATACGCAATAGACATTGAACATAAAACGAAACCATTCCGAATGTTTCCTTTTACCGGCATACACCCATTCTTCCCACTTTTCACCTTCCGATAACACCATATAAAATTCGTAATTAAAACAAATGCTTTGCTTTAATTTGAGGAACAATTTGATAGTTCAAAGCGAAAATCAAAAGCCCCACAATGAAACACAATTAATAAATGACCTCATTCAGCTAATTGTCCACTCCTCTCCACTGCTCCATACATGTTTCTATGGCCTCCTTTGGGTGAGCCTCTATCAAGTGCCTCTGATAATCGCTCAACCTAACAGTCTTCCGTTTGTTGTACTGCCAAAATAATCCACTTCGAATTATAGCCTTATTTCCCTCCATCACACAGTCACATAAATATCTAAGGTCCATTTTAATAATGCCTGGTTAACGCTAACTGCAAGATGGCGTAGATTTTCACGTAACCTTAATGAAAATTGAGAACTCGGATTCAGTAAGCTGAATCATACTATCGGTTTGTTGACATGAGCGCTATCGATATGAAAACGTATTACTATCGGTTTTCATACCGATAAAATATTTGATCAGAGTTTATAAAACTAGGCCTAAGAATAAAATACCTATAGTGCGCGGCCATATGAATTTTGAAAATATAACTGGGCCCTCGGCTGATTTTGCCTGAAAAGATGCAACCTGCAACGGTTATATCTCTGGAATATTTTTCCACATCTCCGTTTGTCTAATATGTTTCCCCTTTCCAGCTCTTCCTGTCGTTTAATGACTCCAAATTCCAATTTGATAACTTCCGTGATAAGTAAATTCTATGAAAATAAAAACGTAGCTGTATATTCCCATGTAGGTCCCAGCATCCCTAGATCTCTTTATATGCCTTCCTTTCAAATTCCCCCTCCCCCGTTTCCCTATTTCCCACCCAAATCACTTACTTCAAATTAATAAAATAAACTTCAACATATAACCAATGCTTTTGCTTAAAGGAACCACCAAAAATATGAGATTTTGGTCGTATACGAGGAAGAGTTAAAAAAATATTGCTCTTTAGCGATATAACTATGGGTATCAGATTTGAAGTTACACCCATGGACTTATGCTGATTATCCTTAAATACGTTTCGACGAGTCCTAAGGGGGTTGGCACATACGAGTGTATGAGAATATTATAAATACGAGTTCACGTACTCACGCATACAGGCTCATGCACGATGAAATTCTCCACAAGAAAAGAGAGAGGTAAAGATATGAATAGGGCACGTCCTGAGGCACAATGCATCCATAAGATACATTACTTGAGGCAAAATAGAATGGAAGACTGCGAGGAAAAACAAGTGACGGACGCATGGACCAAGTCCAGAGGGTTGCCGCTTGGCGACGATGACATTATATTAAGACAGGATTAACAACATGCAACTTCAACTTTAATTTACGAAAGGCATTGCTTGTAAATGCATAATTTTGTTTCTCACATAAAAAAGAACACTTTTTCTATAAGAATCCGTAATATGAATAAAATTGCACGAAATCATTTTACGGGAGAACTGCCCTAATTGTATAGCTTTTCAATGATTACCGAGGAAGAGTATGCAAAAAATACAGAAGGATGTCAAGGAGTACTTATGAAGGAAGAAAGCGACTGTTTAAGATTAAGGGGACACCTGCAACGAAACCAATCTACAGAGTGTGGATTACTTATAATGATCGTTAGCAAAATCAATTCAGACATGGGTGTGTTACAGTTCTACAAATTTACCTCTACTCAAATAACAGCTCCATCGTTTTTTAAGAGTTCTCACTTCCTAGTATTTATGCACGCAGCCTTCCCACACAGTCACTGAGACTGCGTGAGTCAAGAGACATACTGAATCCCACCTTTTCGTTTGAAGTGATTGAAAATATCGCTTTCAATGATTTTTTGACCAATATATTTTGAACGAATAATTTTTCCAGCCATATCATCTGACTGCAGCACCATTTATATTGACCTAGCGCATTTTAACTTCAGTTACTGCAGTAATATTCTAGTAATTTATAAACTAACATGGATTCATGCCTTAATTCTATTATCATTCTATTTCCTGGACAAATTCACTTATAATTTTTCATGAAAATTACCATTAAATTAGACTGAAAAATAAACTTTGTTTACCCGATGTTTCACACATCCTATCCATCCACACAAAGCTATTTCAAATTCATTTCGCGAAAAAAGAAGCGTGGAAAGGTACAATTTTGTTTCTCACAATAAAGTTTTTCCACAAGAAGGCAATATATTTATATGATGACATTTAAGTCACATTATAGTGGAACCGCAGTAATTTATTTGTTAAATAATACTTTCGAGATATTTATGCGTCAATGACTGATTTAAAAAACCAGCCGGAGGCTTCTTCAAAGGAGCTTGAAGAAGCCCCCGGCATTGGAGGGGAAACGTTTTTTTTTTTAATTATTGATGAGGAAAGGGTTGCTTAAGGATGTGATAGATGGGGTTGCTTAAGGATGGGTTGGATAAGCGGTGAAGGGGAAGAAAGAGAATAGGTTTTATGGACGGGATGAAGAAGGGCAGGACGTACGCTGAGATGAAGAACGAAATTGCGTAGGTAGATAGTGCACTTGTAAAGACGAGAGGATATTTACAAGCTTCCATTGACGCATACCTAAACCGGCGGATTATATGAAAATTTATAATAATAATATTAATTGACGTGGGAATATCTCGAAAGTATTATTTCAATCAGTAAAGTGGTCAACGAAAGCTTTAATCAACTACTAAATCACTTAACTTCTTCGAAACATTTCCCACATAAAACTTTACACACAAATATTTTAATACTAGGTAACCCGTGCGAAAATTTCGTACTTTCACGCTATCAGGGAATAAGTATGTTAAGGAAACGGTGTAATTGGGTTTTAAATAGAGAAGAAGGTGTATCATAAAGTACTTTCTTTATACTTGTTTTCTTGCAAAAATATACAAAACATATGAATACAATACAGGAAAGAGAGTTTATCGAAACCTTTAAGTCAAATTAATGGGTAAATAGTTAAATTTGAGATTGAGATTGTATTTTTCGTCAGAAGCCGGTGATTCAACGTTTAAAATGATACATCATTTATCACTGTAGGTGCAGTATTAACGGAACATGTACGGAATGACAGAAAAAGACCTTTCTGTAATAATATATATGATATAATAATTTGAATGCATTGAAACCTCTTATAACCGGTAGATTACGTTAATAATAATAACAATAGCAATTGACGCGGAAATATCCCGAAGGTATTGTTTTAATCAGTGACACGATCCGCGAAAGCTTCAATCAGTCACTGAGCCGATTTATTGCTTCGTAACATTTCCCACAAAAAAATTTTACTCTTTTTAAATATTTCCACTTGCATCGGTAAGTATCTTCGCTCGGCTCGGAGGGAGACGAGAAGCTGGTTAGTGGAGAATGGGTGAGAAGACGGGTAGAGAGAGGGTTGGTTGGGGTAGTGTGGGCGAACGAGAAAATACCGTGTGCATCCACCTCGCCTAGCAAGTGGAGTCTCGTGGCAGGGAGGGGGAGGCAGTGGGGAAGGTAGGGGAGAAGGTAGGGGGAAATAGGGAGGGGCGAATCGAGCGAACGTTGCGAGAAGGAAAGCCACTTTCCACAGGAGGGGCCGTTACTCAATGCTCTCAGTGTGACCCACATCCTCCTCTCTCTCTCACTTCCCCTCACCCCCCTGCCATACGTCTCTCCCGGACCAACCAACCCCCTTCCCACACCCCCACCCCATCCCCCACACCATTCCATTCTCCGCGTCCAACGAGGGAGTGATCCCAACGCACACAACGTGATCACACGCCAACCTCTCCTCCCGGGCTCGCGCCACCTCTCCCGTCGACGGATCGAGTCGTTTCGGAGAGCCTCGGGGTGATCAAGGAGCGGCCCAAGCACCACGGAGAAGGTGCGCTGAAGGCAAAGGGAGGTGGGGGGGGGAGGGAGAAGGTTTCTGTGTCTCTCTATCTCTCGCGCCTGCTCCCCGGCCAACTTTCCCTCTCTTCGCCCGACTCTCATCACCCTCGACTTCCAAGTCCCCTTCTAAAAGAGCCCATCCCCCATCCCATCGAAACACAACGCTGTATCTCCTTATTCTCTTTATTATTATTGGTGGGAAACCTTATCCTCTCCTCCCCGAGCACAACAGCAACGTCGAGATCCCTTTAGGCAGTTTGAGCGAGATAGTTCCGTAATCATAATGGAGACCATATCCAAGTTTTATTTTTTTATTTCAGCGTCTGTAAGAAGTATGAAATAAATATTGCAGTGTTAATGGCGCAAAGATATAGTTATATATGACCGAAATACTCAGTAATTAAATAAATAAAGCTATATGAGTTTCTAACTTGACTCATTTATTCCCGCCGTACGGCTGAAAACCCCTCAAAACAGCAGGTTTTTTTTGCGATTCCGTAAAAATTACTGTGGTGAGTAATAGATTATGTTTTTATAAATAGTTGAGAAAAATGCAATCTACACACCGTTAGTTTTTTGACGAAATCTAGGTCCTTAAAGTTCCTATTTTTTTAATTATTCTCCCTCTGGAGCGCATAGCCGTAATCTATCCCATGTAAAACAGCTTACCTTCTAAGGCAAATTGCTCGAAAAGTAGTTCGGCAAGAGGTTGAAATTTTGATATCATTTTTTCTTTAAAATGAGGCCAAATTCATCGAATTCTAGGTGAAGTGATTTTTCGCTCAAAGTACCTTAAAATCCCACTCACAATTGCGAAGAGGAAGCCTGGGTAGCATAGTGGTCGGTGCATTGGCTCGGCAAATCAAGGGTCCGTGGTTCGATACCCGATCCACGGGAATTTTATCTTGCGGCTATTTGCATGTACAACAACAAAGGCGCTCGAATGCGGTCCATGTTCAAATTTAATACATCGCATTTCGATTTAAATTGTACTCATTAGAAGATGCGATGCATGGAATATTGCATGTTATCGCTCATTTAGTTATACCGTATGAGGCATCTCGAATTATGTACATAAAATAATTACGCACATCGCATGGCATCAAATATAACATGATACCGCATAGTATTACATGAGATTCCATGTGCATCTACATCGTGCATCGCATGGAATCACAAGTCGCATATATCATCACATTACAGTAACGTACTGTATCACATGTTAACATGTATCTTATCACACCGCGTCATTTCACTCGTGCGATCAATATTACAATGGGATGTGTACGTTATATCTTTTTCAATGTATCACAACATCGCATAACTCTGTAACTTACACCTGATCCCTTTTTCCAGCACTTTAGCACACAAAAAAGGGTATTCCCAGGCGTAAACACATGTCTGGGGCATGCTGATCGTGGGAGGGGGTCGAATATCCACGATGGTGGGAGGCGAATGTGAGGAAGAAAGGACGCGACCGATGTCTTTTAATGGTATTCCACCGAACCAAAACATGTGCCAGGAGAGACCAAAAAAAACCCTTCCTCACTGTGTACCTTTATTTCTCTTATCTATCAGTTATACTCCAAGTTTACGTCGCTCCACAGTTCCTGTCGCTTAACTCACCACATTTAAGATATCGATAAGGTCGTAAGAAAAGCTTTTAAATCTCTGCATTGGGTGATGATAAATATTAAGGAGAGTACCTACTAAAGAAACCAAAGAAATGGCATACAGGACTATGGTTCGTCCAGTATTAGAATATACAACTGCAGTGTGGGATCCTCATGGAAAAACAGATATTTTCAAGCTGGAGAAAGTACAAAGGAAGGCAGCCAGGAATGTTTTAGGCAGGCACAAAAGGTGTGACAGTGTCACAGCCATGCTGGAGTATCTGGGTTGGAAACCTTTGAAATTAAGGAGAACCATAAATAGGTTATGCGGGATATACATAGCGATAATGGCATGGCCTTGATAATGGCATTACGTGCCGAAACCTTGGTCGGTGGTGTGTTTTAACTGTTTTTTTAATATACTGTGTGGAAATTTACCAATACTGTTTTATTTGAAATGGATATAATGGTTTATTTGAAAGTGATTTGAAAATTTCATGTATATGTTCGAATGTTTATTTTCATGTTACCACCAGGCGATCGCCTACATGTAAAAATTTGCATTAAATTACATTAAAATTAAATTTAGAAGTTTACTGACTAAAAGAATGAGTCAAAAGAGAGACAAAAAGTACTTCTTCTTCGAGATTATCTTCCTCTCGACAATTTACGATACGACAAGTGTTCTTTTTATTAGCTGTAGCCGCTCTACACATTTCATTATCGGTCACAATGAGGTTGTGACACATTATTGCGTTGCATTCCCATTCAGTCCTCGCTTTTCCAATGCAGTTCCATTCTCCAGGATGGCAAACTTCCTCTGTTATTCTCATCTTAAATGCTTATACTTTCTCTCCCTCACATTCCCCCACGGAATTCCCTCCCATTAATTTTATTTGGATTAAATTATTTGGAAAATAAAAATACTTTAAATATAATCTATTAAATTTCCACATATAAATTTGAAAAAATATGAAGAGGTATTGTACACTTGGGAATTACGAGAAGGCGAGGAAACCGGTCAAGATTTATTGTAAACAATTTAGCGTGGAAATTATCAAGATTTTTTATTCCAAGAATAGCAATCTATCTTTAATTACAATCTCCAAATTACAACTGCCATTTATTATAACATCTCTTCACTCATACAGCCTCCGTCGATCTTCCCAGCTATGCCAAGCTTTTTGCAGTTCATCTTTCTCAGTCTATCATATTGTTTAAACATCCTTCATCAAAACATTAGCAACACTAACTTGGAAGTACGAAAGAATTATATTAAAACACACTTGTGAAAGCAGAAAAATGCAGAATATTTGTTGAGGAGAGAGGTTTGGAAAAGATGGAATTGTTGCGGGATACCGAAGATTGATGACAACCAAATGGCCAGAGATAATCACCAGTGAAGTCTTCAGAAAAGTTGGAGACAAATTTGTTTAGTTTGTTTGATAAAGCTCAGCAAAGAAGAAGGGACAAGCTCTTAGGATATAATCAGAACAACCGCATCCTGAAAACGAAAATTGAATATAAAATGAATGGTGAGAATTATCGAGGAAGACCTAGGATGGTATGCATCAATTACAGCATGAAGAAAATCGAAATAAGGAAACATGAAGGAATGAACAGGCTTGAAGAAATGAAAATGGAGTGGAGAGTTGCGGGAAACCAAACTTCGGAATGACCACTGCTGATGATGATCGAAAAACAAAAACCTCTAACGACTCAATCTTTCACCCATTCTCATGAGAATATAATGTTAGGTCGATACGCATCATAGCGAAGTCCATTTCACAGTCAAAAAGCTGTTTTAATAAATAAATGGTGGTAAAAGGTGATGGAAATTTTACCAGTCACCCTGTCTCCTGACACCCCATAACCCGCGCGCCCAGGCAGTTATCCCAGAACGGTTTATTTAATGGCCAGTTAATTCTACGTCCATGCCCAGAACCCATTTCTCTCCCGAATCATTGTTTAGAGTCACGGAGACAGTGCCGGGAGCTGCGACACAATCACCGAGCGTACATCACCAGTTCCACCAGGGTAAACCTAGGAAAGAATCGATCGTTTCGCCTGATTTATGGTGACAGGGTAAGATGTGGGCAGGATTTATCGAGATGGATCCTCAATTGAAAGGAACCTTCCGAAAAGGGTATGGATTGCTCTGAACAGTTTTCCTTTAAAAGCGTAAGCGTGCAATGGATGACCTCGATTGTTGAAATTCCAAACGGTTCAATGTTTACTGCCGGTGAAAAACAAAGGAAGCCGAAGAATTCAGTCGGTACATTTCAGCGAGCAGAATTATTCAAAATTCACCCACAGAGATTCTTCCTAAGCCAACAACGGCTCTGTTTGTGTGAAATTAAAATATTCCGTCACCCTGAAGCCTCTCAGATAACACAGAATATTTCTATACAAATGTATGCTAACAAAGGTATGCGTTCTGAGGTAGGATGTATACTTAAGTAATGATATAACAAGAGAAGATGTGATGAATAAGTGTCAAAAGGTGAAACGCAGAGTTTATAGATGTTTTATAATCACCCTTACCTATCTCCAATCAGTAGAATAAAATAGACTTTTGTAAAAAAAAACATTCAAATGTTCTATAGGGATGCTCCTGGGATAAACAAAAAAGTCCCTCACGTCTAAATATCTTTTCCGCCAGTTTTGTCAAAGACCAAAAGGAAATAGAAAAATGCATATCGTGTCACTGAGTTTTAGGATTGCCGATTTGGTTTGACACATTAAGTCTTTGGAGATGTAATCAACACCAAACATAAAGTTAATCATTAACAATCTGGTATTTATTTTATTAAAACTATAAATATTTTTGTTAAACGCTAAGAAACGTTGAGAGTTTTGAAAAAATACTGTTTTGGAGATGAGTCAAGGTTAAATTAACGTTTTACAATTCATATGATTTTTCACTATTTTTTAAAAGATATTAACTAGTCACCGATTTTCCGAGAATTTCTAAAATCCCGGAGGCTTGGGTAAAATGTCTAGTCTCACAAAAAACTCATTCTAGCTAAAGGTGGTGTACGAAATTTTGATCAGGAAAAACCAACGAAATGAAATACAACTTGCTTCCCAAAATAAAAAAAATCACGCTTCTCCTTCCAATTTTCAGATTATAAATTGTACACTGATGTTATTACTATTGGACATTAATTAAAAAGAAACTTTGAGATCTCTAAGATACTCAAAGGAGTCCATTTTTTCAAAGCTACTGTTCGATTACTACTAACCAGCCTTCGTATTAGGGTTATCAATACTCAAAAGTTTATCCTTTTCCATCAGAAATCCAGATTCCCTAGAGTCGTAGCCATTTGTCCCTGATTGCGGGTGTCCTAAAGTTTTGTGGGCCTAAGGTTTTTATAGGTTTACACAGAGAAGTTGCTTTCTCAAGTTTCTTCTGCAAGAGCTAGCGGGGATTTTTACCCCGACGAAATATTTTTCACCAGTTAGTAGACAGTTTAGTTGCTGTTTACGTAGTCAAGAATACGCTTGTTCAAGTGACTTACCGAAACTTTATAAGTCCGGAAAATGGACTCGCAGAGCCGTTTACACCTGCAATTTACGTCTAAAGTCTATTGCTGTAACTAACTGGCGCAATAAACTTGCCAGTGCAAACCCAACTTAAGAGAAGAGTCCGCGCAGCACCCTCAAAGTGAAATATCTGATTACAGCATAAAGTCAAGTTAAATTAGCGAACAACACCTTCCTCGCTATCTAAGTCCGAATGGAGTCTCCAAAGCACAAAGTCACCACGGTTTCTCTAAATAAGACATTAACGAGAGAAAACAGAGGAAGTGGGATCGCCATTGTTACTATGAGGAAAATAATTGAATCTATTTAATTTGTGAATGTATCCTAGGCTAGATAACAGCCATATCAAGAGCCGATATCATTAGCATAAGCATTAAGTGTGACATGCATGACCCACAAGGACACGGTGAATTCCCCAAAACGATTCTACGGGATGAAACATTGCAATCGGAAGACGTAAGTCCCAGAGGAACCGCTAAAACCAATCAAGTGATCATGCCTCTTCGCTTTCATGCAAGAAAACAAAGCGAAGAGACATAAAAGAGCATGAAATAGGATAATGAATCAAATCATTGATCATTTGGCACCATTGGGGTACCTCCAAAACTTTTATGAATCACTGTTAAACTATCACTGTTGAACTGTTAAATGTAAAAAATATAAGAGGAGAATATATGATATTTGGAGAAAAGGAATAGCTAATTTCGAAATTAATATAAAGTTTTCTAAGTAACATCAGAGCCAAGGAATGTGTAAATATGCAATCATACTTTCGGAGGATAAATTGCAAATTCCACAAATTACCTTAATCAAAAATATGTTTACTGTTTTATAAAAAGCAGGCAACTCGAAGAAGGATTAGAAGAAATTCAATGGTTATGGTTCCACTTTCCTTCACGCTTAAAACGGTACTTGATCAAACGATTACGTAATTCTAACGACATTGGGAGCAAATTCCGATGTAACGACGTGCGAATGGAGGTAAATTTCATAAATCTCCGAAGTTCACGTCCTTGGAGACACATTCCGACGCAAAGGTTATTAACCCACATAAAAATCCATTCGAGGTGCACTTAAAATAATAAAAAAACTCACAGAACAGGATTGACATCCATCATGAAGACGCAATGGAGTTGAAATTAGTCCAAACCCTTAAGGTGAACCGAATACTTCCATCGACCAACCCCCTCTTCTACAGATATGCTAACTGGAATGATTACCTTCGGTGAAAGCGGTAGTAAGGTCGCCTGCTTTGGAATGCTCAATGTTCACGAGCGTTGAAACCTCCACCGGCTCATGAAAAAAAAAGATACAAGCAAACCTCCAGCGCCAGGTTTACTCGGCATGGTTGGTGTCTCGCCGACGTAAACGTTTTTGAGAACCATACACATCGACATTTTACGGCACCCTAAAGAATCTGGCACTTAAAATTTCTTCTCTACCTAAATCAGAATAGTTACTCATCTCGAAGTCTACATTTTTGTTCCGATCTCACTCAACGCTAACGACTCACGGCTGGCCTTTACCGTCTGTTACCTACGCATTTAAAAGTTAATTGCTTTAATAATGTTCCCGAGACCAATAGGTAAGATTAAACAAAAGACCCAAATGGCCGGCCATCTCTCTCGCCAAAATTCTCCCCATAACCTTATTTATCTGCTCCCGACAGCTGAAGTCAACTTCTTTTTCACGAGAACAAGTTTTATCTTAACATAGCAGTTCAGAGCAAAGAAATATAGTAAATGAAATGTATAACTTAGTTTTTCCACAGATTTATTCAAACGAGACGACCTAGTTTTCATCTCTCGAAGCTCGTCACCATCAGGTACATTGATGTACCTGATGGTGACGAGCTTCGAAATCTGTGGAATAACTACGTTATAATTTTCATTTACAATGTTAAGCAAATTCCACGAAGTCACGCCCGAGACAATGGAGTATATCAAAGAAATATAGTTTAAAATTTTACTTCTGAACCGAGCAAATGAACGATTTTAATAATACAAAATACTACCAAATTTGATTAAATGAACGCAGTTCTTCAAATTAGCGTAGTTCTCTACCTTATTCATACAAAATAGTATCAAATTTGGCTAAATGAACTACAGTCTTCGGATCAAAGTAGTCATTGATTTATCCTTAATACAATGCCTACATCAATCAGAAGAAGGTCGCTGAAACCCGGGTCGTTTTGTATCCAATAAAGTGTGGAATAACAACCAAGTGTTTATTATTATTAAAAATGAAGGAGTTCCACAGAGTAACGCCGGAGACAGTGCTTATATTAAAGGATACTGAGAGTGAATGATCTTCAGTAGTAGTAATAATAACAGCGAGTTTCATCAATTAGGACAGGTCTATCGATTCTATTGGAAAATTCACCATACTCTAGTCTCGTATTTTAGACATTATAAATATGTAAACTATAACCGTTTTAACTTATGGACATATCATGAATCAAACTGTAAAAAAAACATCAGCAATGGCTTCTGTTCGCAAGTTAGGTGTATATTAACAGGACTTAACCAGAATTTCACTGGAGTTGCATCGATAAGGCATAACCAAGTAAAAAAACACAAACATTGAGGGCCCTTCTTTTATTTCTGACAACGGAACTATCGATTCCCTGTGGATTCTTTATGAACAATTAAAGCTTAATTACTCGTCACTTAGTTCGTCGAGGAGTTCGTACAGCTACGAGCCGAAGAATTGGAACCCATGAAAATAAAGGCGATCGAATACATTTTCTCCGTACGCGCGTAGAAAGTTGACACGTTTTTTAGTCACCCCGGAGGGAAGAAATTCCAGCAAATTCCGCGTAACACTCTCACATGCGTTCATTCCAAAAATAGACTCTCAGGGCGTGGTGTTTAATGACGTCTTACTCGTTGACACGACGTGAAAACTACGTGACAAAATCCACCTGCGATTCCTACGCGGATTTCAAAAGAAGGACGGGAATTTCCTCGGTTTCAATGTGAACAAAATGGCTTGGATGATCAAATGATGAAATTGTAAACTGACCTGGTTAGCCCTTGATGTTTCCTCAATGCGAAGGCTCAAATTAAATATATACAACCCCATTTGCCAAACTTTTCTCGGCAGATAGCTCCGCAGTTGATTAATTATACCTCTTATAATCTATAGTACCTGGTTACCGAGCGTTGATCGTTGTTTATTTGGTGTACTAAGAACTTGTATGATCCTATTATGCTACTTATGGTCTATTTTAATTATATAGCGCATTCACATAGTGCGACTAAACGTTTTAATAAACAAATTTTATATAGCACAACGGATATTTATTGTTTAAATATGGTAGTGATGATGCAATTAGGTAGTATAAAGCAAACTCAAAAACATCACTAACACAAAAATGTTCTTCTAACGAAATTCTGAAATCATCAATAAATTTAATATTTACATTGTTTTCATTATTTCCAATATTCATTGACAGATAATTGTTATTATTTGATAAAAATTATTCAATATTTCTATTCATACAACGTTTCTCGTATGTCGAAGTTATTGAGTCAGGATGCTCTTGGGCAAATTGTTGCAAGGTTGATCCATCTTCAAAAGTTGTACGAGCTGCTTCCGCAAATTCGGGCCATTCAGTATTGCACGTCATTGTGAAAAAGAAGTCAGATGACCCAAGTCGACGGACAAAGGCCATAGCTTCTTCAAAATGTTCAGTGTCAAAAACGTGTAGATCCAGGAAACGAAGACGGAAAAATAATCCTTTCACCAACAACAGCATTCTTTTTTCTGTCAATTCATTCAAAAATTGAATCGCTCTTGTACAGTTTTCTGCAAGTATTTTTTTGAATTTGCTTTAATCCATTAGATACGGTCATGTTCCACTCTTATATAAGTATCAACCAGATATTGCTGAAACCTGCTGCTGAAATATTATATAAGTATCAACCAGATATCGGCTCGACCTACGAAATGCAAAGCATTGAACTTCAAAAGGCGGAGATCAGGATTTCTTAGGTTGATGTCTGGAGGAAAATATTTGGCAAGTTAAGGTCTAAAAGCTAATTGGTACGGAGCTAGTTCAAATCTAGTCAAATATTGATGACTGGTATAAGGTGTTCTTAAAGAAATATTAATACAGAGAATCCAAAATTGCAAAATTTGGTTAAAAGTGTGGATAAGTAAAGGGCCCAACACGGCTTGTTCATGGTAGCTAAAGATTTCCCACGTTTACGAATAATTAAGTCTTTATCTGGAAAGCTTTGGTCAGCGTTGAGGGTAACAATGGCACAAACTTCATTCTGAAGGGGGATGTTAAACCTTCTATGATCAACGGCATCAGGTAATACAAAAAGCAGCTTAACATAAGGCGGCTCCACACCTTCTGCAGCAGCGCGTCTATTAGCTTCTTCTTCTACTTCCCGCATTATCATGAATCCAAGAGCAAACGGATTTTCAGATCTCAAAATATGTTCCGAGAGACTAATAAGATTCTCGCTGATGCCATGATTAATGGCATTGTTTATGCGTGCACTAAGAGCATATTGATTAACCAATTGTATATATGTCCATATCGAGGCCGTTCAAATTTTCCATCATCATTTTGAGTAGGGTGAGCTGCTATATTAAGTTTGTGATAAACTTGACTGCTAGCAATGTAGCTATAAACTCCTCGACCGTTGACTGTTTGATCGTCATCTACGGTGAATGACTCCATTGCAAAACATAAATTCAAATTTCGAATCCTTCCATAAAAGTCATCAGAAAATGGATTACGTCGAAAAAACGATCGCGCTAACTCGTTCGGAAATTCTGGATGTGGTAGATCCTACCATGCAACTTGCAGTCTCCAAACTAATCTTAATGAATTCGATTTGACACACGTTCTTCGGGAAAATTGCAATACTCCATAATGAATGCAAGTACATCTAATAGGTTGCAAACTATGGTAAGAAATATCAGCCGTTGTAGCTGCCTTGTAGGAACTTATTCAGTTTAGCCGTAATTCTTGTTGTCGTCTTGAATTTCTCCGGCGTTCTTCTTCCAATCGTTGATGATGATCATCATCAAACTCTTCTGTACGCCTCTGAGCCGCTCGTTCACGCATGCCTTGAAGCCGCTAATTTTTTTGAGTCTGATTCTTCTGTTCTTTGGTTATTTTGTCGTTGCCATATCTTTTACAAACGTAGTTCCCTTTGTCGTCGTTTAATTCTCCACTTATCTGGATTCGTGCAAGATCACGTATAATTTCTAAATGCTCTAGACGATCATCGGAAGACTCATATTCTTGCCTCAATCTTTTCTGATCGCTCCTTTCTTGAGAGTAAAAATCATTTAGTTCAGTCATCATTTCAAATAACCTATTTTTACATGTGGTTGTTGCTACCCGGCTTACTCTGTAGCACACATGGAGAGGTTGGGTTGAAATATATTTCAGCTAAAATTTCAAAGTACATCTGTAAATGAGATTTTTTTTAAAGAGGCGTAAATGTCTCAGGCATGAATTTCCATTCCATAACTATGCTGCGGTTTCCAAGTAAATGAAATGTTCAATTGTTGAAGTAGTGCAAACATTTGTGATTTTCGAGCTCAAAACTAAAATTCCAGGAAAATGCGATGGGTATACGGAAATTGAATGCAAGAATTAAAATATTTGTTCTTTCATTTATCTAAAAGTAACATTTTCAATTTGCATCACGAGTGTAAGCAATTAAACAAAGCAAACAAAGAAACCCCTGTATAACAAAAATGGAGTAGCCTAGCCTTTTTACATGTTAAAAATGTAAATTCTTTTTGTTTGCTCGTTTAATAGTATAAGATATATAAAATGGAATGTCCTGACTGACTGACTCACTCACTCATTCACTCATCAACGCACATCCCAAACTACAGGTGATAAAAACGTGAAATTTTGAGGGTATATCCCCTTCGTGGTGTATAGGCACACTACCCCATTAATGTTAACTTTTACTCCCCTAAGAAAAGCATTGAATTCGATGGAGGTGTTTTTTACTTTGCTTTTTGAATTACTTGCACTCAAGATATTGGATGGAACTTTATATCATCAAACTCATAAGAGAATGCAGTGTTTAATTGTGTCATTCAATTTCCTTATACGCTTCGTTTTTGTCTCATTATTGCGTTTTTAGCTATCAATTCATCGATTTTTCTTTCTTTTCATCAACAGAAATTTCCTTGGCAACCAGGCGTGAACATCCATTTAAAAGCGATTTTATGAATGGCTATTCACGCCTGTGGCATTTAAAGGACACGTTCAGTGACTAATTTGATAGTTGTAGTTAAAAGGGGTCTCTTTTTTGCTTTTTAAAATTACTTGCACTCAAGACATAAGTCTTAAACTTTCACGGTGGAATGACTTACAAATGAGGGTTTAATTTATTGCATTTAATTTTCCTATACGCTCCACATTTTTCAGAAGTTGGAGCTTTTGGCTCCAAAATAATCCACTTTTTTTAACGATTGGCAACTGCAGCATGGGATTTTAATGGATAGGTATTTAATACCTGTGGACTTTATTATTATGTGACCACTATGAGATTTAAGGTGAGATTTTAGTCGGTGTATGTTTCACCTCATCCTCTCCATGGGCAGTTAATGAATTGTTAATGGTATACTCGATAGTATTTGCAATTTGCACATCACATCAAGGGGATTCTTTTTGCCTTATGATCAGTCATAATTTTTTTTAACTTCCCGTTGGATATCAACGGGCACCCTACACTAGTTACAATATAAATTGAAATACTAGAATCAGTGTTAGAAAAATAATTAGCTTTGATCAAAGAAGTGTAATGTTAAATATGCCTATCTCCAACGATAATTATATTTACTTTAACTTCATCAAAACATGTATGTGCCACAAAAACTATCTCCTGAGAAATGGTAACTTAAGTAATGAAAACGAATGTACGGAATTTACAATGAAAAACATTTACCGGGACTAAGATTTAGGCCCAGATCCACTGAATTTAATTTGAACAGTTGAACTATCTCATCCAACTGAGCTTCCAAAGTGTCATATTACCCTTTTCCATTCAGGCTTTCAAAGGAACTGGATGTTCTCACGAGGTACCGGAATAATACCGTGCCATGCAGTATGTACGCATTCGGGCGCATGTCGACACAGTCCAAGAGGTAAAAGCCAAGTTTAAATGCATAAGTATTTGACTGTTTTGAATTTGAAAGAAATGAACATAGAAGAGATACCACTACATTCACTTACACTGTTTAGTGAGTAATAATTGTATGCATGTATGTAGCAATGATCACGAAAACGGCTCTAACGATTGAATTAGGTAGGGATTAGGATATAGAGCAAACTAAAGAAAAATCCAATTTGTCAATGAAAGCAAAGGGATTTTGACTCCTATTTCGGTCATCTAGGTGATTATCGACAGGGAGAGAGAAAATATCGTAAATACGTGCGTGTTTAGGAGATTTAAACTCACCCTATCGGATTTGGATGATCAACTTGACGATCGAAATGCATGCACATGAGTCAAAATCCCTGATCGCTTTAATTGACAATTTGGAATAATCTTTAATTTAAAGTTACTTTTAAATTGCTCTCTTCTTGAACTACGAGCCCAGAAAATATTTCTGGACCAAACCATATGAATCAAAGGAGACGTCTAGGCAGAGTATTAAATTTTAACAATTTAAAATGTCATGAAATACACTTAAATTAATGATACTTGGACTACATTGGGTGAGAAAGTTTAATTTTTTTATATTTCTATCGTTTTATTTGGACTTACTGGTCTATAAATTTAGAGGATTCAGATCAAATACACCATTTGGATGTTTTTTCGCCATTTTCAAGAATAGCACAATAGTAATTACCGTTGTCGTTTGTTTTTTTTTAGAGAAAGGATAACACATGCCGTAGCCATAATAAAGAGCGTTTGGTAGACTTACGATAATGTACTTTTCAACGACGTTGAAGAAATTAATTTTCTCGACCCGAGTGAATTTCTTCATTGTTCCGATTCCGAAGAAAAAGTACAATCCGATCGAATTCAATCGATCACCTCCAATAAATCTATTTAAACAATCTCCTCATAAAATATCATTAAATACGCCAACACGAAATGATGAAGTGCCTTGAATTACGTATAACAGTTTCCGCCACACTCCCAAAGAAAAACGGAACACGCCTGAAGAGAGGAAAAATAAATCAAGGACATTAAAAGTGATAAATTGCGAGAGAAAGAAGAGGGGAACCAGACTTCCGGAGAAACTATTCTTCGGAAACGGGAGTCGAAAACCAAAACTGCTCAACAACTATGAGAGATTAAGAACTTTCTACCTTTCGAATCAAAGTGGACTTTTTGCCCAACGAAAATTCCACATCTGCCGCCAATAAACTGTGCCGAGATGGAGAAAACACTGTTCACTGATTGCAATGCCACCGATCAGATTTCAAAGTTGCACACGTCACCGAGCGAGACGGCATCTACCATCTCACTTATATCCGTAAAACTGACAAACTGAATTGACTGAGTGTAATATCTCACTTGAGATTTGCACCGGGAAAGTGACGAATCGTTCAGATGAAAATATCACACTGAAAACACCTTTGCGTCAACTTCTAGCGATCAAAAAGAATTGTACAAGATGCGGAAAAATACAACACACCATATGAGTTGAGATACCTACAAAGTTTAAGTGAGGCCAACAAAAATCATCAAAATTCATCTTGCTACTCATCAAAGAGATAAAATTGACAGTGGCAGGCATCACTTCGTAGAAGTTTAATATATTAGTACTCACGATTAGAGACAAACTTAGTACTTTTCTACCAATTTTTTTATTGTACGACGCTTTTTGTAAAATTTCTATACCTGAAATTTTCGTAAAGCGGTGAAACGATTCGTACAATAAAAAAATTGGTAGAAAAGTACTAAGTTTGTCTTTAATCATGAGTACTAATTCAGAGAGATTTTTGACGAGCAGTTAACCGAAGAGGATGGATGATGAAGTGTGAAGTTAGATTCAAAGGGCTTTGTAAAGGTAGGAAGATAAAGAGGTGGAACCTTGAAGCATTGAAAGGGTTGAAAAGGAGGGAATACCAAGAGCTGGTAGAAAAGAACATAGGTGAAGAGAAGCGAATGGGAACAAAAGAGAGAAGATGGGAGGTTATAAAAACAGACATCGCAGGAGCGGCAGAGAAAACAATAGCAACGGTGGAAAAGAAGAGGGTTAAGAAGCAGTGGGTTACAGAAGAAATGATAAAGAAAATGGAGGAGAGAAGGATATGGAAAAACGTGAACACCGACGTAGGCAAGAGGAAGTACAAGGCATTGAATAATAAACTCCGGCGAGTGACCAATCGGGCAAAATGAAACTGGTGGAAGGGACAATGCGAGGAAATGTAAAATATGCAGGAGGAGGGGGAAGTGGGCGCTTTGTACGCCAAGGTGAATATGTTATCGGGTGGTAAGAGAGGTCAAACGATACCAAAGGTTAAGGACAAAACAGGGAAGATATTAATCGAACAGGAAGATATCCAAGAAAGATGGAGTGAATACGTAGAGGAGCTATATGACAGCGAGAATAGACCCTTTACCCTAGATCTAGAGAATGAAGGATCAATAGATAAGGATAACCTCGGACCAGAGTTACTTGAAAGCGAATTAGAGAGGGTATTATGAGAGACGAAGGGTAGAAAAGCCGTGGGAACCGATAACCTACCTTCGGAGCTACTGAAGAATCTAGGTAGTAAGGGGAGAAAATCGTTTTTACAACTTATTCGCAGGATCTACGAGGAAGGAGTATGGCCAGAGGATTTCGTGAAAACAGTATTAATACCTATCCCGAAGAAGAAAAAAAGCGTCAGAATGCGAGGAGTACACAACAATCAGTTTAATTTCACACGCGGCAAAAGTTTTACTCAGAATAATAAATAGTAGGTTGGAGAGCAGAGCAAACTGCTATTTAGGCGATGACCAATTAGGGTTCAGGAAGGGGAGGGCAACCAGAGACGCAATTGCGGTAATGAGGACACTTATATAAAGAAACATAGAGCATAATCAGGATGTTTTCGCTTGCTTTGTAGATTTCGAAAAGGCGTTTAACAGAGTAAACTGGGAGAAACTAATTCAGATACTGGGGAAAATAGGAATATATGGGCGTGATAGGAGACACATCCGAAACTTATACATGGGGCAGAGGGCCCAGGTGAGGGTATCTGACGGTGAATCAGGGTGGGCAGTTATAGGTCGCGGGGTGTGGCAAGGGTGCCCTTTGTCGCCTTTCCTTTTTAACATCTATTCTGAGGAAATAGTAAGAGAGGCATGGGATGAGCTAGATGTGGGAATGAAAGTAGGAGGCCAGCGGATAAAGTCGGTTAGATTCGTAGACGACCAGGCGTTGGTCAGTCGGTCATCGAAAGGATTGCAAACTTTAGTAGATGCATTGGTAAAAAAGTGCGAGAAATACGGGGTGAAGTTTGATAATAAGAAAACAAAAGTAATGAGATTCTCTAGGACAAAGAAAGCGAAGCTGGGGATAAGAGTAGGAAGTCACAAACTGGAGCAAGTAGAACAATTTAATTACCTGGGTAGTACGCTGGAAGAAACAGGACAGTAGAAAAGACATTAGGAGGAGAATAGCACTAGCGAAGGAAGCGTTCAATAATAGAAGGGAGCTGATGACGGGGGCCTTAATTAAGGATGTAAAAAAGAGGCTAGTGAAGAGCTTGACATGGAGTGGGGCGTTGTATGGGGCAGAAACGTGGACCTTGAGAAAGGAAGTCGAAAATAGGCTGAAGGCTTTCGAGATGTGGGTGTGGAGGATGGAGAAGGTGCGTTGGACGGAAAGGAAGACAAATGAGGAAGTGCTTGACATGGTGGGCGAGGAGAGGAAACTTATAGATGAGATTAGGGGAAGACAGGGTAGGTGGCTGGAAGGGGTAATGAGGGGCGATGGTTTGCTGAAGGCCGTGATAGAGGGTAGGATGTTGGGTAAGCGGGGAAGGGGAAGGAAGAGAATAGGTTTTATGGACGGGATGAAGAAAGGTAGAACTTATGCTGAGATGAAGAAAGAAATACTAGAGGTAGAAAGGGCACGGCACGTGCTAGAGTTCGTTGGATATTCTCCGACTTTCATCACAACCTACCTCTAACCGGTAGATTACTGTAATGAATGAATGAATGATAATTTTGGATTCGACTGATGATGTAATGCTGAAGAAGAAAACCAGTTTCACTAAATAGTTCCCGTCTTCAGGTCAAGCCACCTTATTATGCACGCTGTTCAACGAAACTGGTCGTTTGTTTCTTCTACGATTAAATATGTACGAACTCTACAAAATGTCACCTAATTAATTTTCCACGAGGTTTCCTCGAGTTGAGACTGAAACTATCAAATTCACTTTATAATGCTTAAACGCCTCTCCCGAATCCGGTCCGCGAAACGCACGATATGGAAAAAGCGATGCAGCCATTTCTGAATTGCGACAGTAGGAATTGAAACACGCCAATATTCCGAACCCGGCTTCGCGTGCCCTCATTCCGATTCTCAAGCGGCTATGCGCATGTCCCACAAATTACACAAAGTTTTTCGAAGTGTCCGCCGTGCTGCATAAAAAGAAAGGGAAAACGATTCACACCGCTGGCCTCAAATCTCCGTCCGATTGGACGAACGATATTCTTCCGAATATAAGTTTGGTTCCGGAGAAATTTTATGGTGGAGGGTGACCAGCAGCGTGTAAAAGTGAGAGTAAAAATCTGTTCCAGGATTTCGGGAAAGGAAAAAAAAACGAATCGTGGGCGCAGCAAGAGTTTAAAAATTGGAGATTGGAGGAGCCTAGAAACACTGATACTGGTTTATTTCCCCGAGCAAGACACCTAAGCGAAGGAGACGATTGGAAGAAATGAAACTGTTGTGCTGCAGACGAAGGTAAAATGGACGCGGAGAAACACCAGTGAACAATACGCCGAAGAGATGGATGGAATTCGAAAAGAAAATAAAAATCATTTGACCTCACAAGGATTCGAAACCAGATCTCCCAATTGCCGGTCAGGCATCTTGGCTAAAACACCTGACCGATCCGAGCCGAGGATTGGGCAATCCGAGTTCAAATCCCGGTAAATTAAAATAATGTTTTTCAAAGCGAATTCGAACTCTACAGTGTTTACCTTTACCCCCGTGCCCGCGACTGTGTACCAAATCCATTTGTACATTTCGCAATGATTGGTTTACCAATGAAAAAGTCCTATGAAGAGTGCGTAATAAGAGATGATAAACGAAAACTCAGCAAAGTAGAAGAAACAAGCTCATTGGTCACACTCTGAGGCATAAAACCCTCTTCAATACAATAATGGAATAAAAAATGAATGGTAAGAACTATCGGAAAAGATGATGAATAGCAAATTGTGAGGGATGTAAAAAAAACGTATTTACGAATAAATACAGCGGTTAGCCGAAATGATACTGAAGAGCTGCAGGAACCTAATCTCTGGAATGACGACTGCCGATGACGACGGCTATACGTAAAGTTTCTCGACATCCTAATGTTTCATGAATACTTTTACCGACTGCAGCAATAATCGACATTGATGCTCACGGCATTTTAAATAACACGGATTGCTCAGAAACCTGTTGGCTGCGGAAATGAAAGTGAGAGTTGAGGGCAGACTTTTGAAATGTGAGCATGGAGAAGAACACGGAGGGTAAGCTGAACAGCGAGGGAGACAGACGAAGAATAGTTTAATCAGGGAATCGGTGAGGAAGAGGAAACTCTTGAGCAAAGGCATTAGCAAAAGACAAAAGTAAAACTATTGCAAAGGGTAACGCTGCATGGTTCATAAACTAGGTCGAGATGGAAAGAAGATTTGCATAAACTAGATACTTATTAGATGTGGGTGAGGAAAAGAAAGGACAGAATGAGCTAGAAAACTTGGAAGACAGAAGTGGAAGTATTTAGAGATTGTGGGAGAGGAAAGAAAGTTGGTGGCGGAGATTCGGAGGAGGCAGAAAAGGAAGATACTGATGAGTGGGTGTTGAATGGAGTGATTCGGGAGAGACTGCAGCGGTAAGCGCAAGAGAAGTAGAAAGAGAGCAGGGACTTTGGACGACATAAAAGGAAGGAGCAGAAGGCATGAGGAGCTGAAAAGAGTTTCCCCGTGGATCAAATGGTTGTTGCCGTCATCAATCTTTAAAACGACCCATCTGCCCAAAGACCGACCAATCAATTGGTAGAACACCTATTGATGACTTGATAAAGAATGGCGGGGTAGTCTAAAGTGGGTAGAGCGCTGGGCTACCGACTGGTTCCGGTTGCCAGTGAGTACTTTCTGCTTGTCCAATCAGTGCGATTGTTCTGGGCACCTGATATTTCTCGGAAGCCGCGAAGTCACATGATGTGATCTACACTCTTCGATTAACGGAGATTTCAAGACTAATGTGATGGTAATCAAGAAATATATTCTCTTGGAAACCGCATTCACTGGGAAACATACATATATGATGCGGTACAGATACGTGCACGGGTTCAAAGGTTACAAAATTGAGGATATCCGTCTCGGAAAAAATCATTTCCGAAAGATTTGCCGTTCTAAAGAGACAGTACTGGGTTAATCATGTTCGCGTCAGGGGCTTTGTAAGCACCAAGTCTCCAGTGCTACAGTGAGCTGAAGAAGCGAGACCATTTTTATTGATGAAACCTCCACGGAAATTCTCCTCGGTTTCAGATGGTTTGGAGGAGAAACCGCTCAACGCAACTGTCGGTCAACTGCGGTAGACGGGTTCGAAACTCGACAAAATCAAGTGATTTTTTTCCAACACAATTTCATCACTTTGTCGCAATTAAAATCCCGAAGGAAAAAATCAACCAATCCGTGGTGGCCAAAAAACGAATTACCCTGGTCGGGAAGGGGAGATGGTTGCTTGAGAAAGCCAAGAGAAGGTGAAGTAGGTGAATGGATAAAGCGAAACGAGTTACTGAAGGCCGTTTTTTGGAAGGTAGAACGCTGGGAAAGGGGAAATAGGGAATAGAAAGGAATTCTGAATGTTATGAAGAGGGGTAGGATGTGTAAGTGATCTATACTGAAGGGAGGGATCGTGTGACAAAATAGTGCAACACCAGCAAGGACGGAAAAGTAACAAAAACTTTGCGAATTTCACTTGTAAGTTTTTTTATTCATGACCCGGGTTTCGACAGTTTATGTCATCTTCAGGAACCCGGGTCGTGAATAAAAAAACTTACAAGTGAAATTCGCAAAGTTTGTTCCTTTTCCATCATAAAGAAATTTCACAAAGTTACCCCTGACATTGTTCGCTTCGTTACCAGCAAGGGAATTTAGATAGTATGATGACATAGAGATGGTCTGTCAAGAAAATTCCCTAACCCGTAGATCACCACACAAGAAATCAATCGGTATGACACCAAGTTAAAGAAACAAGACTCACAATGCTCCGGAGAACCTCATCTTGAGATGTCGCTTAGTGACGCCTCAGCTGTTTCTTGTACCGACGTCACACTGGAGGATGGGCCCTCTTGCTGTGGGATTCGTTTGCACCTGCTGAGCGAGCTTCTTTCGCGCGAGTGATTTCTTTCCTCCTCGTCCAAATCCTTAGGAGAAGATTCCTTCCACCAGGGGTCCTACGAGAACGCAGTGGCAAGCGAGATTTACTCCTCTACCTGCCCGGACTGACTGAAGCCGAAGCCAGACCACTCTCGCCCTTATAAGCGTTACCGCCTCCGCCTCCCCCGCTTCCCTTCCCACACACAAGCGCGTTAAGAGCTCCGGCTCTCTTTCCCCTCCGTGCCCGTGAGCAGAGCGGGGTATATCCGCGGAGGCGCCTTTCCCCGCGTCTCGGGCCCACCTTCCTCCCTCAAACCCCCCCATCCCACTGAAGCAGCGGACACCACGCCTCCCCGGCCGGAGTCTGGGGTGCCCCAAGGCTCGGTGGTCCTGCCCAAGGGCGCTTCGCCGCCGCCGCCTCTGGTTCCGCGAGCGGCAATGTCGCGCGAGACACGGGAGCGATCCACCAGGGGCTGACTATTTCACCTCCTCCGTCCCCCGAAATCAATTGGCGCACAGCTCTCGTCACGTTTCGGGCACCCCGGGCGGGTTTTCAACATACGGCGCCCCCCGGGAGTGCATAGAGCGTCTCGCATTTAGTTGACTGTATGGGTTCTAATGGAAAATCGTTTCCTGTATACATCTCCATAAGGCCGGAGATGCGATGATGTATATTTACGAAGAGTAAGAAGTAAGAATTTAATTTAAAAAATAAGTTTTTCGAAAGGGCAATAAAAAAGAAATCGCGGGAGAAGAGTAAATTCACAGGGTAATATTTTTAAATATAAGATATTTTGAATGATCTGATGTTTTTTCCGGCGAATAATGTGTAGGAAAGTTTCTCTCGTGTATCACAAGGTTAGAGGCTAAATGTCTGCCGACGTTTTCAAGAACGACTAGCTCGCTTCTAAAGCCCTCATGATGAAGAGCGAGTCGTTCTTCGAAACGCGCAGACATCCTTCGGCAGACATGGGGCCTCTGACCCGCTGGAATATCCGAGAAAACTTCCTTCAAAAAAATATTTTATATTTTTAAGGCCAAGGACGGAAGGAATAGGAAGCCGGATTGTGTATCATTACACCTATAAGACAGGAACGCGATTAAAAAGAGGAATATCGAATGGATTAAAATGCCAGCCCAATACTATACATATGCAGTAAATTTAACAATATTTCATATTCTGAAATTTTAATATATGATACAAGAGAGAGCCCAGCGAGAGGTAGCCGTCTCCCCCTAGAAGTTCAAAAAAACCTAGAAACCCAAATAGAATCACTCCCCCCCCTGATCTAAAATGAGCTGCCCCTTCCTAGCTCAGATCCTATGTACGCCCTATATAAGATAACTGATTTCTCTCAGAATTATGAACCAAGAAAAAAATTATTAACTACAAGTTGAATTGCCCATGCGTTGTTCGGGATCACACTTCCTGCATAAATCATCACATAAAAGGAGAGGGGTTGTAGTCAGTAATTGTCAAAACAGACTACAGTGTTATTAAATATTGATTTTAAATAGACTTCTATCCATGAACACCACTCCAACAGAGTGAAATAGCTATTAGGCAAAAAAGAATGAATCAAACTCGTGCTTGCACTATTATAAATTTATTGTTCGATGTCATCAATGCGAAAGAGAAATTAAATAATATGCGTATAAATTTACACTTCTGCCCTGCCGATATTTACCAAAATATATACCAGGGGTCCTTACAGGTCGATATGGAGCCTGAGAGGTCGATAACACAGTTTCGAAGGTCAATACTCTTTCTTTGCTTTCAGGTAAAAACTGATTAATAGTATCATAGAGATGGGTTGGAAATTACAATTGAATTCCTGCAAGGAGTCGGCAGCCAAAACATTTTGTATCTGATCCAAAAAGTCTCCAACTTTTGACAATATTTGTAGCACAACATTATTTTTACACGAATGCATAGGTTTTCAATACATTCTGATTCTATGCACATGTACAGACAAACATGACCGGAAAATAGTCCAAAAAGTTAGGGAAAAAATATAAATATTCCAAATGAAATTTAGTCAAATATTGTCAATGCATCCAGAAATATTCTCATATTAAATGCGGCTGAAGAATAAATTTGTTTATCTTAATTACCATTAAAAAACTAATGAATCAGGTTGAAGAAGATGCAACTATAAGGGAACTTCTCCTAATACCTTCGCCACATGGGCGGATTAATTTTGTTTAAGAGGCAGTACACTGTTTATACAGCTCAAGGGTATTTCCATGGTAGTAGTGAAAGGGAAGTGATTATATTATTGAAAGAGCGTAACAGAAATGTTCCCCACCTTGAATTAGTCGCCATATTTCCGGTTGGATCTGAACGATAATCGCAAAAACATTCGCTGCAAAATATTCAGGTCGCGGTTCAAATCCTACTTGACGTACAAGTCATAAGCCATAATTATCGACGCTCTTCCTTAATACGCCGGAGGAAATCGCTCGAGAATTTCTAAATTAATGACAGCCAACCTCGCCGCTACAAAAGTGAGCAACCTCACCTCCCTTATCGCGAAATTTACGTTTAAAAATACCTCCACTAGGTTCGCGCATCTGCTTTCCAACAGCCAAACGTTAGGAAAATTTTACTGTACATATTTAGGTTTGCTGAAATAAAAAAAAATAATATTCTGTAAATACAGTTTTGCATTAAGTCGCCGCATTGAACGAGCGAATGTACATATCATTCAAATTAAATTGAGGATTAGGGGTGGAGCGCCTCAAAGTGACCTTTCACAGGTGAAAAATATTTCTTTAGCCGCTCCTGATTCCGGGTCCACATCAATCCCGGCAGCCTTTGATAACGCGTATTTGGGACGCTTCGGATGATATCTACATTTTTCAGATACCTTCTCACGGAAGCTACCCGAGGCTCGTAGATTCCGCTTGATTCCAAAAACAATATTTCCAGGAGATTAACAGGAATTCTAAATTTCAGACAAATATTATCCCACGCCTTTCTTCCGGATCTAAGGATTTGCTACACACAGGCTCAGGTAATTCCTAGAGGCAATAAGAGAATATCTACAAGGAGTGTATTAATATATTAAGAGCTTTCTGGCTATTTTCATCCAACATGAACAGTGATTGCAAATACATTTCGTTAAAAACTAATTTGCAGTCCCATTCTGAGAAACGTGACCATGTACAACTTAATTTTCTACACAGTGGACCCTTGAAAGTAAAACGATTTGGTGTTCGAAATATTTGCGCAAATACTTGGTATGTAAATATTTTAAATCACATCCCTTGCCACCTTCAGAAGTTACAATAAATCCTCCTGAAACACCCGGTGTATAAAATTGTAAAGTGAAATGGTACAAGCGAACAGAAAGTGTCACACTAGTGATGGCAGGACTAGATTGGGAGCCGTTAGAGCAGTGGTTCCCAACCGGTGTGCCACGGCACTTTAGGGTGCCGGGAAAACAGCTCACAGGGGTGTCGCGAGGTTATTGCGGGAAAACGAAAAAAAGTTAGGTTTGACCAGCGTATGAAATGATTACTCTCACGCCCGACAGCTGATGGTGAGAGTAATCGAAGAACTTCTCCCAACCTGACTCCAGTAGCATACTATACCTAAACTAGATCATATTAAATGTTGTTTGGTGATTTTACTATTACATTGCTTTAATAAATCAAATAAAATTGAGGAAATAATTGTTTAGATGTGAAGTTAAAATTCATATTCCACTTTAATTGATTAATATTTTTAAAATAAAAAAATCTAAGAAGGGTGCACCAACATTGTGACCTCAATCTGAAGGTTGCCGCAAAAGGTTGGGAATCACTGCGTTAGAGACTCGCTAGGCTTGGATTAAAATTCGTATCCGGTGAGTTTCAGGCTGACGAGAAGGATTTTAATTTTAGCTCCACGCCATATCTCTACATGTTTGTTTAAGGTACTGAAATAAAAAAATCCGTCTTATTTGTATGAAAAATTTATATATAATGCAAATACTGGGAAGAGATCAACTCGAATCACTGAGATATTCTATGTTCCTAAATACCAGTCTTTAATATTTGAGCACTCCTTCTTCATTTCTTCCTGCAAGCTATGGAATTGTTTACCTGAAAATGTTAGAACCTCTTCTACAATTTCGATGTTTAAGAGAAATATGTCTGATCAGTTATGTAACTTTGCTTAATCTTCTCATATATCTAATCAGTATGATCAATTCTTGAAATGTGATTTCATATCTGTGCATTGCAATGTTGATTGAGATTCGTCATGCTCTTTTGTTATCATACTGTTTGATGCTGTGTCTATTACTTTACATTCCATTATTCTTTATGCAAAATGTGTAAGCAATGCGATTGATAATCTATGTTGCCTGTTTTAAATCTCAATCCTTAATGTGTGATCTTAAATTTGTGTACCCTAATTTTCACATGTTATTTATTTTCTTATCATTGATTATTGTTGGTTTATATGTGGTGTTCCTTAATGAAATTTGTATGTATTACTGTCACCATTGGCCCCATTTTTTGTGGCATGTAATAATATTTAAATGTTCCAGGGGACATAAAGTCCCAGAACAATAAAGTCTGTTTTCAATTCAATTCAATTTCAATATCTCTACAAGTGATAGGAGTGACAAACAAAGTGAGATACACTGCCGAACGGACAGGTACAAAAATTCCTTCTCTCTTTTCTACGCACCATTAGCGACTATAACAAAACCGGAGCGCGACACTAATACGCTCCGATAGCTTGCTATGGACTCTCGTTCTTCCCCATTCCTTCTGTCTCTTCACTCCCCTGTCACGGCCGATGTATGAACTTGAGTCACCTGCCACACGCCCTCCTGGCGGCTCGCACGGTAGTATCGTACATGTGGAGACTTGAATGTAACGCCGAATCGTACAGTTGCATTAAGCGGGATTTGATTTAATGTATTTTCAATATTAAAAAACAGCCTATGTCGGCCTTTAAATTAAACATTTTCAACTTAGAATCGGCAGCATTAACAAAAATATGTATGATACGAAAAAAACATGGGTTGGGAAATAGTATCAAAATAAAAACAAAGAGACAATAACATTAATAAATGAACTACAACAACATGGAAAATTAGGTAAATCAGGAGGAAAGCGCTCTTCCAAGCTGGCGCTTGAATTATCCGAAGGGAACAGAGAGATCGAGGGAAGGGTAGGCAGATGAAATGGTGTTGCACAAGGCAGGAAGCCTGTAAAAAGGGATCGCTGGGAGAGAGAAAGACGGATTTTAGGTTGGTGTTTAAGGTGATCGTTGTGCAAGGCGAAGGTGGGGATGTGAAGTGAAAAGTATGGGAGTATTTTAGTGGATCGGTGCTGACCATTTAATGCAGTGTAAATAAATGAAAGGTCAGTGATACTCCTACGGGTGGCCAGTTGGGTCAATGAAAGAGCAGACATGATTTCAGTACGAGAAGAATTATGGAGGTGCGGCACGCGGTGACGGACTACGGAAATGAAGAAATTAAAGGGGCGAGAAGAAATTAAATCGTTCAAGAATTTGATTCTCAGAAAGACGTGAATACTAACAAATAAAGCATTTATGATTAACGACACAAAACTTAAGCAAACAGCAAAACCTGAAAACCCATTTTGAGGAGAAATTAGGCCAACATGTTTGCACATTCGACGGGAAACCTTATTCAACATCGTATGACGTCCTAATCACATTATAAGAGCGTGTTAGCCCAGAGGTTAACACTAAGTTTCCGGTTAATTCAAGATATTTGATTTTCCGGAAACCACATCTAGGAAAATAACAAATCTGACTGGGTCATATAGTCCAAATACTGCCCACGGCCAAAGGATTACTGAGAATTTCTCAAGTCATAAGGCTCAGTCGGAAGTGGGGTTTTACCTTACCTAAGAAAGTAGCCTCAAAGGTTGAAGACTGGATGGTGATGATGGAACAGGTGTTGATTCCCCCCCATCAGGACAAAAAAAACGTCGATGAAAAAGGGACAGGCAGACAAATCTGTTGATTTGAGAACAAGAACCAAGGATGCATGAGCGAGATAGGAAAATGACAATGTATTCATAGCAAATAAGATGGGATGATCTGATGTTAAGAAAAGTCGTGCCATAACTTATAAAAAAATATTTACCACCGAAAACAATAATTTACAAGTATTCTTCGGACCACGTGAGGGAGAGCCACTATGAAACGTACTAAGGCTAATCGGCCACGAATTGAATCACGAGATCTCAATCATGAAATAAACAACCCAACTAAAAGAAGTCCTATAGGGGCGTTTTAGAAGTGACAATTTATTGCACGTATAAAAGCAAGAAAAGTTTTCTATCAAAATCTTTTGCACGCGAGATTGCACACTGTACGGTAGAAAACGAAAATACATCAACGACCGAGCATAAAATAGCTCTCGCTCTATTTTCGCGCAGTGGAACAACTTTTAGAACTAGAGGCACATCACAATGCACAATATACTACCACAAGCAAAACTCTCACTTGAGGTAACATAACCTGTAATATTTTGGAAAATACAAAAAGATATTTTAAGTATTAATGAAACAGAATTAACGCATTAAAGAGTATCAGGCTTAAATTTTTGGAAATACTTGATGTCCATTTCAAATAAAACAGTATTGGTAAATTTCCACACAGTATATTTTTAAAAACACACCACCGACCAAGGTTTCGGCACGTAATACCATTATCAAGGTTACCTTGGTAGTGGTAACCTTGATAATGGCATTAGGTGCCGAAACCTTGGTCGGTGCTGTGATATAACTATGTTTTTAAAATATACTGTGTGGAAATTTACCAATACTGTTTTATTTGAAATGGAAACAGAATAAGTTTGTTCTGGCGGAAGAGAGTATACGAATGTAGCAGTCGAACGACCCACTCTTCAAGACGATATTAAAAGTAATTAAACGACTCGGAGAAGAACGACGAGCATTGAGAAACACGGAAGTTGTGACAGCCGACGCTCAAATGTCACATCAGAGTGATTCATAAGGAGCCATTGACATATTTCACGGGCAAGCGTGGTTGTAGGGAACTAAAAAAAGACTTTTTATATCTTGAGAAGGAATACGCTAATGTGCGAAATGGGCTTATTTCTTTCACGATTAAAATATCGTCCCTTATAGACAAAAAGACATCTTGAGTCTACAGTGCCAAGCATCGCATTTTCCTTACACCCCACGTGAATTAAGAATTAATTCTAAATAAAATATTTTTTTAAGTTTTGAAGAGCCTATCTCCATAATGGGAAGTATTATGCCCAACGGGATGGCCTAGCCATGGGGTCCTCTCTCTCGCCAGCTATAGCCAGCTTTTTCATGGAGGGATTCGAGGAGAGGGCCCTCTTGTAAGCCACGCTATAACCGAAACACATCTTCCGCTACCAGGAAACCTTCATCGTCTGGCCCAATGTATCAGAGACACTGCAGAAGTTCCTGAAAAAACATGAATAGCCAGCACTCGAGAATGAAATTTACAATGGAGATGGAATAAGATAACACTCTGCCCTTCCTTGACACCCTGATTCACCGCAGGGAAGATAAAACCCTGGGACATCATGTGTACCGGAAACATACACATACAGACCTATACTATAATGGCCGGAGTCGTTACCACCCGTCCCAACGAAGAGCATTCATGTCAACGCTCGTACCTACACCGGGGTAAAATCGTCCCAGACAAGGAGTCTACCATTGTAACTCGAGTAGCTGAACACGACCTTTCACCAAAATGGATATACGAAGAGAGATATTAAAGGGACCTTCATCGGATACATCCGGAAGGATTCTCACGTAATGAATTTTATTTTTCCGGAAAGGACGTCGGAGGAAAAGAAAAAAACGCAATCTCCAGGACCTGTCTCCCTTATATCTCAACTATCGCGGGAAAATCTCGAGGATCCTAAGGAGGCACAATATAAACGAAAATGATAATAAGGTGAGCTTTTATGAAATACTACCAGTCACTAAAGAAAGTGTTATATTCACAATACAGACGATCCAAAGGCCACCAGAAAAACTAAGAAGCCAACCTGTTCGAGTGAAAACCTCGAAGCTCCATTGAGACGAGAATAAAAGATTAAAGACGGATCATCAGGTTAGGTTACCCCGAAAAATCAGCTGTTGCAGAGCACAACCTTTCCCGTAACCACATTATCGCCTTAGACAACGCCGAATTGGTTGGCAGAGCCTGTGGATACTGAGAACGATTGACTAAGGAAACAGGCTGGGAAAACGGAAATTCAACAGAGACTAATACGTACGTAATAAACGGGATACGTACTAAGCCATGCTTGGAAACCTGTTATCAACAAAATTAAGAGTAAGCGGGAAAATATAGTGTTTGGCGCATTAGTCTCCTCTCGACAGCCAATCAATGGCATCCTGACCCAAACTTTACAGTATATAGTTCGGAAAATCGACGTCCTGGCATCAATCTCTTTGAAAACGATGGCGCATAAACATCGAAACGTTGGTAGTCCACAAATTTAGCCCGTCGAAGATTAATTTTTACTTTAGAGAGAATTGATGGAAGGGATATTGATAATTATTCGGAAATATTAAGACATGCCCAAACAAGAGAAAACTTGCCAATCATTCGGTAGTCTGCTTAAAAAAAGACACACGTTGCTCTGTGAAAAGGATTAATGAAGTTCTGAGTTTGGTATTTCTTGACATTACCAAGATTCCGCAGTAAAATTATTGAAATGATATTTTTCATATCCGTACTACGCATAGAAAAGCCTGCTCTCCATCTGACCGCTTTGATAAAATCCTCTTTTTCATCACCTCCCTTCGCTAATCATATTTGAAATTACATGCGATTAAAGGCAAAAATGATAGAGGCAGGGCGAAATGTAATATTTTCTACCATAAAAAATTACTTTTTTGAAAGCAGACTATACAAAACGAATCTTTCCGGTAAATCATAAGGCTATAAAATAAATGCTTCATACCATCTCCGTTTTGGAGCTATTGCCAAGTAACTGGAGTTAATCAAGTCAAAATTCGTTGACTAAATAGAAATGGCGCTACAGTCGGATCCTGTGGTTGAAAAAAGGAATAATTAAAACATATATTGGTCAAATAATCTGCATATTTACAGTCGGCTGACCATAGCGCTAAGCACGTATCGATATTCATTTGAACATGAATTCGATAAAAACCAATTTTGTAGTTTGGGTTAATGATGGCGATACTTTAAAATATTGCTGCAAAGAGTTTTAAAACGAGACCAAGATCTTTTTTTTTGAGTAGCCAATCCTAAGAAAAAGTTGTTTCACAAAAGTTGGTAGAAATTTTTTTTTGCTCATAGGAAAGAATTAGCAGTTAAGAATCACATGGAGAAACATTTAATCTGCATCGAATTTCAAGTTTTTTCTTTATGAAGTTTCAACAAGAGATGTCCTTTAGAAAGCGCCAAAAAAAGCGACACTTTTTGTTCCTATTCTGTTCAAGTATCAAACGTGTATTGTAAATAAATTGGCAAGAATTATTTGCAAAAGCAAAATAATTAAGGGCTTTATGATTAAATACTTTAATCGTGAAAAAAGTTTGGCTTTAACGTGATTCACGATCGACGTTCCGCAGTGTTGTAAAGATGACTATGTCGTGAAGTCGGGCGATTTGACCGTATTTTGATTTATTTGATTCACGACTCACATCAAGTGGGTGAATGCCATTGATCCAAGATGCATTTAACTTAATAGGCAAATGAATTCTATTTTCAAATATGTACAATACGTCCTACCAATCATCCTGTGTTATTGTGGTAAGCGTCAAAGTCCAGGTCTATACTGTTTTGATGGTGACAGCAGTCAATTTGCAATCGGATTACAAACTCAAGTTTACATCATTTTGCGCCGATTGTAGTTTCTTGCATTTTTCCAGAGGCTAAGGCATCAGTAGTATAGTATATTTCAAACAATATAGACACTAACATGGGATATCTTTTTTTGCTTTGACTGACGCAGTCGAAAAGGAACCCTTTTGATAAATAAATAAAATGGCAGAAATTGGATAAACGACGTATACTTCAAAAGGCTCTATGTTTGTTTAAGGTATTGAAATAAAAAATCCGTCTTATTTGTATGAAAACATTATATATAATGCAAATACTGGGAAGAGATCAACTCGAATCACTGAGATATTCTATGTTCCTAAATACCAGTCTTTAATATTTGAGCACTCCTTCCTCATTTCTTCCTGCAAGCTATGGAATTGTTTACCTGAAAATGTTAGAACCTCTTCTACAATTTCGATGTTCAAGAGAAATATGTCTGATCAGTTATGTAACTTTGCTTAATCTTCTCATATATCTAATCAATATGATCAATTCTTGAAATGTGATTTCATATCTGTGCATTGCAATGTTGAATGAGATTCGTCATGCTCTTTTGTTATCATACTGTTTGATGCTGTGTCTATTCCTGTATATTCCATTATTCTTTATGCAAAATGTGTAAGCAATGCGATTGATAATCTATGTTGCCTGTTTTAAATCTCAATCCTTAATGTGTGATCTTAAATCTGTGCACCCTAATTTTCACATGTTATTTATTTTCTTATTCATTGATTATTGTTGGTTTATATGTGGTGTTCCTTAATGAAATTTGTATGTATTGCTGTCACCATTGGCCCCATTTGTTGTGGCATGTAATAATAGTTAAATGTTCCAGGGGACATAAAGTCCCAGAACAATACAGTCTGTTTTCAATTTCAATTTGATAAGATATCATTATAGGCAAAGGCACAAGGATGAGGCACAGAATTAAGTGGGCACCGGATAAAACTCTCAGTAATTTTTCCCGAGAATGGAGAACAGCAAGACAACCTCTTCTATTAGCTGGTACGCACGTGCACAACAGGGCTGGCATTGCACGACACTGATTCATCGTTACGCTTTCCGTGCATCTTGGAGTTCTTGACTTCATCGGGTGATTTGGCAAGGCTCGACGAAGTCACATCTTCAAGACTTCACCGTGACGGAAACCAACCTGGAGCATTTGGGAAGGGAGGAATGCAGAAAGGTCAAAGGGCACGACGCGAGAGTCCAAGAAGCAAGTCACTCCGTGCTAATAGCGACTAAATGTTTAAAGCAAAGAGTAGTAATGTAAAAGCGGTATGAAAAAGCAAATATTACAATGACAAGGATTTTAGAGAGCAATAACGTATTTGGCAGGCGAGTATACGTCATTTGGGTGCGGTTAGAAATTGGTACATTAGCGCAGTCTGATCTCAACATGCCAACAATTACGAATGCGGCGATGATATTTGAAAAAAAAACTTCTTCACTCCTTTAATATAAAATAAAAAATGTCATGGTGCAGTAGCTATGTACATCTATTGAAAGAAAAGAATATATATATATACGTAATATCTGCCAGTGATACAAAAACATCGACATCTGCAGCACCTACACCATGGTTTTCAACCTGCAGTTGGTATGAATGGTTATGGTAGAGAGTAGACACCCCGTGGTTCTCCGAAAAGATATACTGCATAGAAAAGCACACAGCATAGTTATACACCAAAGAGGGTGAGTTTCGCGATGAAAAAATCATTTGACTTGTCCGGGATTCGAACCCAGATCTCCAATTGCGGATCAGGTATGTTAGACAGTTACACCCAGTGAATTAAGATGGCTTGGTGGTGTAACTGGCTAAACCATCTGACCGGCAATTGGGAGATCCGGGTTCGAATCCCGGTCAGGTCAAAAGATTTTTTTCATGGAAAAATTCACCGTCTTGGTGCATCGCTTCGCACCTGTGCGCGTGACTGCGTACCACATCATATGTGCAACCGAAATGAATGGAAATCCCACAGCATAGGTTAAGCTGCACCTCACCTAGCTTCACCCGGATGGGAGCCTAGGACCCTCGGTTAGCTGCGAACCGCAAAACCAAGTGGACTACCAAACCTTCCCTAAGACTAGTTACAAAAATATGCACGCATTGAACGAGGCAAGTTATGCAATCCGTTTTGTCTATCACTGTAAAAATTAATCAGACCTAATATACGCATTTTCTCCCAGAAATTAATACCCTTGGGTAGCTCAAATTATAATATTTCTAATTATGGCGCCGTTAACACAAGGTGAATGCGACACGACCTAAATTTAATATTACATAGCATAAAAATGAAATGCAGCCAAAACAGACTAGTTCATAAAACGTTATACTTAAGTTTCGAAGAAGGAGAATATAACATGATACTGATTGTGTTGTTACTCAGTGAATTATCAAAAATATTCTTCATAAATACAATTTTAGTAAAGCTTAGTTCTTTAGGTATATTTTAGATACTTTTCATATTCAAATAAAACGATGATTTCTTCCACAACAGGGATCTTTGTTCCACATTCTTGCTTTCTTCCCAACTTTCAGCCGGCAAGTCCCATACGTGTCTAGTTGTTCTATAAGAATAAAACTCTTTTTGGAAATGATGACTATATTTTCAGGTGCGAATACCGATACGAGCATGAAAGTGAAAAATCATAATATTATACACAAAAGATTTTCCTTCCATGAAGTAACCTGGGAAAGAAATGTAAATAATGTGATAAGCAAAGAAGATCATGTACGCTTGGCAGTGATGAAAAACTGCTTCACAGCTTTTTTAATGGCTATTAAAGCTCGAAAGCATTTGCAATAAAAACAGCACTAAAGACCCTTTGCCTGTCGATACCTAATTGAGAATGACGAGTTCATTATTACTGCAGTTAATTTCGAAGCACCCAGACGGGTGAGGCCATGTATATCATCGTAACTTGCCAAAAGCGGAAAATATAACAGAACGACACATCACGCATGGCCAAGGTGGAGTTAGAAGATGAGGCCTTGAATTGGATTGCGGGGACAGATCACAACAGGCTAAACAGACCTGGTTCATTTCATTGACACCACGGAGGATGGAAAAGTAAGCGGCATTGGGAAAAGTTGGCACTGGAAAGCAATTTAAAGGGCGAGAAAAATGAGGTCAGAGTATCGAAGATGGAATGTCCCAAAAAGGAACTTAACACCTTGAATTAGCGTCAGACAAAGAACGCCAATAAGAAAATTCAGAAAAAAATATAATTACCTGCCAGCCTAAGACCATATTGAATGCCTACTTAATGGGGAACAAACTAGGCGTACAGCCATTACTTCTGATCGGGCACTTTCGGCCCCTACTGAATAATTGGCCATGGGTAAAATTTATAAGCTGATGGCATTGAAAATCATAAAGATGGAGAATACATCACAGGCTACCTTTCCTCGATACCTTATATAGTTCTAATGCAAAAAATAATTTAAAATTTAAAAAATATTATATGAAAGAGCATATCCCGTAATATTGTATTCTCATATGTTTTGTATCATATATCACGATTATTATATTATCAGTTTATGTTCAGCTCTCGGAGAGAACGGTTGTCTTTCCACTCTCTGAGCCACGCTCAAGGCCATGCCATACTGCTCACAGTGTTAAAGTCTAGTCACATTGCCGGTGAAAAAATAAGTTCTTTCTCAGTGAATGTGCTGTGCATTGAGTATCGTGCTAATATGAGCAATCAGTGTTTCACGTGCCGTAAATCTACAAGGAATACCGTCTACATCTCGTGTAGCGAGTGCAACAAGCTCTTTCATGGGCAGTGCCTGCCAGTCCAGCTGAAGAAGGAAGATATTGCTGGTATCCAGGCAAGCAATCAGAAGTGGAGGTGCCTGGAGTGCCAAAGTTCCCGCAGGCAGAGCCTCAATGCACCGCTGCTACAACTGGATGAAGACGAATGTGTTGCAAAAGGTTAATCTATCGATGACGTGTATTCCTTGGTGAAAGAGATAAAAACTGAACTAAAAGAGACTGAGAAACATCTAGGGAATTCAATCGAAAAGCTGTTTGAAAGGTTGGAAGAGAGTGTTAAACTTATTGAGGCGCAAACCAAAAGATTAGATGAGTGCAACGAAACAATATGTGAATTAAAAAGTGAAAATTTACAGTTAAGAAAAGAGGTAACGCTTCTTTCAAATCGCTCTGACGACCTTGAGCAACTCTCACTTTCTAACAACGTGGAAATTCATGGAGTTCCCTTCAATAAGTCGGAAAATTTACTTAATGTCGTCAGTCAAATTGGACTACAGTTAGGAGTTGACCTGACTGAGGAATCCATTGATAGTTGTTATCGTACTAAGCCAAGGCCGAATGGACTTCCTGGGGCTATACACGTAACATTTCTCAAGCAGACCACGAAAGAAAATCTTCTTGTTAAGAGACGGGTTAAGAGGAATTTTTCCACGATGCATTTATTTCCTGAGTCGGTTTCTGATAGTCCCATTTATATAAATGAGGCTTTATGCCCCGGGAGGCGTAGAGTTCTAAATGCTGCGAAAGAAATAAAAAAGACTAAGGGTTATGCTTACCTCTGGATACGTGGAGGCAAGATTTTCATGCGGAAAGCTGAAAAGGAGCCTTGTTTTTTAATATCACATATGGAGGACTTTAAATCACTGTAAAATATGTTTTGATGTCTCTAACTACAAACAACTTGTTAAACAATGGTGATTCAGTATCCATAATCCATCAAAATATCCGCAGTTTACGCAGCAATTTCGATCTCTTCTTGCTTCATATAGGTCAACTGCAATGTAAACCAACAATAATTGTTCTATCTGAGATATGGATTGATGAACACGAAGTTAATTTCTACAATGTAACTGGTTATAATGTATTTGCTAAATGCTGTCAAAAAAACCGCGCTCGAGGCGTCATAGTTTATGTGGATGAAGGTATTCAATGTGTATCAAAAGCAGACACAAGTCATACTTTGGACTGTGTTTACTTAACAATCAAAACTAATCTGACTGAGTTCGATCTTGTAAGCATTTACTGGGACCAGAATTTTCCTGTGGCTGAATTCTTACAAGAGTTGGAACCAATTTTGAATAGCGGTGGAAAAAATATGATTATTATTGGTGGCATGAATATTAATTTGATTGTTGCAAATAATGATTGTGATTATTATTGTAATTTGATGCATACATATGGTCTGTCATGTTTGCTAAATCAACCAACTAGAATTAGCGCATCATCATCAACGTGCCAAAATGAATGATGTAAAAATGTCTTCGTTTAATGATATATTGTTTCTACATCCAAATAAATTTAACATTTTCAACCAGAATATAAGGAGTTTGAGAGCTAATTTTGATAGTTTTGTACTATTTTTTTCTAATTAAAAAAATAAACCACAGATAATCGTTCTATCTGAAATATGGATCCATGATTGTGAATTAAAGGCATTCCAGCTTTCTGGCTATAATTTAATATCTAAATGTAATAATGATTATCGAGCTGGTGGTGTAGCGGTGTACTTGTCTGATCATTATAAATATTTAGTTTCAGAAGTATCTCACTTCGACACTGCTGATACTGTTAAGTTCACTGTAGACATAAATTCCACTTGTAAGCTAATGTTAATAGCAGTCTATAGACTACTAGCCCATCATGTTACTGGGTTCTTGAATGAGTTGGAAGCTTTATTAGATAATACTAAGGATAGAAATCTTATAATAATCGGTGATATGAATTTATGTTTACTAAATCAAACAAATATAGTGTATGAGTATCAAACATTGATGGCTAGTAACGGTATGGAACAATTAATCAATTCTCCAACGAGAATAACATCTACTGGACAAACATGCATAGACCATATATATTATAGATCTAAAGATAGAATGAATGCAGTTAGTGAAGTGCTGGACTTGGGTCTCTCTGATCACCATTTAACGATGTGCATTCTTGATACTGACCCTCAAAGTGCCACCAATGAACGTGTTGAATCCTCCATCAAAATAGACTTTAACTATCTTAATAATCTTTTGTTGACCTGCGATTGGTCAGATGTATTTCTTCAAAAAGATGCATCATTGGCGTATGATGTTTTTATAAGTAAATTAAATTGTCATATTGATTCTTCGAGTAGCACTATGAGCAAAACTTGTAAATATAAATTGATAAAACCATGGATAACAAAAAGTCTCGCTATACGAATTTCAAAGAAAATTCTAATATATAAAAAGATGAGGAAACAGAAGTATAATGATTATTTGTCACGCTATTATGCATCTTATGTAATACGTTTAAAGAAGGATATACTCAAACAGAAGGAGAATTACTATTCTCATATTTTTTATGCTCACAGAGGTGACACTGCTAAGCAGTGGAGAATATTGGACAGTATAATTGGTTCCAAGAATACAAGAACTGATATAGGTAGAATTGCATCTCCTGATTCTAATGAAGTTTTAACCAGTCCACAGGAGATAGCAGATAAATTTAGCAATTTTTTTGCTAAGATTTTACAATGTAATAATCACCGCTATAACTCTCTTCATTTGAAGCTAATTGAGGATAACCATAAGTGGTTTCCCACTTATCAGGCTGATACTTCCATGTTCTTTCTTCCGACAACACCAAAAGAAGTGATGGATATCATTTTTGGCTTAAAATCCAACAGTTCTGTTGGAACTGATAATTTGACTACAAACCTTGTAAAGGCCATTAGCGTGAATATAGCTCATATTTTTGCTTTTATTGCAAATTTAAGCATGGTAAGAGGTCAGTTTCCAGAGAAGCTAAAACCAGCTTTAGTTATACCAATTTTTAAAAAAGGTGATAAGACTGATATTAATAACTATAGGCCAATTTCCCTCCTTCCTATATTTGCCAAAATACTTGAGAAAATAGTAAAATCCCGTCTTCTAAATTTTTTAAATACTTCAAAATTCTTTAGCGAGTCCCAATTTGGTTTTTTAAAGGGAAGATGCACGGAAGATGCTCTTTTAGATTTTTGTTCCTGTTTATATGGAGGGTTAAATGCAAACAAAAAATGTGCTGGTCTTTTTCTTGACTTAACAAAAGCTTTTGATACAGTTGACCACACTATACTAATAAAAAGACTGACAGAAGCTGGCATTAGAGGTGTTGTGAATGATTGGTTCAAAAGCTACCTGTCGGGTAGAACCCAAAGAGTTAAAGTTGATGGTTGTTTTAGTGAAAAGGTGACTGTCACATGTGGGGTACCACAAGGTTCCGTCCTCGGGCCTATCCTTTTTCTAATCTATGTCAATAATATGTGTAATGGTCTCCTCTGTGGAAAATTAACTTCTTTCGCTGATGATACTGCTTTGTGCTATTCTTCTTCCAGTACGTCGGAACTTGTTATTCAAATGCAAAGTGACTTGAATAGACTTAATCTCTGGTTTTGTGCAAACAATTTAGTATTAAGCAAAAAATCGAAGTATATATTCTTTAGTTTAAAAAATGTTCCACCACCTGACATTAATATTTTTTATAAATGCCTCCAATGCTTGAATTCAAATGGAAAAAACTTGTGAAGTCTGCATAAAAATTGAACCAGTTGATAATCTGAAGTATTTAGGCTTAATCATGGATAAAAATTGCAATTGGAAACCACACATTAGCAAACTAAAATCGGAATTAATTATTGCTCTAAGAAAATTTTACTTGCTAAAAAGAATTTGTCCTGTGTCAGTCATGCGATCTGTTTATTTTGCTCTTGTTAATTCTAGAATAGAATATGGCTTGACTTGTTGGGGAGGCACGTACTACTCTAATATCCAACCAGTTCGCATCGTACAAAATAAAATGCTACGTGTCATTCTGGGAACTGGCACAAGAGAATCGTCATTCCCTTTATATAAAAAATTAAAAATATTGCCTCTTCGTCATCTCTATTTGTATAAAGTATTACGAATATTTTATAACCGAGGAGGTCTAAATTTTAAACCGTGTACTTACGGTAGATTAAGAAGTGTTCACTATTGTACCATACCTAAACCCAATATTGAGGCTTACAAACATTTCTTTGATTTCATTGCTCCTTCAATTCATCAAAAAATTCCACATGAGATTTCATCAATTAGCAATAAGACCATTTTCCTCAGAAAATTGAAATTTTGGTTGTTAGAGAAAAATGATGTGGAATATCTCCTAAAAACTATGGTGTGACTCTTGTATGGTATGTGTACTTATTTTATTTTATTATGTGAAAATTGCAATTTATTTTATATTCAAATTCAAAAATGTTATAATGGAACACATTTATGTTATATAAAAACCAGAATTTATTGTATGATTATTTTTGTAAATGACCGCTGCTGAACTACAGCCAATTTATTTAAGGGAGGGCAACCCCAAAACAAGAAACTATTTCTTCTGCGGTGCCTAGTTTCACCCTCATTTTGATTTGTTAAAATTGTGTATATCTTTTGGGTGAAATAAAGTTATTCTTATTCACAGATTTGTAGGAATAAAGAAAAATCACCGAATTAAAAATAGCAGAGCATAAATATGCCATAAGACCCTCCTAGTAGCCACATACCCCCAAGCGTAAAAATTGAGAAACTGCTTACTTTCTTGAAATTGCTAAAATGTCGAAAACTCGTATACGGTAGGTATTGGATGGGCATCCTATGGAGGAGGCCTAGGTCCAATTCACGAAGAATACAAGGTTTCGCGCAAAGCCTAAAAGCAGTGTGGCTGAAGGGACTACGTAAGAGATCTACGAGGTTGAACCATGATAGAGGGTACCTACTGTACGACACGGCAACACAGGAGAATATTGAAGGTATTGTAATGCGCAATCGGCCATATTGAATAGATCAGTAATTCATTTAATATGCCAAATACACAGACTTGCGTTGAAGAATCGTTGCGGAACCATGGCGATTTATCTAAACAAAAGTGGACCGAAAACATATCCACAAACCACAGCACTTATTGCAATGTTATTCGACAAAATTCGCGAGAATGCTAGGTTTGGTGAATCATTTTCGTGAGCAAAAAACATGCTACACTTTATTGCAGCAATTCATCACTTAATTTCCTCTTTACTACATAGGTGAAATTATCGCATCGGAAACTATTTCTCGTCCCCAATATTACTGATTGATACACAGTATTTTTGACTTTAACATTTTTCATGACTTCGTATTGACTAGCATGCGCTTCTTTCATTGCCTGTTATTTAATCCAAAGTTCAAACTCTTCCCACTTTCTACCCATTCGTGTATCCACAACGTAGAAAACAACTCTGTGAACGCCACCATCCTGCGGCAGCAGAATGTGTATTCCAAACACCACAGGCTCCGATTCGCGGAATCGAAATAAGATCTAAGTCACAACATACGGCGCATTCGCTGTTCCGTCAAAGCTAAGCGAACTGGTAGCGCGGGTCCGAGCAAAAACGGCTAGTCCGTGTGTGATTTCATTGGCTTGCAAACGACGTAATGACGAACAGCAAAAACACCCGTGACCGCATTGCAACAATGGTCACCATGGAAATGACTTCAATTTGGATTTTACTGCTTATTCTTCATTGATACCGAAAAAGATATAGGGGGCTTTCCAATTGTGCATCTGCGCTGATCTGTTGCAAACTGTTTCGGTTTTGGGGCTTTCCAATTGTCGCTGTGACGTCATTAGCGCAGCGCAGATGGAAACACATCGGGACCTCTGTTCCATATGCGCTAGCAGACGAAACTTGTGATGGCGGGGAAATGAATGTTGCAGTAGAAACTGGACTGTCTTAAGATACCATGATTATATGTTCTGCCAGCCATTTATACATTGTTTACACGTTTTCATTCATCAGTAATGCCTCTCATTTCATCTAATTGTAATTTTAAGCCCACTCACTATAATCAATTCAAATATACCGTGATTGTTCCGCCATCTTGGAAACACATCAGCGCAGATGCGTTCCAATTGTCCGTTTCAACGTGCGCTCGTGTGTTCCCATCTGTTGCGATGTGCGCTAATCTGCGCAAGGCAATTGGAAAGCCCCCATAGTTTTCCTCTTTTGGTCAACAGATTTGTAGCAATACACTAAGCCAAGAAAAACAGAACCGTTGCGGTTGCTGGAGTACCACTTTCCCTAATGTTACTATTATGTCATTTGTAAAAAGGCTAAAAGTTGGCTATATGTCAGGTGGTTACATGCATATAGATTATCTTAAAGTTGAAAAAAAGTCCTTAAGTCGCTTTCCCCATTCTGAGCGACAGCCTACTTACCGCTAATATTTTCAATTCACAACGATATGCCGAAGAGAAGAAAGAGTAATCTTTCTCAAAGATCTGCTTTGGTAAGGGCAATGTCCTCTTTGCGGAAAAACATATCTCAAGAACAACGATTACAGTTTGACGCTGTGAGACACGACTTTCAGCGTCCTACAGAAGCCGCGGAGGAGCGTCAGATGTGATTAGAAGTCACCACACACAACAGAATGTAGCTACATGAAATCACTACTGAGTAGTGATCATCTCCTCTAGAGATATAGATAGCTTAATAAAGGTTCTTAGCTCGAAAGCTACCCAAATGAGTGGACACCGGTGTCGTCATGGATCATTTAGCAGTGAGTGCCCACTTATTTACCTTTCTATCCTTCCCCAACTTCAACGCCTTTAAAAATAAACAATATCAGTAAAATAGCTTAATACTATGCAACATTAAGCAACAAGACGGGCTATTTCCACTGAGTAAAAAAAACCAAGATGAGAAATCGGATCCTCTTCTGCATGAATAGAACTATGTACTATATTATTTCTTACTTTTATCTCTCCCGTTGAGAATCAATGGGCATTTCTGCTAGTATTTTATTAAAAAAAACAATCGTCCAAGATATTTTTTGCACTCTTCCCTAAAAATATTGACATTTCTTAAAAGGAGCTCAAATAGTTTGCAGGCAGACTGGTCCAATCCATCAGGCGCAATCCACTGGACAATCAGGCGCACACTTGGCCACTGTTGCCGCCAGCCACTCAGCCACTCTGCGTTTCTCAGTCTGTGCCAGTACTTTGGAGCGTGCGTGTGTGTATTGCTCAACACGGAGACTTTCGAAGTGGATGTCTTTATATCCGAAATTGAAGCGCGTCCTGCAATTTGGGACCTGAAATTGGACTGAAAAGGTTTCCTCGTTTTTGACGAGAAGTTATCAGGGGATGTACCCTGTAACGGCGATGAATTCGCCGTATTCTTCGCATTCCTCGCCGGCGTATTATAAGCACTAATGCAATTGCAATCATACGGGATTCCATATTCACAGACGGTAGACTAGTCTCTGTTGAAATTTGGTTACGGAATGGAATCAGGCTGTACAAAAAAGTGGCGGCCACAGGTGGACGGGTTGAGCGTCTAGTGGCAGCCGCTAGTGGCCGCGACTAGTAGCTGATGACAGCCACTTGTGGCCGTCAATAGACGCGACCACAAGTGACCAAGTGTGCTCACGGCCTTATTACTCACTATGCTTTTTCTCTGATTGCGCTGAATGAGGTCCCGGGATCGAATTACGGTGACAGCATATTTTTTTGCCGGATGCCGACCATTCATTTGCATAATTATCAACCCGTAAGTAATTTCGGTAGTTAAGAATGGTGGGAAGCCCTTCATACTCCCTACATTAAACATCCATTGATGATTTCAATTTACCTACCCCTTGATTAAGTTACAGCATCAATGCACTTACCACGTTGACAACGATACAGTCCCCATGACCTCTTGTCACAATTAAAGCGCAGAGGCGTATAATATCCATTTGATTATGCATCGAAATTGGTTTGGAAGTACACTAATACTAGCAAATAACGGCCAATTCAATACAAATGGAGGCTCTCAAAAATAAGTACCACCGATGTTTAAGCTTCTCACTCCTAATATACTTTCGCAATGAGAAGTAGTTTTGAGACTTAGTTCACCAGCCAATTAGAAAGCTACTGAATCGACCAAAAGCTCTTTGGTATCTCTAATGGAATTCTTGCGAAGTCCTTTCAATAACGGAGACCATATTCGAATTTAATTTTTTTAATTCAGCGTCCGTAAGAAATATCAAGTAAATATTGTAACATAAATGGCGCAAATATATAGTTATATATGACAAAAATTCTCAGTAATTAAATAAATATACTTAAACAAAAATGTCTCTAACATGAATCATTTTTTCACGCAGTACATTGAAGTCGCCTTCACAATAGAAAGTTTTTTTGCGATTCAGTAAAAAGCACTGCGGTGAGTAATTGATTAATTTTAATAAATATTAGAGAAAACATACAAACTACACCGTAGGTTTTTTGACGAAATCTAGGAGTTAGTAGTTCCTATTTTTTTCTAATTTCTCCCTCTGGAGCGCACCGCCGTAATCTATGCCATGTAAAATAGCTTAAAGGTTTAGTCAAATTGCTCAAAAAGTAGTTGGGCAAGGGTTTTATATTTGGATATAATTGGAAAGATGATTTTTTGATTTAAAATGACGTCAAATTCATCAAATTCTAAGTGAAGTAATTTATCTCTCAGACCACCTTAATTAGAAGCGAGGGAAAACAACAAAACCGGAGAGCACAAGACTGTAGCACATAGCCCGGAGGGACTCCAAACCCTCTCATTCCACCGCCTCCACACCGAAACAAAAGTGTCCGGAGGAGAGTGCTTGCGGTGAAACAATCGCGCGTTCAAATCTTCGTGGTGGAGCAGTCGTGCGTTGAAGTGTTCGTGGTGAAGCAGTCGCGCGTTGAAGTCTTCGTGGTGAAGTTGTCGCGTGTTGAAGTTACCGTGGTGAAGCAGTCGCGCGTTGAAGTCTCCATATGTAAAGCGGTTGCGCGTTGAAGTCTCCGTGGTGTAGCTATTGCGCATTCAAGTCTTCGTGGTGAAGCAGTCGCGCGTTGAAGTCTTCGTGGTGAAGCAGTCGCGCGTTGAAGTCTCCGTGTGTGAGGCGGTTGCACGTTGAAGTCTCCGTTGTGAAGAAGTCGTGCGTTGAAGTCTCCGTGGTGAAGCTATTGCGCATTTAAGTCTTCGTGGTGAAGCAGTCGCGCGTTGAAGTCTTCGTGGTGAAGGAGTCGCGCGTTGAAGTCTCCGTGGTGAAGCAGTCACACGTTGAAATTTCCGTGGTGATGCGGTGGCGCGTTCAAGTCTTCGTGGTGAAGCAGTCACGCGCTGAAGTCTTCGTGGTGAAGCAACCGCGCGTTCAAGTCTTCGTGGTGAAGCAACCGCGCGTTCAAGTCTTCGTGGTGAAGCGATTGCTCGTTGAAGTCTCCGCTCCGAAAGAGAAGCATGAAGTCCTCGCGACTGCTCTCAAAAGACCATAAGCCACCGGGCGCATGCTTGCGGTGAAACAGTCGCGCGTTCAAGTCTTCGTGGTGAAGCAGTCGCGCGATCAAGTCTCCGTGGGGATGCTATCGCGCGTTCAAGTCTCCGTGGTGAGGTAGTTGCGCGTTGAAGTCTCCGTGGTGAAGTGGTGCGCGTTGATGTCTCCGTGGTGAAGTGATTGCGCGTTGAAGTCTCCGTGGTGAAGAGGTTGCGCGTTCAAGTCTCCGCTCCGAAAGAGAAGCAGTGTCTTCGCGACTGCTCTAAAAAGACCATAAGCCACCGGACGCTTTCTTGCTCGCGTGAAGAAGATCAATATTGAGAGAACTTTCGTGATGAGATTTCTCAGGAATAATGACTAGTGCGTCAGTATTTCGCGGTAAAATTCTCCGTAGAGGCAAATTAAAGTGAACCTCCACTGTGACACAGAAAAGAAAAAAATAGTGATTTAAAATATAAGTGAGAGGGAATTTTTTCGATCAAATTTAGGATGTGTTAAACATTTGCTCTTCTTAACCCATTAAGGAGGCTCCCACCGTGACTGTGCGAGTCAAAACAAATACTTAACTCCCAACTATTCGTTCAATTGGTGTAAAAAATCCTGCTTTCGCCAATGACGTACGTTAGCTATGGAAAACCTAAATAAAGAAACAAAAATTTTCAGATTATTCCACGAGTATATTTTTAATGAACACTTTTTTTATGGCAAAACACAGTTTTTCGCGTAAGTCGCATTAATATTATGTATATGGAAAAATACTATTTTTCTCCGTGTTTCTACCAATCTCCTATTCAACATCACGTGATTTCAAGTTCAATTAGCGAAAAAAGTAGTGTGGAAAGGTATCATATTTCTGTTCATGTCAGATAGAGGACAATATTTTCTATAATGTTGGTTCTTCGGGTTTCCGACCAAGTCAAACTCTCCATTTCTACCGACGTTTTGATGAACGAGCCGTTCATCATCCTCAGGGCGTGATGAACGACTCGTTCATCGAAACGTCGGCAGAAATGGAGAGTTTGACCCGGTCGGAAACCCGAAGAACCACTAACACCATGTTAATTCAAGTTCAATTTGCGAGAAAAATAGCGTGGAAAGGTACTATTTGGTTATTCATATCAGATAAGAGGGCATGTTATTCTTTAATTATGTATGAAGAATATGAATAAAACGGCACTTGAGTCCTTTTATGATGGAACCAAATTAAAAAGTGATTTAAAATCTATAAAATGAGTTTATGGGAAAAGAACCACGTCTTCTTATGAGATGTTCCGTAAAAGCTATATATTTCGCCAAGTTTCAAACGTGAGAAAGAAAGTTTTGTAAAGTAATTAAACATCTCCTTTCACTTTGGCTATGCATTTTTTATGAACAAACTACAACGATATATGTGCATTTCGCAATGGAATAATAGAATTTGGTGTGGTTAATGTATCAGATAAAATGGCACAAACTACTTTTGTGTACGGTCAGGATGACTGTAATGTATAATGTATGTACAACTATTGTTTCCTAGGTTTATGGGAAAAGATTAAATACATAAATAAATTCATATTTTATGCTCCGTATACCTCTATTTAACGGAGAAACTAATAAAATATCACATTTTCTGGCGAAAACATGCTCATAAGTAAATTTAAATTCAGAATTGTTACATAATATCATCAAAAATACATATATAAAAGTATGTATTTTTTGCTGAAAGTTTGTATTAAGTTTGATTAACCAATGTTTCTTAAATGTTGTGAATTCATACTCGTCGTGAAGAAGCAAAAATATAACTGCCAAACGTTGGCGATGAGGTAAAAACGACCTATTATTCCCCAAGACCTATTTTCTACCTAAGAAAAATGATTTATCAATACATTTTGTTTCACAGCTGTGCGAAGTTTTCAACTTAAATTTTGAACAATGACTTTTGAAAATGTGCAACAAGTATTTATCAGTATAGTAAGATGGAATACCACTGAATTAGATACAATAAGGAACAATCAATTAGTTAGGGTTGTAATGGTTGCATATTGGACGAAAATGGTAGCAGCACTACAGATGTAACGAAAAGAAATGCAGCAAAAGATACATTCACCGGCATTAAAGAACTTTCAAGAACATTTCAGATTTTCAATAGAAAAATATCTCAAAGTGTACAAACCAGAACAGAACATAAACAGGATGAAAACATGAAGTTATTAGGACATTCAGCGTTTTGGACGAAACTGGGCAAAGCAATTGTCAAAGAAGGTGAAAATCGAAACAAAAGATGCGTTTATCGACAGCATAGAACTTCTGACATGAACTATGAGCGAATAATATTAAAGCCCGTTTCACACGACACTTGATCCAGCACAAGGTCTAGTATACTCGCTAGTATTCTAGCTATCCAGTATCGTGTGAACAGAGCCAGTATACTGGCTAGCAAGCATGCTAGCTAGTATACTCGCTGAGCCACTGGATTTCGTACTTGATGCGGTACTAGTTTGCTACTAGACCCAGTGGCCATCTACCAATCACGTTCACGTTACGGACGCTGTGCGATCTTCTCTTTTTAAAATTAGTATGGAATCATATGGAATAATTGCTTAATAGCAAGCACAAGGTCGATGATCGTGTGAAACCTTCTAGTACGGTTTCTAGCAGTTTCTAGTATACTGGGTTTCGTCCTCAATATCAAGTACCAGCTAGCATACTAGGTCTTGTGCTGGATCAAGTGTCGTGTGAAACGGGCTTAAGTAAAGTCAACGGAATAGGGCATAACACATTTGAACACAATGTTGACACGTATTAAAAAGTCTTAATTGTCATCATCAGGTGCACTGATGACGCTTTAGACGTAAGAAGGGCAGTGTCAACAAAACGCCTTGGCGTTTTCATTTTGCCCGATCTATTTTGTGGGATCATTTCTTAGTTATGAAATCAATACGCTGAAAGTAGGGGTATTAGAAGAAGAATTGTAGGGGAACCGTGATTATTTATTTACTCTCGTACGGCAAGAAAATAATTTGCGTGAACATTGCGTTTTTACATCTTTACACAGTTCACGTGATAGCCACGCTGGGTGGACCAATTACCAACATAGGGCTTGAGTGTTGGCTTAACGTCCCGGGTGTCATGTGCAAGGCAACTTAAGTGCAGCACTCTGTCCGTCGGCTGGGACGCTAAACCGTGGATCCCTTGGCGACTTTCGTGGAGAGTTTCGTCACCCAACGCCGGGTTTCTCTCCACCCTTCTCCGTTCCCCAATAATCTTTCCCTATCCAACCAACAAATAAAAACGCAATCCAAGACGCCCTCTGTAGCCTAGTTAAATCAATGAAAAACCAACAAAGCATACTCTTTTAAGCCACATTATAATTCAGCCGTTTTTGTGTCGTTTTACCGCTGCGTTATACACCACACCAATAAACAGCTTTCATGGCAGCGGCAGCATCTGATGGAAACAGGAGACGGTTGGAAAACCGTGACGCGTTCAGCCTTCTTAATTATTCCTGTTCATCGTGGAGTTTTTGAAGAAAAATGGATGTTCACGAGGAGTATTGGCGATGGGCTGCGCCACCTAAGTTTATTTTTTGCCAACGATCTGAGGATGACCCACAATACTCCTCCTCGGTTAATGATCGAGAGACCAACAAATGACACGAATAAATCGTCAGTCCTCACTCCCTGTCGCAGCTCCGGCGACGTAAAGGTTGAAAGATGGCTAACTTCTACGACAACGCAGCCTGCGTTGAATATCTCGCTTGTGATTGGCTAAGCAGCGTCCGGCACCGCAAAAAAGGCTGCATGAAACGTTGAATATCTCGCTCTGATTGGCTACGCGGAGTCCAGTAACACATACACACGCGTCTGTCACCGGGATACCCACGAATCCAACATTCCCTCGCGACACCCACGAAAAGCATCCAAGCCGTCTAAAGCGCGCTCGTGTCGCAGCGGGCTGCGCACTAACTACGGTGATATCGCGGGAGCGAGCGCATCTCCTTCGTACGACTTCCTCCTCACGTCACATTACCACTGTTCTCCCCTCCTCTTCCCGCCCGTGCATTCCGACAGCCACCCGGAGAGATAAACCCCCTTTTCCCTCACCGGCATTCCTCCAACACCCTCCCCGGAGGACAGTGTAGGAGGAAGTTCCTCGAACGCCTTTCCTCCCACCACACGTGCGTCGTCCCACTCTTGCACCTCAAATCCCCTCCGAAGATACATCCCCCCTCCCCACCTTAAACCACGAGCATCGTGTTTCCTCCCCGTTTTCCTTTAACTCGATTCGACGTCAGGCATGACGTGGCAGCATCATTCCCTTATAGACCGCGTTTCAATTAGGTATACCACCCCAAATATACAACACTTAGTACGCACAGTATTCAGAAAATACACTACTAAAGGCCCGTTCACACGGAGCCACTCAACAGTGTTGCCGTTGGCTAATAATGGGGTAGAATGGAAGTGTTCACACAGGGCCACAGCCACCGGATGGAAGCGCCACAGACGGTTTCAGTGGTTCCTTCCGCCGCAGACGCCGGCGCAGAAAAGTGGCGCGTCTAGTGAGTTTAGCCGTAGCTAAATGGCTAAGTGGCTGCCACGCCACTGTTCGAGCAGCGCGTTCGTGGCCCTGCAGAAGCGCTGCTAACGAGCGTTCGAATTTCACACGATAGTTAGAAGTGCTTCTCGCGCCCGTTAGCAGCGCCACGCACGCTCGTGCGCATGTGTTGACAACACCGGTTCGACGATCGTTAGTGGCGCTGTGGAAGCACCACTAACCAACCACTTAAGAGCGCTGATGATTGGCCTCGTGAGAACCCGGCCTAAGTATTCGGGTAATCCCCATTTTCCTTCAAGGCAGCCAAGGCCATACCACAATCATCTTGCCTGAATAATTTTCGTGGTAATATAGAGGCGTTTTCCTCAATTTTAAACTGAATTGTTTTCGCATGTAACAATTATTTAACTAAAACCATTAATCCATGCGAAAAAAGAACTTCATAATTCTCCATATGTATGTAGTTACAGAACTTCAAGTTATGCGAAGATTTCAAATTCCGTTCGCGCGGATGAAACACCTTTTGACTGATGCAACGTCAGAATGCGATTTACCCACGCTGCGAAGCCGACCGCGGCAATACCCTGTTTCTCAACTTGTAAGGAACAAAAAGTATTTGTGGCCAAGTAATTTGAGGGTTACGAGAACAAAATCGTTGGATCAAGCTATGTAAAAGCTATATCTGGGAATATTCCGTAGGTGGATTCATTAATGGTGGCTCCTTTCTTCTCTATAAATGAGGACTACATCACCTTTACTTAATAAATAAGCTCGATAACTCAAATTCGTTACACAAGAGGTCAGTCGTAAAGAAACAACTTCCAGCTTCGAGTAAACTATTCCATATAACTTGGATAAAACAATATTTGAGCGAGAACGGGCAAAGGGACCATTTCGGGTCAACTGGTATGTCACGCTATCCGCATTCGTGATATCTTTTGTTCAACTAAGTTTACGAGGCGTGTGGCAGATGGTGTTAGCATGGATTAGTAAAAAGGAATTGGAACAGAGAAAACACGAAAGTATAATGCATGTTAATGGGGGTTGTCTTACTGTCTTGCTCAGTTTTATTGCAGTCACTCATAGTGCGCGGAGAGAGGGAATTTTTGTACCCGACAGTTCAGTACTGTTTCTCTCTTATTTGTCAATTTTAACAGCCTTAGAGATGTACTGCAGGATTAAAATGAAATGAGGACTCCTCACATTACTCAGAAAATATGAATGTGTAGCCAATTGGAATTATTACTGAAGTAAATTGAAAATCTAATTTGAAACAAGTATTAGCTGTCGAAATGAAGGCTTTAACCAAGAAGGTATTCACAGTAAGTTCTGAATAGAAGCCTATATTATACTTTATTATGCATTTATATTTTATTAGGCCTTTGTTAAATGGCGGATTAAGGTCGTTGTTTGGGGGGGGGGAGGGCGGTTTGCTACCTTCTGGCGGTCTGGGGGGAATGAAATACCTTATGACCACCATTTTTCTTATTGTACTAGGAATTAAGGGGGGGGGCGGTCCCCGGGACCCCGCCTACCTTACTGCGCCACGGCCATTGAACAAATACGAGTCTCGGTAGGCAGCGTGTATTTCTCATAAACTTAAGGTCGTGAGTTCGATCCTCACCCAGAGCACATTTATGTATTGAGTGCGTATTGATTTTCGGGACGCTTGGTATGGTTATTTTTCACGCCACTTATTAACAACCATCCGCGCTTTCATTCCCTTAAGGTAGAACCTGCGCTTCGAAGTATTGCTTTCATTATATAGATAAACTCAACAGCAACAAGATAAAATGGCTCGAAATGTTATCAATAATAATTGAAAATAATTTTTAATCAATCAACATGGCTGTACAGTACATGAGTTTTCTTCAAAATGAAGTAATCTTGTCATATGAAGAATGGCTTTTATATTGACGCCAAGTCTCATAGAAATTTAAAAACTTTCTCTTGAAATGCACTAAAGCTGCATAATTAAAAAATTAGGGATGCATCAAAACAACAGAACTGGTGAGTGCTTTTGCTCTTTTAATGTGAAGGTAATTAAAACAAATTTATTATATATAATTGCTGACGATGAACTCGACAACACTGTATTGCTGTCAATATATCTTAGTTTCACTCCGGTCCGGCACCTTTGTTTGTTTGCATAGTTTCACTCCAATGTTTTTGTTTACTCCTCGAACATAGTTGCCAAGTCTGTTTCAATATGGCGGCTACGGAACGAAAGTAAGACTCTTCATCGCTTTTCAATCATAAATATCTGCATTAAATGGCCGATAAGGTAACCTGAAAAACATTCATTTTATCCTATGATTATTTAATCACTATATGATCGTTTTTGAGGTAGCCTAGTCGAGGAAAATCTCGATAAATAAATGTTGAAGTGAGGGACGACACCATTCCGCCTTAAGAGCAATGTAATTTGAGGCTGAAAATGACGATTTTCAAATCCTGTTATCAGCGCTAAATGGCCGATTACCTCAAATTACTTTGTCACAGATCGACTAAGGCATAATTTCTCTGCAATATATGAAAACATCAGGGCATGTTATGGTCCTTGTAGTAGATGTTCTACTTTAATGCAAACGAACATCGAAAACTGTGAATAGTGAATCTATACACAGATCTGCTGAATGGTGAGTATATTGGATTTTTTTAAACATCCAAAACCTCACGTCTCACACAGCTTCATGTTGTGACTGGCGCCTTGTTCACGAGATCTCTGGCAAGGCTTGAATGTATTGCCGCATACTCGCCAATTCAAATGCAAGGCAAGCGTTAGTACGGAGATATGGTCGAACTCTCGAGTCTGTAGAAAGAGTAATCGCAATCCAACTAATCGCAATGGAACTAAAAGTGAAATAGGGATGTTACACTGCTCGCTTAAGGCCTCATCTGGAACACTCAGCAAGCATCTGGAACCCCGCGGAGAAATATAAAATACGCGAAATAAAAGAAATACACATCGAAATACCGCCCTTCGTTACAAACACTATAATGCAGATAGAACAGCTCGTTGGTTTGGTTATTTGGGCGGAAGGCCGACAACTGTGGTCATTTGCACCATTGGGGGTTGGGCTGGCAAGTGAAGGATTAATAAGGGAATTGAGAAAGGGTGGAGAGAAACATAGCGTAGACAATAGCCATATCTTAACGAAAGACACGAATAAGACTACGGTTTAGAGTCCGTCCAAGACAATAGCGCATTTGAGCATCCAAACCTCAGACCAATAGAGTACCGGCGTGCAAAGGCCTTTCGGACAGGCAGACAAGACTGAGGACATCAAGGATGATGTAACGTCATGCCATATCCAAATAAAAAAATGATCGCGTCGATTTTGTTGGTAAATGTGAGCTTTCGTCTCGCCAGTGTAAACGCAATGTTCAACCACTTTCAACAGACATATCGGCACCAAATTCTCCTCACTTATAATACAAACCTAGCGCATTTGTAAAATACTTTCAACATAATAATGCATAAACTACTTTATACACACCTCTCCTTCACACTTTCTTCCCGCCTTCCACTCAAAGTCGCCCCGCTATAGCCATTTACTTCAATGCAATTCCATTCATTCCACCGCACTAAACACCACATTTCACTTCAAATGGAGGATTTACACTTCCGTATCGGGCCCACTACTCGGCAATCCATTTCATGATTTAGTGAGGGGAAGAAAGACCTTGATAAAGCAAATAGTATCATTCATGTGATGGGGATTACGGTAGGAGTTAGGAGGGTAAGGATCGAAGAAATTTGCGTGTGCGAACAGGATTGGTAATTAATGGCGACCACACACCACACAGGCAAGTCAGAAATGATTTACGCCAACAGACCCCTCAACTCTCATTGGAGAATGAATACCGGGCGACTTTTAAATAATTGACTTCCAACCATTCACAGTCAATTTCCCCCTTCCTCATTACTCGAGAGAACTCCGTGAACAATACTATTTCATTAGCCTCCAACAAAACCCCTCTTATATTCACCATGTCATCTGAGGGATTTAATTTTTGAAAGAATACGCAGAATTACGTTTTACTCGTCTATTAATGGCCACGTATAATCACCAACCAACTAGAGGGATTCAATTCTTAATAGAATGCGTAAAATGACATTTTACCCCTATATTAATGGCCACCTATAACCACCAACCGACTAGAGGGATTCTATTCTTAATAGAATACGTAAAATGACATTTTACCCTTCAACTTATGACCATCTATTATCACCAACCCAATCAAGGGATTGTATACTTAAAAGAATACTAGGCTTCAAATAATACACCCTTCTAATCATCAACCTACAACAGGGAATTCATTCTTAAAAAAATACACAAAGTCATCGTCTATGGTATAAATTCACGCCATTTTCACTGCGAAATGCACATCCAGTATTATACCTTTCAATTAAATCACCTCTCGACTATAACATAACACCCAGAATTATTCCTAACATACATATTTCGATTTTCACATTTATTGTAAAAATCTAAAACTGCATTTGAAACCTTCCTCCACTCTCAGAAATGCTCATTTCCACGTTATCGCTCCCGCGAAAAATGCGTTTTCCGCTTTTCCAACTCACAGAAATGCCTTTTTCACTTTTGAAAATGGCCAATTCGGGCCCGCGTACCGTCCCACGGTTAAGGGCATATTTTAGAGGGAAGTTAATCACTATCCACCTACCGGTTGTTCGTAAACCTCCAAATATGGCGTCGAAATCTAACGAAAAAATCGCGAAATTGCTCATTTTCAAACGTTAATATCTCAAAAAGTGCTAGTCATACGGGTATGATTCTTACATTTTTACAAATGCGCATTTGTCCTCTACTCCTAGGTATCACATTCAATTTCGTCAGTTAACTACGTTTTAAAAAAAAAAATGTTAACCGTGCGAGACGGAAGCTCACCTTTACCATTAATTATAATTTTATTGGTGTTTTAAAAGAAACGCTGTTTTGTTTATTGTTGAATGTTTATGTTTTGGAAAGGGTTGTTAAGATGTTCTTTAAAGAAAGAAAGAAAGAAGGGATTGTTGTGAGAGAGTCTGCAGAGAGAGGATCGATGATGTACTGTGGTTTTAAACGAAGAAGGATCTGGAACTTTGAAATGTGAATAATTAATTTTTTTTAATGTCACGACATCAAAGGAGGCTGACATTTCGGTGGCAGCGGTGGGATCCAGAATCGGTGGAATCCAGAAGCGGCTGGATCCAGAAGCGGTGGAATCCAGAAGCGGCTGGATCCAGAAGCGGTGGAATCCAGAAGCGACGGGATCCAGAATCGGCGGGGCAGGTAGCATCCGCTTCTAGAAGCCGGGATCAATGCACAATGCTCGATGGATGTCTAAAGCCATTTACTCAATTAAGGTGTGGCTCTTTTGTGCGCAAGTTTCCTTAACCCAGACTCAGGAAGATGGCCTCCAGCATGTTTCACTCTTCATTTTAAATATAACCTTGAAGTGGTTTGCAGGGTACCGCGAAGGCATCCCATATAATGGACACTGCATTTCACTTTTAGTACCCCCCACATGGCACCCAAATAGAGATTGACATTCCACAGAATTATCTCCGCCACTGCCGGGATACGAACCCGGACCCTGGAGCGGGAAGCCAGTACTACCAACCCATTTTCCGAAAACACAAATAATACAAGGACTGGATTGATGGACGCTATAGACTCGGATGTTACAATCAAGGCTAATGAAAAAATCAAACCACAAAAGTCTCAGGTAAACTACGAGGGTGTTGTTTTACTTATCAGCCATCTCTTAGTTGCAAAGGTGGCTTAAGTGGTAATCGTGGGTCATTGAGTACACATGTTAATAAATTTTCAAATAAGTCGAAAACATATTCTAGAACCACATTTCACTAAGCACGTACCCACATCCGTTAATGCGGTGGAACTCACCATACATGCAGTGATGGAAATGATACACTAATTATATTTTACATTTTAATTAAAGCATTTTATGGTTGCTATTCTGAATCTGGGGGCGCTGTATTTGGAAAACACGATTCCTCGCTCCACAATAGCTCTAGCCGCGATTCTGAATATGGATGAGAAATCAATGACTCTAGTTCCGAGACGTAGCTATAAATCCCGCCCTTTCCGGTGTGAAAACATTCCGGTACAGTAAATGGAAATTCAGGCAGCCAATGACGAAAAATGTTTACATTCTTCACAAACAGCTGAGACCTTCACCATGGATCCCGTGAGCCTGGTGCATGAAAATATGTTTTCCATGAAGTATCTTCCTGAAGCTGAAAGTGACTCACTCCTATCTTCGAATAGAGTTGATATATATTGTACTTCCAATGCAAACGAGGTTTACGTAATTGTATTTTCTGCTTTGATTATTGGCATGTTGATCGTTAAAAAATTAACTACACCCTACTTCACTGTCAACATTTCGTATGTATTAATACTAATTATCTGGGCTACGAAAATAATGTGCAAGGATCAGTAAAAGTAAGAATTTGTTTTTTAAATTGAAAAAAAAATTGTGGCCCTGATATTATGCGTAGATACACACGAAACGTTGGCAACGGAATATAGGTGTAGTTTTATTTTCATTTTTGTTCAACATCTTGACAATACCCAGGGGGCTTATTCCCTAACTCGAAGCATCGGAGCTTTCTGGGATGCTTCAATAAGCTACTTGCTCCCATCGGTATTCTCTATCATTGAAGCTACCGGAGAAAGAGCAAGCAGAAGCTACCGGTAGCATATTAGGCTTCCACCCATATTCTGTAAATGTCACGAAGCTACTTCCGTAGCCCCAATAAGCTCCCACGGTAGCCTCACAAAGCGCGGTCTCCGAATAACCTGCTTAAATATTGGTCATTTTATTACGCCTATCTATCTATAATTATCCAACGCACGGGTATGTTTCTTACATTTATTAAATGCGCATTCCTTGCACTTTCACTGGATTACTTTGCCATTTTCGCCATTTGCGTGATTTTTCACAAAAAAGATATTAACTGGAGTGACGGAAAGCCATATTTACCTTCGGTGAGTAATGTGATTCCAGCTCATAATGAAATACTAAGTGGGCCGTGGTAACGTGTATCACCTTCGCATTTCTTTTTAAAGCTTCATCTTCATATATTATTTAAATGATTTGAAGCAACGAGTAATCGACGAAAGCAAATAGCACGAATCATATTAAATCATATCATCGACATGAACCCTAATCCCCGAATATATTTACAAACAATCTTATTTCAATTGATCAAAACAGCTAATATGGACGTCGTGTGTTCGTATTCACGAGATTGTTCACGAGATAATGTGAGCAAAAATAAAACATTTTAGAATTTTGCTCGCATAATTTTTAATGCGTGGAATTTTTCGCTAAACACGATGCACGTACATCTTCACCGTCTAAAACGGCCTTAAAACAGGTTTCACCAGTTTTATCCACGGAAAAACATTGAGACAAGCTTCCCCATTGGTTCTAAGAATGACGTCACCAGAAATGAAGTTTCCGCGGATTTGGTTTAAAACGATTCTCATATACGCCTTTCGCCAAACCTCTCTCCACTTCCTATTACGTTCTTGAGAAAGCTCCCGCGAGTTAGAGAATACGGTTGGAAGCCAATTCTGGTAGCTTATTCGAAGCTACGGCATCGGTAGCTTCGAGATAGAGAATAGCCCCCCAGGAATTTTATGGCCAGAAATTTGTAGGTATCTATCGACGACGGTGTATTGTTAGTATATAAAAAAATCAGTTAGAAATGATTGACAGATGATTTTCAGGGTATTATAGCAATATTTAATGAAAGGATGGTACATTTTAAATCGACCTTTGCACAATACTTATTATAAACAAACTGAACATATCGGACGTAGATAGGTACATCTACTGTGGCCAAGAACGTAATCTTCCGATTAAATGATTTCGCAATTAATTATAATAACTTAAATGTTGACGCAACCATCTTGTAGGATTAATACGACAACTAAAGACTTAATTTGAATAATTTTGCTATTATATTCTTCGCTGGGGTGCAATATCTATGCAGTATTCTACCATTTGCTGTTATCATAGGAGTTTTTTACCTAAAAATCGATTATTTTTGTTACATTCATCGACCGAGAGATAACTTTATCGTGGATATTCTGTGAACCTGGAATTCAGTAGGTACTTAGAAAATTCTTGCTATATTTTAACAAACAAATAATGGTTACCCGAGCTGAGAGAACAATTTTAATATCTATAGTGACAGTTCACTGCAAACGTGTAGAAAAGCATAATTTTTTCGTACGCTAAACAACCTATAGTAGTATCGCCACGGCTACAGCAGGTAAATAACGCTAAACTACCTATAAAGCCAATTCGTAGAAATATCTCTACCGACTAAAAGCAGCGCTCTTCACGCCTAGATTTAGTTTTACAAAGTGCACCGACAACTTAAGGTCTTTTTGAACCACTCACAGCCTATAAATTAATATTATACACTCCCTCAACGCATATTCATAAAATTAGCATTACTGACATATCAAGCAGCTAAAGCGGAAGGGCTACATCAATTGAATTAAATCTAAAACTCTTTTTGCTTTTCGTAAATTGATTACTCACCTTGGGCGATTAGCGTCTTAGCCTAAAATCACAGGACTCAAATGATCGCTAACGCACTGAATGTCAAATATTTATTCGCTTGATTTAAGTATTCAATGTTGGTGGTTGAATATCAGCGACTTTGTCTTAATCCCTAAGTATGACATCGCCCATCATATTCAATACTTATCTGTGACAGACCGCACTAATAAATTCTCGGTTTCATGAATATTTTATTAGCTCAACTCTCCAAAAATTATCAATTAACTCCTTATCAGCAGATCGAACATAAAACTTACAAAACGTATATCAAAATTCAAACGCATTACAACCGCAGGAGCGTATACGAAAGAAAAAGAAAATAGAATGCTTGAAATATAACTAGCTCCAGGGTTTTAACAATAATATGAAATACGAGAAAAATGAGAAGAAAATAAGGCCCTACATTTTTATTAAATTCGACAGCGTTGAGTGGGAGTTCAACTCAGGTAAAGTTGTGGAAAACAAAAAAATATAATGCTAACTGATGACGACCATAGAGACATTCAACCGATAGTAAAATTAATCGCATTCCAATGACATCAAATGCCTCCGCCTACAGAAAAATTATAAGTTATTGTCGTGAGAGAATTGGCAACCTTGGTTATACAAGTCTCACCACCACTGAAGACCTCCCCAGGTACTCTTCAGCTGAAACTGCATATCCTTCGACGGCCAAGCGCACGCTTTTAACCTCCCGCCGAGAGACGCAAGAGAACACGGAAACAGCATTTTCGTGAGCAGCAGAATCGTGAGTCGTGAACGGTCTGGCGCGAAGGTTACAAGCACCGCCGTGGGTGAACGCTGAGAAATTATTTGAGATTAGAATGTTTCCAGCTGAGTACCGCGGAACGAAACGTATTATCTAACTTTTAACTTCGCAGAATGAATGTACATTACGCAAACGAGAGGTAAAATTTGTAACTTCATTTTTTTATACTCTGGGTCGAAACTACAAACTCATTGAAACGGCGGATTCGTGAGCGAATAGGTATACGTACGTTAATTGAAACTTAAAACCTGAATCACACGATCATTTTTCATGAACAAGTAGTCTAGGGATCATTTGATCTCCAAAATTTCAATGAAAGAGAAAATTATACCGTTATTTCATCACTTTCCTCATCACAGGTTATTTCAGCTGTAACTGCAAGAATTATTTCCGTAAAATGTTTACAATCCTCATTCGAATAAAACTCACATGCGACGTCATATTTTTCTCTTTTCCCACATTTCCTTGCAATTCTATCCACGTACGTGTTCAGGGACGAAAAACGTGAAAGTTTCCAACGAAGGTTAAAGGGAAATGGATCCCCATCATTGCCGCTATCCTTTTGAGCTGTCAATGAATCCTTGAATTGGTACGTGGAAAATGACCGGGCAATTCAGGCTTTAGCAATCCACTGTCTTATATATAGTTATTTCGACTACTTTCGCTACACCGAATCATCTTCAGGAATAAGTCAATCAAGAAACAAAAGGTCCCCAAGCGGAGCAGAGCGGAGTGAACGGCCTGGGATGTGTAGATTGTACCGCATCGCAAACGTGGCAGACAGGTAGTTAAAGCACAAGAGTTTTATGGCCTTGATAAAAAGTAATATTTTCGATCCGACAATGGCTCAATATTTTTAAAGAACTTTTTTTCGCCATAATAAATTGAAAAATACGTTTATTTGTTAATAACTTCGCATAGAAGTATTTCGTTGAATTTTTTAAAGTTTCTGAACGAAAACTGAAAAAAGTAGTCAATACGTAAATACCATCGCCGGTCAAACTATGTCTCGTTGCCGTGGTCGTTCAAGCACAAGGCTCTTAAGGCCTTAAGAACAAAAGGTCCTAGGCTCGATCCAACATTTGCCAAATACTAAAAAAAAAATTTCGCCAAATTAATTGAAAAATGTGATCATTTGTTAGATAATTTTGAATAGAAGTAATTCGTTTAATTTTTTAAAGTTTTGAGCGAAAATTGAAAAATTTAGTCCTTACGTAAATAACATCGCCGGTCAAACTATTTTTGTGGCCGTGGACGTTAATGCACAAGGGTCTTAAGGCCTTAAAAACCAAAGGTCATAGGCCACTCCCACGCTGGCATAATTTTTTAATATAATTTTTTTTTCACCATTATTAATTTTAAAAATGTGTTCATTTGTTGGATAACTTCGAATAGAAGTAATTCGTTTAATTTTTAAAGTTTCTGAACGTAAATTGAAAATAATATTCCATACGTAAATAAGCAACCGGTCCGCGGAACACTCCATGAAATTTCGACAACGGGAAAGATGAATCACAGTTCACCGCCCATCTCTCCTTGCGGAAGGCCACGATGCAGACTTCAGCCCGAAGCTGATACGCCGGTAGACGCGGATGGACTCTCTGGAACAATTACAGACTTTAACCAAGGGTGCGTAGAGAGGATAACATCACCAATTACTACCCTAAGCACTTCGTCGTTTACCTCTTTTTACGGCCATTGTAACTTTTCCATTCTCCTCCACACCCGAGTCACAAACGAAACATTTCTACTCTCAACCACTATACTGAAATGTCCATGTTTCTGTAGCATACAACGAATACCTCCAAAATTAAACTCTACCTTTATTTTTTTTACTTTCTAACTCAAGTTTCCCGTCATCGGCTCTCTACTCTAGGAGAACGCCTCTTTCACTATCTTCTTCCTAATACACTTACCACTATTCCTATTTTCCTCCAAGGTACATACTAGCAAAGAAATTAAATTATTCTACCTGATACAGGTTGTGCCTTCCTACTTATATTATCAGCCTCCCTTACTTTTCCCCAGAAAACCTCATTACTTAAATGACGGATCTTCATCCAATTTTTCTCGAAGTTGAGTTATAATGCGTCGACCAACTACTGCAATCCTTGGGATGACTAACAACAGGTCCCAGAAACCCTTGGATGTATCCCTGGTTTACCTTACATTAGTATGCTGATGACATATGCGAGAGTATTTACGAAACTAAAAATCACTAAAACGAGATATTTAAAAGGAACGGATAACGCCATGGTGGCCCAAATAATATTTCATTTTCGATCCAAATTTGAGACAAATAGCGAACGACTGGCCGGATAACTACACCAATCTAGTTACAATCGCCTATATCTTCTCTGTGTCTCATCTATTACTATCTCTTCACTGTGACCTTAAAATGTTGTCCATGGAGAAATTTTCACGCACCCAAGGTGTCGAATAAATTACGGAGCAGTAGTAAAAAAATACATCATCTATTGTATGTTACAAAGAGGAAATTTTTAGGCAAATTATTTGCAATGCACAGGGAGGATACAAAGCAAGATCGCATCGCATATAAGAACATTCCTGGCACGATGGTCATGCTATTAAACGTGTATGCACGTTCACAGACTTGAAAGTCATTTACACCAGCAATGAAAGTCACTCAACCGAAATCCTTTACCTAAATTGAGAACCAAGATTTATTTCATACGCAAGTAAGGATTTTCAGAAGTAGAAAGTACACTCAAGATCAAACAATTCATCTCGGCCTATTGATTTCAATTGGAAAATGTCATGGAATAGGTAAGCTTGCTTCCCAGGCATCGTTTCATAGAGGACATGCGACAGAAATGAGAGCAATCTGTAAGGAGGTAAGACGAAAAAAAAACGACTTTCTCCATCTAGCACACTGAGCCTATATCCAACTTTAAACTTACCACAGAAACGTGATTGACTAAAGCTACCTCTTTTTGAAAACAAGATCGTAATTACCTCCGCAAAGTACAAAACTCGCTGCCTTTAAATAAAGACATAGGTACTCTCAAATAGAAACAGAGTATCCGTTAAAACCTTCGTGTTTCCTCATTTCACGTCCGCAGAGGGCTTCGGATGATTCCATTAAAAAAATCAAGAAAAGCTCCCATCACTATTTCGATTTTCGATGCGCCTTGGGGAAATACCACGTGAAGTGAGGGTGCAATTGCTTCGCGTTGAAGGAAGTAACCCACGCAAAAAAAGACGTGGGGAAGACAAATTATTTTTACATCGGTGTTGGCGAAATAATTCACGGATGTTAAGGCGGTTCCACCGTAAAATGACTTAAATGTCATTTTATTCATATTCTGTCTACTTGTAAAAAAAAACTTGTCCTCTATCTGATATGAACAACAAAATAATACCCTTTCACGCTATTTTATTCTATAATTGAAATTACATTATGTTCAATGGGAGAGAATGTTATGAGAGAAACACGAGGAAAAATAGCATTTCTCCGTAAAATATAAATGTCATTTTTGCGGAAAACTATTTATATGAAGGAAATAATCCAGAGAAATAGAATAAAAATAACATATAGGCATCTTACCACATTATTATTTTAGTTAGATATTAGGGAACTACTGCCGTAATTGAATTCAAAATGCGGTAATTCGTAGGAAATGACGCAGCGGTCGGCTCCAATGGCTGGAAAAAGTGCAAATTTAAAATACATTCGTGGAATAATCTGCATTTTTTCTACTTTACTTTTGGTTTTCTGTAGGTAACGCATTTAATCAAAGAAAGCAGGATTTTTGGGGCAAAATATAAAAAATGTGGAATTTAGTATTTGTTTTGACTCACACAGTCGCGGCGGAACCTCCTTAAAGTAAATGTAAAAAGTAAGGCTGATGTCATTAATTGTAGAGACAAAATGTAAGGTGAAGTGCCCGCAGATTTCCCTGAAATATCTTTCTCATTTCGTTCATTTTTTCGAATATCCCCTGACTTTGTGAACCAAGTTTCTCTTCCATCCCACTTCATTGCACTGCAGCGAAACTTGTATTTGCCTGGATAAGAATTAGATTCACTGAATGCAGAGGGTGCACGGTATCTGTAAAGTGTTTGCGGTAAAATCAGGATGAACACGATTAGGAAAGAGTGGGTTATGAAGGAATGTGGAATGGAGGCTCAGTTAATGGACATGCATTTGAGACGAGTGCTTCGTTGGTTGGGCCACGTCGAGAGAATGGATGAGAGTCAAATAATGAAGCCGGATTATGACTCGTTCATTCATTAAATTAATCTACCGATTGAAGATAGTTTTCACTGAAAGTCAGTGAAAATCCTCTAGATTTTTATACGTGCCCTATCTACCTCTAGTATTTTTTTCTTCATCTCCGCGTACTTCCTACCCTTCTTCATCCCGTCCATCAAACATATTCTCTTCCCTCCCTTTCCCCGATTTCATCATCCTACCCTCTATCACGGCCTTCAGCAAACCATCGCCCCTCATTACCCCTTCCAGCCACCTACCATGCCTTCCCCTAATCTCATCCATAAGTTTCCTCTCCTCGCCCACCATGTCAAGAACTTCCTCATTTGTCTTCCTTTCCGTCCAACGCACCTTCTCCATCCTCCTCCACACCCACATCTCGAACTCCTTTAGCCTATTCTCGTCTTCTTTTCTCTGAGTACACGTTTCTGCCCTATACAACGCTACACTCCATATCAGGCTCTTCACCAGCCTCTTTTTAACATCCTTACTTAGGGTCCCCGTCATCAGCTCCCTTCTATTATTGAACGCTTCCTTTGCTAGCGCTATTCTTCTCCTAATGTCTTTGCTACTATGTCCTGTTTCTTCTAGCGTACTACCCAAGTAATTAAATTGTTCAACTCGCTCCAATTTGTGTCCTCCCACTTTTTGCTCGTTTTCTTTGTCCAAAATAATCTCATTACTTATGTTTTCTTGTGATTTATCTCGAATCGTGATAAGGAATAGTTTGAGAGGGAGAGGTACACCGCGAAAGTCAAAGGTGAATGTGGTGGAACATTCTCTTCAGACGAGTCTTAAGAACAGTAGGTCGTGTATCTAAAAATGAGTGAGGGTACTTTAAACTAAAGGATAGGGCAACATGGAAGCAATTATTAACACAGAGCCAGTTTTAGAGGTCTAACACCAAAAACTGATTGTGTCAACCCCGTGTCTAAGACTATATAATAATCTATGTCCGTGGTCTACCCCGAAAAGGAACCGAGGGTAGGTTATGTATGTGATACACCCGGATAAGCTAAACCTGCGGCCAACCATTAACATAACTGATTACTGAGTCTTCGAGTTTCCAGGTACTCCAATCACACCCTTCTTTTGCATAAATACGGAATAGCACGAGCTTTTCCGTAGCTTTTATTGAGTAATGTATTGGCCTTGGGGGCACCCTTCTAAACAATTCTGCACAAAACTTTTTTTATAGAACAAGAGGAATTTCACAGAAATTGTCCTGCTTTCCGTTGGAAAAGTTCCTTTTCTGAGGATTTGCAGGGAAGATGAGCGCCTGGCTCATGCTCCGTAGAAGTAATTTCGGTCGAATCTAGGGAAAGCCTTGATAAATACACGGAAACTACAGAGAGAGATCTCTTTCTAGAATGAGTTTAAGAAAATCAATACATATTGTAATTTGAAAACGTTCTCTCGAGATCTTCACAGAGTACTTTGGGATACACAGAAAGTGCAAGGGAATTGTGTAAAAATAATTTTTAAGATAGCCTAAAGAATTTTATAGCTGGACAGAATATACCAGAACATACCGAACACCTCGTGTTCCATGATTGGCTTTAACTTCGTGGACGGTGGCGCCAAGCTCTTTCTCACCCGGCATGTACTGACCGTTTAAACAAATTACCATAATGCAATTTGCTATTTCACTAGATGTATTATAAAGTAACGGTACAAGGAGATTTTACATATATCATTTTACACTTGCGTGATGGACATCGAACTCATACTCATCACAGGACCATTTGTTTTAGAGTTAAGTCACGCAAACATAAAACAATATTACAAAATTACAGGCACATAAAGAATAAAATAAATTAGTGTTCCATTCAGGTATTGAATGTTGAAAAAAACACAAAAGAGTATAAAAAACGCTACCTTTCGATACCGTTAACATTATTGGCGGAATCACAGTGGTCCTTAATCTTACGCGGAAAAAATACGTTATAAACCGTCCGTCCGTCCTGCAATTTATTTCTCTAATGTTATGCACGTGATCGAACTCACCATGGTAGTACAGAGTTTTTTATATGATTTTTACGTATTCGGAAAAGTAATTCGTCTCAAATTTACTCAGGAGATAAAGTCTATTCTCTAAACTACGCTGTGATTGCGATTCCCATTCCAGTTCTTTTAATAGCCTACTCCTTAACTCCGTCTCCGAAAATTTGGCTCGAGGAGGCATATCGACGGTATGTTTCCACACAGATCTAAAATGACACTGATGACCATTCTTAAAAATTACCCTTTCTGCCACTATTTACTGAGTCCAAATGACTCATACACAGAGATAGGACAACTGGTTTTCCCCCGCAGGTAAATGCTTGCAGTAGGCAATTCCTCGCGCGCCTTACGGACAACCCTCTGACTGGGCAACAGTGCGCGTCTCTCCCTTTCTCTTCCGGGTATGCTCCTGGGAGATCAATGCGCTCTTTTTCCAGAATAAATGTTAATCGATATTGATTAACCAACGAATTTCTTTAAGATTTTATAAGTGGATTCATGATGATGAACTCGAGAGCTTGAAGAAGGTCCAAAGGGCGGTGTTCAGGGATGCGCGGAACGGAATATAACGCAAAATTGCGTTTGCATCTATAACTAAAATAATAATGCATTATATATTATGAAACTTCGTATGACTGTTAAGAAAGATCTTTACTACAATATTTGAAGAGAATGTTTCGATGTCTTGAACCGTGTTGTTACTACGAAGCCGTAAATGCGATGAATCCGTCCGGTACCCGGAAAAAAGCGCTAAAATTCGGTTTTTAAGGACACACTGAAATCAATATAAACGGTAAAAAGTTTTGTTTGCCATAAATGAACTCATAAATAAACAAGCTTTAATGTGATGTACTTCATTTTTAAATCGATTGAGCCGTCTGTGAGATATTAGTCTCCAAACTCGGGTGACGGAATTTTGCAACGGATAGTAGTCACACAGCTAGACATCATAAAATCTCATGACAAACCTAGCTGCTCGTCTCCGCAAGGATCCCAAATACTTGTCTCATAATCGAGGTGGGGCCAAACTAGTGAAAAATATCAGCGCTCTTTAACTTTCTCATCGCATTTCCTTGAGTATTCTGTCAAGGTCGTAGGCTATATTTTTTCCACCTAATGATTTGCGTGAAACTCTGCATACGCGTTCTTGTTAGTGATACCTCTAGGTAAAAGAGAAAATTGTATTTTACCGGTTTGGTTTTTTGGCAATTCAATGCTATTTTAACACGTAGCATTATGGCACATGTCATATATTTCGTAATAATTCGACTATTTATGAACATATTTTTTTTTATAAACGCGAAATAATAAATTTCACATTACTATAATGTGATGAACTCTTCTCGGGCTCTACACCGGGTGAGTGATTTAAATGTTGACCGACGTTTCAGGTTTAATACAGGTTGACAGAGCAAGGCCAACGGCCAAAATTCAACGGTCAACGGTTCTCCAGCTCAACAATCGGGGATCGACCAATCCCCCACCGCCACCGTCCGTATAAAACCAACGGACAATTTCGTTACGTGACATTTGCCTTGAAGATGGGTAACGAGTCGCTACCCGAAACGTCGGCAACATTTAAATCACTCACCCGGTGTAGAGCCCGAGAAGAGTTCATCACTGCAATTCGCCGGGAAAGCGTTAAATATTATTATAATGGTTTCTAACAAGCATCAAGGTGTCCAACCGAGTCAAAAGGTCCGAAAAAATATTTTAATATAATTTTCGCCTGAATTTAGAAAAGTCAAGACAATTTGGAAGTCAAATGCTTTAATCGAGGCAAAATGTAAAAATATCACTCTTGTGTCAGTTTCATGTATAGCGAGTTTCACAGCATTAACAGATGCAAGTTAATGACATGTGGTCCCAGAATTTTCTTCGACTTTAAAACTTGTAAAAATGTGCACTCCATGACCCACGAATACCGCAACAGCCACCATATGCCTATTATTTAATCCACGTTATGACAGCGATTCCCATTACAATTCTTTCAATAGCGTCGTCACACCGCTAGAATTATACTAACACCTGTCTACAAACTATGCAGTTCGTCGCAGCAGGCGATCTAATAGCGACATCAAACCTGCTTCGCACAGTTCCCAAACACTTGACACGTATTCTAGGAGGTGCCTAACTAGAGAAATAACAGCGAACTAACTTTCTCATCGCAATCTCTTGACACGTATTCTTTTAAGGTGGCTGGAGCGGTCCTTGAGAACACATTTTAATAATGTTTCAACAAAGTCGAAAAGATATTTACGACCAATTTCATTCAAGTGCATCTCTTAATGCAGTGAAACTCACCATGCATGCCGCAACTCACATAATACAAGAATTATATCCATTAAAGAATGTTATGCATTCATTTTTCGGCGCGGTATTCGACATTTAACCAAAGATTACATTAAAATATGTTTTTTTCAATTCTTGATGTTTGTTAGCATCCATTATAATAATATGAAATGTATTGTTTCATGTTCAGAGGAAAATATTTATACATTTAATCGAATTATGGCGAAGTATGTATCATGTGCCAAAAGGCTACGTGTTAAAATATCATTTGATTGCTAAAAAACATATAGATAAAATTCAATATTTTTCACTAGTGTCTATGTATATTACTAATAAGAACACGTGTATAAAGTTTCGCGCAAATCTTTAATTTGATAAAAATTTCTCTCTCAGACTAGCCTACTCAGATTAATACTCTGGGGTGTTGAACCGTTTGAACGTTTCGGATGGATAACTTAAGCTTCCAAAATGTTGTTTATTGCATCTCTAATCAGGAGTTTTAACATGATCAACGATATTCCGGTGAGAGAAACTCTATCGGGGAGGGTGCGTGAGATTTTTTTATGAGTGGTTCCAAACACACCAAAATCTCCAACAGTTCATTATTGTACCCACGTGACTCCTTAGTAACGCGATCGAAAGTATCTCGAGCGTCTCCAACACACAACCCCCCAGCCACACTAATGAATCCTAGCATGCAATTAGCTTTACCGCATAGTTCATGGGATGGATGGGAGATCGGGCTAGGCGTTATTTGAGTCCCAACATCAATATCCATAAAAAATATTGAAAATGGACCAATAGACCTGTATTGGACTATTGAATATTGGGAAATATTGAAATATTGGAAATATTGTAATATCGGCATATTGGAAAATATTGAGCATAGCAATATTAACAGGTAAAATTATCTGGCTGACGATGGTTTGGAAATGCTGCTCAAATAAACAGGCTGGCACAGGCATGTAGTACTTCACATAACTAGCATGGAACATTAACTTTTCAACATGTTCTCCTGTTAATGAATTTCTTGCATCGGTGATGACATCACCGCCAAAGCCAATTCAGTACTTGAATTTTTAACATTGGTAATCCTATATTCAATATTCCAATTGGAAATATTGGTTCTTAAATACACAATATTCCAATAACAAATATTGGTTTTTCCAACAACCAATATCCAATACAGGATATCGGTAGTGGTCGTTCCAAAAATTGTGATTTTGGAATCCCAATATTTAAAAATATTGATAATATTATTATTATAGATGAAAGTTACAAGTTGACCCTATTGACAGGTGGTTACTTAAAAATACATATTAAGGTATTACATTATGCAGCCATAACAAAACAATACAAATACATGCCATGAATAAAACGAATTCAGTCTTTTTGTGAAGCACCTGACATTATTAGGGAATTAATTGAAAATATTTGCATCTAAGCCATTCCATGCATCCATCCCTCTGTTCAAAAAGGAGAATTTCCCCCAGTTAGTTCACTGTTTGGGGGGCTCGATTTTGTACCCATGGTCCTTCCTAGAGAAGTAAGCCTATAGGAACATTGGAAAACCGCCCAGCCTTAATCGGGGGGGCCGCAGTTGAGTCCGACGTCCCAAAAGCCCGGTTGACTATCCCCGCCGATGCGGCGGCAAGGCAAGAGGTTGTTCATGAGCGCTGCAGAGACGGCAAAGGTCGCGCTCGCTCTCCGTCTCGGGTATTTGAGAGTTGAGACCTTTGGGTCTCGGCAAGAGAGAAAGTAAATCGGCGAGAAGGGATGGCGCAACCTTGGCGCCTCTTGCCACTCTTCCTTTTTCTTCTACTCCCTCATCAACAGCAAAACTGCTTGGAAATCGACGGGCACCGAGCCAGGATTCAAAATTCTGCGCGATGGGGACGTGTCCCGGGGCGGAGTGAGCTGCTCCCGAGCGGCAGAGAAAGAGACGAATACGACGCTCAGCCCGAAAACTTCGCCGCGGTGGCGGTCTCGCGCCGGAGTACGACCAGAGCTCGGAATTCGTAAAAATCGATGCACGACGTCAATCGAAATGGCGCGAACGCGACGATGCGTCCACACATGAATATATTATACATATGGATCTAAATCTTCGGCACCACTGTACGGGCAGCAGTGTTGCCGAGCTCTCCGCAAAAGATAGGTCGCATTGCAGTCGGCATGGTTCCGCTTCTGTGTGTCAAAAATGGCCGGTGTTAATAGGGAGGCCAATTCCGGTAATTTTATTTCCAGTATCTCCATTTGAATCACGACCTTTCCTTATTAGAACCACCTTCTCCAGAGTGGCGGCGCTACAATTTGCTTGGTCCTGATTTTTCCGTGCATGCGGAATGCTTGGCAACACCCACTGGGGGCAGGTTTAGGATAAATTTGTATATTCATGCGTCCACAACTGCTCGATATGTGACGCGGCCGTCAACGACTACACGTACCATTTAACACTAATTGTGGCGAATTTATTCATGCCTGCCGCAAATACGGCGAATAAATACTTAGAAATTGCCACGAGAAATAATCGGACCTTCATCCTCCTAAATAGCCGCGGAAATTAATAAGCTTGGGTAGCGCAGTGGTCTGCGCTGAGGCCAAAGGTTTGTGGAACGACTCCCGGTCCTGGCCGGTTTTTTTTCTTGTGGCAATTTCTACGCACCAATTGTGCTGTATAAATCTAGCAATCGGCCGACATTCGTTGGGTCAATAATTAAAAATGACACTAGGTAAATAATTTAATTGACCTGGTACGGCCTTTGTGACTCACCATGGAATTAGGAGCTGATGCATAAAAATTGATTAGGTACATGAGGCTGTTAATTAGGAGGCTATTATATCAATTGCCCGGTTTGAACAGCATATAAAATAAAGGGAATCATTCATGCATTAAAAAGGGAATCATCCAGTTAACATCAGAGATAACTTCTAGATAAAATAATGACTCTCTGAGAAGCCTGTAAGTGGGAAGTGCCGTCCCAAGGGTAGTGCTGCCTATGGGGACCCCGCCCGGGCTTGCCACTTTCAGACGGCCCAGGGAAACCTGCCCATTATCTGAAATTACCTACTACATAGTATTGTAATATTGTATCAAAACGCTGTCCCAATTCAATTGAATATTGTTTTCTGCAACACCTATGAGGTGTATTTTTTCATTGCTTTTTCATTTTCTTGTATTTACTATTTACATTCTATGGCAATATTGCCAAATGTGTAGTATTAATTTTGTATCACCTATGTATTCAATGATATGATATATTCCTTGTAATTGGGGGTCTGACTCTAAATTATGTAAAACAATTATGTTCCTAAGGGACATTTTGTCCCGGAATAATAAATCTCATTTCTATTCTATTCTATACATAGAAAACATGTAAATTTCTTGAAATCATTAGCCAATTTGTTGCTTAATTTCCTTCTTTCCATGAAATATGCTTAAATTATGCACCTATATCAATAAGGGAATGTTAAGTTATGGGGGCTCCTGACTTTTGTTTGCACAGGGCCCCTAAATCACCAGGGAGTAAGTGGGCCATTTTGAAATTATTTTCCCCTCAGCTACATAGACATAAAATCAACATATAAACATTATTCTCCATCGCTAATAGAGCTCAGACTGATATCATGTCCACCATTGAAACTAATGCATACCATTTAATGATAGCAAGTAAATGTTAAAAATCCTTCAGCATTATCTACATTTTAAATGTTATATGTTAACTACAGATAACTTATTGGATACATTAGATGTTGCATTATATCCTAAGTAAGGTTTAAAGCCACTTAAATAAAAAAAATTAACTTCAGAATAATGTACTCTATAATATTACAAAGTGTAGATTCCACATATTACATGTAAAACATTTACATGGATAAATAATACATATTCTTTAGTGCTTCATAAGCATCCCTGCAATCACACTGCCAGAAATCTGTCAATCATAAGAGTTCTTATAACTCACGAAAGGGCATACACATTCACACTTCACTCACTTATTCACAATCATGATAATTCACCACAGTCAGCAATAACTACTTTCTCAGATGTATTCCCTGATTTGCTACCGCATTTCTGAAAAGAAATGACATAGCAACACATTAAATATAAAATGGGAGCCCATACTTTACTACAATTAGGAGTACCAAGTATCAGAGAAATTTTCATAGGGAGAGGACATCAGGCAGCCACTCACATTAACCCAACAAATCACAAATAAAAATTCAGGGTCGAGCAAAAATCACAACGAACGATTATGAAACTCACAAATCAAGAATCACAGCTAAAAAGTTCATCAGAGGAATGAATCATGAATCACAACTTAAAAAACCAATAGAAATCCCAAACCGCTAGACTTTTCCTTAAAAAAATGAATCGCAAAGATCACAAATCATGAGTCATTTTCAAGCACATATTATTTAAATTTATTTTTACTCAGGTTTACAGGAGAACAAATGTGACATTTCAAGTATGAACTCTCTATTTTTGGAGACTTTATTAACTTTACTATCTCTCATTCCATCTTCTTCTTCTGGGATTCACTCGCATTGTTGTTTTTCTGGAATACGTTTCTCCTCCTATCCTGGAGGCATCTTCAGGTCGAAGAAAATCTTCAAGCAGATAGGAGGAGAAACGTCCAGAAAATCAAAAATGCCAGGGAGGTCCGGAAGAAGAAGATGGAATATCTACCCACACGTTACCGAAAATTTCGAGATAATTCATTAGCTCTTGACAGCTAAGGCCTCCTCACACTTGCAAATATTTAATCACTTCTAACTTCCTTGTCCAGGCAAATAGTTAATCATTGCTTTCCTTAGCCTCAACATTATTCCTTCTCCTTTTTTGTCTACACCCACGGAGTAGCCCCAATTGACTTAACAGTACTGAGAATTTAAATAGAAATAAATACAGAATAATTTAAGAATGTCTTTCTTTAATGAGAGATTTTGAGACGGCATTTCAGGGTATAATGTTTTTATCACCCGACCTTTTTATAAACAATATGCCAAGAAAATGAGAGAGGAAAGAGGTAGGGTTAGGAATTAAAGTGTGCTGGAAAATTAGAGAATGATAAAGCAACAATTACTGCCAGTCTTTGACTGACAGAATTGTTGAATCCCTTACTTGATTCAGTGCAACACCAATGGGGTGAAGAGAACTCAAGACAAATTAATAATAATAATACAGTAATCCTCAAAGAGTAGGAAAAACAAGTCATATGTCAAATTATGAATGAGAAAACTAAAGGTGGAGGAACAAATAAAGTATCTAGGAACTGTTTTGGATAAAAATGGGTGAAGCAATGAGAATGAAGACCAAAATACTCTTTCACTAGTGAGATAATCAACGACTTATGAGATAAAGATTAATGATTTGGAGCACAGCAAAATGTGTTCGGGAGAAACAATTAATTTCTGAGGAAAGATTGTGATGGGACACAATATGCTTTTCGTAGTAATATGGCCTAAATTAGCTCGATAAAGTGACAAGTAACTACTGGATATTGACTACTAGTGCGAAGATATACACCAAAGATGGTGAAATTCGGAGATCTGGGTTGGAATACCAGTCAAGTTGAATGAATTTTTCAAGGCGAATTTCACTGCCTTTGGTGTGGGATCAGCTATCCCATAAACAATAAGAAATACATTGATTAGCCAAGAAAAATCAATGATCAGAAACCAACCAAAAATGACTGTCACATAAGGCAGAAAAGTTGCTTACAAATTGTAACGTTGTCCACTATAGAATAAGGAATCTTGGGTAGCATGGTGATCTGCAGAGTGACCCTGAGAGCCAAGGGCTTTCCTATCGGCCAGTTAGCAGACAACATCACAACATTTTTGCACACCATAAGTTTAACCAGGTATGAAATATTTCACTCACCTCCATTTTTCTAACAATATCCATTCCACTTAAAACGTTTCCAAAGACAACATGTTTTCCATCCAACCTGGATAAAGAAAAACTAAATTAGTCAATGCTATTCAACAAAGGTCAACTCTTAAACACCCATGCAATGATTTGAATATTGACGAACAATGAAAGGTTATGGCAACACACAAAATTTTGTGAGGCCTGATAAAATAATAGCTAGGAAGAAAAGAGAAACCGGGTCTGTCGAGAAAGTAACGAGACTAAAACTGGGAAAAAAATGTGTCAAACTTTTGGTAACATAGGCCTCATAATTTTTAAAGTAGAAACTTTGAGTACACCATTGACAGTGTATCTGTCAAGCTTTGCATGCCTCCTGGAAGGCAGCAACTAGAATGTCCTTGAGAGTGCTTGTTATGGCCACTTCCACTCTGTTAACAGTCTCAAAATGGTCTCCTTTCACACTGTGCTTGATTGGGGGGGGAACAAAAAGTTGTTAACTAGGGCCAGATCAGGATTCTAGGGTTCCTGAGGCAGCATTGTCATCGTGTGCTTGGCCAAAAACTCTCATAATTTGCAGTGATGTGTGACTCAGCACATTGTTTAGGTGGATGCCCCAGGTAGCTGCAATCTCCTTGCCGATGTTTAAGACCCTTTTGTCATGCACTCTCAATCTCTTGACGATAGGTTTTTAAACTTCCAACACTTCTACTATCATTCCGACACTCACGCGATTGTCAGCATTTCAGACACACTACACTAAGATCAAATTTTCCTGATTTTGATTTGCCGATCCGTCATCAAGAGTGAAATTTGCCCATAACGTCTTCTCTGCCCTCCCCAAACAATTAAAACCAGTGGTAAACCCGTGCCTTGGACAGGACGTCCTCGCTTTAGGCCTTCTTAATCACGACCATTGACTCGATACATGATTTCCTGAGTTTAACACAAAAATTAATTGCATATCGTTGCTCAATTGTACACTTCATCTTGAACTGCGACCGCCGTAAAAAAGAAAAATTTGTTTATAACTTGATCTGTACTCTCTAACAGCTCATATGCGATGGTGGCTGATAGGGAAGTGCAGGTGAGACCTACCTCCACCCATCCCACCCTACAGTACCACCATGTGGATTTTCTGTGCAGATGGAAAAAATCAGTCTTAAAATTTCCAGACAGACCCTGCATTAAGAAAAGCATGAGGATATAAGAATGAAGGCTCATGCATCAGTGTGACATACTCACCATTCAGTTTTTGCAGTGCAGAGGAAGAACTGTGATCCATTGGTATTGGGGCCTGAGTTAGCCATGGAGAGTACACCTGGACCAGTATGTTTTAGTGTAAAATTTTCATCTTCAAATTTCCGCCCATATATAGATTTGCCTCCTGTTCCATTGTGATTCGTAAAATCTCCACCTTGGCACATCTGGAGTAAAATTGCTAAGGGATGACACATGTCAATAAAAACAACCAGAATTGGTAAAAAATATTTCTCACTTATGACTGCATATACAAAACATAAAATATTCAAAATTAAGAAAGAGCAAAGGAAAGCCACACGTTTTATTAAAATCTGCTATGGTTGAACAGGGAGTGTAACACAGCTGATGAGACTTGGAATCTAGGCACTAGACTTAGATCACTCGAAAAATTTAGATCAGGTGAGTTTGGGTAGGATACGGAGGATATTAGCTTAACCCTATACTATATCTCTAGATCTATAAGAAGTGGCAAAATAAGAAAGTTAAACAGACAAACAGATAGGTACAAAAATTTCTTCTCCTAATACACCATTAGTGGCCACAGTAAAAACAAAGAAAGACACTTCCGCAAAACCTCCTTTCACTCTTTTTTCTTTCTCTTTTCCAATTACTTTCCTCTTTTTTCCTCCCTTTTTCACGGCTGGTGTTCCAACATGCCCTTGTGGTGCCTCACACAGCACAATGCAGATCAAGACATGGATGCTACTCCCATACTACTTCCAAAATTAGGTCACAATTCACAATATGATGCGCTGTGATAAATTGTTAAGTGAAGAGTTAAGCACACGCGAACTAAGCACAAGAGTTAAGCACACAACTAGCATGAAACCCAAAAATGTATTTGTAACAGACATTAGTTTTGTTCCAGGGTAATTGTTTCCTTTAAGACCAGAGTAGTAGCAGAAACTAGGCAAGGGCATAGCCACTTTGACACACCGGTTCCCATCAGATCGCCGAAGTTAAGCAACATTGGGCCCGGACGGAGGTTGGGTGGCTGGCCCTCCTCGATGCCTCTACCAGGGTGGATGGAGGGGTGACACTCCCTCCAGACCTATACCAGTAGGCCGGAGGGAGATATACCCAGACCGGGAACGTTGGAGGGAGGACTCCAACCATACCTATACCGGGAAGGTTGGGGGTGGCCCCTCCTTCACACCGCTGCCGTGGTGCTCTTGTCCCCTGTCTGCAAGTGGCAGGCAGGTTACGTGTGGGATGGACCAAAAGGTCTGAGTACCCAGAGGGCTCCAGAAGGCCCTCGCCCACCCAATCTACTCTAGGAGTAGAAACTTAGTTTGTTTTCATCGATGACTTTTAGTCCTTGGGTTTTGCTCCATGGCCTTTCACCTCCATGGCTTTTCACCACCTACATAACCACTTTAGAAATTCATCTAATCTAGTCTCATTTCATTTTTCCATCTTTGCTTAAGACATTCAAATATTTGCACAATGTGTGATAGTTTTCACACTGACTAGAAATATTCAGGGATATTTTGAGAGTCTTCAGCTTTGATTCTAACAGACGTTGGCACAGGGGAAGGTTAAGGTACAAATAGATATTTGTCAAAATATTACATAGCTCTTGATATTCATAAATGTGAATGATGGGGCAAAGATAAACTCTGCATTTAGTGTAAAATAGTGCAATGCAGCTTCAAACTGTGACTCCAAAAAATTTCGATTTAATGGTCAGATTTTGAATGCAATCACCTTTTCGTAGTTAGGGGACAACAAACTGATTGTTCTATGTATTAACTTTTGTCTGAGTAAACATTTACTCCCATCTCTTAGCACAGTTAAATTTCACACATATTTTATTAATCCATGTTTAGAACCTAATAACTCTCTATAAATCCTTAGAAAGGAAAGTATTGATACGGGACTCTGCCCAGAGTTCATGACCTTATATTTGTGGTGCGTAATCATGGCACAATGGAGTAACAAAAATGGTATGGTGACATTTTGCAGCATTAAAAAGCCATATTTGACAGGGCTTTCTAGCAGAGGAAATGGCCTCAGGTAACAGGGTAGCAAGGAATACTATTTCAAGATAGCAAATAGCTGGTGTATAGTCACTAATGGTGAGATACTAACAAACTAACAGAGAATTATAAGAGGATACAAAATCAGGGATAATCCTGTGAAATGAAGATCCACGTAATCCAAAGCCCTTTTCATGGGTGCACAGGCAACGAAAATTTTCTGCAGTTTTGGGCACCACATCGGCATGAAGCTGCATCACAATACGACCAATATTCTTGGAGCCAATTTTGATTTCAAAATACACCTGTAAAGCAAAAAAATCCTTTTTTGAGAGAAAAAACTTTTTTTCATTTTTGTTTTAAGTGGTAAATTTTAACTCTTATACTCCCAAGTGGCCGATTTATCAGCCGCGGCCTTAGTAGTCAAAACTCCCACGCGGCTGATATATCAGCCGTTCGTTTCGGAGGATGTTGCTCAGTAACAAAAATGCCTATGCACTTTAAATGCCTTCTTTTGTATGAAATACAACATATTTGTTTGTCATATGGTGGTTATTGGAAAATATTTACGGCATTTAAAGTATTTTTAGTGGATTTTATTCCAGCACCTTTTGTGAATATTTTATATGTCCCTGCAAAGATTGTACGCTGTTCGATTAACACTTTGAGACCGAGTGCCATCAATAGATGGCACGGCGGACTCCGACCAGGTCCGAGCACCATCTATAGAGGACGGGCCGCTGCGCTCAGCAGTCATAAACTCGAGAGCCCCGTTCTTCCGTTTCCCTTCGCTTGGCGGTCTCGGATCTTCACAGGCATCACACTTCAGCCTTAGCCACCGCAAGGTACGCTTTGGATTCTGCTGCGACTCCTCATGTTTGACCAGCTATTGCGCAAACTACGACAAGGTATTTTTTTATAAATATTCTCATTGTGTTTAAAAATATCTTTTCCCCTGCCTTTTTATATTTCATCTTCTAAACAAAGACTTTTTTCTTGTTCTTTGTTCCAATAGATGGAGATAAGATTTTGAAAAAACCTTTCATTAAAAAAAAGTTTTTCAATAATTTGTAAAGGAATTGAAAGAGACAGGTAAGTTCGATTATTTTGCTTTTTTAATCAATTTTTTCTGTAATCATATACATTATATTTACAGAAATGTTATTTTGAGAAGTTGTAGGTGGCCTAGTGGGTAGAACGCTGGGCTACTGACGGAAGGGTCCCGGTTCAAACTTTTACGCTAAATTTTTTCATTGTAAATAAAAATGTTTCCATTTCTGTGAGATGTGATTTCAGCTTCCTTTTTATTTTAGAATGGAGCGATCCAACACCCCTCAACCTCTCGGCAGAGGAGTATTTCTCCAGAATATTTGGGTAATTTAATTTTTGGCATAACTATTTAGTATAATACCTATATTATTGTCTTTATTGCAATAAATTTTCATTTATGTTTTATTTGCTTTCATTATTCCAGAGGTGACAGCCAAAAGAAAGAGAGGCCACAAAGGAGCTCCAGAAGGAATAACAGAGGGAGAAAAAGAAAAGTTTTTGGAAGACGATTCCTTGGGCGAAGACTCGTCTTCAGAGTCGTGGAGCGATTTTGGCCGAGGGGAGGAGTTTGACGACGGGGAGTCGGACGAAGCAATAACTCCAGGTAGAGGCCCAACCCCTGCTCCCCACCTCTCAGAGGAGATTCCTCCACCCTCATCCCCTATTCCTTCCACTTCCCATGCACCCACCCCACAGCCCTCTTCCTCTCTTCCCACCCTCCCTCCCCAGGCACCCCTTGCCTGGTCTGAGGGTGCTTGCTAGAGACCTGCAACCGGGCGCCATATACGGTCGTCCCTCGCCCGGCTATGTGCAAGAGATAGAGAGAAACAGAAACACGAATGCACCCGGCCACCCACCGGGCACTCGGTACACTCTTTAGTCTTTCCATGAACCCGTTTTCGCCCAAAAATCGGCTGCCTTGCGGATCCCAATTGGGCATTCCCCACTGCCCGCCGCCTTCTTTCAGAGGCGGGTGAGGGTGCGTGCCGGGCGCCCGGTAGGAACCCGGGTACCCGGGTGAACGGGCACGGTCGGGTGCCTATGTCACTCAGGCAGAGGCGAACACGGGCTCGGCCGAACAAGGGAGTCGGGCGAGGGTCGACCGTATTTCGCACCCGGTTGCAGGTCTCTAGTGCTTGCCTGCCTGCAGCCCTTCCCTTTCGGGGAGGGGAAGCCCTTCTAATGCCACCCATCATAGATACCCTTGCCAAAGGCCAAACGAGAGAGTTAACCCGTTTTACGGGGCCCTTCCATGGTATCCATAAATTCTCATTTTCCGAAGTACTGTGAAAAGAGGAATGACAGAAGGATCCAGAAACGGTGCAGGCAGTGTTCCAAGCTGGGTAAGAAGTCTGCAGTGACTACCTTTTGCCCTGATAGCCCTGAAGAACCTGGCCTCTGCTTGGAAAAATGCTTCCAAGACTTCCATCGGTAATCCCCTCATGACTGCCGAAAATGTAACTATTGTCAATTGTGTAAATATTATAAATATTTGAAAATATAAATATTGTAATTATTATAAATATTGTATACAAAGTTGTATATTTACATTTATGTATGCAATTATATACATGTACGTAAATGTGTAAATATTATACATATTTGAAAATATAAATATTTTAAATATTGTAAATATTATAAATAATGCATACAACTGTTGTATATTTACATTTATGTCTGCAATTATATACGTGTACATAAATATGTGTAAATATATTACTAATAATTTGTAAATTGTTTTCCTAACTTATTTACTTTTTCTACATTATGTACAGCTGACTTTTTTAGTTTCTGATATTTTTGATAGCAATGGAATAAACTATGAATGTATTGAGACATAATATTTCGGAAAATATTCCTTGGATTTCTGTTATCCGTCAAAGTTGGTTGTTGGGTATGGTTGGGTATGCTTCGTCGGTAGGTCAAAGAGGAAAGCACCCTCACCGGAAAGAATGGAGGGGAAGGGGTGGAAACTCCAAGCGGCCTCGCCTTGTTCTTCTGCTGCTGGCATAACAATAGAGGAAAGTGCCCCAGTGGCCATCCTTGGGTTGGAAGCTTATCGTGGACCGTTCACTGACCCTTTTCAACATGAAAGGATGCCGTTCCCGGCAGCTTGGAAGTGTTAAATAAGTACATGACAGGAGGCGTGTGGATGCGGTCAAGTGTTTGGAGGTGGGGAGGCACGTTTGGCACGTGCTCATAATGTTACATGTTTTTCGTTCTTGAACGAATTCTCGAACGTCATTTTGTTACTGTTAGAGTCACCATGATTCAGACCACCCGCAGCGACTCACCCGAGACCTCCCTAACCTTCGCGCACGCACTTGTAGCTCGCTTTTGGGAGGGTGGAACTCAAGCGCTCATCTGTAAACTCGTTTAAACACAGGTGTTTTATAATCATCAATACAAATTTACATAAAAGCTTTAACATTAGCATTTTTTTTAGAAATTGGCAAAATTATTGATAAAGAAGAAAAAAGGAGCTTTACTAGAAAAATTTGAAATATAAAGAATTATTATTTAAATAATCCTAAGTTGAATTTATTTAAATTTATCGTGATTCAAATGAGAAACTATCTCTAGAATGTTGCAATTATGATTCTTTAGTAAAATCTGGTTGAAAAAGTTGCCGTACATGAAATTCGTAAAATATTACACGCCCCAGGACCCTTTGACTTCGCCAGGATCCGATCGCCATCTTCCAATGGCAGCAAATAAAAATCACAAGAAACCAGTAAAATGTTCAAATTAAGACTTATTTTGGTCACCATTGGCATAGTATAACACTTTCAAGTCCAGATCACAAAAAAAAAAGTTTCGGATTTCGGCAAATTTAAAATTTTAAACTTCGGGCTGAAAGTGTTAATGTATACAAATCTGAACCCTATATTGTCTCCATTTAAACCTTTTGGAAAAAAGAGCTAGAGACAATATTTTATCGATATTACTGATCTATTGAATTTTCATTGCATCAAGGAAAATGTCACCACGGGTGACATTCTCCCTTGATGTTTGCAGTGAACCCGATTTTTCTCAGCAAGATTCTATGTTACCAACTACTCCTTAAAGCTTTTATCTTTCTTTTCTTATGTGTTCATGCATCTACGTAATATTCTAGTCCTAAAATATGCAATGAATACTCCTCCTCCCGCACCTGGTATGGTGATAAATTCAGGATATCGTCATTTCAAATGTAATCAAAAGATATGCGTAAAAATATTCTGCATTGTCAACAATAAAAAAGTCAATATCCTATAGAATAGCAAAAAATATACAAACAGACCTCGATTGTTCATTGATTCAATGGGCCTCACAGCGCACAATGTACAGACTTCATGATGCGTTTCGCTTTCTTTTTCCCCAAAAACTGCTTTTAAGAAAATAATTTCTTCACACTATGAAGGCTATTTGTACAAATGAGGAATAGATAAGGGTTTCAACTTGGTTCTATTATGGTAAAATTGATTAAAATGCCGAAAACTGACTGCCGTGTACTCAGCACACATACGAGCCCGGCGGAAGGTTAATAACAATCACATGCACACGTAATAAAACATCACACTCATGGCAAACCTGTGGTTTTGCTTTCTTCCCTGTTGGTGGGGGACTACTTTCTTCCTCTGCGCTTGCTTTGGTCTGTGAATTAAAAAAATTGAAAATTCACCAGCTGGCACCTTAGCATGTTCTTCCATTTCCAAGTCACATGCAAAAACTAGGCAAATTACTAAAATAAATTGAATTATCTCACCTCCTCTCCCTCATTGGCAGCTGCTTTCTCTGTCTCCTCCGATCCACGAAGGGTCTCGCCAGCATGAACCCGCAACCATGTGTCATCTGACCACACTGGCTTGCTAGAGCCTTCCTTAATCTTCTGAGGCTTGGCCAAATTAACTCGAATAGTCCGACCAAAGAGCTCAGAATCATTCTGGGACATGAAAAATCAAAACTCTGAATTAGCCTAATGAATTAATGCATTCCACTATAAATTGAAAACAGATTTTGTTAAACTGATTTTAAATTAACATATTAAACTGCAAGCTGGCATAAGTGCTGTTCGGTCACATCCACAAAAAAAAGGAAAGAAGAAAAAATAGAAAATAGGTTCTAGCATATTCATAAACTTGAACCTTAACCGTTTTGCACCGGTGAACTTTTCTTGGGAATATCTTTAGTATTCTGTTCTGAGCTTCATGGGAGACTCAGCTCATCTCTATACACTAGGCATTTCGAAGGGAATATCCTCTCCGGCGCATCGACTCCACCCTCCGTCCCTTCCCTCGGCAACTGGTCTCAATCCTATGACTCATTAGCAGACCCTCTCACAGCATGGGGTTGCGGTCATTTTTTTTACATGCAAAGTGGTTTTTATAAACAATCATCTTAGCAAACATGAGAAAATTGATGTCTGAAATGAATTCTTTGTGTTTACTTGAACGTTTTAAAATTTTAAATGAATTCCTAGCTGTAATATGCTTTTAGGATATTAACCGGAAAGTAATAATTTAAAGAAAGCAGAATAAAACTCTGTTAATATAAGAGCTGGAATTTTGCTTAAAACTTGAGAACACACTGCAAAAAAAAGTAGTTCATTTAAATGGTTGAACCAACGAATAAATATTTAGAAAATCCACTGCACATAAAATTAGTGACGGCGGACACATGCTGAGAGAATGGCCGCTAAAGGGCTCGAGGGTCAAGCGACGTTGCCCAGGGAAGGGTCTTGCCACCCACTCAATAGGGACTCGAAGGGTCCAAGGAACACCCTTCCCAAATGCTTCAGCAGCGGTCACTTTCCCACCCTCCATGACGTCTATAGGTGACGTCCGTTCTTTTGCATAAAGAAAACCCCAACAGCTATAGCAGACATTTGACGCGAAAGGGTTAACTAACAGATCTAGAAAAATTTCTCGACTGGGTGTCCACCCTTGAACTGAGAGAATGGGCTACAGTAATAGTGGCAACCCCACTCTCAGTGCAATGTCTATTTCTAAGAAAACTCCACGCCGATTTTCAAGAATAAATAAATTTGATATCAAATAAAACTCTTCATCAAGCTTTAAGGAAAAGCAATTTGACTAACTAAGAGTCAGTGTTATCCTTGTATTCGCATTGTGCGCCATAACTAGTAGGGTGAAAACCCATATAGGTGGCACTGGAGGTTACTTCCTTCACAGTGATGTGCCGTGCTTGGCGGAAGTCAGTCTCCAACGTAACTCCATGCCGTAAGCATTGTATCTCCAAGTATTGAATATACCACATTTCATCGAGTACTGAATACCTTTATTTTGCAAAGCATCCATGATCCTGACACTGAGCACGTCTTGGAGATTTGAACAAAAAAGATTCATTTTTGTCAGACCTCTTAGGAATGAGAAAAAGCTGTTACAACTTATCTGTCAACTACTTTTTACAGATATATTATTTATTTACTGTTTAGGGTCCTCCAATCCATGTATTACATTTTAACTTGCTGAGAATCAAATGAACCCCTGAGCTTTTACAGAGGTCTAAAATTGCACTAAAGCTAAGAAAGATGAAAACATGGGCTCTTTTAACACTCACTATCAACACCAACCAGATAAATATCTTTTAGCTTCCCTTTACAATCACTTAAAGGGAAAAAGGTATAAGGTAAATGCAGATGCATATTTATATAAATAAATCCAAGTGTTTCAATACCCGAATAAAGCAAACTCCATGGTACATTACTTAAAAAATTCAATACTAGTTTTTCCTTTGTTAGTGTTCTGGTTGGGATGGTGCACAAGAAAAAGGAACTCTTGAAAATATGTGCTTGACTATCTCTATCAGTTAATTACTTAAGTATAACCTGCAGCTGCAGAGTATAGTCAGAATTACACCCTATCCGTCTGAAGCTGCAACAATAAAATATTTCTTCAGTGACCACTCTCACATGGAACTATAGGTCTAGCAATTCCAGGCTCTCCAATAGCATTGTAGTTTAAACATTGCATTTATGGGTTATCCACTTCTAGTATGATTGCCATGGGGTTCTGCTCCACTGCAAGAAACTTCACGAAGGTGGCTTCATTTTTCTGCAATCCACTTAAGTAACATTTAATGGAGTTACCAGGGAATGGAGAGAGGATGTATGGAATGTTCTCCGATGTAATTAAGGGGACCATAGAACTCTAATCTCAAGTCCTTGATACCTCCTGTGAGATGGATAGTGCTAACGAGAGTGTCATCTTGGGGAAGAGCAATGCTTAATAAGACTAGTTAAAGAGAGATAGAAAAAAGTGAAAGTGCAAGGACAACTTACACAGGAACCATGGGCAGAGGATTGGCAGCAATGATTGCCTCTATTACATTCGACAATACTCAAGAACCCCAGGTAAACATTTCGAAGGACATAGTTTCGGAGAAATTTTTTTTCAGAACCTAACGATGTGAGGGAAAAGAGCAAATTGCAAAATGAAAGTGTAATGAATGTGCATTTTGGGAATGTAAGAAACATACCCGTAGGATACATAGTTTTTGAGATACTAACGTTTGAAAATGTGGAAAATAGGTATTTTTTCCCGAGATTTTGATGCCATTTTGTGAGGTTTTTGGAAGTTCTGGTAGAGGGATACGGACTAATTTCATGTCTAAAATATGGCCTTACACCACCTCCCCAACAAGGTGCGGGCCTATAGAGTGAAACAGGGTCGGTGGGACGGTATGCGGGCACAAAATGGCCATTTTCAAATGTGAAAAAGACATTTTTGGCTGTCGAGTAAAGGCCAAATGCAGTTTTTAGAAGACGTAAAGATGGAAAATGACATTTTTCAGAGATGAAAAAAGGGCGAAAAGTGAGGAAATGGGCGTAGGGAGGTTAAAAAAATTGGCGATATATAAAAGAAATTCCCTGAGTGGGTTGGTGATAACAGGGTGGTGTAGTTGTAGTGTAGAGAATATAGTCAGACATATTTTTTTAAGAAAAACAATCCCCATATGGGTTGGTGGCCGGAGGGAGGGTGGTGTACTTGTAGTTTTGTAGAAGTTGTAGCGTATTCTGTTAAAGAAAAATCCATCGAGTGGGTTGGTGATTAGAGGGTGGTGTAGTTGTAGTGTAGTGAATATAGTCAGATATATTTTTTTAAGAAAAACAATCCCCATATGGGTTGGTGGCCGGAGGGAGGGTGGTGTACTTGTAGTTTTGTAGAAGTTGTAGCGTATTCTGTTAAAGAAAAATCCATCGAGTGGGTTGGTGATTAGAGGGTGGTGTAGTTGTAGTGTAGTGAATATAGTCAGATATATTTTTTTAAGAAAAACAATCCCCATATGGGTTGGTGGCCGGAGGGTGGGTGGTGTACTTGTAGTTTTGTAGAAGTTGTAGCGTATTCTGTTAAAGAAAAATCCATCGAGTGGGTTGGTGATTAGAGGGTGGTGTAGTTGTAGTGTAGTGAATATAGTCAGATATATTTTTTTAAGAAAAACAATCCCCATATGGTTTGGTGGCCGGAGGGAGGGTGGTGTACTTGTAGTTTTGTAGAAGTTGTAGCGTATTCTGTTAAAGAAAAATCCATCGAGTGGGTTGGTGATTAGAGGGTGGTGTAGTTGTAGTGTAGTGAATATAGTCAGATATATTTTTTTAAGAAAAACAATCCCCATATGGGTTGGTGGCCGGAGGGTGGGTGGTGTACTTGTAGTTTTGTAGAAGTTGTAGTGTATTCTGTTAAAGAAAAATCCATCGAGTGGGTTGGTGATTAGAGGGTGGTGTAGTTGTAGTGTAGTGAATATAGTCAGATATATTTTTTTAAGAAAAACAATCCCCATATGGGTTGGTGGCCGGAGGGTGGGTGGTGTACTTGTAGTTTTGTAGAAGTTGTAGCGTATTCTGTTAAAGAAAAATCCATCGAGTGGGTTGGTGATTAGAGGGTGGTGTAGTTGTAGTGTGGTGAATGTTGTAGTGTATATTTTTAGAAAAAAATCCCCAGCGTGGATTGGTGATTGGAGAGGGGTGTAGTTGTAGTGTTGTGAATGTAGTTGGAAACGTTTTTTAAGAAAAACAATCCCCGAGTGGGTTGGTGGTTGGTGTACATGTAGTGCCCTCAAAGTTGTAGCGTATTCTTTTAAAGAAAGAAATCCCACGAATGGGTTGGTGATTAGAGTACGGTGTAGCTGTAGTGTGGTGAATGTTGTAGTGCATTTAAAAAAAATCTCCAGAGTGGATTGGTGATTGGAGGGGGATGCAGTTGTAATGTTGTCATCATAGTACGTTATTTTTTTTAAGAAAAACAATCCCAGAGCGGGATGGTGGTTGGAGGGTGGTGTATTTGTAGTGTCGTAAAAGTTGTAGCATATTCTTTTAAAGAAAGAAATCCCATGAGTGGGTTGGTGATTGGTGGGGGATGTAGTTGTAGTGTTGTCAATGTAGTACGTTATTTTTTTAAGAAAAACATTCCCCGAGTGGGTTGGTGGTTGAATTTTTCCGTAGCAGTTTCATGAATTTACCCTTCTAAGCCCCCTTTCCTTCAGTAACCTATGTTCATGTAGATGTATATGAACTCTCCCTCTTCCTTTCTATGTTTTCAGTGCAGCAGAAATGGACGTTGCAGGGAAAGAGTTCTTTTCAGAGCTCACAAAAAGTTGTTTTTATGATGCAATTTGCTTGTCAGAAACAGAACCGTTCTAGCGAAGAAGGCATATAAGGGAAATGGGAGGGGGAATGTTGTGAAGAATGTGCGTAAAACAGTGTGAAATGGTAGGGGAAGAGTTTTTGTGAAAGGCGTGGTAAAGCGGGGATATATGAAATTGAAGGTGGGAAAAGTCAAGGGAGAGGAGTGTGAAGCGAAGACGAGTAACTGGTCGACCGCTGCGCCAAATTGGGGAACTAGGAGGAAAACGTGAGATTTCGCGAGATGGCGTCGTAAAGAAATGCATTTCACAGGTTTTAGCGAATGGTATTGAAAAGGAAAAGGGATAATGAAGATAATTAAATGTTGGTATCAATGCGCATACGTGTTGGATATACGCTCTCAATTTGATTTTTTATTTTGATATGTGCTTTTGAATGTTTTATTTAAGATTTGATTTTGTTTTTTTTTATAAGTGATTTGTTTGTTCTCGTCCCCCAATCGGAAATGTCTGAAAATGGTGTGGTTCATTCAAGTTTCCCCTCAACCAGTATCCATATTTAGGAGTGAATTACCAACAATATGTAGCATAGCAAAATATGTGAAAGAGGTGTAAATTGTGTCGGGGAAAGCAGGTGAAATCGAGGAATCCGCACACCGTGCTCTTCGAAAGTATTACCGAACCCCATTTCCACCATTCTCCAGTGACTCATCAAATACATATTGGATTTCAGAAAAAAATGTTTCGGAGGTAATAGTACATTGCATTGGATCACTGCTTGTATAAGAATATACGTTCAGTAACACATGAAAGCGAATTAGTTATAAGAAAGTAGGGCAATGTAAGAGTTCGCTGAGTTAACGTTCGCCAACTTCGGTCGTTAATGTTCCTTTCTCAGTAATATCACATTACAGAATTCAACATCAAGCATTCATTTGAGGTACCTTCCTAGATATCTACATATTCCACTGTATGTTAAAAGTCCAAAAGTTGGTCAAGATATTGATATTTTGCTGGTTACGATTTACACTGATAAAAGAGTCAGCCAATCACACTATTCACACATCAGTATCTCCTCGTTCACTGTTCACCACAGGCAGCGCGGCTTAAGACAAAATATCTTACCATATTATCAATGGCTGCAGCAGCATCTTCCGCTGCTTCGAATTCGACGAAAGCAAATCCTCTGTGATGTTCAGTTTCATAATCTAAAGGTATTTGAACATCGACGATATCACCAAAAGGTATGAAAGCAGCATGAAGAACTTTTTCATCTACTTCTTCTGCTAGCCCTCCTATGAAGATCACAAGAAGGTTAAAAGTGCTGTCATGAATAAAATGCAAGTAATCAGGTTTCACCAGTTACTCACCAACGTAAATTGTCCTCTTTGGATTGGTCGACATATTGCGTTAAACGGTCAAGAGAATAAAAAGCACAGTAAATTCTGAATTTAGTTCAAACCACTTAAACTGGCAAATAAATTAATGACAAGAAGCTTTGCAGTACCGGCACTGTCAAGAACACCACAAACATCAACAAAGACACGTGACGACAAAATGCGGCACAAATTCAAGCGTTAGTAATTGAACCCACCAGTAGATGGCGAAGTTCGCGAAAAAGTAAAATCGTTTTAGTTTTGTCTATAAACCGCCCTTTTGAATTTACAACCGAAAGAAATACATTTATAACTTACAAAACTACTCTACTACCAGATTAATTTCGTTCATTCAGGATTTAAAAAAAATTAAAAGTATTTTAAGGCTTTTGTTTAGATAGATTTGGGTTCCCATTGTCCTTTATTTTTGCTGAATCCAAGTTTGCCTTAAAGTGATTATTTTGCATTTGTGGTAAATTAAATGTTGACATCATTCGTGCCTTAATGTAAGATTTAATGCGGCTATTTCCTTGATAAAGAACAAAATGATAAAATTTATAGGCCGTATATTGCAGCCATTGGATGGTTTAAAAACAAAATTAAATATGCAGTAGGTAAAATAGAATAATGCAAAAAACAAATAGGGATTGACAAGTGAGGATGATGGACCAGGGCTGCTACCTGTCCTCTTTTAGAGAGGACATCCTATTTTTCAGCGCTTGTCCTTTCTGCTCTGTTGCCCTCAAAAAGGACAAGGACAGTCCTCTTTTTACCACTTCAAAAGAGGACACAAAAGAAATTTAGTAAAAATGGATAATTAAAAAAAAACTTCCCACTGAAAAGTTCGATAATATTCCCACAGATGTTGCAAATGTACCCGCACCCCCAGCAGTACAATAAAAAACTTTTGCCCCCCCCCCACTTTTTTAGAATATATTGTAGATCATGGTTATGCACCCTATTAAGAGTGACGAGTTCTCTTTTTTTATTGTATGGAAATAAAAAAGCATTAAAAGTTGTATTGCCACGCTCCTTTTTACAAACATTTTCACGGGCTGGCTTTTCTGGGGGACTTCGCTCCCAAAACCCCCCAGTAAGGTAGTTCAGCCTGGTGTCCTTTTTTCATATTTTGAAAAGGTGGCAACCCTGTATACAACAGTTGGAATGAATAAGTTAAAACAATACCTTGATTTTTATTAGAGACATGAAAGTTTTCGGTCACTTTGGCTATGCCTGTTTCAGCATCCCTATAGACCAAGAGTACCATGTCCTTTCAGCAATGTTGAAACCATGAGTTTTTCCGACCATTTTTCCTAGTGTTATCACACAGATATTCACAGGTCAAGATGAATTTTTGATGGAACGTTGCTACTCTCCTAATTCCCTTGCCAGGTCGATAAGGGATGTCTGGATGTAAAATGAACGTCCATTGGACATCATGCAGTGGCTGGGTATTATTAATCTTAAAATTTAATATTATTTTCCTCTCATGTATTTGTCTATCTTACGATTCATCTTATGACCTTTTTGGATTATATTTCATACCATGTTTCCTATGTTAATGATGTATTTCTTATGGTTACATGGGAAAACTATGCAACATATTTCAATTGTATTTTTGTAAAAGGGCCCATGAATAAATATTATTATTATTGCCGAGCATGCTTGAGAGGGACCACAGCACAACATCCTGCTTTCGGAGGCATCTATTCCCCAAAAAGAGAAGAGATACTTCCCTCGGCTCATCAGGGAAGCGGTGGAGATTGCGAAAAACCCAAAAAACTTCAAACTTTCAAGAAGATCCTCAGTGGACTAATCAGAGAAGAGGAGCTGAGAAAAGGATTGGAAACTACCACATACAGTCGACACCACCCAGATGTGTAATTGGACCTGAGGAAGCCTGCAGGATAGCCGGCGAAATATTGCTCCTGAAAATGGAACCACTAGGCAGAAATCGGAATAACCAACATCCACCCTTGTACAATGAGCAACACATTGTTGTCACACTGTCTATCAAGCTTTAAAGGGAACATACTGTGCACACAGTATGCTGAACATTAACGTGTCACCGGATACTGAAATGAAATCCTAATTCATTCCAAAAAATCGGATCTGGATCCAAAACATAAAAATTCTTGCTTTAGTGAATGATCATCTTGTTGGAATCAGAAATATTCAACTGCAAAGTTTCTTGGACCAGAGCATCTGAACCAATCCAAGTATTCACCGATGCCACACTCAGATGGGGAGGAGTGGTTATACCACACAGGGAGTTGTCCCAGTCAATATCCCAGAACTATCATCCATCAATGCCACGGAAGTGTTCGCAGCAGTAGCACAACTGGACAAGGCCATGGACTTATTATCCCAATTCAATCTAACAAATATTTGCATCAATATGACCACAGACTCACAAGTGGCTTTGTATTCTCTTACCAAAGCCCAAAGCCAAGTGTTTCATTGCAATCCAGTTCTCAATGAAATGTTTATCTCTGTTTTAATAAAGAATGATCAGTCACACTCAGTGACCTGGTCCTGGATGCCTTCCGCCGCCAATCCAGCCGACGAGCCCTCGCGGGCTGTGCGCTGAAACTTGTGTGTCGCTGGCCATCTTGGATCAGGCGGCATATAAGTGGAGGTGCACGAATATATGGGGTTCGTTGCTTTCAGGATTGTGCGAGTTGGGTTGGCGTCAGGGGCCAGCAACAGTAAATATAAAAGGAAGTAAAAAGAGATCAGAGTTACAATTCTCTCTTAGCATGTGCTGATGCACTACGTTACTTATCCTATTGATGTGACGATGCATTTTCAAGCTATCTCAGGCGCTACGCAACATAATTTCAGGTTGTGAAAAAGCACAAAATCTACTTCACCGCTACCGCCAGGGTATGTCTACAATTTGAATCGACTGAAATAATGGCTCCACTCATTTACTTTGAGCATCGTCTTTATCAACCCAGTGTTGGCTGCGGAGGCCCCCGGAAGAAGGTCCACCCTCTACCCCACTAGTGGAAGCCACCTGGGTAAAAGTGAAGCTGGGCAGGGGTAGATAATTACAGATAAGGTGAAGGAGGATCCTCTCCCTTCTCTTTCTCGCTGAATGAGTCCCGCTCAGATGAATTTTGTTGTGCCCAGGAATAAGGAAGGAAGAACTTTTTTTTTCTTGAGGGATCTTTTGGGGAAAACCAATTTAGACGAGTCAATCGTTCAGACCCGACTGAGGGATCAACCTAAAATCTGACTTAATTGTTTCCAGGTGTGTAACTGAGAGCTGGATGGCTGGACTGCTTGTTGGGCAATTTCCAAATACCCTGGAAAGGATGTTTTACCATTCATCACGACAAGCTGAATTGAGCCTCTTGTTGCCTGTAATAATCATTTGCCGGCATCATAGTTGGGATAAACGATTTTAAAAATAAACAATTAAAATTAATTGTTAAAAATGTAGTTAACTATTAAACTTAACCGTTACTTTTTATAAGAGTTAACTTTTAATCATTATCATTACACATTAACTGATACAAAACTAACTTCAGTTAATTTTTTTTGTTAATTTTTGGTGAATTACGACCTGTTCGAATTAAGGCATAAAGCTTGCCCAACAGACAAAGGGGAAAATAAAATGGTATCTAAGAATGCAATATAGCTGAGTAGTTGTGCAAGAATGCAATGAATAGGCCCAGATGAATACATCGGAACAAACGTTGAATGGAGTGACCACCGAAGTTTAGGAACGCACCCTCAGACGGGAAAAAACAAGACCACTTGAAGACCATGTCCGCAAGGCCACGAATGCCTTACTTGGTGACATTGTGTCATCAATACTACATAGTTGAACACGGGAAAAGGGGTCACCAAGACACCTATGATGGTTAATGAGGGAGGTGGGTTAATTCAAAGTAACGTATCTGAAAAAATCCACCAGTTTACGCATAACTTACTCTGCAATATCCCATTGTCAGCAGGGTTGAGTGGGGTGACCGCAAAAATTTCAGAACGCACTCCCAGACGAGAAAACACGAAACCATGATAAAGTAAGAATTAAATAAATTATTCTCGAATTTGAAGTTGGTATTTATTTTATCTCAATACATACCTACCAATAAAAATAGCTTTAAAAAGTTACTTTTTAAAAGTTTCTTAAAAGTAACTGAAAAAGTAACTTATAACGTAAAAGTTACATTTTTAAACTTAAACTTTAATCAGTTACTTTTCCGGAAAGTAATTTTTAACTTTAACTAGTTACTTATTACAGAGATTAACTTTAATGAGTTAATTTTTTTTTGGTAACTTTCCCTTCCAGGGTCGGCACACAATGAATGAGACAATTTGGAATAATGCCTCTCTTTTTGATGTGAAGGCAGCCTGACACATGGAAGTTGCTTTCCACTGAAATCTCAAGAGAATGCAATATCTCTAAATATATCACTACTTACAGGGCTTTCCATCTTTCAGCTTTTGCATTACTTCCAAAACATTCATAAAAATAAGGAAGCAAGTAAACAATGAACATTGCAAATTGATAATAGCAACATCCATTGTTTACAAAAGGTGAAGGAGCGATCTTCTCAGTTGACTTCCATATTGTTCTCACAGAATGTGTCCCGCGCTCATGAATTTCGTCTTTTCCAAAAATTAGCAGTGATGTTTTCTCATCTTGAGCGAGAGGGCACTACAGCCAATAGCTGTCAATGCTTTTTGAGTAAGCAAGCCTCGGAGTAGCAGGATGGGACCCCAGGATGTTCCCGGGTGGTGTAAAGGAATCACCCAAGCCAAAATACGAGCCGAGAGAGGGGGAAGAAAAGGTCAACCTCTGCCCATCACGGAATGATTCACCACCGTCCTTGCAACACAAACTTGAAAATAGTATCAGGTGTCAGAAGGCGTGGGGGACAGTTAGAAGTCAGCTGAACCAGAGGCCCAGGTTGGCATTGGTGTCAACAAAGCACCAATGAAGAAGTGCGACATGGGCCACGGTTTTCACGATTGCTACACTTATATCGAAAACATTCTTATGAGAAAGGTCAGAATTCAAAGGGAAAGGATCATTTAAGGTTATAGATGTTTTTGGCTTATATAGTCCATCCCATGGCCAAGTAATGAGCCGGCAAAAATGGTTGATTTAGGCATAACATACACATTTATCTCTTCATTATGGTCAAAATCATGTGTGTTTGAAATAACTTCCGACATAGCCCTATCAATACTTTATCGTATCTTGAAAACTAGTTTTTATTTGTCAACAACCCATCGTAGGAGTGTAAATGCTGACGATCTGTATCCTGCCCCCTTATAAGCATCTGTGAACAAAACCATTGTCCGTACACCTACCACAAGAAAGCAATGAAAAGCGAGAAGCGTTACTTTTATGTTTAAGAAAATGCACGCTGACTGATGACTTAGACTCTTTGGATTCTTATATTTTAGATCCCCCAAGGCCAATGTCTTCACCATCTACACTAGAATCTGAAAATATCTGAAGGATGTGAGATCTGAAATCAAGGATTTGGTCCAGATCTGGATAAGAAAAAAACCCTGGATGCATCCATCCTAATGTTTTTATCAATTGAATAAATTAATCTTCAATTATAAACATTTTATTTTTACCATGAACAAACAACAAGTCTATTTACAGTTCATAATTGTAGGTATTGCATTTACAAAAGGGATTATTATTTCATAAATTTCATAACAGAATTTTTAGGCAGTATAAGATTACACACATATTTATATCTCATGCTCCACCAAAAAAGTACAAATAAGTGTTTGGAAGAAATCATTAATAGAAAACAAAGGAATCATTGACATTAGTCAAAGATGCCTAGGTGTGTGAAGTACATGATTAAGTCAAAAGTCCAGTCCTGATGATGCTGCAGTGCAGTGAAACATGTCAACTCAATAAATCAAATTTCTCCAGTGTAATAATGCAAAGTATTTTATCCTTTTTCGACAATGAAATTCCACAAAGTATCGGCTGCCACCAATAACTTCATGATTAAGTCGATTACAATTCTATTTTGAAATGTAAGGTACAATGTTGATTTAATAATAAAATCCCATACATTTGTAGAAAAACACATCTGAAGCTCAATAAAAAAGGGGAAATGTCTTTGGAGAGATTGATATGCATTTACCTCATACCTATGATATTTAAACAGAGAATTTACAAGATTTTTCAAATCTGTTCTTTCCTTTCCTTTAACTGGAATACCACGCATTGGCATAAAAGTATTGACCATCACTGCATTATTCAACAATGCGACATAAGTACATTTTTATCAAGGTTGAAACTTCATTTCAGCCATGTTCTTAAAAATTTCATTAGTTCCATTTTTTCAGCCAGGTATAAGACCTTACTACAGTTACACAGATTCAAATGCATATGCATTTTCATAAACAATAAAAAGAAGATGAACAAATCCTGCAAAGTTATACCAATAAAAGAAACTAAAAATTTATGAAATCAAACTTTGAAAATTTCCACCCCCACAATTTTTAAGTACATATTTGATACACTAAATACCAACAAAGGCATAATTCAATGATTAGTGTCATAGAGAAAATGGAAGGTGAATATGCTCTCATTAAAAAAAATCTACAAATTTCCCTTTACTCAAAATGGGACAAGTAGTAATTCACAAAATGAATCACTGTACTCTCACTTTAACACAGGTCCAAACTATGCAATGCACAACGTACTAAAGCATACCTTAAGTGCTTTAAACAGTTACACGGTGATTTTCAATGAATTATCATAAGATTCCACATTGTACAAAACAGTGAGTAGCAGTAGAGCATGGATATATTTAATGCAGATTGACTTTTTTTCATAACAATACAGCCAAAATACACTAATCTAATAGAGCACACTTTTCCAGCTTATGCATTTTGTTTTAAAAATTTGGACATTCCCTCTCAATCAAATGCAAAATAAAATCATGGGATGCTCAGGTATCACTATTTACACTCACGATTTTCCATTTTTATCCCAATTGTTTATTGTCGTTAGGGGTAATAAACTTACCCAGAGCATCACATTCACAAATTACAACTCACATTAATTCGTAATAAATATGATAATATACCACCATAAGGGTCCTATCTTTTAAACAAATATATTTATATTATGTATTGTACAAAAAAATATCACAAAAATATTAACATACATACATATCACATCCAATGAGGTTATTTTGTAATCTGCTCTAAATTTTTATTTTAGAAAACATATGCCAGCTCTTCATTATTGTCTCACAATATTGAAAAATGTCCAAAGATACAACGAAATATCACAACAGAGTTGATGTCAAGGCATGAATACATATTTTAACAATTTAAAACTATTTCTCAAAAAGTCAAATAAAGTAATTAGGTTGATCTATGTAAATGTACACTGTAACTCAAGAAATGCAGATTGCTACGCTATTTCATTTATTTTATCATACATGTGTCATACGGCTATAATTATTCCATGATTCCTCTCAGCTTTATTTATCATTTAATTAGCCAATTTTATCTTCACAGCACATGAAGCTGAGCAGCCATAAACCTTACACACTCATTATAATTCTATCCTAGGTCTTCATTCATCATCGAGTTAACTGTACACTATTTGAATACAACTCTTTGTAGATATTATCCAACATTGATTAGCACTGATATTAGAACCTTTCTAACTAACAAAATTAATTTAATGGCTTCTGAGAACAACTACAAACTTCCTTAGGGCTACAAAGAAATCAGAGTCACAAAAAATTAGTCAATTAAAAAACATTTTATTTTACAGTGATACTACTAGGTACAGTGCATATATTTTTTCCATAATTATTTTCACAAATAAAGTTCTATTAGGACCTCATTCCACTTCATACAGAATCCACTTATTAACAATGATTTAGGACTACTGTGGGTTACTTGATTGTTGTATCAGGAGGGTGATATTAGAGAGGATTTAGTTATCACTACACAGGGTAGCAAAGACTGAGTTTATGGAGGTTTTGAAGTGTTTTATGAACTTTGAGGTGACAAAAATGAATGATCATGGACACAGTCATGGATTTTTCCTGCTCCTTGTTGCTATCACCTCCCATTCCTCTGTAACACTGGATATTCATATGCATTCACAATTCTTTCAGTTCACTCCACAATGCGTGAGAATAGCGAAGTGAAGAAGAACTGGGAAAAATTTGAGGAACTGAGATATCATTCCTCCTTTCTTTAGTGTTATAAAAAATTATGTTGAAATGAGCATATCATATAAATTGGAAAGATCCTTGAATGTGTCCCGTGAGTCAAATTATAATATGCAACATTAGTTAAAGGCACCATTTTTCTCACGGGTCAAATCAAACTTTCAAACATTCTAAATAAAGATGTAATTAAGAGATAACAATGTGGTTTGGATAAATATATCTGAAGGTAGATTCCGAAGGATACATGGGCATTGGCATTGGTGCAGTGGCTAGTTTACTGACTTCCTATCTCAAAAGGGTCTAGGTTTGAGTTCCGATAGTGGTGGTGATTTTTCAGCGGAATCGCAGTCCCTACTTTGGTGCCATGTGGATAGCACTTCAAGAGCATCACATTGCCCATTGATTGGGATGTCTAAAAGGACCTTCCCTTAAAAGTAGACTAATGCTGATGCCATAGGGTCAAATTGGTAATTTTTATCATGTTAATCATCACCCCCATGACATTATAGTTGGTGAATCTATAAGCCTAATTTTTCTTGGTTCAAAATTTTGTTAAATAACTGTTAAATAAGCAACTATAGGCGCTTATTTTAGGTAAACTGCTCACCCACATTCTCAATTTGTCGACCGTCAATAAAAATGAGGAAAAAAGTGCCAATTAGGTACATACACACATTTTGCTCTCGTGGCATTAGTTTTCTCTCGAGGTTTGCGAAATTTTTACGGTCACTCTATCTCATAAATAAATCCAAGAGTTTCCATTCCTGAATAAACTCAATTCCCGAATAAATCAAACTCGATGGTACATTACTTAAAAAATTCAATATTAGTGTTTTCCTTTGTTAGTGTTCTGGTTGGGAACTCTTGAAAATATGTGCTTGACTCTCTCTATCATTTAATAACTTTAGTATGACCTGCAGCGGCAGAGTATAGCCAGAATTACACCCTATCTGCCTGAAGCTGCAACAATAAAATATTTCTCCAGTGACCACTCTCACATGAAACTATAGGGCTAGCAATTCCAGGCTCTCCAATAGCTTTAAAGTTTGAGGCTTAACTTTGTTGAACCACGAGATTGGAAATAAAACGTCGCATTGTACGTTCAACACACACACTTTATTAATATTGACCATGGTTTAGACATGTAAATGTCATTATTGAGGTGATTACCATGATAATGACATTTACATGTCGAAATCATGGTCGATATTAATAAAGTGTGTGTTGAATGTACAACACGACATTTTATTTCCACTCTCCAATAGCATTGTGGTTTAGACATTGCACTTATGGGTTATCCCCTGTGACACAGACTTTTTGCTTTCATGGCATTAGTTTTCTATCGAGGTTGGCAAAATTTTTATGGTCTCTCACTAGGCACACATTTCCACAATGAGACAATTTAAAGTATTTCAATTCTCAATGCACAAAAAATTCTAAAACTCTGAGGTGAGCTCAGTGTTAGCTGCCATGTTGTTGAAAATTATGCTCATAGACTCACCAATGTCAATTTATGCTGTAAGGGAGACAATTGACGTTTGCCAATATGGGTGACATAAATTAAGACTTGCCCCACCCCCCCCAGATTTTGCTTCACCCATTCCCCATTCCTCAAATAATCTTTCCCTTGCCAACCTTCCCACCTATCCTAATAATGATTGCAATAGTTGGCGGTCTCCCCCCAACCAATACCTAAAGATATGCCATCCTCAACAGAAGTTAATGAAAATAATTATTTATGAAGTTTGACTCACGATCTCATTATATCTTCCACAAAAATTCCATTCAGTATCTCCCCTAAAGTTCAGGATAAAAATATCATGGAGAGAGATGAGTAATATAATGAGGGGTTTGAGTTTGAAGGAACTAAATTAATTGAAAAATATTTTCTTCGACTGTTAAAATCACCAGATGTGGTTTCCATTCATAACAGAGACAGCTATACAATGTTAACAATGTTCATGTAACCGATGAATTCAATTGTGGCAAGAAGTCATCGCCAGAGAACAACACCAGTAGTGTGCCTGTAAATTGTCATATGGAGCTAGCTTAACATTTGCATGGTGATTTCAAGTTGGTAAGTTTTGCAACTGTAACCCAAAGAGTAGCCCTACGTGTTTGCATTCTTCAATGCATTTGATTTTTTTGAGCTGCATTCAGATGATAAAACAAAAGGATATCATAGTGAACTAAAAACTCATCATGGTGGGGTGAAAAAAACTGGGCATTAAATACTATAATCCTCAGGCTGCGGCAGCCATGTTTTTTCGCTACTACTGACAGCAGGAGAAAAGTTAGGCGAGTATTTTACCACTCCAGCACAGGCTGGGGAAATAGTCATACACTACGTTTACCAATCAATCTCAGATCGGTCTGAGTTCAGACCGATCTGAAAGTTCAGCAGGGAGCTGACTCAGATCGCCTGGTTTACCAACACGGTCTGAAAATATCGATATCGAACTATCGATTTCAGTAGTTTGAATTATTTTGAGATTTCTTTCATATTTCAGCCACACACTTATCTCCTTTCCCTTCTGGCAACAAGTCACGCCGTAAATTATATCGATTATATTTTGTTTACCTTCGGCAACCAAAAGAAGAACGATGAGTGCCACGCACCGACCTTTTTGGATCGATCTGAGATCTCAGACCGGTTAGGGAAAGCGGGCTGACTCGGCACGCTTCTCAGATCAATCAGGCCAGCCTGCTCTGTTTACCATACCGAGCTGAGCCGGTCAGATCGATCTGAGATCGATTGGTGAACGTAGTGATAGATGAGCTCTAGTGAAGATAGAATAGCTAAGTATTATTACTTTTTACATGGAACTTTTAAAGAATATGCACTTCATACCTGATTTCCTTGCTGTTTTCTGATTTATTTCATAGGAAAAATTATAATTCTTTGATTTTAAGCTATAATACCTAAAGTCGAAGTAAGCAAGCAACATAGTCAAAAATCCTGTCTCAGGAACACACATGTGCCTCTCCCTGATTATCCTTGAATGGAAAACCCTATTCCAGAATAATATAGTGTGAGAATTTGAACCTTTCTTGGCAAGGTTGGGTTATAAAATTTGGAGAGGGATTGGAAGAGGGGAGAAGGTGACAATCAAATGTGCAATAATGTTTTATCTGCAGTCACCTGAGCCGATGCAGAAATATCTCCTGCAGCTAAAGGGCAAAATGATAAACAATCCATCATTTTCCCATTCAATTGAAATAATGTTCTAACAAGGTTAATGTGAAATTTTTGCCTTCAATGCTGAATCGGACACCAGGAAACATTATGGAAGCAACTGAATACATTCATAGCTCTGGTAATTGTTTCATTTCAAAGATAACTAATTGTAAGGCAGTATATAGTATTTCCATTATACAAATTTGGTATGGTATTTACTAATGATTCACTATTAAATCACTTTCTTAAATATTTTTGATATGAATGATTGATATGACAAATTTATACTTTAATTACATTATTGCATTATCATTCTCATGTGACTCAATAACATAATATTTTAAGTGATACCAGATTCACAATCAATTACTGAGACAGTACGATAAGTTTATTGAGATCAGTTGGTAAAAAATTTAAGTATTCTTTTTGTAAACTGAGGCAGGTCCAAAGCAAAATAATGTTGCCTAAAAAGTGTTAGTATACTTGATTGAAATATTATTTCTTCCTGAAAATAAGCCAGTATAGTCACCGGAATGTAAGTAAATATCACTAAAGAAAATACATTTTCATATTCTAAGATGAAATATTTCATATAAAATTAAACAAAAGATATGTGAAAAATGAACCACTTATTAGCGCCCAAACATGTTTTTATGCTCTTTAAAAAATATGTAGGAAATTCCAAATGTGATAATTTACTACTCCATTCAATGCATTCATATCATTTTGGGAGATCCTACAAATGTTAAGACAGACATTCTTTTGTGGGACTAACTTCTCTCATTTAACTGATTTTGGACAGATAATTTCAACTAAGGCTTTCACTAGAGTGAAAAGTTCCCTAAAGCTGAGAATGCCAAAAAATAATATTAGCTACAAACATTCCATTCAAAAATTCATTTGACTATTTACAGATATCAGCCCTGATTGGAACAATTTAGAGTCACATAAAAATGAAAGATTTTCCCAGTGATCAATACCAACTGAAATATGGACATTAAAGTGGTAAGCATATTTCTCTTTGAGGCTTTCGCAGTGCTGTTGTGAAGGTATCTTCATGTTTTTCGGGCAAAGCTGCGTCTGTGTATCTTTACAATGACGTTTCATAGCCAATGCAGGCCACATCTTCAGATCAGGTCCGAATGCCAAATGGTGGAAGTTGGCCTGTATTTGTACTGTCTTCAGGGTGGCCTTCTGTTAGCACAGCCAATCAGTATTGAGCACCTTGCTTTTGGCGCATTTCTTCTCAGGAGTCTATGCCCGTCATCCCTATTGAAATTAGCCTCTACTTTCTCTATTTCAATAGCCTCCCTGATGAGTCGAGGAAAATAAAACTTTTCCTTGGCTAAGACTCGTGCATCGTTGATCATTACTTGATGTCCCGGGTTCGAGAAGGCATGCTCTGCGACTGCTAACTGCACGCAATGCTTGTTTTTGAGAGCCCTGTGGTGCTCGCTCAAACGAACGGAGATCGCCCTCTTTGTTTGGCCCACATACTTCTGGCCACAGTTGCAGGGAATCTCATACACTCCTTTGTATTGCAGGTCAGGGATTTTGTACTTAGATTTTGGCTGAAGGTCACCAATTTTCTGCACTGCGTGATATCTTGGTGTGATGTTGTGTTTCATTAGGATCCTCCCAATCCTTTCCATCAGGAAAGGATTAGGAGGATTCAAATCTAAGTACAAAATCCCTGACCTGCAATACGAAGAAGTGTATGAGATTCCCTGCAACTGTGGCCAGAAGTATGTGGGCCAAACAAAGAGGGCGATCTCCGTTCGTTTGAGCGAGCACCACAGGGCTCTCAAAAACAAGCATTGCGTGCAGTTAGCAGTCGCAGAGCATGCCTTCTCGAACCCGGGACATCAAGTAATGATCAACGATGCACGAGTCTTAGCCAAGGAAAAGTTTTATTTTCCTCGACTCATCAGGGAGGCTATTGAAATAGAGAAAGTAGAGGCTAATTTCAATAGGGATGACGGGCATAGACTCCTGAGAAGAAACGCACCAAAAGCAAGGTGCTCAATGCTGATTGGCTGCGCTAACAGAAGGCCACCCTGAGGATGGTATAAATACAGGCCAACTTCCACCATTTGGCATTCGGACCTGATCTGAAGATGTGGCCTGCATTGGCTACGAAACGTCATCGTAAAGATGCACAGACGCAGCTTTGCCCGAAAAACATGAACATACCATGGTATGCATATATCTACTAGTGAACATCAAATGAGCAATGTTGTAAGCTACACACACTCTGTAATATCGTCTGTTAATTAAGGATTTAATAAATTACCCATGCTTTCAAGCAATAACCCAACAGCACATTTCCATTTTAAAATGTTTTTTTTAGTCTCAAAACTGTCAAAAACAGTTTTTTTCAGAAGTGCGAAAAGGATACGAAAATAAAACGTTTTTTATTGGTTTCAAAATGAGCAGAATCAGTTTCCGCTCCGCAATCTGAAAACAAAATGCCTTAAAAACATCTTTTTTCTGCTAGCAAATTTGTACCGCCCCATAATTCCCCATTCCTGTGCTCACCAGCCAGCTGGGCTTTCTACCAAGTTCAGGTGGTTTGCTGCCATCATTATCATTTTGATTCCGTGGTGATGAAGGTAGGTAAAGAACAGGTTGAGAATACCTTGTAATTACCTTAAATCTTCGAGGCTAAATTACAGTTTCTCGGTATCATATAACACTAGATTTTCTGCCATTTTAATTTATTTGTCGTTTTCACCATCATAGGTTCATAAGTGAGGATATTTTTACAGGATCTTCCAATTATTGAAACTTCGGCTTGAAGACGAGGACTGGAATGTCAGCGAAACTGTTATCCAGTGAAGCCGACAAATACCCAGAAAATGTGCGGACAACAAATGAAACTATTTTCCCGAAGAAAAGAACAATTTGAAAACCAAATAGAATGTTTTTCATGCCAAAAAAGATGTTTTCACCGCGGTAAGAAAACGTTTTTGATGCCGTAAAAAAATGTGTTTGATATCGGAAAAAATATTTTTAGGGCAAGAATAACACGTTCTTAAAACCGTAAAAAATCGTTTTTCCCCCGATAAGAAACGTATTTGATAAACGTAAGTAAAGCGTGAATAAAACGTTTTGTGCTGTGTGGGAAGCCACTAAAATGAGGAGTCATGGAATATGGATCACAATATCACAATAACACCTTAATTCAGGCATTGAAAATATGAAAGGATTGTGAAGGAGGCATTCTTGGGTTCCCCAACAGGTCACACGAATGATTGGTGCCAGCCTTTTGATGGCTAAGGCTGCTATCATACTCAATGCAGCCACATGAACATCGGTTCCACTCAACCCTGCAATCTGGTGGAAAACCCGAGGATTCTTCCAGGGAAACCTGAGATCTTTCACGAGAGAATTTGTTCAGCAATGTAAGGTATTCTAAGAAAGAAAGAGTACCACATTCAAGAAAGAAAGAGTACCACATTCATGAAAGAAAGAGTACCTTTTAGAATTCATCATTGCATAGATGGAAAGTCCATGACATGCAGTCAAAATGAGGAATGTATCCTAAAGCCAGTTTACTCCTCGAAAAGGTAGTAACAAAATTATTTCCATGCTCATTTTTTTTCATTGAATGTAAATTTAAAAAAAACTAACAAATGGGATCTATTAAAAGACATACCACAGTGTAAGTTACCTCATCAATTAAATTGTTGTTGCTAAAAACAAAAGTTGCTTTCAATCACTAAGTTTGAAAAGAGTAATGAACATCGTTATCATTGACAACCAAAGAAATGGAAATGTGGTTTAAGTCCTTTCATGAAGGAAATATAAGCACTCGCATAAAGATGCTTTTAGTACTCACTAGGTAACTATGAGTTTCTTAATTGGTCTTAATAAAAAAGTGTTGCAAAAAGGTGTTGTAGCATAGATAAGGAAAAATAAATGGATGATCAAACATATGTTTAAAGCAGGACCATACACATATTGCCATGGAATAGAACACATATAATAGCCTGAGAGGCGTGCAAAAATATAAATGCTGATTATTACCATAATAGCTGGCACATAGAACACCAAAAATTTAATTACGAGGTTTTCCATGATAATTATAAGATTGGAAACAATCTCAAATGATAAACTTTATTTTTCAAAGAGAAAATTGAACTGGTGCAATTTTAAAAGTTTTACGTTTCAACAGATGGTATTTTTCAGAACGAGTTCTCAATTATTGTCATGTTGAAAACAACATTAGCCAAATAAAACAACCATTATATATATATATACATAACACATTGCTCAAAAAGCAATTTTCTCAAAGATTTCTTATCTTAAATCATGCAAATGCAGTGAACACCACATTTTACGATTACACCACCATCTCAATTGGAGTTTATTTGTTAAGTAAACACTCATAAAATACTATGAAAATACAACCAACAACAGTAAAAACTTTTCAATTTAATCATTTTTGTTTCCTCCACGTGGATGAGAAAACGATAATTTAAAAACATCTAGAAAAATGCACGGGAGACGTTCAAAATAAAAATCTGTTAAAACTTCTATTCCTTTGAAATGTAAACTTCAATAGGAAAGATTTAGCTCCCAAGAAGAAAGCTTCCACTTCAACTCTTCGAAGGCAAGTGCTTCTCAGCCTCTTTTTTTTTTAATTATTGTCTTCTTCACTTTTTGAAGGATGACAAATTGGTGATAATTGAATGTTCTCCTACCTCGGGAATTAAACAGTTGGCAAACACATTCGTATATACATACCCATTTCTTTTGATGAAAACGCAATTCCAACATGATCAAGCAACATTTTGAATGAAAGGAAATAAGGATAAGTGGAACACTGAGATTTTTTTTAACCTTAATAAGAGTAAAGAGACCGCATTCTCTTATTTTGCTTTCTTTTTGTTTGTAAGAAGTGTGTCAATTTCACACAATGGTTCGAAACTGCATTGAAATAGGTCTCAAATTACTATCAAAAAGAGGAAATAATGCAGAAATCACTAGATACAATAGTATAAGGCACTCAGTGCACCCATTTCACTCAGGAATGCCATGATAGTGCCTAACAAGACTGCCGCAGATTTTTTTAACAGATCACATGACCCACATTAACCTGGATAACGATCCCCTTCTTTTAATGACACCTAACGCAAAGCAGAGTAAAAAGTTAAAAAAAAGCTCAACCCATTTTTCCTTTTGTTTGTATTCCTCAAGTGGACTACTTAAATGTCCCAGAATATTATTCATAACACCCGAGTAAAAAAAAAATTAAAATGAATAATTACAAAATATGCACTAAGTTGGTGTGGATATGGAAAACATAAATATCACATTTATTATTAAATGACATATAAAAGGACTGTATAAAATATTAATGAAGATGAAAAAATTGCTATAATAATCTGAAAATATCCATTGACTACTGGTTGAATAAAACATGGGCTCAAGAGTGGATGAAGTGAAATATGAAATTGCCGTATTGGGCATAATATCTTGAACAAAAAGATAATTAGGTGAATGCATAGAATATTTAATTTTGAATGATTAAAATTGGTGAAGACAATCATGTTAATTAGCTGAAACACCAATAAATATATGGTAAAATTAACAAGAAAAATGTATAGAGTTTTGGAACCTAATTTTCATTATTGACATGATTAATGGAGCATTTAGCAACATCCGAATAAAGGGATCAACTGATAAAAATGTTTTGTTAATACTAGGGCATGGAATAGCACATTTATAAAATAAGTGGTGGTAATGATATGTACACACAAACATTTGAAACCCTTCCTGAATAGCTTATGTTCCAGATTTTTAGCTACCTACTCAGAAAATCCTTCCAAACCAAACTTAGAAAATATTCTGTATTTACATAGCACACTCACCCAATATTCTATACCTAAATCAATCATAATGGATGAGCAATCATTATTACTAAAAGTATTGACTGAAATCAGTTGCTACAGAACTACATGCTAACATGTTGGTATATGTAAGTACTAATTCAAACAATGATTAATGAACTCGGGGACCTATTTCAAAAATAAAATCTTGGTAGGCGGTCCTAAATTATTTTAAACTATTAAGAGGGATTAAATCATCCAACAGCATATTTTACACACCCAGGATATATCACTGCAACAACCAAAGGAAATATGATAATATTTGTACACTTTGAACTTGAAGTTATAATAAATACATAACAAACACCTTCCTTATATGTACTTACATAGTATGGAAAATCAACAAACAGCCAAACAATTGGACATGGAAGGTGTTTGCCCCTGCTTCTTAAATCTAAATTAACTTTCCTTATGGCTAAGTGTCATCATCTTCATCTTCTTCACCATCTGGAGGTCGAGTTGGACAACAGAGGCCTTCCGAACCATCCTCATGGATACAAAACAGCAATGTCTCAGCCATTGTGACACGATGTGGGCACACACCATGGAGTTCTCTCAGCTCTTCACGAGGGAACCACGCAGTTTCTTCATCTTCTACAATAACTACACCAAAAGCCCTGAGAATAAGGAAATTTATGACCGTGAGCAGTGGTGTATTTAGAATTTGGCTCTGAGGGGAGGTCCAGAATATTTTTGATAGGTAAAGTACTGAGGGTTCTGGGCCCAGCCTAATGGGAGGCCCTCCCATGGAAAACGCTTGGAAATTATAACAATAAAACTGCTTTTTTGAGCCCTTTTTGAAGTGTCTAAAGGCACATATATAGTTTTTTAATGTTTTTATTTATTAATGTTGGTACACTTAAAAAAGTTGCATTTGGAGGTTGAGTTTGTTTGACCCCCCTTACCATTACAGTGAGGAAAGTGCATTACTCAGTTTAAGAGACGAATAAAGTTTTATGGAGGACAATTGAATGCTAGCTGATTTGTAGTAATTTATTTTTGCCAGGGATAGGGAGTATTCTACAAAATGAATAATTGTCTCATGAATGGTAATAATGGCATCAAGTGAATAATAAGTGGGCTATTTTTTTTTGTGAAAAAAGGTATTAAAATGAGATTGAACCTATCAGCTGACCAATAGGGTGGATTTATTATCACTTTTTTTATTGAATTTCCAAACGTTTTGGGGTGTTAGTAACTCATACCAAATTTCAGTGAAATCAAAATATTCCATTATCAGCCTACATGTCTTTGAATGTAGAATTTTAGTCGAAAATCAGGAGTGCTCCAAAATTATACTCTGATTAAACTGGTAATTGGTCAAGATAAAGTATCTTACCAAGCAGGAAATTTAACGCTAAACTTTCTCATCAATGTCTGAAAATATTAATTTGTTGTGCAACAATGCCTGCTACCATGAAACATCAGAGAGTTAAAAAAATTCGGGACATATGCAATCCACAAGATACTATGGTGCTCCAATCAGGGGTGGATAAAATTTCATTAAAATCATGACTCAGAAGTTTAATGACAGTAAATGTATTATTTCTTTTTATCTTCCACAGATAAAGGTATCCGAGGGTCCTTATAGGCGTAAAATATATATATTACTTCAGAAAATGTTTAGTTTATTGTTGAATTTAGCATTTTATTATTTTATGCTGCTCTCAGTTAGTTTTTCCACGTCAATTCCTGTTTTACCCAACTGTTTCAACTATTTCATCAATTATTTCTCGAACCAATACCCTACAGTGTCAATGTGTATCCTACTGATTGCTGATCAATCTGTAATCATAGTTTGATGTAATCCTAAAGAATAAACATCGGTGGCTCAAAAGCAATGCACTCAACAATAAAACCTTAGCACCCCTTCTCTCCATCAAATCTGACTGATCTCAAAGTCTCACAACCCAGGATTCATGTAGCCGGGGTGAAGAGGGGTCAAAGAAAGGGTCATTTACCAGCACCACAACATCCCCCCAAATCACCTCCCACTTGCTTCCAACAGAAATATTTGTGCCAAGGTGGGCTGAGAGCCCCCCAAACTTTGAGCTGAACACTACGGTTCCAACTTTCACTTTGGCAAGGTGAGATGTTTTCTTCAGTTTTGAGCATTTATTACAGTCATCTTAGAGCAAAGACGGGTAAATGAAAAATACTTCTGTTGCAAATACTGTAAAAATACATATTATTTTTACATTTATTCCATTATATTTTTGATTCTTTCCTATGTACCACTAATGGTCAATTCATTCTTGTTGTAAATTAGGGTGACTTCGGCTATTTTCTTTCTGAATTCAATTGAGAGCTCACACCTTTTTCCAGATAGTGAGTACTTCACTCCTTCACTCCACTTTCTCTGAACTGGTGTCACTACTTTTATAATCGGGAAACACCATAAAAAATAAATGTTAACTGCTAGACTGAGCAATTTTTCTTACGCACAAAACAAAAGGAATATGAACAATTATGTGTATAGGTATCCAAGTTATGGTGACGTAATAATACAGATTTGTGGTTGTTGGATGGAGTTCTTGTATCGGAAATGTGACTGTACGAATTCTTAAGAAAATAAAATCATAAGATAACGCAAAAGACAGCATTAACTGTCACAAAAACATGCAACTGTGAACCCCTTACCACCTTCCATAACAGTAAGCTAACTCCAATGGGTAGTTTCTCACCACCTTTCCTCCATTCCCATAATACTTCCCTTACCACCCCAATAACTTACCCTCAGTGGATCAAATGACCACAGCTGTTGGTCCAAACGATCTAGTAATTTTAATATGTAAAAGATATCCAATGATTAACAGATACAGCTCTTGTGTAGTTAAATACACATACTTGAGACTCACCTTGCTATTGCAACTACAGGAATCCATAGAGCAGAGGCAAGAATGAGGACAGCAATGAGACCCACAGCCCAATTTGGCCACTCTCGATTTTCTGTCTCCCCACGCCCAGCTACCCACGCTGGGTATCCGCTGCCCTCCGTGGCGATTTCAAAGAAGCTGGCCACTAAGATGGAGATCATTGCCAAAGGAGAGAGGTATTTCCAGCAAGCCTGCCAATACAATCCTGGTCTCCGTCCAGTCATGAGTTCTATGTCATCAGCAAACCTAACAAAAAGAATTTATACCTTTAAAATACAAGGACAGGCTATTATTATAAATTGATTGCTGCAACTGCTAATCTGGCTGCTGAGGCAGCTCAGTTAGAGGTGCAACTTTTCTTCTCTGAACATTGCACATTGTGACACCATGCTTTTAAATCTGAAAACAAACTGGCTTCTGTAGTGCTTGCCGAAGTCTAGAGAAAAATTTCTTGGGATAATGGAACCCCTTCAGTTTGAGGAATTTTTCATCTGCCTTTATTTTTTAAAACCATTTTTATAATTTGTCAAAATGAAAATCCATGGCTATATCCTTACTTCTATGCAGCCTTAAACTCTTTAGGTAACCTGGTGGTTGCATATCGCTAAGGATGTAAAAAACCCCTATTTGTACCTATGTATGTATGTACTATTATCGCTATTCCTTGGGCAAAACCGCGGTTATATCGCAAAACTTTGGACCACTTGAAAATAGGGCATGTTAAACGATTGATTCAATAGCAAATAACATAAATAGTTTCCACGAACTATGGCGTAAATTTTTCACATAAACTAGCTTCATCATTTCCAAATACTGAATGTCTGTGAAAGACATTTAAGTACACAAAGAAAGGAACAGATGATAATTAGATTCGTTTATAGGAATCAATTGAATTATAATTTATTACGAGCACAATACCCTCGGCATACAAGGTTAGATTTTAACTTCAAGACTTTGAAAAATGTAGCTCATAAATAGAAAAACTGATTACACAAATAATTTCAGGACTGTCAATGCTATGAGTGGGAATGAAAAGTAAATACCTACTATATCAACATTGGACATAAAATTCAGTGCTATTCAATTGCTAGTGCTGAAATGGATAGAAGTATTATTCATTCCTGAAATAAATTTCTCGCAGTTTATCAAAAAATATCACTTTTTTAAAAGAAAGCTATCCTTTGATTGCTGACTGATTTTAATGCTAACAGACTAAAATGACAAATAATTCTTTATTCACTGGCATGGCCCCATATTAATGAATGCACCATGTACACAATTAGGGAAATGATAGCTCCTATTATATATGTAATTACTACTTATTCAACTGCAAATTACAAAACTATTGACACAGTAAATTCCATTATAATGTTAAAAAAATGGCCAAACGAGAGAAAAATTAAGGTTCGTGGTATGTAATATTTTGCAAAATTTATAATTTCCAAATCTATAATTACAATTGAGCATCACATTGCTGGTTACAGGGAATATACAGAATATCTTTTTCAGCTGTTTGAGTGGCATACATAGTTGCTAAAACTCATACAAAAGTTGCCAGGGTATTTCGCTGAGAAAATTAAAAAAATTGGATCAATATGAGAAAAAGTTATATCAGAGTATGACCAGAGGTACAAAAAAGGGAATTAAACATCAAATATGAATTGTTCGATTGTTATTTACAATTATAGCCATTGGAAAAAGAGTCACTGGGAGCAATGTGGGAAAACTTGGAACTCGGAGGATTAACTTGGGTAGGCTGAGAATGGGTTCGATAACCTACGATCTTCCATAAAATAGCTCTATGTATAGGGGGGAATAGAAGCTAAGATAGGGGAAGGACATAAGTGATGCACAAGGAAATCAGAATGTGTGGCATTTTTTTGTAAGACTTGGGATACCAGGCAAGAATATGCATAAAAGCCTGATTTGGCTTACTAGTAAAAAGTATCTTACCACATATCTTAAAGTATAATTTAGTGCCTAAATGGTACCAAATAACTTACCTCTTCAATCCATAAACATATGACACCCCAATGCACTCAAAGAAGGCAATTATCAATAACGGGAAGTTGCCACTGAAGTCATCGAAAAGAACGAACACATAATTCCCTGCACCATGAGCAAATCCCATGGAAATGAGACAGCATATCAAGCAGAGGCCACCTGAAAAGGAAATAATGATCATCATCACTTGATATTCGACCAGATGATTCGCAAGTTACAAGGACAGTGTCTACATCAAGTACCAGCTCCATTATGTGACAGAGGGACTAGGAGCAATTTCCAATCAGTAGAGTTTATACTCCTTTCCTTGTTTTATTTCACCCACATTCCCTCTCTTTCCTTAAAATGGTCAACTAGACAACAAATAGTCAAATGGGCAACAATAACAACAACCGTGAACTGTAAAGCACAAGAGTGGAGCACATGAATTAACTTTGTAGTAGTTAATTGCCGTAGCGTTAAAAACAAGCGCGCTGAAATCGAGCATATATTTCAGGACGCAGACGTGGTCATAGGAACGGAGAGCTGGCTTACAGAGGATATAAGTGACAGCGAAGTTTTTCCTCCAGGATATAAAATCTACAGATGCGATCGAAGCGATAGGACAGGAGGCGGAGTTTTTATAGCAGTTAAATCACATTTACACAGCACCGCCCATGAAATAACTGATAATGAAATAGAAAGCGTATGGTGTACAATTAAACAACGAAACAAAAGGAGTATACATGTTTGCTCTTTTTATAGACCTCCAAACTCCGAAGCTGATATTATTTACCAATTAGAAAATCAAATATCCGCATTTACTTTGAGAGACAGTAAAAGTGTAATCATTATTGGGGGAGATTTTAATCTGCCATCTATAAATTGGGATTCTTACACTGTAAAGCCAAATTCAAGGAATAGGGAAATCAGCGAGATCTTACTCAACACACTTACTAAGCACTCACTCGCCCAAGTAGTTGACAAGCCTACGAGAGGAAATAAAATATTAGACCTTTTTGCAGTAAGCCATCCTAGGTTGATAAAACAACTCGATATTATTGATGGCATAAGTGATCACAGAGTAATTTTTGCAGCCTTAAAACTTGAAGTAGAGTCAGCTGTAAAACCGAAACGCAATATTTATTTATTTGATAAATGCAACTTCATCAAATTTGGCGAGATGCTTAATGATTCGTACACTGACTTCGTAGCTAAAACAGAGGACAAAAGCACTGATGCATCATGGAAATATTTCTTAGAAATTCTACGCCAGGGAATCAACGAATATATTCCGCGAAAATTGAAATGTGATAGTAAAGAACCTCGCTGGTATAACAATGATGTTAGGAGGGACCTTAAGAGACAGAGAAAACTGTACAACTTATTCAAAAAGTCCATTACGTTAGGTGACAAATCGAAGGAACTTGAAGCAAAAGAAAGTTACGCTGCACAACGCTCAAAAACCAAGAAATCAATGCGTACTGCATTGCGAAATTTCAAGAAAAAAGTACTTGGTGAATTACTCGAAGAAAATCCGAAATCTTTTTGGTCATATGCGAGAGAGCTTCAGGGAAAATCTTCAACCGTAGATTCGTTATTTGATAAAGATGGCAAACTTGTCACCGATAATATTGACAAAGCTAACACGTTAAATTCCCACTTCGAAAGTGTATACACTACAGACGATACTCCATGTTATTTCGACATTTCATTCACTGAGGAACCGATGAAAGAAATCACTATTCAATGTGATGGGATAACTAAACAGCTACAGTCGATCAAAAATAGTAAATCTCCGGGTCCGGAGGGAATACCCGTGCGTGTCCTCAAGGAATTAGCGCCACAGATCGCACCGTTCTTAGACATAATATTCAAGAAGTCATTGTCTGAAGGAAAGATACCAATAGACTGGAAAATTGCAAACGTTACACCGATATTCAAAAAGGGAAACAGACATGACCCAGGGAACTATCGACCAATTTCATTAACGTCTATTATAGGCAAGATACTCGAACATATCGTCGTTAGCAATATCATGACGTTCCTGGACAGTCGTAACTTCCTTCATGGCTGTCAGCACGGCTTTCGGAAAGGTAGATCATGTGAAACACAGCTCGCGCTCTTTCTTCATGACGTTCTCAAATCTGGTGAATCGAAAACACAAGTGGACGCATTATTCCTAGATTTTAAGAAAGCTTTCGACACGGTACCTCATAACAAACTTTTATACAAATTACAGACATGCGGCCTAAACGAAACAGTAGTAAACTGGATATGCGACTTTCTGAGTGATCGTAAGCAAAAGGTAGTTCTTGACGGAATTAGCTCTGATGTCGTTAAAGTGACATCAGGTGTCCCGCAAGGAAGCGTGATCGGACCCCTTTTGTTCATTATATACATAAATGATCTATGCTCTCGAATTAGCAGTAAAATACGTTTATTTGCTGACGACGCTGTCATCTATCGCGAAATTAATGATCACTCTGACTTTGAAATTCTATCATCGGATTTAAACAACGTTCATGTGTGGAGCCAAGAGTGGGGACTCGAACTTAATCTGAGCAAATGTGCGGCGGTACATTTCTTGCGGAGGTCGTCCAACTATCCCCGTGTATATGCTGTGGATGGCGTTAAGATAAAGGCGACAGATGAAGTTAAGTATCTGGGAGTTACGATAACCTCAAACCTATCGTGGGGAACACATATAAGAAATATTTGTGGCAGAGCTCTGAAGAAGCTAGGATTCGTCAAGCGTATTGTGGGAAGATTCTCAGATGAAAAAGTAAAAGAGAGGTGCTATTTCGCACTCGTCCGGCCACACCTTGAATATGCAGCAAGCATATGGGATACGGTGCAGAAAGAATTAATTCGGGAACTTAATAAAATACAAAGGAAAGCTGCGCGATTCGTCAAAAACTGCTACGGGCGTACAGACAGCGTTACGCAGATGTTAAACGAATTAGGCTGGGAGCCGCTAGAGACTCGGAGGCTGCGCGCTAGGCTTAGATTACTTGAGCAATTGAGAATAGATATCTTTCAGAGCGACACGGAGAACATCATATTAGAACCCCACTATATTTCCAGGTCCGACAGAAACGATAAATTAAGAGAGATATTTTGCCGAACGGATAGGTATGGGAATTCGTTTTTCCCCCGAACAATAAGGGACTTTAATAAATGCAAGGCGTAATTTCATAGAGCGTTTCCTTTTTATATGTAAACGGCTGGTGTCCTAACACCCCCCGCCACACGCCTATTGAGGCGGCTTGCGGGGTAGTATGTAGATGTAGATGTAGATGAACAAAGGGAGCACCTTTTCTGTCTCTTGATCACTTCCCATTCATTCCCTTGTGCCCCGATCTGATTTTGCTTCTGGAAGTTGATGATCAAAAAGTGCACCGAGGGAAAACTAAAGTGGCTGCTTTCCCATTAGGCAACTTCCAGCGACTCATGCGTCGCTTGGAGGCAACTTGTGTCAGCTTCCACTTCGGCTAATTGGAAAGCAGACATCCATGCGCAGGAGTTGATGCGCAGTCGCAATTGTTTGAAACATGACGATCAAGTATATGAACAAGTTAATCAGATTGTTTTCTTTTGAAAGAAGTCTCAACTGTTGACAGAAACTTCACCAGTGGATTAATTATTAATAATTAAAGGTTGACGCATTAATTTTATGCATTGGCCGCCAAGATGTGACGCATTATTATAGAAATAATAGTTATTCATTCTTCTGTAGTCCTAGACTCCTGTTGACCATTTTAATACAGTTCGCTTATTACTTTTTCCGTGAAATATAACAATATAGCTCTCAACATGATAAAGGAGAAATACAATCTCCTAATGCCAATTAAGTTTTCCTTAATTACACTCCATCAAAACCGGAGGTATCTGGCGAATGCATTTCTTTCACCGATGTTTCAAATTATGTTTTATTTATAAACTATAAATTCCATAAAAGAGGTTTGGTTTTCAATTTCATTTGGTTTACAACGCACTGAGTAAAAAGAATGCCGTAGGTTCAATCAAAGAGATGCCCCCGTCGATAATTAATTTAAATATTTTTAGGTTAACTTAATGCTTATGAATCATGCACTTTTATGTAATATAACGTGAATTGCCATTAACTATGATTGTATAAAACGAATATTTAATCGTGCTGCGTTTAGTGGGTTTTCTAAGGATGAGGGGAAATATTTTCAATCGGACCAAAAGAATGATCGATTATGGAAGATACCTGCCTTTTATTACTGTTTCCAGTGTATTTTTCGATTTATGTATGTGTGAATAAATGCCTACGTGCAGGGAAACCAAACTAGGCCTTTCTTAATTACAATTAGTACACATACATATGTATCTACATGATATTCATTATAAATGGCGCAGTCATTGTTGCAACGAATTTTTCTGGCCTAATGTGTCCCAAATGACCGGAATCTACTCTACTTTGAACCATGACAATGGCAAAATCTCCTCTTCCAGCGAGTCGTTTTGAGTCAACACGCGTCAGCGACTCCCAGCGACACGGAACAATTGGAAGCAGAAAAGTCGCTCGGAGTTAACTTGCATCGTTAATTGGAAAGCACCCAGTAAACTGTAAAATGGCCCATGTTGGGAGTTGATAGAGATATGGGAGAATATTAGCAGGGGTGAGATTACTAGAAAAATTCAGATCACATGGTATAGGAATTTGCCTCATGGGAAACATTATCCTATACCATCACAAATGCAGGGAAAGGCATTATATCTCATACATGTGTGTATAATAAGTCATCGCTGCCTATATGTATACCGTATTTGCATGAATCTAAGACAATGTTTCATTTTCTCTTCCGAGCTTTCAAAGAAAAGTGGGCTCGTCTTACAATCAGAGGCAAAATCCATGACTTTTTTCCCATTGTGGATTTTAAAAAAAGAGGGGTCGTCTTAGAATCGGGTTCGTCTTAGATTCATCCAACTATGGTAATATAATAGTATCACTTTGTTTGTCCAATTTTTCATTTTTTAGTCCTCTTGACTTGCAATAAGTCTGAAAAGGCCAACAGAGCCAATAAAAACATTCATTTATTTATTCATTGAAGTTGTCAGCTTCTTCCACAAATTACAGAAAAGAACTACATATAAGTTTCCATTAAAATTCCTGCAGAAGTAGCTCTGAGAATTTGGAGGGTCGGTTAATGCAGCGGTCTACACATTGGCCTGGCAAGCCAAATGAGTTAATAATAATAATAATGATTCTTATTTGCCTAGAGACCAAAGTACATTTGTCCGATGATATAAGGTACGTCAACCATTAACAGAAGTTACGTTAACAATACATATTAAATCAGCCAATTTCAGTCAAAACATAAATCACAAATAGTTTATATCCAATACACAAAAAAACACAAAAACACATTAAAAATACATACTTCATCAAGTCCTTCCTTTACTCACATAAGTATTCCTCCAAAGAATAATAGGACCCTTGTAGAAGTAACCTTTTTAATTGTATTTTAAAGGTATTATAATTTTTAATATTTTTTATTTTAGCAGGAAGTTTGTCGTACAGTCGCATCCCCATTTCCCTGGGGCCAAATTTGTTTTGGTTTGTTCTTATATTTGTGTAGTGTATATCGTGTTTGCATCTCGTGTGGTGGGAGTGATGGTCACTATTAAGGAGGAAGCTGCCAATATTCGATTTGATGTTCAACACTGCAATCATTATGTAAATGCAAGGAAGTGGTAGAAGGCTCAGCTCCTTGAATAAGGGTCTGCATGAATATCTGTAGGGTTTTTGGGCAATGATTCTGACAGCCTTTTTTTGAAGTCTGAAAATGCACAATGAGTTAAGATGAGAGGAAACCCAAAAAATGATGCTGTTTAGGATATGGGAATAAAATTCCCCATAGTACAGACTAAAGAGTGTGTCCTTTCTTACTGTACCACTAAGTTGTCTCTGTAAGTAACATGTGGAACTTATAGGATATTGATAAATGAACGATCTACGGCCCGTAAAAGTTGAAAGAACATAGATTCCCCCAGGGCTGTACTCTTTATTGGGCTAAGGAAGGGGGGGAGGGAGGGGGGGAAAAGATGGACAGGGTGTTGAAAGGTGAGTAAGGACGTCAAAGGGGTAAAAACTTTGTGTGTTTTTAGTTTACACAAAGTTTTTACCCCTTTGACGTCCTTACTCACCTTTCAACACCCTATCCATCTTTTCCCCCCTCCCTCCCCCCTTTCCTTAGCCCAATAAAGAGTACGGCCCTGTAGGAATATATGTGGAACTTAGTTTATGACCTAGTCGATCAGAATGTTGGGTCCAAGAAAAATTTGAACTCAAACATTTGCCCAGAAACTGAAGAGAAGACACTTGCTCAATTGATTCTTGATTGCTCTTAATAAGTAAGCTTCATGTGGGATTTTTAGTGGTGGAGAAATGAATCAATTTAGATTGTTGTTTACCATCCCATCTGAAGAATATAGAACTGTATCGGAAGAGCTCTTCAGCATAACTATGAAGGTAGAGAAACTACCTTTAATAACAATGTGAAACTTCAGTACAATTGATAATGATGAGAACAAAACTATGTTGGTTGGGAGTAAAACTTATTTTGAAACATGGACTTCTACTGCCTTTCATTTCTAATGTCCAAATTCAACAAGTTACAGATGCAAATAAAGAAAAAAGGATTCCATAAAATTTCTTAATTCCACATCAAAAATAGTCACCTGTGAGAATTTCCTTCCTAAGGTTAGGAAACAACTTCATATCCACAAGGGAAGTGACAACTCCCTCAAGAGTACCAAACTGGGAGTCAATTCCAAGAGTGAAGAGCATGAGGAAGAAAAGGACGGACCAGAACTGTGCCCCAGGAAATTGGTTGATAGCTTCAGTAAAGATGATAAATGCCAATCCAGTGCCAGCTGCAGACTAGAATAATTTTTAAAATCCAGTTATTAATTTCCAGTACTTGGAAAAGAAAAGTAAGAGATTAGGAAATTGTACCAATAATGATCAAACATGCAGAACATTATGCACAGTCTTTAGAGCATATTAGTGTGAATGGTATAGCTGTATAGTAAAGATGTAATATTTTTACAAAATGCCCTTCTGTATGATACACACATTAATTTACACAATGAAAATAGCAAAAATATTTTTTGGACTTTTTGAAAAATCTAGAGAGGTTGAACTAAGACATTGAACATGATTAACTCTTATGAAGAGCTTGTCTCTTTCATTTCTTTTTGCACACAGTGTAGAGTCCATCTGATATTTCCTGTTTCAGGAGTGAAGCTTTATGTCTGTGATTCTAATTTTCAGACTTCTTTTTTCATTTCCTTAACAATCAACTAAGCCAATTAATGCATTACTCCTTAAGATTTCCAAAAACAAATATTGTCCTAAAATTCACAAATGACCAAAAGATAGTGAATGACCATGAAATGAGAAGAAAAACCAATTTATTCTTTATGATCAAATTTGAATACTCTTTCGTACACTTGGAAATTTCTTCACTAAACAAGATCCTTGCATCCCATAAACGAACCAATCAAAATATGAAGTACCACCATAAGGCTTACTTTGATTGATTTGATTTTTTTTAAATCTTAAAAATTATGTTAAGCTACAATGGGCTTTTATTCCATATATTTGATAAGCTGGTGTGGAAATTAATGCAAGTGACTCCAACTTAAGGTTCAGGTCTAAAATGATGGTTACGATGTCTTGATGAGGAAAAAAGACAAAATTTTACATCAGTGAAGCTGTTTACACTTGAGTGAGGTGAAGTGTGTATCTTTGGAATGAGTAGTGAAGTCACAGAACTTAGGACGGGAGCTTATTTTACTAATTTATTTTCATCTTTAAGGTCCTTTTGCCACTACTGAATGAATAATGTGAGATATGATGATGGTAGTAAAATAAGAATTCTAAAATTATTTGGTGAACGACGATTCTACAAAATTTATTATGAGTCAGGTGAGCCCACAGCATATGAAACCTGGCACAGTGGGGAATATGTATAACATTTATTTCTCATATTTGAGACGTGCTTGACAGTAAATTTTCTGACTCACTGAAATATAGAGGTGATTGTAATAATTATCCAGTCTGGTACTATCTGGGACTTATCTGGTACTATATGGGACTAACACAGGCATTAATAGCTGAATTTAATGAGCACATGACATTTTAAAAAGGCACATGATCCTAAATGGCATTTTGATGGCTTGGTGTCACCACACAGTAGCCATTCTCAGCTCAGTATACATTTCAACAGAAAGATTAAATTATATTACAGTAGAAATGCAGAATATGAGGGACTTGACCTCTTCTAGTATAAATATACATATTTCTGGTTTTCAGATAACATACTTCCTAGAGGGCACTATGGCCAGTGAACAAAATATTCTCATCTGAAAAACATTACACAAATAAGGATGTAAGTTAATATGTAATGAAAAAAATAAATTTTTATAATCTCAATTTAAATTAAATTTAATCCAATGTTTAAAAATATTCATACTGTGTGATTAAATAATGAATTAATTGTTAAAAAATTGGATAGAATCTGGCAAATCAAGTTAAGTTACCATGAAAACAGAAAGAACATAATTCATTTGGAACAACAGAAATGCATTTATTCTATTAATTACTTATTCATAAATGTTGTTAACACCAGAGATTCATTGCTCAATTACGTATTTCAATTTAGTGAAATGAAAAAATCATAAAAAATATAGTTCAGATATTTGAATGCTTCCATTACTTATAATTCTCTATTAGAAATATTGTACTGTATTTCATTGTCTTTCATTGAAGAAATATTAAATATTGTTCATGCCAAATTAGGATACACAATTTGAATTTCACATGGAAATGCTGCATTTCAAATGTATCATATCACTGGCAGCATATGCCATTCCAAGTAAATAGTTTTTGACAACTATGCAAGCTCCCCATTGATAAATGATTTTTATGAGTGTCTGATACAACACAAGTGTGAAGATCAGAGACCAAGTTTATGCACCACACATAAATGATTTCCAACAATTCTACATTTACATGAAGATTAAAAAAAAAGTTGAATGAATAACTGCCAGTTTCATCAACAGTGAGTTCATCAAGACTTCATCATTACTAAATTAACAACATCAACAATCAAGAGGAATTAAAACCAAATCTTCATTCATCTCAATATGCTTGCTAGAAGAGCACTACCGAGTCTCAAGTTTGAATTAAGTTATTCATCTCAGACACGAATGATCCTCCACCAGAATCATGCAAAACTAGTCGCAATGATAAAAAGTTTTAACTAGTGTAAATAATGAAAATGGAAGGAAAGTTGAAGGACAGTAATGGACATGCAATTATGAAATAACATGAACTAACTCCGTAAATGCCTGGTGCTATTCAATTCCATGAAGAGAAAACATCAGTTTTTGTGCATCATTTTCATTCGGTGATTGCATGCGATTGCGATCTCTCTACCTTATATATGTACATGCTTATGTGAGAATGAACATGTGCATAAAACCCACATATTTTATTTAATGTGCAAATATTCTATTCCTCTTATTTTTGTGCTCCATTTTGCATTTTAGTGCGAGTTTGACCTTAGTTTGTGCATCAGTGCATATTTTTGCCTCAGTTTGCATTCTCAGGCATACTATAGTTCTTTCTCGTAGCTGTAACATACATTTAGGTGCTTGTCAACATTTCTCACAGTGAGAAGTAATTTTGAAGATTCTCTGAGCAGCAAAGTAGCTGTTCAATATGTCAGTTCATATTGTCCAAATCACGAACAAATCCTGTCAAATGAATTCAAGTCATAAAAAAATATTTGAGATCGATTTCCCTGAATAAACTCATCAGCTTGTATTTTACAATTTAGCATTCTCAGATGTCAAGTTTTAAAAAAATTTAGCAACACTGCAAAAAAGTAAAAGTGGATCTTTTGAAAGCATCATAACAAAGCATATCACTTAACTACACTTATTCTTCACGCTTCACGTTTTCATGAAACCTGTTCAATAAGTGCCATAAATTTAACATTTTAGTTAGAAGAATCAATTCAGAAAACAATTTCATAAGCAGCAAGTTACTCTTTTGGGAAAAGTGAACAATCAAGAAACATTCATGTGACTTAGTATGGATTTATGAAACATAAAACACACACATTTGTATATACATTAAACATATTGATATATTACAATTAAATATAATTATTGAAAGGCAAGTTTGATAAAATAACACTTTCAGTCCAAGCCTTTACACCCCGGATAGCAAAGCTTTTATTGCATCTACTCCTGTCATGAATAGCATGTGATGACAAAGAGAGGTAACTGGATCCCATTGTTGCTTTTGTGCAATTGGTAGTATCCATTGCTGAGCTGCATACAAACAAGATGTCGAGGGATACAGGGCTCAATACCAAACATGTATGAAATGATAAAACATCCAAAGGCATAGGAATACTTTGGTTCATTAAGGCCATTGATTTTAGTCATAACTGTCCTAGGACTAGATTATTACTCTCGTACATGATGAAAATATATGCAAAAAATCATATTCCTTATCAATACACTATCGCACCTTTCTCATCCTCTTTTTGCAACTTATAAGAAAAGATAATGTGAACTTTCTATTTTTATATTCCTTTTGCACAATAGAGCATGATTTTGTGTAACCAGCCAATATGGATGATTCCAGTAGCTATGACATGGGAGCAACAATTGTTAGCAATTGTTGTTTGAGCTTAACTTAGTTAAGCTTGAGCATCTGTCATTGTATCCCTCAATGACAAACAAGGAGTTATTGTCTTGTTAAAAATTATGTAAAACTGCGATACTTGTGTCTAGAACAATGTGGATGCTAACATATCATGATTTTATTTAGAAAATCTCATCACAATGTGCATTTAATGAAGTCATATTGTAATTTTAGAGAACTGTATAAGAGTTGATTTCCACTAAATGTTAATTTCTGTAAATTGAGGCATGAATTTTCCAAAAATTTCATTAACCTTTTTATTGCTAACCTCCGCCAGCAGTACTAGTGAAAAATTTGGTGACCTTATGTTTTCTACGGTTTGGGACTGAAAGTGTTAAACACCATAAGAGCTTTCTACTCTTAAAAATAGAACTTGAGTGCTGGAGAGAGACATTCAAATAAAGCCAACACAGCTGAATAAAATTTACAAAAAAAGAGACATTTATAGAGCATACATTTCAGTGCAAGGTAAAATCCAAAATTATGTATAGCGTTTAACGCAATGAAATAGGATAAATGGATCTGATCAAATGCTAACAAATATTATAAAAAATATGCTTAGACAAAATTTAGCATAAATCAGTTTTTCTCCGAGTTAAAATGCATCTCTTTCAGTTCAATAAATATTTAAAAGACATTAAAACGAGAGCCCCTAAGCTACCACGGCAAAAGATTCAAGTATTATTCAACACTGCAGGTGAAATTTAACACATAATGGATATCAGCAAACCACTAAAATAATTAGATCTACATAGCTGTTCAACTTGGAAAAAAAAACTGAAATATGCACAAATTTGCTTGAAAAATTAAATATTATGATTATTTAAGGTGATATGATCCTCATCTTACAAGATTGACACCGAAGTAAATATATCAATTCATAAAGTGGTGGACAACATGAAGATAGCACATTTAAGGCTACTTTCCATAATATGCTGGTCAACTTTAAATAAAAACAAAGACAAAATTATCTATGTACAAAAACTTTTATTTTTAATTTGTCATGCATGTATTTACAAACCCTCGATTCATTAATGCTTCAATAGTCACCATCAGTAAATAAACTTTCCTGGAATTCACAGGACTTATTCAATAATAGGGAACTCTTAATTATTTCACAGAATGGAGGATTTTTGAGTAAAATCTTAATCTCTACATAACTTTTCATGACAATTAAATCTTCAATGACATTGAAAACATATTTATGGAATCAGTGACATCAACTAATTTTGAGAAACAGGAAGCATTTATCATTATTATATTAGAATTTTAAAATAAAAAAAATCATTTAGAATAATGTTATTCTCTATAATTACATTAATTGACAACATTTTCAATAAGAATGGTGTCATAGGTCAGTTACTAATATTTATAACTCAGTTTCCCAACACTTACATTATCCAGTTCCTTTTCGAGGTCACATTCTGGAAGATTTGGTAGGTCTGGCACCTCAGTTGATTGCAGGAAAGCAGTGGAAAATGTAGGAGTTGTGTTTGACGGACCCCACCCGAGCATGGGAGACTGAGAGGAAGAAATACTCGCCAGGGAGGCATAGTAGGACGACAGCGTGGCATTTCTGTCCTCTAGGCACTTGTCATATGTCATGTGTGCCTTAAAACCTGTAAAAGTGAATAGGCTCTATTTTGAACAGTTCTATGGAGATGAAAAAAATAACCACGGGCATTAAAGATCACCTTGAAACTCTTCAGTTGAAAAAGCAAATTATTTTTAATGATGTCATTGAACGAAACAAAAGGATCCATAAAATCACTAAAGGGAGTAGATAAATAAAAATTCCTGCTCTTGGTTGATTGTTAATATGTATTAGAGGGTGAGGTGACTTTAAATTAATTCTTAAACAGGCTTCATCGCAACAAACTAAGGCGATTTCTCTTTTAATTGAAGCTCATTACCAGGTCCAAAGGGAGTTCAATCTTACTCCATCAACCACAAGGGAGCAAAAGACAAGTGAGATCTATTCTTTTATGCGATGCTTCCATACCTTTGGATATATTCATATCTTTTAAGCAAGATAATTGAAACTTATATTTTAAGTATAAAAGCATGTGACTGAAGTTTCTCAAACCGTGTAATTTAATTAAAGAGGATAAAATCAATATTACATTTACACTAACATGATGATGAAAATGTAATGGTTACTGTTAAAAGGATAATATGAATTTACTTTTTCATTGAGTTTTAACATCATGATGCCACCTTATAAATTTATAAGTGTCAATTAGAGGGATATATTAAAACTCGTGATGTGCATTTATGGAATTCGACAAAACTGCCCGCTTTTAAATCAGAACTGTTATCGGACCAATCGTCACATCTGAATGTACCGCAGTAATAAGAAGGAAGTTCATCAAATTTGTAATTATTACCAATAACTGAGAAGACCACAATGCCTGCAAACATGGAGGTGAAGCAGTTGGTAAATGACACCATGATGGCATCTCTGAAGCAGTCATTGTTTACTGGGTTGTACGAGGAAAAGGCTATGAGACCACCAAATGCAAGACCAAGTGAGAAGAAAATTTGTGTCCCTGCTTCAAGCCACACAACTGGATCTGTCAATGTGTACCACTGAAAATATTTAGAGAGACAAATCATTCGTAAGTATAGATAACAAAATAAATCTTGCATGGATCAATATTTGCCAAGTGAAAAAAGAAAATTTCAATTCATTGGGTGTTATTTAATCTATTTAAGGCTAGGAATATCCACCTTTTAAATTGCAGTAATATAGATATGTACTCCACAAAATATACGTACTTGAAATTAATGACTACATATAAAATATTCCATTTGAAGTGAGAAAAATAATAACTTATTTTGACTCCATAGACATCTTTTTCATAAGAGGAGGATAAGCAATCATTATATATTTACAACTATTTCAAGCAAACATGGGTGAAAAAATACCATATCTTGCTTTTGCTGGATCAATGTACACGTAAATCAGGTAAAATGAATCATGTATGTACGTACCAAAATTGAGAGAGAAAATTGAAGTGCCTACCTTAGGTGTAAATAGGTGCCGCAAACCATCAGACATTCCTTTTAAAGTAACACCACGGAAAAAAAAGATGATCAGCACAAGATATGGGAAAGTGGCAGTCACGTAGACAACCTGGAAGATGAATGGTGGATAGCTTTTAGTACAACAAAATAAGGTGTTCACATATTTTTGATATTGATTCTACCAGCCCCTTTCAATGATTCATAAAAAATTGTAAGCTATATCTCGTTGTATAACAATAGAAAGCGAGTAAAAAATCATATACAATTCCCAAAAATTCTGGACAGGAATAAATAATTTGATAGAGACCAGAGAACTTGGGTTAATATAATTGAATTAGCAAACATTTGACATGCAATGTCTTGCGATAAAAATTCTCTATGAACGAAGGGCTTTTTATTTACAGTTAACTATTTTTCAGTGTACCACTTTTTCTGGTCAAATTGCACCAACAATGTGAGAGATTAACTCAATAGATAAAACATATCTGAACAATATTGTTTTACCTTCAGTTTTAAAAAGAGAGATTAGATTAGAAAAAAATAAAATATGCAATAGTAAACACTTGAGATGCTAAGTTTAGAGAAATTTCATCACACTTTCATTTACTGCAATCTTCACCCCAAGCCATCTCTCATCACATTGAATAATCAGAATAAAAATCAGCCCTCTCCTTCTCCATGAATCCCAAACATGGAGTTCTCTTTTTCCACGAGGATATAAAATATATAATATGTAGTAGTAATAAAAAAGTAGTATATTGTATGAAAATTAGCAGTAAATAATCACTGAAAAAATCTAATAACGATATTACCAAGGAAAATGGGTGATCAATGGGCAAGTAATTAATTGCTAATTGCAGTGATTAATTACTTATTGCACCTAGGCACAGTCAGGAGAGCAAGATATCTAACAGTGACAGGGCAACTCTAAATTCCAAATATGTCGTAAGGATGCAAGAGCAGGAATTAACTATTGAAAGCGAAAACTCAAGTCACATAAAGAGATGTGGGGTTGATGAAATATAATTAAATATCACCTAATATGGCTCCCATCATGCCTTGAGGTACTTAACATAATTATGTTTAAATATCCATCATTCTACGAGATTGAAATAATGCCTACCATCAGCCAAGAAAAAGCAAATTAAAAGCCAGTCAGAAGTTTCCAACGCTTTCCTTTATTTAATGATTTTATTTCTAATGTAAGGAAGTAATAAATGTCAAGATACTATTCGTAACAAATAAACTGAAAATAATACAGCTACAGTTGCTCTGAATGGGAATAGAAGGGAAAAATCATGACAAGAGAAAGACTAACATAAAAATTGACGATTCAGATTTAAATATGGGTAAATGACCCACGGTATCAAAACTCAGATCAACTCCGAAATTTCCAACCTTATTAAGTAACAAGTTCAACCGGTTTCATTTGCAAGGCTTATTTAAAATTCGGTTCAAGTCTGTTTTCTACTCGTCCCACACCATTACCACGATTATTTTAAATTTACCTGTTTGTTTGTTTGTCCGGATGGAAACTTGTAGTCAAAATCTAACCCACTTCCCAATGTTCAATCGAGCTGAAATTTGGCGCACTTACTTACTCTTGATGACAATACATGAATCATTCATTAAATTCACTAATTACGAAGTCAAACTACTAAAATTAAATATTTTTTTTTTACATTATGTGTTGCGGGTTACGTCGTATCTCACAATTGCGTCCACCTTGTGTGGAATAGATGTTGAAAATATCAATGAAAGAGGAGGGATGTTGATCAAGAAAAAGTGCTCACGCTTTTATTTTCCGAGTGAAGAAAAAAATATTTATCACTTTTTAGTATACAATTTAGAATATAAGTGTGTTTTTTCAAAAAAAGTATTTATTTTATATATTATTATTTTCTTTCCTTAAAAACAACAGAAATCACAAAAAGTATCCTGAGAGGACTCAATGACGGCCTGTCGGCTGTAATCGGTTGTACTAATTGCAAATTTTAATTGGGAATCCAAAGTTAACATGAGCTGTAGTAAAACAAACCTCTAATTCCTGAGATATGGTCGGGATACATACTTTTGTGGCATTTCTAACGATTAAGAACTAATATTATTCATAGCTAACTGTATATTGCCAAAATGGCAGAAGTCATTGAAAAAGCAATCATCAAGGGAATGCAAATAGCCATACCTAAAAATAAAAGGAGGACAGCGGACGAAATCAATCTAAACGATGACATTAGATCCAAAATAATGGAACGAAATTATTTAAGAAGAAGATATAAACAAATAGGCACAACAAATATTAAAAACAAGGTCCGGACATTAAACAAAGAAATAAAAATGGCAATTAAAAAGTTGAGGGAGGAAAGGTGGAATGACCAGCTTTCAAACATGAACGTCAAAGATGGGTCGATACGGAAAATTGCAAAGTCCCTTAGAAAAGTACCTCCCCCACGACCCAGCCCTCGTAATTGGAGAAGGGAAAATTTTCTGGGCCAAAGAAAAAGCGGACATAATGGCAGAAAACCTTGAAAGAGTTTTTAGCACGAACAAGGCAAGTGTCCTAACCCCTAAAATAGAGTTAAATAAAGCCGCCTGGGAGGACACCTTAAAGGAAGAGGAAATTCAGATAATCTCATTAAAACAATTGACAGAGATTATCAAAAAGTTACCGGACAGGAAAGCGCCTGGTGAAGATGGAATTCCAAAAGAGGTTATTAAAAGAATTCCCGTCGAATCAGGAGAGTACTTACTCAAATTAATTAACAAATCTATTCAAACTGGACTCTTCCCTGGAAGATGGAAGAAATCCATGATTAAACACATTCCCAAAAAAGGAGGAAAATCACTTTAGCCAGATGACATGAGGTCAATGCTATCGAATCTAGGAAAGCTTCTAGAAAGAGTAGCGGTGCCATACGTAACACAATACGTTGAGATGAGCGGAATATTGCCGGAAGAACAATTCGGCTTCCGAAAAGAACATTCGACTACTCACCAAGTGCATCGGGTAATCGATTCTATCGCTGACAGGTTCAATAGAAAAGAGACGACAATAGGAATTTTCCTAGATATTTCAAAAGCTTTTGACAAAGTATGGCATGATGGCTTGATTTTAAAAATGAATGAAGTGGCTATTCCGAAACGGATGATTAAATGGACGGACTCATACTTGAGCGAGAGAAACTTTTTTGTTAAGTGGGGCCATGAAAAAAGTATTAACTGGAACTTGACTGCTGGGGTACCGCAAGGATCAATATTTGGGCCACTGTTATTCAATTTATACACTGCCGATTTCCCGAGAGATAATGAGAACTGGCACACAAGAATAGTCCTATATGCTGATGACGCTGCTATATTAGCAAAAAGCAAAAAAGTAAAACTAGCTGCTGAATACGCACAAGACTATGTTGACGACATTGTTAAATAGTATAGTAAATAGAGGTTGAAAATAAATACCAAGAAAACGCAAGCTATAAAGCTTACAAGGCCAAATATAGAGACACCGAGGTGCTCATGAATCAGAGTAAAACAGAAACCGATTGAGTGGCAGGATACTGAAAAATACATAGGAATAACACTTGACCATAAGTTAAGCTTAAAACATCAAGGAGAAAAATTAATTCGACAGGCCATAAGCGCAAGATCTTCCCTATAGCCCATAGTTAAAAACAACGCTACTCCTGAAAATATAAAGAAAATGATACATGAGGCATATATTGTGCCTAAATTTTTATATGCCACACTGGCCTAGGCAAGGGATTATTGGAAAAGTTACAAGAAACTGAAAGGAAAATCATGAGATCCATTTTCCACATTCCATACCTTACAAGCAATGACATGCTGTATTGGAAAACAGGAATAACAAAACTAGGAAGGAGCATCCAACAGTAAGGCAGAAAGCTATTACAATAAACTGCGAGAAAGCAGTCTCCAAAAGTTAAACCTCCCAGGAGAAAATAAAATCTTGGAAACGACAAATACAAATGGCCCGAAAGGGTGATTGTTAAGTAAAGGCAAGGGTAGCCTCAAAAGAACTGGTAAAAAAATGAAGCCTGACACAGAGCAAAAGCTTTATATACAAATCAATCTCTGATAATTGCTGCAAGCCCGCAAAGGACCACTTGTAAAATTGTCTCAATTTTACTGATGTCATATACAGCTCGTGGAAGTTTATTGTGCCAAAGCGATAAAATTGAAATTTCTTATATCCCTTTGCACTTTTGTTATGTTTCTACATTCAACCTTTAATTCATCAGTTCAATTCAATTTCATTCGTACACATCCACCTTCTTCCGAGATGGCCTCTCTCCAAACAATCCCCATATATGTTTTCCTATCACTATGACAATAAATAAAAATAGATTAAAACATGTTAATAAACAAACAATAAAAAACAAAATTATATTCAGTATTATACGGCCTCTTCAGTATTATTATATATATATATATATATATATTTGTCGGCCTCGGTGGCGGCGGGGTAACGTCCTCGCCTGCCAACCCAAAGGTCGCGGGTTCGAGTCCCGCCACTGGAAGATTTTTCTCCTCCCTGGACATGGTTGTGTGAGTAGTCCTTTGTTATTATTACAACGCCTGATGTAAAATGGCCCTCGAGGCTGTATTCAGGTTGATGAAATAAATAAATAAATAAATAGAAATGAATAAATAAATAGATAAATACAAAAAATTGATTTTTGGTTTTTCAATGAATTGATCATTCATACACTTGACATGCGTCAAGTTGTTGGTCGCCTCCTCCAAATAACAAAACAACCACCTTCAATCCTCCATTCCTCCGTATCTAGAGCTTACATTACCCTTAAACCCCGATAGTGTTCCCTTACTACATGCCTCTTGCTTTGGTCCAAGCATCTGTATTGTGGTATTCTTTGCGGTGCCTTCCCCTCTATTGCTTCTCATATCTTATTTCTTACAAATTCGTTTTACTACAGGGTGTTCCCTGTTCATCTGACGCCATTCAATCCATTGCAAGACTCGGGATATCCACATTTTTAATTGTAATAATATATTACATAAAATATGGTAAAAACTGATGACTGCATATAAAATATCCCATGTTAGGTGAAAAAATAATTATTTCTTTTGGCACCATAAACATCTACATCAGAAGGAGAGAATTAGTAATGAATATATGCAATTATTTCAAGCAAACAGAATGGAAAATATCAATTAACAAAGGCTAAGTTATCAACTGCGACTTTATTTGGGAAGGCCTTGAATTCGCTGAGCTTCAACAATACCAAGATTTTGACGCCAAAGCTCTGAACACTCCTCATTGAAATACCAAATTCAGGGCTTTCTTCAGGATGTGGCGTAAAATTTATTATGAATGTCTAGGCACAACAAAGCATTTTCTTTCCTGACTAAACACTTTTCAAATATTTAAATAACTCTCGATTTATTCGTATTTGTTGCATTTGCATTGTAAATCAAATGCTATAGGCACGAAGATGTTAAAAGTGAATTAATGATGGAAAGCAGAAGTCTCTCCATCAATGAAGACAATTTAAGAAAGTCTCTCCATGAACCTTCCATTCTATTGGTTTGAGTATCAATGGTGATGTTATTAGAACATGATTACACGGTACCAACCGATCTGCACGCAGGAAACCTAGACGCATTTAAGGAATAAGGCTCGGTAATTTTACTTGGAAGACTTACCTTTCCTGAAGATGCGATCCCCTTGATCATGCACATGTAGACCAGCATCCATGCCACAATCAAAGCGATTGCAATCTTCCAGTTGAAGACCTCGGGCGTATCTATGTCCTCCGATATCATGAGGGTCGTGCGGTACCAGAAGTACTGAGTGGGACTGCTCCTCTGAAAAGGAAGCCATGCAAAGTAAAGAGATTAGTTATTAGGAGAAGAAAGAAAAGGAAATAGGCGTTTAAATACAACCACGTGCAAAAGAGGATTTTCGCCAAACTATAATTTTGTTAAAGAAGCAACAGATACATATTTTTATTTCACAGTACGCATGGTAAATAATTAAATTAATCATTCATACTGAGCTAAATAGATGATAATAAACCGTCTTGGTCGTCATTTCAGCCAAGCAGAGGTGGGTGGAGGCCAAATAATTAAAAAAAATTATATCATACCAAAAACATTTCATGGAATGGAGTTCTACACAAAAACAATGGAGTCAGTAGCACACATATGATACCTAGTCAAATTGAAAATAAGCACGTGGAAAAGAGGAGATGGATAACAACATTTCGTAAAATTTGAAAAAAAATACTATACACGGGTATACACACAGTTGTCAGTGGCAATGCGTCAGATTATGAGAGCTAGCCAATTACTATGTTCTACATTGTGTGAACCCTATTTAGAATAGATTGCCCTTGTATGTGGCGGCGTCTATGTTGCTTGTATGCGGGGTCTAAGCTGGTGCAATACCTGGCACATTCTCTCCAACGGTACATCGGAAGGACGTGAAGAACTCGGCGCATTTCATCGATATCATTAAGGGAATGAGAACCAGTAGTCATGACCTACTTGTGAGCTTCGACGTAGCTTCACTCTTTACTAACGTTCCGATAGCCAGTATCATTGAGATCTTCAAAGGCCTAACGTTGAAGGGTCTACCCAAGGACTACCCAGAATTGATCGAAATCTGCCTCAGAAATTCCTACCTCCAATGGAATAGTCACTACTTCCAGCAAATGGAGGGATCTGCAATGGGGTCACCACTATTTCCGGCCGTAGCCAACATCTACATGGAGGAGTTGGAGAATAAGGCGATAGAATCGTTCCACAAGAAACCCAACCATATATATATACCTATATATATACCTATATCAGTACCAGGGACCATAAAGAAGGGTTTGTTAACCAAAAATGAGAAATTTTCTAACGTATTGGGGAATGTTTGCGATAGCCCATAAGTGTTCAAGTCTTAAATAAACTATTCACACAATGGAGTGGTCCAGAAGGGTTCCAAATTATGGCGAGGATTTCTGCGGCACTGGTACCGGGAGGGTTCAAAGTTTGTGAAATTACAGATCGTCTCTTGTGGCGTGGGGTGGGGGAAAGCAATGGAAAGGGGGATAACCAGTGGGCCGCGAACAGTACTGGTCTGCGAGAGTGCCACGGCCATTGGGACTGATCCGCAAGAGTGCCGCAGCAATTGGAACTGGTCCGGGGAAGTCCGTGGCCATGGGACCCATCCCTTTAAAAACAATGGAGAGAATTGGAACACTCGGGGTAGCAGGACTTCTTCTCCAAGCCCCCCACGCTCCATGTTTCACGTTGTGTGTTCCAATTCTCTCCCTTATTCCCAAGCTATTCAAACATGAATTAGTTGGGCAACTTACATTAATTCTGAGGGTATGTACTCTCGTTTAACCCACTTTAAACTTTATTATTTTCAATGCATTTGATTTGACATTTTAATACATATTGTGAATTAACTTTTTATATTCATGACACTTTATGCTATTGCAATTTCGATTTAAACTGTGCATACATCTGATTTTACCCGGATAGATGCCACATGAGGCCATCACGTTCTCTTCTTTCGTTCGTCGTCTTTTTCTCCTTCCTTGCTCCGACCCTGCTCTTCTACTTTTTTCTGAGGTCTTCATTCTTCTTTTGGGACTGGTTCTTCTTTCTTCGGCCCTTGTCTCCTCCTTTCGCCGAGGTCTTCTTTTATCTCTTAATTCATTTCTTCTCCCTCTTCTTCCTCTGTCCTTTTTGTTACCACTGTGATTAGTGGTCCTCTTGGATAGGAGTCCCACCTAACCCCTATCAACTGTTAGCAGAGAAAAGGACTCGAAAGGGACTAAAATGTTTGTTAGGGTACGCCCATGTCAGTCATAGTTTAAGATATTATGTAATACTTATAGTTTTTGCACATGAGGCCCTCGAAAGTACATTAATATTGGTCGCGGCAAAACCTTACATGACATCGAGAATGAACCATGAGATGTCCACATATTCGCATAAGATTCGCATTCACATAAAACTTGAATAAGCAATGCGACCCTTGAATTTACATTCCCCATCCACTGTGATCGAGAATCTTAAGCAGAAAAGTAAATTTACCGGCCATAGGTTCTTCCTTCTTCGTCCTTACACAAGAGACGAGATAACTCAATCGAACAGCGCTTGGTCTGTATCAAAGTAATCACTAAAACACCATAATGTCCTCTTCATGAGTATCCTAACACGGAGGAAATTAATTTGAAACGATAACGCTTATTTTTGCTTTTGATTACTTCAGTCCCTTATAATACAAAAAAGTGCATTTATTATGCGATTTAAAAGATCGCATTGCTTATTAGAGCACTTCTACTCGTTGAGATTTAACCTCTCCTTCCGTTGTTTATTCATAAAGTACTTATGCCTTGTGAGTGCCATCCACGATGAACCGTAATAACCACGAATTTTCCTCCTTTAAATCCTTCAAAACTGTCAGGTAAGCAGGGATATTGTGTATGAGCGTTGTGGCATTTTTCATACACCCCGACCCCCTTTTTTTTTGGTCAATTTTCCCTCTTTGGACAGTTTTCCCTCTGCGGACTGTTTACCCTCCGGACTTAGCCGAAGGACTTAGGGCGCATGACGGGGCGCGCCTTGGGCAAGTACGTGCCCTATTCTGCCCTAAAGAAAACAAAATGTGCGCCAACGACGGCCAAAATGCCTACGACTCCAAAATGCAGCGACTCCTGCCAGCGGCTTCTGCCACGCCTTCAGCCACGCCTTTAGCCGCGCCTTTGCCTCACCAAGTCCTTTATCGTTTATATAGCCCCTAAAGTGAGGAAGGATTCCAAAAATGCGGTCATTCTGACCAAGGCACAAAGGCTGTGATCCTGTATTCTGCGGCCAAAGCCAGAAAACAGTTCCTGGCACTCCAATTAAAAACTGCCTCTCTATCTATCATCCATCCCATTATTTCCTCCCATCCAAGGCTACCAATCGCCAATATCCTCAGCTTGCCCATTCCACCTCGTCCTTGTCGACAGACCCCCTCCTAACTTGACTCATCTCTGAGCTCGCCCTCTATTGCTGTCGAGACGGCGACCGGGTAACACCGTTGTGTGATCCTGCTGACTTCGTCATTTTTGTACTTAGAGAGAAGCTCAACCTCTCGTACTCGTATATTTTAATTATTTTCCAAGTGAAAACTCTCATTACGGTCGCCCGGCACTCGACCTGTTCGTAATTTGCTTGTAATTTGGTTGGTTTTGTGTGAAAAACGTCTGCTGGCTCAGTTATTGATTGATAATACTTGTTTTACGTAGAATTTCTTCATTTGTTCTCACCCGAGCTTGGAAAGAGTTTGTTTTTTACGGGTGTTATCGGCGAGAAAAACTATTCCCTTCTCCCGATAGCGCTTCAGCGTGTCGTTGCGGGCGGAAGAGCAGACGAGAGCTAATCGCGGAAAAAAATCGAAAGAGCGTAAGTCAGAAGTTAAAGCCACGTACAGAATGATCCATACGAATAATTTGTAATTGGAGCGCTAATTCCTGCAACTGAGCTTGTGCCGGAACATCCTGCTTCTTGCTCTCCATCATTTCTTAATGCCTCCAAAGGGAAGTTAAGCGTATATTTTCCAACCTACTTTGTGATGTACGAGGAGATGGATTAAAGCGATCTTACTTACCACACACTCGGGCTCCGGAACGTAAGAACCGTTCTCGTAGTACTTGTTGGGACACTCAGCCCAGGGAAGTTGTGTCTGGAAACTCTGGAAGGAGATCGAGAGAGTACTAAGCATGATATCAATGTCCTAAGGGATAATAACCTACGCATTATAAATTTAATTATTTCAATCACATAGGATAAGTAAATGCATACGATAGTAGATGTGATAAGGAAAATGAGCATGAAACAAAATCACGCACGACTAATTAAAACCGCAAAACAAAGTTACTTAAAAAAATAGGCGCAGTGGACGTACAAAATCGAAGAAAGTTTAATTTAAATTTGTGCTGAAGCAAATATGCCCAAAAAAGCTTTAAGGATTGAAAAAAAATGAAAAGCTGTATTTACTTTAAGTAGCACAAAATATTTCAAAGAAATTCGTTACTAAATTGAATAGTTATTGAGCAGAACATTGCTATAAAAATAATTAGATATTGAGGATAAAAGCGTGGGTATTATAAACATAGATGTGGTTGGAACGGGAAACTCAGTTGCATAGAAACAAATATTAGGCACAATGTCAAACTTCAACTTTAGTGGAACTATTTGGTATCCAGATGGATACTAAATAATTCCACTAAATGATGTATGGTATGGCAGTATGATGGCAGGGTTGTTACACTCTTATTTTAGTTCATTCAAACATATCATGATTATCAAAATAATGACCAAACAGAAATGTAACTATCAAAACTGTTTTTGAATGTTTACATGCAGTCACTGCAATAAGTAGCATCACTCCGTGGGAATAAAAATCGAGTATTAACGGACAAATTAATCTTAAAATATAGAGAGAAACAGAAAAATTAAGTAAACAATCCGGACTTATGGATAAAAGAGGCTGCGTTCAAGCTTCTCATATTTGAGTAACAAGATTAAAAGAGAAATTCAATTTTTAATTTCTTCATTACCTATTGGAAAACGAAGTTAATTCTTGTTTTTAATGATAATATTGAAATTACAAAATATCTCTCGATCCATGCAAGAATTTTCGTTAGCGCGTAGGGCATTGAACTGAGCATTTCCACTTAGGTCCCGAAACATGCGGGAGATAGAATATGCTCGACTTATATTTAAGTCGAAGTTAACTAACAACACTCAATCAATCCGCACAAAAGACAACGACATGCAACTTTGGAATTCGAGAACCGTAGGAATCCAATTTTAATGAAGTCAGAATATAAATATAAACAAGATTCCAAAAATCCTTGTTTGAGACAGCTGTGTCTCATTTTAAATTTGCATTCCTGCAGCAGTCTAAAGCTGTATTGGAATTGCGTTATTACATCTTTTCCGGGTTATTTTTTTTACACAGAAATGGGGGTGCACAAATCACATATCAGTACACAGCAGCAAGGTTCGTGGCAATCTGATGTATTTACTTACCTGGACGAAGTAAAATAGGCACCAGGCAATGATGGTATTGTAGTATAGAGCCACATTAAACGAGACGACGGCGCTGCTGATTCCAATGCCGCCCAAGTAGGGCGACATCTGGTTCCAAACACCGATGGCTCCTTTCCTCAGGCGCTGGCCGATGGCCAACTCCAGGTAGAATATGGGTATGCCCTCGATAGCCAACATCACGAAGTAAGGAATGAGGAAAGCACCTGTGGGACAGTAAAAAGGAGATGGGCGAAGTGTCAAAAAAGTATTTGTACAGTGGCTCTTCCAAACGTTTAATAGACCCGCGGACAATAATGAACACTTCTCTTTTGTTTTAAGGAGGTTCCGCCGCGACTGTGTGAGTCAAAACAAATACTAAATTCCACATTTTTGATATTTTGTCCAAAAAATCCTGCTTTCACTGATGAAATGCGTTACCTACAGAAACCAAAAGTAAAATTGAAAAAAATGCAGATTATTCCAAGAATGTATTTTAAATTAGCACTTTTTCCAGCCATAGGCGCCGACTGCAGCGCCATTTCCTACGAATTACCGCATTTTGACTTCAATTACGGCATTAATTCCCAAATAACTAGAAAAATAAGGTGGTAAGATGCCAATATTTTATTTTTGTTCAATTTATTTTTTGGATTATTTCCTTCTCAGAGACAGTTTCCCACGAAAATGGCATTTATATTTTGTGGAATAATACTATTTTCCCCCGTGTTTCTCTCATTCCCTCATTGAACACAATGTAATTTCAAGTTCAATTATAGAATAAAATAGCGTGGAAAGATATTATTTTGTCGTTCATATCAGATAGAGGAGAAGATTTTTCTACAAGTAGACAGAATATGAATAAAATGAAATTTAAGTCATTTTACGGTGGAACCACCTTAAAGCGCCGATCCAAATGAAAGAAGTCACCAATTCATCGCTGACGTTACTCTCAACTTTTTATCGGTATCTACAGGACTTCTAACTGCATTTATAATAAATATTAATTTTCCACCTTACAACAAGACAGGTTATGAAACGGCAACATTTATTTACGATCATGGTGGTGTTTCGAAGGAAGGGAAGATCTATAATTTAATACTTTTCGAATTCATTAGGATTTAAATGGAAGTTAGCGAAACTACTGCAAGGAATACATGACTTTTTTCGTAATGGGACCAGCACTCCATAAGAACAGAAATTTGAAAATGTGGTCAAATTTAGGAAGGGGTATTGGATGATATTATTCACAGCAGTCCCTACAAAAGAGAACTAGACATAATAGTTTTTGCTACGATGCACATGCCTCAAGAATAATTCAGTAACTTTCCAATAAAATACATTCTCTTTCCTATGTCAAAAACGAAATAGAAACTGCTAATACCATGAACATACTCAAAATATGAAGTCCGTTTGGCTCTACGAGAGGGGCAATTAGTGGATGAAGGGAAGATTTTGAATTACAGTCACAAAGCCGCTTTTAACATACCTGCTTCAGAAATTACACTGTGGCCATGTTTTGACAATTATTTATGAAAAGATCCAAATGTCTAAACAATACCATAACGAGGAAAAAATAAAAGAAAACGAAGAACTGAATATATGATATGATTATTTACCCAAATCGGATAAGCAATTCCTACTATCTATATACATATATTAATTTTGTAGCGTGTCAGTCAGTCATTCTGTATCCAATTTGTTTATTTATTCTCTCCAGTTATGAGCTAGAGAAATGAGGTTTGGTGCATCAAATGTGGATTTTCTGTCTATGATTTGGTAGTAGTTACGGATTTTTAGCAGTTGGTGGTGCAAAGAAAAATGCAAAAAACCGTGGTTTTTGAGAGTTTAAATTTAGTTAGATTCCGGGGACTAAAGTTTTTCGGGACTCCCGGGTTGACTTTTTCAGAGCGAGTCTATCTTTTTACGGTTTTAAGAATTGAAAATGCCTAGAAGTAGGGGGCCACAAAAAGGCAGCGAATTTTGAGAAAGCAATGCTCAAATTATCGAACTAAAAACAGCATGGTATGAATTAAATTAATCGATTGTGGCGATACTTGGTGGAAATTATTGATAGAATTCATTATGACAAAAACACAGTACAAATTCCACTAATTATTTTAATGCCGTCGACCGATTTCGACGTCTAAAGCGTCATTTACAAGACAAACAGAAGGAAATATTGCTACTGAAGGGGGGGGGGGGAAATGGAGTAATGAGGGGAGGTCAGGAATTGACGGTTGGTTGGAAGGAGGACGGGTCTGGGAGAAGACTAAGGGGCGAATTTATAGTCGTTACCCAACAGTCCCACAGCCCCTAGCAGGAGCCCCCTTCGTCAAAAATTTCCACCCCCAGCAGCCCCCTTAGCCTCTCCTAATTCTGGCAGGAGATGCATGCTCCACCAGGGGCCCCATTATCGAAAAAATAACACAACAGATATAACTAAACTGACTCTAATGAACGTGCATAGCCTTAAATTAATAATTTCGAAGATTTGGTGTTAATAAAACAACGGTAAGATTTGATCTTAATCGATAAATATCTGATGTGACGCCAGACTCATTCCAAGGATGCTCATATACACTCGCAGCATATTTTTTCCCACAATTTCTTCTTCTTGTGGCAGGAAACTGCGTCCGTTTTCTTACTTTCCACTATATCTTTATGCTTCTACACCAGGTCACACAAAATCTTCTTCTCCACACCGTTGAAGCTATTTGCACGTCGAGCGGCCATTTTAACAGTTTTCGTGCTTCATCTGGCTCTTTATTTATCCGTATCCATGTTGATCACGAGCGTCACCACGGTCGTATATACAGGTCTGGCAACTTCCTATATTACCCTACAGGCTGAGCTGGCAGACCTTTGAGGCTGAGAGAGTAGTTCCTGCTTAGTGGCGCTGATAGTACCCACCCCAAGCTTTCCGGTAGGATTACATGGTGAGAAAGGCGATTTATACGGTGCTCGAGAAGAAAAGTGAGAAAATCTTTGTCCACGAGTGGCTTTCAGTTTTCCTAGGAATGTGACTGATTTATCGGTGAGTATAGATGTTGATTATATACCGATATGTCACTTAATGTTGAATAAACTGTGCCTAAAATGCCATTTATTATGCAGGTGTTCACCATGCCGAGCAGTTGCGTGGCTCCGGGTTGTAAGGAAGGATACGGGTCGAAAAAGTCATCATTGTCTCTTTTTTCCGTTCCGGAAGATCCCGAGAAGCGTGCCAAATGGCAAGCTGCTATACCTAGAAAGGATTTTGTGTTAAGGGCGACACAGGTTGTCTGCTAGAAGCACTTTGCCCCGCAGGGCATTATAAGAAAAAGGATTTTTAAAGATGACGATGGAAATATCATTGGAGAGGTAAGTGTTTCATAGTTTTAATTATAATTATGCCCCTCTTATATTTTCATGTTAATGATAGATATCATTAGCGAAAATCCGAGCAACGATGGCTTATTCTAATTTATTATGAGTCTTTACATCTCAATCGGACAGATACTGTGAAACCATGTCAGGTCACCATCAGTAATGTTCCTAAAAATTACGTCTGAGAAAGTAGTATTCCTATGGTGAATTTTTATGCTTTTATCGGAGCAGAGGTCCCGATGAACATTGAGTTATTAACATTAGAACACTGCTGTGTCAAGGCTCTACGCAAAAAATAAATTACATAAACACATAACTGAAGATGAATAAATAGGAGAATGTAAATGATTACATACTGGAATCCAATGTACTCTGTATATCCTTCTCGTAAGATGTCATTTGATTTGCTATGAGGTGGAGTGTTAGCTTGGTGGGTGGTAGGTTTCGTGTTCTTTTGGACAAGGAAACTTTTTCCATTGGTGTATTTATTTTTGATTATACCGGTTTTTTTAAACAATTTCTAGGAACTACTGTAAGAACAGCTGCGTGTAACCTAGCCTGCTTTCGATTGATGAAGGTGAATAATTAGGAGAATTTAAATGATCACATAATGGTATCCAATGTATTCTGTATATCCTTCTCGTAAGATGTCATTGATTTACTATGAGGGCGAGTGTTAGCTTGGTGGATGATAGGTTAATTTGTGTTCTTTGTAACTAAGAATAGGTATGTGTTCATTAAATATTGGTCTTAGATACTCTTTACTTATTAATGTATAAAACTACACATAATGATTTTGGAAATTTCAATATTGCATGTATGTAGTAGGCATTACTTTTTCGAATTTTGCAGCTGAAAGTGGTAATAAAATTTCATTGATACCTCTGCCATTGGTTTTTGTCTGATGCAGGTTTCTACGGGTTTTTCAGGTTTCAATCTACGAATTAATTCAGTGTAATTAGAAACAGATGAGGCTTTTTTGAAGTGTACTTATCCATGTTGTTGAGGGAATAGGATAGGTTGGATTCTGGTCATCATTTGTTACCTTTTCACTATATTTTCTGCTTGAAGGGAAAGATAGTGATTTCATTTTCTTAGGGGTAAAAATGGTGTTGAGTTGCATGTATATTCTACCAGTATATTTATATTCCTTCTTAAATTTCTTAAAATAATACTTATCTAGTTATCGTTATATTGTCATTTGCTTTTAACTGCTTGAATGTATGTAACCCTGAACATTTTTTTAAATACTTTTTCAGGGGACACTTGCAAGTGTCTTTGGTCCTTATTCGAAGCAATTTCAGGAAACCTTTGTCTTTTAATTTCCCATAATCTACAATATGGAGCGGCAGTTTCTGACTGGAATCTTTGTGAATCACATCACCTTTGTGTTTTTTGTAGATGTTTTTGGAATTTTGAGTCACTGTTTCAGTGTAAATTTTACTAATTTTATTTTGGCAAATAAGTTATATCTTGCTCTTCAACAATCTTACTTTGACATTGTATGACTTAATGTTCGTAGTATTTGCCTCGTAAATAAATGTTGATTCTTGAATTTGTTTTCCTTTAATAGTTCTATTTGCCTTTTTCTACAATTACCTTTGTATTATCTGTGTAACTTAGTATTTTTTTGAGATTCTTACAATGTACAGCATTGTGCATTAGTTTAGGTGGCGTGGTTCCAATTAAGTGAGCTTTGGTTATGGTAACGGAGTAAGATAAATAGTAATGATATTGAGGTATAATGAATGACATTTTACTTGCGGTTAACACTTTCCGCGAAAAATACCGAAAGACCCGGTAATGTCAATGGGGCAGTCATAAAAATTTGGAGCACACTTTATTCGCATGTTCTGTTCAGAGACTACGTAGGTATATCTATTATCGATGCTTATGTGTGGGAAATTATACTTCGTCTTGTAAAACCTGTCTGATTCCGAAGATGCAACGAAAGCCTTAGAATGCGAGTATTGCGACCAATAATAGGTACTGGAAAGACTGACATTCCTTAATGGTAATAAACTAACAGAAAATTACTTCCGCTTGATATTAAGATAAGAATACGAATTCATCCACTTCCAAATCAACGTTAGATTTCCCAAGCAGACGGAGTTTTCTGGGCATGGTGACTACTAGCGCCACGTAGTTCGCTATTTCGCCACGGCCTCAAGATTGAGCCAAACAAATCCCCCGAGTGTCACTGGGCTGAGCGTCACCACTGAAACATTTGAGCTGCGAATTCCATTTCCCGCCGTTTGTAGTCCTTAGTTACCAGATCTAACCCCCAACCATCCCCTACCTAGCAGCTCCCTTAATTTTGACTATAGGACGCACAATTCAAGGGGCCTGCTGGGTAGGGGATGGATAAAGGGACTGCTAGGTAACGACTATAAATACGGCCCTAAGTCACGTGGGGAAGTGGGGGGGGGGGGTGGGAGTAAGGCCGGGTGGTGGTTAAATGAGAGGGAGGGGTGGATTTGTAACAAAGCAATCACATTTATCAACGGTAGACAACAGGATAGGAACATTTGAAATCCATTGAGACATCTGAAATAGTACACGCAAGCGAAAAAACAGGGGGAGCCAGTTGACGGTTGGTAGAAAGGAGTAGACGTCAAAACCAGTCGACAGCATTATAATAATTAGTGGAATTTATGCTGTGTTTTTGTCATAATGAATTCCAGTATGATGTGAGTTTTTCACGAGCTTCTCTTTAATAGGTTTTTAAAAAGAGGTTCCAGTCATACTCGACGTACTTATTGATAAAAATCGCAGTATCATTATTCACACATTCACGAGCCAGAGCGCATAGATCGATGGCTGACCTTATTTTTAAAAATTCGTGTAGGTACACTGTAAAAGAAGTCGCATTTTTTACATTTGTCATTACTCTTTGGACAGAAAGTGAGTCAATACAAAAAATTGTCGATGGCAACAATTGTTTCTACTACTCACATGCCACGGAGGATTTCAACATTTTAAATTTGAATTTTACATTTACGCCGATTAAAAGAAAAATGTCATTGGCAAGTGGCTAATCAGTGGTGTGAGTAGACAGAAAAAGTTACCGTGGTAGTAAGATAAAAAAACGAAGTTTAGCAATCTTACTACAGAACATGTCGATTGATACAGCATTAGAATTATGTGAATTACAGCCTTCAGTCTTGACAGCAAGATTTTACTCACCATTAGAAAAATGAAAATCTCAACTTTTTTATACTTGTCGCCTAAGTATGTATGTACGAAAAATATCATCGAACGCATTCGCAGAAGGCTGGCTGGCTGTAATGATATCGACCCCGATATTGCAGCAAGTTAAAATCGTATTTATCCACGAGAGTATTTAATGATTTCCCGGCGAATGATAAGCACAAATTCTTTTTGGAATTTCCACCGGGTTAAACTGCCAAAAAGTGCTGACGTTTCGACGGACGAATCGTCCATCGTCTTCAGGATATAAAGTGAGACATTAAAGACGATGGACGAGTCGTCCGCCGCCGATACGTCGGTATTTTTTTTTTGAGAATTTAACCGGGTGGAAATCACGAGAAGAATTTGCGCTTAACGAGAGCATTCATATTGGTGAGATTTGAGAGATACATTGATGGATAACGAGGAATCGGGATCTTAAGAGACAAGAAGGTGTTGGACTCACGATGAGAGACGTCTGCGGAGTAAGAGACGTCGAGAAAGGAAGTCATCAAGCGCTAGCATTGCTTCGATTGAGGTTCACGCCCGTCACCAGATCGAGGGCCGTACATCATACTTGCATACTTGCAATACTTTTTTTGTAAAATTCTGTAGAAACAATATTATTTACTACAATCTTGTCACGAGGTATTAGAGGTTATTCAACAGAGCATCACAAGAAATTGACACTGATATTTTTTACGATTGCTATGATACATTTAAGCAAAATATGCTAACATATCTGCTGTCAATATACTATCAAAATGATATCTAACTAATTCATGTGCACTCTGACAGGTATATAGAAACAAAAATTATCAGTTTGCTATAATAATAATAACTATCTTAATATTATAATTCAAAATAATAATCTTCTAATGTATGTAAATTCCAATGTAATTGTATTGTAATTCAATCTCGTAACTTTTGAAATTGTAATTTTTCTTGTAATTTCTTTTAATTTAATTTTTGTAAATGGGTTAACCCCCGTAAAAATAAATATTATTATTATTATCAAGCACAATGGCGAGGAAAATTTTCAAGCTCTATTTTCGAAATGGCACAATCTCACATTGCGAAATGTGACGCGTTCGCACAAAACATTAAAGCCAGGTCCACAACCGTTCGGGTGGATTCGCTTTAAAGTTTTACGCTTAAAGTACGTTCAATCCCATCTGATAAGTGAATCTTGAAATGTTATGCCTGGCAATTTTGGAACACGCAGCAGAAGACGCAAAATTAGGACAACCCAACTATTTTCATATTAAATAATAATTTTTTTTCTTTTGCCAGAGGAAATTACCATTACCAGTGGCAAAGGGAGTTGATCAATATAAACAAAAATCGTAAACAGAGAGGCATATGGGAATCAGTTTTTTGCGTTTACACAAAAAATAAGATTTTCCGTCTGAGTTTGCCACTGATCCTCTCTTGAAAAACGTTGATGTGGTTAATATTACCGATACTGTTAATTTATGAATACTACGAGATGCTACATCATGCAGAGAACAAAATAAAATAATGCCGGTAATAAATATCCAGCGGTTCGAAATTTCCATCAGTGCGATATAGCTTCAATGGTTCGAAGGGTATCGAATTATCGAGAGGGCACAGTACCACCATCATTGGGTGCTGTACCAGCTGATAGGTGGATTAAAATACGAAATATAAAAACAATGAGAGCCCGAAAAATAATTCAAGGAGAACTGATTCAAGGAGAACGGCCAAAGCCCCTTCGAGGCCAAGCAAGGCACGTAACACTCGTTGGAAAACTTTAGGGGAGTCGCGGCGGAAGATTCAGCGTCTTTACAGCCGGCTCCTTGTTTTTTTTAATATTGGGGCCGCAGTTTCGAGGAACGTTTCCAAAGAGTTACGAGGCGTTCCTTCGCACAGCTGCGCTAAAGATATCGTGGCGGCTGAGGTCTCTGATGAAAGACGTCACATGGAGATAAGGAGGACTTTGGTCACATACGTACATCAAAACTCGGATGAAGGAAAAATATGACTTCGTAGGGTTCATTGCGATTGTGAAAACCAAAAAAAATGAGGACTCCCTCATATTTTTGCTGGTGTTGTACTAAAATACAAGCTTTAAAATTATTAATTTTGATTAAACTTATTTAATTAAATACAATAATAAGATTTTTATTTTTTAATAAAGTGCCTGGGCCAAAGGGCAATTTGGATAGAATGGAATACGTAACTTTCTATTTACCTTTCTTATTTATTACAGAGTTAAACTGTTCTTTAAACAAAAAATTTTCGTGCATCACTACACCAAGAAATAGAAAAAAAGATAAGCTACCTAAGCTAATTGGTTCATACCCTTTTTATGAGAGTATGGACCTATTCTAAAACTGACCCAACTGCCCTAAAACTCATCCCATTTTTGAATGAGGAAATACATTAGCCACTGAATAGCAAAAAAAGTGACGAAAACGTACATTTTATGCGTAGCGCAACGTGGTAAGGGGCAGTTCAAGTATTACGTAAGGCAATTTATGCCATTTTTGACCCCCCCTCGCCCCTATGTAAGACAATTAAAGATTTTCCCATCCACTCCCCCTTCTCAGTTTCACGTAAGACGTTAGATATTTGTATCTACTCTTCGTAAAATGCTCGCTATATGCAAATTCATATTTCCATAGAAGCCATCGTGCAACTTTGAGCACTCGATATCGTATAATTACGCAGTATTTGAGTACCAAATGCATTCAGCAAGGAGGTGTAATGTATAACCTCCATGTAATATGTGGTAGTGATTACGGAAAATACGCCATTAACGAGCGTATGCTCCATTACACTGCTAAATTTCATTCGGAAACGATACAATGTATGTACAACAATCAAGGCGGACAAAAATCTTACGTAAATTGGTTCCAGAACCTCTGCCCCTCACCCCCCTCCCGCCCCTCAAGCATAAGACAGTGTAAGATGATCCCAACCCCCCCCCCCCAAAAACGTTTTACGTCATGCGTCTTGAATGAGGCCCCTAAGGACAACGACGACATCCTGTGGAAAATAGGCCGATAAAAAGTTGTGACAAAGTTGCTCCACCTAGTAATTTGGAGCAGCCTATTATCTAATGAATAAAAAAATAAGAATTTCATCACCATTGGTAGAAATTTGAGTCACCTATTGTTCGGAAGTGTGGACGGTTATGGAGTATATGAAAAAAAGAATGAACGCTGTGAAAACTGTATTCTGGAAGTAATTCTGTGGCATTACACTTGTGGATCATCTTTCAAATAGTGAACCGAGGGAAATAATTGGGAATACAAAAGAAACTCACTGAAAACATGGAAAAAACAATTGTTATGGCATGGACATATGATGAGAATGCAGGAGTACAGGCTTCCTAAAGTGTGTTAAAATTGGTTACCTGAAAACATACGGAGTAGGAGTCGGGCAGAGAACTAGATGGAAAGAGGGCGTGAAGAGGCCAATGGATGTGAGAAAGAGAGTTATGTGAAGACGATTACATCTACAAAATACCCTGAAAGCCTTCTCAAGGGCGTGTAGCAGGGGGTGAGTAGTCACCAACAAGAATTTCACCAAACCCTAAAGTTATTGTAACTACGACTATTGATGCATTTGCATAAATCGCTAACGCTTGTCACGAGGCGAAGCCTCACAAGCATGTACTACACTCCAGATAGATATGCTACCAATGTTAGAGGGACCGTTATTATGTATGTATTTTGCAACTACATAAACGGACAGATAATCACAAGAGTTATGCTGAAAACATGCGCAACGTAATGTAAGTACTCGGTAGCAGATAAGGATTAAAGTATTAGGGAGTACTACCATTACCACTAAGAGCCACACTGCTTATTGACCTAATATTTCTGAATCCATCTCCCCTTTCTGAATCCGAGAAACAGAACAGAGAGGCATGGATGAAGGTATGCGATAAACGGCTGCATCGGTTGATAAACAAAATCGCTGTATTGATTGACGATTAAAATCTGCTGATAAGTCGACGAATACTCTTTTATGATTGATACTTTATCCAGCCTAAACAGCCGACTGCAATGCCAGTTCGATTGAAATTACATATTTTGACTTCAATAACATCATTCTTTCGCTAATATCTCAAAAAAACTACGATGAAATAGTTCCTTCATTTTATTACCACTTGCTGATTAGTTACTTGAGAAGGTAACCGACAACTGAGGTCATTTGCACCACTCGGACCAGTGATTAGGTTGATAAGATAAAGGTTACCTGGGAAGAGGAGGATTGGTGGAGTGAAACTCGGTGTCAGCACTAGCCTGCTCTTAGCGAAAGTCACAAAGGGGTACACAGTTTAACGTCCAATTCAACGCACGGTGTGCTACAATTGAAATGCCCTCCAGTAAACACTTCAGCGAGGAACGAGGTTCCACTGGAAAATCTCTACCACTGTCGGAATTAAAACCCCGACCCACAGGATGGACAGCCAGTACTTTAGTCACCATACCGTCCCTATCCCTCTTCATTTTATTAATATATTTATTTTCCTGGAAATATTCTCAGCCCATCACGTTTTCGTAAAAACATAATTTTTTCATCGCGGGAAAAATATTTATTCCCTCTGCTTTAAGTATCTTCGCCTTTAAGCCTATGAAGCATAAAGTTTAATTTGAGAAAAATGAGGAAAAGTAGGCTTTTGTTTTTGTTTGAAATTGAAGATGAATTGCATGGAGAGCATCACTAATGAAGAAGTCATACAAGAAGTTTGAGAAAAAAGAAGTACAACTCTGATAAGTAGAATAAGCAAAATCGTTGGACATACTTCTACCTAACATGCTAATGAACATTTAAGGAAGGAATGGAAAGAATTATTTAGGATGGCCAAGGATGGAATACGTCTGGAAAATTAAGAGGGACGACAAAACCAAGGCTTGTGTTGGAATCAAGCGGCTGGCTGAAATGTAGGATAGCAGTATGGAGAGCTGCAGCAAATCAATCTTCAGATTGATGACTGCTCAAGTTATAAGATTGACGACAATTGTCTCCATAAGGAGCCGGAAGATTAATAAAAATGACAATGAAAATAAATAAATGGTGGAATTTCAAAAGCATCATTATACACCATTCGCGAGGTCGAGTCTAACATCCACGACTTCCAGAAATTAGAAGAAAATCATAGTTATTCAACATCAAAACTGGCCGACTTACAGATGAAATTTCAGGAAATGGGTTGGAAAAAATCCATAATAACCATTTTCATAGGTATTTTCTCTTTGCATAACATTCATTCCTTCAAAATAGTGAATAAAAACAAATAATCACGGTTAGATAAAGACAACGAACAAAAGTTCTGAAATATAAATTGGCCATTAAAATTGCTTTAGAAATATATTTTCCGAATTCCCTCAAAATGTCATCATATTATCCGGCCATAAATTCGAAGAATTCCTTTAAAAACAGGAAATTAATGCCGATAATAACAAGCGAGATTCTTTCAAGTTTTTTTATATGCCTTGTAACAGCGATCCCAGGTTTTCCAAAATTCCACAAATATGTAAGATTATGTTTTCGGGCAATGCTGCGTTTTGCTCATTTTGAAAAACTTAACGTTTCGCTTCTCGTACTGGAAGCGTCATCAAGAGAATGAGCATTTCAATCATGTGGTGATGCGCTTTCCCCGATCTTTTTGGGGATGGCAGCGATGGTCCACACTTGGTGCTTCACCGCTTGGTATCTTCGTCGGAGTGTTCCGAGGCCCTTGCCTTAATGAGCATTTACCAGACCAGACCACGGGCAATGGCAAGGCCCTCGGCCCAAAATAGTGGAGCGCTTCAACGGTGCGATTAGAGTCCACCTCTTCAGCGTTAATGGTTGTGCAATTCGCACGCAGGGGGAAAATGGCGATAGTGTGTGAAGGGACCAGTTTAACCTTTACAGTGTTAGTGAAGGAGAAGAGGAAGAAAGGCTACTAGTGAGCGGGTGCTAAATGGTGCACACTAAATTAAGAAGAACTAAACCTGAGGCAAAACGGACGCCTGAACATTAACATAATGAAACATAAAAAATATTTTTGACTTTTTTAAAACCATTATATTACTTTTTTTTTTCTTTTCTTCTTTTATAATTTTTTTGTGGCCACTGGTTCCAATGGGAACCAGGACAACAAGTTTTCTCTCCCTAAGATTTTCAAATATTTTTTGGAGCTTTTTTAACATTTTATTTCACTTTTTTTTCCCAAGATTTTTTTGGTACCTATGGCTGACATATAATGAGCATTTACCGGCTTTAGTTCGCTCTTATACAGCATCGATGTCCGTCGCACCTTTGTTGGGCCGATTTGATAATTGATTTGTTTGTTGATTAATTTGTTTGATTGTTAACGGCTAACGTCTCCCGAAAAAGATTCAAATCGGCCCAACAATGGTGCAACGGACATCGATGCTATATAAGAGCGAACTATAGCCGGTAAACGTTCATTCTCTTGATGACGCTTCCAGTACGAGAAGCGAAACGTTGAGTTTTTCAAAATGAGCAAAACGCAGCATTGCCCAAAAACATCATCCTACATAGACAAGAAAAGCTGCGAAAGCCTTCAAATAAAAATTCCACAAATATGCAGCGATATTGGCTGAAGATAACCAGAAAGTCCAACCGACATGTGATAAATAATTCCCAATGTACCATCTAATACAAGAAATTTAGCTCCTAAAGACCAAAGGGAAACCGATAAAAATATTTAATGAAGCATAGAAATTCCACAAGAAAGCGGCATCTGCTATCCAAATAGAAAATGTATCATACACATTTACATTAAGGCCTCACCAGACACTCATCAGTTACTCCAAACATATCGTTTGTCGGCTTCATGGATTTTACAATATATTTTTTGAGAAAAAGTTGTACAAATAGTGCTACATTCCTAGAGTCACTTCATAAAACGTATTAGTTTACATTTATCCGGTTGGCCTTGTAAGGAAAACACCTATTCATGCGATAAGTCAACACAGCGATAACTACTCAAACATCAAATTTTCTTTGAGTGCGTGTGAGGTAAGGCCTCGTTAAATTGAACTAGAATGCGTCCAAGATGATTGCGAAGTTGAAAGTGAGAAATGCAGTCAATCAGCAAACACGCCCAATGCCGTTTGGGCAAGGGAATCACGTGACCAAATAATCCGTGTTGGTGGCCTTTTTTTTAAAATAATAAGATCGTGAAACAATTGTTTACTTCTTGTGCCTTTCTATGTCAACTCAGAATATTTACTGAATCATTTTGCTATTTGTTAAGTTATGAATACATGAGTTTTTTGTGTTTGCCTTTTTTTACGTACATACATTTGTTAAGGCCGCTTTACACGGTGAAATATTTTGTACAAACGAATGTACGTGAGATTGTACGTTTGTCTCAACGAAATTAGAACAGGTTCTATTTCCCGTGCAGGCATTGAGACATTCGCACAAGCGTTCATACAATTTGCCGCTTTACACGATACATTTTGCCTCATGCAAGAGTTCACGGGAGAGTTTGTACAAACAAATGTACCGTGTAAAACGGCCTTTATGTTATGAAATGAGAAGATATTATATATTGGCATTTTAAAAATGATGAAAATTTTGTCTTTTTTGTAATTTTGATTGTGCCTGCAAACTGTATTATTATTAATTTGTTCTTATGGATTTTTTCCTGAACAATAAATATTTTTCTATCTTTCTATATTTCAACTGCGTTATTATGCTGGACGGACTCTGTGAGTAGGGAATTAAGTTGGGGGGTTGAACCGCATGACGTCTAATGACATTCATTAAGATTTATCGTTCAATACGTACCGCCAAAATGACTCTGAAAGATGCAATTCTCTACTGCAACGTGAGGTGTCTTCAGGACCTTCAATGGCAACAAAGGAAACGCATCCCCACTCCTACCCACGTAATTCCTACCCACTTACAAGGGCAGCCCGAGAAATGAGTTTTTAAGCAGAGTTTGAAACATGGGAAGGAGCAAGAGCTACGGAATGATGAGCCCCAAGCATTCCCAAATATTTGAGTTAGCGCTGTCAATTTGACAGGTTGACAGAGAAGGGGGTTGAAGGTTAAATGGGATGAGAAGTGGTATGAAATGGGGATAAAGAGGTTCAGGAAGGAATGAGCATCGAGCGAAGACATCGAAGGTCGGCAACGACACAAAACATCTACACAAAAGATCTTAGTAAAATCACCGATCTTTAAATATCGATGTACAGACAACGAACGTAACACTTGAGGAAACTTTCATCGATGTGGCCAAAGACACGGAAAATTTAACCAAGATTCCAAAATTATATTAATGCCATCTTCAACTTTAAACGGACAAGTCAATGCTGTCCTTGAGAATGATTAACCGACGTTACCCACTACCCCTTCCCAAGGATTTCCTCTTACACCTCTCCCTCACATTCTCTCCCATAAATTATGCGCCGTATGTATCTGTGAAAGTATCGTAACTATGATGACGATGTGGTTAAAATTGATATCGGTTAGTGAATTAAAACACTGTACCAAACGTTACTTCTTTCAAACATTTGGAGGTACAACATATCGTTTCAAAAAATCATAATTTGTCTTTTAAACCCAGCATGCACGGTGACATTATTGGCTCCAGAGCTGGAGCGGAAAGTGACTAGAGGTGAATTCCTCCTAGTTAACAACCATACCGCAAGCTATCCGCTGGAATTCGATAGAATTACTTGTGATAGCCTTCCTCTGGAAAGCATTACAGCTCACTCCATTTTTCCAGCGGTATGGCCAGTAGCGCGCATTTTTTCGTGAATATGGCGATAAAACTGAAAGTGTTGCATATGAATCCAACTTATCATTAAGTATGCAAATAATTTTTTCATGTGTGCTACAATTTATTTTTCTTAGTAATAGTGCACAGATACATGACCAATGAGTATGCTACCCGTTACAACGCTTGTTAACATCGGTGATGTTGATCAATTAACTCCAGTGAATAGAATCAGAGTTGCGCTGTTATCGCAAATAATCGAAAATAAAATCTGAGCGTCGTCCATTTCATATGCGAAGCAGTCGACCGCGTTTAACCGTTTCCACGACTTGACCCGCGGCGTGGCGTGTGTACACAGCGGTGAAATATTTCTACCCATCAGTCGTCACCATTTCACCCGAAATGGCTGGGCGAAGGTTGCAGAGGCCAGCACAAAGAGGCACAACAAACAAATCGTGCGTATCGGGTCGAGTCTCTTACCTCCGCCGTTCTTTTGAGCAAGGTAAGGGAACCTCCAGACGTTTCCGAGGCCCACGGCGTATCCGACCGTCGCGAGGAGGAACGTGAGCTTGCTGTCCCACGACTCTCGCTGCTCGCCCCCACTCGCTCCGATGCCCCCACCGCTCGCCAGCCCCACGGCACCTCCCCCGGCCACGCCCGCCTCCGACACCGCCGCCGCCACCTTGCTCCGGGCCTCCGCCGCGCCATCTGCCGTCTACAAAAGAATGAAGAGAGGCACAAGAGACACCATTAGAGAAAGAAAGATTAAATACGCTTTGGAAGCGCCATACACAGTGATAGAAATAGACTAGTGATATCATAAATAATCCTCAAATACGTCCAAATATTGTCCAGAAAGATGTATCCGGAGCGAATAATAAAGAGCCTACATGACATATAGTGATAATTGAGTGACATGAACTAGTCGAACAAGATTAACGATTTGACTTTAACGTAATATCTATCACTGATAGCAAACAAAAGCAGCCACCTCCTACTTTCAATCCCAAATTTAGGAATAAAAAGCGAGAAAATAAGAGGGATCCACAGTCGGATAGTTGTATTTAAGAATTTTTTCTCTCGCACACCATTCATAAAAGCAGAAAGAGCAGATCGAGTCGTCAATTCGACCTAACTACACATTAGCAATAATCATGCAACTGCTTCCCCAATTCTTTTTTCTTATACCTATCCTACCATTTTATAGGTATTGCCTATTCTACAATCCCGCGGAGCTCCTAATGGGGAATTACGAAGATGTAAAGTGTAGGAGGAAAGTGATAAAGTCGGTTAACTTTGATGATCATAGTCAGCCTTTTTCCATGCATGCGTCAGTTGGCTAACGCAATATAGCCATTTCTGAACGCGTAACAGGATCAATGTGAGAGATAAGCACAGAATGAAGATGAACCACGAGGGAAGAGAGAAAAGGAAGAACTGGAGACTAGGAGAGGGAAGCAGTGAGATCCTCTCCAGTTAAGGAAGTGAGTGAGTCAAGTTCGCAGTGAAAATGCCATTCGCCTGGACTCGGGTTCCATGGTGTCGTGCCTGGTACTTTAACCAATTAAGATACCCAGGCGTCTAATCAACGGTGGATTTCGTAGAGCCTTTGAGGTAACAAGATGTATAAACGAAGTGGAAATTGGTTATAGCACCCGGCACAAAATTGGGGTATCTAGTTTCATATCCCAGCCTCGGAATATGAATTTTTCGGTGAACTTTACTCATTCGTGTATCTGCACAGTGGGTGACTCCCGATGAAGTATTACTGGTTTCATATCAGCTACGGAAAAAACATGATTTGTACCCTCACAAAAAAAATACAGGGAGTATTATTGATACCTACTCCCGTCTGATCTTTATTTCGTGAATGCGAAATTACATACGTTACTCTCGTTATTGGGAGATTCTTTTGTTTTGTTCGTCAGAAAGAAAATTGAAATGAAAGGAAGAAAATTACGCTATACATAACATTTATTAATCTAAATCATTAATACAAATGGGTAACCTATGAACAATTGGTCGATGGTAACTAATATTTTCTGCTTTACAATGTTAATTTTATATTTCTTGTGTTATTAACGTCTAACTCACTTTCCCAGCTCTTCGTAGACACCTCGATCACTAAATTCGACCGACTCGTTCCGGAGATACAACTGAACTGAGCGCGCGCCGTGCCCACACAAGCCCAAATTTAGACCCCCACGCGCAGCGCTGTGACGTCACCTCGAAACGCCCCCTCCACTCGCGACAAACCATTTCCGGTAGTCGACAAAACGGGCTATCTAGTCATAGTTTTAGATAGTCCGTAATCGTTATAGTTTTTGCACACGAGGCCCTCGAAAGTACACAAATATTTGTCGTGGCAAAACCTTACATGACACCGAGAACGAACCATAAGATGTTCATTCGCATTCACATCAAAAACTATTTTCTGGCTCAGGATTTGCCGAGAGAGCAAAAGTATTCGTGTTTCAGGCAAACTATTCGTTGCTCTAATGCTCGATGGCGCCAGGAGAAAATGACATAAATTGGCTGGTAATGGCAATGGCAACAAATGCTCCTGCGGAGCAAGCTACCGTCTTGCCGACGGTAAAAAATAATTTTAATGTCGATCATTGTTCTAAGGATAGCGCAGCTAAACATGTGGCTGGACCTTGACTGTAGCAGGTGAGACAATTTACGTATCTGGGTAGCACTTCGGTGAAAACTAGCTTTTACAGCGAAGGCATTAAAGGAATAATAAAAGCTCTGTCCAAAGAAGTGTTAACCGAGATAAGCAAATCAATGATAACCACTCCAAGTGAAAACGTGAAGAAAATATCAGTGAGAACTTTTAAAGGTAAAGATTCTAGTGGTTCAGAAACTTGGTCGATGAGGAAAGAAGGTGGTCGCGAGATATGGACCTGGGTGGACGTGTGAAGAGGATTAACTGCGTGGTGAGGAAGACCCAAGAAAGAGATTCTGAATATGGTTGAGGAGGAAAGAAGGTTAACCGGGAAGATTCAAAGGAGACTTCATGCTTTGTATGGAACAAAAAGGAGATTAAACGAAGGCTGTGCTGACGAATGAAATATTTAAAGGCATTGGGAGTCAATAGTTGTGTATAAGACCCTGTAATTCGTAGAACGAATTTTGAGTATCGTTAAGAACTAAATTCAATGTATTGCACGCATCAAGCGATATGTCCTCGTTGGTAAATTGTTCACATAACAACTAGGGCAATGTCAGAGTTCGACATCAATCATGGACAGTCATTAATCAATCGCAATAACGCTGCACGCGGTAGCGAGTTTTTCAATCGACTCACACTTTTGATTTGATATACCGCTCATTTCAACTCCTTAACGCCAATTGTTTTTAAAGAATATAACATGGGTGTCAACTTCAGGTTGCGGACCAGAAGGCGGCCCATCGGCGTGACTGAAGTAAGCGCGTCAAGTGAACAAGAGGATAAAGAAACCGCAGTGATCGCTACGGTGAGCTCCACCGAGTGTCTCACAGCATTATCTAGTTAGAAAAAGTCATCGATACGCATAAGAAAATCGAATATACCCTGCCCATGAGATCTTACATGAATGAGATTTGCCAAGGCGGTAATTCTCTAATAAGTGTATTAGCTAAACAAAATGAAATTCGTGAAGTACCAGAGTGGACTTTGACGGAAGCTATTAGCCAAAATGGTATTTATATTTGAGAGAAAAAATGCTATTTTCCCCCTGGTTTCACCCAAATGACATAGTTTCAAGTTCAATTTGAGAATAAAAATTTAGCTTGAATGGTAGGATTTTGCAATTCATATAAAACAGTCGACAAATTTTTCTTTTTGTGACCAGAATATGAATGAAGTGACATTCAAGACATTTTAAGGTGGTACCACATTGGAAAGTTAAGAGAAACGACGAACCATTTGAAGAAAGCATCATAGCGAGATCGAAAGAGCCCTCCATTATCGCATAAGAAATGAGAAATTGCTCAAGGAAGACTATAAAAAGAGACATTTAGCGAAAATTAATCATATGATTCAGCTTCAAAAGATGAGTCAAGAAAAGAATGAACTTGATTGGGTAGAAGTCACCACTGCCCACAATTTTTTCGTGATTGGCCATAAAAAGATCCCATTCTGGTCTAAATTCCTTTGAAGTAATTTCAAATGGACTTTATTCAAAAGTCACTAATTTTGAATGATTCGATCGACCGGTAATAATAGGAGATTCGAAACTGAAGATCGTAAAAAAACTAGAAAAATTGCCAGTTTCCAGCAAATGTAACGGTTGATTCGTGAGTTTTTGGAGCTTTGCCTGAACAAGATTACATTACTCACCCTCCTTCCCTTATCTCGACCAGACTGCCCTCCGCAAAGCTCCGATTAAATGCTCCCACGGGGGTTGCCTGAACAACTGCCCCAACATGCTCCAACGAGAATTATCCCCCGAGGTAATTCCATCGATCCTCGCCATTGAACACTATTTGCTTGGAAAGGTTATCTCGACGTCATAAAAAAACACAAAAAAATATTGCTCAACTCGGCGAGTGTCACAAATCCACTTTGAGTTGAGTATTGAGTTTCGTATCACCAGGGAATCAACATTTTTCTCGCGCAAAAATCCTGAATTATCCGTCTAGGGTTGGCATACGTTCTTAAAATCGGGATCATCCTGAATTTTGGAGCATTCTGACTGAATATTTAAAAAAACAACGAAAGTGCTAAATTTTAAAGTAGGCTATTTAGAAATTCTGTTACATTTAATTCTAAAAAATGATATAATGTAGTCGATTAAGTACAGTTTCACAATTTTGAACGAGTAATATTTGTGAAACTTTTGCAAAACTACCACAGTAACCAAAAAATACTGCCATGTTACAAAAGGTATGACACCTTTTGTAACAATGCAGTATTTTCTGAGAAATATGATTGGTTTAAGAATAGAGGATATTTACATTTACAAGTAAACAATACATATTGTTCAGAGTATTATTGAACTCAATATACTGTATTATGTAGGGTAACTATCTAGTAAACTAAGTCTATGCTATTTTTTATTTGAATATGCAATCTACAAATATCTAAATACACATATTGGTCACGCTATGAGTAACGATGAAGTGAAATCCGGAACTTTACCTCACGTTCAGGGCAACCCTGATTGGTCGCGATATTTTAATCGTGAATTTTCACTCAATGGCGTGAATACATATCGCACCCGTGCGCGTGACTACGAGTAATATATTCACTGACGTAATTTTTGCAAATAAATTATTTTTTGTAAAAACATTTCAGGCGTGAATCTGTAGATTTTAGTGACAGAATGGTACCATGAAAATGACAGTTAACTTTTGAAACAATGGTCAAAGTTAAAATGAAAAAAAAAGGAAAAACTTTGATTTCACGAAAAAACCATTGCTTGGCTTGTTCTAGCACGCGAGTGGAAAACTCCGATGGTGCCCATAAACTATCTAGACTCTACACAAGAAATACCAAAAAATCAGCCTAGAAGATGACGATTTAGGCAGCAAAAAAAAGAATCAAGCAGAAACAAACACTGCCAAGAATACTTCTCGTTCTACATTTCCAATAGGTTTTAGCAAAAGTCTCTTTGATTCATCGGCGTTTTCAGTAGTTCAGGAGATGGTAAACAATGCGTAATTATTAAATATAATCGGGATCAACACCCGGATTTTTCAATTATCGGTCAGTTATATGGACCAGACCTAACGACACTTCTGGCCGACAATTCGGAGATAAGGGTTTAAATCTCGGTCAAGTAACAATTTTCACGGTGAATTTGCATACATTGGTGTTATTTATCCTTGAGCGTGACTGCATTCAATATTTTTCGTGTCATTCTGTAACGAGTAATTTCACAACTTGTTAAGTCCCAACTCAAGGATAAATCTTGACCTTTCCAGCCAAGACGCAAATTTTAGAGACTAAGAGTCGGAGAATTAAGGCGTTTCAGTGGACAGTTCCGCATGTAAACCTGGTCAAGCACGCATATCCGACGAATGAAATCTTAACTGAGAGAGAAACACATGACCATTGAAATCACAATCAAGTTCTCCATTAGGTACTTGGTTCATAAATTTTCATCGTGACCGCTGGAGTAAAAACAAATAAGAAACCTTACAGCATCCTATGTGTCATTTAAAATACCCTGATTTCACTGATGGTTTATAACATCAACCGGAAAGGAAAAGCAAGATACAAACTATAAAAATTAGTACATACATACACTACATACTCATCACACCGTTCTTTTTCGGGATAGACACAGTCAAAAGAGATAAATTCGTCCATTTTGAAAAAAAAATTTCCATTCAGTCCTAATCTTACAAACCTCTATTGATTCAGTTACATTGTTGTCAACCTCTTGCTCTTAAGACTCTTAATAATTGTCTTTAGACTCACTTCCACCACATTCACTCTGATTTTCTCGTCCTAACCCTTCCTCTAACGCCATTCACTCCTGTAATGTCATAACTCGGCTTTACTTTAACACCCTCCAACATTGCCTGAGCAAGCTTGGTCTCTTCAAGATTATTTTCAACACTGCCGCCTTCAATCTCTCGTTTACTTCAATTCAATCGCAGAGTTTCCACTGAAGATTGTCTCCTTCCATTCTTTAACCATGAATCAACTAGCGTCCATCTCCGCCAGCCATTACACCCTTGACACTTTTTGCTTCCCCATTACATAGACCACCTGTCCACCATTATCATATGAATACGTCACGGAGATTAATATTAAAAATTTATATTAAGTAAAAAAGACTGGAAAATATGACACACATAATACCATGGACAATATTTAAAAGATGTTTTTTGTATGTAGGACCAAAGGTACACAATCTATTACCCCATGCATGCATTGATTCTAAGTCTGTGAGAATGTTTTCGGAAAATGTACATTCTTGGTTTCTCACCAAAGAGAGTGTAGAAGAAATATTGTTGTAAATATTGTTGTAAATGTGTTATAATTAATTCCATAAGCCTTAGTTAGTAGCTTCTTAATGTACGCACTTAAATTGTTAAATTGTTAAGTAATTGTCTTAGTCTCACTACATGAGCTTCATGTAAGTTTAAAGTGAAAACATAACATGTTATTATTTGATGGTAGCCTTAAACAGGTTCTCCTGTTGATAATGTAATATACGTAAAAATATTATCGAAAATGTACAGTTTTGGCTTCGAGGCAAAGAGAATGAGGAGGAAATGTTGAAGTAAATGTTTTATAAATAACTCCATAAACTGTTAGTAAGTAGCTTCTTAAGGTACGCACTCACATTGTTAAGTAATTGTCTAGGCCTCACTACATGAGCTATATGTATTTTCAAGTGTAAGCATAACGTGTTATTACTTGATGGTAGCCTTAAAACAGGTTCTCCTTCAAGGATACCTAAAGTTACTCAAAATTTGCTATTGAAATGCATTTTGTGTATGGAGTAATAAACTTACTGAGAATTATTATTATTATATTACCACAGAGGAATACAACTTTGGTAATACTTAGAATTAATGGCGATGCTGCAAAGACTTTCTTCTAAATATCTGTTATATTACGGGTAAGTACGAGCTTACAGCTCTAGAGTTGGGTAGAAGAAATGAGCTACAACAGAGAAAATACGCATGGAGTGGTGTCTCTCGCAGTAATTGTAATGAAAAACAACAATTTGTTAACAAAATCTTAGAAGAAGTACAACCCCCAAAGTGGAAGCATATTGAGTCGCAATGCCAACTTCTAATTTATTTCGCGCTTCACTGAACACATTTGTAACATGGTCGAGTTCTCTTGTTACCTTGGTATTAAGTCCGTTACGACCTCGTTCTTTTTCAGTTTTCAGGTATTAAATTATCTCAATAACTGAGAATTATTATTGGAAATATTTTATTTATTTATTAGAGATATTTCAGCGGAAATTTGCTGGCGAAAAAGTTACAATAAAGTTACAATAAAGTGACCTCAAAAGCGGCAAAGAAAACGAAATGGCAAAGAAAAAGAAATATTTTAGGCACCAAGAGTGAAAAATTAACCAAATAACTAAATAGTAACCCGTTCCCATCTCTAAAACTATGAATTAATCATCGTTGGCGTGCACCCAACCAACCTGGTGGTTATTCAACAACCAGGGAATTGTTGTGTGCATTCGTCTAAGTTAAAATTGACTTAATTGGTGAAAAATACAACATGGAAACATACCATAGCGGCTGTTTTAAGGTAACAGGTGATCAATGTAACTCTGGAATAATATAAGCCCAAATTCTACTTGAAAGACACCGGAAAATGGAGCTTTAATTATGGATTATACTTATTATTTAGGAGGCATTCTCGCATTTCCGGCAAGCGACATATTTGTCACGTGAACGGCACACAATGCCAGGGAAAATCACGCGACGACAAACGAGAATAAAATACACCCTTTTATCCTTACGTTTCCAAAAAATACGTCCCGCGAAATCGTTGCATCTCCGGAACCTCGTCTCACCTTTTACAAGTATTGCTGCCAAGTTTCCAATTATTTCCGGTTTAGCGAGTGACATAGGAGGGAATGCGGACGGGGTGTGGGTGGAGTTCACGCTGCGAGGAAAAAAAAACTAGCCTAGGGCTCCGGCCCTGTGACCTCTTGGCACGGTTAGCAAGGGTTGAGCAATGGGATCGATGGCTAGACTGGAGTGACGTCACCGCACAATAACCCAATGGAAATCTTCGCCGCGGCACTCGAAAGGGGATAGGAAGGGTTGAAGAAGGAGCTATGAAAATAGAGAGATGAAGATAAGAATACTAGAACGGAGAGAAAAAATGGAATGGAGGAAAAAGGCTATATATATACACACACAAATATAAATATAGTTTTAAAAACACAGGCACACGGAAATAAAAAGTGGAGATCATATTGTACACACATGCACGCATACTTAACCATCACGGCAATTTCTTTCGGAGAAGGCAAAATCAAATATCTTAGTTATTGATGTTGGGCCTTGGAAACTGGAAACTCTCTCTTATAATAATTTCCTACGAGGACTCAGATAGAAGAGGATACTCAAAAGCCTTAATCTTGCCCCAAAAGTAAGTATATATAAATATATGTTTAGTATATTTCATAATAATTTCCGTAGGAAATTATTACAAGAGAGAGTTTCCAGTTTCCAAGGCCCAAAATCAATTACTAAGATCTTTGATTTTGCCAACTCCGAAAGGAATTTCCGTGATGCGTAAGTATGCGTGCATGTGTGTACAATATGATCTTCACTGTAGGGTCATTGTCCAAGGAAAAATAACACAATATAAATGGACACCCGAATATAAAAATGTTTAACTTAAAGGTAAGCAATATGATTCGCAGTCCTAGCGATTGGTCATTGTAATAAACAGGAAAGAAGGCTTCTTCCGCGCAGGGAGGCTTCGATGGGACATACGTAGGTCTTCTCCTTCAGTTCTCTTCTTCCGCGTGGGTTTATTCATGGCTGACGACATGTTTCGCAGACTTGCTTCTTCAGACCTGAAGTCCCATTCTCATAATTATAGTAAAATAAAATTATAAAGTACTTAACGAAAGATTTAAGTGCTTGCAGGAAAAAAATCAGGATTTTGACATGTATCCTCGTTATAAAACCAGAGAAGGAAAACGCCCGCAAAAGACTGGGGTGAGAAAAACCAGCGAAATCTCATGAAAGCGATAACTACTGAAGTAAGGAAAAAGAGAATGACAGAATTCAGCACATCTGAACTGAACTCCCACACAGGAGATAGCAAATGCACCATGAAGAGAGTGAAAAAAACACAGAGAAATAATATCGGGTTATCCGCGTTAGTCCGAACGGTTGGAGTGCTGGCATTATAACCAAAGCATAGCATGTTCGAAGCCCGCATTGCATGGATGTTGTACAAGTTGGTCGCTTATTTGGGAACAATAGACAGGTGACAATTTGTTTCTTTTAATTTTAATTCACACCGTTAACGATGGATAATTAGGATGGAAACAGAATGAGTACTTACGGAATGGAGGATAGGTGGAGAGAAACCAGGGGTATGTATCAGCCTGCTCTTAACGAAATACTTACGATAAATTTTCTAGGATAAATAAAGCGAGGCTGTTCATTAAAATAGGAGCACAGTAGCGAACAATTTCATTACTTGGGTAGTATGTTGGAGGAAACTGAGATTACTAGCAAGAAAATTAAAAAGAGAGTCGCGCCAGTGAAGGAAGCGTTCAGCAATAGGAGAAAGGTGATTTCGGGGACCTTGAGTATGGATATAAAGAAGAGGCTGGTAAAGAGCTTGATATAAGCGTAAGCGTTATTACGTAAGGTTACATAGTGTAGAAATGTGGACTCTGAGAAAGCAGGCGTTCGAGATGTGAGTGTGGAGGAGGATGGAAAAGGAGCAGTGAACGGAAAGGGATGCAAAAGAGGAAGTGCTTGGTATGGTTGTCGAGGAGAGGAAATTTCTGGAAGAGATTATAGGGAGTAAGTAGGTGGAACAGGTAATGAGAGGCGAAGCGATGCTGGAGGTCGTTATAGGGTGGAGGACGTTGGGTAAGCAAGGATGGGGAAGAAATAGAATAGGCTTTATGAATGGGATGAATAGAGCTAGTATGTACGCTTAGATGAAGAAAGAAATTACGTAAGGAGGTAGGAATCTGCGCCTTTAAAATCTAGGGGATTTCACCTCCTTCCATTTTAGCCTAGCTTCACCGGTGGATTAACTAAATATACAAAAATAATATTAACCTTTACGCTAGCGTTTTCTCAATTGCATTATATATATACCCGCCTTTTTATGCTAATTTCCAGCATTCGCTAATGAGGAAGTTAGCCACAATGGCCCGATGGACGAATGCAACGATGAAGTCATTTAACACGCTAATTAGGATGGCGACTGTTTCCCCATGAGAATCTTAATCGTCTCGATCTCTGAATAAAACTATTAAGATAAAGACAAAAATTGTGAAAGGAAAAATAAGTTTGCGCTTTCAAAATTCTTCCAGGATTTTTATTCTCTTCCACTTAAATCTAGATTTGTCGGTAGATTACCCTAATTATAATAAGCAAATGCGGGAGGTGGACCAGAGTTTAACGTCTATCCAATGGACATATTGCTGCGCCATTAATGGTCTTCCCATAGCAAGGGCCTAGCCACGTTGAAACACCGGTTTCCATCAGAACACCGAAGTTAAGCAACGTTGGGCCCGGACGGTGGTTGGATGGGTGACCCTCCTCCATACCTCGACCAGGCATGGATGGACAGATGATACTACCTCCATACCTATACCTATACCGGGGGGCCGGAGGGAAACCCAGACCGGGCCGGTTGGAGGGAGGACATCCTCTATACCTGATACTGGGGTGAGGCAGGGGGAGGCCAATCCTCCATACCTCTACCGAGGTGCTCTTGTCCCTCGTCTGCAAGTGGCAGACAGGCATGGGGTTGGTACAATGGACCAAGAAAGGTCAAAGTGACCGGACTCCTGACGAAGACTCCCCCAACAGCAATCTAATCTAATATTCTTCACATCGTCTTCATGAAAGGATCGAGATTCCACTGAATAATCTCTGCCATTGCCGAGATTCAAACCCTGGCCCCCGGAATGGGACGCAAGTACTCCAGTCGACATATAAACCCGTCCTACCTAGACGTAGGGTTTTTCTCAGGGTATAAGTTTGATGTCAGGTGAATTCATACAACCGTAGCCTTAGGAGTACCTTTTATCCACGTCTACTTTTACTAATAACGTCAGCATTACCCACTATATTTATTAGTTCACTATTTACAAACAGAAAAGTAAAAATTCTTAGTATTCTCTATTATTAGTGAAAAACGTTTTCGTGAGAATTATAAACAGCAATAGTTTTATTTTAATTGCAACAAGTATGTAGCTAATTATTCCGTAAAAAACATTAAATCAACACTAATGGTAAAGGTTAAACAAGGTTGATAATCGTCTCTTGACTTCAATGGTGGCTATTCAATCCTCAATTGTTTTTTTAAACATTTCGCAAAGTGCTATAGAGTTCAACCACGAGATTGAAAGTCCAGTAAGTCTCCGTTGACTCCGGTGACTCCGTTTTGCCATTTCAGCCAAAAACGTGACATTTTGTTGCTCGGAATGATCATATATAAAATAAAACTGTTTCAAGCATGATTGTCTCCTTGTAGAAATGGTTGAGGTATATTTGGATTTTTTCCACTAACTGCACACTTGAATATAATATGCGACATATTTAATATCAAAGCCATCGGAAATCCACTCCCGAGTACATATGTATGCTACATGGGTAGACTTTAGCTTCTAATTAGTCAGTCCTAATTAATTAGCACATGACGAAAGGTTAAAACTAACATTCAGCCCTCTAATCATTTTTTAAACAGATAAATCATGTACGGGTACATATACAAATGCATTTGTAAAGAAGTATTACACATAGATTTGCTTTTTTTCTAATTTCTAATTTCTAATTAATGTATCTAATTTAACAAAAAAATATCTAGTTATTTATCGTCATTTAAATACCTCTCTTAATCCTTATATAAACATTAATAAACATTTATTTTTCAAAATAAGAAAAATACGCGAATAAATTTATATTTTGTATCCTTCTTCCCTTCCAAAATTATTACGCGTTGGAAATGCTTTTGAATTTCAGAAATACACTATTAAATAGCTTAAATATCGGTCATCAACTTCGGAGGTAAGCGAACAAATAATACTTTTTCCAACATTTAAATCTTGAATCATAATTAAAATATATATTTCTTGCACTATGATGTATATTTTAACCACAGCCTGACTAGTTTGAAGTATGCATGGTACAAAGTGGGACAGCTATTAAAGCTAAAAATCCATTTACACCTCCATTAAAATCAGTAGTTAACTTGATATAATGCTTTCAGGAAAGCAACATAGAAAATTTAGACAAGAAAAAGTACTTTCATCATTTACTGCTTTCAGCAGACAACGGAGAAGTTATTATGACTCTTGAGCGATTCGCAACCTTGATAAATTTAGCCTTGCAAACAATTGAGGGAAACAATATCCCGATGGCCTGCTTTTAAGAGAACGTACTAATTTTACGTCAGGATTAATAATATTGTGTTAACCTCATTTTCAAGGGCATTCGGCTTATGCGATACTTCATGAGAGTTTAGGATTTACTGGGCAGATTTGTTCTATTGTTTGGTTCAAGGGAATGGGGAGAGGTAAAAAGTGAAATTAAAAAATTGCGGACCTGTATGGGCAAAAAACTATGAAGAAATACCACTTAAAGATTAATGTTAAGAAACATTCTACGGGACAGAAATGTTATAACTTTACCTTATTCCTTTCCTCTTTCTTACGCATTATATTCATAATTTTTCGCGGGGGCGGGGGGGGGGGGCAATTAAGGAAAGGTCGGCTGGTTGGTGAGGGTAAGATCAAATGAGAATCGTAGGAACGGTGGAAATTATTCTACTTCACGACAAAAAGAAGGACGAAGTTTTTTCCAAGCATGCGGAACATACGGAGTCACATTGAACGGTATCTGCTTTTACCGTCACATCCATTCCCTGAGGTCCGTTAATTCAACGCGCTCATGTTACTTCTTTAAATTATTTTTTAAAACCATTTCCGGAGTCAAGATGAGGGAAAAGCGGATGTTTATTTTTTTTTCAACGACACCATTCGAGTCCCGTGAGCGTGGAATTTCGCAGGCTTCAAACGATTCATATTCACTTTGGCGAGAATTATTTTTTGCATCGTTCTTTCCGGATTCAATCGATCGATGACGTGGGCGAAGTAACGTGGGGGTGGGAGATGGATTAATAATATAATATGCGTCCCACGCTATGTCTCAGTGCGTGCCTCTTCGCATTGACAATAAGAAAATCCTGGTACGTACAACAAGAAAACGAAAATCATAGCACGTCGAAGGGAGATGCTGAAGGCGGACATAACGCTACAAAGAAATGTGACTGAATAAGTGGAATCCTTAGCCTGAATTGGAAGCTTCATGACATAAGATGAAAGGAGTTCAACCCATTTGGAATCAAGAATAACTCAAGTTTAGAAATCATTCCGCGGTGAAAATACAACTGCTGTGTTCCCAGAAAAAAGAATTACCAATAAGGAAGCAGTACCTAAAACACTTGCACTAGATGCCGGGATTCATGGACCATTGGATTTTCTCGGCTTGATAACCGAAGTTAAGGCGTTGTCCAATCGATAACGCTCACATCAACTAATCGAAAGTCTGACGTAAATACAAAACCCGAACTATTAGTTAATCCTGTTCAAAGTCAACCAGATATTACCATAACGGCATTAATGTACTTTCCATTTATTTATCCTAATATTTATGTTTTTCAGGAGGCTTTCATTTTTCAGAATGGGTCAAATAACTGAGTGTCTTTATTTTTCGGAGTTTTCATCAGCAATATTTTCTCTCCAAATCCTCGTTGGGCTTCTTCATTTGTGATTTTCTCCGTCCAATGCATCTTCATCATTATTCGACAACAAAACATATCCATTGCTCTAATTTTTTTTTTCGTTCTTCTGCGTTTATCGTTCAAGCTTCACTTTCATCGAAGTGCAAGCTCCACAGATATGTAGATATGTTTTAATGAAGTTCTTCCTTAATTTCAAGCTTGAGGCGCCATGTGTTAGTTGACTCGTATGTCAATATGAACAACCACAGACATAATTTTATTTTTGTATACAGTTCTCTTAATCTTCTCATGTGGCCAAATAACTCCATTTTTTCCAACCTTTCCAATCTAATCCAAATTTCTCCATTTCATTACCCACATAAAAAACCCACTGTCTATCAAATACACCGACCAAAATCTATTTCTGAGTACTAGGGGTTTTCCCCACCATGTCTCTATCTTTCTCCACCAATTCCCCTTTGTTTGTCTGCATGTCTTTCCAGCTATGCAACTTACCTTATCTCATAAATCATCTAAACCCTTATTTAATATCTTTAATCAACGCAAAGCCTCTTTCCTCAAATGCAAAAATCTAAACATGCAACGGTATACTTTTTATTCAAGTTTTTGAAATATTTTTCTTTTCGTCCTTACATAAGGAACTAATATTTCATGCAAATCATCTAAACCTATATTTAAAAGTCTCTAATCTAAACACAGCTTATTTTCTCAAGGCCAGAGTTCCAAATAAGCAACGCTATACCTATTATTCAAGTTTTGGAAATATTTTTCTTTGCGTTCTTACATACGCACCTGTACTACACATCCCTCATTTTACTAATACTCCTTTCGCTGGAGCTATTCTTATCCTTGCAAACAAACCTTGCCATGTGAGCTACAAAACTTATAATTTAATACGCCTATTCTTGCACACATTTTCAGCAGGGAAAAACATTCTAAATTATGTAAACATTAAAGGGAATGATCTATTTATATGGATTAGTTTTACAAAATCCTAAAAAAATCATAAGAATTACTAGCGGAGTCAGAAGGCCAACATTTTATAGCATTTAAATATGTCATATTATGACTGACCCACGAAAAGGTTTCAATACGTGGACAATTTTGCCACTTAGTTCCGAAGAGCAAACATCTGCTATCGCCAAAGCACTCTTGAGCCTCTTTAAACGTTTTTCACTCTCGCTCCAGCCAACCATCGATCAAAGTCTAGCTTCACCCGTGACCATCAGCCACCCTGAATTTTTCCAGAGGCAGAGCCGTGAAAGTTTTTTTTTCCAAAGTAATAGAGTTTTAGAAGACAAACGAGATTTCCAAAAGTTGGAGTGTCTATCTAAAATTATGATCTCATTCGGTTCCCATAAAAAAATAATGCAGCTAGAACTTGAGAACTATGGGCCCATTAATAATAATACGAGAGACAATTTATGCAACAATATTTGTCACCAATACATTGCATATATTTTAAAATGCATAAACGAGCCATCAGTCCTTTTTGGAAAGAAGTTTCTTCATTCATAAAAGCATTTACTGTGGATTTTGCGAGGAAACGGACACTTCATTGAAATGGCACCAAAAGATGTAACTTTTAAAACAAAGATAACACACTGATCTCCATTCCTTAACAAATATAATACTTTATATCAATGGCGTCATGATCCTTAACTATTCGCATTGATTTAAAAGATTTTGGTTACATTAATACAGAGTTTTGGCTTTCGCAGCTGTTCACAGATGCTGATGAGCCTTTCGAATTATGTTGAGACGGGAGCATTTTTAGCTCAACGTTTTACTCGCGTTGCAGCTAGGGCCTTCAGGAGCGAAGTGATTGTTGCTATTCCCAAGTATAAGACGATGATATAACAACAACAATCAGTTGCCTCGTGGAGATGCTCGCTGCAACGCGAATGAAAGGTTTGGCTAAAATTCTACAGTCACAGCATAATTCGAAAGCCTCATCAGCAGCTTTTGGTTACATTGTTTTTTTTACACGCAGTAAAATAGGTCTACTGGCACGATAACTGTTAGGGGATATTCATCTTGGAAAGCTTTTTGCTAATCATTTCGTGATAACACTCTTTTCCCTAGTATATATATCAGAGAGAAGATCTAAGGAAGATTTCTGTTCAATTTTCATGAGTAAAATTTACGATGATTTACAAAAAATACATACTTGATTTACAAGGCAGAAACTCAGAGTACATAGATATATGTGCAATGAGTTTCTACGAATGATAAAAGTACTAGGTAAGTTAAAAAAGAAAGCAACTAAATCACTGCTCGACCAGAGCTTCAATACGAATTCATGCTTCCGTTGCAATTAATCACATCACACGAGAGGGCTGAAAGAAAAAATTAACTATTATCCTGGAAGATAGGCCATGCAACGAAGTGTACTATGCACGAATGTTCTGCGGGTTGTGTGACTTAAGGATATTGCAAAAAATGAAATGTTACGAGTGTGGCGATCGGTTCGCAGAGATGAGTTGTAATAAACCTCTCTGATTCATGAAGCTATGGAAGGGAAATAACCACATCATTAATCAGATCGTACAACTAAATCACTACGAAAGAGGAATCATCAATATCACCGAAAACCAATATTCAACTCTAAAAGCAAGTTTCATCGGTTATGGTAAAGTTCACCAAGTTTTGTTTTTACGTCCAACAGCGTGTGACATTTACATATCAGGAATGGGTGGCGCTGTTCCTACCCCAATCCCTCCGGTGGTCACCCGTCAAAACTTTAGACAACACTTCCATAAAATGAGGCACACTCTACACAAGCTACTAAAAGTTAACCCGTAGTATGCTTGCCGAAAATTATGTATTACGACAGTTACAAACAAAAGATGACATTCAGAGCTTGTTTTTTTCAACAAAAGCGTCAATAGTTATGTATCTTCTATCACCAGCAATAAGGATTAGTCCAATATATTATAATATCTAATAAAAGAAACAAACACATGATGACGTCATACTGCAGCTGAATTAATTCTATTTGCGTTACACGATTATCACCTTCATAGGAGTTCATCTTATAATCATCTCTTCACGTTCCTGTCACCAACAATTTAGTTAATTTCTGAAAAAATAAGTTGTATTTAGTCAAATATAACTTTTAAATAGGAAGAATAATCGATATTGTCCTAAGAGCATTCATGTAGCTGCAACATATAAAAAAGAATACGTAACGAGCTCTAATGATTCAGCAATCGTAATGCTTTTGATTTGATGAACATTCTAGGATAGGAAACTTCCTCAATGTAACATACCCATATGTAGTGGAATTTCACTAAACCGGCCTTCAAAGCTATGCGTACTTACGAAAGGTGCTTCGAAGATTTTCTGTTGAAACTCGGAATGAAGATCACATTCTACTGCCATTCTAAAAGTAAACCACGTTTAAAGCTATGCGAAATATATAAGAAAAATATAAAACATACTGAATAACTGATAAGAAATAAATAATTACATATCATGAGTAATCACATCGATCAGAATGACCATTATCTTTAAAAATCGTAACTGTCTGTTGAAACTGCCTGAAACGTTTATTTTTTATCAATCTTTGGAAAGGTTTTCATAATGAATAATTAAACTGAAAAATAATGTTATTCCCACTTTAAGTGAAAAAAAGACTGACTTATATCAGTCGCGAGTGAGATGACACCAATTGCATCAATTTATGCATACATTTTATAAACGAGAAAGGTGATAATAGAATAAACCGCAAGCAGTTCTTTCACAATAATTCTACAAACATGAGAATATGACGACTTAAGAATGAGACAGACATTGTAATTTTCCACACTTAAATTTGTGTGGAAAATTACAATGTCTGTCTCATTCTTAAGTACAATGAATTTCCACAAAGTGAACTCGTCTACAATCAATCTGATTCAGAATATGACGATATTGAACATGGAAGGAAAAAATAAGAATAAATAAAACTTAAGCCATTGCTGTTACAAAATATTCAATCGACAAAAATATTACGCATGACAAATTATGAAACTCTTAAGGTCGACAAACTTAAACTTATAAATACAAAATAATTTATCTTCGCGGCACTGAATGGTGAGGATGAATTCAAATAATATCTTCCGTTCCTCTATAATGCTTTACTATTATTTTGACGCAAAGTATAGATCAGAATGGAGGAGCCGTAGAATTATGATATATAAATAGAACGACAAACATGACTTTATTCAAGGATAGCATGGCCATTAATAAACCTATTCTTGTAAGCTGTCCGACGTGTCCTGAGAGAAACATATGTGAGAGCTGGTCGATACTTTCGCAGATTAAATGAAAATGGATTTCACACATACTGGCAAGTGAAAATGATGAAACGTCTGAACCGTAAAGGACTCGGAGAAGTAAATAATATATCGACGACGTACCCAGAATGCACAGCATTCATGATAGCGGTAACTTGATTCGCAGAAGACCATGTCTGACTTGAATTTCCTCCTCCGTCAGTGAATGGATAAGGTAGTTAGTCAAAGGGGTTTCGCAGCTGATATCCTTATTTTATGCAAATATTAACCAAATGAGGAAGCTCTTCCTACTTCGGGAAAGCCATTCTCTCTAGATGCATTATGTACATGAACAATTAAAACGATGAAAACCCGTGAATTAATTCCTTCCACTATAGTTAGACATTGCAAACGTTAATCGAAAAAGTAGTAAACTTATTAATCGATTGTGGCGATACTATGTGGAAATTTAAGATAGAATTCACTGTCACAAAAACATTTTTGAAGTTATACTTCTTTGCGCCCGTTGGAGACTTTTGGGATGGGATGTTGGTCGAGAAACCGCGTCACGCTCTTTTCCGCGTCACGCTCTTTTCCGCGTCACGCTCTTTTTTGGGTGAGAAAAATCCACAATTGTACTCATTGATACGAATTCCTGGGTATTTCTAATCGAGCTAAAAGGATGCAATTTTCAGGGAAGGGTTCAAATTTGGTGTCGAGTCAGGAAAAAATCGAAAATCCCAATATTTTTCATTGGTTTCGAGTCCAGATAGGATTTTGTTTTTTAATGGGTTTAAATGGGAAAAACGAATAATTTACGTGTAGAGTAATTTTCATTCATTCATTAAAATATGAAATAATTTAGATACAAGTTTCATTCTTTAACTGAAATGAGGCCAAAAGATCAATGCATTTACTTCTTGCAACCGATGTTTCTCTATCGATCGATAAATTGAAATATTTGAAGTTTAAACGCAAAATTAATGCAAATTTCGATCTTTTTTCATTTTCGTTGCTAAGCAATTTTTTCATTGTTCCCGAGACTTCCAGTACCTTATACGCGTGCTATAAAGATTAAACTTAAAGGAGTATAACATTCTCCGTGCGTATTTCAATCGCTTTTAACGATATTATGCCTTAGAAATATACTTTTTACAATGTTTTATAATTATATACATAAACTGTTTCGTAGCTTTGACACTCCTCCATTTGCTCCTGCCTACGAAATCCGTTGGGATCGCTCCAGATTCCTCCATTTTGCTTCTGAAACACTCTTTACACCTTATTCCGGGTTTCCCTCTCTCTGTTTTTCCAGGAAACATTAATCCTTGCACCTACTTTCTGAAATGTACCTCGAAACTCCATTCTACAAGTCAAAACCATGAAAAATGATAATGTTCTATGATGCATTATCTCTTGGATTTTGAAATTATGAATTCAAGTACTACGCCATGTGTTTAATATGTAAATTATAATAATTGAGATCAGCAAAAATAAAATGAAATGTGAAAATCCATAGCATTTACTTAGCTCATATTGATTGAATTTCATACTGCCAAATAACTGTAATCATGTTTAATTACAAATATTTACTTCAAAAATGCTCAATGGCATGAAAATAAAAGGAAAAATATAGCAATTACTAAGAAGAACAAAGTACATATGTCATGGGACCATTCGTTTTATGCTATTATCTCATTATTATATTCTTAGGTCAAAAATTGACCCAGCTAAAATAATTTCCAAAAGAAGTAAGACCTTATTGCATTCGTTTTTAATGATTTACAATGTACTATCATACACTTTTCCCCTTTTGCTTGCAAACTGCAAGCACCCATTTACTCGTTTTGTACGTTCGAACTTTGAAAAGAAGTTTTGTTTAAAATAACAATATATCGAAGAGAAATATATTGAATAATAGAGAAAAAATGTCTTTTATTTCATTTATATATCCTGTCTGCCTGTGTGTGTGAGCGGGTGTGTGCGACCGGCAAAAGAAGTATAACTTCCACCGTCTGGTCCGACGCAGACCACGTTTTTTTGTCTTGCAAATGACGCTTTTATCGTCGAAACCGGTCGACAGCAATAAAATAATAAGTGGAATTTTGTACCGTGTTTTTGTGAAAATGAATTCTAGTAAACTTATGTTTTACATTAAAAAAGGAAACGAATAATAAGAATATGGAGTCGGAGAGTCATCGGCTGATCAAAAAGAAGACGAATAAAAAACAGAATATTTTTTACTTTCCGTTCGCATATTGTTAATGAATGAACTTTAAAACTACAGGCCTTAGCATTTGATAACAATGATCTCTCAGAAAAAAATATCTGCAAATTTTGTAAAAAGAAGAAGACTGATATTTCGGATCATAAACAATTGACGAAAGCTAGCCTGGGCATTTGTATTATGAAAATAACGAAATTTACGCCATGGAATGGAAGACATTGGAACGCCATATGGAGGAAAAGACAACATGATCTTTAAAACTTATAAATCGGTAACTAAATAACTTATAGTAATAACTGGAATCATTAGAGCAGACTAACCAATAATGTTAATCAACTATGCTCAAATTTAATTCTAGTTCAGACATTCACTTTATTTTTTTTACACTTGACAGCGTAAACGATATAAATAACAAAGAAGAAAAACGTAACGAAATCAACCATAGGTCTAAGCCATCATTTTAACACAGCTCTGAATGTAGTGCGGTTCAAACAAAGTTATTGTCTCTACCGCGAAATAATAGGAGCAGCTTTAACGGGGACAACTACTGGGCCATTTCGCATTTTTATGGTCCAATTAAAGAATTCCTCGTTTAAAGTGCGTCGACAAAGTTAAAGGTTTTCCTAGAGGTAAATTACAAGAATTAACATTCAAGCAAACCACTTCGAAGATAATAGCACAGCTGTGTCAAGTTTATCCACTAACTAGAGTTTTAGTTATCCTCGCGAAATCACGCGAACCTCCCTCGCATGATATTCACCAACATCAGTCCCATGAATAAATAACATTTTGTGTAGAATGGTCCTTTGCTGCGGAGCAGCTATATTTCAGAGGTTTCTTACATGATTTAAGATTTTGTTCTGTGACCAACTTCTTTTTCTTCCCTATTTTTAGGCATCACTTGCCATTTAAAGAAGTGCTTTTTCAGCCCTCTTATATCTATCCCTTTCTTGTACCTTGTTCTCACCCAGCTCAATAAACTTCTTTTTTCTACTACCTTTTAGTTTTTAAAAGTAGTTTTCGACTTGTGTTTTTATTTTCGTTTTTAATGCAACTATGCCAGTGTTCAAGTAGAGATTTTGTTTGTAACAGAGTACAGAATTTCGAAAATCGATCGTAATTTTTCCCTTTTAGTTATTTCCAATGTTTCCATTTGCTTTTTATTTAGTAAACCAACTCATGTGGGTGTGGTATATAATAGTATTGTTTTAATATAGATGTCGTAGATTAGTCTTTTAGCATTTTTAGGGGTTGCATTATTTTTCAGTATCGGGGCAAGTCCCAAACTTGCGCAGAACGCTTGTCCTGTTATTTTATTAACATATCCTTTGAAGTTTAGGTTACTATCTAGTTGTACGCCAAGGTATTTGGCTTTATCTTGCCATTCTATTGGTTGCTCTTTGATTCGCATACATTGCCTTCTGGGAGTCTCTGCGTCTCTGTGCTTCGTAAATATTACCGCTTGTGTCTTTTTGGTATTTTGTAGTAATCTCCATTTTTCATACCCGCGTACTATCTTGTCTATGTTTCTTTGGGCGTAATCCACAGCTAGTTTCGTCTTTTTACTCCGCGAAAAAATTGTCGCATCGTCAGAGGGTAAAAATACCTTGGTGTGCCAGTCTTCTTTGTCTCCCGGGAAGTCGATAATTAAAATAAATACGAGGGTCGTCCGGAAAGTAGTACCCGTTTGTACCGTGTGGAGCGCTGGTGAGTAGAGTAGCTGCCGGACAAATTTTAACACGTTTAGTTGTATTTCAGCTGTCTGTGTGCAAAGTTACGCCTCGCTGGTACTGACTGTGTTCTTTCTGTGAGTGTTTATAATGTTCAAGAAAATAGAGAACGCCGCCAGTTGTGAAATTAGGGCTGTGATTGTTGTCGAGCGGCGTTATTCTCCTCCACGACAATGCCAGGCCTCATACGGCTCGGATAACAGAACAACTTGTTCAACAATTCAAATGGGAAACTTTCAACCATCCACCCTATAGCCCAGACTTGGCACCCTAAGATTTTCATCTGTTTACAAAACTCAAGGACTTTTTGGCAGGAAAGAAATTTGAAAGTGATGAAGAACTGAGACTACATATCTCAATACACTGGCGGCAGAGGAGTATGAAGCTGGGATACAAAAACTCGTCACACGTTATGAAAAATGCTTAAATTTGCGTGGTGACTATGAGGAGAAGTAGTTTAAAGTATGTTCTTTACAAATAAAAAAAATGATATTTGTTTAAATGTACCAGTTTTTTTAAATTCCAAAAAGGGGAACTACTTTCCGGATGCCCCTCGTAAGTAGTAAAGGGAGTAAAGTAAAATCTTGTGTAACTGAGGCAGCATCAACGTTTATAGCGAAAACTACGACCTTTAACTGTGCGCGATGCTTCGCTCAGAACGTTTGTTAATTTGTTTCCTGCGTGAGTTAATCCACGGCGTTGGACTAGATAGCCTGCAAGTCAGCATGAGGAAGCACACGTAAGAGGAAAATCAATTATTCCTACTGTCATAACGGTGAGGTAAGGATTTAAAGGCATGTTTATTCTCAGATATTCTATTTCAAATGTCTCTACCCTCACAACACTTCTCTCATCAGCTAAGCAAAATGCTTACCTCATTTCATCCTAATCTGATAGTCAATTATTCGCCAATTTCTGCTAACTTCATGAGCCTCCATAGCTCAGAGGTTAGAGCACTGGTCTTGTATACCAGAGGTCGAGAGTTCAGATCTCTCTGAAGACAATAAATTTGTCCAAGAGTCCATGTTCTGACGACCTCAAAAACATTTTTACGAAACCCACCATACTACTGTATTCAAGATCATGAGAATAAAATTAGGGAAATAGACTGCAGAACGGACAGGTTTAAAATGAAATTTTCCCGCAAACGATATGAGATTGACGTGTGAGCTGCCTAGGGGACTTAGTAATTAGGTTGTTCGATAGGTAGGGTAGCTATTTATTTGAATCACTCTCGAACACTTGTACCTGCATTTAATAAATAGAACTAACAACACGTCTCGCGTGCTTCCTGTGCAATTCATGTTCTCTGTGAATTTTTGTAGTTTCAAGATACATTATTACTCATAATTTACAAAACATTGTAGCCAACCTATAATCTAGCGCATGGAGGTGAAATATTTCCTCCTGAAAGGTATTTATAGATATAAAGGATTTAAGGTATTTATAGATGTTTGCTAATTAAAAAAAGTCGCGGTCTCAATAGCTTTTGTAAATTATAGTGCAGTACATGGTGGTGAAAACTCAACCCCTGCCACACACCCTTAAGGTGGCTCGTAGGGGGCAATATAGATGGTGAAATTCACCAACTCTAATTTATTATTTCCTACGTACATTGGCATCCCTTTGCCTTTAATTGCCTGCTCTTTTCCAATGCTTTGCCTCCCTGTTATTCCTCTCGCAGCGAATTCCTTTCCTTTACTATCACGCCCAGGTCTCGTCAGAGGCGGCGGGATTAAGTCCTCGCCTTCTAAACTGAGGGTCGCGGGTTCGAGCCCCGCCTGAGTGGATTTTTCACCACTCAGGACATGGGTGTTTGTGTTCATCCATTGTTATATGTTACAACACCCGATGTAAAAGACCGTCAGCGCTGTTTTCGGGGATGATAAAATAAATAAAATCTACCTTTCTCACTCATTCAACCCTAAAGTTAGTTTGGATAGTTGAGGGCAGATCTCAACCCGGACTAAGCCACAGGCGTGTGAATTTCACACATTCAGAGTAGGGGGGGCAGTTTCTTTCCCTGGGCCACCTCGCACTCCGAGAAATTTTTATTCAAAGGCTTCCGGATTCCCTAAACCCGGATTTGAACCCGGGACCAAGCGATCAGCAGCCAAGCGCTCTACCCACTAGGCTACCACGCTCCCTCGTGGACTCGGACTCTACCCTTCCTCTACATTACTATCCAACATTATTTCTCCGTCCTCTTCCAAACCCATATCTCAGACGCCCGCAATCTGTTTTCATCCTCTACCTCCAAGATCTACATTTCGCCTCGCTCCATATCAATTTCCTCACCTATTTTTTCATAACGTCTTTGCAAAGAGTAACAGATATTGTTTCTCTCCTGCTAGTGAACGTATTCAGTACTACATCCATTTTCTTCCGGAATGCAGCCCCAGTTGCTAAAAATCTCCATATACAAGGGTAGAAAAACATGGAGGAACTTGCTTGTAAAGAAAGTGCATCCATGATTTTACCTTTTTTTGACTTCAGGGGAAGGAATGCAAGCGCGGGTGGACAAAGGAACTGAAGTCTCTCCGAAGGTACTTCCAGAGGTCCCTGCGGTAGTACCTACTTAATTCATATGCCCACTCATTCATGCCTCTTTCAACCATTATCGCATCAAACTCACAACTGGCGAGTGCCGCCAAGTTATTCTATCCTACACTCTAGTTATTGCTTGGGTGCTATATCGTACATCCTGGTGTTCTGCACCATATACCTTGGTGTTCCTTTACCTCTACAATTTCATTACTTTCACATTCTGTGATTTATCAACATTCTGCATTTCTTGAACTGGAATTGTAACGCATCTAACAATGACTGCAACTCCTGCTATAATTAACGGCAAACGAAAAATAAATGACTTCTTATTACTACGTACATCTTTGATTGATTATAATTTTTACAACTGGCGGCGATCCAATTTATTTTCCATGTACGCTCACCAAATTCTTTTCGTGATGTGAAGGACGACGATAGTTCTATTTTACACTATCGCGGGAGATGCCGCAACCATACGCCAAATCCTATCCACCCTACCCATTGCTGTAATACATCAAACCAATTTGGAGTTCCGGTGAATTTCCATGCCACGCTGTTTGGAATAACGTAACCGGAAATCCCGTCGACTGCCTGAAAATAAAAAGAGAGCCTAAAAATAAGCATCGAGGTAACTGCAAGGCTTCGTCGTGGACTAAAACAGAAGTGAAGCTAATTGGCAGACAAAAATAACACGACTGGGCTAACGTGGTAGAACTTATTAAACGTAATGGAATGAGTTTTGCAGTTTTTATGTCGAATATGTTTAATTAGAATCGAACCAGCTTGTGTTTGCTTATATCATTATCACATTCATAGTTTGCAAATCAAAAATAAAAATGTGTGATAATTTTAAACAAACATAAAAAAATCAGTCAAAAAATTCCTTCAAAAGGAAATCTACATTACTATTTCGTTTACTGATTTTTAGGCTTTACAGTTAATGAAATGAGAATTCAGTTGCTCCCCGGGCTGAGTTAATTTCCATTTGTTAACAAAAAAAAACGCAATTTGGAACGAAAGTGGAGTACAAACTAGAGACCTATGTTAGTCAAACGTGCTAAGCACTGGGTATTAAGACGCCTATGTTAGTTTAACGTTCGTTTAGGTCATAACGGCGGTATTAAAGGGAGTAACACAAGCCAAAATGAGGAAAGGATTCCTTCTCACGTCAAGGGTGATTCTGCCTCATTCCTAGGTCGATTTGAGCACCGTCATCAACTCCAAAACTTTATTTTCCGACGTTCTAGAGCTCAGTGGAGAGGCACTTACGTTTCCCATTTTCAAAAGTCGAGGTGGGGAGCCGTGAGTTGTAACATTTGATGGCAACCTAAGTGCACTGCGGAATATCCACCTGGGTTGTGAGGGGAATTGAAAAAAAACACGCAAGTTTATATCGAGCATTTTTGACTTTTCATTGCCCGTTTTTTATGTAAAACCACCAAGAGATACTGGAAAGAATTTTTACCCGAAGAAGACTGGTAACTTTCATGCGAGGACTAAGAAGTCTCGATCCTCGAAAAGAGTGATGGAAGAAAGGAAGGTAGGCTATGAAAGACGTAGAATGAATCTCACTCACCTAGTATCTAGACTCACCTAGAATGAATTTTCAAGCAAACCAAGAAGATGGGCGTCAACGTAGATGAAAGAAGTCTTCTCGAATTTCGCACCGGGCTAAGCTTTCCATAGCCGACGTTTCCACGACACACTCACTCATCTTCCTCTGGGCTAAATTGAGACTCTAATTTCGCCCCGAGGAAGATGATCCAGTGGCTTGTGAAAACGTCGACTATGGAAAGCCTAACCTGGTATCACACCCGAGAAGACTTCCTCCATATTATCCACTAGGAAAGACTACGGCTTTTCATCGAAGAGGAAGACGTCTTAATATCCATGAACCTAATACAATATAATTATTTCTCGGTAACCCTCATTTTGTTCATACCCGACATAACCTGGCCTTTCCCATCGTTTCCTCGGCCTTTCTGGGAGTCTTCTTCCTTCTGGTTTTGATAACAGACTTCTTTAAACATGTCATCTTTTGAACTTCTGATATCATGGCCCGACCGAGTAAAATCTCGCGCTTTTGGCTTTTTCCATTGCATAAGGTGATTCACACAAATCCCTGATGTCGCTTTCACACTTAATACACCAAGGTTTAAACTCCCTTGTTGGACCAAATATGTTTCTTAATATTTTATTTTCGAAAGTTACCAATATTTTCTCCTTATTCCTAATAATAATTTCTATATTGACCACATCTTCCACCAATTACTGCCAATATACTACGATACTTACATATAATACACACTTATGTATATATAATACCTAAATCTATGTATAATACAATAATACACACCTATGCCCTAGATGGTGAAAAACCATTCAGGTAGGATTCAAACCGGCGACCTACGGGCTAGGAGGTGAGGACGTTATGTTAACTCGTCATCTTCAAACATGAATTTAATATTTTCACTGAAGAATTTTTAGAAGCACCTACTTTTACCGAAACACTAGAAATATCGCTTATTGTCCATGATACAAATCAAAAGTGTAGCATCAAATGCTGGCCTTAAATGCAATGAAACGCATTTTTCTTTGATTCCCTATGTCAGCCACAATTCCCCGAGAAGGCATCGCAGGAGAGGTCAAACATCACCAAATCTCCCCTTCGGTTCTGCTTACCCCTTTAAAGCCTCACCCTTGCAAAAGGCCAAACGAGAAAGACGGCATCCGAAGAGGGTTCGGGGCATAAAAGAAATCCCCCCACGAACTCGATTCCAAAATAAGGATAAATAAGTTTCATCCGGGGTCGGAACTATCCATTCAGGGCTCAGCAGAGGGGATTTTCTTTTTTCGGGGTTGGGACTTTACTTTTCGTCTCGAACAGAAATGAGGAGTTATTTCTCGGAGAATGACAGGCACGATGCTCGCAAATCAATCCGTTTGTCTCGACATTCTCGGTTAACTCCACGTTTAGGCAATGCGGTAACAACTCCATGTGAAAAGCTGCCACGAAAAATATAATTCGCAACCTCACGCTCAGGTATTGCCATCAAGGTGTTCACTGTTTAGCCATGAAGCCGTCATATAATTTGACAGGAGGACGCGTATAACAGTAAGTAGAGAATTCCAATATTAATCACCATTTTTGCTTCATTATTATTACTATACGCGCCAGTCCACCGATTCAGGTAGGCTCGGATGGACATTAGTAGTTATACTTGTAACATTTGCTTTTCATACAACTCTCTCACAAATACTTCCGTCAATTGACGTCATTAGAAATCTCCCAAGAATGCCTCTCATGTCAACTTACGCATTTCAATGTAACAGAATGTGATACTCAGCAATAAAAAACCCATTTTAGATTACGTTATTGCTTTGTTTTTTGATACATGATTTTTTTGCATTATTCATTAACATAAAGCGAAGGACTCAACCTTTTCAGGCATATTATATTATTTTATTATGGGCATAATATTTTTATTTTTCAACCATGAAATATGCCAAAATATCTCAACATTACACCAAAGAAATTGGATTTAAGGCTCAGCAGCCACAGGAAAGCTATCAATTTTTTTTAGTTTTGACAGTATATCAGTATAATCAATATCTTTTTAGCTGAAATTGATTCAAATCCAAAAAAGTAAGACTTGTCATATTCAAAATGTTCCATTTGCAATCTTTAACTCGTACATTTATTTGCCGTGAAATTGAATTAGAGTACTCATCGGTGGTAGGGGAACACAGGGTACGAATTCCCGGCGAGGCGGCATAGTCTCATTCCAATGTGCATGTCCACAACTTAATGCATCCGACCATATTCGCAATAAGAATGATTGTTTTACGTGATAAAACCTATTGTTAAGGCAAGAATATTTTTGGTGCCAACTAAAGAGGCAGTGGAAGGATAGCTTGATGATCGTGGAGTCACACCATAAAAATTGGAGTGGTGTCAAAAACATTAGCGAGTTTAATATTCATGCTTCCTATTCAGGAGTTAACATGCATCTATGGAAGCCCGGGTGAATAGCGTAGCGTTGGCTGTATTCTGATTACCTTGCACATATCTGTAACCCTGAGTGATAACAAGATTTCCTCATCACCTCATCAGGTATTCCACATTAGGATTCCTTATTCCTTTAAGTCAATGGATTACTCGCATACCGATCGAGTTAACCCATTAGCTGCAACGTTAGAAATTTATCAGATTGACTAAATTCTGCAAAAACTGCTACGGGCGTACAGACAGCGTTACGCAGATGTTAAACGAACTAGGCTGGGAGCCGCTAGAGACTCGGAGGCTGCGCTCTAGGCTTAGATTACTTGAGCAATTGAGAATAGATATCCTTCAGAGCGACACGGAGAACATCATATTACAACCCCACTATATTTCCAGGTCCGACAGAAACGATAAATTGAGAGAGATATTTTGCCGAACGGATAGGTATGGGAATTCGTTTTTCCCCCGAACAATAAGGGACTTTAATAAATGCAAGGCGTAATTTCATTAGAGCGTTTCCTTTTTATATGTAAACGGCTGGTGTCCTAACACCCCCCGCCACACGCCTATTGAGGCGGCTTGCGGGGTAGTATGTAGATGTAGATGAATTCATTGGTTGGCTGGGGATTTTGACTTTTACTCACAAGCATAAAAATATTTTTCCCTACAGTGGAAATTGAGTATATCCGGATAGGCATTCTTTCTACAGTAACCAATTTACAGCTATGCAACATTTACAATACAATATTAGCATTAAGCGATGTAAACGTAATAAATATGGTGTTAGATGTAATAACTCAATAATGAATAACACACGTCAAAAATAAAAACGCAAATAAGTGATTTTCAAATAAATGACGAGTCTCAGTTTTCACTCACAAAAACCCTTACGGGAAAACGTTGATGTTAATAATGAAAAGAATATTGACTTTCTGAATATATATTCTAGGACAGCGGGCAGCGAAACTGGAATGTGTGATGAGGGCTCCGGAAAAAAATGGAGAGACTTTTTCTTACGTAAAAATGGAAATGTGCTACTAAATGGGAATATGAATCTATGCATGCTCACAAAGCCGGAATCCGCTGGAATGGCAGCCCACTCGAATAGCTCAGATTCCGCCGTGATGTCCATTAGGAGACACTGAGATGGGTGTTCCGTTTCAGAGCGAAGCTTGAAAGTTGCAAATGGTTCGTACCTAACCCTCGAAGGAAGGCATTTCATCCGATAAAAAGAAAGTTAACCGCTTACTGGACGCGGGGACGTCGTAAACATGGCTGAGATTGCAACTGCACTGATTTCCATCGTCAGTGCACTTCTTTCGAAGGAATCAGGATGGTGTGGAGGCAAGAAAGCTTGCATTCCATCCCAAGGGTCCTGCCGCGGCCGCGGAGATTTTTTCGGTTGAATCCCGATCCCCACTTAGGTGGCATGTAATGTAGTAGTGGTAGGCTTGATATTTAGCTGCGACGACGACTGAGATCATTTTGCACTTCGAAATATAAAATTTTGTTAACACTTGCTCCATGAGCTTAGGAGTAAGATAAACTAGGGGTAAAATTAGTTATAAAAGCATTGTAATAACGACAATTTATTTGAAGGGGCAGTTCATTTTAAAACATAATAGTTCTCATGATTCATTTAGTATTACTTCCAAGGTAGAGGTGGGTCGGTCGCGAACGAACGAATCTAATCGAACGACTCTTTGAGGTGAATTGACGAACTGAATCGTTCATGGTAATAAACCGTCGTTCCTACGACTCGTAACATAGTCCTCTACATGGCCACCACGACAACTATCGAGACTACTCGGCGGCCTTATAGATGTAAATGGGCGCACCATTCGGCAAAGAGGGGAATCAACAGACGCCACGAACGAACGAGGAACGAACGACGACTCTAGTTGAATCAAGAGTTGTCAAAGACTCATCATTTAGTTAGGAATCATATGAGTCGAGGAATCATATGAGTCGAGGAATCACATAAGTCGAGGACTTCATCGCAACGTGGGAGAGAGTCCTTATCCTTGAACGCGCGACGGCAACCTTTTCCCGCCGATCGTCCCTGATGGAGCCGTGATGATGCTGATGTATCACCTTTAATGGAGCGTTACATATTATCATATTGATGCTGCGACGTTCTTATTAATTTGTTTCGATGGATGTTCCTCAAAGCAAAATTTTAAATCGGCCACCGTTACAAAGGATGGTGTTTCGTGCTCAAACAGGACCTCCTTTGCCACCGGATCTGCACTTTTTCTACCTACGATTCCGGCGTACCCAGGATCCCATATGCTACTGACACGGGTTCCATTCTTTGAGAGAGACATTCAGGAAATATAAATATATAAATATCCTTAACTATATGGCGCACGGCTGTTATATCGGATGGGGACTGTAACGCAATCACTGCAGATAAGTAACAAGCCATTCGTGTGCATAACATGCCATGTGGAGATCACTTAAAGTTTAGCACTCTGTCCGTCTGATGGGATAGTAAACTATGAACCCCTTGGGGTCTTTCGTTAAGAGTAGTCCAACACCGACGCCGGGTTTCTCTCCACCCATACTCCTTTATTCAAATTTGAGATGCATGTGTGGAGGAGGATGGGAAGGGTTCAAAATATGGAAAACAAAGCAAACGGTTAAGTGAACTATTTTTGTAGATTTTCGCAGCTCATTGTATATCTTGCTATTCAGGATTTTGGTTCTGCGAGTTATTATTCGGTTAAGTCTTTCACAAAGCTGGAGGGGAAAGTCGGCTGCTGAAAGAGATCAGGAGGCAGAGCAGGTGGATGAAACGAGAGATGAGAGGGTGTTGAACACCATTTACAGTGGGTAAATGGGAGAAATCTACATCTACAGAATACCCTGCAAGCCTTCGCAGAGGCGTGTGGCAGAAGGGGGGTGCTAGGACACCAGTCATGAAAGGGGAGGGAATAGGAAAAGAATGAGGGTGAGAGGACAGAGGTGAATTGTATGCCAACTATGTGTCTTATATTAGTGTCGTGCTGTTTTTTCTATAATCACAAATGTTGCGAGGAGAGAGTGAATTTTTGTACCTATCAGGTTCGGCAGTTTCTCTTATTTTGTCACTTCTGTCAGCCCGAGATATATAGCGCGGGGTCCAAATAATATATCCCGTGTCCTAATGAAACTCACATACCTGAATTGAATAACCTGACTTGAATAACCTCAGCCTCATGCGAAGCCTCCGACTTACTTATAGACTAAAAAAAAGAGTGGTAAAGATCCATAAAACCTACCCTAGTAGGAAGTACTAGAGTTTACAATAATTGTTGCCCTGCTCCCTATTGATGTATTTCTAGGTCAAACAGCTCAAACGCACAATATACCTGAGCTTGGAATATAATAAGGAGCAAGCTACGCTGACCGCTAGTACAAAGAATATATTGACACCTGTTGCCTGTCATTACCTACCATACACAAAATTGCATCAGTTGCCAGCAATAACATCCATTGAAGAGAAGGGGGGAGTACTTTGAGTTCAAGCACTGCACTCGTTGAGTGCGGCTGTCTCTCGCTATCGCTCTCCAGCTGTCCCTCTTTCGCAATGCCTTCCGTCTGTGCGAAGCGTGGCTTGGCCTCTTAACGCAATCAAAAGCCTGTGCAGTGCGTACATTGCATCTAGCAGTATCATCATGCGTGTGTCTCGCTCTCTGAGGAAGATTTAATAGCGTTGGATGAGCTTAATAAGGCCTGGTCTTGTGAAGCCTGTGTTCATAACCTTCGCTCATCCCGTGGTGACGCAACTCCGATGAGAACTTCAACCACTGCCGTAGTCACGGCTGATTCCTCAAGCCTCATTCTCCAAGAACTTCTGAATCGGGTAAGAGAAACTCAGGAGGATCGTTCGGAGCTCAAATCAGCACCTCTGACGATCCAATCTTCTGTCAACGACCACACCAAAGTCATGAAGCAACTGACGGCATCTATCGCTTCTCTGACTGACAATTTGAAGAAGCTTCAGAGTGATTATTTCACACTTTCTGGTAAAGTTGCAATGTTGGAATGTAGCATTAATAAGTTTGAAAAAGAAAATCTAAGAAACGTCATAGAGGTGCATGGCATTGCTTACAAAGACGGAGAATACATCGATGCTTTGGTTATTCAAATTGCTCAAGCCCTTGGAGTCCCAAATGATGCTAGTGACGTTGGCTATGCTTATCGACCAAGAGCCCATGTCACTCCAAATTGTGTTTCAAAACAAAAGTGATAATTCGTTTCCTGAGATCGAGTGTTGCTGCCACTATAGTTAACGCAAGGAGGGTTAAAAGAAACTTTTCCACGGGAGACATTGGTCAGTAACAATTTAATAACGCTCAACCCATGTACAAAAATGAAGCCTCAATCCAATTCAAAAGAAAATACTGCGCTAAGGCCAGAGACCTCAAAAAAGACGGCACGATTAAGCATCTGTAGGTTAGAAACGGGAAAATATATATATTAGGAAGGGGAACGGATGTGAACGCCGTACCATTCTATCCAAAGAGGACATTCAAGAATCTCCTAGGACATGTACCGTTGTTTACCTCCTCACCTGACCTTCAACCCAACTTCCAATTTCCAATCTATACGTATCTTCCATGTCAACTGCAAGTCTCTCTTGGGTCACAGAGATGAATTCAGACATTATTTTAATGGAACTAAATATGATGTTATATTCCTCTCTGAAACATGGCTTCAACCACATGACCCACAACCTATTACTACGAATGATATGGTTAATCTGCCTAACTTTAACCTTATACGGAACGACAGAGTTGGAAAAATGGGTGGAGAAGTTGGTGTTTATATAAGTGTTAACTTGCACTAATTAATCCTTGCCATCTCACAAGCTGAATATTGTCATCCACAAGAATTTATCTCACTTGAAGTTTTCAGTCCCGAAATGTCCAAAATCTTACTCTGTGTACTTCATCGCCCACCTGAAACCGGTCATTTTGGTGATAGGGAAAACGAACTAGACAAGTGTTCTCCCCTCTATAAAAACATTATCATAATTGGAGACTTCAACATTGAAATGTATAAATCTAGTAACATGAGTAACTACCTACAAAATTTATTGGACAGCAATAACTTTCATTTAGTCCCCTATAGTGCTACTCATCATACGGCAACTAGTATGTCTTTTATTGATTTGTGCCCCGTGGATGACGAAGAGAAAATTGCGTCGTACTTGCAAAAACCTGTGCCCTTCCTGTTTGCTTCACATTAGGTACGTATCGTTTTAAATTTTTCTGCAAGCCCCCTCCCTAGTTTTAGGTATCGGGATACTAATAATCTCGAAGCAAACAGACTTAGGAAGACGCTAACTCTCATGTCCTGGTTTCCTGTTTTCCAGTCGAATTTATAGACTAAATGCTTGAGTGTTTTAATAAAAATATCTCACATTGTAATGACTCACTTGCCTTATATTGAATTTGTTTTCCGAAACGCCCTTCCAATCCATGGTTTTCCGAAGAGTTGGAGAAGATTATCAGGGAACGTACTCGCCTTCACCTTGCGTTCACTCGGACCAGAAGCCTTGCGCTGCATGACGAGTGCAAGAAGCTACGCAATCATGTGAAACAACGTATCTATGAATATAAAAGAACCTATTTTTCCAATAAACTTCAACACCCAACACCCTCGTCTTTTCTTGTTTTTGTGTCGGCTTTTGACTACGCTCATTTGAGCTAGATTCTCTCAGAAGTTGGGCCCGTTTGAGTGTGAGTGAGTGATTTCTTGAGCGCTTGTGAGTGTGTTTGTGTTCATAACCCAGGCATCCTTAGCGGGGTCCCATTAGCCCTAGTGAAGGATCCCTATTTGGGTTGAGTGTGTGTGTCTGTGTTTGTCACTGGTGAGGAAGTAACATTCCCGTAAACCACCACAGGAGGGTTTTCTGGTAAAGAGGCTGTGGTTGGTCACTGGCGTTCATTTGCTCTTTTTCCCGCAAACCAATACAGCAATTGTTTGTGTAATTTGACGAGTGGTGCCAATTTATTACGGCCATTGGAGGTTTTTATAACTTCAAACCTAAGGAATGCCACACAGACCAGGAAAGAACTGCATAATCTCGGGATCTTGAGGCAAAATGTTTATTCCCTACCAGCCCACATGACAGTTGGTCAGCTAAATTATCACTTTTGCAATTTTTCTTCCTCCGCTATAGCTTATTGATTTTAGCAAGGCATTTGACCGAGTTGATCACTCGCGTATACTCCTCAAACTGAAAAACTTAAATTTCTCCTGCCCAGCCCTAAACTAGTTTCACTCGCATCTTGAAGGAAGAATGCAAGCTGTCAAAGGGTCAAATAATGAACTGTCATGCTTTTCATCAGTTACCAATCGTGTCCCAAAAGGATTCGTCCTTGGGCCACTTATTTTCTCCATATATATATCAGACATAAGAGACAATATTATACATAACATGCATATTCTATACGCTGACGATCTCCAGTTATATAATCACTCCTCTGTTGACCAAATAAGACACACAATAGCAGCTATTAATGAGGACATAAACTCAATATTCCTTTGGGCGCTCGAAAATTCTCTTGTAATAAACCCTGAAAAGACACAACACATTATCCTGGACGCTAAAAAGAAGATAAGTAATATCTCAACATCCTCCCTAGAATTGTCATTGATGGTCGAACTAATCCTTACAAACACTATTTTGAACCTTAGCTTTACTCTAACATGTAATCTATCCAGGACCATACAAGTCGTTGAAATATGTAACAAGGTCAATAATTTCTTTATCAGCTGAAATGTCAAATACAATTTCTGCCCTTAGCAACCCGAAAACATCTCGTCTCTACCCTAATACTACCGATTTTTGGACTATTGTTCACCAGTCCACTATGACCTAACACAGGATCTATCCCTCTGGAATTGCAACGACTCTTTAATTCATGTGTTAACTTTATTTTTGAAATTCGTAAATTTCGTCATGTCTCCTCCTCCTACTATCAGGAGCTTCGCTGGCTCAATCCAACTCAACGGAGAAAATATTTTTTAGAAATTATCCTTTATTCTATCACAGCAGATAAAACCCCACAGTATTTATATGCCCTCTATAATTTTAGATCCTCGCGCACTACCCGACCTTATAGGTCTATTGGTGTTGCCCTAATTCCTCCAACTCCACAAACTAAAGTCTTTGCAAATTCTTTTCTTGTATCTGGCTCCAATCTATGCAATGTTTTACCACATGATATAAAAACACCAACAGTTTATTATCTTTTAAAAATAAATACTTAAAATACCTCCTTAACGTTCAAATTGAGTAATATTTTGGATCATAATTCGTCAGTAGTGTTCTATTGGTGGTACTTCATTGTTTATTGTTCACCTATTGTATACTCCTCTTTGAAAACTTATTTTGAACGTAATTTAGCTTCAGTTGTTGCATGGTTATATTGTATATTTATTGTACATTTAATTCCTGTCACATAATATGTAAATTACGTCTTGTAACCTTGTTTTTCATATTCTTATGAACAAATAGCTCATTGATTTAATACTTAACAGAGCAGTAGCCTGCACCTTTTTTTCATGCTCCAAGGGTGCTCCCTTTGGAGAAAGTAGGGTGGACGGAAGGGAAGATAAACGAGAAAGTGGATGGTGAGGCGAGGAAACTGCTGGTGGAGATTAGGAGGGGGCAGAGTAGGTGGTTGGAAGAGGTAATGAGGGGTGAAGGAATGGTAAGATCCGAGATAGAGAGGAGGGTGTTGAATGGGGAAAAGGAAGGAAGAGAAAACACTTAATGGACAGGATGATGGGAGGTAAAGGTGAGAAAAACGTATCCTGAGATTAAGAAAAAAATCGTGTAGGTAGAGGACACTGAACCCTCATAAAATTTGGCGAGATGCTTAATGATTCGTACACTGACTTCGTAGCTAAAACAGAGGACAAAAGCACTGATGCATCATGGAAATATTTCTTAGAAATTCTACGCCAGGGAATCAACGAATATATTCCGCGAAAATTGAAATGTGATATCAAAGAACCTCGCTGGTATAACAATGATGTTAGGAGGGACCTTAAGAGACAGAGAAAACTGTACAACTTATTCAAAAAGTCCATTACGTTAGGTGACAAATCGAAGGAACTTGAAGCAAAAGAAAGTTACGCTGCACAACGCTCAAAAACCAAGAAATCAATGCGTACTGCATTGCGAAATTTCAAGAAAAAAGTACTTGGTGAATTACTCGAAGAAAATCCGAAATCTTTTTGGTCATATGCGAGAGAGCTTCAGGGAAAATCTTCAACCGTAGATTCGTTATTTGATAAAGATGGCAAACTTGTCACCGATAATATTGACAAAGCTAACACGTTAAATTCCCACTTCGAAAGTGTATACACTACAGACGATACTCCATGTTATTTCGACATTTCATTCACTGAGGAACCGATGAAAGAAATCACTATTCAATGTGATGGGATAACTAAACAGCTACAGTCGATCAAAAATAGTAAATCTCCGGGTCCGGAGGGAATACCCGCGCGTGTCCTCAAGGAATTAGCGCCACAGATCGCACCGTTCTTAGACATAATATTCAAGAAGTCATTGTCTGAAGGAAAGATACCAATAGACTGGAAACTTGCAAACGTTACACCGATATTCAAAAAGGGAAACAGACATGACCCAGGGAACTATCGACCAATTTCATTAACGTCTATTATAGGCAAGATACTCGAACATATCGTCGTTAGCAATATCATGACGTTCCTGGACAGTCGTAACTTCCTTCATGGCTGTCAGCACGGCTTTCGGAAAGGTAGATCATGTGAAACACAGCTCGCGCTCTTTCTTCATGACGTTCTCAAATCTGGTGAATCGAAAACACAAGTGGACGCATTATTCCTAGATTTTAAGAAAGCTTTCGACACGGTACCTCACAACAAACTTTTATACAAATTACAGTCATGCGGCCTTAACGAAACAGTAGTAAACTGGATACGCGACTTTCTGAGTGATCGTAAGCAAAAAGTAGTTCTTGACGGAATTAGCTCTGATGCAGTTAAAGTGACATCAGGTGTCCCACAAGGAAGCGTAATCGGCCCCCTTTTGTTCATTATATACATAAATGATCTATGCTCTCGAATTAGCAGTAAAATACGTTTATTTGCTGACGACGCTGTCATCTATCGCGAAATTAATGATCACTCTGACTTTGAAATTCTATCATCGGATTTAAACAACGTTCATGTGTGGAGCCAAGAGTGGGGACTCGAACTTAATCTGAGCAAATGTGCGGCGGTACATTTCTTGCGGAGGTCGTCCAACTATCCCCGTGTATATGCTGTGGATGGTGTTAAGATAACGGCGACAGATGAAGTTAAGTATCTGGGAGTTACGATAACCTCAAACCTATCGTGGGGAACACATATAAGAAATATTTGTGGCAGAGCTCTGAAGAAGCTAGGATTCGTCAAGCGTATTGTGGGAAGATTCTCAGATGAAAAAGTAAAAGAGAGGTGTTATTTCGCACTCGTCCGGCCACACCTTGAATATGCAGCAAGCATATGGGATCCGGTGCAGAAAGAATTAATTCGGGAACTTAATAAAATACAAAGGAAAGCTGCGCGATTCGTCAAAAACTGCTACGGGCGTACAGACAGCGTTACGCAGATGTTAAACGAATTAGGCTGGGAGCCGCTAGAGACTCGGAGGCTGCGCGCTAGGCTTAGATTACTTGAGCAATTGAGAATAGACATCTTTCAGAGCGACACGGAGAACATCATATTAGAACCCCACTATATTTCCAGGTCCGACAGAAACGATAAATTAAGAGAGATATTTTGCCGAACGGATAGGTATGGGAATTCGTTTTTCCCCCGAACAATAAGGGACTTTAATAAATGCAAGGCGTAATTTCATAGAGCGTTTCCTTTTTATATGTAAACGGCTGGTGTCCTAACACCCCCCGCCACACGCCTATTGAGGCGGCTTGCGGGGTAGTATGTAGATGTAGATGTAGATGTAGATGAACAGAACTGCGGACAGAACTGCGTCTATAAAAATCTAGAGAATTTTTACTCTCTCCCACTTCCACCTAACTTTACCACTAGATTATACTTATAATAATAATGAAGAGAAGTAGTATGCTGAACCAAATAAAAAGATAGCGTTCGTAAGTTTTGCAATTCTAACTACGCAATCAATGTGAGAGAATAGCATTGATCTGCCTACGCAAAAAAAGGCAAGTTTTATTAAATATTACGCGTAAGTGTTAATATGACAGGCAATTCCCTCCATAGTCAAAAAATCCAAATTAATGTCTATTGAAACTAATATCTTTGGAGGGGTTACAATGGTGATGAATCAAACAAACAAATGAAAACAATACTAAAAAAAGTAACCCAAGGGAAAAATCGCAAGAATTCGATGATCAAATCGATGGAAGAGGACGAATGAAGAAAATGGCTCTCTTTTAGCAACTGGAAATGCGAAGAAGATAAAAAAAAGAAAACGTTTGCAGTGAAGATAAAAGTAAGCACACACAAACACAATGTTTCTATTCCCGTCTTCCAGCGGAACCTCACCAGTTCGCACGTTTCTTAAGGACAATGGGAGTGAAAAATCGTCGCTTCTTATCGACCCGAAGCAAACTTCCTCCCTTCTCCCAAAAGGGGGATTTTCATTTAAAACATGGCGCTTTAAAGAAGAGCCAAGAGTGGGAGTGGAAGAGCGATCTTTGGAGTTTTATTTTTATTTTTGAGAGAGAGGTGACGTGGCAAAGTTCAAGCCGTGCCACTACTTGCCGTGATTGCGGCTATATTAATCCCTCCTCGCCTTGCGAGCCCCTTATAGGAAAAGAATGCCCCCCTCCTCCAACGTTCGTGAAGTGACCGTAGCCTCGAGATGATCACAACCTCTTGCAAAGGTTTCGCACAGATGGGCGAAAATATCTCGGCAATAAACGGGGAAATTTGTCAAAATGGACGAAATGTTCCGAGAATGTACGCTACATTTTATCCACGAGCAATAAAAGTTTGGAGCTTGTTCTTGAACATTTTTTTAAATGGACGAAAATTTCAGAGGATTTTCCGACAAGCTATCTTCCAAACTGAAGAAAAGTTGGGAGAATTTTCGCGAAAATTTGTCCTAAAATGAACTTAAGGCTTGATAATTCTTGCGAACATTCGAAAATGGATGATGCCTGGCTAGGAGAATGGGCCGCAAACAATTTTCCGAATGATCGCAAGGTTTGGGAAATGTCCGAGAGCATCTACCCTAATGGACGAAAAGCCTGGATAATTCTCGCGGACAATCTAACAACTTGAAGGTATAGAGAATATTCACGACCATTTTTTCCAATGAACGACATGTTTGGAGACTGTTCGCGATCATTCATCCGAATTGAAGACTTTTTTGAGAATATTGGGGAACGTGAATGCCGCTGTGAAACTATGGGCACGACTACTTCCAACAAAGAACTATTTTAAGAAAACCCTCGAAATTCGAGAAACAAAAACGGATTTCCGATCGATTACAACATGTATTAAACCACAGAATCAAATAAATATTAAAGCTACGAATAATTGAAGGATTAAACTATAAACTAAATATGGTTAAGGCAAAATTGATGGAGAAACCTAAAGCAAGCAAAAAACATGAAAAATTAAAACACGAAGCAAAGCTTAGGTACATTATAGTTCCAGCAGAATGTATTGTTTTAGCTTGAACCCGAAGAAATAGTTGCATAGTGATTCCATGAAAGGAAGTACCCGTACCCATTACAACATCACCATTTGGAGTAATACTTAAATTTATCGAACATCGACAACTATGGCTATTTCACACTTACTGTCTGTCACTTCCAGACAGGGGCAACAACACTTGGAATAGATAGGAGGATAATCTCTCCAAATTGGAGCTGAGTCCAGCGATTATTATCTTCCGCGATCGACCGGGAATCGGAGGTTTCACCGTTGCAGGTCGCTGCCAGTCACAATTTAGAATTCTAGCAATTGGTTTGTAGGTTTTCGGATAACCATCGCCTACGCTTACCCTAGATTAAGATCACTTGGAAATTTCACTCACAAAACTACCTATTAGTCCTGCATAATATAATAGAAAACACTCTCCTAGAAAAAAACTAGGATGATTATCTTCGACAAGAGGTATTCTAAAAGTATGCGAGGAGAAGGATAAAAAAAGTAAGCTCCTGGTAAAGGAGAACCCATGAGGAGGAGTAGGATATTTTAAGGGTGGAAAGGAAGCTGATATAATTTCAAGGGCCGTAGACAAATGATGGATGACTTAATAATCAGCTTAAGAATTAACTGTCGGCGACGTGAATTTTTGGAATACACTCTTCACGAGCAGAAAAAACACTACAGACCAAGATCTTCCACTCTTTTTTTATTGCTGCTGGCCTCATCGGTTACGTGGACTCACATAATTATCAAATATAGCATGTACTTACCTTTTAAAGATAGGTATTGTTTAGCCTCGTGAAACCATCAATCAGGTCATCGTGTTAGATTTCACATCATTATCAATGGTAGGTTATCTAACTTTTATACTGATGTAAAAACCATCGAAACTGGTGACGTCTTCAAAAATATAGAAGTGTGGAAAACTACGAAGCATTATTTATCCTCGTGAGGTTACGACATGCTGAAGAAGATGATAGAGGGTATGCATGAACGGTATGATAGAAGCAAGAAGTTACGAAGAGTTTAAAAGGGATTTAAAACTGAGAAATAGTTTTATGAAGGAAACACAAGAGAGGGCTTCACACTCTAGAGAGAATTACAAGCAGGACAGTCAATGGACTTAACACATTCATTCGGCAGAATATCAACACTGACACTGAATCAAAATCTCGTAATAATAAATCAATACTTACTAAAACATTCCTATAAATTAACCTGAAAACAATATCATTAGCGTTGACTTTGTGTACAATCCTACGCGGAATCATGGGGGGCTGTCTAATGTGAAACAAACTCCTTGTGTGGAGTGTGCTAAAACTTTGTACCTCCAATCTAAAACGGCTCGGAAGCCGAGACCAACATGAAGGCAATCAGGTAGAAATGCGGTGATCGACACTTTACAAGCCCGGATCACATGATTCCATTTCAAGACAAGCCTGAGAATCGGAGAAAGGGCCTGGTCTCATGTCATCCCACCTTGACTTTCATCTCTCAAGTTACTGGCTAAAAGTTACACGGGGAAGGACCAAAAAGTCACCGTTGTGACGAAAAGTCCATTTCTAGAAAATAAAATTCTCAGCGACAAAAGATAATTTTTCTAATCTCATAGAACTATGTAACCAGCGACGCAAATAGCTTTAAAGAGAGTCACATCGCTAAATAAATACATGAGTGTACGAAATTTTCCTCAAAAAGCAGATCTCTGAATTGGGATACGAATCTAGACTCTTCAAATTCGCGCGGATGAATTTCCCCATCAGAATATCCGAGCAACATTGACTTATCGTTTGAGAATGCTGCTCGCCGGCTTTACTTTTTTTTCTCACTGACTGACTCCACGAAGTAGATCACGCATCACAGTAATAATTCATAGTTACGATCAAATTAGCAAATGTCAGACTTAATAGAGCCAATCACACAAAATAGGCCAAAATTAGAGAAAAAATTGAATTATATGGGAAGTATAAAAATTTCATATTTTCTGTAATTCATGAAAACTATTTACTTTTTTGCTTTGATATTGAGTATGGAAATCATGCGCAGTAATAAAAATTAAAAGCTATATTTATTTCCAGCAGATTTCATTTAATAAAGGGCTACAGTTAATTAATTTAATTGATGAGGTAACCAACGAAAACCTATTGCAAAACAACAGTTGGAGAGAGAAGCCTAACCAAGGTCTTGAAAAAAGAAGACAAAGATTTCATGAGCCACTTTAACCTGAAAAGCTATTAAATATGAAAAGGAAAACTTGATTGGAAAAGAAGGACTTAAGAGGAATGATGCAATCTTGAGGATTAATTGTAATATTATAAAAAAAGTGGAAGTATGAAGGAATGAAAATGCTTGCGGTGCAGTATAGATCACTTGGTTACCATTAAAGTTGCCCGAAAAATCGATAGACTTTTCCCAGTATCACTATTTTGACATTCCTATACTGAAGTGTGTATAGCCTTTATTTTTATGAGTCCATGAAGGCTATAAAAGAAATTCTTTTAGAAGAATTGCAGAAATGACAAAAATATAAAAAATCTTTAAAAAAATTCCCATGATGTAAGAACCCTGATAATTATTGTACGCATTGAGTTACCGTCTGATGTTATGGTATTTACTTCCTTTCCACTAAATTCGTGGTCACATTCACGGATCCATAACGATTTTTAATAAAATATTATGGTTGGTCCTTGACTTCTAATTGATAATTCACCTCAAAAATAAGTTTCAATATCAGCATTCATCACTCCTAAGATTTGTCAGCTGCACTCTACCCTGTAGCTCCGCACTCCAATCAGCTAACCTTTATTATTACTTCACACAGGCATGATAGCTTAAATGAAAGTGTCCAATAAGTGGGTCTCTTCTGCTTCCCAGACTTTTTATTAAACATTCATTCACCCAAATCTTCGTAGGGCTTCTTCATTAACGATTCTCTAAGTCCATTTAATGTTCTTCATTCTTCTTCGATAACACCACATTTGCTCCCACACCCTCCATTGCTTTCATCCTTCTTTGTTCTGTAGAAGTTATCATCCAAGCTTCATTGCTACACAAGAGGATATTCCAAATGCATGCTTTTAGCTACATAAAACTATCACAATTCCCAACAAAGACGGCCAAACCAACCGGAAAACTCTACGAAATGCCGAATTAAGTTTTAATAAATACGAAGCTTAGGAAGACACGCAAAATAAACACGGAAATAATAACGGATCACTTTCAAGGAACAATGAATAAATAATTTCCGATGGAAAAAACCGTGTTTAACCAAAGAGGATGCACTAGCATGGTACGAATAGAAATGAATGACAAGTTGATTGAATGGTCGGCCCCAAACGGTTAACATTGATGATTCGTTCTCTGGCCAGGTCAGCGGTGAAAAATACACCGCTAAAAGTGGATCGATCACTAGAACCAATAATCCAGCGACGGAAAAGGAATCCCTACCACCAGTCCCCTTGATTTCACCCGCAACATCCTTGAGTGATGGATTCTTTCACGGTTCGCGTCCGCCCCAATGGAAAAGAAATAAGGTTTGCTACGTCCGCTCCATCGGACTGAGAATGCCGAAGAAGTCAGGTTAAGGCTTTTCAGCATGGGTTACCTCGACCCGTGGGCGTGTTCTGAATGGAGCGGACAGGCCGCGGTTCCCCCGAAAGACTTCCTCTACCCATTCTCCCACTTATCCTGGCTCTTGAAGCCGCCTCCTCCTCTGAGTTCGACGCTATTTTGAGCAAATCCACATCAGCCATCATCCTCGGTGTTCCAATCCTCAAATTGCTGAATTGTATCCCTCCCTTCTTCTCTTATCAGAGCAAATTCTATCGCACCACGATAATTCTACTTTCTCATATAATTTTTATCCCTCATAAAATCTTCAAGAATAAGGTGGCTGGGACATGTGTGAAGGATTGGTAGGAGAGTGCGGTGATAGGGTAGAAAAGAAATTACTTATCAGCGAACCAGGAAGAAGAAGATAAAGAGGAAGCTAGGTTGGTTGAACACGAAAGCTAGGTTTGGTTGGAGGAGGTGGAGGAGGATTTGAAAAATTGGGAGGCGGGAGATTGAGACAGAAAGCAAAGGAACAGCAAGACGATGATGAAAAAAGACAAGCCCTTATAAGGCTTTTGAATTGTTCTAAATTTGAGGATAGTTAGGAGTATACTTTTTGAACTCCTTGAAACCTACCGTTTTTTTACAAAAAAGAATTATTCGTGTAATTTTGAAAAAAGAACAGATTTGAAAGATCCTTCACACTCTTTCTTCATTTAGGTTTACTTCCATTGAAGCATTTATATATTTATAAGGTTCTACGGTGTTTTTACACTAGAAGTGGTAACTCTGGAATATTTCTGTGCCTGCATTCTCCCTTTACCCTGCGTAGTATACCCTTACCCAAACCAAATTTGACGATATTTAAAAGATGTTTTTGTATGTAGGACCAAAGGTATACAATCTATTACCCCATTCATGCATTGATACTAAGTCTGTGAAAATGTTTTCGGAAAATGTACATACATTCTTGGCTTCTCACCAAAGACAGTGTAAGAGGAAATATTGTTGTAAATATTGTTGTAAACTTGTTATAAGTATTGTTGTAAATATTGTTGTAAATGTGTTATAATTAACTCCATAAGTCTTCGTTAGTAGCTTCTTAATGTACGCACTTAAATTGTTAAATTGTTAAGTAATTGTCTTAGTCTCACTACATGAGCTTCATTTAAGTTAAAAGTGTTACATGTTATAACATGTTACTATTTGATGGTAGCCTTAAACAGGTTCTCTTATTGATAATGTAATGTAGCATGCGTAAAAATATTATCGAAAATGTACAGTCTTGGCTTCGAGCCAAAGAGAAAGAGGAGGAAATCTTGAAGTAAATGTTTTATAAATAACTCCATAAACTGTTAGTAGGTAGCTCCTTAAGGTACGCACTCACATTGTTAAGTAATTGTCTAGGCCTCACTACATGAGCTATATGTAATTTTAAGTGTAAGCATAACGTGTTATTACTTGATGGTAGCCTTTAAACAGGTTCTCCTCCAAGGATATCTAAAGGTACTCAAAATTTGCTATTGAAATGTATTTTGTGTATGTAGTAATAAAATTACTTATTATTATTAGTTTCCAAATTATGTTAAATATTAAAGAAAACAACTTTTATCGATAAAGTACTCGATAGCCGGGTCTAGGATTTTGGCAAACATTGATAGAAAGGCAGTTCTAGAATAGGAACATTCATCAGAGTAAGAATAAACAGAGAGCAGAACAAATTAAGTTCAAAGAACAAAGTAAGTTCATATAAGAATCACCGCCCTTTTGGGGATACGGCTTGAAGTTAACCAATAGTTTAAACGAAAAGGAAACTGGGTAAAATATTTTTACGGTCGGCATTAGTCTTTCCACTGATCCTTTGTAGACTTTGATCCAACATTGATCCTTTCTATAAATGACGGAGTGGTCTAAGGGAAAAGTAGGCAAGCAAAGTAAAAACATTTGCCGAGTAAGTAGGTCAAACACCATAACGGCAGATGAAGAAAACAAGTTTCCATCCTCGGACATTTCTAGCCGACTACTTTAACACTAGACCACTTCGTCATGTCTACAGATGCTCAATTTCAAAATTTATTATGAGAGTAAAATATTTAACCTTGTTGTTTGTTTAAACAGTAGGGTTTAGAACCTGAAAAGTGGGGTGATTAGAAAATCACTAATTTAGAACATGCTAAAGTTCATCAAAATGCGAGACCCAGCAATTGAATACTACTCCCTTTTTTATAATTAATGTAAGCGCTGAAAAATTTCTCAGAGAAACATATTGGTTGTAATATTAAGACGAGGAAAAATCTTTTCGACGTCTCTTCTGCTTCAATCTTGCTCCACATTGAAACTCCTTCGCCGCTCCCAGTCTGTCGAATCCATCAATGCTTCATTTGTTTTTTTAATCGAGCCCGTCCCACTTCATTTGTGTATCCGACTCCGTCCGGTTTGCTCAATTCAATCTCCTCCAAAACTGTAGACAAAAATTTCCATTCTATTCATCTCGTCCTTCATGAATAAGCGAGTCCACGTGGTTACTCCTTCGTTAATGCTTTCAATTCAGTTTTACGTAAGTCTGTCGGAAGCCTTTAAATAACTCAGCAAAATGAACAAAGTCACGTAAAGCACCGCATCAATACTTCTCCTAATTATTTCCGTAATCAAATTATAAAACATCAAAGGAATAAGCAAAGCGAGTAGGAAGCAACATATGAACGAGACGGAAGCGAGATTAGTACGCAACTAGGAATGGACAGCATTTGGGACATCAGAATAAAATGGAAAAGTTTTCTAGTCTTTTTCTGGTAACCATAAACAGAACAGCGCATGCGGTATATTAGCGACAAAAATAGCGCCCCCTCTCCTTTTTAGATGCAAGCCAGATTCATTCGGATATTCAAATTCGGCTATGGTTATACAACCTCATTGAGACACCAGTGATCGACTCAACCTTCCGTACACCTCCGTTCCCTCCTTTCCTCCATTCTCTCCCTCTCGCCTCTCCCTTTCTTCCACAGTAGTTATTCATCCTTCTTTAAACACCAGTGATTGACTCGACCTTCCATATTACTCCCCCCTCCTACCTTCTTATCCTCAACCAGTGGCGGATACATATGGGGGGCGCGGGGGACGCCCCCCCCCCTTGCGGGGCCGCCCGCATTGCCGCCCGCGCCGCCCCCGCCAGTCAGCCCGCACGCTATTCGTTCGTGTCTTTCGTCAGTCGAGTCTGAGTCGAGTTATCGAGTAGTTGTACTTTCTTATGTAGCACGCGCGCGCGTCCGCGTCATCGTATTTTATACGTTTCTGTCTGGCACATAAATAGCTAACCTACGAGAAAAGTCACGGACATTCTAGTGATCTCGATACGTTATTCTGTCTGGCATTTATTCGAGAAAAATCGCGAATATTCTACTCTTTGTATTTGTTCACACTCCTTAAAAGTCTGGAAGCGAACATTCTGGCACCGAATGTTCTTGAAACAACCGAGCTACATAAATAAGGGAAGCAGAGTCGCTGCCAGGCAGTCAGTTTGAAAGCTAAAATCGTCGCGATAACTTGCGCCCCCCCCCCCCTTGAGTTTTTTCTGTATCCGCCACTGTCCTCAACCATATATATATACCTGACCACCTGATAATATGTTTTACCTTGATAATGGCACATGGCTGCTGAAACCTGGGTCGGCTAGTTTAAATAAAAAAGTGTGGATTAAAACAAAATAATTTTTTAATCATGAATGCCTGTGACTTCCACAAAGTTAAGCCTGACACAATTTCTTAAGCTATTCAAAGTCTAAGGTCGTGCAGAAAAGGGTGGCTCTTATTATTCGGTAAGTTCTTTTATTCAGCGGGAAGTTTCTGAAAATATTATCATTTTATGAAATATTTTCAACGGTGAGATGATTAGTTTCGTCTCAGTTTCACTTCCGGAGCGTCATTAGGAAGCGTATGCTGCATGGTGGATAATACTCTTAGCTGCCGACGCAAACTAACTTTTTACTCCATTTCTACTCATAATCTATATATATATATATATATATATAAACACAAATATAAATATACTTTGAAAACACAGGCACATGAAAATAAAAGGACACTCACAGAATAATTTACGGGACGTTTCGACGGGCGAGCCGTCTTCGTAGGCGACAAGAGACTAACTAGTGGTCTGTTACCTCGGGAGGGGGGGGGGAAGCGGAACAGGAGAAGGGAGCAGGAGCAAGTATATATAAAGAAGAATGTTTGTCTGTTTGTCGTTTGTCCGTGTGTCTTTTATACAAATCTATAGTTTTACTTCCACCACGCAGAAAGTTTGCAGGCTAATAGTTCAAGACAGGAGGAACATTATAGGCTATTTTAAAAAGATCTCAGGGCCCCAAAAAGGGGCCCTTTGGTGGTCTAGGCTACGTATGTATTGGGTTTGGTGCGGTGGCGTCGTTTTTTGCTTTTTAAAATTACGTTCCGAAAAAATAGAGAAAACACCCTAACGTTAGCCTAAACGTCACAACGTTGGGTAATTCAGCTAGCAAGTGTATTATTTAAGGATGCAGCTCATTGTAGACCTACACATGTGCAGACTTGTGGCGTCAAGTGACAGAGCTCTGCAGTGACTAGAGTCAGAGAACGAGGCAGGTGAATAGGGTCCGGGAAGCAAACCGCTCAAACGCATAGCGCCGTATGTCACGCGCAGTCAAGTGCTTGCCAGTATCTCAGTAAAGCCGCCAAAGAATACGCCAAAATGGTGGAAAGTTTCGTCCCAAAAGGACGTAATGATGGTTACTTAACAGTGGCTTAATTACCAGAGAAATGATGATTTCACCCGAAAAAAAAAAAACGGTCATATTGAACCATCTGACCCCTGGTGCACGGCGTGTATGGCGGGTCGCACAGCAGTTAGACAGAAACACATGTGTTTTTACATCTAATCGATCATCTACATCTACATACTACCCCGCAACCCGCCTCAATAGGCGTGTGGCGTGTTAGGACACCAGCCGTTTACATATAAAAAGGAAACGCTCTAATGAAATTACGCCTTGCATTTATTAAAGTCCCTTATTGTTCGGGGGAAAAACGAATTCCCATACCTATCCGTTCGGCAAAATAATCATCTTTAGTGCGCGAGTTTTGCTGCCTCTAGAATTTCGAAAAATAAACACCGCCCTATTGCACAACCCTGAATATTTTCCTAGCATCAAGAATTTTCGAAACACAAATTATTATTGATACTGTCAGGGTGATCAATCGGTTAAGTTAGGCTAAAATAGAACAGAGTAAAAAATACTATATTATTACAGGCGCGATCCCGTATCTGGTATAAATAACAATAATTTATAACCAGCACACACTCTTCGTTTATATATTAAAAGATATCCAAATATACTCTCAATCTGGACCTAATGTGTGCAGTATTTTTTAGTCGGTCTGTTGGACACTTGGGGGAGACGACCAAGAACTGAGTTCATTTGCGTCATTGACGACCAAAGAAGTAGGTTGGCAAGGAAAATGTCATTTGGGGAATGGAGGAAAGTTGGAGAGAAATCGGGCGTCAGTATCAGTATATTGTTAGCGACAGGTGCCAAGTGATTCAATAATTAACGTCCCATCTGACGGCCGGAGAACTGAACTGGAAGTATCCTCCACATGGCACTCGAGTAAGGTTCGCGATTCCTATGAAGGATCTCCGTCACCGCTATGATTCGAACCCGGACCACCAGGATAGAAAGTCATTAATCTAGCCGCAACACTAACCCGACCCCATTTTAAAACTGAAATAATGAAAGATTATGCCTAATTTGAAATATATACTGAATAATAAACCCTCATGATAAGCGTGGCTTATGAATGTTCGTGCAAATATTCTCACGCCACGATTAAAATCCTAGTTTAAATTTTTAAAAATCAACGATAAACTTTCTTTTATCAAAGAATTGAAGAAACAGACATTACTCGACTGGCCCCCGTTTAATATGAGTACGCTGGCTTGCTAATCACATTTTAATGGGGAACCTAAAGGTCGAATTAAATAATTAATCAATAATTCATTATGAGCTGAGCACCAAAAAAACCCTCATTCCAACGGAATCGTACGGTGTAGTCGAAATTTCGAGCAAAATATTAACTGATCGACGGTCCCGATGTACGTATTAGAGCAAATTAAGTAGCAAACCAAATAAGTAATTTAGACAACCAATCTGAAAACTTTCCAGCTGGGTAACTTGAATAAGAGACTGATAATACGGTAGATACTACGGTGTAGTATACTACGTAGTATTAATACTACGATGTGGTAGGTCGAGTGAGTAAAAGATTAACTAATAAGAGTACTAACGTTTCTTGGTGGCGTAAGATCAAAGAAGGGAAATGGGGCATAAAGGCTGATTGGTATATCTGATGACACACGATCTTTGGTCTCAAGATACCGCGTCTTTTCTTAATAGATATTATTGTGATATGAAAAGAAAGTTCTTACATTTGAAGCATCATTACAAAGTGCAACACATTATCATACGCCGGAAGGCGAACGAAAAATGATTTAAGGACATTATGATAAAATATCAAGATGCCTACGTTCAAATAATTATTATTACTGCCAACTCCCATAAACAGGCGTGACAGAACAGGTTATCTCACACAGCCATTAATTGCCTCTTTTAAGTTCTTGAGTCCTACCACGAATCGTTTTCCCCTTACCCATTCACTTGAGGAACAATGAATGCAACGTTGATGTAATTTGAAAGCACAGGCGTCACTGATTAAGTGATGAGTAGGGAAATTGCCACTTCCACGAATTAAGACCTTTGCGTAAAGTAATTATAATCAGTAGTTGGTCATTCCAAATGGAATGTTTCCCTGGACCGGGAATGGAATGAACCAATTTTGGACCAGTGCGCAAACCAAGCGCATTCCTAGGCGCAAGGGAAATTTTGGAGGACCCATTGGAACTTGATTTTTCATGTATTAAAATATATGTTGATATTTTATTTTATTCAAAATGCATGTAATATATACTTCTATATGTAATATATCATACATATGCATGTATGCGCAATGTATTGTGTATATAAGTGTGCCGAAGATAATGTGACGCCGAAGAAAGATACATCTTGAGACCAAAGATTGAGAGCCGTCATGCACACCCATCAGCACTGATGCCTCATTTCCCCTCTTATATGTTATCATATCAATTTTATGTCATTTTTTTAAAGCTGAATCGACCAAAATAACGCTACATTCTGCATTTCAATTGACAAAAACTTGAATTGAGTCGTTTTTATTTCACCTTTTAAACATTTACCAGGTAAAAGCGGCTTAAATACCGCGACACCAAAAATCTAACAAGAAAGAATGAAGGAAGGAAATCTAACAAGAGGAATCTTGTAAGAAGGAAGGAAACCAGCTTTTAATCGTTTCATTATCACTTATTTAATATTTTAAGTTGATTCGACAGAATGTATTTGTGTGTATATATAATCGTGATAATTTACTACTCAATGGTGAAGATCAAGTAATATTTATTAAACAACCTTTGCTTTCTTTGGTCATAACATATTTTTTGTTGCTTCTTATAATTTTTCAATTAAAAGTTCTTTACTATAATTTTATCAAAGGCAATGCTTGGTCAAACCGCTGGTATCCCCGCTACAGTTATGCCATAAGGGCTACCTAATGCTTCATATCCACGTATGTTCCTTATTCTGTAAAAAGTTTGAAGCAATTAAATTTATTCTTAATCTTGGTGCTGTGTTCCGTTAGACCTGTGGTTATTAATGGTTCATAAACATGGACCATGACCACTGCAGAAGAAGAGCTACTTAAAAGATGGAAAAGGAAGGTACTAAGAAAGATTTTTGGTGCAGCAACGGAAAGCGGACAGAGGAAAATACGGAGAAACAGAGAACTGGAGGAACTCTACAATCATCCTAACATAGTGGCAGAAATTAAGAAAAAGATAGGTTGAGTTAGTATCATAATGTGTTAAGATGGTTAGGGCATGTTGAGGGAATACCTAAGGATAGGATGGTGAAAATGATAACCTTGTAAATCCTGGTAAAGGAAGATTGAGATGAAAAACTCAGAAAAGATGGTTGGATGATGTAGAGGATGATCTGTGGAAGATGAGAATAAGAAGATGGAGAACGCATGCAGGAGATCGTGATGTCTGGGCTAACATTATTGGAGAGGCTAAGGCCCTACAAGGGCTGTGACGCCAATGATTAAGCAAATGTACCATCACGGTCCATCGAGAATATGGGGATCGGGATGGTCCCATGGCAACAGTACTGGCTTCCCCAGGGACCGGGCTTGATTCCCGGGATAGGTGGAGATTTTTAATTGGAATTTCGTTCCCTTTCTTGGGTGCTAGTAAGCGGAGACCACTTTAAAGCGTAGCACTCCGTCCTTCGGGTGGAACGTTGACACTCCTTGGCGCCTTTTCCTTAAGATCAGGATGATGCCAACGCCGGGTTTCTCTCCACCCTTCCTTCATTCTCCAAACTATCCACCTAGCCTTGCATGCGCAAAAGTCCCCTATAGGCGGTAGCCTCCAAATTACCTACAAAACATTGAGAATATCAACGCAAAAGTTCCAGGCGCAGGCCTACAAGTTTGTACGCGGACAGTGGGGGATGATGAAATGGAGGAGGCGAAGGGGAAAGTACGGAGGGAAAGAGAGGAAGGCAACGAGAGAGAAAGAGAGGGAACATAAGCTTAGGCAATTAGACTGCAGAACGGACAGATTTAAAATGCCATTTTTCCCGCGAACGATAAGAAACCACAACAGCTGCCAATGAGACTTTCAACTAGGTTTGTCAAAAGTTAGTGCAACTAGTTAGTCGATTTACTCCCTGATACTTGCATTCTTATCAGCTACCTAATGCTAAAAGCACGCCGTGCATGTTTGCAGTTTAACTCTTGTATCTCTGTCCATTTATTTCGTTGAACAATACATTAATATAACCGATCCCTTTAAAACTGGAGCATACCTTGGAAGAAGGAACTTTGAAGTCTCAATATCGCCCCAATAAAGACGTTTATCTATCTATCTATCATACCTAAGCGTAGTGGATACTAGTAAGGTTTCGGTTCCTGACAAGCATTAGCGATTTATGCCTATGCATCAATAGTCGTAGTTACATTAACTTTAAAAGGGGGTTTCGCTGTAGTATAGTGTGATGCATGTTGGTGAAAGCTCACCCACTGCTACACGCCCTTTAGGTGGATTGCAGGGTATTATATATAAGAGTGAGGGAGGGGAACCAAACTTTTTCGCGAAAAAGGCTCAAGGTACATGAAAGGCAAAACGTTTAAAATAACTCATCGCTATGAATTTACCAAGGACCCTATCTTGAAGTCTCATTGTGAGACGATTCTAAACGGGATGACAGGTAGTGGTGAGTCATCCCACTTCTCGAAGCGCTTGTGTCGGCAACAATTAGAATGATTTTCTGACCCTCGGCACAAGACAACCTAACTCTTTCGTTTCGCATGATTCTGAAAGTTCAGTAGCCCATTTTCAAACATCGTCCACTGCGCAGCGCCAGGAACTTTTGCGAGAGCTATAACAATAAGTTAAATGCATGACATTATCATCTTCCACGATGAATGGCGAGGAATGCATTGCAAATTAATAGGGAATTGTAAAGGATAGGGAATCGGAAGGTAATAGCTGTAGCACCAAAAATACACTGCAACCAAAATATCCACAGCACTATATGAAAAATGTCCATATTAAATGGGTATTAAACTGTACAATATGCTTCCCATCTCTTTCAAAACAAATCAATTAGCTTTTACGCAATGTTTAAAAGCAAGATTTGTAAAAAACTGTCTCGTAAATCATATTCAAAGAGTATTTTGATGACATATTTACAAACGAGTTGTAATAATGTATTCATGTTCTTGCATAGATGGATCATTTTTATTGTTTATAAATAGTTATTCTATATTATATTTCTCTTTGTACGCGATTAGACAAGTCAGCTACTAACCAAAACTTCTTCAGCTAAATGCTTATTAAGTGTTATTTGACAATAAATGTATTGCAATTACAATAGCATTAGGTCCATAATTTTATTCCCTATCCAGGACAGGACGGCTTCAATGACGCTCGACACCAGTATGTTCCCACAGAAATTGTTTTTGAAGTGGGAATCTTGGGTAGCTAAGCGATTAGCGAATTGGCCGATGGTCCGTGATTCTATTCTCGGCCCAGGAAAACCATGTTCCACTAGCAATTCCAAGTAACACAATAAATATTATTTTCCGCACCTGTCTAAAAAATGGTCGTGGCAATTTCCCCACCATTTTCTTTATTAGTGACGTCTGTGCACTCAATTTACATCGACGTCACGCAAACGGGGATAAGGTAAACGATTTGTGGTAGGAGTGGGACTCGAGAATATTCCAGAGACAATTAACGGCTGGGTCATAAAATTTTATGCCGCGCTAGCTTATGAGTGTTCGTAAAAATATTTAACTTTTTAAAATGTTTTATCATACGCTACGCTACGCTTTTTATTTACGCTACACAACTGAATAAAACGATGAGAGACAACCTCTCGGTGGGAAAAGGGAAAACGACTCTCACCACCTCTTGGTCACAATTAAAAAGAAGAATTTGGAATGCGTGAAGCTTATAAACATCATTTTAAACTGTTTTGTCGGCTTGCGTGGTCCACAAATAAAGGCGACATTAACACTTAATGAGGTGTAATTCATTTTTCCACAGGCAGAACCTTTCCTATTTGCAGACAGTTTATGAAATTTATGATCAACATTAAGGCAAACATGCATATTTAGGAGTCAAAGCAAATAAAAAATTCAAACATGACCAAGAATACACGAAAGGAATTCAATTGTTCCCCAAATGAATTAAGAAACAGTTTCAAGAATGAGCACGCACAACAAAGCACTTTCTGGCGAATTCATACTAATCTCAAGTGCCTCGGTTATTCAGTGTTTCACATCTAATACACTAACCGTATTTTACACTCAAGATTGCTCTGTAAAATACATTCAAAACTCCATTCTTAAAAATAAACACTAATTTGTTATGCCTTGCAAGACCTATTTAAAAAAACGAGAATTCTGACGGTGTTAAACAATTATTCCTCAAAACCCTTAAGTGGTGACTACTAATTTACGAATGTACATACTTTACTGCGTATTATCATAGAAGAATTGAGCGTAATGCCATTTAATGCTTTTTCGTACAATAACAGATAAGCGACGGTATGTTTTCTTTTGTTGCCATGGAACCCTATTTAAAATCTAACATAACTACCAACATTAAGAAATGAAAAGGAGACTGACACGAGCTAATTCCTTGGATGGAGCCATTCGCTCCCAAGAAATTTATATATAATGACGTTATGTCAGCTTTTTAATATAAAACTGAGAGCGCATTTATAAACTAGTAAAATAAACACGAAACCAAGTTAAAATTTTGTTTAACATTTTAATCAAAATTCGAAATCAGAATTTGGCATTGATGATGATTTTCCTTGGTTATTACAGAAAAAACATGTTTTTTCAAACATTTTTATCAAAAGAAACACCAAAAATTAATTCGCGAAAAAAACTCAATTATGTACATTTATAAACCAGATTATTTCGCTATCATGTATCACTATAGCGCAAATTAGTGTCAAATAAAAAAATGCGAATTGTATAAAAATGGCAAATTCCTCCATGGAGTCAAATTTTGTAAACGTATAATGAAAATAAATATACAACAAAATACATGCTAAGATGCCAGCATATTGTATAATTAAATAAAATCATACATACTTAAGTTATAAGGAGTAAAAAGGTGAGAAAGCGTTGCTTCCAGTTTAATTAGTGTCTCCAACATGCATCACACTATACCCTATTAAAGTTAATCTAACTACGGCTATTGATGCAATAGCATAAATCGCTAATGGTTGTCAGGAGATGAAATATCACTAGTATACACTGCACTTTAGATATGCTACCAATGTTAAAGGGATCGTCGGTATTAATGTATTTTGAAACTGGATAAATGGACAGAGATACAAGAACTAAACTGTGAACATGCACGCCAGGGCTTAAATGTTTTATATGCATATCAGAATAGAAAATATCCGTGCAGAAAAATTATGGGAAATTTCAGAAAAAATTAAACCAATGTTTAAAAAAAACATTTGGTGATTGGAATGAGTAAACTTTGGAGGTTTCAGAAAAGCAATTTGCATATGCTTCAAGACATCCAAAAGTCTTCTCAACAATATTAATATCTTCCTTTGGAGCAAGAAACGTCTTCTGCTTCACCTCCTTAGGGTTTTCCTTCCTTTGTGGTGTTCTGAATGCCTAATATCTTCCTCCCCCATGCCCGCTCTCCAACATTCCTCCCTCTATCGGAGTCTGAAACATCCCAAAATTTCCTCAAATACACATGGTGGACCATTTTAAACGACGCACCTAAATATTTCTTAAAATACGCAAGATAGAGAAAAGTGTTAAATACAAAAGTTGTACGGTTTAAAGAGGGACACTCAAAAATGACCTCGACTTTTACCTTGAGACTGCCCTTTGAGGTCATTTCAAGGTCAAGTTGATTTCTTTAATTGTGAACCCCCATTTTTTATTGCAGAATTGGGCAGCAGGGTCAATTTTGAGTTAAAAATTTCATTTCAACATGAGTCCGATTTTTAGTTGCTGTGGAGTTTCACCTCTTCGACCGTTATGCAGAACGGACACCTACCGGCATTGACATGGAGCATATATAAGGCGTATTTTTCCAATTACTGCTGCAAAATCAAAAAACTACTCTAGATAACATTACTAGCCCAATGCAGCCTTTGAAGAACGCAAAAACAAACGAATTATGTACAGCCAGTTCTCCGCGACAATGCCGACAATCACGTCGCGAACTTTCGTGACCGCAGTGGCATGGCATTTGCTGACGACAATCAAGCCGAACTGGTGTACATAATTCGTTTTTTTTGCGTTCTTCAAAGGCTGCATTGGGCTAGTAATGTTATCCAGAGTAGTTTTTTGATTTTTCAGCAATAATTGGAAAAATACCACTTATGTATGCTCTTAATCAATGCCGGCAGGTGCCCGTTCGGCATAACGGTCGAAGAGGTGAAACTCCACAGCAACTAAAAATCGGACATGACTTTGAAATGACCTCTAAGAGCAGTCTCAAGGTAAAAGTCGAGGTCAATTTTGAGTGTCCCTCATTAAACCGTACCACTTTTGTATTTGACATTTTTCTCTATCTTGCGTATTTTAAGAAATACATAGGTGCGTCGTTTATAATGGCCCACCCTGTATAGTATACAGGGTGGGCCATTTTATATACGCGCATATATAAAGGGTGTATAAGCACCCTTTACTTTCCCGCTATTATTGGACTCACTTCTCCAAGTTTATCTTTCCTCTAACAATTCATCAGATTTCATCGTATATATTCCTCTCTTATTAGCAAATCTGGCCTCAGGGTGACTTATGGGACGGAAAAATGTGATTAATATTTAGATCTGCAAATAATCAAACATGAGATCGATCATACTGCTCAGAAAGATTGCTAAAATACAAAGAAAGTTAAATAAATACTAAATTACAGATAAATAAAATGTAAGTAGGTAAGAAAGAATCCTTGTGTATTAGCCTACGTGCAATTTGACTAAGGGATAATGCGACAAGAATGATAATAGGAGCTCTTTGACTTTCAAAGAAACAATAGCAAATTTAAAATGGGTAGAATAATTTATTAATTATCAGAAATGATAACTTAATACAAATAGAAAATAAAGAAGGAAAATCAGTGGAAATGCCAATTTTAAAACCAATACAGGTCACAGACCAATTTAATTCGACAAGTAACATTTTTAGGTGGTAAAGACTCTGTACATACATAAGCACCTACTATGAAGAGGTGACGGGAAATAACCTGGAAAGAGTTGATAAATAAAAACTGACCACATTTCTGTGAAGAAGAGATTTGAAAAATAAGTTTTAATATTATGAAAGCTAATCAAATCTCGACATAAAAACAATAACGAAAGGACAACATTGGATCGAAAATGATAAAAACGAACGTTAACGGACACAGAGAACAATTGAACTGCTGGACGAAACGCATACATTTAATTTCTCCTTTGATTCTATATATTTAGTCGCAATTATATAGTAAAGTTATGACAGTATTTACTACTTTACACCAATATTATCGTTTCTAAAAAATGCAATTTTCTCTAAGTAAACCAGCTATCCTAAAACTGATTCACATTTAATAGAGTTTTCAAAGGTATCACACCAGGTTAGATTAATAGTAACTGAAGAGACAACGGCAAACTGGAGTTTCTCACATGAGATATTGGGAACTCGGTAGAAGTTTATATCAATTGAAATTCCTGGGAAATTCTCCCTTTCCGGTGAATCCTGGAATCCTTTCCTTTAAATTTATCTTTGGTTATTTTGTGTTTAACTAAAAATAATTTCTAATACAAAACTCGGAACATCTCTCTTGAATGTATTACAGACGATTCCACCCCGAAACAAAAGAATCACAAAGGGCTTTTTTGGCGTCAGTACATTCTTTGAACAGAATGAGAACAAGATTGTGTATTCGATGTGCTGACCATATTTGTATTTTTAAAATTGAGCAATGAAAATCCAAGTAAATGTTTTCGGTTACATTTTTCGGTTTTCTTTATTTCAAAGTAGTTTATATTATTTTATCAAAAATTTCTAATGAATTCGAAGATATTTTTCGTTGCATTCATTGCAGTTTTCTATGAAACGGAACATTTTTTTTATTCTTTATTTTCGGTAGATTAATAAAGTACATTTGATACAGGTAGGTCTATATTTTTCAGAGTAATATTTTAGTTTGCTCACAATGGATACTGCAGAATCTATTAACATACTATAAAACTAAGCAACAGTTAATCTTTTCTTTCACTTTCCCTCTCTTTTCTGGGATAATTGAGTTAAGACTACATGCTAAGCACACATAATTTATTCTATCCTGGGATTTCACGAAATTCCGGGAAAAACAAAAGGCCGGGAAATGAAAAAGCCAGCCATCAAACTCAGCCCCGCAAGCCGCCTCAATAGGCGTGTGGCGGGGGGTGTTAGGACACCAGCCGTTTATATATAAAAAGGAAACGCTCTAATTAAATTACGCCTAGCATTTATTATAGTCCCTTATTGTTCGGGGGAAAAACGAATTCCCGTACCTATCCGTTCGGCAAAATATCTCTCTTAATTTATCGTTTCTGTCGGACCTGGAAATATAGTGGGGTTCTAATATGATGTTCTCCGTGTCGCTCTGAAAGATATCTATTCTTAATTGCTCAAGTAATCTAAGCCTAGCGCGCAGCCTCTGAGTCTCTAGTGGCTCCCAGCCTAATTCGTTTAACATTTGTGTAACGCTGTCTGTACGCCGGTAGCAGTTTTTGACGAATCGCGCAGCTTTCCTTTGTATTTTATTAAGTTCCCGAATTAAGCCTTTCTGCACCGGATCCCATATGCTCACTGCATATTCAAGGTGTGGCCGGACGAGTGCGAAATAGCACCTCTCTTTTACTTTTTCATCCGAAAATCTTCCCACAATACGCTCGACGAATCCTGGCTTCTTCAGAGCTCTGCCACAAATATTTCTTATATGTGCTCCCCACGATAAGTCCGAAGTTATCGTAACTCCAAGATACTTCAGTTAATATGTCGCCTTTATGTTAACACCATCCACAGCATATACATGGGTTAAGTATGACAGACTTGAATAACAAAGAAACACGTAGAAAGGACACTTAAAAAGAAACTTAGGACTTTTTGACACGATGTGCATTATTGTTGGAGCTAGTTAACATCAATTTAAATGGCATTGATGAAGAGTTTCCATTTGTTGCTTAAGCTGGCGTCGTAGTCTCTAGTTAAAGTTATCTTCTTCAATTCAAATTTCAATTGCTTCTTTGGCGATAATGCCCCAATAACTATTTGCACGGTAGGGCAGCTTTGTATTTTGGAAATATATACGATGTCCTCCAATAATTGGGATAGTGACCTCGTCTGTCGCCTAGAGCTCGTAATATGGAAGAGATCACAGTCAAATTAATGTCAACGTTAATTAAAAGTGACTTTCAGGATATGACGACGTTCTTACGTTAGCGCGTTACACACATTAGCATGGGACCCATGATTAATTAATTACAGAAGAAATAGCATAGGACTTGATCAAATTCGAATAAACGGGAAATGGCACTTTTCCTGTCATTTTTTTTCAATGTTATGATGCATCTTGCGAGGAAAAATTAAAAAGAGAAGCAAGCAAAATATGGAATTGCCAATAACCTAACAACTGAAATCGAAAACTTAAACATCAAATACGATATAAGCACAACATTCGTCATGTATTAATTACATGGGGACAGTCCGCGCCCCGTTTAATTCCTCACGTTAATTTGACATTACGTGCCAGGATAATTTAGCATAAATATTTTCTAAAATACCGCATTATGTCTTGAATCCTAAGAAAAACACAACACTCCAATCCGAGATGGGATTCGAACTTGCACTGTTTGTGTAGCCAGGTCGGCTCATAATCGACCTCGCTACCTCGGGCGGCAAAACGATTGGAATCCTGATGAAACAAAAGAATAGCCAATGATAGCCTAGCAATAGCCAAGAATAGCCTCTGATAGCCAATCAGAAAACAGTCACAGTAAAAAATGGATGAATCATGAGTTCTATGCGACGGCAATGTTATGCCCATTCAATCTCCGTTGAAATCACTAAGGTCACGAGAAGCAAATGTTTCGCGCTGGAATACGCCACCAAACATTCCCAGGACCACCCCTGTGCCCGGTTACTCCTCCTCCTCCGAAGGCTCTCCGCAGCATTGATCGCGGTCCGTGACATTCAACGGAATTGAATTACCCTCCCTGAACTTCGAAGCCCGAAAAAAATACAAGGGAAAATTTTTGAACGCTTTCGGATGGGAAAACAATGGCATGAGAGAGAGAGCAAGGAAGATATTAGTCGATCGCACGTAATTGGAAATCAAAATGATTGCAGAGACCCGGAGAGATTCGGATGCATCCATAAAATGTCGGACAAAAACGTGCTCCCCAATAAGTCGTCATATTATTCCAACCTTAACCTATATAACACTCGATTCCAAATAAAAAAAATCCTTGTCATGTAAACCATTAGGACATAGCTACAATAAGATTGAACACAATTCTGCAAACTTGTTCGTAACCCGATTTTAGTGGATGACAAGTACAGGATGAGTTTATTTTAACCTGTAGGACGAGAAAAACCTTTGACGAGACAAATAACCATTCTTCAGAGTTAAACAAAGCGAAAACTGTTCGTATACTTACTGAAACCATTTTTTGATGAGACGATTACGCAATCAATTAACAATGCCAATGCATGCAATAGTTTATTGAGTCCACAGTATAGTAGTCAATACACTTGAGAAAGGGATTCATCACAGAAAAATTAATAAGCAAAGGTTAATTAGAAGGTTTGAAGAGTGCTTAACGATCTCGTGCCGTCGCGTCGTGACAGTAAATCTGTTAAAACTGAGCTACTCAAGAACCAAAAAATGTTCCCAACATTTTCACTCAGTTGATTTAAGTTTATCGATGTGTATTGTGGCGGCAGCGCTTGCCAGCGTTGTTGTTTTTTTATTTATTTAAGTGAAGGTTTATTTCCATTTGAAAGAGGACGGAGTTTCCTCTCCCGTATTTTCTATTTTTTTGAAGTGTGTTCATTATTTGTTTTCATTAACTGTAAGTGTCGAAGTGTTATGTGTTTCAAAAGTGCGCGCCAACCGCGCGAAGATGACGTACAAGTGATATAGGTGGCACTGAAGTACCAAAATACTAATGTAAAAAGGTAGCGCCGTGAGAAAACCACGTGTTCTCCCCCCTCCCCCTTCCCACGACTGGACAGTGGCAAAAAAGCACGAGAAGCAAGCTAGAGCTTGGCGGTGGCTGAAGCAAGCGAGAGCTTGGCGGTGGCTGAAGCGAGCTAGATCCTGGCGGTGACGCAGAAGCAGTTGACCCCAGAAGGCGTCGGGTGGAACCCCGAGCCAGATCGAAGGACGGGTCCGAGCAGACAGTCGCCCAGCAGAGGGGTGATAAGCGGCCGTGTCTTCCGCTCATACACGAGCCTAAAACCTGGGCTGCCAAGGATCGCCGAAGGAGGCAGGCCAAGATATCGGCCTACCAAATGCAAGTCTTCTCAGCCACGAAGCCCTTAGCCTGCAGCACTAACGTGTCGACAATAAAGTAAGACCGGAGGTGTTACTTCCTCCGACGAATCCCCCCCCGAGTCCCCCCCCTTTTTTCCCTATCATCGAATCAACTCTGACAGAGCAACCAAGAAAGACTGAACTTTCGTGCCGCCCCCGTTGAGAGTGTCATTATGTTTATTGCGAGTGAAATTTAATTTTTTTAATGATGACTTGTTTTTTTTCTTAGTGTTTTTTACAGTCATGTATTCATTTAGTGTAAAGTTTTTTTTTGTTAGTAAATTTGCCACCCCTACTAACCTTAAGTGAAATAAACCTTGCTCATTTAATTGTAAATGTGTCAGTATTTTGCATTTGTGAAGACAGGTTTCCTCATTCCCTACCACCGAGTCGTTAATCCTATTCAACCCGCTTGTTTCCCTACATCGCCCCGCCCTGAGATCTCGTGTGAAAGCCGCCCGTCATAGTAAATATTTATTTTGAAAATCCCTCTTTATCTTGCACTGAGTAAACAAATCTATAAAGTGTAATTACTTTCTAGGCATTCCTGAAAACGGATAAATATGAAAATAACGTTGCAAGGTAGCTATTTGAGTCCATACGATTGATCTTGCCAAAATCATACTTCATAGGTGTGTGTGTTTTGCGTTCAATGTCAACAGTCTGAGAGGGGCTAATTGAGGCCCAATTAAATCTTTGGTTTCTACTTCAAAGCAGAGTTTACATGAAACGCTTTGCATACAGACGCAAGGGGTTTTGAGGAGTTCACCTCATATGCTTTAGAAGAGCACACCTCAACGACCATCTATTAAAAATTAAATGCATACATATTGACACTTAAATAAATAGCCTATAACAGCTGACAAAGCTTCTTTATATATCGCGTAGACTCATAAAGACCCATGAAATCGTAACATACCTGAACATTTCTATTTCAGATAGATTTTATTCTGATTTGCAGAAGAGCACCATTTTAATCACATCAGTGGAAAGGTCAAACATTATTCCCAGCTTTAATTGAGTAAATTAAGGGCCGTGATTTAAAATAAATCACGTAAAAATCACTAAGTTTTAATGTTTCATTACAAGTATGAATAGGTTCCATCAAGTTACGCCAAAGACAACAAATAAGTATTTGACAGTTAAATCATACATCACTTTTGCACCAATCAAGCATAAAATCATAGGATTTATAATAATATATATTTTTTTTCTTCGGGAGATATAGGTCAATAAATTTGAAAGATATTATTTCTCATTGCCGACGTTTCGCTTGTGTATGTACATGCTTCTTCAGTGAAATTTTATGACCCCTTTTATTACCCATTTTAAAGAAAAATGTTAGGTGTACTGTAATAAAAAATCTAAATATAATTAAGTGTTGTTATGACATATCAAATTATAATAAATTATACTTAATTTTGCGATGTCTGTTTTTTTATTTCAGGATGTTTTGTTTTTTGTGATGTGTACAATTTCTTTAAATAATCTTTTTGATAGGTTAGGTTTAGAACCTATATAATTTTTTCTATTATTTTATTTTTTATTTTTCTATTATATAATTAATCTATAATTTTTGTGAGTTCTAAATTAAAATTGTGGTTATTTTTTAAACAAATATTTACCAAAATTGTAAAACAAATTCAATTGATGTACAATACGCCCAACATTTTTCATTTAAGTCCTGAAGAAGCATGTACAGTCGCCGCATAAAGTCTGGTGACATCGGCGACTTAATCCCCTTAATTCACTAGCCCCCAAGACGAGGTTCCTATTCACGAATACTCAGGCAACTTTCTCACCTCTCTCCCACACCCTTCCTCTGTATCTCCCCTCCCCGCCCCTCACTTTTGAATCAGTGGAGCCACAGAAAATCGTAGTTTTGCACGTTCGGCGCTTCTGTCGATGTCGCCAGACTTTATGCGGCGACTGTACATACACATGCGAAATGTCGGCAATGAGAAAATATATCTTTCAAAATTATTGACCTATATCTCCCGAAGAAAATAAATATATATCTATTGAATTATTAAAAAAGAGGTCACAAAGAAGAATCATCTACATAGGATTTCTATGAATGGTTGGCAGATTAATAAACTAGGCAAGCAATAGTGTCCACAAGCCAAAAATTCAGCTGCAATTGACGACAGCCACGGATGATTTAAGAAGAGAGTAGACGTTTTGACGCTATAAAGCCAGTTTTTTTGTGAAAAATGAGCCACCTGAAGTAGCTATCGCGTTCACGGATAATGTTTCCATTACATTTATGAATAATGCAGTGCTTTTCTAAAGTATTTAGATTTTGCAATTTTTCTAGCTAATTCATCACGGTACCACACAATTTCGATACACTTTCCAATGTCGTCGGCATATTTATGGAACAACTGATATATTCGATGTGAAAATTTGTGAAATCAATATTCTTGTGTACTATCGTACCCTATGGCACCATCTAATCTCTTCTTTAAGCTATAGTAAAAACCTCATTAAAAACACCACTATAGTCAAGCGCTCAACTTAACCACTAATCTTACATTGCCGTACGACAATGGAACGCTAATTGATTCGAAAGTGAGGCATGATGGAACACAACCTACGCCATTTTGCCGGGAATACTTAGGTCCAAGATGGATAATTATTTTTTATAGATTTGTGACAAACTTTTAAGTACTTACATGTATAAGAAGAGGCAAGAATCGGAATTATTCAGCTTCAGCAATGACAAAATATTGACGTCAAAGCTAGACGAATCTCAAAAAATGCTAAAATAGATGATGTACATATAGGCGATGACGTCAAAACCTATATGTTATCAAGGATAACAATTCCGAGTGTTTCCTGAAGAAGTACCAGGTAAAAATTTCGACAACTCAACTTTTCACGGCGCAATGGTCATATTACATAAACTAATTTCATATTCTTCACTATTGTATCAAAGAGCCTATAGTTTTCCATGCGTTTTGAAATCTACATTACGGTAATAGATAAAATAAGCCGTAGAGCCTGAAAGAACAATCACCCAAGCAGAGATAGTACTCTCTCCAGTTCAGAAGAAGACAGCAGAATCCTGTCGAAAATTAAACCGTTCGTGTGAGTTTCTTTTGTTTGTGCAACTATGTTTTTACTTGTCACGCATGTGACTCCTTATTGGATATATTTTCACCACGTGTGAATTTCCTCGATACACTTGACAGGGGGTGGGGAAAGAAAAGTAAAAATAGAGAAGACTTACTGGGAACGTTTCGGGCATGTAAGCCCTACCTCAGCTAGAGAAAAAGTCATATATAAATATATATATGACTAATGACCCCATGCCAGGGCCGTAGCCAGGGGGAGCAGGGGAGGCGCCGCCCCTCCTGGAATTTCTTTTGCCCCCCCTCCTGGAATTTCTTTTGCCCCCCCTCCTGGAATTTCATTTGCCCCCCTCCTGGAATTTCTTTTGCCCCCCCTAGCTTTAAGAGTCTTTTTATTTTTTAAGAGTTTAACACCTCTTTTAGTAGATATACTCTGCTTTACAGAGGCGAGATTTAAGAGTCGAATAAACCTATATTAATGGATATAAATTAAAGAATATTAATTTTGTACCAGGCTGCTAATTTTTGACACAAAAATTATAAAACGTTTGCCCTTCCTAGGAAATTGGTTGCCACTCCTTAAGACATGACCTAGCGACGGCCCTGCCCCATGCATAATGACGATTGTATTTTTTCAGAGGGTCCTCAGAACACCTTGGTCACTCCAACTTACAGGGACTATTTAAAACTCATTAAAACACCTGGAAACACACGATACATAAGCCCGATATGACACCGAGAAGGTGGACCAGCATGCTACCGAGATTAGGGGCACGTGCCTAAGTCGCTTACCCTCAGCTTACAGCAAACCATGGTTTCTCATTGCGAAGAACCCAAGGCGCAGATATGCCATTCCGAACACGTTCCGCAGAACCGGAGAGAATTAATTTCCTTAACGACTGAAACACAGGACGGACAGATACGATGACATTCACAAGAGAGCCGAAGAAGAGAGGACTGAATGGAGAAAATTACGCAAAAGAGGAACACGGTGGATGAGATACACCTTGAGAACACCATGAAATGATTAAAAACAATTTAAGGAGGAAGCAATGTCATATTTCTTCTCCAAAATAGTAAAATACAGGGTTGTCATTCTGTGCTCAATAATGAGTTCCTCTTCCATATTTTTTTCTCTCACCAACCACAGATTAAAAAACAAATTAAAATTAATTTCCACCACATGCCAATTATTTGGATTCAGCTGTGTGGTCGACTACACAGCTGAAAAATACCGAAATGTCAATTATTTGGTATTGTGAAGCCTTTTCCCCATCCGGAATCAATGTATTTCATTAATCCCTTGTACTACCTCTGCCCCCGCCCCCCTATTGTCACAACTATAATTTTCCTCTGTATTGCAACACTGTTGCATTTCTCCCTCTTCAATAACTCCTCCCCACTTAAAACTTTTCCCATCCACAGCAAACCTGGTGCAACATTGTTACCCAAACTACCCCTTCCAGTTTCCCTCCCCACACTCCATTTCTCCCCTCCCTTCTTCACTGACCCTCAATATTTATTTCCCTCAGCATCGCTACATTGTCGCACTTCTCCCTACTTGAAACTTCTCCCATCCATAGACACCCTGGCGTAACATTGTTCCCTCTTAGGTTCCCCTCCCCTCTATCCATTCCACCCCTCCCTTCCCCTCCTGACCCTCTATGACTCCGAGGGTTCGTACCTACTGCTCACTTATAACGCTGAGGATGGACCAACCGGTCCATCCTCAGCGTTAAGTAATAACAAATGTTAAGTAATAACGGTTAAATAAATAAAAAAACCAAACGTTTACATAAATAAAAAACCAAACGTTTACATAAATAAAAAACCAAACGTTAAGTAATAACAAATCTTTTTTATCTTCTCCTTCTCTCACCTCCTGTAATTTTTCATTTTGTATGTACAGTAAAACTCCAATTATTCGGATCAATTGGCACCGGACCCCATACGGATAATCAAATATACGGATAAATGAATAACACAAAAATTAGGTAATTTATTTGGAAACTTCATAACGTATTCGCTTCGGATTCTCTGTTATATATTATTATATAGTCTCTGAGAGTCTCCTGGACTGGACTCTCTCCAGTTCAGAAGAAGATGACAGCGTCGTCGAAAATTAAACCGTTCGTGTGAGTTTCTTTTGTTTGTGTCACTATGTTTTTACTTGTCACGCCTGTAACTCCTTATTGGATATAATTTCACCACGTGTGAATTTCCTCAATTGAATATACATTTATATAATGTAATTTATACAAATTTATAAAATCAACGGATGCCTGAGGGACTCAAACAGAACGATGTCTGAACGCAATACTTGCCGAAATTAGGAAATTTTCGAACAAGCCATATTTATTTTTTGCTTCCGTCGTTCATTTCTAAGTGAAAAAAAAGGAAGTGAAGTGTAAGCAGAATGATGCCCTCTGCAGGTAGCGACACAAATCAAGACATCTCTACCAATCGCTACTTTCATTGAAGTAAAACTTCCATGTGTAAAGCCGCCTTTAGATTATCACTCGAAACCATTGCACTACTAATATAATACAAGGTAGGATTTTGCCGTGATCATAATAGGTCCGTTCTGCGCATGACGTCATCCGGATGATACGAGCAGCTGACGACTTGAGAATGAGCACAGAAATAATGAATGAAAGATCCGATAATTTAGTTTTTAGAAACGCCAGAATGAAGCCAAGTAGATATTTGCATCTTCAAGTACTCATATACAACACAGTTGATCGATTATAGTTATTAAGCCGATTGCATAGAGCAAAATTGAGGGGGTCTGGGTTCGAATCTCAGTCAAGACGAATGATTTTTTCACTGAGAATTTCACACAATTGTGTGACCATCAGCGGGCGACTCCGTTAAAATTACCGCGAGCACAACATCAAGGGTTGAAAGACTGGTTGAGGATAATGGTGTGTGTGCTGCAAGCAAGGGGCAGGCAGGGACTGAACTTTACCTTTCCGCTTCCAGGTGACGTATCCTCGAAAGCGACGTTAGTTGTACCGTAGTTGGTGCTTCCGTTCTCGACCACCAGGCGTCCTCGCATTTCCATGAGCTCAAGTCTGTCGAGGGATCGTTGTGGGTTGAGGTCCCTGGAGCTCTGCCTCCGGACCAAATGCGCCATGTTCGACATGTTGGCGGCTCTTGTTGTTGTTCTTGTCCTCCTTCCTTTGTTGCTGGGGCCTTCCGCTCACAAGCGGGGCAGCCCTGCGGAGAATCGACAAAAGAAGGTCGTTAAGGACTTGGGAGGAGAGTACACTACCAAAATGCGCATAAATGCAACACAAAATGTATGACGTCAACATTTTTCATACCTCCTCGCTGTCCTCAAAATGCCATAGGAAAGGCAACTAAGGCTACGTCATTAATTCTTTGTCCAGCGAAACAAATCTATAAAACTGAAATTCCCTTTTGTTTTTACGCTTTGCGTAATGTTTTTTTACGCTGTACCCCCATCCCTTGCCACACATCCAAGAGGTGCCTTGCCGGGTATAATACTTCCAACCCCGTAGACGGATAGGAACAGAATTTGGCTCACATGCTCCTTAAAACCTAGAAGAATTACGAAGCCAAGTCAGAAAGGTCCAAGGACCCCAAGTGGACCCTTTCTCAACCAACTTTCACTTCCATAAGAAAGCCACTGGGCACCATTTAGTGTTTAGTAAATTGCTGTTTTTAACCTGGATTCGAATCCCGGTCAAGTCAAATTTCATCTCTTTGGTGGCGCACATCTTTGAAACACTAGTGCGCATGACTGCCTACCAACTCATTTTTGCATTTCGCAGGGATAACGTTATAAAAAGTTAGTTATTACCAAGAGACAATGTTGGGTTTATTCTCCGCGACGTCGCTTACCAAGCACGACAATGTCTTCTATGTTCCAATGCAGACTGGAGGCGAATACATGTAGTTCGTATAAACCTCCGCTGAAAATCGCCGTAAACTTCAATTAAGTTGAAATTCTTAAATGCGGGATCAACGATATATTACTATGAATGCCTGATTAAAGGTAACCTGATCCCAGGGATATATATATTTCAAGGATTTTAAAAATATTGTTTTCCCCCGCAAAAGACGATACGCTTATGCGATGGATTAATTTCAGCGCTTTATTTTGACTTATTGTAAGTCGCCGATGTCCGACATTATGGGTGCAAGTATTGCTAATTTTTGACTAATTATGACTCTGTAAGCCATGCCAGCCTTAACCACATAATCCTGTTTGTAATTATAAAATTTTAAAACGTAAACTTAAAAAATAATTAAACATGCATACCTGCAATCATTAAATTGCAATAAGTTAAAAGTGGCTTTTTACATGCTTAAGATATATAACTGCCAATTTCGGAAAATTTATCAAAGAGTATTATATACCTTAAGCCATTTCCCACCCCTGCTTTGCCAGTAAAGAGTAACGATGCGGCGTAGCTTTGTATCTTTTCAAAATATGTATTCATCCTCCTTTTCCTACACAGGATCAGGAATAGAGTTTTGTGCAATTATTTTTTAATAATGCAATCGAAAGTTCATCGCAAAAAAGAAATACAAGGTAACACTTAAAACGTTGCTAGCTATACAACATTTTTGAGGGATGTATTGTAACGCTGTGCTGAAAAAGGCACGCCGCCATATTGGTTTTGATTTTGACGTCACTAGCCACGAGTTTTTTATTGTTATCTTACGAGTTTGCCATCAAACCTCTACTTTCGGCAACGTTCAATCCTTCGCTTTGTTTTAGAAACTCTGTCACCATGTATAACATTTTGTAATATCATTATGGTTGGCCGTTTCACAACCACAGTCCACTTTCTATGAAGACATTTACTAAAAGATTAGTGACATTAATTGCCTCTTGCGCGAGTGAGCAAGTCCCAGCAGCTCTGTTTCAACATTGCAAACAAACACGCGATCCTGCCTAGTGACGTCACAAAACATGGAAACCCGTTATTAACGCGTGGAATACATGGACATTTCTGGTATTTTTTCCACGCCCATGTCAAATTTCACGAACTTGAAATAAATTATGCTTAACAGAGTAAACACACGCTAAAATTTCAACTTAAAGCTTTATTACAAAGCAAATTAATTACTGGTTCACAACCCTATATCCACTGAATATTGCAGTTTCTAGTCTTCAAGACAAACAACAATTACAATTTCTCTCTTCTTTTCTTTATGCGATCACACCCATGAAATTTATTTTTTTTTTCGAAATCTGAAACCAAGGTTATTGCTACTTGCGTGGGGACAGTTTCATTATGCAGAAGAGGATCTGTAACGCAGAACGGATTGGTACCTAAAAACTCAGACGAGAGAAAATTTAATTAAAAATCGTGGGCAGTGATATATACGTATATAAGGTTCGTGACAACATCACAGAATGTATGTTAATGAGACTCATCGTGCTGAGGGAACAGGTGTGGGACGATATTACATTTTTGGCGCACGGCGTACGATAGAAGAGATAGACTCATGACATGAAGGGTATGCACAATGAATGAACCTGCAATAAGGTATTCCATTCCTAAGACTGCTTTGTTTCAAGATATAAGGCACTACAGTTCTAAATGAATGCAATTCAAGGCTGAGTGTGCACATATTGCTCTATTGTCAAAGAAGATCCACAGAAAATAGTGATGCGGGTATCAAGAGACTTCAGAAAATCTTTAAGGTGACTTTTATTTCTTCGCAGGTCAGTAGAGACAGAAGTTCATATCCAGGCCTTAGCCCGGGCACTTAGACCTTCTTGGTCCATTGTGCCAACCCCATGCCTGTCTGCCACGTGCAGACAGGGGACAAGAGCGCCACGGTGAAGGTATGTATGGTCTCCCATCCAACCGCGCGCCGTCCGGGCCTAACATTGCTTAACTTCGGTGATCTTACGGGAACAAGTGTGTCAAAGAGGCTGGACCCTTGCTCCAATTGATTATATAGTTTTGGACCAATGTACAAAAAAGATCTTTTGTAAATGGTGACTTTTGGTTTGGGTACGAGAATGTTGCACGCATTGCGCAAATTGATGTGCATTTATCTGAAACATTTGGCATATTTCCACTTCTTGCATAGAATATTCTCAGAACTTCTAAATACAAAGATATGTCTCAAGGGCAGCAATCTGAGACCAACAAGTAAGGGGCGTGAATGCTCACATCGTTTCTTCAAAGCAATGACTATAAATAATATGTTTATGGAGATCTTAAAATCTGCGAAAAAGTAGTTCGTTTTAATTCATTCTGTGGCGTAATATTTATTTATTTCCACATCCCCGAAAACAGCACTAACGGCCATTTACATCGGGAGTTTTGAACATGCAACAATTGACGAACACAAACACCCATGTCCTGAGTGGTGAAAAATCCACTCTGGCGTGATTCGAACCCGTGACCCTCAGTTTAGCAGGAGAGGACTTTACCCCGTCGCCACCGGGGCCGACAAATATAAATTCAATTGAAAACCGCGGATAATAATCGATTCTCAAACACGCGGATTATTTTATTTTATGTTGTTACATTATTATTTAATACTTTATACTGGAAAGGGGGAATGATATTCTGAGCTCTGGTGAAAGGAGGGAACTGAGTAAAACAGGTTGAGAATTACTGTTGCCCAGTTACCTCTCCTCTTAGCGTAATGTCTGACATCTGCCTTCAGATTCTCTTCACTTTGAGAGTCTCTTTAGTTTCAGTTTACACCTATTGGCACATCACAATTCTATAGCGCCAAAAAGGAACCTGCGTTGGAATCAGCAGCCGGGACCTTGAGGCCTACATCACCTTTAATCCGTCGAAAAGGGGAAAAAAAAAGTTTTCCAACAAGGGCAATATGGCGCTAGACCATTGCGAGGTGCGAATTACATCCCAAGCTCAAAATCTACAACCATTCCGCACACAATAATGCATAGTGCACGCAGTAAATCTGCCAAAAACAGCGTGATAAAGCCGCAGGGTTCACGCTTCTACTCCCTCTCGTGTAAAAAACTCCGCTCGTGCACGCTTTCACATTGATCGCCCCCACGGAGAGCGGGAAGGAGTGCTCCTTCCTTTCCCACCTCCTCCTCCTTCCACCCACCAAAAAAAATAACCACCCACCCTCTCAGAAAAAAATAACGCCACCTTCTCATCCGTGCGAATGGGCGAATTAAAAATTCCCAACGTTACACCCCTCGGGTCCGTGAAATAATCCGAGAAGAATGAAACAAAAATGGAAAAAGTAGGAGAAAAATGGCTGCTCTCAGTTTTTAGCTTTTGAACGCAGAACCTCCACAGTCAAGGATCTGGATTCGAAAATTTGGTATTGAAATTGGTGTTCTCGTGGACTTTTTAAAGAAAAATATTGTACGGAAGGTGTCAAGAAACAAAATGAACTTTTCAATAAAGGATGTGGTTATATTAATAAACAAATACAATATTATTTTCGCAACAATGGAACCTCCCGTCAAACTCAAAGAGGTACGGCAGGTCCATGTTAATAATTTAAATATTGTGGAAAATACTAAAATGAATACGTAATATGTTGTATCAATGAAATAGAATATCTATATATATTTTTGAATTCTGTATTCTTATAAGTGCTGAAGAGTAATATTGGTAGACATTATTTTATAGATTATTGGCAACTGTACAAAAATTGATTCAAATTGTTTGACTGTTAAATCATAATATTCAAGTATTATCAAGTTCACTGGAGTTTTTTAAAGAAGTGTTAAAAAAATGAATTTGATTTAAGGAAAAAAATTGCTTTTTTCCAAAATGATATCGTGCATAACTTTGTATAAACACTGGAAAAAATATCTTTGGGTTATTAAAACATGAAAAAAATTGGCCTACATAATTTGTCCAACTAAAGATTGTTCGGTGATCCGGAAAATTTAGTCAAAACAAATTGAATTCACTTTCAGCAGTTTTAAGCATGGTTTTAGCCAGAGGATTATTATCACAGATCGCATACTAGCTTCACAAGCATATACAATCTCATTTTCTGTCTTAAATGTCCAAGTAATATCCCTACATGCACGGGATAAGGATGTCAAAATGTGGTGTTCCTTATGGTGGAAAATGTCCTAAACAATTTTAAGAATTTAAAAATCCTTTTTCATCATAGCATTTCTATTGATTATTTACGCATGGATTACTATTTTAATGCCTACATTTTACTTGAAAATATCATATCAATGGGCACGGATGAACCACTTTTAAAAGTGTTCACTAGTCTCTTGAGTGAAAAGGTAAAATAATCGAGGAGATTTTTCTCTGTAGCCTGTTTTTCGACATCTATTATATTTCTAGCGTTTAAGACATTGTTAAGCGCGTATTTAATCCACATGCATTTGAAAAATTATTATTTTAACTAAGCGTTTTTTCAACGCGCTTCCACAATTAATCCTTTAAAACAAACGTATTTTAAACACAAGGTTATTATCTATATTTAAAACGCGACTAACATAAACTAATATCAATGCCAGAATAAAACATCGGGTATATTAGTTATCACGCCTAGAGTCGTGTTTAAAATTAAGTTTTTCTATTAGATAATACAATTCCATGACTATACCCGATAATTTTACATTTTAAAGACAATAGCATTATGGAACAGTTATTCCTTGCCATCGTGAATGTTATATTAAATATCACACCACGAGATGTCGGGCTTTGAGCATAATTCAAAACAAGATAGGAGTGACTAGTAAGGTGGAACTGTTCTATAATGTTCTAGTCTTGAAAATGATGTAAAATCATCGAAAATAGTCCGGAAATTAAATTATCAAAGCGGTAACTTTTAGACGATTGGTGCCTTCCATTCGTTACAGACCCTGCGCACTAGGTAGCGCTCTTGAAAACAGATTGGGAGCAAATTTGATGCGCACTAAACAACAAAAGAACATCAATTATGGCATCCGTGGTTGTTGTGAAGATTGTTGAGTTTCAGTGAAGGCGGCGAACATGCATATTGGGAGGTACTTATACTTACTTTGTGATAAAAGGCTTACGTTTTTAAATACTTACTTTGAACGAATTCAACAACTTAATCAAAATATTCAACCGTGACTGTCGTTAACCCACAGAATGCCACCTCCCGGGTAGTTACGAAACATTTCGGCAGCGCACATTCGTTCCATTCAACGTCGTTCGTGTGTTTTACTTAAGTGCCGCAATGTGTTCCATTGTGCACTAACATCAACACCTTGAATGGTAAGCCCCCTCCTACATATTCATTGTAGTCATAAAAGGAAGTCCCGTGACCGGTATCATGAGCGTCGTATTTTTTCTCAATGTGGCAATGCTGAGTCCCTCTAGAGTCGTAAAATAGCACACGCAAACTTCCCTCGTCCGAGAGAGCAACAGGCTGCAAGCGCCTCTCTCTCCCCGCACTACTCAAAATGCCCAAGACACGCGAGAGATGGTATACGCACGCACGTTCCGTCGCTCAAGGACGGACTCCGCAAGACCTTTCGCCGGCTTTAGACTGAAGGGGTAATTGGTGGGCGGAGCCGTCGGGGGGGAGCAAACAGTCCCCGTCCTGGGTCGAAATCTTGACGAGTCGAGGGCCTTCTCCCCCATCTTGGAGGAGACGCTGCTGGCTGGCTAATTTAGCATCCACATCATTAGAGCTATATTCGTGCTCCACATCATCGTACTCCACGGGGAGAAGCGTGGTCCCTTGCGGATAGCGCCAGGGAGTCGGTCTTGCCTCTCCCCTCGATTATATCCAAGCCCACGCATTTTAACCAGCAGCGTTAAAGCTGGAGTGCTTATGGAATGGATGAAACTGTTTTAGGCTTTAGTTTGAGGAAGTTATCCATCTCGGAGGAATTGAATAAAACTTTGGGAATTCCACGAAATGATTTTCATGAAAAATACCCGGGTTTCGAAGTTTTCTGTCGTCGCTTAATCTTCAGGTCATGTTCAGACCTTGAGATGACATGAAGTGTCGAAATCCGGGTCGTTTTAATAAAAAATCATTGGTGAAGTTTTTAAAGTGAATTTTATTTCCTCCGCTTTGAGAAGAGTTATCGGTTCTGATGGAGTTTCTCTGGAAGGAATGTTCGCGGAAAAAGCTGATTTTTCGCATCTTACTCCAAAGGTGAGCCATGAGTGAGCATTGGAAGATCTAGGTTTGGAGAAGCTACAGACTTTGAGGTTACTTGTAAGGTGAAGATCAGGCGAAAATTTGCGTGCGTGCAAAAAATCAGTTGGTCGCGTAAAATATATTTCTATTCCCATACAGCCAGCGAAAGAGGTGTTCGGCATTAGGAGATAGCTAATGACGGAGACCTTGTGTATCAGTGTAAAGAAAAGGTTGGCGAAGAGTTTGGTATTGAGTAAAGCGTTCACTATATGGTGAAGAAACCTTCTGCGAAAAGAGGATGAGAATACGGTGTGAGAGACGCTGCAGGCGTTGGAGAAGAGGGTGTGGTGGAGAGAAAGTGCGTTACGAACGAAGTTCAAAGTCAAAGAACGAAGAAATGAAGGGAATGATGAGTGAGGAAAGGAAACTTTAGATGGGATTAAGAGGAGACAGAGTGGGTTGCTGGAAGAAGAAATTGAGGGGTAAAGGGATGCTGAAGGCTGTGATGTAGGGGAGGATGTTGGGTAAGTGGAAAGAAAGGAAGAAAGAGAATAGGTTAATGGAAGGGACGAAGAGAGGATGGACGTATGGTGAGATGAAGAAAGAAATCGCGTAAGGAGGCATGAGCCTTCGCCTGTTAAAACCTATACAGATTAATACTCTCTCACATTTAAACCTACCATAACCGGTTGATTACCCCAATAATATCCCAGCATAAATATTGTATAGAGTTAGACGCAAATTTTCCTCTATTCCCTCTCGGAATACCTGTTTCTTTTACTCTCCCTCCTTCACAGCTGGTGCCCTAACATCCTTTGCCTGAATGTCTTTTTCCTATCCTCTCCATTAATGTTGATGTCTTAAAACCCATTGCGGTGGCTCGCCGGTTGGAACGTAAATGTAAATAGATTGCACCAGTGGATCAAATTGGATGAGTATGATCAATTTCTACATTATTTAAGAATTACGTAAAAAAAAGTTTCGTATTAATCATGATCTAACTCCATAATCATAGTACAAGTGGCATGGAAGCTCTAATTTAAACAGTACATTGGTGGAGATATTGAATAAATAATCACTACCCTCACACAGAAGTGGTTAGGGTCGAGGTTACCCGGTTTGAACTTTTGGCCCGGATAACACATACGTCGAATGTGTTTCTTTTACAAACCCAAGATTACGACCTGTTTTTAGATACTTTTCCATGCATGAGAAGAATAGTACTAACATATTTTAGTAAAGTTTAGGGAAATTACCAAACAAATTAATTGAATTTCTTTAAATTAATGTCTTTATCTGTATTAGACTTCATTTATTGCTTACATTACAACGCTTGTGAATGGGGATACCGTATCCGTTAAATATACCCAATATCATTAATTCCCACCGCCTGATAAACTATTACTATTGCCTGTGCGATGGAAAACTTGCGAGCATCAGGAATTAAAATATCACAAGGATGTAGTTTTGTCAAAATCGTAGCTAAATGAAAGGCAATTAGATACCACGATGTTCCTAATAAAGGATAAACCAAGCTAATTTCTCATCTGTATGCGAGCGCTGTATGTGGAGAAGTCCCTTTGCGTGCAATGTCACGCCATTAGGCCAGATTGATTATCCAAGCCATTGCATTAAAACCCAAGCAGGGAAGAAAAGCATTCTTTTGTCCCTCTGGAGCTTTTGTGGTGTCTCAAAATCTTTCGTAAAAAAACATTTTTTCCTCAAGTGTGTCACAGGTGTGCTAAAGGTGTGCAATGAATGCAATCCAATGGAATACATGCACTGTGCATTGTAAGGACTACTAGGCTTGGAGCTGCTAGGTTACACGAAAGTCGAACATCAAAAGAAATTCAGATCACGCGTTTTTTCAGATGAACACGGAAGATGCGTAACATTTTACTCCGTACTACAACTCTAGAACAAGCAAAAGCGACAAGAATTATGGAGTTCAGCATTAGAAAAGATGGGTACAGGAATTCCTTCTTCCTGTGCTCAAGTGTAAAATAAAAATTCTAAAAAAAAATAATTTCTTTATCTTTCAATATGAACCTTATATTTCTACATTACAATATTATGAAGTCAGTGGCATAAACGCTCTACTTCTAAGGTTTGGTTAACGTTATCCGTAGGATGACATAGAATTTTCATTGAATTGATCTTTCCTGAGAGTACAAGTTTTACATATTGCATCAGCCTGCCGGTAAGCTGGCGCAGGCATCATAGATAGGAGAGCGTATTTCCTTCGGATTTCACACCAAGACAATACTTTACCGAAGACTATAATAACCAAAACTAAAGCCCTTTTCATACGATACTGGATCCTGCGCAAGAACTAACTTAACAGCAGGAACTTGATGATGACAGAATCCAAAATACTTTGAGCCATCCTAGGTTTCACACGATCACTGAACCTTTACTGGCGTTTAGCGGTGTTTGCATTTCTAGCGTAGGGAACATCTACCATTAATTAAAATTAACCATTGTATGGCAGGGACGACCAAAAGCTCTATCAGGAAAGTTTTATTTTTAGTAAATTTTACGGCCAGAAAATAACTAATACTGATGCACTGATTTTGGGACGTGAAGTGAATACAATGCACTGATTTTGGGACGTGAAGATCGCAGAGCGACTGTATTTTGTAAACTTACATTATTGGTCGACGGCTACTAGATCCTAAAGGGAGCGAGTAGCAAACTAGAACCGCATCAAGTATGCATTTCAGTGAGTGTGATGATGCTTGTTAGCCAGCATGCTGGTTCTGTATCAAACGGTGCCGTAAAGCTATCATACTAGTGACTATCCTCGAACTTTTACCTCATAAATTAACGTGCAAAACGAGTACAATGGTGGAGATATTAAATGAACAAACAAGAACTTTCCACAGATACCATTAATGTAAGTTACAGCTATTTCACACCGATAGTTCCACGGGTATTATAAGCTGTGCAACGAAAGTCTTAGGAAAATAGGGGCTAAAATCATAAAAATAATATAGTTTTCGTCCAAAGATGAACTAAATAAAAACGCAAAACACCTAATGAAAGAGAGGAATGAACATAGGTCTTCAGTACCCACATTCTAGGTAAGGATATTTGAAGAGGGTCAATGTATTTAGCAAGTGCAGTCTTATTCCATTTTATAAATAGTGCAATAGAGTTAGGTATGAGGGACTGAGTCAACGGTTTGTCCTGAAATTTATTTTGATTGCTGGATAAACGAAATAGCTAAATAAATTTCATCAAAAAAACAATTGCCATTCGCAACGTAGCGATAACTTGAGGCTAACAGTATCTGGCTTTACTAAGTGGAATACCTTCATGATGAGAATAAAGAAAATACTGCTACGCCACAAAATTAGATTTTACTTAATTTCGTGGAATTGCTGTTTTTTCTTTACCCTCATCGAAGCGATAACTTTCCGGGAATGTGGAGGCAATGAATACAGTTTGATGGTGGTTGCGGTCAAAATCAAAGCAAAATAAAAACGCATCACACGCTACATTAGAGAGCAATCAAGATATCTCTCCATTTCCCACACTCTAAGAAACTTCGTCCTTAAGGCAAGCATTTCCCAAGCAGGAAGAGGGGGTGGAGGAGGGAAACGAGGAGGAGGTCCGGCGTGATATCCAACCCTGTCTGCCTGCCCCATTTCCGCTTGGGGTGGCCGGGAAACTCGAGGGGCGAAAGTGCCAATGAGAACTTCTCTGAGCTACTAATTGATGCTTGGGTGTTGAATAAGTATCGATCAGGACGGGGGTCGCCCACACACACACCGAGAAGAGGAAAAAGAGCGACTCCCCTGCACCTAAAGGGCTCATTGAACCAGAAATAAAGGACGGTAAAAGGGTTTATTGAGGACCGGGGGGGAGGGACACCATTAAAAAGTGCTGAGACAGGAAAAGGTAAAACCCGGCAGGTGAAACTACGACGCAGGTTTTATCGCTAAGCTCAACCGTACCGTGGTAGGAGAATAGAGACATGACGTACTTAATACGAGAGTGAGTTATGTCCCATGTCAAGTATGTGAACTAGAAGTTCATGGATTGACAAATCAAATCACTCATATTTATTTATTAACAGTTAACACATTTTGTCACTTTCATTAATTCATTTATCTATTAACACATTGTGTGACTTTCATTTGTTTATTGGTTAACCTATTTAGTCCCTCAATTGTCATAGAGTTCTTGGTCCCCAAGTGCTGTGCTTAAAAAAGTAAAAAAGACATTTTTAACGGTCTCATGCGTGTTGCCCGCCAGCGCTGCCTATTTTGTAGGAGTTAATGTTCGCTCTAGAAAGAGCGCTACCATCGAAGTGCTCCGCTATGCGCAAAAACTCACGAGTTTACCCCTTCGCTGCCAGTACTTCCTTCCCCTCTCCCAGCCCATCCCACCGATTCTCGGCGAGTTTTCCTCCGTCCACTAGACGTGGAAGAAGGTCTTTTTTTGTTTGAATGGTTTGAACGATCAAGGGAGAAGGTCCTGCTCACCTAAGCGCTTGGAAGACCCGAATTTTCGGTAGGTTTAAGATTCCCTCTCCCTCCCTGACGTCTCTCGCTACTCACCTGTCTGGCTGTCGGCATTTGGTCAAGCTATCCACTTCAATTATTGGCATTGTATTTTCGGTAATTTTATTTCAGGGTTTTCATGTCGGGGTTAAAACTTGGGTGCTCCCCACTTTTTACGTCAAAGTTGATTATGTTCAACATGTGGGCCTCTGGCCACTCTGTGTCCCGTCCAGGGGATGAAATGTTGCAGCCGATAACAAGAATCATTTGTGCAAGGGGTCTACCCGTCATGTAAGAAGAAATATGTCAAAGTGAATGTGAAGTATAATGACCACGCCACTTCAGCCTAAATTGCTAAAGTGTATCGGATGTGTGCCAGAAGTCTGATGAATGTAGTAATTTTCCATGATGGGTCATTCCATGTCAGATCAACTCACCTTTGGAATTTTGAGAAAATCAACTTTTATTCTAATTATTTTAACGATGAACCCATTTCCATCCCATTTTAAAACTTTGTATATCATTTAATGATGATACAACATAATTCCTAGATTATTATAAATAAAATTGGAGCGGCGTTTTTTTCACAATATAAAATTAAAATGTTATTTTTGAATTTGAAAAAACAAATTTCCTACAAACAATAGTGTGTTACAAATAGTAAAGAAGGACATAAGGATAGCTATAAATTGACACCTCTTTAATTTCTCTGCCTTATTTAAGATATGAGAAAATAATATTTCAAATGTTGACAGTCATGCGATTTTGGGCGATTTTTGTAAAATTTACATCGCCATATTTTCAAAACGGGTTGATATAATTTAATGAAATTTGGTATTTATCTTTATCTGTGTAGAGGCTATCTACATACAAAATTTCATTAAAACCTGAGATGGTGAGGTTAAATGGGTGTGTTGATCTGACATGGAATGACCCTGAACTAATTGGTGTTCTGTGACCCATCGATAATACCAATTCCAGGGTAACTTTCAGTTTTTTTTATCGTATGAATTTGGTTTTGATGTTTGTGTCCCAGCAAGTGTTTTTTTATGAAATGGATTATTATTAGATCTGAAGTATAGCCTTGTTTAAATCTTTCGTGGTATATCTAAAAGTATACCTGGCGCCCAAAACTGTTAAAGCTAAAGATTTATACCCACCCCACTCTAACGGTGTTCAGTCTAAATTCCCCTGAGCTAGTTTTCCGATCTCCAGTTAAAATTTCCAGTTTCCTGTTTATGTCACTTTAAGCCCTTTGTTCGTGGCACATTGTTAAACGAATTAGGCTGGGAGCCGCTAGAGACTCGGAGGCTGCGCGCTAGGCTTAGATTGCTTGAACAATTGAGAACAGATATCTTTCAGAGCGACACGGAGAACATCATATTAGAACCCCACTATATTTCCAGGTCCGACAGAAACGATAAATTAAGAGATATTTTGCCGAACGGATAGGTATGGGAATTCGTTTTTCCCCCGAACAATAAGGGACTTCAATAAATGCTAGGCGTAATTTCATTAGAGCGTTTCCTTTTTATATGTAAACGGCTGGTGTCCTAACACCCCCCGCCACACGCCTATTGAGGCGGCTTGCGGGGTAGTATGTAGATGTAGATGAGAAGATACATTGATGGAGCAGAATGGTTAGAAACCATTAGCCCTTGGTTGGAGAGAAGAATAATTATCAAAGTACTAGCGAAAGGTACCCGTTGAAATTCAACGGGTGTGAAAATAGCAGTTTATAAATACTTGAAAAGATTGTGCAATCACCATACTAATATATAAAAATTAAATGGTGTCTGTCTGTCTGTTGCTCAATAACGCAAAAACTACTGAACCGATTGAGCCGAAATTTGGAATTTAGTAAGAAAATGTATCTGGATGTAACATAGGCTATTTTAAAAACCCCTCAGGGCCCCCAAAGGATCCCCTGGTAGTCCATGCTAAGCATTGGGTTCGGTGCAGTGGTTTCATTTTTTACTTTTTAAAATTAATTTTACTCAAGATTGAGGACTGGAAACTTTTTTAACGGATGGATGAATAAATGAAGTTTCTAATTATTTCACTCGATTTTCCTTACACTTCGTAATTGTCTGAATATAATGTTTTTTTTGCTGGAAAATCTCACATTTTTCTCTGAAGTCCACAGTAGCATACTTCCTTGACAACCAGAGATTTTATTTTCAAAGGATATTCACGCCTCTAACATTTACGTTTTCCTGCAGGCCCATGATAGCACGTAAAAAGAAAACCTGTAAAAGAAGGGCCCAGAGTCCCTAGGGCCTCATGATTGATTGCATCAGGGGGTTATCGATAAATTCAATGAATATTTACAACAAGTATACTCTTCAATTTCTACTCTCAAAGTAGCTCTCATAGGGGAACTGTATGTATATGAGAGAACACTTACGCAGTAAACGATATACATGAAGAAATTAATCGTGCAAGAATATTTACGTGTAGTGAATGTTAATGGTAATAATGCCGCTGTTGCTACAACAAACATGGCGTTGTTTATTGTCGTTTAATACTCAGATGCATGACACGTAGTGGAACCGTCCACCTCAAATTGCGATTGCGAACAGTATTTTAGACCAATTCCCATATCATAAACGTTACGAGTTATTTAAATATGTTTAAAAGTGTAAAAGTGCAGTTAACTTACATTCACTCAATAATAGTGTTGCCTTTTCAAGACTCTCAATCGCCGCTGTTTCCCCTCCTTGGACTTAAAAATATATTCATCAACATGCCTAGGAAATATAAAAATGAGTAATCTTTCGAATCAATCTTCTAGAGCAAGATGAATGTCCTCTTTGCGAGAAAATGAGTCCTTGCAATAAAAACGGCAAAGGTTAGACTTGGATGCTCAAAGACATGCCCACCAGCGATCTCATGAGAATCTCCCCGTGGTGTTTCTTGGAATACGCTACAAACCGCACAAATTTCATTCTAACCCAACCTACTGTACTGACGGGTAACCAGCAATAAATCTGGTTCAAATATAGACCCATCTGTTTCGAAACTTCAAACTGTTTTAAGATGGCGGAAATTATGACGCCATTTCATGCTTCTTACCCGAAAGAAGAATGGAAATTCTGCGCAGTGAGCGACATGAAAATGGACAAGTGCACTAATAGTCACTATAGATATTTATTTAGCAACCGAAACCAATGATTATGGCTACCTTTTATGCCAAAGTCGCAGTCCGGGTGATGGAGGATTCATAGGTCGAATAAACATGGCTGCTGCTGCAAATACTCCTTCTGACGTTGTCAACCGCTGGATTGTACCCTATTCTCCAATTCTGATTAAGATACTCAACGCACATATCAACGTTGAATTGCGCAACTGAATTAAGTCATTGACTGAAAATGTATGCATATATCTATGTACACGAGGGAAGCGAACATGCTGTTAATCACTCAGAAGACGGCTCAAGAGAACCTGAGTGGACGAGGTGATCAACCTGGGTACTATTTAAGTAGTTATGAGTCTGCGTGGCCCATTTTTGGGTTTCCCGTTATGAAAGAGGACCAACAGTCACTCATCTCTCCGTGCACCTGGAAAACGGTCATCGTGTCTACTACAACGAACACAACATACAAGATAGGTTACGAACTCCTCAAAACACCACGCTGACAGAATTCTTTAGGCTTTGTGGTTTTCTTATAAAATAAGTTCAATATTTTTCACGCCCGTCGAATTTCAACGGGTACCTTACGCCACTTAATAAATTGAATTTTTATATCCCAACGTTTAACAAAAGACACAAAAAAACCTTCTCCATTAATTTTAGAAAGACAAAATACTGCTGCAATTCTCCTTTACTAAGAAATGTAAGAAATGTGTAAGAAATATAATGATGTATGTAATCACTTGGATTTTTCAATGAGTAAATGTAGTTTTAAATCGATTGTGAATTTAATAACTCATAAAAATATTCTGTCAAAGTAAATGTAAAAGAAATTGAGTGAATTTAGTGTAAGTTTTTTATGTGTATGGAGCTGTTAAGTGAATTTTAAGTCAACTGTAAACCTTGTGATTCATGAAATTCTATTAAGATTATTTTTTGTATTAAGAGGTATTAGTGCATTGTAAGAGAGATGTTACTTTTATTTTTATAGCCAAATATATTTTTTATATCTTGTGTAAAGATGTTTTCCCACAATATGCTGGGATAAAATTAAATAAATAAATAAACTATCTCCACACGGGGGAGTAAAGTAGTCTCCGCGATTGATTGCTAGGGTTACAAAGGGCGCTAACCTTCATTACCAACTTCAGAATGCCCACTCTGTCGTTCACATAAACTTTCTAGCTCTGCGCAGCTCTTAATTCAATTGTTTGAATAGGCTTCTCCGATTGGTTGCGAACAATATCAGCGTACTTAGATCCAATGTTGTTTGGGTCGTTTTAATCGTTGTGAAACGCGCTGCTGACGCTTTCCCGCCCTCTCAAGTTATGTTGGCCCACCATGTGCTGTCCACTCCCCTCCTTTCCTTAACCGACTACTTCCAAACGAGTCTTCACCTTCTTTGCGTAACGCTTAGCACATGCAGCTGCCACCATATTTCGCTACCACTATAAGGAGATTTCCTCGATACTGCATTGAGTCAAAATATATGAGCAGACCCACATTTTCGCTTCTGCTGAGGACGTCCTCCAGCCACTGGAAAGCAACCAGGAGATGTTAAATACCCACATTAGTCGATGAATATATTTTTTAATTAGTAGATAAATACGTGTTTTCCAGCCCAAGGAATTAAATGCAGCACCATTTGTACTGAAATATCGCATTTATTCATTCATTAAAGTAATCTACCGGTTAGAGGTAGGTTGTGATGAAAGTCAGAGAATATCCAACGAGCTCTTACACGTGCCGTGCCCTTTCTACCTCCTGTATTTCTTTCTTCATCTCATCATAAGTCCTACCTTTCTTCATCCCGTCCATAAAACCGATTCTCTTCCTTCCCCTTCCCCGCTTACCCAACATCCTACCCTCTATCACGGCCTTCAGCAAACCACCGTCATTACCGCTTCCAGCCACCTACCCTGTCTTTCCCTAATCTCATCTATAAGTTTCCTCTCCTCGCCCACCATGTCAAGCACTTCCTCATGTGTCTTCCTTTCCGTCCAACGCACCTTCTCCATCCTCCTCCACACCCACATCTCAAAAGCCTTCAGCCTATTTTCGTCTTCCTTTCTCAAGGTCCACGTTTCTGCCCCATACATACTCCATATCAAGCTCTTCACCAGCCTCTTTTTTACATCCTTGCTTAAGGTCCCCGTCATCAGCTCCCTTCTATTATTGAACGCTTCCTTCGCTAGCGCTATTCTCCTCCTAATGTCTTTGCTACTATGTCCTCTTTCTTCTAGCGTACTACCCAAGAAATTAAATTGTTCTACTTGTTCCAGTTTGTGACTTCTTACTCTTAACTTCTACTATTACAATATGTTTTAATAGCTCAAAAAGTTAGATGAGTTGGTGCCTCCGTTTCACTGGCATTAAATTTCCTGGAAATATTTCAATTCCCATCTCAGTTATTCGGAAACTACATTTTCATAAAAGAGAATTTCTTTTTTTATGCTTTGCCGACTTTTTACTTCATCTTTAAACCAGAGTAAGTTCGCGTTTAATTTGTAGAAAAATTAGGTAGTAACGGAAACATATAATTTTGCAAACGTTATCAGATATTGGCCAAGTTTTTGCTATCGCTAACACGAATATTTTAACATTAAAACACAATAAATTCCATTTGACCGCTGAAATTCCTTATTACAAGGATTATTCGACAGAAGAGACCAATTGCGCCAGTATTACAATACTCGGGTAGGGATAAAACTTCTCGACTTGACGCATTCGATCTTGTTTTAGCAACGACTTCTTCATACTTGGGGAGTCTTTGCAACCGGAGGATTTTAATCAGAGAGGGAAATTGAGGTTGGAATAAATGAGATAGAAAATTTACGGTTGAACTGAGAGGAATGGGGACGAAATTATGTGGCGACAGGGAATCGATAAAAAGGGCTTCTGCTGACTTGCCCAGTTCCATTTCATTCGTTCATCTTTTATTTTTTCTTCCTTATTTACCCGAGACCCTGGTCATGGGAAGCGAACTTTAGGGAGCACTGGCGACACTTTTCATGCATATCCTGCGAAGCATTTAATGCTGACCAAAGGAGAACGTATATAAAAGAACGCAAAAACTATTTCAAAGGCTCGACGGTTTTTACTAATTGGATTTGTAGGAATCCTAGGTATGTAGAAGAAGGGTATTCAACCTCTTGGCCATTGAACTGATTGCCAGAGACATTGATGGGTGATGAAAGGTGGAAAATGAAAAAGATAAAAAAGTAAAAAAGTAAAAAGATATTGGAGCCCAAAATTACCAGGCACATATCCGGGCTAATTTTCATCGAGATGGATGTGAATATTCAGACCAAAGACTGCTTTCCAGAATTGCGAGGACTGCCTTGAAAAGTCTACTAGGAAAATGTTTAAAATCTGGGAAAAGCATGTATTTACATGCATACACACCCATCAAGCCGTTCCCTTTCGGGACAGGCACAACAAGATGGTACTTCTTTGAGTCTGGTGGAGTCAAAAAAGTTAAATTCTCGGTGGTAGGCCTATTAAGCTGACTCTGCCTAAATAGTTTCCTCTATTCTGTCATAATCCTCCATACCTCTTTTGATTCAGTTATCATCTCCAAGAATGTAATTTTGATCTTAACTTTCAGTCTTTTGCATATCATCAAACGCGTATATGAAATTCCTTAACGTTGTGGAAGAAGGTACGTCGGAGAATCTGGCTGCTCTCGGAGGCAACGAATCAAAGTGCTTACAAAAGCGATGAGGAAGATTTTAACCACTCCGTCCTCACCGAGCCGTTACAAGAAAAAGTGGTGTAAATCACTCTGTTGCCATATTTTTACGTAAGTGCACAGAAGCATTCCTCTATCTGTACTCCATTTTCCGTATGAGTGGAAAGAGTCTAGCTTCTGTATTTCTACACTATAGAAAGCAGCACTTAAGGTTTAAATTTTTATTTTTATTTAAGCCTCATTCGTCAATGAGTGACATTTTTTACTTACACCATTCATGCTCTCAATGGCACATATAAGTCAATCCACTCAAATGGGATAGAATGAGACTAAACATCAGTCTGAAGAAATGGGATACACCCCTAGACTAACCCGTGAAGCGGTAGAAATATTAAAAACACTAGACAATCTCAACAGGGACAATGGGTACCAACTTCCATACTTATGGAAAACGGTGACAAAAAGTCAAATGGTAGCGGTTATCGGTCTTTAGCGGCCTCCATAGTTGCAGGCGCAATATATATCTATTCATACATGAATACTAGCAGATGAAGCAATTCAATACTGCCTAACGAAGTCGGAAGAATGGTCTGCGAAAGCTCGCGCTTTAAAAAAATATACCTATTCAGCGTTTACTGAAAGCAAGAAATAGATAAATAGCATGTAGTGTTGGTATGAAGAACGAAAGCTACCATTTCAGAACATATTGGGTAACTTACTTTCAAAATGGCAATGCATGGAGATAATAGTTTCAACACGGTTAACGTTCAACAAAATAATTTTATATCTGCATCTGAAATGAATCTCTGATATAAAAACTGAATAATCTCTCTTCTTTCGAAAATGCATACTAATCACATGTGAGGTAGTAGATGGACAGTTCAGTTATCGCAGCGCATTTGAAGGGAGGGAAAGACTGACTACTAAAACGATTGAACTACCTACTAACAACGTGTCTTCATTGGAAAAGAAAACCTGATGTTACTCTTATTGAGGAAATAGAAAAACGAATGGATTAGACCATAAAACACATTAAAATGCAAAGTATTGGGTAATTGGAGATAAATAGTTAAAAAATTAAGAAAAATTAAGAGGGTGCAATAATTTAAATTGACACTAAATCAAACACTAAGGCAAGTATTTTGTTTAATTAATCGTTAATCGGTAGCTTCTGATAATAATAATTCAAACTCCCAAAATTATACAGATTATGGATTAACAAACACATAACGTGCTTCACAAAGAAATTAGCTACATATGTAAGTAGCGCTCACGAAATAATAAGTAACGACCTACACGCTAGCATGAGTTGAACTGATGGCACTTAAAAGCATTATCAAACCTTAGATTTAATCCCGACTAATTTAAATTTCCATTCAAACACTGTTGCGGCAAAAGTACATAACACGAAGTGAAGTATTACCAAACATTTACGCGCAGACGGAAAGACAACAAAGAGGCAATAACACGGTTGAAACATGGCTACCGTTCAAACAAAAGACTTCCTTAAATCACCGAAAATAGGATTACGTCGCCATTGTGCACCTGATGTTCCCAGTTTGCGCGCAACACACATTCCGTAGCCCAGTCTGTCCTCCTCCTCTCGTCCTTCACGGGGTGTGGGTGGGTGGGTTTAGCCTTGGGAACTTCTTCCGAGGGCTTCGAGAGATTTAATTGGAGAAAGCAGATGGGCAGGAAGAGAAAAAGGTAACAAAAAGTATCCATCATGGAAGAAAATGTGCCTCGGAGGATGACTTGTCTTCTCTTTTCCCCTTAAATGGGCTCTCCCCGCCACAAAAGAGGCAATTTTCAGGCTCAAGCACACTCGAGGAAATTGGCAGAGACTTCCATTCGGACACACAGACACACACATATTCACAGAGGCGCAAGGTCTCCACACGAGAGGGTGAGAAGAGAAGGATCGATTGCGGGGGCGAAAGGTGGTCACATATGGCACTCCTTACGGTGTTGAGAATAGCACCTACGTGGCGCTAAAAATAGCGCCGAAGAGGTGAACACATGTTGCCACCCTCACGTTGCTAAAAACAGCACCAACACGGAGCTAAAAATAATGACGAATAAAATACCTCAAACAGTAGGACGCGAATGAACAACTAACTACCCTATTTCTACAAGATGTGGACGCCTATTCTGAATGAAAATAAGACTGAGCTATTCGTCAGAATAGCCAGAAAAGGGGCTATTTTCACGATTCTGGAGACCCAGTGCCTATTCGGTATTCTAAATGTTGAAATAGCCACAGGAAGTGGCTATTCTAAAGATGACAACAGCGCGGTGTCTATTCGGTATTCTGAACGGCGGATAGCACCGGTGAGGGTCGAAATATTATTGCTCGGCCTTTGATACCGGGCTATTCTCAATAACTCGACCCTATCTCAAGGATGGCGGAGAGGGAAAAAGGCACTTCTCCGGCTTGAGACATTACTATTTCAAGAGAAATGGGTTAATTCGCAGAAAGAAAAGTTTTTATAAATGCGCATACTTGGCATGATGACTGACATGGATTTCATGGGAATCCGTTAGTTTTAACTAACTAAAACTGGGGGCAGAATCTTTGCATACACCGAGCTACACCATGGGGCACAGGGCAAAGGTGGTAACAAATTACACACCATGAAGTGCAGAGAAGAGCACCTAAGAGGCGCTAAAAATACAGCCAGTAAGGTGGATACATATGGCACTCACGATGGTACAGGAAATAGTACTAAACTGGCGCTAAATATAGCCATACATAAAATATCTCTAACATCCAAAATTAGTAAGCAACTAGTCTTTTCCTACAAGGAGATCTAGTTGCTCTAAATGGCGCTAAAATAGCGCAAAAATGATGAGGACACCTACAAGACATTTCTTAAGGCGCTAAAAATGGCACCTACGAGTTAAAAAATGCGCCAAAAAATATACCTCTTACCGTTCATGGTTTAAAAAACAGCTAGTACTCTTCTCTAAAGAGATGTGGCAGTCTCACGTGACGCTAACGATAGCGCCGGAATGGTAGGCACAAATGGCATTACTTACGGTGTTGAAAATAGCAGCTTTATGGAGCTTAAATTTGCACCACCGAATAAAAGTCTAATAATCGTCCGAGGCATATAAGCGAAACTTTTTTATTAGTAGTGACCACTGAGTAGAGCTTAAGAAAGCTGACCACGGAATTCCGGATTCAAATCTGAAAGTAGAATCTTCGCATATACCTAACAAATACACAAAAAAAACATGATTTAGGTTACGGATTCCTAAGAAATTTTTTAAAGTCATTGAGGACGGCAGAAGATAGATATAGGAACTGTCGCCAAAATCCACCAGATTGGTGACTGTCAAAGACTAACCAGCGTGAACGAAGTAGGCTTCGAAAAAAGGATGCATGCCTTAAGTGGCGATTTATGCGTCGATGGACTTGTCGCTAGGATATAGCCCTATCCTCGAAATCATAATAATTTTCTCCTGTAATAAATAATGTAAATTCCCTATTATCTTTCATAATCGCGAGCAAAGGCACCCAAGAACCTCATTAGTTCGATACTATTTTTTTAATATGCGCTCGTAGAAATTGTATCTCTGAGACAAGATTGTTTATCTGCAAGAACTGTACAGTTATACACCTGCTCATAGGGAACAGTAAATATAGATGAAACAGACACCATCCAATCGATGCAAGCAACTGCATAAAAATGAGGTCAGACATTTCGCCATCGGAAAAGCTATCGGTCACCATAAATACGTATAATAGATTTGATCTAATTCAGACGCTCCAATTATTTCAAAAGATCCAGCTTTGTCTAAATTTGGAACTTCAGCATAGTCAGCAACTGAAAAATATTAGTTGCATCTCAGGTAGGCATAAAACAAGATCACTAATGTGTTAAATTAAATCAATTGATAACATTGGAAATATTGAGGATGCCAAGATGAGGATCCCTTCAACCAGGGTAGATATGTATGAGCCTATTTATTCCACATAACGGACCCTAAGTCAACGAAACTGCTTCTTTCTGGCATGCTTCCACGCCTGCGGTTGATGAGGGTCACTGATAAGGAGCAACACACTGCAAACTTGTCGACGATACAGATTTGATATTGATCAGTAGGAGAGCAGGCCAGATCCAAACAGACTCGAGGAAAACCAGCAGCATATGGTGGCAATATTGACGCAAAGTAGACTGAGGAAAAGAGAGAATAATTGTAGTACAAAATCCATAAGGATCTGCACAAACAGATGAGTGTTATGCGGATATAACTTGGCACGGCTTGGAAATAACGCAAACTTGGCACACCTTGAGATCCAATGGCTACATTAAGACCATGGAAAAAGGGACGAATCAGGCGTGGTGTTGTGGAAGATGATTAAGTTCTTATTAAGACCATGGAATGGAAAGTCAAATTTGAAGGCCGAGAGTCTAATGCGGGCTCCAAATTACGATGCAGGCGAAAAAGAAGAGCCGTTAGAGCGGAAAAGAATTAGGTAGTAAGGCTTTAAGAAATGAAGCCCATCGACGGGCTGAACAATACGAAGTAATAGAAGGCTGTCTCATGTATCAATAACTACATAAATGCTTGTAGGCTTAGCATACAGTAACGATATAAAGCTTGATGTCACTCCTCTGAGCAAATGTGAGCTTTCTAATTTTTTCCGTATTTTTTCTAACTACCGAATGACCGAATTTATCTAGTATTACAAAGAGTTATTTTTCTAATAATTTTTTTAAATAGGATAACTATTTAGAAAATTCGGAGATAGTGAAAAATGACAAAGGAGCAGAAATCGAGTTAAATGCAATTTTAATTGTTGGCAAAAATATCTGGCTCTGAAGGCCTATTCTATCCAAGCACTAAATAAAACCTAAACAAGGAATAAAAATAAAGAGTAAGGAAATGTTCATTATTCATGATTATATTTTCACTGAGCAAAAAAGTAAAATCAACAGCTTCCCAGATATAAAGATAAAGGGAAGTAAGAGTTCCTGGAATATTAAAGGCGTACACTTCTTTTGATGCCATTGGAGACTCCTTCGTAGAATACCCTATCGTGAAACTCCAGAGTGAGTTACGGCGACCTTTACGGAATGAGCAACCCCTAAGACCTTTGGACGACCCCACTGAGCCGGCAAGTTTCAAACTGAGGAGAGTGGAGGGCACTGACCTCCGGCATACGGTACAATCGAGAGAGGTTGAATTCACTCCAGGGCACGTTCGGAGAGAGGTGAATGCTTTTCATCCAATCGCTCCCCTATCAGCAGTGAGAGCCGAACGGTCTCTCAATCCCTACGAACTCCTCTATACCACCCAAAGAAGTTTCAGGATTATATGGTAGAAGTTGCAATGGAGCTACTGTAGTAACTGAATTTTACAACCACACATCCGTAGACTCCCCTACACGGGGATAATTGTATAATGGCCGAAAAGTGATGGTAAACATTTTGAGAGAATGCAGAAATGGCAATTTTAAGTACTTATACCATTAAAACGTATAGTCACAACCCCTTAGTAACGGAGTTATGGCGACGTACAAGAAGTTTAATAAAGTTTTCAGCACAAGTAAATATACCTAATATTTTTTATAAATACGCGTAGAAAATAAGTGCAACTTTGAAAAAAAAATAAATGTGCCTCTCTTTTTTTTAATTTCATTAATGTTTTGTTTTCAACAGAATGTTTCAAAAAAGAGCATGGAATTCTTCGTAATTTTAAGTGCTGGAAAGGAATTTTAGAGACAACTTCTGAAATTTGATCGAGACGCGTAAATACCCTCGGCAGTGATTTTTAGACTAGCTGTCTTGTCTCAATTGATGTCACTTGCAACTTTGCCGCAATCCAACAATCCTTCTACAAGACCATTGCACAATATGCCAATGTATTTCGTTGTACTTTCATATCGGCATGCTTCCGTAAAAGTGAAATTTCTAACAGATCTAAAATGTTTACCATATTTTCGAACACCCTTAATAATGTATTTCATGCTTTTTATTACGAACATAGCAGCTTAAGACGACGCATGTGTGTTGAAACTGACTAAAGTAATTTTAAAAAATTTGGAAAGATTCCCAGTCTCCTTATTGATTGTAAGTGCAATTAAGAATAAATGAGCCTCTAATAATTGAACGCAAAGCAACTAGAAATCAAAGTTGCGCATAGCCAAAATTACAGTGGATTACGTAATTATTTAATAAATTATACGCTACCAAACGATTTTTCATTCGGATTCCGATTCTTTTGCAGAGATTCTAGCGATAAGGGTTTCATCAGAATGCGTGTGGATAGCGTTCGCCGTTATAATTATTCTGCAAGTGTTATTATGTGCTCTCTATATTATGCGCCCATTTTTTGGCGTTCCACCACCCAATGCCGTTCCACCGATGCACCGCAATATCGAAAATTAATCAGCGTCAAGGCTTAATTCATCACTTTTTATCAGTGCCACCGCCCTCACTAATAAGGACTCATCATGCCGTCCACCTATAGCTATCACATGTAATTAACAAAGTCATTCAATTACCTTAGAAAATACCTTAAAACTCTTTATCGCATCCCAAGTAAATGAAAAAATGTGAAATTCAAAATGCCAGAGAATGAAACAGGAAGCCACGATATTTTGCACAATTGAACAAAAGAGGAAAGCACAGAATGAAGGAATTAAATAAGTCATCTTTACAGACCGAGAATTGATGTTTTTTTAATGTGCCTGCATCCACATGAAACGACGTAATGAGTACAAGTGTATGTATGTATAAAATCTTGGCATTTCAACTCGATTACTACATTGAGTTCACCGAGATCAACGACGCAATTTCGACATTGTCCAGAAAGAACAGTAGACATCACGGTCATCTCTTAAATATATCGTGTGGAAATAATAAGCGGTTAATTTTGATAAATATTGTAATCCCACAAATTATAGTCTAAAATCTTGGAACCAATCTAAGTGTTCTGCAAAATAAATGGTTTGTCCATGGACCGTCCAGCCAATTATTTTCCCGATTACTGGGTGTCTCCTCCCGACTATTATTCCATTTCAACAATATTTATCAATATTAAAAAATTCTTTAATAAAAAAATGTCGGAAATTTCCAGGTATCTACGTTCGATCCCATTCCAGGCGAATTATTTTTTTCGATGTAAATTTCACACATTCAAAAATATTTTCCTTGTAACTCGGAACATGCCCGAGACATAATTCCTTGAAATAGCATCAATTCACTTAAGGTTAAGTGGACTACGCTAAGACATTCTGCCACTCTACAAAACCTGCTTTCGATTCGTATTTTGGGAGGTGGTTCGATAGGGGGCGTGTCCCATCCCACCAAGCGTCAGGGTACCTTTAATTCCTTTATCTTCCCGTCGCACATCCTACCCCCCCCCCCGATCTCCCTCACCTACCTCCCTTCCCTTTCGATAGGTAGGCCAACCCTTTGCGGACCCAAGGCCATTCTACTCCGATAAAAAAAACAAAACCCAGGCTGCGAAGGGAGATTAAACCACCCCCCCCCCCCAATACATAAAGGGACGCTCCCGTGACACTGATACCATGAAATCTCTTTTTCCCACTCACAGTTCGTGGTGATAACAAAAACATGGTTAAACACGAGACCGAGCGTATTTTTAGCACCAAAGCCTTTTCCTTTCTCGGTGGCGCCTCCGTTTTCCCAGCAGCACCTTGCACCGAAAACAAAACCAAGTAGATTTGGTTTGCTGTAAGCGACATGAATATACATATGGATCCTAAACTTGGGCCCAGTGGCTGTTGCCAAACATTCCGCATGCACCGAAAAATCAGGACCAAGCAGACTATAGCGCCGCCACTCTAGAGAAGATGGTTCTAATAAGGAAAGGCCGTGATTCAAATGGAGATAATGGAAATAAAGGGCATGGAATGGACGATTTTACAAATGACGTCACGCAACGCTTGCGCGCGGAAGAAGTTGGTACTATCGGGACAAACAAATCATATCCAAGCATTGAAGTCTTGAGGGAATCAAGTTAAATAATAGTGAATTTCCCTTTTGATTAAATTTGGTTTCAGTTAAACCTGGAGCCTTTGAATTAATCTTTTAATCGTTCAAAACCAGTGAAGGTGGCTCAAAATTTAACTCCAAAAATAAACTCCACTCCCTCCATATAGGGCTTATTCCTATATCTCGTGTCGCTTTTGCACAACCCATAAGCACACCTTTTCACCATTTTAACGCAACTAACAAATCAGCGAGATGACTTTTCCCAATTGTAAACATACAAAAACACGATTTGTTTGTCCCGATAGTTACAGCTACTCCCGACGGCGCTACTATCGACCTTCAACTGTGTAATCGTCCATTGGCCTCCCTATTAACACCGGCCATTTTTGACACACAGAAGCGAACCATGCCGAAGGAAAGGCCATGATTCAAATGGAAATAAAGGTACCGGAATTGACCTCCCAATTAAACCGTCCATATTTGACACACAGAAGTGGAACCATGCCGACTGCAGTGCGACCTATCTTTTGCGGAAAGCTAGGCAACATCTTTGCCCGTACAGTGGTGCCGAAGATTTAGATCCAAGTGTATATTCATGGATAGCGAACATGGATCCAGCGGACCTGTGGTTACCGTAAAGACTACCACGCCTCCATAATTGATAATTACACGTTAGGAAGCCTTGGCGATAGATTCCACAGATTTTACATAATTCACCGCTTTCGGAGACTGATCACAAATATATAAACAATATACATCAGAGACCAATAATAAAAATACATTCTCATTTAAGCGAGGCTTTACAATAATCAGTTAATTTTACAGTTAATCTAAGAATACTGTAGCAATATATGAATTTATGATCTAAGCCAGAATATGGTGAAGCCATAAATGATCCTAAACAGATAAATGGCATTTTACAGATGAAATAGCTCAAAGAAAAAAATTAACTGTCTATGCAAAAGATGCAACCACTTACAGGTAAGACACTTATGAATCCCTTATTCTCTCATTAGGAACAATAATGAGGAATTCTTGAATATTTGCGTCGAGTTCATGCAGGATTCTATACAAATTCCAACGGGATAAATAAATATACGACTTAAATCAAACGACTGATCCACGGAATCCACGTTTCACACGACTGCAGCCAAATAATTACATTTCAAAAGATAATGCCATAGAGCACATAAATAATTCATACTTGATCTCAATTCTTCAAAGATCATGAATAATATGATTGTCTTTAAAAATTCCTTTATTCTTGTAAAGTATCGCTATTTTTTAATCCATTCATATCACTCTTCGCTAAGAGTGTCACCACTATGCCCTTACAAACAAGGAATAAGAAAAATAATCCTGGAATATCTGTTCTCCGCCAACAAACCTTTTTCTAATCTGACGTAGATTTTTGATACATTAATGCATTTTTGGACAGCTCTTCAGACTCTCACCTGCTAGCGCAACTTCCGTTATCAAACCAGAACAAAGGAAACCAACCCACAGGCAGTAATATTAAAATTATAAATATACCAACAAAGCCGAAATGGAATCTGTTTCTGACTAAAAGAAGCCCTATTACGCGCAGGCAGACACTTTCAGTGGAAAAGTACGAATTTCAATCGAAAAAAAGTAGAAAATTTATCTGCAATTTTGTTCACTAGTAGTAAGATTAATTTGACTGTGGATTAATTATCGAAAAGCTTTGAAAAAGGTATACGGGCCTAGAAAAAAACTCGCTCCGGCCATATAAGTTTCGATATTACCAAGACTGCGAAAGATGTAGACATTCAGGAACGTGGTATCCATAAAAGATGAGTAAGGAACAGGAAAACGGGTAGGGCTGAGTTGGAACAGTGGTCGTTCGAAAATACTGAAGAAGTAGTTATCGCTACATCGCTTCGGAATTCCTTATTGAGAGAGCGCCTGTAATAACTCTTAAATAAATCTCTCACGACATAAATTTCCTTTCGGGGAGAAAGAGCGGAAAATGTAAGCGGACTTACTTTCCTGGACATGTTTATTCCGAGAAGTCTCTCGCTATACCCCCAGTGGGGCACGCAACTCAAGCAAGGGAAACAGTCCGGAACGGGAGCCGTGGCACAAAAACACTTGAATTTTTTGCATCCACTTGGAAATAACCACTTGCAGGAAAATATACCGAGATCTTCGCCAGAAGGAACAGGATTTTCCCCTAACCACCAAAGATGGCATACTGAGCACTTGCTCGAGGACCTCGTTGAACAAAAAAATTCTGCGATGATAAATGATATACTTCTCCATGGCCTGTGGAGAAAAGCTTGAAAACTTAATCTTAGTCTTTTAATTTAATCAGTGTAGTCTTTTTTTGGAATTTTCCTGCCCAGCCCGAGAAAAACACGTTAGAGAAAAACTGATGGTAACAGGCGATGCTGAGTGGAATTTCGCAACGTTAAGCACGAATAAAAACCACTGTAAAACTTCAAACATCTCAATGGTGCCTTAAAAATAACGCATTAGACCTTGAAATCGATTAGCGAAATATTAAACCTAAGTGAATTTATATTTTAAGTGATTCCTATTCATGTAAAATGTTGCAATAGAGTCACTAAGAATCGCCTGCTTCCATCCATTTTTATTCATGCTTAACGCCAAAGATAATTTGCAACTAATTGTCGTGCATTGGTCCTCCGAGACGTGGCTTTGGAGAAGGATGCATTGGTTGAGCAGAGAGGAGTTAGAAAGCCTCATTTTTTCGCCGATATGAGTCCAATGGTACGTGACGAAAGAAGAACTCTTTACAGTATTCCACGTGGAAATATTCAATGCGACCCTTTCCGATATCGATAAAGATGTAAAACATGGAAACCGGTCGCATTACAATATTTCTAATGAGATTTTTGCTTTCGTCGAAATCATACGCAATACATGCCATATTGGAACTGGAGCGAAGACTGTAGAGGACACCCTGAATCTCTATAGCATACCTCTTTAAAGAAATACGTGCGTCTTCTCATGCAAAATGAAGGCGAAAGCTTGGGTGAGAGCTCCGTAAAACTTGCGGCGTGAGATAGCGTGGCCCATCATAATATGTTTAACGGAGGCGGCGGCGGAAGTTCCCGGATGCGGAGATAGGATGCCGCGCGAGAAGACGAGAGAAGCGAAGAAGGGACTCTTTCGCTTTCGTGCGTCGTCGGAAAAATGAATTCCTTAGCTGCAAGAGATGAGAGTGAATGAAGACACTCCGGGCTGCGGAAGTGACTGCGGAGGAGGGAGAACGGTGAAGCGTCTTCATCGAGGAGACCTCCCCGCAGTCATTCATCAACCTCTCTATGGGGTGCGGCGAGGGGATGTGCAGACAGAGACGACACCATGGGCGGTCGCGCGACATGGGCGAAGAGTGCAACGTGCTCTTTTATTTTGACGAGAATCGTCTCGTAATTCAGTAAGGATGGAAGGAGTACCCATGTCTGGCAACAAGTAAGTGAATCACAACGCCAAAAAATGGAAGAGTGAGTCAATTAAGTGCAAATATCGCTATTTACATGCTGGACTATTCGGATTGCATTAACCTGATTGACGGGCATGTAGACAATAAGTATTTTTTCTAGCCGATGCAATGCCCAATATTTCTTCTATTCTTTTTCCTATGAACAACGAAAATGTTGCAAACTTTGGTAATTAATTTACTGGAAATTAATGCAGTGCTAGAGGTTCAACACGCGCTGCGCGCGTTGAACCTCAACCCCCGGAATGCTCTGGGAGGTTTTAGTGTAGTCGATGAAATGGTTTGGGTGCAGGTAGGTTGGTGAAATATTTTTCGGGAATCGTCTGGGTGGTTTAAAAACATAATTGGTCCTTTGAGCTCTTGGAAATACTTTTAGCGGGGATGTAAGTGAATGTCTTCATTTAAATTGATGAAAACCGGAATGGATTGGGTATAGGATAGATATTGTTAATTTTATAATGGTGGGTGTGGATATGTTGGTATAATATATTTTCAAAATAATGTGCTGATATAGCAACACGCATTAACACATTACCGCAAACAAAATTAATATCTAAATATGAAACTCGAATGATAGGAATCAACTACCTTGTATCTGTGCTTGTATTCAGCACTAAATTAAGACATCAAAAGTGTGTGATGAAAACGTATAATAATTTTAGCTGTCAAAATTAGTCAACTGCTAATGTCAAATCCAGCCGCCATGCTCATCAACTCGCTCGGTGTGCGCGGTCTCGCTTTCCTGTGATCGTTGATCCACATGTCGAATTCTATCACGATTCCAGCGTTCTTCACGTTCCGTAGGTGTCTCATTGTCACGCAATGATTGAACACGTTGTGACTATTGCCGAGCCGTACGGCACGCTCAATGTCAGTCTCTCTGTCCCGTCCTTCTTGATCCTTATGAGACATCATACTGAGACACTACTGCCGCTCAACCTCATACACTTCGTCACGGCGTAATCTAACATATGTTGATATCTTCCTAAAACGTTATTCTCTATCTTCTTCAGATTCAAATAAACGACTATTTCTAGAACGTTCGGCCACTTTCTCTGAACTTTTTCGGGGGTTTCGGTCTTAGAAAAATGATTTACACGTTTCTTAGATTTACATGTGCAAACAATTATTTCTTTGGACGTTCCGTGGGCGATTAAGACATTCACACACTGATGTTTTTACACTGACACCCGGCTAATGGACATTGCTCGATTTTGAAGAATATTTTGTGACAAATCCTGTTTTCGATTTCGTCATTCACTTTTCGTTCCTTTTCGTGGAATTTCACTGGACACGTCTTCTCATTCTCCCGACGTACGTCCATCAGGGCTTCAAGCGGTCCTACCGGTTGGTTTTAATGGAAAAATGACTTATTTTTGCCCAAATAATGACCAAAAATGACCAAAAATTGACCAAATATAACCAAAACCTTACAGAAACCGGCCAAACAGACTTGATACCTATATGTTTCCTAGAGTCCTGCATTCTCCGCCAACTCGCAAACTAGCGGCCAGTTGGCCGCTAGTTTGCGAGTCTGCAATTCGCGAATTGCAAGGGTTTTTATGGTCCAGTCGGCTGCCAGTTAGGGAGTTGGCAGAGAATGCATGGTTCTGATGTTTCCTGGTACATACCGTGTCTTTGAAGAGGGAAAGTAATTGAATGGCGTATTAAAAAATGTGTCAAATAAAACTTTATTCACATGAAAGTAATGCAAAATAAAAACACTCTTACTTAAAAAAAATAACTTGCACGTACTTCCTAACTAGAGAAACGTATGGCAACAAAATAGTAAAATAAAATATTTACTTCGTTGAGTGATAAATATAATGTGATTACATCAGACACGTTTTCCAGACTAGAGGAACAAAGTCAAGAACACTGAGTCAAAAATAGCGACAAGTCACCCATCATTCAATGTTATTATTATCCAACAAAGGTGACTTTGATTTCAACCTTGACACTAACCCAAAAAAAACAGCAACGAATCCTTCGCTCGCGCACATAGTACGACCCCGATTTTTTAAGCGGATAAAAGTGGTAAAAAACCTCGTCCTTTATGCAAGAAAATACGGTAAAATAATGACTTTTAGTGACATTTTAGCATAATAATGACTTTTAATGACCAAGATCAGAAATAATGACCAATAATAGTAATAATGACCGACTTGCAGCCCTGACGTCCATCAGCCAAACATTATTAAAATGTTTGTATTTCACCTGTTATCAATTGCATATTTATAACATTTAACTTTTATACTTGCGAAACATCAACCAATCAACCAGTACCTAATACTGATTGAAAACTGCAATTTAAATTTCTGTGAAAAAAACAATGCTAATACATTTTCAATCAGTAGACGACCAACAGCGTCTGTACACGAATGATTTCTTTCGTTATTTCAAGCAATCAAAAAACCATTTCCACTTTCTTCAACTTCTTCCACTTCGTCAATTGACCAAATAGCACCTTTCCTCCCATTTCCTCCCTTTACCAAAAAGATAAACACATGTATTTACTTAGCAACGTGAACGAATTTGCTTAGCAACTTATTCCCCACGTTAACAGATAGGGGAAATACCATTTTTTCATGCATAAATGTTCATACTTTTCGATTGGTCGACGAAAATAAAAATATGTCTAAGCAATGCAACTGTCTTTCCTCTTTTGAACGACCCCACTCTCGCTTTGATTTGACCAGTATCTTCGGAGATTACCTGAAATTAATGGGCTAACCCCGAGCGCTGCAAACATACATAATTACAGACGAATACCACGAATTAATATAAGGATAGTGAAATTTAGCTTTTATTAATTTAATTGCTCAATTTGGCGCGCATTAAATTGCATGAAACAATTTTTACGTTGTAAAAAAGCAGATTTTCCAAAGGTTCCGCATAAAAAAACGTCTGTTTCGTCACCAGGCAGTATCGCGTATTACTTAACAATTATTTTCCTAGAAAAGTGACGTCACAATCAAAGCCAACGTGGCCACGAGTTTTTTTTAGCGCAGCGTCAAAAATAGATAGTCAGCGATATGTTCTTTTAGAGCTATTCATTGCAAACTTGACGTTTGAATGTTAACGCTGATCATCAGCAACGATTCTTTTTCTACATGCTCAACTGAAAAAATTAAAAAAAAAATGGTATACAACCTAATTGGCAGACGATCGACGAATAAAGTACCTCAGTTCAATAGTACCCAAAAAAGACCCAGGACTCAAATTTTACAATATCTCTGCCATCACGAGAAAAAGATACTCAGTGCTTTCAATCATTTGAAGTTTTACTGTCCAGAACGGTTTCGATGTTTCACATCATTATCAAAGGTTCGGCCCGGTCAGCAAAAATAAAATGGGTGTAAAATTACGAAGGCCCGGTTTTATTATGTCTGGTTAAATATTTTATTGGTATGAACGCCAATTCTAATAAGTCTCTCCATCGATAAACTAAACGTCAACTAATCAGCGCAACGGTCTGATGTGCTATACAAAAATAACTCTGAGTAAGCACCAAGTTAAAGTAAAGGCAACGTCAGCTTTCAGTTGACGTTAACCAGACATCATAAAACTGGGCCCAATTATTTTTATCCTCATGATGAGAGTGAACCACTTCCGAGATTCTAAACCGAACTCTTGTAAACCACACAACCAACACGATCCCTTTTTTTCCTTTTTATTTTCGTTTTAAACCCAAACTGAATTATGGTTATTTGTCACTATCTGATTATTTGTTTCCTTCAGAGCCCTGAACACCACATTTTTTATTCGAACTAATCAAACAATATTTGTTAATTGTCAATATAATAATTTGTTTCCTTCAGTGTCCTGGCTGATCATCTGTTTCTTTCAGTGTCCCGAATACCACACTTTTGATTCCAGCTAATCGAATAGAATTCGCTAATTGTTATTATAATTATTAGTTATTTTCTGATTATTTGTTTCCTTCAGTGTCCTGAACACCACGTTTATGACTCGAGCCAATCGAATGACAGTTGTTGGTTGTATTATACTACGAAATTAATTTTCTAATGTGACACCAGATTCGGTGTGGTAACCATGGAAATGTTTTTAATTATCTTTGCCCAAGAGAGTTCTTTAGTTGATTTAGTTACCACAGTTTGTGTCATTTTTTATGAATTGCACCATGTTCACATGCATTTTGAATGTGTCTTTCAAGGGACTTTGTTCCTAGAACAATAAAATTTGTTTCTATTTCTATTCTATTTTCATATCGCAAAAATACACAAGTATTAGTAGAAACACTCACCGCAAAAATACATAACGACCTCGACTTATCACCGTTGCTCACTGACCGAGCGTAGCGGAAAAAAGTCCAGCGACAAAAAAATCTTTGTCGAATCTCCTATTTTTTCTTCCTTCATTCCCAGCGCAACCGCCCACACGATTTATACAAACCTCTATATCCCTCCTCCGAACCCGGGCGACAAAAAAACGCACCCGCCTCCATTCGGACGGCTTCACAAGCCGAAAGCACGTGGTCGGGCGGTAATCCGATCCGAGTGTGTTCCGGATAAAAATAAAAGGTCCATTGATCGGGCTCGAATCACCATAAAAAAATAAAGTTGGACGGATCAATCACCGATTCCTGTTCGGACTGATTCATCGGCAGCGCCACCTTTTCGCCGTCCCACCGATCTGAGGGTCTGAGTGGTTTCGTAGCTATGTGGGCGTCAGGTTCCCATAACCAGAAGATGGTGCGGGGATGGAGTCGCGCGGCGTCGCCTTGGGAATTCGGTGTTGATGAAAATCAAACGAGGAATTCGTCATCATCAGCAGTCATCAATCCGAAGACTGGTTTGCAGCAGCTCTCCACACCATTCTCATACATACAAACCGCGCCATTCGATTTGATAAATTCCGTTATTCATAGAAGACTGGCTCCCTTTTAATAATATCCTCCACAATACTCTATCCTTACAAACCACATTCGCTTCTCTTACACTAATGCATTGTTTCACACACGTTCTCCTATTCTTAAGACTTCTTCTATTATTCATCTTGAGAGTCTCCTCTACCACATCCACCCATGACTTTCGCGGTCTACCGCTTCCTCCATCACCAGTCACTCTACCATCATTTATCTGCTTCTTAATTCGACTCTCTCCCATTCTCTCGAAGTAACCAAACCAACGAAGCTGCATTCATATATTTCCAAAACTGGGTAATCCAACCCACATTATTTCATCACCCACTCCCATTCCTAATCCTATCCATCCTACTTCTATTTAAATATTTCTGTGCCTGCATTCTCCCTTTACCCTGCGTAAAAAAGTATACCCTTACCCAAACCAAATTTGACGATATTTAAAAGATGTTTTTTGTATGTAGGACCAAAGGTATACAATCTATTACCCCATTCATGCATTAATTCTAAATCTGTTAAAATGTTCTCGAAAAATGTACATTCTTTGCTTCTCACCGAAGAGAGTGTAGAGGAAATATTGTTGTAAATATTGTTGTGAATATTGTTGTAAACGTGTTATAAATATTGTTGTAAATATTGTTGTTAATGTGTTATAATTAAATCCATAAGTCTTAGTTAGTAGCTTCTTAAGGTACGCACTCACATTGTGATGTAATTGTCTAGGCCTCACTACATGAGCTATATGAATTTTAAATGTAAGCATAACCTGTTATTACTTAATGGTAGCCTTAAAACAGGTTCTCCTTCAAGGCTACCTAAAGTTACTCAAAATTTGCTATTTAAATCTATTTTGTGTATGGAGTAATAATAAACTTACTTACTTACTTACTTTCCTCGCACACTCATCTCAGGTTCCCCATTCCCACAGCATTTTTTGCCAACTTAGGTACTTAACAAAATATTGAAATGTGCACTCAAGGACCCTCGATCACCGCTCCAGTCACCTTGATCGGTACACAACCCCAAATGATAATCATCTCGATTCACCCAAAGTATATTTTGGGATATTTTAATTCGCTATAGTGTGCTGTTCACTTCGAAACATAACAGCTCACTTGCTTTCCAATCGTTTCCTACGCACTATTGGGCAGCGTGCTTAAAAAATTATCAGGTTTTTGCGCGCCAAGCAACAAAAGAAGTTTGGTGAAAAACGACGATCGCAGCCGCGATCGTCGTTTTTCACCAAAGGCGTCAAACAAAGATGATTTAAGTTTGTAATTATTGCGTGGTAAAAAGCTTGCATTTTCAAACACGTATTGCGAACGAATTCGATCACCATACACATAATATTCTACTCGTATCCATTGTGTTACCTACCGGTAGATTGACCAAACATTTAGTCGGCACACTGTGTTTATTGGTGAGCGCTGAAGAGCGCTAACGTCTTCCGATCTGCTCCAACTTCAACACGTTGCGTGGAAAGCTCCCATTCTCAGCACCTTGATGTCTTTTTCACGTCAACAATCCAAGATTGGAATAAATGCACCGAGCAGCCCATATTAATACCTCAATGCCACATCTATCTCAGATTCCTTGGTGGAGTGACAGCGGGAATATGGCAGGGCAACGTTACAACGAGAACGTCACACATCAGCAGCCGTTCTATCGCAAAATCGATAGGCCAAGGGGTGGGGGGGGAGAGGATGACGACACGAGATGGAATGCGGAGACGAGTCTCGCGAATCCCGGAGTGACCTTCTCGCGCATAAATTGAACCGAGATTTGAATGCCGACAGTTTGGTCCACGCGACGCGTTGCTCTCCCAGTAGGAACTCCTTGAGCTCGGAATGGAGGTCTCGACATGATATTTTCGTCGTAGGTGATGTGCCGGTTAAGATAAATTTTATACGGAACGTGGCTTAAAGAGGAGAGTAGATGGTGCCCTGAAGCACGGAAGTGAAACCTTTTTTTATTTAATCATCCTTCCAACATGGATATCGCGCAAGATATGTTCATAATTTTTAAAATAAATTTTGGAAGGCACCCAGAACCCACCACCCGCGTGCAGCCTATCCCCCCCGGGTCACTACTGTTGCTCCATGGACTCTCCAACCCAAGGACAAAACCTCCCCCCCCCCAACAAACCTAACCTAAAACCTTTCCATCTCTCCTCCAAGCCCTATGCATACATACGCGTTGTCAACCCTCTGGAAAGCACCTGAAGATGTAACTGTGTTAGGAAACCAGTAGTTTTTTATAGTAAATTGTGGAATTGCGAGGTGTATCTATTAATTATTACATTAAAGGCACATTAATTGTTACATTGAACATAATGCAATGCTATATAGGAAAATGTCTACGCTAGAAAACCTTTTTATTTTAGATTATCAACACAGGAAATATCTCGTGGATTAAGTCTCCCATAAGCTCCCCATGCCTAGTGCCTATGCTTATGTCGTGCAAGATTCTCGTTCCTAACCTCCCACTTTCGCGCTTGCATAACTTTTTTCCCCTCAAACACCCTCTTCGCCATGCCACTACGCGTAAATACATCCTCCATCTGGTCTTCTGATGAGTAAACTAAATTAGAAACTTTGAGGATAAGGGATGTTTAGAGAAATTGTCATTATTTGAGCTCAAATGGAATAATTTATTACTGGAGGAATATTTCTCGGGTGTTCCATCGCGCCATGGGCTCCACTTCTGCTGACGTTACGAAGAATGTCTCGTTCTTCATCCTAAAGACTTTTGAAAGCCGTTTATCATATTTGGTCGCTAGGTATACTGTCGTCTTGGAGTCAGGTGTCTCCTGATTCGTCGAGACATAGCCTTGCATTACCCTTACATTCTGAATGCAGTTTAAGACCGGCTTCCAGGTGCTCCTCCAGTAGGTGGCCGTGCTTCGGTTAATGTTATTGTTTTCGAGGCGGACCTCGATGGATTCCTTACTTAACCGTTCCCAAGAACCATACGTGCTGAAAAGAAATTTTCCCTTGTAGCATAGTAGGTACTGTATGTTTTATCGTAATGTTATGCTCCGCGACTGCTAATTAGGACACACCAGATCCCAAGATGGAGGTCTATAAAGCAACCAAATTTGAGAAACAGCATTCATGTCCACATATTTTATTTTTCAAATTGTGCGTTTCATCGCTCATGGCTTAATTATCTCGTGGCATGGCTTATTATTACTTGAACATGACGCGTATAGTGTTGACACCATATCGCGTCAGGTATGGTTAATTTTTAACCTCTGATTACTATCGTTAGGAGAGGATGTAAAAATCCAGGTTAAAACTGAGAATAGGCAGCCTTGGAATTACTATTGGCACCATTGCTATAGAGTTATGAATTTATAAGGTGATTGGAGTCAAAATGCGTAGGCTCAATATGAATAACGGTACAGCCGGCTACTCAGGCTCGAAAAAGAATTCGTTAGAAACATATAAGCCAAATTGCTGGCAAATTAAATATCTTTCTTCTGCTCCGCAGTAGCAAAGGCACGTCATCTGTGAAGGAAGCAATTCTTTTAAGGACATTTAAAGCAGTTACACAGAAACGGTAGGAGTCAATGCAAATATGTGCTTGCTACTACTTTTTTGCTTGCACTGTTTCAAAAATATTATTTTCACGGAAGACAGTGCTTACCCATTGAGAAACAAGATTAAGATACACAATATGAAGATTAGTCGAAAAATTATATATTTTTGACGAACAATTTTCTGGCCATATGAGCCGATTGCAGCACCATTTCTATTCAATTAATGCATTTTGATTTCAGTTCATTCAGATTCATTTCCTAATAACTCAAAAAATATGATATATTGGAGTTCATATTTCATTTACATTCAATTTCCTGGAAGTATTTGCTTATTACAAACCGTTTTACGAGAGAATAGCATTTATATTACAAAGAGAAATATTATTTTTACCCACGTTTCACCTAGTCTCTCTCATTAAACATACCAATTTTATTAGCCGTAGGAGCCGATCGAAGTTCCATTTCACTTAAATTACTGCATTTCAACATCAATTTTTTTAGTGATTTGCTAATAACTAAAATAAGAAGATGGTGCTGTAGGTACATATAATATTCTATTAATGCCTTAATCCCTGGGAGTTCTCTCTTCTTAGAAAAAGTTAAGGCCGAAATTACGTTTATTTATGATATAAAAATGTTATGTCGTCACAAATTTTCGCCCATTCTTGAATTTAACACCGTGTAATACAAAGTTCAAATTACGAAAAAATCAGCGCGTAAAGGTTGGATTTGATTATTCCAATCACACAGATACATTTTTTCAAATGTGTGGTTAGAATATTAACCAAAGGTCATATAATTAATTCTACGGCGGAGCAACGATAAGAAATGATAGCATTTTCCTTTTATTTATTCAAATAGCGGCAAGAGTACCTCCCAAAATAATGCACTTGAAAAGCCAGAGCCAACATTAATGGTCGCGAGGGCAATTTTTCAAGATACCCTTGAGGGTCGCAGCCATGGTCGCAGCTATATACCCTCGCATGGACGGCGGCGGCGGGTGGCAGAGGTGAAGTTGGGAGCTACCAGGGCCAAGGCCGCATTCAATCATGAGGATAATAAGAGAACCGGAGGGGTTGCGTTATTTACACTACAATTTGGCTGGGTTCCAGCACCGAACAAAACATCGAATCCAAGGCGAGGACACCGCCATCCCATCGGAGGCAGACGAGCACATCACCCAACGGTCTAAAAGACTCGGCCCATTTCTGCACCCAAGTCTGTGAACTGCGTGACTATTTTCGTTGGTATAAATGGTAGCGAAAAAGACACTCAGCCAACGAAGAGAGTCCAACTGTACACACAGTTAGAAAAACTAACAATGAAGCCCGTGCAGCCAACGACAGTAACATTTGGAAGAAGTTTTTAACTTAGAATTGATATCACCAGTGATGGAAAAAGCAAGAAAGATACGGTGAGTAAGCAAATAATGCATTTAATCAACAAAGAGTCCATTAAAATCTAGCAACAAAAGCCGGGAAGTAAAAGAGAATCCGTGAATTTTGAGTGACATGAAACGAGGCGGTATGATTACGTAAAATACCGCCCACGTATGCCAGTAAAAGACGTATGAAGTATAAACACAGCACAACAATATATCTTGGAATTCAAGAATTATGAATAACGTTCATTTCAAGATAAAATTGCAATTCATACGTTGGAATAACCGATTTTTCCTTATTATGTTCAAGTATTGCCGATGATTCGGCCTCGCTTGGGATATTTTAAGGTAAATTGTAAACTAAAAATACCGTTTATCTTGTTTTCACGAGCTTGTTTCATATACACCAAGCAACGTTGAACTGACTCTAGGTAATAGTAGATTGCTGGATAAACTCTCGAAATATATTGAAAGCTTAGAAAAATAGCTAAATACGGACAGGATGACAACCGCCATTTTCACTTGTAAAATATTAGTTACAATTGTGGAGAATTCACAAGTCCTCCGTTTTCGTTTGAGAAACACTTGTAAGTTACACTTGTAAGTCACACTTGTAAGATCCGATTTGTAACTTGTAGACTTGTAACTTGTGGACTTGTAGCTTTGAGAAACAGGCCCCTGGTTGGTTACCGAAGGATGACTGACCACTTCAAAAAAGTCAGTAAAACATTTTTGATACGATTTGCTAATACTTGCTCTCGATTCGTTATCAGCACCTATTAAGGCTTTTTGAATAACTCACTAGTGGATGTTTTCTGATTACTCATGCATGCAAGCGTAACTGCAAATTTTAATTCACAAAATACACACCGAAAGTTGCCTTTTGTTTTTGACTTCCTTAATTACTAATTATTGTCCATATTTCGAAAGGAATTAACATAAATTAAAGTTATGCGTTTCAGGACATTAATGATTTTCTTTTTTATTCCGTCTCTGAAAGTAATTGAGCAGTATAACTTAAAATATTACCCATGGGTAAAAGTCTGGCATGTACCTAATCTCCAATTGCGTAACCACACGATTTTCCAATCTCCACCTTTATAATCGACGGTCGTAGTTTCAATGAATTCACCAATCACAAGTGTACTCAGGAGTTACGGCTAGGAGTATTCCATTGAAAACCGAACAGCAATTGAAATGAAATCTAGAAGTTGGACATTCATATGGAGTATTCAGTAAAAAGTATGACATCAAAATCATATACTTTTTATAGATATAATAATAGCATTTTATTTCACTCAAAGAGATACATACTTATAAATTTACATGATAAAAGAGTGAAATTAGGCACCGCAGAAGAAATTAATTATTTGATTTTGATGAGTTAACAAGCTAAGGTTATGATTTTAGCTATCACGCGAAACTTGAGACAAGTGTGCGCGGAAGTCATTCAGACGGCAAAAAAGGAGAGTAAGAAAGGAAATTACTAGCTATCTTAAATCGAAGAAGTCAAGATGCCTCGTAAATTAATTCGATGCCTGACGGGCAGCTTGCAAGACGACGTCTCCACATGTTATGTGCTTTAACATTTATGTTTATTGTGCAAGACACGTCACCGAAACATAAAAAACGCATCCGATTAAGGAATTCAATTCGGTTTATCCTCATTTGGAAGGCTCATTATGAAATTCGGCCCAGGCGACAAAGGAAATAAAAAATAGCTGATCATTAGTCAGTGGAAAACGCTATCCTTACCCACATTTACAGGGTTTTTTCCATTCTATCAATGTTGGTACCAGCCGAAATATTTTGCTCGTTACTTTTCTAGTGATAAGGTGATAAATATAACGTGATAAATGCTACAGGAATAAGCACAGGCATATAGAAATGTAATGAGACATGTGAAAAAATTCTTCCTACGATGAGATGATTCCCTTAGCCACTGAATGCACAGATAAAGATTCTGCGGGAGAATAGAAATTATCGACATCCGACCGGATAAGAGTGCGGCACTTACTAAACACAAAGGACTTTACCTCTGAACTATTACAATGAAATGAGCCTGAATTATAAAAAAAATACATTCAGGATCAATCCAATACTATATAAATCACCCCGGTTAAAAGTCAAATTCACTGACTATGACAAATATGGAATATCTTTCACGATACGTTACAAACTGTGCTAATTTTGGGCATACTCGAAACCTCGAGACTCGAAAATCCTCGGAGACTCAGAAACCGCAAATTGCCAGGGAGCGGAAGAGACAAGCGCTGCGACCTGGCTCTGGTCACCGCGGTTCCTGCAAGCACCGCGCTTTTATTCGGTCCGCGCTGGTTCTGACATCTTTTTTTACACTTTCTAGTCGACCTGTGAACATTCCCACCAATCCAAGAAGTGATAGCACCTCCCCTACTCTCCCCACTCTTCCACTGGTCAGCTGCTTCCCCTCCTGCGCTGACAAAGTGTACCGCGAACAGACTGGCTCTCTTTCCTTCGCACCACTGAGTGAGAAGGCAACATCGCGGACGTACTGCTGAAGACGTGCTATCTATACCAAGAATTCACGGTAGTCTACGGACTTTGATTTGTAACATTCTTTGAAATATAATTGTTCTTGTAGAAGTCAAGCCCAGTTAAAGGCTGTTGTTATTTCATTTTGTCTCGACTCCGTCTCCTGCCTCTTGTCAATTTAATCGCGACGATGAGCTCCGATTGAGTTCCGTCGCAAAACTATTGGTTTCCACGAATGAGAGATGAGCTCAACTATCACTTAGCGCAGCCTTACACTTTTTTATCGCTTGTTAAACTAATTATATTATTAGTGAAGTTCCCACCCAGGTATTCATCTACATCTACATCTGTTCGGGTCTGATATTGTTCGGGTCCTTCACCGAGGGGGTCACACTTTGCATTTCTGCCGACGTTTCGATGTGCGAGTCGTCCATCGTCATCAGGGCATGTCGTGAATGTCAACTGGGACTTCACGAACAGCATTTACCGGGATAGCTTCACATAAATATACAATTACTTATTTACGTCCGCAGCACGAATTCCTTCATATAACGGTCGATGGCTTAAGGAGGTTCGGTGGTTTCACTCAACTTAAGGGAATTCGACGAAGCTTGCTGGAAGCATTAATTATGTTTTCCTAAAGCTACCTCAATTTTTTTCAAAATTATTCACCGCAGATTTCATAGGATATTTGATGTGGAAGTGGGCATGAAATTACATGGGTTCCTATGGGAACGCGAAGTGCGACTAGCTTTATTCATCGAAAAGAACGTTTTCTAGTTAAGAATAAGAAAAACAAAAATAATTTAAATTATCAATAGAATAATGTATGAAAATCATTTGATATACGTAATTTTTTTTATTTTTGTTTTTCTTATTCTTAACTAGAAAAAGGTTCTTTTTGAGGAATTTAGCTACTCGTACCTTGTGTTCCCATAAGAACCCATGTAATCTTTTGTCCACTTCTCGATCAAATATCTTAAGTAACCTGTGGTAAATAATTCTGAAAAAAATCAGGTAGCTTTAGGAAAACATGATTAATGCTTCCAGCAAGTTTCGCCGAATTCTTTTAAGTTGAGTGAAACCACCGAACCTCCTTATAATTATTGCCAAAACTTTATTCATAGCAGTTATTGCTGGCACATATCCATTTATATAATTCACGTACACAACAAAACCTTTTAATCCATAGCTTAATTCATGGTTGAGGCCGAAACTTTGAGGAATTCCGTTACGATGTTACCATCATAAAACATAGCCTTCCAAGTCGATCAATCAATTCCTGAATGTGCTACAGTGTAGCGAACGTTTTTGAAAATAAAAAATAAGACATTTATAAATTGAGCACTAAGTTTTTTACTTCAAGCGATATCCACATCGGATTGACGATGCTGAAGCCATTTCAAGTACAAACCACGGCTTTGAATCATTGAAGAATTCATCAACAAATTGAAAATGTAGTCTTGAAGTGAAGAATGTATCCAGGCTTTCACAATTTATTCGTGTACTCGGCTGCAATCCAAACTTATCCTCATAAAAACTGTAAAGCAGCCACATTCAACACACTTAGATTCAACGATCGTGGGGATGTGAAATACTACTTAGAGTACTGCACGACTTGGATCCTTGATATGAATAGGATTGCACATGGACGGCACGAGGTGATTTTGAAGAGGACGAACGGAAAAGGCACTGCTCTCCCAAAGGAGAAAAAATGGCTCCAAAAAGCGGTCGCTGAATAAAAGTCGCTCCACTGGGAAATGGAACTCCAAATATCACGTCTTTGTAGTACGGTGGCTCCGGATTTTGAATAAGAGCACCTCAGACAAAATTTTTTGGGAGAATTTTCTATCGATAACGCTGGTATGTATGTATGAGGCATCAGAGAAAGAAATTGCTAAGACTTATGAATGTAGAAGATGATTCTTTTTATCTAAGTTCAAATATATAGGCTAGGATATAGAAATACTTCATTTCCTCGAACAATACGCTGCGAATTTAGCAAATCTTTAAGAACTTTTGTGAAACATTCATTATGAAAACAATCATTCGGCTAAATTTTGACAGCCAACGAACGAACGTGTTTAGCGCCACGTCGGACATGTACCCCGGTGTAGGCTGGCGCCTCTTCAAGAGAGGCTTCCGCCTCACTAGTAGCACACCCAGAACTCGCCGTCTAGATATAGGAACTAGATCTTGTCCCTGTTGCTGCTAGTCTCGCAATTATTCGAATTCCTCGAGCACTTTTTTTAAAAAGATTTTTCATGGTCACAGCTCTTGAGCTATTCAGATTGGGGTCGGTCAGGAGTTAACAGCAAAGACACCGGCGTCATTGTGGTTTCACACAACAACACGAATCTAACATTTTTCAACACGTTCAAAAAAGTAAATAGATAAGCATGACAACTGAAATCACGGACAAAAGATCAACACTTACACGTTAGAGCAGCGCAGTGGGAATGCAACGACGAAATAAACCTCAGAAAAAGACTCACTACATTCCCTGATCCAAAAACAAACTGGCCAACAAATCGATACGCGGAAGTACTTTCCACACATTACCCAACTACTGCGTCTCCAGTTCGAACCGTACCGATCAGATGAATGAATTAACTATGGGCTTGACACACCTAAGGCTTCCTTCCTCGAGAGCTCGATATACTTCGATGTAAAGCCCCTTTCCTCTCATGAATTTAAGCGAACGAAAATTCTATTTCCGAAATACACAGGCATTTTCGGTTATCCTACAAAGTAAACGAAAATTTACATCTAGAAACACAGGGAAATAGTTTATTTTAGAAGAACACCGTTAGGAGTTACACAATCCAAATAATTTCAAGAGATATTCACTGACTAAATGCGTAACACAGCTAATGAAAGGACTAGTTTGGGAACAGCTAGAAACTTGGAAGCTACTCACTAGGCTGTCTATCCGTGGAGATACTCTATATAAACTGATTATTAACGCAGGTTTATCGCCGATTACTAGGGAGCCACTTCCTGTGTTATACAGAGGAACGCCGCACACGACGCTACCAGGTAATTAGTTTGGTAATAAGTGTTCTGAGTTAAATTAGCAGGAGTCAAAATGAAAATACAATCCTGTTTTTTTTAGAATGTCAGATTAGATTTATTGGTAAACAATCCGTAGCCATGTAAAATAAAGAGCAGAATATAGCTTTAACAGAATATAGCATTCCTCCCCACGTTGATCACTCATACACAAGACGATTTGGTGCTCTGCGATCGCGGAGAGGTTTAATTGGTCTATCCTTGACTTTAGTGTTGACAGGAACAATGGAGGTATCATTGTTAGGGACGTTAGCCGGAAGATCAAGGATGTTGTCGCGAGCGTTGCTAGGACCGATGTTAGCAGGAACATTGACAGGAACGTTGGCAGAAATCTCTTCATACTTTTTCGACGACCAGTCCTCGACATAATCATCCACGTAAGAGCTCTTTAATGATTCTGGCACATCATTTGAACTTCTCTCAGCATCGTCCGTTCTTGTAATCAGCTGATCAACACTACGTGCGCGCGAAATTCCTTCTTCATCATTCACCGAGTAAAGCCGACATCCATGTTTAGCGGCAGTAACACCTTTCGACCACTTGGGCTTTTTAATGACGATAATTCCGGAAGCGAATTAAATCACCTATTTCGAAATGTCGTCGAGAAGGAGGTTCTTTGATAGGTAGTGGTTTCTCTGAAATTGGACGAATAACGTCCATCGGACAACGAACCGTTAAATTCGAATAGAATAAATCAAGCGGCGATGACTTTGTCACCATAGAAACTGCTGTTTGCACAGCAAAAACAACTCTTGCTAGTCAGGACACTTGTGAGCACGATCTTAGAATACGTGATCCTAGATCTACGACTACTTATTACGTAAAATATTCCATGGCTGATATGCTTCCTGCGTCTACGAGAGTGAATGGTGGATCGGCATTGCTGTGTCGAAGTAACGAGTGACCAAAATGATGCATTGATAACATTTATGCATTCTCGAGGTCCTGCTGAATCATTTTATTGGCCCGAAAGAAGATAGTACGCAGGGAAGAAAAGTTTGAAATTTTTTTGGAGAACTAATTTCTGAGGCCGACTTTGCTGCATTTTATCTACTCAGTACGCTTTGAAAAAATACTATAATAATTTTCATTAAACAGAGTACTAAAGGTTATACAATGATAGGTACGTATTATTTGTTTAGGCAAAAAGACTACTGAGATATCATGTCTCAAAGTTGCGAAAATTTCACATTCATGTGGCAGGTGGTCGTGACATTGGGTCACACAAACGGCTATATCTCCAAAAGTATTTCACTAACGGACCTAAACATTAACACATTTTCATTAAAGGTATGTACAACTATCCACACAAAATTTCATTAAAATCCGAGGCGGTCGAGCGAGGCACTTATCTAAAACTAGACCACTTGACGTGGAATGACCCAAATACTACAATTAAAATCGGCCAGTCACAATCACTCTCTCGTTCATTTAATTCACAACCGTCGTTCCGTAGAACAGCAATAGCTATGTAAAGATGTAAATGGGAGAATAGCACGGACACTCATGTAAATCTGTTAAAATGGAACATTCTTGTGACTATATCGCGAGGTAGTAATAAATAAAAGAAATTTTGTCGTCTTTTGGCTTAAAAATTCGAGCTGCTTCAATCACAGATAATCTGTGACATACTTTAAATATGTCGTTAAGCACTCGACTAACAGGTTCCAAAAATTCTTGCGTGGTGAATACCTACTCAAATTTTCTCTTCATGAATTATTTTACTGAAAAGGCGGCTAGGTGCAACAAAATAATTCTTCACGGCGGGTGCCCTAAAACCTCCTCTCGTATCCATTCTCAGCGGCGGCTCACAAGGAAATATTAATTTTTAACATCATACATACTGTGAGAAAATATCTCTGAAAATCCCTCTACAGGCACCTCTTCGAGCCCTGAGATTCAACTGCTCATAATTTACGCCTTGATCAAAGCAAATATAACCTCCAGTGAAGCGCAAATACACCCTCTGGAAAATCAGCGATGAGTTAATTTAAACTCATAAATTAAGGAGTACTTACACTCTCAGGAAATTCAAATGGTTTCTCTGAAAACTCATCGAGACCATAATTAGCAATGATAAAGCAAACGACCCACCCATGAGCAAACGCTCGCAATACAAACACAATGAATAAGTCAGTTTTGCAGCTATACGAGAGATATTCAGCGGAAAAATCAAAGGTGAAAAACTAAAAAAAACAGCCATTATTATAATTAACTAAGTCATTAAAGTAAGCCATTACATTTTGGAGTTAATGCCTAATATTAGTGTACCCAGCTGCTTTTTACGCCTGGAGCATGAATTATTAATTTTTATCGCTTGGATTTATTCTATTCAATTTGAAAAAATTGATTTTGGTGAGTGGGTATGCTTCAATGTGAACAGATTGTAGTGTAAAAACACAGTAAATACGGCGAAAAATACGTAAAAATCGATTGGATAATTACAGAGGCTAATGTTTTGCTCACACCGAGAATTAGGGACCAAAGGAAAGAGGTGACAGATTCTTCAGCAGAATCACTATTATGATTATACACTGGAGTTTTAAATGGGAATCACAATAAACAAATTACATATTTATCCATTTTATATTACTCCAAATTAAGAAATCTAAGCTGTTTTAATTCCTTTGATTTAGAATTATCATTTTGACAAAAAGAAATAATATGATAACTAAATGTTAGATGGAAACAAGGAAAGTTATATACGCCCACTTGAAATACAACTGTTCAGTTAGTTTTCATCGATTTCCAATGCGTTTAAGTAGTGCGTGAGTTAAAAATATCATTAAGACAGGTACTTGACGAGCATAACCGAAAAAAACACGGCTTAAAGAAAAAAAATAATAAAATAGTGTCTCTATAATACAATACAAAATCGGCTAACATAAATGTAACTCCATTCACTTTAACGACACGTTTCCTTTAATCTTTCGCAATAGAAATATGGAATCGGTAAAGCCCAAAGTTATTAAATCTCAAATCTCAGAAGGTCATCAAGTCTCTTCCACCAAAAATAAACTCAAGACTATGAACGCAATGCATTCCAGTCTGGCACCAAAGAATGGATTACTATCTCAACTGTACCTCGAATGGAAATGAAAAGAGTAAAAGCAAATGAAACCCCATCCCTTTGACCTTCAACACAAGAGCAATGGTGGACATGAAAAACATACACACCGAGAAAGGGGAGCAATTTTAAACCCTATGGCTTTTTCCCAGCAGACGGAGGAGGACGTCTCTCGGTGCGGGATCAGTGAGACTAATCGCCCTGGCGAGTTAAATCCAGGAAGCGTAAAAAGGAATGGGAAGAAAGGACGACGCAGACCGATGAAAGGGTTAAAAAGCGACCGACGTCCCACGCTGTACCAACGTCGTCTGTGCCAAGAGAAAGGATCGCCACGGCCGACCGGGACATCGAAGAGACGAAATAATGTCTAAGCGGAGAAAGAAACAGAAATCTCTTCTGATCACATTCCTTTTTTATCCCTTATACCTTCGAGTGGGCCTTAATATCTTGGAATAAGATCATGAATGAAAATCTAAAATGGGAGATACAGTGGTGTTGGTTTAAAAATATTTAAATAGTTGTGGCGCACAAAAGGTCTTTAAAGGACGATACTTTCTCGAATCAAGTTACATTACCATCGTGGGTACTACAGTGGAGCATCAATGGTTCCATTTCCTTCCTTATACACCAAAATGACATCAGTAAACTGGCAGACAGCAAGCTACAACTTTTCGCCAAATATGCCGCATTGTACAGGGAATAGACATAATTGAGAGATGCGATAAAAATAGACCTGAAGTAATCCAAAATAAGTGCGACAAACTTTTAGTGAAATTTTTGCGTGAACATTTACAGGCCATTATAGCTTCTTCTAAAACACGATGAAAATGTTGTTAGAAATATAGCCAAATTATTCGAATGATCGTTTATAGTTTTTTATTTAATAATAAAGCCAATATTTGTAGCACATCTTATATGCCTGCGTTACTTTCCAAAATTATAATATCTGTATGCATGCAAGAATAAGATTGACTCATAAACAAACATTTATTACAATATACAAGTACTTCCAAAAAATTGGGTCGGTGTTGTGGCTGCAGTCCTGGCTTCCCATCTCGAGGACTCAGGATCGTATCCCTGTTCTGTCGGTAATTTTTCAGTTAAACCTCAATCCCTACTTGGGTTATATGTTGAGAACACTTCAAGTGGTCCGTCGGATGGGACGTTAAACTGTGAGCCCTTTGGCACCCTTCGTTAAGGAATAGGCTAATGCCGACGCCACGTCTCTCTCCACCCCTTACTCCCTTCCGCAAATCATCCTTACCATTCTACTCTTCTGATACATGGTTGATGATGGTTGGCCAGAGATGGTGATTTTTACAATTCACGATAAACGCGAAATAAAACCAATATTGCCGGTTTTTACGACATGGGCCCGAACTCTGGAAACTCCGAGTGATAATGAACACATTACACGCAGGATACAAGCATAAACTGTATATTACCGAACTATGATCGTTTCAGTCAGACAACACTTCCGTGATAAAATATTGGGATTCATGAGTGAACCCAAGATGTTACAAAGGAAATGATGCGAGCTAAAACCACCTCATACAAAATAAAACAAAAGAACCATTATACTTAGCATGTGTATTTATCAAGCTTTAATTAAAGATAAGCTTTTTGACACAACGATTGATAGGAAATTCGTCAGAAGGTAGCCGTCCTAAAGCGAAAATGATGGGTTTATCCTCCGCGACTGAGGCATATCATACACGGCAACGTATATTGAGCTACTGTGTTGACTGGAGGCGAAAACATTTTGTTCGTATAAACTCCGCTAAAATTCGCTTGAACTAAAATGGCTTGGTTGTGTAATTAGCTTATACCCTTAAGAGGCAATCCGGAATCGAATCCCTATCAAGTCAAATGATTTTTTACTGGTCTTATATTAAATCACTTCGTGAGTTTAATCGCATATCTATTACCCCATTTTTGAACCCCTTCCCGTTTTTCAACCTTTCCCAAATATTGCACACATGTTTAATCTCGATGACAGTACATGAATAAATCATTATATTCACTTATTACCAAGTAAATCTACTAATTACTGTTCCTATATTAACTCACTTCGTGAATATAATCGAAGATATATTACCCAATTTTTGAACCTCTTGCTGATGTTCAGTCTTTCCCAAATTTAGCATATATGTTTCATATTGATGACAGTACATAAAAAAATCATTATATTCACTAATTACCAAGTTAATCTACTAAAACTAAATGGTTTCAATTTTATATTTCTTTATCCTAACATTACGCAACCCACATTACATTGTCTACTCTCAGTCAGCGCTGTTGCAATTAATTGCAACCATCATTTTAGCATTTATATTGAGAAGAAATTCTAATAATTTCAATTTCAAGGAACCCTTGCACAGTTAATATGAAGACGAATTTTCAACATGCTTCGTGAGTTTAATCACATATCTACTATCCAATTTTTGAACCCCTTCCCATGGAACCGTTAGAAATTTTACTTAATTTGTTAAATTAATAAAAGTGAGAAGACTAAAAAGTAGAAAATGAAAATATATAAAAACCACTTTTTTTAAACTGGTGTTATTTCAAAACGCACTAAAAAGTAAAAAATAAAAATGCACTAAAAAGTAGAAAATAAATTTTAAATTGAAATGTACAAAGTTAAGAGACCTATTCCAAATTTATAATTATATATTAAAGTTGTAAGCGAAAATGAATATTTTTTTACTTTATCTGTGCAACTCGTCGATGATTATGAGGCAAGGACGTATAATCGTACGTCTAATTGATCATCTAGTTGATCATCATGATTATATAAGACCAGGGTGCTCAAATTCAACCTAGTAAATCTCTTTGTAAATTTCAATATAAAATTTATTTTCTACTTTTTAGTGCATTTTTATTTTTGTACTTTTTAGTGCATTTTGAAATAAGACCGGTTTTTAAAAAGTGTTTCTTTCATATATTTTTATTCATTTAAAATTTCAACCTCTTCTGTGTATATTTTTGCATCCGCGTGCATGCCTCCGTGCCATGTAATTTTTTGCAACCACAACGATTGCAAATATGCTACAAAATGATACATTTAGAATTTGAAAACGCTACAAAATGCTAAGGCTAGAGTTCATAATGTTATATCATTAATTTTTAATTGCTAAAAATCACGTCCTCTTTAACAATGGCGCAAACGATCTCAGCTGTCAATCACCTCCAAAAATAGCTTACCTCGTAAAACTTTCATAGCATGTAATGAAGTTCACGGTTGGTGAAAATTCACCGATTCCTCAAGGTGGCTTACAGGATATGTTAGTTATGCAGATGTAAACGTAACGCGTGGGATTCCCAACCTCTCAGATATCCGACCAAACGAGGAAAGGGGATTTAAAGGCGACTGCGGAGGGATAGATAAAGTGGCACTGAAGTGTCTGAGACCTTTCAACATGCATTAACCCGGGAGTTGTCGCTAAGCTACCTATCACGAGAGCGGTCGCGTGTGAGACTTTTTCTCACACTCAGATGTATAATTGATTATCTATCATAGAGCGTTTATTGCCAATATATAACACTATATTTAGATTTAATTTATTCCTCTAAATGTTTATTTGAAACAATGATTTCCACAGATACACAATTACTGTTACAATTACGCAATCATTGCTAATTTTACTGGCGATGATGCCATTGGGTATAAATGAAGAAAATTACCATTCCCATGAAGAAATGTTTATATTTCTTAGGATATACATTCTTACGACTCATAAATTTGCATTCAAATATTTTCTCTCCACGAAATGAATCAACTTTGACCGCATGCTGTGAAAGTGTAACGCAACTGAGTGATACAAAAACAATAAAGTCAGTGGTCGCGCGATTAGAAAAAGTCTCACACTTTGTAGCCGACGGTATCAGACATATCATTACACAGCTGCGGACGCTTCATTTATACTTTTTAAGACGGTCGGTCCATAGGAAGAGATAAAAAGTCAGCTAGAAGGACAGGAAACGTATTATAACTCATGATTATAAGGTGACCACAAGTTTACATTTGGTGTGAGAGAATATCTCATTGCGCGACCACTGGCGGGTTAAATCTGCCCGCGGCCAACAAGGTGGCGCTCAATTGCGCCCACTCATACTAACCAATGACACGTTGATATATATTGATTTTAGGGTCGGGAGAAGGGTAAATCGTAGGTGAATGACGAGAGGTGTAGAGAGGGATTTATGGATACGATAGGTAGCGGCGGAGAAGGTTCCGGGGCCGTTATTAATACCGGGGAGTTGCCGGGCATCCCGCGGGGGATTACCGAGCTAGCCGTCACTGCGGAGGACGTAGGATCACGGCCAGGCAATAACTCCCAGGGCCACAGGCGTCGCCCGCAGTCGCCCGTGGCCACTCGACTGCGTTAAGGCGTTTGCAGCGGATGCCGCAACACGAGCATGCACTTCGGACGTGACCCAAAACAGCTGTTATTATTTACGGCTGCGTCGTCACAGTCAGTGCCGGCCCAAGCATGGGCAAGATTATTTCTGGCCGCTCTTAACGAAGAATTTATTTGACGATTGTGATTTCTCAAACCGTGCGTTACTTTGAGGAATGCTCTAGGGTTTCAGAAAGATCCCCTTAACGTTATCGTTTCCTTTCCCGCCAAAGGTATAATAGGGTGACTAGAAAATGGAAATCAATTGCTGAAACCATGGTTTAAAATGGGGTGATGGAAGTTGATGAAAGATGTATTTAGAATCGAGGTGAAGGCTGACAAACACTGCAGAATGTTGGGAACAGATGGAGAGGGAGAAGAATAAGAATGATCTTTGACGGTAGCCAAGGCGATATGAAATATGACGAGCTGCAAAAGAACACAAGTGTAGTAGAGTGCAGAAGGAAACGCGTAAGAAAACCCAGATGACAGATAATCATTTTCAGTTTGTGCCTGAAAAGAAGTACTGCTCGTAGAACAACCAATCTCTAGAACCATACCTGAGCAAAATGATGATAAATATTTAAAGCTGAAACTGAAATACAAGTGAAATGAAAATCATTGAAGACTACATCTCGAAACCCGAAAGAGTCGATGAAAAATGTGATTTTTAAGAAGGGTTTGATAAAAAAATTACCGATTTGACATTTTCCCCAAATATTGCGTAACAGAAATAGAAGGGTGGGGGCACTCATTCCCGTAATCTCACCTTTTCCCCACAATGATAGCCATTTCTCAATTTATTGGCTGCGGGTGGCAGAGAAACATTATCCAGTAGGCCGATGGCGTTCCTAATTGCTTAAGTTTTGTTGGAAAGTGCCTCTCGGAGAGAAATCGATTCTTGGAAGCAGAAGAGTAATGTGTATTAAGGGTTTCTGAAGGATGGACCCCTCGCCGAGAGAAATTCTGACTTAACAATAATGGAGGACTGAAATGGAATGGAAATAATGGAGGAATTCAATTCTCTGCAGAGGAATTTGACCACATGTTGTCCAGCTTTTTTTTTAAGGCGAGGCTATCCGACACATATTAGAGCTGACAAAATGTAATTCAATCTATGGCGAAGCGTAGAAGGGTAAAAACCATTCAAAGCCACACACTTTCAATGCAAAATGCATAAAACTTCACTTTCATAAATTCAGAGGGAAATATGAAGTAATTTGGGAAAAATCTATAAACACTTAAACCCCGAAGGAGTTTTGTTTCCATAAAATACGATTCGAGTTTTCAATATTTATTACTAGCTTAATATTTCCCCCAAGTGTAGTAGTAAGTCATTGAATAGCGAAGTAAAAAGGGGAACAATAAAGAGAAGGTGCCAATTTGAATCAGGGTGTGCAGCGATAATAACTGAACTAAACGATCTAACTAAAACCGTCATGAAAAGAAAGCAAACAAATTTGTGATCTACAAAAACAAAGTTTTCACGGAATAACTTTGATGCAACATCTTCTGGACGCCACTAGTGTAGTGAGTAGTTTTGTACTCTTTCTCTGAGCAAGACAAAAAAGTACAGCTATAGGTGACGACGCTGCATAAAATAAATTCAAATGGTTCTTCCATTTATTCTATGCATATGAATGTCCAGAAATGGTATTTAATTTAATTTTTAAGATTCAATTAGGAGGTATTTAGGCAAAATTTGACCTTGACAATAACCATACAAGACCCAGGGTGGTTTTCTACGAAAAAAAGCGCCCCTTATTATCCGAAAAATACGGTCTTACGGAAAAACACTAAAGGCTATTTAACGTAGGCATACGTGAAAACGGTAGCTGTATTCCTCTTCACTCTTAGATAATAGTAAAAAAAGGATAAACTTAAATGGGTCATCCCCCCTTAAAGATAAGTGAAAGTTATCTATTTATGTGACACAATGAATTCAGGTGCGTCTCTAACGTTCTCCCTGGTTCTATAAGATTCCCAAAAATATAAAAACGAGAGATTGTTGCAGGGCCATAAAAATGCAAACGACAAGATTAAAATATAAATAGGACATGGATATCCGAATTAGCCAGCGAAAAACAAAATTTTCTAAAAATGAACGATGGAGCGCACCACCCAAAAGCGACAAATGACTTTTGATCGACTTCATTTTTCGATTAGTTTCAGAACACGCTGGTTATATGTACTACATTGAGAGATGACACCTTTCCACAATGCACCGCAGCTGACAGAGACAAACAACAGTCGCCGAATCGAATTACACTATCAAAACAGTGTAAATCCAAAACTGATGTCACAGATTCATTAGTCTCCCCTTCGAACAGACTGCCAGAAACAAGAGGCCGAGAGTGTCATTCAGAGAGATTGAGGTCGGCGATATGAGCAATCTATTAGTTCGCTGGCCCGCAGACAGAGCTCGCCTTGTTGGAAACGCAATAACAGACATAATTTGTCTAAATAATTATAAACATTCATTTCACCAAGAATAATACTAGGTGCTTGAATTCTCTTTTGACCATATCCCCTTACATGAAGATAACGAGATAGCCTTAAGAAGATCTGGTTATCAATGCTCTGGTAATTAGACTTATTTGAGGACATGGCTCGCCCAATAATCGGAATAATGTACGTAAACCCGTAATTATTAAACCAACCTAGGGTAAAACCGTCGTTGCAAATACATCTCGTGAGATCTGTTAATTAACCACAATCACTCAACCAGCGTGGCACGTTTAAAATATTTGGTCACATGTAAATACACACGTGTGTGTGAAATACACAGTAAAAAAATGCCGTTCACCTGGACTGGGATTCGAAGCCAGAACTAAGTGCCCTAACTCGATAATGTACCCAGGCATTCTCTTCCAATGTGAATTCCTTGGAGGCTGACCTCACGATGTACTGTGCATGTAATACCATTAAAACTCGTGCTTCGTTCGCTTGGCACCAACGTGCACGAGGTAAAGCCAAGCTAAAACACATTTGGAGTTTGCTGTTGACAAATTAAAATAATTGGGTGCGCTGTAACTGAGTACTTGCGAAATGAACTTAGCCGTTGGAACACGTTAAACTGAAATACAACTACTACTTGGATATATGCACAAGTCACCAACACATTTTCAAAGAAAATACTCGGGCCCGTTTCGTCTGGGTCTGCCACGCTGGTTTGACCTCGAACTCCCTCTGAAGGTCACCAAAAGTACTCCACTGGCGTTGAGCTACGATAATCATGTTTCCTCCATCGCCTCCCACGCGGTAACCCAGAAATTTTGCCTTTCAAATAGTGCCGTACATGCCGCTGCACGGCACAAGTCTTACCTTCTGCAAAATAAAGTCTAGTCTTCTTCTTATATTTTGTAAATACGAAAGAATGATGCTGACCGTCAAATTATTTTTATTTAACTATTGATAAGTGCATGCGTTCCAAAAAAAATCACGTCAAGCTCATCTGGATGGCAATCCACAAATATTACTCCGATATTCCCTAATATTCCCTATAAAACCATAGCAAAACGAGGAATGACAAGTTATCGCAGAAGGATGACAGTGGCGCTTTTTAAGTCGATACGTGCTGAATCGAAGTATGACGCAGCATCAGAAACATCAAACGGGTAAGATAGAAATCTAGGCTGAAGCGTAACTGATCTCGGGCACGGCTAAATCCGAAGCGCAATGTGTGCGAAAGACTAAAGCGAATGCGAGACGCGCTCACCGTTGGAAGTTGAAAGAAGGCGGAGTCGTTTAAGAAAGGGACGAGGCACGCCTTTTCCTAAACAGGTAGTGGGGTCTGGGGAGGTTGACTTGCGCACTTATGCCACAATACCACCATGAACATATTTTCCCAAGCGAAAAAAAAAAACAGAAAACGACGAGGGGAGATGATGGAAATGTGCCCGGAGCTCAAGTCACTGCACTCCTTTCATCACTTCACCATCTCCGTCTCATTCAATTCCTTAGATCGGTCGATTTTCAACCCACTTCCGCAAGTTTAATAGACGAATATCTACGTCCTCGTTCTGGCCGCGGTAGTCGGGTTGGTGACGCACCACCCACCAGCCCACCCACCAGCCCACCCACCGAAATGTCGAGGGTTCGTAAACCGTCCAGGGGATGGATGTTAAGTTAGGATTCAGGTCTCCGATTGGACGGTACGAGATAACTTAAGGTGGACGAAGGGATTTTTGTTCCTTACAGATTTCCGTGAAACATTGCATACATGTTGTCATTAGTTATATCTATAGATAAAAGTGAAAAAAATTGCATCATACAGATTTATTTTTTTTAATAATTCTATGAGAATTTTAACACGTTGCCTTATGGCACATGACATATGTTTCGTAGTAATTCGAGTAAATTTGTACAAATTTTCTTCTAAACGTGAAAAAATAAATTTATTATTATTGTAATTGTTGCTAAAAAATATCAAGGTGTCACGCCGAGTTCACGCAAGAATATTTTAATATATTTATTCTAAAATTCGAAATATCGCGCCGAAAACTAGTCATTATATATAGATGCTTTAGGTAATGAAAAATATTTTGAAAAATTATTCTTGTATCATTTCTATTACTGCGTGTATGGTTAGTTCCGACACATCTTAAGTGTATGGTCCAAGAATATTTTGACGACTTACTTAAAAAGTTATTAAAATGTGCACTCAAACTACTGTTGAGTGTCATATTTCATCCAATTCTCGCATTTAATAACATGATAAATTAAAAAAAAAACAGTAGCGTGAAAATATAGAGCTTTGTTATGCATGTCAAATAGAGGACATGTTTTCCATTGTAGTTTTCCGCGGCGTTCAGATGAATTCATCTGCATTTTCGGGTTTCCACCGCGTAGCTTGCTTTTTTTAGGACAACAGTTTCACCCAACGACCAGTCTTCGACCTGAAGACGCCCGTTGAAATACGTGCAAAACTGTTGTCCTAAAAAAAGCAACCTACGCAGTGGGAACCCGAAAATGCAGAGGAATTCAGAGGACATGTTTTTCTACAAGTACCCATAACATGAATAAAATTAGTTTTTGGCCATTTTAAGATAAAATCACTTATAACATCACGTCCTCATGTGTTCCTCTTTGACAACGGTGGTGTGATACCCCAGTAGGTATGGACCCAGAGGGAACCTGGATTGATATCAAATGGTGTGTTTTTGGACACCTCGAACAAGATTCATCTCCGTGCAACAAGGCCAATTTTTTTGAAGTGATAACTTCTTTTGGCCCGTTGGCACTTTTGGCATGGGGGAAAAAAAGAGCAAACTCGCGTCACGTACCGTACCGCACTTTTTGCTTCGGCGACGTAGTTCCAATACCGTCGTCAAACGGCAGCACCGCTGTCCTAACACTGCGCATAACTGCCACCAGATGGTAGGACAAGCGGTAAGCGGGAAAAAGTGCACCGTTTAAATCGCGTACTATATTTCCCTGTTCGTACTCTTTACCGAATCTTGAAATTCAAAGGTTATTAGTTAATGTAGTTACCATAAGCCAATAGTTTCTTTCCTCGAATTCTGTAGAAATAGTAATGAAATAAGTCAAATTATTCATGAGAATAATGAAAATAATATGCGAGAAAATGATGAAAATGAGGAAATGGTGATTGAATATGTAACCAATGATGATGAGAATTGTTAATTAGAATACTTAGAATAGAAATATAATTAACATAAGAGATATAAATGAGTGTTACATTATTCAGACGCATGTACAATACCTATTTTTCGGGTAAATACCTATTTTGTCAACAAAAAATAAAATTTACATAAATGGAATATTCATTTAAAAAAATTATTGTACCTTATTCTCATTTTTTATTCAGATTCATTTGGGAATACAAAACGGTCAAAGAAGTTTTCAGCTCCAGCGTGTGGTCCTAAGCACATCCAATTTTTGCTAGAAGCCACTGGTGACGAAGGAAAAGTGACCGACCCCCACTACCCCTAAACTGTAGGTAGAATGAATAGGTTGGTGGAATCGCCTTGGTGTGGTAGTTGGAGTGCGCACTTCTTTTTCCCCAAGCCTACGTTCTAATTCCTGATCCCTATTCAAATTTGGACACTAACGCAAAGAAAGAAAATATCAAACAATAACATACATGAAACGAGTGTGCTTCTGTGGTTTGGCCATGTCGAGATAATGAATGAGAATCAAATAACGAAGCAACATACATATGAGAGTGGATTGAATGATGTGGGAAGAAGAGGCAGAGTGAGGAATTCCTGGCTAAATGTAGTATAAAAGACTCTTTAAGCAGATGAATATTATAAGTATAAACAAGAGAAAGACGTGTACGAAGCAACGCATGAGGGTAAATTAAGAAAAAGAGATATTCAAAGATAAGATACTGGGAGGAAATTATTAAAGCGGTGTCAGCTTTACAGGCCTATCACCGAGAGTTTAATATTTTTACACTGTACCTCCTCCAAAAGGAAACTATGTCATGCGTGTGTGTGTATGCATGTAAATAGTAATAAATTACGACAAAAAAGCCTCCAGAAAACTCTTTTTAAAACTTTTTTGATCCAAACTGCACAAAAAAGTGGAACGAATATGTTTCAGACAGTAATGGGAAGCGTTTCTATATGTATTTTAAACTAAGCCATAAAAATGTGCGCCTTTTTGAAAATGACGTAAGCATACACATGTTTTGGTGAGAACTGCAAAAAATTCATTCTCCACTTTTTGAGCACAATTTGAAATGAAATATCTGTTTAAGAATAATTTTGAAAAAAAAATGTTAAGCCTCGAAGTAGCCCAGAAAAAATCTGAAAACCCATTTCAAATCTCCCCCCATATAGTACATATATTCCTGCACCCACACCCTTCCCTGCGCTCAACCGAGGCACATATATGCACGTACCACATATGTATGTACTTCTTAACGTCATCCTCACCCCTTTGACCCTCTTGAACCACCACCCACCCCACCCCCCTACACTCCTCCCCCCCAATTCCCCGGTCACCTGCTACGCCGGCGTGCGTCAATAAGTGCTCTCTTCGAAAAAGAGAAAAAAAACAACCACGAGCACGTGGGATGTTGCCAAATCTTGGTCAGCTGTGCATCCCCAACTTATCAATTTTTTCCCCCTCAGGTTTTTTATCTTCATATTTTTTTCAGTGAATTTTCATTTTTTCCGCCGTCGAGGACTAAAGCTCGGGATATTGAGCGTACTCTACCTTCACGTCTCTTTACGTACACACACAAACACACGAGCGATGATACCCGTCTATGGAAGCGAAATAAAAAAATAAAAGATACCGTCCGCCTTCTCCCACTTTCCAGGGAAATATGGATTTTTTTATCATTTTTTTTCGCACAGGCATCGGAGTGTAAGATCGCCCGGCGTATCTCGCGCATAGATCTGCATGACATGGCTGTATTCATCGACTGCAATATGAGAGAGATAGTGCAAATTGCAATATTGGCCCTTCGCACGACCCGACATAGCGAATTTTGATACATAATTCGATATTCGACATACGACCTAACACGATTTTAGATATCGTGAAATATGCACGTCATTTGCTATTGAGTGTTTGTAGTGCAATGTGATATTGAAGATTAAATATCACACGGCCCACACTCGACAAAATTCAATATTCAACATACGATCTGCCACGATGCACGATATCGTGAAATACGCGTGTTATTTGTTATTGAAAATTTGTAGTGCAATGCGATATTGGAGATTGAATATCACAAAGCTTACTCTCCGCGCTGGAGCTAAGGCATGATCAAAGGCAACTGCAAAGCAAAACCAGATTGTATTCGGAGCCTATACATAACAGCATAGCAAGCTGTATAGCTAAACAGTGCAGCAAGGGAATTGAGGCTTTTGAAAAAATGATGCTGAAGTCGGATGCTGAAGATCAAAAGGACCAATAGGATCAGAAAAGAGGAAGAGTAAAGAGGAATAGAAGAGAATAAAACCATACGGAGCACTAATCAGGAAGAGAAGGTACAGTGAAGGCCACACTTGGATAGGCCATACTTTGAGACAACAACTTTGTAAGCAACATCATAGGAGGGAAATCCCCACGAGGAAGAACGAGGGACGAATAGGCCAACTAAAACAGGACATGAAACAAAAGAGCTACTAGGACATATAGGAGTTTGCAAGGAGATAGAACGGAGGGATGCCGTCAACCAATATTTGGAACAAATGACTTATGATGACGATAGACAAGTTGTTAAAAAAATTGTTTTGGCCTTTTGCACGTTGTAAGTCAAATGTACGTAGTTTCCCCGTGCCATACTTTCGCCATCATAATTTTAAAAAGAATTAAAATAATCTGAAGCAATGATAACATCCACTCGGCAGAATGAACGCGACAAATGCAAATGTGGAACTCAAGAAAATGCATAGTCTAGTTCATTGCCTTTTGTACAAATTGGAATATTACAACCAAATATCATCTATATCAATTTCAAGATCAAATCCTCTATATTATTTTGGTAACATCCGAGAAAAGAAAAACTAAACAAAATACTCAACATCAAGCTCAAGCCTGTTCAAGCAAACGCCTCGTGGACATTAAATTATACAATGACCGCGGAAAAGAAGACAGATGTAAAAACATTCTAGGAATAAATAAGGAGTTAAGCTACAGACGAAATTGGTATCGGAAAAGAAAAAAATTTCAAATACTAATTTCTTTCGTACAAATGTCAAGATCTATGAGACCACGAGAGCAAAAATAAATGGTAACCAAAGAAATATATTGTTTTCAATTCAAAATTAGCTAAACGAAACCAATCGCATGGCTAAAGCTGCAAATTAGAGAATCGACAATGATGTAGAATTACCAAGTTACCATTAGAATATTTGTGAGTATTCACATCGATCATGAAATTACAATTAAATAAAGCCGGCCCCGGTGGCAGTGGGGTAAAGCCCTCGCCTGCTAATCCGAGGGTTGCGGGTTCCGGTCCCGCTTGGGCCGGTTTTTCGCCTGCCTAGAGCATGGGTGTTTCTGTCAAGTTCTGGTGGTTCGGCCCCTGCGAAACCTGACGATAAGCCAATCTGGGATCGCATGGGCATACGGACCACCAGAATCTTCCGAGGGAAAAAAATATATAAGAAAAAACCATCAAGACTGAAATCACAAGCTCGCAATATTTATTGTAAGTTTAGTACACACACTGGACTGTTCGATTTTAGACTGTATAAAATTATCAGCACCAAAAATGCTGATGAGTTGTTCTCGGGTTTTCCACCGGGTTAGGCTTTCCATTATTGCCGACTTTTCGGCAGGAGACTTTCCTGCCATTATCAAGGCTTTGGATGCGGTCGGTCTTGGTGTTCCAGTCTTTATACTCTGTTCCTCCCACCGTGGTCTTCGTTCATTGGCTATCCGTTCCCGCCATTATTATGGTTTCCCGCCTTTTTCAAGATAGGGTTCCAGGTACAGCTGAGACGAAATCCCTGATCCCTGTTGAGATTGTTGGTCGTGAGCCGGATCTCAATGGCCTCTTTAGTAATTGAGATCCGGCTCACAACAAAAAATCTCAACAGGGATCAGGGTTTTCGTCTCAGCTGTACCTGGAACCCTATCTTGAAAAAGGCGGGAAACCATAATAATGGCGGGAACGGATAGCCAATGAACGAAGACCATGGTGGGAGGAACAGAATATAAAGACTTGAACACCAAGACCGACCGCATCCAAAGCCTTGAAAATGGCAGGAAAGTCTCTTGCCAAAACGTCGGCAATCATGGAAAGCCTAACCCAGTGGGAAACCCGAGAACAACTCATCAGCATCATTCGCCGGAAAAGCCTAAAATCATACAGCACCAAAAATATTTATGCCTTGTTTTTACTTTCCTGTTTTTCTTTAATTTCCATTACCGACCACTGAGGTGATTCCCGCGCATCTTTCAAAGTCCCGACGCATGCATCGATGCAATGAACGCGGAGAGGGCGTTGCATAACCATGAGGTTGCCGGGAGCATATTCAGAAATTAAAGCTTCCCGAGTCAATAATCCGAATCCAATGGAAGTAGCTAAAGGACTAAGTACGGTAAATACCAATAAAGTGAAAAAAACACAAGACTAACAATACGTCGGATGTATACTCAGAAGTAATGGGCTGTGTTCATCTGCATAAATTTATCCCTTTTTCAGGAGGTAATTAAACTGCGCCGTAAAAGCCGAAACAAAATTCAATGAAAATTTTATCTCGGAGACCGAGCTCTGCCGCCTCTTATTTCGTTTGGGTGGCATTCAATACTTCCAGTGGCCTCCACACCTCTGACCGCCACTACTCGTTAAGTAGGTCAGTGCATTCTAAGCTCAGCACTGCCAAAACGACAAAGGATTATTTTTCCATCGTTGCAAAAAGAAAGGACGAATTGAGCTTAAAAAATTGGAAACCAATATAAACAAACGTAACTGATTGCCCTTATAACGTAACAGATATTGTAATTTTTACATTACAGACATTAACCTGCATGTATTTAAAACGCAGGAGAACATACTACTACACAGATTTAATTTAAGCTTTTCAGTATATCCCAGGATTAAAATTATTGTTAGTATATTTTTATTAACTACCTTGTCCAAATATTACTTCAAAAAAATAGAAAAATAATTTAAAAGAATTGAGCAAAAATTGAAGATATTATCATTTTTTCAGCAGATAAAGCCACAGTCATTATGCCGAAAGATGTGTATGAAGAAAAAGCATCATGCTTGCTTCAGGATCCTACATATCAAATATTACAGAAAGATCCCACGAAAAAAATTACGTAGGTATATCAAAGTACGAAAAAATAAAACTGATTCCCATAGCTTAAAAAAGCCGCCACGGTCCCAAGGATTTCCAAAAATACACAACGGTGTTCCTTTATGGCCTATGGTCAGTAGGATTGGATCTCCTACGAACAAACTGCCAAAGCATCTATCAAGAGCGATTGAACCGTTTATTGGCCTGACAGAATCGTACGTCAAGAATTCCTCTAACTTCGTTGAGATCATCAAAATTTTAAGTTTATCAAAATCAGACCTCGTCAGCTTCAACGTAGAGAATTTTCACCAGAGTTTTGTAAATAAGCTGACGGAGGAGATTAAGGATTATCCAAAATTAACAGAATTCTATCTAAAAAATGTATTCCTCCTGCACCGAGGGAAGAAATACGAGCAATTGGATGGCGCTGCAATGGGATCTCCACTATCGCCTAAGATCGCCAACCTTTATATGGAGAAATTTTAACAAGAAACCCTAACTAAGCTAACCCTTTGGCTTAGATATGTGGATGATAAATTCATAGTCTGGAAGAGGATGCCTTGATCAACCTTTTATAATACCTCAATAACCGTCATTCATCCATATGCTTCACTATGGAAGTAGAAGAAAATGGAACACTTCTCTTCCTTGATGTCACAGGGCAACAAGACGGAACGTTAACTCACGGAATTTCTCTAAAAAGACTCATACTTATAGCGACTAGAATGCCAAGTCCCACCACCATCCTTGTAAAAAGGGCCAGTTATCAAAACTTTATTTGAACGCGCCATAAATATATTCCACCCCTCAAACTTGAGGGAGGAGGAAAACCACTTAAAAAGTGTCCTGGCTTAAAACTGTTATTGCACCTCACAGATCAAGAAATCCTCCAATGTGATCAACAGGAAGGGGAAAAAACCGCCATGACAGCTACATATGTAACGTTAGTCGTTCTAAAAAGAAAACTTAGGGTTTATCCTCCCTAACAGTGGCATATCAAGCAACACCACGTCCCCTGTGCCATAATGTGGACTGGAGACGAGAACATCTCGTTCGTATAAACACCCATTGAAATTCACCTTGAACTAAAATGGCAGTGGTGGAACTAGCGGATGCTAAAATAGTTTAAATTCATTGCCATGGGCGGCTACCAGTTTTTCAAAAATAAACGTACCTACTTGGGTAAAAAAGATTTATAAGGTAATTACTTTCGCATTACTTCTCTTCACGAGAAATTCTGACTGAGTCACTCATTATAAATTATAATACAACGTCTTCATTTAATTGATACATGAATTAAAAATAAGAGATAAATTTTTAGGCGTTTCCTGGTGGAAATGCGCAATATCCTAACTGCGAGAAAAACAGCGGTATGATTCTCAGGCTATTGTATTAAGAACAGACCATGGTTTTGTTGTAAAATGCCATTATCGTGGCAAAATATGCTGAGACCGTGGTCGTTACTTCATAAAATATTGTGGAAATTTACTACTCCCTTACTAGGAGCATGAAACAACTTTCATGTTACATGCAATGTAGAATTCTGAAATTTTCACATTTATGCTTAGGAGTACTCTTTTCATTATTATTCGCAATTAATAGTCTTAACATCACAGTACCTTATTATCATATAATAGAAAAGCAGTCGTACAATTAATTTATTTCTCCCTTGAACGAATACTCGTTTTTTTTATTTAAACGGCATTTATCTATATTTATTTATATCTTAAGGAAAAAGTGTTTGGTAAGAAAAATTATCTTTTCCCGAATTTATAATGAAAGCAAACGTGGAATTCAAGAGAATAGAGAAAATTCTTCTTCTTATGCTCATGACCGAACCGTGGCGGAGCGATGAACAGATTCGTGATCAGCAAGTCGGCTTTACTCGGATAAGGTGCCATTTGATTAAGATAATTCTTTCGGGATATTTTTCGCGTCAAAGATTGATTTAAAAATCCAACGTTTTCCCTCCAAAGCCAAGGGATTCTTCAAAGGTGTTTGGGTTCTTCACACCTTTGAAGGTGCCTCCTGCATTGGAGAGGAAACATTAGTTTGTCAATCATTGATGCGAAAAATACCCCAAGATATTTATATTATCATCGGTGACATGCGAAAGGCGAAAGTATTAATCAGTTACTGAATGTGTCTTTGGGAGCTTCCGCTCTAGTGCACTAACCACTTCGGAACAGAACAGCGCACACACACTCCATTCGTTAAACAGACCCTGCACACTAGGTGGCGCACTTTAAAACAGATCGAGAGCAGAGTTTCTGAGCGCTAAATAACAAAGGAGAGTCCATAATCCCATCCGCGATAGTTGTATCTGTCTTGTTTTCCGCAAAAGCGTCACACGTTGATATTGAAAAGTTTTAAATTACTCCGTGACAAAAGGCTTAACGTTTTTCAAATACTAATTTTGAAGAATTCGATAACTACTCACAAAACATTCGGCCGCGACTTTTGTGCACCAACAGAATGCCACCAATACCGGCGTGTTAACCGAACGCTTCGTCGCAGCGCACATCGTTCCATTCAACGTCGTTCGTGTGCGATAACGTGCTCTCATTGTGTTCCGATCTGCGCCAACTCCAACACCTTGAATGGAAAGCCCCCCCCCCCTATTCATTTCATTTGGTTCTACGCACCAAAACACGGTACCCCGCGTAAAAATGTTTACGTTTGCGCCAAATTTGGGCCAAATACATGTTTGGATTAAGTTTAGCCCAAATATTGTTAATGAGACTCCTAACTTCAAATAGCGTCCAAATATTTACACTTTGCCGAATTTATTTGGGAAAGGTATTGCGCAACTTGTCTCAAAGATTCAAAAATTTCCCAAAAACTTTTAATACAAATATTCACATAAGGTAACGATAATTTGGGAAAAATGTGGAGTGAATTTGGTAAGTGGCACAAAACTAGCTAAATTTCCCCGAATGCTGTTTCAACTTTGTAGCAAGTTTTTATAAGTAAATTGGGCTAAATATAAATATTTAGACACTATTTGAAGTTAGGAGTCTGATTGCCGATATTTGGGCTAAACTTAATACAAACATAAATTTGGCGCAAACGTAAAACTTTATACGCCGGCCGCATTTTATAATGATAAGATCCACACGCTAGACCGGACGAAGGAATCCGTGCGTTCTCGTGTCTCAAATTCCCTCACTTTCGATCGCGGAGTAATTTTTCCGTAAGACTGTGAGAGTAGGGAGGAAAAAAACGCCCCGAGCACCCCAAAGCACTCTCCCCCTCTCTCTGGAGGCCCTCTGCATGTGACATTGATGCCTCACGGCCCCATCCCCCTTCCCCCTTCCACTCCCACCCTGCGGGTGACGTCATCTAAATAGACGAGAATCCATCGGCAGACGCCCGGCCGCAAACTTCATAGCCGCGCGCGCTCCCTGCGGGCGTCCCTTCCCGACCCCTATCCCCTACCCCCCACCCCCGATACCCCTCCCTACCATCCGGAACCGCATGCTCCTTGCAGATGTCCTGCAAAACGCTTTAAGCTCGACATCGTGGTCGATCGAAAACGGCTTCGTTCACCATTTTTTAAAAATTTCCGATTCTAATGGAGTTTGAAATGGTATGGTGCACATAATTTGCATATTTAAGGTCCCTTTAAATATTACGTAAGATGTTTTTGGGGAAGGGATGTTGGGCTCTTTTCATTGTCTTATGTATGGGGTCTGGTGGCCCGAAATCATCTTACGTAAGATTTTAGAGCTAGATTGGGCATCGGATCGACATCTCCTGACGTGATGTTCAGTAACCCTTTCCGTCATGGAGGAGTGTATTACGTTACATACTGTAAAAATTAAATAACAATAATCACGGTAGTTTATGGTCGTGGCAAGCTATTTTTGGTTCTAGAGCGCAAGATAAATACAGGAGAAGATGGCCTTCCTTACTTTTGGATTGAAAGAAGCCGAAATTAAGGAACAAATTATCGTTTTGTTGCCGCGACGCAGCTTGCAAGACACATTTTAGCCAAGGCTGATTCCGACTGCAACGTACATTGGGCAGAAATCGAAAAAAGCTGACCTCAATCCAAAATTTTTACAATGTTTTTGAAATTTTTACTATATTTTCTGGGTCACATTGCAGTCTGCGATTGCGATCTCGCATCTTATTGACTACGCAGCCTCAGGTAACGCAACACGCAAAAATGTAGCTTAGACCCCCACAGCCGCCTTGCATAACATATCTTTTGCATCCTTTGTGCGCGGTCTCCGAAATGTACCACAAGTTTGCCACGATTCGAGACATTGGGAGTTTCTCAGGGGAATCAACATTAAAGCAAGAAAAATTCCAGTAATGCTTGAGCTTTGGTAGGACAATCGAACATCTCGGAAACTCTTCTTAGAGTCCTACGCTAACCTTGAATGTTCGTTCTCCTAGGCCGATATTGAACTACTTGGGCCACAAACTTTCAACTGACAGTAAACCTTGAGGTCCGTTTACGTTTTTGTCCTATCTCTGTGCTAGAAGTAGGATGCAAGGGGAAAATTACAGACACCTTAGATTTTCGGAGCCTCCAATCACCTTCAATAACTCGTATTATGGGTGTTTGATTCATAATGAATATTCTAATCATTTTTGATCATTAAATCATGTCATTCATTCACAATTAATAAATTTCCATGCATAAACATGAAAATTCTCATAAAATAAACCTGAAATTGAGCTTTTGACCTTTATTGATTGAGCTTTACCTTGTCTCTCTGGTAAAAATTTTGGCTTTTAACTTACCTTTCAACTATAGGTGACAGTATTGTCGTCCACTGTTTCCCTTTAAGTTTTAAATTTCCCTTTTACCGCTTTACACTTGAGAAGGGAGGATAAAGTCCCGAACGCTGACAATTTTCATCCATGAATTACCCCTTTTTCCGGAGGCGGAACCCTGGGTCCATTAAGGGAGCTGGGGGTTATATTTGTCCCCTTAAGGCCATTCTCATCAACGTTCCCACGCTTCCTCTACTATTTCACCATTAGGGGCATCTGTTTTTAAAGAGCAAGGTGCGGATTCAGGCACTCAAAAAAAGGTTTACTGGAGGATTTATTATTTTTTTCAACTGCCTCTTGTTAAGTTTCCGCCAAAGGAAATTTACCGCACGCAACCACAGAATTCTGCCAGGCTGCACAATTCTTTCTGGCAGCTTTGCAAGGTTAATTGATGTCTTTTCATGTACTTTGATCCATTTGATGCTCCCTCATTCCGTGGGAATTCGATATGAACGTGTCAGAGGTGCTTTATGCTTTTTGATCGTTGTCGAACTAAGAACCGTAGAAATATCCTACCGGAAAAACCGCTATTCAGCCTGTACAACAAACGTATGTGGAACGTGATAAGTGGTAACTTGATTTTGGAATTTTGTCTTTGATTGGTCCATGGTGTCTACCATTCACTTTTAGAAATCGACTACCAAAACAATCAATTAACGTTGCATCTTCTTTTAAGTTACTATTGTACTTATTGAGAGGACTAAGTCACTGCAGTGCCAATAGCATCGCGTAATATTTGTATCGGGTAACACGTCTCATAGTTTAACTCACGATGGTGGAAGGTTCACTTGAGATGTCCCTTAATTTCCAAGTAAAATTATAGTGTTAACGGGTGAGCCTTTTTCACGCTCTGGTTTAATATTTCTACCGGGCTTATTATACACAGCCATCAATTCGAAGATCAGTTTGCTGCAGGTCTCCACTCCACTCAGCCAACCGCGTTATTCCTTCACAAGTCTTAATTTTAAACGTCTCTCGTAGTTCATGTTTAGTAATCCTCATTAATCATAAAAATCCATTTCTGCTTCCATCATTGTTGTCAAGATTATGTTATGCCTCGGAATGCATCCAATAAGTTTGTCTCTTCCATGAAGAATCACAGTTTCGGGTGAGACGCTATGGAAATTATCCAAAATAAATCAATACGAGTATATAATACTTTTCCACCGGGATTGTTTAATGTGCGATATGACCACAAGAATGTTTCAACCAACGCCGCGAATTCATAACTAGGCAGTCGATTACAGCATCCTGTTGTTTGTGCTACCCGCATTTCACAAAGGCGTTGATCGATTGCCTATAGCTAAAGGGGGGATGATGCTGGACAATCCATGTACACTTGAGCTATCACCAGTAATCATCGGCGCAGCGCTAAAAGTCACGAAATAGATTTGCGCCATCGTATCATGCTTTGAAGAAATTAATTTTGCAGGAATAATATTGCAATGTGTAATAAATTTTCTCAACGAAGAAAGTAAGACTCTGTTCTGGTCACACAATCCTCACTATCGTTTGACTTAGTTATCTAGCAATTAGTTACGGAAGATGATCGCAGGGACATCTTCTGTTCCCAGAGCCGTCTATTCGCATCAATCTCATTCTGCAAAAATTTGAGCAACTGGAACGATCCGATGAAATCTCTCCTCTTCTGGAATAATGACTCCACTTAATGGATCACTTGACTGACTAAGTTATCAAACGCGAGAGCCGATGATGACACCAGTAGCTTAATGTTCAAGGTTGTCATACCAGTCAAAGAAGAACGTTCAAGGGTGTGGCGATCGTGATGATAGAATAAAGTCAATATTTAGACGTAAAAGAGGAGAGATGGGGAAATAATCTGCTTATGGCTGCTTTGTGAATTCTAATTACTCCTTCGACGTAGTAGACTTGAAAGCGAATTCAGTCAGTGATTCATTAATGACTGCGTTTCATTCACCGGCAACCGTAAGGACTAAAGAACGATTTGCCATACATATTTTAAAATAAATATGCTTGCTTAAAATAGAAGTAAATACAAACCACGAATGTTATGTAGTCCTGGACAAAAATATGATAGGCAAAACCAGAACGATAAATTTATTTTAGGCTTTATCTTATCCAAAACCTTGATTTATCATGGGCCTTAACACATTAATTCGACCCCACAAGAGAAGATAACTTTTAAATGCGGAATTGTCAGAAGAGAAGATAGCTTATAATTGTGGAGGCTGCGTAAACCAAGCAGCAACCTATATAAATTTACGCAGTATTTGGTAAAATAACTTATTAAGATTAGTGTGTCACGAGTAGCAATCCTATATTTCATTCGCAAGCTAGTACCTATTAATACACTCTTTTTACTTTAAAATACTTGTTAATCGATAAATAAGTGGCGATGAAGATAATTAAGCTTGCCAGAGACAAAGTCCCAATAAAAGGCCATTCATTAAACTTCGGGTCCACAACGATAAGTCTCTGTTCATTATCCTGATTTTTTGGGAAAATTTTCCCGTATTTCAATACTCCAATAATCTTTGAATCAAGCGATAGAGCCAGGTTTCACCGTTAATTTTCAGTCGCCACGAGCGTTTATTGTTTCAAAGATTTTTATTAAATATATTTTATACGTTGTGAGGCAGCTATAAGGGTTTACGGGACGCATTTCTGAATTTTACACACCGCGAAATGTATGGTAAAACTCAAGTAAAATTATTTTAGGATCCAGGATATAATTTATATGAGATAACAATAAAAGTATGTTCCAATTTCAAGCCCAGTTGTCAGTTATAGCAATAATATTAAGAAACAGGATTACATTTTGAGCCGGAAAATATATTTTAAAATATGCATGAAATATAGTGTTTTGTGCTTAGGATGGTCGACGAGTAAAACGGAGTCGATAATAAGACAATGACCGAGTCTCAACTTAGTTCCCAGAGACAGTATAATAAGAGACATTTCACTTCGAATTTTGAAGCAGCGAAATTTCGTACAATGAGATGTGATATTAATCGTTGCATGAACGAATGCAAACAGCTTTAAAAATTGCTAATAACCAAACACTATTTTAGGAATTCATTTCCAGGAATAGTTACGCAAAAAGCAAGTCATTTCTTTTAGCAAACTAGTCCATTCCAGCGAAACCTTTTTACCTTGCTATACACACAGGGGCGATGGGTTTAGATGCAGCAACGGCAATTATTGCTGAAGTAGCAAAAGCTGCAATGGTTACAGAGGCTGGAAACATTATTCTGTGAGGTAGGAGGGGGTCAAAGTAAACACTAAATAGCGACTATAAATTCACCGAATTAAGGCAAGGGCTCTTGTACCACGGCGTGAAGTCAATTATGAATTCGCGCAGTCATCTACGCAAACCTTTGCCGTATAATACGCAATTACGACCGCAAACCGATCCATCCATTGGACTACGTAGGCGAATGCCTCACGTGTAAGGAGGCATTCTAGCATAATAGTCTTTTTAAAACAATAATAATATAGGGAAAATTACATTGTAAGAATAAACGAGGAAAAAAATGATGGAGAGGATCAAGCAAAGCATGAGCGATTTAAAATTAAGGAACTATGAAGAACGTTTCGCCAAAGAAGAATTTAATACAGAGCAACAGAACACAAATATTTAGTTGATAACTGCGAATGATTAAGAAAAAAAAAGATCTCCACGTCGCGTCAAATCTCATTCCTCATATGAGACAAATTCTCTCCTCAATTATTATTATTTCATTGCTCAATCATGTTATGCAAATGATTTTGAATAAGTAGCCAGGGGACGAATAATTATAATCTCATATCTAACCCTTTATAACGGCAATTAATTGTTGAAACCAAGGTCGGTAATAAATTAAAGTGTGGAAAATACAAAGCTATCGATTAATTTAAAAAAGGAATACAGTATCACAGCCCACAAACCACAATAAAGATAAGGGCGGTGAGAACGCAATTTACATAGAAGGTATACAAAACAATGTTTTGGCCTTATAATTTTAAATTTATCTGCAGATTTATGATTTCCGAAAATGGTGTTTTACATGTGAATTAGATTGCGCAAGGAAATACCTAGTTTAAAGGCGCATTAGAACAATTATTCACATGATAGAAAATTTGCCACGCGCGCACTTCGTAATCATCTCTTCCAGTCAAATCGCAAAGCATAGCGGAAGGAGCGACGAAAGCAGTATTTCGGTCGAAACACAAGATTTCCGAGCATAAAACGCAGTTTCGGCACGCAAAACGCACCCTTGCAGCGTTTCCACGAACGCGCTTCGCAATTACGGCTTTGAGTCAAACACAGAATCGAGGCAAAAGGAGCAACAGTATATCCTGTTTCATCCCGCGAAGTCCGTGCTTAATCCACGAATCGGACACCTGCCAACCAAAGGAACCCCAATCAGCACTGCGTTCCAGCACCACCGCCTCGATATGCACTTTGCTCACCGCCTCGTGCTAAGGAAAGCAAAGATTTCTCTATTATCCAAGTCGTGATTAAAATCCTCCTCAAGATACCTCTATTACGGACTATTTGCCGACGACCTCGCACGGTTCCATTAGTCACACGCTCAGACACGCACACGCTCATCATAACACGGAGCGTAGCCTTTTTTATTGCTCGGAAACGTGGTCGTTAAGGAAGAAAAATGAAAAAGTGGAAGAGAAATAATATTTCACTTTGGTTATAACACATCTCGAATAAGCCACGAGCATTTGGGACCCTGCACAGAAAGTTTGCATTCGCGAAGTAAATAAAATACAAAGTAAAGTCGTACGATTTGCAATAAACTCCAACGCGCGAATAGAAAGTGTCACAGAGCTGATGGAATGACTAGGTTTAGAGCATTTAGAGACTCGAAGGCCACACGCTAGGCTACCATTACTTTAAAAAATCAGAGTGTACGAGTTTCAGTATGACAATGGAAATATCATGTTGATACCGCATTCTATCTCTCGAGCTGCTAGAAGCAACAAAAACGAAAGTTTACTGATAAACTGATAAGTTTTAAATATTTCTTCTTTCCACGCATAATTTGCGGTTATCATAAAAACAAAGCGTGACACTGAGGCACTCCATCAACATGCAATTCACTTTTGCCCTTCCCTCATCCTTTTTCCTTCTCCCTCCCTCCTTTTAAATGGCTGGTCTCTCATCACCCCCTGCCATACTCCTTCACAGCAGCTCGCAGGGGCTAGTATATAGACGTAGGATGACGAGCGTAGAATGAAAGCCTTCGAAATGTAGGTGGGAAGAAGAATGGAAAGGGAAAGCTGGGTGGAGAGGAGGACAAACGAAGACGTTCCAGATGTGGCAGCAGAAGAAAAGAGGATAATCGGAGAAATTCAGTGGAGGTAGACAAATCAATGGGTGAGACGGAATGGTGAACGGGGACCCTAGAGGGGAAAATGTTGGAAAATCGTCGGAGAGGGAATAGAAGAAAAGGAATGCAGGACAGTATTGAATGGAGACCAAAAATATAAAGAATTGAAACGGATATTAATACTCGAGAAATTGAGACTTTTGAGAATAAAACGTAAGAGAAAACTCCCCGCGGTAACAGTAATCCTCTACATGTACATACTACCCCGGCAGCCACCGCAATGGTATTTGGCAGGTGGTGTTGTTACACTAGCCTTAAAGAGGAATGGTACATAGAAGTCAACAGCAATACGGATGGGAGTAAAGTCAGACCTATCATGAAGGAATAATGCCTAGCTCTGATTTTAATGTAATCATGAGTTTTGCGCGGGAAGAAAGAATTATTAAACCTATATTTTTGGACAGTAAATGTCTCTCTCCGCTGATTTTGCTGGGGGCATAATAATATCCGCTATGTCGACATTAATTTATGAGATAAGGCTTTTCCTTGTTCGATAGGGCGTACTAGGGCAAAATTCGCAGTTTACAAAAGTGTACTCCTTACCTCTTTACCTTATGAAAGCGAAACATAGGCGTGCCCGGGTAAGTATAAGAGTAGGCAATATGCAGTAAGTTGGGGGTATCTGAGAAGTGTTTGCGACGAAAGAAGAAGGGATAGGGTTGGGAAAGAGTTGCTGATGAAATGATTAGGTGTGGATGCTCCAGTGATGGACACATTATATGGAGGATGGTGCTCCGTTGGTTGGGCCATGTCGAAAGACTGGATTAGAAACGAATAACGAAGCATATTTAGGGTAGAGGATAGTGTGAGAGGAAGGAGAAGACCGAGAAAGTCACAGGTTGACTGTGGTGAAAGAGAATTTTAACCGGAAGATTATATGGAGTCTTAAGAAATGCATGAATGGGGTAGAAGAATAGTAGGTTTGCAAGGTTAGAGCGTACGAAAGACATTATTTTAAAAAATTCAGTTTCACACGCCTAATACTAAGAATTAAGCCCAGAAAGGGAACGAACGGCATGATGGGTATGTATGTACAGACAGGATTGTCCATGGACCAACCATTTATTCGGTGGATTAAATTTATGACCGGCGAAGGAACTAAATAAGCTCTATATCCTGGCTCCATCGACTCATCAACGCACTTTTCCCATTGCCACAAGCAAAGGAAGGCAAATATTTCTCTATTTACCGCGTCGTGGTTAGACCCGTGCAGCAAGCGTTTGAGATGTGGGTGTAGAGGATAATTCAGTGAATGCAATAAATAGAATAGAAGGCAATTGAGGAAGAGCATTGAGAAGCGGAAACTGTTGGAGGAGACTTGGAGAATGCAGACTGAGTAGATGATTGGAACAAATAATGAGAGGCCAGTGGATTCCGAAGGCCGTGATAGAGAGGACTATGTCGGGTAAGAGAGTAAGGGGAAGAAAGAGAGGAAACTTTATGGATGATATGAATGGAGTTAGGCAGTAAGTAGAGCGAGAAGGCTGAGTACACAGAAGTAGCTGCCTTGCGGGAGGTATTACGGGATTCCCTCCACGTTTAACCATCCTGGTGGACGACATGTTTTTGCAGCCATTCCTGCCAGCTTCTTTAGTTCTGGAGTGACCGGACGTGAAGAAGCAGAGTGGAACACCTCTCATTTATGACGCAAACGACCTAGGCTGTCAATCAATCTTCCTCCAAATAACCTCCCAAGAAGCAGGTGAGCAGATGACAGTATCTACCTATTCATATATTCATCCGAGCAAACCTTCATCAGTGGACAACCTCTTTAACAGTTTCCCAAATCAAACAGCTTTTTTCAAACACGAATGTAGAATATTGGCACAGGAAACTAATCACTTCAATGCTCTAGCTCAGGGGCCGTAAAACTATTCAGAAGTAGGAGCCAAATGTCCTTCACGATTTAGAAATTATTCGATAGGCATAGATGTATTTTTACAAATACAAAATTTCACAAAAATATTATCATGTAATATAATAAGCTTGAAAAATAAATTTTACATTCATCAAACAAAAATATCATCACTAGCTGAAAAAAAAATTTCAGAAATTACGTGAAATAATTTCGGGTGTCCCTTGGTGAACATTTACGACGTTAAAATGAAATAAATTTTTAAACAATTGTAAAAACACACTTTACTGTTTCCAAAATGTTTATTTCAAACCGAGCCACGTATCGAAAACTTGAGCCCTTATCACCTTGAATCATATTGATTCATTATAAAATATATAAAAAATACTGTTTTCACGCTGCTCAGCTAAAACCAATCTAGGTTTTTAGTGTCACTTTGTATCATTTTCACCTTGATAGTGAAACAAGCCGTCGAAACTTATGTCAGCATGAATTGGATAAAGCGACAACAGAATAGATCCTTAATTTATTTCATCATGAACTCATAACAATTTCATGGTTGTGAGCGCGATAATTTCATTTTCATTTTTAATTTTACTTCAGAGCCAAATGTACGTAGCCAAAGAGCCCGCGTGTGGCTTGCGAACAGTAGTTAGCCGATCTGTGAATTATCTTCACTGATTCGTTACGTGATTTGCGAGCCGCTTCGCGCTAAGTAAAGCAAAGATTTCTTCATACTCCGAGCCGTGCTTAAAATCGTCCTCGGGGAAGGATGAAGGTTCTCGATTGCGGACTCAAAGTCGGTGCGCACAGTTCGAGCAGATCCGGATTTGGGTCAGCGGCGGTTCGATAAAGGCGCCGAGCGGGCTGAGGCTTGGCCCACGGAAGGGAGAAGAGGCCCAGGGGGGGAGTGAAACGGGGGCTGGACCGAGAACAATGGCAATGGGAACATTCGGACTTATTAATCCCCGGCGGATTTGACCCTCTCTCTACGGTCAAGATGCGATTGGATTAGTCCAGGATATCGGGAAGGGGTAGGAAACTCTTTTCCTCCACATAGGGTAGAGGAATAATATCTTACGAGCTCGATATCTGAAAACAGTTCAAATTGGCCGGAGCCAAAGCTGGCCAAATGCCCTCCTGACTTCCTATGACGTTATCATCTAAGAAACGTTGCCAAATAAATGCTAGGCGAATGATAAGTCACGCCTATGAGAATTTGGGATGATTAAAAAAAAACTACAGATTTATAATGAAAACAAAAGTACTCGCACAATTTCTTAAAAAATGTTACAGTACCTCCTTGTAAAAAAAACTGAGTTAAAGGTTGGTTAAACGAAAGAAGAAAGTTTTGCAATTTTCGACACGTCTTCATTTAATGCGACCGGTTTCGATGTTTTACACCATTGTCAAGCAATACTGCACTAAGCATTCATCGGTACAAAATTGCCAAGATTTCTTCTTTTGTTATGCATAAGTTCCACTACATCAGCCCTGAGGCAGCATTACTACGGTTGATTAAATTGTATATCACCAGTCTACGTCTATAAAAATGTATTTAAGTACGCATAACGCTATGCAAAATTTCCCGATATAATACCGAGTTCCATAGGACAGGATCCGACGACAATTGAGTGATTTAATTTTTTCATGAATTTACAGTCCACTAGGAGTCCTCTCGAACATTTCTCTTTCCGGTACGTAGTGACATGTTGCCTTCCAGCGTGATTCCCAATATATATAAACTGCATTTTATTGTCACACTGCTCCTCACCTTTCTTTTCTTACGTTGCAGTAAACTGACTGATCATTCATTGACTGATAAGTCATGCAGGATCTGTACTCTCTGCTGTCACGATGCAATCTGTTTCCCCCGGAACACCGCAAGGGGTAGAAAACACTTTTAACCGCGCAGAGATAGGGTAAAATATTCCACGAGATTGATATCAGAAAGCAGTTATAATTGGCAGGAGTAAAAACTGGAAATTAGCTATAATGGATGGATTGGAGTTAAAATTGTCAAAGATAAGCAGGAAAAAAACATGAGACTCTTTGCAACACTATCAGCAAACGATTCCTTCACTGAAACATCTATTATTTCCTGGATTAAATCTTTTTTAACACAAGAATGCCCGAGGTAGTCTTTTAGACTACTTTAGATTTTGTTTTTTCTCTCACGTATACAGAAATTGCTCCATGAAAATATTCCTTCATGACTTTCAATAATGTTTTAAGTACTTTAAGAAAAAGTGGTCAAGATTAACTATTATTTTTAAAACATACATTTAAGCATTTAGTGATTTTTTCATATTTGTATTTCACTAACTTACTACGTTAATTACCAATCTTCTCAATGTATTCTTTGACAATTATTTTTACATAACAAGTAGATCCCTCCAATGGGTGCCTAAAAGTGTAATATATACGTATTTTGTAACATTATAATAATTAAGTTCTTTTTTCCAACGAAATGAAACAAGAAAAATGCTTCCAACTTCTTGATTGCACTCTACATAAACTGAGAATATTGAATATTTCTGTCCTGTAAAATATTTTTTTCATCGTGGAAAACTGAAGAATGACAAAAAAGTATTTTGTAACAAATGAATTGCGTAAAAATGCCAAAAATAGCAACAAAATACAAAGGTTGTCAAAAAGACTAACTTGGACATTCTAATTAGGTGAAAAGTTCGGGCATTCTAGTTTTAAACTCTTCCGATAGTTTCCTTCCCTTCATAACGTCCAAATTTCCTAGCCTCCTCATTCTCACGGGCTTACTCAACAGTTTCCCCTCAATCACTCTCTTCACAATGCCGTCACCCCTGTCATACACCCCTGCTTTTACTGCCTCCATCGAGTTCCTCTCATCACCTTTCTTTCCTCTCCATCAATACCCAACACCCGTTCGTTTGTTTTCAAATCCACACAGCTCTCACTCTTTTCAGTCCTTACCCAAAATCACAACCACATCTCAAAAGCTTTCTTCATTCGACGCTCATCTCCCTCCCGCATCGCACACGTTTCTGAATCACACTACCACTCAACGCTCCATCTTTTCTAGATGTCTTTGCTCAAATTTGCCCTCATCAACTCCCTCCCTTTTTCGTCAATGCTTCATTAGCTGATTCACTCCTTTTCTTTAAAGTCTTTACCTTAACGTGAAAACTCTCGTCCTGTGTATCGCTAACAAGATTAAACACTGGAGGCAGGAGTCGTCCTGAGAAGTAGGCAGAAATGTCGACTCCAAAAATAAGATTTCTAAGAACACGAGCGGATCGTTGATTCAGTTAAGGAAAGATAAGTGGCGGGTAATCGCATTCCTTTCCGAGGTGTAAATTAAGCCTCAGAACGGTTGAAAACTAATATACAAACGCTCCACAATCCAGAAGCTGTTACAATAAATGGGTCGCGCATTTAAAGTCATCAACAAATTAAGAATACCGTTCCACGGTAGGAATCAATATCGAATGTTTGGGATAAAAATGACGGTGGATTATATAATGCAATGGAAAAAGGTAAACAATAAAGCCATTACAGACAATATCGGTATGGTATGATGCATGTCACTAACCATGACTACCGTTAAGATTGATGAAAAAACATTAACGTGGGGGACTATGGCTCATCAACCAATTTTAAATTCACCACACAATGAATTTTCGGCCAAAATAGCCTTAACATAGGGGACAGTGGCCGGATCAATTTTTCAAATACTACTTGTTGTATTTTCAATTAGTGATAAAAAAATGGTTCAGATCAGATCTGATTATTGAAATGTGAGAAAATGGTGAGAGGAAACTATCTTGGTCAGAATAGTATATTCATTAGGCACTTATTGTACGTAAATATGCGTATATTGTACGTACAGGCACATATCTGACAGGCACTCACCATTATCTCGGGAGGCATGAGTTCTAAAACGCATGATGCATTCGTCATTTATTTGAGACAATCAGCCATAAAAACACAGGACGTCCTACAGCACTTGATTGTGCTGAATTAGTCGAGATGATTTTCAAGCTATCTTCCTGAAAAAGGAGTCTCGTTCTAATTAGATAAAAGCTTTCCGGTCCACCGATGAAGAAGTAAGTGTTTTATGGATTCTCGGCGTTGTGTTTAATAAAAACAAATGTTTGAACTTCCCCTCTCTCCGACACTTCGACAGGGCCTCGTCGGTGTTTTGGGACTTTTCATTTATCATGACTGAGCATTTCAGGGAGGGTGAAACATCTCTTGAGATGAGCTAGCTAACATTTTAGTCGTATTAATGAATTGTGTTTGGGAGTTTAATCCACCCACAGACAGCCTATGAAGTCCATACTTCATATTTAGCTCCGAGAAAAAAAAGCGTTGGGCAATTTTATGTAATTATAATATAAAAATATTGCTATCAACATCAAAAGTGGCAAAAGCAAGAATTTTTAATGCAAGTGAAAATTCTTCATAAAAGAACTCTAAATTCAAGTGGGAATTCTCAATGTAAAAAAAGTCAGAAAAGTATTTGAATTTCACCACATTCACACATAATGATTGATTACTCAACGTTCCAGCGATGACTAAATCGAAAACAGAGTAGGTGTGACGGTGTCCAGATGATTAATTAAACAGAAGCACAGGGGCCTGAAGGCAGAATGGATAAATAATTAATGCCGCAAATACTTACGTAGGTCTTTTCATATCTGCCGGGATGGGAGCCTTAGGAGTGAAAACAACGTCATCCCTTGCTCATATAAGCGGGGATCACGAGTAAATATTCTTCGCATGTTTTTAAATAGCTTTGTTTTGCTTAGGATAACCAATCAGCTTTGCCTAGAGCAGACATTATGATACAAGATACGAAGAAGTCTTTAGTGTACCTCTTCATCGAACTGAAAAAAATAGGCTATACTTCAGTGTACTGTCTTAAAGAGTCTTTCATAGGATACCTAATGAGGCTAAAAGAGCAAATGATGCCAGTTTTACGAGGAGATAGCATAATAGCTACAGCCCGACGCATGAAATAGACTAGATTAATTTTTCAATCGGGATAAATTATGACTGACATTCTACTGATAGTTTTTCGAAAGAAATTTTATGCTATGCACTGTAATTCATTTTGGTTTCGCATTACTTGCACCAGTTTCTGCAAAATTTAAACTTTAATATGAACGGATTTTATGTATTTATGTCAATGGTATAATTATGTAAAAGTGTATAATTCTTGACGGAATCTATTTCAGGAAATGTTGGCTGAATGATCGATAAACTCAACTCATCCCCTTTAAAATGAGCATGAGGGCGAGCGAGCCATTGTTATCGAATCAGCCGGCCCTGAGGCAGCAACGGAGCGCACCAAGTCTGGGAGGATGGACTCGCATGAGGGTAGGACTGCAAGGAAGAGGACGGCAGAGATTTCTCTTTTGTGGTGGAGAGAAAAAACACACACACATATATATGTGCCGGCTGCGGCGAGCAGGATTCCGCCCTCCCTCAGTATTCCGAACCACATAAGCGTAGACGTCATTGGGGGAGAACGTGCGAGCCGAGCCCGCGGAAAAGGTGGCGGTGAAGCCATTCGTTGTAGGTGATACATCGAAGTCTGTTCGATATGGTGATATATCGAAGTCTTTGGAATTTACGATGTATCGAATCCAGTTTGATATGGTGACATATTGAATTCCGTCCGATATCGCAAAGCAATGAATCCAGTTTGATATGTAGATATTCGAAGTCTGTTCGATATGGTTATTTCAAAGTCGGCTCGAATTGGCGATATATCGAACCCAGTTTGAAATGGGGATATAGGGTGCTTTCGATTTGCGGCTATAGCCGGCGATAGACGACGATCACCACGCCGCAGTGCTTTCGATTTAGCTGAATCGCCGTCTATCGCCGGCTGCCGGAGGCTCTCTGCTCCGAGGTGTTCGGCGATCGACTGCACCTGCGTTCGATAATCGGCTATCGCAGTACTCAAATGAAAAGCACTGATATACATCTAAGTCGGTTCGATAAGGAAATATATCGAAACAAGTTCGACCTGTCGTCTATGAAATATCGACCCAGAAAATGCGACAATACGTCGAAGTAAGGTCGATGCTCTGTCTTATATAACATGTTGGAATAAATCAACGCGGATAAAGATCAACGCGGTAGAAAACCCGAAAAACCTTCACCAGTGTCTTAAGATCTTTTAAGCTCCAGATACTCACAGGAGTTGACTCCTATACGAGTCCACTTGGAAGTTGAAACTTGGACGTGTATCATACCTACTCCTATAGGACTTCGCCATCGATAGTGGCGGAACTCGATACTTGGACGGAGTAGCCGCCATCCTAGTTGTGGTCCCAAGTGGAGTAGAACATCAGTCGACTCGATATAAATCGATCAGATAGGAGTCAACTCCTGAGTGTATCTGGGAATTAAAAGATCATAAGACACTGGTGAAGCTTTTTCGGGTTTTCTACCGCGTTGATCTATATCCATCGACGGCACGCCGGCATTTCAGCTAGCTTCTTCAGGTCTGAAGTGATGGTGTCATCTAAGACCTGAAGGTGTCACCTCAGACAAACACTGCCTGGAAGTCTCCGCAGAGGCCTTTGCTTCAAAATTATAAGACACTGATAATCAATTCGAGCGTCGATAATCATGATCCGAAGGACCATGCGGTCTAACACCGTTAGCATAGTCGATCATAAAAATAGAAACGATTTTCTTGAAAATATTTAACGATAAAATGATATGTAAGTCGGCTGCCTCAGCCTTATTTAGAAACGCATTGTCATCATTGTAATTAGAAATTCAAGGTTTTAGTTAGGTGGTATAAATTCACCCACACGCACTTATAGCAACCTTGAAAGTATTATGTACTAAGATTACCTTCGTCTACAGCAAAATTTAGCTTTTTCTTATTTTACCCTTCATAAAACCAGTAAATAAAAATTATTTTTTCAATTTTTCGGTATTATTATTTTCCCATTTTAGTTTCAGGCGGATAATGGAAAGTATAAAAATATTATTTATAATTAAGAATACGGTTTCATTATTAGAAGAGGAGGAATCTGAATTCTAATGGGTGTATAGTTATAATAAAAAAATACAAAGCATTCTAAATTTAAGAATTATTATGAATCAAATAGCTGAATATTTGTAGGTATATTGAACTCTTACAATTAAATATGAGATAGACGAGGTATAGGACTGCCAATGTAAGAACTCTTGGATATAACATTCCAATGGTCGTATAAAGTTTAAGCACTTGAAAGGTAGAATTATTACCGACCAATCTATCCGTGGTGATTTACGGGTTTATTATTGGAGTGATATATGCCGGCAGTATACTCTTCCAATACAGTTCCGTATTATATTCAACACAATACCAGCGACGTTCATAGGTCGTTCAATCTTAAGAATGGTTTACTGAAGCAACCCTCAATCCTAAGAATGGTTTACTGCAGCCCTCCATCCTTCATCCCTTGTCTAATGCTAGCTCCCTTACTCCCTGGTTGTTCTTCTTATACATTTTCCTCTTTATTTGGTCTATGCATATATCCCTCGATGTTCTACCCCCTATTTCACATTTGAATTTATTCGGAGAATTTTTACTTATTTTGCTCCGAAAATTTTTTATCTCCTTCCAACGGCAGTTAAAATGGAAAACAAAGTTAATTTTTATTTAAAGCAAGTTAAAAAAAATGGCTCTGTGATCATGATGATATTAAATTTTCGCAAATTTTATATTTGCAAATAACCATGACATTGTTTATTTGAAAGGAAATTATTGAAATTTATGTAAATTGTGTATAGCACCATTTAAAACTTAAGTATTTTATTATGTTTCTTTGCACGAAATTCTTGGTTAAACCCACACAGGTTTATAGTCTTTGCGGTAACCTAAAGCTTCCCAATTTTTTGTTAAACTAAATGTACTTTGTTTTTTATGAGGAAGTTATAAATTATTATTATTATATTATTCTCATGGGACTTTTCCCTTTCTTTTTCTTTCAAATATAATCTTCACAAACTCATTGCGCGTCAGGGTGCGCCCAATCCATCTGGATTTTCTTTATATGTTTTAGACATACTTTAACTTGACTCGTCTGTTTCACGTTTGAATGCTAAAAACGCCTCTGCAGCAGGTTTTCTATTTTTGCGATTTTGCAAAAAGTGTTACAGTGAGCAATACATTTATTTTTTTTTAATAGTTTAGAAAGCATAATAAATACACACCGTTAAATTTATGACGCGATCCGTTCGCCAGCACTTCTTCATTTTATTTTACAAATACGCTTGAGCGCATAGCCGTACCATATCCCACGGAAATCGGCTTGCATTTTTTAACAAATATGTATCTCTAAAAGCTGTGAGCTAAGGAGATAATATTTTGGTTTCAATGGGACGATGAGTTTTTTTTCACACCATTATGCGACCAAATCATTCGAACTTCAATGTGAAATGATAACTCGCTCAAACTACCTTTAATGAAAAAGAACTCGAAAAGAGGTGCTTACTCACCATAATGCCCTTTCAGTTAAATGTGATTTACATAAAATAAATAAAGGCTTTCTAGAAGGGAGCCTCTTCTATTAGGATTATATCGTATTCTCTAAAACGTTTTCATGAATAACTCAATTCTATTTCACGGATATAATCTTTTGCCGAGAGCAATAGGAATTAAGCCAGGACGAGCAACACTCATCGATTTAACAATTTAGAGCACCTAAAACCCAAGCCTACCATTAGATGATATTCACGGTGTGATCGATTATAAAATTACCGATAATAATGGCAGATAACACGAATTGGTCAATAGAGCAAATGAGTCCACATTGACGATATAATCAAAGCCTCTCAATCAACCCCCACATATTTTCAGACCCGATTATTTTCGTCGTCATCACATTGCGAAGACAACTGAAGAACATCTCGAAGGACGATATTTTAATTCCATTCTTGAACTGAAAAAAGATTTTAGACTTCATATCTAAATACGTAACTGTAACGTATGCTGTAACGCCAGCGAAACTGTCGGCGCAGAAAAGGTAGGGAATCGACGCGTGAGGCAACTTGAAAATCTCTCTTTTCTCCACTTCGAAAATTGAGCTATTTCTTCACAGACCCAAGCTGCTACTCGTAACGGGAACCGACGCGACGCGACGTTGCGTGGTACCGTAAAACCAACCCTGGGTCGATTTGTATTCGGGTTAGTCACTAAGGCGACGTGAGAAATGGCAACAGGAGATGAGGGAGGGAGGGAGGGGGGCTTCATTATTCCAATTACTCAAAAGGGCGCGCGGTAAGTTTTTCACGTCCCAAACCCAAACACCCGCCGCGCCGCGCCCAAAAAACCCAGAGCAATATAACGACTAGGGAGAGGAGTGTTGCCGGAATGATTAGGGAGACGCGCGCCGCCGTGCGGGAAACCCATTAGCCAGCAACTGCGGCCGCGTGGCCTGGAGTTTCGTGGGGGTGCGGGAGAAGGCGGCGGCGGCGACGATACGATACGATATGCCCGGGAACAGTCACGTAAGTGTGCTGACACGAAGGACACGAGGGTTGGTGTGTGAAATGGAGAGAGAAATGGCTCGACTGCGCTCTTGTGGGACACACACACACAAGGAGTTGTTCCCCTTCCCGCCTGCCTTGTCACCTCCCTTATTGAATTCAGGGCGATAATGACGACGTTTTGGCACGATTTTATCGTGACTGAATAACATTCACCGCAGGATTACGTAGCATTTTAGATAACCCTTAAGTAGGCACGTAATGGTAAAAAAAAACTCTTTTAAGTTATTTCACGCAAAATTTTCAAAGTTGAAATAATATCGAGCATTATACTTGAGTGGTAGGAATCATTAATCTATCCAAATACTATTTTTATTGCTAATTTTCTTTATAATTGTTTGAAAAATTATATTCTGCTGCTACCACTATTGTTCTTCCTTAATCCATTCATTCAAGTATTCTGCCAGCTGATTGGTAGGTTTTTGGACAGTCCCCATTCTGCATCCCAACCTCATAAACATTGTCTCGCTTTCCCTCCTAAGGATGGCGCGCCATTAGATCCCTCTTCAATTCTTCATATCTTCTACCTCCTCTCATTTCGTCCAGAATTCCTATCCTCTTCCTTCCTCTTCCACGCTTCCCCAGTGTTCTCCCCTCTATCACTCTCTTCAACATGCCCTCTCCTCTCGAAACCCCCTCCATCCATCTCTTCTGCCTTCTTCGAACCACTGCCACAAGCTTCCTCTCCTCTCCAACCATATCCAATACCTCCTCGTTCGTCTTTATCGCCATCCAGCTAACCTTCTCCATCCTTCCCCAAACCCACATCTAAAACGCCTCAAGTCTACGCACATCCTCCCTTCGCAATGACCAAGTTTCCAACCCATATAGCGCCACGCTCCATATTAAAGTTTTCACCAGACGCCCTGAAAATCAGAGAGATGAATTTGCGGATAACGGAGCAAAAGTACTTGCCAGGAAATAAAGATAAATACATAAAAAAAACTGTATAGGAATAAATAAGGTTTACCAAAGTGAAGAAATTGCATGAAATGATTTTTATCGATTAAATGCGGTTGCAAATAATGATGAAAGACACAAATCCACAGCTGGTAAAGTTAGCAGAGAAGAAACTATGGTAAATTTAATATAATTGTCGATAAAGAAATATATAGATGGTACTATTTACTATCTCATATTGCGTAAACTACCAGTACTATCGAAAAGGACAAATTGCAACAAAAAAGTAGGTGAAAATATAAACAATTCTCTTTTGGGGCATTGAACGACCCCACCCGTCCACTTATGTCACCAAACGACGTGTGCCTACATTAAAGGGTTAGGCTTTAATTTTTCGGGAGTTTTCCCTTTTCCTTATACACAGTTTTCGGCGAAAATGGCATTTATATTAATTGGAAAAATACTATTCCTCACGTGTTTCTCCCAATCTCCCGTTCAGCGTCATGTTAAATTTCAAGTTCAATTTGCGAAAGAAATAACGTGGAAAGGTAATATTTTGCTATTCACAACAGATAAGAGGACACGTTCTTCTACAATTAACCATAATACGAATGAAATGGCATTCAATTCTATGTCTATGTGGAACTACCTTAACTGAGAGTTAGAGTTTGGCATTATGTTACATCAAACTGTCAGTTAGTTGAGACGTGAGAGTTGTCGTTTGGAAGAGCGCGTATGCACTTCGGTTTTAATGCCGAGAAAGGTTTAACCCGAGATTATATAATAGGAACATAGTTTGTTTTTGTCGTAGTTTCAAGCTTCCTAATTCGAATGGAAGTAGTTATAAATGATTAAAAATTTTGAAATAGAGGAGGGATCACGGTTATTTCTTACGCGTTGTCGTTATTTTAACCCATAACGCAAACCTGGCTGTCCTACAGCCAGGTTTGCGTTTAAACTAATCTTTGGTCAACACTCACGAACGCTATATTAAGAACGCACCCCGTCAATTAGCTTTAAAGTATACATAATGAATAAAGACACTTGGTAATCTTCCACAGATTTATTTATTTGACACGACGCGTTTCACCACACTGTGGCATAATCATGTGCAGGGTTCTTCGCTTTAGGTCAAGCATATATAGCTTTCCACCAAGGCTTTAGGGAGTGGGGGGGGAGGGGGAAGGCTAAGGGAGGAGCGGAGAGGGGGGGGTAGGTGGGGGTGGGAAGAAGGAGAGGGAAGCGGCGGGGGTGAGGGAGAACTAAGAGTTGGAGTGGACAGAGGGCGGAAAGACATAGGAGACAAGGACGCAGGGGTTGGGACTGGGTGATGATGGAGGCCTTCTTTTCCTCCACTTTTCCTCCCTTGTATAGTGGCCTACCTTATATTGGGGGGGTAGCAAGTTTGCTAGCCTGTGGGATATGCCGTCTAAGAAGGGGAGCTTACACCATTTTGGTTTATCTAAGGGCAGAGGGGTAAGGGACGTTAGCGCCGAAAAGGTTTTTTGTTTAATTTTATTTCTGATTATTCCATCAACTATTTGTGCTTTATAGCCATTGCTAATAGCGATAGACTTAATTGTCTCTAACTCAATTTTATAATTAATTTCATTGAGGGGTACACTTATAAGTCTATGTACAATTGAGTGGAAAGCTGCATGCTTATGGGAGTGGTGGTGGGCAGAATCGGATTGGATGGTGTGGTCCGTATAGGATGGTTTCCTGTAAATGGCGAATTCATGTTTTCCTCCCTCAATTGAAATATTCAAATCTAAAAAATTTATTCCCCCAGAGTTACTCTTCTCCATTTTTAAATTAATATTCCGGTGCTGCATATTGAGAAGGTTAAGGAATAACCCCAGCTGACGGTCACTTCCTGTCCACACACAAAGTATGTCGTCCACATACCGGTAATAATACTGAACGTATTGGAGAAGGTAGTGTCTTGAGTTAAAGAGGTTCGTTTCCAGGTTGTCCAGAAAAATTTCGGCAAGAAGGGGGGAGATGGGCGTGCCCATGGCTAAGCCATCAATTAATCGGAAAAAATTATTTTGGAATCGGAAATAATTTTGAGCTGTAATGACTTTCAGCAGTTTCATCACCTCTCTGGTCGTTTTATCGTCGACATTGGCAGTTGATAGAACACTCTGTGTCCTAGTCAAGGTTTCTGATAAAGGAACACATGTAAACAAATTCTCAATGTCGAATGAAACAATTTTGGCGTTTAAAGGGACTGACTTATCTTTCAACTCATTCGCCAAAACAATTGAATTTTTAATTGCATATTTGGGTTTAAAATTTGTAAGCTCCCTAAACATAGTGTTTATTTTCCTGGCCAATCGGTGGGAAGGGGCTGCAACTGACGAAACAACCAATATTTCCCAGACTAAAGCATCCCCTCCCCACCCTCCCTCCCTAAACCGTTTTCTTTCCAACCGACTCCTGCCACATGTCCCAAATCTTTCACACTCTACTTCCTTCCCCCCCCTCCAGTGCTCTGGTGTGGGCAGTGCACTGGCCATTTAAAACCCTCTGACCCCCTCCCCCTCCTTTCCCTCACCACCCAGAGTTCTCAAGGAAAAGAAGGCCTCCATCATCACCCAGTCCCAACCCCTGCGTCCGTTTCTCCTATGTCTTTCCGCCCTCTGTCCACTCCAACCCTTAGTTCTCCCTCACCCCCGCCGCTTCCCTCTCCTTCTTCCCACCCCCCACCTTTCTCCGCTCCTCCCTTAACCTTCCCCCTCCCCCCCACTCCCTAACGCCTTGGTGGAAAGCTATATATGCTTGACCTAAAGCGAAGAACCCTGCACATGATTATGCCACAGTGTGGTGAAACGCGTCGTGTCAAATAAATAAATCTGTGGAAGATTACCAAGTGTCTTTATTTATTATGAATATCGAGAACTTCCACCATATCCAGCCTGAAACAGTAGAATTTACTTTAAAGTATAGATTTAAAGCGCCTGAAAGCATTTTAATAATTACGATCACGTTTTACCTCTCATGGTAGCAATTGAAAAATAATGATAACGCGTGTCTAATGGCTTGAAAATGCTCGATTCGAATCCATATGTTTCGAGCACCTCTGGCGGCAAGTAATTGCAGTAAAGAGGAAACTTTAAAGAGGAAAGTAAAAGCGGTTCACTTTGGCCCGGTTTTGTATGAACGACCATGATTCCAACACTGACATTTTCAAGGTTGAACACGACATTGAAAATGACACTGTATGTTGAAACTATGGTCGGTGCGCATTAAAAATAATGCAAAATTTCTCTCTATCTAGATTTAATCCACTGAATGAGAGTCTGTAAGTTTGTCTGATAATACTATTTGTCTCCCGCTGCCTCCTTTCAGCTTTTCATGACATCTTTCCCGCTCTAAGTCGTTCAAAATTCTAATTCCAATCCTTTTCCTTCCTAGCTCCTTTCGCACTTGCCATACTATCCCCTGAACCACCCTCTTCAAAATACCCTCCTAATAATTCCTCCATTTACGTGCTGTCTCCTACGAATCTCAACTGATGTCTTCCTTTCTTATCCCACAAAATAGAGATAGCAGAGAGGGATACGGGGAAGAAGAACCACAGGGAAGTGAAGGAACTGGCATGGGATAGGGGCAAATGGAGGGCTGCTGTATACCAATCCTAGGATTGTAATACTATGATGATATCCCACTAACCGCATTACTTCCTCGTTCGTCCCCCTTGCAACGCAGCTCACATTCTTCCTCATACCCACATCTCAAAATCTTCCATTCTAAGCAAACATCCTTTCCGTAAGGAACAAGCTCCCGGGCCATGCAAATCAGGTCTCCATGGTGAAGTTTTAACAGATCTCTTCTTTATTTCTTAACTCAGAGTCCCCCTTTTCTTACAATAAATGCATCCTTAGCCACTGAAAGTCTGCACCTAATGTCCTTGGTACTGAATCCATTCCCGCGAAAATGGAAATTATAATTGGACAACATCTCATGCAGTTCAAGTATGAGGGATAAGGGTTAGGAATGAGTATGTCATAAAATAATGTGGATCGGGTGCTCCAATGGACATATATATTAAATTAGCGAGCTTCGTTGGCTTGGCCATGTTGAGAGAAGGATGAAATTAGAAAAATGAAAAAGGTAGTAGAGAGAAAGAGATGTATGAGGAAGAGGTAGACCGAGAATGGGTGAATGTGGTGGAAGTTACACTAAAGAGGAGGAATGCTGGGAGTCTTAAGAATCGGAGAGTGTGTACGAAGCAATGCATGAATGAAAAATAAGCAAAAAAAGGCATGTGAGAATAGGACATTATGGAGGATATTACTGAAACAGAGCCAGTTCCTTAGGCCCAACAGGAATAACTTAGTTCCTTGACTTCACCTACTCGGAAAGGGAATGGCGCGAAGAGTATATATACATGTGTGCACAAAATCCCAACAGCAAAGAGCGACGACCATAGTTAACCTAAGGCAGTGTTTTGTTTGATAAGCGGAAACCGATTAAGAGGAAAGAAATAGTGAACATCTTCAACAGCCCGTTCCACCGCGAAAACCTTACCATAGTTTTTTCTCAAGTGGCATGCAACTGATAAATTTGATTTTTTAAGCAGGTTGGTCAGAAGTACACGTTGTGTTAATGAAATATGGCGATGGATTGGTTACTTATATTCCTAGCGCAAATTAACGCTCATTCCAGAAATAGCATTAACTGTTTTCACCTAACTAGCTCAAAAAGGAAAAAACCCTAGGTTATCCAAAAATATGTACACAATTATTTATACAGCAATAAAGAGTGAAGTCTCTTCTACATTGCAAAATAGAAATGTCCTCAACTTGCCCCACTCCTCAACGGGGGACACATGTACATTAAAATAAGTTTTGCGACCGGAATTGTTTTTTTTTCAGCCACCGTGTGACGTGGCGCTACAGTGTCGAGCGGCGGAATGTGAGGGAGAATGAAACCGAGACAATAGGCCGAAACCTTTTTCAAAAGAGGATGTATAAACTAAAAGGATCCCGCACTTTAATATTCCCTGGGTCCCACTCCACGCAGTTCTGCGTATCACCGCTGTTTCACAAAGGAACTCCGAAAGCTAACATCTATTCCGTCCATGTCATTCACAGCAGAAAAAATACGAACGGCGATTCAAATGGCAAGATATATTGATGTGCGAAGCAAATCCTTTCTCCCTTCGAAGATAATTTAAAAAATACATTATCTACATCTAAATACCACCCTGCGAGCCGCCGTAGAGGCGTGTGGCAGAGGGTGTTAGGGCACCAGCCACCAAAAGGGAATATGGAAAAGTAGAGGGGGGGGGAGGGAGAGGATATAGGTGAATTGTGTATGATAACCATTTGTCTTAAGATAGTGTCACGCTCTGTTGTAAACACTAATGGTGCGGGGAAAGAAGGAATTGTTGTACCTGTCACTTCAGCAGTGTATCTCTCTTATTTTGTCACTCCTATCAGTTCCATGGATCCAACCGCTGCATTGAACGTTTAACTGTCCCTCCCCAGCCCAGTGGCTCCCAACCTTCTTCGCTCAATTCCCCTCCTTTTACCGCAGTTCAGAATATCATACCCCCTTCCCAATATAAATCATTATATAATACTTTACTTCCTCTAATGAAAATAATGCCCAAGTTTAAGCGCCTATTTTTAACCTGCGGCATTCAATAAAGACAATTGAATGCCTAAGAATAAAGTAAAACAAACTACACCCTTAAAGATGTTACATAATGTACAGAGCATTTCATTTTGCTGAATAGTGGTCCCATTTCTCTCCCAAACTTGCCTCAATGTGAAATAATTTCTCGCTTTGTACATTCCACACTTTTTATTATTACCAACCATGGTTTAGATACATAATTCTTTTGATATGATACATAATCAAGGTATTTTTATTGCTGTTTACTTAAAGAAACTGTAATTGATATTACCAAAACATCCCTAAGGGGATGATATTGAGGGAGGCTTACGGGGGGACCTCTCTTAATTTTGTCCCTGCAATCCCTTCTATAGACGTAACGCAGGGATGAAATAATAACTATAGAAATTTATTTATTGAGGGCAATTGTGTGAAATTCGCAGTGAAAAAATCATTCACCTGGACTAGGATTCGAACCCAGACCTCCGATTTCGCGCCGAGTGCTCCACCAGTTAAGCTACCCAGGCGTCATCTCGAACTGTGAATTTTATGGAGGCTTTAAGGAGCGAGGTGTCTTCACAGGTACCGTGCATACAATGCCAAAGTACCCGTGTGCGAACGCTAAGCGCTACTGTCCACGAGGTAAAGCCAAACTTTAAACACAAAGGTGTTTACTATGACAAATTCATAGAACTGCGGAACTGGCCGCGCAGTAACTTTAACGGAGTCACCCGCTAGTGGTCACACAATTGTGTGAAATTCACAGTGAAAAAATCATTCGTGTTTTTCGTTTGGCTTTACCTCATGGACAGTAGCGCTTAGCGTTCGCACACGGGTACTTTGGCATTGTATGCACGGTACCTGTGAAGACACCTCGCTCCTTAAAGCCTCCATAAAAATTCACAGTACGAGATGACGCCTGGGTAGCTTAACTGGTGGAGCACTCGGCGCGAAATCTGGACTGGGTTCGAATCCCAGTCCAGGCGAATGATTTTTCACTGTGAATTTGTAGTCACATACAATTATGTGGCCACCAGCGGGTGACTCCGTTAAAGTTACTGCGCGGCCAGTCTCGCAGTTCTTTGAAATTATTGAGGGCAGGTCAAAATAAAAAAGAGTACTCTTTTCCGACATCCCGGAATGCAATTATTCCATCTTCAGGGCTACGAAGGGGTTATTAGAAGGCTAACAATCATTTTTTAATATAAATATACAAATATCAATCCATATTTACCTCAGAATTATCTTTTTCAAACACATATAACATATTAAAGCCATTTGGTAGAGCATTAAATTAGATAATAAGGTAATTCTGAAATAAAAAATGGATAGATTTTTGTATATTTATATTCAACAGTGATTGTTAGCTTTCCAATATCCCCTTCGTAGCCCTAAAGATGGAATACTTGCGTTCCGAAACGTCGGCAAAGAATACTGTTTTTTTTTTATTTAGACAGATAAACAACTTTCCATAAAAACTAAGGTCAAAATGTTGATTAACGATACAATAATATCCTCCGTACCGCAATGAAATTTGCCCGATTTGAATTTTTTTAAATAACATAAGCCTAACCACAATCTCTGTCGGCTCCCATCAATAGTCATCAGCTGCGTTACACTCTCTGTTCGCTCGTCGCCGTTTTTAACGAATCCTGCGGCTTTCCCTGCGCATGAAACGATGGGGCCGATGGATGGGGAATCGAACCCTCGACCTCGGTGTTTACAGTACGAAAGCACTAATAACGCCGTAAGCTCAGTCCCGCGCAACTGAGCTAAAGGGCCAGTTGCGCGACTGCGGGACAAACCGGGACAGTGCCATTATCGGAATCGCCTTCTAAGGAGAGCTGCGACAGAGCAAAATTCACGAAGGAAGAGGACGTCTTGGGAATCGTGAAAGCGATTCTTTTCACCGTGCATCTTCATTTAAGGAGGTCCCGCCGCGACTGTGTGAGTCAAAACAAATACTAAATTCCACAATTTTGATATTTTGTCAAAAAAATCCTGCTTTCACTGATGAAAAGCGTGACCTATAGAAACCCAAAAGTAAGGTACAAAATATGCAGATTATTCCACGACTTTATTTTAAATGAGCACTTTTTTCCAGCCATAGGAGCCGACTGCAGCGCCATTTTCTATGAATTACCGCATTTTGACTTAAATTACGGCAGTAATTCCCTAATAACTAAAAAAATAAGGATGCCTGTATTATATTTTTATTCAATTTCTCTGGAGAGAACTCTTCTTCTTAGAGACAGTTTTCCACCAAAATGGCAAAAGTCTGTTCTTCCAAAGAAGCACATACATCTATTATATAAGTTCCAAACCGGTCTATTTTCTGACGACGTTGATAATATTTACGAAATCCGACATACTACGGTAGAACAGATCATGAGAATAAAATTAGGGAACTAGATTGAAGAACGGACAGATTTAAAATGTCATTTTTCCCACGAACTATAAGGGACCATAACAGCACTGCCAATGAGACATTTATCTAGGTTTGTCGATAGGTAGTGTAGCTCTTAGTAGTAGTAGTCGTACTCCCTAATACTTGAATCCTAATCTGTTACCTAGTACTAGCGCACACCGTGCATGTTTTCTACATAAGTCTTGAGTCTCTGTCCATTTGTGTAGTTGCGAAATAGATATATATTAACTCTCCATTGTGATAATATCTGTAGTGTAGTGCATGCTTGTGAGGCTTCGTCTCGTGACAAGCATTAGCGATTTATGCTAATGCATAATTAGTCGTTGTTACACTAACTTTAGGGTATAGTGTAATGCATGTTGGTGAATAATCACCCCCTGCCACACACCCCTGAGGTGGCTTGCAGGGTATTTTGTAGATGTAGATGTAGATACATTGTCCAAATAAGGTCCATATAAAGTTTGAGGGTTTTTCGCATTGTTAGGGGAGGAAAAAACTCTGAAAACTGTACTGTGAGATACTTCAAGGTGAACAGTTCGGAAATGTGAATTTGGAATTAGTTTCATTTAAAAATATTCGATATTAATGCAATTTTCAAAATGTGTACCATGGCTTTATTGATAACCCTCATCGCAAATAAGGCCCCCTGTTAATCTTCGTTTTCATTCCTTGATTTACCAAGAAAGGCGTAAAAGAATTGGAAAGGAGTGAATCTAGGTGCAAAGGATGTGTAAAATAGCTATGCAGCATCTTCCATTCCACTCATCTCAAGCTTTAAAGTTACATACATCTTCTTCTTGTGAGCTAATTAGTATTAAGCGCAGGTAGTCTATCTCATTACCTTGAAATAGCAGTGCCAATAGTTTTGTGCCCGCATTAACTATTAAATGGAAGAAAACATTGATTAAATAATTCCCCTCAGGTGAAGCAATGCCTTTCCCAGCCACAGGAAGCATTGAACTATCCGATAAATTAAGAATCTAGTGAAAATACCCTTGTTATCCTAGTGTGATGACAAAAGGCCCTCATTTAGGATATTTACCTTGGTGTTAGTCAAATACCCAGCTATCCTTAAGGCTCTTGTTAATTGTTGTCTTGCTTCTGAGAAACGCTCTAACCATTCTTCCATTATGCTCCCCGAGATAACGAGGATGTACAGTAAAAAGAATGAGAAGTGAAATTTCCCATTGCACGGAGTGAAACGTTTCGTCTGCTTCCCCGTGGCCATTTCATCGAGCATCCCCGCAGTCTTTGTGAGTGAGCACTAACCGATTCCACCTCCCTCCTCAATACAATCGCCTCATCATCACCCCATAAGCGGGCTAAAAGGGAGACGCTAATGGGAAACCAAATGATGAGAGAGGAAGGGCGGGGAGAGAGTTATAATTTCGTTACCGCCACACTCCCGCGATATTCGGGGAGGAGAAAGGGAGGCTAAGTCGCGGCAGTAACCATCCCATCAGCCGGGGAAAATGAATGGCTCGATATCACTTCCAACGATCACACTTCCCGTATAAGAGCGTAAGGAGGGGTGGAGATTCGAAAGGAAGTCATTGCACTCGCCGCTCTGATGGCCGAGTAAGTATCGGCGAGAAACCACGACTGGGTTAAGCATTCTCCTTCAAACACCTTCACTCAGATACCGTGCAGAATGACTTATATCCTTCGAACACACTCAGTGAGATCCCACCACACACAATTAAATGTCTAATATCACATTCTTTCAATTTGTAAAACTATAATGAAAATAATATAATCCAGCTCTGCTCCATCCAAAACCTTCGCTCGTATGCCTTTGAGAATGGCTTCTGTCCTTCGAGCAATCTCTGGGAGATTCCAAGGTACAATCAAATGTCTAATATCATATTCGTGCTATTTATAAGCTATAAATAAAATAAAATAAGTCAGTTTTTCTATGGGAGAAGATAGTTCTAAAAAATAAAAGATCATAATTATTTCTGAGTTCTATCTTCTCGCAAAGATAAACTGAAACATTGATATAAAGAGATGGAGAATGTCCGATATCTGTCAAATAAAATGTTTAACTACATTATAATTAGAATGACAAACACCCCTCTATATTATGACGCCAAATAAATCCTACATTTTATCACTTATTTAAAATCGCAGAAAGAATAACTAAGTAGAACTTAGTGGCTTAAGAGGTAGGGAATTCAGATGTAGAATTTTCCTGGCTAAAGATGTATTTTCAGAGAGAAGGGAATTGATGAGGGGAATCTGAGAAGAGACGTAAAGAAGATGTTGGTGAACACTTTAATCTGGAGCGTGGAGCTGTATGGGTCGGAAACTTGGTCGTTGCGAAGGGAGGATGTGCGTAGACTTGAGGCGTTTGAGATGTGGGATTGGAGAAGGATGGAGAGGGTGAGCTGGGTGGCGAGGAAGACGAACGAGGAGGTATTGGATATGATTGGAGAGGAGAGGTAGTTTGTGGCAGAGGTTCGGAGAAGGCAGAAGAGATGTATGGAAGAGGTTTTGAGAGGAGAGGGCATATTGAAGAGAGTGATAGAGGGGAGAACACTGGGGAAGCGTGGAAGAGGAAGGAAGAGGATAGGAATTCTGGACGAAATACGAGGAGGTAGAAGATATGAAGAATTGAAGAGGGATCTAATGCCGGAGCATCTGTTGGAGGTAAAGTGAGAATATGTATGCACCAGCAATCGAGATATTAGCATAACTGTCCAAAACCCTACCAATCAGCTGGTAGAATACTCAAATGAATATGGAATTCAACCCAAAAATGGGTGAAAAGTAGGATAATTAGGGTTTGTTTTTATATGCGTATTTTTTGTGAAAACCGGACAAAAGGAACTGGTAAAACAAGCAATATTTTCAGGATATTGAAAAACATACCATCTCAACTTCAGAGTGTTATTGCAAATAACGAGGTGGGGGTATGGGGGGGGGGCTGTAAAAAATGTAGGCAGATGAAATTTTATTGCCATTCCAACCTACCTCAATCGGTAATCTACCTATAATAAAAATGCCGGAGAAAAAAAAGAGGGATAGTGAATGGGGACAAGGTGTACAAGGTATTAGCGATCATCAACGTTTGGGACTCCCTGATCCAAGATCATCTATTCGCTATATACATGCGCCACAGGAGATAAAAGTGAGATAACTAAAAATAACCAACTGAGAAAAAAGACGTTCTGTATAATAATTTTGGGTATTTAACTGGCGATGAATACGTTCATAGAGCCTCCTATTTCCAAAAGTAGGGAATACACATTATTTTGCGTGAGCTTTTAAGAGTTGGCATCCAAGGGACATCAAAATCATGGAAATCACGTTAAAATTCACTACACAAAAATTGCGTCCCGAAAGACACTCAGGGCATCGAGTTCCCAACCTGCTGAAACCGGTACCTTAGGCTGAAAAAGTATTTGTAGTAACAATTTTACCTCCATATAGACCTACATTAACCGGTATACAACCATAAATATTAATAATACTTTAATATAAAAAAATAATTGGTAAGGTGGAGGAGGAGAGAAAACTAAATGATGTATAACTTTGAAAAATTCCACACTTTTTTGTTATCACTGCAAATGGTTTCGACAAAATGCATTATCAATTGATAAACCGTTTTATGTGATTCAATTTCACCAAGTAAAGCCTTAAACTGTAACTTGGGGAGAAAGCTGTTTGAGAAATATCACGAGGAGTGAAAACAGATGGATAAAACAAGTAATGCAGGGTAATGGGATAATAAGCGCCGTAAAAGAATGAAAATATTCGGCAATAATTAGCGCAAAATTTATCCGCGACCAACCGATGTTGATGTTCTCACAATAAACCATGAGAATTACGAACATTGAGGTAGATCTATGGAGAGGGCATAACTGTAACCTAACAACCAAAATATCCACCATACTGCTTCCTCCTACTCTATCCTTGCTTGCCTTTGGCTGTAGCACGGAGGAGTTAGCGTAGGTATATAAAGCAAGAATATTCACCTTCAGTTGAAAATTTAAGGTAAGTAACTCTTCAAACTTATTTTACTTACTTGTAACTATTGGTTCTACTCGATTTTACTGTTTTTTTACACACGAAAAATCCGTGAATGCATCATTTACAAGAATGATAATTGTTATATTTTTTCATAATTCAATATTAGAACAGATATTAAGTAATCTCCAGCAACGAAAAAAATCTCCCATAAAAATTAATATTTACGTATTTAACAATAAGTCTTTCTTCAGCAAATTTATTCGCTGCTTACGCTTCTATTCTCCGCTCGCAGTCACGTGTGCATGATTTTACCGGATGCGGTACGATTTTACCGCAGTATCGAACTGCTACTCGCAGGCAAAACAGAATCCAGGGTTTTTTTTCGTGCAAGGGCAAACCGCGATCGATTACTATACCGCTATCGACCCCAGCTTCAATTCAAGTACGTACTTACACATGGAATTGACTTAGCAAACGACTTCTAAGGCTAAATTCACGTACGAAACTTCCATTTGTAAAGCCGCGTTAAGCTGTAACGAACATTAACGTCAGTAAAATTGATTTCAAATCATCGGATATTAGACCTATAGAGAGAGGTTAGAGTTATAGAAATTCAATGAAATAATGGTAAAAGCATGAAATGGTGAGACTCCTCGTAGGATTTCGCCTCACGCCGATGCGGGAACACCTCCTTTAACTCTTGTCTCCCTCCCCCATTCCGTGCGAGTATCCCTCTAAACGCGATATTGGAAACTCGGCAGAGATGGGGAGGGAGAGAGAAAGAGAGAGAGAGAGGGAAGAGCGTTCAGCCAGCACAGTGAAAATGAACATTTCTACCCGCCCCCAACCTCCTGAATCTCCTCTTCAAACAATTTCAGACGACCTCATGCACTGGAGAGATATATATCGTGCTCTTCCTTTGGCGAGGCCCTGCCCACTATAGAAGCACGCGATGTGAAACAAGTTCGTTGGCGCACGATATTCTAAGGCAACATGCTCTTAACTTTATTTCACGAGCGAGCAAAAAATGGGACGAAGGAGGCAATTGTTTTGCACTGGGTTTGGTCGACATCACCTGAGCCGAATCACTCTAGCGTGAAGTCACGGACCTGGTTCGAGAATCATATTGTTGAAGGTGCGACCAAACAATGTAGCATACCCACCCCTGTTTAAGTTCTTCTTGGTTTTGGAAATACGCAAGCACTCAGCATAAAATCGCTTTTAGTGATTATAATAACCCAACATTCAGAATTGTCTTACCCCTATCCTAAAAAAGTAAAAGCTTACATCGTAATGCTGCCTGTTTACGTATGCATAAAATTCATGTCATTATATTTAATTATTTATTATTTTTGTCAAGGCAATCCCTCATCATCTAATACGTATATCGGTCACCTTGCAAACTACAACCCCAATGAGGGATGATAAGTAATGAGCGACTTGGAAGACTGAATATTTTGGTTGAAGCAAGCCACCATTCCTCGCAGCTCAGATGTCATGGCCCAAACCCGGTCCTTAGCAAGCAAGTACTCGTATTTAGGTACTGTTGGTTTGGTAACCAATGGAGTCTCGGAAGTAATATGCAAATCTAGTCCACATTGAAAATGATAAACTTTGTAATTCATCGTTAATGAAACACTTAGGCCTATTTTATAGTGTCTGAATAGCGTTAACAGAGAGATGACGTAGTCTTCATTTTAAACATAAGTTTACTGAAAGTTTGGGTATTGTAAACAACAGCAGACTGCCGGTTAGTTGACGTGAGCTTTATCGACAAGAGAACGTATTGAACACGGCTTACTTACCAAGAGTGTTAAAAAAAAACACCAGAGATCATAAAACTAAAATTTATTTAACCGGTACCGTACATGATAAATACTAAGTTCATCATGACATTCATCATGAATAACGTGAACTTGCCTAAAGTTCATCCTGAAGCTGATATATTTAGAAGCTTTGTTGTTTCACATGCACATCACTGCATAGTGAATCACGCGTCGTGCCTTCGAAACAAATTGTGTGGAAATGAGAAATGAAATTTTGGTTTTCCAAAATGGATGTTCTTCGTTCACACCAATTCAGGACTGGTTTAATCAATGTTCAGCATTAATCAAATTTCAGAGGTTCTGGCGATATGCCGTGTTCTTTGAAAATTATACATAGCTAAAAAATATAATATTTTTGGCAAATAAATAAAACTTTAATTTCTACCGAGGTGCCAATGCTATTGCGTCATCAAACTTTGTTATTTCACATGCAAATGACCAAGCGTCAGAGTGGTGGACAACACGTCGTGCTTTTGAATAAAATTGTTGGAACAATAACATCGACATCTAAGTATAAATTAATATTTTATTTATTCGAGGAAATTTCACACGGTTTATCCAATCATTAATCATGTTTTTCGCGATGCTAAAGTTACTGCGAAAATTATAATTACAAAGTTTCTGGTTGACATGGACGGTCTTATTTTACCCTTCGCCACTCCTCATGTATAACGGACAAAAGCGAAAAAATAAGAAAGATACTCTTGTCGAGCGGATAAGCTTGAGATTCCACTATCGCAACACACGATTCACCACTACAACAAAATGGGAGCTAGTCAATAATTTACCAAAAAACATCAATTTTAATCCTTTCCTTATTACTTTTTTTCTTATTCCTCTCCAATACATTCACAGTTGCTGAACAAAAAAAACAACCACACGCCACAGCGAGGACTCTTGAGTGTCGCATGTAGAGAAGTGAAAAAATATAAATTCGGAGGTCATGCAATGAACCTTTCGGAGGTGCTTGCAGATAAAGCTTTGGTGTATGTCTTGCCTTCAGAATTAGGAACGGTAAGCAAAAACACACAAACTCACCAACCCGTTGAGTTAAGCTTTCACCTGAATATCCAGTGATCACCGGTTCAAGTTGGGGTTCGCAAACCACGTTTACGCGTAAACAGTTTGAAAATGGGTATCTCGAGTTCCGATTTCATTTCTCAAAGCCAGCAAAAGAGTGAATGACTTTCCGGCAAACCATCTCGACTGAAATCTTAACCTTACGTACCATTTAAACCGAATCAGTGAATTTTCCTCCCTCCCGTTAATAACAAATACAGTTAATGGCATTAACATATTTAAAGGGAAATTCCAAGCGATGCAAACTGTTTATGCAAATCAAAATATCATCTAATCATAAAGCGAACGATTCAATCGGCAATAAGTTTTTCTACATTAGCTGAAGATTCTGCTTAATTAACCTCAACATTGCATATGAAACCCAGGAGATGATTCCTAAGATTTGTTGCAGAAGGTGTACCTAAATAGGGGTTTTTATGATGAAGAACGGAGAGAAAACAAATTGAAAGCAAGATAAATGGTGTTCATGGAAGCCCACCACCCTATAATAGCATTTAGTAGATGTTCATCAAATTTGAAAGGCCAATTGAGTAAACGATGGTTATAACTAATAAAAATAGTGATTTCGTGCAGTTTGAACTTCATTACTGTACTGAACACCAAGGATGAGTAACTTATATGATATGTAATTGCTCTTGGCACAAGTCCACTCTCATTAACTTTAATGTTCTAGTCTGAAGTTCTAGGGCCTAATGTCTAATGGAAGGTCTAATGAAGGTCTAGGGCCTTCTAAAATATAAAAAGTCTAAAACTCAAGATAAGCTGAATAGATATCATAATCTCTTAACGTTATCACTGAGCATTACGTTAATGCCCCTATATGTTGCAATAAATATCCATTTTATCCTCCGAAATGTTTAATAAAAGACTTACATAGCCGCTAAAGAAATGTATTATTCATTGGGAGCTTAATTTGAGTGGGTGAACATTATACATCAATAATGATCTATATATCTATTCCTTATAAATATAATAATGATCTATTCCTTATGTTTATAGACTTCAGCAAAGCCTATGACTCGATAAATAGAGAAAAACTTTGGACAATAATGAAGAAATGTGGATTTCCTGAAAAAGTTATTAGATTGACAAAAATGTGTGTGAGTGAGTCTAAAGGAAAATTCAAGGTTGGAAAAGAGTACACTGATACGTTTGAAATAAGCACAGGAGTGAGACAGGGAGATGGCTTGTCACCCCTCCTCTTTAACATAGTATTGGAAGAGGCGCTAAAGAGAACCAGAAATGGTCCAGGAGGAGCCAGGATTCCAGAAAAAATTAATCTGTTGGCCTTTGCAGACGATGTAGTGACTGTGGTCGAAAATAAAGAAGAGCTTAAAGATCTAACTACAATACTTTTAATGGAAGCCAAGAAAGTGGGCCCACAAGTAAATGAAGGCAAAACCAACTACATGAAAATAAGCAGATATGTAGAGGAAGAAGATTATTTATAAATACTCAATTATAAGTAAAAAAACAAATCAGTTCAAGTACTTAGGGGTAACAATAACAAGTAACAACAAAGAGGAGACCGAAATTCTCACCCGACTTGCGACAGCTGAGAGAACCTACTGGAGCCTAGTAAAAATTTTGAAGAGCAAACTCCTATTACGAAACACAAAAATTCGTATCTATAAAACAATCGTCCAACCAGTACTACTGTATGGTTCCGAAATATGGTCGCTAACAAAAAGATCACAAAAAAACTGATAACGTTTGAAAATAAAGTGTTGAGACGAATATTCGGCCCTATTAAAGAGGGAGAGGCATGGAGATTAAGGAAAAAATAAAGAGTTGAGGAAACTATACAAAGGACCAGATATTGTGGGTATAGTCAGAAGCAGACCACTAAGATGGCTAGGCAATGTCCTCAGAAGAAGTGACAGCACAATGTTAAAAATTATATGGAAAGGAAAACCGGAAGGCACCAGACCACCAGGGAGACCAAGAATGCGCTGGAGCGACGAAGTGAAGAAGGACCTCGAAAAAATGGGAGCTCAACTCGACACAGCAGAAGACAGAAGGGCATGGAGGCGAGTGGTTGGCGAGGCCAAAGACCATTTAGGTTTTCAATGGACACAGGAGTAAGAGTAAGTAAGAATATTATACATCATAAGGATACACAAAGCATGCATGAGTAAGGGCATGACTAAGTTCATGCATGAGTAACCTTTGCTCAAGGAGTGAGCATAAATAATTTTACGACAGCTTCAGCATCGCAATTTACTCAAATAATTACAATAAGGACGCTTTTTCAAGGACGCTTGTTATTTCATCTTTTTTCATTTATACAATGAATAAGTTCCACCAAGTAACGCCTGAAACTACCAGTTTTTTCATTAGGAATTAACCACTGGATGAAATCAACTCATTCATCTTATACCGATCGATAATAACCACAGCTATCGAAATTGACTGTAACAATACCTACGTATCATACAATTTTTCAATATTTGTTGGCATGTTGACCTTACATCAGGCCGTTGGGGTGGATTTGATATCAACTCCGTCACCACATAATCACGGCTAGTAGAATCAGTTTTTTAAACAAGCGATTCGTGCTTATTCTAATTCTGCGATAGCATTCAGGTGTCCACTTCATTCAAATGTAAGTATAGCGGCTTTTTTCAGTAGCTCCTGTCGATTCCCAACGCAATTCCCAACGTTCTACTCCACCCAAAAACTAAATAATAGATAAGGCTTTAACATTGAGGCTAAAGAAAGCCTTCCAGAACCCCATGAAGTAATAAACATAAGGGCATCTATTCAATTAACTTCTGAAATCGAAGCACTATTCATCGAGATCATTTTTACGGAGAGTATGAATGATAATGTGATAACGAGATTCCTATATTATGAATTCCTCCTCAGGGTAACAATTCTGGTCCGTATAAAATCCAAGAAATTGTTGGAAGGATTACAGCAGAAAGGGCATCTAATCTATACTACGAACATACGGCAAAGGACACAATGAAATGTAAAAGGAATGTTTTAAAAAGCTTTTCTCCAGCGATAATGTGGGCACATGAGAATAGAACGCCCTGACGAAAATATGCTCTAATAATGCCTACACATTTTTGTTCAGTGCTATTAAATGCATTTGATTGATGGCACAGACGCAGCCAATGGGAAAAGCAGCATAAGTGCTTAACGTCCAAAACTCATACATTGATCAACCATAAATATTCAATAGCGATTGATGAACAACACGAAATTGTTGAAAACAATTCCTACGTGAAATTCATCCTGCGTGGTAGCCTGAGTGTGACCCAATTACACCAATTGCCAATCAAAGGAATCGCATAAGAAGGGCATTTATTTTATCATCAACCGTGCAAATAAAAAACATAAGAAAGCAATCAGACTTACATCTAGCAGACGTGCATCTAGCCTCGGTAGTGGGCTAAGTTTTTTAAGGGACCCAACTGATAATATAACATAGCACCTTCTAGCCACAGATCTTTGATGTTAATTCCTCACCGAGTCAGGTCTTCCATGGCTGCCGTCGTTTCGATGGGAGATTTTCCAATCGTATTCAGGTCTTATGAATGATGTCAAGTCTTCAGCAGTGGCCAGTTTATATCCTCCTCCTTACAGGTCTTCTTGGTTGTGATTGGTGGATTTTTATCTATTTCTCCCGTCAACTTGAGGATTGGATTCCAGGTTTTGCCGAGCTACCATCCTCGGTCCCTATCGAAGCTGTTCGAGGCCAGGCGGATTTCAATGGTCTCTTTGGTTATCCGGTTCCAATATCCCCAAGAGAGGAAAGCAATTTAGTGTCTTCCCACCTGATGTCATGTTGGAGGTCAATTGAGTGTCCGGCAACCGCCTATTTCTCCGGTTGACACAGCCGATAGTTCCTTTAGTGTTCTTTCAATCTCGTTTTAATCGTTCTACCATTCTCCCCAATGTAGGCATCTTAAAATTCACAAGGAATGTAGTAGACGCCGGACACCTTCAGGCCGACGGGGCCCTCGGCTCTTACGAGCCGGCTGCTTAGCTCGGAGGGCGATAGATGGATGGTCTGGATTTTGTGTCTCTTGAGCATCCTGTAAATCATCCCGGATAATATCAATGCGTATGGCAAGCAGGCTTTTGCACCTGGCTGTACGTTCTTGTCTTGTCGTTTCTTTTTTCACTGAAGGTACTTTTTAGAGCCACGGACATTTCGCGATGGCTGTACCCAATCCACCGATCACAACCGAGAATACCTGAAGGGAGAAAGATATAAACCGACCACTGCCGAAGACTTGGCATCATTCATCAGCCCTGAATGTGATGGGAAAGTCTGCCATCGAAACGTCGTCGGCCGCCATGGAAGACCTGACCCGGTGTCTAGCCCGTGAGCAATTGACATCAGCCTTTTGCCGGGAAAGCATAAAATCTTACATCACACACCTAAATCCCACAATAAACACAACACCCATTCCCGAAGCGAACCAAGGACCTTAGGGTGGAAAGTTTGTCACGTTAGCAACCTAGCTACCGGAGTCGACCCCATTTCATCTGTTCAGCTCGCAACGCACGTATATGGCAAAAATTCCGCACGATTTACAAACCTCTTCAAGATAAAATACTGAGCTTGATTCCCTTTCCGGCATTTGCAGAATCTCCGCCTCGCTCCGTCAAAGGAAGACGCAAGTGCTAACAAGGACCTCTGTCGGGTTGAAACGAGATACGATATGACATGGAATACTACCCTCACCCGACATTAATGGTTTGCGGCGGGAAAAGTTTGCCAAGAATGTCGAACCGCTTCATCGACCCGTGTGGATCAGCGAGGTATTAAATGGCACATTGCTCAAATTCTCCCTCCAGGGGCTTCTTCTTGGGAATATAAAACTGTTCACCAACTACGGCATAACGCAATATTTTGCCAAACGGCCCGATTTATCGCGTCTAGGAAACTGCTCTAGTCTCCCACGGCTTTAGCATTCCACGAAGAGTATCCAACAACTAGCTCACGAGCTACGAGATACAAGAAAAAACAGAATCTGAATGGAGATAGAAGTAGAATCAATTCAGTGACGAGAGATAGTCATTCAATTGAAATTTGTTTAAAAGGAAAAAGGGTTATCTCTAATAATATTTTATAAGCTAAGGCATTTATCTACTTACACGATATTACTCTTCAGATTGGCAAATTTCTTCATCCCACACATAGAGCACATTTTCTTTCTTCCACTTCCCGACTTATCCAATACCCTCCTCTATATCACTTAGCCTTCAGAATCCCCTAACCCCTTGTTACTCGTTTCAACCACCTAATCTGCCTCCTCCTTATCTCCTCCAGCAGTTTCCTCTCCTCATCCACCATGCCGAGCACTTCCTCGTTTTCCTTCCTTTCCACCCATCCTCTCCATACTCCTCCACACCCACATCTAAACGCCTGCATCCTATTTTCATCCTGTTTCCTCAGGAGTATAAGTTTTTCGCCAAACAACGCTGCTTTCCATACCGATCTTTTTATCACCCTTTTTCCCTACTACCATGACTTAGAACATAAAAAACACACAGCGAACTTATAAAAGAGTACGGAACAAATGACTAACTAGCTAGTATAAAAGAAACTATAATGAACTTCACCCACAGTTCGATTACTCAAAGAAGGAAATTATAATTTGATGAATAGATTATATTTTATCACTACTCCCGCGATAATAATCATAAATGCAGTAGGTATTTACATTTTGGATGTAGCTTTAGGTAACATTGAAAGAATACGTGAGTTGAGGTTAACATCAACATCTTAAAAAAAATTGCACAATTGAGTTAATAAATATTTCAAAGATCACAAAAACAAAATCAAGAATACGCAAGTACGTAAACTATTAACAACCACCATGTGTTCAAAAGCCATCCTCCACATCTTCCTAATTATTACTTTACTTCATATATGTATAATTATCATTAATTTATACAAATAGTTAAGATTTAAGACAAGAATATGATAAAATATATACGATCAACTCCTGGACATAGGTTATCGAAAAAAATTCCGGTTCCCTAAGTTATAAACACACCCACAATATGCAAATCGGAATCGTAAGAGGATTTTACCACGGGCTATTAAAAAAACTAATACATTTTAACAGCAAAATTACGATGTACCCTGATAGGAATTGGCAGTCGAAAACAAAGGGAACAATGTTGGATTCAAGATTCACCCAAGGGAGTTTCTATCAAAATATGACAGGCATATATTTCACTTTTCTAAGTGTTTTTAGTATTACATCTACTTCTCCATAATACCCTGAAGGCCACCTCAAGGGTGTGTGGCAGGGGTTCTGGGCTTAATGTAAAGCTACGTATTTCAGAGCGACGCGACGCAAGAGGAAAAATATAGGAAAAAACCTTGACAAGAAACACTGAAATGTAAAATGAAAATTTTTCGAGGTACCAACCGATTGTGGCAGCACTTTTGGGCTCTAAGGATCTGAGATTTATGAACCATAGAAAGAACAAAGGGTATAAATTTGTTTGCCATTTATGTAGTAGTTATGAGCGCAGAAGCATTCCTCTACATGTATTGTGTTTTGGGCATGGGTGGTTTAGGTATATCTTTCGTGTTTTTCCACTAGATAGCAGCACTAAGGGTTTGATTATTTACTTTCCCTTATGGCTCATTTTACAAAGAGTGATAATTTTTATTTTAACCATTCCTAATCTCAACATAGCATATGTAAAAGGCCTTTATTACACTGCGTGGCGAAGGAAATGTTTGAGATGAAAAGAAATGAGATGATAATCGGTTAAGTTGTTCACCTTACAATTAAACACCAACACTACTATAATTTTCCAAATTGAGAATCGTATTTTATCACCCGCTCATTTCGTATGTAATTTTTTAACTGAAATTCCCTGACCAATAATCACATCAATTGTAAGGAAGGAAAGTAAGCATGGAATAATGTTTTCATTCCCTTAATAACTTCTGCGGTAAGATTACCATAACAGGTTGGGACACATGAAAGGAAAATCGTCTAATATAAATAATTAGAGATAATAAGTGTGTCACGCTAAGACATCCGTATAATGTCTACGAACCAATCAGCGCACGAACGCAGTCCATATAAAACCGATCCGGACAGACCCATAAGGTCGTTTAACACGAGGCACTTTATTGCACAATTTGATGCACAGAAATTGCGAGGACGCGAGTATAGAATTATCTTCTTAAGTCCTCAACCCAAAGGTTAGTTGGCGCCATTTCTCCATTTGCTACGGTCATGTGCCATTTTTTTCAACTGCACATAAATGGAGCAGCCTAACCCCTTCATTATTTGCCCCATAAACTCCAACCTAGGCCTGCCCCGGCAGTTGGTTCCCTCCACAGTGCCTTCTAAGGTGGTGGCCAGCAATGTTTCGTGCCTTAGTTGGTGCCCGATCCAGATATTTCTTCTCTTTTTCAGTAATTTAAGCAGACAAGGAGACTCCACCACACGTTTGAGAACCTCCTCGTTACTGACCTTTGTCCACCCAGGGAATCTTTAACATCCTCCTTAAACACCACATCTGGAATGCTTCCACCCTCCTCTTTTCTGCCTTGCCCAACGTCCAGGTCTCACTGCCATATAAAAATATGCTCCACACATAAGTTTGAAGAAGGCGTTTTCTTAGGTCTAGGCCGATATTTCTGGATGTTAGGAGTTTCCCTTTTTGATAAAACGCATTCTTTGCCCGGTGAACTCTACTTACTAAGTCTCTTTTGGTCCTTCCATCGGCTGTTATTTTGCTTCCCAGGCAGGTAAACTCCTCTAAATTCTCTATTCACCTGTCCCTTAAATACACTTTAGCTTGTCCCCCATGCTTGCTAACCTTAAGTACTTTGGTCTTCTCTACATTTATTTTCATATTATATCCTGTAGTTAGGATGTCCTCCATTACCTCAAGTACCTCACTCAGATCCTTTTCGCTCTCAGCCAGTGATGCAATATCATCAGCGAACCTCAGCATATCAAGTTTTTCTCCATGGATCTTGACACCACCTAGCTCCCTACCTTTTCTCTCATCTCATCTAGAGCTCTTCGTACGTAGTAGTTGAAGAGAATCGGTGATAGGAAGCATCCTTGTCTTACCCCTTGCCTTATAGTTGCTTCCTACACATGGTCTCCACAGCGCACCACTGCCTTTTCCTCTTCATATAGGTTCCAGATTACTCTCCTGTCCTTGTATTTAAGTCCTGCTTCTTTCAGCATTTGGAACATTAGTGCCCAACGAACCTTGTAAAAAGCCTTTTCTAGGTCTACGAAGGCCACAAATGTGTCTTTGTTCTTTCTTAGTCGTTTTTCCATTATGATTCTGAGCGAGAGAATAGCTTCGCGTGTCCATTTTCCAAATCCAAATAACGGAATTATAGCAGAGGTTATTTTCCCATCGGTCGTTTATGCATTTGCGCATTCATTCTTGCAATTCACCGCTTTACACGACGCAATTTCCAAAGCACATCCATAAATACATCAGATTGTGCAATAAAGTGTCTCGTGTAAAACGGCCTATAGACCCTATAGACACCTGGTGCCATGTGAGTGCGAAGCCGCTTACATTGGGGAGGCACAATAGAGACACGTCTAAAGGAACACAAGCGAATTATACGGACAACTTGAAAAAATCAGCCATCGCCGAACACGACCACCTCATTCGATTATAAGAAAGTAGGATTTTAGCCCGCTCCTCCGGATTTTGGGATCACCCGATCAAGGAGCACATTGAGATTCTCATGGACGAAAACATTATCAGGCTTCTCCTTGAGCAACTCTTGGAAACCGGCCTCGGACACATTACGCAAAAAATGGCAATTCCACAAAAAAATCGGGATCCAATCCAAACTTACCCCTCCGCACCAACAATCATGAAACACCTGACAAGAATGGGGAGAATATATAAAGTGGATCCACATCCCATCTTCATCTGTTATCTTCATTTGTTACTTGTCACGACCTGACGACGGTTTTTGCGGGTTTCCCGTCGTCCTCAGGGCAAATGCCAGGTCAAGCCTTCCCCGCACAACTATCCAGTGAAAGGTGAAAGCCTACACCACCTGCCCTGAAGAGGTGAAAGCCTACACCAGGGTCCACATTTGCGTTGTTATCTCTGTCCTTGTTATGTTGTTTTGTTACACTCTTCTATTTCCTGTAACTTGTTTTCAAAAGTGGAATAAAACACTTATTAAATTGAAAACCAACACTCATCTACCCTGATGACGATGCCTGAGTCGGACATTGAAACGTTGGTGAACATAGAGCCATTAACCCAGTGGAAAACCCGAGAAAAGTTCCTGCACATCATTCGCCGGTAAAACAACAGATATTACTAGATCCATATTGTCCTTTGTTAAATGCTATCTGCGGATTTTCTATGGGACTACAGCGATCAGACTTTTCCTTAGGGCCAATGGGGAATAAAAAAGCACCTGCAAACAGCATATGTGAAATAAGAACAACAAATACCAGAAAAAGCCGCAATCAGGTTGAATAAGTTTACGGAGAGTTTTGTATGGAAATATCCGAATAGCAGTTGAGGAATGTAAGGCTACTCACGCAAATTTAAGCGCTTTCAAACGATCGAGTCGAGTGGAGAGGGATACATGGAGTTCCTTCAGGCCTAAGAAGATAATTCAAATTTATTCCATAAACCTTTGTTTACAGCATTATCTCACATCCTCTGCCGGAAAAGATTCAAAATCTCTGTACCTTTAGCCTTTCATCATGTAAGCATCATAGTCTTGGGACTACAAATCGCACCGGCCTCTGTTGAAACATGACTTCCCCCGAATAAAACAAAAGCGTTGTGTGGGGAAGGCTTAAAGTTGACGCTCTGTGGGATGGCGACCTAATCATTGTGCCATTTTGACCCCTTTCGTTAAGACGGAGCCTAATCCTGACAAGAGACTACCCATCACTTCCCCACTCACCACCACAGCATTTTTTCTTATCACCAGCATGGGAGAATGAACGGGAACTTAAGTTCCAGCACCTCAGCTATATATATATATATATATATATATATATATATATATATATATATATATATAATAAAAATCCCGGTTAAGGTGAAATTTTTTCTGTCTGGATTTGACTCATTTTCATCTTCCCCACCAAACCCTGTGTTCGTCCTTTTATGTGTTCCTATCCATTTCCATTTTCCTATGAATGTATGAATTTATTCGCGCCTTTGAGCGTCATGTTTTCGAATGATTGAGTATATATATAATAAAAAATACACTAGACAGGGGGTGGGGAAAGTAAAGTGAAAGAGACGACTTACTGGGAACGTTTCGAGCCTGTAAGCTTTTCGTCAGCTGTAGAAGAGCTTACAGGCTCGAAACGTTCCCAGTAAGTCGTCTCTTTCACTTTACTTTCCCCACCCCCTGTCTAGTGTATTTTTATAAATATATATATATATATATAATAAAAACACTTGACAGGGGGTGGGGAAAGAAAAGTAAAAAGAGAGAAGACACTATACGTTTCGGGCATGTAGGCCCTTCTTCAGCTATAGGAAAAGTCTTTTCCTATAGCTGAAGAAGGGCTTACATGCCCGAAACGTACAGTAAGTCTTCTCTCTTTTTACTTTTCTTTCCCCACCCCCTGTCAAGTGTTTTTATTGTTGTGGCCTATTCGCGAAATTTTCGTTTTGTGTGTGTGTGTATATATATATATGTATATATATATATATATATTTTTTTTTTTTACCCCTTTCCATGCTTTCCTCTACTTGAACAACGAGAGCGACTAATCTCCAGTAACGGCGATGACAAATGCATTGCTTGGTTAAGGGTCTTTTACGAGAATTGTTGAGCAAACAGATCTTTTTCGAAGTAGTGAGTAGCATCTCAGTCTATTTTCAGAAGTGGCGCAATTTGTACATCCGGCCCAAACCTCGGGTAATAACTAAATTTAGTTCCCATTTCCTTTCATCGGTAAGCAATTTTAGCAGCGTTCAGTATGCAAACTATTCCTTCCTTTAGCAACAGGTTCTCGTGACTTAGGGTCATAAAAAGATCCTTAAATCTCTATCGATTATCGCTAACACTCAAGTCATTTGAGAAGGATTCCTTCAAGGCGACTCTGAAATAATAAAGGCCGAGAAAATTCTTAAATGGGTTCCGCCACAGTGCTTTGAATGCAAAAATATTTTATCTTTAATAAAAAATGAAAAGAGGTTCAAAATTTACGTCATAGCATTTATTTTAAAGCAAAAAACATCTTATCTTAATTTAGCACTCCTTCTCCGTTAGCTCGGCCGCATTAATTTAGAATTCATTACATAAGACCAACTACAAGGAATGACAATTATAGGGAAAAAATAAGACGGACAGTAGGCACAAATTCCCTTTGTATAAGCTCCGGCGAGGTTTTCGATTCATCTCAAAAGTCACGCAAGGGTTTTTAAACTCCAGACTGAGTAAATACTGACCCGAGTACATAAAATTAAACGCCATGCCTTGATGGAGGTAAAAGAATCCGAATCGCGGGCACTTCGACCACAATCAGAACAAATGTGGGTCATGAAGTGAACAGAGTTCTGGCGATACCCTTGCTGCCCACTATCCGGGCTCACTGATCAATAAATTCGTCACTTTTTATGTGAACCATTACCACTATTATGAGTTTCAACTGGTTAAGGCAAGTTTGGATGGATAAAATATCAGCTTTACAATATAACACCCTTGGGACCCCACCACTTAATGGTGTTTCCTTCTTCATATCCGTGTGCATCTTTTCTCTCATCATCGCATCCAAAAATCACTCTCCCTTCCTTTCCCCTCCCCGCTTACCCGACATTATTCTCCCCTCTATCACGGCCTTCAACATCCCCTCGACCCTCATTACCCGTTCCAACCACCTACTCTGCCTTCTACCGAACTCCACTATCAGTTTCCTCTCCTTACTCATACCACATATACTTTTTCGTTCCTCTTCCCTTCCTTCCAACGTAATTTTTCCCATTCTCCCCTACGTCCACATTTCAAAGGCCTGCAGCCTATTCTCAACCTCCTATCCCCGAGTCCAGGTTTCTACACCATAGAACGCCACACTCCATATTAAACTCTTTACTAGTCTAACCTTACTTTCCCGTAACCCATCTTACTCAGGGTTTAAATGGAATACGGGACTAAAAAGTCGGCAATCCGTCTAAATAAGATGTTAATTTATTTTTCCAGCCATACGGGTCCTGATCCTCAATTCTCTCATATTAGTAAAAGCATCCTTCGCTCATTCAATCCTTCTAATATCCCATATAGTTATGACTACTTCATCTCAAGATGCTACCGAGGTAGCTAAATTGATCCTCTTGCGCTAGTTTGTGCCTTTCTTCTTTAAAGATTAACCTCGCTTTTTGTGAAACATGCATGCTTTATACGAATAATAAGCTTTTTCCATTTCGTAAAGACCCAGCCATTTGCTACGCTGAGAAGAGAGTACTAAGGAGGGAAATGGAAGGGGATATATGTGCATAAAAATATATATAAATTGAATCTCCGCGCGTCAACCGTTTTCGTGGAGGGGAGTGCTGTGGATGGGGGACCTCACAAACCATCGCATCATCGACCGATATTCAAATCCACGGAACCGTCTGCCTTCGGAATCCCTCGATCCGTCTTGTAGGAATGCTGTCGCGGCGAGATGCTCGGAATCCGGTCGCAAAAACGTTTCGCCTCCTCGATCCAAGTACAGACGTCTCACAAATCCCTAAGAAAGATAAATAAAATAAACAATTCTGGCCTGTTCACCTTCAAACATCGTCGTCATCACCATTATCATCAGTTGTTCAATCTGAAGACAGGTTCACTGCTACTCTAAATTCCTTCCCATTCAATGCTAACTCCCATACTTTTCAAATAGCGTTCCACTCCTAAATCAGTGGCGTAGACAGGTTTTGGGTCTAGGGGGGGGGGGGGGGGGCAGAAAATATTTAGGGGGTGCTGACTCATAAATTAACCAGTTTACTAAACTTTACAAATTTTGGTGATGCAATAGACGGATGGGTTTGTACAAAATATGACAATTGACAACGTATTATACACATTTATTTATACTTATTTGGGTCTTAAGAGTGGAAAAATACACAGGCTTAGGGGCGGGGGGGGGGGGGCATTCGTCCTCCCTGTCCACTCCTGGCTACGCTACTGTCCTGAATCCTCTTTAATACGCTCCATTCCTCGAAATTCGAGCTTTCACTGATAGGATGCCTTCTGAGAACTTTGAAAATTGCGTTTAAATGACAAACATCATCAGCTATTGACTCTTTCTTTTTTCGGGATTCATTCCGGGATGTTTAAAATTGCAAAAAACAATATTTCGCTGGTCCTCCTGCCAGATTCATCAGGTTAACTGAACAGATGAAGCTGGCAGGAGGACCAGCGAAATATTGTTTTTTGCAATTTTAAACATCGCGGAATGAATCCCGAAAAAAGACACAGCCAACACTACATCCGCGGAAGCCTACGAGCTAATCATTAGCTATTGAATGAGTTAACCCTTAAATGTAGTTTGAGCGAAAAATCACTTCACCTAGAATTTGATTAATTAGACCTAATTTTAAAGAAAAAACACTCATCTTTCCAATGATATCAAAATATTATCCCCTTGCCGAACTACCTTTCGAGGAATTTCCCTAAAAATATAAGCTGTTTGACATGGGATAGATTATTTCTGTGCGCTCTAGAGGGAGGATATTGGAAAAATTTAGGAATCTATAACACCTGGATTTCGTCAAAAAACTAACGGTGTGTAGATTGCATGTTTTCTCAACTATTTATAAAAAATAATTTATAACTCACCACAGTAATTTTTATAGAATCGCAAAAAAAACCTGCTGTTTTGAAGGATTTTTGGCTGTACGGTGGGAAAAAATGAGCCAAGTTAGAGACTTATGTAGCTTTATTGATTTAATTAATGAGAATTTTGGTCATATATATCCATATCTTTGCGCCATTAATAACAATATTTATTTTATACTTCTTAAAGACGCTGAAATAAAAAAATAAAATTTAAATATGGTCTCCATTATGACTAGGGAACTATCTCGCTCAAACCACCTTAAAATGCTTTCTCCTCTTTGTTCCCATGCCAACCCTCCAAGGGCGACTTGTAAAACTGAGTTCACTTAAGTGAAAACCGAAAAGAGGAAGTTTCCAGATAATACGGTATAGGTACGTTATAGAATATTTCCGTAACTGTAGACGTTAACATGGATCATGAAAGGAATAACGCACGGTATTTTCTAAGAAACGGCCGTCATTAAAAAGCCGCGAGCGTAGATACACTCCGAAGTAGCTAATTACACGTTTCACCATGTTTTACTCAGTGGGTCGGTTTTATAACCTCTGTTTAAATATATTCTTGATATTAAAACCGAAGTAAATACGTTTTCCCATCAATAACGCTCACTTCAACTAACAAAAACATTGGATTGAAACTATGCAAACAAAAACAAAGGTGCCGGACCTGAGTGAAACTATGATATGTAGACAGCTATACAGTGTTGTTGAGTTCATCGTCAGCAATGATTATATTAAATTTGTTTTAATTGCGTTTACATTAAAAGAGCAAAGACATTAACTAGTTCTCTTGTTCTAATTCATCCCTAATTTTTTAATTATGCAGCTTTACTGCAGTTCCAGAGAAAGTTTTTAAATTCGTCTGAGACATGGCGTCAATATAAAAGCCATTCTTCATATGACAGGATTACTTCATTTTGAAGAAAACTCATGTACTGTACAGCCATGTTGATTGATTGAAAATTATTTTCAATTATTATTAATAACATTTTGAGCCATTTTATCTTGTTCCTGTCGAGTTTATCTATGTAATGAAAGCAGTACTTCGAAACGCAGGTTCTACCTTAAGATTTTTTTTTTTTCAGTGAAAGGATATTTTGTAATCATCTGTTCGGCGAAGTATTCATGCTATGCCGTCACTTTTATCACCTTGAATGGGGCTGAAACTATATCCTACGCGTCACCCTGAAACACTCATGATCTTAATTTTTCAAATAATCTTCTTAGCCTGACGTTTAGTTCGACTCACAGAAGCAATTCGACAACTCCGCTCGAAAAAGAGAACCCACTCTTTAATTTCAACTGGAAGGAAAAGAGCTCCATCGGAGCAAACAGTCATTTTTAATCTCTTCTCTCTCTCCCTCTCGTTCCCTGCTCAAGGCGAGAGAAGGCGAGCAAGCGACAAGGGAACGAGAAAGCGTGGATCCACGCCTTCCGCCTTGACGAATCCCCACACTGAAGATGAATGGGAGAAGAAAATAACGAGGATACCAACTGAAAATATAAAAAAAAAGACTTCACAACTTACGCATGGCAGCTGATCATTTTCTACGGCTATTTCCATAGGTATCTTAACCGAGTAAGCTTGTTTCCAGGAAATCGTTTTAAAAATGAATGCATCAGGCTATCATCAAATTTAAAGACTCTCCCAAAATAAAAAGATGACTTTGAATATGAAAAAACGTTGATTGAATCATTGGAGCAATTTTTAAAGCTTAGGAAATCATAAAGACTGGTAGTAGTTTCAATCGGAAATAAATCAATGCGCCCAAGGTTACACTGGCTTAGATTAGCCGTCCGAACCAATATCATTTCGTTCGTTCGTATTATCAAGTTGGTGACGATTGTCTGACTTGAATGACATTTTTGTGAGAATTTAAGATAAAACAATCATTAACACCTAAATACCTTGTAAAAAATCCAGGGCTATGGCAGTAAGAATGATATACCATTTTCGCTTAGGCACCCCCCCCCCCCCCTCATAATGTTACTTTAAGCCTAAGTAAGCTAAAAATTGATCAATTAATCAATACATCGATTTTGTTTACACCCATAGCCCCCGTTTATCGCGTCTCTTCCTCCTTGGAACTCTGTTCTACTTCAAGTCGTCTTCACCAAACTATCCCTCACTTCCACTGCCCTCTTCAAATCTAGATCTCGGAAAACTGCACATTTTTCTTCTTTTTCCCTGGTGCCCAATTAAAACAAACTTTTGCAAATATGTACTCCGGCATTCTCATCATATTTCCGTCCCATAACAATTGTTTTAGTTATATGCTCTCTGTCAGTGCCTTTTTAAAACTCATTCTTTCACTCAGTACACTAATTGGATCTTGATGTACGAGGCATGTCCAATAATTAAAGACCGTTTGAATTTTGCCGCCGCCCGGGCGAACTATTCCGCCAGAAGGAGGCACTAGGGTGAAGCGTGGACTTCCCTCTCCACAACGCGCCGTCTCGCAGCTCTGTATTCCAAGAAATGTGGCCTTGGCAGGCAATAGCGATGGACGTCCCAGTGCCGCATCCCGCCAACTGTGAAGTTCGCGGGATGTTCAAAAATGTTGACTGAAGTGCAATAAGAAAATCGCGTGGAGAGTGCCCAAAAGTTTTTGGATCGCTTCAACAGGGAGGGGGGTGATTTTTTGGACTCGATCGTGACAGGTGACGAGACCTGGGCGTACCACTACACACCGGAGTCCAAACAGCAATCCATGACATGGCGTCCCGGATCACCTCGCGTCCGAAAATTTCGTCAAGCAATCTCTGCGAAAAAAGTCATGTCAACCGTGTTTTGGAGTCGTCCTCGTCGAATATTTGCCAAACGGAACCACAATCAACGCAGATCGGTATTGTGAGACTCTAAAATATCTTCGAAGAGCTATCCAAAACAAGCGCCGAGGAAGGTTGAGCAAGGAAGTGTGTTCGTTGCACGACAATGCTCGGCCCCACTCCGCAGCCGTGACCACAGCCCCTGGCTTCTTTCAAATGGGAAGTTCTTAGCCATCTGGCCTACAGTCCTGACCTGGTGCCAAGCGATTTTCATCTTTTTCTTCACCTTAAGCAAAATTTAGCTGGAAAACACTTCGAGATTGAAGAGGAAGTCCAGGAAGAGGTGAAGAGCTGGTTGCGGTCACAGGCGGGGGACTTTTACGTCGAAGGCATCAAGAAGCTCGTTCCCCGGCTCATCAAGTGCATCGAAGTTGAAGGAGACTATGTAAAAAAATAGTTTATACATGTGCAAACAATTCCATGTAGTTATTTTGTAATAATACAATTTTCCTGATTTTTAAAACGAAAACGGTCTTTAATTTTTGGACATGCCTCGTACAAGTGTTAAGGCAAAGCATCTCTTCCGGAATCCAGTTTCCACCTCTTTAAGCATATTTGTCATATCTTCTGTAATCCGCCAAACTTCCAAAGCATAGGCGACACAACTTGACTAACAATATTTCTTCTTCTTCCAAGCCTTCATTTTTAGTGCGGTTTGCTTTGGTAGTCAGTCTCCTCCATTTGCTTCAATCTAGGAAATCCTTCAGGGTCACACCACACTCCTCCATGTCACTTTTCACACAACCCCTTCATCTTTTCCTGGGTTTCCCTCCATCTCTATTTCCTGGGAGCTTCAGTCTTTCCACCATCTTTTCAATGTATTCCTCTGACCGCCGTTAGACAAGTCCAAACCATCTAAGTCTACTCTGTTTAATTTTTTCTTGCATCGGTGCAACTTTAAATTTACCAGATTTAACTAGCAATACGTCTTCTTTCTTTGGGAGAAATCTCCATAACTTCAGTATACCAGATATATTAAATGTCTGATCCTAGACTTACAGTAATTGTTTTTCTTGAACTAAAAACCGTCAACCTAGGCTAATATTACCATGTGCACCCCAACCGGCTACTTCGTACTGTTATTGCACAAGTCAAAATGGTGTATCTTGACTTAGATACAAAGATACTAAAAGGGATACCGAAAACTTCATTCCCACCCAAGTTTTGGGCTAACTAACCTTAATTAACACTCCGATAAAAAATAATAAATTTTAATGGATGCTTAAATGGATAAGAGCGGAATATTGATGGAAAAAAACTTGTTTGACACACTAAGAGGCATAACAAACTCCTAAAAAAATATGGAAAGAAAAGTGATAGAAAATAATTACAGAGGAAGATGAAGAATAACATAAATACGAAGGATGATCAAATTTTAAAATCAATACTATCAAACGAAGTCGCAAGCTGAATAGAGAATTGAGTGGGGATCTGAAGGAAACAAATTTTCGCATCGATTACTGCGAATGTTGAGATTTAATTTCATCCTCTTTAGTTATAAGGAGATCCGTTGCAATTCAGCGCTTGACCAAAACAGTTCTCTATACATATTTTTTAATTTTTGAGTTTTTGTTTGAATGGTTGGTTTTTTTTTGGGAAGATGATCGACATCTACGGTCTTTTGCACTTTTCAGGGTGAGCGGGGAAATGAATTGGAGGAAGGGTGGAGAGAAACCCGGCGTTACCCCATTTTAAAGAAAAGGGGCCAAGGGGTCCACAGAAAGATGTTGCTTTCCCGGCGCATGCTGTCAGTGAAGTCTGTTCGGGTTCTTCACTGGGTCAAACTCTGCGTTTCTGCCGACGTTTCGAAGGAATAGTCGTCCATCGTCCACAGGACTGAAGACGATGGACGACTCGTCCTTTGAAACGTCGACGGAGGTGCAGAGTTTGATCCGGTGGAGAAACCGAACAGACTTTAACAAAGGCGGGCAGAGTTTAACGTCCAATCCGAAGTATGGAGATGGAATACTTGAAGTCCTCACCACATATCACCCAAGAAGGGATCGGGATTCCACAGAGATGGATGCATAACAAAAATGCAATTTTCACATGAAACAAAAACTTTAATTACGACCCAAGTTCCGATTTAACATATTATCATCAGGCTGATGATGATGTAGTCCATCGAAACCCGAGTCGTAATAACACTCGTTCGATTTGTGGAAAATAGCGCATAATTAGCTTCATAATTAGCCTATAACATACTCCAGCCTTACTTGGGTTCGGGTATTATTCCCTTTCATTCATCATCGTCTTCAATAGGCTGATGTGTCAAAAATGTGTCCACTCATTTTTCCTCTCCTTAACCTCAAATTTTCATCACCCATCTTTTCTCTCCGGGTCTTCGTTGGACTTATTTATTGGTGAAATTCTCCGTCCATTTGTTTAATTCCTAATTTTATTTCATTTTCATCATTGCTGCATATAGAATCGCATTTCAATTACCTCTACATCTGCCCGGCCTCGGTGGCGGTGGGGTAGAGTCCTATCCTGCTAATCCAAAGGTCGCGGGTTCGAGTCCCGCCTGGGTGGGTTTTCTTCCACTCAGGTCATGTGTGTTAATGTTTTTGTAATGAGTGAGGGTTAAATGTAAGGGAGGGATGCATAGACCTGATTCCGCCATAAAATGCAAGGTCGACATTACTGTTATCATCTCTTTAGTTCGTTCTCTTTTGCGGATTATTGAGCATATTTGTTCCCATTCATAATAATTAAGGTGGCTCTACCACGACTGGGTGAGTCAAAACAAATACAAAATTACACCTCTTGGTTCATTTGTTTTAAAAACTCTGCTTTTGGTGAATTAATGCGTTACCTGTTGAGAACTAAAGCAAAGATGCAAAATATGCAGATTATTCCGCGAGTATATATTTTTAAAGAGCACTTTCTTCAAGCCATAGGTGCCGACTGCAGCGCCATTTTTACGGAATTACCGCATTTTGACTTCAATTATCGCAATTATTGACTGATAACTCACAAAATAAGGCGGTAAGATGCCTATATTTTATTTTTTTTTAATATCTCCGGATTTTATCCTTCCTATCAACAGTTTTTCACGAATATTTAATTTATATTATGTGGAGAATTACTATTTCCCCCGTGTGTATCCCATTCCCCCATTTAACACCATATAATTTCAAGTTCTATTTGTGAGAAAAATTGCACGGAAAGGTGACATTTTGTTGTTCATTTCAGATAGAGGACGCGTTTTTCTATAAGCAGCCAGAATATGAGTAAAATGACATTTAAGTCATTTTACCCCAGGGGAACCACCTTAAAGTCCAAACGATTTCGCCCAAATCTTCAAAATTGATTCCACAGAGAAATAAGAGGCACTGAATGGATCCGAACCCAGTCCCTCGGAACGTGAAGCCAACATATCCTATTCACCACGCCAACCCAATCCCAACCTAGTTCTTCTCCACACACCTCGTCATTGAAGATGGACGTACGTGGAGAAGAACTTTCCGTTCCGAACGTTCGTTCTTCCCCTTCGAGGAAGACCTTCGTTGGGCGAGAGAGAGACAGAGAGACAAACGGGAAGGGAATTAAATTTGAACGTGGCCGATTCAGGAAGACGTTGGGGGCGGCACAGCGCTGAATGAACGTCCGCGAGCAGATCGATAAACCCGCCCCCGCCCTCTCGCGCACGCCGACCAGTTGCACGGCGGCGGGAGAGACGAGGAGGAGGAGGCGGAGAGAAGGAATAGCGGTCACACACACATACCAAACCTACATGGGCAAGTCTCCCTCTCTCGGGGAAGGAATATGTCGAGACCATCTGGGCCTCACACAAGGCGAAGAAATGGCCACTCGGCGAGGGAAAGGCAGCCGGGGAGGTTATTCCGCAAAAGGGTACTCCGAAATTATTGAGAGCCCGGACAACACCGAGGTTACGACATCGCTGCCTCGACAACATTAACTCAAATTTTGTACATACGTGCATATCAATACACACCCATCACGCCATTCCCTTTCGGGCTAAAAATAAGTCAAAGAACTTAGCTAGTATTCCTGTTAGGTCTAGGAAACTGGCTCTCTTTAAATAATTTCCTCCACAGTACTTGCATGCGTACCTCTCCCGCTCCTATTACGTTCATGCACTATTTGTACACGCTCTCCTATTCCTCAGACTCCTAAAACTCCTCCTCTCTAGAATCTCTTAAATCCCACTCTGCAATGATTTTCTTGACTTGGTGAAGCTTTCTCGGGTATCCAACCGGGTGATGGTCTCCATGTAGGCCGACGTTTCGATGACTGAGTCAGACATCGAAACGTTGGCCTACATGGAGACCATCACCCGGTTGGATACCCGAGAAAGCTTCACCAAGTCAATACGCCGGGAAAGCACTAAATCTTACTTCACACATTTTCTTGATCTTTCCCCTTCCTCTCACACAAGTCACTCCACGATCCTTTATCCGTTTCGCCACTCTCCACCCTCGTTCCACCCTCGTTCAGTCTCTCAGCATAGCCAAACCAACAAAGCAAACTCCTTTCATTCAAGTCCATTTCTGGAGCATCCAACCAAGGTTATTTCACGACCCACTCATTCCTAACCTTAGCCATTCAACTTTTACCGAAAACACTACTCTTGTACCCCATTCCCAATGAATTTTTATCAGCTCCTATGATTTTCCTGGTGTACTCATGTTTCGCTACCATGTAATAAATTTGGAAGGAGAACACCCATGTTCACTGTGATTTTAGCTTACCTAGACAACTTTTTTTAAAGCAACGCTTAAGATTACGTCATTGCCGAGGCTTGGTCATACCGAGTCCTACCTGAATATGGCACCAGGACGGGAATCTGCCCAACCTCAACGCAGAGTGGTCCATATAGTGGAGCATACAAGGTGGAAGCACAAAATTTGCGTTTAATTTTAATCGGATATTGATTGAAATTCCTCTCAATACTTAGTGTCTCCATTCCCATTTAATGGTATCGTATACGTCCTCCTTTTGGTGTCATACATGATACAATAGAACTAATACCTGCAATGCAACTATAAACTGTCTATCTAATGCGTGCAATACCTTTGGAAGGTAGTTCTTGGTGAGTGAAGAGGTATCTACAAACACTCAGTCTCACCGGAAAAGGATTCTTTCTTCACATTGCGTGATTTCTCTCCTCATTCCTTATAAAATGTCTCTCGCCGAACATCCCCTTCCCTCTCACTATTTCCCCTGCATGTACCACTATCCTCATCCCAACTATTGCCTCTTATTCCGTATTTCTTACCGCGACTTCCAACTCCTTTTTCAATTTAATTACTTTTCTATGTCTTCGTTCGTTTTTATAGCATATGATATGAAAAAAGTAGTCATCATTTTACTTCCTCGAAAAATATATCGGCTCGGTCGTCGAGAAGTAAAGCTACAACTTAATTTTCTTCCCCCAAGAGTAGCAGTTCCATTTATTTAAAATGGACAACATCGGATGGATTCATTACATACAAAATGGCACATGTACCGGTATGGTGTAGTAGCAATTTTTTTTAATACGGTCAAAATCCGTTTCAATCCGAAATAATTACTCTTACGATAATCGTAATCGCAGAAAATTCCTCGTGGTGGAAGAAAATGAAGCTGCAGGTTTACTTCTTCATAACCGAACTGATCCATTTTTATGGCACTTAAACTATTATACTAAACTCTATTATAAGTTATTAAAAAAAGCGAAGACTTGTTGAGAGTGGAAGAAGAAAGAAGAGTTTCTTTAGGAAATCCGGAAGTAGGCAAAATGGGTGGAAATTGGAGAGCGGCAAAGGCAGATGGATCTACAGAAACAATAGAGCCAATAGGTATGAGACAAATAAAAATATTAATATGAAAAATCAAAGTGCCATTTATGAAATTTAAAAAAAATCGAGTACACAGGTTTCCCAGCGTCGAATACGTAGCTACCTCATGAAATAGCCTTTACAAATACCCCTCTACTCACAATCAGTTAAACCAACTTACAATTTATGTAACACCAATTAGAACAAAATACTGATTATGAATTATACCCATCGAAAAAATTTGCTGAGATTTTTCGAGTGCATAGTCACTTAAGTACATCCTCAATAAAGGAAACGTCACCTCCCCATACCTCATATATACGGCAAGACAAGGAGAAATATAACGAGCGATGGTTTGAGGACAATGTTATTCACCTTTGAACTATTTGGCTGCTTGAGGAGACGACCAACAGCTAAGGTCTGTTGAACAATAACGGATATTTGCGTATCTAGGTGAGGGAAGGATAATTCAGGGATCAGAGGAAGGGAGAAGAGAAACCCGGCGACGGCATTTCTATGATCTTAATAAGAGGCGCCCAGTAGACCAAAGTTCAACGTCCGATGCTGCAGTTGAAGATCACGTAGGGACCGGAATTTCCACTGAAAATTCTCCGCAAATACCGATATTCAAACCCAGAACCACGAGGCGGGAATTCGATAATCTAGTCTCAATGCAAACACGATACCCTTCGCACTACTACCTCAAATAAGAATTGCACTTCGGTTGCTGACGAGCGGCCTAAATATAGACTGCGCTCAACACCGTTGAGTTCACGAGAACCCGAGAGCGGAGCCTGCGACTCCGTCGATACTTCCATCCCCTTCTGCTAGCACTTGGACAACACCGGAAATTTCAAATCGACAACATGAACCTGATTGGCCAGAAGCGCCATAACTATGCCATATCCTGCCAATTGATTGGTATGATTTTGGGCAGTCCCTAGCGTTATTTCACATTTGTCGATGTGATATTTAAACTTTCGGAGAACAGGTCGGCTAGAGGTTCACATCCAGAGGGCCTCAGCAAGAATGCCGGCAGTGGAGGAGATTTCTGAGTGCAGTCCCGAACCCTATTTGGGGGCTGCGGGGGATACCTTAAAGTGTAGTCCTTGGTCCGTTGAATAGGGTTGGTTAGACTGTTGTCATGTCGGCGCCTTTCATGAAGGGTAGTTCCATTTCAACGACGGGTTTCTCTCCACCCTTTCTTCATGGCCCTGAATATTCCCTCCATTCCCTAACTTATTTCAAATGGCGCAACTCACCCCAGTTATCATTCAACTACCTAAATAACCAACCAGCCCTTTAACCTTCTTAAAAGCAAATCCACAAACCCATAATCAAGTCTCGATTAAGCTCATAATACCTCCCGCCTCTACTTATTTCGTCCAAAACACCTATCCCCTTCTTTACTCTTCCACGCTTACCAAGTCTTCCACTTAACGAGTCTTCCCCTCCCATCACCGTATTCAATATTGCTCCACGTCATAATACGTCATCCATCCAATCTTGCTACCTTCTCCTAATCTCCGCCTATAATTCCTCCTCGTTCGTCTTCCTCGATACCAAACTCACCGTTCTTTACCTTACCGTTCTTCTCCGTTCTCTCGTCACAAAAGCTCCCAGTCAAGTATGCAGAGATCTCGCGTTTTCAACGGAGTGATGGTGCTGAGTTACACCCACGTTTTGACGGCGTAGTCCGCCAATCGTCTCCAGGGTGAATGGCAGACTACGCCTTCGAAGCAACGGTGAAACACAGCACCATCACCCGTTTGGAAACCTGAGAGCTCTACATCCTTAGCATTCGACGAGAAAGCCTCAAATCTTCCAGTCTACGTATATCCTCATTCCGCAAATACCAAGTTTCCGAGCCATTAAACGCCATGCTCTCTCTCTCTATCACCCTCTTCAACATGACCTAACCCCTTCAGGGCGCTTTCCATCCATTTTTGCCACCTCCTTGGAATTTTTCCACTCATTTTCTTCCCTTTCCCACCGCATCCAACACTTCCTCATTCATCTTTCTTTGATTCCCACCTTAACATCTCTCACTCTTCATCAAAACCATGTCTCAAATTCTGCACGAGCCACTTCGAATTTCTTTCGGTGCGTGCCACCCGAGGAAAATCAACGAATAGCATGGAAGCTAGCGTTGGAGGACGTAGCATCACCAACAAGTCTCTCGTAAAAAAATATTAATTTTGGTACGACGCACGGTCACTATTTCTTGGCAAGTCCAACTGGGAGGGGGTGAGAAATTCCTCGCGTGTGGGTAAAATTGGGCGAGATTCCAACTGGAAAAAGAAACGAAACGGACAAGGTGGGGGGGGGGGGGGTATGATTCACAATCAACGACATCCTTCCCCCATCACACGCTCTGGGAATCCTGGCTATAAATCCCAACTTGTTCCAATCCCAACGACAAGGATATGGGAGGGATGATTAAAAAAAAGGGTAATTAAAATACCGCCAATCTGAAAAGCAGGACCATATCCTCGGACGCAAAAGGTGCCGGTTTGAAGGTACAAACGGAGATGAGATGCGGGAGCACACGCAACGAACAGAACTGTCTTCCTATCCCCACAAACCTCCCTCTTAACCCCCACAATCTTTCCGCTACATCCACGGAATTATTTATAAAAAAAACGATGAAAAATCCATTGGAAACCGATCACAAGCGCAACATTTTTATAATTCACTTAAAAACTCACCTTTGGGCCCCGGTTTAATCCCCAGCGTACCCACGTCGCGCCAACCCTCTCTTCCACACTGGTCCCACCAAAGTCTATCTGTGTAACCTCGCTCGCTCTGCTCCCGCTCCGGGAGGGGGGATCCAGGGGCGGGTGGAGGGGGGGGAGGTAGGGGAGGTGGCGGTGAGGGAGAGCGGAGGGAGTGGCAAGGGGTCCGTGAACGAGGGGGGGGGGGGGGTGGCGGAGAAGAAGATGAATACCTCCCCTTATAGTCGAGGGGTGGCGGGTAGCTCCCACAGGTACCTAACCGAATTTCGGGTCAACCCGAACGAAAACCATTTCATCGTTTCACACACTATCCCTCCTCGTAAGGATACTACCAAATAAAAAGGATAAGTAATCCCTATTTAAAAAAAATAACTATTCAACCCTTTAAGACCCTGAAACATTGAGACCCTGAAATGTAACTCTAGGTTTTATTGCTTAATATCAAGTTATACGATAACTGGTCATATTGGCAATAGAAAAAAACTTTTTTATCATAAAAAAACAAGCGTGGCCTTCAAAATGACTACGTAGCCGCAAAAACCAATCCAGCGGAAATTTTTTTTCTGATTAGTACATGTATAGTTTTTCTCCGATGTGATAGCTAACCATTCAACCGTAGTTAAAATTCAAGCATCAGAGATTTTTAGGCTGCATGTACATGCACAGATCAACTATCACGGTATACCTCAGCAAGTAATTCAGAGAGAGATTTATTAAAAAACTGTTGGATGAAAGATCAATTCTCTATTTTCTCCTTCCCCGCCTACTCAGCGCCCTCATCTTTATCACGGCCAAAGGCATCCTCTGGCCCCACATTACCTGTTCCAAGCACCCACTCTCTGCGTTCTCCTCCTCTCCCACTAGTTTCCTCTCGTCACCCACCATTCCAAACGCTCAACTTCAATCCGCAATTGTATTCACAATCTTCTCTCATCCCCTTTTCTCAGGGCCCAGATTTCCGCACCATACAACGCCACGTTCCATACTGCACTCTTCAACAAACTTATCTTGATAATCTAAATCAAGATGCCTGTCAACATTTACCACTAATAAGTGTTCGCCTCCTTTGATAATCAAATTATTCTCCGGATATCCTTATTAATATCTCATTTTTCATCAAATATACTACTCAAATAAGATAAATGTTTCAAAACCACAAGTGAACATAGTTTCACTGGTATACCATCTGCGATAAATGCATAAACAGCACATGTGCGTAATGGTGGAGGCTGCTAATTTTTATACACACTATGAACTTCAGAACGGAATTAATTTGGTTATTTATTCGGAGGAGGCGACCACCGACCACCAATGTCACTTGCGCCACAAAGAACAGGTGGGTAGCTTGGTAAGGGACTAATTATTTTTGGGAATGTAGGGACACTCACTGTCAGAATCATCTTATTCTGAGAGTCAGACGTTTAAGGGCCCATAATTGCGACGAGGTTCATACTTGAAGGGCTCTCCACATCGCACACAAGTAGGGAACGGAATTCCCCTGAAAAATTCAGCGGCTGCCGGGATTCGAACCGGGCCACCGGGATGGGAAGCCATTTCTCTTTCCACCACACAAGCTCAATCACCACTGAACTAAAGGACTGTACGATTCCAGTAAACGATTAATTTTAATCAGAACGATAACTTAGTATTGATCCACACTTATACTTATATACGATAAAAGTTTCAGCTAATAATATCCATTTTTATGGCCAAATTAGTCGCTGAAACCGTGGTCGGAAACAAAAAATAAGTGAGGATTAGTGCTTGCTGTTAATATTGTTTTGATTAAAATTACTTTTTTCAATAAATTTGGCACTGAATCAGTCACCTACAAACAATTAATTATTGTTACAACGTATGCCTTTATGCAGTAATGAGGAAAATTATGAAAAAAACTTGTTGATTTAATGAATCGCAGATACATGGAGGATACATGCGTTAGCAAAGAAGGCGTTCACAAGTATATGAGAACTAATGACGAGGACCTGGCGTAAGAATACGAAGGAAAGAATGGCGAAGGATTTAATAAATAATTTTGCGTTGTGTGGTGCAGAAAGGTGGACTCTGGATGAAAGAGAATAAGAATATGTTGTAAACGTTCGAGATGTGGGTGAGGAGGAGAAGAATGGAGAAAGTGCGGTGGACGGAAAGGAAGACGAACGAGGAAGTGCTTGGCATGGTGGGTGATGAAACTCCCGCAGGAGATTCGGAGGAGGCGTAGTAGGCGGTTAGAAGAGGTGATGAAGTAGGCGGGAAAGAGAATGGGCCTCATGGATGTGCTGAAGAGAGGTAGAACGACGAATAATGAAATCGTGTCATCAGGTAGGTGCTTTTGGCTGTGAAATATTAGTAAAGGTAACCCTTTTTTCATCACTCTCACTCAGTATTCAACCCAAAGGTTGGCTTGGATAGTTGAGGGTAGAGCTCACCCCGTACTAAGCCACAGGCGTGTGAATTTCACACATTCAGGGTAGGGGGCCAGTTCCTTTCCCTGGGCCACCTCGCACTCCGAGGATTTTTTTTTCGGGGGCGTCCAAAGGCTTCACCCGGATTTGAACCCGGGACCCTTCAGTAGCCAAGCGCTCTACCCACTAGGACACCACGCTTCCCCCTTTTTTCATAAAATCCTAATTTAATTGGTAGATCACCTTTTACAACATTTAATACATTATCGCAAAGTTTTCTCGCCCGGAAAACTTTGCGAGTGAAAAAACTGCAATAAACAATTTTCAGTGGAACCCTGCTATGCGAGCTCTACTGGCGGAAAAGTGGGGTAAGGAAACCAAACAGGGAGGTATATGGTAAGGGGGAGGGGAAGAGGTGTAGTCAGAGAGGTGTCTGGGAGCAAACCACCTCCCCTCCGAAATGCCAATCCCACGCAGGCGCTTATCACGACCCTGACACCCCCGCGGAGATGACCACCACTGCCGTCTGGGGGAGGCCGGGTGAAGCTGGTACGTGAAAGGCCCCGGCGAGATAAGGGATGAAGAGTGGAGACGACTGCGGTTTTTGCTGGTTGGTGTGGCGCGACACGAGATTTTCAAAGGAGGCCAAATCGCAAAAATGAAAGTCATGGCATTTTTTATACGTATTTGTGCTCATCATCATCAGCAGACATCAATCCGAAGATCGGTTTCCTCCAGTCCTCCACACCCCTCTCAGCTACTCACTCCTTCATAATTTTTCATTCAATTGCCCTTCATAATTTGCTCCAAGTACGCCTTCGCTGGTCTTCCTCGATAATTCTTCCCATGAATTTCCCCTTACAATACTGTTTTCAATGGGTTGTTGTGTCGCAGAATGCGTGCAAGTTCGCTTCTTCTAGTTTGCAGATTTCGCTAAATTTATCTCTTTTCCAACTATTCGTCGTGACTATTCTCATCAAAAACAGCATATTTTATTAGATGCCTTTAATTTACGATACCAAATATCGTCGTCGTTCAGGCAGAATTAAGTCAAAAATCTTACTTCTGAGTTATTGCGGTTTTAATGTTTCAAAAAACTCCTAAAATCAGTTTTAAATTATTATTTAATATTCATATGTTTGTAGTAACAACACCAAAAACATGTTAATATTAAATAATAATGCAAAACGGATTTTATAAGTTGTTTGAAACATTAAAACCGCGATAACTCTGGAGTAAGATTTTTGACTTAGTGAATTCTGCCTAAACGACGACGATATGTACCTGCAAAACGTATTTTCCGTTTTTTTTCAAAGCATACTATTTTTTGTATACTTAGAAAAAAAGATTAAATGTATCGTCACTCTGACCCGAAATCTCTATTTTGTTCAGGAAGTCGCTAGATGGACCCTGAAAATGAATTTTTGTAAATATTTTTTCTGCTAAACTGATATGTTCATTAAAGAGTAAAAATAAATGCATGACTAAGTCACTGCTCACTCAATCACGTTACTAACGCCATTAAGAACTCGATCAACTATAAAATTCAAAGAAAACGAGCGAATAACTCGAAAGAGTGCAAATAAGACAACAGCGGTCTTTAGATTTTGGTTCACCAATGCAACACGCATGTACAATAAAGCTATTAAGTTTTCCAACATTTTATTCTTGATCTGAGCGAGATATGATGTAGACTGCATGGCATTTTTATTATATACAAAGCTGCCCGCGTATGACTCGGAGAACGGCCCACGGTCACGGGAAAAGTCAGAGCTTCGCAGCGAATGGCGGAAAGGTGAGTGGCGTAAATAATGACGAAGATAACGCGAAAATGTCCATTTTGAGAGGCATTCAATGAATGCTTTATTGTTCATACATAACTTGAGAACTAAGCGAAAGACTGCAGAATATTGGGCCACTTCTCTATAAACTTAATCAGAATCGACAGTTAGAAACAAAATAGATGAACGAGCCCATTGGAAGAGGAAATATGCGAAAAATGACATGTGTTTAAAAAGGACTATCTTCTCAATGTATTTTATTAATGTGCGAAGTGTGAAGAAGAAATTTTTCCCGTTTGTTGGACAGGAGCTCTCTCTCATTCTGTCACTTCTACCCGTTTTAGGTAAGTAGGAAGGCTTTAAATAATTTCTTACCGGCCACCCTAGAACTCGCGTAGCTGAATTATCTATGAACGTTAACAGAATCGAGCCATTCCTAAAAACTCTCTCAACAAAATGAACTTATGTCGGCTATGAAGCAATTACGGGCGTATTATAACAAACCTACTTTCGATAACTTAGGTATGATATTACCTTAGCCGAAATTGATATCACCACCAAAAATGTTCCACTAATTGAACGATAGACTACAGGAAAGTCTTGCTTATAACCCCTCCCGAGGGTTTTTTTCCTAAAAGTATCTTCTCGAATGTGAAAAGTAAACTTTATAAAAGTATCTACTCGAATGTTTAAAATCCCTCGCTTATTTTCCTCCCATTCCTTTCAAATCATTGGGCTCTCAATAATCCCAATTCCTTTTTCTCTCGCTTCTACGCCCACCAAAGACCCGTCTCTCTGGCACCGCCTTTAACAAGCCGTCATATCTCATTACGTCCTTCAAATGTTGATAAAAATCAGGTATTTTTACGAGAATTGGAACGGTTTTAAAAAATAAAGGCACTAGCATGCCTTAGTTTTAGAAATACTGAGGTACGGTATAAATTAAAACCTTCTTCACTTCTCACTTTTTTAACTCAGTTTGAGCCAATCTTCGTTATGAAGAGTAATAAAAAAAGAGATGCGTTTACCATGATATACTCAGGACCGATAAACCTAAGCTTAAATAGCGAAAAATTGAGTCCAAGACGAATATTTTATCCCATAACTAAGGATCACATACATATATCACTCTAAAAATGTGATAGCTAATGCAGGATAAGCTAGGACCTTGAGAGAAATTCGAATAAAGCACAACAGACAGGCTGAAGAAGTGATAGGCGGGATACTAAGACGTCGAAAGCCGAGATGGGTTCTTAATTTTCAAGAAATAAACGATCCAGCATCTTGGAAATAAGGTAGAATATGGTGGGCGGAAAGTAAGTACAAGTTTAAATAAACATTATGAATATTCAAATAAAGCACTAAGTGATGTCCAGGGCACAATTTTATGGCAGAATGTACGGTGACCAGTAGCTATTTTGCTGATTGCTAATTCAGACAGAGGCTGTAGAGATGCAATCATGATACATCTAGAAACAGTATAACTGAGTTTTTCGATGCTCCAACTGCTGGGGTAATAGCACGCCGTCTGGCCCAATAACTTCTCCGTAAAACAAACCTAAATACTTTAAGTCTATCAAGGAATTTGTCCCGCAATTTACGCATGACAAGGCCAACGCGTTTGTATCAAGCGTACCACAGCTTGTGTCATAGTCAGCTCCGATTCCCTGTATTGAAACCTGTTTCACACGCTACTCTATTCTACACAAACCCTAGAGCATAATCAAGCATAATGAAATAAGAGTTCAATGTGCTTTAGAACCAGCATTGAGGCTGTCACAAATAATCTCCATCACTTTGCAAGGATCCTAACTTTTATCATTGGAAAGGTCCATAGAAAAAACGTATGTTTCTAACTGGGCCAAAAAGCAAACTAAACTGAAATTTGCCAAGTACTTGACAAATCAAGTTCAATACTACACTCGCTCCGAGATCCATTTCCAGAAAATACCGACGCTGTGCGCTTGTACAATTTCAATGATCGTGTCAATGCTTCGCGAATGATTTCCATCATGCAAAGCTCCGTTCGCGGTATCAAGCGTGAGCTAGCATGCAGGAACCTTTTCTTTGCTGCGTCTCAAGTGCTTGGTGTGTCCTCGAGTTGCCTGAGTTGAAAGGCCTGAGAGGTTATTCAGTGCAATAAGTACGCAGAGCCACCTTAGTCGGCATAATATTCACGATTCAATTTGGTACCCCTGAGGAAGAGGATACATGAAACTACCACGCGTATTCACCCAACGCTGTTGGGTTAAACTCTGGGGAAATTGGATGGATTGTCCCAATAGGGCAACCATAAATAACATCACATATGAGGGAGAAAAAGACAACTTTTACAAATACCACTGAATTTATTTAGAACTCAAAGAGAAATTGTAAAAGTTGTCTTTTTCTCCGTTATGATGGAATACCACACAGTTAACCTTGAGAATGTAATTGCACCTCATATGAGATAAAGGGTTTCATTCCCACCAACTCCCAACCACGGTTTTGGACCCGAATTCAGTGTTTACATAGGAGAGCTCATGTTAAAGTCAAAAAATCATCGGAGTACATATGGTGTTACCTCGCGCACGTATCTGGCAGAATTTAAGTTTCACTCGCGAATTTCTTGCACCAAACAGAAAATAAAGGGTACTTATTCCAGGTAGTAAATTTCGTCAAGGAAGGAAAAACAATTGACCACAATGATATTAGTCTAGAGAGTGAAATATAATTCGACCCTTATCTTTTGGCAGGATGTTGCGAAGGCAATATTCTAGAAATACGATAACATTAAACGAGGAAAAATAATTGATTTAATTGAGCAGCAAACTAGAGACCTTTAGGGCAACAGCTCAAGAAGCTGACCAATACACCAGCTTAGCAGGACACAGTGTATTATATCTTGCTTAATAAGAAAGAATTCATTTTTAAGCAACACTTAGACCCTTATTACACTAAAAGATGTCTGGACACAGTGTCTTGGGACTCTTTGATCCACAGTGTCTCCCGTTCTGTCCAGGGCAAATTTGTGCAGACTCCGCGTCGGACACAATAGAAGGCATCGCTTCCCCCACCTATTATTTCACTCAAAAATCAGTCTTCACAATGCCACCAAGCAATGAAGAGGTGCTTTTTCTGTTGTTACTGGTTACGAAAAGAAAGTGGATAGGGAAAAGAAGAATGAATGTCCACCCTATTTTAGCTTTTCGCAGGGAAAATGGTCACTTTATTTGATGAACTCTGTGCCAATGAAGACAAATTCTCCAATTATTTTCGAATGTCAATCATCGCATTCAATCGGTTATTTTACTTGCTCTAGCACACTCTCACTTACACTCACTTCACCCATGTCATCCATCGCGAACAGTCAAACAAAACAAAATAGAACCAAGATTAGATTAAAGGTTTTGGTGAAGTTCCTCCTACGGAGTCCTTAAGGCACTCAGGCCTTATGGTCCATTGTGCCAACTACCTTACGTGCGGTACCCCTAGAGCCTCATAGTTTTGCTGAAGGCTGATAGGTCCCCAATCGGGATACCCCTAATGTCATTGGGTTCCAAAAATGCTGATCCCAGTTGTCAGTTCCGAGCTCTCATCACCGCGGGACACTCACATAATATATATGGGATGTGGTTTAATCCTCCTCTTCGCAACATTTACATCTGGCCGGCTCGACAATCCCTAGTAGATAGAGGTGCCTCATTAGGTGGCAGTTCCCTGTAAGCAGTCCTATTATCGTTCTAATTGCCTACCCCTGTTTGATAAGAGGAGTCTCTTTGCAAGGCGTAGGTTTGGTCCTACTACGTGAAGTTTGGCCTGTCGGAGCCCTGGTGAATTCCGCCGGATCTCAGAATGAAATAGAACCAATAAAACAACCACAATTATCGGAGAAGGCACGCCACAGACCAAAGTAGGTAGAGAGCCACGCGGTCGAGCAGTAACGCTGAAGAGAGGCCGGCACAACAGTGTACAATTCATTAGCACCAGTGCACCACTACTGATGCGGGACACAGAAAGTGTCTCAGTCCGTGTCCGATGATGCATATTCCATAAAAATACGAGCAGGGCTGAGAGGCACTTAACGCCCTCAACCATGCAAAACATACCTCATTCCCAACGGCCGAGCAAGGTATGCGGTCTCCCACTGTCAATTATACATAATATTTTTTTCATCAGGCGAATCTTCTTCGAACACACTAAGGACCAGTCCAAAACAGATGGTGGTAATGAAATCCCTCGCCTCAGAAGAGACGCCAATCTATTTTCTGACGATGTCAATAACATTTTACGAAACCCGACACACTGCGGTAGATTAGATCACGAGAAGAAAATTGGGGAACTAAGTAGACTGCAGAACGGGCAGTTTTATCATATGATTTTTTCCGCGAACGATAAGAGACCATAATAGCTGCCAATGAGACTTTTAACTAGGTTTTTAGACAGACAGTGTACCTGAATAGTTCATTTGCACCCTAATGCTTGTTTTTAATCGGCAACCTATTATTAACAGCACGTTTTGCAAGCTTCCCGAATGACTATTGTATCTCAGTGTATTTATGTTGTTGAAAAATATATTAGTACAAGTACTTTCTCTAAAATTGGTAGCATAGCTACATTGTAGGGCATGTAGGAGAAAGTTCACCTCCTGGCAAGTATTTTCAGGTTTTTGCTAATGCATTAATAGTCGTACTTTCATTAACTTGATTATGGTATAGTGAAGTGCATGACTCACTCCCTGCCACACACTCTTGAGGTGGCTTGCATGGTTTTATGTAGATTTAAATTTCATTTACTTTTTGGATATGTTGAGGCAATCACTCCAATTTCCCCAGAGTTTAACCCACCGTCGCGACGCTCGTTGGGGCGTAATGTCATCTGGTGATGTTCAGTCCGTTCATATTCTTCAGTAGTACCAAATTGGGGCTGCGATGCCAATTGAGGTGACTCTTTGTACTTAATCACGATAAACTGTGACTCCTGTTGAACCTTATCTCGAGGACGCTCCAAGCACTTGGGGCGCAGCACGAAAATATGTAGTAAGCAAGCTGAACCATATACGAGGAAAAGCCGCGTGTTTCGTTGAAAGCTGCTAAGGACGAACGGAAAGCGGGACACAGTTACTGGAAGGCTTTAGAGACAACAGAGACTCGGATGTTACACGCAAGGCCAAGGTGCCTCCCTAGTAAGCCAAAGGATGAACGAGGATGGTATTTCATCCATAAGAGAAGAGATAAAGCAAGTTAAATACATATAGAAAGGTACAAGGAGCCAAAGTTTAATCCTGATCCTGGCGAGATTGAGAACTGATTGAAACACCCACATAATATGGGTGGATCAGTCCCATAGGTGACTAATAGCCATCGCAGATGTTCAGTGAAATGATGAAGAAAGATCGTATTCTATTCTAGGCCAAACATTACTAACAGCCTTACCGTGTCTGCAAAGTGCTGCTGCCATCCATGATTTTTAAAAAGCTGATTATTTTTAACATTTCTTGTTTGCACTATCCCTCCTTTTCTGAAAAATTGGTAGACGGCGCTAGGTCACCTGACGCATTCAGCCATTCAAATGAGAAAGATGGACATTAGAAATGATGAGGTTAAACATTCGTGGCCACCAGAGAATCATGGCAACCCATCAGCGGATTTGAGCAACGAGGCACACATTGCTTCCCGCTCAGTCACCGACGTTATTCACCGATGGACTCAGCTCGAATTCGGAGGAGTGATCTTTCCATTCGTCTGCGTACTGTAGCTCATGCCTTTAAGTGGCAGGCAGTATGTGCGAAATAACTTTACGGGTTGAAGGCCGTCATATTAAAATACAACAATTACCAATGAAGTTATACGCAAAATAATTACAAAGGCATCAGACAATTTGTTTTATTTATTTATTATTTATCGTTTCGAAGTCCACCTATTGCTAGGCAACTCTTGTGAATAATCTCTACGTCTACTAACCGATTTCGGGACATGATTTTACGATCCTACATATTTCCGGTTGGTAGATTACATGAGGAAGCGATAGACGACTGAGGTCACCGGTGATATTTAGAATGGGTGGGTAGATGGAGGTCATTTGAGAAATAAAGGAAGGGTGGAGAGAAACCCGACCTCGGCACTGGTCAAGTCAAAACGAAAGGCGCCGAGAGGATCTATGCAGCCCAACGAGCGGCATACTTGCATACTTAACAAGCGCGCTCTCAACATAGCACCCAAGTAGAGATTGGGTCCTTTGAAGCATCTCCACCACTCACAGCATCCAAACCCAGACCACAGAGTACGTACAGGGGCGCCAAATTGGTTGCTCCGTAAGCTATTTTGTGTAATGATTGTTGCGCACATCCACCGTGTCCTCAGCAAGTTCCTTGTGCACAAAGCTTAAAAATTCTTACCACATGGATAGTGATATTTGGAGAATTGTATATATTTGGGGGGCTAAGTGTTAAAACGAGTCAAGTCCATCGAAGTGAGTTTTGAGGAAAACACGTAAAGCGTTTCGTATATTTATCGACGGAAAAAATTAGCCAGAGTCCTCGCTAAACACATTTTTATCACCAGATTTAACTATGATGTAACGAAGACAGCCGACCTACTCTGCAGGTCGAAGAACCATGTAACAAAGGAAATTCATTGTAGTGTCTACGAAGTGAAACATTGCTACGGTAATGCCTATGTTGGTCAGAAATACAGGGCACTGAAATTCTCAGATTTTAAAGTATCAGGCGATAGTTTGCGGAAATGTGTGACAGGCAGCATCATCACAGAAACACTTTGTAAAAATTTCCACAGCAAACTTGTTGTGGAAATTTTTAAAAAGTGATTCTGTAATAATGCTCATTGAAATGCCGTTTGAAAGAACACTAAAAGAAGCTTCAAGTAGACAACATACAAGTCTTTCCGCTGTGGCAGAACACATCTGGGGGGGGGGTTATTTTGTTATCTCACTTAAGTGAGGATACGTCATAAAATGTGGAAAATTACGTCATTTTTCGTAGTTCAACTCCGCCACCGAGGTGGCGTGACAATCTTTAGCTCTCAAGTGGTGAACCGCCGGTCTATTTATTTCATTCATCCGCTCTTTCGACTCTTGATCCGTATCTTTGGACTCTTGATCCGTTTCATTTGGCTCCGCATTTCATTAGTTCCATCCCACCAGTCGTAAGGAACGTGAAATGGAGCCACTATCGGACCTTGGCCGATCATGAGCCGATCATTAAGAGAACGAAACGGAGCTCCCGCTTTCCCGAAAAGAGTCATTAAAAAGGCGATGGTCGGGACCCTCACACATCAACTTTGACGAGGCAAAATCGCTACTTTCCTCTTCTGATAAGAGAATGCCATTGAAATTAACAAAAATCGTAATAATTTCATTAAGGAAGAAGGTTACGAGCTTTAAAACGTCTGGAAACGTCTTTTTAACTACAATGGAAGGTCAACCAATCACCGCGCATATGACTCCGACGGTTGATATACATAAGACGGTCCCGCATTTTTAACTGTAAATTGACCTGAAGATGCCGACTGCAACGCCCCGGCGAAACTATTGTCCGAAAAAATGGAAGTTCACGGAGGAGAACCCGAAAGACCGGATCTTTCGAATGCAATGAGTGCAAGAGAAGCGTAAGTGGTCGGTAAGGCAAGAGCAGTTTCGTAGGGCTAACAGAAATAAATAAATTCTTTGACTTTGCCTACCCCAAAAAGGGAATGGCGTGATGGGTATATATGTATGTCTCATGTAGCCTCTCTCTCGGTACGTACTCGGTGCCCCGGCCCTCGCCATTAAAGCCAGTGCTCAGGCCACCATAGCAATTCGATCCCACGCTATAACTTATGACTATGTACTCACTCATTGCAAATCCCATCAACTGACGTAATATGAAATCTATCAAAAATACCGCTCAATCCCATTGACGTACTTCGAATTCCTAGCATATTTTTAAAAGACATTTTTTAGTATATTGCTGACTTGTTTTTTTTATTTATAATTTAAAGTGAAGGGATAAACCGTTCCAGGCATGCAATATAATTTTTTTGGTATAATAGTTCCAATTTTTTCAACACGAAATATTCCAAAAAATATCTTTGCATTAAATAAAAGAAATGTAATTTAGTGACTCAGAAGCGACAGTGTTAAGGAGTGCAACATTATGCCAGGAGTCTAAATTTCAACATCTGCCACACGTCCTCGTTGAAACTCGAGTGGTCCATGCGCATTTAGATTTGGATGAACGGCATGGGTTTGGCACGTGTCTCGACCTAAGCCAGCCATACGATGCGACCACCACCTACCGCCCTAAAAACCCATTCCCCCTCCAAAGTAGCGACAGCGGCAAAGGGAAGGATACCTACAACACCCACGCGATAGGGGTATATTACCACCCCGATGAGGAAGGAGTAGAGACCGCCCCCTAACCCCACACACAAACACATATACAAACCCACCCCCGCACAAGACGCCGACATGGAAAACCATCCCCTTTTCCGCAGAGAGGGACTCACACACTACCGAAATTCCAACCCCCGGACGACGAAAAAACCACCCCCACCACCTGCCCTACTCCGAGATCCCACCCCCAGGGTTCTCCACCCCCGCCCCCCTCTTCCGACTGCACTCCCCCCTTCACCATGCACCCCTTGCCTCCGAAAACGGCGGCCCCCCGGAATCAATATTCTGGCGCCGCCGCCTCCCGTTCGCCTGCCTCCGGAGTTGCCTCCCCCGCCATACACCCCCGCCCCGCCGCCACGGTGAAAGGGGAGGAGAAGGGGTAAGCAGGAAGGGGAGGGGGGGTGTGTACGCATACAGACAGACATACACACACTTCTCGTGTGTATATGTATATACAAACGGGTAGAGGAAAGAATGCGGGGAATTTTATGATTCTTCACCTCGCCCACTCACCATACATCTCTCACTTAAGCCCACAAGAGGAATGATAGAGCCCAATCCATCCCTTACTTTGACCCGAGGAAGAATTAGAATGCGAACAGTTTATACTAGAACCTACTCCTAGCCCTATCTATCCCTCTAGAGGAAGAATCAGAATAGAATTTATTACAACATAGTTCCTGAATGAAAGATACTCCCATAAATCTCTTACCATAATTCCGGGGATATTATTCGCTCTTATAAATTACATGCCTTTAACTTACTCAGACCCGTAAAGGAATTAGAATAGGAATAAATTTGAGGATAAATTAAAATAAGAATAGATTTTATGGGAACAGAGTCCAAAGGAATGATGGTCATATATATATCTCTTACTTTATCACCGGGGATAATTTTCGTGCATAGGGAATGAAGTCCTCACCATCTCTTTTTTAGACCATCGGAGGAATTAGGATCGGAAGAGAATTTCATAAAAACTAGTCCTCAGGAAAGAAAGCTCACTCGATCCCTCATTTGAACTCGAGGAGGAATTATGATCGGTATAGATTTTGGTAGATTATAGAGATTTGATAGACTTATCCATTATTTTAACTCGTGGAGGAATTAGAACATTTTCCTAAGAAATGGTAGTCCTCTAGCAATATACAATCAAGTCCAAAGGAATGATAGCCCCCTACGTTTCTTACTTTAACCCAGAGATAGAATTCGTACACCGGAATGATAGTCCTCTCCATCAATTTTTTTAAACTCGACGAATAATTCGGTTTGGAATAGATAGTTTAAAAAAACCTATCACATATGAGAAAGAGCCGCCTTTAAATCCCTTATTTTAACCCTAGGAAGAATTAGAATATATTTTATCAGAATATTGTCTGTAGAAATGATAGGCATTTTACTTACTCTGATCCGAAGAGGAATTATAATGGGTACTAATTTGATGAGGAATTACAATTGGAATTGATTTTATTAGAACGTAGTTTCAAGGTATGTTAGCCCCCTGTATGTCCTGCTTTAACCCGGGAAGATAATTCGTACATAGGAGTGACAACCCACACTATCCCTTATTAATTTAAAAACAGGAAGGGATTATAATCCGAATCAGAGAGCCCAATCCGACCCTTATTTTTTCTAGAGAGGAATTAGGACAAAATTTATTTAAATATTGTCCATAGAAATTATAGGCCCCTAACTTGCTCTGACCCGATGAGGAATTACAATAAGTATACATTTTATTAGAACCTAGTCCAGACAAATGATATTCTACCTCTTACTTAACCCGTGGAGGAATAATAATTAGAACGGCTTTTGATGGAACGTAGGTCATGCGAATGGAAGCCGCTTACATTTAGTCCTTTAACCCGAAGGAGAACCAGATATAGAGAACCGATTTCATATGACTTGTCCGATTGGCCATTTTCAATAGCATGATAGCTCTCTCTATCACAAAGTTTAACCAGAGGAGGAATTAGGATATGAATAATCTGATTTTAATCAATTCCTTAGGAAAGGAAAAATATATTTGAAATCACATTCCTTATTACCTTCAGAAGTTACACAAATTCCTCCTGAAACACCCTGAATAGAAAAGTGAGAAGTGAACTGCTACGAGTGAACAGAAAGTGCCTCACAACTGACGAAATGACTAGATTGGCAGCCGTTAGAGACTCGGAGGCTGCACGCACTGGTGACAATGAGATTACCTACGCACTGATGACAATGAGATTACCTGAAAAATTTTGATCAGGCGAGTTTCAGTACGATGCGGAGGATATTATTTTGACTCCACGCTATATGCCTACAATCGATATAAGCGACAAAATAAGATAGATACACCACCGAGCTGATAGATACAAAAATTCCTTATTTTCACACACCATTAGTGATTATAACAAAAAACGGCGAGACTCTAACATAAGACAAATCTTTAACATGTATTTCACCTCTGTTCTCTCCCCCCTCCTTCTCCCCATTCCCTCTCATTTCAATGGCTGGTGTCCTAACACCCCTTGCCACACACCCGCTCGGTGGCTTGCAGGGTAGTACGTAGACGTGTAGGTATTTACCACAACTGCTATATGCATAATGGTAACGGTAAATGACCGGAATTCGTACTACGCAAGGTTTGGACGAGCCGCAGAAATGTGGGCAAAGACGTCACGCCTTCAGCGAGTGGGATGATGATATCTGCGTGGGAGGCGGTGGCATTCTCCTTTATATCCTCCTCGTGGGACGTAGGGGAGAGCGGAGATTTCTGGGCGGATGGGGGAAGAGACGAGAACGGGCAGGAGTCGAGCGGTCTGGCTCGAGCACGGTCGGATTCAAGGGCGGGCGGGCTTTCCCTGATCGTCGGCGGCGGATAGAAAGAGTTGAATAATTCATGAATGAGAAAAGTGAAATTTTCGGCACCAATCGCTTGATTCCCAGCTTTGACGATCGGGGGAAAGCAAACGAGGAAATTAATGACGGTGGGCGTACGTGCGTTCTCAATCAAGCGAGCTTGCCGTCTTCATCAGCCTTTCATTTGTTCAAGATTGAAATACCTCACCAGTATAGTATGGATGTAAGACTTGGTGCTTTCCTGGCGCACGATGTGAATGAATTCTTCACGGGATTCCCACCAGGTGAGATGTTCAGCCAGAGTCGACGTTTCAATGGCTAACTCTGCCATCGTCCTCAGGGCGTTGAGTGAGTTGAGTGAGCGTTGAGTGACTCAACGCCCTGAAGGCGATGGCAGTTTTAGCCATTGAAACGTCGACTCTGGCTGAACATCTCACCTGGTGGGAATCCCGCGAAGAATTCATTCACAGCATAGTATGGAATCGAGTTGGTGTATTGGTCAGCAGAGTTCTGCACCGGGCGTGCTCTACGAGACTGGACTGTGCCGAGCGCAAAGCCGAGCCTACCCAGTCCCGCATCTCCGCTCTGAGAGTACGCCCGCTTGTACACTGCCGGAGTACCGGAGAACAGGTCTCGTATTGGCCGGGCGGACCTGCGCGGACTTATATGCGTGGTCAGTAATCCGGGGCTTCTCGAAATGTAGTACATGCACATGAATATACAAATGTATCCTAAACTTGCCTCCAGTGTGTGTTGCCAAACATTCCGCATCCACCGAAAAATCAAGACCAAGCAGATTGTAGCGCCGCCAATCTAGAGAAGGTGATCCTAATAAGGAAAGGCCGTGATTCAAATGGAGATACTGGAAATAAAGGTGCCGGAATTGGCCTCCCTATTAACACCGGCCATTTTTGACACAGAGAAGCGAACCATGCCGAAGGAAAGGCCATGATTCAAATGGAGATACTGGAAATAAAGGTATAGCTCTCGCGAATGCTTATGGCGTTCGGATGCACGGCGTTTGTGTTTTCCACGTCATATAAATTTCATTTAAAAAAAATACAATCATGCATGTTACAAATGCCATGTCTTCGCTTTCCCCTGCGTCCCTTTTCCCTACCCCTCCACCAAAATTTACCCCTCTACGACGTCTTCTTCTGCACATCCGAACGCCATAAGTTTTCGCGAGAGCTGTACCGGAATTGGCCTCCCTTTTAACACCGGCCATTTTTGACACACACAATCGAACCATGCCAATTGCAGCGCCGTGGAAAGCTAGGCAACACTACTGCCCGTACAGTGGTGCAGAAGATTTAGATCCATATGTACTTATATTCATGTACTATGGGGGAAAAAAGTTTCCCAACAAACGGAGCGTCGCCACTATTGCTCTCGGGGGAAAATCGCTTTCCTTTCTGATGGCATGTTATTCTTAGGTCTCGGCCACGAGGAGGGAAATTCAAACACAGTAAGGTGATGGACTAATCGTCCGAATCGGTGATGGACTCCCGGCTGCTCGCATGACCCGAGTGGGTTTCGCGCTGGCCCCAAGAACGGAGGTTCATTAGATAACCTTGAATGCATTTGAAACGTTTCTTTGAATTCTCTCGTAGGGCTCAACTAAAACCAGGTAGTGATAAAGGTAAGACCACGGGAAGCTTATCGCTAAAAGACGAATGGCAGTTGATCGGTAGGTTATGTGGAATGTGGATTTGAATGCATTTGCTTTTGAAGACACTATTTCTCTGTGATAACTTCCAGGGATATTCAAAACATTCCATTAAGTCCAGGACAGAGGGGATAAATGAGACAGTTGAGGTAGTCTCAACTTCGCTCAAATATCGAGGGCAATGGATTGGAATAGAAAGACAGTATATTGCCGGCTAAAATGCTAGAGGGAGGGGATGAGATGATGACAATATGACAAAGAAGCGAAGACCAAGATGCACGTCTTGAGATGATGATGGCAGCATTTGTTAGCATCCTGCTGACAACTCTCTTACTATTGGCGGGGTGGCCGTGATAAAGAGGACATTAAACTTAAAAGCACCTGTATGATTAGAAACCGCCTCCATGAAGCCGATATAAGAAGTTCTCGTCCAGTAAGAAAGCCAGATATTAGCGAAACTAATTAAACGGCGAAGTTAGAATTCGGTCATTCGTAACGGGATCATATTATAATATCGTAACTTTCATCAATTATTAAACATTAGAAGTGTTGATTATGGACATATTTAGCTATTGAGAACATGCAATTGTTGGTAAATATATCTTTAATTGATAGTACATTTTAGAAAATTTACTTATTTAGAAAAAAAGTTATATTTCTCCTGTTTGTCACGTATCACCCAGAAAACAACTAGGAAAAATAGATCCGGGCATAAATGTCTGCGTTTTTGGAGAGCTATTTCTGCAGTCGGGCCGGGATTGCTGTTAAGAACACCACCTAGAGTGACGTCTAAGTATTACCTACGCCCGAATCTTTCGTATTTTCATCACTTCCTTATATAAACGACGTAGTACCATAATGCGAAGAAATAATATATGTTCAGGACACCTGTCCCATCCACAGTGCGCGAAACTCAAGAGATTTTTCGAGGAGCATTCGCACAGTACAGCGTAACCCTTCCCTCCAAACTCACAGTACCTGAATCCAATACAAAATATTTGCGACTTAATGGTCAAGGAATGGCAGAATTGCAAAGGAAAGAACCAAGAGAAACTGAAAGGTCACGTCTGGGAGGTATGGGCATCTTTGGACCAATTTCATAGGGTCAATGAGTCAAAGACTTCAAGGAGTCATTGATTGTGATGGGGTGAAATTAAATACTGTTTAATAGTTAAGTATGAGTTAAACCGTTCGTCAGGACTTCTGCTATGTATCTCCATTTTGAGTGGCCGGAAAATTTGTTTCCTTTGCATTTCTTTATGAAGTTGACAGATATTTTGACCAAGAGTGCATCTACCAAGAGTTTATTAATTCTCTTTTCTTTTATTTAAAATGAGTTACTTTAAAATACTGTAAAAATATTAATTTACGAATACTATGTTATTAAAAAAAGTAACTTCCATCTTGAATAAATGCCTTAAATATTTTTTTTGATGTGCTGGAATTTAATATTATAACTCCAGTTACATAAGCTAAAGTGGTTTCGTACTCCATCTAGAAGCTTAAATAGTTCAACATTTCAAAAAGGCAAATCATAAGCAAAATGTAATATCTATCTTACTTACTGTTTTTTGTCTTTTTATCTACATCTGCATACTACCCCGCAAGCCGCCTCAATAGGCGTGTGGCGGGGGGTGTTAGGACACCAGCCGTTTACATATAAAAAGGATACGCTCTAATGAAATTACGCCTAGCATTTATTAAAGTCCCTTATTGTTCGGGGGAAAAACGAATTCCCATACCTATCCGTTCGGCAAAATATCTCTCTTAATTTATCGTTTCTGTCGGACCTGGAAATATAGTGGGGTTCTAATATGATGTTCTCCGTGTCGCTCTTAAAGATATCTATTCTTAATTGCTCAAGTAATCTAAGCCTAGCGCGCAGCCTCCGAGTCTCTCCGAGTCTAGTTTATTTGTGTATTTATTAATTCATTAATACATATTTGCGCATAAAAAGCTTATTTATTAGCCTATTCATTGAAAATCAACCGCCATGCTTGAAATGCGCATTGAACATACATTTGTATTCACGATTAAAAGAAGAAACTCTTATTCAATGCGGTGTTCTTTAAATATCGTAGGTTGTAAGGATAGTAGACAGCGGGTGAATCCCAGGACCTACCTATAGTGCGAGAATTGGAGCGAAGCCAAGAAGAAAAGGAGAGGAAAGGTAAAGAATGCAGAGGAAGCTATGGCGATAACGAGAGCGTTCAATGGGTTCAATGATACGTTTGAAATGCACACGTGGCTGTCTAATGCGCCTCCATTTGGAAGCCAGCGCGAATAACACTCAGGGAAGACAAGCGGCCAGTAATCCGTCACTGGCTTCGACGATGAGTCCATCACATTACTGTGTTCGAATTTCCCTCGTCGTTGCCTTGGAATAGTATGCCATAAGAGAGAAGGCCTATTTTTCTCCAGAGCGCTAGTGGCGACGTTCCGTTTGTTGGGAAACTTTTTTCCCCCATAGTACATGCATTACCTATCGAACTCCGGCGTGCGCGGACCGACTCTATTTCGTCCAGTATTCATAGGTCCGATTTCGAAGGAGACTCCGATCCCTCCGCGGTAGCCTAGCGTGTACCCGTGGGAATATTACTTTGCTAGTCAGCCAGTCCGACAGCAATTGCTAGCGACTTTCAGGTTCGGCTGAGTACGCCCGGTACAGAACCCTGCCGGTTAGATTATCCTTCCATACTCGAGGACCTGGATTCATATTCCGAGAGTGACGGAGTATTTCAAGTTGAATACCGATCCCTACTTGGGTGATATTTTAGAGACACGTAGTACTCCATCCGTCCGTTAAACTGTGGAATTTTGGATTCCAGGATCCCTGATGATAATGGGCGAGTCATCATCAGAACCCATAGAGTTCCTTGAGAGAAACTTACCCGGTGGAAAACCCAAGACCTTTTCAATTATATTTGTTCACTTTCATTTAGAAATGTTAATTTTCCTTAGTTAAATCGTTACTTGTGTTATCGAATGCCTCATTGAAGTCATTCTAAAATCTCTCCCGTAAAATTATCCTAGGCATTTCTCGCAGCATTCAGTCTTCCTATAATATCCAGGCAACTGAACAATAAAAAAATCTTCGGCGCTCCCCAGCCTCTCATCCCAATATCCTTCAACTGTTCCACCTTCTTTCCACTCCTCACACAAAAGTGTCCCCTCCCCCCACATCTTCAGTTCTTTTTCTCTCTCTCTTTCTCTTTCCTATCCCTTAATGCGATATCGAGATTTGAGTTCTATAGGCCCCCAAAACGCATGAAACGAAGTGGTTCTTTTGAATTACTCAGGGCCGCATTTCGATGGGTTTCAGACAGCAACAAAGTGGCGAACAGGCATAATAATAATTTATTTGTCCAAGGATCTTACAAAAGAAAGATATAAGACGCGTCATAAAAAATTATGTAAAAGTGCAAAAATTACAATTTCATATGGTATTTGTTGGTCACAATAGGTGCCAATGAAGTCACACACATTGCAGATAGATAATATTTCAAAATAGAGAAAACATATATATGCAGAGCTTATACTCTTTTGTCCACTAGAAACTCATCCATGCTATAATAGCCAGATCCAGCTAGAAATAATTTTAACTTCCGGATAAATAACTTTATAGAGGGTATAGATTTGATGTAACTAGGCAGATTATTATAGATGATAGAAGCAGAGTGGTGTGGATCTTTCTGGGAGTGATAAAATAAATACTGATGGATATGTATTTTTTTCTTTTCCGCGAGTGTTATGGTGATGGAATTCTGTGTTCTTTATGAATAGGTCTGGATTGAATTTTACGAAAGTGGCACAGGTGAGAATGCAGAGGGAGGGTAAGGTCAAAATCTTTGAAGAGATGAAGAGAGAACTCAATATAAAATTAGGCAATAGGCATATTAGGCAATAGGTATATTACAAAACGCATTAAGAAAGAAAAAAGCGCAACCCAGTTCCAATGGCGATCACAGATTGCGATGCTGTTTGTTCTCTCGGGGGCGAGTTACGCTGCATGACATGAAGGAACTCTTCACAGTTTCAATGCCGGCATGGTATTATGGCAAATTGTACAAAGAAACTTTGAACTTTTCCTGACATTTATTTAATATATGACAAAAATGTTTTTCAAATTTAGCATGCCAACATCAAGGTCGCTGATAGCCACGTGTTAACTTTGAAGAACAAAGATGACGATGTCACATTCATTAAACTTGTGAGGGTAAGTGAATAAAAGGTTTATAATTATATTTTGTCTATATGAACTTCCACAAAGTTAGCCCATGGTAGTAGCAATAATTCGGTATGAAATTCACCGATTGGGAATCCGTGTGTATTGTACAATAACTTCCGCAAGTTTTTCCGTGACTGCGTGAATATATGAGATGAGATAATATGAGAAATCCCTCATTTCCGTCTGTATCCTGATTTTTTTTTAATTGTACTTCAAATGAATTCCACTGATGACATGTTTTAGCTGCTGGGAAGCAAGTGCTAGATTATAAATATGAAAACTGGTGGAGATTAATTTTTTATTTGTATCTAGTAAAATTGAAAAAAGAAAAAAATTTTAAGCCTATTTAAGTTTCGTTTCATTGACAAGGTGCCAGTCTTTTCCCACGCTAGACACTAACAGCGCGGGTGACATTTACATCTCGGATGACCTTTAAACTCGCATGCGAGAGCAGTTTCGTGCAATAAAAATTTAACCCACGCATTCATTAACGTCAAGGCACGAAGGGTAACTGTCGTGCCACAAACTCGTAATGAAAAATAATTTGAAAATTTATTTTCTTTTGCTACACGTTGAGTTGAGCTGCTTTGAGGCCACTGCAAACATAGATGGAACACGGTAAACTGAGAAAATGGATTTTATGCTCATGTATGACATATTGTTATCCAGTGAATGGATCAACACGTTCACGCCAAAGGCCATCGCATATTTGAAACGTTTCACCGCTAATGATACGAATTGACGCTTCGCCTTCATTCTTCTTAAACAACTTGCAGCTATTAGCATTTATTTACAATTATTTATGTTTTATCTCATATTGAAGTACATTTGTCACAAAATGAAAAGACAGTGAAAACATAGGGACTATCCACTGTGCAAAATATGTAATACAATTCACTCTATATAACAAATACACATTTGCATTAAAACACAAGGAAAAAGAAAAACCTCAACCAGAGTAGATAGTTTCATAAATATTTTTAACCTTAGGAGACCCTCTGAGCCACAACAGGCTCATCAGAAGGTACTCTCCAATGCCGCTCCAATAAAGGTTATTGATCGCTAAGCGCTTAAAAATAATTAAATACAGTGGCTGACAACGTTTGTGACACAAGGGGATGAGGGGATGATATGAATGAGTGAGAGATGAAAGAATGTGGAATGTATGCTTCGGTAATGGACATGTATGAAAGGAACGTACGCCTCTTTGTTATTGCCCCATCGAGAAAATGGATGAGAGTCGAATAACGACACTGATTTATGAAAGGGAAGAATGAATAGTGTTAGAGGGAGATGTGGATGTGTGTGAGGGAATGTGCTGTAAGAAACTCTTTAGAGAAGGAATATTAGGAGTCTTTTAAGAACAGAATATCGCGAATGAAGCAATACATGACTATAACTGATGCTAATGAGCTCTGCAAAATAATAAGTATGTTACGTGAGAAATTATTGAAACAGAACCAGTTTCCGAGGGATAACTAGATGTGCCTACCTCGAAAGAACACAGCGTGGCGTTTGTGCACGTAACACGTATAATACTTACGGATACCGTTGTCTAACAGGGAAAAGGTATAAACAGGAATGGTAACCAAAAATAAAAGAGGAGGTTATTTTCTGACAGTAATGTCACATTAAACAGCATTCGGAAAAAATACATTGATTCAAAACAATTAAGAAATGAAGACACTAAGCTTATAATTCTATGTGTCTTAGGATTGTTATCTACTCCTCAGCTATTCCATAGTCCAAAGGCACCGGCCTGCCACGATGGAAACACAGGTTCCCTCCCAGTCACCGAAGTTAAACGTAGTTGGGCTCGGCTCAGATTCGGATGCGTCACTAGAGTTGCCATGAATGCAAAAGTTACGAAATATTTGTTGGCATTTCGGTTTTTATACGCCATTTTAAGAGAACAAACTGTCCGGGATCGGTGCGACGATATCTAGAAGTGTAGTATACAACCTCAAAGTATCGAAATGTCAATAAAATCGAGATGAAAGAGGTAATACGCTGATTGAGAAGCGAAATATCACAGAAGAATTATTCACAGCGCACTAAAATGGTATTCGGGTGTTGCAATGTTAGGGTGGGGTACTTGAGTCACCGCGAACCTCGGTTAGGCCCCCGTCGCCTACCTTTACCCACGCGTTATATGGAACCCATGTACTTCCGTAGGTGTACTGCATTCGGCAGTCTCCGGAGGCGGTGGCGGCTCCTCACGGCTCATTCCTTCCTTCAAACCGACGTGGAATACCGTTTTATTGCTCAAATCTCCTCTCTTCTCGTTCCTGGAGCACTCCTCATCCCGCCCCCCTCCCCCTTAAACTCCCGCCCCTTCCCCCTGCCCCGCTCGCCGCCCCCACATTGGTTCATTTTCAAAAAAGTGGGAAAAAATATTCTTTTTCTTGTGAAATTCTACCTTCCAAATAAAGTATAAATAACAAGTTTCAAAATTTTTACGAAAAAAAGGGAAAATAACTGTCTCAAAGAGAAATTATTGCAGCACAGAATGAGTGATAAACGGAAAGCCAAAGAATTTGAAAGACTTTGAACTCAGTAGATGTAGTATGTGATATACATCAAAATCGCTCGCAGTAAATAATGACTTATCGGGAGCGTGGTGGCCTAGTGGGTAGAGCGCTTGGATCGAAGGGTCCCGGGTTCAAATCCGGGTGAAGCCTTTGAACGCCCCCGAGCAAAAAATCCTCGGAGTGCGAGGTGGCCCAGGGAAAGGAACTGGCCCCCCTACCCTGAATGTGTGAAATTCACACGCCTGTGGCTTAGTCCGGGGTGAGCTCTACCTTCAACTATCCACACCAACCTTCGGGTTGAATCACTGAGTGAGTGAGCTCATGGCATTGAAGAGATTGCCTTTATAATAAATATATCTATCAGTTCTTATAATAAATTCATATGCATAAGTATGCGTCACGACGGGGGCCTAACCGAGGCTTGAGTACCCACCCCCCACGACGACATTCCAACGCCCAAATACCATTTTGGTGCGCTATGAAAAATTCTGCGGTGATATTTCGCGTCTCAATCCGCGTATCACCTCTTTCATCTCGGTTTTATTGGAATTTCGACACTTAGGGGGCGTTTCGGAACCCCTATTTATTGTCACACCATCCCCGGACAATTCTCTAAATATTTTCTCTGAAAATACCGCATGAAAACCGAAACGCCAATAAAAATTTCGAGACTTTTCCATCCACGGCCACTCTAATGCGTCACCCTCGAATTCCTCTGTGAGCTGATGTCTTTGTCTGCAAGTGGCAAGCATAGAGCGCGGAATGACCTCAGCCGCCGAATCACTATCACCTAATGTAAAGAACTTCTCCCATGTTACCTTTACTATATTTTATCTCTACTAAATTCAATAAAAAATAATGAACGATAAGAAATGGAGTAGTATGTAAGCAGGGGAGATAAAGTGCTTAAAAATTATAGCCGGAAAGATTAGAATGGGCAAAGAGAGAATTATAGACATCAGAGTTGAAATTGGAGTGAGCAGCTTGAAATAAAGTAGAAGGTAAAAGATTAAAATGGCTGGGGCACTTAAAAATAATGAAAGACGGTAGAATACCCAGAACACGAGAAGAAGAGAAAGATAAAGGGAAGCGGCACTGACGAAAGTCAAGTAAGCGATGAATAAATGAAGTTCGAAGGAACTAATAGAAGGACATATCCTGTAAGGAAGTTAGTAAAGAGGAAACTTAAGAATGACAGAAAAGGGCAGAGAAGCTTGGTTAATATCTTGACCCAAATTTGGTGTAACAGGAGCCGCTACGGATTTTCAAAAAGTTCCATTTAAGCACTTCAAATATTCTTCTTTTCTTTGTGCTGTCTAAAATCCATGTTATTTTCCTTCCACTTCTGCGCTTACCCAGCAGCCGTCTATAATCCCTCTTCAACCTCCCACTACCCCTCCATGCATCTTCTAACAACGTCTACCGCCTACTTCCAGTTTTTACCAAGAATACCACTTCCCACTACCAAATCTCACGGATCTTCATTTGCCTCCCTAATACCTACATCCTAACCTACATCTAAAACGCTTTCAGTCAATGCCTCTCTCCTTTTTAATGACAACCAAGTTTCTGAAGAATACTGCTCTGTACTCCATTTGAAAGCTGAAATAAATCTTTTCTTCCTGACATCGCTCAAATTTCCCTCAGTTTATAGACTAATAATTGATTTCCAAGCAGGAAAGGAAACGACAATGTTGGAGGATCTTCTTGAAACCTCAGAGTATCTCTCAAATTAATCCGCCATTAAATAATTGCAATCAGTAAATAAATACTTTGCTAAGGGCAGACGAATAATATTTTTTCCCACACTTGAAAAATAGCTTTGGTCAAATACGATGGACTTGAAATTCAAGGCATGAAACAAAAATAGGGATATGAATTCGAGTAGGCGATCTCTGTGCATTTATCCAAGATGATAGCGCAGTTGACAGTTAAAAAAGCAGCCAATCAGCAAACACACCCAGTGCCGCTCGGGGAAGGGAATCAAGTGACCTAAGAATTCGTGATGGTGACTTTTTTTTATATAATGAGATCTTGAAAAATCGTTTACTTTTCATTTCTCTCCAAGCCGAATCAGTATATTTCAACTATTATCTTAGATTGACTTTAAGGGCAAAATACATTAACACTCCTTGTTTCTAATGCATTGGTAGAATGTAATATAATGTATATAGTGAAGTATACTCAATATCTCCGTCGGGTCAAAATTAGCATAGCTGTCACGACGACTGCTTCGCTAAACGTCACGTCGCGTCGGTAACAATGACGGTTTTGACACGTTTTTCGGGATACATCCCGAATAGACTCAACTACCAGAAGACGCACGCCGGGAAAGCATCAGACCTTTCTTCAGTGTAGTAAAATTTGGACAAATTTCACCTTCCGATAGGTGTTTTTAAGGTTTTTGCTACTGCATTAATAACCGTATATATCGTAACTTCCGTAGGACATAGGGTGGTTTATGTAGGAGAATACTCCTTCCGTGCCACACGCCCTTGAAGTGGCTTGCAGGACACAGTGTAGAAGTAGATCTTCTTTTTCCGCAACTAGAACAATGACCTCGTCACGAGAATCCATTGTTGTATATCCATACTCTCCACCAATACGATTATAAAAAAACAACAACGAAAAACAATCATAAAAATTCTTCCCTAGTATTCCAAAGGAGGAGATCTTCAAATAAAAAAGTACTGCGCCACTAAAAAGATACTTACGAATGAATTCATATTCGCCGTCTATCTAAAAAAAAAAAGTTATAAGTCACATTAAAGTGCATACGCATCGAATACTCCGGAAATGATTTTCCAAAATAATTAAAAATCAACGTTTAAAAAATTGTTGGGAATTAGGCACACTTATCCTGGCTGCTGTAGCCAACAGCTGATTGTCCAACCAAGCCTCGGATAAACTGCAAGCAGAAACCCACGCACCATTAGATAGGATAAGCAAGGGGGCAGACAACAAGTCAAGGGTTCAGGCTCTTTTTCATTGTGAGGGATGGTCGGAGATGAGATAAACCCCTGTGATACACCAGCAAGGGTAATGGGGGAGGGATCCCATCGAAGGCATCCGCCCACGCAAATTCCTTCCCTCATCGGATGGACGGATTAGGAAGGAATTCCCCCAGCCTTGTTTATTATTCTGGTTTACAATTTCCCTCTTTTCCTCCTCTTGTCAACTAATATAATAATAAGGGTCGGCACTGAAGGGTAAGGGATTGCAGACAATTCAAGCATACCGATGCATAATGTATCATGCCGACGTATACGGTGAAGCAAGTTCATTGACAGGCGTGCATTGTGTATACTGCTTATAGGCAGTAAACATACACGCTGAGTATATTCCGCGTAAACTGATGACATGCATGCGTGTTTCATCACGCATACGCGTTGTATATGGATATACATTTTGCTTGCTCATTGGGTTGACTGCTACAGTGTACTGCAGGTAGGTCTAATTTTGTATGTATTAATAAAGGGTGATACATGGCGTACAATAACAGTAAATGAGGTCACAAGGCGAATCTCGCTCCACTGGTGTCTTCGGTATTTTAGCGATTTAATTTTTAATGCTACGGCATTACTATGTATTTTACACCACAGAAACATACATAATCCTCATTCAGTTCTTAACACGGTGGCAAGTTTACTTAGAGAGAAAAATTTTTATGCAAAAACCCCATTACATAATGCAAATAACTTGTGTCAATAAATCAACAATGGACGGACAAACAGCCAGTGCCCTCCGGAAGTGAAAATATCCAACCAGACTCCACCTCACAGACCCGAAAGCCGGGCAAGGGAGAAGAGGTAGCTGATAGTAGAAATTAGACTGAGGCATCACAATTGGTTGGAGGGTATATTTCGAGTTAATGACTTCTTGAAGAGGGTGATCGAGGGGAGACGTGTGGGAGATGAAAGAGATAAATAGGAATCTTGGGCATTATAAAGAGAGGCACAAGACACGAGTAGTCTAACAATAATTGGGATTTGATGCAGGAAGAGAGACAGCTGTAAGAAGAAAACATTAGAGGAAACTCCCCGCGGTAGAGAAAATCATAAGGATGACTTTCCATGGACATACCATCTAGCGTATGGTTCCCCATGCAATTTCTTGCAGCGCGCTGCGACACGGGAATATTAAAACTATTAAAATGCGCAATCGGCCTCACTAAATGAATCAGTTAAGTGCAATTTCATGCACCGGAATAGTCGCAGTACTATAATAACTTGACAAGAAAATGCAGAATGGATGTAATTTCCCACAAAACAGCATTATTCTAAAAATTATTTGACAAATTGGGCGCGGTAGCCATATTACATGGATCATTGTTCGCGAAGAAACAGACTTCACTTTCGCGCGACAAGACGCCATCTACTATCCTATAAAATCCATAGGATCGACACGATATTACTTTGGTATGAAATATGTTAAGGCGTCTCTAAGATTAAATTAAATTTTCTTATTTATTTTTCATAAGCGCGTTAATTATGGAAATAAATATCATCAATCAGATAGTCAACCACACCTTGTTAACATAAAGGCGAAAGATGAAGTGAAGAATATAGGAGTTACGATAACTTCGGACCTATCGTGGGGAACACATATAAGAAATATTTGTGGCAGAGCTCTGAAGAAGCTAGGATTCGTCAAGCGTATTGTGGGAAGATTTTCGGATGAAAAAGTAAAAGAGAGGTGCTATTTCGCACTCGTCCGGCCACACCTTGAATATGCAGCAAGCATATGGGATCCGGTGCAGAAAGACTTAATTCGGGAACTTAATTAAATACAAAGGAAAGCTGCGCGATTCGTCAAAAACTGCTACGGGCGTACAAACAGCGTTACGCAGATGTTAAACGAATTAGGCTGGGAGCCGCTAGAGACTCGGAGGCTGCGCGCTAGGCTTAGACTGCTTGAAAAATTGAGAATAGATATCTTTCAGAGCTACACGGAGATTATCATATTAGAACCCCACTATATTTCCAGGTCCGACAGAAATGATAAATTAAGAGAGATATTTTTCCAAACGGATAGGTATGGGAATTCGTTTTTCCCTCGAACAATAAGGGACTTCAATAAATGCTAAGCGTAATTTCATTAGAGCGCACAGTGGGCTCAAATCGAAAATCGCCGGACAAAAGTCCAAAATTGCTTTTTTTGAGATATCAACTTGAAACTTGGCACATATACACACAAGTGATTATTGATTATTGAATGGTAAGCCATTTCTCATAGGTATTACCCGTTACTTAGATACAGAGGCTCAAACACGACCAAATTTCCAAAAAACCGCCCGCTCTCATTTTTCTTCGAAAATCTTAAAAGTTGAGCAGATATAGGAGTAATGCAAGGATTTTTATGAAATAAAAAATATTACCATTTATAAACAAGGTACTTCACCTATACTATGCATAACTTTCAGACATATTTGCTCATATTTGAGTGCTATTATGTCACAAAATGGCGGACCCTTTTTTTAGACAAAATTGTACATAAAGTAGACAATATAATCCTTATTCGGAAAATGGTCTCTGGGATACTTCATCAGAGTATGAACTAAACATATTTCTAGATTATTCCGTAAAAATATTTGAAAAAAGTTTGCGACGCCGAGAATAAACTCGATTTTTCGATCGCGCGTCGCGGCCCGGCTCCGCGCAGCGGGACCTGGAAATACAGTGTTCCCCGTTGGGTTGTTCAAGTTGTGTGGACATTAACTCCTCGAATTCAACTTTTTCAGGCTATGCATGTTGTCACTGATTTCTAAAGGTTCTAAACTGAAGATTTTGCGAGGACCTTGGATCGAGAGAATGGATCTGTGAACGCGTAACTGCGGTACATTTCGTTTTCTTTGGATAATTTTCGGAATCATGCTGCAAATTATGAACGTCTTTCAACTCTTGAGAAAGAATGCGGGTTCTCAGGGTACCATGCAAGTTTTCCATAATAAGGCAACATTTTGGATTCCCTTCTTTCCCTTCACCCTCTCCTCCCCCACCCCGAACAACACCCTCCGCCTTTTCTCCCCGAGGAGGGTGGCGCGAAAAGGAACGTTTTCTGACACCGGGCTGCCGTTGACGGGAAATAAGCGGGTATTTCCATTGGCGCCCTTCCTTTAAGAAATGCATATTGACAGGCAGTTGTAGTTTGGTTTTGGTGAAGTAATGTGGTGCCTGTGCTCTCGTGAGTTTGGAAAACCCGGAGTATCTGGTTATTTGGCTCGTGAAATACTGACATATTTCCTGCTTCAGTTCCCTGTGGTGACAGCAGTATTGTTTATTTTATTAAAAGTATACCTCTTTTTTAAGGTAAGCAATTTATCTTAATTTCTTCTTTCCCAACAATGATGTTTTTTACCCATATTATGCTTCGTAGTTTTTTCATTAGTGTTCATATATGTTCTGTTAACTTCTCTTGGAATTTCTTTTACCACGCGTACTTACTGCTTACTATTATTTCAAAGTACCATCATTTTTTTCTTTTATCGTTCGTATATTATATTTTCTTAAATTAGTGCACCGTTACACAGGTTTTTCCTCAAACGTGCTGTGATATGCCTTCACACCAGATCACGCGTCTTGAGCTCTATTAAAAAGTAACGGATATGAAGGGAAAATCATTAAATTTCAAGAAAAATATTTGATTGTATATTTGTCACGAAGATTAGATTTAGGGTCACATGATGACGCTCTAAAAAGTCTTCGTAAATTCATTTGGATTAGTTTTTTGGTGCCCTACATGAGAATATCTGAAAAGTGTTCCCGGAATAATGAGCGATATTTGCTGCATCATTATGATTGGCTCAATGAGTCAATCAGTTTGCCTGCTAACGTGCGTCATTATTTACCAAGTACTTCTACGGCGGCTGGTATGTATTTTTCTACAAATCTCTAACGCATTTATTTAACGACATTATTTTTACTTTTTAACCTTTAATATTGAAAATTTACTTTATCAGGCACATAGGGAAGGCCAGGAAAAAAAATTTAGGTGTTACATCTGCGTAGCAAAAACTTCCGAAATGAATAACATAACAGCCATGAAAAATCGACCGGCAGCTGTAGATAAATATTTTTCTGGTTTATCGACGCTGCAATGCTACATTCGTTTTTTTAGTGTCTTTTGCATATTTCGTATCAACTGTGGTTTAAGCAATAGCAGGTGAGAATACATCAAAGCTCAAGGTAGAACTTTTAATTGCTTTAATCCAAATTATTCTGAAAAATAAATCGCTAAGTAATAATTAAATTCCTTTCTAGTCTCGTGGTTATCTTAAAATATAGCTGTGCAAAGGAAAGGATATAATACAGTAGACTTTCAGAGAAAGGATGGGTTTATTCGTAGATGTGCAATGGCCTGGAACAGAAAATACGAATTATGGAAATACAGCTAGACGTTTCTTTGATTCTCCTAAACTGGCAGCTGATGTAACAGGTAATGTTGTAAATCCGCTTATATGCTCAGAGATAGCGGTCAATGACACGTATTACACTCAAATCAACAGTAAGTTTACTTTTTGAGTAGTATACTTCTGTTATCGAGGCTAATTCATGCCTTCTTATATTTTCATTTCAGGAGTTGAGTATGAGCTTATAATAACATATTCAATTATTCTGAAGGCAATTTCAAGTGGCCAACCACTAAACAACCAGGAAAGTTCACTGTACTGCCTGAGGACGGCCGAATTATACGTTGAGCTCTATCCCTGGTACTACATGCCGACCACGGTCCATAAAGTGCTCATACATGGCGCGGAAATTTCGAAAGGGGCAATTCTTCCCAAAAGCCAGCTATCCGAAGAGGCGATGGAGGCTCGCAATAAGGACGCCAGGATATTCCGAGAAAGATTCACGCGGAAACGCTCCAGGATGGCCTCCAATGAGGACCTATTCAAAAGACGTTTGATCATGTCCGATCCATTGCTTTCCTCCACCATTACTTTGACTGCTAAGGCTCATAGGAGGCTTCCGAAGGAATTACGGGAACTATTACTAATAGAAGACAAAGAAGAAGCAATAGAATCAAACAACGAGTATGAGTAGTAATTACGATTCGTCCGAGGACTAACAATTTAGCTTGAAACGAACAATCGGCAAAGAAAGTTGGGTCAACGGTGTTATAGTGACGGATTCGCGGGGATGGTTTAACGTGGTTAAGAAAAGGATAGTGAAAAGGCGATCACATTGTCAGGAGCCCGCTACCCACCACCCTTTGCTAAACCGCTCCCTTACCCACACTTGCTAATCCCTCATTAGAACACTGCCGACCCAACTTCCTCTCCTTAAATTTCTCCGGGTATTCCCTGCTTGGGTTTTTTCCCCTTCATTGCATCAAACAGACATCCTCTCACCTTCATTTCTCATGGAGCGCGTCGGTACACGTAAGTCCAATCCATCTCCTATAGCTGTTTCTTCATTTTCTTAACCATTCCTAAATATAAACCTAGTGAGTTGTTTCAGAAATATGTCAACTACCTGAAGATGACTCGGTGAGTTAAAACTAAGGATGCTCTGAGGGTGAAAATCATTTGAAAAAATGATATTAGTTCTCTTTTCAGTATCTTACAAGTAAGGGCATTTCATTTATGTTATTAAATTGATATTTAACGGTACTGGGAACATCAAAAGGAATGTAAGCCACTCTCATTAATTGCCATCCTATTTTCAAAATACTTTCTCTTTTATCGCCATATTCTTCGTAATATTTGGCGCATAAAATTCAATGCAGAACAACATCAGTTTTTCAGTTTTGTTTAATATGTTATCGATGAATCTAATTGTGTTTTCATCTATGTATATTCCTTTACTTTTCGTCGAGAGCATTGTAATTTGGCATAATTACATTGTGTGCTTAGTATTGCGAAATAAAAATGCTAAGTCACTGGAGACTCAAACTTAAATTAATTCATCCCTCAAACATAATGATCTAGTATGTCACTCATAACAAAGATATTACACCGCAGAGATTTTTGTAAAAACTCATGAAATCATGCCGATTTTAAACTCAAGCTTGAATTGCATTGTAAGAAGCTATAAAGAATGATATTGGGAGAATGATTCCCTTTAGGTAATTCCCTAAAATAATAAACAATTATTTTAGAATATCAGTTCCAACCTATTTGTAGGAGAGTAACTACTATTATTATTTCTGGCGTATCGAAGAGTCAGATGACGAAGAGTGTCAACAAGTTGTAATTTGCTAAGCAGGCAATGTTATTTTACAGGCTGCACATTGTCATAAATCGTTCCTTTTCGCGCCACCCTCCTCGGGGAGTAAAGGCGGAGGGTGTTGTTCGGGGTGGGGGAGGAGAGGGTGAAGGGAAAGAAGGGAATCCAAAATGTTGCCTTATTATGGAAAACTTGCATGGTACCCCGAGAACCCGCATTCTTTCTAAAGAGTTGAAAGACGTTCATAATTTGCAGCATGATTCCGAAAATTATCCAAAGAAAACGAAATGTACCGCAGTTACGCGTTTACAGATCCATTCTCTCGATCCAAGGTCCTCGCAAAATCTTCAGTTTAGAACCTTTAGAAATCAGTGACAACATGCATAGCCTGAAAAAGTTGAATTCGAGGAGTTAATGTCCACACAACTTGAACAACCCAACGGGGAACACTGTATTTCCAGGTCCCGCTGCGCGGAGCCGGGCCGCGACGCGCGATCGAAAAATCGAGTTTATTCTCGGCGTCGCAAACTTTTTTCAAATATTTTTACGGAATAATCTAGAAATATGTTTAGTTCATACTCTGATGAAGTATCCCAGAGACCATTTTCCGAATAAGGATTATATTGTCTACTTTATGTACAATTTTGTCTAAAAAAAGGGTCCGCCATTTTGTGACATAATAGCACTCAAATATGAGCAAATATGTCTGAAAGTTATGCATAGTATAGGTGAAGTACCTTGTTTATAAATGGTAATATTTTTTATTTCATAAAAATCCTTGCATTACTCCTATATCTGCTCAACTTTTAAGATTTTCGAAGAAAAATGAGAGCGGGCGCTTTTTTGGAAATTTGGTCGTGTTTGAGCCTCTGTATCTAAGTAACGGGTAATACCTATGAGAAATGGCTTACCATTCAATAATCAATAATCACTTGTGTGTATATGTGCCAAGTTTCAAGTTGATATCTCAAAAAAAGCAATTTTGGACTTTTGTCCGGCGATTTTCGATTTGAGCCCACTGTGGAGCGTTTCCTTTTTATATGTAAACGGCTGGTGTCCTAACACCCCCCGCCACACGCCTATTGAGGCGGCTTACGGGGTAGTATGTAGATGTAGTTTCACATAATTTTTTCCACAAGTCACAATGAATTCACATTACAAATGACAGTACTACCAGTGCCGGCCTAAGCATTTAAACAAGTGTGAGCAAAACTTTACTTTGCCAGGTGTAATTACAACCGTAAATTGTGGTATAATTTAAAACATAGTTCCTTTTAATTGATTGATGACAAGAATGCTAATGAAGAAAATTGTTAATTAGTAGGTTTTATTGATTTAATTATAAATGCTGGAAGCTAGTAACATTTTCCAATTTTCATACTTTCTATCCCTTTTCATATTCATTAATAAGTCGCTGACTGGCCGCCTGTGCCTTTTGCTCACGTAATCCCACTCCTTGGGGTTTAGAATCAATGAGAGAAAAACGAAATACATGAAAATGTCGGGCATGGAAGACAGAAGATGGACTCAAAACGTTACATTTGGGCAGTACAACTTTGAAAATTTAAAATATTTCAGTTACCTCGGTACTAATATAAACTGTAAGAACTCATTGACAGAAGAGATCAACAAGAGGATAATGGCTGGAAATAGGACTTACTTTATTAATAGTAAGCTCCTGTGAGTCCTGAACTCAACTCTGTTATCTAAGGAGATGAAAGTCAAGATCTACAAGACACTTATCAGACCGGTCATGACATACGGAGCATAAACGTGGACCATCTCTGCTGGAAATGAGCAATCTCTGCGGATATTTGAACGTAAGGTTTTGCGAAGGATATATGGTCCCGTAAACAGATGGGGTAACATGGAGGATAAGAACAAACAGGGAAATAGAAAATATTATCCGAGGCGAAGACATAGTGAGATTTGTGAAGACCCAACGGTTAGCTTGGCTAGGTCATGTGGAAAGAATGAGTGAAGAAAGGATGCCTAAGAAGTTGCTACATGGAAATATGGATGGAAAGAGAAAAAGAGAAAGACCAAGGAAAAGATGGATGCAGGATTTGGGAGGAGACATAAAGGCTATGAGGATCGTAAGATGGTGGGAGAAAGTGCAGAACAGGAGAGAATGGACAGGCGTCTTGAAGGAGGCCATAGCCCATACCGAGCTGTAGTGCCGAAGAAGTAAATAAGACCACTCCTTGGACCGTCACTGAGCTCACCTAACGCGAAGAGCAAAATCACCCCTGCCGCCAGATATCATAGTTAATTATTCATATAAGAGAATGGGGCCACTTAGTTCACTTTACAGCTCCTTTGCTTGTTAGTAGGACGGGTGGTACTAAAAAAGTACCGGTATTTTTTTATGAGTATTCAAAAGCAATAATACTTCTCGTCCGGTAGTACCAACGAAAAAATACCGGTATTTATGTGACTCATTAAATATTTAAATTAATTATAAATTATCACACGTTTCACCCTAATTTCCTGGTATTTCGGCCAGTTAGAATATCAGTCCAAAAAGATACTCAGGAATTTACATCCATCGTCTTATTTAATGAACATTCATCGCGATAGAAATATCTAACGAGTCGTTCATCGAAACGGTCAGAAACCCGAAAAAACCCCCAACATTCATCGGGAATAATATACATCGGCTATTCAGTAAATACTTTTTTTGTGACGCTGTACGTTAGCGCTCGTCGCTTTTTGTTGGAATGATTTTAAATCACAAGAAGAACGATCGGTATTGTTTTAATGTTGTGGTCAGTTAAAATCCCTTGTTACAGAGATCAATCCTTGCGGTCGCATTAACGTTTAACTTACAGGAATAAATATTTGTGTTTATACGGTTCAAAATCATCGATAAACTGGTGTTCGGCATGCGTCAAAAATGTATACTTACCTATTATATCAATCATGATAACAAACATATTTTAACTTCACGGTTAAGTAAATAAGAAAAAAAGACAGACATATTACGAGAATATTTGAAAATTTAGCGTAGTCAGTTACGTTAGTTGACGCAACATGGCAGCGCTGTCGAAATACCGGTATTCTTAGTACCGGTACCATCGGTAGTACCGATGTGAAATACAGGTCGGTACTACCGGATATAAAAAAATAGTAATCGGTACTACCGAATACCGGTATTTTCTACTAGTCCGTACTAGTTAGATCCTCAGAGTATAACCGGTGAGAATTTAAAGGACTCCGCCGATGGAACTTGCAACGAAAGTAGCGGGTGTGCGCAAAATACATTGAACCTTCATAAAATAGCATTCGTAGCAACCATTTGGACATTCATTAAAAACTATGTTGGTAGCGTTCAATCCAACAACATGCTTACAAGCTGGCTGCTGGTGGTCGCAACCTAACTGGACGCCATTATAGATTAGGTCATTCCTAAATTTTTTCAGCCGAATTTCAACTCCGTGGACGCCATTTGATGGACATCACGAGAGATGTGCGAAAACATTTCCTGGCATCAAAAATATATTTTGGACTCAATTAGATGAATGCAACAAATATTCATGTAATCATAAAGGTCAAACTTAGTCTCTATAAATTAAAAATGTTAACTGTAAATTAAGGCGGAACACTTCTCTTAATCCACGAGCAATTGAACAATTGATATCGCTTCAAGAGAAATTTTCGTTAAAGCGGCACTTCCATTCTTTTCTGGGAAATGATAGTTGTGAAAGTTATTCCCTTAGCCCTCCCCAAGTGTGTTTTTAACGTAACACGAGCACTCGAACTACCTTTTGTCTGGCTCCTACCATTTAACCTATCTGGCATGGGTGGCCCCACCAGGAGCAACTGCTCCTGCCAATCCATCTCTAGGGATCAATGAAACGCGCAGGCCCACCACGCCAAGGTTGTAGTCCAAGAGAAGGGAAAGCCGTACTCGGCATGATAATTTATACGAGTGTCACACTATCAGTTGCAATTTAAAATGAAAGCTCCCCTCTAGTTGAAAATGCAACAAATTAGGACGTACGAAATAGCCGCTATTAAAAAAATGTATTTGAGGTGGATAAATTTTACTTAGTTGATTATAATCCATAGGGTATGGTGACAAGCAAATTAAAACGCAGCTTAAGGTAGTTTGAGCGAGAAGTCCTCTCAAAGTATGTTACACAATATAACACCATTTGGCTAAAATGTCCCAAGTCAGCTTAGTGCCTCGATGGTAGAGCAAGGTACTTCGGCATTTTATTTTTCAGGGCGCCAGGTAATTTGGTAAAAATTACGACCCAAGTCCACAGGACACTAAGGATGATAAAATTAAAAATGTTAAGTCATTCAACGCTACGATCTCACAATTACCATTTAATTCCTCAAAATTCTCTCAGAATCGAAAAACATGTCTTTTCAGAATCAGCACAACTACCCAACCCCAAATGTTTATCAACAATCGTTTCTAAGAGATAAAATCCAGCCAAGGCCTTCACAAATTTATTTGTGAAATTTAATGCAAAATTGAAACGTATCATTATTCATTACAGTAATTTAAACTAAAAGTATATTTAGTTTAAATTGTTGTAACGATATTCGATTTGTTGGAATTACGATATTCGTAAGAATCGGCTCGAAGAGTGTAAAATACAAATACGCAGATAATAATTTACTTCTTTCTCGGAAAACTCCAGGCAGTGCATTGACCGAAACATTTACGGCGCTGCATAGGTTTTATACGGCAAATATTAGTTAGGTATACAAGTGTTAAAAGATGTTTCTTCGTCCTAATTACACCAAATTTTAAAATTAAACCAAAATTCCGTTTACCTATTCCCTTCCATTCTTCATGCCTGGGGCCATTACATCCACTGCCACACGCTGGAGCAGTGGCTAATATGGTAGATGCAGAACTGAGCCACGCTTATTCTTTTCCCTAATCGAAATGCTTGATCAGAAAGAAATCCCCCTAGTTTACAACCCAATTTTACGATTCCCCTTGTTTCTCCTGCCCATATCGGTCAACCAATAAAATGAAAAGCCCCCAGGTTGAGTTGGTTGGTCATTATATTATTGGCAGTCTCCGTTCGCTCGTGCTTTGCGTAAAGCCAGCGAAAATTGGTGGGGCGTGTTGACTTTTGGGAAGGCCGAAGCAGAGGTTATCGTATCTCTGACCTCTGACTGTTGTGTCGTAACTGCTGATTGGCAAACAGAGGGCTGCGTGGCCACACACAAAAAGGCCGGCGATGGATTGAATATTTTCCGAAACCGGAAAGTAGTGATGAATTTCACTGGACAGTAAAATTCAAAGGATACTCATGGTTAAGACTCTCGGACTGAATGCGTAGACCCTGAAGAGGAGATTTTCCCAAAATAGGGAAACCGCCTTTTTATTTCATATTTTCCGTTGCTGTTTTTGTTACATTTGAATGTACACCTGGTCTTCCACAATGGCAAATAAAAGCCTAAGGGTCAATCCATACCAAGTGGTCCAACACTGGCAGCTTGCCCATTTTAGGAAAATTTTCTATTTTGAGCGATGGTAACCACATACCAAGACAGTTCAAAACCATGTTTATTTCATTTATATTTTTTCTGGGAACAAACTGGAGGCCATTTTTCAATTTCGGTGCAGAGCATTTTCTGAATCGGCAAGCATTGCTGTTAACTTCTTTTTTCAACTCTGGTCAATTATAGGTCCCTTAAATACATGAGACAAAAACTGTTGTATCGTGTATTTATAGGACTACAAATTCATGTATGTATCTAACAACCTCGAATTGCCTATACTTCCTTAGTAGACGTGACAAAGGATTTCCTTGATTTTTTCCTCTCTTAGGAGGGATCACCTCCGAATATTTGTACGTCCTCAGCACTGGTAACTGGTCTTTTTTTTGAAGCTCCGAAGAATTTTTCCACATTCACCTAAGCGAAATTTTCCTCTCTCATCGTGGCATTCGAAAAGCCAAGAACGAAATTCTGGCGGAAGCTTCTGCGGTGTTTTTGTAACTTGAAGCTTTAGGGCTTACGGTGCTCCCCGTCGTTTGCTGTCTTCAAGTGACGACAAAAAGAATTTCAATGGAAAAACGCTGCTTCCCCAGGCTCATACGAGAAGTCAAGGAAGATGCAAAAACGTCTTCTCAATTTAGATAGAGAAGACGGCTATCCCGCTGCCAGGGGATGAAAAAGGTTGTCCCAGAGAGAACAACGTAAAGACGTGGCCCTAAAAAGGACCAAGGAGGAGATGAACCAGGATGAAGCTGTTCAACAAACATATTTTAGTTATCCTTTCCTCTTACATTATAATAAATCCGCCAAAAAGTAAGTATTCCCTACTCGATGGAAAAGTATTTTCCGGGTTGGTCCATTGGGCGGACGACAGTTTCGAGCGCATTCCAGCTCCCGTCTTCAGGTCCAACTGATCTGCAGAGCATCATTTTCTTCTATATATGCCTAGTCAGGTGCGCGCTGATACGTTCGGTTTGAATCCCATTGTTGGAAAAGCCGTTTGAAAGATGCAGGGAGAGGATAACCGTCTTCCCTGTTGAAGTTCTTTCCGTGGTTCACTATTTCTATTGCCTCCCTTATCAGCCGAGGGAAATATTTATTTTCTCTGGCAATGATTTTGGATTCGTGGAATTTAATCACGTGTCCGGGTTCTGACCATGCATGCTCCGCAACCGCGGAAAGGCGAAAATTTTTCTTTTCGGTTGCCTTACGATGTTCTTCTATTCTGATTTTTAGGGATCTAGATGTTTGACCGATGTGTGATTTACCACAGGTACACGACACTTCATACACTCCTTCGTAAATGTCACATGGGTGACGGTTATCCTCTCCCTGCATCTTTCAAACGGCTTTTCCAACAATGGGATTCAAACCGAACGTATCAGCGCGCACCTGACTAGGCATACATAGAAGAAAATGATGCTCTGCAGATCAGTTGGACCTGAAGACGGGAGCTGGAATGCGCCCGAAACTGTCGTCCGCCCAAATGGACCAACGCGGCCTTAACCCGGAAAATACTTTTCCAATTAATCACCGCGGAAGCCTCCGTATCATTCCCTACTCGATGATTCTACCCTTTAATACCCGTTGACCTCCCAATATTATTTATCACCTCACTTTCTCTGCTTCCTCCGATTTCCCCATACATATTTCCTCACGTTCCACAACATCTCCAACATATTTTCATCCCTACCAACCCAATATCTCATCCTACTAAAAAAAAACACGTTTCAAAAGCCAACAATCTACGCTCACGCTCCTTTCATGAGGTGGTTCCCCAATGAAACGGCTTCATTCTATTCATGAACAACCAAATCATACTTATCCCAGCTATTTTATTCTAAAACTTGAAGTTGCATTACCTTAAATGCGAGAATGGGATAAACTTGTTATAAAAAGCATTTTTCTACGCAATGTCAACGCCATTTTCGCAAAAAACCTATTCATAAAAAGAAAAAAGTAAAGAAAAATACGTGGATTCGATTGAAATAGCGCTGCTGTCGGCTCTAAAAAATTATTAATTAAAAATATACTCGTACTATTACACAAATAGTCCTATTCTGTGCCATAATTTTGTTTTCCAATAGATAATTCAAGCCATCAGTGAGATAAGAACTTTTTTAACAACGCAAACAAAAAGGTTGATTTAAGTATTTGTTTTGAATTATACACAGCCGCAATAATGGATCGGTAGAGCAGGACGTCCCGAACGATTGGTTACCAAGGTATTCATCTCCAAATGAGATGAATACCTTGATGCGAGATCATTGGTAAAAATTTACAGGAATATATTGTTTATAAAGTTATTTGACGCTACGACTAACAGTCCAAACCTCCTTAACCGACCAAGGAAAGAAACGAAATTTCACGATTTTTTTAAAGACCGAATCTGGTAAAAGGATATACGCTATGAGACCACAATTGCACGAAGGAGAGACATGGACGTTGACAGCGGAGGAGAAACGAACTTGGATGGCAAAGGAGCACTGGAGCTGGAAGAGAGTAATGAGGACCAAGCGGACGGATTGAATTACTAACGAATTTTTCCCCCGAGGACCGGAGGAAGAACGTAGCCTGCACGAGAAAAGGACGACCTCATCGGATATATGTTGAGACCTAGTTCGGCACAGAGCTTCATAGGAATTTAGAATGGGACGAACCACGGATGAAGATATCCGATGAGCATAGTTCCAGGTATAAAAGTTGGCTGGCATAAATTGGAAGATATATAAAAATACAATGAGAGACAATCTAGTATCATCGTGGGTTAACCAACTGCGCCACGGAGAGCAAGCTAATTTTCGCCAAATAGGCTAGCAACATCGAGTAGCGCTGCAAAATTGGTAGTCGTAACCTCGGCAAGACAACTTTAGGGTGTTTCAACCGTAAAATGGATTTAATTCAATTTTATTAATATATTTACTACCTTCTTTGAATAGTTATTGACCACTAATACATTGGTTAATTTATGGAGGTTTGGTCATATATTTTTAAGAAACTCAACTTTCTTTTTCCGCAGATGTTTCGCCTTTTTATTAAGGCTTCTTCAGGACTACAGTACAAGGCAAGGAATAGAGTTAATAATAATTATAATACTACAAAGATAAAAATGTTTTCAACCATAAATTTAGTACCTCAAAGGATTAACTTTCCTACCGCGACAATGGTAACGCAAAAACAAACTCTTCCTCTTAGTAACAAAATCAACATAAAAAACAAAACCAAAATGGAAAACCAAGCTAAACTTTTGTTTAAAAAATATAATAAGTGAAAATAAAAATATTTAAAATTAATAGTATAAAACATGAAATTAACAATTACAGATATCGTAACTTCAAATTTCAAATGTATATTATATATTTTACGAATATAAAAAACATGTTCGTATTGAAATTCTGGAGAACACTACATATTTATTATATTTACTATATATTATAATGTCTACTTAACAGAGAATTTTGTCCTCTGTTCAATAGAATCAATAAATTTACGACGCTTGCATGCTGAAGCCTAGAGACCTATAGCCGAACGTATCCCTCTCAGGGATCAGAAATCGTGATGGTGAAACTATTTAAATATATTCGATAACTCATTCGCCACCTTACTGTGCATCAATTAATTTCTAATATAAGGGAAGATAGGCATTCGGTATGCCGTTTCAACCGGCACTTAATCATGAGGCGTTAATCAGATGGTTCTGCCAACAGGGGCGGATTAAGGGGGGGGGCGGCCGCTCCCCCGTAATTCCCGGGAAAATAGAAAATATGGTAATCATTAAGGTGGTTCTCCAATGGAAGTTTTTATTTCACCATCTCAATATACAATGTTTAAATATAATTGGAATGTGGTGTGGTGTGGCAACTGTGTTGCTGAAGGTCGAAATAGAGGGAAGGATGTTGGACAAGCAGGGAAGGAAGAGGATAGGATTTATGGATGGGATGATGAAGGGTAGAAGATGGGATGAAGAATGGTAGGGATGATGAAGGGAAGTACGCGGAGATGAAGAAAGAAATACTAGATGTAGATAGGGCCCAGCACGTGTGAAAATCTAGAGGGTTTTTTCTAACTTTCAATAAAACCTACCTTTAACCGGTAGATTACTTTAATGAATATATAAGAACTATCTAGCACACTGCCATATTATAGCGTAGCAGCGAGTGTTGCAGCATCAACCGTAAAAACCAAGGGCATAGAAAAAGGATTTAGGAGAGGAAACGGACGATTAGGATGGTGCGTTTGCACAGAGTTAGTGTCTCCATCTGCTCTTGTTTCACCCGTGAACTTTTTAACTTTTGACTGTGTCAATCATATAGGGCTCAAGTGTTAAAGTGGGCGAATTTCATTCTTCCATTTTTTAAGGAGGTTCCGCCGCGACTGTGCGAGTCAAAACAAATACTAAATTCCACATTTTTTATATTTTGTCAAAAAAATCCTACTTTCACTGATGCAATGCGTTCCCAACAGAAACCCAAAAGTAAGGTACAAATTATGCAGATTATTCCACGAATTTATTTTAAATGAGCACTTTTTTCCAGCCATAGAAGCCCACTGCAGCGCCATTTCCTACGAATTACCGCATTTTGACTTCAATTACGGCATTAATTCTTCAATAACTAGAAAAATAAGGTGGTAAGATGCCTACATTTTATTTTTGTTCTATTTATCTGGATTATTTCCTTCTTGGAGACAGTTTTCCACGAAAATGGCATTTGTATTTTATGGAAAAATACTATTTGTCCCCGTGTTTCTCTCATTCACCCATTGAACACCCGGATGTAATTTCAAGTTCAATTATGGAATAAAATAGCGTGGAAAGATATTATTTTGTTGTTCATATCAGATAGAGGACAACTTTTTATACAAGTAGACAGAATATGAATAAAATGACATTTAAGTCATTTTACGGTGGAACCACCTTAAGCAACAATAATATAGGATGGATTGAGTCGTATAATCTTTAGTGCAAGAGAGAGAGCCAAGTCCGAAGTTCAAATATTCGCTTGTACTTCGCATCAGAGGGTCGTGGTGGCCTAGAGGGTAGAGCGCTGGGCTACCGACCCGATGATGTCCCAACTTCGTGGAAAATCGCAGGTGGCCCAGAAAAAGGAACTGGCCCCCCTACCTGGCCTACCCTGAGTGTGTGAACTTCACACGTTAATGACATTCTGGCAAAGGAAATTCTGGCAAGAAGCAGTAGAAAAATCAAATAATATCTTATAAAACAATGTAGTACGAAAAAATTTAAGTTCGGACTTCCATTTTTTCCAATGAACGTCGTCAATAATTAAGGTAAATTTGTGAATCCGCCTAATTCCAACTTTTCAGTAGAGCAAAAAACTTCTGCACTGCAGCCAGAAATGAAACTTTCCTTTCACTTGTGTACATACCATTTTCAAATGGTTAATGTTCAAGTTAAAGATCAGAAATATTACTGGAGTTTATACATATATGTTTAAAAAAAATAGTAATTTGAATTATTCAGCTAGGATATTTAATTTCCGCAGATTCGCAACTTTACCCTTTTTGTGACGGTTTGACAAAAATCAATCTCTCTACCGGAAATAGCCACTAATATTCGGCTTCGCCTGATCCAATTTAAAAAAATTCGAAAATACTCGGGGCAAAAAAAATGAAACGAAATTGGATTGGTCCATTTGAAAAACCTCTCAAAAAAGGAAAGGTACAAAACAGGTCGCGAACTAAAAATGCTATTTCCGAGAACCACACCACCCACGAGGAGTGTCTTTTCTTTTTAGCAAGATTCGGACGCTCTAATTCCTTGAAGGAAGGGAGACTCATTTTATTCATGAGGTCCTCAGTAGATCACTTCATTAGCACCTTCAAGGGATGGAGGTAACGAAATTAACAAGAGGGGTGGGATGAGAGAAAGACACAAGGAAGGGAAAGTTTGACAGATTTCATGGGCGCTGGAATTCTCAAAACTTTTCCAAGTTTCTCAAAAATAAAAAGGTTAACTTTGAAGTAATTTCAGGAAAGACCGAGCTCTTGGCAATTCCTAGTACCAAGCCTCCCCTTCTTTCAATTCACTCTGCATTATCTATAGTTTTCCCTAGCTTTTCGTGCCACTGCACACGCATTCCTGTCTCTTACATTAGGGATGAAAGAAGAACAGCAAATCTTCCTACTTAATAAAAGGAAGAGGATGAATCGGATGTGGGTGGATAAGGGAAACTAACGCGCGTAAATCACGTTACCGAATACGGTTATAATTTAGGAAAGAAAACTTTTTACGGTAAGAGTAGCGTACGTGATTAGTTACCGTCGGGTAAAAGAAGTGTAGGAGGACCAAAACAAATATGTGTGATAACCTTACCGCCGAACAAGAATGAAAGACTAAGGGACGAAAAAGGAACAGGAAAGCTTCCTATTTGTAAAAGTAATAGGAAAAATCAGACGTGGATAGATCAACAAAATAAAGGAAACTCAAGCGCGTAAATCATTATACCGAGTACGGTTATCATTTAGGTAAGGGTATTTTTAAGGTAAAATTAAAGACTTTCTTCACATATCACGGGCGATAGAAGGATCGGTTAATGAAACAGATGATTCAAATAATCCACGATGATACGGCTCATGTTAATAATTACACAGATAAAATGACACCCCACATCCTACCGAATGAAATATGTAAACGATTGTGCCATGTAAATTTTTTTAGTGGGTATTACCGAACAAGGTTTTTTTCCATACACAAAATATTTACAACCAACTTGCTAAGCTTTAGACAAAAAGTAAAGATGGGAAGATTTTACCGGATTCTCAAACTTTTCTGAATTTGTCAAAAATTGAAAAAAAACCATTACGAGTAATTTAAGCAGTAATGTCTAGTCGCGTGGCTCTCTTTCTTTTAATTAACACTGTATTCGCTCATTTTATCGATCTTTTTGTGCCTCAGCCCTCGTAGTACTGCCCTGCATTGGATAAAGATGAATTGTTTGGTTGTCATCAGTAGCTCCACGAAAATCAACGGGAACATATCACCAAAGCTAGGGAAACTTATTGCAGCAATAGTGAATTAAATAAAGCACGTTCTTAATCTTGTAACGATTCACTATTTCCCAAGGTCGTAGGTTCCTGCAAGTTAATCGATATTTTCCCCTATTAACACTACGCAATTATCATAGATACGAAAATTGGCGCCAAATAAACTCACTTTACCAAAACAGCAGTAGTGAAGGAATGGAACCATAGTGATTAGGATGAACATAATTAAAAGAGCAAGCGAAGAGAAAGAAGGGACGCCATGTCCAAGAATGAGGTACGGTCGGTGATGGGGAACGAAGCGCGGAGGTCGCAAGGCGAAAGAGGGAGAATAAAGACAAGGAGTCTGCCGAGAGAATAGTATACAGAGGAAAGGAGTCCGCGAGAGTGAAGCGGCGAAATAGAGCGTATTGCCGAACCTAATGAGGGGAGAAATACCTCAGGCCGGATCAAACCCAAGGAAAATAGATTTCAAAGCAGCGGGGTAGATATTGGGGGCGAGGACAGGGAGGGAATCGTCACGGAATTCGGACAGGGAGGCGGATCGTGTGGTTGTAGACGACCAGGAATGGGATAAGTGAAAGTTTAAGTATCGTTCAACGAAATAAAAAGAGCTTAAAGAAAAGGGACTTAATTATCAAAATGAACTTACCACCTAAGAGTAACTGTAATATACTCCAAGTATGAGTCATGCTATGATTTCAGTTAATGTAAATTCATAATTGGTGAACCTTTCAGGAGATTTAATGCAATATCCGAAACCAATTTAATTTAAGATTATATTTGCATAGACCCATAATAAGCTGTTTCGGAAAGTTAATGTAAATATTTTATAAGATTTAAAGGGTAATGACATGAATATTATTTTATTTTAACAAAAAAATGAAAGTTGTTTCAATAAATGTCGTTCACATATGTGACCTTACCTTTCTTTTTATTATTATTTTTCATATCATGTATTGTATGATTAGCACCTTGCCTGCCCATCTAAAATTTATTTAAAATAGTAACCCCAATACAGGTATTGTTCCTCTGGGGTACCTATATTCCATTGATACATGTAAATTGTCAAACATATTATTGTAATTGGTAATGGAATAAATACATTATTATCATTAATATTATTACAGTCTCTCAAACAGCGGAAACCAAATCCCAAAAATGACGGAGCATCTTCAGTTAAGGAGTGGAGAAGTGAAATAAAAAGTGAGAGACTGAGATTAGCCATTTAAGGAAGGGGGATAGATACAATCTAGTATGAGAAAGATTTTCTGAAGGAATTAAAAGGATTATCTTGAACATGAGGAGGTATATAAGCAATCGTTTAAAATAAGGGATGACACGTGTTTTTGCTTTATTTTGCCTCTTTGTTATCTACCAAAGAGGCAAAATAAAGCGGCCAGTGTATAAATTAAGGAACAATGAAAATAACATGGATTAGAGAGTTGCAGCAAACAAATTAACAGATTATTTGTTGAAATATGATACAATTTCATCATATGAGAGATGGAAATACAGTATGTATAAGGACTTTGATTTTTTTAATTGTTCATTTTTTTAAATGGAAAGATAAATTAAGAGGCTAAACTTATAAAATCTATCGATGAACGACTATATTTTCTTAATTTCTTTTTTTTATGTACATAGGTATTAGAATTTTTGTATAAAAAATTATATGACTGATATCATGTTTCATGTTCATTGTCTTGTTTGAAGTGTTTATTCCGTCAATAAAGAACATGATGGTGATGAATGATGATGCTGAGAAGAATATTGAAGATGAAAAGAACGGAAAATTCACTAATTAAGCTGTTATAACGTGAGCTAGGGAGGTAAGACGCTTAATGAAAGCGGTGAAAACTCTGCGAAGTAGAAGAGATAAACTTCTTGGGCAAATAAAGATGTAATGCCTCTTACAAACCTTGGTGGAAAGAACAAGGAATAGGAAGAATTGCCACGAAAGAACAAGAAAGATGGAACACGCCAAGCAAATTATAAAGGGATATTAAAATGAAGACTTACGAAGGAATGAAGTGGATTATAGCTGAGAAGAGGAAGAGTGGAGAGCATGAGAAGTAAGGCAATCTGAGAGTGGATGGCTGCTGATTAGGTATGATTGCGCATGAATGAAAAATGGTTATCTTTTAACAGAACTTTTCCCTGCTTTCAGACGGCTCTGACCCATTTTCCATGAGCATTCAAATTCAAACGAACTTGGAGGTAGGCCAAGAGTCGAAGCCAAAACTTTAAACATTGTGGAAAGGGTCATGCCAACTGATTTTAACGTCGTCTTCACCGATTTTGCTCCAATTTGGTGATGCCCACTATGCATGCATTATAGTGCAACAAACAAGCAGAACGCAGGAATGGAGAATGACTTTTACTGTCGCCAAGTAACGGAGTTTGGCAACGTAAGAATGTTAAAACGGTGTTTGGCAATATGATGACGAGAAACAAAGAGGGCAAGGAAGGATATAGATCGGGAGATAATATTTTTAATTTTCGATTCCTAATTCCGAATACCTACCGGACATTTTGGAACCTGAAGGAATCGAAACAGGAAAATCGCATTTCCCGAAGATGCCTGAAAATTCACGATAGTTATAAAGGATTTTCGAAATCTAAATTTTTATTTCATTTTCGTAATCATCAATCATAATTACCGTATCAGTAAATTGCAGTTCACAGCAAACACAGAGTAAACTGGGCATGAGACACTGGCGGCGCGGCGCCCGCAAACTCGGCGAGGCATGGAGATGCTCCTATTTTATTGAGGTTGACACAAAATGAAGTATGACGAGTCTGAATTACCCAAATATTGGTCTGCAGAAATTTCCTGACCGGGGCACCTCTGAACCACTCAACGGTCCCTTTGGCTCTATTTCATATAATATTTCATGGTATAATAATAATATTTCATGGTATGAAAGAGACAAGACTCAAAGAAGGAAAAATGAACATAAACCTGCTCTTGTTCTAAATGTATTCCAACATAAAATCGTGCAGGCTTCAGGAGAAATGAGCAAACTACTAAAAGTAGAAATATCTACAAATAAAAGAATTAACTACTGCCAGCAACAATAAATGATTACACTCACCAAACTTCAATCGTTATAGTTTTCATTCTAGGACCTTCTCTACTGGATTCCATGCTCCATCCCATTTAATGACAAAAATCCATTGGTAAAAATGTCCTATAAGGAAAATTTTGGACCAGAACCTTTAGCAAAGGGGAAATTTATCAGACTAGGGCCATAATAGACATTGTATATAAATAAATTATGAACTACATATTTTTCTTAGCAAAGAACAAAGAAACAATATTGCAACAAGTAAATCGACTGTTTATCTCAATAACAATACTTGTCATTGACTGGCTCAACATCAGGGGCGGATTAAGGTGCATCTTTCCTGGGAAAATAGTGGTTCTCCAATGCATATTTTTATTTCACTAGCTCAATATACAATTTTTTTAAATAATTGGGAAATATCTAAAAGCTACTTGTTTAAACAGACACAGTATCCTCGATGTTCGCAATTGTACTTTTGTAGGCCTTTTGTTGAACAAAGTTGTGATAGCTTTGGTGCCGTAACGGAAAAATTATAAGGTACATATATACTTCAAATGCAGAGAATCGTGCCGCGAGTTAGGCCAGTTGAGCCTAAGTGCGTCTGCGAGAGGGGAATACAGTCTCCACGCCCTCCTTCAGCACTGCCTACTATGCGACACCCTCCGCTCTCGTGCTCGTCGCGACATGCCAGTTGCCCGGCTCTAGCGAGTGTATTGTTTCAGTTGTAGTGAGTGACAAGTTGAAGAGTTCTTCACATGTTTAGGACTCTGCGTCCATTTTCCTTTATTCTGTGATATACCTGACGTGAATATCAACATTTCAGCCAGAGATGGTAAGTTCAATCCATAAATTACAACGACATAAATCATTTGCGCTTTCTAGCGCTCGCCATTAGGGTCGGGGGGCCGGCTTCAAGCTCGGGCCCACATTAGCCTCCATTGCTATTTATCTGCTTTTTGATCAAGAAATTTAACACCCACCTACTTACTGGACTTTCATTTCCATTGTGCTTGCATAGAAATGCTGTAAGAGTCCACCCACCGTAGTTTTGTCCCCTCTCCTTTTGATAGCAGTAAAATTGAGGACTCTCTAAGTAAAGCAAAATAATTTTCAAGTATTACGCTATAGGGTGAGAAAAAGATATGCTTATAATGTTTTTTGCAACTCGTCGCAGAAGGAATAGTGAAGGTTTACTTTTGTTTACAGGCGTCTTCTTCTTGTAGGCCTGGTACAAAGCGGAAAACTAATAGTGCCTCTGCGGACCTTCGAAGCTTTTTATCTCGCGTCCAAAAACAAAAGACGCCAGAAGCAGCAGGAGGAAATGCATCATTTGTTAACATCATGCCTTCATGCTGCACAACTGACAATAAGACTCAAGCTGAGTCAATGGTCCTTTTACAATCCCATCCACGTAGCCACGAAAAATCGACTGAAGCTTCAATTTATTCACTTCCTTTGGCTAAAAATATTTCAACTGTGACATAGGTCTCTTCATTGTACCAGGAAAGGAAAGACCTGATAATAGGAAAAAAGCAGAACTTTTGGAAGGCCCTTGGACATCTACAAGCGACTACAAGTATCCCTTTTCAACTCATAGGAAGGGAACCGCGGAAGAGCGTCGTTACGTGAGGATAGAACATCATGAAAAGTACCCTTGGCTTGTGGTTTCTCCCTCAATGAATGGACTTTTTTGCAGGTATTGCCCTTTTTTCCCAATCAACGGCAGCTTGCGGTACAAATTTGCAGTTAAAATCCCTCGATACAGAGCCGTTAAAGTTTTAAAAACTGCTAGGGAAAATAGATGATCTGGAAAACCACCAACACACAGTCTATCACAAAGGTGCAGTGCCCAGTTGGCCCTGAATTTTCTGGAAAATACAAAAAACCTGAAAATCAAAACACAAGCCAACTGGACGGCTACAGAAGGGAGAAAATCAAGGAAAATGGAGAAAATCTGAAGCTGATACTTAAAAATGTGATTTTTCTTGGCCGTCAGAACATATACCATTCAGAGGTCATCGGGACGACGCGACGGTGCATTATCATTGGAAGAGCCCTTGATGAATGACGGTAACTTCCGAGCATTACTGCGTTTTCGTTGCTAGGTATTATCAAAAATTTTAAAAATATTAAAGAAAATAGTATTTTCTGAAAATGTACTTATATTTTTATTTCATTCCAACTAATTTTCATTTTGTACGGCATTAAAGATGATTTATTTCAAGGAGTTCGAAATCCTTGTGTAGGCTACCGCGGGTTGATGTATAGGAAGATGAAGGTCTTCCGCCTTTTGCACCACGTTGGTCTATGTTTCCTTGGACAACAGTTTCGTCGGCGTTGCAGTCGGCTTCTTCTGGTCGGTGAAATGAAGGTGCAGCTATTTGTCGTCTTATATATATATCTCAAGCGTTAGAACTGACTCCAACGGGTGAGATATATAATACGACAAATGGCTGCACCTTCACTCCACCGACCTGAAGAAGCCGACTGAAACGCCGCCGAAACTGTCGTCCGAGGAAACACGGTGTAAAACCCGGAAGACACTTCACTTCTTCACAAGAATGGCATTCTTTACATCGTTTTTTTACGTTTTTCAAATTTGATCAGATAGATTTACTCAATGATTTATCACATCTCTTGTATATAATATAGCCACACCAAAACTACGTTCCAAGCGCTACATTTCTTTTAATTTGCCGAGGGAAGTCCACCCGGACCTCTATTTTGTTGAGATGTATTGCATACCCCCCAGGCGCCGCGGGAAGTAGTGAACCGCCCCCCCACCCCCCCGATTTCATTGCTGTGGGCAAGGGAGTTCCAGTGTTGTAGACAAGGGAGTTTCAGTGGAGAGAGCTAGGGAGTGCCAGGTCATCAGGCAGCAAGGGTGTGCCAGCCCATTATATTTACAAGGGTCTGTGGCATCTGTGCCAGTGCAGTTGCAAGGCATTTTATTGCACAGCTTACCTGCTGCCACCCCACTTCCAAATTCCCTTGGTTCTGTTTCAATTTCAAGGCAGTTTCAGCGGAGAAGCAAGGCAGTGTGATTCAAGGGAGTTTCAGCCCTGTTTCAGTTGAGTTTCAAGGGAGAAATTTTTAACCCCCCGCCGGTTAGGGTACATCGAAAAAACATTTTTTTAAATTTCGATTTGAAATTTTGGGAAAAGGTGCTTGTCACAGAAACATCAAAATTCTAGCCACAGATACATCATAAAATATTTTTTTGAAAAATATTAATATTTAGGGGTCTCACCTAATGTTTTAGCTGACCAAAAATCAGTTTTGGGGCCAATTCTAGTGATTTTCTCCCGGATTTTTTTTAAATCGTAAGATTGAACTAACAGGGATCTCAATACTGCTCGGACAGATGTAAGTCACTATTTTGCTTAATTTTTTCAGATTACTACAATAATTTTTGATGAAAATAAAGGTTCGTTTTGCTGAATTATATTGTTTTAGGTTGAAAGCCTTTCCTACATTCCTTTTGCTCATGGAGCCGCGTGGAGACGAGGGGGTTACGAACACATTCTGCGAGGGAAAATATTAATTTCCGCATAGCTAAAGGCAATACATTGTTAATGTGAACTCTAGTTGACACTGAAGTACCTAAGGTTTGGTTGGAAAGATGTGTAATTGGAAGTCCTTATTTGATCTGAAAGCTGGCACAGCACGTCGTGACTCAATTTTGGCCAGGTACTGTGAGTACTACCGGACTCCAACGGGTGAGATATATAAGACGACAAATGGCTGCACCTTCACTTCACCGACCAGAAGAAGCAGACTAAAACGCCATCGAAATTGTCGTCCGAGGAAACATGGACCAACACAGTGCAAAACCCAGAAGACCTGCATCTTCACAAGAATGTCATTCTTTACATTGTCTGTTTACGTTTTTCAAATGTGATTAGAGAGCTTTACTCAATAATTTATCACATCTACTATATAGTATAGCCACACCAAAACTACGTTCCAAGCTCTTCGTTTCTTTTAATTTTCTGAGGGAGGTCCACCCTTTCGTTGAGAGGTATTGCATACCCCCCAGGCGCCGCAGAAAGTAGTGAACCCCCACCCCCAAACAATGACCTTAATCTGCCCCTGCTCAACATGACCTTGAACGAGTGACACTTACTATGAAAAAAGTTTTCACCTGGGCTGGGATTTTAACTAAAATACCCAGAAATTATGTCTAGGTGTGTGTGTGTGCAATAGTTTATTCATCAACGCTTTCCATTCATATTTGGCCACTGAAGATGTAATTAAGGTTTTATAAGACCTTAGGCAAAATTAATATTGAGGCAAATGTAGTGTGTTTGCCAAAATGTTTCTGCACCCATGGACCATGATCTAAGGCAATGCCATTATTAAAGTGGCTTCAACCGTCTGGTACCATGTACACAGATGTTAGTATGCCATTGCAGGCACAGTGCCTCATGAGAATATCGAATTCCTTTAGAGACCTTAATAAATCCACAGAGCAAGAGAGCCTTTATGTATGTAATTGAAGAATAAGCACTAGTCATGAACTAGAAAGTTCAAATCCCAATCCAGACTCTTTCATTACAAATTTGATCTCTTTAGGATCCTATCGATAGTCAGATCCAAGCTATGTCTTGATGGATTAAGTCCATAAATGCGGACTGGTCTCTTTGATGAATCTCAAGGGTAAAATGGCTAATCTGGTCCCCTTATCTTGCATGAAACCAAAATGATTTACATACAGGAATTCAGCCAAATCTCGTTCCATCGTTCAGCCTGTACTTCTTGTCAAATCTTTCCAAGCATATGCAGAATGACTAATTTTTCCAAAATATTTTCATTTATCCACCACTCCTTGCTTCAGAATTTGAGATGATAACCTACATCCATTTTATGCCCATTGACATTCTGCCAGTTGCATCCCACATCATGTCCAAGGTCCGGTATAGGTATTATTTCCTGTATAGTTAACCATAGTTTCTATGATATTCCATCAATTCCTAGGGTCTTTACATCCCTTGAGTACTGCACTGCAGCATCAAATCCAAATCTTACTAAGGAGTATCATTTCATTATCTCTATCTTACTTCTAGCAGTTCTTAAGCCAGACTTTTTTAAGTTATACTCTTGGCTTCAATTTTTTCCAAGGATATATAGATAACACTGAACCTCCTAACATCACCCTAGTTTGTCATCCATTCTTCCCGGTCAGTTCTTACCATATAGCTAATCATATTTCTAATCTATCTATACAGATTACTGCTTTATGCATATACATATTCATATTTCTGTATTTTCATTTCTCTTCTAACAATTTTAGCACTTACTCAGTATCCTCTTGCCTGTTTTCCCTCAACTTACTTTTATGCTGCTTCAAGTGTTCATTCTTTATGCCCGTTCTTCTTAGATTGGTTTCTCAATGGACTTTTCCTCTTGAGCTATATCCACCTGCCAACGATTTCTCAGAGCTCTTTTTAACTACTTAAGTTGGCATTTCATCATGACTGAAATGTATGATATGCCAATGCATGAGCAAATTGCATGCAATAAAGTCTCAAGTAAAAACTTCTCCCTTGAAACTCAACTGAAACAGGGCTGAAACTCCCTTGAATCACACTGCCTTGCTTCTATGCTGAAACTGCCTTGAAATTGAAACAGAACCAAGGGAGTTTGGAAGTGGGGTGGCAGCAGGTAAGCTGTGCAATAAAATGCCTTGCAACTGCACAGGCACAGATGCCACAGACCCTTGTAAATATAATGGGCTGGCACACCCTTGCTGCCTGATGACCTGGCACTCCCTAGCTCTCTCCACTGAAACTCCCTTGTCTACAACACTGGAACTCCCTTGCCCACAGCAATGAAACTCCCTTGCCCACTCCCCTGAAACTCCCTCGCCCTCTCCCTCCCAAAATAAAAAAAGGATATTTGAATTTTAAAGACTATGAATGTCAACACTACACGATGGCATGTTTAAATGTATTTAATTATCCTACGTTATACCTACCTAACTATATTGAATCTATTTCGCATGTCCTACTATCCTACGGCCCTACACGCATTTTCTCGCACCCTTCACAGAAACTTCTGCGTCAAGAAAGCCTTAAGGCCGCTAAATAATTATATATGTGGCCGCTTCCGAGGAATTATGTGACTTCAAGAACTAACTTTTAAACGGCAATTCTGTGATAATCTGAGGAAATACCATTACATCACGATGACAGTAATGTGGCATTAATTAATTTAAAACCTATATCGCCACATAGTATGACTATTAATACAATATTAATTAAACTATTAATTAAATTTTTATTAATTAAATTAATATGACTATTAATTAAATCAGGACGTAACCAAGGGGACATGAATAAACTAAGTGCCAACTTATGGGGGGGAGGGGTTCGCCTTAAAACCTTCGGTGGGTAACGAAGGAGAAGGGGGGATTCTCTCAAAGTAACGTAGTTCCAATGATATCAAAATATAAACCCCTTGGCGAACTACACTTCGAGCAATTTGCTTGAAAATGCAAGCTGTTTTACATGGGATAGATTACGGCTGTGCGCTCCAGAGGGAGAATATTTAAAAAAAATAGTAACTTCTAGCACCTAGATTTCATCAAAAAACTAACGGTGTGTAGATTGCATGTTTTCTCAACTATTTATAAAAATTAATCTATTACTCACCACAGTAATTTTTACAGAATCGCAAAAAACGGCTATTTTGAAAGTTTTCAGCCATACGGCGTGAGATGATGAGTCAAGTCAACCACATAGGCTTTATTTATGTATAATTACTGAAAATTTGGTCATGTAAAACTATATCTTAGCGCCAATAATATAACAATATTTATTTAATACTTCTTACAGACGCTGAAGTAAAAAAATAAAATTTGAATATGGTCTCCATGACTAGGGAACTATCTCGCTCAAACCACCTTAAAAAGTGACCCCGTGACAAAACTTTTCTATCAACCTATCCCTAAAAATAAACTCACTCAATACTTTTTGAATTGAAAATTTCATTTCTAAAGACAACGTTACATGTCGGGGAGTGGGGGGGGCAGGAGGGGCGGGGGGGAGGGGGGGGCGGAAATACTACGGTTGTCAACGAAGGGGGGTGGGGGAGAGGGGTAAAAAATCACTGAAAATGGTAATGTAGTCTATCTACGATCCCTAACATGCAGAAACGTTGCAAGGAGAAAATTGCTGCATGAATGTACCAATAAACACTTAGAAATAGCATAATGTATAACGGAAATTAATAACGCAAAGCTCTCAGTGAAGTGTTTACTGGCTGAACTATCTCTCCGATTAGTTTGCAGGCTTCCCATTTTAGCCAAAGTTTCAGGTGAAGGAGGGACCACGTGCTAAACACACCGGGTAGATGCTTCTTAAAATTCTTGTTACCGAATGGATCATTGAGCAAAATAGCAAGAAAACCCTTGGCATGAAAGAACATGAGGGGATTTCTTCGGGAGGCACTTGAACTCGGAGTCCGACCCTCGGCGTCGAAGGGGACTGAACCCTTCACCACGGGTGGTTTATGGCACCAACTGACCAGTCCCACTATACTTTATAACTTCTATAAGGTACACATGAATCGAAGAATTTTCTTCATCTTTGTGTGGCACTAGTCACGCTGATGAAAATATTTTTTTCATCACATTTATACAGTAGAGATTAACCATTTCACGTGCTTTAGTAATATAATGTACATTAAACTGGCTTGGTTCACTAAAGCACATAAAATGGTTAATACCTATCGTATAACTGCAATGAAAAAACCTTTTTCATCAGCGTGATTAGTTCAACACAAAGACAAACATAATTTTGTGATTTATGTTTAACTTTCAGAAGTTATAAACTAGAGTGTGACTGGTCAGTTGCTGCCATAAACTGCCCGCAGTGAAGGTTTGGGTCGCTTTCGACCGCGAGGCTCGGACTCCCAGAGTGGCCTGGACTGGGCCAACTGTCCAGTTTAGTGGCAGTGGAGCACTCATGCAGAAAGAGAGAAGCAGTTCAGCTAGTTTGGGAGTGGGGATACCTAAATACTGCAGCAGCTGAGTGGTGAGGTAATAAAATGACGTGACAAGGGAGAAGCAGTGGAGTTTAAAGGATGACCTGACCTGGGCCAACTGTTCAGTTCAGTGGCAGTGGAGCACTCACATAGCAAGAGAAGCAGTTCTATTTCAATGGAGTAGCAAGGGAGTGTAGAAGTGGAGTTTCAGTTGACCGCAGTTTTCCTTGTCGAGGTCAAGGCAGTGCAGTCCAGTTGCAAGGTAGTTTCAAGCCAGTTTTCACCCATACAGCGGAGTGTCAGTCCAGAATCAGTTGAGTTTCAAGGGAGAAATTTTTACTTGAGATGTATTTTACACTGAATCGACTATGACAAACATTTGTTGCCATTTTTGCCATTTCATTGTTATTTTCTATTATTGATGTTTCAAAAGATTAAACAAAATTCTATTAATTTTTATCTACAAGCATGTCTTCTCATTAGTGTCTGCTTTTACTTCCTGTTATCTGGCATATTACATGTAAATGTTTCATTTTTTTCCAATGACTTTACTTGTTTATATTATGACTTTATTGTCACATTGCTGGGATACTCTAGCTCATGCTGAATTAAATATTATAATCACTATAAATATCCATACCAGGACAGTTCATGCAGTCTTTTATTTGATTACAAAATTGCTACTTCATCAAAATATAGAATAATCTATCGCAGGGATATTTTGTCTCCTGGCATTCTCAATGGGTATTTTTTTCACTTGTGATTACAGTAAAGTGTAACATTGACCACCAGGCCATATTGAACGCAGAACTATGCAGTCTTTCTCCTCTCTTCTTCCACTTTACCAAATCATACCCTCCTACCATCTATTAGCTTCTTGGCCTTCAGTAACCACACTCTAAGTCTCCTAGAATCATTAAGCCATCTTATCCTTTATCATTCATTATCATTCTTCCATTAAATCATACTTGTATTTTGCTTTGTAGCCCTTAAAATAAAATGTACACATGCATACATGCAGCAATAAAATTTTTTTCTTAGGTTTATTTTCTGATCTAATCATTATGATACTTTTGTTGCCTTGAATGCATCTCTTTACTGAACAACATTATTTCTCTGAGGTTTGATTACAACAAGGGCTTATATTCTGAATGAAACAGCACTCGTACTATTTGCCAGAATAGCTTCCCAAGAGTTTTTTTCCAAGAATATAGCATCTCAGTCACTATATTTACTATTCTGAATGTTGAAATGGCTCCCAGAAGTCGCAATTGCATTGCTGGCGATATCTTGATGCTTTTTGCAATTCTGATTACTGGATAGTGTCCAGGGGGGATGCTATTTTATAATTCCAATCTGAATACCGCACTATGGTGAAAGCACCCGTTTTCCTTAAGCAAAACGATGACTGCATTCTTTTTCACATGTTATTTAATGGGAAATCTGCAATATTTTCATAGACAAGTGTTATATTTTCCAATAAAATGGAAAAATAAGTAATAATTGCGAGGATCGATGTGTTGATTCCTATAAAGGTGAGCAAAAAGGAACAACCTTTCATTTACATTTTGCAAATGCCTATGGCTCAAAGAGAAGGACAATTTGGAAAATTGAGCTAAGTTCTTTAAAACTTAGCAAAAGCACGAAGTTGGAAACATTCCACAACATTTCCCTTCGCAGTACCTCTCACTGTAAACTGGCATCTTTCTACCATGTCTTAATGTCATTTTATTCCATCTCTCCAAGCCTGCGTGAACAAAATATGGTATAATAGAATAACCTGCTTTCAAATTCATTCATCCTCACTTTTAAGATTATCATGAATTCATCATCTTTTCCACTGTCTTTTACAACACGCATTTCCATTCACAGTGAATAATATGGTAGTTATCACTCCCTTATCTAGCTATCACACCATTACATTGATACTTAAAACAACCAGAGGCCCATTCTTTTTTATTTCTCAGGTTTCATAGTCATCCTTAGTCCCTCTTACGACATTTCATATCTCCATATATGCACTATTCCTATGCCGGCCACACTTTCCTGGTGTAGAAAGCATAGAGTAAGGATATCCTTATTACTCTATGGTAGAACATATTCGACAGCTAAGCACAGTCCCAATAGCATTAGGCAACCATTATTGACTTCAATTAATTCATTTTTAGTTGCAGAATAAATGTCAACACTGAATACATTGCATCTCAAAACTGAGCCCAAATTATTTGGCTATGCAACTTACATTTGCATATTGCAATGATAAAAATAAAGACAAATCAATGTGTATCGCGCATAAATATTTTTTTGGAACTAGTTTCTTCTAGTCACAATAAAAAAGTTTCACTGAGTGATACTAAACACTATTTCATAGATATGCTTGTAATGTTGAATTGCTTTCTAAAATCTGTCATTTTCAGTACAGATTTTGGGTTGCCTTGATATTTTTTTAAAGTATGGAATCAGTGACTTCATACATTCTATCGCACTGGGCCACATGTGCAATTTCCTCATAACACACGGGTAAGATCAAGACTTGTATGAAACTTTAGATGAGAACCTTTTTATAGTCTGCATGTTTGTATCTCCTCAGTGTGCAGAGTGACAGAGAGTGGAAAATGGGGGAAACAGTCGGAGGAGCAAACTTGGGAAGAGAAACAACATTCTCATTGATCATTTTCACTTTGGTCCACATTTCAGGGGGCAGTTCACCTGAACAAACTCACCAAGGTTGAAATGGGTAACTGAGCAGGGGCCTGAGTTTTCACTCAAGCTGTAATGGCTATAAATAATGGGTAAAATAAATATAGCAAGTCCACAGAGAAGTGATTTACTGATGCATAACACAAGTTATGATGCTATCATCTTCAGTAGACAATACATATGTGCATAGGTATTTGCATACCTTGTCCAGGAGAGTAGGGGGGGGAAAGGAAGGGAATGGGGGAGGGATACTAATTGTAAGAGGCCTTCGAGCTGTACCAATCGTGAATTCAAAGAATACAAATTTTCTTCTGAGAAATATAATTCAGCCAACAATATATAGCGCTGCATTCCATGAAGGTTTACTTGATTACATACCGATCAAGTTATCTCCATTCCCTTAACTATCGACACAGTCCAATAAGAGTGAGGTTTCCTCATCCACCATGACAAGCACTCATTGTTTCCTTCCTTTCCAAACATTGCACTTTCTCCATTATCCTCCACACACACATCTCAAATGCAGACACAGGATATTCACATTCTCTTTCCACAAGCCTAGTTTATGATTGGCGTCAATGTGAACTTCAACTTGTAAGTCGAGTTGAACACAGGGATCTTATGGACGGGTTTACGATTGTGTGAAAGCGCCAACCGCGAACTTCAACCGTCAACGTGAAAGTTCAGCGAATCTCAACTTTCACGTTCACAGTTGATGGTTTGATGCCGGCGCATGCGCAGTATGAACACACCACAGACTAGCGGGTATATTTTTTTGCCTGTGATAAGCAAATCTGCTAGTAATCACAAGGCCATTTTAGAGGCAACAATTAAGCTGAGGAAGACAATCCCATACAAGTTTCTTACCACCACACCTTTTTGGCCTTCAACGTCCTCATTCCAGTAGTTGTTGCACATGAAGTCTCCTTCTTCAGTTCTTTGGGACATCTCATTTTACTTGCACCTTCAACATCTAAGCCCAACACTCGAATTTGTAATTTCAGATTTTCCAGTCTTTTGCAGTCTACCATGTGAGCTGACATTTCTGATACCAACCCAACACTAATGGGTATAATACTAACCCTACATGCTCAGTGGCGTAGCCAGGTTTTGGGTCTAAGGGGGCAGAAAGTTTTTAGGGGGGGAGAAAATTTTTAGGGGGTGCCGACTCATAAATTAACCAGTTCACTAAACTTTACAAATTTTGGTGATGCAATAGGCGGAAGGGTTTGCATAAAATATGATTATTGACAACATACACATTTATTTATACATATTTGGGACTTCCGAGTGGAAAAATAAACAGACTTAGGGGTGCTAGAACACGGACAACAACAACAAGCCGAACAACAAGCCTGTCTATCCCAATAGAGGACTGCTCTACCTTTGGAATATAACTGGATAAGGTTCTATTCATTCCAATTAATCATAAGAAAAACAAATATGTAGTGAACTTTTACCAACTCCTTGGGATGATAATGTGATGGTTTCCTGTTGAATTCCACATCACAGTAAGGCAACTTCTCAGACATGAGACAGGCTTATCCCACCACAAGAGGCACATTTAGCTGCATAAATGGTAACCATAAGAGTAGAAATTTTGCACGAGAAAAACAAATCAGATACCAAGATACTCCAGCAGCCAATATTCATTTACCTACAATGCTTTTCATAGTGCCACCTATTATCTTAATCATTCAAATTTAAAATTTAAGCAAGGAGATGATATTTTTCTTTCCTTTCAGGATCAAGGAATTAAATAGTGCATTTAATTATCTTAAGTTAAAAATCATAAAAATCAGTGCTCTGGGTGTTACAAGGAATGCATTATAGGTGCATATTGCCTAGTGTAATGGACTCTCTCTCTTGAAAATAAGACAAAACGAGACAAGGGCTAATACTTTAAATACTAACAACAATCCTTAGGAAGATAACTTTGAAATCAGGAAATATGTATTTCACAGATCCTTTTCCTTTCGCTGACATTACAATAAACTTTAATTTACAGATGGTACTCATTCGAGTTGCTTTAAAATTAAAATATCTGAGTGAAACTTGAACCATGAGTTTTCAGGAGGGTCAATGATGTTTGAATGAACTTCGAAAGAGAGACCATCCACTGGTTCCATGATAAAAAAAGACCATGTCAATGCATATTCTTTTCTTTACTTCTCTACACATAGCATATGCGGCCTAAACAAAGTAAATTACCAAATTAAATAAATGGAATATTAGACTTATAATATGCATCCCATTTTACTGGGACAAATAAAGGATAAAATATTTTACAGTGCATACAAGTGAAGCTATGTTACTCTAAAAACTGCAAAATATGTGTCATGACTTACTATTCTGGTGGGATTTATCCCACTGGAATAATAATATGCCATACATTTAGAGATTGTTTTATTAGTTTTGTCTGGTTTTACTAGTTAGGGGTATGGTACCATTTACAAAGTCTTATAAACTTCAATACACACTTATCCAAGAAGCAATCAAACAAATATCAACCAATGTACTGTTCATCAAAATCATACGTTATACATATTAACCCTTAAAGTGCCAGCATCGCTATAGGCGACTCTCAAAAACTGTCCCAAAAGTGCCAGCGTCGCCTATAGCGACGCTAGGTTTAGAGTTTTTTATTCATCGTGAACACAATTCCTCACCGTAATTTTTTTTTCTATTTTAGCCTCGTAATGTTCTACAAACCTAATGCTACTCAAATTCACTTCTATAACACGAGTGGAGATTTAAATTTCTTTTAAATACTGTGGTCTCTAGTTAAATGGCACTTTCACCATTCTCTTATTTGCTTAAGTGTTTTTCTTTGGAAGTTTTCATGGGAAAATGCTCATAATTCACGCATGTTATGTGCCAATATTATTTTCTCTTTGTATTATCTTCTACAAGGATCTCCACAACATTATTTTACAGGAAACCGCAAAAAAATATATAGGTAATCAGTCCTGGATACGTGGTGTTTTTTAGACGAATGCTTTCTTCCCGGGTGTGCATTCCCCGCCTTCGTATGACTGAGTTGATGCCACTCTTGAATCTTTTACGGCACAAAAGATTCTGACAATGAGAGGCACTGCAGGCGTAAACTAAGTTGCCACCGGTCTGACCCAGAGTGATTAGGCCAGCGGCTACTTTTTTTATGACTTGGGAGGGTCTTAGTCATGCTTTTGGTCGACAGTCGCATAGGTAGTGACGGGCAAAGTGGAGGGTTTCATTTGGGAGATTTAATTATGACTTGGAGTGTCTGAGCACGGCTATCTGGTCTAAGTCATGCGTTTGGGTTAACAATTACAATGAAAGCTCTTTCGGTGACAGGAATAGTGGAGGATGCCGTAAAAAGCAGTTGTAGTTAGGAAAGAGCAAGAGACGCATGCTAACTAGGTTTCTTATTTCCTACCTCCATTTGCGTGTGATACGAACAAAAGTTTTTTATTTACGACGAAAGTTTTTTTTTCTCTATGATGAGTGAAGTGCAGTAGAAGACAAATATTGGTAAAGGTGAGCTTTCGTCTCGCCAGCGAAAACGTGATTTTCACCCACTTCCAACAGACATATCGACACCAAAATCACCTCACTTATAATGGAAACCTCTTATATTTTACCAATGCTCATTCTTTCCTCTACCTTTAGGTATCATTATCTCTTTTGCCATATACGTAGCTTTTTAATGTAAAACATTTTGCTGGCGAGACGAAAACTAACCATAACAGTTTCTTATTTCCTTGTGATACGAACGAAAGTTCTGGTTTTATTTACAACGAAAGTTTTTTTTCTCTATGATGAGTGAAGTGTGGAAAGAAAAATATTGACAATTTGATCAGTAAGATATCAAGTAACAGTGATTTCCAAATAAGTTCATCTGATTGTAGTGAATCAGTGGAGGAAGAAGACACTAGTGATGCTGAAGCTTCGTCATCGGAAACCAACGAGAGTGAACACGACTGACGTGAAAGAAATGGATAACTGCACCGTGTCAGCAGAATGCCGAAGTTCAAGGTTCAAAGCACGCTCCACTCTATGACTCTGCACCAATAGTGTACTTTCATATTTTTTTCACCAATACTCTCATGAGGATAATGGTCACTGAAATAAACAAATGTGCAGAACAGTATCTCCACTCCCACAAGACCGTCTCTCCGAAATCAAGAGCAAGACTTTGGAAGTCGGCAACTGTGGCAAGAAATGAAAGCATTTCTTGCTTGAATTTTGAATATGGGGATAGTTACTAAGCCCAGCATTTCTAGTTACTAGTCCAACAGTAAGCGCTTGTAGACACCATGTTCAGAAACATGTTTTCCCGTAGCCGATTTCAAATTTTGCTCAAATTTTTCCATCCTGTTGATAATTCGAAACTTCCCCATAGTGTGACCCACGCTCTAAGTTACAGCCCATTGTGGACCATGCCAATAAAATATGTAGGCATTACTACATCCCTCACCAGTAACTGTACATGTTTTATATGTATACTGCATGGGAAGAGCTAGATGTGGGAATCAAAGTAGGAGACCAGCTGATAAAATTGATTAGATTTGCTGATGACCAGACCTTGGTTAGTTCATTGCAAGGATTACAAGCTTTAGTAAGCAAGATTCTCTGGGACAAAGAAAGTGAGGCTGGTCATAAAAGTAGGAGGGCACAAACTGGAGCAAGTAGAACAGTGTAATTATGTACTTGGGAAGTGCGCATGAAGAAAATGGGTATAGTAGCAAAGACATAAAGAGGAGAATAGTAATAGCAAAGGAAGCATTCAGTAATAGAAGGGAGCTGATGTTGGGGACATGTAACCATGTAAAGAAGAGGCTGTGGAGGAGCTTGATATGGAGTGTGGTGTTGTACAGAGCAGAAACGTGGACTCTGATGAAGGAAGACGAGAATAGGCTGAATGCATTCGAAATGTGGGTGAAGAGGAGGATGGAGAAGGTGCGGTAGATGGAAAGGAAGAAAAATGAGGAGTTGCTTGACATGGTTGGTGGGGATAGGAAACTTCTGGATGAGATAAGGGGGAGGCAGGGTAGGTGGCCAGAAGCGGTATTAAGGGGCAATGGTTTGCTTAAGGCCATGATAGAGGGAGGGATGTTGGGCAAACAGGGAAAGGGAAGAAAGAGTTTAGGTTTTATGGATGAGATGAAGAAGGGTAGGACACACTGAGATGAAGAAATAAATACTAGAGGTAGATAGGGCCCTGTGTAAATAAGGATCCGTAGGATTTTCTCCGACTTTCATCATAACCTACCTTTAACTGGTAGATTACTCTAATGCAGCGGTTCCCAAACTTTTTCTTTCTGCGACCCATTTTAGCCCATACGTTTTAGCCGCGACCCCCTAAAAATAACAAACAATGTGTACATTCAAATGATATTGTTTAAAAGTAATTACAATCCTCATCTCGCGACCCCTTTCCAAACGGCCCGCGACCCCCAGTTTGGGAACCGCTGCTCCAATGAATGAATGAGACAAATGTTTAACAGTATGTACTGTACCCCAGGGAACAAATCATTCAGCTAATGACCAAGATACTGGTATCTGACAAGGCCCTTGAGATCAAATCCAGATGAAACCAAGAATGTGAGTTTTACAAATGATAGGGTCTCGAATTTGGTGAGACCAATCGTCACCAATCTGCCATTACATTGAACTACAATTCAGTTTCAGGAAAAATAACCCAAAGTGATAAATGATATATTGATTGATTGATCTGCGTCGGCTCAAAGGGTAATATGTAGATGAATGGTTGGAGATGCCTTAAACCCATAGCAATTTCAATGTTTTGGCCAAAGTTGGCATATCCTTCCTATCCCATGCACTCCTTTTCCTGCAATACTCCTATTCTAAAAATGAGACCAGCAATGCCCTCTCCAGTACATTTCAACCTCAAAAGTGGTTTCCTATTTCCTCCTTGGGATCCATGGGGATAGAATTTCAAGAGCAGTACTCCATTCATCGCACTGGGACGTTAAAATGCGGACCTTTAAAATTCATTATAAGCCGACTGATACTAATGACAGAGCTACCCTTTCTCTTCCTCCATCCCTTACTAATCCTTCCCGTACCTGCCAATCCTTAATAGCAATAATGACCTTTAGAAGCCGATGCCTCCTAAAATAACCAAACAACAATACTATAATAAATAATTAAACAGAAAACCCCAAGTGTGGTGTGGCATGTCTTCTTGTGTGGTCCCTTTAACATGATTAAGTAACAGCATGTGATTAAAATAATCAATTAGTGAGGTGACATGCAAGGTGATAAATGCACAAGTTCACTGGGATGTAAGTATAAATTATTGTATGAATAAATAATCAAGGTTGCATTACTAATGCAAAAATGCATATAAAAAAATTGAAGTTACCATACCTATAGACTATGCATTTCTCCTTGATAGCGTCCCTTCCACAGCACAGAGAAATAATTCATTGTAGAAAGAGAGGTTGCATTCTTTGGTGGATATTGTGATATGAGGAGGGAGAAGAATGGCAGAAGGTAAGCTGGACAGAGAGGAAGACAACTGAGGAAAAGCAAGGGATGGTAAGGGAGTATTGGTCGTATTGACTCATAGCACACATAAAAAATGAATGAGAGATTCATATAGAGAAGGAATAGAATGCAGAAGGTGTTGCGGTTAGAAACTTTTTTTGACCGTATGAACAGGAATTTTCGATAGAATAAGGGCAGACAAAGTATGAAGTGTTCAAGAGAGATTCAAGTAATTGCAGGCAAATAGAGGTATGCTCAGAAAAATTCAGAGATAACCAAGCAATGCGGCAATTAACACAGGAACTGTTAAAAAAAAACCTACCGATCAGTAAGTGGAATACCAATCTTCTCACCAGCATCGTGTCCGAGTGATTAATGTGGCCAGCTTCTCAACATCATTAGAGTATTCCAGAGCTATGCAACACCAATGCTTAAGAAGTTGTTACTTTCTACCACTTTCCCTTATGAATGTAGATAAATAACCCTGAATATTCTATTCATAACCTGAGGTACATTCTGGCATAATAACTTTCAGTCAAATACTGTCTAAGACCCACTGATATTAAAAAATTCATTCACCATGAATGCATGAAATGGCTAAGTGGAGTCACCATTAATAATCAATCAACCTGTCAACTGAAAGAGCCTTGTTATTATTGTGACACTAATAACCTCTCGAGCCTTTGAAATTTATGTGAAAATTGTTCAGCCGAAAATAATAGTAGGTAAGTATATAAATATAATGCATTATTTTAATACTTATTGTTAAAACATACTTAAATACTGATGGGATTGCAATGCACAGAACATTAGGTACACTAACTCAGTGAAATGATAACAAGAAGCTTCGTCAGATTAAATGATAACTAGTACAGGAGCCGGAGTTCTGCAAAGGAATATGGTTGAGGTTATTTCTAGATCATTCTTCTGATTTCAGATAGCTACACATGAAATAAAATCTACCACAACTTCGTGTTAAGAACGTGATGTAACCAAGGATTTACCAAAACTGGAAAAGTACATCTCCAATGATAGAAAATGTTAATAATAAAGGGACGACTTCAAATTAAGTCTTAGTTTTATCACATTTAATATAAACCATACAACAATAAATGATCAACAAAATAATCTTATGTAAGCAGTGACATTTCGTTAAGTATCATCAACAAATTTTTTAGTCATGGATAGCACCCCTGAAAATAAAATGAAGGTCAGTTCAAATTTCAGAAAATAAAGTAATTCCATCGCGAAAATTAACTCCACTTACTTTCAATGAACATCTTTCGCTCCTCACAGTGCAAGTAATTCTTACTAAGCCCAGCTATCCTTCTGTCGTCTTCACTTTGAATTATCACAGTGATACTGGAGAATTTCAAATATCTGTTAGTTATCATTAAGAAAACTGAACGAGAATCACATTAGAAACATTATAAAAGCGACTCTGACGGGTAAAACTAGCTGTTATTAGTTTTCATGGATCTTTATCAGTCTTTCAACTGACGTCTGATGGTACACTAGGATCAGCGAATTAAGGATACAAAGCACGGTAAAACCCCAAACAATCGTCCACCCATTCCACCATCTCCAGAACGGAAGGGTAACGTGCGGTGCCAGAGCATAAAGCCTTTCGATCTTCAACGGTTCTCAAATCGCCTAATTTTTCAAGGCATTTCTTAACATTTACATGTTTCTTTTCCAGCACCAAATTTGTAGCCTTGCATTCTTCGCTGTAAGAGAAATAAAATGACTTTGAATTCGCACTTCAATAAAAAGATGGATACCCTAAATAGCATCGACAATCAATCAGCTAAGTTATTCCCTTACTAATTGTAAGTGACGCCAGTCTTTATGTTTGTTTATAATTCAGTACTCCAGAACTTATAACGTTCATCTAGAGAAACTCACATTATCTTCTGTATTTCGATTATCTCTTCGTCCATGGCAGTTTCTATTTTGAAAAGAAGTTTCTCCTTGATGTCAGGAATTCTCCCCAATGGCAATCTCTCCACTTCGGCTCTAAGGAAAAAGAAAATTTCTGTCATACGAAAACCTAAATCATAACAACTTCATGTTTTGTAATACATACTTTGCCACTGCTCTGTGCTGTTCAGCAAGACTTCTAAGTGCGTCAATAGGTTTCGATACAGTTTTAATAAGATCATTCATGACAACATTATGTTTGTCAATATACCCGAAATATTCTCGCAGTGATTTATGCAGAGACTCCATCTGCACGTAAATAACAGGCTATAACAAGCTCCAAAACATTGATAATATTATCAAAATAAGGGTAGTACAATATGGAGAGTAAACACGCAAAAAATAGAAGTTTCTGCTTATACTATTGAGATTGCACCCTTTCACGGAACTTTCACGTCTTGAATTTGGCGCATTTCGACAGTCATTCTTGGCGGCAACTCGCAGCGCCTCAAATGGTGATGATGGCAACTAGAGGACATTACCCGCGCGGGATAACAGACTCTCTCAGCAGAACGATTCTCCGCCAGTTAGGTTAGGTTCGTACTCCGAAGTCGAGCACCTGTAACCGTTATGTGAAGTGATCATTTCTTAAAGAGAGAAGAAGCATGGACGGGAAGCCGACAGCGGAAGAGGAGCCAGGTTTCGGCGGTGATTTAACGAATCCCTTCGTTCACCACCTGGAACTTTCGGGCGCTTACGAAAAGATTAAGGTAAATTTTCAATTTTATTGTCTTTTCTGGAATACGGTAGAAAAGTTTCTCTCCGACTGGCGACCACCCATTGACAGTAGCGGAAGCAGAAATTAGAGCTGCCTTAGCATTGTTTCTATGAAAATTATGCATAATGTTATTTCGTCCGCAAGCATAAATCTACAATCAAGTTGTCTTTATGAAAGGTGCGGATTCTGAAATGCCGAAGCAAATGTAGGTTCAGATAATGTTGAGTTAAAAGCCTGACACACTTGCTTGTTATTGGGGACACTTTCCAAAACCGTACTGCTAGTTGATACTGATCAAGTCAATTTCATCGCCTGCTGGTCATTGCCACTGTCATGTTTTCACAATCTCTTCCGTAGAATTTTGCTGTCGGTGCAAACTATCGTGTGAGCTCCGTTGTCGCTGGAGTGTTGTCGTTGATGGTAAATCGACGTGCGGAGACAGCTAGGTTTCAGTGAGATCGCAAATAATCTTTATGGAAATTTTTGAACAAAAATCATACAGACTCCCTTGATCAAAGTGATGGGGAGGATACGGTACAGGCGCGATTCTACGATAGTCACCATATTTTCATCCTTTAATTCAATGTTCGCTGTCTTGATTTCAGGTTTAAGGTAATTCTTGCCTGTCTCTCTCTCCCTTGAACCCATCAATTCATCAGCCGACACACAATGTTAACGCAATTGATTTGTTCGATGAGTCTATTTCGTCTTATCTATGTGCTGTTTGGGGAAATATTTGTTTTGTGATTTATGCATCAGAAACTAATTGCAACAGGAATTTGACTCGAAAGTGCCTTATTCAAGACGTAATTGTCTTGACAATTAAAGAAGCCTAACCGCAATGTTGAGGCCTCCGGCGTTCTTTCGGGATACCCGAGTCAGTGCAGTGTTATCCTTCCCTTATTCGTAATCGCTGTCCCTTGTCGCACGACGCGTATTTCATGCGTTGTGATCACCGGAATACCCGGGAGTATTTCAGGACGTAGGTAGTGGCAATGTTATATTTTCTTTTGAAAGTCTTCGGGTAATTGGCGCAAGGGCACGGCTGCTTAGTTTCGATCTATTTACATTCGAAATATGCATGGGACTCGTCGACGACTAGCTCCGATGACCGTGTACTCCACCCATCGAGCTTTTAAACTTCTGAAGGAACATTTATTCTTGGTACACGACTCTGTCCGGGTCGTCGTTTCAATTTCATTGCCGAAAAGTTTATTTACTCCTGGATATTTTTTTTAATTTGACCGGAGAATGATAGGATCCTATCATCGATGATAGATAAGTTCGATTTTTCCCGAGTGCCATTTCTCCTGTCTGCAATTGGCAGACATTATTTACGGAAGTATTAGGTCGTCGACGCGGGTTAAATAGATTGCTTCTATCGTGAGTTCAACGCGAGATTGAAGAGTCCGGATGAGTTTTTCCTCGGGTCGGATCTACCCTAGAGTGCCGCGAAGTGCATCTTCGTATAAACAAACTTATAAACATGTATACTTACGTGATACTCTTTTCGAAACTTTTACGGTCGCTGAAGTTTTAAGTGCTTCATCGCAAATATTAACGGAGGCTCATAAGGTTAGGGGATGGCGTTCTCATGACTTACTTCCTCTTCTATGATTTCCCTATCTCTTGAAGGGATTATTAATATTATGAAGATTCCTTGAGTTTGATTAAAAGAGATGCTCCTCCCCGATATACAAATCAAAATCTCAACAATGTATCTATGAGTTTAGTCCAGACTCCCTTCGTGGCGGAAGTAACGTATTAGATGATTTTTCTGATGTAAAGATCGAATCATGACTGCATTTCACGTCACCGGAGCGTGTCAATGTTCTCAAGGTCACGGGGGCATTCCTGCGCCGGCTGCAACGTAAGCATTGCGTTTTACAGGATTACAGGGTTTTTAGGGGTTTCGGCGGAAGCAAGCGTCATCATCATTTTATTTCACAATGAAGAGTTCTCCATGTTACAAGTAGGCAATATTTCTACGTATTAAGTGTACACGGACCCGCAAACGGATGGTATGGAATACGAGCCTGTCATGAGACTTGGGAGCGACTCTTCCGACTCTACTGTACTCAGCTATTCTACCGATGAAGTGGGGCAGCTAGAATTCGTATATCAGTTTGACGAGCTTCAACGGCTAAGGTCATTTCGCATTTACTGTCAGCCATTTGCAAAAAAGGGGCAACATCACTTTTGGACAATAGGAGGATCACCCCTCCGAATTCGAGCCAAGTCCAGCGAACCTTAACTTGGCTGGCCGAGCGGAGACCGATGTAAATGATACAGTGGTGAGCGATTTTTACGTTCATGCACCTATCTTTTTCCCCTGGTTAAGTTCTCCTATCTACTGCTTTCTGCCTTCCTTCCTGCCATTCCAAAAGTCGTCCAGAAATTCTCCCCTCTATCGGCCCCCTACTACATTCCGTTCCCTTTCAATACAGGTATGTCCTCAATCCACTTTTCCTGCCTTCTACGCATCCCCAGCGCCAATTTCCTTTCCTCCCCCACGATCGCGTTAACGCTTCATCGCTGTCCAGCTTGCGTTCATCTCCACGCCCACATGTCGAAATCCTCTTGTCTACGCTCATCCTCTTCCGGCGAAGACCACGTTTCCGAGCCATTCAAGGCACCCTCCAGTGCACAGTCCACGATACAATTTTTCATTTCACCTGCCGACCAAGGTTTCCACTAATGAATTCAATATCAAGGCCTTCCTTTATCTTGACTTCATGAGTTGAAACCTCGGTCGGCAAGTGAAATAAAAAAGTGTATCGTGGCCTACACAAAATTCCCTTCTTTTTTATATAATATTTTGTCAATGTCTTTGCCAAGAGTATCCCAATAGTTCCCTTCTCGTGAACGTATTCTTTGCTAGTACAATTCGCCGACTTTCTCTTTCTGCAAAACAAATTCGACCGCAAAACACTCATTTAAGTACGCCAGCAGCTCCACCTGCTCTTTTTTATGTCGCCAGCATCCAACTGCGCTAATATTGGGATGAAACATCCCGGGGTGAATGCGGACCCTTGACATCGGACCACCACTCAGTAGTCGGGCAAGTAGTCAGGCGTTAAGGAAAACTCGCGTAATCGCACTTAGGCTCCACATCCGTGGAAATGTCAGACTCGGGGGGGTCACCAAACTAGCTCAAGGCTTCGGAGATTACGTTGAGCTTACCACCTTGGATAGTAGAGGAATGTCTAGTCTCATAATGAGGCAGATGAAGAGTGATTGCGCGTACCTACTTTCTTCCTTCGCGCGCGTAATGGTCGCTAAGGCAACAGTAATAAGAAATCTTTCACATACATTGGGTACTCGATGACACAATACTCAAATAAAACGTTTTGCTACTCTACTTCAAAATATTTGCGTACATGGTATAAGCCTCACGTGAGATATAGAATTATGATACTAATTTCATATCAAGAAAACATACTGTACTAAATCCCATGATAAATTTCGATTTCAGATGCGGTTGATAAATTCAATTTTTAATCGAAAAAAAAACGACTTGATAGGTTCCACGATAGAGCTATGTTTAAGTGTTACCCGTGTCAAAACGTCCTTGCGTGATTTGCGTTGTTATTAAATATTTGAAAATTGAAAGACACATTTCCCTGAACGGGATACCATTGGGTAAACTGGTAGAAAAATAATCATACGTAAATATGAACATTTCAAATATTTTTTAAATTGTAATAAAAAATCTATGTTTGATACACATTTAATTGAAATTGACCACTCCTCAGATTTTATCCGGAAACTTTTACATGTATGTGACAAGGGGAGGAAACTAGATTTTATAGAGAATTTTGAAATTTTATCGCATTTTAATGAAAAAATGAAAATTTTATTTGCACGACACGGGTTTCGACGTACTATAACGTCATATTCAGGTGGCCTGAAGATGACGTTACAGCACGTCGAAAGCCGTGTCGTGCAAATAAAATTATCACTGTGGAACCACAAAGTTTACGTTTTTCATTTATACAATGAATAAGTTCCACCAAGTAACACCTGAAACTTCCAGTTGTATTTTAATGAATATATGAATGATGTGTCAAATGACCTAGTCCCCTCCAACCCCTCCCCCTTCTACTCAGTACCCCCACCACCACCCCCATAGTCGGATAAGCTGCCATTGATCCCCGACCCACCAGTTGTTTGTCTGATCACCTACCTTTCATTACATTCCCCCGATTTCATAACTTTCCAGTCACCACCTCACCACTGTCCTTGTAATCCCCCCCCTGTTCAACCGCTGTGAGACCCTAAACATATATATATACCGCCCTGTCAATTGATTCGTTAACTCTTGAGAATGACCTGAAATAGTTGACACCGGTTGAGTTTTAATAAAAAGATGTGGAATATAACAAAGTTTATTTTTGAAACTATCAACGGGATACCATTCTGTGAATGAGATAGGCCGAAATGATGGCAGAAATCGGTCGTCTTCGAAGAGCAGTATCTCCAGAAGTATATCCTCTACAGGACTGATTTACACAAGTGAGTAAGTCTGAAGTTTAGGAAAATATAACGGTATAAATGTCGGTTCTCTAATGTGAAAACTAACGCCGCGAGAGCAACCCGTGTGTGTACCTAAATCCCACGTTTACCGATATGGAAATACCCAAATTTAAAATGCGCGTATATTGATAGGAATCTCAAAACTTCAGGGGAAGGAAGGCGTCAGAGAGTCCTGGCACCGTGTGTCCCTCCTGGGGTTCCTGCGGGAGACTTTCTGTTTCACTGTTCCCTAATCCAAGCTTGCTTCATACCTCGTGAACTCAAAGCACTCCTCTAATAAGTGCCTTCAACTTCTGCGATACCCAACCCTAAGCGAAATTTGTATTTCAGAGCTGCTTTAACATAAAAATAATAATACGAACAGAATACTAAGGGAAATGCGAAACTTGTTATCTCTTTGGAGACGAAATTATTTATTTTATTCATTCTTCGTGAAATTTCAAATCATTTGATGTACTTACTTAAGAAGTTACCAAAATGACGGCACGCGAACCAGTTGAAATTTGACTGCTGGAAATGAAAGTATATAGGAATTTAAATCACAGATTGAGCGAGAAAAACTTCTCGTTTTCTGCAGCCGGCGTCTTTCAATCACCCGAGACAAAAAAACCCGGGTAGAATGCCGGCGGAAGTGTGGTCTTAAGAAGTGATCCCGCGAGCAAAAAATGCTTGAAGATTCATATATTTAATCAGCTCACTGCCATAGACTTCGAAAGAGAAGCCAAATCGTGGAAGGTTTTTATGGCTAATAATCGTAGCTTAACCGATGCATAGTGGCGGATGCGATATTTTAGGAAATATATATATATATATTATAATGACGCTGTAGCGTTGAAACCGGTTGGGTTAATAAATCTTTGTGGAATACTACTAAGTGTTTTAAATTCTATACTACAGAATAAAGGAAAAGAACTTTCTAGGCGTATGTATATCATGTAAATATATCATGTATATCATATACATATATGTAAATCATATTAATTACGTACATAAAGAAACATACGAGAGTACTGTATGCTAAATTCCTTACCATTGATGTGACATCGGCATTTGCACATCTCTTCAATATTGGCAAGTAAAATACAGCTATTGGATTGTATCGGAAAAACAGATATCTGGCAAGCCCTAAGTAATAATGTTTTTCTCATCTCGTAAATATTTATTCCATACTCGTTTTATTTGTAGCAGAATGAAGGAAATTAGTTCGGCGGAATACTCATCTCAGTCGCTCTATTTGGGATACATGTGCTTCGAACGAAACTTACACTTGAAATTTCGAAATATGGTTTTCGGTTTTAAATGATCACTCGATTCTGTCAATGACGAATATTTTAATATAGCAACGTGAGCATTCAAATGAAGGACTCCTTCGAACTGTAATTGGAAAGTCTCCTTGTTTCTATCTCATATCGCGCAAACCTTTCAATTTCGTTACGTCCTGGCATCCTGCGTGTGCGACCTACATTGCGTCGAGTAGGTTTAACCTTCGTGAGGAGCGTCGTGATACGTCGCATAGCTCGGCGAGTGCCGTTCTGCATGTGGATGGCGCCTCAACCCAATGGGCCCGCGTCCAAATCACGCTCGGAAACGCGCATTGATGAGCTTCTTTTGTCCGTGATCGGAAAGCAAAAATGGACACTCAGCGTAACAGCCAGCGTAAAAGTATGTGGCAAGGAGTGATTCCTCACGTATTCCCGCTACGTCGCGTGTCTATCAAAGGCTTTACATTTGTAATCAAGCTTCGGACGGTCCCCATGGTGACGGAGTGAAGTCCTCGCGTGTTAATCCTAGGGTCGCGGCTTCCAGCTCCGCGTGGGTTTTTGCGCACCAAGAGAAATGGGTGATTCTGTCAAGTTCTGTCAGTTAAGTCCCTAGCAAACCATAGTCAAGCGTCAAGCAAAGCTTATCGTGATCGCTGGGGCATACGGACCTCCAGAATCGTCCGGAAAGTTAGAATAAAAAAAAAAGAAACTATCATTAGCGAAATTTGTACAAATATTCGCACAAAACTGTATTAATTTCGTAAATGTACAAAGCGAGGATGAATATTTTGGTGGGAGAGCATAAGATAGAGCAGACGGAACAGTTTACGTATCGTTGGAGTGATTGGGAGGAGAATTAGCTCTAACCGGGAAAGTATTTTCGAGGGGATTAGTGACTGAGCATAGACGCAAAGAATAAGGGTGGCGAGAGCTCTAATATGGATCGTGGTGCTGTATTGGTCGGAATCTTGGGTCATGAAGAGAGATTATACGCGTAGATTCAGAGAAAGCAGAAAAAAGGTGGACGTAGGATGTGTTGAAAGTTTAGGGCATGTTGAAGATGGTGATAGTAGGGAGAATGCTTGGGGAGCGTGAATTGGAAAAAACTAGGAAAGGCAGAATGTATGAGGAATACAAGAGAGACCTCATGCCGAGTGCTCAATTCATGTGAGGAGAAGTGGGAAGTTGTCCCAAAATTAGGAAATTTGGTTATGCACTCTCCATAAAAACCTATCAATTAGCTGGTGAGAACGCCCAATGATGAACAATTGATTTCTGAAAGGTTTCTTTCAAGCTGATGGAGAGAGGGGAACACTGCGGAAGAGGAAGGAAAATGATAGGAATTTCGGACGACTTGAGGAGAGGCATAAGGTTTTGAGGAACTTGTCAGGGGCTCGATTGGAGGCTAGTAAAGTTGCAGTAGAGTGAATTAATGAGTGGAGTGGAGAGCTGCAGAAAACCAACCTTCGGATTGACAACTGCTGATGATGTTAAGGTGGATGCAAGATTTAACTCCGACAATTTTTCGAACAACCGCGGAACCCAAAACGTACTACACATTTTCTTCGACTGCAATATAGCCTATTCTCTTCCTTCCTTTTCCTCTCTTGTAAAATGTCCTCCCCTGAATCAAAAAATTTGCATTTTTATAGCACTTTCCGTCAACGAAAACTTTTTTGTCTTATTTATAATAATAATAATAATTTAATTGCTTGTAGTCATTACATACAAAGTACAACATTATTAAGTGAAGCAAGTTTGGTAGCCCCTAAGGTGCACCTGTTTGGGGGGCTACCATCAGTTAAGCCATGCAACATAAGCAAATTTAGAACAATCAAGCAGATACTCACAGTGAAGTACATAAATCCTACCAAAAGAAATGCTCTGTGCAAGGAACAACAGAAAAGACAAACTGACAACACTCATCAAACACACAAACATACATATAAAGCACAATACACTCATACGCATTTATTCATACATGAAGGACAGTATATATGCAGTACAATACACATAAATGTGTGATTATATGTATTTCATAGGGTCATAATTTTGAGGATACAATCACTTTCTATTTAACATTAGACTTATTACATGTAAATCACAAAATAAAAGTTCAATGTTGCTAATGGTAAGTAACCAATTTTTTACTTCCCTCAAAAATTTCCCGGGGTTTTTTTCTTTTTTTAACACAATCAGGAAGAAAGTTAAATATTTTTGGCTGGATGTAAATAAAACATCTTTGGAACATCGTTATGTTCGGTTTGGGCAGTGATAATTCATTTTTCCTATTTCCTCCTGCACCCTTCTCCCTTCATCCACCAATCCAAGAATTTTAGTCGTTTTTCCTAATTTTCATCCATCGCATCTTTTCCTTCTTCCACTACATCCTTAATTATTTTTTTTATAAATTATTGCTGTCGGTCAAGGTTATTTTAGATGAAAGAGAAAAATATTCTGGCTTTTCACGAGCGCAGGGCCCTTATCTTCTTTCACGACATCATTTCACGGCTCGGCATACGTCCAACCTATCTTCATAGGTGCAGCGACGAACTTCTGCCTTGACAAATGAGACAGCTGGCCCCTACCTCGGATTGGACGAAATACTGCACATTGAGGATGATGCGGGCAATGTTAGTTTTGCCACCGGAAATCGTCGTCGGTGCTTGTCTAGATTACTGGTCATTTTCACGGAACCAATTTTACTATTAGTCAATTTAAAGAATGACTATTTTCACGAACACATTTTTCACGACAAAAGAACTTTCTAGAATCCTGTCAAACGAGACGAAAAATTTGAATTGGGGTTGCTTATCAATGTTTATCTTGCCTGGTTAATTTTTTGTACATGTAAAAAGCTTTTGGACGTAAAGTAATCATCGAAGGATATTTTTATTTAAAATCCCAGGAGTAAGATAAAATCTGGGACTGAAAGGGCTACGCTCGAAGTAATGCACGACTGAAGTAATCACATATTACGCTCCGTCTGGAACTGGAAGTGCCCGTCTTTTTTTAAGGACCAAAAATTTCCTTTTTAATGTCCTCCAAACCCCGATGATTGCAAATCAGAACCAGCGAATAGCTTCCAAGTGTGATACATACGTGTGCTTTTTAATGTCCTCCAAACCCCGATGATTGCAAATCAGAACCAGCGAATAGCTTCCAAGTGTGATACATACGCCATCGACCAAAAACTTGACTTTTGACCTGCTATTGGGCACTACGTTGTTTTATATACCTTTATATCAATATATATCGCTATTTAATTCCATGTAAATTTTATTTTATAAATAACATTTTCTCGTGATCGTAGACATTTGTGAAATTCAATTCGCGATTTTTGTGTCCGGGAAAATAGCCATTCGGGAAAATGGCCGACAACCACTTGTCTGTATTATATCTAAGTCTGCTCTTCTATTTTCTGAAGTCATCAAGTACCTTTGATTAAAAATGCTTTAGTTCAAGCATCGAATAGGGGACCTCGGCTCAGTTGAATTTCGTAACCATGGGTCTCAAAGTCCGGGCCTGCATTGGTGGCCTTAATTCTAATGTGCTTAATCATAATTATAGCTGGGGTTACCAAGACTTCATTGCGCTTTCGTCCGTAAAAATCGCAAGGTTATTAGCCCAGGAAGAAAGAGTGGACGAAAGGTTTTTCTTTCTCCTTCTTAGAGACCGAATTTTGCGTAATTTATTTCCTGTTGCGGTTCACAACTCAACGCCGCTGTAAGCATAGGACCGTTTCACGAAATAAAAAAATACGGGCGCTTATAAATCCCGCTAAGGCAAGCATTATATCGTCGAACCGTCGGTCGTTTGTGAAGTGAATAGCGCCTGCTGTCGACGAACTTCAGTGTCATCACTTTCTAACGCGGAATTTATTTTTTTCCACTTGCCTTTTGCCTATAATGCCACAACCTTTTTTACCATTTCCTATTTATTTGATACCAGCTCATGAAAACTAAACGGGCCCTCGAAGAAACCTTTCCTACAACAAAGAACCGAAATGCGTCCACATTCGAAAAATCTGTGCCGACAGGAAATGTAAAGATATCAAAAAAATTAATGAGGTTGCTCCGTAAAAAATATTTCAATGTCGTTTCTTTCTCATATTCGAGGTAATTAAATAAAAACGCGATATCTACGTGATAACGCAAAATAATCTTAGCGTTCCACGCTTTTTTCCTTCAGTTAACCTTAAAATCACTTGGAGAATCATAGAAAAGATATCTAGTATTTTTCTGCAATGGGCGTGTCATTTTACTGAAAAACTGAAATAAGAAGCGAATCTTACCAGGAAATCACGGGGTATAAATACATCTCAAAACATTTTGAGTTATTATAGCATATTACTTCATTATTAATTCGTTTGGCAAACAGAAATGTCGCTGACCTAGCAAGTGTAAATGTTCTATAAAATTGCATTCGTCAATTAATCTGCTTTCTTGGTATCAGCGTGTCGTTAGTGAAAGTTGTATTCGTTGAACAAATGAATGGTAGGAAGTCTCCTTTGTGTTGGCTCATGTGGTCGCTAAAGAAACTCCCTTACAATTAGTCGCCTTCTGAAAATGCCCGAGCAGTTCATTTTGTTCGGTCATGCTTGAGTTTACGAAACTCGAAATTTGGGGAAGGCGAGCAATGTTTTGCATTCCACGTTTTTCGAGGTTCTGCCGTAGATGAACTTTTTATGAAGGGCGGATGTGTCTTGCATTTATATTTCATTTCGTGTCGGCTGGAAGAGGTGCTTTCTGCATCCTAAGAAAATTTTCATTTTTTTATATGTGGGTTATTAGTATACTTGAATGTCACAGTAGACAGCCATGGGCGTATATCTTTGTGTATCATAATTCCTAGGTGACATCAGTTCCGTATGTCCTGTATCACTTACGAATATCGAATTTTGCTGCTTATATCTAGCATGGAATCGGGATTTTTCTATTACACAATCGCCTCGGTCGTCTAGCGGGAAAATCATCGGGGAGTAATTATTCGATACTTTTATGCTTTTTTAGTATCTTCATTGATGCTACTCAATATACACTTGAAAATAGTGCTTCTTAAACTAACGAATGATTGTTTTTAACAAGAAAATATAGGTTCCTAATGTTGTAAAAATTGCTCGGACCTAAAAAAATGTCTTTTCCGGTATGCAACCTCATATCAGTGTAATCTCTCGCATTTACCTTGCATTAAGCTCTCATTTAAAGTGGTTAGACGGTAGTCACATCATTGCCCTTTGGAAAACCACAGACCTTGGACTATTTTCTATATATTTTTGCAACGACCGGTGATTCAAGAGAAATCGGACTGGACGCCTGTATAATTCATTCCCCATTATGCCGTTGCGACATCTTGTCCGGTTTTTACTCGAGGTTTGAGGTAAATACTAGAAAGCAAGATAAATTGCATCACCTGCATATTCCATTATGGGACTTTACTTGATAACCAGTAACTTGCTTTCAAATGTGTGGGTGAAGTTAAAGGTCTTTTTATCTACCGTCGACGAACCCAAAGTAATCTATTATATGTATATGAGGTTGTCCACCTTTTCTCAATTATGACATATTAATCCACCTTCGCAATTGTAACTTGAGGGGGTAATTAATCTTTCAATGACTTCTACATCTACAAAATACCCTGCAAGCTACCTCAGGGGTGTATGGTAGTTTAATCATCTTCTTCACAATGAGAGGCCAACGACTGAGGTCAAGTCTGACTGTCGCATTTCAAACTGATTTTGATCATCGCCGTTGGAATTTCTACCAAGCTGAATGGTATGTTTCCGTACTCTACTAGCACCGGAAGAAATGATTGGGTGAGGCAACCCAAGAATTGGAGTATACATGTAATGTGAATGAACTCCGGCCAATTTGATCCTGGTTCCTTCATCTCAAACTCTCCAATTTTATTCGGAGATCCAGACCATTTATACTTCCGTGCGGAATTAATCGCCATCGTAATTAGCGTGGTAAATGACTTGATCGTTAAACTCGTCCATCGAGCCACTGTGACCAACTTCCTCATTAACGAATGCCGGAAATCAACAGAAAAATTCGGATAAATATTATGCAATGAAGGTGTGTGTTAAGGAACCTTCGAAATTTGTTGCATTCGGGAAGTATAGGAAACATATATCGTGTGTCAGATACGTTTTTTTAGATCATCATGATGATGCGAAACGCTTAGTACAATTCCGTACCTGCCTTTGACTACATAATGGCCGTTATACCCTGGTAATGGCGCTATAAATGTCGAATTAAAACGGTAAAAATGTCGTGTGGAATTGGACTGTTTCGTTTCAACATTACGAACGTCGTTCAGTTTCGCAGAGCCACCCCTGAGGTCATCAATTGATGTAAAATTTTGTCAGTATTATCCTCTTTAGGTATCGAAGGAGATTTTGTGTATTTTTTTGCTTGGATCGTTCAGAAGTCATTTATCCTTACCGTATTTGATTACATAGATACATTCGTCGTAAGCTTTCCCTGTTAACTTATAGTAAATTCTGCCAGTGCCTTTTTCGCGAGATTTTCAAGCTCGAGTTTCATTTGTCCTCCAATACGGATATCGAAGTGTTTGACAGACGGAAGGAACAGGAGGAAGACAACGGGCGAGAGATGCAGGTGAACCTTTGGACTATTTCAAAACTTTTTCGACCGAATCACGTCCAGTACGAAACCTAAGCGTTCGTTGGAGGGTGAAAATGGAGTTTCCTTCATTTGGGATGATGTGAAGTGAATAATGGTGTATAGCGTTGGATGTGAGGAATAATTATTAATGGAATGGAGAGAGATTGTGTATTTCACACGGCTGAGCAAGCGTTGCTCGCAGCAGCTTGTGCCTTGACACAAACTGCTGCAAGACAAGTTTCTGCAAATATTAATTAAAAATTTTTCCTCCCACCGGAGACGACTGCAGCGCCATTTCATTTGGAATATTTAATACATTTTTCCATCAGAGTTTGCAGTTTTTTGCAAGAAACCCAAAAAATAAGATGAATTGGCGGCTTTATTACATTTTCATTTGATTTCCGGGAAAAATAGCGCCTTCAATGTGTTTTCCACAAAATGACTATCGCGTATGGCGAAACAAATTACTATTTTTCATGTTTTTCCTTCTCTAGCCTAAAAGAAAATTTATTTTTAAATTAAATATGTGAAAAAACTGTGTGGAAAGGTAGTATCTTGTGGACGATGCCAGGTAGTGAGTGCGTTTTTCTATAGGCAATAACAATACGGAGAGAAAGGCTTACATTATTTACGGTGGAACTGCTCGCAATAGCATTCAATTAAATAGAGATTCTCTTACCTGTGAGCACCTGGACAATCAACCCGCGGGATGGCGGGGCCGCGAGCCTCAAAATGGGCACATTTTTTGGGCCGACGAAAAATTTTAACTTCGTCTCAGTTCGCTGCACTTTCCAGCCAATGTCCATGTCCACTTCCGTATCATTCGACTGAGTTGAGTCGGTGGCTCTAAGGCCTTAAAATATTGGCCGAATTCCCGCTAGCTAGCTACTACTTTTTCCAGGTTTTACTTTATGTATGGGGTCATTCTTAGTTTTTCAATGCTTAGACTGTGACTTTGGGTGTCTTCCACTCACTCTAAATCGCTTATCACTTTGCAACACAACAGCGCACTTGCCTTTCATTCGTTACAGACCCTTCGCACTAGAATGCGCGCCTGAAGGTGGTTCCACCGTAACATGACTTAAATGTCATTTTATTCATATTCTGTCTCCTTGTAGAAAAAGTTGTCCTCTATCTGATATGAACAACAAAATAATATCTTTCCACGCTATTTTATTCTATAATTGAACTTGAAATTACATCCGGGTGTTCAAGGGGAGAATGAGAGAAACACGGGGAAAAATAGTATTTTTTCCATAAAATACAAATGCCATTTTCGTGGGAAACTCTAACAACTAAATAATCCAGAGACATTGAATAAAAATAAAACATAGGCATCTTACCACCTTATTTTTCTGGTTGTTGAAGAATTAATTCCGTAATTGAAGTCAAAATGCGGTAATTCGTAGGAAATGGCGCTGCAGTCGGCTCATATGGCTGGAAAAAAGTTCTCATTTAAAAAGACATTCGTGGAATAATCTGCATATTTTGTACTTTACTTTTGGGTTTCTATAGGTAACGCATTGCATCAGTGAAAGCAGCATTTTTTTGACAAAATATCAAAAATGTGGAATATAGTACCTATTCATTTTGACTCACACAGTCGCGGCGGAACCTCCTTATAACAGATAGGAAGCAAAGGTGATGTGCACTATACAACAAAATAACGTGGATTATGGTATCCGTGATTGTTGTTAAGTTTGTTGATTTTCAGTAAAGTCAAACATGTATATTGTGAGGTTTTTAATTACTCTGTGATGAAAAGCTTACTTTTGCAGTACTTGTTTGAAACATGTTCAACAAATTCAGACTAAACATTCGACTGTAACTGTTGTTCGCGTACAAAATGCTACATACCGGTAGGCTACATAACATTCCGCCATAGCGCACATCGTTCCATTTAACGTCGTTCGTGTGCGCTAAAGTGCTCTCCTGATATTGTGTTCCGATTTGCGCTCACTTAAACTCCTTGAAAGGAAAGCTCCCATGGACTTTAACAGACTTACTTGGGTGTGCCAAGATATGGATTAAGTCTAGGCCTAATGAAATGGGTATGGTTTATTCCAGTAGTATTTGAGGTATACAAGGACATAGGAGGTGTGTGATGAGAATTGAGTTGGCGACGGGAAAATTTTGAATGGATGCTTTGTGGTGGTGGACGTATGTGAAAAGATCGGTCTTCGTTGGTGTGGCCATCTTATGGGATTGGGTAAAATCGAAAAACGAATCAGATTAATGATGGAAGAGAGAATGTGTATAATAGTGTGAGAGGTAGAGGTGAACGGAGGGAGTCATGGGTGAATGTGGTGGAAGATGAAGAGAGAAGAAGAAGAAGAAGAGTATTATGAGAGTATTTAGAGCAGGAGTGCGTTTTTGAGTGTAGCTGAATGGAAAGACGTTTCGAAACCGAAAGAAAGTAGGTTAGCAACGGTACGGCAGCATGGCCGAAATTATTAAAACGGAAACGTTACCATGGGTTTACACTTAAGAAGTAAGCTCTCTTGATTGTGCCTGTACCGAATGGTGAAGGGCTACTGTTTAACTGCATACATTCTCTATTCTTCCCTCATAATCAGCAGTCATCAATCCGAAGATTGCTTTGACGCAGTTGATACAATTCTCTTTCCGCCGGAACCTTTCGAAAGACTTTTTCGTCAGTGATTCATTTGCTCTTCATTATGTTTTGATAACACCACACTTCCATCGCTACTAATCTCCTTTGATCTGCTGATGTCATCGTTCAAGCTTCACTTCCATACAATAGCATGCCCCAAAAATGGGTTTGGGGGGATTTATCGAGGATGAACAATGGTGGGAAACGTGAGGCAAATAATGAGACATGTCAAAATGAAAACTGATTCAGGACCTGATAGGAGAGTCATAAATGGAGGAGACATGAAGTAAATCAACCTTCGGACTGATGGTGACTGGTTAAGGTGGTTCCACCTTAAAATGACTTAAATGTCATTTTATTCATATTCTGTCTACTTATAGAAAAAGCTGTCCTCTATCTGATATGAACAACAAAATAATACCTTTCCACGCTATTTTATTCTATAATTGAACTTGAAATTACATGGTATTCAATGGGAGTATGAGGGAAACACGGGGAAAATAGTATTTTTCCATAAAATACAAATGCCATTTTGGCGGAAACCTGGTTATAAGAAGGAAATAATCCAGATAAATAGAATAATAATGTAATATAGGCATCTTACCACCTTATTTTTCTAGTTATTGAAGAACTAATGCCGTAGTTGAAGTCAAAATGCGGTAATTCGTAGGAAATGGCGCTCCAGTCGGCTCGTATGGCCGGAAAAAAGTGCTCATTTAAAATACACTCGTGGAATAATCTGCATCTTTTGTACCTTACTTTTGGAATTCTATAGGTAACGCATTGCATCAGTGAAAGCAGGATTTTTTGGCAAAATATAAAAAAATGGGGAATTTAGTACATATTTGTTTTGACTCACACAGCCGCGGCGGAACCTCCTTAAGTGACTGGTCTATTATCCGGGCAATAATTGAGCGTTTCCATGCTTTATAAGTATCGTATATTTTAACCCAGTGAAAGGTTGACTTTCTGGAAAAACGAAGGTTGGTTTGCTGCAGACTATTAAGATGACGCAGCAATATCCTTGAGTTGGGGGGTGAATGATGTAGTGTAATGCGCAAGGAAAGAAAGCTATGGAGAAAGTGGCAAGATGGTCATAACACAAAAAACCACTGGTAGGCGTATTCAAAGGATCACCGAACTTCACAACGCCAGCATAAACATAACTGATACGTCTTTTGTGTCTGTTGAGAATTAAAATATGTGTCGCTCGATAATTTTTTATCGATATTTACTCCATGTGTCCACTCAATGAGTGTGATTATGTAACTGCCAAGAAAGTATTTGAATTATCTCCATTACTTCCAAGAGATCGGCAATATTGCGATACAGAAAGTGCGAGAGCAATAAACTTAGCAACGAACTGGGAGAGATTGGAAAGGCCGTTAGCTTCAGCTGCTAGCCCGGCCTACATGCCTCTAATAAAACGCAAGAATAAAAAAGGAAAATGTTACAAAAGGCCTAAAGAAGAGAGAAAAAGATAACGCGCATGTCCGCCTCGTAATGTAAACATTCTGTGGAGGCTAAAATATCATTCAAAAATACATCGTTTCATCTACCTAATACCCTGTAAGGGTGTGCTCCGCAGGGGGAGATACTCAAACCATGGATAGCATCAAAGTTTTTCGTCTGGTTAAATCAAAAAGTTTGGTATCTTCGCTCCCATTGTTGTTTATAATTCCCCCTAATAATCCATTTAACTCAATATTAAGGAAGGAAGTAGGTGGCATCTTGAAACAAGAATATGAGGCCTAATTTTTGCGAAATATTATCCACTTAACATGGCTATCCTGCGCAATTTGTCCATTAATTTTACGAATGATGCTTAGCTCGTGTAGAATTTATTTCCATTTTTTTCAGATGAATTATTACAAAATCGTGTCAGTTGCGATACTGATACCTATGTATTCGGCGTATAAACTGCACAACTAAATCCATTCAATGTGGCCGATTGCGCATTTTAATTTACTCAATATTCCCCTTTGTTATCGTACCGTATGCTTCCTCTTCTGTTTTCTTCATTGATCTATGCCTATGGAGTTCTTATAGACCGAGTGACTTGAGTGCTGGCTTCCCAACTCTGTGTGTACTGGGTTTGATTCCAAGCAGGCGCGGAGTTTTTTTATGTATTCCTGAATCACATAAGGGTGACTTGCAGCTAGGGAACTTCCAGCGCGGAGTTCCTTCCGTCAGGTACCTAGTGCACAAATCTCAGCGCTAGGCGTATTGCCGTGAGTGGGTAAATGCCGACGCCGGTTTTCCTTTCACCATTATCGTCCGAAGTTATCCCAGCTGTATAAATCTTTAATATAAATAAATAAATTTAAATTAAATCTTAAATATAAATTCCCACCCGACCTTAATGGAGGAAATGACCTCATCTTTCGATCGCATCATCCAATTACTGTTACAGCTCTCTCTCTTATCACTTCAGAGTTGAATTGATGATGCCAGGAGTATGAGATGGAGTTCTTAGAGTGTGCTCTCCATAGGGGATGGCCGAATATGGAGCGGTGTCATCGTCTAAGATTATCCGAGGTTCCGGACCATGCGAGGTTCAGATACTCATGTCGCAGCAGAAGCCGCACACGCTTCGTTTAATTCGAAGCGAACAGAGGGCGTAAACACAACTGATGGAAGATTTAGGTTGCGAGCTAAGAGAGACTCGGAGGCTACACGCTGCTTGAAAAGTTGATATCCGACGATCTTCAGTATGACACGGAGGATATTATTTTGACCCCGTATTATATTTCAAGAACTGATACCAGTGACACAATAAGAGAGGTACTCTGCTGAACTGATAACTACAAAAATTCCTTCTTTAAATGCACGATTAGTGACTTCAAAGCCCGTTTTACACGGGACACGAAATTGCACAACTTCAAACTGCATGTTTATCTCAATCGGGCGTGCAATCGTTTTAGAATTAGAGCAGAGACTGTTTTGCCATCTCGCGTTCATGTATTCGCGCATGCGTTCTTGCAATTCACAGCTTTACTCGATGCAATTTTAAATGCATGTTCGTACATACATAAGATTGTGCAATTACTTGCCCCGTGTAAAACGGACACAACAAAAACAGTGCGTGGCTCAAAAACACTCCGTTAACATACAGTTCGCCTCTGTCCTCTCCATCTTCCCATTTCTCTTTCTTATTCCTTCCCCTTCACTGTGTCCCAACACCCACTGCTACATGCTTCTGCTGCCGCTCGCCGGGTAGACTTTAGATGTAGACTTTTAAGAAGTAATTCCAACCAACCAACTTCAGATTTCTGCAATGGATTCGATTTCCATGTACCTGGGGATTCACCTAACCATTTTATCCTTACTATTTTTTTTAAATACGGCAAAGCGTGGATATCTCATTATTTGCGTTCTCAAATGCTTTTCGCGTAAACCCTCCATATTATCTGAGTCGGTCCCTGTCAGCATTACCTCGGATAACCGAAAATATACTGTAAAATATTTACTCTAAAGGTAAAATTAAGGCACATTTTCGCAGCTCATTTGAAATAATTTGCTCGACGAAGTTCAATGTGACAGAGCATACACAGTGGTTATCGATACAAAAACTGGTTTAATGCATATCTCTACCCCATTCTTTTTTAGCGAACCGCCTAGAATTCCTTAATAATTCCCTATTTGAACATTTCTCATAACTTGCTTGGTGTGTTCAATCATCGGTCGTCCTCAATTGTGTATAATGTTCGTACCTAAAAAGGAAAACTACCCAAGTGTAGTAGTTAATTGTTGAACTTTGTTATTTATTCATATTAACCCTTCCTTTAGTAGTCATGGATAGAACCACATACATATGATCATGCATTTCGTTCACGAAATGAAATTTTTCTTGCTATTCGGAAGTCATATGACTATGCCAAAAACTACTTTCTCGTGAGGAATTCTCAATTTGACGAGGTTATTCTAGGAATTTCTGCAGCCGTTTTTGAGATAAAAATCCCAAAATTGGGATGGCAATTAGGAGCTGGAGACATTTATTGAAAATTTCTGTATCCGACTCCTTTTTATGCAGGTTTTTTCGATATATACTTGTATTTTTTCATCTGAAACCCACCCTTTTGTATCAAAATTCGCATGTTAGAAGAGTGTCTTCATTGTTGAGAGCTGAGCTTCGTAATTTTATTAGAAAGTGGTCGAAGCAATTCCTCAGGCAGTATCATTGGTACGACCAAGTCTTCCGGTAGACGCATTGTGTTAGAGAGCAACTCACTGCTATAGACTAAAGGCAGTCCGACTGAGCATTGCATCTCCCTCCCATATGGTTGCGTGACCTCAAAAACTCCTCCGAGCACATAATAGATTTGTATTCTTTATGCCCATTGCTATTCGGTTTTGCGTCAGCACCAGACACCGTCATTTTGTTAGGTATTTCCTTTTCGTCGTAAAGCAGGCTAGGTAATTTTTGCTGGTTTTACTTGCTAAGGGCTACTTTCCCCATGCCAGCCAGCTTAAAAATAGGTCCTCAGGCATTTCATGCTCGCCAGGAAATGTTACACCATGCAATACGGACTCGCTCGTTATGAAATGCGTTACCGGTATTTAATTAAATTTAATGTTTTTTATTGGAAAATGAAAATTGGTTTTCAAGTATAACCGCTGATTGTTGCACTAAAAATTGGGTATGGGTCGCGTTATTATCTGTTGATTTCTCATGTTGGTTGGTTGGTTATTTATTTGGGGAGGTGACCTAAAACTGAGGTCATATGCACCGTCAAGGATAGGTGGGTTGGTTTGGTTGTTGGAGGATTATGTACCGAAGGGAGCACTATCGTCTTAAAATGGTAGGAGCGATTTTTTAATGTACAGATTTGCGTGAATCTATGCGTAATTTTTCTCATTAGTGATTTCTATAGATAAAAGTGAAAATAATTCCATCGCACCGATTTAGTTTTTTGGCAATTCAGTGCTATTTTAACACGTAGCCGATTTGAGCAGCAGATTTTCTTATAAACGCGAAATAATATGTTTCTTTTTATTATTATAGGTAATTGTTGCGAATAAATATCAAGGTGTCACACAGAGTTCAATATTCGAAAACAACATATTTCAATATAATTTCTTCAAAATTTCTAATATCATGATACGTATGGATTAAAGAGTCCTCTATCTGTTTATTTTAACAAAATTCTACCTCTCACCAATATTTTTTCCACCAATAAAACCTGAAATTATACTGAATTAAAGTTGATGTAGAGTAAAATATAGGAAAATTATTTATTTTTTTCTGCCATCCACAAACGTTATTTAGGCGTGTCAAGAATTCGTCGTAAAAAACTAATTTTTTGGAATACATATGAACTAATAAAATGAAGATTCCAGGTCATCTTAGTTTTTGAGACATTTGCTAAATGCACCTTATATGTAAGCCAAGATTCGTTCGTTCATTTGAAGTCGCGCTGCAGGAGGACTCCTCGAGTAAAAAAAACTATTAAGTAGCTCCAAATATGTTCGTCGACTTATTTGAATATTTCCTACAGCACTGTCTCGATTATCCGAATCCCAGTTTACCAAGATTCCGCATTATCCGCGGTACTAATACCTACGACGTGCATGTGCCAAGCCTGTCACAAATACGAGCGTTGACTTGTGGAAATGGATTCGATCGTCATGGAAACATAGATTCACAGCCTAATTATCTTGTTACTACGTCGCAGACTGAAATATTACTTCGGTGTATCTAACTTTAGATGTCTAGTTTATAAGGAATATCATTAAAAAAGCAATATTTTGTTAACTGGCGCGGATGAAAATAAGGGGACTTCTCCTTTGTTGTGATGTACACAGTCGCAATGAATACTTCTGGCACGATGGTCTACCGACCGTTGAAGTCACCGTTTCGGGAGACTTCGACAGGGAGACTCAGGGAGACCGTTGAAGTCTCCTTGAGCTGTGACTTCGACGAGCGAAATACAGGTTTCAAAGGGAGTAAAACCGCCTGACTTGAGTGGCTGTAGACATGGTTATGAAGTGCTTCGACTGCTAATGTTTCATTACATCATTCAATCATAAGATTTTATCGTCAAAACAAACGCGACATCCTAGACCTAGGCGGTATTCCAACCAGCGACTTCCGTGTTACCAGAGAAACTGACGACACGTGGCAACTCTAGGTGGACTTTTTTTAATTGATGACTTCTCTGTTATTTTTTACGGCATTGAGGATTCCCATATATCATACACTTAAAATATACTTTTATTATCTGGAATAATTTTACAATTTAAAGAGATGGTTTTTCACGTCTAGCACGTTGGGTGAATTGTTATACATTTCCATCGTTCTAAAGAGTTGCCTGAGGACATAATAAATTTTCGTCGGAGCCTTCCTTTCTTTTATTGGGTTTTCACGCTATTGTCGCTGCATCGCACACATCCGCGCACGTAGGAAAACCGACCGCGTGCAGTTTAACATAAGCACGATACCTTCAGCTTCGCGGAAGAAATAAAGACATGCGTTCATCACGAGACGCTTTCACCAGGCATATAACTTCACGCGGGTAACGTGGTCTTCACGCTGTGAAATTCTCATTGAGTACGTAATACTGCTGGCTCTTTTTTTTCGCTGCACACTCTCCTTTCGTTTCACCTGCGAGTACAATCGACCCACGTTGATTTCCTTGGTGCCGCGTTACTTGGGCTGCTACCCTTTAAGTTGTCGTTATTTAGTTATCTAACGATTATAATATTTAATTTTTGCTTTTAGGCTTTCGCAGCTTTTTTTATAAATGATAATGTTTTCGGGTTATGCTGCGTGATGTTCTTTTAAAAAAAACTCATCGTTTTGCTTCTCCTACTGGAACAACATTCCGCCTCAAGCCCTGGACATAGGATAATGTTCGACCAAACACGGGTCTTGGCCAAGACGCAATAATACCATCCGCACTTAATACGTGAGGCCATAGAAATAGCCAAAAGACCAAATAACTTCAATAGGAAGGATGGATATAACCTGAGCCGGGTTTGGAAAGGGTTCCTGGCTCCTGCAAAAGCCCAACGGCTAACGTCTCCCGCAAAAAGTTCAAATCGGCCCAACAATGGTGCAGCGGACATCGACGCATCTATATGTATAAGACCCAGCAGAAGCTAAAAAACGCTTATTCTCTTGATGACGCTTCCAGTAGGAGAAGTGAGACGTTGAGTTTAAAAAAAATTAACATTACGCAGCATAACCCGAAAACATCATCGTTTATAGATTATGATATGGTTTTCATTCATAATTGTTACATTTATATTTTGTGCTTGAACTACTTGCTCGCGCGATCTCTTGTGCTCCCGTTTGACTTTGAATCAACTGGAAAAATCCCGATCAAGCGAGTTTCGGTGTGACGATACGGATGATTCTATCTTGACTCCGCGCCTCATCTATGGAACTGATAGACGCACACAATATGAGCTGTGCACTGCCGAACTGATTAGGTACCTACTAGGGTTCTTTTCCTCTTTCCACGCACCATTATAGATTAAAAGAAAAACAGAGCGTGGCACTCTGACGTCAGACACACCGTTGACACACTATTCTCATTGGCCTCTTCCTTTTCCCTATTCGCTACCTTGCCATGGCTAGTATCCTAACACCCCCTGCCACACGCCCTTGCAGAGGCTCATATGGTAGCGTGTAGATGTAAATATCTTTCACTTCAGTTCATCTCACGGTAAAGGTAAGCATCTCTGCGTCTTCTACGGTGGAGAAGGCGAAACGGCATTTTTTTTACCAATATCGCGGAGACGAAAAAAACGCACTTCTCAGGTTTTAAAATTTGTAGTTAAGTAGTAGATGTATTTTTATGTTTAAAGTATTTTAAAAATGCGCAAGGTTTTCATTACATGTGAGGTGATTTTAGTGTCGATATGTCTGTTAAAAGTGGGCGAAAATTGTGTTTCCGCTGGCGAGACGAAAGCTCACCTTTACCCAGCTCACTTCTCACTTCTATTTATCACATTCCAAGTTTTTACCCTTCTCTTATCCCTATTCTATATAACCGAGCATTTGAATTACCAAGTAGTTAGGCAGCACATTCCTGTTTCAAATGCGCGCCCATTTCTCTTCTTCATAAAATCTAATTCATACGATGGATGGTGGTAACTATTTTTTTGTAGATTTTCTCAGCTCATTGTATATCTTGCCATTTCGCCGTGCTACGCTGCCGAATTCGTCGGGCTTTTAAGAACAGCAAGCCCGACCAAGCCGGAAGCATAGCACGGCGAAACCTTTGCAAGATATTAGATAATTACTCGCAGAACCATAAGCCTGGATATCAAGATGCTATAACTATTTCGCCTGGCCCTCGCCATAAAGTTTAGGAAAGGCTATGCTCTACAGAGGCTGATTTTTCGGGGTAGCCTAACCTAATGCATCTCCCCAGTTTTGTCTGTCAGTTTTTCTTCGAGACATCATCACCGAACTCCTGACCCGGTTGGTAATCCGTGAAAAATTTTGCACTTATGATTCGCCGGGAAAGCACCAGATCCTTTGACTAATGTAGATAGTCACCTGTGATAAGTTTACCCGGCTAGAAAAAATCGCTATGGTCGGTGCGTACTGGGCGTTCGAATAACTAATTGTTATCCTTGTAATGGATTACCTCGGTAATGAAAAGCTAGTAATGTGAACGGGGCATGACCTTCAAGTAGGTACCATTTAGGTGTACAAAAGTCACGGCCGAATTTTCAGTTAATAGTTAACGAACTTTTTCAAAGTACTTACTTAAGGTAGTATTACCGGAAATCTTTTTACCCAGAATTTAATGAATTTGGCCTCATTTTAAAGAAAAAACTCCCACCTTTCCAATGACACCATAATATTTACTCCTCTGCGAACTACTTTTCGAGAAATTTGCCTGAAAATACTAGCTGTTTTAAATGAGATAGATTACAGCTGTGCGCTCCAAAGGGAGAATTTTGAAAAAAATAGGAATTTGTAACACCAAGATTTCGTCAAAAACTAACGGTGTTTTATTAACTATTTATGCAAAAAATAATGCATTTCTCGCCGCAGTAATTTTTACAGAATCACGAAAATACCTGCTGTTTTGAAGGCTTTTTAGGCGTACGGCGTGAAAATATGAGTCATGTTAGATACTTAAGTAGATATATTAATTTAATTACTGAGAATTTTAGTCATGTATGACTATATTTTTGCGCCATTTATGTTACAATATTTACTTCATATTTCTTACAGACAATGAAAATAAAAAATAAAATTCGAATATGGTCTCCATTATGGCTAGGGAACTATCTCGTTCAAACTACCTTAATGGGTAAGCTTTTTACCACCAAGTAATTCAAAACTGTACATCATCCATGTTTGATGCATTTGCTGAAAATCAACAAACTGACAACAATCGTGGTTATCGACGGTCTTTTCTTCCACACTCACGCGACAAACCCCAGCACACACCCAACGATTCTCCCGATATTTTTGAAGTGCGCTGCACAATGCGCAAGGTCTGAAACGAGTCGAAGGGTGGGTTTTCACTGGCAAGTTACTTCCGCAAGTTCCTTCTGATAGAGCTGGCGTGGGATTTTACTCTTCAGATGAAAAAAAATTCACAAGTTCTAGTGCGGAGCCAGTTTGGTTGCCGTTTCCACTTGCAACAAAAGCGCTTTTTCAAGCGACTTGCCGGGACTTTGAAAAGTTCTGCAAGCGGACTTGCGGAGACGTGCAAGTTGCGTCGGAAGTCACTTGCTGCACGTTACTTGACCAAATGAACTTGCCAATTTGAACCCACCTGAAACCAAGGGCTCTGTTGTTTTGCGAAGTGTGCAGCGTACTGAAAATCTCCAAATGGCATTCGGGCTCGAAAACGCTGATTTTTTTATTTTCAAGTTTTGCCTCGCGTCCCGTTTTTTATGTTTCCATCATCCTCAGGTCGTCTTGGTCTCCTGGGCACTCGCGCTCTCTCTCGATCATCTCGCTCTCTCGGTCGTCTGAAAGTAGGTTGCCGCCGCGATCGGCCGTTGTCTCCTCTCCGACTCACTCTCTCAAGAGCGGCTCACTTCGTCTGACGTCCACCAGGAAAATCTTTCCTGATATCGTTATGTAACGTCGCTGATCATCCGTGCATGGGGGTGGTTCAATTATTCCTTGGGTGTTTCCCAGTCCGTCGGTCACCGGAGACCCGTAGGCTGCGGTCGCAGAGCGCGGGTATGCCTCGAAGCTGCCGCGCCCCACTCTATTGGCTGCGACGGCGCGGGTGAGATGTCATATAGACCGGTTCATTAATTCAGGAAGACTAAAATTAATCTCTCCTTCGAAAAACCTCGAAAACATTGATATGAGAGGTTAACGTACAGTGAGCAACGAAGTATTAAATGTAATCACTGGAATTAAGCCAATAAATTTAGAAATAATATCTAGACTCCTCAAGTCACAACTAAGGAGAACCGGAAGAGCTTCAATAGATGGAACTCAGCTAACAAATACTGACAAATGGAATACAAACAAGAGGATAATCAATGAAATTACGAACAGAACCTGGCAGGCAGAATGGAATTCAACAAAAAAAGGAAGACTAACGTTTAAGTTCTTCCCCAATATTGAAAATCGACTAAAATTTAAACATAAAATGGACAGATACATAACCGAAATCCTAACGGGACATGGAGGACTCAAGACCTATCTTAAGAAAATAGGAAAAGAAGAAAATGAAGAATGCGACTGTAACCTAGGACCAGACGATGTACAGCATAGGTTGTACGATTTTCCAAAATACACAGAGGAAATAATTGAACTTAAGAAGATCTTCGGAAACTGGGCAGTCACACTGGAAGAGGTTGGAAAAGGACTGGGGAATAAAAAAACAGCCGAAGCAGTTTCAAACTTCACAAAACCGCAAGAAGTAGAAGGGACGTAGAAGAAATCAAGACAAGAAAAGATAAGGAGGAGAGAAGAGAAGAAAAGAAAAAAGAAGTGGAAGGAATGGTGAGAATGCTGAGAAGGAGGAAGAAGAAAGAAGACAACTTTGTGATAGAAATACTAAGAAGAAAATAACAATTGTAAAGCAAGCAAAGAAAATCGCAAGACACCCGATGAAGAAATCAAAGGAGAAACCCAAATAATTTTTTTTAAATAATAATACACTTTGTAAAGCATTGAAACTTGAAGTACACTAGAAAAATTTGAATCAATTGTTAAAAAAAGTAAAATGTAGAAATTGGGGGTTTAATAATAGGTACCCCAAATATTATTGTAATTGAAACAATAAAGAGGAACTCCGCTCTACCCTTCCAAGGGAAGACGGAGTGGGAAAGAATTGGTGTTCCAATTCTCTCCCTTTTAATAAAATAAAAAAATACCTTCTGATATTTCCCTTAATATAGGATCGGCTGATCCCATTGCAACAAATTTCATTTCATTTTCAGAGCAACAAGGTCTCAAATATAGAGTCAGATAAATGATGTCTACTGCAGCTATGAATAAATCCTGCGTAATAAAATACCAATCGCCGGGAGCTCTAAATGTTAGGCTTGTGTTTTATAGAATAAACAAATTATAATTTTAGGTGATATCGGTGTCAGGTTATTGGGCCGGCCGTACATAATGCCAATCTGCGCTTGGAAACTATTGTTAGGGAAACACACACAAAATATAACTCCTGATGTTAAGATTATAATATTCTTTCTGTCCGCAGGAAAATGAGTCAAAACACACAGAGGACTATTACTATATCTTTATGCTTGATAATAGGAGCAATACTTAGAAGATCCTTATGTTTGCCTAGAGCTAGAATGATAAACCTTTACCTCAAGTTAAAAACCATCCATCTTACTATTTGGCGTCACTGTTTCAAATGACATGCCAACCAGTGTCGGAGAAATCGCCTGGTTTTATGAGATCAAATTTATGGTGAAAGATTAGTTACAGTGGCGTATGTCTTTGATTTTATGTAGAAGGGAAATTTGCATTTGAAATAGGAATATGCTGGCTAACGTGTTACTTTTTCTCACGTAGAGCGTAGAAGATGTTATGATATATCCATGCGAAATTTTACAACTTGGTACGGAAAACTTCCCGGAAACATTCGTGAGGAGAATTGCCCAAATGGCTCGGAGACATGGAACATTGGAAAACTGGAACGGAAGAGAATGGAGGCTCGCGAAACTTGTGCTGAAGGCGGATGCTGAAGATCAGATGGATCGATCATAAACGAAGTGTACGGAAGAATAGAAAAGGATAATAAAACCACATGGATCACTATCACGAAGACAAGGATAAGATGGGTCGGCCACGCTTTGAGAGATAACGAATTTGTACGCAACATCATAGAAGCTAGGTCTATCCATCTACCGTCTTTGTGTGTGTTTTTTTGGTGAACATTTTAAAGTGATTAGAGCACCCTCTACCGGATGACACACGTCATGCGCAATGCCAAATTTTTGTTTGCGTTCTGACTTGCCTATTGTCAACCAAAACTGCCTCTTCGCTCCACGGGAAATATTTATGTATATCCTTCGTTGTCGTGTATATTTAGTTTCAAATTTCGTCTTCCTTCATCTGACTGAAATACTTCGGTGGGGACCTCCCTTTCATTGGTTTGTTCATAAAACTCTTAAGTAAATTGAACCGGCACTATTCCAAAAAGTTGGTAATGGCCCGCCAGGATGGAAACACCGGTTCCCTTTCGATTATCTTCGTTAAGCATCTTAGGGTTCTATCATAGAATTGGGAGGGTGATCCTCCTAATTGTCTTGGAGTGCTGTTCCCCCGTTTGCAAGTGAAAGAAAATATAAATGCGAAACGACCTTATCCCTTTGTAAACATTATACCAAACTGTACTGCTCTTCCAAATAACGTTCTTTTTACCAGGCTTTACATGAAAAGGCTGAAAGATTTACGATAAATATCGTGAGCATGACTCTTTTTAACAATTATAACTACTATCGGCGCAAAAAAGATAGAACGCTGAACTTTAAGCATTTCTATGAAACTCCGCCTGAGCTCCATAGAGTCATGTAATACATCGTTTTACTCCTTGTTTATTTGACTACAAAATGCATTTAAAAGTGTTTATATGTAAGCGTTTAGCTTCTACGGTCGAAAGACTGAAGAAAAACACGCGAAAAACTAGGAGAACGGCGAAACGGTCGTCTTCTTCATCTCGTCATGGTCAAAATATTTTATTGGTGCACTTAATTATTTTTTTTACGAAGAGTTACGACATCTCCAGATTACAAATATTTTTTTTAAATTAAATTTTACCCATTATTTTATTTTTTTAATGGTCGAAAGCTAGTATTCAATTTCCGAGGTGTAGAAACAAGTACCTATATCAATATCGAAGTTACGTGTGCTTTATGGAAACAATATTGCAAAACTTTTCATGTAAGGAAATGATGATATTCTTCCTCTTACTTAAAGTAAATCACAAAGAAGAAAATAGCCCCGCAGTAATGCAGACTACCATTTTGCGCAGTTGGTAATGGTGAAACTCCTGTTTTTATTTTAAAAGGATATTTGTAATTTGGAGATGTCGTTGTCTTCGTAAAAAAAATAATTAAGTGCACCAATCAAATATTTTGGCCGTGACGAGATGAAGAAGACGACCGTTTCGCCGTTCTCCTAGTTTTTCGCGTGTTCTTCTTCAGTCTTTCGACCGTAGAAGCTAAACGCTTACATATAAACCCTTTTCAATGAATTCATTTTGTAGTCAAATAAACAAGGAGTAAAACGATGTATTACACGACTCTATGGAACTCCGGTGGAATTTCATACAAATGCTTAAAGTTCAGCGTTCTACCTTTCTTTGCGCCGATTTACAGCTGATTGTGTAAAAAAAAACTTATGGAAAATTTGACTGTTTGCATAAGGTATTGGCATTTTGCGGCGATAAATGCTCGGAAATAGTTCAGATGGTTCTCATCATGTTGATAAATTAAATGTATGATGTATTTTTTTCTACCGTAACTAAGGGGAAAATTCGCAGACCTCGAAAGATCGATCAAACTTTGTAATACAATGCGTTGGTAACATTGCAAAATAGCAAAAATAAATGATCATGGTGGCGCTAAATAGCCAAATAAAAGGATAATGGTGGTACTCGGTAGAATTTCACAATGATTTTTTGGTAATTTTACCTCTATGTGTACCTGACAGATGTAGTGGATGATTAGTCATATTTTAATTACACCTCCTAACTGAAGACTTGACGATTTGCTAGTCTATACCGGTGCCTAGATCTATCTGCAATGTTAATCACTCCTCCCAATGAAAATGTGACGATTAACTATATTGGTGCCTAGAATTATTTGAAAGAATGGCAATTTCATTTTTTTATTTAAAAATGAGTCCGTCATTTGGTGAGTTTTGTGGGCACCCTTAAAAGCTGTTAATTCAATTCACCATGTCTGTTTTAGAGCGCGCTTTGTGGTTATGCTGCATGAGAAAGCTGCGTCGAGAGCAAAGAGAAATCTTGTTGATGATCGCTTATTTTGTAGGTTCGAACGAGGACACCCACCCATGGACCATAAAATTTGGGAAGAATAGGCGTTCCCTTTCCTACTTTTATCAGTCTGTCATTCCTTTCCCCACATTATTCACGTATTGGTGTGTCTTTTGGCGCACTTTGCTAATTTTGAAAGTCTGCGATACTGTTTACACTCAAAGAAAGAAAATTCGTCAAGGTGCGGGTTTTCTCTTGTCATTCATTTGGAGAAAAATGTTGACGGAGGCTTTGTGTTTGATCGTCAAATGTTTGATGCAAACACTTTTTCTATTGACTATCAAATATTTTTGAGGCCGTGGAGAGCCACTCGAGTGCGTTTTTCGCCGCAGAGTTTACTTGAGTGAGTCTTTAAAAGTCTTCTCCAGAATTGCTACTTTCGAAGCAAACAGTTACGTTGTCAAGCGTGGATCTGTGAAGGGACGTATATTTAGGGTTCGCCACTCAGCCACCCACCTGGTGCGAATAAGTGCGAGGAACAGTTAGGTATGTGGTTCCTCACCATGACCAGCGATTTCGTGGCTTAAATTTGACACGATTCGAAATTTGGTCGCACGTGAGTCCCAATTGAAGTGTCATTCTTCCGAGATGCGTTCTTCTGACCTATTATTCCAAGGGTTCAAATATGTTGTGCTTTACACAAATCCATGCTAAGAATGAAGGGAAATAGTGTAGAAGTTAAAAAAAATTGTTAGACATAATTAAGGGCGTTAACCTTCATTTTTTTAATTGTGTGAAATTGTAATCACGGTCCAGTGTCTTATTTCTAGTTTTGTTTTCAAAAATACTGACAGATATGTAAATAAAGTTGTTGTTTTGCTAATTGTAAAACTTAGCATTGTACAATACTATACCAGCGTCGAAGATAACATTTATGTAAGATGTGACAACACATAGTTGTATTCACTGTATTATTTTTGTTTTAGTAGGTGAACGAGTGAGTAACCCCAAATAGGAAGTTCGGTAGCGTTCTAATATAATATAGCTCGCTATAGTACTAATTTTACTAAGATACTAAGGAATTAATTCTTAAAATTACTATGCACGAGGGGCATGTAATTGCGTCAATACAAGTATCGACCGAGTAGAGTGGGAAGTTTCATCACTAACAAACGTGTTCTTTTTCGTAAACGACGGAAGCCTATCAATGTAAATTTTCATCGAGTATATTTTTTCCCCTGCTATTTGCTGTAGGAAGTTCTGCAATAGGCCACCTATTAAACTTATACAACTAAACTTGGGCCACTCCACGTTTTCGAACTTAGGATCAGTCGTCATCGATTGGAAGATTGGTTTACTACAGCTGTCCATTGAGAGGCGGTCTTTGCGGTATGCAGGAACTAAAGCTGGCCAATGACCATGACCAACCCGGCGTATTAAGTCACACGCTGTGACCGGTATGTGCAGGCTTTTAAAATTGCGAGCGACGTGAATAAAAATAATTTACGGATTTTTTCGGAAAAAAACGTACACCGGATTATCAAAATACAGTGAAACTTCAATTATCCGGATCAATTGGGACCGGACCCCATCCGGATAATCAAATATACGGATAAATGGATAACTCACAAAAAAAGGTAATTTCATTGGAAACTTCTTATCGCATTCAATTCGGATTGATCTAATAACGCTAAAGAAACGTATGTGATGTAACCAAGAACTGTCAAACGTAATCAACGGTATAAATATACAATACACGTTTCGAATAGCCTATTGCCGTGACTGTAAAAAGCCGATTTTCAAGGATTTTTCCCCTAAAAGCTATCCGGATAATTGGAGTACAGATAATTGGAGCTTTGCTGTATAACGATATAATAAAAAAGTGCGAAAATTCCACAGAGGAAATATCATTCGCCTCAACCGGGACTCGAACAGGAATCCATCGATATCACGCCGAGTGCTGTTAAGCTCAGCAGCATGTCTCGGTTCACCTCGGCACTTGACTTGCTAAATCACTCGGCTCGATATTCAGAGGTCCGAGCTCGAGTCTGGGTCAAGGCGAATGATTTTTCCACCACGGGGAATTTTACATCTACTTACTACTCTGCGGAGGCGTGCAGGCAGAGCGATGGTCGGAGTCTTGTATCAATCGTTGCATTGGGGTCCGAAAATGTATCGCGGTATGATATGCAGCAGAGGATACACTTAAAATTAGCACGAGTTTCCCCACCTTATATTTTAATGGTAAAATTTGTATGATGTGTCATTAATAGACCATGCACTTCCATCCCATGAGGTAAAATATGAGCTAGTTTTCTATAAAACTCTGAACTAAATATTTAGTTAAACCTAAGGTGGAAATACGGAGCGGATGAAAAGTATAAGGAATAAGATAACGACAGGTAAACATTTGATGGAAGGTAAAATAAAATCTAACGCGTTGGGAGCCGTAACAATTATTTCACCAAACATTTGATCCCTTATAAGTTGGCGATTTCTCCGGCACTGGTCCCTTTATATGGTCGCCAAATATGTAGAAGAATAGTCCTAAGCTTGATGTAAGGTTTTACAATTCCAGCTTTGGGAAAGCATTAAGTTTCAAATGAATCAGTTAGGAACAGAGCTGGGTAAATGTATGATCGGTCGCAAATTAGTAGACGAATTCGTTCACGTTGACAGTAGAGGATTATTTGTGGAATCAGTAGTTCAGAATGGTATGCATGTTAAATGATGCGGAGATGATTATAATATGGTCTAATACACAATGAGTAGACTTAAACAGGCTGTAGCAAACATAATTTTTTCAGGAAACAGAGGAAAAATACGAAGGTGTTTTCAAAATACTTACTGTAGGAAAAGGTATTCGCCGATAATTTTTGAACTTGATTAATAGTCATATGGAATGAAATTACCTAGTTAATGTTCACATTATTTGCTTTAATAATACGACAGTGAGCACAGCGGGGAAATTATACTCGGCGATTTCGTTCCTCTTGAATTATATGTATGCTTAATATTGTCAAAAGATATGCATGCCTGCGGATCATCAGTTTCAAATCGGAGGTATCGCAATTGCGTCGGGTTACTAAACCTGAGTTTCGGAATGCATTAGAAAAATAAATGAAATGACGGCCAAGCCCGATTTGTGTTTCGATGGCCACTCTAAGGGCGTTGTGTGGGGGTGCTTCGTGGTTAGAAAGCGTATGTTTCATGCTGTCGTTTTCATGGGCCAGATCTTCAAAAATCCAAAAATTTGAAATCTAGGAGAAGATTTCGGGTAAAATGATAGACAGGTGAGAGCGTAACGGATCCGTCGAATGTCACGGTCACGTGACTGGGTCACTCGAGTCGTTAAACAGTTACACTTCATTTTATTTTTGCGCCCTTGGTAAGGACGGTAACTCCTCGCGTTCAGCGTCCCTTCAGTGGTTCCAGACGGCTGGTGTGGGTTGGGCCCGGAGGAACGGGAAATATAAAACCGCCATACTGTACCTGCTTTTTCACCGGCGTTCCTACCTGCGTCGCGTCCAGCGTGCTACCAAAGAGGGTAGTATCTATACCTAGTGGTCAAAATTGGCAATGGCTGTAGTAATCTACATCTACAAAATACCCTGCAAGCCACCTCAGGGGTGTGTGGCAGGGGGTGAGTATTCACCAACATGCATTACACTATTCCCTAAAGTTAGTGTAACTACGACTAATTATGCATTAGCATAAATCGCTAATGCTTGTCACGATACGAAGCCTCACAAGCATGCACTACACTACAGATATTATCACAATGGAGAGGGACCATTAATATATATGTATTTTGCAGCTACACAAATGGACAGACTCAAGACTTATGTAGAAAACATGCACCGCGTGCTGCTAGTACTAGGTAACAGGGTAAAAAGGGTTTAAAACGAAATGGAGTAGGCGTGGCACTGAACGCTCACGAGCCAAGGTTTAGCTAAATTAGGGGTGTATGGGAAGGGTTTTATGCCGAGTAGACGTGGTCTACCAGTGAAAAAAGATTGCCTTTCCTGTGGTTTTTAACTTAGGCCTGGCGAAAATCATACGCGACCACCAAAAACGTTAGCCGAGATAAATTCCTGTGACTTATATAGTGGCGGAATTGGCTTCAAGAATCAAGCGGAATGTTGCCTTCACTCTTTTCTTATCTCCTTGTTAGTAATATTTTGAGCCACCCACCATGTTCTCAGCCTATTTCATGCCGGCCAGTTGACAGTTAGGGCCTGGAGCGTGGCGCTGTACGGGTCGGAAACTTGGTCATTGCGAATGGAGGATGTGCGTAGACTTGAGGCGTTTGAGACGTGGGTTTGGAGAAGGATGGAGATGGTGAGCTGAGTGGTGAGGAAGACGAACGAGGAGGTATTGGATATGGTTGGAGAGGAAGAAGAGATTATGGTTGGAAGCGTGGAAGAGGAAGGAAGAGATTAGGTATCCTGGACGAAATAAGAGAAGGAGAAGATATGAGAAATTTAAGAGGGAGCTAATGGCGGGACATCCCTAGGAGGGAAAAGGGACTATGTTCAGAATTTTGGGTGCAGGATGGGGACTGTCCAAGAACCTACCAATCAGCTGGTATAATTCTTGAATGATGATGAGTTGATAGTTGAGTAGTGGTGAACAGCGAAGAAGAAAATGGATTTTTAAGGCACTTGATTCGAGCGAGATTTCTCCCTAAGCATAATAGTGATCGCGTATTCAAATCTTATTTTTAAGTTTAACCAGCAGTACGAATCATGAAGTCAATATTATAGCATTAGTGACGATGAACCGAAAAATTACTGAAATTCTCAGTAATTAACGAAATACAGATGAATAAGGTTTTAACGTGGCTCTTTTTTCACGCCGTATTCCTAGAACGCCTCCACAATCGAAGTTTTTTTTGCGATATTGTAAAAAATTACCGCGATTGATTTTTCAAAATAGTTGAGATAGCAGTCAAACTACACAATTTAAATATGTGATGAGTGCTACGCGCAATAAATTCCTCATTTTTAAAATAAAGTCTCTCTATAGTGCTTTCCCTCTAGAATGCATAACCATTTCCCATATGTAAAATGGCTGGTTTTGGCATTTATTTGGCAAATTTATTGAATATTTTGGCAAAAATGAATATTCAGACGGGGAAACCACTTTCGTAGGAGAGAAGAAAATGCTATATTTAGACAAATGTAATCGAGACGAGCAACTGAACGGTGACCCTACGTTCATTTCTGCTCTTTCTTTACTTGTTTTTTTTCCGTGCGCTCAATAGGACGCGTAGAAACGAGATTCCATACGCGTAAATTGGTGTCATGAAGAGAACAATTGTCGGGCGCAGAGGATAAATTAACTCGCGTGTCAGGAGAGCCCAATTGCGGTCTGAGTGCGGATATGTTTCCGTTCCGTTAATATTGGCCGCAGTAAAAGAAACTAAATTTGTAAAAATTATCATCTAACACAAATAGAGAAGTAACGACTCGGGGAGATAGGTTTGGTGTGTTAACTCTGGTGCTGTCCTTTCATTCCGAGAGCATGGGTTCTAATCCCTGCAGTTGCAGAGAGACTTATAAGCGAAATCACGATCTTCATGTGAGTACTGTGTGAAGAGCACTCCAATTGCAGTACTCCTTCTGTTTAATGATCTCCTTGGCAACTGTGATCTCCTTGGCGCATGGCGTTGAAAGTAGGTACGCTCAAGTCGACGCCGGGTTTCTCTCCAACCTTCATCCATTCCCCAATTAGCCCTTTTATCACCAACCTTCCCATCTGTTCTCAATCATGATATCAGTTGTCGGCTACCTCCCGTTAATTGCCAGTTAATGGCTCCAACGAGATACAGAGAGGGGTCGTGGATTAATTCCACCTTTGGAATTACTGCACTAATCCTGAGGAAAATACGTCTGCCTTGAGCGGGATTCACACCCGGATCCCTCGATTTCGCTCCAAGTGCTTGAGCCAGTTAAGCAAGTTAAGTTAGAGGAATTTTTAGAGTTTTTAAAGAAATAAATGTTCACGCTGGACATACAATGTCACTAAGCAATCAAAGCGTGCACATAGCGCCACCGTCCACGAGATAAAAGCCTACCTTCATCTACATCTACATACTACCCCGCAAGCCACCTCAATAGGCGTGTGGCGGGGGGTGTTAGGACACCAGCCGTTTACATATAAAAAGGAAACGCTCTAATGAAATTACGCCTAGCATTTATTGAAGTCCCTTATTGTCCGGGGGAAAAACGAATTCCCATACCTATCCTTCGGTACCTTTGAACTTTACGGCGTTTACTTTATGAAACTTTTTCAGAATACCGCGTACTATGATAAAGGCCAGATGTGATTAACCCGAAAAACGTCATTAACTCATGCAGTTAGATCTATCTAGCTAATTTGTTTTTGCTTTTGTATTTTTGTGTGTGTTTACTTTTGTATCTTGGTTGTATTTTGCTTATGAAGTGGTTGCTTAAGAAAATAAGTAAAAATGGATTAGATTATGAAAATAAGAAACGGGAATGACATTGATTAAATCTCGTGCTTGATTTCGGTATTCAATTCGTTAAATTTTCCCGTAAACTAGCCGCGGTATTACTTCAATGGCGTCACCCGAAAGTGCGTATAGCAGTGACAATTCCTCAGAGGAAAAAAATATTGCTCCTTGAGGGGAACTCGTAACCGAATCCCCCTCGATTCCACGCAGAGTGCTCTCTTTATCCAATTATCACACTAGTGTGCACTTGTGGATGACATCGTAAAGGTAATGCCGCGGCTAGTTTGCGGTATACTACAAAATTGCAATACAGAAGTATTTTTACATGTGAAACACATCCTGTGTTATTTAAGCTCCCCTATATACTATCACCCTTTAGGATTTACTATTTCCCTAGTGTAAAGTAAACTGGAAAGATAAATAGAGCCAAATAGCATACTCTCTAGTAGCTAGCTCTATTCACGAAACACATGGCCAATCTAATTATTTACTGTTTTCCAATTCAGCGTTTATTGAAAGGATTGGCCGAGTCAAATCAATTTTTTCTACATTTATTTACATTTTAAAATACCCAAGTCTAATACTTGATTCCTTTTCTAACGGTGGTTGTAATCTAAAACTATGGGGTTTAAAACGTTTAGGGTTTTAAATCAGCTAAGAATATTAAGGAAAATAATATTGGGAACAATATTTAATCCACCCAAATTTCGTCTGACAGGAGGGTTACCAGTCGACACCTAGATGGAAAATCCTGCTGGTTTATATTTCCTACCAGGCATCAACTTTTCAACGTTCAGCAATCGAGGACGAAATAAACTGTATCGGGCAGAACGATATGAAATCTATCTACCAAGGAGTGGAAGGAGCACCAACTATGTAGATTCCTCTAAATTTTGTTTTTTACTACTATTGTAGTAATAAAACAAACATTTATTGGAATTTACATAGTTGGTGCTCATTTGCCTGCTATACTGAACCGAGGGTGGACTAATAGAAAATACAAGTATTTCAAAATTTCCAAGAGTGGTACGACGGCCAACATCTCCATTTTATGCGACGTTCCTTTTTTTATTTATTTATTTATTAACAACCACCGAAAAAAGCTCTTTTGTGGCATTTATATCGGGATAATAACAATTAAAAACGGTTGAGCACACACAACCTTGCCCTGGGAGGTACAAAATCCTCCCCAGGTGAGAATCGAACCCGCGACCTTCGGGTTAGTAGGTGAGGACGTTACCCCGCCGCCACTGAGACCGACTCTTTATCAACGTTACACAATTTTGACGGGAGAAAATTAATATTTCTTTTTTCATTTTATGGCTTTGGCATTCTACTCGTATTCAATTGATCAAGTGATGACATATCGTTAAAATGTCACGCTAATTAGATCATTTTTTCTCGAGAAGTCGCATCCACAATTCTCGGCACCTTTAGCTTTCGGAGGAGAGGGAAAGTGGCGAAAGATCATATTTTTTTTGGGAGATAATTCGTTAGGATGAGCGATAAAATGATCAATTATATTGTTTTGGAGTGAAAGCTCGAAGACTAATCACGAGGTGCAATAAAAACTCTGGAATATTGAGGGCATCTCTTCCGAAATTGTTACTTTTTTCCACTCAGCTCTAAACATAAAATTTCTAAGTCTTGACTACGAGAGATCTGAAGCGACCATGGGTTGCGAAGGGATATAAGATCATCACCTCTATCAATTTAAATAAGGCCACGCGCTTCTGTGCGTAAACATTCATTTTTATCGCTCTTTTGATTTACTAAAAAATCAGACGCATAAAATCAAACCGTAATTGATGACAATCTAATTGATCTTCCACCGGATGTGGCACAATGTGTAACCAAGCATAAGAGAATAATTGGTGTAGTAACTGCTCTTCGGAATTACAATGTGATGGATTACCGTTGCCTCCCGCATCCCAATAGTATAGCCGTGTAGGTAAATATTTATACCACATATGCAGCGTAGTAAGTGCTGCTACACCCTCCTATTCGACCTCCGCCAAATCTCATATCAAAGAGGACTTCTAAATCGAAGGAACAACCAGCCAACGGAACTTTCCTAAATCCTCATCTGTATCAAGATATCTTCATAGGGTTTTGTTGAAATTTTCGTCTGAAGATCTAAGAAATTCACGGTACCCTATAATTTTCTGGTAGTGAATGCTGTAATATCAAATACCCCTGCCACCTGAGCATATTACTTCATTATGAATAATCATATCAGTTTGCAGGAATATGTATACAGGCGGTACAGTAAAGAATGAGCTAGATTTTGATGAGGCAATTCTTACGTTCAAAACATTTTGCTTATCCTCATGTGACCCTTCAGTTATAATGTGCTTCTCACCGAAATGATTGGATTTATATCAAGAGCAGGAGCATCAAAATACCATTTAGGACTGTAATATTATTATTTACGTACATGAGGCACATGAAGAGGTTCCGGTTTTATGAGATAAGGCCTCTTCGCTGCCGAGCGGCTAGATTTCTCAGGGATAATGATAAACCGCTTGTTAAGATGGCATTGTAGCTGAATTCAGGGCGGGAAGCGCGCTTGAGGAAAAAATTACGTTCGAGATACAAGGAATAACTGGAAAAAAATTCCTTCATATTTTATGTTCACAATATTCAAAGCCCTCTATACATACAATTGTGTAACTGATTGGCTCCAAAATTCCCCAAAAATGACCAGGGCTCGCAGTCTGAGAAAAATAAATTGCCTCGGCAAGCGTATATCTAATAGTGTCATTTCAAGGGAGGTTATTTACCCGGAGCTTTTCAGATTTGAAGCTCCTATAGACTATTCTTTGATTTTATCGCATATATTGAACAATCTTGCGACAAGTCATGTATAACATGAAGCAAGCATACTTTGAATCAGAAAAGTTCTGGTGTTTTACATGTAAACGGAAAGTGTTAGCTTTTTATTGATAAAAAAATGCACAAAACTTCATCGCCCTACTCGACATCTTCTGTTGCCTTTACATTGTAGACAATTCGCTTTACTTATCTGTAATACGAAACCTTGCTCTCGACGAGCCATCAAACACACTGTCATACTGACTACTGTCATGTGTCATCTAAGCATTCTGCTCATGAGGGATGGATATTGAACTCATACATCATGGGAAACGTTAGAGTGCAGTTACGCTAACCTGCAAAATATTTTTTTCACATAATTGGAGACAAAATATAAACTTAATTAGAAATCAGTGCCGGGGTTAAAATAAAAAAAATGGCATAAAACAACGCTACCAATCGTTGGGATTCAAATTTATGGCAGTATCTACTGTGGTTTCTAATCGCGAGGGTGAAAAATTACATTTTAAACCTGTCTGTCCCGCAATCTCTCTCCAATCATGTTGCGGTGGGAGGTTCGATCACTTGCATCACGCACGTGATCGAACCTCCCACCGCAGCACGGCGTTTCAAATATCATCTTCACGTCTTTGAATAATTCATCATCATTGGCGCTACAGCCCATGTAGGGCTCTGGCCCTCAGAATGATCTGCCCCCATTCTCCTCTATCTTCCGCAACAGTCCATTCGTTCGCCGGGTCTGTTCCTTAATACCATTCCTATTCCGAGGCATATATTCTGTATCCGTAACGTGGTTGTTTTCTAAGATAGGGTTGTTAACCCTATGCTAAACCCCCAACCTGTAGGACCGGGTACTTTGATTTCGGAGTCTTCCTCTCATAGACAGGAGGCTGTCTTTGCCATGACTTGGAGCCCTGTCTGCCTCCACAGTTCATATGCCGTACCGCTGCCCTTCAGCTCCGCCAGATAGTGTCCGGCCATGGGCCCTACCGACTCATACCATCTTCGGCCCATGCCAGTACTGGTGGCTGCTGTTGTCCACCACCAGGGATGTTTATCGACTTCCCGGTCTAGATCCGCCGTGTTCTGTATGAGGACATCGTGCAGGACGTGGCTCATCACCACGCTGCAGTGTTGTCTCTCACTCAGCACTGCATCACGGACGGTCTTGAGATAGCATCCTCAAGGTGGCTCGTCGGCCACCTCTCAGTTAAACCCCTAGTGGTGTGTGGGGACCAGTGTCAGGTTGACCTTGTACTAAAGGTACTACCCCTCCACACCACCTTGACCCCCTTTGAAGAAGTAACTCGCCTTAAATTAAGTCAGGAGATTAATTATAAACTTTAAATTGTGTTGTGATAGTGATTCCCATCCCAATTCTTTAAATAGCCTCGACTCTCTGCTAGACTTATCACAACATCTCTTAACAAACCTAGCTGCTCGTTCAAGAGCACTTCTGTTTGGTAACATATGGACAGCGCCCTTTCCTCTTGCACCATGGCAATGCACCTTCACATAATTTGTGAAACAATCAGGATGTGTCTCGAGCAGAGAAGTACATTTTAGTACATTAAACCCTTAGAAGTCTAATACAATATCTTCCAGGAGGTAGTTTGACTTTTCGATATGTTCGACATTCAAGTCAAATTTCCCCGTATGAAACAACGTTTTGGATAAATCCGTTCCTGATCTCCAAATTTTACTCTTTATATTGCATTTTATGTGACAGTATTGGTTATAAAATCCAGTATAATCATACTCAGTTGTAAAAATAAAGTTATCCACCTAAATTCTATCCCAATGTCAAAAGCAATTTGATATATTGGAAAATTGATAATTTGTTAATGAAACTTAAGAAAAAATTACCCACTCAATGGTTTCAGGCTCAACCTAGTGGAAGTTCATTATGATTAATGAAAAAAGAAACCTTAGTTTAATTCCACCAATTTATTATCTGGTACAATCTTCAGGCACCTGAAGATGACGCCGATTCGTCTAAACTAGTTTTATACCAGGAAATAAATTGGTGGAGTTAAACAAGTTTTCTTTTTTCATTAACTTTATCAACCAAAATTACCCACGTTTGGGGAAATTAATAGTGAGGACCTGCCATTTACTTAATAGAATACTTATGTTGGCAATTAGTTATTGCAAGTAACATATTTTTTAATTATGCTATAACGCTTAAATTAATACCACCATACAGCCCATAAAACAGTGTAGGTGCGTTTTGACCCAGCCATTCCAGTCTAGCTCGAAACTTCGCGAAAAGCGCTGTCACCGAATGCCAAACCTGGAGAAAAATGCGTTTCTCCTAACAGCTCCTCTCCCGAGTAGGTACACTTCCTCCTTAAAACGTAGCAAAATTCACAAATGAGTGCTGAGTTTACGTGTTGCTCGAAGTTAATGGGCTTCGAAGAGCATTGAATATACATTTTTCATTTCTGGAGAAATTTTACCGTACATCTCACGAGGCTATGGGTTAGGTTATTTGGGGCAGCGACGACGAATAAGGTCATTTACGCCATCGAGGAAAGGAAAGGAAATGGAGGAATGGTGGAGAGAGAGATAGATAGATGGATATGTTTATTCATGTACATTATGTTGCACAATTTTATTACATACAATACAACGTAAAACATTGCTTAACAAAGAAATTAAGTACTGCAATCTCTCTCAAATAAATAACTGAAAAGTAACCGTTTGAAAGTTGTAATGAATGGGGCTCCACGAATATCAGGGGGCAGCTCATTCCATAAATAGTATGCACTAGAATGAAATGAGCGACGAAGGAATTCCGTGCAGAAATTAGGGACGACTAAGGGCTCATGCGCACATGCTCGTCGAGGGCGCGCGCTGGTGCTGACTCTGAAAAACTCAGAAAGATAGGTGGGCCTATTGTTTTTAAAAAGTCTGAACAAAAAGCAGGCTAAGAGATATTTTCTACGACCTGCCACCGTGAGCCAACCCAGCTCCCGCCTGTAAGGGGTGATATGTTCATCCCACTTTGTATTATATATATATATATATATATATATATATATATATATATATATATATATATATATATATATAATAATAACTTCGTCACTAGGGTGACTAAAAGGAAAAAAACACTTTAAAAAAAATAACTCACACGGGTTTTGTATATATTTCGGTGGTCGCCGCCACCTTCTTCAGCGAGAGGTAAAGGAAGAATCATACAGGGACATAAGGTGCATTATAACATAGAGGACCCTCGGTGTGCCCGGTTCAATGTCCCAACGGAATATTGGACTTGAAGTGTTCTCCGCACAGCACCTTAGAATTAGTAGTGGAGGTAGTAATGGTAGATTTTTGATGATAGGTTGCGGATACGCCTTGGGTCATTTCACACCTCTAATTACCAAATTATGGCAAAAAAAGTCCATATGAAAATGTATTTCGAGAAAATATGCAATAGAAAAGGCATTGTAATTACTCCAATTTGTCACAAAGTGTTGTTTCGTGATAAAGACACAATTACTTTGTTAATAAATGTGATCGCTTCAGGCTTGCCTTCGTGGAAGTGAAAGTTATCCATTTTGAATAACAAAACTAAGACTTTTTCTCACTTGATTTCAAACTGTGACCGTTTTCACCTTAATGAGGCATCTTCTGGCACATTCTGAAGCTTCAGTCATTCTATATATGCCGAGAGAAATTTGTTTTTTTTTTAAGTGTTGGTTTGAGATGAGGGAGGGGAGCAGAATGGTAAGAATAGAATAGAAACAACTTTATTGTTCTGGGAACAAATTCCCTTGGAACATAAATCCAAAATACATGCCACCATGGGGCAATTAATGCAACTAAGGGTATGGCAGAGTGAGAAAAAACGGGTAGAAAGAGCATTTTTTTTAAACACATAGCACGGTTGTGGCCGAAGACTATTGGGAGTTGGATAAAGATTAGAAGTACACCGACCCAAACCTTAAGTACAGGATATTGGAATGGATTGGAAGAATAAATTTTGAATCGATTCCCTTTTCTTACTTTCCTCTCCCAATTCCCCCCACCCCCACATCCTTTACGTATGGCTCCGTTACCGCCCTGCTCCACTTTTTTCACCATCCCCATTTTTTAAACAAATTTATCTCTGTATTTATAGAATGTTTGAAGCTTCATGATGTGCCAGAAGATGTCTTATCTAGGTGAAACCGGCCGTAGTTTTAAATAAAGTGGAAAATTACAAATTTTCATTACTCAAAATGGACACTTTGTTAATGTTACCATCAGTTTCAGCTACATCAGTCAAAGATTTCGCACAATCAGTGTCATCTGTTACATCTGATATTCAGTCCGCTGTCATGGAATGAAGCACGGACCAGGGGTGGAATACATCAGGCAAATTATGAGTCGATAAAATGAAGAATTATTTAGGAATAGACCTTTTACCTCCGTGGAGAGTGGAGTGGAGACCTGCTGCAAACCAATGTTCGCAATGATGACTGCTGATGAATTACATTATACGAAAATACTTGGAACTATTTAACAGTAATATAGGACCAATTGTAGAAACATACATATACATTGCGACGTACCCTTTCGTGGTAGGCGATGTCAAAATAGTTTATTTGTCAATGATTGGCCTGGAGATATAAAATAACTTAGTTAACTCCACTAATAATTGATTACCACGACCCGGGGTTCAACACTTGGTGTCATCTTTAGATCGTGTTAAAACTCGGGTCGTGATAATAAATTATTAGTGGAGTTAATTAAGTTATTTGAATTCTTCCGTAATGGATAACTTCCACAAGATCAAGCCTACAACCGTTTCCTTGGCTATAAAACTGACTCTACTTAAATTAATGCCACCATACAGCCCTATCCTTTCCTCTTCTTTTGCTTCAGTTACATACATAGCCTCATGCACACCCTCCTGTTCTTAAGACTCCCAATATCCCTTCTCTTTTAAGAGTCTCTTCCACCATATCCACCCATGACTTTCTCGGTCTTACACCTTTTCTCCTCTCACACCATTCACTCCTTTTTAAATTAATCTGCTCCCTTCTTCGACTCTCGTCCATTCGTTCAACGTGGTTAAACCAACGAAGCACTCTCCTTTCATGCATGTCCATTTCGGAAGCATCCATTTCACATTCTTTCATCACCTTCTCATTCAGTAATGCTTTTAGCGCAATCCAGTCTTAGATACCCCATGCCCTCTGCGTTTTGCCGATTCTTATTCTTATCCAGGCCTTCCTAGTTTTTCTACCATAACAATAAATTGGGTAGGAGTGCACTTTTTCAGACTGCAATGCTTGTTTCCGTGCACAAACATATGCACGATGCATTAAGAGATTTGAAGTTTCAAAAGTATATCAGGTTGGCGTGCGGTGCTCTGAGAAGAGGTTAGAATAAGTGGATGTGAACCAGGAACTCTGCAACTCTTGGTACTCGTGCTGAAGGTGATGGGACAAAGATTAATGGTTTCGACTCCTTTCAAATATTACCCGAGTCATAGCGGCCGAAGCGTGCATTGTTCGAGGCTTATACGGAGGAGCCGTTGGGAGAAGAGAGAATTAGGGTGGTGGGCCTTTTGCGTCTGGTGGGAGGTTCCGGAGGTGGCTAGTCTGGAGGAGCAGCCCGAAAAGACTTAACGGTCCCATCTCCCTCACTCTTTTTATTCTCTCCTCCCCTCCCTCCACTTCTCGCTCGGAAGCTGAAGCTTGTCCCACTTATGACTTCCCAATCTTTTCCGTTCGAAAACCTTTCGATTCGGAGTCGGTGGTGGGAGGACTCGAAAGATGGTGAGGAGACGCTACTTAAATAGCAAGTAGAACATTATCGTATGTACATACATACATGTATACTCCTCATGCAACTCATTTTGCAGTGGGCAACGGCCTGCCACGGTGGAAACACAGGTTCCCGATCAGTCACCGAAGTTAAGCATCGTTGGGCTCGGCTCGAGTTTTGAGGGATGATCCTCCTATTCGTCCGAGTGCTGTAGCCCCTGCCTGCAAGTGGCAGACAGTAAGTGCGAAATGACCTTAGCCGTCGAAGCACGTTAAACAAAAATGCTACTGCTATTCACTTTCTCAGTCATCTTCTCTCACATATCTTCGTAGAACATCGTGATCCTTGATCATTCTCCTAATTTATGTTGTGGGGTACCTAGTTCTTTCTTTCTTCCAAGCCAGTGCTACTAGCTGTCATTACCATCATCTAGAGAAGAATGGATTTCACGGACAAAATTGAAAACAACTTGGTGAACTCCTCTATGAATTTAATTGAAACGTGTAAACGCTCAGTAACATGCAGGGCGTCATTATAGTCTCATTAAAATACCCAAATTTGAGTGAAGTCAGATGATTTTCCGTGATGACGTGAAAAGTGATACTCCTCACGCAGTTCACTTCCCAGTCATCTTCTCTCACATATATTCTTACGGCATCTTGATCCTTGATTGTGCTCCTAATTTATGTTACAAGGTAGTTCTTTCTTACTTCCAAGACAGTGCTACTAGCTGTTACTACGCTCATCTAGAGAAGAATGAATTTCACGGAAAAAATGAAAAACAACTTGGTGAATTCCACTTTATAAATTTAATTGAAACGTGGAGACGCTCAATAACATGCAGAACATCATTAAAAGTCTCATTAAAATTCCCAAATTTGAGTGAAGTCAGATGATTTTTCACGAAGAATTTCACCCACTTTGGTGTTCGCTATTTTTCATATTTTCCGGATGGATAGTTTCCACAAAAATGAGGTCTGAAACAGTTTCCTTTGTTAAGAGTGGAGTTGTTAGTCACACCCTGGGAAAGAGCTGGGAAAGTTCGTCCCTATGAGTCCAAGGGATGTATCGCATATCTTGTGAAAACGTGGAGAATTCTGGGAAAGGTGATCTACGGGTAGGCGAAGGAGTTATCATGGGATAAGGAAGAAAGCGGGACCGCAATTAAGGTGGTTCCACCGTAAAATGACTAAAATGTTATTTTATTCATATTCTGTCTACTTGTTGAAAAAGCTGTCCTCTATCTGATATGAACAACAAAATAATACCTTTCCGCGCTATTTTATTCTATAATTGAACTTGAAATTACCTACATAGTGTTCAATGGGGGAATGAGAGAAACACGGGGAAAAATAGTATTTTTCCATAAAATATAAATGCCATTTTTGCGGAAAACAGTTTATAAGAAGGAAATAATCCAGATAAATATAATAAAAATGTAGTATAGGCATCTTACTAACTTATTTTTTTAGTTATTAGGGAATTAATGCCGTAATTGAAGTCAAAATGCGGTAGTTCGTAGGAAATGGCGCTGCAGTCGGCTCATATGGCTGGAAAAAAGTGCTCATTTAAAATACATTCGTGGAATAATCTGCATTTTTTCTACTTTGCTTTTGGTTTTCTGTAGGTAACGCATTTCATCAGCGAAAGCAGGATCTTTTGGACAATATATAAAAAATGTGGAATTTAGTATTTGTTTTGACTCACACAGTCGCGGCGGAACCTCCTTAAACGATCTTAGGATTGAAAGAAAAGAGTACGACGATCACATTCTCGTCAAACCTTAATGATGCGAGAATTCCACGAGCTCCTACGTCGGATATGAAGCCGAGATGTGCGGAATGAGTATATCTTTGAAAATAGGTTACCTTCGTAAACGCCTTTCAAGCAATGACACTCAGCATTCATGTTTGCATGCATGCGTTAGAAGTTTCTTTTGAGCCTGAATTTGTGATAAACACACTGTATTTGAAAATAGCGTGGAAAGCCTTGCGAGGAAGATGAAGTAACTCAATGAAATTACTGGTTTCGGATGTCACTTGGTGGAAGCGATGCATTATAAAGGAATGGAAATAGAGGTACTTGGCAACCCCATAATGGTAAATTCAAAGAACTGCGGAACTGGCCGCGCAGTAACTTTAAGGTGGTTGGAGCGGTAATCGTGAGTCGTTGAAGGCACATTCTAATAACTTTTCAAACAAATCGATAAAAATATTCTTGGACCACATTTCACTCAAGTACACCTGTTTATACGTTGGGAATCACCATACATGCAGTAATGTATCAGATGCAAGAGTTGTATTTCAAATTTTCGCCTTAATTAAAGCATTGTTTTGACTTGGATTTGCGGCGCGAAATTCGAAATTTACGAGAAAATCATATCTAAATACGCTTTTCTTACTCGGCATGATACCTTGATATTTGTTAGCAGCTATTATAATAATATGAAAAGTATTATTTCGCATTTAGGAGAAAATCTGTACATAAGCAATCGAATTATTTCAAAATATATGCCGTGTGCCATAAGAGTACTAGTTAAAATATCATTGAATTGCCAGGAAACCAAATCGGTAGCATGCAGTTTTTTTCACTTTTATCGATAGATATTACTAATATGGACACGTATGCAAAGTTTCACGCAAATCTGTATACGTACAAAAATCGCTCCAGCCACCTTAACTGAGTCACCCGCTGATGGACACACAATTGCGTGAAATTCACAGTGAAAAAATCATTCGCCTGGACTGGGATTCGAACCCAGACCCCTCGATTTCGCGCCATGTGCTTTAACCATTTAAGCTACCCATGCGTCCTCTCTCGCTGTGAAATTCATTGAGGCTTTGAGGATCGAGTTGTCTTCACAGGCACCGTGCATACAATGGCATTGTGTACCCGTGTGCGAACGCTAAGCGCTACTGTCCACGAGGTAAAGCCAAACTTTAAACACAAAGGTGTTCACTTTGACAAATTCAAAGAACTGCGGAACTGGCCGCGCAGTAATTTTAACGGAGTCACCCGTTGGTGGACACACAATTGCGTGAAATTCACAGTGAAAAAATTATTTGCCTTGACTAGAGCACTCTGCGCGAAATCGGGGGTTCTGGGTTCGAATCCCAGTCCAGGTGAATGATTTTTTTCATTGTGAATTTCACACAATTGTGTGCCCATGATGGTAATTTTGATACACGTTTCATTCTTTCATAGTGAAAGTAATAAGTATCTCTAATGTCATTCCTTTGTAAGATGACTAATACCTTGGGACTGACAAATAGGGATCTGTGAAAGAGGACTTACAGGCAAGGGGGCGCCCATACAATATTTTCCAGGGGGGGGGCAAGACATAGGTTTAAGAAGGAGAAGGAGGGTCCGAGGAGCCCTCTCTCGGAATGTTTAGTAAATTTGAGGTCTCAGGAGTGCATTGTTGGAACATCTTAGGTGAATGAGAATTTTTTAAGTTTGTTTCTAAAATATTAATTTAACCCTGCAAAAACAATAAATAAATAAAATTTTCCCTTCCCTTTTTTATTTTTCCCGGGAGGCCAGGGGGGGGGGGGGCCTTGCCCGTGTGTATGGGCGCCCATACTTACAGGGAAGTAATGGAGTTAGCGCACGATACGGGAGGGGTGATCGGAGGGGTCTTCCTGGCAGTGCTTTACCTGCTATTTTCATATCCAGTGTGTTTCTTACAAATTACGGCTCAAAAGATACTTCTAATGCGGGGTATCATTGCCAGAAAAGCGTCCACGAAAGCAAACTTTTCTCATTAAGACTCGTTTCCAAAATTCCAAATATACTGTTTACCAGTATTAGAATTGAAAATGCAGGGAATAGTGAGGGCAGTGTTCTTGAATTGGTACACGGAAGGAGATTTTACGTAGATGTAGTCCCTTACTTCGACATACAGAACCCGTAGACATTTTTATATTGTCCTTCTGACGGTTAATCGAACAAAAAAGTTATTTTTATAATTCTAATTCATTTCTTCAGTCCTGTCGCTCTCTTTCTCTATAAATATATATTTTTATGACTGATTAAAAGGGACATTTTTGGGAATAAATAATATGTTTATTGCTCAAAAAAAATATTGGAGCAAAAACACGAATGTTATGCAACGCACCAAGTGCGCAGGATACAATTCAACCGCCCGCATTGAAATCAGATGCGTAATAGGCGCCCAAAAAAATAATACTATGTGTCATATATGCACTATAGACTGCAGAAGATAACATACTTTGACTTTATAAAATATGCTGGCAAACTTAGAAATGAAACACGCTACAAGCCAAACTAACTGAAAGACTTTTTTTGCTGGGAAATATGAGTTATCCTGTGGCCTGTGTCCTCAATGTGTACCATTTGACTGAATAAAATATGCAAACAGACTTACTTCCTCGCGCGCCTTACGGACAACCCTCTGACTGGGCAACAGTGCGTACCTCTCCCTTTCTCTTCCGGGCATGCTCCCGACAGTTCAACGCGCTCTTTTTCCAAAATAAATGTTAATCGATATTGATTAACCAACGGATTCCTTTAAGATGTTACAAGTGGATTCAGGATGATGAACTCGAGATCCTGAAGAATGTCCAAAAGGCGATGTTCAGGGATGCGCGGAACGGAATATAACGCAGCCTTGCGTTTGCGTCTATAACTAAAATACTAATGCATTAAATATTATGAAAATTTGTATAATTGTTAAGAAAGATCTACAATATTTGAAAAGTATATTTCGATGTCTTGAACCGTGATGTTATTACGAAGCCATAAATGCGATGCATCCGTCCGGTACCCGAAAAAATGTGCTAAAATTCTGTTTTTAATCACACACTGAAATCAATATAAAAGGTAAAATGTTTTGTTTGCCATTAATGAACGCAGAAATAAACGAGCTTTAATGTGATGTACTTCATTTTAAAATCGATTGAGCCGTCCGTGAGATATTAGTCTCCAAACTCGGGTGACGGAATTTTGCAACGGATAGTAGAAATGGAATATATATAAGTATCAAAAATACTTTTTTTTATAAAATTGACATTAGATTTTCCATTTCCTGTGTTCTCGATGTTTGTGTACAATTTCATCTCCTAGCAGAGAGGGGGTCCCCTCCCGAGGTTTGTGTCCTAGGAGGTAGCTGCCTAGTTTGCCTAGGCAGAAGTTGGCCGCCGCGTAGAGGCACCCACATTCGCAAGCTGCCCCCAAAAGTCGTCTCATTCTTTTGGTTCCCATTGTCCCCCTACTCTTTGGGAGGGGGTGGGGAGGGAGAGGGGGGGGGGGGCAGGGCCGGCCTCTCCTCCTCCTCTTATCGAGTCGAGAGTTTGCAACTTCACGCTGCGCATTCTTCTGGCGAACCATTCTTTGAGTGTGTCTCTGGCCGCGGGCTATATCCCATCTCGCCCAAGAGAGCGCATTGTAACGGGTAGGTATCTTCTCTCTCCCCCAGTCCATTTCTCTCTCTTCTGCCTGAGAGAAATTTCACGGTCTGCTCCTCTTAAGGCCCACCCGCGTGTGCCCAAAAATCCACCGACTCGAGTCCGGCGAGGGGCCGCAGTTTTCGATGACCCCGGTGATGATATGGAAACGTATCATGGGAACTTGCGTGAAATTCGTCAAGGACTGTTCCGTCCTTTAGAAAAACCCGCGTCTGTATTTTAAAATACCGCAGACCGCCTCAGGGCAGGGAAAGAAACAGGTATTTTTGAAATCCAGACGCGGGTAATTCTAAAATAAGGAACAGTCTTTTATTTATATGGACCGCGAATCTACTATAATAATCACCGACGTGCGTGTTTGTATGTATATATATATATTTTTTTTCTTTGGTATTATATATATATCTATATTTACTTTTGATCTATTTTCTACGGCCTTCAACTCGTCCTTGTAAGATATCTCTACGGTTGTGCTTATATTGCTATACATTGATTGTGTTATAAAGCCCCCCGTGTTGTTATTGTTTGGAAAATATATAAACATACAATTCATTTTTATATGGAGGCATTATTAATACCATTTAATAAGTGCATAATTGAAAAAGTCACATGGTCAATAACGGTATCACAATGGTCCGGCGTCGCTGCACGGAATCGAATGTCTGCTCAATGTATATTTCGACGGGAAGGATCAAATCATACCAGTTCATTATCTTCTACAAAAGAAATAAAAACTATTTTTTTCATCTAATACGATCAAAACGGCTGAAAACTTTACATAGTAACACGTCGGTTTAATGGCAAAAATACCGTTCCGTGACGTCGTACGCTATACATATTCCTCATAAGGTATTGTTTCGATTCGCGGAGCGCGCCTTATTTTAACCAGGAAATATTTTAATAAAAACAGTTATTTTTCGAATATATTTTGGTCTGTTACATAGAAGAATATTCCCTTACCTTAAATGTAAACTTCTCATCCAGGTAGCTTTAAAAAAATTATGCTTGTTACGCATTAATCGGCGACGGGCCAGGCTAATTACGTGTCGCCGTGTTGTGTCGCCAACCTGAGTTTCATGTTATCATTTCCATGGTTATATAGTTAAGATCTGCTGATATGCCGTGGTAATGTAAGTAGTCCCTTCCAAAGATGTACTGAATACTTTGCGAGGAAATTTGTGCACAAAATTCTAGCCTGACATTATCGGTTACTTCAGAGCGTAATAGAGTGATCCAGTTTCAAATCCCATCCAGGCGATTGCCTTTTTCGTAATGAATTTCGCACATTCTTGAGGCTCATTGTGTGTTGTAATTCCACCTACTACAGGTTTATCTACGCACCTTATGAGATCAAAGAAATACGTGTAAAAGCTCTTCCTAAAATGCATTTCATGGTTTAATTTTATAGCTTACTTTCGGAAAGAGTAACTATGTGTGTGATTATAAAATTAAAAAAATAGTGCCCAAGTCCGAAACGAACCAAATGGCTTAGAACATATCGCACATTTAAAGTATAATATGGATTGCGATATCACAAGGATTTCCAGATAAGGAAAATGCATCAAACATTTGATAAAATTTTATGTTAGTGAATACGCGTATAAATTAAAATACTCATAAGAATCGAAAGGAACTCCGGAGATTGAGACCTAAGATAGGCTTTTGTTTTCCGTGACTGCTTGCATCTGTCGTGTGCGAGGGATCTTGGCATGTCTGAACATCGCACATCTCCCTTTTCTTCTTACACACATCACAAGAAAAGAAACCCTACCCCTCCCCTCGGAAATAATCCTTTTCGCAGGTCAAAATTTTCCTTCCTTCGGTCTTTCTACTCGCCCAGCTGCGGGGAGGAAGGGTTCTCGTTCCGCTTGGTGAGGTTATTGCACTCCCCCCTCAGGGCCAGGTTGGTTCGGCCGTGTTGTCACATTCCGAGGTGGTAAGTTTTTTATGAACAGGGCTCCGAGGTGGTAAGTTTTTAATGAACAGGACTGTACTAATCAATTGGGGGAACTCCAAATAAATGAATGTTAAACGTTGAACCGTTGAGTAGTCGTAAAGAGGGGAAATAGTTTTCGGGCCGCGCATAAAACCATCAGGGCTTACTTATTTATAAAAAGTACTAATTAATGATGGCTATGTCGGTCGTATTCATCTAATCATTTTGTTCTTTATTGTTTTATGGACCTTTGAACAAGCCCCTTCTCAATTCACACCGTAGCAAGGTCATCCCCACACTTTCATGATAACTCTGAACTATTTACCCTGAAGTAGGTATGTTTTTAGCTTCTCGTTCCTTCTGCCGTCTATTGTGTCACCCATTCCTCTTCTTTTCCTTTCTCTACCGCGCTTACCCAATATTATCTCCTCTCTATCACCCTCTTCAGCGTGTCATTACCTCTCAACACGTCCTCGATCCATATTTTTCTGTCTCTTCTGAATCTCTTCACCAGCAACCTTCTTTCCCCTTCCACCTCTCTCTCCATCACTTTTTCCGTTTGCCTTCCTTGTCATCAAGCTCTCTATCTCCATTCATCTCTGTACCCACACCTCGATATCCCTCAATCTGTGCAACTCTTCTTTCCGCGAAGACCAAGTTATTCTAAAAAGTCAAGGAAAATATGGCTAGATATTATTGAGTGAATTTCGATAGCTTAATTTTATAAGCTCTTAGCCCTCGAGTTCTCAATCCAGTGGGGAATCCCTTGGGGGAATTGGGACCACTAGTCAGCAAAATGTGATGTTCTGTGAACTAAATTAAATCCATAAAATTGTTGTTTTTTTAAAATAATTTATTCAGTGGCGTCCAGTAAAGTTTGTTGGATGCCACAGATTAAAATCGATTCGTAAGCATGCTCATTATTTTCATTTGTGGAATTAAATTGTTATTTAATAATTTGCTTTGGGATGGGGGTATTGTAAAATTATTTATATTGGAAATATTGATATTTTCAACTATGATGAAGGGAAGGAATTAAGCACAAAAGATTAAGAACCAATGTTTTAGATACAAATTTTGTTCCAGATCCTGTTTGAGGCTGTCATAAACGGATCACTACCTTCTGGCGTAGCTATGATATGTAAGAGATAATCTCCATTCGCATCTAAACAGTTGTTGAAAAGAGGGAAAAAATTTAGGATATCTCTTGGGGTCACCTCATCTGTCTCCAATTAATCCTAAGACTAGAGATGCCCATGGGAGTTTTCCATTCGCTCTAGTGCGCAGCTAACGTCGCAAAACAACAGCGCACTTGTCTTCCATTCGTCCACAAACCCTGCACACTAGGTAGCGCACTTCATTATAATTCGGGAGCAGAGTTTATATGCACTCATCAACAAAAGAACGTCGATAATCTTCTCCACGATAGTCGTTTTTGTGTTCTTTTTCCGTAAAGTCGTCTAACATGGATATTGTAAAGTTTTTAAGTAGGTACTCTGTTGTAAAAAGCTTAGGTTTTTTTTAATACTTACTCAGAACGAATTTGATAACTATACATGAAGCATGCGGCCGTGACTGTTGTGCACCCATAGAATGCCACTTACATGTAGGCTACTAAACGTTTTACCAGCGCGACTCGTTCCATTCATCCTCGTTCGTATGCGCGGTTAAGTGCGCTGATGTGTTTCGATGTACGCTAACTGCAACGCCTTGAATTGAAAGCTCCTAATATGAATTGGGTTCTGTGACTTCCTGAAGTGTTTTGAAACCATTCCATGTCACGAAAATTATGAGTTAGACTGTTTCGTCAAGCATGAATCTTCCGCGTGGTTCGCAAAAGCACTGAAGTAGGTATCCACCCAAGGCGGTTCATCTTACCGCTATGTCGTTTCGCTAGGTCCTTCCCCTCGCGCTACGTGCCTCCCCCCGAATCTGTGTTCTGCCTCATGGCCATGGGCCTCTCAAGACGACGAGGTGCCGAAAATCTTCCAAATCTGGAGATATAGTGACGTAAAATCTGCAGGTTCCTGATAAAATTACATTCTTCGTGAACCTGACCCTTGGAACGGTCGTTTTAAGTGCCCCGTAGAGGGAAAATTACGCTATTTTCAAATTTTCTAATGTTTACTTGTTGAAGTAGGCCTCTTTTACTGAGTACTCTTAAGAACTACAGGTTAAAGTTCAAAGGAAGGCGCTGAAAATGTTTTCGCTTTTCTGGCATGAAATTCGGAAAAATGATCGCATCTTCAAAAATCAGTGTTCATCGATTAAATTTATTTTGACTCGTCGTTTGATCGCTGTACATTATTCTGAACTGAAATCAAATGTCAGTATAAATATTGGATGTTAGCTGCTGATAATTTTCCTTCTTTGATCAGCCTCATCATTCCCTGAAAGTCCTCATATACTCATATACTCTTATCAGCGTTACGTATCCTATTCTAGGTATTTCGCGCAGGTCTTCTTGTATTTGTCTCGTTGTTGTTTATTGCTCATTTTCAGATGAGCACTTCTCGATAAAACCGATGCATGTTCAAGAAAGATTTCCAACAATCCTTACGTGAACTTCATCTCGAGTATTGATTCACTGTTTCGTCCTTAGCCGTTTCAGATGTTCCTTTCATTGTCACTGTGCTGGCGGTTTATTCCACGTGAAATGCTCCAAAGCATATTATTGATTGCATGACCATTGTTGAAAAAATACACTTTTTCAAGTAAGGAGCATGAAGTAAATATTGTAGCAACGAAGACGCAAAACGTTTTCGTCGAAATTTTCAGTAATTAACTAAGTATACATAAGGTTAACTAACTGTATATAAGGTTTTAACTTTACTCGTTTTTTGCTTGCCATACACGAAAACGCCTTCGCAACCTGAGATAATTTAGCGATTCTGTAAAAAATTGCAGCGGAGATTAATCGAATGGGCAATGGCGAGCCACGATGGATAAACCGGTTCCCGATTATTCATTGCATCAGTCCCGATTAGCATCGTTGGGCTCAGCTAGAAATTGAAAGTGTGATCATCCGAGTGCTGTTGCCCCTGTCTGCAAATGACAGGCAATAAGTGCGAAATGACCTTAGCCGTCGAAGCACGTTTAAACAGAGTACCACTACTACTACAACCACTAACAATTGTATTTATTTTGAAAAATAGTTGAGAAATAATACAAACTACACATTTAAATTTTTGACGAGATCTATGCGTTAGAAATTCCGAATTTTTTTTTTAATTAAGTCTCTCTGTAGTGAATATTTACACCATTTCTCATGGAAAATGGCCGGTGGTTTTTTGCTAATATCTTGAAAAGTATAATAACAAATAACGTAGTTGATAACGAAATATCAGTGACTGATATTTCGTTATCAACGAAAAAAAAGAGATCTTTTTCCTTGTAATGAGGCCAAATTCATCGAATTTTATGTGAAGTGATATCTCGCTCAAACTTCTTTAAAAGGGGAAGGTGAAGTCTTCTTACGACCAAGTAATGGGGGAAGCTGTCAAAGTAAACCTTTATTGACAGCAAATCGCACCCTATTATCTGAAAAACTAATTTTCTATCTAATTGTGAAAAGGTTTATAATCAATTAGCACGGTTTTCAAGGTCATGATTGACAGCTGCCGGACAGTTAATAGTTCACCGTCGTTTAACATGTTAACGGCTCATGTTCAAATGGAAATCGTACATGAGATTCCCACTTCAATTAGCTCCGAAGGATTTGGTATTTAAACGCCATGATTTTTCAACCACGTGGATTTAAATTAAAAATTAATCCAAATTGTCAATATAAGCAGAAGAGGAAATAGATTCTTATATGTATTCATTTCGGTCATCCAGGTGATCAACCACTGGGAGAAGATTTTAATCTCGTGAACACGTGTGTGCTGCCCGAGGCTATAGAAGTCTAAGGGCCGAATTTATAGTCGTTACCCAGCAGTCTCACAGCCCCTAGCAGGCCCCTTCGTCATAAACGGTATTTATAGTCAAATTTCCACCCCCAGCAGCCTCCTTAGCCTCTCCTAATTCTGGCAGGAGATGAATGCTCCACCAGGGGCCCCCTTATCGAAAAAATAACGCAACAGATATAACTAAACTGACTCTAATGAACGTGCATAGCCTTAAATTAATAATTTCGAAGGTTTGGTGTTAATAAAACAACGGTGAGATTTGCTCTTAATAGATAAATATCTGATGTGACGCCAGACTCATTCCAAGGATGCTCATATACACTCGCAGCATATTTTCTCCCACAATTTCTTCTTCTTGTGGCAGGAAACTGCGTCCGTTTTCTTACTTTCCACTATATCTTTATGCTTCTACACCAGGTCACACAAAATCTTCTCCACACCGTTGAAGCTATTTGCACGTCGAGCGGCCATCTTAACAGTTTTCATGCTGCGTCTGGCTCTTTATATATCCGTATCCATGTTGATCACGAGTTTCACCACTGAAATATTTGAGCGACGAATTCCATTTCCCGCCGTTTGTAGTCCTTAGTTACCAGATCTAACCCCCAACCAAGGTACTTAAAAGGACAATATTCAGGGCCGTATTTATAGTCGTTACCTAGCAGTCCCCTTATCCATCCCCTACCCAGCAGGCCCCTTGAATTGTGCGTCCTATATTCATAATTAAGGGAGCTGCTCGGTAGGGGATGGTTTGGGGTTATATCTGGTAACTAAAGACTACAAACGGCGGGAAATGGAATTCGTCGCTCAAATATTTCAGTGGTGAAACTCGTGATCAACATGGATACGGATATATAAAGAGCCAGACGCAGCATGAAAACTATTGACATGGCCGCTCGACGTGCAAATAGCTTCAACGGTGTGGAGAAGAAGATTTTGTGTGACCTGGTGTAGAAGCATAAAGATATAGTGAAAAGTAAGAAAACGGACGCAGTTTCCTGCCACAAGAAGAAGAAATAGTGGGAGAAAATATGCTGCGAGTGTATATGAACATCCTTGGAATGAGTCTGGCGTCACATCAGATATTTATCGATTAAGAGCAAATCTTACCGTTGTTTTATTAACACCAAATCTTCGAAATAATTAATTTAAGGCTATGCACGTTCATTAGAGTCAGTTTAGCTATATCTGTTGTGTTATTTTTTCGATAAGGGGGCCCCTGATGGAGCATGCATCTCCTGCCAGAATTAGGAGAGGCTAAGGGGGCTGCTGGGGGTGGAAATTTGACTATAAATACCGTTTTTGACGAAGGGGCCTGCTAGGGGCTGTGGGACTGCTGGGTAACGACTATAAATTCGGCCCTCAGACGTGTATTCCGTGTGATTCTCCAGTGGGAATAAATGAACCAGCCAAATCCACGTGTAATTAAAGAGGAGAGCAATTGATAAAAATCGAATTGATACAATTATGAACCAGCCAAATCCAGTATTACTCTCTTTACTCACCTTGCCCCCAACCATCCCCTACCTAGCAGCTCCCTTAATTCTGACTATAGGACGCACAATTTAAGGGGCCTGCTGGGTAGGGGATGGATAAGGGAACTGCTAGGTAACGACTATAAATACGGCCCTAAGTGTCCAAATGAGGCAAAAATTCACACTTGGACTTTTAGCCTCGGGGAACACGCAAGTGTTCTAGAGATTAAAATCTTCTCCCAGTGGTCACCTGGATGACCGAAATGAATGTGTAGGAGTCTATTTCCTCTTCTTCTTATATTGATAATTTGGATTAATTTTTAACTTAATTAACTTATCAATTGCTCTCCTTTTTAATTACACGTGGATTTGGCTGGTTCATTTATTCCCGCTGGAGAATCACACGGAATACACGTCTGAATATTGTTTATTTTTTTAAAGAGAACAAGAAAGGTTTTAATATTGGATCACCTTGATAGTGCCAATTCCCCTCTGGTTAAACATGTACGTACTCATTATCACACTGCGCAATTCTAAAACGCCATAAATGATGATTAATAGCAACCGCATATTCGCTGGTCGTAACTTTGGAAATTATGGACCAAATTTATTCCAGACCACGTCTTTCACGTGTAATCATAAGCCTGTGGTTCTTAATTAGAACTTATGCATGGAGTATGTTATTCTTCGACTACCATGCTTACGAAAACAGCAGATGAGAAGATGCGACGCTACTGCTGCTGAATTATGAGGAACAATTTGAACGGAGAGGATCACCAATGAAGAAGTAGCATACTTCGAAAAGCTGGAACGAAAATATGATGAATGAAAAATATGCGAAGTTTAAGAGACAAGCTTACTGGACACATTGTTGAGACACGACAGACAGTTGAAAACATTACCAATGGAGAGGCTAATGTAAAAGGTTATAGAGGTAGACAAAAGATATGAATAATGTCAATGGAGACAGGCGATACTTTGTGGAATTTAGTTGCACTGAACATGTTAAATGAAAGACTTTTTACTATTCCACAATATGATGTATATTTTTTTCCCCAATTGATTTCAACGTCTTAGCGTTATTGTCAAGGTATACTTATATATACACATATACATGTATACCTTGACAATGACGCTAAGACGTTGAAATCGATTGAGGAAAACAAATTATGTATCATATTGTGGAATAGTACAAAGTCTTTCATTTAACATGTTCAAAAGATATGAAGCATGACTACATGAAACACATCAGTTCCAACAAGTGAACGGTTTGCTCAGAAGGGAATGGAATGGAGAGCTGCAGAGACTCAACCTTATGAGTAATGACTTATTCCGCATTTGGTGTCGATGGTTAAAGGTTCCACCTATCGTGTCACAGCGCTTCGTCCTCCCAGATTCTTTTCTCGTAAACGTGACCAAAAAACCGAAACACTGCAGCGTTTCGGTTCGTCCTGAGAGTTCGTTCGCACTTCCAAAATTTAAGAACCGTAAATTCAACAGGGAGTTCACCTTTCCCCGAGCTGACAAGGAAATATGAGCGATAACCTTTAAAACATCCATTGACATATTACCTTGAGAATATGTGAGAGAGCTTTCAAAGTACGATGGGTCACCGAAAAAATGAGATTCGTCGGGAGATTCATTTTTAAAACCAATGAGCTAACGGAACAAAAGAGTTCAACGAATGATGGTTGCGCTCCCGCGTCGCCAATGCCGAAATATTATGGCATGAAGGCACGATTACACCTAAATCTACAACGGTAACCTGCCACATACCTCCAGGGTGTTTGGCAGGGGACAATTCCGCACGCAAAAGCATGCTCTAACCTTGAAACACACTGTCATGCTGATATTTGTTACCTATTTCACTAAATAAACTTTTATGTAAAATTAATTAACTAACGCGGAATGTAATGCACATGCAATATGACTACTGACCATCGTTGTACTCATGTGGAATAGACTAGGCACTCATGAATTACGGGGACTATTAGTCATAGATCAGTATTGCTAACATGCAATGATTAACACATAATTAAAAATATATAAAGTAAACAATTAATTAGCTTCCCAAGGGGACACTGGCAACTAAAAAAAATAAAATAAAAAACAGCGCTACCTATCTTTACCATAAAAATTATTGGCAGTAGAAATCATAGCTATTTTGGTCCCCACTAGTACACGGAAAATAATGAAATTTAAAATGATTCCGTCCTGCAATCTATCTCTCCAATCTATAATTCACCTCTCAACAAGGAACATAAATAATCTATGGGATTTTCATTCGTAGTACGGTGACTTAATACTCATAAATTTACACTAAGCAGATTAGCACTAACTGTGAATTGTCATTTATGCACCATTTATTCGTTAAGTGATGAAAAAATCCAAATGTAGAACCGGGGAAAAAATAACCACATATATTTTCCCCTGCCGCAACGACAGAACCGATTCACATTCACCGATTCGTAAGGAGAGTATTAGTACACTGAAATAATTTATCACAAAAAAAATATGGTGAATATAATTGTATTCTTTCCTAATGTATCATTGTATTAGCAAATAATCAATGACCTTTATGACATAAAAACGAACACGAAATGTACTCTCGAATCAATACATTGTTTACAAAATAAAATTTGTATATTACACACTTTATTTGAAATCCAAAAAGTGAGGAATTTACAAAGTTTGTTTCTTTAAAAAATGGACAGTAAATTCCACTTAGTAAACTGAAAAACCAGCCAAGAGTCTTGGATCCATATCATCATCATAGGTATTCAGCAAAATAAGGTATAGGTCAATGGAAAGTCCTCCGTATAACATCCCCGACCAAGAGGAGTCTTCTCTTACACTCCATTCATGAAACTACTTGGTAAAGTATCTATATATCTAAAAGTAAAAGAGTGGTGCTATTTCGCACTCGTCCGGCCACACCTTGAATATGCAGCGAGCATATGGGATCCGGTGCAGAAAGACTTAGTCCGGGAACTTAATAAAATACAAAGGAAAGCTGCGCGATTCGTCAAAAACAGCTACGGGCGTACTGACAGCGTTACACAGATGTTAAACGAATTAGGCTGGGAACCGCTAGAGACTCGGAGGCTGCGCGCTAGGCTTAGATTGCTTGAACAATTGAGAATAGATATCCTTCAGAGCGACACGGAGAACATCATATTAGAACCCCACTATATTTCCAGGTCCGATAGAAACGATAAATTAAGAGAGATATTTTGCCGAACGGATAGGTATGGGAATTCGTTTTTCCCCCGAACAATAAGGGACTTCAATAAATGCTAGGCGTAATTTCATTAGAGCGTTTCCTTTTTATCTTTAAGCGGCTGGTGTCCTAACACCCCCCGCCACACGCCTATTGAGGCGGCTTGCGGGGTAATATGTAGATGTAGATATATACATCGTGAAAATAAATATATTTTTTTCCAACGATTGATCACTTTTCAACTCTTCGTATCTTTTGCCCCCTCCATTCATCCAAACCTAAGTATCACGCCATTCCCTCTTGGTGTAGACAAAATCAAAATGGCTTAATTATTGGTGTTTATCGCCATTGGTGGAATTGTCTATCGACTAGTGGAATTTCCTCCATTGTACCTGAGCAATTTATTTTATTTGACGGTAGCTTCTGTCATTTTTTTATGCCAGCGAGCATTCCAATCCTTCTATCTCTTCCTCGCTCTCCTTCAATTTTTCCTCTATTTTTCTGCTCATCGAGCAATTTTGGCGTAAGGTATGCCTCAAAGAAAATTCCCTCTTTGATTTCTCTCAGCAGTTTTCTTTCCTTTCCTATTCTCATCAGTAATTATTTATTTATCAATCTGTTAACCCACTTTACCTTAAGCATTCTTCTCCACAGCCATAATTCAAAACTTTCCAAGCCCTATTTCGTCTTTATTTTTCACTACCCATGTTACGCTGCTATAAAAACGCCACACTCCTGACATTAAGTTTAGCACAAATCTTTCTCATCTGTATTGGAATTCTACTTGCCATCAATAGTCCTTTCTCCTTTTTGAAAGCTATGCTACCCTTAGATACTTTATTCTTATTTCGCCGGTACAGGTTCCGTTTCAAGCCTCCCTATTACTGGAAAGTTTTCCATAGCTGAACAGTTTTTTCCTGCTATTGATGTACTCATGGTGGCTTCACTCCATTATTATGGGTGTTATGCGCTGGATACTATCTATTTTAATCAAATCTTCCCTACTGTCCTATCCTTCCGTATCTTGCTTCTGCATCATGCACACTTTGGTCACACCACAGCTAGTATTCCTACTTTTAAATAATCTTTACCACCACACTCGAATTTCTTCAGCTACCCCGGTGTATCCCCTCTTTATATATACCATTCACTCATCTATCAATAAACTTTCATTGTTTGGCTATTATATATTCTCTTCGATCGCCTAAATTCCCATTTTTCCTCAATTTCCTACGTATACCCTTATTCCTTCGTACCAAAAACTATACCATGCATTCCTTCGTCCATAATCTTCTTTAATATTAACATCATTCTGGGAATGTTTTCTTCAAGAATATGCCGCTACACTCAATGCCACGCGAAACATGGTTCTTGAGGTGATATGGAAAATTTAAGTCAAGGTTCGAATAGTTTTAAATACAGGCGGAAGGAATTCAACGGTGAATAAAAGCGGTCGAAATTTGAAACCACAACTACGGATACAAGTTATTATTGCGCAGTTTTTATTTTCAAACATTTTTATGCATCATTGACTCAACTGGAACAATTGTTTACATATTCAGCGTCCACAATTTTGGCACTGGAATAGCCATTTTGAAAGACCCCGTTTGACAACTTTTGTTAATCCGCGACCAATATTTCACCATTGCAACTTGTATCTTGGTCGGCATTTTTGACCAGTCGCAACGCACAAAATGATTCTAGCAAGCTACGTCAACATCTCCGATAAGTGAAATGAAAAACAGTTTTCCTCTCTCAGCTGCTACTAGCAGAATTATTGCTTTTCAGTACGTTTGTTCGCGAAGGCTGCATGTCACACGCAGCAACATTCGCGTGTTGGGAAAGCTTTTAAGCCATGCCCTCATTTGATTCCTCTGCCGTTATAATTGAAAACCAATTGTCTGTGCTAAATTTCATAAATTACCTAGTGACGACCATCTATCCGTAAATAACTCAGAGATCTATTTACGGATAGATGGTCGTCACTAATTTATGAAATTTAGCACAGACAATTGGTTTTCAATTATATTTCTTAGCACATACAATTGGTTTTCAATTATATAATTTCAATTGGCCTCAATAATTTATTGAAGTGAAGTTATTGCAGAGTAGCTGAGTGAATCATATTCCTAATACAATTTGGTCCAACAGTGAAGCCAACTTCGAGAGGCGTTAATAAGCGCTCCTAAAATTCCAAAAAGTCTACAAAATGGTGCCGTCAGGGTAATTCCATATCAAATAATCATAAATGATTTGAAAAAACTCATTTTTTGTAGGCACATACTTACATGTACAGGCAGTTGAATGCAACGACTTTTAAAAAATATCCCACCTCTTTATCTCACGGCAGCCGTTTTTCTAAGATTGCTTGCGAATATTTGAGAGTTTTAATGTTTATTCAATCCTAGATATCTCTTGAACTAATTACGATAGGGGATAGATAATGAAACCCTACTATTTTAAACATAATGGAAAGCATTTTCTTTAATATTTATTATTTTCTTTTAAATTTCTTTATTGCCGGAATTGAACTTGAAGTCAATATTTATTTCCTACAAAAAACTGGGTTTTGACTCAAGATGACTATGCGAAGGAGGAAATGCTCGGATTTGAGAGTATTTATTCTTAATGTGATCAAGTAGAAGCCAATCTTTTTAGGTTTTGTACATGTGGCACTATCGCATTGCCTTTTAGAAGAAATCATAAATGGCTTCGCGCTCAAAATCAGCCATTTTTTTAAATATCATTTTCTCCGTTGATCGAGCTATTTAAAAATGTGTCTTGAAGAATATAAATATATGCAAAAGTACAAAAAAGAGTAAAAACTTGAGATTCCTACTTATAAGAGAAATATGATAGTTGTAAACTGGCATGGTGCTCTAAATCAGCCATTTTTGGACTTAATTATCTCTGTTGGGGGACCTATTAAACGTGTGGCTTACAGAATTCAGAGACATGTAAAAGTACAACATATAGTTTAAACTTGAAGCTTGAGACTCTAAACGTAAGAGATATATGGAAGTACAAAACTTCGAGAAATTTAGTATAAATTAAAAGGTGGTCCTCCCGTTTTTTATTGTTCACTAGCGATTGCATTACCGTGGTAACACTCAAAAATGGGTTTGCCAAACATGGGTTGCTTTAAATTTAAAAATAAAATTTGAGTATGACCATTATGACTAGGGGATAATCTCGCTGAAACAAACTCAAATGCTATTCTTCTTTGGTTTTCTACCAAATGAATTTCTGTCTTCATGGAATCCAGCAAGCTACCTCAAAGGTGTGTGTCAAGAAGTGATTCCACGCCAGACATGCAAGAACTGTTTTGAAAAAAAACTGTCATACTGTCAAGAGCTATTTCACTCAATATACCGTTAAGCAAGGTATGTTTTTAGAAGATTTCACATGCAATACAATGTCTAACTATTATTTCATTCATGCGAGATGGACGCTGCACTTATGCATCTCGAGAACCGTTAGTTAAAGTTCAGTCATGCCAACATGCACAAAGATTACAAAATTACAATGCCATTAATTACTGCGTGCAAATGTTAACAAATAAATTAATAAAGTTGACAAAATGTGCGAATGAATTAATTAATGAAAGAGAGAAACATTGTATGCATGCAGAAAGCATTGTATGCATGCGAAAGTTGTTACAAAATTTCAGAAATATAGAACCTAAAATTATTAGCACTCCATGCAGAAATAAAAAAAATATATAAATAAATAGCATAGAAACAACGGTACCTATCGTTACTTCAACATTATTGACTGCATTTATTGTCGTCCCTAATCTTACGCGGAAAAATGCCTACTACAGTAGCATGGAGTTTTCAATATGTTTTTCACATTTTCGGAGAAGTAAACCGCCTCATTAGCTCAGTACATTAAGCCCAAAATCTGTGCTCTGATTGCGATTCTTATTCCGATTTTTTAATGGTTGACCTTTGGACAGTGAAGCCTATAATTTCCACGACTACGGGGACTTATTTCTAAAATTTCCTTCCACGGTCTATTTACCAATATTTAATTCCCTGTGGAACTCCTTATAAAATCGAAATAATTAATACTTAGTGTAATCCACATTTTGTATACCTCGACCGGTTTGTACGCTATGCCCCACGTCATTGTCAAGAGAGTGTACCCTCTGATTATGATTTTAATGAGTAAACCTCTTTATAATGAGTTAAATACCTGACGCATGTCAAGTTTGTTAACTTGCAGTTCATGGGTTAATAACTTCAATCACTTATATTTAAAAATCAAATATTTTCTCTCTTTTATTAATTTATTTATTAGCAAATTTTGTCACTTTTATTAACTTATTTGTTAACATATTTTTTCAGCCGACTGTCATAGTTCTTGGTTCCCTTGTGAACTGTTTATAAAGAGAGCATCAAGTGTATTATCAAGCAATTACTACTTAAGGAGACATATTGTAGTAGGATGGCTGTGAGTCAATAGTCCTAGGTTGGAGAGAGGAGAAAAGAAATGAAGTCTAATTATCGCAATATAAATATTTGCTGCCAGTGATAGATACTCAGAATTCATTGCTGGATTACGTCATGATTTAACATCTAGATAATGAGTTTAATTAATAAACCTCTGTATAGTAACGCGGGTGAGATAGCGTCGAAAGTGGTCGAGGTACTGAATAAAGTGTAGAATATATAATATATTATTCTTTTGATTTTAGAAGGTCTCAATCCCACAAGCTGAATTCGTCAACTATCAGCTTTTGAACTCCTCTTGTGTTTTTCCTCCCTTCATATAATCCAAGATCCCTACTCTTCTCCACCTCCCGCGCTTAAACGAACAATTCTCAACTCAGTCACCCGCCTCATAATGTCATTTCCACTCACAGTCAGTTAGTCCTCCATCTACTATATCATGCTGCCTCTTTCAAATTTATCCCATCTGCCTCCTTTTCTCACCTTCCTGCTTCCAACAATTTAACATTGTTTTGTTCACCTAACTGCCATTGCCATTCCCACTTGCCATTCTCCCCCTCACCCACTTCTCACAGCATCTAGTCTACTTTAACCCCCTTCGATATCAACCAAGTTTCTGAGCCTTAATGTAGAATATTTAGAAATCAGACGAGCGATCTTTGTACGCCTGCTTTCTCAAGAAAACATTTAGTCAGCTCAGGGGCGAATCGATTGAAGTTAGCGGTTACCCGCGAGTGAAGCAACGAGTTGTGGAGACTATTTCACCCTTACGAGTGACTCGCCGATCTCTTCACAAGACGGTGTCCTCGAAAATGTAATTTTTCCACCGGTATCAGGGTTTTGATCCTACTTGAAGTAAAACTTTTTCAATGTAATGCGAAATACATTTTCCTAATTTGGATGCTAAATATACCGTTCTCTTTTTCAGGTAATTATCGCAGACACCGTCTTGCTTTAAAGGAGAAAGTTACACCGGAAAGGTAATGTACCAACTCGTAATGCGATGTTCTTGCTTATCGAGATTATTATAAATAGTGAACATTTTATGCGCTTGGGAATCAATCGCTCAGTTGTGTGTGGCACGGGGTGATTCCACACCAGGCATGAAGCACTCGTCCCAGCAAAAATCAGAACCTCACACGCTCCCCCGGCCGCTAGGTGCAAGCCAAAAAGCATTCAGGTGGGAGTTTCATATGATTGATCTATCACAACCATTATGATCCCTTATTGTGCGTGGGAAAAATTACATTTTAAATTTATCGGTTCTGCAGTCAATTTCCTTTATCTTATTCCTGTGATCGCTTCGACCGTAGTACGTTGGCTCTATAAATATATGTTGAACGCCAGGCAAAAAACTATCTGCTCCGAACTTGCGCATAAGATTTTACCTGTATTTCTCCCTTCGATCAGTTAGAGATTCCCACCCCAATTCCTTCAACAATTCTCTAACACTGCTAAGTTTACCGTAACAATTTTCCACAAATATTGCTGCTCTCCGTTGTATTCCATCTATTTCAGAGATTAGTCCTACTTCGTAAGGGTCCCACATGCTAGCGGCGTACTCCAAGTGAGGTCTCACAAGTGAAAAATAACATCGCTCTTTAACTTTATCGTCACATTTTCCTAATACTCTTTTGATAAATCCCAATTTGCGACTAGCCTGTCCGCAGATTTCCCGAAAGTGTTTCCCCCCAAGACAGGTCCTGAGTAAGGGTCACACCTAAGTATTTAACTGACCCTACATTTGATAAGTCTGTTTGATTAATTGTGTACGTTTCGTTGACCGAATCATTCTTTTTCCAAAAATTCATCACAACGCACTTTTTAAAATTCAATTCTAACTGCCAAATATTGCACCATTCATTTATAGCATCTAGGTCTTTTTGTAACGCAATCTTTTCAGACTCATTGCCTAGGTTTCTGTGCAACACTGCGTCATCTGCGAAGAGGCGAATTTTTCTCGTAACGGTAGTGATGTAATTAATATACAAAAGGAACAATAAGGGACCGATGACACCACAGGACCTTCGCTGCACGCGCTCTAACTCAGTTTCCAAGCCTATCTCATAATGATCCCAAATACTGGCAGCATATTCCTAGTGGAGTCTAACGAGGGAGAAGTACCTTAACTTTATCGTCGCACTTGCCGAGTACTCTTTTAACAAATCCCAATTTACGAATAGCTTGACCGGTAATTTCTCGAATATGTTTACTCCACGAGATATAATTAGTCAGTTTAACTCCGAGGTATTTAACCGATTCTACAGTCTCTAATTTGCTGTTGTTTATGCAATAGCTGTTACAAGGAGTGTTATTCAGTTTCCAAAAATGCATAACAACGCATTTTTTCAGGTTTAATTCTAGCTGCCAGGCATTGCACCACTCCTGTTTTGCCTCGAGGTCCTTAGTTAGCGCTTGCTTATCATTAAGGCTACGAATTTCTCTATACACCACTGTGTAGTCTGCGAATAATCTAAGCTTACTGTCAACTGTTTCACCGATGTCGTTTATGTACAAAAGGAACAGAAGTGGGCCTATGACACTTCTCTGTGGGACATCCAATGTGACTTTTACTTCATTAGAGATAGCGCCATCTAATACAGCCCTTTGCACGCGATTGCTTACGAATTCTCTAATCCAGAAAATTACGTCGTCGTCTAAACCGTAGGATTTTAATTTCATGAGTAGCTTACTGTGGGAATCTTTATCAAATGCCTTTTTAAAGTCAAGAAAAATTGCATCAACTGGAGCGTTATGTTCACCCGAGACAGCTATCGTGGGCAAAAAGTGCTAATTGAGTTTCGTAAGATCTTCCCTTAATGATTCCGTGTTGCGTTTTTGTTAACAAGTTCTGCATATCGAGGTGTCTCATAACTGAACTTACAATGAAATGTTCAAAGGCTTTGCAAGAGATAGATGTGAGAGATATCGGTCTGTCGTTCGATGGCTGTTCCTTATCACCGCTTTTGAATATGGGAGTGACATTTGCAATTTTCCAGTCCATGGGTACTTTGTGTTCGTTGGTGGATTTACTAAATATATTCTGCAAGTAGGGTGCTATTTCACAAGATAATTCTCTATACATGCGGGTAGGAATTTCTTCAGGACCTGGGGATTTATTTGGACTTAAGGATTTTAACAAATTTTCTATTCCGTGAGTGCAAATATCGATAGGCGGCATCTTTTTCTGGAAGTGATCATTTACCTTTACGGATGTAATCTGTGATGACTTGGTGAACACACTTTGAAAGTAGGAATTTAATAAGTAGGCTTTGTCCGAACTGCTTGTTAATAATTCGCCCTTTTCTTTTCGTAGGGGAATAACTGTTGGTCTATTGCCTTGAATTTCCCTTACATATGACCAAAATGCTTTTGGGTTATCCTGTAACTGTTCTCCTTTTAAAATCCATGAATGCATTCCGAAATTCTTCCTTTGTAGTGGCTTTAAAAGATTTGTATTTTTCAATTATTAAATTTTGATCACCAGTGGACAAATCTGTACGGTATTTTTTCATCTTGGCGTGACATACACTCTGACGTCTAAACGATTTTCTCACTTCTGCATTGCACCATCTTGGTTTGCTGCCCTCTTTTTTTATTTTACTTGGAATATATTTTCTTATCCCCGAATGTACGATCGAAAGGAAAACTTTCCAACTACCCTCCGTGTCTAACTTTACGCATGATTCCTGGAAGTCGGGAGAAGAATTTTTTAGATGACTCCTGAACGCATTGAAATCGGCTTTTTTTATGTAGAACTTTCTTCTTTGTTTAAAACTTTTAATTATATTCAAAGAGAACTTTGCGGTAACTACTCTTTCTTCACACTAATGACTTCAACAGTGTTTATCTTAATTACTTGCTGCGGTATATTTGTTGCCAATAAATCAAGAATGTTGTCCCCTCTATTAGGCGTCGTAGCTATCTGATGTAGGGCATTTGATGAGAACGTGTACAGCAGGGACTCCCATATATCTTTGTCTCTTCCCCCTGATATGTAACTGTAGGTCCTCCAATCTATAGAGGGCGGATTGAAATCTCCACCTATGTTTAAATTTCTTTCGGTGTTCCTGGATGTGATGTTCTTTATTTGTTGTTCGAGTTCTAAAATTGAGGTGACTTCGGTGTTAGGTGGCCTGTAGTATGCGCACACGAATATTGTTTTTGATGTAGGGCATCTAATACCATACAGGTTATATGCTGGTATCTGGGACGATTTCCGTTTGGCTGACAATGGTTTTCTTTACAGCTATAAATACTCCACCTCCGGTTCGGTTGGTCCTATCTTTTCTGTAAACGTTGAATGATTTAGGAAAAATTTCACTATCAGAAATATCGTCCGTCGGCCAACTTTCTGTGCCAATAATGACGTTACACTCCGTGCTATGAATAAGGTGGTGAAATTCTGGAATCTTATTTTTTAAACTACGGCAGTTAACTACTGCAACGACTACTGCTTCATGATTATTGCTTATGCGTTTCGGGGACATTTCAAGATTGCTGTCTTCAATTAAGCTATTCTTGGGCCCTATACTCGGAGTACTCTTAGCTAAATTACTAATTGGCAACACATAATTATTGATCTCACTAATTGACCTGCCCTGTAGCCTACCGTCTACGTTAAACTCGACGAGTGTGCTCAAGTATCCTGCGCGCTACCTCCTGCGATGCCTCGTACGTATAGTGGACAGTGGACACCCGAGCGATTTATAGGCACCCGACACGAATCCAGCACCGGCTTGAGGTCCAAGAACTCCGCTCCTTCGCTCCCACAGACTTAACTGAGTCTCTGGTTTATGCCTTCCATTCGGCTCCAAACCATCGAACCCCGATCCGTCCTAGGTACCAAGCTGCATATGGTAAGCCTCAAGTTGGTTCCCGATTCTCCGCGAATACGGCGGAACTCGGAGCATAGGTCTCTCACAGAGCCTAAAATCTCCTCGGATCCCATATACACGGCATCATTGGTCCCAACATGGGCAATCACAGGCAACTTAGAGCAGTTCTCGCCCCTTACCGACCACTTCATCGCCTTCGTCACCTGTGGTACCTTTCCTCCGGGAATACACAAGGAAATGACCAGTGGTTCTCTTCCTTCCCGTCGAGCCTTTCCACGCAGCGGGGACACTATACGCCTGACATTGGAGCTACCTATTACTAAAATTCCCTCCCTTCCCTCTCCACTCCCACTCGGAGACCCACCTCTCAGCTCTAGTTCCGATGGCTCAGCCTCCGCCAGCACATCGAACCTCTGCGTCTACTTGGACGAGCGTCTTATTATTGCGTTTACTTTCGTCTACTTGCGTCTATTATATTGCGTCTACTTGGACGAGCTTTTCCCCCGAGGAAAGAATGTCGTGAAAGAAGAGGGCCAACTGGGTTTCGCAAGACCTGCCTTTCCGGAATCCGTGCTGATAATGCGTTAACAAGTTTTACTATCCAAATACCCCATAATCGAACTGACAATTATATGTTCCAATATCTTGCACGAGATAAACGTAAGGGAAATCGGTCTATAGTTACTGGGCTCTCCCTTATCACCACTTTTAAATATTGGTGTAACGTTCGCGATTTTCCAATCGTAAGGAGCACGATGTTGTGTTGGAGATTTTTTAAATATTATTTTCAGGTGCGGTACTATTTCTGATGCTAATTCTTTATAAACTCGGGTGGGAATTTGATCGGGACCGGGTGATTTTTTGTAATTAATGGATTTCAGATGACTTTCTATTCCACGACTAGTGATATTTATAGACTGCATTGGGTGCTTATATAGCCTAGGCATTGTTGCTGTGTTATTTGGAGAGCATGTTGTATAGACGCTTTGAAAATAGGTGTTAAGGGTATTTGCTTTATCTAGTTTGTAGCTTGCTCTTTCTCCTAGATTATTCTTTAGTGACGTTACTGTTGATTTGCAGCCTTGAACCTCCCTCACGTATGACCAAAATGCCTTTGGGTTATCCTCTAAATATCTATCTTGGGCTATCCTCAAATTTTTTCATGAGAATGTTAATTTTCTTCATTTATACCCAATGATATCATCGCCAGTAAAAATGGCAATGATTACATTATATTATCAGTAATTGTGTATCTGTGGAAATCATTGTTTCAAATGAACATTTAGAGGAATAAATTAAACCTAAATATATTGTAATATATTGCCAATAAACGCTCTATGATAGATAATCAATGTGAGTGTGAGAAAAAGTCTCACACGCGACCGCTCGCGTGATAGGTAGCTTAGCGACCACACCCGGGGGGAGAGAAGATAAAGTGTCATTTTTCTCTCTTTTGTGGTAGACCGGCGTTTAGTGGCCGAAAATTCTGAGTAATTGTTCGTGTAAAATTACTTATATTGCTTCTGTTTTTACCAACTGCCACACCTATTGGTTTTATGGGTTGGGTACGCCACACCTATTCGATTTTATTTATCGCGATCGGTTGGGCTGGGTCGGTTGGATCAGTTATACATTTAGGAAGATATTCTAGCTTTGTAAAATACCCTTTCTCTCTATGAATGTACTTTCAATGCAATTATCTTAAAAGAACCTTATCCAAAAAGTAGAACTTCACAACAGATATACGTGTCAAGTTAATTTGTGGCTCTATAGCCCTCTCGTCTGAACTTATGAGTATGGCTTATGGCAGCCTTGGGTTGCTGCAGTAAATATTCATGGTGAATTTGCGTAGCCTTTCTAATTCATTGACTTCAATGCTTCTAACTGGGCTAATGTTCTTTTGGGGATGGCTCTTAGCAAGGAAACTCACATAATTGGTGGATTTGGCCACGCTTTCAAAGCCTCCGGCGGGAGCCAACCGCCAGAAGGTCATGCGGTGAGATCAGAACTTCGTCTTCCTTCGCCTTGATCTTGAAACTTTTCGACTCGCGAGGAAATATTTCCGTGGAGCTCCACCCGCCAGTAGTAGTGCCAATCTCCAAATCGTCAGGGCAACTTAGAGAGTCACCTGTCGGTTGTTCTGTTTGCTTTCTTTTTCTTCCTCCTTTCCATGTTTAGGCAATTTGCCTGTTCCGGCTTCACGATCGTAATCTCGGCCTCCCAATACTTCTTCTCCCTGAAGACTTATGCTCTAAAACCTTTCTGGGAATCCTTTCCAACATCTTTCTTTATTGCGTTTTACCAATGATGTGGTTCGAAGTCACGCGCGCGGGTACTAATTTATACACCGAAGACGGTGAAATTCGCCATGAAAAAATCATTTGGGAGATCCGGGCTCGAATCCCGGTCAAGTCAAATGCTTTTTTCATGGCGAATTTCACCGCCTTCGGTGTATATCTTTCTTTATACTTTGTTGCTACTTTTGTTATTGGTTGTACTTCTAATTCTTGCCTTATGTCTTTATTTTTTATATTGTCCAGGCGTGTGCAGCCTTTCACAGACCTAAGGAATTTAATTTCTGACGTTTCAATTTGTTTTAAGCCTCTTGTTCTAAGTGTCCAACCTTCTGATCCATATATTGATGTGGGGACAGCCATTATTTCGTAAAATTTTATTTGAGTTTCTTTTGCAGATAAAATTCTCTTTCTTAGCGATTGCCCGCGTTTGATTTTAGCTTCTAGCCTAGAGACTAGCGGAAGGCTATTGTCTCCGTCCGAGGTGGTTAAAAAAATTTTTTTCGTCGCTATGAGCCAAACTTTCGCTAAGCCGTGGTACATAATGGCGTTGTCGATAAGACAGGTTCGTTGCTTGCTTGGATTTTCGTTAACAATGGGCTAACGGCTAGTTGTCACCAAGTTAAGGCGGCTTTACTCAAGGAAGTTAACTGGCATGACATTAACCTTGCATGTCACTCCCCGGTGGCACTTAGATGTGAAAGAACATACTTCTATGGCAGTAAGGGTCGATATCAACAGTAATCGACTGAGGTTTTTTTATTTGCAAGGTAAATAGACCGGCTTAAATTTTGCCTACAACAAGCATTTCGATTCTTCGACGAAATCGCACGGAATCCGGTGAACTCTTGGTGATATGACTGCAAGCGGGGATTAAAAATGTAAACAATGATTAAATTAGCCGAAGGAGGGCTCATTGTAAGGGTGGGTTTACACTCGCAAGATTCTTCTGCAAGAGGTTCCAGGAATTTCAACTATGACGAAACCATTTTCACAATTTACTGCAGAGCCAGATTGGTTGCTATTTACATTATCAACAAAACGCTTCTACAAGCGTCTTGCCGAAGCTTATAAAATTCCTGCAAGAGGACTTTCAAAGCCGTTTGTACGTGCAGTTTACGTCGAAAGTCTCTTGCTGCAAGTAACTTACGCAATAAACTTGCCGTTGTAAACCCACCTTTACGTATGTAAATATTTATTTGTGCATGCAAATGTTTTTCATGTTAAAGACAACTTTAGATAAAACTTTTCTAATATTGAATAATAAGATATAAGATAACGATTAATTATTATAACGATTAATTATAGTGATGCACACGTATATAAGTATTTGGGAGTAAAATTTGTGAGGCAGTTTTTGCCACACTTCAGTCTGGTGCGCAAAAGCATTCCTCTGCCTGTGATTTGTTTTGTGCATCAGTGGTGAGAGTCTATCTACAGTGTTTTTTTTTCTCACTATAATACCTTTAGTTTCTTCCTAACTGGCCGTAATGTCCCCAAGATTGAAATTGAAAAAATACTAAAATACGTGTGATACATGGGGATCATCTGATTCAACTGACTCATTCATGACAGTGGCGCCGCGGTTGGCAGCTTCAAAAAAGTTGGGAGTATGCTATCTTTAAATTCCAGTATACATGTTAAAATTGACTTGGCATTCATGTTGGAAATAATAACTTGGTAACCCTTTGTTCGTGACGCCATACTTAACCAGTCCATTGGTCGAAGAAAGACCCATTGTTACATGCACGTAAATATTTATTTGCACCTGGAAAAGTTTTTCATGTAAAAGAGAACACAAAAGTAAAAATTTTTAGTATTGAACAATAAGAATGGTAACAATTTATCATACATGTTTCGCTGTAACGGTGCTAATGTGTGTTTCGTGTAGTTTTTACAATTTTTTAAGGTGGAAGTAATGTCACATGATTACTCTTATGGTAATGTTTAAGCAGATTGATGCCCTGAAAGTAGCGCGGTACAAATCCGATACATCGCTACTAATCGCTACTTCCTCAGTACTAAAAGTTCCGTGTGTAAAGCCGCCTTTCAGAGAGTATCACCGCCCGGCTTGGGCCATCGCGCGGTATAGTAGTATAATCATTTCCTCGACGTCACCACAGCGAGATGTTTTCTCCCGAAAGACTCGAGAGAGAGGTGGAGGAGGAGTCAGGCGATTGACCCACAAACGCCCCTCCACGCGTAATGTGGCTCAAGGTCTCCAAGGGTGCGTGCGTATGAGTGAGTGAACCCAACCGGTTTTTGATCTGAGCGTGTGATGGATGGAGGAGGAGCCTACGGGGCGACGACCACGTCAATGCCCATCCCTTCCCTGAATACGTAGACGCGCACCGTAGAAAGTAACTTTACAATTTTTTCTCGGACCGCTTCCCGACTGTCGCAACGCGATCACCTCCTCCAATAAATTTTTAATAATTTCACCTGGAAAAAATCTCAGAAAAAAATAATCTTTCAGGGATCATTCCAGGTGAAATCATGTATTTTTTGGAATAAATTACCAGATAATATAAAAAACTACATCATTCAATGTATCAAAAAACCTATAGTTGGATTACTTAAAAGTACATTAAAATATGGAATAGATAATTATTACAATAAATCACAATACTGGCTAAAAATTAAATAACAAAAAAAAATTTGAAAATGGTTTGTAATTATTAAATAAACTGATAATTCGTTACGTGTATTGATAACATTTATCATATAAACTGCTACACAGATATTTAAATAGTTCCTGTATTACAATATGCATTGTTTTTATTCAAATAGTTACTGTATTACAATATGTATTGTTTTTATTTAAATAGTTACTGTATTACAACACGTATGTTTTGTTTACAATTGTTTCTAATCAGACCTAAGATATGTAAAATCTTTCCCCATAGGAGCAAATGCTCCTAGGACAATAAACCTTTTTCTATTCTATTATATTCTCCACTTCGGTCCTAAAGGTATTTATCGCATGCGATACCTACGTTCCTCTATTTATTCTCTGACTTTAGACTCTGTTCATTAACTGAGTAGGTGGCCAAAACATCGGGCACCTTTTCTACGTCTGCATAATACCTTGCAAGGCACTTCAAGGGTGTGTGGTAGGGGGTGAGATTCACCAATTGACATCGTACTTTATTCTACTAAAGTTGATAAAATTACGACAGTTTATACATTGTCAAAAAAAACTGCAAATACCTGTCAGGACGTGAAATTTTCACCATCATGCCTTACACTATAGATATGCTACCATGTTATGGAAACTATGAGCATTAGAGTATTTCGGAGTTACATTAATTTGCAGGGATAAAATTTATGCAGGAAGCATGGGAGACGAGCTATAAGTACTAACAATAAGTAGCAGGTCAAGAGATGTGCGTCAGGGAGAAAATCAACTAATTAACTACACTACCTATCGACAATTCGAACTATAGAGTCTCGGTGGCATCTGTTATGGTCTTCATATCGTTCGCGAGAAAAATTACCGTTATTATCCGTTCTGCAGTCTGTCTCTAATTTTTTTCTTATGATCTAATCCACCGCACTATGTCGGAATTCGTAAAATGATTTTTACTCCATCAGAGAATAGATCGCATTGGAACTTACATAAATGATTGTCTAGATTTTAAACGACGGTTTGACGGTGATTCCCATCCTAGTTGTTGCGGAGGTCTTGTAACACTCCTGAAATCATCGCGAGGACCTTTAACATATCTTACAGGTTTTCACTGAACGCGTTCTAACTCTGTTTTTAACCCAACCTCATAAGGATCCCAAATACTGACGAGTTCTTGAAACCGGAGACTACGGAAGATTCAGCGCCATCAACTGGCCGAATAGCATAAAGAACTTAGGCATCATTCATTATACTTCAGAAGTGAATTGGCTATGGTACCCGTCCCAACCTTCGTACCAGAGATACATTGCGAAGGGAGGATGTGCGTAGACTTAAGGCCTTTGAGATGTGGGTTTGGAGAAGGATGGAGACGCTAAGCTGGGTGGCGAGGTAGACGCACGAGGATTGGATTTGGTTGGAGAGGAGAGGAAGCTTGTGGCAGAGGTTCGGTGAAGGCAGAAGAGATGGATGGAGTAGGTTATGAGAGGAGAGGGCATGTTGAAGAGAGTGACAGAAAGGGAGAACACTGGGGAAGCGTGGAAGAGGATAGGAATTTTGGACGAAATAAGAGGAGGTAGAAGACCATCTTTAGATAGACCGTTATAGATAGACGATCTTTAATGAAAAACGCTGTTTGAACGAACGTCGATGCCGTTATCATTTTCGTCCTTTTTGGTATAGTTTTACCGGTTTGTAATTGGAAAAGCGAACAAGAAAGAATTGAAGCAATCGAAACTTGGTGCTGGCGAAGAATACTGCGGATCAAATGGGCGAGAAACGATGAGGTATACTCTTTCAATCCCCTCTTTCAATTCCATTGCCCTGTTCCCTCTCATTTTCATGAGATTCGTACTTTCGCTTAAGTTGACACGTTTGCCCGATGCAATCCACCAGCGATAGTAGGTACATGCCTAGAGTGAAAATGTGGTTCTAACGTAAAATGACAAAAATGGCATTTAAAACATATTCTGGCAACTAATTGAAAACTGTGCCCTCGATTTTATACGGACGACATAATCGTATCTTTCCACGCTGTTAATATTTCGCAAATTGATCATTAAATTGCATGGTGTTGAGTAAATGCGAGAATAGGCGAAGCGCGGATAAAAGAATCAGTTCTCTTCCTTATATAAATTCAATTTTCGTGAAAAACTATTTATGAGAAGCGCATTCCTCCAGGGAATTAAATGTTGATAAAATACAGGAGCATTACAAGTATATTTTTCTTTGTTTTTAGCAAACCACTGCAATAAATTGAAGTAAGAACGCTTTAGTCCAATGGAAATGGCGCTGCAATCGACTCCTATGCCTGGAACAAGTGTTCATTCAAAATACATCCGTCGAATAATCTGCACATTTTGTACCTTCATTTTAATGTTTACTAGCTAAGGCATTTGGTCAGTGAAATTAGTATTTGCTTCAAATACCTAGTACAAAGGAATTGGTGGGATCTAGTAATTGTTTTGACTTTCACGGTCGCTGTGGATCCTCCTTATAGGCCGTTTCACACGAGGCATTTAATTGCGCAGGTTGATGTACAGAAATTGCTTGAACGCGTGCACGGTTATTACAAACCAGTGGTTATTTTGCCGTCTTTTTTCATCTATTCGCGCAGTCTCCGTTTTACACGACGCAATGTTCAGTAATGCATTATAATGTGCAGTAAGGTGCATCGTGTTAAAATGGCCTTGAGAATCAGTGTGAATACATGCCAATTTGTCTCGTTGGTACATGTTGTGTGGTAATGTGACAGGGAAATTACAAGCATCCCTGCCATTCCAACTGTTCCGAATCCAAAGTGAAGGTGGGAAGAGGAGCGCTGAGCCCGGAACTCCATTGTTGTTTTTTTATTATTATTTCGTCTTTCGAAGTCCGACGTGGTGGGTGAGTGCCTTCGGAAGGCATTGTGAGTGCCTTGGTATTGTGCCGTTCGAGAAAATTACTTTTTCCTTGACTTCTTCTAAAGATGAATCGCCGGTGAGCCTCAAACTAGAATGCATAAAACCTGAATATGGTTAGAGTTTGAAAGTCATTAATGTACCAAAACAATTTTTTATCGGATGAAAGGGTCGCTAGGGCCCCCCAGAGTTCTTCACAACGCGCTGTAGGGATGTCCAACGGTAAAATCCCCACCAAATTTCGATGACTTTTACGTATTCAGGCGGTCCTCGACTTTCGTACACTCGACCTTCGTACACTCGACTTTCGTACAATTCGCACATTTTCCTACGCTCCAAATTGATACCTTTTACTTGACTTTCGGACACCAAATTCGGACTTTCGGACATTTGTCGAACAATTTCTTTGAATTTCCCGCGATGGTGCATGGCGCATCCCGGCATTCAACTGTTTCATCTGGCGTGCTTGCTCGCTAGTATACGCGACTGTGGGTAGTGTTAACGAAGAGCAAGGTATAACTTGTTTATTTCCTGAATTTAATTAATCTCGTATGATAAGAATGAGTAGAAAACGTAAATATGATGAGACTGAGACCAACGAAAATACGCGTAGGTCGCTTAAACTTAATACTGTGGAGCAAAAGTTGGGAATTATTAGACGTGCTGGACTGGGAGGATCTTTTGCTGCAAGTCAATCATTGAACTTAAGCCGTTCAACTGTGTGTTCAATGGTAAAGGGGAAAATTAAATTAAAGACCATGTACGAAATGCTGGGAAGTGCAATGCGAAATTCACGAAGTTGTGTATGGCATGTACCTAGGAAACATCATTCTATTTTCGTTTGTCTTATGTGCAATATAGGAAATTGCGAAATTTTGTTGTTTCTTTAATTGTAATAAATTAAATAACATCGAGTTTAAGGTGCCAACAATTAAATATCGTGATGCTTTTTGTTTTGTGTCTTTATAGTGATAGTGAATATTATCAGTGAAATGTTAATTTCTGCTTGGGAAAAATTAGAAATGCGTATGTTGACTCAGTACACAACGGTATTCTTTTAGAACCGTTTATCAAGACTGCGTAGTTTTTCAAGTAATTACGTATTGTTTTAAATATAATTAATGTTTTTTTAAACTTTTGTATAAAAATAACATTTCCTTACATTTGATATAAGGTTTTACTATGTATATTTAACTCTCCGGGAACGTAACCCCTAATTAGTATGGGACTCTATTGTTCGACTTTCGTACATTCGACTTTCGTACACGTCTTCAGGAACTCATTGTGTACGAAAGTCGAGGACTGTCTGTATTGGATTTTGTATTGAGAATCGACGTCGAGCATGTTATTATTTGAGTAATCTACCGGTTATGGTAGGTCCAAATGGAGGTGAGTAAAAATCCACGAGATTTTTACACGCTCCTATCTCCTTACTATTATCCAATTTCTTTCTTCATCTCAGCGTACGTCCTACCTCCCTTCATCCCGTCCTTAAAACATATTAGAAGTGTCCTTTCCTCACCAACCATACTTCATCGTTTATCTTACTCACAACTCGATTATCCTATCTTCCGTTCACCTTACCTTCTCCATCCTCCTCCACATCCACATGTCAAACTTCTGCAGCCTATTCTCGTCTGTCTTTACCAGAACCTGCATTTCTGCGCCACGCAACACTACACTCCTATTTGAGGTAGCTTGAGCGAGATAGTTCCCTAGTCATAATAGAGACCATATTCGAATTTTATTTTTTAATTTCAGCATCTATAATAAATATGAAGTAAATATTGTAACATTAATGGCGCAAAAATTTAGTCATACATGACTAAAATTCTCGGTAATTAAATGAATATAACTACATAAGTCTCTAACTTGACTCATTTTTGTACGTCATAGGGTAAAACACCTTCACAACAGGAGGATTTTTTTTGCGATTCTGTAAAAATTACTTCAGTGTGTAATAGATTAATATATTTATAAATAGTTGAGAAAATATAAATTTAAACCCTTTGAAAACTTTGGAATCATCAATACCATAATCATTGGTCCATCACCGTGATACCGAGATAACATTGAGAAAGCATGTTTAGATAACCATTTAATCATTCTAGCTATTGCTCAATTTATTACCATTGCAATACACCATTAGTTTTTCGACGAAATCTGGGTGTTATAAATTCGTAATTTTTCCAATATTCTCCCTCTGGAGCGTACAGCCGTAATTAATCCCAAGTAGAATAGCTTATGTTTTTAGTCAAATTGCTTGAAAAGTAGTTCGGCAAGGGGTAAATATTTTGATATCATTGGAAAGACGAGAGTTTTTTCTTTAAAATTAGGTCAAATTCATCAAAATCTAGGTCAAGTGATTTTTCGCTCAAACTACCTTAAACTCTTCGCCAACCATTTATTTCCCTTTTCAACCCTTTCATAAGGTCCCCAATCATCAGCTTCCTTCTATTATTGAACGCTTCCTTCGCTAGCACTATTCTCCTTCTAATGTTTCCGACACTCGGTCCATTTTCCTCCACCGTACTACCCAAGTAATTAAATTGCTCTACTTGTTCCAGATTGTGCCCTCCTACTTTGGTGATCACACGTAAATGCTGTAACTATCGAAACCATTGCTTTCGCTGCAATGGATTCCGAAATAAACTGCGAATCACCGTTTCGTTTAATTCGTTCTTTCATTCAAGTTGCGTTTAATGTGTGCTTAACATCAGTGTTTCCTTTCATAATCCATGATAAAAAAACCCATGGAGGTTAACCCTTTCATTGCCATGGTCGTCACATAGTTGAGTATTCGAATTTTTCGTTCGAAGATTTTCGGTTAAGGATTTTTTTTCCTTGTCGATGATTAACGTAGAACCCTTTGAAACCTTTGGAATCATCAATACCATAATAATCGGTCCATCACCGTGATACCGATATAGAATTGAGCAAGCATGCTTAGATAACCATTTAATCATTCTAGCTATTACTCAATTTATTACCATTCCAATAAAAGATATTTATGGGGTAAACAGCTTAAAAATTATACTCGTATGCCGTTAATTACTGTCATGCTAACATGCCAACATTAGTACAAAAATGACAGACACAAAGCAAAAATGACTAGCATTCAATGCCGTTATTGAATGTTGGAAAATAAAATAAAAAAGGGCCTTAAAAAACTACCGCTACCTATCGTTAACAATAGCATTATTGGCTGCATCTATTGTGATTTCTGTTTGAACCCGTTCGTCGTGCAATCTATCTCTCTATATTTATTCATGTTATCGAACCTTCCATAGTAGAACAGAGTTTTTAATATGTTCTTTACGTCTTCGGTGAAGCAACTCGCCTCAAATTTTGCTCAGGAGGTTTATTCTATTCTTTAATCTAAGTTGTGATAGCGATTCCCATCAATATTCTTTTAAGGTAGTTTGAGCGAGATAGTTCCCTAGTCATAATGGAGACCATATATGAATTTTATATTTTAATTTCAGCGTCTATAAGAAGTGTGAAGTAAATATTGGAATATTAATGGTGCAAAATTATAGTTATATACCTACTAGTATGTCAAAAATTCTCAGTAATTAAATCAATTTATCTACATAAGTCTCTGACTTGACTCATTTTTTCACGCCGTATAAAAAACCGTCAAAACAGTAGGTTTTTTGTGATCCTGTAAAAATTACTGCGGTAAGATATTAATTTGTTATAAATTTTGAGAAAACATACGAACTACACACCGTTATTTTTTTGACGAAATCCAGGTGTTGTAAATTCCTAACTTATATAAGATATTTTGCCGAACGGATAGGTATGGGAATTCGTTCTTCCCCCCGAACAATAAGGGACTTTAATAAATGCAAGACGTAATTTCATTAGAGCGTTTCATTTTTATATGTAAACGGCTGGTGTCCTAACACCCCCCGCCACACGCCTATTGAGGTTGCTTGCGGGGTAGTATGTAGATGTAGATGAACGTTTTCCAATATTCTTCCTCTGTAGCGCACAGCCGTAATCTATCCCATGTAAAACAGTTCGTATTTTTAGGCAAATTGCTCGTAAAGTAGTTCGGCAAGGGTTGAATATTTTGATTTCATTGGAAAGATGGGAGTTTTATCTTTAAAATGAGGTCAAATTCTAGGTGAAGTGATTTTTCGCTCAAACTACCTTAATAGCCCTAGTTTTATTGAGAAAACCCTTTCTATGGCAAACGTATTAATCGTAGCGGCTCCACCGTCCAGTCCGTGTCCAAATTAGCGAATCCCTTAGCGACCCGAGTCGCGTCCACTTACGGGTCGTCGCGAAGTGTCCGCGCAGACTTGCCTCGGTCCCTGCGAGGACCGCATTCCGAAGCGTGGTCCCCCACACACACGCACTGGTAAGCGCTCTTGACCTTCCAGTCATGCTGCTCGCCAGCAACGCTTCCGGAGTGACTCTTGGCCGGTGAGCCGGTTCTACTTACCGCTGACTCGCTTTTATAAGGAGAGGCGCCGGTGCAACATTTATATACTTTGCGTTCCTCATTACTTTAAATGCACGTGAGGGATCAGTTATATACCCTTCTGCTCCAATTTTTAATCCTCTGAAATGTGCAATCGTGAATGGTCAATACGTATGCGTTATTTCAATCGTCTCTCATCATATTGCTTCTACATCTACAAAATACCCTGAAATCCACCTCTGGGGTGTGTGGCAGGGGGTGAGTATTCACCAACATGCATTACACTATACCCTAAAGTTAGTGTAACTACAACTAATTATGCATTAGCATAAATCGCTAATGCATGTCACGAGGCGAAGCCTCACAAGCATGTACTACTACACTACAGATATTATCGTAATGGAGAGGGACCATTAACATATATGTATTTTGCAACTACACAATGGACAGAGACTCAAGACTTATGTAGAAAACATGCACGGCATGCTGTTAGGTGCTTCTGGTGATTGGCGTTATGGGGCTAATTCTTTTGAGTTATTATTGGTGCGATTTTATTTAGCCAGCCTATTATCGCATTAACCACCCCTGAATGAATCAAAGCCGCTTATATGTCGGGTGTATATACGAGAATAACCCTGTCACAGAAGGCATTCTACCGTAAGGCGAGGCTGCTAGCATTCATCTACAACAAAGATAATTCAGCTTTATTGGGGCGAGGGTGAGTCTATAACTCTCCTATCTTTCCCCTTGCCAATGTATACACGAAATAAAAGGCAATTTACAAATTTATAGGCTTTAACAACGGTACAGAGAGCTTAGGTATCTACAGAGAAATGGTTCTGCATTCAAAAAATAGCACCAAAATTTTAAACACGAACATTCAATCACCAAAAATAATTAAAATAAGTACATAAGTGGGATAAACTTGATGATTACATCCTCTCTGAACAAACTAACTTCTATTAAACACCCACACAGGAATTATGTGAAAACAGGGCGGCCACTCAACCGTGAAAACTGTGAATTAGCCGTGAGTTTTCAAAATCGTGAAAATACCTTGAATCAGCCGTGGATTTCGTGTGTAAACCTTTAATATGGATGTTTGTAAGTCCTCTAGCGTTGTTTACTAAACCAGATTTTGAGGTTGTACAAAAGTTATTTTTATTTCGTCTTAGAAAGTGTTGAGGGTCCTGAGCGATCTACCGTGAGTGTTACGCTACGTGCTGTTCTAACTCTTTAATTCTGATCCTATTGACATTTTCAATACTTTCTTAGCGGTGAAACCTATGCGAATCCTAGATGTCAAAGACGCTTTTGGGCATTAATGCAGCACACGGAGCAGCAATCTACCGTTCCTAATGTTTTCATATCAGCATTATTCATAATAATAATTTGAATTGTACGAGAGATTTAGAAACGTATTACCTCTAGGATGAATAGTTCTCGGGTTTCCAGCCGGGTAATGGTGTTAAACTGCACCGACGTTTCAATGGCGTAGTCTGCCATCGTCTTCAGGGTTAATGATTTTTGCCAGAGTTGTCATATATTTATAGTGTAACATTTTGATTAGCTTTTTCCTGATTCGTCAATTTTTTTCCGCCTTTCTTTTAGCATTCTCAGAGTAGGTTTCCAAGGACTGCTGAGTTGGAAAACTTTGTCTCGGTTCAAGTTTTTACTTTCCAGCCTAATCTCCACAGCTTCTTTGAAACGTCGGTGCAGTTTAACACCATTACCCGGCTGGAAACCCGAGAACTATTCATCCTAAGCGTTCGCCGGGAAAGAATTAAATCCTACGTATTACCTCTATATTCTCACGTCAAGTATCGGCTCGATATTTTTTATCCGTTTTCTATTCCTACCGTGGTTTTATTGGTTGATTTAAGCGTGATTTAGGCGTGATTAATCTGAAGAAAGTAATATAACTCTTGGGTACACTACGGAGTAGGAGAACCAAAGTCATACGTTGAAAAGAAACAGCCTCCTAAAAATATACATTTTCATTGCATATTGTGATAACGTGCTTAAGTTTAGTTTGAATCATTGCAAATGCCTTATATCTGTACTGAGTACATTTTTAATACCTAACATATACGTTTATGTATGAATATAGTTATACAAGTCTGATGAGATTAACAAGCATTACTAGACAAAAGTGGAATGCGAAGCTTTTTATTAAAAACTAACTGTGCCCGGCATGTCAATACCTCTTTTTATTTCTAAGTAGGCACACATATACAAAGCAGACACATTTATACATACAAAGAAATGAAAGACAATGATTTTTTGTGAATTAAATTGAAGTTGAAGAAATTTATTCAAGTGATTTGGGATATACAATATTTTTGGTCTTACCGCCCTCTGCAAAAACATTTTTTTCGGCTGTCCCACTTGTGAGCATGCAACATATGGTTGACCATGTGAAAAGCATGGATTTTCCACATTTTTAATCCACACATTTGAAGCGATTGACCTTTTGCCTTGAAAATGGTCATTGAGGAATCAAGGCGTACGGGGAACTGTAGTCGTTTGACTACAACTATCAAATTAGTCACTGAACATGGCCTTTAAATGCTGCAGGCATTGAACAAATTTTACGACAAAATAGGCTAAAGGAGTTGGAAGGAGAAATGAGTGGGAAGAATTGCAGATGAAGACCAAGACTGGAATGCACAAGGCAAATCATGCCTATTCTGTAACTTTGCGGCGTTATATGCCTCCAGTCGTCATTTCCGATTCTGTAAATTACGCCACGTTAAATGTCGTCGAAATTTTGGGGCGACTCTTGGCGACCGACTTTGCTTGCAGAGGGTATGAAAAATCTTTAGGGCAGATCTCTTAAATGGCCGAAAAAGGGAAACCGCTGACAGTCGGAAATATAACGGTGGCTGTACTTGGACGTTTATGAAATTCCTGATGCTTGTGCTCATCGAAATAACTGGACATGGAAATGTAAATAGTATACTTTAGTTGAATTTAAATTATGGCACGTGACTATTTGTGACATTATAAGAACCTTTGGATAAATGTTGCCAGGGTAAGTCCATATTTCACCGATAAATTAGTTTTCCTGTTGCTTCAAGATTCTCCGCTCGGCATGATATTGATTATGATCGGCACCTAACTATTTGCGTTAATTAAAGTCTTGGCTCAGAACTTAGGCGTTAACCATTCGTGAATATTAGGTATCAATTTAGGTAGAAAAATACCGACCACCCAAATTTTCCGCTCGCGCCAAATTACTCAATGGTAACGTACATTTTTAGGATTAGTATCAGTGCTGTCATGGAGACCATACGGCATATGGCCACCTTCGAAAAATCGACAGGCCGTATGGGTAGGAGAAAAGTTGAACTCATACGCTACCTACTAACATTAGGGACGGATAGTGAAGGATAGATAATGAAGCACCCGATCTTTCAAAAGACATCTCCACCTTCCATTCAAGACTCCGAAGAGTCTTTCTACTTTACTTCTGGCCCTACAATGGGCCAGTGTGTATTTAAATTCAGGAGTGTCCTCATTGCATCGGGTATTGGTGTCATCAGCCATGGTTCTAATGTATACCCTGAATCTCCTGTAAGCAATGAATGATTTGTTACATTTCATATGAGAGAAATTTCATAATCCACTTTATTTTTTGTTCTAAGGTTCCAAAAAATTGGTGGCCCCTAATTACCCAATAGGAAGTAGGTTCCCTGGGTATCCGTCATGACCTCTTTTGGCTGGCTGAAATTCCATATAAATTGGTCATGCACTACCCCTGGATATATAGTGACATTTATAATCACCATGCGATCATCACATATCTGGAAAATGAGCATAGAAATCAGGCAATCTTTTGTACTATCTATAAATACATACCTTAGTTCGACCCAGGAATAGCTTATGGATATGTTGGGAAGTGCTCTACACTAAATTTTAAATTAATTTAAGAGAATAAAAATGATACTACCATTTGGGTATTGAGTGAAAAGAATCCCTTTTGATTGTGATGGCGTTCTGGGTTTACAAGAGGGGTCACAATGGGAATATGAGTGCAATCGATTGCACCAATAACCCCTGGAAAGCTGATAGTGGGCCTAAATCTGTAAAATAAAGCAAATTGATCATTTATTTTTGCAAAAAGTTTCATCTCTCAATGGTAAAATGAAGTGATCAAAAAACTGATATGATATATTATGGTACAGTTTTTACCTCACTTCAATTGCATCCATCTCTTCATTTGCCTGAGGAAATTCTATGACTTTCAAAACACATCTGCTTACTGACGGCTGGCTTAATGGCAGCAAGAAGTCTTTACCAACCCCTCGTTGGTAACTTCCCTCCGCCAAGAATCCCAAGGTGGCGAGGACCTTCATAAATTATTCTCATCTTCAGTACTCATCAACCACAAGGCTTACAAAAACGAATACTCTCAGGCAGAAAGGCCTGGGAAAGATGATGCTGTAGCTATTAAGTGTCGTACGCGACGTTGGTATTTAATACCATCATAAACGGAACATGTTACGAAAAATTTAAAAGCCGTTAAATATGACATTTATTCTTATAAACCTGAATATGAATATTCAACCCAGAAAATTCTCGTCCCAAGGAATCGCAGAGGTACCTCGCAATGTCTTTGAAACTCGAAAGAATCCGACTAAATCCTCATCTCTCAAAGAAAAAGGATTTTGCGAATCTCTAATTTTTCTCATCTCAAGACGTAGAGAACGTCTTTCCTCTAAAAGTGCCTCCTGTGCGACGTTTCTCACTCTCACTCAGTGATTCAACCCGAAGGTTGGTTTGGATAGTTGAGGGTAGAGCTCAACCCGGACTAAGCCACAGGCGTGTGAATTTCACACATTCAGGGTAGGGAGGCCAGTTCCTTTCCATGGGCCACCTCGCACTCCGAGGATTTTTTGTTCGGGGGCGTTCAAAGGTTCGGGGGCGTTCCGAGGTGTTTACTTGACGAGTGGGTCGTCTTACGTGGTAGCGCCTGACTAAAGCTCTGGATAGGAGCCTATTCAAAGCTTTACGCCTGATCTAAAGCGGGCGACATTTGGCGACTGCATCATGTCGCCTTGAGACACCTTTTTGGGTTACAGAATCAGGGAGGCGTTAAATGTCGCCTAAATAACTACCTCCGCCATGTTAACGCAGGCGTTATGAGTTACAGATTAGGGCCCCATGGAGGACATCAAAGTAAATAATTATGCCTAGGAATGAAGTGGTTGGAGCAGAGAGGAGAGTGGATTGGAGAGCTGCTGCATTGAACCAATCTTCGGATTGATGGCTAGTGATTGGCCGTATCAAAAAAATGTATTTTCCTATCGTGTCCAGTGTACTCTACTTCTACAGAATGCCCTACAAGCCACCTCAAGGGTGTGTGGCAGGGGGTGAGCAGTCACCAACATGCATTACACTACACTCTAATGTTAGTGTATCTATGACTACTGATGCATTAGCATTAATCGCTAATGCTTGTCATGATGCGAAGCCTCACAAGCATGCACTACACTATATATATATTCTACCAATGTTAGGGGACCGTTAGTATTTATGTATTTTGCAACTACATAAACGGACAGAGATTCAAGAGTTATAGTGAAAACATACACGGCATGCTGTAAGTACTAGTAAGCAGATAATGATACAATTATTAGGGAGTACTACTACTACTAAGAGCTACACTACGTATCGACAAACCTAGTTAAAAGTCTCGTTGGCAGCTGTTATGTTCTCTTTATCGTTCGCTGGAAAAATGACATTTTTAAAGTGTAGCGCTGCATGGTGCAGAAGCGGTGACTCTTGAGAAAGGAGGACGAGAATAGGCAGAGCAGGCATGTGAGATATGATGAGTGTGGAGGCGAATTGAGAAAGTGCTGTGGATGGAAGGGAATAGATAGGATGAAGTGCTTGGTATGGTGAGCGCGGAGAGGAAACCTCTGTGGGAGAATAGGGGGAGGCAAAGTAGGTGGTTGGAAGAGGTGATGAGGGGGAAAGGGATGCTGAAGGTCATGATAGAGTGGAAGACGGGGGAAGAAAGAGAATAGGTCTTATGGACGGGATGATTGAGGGTAGGATGCATGCTGAGATGAAGAGAGAAATCGTGTATGGAGATGGGGGTATTATTCCAGTAAAAGATATAAATCATTTTTACCTTGTATAAAGGTTATTCTTACTTCCCAGGGCCATCTATATCTTAGGCGTTATTTAGCCGCATCAACAAATCCCCTCCACTTGGATCGATCTTCTGCCTCTCTTTCTTTGCTCCAATTTTTTGCATATCTTTTCTCACTTGGCCCCACCATCTTAGTCGTGGTCTTCCTCGGGATCTTCTTCCTTCAGGAATCCCATTAGTATCTCCTTCAGCAAACATCCCTCCTCTTTCCTTAGAATATGTCCAGCCCATCTGATTCTTCTTGCCTTTGTCTGGATGTTTATATACATTCCTGATTTCTCTATTGTGTTTTTTTCTCCATTGTCCTTCGTATGTGGGCCCATAGATTTTTCGCAATATCTTATTCTCGAACAATATTAGTTTTTTCTCATCCTTCGACAGCCTCCACGTTTCGGATCCGTAGAGTAGTACTGGGGATATTATTGTTTTATAGAGTCTGATTTTGGTTTTGTAGCGTCGGTTGGCGGGAGAAGGGTTGGTAAAGGAGAAAACAACTTGTCGCGTTCAGAGCCCACATGGTACTGGTTTATTTTCTATATTTTACAAAGCATAAGAGGAGAGGACAGTCGCCTCTCGGGGTCATAAAACTCCCCCTCCCATCCAGGGTAAGGACCGCGCGCCCTCACCGACGCTCTGCCAGGCTGTCCAGCCGTTCACTCGCTACACTGCCTCCCCCTTTGGAAGCATCGCGCCCCCGCGATCAAGGATGCACCGGCTCAGTAGGTATCAGCTGTGCCTTGGTCCTCCTTTTCAAACTTCTGAAATAAAAGAAGAGAAAGCAAGAAAAAGAGACCCCTGGGTTCTTCCCCACCCTTTAGAGCCCGACTTGGAGTCTATCTGGTTCCCTGGTAATCCTTTTGGGATACCGCGCCGTGGTCAGATCCCAAGTGCCCTCTCTTCTGCAATTCTGGCCGTCCGCCGCCGGCGTTTGGGACTCCAGCGGCGGAGGAATGGAGATTATTCTCCAACCACTCTCCATAGCGTTTGCTGGTTTTTCCTCTTGTACTTGGGTTTCTCCCGGCCCCGCCATTGTTCCACTGTCCCCTTCCTTGGTCTGATCTTCCTTGTCCTCGCTGTCTCCCGGTCTCGCCTCCCACTTCTTAAGGCGGTTAAAATGTACGACAAGGCGACGTCGAGGATTGTCTTTGTTTCTCACCCTGTACGTGACGTCGGACAGTCTCTTTATGATTTCGAAGGGGCCAACCCAGGGGCGATGAAACTTCCTGCATTTGCCCCTTTTTGTGGCGGGTACGTGGAGCCACACTCTCTCCCCTTCCTCAAAGGGGGTGCCATGACACCGGCGATCATACTGCTCTTTCTGTCGGAGGTGAGCCGACCCCAGCCTCTGCCGAGTGAGATCATGAGCCTTCTCGAGACCCTCTCTTAAGCGTCTCACGTAGTCGCCTTCTCTTCGCTGCCCTACCCCTATCTGCACATCAGGGACCCCCCACTCCAACTCAATCGGGAGGCGCACTTCCCTCCCAAACATGAGGAAATAGGGTGTGAATCCTGTACTGCTGTGTTTGGCCGAACGATACGCCAACATGACAGAATCCAAATGTTCATCCCATTCGTCTTCATTTTCCGTCCATTGGCTCAACATTGCTAATAGAGTTCTATTAAACCGCTCGACCTGGCCATCGGACTGGGGGTGGTAGGGTGATGTCCTTGTTTTTACCACCCCCATCAATTTGCACATCTCCTGGAAGAGGCGGGATTCAAATTGGCGGCCTTGGTCCGTGTGGATTTCCCGAGGCGCTCCCCACCTACACACGAAGCCCTTCACTTGATGCGCCACTGTTTCCGCCTCTTGGTTACACATGGCATACGCCTCGGTCCACTTAGTGAACTCATCGGCGACCACCAATATATATTTATTGTTTGTCTTGGTCTGAGGGAGAGGGCCCAATATGTCGATGGAAATTCTTTCCATCGGTCCTCCGGTCGGGCAATGACCCAATGGAGCTCTTGGCGGATGGGGCGGGGATTTCCGACGCGAACAACCTTCACACGTGCGGCACCACACTTCCACGTCCTTGGTGTATCCGGGCCAGGGATTGGGATCTCCCATGTTAAACGGAGGTACCTTCCCTCCCCCCCTTTTTGCTTCGGCGACGTAGTATCTCGACCGTCGTCAGACAGCAGCACCGCTGCCCCAACAGTACGAATAACCGCCACTAGATGGTAGGACAAGCGGTTTCGCGGGAAATAGTGCACCGTTTAAATCACGTACCATATTTCCAGGTTCGTATTATTTACAGAATTTTGAAAATAAAAGGTAATTTTTAAAAGGAGAAAGTTCACCGTTTAATACGCGTACCAAAATTCCCTGTTCTTCTGCTTTCCAACCAACTCCTGAAATTCAAAGGTATTTGATTTAAATAATAACAGAGAATTAAGTTTTTACTTTGTTTATTTAATTTTCATGATGTAAAAGTACAGAAAATAACAACCAAAGAAGCTACTCCACATTTAATGGTGGGTATCTATCTTTTATCGACTCCAAATTTAGGTACATTTAGGCATAAGTGGAGCAATTGAGTAATAAGGAAGAACTCCACATGGGATTAAGTACACTTACTTTCAGAAGTTAAGGATAAAAACTTATTACAACACAAGATTTTAGTAGTAATACCCAAAAAGGCGATGGTAGTATTAGGAATACACTCTTTACAGAAAAGGGCCATTTAGTGTCTATCACACCAGTAGCAGGACCTCAGAGGTGAGAATCAAAAAGTATTACACTATTGCTACTGCTACACAAAAACTATTTAAAGTGCAAGTGCCATACAGTGACTCTAAAGCAAGCAGCAGGGCTTCCAAAGTGAGAAGTTAAATACAGTACACAATTTCAAGTGCTTGACAAACACTAATAACATAATTAACAAGGGGCACTCAGTGGTAATCACAAGAAGCATAACCTCGGACAAAATAAGCAAAAGGCGTAGAGCATTCCAAGCGTTAGACAAATATTATTAACATTTCAAGTACCACTGTGGTCATTCAAGGGCCATGTTGTGGCTATCACACTAGTGGTGGGACCTCCAAGGTGAGAATCAAAAGGCATTACACTATGGCTACTGCTACACAAAAACTATTTAAAGTGCAAGTGCCATACAGTGACTCTAAAGCAAGCAGCAGGGCTTCCAAAGTGAGAAGTTAAATACATTACACAATTTCAAGTGCTTGGTAAACACTAATAACATAATTAACAAGGGACACTCCGTGGTAATCACACAAGCAGCATAACCTCGGACCTCCACAGCTTTGCCCTGAAAAGTTTAGAGTTAAAATACATTAATCTTCAATTCGAGCAAAATTATCTTTAACAGTGAAAGTATTCAGACAATATAACATTTTCTAGATATGACGGAAAGTACTTAAACCCGTTTTGAAAAGTTAACAAAAAGTGAATTATATTGCTGTGCATATCAAGAGAGCAATATCACAAACAGCTAAGAGTGTTTCACTTTCATGCACTCTGAAACTTGAGTAAAACAGTAAACTAAAACATAATTATAATACTGTGCATATCATGAGAGCTATATCACAAGCAGCTTACAGCGTTTCACATCTTTTAACAGATTTTAAACTTATTAAGAATAACTGTAATTATATATATGTATGCGAAAACAGTAAACAAAAATATAATTACACTACTGTGCATATCAAGAAAGCAATATCACAATCAGCTACGAATGTTTCATTTAAATACAAAAACTTTTGTGAAAACCGTAATAAAACTACAATATAATTACACTATTGTGCATATCAAGAGAGCTATCACAATCAGCTACGAATATTTCACTTAAATACACCAACTTTTGTGAAAACCGTAAGAAAACTAAAATATAATTAATGCACTGTGCATATATGAGAGCTATATCACAAGCAGCTTAGAGCGTTAAACATCTTTTAAAAATTTAAAACTTACAATGAATAACTGTATTTATAAATATGTATGCGAAAACAGTACACTAAAGTATAATTACACTACAGTGCATATCAAGGGAGCTACATCACAATCAGCTACGAAGGTTTCACTTAGATACACTGAAACTTTTTTGAAAACCGTAAGAAAACTACAACGCTGTGCATCTATATGAGCTATGTCACAAGCAGCTTAGAGCGTTTCACATCTTTTAACAGATTTAAAACTTCCTTGTCACCGAATTACAAGGTAAAATTGCTTAATGATTGTGAGAAAACAAGAAAATAGAGGAGTATCAGACACTAGCATTCAAGGAAATTAAAGTGTATCAAGTAAATATGCACATGAGGAGCTAAACACTTCAAAGAAAGTCAACAGCGTCAACTTCGTAGATGAACAGAACGATGCCTACTATAAAAACCGAGCATGAAAATATTGTAATATTCAAATTAAAACATATAACTGTACTTACCTTCCCACAGTTTTCGGTTACTGAAACAATCTCCCTTCTGAAATATGGGCCCCACAGCCTGCGACGCTGCAATACACCTTCATTTCTACTCCAGAAAGTTGCACGCTAGCACGAATCCACAAAACACAGTGTCACAACGTACTTTTTCTTTCCACTGGCGTGGGTCGAATTCCAGGAACGTTGACAAGTTTCGAATTCTAAGAATCCCCACCCCACCCTCTCTTCCGCCGCTTCCGCCCCTACTTAGTTTTCTCAACCTTTCCTAGTTGGCGTGGTATCGCCCAAGCTACCCGGAAGTCCCGTAAGACATCGCACCGGGTGATCCGGGCCAATAGTACCGCTCTCTCACTTTGCCCAGAGTCTTCTCATACCCTAAATGGCCTCCGACGGGTGAATCGTGTAAAGACAGAAGAATTTCTTCTTTTGCCTCAGCCGGCACAATTAACTGTAGGCGGTCGGCGTCGTTCCCTTCTCCCTCCCACCTTCGAAAGAGAACCCCATCCCTACACACCAATCTGTCCCATTGTGCCCACAAAGCCTTCGCCCCCAAGCAGTCACCCCTTCTCTCCCCTTCGGGTGGCCGAATTCCGGCCTCAAGTGCATCTACTACCCTTCTCAGCACGGGGTCCTTCCTCTGCCTTTCCCTTACGCTTTCACTGGGAGCCCCTAGGACGGCGTCAATTTCCGCCGAAATCGGTTCCCCCTCCCCCCAGGCACATTGTTTACATACAGACCGGGATAAACCGTCGGCATTCCCGTGCTTGATTCCCGGCCGATGCACCACCAAAAAGTCGTACTCCGACAATTGCTCGAGCCAGCGAGCAACTTGTCCTTCCGGCTCACGAAAGGATCTCAACCATTGTAAGGAATTATGGTCGGTACGCACCACAAAACGTTTTCCCAACAAATATTGTCGAAAGTGGCGTGTAGAATTGACTACCGCCAAAGTTCACGCCGTGTCACGCAATATTGTTTTTCGGCGCGTGAGAGCGTCCTGCTGTAATAGGCCACCACCCTTTCCTCGTCTTCCTGCCTCTGGCTACTTATTTATCTCCGCTACCGTCTCAAATTGGAAGACCCAGTCTTCCCAGTCCCCTGCACCACCAAACTTCTCCGGCATCACTATACACACCATGGCTGCCGCCGCCGAACCGCACGCGAAATTTCCGGATCGAAGAACGATCCTACCGACTGCGCCAATGTAGCGTCGGTTGGCGGGAGAAGGGTTGGTAAAGGAGAAAACAACTTGTCGCGTTCAGAGCCCACATGGTACTGGTTTATTTTCTATATTTTACAAAGCATAAGAGGAGAGGACAGTCGCCTCTCGGGGTCATAAAACTCCCCCTCCCATCCAGGGTAAGGACCGCGCGCCCTCACCGACGCTCTGCCAGGCTGTCCAGCCGTTCACTCGCTACAGTTTTGTACGACAGGGCTTTAGATGATAGAATTCGGTTGCATGCATGTAGACATCTGTTGGCGAGGTTTAACCTGTTTTGTATTTCTGGCTCTACCATGTTGTCATTTGTTACAATTACTCCTAAATATTTAAAATGGTCTACTTTTTCAAATGCAAGACCATCTATTTGTAGAGGACCTCTATTTATATTTTGGCGTCTTGAAAAATGCATGTATTTAGTTTTTGTATAATTTATTTTCAGTCCTATTTTTTCCGCTTCCTTCCTAAATACATTTGTCAACATTGTTAAATCATCTAAACTTTCTGCGTTAAATAAAGGTTATTCTTGACCACTTTAATTATAATTGAATGTTTTTTTCCTTCTGGAGCTTTGATATACAATTGAAATATAAACCTCCACTTCACCATTGCTTCGCATTGTTATCAATCCTTCAGCAGGGCTTCAGGAGAAATTAGAAAATGAGAGTAATAGGTTTATCCCAATATGGTTATCAGTGGTTAGAAGAACATTGTTAAATGTTGCTAACCATATTGGGATAAACCTATTACTTTCTTTTTCTAATTTCATCTGAAGCCCTGCTGAAGGATTGATAACAATGCGAAGCAATGGTGAAGTGGAGGTTTATATTTCAATTGTAGACTGAAGCTCCAGAATAAAAAAAACATTCAATTATAATTTTTATTCCCATCAATTAAAATCTTCCCCGACCGGTAGATTGCTCCAATGAATAATCTCAGAACCATCTGCAACCCAATATTCACGGTATACGTTCAAGGTACTTCAGCGGATGCAGTAAATTCTCGCTGTGAGCTGCGGTTGAAAATCAGCTGTCAACCAGCCCAGAATTCGAACATTGGTCTTAAATCGAATGTGATATAATTGGGTTAAGCCACTAGAGCGTTATACGATTTATCTATTCGGCTTGCTTGCAGTATTTTGCTACCATCCACTGCTGGAGGGCGCACACTATATGGGAATGGGATATTTCGTAATCTGATGCCGGAGGCGGATACTCATTATCAGATTGACCGATACAGCGAAAGACAAGGAAAGCGTACCTGAGGACTTGAGAGAAGAATAAGGTCGTGTGTAGCCCCAGAAAAAAAGTAATCCTGAAGAAGCAGGGGCTATAACCCCTCGGGGCAATAGTTTTCAGATAAACATCATTCAAAGATTTGTGTTTTGAGAATAAATCGGGACAAATATGCTGTCCTAATGAAGAGGAATTTGTGAAAGAATAATGACGACGTTCTAGCGTGGGAATGGAAAGAACGAATGTCCAGTAAACAAGTCGTGAATACACTCATGCGAATCCCGTTGAGTGACGTGATTTAAAAACTGCAGAAGAACGTGACTGATGTCAGTTTACGCATTTTAAGTTTGGAGTTAACAAAAGTTTGCAAAAACATTTCTTTAAGTCAATTTAATGTACATATTGTATTGGAAGATGTGGTGCTGACATGCGGACATCCTGTGGCATTACCATCAGCATCCCTGATGACGAGGGCCGTGTCGGACCTCGAAACGTTGGAGACAATGGACCATCTCACCCGGCTGGAAACCCTAGAAGCCCTAATTCTACAAATTTTATTGTTTTATTGCACAATTAAATTAGTCGTCTTGATTGTTAAGCAGTATTAATTGAAGAACTTAACCTTTTGAAGCATGTAAATTTGGTTTTCGTAGGAATGACAGTTTCTTCTGTTTTTAAAACCATGCAATACGCGTAAAATTATTACAATTCTACGAAAGTATGGATATTAAGGCTCAGCAGCGAGATCGTTGGGTTGTGAGTCTAATTAGCGAATGCCAGTTTATTCTCTGAAATCGCCAGTTTAACTTACTTTGAGAACTGAGATTGTTCTAAATATGTACCTATATATGTTTATTCAAATTCTAAGCAGTCCTTAATTTGAGAGACTGACTAATTAATGCTTTGTGCTCTAAAAACACCTTTTTTAATCACATAGTGAGAACAAAATATTACTAATGATTATTCGATGTATTTATGTTAATATATTTCCCTACCTTAGCAAAGTTGGTCATCCAAGAGTTTTTCCCGGCTACTTAATGTATCATGGCTATGATTGGTTGCTTAAGGGTCAAATAGGAAAGCTAGGGTGCAGAAATCGCCCCATGATTTTCAAATGTATGTGAAAAAATACAAATTTTACTAATACTATCGAAAAAAATACAATAACTGATATTCTTACATCACTATATTCCGTTGCAATAGGCAAAATGATATTTGTTGGGTTTAAATGGACCGGAAGATACTAATGTGGAAATATAATCCTCCCACTTAATTTAAAAGTAGCATGAATTTCAAAATACGCATGAGTAAGGCCTATGTCTCCAGCGTATATCCATCTTGGAGGAATTGAGGAACAATAATAGCTGCGAGAAGTTGCTGTTAAACAATTGTTAGCTATGTAGAATGCAAGGACTACTTAAATGAACTGTAGTTTAACCAAAACTGTAATAGTTAATTAACTACTAATCGTAATGTACTGGAACGGTGGGTGGCTTCGATGCATGAGTAATTGGTTTGTAACGTTGAAACCCGTTTGTGCTTTTTTTAAATTATCTGTTATCGTTGCCTACGTGATTTGAATTTCTCGACGATTGGTTACCGCTATCAAATTTATGTTCATATTTTCGCGGCGATTACATTGATTGTCACTGATTTGACGCTTGAGAATGGGCTAATGAGGGGAGATCATCATATCGATTAAAGCCATGTTTTTTTTAACCGTTTCCATATGCCCGAACCGGTCTTTTCCATGCCTCCCAGCCCATTGCCTAGCCCTCTTTGGGACGAATCGTGATTATGCAATAATAAGTCAATTTAAAACGCGATCACGTCGATGTTGTTGCCCAGGGTTCGCAACACTGGCCACAAAACTTTTTTTGCGAAAACGAATATAATTGCGACATTGAACTGTGATATTTTGTGGGGTGCTGTGTCTACTATTTCTCTATCCCTCCAGGGAGAGGACAAAAAAATGGACGAAATGTGTCTTGAAGATGAAGCTCTCGCTGCTTTGTTGTTGCCGAAAAATCCACAGCAATGGCATATGTTTTCTCTGTATGAATCTCAGGTCTGGCAATAAACAGTCAACATTAGCCCTCATTGGGACGAAAAGAGAAGAACGCAAACGTGAAGTTTAGTGTCTCGAGCCTCCCGGCTCTCGGGTCTCCTCAAATCACCGTTGCCTCATCGGCTAGAGGGGATTCTGCCTTAGAGGCGTACAGGTATAATCCCAAGGATGGTAGCGTCGCACCATCGGCCGCTCGATCGAGTACGTGAACCAAATGTCCGAACCTGCGGTCCCTCTCGTACTGAGCAGCATTACTATCGCAACGACCAGTAATCAGTGGGGTAAAACTAACCTGTCTCACGACAGCCTAATCCCAGGTAAACTATCATCCGTCACTCTACAATTATTGGGAAATGATGATCCAGAGAAGAAGCATCTATGATAGGAGGATGTACAGGACAGAAAAGATAATAATAGTATTAATTTTTCTTGGATTAGTACTCCGCTATGAACTAGTGGAATTGAGTTGTTCAAATATCGGAGCACAATAACACAAAGTCAGTGAAACATACGAAATAATTAAAAATGATACTGGAATGAATCACAAGTAAGAACACGAAAACATATGCATGAAATACATGCGCCAAAATTACTTTGTGACGCAGGCAATATTTATTTGCTTGTCCACAGTGGGAGAGAAATAAACATACTATCGCAAACTCAAGAGTATTAACCATTAAGTGACCGAGGAATTTCTTACTAAACATACTCATGGATGGAGAGTCTTTTTAGATCATTGGGTAAATTATTCCAGATGTAGGATGCGACAACTTTGAACGGCTTTAAATTAGTAGGAGAACGAAATTGAGGAACACGAAAACAATCAGGATCAATTCTGGCTACCACATCTTTGGGATTTTATTCGAGTGGGAATCACTTCGATTCAAAGGAACTGGGGTTCACTTGTTTGATGGAAGAGGATAAGGAAACCGCGGCCTCTGTGATTGGGAATAAGCTGAAGGAGAATAAAACATTTCATCTACATACTACCCCGCAAGCCGCCTCAATAGACGTGTGGCGGGGGGTGTTAGGACACCAGCCGTTTACATACAAAAAGGAAACGCTCTAATGAAATTACGCCTAGCATTTATTAAAGTCCCTTATTGTTCGAGGGAAAAACGATTTCCCATACCTATCCGTTCGGCAAAATATCTCTCTTAATTTATGGTTTCTGTCGGACCTGGAAATATAGTGGCGTTCTAATATGATGTCCTCCGTGTCGCTCTTAAAGATATCTATTCTCAATTGCTCAAGCAATCTAACCCTAGCGCGCAGCCTCCGAGTCTCTAGCGGCTCCCAGCCTAATTCGTTTAACATCTGTGTAACACTGTATGTACGCCCGTAGCAGTTTTTGACGAATCGCGCAGCTTTCCTTTGTATTTTATTAAGTTCCCGGATTAAGTTTTTCTGCACTGTATCCCATATGCTCGCTGCATATTCAAAGTGTGGCCGGACGAGTGCGAAATAGCACCTCTATTTTACTTTTTCATCCGAAAATCTTCCCTCAATACGCTTGACGAATCCTAGCTTCTTCAGAGCTCTGCCACAAATATTTCTTATATGTGTTCCCCACGATAGGTTCGAGGTTGTCGTAACTCCTAGATACTTCACTTCATCTGTCGCCTTTATGTTAACACCGTCCACAGCATATACATGGGGATAGTTGGACGACCTCCGCAAGAAATGTACTGCCGTGCATTTGCTCAGATTGTTCGAGTCCCCACTCTTGGCTCCACACATGAACGTTGTTTAAATCCGATGATAGAATTTCAAAGTCAGAGTGATCGCTAATTTCGCGATAGATGACAGCGTCGTCAGCAAATAAACGTATGTATTGGGACGCGCGGTATGACCTTTGTCCTTGTCTTTTTGGCGAAGACGCTTTACCTAAGAGCCATTAATCGAATCGGAGCGAGTGTGATATCGCCACGAGGGAGATGGGGAAAGTCGATCTTAATCGCATTCCATTGTTTACCGCTTGACCGACAATACGAGGCGAGGTCGCCATGGGTCACGTACCGCCTTCCGGTGACCATGGACACGTGTGTACGACAGGGCCAGCTCATTAATTTGTCCGACTGATTGGTTGTTTTATTTTTTTGCCGGCGCGGCGGTGGACATTCGTTCACGTCCTTGCGAGGACTGCTCATCACCGAGTCTATTGTTCGCTATATCGATTTGAGTGCTCGCAGAGCTTTCTCTTCGGCGATCATTTAAGGGGTTGGCCTAACACACCTTCTTACGGTAGTTGGCCATGAGGTTAGGAATATTGACGATAAAAAAATCTTGCTTCTGTAAACAGTGTCACTCATTTCTCCGCTAAAATAATAAAAAAACTGCGATGCATAGAAAAAATTTTTTTTAAAAATCTCCCTCGGGGTAAATAAAGGTTAATATTACCATATAGTAACCATACTACTCTGTGATATTACTAAGGTGTGTGCACGCGCCCGGATTTTAATTAAATTTTAAATGAAATGAGGCACGCTTAAACATATCGGTCGTCATACCTTCGGTTATTTCGCTCTCTTTGATCCTTAACAGCTTCATGCGAGAAACATTTATAACCTTCCGAGTACCTTCTTCATTGACTAGGTCTCACTGCCAATAAATCATGCACTACACTACGGTCTTGAAAACCTTCCTTTGGCCAAATTTACCGTTCCCTGGTCTCGTTACGCACCTGAAATCCTCTTTCATACAATTACGAACCAATTGAATTTTTTTATTCTTCGCGTGCCAGTTCATTAACCTAAGCATATTCTGCTGAATCAACTTCATGGCGACGCGACGTATTATCGAAATCGCCATTGTTTATGTTATGATCTTGTCGTGTGCCGCATGACCTCAAATCTCGACAGGCTACCTTTCCTTCGGTTATTAAAGCCGTGTATTGCATCGGCATATATAGTGAAAGCCTACGCTTATCGAGGAATGTTTATGACGTCGTTCATCTCAATCGCTATGTATCGGCGAACGCCCGAATGCACAGCGTAGACGTCTGATACGCCGCCGCTTTGAATCCAAGGCATGACTGCGGTTTGCGAGTCACCCACCCGAAGTACTTCATCATTTACATGTTTCACCTACGCTCAGTGAGTCGGAGATAGCGATACATTAGTGTCAGGGTCAGTGCAATGAGTAAGCTATACATGTGAGCTAGTGACAGCTGTGTCTCGTTCGACGATTTAGGAGTAATCAAGTAATTGTGACATACTAGCCCCGTGTGTTCGAGAGCCAGTAGAGCATCCAGTGGTGCTCAATGAAGTCCAATGAAATGTGAGATTGGGAAGTTATTGGGATAATTTCCTCACTCATAATAGAGGATAGCTCCTTCAAGCACCTGGGAAGTATAGTTACACAGAGTGGCAACTGTACTGAAGAAATTAAAAGCAGAATTGGGCAAGGAAAAGCAGCATTTAGCAAGGTTAAGGAACTGGTGACAGCAAGGAACATCAAGATGGATATTAGGAAAAGATTTGCAAAATGCTTTGTATGGAGCATTATGTTGTATGGATGCGAAACGTGGACGTTGAAGAAGAGAGAAGAAAAGTACTTAGAAAGCTTTGAAATGTGGCTATGGCGAAGAATGGAGAAGATTGGATGGAAAGATAAAATCACGAATGAAGAAGTGCTAAGGAGGATTGGAGTAGAAAGAAGTATACTGAGAGAAATTAAAAAGAGAAAGGCAAAATGGATAGGACATATTTTAAGGAATAACTGCCTACAGAAAATAATAATAGAAGGGAAGAGAGGAAGAGGAAGGAGGAGGTACGGAATGCTGAGGGATATAAAAGAAGGAAGGAGTTATGCGGAGATGAAGAGAGAGGTCCAGGACAGAATGCTGTGGAGACAAAGCTACCGTTGAAACCTGTCTACGGACAGATGCACCAATGATGATGGTGAAAATGTCGTCCTTCTCCCCAACCTTCAAATTTTATATTATAATGAATTAAAAATGTTAAAAATTGAAAAAAGAAGAAATTTTCAAGTGGGACTCTTCATGTACAAACTTATGAAAGTGAAACAAACTTATGAAATGTACAAACTTAAAGGTTATGCGGAGATGAAAGAGAGAGGCCCAGGACAGAATGCTGTGGAGACAACGCTACCGTTGAAACATGCCTGCTGACAGAAGCACCGATGATGACGAATAGAGGATGACTGTAATGTACTAGAGTGCTGGTTTTAGCATGCTGCGGTTCGCTTATCAGTGAAAGTGGAGTTGTCAGTGGATCTTTGTCGCAGTTCCGTTTGGAAGGTATTTAAGGTGGTTTGAGCGAGATAGTTCCCTAGTCATAATAGAGACCATATTATAATTTCATTTCTTGACTTCAGCGTCTGTAAGAAGTGTGAAATAAATATTGTAATATTAATGGCGTAAATATATAATTATATGTGACCAAAATTCTCAGTAATTAAATAAATAAAGCTGCATAAGTCTCTAACTTGACTCATTTTTTCCCGCCATATGGTTGAAACCCCTTCAAAACTGTAGTTTTTTGCGATTCTGTAAAAAATACTGTAGTAAGTTATAGATTATTTTTATAAATTGTTGAGAAAACATGCAATCTACACACCGTTAGTTTTTTGACGAAATCTAGGTGTTATAAATTTCTATTTCCTTCAATATTCTCCCTTTGGAGCGCACAGCCATAATCTATACCATGCAATACAGCTTATATTTTTAGACAAATTGCTCAAAACGTAGTTCGGCAAGGGGTTGATATTTTTATATCATTGGAAAGATGAGAGTTTTTTCTTTAAAATGAGTCCAAATTCATCAAATTCTAGGTGAAGTGATTTTTCGCTCCAGCTACCTTAAGTGGAATGAATTACTCGTGGTTGGAAATATTACCAGTGATGTGTTTTTTTATATTGTTTTCACGAGGGATTCTTAAAATCATTTTTGATAAAGGTTATTTTACACAAATATTCTTTGAACTTGGCATCACACGAAAAATCATTATAGCAACGAATGAAACTGGATGGATTTCTGTAAGTTTAAAAGGTTAGCCAAAGGCATGGATTAATTATAAGGTGATGTTAAACTTTTTAAAATCCACAGTGTCAGGCTCTACCACAGCTCTACTTTGTAGAATCTTTTTATATACATTTCAATAATGTTTGGTACTTGTCCACGCTTTTTATTAATTTTTTTATGATGCCAAAAATTGGTGAAACGCGTTGTAGATTTGAAAAAAATAATAATAATAAAATAAAAAGTGTATATACTAATTGTAAGTAGAAAACATTATTGAAATGGATATGTTAAACTTTTTAGTAAAATTAAACGGTTGTAACGAGTACTTTCTTGTGATTATGATCAAAAATTATTTTAGTTGCAGTCTTAACTGCCTACTCTTATATCAGTAGCGGAAAGAAATGATGAAACGATTTTATCGACGCTGTATAATTTTATTGCTGTTCCAATGGTTGAGGTAGTGTGCTCCCTTCAGGAATGTTTGAATACAGAAATGATAATCCGACTGCTTTGGTTCAAATCGCCATTATCCCTTGCTTTATTATCGCCTAATGTTTTAAACTATTTTTCACGTGTGAAATTGGTTTTCATTGACCCTAGTTCGCACACATTATTGTAGAGTATTAATCAGTTAACCATACGAGGCTGATATGTTTAATTAAAACAATTGTCTTCATGCGGTCATCATTTAAGTCAACCATGCGGGATACTGTACTTGTTCCAGATTTCAATGCTAATACTTGAAAAATATTCCATCTCTTTCTTAGGCTTGCGAATAAAGATTCGGGTAAAGAGTATCCTTCAGATATTATACGACATATAGGTTACGCGGTTTATCGCGTTTCTTGGGATTTCGCCAGTGTAAAATGCGTGATACGTGTTTTTTAAAAGTGCTTGCTCACAACGGGAGGCGATTGAAATTCAGCACCGAATAAGATGGCGACATCCAGTAGTAATCAGATGCTAAAACATTCTGGCGGCGGCAAAACGGAATTCAAATTAAAAGGGAAAGTGAACGTTGCATGGTATTGTTCTTCTAATTACATCTCCGACAAGCGTACTTCATTGCTTCACTGATATGGCTTTTATATCACCATGCAATGAACCAGACAAATAGCGCGTTAGAGGCATAAGTGTTAGAATTATTAATTACTTCATTGGTCAAATTATAAACTGATTTCTTGCACTTGTGATTTTTCATCCTGCCACGATGAATGGTGATGAAACACATAGAAATTGCAGGGTGACCAGACCTCCGGATAAATCCGGACATGTCCTCATTTTCATTTCATTGTCCGGGCGGATTTCTACGTTGTCCTCCTTTTTCGCAAATTTGTCCGTAATAAGATCATATTTGCAATATTACCGTTCTAGTGCACTTTTTTCAATTCCTTATCAACAGATGGCAACAGAATCGTTGATTTCATCGACTTTTCACTACTGATCATGGATCGATCGATTAGTGGAAGTGCAACTATCGATTTAAAAATTTCCGTTTCGTATTTTCAATTCCGTTATAGCAGTGTCTTGGTTAAACTTACGTTAGTTCAATGTGGTTCCATGTGTGATCTGTTATTTATAGTAACGCGTGAGTTTTATAAAATATCGGGAAATGCCTAAACGCAAGTCTAGTCTATATATATATATAAGAACAAATCTTTTTAATATCTCTTTCTCTCACCTCCTGTAAGTTTCTATATAATATATTTGTGGCCAATTGGGGAAAAGTTTCCTAACATACATATATATGACTTCACGGAAGTATCACAGTTTGCGATAAGTAATAAGTACACCCGATAGAATATATATGCACAAAAATATATATTTGTGTGCAAGGTATTTTAGGATATATCCTGCCTTTAAGAAAGGACAAACTGCATACGAAGCAGAATGAAAGATATGAGGAGCTGGACTTAAGTCTCAGTGGACAATAAATTTACGTGCGTCCTCTTATTTTGAATTTTGTCTTCCTTTTCGAAGCTGTTGGTCCTCTTTTTTTTATACGTCTGCATCGGGTTACTCTACGGAATTTCAACGTAAGGGAAAAGATGAATCGAAAAGTGCTGTTTTGTGGATTCAATCTCACGGGTTGTGGCATCTTTGAAGTCCCCTTCTCCCTTACGTTGCCATCTTTGATGGACCGCAAGGGCACAACATCTACTTCCCTCGAATCCTCCAACACGAGCATTAGTAGACCTGGGTAGTTAAGTAGCTCGGCAAGCAAAAGGTCCGTGATTTGAATCCCGGCCCAGACCGATTTTTTCTCGTGGTGATTTATACGTAATTTCTTGGTGCCTGTGTGGTACATTATTTTGCATATCTGCTGCTATTGATTTATATTCGGTTAACTTTATTTTTACGGTCTATTTTGATAAACTGTCTATTTTATTCCAACTTCTTTGAAATCCGTTGAAGCGGTTGAGTACTTGAATGTTCGGTAAGGAGCTTTTTTAATGGGCATCACTTCAGGTGAGCATTGCTCATTTGATGTCATAGGCCTTGAAACCGATCTATATCTTATGATAATTGTCCTTATTATGTGAAATAATTGGTAATGGAACTATCAAGTGAAATGAGTGACTCCCATGGAAATGTGGCTGTCCTCACCTCGTCTAAATCCATAATTTAGCGATTGACCTTCGTGCAAAATAACTCTTAAATATCACCACTGAACTTGGGGAAAATGTGATTTTTCTATTAATTTTTTTTCAAAAAAACGTGACGCAGATAATGGGGAAGGTTGTGGTTTCCTCTTTGCAGATTCCTTGGCATTTGTTTGTTATCACGTTATCATTTATTGAAAGGTCGTAAATAATTGGATCTTAATATTTTTTTGCAATATTGAGTAGACTCTTATCTTGGACTCAAATTGAAACGGCTGGTTATGCAGCGGTGACAGAAATATGGTGGTTGACTATCCATTAAAAACATTCAAAGAAGTGTTTTCCTTTTCATATGCAAAAGTATGGAACAAACAATGGAGTGTGCTAAAATGTAAAAGTAAACTAAAATGTGATATATATTTTTGTTTTGTTTTTAATTCTCTTTCTTGCCGATATTCCTTATCTCCTCTTTTGAGGCTGGTTAACTAACACCACCTGCCACATACTCCTTCGAAGACTTCCAAGGTATTGTTTGTGACACTGTCTTCCACTGTATTCCTATCAGACACCATAAAGCTTATAGATGATTTGGATCATAACAAAGGTTCTGACTTGCTTTCTGACTCTTTGATTTGCCTTAAGAAAATAATGTTTGCCTTTTATAATAGAAACTAAACTGTTCAACTTATGTGCGTGTGAAAACTTCGTGTTGTTTATGTATTCATTTATTTATTTATTTTATTGCCTTATATTATAACGCATATAATTGGGGCCACCTGTTTGCGTTTAATAAATTATTATAATTATTATCGATTCAAATTTTGCTGGCGTGAAATTTGAGGGGCATTCTAAACTGCAAAGTGAAATGCGGTTCACAAAAATCCAATGTCGTTTCGATGCCTCAGCAAGTTCGGTTTCATTCTTCGTCGCGTCAGAAGCAAATAGCAAAGGACAATTTTGTCATTTCTTGATTTTTTAACCTTAATCCCAGTTGGCCAGCTAGTCAAGAGTAGGTCGTCTTGCAGTTGGCCTAAATGAAGTTCCATTATTTAATATAATGATTTGTTTAAAAAAATTTTCTAAGGCAAATTTAGGTATACAAAACAATTCCCTGGTCTAAGCAGTAGTCTGGGTTATAAACTCCTCTATGTTTATGTTTTTCCTTCGCATTAGAGAGTTGGAGACATCTTATAAAAGTTTTATTGTTTCTCCCATCAGTGGTATTAGCGAAAGATAAATTCGGCCGTCCAGTTACTTCAGTATATTGCTATCCTCAATTAGGATTTCGGACGAACTCAGCTCTAATCAAGGACGAAAATGGGCATTCCATAAGTGAACACTTTTTATTGAGCCTAGCAATATTTGATTTATATGGGGAACTTTAGTAAGGTATTTGTTGTATTCATAAAGGCTGATAACGGAGGGTTAGGTCAAGACCAAGTAGATGGCAACACTTCGATTTATTTATAAATCTTCATGGGGGCTATATATAAGGAACATACTAATAATGTACACATCTTATAACAGGATTCAGTAGGCAAAACCAACATGTCTTTTTATAAAAAACAATAAACGTTAATTTTAACTACAGCTACAATATCTACTTATTCTTGGCCAAATCCTCAAAAAACAGCCTTAATCAATGAATTTTACTGTGGTCGAAAACTATGATGACATGTATTAGTTTTACCCAGGAGCCAGAAATGGAATAAGATGAGGGTACCGTTGCGTTGGGTCTTTAAGCCATTATCGAATTACTGTAATAATTCTAGTGCTTTCCTCCCGACGTTATTACAAGGTCTTAAGAATCGGAAAGCGTGTATGAATGAAGCAATGCGTAAGCGTAAGAGCATAGAAAGTGGTTTGCGAGGATAAGGCATTATGGAGTAAATCATTAAAAGAGAGCTAGTTTTTTCGACCTAACACTAACAACTGAGTTCTTTGACTTTGCCCACCCGGGAAGTAAATGCCGTGATGGGTATGTATCTATGCTCTAGGTGTGAAAGTGGCATAAGAAAGGCTCTGATTTCGTCTCCTATCCTTTTTCAGCGCAATCTATTGCCGTTTTTCTAAGCAGGTTTAACATCTTTCACAGAGAAGCACTTGTTTGTGTAGCAATGCCACTATTAGCAAAGCAGTTCCACCAAGTCAAGCATTAAATCGCTGAGTTTACTTTTCGGGCCAATCCAAAACTATCCGATTGAAGTTCTATCGTGATTACGTTGATAAAAAAATGAGTCAACCTCTTCGTTTTTTTGTGGAAAAGTTAATACTTTCCCTGATGGCATACTTCAGATACTGGAATGAAAGTAAAATTCATTTGTTGTAAGTGAGACGCAACCAATTCCGATTATTCAACGAACTCTTATTTTAATGAATGCTTTTTACCAGCCCGAGGAGCAGACTGCATCTCAATTTCTACCGCCTTGAGGTATTTTTCCTTCAATGAAGTAGGAAATTGGTATTTAATTAAAAAATCGGATGGTTGAATGCATTCATTTTATTTCCGCCTGAATTCATGGAAATATTTCATTAAAGGAACAAAGAGCTTCATAAATCATTTTTCCGCAGAAATTACATTCGCGTTAGGCATAAAGATACTATCATAGAGTAAAGAACACTGGTACTGTTTTTCTTAGGTTGCTCCCTTTTTTTTAAAGGATTTTCTATGTCTTCAGGGCTTCCATCGCGTTCGATTTTATCTGTTAATAACCTCAGAACTCAAATTAGATACCGGCAGAGGTCAAAGCAACCCTTCTAGCACGCCATTTATTTATTGTCATTCCCCTACTTGGCTCTTGCGTAGAATTAGAAGGCGTTATTTATATTAAACTCTCTTACTTATAAACTAAAACAACTTTATTTACACGTTCAAATTAAACTATGTACTCTAATAGGGTTCATTTGTGCACATACTTTGGAATTCAGACGACCATATACCGCACAATGTAAATTTTAAATGTCTTATAGACACAAATTACGCTCGATATGCATTAGATATGTTTTTACAACAGGAAAATGTAGATATAAATACGGAATTTTCAAGAAAAAAGTGAATAAATTTTCATAAAAATTTATTTTTCATGTACGGGAAGACATGGAGAGTATTAGTATCAAGAAAAATTAAATTAAACATAAATTCCACATGGTTTTCCTACACCCTGCCCTGCCCAGAATGATTTCCAGGCATTGGGGGATAACTAAATAATTCCAAAGTAACGGAACGGCCAAAGTCGACAAAGAACATAGTAAACAGTGCGAATAAGGGTCAAACTGCTCCCTACCGGCCTTCTGGGAGGTCAAAACCTACGACGTTCTAGTCGGTATCGCTTAAAGTATCGATCGTCGTGAAGCTATTAGGCTTATCAACTCGCCAACTTTGATTTAATGACAACTGGGAATTGATGAGAGGGGATCTGAGAAGAGACGTAAAGAAAATGCTGGTGAAAACTTTGGTATGGAGCGTGGCGCTATATGGGTCGGAAACTTGGTCATTGCGAATGGAGGATGTGCGTAGACTTGAGGCGTTTGAGACGTGGGTTTGGAGAAGGATGGAGAGGGTGAGCTGGGTGGTGAGGAAGACGAACGAGGAGGTATTGGATATGGTTGGAGAGAAGAGGAAGCTTGTGGCAGAGGTGCGGAGAAGGCAGAAGAGATGGATGGAGGAGGTTTTGAGAGGAGAGGGCATGTTGAAGAGAGTGATAGAGGGGAGAACACTGGGGAAGCGCGGAAGATGAAGGAAGAAGATAGGAATTCTGGACGAAATCAGAGGAGGTAGAAGATATGAAGAATTGAAGAGGGATCTAATGGCGGTACATCCTTAGGAGGGAAAGCGAGACAATGTGTATGAATTTGCGATGCAGAATGGGGACTGTCCAAGAACCCACCAATCAGCTGGTAGAATACTTGAATGAAAAAATGGATTGCCGACCGATGGCCGACGCCGGTGATGCTTGCTGCTCGCACAGTGGGGAAGCGTGGAAGAGGAAGGAAGAGAATATGAATTTTGGACGAAATAAAAGGAGGTAGAAGATATGAGGAATTTAAGAAGGATATATAATGGCGGGACATCCTTGGAAGGGAAAACGGGACAATATCTATGAAATTGAGATGCAGAATGGGGACTGTCCAAGAACCTACCGGTCAGCCGACCGGTCAGCCACCGATGAAAAAAAAACGTTTACGAGCTGGGGCACCGAGCTGTTCTCGGAATAATAAATTGATGTATGTAGTATAAGTAATAATTCAGTTTCGGTGGTTTATTAGTAATGTTATATAAATACCTATATTAAATAAGTCATCAAAAATTATTCATCACTTTAAAGGTTTTACTATTTTTTTTAATTTAGCGCCTCCACCCATGAAAAATTGCGCGTGTGCCGATGAATTTAAGGCTATAATTGCACTTTTAATCTGCTCTGACACATGATTCTCAAAATAGCAACGTATAGAATTCCATGCATGAACACAGGTGTGCGTCAGTTAATGCCAAACTTTTCAAAAGTTTTATTAAAAGTACGTAAAAATAAAGTAAGTTGTAAGGAAATGTTAATCTAAAACACGTACGTGGTGAACTTTGATTTCATTATTAGTTGTTTTCATACTAACCCGTTCACACAATAGCCTCGTTTTCATGATTAAATAACTTATACCTGGACACAGACCCAACCCAACCAACCACATTTGCGCATGCGCACACACAAAAGGACAATACACAGGGAGCAAAAACACACACTCTAACCTTTGAGTGTATATTATAGGGAGGGTACTCTCAGCGAGAAAATCACTTAATTAAATTAAAAAAAACGATATTACCTATCTCTCTCGGAATTCTTATTCACGTACCTGAACTCTCGCCTTGTTTCAATATCTTGTATAGGCGCAAGAGCGTCAAGTATAAAATATAAAGAGTAAGGCTATCCCGGCTTTTTAAGTTCAAGTCAACGTATTATAAGTTGCAGATAAAGATGTAAATGCTCTCTCCAAACAATACATACCACTTTAAGACAAATACACAAGCAGTTATTACGTAAAATTACTTAAAACATGTGGGGCGCAATGCATGCACAACATTTTAATTTCTTATAATAATAAAAATTATATAAAACACTTACTTACTGAAAAGACACAATTAACCACACACAATTAACACGTGGTAATCAAATCATGTATCATCAGAATAACCTTATTTTTTATTTACAGGAGAATGAGTTTGCTATTGTAGTGTAGCAACGGTAAAACAGACATGGAGTAGCCTCTTTAAATGTCGAAAAGACAATTTTCTTTTGCCCAATATCTTGCAAAAAATTAGTTTTGCCAGATTCAAGACCTAGGTATATCGCTTTTTCTTACCCTAAGTTTGTAAATTTGTAATTTTCATGAAAATCGTTTGTAGCCGTTCTCAAAATAAAATTTACATGAACACACACATGTGTAGAGTACAAGATTTGCTCGTTTAATGGTATAGGATTTACGGGCGATTAAAGTAACGTATTTATCCTCGCCCCACTCCCACCCCTTTCCTCCAACGGAAACCGTCTTTCATGTCCTTCTCCGCCTTCTTCCGGGACAGTGCCGAAAGAAAGAGGTTCCCCCAAAGCGTGCTAGTCCACCCCCCCAAGGGTGATCAGCAGCGAGGGCAGAGAAGAAGAGGAGGAGGAGGATAGATAGAAAGGCCTTTCACTGGACTCGAGATGGTTTGAAGAGAGAGAGAGACGAGGTCGTCGCGCTCATTGGGGCCGCAACATTGTGCTCGCTCTCTCGCATTTCGTTTTTCTTTTTTTTTTCGCTCGAGTCATCCCTTCCCGCCCACCGTTCTCCTTCCGTTAGGATTTTCGGAACTTTTTGACGTTCTTTTTTTTTGTTCAATCCCGTCATGCATCCTCCCGCATCGACCTCAGAGTCATCCTCCCCTCTCTCTCTGAAGTGCACTCCGGGAAACCAAATGACGCCTCTTCCCAAACGACTCACCGACCGACCCACTTTGTGAGGTTTGCGGTAGTGGAACATGGTGGAAGTTATGTATAAGTTGTTCTCTCGAGTTTCCATCCGAGGGAGGATTTTGGCTGTTGCCAAAATTTTGACGGAATACTCCTCCGGATGGAGTATTCCGTCAAAACGTTGGCAGGAGACAAAATCCTTACTCGGATGGAAACTCCTCGAGAACAATCTATCTTCTATAAACATATAGGTATATAAAAAAATAACCTCTAAGAAACAAAGTTTTTATTATACTCCCTTTATTTTCATATGCATTACATCACGTTTTAATGCCTCGTATTCTCAGTGCATTTTATTATATTTTTTCATTGTTTTATGGTATATTTGGCATTAAATATAGTATTATCACATTGCTAATAAATTTAATTTGTGAAAGGAAGTCATTCTATCTTCACTGACATGTCAAATTATTCAGAAATTCGACAACCATTAGGAACATTAGTAATTCGACATGACATTTATATTCATTGTTGAACATTCAATAGCAATAATCACAGTTGTTGGATCACCACGGTCCATCTCCCACAACGTCCAAGGGCTAAGTGATAGCTTTGATCGCCGTCATTAATGAATAATTAACGAGAAAATTATTGCGAAAAAAAAGTTTAGAGGGTAATGCGATGATGAAGACAAAATTTCCAAAACACCACACCTTCCGCTCCACAGTCCACTACCTTACCCCTGGGCTACCGTTTGCTCGCGAGGTTCTTTCATTTTCATAAAAATACATTTTAATATAATTAAGTCAGTGTGTATTTATGTGTGTGTGTGTGGGTTTGTTAAAATTAATCGTTGGTCACAAGGAGTCTATGGACCAAATTTCAGATCGATTGGATGAGGGGAGATGGGTTTGTACTTACACAGACAAGCAGATAGTGTGACAGCTAAATAAAGGGAGTAAAAAGAATGTTTGTCTGTCTGTCTTTTATACAAAGCTACAGTTTTATTCCGATCTTGGTGAAATTTTGCAGTTCAGGAAGAAAATTGTAGGCTATTTTAAAAAGATCTATGGGCGCCAAAAAGTCCCAAAAAGGGGCCCTTTGATGATCTACGCTAAGTATTTAATAAGTATTGGAACCCCGGCAAGGAGGTTGGTTGGAGAGCGTTCTAATCTTTGAAAACAGACGGCGCGCGTGGCAGCACTCAGTGCACAGAACTTCCTTTAATTCCACCATTATTCATAGCAATAACTGGGGAAAAGAAGCTTACATTGCTTTTCTCTTTTTATTCCTCCTACTTCACATCCATTGTTCTTCCGGTGCTTCCCTATATGGTCAATGTCAGCTGCCACAAATCTGGTCACCCTTAACAGTGTTATGACTTTCTTCGCTGAAATTGTGAAATATAGAAACCCAAATCCCCGCAATGCGTCCACGGACGCTATGTTACCTTCACTATCTATCGGCAGTCTCTCCCATCGTATCTGAACTCTCTCTGTGCCACTATATATCAAAATAAAACTTTGTATAGTCCACGGAACATTTTAATGTGGTGACTGCATGAATGATAACGATAAATATTGCCTCGATAATGACTTCGTAAGTCGAAACCTTGGTCGGCAAGTTCAATAAAATTGTTTCGTGGAATATACAAAGTTTTCTTTCTTAAAATTCCTCATTCTTGCCGACATCGGTGGCTGCTGGGAAGAGTCCTTGCCTGCAAACTTTGAGGTCGCGGGTTCGAGTTCCACCTGGGTTTTCTATCTTTTAAGGGCATGTGTAGGAATGTGATGTGTATGCGTTAAGTCTAAGAGAGGATTACGTCTTATGTAGAGGGGAGTATGAACTTTGGAACTATGAAATTATATCTTTTTTTGTACGTATTCAGGTGGCGTCTATATTCAGAGCAAAATTAGGAGCATGTTGTACATTGTCCTAATTTCTCTCTGAATACAGACGACATAAAAATATCTGAAGGATTTTCTCTGACTTTCATTAAAACCCACCTGTAACCGGTAGATTACTCTAATTAATGAATGAATATTATTGAAAAGAAACGATAATATGGAATATTAGAATATATATTTTCGTCACGTCCCCCTAAATAGGTATTCCTTTCCCTTCCCTCCTTGATAGCTGGTAACCAAAGTCCTCCTTCGCTATCGTCCATCTGACGGTTCGCGTGTTAGTTGAAAAATGTAGATTCTTATCCTTTTTTTTTAGACCAACGGTGTGCCTGAGATGAGACGTTAGTGGGGCTAAATAATAGGTTTTTCCTTCTTCGTCCGAGGTATCTTAACTTCAATGAATGCTAGGCATTCATCAGCGAACGAGTGACTGCCTAAATTTATCATTCATCTTCTGGGGCTTTCGGTTTTGATTTGAATCGCATGTCAATCACATGTCTCCATTAGCAAGGAAACTTTCGGTGTAGTTTTCACACGCTGACGCCAGAGGTCTCTCCGGGAGAAAGCCATTAGTTAGTTGGTCGGGCGGACGTCCTTTTCACTCCTATCGTGAAAGACGAAACGAAATCATACTTTTGACACGTTCGCCCGTGACTTCGTGAATGATAACGATAAATCTTGCCTTTTCCTCTGGGTTGAGAAAAATACTGCTTTCTCCGATGACGTATGCCTTAGCCTCCGGAAACAAAAATTATTGCAGTATGTCTATCGATTAAATGTATTGGTTTATAGGTTGTGCGTCTTCAAAATGACGAGTCGACAAGGGAGGTTTTCGTGTACCACTAGAGAAAGATTTCTTTTCCCTGGAACACCCTGAAAATACAATACTTTTTCCAACGGAGCAGCCGTTAATGTCAATGATAATTTTTGGGGAAGTGCTGGGTGTATAAGTTACACGTTACAAAATGCACTTTCTTTCTTGGAATTTTAGGGAGCGAATTAATTCATCAAATTTCCATTCATTGCATTAAAAAAATGACATGGTACGCAATCACACGCACGGGTGCGAAGTTATACACCAAGACGGTGAAATTCGCCATGAATAAATCATATGTCAAATGATTTTTTCATTGCGAATTTCACCGTCTTCGGTGTATAATTCATCAAAATTAGCAAAAGAGTGAGAATGTTGTTGTAGCGTGAAAGAAATTGTCTAATTTGGTATGATTTTTCCGGTAAAATACTTCCGATCATTTCTCTCACTCACAAGAATTTATATTTATCGCACATTAGGCATGCACCTTTTTATCTGGGTAATGATTTTTCGACGAATATATGTTTTCTATTAGAAGCCTTTTTTTTAGTCTGGAGGATCCAACTTAAGCGTGATTGCTGTATGTATGACAAACCCATTTTTCCATCATAATAACAATTGCAGTATAAATACCGATAACTCAAAAACAAAGATGGTTTGGTGCTCTTATTTAATTTCCTGGAAAAGTTTGGCTCTTTTTTATCAGTTTTTCCAATACATTTTTTGACCTAAAAATATCTCCTTTCATTTTCTCCTTGAAACCTACGTAAATTCAAGTTTCGTTTTGCCATTGAAATGGTTTCGAGGAAGAGTTTGGTTTTATTGACGTTATCTATAAGGGGGTTATCTATATCCTTTTCGTCTGTTAGTGAAACGAATCGCAACAATTGGGATTCATTTCGTCTGACTTTGTAACCCACATAAAATATTTTTTCTTTCCATCGTCGGTAGTCGACGCACAAAGGTAGTCCTCGAAGTTAATGATGGCAACGGTTCTCTGTTCGTAGCCTCCGGGAGAATTCCACGATACTATTTGGCAACGGAAAGTGTCTTCTTTCCTGCCGATGACCCACTGCCAACGAGGCCAGTATACGCGGAACATATTCACGTCTCTCGTCAACGATTGGGCTGCGATCAGGGAAATCGCCAGCGTGAAAAAAAGAAAGTTGATACACATGTCGCTTTATCCCTATTGTAGCTATTGTTCCCTATAAGTATCTATATAAGTTCCCTATAAAAATAAGTTTTCTGTACCTCACTCCACTGTGACGCACGCTTCGTTGAAAACGGCTACCAGTTAACAGAGTGAGGCTTTTTTTAACGACTCTCACTTCAATTCTGAAATCGGCGTCGAAAACTCGAAATCCAATTCTGAACTTATATCGAATTTGACACATCGGAGACTGTTCACACGATAGTATATTCAGTGCACAGTGGCGCTCTACGGACATTAGCTTAACTACGCAACATAAACTTCTGATGCTGGGTCTAAAGTAGCGCCTTAAAGTCTACCTTAAGTGAGTGGCTACTATAAGGTGGTAATTTTAATTGGTCGCAGCCCACTTTAAGGGGCCTTCCATTTAAGGTGACCAAGACCCCCTAATTAAGGTTTGCGCAGTCAATTGTTCGCATGAAATATGTCCATATGCGCAATGTCGTCTACCTTTCTACTTAATATTTACTCGTTGTCAAATGTAAATAAAAAAATTTCAACTACGCTGTTGCGTTAATACCATATTATGTAATTTGCGACTCTCTGGACTTGTATATTCGTAGAAAACAAATTGCCCGTTCGCGGTACTGCTAACCATGCAAAAATTCGAGTTACCCGAGTTTGAGATGTTATATTTCATTAACCAATAAACCTATTGCAATACAGTAAGCAACATATCAAAGATAATTTATATGTCCGTCCAACTGCTTTACTTTGCGATTTTTTAGTACTGCTTAAATATTTTTAATGTGATCTTGTATGAAAAAGGCACGCTTTTTGCCGGTACCAAAACGGTAGCACCACTTCTTACGTTAATAACTTAGATATTTACCGCTGTATTCACTGGAAATATGTATGTATGTAAATAGGTACCTATATACCTATAGATACCTATAAGTAAATAATTGACTATTAAGAGTAAGAATGTTGTAAAAATATAGGTAAATAATATCGGGTTTTAGTTTACTGTTTGAAAATCTGCTATTTTCGTTATTTGAAGGCTTAAGAGATATTCTAAGGTATCTTTGGGAGCGGATGAAAGCCCATGTAGAGAAGAAATGAACAAAATTATTCGTGCATTACCCTTCTATTGTACTTCGATTTTTATTTTTATTTCATTCAGAAGTCATAGGTTATGCTCTATATTGCCGAAACCTTTCGTGGATAAAGAAACTCTTCCATATTTTAATAATATTTCGTTTGAGATCCAGACATGATTTACATCTTCACTTGTGGTATTAAGAACAAGGATATATGTTACTCTGAGAACATAAATTTAAACGAATCTTGCACCCCGCGATTTGTAATAGGTATTTCATAAGTATGCTTTTTGTAAATCGTGTTGGTGCAATGCTGCTCCCACTGTTAGCCATTGATCGTTTTGCCATAGCCTAATTAGGCTAGTGTCATAATTTTCCATTGTTAATTTACTTATTAGCCCAGCAATAACCACCTTCCACTGTGGATAATTACTAGATAGTATGACACTACATTTCCAACCATTTTTTGTTTGGTATAATTATTCGAAATGTAATTCACAATTTCCGTGGAAGCAATTTATTGCATAGGTGGCCAGTTGAATTTACGCTTTAAAATTGAGGAAATGGATTTATATTGGATCGATTAAGTCTGCTCATACGAGTGACTCCAAAAATATCTCCCTGCCTTAGGATAACATCCGACGTATTCCTAACGAAGCACGTCTTCTGAAGGATGGAGAATCAACAGCTTAATGTTTCTTATGTTACCATTTCCTACAAAGATTATTTTGGTAGATTCCAGAATCACCATCAACTCATTCGAATCACTATCGAAGCACTCGACTCATCTGCTTGCTCGTGATTGGCCGCTGGAATCGAAGGATCGGATGGGAAATAAATATCTTACTTATTTCTGTGCTCACTGCTGATAATCGTATTTGATTATTTCATGGGATGCAATAACACCCTTTCACACGGTGCGATTTTAAGCATGTTCAATTCAATTCGATTTTCAGGACTGAAGTTGAAATCTTGTAGCGGAGTCTTACGTTTAGATTCAAAGCCGTACTGCAAAGTACGTCGAAAAATTCTTTATTCTCGTCCACCACCAATGCACTTTTGTGGCTCAAACACGAACAGAGTAAGACTCCAATCCGTCAATTTTCATTTCAGTTTACGCCCTTTTTTACAATTCCTTGACTTGACTTGGATTTATTTTAACTGGGCCGGATGAGGCGTAAACGCCCTTTACCCCAACCCAGTTCTCACTCACTGGTGCAGAGTTAACATTTATTCAATAGTTTACAGAAACATTCACTTTGTGAATTTATATAATATAAGTCAAGCCGTAGGTCAACATTTTTTTCAGGAATGATTTCCTTTTCAAGCAGTGAAGGAGTGACGCAGGCGTCCCGGGCAGATTATAGGCCTACGGGTCCACTTCCGCTGATCTTTGCTCACAAAGCCGACCATTAAAAAATAAGTAAAGGGATATTTCGTCCATATTGTTATACATAAAAATTTACGTAAAAATAAAATCACAAGTAAAAAATACAAAACAGGCAAAGATTGTTTGACAAAGTATAAAACAGTAAAAGATTATGAATATTTAAAGACAAAAGAAAACAAAAGAACAAGGGGTACAGAGATAAAATGAAGGAAATATGCATGTAATGTAAGAGATTAAAATCAGTAAAATCAGCAGACAAAAAGTAAAAAAAGGTAATAAAAGTAAACAGAACCTAAAATGTAGTACAGTGACAAAACGAAGGAAATATGAATATAATGAAAGAAATTAAAATCACTAAAATCTGCAGACAAAAAGTCACAAAAAGGTAATAAATAGCTATATAAGGGTAAAAGGAGTGGTTAAAATAAGTTTAAAAAATAGTAAATGATGAGCAATAGAGTAGGAATACATATCTGGTAGAAATGTAAAGGTAATTTCCCTTCTCCATTTTCTCAAGACTGGTGTCCTAACACCCTCTGCCACACGCCTATACGACGGATCGCAGTTTAGTACATACGTTGATGTACTGTACTGTGACCCCAAGGCTCCCTGCCATCAAGGTTATCAACATTAGATCCCCACTCTTTTTCTTCCACATCCACGTTTTTTGTATCTTTAAAATTTCCACCAATGACGTCCTTTCTTCTCTCACCCCCCGCCCCCCCCCCACCTCCATGGCTAATGATGCGTTGCACAGCGGGCCGAGATCGGAAAAAGATGGCCAAAATTCAAAAAGTGCTTTTTTTTATTTTTTTTTCGGTATCTCAAACGGTCGCAGCTAATCTTTTTGGAATCACAGTGTAAAGGCTTTGGGGTCTATCATGTGTGCATGTCTCTGTGTCTATCGGTGTCTAAATTTACTCTTAACCGGCATAATTGGGAAACATTGACTGAAAAAAAGTGTCCGCCATTTTTTAAAATGAAAGCGGTAAAAATAGTGATGAACGCAGAAATATTATCATGCGTTATAGGTACAAAACTGTTTTATCGGCCGGTATCATCATTATATTCCTCAACTAAACAAGAGCGGATTCTATATCAGCCTGACTCGGAGAATATCGGAGAAAATTAAACGTGGCAGTTTTTGTTTGCAAAATTTGTTCAATTTGAGCTCTCGTACATTGTTAATGCGTAAGAACTGAAACAAATGACATGCGTCACCTCATTCACATAATTAATGGAGAATTACCATGCAAAGTTTCAACTTTTGGTTTGAAAAAAAGAACACTTTTAGAATTTTGGCCAGCTTTTTTTATTTAGCACACTTGTGTGTCGTTTATCATTGTTTGTTTTATTTATCCGTCCCTTTCCATGTCTTCCAGTGAGATGGCGCAGTTAAAAAAAACTGCCTACACTGATTGACATGCTTGTGAAGCAATTCTACAAAACCGAAAACACGTCTCTCGAGTTACCAAAAGAAACTAACATTAACATATTTTCGGAGCATTATTGTGGGACATGAAAACATTTTATAGAAACTAATTGTTATCCAACTATACATTTCAATATCGAGATCATTTTGGTTTTTAACTAATTTTTATTCAGGCTCATACACAAACCACAGACTTTTCACCCCACCAACAACCCAGGTTGTAATGAATAATCATAATCATGAATTATCATCATCACCTGCTGATGGCGATTATTCTTTGAAACCCGGGTCTTGAGTGAGGGTGAAAAATCTTGTGTTTTGTGTAAAAGTTTTAATGAAATCGTATGATCATGCAATTCCACAAAGTCTCCTCAGACAAAGTTTTATTTCTATTTAGGTTTTTATTTGGTTGTCTTTTTCACATATTGTGTAAATAAAAATTATAATTCAGTTGAAGTGTTATTCTTCTTTCATCAAATCATGAAGTACCTACTATTGCACGTAGACCGCAAAACAACCTCCTGACCGCCTGCGAGATGAATACCGAAGTCGTCATAGTTTCAAGTTCTCCATCGCGCTTTGGACCAAAGTTCTACTTGGTGTTACAACTACCGTAGAAAAAACATCTTTTCGAAGCGACGGATGCGAATTCTTGCCGTAAAAGGATGCTCATTTTTTATGGAGAGGCATTTTTCATGGAGTCGACCGTTTTGTTCTCTTTATGTAGCAACGAGGGAATGAAACAATGAAAAGTCCGTTCTGTGCCGGCCCAGCGAACCGTGACCGCCATTTCACATAACGAATTTCCGTGCGGTTAACGATCACTTCAGGTACTCAAACAACCTCTTGCACAATCGCAATTCCTCGTGTTGTCCATCATTGGAACGCCGTAAATTTTCCACTCGCCCGGAAGTCATTTCACGTACGAAGATGTTGAGTGCCGCATCCTCTTCTCAGAGAACGTCTCTTGTAAGCGGTCGCGAAATCTTCGTTTTAAAAATCGAGTCAAAGAGTATAACGGTCAGATCACATTTATCCATAACGCGCGCCCTCGCGTTATCGTTATTTTTCCACTGCGCTCATTGAGAGCGAAGACATAATTGTCAGTCTTCAAATTTTGTCAGACGCTTTAAATCACTATTTTTTAATTGAGTGCGTTAACTTTGAAGAGTAACTGCGAGAATTGCACTCCCAGAGCGGTTTGCGTTTTGTATAACGATTACAACAGCGCAAAGGAAAGAACCGTGGTCCAACCTCAGTTTATTTTGAGTGCGCAAAGGTGTGAAGTTGAATCTCCCACCACACTATTCCAACGGAAATATTTTTCTTATTAGACACCCTTTTATGCAGGATTATGCGTGTTAAATAATGCACCATTAAAGTGACATTTTGGTCTCGATTTAGTATTTACTCACCGAATATTTAAGGAGGTTCTGCCGCGACTACCTACATGAAATTTGAGGTTTAAATTAGAGAATATTTTAAATAGCACATTTTATAGATCAGAAGAAGAGAAAAACAAATGGTACAAAAGCCACATATTTGGTAATATTATTACACAATTTTGGTCCATAAACAGTGCATAATAATATTCATAAGGGCAAGATGATCATGCTCATTGAATGTCAGTAGGAGATGTCATTCACCTTTATCAATAAGAATCAATGCATGACGCGCACTATATTCAGGTACTATCTATCAGCCATCAACCGCATGTTGGAACTTTGGAGTGAATTCTCATTGTAATTCACTTACATATAACGATAATCTTATAAATATTGTACAAAGTATGCATGCTCGTGTAAAACTAAAAAACGAAATGTAGTACAATTTTCAAACTTTAAGGATTTTAAAATTTCTTCTATGCACAGATAACTGACCACTATTCATGTTTCTCATGACCTCCAGTTCGATCCCTTATCGTTCGTTTTTCTTAGAAAAATAAATTTTCCTTAACATCATGATTTTAAGTTCAAATTCTCAGAATATTTTTGATGGTATACATATTCTTTATCAATTCCAGAAGGAGAAAAATACCAATTATACTACTTGGTGATGTGATTTCATACTGCGGCCATAAATATTGCTAATAAGGGCAAGATGAGGAGATACCCGTTAATATTCAGCGCGAGAGAGAAAACATGAAAGCCGTTGTATGTGACTATAAGAATTAATGTGACGTGCTAAATGCTGATACTATGTAAAAGCCATTAAACGCAAATAGTGAGGTTGGGGTAAACACTATCAAATTAGTCACTGAACCTGGCCTTTCAATGCTACAGGCGTGAATGGCCATTCATGATATCACTATTAAATGGATATTCACGCCTGGTTGCCAAGGAAATTTCTATTGTTGAAAAATTGATGAATTTAGAGATAAAAACGCAATAGTTAGGCAAAAACGAAGCGTAGTATAAAAAAATTGAATGAAATAATTAAATCCTGCATTATTTTATGCGTTCTATGATATAAATTTCCATTCAATATCTCGAGTGCAAGTAATTTAAAAAAGCAAGTCAATGCTTTTTTTTATGGGAGTAAAAGTTGACATTAATGGGGTAAAAACAACCCCAAAATTGTTTATTTCAAAAATCCTTTCTTAGTGCGCCTATACTCCACGGTACGGATATATCCTCAAAATTTCGCAGTTCTATCACCAGTAGTTCGGACTGTGCGTGGATGAATCAGTCAGTTAGTCTGGACTTCTTTTATATATATTATAAGGATTTCAAATATTGAACTCGGCGTCACACCTTGGTATTTGCTATGCCTGTTGCTCAAGGTAAAATTTTCGGTAAAACGTTTTATAAAATCGACTAATTTTATAAAAATGAGCTTGCTAACGGTAAAACCGTTTTATAAAACGTAGTTTTATAAAACGTTTTACGGAATAGGACAAGTTCTATTTCCATAAAACCGTTTTATGCAACAACCAATGAGACGTTCCGCTCATCGTGTTGATAATAATCTCGTATCCATGGGAATCCAAACAAGGAAAACGTAAACAAACATGGCTGGAAGTTCATGGAGCGTTGAGGAAGTAACATTCTTGTTAGACGAATGCGTTAGAGCCTTCGCACCGTTGAGTGTGATCAGAAAGTAAGTAAATAAACAGTACACATAGTTTTTAACCTAATAGCCATCCAAAAGAGAGTGCATTTATCACTTCAGGTGTTCGCAATGCGTCTCATAGATGGCAGGACTTTGCGGTTTTATGAATAATTTTACCGTGAGCAAGCAAGTACGTTTTACGTACGATTCATAAAACTCTCAATACAAATTTTTATAAAACTATTTTATGGAAAATTTTACCGTGAGCAACAGGCATTATCAACAATTATAACAATAAGGAATGTATTATCTCGCGTTTAGAATAAAATTTGTACTTAATCGACGTACGTACATTCTCTCTTCGCAATGACCAAGTTTTCGTCCCATATAGCGCCACGCTCCATATTTAGAGGGTGCTTTCCAATTAGGCGACTCCCAGCGACTCATGCGTCGCTTGGAGGCAACTTGTGTCGACTTCCACTTCGGCTAATTGGAAAGCAGATATCCATGCGCAGGAGTCGATGCGCAGTCGCAATTGTTTGAAACATGACGATCAAGTATATGAACAAGTTAATCAGATTGTTTTCTTTTGAAAGAAGTCTCAACTGTTGACAGAAACTTCACCAGTGGACTCATTATTAATAATTAAAGGGTGCCGCATTAATTTTATGCATTGGCCGCCAAGATGTGACGCATTATTATAGAAATAATAGTTATTCATTCTTCCGTAGTCCTAGACTCCTGTTGACCATTTTAATACAGTTCGCTTATTATTTTTTCCGTGAAATATAACAACATAGCTCTCAACATGATAAAGGATAAATACAATCTCCTTATGCCAATTAAGTTTTCCTTAATTACACTCCATCAAAACCGGGTATCTGGCGATTGCATTTCATTCACCGATGTTTTAAATTATGTTTTATTTATAAACTATAAATTCCATAAAAGAGGTTTCGTTTTCAATTCTATTTGGTTTACAACGCACTGAATAAAAAGAATGCTGTAGGTTCAATCGAAGAGATTCCCCCGTCGATAATTAATTTAAATATTTTTAGGTTTACTTAGTTCTTATGAATCATGCACTTTTATGTAATATAACGTGAATTGCCATTAACTATGATTTTATAAAACGAATATTTAATCGTGCTGCGTTTAGTGGGTTTTCCAAGGATGAGGGAAAATATTTTCAATCGGACCAAAAGAAGGATCGATTATGGAAAATATCTGCCTTTTATTATTATTTCCAGCGTATTTTTCGATTTATATATGTGTGAATAAATGCCTACGTGCAGGGAAACCAAACTAGGCCTTTCTTAATAACAATTAGTACACATAAATATTTATTTACGTGATATTAATTATAAATGGCGCAGCCATTGTTGCAGCGAATTTTTTTGGCCCATGTCCCCCAAATGACCGGAATCTACTCTACTTTGAACCATGACAATAGCAAACTCTCCTTTTCCAGCAAGTCGCTTTGAGTCAACACGTGTCAGCGACTCCCAGCGACACAGAACAATTGGAAAGCAAAAAAGTCGCTCGGAGTCGACTCACGTCGACTTGCGTCGTTAATTGGAAAGCACCCAGAGTATTCACCAATATTTTCTTTACGTCTCTTCTCATCCTCAGGCCTACCATCATTAATTCCATTCCCTTGTACGCAAGGATTATACATATACGTCGGAAGATTTGCAGTTAATTATACAATAAGTGTTGGTTCCAGGCGAAACTTGTACCTAATGTAATCAATTGGAATGAGAAACAGTAACTTTGTGAAGCCACTGAAAATAATACTTACTTTTTTTACAACACGACCCGGGTTTCGACGTACAACGTCATCTTCAGGATGTTGTTAGAGGGATAAAAAGTATAGATTTGGTATAGGTTTATGAAACCAAGGGGGCAGTGCATTGGCTTGCAAAAGTTTGCGAAATACTGTTTTCAACCAACATTTTATACAATTACACCTTAATATGGCGCCCTCCCCAATAAGACACCGCCCCGAGCAGTCGCCAGGGGGCCCTCAGCCGCCCCTGCAAGGATCCACATCGTCCCCCGGCCTTTCCCGGATGACTGGGAACCCGATTTCTCAGCCTATCCAAGAGTCAGCTGCTGTGCTCAAGTGGGGTGCAAAGCTAACCTACTGGCACCCATGGCAAGCGTGGATGGACACGTTAAAAAAGTCACGCCGCCCGCGTCGTGTCACGTCTTCGATGAATGAATAATGCACGCCGTGGATTGACATTGTAACCCATTGAGCGACTCTCATTGGCTCATTCCAGGCAAGGACGACACGAATACGGACTCTTCCTTACCGCGCACGTCCGCGGATCAGAACTTCCTTCAGGGCGTGGCTTCCGATATAATACAATCCTCTACAAATGAGGAACATGAAAAATATTTATTTTTTACACCGGAGTAGGATACGCTACTGAAATGAAAAGCTAACTTTTTTTATTCCACTAGAATAAATCTTGACGATGATGCTGTTCGTCGAAAATTTTCATATAGGTACAAAAAACTAGCTTTTCTGATGATAAAATATTTCAGTCTTTCCCAGTGAATAGAAGGGCATGTAGGCTTTTCGGGTTTCCATCCGGGTAATTGCGGCAATAACCGACGTTTCGTCAGCGTACTCTGCTGCTGTCCTCAGGGTAATGAGTGACTCCTCTAAGTAATCACCCTGATGATGGTAGCAGAGTACGCTTCCGAAACGTCTGCCATGGACCCAATTACCCAGATGGATAGCCGAGAAGCCTTCATGCACAGATTTTATCATAATTAAAAATGCAAATGAATACGCAATTTTCGCATTATTTATTCTGAATGTATTTTTTCACTGTGCCTAAGTCAATAGTATAAATGATGTTCACTTTTAAACCCTTTTCGTATTGAAGTAAGCCAATTAGTAATGCATATGCGTTGTGCCAATTCCCCCCCCCCCTCGAAACCTTGAGACTCGAAAATTCTCGGAGACTCTGCGAGACGCTTGTTTCCTATTGTAATATTTGTGATTATATAAATGCTGTTATTTGGAAGTTAATCAATCTAGCTAAGGTTGTTTTTCATTTTTCTCTCGTTTCCACCCACCAATTCGCAGTCAATTCACTCGCGACGTCAAGTTTCACTGGCTTGCGTTGTAGCGTTATGATGGACACAAATCACCTGATACAGCATTTCATTGTGACATTCCTGCTTCACTAAAACAAAAATAGTTTAATTCGTTGTCTCGGGCGTGACTTCATGGAATCGACTTAACATAATGAAAAGTAAAGAAAACTTTGTAATTCCACATAAATATTTAATGTACGACATAGGTTTCGACGTGGAACGTCATCATCTGGTACTCTGTGGCACGTCATCACCAGATGATGACGTGCCACGTCGAAACCTAGGTCGTACATTAAATATTTATTTGTGGAATTACAAAGTTTTCTTTACATTTCATTGTACATACAAAAATAGTTCTTACTTTCTTTCGCTAAGACGCCTTTTATTGTCATATTTAATACAAAAGGAGATTTAAATACAAGGTGTTGAAGCAGATCTGCACACATTTGCGCATCTAAATGTAACACGAACTAAGATGAATGGAACGATGTATGTCGCCGTAAGGTTCGGCTATATCCCGATAGGATGATCGATCGACATTATATCGATCGATCGATTTGATCGATATCATAATATCATTTTGTAAGCACTCAATGGTCTGGGCGATTTTTTTGTTATTTCTTTACAATTTAGTTGAAAAGAAATACAAAAACAAAACAAACAAAAATAAAAGGGAAAGAATTTTACCAGAATGTTATAAACAGGGTGGAAAATAGTTCAATGAAGTCAATGTCACGGATTTTTACGGCTTTTTAAGGTCTTTAACCGACGTATTCACAGTTTTCTAAGAGTTTAGAATTTCAGAGCTATTCCAATCATATTTTGACTGTGAAGCATTTGATAATTGAATGGACGGTGAATTATGTGCCGCTATTTTAATAAAAAGAATATAATTTTAATTAAAGTAGATTCTCATTATCAGTGAATTCAATGCATCCAACAGCAGAAATGTAGAAAACTTGTCAATGTAGGCGTATTTGTATCTTTTGGAGCTTCTCAGCATTTTTCCTTTCGATGTCAGGAATTTCAAGGAACCGGCAGGGAACACGAATAAAAGTAGATTGGAGCAGAATAAAATGGTTACATGCAGCAGATATCCATGTTGAGAAAAACCACTTTTGTAATTTCCACAAATTTTATTCCGCTGGCACGACGCGCGTTTCACCACACTGCGATGAAATGCACGTCGTGCCAGCGGAATGAAGTTTTGTGGAAATTACAAAAGTGGTTTTTCTTAACATGGATATCCATCATTTCCACGATATCAAGCTTGATATCATTAGTTGTACAGCAGATAGTATAGCATTCATAGTAGGCAGACAAGATTTATTACCAGCACGAAATAACAGATTTTTGTATAGCTTTGTTTTTGGTGTGTAATACTTTGTGTATTTGAGTTTAAGTTAAAAGCAATCTTAGAAATGCGTTTTGTATGCAATAAATATGTTGTTTTTTTTCCAAGTTTACATGATTATCTACATTTTACCACCCTATTTCACATTTCCCGACATTCCCATATTGCCCTCCAATTGCAACTTAAAAAAAAAACTTTTTCTCAGTGGTCAATGTTTTAAATTTTACTGAGATAAACACAAATACTTTTTGCTTAATAGTTTAAATTTACGATAAAATGTGTTTGAGAGCTAAGAATCATGAAATTAGGATATATACAACTACAAAAATATATGGTATTCCATAATATCCGAAGTTCCTCGACTTTCTCAAAATCAGATTGAATGAGTACCCGGATTAAAGATTTTCTCACGAAATTCACGGCTAATCCACAGCTTTTTCCCAGTTTCCACAATTCACTACTAATTCACAGTTTTCATGGATGAGTTGCCACCCTGTTTAAAATAAACAGTATCCATGTTTGATACCTCTGCTACAAAATAAACACACGAAGTATAACAATCGCGGTTGCCATTATCGAATTTCTTATACCTCAAACACACTCCAGGGTACATAAACATCAGGGTGCTCTGGATCTGTTTTTAAGGTGGTGAGAGCGATTTTTACCAATGGAGAGATTTACGCGAAAGTTTGCATGCGTGTTCTCATTAGTGACATCTATAGATAACTGATGAAAAAAATTGCATCAAATCAATTTGTTTTTTTTTTTTAGCGATTCAAACCGATTTTATCTCGTAGCCTTGTGGTAAATGACATATATTTCGTAACCGTTCGATTACATAAGTACATATTTTCTTCTAAACGCGAAATAATGCATTTATTATCGTTATAAATGTTGCTTATAAATATCAAGGTGTCACGCCGTGTCCAATATTCGAAAAAAACACATTTTTATGTCGTTTTCGCCAAAAGTTTGAATACCGCGCCGAAAAATTTAATTCTAGGCTTCTATTCTGAATCTGGGGGCGCTTTTTTTGGAAAACGCTATTCCCCGCTCCACAATATCTTTCGCCGTGATTCTGAAGACGGGAGAGAAATAAATGGCTCTGTTTCTGAGACGTAGCTATAAATCCCGCCCCTTCCGGTATGTAAACATTCCGGTACAGTAAATGGAAATGCAGGCAGCCAAATATGAGCAATGCATAAATTCTTCACAAAAAACTGAGAGCTCGTCAAGAATGCCATGAGACTGGGGCATAAAAATGTTTTTAATAAATTATCTTCCTGAATGGGATTAAAATCCATCTCTGAATCTTCGAGTACAGCTAATATACTGTACTTCCGATGCAAACGAGGTTTACTTAGTTTTATTTTCTGCTGGTATTGTTGACATGTTGATTGTAAACAAAATATACTACAAATATTACTCCACTGTCAAGGTTTCATATGAATTTATGCTAATTATTAGGGCTACGAAAATAATACACAAGGATAAGTGAACGTAACAATTTATTTTACAAATTAAAATAATTTTGTGGCACTGATATTATGTGTAGATATACACACAAACGTTGGCAATTGAATAACGGTGTAGTTGGAATTTCATTTTTGTCCAGCATATTTGTTTTGTTCTCAACCAAATCCGAAGAATTGTATGCCCAAAGATTTGTGTCTATCGACGACTGTGTATGAATAGGATAGAAAAATATCAGTGTTTAATGATTGATAAATGATTTTAAAAGTACTATAGCATTAATTCTTGAAAGGATCTTACATTTTAAATCAACTTTGCACATTACGTACTAGAAACAAACAACATATCAGACGTAGATATATCTGCTGTGGTCAAGAACGTAATCTGTCGAGTAAATGATTTCGCGATTAATCATTATTAACTTAAATTTTGACGCAACTATCCTCAATATGATGAATACGACATCTGAAGAGTTTCTTTAAATTTAATTCTTTATCCAAGAACAAGTGTATGATCCTGAAGAAAAATGAATCGATGGATCTCATAAATCAGTCATTTCGATGGGTCATCCATCGAAATGTGGCTTTGGAAAACAATATTGTGGCTGACGGGGAATGTGAGGATGGAGCTTAATATGAAGGCGAAGTAGACAATATTTAGAGTCTACATTTGCGTGTTGTATAAGACAGTGGAAAAGATAGATAAAAATCTTAAAAGTGAGGATGAATGAGATGTGTGTAAAGCATGTTCTTCTATTTTATCTTATTTTGTTCACACGTGCTTGGAGAGATCGGAAAAATAACAATAAGAGACGCGGTAGAAAGATGGAAACAGAATATAATACGGCGAAGGGAAACGCCATAAAATGTTTCCAACTTCATGCTTTTGCTCAAATTTGGCCATTTGGAAAGAAACTTGCTAACTTTTACAAATTTTCCTTCTCGTTCCACCATAGACATACCTGAAATGAAAGGGAGAGTCGTATTCTCACCGTATAATAGGTATCGAAACGTAGATCCCCGCAATTTTTTATTCATTTTTCTAATTTTTGGAAAATATAGCACTTCTTTATTAACATTCTGCAGATTTCTCATTAAATAACGCGTGAAAATGATTGCGACAGCCGTTTTGCGTAAGGCAAGCGGGAGCGCTTTCACAATAGCGCAGTATTCAGATCCAAACTAGAAAACAGCGCCTTTCCCGGACGCTATCCAGCAATCAGAATCGCAAAAAGCGTCGGCACTGTTTCTAAACATGAATTTAGCGACTTTCGGGAGCCATTTCTACATTCAAAACAGCAAATAGCGACTGAGGTGCGATTTGTCGGAAAAAATCGTCTTGAGAAGCTAATCTGGTAAATAGCGTAAGGGCTGATTCATTCAGAATAGCAGCCATTACATGGTTTAGTTAAGGAAAAAAAATATATAATTCTTGCATAGTTGTCATTACTGCCGGTATGGCGAGTTCCATCGCATAAAAATATACATTTAAATCAAATGTGGTCAGAGAATCTTAAAAAAAATTATTAAAAAGTGCACTCAATGACCCACGACTACAGCTCCGCAGTCACATGTGCCCAGGGTCTAAAACGAGTGGAAAGCAAGTGCTTCGATGTGTTGCGAAGTGATTAGTGCATCAGAGCGAATTGAATGCCCCCATCATCCAAATAGAGGGATTGGAAGATCGTAGTATAAAGTCCGCAGCAATTATCTAGTTAAAGAAGATAATTAGAGAATTTATCGACTAGTCTTCGTGATTTGGTAACTGCTGTGATTCATAATGGATGACTATTGCAGCAGATGATGCACACAAGTTACTTCTAAATGGAAACAAAACCACCCATGGTTTACCTTGCTCCAATTTTTACTTTTTCTTTTTGATCCCCGGGGGAGCTGATTTCTTCTAGTGTATATTCTTTTCCTTTCAATTTGTATCCCCAGTCAAGTCGATCGTGTGTCTCTGCTGTCCACTAAAAACCAGGCCTCGCCCACTTTCCTCCCGTTGTATATAGTATGTACATGCCCATAAACCTTGCGATTAAATTGCCATCGCCGAGGCACAGAATATCCACGCGCGCAATTCATCTGCCCTCCACTTAGCCACAGCTATCACGTGAATGCATGATTCCAATGCATAAATTCGCCAGCCGAGCGCAGAACATTCAGCGATTTACAACAGCACCGATGGGGAAATTTGCTGGTTAGAATGGCAGAGACTCAAGTCAAACTTAAACTGGCGAATCTTTATTGTCCTGGTCTGCTATAAATCTAGGGAGCTGGATGATTATAGACGATTATACTTACGATAAAACGATTTGATAAAAAAATAAAGGTCTTCATACTTTTCAACAATGTAGTTTGATAACTAACTATCCGTTGTTTCGACAGGCCATTCTGGATGAGTTTAGAAGTAAATACCTTGAACTTTATTTTTATTTACATTTGCAAGTGAAGTTTCGCATTTCCTGTGTCAAAGGGAGTTGAACAATAACCATGGAAATTATATAGAGGCAAGCGTACGGAAATCAGTTCAGATTAACACTAAAAGGAGATAATTTTACGCATTCATTTTCAATCATCTTTTGACGCAAATCCTCTCATGAAACAATTTCATGTTCGTAGGGAATTTTCTGAGTAGCACCTCACGAGGTAAATCGTTCCAATCACACATGATCACCGCCGTATAGGAGTTGGATGGCTATGTAAGAAAATGTAAAATGCTCAACATTAGCCAGGTTCTTTTATGCATTATCGGTGCAATTAATTCACAGCTTCCCGTGCGAAGACGGGTCCCGGGTGTATAGTTGTACTAAAACGACTACAGTTCCCCGTTCGCCTTTCAATAACAATAGCCAAGATCAATAGCTTCAGTGGTGTGTGGATTAAATCTGGAAATTCTATGCTTCTAATATGGTAAATTATATGTTGTATACTCACGAGTTGGAAGGCCGAAAAATTCATTTGTTTTTGCAGAGGGTGGTTGCAGAGGTTATGGCGGGATGCGTATGTGATGACATGGTTTGTACCCAGTGAAGAAAGGAAGTTGTGAGTGCCTTACTTTTTTGACTTGTAAAGCAGCATTCACTTTATTCACACAATAGCCAAGATCAATAGCTTCAGTGGTGTGTGGATTAAATCTGGAAATTCTATGCTTCTAATATGGTAAATTATATGTTGTATACTCACGAGTTGGAAGGCCGAAAAATTCATTTGTTTTTGCAGAGGGTGGTTGCAGAGGTTATGGCGGGATGCGTATGTGATGACATGGTTTGTACCCAGTGAAGAAAGGAAGTTGTGAGTGCCTTACTTTTTTGACTTGTAAAGCAGCATTCACTTTATTCACACAATAGCCAAGATCAATAGCTTCAGTGGTGTGTGGATTAAATCTGGAAATTCTATGCTTCTAATATGGTAAATTATATGTTGTATACTCACGAGTTGGAAGGCCGAAAAATTCATTTGTTTTTGCAGAGGGTGGTTGCAGAGGTTATGGCGGGATGCGTATGTGATGACATGGTTTGTACCCAGTGAAGAAAGGAAGTTGTGAGTGCCTTACTTTTTTGACTTGTAAAGCAGCATTCACTTTCTTGAGCAAGTATACGTCCTCTGTTCCCCTCTTCGAGATGTGATAGTGAAAGCTCGATCCATTCGAAGCGTAATGCATGTACGTGCGAGCGAATAGCATGCGCTGAAAAGTGGGATAAGCATATTATGATCTCGTTATCCTCCTCACTTTCCGCGGAGCGCTTGTCTGTTAAGGAGGTTCCGCCGCGACTGTGTGAGTCAAAACAAATACTAAATCCCACATTTTTTATATTTTGTCCAAAAAATCCTACTTTCACTGATGAAATGCGTTACCTGTAAAAACCCAAAAGTAAGGAACAAAATTTGCAGATTATTCCACCAAGGTATTTTCAATGAGCATTTTTTCCAGCCATAGGAGCCGACTTAAGCACCATTTCCTACGTGTTACCGCATTTTGACTTCAATTACGGCATTAATTCTTCAATAACTAGAAAAATAAGGTGGTACGATGTCTGTATTTTATTTTCATTCAATTTCTCCGGATTATTTCCTTCTCATTAATAGTTTTCCGCAAAAATGGCATTTGTATTTTATCGAACAACACTATTTTTCCCTGTTTCTCTCATTCCCCCCATTGAACACCATGTAATTTCGAGTTCAATTATAGAATAAAATAGCGTGGAAAGGTATAACTTTGTTGTTCATATCAGATAGAGGACAACTTTTTCTACAAGTAGACAAAATATATATGAAATGAAATTTAAGTCATTTTACGGTGGAACCACCTTAAACGTGTGGAGGTCATGTTCCATCGCTAAGAGAGAAACCTCGCGAATTAGCGGGAAATAATCCGAGACGACGAACAGCCGAACAGGCGGCTAAAAGGGTGCAGGTCCATGTAAACTTTATGGGAGTTTTCACGCGAGATTTAATATAATTTGTCATTTTCTTGTTATCGTAGAAAACTATCCTCTTTTTCGTCAAGTCTACAGAATCCTTCCACTCTATTATTGCACGAATAAAACTAAATAAATACGTCGGCTTAAAGGCGTGATTAGGTGTAAAATACTATAAAAAAGCAAAAAAGTATCTTTCATATACAAGCGAAAGCAAAGCAAAGCGATCGAAGCAAAGCGTTTTTGCGAAAACTGGCACGTGAAGAGCCATTTCGAGGAAATCAAATTACAGTGAAATAAAGTCAATAATTCATCGTACTTTACAAATGGCTAGCGAATTACTGCACTGTACAAAGTAAAAAAAGAATTATTTTTGGTGTAATGGCTGACGGTCTCTCGTAGTGGAAAAAGTAATCAACAAAATGCATAATCGTCGTTACCTGGCAATTGTTTCAGAATAGACTTGTTTGATTATAGAATAGACTATAACTTTGTTTTCTATGACGACGTTGCTTGACGAATGCTTTTTCCCAAAATAGAACATCGACTTTAAGTCGCGGCGATTTAACTTTGAGCAGAATTCCCTGAAGTTATGACTGTCCGGCAGCTTTAGTTAAATTCTAAGGCTTATAATATAAATCAATTGATAAAGTCTGGTATTTCGACTGTGCCTCTGTTCATGATTAGTCATCGTTTGAGTTAAAAAAGAGGATTAAATGGGCATTAGGTTCGTCACGTTTCACTCGATAATTCGGCACGCGACGCATGCGCAGGCCGCACGCGGCATTTTCAAAGCCGGCGCGCGCTCTGCAGACCATTATGCTTGCAGCACTTAGTTTATGTGTTTTGCTGATGAACCGACAATTGTTGTTGTTTTTTCAAAGACGTAAGTTTGAACTGCGAAAAATTTTATACTTCAACCTACGACGCCTTGTCAAACATCTCTTATTTTCTCACTGCAAAATTAAAATTTTTTTAACCTTTCCTTTTTTGTTGCTCTTATTTTGCCGTGGTAGTTTGCCTTAAAAAAAACAGCTATGTATTCTAAGTATAGGCCTGTGCCATATCCCTTCATCAGAAAAGCTATAGGAGTCAATAGAGTATAAGACATTAGGTCCATTAAAAATGGATCACCTGTTTTAAAAAAAATAGGTAAAAGTAAAATCCGCTAAGGGTTTGGAATAGATGTGTGTACCGCTCAGTTTGTTGTCTTCTTATCACGAAATTGTATTTTTCTTCGAAATTCGACCGTTAAATCGTCTTTAATTGGCGTTACAGGTCTGAGTTCGGAAGGATCGAATAATTCTATTTAATCGCCTTCCATTTAGGAAATAGAATACATTATTTTCGTTAAACCTTCCGTCTCGTTCCGATAAACCAGCTAATTTAACAAGGAAACGCGTCTTATTGCTGGCAACGAAAGAGTTCCGTGACGTCATGCGCCGGATTCTCGCTCACGTAGTTTTTTAGGTTCCACCAGCTTGCAAAACTTTCAACAAGAATAGGCAACATTGTTTTTGTTGACAAAATCTTTGTCAAAAACGTTCAAGTTGGAAATTCAAACAGAAATAGCTTTTAAAAATGATGTATGTTTCACAGTCGCCGGATTCTCGCTCATGTAGTTTTTAGGCTCCACCAAGCTTGCAGAAATTTCAACAAGAATAGGCAACATTGTTATTGTTCACAAAATCTTTGTCAAAAACATTCAAATTGGAAATTCAAACAGAAATAGTTTTTAAAAATGATGTGTTTCACAATCGCCGGATTCTCGCTCATGTAGTTTTTAGGCTCCACCAAGCTTGCAGAAATTTCAACAAGAATAGGCAACATTTTTATTGTTAACAAAATCTTTGTCAAAAACGTTCAAATTGGAAATTCAAACAGAAATAGCTTTTAAAAATGATGCATGTTTCACAATCTGCAAGAATAGGCAACATTTTTTTTGTTGGCAAAATCTTTGTCAAAAACGTTCAAATTGGAAATTCAAACAGAAATAGCTTTTAAAAATGATGCATGTTTCACAATCTGCAAGAATAGGCAACATTGTTTTTGTTGGCAAAATCTTTGTCAAAAACGTTCAAATTGGAAATTCAAACAGAAATAGCTTTTAAAAATGATGCATCTTTCACAATCTGCAAGAATAGGCAACATTGTTTTTGTTGGCAAAATCTTTGTCAAAAACGTTCAAATTGGAAATTCAAACAGAAATAGCTTTTAAAAATGATGCATGTTTCACAATCTGATCCTCCTCTTGATAATTTCGTCTTTTAGCCTCCTGTCCTCTCCTACGGAGTGAGAGCGTTGGTTTTCGAGGTGGTTGCTAAAGAACAAATGGACTGATAAAATAAAAAATGAAGCAATACACAGAAGAGACCGGGAAGGGACCATGTGGCACACTAATACGGAAAAGAAGAAAAGGATTTGGCACACTCTTGAGACACAATGTGCACGTGAAGAATGAAATTAAAGGAAAAGCAGAGGGAATAGTCCCAAGAGGAAGGCCAAAGAATAAATGCATCGACCACATTATGAGGAAAAATATATGAGAAAACTACCAGTGAGTAAGAAAACTAAATAGCGTTCCACATTTAGTTGACAGAATGGGCTCTTATGGAGATTCAATTACCATGTAAATCTCCATTTGGCCGGACAGGAAAATTAATGTGTTGCTATGCAATATAAAAAGACATGTTCTGAAGCAGAAAAATATTCTACATTTAGTGGTGGCAATAATTAATCGATTTAGTTTAAAATAAATGTTATAAAAAATACTTCCTTGAATTTCCATTAGTAACTTTTGTTAGTAAGTTACTTTTGATTTCATCTTCCTCACCCAGTTGCAGGCAAACAGTATTACTTTAAAACTTATACAAAACATTTTTCATACGTTTACCTCCATTAGGGTTAGCTAATTTGTTTTTCACTAACTTTCATTGTTGTTGTGTTCATTTAAATATCTTTTGGGCAAAATATTTTGAATTTTGCAAGGTAAAATGCGGTCGCCTACTAATTTTCGTATCTCGCGATATAGATCGATACATGCTGCGTATGAAATTTAGAAAAAAACTTTATATTTGTTTTTGGTGAAAGAATCGTAACTCTATCTCTATTGCATAGGGAGTTATAGCATCAGATAGAGAAGGATTGGAGGGCTGCATTCAAGCAATCTTTAGGATTGAACGACCAGTGAGAGATGGTTGAGGGATGGATTTATATTCCTCTCAATGCCACGCCCGAACACGGAGACATTTCGTGAGTATGCGTCACCATCCGGTCCACAGATTTGCCGAAAAACATCGAGGGTTGAGGGGTGGGGGGGGCGGGGAATTGACGGCGATTCGCGTGACCGCTCTCCTGTGACGACACGGGAAGAAAAATTAGGCTGATCTATAGCGAATACCTTGCTTCTCGAAACGCTAGCTTTTTTTTCCTCCGGGGATGATTTTGAAAGAACTTCGCATTGAAAAAAAGTGCCATCGCATTGAATTTCTTTGCTCCAGGAGTCCTGACAGCAGTTAAATCTTGGATTTGTCTCTCGAAATCGCGATTGCTAAAAGATATATTTCTGTAAGATATCTACATACCACCATGCGAGCCGCCATACCGGAGGAGGAGCGTGTGGCAGAGGGTGTTTGGACATCAGTCATGCAAATGGGAGAGAATATGAAAAAAGGAATAAGAGGGGAGAGAGGAAGAAAGTGCATTGCATGTTTTAACGGGGTGTCTTAGTGTCGCGCTCTGTTGTTATAATCACGAAACTCACAAAAACAAAAATCACAAAAGAAGGAATTTTTGGAATTATAAGTTCGGAGGTGTATCCTTATCATCTTGTGGCTTCTATCCCTTCTAAAGATAAAGCTCGGAGTCAAAATAATATCCTTCACATTTTTGCACAGAAAACTCTTCTGTTCGGAATTTTTCTTTCAATCTAAATCCCGTTTCACACGATGCTTGATCCAGCACAAGACCTAGTATGCTAGCTGGTACTTGATATTGAGGACGGAACTCAGTACGATAGAAACCGTGATAGAGGCTTTCACACTATCATTGAACTTATGCTTGCGATGAAGCGGTACTGTCACCCATTGTTGAGAACTGTCAAAAGAAAATGTAAAATCTCCATGAAAAAAGGCGACTTTTGGCTGCTGTAGTTATAGCAGGGATTGTCGAAACATTTTTACTGCACATTGATTTCACCGCCAAAGAGTGCGTAACACCCGCGATAAAGTGAGACGATGATTAAAAAAAGTGAAGATCGCACTGCGACTGTAAAAGCTAACGTGATAGATCGACGGCTGCTAGATCCTACTGGGAGCTAGCAGCAAACTAGTACTGCATCAATCACGAAATGAAGTAGCCCAGCGAGTATATAAGCTATCATGCTTGTTAGCCAGCATGATGGGTCTATATCGCGCGGTACTGGAAAACTATCATACTAGCGAGTATCCTCGAACTTGTGCTGGATCAAGTATCGTGCGAAACGGGCTTAACTGTGTTCACCTCTCTGTTCACTCGTAGCAGTTTTAATCGTATCTCGCGACCATCCTTGGTCTTTTATTTACTTCGCGAATCGAATCTTTCTGTGCGCTGCTCATCAAGCTAAAAAATGAGAATAGCAATGGCAATGCTAGGATTTAGTGGGACAAGAAATCTTCTGCCCTTTTAAGCAAATATTAGAATTGAAATAGCAATAGAAAAGATAAAGATTTAATGGAAACATAAGTCTACTGAGTAGACCATCATTCAAGTAGTTTCAGGCCAAGATTGGCGAAGGCCTTTGAGTGGAGTGTAGCACTATACAATACAGAGACATGGACACAAAGGAAGGAAAAATGGCTATTGTGATAGTCTGCTGGATATAATGCAGACGTAGGTAATTCATTTTTTTAAACAGACTGGGACTATGAACTACCTTACGAAACCTCGTATATATTCTCACAATACAAGCAATAATGTTTAGCCCCAAGGGCCCAAGGGAGGGAATGTGATCCTTTGCTTTATGATAAGACGCGTTCAATCTTATTAATATACCTAGGGTACACCCATTAGTTTTATCTGGTGAGGGTTGCTCTGTACCCAAAGATAACTGTTCTTAGTAAATTTGATCGTCGACGATTTCAATTTCGTTGCTTGAACAAAACGCCGTGGACTGGCCGCTAACTTTGATTAGTTTTTCTCTTTGCTCAGTTCTTATCTTAGCAATACACTTACGATGTGTGAATATTCCTGGCGCATTTCCACTGGGAAAAAACAAATCTAGCCACGAATTAGTACAACGTAACTCGCATGGATTATGTAAAGTTTATAATTACTCTGCGATAAAAACCTTACATTTTTTCAACATCTATGATGTCGAACGAATTCGTGATCTGTTTACAATTCGTGATCTCTTCGGTCGTGCCTCTTGTGTTCCTATACCGCCCATTGGCAAGATAGCGAACGTTTATACAGTGCATCGCCGTTCGTGTGCGCTGAATTACGCCTGATGTGTTCCGAGGTGCGTTAACTTCAACACCTTGAATGGAAAGATAGTATTTTCGTCGTATTTAAGTTTAAGGTAGTTCCACCGTATAATCACTTAAACGTCATTTTATTCATATTATGTCTACTTATAGAAAAACTTGTCCTCTATCTGATGTGAGCAGCAAAATGTTACCTTTCCACGCTAATTTATTCTCTAATTGAACTTGAAATTACATGTTGTTCCATGGGAGCATGAGGGAAACACGGGGAAAAATAGTATTTTTCCATAAAATATAAATGCCATTTTCGCGGAAAACTGTTTATGAGAAGTAAATTATCCAGATAAATTGAATAAAAATAAAATATAGGCATCTTACCACCTTATTTTTATAGTTATTGGGGAATTAATGCCGTAATTGAAGTCAAAATGCGGTAATTCGCAGGCAATGGCGCTACAGTCGGCTCCTATGACTGGGAAAAAGTGCTCATTTAAAATACATTCGTGGGATAATCTGAATTTTTACTACCTTACTTTTGCTTTTCCATAGGTAACGCATTCCATCAGCGAAATCTGGATTTTTCGTACAAAATATCAAAATGTGGAATTTAATATTTGTTTTGACTCACACAGTCGCGGTGGAACCTCCTTAACGTACTTCGACGTATACGGCTTTTTCGCACTTAATATTCTCTGTCACTTGCAGTCAGGGGCAAAACAGTAAGTACTCGGACGAATCGGAGGACCACCACCCCTCCAAACTCGAGCCGAGCCTAACGATGCTTAACTTCGGTGACTGATCGGGAACCGGTGTTTCCATCTTCGTAGGCCGTTGCCTGAACGGAAAGCTCCCATAACTTAAGAGCGTCCTTTTTATTAGAGCACCCAAGTAGGGATCGGTTTACCCGTGAAAAATTACGCCCGCAATAGAAACCAGTACTCCAGCCACCAGGCAAGTCCTAATCTCTCTTCGAGTATCTATAACATTGAAGCCATTGTTGGGTGTGACTTTAAGTGCCCTTAAGTGCGATATTCCACAGAGGAAAAATCATTCGCCTTGACCGGGACCATTGCATCCGCACTTATGTGCATTTGCAATATCGCACTTAATGTGCACTTGCGGGTGACTCCGTAAAGGTAACTTCCGTGGCTAGTCCCGGTATCCTCAAAATTAGTTTAAGTACCTACCCTATTTCGTTGACGCTTAGTAATCGATACAAAAAGCATCTCAGATGAATTTTTACGTTTCATTTCCCTTTCCAGTTTAAATCAAACTGAAAGGGAAAGAAATACAATAAGCGAAGCATATCGAGAGAAATTGAACCACTTTCTTTGATTATACCATAATGCCATATGTGCAAATGGTAGCCTATCGAAAGGGCATTCGGCTATGGACAATACGAGGTCGGCCATCTGCACATATAGATTTAAACCAGGAAGCGATTTTATTTGAATACTTTCTACGAAATTCAAAGAACTGGTAACGGCTTCCTCAACAATGGAATCTGTGGCTATATATATATAACCGCCAGCATCCTCGCTCGGCTCATTATCCTGATGACGAAGGCTGAGTCAACCATCGAAACGTTGATACATTTCAATAATCTTACCCGGTGTGGAATCCGAGAAACCTTCACGTATATAATTCGTCGGAAAAACCTTAAATCCTTTAATAGCGATTCAGTTTTAAGACAATTTGAGTTCTCTTTGTGCAGCTTCGTAAGAATGTATTTGTTTCCTATGGTGAACTAATGGCCAACATTTCTCACGAGATAAGTAATAACGAATACTTTGTGATGTTTTGAAGGTAAATATTTTCTAATCAAGGTGATGCGCATTGAACTTAATGTTTTATAGCGACTGGAAAAGCTTTATAACATGTCTACTGGTTGGTTGCTTTTTATATGTCCTCTACTAATTACACCCTCATTGAGGCTGTCGGGAAAGTTTACGAAAAAGAAACGGAGATAACGAGGAATTAAAGTATTTTATACTCATCTTGAATGAACTAGTTTCTCCTATACCTGTATGACCCAGTATATCCAGGAACATCTCACAGTGCAAAAGGAGCATGACTAATAATTTATTTCCCTCGGTACCACCAACCTCGGGAACACCATATTTTTGACTCGCACAAATTGAGCGATATTTATTATTTGTGTCTGTTATTTTCTTATTTGTTATTTTGCAATCATGTTCCAAGGGTTGTTCCGAGATCAATAAATGTTTATATTTCTAAAGCAAATATCGCAAAGCAAAATGTGAAATATCGTTATATATCTCCTCTTTTAAATTAGAGACTCCTTGCCAAATCACGTCAAATTATCCAGTAATGTCTCATTGTTCAGAAGGAGCTCAACTGATTTTTTTTGTTTCGCTCAGTATACTGAACACCACATTTTTTACTCAAGATAATCGAATTATGTTTATTATTTGTATTTGTACTCGTACTTGTTATTTGTATTAGTGATTTTGATTGTTATCTATCTTTCGATTAATTGTTTCATCAGGGTCCTGGCTGTTAATAATTTGCTTTCTTCAGTGTCTTGAACATCACTTTCTCAGTTAAGCATATTGAATTATATTTGTAAATTGTTATTATGATTACTTTAATTTTATGATTTTTGTATCCTTCAGTGTCCTGGCTGATTAATAATTACGTTTCGGTGTTGTAAAATTGACAATTGTTTTAATTGTCTTTGCCGTCTAGCTGATTTAGTTACCACCTTTTGTGTATTTTTTGTACTTATGTTTTGTATTAGTTTCCCCAAGGTGGCATGTATTTTGAATTTATGTTCCAAGGGACTTTGATCCCAGAACAATAAAGTTGTTTCTTTTCTATTCTATTCTCTCGCATATATCTCTCGTAATGTCCTCTGTATATTTCGCTGTCAAGTAACCCCGGTCCGAGTTTATCCGTGTCATCCTCTATATCTAGATTCACAGGTCTATTATCACCATCGTATAGCTCCTTCACGTATTCTCTCCACATATCCTGAGTATCTTCCTGTTCGATTAATGCCTTCCCTGTATCGATCCTAACCTTTGGTATAGTTTCCCCCCCCCCCCTCCCCCCTGATAGCCAGATAGCATTTTTACTTTAGCGTATAGTACGCCCACTTCCCCATTTTCCTGTAGCTTTTCCATTTCCTCGTATTGTCTCGTCCACCAAATTTTCCTTCCCCCGATCGGTTACTCGCCGGAGTTTATTATTTAATTCCTTGTACTTCCTCTTGCCTAGGTCTTGAGTTGACGTTTTTCCCCATGCTTCTCTCCTCCATTTTCTCTATCATTTCTTCCGTAACCCCCTGCTTCTTTTACCCTATTCGTTTCCACCATTCCTATTGTTTTCTCTGCCGCTCTAAGTATGTCTGTTTTTATGATCTCCCACCTTCCTTCAATTGTTCTCATTTGCTTTGATTTACCTATGTCCTTTTCCACTAGCTTCTGGTATTCCTTCTTTTCAGGTCTTTTATTGCCTCAACGTGTCACCTCCTACTCTTCATTCTTTTACAAAGCCTTTTGAATCTAACATCGCAGTTCATCGTAACTATGTTGTGATCTGAGTCCGCATCCGACCCCTGGATAGCTTCACGAGTTTTTTTTACGCTGTTTCTGAATCTCTTCCTTACGACGATGTAATCAATTTTATATCTGCCGGTATCACCGGCATTTTTCAGGTGTATCTACTCCTGGGATGATGTTTCAACCAACTATTTTTCACTATTATAGGCGTCGCCTTGTCGTTGTTGAAGTTCATATCATTAAGATAGCATGAATTTTCACATCGTTGATCTTGGAACCATCGATCAACTTTGATTTAATCATTAATTTGTCGAATCCGGTGGCGATTAAGTCCACGCCACCACTTGAGTCGTGGGTACGAATCTCGGCAAGGTGGATTTTTTCAACCTGGACATTATTACCTGTGAATGTCCAGTGTTTTTTATTGTAAAACGCCCGATGCAAAGGCCTAAGAGGCTGTTTTCGGGTTGATGGTCGTTTAATATATGTAATAACATCACGGATTGAATAGAATGATTTACTCTTCTGCAATTCGATCGGAATTTTATATTATTCTGTTTCTCGTTTCAGACGGCTGTGCTGACCGTGGCGTTGCTGCCTCTCCGGGTACTAATTATTGCCGTTCTCCTGGTCGTGGCGTGGTGTATAGCTGTCGTCGGCTTGTTTGGTTTGTCCGAAGATGACCTTCAAAAAAAGCCGCTTTCCGGCTGGAGGAGGTGAGTAAAGTGAACTATACGTCATAATAACATGAAGGGTATTTTCTCATTTTGCCCAGAACTATTGCTTTTTGCAATTCAAACTCAAACTTTCTCCTTCAAATGTTTTCTATCCGATAATTGGTTTTTATAATTGTGAGTACATTTGAGGCTATGGTTTAATCGCAATGAAAACCGATCAAGTTAAATTAAGTTGTTAACTTCTGCCGAAAAATAAATACATACCCATCAGGCCATTCCCTTTTAGGGTAGGTACAGACAATTAGTAGTTATTTGCTGTTTGGTCCCGGAAAGCATCTCCTCTTCCTCCATAATGCCCTGTGCTTGCATACCTCTTTCGTTTATGTTACAATCATGCAATGCTTCATTCACGCTGTCCTACTCCAATGGCGGCCCCAAGGGGGGCAGTAGGGGCAATTACCCCCCCCCCCCTCCCCAAAAACCCGGCGTATTTCTCTGTCAAAGACAAATTCAAAGCCTGAATTATTAATATTTTGCTTTTCTGCTATTGAAGTTTTGATTATTTTAACTTAAATCCAATTAAATTTTATGTAAACTAAAACTTTTTAAGACCACAAGCTAAGTGCGAATGTAAATCAAAATAGTTTTGGAATTAGTCGAGACTTGGTGGTAATCTAAAAGAGAAATATGTATGCATTAATTTTTGTAAAAAATTTCTCTTCTTAAAAGGCAAACCTTTGCTTCCAAACCACTTATAACGCGCCATTTTGCACATAGTTTGATATGAATTTCCGGGACGAGACCCACGAACCCTCTCTTTTCCTGAGGGGTATTCCATACCCCAAGAGCCGCTGGTGCACCCCCCCCCCCCCCAACCTCTGGTCTGGATCCGCCCCTGTCCTACTCTTAAAAATGCTAATGTTGCTTTTCTCAAGTTTTTTCCACCAAATTTAGTACCAATAACTTTCGTGATCTATCCCTTCCTATCGCACCGTTCATTCTACTACCCTGTATCTGTTTCCTTAGTCAACTCTGATCTATTCTCTCGGCATTACCAAACCGACGAAGTGCTCTACTTTAATAGTATTCCAATTACTTCTTTCATATTACTCCTCCATTACTGGAAAATCCAACCCACATTCTTTTATCTCCCACTCATTCCTAAACATATCCCTCCTACTTTTATCCCGTACACCTCTCATTTCCACTGCGTATAGTCTGCGTTTATGTTAATCCTGGAATACCCAGGTTTTGCTGCCTTACAGTAAAGTCGGGAGGAGAAAAATTTGGTATACTGTGACTTTCCCTTCTCTAGAAAAAAGCACTTCATTCTTGATATGCTTCACATATTACCTTCAACTTTTCGCTTCCGGCGTTAGCCGAAAAAAGAAAATGAAATATCTAGAAATTGCCTTGCGAAAAAAAATCCATCCGAATGGGAAATGGAGCCTCTGAATTTTTACTTTCCGAATAACTACGGATATCACGTAACCCAGACTTTCCCTCAATTTGCAATTTCTGTCGAATTTGAGGGAGTTAGATGTTTTTCCCATACCTTGATGACCATCCTTGAGGAACCGTACACTTCTATGAGGGGAAAATAGATCTTCAAAGATGTCCTAGCTCCGTGCCCGATAAGGCAAAGACCTGAGGTCCGATTCACAGTCTAGGTGGTTTTTTATCACGATAACGATTTTTTGAGTATGTAGCAAATGTCCAATTTGGCACTGATTTCAATCGAATCGTACCGCTCCGATTTCCCTTCTCGATTTCCTGTAATATATCTCTTGTATTCACGAATATTTTACAATTTTCTTCTGCTCTTTGTCGATGGGGAGAATTTCAACGCCCTTTCCCTCATTCAGCTTGTCCTACGGATACGATAAAGAGCGTTTTTGAAATCACACTTGTTTTCTCAGAATACCCGTCATTCAAAATAGATACACCTCTACTAAAATGTTATGTTTGAAAGCAGTGAGGAGGATTAAATCGTATCAAAAGTCTTAGCTTCTGAAGAACCAAGTCAGAAGATGAAAGAAGCTCTCGGGAAAATGTAAAATACTTATTGAGTAACTATTCTAGTTGCAAAAAGTACCATATTACAACAAATAAACCAGATGGAACAATACAGATGGAATACTAAATTTACGAAAGACTCTATTGATGATGAAATTCAGCCGTATTCGAAGCATTTCATTGAAATGATACGGAACCCTTATTGTCAAGGAAATGGGAGGAGCTCAATACGAAGAGTCCGTTTGTAAAACGCCGCGCAACAGGGATTCACTCTCGTCTCTAAAATGAAGCATCTATCTTTTATCTCTACGCATGGGAGCTATCCTTTCAAGATGTTGAAGTTAACGCAGATTGGAACACATCTGCTCATCTTGACGCACAAGAACAACGTTGAATGTAACGATGAGCGCTGGCGAAATGTTTGGTGACAGCCTCTGCCAATCGTAGCATTCTGTATGGTGAGCAATAGAACCATGGCCGAATGATCCTTTGAGTATAGTTATTTAATTCGTTCTAAATGCCTATTTATAAACGTAAAATTTTTCCTCAGAGTAATTAGACTTATCAATGTAGTTAAATCATCAATGTTTGACGCATAAAGATATTCATGCCTGCTGCAAATACGGCAATGAAATAACGGAGAAATTGCCACAGGAAAAAATCGGCCTGGACCGGGACGGACCTTTGGCTAGTCGGGTCAATGCGCAGACCACTACGCTACCTAGTAGGCTTCCTAATTCCGGTAGCAATTTTGGAAGATACAAAGGAACTAGATGTTGAGGTAGTTTGAGCGAAATATCCTTTCACTTAGAATTGTATGAATTTGGCCTCATTTTAAAGAAAAATCATCTCATCTTTCCAATGATATATAAATAATATCAACCCCTTGCCGAAATAATTTTCGAGCGATTTTCCTAAAAATATAAGCTGTTTTACATGGGATAGATTATGGCTGTGCGCTCCAGAGGGGGAATATTTAAAAAAATTGGGAACTTTTAGCGCCTATAATACGTCCAAAAACTAACGGTGTGTAGTTTTCATGTTTTCTCAACTATTAAAAAAATAATTCATTACTCACGACAGTAATTTTTACAGAACCGCAAAATAAAACCTGCTGTTTTGAAGGGTTCTCAGCCGTACGGCGGGAAAAAATGAGTCAAGTTAGAGACTTATGTAGCTTTATTTATTTAATTACTGAGAATATTGGTTATAAATAACTATATCTTTGCGGCGTTATATTACAATATTTATTTAATACTTCTTACAGACACTGAAATAAAAAAATAAAATTTGAATATGGCCTCTGTTATGACTAGGGAACTATCTCGCTCAAAGCACCTTAAGCCCTTGCGGCCCATCAAAGATGGCAACTCAAGGGAGCAACGGGCTTCAAGGAAGTCACAACCCAAGTGGTTGCATCCTATACCGGCACTTATGCCATGCTTAGCTGCATATGAAATTCTTCAGATCTTCAAATCTCTCTATCTTGTATCTATCTCTTTAATAATTGTTTTAATGTGATTTATAACCTTGTTTTTGATTATGTTTGCATTAATATATCGCATTTCATGATCTGTTTTAATGTTCCACTGAAATTGGAAACAGAGGGACTTTTTCTTTAAATACAGGAAATAATTAAATGATAACTTGTGTACATTCTTTATCCTTTATTTTCTCCTCAGGTCCCTCACGAAGCTTCTGTGCTTCGTCAGCAAGACGACGTACCGCGTCGGTGGGATGAAGGTGACGCTCAAGGGTCGGCAAGCGACGCGGAGCGAAGCGCCCATCTTGGTCATCGCGCCGCATTCGACGTTCCTGGACGCCGTGATCGTCTACTTCACGGGATACCCGTCGATCATCGTGAGGAGGGAGAGCGGTCTCAATCCGTTTATCGGAAGTAAGTCTTCTTTTATTAAACTTTCTCCCCCCCCCCGAACTCATTCGCACACGGTTTTGCGAAGCACAAGAGGTGTTGAATTCTTTGAACCACATTCTCATTTCGGGAATTCCCGTCTCCGTCCAGTTGCATTTTCATCGTGAAAATGTGTAGTAATAATATAATAATAATTTATTGCTTCCCTTTAGTACAGTATTTTTTTCAAGCATTTTAAACAATAGATGGAAGCTAGATTACCCCAAAGATAAATACCTGTGTGGGGGTAACCAAAAGTTACCGTGCAAAATATAAAATTAATATACAATATATGTACCAGGTTTACATCATTGCTACACTACATAATACACATACACAATGCATAACAATACACATTCAAGCTGTGTATGGTTAAAGAACAATTTCATGAGAACCTTTGAAAATTTTTTCAATATCATCCAATTTGAGGAGCAATATTTTGACTTGTCTTAAAAACAACGTAATCTTTTTTTTCCATTTTAACATTCTGTGGAAGAAGGTTAAAGATTTTTGGAGCTAAATAAACAAAACTTCTCTGGAATGTGGTAATATATAGCCTTGGGGGTAAGACATTGGATTGAATACGAAAGTTCCATTTGTTTTGTCTAGCCACTATGCCAAGCAAATTACCACTCCGCATGTAAAGGTTTTCAATACTTTGTATACAAATAAGTAGCGTGAAGGCAAAATTTTCTGCTCGCGAAAAAGTGGAAGTGTGATGGAAGCGATTTTTACAAGTAATTGTTCTTATTATTCTTTTCTGCAGTACCATGACAGGTTTGATAGTGAACTTATACGCACCTCCCCAGCAAACGATTCCATAGCTTAATTTTGAATTAACAAGTGCGTAATATATTTGTCTTAGAAAGCTGTAGCTCCAACCTTACTTAATATGGATGAATACGCCTCAATACTTGCTCGAAAAAAATGGGAAAACAAAGCACTGAATAATATTAATAGATATTCGTACCTAACGGCTCATTTGCATGCAGATGGATGGAAGGGAACCTTTGAAATGGTAATACCTTAAGCTACGTTTTTCGTTTAGCCGTTTCGCATTACCGGAAACTGCGTATCCAATGAGAAGCGATAACCTTAAAGCATGCTGCTTTGCCGCCAGAGTTCCGATCTTTCAACTTTTAACTCGGAGCTGCTTAACAGCCGGAGCTGCGGTGGGGAGTGAAGACCGACGCGACGCTTCCTGCCTGTCAATTGTTGGGCCCGTGATTATTTCCCAGAGAATTTTGAGTCATCATCTTCAGATCTTTGGCAAATGTTGAAACTAGACGGAAGTATCTCGTCGTCCATCACAATATAGTAGAAACTAATCGATCATTGATCAGTTTCACCTCCATTCAATCATTTGGATCTGTCTTAATGATACATTTTTCTTCAGAAACTCTACAACAAAGATCTCCACATTTTGCAATTTAGTTGTTTCGAAGACAACAGTCCTAAGTAGACCCCTTTTCCACTACTGAAAGACTGACCGGCCTAAACAACCTATATGCATACCCACTAAGGACTTAGATGCTACAGGCGTTAACTCCTGTTTTGCCCTCTCCTGTAATGCCAGCGACCAATTGGAAAGAAAGCATTAATTTCAAATTCCGAACATTTCCTTAATAGAATTCGTTTTATGCTCGGATGATACGATGCTCAAAATGCTAGAGCCACGAATCCCTCAGCTTTTGTCTTCCCATCCGCTCCACAACTTAAGACATTGGGTCCGGACGATTCGATTCTGCTTGATAACCAAAAATCAAATGCATAGCCGAATGTTGAGTGGATTTCTCGGTTTCCTAGAAACGGAATTCACGCTGCTGCGATTGATCGTAAACATTTTTTTTTCGCTTCGCAGGAAGTGCAGCTGAGGAGGCTCAGCAAACGATCCGGCCGATTTCGTTACATTCCTCGGTTACGTTGATGCTGAACATTACTTCTTTCTAAGGTGGTCATTTCCTCTTCCGTTTACGTTCCCACATTTATGTCCTATTTGAAAGAATGTCTGGTAAAGGTGTTCCTTTGTCCCGCTGGCTCTAAAAATTTTTACACTTACTTAAAACCGTCCTATTTTCACCAAATTAGGTGTACTTTTTGATGTGATTGCGAATGAACAACTTATGGTTCGCTCTTGGTGTCATGTAAGGTTATGCCGCGACCAATATTTGTGTACTTTCGAGTGCCTCGTGTGCAAAAAATATAAGAATTACAGAATATCTAAAACTATGACTGGATAGCCCGTTTCGTCGTCTACCGGAAATGGTTTCTCGCGAGCGGAGGGGGGGGGGTGCGATGTGACGTCACAGCACTGCACGTGGGGGGTCTAAATTTAAGCTTGTGTGGGCACGGCACGCACTCAGTTCAGTTGTATCTCCGGAACGAGTAGGTCGATTTTAGTGAGCGAGGTATTTACTGAGAGCTTAGAACGTGAGTTAGACGTTAATAATGTAAGAAATATAAAATTAAAATTGGAAAGCAGCAATTTTTTATAGGCTAGCCGTTTGTACTAATAATTTCGATGAATAAATGTTATTTTTAATATAAGACACTGTCAATAACAATAAGACAATAATAAATGTTATGTATAGGATAATTTTCTTTCTTTCATTTCAACTTTCTTTCTGGCAGACAAAACAAAATAATCTCCCAATAGCGAGAGTATCGCATGTAATTTCGGATTCACGAAATAAAAATCCGACGGGAGTATCAAGAAATACTCCCTGTATTTTTTTAGCTCACTACATCTCAAACGCCTGCAGCCTATTCTCATCCTCTTTCTTCAAAGTTCACCTTTGTGCACCGTACAACTATATTCTCTATAAAAGGTTCTTCGCCATACTTTTCTTTACATTCGTATTCAAGGTTCCCATCATCGATTCCCTCCTACTATCCCTCAGAAAATAGGTTGGGCAGGCATCCATTGTAGCTAATGGTGCCAAGGGTTCCACAATTGAATGTCCTAACCTACGCATAGCGTACGACACTTGTAGTTCTCTCCGCTTGCCACTCAAGTTGTTAACAGGATTCCACTGACAATTCTGTCACTGCTGGATTTTTAGCTGGACCCTATGGATGGAGAAAACGTAGTTATACCTTCTGAGCATTTCAATTACGTATGATATATCAAGTCATGTGACCAACCTAGTGAAATTATCTTAATGATAATAAAAACAGCACCTAGGATACTAAAGAAAAGTTCAAAGAAACGATTAAGAGAACTGCCAACCTTGGCAGTTTTCTTAATCTTTTCTTTCAAGATTTCTTTGGGTTAGGCGATGCTTGACTTATAATAACGCCTAGGGCAGACGGAAAGTAAACTTGCTGAAAAGATGCTGCTTAGCATTTTAAAATTTTAAGCATTAAGAAAACTGCCAGCCTTGGCAGTTTTCTCAATCTTTTCTTTGAAGATTTCTTTGGGTTAGGCGATGCTTGACTTATAATAACGCCTTGGGGTAGACGGAGTGATATTAATATTTTTTCTCTTTTACTGGTAAATAAAATGACGAAATAAGGGCAGGCAGGCGTATAACGCAAAACTACTCCTCTAAAAAGAATAAAAGATGATTTAGTAGAAGTTCATTAGAGTAATGCTGGATTGCATAATTGCACAATTTTCTGTCAAATGTTGCACTCGTTGTCTGTCGTTCATAAATTATCTTTCTTTAGTCAAACAGATAATTAACAAATGAGGTAGTGTAATGCTGCAGAGATTTCACTAAAAATTAAGTATGGTAAGTAATCTTGATTCTTATTAGTCTTAGTGACATCGTATACATGCATAAAAAGAGTCGTTTCAGGCGTGACATGGTGGAGTATCATAATTAAAGAAAATTGGCAATTTTCCATGATATATAAACCTTAATACGACCGGTTTCGATGCACTGCATCATCGTCCCAGATGCACTACATCATCATCAGGACCTGATGATGATGTTGTGCATCGAAACCGGTCGCATTAAAGTTTAAATCGTGGAAAATAGTCAATTTTCTGTATTTATGTGACTTGCAATGCAAACTATATACGTAATTCATTCAGTAATACCCTCTCCAATCTGACTACTAGAGGAGTTGCTGAGATGCTGCTTGGCAATTAAAATGTTTAAGCATGGTGACTCCAGATTAACATCCTATCCTATTAGAAATGAGTTGGGACTTAAATTTGTCGCATTTGCGATAGCGCGAAGTTTTACGCGAATTTCACAGTTTTTAGGCGTATAACGCGAATTGTTGCGTTTAATCAAAATAACGCGATTTATAAATATATTTGTAATTTATCGTCGTATTATAGCCTTGATGGGTGCATGCATCAACTGCGATGGAAGATCGTCAGGTGGCAATGTTTGAAGCCACATCCCTAAGCTCCAGCTTTAGATATCTAAATCATCGGACCAAATATTCGTATGTAATGAGGAAATACGTCTCACGGACCATGAATACGTCCGTGTTTACACAATGTGGAAACGCGACTCCTTCAAGGCATTTAAATCTCTCGGCCCACACCTTCCCTCCTCTTTAAGACTCGAAAGGAGGACGGATAAGAGAGGTATCAGGTGTGCACCTGCAAAAGGGAGATATCAGGTGTGATGCTGTCGAATTTCAACATGATGTAGACATTTTCCACGGATAAAGGCAGACATATTTTATCTGTGGAAAATTGCATTTTTAAATTTCTACATTAGGGATACTACCTGATGTGAACGGCACCCATGCGCTAGGGGGCGTCCCTTCCCTTTCCAGGGTTTATGCTCGAGTCACTGCATTCGGCATTCTCTTCGTCCAAAAAAAAAATCGTCTCCGCTACCATCCATGATGTTGGATGTAATGTGCAGAATTTCTGAAAAACATGCACCAAAGACAGTGTTAATTAAGTCTCAAGCTGTTTTGATCTCCTATCCTAATACAGTGGCCAACGGTTTATTTGTCTTGGAAAGGTTTTTTTAAATCACTACTACTCAACGTTATAATTTTAATGGCATTGCGCTGCCTGGACATAAGAATCACTATAATGGGTCTACACGCATTTCAGCCGTTCTATATTCTTCGCATTTTTTTCAGGTGATATTTGAAAGCGTCGAGTACCTACGTGCATTCCACTTTGACGTAGCAATGGATTTAAGGGCTTCCCTAAGATTACATCCAGCCGATCATACATCGGCTCACAATTCATCCGTCCTTTTTCCCGCAATCGAAAGATTACCCCTGATGATAGCAGTTTCTTAAGTTTTCGTGAAGGCTTCCGCGGAGTTTTGTCGATGAAGAGAATGGTGTTTCGGGTTTCCATCCGCGTTTATCCATTTTCGGTGGACAATATTTCGCCAGTGTTCCAGCTAGCTTCCTCAGGTCCGTTGGATTGCAGGGTTTGGTCCGTCCTTTTTATGTTATACCGGTTTCGCGCCTTCGGGTGGAGATGTGTCGAGCCAAAGATAAACAGCATCTCCTAAAAACCTTTCAGATGAATGGCTTCCGTCGAGAAACAGTCCTGAAGTTAATAAAAAATGACGACCAGAGAAAACAGTTGGCCCTTGAAAGGACCGCCGAGGAGAGCCCTAAGGAAAAACCAAAGGCATATGCTATCCTTCCGTACGTCGCCGGAACCACAGAAAAAATCGCAAGAGCTCTTCGCAAACACAACGTCATGACGAGGTTTAAGTGCGTCAGGAAAACGGCAGGCATCCTCCTCAACTCCAAATATCACCTACCGGAAGACATATTTGGAAGAATATACCAAATAAAGTGTAGCTGCGGTAACTCCTACATCGGCCAGACCTCAAGAGCAATAAAATGCCGGTTCCAAGAGCAGAAGAGGGCCGTGAAAAACGGAAAACTCCGCCAGTCGGCGGTTGCGGAACATCAGTGGAGTGAGACAACGCATGACATAAATTTTGACACCACCGTAAAATTGAAAAAATAAGCCCGCTATTTCCCTAGAATCATACGGGAGTCAATTGAGATAGCAAAAATACCGCAAAATTGCATCCGAGAGGACGGCTACACCCTCGCCGACGCTTGGAAACGGCTCTTTAATAGTACCGACCAATCACGACACACCTCCACCCGAAGGCGCGAAACCCTCTCTGCCCAAGAAGGTAGCTGTACTTTTTACATAGGTTTTTAACAAACCTTCACTACATCATTACCCGGATGACACAATTCTTAAGTTCGGAAAAGAATAAAAAGGCCTTTTCTTCGCAACATCCTTCTACGCCAACCGATTCTTGCTTAGAAAGCACTGAGTGGAATCTTAATCTCCTTGACACTTCCACAGCTTTCTTCATAATGCGCATTACCATTATATCTTCTTGACTGATGGGAAATCTCTCGCTTCGTCACAAAATCACGGCGTTTTTCGAGGTCTTCAAATCTTCCTTTTCAAGGTCCTCTAAATGCCTTCCTAATTGAATTAGCTCGATAAATTGTGTCTCAATTCTTCCGTAATAATCGTACAGATACAACTCCATACTTCTTCGAATCTTGAACATCGCCTTTTCCAACTCTCGAGCCAAGAGTATTTGAAAGCAAACTTTGTAATTTCGTGGGATACTTTTGTTAACTTTGTTAGAAGCCTTTTCCTCAAACATGGTCAAATTTCTTTGTCTATCCATCATTTGTTTGATAAAGGGTAAAGGTTGATAGGATCTCAATACAAGGAGACTGGCTTAGGGCCACCGAGACTGCTAGACAGTACATAATACGTGAAACAACTCCGGCGAGACAACACGTATGAGGAGTAGGGCGGCGCTTATATTTTTCTAAATTTGAGAGATATTGGAATTCATGCGCTAAAAAATGATCGATTTGGTGGGAAAACTCGTGTATGTTTTTAAATCTTGCAGCTGTTCGACCCACCGTAGCCCAGAGCCAAGGTCAAATTTCAGCCGATTCAATATGAGATTATTTATGAGTAAAATAACCGTCAGTAATGTAATCATGCCATTTATAACCGCTCCATAGCGAAATTTTCAATCCTTTTGGCGTCTTTTGACGTCTTCATAGATATACTCGTACATATGTACTGGCAAAGCGCATGACTGCGCGCGAAATGAAACGTCCGGTGCCGTGCGGGTTGCGCACAGGGGCATTTTCACATCTCCCTGATCACTCCGGGCATTGCAGATCAGTGATCACTTGCCCACTAAAGCTTGCGCATGGGAAAATCACAAAAGGTTCACTATGACCTACATCCTCATAATAACCCATAAACTATTATTAGGTAAAATTTAGGGAGCGTGGTGGCCTAGTGGGTAGAGTGGCAGGCTACTGATCGAAAGGTCCCGGGTTCAAATCCGGGTGGAGCCTTTGGACGACCCCGAACAAAAAAAATCCTCGGAGTGGCCCAGGGAAAGGAACTGGCCCCCCTACCCTGATAGTGTGAAACTCACACGCCAGTAGTTTAGTCCGGGTGAGCTGCTATCCAAACCAATCTTCGGGTTGAATCATTGAGTGAGGTAAAATTTAAGATTGAGTAGGGATTGAGTAGTCAACTTATGCCATTTCCACCACATAGCATTCATTTTCTGCTTAAATTTCGGAAGTGAAACCGTAACCAAATATATTGCGTCACAATAAAAAATTTATTCAGATTCCAATCTTGTAAAACATCAGTTTCAGGTAAAAAAAATACTTTAAATCGTGGCTGGCATCCTCACAGCTATTCCCTAATCCTGGGTCTCCTCACATGTTCATCCTCTCAGGTATACCCTTAATATCAATCGCAAATCGGACAGAAAAAGTCTCACAGCCAGAACAAATTGCAATCATCACATCAGGGCTGGACCTTCGCCGAAGCATGGTTCATTGAGTCATATTCTTTGTCAACTCCTTGCGATGGCCAGGCCACATTTAAAAAAAAAACAAATTTAGTGTGCAATGGTGAATTAATAGAGACCTGCCTAAAATTGATCAAATAACAATTTATAGGCCGATTCTGAAGAAGGATGGCACTCTTTCTGGGTTGTTTTGAAATAATCTGGCAGCCTTACTCTGACGTAGATTCAGAGAGGTAACCTTCATTTAACCTTTCACCTTGTAATAGAATTCTTACTCACTACAGAATAAACTTGAAAAAGACTAATGTGGCCACTTTGACAATTTTCTTAAGGAGATTAGAAAATTGTCTGCTACATTCTTGTTGAGCCTGCTTTGAGGGTAATTTACTGTGTTAACGATCTTTCTCGTTTCCATATCCCAGTGATCTAACCATCTTGGGACTGCATACCGTATTATTTGTGCGTTTTCCAGGGGATTGAAAAGTGACTAATCTGCTCTTTTTATCATTAGCTCATTCTAAAATGTACCTTTTACCTCAAAAAATATAAGTACCTAAAATCATAAAATTGTTCACTAATTGACTAATGTTTTTCTTCTGCTCTTTTATTTTGATTGAAATTTAATCAGTAAATTTTTTCTAAACATTATCATTGCTAAATGTTATTTACCAGAAAGATATATTGAAAAAATTTACTAGAACTTTGTATTTCCACAGAATATTTTATTCGAACACGACCATGGTTTCGACGGTTAACGTCATCTTCTGGTGAGGAATACATTGATACACCTTCTTAAATACTCGGATGACTATATGTTTAATGCTGTCAACAACGGCTACAAAACAGATATGATCGATAAACTATATCGGAAAAAACTACAGAAGATGGCTATCCAAACCATATACGGAACCCCTCCGCTAAGTGAAAGTGATAAATGGAGGAAATTCTTATACTTGGGGAATTTGTCCCTCCTAGCTACCAAGACCTTCCTAAAAAATAATCACATGAGAGCTGCCTATTATAATAACTCTAATTTAAGGAATTTTTTCTCCAAGTCCAAGGACGCTATCCCAAATTTGGAAAGAAGTGGTGTATACAGACTCAAGTGCGAATGTTCGGCAACCTATATTGGGCAGACTGGACGAAAATTCAAAGAGAGACAAAAAGAACACATTGCTTGTTTCAAACATCAAAATTCCAATTCTAACTTCGCAAAACACCTGCTGGACAATGATCACACAAGTGACTTCTCATTGGAAATTTTACATTTCGAGAAGAAAGGCCTCAGGCTTGACGCTCTTGAGCAAGTGGAAATTTTAAAATCGTTGAATGCAAATTGTGAAATTGTAAATGATATGTTGTATACTTCCCGCTCTCCACTCCTCAACCTCCCCCTCTTCCATTAACCCCTTACCTTCGCACACTTCGGTTTTTCCCCTTTCCTCCCCTTTCTCCCTAATCCTTAACCGTCACCCGCCTTTACCCCCGCTGACGCACTTGAGCACGCTAGTATTTCTGTTATTGTCTTTCTCTCCTTCCCCAACCCCTTCCTACACCCTCGGTTCACCCTAATCCTTGCCCAACCGTCACTGCAGTTAGTCAGCTTGAGATGCGTCAGCCCTACCTACCACCCCACATTCCTCGACTCCTACACCCTGGGGAAGACCCAACCTCCCAACTCCCACTCTCCTCTACCGCTTCCCCCTCCACTTTCTCAGATTTGATTGTATGTCTATGTCACGTGTCATCCGAGTATTTAAGAAGGTGTATCAATGTATTCCTCACCAGAAGATGACGTTAACCGTCGAAACCATGGTCGTGTTCGAATAAAATATTCTGTGGAAATACAAAGTTCTAGTAAATTTTTTCAATATGTCTAGTAAATTCCACAAAGTTACGCCGGAAACCATCAATTTTACCAGAAAGATTTAAAATAACACCGCTTTCTTAGAAAAATTACATCAATTTTGGGAAAAATAACCCCTTTTTTCACCAAAAAAATGACCTTACCTTTTGCAGGTCCCTAGTAATGAGGAATCAAATGAAAATGTGCAATTAAGTTTAACTTTAGTTATCGATTTTTGAGTTAACTTAATGTATGTGTTGCTGCTTACATTTTTTCAGAGCTTATAAACTATACACAGCCAATATACGTTTGGAGGCTGGACCCTGAATCAAGGCAGGAAACAATCCGTGAAATTGTGCAGAGGACCACATCATCTGTTAACTGGCCACAGGTGAGTACGAGTTATGTAGTACATATTGCCTATGATATATTACATATAGACATTCTGCAATAAAATTACATATTGTCATCCCTCTCAAAAAATGAGGTATACATGTTTAAGATATCACATTTTGTGATTCTTAGTGTGTCATCGTCGTATGCATTCCGACAAGTAAACGGTAGGTGTACGCAGTGGCATTGTTTGAGCTGCCCAGGGCGCGCGCGCCCTGGGCAGCTCAAACCAGCAGCAGCCGGGCAGCCCGGGCGGTCTGTCCGTTGCCATCCTTCCTTTGGGAAATTCATAGTTCACATGAAAACTAGTTGTCAACACAGATATGAGTTGAAAGTTGAGTTAAAGGAGAGATACAGGGTGTCTACCAGTCGGGAAAAGCCGGGAATCCGAGAAAAAGTCGGGTATTTCGTAATGTCGGGAAAAAATCTGGAAAAGGCGGGAATTCGCTGAAAAATAATAAACATTCGGAAAAACGTTTGGTAAGTGATGGCTGCTCGCGTATAGTCGCGATAAAAATTGGAACGGCAGACATAACATTACGAAATGAAATCTTCTGTTTCCCTTTTTGTCCATCTGTCAGTACCTATCAAGGAGGTGTTCTGTTAAACCTCTCGAGTGGTCAGTATGTGTGAGTTGGCGACTTTCGTCGTTCGATTGTGATCCCTCAAGCACAATGATCCAGTTTGTCACTCAATACAAAGATATGATATTGCGCGTAACAGAGCTTTTTGTAAAAACTCATGAAATCATGCTGATTTTTAACTCAAGCTTGAATTTCATTGTAAAAAGCTATAAAGAATGATAATGTGAAAATGATTCCCTTTAGGTAATTCCTTAAAATTAAATATTAATTTACTTAGATTATCTGTTCCAAGTTATTTGTAGGAGAGTATCTACTATTTTTTGGCGCATCAAAGAGTCAGATGATGAAGAGTGACAACAAGTTGTAATTTTCCAAGTAGGCATGTTTTTTTTAAGGTTGCACATTATCATAAATCGTTCCTTTTCGTGCCACCCTCCTCGGGGAGTAAAGGCGGAGGGTGTTGTTAGGGGTGGGGGATGAGAAGGTGAAGGGAAAGAAGGGAACCCCATGTTGCCTTTTTTTATGGAAAACACGCATGGTACCCCGAGAACCCCGCATTCTTTCTCAAGAGTTGAAAGACGTTCATAATTTGCAGCATGATTCCGAAAATTATCCAAAGAAAAACAAATGTACCGCAGTTACGCGTGCACTGATCCATTCTCTCGATACAATATCCTCGCAAAATCTTCAGTTAAGAATCTTTAGAAATCAGTGATAACATGCATAGCCTGAAAAAGTTGAATTCGAGGAGTTAATGGCCACACAACTTGAACAATCCAACGGAGTCACTGTATTTCCAGGTCCCGCTGCGCGGAGCCGGGCCGCGACGCGCCATCGAAAAATCGAGTTTATTCTCGGCGTCGCAAACTTTTTTCAAATATTTTTACGGAATAATCTAGAAATATGTTTATTTTATACTCTGATGAAGTATCCCAGAGACCATTTTCCGAATAAGGATTATATTGTCTACTTTATGTACAATTTTGTCTTAAAAAAAAGGGTCCGCCATTTTGTGACATATTAGCACTCAAATATATGCAAATATATCTGAAAGTTATGCATAGTATAGGTAAAGTAACCTGTTTACAAATGGTAATGTTTTTTTATCTCATATAAATCCTTCCATTACTCCTATATCTGCTCAACGTTTGAGATTTTCGAAGAAAAATGAGAGCGGGCGCGTTTTTGGAAATTTGGTCGTGTTTGAGCCTCTGTATCTAAGTAACGGGTTAGGCCTATGAGATATGACTTACCATTCCATAATCACTAATCACTTGTATGTGTATATGTAGCAAATTTCAAGACGTTATCTCTCAAAAAAAGCAATTTTGAACTTTTGTCCGGCGATTTTCGATTTGAGCCCACTGTGGGGCTCCAAAATTTGGATGTAACAGAGAACTTTGGGGAAAGCGAGTCCTGCTGAAATGAACTGGAAAACCAATCAATCTAAAAACTTTTAAGGTCTGATTTTATTTTTTTATCTGTAACAAAATCTACTACTCAAACTATCATTGTATGTGCTTTTTTGAAATAGTGTACGGGGCCCGATTGTGGGCACGAAAAAAACGTGAAGTTGTATGGTATAAGTACCTATATAAAAAACATTATCCTGATAAAACTGATTACAAATGTTTTTTCGTATTTTTTAATCGAATTTCTTTCCCTATAGTTATTCTGCTTATATTTGATAATAAGTAAATAACTGACTAGTTAAGATATTTTATGCCAGTATTATCAAAGCTTTATTTTATTGCAGTTTTTAAAAGTATTTTTTTAAGAAATATCTTATCCTAGCATCGAAAATTAAAGCAGAAATGTAATATATAGATTTTTCGTTTTACGCAAATATTGGGGCCTTCTAATTTTGTTGTTGGAATTGCTTTATGGAACTGATTTTCCTCCGAGCACTTGTGGTTAAGTGCAAGTTAAGTGTGGTTACGGTCATGGGCATGGGCAAAAGGCGGCATTTTTATCGTTGGCACCCCCAATAGCAAAATCCTGCGCACGCCTGTGGTTGGAATATACAAATATATAGTATATTGCAACCTCCTTGAGTTTTAGCGATCAGTATACTAGTAGATTTTGGTTTGTAGTTAGGTACAGTCTGTGAGTGAAATGTTTTCTGAAGCGGATGAAGAAGCCTTGCTGTTGTTAACAGGAGGGTGAAACTCAAAAGACAACACATTAAGGTTAAATAACATGTGAGAGCGTGTAGATATAATTGTAGCGTAGGTAGCGTGGAATGAAGAGTTGTTTTTCGTTGAGAGATGTTTATTCAACAGTTCTTACAAGACTGCCATGAGTGGCAGGAGAGACGGCTTTTATATTTGTGGCGAAGACAGAAGAACATTCTGGATCGCCACACCAGAACTCTACTGAACAATCCAGAAGTTTCCTGAAGAAATCGGAAAAATATTTGCCGGCATCGAGAATCTAATACTGGCCGCCTGCATGGGAAGCAGATCCACCGGGCTAATGCGTCAGCTGTAGTGGCGATACGCGGAGTATAGCCACATAACTTTTGGTGTAGAATATTGAGCAGGACGTCGGGTGGTCAGCGGTCAAGCCGAGCATGCAGCCAGCGTTCGCCAAACTGAACGCTGTCGAGAACGCAGGCCGCGGCGGTAAGACCGCCCCAGTGTGTGCGGTTACATTTGACGAATGTGCATTGTTTGACCCCTACCATCACCGCTGTGCGTGTGTGCAGGCCTTCAAGAGATCTATAGATCGTACTATAATACGGTAGTGACATTTTCCATTTTGTGTTTTGCCATGCCTCTGAGGGTGCGACTCTGTTGAATAGAAATTCGCCCCTGGTAGGTAAAAAACAAGGTCCCTATAAATATAATAAGGTAATATAAGGACCATGGTAAAAACATTATATTACGTCGTCGCCGATGACGTCATATGTGCCGTCGTTGGGTCGGAAGAGGGTCGGCTGCCGCCGCCACCGACGAATATGTCGTTGGCGCCCACGTCTACTTTGTACTGGTGAACTCGCCATTTGCCAGCTAGTGCAGTGGAATGTCTTTGTTATTCGTCTGTTTCATATGGAACATGTTTCGTGTGGAAATCAGTTTTTTATCATAAAAAAATATCTTTGATGGAATCTTGTTTAGTTTAGTTTGCAACCCTTCTCATTTTTTTTAAACGGCGACAAATTTTTAAAGTTGATATTTAATTTTGTTAAGCAATGTGGCTAACATTGGGCATCTTAATAAATAGAGACATGTTTATACAATATTTCGTATGCACAGAAGGTTAAAGAAAAGGATAGGTAGGTATCGCATAGTAGGTAGGTACCTACTGGACGATCACAACGGTGGTGTGGAGATATTAAGATGGCCAATTCCAAGGGAAAAATTAGACAGGACTGCGAATCAAACTATTGACCTTCACAATAAGGCATTAAAAAATTAGCCTTTATGGTCTGGAATTTTAATTTTTTTGTCTTGAAAAAGTCTTTAATTTCTTTTTCATATATTAGTATCCACCATGAGATAGTTTTCTTTTATTTATAAATTTAAATAACCAGATAACTAAAGAAACACTTTAATAATCAGTCCATCATTCTGTGCCTCATGGCTGTAATAACGACCAACTATATATGTTCAGTATTGTGTTTGATTGTATTATGGACCATGATTAACATTTATTAATGACAGTGATAGATATAATCTCTGTAATTGTTTAATGTTGGTATAATTGCTAATTTTACTCTTCTCAATGTTGAAAATGTGTTTAAAATATTTTACATATTGACAAAAATGCCTCCCCGAAAAAAAGTGACACAGTAGATCACCCCTTTCCCAGTTAAACCCACTGGGCTTATGAAAGGCCCAGCATATAATTTGCATGACCAGGAAGTTTTTTCCAATATTTCCTTGGTAAAATTATTTTCTGATTTTAAATACCTTTTAAACCCTCAAATCTTTTGTCTCCCTTCATACCATCCTATTCTTCTCTCCTCCCTCTCGCATACCTTTTCAATGCTCTCTCTCCTCTATCACTACTTTCATCACCCATTCGTACTTCCCCCGGCCAATTTTCTTGACCCCATATAATTTCTCCCATCAGCTGCATTTCCTGTCTGCTACCACTTCTCAGAACTTCCTCCTCTCCTCTCGACTTACCCTTTCCATCCCTACCTGCAACCAAATCTCAAAGGCTTCCATTTTACGCTCATCTTCCTTCAACAGTGATCATGTTTCCGAGCCATATAATGCTGTATTCCACAATAGGGCATTAATTAACCTTATCTTCAAATTTTGAGGATACCAGTACTTATTACCGTAGAGTATTCATATCACTCTGTGATATTACCATCAGGGAATCACCCTCAAGTGCACACAAGTGAGAAAATTTCTCTGAGGAAAAATCATTCTCCTTGACCATTAACCAGAAAAGATATTTCTCCAATGGCCGTAAAATATATGCATCACTCGCCAAAAAAATCAAACACTTACTGTGTTGGTACCTTTTTTCACCGTTTTCACAATTTTCTAGGTACTCCCTGACCACAACTGTCATTTAATTTTAAATTTAAAAATTTTTTATCAGTTGCAATCCCCACGCTTAACTTCAACGGCCAGTTTGTTTTGTTTCCCCTCCCCCCCCCCCTCTTGACTCACTACAACGGTCATTAGCTTCCATCCCCCCCTTCCCGCCAACGGTCAATATGACTCCCATCCCCCTTCCCTACTTCAACAGTTACGTTCCTTCACTACCACATCTATTGGCCATTGGCTCCCTTTCTCTCACCCCTCCTCGCCTCCCCCACTCTCCACTTCACCCACATTCCCACTGCTCACCAATGACCTTTTAGCCTTTACCAATTTACCCTCCGCCCCCCCCCCCCCCCCCCGCTTCCCAACCCTTTTGTCCCTTCCCTATTTATTCTAGGATTGTCCTCCTCTTCATTCAATTTCAGCCTCTTGTTGCAAGTGTTTTTCCCTTCAGCTCGCTGAAGAGGACCACTTTGTGGTCGAAATACACATATCCGAATTTCACCCTCGTTCCCTGTTTGTTGTTTTTGTTTTATTTGACCACGCTCTTTTTGAGCTGTTCTCCCAGAAATTTGGGGCCCTATTGTGTGTGTGAGTGAGTGTTTTGTGTGATTGTGTGTGCAGTTGTGTTAATAACTTGGCAGCCTTAGTAGAGTCACTACAGCTCTGCGAAGGATCCCAGGTTATAACCCAGGAATCCTTAGCTGGGTCTCATTAGCCCACAAAGGATTCCAATTGGGTTGTGTGTGTGTGTCTGTGGTGGTCCCTGGCGAGGAAATTACTTTCCCGTAAACCACCACAGGAGGGTATTCTGGTGGAGAGGCTGTGGTTGGTCCCTGTTGCGGAGTCCCCATTCCCGCAAACCAACACAGTAAGTGTTTGATTTTTTTGGTGAGTGGTGCATATATTTTACGGCCATTGGAGAAATATCTTATCTGGTTAATCTATAGAGGCTGTAGAGCTCATCTAACTTGATCCTTGACCATTGTTCGAACCAGGATCCCTCAATATCACATCGAGTGCTTTAGCCAGTTAAGCTACCTCGGCATCATCCTTCCCTTAGGATTTTTCTGTTCTTCATCTTCAAGAGTGCCAGGCATATGATGTCACAAAAGCAGTTGAAAGCATGCACTTGATACCAATGTCAGAAAGGGTAAAGCCTAACTTGGAACACAAGGAGGTATTCGCTCCTTTGATTAATGTTGAGAATACCGGACCTTATCTTAAACTCTTCACCCATATTTTCTCTCATTGTTTCCTTCATCTTCTATTTGCCATATAAAGAGTGGCCTAGGTGTCACCATAGAGTAAGCATATACTTACCGTGTACTGAAGAGTATATGTAGGTACTTACTAATTTGCTTAATTTAAGTAGCCACCCAAAATGTTCCATGCATAGGAAATGCACGGCAGGATATCTTTTCACGTTTATGACAGCAATTCCTAAATATTTTTTTCTGTATTCACATATCATATTCCATTCACAGGTTCTAATCTTCCCAGAGGGAACATGTACCAATCGGACGTGCCTTATCACTTTCAAGCATGGAGCATTTTGTCCAGGAGTTCCTGTTCAGCCTGTCTGCATTCGCTATCCCAACAGGCTAGACACTGTAACTTGGACATGGGAAGGACCTGGAGCGTTAGTATTTTGGTTTTGTTTTTTCTGTTCTAGTGTTGTGGGAGAAGGAATTTGATTTTCACCATTGTTGAATTAAAAAATTCTAAAGTTTGGGAGGATACTGAGTGAAAAAAACCTATTTGCACTATCAACCATTACCTGAAAGTATACATTTACTATGGAGTATCAATTACAAGTCACCATTTCAAGAGCCAGGCAACCCTTCACAAAACTTCCAATCCAGAATCAAGGACGAAGTTTTACATGTGCGAGAAGTCAGGCTTGAAATGACAAAAATAATGATGGTTATGTGTTACTTGAAGTCTAATCCAGGCTTAAATCACCCCAACCCCTGGAACATCTGATGTAAGTTGTTTTTTGGTAATGATTAACGTGGAGTTGACGAGCAGAGTATAGTGATAATTGCTAATCTTTGGGGAGGGGGGATAGCTATAGATAGGATTGTCATGGGTATGGTGGCATCTTACAATGGATCATCACAAACGGACGTCTATCTCCACCACCACAATTCAGGATTTTAGACTCTGTGCTGTGGTGTGAGTGACCTTGCAATTGCAATTCTCCTTGCACAGTTTGTCGTATGAGTCAGGGCTTTCCCAGGAAACTGATCAGGGTGCCTTCACAGAGAGGATGCCAAAATATTATCCAAGCCGAAAAAAAATTGTTTAGGGCATATTTGTCATAAAATCATGTGTATATACTGATAATAATATGATTTTGCCTCAAACTGTGTTTATTTTGAGCAGTGAATTTTTCTTCATTGAAACAGTCACTTGCTGTTTGAAATAATCTATTGCTGTTTCCAGGTTGAAACTGCTTTGGCTCACTCTGACTCAGATCCAAAGCACATGTGAAATAGAGTTCCTTCCTGTGTACCATCCAAGTCCTGCAGAAAAGGCAGATCCCAAGCTATATGCCAACAATGTACGGAAGGTGATGGCCAAGTAAGTTGATAGATTCTTCTGCGTTACAACACTGAATCCACTTGCTCAGATATAGGTTTATTTTCAAGTACCTTCATACTTCACAATAGGTATGCTTTGTTAGCGTTAATGTATTTTCCAAACTATTAGTCAACACCAAAGTGTAGCTGAAAATTTTCCAAAACGTAGTTTTTGAAATACACTAATTCAGAATGCTCTTGGAATGAACCATTTGGACTTGTGATTTAGTTTTGTATTTTAGATAATAACATCACCTTTCAAGTGACTGCATTGCAAAAAAAAACTGTATCTATGATTTAAACAAAGCAAGGGAGGTGCTGCCAGCAATGAATGTTACTGTGACTACATATGACCTAATTTAAGTGCTTGAATTGAAGGCAATGGATGATTTCATAAGGTTAAAGTTTTTTGAACACTATTGCTTATACTTAGGCAAATATGTACTGTACTTATTAATCTACCGATTATATTAATCTCTAGATTAGTGGCCATTGAAGCACAAAGATTCCATGGTTGAAATAAAACAACCGATACCTTGGGTTATGATGCCTATTTTTTACTGAGTAGCCATGCAGATGTGACCATTACCCAAGCGTACATTATTTAGTCACTGATTCATAACATTGTTTTTTAGGATTAACCATTTTTGGTAATAGAAATAGAAAATTAAAAATTTTATTTTTATGTTAGCCAAGTACATGACATCTATGATGACATTGAACGTGGTTGGATAAGGCAGAAAAATTAATATTTACACAAAATCAGCACAAGCTCAATGCATGAGCAATGTAGGCTATAGCCACAGGTGGCCAGCCCGCGACTTATTAATGTATGTGAAAATTGAAATGGGGGCATGCAGTATAGGGAAATCAGAAAATATTACTATAACGTTCAGCATGTATTGTCAACCAAAATGGCCTTCTCTAGTCTATCTTAAAAGTTAGTAACGCCGTAACTAACTTTTAAAAAAGAGCACAATATATTAACTACAGACTAACAGTTTCCTTCATTGGAATTCTTACTGCCAACCTTTTGAAATAAACTGTAGCAAAAATTGCACTGCCATTTACAGTTGAAATTACACCCTCTGTCAAAAAGTAGGCTTAATGTAGATATTCCCTATAAACACTTTTCCACCTAAAACTTGAAGGTTGAAGACAACCTATTGATTAAAAATGGAGTTCATGACAGGAAAGGAAACTACAATGTTGATAGGATCATTCTGAAACCCCAGAGTATCCCTCAATGCATAGTTTAAGAAATCACAATTGGTAAATACATTTTGTCTTGGGGGCGGCCAAATAATATTTTGCCCACACTAGTGAAATAGCTTGGGCCAGCACCACACAAGAAACAGAATAATACCCAAATGTATAAATAAATTGTTATACAGAATACATTACCCAAACCTGAAGTAACACTAATTTATATGTATGCAATGTGCAATAAAACTTTTCTGCTGTTCCTGAGACTTGAATCCTTGTTCTCCAAATTGGAAACCATAGTACTCTAGCCCTGCTGATCCACCAACCTGATCCCCAATCAAAAAATCTAAGAAAAGGAACTTGCCTGACTAAAAGAGAATGAAAGTTCACAAAAAGTGGCAGCAAATATGTTTAATTTAAAAATTTGAATAAACAATTCAGCATGTCAATTCTATTACCTAAAATAATATTCTGCCCACGAGTGATTCTTAGATCCTGATATACTTATGCATTTTCTGCTGTTGATGTGCATTTGTGTTTTACCTTACAATTTTTGTGCTGACTTTGGATTTTATTTCAGGGCTCTTGGTGTTCCTGTGTCCGATTATACCTATGATGACTGTCGTCTCATGAGGAGGGCACGCAGAATGCTCATTCCAAGTTACGTTGGGGGTCTTCTGGTGGAAGTTCAGAGGCTACGGCATCGTCTTGGGTGAGATTATGTCATGAGCCTAAAATAATCCTATTCTCAAGACCTCGAGGATTTCATGACCGCAGCTGAGATTCCCAATTATTACTTGCTTATCTGTCTTGGCTAACATTAAAGAGCTTACTGATAAATGAAGTTTACTGCTCAGTCACAGCATCATTATCATAGAAATCCTACCAATGCTTGGTAGGTCCATGGGCTGTCCTGCTCTTAATTTTGCTGATTACAGGATCTTTACTCCAACATTTTCTTCACTAAGAAATTCCTATCCCTATATCAAATCATTTTTAAACTCCTGATATGTATTGCTTGACTTCAGAGTGCCCAAGATTCCTATTCTTCTCCTTCTCCTTATTATTTCATACCCAAAATTTTGCCCTCTTATCAACAGAATGATATATTTTCTCAATCGTAAATCTGGTGATGTGCAAAAATCGGATGCTATGCATATCATCAATGAGAAAATAATACATAATATCATATGGTCCCTGATGAGAAAATAATCCTCCCATGGATATAGGAGGATTTTGCTCCACACATGGTAAGATGTGGAAGTTGGTGCATGTAAATTTATGATGAAGTTTCATCACTCTCCAGGTATATAAAGGCATCAATAAATACTCATGCAAATGCAGACAAACAGCCAAATATACTCTCAATCAGATTCCACCACACACTGCCTCAATAAGTGTGTGTCAACTTCACCATACATCCACACAAATAACTGTATTTCTCAGTCCGTAGCTCGCAGCAACCCATGAGGCACACTGATGTTTTGGGTGATATTTTCATGAAAAAATTAATAATGAACGTCTTTCAACGTTAACAATTTATGGGAAGAAAATGGGTTTGTTAATTTTTAAAATGTCAACATTTTACATTACATACTTGTCATTGTTTCCCAGAAATAAATGAATAATGGAGATCAATTCTTTATTTCGCCACCCCAGTGCAGTCTGCAGTGAAATTAGAGAGATAGGGACCTCCAATGGCAATGCAAAATCAGATACATACATGAAAATATATCATTACCTTGGCTCATAATGCAAGACCATTTTAAAACATTTTCTCAGTGAAAAAAGTGAGTCATATGCAGTGACGGATTAGCACAGTTGGGGGGCTGTAGGCAGAACAAGAAATGGGGCCCACGTTTATAAACAAGTCGCAAGAGAAAAAATGGGAAAACAATTCTCAGGGCCCCTCAAAGCCTTGGTCTTGGGGCTCAAAGCCTTGGGACCCAACTGCCTACTTTGCCTTATTGGTAATCCGGCACTGGTTGTATGGGCCAGGAGGAATGAACACTTAAAAGATTTTCCCTTGCGTGATGCAACCAAAAAATTAGTATGGCCATTGGAACTAGGTAGTTTTTTCCTGTTCCTAGCATTCTAGGCCATCAAACATAATTGCCTCATTTAACTGTCCCTGTTAATTTTTATCTCCTCTGGTTCATAATACCATTACCAATTATTCTTTCCTCTCTAAAAGAAAATAAATTAATACAAATATATACCTATGGCCTGAGATATTGAATTGATAAATTAAGACCAAAATGAAGTGCCTATTTTTTCACCTAATGGGTAGTTTGTTTTCATCATCAGTCCAAAGAAAGCTTGAATTTCTTTTTTTTTTGGGCTAAGGGCACAATGCCCCATTTACAATTACATATTAGTTTAGTATATGTCAATAGTTAGCTATGTTAGAGTAGTTAACTATGGTAGTTTAGAAGTTGTGTTTTTAGTTGAAGAGAGGTGATGGTTAAATATGGGTTGGACCCCCTTTTAAAGTAGGTATACATATTTATGTATATGGATTTTTCATACAAAGAGGAATGAATATGTCATCATAATATGTTATGAGAATTTCCTCATTGAATAAAAATATTCAAGGGACTTGCTACCAACAAAGTATGTATTTATACCCTATTGAGTTCTTCTTCCTGTCTGGAGCAATATATTATGAGTATTATGGTCAGGACATAATATTCAAGTGCAATAATAAGCAGCAAATGCTCACACAGTCCGCTTAAAACTTTCAAAGTACTAGGTTGTGATTTTGCATTGGAGGCACTGTAATCACTATACAGGTGTATTTAAATATATATTAACCATTTATTTATGTACTAGGGTGTGTACATGGGACAGTGCCTTTGGGGCACAATGGGCTGAAAACAAGTGTCAATTGAGCCTATATCTGATGTCCATTTTCCTATTACTGTTTCAGGCTACAGAATGGCACAGAGGACTTAATCAAAGGCCTTAATGGTATGACTTATGATTCATCTGCTTGGCGTGTGGACATCAATGGCTTTGCAGGCTACCTCAATGTATCTCCCGCTGATGCAGCTGTCCACCAACTTTTCCACCTTTTTGATAAGGTTGGTTAATTATCCCTGACGAAACGTCCAGTGGCATGGATTGACTTTTTCAGCCCTAATCTTATAGGCTCTAGTGTTAAATGGGGGATTGTTCACCCATTGTCAGCTGAGTTGTGAGAGGGAAATAGAAATGCTGCCTCTAAGGCTATGATCTATTGGCCCCAAAAGAATTATGTACAGAAATTACATAGCAAATGTTTAATCAAAAGGGAGCCAAAAACTATGATGGTACATATAAAAAATATAAGAAAGAAAATTTAAATCACATACATATGTAGCTAGAAGTATATATGTGTAACAATATGTTTCGGGCTTTCCCCATATTTTAACGAAAATCAGCCCAGAAACCTTTTTAGCATTCTAAGAGGAACTAGCAGCTCTTTAGAAAACTATGGAAAAAATAAATAGAAATGTCCACCTTTTCCATTTTTTCCATCGTTCTCTCATTGTGTGTACCTAGTACTCATATTTTCGGTAGCTAGTTTAGTTCTCATTATTTTGCTATGTCAAATGCAAACTTCTTTTTAGCTTCAAACCCACTTCCCATCTTGGCAAAATTTAATTTTTTCAATTACATAGCATTTTCACATTTTACATTTCAATCCAGCATTCTGTCTTTATAAAGGATAGAAATTTGGGCAGAAACTCATTGTTTGGCTCTACACGCAGGTAGCAGATTGTTTATTCATTTCAAGAATTTTGTTTGAAAATTATGCTATAATTGTTCTTATTATTTATAGGAGTCATCCGGAAAAATAGACCTTCGAGAGTACATGCTTGGAGTTCTGGCTATTTCCAAAGCCAGTACAGCGGAAGATATAGTGCAGCTGGCCTTCCAGGTGAGTAACTATTACTAGGATCACGATGCTTCTTGGTTGTCATTGCTGTCCAAAACTAAACCCAAGGAGAACACTTGAGGTTTCAAAGATGCCTATAAGATGTTGGAATGGTTGTTGCATGCACTCTCCATCATGGCTGAATTAGGGGAGGAGAAGCTGTGCTATGCTTGCTGTCCCTCTGAGGAGAATGGGCGTGAGAGGCTGACTTGGGAGCGCAGGTCCAATTTAAGGGAATAGGAAAGGGATGCAAGGAATAAAAGAGATCTCTCTTTTAGGAAAAACAGTTCGTTTATTGAGCAACCATGAGGAGTAGGGAAAAGGGTATTGGAACTCAGGAATAAAGGAGGAAAGGAATGGTAGGTCACCTTAGGTGTTGCAATGTGGCGAAATGTCACTGGAATGGTAAATGTGGCAGCTGAATGGGCGATGCCTGGTGATGTGGGCCTAGGGGTCCTTACAATCGGTCTGCCTCCGGACATGCATGTGTGGCAGCATGATGGTGCCTTGTGATGTGGACATGGGTTCTCTACCGCACAGTGGCGATTGGTGGCGGCATCCGGCAATATCTGCCTAACCAGAAAGGGGCACAGGTAGGAAAGGAGGGAGGGAAAGGAGTAGGGAGATGCTGGTTACTGTTGAAACGAGGTGGGATGGAGGGCACTGGTGGCCATTGCACCGAAAAGGGAAGGATGATGCTGGGGACAGTTGCATCAAGGTGGAGTGTAAGGCACTGGTGACTGTTGTACAGGGGTAGGAAGGGTGGTGGATGATGCATCGAGGTGGGATAGAAAGCACCGGTGTCCATTGTGTGGAGGTGAGAGGGATGTGCTGGTGACTGTTGCACAGAGACAGGAAGGAAGCAGGGGAGGGCCCGGGAGCTGGTGATGCCCCCGCAACTGGTTATCTTTGCTCTGAAGGGCTCCCCTGATAAACTGACTGACCCCGGGAGCGTGGGCAGGGTCAGTTCAAAATTGGCCAATCAGAGGTTGTCTATGTATGCTAGATGATGGTGCAAGGGTAGTGGAGGTGGCTCATCCAGCTATGCCTCCATGGCGTGGGTGAAGTGCTGGCAGGTTCATGGGGAGGAAAGTGGTAGGGCTCAAGGGGGAAGGTGCTGACGGATGGGAGGAAAGTGGGAGGGGTCAAGGGGGGAAAGTCCTTTGCGATGTAAGTGGGAGGACACATGAGGAGAACACTTGGTAAAGTCCTCAGTGCTCACCCTCCAAGAAGTGGGTGACAAAATTCCAAGAAAGGGAGAGGGGGACTAATGGAAGCCAAGGAGGATGGTCCAGAGTCTGAGCAAGTTTCATTGTGATTTAAAATTTTAACATGATCTTTATCTATAAAGATCCCATGAACCATCAGGTCCTCCAATCTTGCCACCCGTAGAATTCTTTGATGTGACTGTGATATATGTACGTTTGGTTCTTTCTAGGTGTTTCAAGGACATAGAGGAGGTATTTCAATCGAAGATGCGACGTCGGCTATGTCCCTCTGTTTTCCAAGGCATGAGGCATTGCGGTTATTTCAAATGGCAGATGCTAGAGGGAAAGGTTTTGTAACTTTTGGTATGTACTTCACCTACTGTGCAAAAACAATGTTTTGATTTCTCTGCAATGAAAGATAATTATTAATGGCTCATTGGCATAATGAGTGTAAATTGTCATCTCAAAACTGAATATGTAATAATTCAATATATTTTTTTTCTTCGGGATATGTAGGTTAATAAATTTGAAAGATATATTTTCTTATTTCCGACGTTTCGCTTTTGTTTGTACATGCTTCCTCAGGGCTTTAATGAAAAATGTTTGGTTTATTGTACATTAATTGAATTTGGTTTACAATTTTGGTACATAGTTATTTAATAAATACTGATACATATAAATTTTCAAGTTACCTCAGAGAGAGTTCTTTGTAAATTGTATGGTGATAAATTTGTTGCTGTTTTTAATTTGTTAGACCTACATCTCCCGATGAAAAAAATTAATATACCTATATTGAATTATTAAAAAAGAGGTCATGAAGAAGAATTCTCTGAATATGTAATGTGTTAGAAAGTTTGTGGCTTAGATATGTTGGGGTCGAATGATTATTTGTTTTACTGTGGAGTTTTCGCTGGAGGAGAATTGTCACCTAAGTGATTCCCATCACAATTTTATGTGTTTAAATGTTTTTTCATGTTTCTGCATATATCAACCTCTTCCTTTGCAGAAGAGTTCAGAAACTGTGTCAGCCATTTGCCTGAGTACGGGAAAATGTTCACTTCGTGTGGGCGGTCTTGGTCGAGCATGCAGACTGATGACATGCACCTGGAGAAGAAGATGAACTAGTTCTCAAACGGTGGTTGTCAAAGACTTTTTCAAGGAGACACTTTTTAAACTACACATTCTTATGTGATGCGAGACATCCACAAGTCTGACTCTTACATAGGGAACTGTTAAAGGTTGTTGGAGGTACCTATTTATTAATCATCAGTGCACATTTGAGAGGGGAAGGAAAAACATCTGTCATCGTGGTGGCTTCACTTGACAAATGGAAGAAAGTGTTTGAATGCGGTTTGTGATGGGTTTTCTTTTATTCTTACGAATGGAGAAATGCCAATCGTTTATAGAAAGGAGGTGAAAATTAGGCTGCAGGTTCACGAAATGATTGACTGTATGCAATGACGAACACAATCATAAAATGTGCATCAGGGCAGTAAGGAATACATTTGATTCACAGCTATCTTTCTCCTCATTCCATTATCATATTTTCTACATGCTGTCATATTTTTATATAGGTATTTTAATGTTTTTTATATTTAATAATTAATGTGACTGTTTTATAAATTGATACAAATAAAGTAGTTAAGTTTTATTGTTTCATTTCACCCTTCATTTCCAATCTTAAATAACATGTTTGTCCCTGGAACACACAATTAACGATAAACTGTTTAGAATTCCTGGCATGCTGGTAACTGTAAAGGTATATCAAGCTTTTCGTGTTAGCCGTGTTACAGATATGCCATGTTGTCAGATCAATCAGCAAGATTTGTAAACATCCCTAAGGATCAATTAGTGGAAGTGCCAACACAGGTGCAAAAACTCTGCGTGAACTGGCATCAGTAGGTTACTAATACATATATTGCGTTATTGGATGTTGAGGGTCAACGGAAATACTATGTTGCACGGTTTGCCGGCATTTAAGGAAATGCCCATTTTTATGATATGATTGAATTTCTCGTGTACTCTGTAGTAAAGCTCATGATTACAAGTATTTTAGTTTTTTTAACAAGTATTTTTCAGCATTGCATTTCTTTTTTTATCTCCAACAAAATATTAGCTACGCCTACGATTACCTACCTACTAAAATAGATTAAATTCAATTTGAATTATTTTGAAATATTCGTCTGAAATAACCTATACTAGTACCCACAATTAGAGCCATGCAAAGCGACCTTCGTACTCTACTATAACCGGTTGACTAGTCATGAGCTACTCTACTATTACCTCGGCAACCTTTTCTACGGAGAAACAGGTGGAGAGCCCGCACCCTGGCGGAGTTACGGAAATCCGTGGCCTTGAGAACGGTTATTTACTCCATGACGTATCGCTGAGTACATTAAATTGACAGAGTTAAGGCCTGACCACACCGAAGCGGTGGCGGTCAAATAATGCACATTCGTCAAATGGAACCGCACGCACCGCCTTATGGTCTTACCGCCGCGGCCTGCGTTCTCGACAACGTTCAGTTTGGTGAACGCTGCATGCTCGGTTTGACCGTCCGACGTCCTGCTGAGTATTCTACACGTTCTCTCATGTTCTTTAGCATTAGTGTTTTGTCTTTTGCGTTCCACCCTCCTGTTAACAACAGTAAGGCTTCTTCTACTTCAGGACACGTTTCACTCACACACTTTATCTACTACAAACCATAATTGACTAGTATACTGATCGCTAAAACCAGATATGATGTGTCATTATCGCTGCTCTCAACGCTACTGCCACCGCTCCGGTGTGTGTAGGCCTCTACGCCACCCCGATGTGTACATGCCTTAAGGGGTTAATTGGTGGAAATTTACAACGTTAAGCATGATCATGATGGACAAAACACTTCGTACGGTTCCACACCTGTTTATTTCACCGGTCGATTTCGACGTCTAGAGCGCCTTTTTCAAGGTAGGTACATACTTTGACCATTAACCGAAGGTCATTGTACGTACCTTGAAAATGACGCTGTATACGTCGAAATCAATCGGTGAAATATACAAGTGCGGAGTTCTAATTATTTTTGGTCCATCATGCTTGCCGAGTACATTTATATATATACTCGGCCGGCTGCCAAAGTAAACACAGCTCGTTTTCACACTCGGAAGGCGCTCGCAGATACGTTTTGACTCAAGTTCGCTTCAGTCTTATTCGCAGGCACTCAGGAATGTTTGTTAGATGAAAAAGAAAAATTCTTTATAAACATGAAGACGGAAGATGTTTTGTTACAATCCAAATCAGAGTTAACCAAATTCAAAGAACTGCGGAACTGGCCTCGCAGTAAGTTTAACCAGAGAGTAATCTTAGGGTATCATTACTCTATGCTTAAACGGAGTCACCCGCTGATGGACACAAAACTGTGTGAATTTCGTAGTGAAAAAATTATTCGCCTTGACTAGAGCACTCGGCGCGAAATCGAGGGGTTTGGGTTCGAATCCCAGTCCAGGCGAATGATTTTTTCACTGTGCATTTCACACAACAGAGTTGACCAGTTGCAAAGTTTGGCAAAAACTCGACGTGTTGTATAACGTCACCACGGAGCTCAGAGAAGGCTAAGCAAATCTCTTCTAAAATACTTGTCAAATACTTAAAAACTAAACTTTTTGTTCACATGTGTAAGTTTTCCACCAATCCCGGATATACTCTCGATATGCCATCTTTTGTCAAATCAGGGATAGCAGATAAATGTATTCGTTGAAGTGGTCTGGATTCACGTTCATTCAGCCTTGTAGTCGGGCATGGTACTACTAAATGCTAGGTAGCCAGGCAAGGACTTTGCGAATTAGTACGAAGATGAAAGAATTTAAGTGAATTTAATTTGGCCACGTACCTACCAAGTGGAAAAAGATAAGAAAGCCATGTTCTGTCTAAAGTGGTCAAAATATTTTCTTTATTGGTATCACACTTATTTATATTTAATAAGATATATATTAGATGTCATGCCAAGTTATCCAATACAACTGTTTATGAAATGTGTACCAATTACCCTGCAATCTCATCTACTTATCCACTCTGCTTCTGTCATCTATAATAATCTGCCTAGTTACATCAAATCTACACCCTCTATAAAGTTATTTATCAGGAAGTTAAAAGTATTTCTAGTTCTAGCTGGATCTGGCTGTTATAGCATGGATGAGTTTCTAAAGGACAACAGAGTATAAGCTCTGCATAGATGTTTTCTCTATTTTGAAATATTATCTATCAGCAATGTGTGTGACTTCATTGGCACCTAATGTGGCCAGCAAATACCATATGAAATTGTAATTTTTGTACTTTTACATAATTTTTTATGACGTGTCTTATATCTTTCTTTTGTAAGATCCTTGGACAGATGAATTATTAATAATAATATTAATAAAAATATTAATAAATTATCAACGCTTGATATCCGCTCAACCTGTATTTCTTACCAAGCTGGCTCATATATTTCAAACCTCAGCAACTATAGTATATTAATTATAATTACTGCATTACCGGCATTCCATTTTTAAACATCATAAACATCTCTCTATATCTCCGGTGCCAATAATTCATTTAACAATTCTAACTGGACGATAGCTTAAACTAAATTGGAGAAAGATGGATTGCTTAGTGAGAAAAATTATAGCCGGATAAATACGAAGAGAGACATAATCACTAAGAGATGTGCTCAATATATTGCGTCGTATGCGTCATATTTTTATCACGGAAGAGTTCGTGTCATGGCACAAGAAACTGTGCGAAGCCGAGTCTCTTCGCTCCGGTTGGCGGACATACAATTAGCAGCCGACGAGTGTGTGTTTACTCGACGGCTCACCGTAGACTCGAGGATAGTAGCATGAGCGACCGAGAATATCCAGACGAACATCGCATCGCTTAACATTGCTCGCGTGTGGTGCTGCTTATACCACGCCAAGCACCATCGCGTTTCATCATAGCATCGCTCGCGGATGGTGTGGCTTTTCCTGCGGTGCCTCATATCCTCTCGGCCGGATGGTCGATGTGGTTTATCCGCATGGCACTGGCTTCACGAAGGTGTGGCGATCACAAGTGGCGATCGCTACGCGAGTCGTCCTTAAGAGGAAGGTGCGAGTCTTTTAGGAAAAGTGAGTGGATGGCGTCTTGGCGCACGAAATTGAAGCCGTTTTTTTTTTGCAAAAAATTATCCACAGAACATGGCCGTCGAGCGCAATTTGTCTATAAATTTTGTTCGAATTATTATGTTAATTGATAATTTTGTGCTTTTTTAAAGCTGCTGTTAATTATGTGATTACGGTTAATTAAAATTGAATATCCCTACGTTTATCAGTGAAAAATGCTGGGTTTCCATCCATGGTGAAATATTTCCGTTTTACCAAGGGGTCATTCAAGTATGCATTACGTAAGGTGATTTAGGCAACTCCCCTCTTCCCCCATCTAAGACAACGTAACATTTCATGAACCCCTCCCAATCTTACGTTAGTTGCCATACATTTTTGGAACCATTCACATAGATAATAATGCATGGGCGACTCCGTGCCCAAGTGTGCAAAAAGTTACCTCACCACCCCCGGTTTAAAATTTTTTTTACAAAATCATAGGTGCTTTTGAGAAACGTATGAATTTTTAGTCATGTATCGATAACGATTTTCGATATTTTGCGATTCATGATTTTGCGACTCGCAAAACACTAGATCTTCACAAATGCGATGCCGTCAAACTAATTAACTCAAGAAGTTGATCATACCTTTTTCTATAGTTTAGCATAAATTCAGGCGTACTACCGCAGCAGGTAATCTTACAAAGTAAGATTTTTCGTCTGACGATAATCTCGGGAGTAACTTAAATCTTTTGTAAGATTATCTCGGACACCCTCACCCCCCTTACTTAAGGCAAAGTAAGAAAAGATCAAACCCCCTCCCTCCCTAAAACATCTTACGCAATATGTACTTGAATGGTCCCCATGGATGGGAACAAATAGGAAAAATCGTTTTCTCCCCCAAAATTTATGGTTTTTTCGAAGCCCTCACATCACTTATTGTACCATTGAAAGAAATAAGTATTTGGGCTCAGATTCTATTAATTTATGAGATTATTTTATTTTTCAATTCGTTTCACAACTTCCATCCACGAGCGATCACGTTTAAAATAAATGTTCAAAGCAAGCGAAATCAGTAAATTCATGTCACACTTCTCCCGCCTCTTGATGTGGATTCCGGCAGCGAGAGGAAAGAACGCTCACCGTTGTCAGTCTTCCCTTGCCATCAGAGGATTGATAGTAAAGCAGCAGATAGCTCATGGTTCGACGAAAATCACGACGTGATGGTCATTTGCGCCATGTCTCCGTATAGTTCCAGCCCTGCGTAAAGGTCCGGTGGAAGGTTGGAGGCTGCCGGCCCGAGATCGACGCCATTGTGAAAATAGTGCAGGGTTCCCATGTCACTCCTCATCACACCAATTCTATCGCCCTCCTGAAAATAATGGAAGACAAAATTGTACTGTAGTGGTAGCGCAAAATGGTGACAGCCGCACCTGCGAGAAGCGCAACGTTAAGAAGGGGAAGGCTCATGTGGAAGGGGTCGGTTAAGGAGGTTCCGCCGCGACTGTGTGAGTCAAAACGAATACTAGTAAATCGAGTAAATCCCACATTTTTTATATTTTGTCCGAAAAATCCTGCTTTCACTGATGAAATGCGTTACCTATAGAAACCCAAAAGTAAGGAACAAAATTTGCAGATTATTCCACGAATGTATTTTAAATGAGCATTTTTTTCCACCCATAGGAGCCGACTGCAGCGCCATTTCCTACGAATTACCGCATTTTGACTTCAATTACGGCATTAATTCTTCAATAACTAGAAAAATAAGGTGGCAAGATGCCTTTATTTTATTTTTATTCAATTTATTTGGATTATTTCCTTCTTAGAGACAGTTTTCCACGAAAATGGCATTTTTATTTTGTGGAACAATACTATTTTTCCCCGTGTTTCTCTCATTCCCCCATTGTAACACACATGTAATTCCAACACAATGTAATTTCAAGTTCAACTATTGAATAACATAGCGTGGAAAGGTATTATTTTGTTGTTCATATCAGACAGAGGACAATTTTTTCTACAAGTAGACAGAATATGAATAAAATGACATTTAAGTCATTTTACGGTGGAACCACCTTAAGGAGCGGAGGATAGAGGGCATCATGTGCTAGGAAATGCTGTCAGCATAACTGCGTTTAACTTGGTAAAAGTGTCAGCAGCGCGTGTAAGCAAAGCTGTCAATGTTTACCATGTACAAAGCTGGGATAGAAATACAACGTTATTGTTCGCAACTCATCGGAGAAGCCCATCTAAATAATTGGATTAAGAGCCTGTTTCAGACTCCTTACTTATGAGTTTGGCAGTTGAATTTTCCGCATTTCTATTCCAAAATATTCTCTCGGATGGAGATACCAAGGGATACCCTGTGAAGAGAAACGTTTGCCATGTAAACGTCGTATAAATCGATAGGCGTGGTGGTAACCATGGATGACGGCGATGCAACATGCATAATAATAATCTCTGTATTACTCGAAAAAGGGCCACATGAATTTCTGGCAAGAGGAAGGCTGAATAAGTAACATAGATTGCCATATTAAAATTGATGACGTTATAATGCAAAAGAAGATGTCTGCCAATTATTGAGTATAGAATCACTTGTCGCCACCATTGTGACACGAATGTAGCTCAACATAAAATCGTTTCCAGGAGTTTTCGAGTGGTTTTATTTTTAAGCGTTTTGCTAGTTGAAAAATGGTAAAAAAAACCAGGACATAAAACTCAAAAAGGTTTTTAAAAAAATTGAGAGATCAATTTCTTTTTAAATGTTTGTGCGTTTCAGGGAAAATGTCTTAATGTGCACGAAGAAAGAAAGTGTATGCACTTAAATAAATGAGGTTAAAAGATGAAGTGGCATAGAATTTCGTGTCTAAAAAGCTGAACATTCCAAAAACATTTCGATACTTCATTCTATACTCACGAGTAGACAATTCCCGCATTGAACACCTAATGCAATTTCGCGGACGCTAACCGCTATTTTTTTGTAGAAATTCTGACGATTCACGAGAGTGTTCACTAGGCGTCCCACACCGATTCAGTTCATATCTGACGGGAAGACAGTTTAGTTCAACAGCAACGCATGTTTGAAATTTCTCACCTCGCTATATATATATATATATATATATATATATATATATATATATATATATATATATATATATATATATATATGTATCCTACGAGCCAAGATAACGTATACCGATACCCTCATGAAATCGCCCGTGCAACGCGCAAGTTTTTTTTCTGTAAAAATCAGCATAAAGAAATTACCTACCCAATAATATTAGAAGTTATTAGAATAAGACTGAGCCAATTCTTTCTGGGCTCCTTGCCAAAATACTGCTAAATATTTACTATATACAAGTAGGTATCTACTGAATAATGTGCTGAAATAAGTATACTATCTCCATTATGGTTATTCACGTCGATGTTTCATTCCAACTTCCTCCGCTTCCCGTACTAACTAAATGCGTGTGGAATTTTTGTTCGCAATCTTCTTCGTGAGAGTTACCTTAGGGGTAAGGTGGAATAAAGGACTTTTAAAGTCTCCATTTCGCCCCAATAAAGTCGTTTATCTATCTATCTTACGCGTCTAGCATTAAGGTGCGTGGTGCTCACGCTAATACTATACAGTGAGCCCTCTGAATTCGAGCAAAATTTGTTCTAAGACGTGATATAATCACATGCTTCCAATCAGTTGAAACGACAGTTTGCAAGCATAAATTGAACAATTCTTCCGATAAAATTAATGAATCGCTTTCAACCGCACTTCAAGATTTCACTGAATACTCCATCTACGTCTGTAGACTTCTCATTTATTCAAAATTCTCACTACCGTTACGATTATATTCTCACCTTTTTCCACTTGTCTACAGACGTTTCCGCATCCTAATCCGTAAGTCACACCTCCATCGTCTGCAACACTATTGTATAAATCTTCAAAGTACTCCATACAACAGTCATACAAAAGCAACGTCAGGGCCGGATGGAATATTCCACACCATCTCGTCACTTTTTTTCTTTATTGCATTAAATTCATTCGTGCAATGAATGCTTAATATATTTTTTAATGAAAATTTTCCCTTTAAAATTTAAAAAACTGCTCTGGATTCTCCATCTTTTTTTTATCTGACAGGTCTGTCTTACAATTTGATCTAATAACAATACAAAATAGGCCACAGATAAGTACCTCCTTCCATTGACTATCAGGAACGTAGTTGTCAATTAATAGAGATTTTCTGTTCATTTACTATAGCATTATTAATACATGCCTGGAAAAAAATGTATCCAGAAATTAATTATAAAGAAATCCTTTGTCACACGCTCTTTTTGGAGCTTGGTGAATCCTATATATATATATATATATATATATAATATATATATTCATACATTCATAGGAAATGGATAGGAACACATAAAAGGACGAACACAGGGTTTGGTGGGGAAGATGAAAATGAGTCAAATCCAGACAGAAAAAATTTCACCTTAGCCGGGATACGAACCCGGATCTCCCAATTGCCGGTCAGGTGTGCTCCCAGTTACACCACCAAGGCTACTCTATTAAGTGCTGAATTTGACGGGGTTTTATGTTACAACCCATGCCCAACTAAATCGGCCCAGAGATGGCGCGCAGGGACGGTTTCACCCACCATATAGGGGAAAAACACAATTGGAAGGTTGAAAGGTAAGAGGAATACAGGCATACAACATATAAAGAGGAGAACAGTACGTTTAAAGGCACGCATAGCCGAAGAAGAAGAAAAGAGCCAACAAGGCCAAATATACTCAATCATTCGAAAACATGACGCTCAAAGGCGCGAATAAATTCATACATTCATAGGAAATGGAAATGGATAGGAACACATAAAAGGACGAACACAGGGTTTGGTGGGGAAGATGAAAATGAGACAAATCCAGACAGAAAAAATTTCACCTTAGCCGGGGTGAAATTTTATCTGTCTGGATTTGACTCATTTTCATCTTCCCCACCAAACCCTGTGTTCGTCCTTTTATGTGTTCCTATCCATTTCCAATTCCTATGAATGTATGAATTTATTCGCGCCTTTGAGCGTCATGTTTTCGAATGATTGAGTATATATATATATATATATATATATATATATATATATATATATATATATATATATATATATATATATATATATATATTATGTGAAACAAGCCATTGTCATACAAACAAGCCTGGGTGTAGTTGATCGGCCCAAAACAATTTCGCTTCTTTCCCTTAGGAACGGAAGACTTGGGTCTTCTACCCCAACTTTACGTTTTTGGAAATAACCCTAACGATGTGTTAAATTCCAAGTCGGAGAAGAGCATTGGGTTTTGGCCCAAAGGGTCAAACAAGGCCCCAAGCCTAAGAGTCGAAGCTCTTGTAGACCTTTATGATTAATACGTAAATGCCAATCTCAATCCCAATTATGGTCAAAATCCAAGTTAATCAGCGTTCAATAACTCCTAAAAGGTCACTGTTGACCCGGATGAGCCTCTCGTAGAGAGAAAATGTCATTCGTGCTGCTATTATCTGCTAACACGAGACATTTTTTAACAGCCGGTTCATCAATTTACCCGTTGTGAAGTAGCAAACTGACATTCTTGTGGATGTATACATTACATCAGGGGAGGAGTTGAACCTTGACGCCAAAGCAAATATGGAGTCATTTTCTCATTGAAGACGAAGTGTTTTTCTTCCAATGAAAGTGATTTTTAAACATCACAACTTCGTCGTAATCTAGTTAGAACATTTTGTATACTTCCTTCTGGAATATTATGCCGTTCATATACGTCGGGTGACATATAGTCGGCCTTGTTTATTGTACACGGTCGGCTCCGTGAAAAAAAATATTATTAGTTTGAGATTACCTGAGTTTGATCCAAACTTCGTGTGTACGTGTTTATCAACACCGTCCCGTTGTTGAAGATGTGAGTGTGGTAGAACATCCACGTTCCAGCTCTGAAAAAATAACATTGTGATCTCGTTAAACATATATAATAATAAAATTTGAGTTTTATTTTGATTCTCAATAAAAGTATGAATATCCTCCAAAGGTTTGTTAGTAATTTTAGGAGGCGTCCGATAGCTGATGTCATATGCTCTGGCAAGGATAGGCCACGTGGAATACAGTTTCAACAAATTTGAACGTTCAGTATCATTTTACAAAGTATTTGGACTTAGTTCAATATTTGGTTAAGGTGGCCATCAATTGAAGCCGTTTGCTTGCTGTAATAGTAACGAGACATATGTATTCAAATGAGTTGTGAAACATATAATAAGTCAAAGCATTCATGCAATGTAAGTAGCAGAAACATTCGAAAAATTAATTGATTGAAATTGAAAACAGTCTTTATTGTTCTGGGACTTTAAGTCCCCTAGAACATTGAAATATGATTACATGCCACAACAAATGGGGCCAATGATGACAGCAATACATAAAAATTTCATTATGGAACACCACATATATACCAACAATAATCAATGAATAAGATGTCATAAACTGTCTCATAACTTTTGACCAGTGTCATGGACTTTAATACATATGAGTTCCATAAATAATGAATATGGCGGACGCGTAATGAGACGCTTGGAGCAGGTGGTAATTAGAGGCGAAGGGATTCCGAAGGCCGTGATGGAAATGAACATGTTGGATAAGCAGGAAAGGGGAACGAAGAGAATTGTATTTACGCATGGGATGAAGAAAGGAAGGAGGTATTATGTGTTGAAAAATTACATGATGTAAGGAGTCATTTGGTCATTGGAAATACCAGTAGAGGTAATCTAATCTCAATGTAGTCCTGCCTTGGTCGGTACACTTCGTCTTTGTATAAAAGGAAAAAGTGAAGGGTGTCATAAATTTAAGCGCACTATGCTCCATTATTTTCACTTTGAAGTGTTTTACAACTTACCAACAAACTAGACATCAAGAAAGAAATTTTTGTTATAATTTGTTACGTAAATAAATTATTTTTCATTATTTCAAATAAAAAAAATGTAGTCGAGTAAACTTAATACATTTTTCTAAGAATTTGAAAATATGCATAATAATATCTTTATCATTAATGAAAAAGCTTTGTTCATCATTAATACAGAACCAACGGTATGGGATTAACGATATGTGAAATACCGTTATCGGATTGCATTGGGAAAACTTGTACTTATTTTAATTGCTTTCAGTAGAAATCAGTCGAGCCCTATGTTAACATAAGATGATGCATGCTCTCTCTTACTTGAGTCCATTGAGATGCGGTGGAATAGGATCTCTGTCGGGCGACATTGAAGTCAGTCCGATGCCCATGAAGAATCCACTTTTGTTCACCTTCTTGTCCAGCCTCACTTCAAATATTTCATTGGGTTTCAAGGGACGGTTTGTAAGCGACACGGCATTTATACGATCTTCAGCACTGAAAAAAAAATGAGGAAAAATTTTATTTGCAATTCACTAATTTCTATACTAACGATATGAACTCCAGAATTACCAACAAAATTAGAAAATATTTCTCGTTTAAAAATTATGCGTGCTTTGGCGATGTCGAAACTCTTACGTCATCGGGAACCTTTGCTGATGATGTCACGGAACGATATCGCTTCCAACAATACGACGCGTGTCTCCATATAAACATTTCCTTTCTCGCAATTTGATGGAAGTAATCGTTTTCGTTTATTTTTGGTAATACCTACAATGAACTAGAAAGGCTTGATAATACGATTAAATATACTTATGTTAGTTCGACAGTCTCTGACGATATATGGTGGAACAGTATTTTAGTACCTAAAATAAAACTGCAGTAATTGTACTGTCCTCTTAAATTTTAATGTAAAAGGCGTTTAAGTTCCTAAGGAGCGTTTAAACACGTGTAGTGTAATATTTACATTAAAATTTAAGTGGACAGTACAATTACTGCAGTTTTATTTAAGTACTACTTATGTTAGAGCAGGGAAGCAGTACCGTGCGGTGACGTCAAGCCATAGAGATGCCGTTTTACAGCCGTTTGCTGCCCCAAGTATATTTCTTCACAAGTCAATGCACGGAAGGGTCTCGGCGAAAGACTGAAAACCAAGGAATATGCAGCCCTGGGGAGAAAGCAGCTGAAGAGAGCCGAAAAGAAAAGCTGCTCCATGACCAGGAAAGGATGGTTTCCAACTTGGCAGAGTAGGAAGAAAAGTTACGATTTGTGGTTGACTTGGGTAAATCATGGACTTTTATTCGGAGGAATAACTGTGTTGCTTTTGTAAATGTGATTTTATTCCCCATTCCTCACATGAAGTATTCTGTCGTGGAGAGTCAGGATCTGAACGTGTGTCCAATGAACACATTCATATATCAGAACTGGGAACGAATTTTTTTAAATTTGTGTAATTTCTTATATTCACTTCAGTTTTATTACTGTACATTTGTACTGGTACCAATAGTAAACAAAATTATTATAATAAAATTATGTTAGTTAAAATCTTCTGAGCATCTCTTTTATCAACCCAGTCCTCAAATTATTTAAGTAGCTACTTAGTGGGTACATGATATCTGCATGGATGTTGGTTGAGATGGGCTTACGACAGAGGTGAGTGTGAAAAACAATATTTTGTTCCCCTTAATTAAAAATATTTCTGCATTGAATTATTTAAGTTCCATTCATCAACCAAAGAAAGTATTGTGTCGATCAATATTTTTATGCCTTTTTATTTCCAAACTATCTGTTTCACTCAAAGCTATGGATTGCAAGTCCCGATAGCTTTTTTGTCAGCTCTCTAACAGTACAAGTTTCACAAGTATCCAATTGCTGAAGTTATGCTGAAGCTAATTATTCCAAGTCATCAGATCATGCAGCAACCAACGTTTGTACGTCTGATTTCCCATTACTTCTATCGGATAGTAACTGGAGTTTTGTTTATCTCAGGACATACTCTTCGTTGGCTTTAATTTTAGGAGGCGATAAGCTTACGTATTTCAAAGAGCCTTCATTAAGATCAATGTTAACGACTAAAAGATATCAATCGATCATATTATTTACCAGGAGCTGCGTATAAGTAAAGTACACATGCTTACAGAGCCGGAGTAATTTTTCCGTCGTGGTTACGAATGAACGTACGACCATACTTCTAGCACCACTCGGGATGACGTCACGACTCGTCGCTTCGGTCTTTAACAGTCGCCCTTTACCTCTCGGTGGTGGTTTACGTCATGAAGTGCTTTTTCACTTATTTTGATGTGAATGCAAATGAACATCTTTTAGTTCGTCCTCGGTTCCATGTAAGGTTTTGCCGCGACCAATATTTGTGTACTTTCGAGGGCCTCGTGTGCAAAATCTATAAGGATTACAGAATATCTAAAACTATCACTGGATAACCTGTTTCGTCAACTACCGGAAATGATTTGTCACGAGCGAAGGGGGAGGGGGGTTGCGAGGTGACGTCACAGTGCTGCGCTTGGGGGTCTAAATTTGGGCTTGTGTGGGCACGGCGCGCACTTAGTTCAGTTGTATCTCCGGAACGAGTTGGTCGATTTTAGTGAACGAGGTGTCTACGGAGAGCTGGGAACGTGAATTAGACGTTTATAACAAAAAATATAAAATTAACATTGTAAAGCAGAAAATATTAGTTACCATCGGCCAATTGTTTATAGGTTAGCCATTTGTACTAATGATTTTGATAAATAAATGTTATGTATTGCGTTTTTTTTTCTTTCATTTCAACTTTCTTTCTGACAAACAAAACAAAAGAATCTCCCAATAACGAGAGTGACGTATGTAATTTCGCATTCACGAAATAAAGATCCGACGGGAGTATCAAGAATAGGTACTCCCTTTATTTTTATACGTTTAGTTCATTTTCCCCTTAAGCCTATTTCGATTTTAATTTGCCAAAATATAGATGGATTCGGTAATATTTTCATGATGTTATCAGGTAGAAGACACGTTTTTCTCTTTGTACCCTGAATTGGAAGAAAGAGGCTATTCACTTTGAAACCTCTACAACAGCCGCCGAGTTGCTGACGTCGTATGGCATTGCCTCAAGACGTAATGTAATTGACCAAATAATTTCAAGAAATAAGTCCGGTGATTTAGTGTTTTAAGCTTAGCTAAATAATAAAGTATCTACTGCCATCAAACTTATAATTTTCTCATACAATAAATTCGAATATGTACTAAACTACTTGTTTATATGATTTAAGGGAAAATGAAATATTCCTCCGTGACTCCATCCTATTTCATTTGTTTCACATAAAACTATTTAAATTATTTTTCGCATTGAACAGGATTCTAATCGATCTTAATCAGAGGTTACCGCATTATTGAATTGATTAAGTTACGTCATGAATTTGGATTTTTTTTGCTAAGAAGCTTTGTATTCAGTGGCGAAGCGTGATGTTTTAGCATACTGTCGGCGCAGAAAGTATGCGACCCTGAGTTTGAGACTTCATATCTCTAAAACGGCTTGGCCGATTTTAATGAAATTAGCATCAATATTCAGCTTGTTTCAATGTACGTTAAGTGATTACAAGAAATATTTTTTAAAACTATAATAAAAGTCTGTTTATTGAGAGACATCGCAGTCGCAGTCGTAGTCATCGCAGATGCAGGGTGGGCTGACTAACGCGAGACATGGTCATTCCTCCTCCGAAAAACACGTATCAAAACCTATTTTTAGCCTTCAAAGTAAAGGCTTAGTATTCCTAATAATGATACTCTTACAAATAGTTTGTTTACATTATAATTAAATGCAAACTAATATTTAAATCTAATCCAGGTTAAATTCCGTGGCGGACACCGGTGTCCGCGGAGATAAGTTCGCATCCGTGCACCGAGTGATCGCTGTTTTCGTAATTTGGCATCTTTAGCCTCATTTGAAGGTCCGCTATGGATATCTTTCAGGTACACACTAATTGCAGCCGGCAATTTAATTGCATACCGAACTATTCCGGGCTTCCATCGTGTCATATTTTGCTTTTAACTTAAATTTATTCTTACTTGAGTTTTTGGACTGTTCGTCCCTTGTTGGTGATAGCAATGTTTGTGCCACATTTCTGATGAAACCGAAGGGCCGGAGGTACAGTTTCTTTTGAAGAATCTGGAAAATAATCGATTATCATTGTTAATACATTTCCCCTTGCGTGAATTTTTCTTAGTTTGTTTATATTTACAGAGTACCCTTGGCTTAAGAAACAGAATTAGCAAATTAATTTAGCAGACTCTTGCAATATTTATAACAATTTACTAAGGATAGCATTAATTAATAAATTTTTACACCTCATATTTATTAACCTCTCCAGAAATATAATTAAATACGTTGGGAGTAAGGGGTTGCCTTTTAAGGCTATTAAGTTAACTACATTATTTTTTTAAATAATTTGATAAAAGTTCTAACTTTGTAGAAAACATTATTCCCGTGTGATAAAACCAGCTTTATATTAACTCTTTAAAGTGCTGAAAATCAATCTATTATTCATGTGAATTCTATTGGAGTAGAATTTAGGGAGAGCCCGAATTTAGCAAGTAGTGTCAAATTTGAATAGCAATATCTCATAGACATAATCGACGTCTAGCTAAGAATTGAGGATTATTATTAGTTTAGCAATAGTTCCTCTATTAAATCGAAGAAGACAAGGGCCTAGCCGCGTTGAAACATCGGTTCCCATCAGAACACCGAAATTGTAGCAACGTTGGGCCCGGTCGGTGGTTGGGTGGGTGACCCTCCTCCATACCTCGACCAGGCATGGATGGGGAGATGATACTCCCTCCATACCTATACCGGGAGGCCGGAGGGAGACCCAGACCGGGCCGGTTGGAGGGAGGACATCCTCTATACCTGGTACTGGGGTGAGGTAGGTGGAGGTCAATCCTCCATACCTCTACCGAGGTGCTCTTGTCCGCTGTCTGCAAGTGGCAGAAAGGCACGGGGTTGGCACAACGGACCAAAAAAGGCCTAAGAAAGGTGCCCGGGCTTCTGACGAAGGCCCCCCCAACAACAATCTAATCTAAATCGAAGATAGTGCAAATTAACTAAATATTAGACCAAGAGGAAGTCAAGTCTTCCACGATTTTACTTGTAAGTGCCCGGAGTGTGGAGATCAATGGCGTATGGACTGAACGGATTATCATTTAGAACCTAAACGTCAACATTATTGATTAATATGGCAACTATAAAAAAATATAATTCGAAATACCAAGCTGTCGTGGGACATATGTCATCGGCATGTATCTCATCCTTTTTTATTAGTCTCCAAACTGTGGAGTAAGATTAATATTAGTTACTTACTGTACGTGAATGGTGGGAAAGGGAGGAAAAACAAAACTTTTCCTCATTTAATATTTTTTTTATTTTAACAGAGAAATTTTTTTTAAGCTAAGGGTATGTTATACAATTTATTTAATGGACTCATCCGTTCACACTATAGATGAATGCAAAAAAATTTGAAAGCGTGCAAATAATTTTTGTGAATGCAATATGATACCGCTTAATTTCGGCATCCACCGCGGCCTTGTGAATTTTTTGCAATCATTGGCGCAGGAGAAATGCATTAGAAAATGGCTGGAGACAAAAGCTTATAGAATACAAATTTGGTGGCATGGTGATTGATGAATCAAGAAAAGGGAATGAAATGTATGTGCACTCAAGTCTAAAGTTTGAAAAGAATGAAGGATCGGTAACTGGTGGTGTGATAAAAGGATACAGAACGCAGGTCTGCCTATTTAGGTACTTTTGGCGAAACTGAATAGGATACCGATAATCCTTACAGAAGGTTTCTTTGTTGTCGGAATATTAAAATGCCTATCAATGAAATGAGTGTCTTCATTAGCCGCAAACAATTGTACCTACCTTTCGTAACTGTGGGTACTCGCGACATTTTAAAATGTTCATTTCCTTTATATTTTCAAACCGTAATAGGTAATAAATTCGACAGTGTCGGGCGATATCTGGTGGAACAGCATTTTAAATAAAAACTACAGTAATTTTACTGTCCACTTGAATTTATTGTGAAATACACAACACGTGTTTCACAATAAATTCAAGTGGACAGTACAATTACTGTAGTTTTTATTTATTCGTAATAGGTAAGACCGCTTTTATGTGATTACTATTGCTTTCCAGTCATCTGAGATAAATAAATTCCGCCAAATCAACCTCCACAGTAACGAAAGTTGAAGCGCTATCGGTTGAAGGAAATTAAGTTTCCTCGCCGATAACGCACGTATAAAACAAACTCTCTCCACCCTTGAGTGAGACAAATGAGGAAATTGAAAGTAACACAATGTAACATAACGATGATTTTATCCATGTTTGGGTAAGATCTCCCCACGTGGTTTAAGAAAAACAATAGCAGTCAGCCATGTTTGTCACTCCTTCTTCAGTTAGAATTCCCTGGGGGATGGGGTGAACAATTGCCGATATAAACATTGCGGTCGCTATGAAACAAGAAAGCCAATAGGGAGGCGACGTAAAATCACATGACAAGGAGGAGGGGAGAAAAAGGACGCCGACTAACCAAGGGTCTGACGGAATTGCGATATCTCGTATGGATTACTACTAGCGCCAATTGTTTCAGGCGCAAATGGAAAAACAATTATGCTTGAATAAGATAAAGATTGTATGTTTTTGCCAAACATATTTTATTTTTTGTGAAAAAATGCTGTAATTTTTCCTTTTTTTGTAAGACGTTTACCAGCGTACATTTAATATACGCCTGGGACCACACGAGACATCGCCATCGCAACCGTAAGTAAACAAATAAGATGGCCAAGAAAGTACACTGCGAATACGCCAAGAGAAGGACTGGACGGCATTATTGCGCTGCAATCTGGTTCCAGAATATTTCAGGATGCAGAATTGATTATACAATTACCTTTTTAAGTTTCCCCTGAGAAATAAATAAATGATTTCCCACTTAAATCTGCAAGATATTCAATTAAAGCGTATACCTGTCTCGCTGTTGCGCTGATAGTTAGCGCCTGACCACTAGAGTGCTCTGGTTGAAATGTATAACCATTGGAGTAATGCGAGTGTCAGACCCTTGCGACTAACAATTAAAGTAGGGTAACGTGAGGGGAGTTCTCACACAGAAACCAAGGAGTAAAGACGTGGGGAGTGCTCGCCCAGATTACGTAGCCAGTATCGATACCACTAAAGCAAATAGAAACGTCTACAAGTGAATGCGGATAGAAACCATGCAGCTGTCTTATATAGTATTTTCAATCAATAACTGAACCAGCAATCTATTTCACACAAAACCAACCAAATTACAAACAAGTTACCAACAGGTTGAAGGCCAGGCAGCCGTTATGCAAGCTTACACTCAGAAAATGAAAACTACATGCCTATACTTGAAAGAAATCTACATGCAAAATTTCAGCCCAATCGTTCCAGTAGTTTTTGCGTGATGGAGCAAGAGACAGACAGACACCGTTACATTTTTATATATTAGTAGCCTTTGAAATCAAGTCTGGAGTAAGACAAGGAGATGGTTTATCACCTCTATTTTTCAACTGTGCGTTAGAAAAGGTAGTCAGGGAATGGAGGAATACCATTGACACTAAAGGAATATCTTTAGGAAGGAACCCAAATAAAATTACCATAGTTTGTCTGGCTTTTGCAGACGACATGGCATTGGTAACTGACTCACTGGAAAATGCCCAAGAACAAATCAAAGAACTACAGATACAAGCAGCCAAAGTAGGTCTACAAATATCTTTCGAAAAAACGCAGTTCATGACAAACATTAGTGATGCCCTTCAAAATCTTAAAATCCATACAAACACAATTTCCAAAACAAACTGCTTTAAATACCTAGGGGAATTGATAGCAAACAACACAAAAGAAAAGATAGCTATAAAAACTCGCATACACAAAATGGAAAGGGCATTTTGTATGACAAAAAACATATATAATAAAAAAACCTTATCTTGGAACACTAAACTAAGACACTACCAAACAGTGGTTAGACCTGAAACGCTTTATGCAGCAGAAACACTTAAACTAACAAGAATGGGGGATCTCGAAAAATTAGAAAAGGTTGAAAGAAGAATTTTGAGGAAAATATTGGGACCTAAAAGTAACAGTAATGCAGAATACAAATTTCGACCAAACAGAGAGCTATATCTAAAAGTTGAAAAATTAGTCGATGTAATGAGAAAAAAACGAATGCAGTTTTATAGTCACATATTTCGAATGAGTAACTCCAGACTAACCAAGAAGATCTTCAACCTTCTAAACAGCTACAAATCCAAACCTACTTGGTTCATTGAAACTCAAAAAGATATGGAAAACTTGGGAATAAAGATTGACCCAATAGATGACCGAACTCTTTTTAGAGAAGTAATTCACGCAGCAAAATTTCCGGAAAGAAAAAAATCGAGGGATGGAAGAAAATGGACGCAATAACAAAAGGAAAGGCACTCTCAAAGGATGAAGGAAATATGGACAGAAAGAAAATTGAATCAAAAAAGGCGTATCCAGAAGTGATTTATCGCACCCTCAAATGGGTTATTCGATAGAAGAAGAAGAACTAGCCTATGGGGCACATAAACTCTGTTTCCGATTTGTTTGCGCTGCCTAGTAGTCAGCAGTATCTGAAACGAATGGAAAGCAAGTGCGCTGTAGTGTTGCGAAGTGAGTGCAAATCTCCCATTGCCTAGCCGTAAGAGCTCTCAGCCATTTTTGGAATCAGAATACCTCTTTGGTGTTGTATGAGCGCTTTGCCCAATGCCCTCTCTCGAATCCGGACTAGAGCTACCAATTATAAGGCATTTTAGACAGAGATTTTGATCTGAAACCTGGTTAATTGGAATAGGCAGCCTTACAAAGTTTCAAATGCTATATACGTAGTAACAGATTGATTAAGGTTAATTTAGGTAATTTATGGTTGCTCTATAATTCAAATAACACCCACATTATTTGTAATTAAATATTACAGATTTATGAAAATAGAATTTAAATGCAAACAGTACTTTTCAAACCGAAAAGGACTTCGTTTCTCCGACAGCTCCGTGACTATCAGTTTCACAGTCTCCAAAAAAAATGGAATATTTCTACCAAGTACTCATTTTTTAAATTCGACTGTATCTTATTTAAGTAGTCATTTTTCGTGCAATACAAACGAGTAAAAATTACGTTTATTTATTTTGAGCAAACATTTTAAGTAAGAGAATGCTGAACAACCGATGGCATATCTTCGTGAGTGAAATATTTTAAAGCTTGTTTTTTTCGCACCCGGCACTGACCCGGAGAAAGAATTCACCTCTGAAACCCTGATCCCGGAGAAACATCGCTTCACCCGGAGTCTCCGGGTCAAAATGCCCCAGTCTAAAATCATGACTAACCCGTGAAGACGCCGCTGATCTTCAGGACTTGCCGTCCGTCGCAGTCCAAGACGGCGTGCTTCACTTCGAGCCTCGTGGCGTCCGAGTTGTCCGGCTGGTCCTGCTGGGCCTCGAACCTGGTCTCCCAAATCCCAGACTCGTTCTTCTTGCTCTCCACGACGATCCTGAAGGATTTACCAGGGACGTCAACGCAGTGTGTTCTGGGGTTCGACGCCGGGCCCTCAACGGAGGGAGTCGATGCCCCGATGATGGTCGAGGGAGACATGGCGGCCAACGCCGCCAGGAAAGCGATGAAGATTGTCCTCCACGAGGCGATCATGTCTGCAGTCCTTCTCGGAGTGAGATTCCGCCGTCCCAACACCCGCGTTCGGAATATATATATTCGTGTCTACTAAGTGCGTCCCTTCCTCCAGTCTCGGAGCCGGATCGGTCAAAATAAGGCAAAAAGATGATTCAAGAGTGCCCGTCGTGAGAAGCTATCCAGAGGGGAGGGTACGTATTTCCTCCACACATTTCCTCCTCACATTTCCTCCACACATGCTTGCAAAGGAGTCGTGCGGAGTTAGGACACAGACTAGTAGCGCTACACATTGTCGACACATGTAATATTCCCTATGGGCACAATAGAGTATTTGCACACTTTTGGGAAGTGACATCTAAAAAATCTATCGATACTTCAGACTCTAAATTTTCATTCTGACGCTCGAGAGGCTTTTCGTTAATTTTTTATTTGCTAATAAAATCTAATAAATTATTATTGCGCCGAAACACTGGTCCGCCATGTTTTGTAGGCTCTGACGTCATCTCCCATAGTCGACCATTTGTTGATTTGGATATTGTGTGACTGTGTAGTCTTAGCGTGCGGACGAAACTTTAGCTATTAATTAGCAAATATCGAAATAAATTCGAAAAGGCAAATACTATTTCACTCTCAACGCACAGCTAGGCTATTTCGCTTCTGCTTACATGGGAGATGACGTCACACTACGAAGAACCAATGGTTGGGCGTTTAGACCTAGGCAATTTCGATGCTAAAACAATGCATATTAAAAGATATTTATTAAATTAATTAGTTGGAATTATACCTTGGTATTTCGTACGTGGCATTTCGAAACCAAACACTACTCGCTATAATAAATTTCAAAAAAAATACCTCACTTACGCAAATACTCTATTGTAATATTCCCTATGGACTTGAAGAGCCGTGACGTCAAATTACTTTCCCAACAAGATATTCCTGTATATTTAGCATTTTTTTGTCAAAGAATACTTTGATAGCCAATTGCTCGTGACGTCATACCTCACCAGCCCATTCTGACTAGTAGCTGACGTTGGTTGCACCTCTATCGGCCAGTAAGTATAATTAACCCACCACTAGGCCCTTCCAAGGTAAAGCCTTGACGTCAAATTACTTTTCAAACAATATTTCCTCTATATTTTTCCTTGAATTCGCATTTATTTGGAAATTAATATCTTGGTAACCAACTGTTCGTAGCGTCATGCTTCGCCAGTCCATAAAATGCATTAAAGTGAATGAGCAGCATGTAGAAAAATTAATTTTTTATAATCCAAAGAAAACTGCTGTTCTAGAAAAACAACAATATTAAGTAGAATCCGCCGCGACTGTGTGAGTCAAAACAAATACTAAATTCCACATTTTTTATATTTTTTTTCCAAAAAATCCTGCTTTCGCTGATGAAATGCGTTACCTTTAGAAACCCAAAAGTAAGGTAGAAAAAATGTGGATTATTCCACGAATGTATTTTTTAAATGAGCACTTTTTTCCAGCCATAGGAGCCGACTGCAACCCCATTGCATGCGAATTACCGCATTTTGACTTCAATTACGGCAGTAATTCCTTAATAACTAAAAAAAATAAGGTGGTAAGATTCCAATATTTTATTTATATTCAATTCATCTGGATTATTTTCTTCTTATAAATAGTTTTTCGCAAAAATGGCATTTATATTTGATGGAAAAATACTATTTTTCTCCGTGTTTCTCGCAATCGCCCATTGAACACCGTGTAATTTCAAGTTCAATTATAGAATAAAATAGCGCGGAAAGGTATTATTTTGTTGCTCATATCAGATAGAGGACAAATGTTTCTCCAAGTAGATAGAATATGAATCAAATGACATTTAAGTCATTTTACGGTGGAACCACCTTAAGGTACATACATGCTTCTGTCTTAAGTTTCCTCCTTCAGTCACTCGAATATTTGGCAAATTGCGGTGATATGGTATCGATGTGCCACACAACCGAAGACAAAATAACCCAACTGAATGGAAAATTCTAAAAGTATGAAGCAAAAAACATTTTTGAATCCAGTAATTATTATACAACAACTTAAAGCCACCATGAGTACGAACAGACCGTGGATTGCAGTAAGTTTTTACTTGCTGGCCACCGATTACCGACTGCGGGCCAAGCTGCAAGTTTGTTACCATTTTTGTCGCGACTGTACATTTTTTAGACTGTGGCGATTGGAGAGGGGAGAGGTGGTGGTTGGTATTCCGGGTCCGTCAGTATTCCTCCCGTGATGATTCCCTCCAACGTTAGAGCACAGTCGAGATTCTTCTTGAGGAGCAATCCCGTTTTAACGGGTCTCCCGATGGAAAATAAAAATAGTCGGGTGTGGCTGAGCAAGGGATGTGTCGATGGATGGGTTTTGCGTATGCTTATGCCGGTATTACGAGGTCGTAAAAAATCGGACGTCTGCAGGTCTTGGACGTTTATCTTGCAGCGTCGTTCGCCGACCTTCTTGACGTTCCCGAAGTCGTCTCTCCTGTTTCACCACGGATATAGCGGTTCTCTTCGATTTCTTCTTTAAGGTGGTTGGAGCGATCTTTAGTTCATGTACAGATTTGCGTGAAACTTTGCATAAGTGTTCTCATTTGTGATAGCTGTATGGATAAAAGTGTAAAAAAAATTGCATCACCATACCGATTTGGTTTCTTGGCCATTCAATGCTATTTTAACCCGTGGTTTTTATGGTATACATGACCTATATGTATCGTAATCATTTGATTGTTTATGTACAGATTTTCTTCTAAACGCGAAAAAATTCATTTATTATTAAGTTAATGGTTTGAGGCGTAACTTTATGGAACTCCTTCATGATTGAAAAGAAAAAACTTTGTTCAGTTCCACATAAAATAATTTTAATGACGACCTAGGTTTCGTCGCTGAGCGACATCATCAGGTGGTTTACAGAACATTTTTCCACAACATATGGGTACACTGGGGGGAATTTGAGGGGGTAAAGGTTTGGAAGAGAGAAATGTTCTGTAAACCACCTGATGATGTCGCTCAGCGACGAAACCTAGGTCGTCATTAAAATTATTTTATGTGGAACTGAACAAAGTTTTTTTCTTTTCAATCATTTATTATTATTTAAATTGTTGCAAAGTTCACGAAAAAGGGTCCGGTATTCGAAGAAAAAAAACATGAATAAGGCGCCTAAAACTTTTGTCGTATCATTGAAATTGAGAAATTAAGAAATAAATAAATTAAATTATAATTCTTGGGTTCTATCCGTTACCTCAATGACTCACGACTGCCACTCCAGCCACCTAAAAACGCTCTTTGCGATGGGATGAATTTTACTGTATTTTTAACGGAATTTTTTTTAGTATGGGCCGAATTCCGAAAATTTATCGAAATTTCAATATTTATTTTTGAGTTTCCACCGACAAACAGTGGCGTAACAACGGCAGGGGTTTGGACAAGAGTACCAAGATGCATGAATTTCCCGTTGCCCGCTTATTCATCAACTATTACAAGCTATCATTACACATTCACAGTTCAACTTTACAGTTACGTATGCCTCGTCAATTATGTACCCCGCAGTACTCCGAAGTGATTCACAAGACTCACTCAAGTGAACGAGTCATTGAGGTGGCGTGATCCAAATGATTCGAGTCAATAAAAATAATCATTTGTCCCACCTCTAGTTCAATGGGTGTGATCTCAAACAGTTGGTCCTTCTTCCCAACGAGCAATCTAAGTTATATGCGGCAAATAACTCTTGAAATCACTGAGACTACTTCTCTGATGAAGATGTATCAATATCTTTCCTCAGAGCAAGAAAGGGAAGCATTTCTGAATATCATGAGATAAAAGATTTGCTGCCGTCACTAAGTTGGAACATGTTTTAAGGGCCATTATGGCCCCCATCGTATTTCGAGCATCGTTTTATAGAGGTCCGAACATAAAAATACTGTCCAAAGCTATTTTTCATGATCTTATTTAATCTGGTTTAATGAATCTCATGATCTGATTTTATTTCTAACAGCATTTCAATCATACTTTCATCTGTATTTTATTAGCTGATAAGTCCGAATTTTTCCTTATTTCTTTTCTTGTACAGTACTTTACTTATAAAGCTCTCTGGAAATTAAATAATTTTTAAATTTCAAGAAAAATTTAAAAATCTTAATTCGAAGTTCCCCATCAAAAGTTTCTTTCTGAAGGTATTTCTTTGCAACAAATAGGATCGATCAATTTAAAAATCTTATCTAATTTACTCTCTATGGTTAACAATGGTAAATAAGATTTTCCCGTACTACTAATCATTAGCATTAAAAAATCTGCAAACGAAATGGAGTATTCACCAGCGACCGGATATTTTATTATATTCATTATTCCGGAAAAAAAATTTATAATTCATAGTTTTTAACGCAACCAAATCCTTCCAAAATCTCGATGTAATATTAGCAGAATAAACGCCAAAAAAATTAAAATTGGAAATATTTTAAATATGAGGTCCCAAATTTGAGAATGAGGAACCATGAAAATATTAGTAAGATGAAAGTTTTAGAAGCCGGAAATCGCATATTGAATAAAATGAGCGAAAATAAATGTTCGTCTGCAAGATTCGTCATAGATACATTCGTTAGGTTCTTCATGATCTATCCTCATCCCATACCTCTCACACCCCACATACCTATGACGCCCCACCATTGATTGTAGTCTAGATCAGTCTAATATTATTTGGAAACCATCTCACGTAAGAGTAAAAAAGTATGAAAATGTTCATCTACATCCACATTTTCAAATAAAAATTGAAAATGTTTTGTTGATCTTATATTGAGTCTTAAGAACCTTATTGATGATTTTTTTAGGCTAAACCACATCATATGGAAAACAAATACTATGAGTATTTCTTCCATTTTCTTTTATTGCTTTTGTTTCATTCTTGAGTAAGGAACTTTGTCGAACACCTCTCCTTATGTTTGCTGCTTTCATGCATTCACTTCTATTTTATTTCATTCTTCTACGTCTTGGGCAAATATGTACAATCTAAAAGATCTAGCTATCAGCAATTTATTTCCTGCCTTACTCACTCGAAATTATATCTCCTCCTCGACTTCTTAATTCTTCTTTGCAAATAAAAAGAGGCCCTCTTGAAACACTGAAATGTACACACTCCAATTCGGAAACTGCCGCCTTTGGCTTTCAAATTCATTCAAAGCCTAATTAATCAGTCTCGCATAGTCAAATGACGCAAAATGCTTCCACACACACTTCCACACACTCAGTTTTCTCACTCATTTTATTTGATATGCACTTGACGGGAGTGAAAGAAACGACTCATTCATCCGTTGTTGAAGAAATGCGAAACGAATACGGAAGTCTGAGAACGAATGTCCGTCTCAAAGAGTCTTCTTGGTGTCATACCCAATTGATGCCCATGTTAAGCGGATTTTGAAGGACAGATGGCTCACGTCATGAGTAGCCTCAAGTGTCATTTGCTCTCAAGAAAACGATGTCGACAGAGAAACCTCTCTCGCGTCAGCATTTGGGAATAAGATAGCGCTTTGTTAAGGAGGTTCATTGGTTTCACTCAACGTAAGATAATTCGACGAAACTTGCTGGAAGTATTATTTATGTTGTCTTAAATCTCCCTGATTTTTTTCAGAATTTTTTACTGCAGAGTACTTAAGATATTTGATCGAGAAGTGGACAAAAAATTACATGGGTTCTCATGGGAACACAAGGTACGAGTAGCTTAATTCATCAAAAAGAACCTTTTTCTAGTTTAGAATATGAAAAACAAAAATAAAGTATATCAAATGGTTTTCATACATTATTCTATCGATGATTTAAAATATTTTTGTTTTTCTCATTCTTAACTAGAAAACGTTCTTTTCGATGAATAAAGCTAGTCGCACATCGCGTTCCCATAAGAACCCATGTAATTTCATGCCCACTTCCACTTCAAATATCCTAAGAAATCTGCGGTAAATAATTTTGAAAAAATTCAGGTAGCTTTAGAAAAAAATAATTAATGCTTCCAGCATGTTTCGTCGAATTCCCTTAAGTTGAGTGAAACCACCGAGCGTCCTTAAGCCCTTTCGTTCTTGAGCTTCGCGACGCTCAGTTTATGCCCTAGACACTTAGACAGGGATATCCCCACGCGAACTAACCTTCAAACAGGCTGAAAATATAAAAAAGAAAACTGAAAATAAAGCCATCTGTGTTCTCACTTGAATGAAAATGGTAAGGACAGTGACGACATCGAACGGTAAATATGCCGAGGAAAGCTATGACAAAGGTTCTACAGTCTACACCCAGTAATTCTTTGGAGCATGCGAATATCTAGTGAACCAAAAGCAAGAGTGTTCTCAAGACTGGTAGAAAGTTGTTTCATCAATAGTTCGGAAGTCTGGACGATCTCGGAAGATATGAAAATAAGGCTGAACACAATTGGATGCTGATTTCTGAAGGAGATGCTGTGGCGTAACACTTTACGGACCATGTTCCACATATAGTGAAGTGAGGGAAAGAAAGGGAGCGCAAATGACATCGACTGCAAACGTAGTAAAAAATTGTAATTGCAAAGACGTATGGTGAGAATGACAGAGTTTCAAAAGTGTGTTTTTATTGGATAGTGGGAGATATAGGAAGAAAGAGGAGCCAGCCAAAAACAACTAGGTGGAAATAAGGGCGTGAAGCAGGCATTATAAGTGAGGGAGAATTGGGTGAAGACGACTGGTGGAGCAGAAGATGCATGGATGAAGATAAACGGACCCTGCGGCTGTAAAAAAAATATCGCTGCATTGATCGATTGATTGAAAATAAAAACCAACGTCGTGATCGAATGAAAACATTTTCCATGAAGTTCTAACATTTTATTTTGTAGTGAGGTACCGACTCTATTACTCAGTTGATATGGATTTTTTTTAAATGAGGACATGTAAGCACGTCTACCGTCCCTAACATACCGTAAACTTACAACATTTCGGGTTTCCATCTGTTCCATGATTGACGTTTCGACTAAGGTGACCGACTCTCCCGTATTTCCCGATACCTCCCGTATTTCACCCTATTTTTTCACGACCTCCCGGCTCCCGTATTTTCTGTCTCTTTTGGGTGAATTTCTCCCGTATTTTTTCGTCAATTAAAATCATTCAGTTTCAATCATTTAAATTTTGGGCAAACGGTCGAAATTCGTTTAAACGTTCGAGAGAAGACGAAATTGATTCTATATCGAGTTTTTCTATCGATTATCTCGTTTAGAAATGACCAACCAAAGAGTTTAAATTTCATTGTCTGTTTAACCAATGAACGCGTACTTACTTTCTTTCTTTGTGTTGCTCAGCTGGTGGTGCTTTGGCGTGATTTGGTTTCACTCTACATCACCTGTGAACCGTATAGGGGCTAGAGTTTATAAATCAACTAGCTAAAGGTACCCGTTGAAACGGGTGTGAAAAACAATGAATTTATTATATACACAAAAGCCACAAAACCTGAAGAATATTTAGTGGTATTCCTTGAGTCGTCTTCTGAGTGAATGAACTTAATCGCTTCCCTTGTGCACATACATATACTTACATTCAACACAAAGGAATCACAAAAGAAATAACAAAATCCGAATTTCAAAGTTTGGATTAAAGTGAAAACAACAAAAGAAAAGTTAATCATAATTTGCTAACGTTGTTAGGTTGTAACATAAGTTGTTTTTATATGAATTTTAGTTAATCAATATTTTATTTTTATTTGTCACAATGTTTATCTCCACCTCCCTCTCCCAGCATGATTTATTGTAGACATTTATGTCATCTACCGTGGCATCACAAAATTTTGGTAGCATTAATTTTCTATAAATGCCACCCACTTCAATAATCGCCACGAGGTGGATCGTCCCACTCCTCTCTGCTGTTCTTCTCCGCTCGAAGCTCTGGACCCTGTAGACCCCCTCAGCCAAGTCTTCCTTCTTCATAACCGTCTCCTTCTCCAACGCCATTCGGAGTTTCTCCTTAAGACTAGGCATCTACATATAAATAGAATTAGAGAAACGTTGAAAGGAAAATATGCGTTGGATAATTGCATCTATGCTTGGGACGAACACACGCAGATGTACACTTTTATTCTATTTGATGAAATTAAAGCGGAAAGTGAAATTGAACTTAGTTAAAGCAAAATAAATAATGGATGAATTAATAATGAAGGGGATAGTGGAATTGTAATTAGTTAAATAAAGTTAAATGAATATATACTTCATTTGAAGGATATTGGTAATAAATTATTGCGACAAATAGAAACAGATGCACAAATTAATAATGAGACTTGAGTTGAGTAGAATTGAACTTAGTTAAATTTAAATAAAAACAGTGAAACGGTGAAATATACAAATGTAAAGGACATTTGTACAAATAGTTGGGGAATGATAGAAACAGATACACAATTTCGCTTTATACAGTTTAGTGAATATGATCACGACACGTCAAGTTGAATTGTAACTAGTACAATACTACAATATTAAACGTTTTTGTCAAAGCATACCTCACGGTTTTTCTACAAAAAGGGTGGTGGAGCGGGCGACCAGCAGGAAGCGGCAGAGTGCAGTGGGTCTGAGGGGGCACGTGGCGGTTCTGCAGGCGGTGCGGGCGACCTGCAGGAAGCGGCAGTGTGCAGTGGGTCTGAGGTGGCTCGTGGCGGTTCTGCAAGGCGGCTAGCCTAGGAGATGGTTGGTGAATGGTGATGGCTGGCGAATGGGTAGAAGCGGCGGGCGTGAACGATGGAGAGAGAATGGAGATTCCCGAGTACACCTTTCCCTTAAAATACCAGTTACGAAATGGCTTCCAAAGTCACTTAGTAATGCGGTAGGACCGGAGAGGAGGCAGTAATTTCGTGGGGGATAAATCGAGCTTATTCTGGACATTTGGACATGAAGGCGGACTTTCCGCATTTTCCCCCAGATTAGTCCGGCATTATTTTATTTTGTTCTTTGCATGAAGTAGCATATCGTAGTATTCATAAATAAACAGTATCAGTAATATTAACCGCTAGATATATCTATAGCATTTCTCTGCATGTTTGTATGTTCTTTTACGTATCACTCTCCCAGTTTCCGGTTGGACTGCGCACTGTTCTCCTGACTGCTTTTGGCCTGCGCCTAGCGCCAGGGGGAGCGTGCGAGGTTCTGATTTGTTCTGGGACGAGTGCTGCATGCCTGGTGTGGAATCACCCCGTGCCACACACCCTAGTGGTGGCTTGCACGGTACATCGTAGATGTAGATGTAGATTCCAAGACCCTCTCCTCCCGAATCGTCATTTTCCGAGCTCTCACTATATCAGATGAATACGCGTCAGCAATAATTCCTAGACCATTTTGAGTTGAACCCTTATTCCATTCACGGATGATATTTTTCTTCCAACGAGCCATTTTTTAAGTAAAAAATTAATACAATTTACTCAATATCCACCAGGAAACAGTTACCGGAATTGCCTTTTAAAAAAAAGGCTTTTCTTCTTCTCTCCACTGTTGTAAGTGGTGATTTCCTCCCCCGAGATCAGCTCCGGGTCAAACCTTTTGGGGAGATACACTTGCGACCTCCGCTCACCATGGGGCCCTCGTAGGTTAGCGCGTAGTGACTTCCCGTATTTCGTCTCAGTTTTTGTTAGCTGTAAAATGTTGTAGAATTGGGCAAGGAAAAGTAGCATTTAACAAGATTAAGGAACTGGTGATAGCAAGGAACATCAAGATGGATATTAGGAAAAGATTTGCAAAATGCTTTATATGGAACATTGTGTTGTATGGATGCGAAACGTGGACGTTGAAGAAGAGAGAAGAAAAGTACTTAGAAAGCTTTGAAATGTAGCTATGGTGACGAATGGAGTTAAGATTGGATGGAAAGATAAAATCACGAATGAAGAAGTGCTAAGGAGGATTGGAGAAGAAAGAAGTATACTGAGAGAAATAAAAAAGAGAAAGGCAAAATGGATAGGACATATTTTAAGGAATAACTGCCTACAGAAAATAATAATAGAAGGGAAAATAGAAGGGAAGAGAGGAAGAGGAAGGAGGAGGTACGGAATGCTGAGGGATATAAAAGAAGGAAGGAGTTATGCGGAGATGAAGAGAGAGGTCCAGGACAGAATGCTGTGGAGACAAAGCTACCGTTGAAACCTGTCTACGGACAGATGCACCAATGATGATGGTGAAAATGTCGTCCTTCTCCCCAACCTTCAAATTTTATATTATAATGAATTAAAAATGTTAAAAATTGAAAAAAGAAGAAATTTTCAAGTGGGTATCTTCATGTACAAACTTTTAAAAACTGAAACTCCTTCCTACATTTTCCAATCTTACACAGATAATTGAATGAAAAAAACAAGGAATACCAGATACAAAAAAAAATTAATTGTTCCCTGTCACAACACTACTATGTATCACAATTCATTTTACATCAATTCATGATATGTATGGAATTCGATTCCCCAAGAGTTGAAGGATATCACATCATTTAATAATTTAAAAAAATGTTTGTTTTCATTTTATTTTCATGAAACTTGAATTGTATCAGAATGAGGAACTTGCTGTTTATGGGTTTTTGTGCTCATCAAATCTATTTCGATTGTTGTATAGCTATTGTATAATTTTGTATTGTTGAAAATCACTAAAAATTATATTTGTTGAAAATTACTATTGTGAAGTTGAGAGTTGAAAATAGAGATTACTGCGTAATTTTGGAAATCTTTATAAGAAATGTTTGTTTTCATTTGTCTTTGATGAAATTTGACACATGAATTTACATAAGAATTTGTAATCTTTGTTTTTCAGTACACCGAGTGTTTTATGATTTTGTTATCATTGTTCATTATACCGAGTGTTTTATGATTTTGTTATCATTGTTCATTATACCGAGTGTTTTATGATTTATTTCAATGTAGTACTTTCTCTGTCCGAGTGTTTCTGTAATTAAATAGGCTCCAAAGGATATGCTCCTAGAGCCAATAAAATTTATTTATTTATTTATTTATCGAGGCACGTGGTACATACATACGATGGTGGCTTGCACACGTAGCTTGGTGTTGAAATCCATCTAAAGAGATGAGAAAAAAAGGCGTCGAGAATCGGGGGGGGGGGGGGAGTTGGTCCCTCTCCTCCCTTTCCACCCCGACCCACCGAGCGGACGCACAGAATTTTCCCCCAACCCTAAACCCTCCTCCCCCTCCTCACTCGTTCCCTACCCGTCCCCCCCCCCTCACCAAAAAAAAGGGGATAGTTCTTGAGTGTGTCTTACCCGCATTCGTGAAGTTTTATTTTTCTCCGCAGTCCCTTCCTTCCTTCTCCGCTTTCCTTCGCTCCCGGATTCCCTTCCCCCTCCTCCCTCCATTGGACCGCTATGTTCAGTTGACCGTATTTCTCTTCCTTCCTCATCTTACGAAATCCGACATCCTATGGTAGAAACTAACATGATCATGAGAATAAAATTAGGGAAATATACTGCAGAAATGACAGGTATAAAATGTCATTTTGCCCGCGGACGATAAGGGACCATAATAGCTGCCAATGAAACATTTAACTAGGTTTGTCGATAGGTAGTATAGCTAGTTATTTGATTTACTCCCTAATACTTGTATCCTTATCTGCTACCTATTACTAACAGCACGGCGTGTATGTTTTCAGTACAAGTCTTGCATCTCTGTCCATTTCAGGTAGTTGCTAAAAACATAAATACATACAGTCTCTCTATGTTGGTAGCATACCTATAGTGTAGTTCATGAATGTGAAATTTCGCCTCTTAACGAGTATTTGCAGGTCTTTGCTAGTGCATCAATAGCCGCAGTTGCATTGACTTTAATAGGGTATAGAGTAATGCATGCTCGTGGTAACTGTTGAAATGTGGTTGCAGGTATGGTTCTTTCCTGATAAAAGATACACTCAAAACTAAAAAGATTTCTTTCACAGAATTAGCATGTTGAAATCAACAGATTACACCCTTAACAATCAAACTAATAAACAGCTCTAACTATGTTAACAATGGATGATAAATAAATAATATTAGCTCGCAGGCTTCCGCGGATGTAGTGTTGAACTGTTTAATCTTTCGGGATTCATTCCGCGATGTTTAAAATTGCAAAAAAAAACAATATTTCGCTAGTCCTCCTGCCAGCTTCATCAGGTTAACTGAACTGATTCTTTAGTCTCGCTTCTCTTTATATATATGAGTGAGGACTCCCATTGTTGCCGGAATTTTAAATTTGAAAAATTCGTTTAAGCTTTCTACTCAATGTGTAACCGTCTTCTCGGTTGACGTTGAAGAGACCAGAGAACGTCAACCGAGAAGACGGTTACACATTGAGTAGGAAGCTTAAACGAATTTTTCAAATTTAAAATTCCGGCAACAATGGGAGTCCTCACTCATATATATAAAGAGAAGCGAGACTAAAGAATCAGTTCAGTTAACCTGATGAAGCTGGCAGGAGGACCAGCGAAATATTGTTTTTTTTTGCAATTTTAAACATCGCGGAATGAATCCCGAAAGATTAAACAGTCAATAAATAATATTAATAACAACAAATAATATTAAATATATTAATAACATCTATTAATTTGAGTAATTGCTTTATTTCCAACAGTAACTCACCCCCTGCCACACACCCTTCTTGAGGTGGCTTGCAGAGTATTATGTAGATGTATCTATATATAAGGCAGGCACTGCGTTACAGGATGTGATTTGTTACTGACAATGAGTTCTCTGAGATGCCAAGGGCAGGGTGGACGAACGTGACTCTAGTAACTCTAACCACCAGTATCTATTTGGAGCAGCACCTCATCGTCCATTCCTTCTCAGAAATTCCTTATCGTGAGATAAGAGTGACCGCGGGACGTGCTTGGTGTGCCTTTAGTGACTTCATTACCCCGATAGCTCTCGGTGCACCAGCGGAGTACTAATATGAGATACGCGATTCAAGTGGCAGAGTCCGCACACCTGAGTGTCTGGGCGCTAAAGAGTTGAAACTAAGGCGAACACACAGTATGGCAAATACATAATATGTTCTTAAGGTAATTCCACCGTAAAGTGACTTAAATGTCGTTGTATTCAAATTCTCTTTACTTGTAGAAAAACAAGTACTCCACATTATATTGAGAACAAAATGCTACCTTTCCATACAATTTTTCTCGCAAATAGAGCTTTAAATTCCGTGGTGTTCAATGTGAGAATGAAAAACAAACACGAGGAAAATTGTGTATTTCCGTATATTTTTCACGCAAAACTGTTTGCAGGAAGGGAAAATTCCCGAGAAATGGAAAAAATAAATAATCTCTTGGAGGAAAACACCCTCGACGACGATGCGCATGCAAAGACAATACAGTGATAGACATGGAGAACACGGAGATACGTAAAAAGGACACTTAGTAATTAACTTACAGGACGTTTCGACGGTCGAGTCGTCATCGTCGGCGGTTAAAAAAAGGGTGCTCATATAAAGTATATTTGCGGAATAATCTGCATATTTTGCTCGTTAATTTTGACTTTCATAAGGTAACGCAAGTCAGAACCGAAAGCAGGGTTTTCAAACCAAAGAAAAAAAGGTGGAATTTAGTATGTATTTGTTTTGACTCACACCATCTCATACAGTCGCGGTGGAATCTCCTCTTCGGGTCAGCAGTCTTCGGGTTTTAGGAGCGTCTACCTTTGGAAGGCCAATGAGCGGGGTGGCGCAAGGCAGTCCCTAGGGATCAAAGACCAGCCTAAAAAGGTTCGGCTTGTTCTTTGTTCTTGAAAGAACCCAAGAACTTGAGTGATGCCCAACAATTTTACGAGGTCCTTCCTATTTACGGCCAGCTGTGGCCTCCTTGGGGTGAGATGACGGATGAGTTCGCCATAAAGTTCGAGGTGGTCTTACCCATAGAGTTATTAAGGTACTATACTAAGGTCTTGAACTATATACTCTAAGGTCTTACCAGCAGTGTATTAGCGGGTCTTCCGCGCAGGGCACCACCCTCCACCCGGCATGCGAGCTTCCGCTCATCGCCGGGGAACGGAAGGCTTCGGGGAATAGGAAGGAAAAAAGGATAGGGAAAGAAGAGTAGTGGAATGGGTAGCTTCCGGCCCCACAGTCATGTATAGGCTATGGGGTAGAAAACGGAACGCGAAACAACCTATAATCTCTAGAGTTTGCTGTGGTGAGTTCTATAAATAAGAAAACACCGGATCGGCAACTGGTCGTCCAGCCCAGTCCGCTAGATTGGTCTTACCAGCAATAGACATATTACACGAAAAGACATTCCCCAAAACTCAGGCTATCATCCTTTCTGCATTTTCACCGCATCTGGAAACCAAATAGATGGCCATGCCATTCCATGGTGGGAAAACGTATCCCGTAATTTATTCTCATTCTCCCTCTTATAGTTGACTCAGAAGTTCCCGGGGAATAAAAAAGCAGCCGAAGCAGTTTCAAACTTCACAACACCGCGAGAAGGAGAAGGGATGAAGAAGAAATCAAGACAAGAAAAGAAAAGGAGGAGAGAGGAGATGAAAAGAAAAAAGAAGTGGAAGGAATGCTGGGAATGCTGAGAAGGAGGAAGAAGAAAGAAGACAACTTTGTGACAGAAATACTAATAAGAAAATAACAATTGTAAAACAATCAAAGAAAATCGCAAGACACCCGATGAAGAAATCAAAGGAGAAAACCAAATAATTTATTTTTAATAATAATACACTTTGTATAAATAAATGTAATGAAAAAACATTGAAACTTGAACTACACTTGTAAAATATGAACCAATTGTAAAAAAAAGTAAAATTTAGGAAATTGGGGGTTTAATAATAGGCACCCCAAATATTATTGTAATTGAAACAATAAAGAGGAACTCCGCCCTACCCTTGCAAGGGAAGACGGAGTGGGAGGGAATTGGTGTTCTAATTCTCTCTCTTTTAATTTAAAAAAAAATTAAAAAATTTTTAATTCTTCATATAAGATTTCAGATATGCCACCATGTGAAGAAAATTGGGATGACCCGTCAGAATTATCATATACCTATGAACCAACTCCGCACCTGGAAAACCAACCATTATTGAGGTAAAGCTAATTGGTATTTATAGTCAATATTATTTATTATATTTTCATAAATTTTACTTTTAAAAATAGAAAAATACGGTTATTTAATTTAGAATGTCTTCCACAGGACGATGCATGGAGCGACGAAATAAGAAAGAAAAGCTTTTTGACAAGAAGAACGGATGAATATGATACAATTTCATTCCGGACATTCCGGGAAATTCAGAAAAAGCATACGCAGACATAAGATCAGAGTTCAACAGAAAAACAAACAGGTATGAGAGATAAATACGAAAAAGTGATAACAGATGAATTCGGGATTATCAAGCAGTGGCAGGAATACATTGAAGATCTCTATAGAGGACAAGAGTTGGATGAAAACATCTTAGAAAACGAATAAAGCATGGAAGAGGATTTGATTGGACCACCATTACTAAGAGAAGAATTTGACAGGACACTAAAATCGCTGAAAGATCATAAAGCTCAAGGAGTAGATGAAATTCCGGGAGAGATTTTAAAATCTCTTGGTAGAAAGGCAAAAATTGTCTTTTCAAAATGATCTGTGAAATGTACGATAAAGGAATAGTGCCAGGCTACTTTAAGAATATACACATAATATCTATCCCTAAGAAGAGCACAGCACAAAAATGTGAGGATTATAGGACCCTAAGCCTGGTTTCCCCTGCTTCAAAAACACTTACTAGAATAATATATCACCGAATTGAAAATAAAATTGAAGAAAATCTGCAAGATGACCAGTTTGGTTTCCGAAGGAGCCGGTGCACAAGAGAGGCCATTTAGCCTGAAGACTAATTGTGGAAAAGACGATGAGATTTAATAAAAAGGTAGTCATAGCCTTTATTGACATTGAAAAAGCCTTCGATTACATCAGTTGGAACGCCATGTTTAAAGTCCTTAAAGAAGCCAAAATAGACTACCGAGATAGGAGTATAATTCTCCAACTTTATGAAAACCAGGAAGCTATCCTAAGTGTAGACGGAATAAAAGCAAAGATCTCTCGAGGTGTTAGGCAGGGATGCAGTCTATCCCCAATACTGTTCAATCTGTACATGGAACAGGCAATGAAGGAATTTACAGAAACAAGTAAGAATGGAATAAAAGTGAATGGTAACATTTACACAACTATCCGATTTGCAGACGACATCGCACTTTTAGCAACCAGTGACAATGAGCTACAGGATGCATTACATGAAATGAACCAAAATTTTAAAAATAACTGGGACATGAAAATAAACAAAAAGAAAACTAAAATAATGAGATGCAGTAGAGATGGACTAGATGAAGCCGGGGTATATCTAGACGGAGAAAAACTTTCGCAAGTCACTACATTTAAATATCTGGGTAGCTGTAACACATCTGATGGTAGCTGCTCAGCGTATGTGACAAGCAGGATAGCACAAGCAAAACAAGCTTTTATCAAGAAGAAAACTCTCTTGACATCAAATAATTTTTCTCTATCAACCCGGGAAAAATTTGTTAAAACGTATGTTTGGAGTATGTGTACCTATGGCTCAGAAACTTGGACTCTGAGAAATGCAGAGAGGAAAAAGCTGGAGTCCTTTGAAATGTGGTGCTTGGAGAAAACAATAAAAAATATCTTGGACACAAAGGGTTACCAACCTGGAAGTATTACAAAGAACTGTGGAGGGACAAACACTGCTAAACTCAATATGTAAAAGAAGAAACGTAATGATTGGACACCTACTACGTCACTCCGAGTGGATGACAACGTTAATGGAAGGAGTGGTAGAGGGCCGTGCTGGAAGAGGTAGACCAAGAAAAGAATACCTGGAGGAAAACTTAGCAGGAAGAAGATACATAAGTGTAAAGAGACTTGCTATGGAAAGAAGAAATTTGGATGCCCACCAACATTAGGGTTGAGGAGAAGAAGAATAAGATGTCAAACAGTGCATCGGCATACTCATGGTTCGATGTAGAGGTTAAGGGTTCATCCTCGGGTCCCTCTACTTCTGGAGGTACAAGCATGGACCTTGCTTCTTCTTACAATGATCGCAGTGGTTTTCAAGATAATTTTGTCATGCTCGAAAGCGAAACCGATGGGTCAGAATAAACTAGTAGTCTATTAACATCTTCCAATGTTCTTATTCTGAAACATTTTTGCCAAAGTGTTTTATTAATTTTAATAGAAGCTCCTTTCGATAGCTGGCTAATGGTCTATGCTAAATTCTGCAGCATTACACGGAATATGTGAATGAGATCCTCATCAAATCCTACGATTCATGCAGTCTTAGCAGGATCTTCAAAGAAGCGCCGAGCCGTGTTCATATCGTTGGTGTCACCTGAACCAGCTTTTGGTTTTTCCACCATTAAATCCATTTCTGCCTGAAAACGCTCTTGTATGAGTTTCTTAGTAATCTGAACAATTACATGATCTTTCTTCCCCACTTGCCACTTCCTTAGAGACAGTTTGTACGAAAGATGCAACAGAAACTCGTATAAAGCGAATCAGTGCATGCAGCGATGCAATTCCAAACTGCAAAAATTCCAATTAGACCGATAATTTTGAAATGCCATCAATGTCATTGACTTGAGGTTTCATTACGATTGTATTCCCATTGAGATAGCTGCCATTTCCGTGTAACTATTTTCAACGTGATAGCGAGTTAATTAATACCCTAGCGTTACATTGTATCGTTGAGTTAATAGTGATATCTGTATCGCCATTGTTTAAGTTGTTATTTGCCTTCCGTTACAAAGTATCACTGATCGTGAATACTTATCAACACATAGGTATTGTTGCTGTAATTGGGTCCACCGTAAAGTCAGAGGCTCACATTTTGTTTTGTATGATGATCGTTAGTTCATTTGGTTCATTTGTATATAAACTCGAAAGATAAATTTAACGATTAGTTTCTCTTTGGCATACAGAACTCAGTTAAAGTAGAACCTCTACTTCAAGGACCTTCTATAACATGCCCTGCTATGTATTTTCATACATTTGCAGTATGTCTTATGCTAGTCGATCTGTGAAAAAATAAATTGGGGGTAATCGGGCATTTAGCGCTGATAACAGGATTTGAAAATCGTAATTTTAAGCCTCAAATTAAAATGCTCTTATGGCGGAATGGTGTCGTTCCTCACTTCAACATTTTATTTCTCGAGATTTTCCTCGACAATGCTACCTCATAAACGACTACATGGCGATTAAATAATCAACGGGTACAGTGAATTTTTTTCAGGTTGCCTTATCGGCCATTTAATGAACATTTATGATTGAAAAGCGATGAAGAGTCTAATTTTCGTTCTGTAGCCGCCATATTGAAACAAACTTGGGCAATAATTTAAGGTGACCATCCGTCCTCCTTTAGGGAGGACAGTCCTTCTTTTGTAAGTTCTGTCCTCCCTCGAAAATTGTCCTCTTTTTCGATATTTGAAGACTAATCTGTAAATTTCTGTATTTGATCGCTGCCAAGCCGGTCCATTACACGTGATGTGACGTATATGTACTTTATATGACGATTCGTCAAGACTCGGTAGGTACAGTGCGGCGAGACGCAATCAACATGTTGAAATGAACAGGTTGAATGGGAAAATCAACATGTTGAAATTGATAAAAGATGGGTGGAAATATTCAGCCATTTCAAATATAATCATATTTCTTGTGAGCATTTATTTGTACTGGTTCAATTTACGCTGTGCTACCCTGGAACTATTGCAGCAGTATAAAGAGTTTTTTTCAATTGGTAATGATTTTTTGGCAAGTGAAAAATCGAAATTGAATGTTGATACTCTAGCTGTAGCTCTTGCCGTAAAATTCGATATGAAAGGTAATTTTTGTTCAGATATTTCCAATATATTGTTAGAAGATAACACATTGATTAAAAATATTCATTCATTGGAAAAGTACTCATTTAAATAATAATTGATATGTATGCAAGCATAAACACAATATCAACGGTCACAAATGTTTTTATTATGCATTTATCATATTATATGTAGTGTATTATTGTTGCAATGGATGAAATGTTTCTTTTATTTACGATATTTGCATTTTTTTCATTTGCGTCCTCCTTTTCATTGTAAAAAAGTTGGTCACCTTAGCAATATGCAATGCATTATTTTACGGGAAGAAGGCTAGTTACTAATAAAACTAATATCGGTGGAAATTGAAGTAAAACGCGCTTAGTAACTATAGTTATTGGAATTGACGCGGTATACCGCGTCGTGACTCAATGAGTAAATCGTTTTGTTCGTGCAAAAACTAACATTGCATTTTATAAATATTGCTTTGGAAGTATAGAAAATTTGAAAGTCAGCAGGTGATTTAGAAATAAGATGTGAGAGGTTGAATTACAAAGATGCAACTTTGAGACAAGTTACACAATTTATATCCATAAAAATTTTAGGTGAAGTTGGCAGGACCTATTTTTTTGATGTTTTCATAAAAAAGGATGTATTGTAAACCTGCACCTAGTATAATTACTCAACTATATCCGATTATATGACATTTTAATCTTTAAAAATATATTTTCAGTAAAATTTTAGTTTTTTTATACTTACTAACTATTCGGCAATTTGCAACACTTTATTTAATCAACATGGAGATTACATTGCATAAAAGTATACTACTTACATTCATGTGATGATTCCATCTTATAAAATATGATTCAATTCAATCCAGTATAGTATTGGCAGTGATTTTAACCCACTATTGCTGCGCTTTCAGTCGATGCACATGGTACTTGAGCAACAGTCACTTTGAAAGTGATTGTTACGCGCAGGTGCGCACCTGTGTAACAATCGGCATTGTTTTCCTGCACTTTGATATATACTTCTAACACCTAGCTAATAAAAATAATAAATCTAATTAAGACTTCATTTTTCTCAACTTGGCCAGCTTTTTGGGTTTTCGTCCCACTGCGCGCCGTGCCCTTCTCGACAACAATCGTTTTCATGGAAATAGATTATGGAAACAATGAAAACATCTTTTACAACTCATAATGTCGATTTTTTGCTAAAGTAATTGGCTTGCGTTATTTTGGATGAATCATATAATTATCATTGTGAAATAAATCTTTGTTTCGGGTGTTTTATTGTCAAGCCGACCGGAAACTCATACGTCAACTCATCATGCATCAAAAGCTGCGAACTGACCAAGCAAATGACATCGTTGCCAAAACTTCGAAAGTATCATTTTTAATTATATTTTATTGTAACGCCAATAATGGGTGTTTTCCAATCACCTTTGAGCAGATTAGCGTACATTGTAGCGCATGGAAACACGGAATTCAAGACGACGACTGCGCTGAAGTGGAGAGCGGAGGTACTATAATTTGAATGCTCAAAAGCATTTTCACTTTCGCTGACGATGCAATAAAAGGTGTGTCTTCGTAATGAGTGAACTGCATGATTTCAATTTTCATTCCAATGATAACCTTACGAATTATCTGCTGTGAACATAGATATGCTCACTTTTTCTAGTTCCGCTTCAATTACGTGAGGAATATCAGTTGCAGTAAAATGTATTCATGCGTTGACTTGCTCGTAAGGAAATGCTGCAACCGGTTAATGCACCAACCTGGTTTGCGTAACTATCGCCCCCTGCTACCCTAAGAGATTCTTTAAAAAATTCCTATACATTTTGTGATTATGGCAATTCCCAGAGTGATTATGGGACAATGACCACAATCATTACCCAAATATAGGACTAAGAATACAGTTATTAAAATAATTTGCTATATTAATGATTGAAATAAACGTAGTTCCATAGTGTTGTTTCTAAGTGAATAATGCTGGCACCAGTTTTGTCATTGGACAATAAAACAGTTGTGTTTATATAGGTTAGATATATGATTAGCAATGTGTTGTTATCATTGTGTCGGTGACTATCCACACAGCACGGGATATTCTATTTTCATCCCCAATATTCCTATTTGGTCCCAGGGACATTGCGAACCATTATAGCATATTCCAATAATATTCGAAAATGGTTCGCATGGGAATATTCCATTGAGAATATTCTAGGAATATTCTATTATGGTTTGCATGAGAATATCCCCGTTGCGAATATTTGACAATATTCTAGGAATATTCTATTATGGTTCGCATGAGAATATCCCCGTTGCGAATATTTGACAATATTCTAGGAATATTCTAAAAAGGTTCGCATGCGAATATCCCCGCAGCGAATATTTGAGAATATTCAATGAATATTCTATAATAGTTCACACGGGAATATCCCCAATTCGAATAATTGAGAATATTCTAGGAATATTCTAAAACATTTCGCATGCGAATATCCCCGTAGTGAATATTTGAGAATATTCTAAAAAAGTTCGCGTAGGAATATCCCGTAGCGAATATTTGAGAATATGCTGCGAATATTCTATTGTTCGCACGGAAATATCCCCATTTGGAATATTTGGGAATGTACTGTGAATATTCTATTATTATTTGCATCTGAATATCCTCATTACGTATGTTTGAGAATAATCTAGAACTATTCAGTAATCGACCGTGTTAGAATATCACCAACGGGAATAAACTAGGTAGGTATATTCCATATAATGGTTCGCATTTGCATGTTCCCATTGCATATCCGAACGCGAATTGCATGCGCATATATGCATGTATAACCCGAAATTATTTTTAGAATATGTACTCGATACTATTACACAAAAGAGTTCCCGATTGAGAACATTTTATTTTGACATATTTTTCGTTGCCGAACTTAACAATAGGCACGCCGATATACTATATGTACAAAAATAGCTTCATCCGTTTAAATAAGGAACATAGACCTCCGCAAGTAAGTTACATCTTCATTAAAATGTAAAGAAACGTGAGGTAATTGGAAAAAATCTCGTTTATTCTCTTTAATATCGACTTTATCTTCATCTTATGTGGCAACATATGTTTCAATTAATTAATGCCTGATAAATGTAATCGTGATTGGATGGTATTTCCTTAAACTATATCACGGCATTTACATTTAAAAATTAGTTCTCGCAGACACATTTACGCACGGGAATGGCCATTATGTACGACTTTCTTGAGCTTGCGTATTCAGTAGAGATTTAGACACGATTTACGTAAGCATAAAGAATAGATAACCTATAGGGTCCGTTAGGTAGGTGATAGGTACTGGCCTTGGACCAGTACAATGAATTATAAGCCTGCACGGGATAAATCCCGTTATAATTTTTGGACTCCTGCGGGTAATTCTGAGAATATCCTAGGAATATTCTAAGTATCTTCCTCAGGAATATTCTCAGCATATCCTACAGCCCGGGCGTTTCGCATATTCTAGGTATATTTCCGATATATTCTGAGAATATTGAGAGTGTGCTGGGAATATTCCAAAATTCCCATTAGAATAATCCAGGAATATTCCAGGGAGAATATTCCTGGGGAATATACTAAGGAATTACCTGGGGAGTATACCACAGGAATATACTCAGAATATTCCGCAGGCATATATTCAGCATATCCTACAGCCCGGACATAAGGGATATGCTACGAATATTCCCGGTATATTCTGAGAACATTGAGAATATGCCAGGAATATTCTAATATTCTCATGAGAATATTCCAGGAATATGCTAAGCATATTCCTGTGCTGTGTTGGTATTGGGCGTATAGTTACTAATTGTAAGATTGAACATTTACCGTAAGAAATGAATGAAAGCGAAATTATTGATTAGGGAAGGACTAATGACTTTGATTTATTTCGACAGTCTCGAATCCATTTGCAGATTATTATAGTTTAAACTTCTTTTTATATGGAGGTATCAGGCATTCTCACAAATCGTTTATTCGACTGTAGGTATTTGACTAGGTAGAAAAAGGTCGTAAGTTTTGTTGAGTTAAGCGAAATTTTATAAATATGACCCTTAGGGTCCAACCAAATATAAATAGGGTCCAACCAAAAAACCAAATTTTTCCTAATTCAATGTTATATATTTCGAAATACAAAAAAGACAGAATTTCTTTGCGAAACTTTCAATTATCAGATCTTTGGGCACAATAAACACGATTGAAGAACTTTCGAGTGCAAAATTGCAACTGTGACCCCTGAAAGGACACAGTCAAGGTCATAGGGGTGACGAAAAGCAAATCGCTGCTACAAACCTGTCGAATCATAGGTTTACAAATGTGCCAAGATCGATGGTACGGTCTTCAGATCCCTCTTGTCATCCCTTGACCTTCAAGAGTCACTCAAGAGGTCACAGGGACAAAAGCGACTCGTGGCTACAAACGTATCGAATCATACGGTTTAAAAAGGTTCAAAGGTCGATGGTCAGGTCTTCAGATCCGTCTTGTAATCCCCTGACCTTCAGTGGTCAATCAGGGGTCAAAGGTCACAGGGGTGATGAATAGCGAATCGGAGCTACAAAATTGCCCAATCATTTGATTCAAAGAGTGCCCAATACGTTAGTAAAGTCTCTTCAGGAATTCTCTGACATCCAACTGTTGGGCAGGGGTCAAAGACCACTAGGTTTAGCCAAGGAAATCGGGGCAACAGACGCGTCGATTTGTAGCTTTGAAAGGTTGAGGAATTAGATGATGAAGTTCTCTGATACTGCTCGTCGTCTCCTGACCTCCAAGGGATACGCTGAGATCAATTGTCACAGATGTAATAAATGGCAATACCGGGAAACAAACATGATGAATCTGAGACTTTTAAGGCTGCAAATGTCAATAGTAATGTCCTCAGATATCACCTGTCATACCTTGACCTCTTTAGGTCATATGGTGGTCATTCATTTCGAGTTTACAAATCAATGTCAAAATTTAATTATAATTTCAAGTTAATTCCTTTGATTTAAATAAAAATTCGTTATCACATGTTTCATTCGATAAAAGACCAAACAAGGGCCTACAGACGTATCGAATCATTGTTTTAAAAAGGTGCCAAGGTCGATGGTAAGGTCTTCAGATCCCTCATGTCATCTCTTGACCTTCAAGATGCCACAGGGTTGACAAAAAGTTAATCGGGGCAGCAAGCATATCGAATCGTATCGAGTCCGCCTTCACAGAACGCAAATTCAGCGTATGTTTGAGAAGTTTAGAGAGAAAAACTGCTTCAACGTTGAACACCACAAGAAGAGGGACCATAACAGACACCCTTTTGAAATATCAACCTCACCGGAGTAGAGGTAGGCAGTAGTGGCTTTGGTCTTGGCATCTTGAATGTCCCCACGTCAACCTTGCAACGAATAGTGAGGATGCTGAAATTGAAACCGTACAAAGTCAGAATGGTGTAGGAGTTTCGTGAGGGAGACTATGGAGAACGCGTCCACTTCTGCAACTGGATGGCTGAGAAACTGAACCAAAACCCTATGTTCATGATTTTGGTAGCTATTTGATGCTTCGTGACGATATATTCTGCTTTATTCGAGTTTTGATATAAAAATGTTTTTGTCTCTTTCAGCTTATGGTTTCCGATGAGGCCAAATTCTTCTTATACGGGGCTGTTTCTTCCACTCATGCTGGGTATTGGGCTGCAAGCAACCCCGACGTGCAGGGTGAGCGGTCCCTCGACAAGCGTGGTGTGATGATCTTCTTGGTTATGGTGGATACTCCCGTTTTGGGCCGTAATTTTTTTAGGAGAACGTGAAAAAATAAACTTTCCTAGCTATTCTGTAGGAAAACCTGTTCCGGGACATGGGAGGGAGAACTACGGCACCACTGAGGAGGTGTGGTTCCAGAAGGATGGAGTACCTGCCCATATGTCCCGGGCGGTCATTCATGTACTCCAACAGATTTTAGCGAGCGGCTTATTACGATGGGGACGCAGGTCGCATGGCCGCCAAGAAGCCCTGACCTCATGCCTTGTGATTTCTTTCTTTGGGGATACTTGAAGCAGTTGGTTTCCAAAAAAAAATGTCCAAGGAACGAAGACCTGAAGAAAGAAATTACCTACAAGATGAGCAGAGTTCATATCCCCAAATATGTTGGAAGACACGTTCACACACGCTTATATCGAGCGATTTCAATTGTGGCTGGCACGTAGAGTGAATAAAAATTGATTTTTCATTGTACTGCTTCGACATTTTCATAAAAAAATTTGATAATGAGTTAATTTTGCATATTTAATAATTTTTTTGAATTAAACATATGATAAAGCATGTTTAATTGAATAAAAGGAATTAACTTGAAATTAAAATTTAAGTTTGTCATTGCTTTGTAAACTCATAATCAACGACCCCATATGACCCAAAGAGGCCAATGCATGACCGGTGGTATCTGAGGACATTGACTTAAAGCGGCCTAAAAAGCCTCAGATTCATCATGTTTGTTTCCCCGTCTCGCCATTTGTAACAGCTGTGACCATTTATCTCAGCGTATCCCTTGGAGGTCAGGAGACGACGAGCAGTATCAGGGAACTTCATAATCTAATTCCTCAACCTTTCGAAGCTACAAATCGACGCGTCTGTTGCCCTGATTTACTTGGCTACACCTAGTGGCCTTTGACCCCTGCCAAATAGTGGAAGGTCAGGGAATTACTGGAGGGTAGTTACTATCGTATTGGGCACTCTTTGAAACATATGATTCGATACTTTTGTAGCTCCGATTTGCTATTCGTTACCCCTGTGACCTTTGACCCCTGAGTCTTGAAGGTCAAGGGATTACAAGATATATCTTAAGACCTTACCATCGACCTTGTGACTTTTATAAACCTATGATTCGATATGTGTGTAGCCCCCATTCACCTGTTGTCCCCCCTGTGACACCTGAGTGACCCTTGAAGGTCTAGGGATGACAATATGGATCTGAAGACCTGACCATTGACCTTGGAACTTTTTTAATCCTATGATTCGATACGTTTGTAGCCCCGATTGACTTTTTGTCACCCTGTGACCTCTGAGTGAGCCTTGCAGGTCAAGGGATGACAAGAGGGATCTGAAGACCTTATCATCGATCTTGGCATATTTTTAAACCTATGATTCGACAGGTTTGTAGCGTCGATTCGCTTTTCGTCACCCCTATGACCTTGACTGTGCCCTTTCAAGGGTCACGGTTAAAATTTCGAACTCGAAAGTTCTTCCATCGTGTTTCTTGTTCCTAAAAACCTAAAAATTGAAAGTCTGGCAAAGAAATTCTGTCTTTTTCTTATTGTGAAAAAAAAACATTGAAAGCCCATAAGGCAAAATTTGGTTTTTTGGTTGGACCCTATTTATTGGGTCAAAGGGTCATATTTATAAATTTTGCTTGCACTCAACAAAACTAACGCCTTTTTTCTCCCTAGGTACCAAATTTCATCCATGTGGCACAAAAGAAAGAGTCTGAAATTATAGGTTAGAAATGACACACGATCAATGGGACACTGTATACTGTTAAGTTAGTGTAAAATGCATTTGTATAATTTATAAAGCAAAATTCATTTTTTAAATTTATCTCATTCACAGCAAAAATTGAACATAACGGATAAAGCCGGAGCAAGGCGAAGGTCCGTGGTTCGATTCCCGGCCCAGTCCGATGTTTTCCTGTGGCAATTTATCCGTATTTATATCGCCGTATTTGCGGCAGGCTTGAATATCTTTAAAAATAAAAGTTTTGAAGAAACGTTAAAAAAATATCCTCGGGATATAAATTATTTCAATTCCATTGCTATATTAGAAATTAAACTAATTTTCATAATCCACTCCGCATCAAAATTACTCATTCCGAAAGAAACGTTTTGCGTGAGTAATGAATGCTTCGGAGGATAAATTGACATCGAATCAGTCAGTAATTTATGTAAGTGCACATAATTCTTTTGTTGATTTGACAGAGATTGATATCCGAGGCTTATTAAATGTCAAAAATATCAAGGGCCACTAATCACCCTCGGCTGATTTTCATCCATGATTTTAACCTGATTTCGCATACTGTCGAGCAGCAGTCGCAGGTAAGGAAGTGCCTGAAATCCTATGTTCTATGAAAAGAGGCAACTGAAGTGTATCCCGGGACCTCCCACAGATGCTCCTCATAAGAGTCATAGGAATCACCGGGTGCCCTATCCACGAAGTCGTCGGAAATTTTAATCCTCGATCATGACATAATTTTGACGATATAACTTCGTACAATTCAAATTATGCTTTCATAAAATTTTAGATTTTTCGAGACTATGACGCCATGTCCTCGACATGCCAGACTGACAATGGTCGCATTCAGGCGACTTCACCGGTGAGATACCGGTTAGGTACCGGTGATTCGCAACTGTTGTCGTCGTCAGGTCGTCAGAACGCCAAAATAATTCCTGCAGTACTCCCCGGTCACGTGACTCCACAGCAGACCATTAGTATGAAAATGAGTGTCAACGGAGAGTTAAGGGCTTTCGCACTATTCATCGCTGGCGACGATGATTTTATGCCAAATATATCTAATATTATTAGGCACGAAGTCGTCAGAAGGAGATAAATTCTATTGGCGGGGAAATAGGAGGGAAAAAAATCCGCGGAATGAACATGGGACGACTTCATCATGGGGGCAACCATGTTGCTTCTCAACATGTTACCGATTCGCACCGGTGATGAATCCCTGGTGGAAAAAATGGCGCCTGATCCATAGCATGTGGACTCACCGGTGAGTAACCATAGAGCGTTCAGAAGATAATTACCACCGGTGCCACAACTGTTGTGTCGAACGCGACCAATGAGTCGGCCCATGGCCCCCTCCAATATAGGGGGCCATGGTCGGCCCCTTTCACCATCCTTTCTTCCCATTTCGTGTTTTTTTAAAACATTTTATGTGATTGGGTTTCGATGAGTGTGCTGGTTACTTTCAATAATGTAGTCACTAATTCAAAAGTATTTTCTGCATAAGTTATTCGTATGTATTCCGCATGACTGAAATAATTAGGGATTAATTAAATTATACATCTAGTTTACTTCCGTCAAATACTCACTGGAAATCAAGTTGAGCAACCGAATAATAACAGAATTAGAGATTTACAACTCATTAAACCAATTGCCGAAGATCGCGGAGGAGAAAATTTAGTATTCAACGATAGTTACAATCATGGTCATTATATAGGGACCTTGGTTACAATGTATATCTTGCGTAAGAATGGGATACAGATGTTTGCGCATTTGCTTTTCCTCAGCCTTCGCGGGCTTCGCGGGTTCGCGCGCTTCAAGGAGAGTCAAGTACATGTTATATTTCAACCTAAAACTGTTTAATTGTTTCTTAAAAGTAAATATATTATTTTTAAATTATTTTAATTAATAAAAATTGATTTTTACTGTAGCTGTACGATAAAAAGTGTTTGCACGAGTAAGTGTTATGACTAACTTAACGTCCTCGCCTTGTCGCATTTCGTATTTTTCTTTGTTGCTGTGAGGTGTACGTCACATTCAGTCACATTCATGCCGTCCTTGTGATTTGGGTCATCCTTTGTAGTGGTCGTGGTGCATGATCTTTGAAAGAGGTGAAGAGCATATCGCATTAATCAACCCTGGATTAATAGATTTGAGTTGTCACTCTGTAAAAGCATCATCATAGCAGCTTAACTATGGATTCGGTGAAGCAGTTGAAGACAGATGCAATGAATCAAGACTCGCAGTATGTCTCATGCCCGTATAACCCGAGTCATAGGATATTGCGGGCTCGTCTGCAGTATCATCTGGTGAAATGTCGAAGGACTGTCAAGGTAAGTTAGCTTTGGTTGTCCGATATGAAGTGTTGCTGGAAGTGTTTGTGGCGATTACTGGTGAGCCTTTAGAAATTATTATGCATTTGTATGATGCTGATTCTGATTGCATCATCATTTGGCTGCGGAGGGCCGTTTTTATTTAATCATTCTTTGCTAAGTATTTAAATATTTTGATGCCCATTGATCAGCTGGCCAGCGATTAAATGCATATGCCACGAATGAATATTTTTCTTTTTTGTAAACGTTTTGCCAATCTAACATTACAGGAGAAGCCTGATGAAGAGAAAGTTATCTGCCCCTTGGATGCCACGCATCATATAAATAAAGAAGAACTAGCTGAACATATGAAAGTTTGCCCCAACCGAAAAATAGTAGACTCGGAGAGGTATTTAAGTGAGTACAATATTGGTGGACTGGCGTATTATTTAAATTTGCCTTGTTGGAAAACGTATCCTGTAATTTATTCTCATTCTCCCTCTTAAAGTTGACTCAGAAGTTCTCGAACCTGCTTCATCATATAAGATTCCGGATATGCCACCATGTGAAGAAAATTGGGATGACCCGTCAGAATTATCATATACGTATGATCCAACTCCGCACTTGGAAAACCAACCAATATTGAGGTAAAGCTTATTGGTATTTATAGTCAATATTATTTATTATATTTTTGTCAATTTTACTTTTAGAAATAGAACAATGCGGTTATTTAATTTAGAATGTCTTCCACAGGACGATGCATGGAGCGACGAAATCAGAAAGAAAAGCTTTTCGACAAGTAGAACGGATGAAAATGACACAATTTCACTCTGGGAAGTGAGTATTCAATTTGAACTACTATGTGACGCTGCTCCTTACTGGGCGTAATATATAATCCTATCAGTTAGTAGCAATATTTGAAGTTTTTTCAATTATTTTCTTCTGGTATTATGCTATTTTGACTTCGAATTTAGTTAATCCATATTAGTCATTGTGATAAAAGATCTTAGGCTTTCCCGGCGAATAATATTAGTAAGTCATTGTGGATTAACTAAATTCAAATTGGGAGTTCATTAGCACCTGTTGTTTATTTGTGTCCATGCTGTAGTAAAATTATTTGTTGCTATTCATTTGAAAGTATTAAAAGAATATGGAGCTCCTCACACCAGTTACAAAGTCAATGCCAAAGTCAATGGTGGTGAGATGCCCCAGCGCTGGCTTCGTGATGGATTTCTTAGATTGACAGTTGTAGATTATGTGAGAATAAGTTAGTTGTGTATGGGATGTATCTACTCAGCCTTCACAATCATCTGAAATGTCCCACTCATGGGGGAGATTGGAGAACTCATCTTCACCCTCTTTTATATATTTGCTTTAGTGGGTTGTCTGACGTGCACACTACCGTTTATGTCTCTCCAACTCTACTCCGCTTCCACCATCCTGAAATCTCATCCTTTTTTCTCTAAATCCTTTTGCACTTGATTCTTTTTATCATATCTTCCTGAAGGTCTTTTTGCCCATTTCCTCTTTCATCGGTTCCATTTTAGAAAGTTACTTCCCTCCATTCTCAATACATGTCCAAATCTTTGCAGATGTTTTACACGGGTTATTTCATTTAAAGGCTCCACTCGTCTTTAATATATATTCTATACATGTGTTTCCCATCTTGTTGCATGTTCTATTCCTCTAAGAAACCTCATTTCTTCTGGTTGAAGTGTACTTTGTCCTTGTTCACATCTGTCTCTCTGCTTTGTATATAAATATAGGTTGAAATCATATTATGTATTTCATTATTTCCCCCCTCTCTATACATTGCCATTTTGCATTCTTAATCATGCTATACAAATGTCCACTTTTTCTTGTCCTTCCAAGCCATTTGTGATGTCAGACAATCAGATGTGTGGCTTTTTTAATGGTAGAGGGGCCCTTGTGGAATATCATAAAGTAATCTACCAGGATTAGGAAACTGGTGGTAAAGCTATTTTAATAAGCTGCTTTACTTTTCTGCATGTAATTACTTACAGAAAGGAATGGAATGTGGTTTGTTGATTTATTGGCATGTAATTTAAAGAGTTTGGAACAATCATTATTTTAATATTTTAGACAATTTATTTCTTTCAAGAGTTACGACATCACGTAGTACATACATGAGCTTGAGAATGAGATCTGACCGAGCACGTAGCTCACATGGTGGGATCACATGTTCCCCCCGCCTTAATAACGTTACTCATTTTTTATCTAGCGTGAGGCGCCAACATTCCAAACATTACAATTATTCTTATGAACAACTATGTTGTGTTCTATTAAAAATTCTGGGATGCATCATTTTACCGTCTAGATGCAAACACATAGGCTCTTATGGCATAATCAGCTGTCTTTCTGAGTCTGAGCTCACACTTTTGGAGTTGTGAGAACAAATTTCTCTGCTGAGGGTGTCTCATAAGTGGGGGTGAGAGTCCCTCCCAGCTATCAAATACCCAGAATATGTAATTCAATCATAGAAATTTGAATCCTGGCAACTACGTGATGCTACCCACTGCTGTGGGTGTCGTGCCCGGCAGTGGGGGAGGCAATGCCTCCAAGGTCATCATTACATGAAATCCATGCACAGCTTCGTCATCAGAGGATGCAATGAACAGGAGAAAGAGGAAGAAGAAAAAGAAGAGGAGGATCAGGAAAGCATCTGTAAAAATAGGAACTTTGGATGCAAGGACAATGATGAGGGCTGAGAAACTAGAAAATATTGAGCAGGGAATGGATAAAGGGAAAACAGATGCGTTGGGGCTTTGTGAGGTGAGATAGGGATAGCACGGACTATTCAATGTGGGGTAGCTACCGTACTAAATGCTAAATTAGGGAAGAGGGTATTAGAGATGGAACAGTTGGGCGATAGGATACTAGTGGTAGAAATAAAAGCACACCTGAGGAATTTCGTTTTGGTCCAGGAGTTTATGCTTACAAGTAGCCACAGGGATGATGAGATGGATGGAGTATACGGACAACTAGAAGAGATAGTGAAATAAGTCTAGGGCAAGAAAAACCTGATAGTAATGGGAGACTGGAATGCAGTGGTGGGGGAAGGATGGGAGGGTATTGGCTAGGAACAAGAAATGACCAAGGTGATAAGGAAGTAGAATTTTGTAGGAGACATAAATTAGTAGCAACAAATCCTAGTTTTAAAAATCACCCCTGGCATAGGAATATATGTAAAATGCTGGGTGACAGTAGTGTATATCAAATTGATTTCACTATCATTAGGCAGAGGTTTAGAAACAGTGTAAAAAACTTGCAAAGCTACCCAGGGGCGGATGCGGATCCAAATCATTACTTAGTTATGATGACCTGTAATGTTGAATTTTGTAAAAGTGGGAGGATGAAGAGGTGGAACGTGGAAGCATTTAAAGCATTGAAAAGGAGGGAATTCCAGGAGCTAGTGGAAAATAACATAGGTGAAGCAAAGCAAATGGGAACAATTGAAGGAAAAGGGAGATTTAAAAAACTGGCATAGTAAGAGTGGCAGAGAAAACAATAGGATCATTGGAAAAGCGGTAAGTATAGAAGCAGTGGATTACAGGAGAAATAATTTGGAAAATGGAGGAGGGAAGGATATGGATAAACTTCAACACAGACCTGGGCAAGAGGAAGTACTAGGAATTAAATGATAAATTGCGGCAAGTAACCAATCAGGCAAAGGAAAACTGGTTGAAATGGGGCAATGCTTGGAAATGCTACAAGAAAAAGGGGAAGTATGTGTGCTATACACTAAAGGGAAAATCCTATCTGGCAATTGGAGAGGGCAAACTATACCAAAGGTTAAGAACAAAACGGGGAAGACATTAATCGAAGAGGAGAAAAACTAAAGGAGAAAATGATTAAAACAGGAATTGATTGGTGAGTTCTTATCTCATCCGAAACATATATGGCCCAGAGGCCACAGATGAGGGTGGGCAGTTAAAAGTTTCCAGATAAGGCAAGGGTGTCTGTTGTCACCCTTGCTTTTTAGCATTTATGCTGAGGAATTGGTAAGAGAAGCATGGGAAGAGCTAGATGTGAGAATCAAAGTAGGAGCCCAGCTGATAAAGTCTGTTAGATTTGCGGACGACCAGGCACTGGTTAATCAATCATTGAAGGGATTGTAATCATTTATAATTTAAAACTTAAATACGAGACTTAGAATTTCAGTGCATGGAATATGGAATAAATATAAATCATGATAAAACAAATCAAATGAGATTCTCTGGGACAAAGAAAGCTATGCTGGTCATAAAAGTAGGACAGCACAAACAGGAGCAAAAGGAGCAATTTAAATATTTGGTTAGTATGCTAGAAGAAAAAGGGCATTAGCAAAGACATACGGAGGATAATAGCGTTAGGGAATGAAGCATTTAGTAATAGAAAGGAGCTGATTTTGTGGGCCTTGGGAAAGGATGTAAAAAAGAGGCTGGTGAAGAGCTAGATATGGAGTGTGGTCTTGTATTGGGTTACATACACTGCATGTAGCCTTCAAGACTGGGTGTAAGGCATCTGGCTGGAACCTGATTGAATTTCTGAGGGCTTCGTATAGCCTTTTCAAACTTGTACCTACTCGTAGAGATGATTTTATCAATATAACTGGATCATTTCTATTCCCGCTCAAGGTTTGTGCTATAAGGTGGGTGGAAAATAGGAAGGTCACCACGAAAGCTCTGGATGTTTTACCAGACATAAAGTAGTATGTGGATGAAGCAGAAAGAGTTAGGAAGGAGCAAAAGGAAATTAAACCTAAACCCAAGATTGCTATTACAATCCCTGACTGTGGCAGTTACCAAATTGTGAAGGATGCCCTGAAGGACAAACTTTTCCTGCCAAGCTCACATTTTTTGAGTCAATGGCTAATCTAATTGAACCATTCCTCACGGAATTTCAATCAGACAAACCTCATGCGCCATTTTTGTGTTAATCTCTCCATACATAAGTGAAAACTGTCATGACTCATTTTGTAACTGAAGAAGCTTTCAATAACAGGGCTATTTATAACATAGACCTTGAAGATAAATCAAATCTGCTCATGGCAGGGTTTATTAATTTGGGTTAAGCTACGAAATCTGCTATCAGGAAATGCTCAGTTAAGCTATCGGACAAAGACATATAATTTTCCGCAATGGTTGTCTTCACTTTATGAGAGCCTTGATTCAAAAAATTTGAGACATCTCCCCAAGCCTACTCATTTACTAAAAGCATTTCGTGTCTCAGTCCAGAAATTGCCTTGAATGAGTCCATTGTGAGAAAGCATTTAGCATCCGCACTCACACATCTTATTGATTTAAATAGATGACATGAGTCTGATGCTGTAGACAAATAATTTAGGCAGCTGATCCACCTAGATGCTGTAAAGAGTGGCCTTAAAGAATACTCACGACAAAGCTGTCGTCTTGATCATTTTTGGATGGAGATGATAATAGGTCGACCAGGATTTGAGCATTTCAAAATCTTTATGAAACTTATATGCATCCTATTTCTTGGTAATGCTAGTCTTGAGAGAGGATTTTTGTACATTCTGCATGTGTAGTGGACAATTTGAGGGAGTAGTCATTGGTGGCTGTGCGTGTGGTACACGATGCAGTGATTAACGCAGGAGGATCAAGGAAGTCTTGATCACAAAGTCAAGGATACATTGTTTTCGGAATGCCAGAACTCGATACAAGGAGGCCATGGCAGCAAAAAAATGCCTCAGAGCAGGGTGAGAGTGAGGTAATTAAAGAGGAAGATTGTAGCTGATGCAAAGATCAGGGAACTGCAGAAAAAAATCTAAATCAGAGAATATGCGGAGAAAGAGATTTCCGAGATTGAGGAATTTGGTTCATGTATTGCATGAAAATTAGGGCATTGTATTCTCAAAATATTTTAATTTTTTGCTTATTTCTAACAATGATCTTAATGTGTGTGACCTCTTTATCTAGAGGAAATTTGATTTTGCTACTTGACCATGCAGATATCTAGAAATAATTCTCTTGCCCTTGTGGGTATTTTTCAGACTATGTTAACATTTTTTTCAAATGTGTTATTTTAGAAAAAATGAAACAACTAATTTATTAGATTTTTGTTCATATAAAACTGATGATCTCAGGCCTGACCTCGTGGAAATTATGGATATCCATGATGAGAAAACCACCTTTGTTAATTCCACAAACTTTCTTACGCTGGCACGATGCGAGTTTCACCACACTGTGGCATACTCATGTGCACATGAGTATGCCACAGTGTGGTGAAACGTGCGTCGTGCCAGCGTAAGAAAGTTTGTGGAATTAACAAAGGTGGTTTTCTCATCATTTTGTTCATATTTTCCTAGAAATCTATATTCCTTTAATGGAAGCGCCACTTCCAATAACTTTCCATTACAAGAATTTGTAAGTTGAAATTTCTAATTAGAATTGTTGCTTACTTATTCACACACTGCTCGTATTTGGAGACTGGATGGCGTAACTGTTATTGTACTGGACTTCAGTCTTCAGCCACTGCAGTTTCTATCTGGGATATTTCCTGGTGTGCAACTGAGTGTTATGTTGAGAACATTTGGAGTAGAGATCTTAGGCTGTAAAGAGTGTTACCCATTGGTATTATTTATTTAGAACAGGATAATGTGATATTGCTTGTATTGGGTTTTTTCTCATCCTTCTGCGTAAATGTGTGAGCAAGATTATTTATAGAATTTGTAGATGGTTTGTTAATTCACATGTTATTGGGGTAACTAGTAAGTGTAGAGAAGTTATTATCAATATTACTTATGGCAAATAGCAGTATCTCAAGATGTTACACACAGCATCACAATGACTCTACCAACTATTCCTGATTCCTGGAGTTAATAATTACTGCCCCATAAGCAATATTTATTCAAAAATGCATATGTTTTACACTGGAGAGCTCCCTGGAATACGAAACAATTCCCCTGGAAAACTCAGGAAATTTCTAAATGGCTTTACAGTGGGCACCCTGAACATTTACAAAAAAGTTTTCACAGGATTGCAGGTATAACAAATTTAATATAGAATTATTACAGAGGCACGTGAGGTTTACATTACAGATTTCACTGCATTGTTCCTTTTTATGTATTCTTGGATGCTGCAAAAGGAGTTATGTGCAAAGAAGTCTTTTTAATTTTTTTTTAATTTTTATATCTTTTAAAATAATTCTTTCATTCATCTCGAAGTTTATTGATAAGTCTTTTTTCAGCAACTACTGGAGTTATTTTTTATGAGCTGATACAATGATCATTAATAAGATAGTTTTACCCCTGACGTCATGTGTTTGACAATCCCTATGATATTCCCATCCATAATGTGATTTTTAAAAGTGATAATTTAAGCATTAAAGAAAATGACCCTGGCAGTCTTGGTGCACTCTAACTGGAGTTTGCAGATAGATAAAGGTTTAAATGACTTCTAGTGACTAGGATTGAATTTAGAATACAAAAATCCGTATGAGACCTGTCTTAAACCTGCTACTAGTCAGTGGACCCCCTTATATTAAAACAATGCTAATCCTGTTCTTGTTTCTCTTTGTAATTCTCATTCCACAGCGCTATGGACACTGCTAAGGCTGCCGCTGCTGTTGGTGTGACGATAGTCAATGGGAAGTACGTGGGGGGACGTGGGCGGGGGCAAAATCGCCCACAGTTGGGCCAGGGATTGGATGGATTGGGCCCGGCCAAGAGCAAGATTAACTTGGAGAAGATTGTGGGTGATGGAGTGGGTCGCACTCTTCCCATGGAAGTTGGTCCCCTTCGCCCACCGAGGGAGCAGTCGATTGCTTTGAGACTGGCCCAGTGCAGCAGTGAGTTGTTTTTATTTGACCAGCCTTCAAAGTTTAACGAGGTTCCCTCGTGACTGCATTTGTCAGAACATTTGGAAAATCCCACTTTTTCATACGTGACACTTGAAAATACTGCTTTCACTTGTAATATGCCTAATGCCTGTTTCACACAAGACTTGATCCTGCACAGAACCTTGTATTCTGTCCAGTACTTCATTTTGAGGGCGGAGTCCTGTATGGTTTCATTCATATTGTGGTGCATGTGTACTATTAATTTTAAAATAACTAACATATGCCAGCAGGCGGCCAAAACAATTGTTGGAGCATTTTTATATATTGATGATTTTATGTCCAGAGAATTACTATACAGGGGTGTACATAGCGCTGAGACTAGAAAGTGAAGATCAGGAGACTCCGGGCTTAAAAGGGTGAACAGTTGATACTATGGTAGCAACACGATGTCAAGCAAAGTTAACTTATAAATGCTGAATGTGCCTGTGCGGGCACGTGATCCACTCTGTGCCGAAAGTGGGTGTGAAAGAAAGTGGGCACGCTAACTTTGGGCAGTTCTAATTTTTCTATTTAGGGACACAAAATTTTCTAGTGCAATAGATAAATCCCTTTTTAATGGAGTGGCACTGTATTTGAAATTTTAAAGTGTCCTTTTTTTAAATAATTTGATTGATTGCGTGTGATGCTAAGCATTCTCAGAGCTCAACATTGTGGTTGCAACCTAAATTTGTCATTTCCCTTGTATATTTCAATCATCCATTCTATTGTCGTTTTCAATGTTCACTGGCAATGAACGAATGATGTTTTACTTCTTGCTTTCGGTGTAAGGTAGTCAAACCCTCGTACATGGCAGTAGCTCAAGCTATGACATATCCCCATGATCTTATTTTCAATCCAAGGCAATGCCTTCCAATGGGGGCAATAATGCTGTTGATGTATCCGGATGCTTAGAAAAGGACAGCCTTTTGGGAGGGAACAGGATCCTCAAAGGCTAAAGCCCCTGCCCCTGGCCAGGGGGGAGGGATGTGGGAAAACCAAGACTCTTCTCGTTCTCTTGGCTGCTGCCCTTCCATGCATGTGTGCAATAAAGTAACACGGTGCCCAGCGGTCTGGGAAGACCTGGAAACCAGGGAAAAGTCAGGGAAAGTGGACAACCAGTCAGTTTTTGTTCGGTTTCTCAATGCAAGTGTGCATGGTTAAAACTAGTTGGCTTAAATCTTGGCAACCTTTTGGTATGCTCTCCTCTGTTGGCACTCCATCCCGTGAGTAGTGGCTGCTTCAACTGTTTCGCACTCAATAGGGTATTTCACCGAAGCTCGGAACGGACGTGAGAACAGGGTGCCCACAACTTTTTCTGAATCATTTCCCTGTATTTTCCCTGTGTTTTCCCTAGCAGGTTTTTCCATAATATCTTAAGAAATGTGCTAACTATAGGGTTTCAATACGTCCCGAAAGTGCACCTAAATAAATTTGTGTAAATAGGAGCAGAGATCAACACACTTCTCATCATAATAGACTTTTATTTTTATGAAAAAATATTATCTTAAGAATTAACAATAAAAATGAGATTGTACAGGCAGTAAAAAAATAAACATGTCAATTGATCCTCTAACTTGAAAGATCAAACAAAACTACCGTATAAACTCGTGTAAGAGGCGCACCTTTTTTCCCAGAAATCGCAGCCGAAAATGAGGGTGCGCCTCTTACACGAATCTGTCCGTTGCAAAATTCCATCACCCGAGTTTGAAGGCTAATATCTCAGAGATGCCTCAATCGATTTTAAAATGAAGTACATCAAATTAAAGCTTGTTTATTTCTGCATTTATTGATGGTGTACAAAACATTTTACCGTTTATATCGATTTCAGTGTGTGCTTAAAAACAGAATTTTAGCGCATTTTCCCGGGTACCGGACGGATGCATCGCATTTACGGCTTCGTAATAACAACACGGATCAAGATATCGAAATTTCCTTTACAAATATTGTAGCAAAGATCTTTCCTAACAGCTATACGAAGTTTCATATCATTTAATGCATTAGTATTTTAGTTATAGATGCAAATACACGGATCCGTTATTTTCCGTTCCGCGCATCCCTGAAAACTGCCGTTTAGACCTTCTCCGAGCTCTCGAGTTCATCATCATCATCCACTTATAAAATCTTAAAGGAATTCGTTGGTTAATCAATATCGATTAACATTTATTTTGGAAAAAGCGCGTTCAACTGCCAGGAGCATGCACGGAAGAGAAAGGGAGAGGCGCGCACTGTTGCCCAGTCAGAGGGCTATCCGTAAGGCGAGCGAGGGAGTCTACTACAAGCATTACCTGCGGGGGGAAAACCAGTTGTCTTTTCTCTGTGCATGAGTCATTTGGACTCGGTAAATAGTGGCATAGAGGGTGACGCGGCGTTCGGGCACGCGGGCGTTCCTCCGCGTTGTCTTGTAGAGGAACGCCTGAAAGCCATTACCAATATGGAGAAACGCCGCGAAAACCTCAGATCCAAGTGAATACTTACCTCCGGGGTCTATATATGCCTATGAAAAATGCCGCGTAAATTATAAGAGAATATCGCAAGCGGAAGGCTTTTAAAATGGCCCAAAGTTCGCAGTTAGGCCCGCAAAACCTCGCAATAGAAGAAAAAAAACTCAAAATTTTTTCTTCAACTCCGACGCATAAAAAGAGGGGTGCGCCTCTTACGCGCGTTTATACGGTAATTAAATAATCAGGAACTTTCAGTGAAAATATTGCTGTCTTACATTAAATGACCAGAAATTAGTTATTCAGGTAACACCCGACAATTACACTAAAAAAAAAGCTAAGATTTTCATTTCTTCATCTTCTTAATTTTTTTCTCTACTTCTTCCTGTTTTTCTTTCAGGGTTTGATTCTCTGCTTTTAACTTATTTAGCTCATTTTTCTTCCTTTTCTCTTCTTCTCTCTGTAATCTACTCTTCTTCCCCATTTCAGTCTCTCGCCTCTTCCGAAGCACATCTCTGTACTTGGTGCTTGCTCCACGCACATATCTAATCAACTTCAGATCAATTTCCACTGACGCCTCGCCTCCCGCATGAAAAATCCCATCCCAAACTCTTCTCAGAGCAATGAGAGAGTTTTCATGTAGGTTCTCAACTAACATGTCTTTGTTCACAGAGAACCCACTCTCGACAAAGGCGTTACCGTGCAAGAACAGCAGGATAATTTAAACAGCTGCCCAACAATCCTTTAAGTCCTCTCGTTTGTCAAGTTGGCTTGCATAGAATGAGTCCAGTCTATCCATATCCCTATTAAAGCCCGTGAGCTGTACTTTATCCACCTGGGATACAAACCTTTTGAACTGGATACCAGCGTGGTCTGCCTGCAGAGTGGTCATGTGGTTTGCAGACACGAGAACCCTAAGACAAGAATCCATGTCTGTTTTACACTACTCAGGTTTTTTAAGAATTTTGTTAGGATCCAGACATGATGCTGCTTTGGTAAATTTGTACTTTATTGGGCTTCTCTCAACTATTTTCTTCTCAATGGAGACCAAACACATCTCACATTCCAACCTAAATTTGTCCTCTTCGATGTCCTTCACTCTTGCATCATGGAGAGCAAGGGTTGCCCCGACACCAATATTGATCTGGGACAGTTTCAAACCATTCGCAACATCATCTACATTAATATTGATCAGCTTTCTGACTGTCTTCGCTTTGTTTAGGCCGTCAGGCTTCACAAACCGCCTGTACACCTCTCGGAGAAGATCCTCAATGTCACCATGAAGAAATGGGATGACTGGTTTCAGCATCTGATACGTTTTGGGAAATGGCTCAAAATATGATGCTATTGTCGCAAAGAAATGAAGTTTTGCCAGCAGAAGAGGGTCAGCAAAGCACTCTTTCACCTTCCTAATCGACCATGTGTCAGGCATATCCTTCATAGTGGGAAAGTAGGTCTTCAAATTCTTGAGTATTGTAATTACTCTTCCACACACGGGACCATTCTCAAGCCATTGGCAATTGCAAAATTTTAGAGTAAATTCATCACTTTCAAAAATGTGTAAAGTCTGCACGGCCGCCGGGGGAATGTTTGAAGACATTATGGATTAACTTCAAAAATACTGAAATCTGCCAACCATACTTAACGAAACTGTACTGAAAGGCACCATGAACGATGTGGAGACCACAGGATCCCACAGGCTACCGTGGGAGTTTACTGGGGCTACAGAAGTATCTTTGTGACATTTACAGAAAATGGGTGGGAGCCTAATATGCCTCCGGTAGCTCCTGCCAGCTCTTTCTCCGGTAGCTTCCATGATAGAGAATACCAATGGTAGCAGGTAGCTTAATGAAGCATCTTTTCACCGGAAAGCTCCGTAGCTTCGAGTTATAGAATAGGCCCCTTGGTCCACTCCTTACCGAACTGCTAGCATGTTGCCTGCATGGTCGAGGGGTGTGTGAAGGGAGTGCTGGTGCTACATACATGCATACGCCGTGACCAACTAAAAAACTTATCTACCTAAACATACAGCATCCATAATAAAAGCTTAAGTTTTAAATGCTAAGAACGGCACAAAACTATCCCATCGAATAACGAAAACCATACCGGTATTGTTCATCATACAAAAAGTCTGGGTAGTAATACTGCATACCTGCTGTAGTGGTGTTCGGACGACGAAATTAGTCAAGTTGTCCTGACGCTGACAACCCTGGATAGCACTGAGATACCACTTCCCTAAAACATGGCTTGTCACAGCCCGCTTGCCCATTGAACTCATGAAAAAGTTTTCTTACACACCATGCACTTAGCAGAGTTCACATCCTGTTCGTCTGCCCGCAACCAGCTTTGCCACTCAGGGTGAAGAATAGCATCAAGCCATGCAGGGTTGAATTTGGAAGTCATTATTATTTTGAAAAGGTTTACTCCTACGGCACAATATTCCCTGTTGTGTTGTTGTCCGTCTCACAATACAAGCCGATACTAGCCGAGCGGAGAGGGTGAAGTGAGAGGAAAGGGAGGGGGCTACTTCGGCAGCCGAGACGGTCCGCAAACAGGGATAACAAGGAAAAGACAGGGAAATGAAATGCAACGGAATTGGACAGGGAAAAGACAGGGAAACGTCTGGGATCTCGAAATCTTTTTTGAAATGTGGGAATTAATAATTAGTTAGCACCATGTACCATGCAACACAGTGTGTCCTTGGTCTATGCACTCGCTCCGTTCGGCTAGTGCGCTCACTCGTGCATGGGCTCGCATCGGACCGTCTCGGCTGCCGAAGTAGCCCCCTCCCTTTCCTCTCACTTTGCCCTCTCCGCTCGGCTAGTATCGGCTTGGCTGGACTCGGCTTGTGTTGTGAGACGGACAACAACACAACAGGGAATACCGTACTGTAGGAGTAAACCTTTTCAAAATAATAATGACTTCCAAATTCAACCCTGCATGGCTTGATGCTATTCTTCACCCTGAGTGGCAAAGCTGGTTGCGGGCAGACGAACAGGATGTGAACTCTGCTAAGTGCATGGTGTGTAAGAAAACTTTTTCATGAGTTCAATGGGCAAGCGGGCTGTGACAAGCCATGTTTTAGGGAAGTGGTATCTCAGTGCTATCCAGGGTTGTCAGCGTCAGGACAACTTGACTAATTTCGTCGTCCGAACACCACTACAGCAGGTATGCAGTATTACTACCCAGACTTTTTGTATGATGAACAATACCGGTATGGTTTTCGTTATTCGAAATGAAATGGTTTTCGTTATTATGAAATTGAAAGTGGTATAAAAAAAGCTGAACAAAAACTGCATACCTAGTAGCATACGGGCTTGGACCTCTGTTTGCTGCTGAGACTAGGAATGACTTGATGAATGCAGATCATTTTACTGCTTGTTTTGATGAAAGTCTCAACCCTGATTTGAAAAAAGAGCAAATGGACTTTGCAGTGAAGTTCTGGGATGTTAACTACAATGAAGTTAGCACTAGGCACTGGTCGCCAGTATTCCTTGGTCACACAACTACTGAGGATTTTAAAGTCTGCTTCGTAGATGCTTTTGAGAAAAAAAAAAGAACCAGAACTTCTTTATTTCTTCCAAATTCTCTTAAGAAATGAGTGTTGGGCATTTTCTAGTCAAAGCAGATGAAAAGATTATGGAGGAAAGTATATACTTGTGTAATATCAATGAGGAACGTGCCCCACATTGGTGGATGCCAAAAATGTAATATAAATAAGTAATGTACCCTGCGATGGGCATCAAAATGTAATTTCAATAAGTAACGATAGCTTGTAAACTACTAACCTTTTCTAGATCTCCCGCGAGAGATATTTTAGGATGTATTTTTTGTTAATGAAGGCATTCGTGATTATAATATGCAAGGCATCTATTTATTTGCTTTGCACTGGCTTCACTTGAGACTCAAAAATTAATGAACCTATTTTCATTCGCCACAGTGGAAACTGCATTTCTACTCACATAATTATCACTTTTCAAACCCAACGCTGTTAACATGCACACAACATAGATAAATGCCCTTACACTTTTAAGCACTTCCAGCCACACAAAAAAAACAAATCTTCCACCCAAACAAAATACGACACAAATGAATACCTTCCAGCATAAATAGAAGGGTAGTTATGCATGTGCAAGTTTCACAGGGAACAATCGGTTCCATAAATACCTTACACTTTGTGTTGATATAAAGGTGGGTGTCCATCATACTTTCAGGTCTTGGATCATCCCCATTTTTGATAGTTTTCTCCTCACAATGTGATCCTCCCTTCTTCTCTGTACTTCCCGGGTGTTTGGCAGCTAACTCGTACAACTGGCGGCTGTAAACAGCTTTTGATTTCTGTTCCTCTCTCTCTGCTTAATATCAGCTGCTTTAATTAGAATATTCAGGCCTTCCTGGATTTCATATTTGCCGTCCACTGTATAACTTTAGAACTCTTTAGGTCGGTAGTCCGGCATAATAACTAGCAGCACTCAGGTTAACAAAGAGAACTCTCTAGGTTACAGTGTGCATCGGCTTATATACCTAATTACTTGTCCATTGTCGTCCTTCTCGAAGATTCCTGACTTTATGCTAGTGATGCATTTCCATAAACCTACAGGGTGGCAATCGTCAGGGAAAACCGGGAAAACCTGGAATTGTCAGGGAATTTTGAATTTCTGGAAAATTCAGGGAAATGTCAGGGAATTCTCGTAACAGTCAGGGAGAAACTGGGATAGGAAATTCTAGTTATTTTTCTACCATTTCGTTTATCGCTCAGTCTTTCTCGCCTTTTATTTAACCAACTAAAACTAATGTCCGTCGCTGGCATGCATGGAATAAGCCCCATCAATTCGTGGAATATTCAGTTATGAATCTTATTAGTTGTGAATCTTTGTTATATAGTTGTGAATCAGACGTACAATGTATCCCTTTTGCATATCCTTATTGCGATATTTGCCTAGTAGTGTTAAAATTCATGATCACAATGTATTACGCTCATCACAAGTAATCCGACACAGCTGGAGCTGGAGCACTTCAGCTCGTCGTAAATACTTGCTTGCAGTTCTAAAAATACGAGACGTTGATTATTAAAATTGTAATACAAGCACAATCTCACGCGTAAACAAAATCTTACACAAGATCATCTTCGATTCCCATACCCTTCGTGAGACAGTAAGAAGAGCCCTCCTCCCCTCCCCACCTTTCACGCTTGACGTAATTGTTGAATGGCTCCCTTAACTCCCTCTCGAAGCATTTTAGTCAGGTCACAAACCACCTCTAATATGATATTCCTGAATATGATGCTGTCATTGCTAATTGCCTCCGGTCTTTGCTCGCAGTGGCGCGCTTAAGTTTTGTTTGTTTATCCAAATATTTTTACATTATTTGGTTCCCTCTAACAGTCAAGGGGTTATAACCATGTTAACCAAATTGTTATTTGCTTCTGAAGGTCACTTGCACCATCCGATTTTGATCCAGTCCAACAACTTGGCTGTGGTTTGGATTTTTCGCGCAGCTTAGTGTCTGTGCCGGTCTTAGATCTGTGCCAGAGTCCGTCAGTAAATTGGCCATTAACTTTCCCTTCGATGTCTTTTCAGTAATCCTCAAATTCCCAGAACTACCTCGACGTGACTATAATTTGGATGAGAGATTAACTTATGAAGGTTTAATATATTTGTTCATTATAATGTAAAAAGCAGTACTTGTTGCTGTTAATGTATTGATTTCAGCGTTTAGCATTTTCTGAGTTTTGATGAACTTTTAATTCGACAGATATAAAATATTCCAATAATAGGTGACCTTTTGGTAATTGGTCAGGGAAATTGGTAAATCCATCAGGGAAAGGTCAGGGAAAAGTCAGGGAATTTAAGAATTGGATATCAGTAGCCACCCTGACCTAGAATGTTCTAATATTTCACATGGTTCCGGTTCTGGAACCTTCACCTATTGTTGAAACCCCCACGTGGTTGTGAATTCCCACCGCATGGTACACAATATGGTGGAATGCACATAATTAAAGTTGTATAAATCTAAAATAAGTTGGGTCTGAAACTAAAATATTTACATTATAATGTTATAAAATTAATCCACTGAGATGATATGCATCTGTTTATATCTAAATTGACAGTCGGACTGATAAAAATGTACATAAATGTTTGTGTCAATCCCATGCTTCAGGATTTCAATGGCTCGAACGTAGATACGTTACACTTGTAAAGGCAGTGCCCTGTCTTAAACCATCCATTATGCTTAATGAACCTGAGAAGTGTGAGCATTCTATGAAAACTTGTCAAGCAATATTAATGCAGCACAAATATATCACTACAGTTCAAGCTGAACATGGAAATCTTCAGTTTGCTAATTTTCTTGATGACACAAATGTGCTTAGAAAGATTTCCAATCATTGACAAATGATGTGGTACGCAGTCACGCGCACGGGTGTGAAGTTATATGTACGAGGGTCATTTTTTAAGTAAGGGCCATTTTTTTTTTTTTTTAAGATAAAAATATTTTTGTAAAAAAACTTTTATTTTCGGATTGTACATACTTTTACCTATTTTTCTACATAGTTGCCTTGTTTATTTAAACACTTGTCATACCTTACAACTAAGTTTTGAAAACCCTCTTCAAAGAATTCGGCCGCCTGCTCTGACAGCCAAGAGTTCACGGCCACTTTCACTTCATCGTCATCATTGAAGCGCTGCTGACCAAGATGGTGTTTGAGGTACCGGAAAAGGTAGAAATCGCTAGGAGCAAGGTCGGGGCTGTATGGTGCATTGTCCAAAACTTCCCAGCTAAAAGAATGAATCAAGTCCAGAGTCCTTTGAGAGGTGTGAGGCCTAGTGTTATCGTGGAGGAGCAAAACTCGTTTTGACAGCATGCCGTGCCTTTTGTTTTGAATTGCTCTTCGGAGCTTCTTTAGAGTTGCGCAGTAGGCATCGGAGTTGATTGTGGTTCCTCGTGACATAAAGTCCACTAGCAAAACACCACGCCGGTCCCAGAACACAGTTGCCATAATCTTGTGCTTTGACAGCGTTTGTTTGGCTTTGACCTTGACGGGTGAGGTTGTGCATCGCCATTCCATCGATTGTTGCTTGGTTTCGGGGGTGATATGGGATACCCATGTCTCATCTCCAGTAACGATTTGACTCAACATGTCATCCCCTTCTTCCTCGTAACGACTCAAAAAGTTCAATGAACTGTCAAATCTCTTCCCTTTGTGGTCCGCTGTGAGGAGTCTGGGTACCCACCGAGAACACAATTTCTTGAAGTTTAGGTTTTCAGACACAATTTTGTACAAAACCGATCTTGAAACTTGGGAAATTCCAACGAAAGAGTGCATATTGTGAACCTTATGTCCTTAGGAATCTTTTTTTCGACTGTAGCCACCAAATCATCAGTGATCACAGAGGGCCGGCCTGAGCATTCTTCGTCATGGACGTTTTTACGGCCATTTTTAAACTCTCTAACCCATTTCTGCACTTTACCTTCACTCATTGCATTTGAGCCATAAACTTCTATTAACTGACAATGAATGTCTGCTGCTGATAGGTTTCTCGCAGTCAAAAAACATATCACTGACCGTATCTCACATGCAGCGGGCGATTCAATAATCTTAAACATTATAAACAAGCACAGCAATGCGTACACGTCAGCTACAGAGCTGCAACTGGCACCAGTGTGTCCGCAAAGGATGCCGGTAAGTGGCGTGGTGGCTTGTTGTGGCGTCTGCGCGAACTACGGAACTGTACGCGCCAACGGCCCTTACTTAAAAAACAGCCCTCATACACCGAAGACAGTAAAATTAATGATTTTTTTCATGGTGAATTTCACAGTCTTCGGTGCTTAGTAAGGTTCTAGGAGGGTTTGACAGAGAAAGAGACTGCTTAGGTCATATTTTGTACTCTGCCTTGGGCAAAAAATAGACTACAAAGACATTTTTTTTGCATTGTGTAAAGATTTTACTTATATTGCCTCATGGGAACGCCTTTATCAAGAGTGGCTTCTCCGTGAACAAAGACATAATGGTAGAGAACATGTTAGAAGATACATTAATAGGGCTTCATCATATTTGGGACTACATCTCCCATCACGATGGTGATGTCAAATCCATTGTAATGACAAAGGGCATGGTGAGGTATGCACTATAAGCACACGTACATTACAAAGCTGCCTATGTACTGTCAAAGCACGTTTTTATGAATACTTTTTGTCCTCGTGGTCCTTGGTCAGTAACAGTCTGTACTACCTAACTCTATTGCTAGTTAGCAACTAGTGTATTATCTATACATCCAAATGAGTGTCGAATATCTACTGAAAAATATGGTAATACCAAATACCTAGTAATAATTTAAGTAGCTGCATTTTTCTCATAGATATTCAGACCAAGTCAGGCAAAGATATGATGCTATAGCAGAAAATTGAATCAAGGCATTGACCTTGATGTCTTCTCTTGAAGTCATTAAGATTCTTATGGCAAATTCAATTACAAGTGTATTATTCAAAAGTCGTTGCCAAATCTCAACATTGAAAGCAAAGGCAAAAAGTACAAAAATTATATCTTAAGTATAAAACTTAAAATAGAAACTAGACTTGCCTGAACAAAATGAGCTGAAAAATTGGCCAATTCCAGTAAAAAAGACTAGCCCCCACAGTTATTCATGAGATGGTATGAGGAGACTACCTCGGTGTACACTCTTCAAGTCTATAAAGGGGACATATTCATTGAAGTGAAAATAACAATGTGATTCACGTCTATTGAAAATTTTTAATTGTTTCCCGGAATATTTGCTTTGCTTTCTCCAATAGTAAAATTATTAAAATGATTGCAATATTTGATGGACTGTGAATATATTTGTCTTATTGGAGGCACAAGAAGAGAGTTGTTGGAGTCTGCTTTAGCTGGTAACTCCAACAGTGAAATTGTACCTAATGATCATGAATGTAAAATATGATAGTTTTGAATGGTCAACAATTTTCACTTACTTTTATTCATATTGTTGTTTATATTAGTTTGTTTCTGTTGGGCTTTTAAAATGTTTTATCTCATATCTCCTGTTTTCTTTTATCTTAGTGGCTGATGGAGATGAGGGTACATCATATTTGGTTGAGAATGGTGAAATATCATCACTTGGCAAATTATCTAATAATAAGCCAATAGAGAAAGCCAAAGATGTTGGCATCACACTTAAAAAGCAAGAAAAGGTGAAGCCGGATGTCTGCAAAAATAGCAATCCTCCACTAGCCCAAGATTGGTGGAATCAAAATAATAATACCTCCGACAAAGTGAATACAACAACAGTGGACTTAGAGGAGTACAAAAGAAAGGTAGAAGACTCCAAACTTGCTGCTCGGATGGGTCTTTCGACTGCTGGAGTAAATGTTGAAGATGACGAGCGAGCTCGAGACTTCACTTACCTCGATGAGGACTGGCAAGTCCAGGGTCGACGTGGAAGGGTTGTGGTAAGTCTTGGTTTCCTTTTTCAGTATTTGCTTGTGAGACTGTTGCTGAGGCAGTGTAGACTGGATAAAAGGAGACCTCATTGCATGCAAGAAAATCACTTATTCTAAAAAACTCTCATTTTACTCGGTAAAGGATAAATGAATGTCCATTACTTTGAGCTTGCACTGGTTTTAATTGCAATTTTCATTATATAGATGGTGAACTAGTATAATGACTGTTAATTTGTAGTCTTAAAGCAATCATAATTATTCATATGGTGTATTTTATGTTATGGCTTTGTCATGTGAATCCTCGATAAGGAGGTCGAACTCAATAGGGGGATGGGCTTGTGTGCTGGTTAGAGTGAAAGCTTCTCATCCTGAGGGATTGGGTTCTTATCCAGGCAGTGGTGGAGAGTAAGTGCAGTACACTCCATCCATGGGACTGTGGACCCTCTTGGCACTCCACGTTAAATAGTAGGCGTAATGCATGTGCTCGGTCTCTCTCCACCCTTCTTCCACTCCTGGATCTGCTCCGTTACGGGAAAGTTTAGGTAGCCCTACTAAATATAATTATAACAATCGTGATTGATATTAAAAGATTGTTTATTTTTTGTTGCCCTGACTGCACATGTGAATACACTGTATTGTACCCCACAAACAAATTAATAAACACTTCTCTCAAATAACACATATAAATCATTCCTCACCAACATAGATTAACTTCCTTGTGTATGCTTTTCACTCATGAATCAATCACTTGCCCAACACATAAAAACACTCAATACGGGCATAATGCAACATAAATCAAATCCTTTACAATATCGGGATAATTGCTCCCTTCAAAATACCTCACTTCAGGTGTCGTAAGTTGTATGGTCTCGTCTTTATCCCCGACACCAAATCCAATGCTTGGTTCTTTCCTTTACCACGTCTCTCTAGCGGTAATAACCTCGGCTTCTCCTGGCTCGCCCCAACGCTTGGTTTCTTCCACTCCCCTGTCTCTCTAGTGACAATAACCTCTGCTTCTCCTGGCTGCTCCTGGTTGACGTCAAGGCTCGAACTTCCGGATCTCTCTTCTCACATTTCACAATATTATTAACTCCCTCCATCTGTATTTTGCACCAATTACGCAAGGTAAACTTCTTCTTAATCCATATGGCCTTAGTTGGGACTGCATTCGGTCGTGAAAATCGTACAGTATTAATGAGTGTCCGCTCTCCAGGATTAGGACGTGTAGCACATGGGTTTTTGAGACAACCCCGACTGTTAACGTGCGTCGGCTTTTATACCTGATCGCTGATGCATTGTCGTCCTTCTAGAAGCTTCGCTACTGACGTACTTCCGAAAATCTGGAATGATCTAAAAGTTAGCTTGGTTCGGGTTTTCACCTATTGTTGTAATTTTCACTTGGTCTGTAAATCCCACCATGTGGTGTTCATAATAGAGGAATGCGCAATATTGTAACTCTTTGAATATGAATAAATAGGTCTGAAATTGAAATATTGGCATTCTAATTATGCAAAATTAATATAATAGAATAATCTGGGTCACCTTCTGTACAATATGGCTGCCGGGGTTTCAAAAATATACATGAATGTTTTCTACATGCGAGTTTGCTTAGATGTGAGTATAAGTATGTTACAATGTAAAAAATTAAAAAAAGAATTATGACTAAGGTATTCAAGTTTTACATAACAGATTTCACTGTTTTTCCTCTTTACGATTTCTTCAGTGCTGTAAAAGGAGTTTTGTACAGGCACTTCCAATGAAAAGTTACCACTTCAGAGCCGAAATTTTCTAAGTCCAGAGTTGACGGAAATTTGACAACGCTGCGTCACAGCTTCCCTCTAGCAGAGCCTCAGGAAGCTCTAACCGTAAACAAACCCCTTCCCTCCTCTGCCCTCCTTTACTTTCTTAGCGGAAGGGCCCAAGGGATTACTGATGGTCGGTCTTCTTCTCATGCCCTAAAGATGGTCGTTTCTCCAAGTCGCGCAGCCAGACGTCTGAGGTCCCGAACATACCTCTATGCTCGCCACCACCATCACGCATTGGCATAACATCAAAAATCGACGTTCACTTAGAAGAGGAAATCACAAATCATCATTGTTCATTATCACCCTCCAATTTGTATGTGTCCCTTGAATAATCGATGAGTAATTGAATAATTAATTCCTGGTGTAATTGGCTGGTAATTGGTGTTGTTTCACGTTCGTGCTATTTCAGGGTGAGTTCATTAACATGTTTTATTCTCACGTCGACGTGGTGAGAAGTTTTATGAATATGCGATCTCAATGTTTTAAGACTAGGAATAGGCTCAAAAGAAGAAAATAATGTTCGAATAACCGCCCTATAAGTTTAAGGGACCGCCAAGGAGATTTATAAGATTGCTTTTAATAGATTATAGGAATATGCGCATAGTGGCCGTAGTTTATGACCGCAGGCTTTCGCGGGTTAAGAATAGAATCGTAAATGGGAGGTATTGCAACTAAAGATCTATATGCTGACGACTTGGGTAAAACTAGTCGCATGAGGAAGGTTTCCTGCCTGAGGTCTTTTCTCGCTTCTCCTCTCAACCTAAGTCCTTAATCTCGCGAAGCACCCCATATTGCATCATTGTCGCAGGGAGGCCCTCATCTCTTATCGCAGAAGATATTAGACCAGATTTTAGGGAAACGGCTGCGTGGTCAATAACAGATGTGTATTGGTATTATACAAGCAGTAATCTAATGGGTATTGTTATTATTCAAATTATAAGTCTATACCATAAATAATATGGTAAACTCTTGGAAATCACGATAATTCGGAACGTTATTTTCTTCTTTTGAGCCTATTCCTAGTCTCAAAATATTGAGATCGCGTATTTTTAAAGTTTCTGACTACATCGATGTGAGAATAAAACATGTTAATGAACTCACTCTGAAATAGCACCAACGTGAAACAACACCAATAAATCAAGGAATTAATTATTCAATTATTCATCGACTATTCAAAGGACACATACAAATTGGGGGGTGATAATGAAAATGATGATTTGTGATTTGCTCTTCTAAGTGAACCGACCGACCATAGAAGTGAGTGAAGAAGACCGACCGTCAGTAATCCCTTGGGCCCTTCCGCTAAGAAAGGAAAGGAGGGTGGAGGAGGGAAGGGGTTTGTTTATGGTTAGAGCTTCCTGAGGCTCCGCTAGAGGGAAGCTGTGACGCAGCGTTGTCAAATTTCCGTCAACTCCAGACTTAAAAAATTTCGGCTCTGAAGTGGTAACTTTTCATTGGAAGTGCCTGTACGAAAAAGTCTTAACTTTTTTTATGCTTTCTTGTAAAAATATTTTTTTTTCATTCATCTTAAAGTTTATTGAAAAGTATTTTTTCAGCAACTTGAGGAGTTTTTTGAAGGGTTGATACTCAGCAATGGTCATTTTAAAGATTGTTTTTACCTCTTGTTGCATTTGTGGACATTCCTATTTCTTACCAAAGAGGTGTTTTTTTAGTTAGCATATAGAATTGCGTTACACATATATTTGTTGGAAATGGTCATAATAATGTATCCTGTATGAGGCTAGCTTTTAATTTAAATATAGTTCTCAATATATGCTTTTTTGGGTGAGTTTTCTTTTGGCATTTCCTGTGCTCCCCCAGGAGATTATGCCATACCTAGCTACATACTCAAATGTGCCATATGGGGATAAAAACATATTTATTATAGTAGTTACTGTAATTATAATGGTCACTTAAATTAATCAGGTACTTACTTTAATTATTACTTTAATTCTACAAGCGAAAATAATGTATATGTTTAAGAATCGATTTTAATCTGTGATATTTCTCAATCTTTATTGAATGCCACAAAATAAATTGAAACAAACTACAGTCTTACCGATTTTACTTAATCTACAGAACATTACATTTTGCTGAATAGTGGTCCCAATGCCCCCCCGAAAAAACCTTAAACCAGGGGAGGGGGGGGGGGGTGTTCCCCACTCATTGAGGACCTCTGCTATGGAGCATTCCTCATGTACTTAATGGCATGGGCCTTAAGGAAAACTGTTGCCAAACTTTGCTTGTTGGTTGCCACACTCTTGCCTTACGCTCCTCCATGCTCCCATCTATAGGCCATCTATGACCCCATTTTCAACACTGAACTCAATTTCAGTAAGTAACTTAAGGGAATAATATCAGCATGTAGGGAGACTTCTTGATCTTTAGTTATCTGATCCGCATATCTGTGTTTATTTTCCTGCTGCTCTTGGTAACATCACAACTCAGGCTTCATGGAGATTTACACGGCAAACAAATCCTGATAGGAGCACATCCTACCAATTAAATGTTGAAATTCCCTGTGCCCTAGTGACCCGCCGATCCTCAGTGGTGCAAATGACCTCTCGGTTGTTTATTACCTTTCCCAATAACTCACCTGCTTTTTTTTGCTACACCATCCATTGCTTGGAAATATTAGTTGAAAAACTAAGGCAAACAAATTAATAAAATTGAGTGGTTCTTTCTGATATTGATATGAAATCAAATTTATATAAACTTATTTTGACTTGGTTGTACATTGAGTTGTTTTACTTCTAAGCACTAGTTTAATGATTATTTTTATTTCTCAGAGAGGAGCTGCTAATAAGTCCCAGAATAACAGAGCATTAACAAAAGGAAGGAACTGGTAGAGAAACATATTAAGCTGAGTCTTGATTCACGGTCTTTCAATTGCTGTAAGTACAATGGAAGGATTATTCCCTTAATTAATCTGTTTTACGTAATGATTGGTTTAAAATATTAGCCATGGTTAATTGAGCTTGGAGATTTTATTTTGGGTATCAATTTTTTTACTTAATGTAGTCTTATGATAGTTAAGTGATTAATTATGAGCTTATGACAACTAAAAAATAAAAGTTGTATGCATACTAAAGGCTTTGAATGTGAAATGGCATATGTCACTGGATGGAGTGCATTGATTTTACTAACATGGAAAATGTTTGACGACTGGACTCTGCCACCATCTTGAGAATGGGAAGTAATCTGCATAAAAAACAACAAAAAAAGAAATCAAGTCTTATGAATGGCTCTTGAAAAGTTTTGACTTCATAACTATCAGTGGACATCACTGCTTTTTGGTGTTTTTGTGGTAAATGTAAAATACACCTGATAAAATGTTTTCTTTGCCTTAGCTCAGTAACCAAGAGAAGTTTTGGCCATATGTTCATTGGACAAATGAAGCATATATGTATCATCTAAAAATACAGTTTCAAAAATATAAAATTTTCAAAATTACGAACCTCGGGCCCAGTCCCCAGGGAAAAATGGAATTTGTTATTATTCGTTATTGCGTCATGGTGAATAACTGCATCAACAAAACTTTTTGCAGACATAAGACTCCTAACAAATCAGTATTGCTGAATATGATGCATCAAATGTTTGAATGATTGTGCACTCTTCTATCATGTATGTCTCAGTCACCGAGTGATTTTCCACCAATGTACAAGTGCTCGTATCATTTAGACCTCGAGTGATGGGCAAATTGGTATTTCAAGCCATTTTTTCTGTACAGCCATATACTGTACACAAATGATTAGGACCCCCACACAGCTGTGGCCATTCAAAAGTTGCCATTTTTGCAATCTATGTGGAACACAATATCTCATCATTAGGCGTGTGAAGTGCAACTAGATGCAGTAACTATAGGGATCACTTCTGATCAAATCTCTATGCTCTTACCATAAGAAAAGATTCGTGCATTATCACTCCACTCGATGGTCTGGAGAGCAATGCCAGACTTAATATGATTTGAAACAAAATATTTGTAGAATTACTCCATTGTCTAGTTCAGAGCCATGAGCTTGTTCAGATCTGTCGATCCAACTTTTCCAACATTTGTTGTTTTTGCCTGGAATGGGCCCGACGTGATAAATCACTTGGAAGGTGATCATTGTTGGGTTACACTTTCATGACAGCTAAATGTTTCTTTTTCTTTGCAGGTCTGGTTTTCTGCCAAATATCTCCAGAATCAGTTTTGCTAATGGATTAGTTGCAATACGCTTTTTATTATTGCAATCAAAATTTTCAAATAGTATCAGTGCTTTTCATGTGCAATCGGTAAATGTTCAGAATTGAAGAATTGCTATGACTCCCTTTTAGAATTGGCCACCAGTGAATGCTAGGCATTCATGTAAAACATTGTATGTTTCATACTTCTCCACATTAATCTACTTGCATATGTTAACTCTGGGTTAATTCCTTCAGGTGAACTTTATTTCAATTAATCTTGATGATCTTGCATATGATCCAATATGGGCTTAGATGCTAAATATTTCCGCCAGTTTTGGAGTTAATAGAATTCGGATTTTCTTTTATCCTATGTTTATGTGTGTGAAGTAGCTGACATGCCTAGTCAATTCCATGCTTTGACAGAAATGTTAGCTTTGTGATAAATTATGATTTGATATGTTAACATGTCCATGAGGAAGTGATCCTTAATATGGAGACATTTTTGAAATTTTATTGACAGCCACTTGAATGTCAAGTTTCATGAAAAATTGTGGTTTAGTTTTTAAATGACGAGCTTTGGAGCATCTGTTTTTGAGCAACATAAATCAAGCTGATTATATCAATATCTATACTCAGTTGCCTTCAATGATTTTGGTATTTTTTCTTTACTTGGGTGAATATTCCTTATTTGTGTGCTTTTCAACAATTTTATCATGTAAATGTTGGTATTCATTTGGCTGCTTTAATCATATTTTGTGGATTCATATCTATGATGATAACATGTACCATTATTTCTTACACCCATATGTATGGTAATTTTATAATTATACATATATGTGTGTTGTTGTTCCTGTCTGAAGCTGAAATTCGTGTTAGTGATGTTAAAATTCTTATGTGAAGTTTAGACTCCACTTAAGTGCTTGTGGTGCACTGTCTGTGCATGTATGTCATGGCTCAATTTTGTGGACTAGTTACCTGACAAATTTCAAGAATAAATATTTTTCTTAAATTTTATAAATTTAAGACTGCATGATGGTTATTTTTCTACTAATATTTTCTTTTACCCTTTTGCTGGCAGTAAGCTTAACTATTGGCTTTTGGTCACGGTGCAATGACTGCCCCTACCTGGTACATAAGCTGTCATTTATTTAAACATCTCTTATAATTTGACTGAGGTACTCCCAATTCTTGGTCTTCCTCGTTAATTCTTCCATTTCATTTCTCCTCCCATTATTGTTTTTAAGGACTATTATTCCTGGTTGTGTGTCAAAAAGCTTGTCTTTTCTGCTCCACATATTTCATCAATAATTTTTTTTACTAAACTCTTAAGGTGCGTAAAAATTAACTCTTCTTGGTTATTTTCCGTATCCTTCAAAATGTAATTGAATGACATCATTTGACTCAAATTCCCAAATCAATAACTAATCTTTGAAAAATTAACCTGTGTAACATAAATAAAATTATTTTAAAACACTATACTAAAGTAACCTTGGCAGTCTAAGCACACCCTAACTGGAATTTTCTTGCATTGACTGTTGATTACTATCTCGTTTAATTTAATCTCTCAACAGTTGATGACTCGATGAATTTAGCCAAACTTCCATGTTAAGAGTACGTTATGTATCATTGAAATATTGGGTAAATCAGATCAGGTGTTTGTCTCACCAAGCCTTAATCATGTTTCAGATAGTAGCACATATTACATGTTTGCTCTGGGGCATTGAAATTGGATGGGACTGCAAACTCTGTTTGTTCTAATGGGAAGAATTTAAATTCCTATTTCCAAGTGTCCAAAGTGAATAAGCTTGGAAATGTACCAGAGATTTGCTGATGGGGAGTTTAATCCATTGAATATGCATAGAATGATATCAACACAAATAGCATCCGTAGTGGCTATAAATTCACATCAAAAATCTTTAAATTTCTTCTTGGGAAGCCGTTGTCTTCCTGACTGGCAATAGACACAGAGTTATCTAGTGGCAGCTATCTGCACCACTTAACGCATGGCCATTGCCTTTGATCAGATATTGTGTGGCAACGAAGAGAGTCAATAGCATTTTTACTATTGGCCAAAGTTAGGATTCTTAATGCATTGCATTCAGAATATTGAGTTTTTGCTGCGTAGATAATATTTCCAATAGGAGCTCTGTAGTAGGAGCATAGGAAATGAAGAGGCCCTGTGACAAGCAATTGAAACAAGTGTTAATACAGGAAATTCCAGTGAAAGATGTGCTCATTAACCCATCAATATCCTTCAGTTAACCATTGTTGCTTATAACAATTGCATGAAAGCTGGGGATGTGGTGGGGGAAATTTTTGTCAGCCACGTGATTTGCACTGAACACGGTATGCTTGCGTCTACTCTTTTTACTTCCTGGGTTGTAGTGAGTTTGGTTATTAACTGGTGGTCCAGAGTTCTATCACAATTGAGAGAAACCTCGTTGGACTTGTCCAGCTACCCTCAACCAGTTCACTTTTCGAGTCACCTTTCTCGGAGGCCATGGTCAATGTGGGAAAAAAATTGATCCTCCTACCCAGATGTGTGAATTTCATGTGTCGTTGGTCTTGGTCTATGATGAGCTAAACCCTCACCATTAGAACTGATTTTTGGGGGTCAGTTAAGTGAAGAAAGATGTTTGTTAAAAGTGATGAATTTGTTATGCTAATAGTATAGTGATGAAAACTATTGACTCATTGAAAACATTTAATGAGACTGGGTTAAGAGAGAAGTCTATGGAGAAAAATAATTGGAAGAATTCATCCTTTGCATCTAAAGTGTGCTTGTGACTTTCGTAATGGAAGGAACTGCTTAAGGAAACACCTGCAGATGAAAACCAAGGATGAATATAGCAGAAGAGCTACAAGAATGCATTGGCTGTAAGAGCCCAGTCAGTCAGGTTGTTGGGTAATAATCCGTTGGAGGGCTGCTACCAACCATTAATCATATCAATGGCTAATTGTGATAATGTTGTCATTATTATACAAATAGTCATTCCTGGAAGAGGAAGAGCTCTTCTATTCTGCCAATTATGCTGTTTTTGTTATGAATCCAGTCAACTGTTGTTTTCTGTTATTTATCACTCCTGGGCAGAATTTCCAATTTGTTAGAATTCTAGGAGGCCTTACCCAGTTGCTACCCTATTAGACCTATTTTTGCAGTGTAATGTAAGAAATTTTTTTTTTCTTTTAATGAGTTTGGATGTCACTATTAGGTAAACATGTTTAGAAGTGTGCATAAGTACCAATGATGAAGCCATTTTACTTGAGCTATTCAATGGTGCATGAAGTCGTATCCTTCCGGACTATAATTTACTAGGTTAACTTGACTAATTTGACAGGAATAGAGAAGGTGCACTTTTCAATGCACTTTTCGGTGTAGTCATTGATCCTTTTACTTGTCCATTTAAATATTGTTGTGATATTTCAAAAATGAAATCAGGTGGAGTTCCTGACTAATTGTTGGGTGATAATTGCTCTCTTGTTTCCCATTTCTCTTTGTTATATATTCCCTTATTTTCCACTACTTGCACCATCCAAAATGCCCATACTTCTCTTATTCCCTACATTCTTACTTCAATGATAGCCTTCAACATATCTTCTCTCCATATACTACCTTGGCTTGGAGATGTTAATATAATTTTTACTCTTTCTAAGTAATTCAAAATCAAAATTCTTGTCTCTTTTTCTCCCCTACCGGCTCTTTTTTTATTTTTTTATTGTTCACCTTTCGGGTATCTATGGTGTCCAATTTATGGTCATCCTCAAAGTTCTAAGAACAAGTTTCAGAATTTACCGCTCTGCATAATGTAATATGAAGTGTGAAACTAACTCTCCGCATATCTAATGCCCTGTTTAGTACCTCAAGTGGAATGGCTTTTAGTTCCAGAGTTCAATTTTAACAAATTTTTGCAAGATATATTGGTGTATTAACACTGGGAATGAAATTTTTCATCTATATTTTTTCAGCTTGCTAAATAGGTTTAGTGTGGGTGGTGGTGTAGTGGTAATGCTACTCGGCCAAGTTGTGAAAAACAAAGTGTATTTTATTTTTATTAGCATAGTGTTATGTTCTGTATGTTAGTTGTGACATATATAAACTCGTATCTGTTGGAAATGCAATAATTATTGTTTTTTTGGGGACAGTTAGGGTAATTATTCAAGCATTAGCAAAGCTTGAAATATTTTTTGTTCGATATATGAGTGAATAATGTAGTGGTGTATTTCGTTTATGGTAATGGCTAAAGCTCACTGCTATAAGGTTTGAAAGGCCAGACTAGAATGCTTCCTTAGTGGTAGAACTTGGAAATTTCCATCTACTTTGATTTAGTCAGTGAGCATCTTTGTGTACTAGCCTATTGTACCTTTGAGGTATTTATTACTTTCATTGGGTTGGCAAATGTGTAGTCAGTCATTCACTTAAGACCTCTTCAACTTACGACGGGTCGACTTGCAACAGAGAAATGAAGTGGTTTGAATGGTGCTGGTCATTGAGTAATGTCCTCAATCAAGTCTGTTGCATTGGTTATGACTTTATTGCTTATTTTTCTGTTATTTGAACACCCATCATTTTGAAAAATGATGGCAAGTAGAGTACATCAAGAAATATCTACAGAGAGACTGGGCGCTCGTGCCAGTAGTCACCAAACTTCAACTCAACCGTTTCAGTCCCGCACCCGTGCGTATATATGCCGTCGGCCAACCAATATGGCCGGCCTAGGCATATGAGAATTACACGAGTATGGTCCTGGAAGGACGGTCGGTGAGATTGGCGGCTGTTTGGTATGAACCTCCAGGATGCCACATGCGTCAGATTCTTTATTAAAGTCAACAAAAGGTTACAATATAGATCATCTTGAAACATGAAACCGTTGCCTTTTCTTAAGGCAGCTAAAACGGCTTGATTGTCAATACATAAACAAATATGGGAATAATCTGGAGTATTTTGGAATGGGTAAAGCATGCCCTTGAGGGCAGCGGTGGCTTCAGCATAGTAAATCGGGAGCTGGTGCTCCAGTCGTCGTTCGATGAATTCAAGTTACGGGCAAACCACTGCCCATTGCCACGGCGTGGCATCAGCGTATCCTCTATACAGAACTTCGTATGAGATACATCGTCGTACTTTTGTAAAAATACCCTCGTCCCAACACTTGCGCAACCACACAATGCATCTGGTATAAACATTCGACACTAGGAAATAAGGGAGGCCCAATATGAAACATGTCTAAGAGATATATCCAGCCAACTTCGGGATGTCCAGCGTCTGTAGGTGGGGTATTATCTCGATGCCCATGTGTAGGTGGGCAAGGGCTGCCAGTGTGAGATGGATGCTTCCCGTCTGGAGAGTGTTCCCTCTACAGTATTAACGTGGAAACCTAAATATATCAGTTAGTGCCTTGGGGTTAACACGCACTTGGATCTGTGACACTGAGATCGTTTTCAATAAAATGTAGGACTCTGGCGACCAGCTGCTTTGCTGCGTGGAAGTTGTCTTCAAACACTAATAACCAGTTGTCCAAAAAAGGGATGACATAAACTAAAAACAACCTATACATCCCCCGAGCCACTGACCTTGCCCAGCGTTGCATGATGGCCGGGGCAAGGCTGTGGCCCATGGGAAGGCACTGAAAACAAAAATAATCATTACCCGACCGAACACCATAATATCTGATATGCATGTGGTTAATTTTTATCTGAAAGAAAGCCTCCTTGAGATCGGTTTTGCACACAACTGTTCATAGGTATCATTGTATTGGCTTGGGTGGCATCTTTGAGCCTAAATTTAGGTTTCCTGTAGTGTGGAGTCCAGGGGGAAAGGTCATGAATAAGTCTATGTCCACCAGAAAACTTATGAATTATGTAAGTGTGGAAAGCGCAGACAGGTTTCCGGCGAATGAGAAGATCCGACAAAAAAATATAATGTGCTTGCATATATAAGAAGATAGTATGCATCAAGAAATTATGAAAATCCAACTTCCTTCCAAATCAGCTTACGATTGGAGCTGAATTTTGTCAAAATTTGATGACTAACTTGTTGGTTAACTTCCAGGGAGTTGGTTGATTTGGGGCAGTAAGACACAATTAACGGGAGAACAAACTTTACTGAACTGCACACTCACAGTTCGCACTCAACTCAATAGATCAAAAAAGAAGAACATCGAAAACAACACTTTAACATGTAATGGTGGGCGCATCCTGTGGCTGATAGCGTCACAAAAATAACATTAAACTCCAACATAACTGTAGTAAATTCTTAGTATAAAAATGTGTCTTTCATATAAGATATGTATTTTGTGGCATAGTGAAACATTAATTTCATTGCTTACATGGCGAATGCATTGAATATTTCAACATAAGAATGTCTTGTGACCTGCTTGGAAAAATTATGGAAGATGTCATCTCATCTATTTGTTAGAATGCCAAGAATGAAATATTTTTGGAGAAAAAATGTAGAAATGATTTAGTGGAGCAATAAGAAGGCATATCTAATATTTCAATAGATTCATGCATTGCTTTTCCTGTGCTTTAATGGCAAACGTTTGAATAAAAAACTGCAAAAAAAGAACCTACTGGAATCTCCGAGTCGAGAGAGCTTTAATGAAGTATTCGAATGTATGAGGTGTTGTGATATAGGTCTATATCGTGGGTATATTGGAGGTGGGTAGAATTGAAATATATATGGTGTGTCTAGCAGTACATGTGTTCAATGAAGCAGTGATGTGTGTAGTACTTATACCATACTATAAGTTGGAAGCAAGTAATTTGACTAATCTATAATAAGGTCCTATTTTCGTAATAGGTTTAATATTGTCGGCCTTGGTGGTGGCGGGGTAACATCCTCGCCTGCCAACCAAAAGGTCGCGGGTTAGAGTCCCGCCTGGGGAGGATTTTTCTCCTCTTTGGACATGGTTGTGTATGTTATCCTTTGTTACCATTACAATGCCTGATGTAAAATGGTCCTCGAGGTTGTATTCAGGTTGATGAAATAAATTAATAAAAAAATAAATATGTTACTTGGGTTTGCCCTAGAGTTGGGTCGATCTGTCGCGAGTCGTTCAAATGAACGAGTCACTGAGGTGAGTGTGATGACTCGAGTCAATAGGTCTGGGAGAAACAAATCTTAGTGAACGTTTGTGCTGGCTGAGCCGCTGACTCATAAAGGAGAGAGTCGCAGAGTCCCTGTGGTTCTCAAAGGACTCACTGACTCGAAAGACTCGCTAACTCGGAAGAGTCGCTGACTCGAAGGGCACACACCCAAAGGACCACAAAGGACACACTGACTCGGAGACGTGAGGGCGTGACTGACTGAATTGCTGACTCAAAAGACTTCCCCATTTAATGAATCCCAGCGACTCGTTGAGTGGCAAGACTGACTATTCATTAATGACTGTCAGAAGAAGAGTCTTACCGTAAGCTGAGCAACTTTGCTAGATTTGAGGAGTAAATTAAATCCTTCTTTCAGCATCACATAAATGATATGACTTTAAACTTAAATCGTTGGTTCATCAAAAAAGCTCTTAATTATTGCTGGAGATCCAACGTTTAATACACTGTATTAGCAGTTCGGGAACTCTAATTTTACCCTCAGGTGAATATTGTAGGCAGTTATTATTTTTTTACAAATTAACAATACTGATATAGGTGGTATCCGGAAAATGTCTTTTGCACTTATTAACACAGTTTACAAAGAGTTAACACATATCGGATTCATGATCAGTTAATTGGAGGTAGATGACCAATACAATATGAAACAATTATTTTACATCAATAAAACTTGTAGCTAATTATTTTAAAATGCAGAAACACCATACTACTTGATAACAAAAAAATACATTTAACCTTCCCAAATATGATTTAAGAAAATCATCATTTATAGTTTGCTCGGGCCCAGTCTACTTCTTTTTTCAGTAAGAAACCGGACTCCCTTTGAAAAAAACACGCTCACAAGGCACTGAAGTGGCCATCACACACAACCTTCTTTTCATTAGTGTATAGAACCTAGGGAAGACCTGTTTCCTGCTCCTCCACCAAGCAAGTGGGTCAGAGGTTCTCTCCAAGTATTCCTCCTGTACTTGTCCACTTCCACAATTACTGCAGATGTTGGGAGTTCCTTTCTCTGACTAGCAACGGTGGAATCAAACTCCTCCTACATAGGAAAAGTTTGCAGGGGCCTCTTTTCTTCAAGTTCAGAGTGCTCAATAATCAGTACTTGCCTGGCTTTATTGCATAAGGCATGGTAGGTTGCCTTATAACTTGTATCTTTGGAGAAAGCATATTCTTTGAATCATGGATCCAGTAAACATGCTTCTCTCAGTATGGGATTAATCTCAACATCTTTAAATCTCTTCTGGAGTCTCTCCAGCATTTTCTCAGCCACTACATTTACTTCAGGTGACTCATCATTCAAAGAAGGGGGGAGCAAGGGTTTTGAGTGGGCAGAGGAGGGACAGACTTAAGAAACAGCGGTTGCAGAGGTTAGAGACAGGGTGGTGATGGATGCAAGGGTTATGTGAGGACCTGGGTGGCGGGGGAGAGAGGGGGGAGGTTTAAATATAAAGTGCATTGCCCACGCCCGGGCTCTGGAGGAGGCATCTTTCATGCTCCCTGGTGCCAGACTGGTCGAGTGCTTATAACAAGAGCACTGTTGTTTAAAGCGTTCCACCAATCTGGTTGCTTTACACTGAATTCCATCCTGGCATGTTATACTCTAGCTTGTGCACTCCAGACTTCGAGAACTTCCTTCTGGTCTTTCTAGTAGTTTTTAATTTATACATTCTTAAATGCTCTCACTAGGGTGTTTCGGGGAGTATATAGTTGTGTGTAATGTCTTAGTGTGAGAGAAGGATTTCTGGTGGGTTACTCTTCCCACCCCACCGTCAACCCACTATCACAGGCTCTTTGAAAGAGCGAGCAATATAGTATATTATATGTAATTACTGTTATTTAAAGGTATTGTTACTAGTAAATCATATAGGATGGCTATTTTAAATAGTGTCATAGGCCCTTAGCTTCAGAAAAGTGGACATGTAGAGTTGGTATTATAGAGGCCACCGTTAATTTAAAAAGCAAAGACTTGCGATCAGTGAATAACGATAAGAAGTTAATTAGTGTTAAAGAAGTAAGTAATTTTGTACATAATATGATTTTGGCATTTAAACTCTCGGCTTTATTATTTTGATTTGACAGCACTATTTGTACAATGCTTTACGTAGAGTGTCTTTCCTAAGAACGAATAACATAACCACACATTTAGATATATCAACGAGATTATTGTTTTTTTTCCTCTGTCTTCGTGTATAAAGGTAATTTAAAGATCTGATTCTGAGTGGAGTGGCCTTGGTCACATTTACCAAAACTAATTAGTTTGCCCGTTTATTCTAGAAATCTTTAAAGCCATCATTACTCATTCACTATTCAGCTTTACAGTTTTATGTATGCCTCGTCATTTATGTACCCTGCAGTACTCCAAAGTGATTCTTAAGACTCACTCGAGTGAACGAGTCATTGAAGTGACGTGATCAAAATGACTCGAGTCAATATAAAGAATCATTTGGCCCACCTCTAGTTTGCCCTATAAATCATTCCCTACTCTTCAGATCATAATGTACTTTGGCCTCCACTTCCTTAACCCTGTGGGCCTAAGAATAGGCCTCTAGTGCCAGATAAAAATTTTTGCTAGCTGGCATGTATCAGATTGCCATTTTTTAAGTGTGTGAATATATATTTTTTAAATTTTCACAATTGTAAAAATGTAATTCTATTTTTTCTCAGTTCAATTTATTTTTTCGTTCTTCGATGGCAACATAATCTTTGTAAGATAAATGTTATTGGAGTACATTTTTTTTTTATTTTTAACTATAACATTAAAAACTACATAAATTTTGCCTTGGCTATCTAATCTCACCCTAGTTTGAATTTGCTTGTAGTCTAAGGGTTAATTAGACCTCGAAGAGATAGGCGTATCTTTAATAACATGCTGCTGTGGAGTATTCAATTGTAATTCATGTTTTTCCTCACAATTGAAGTTAGTAGCCATAGCATTGATGTATTCCATAGGTGGAGTTTGTGTAGATTAATTGTAGATGAAGCCTTCACAAAAGTTGGTGGAAGATGTGCACTGGATGATTTTGAGACTTTGAGGGTCTATTTTTCGGGCGAATGGGTAGTATGTATTTGTGTGGCCTTGTTTAAATTTGTCTGCCCTGCCATCAACATACTTTCAATCTTTACTTAGCCCTTCTGATTTGACTGTGCTTATGCCTTCTGAGGCATAGTGTTCTGAGAATGTCTCCCTCTTACTTTAGTGAGATCTTTACTCTGAAAGGATGTTCAATTATTTACCGCACAGGTTTCAAATTTTGTCATGTTTAGTTCATGATGGAATGACACGCAAAGCTTGTTTTTTTGTAATAATTATGCTTTTTAAATTTCTTTCTGTGATGGTACCTCTTTCATTAAATATCCCAGCAGTGGATATGGCCTATCTTGTTATTCATGTTTACTATTACACGTTACCAATCTAGCTGTATTTCTCAGGGTACTTAGGACTATGTATACATATATATTTTTAAAAGTATGTATATGTGTTGTGATTAGTTTTTGTAGACCTTATGGTAAAAATATAATAACTAATCTGTCAAAAAGTGTAAACAATCATTATCAATCCTTATGTTGTGGCATGAGGCAATAAGTTGTTACCCCTTTTCCATGATCTTGTTAACGCAAGGCATGTGCTTGCACTAGAAGGTGTTCATTCACATCAGATTCAAATACAAGTCCAGTGACCGTACTTAAATAAATGTGCTCCTAAGTTATTAATTTATGGTATTAAATCCAAAGCATAAAATCTATCACTATTCTTTTAAGATATAACCGAGTGTTTCGTGATGATCTTGTGAAATGATGGCTTTGCTAACCATTGTAGAAAACTTGAGGAAATTAGAAGAGAAGTTAATGGATTTTAGGAAAATTTCTGTAATACTTTACAGTCTCTGCTGCAACTGTGACTCCATCTGAGAATCGGTAATTTGATCACATTTAATGATTAAATAAAATTAGGTTGTGACAATGAATATGCAGACTATATTACATAACAAATGTCCAATTTTTAAGGTGAAGGTGTATTGCATTACTTTTCAGTCAAATTATTTCTACTGAAGGAAGGGTTTTCAATCACTATTTGAAATGTAACTGGCAGAGGTAAGAGTATATATATATATATATATATATATATATATATATATATATATATATATATATATATATATATATATATATATATATATATATATATATACACGAAACGAAAATTTCGCCAATAGGCCACAATATAATAAAAACACTTGACAGGGGGTGGGGAAAGAAAAGTAAAAAGAGAGAGAGGACTTACTGGGACGTTTCGGGCATGTAGGCCCTTCTTCAGCTGTAGAAAATTGAGAAGTCAATTTTCTACAGCTGAAGAAGGGCCTACATGCCCGAAACGTCCCAGTAAGTCCTCTCTCTCTTTTTACTTTTCTTTCCCCACCCCCTGTCAAGTGTTTTTATTATATATATATATATATAAAAAAGACACTCACACGGGTAGTAAATTTTTCGGTGGATCGCCGCCACCTTCTTCAGCGAAAGGTATAGGAAGAATGAAGAGGAATATATATATATATATATATATATACATTTAAGAGTATGTAGGACCTTATAAGTGTCCTGCCATATAGATTTAGCCGAGAAAATTGTTGATTTCTTTTACTTTGGGGTTGGACTTCAGAGCTCCAAATTTTGCCCGAGAGATTGCTTGAAATTGAATAATTTTCTGGTTCCGACAACCGATTAATAAATAACCTAGTCAACGATGTGAATTTGTGCCTCACTATAATTAGGTAAATGTCATTCTGGTTAGCATATAATTAATGAGAATGTCGAAATTACTCGAGTACTTTTGATGGTGACATCATGTTGTCCTCACCTTTGTATGAAAAATCAAAGCGCGAGTGTGACGCTGTTAATTTCTTCCTACTGAATATAGTGATTTTGTAAATTATTGAAATTATTTTAAAAGAATTAATTGCAAGTAATGTTAAAAAAAGGGAATAAATTTTGTATTTTTATACGAAAACCCTGGAAGATTATTTAATATTAAAATGGTTATCGAAATAAATAAATGGGTAAAATAGAAAAAGAACAAGCTTTGTGAATTCCACTTGTAAGTTTTTATTTCATGACCCAGGTTTCGACAGTTTATGATCTGAAGATGACATAAACCGTCGAAACCTGGATCGTGAACAAAGAACTTACAAGTGAAATTCGCAAAGTTCGTTCTTTTTCCATTTTGGAGAAATTTCACAAAGTTACCCCTGACATTGTTCGTTTTGTTAAATAGGTAAAAAATAGTAATCTAAAATAAACAATGAAAAATTCATTAAAAAGTAAAAAATATTGGAATGAAAAGTTATAGAGGAGCGGGAGCCACTTCCCAAGACCATGGCTCGAAACCCCTGCTTTGGGGATAGGGTTGGCGTAGTGGCTGAAATCCTGGTTTTCCATTTTGATGGTCCTGGATTTGATTCCCTAAAGCCGTGGACATTTTTCCAGTGGAGTCCCATGAGGAGAGCACTTAATGCGCAGTACTCCGACCAACGGAGGGGACGTCTTGACTGAACCCTTGAAGCCGCCTTTCGTTTAAGTGTATAAACCTCATGTTGATGCCGGGATTCTCTCCACCTCTCCACCACTCTCAAATAATTGTCACCATGCCCGACTACCCTGTAATGGCGTAAACGGTCGGTCGTCTCCCCCGAACGACCCAATCGCTTTTAAGTGTCGAATGACTAATTTTATTTTCGGTGATGTGAAGTCTTCCCTTGTTGCTGCAGCATCTCATTTAGTGCCGGTCCAAGGCGTGGTCAAAATCCACAGGCGGCCGGGTGACCAGTGGGTGTCTTATTGGCGAATGTGAGAAGGGGACAGAAAGTTAGAAAACTGGAAAATATTACCAATTTCCAGCTCATGTGTTTCCATCCAAAAATGACTTTTAGTATATCGTAGAAGTGACCGACACTCATAACTAACTTCAACAAAAAGTACGATGAAGCCTATGGACTAACAATTTCCTTCCTTTGCAATGGGGTCATTCCATATCAAGTAGACCAGTTTTAAAGATATCCCCACTCGACCATCTCCGATTTGTTTTTAACTTTGTGTACATGAAGATACATGTGTGGAACTAACTTCTGCTAAGGGGCTGTCCATAATCCACTTAGACAACAATTGGCCATTTTGTGACCCCCCATCGTGGGCACTCTTAGACTTCATCTGGACCCCCCAAAGTTGTTGCAGCAGTTGTCCACGTAGACTTATCTTTTTTTGCAGAAAAAGCTGTGAAATGGATTATTAATTGATTTTGATGGACAATCTGTAATTTAAGGCTGATTTAAGAAAGGTTAGTAAAAGAAAACCTACTCTTGTAGCTATGATAGTCTGTCAATTACCTACTAAAGAAGAGAAGCAAGAAGAGAAGGCACCAGCCATCGATACAACGTCCTCGCAACACTTGAGTGTGCTGTGGCAATGTTACTCCCGCCGCGTCATGTCGACCATTGTCTATGTAGACATCCCTCCCAACCCCCAACGTGGACCTTAGTTGACAACCCCCGTACCCCCACCCCTGTTTGGTGTCTACGTGGATTATGGACAGCCCCTAACAATAAGTATTAGCTCCAGATATTGTATAGTTGAGGTGCCCTGGAGTAGAGGCCCTCTTAGGGCCTCTACCCTTGAGACTGAAGGGTGCCACTGAGCTGCAGGCGGATAATTTGCCAAGTTTGGAATGCTGCTGTTAGACAATCAAGGGGTCGAGCGCATTTTTTTATTTTCCAAAACATTTGTGTACAAAAATTGCCTTGAAATTGAAAATCACAAATTTGAAATATTTCGCGATTGTGGAATACTGAAATCGTTAATGCTCATGCATTGTATAAAGTCGCAAATGGCTTTTATATGCATAAAATGTTAAAAACTAACATTCATATGTTTAATACTTAAGTGAAATATAAATAATAGGTACTTTAACATAAAGTTTCAGTCGATTCTTGGCATGTTGCTAACCCACGTATTGTTAGGAATTTTAGGATTATTAGGGAAAAATACGAAGGGGATCGATGGAATTTAATTTTTAAAGATCAATGAAGTCGATGCGCTGATTGTTTATTTAATATTGCCTACGAGTAATATAAGTAGCACGTATAGAACTTGCACCTGTAATTGATGTTTTTGTAATTTGTCTTCATAGTATTTTATAGTCTGAGGATGTTGAGCGTTCCTAACAGTGTACTTGCAGAATGAAACACTTTTCTCGTGACATTGTTGAAATGTATCCAGTTGAAAAAAAAACATTATTAAGTTATACCTAAATACCTATCAACCAGTGTCGCAGCAAGGATTTTCTCCAGGGAGGGCCAAAATTAGATTTGTAGATTAGATAGAACGTTTTTTGTTAAAAAGTGATTCTATTTGAACATTTAAAACGCTAAAAGTAATTAGTTGAAATGGTATTCGAACCTATCTAAATCTCATTTCAGCATCAGCCTTCGAGAGTTCTGGCTAAATCATGACAAAATATCTTTCTCAAATTTATTTTTCGCTTCCAGAACCATCTTTTTATGCGCACTCATCGTGCAAAATCCGACAACCCGATTTTCTGTCATCGTTGATCGTAAATAATTTTTATCCTCAGGCGTAAGGTGCTGAAGGATCTTTCGATAGTGTACGTTGTGCAGGGCTGTGCAATTGCGCGAAATTGTGAAAGCGAGCGCTACTTATCTCACTTAAGTGAGATAAGTAGCGCTCGCTTTCTGGATTGGTAGAACTATTGGGTTTCTCGAACTAGTGCAGCTAGTTCTATCTCCTTCAGTTTGGTATTTGGCACATTTTTTTCCTTCCATTGGTTGTACCAAAGTTCAGCTTCACCGAGGAAATCATTCAAATTGTGGTATCTACAAAAAGTTGTAGTTTTTTTAAAATCGTCTTACATTGTATCAAGCATTGCGTTAGGGTGCTACGTAAGCAATATAAGAACGCGGGAAAGTTCTCCTAAGAAAAATTCTGATTCAGAGACATTATAAATGAATCTACGTACAGAATAATTAGTGATCATCTCCAAAACTCGCTAGGAGTCTGTGCTGGTGGATTCGCGCGATGTTTCTGGTGATTTACGACTCGTGGCATATTGGAATCTGTTTCAAGATACTCGGCGATTGTTTCAGCCTCTGCTGTAACACTTTCAACAACCGCATTTCCACGGCGTTTTCTCATGATACGTCTGTGATTTGTACATTGAAGTAAGTCCACGCTTTTAGACCGAAGAGCATTTGCCACAGGTTGCAGGAGTGCCGAATATTTTGCTACGAGACGAACGCTAACAATAATTCTCATTTTGTAGCAGCGCAATGCGTTTGAAAAGCAGCTTTTCCCCTTGCCGTCTGTTGATAGTTTTTCGAGCGCCATAACGATTTGCACTTAAATTTCCCTTGAATTTGGCGATACTTTTATGTTTTAGACTAACGGGTTTCAAAGAGCATTGGTATATTCGGTATCCATTTTCGACGAAGGGCCGATTCTTGGAAGAATCTTATAATTTCTATTATTGTGGAGACTGTAATTCGTATCACTGCTATTTCGTTTTAGTCGTTTACTACTAAGTTCATTTTGTGACTAGCTCAGTGAAAATGTAACGCTCTCGTATGCTTTTCTCGAAGAGTTTTTTGGACACCACTACCTATCCTTTCCTGCCATAATAGAACACCCATCGTGTCCTTGTCCGGCACACTTTTCTGGATCAAGGCCTACCTTTTCTACAAATTTATTAATTGAAGATGCTACAGATTTTGCATCCATCTCAGTTAACTCTACAAAACCTAGAAAATCCTCACGAACCATCATCTTTTCTTCGACAAAAAATCCGTCAAAAAAGATGTCGTCTTCCCGCCACGATTCAAACATGCTTTCTTTCCGCGCAATAATATTATAGCGTATTGATATTATTGACCTATAATTTTTCGTTTGACGAAATGGGCCAGGGTTTGGGGGGAGGGGGGATCGCCCCACCGTGGCTACGCCTATGCTATCAACAGTGAAACAAGGATGATAGCCAAGATTATTAAAATTCGTGGCTACGTTCCAACCCAATTGTACTTTTCAAGTGTTAAACCCAAAGACACCAAGTTAAGAAATAGGTGATTCCAATGGAAAAAGATCTGCTCTTTCCAATGGTGGAAAAAACTGTTATTTTGAGCCACATTGAGCTATTTTGCACCGAAATATAGGTCGTTTTAGCAATTTTAAATTTTGAGGCTATTTTGCACTCAAATATCTGGGAAAATAAAGGGCGTAGTTACATGAAATTCAAATTGTTAATAGATATGCCAGGGATTGACAAACGAGTGAAATTTCAGATTCCAATATTGCTTTGTCTCTAAAGTAAGGTATCGCCAAATTTTTACTCTAACTCACCGCGGTGGCAATTCTTGGCTACGTTCCGACACTATAGTTGTACTGTTTATGCGTTAATCCTAAAGACACCAAGTTGAAAACAGTTGATACTAATAGAAAAAGACCCACTCTTTCCAATGGTGGAAAAAATGGAATGTTGATGGTGAGCCACATTGAGATATTTTTCACCGAAAATAGGTCGACAGCAAATTTAAATTTTGAGGCCATTTTGTGCAAAAATATCTGGGAAAGTAAAAGACAGAGTTACATGAAATTCAAATGGTCAATAGACATGCCAGAGGTTGATAAACGGGTGAAAGGTCAGATTCCTATGCCCTTTTGTACCGAAGTAAGGTATCACCAATGTTTGACTCAAATCGCCGTGGTGACGTTTCTTGGCTACTTCGAGACCCAATGGTAACAACAGTAGTTCCTTTTGACATCTGCCATGAAAAGTTTCTTATTCAGCACCAAAAGTTGAAGCATTTTTTATGGTTATATACCATTCCATTACTTGAAAACTTTAAATTGAACCAATGGCGTTGTGTTACACCATTTTTGTACAGGAATCGCTCGTTCTTTGGAAAAAAAGCCTTCACACTCGAAAATAATTTAAATTTTTTTACATAAACAATAATTAAACTTTAATTTAAAATATTGTTATAGTAAAATCAAGTCACATGAAAACCCTATAAAAACTCTAAAAAGCAATTTTTATTAAATACTTTTCTTGTAATATTTTTTTTCTAAAACACTACGTTTTAGTGGCAGAAAGTTTAAAAAACCTCGGTAGTCTAGAAATACAGCCGGCGAAAAACCTCGTAAGATAAAGGTTAAAATACAGTGCGCTTGCTCCATTGATTGCCCAACAACAACATTCCAAACTTCGCAAATTATCCGTCTGCAGCTCAACGGCACCCGTCAGGTCTCCAAGTCATGGGGCAATTATACCATATCTGGAGCTAAAATTTAGCAGAAGTTCGTTTCACACATATATTTATATGCACACAACGTTTAAACAAAATCGGAGATGGTCAAGTGTGGATCATCTTTAAAATTGGTCCACTCGGCATGGGATGACCCGTCACCAACTGTTGAGAGTCACTGTGGCTGAGATTTAGCTACAATTTACGGTTGAAATCACACCCGCCCACAAGAATTAGGTATCATGTAAATAATCCCTATGCACACTTAAAAAAAACCTCGTAAAACTCTTTTAGCTTGAAGACAAGTTCTGTATTAAAAATTGAGTTTCTGGCGGGAAACGTTAAGAGGATCATTCTGAAAGTATTACTCAAATTAACACGCGGTTTAAGAGAAGACAATCTTTGAATAAATTCTTTGTTAGACGCGGCCAAATTAAATTTTGCCCACACTTGTAAAATGGTTTGGGCCGGCACTGGTCGCATGAGTACCTATTCAGAAAAGTCATGCGCTATGAGGAGGAACAAAAATAATGGAAGATGTTTCGCTTGATGTGATTTTCATCCCCACCCTATAGTTCAAGGCGATCGGCTGTTCCCTCCAAGAATACGATGACTCACCACGCTCTGCGATTGCGTTTTTTTTCTCCGGATTTCGGAGTCGTCCCTGGGAAATTTAATAAGTTCTCTCGATGCCGCAGCTGGGTCATGATTATAAGGGTGTTGTGGGAGGTGTTGTGGGAGTTATGATCGAGTACAGCAGATACGTGCGCCTCTCCGCGGGATTTTCGAAAATAGTAGACCTCGTAATTGCCCATTGAGCGGTCACGTGGTAGCCGTAGTGGAGAGGAGGGATTATTCAACCTACCGATCAGCGACCCACAATTGTAAATCAACTCCGACGCTTGAGTTGGGCGTTTACGCTTTACATTCTAGTCATGACGGATTTTTTTTATCCTTCGGGAACCATCTTTGTGAGGTGCGGCCTAATCAAATTTTGCTCTCACACTTGTAAAATGGTTTCGACCGGCACTGGTCGTCAAATGAGTATTCAGAGCAGTGGCGTAAATACGAATTTTTCTTGAGAGGAATTCCATCAATATTTTATGAATTGATATTGCCCATTTCATTGGCGCATTAAAAATTTGTATCAAATTGTCGTAAGACATGGATGTAGCCAAGTTCTTCCTAAAAAATAAGGCGAATATGTGGTATAAAATGCATTTCCCGAAAACTCTTGGTAATTCTCGAGCTCATGATTTTTCCTTAAATTTCATGGATAATTCGCAATAGTTAATTTTAGGGTCCTTTTTCTACGTCCAAAATTCTCCCAAAATTACTAAATAAATACGACTTTGAAAACAACTTGAAAAAATTTTGGTTTCATGAAATGGGTGAATGCATTGAGAAAGTATGAGAGGGACACCGGACTAATCGCACATGATGAATGTTTTTTTAATGCAATCAATATCTACTACAAGTGAGGTACTTGTACTCACAAATCTGTTGAACAGTTTATAAAAAAAGGATGTAAAGATTGGGGCTTAGCATTGATGCATATTAATTTTTAAATTAAGTTACGAACTTCTGGAGCAATAGTAGCGGAAATCAACATAGAATATTTTATTTAAGGTGATCTACCAGTTAAGGTAGGTTCAAGTGGAAGTAATTAAAAAATTCTCTAGAATGTTCATGGTGAAGGCCCCTATCTCCTTACGCTATTTATTTCTTCATCTCAGCGTACGTCCTACCTTTCTTCATCCCGTCCATAAAATGCATTATCTTCCTTCCCTGCTTACCCAACACCCTTCCCTCTATCACGGCCTTCAGCAATCCATCGCCCCTCATTACCCCTTCCAGCCACCTACCCTGCCTTCCCCTAATCTCATCCATAAGTTTCCTCTCCTCGCCCACCAAGTCAAGCACTTCCTCCTTTATCTGCCTTTCCGTCCACTGCACTTCTTCCATCCTGCACACCCACTTGTCGAACGCTTGCAGCCTATTCTCGTGTTACCTACTCAGAATCCGATTTATGCACCATAAAACGCTTCACTCCACATTTAACTCTTCACCAGCCTCTTCTTCTTTATATTCTTACCCAAGGTCTCCGTCTTCAGCTCCCTCTTATTTGTGATCGCTTTCATTCGCCAGCACAATTTTCCCTCTAATGTCCTCGCTACTATACCTTTTGTTCCTCCAGCATAATAGTACCATAGAGTAAGGTGATGATTACTCTACTGTTACAACTTACTCTGTGATAGTACCCAAATAATTCAATTGCTCTACTTGCTCCTATTTGTGTTCTCCAACTTTAATGACCAGACTCGTTTTATAAAGTCAAGTTACTTTAGTTTGCACATGTTTTATCTTCATGCGTTCAATGTATACGACATAGTGAATAATCTCGAGGATGTCGCGGTACGTATAAATAGTTGAGATTTTGTCTCATATAAAATCTTTCCTGGAGCGCACATATAAGAAAAGTTGCGGTACAATCTTAAAATTTCGGTTTCCTTTGACATTTGGTGGGTCTATGTGAATAGTAAATTCATGGAAGAACGCGATTAAAAAGAGGAATATCGAATTGATTAAAATGCCAGCCCAATACTATACATATTCAGTAAATTTAGCAATATTTCATATCCTGAAATTTTAATATATGACACAAGGGAGAACCCAGCGAGAGGTAGCCGTCTCCCCCTAGAAGTTCAAAAAAACCTTGAAACGCAAAGAGAATCACTCCCTCCCCTGATCTAACATGAGCTGCCCCTTCCTAGGTACGCCCTAGATAAGATAACTGATTTCTCTCAGAATAATGAACCAAGAAAACAATTATTAACTACTAGCTGAATTACCCAGCGTTGTTCGGATCACACTTCCTGCATAAATCATCATACTATAAGAGGAGAGGGGTTGTAGTCAGTAATTGTCAAAACAGACTACAGTGTTATTAAATATTGCGTTTATTCAAATAATTTGGTTTTAGAGAGATCCTATACCATTGTGAGACAACAGCAAAGTTTACAGCAGAGCTTTTTTTAAAAAAAAAGGTGGTGGAACTCAGTTGTCCATAAGAGTTCCGTTATTCGCATTAGTGCTTCTAAAGCTGAGGAAGGACCAACCGGTCCGAAACGTTTTGTAAGAACTAATCCTTTCTATATCTCTTTCTCTCACCTCCTGTAAGTTTATTATATATATATATATATATATATATATATATATATCGTTCACTCACTCACACACCGCCTTTAGGCGAATAAATATATAATAATTTGAACAGAAGGTGAAAGAAAGAGATAGGAAACATATAATTAAAATTGGACGAAGACACTGGTGATGTGGAAGATGGTAAAGCCGAGAAATCAGAGGGTAAAAATGTGCCGTGGCCGGGACTCGAACCCGGAACCTCCCGATGTCGCGCCGAGTGCTCTACCAGTTGAGCTACCAGGACACTTAGATTTACCATGATTTCGGCTGGGGCTTATAGCAAAGAATACCCGTTCAAGCTTGGCCACGGCTACGGGCTCAAGCTTGAACGGGTATTCTTTGCTATAAGCCCCAGCCGAAATCATGGTAAATCTAAGTGTCCTGGTAGCTCAACTGGTAGAGCACTCGGCGCGACATCGGGAGGTTCCGGGTTCGAGTCCCGGCCACGGCACATTTTTACCCTCTGATTTCTCGGCTTTACCAACCAGTGTCTTCGTCCAATTTTAATTATATGTTTCCTATCTCTTTCTTTCACCTTCTGTTCAAATTATTATATATATATATATATATATATATATATATATATATATAACTTCTAGGAGAATCACTCGGGTGATAAATATATAATATGCCAAGAGGGTGGCCGATAAAAATATAGAAACATAAAAAAAGGACACTCACAAATTGAAACTTACGATATTTCGGTGAAGACTAGCCCTCTTCCTACTCTACTCCCCTACTCTGCTCTGTTCCTACTCTTCACCTAGAGAAAGGTGGAGCTAGTCTTCACCGAAATATCGGAAGTTTCAATTTGTGAGTGTCCTTTTTTTTTCTGTTTCTATATTTTTATCGGCCAACCTCTTGGCATATTTTATATATATATATAGTTTATTTAAATTATCGCGTGTGTGAATTTCCACGAACTCATATATATATATATATATCCCGGCTAAGGTGAAATTTTTTCTGTCTGGATTTGACTCATTTTCATCTTCCCCACCAAACCCTGTGTTCGTCCTTTTATGTGTACCTATCCATTTCCATTTTCCTATGAATGTATGAATTTATTCGCGCCATTGAGCGTCATTTTCGTATGATTGAGTATATATATATATATATATATATATATATATATATATATATATATATATATATATATATATATAATATGCCAAGGCCGATAAAAATATAGAGACACAAAAAAGTACACTCACAAATTTTAACTTTCGATATTTCGATTTTTATCGGCCACTCTCTTGGCATATTATATATTTATCACCCGAGTGATTTTCCAAGAAGTTTTATATATATATATATATATATGTGTGTGTATGTATTTATGTATCTATATATATGTATCTATGTGTGTATATATATGTATATATATATATATATATATATATATATATATATATATATATATATATATATATATATATATATATATATATATATATACATATATATATATATGTATGTATATATATATATATATATATATATATATATATATATATATATATACATACATAGATTGATTTATGGTTGCCATAAAATTGCGTTTTGTTAAGAAAAAAGAATGTGCGTTGCCATTTAAAAAATACATTATCAGGCGCACCCTTCGATTTTAGTGCTGATACGTGACGGCCTTCTCCTCAACCCCTTTCGAAATGAGTTCTAAAATATAAATTTGAACCTGACTCACAGACAATGGAGCGCCAAAATGCGCTTAATCAAGGTCATTTCACCATCTTTTTCGGAAAAGCCATGACTCTCCCTGCTACCTAACTCATATTCAAGGGGACGCCGCACCAAGGAACAAGGCCGTAGCCTGAAAAAAAATGGAGGGCGTAAACTGATTGGGATCTTAAATTATGTCTCCTGGAAAATGTTTTTGATTTAACTCTAATTTTAATCTTTTGCTATCGATTGCTATCCTTTTATCATCTATCGAACACAATAAATAATTTCACCCCTATACCATCCCCTTCTTCAAATTTTTATATGTTTTACACCCTTTCTTAAAATTCTGGGGGATTTTCAACCCCCTTACCCCATCGCTCACTATAGCCTTGCCAAGGAATGAATAGCATGAATTATTTTGTAAATATTTACATACCTAACCCATCTCTTTAATGTAATAGTCAAAATTTGCGTCGAAAAACAAAGGAGTGCCATTTATGTTCACGGCATATGGCAAAGGTATCTATAGCTCCTTTAAAACCTTTCTGTAATTCACAGAGTCACAAAATTCTAAATGCCTGGTTAGAGTAACCGTTTAAAGGCTTAGTTTAAATAAGACAATACCTAAATGGCGTCTTGACGTAAAAATGTGAACTTTATTTTTCTGTGAAAAATAATCCTCAGGACATGGTTATCGAGTACAATTTGTCCGTAAACGTCATGAATAATGCAGTAATTCTGGGAATTAATTACCATTATCCATCGTTTATGTAAATCATTACGGTTCCACCACAATTCCTCTGCTAATGCTGTCTGAAGGTGGCTCTGGCCTCTGCAGGGTCACATATTCCAGAAATTCTGGAAACTGAAAAATAGCATCTTTGATGTGCGTTTTATAAACTGAGATGACATAATTATTTAAATACCAAATAGTTTTTTTTAAACCACGTTTTAAAACGGACCAAAAAGTATAAGATAATTTCTCCTTGCATCACACCCATTTATATCCTCATACAGATTGTACTGACAATTTGTGATTGTGAATTTTAGTTGCTATGAAAATACTTTTGTAAGATTGAAAACGAAAAACGTGGAGCGCATGAATTAGATCATTTATGCATAAATAGTTCACCTAAGTCACTCATAATTTTACTGCACTGCAAATGAAATGAACTGCTTTGTGAGTTTTCTCAACGACAGCTTCTCCCTACAATCCTCACTATTATCTATAGCATGCGCCCCACGTTTTTCGTTTTCAATCTTACAAAAGTATTTGCATAGTTATCAAAATTCACAATCGCAAATTTTCAGGACAATCTGTATGAGGGATCTAGGTTTTCCGGAGCAGCTGCGTGTGTCAATTAACATGACAGTTTCTCCTCCGTTACCGGCGTCTTCAGGTCGAAGGTCCGGTCACTTCGACCTTAAGACGCCTCCTGTAAAGGCCGTTTTACACGATGAAAGATATTGTACAAACGAATGTACGTGAGATTGTACGTTTGTCTCAACGAAATTAGAACAGGTTCTATTTCCCGTGCAGGCATTGAGACATTCGTACAAGCGTTCATACAATTTGCCGCTTTACACGATACATTTTGCCTCATGCAAGAGTTCACGGAAGAGTTTGTACAAACAAATGTAACGTGTAAAACGGCCTTAACGGGGGAGAAACTGTCAATCCTAGATCCAGTATGATCAGCCACTGTGGAACCTTCGCTCTAACTACAATCTGTATGAGGTTATGAATCTGTATGAGGATATAAATGTATGTGGGGCTAGGAGAAATTATTTGATACTTTTTTGTCCGTTTTAAAACGTGGTTTAAAAAAATTTTTTTGTTAAAAAAAATTATTTTCTTCTTTTTAGTAATGTGTTATTATATCTGAAATAGAAAATTGTTTTATCTATCTACCAATAATATATCAATCTCTTTAATTGTGGTTTTCCTGAAAATTAAATTATAGAAACAATTAAAATTAATGTCATAAGATTTTTATAACAATACTAGCTGAAGGTACCCGTTGAACTTCAACGGATGTGAAAAACATTGAACTTATAAGAAAACCACAAAACCTGAAGAATACTGTCAGCGTGATCATTTGAGGTGTTCGTATCCTATCTTGTTTGTTGCGATTCGTTCGTTTTCCCTTTCGTGCACGGAGAGTTGAGTGATTGTTTGTCCTCTTTAATGCACGGGAAACCCAATAATGGGCCACGAAGACTTATTACTACTTAATAAATAGCACCTAGGTTGATAGATGGTGACCTCGTTCCTCAATTTCTCTTGAGCCGTCTTCTGGTTGAATAACAGCTTGAGCACTTCCCTTGTGTACATAAATATATTTGCATTGAATGACTTAATTGAGTTCCGCCATTCAACTTTGATATGTGCGTTGAGTATCTTAATCAGGATAGGAGAGTAGAGTATAATCCAGCGGTTGACAACATCAAAAGGAGCATTTTCAATAGCAGCGATGTTTATTTGTCCTATGAATCCTTCAATACCCGGACTATGCCTTTGGCATAAAGGGTGGCTATAATCATTGTTTCCTAAATCATAGTCATTGGTTACAAAATTAAAAATCTATCTTAGTGCACTTGCCAATTTTCATGCACCGATGACGTCCATTGCGCAGAATATCCGTTCTTCTAATGGGTAAGAAGCATGTAGTGACGCAATTATAATTTTCGCCATCTTAAAACAGACTGAAGTTTCGAAACAGATGGCTCAATATTTGAACCAGATTTTTAGCTGGTTACTCGTCAGTAGGTTTGGTTAGGATGAAATTTGTGCGGTTCTTAGCGTAATCCGAGAAACACCACGGGGAGATTATCATGAGATTGCTGGTAGGCATGTCTTTGAGCATCCAAGGCTAACCTTTTTCGTTTTTCATGCAAGGACTCATTTTCTCGCAAAGAAGACATTCCTCATGCTTTAGAAGATTTTTTCAAAAGGTTACCCTTTATTCTATTAGGCATGTTTATGGATATATTTTTAAGTCCAAGGAGGGGAAACACAGAGGCAAGTGAGAGACACGAATAGGTAACTCGATGATTGAGTCAATGTAAGTAAACCGCGTTTTAACACGTTTAAGTATATATAAATAACTCGTAAAGTTTATGTGGGAATTGGTCTAAAAACAGTTCGCAATCGTAATGAGAGGCAGACAGTTCCACTACGTGTAATTCATATAAGTATTAAGCTATAATAAACGACGCCGTATTTGTTGTAGCAACAGAGGCATTATTAAAATTATTATTTGCTGCACGTAAATATTCTTCCACGCTTAATTCCTATATGTGTATCGTTTACTACATAAGTGTTCTCTCGTATGCAGTTCCCCTATGAGAGCTACTTCGAGAATAGACATTAAAGAGTATACTTTTAAATATGTATTGAATTTATCGATTACCCCCCGAAGCAATCTATCATGGGGCCCTTGGGACTCTGGGCCTTTCCTATACACATTTTCTTTCAACGTGCTTTCATGGGCCGGCAGGAAAACATAAATGCCAGATGCGTGAATATCCTTTGAAATTCAAATCTCTGGTTGTCAAGGAAATATGCTATTGTTGATTTCAGAGAAAAATGTGAGATTTTTCAGCTATAAACATGATTTTCAGAGAATTACGAAGCGAAAAGAAAATCGATTGAAAGAATTAGAAACTTCATTTATTCAACAATCCGATCAAAAAAATTTCAGCCCTCTATCTTCAGTGAAAATAATTTTTAAAAGCAAAAAATAAAACCACTGCACCAAACCCAATGCTTAGCATGGACCACAAGGGACCCCCAGTGGGGGCCTTTGGGGGCCCTGACAGATTTTTAATGTAGCCTATGTTTCATCCCGGTACATTTTTTAACTACATACAAAATTTCAGCTCAATCGGTTCAGTAGTGTTTGCGTGATTGAGCAACAGACAGACAGACAGACACCATTCAATTTTTATATATTAGTATGATTACAACTTATTAATGATATTCATTAATTATTATAATATATTAAATTATAATTTATATAATGTATATATCATTTATAACATATTGTAATATTTAATATTTATATATAACATATAATATATACATTATTACATGTTATTGCATTGTCATCCAGTTCTGAGCTATGTTTAAAGTTTTAAGTCTCTAGGTCATCGGGAAGTTAGTTTAAAATCGATTGAAAATATATGCCGAACAGACAAACAGACTAGAAATCAACAATTGAAAACGTTTAAAAAAATAGGATTTTCCAGGCTAGTTTTTCTGTTATTCGTTCTTGAAAGTAGAAATTGTAACAGTGGCTATTGTGCAAATTGCTCAAATTACAGCAGAAAAACGTCAATTTGAACGAGAAAGCGTATATAATCTTTTAATTAAAACTGTTTGTAAGAAGCGAAAAGTCCTGGGAAATTCTATAAAAATAAAATAGGTACGGGAATCTTTCCTGAACATGTTTAAAATTTAACGCTTGTATCATTGCCATCACTACATGTATGGTTATTTCAATCGCATAAATAGATGTACTTAAATGAAATGTGGTTCTAGTATAATTTTTGACGTACTTGAAAAATTATTAAAATGTGCATTCAATTTTACGATTTTTTTTTAGAATTTCACGATTGCCACTCCAGTCACCTCAATTTTTACATTTATGGTTTTAACAAAAAATTTACCTTCTTTTTGGGTTGTTGTGTAAGGGCGAACAACTGACCTGCAACTTTCGGAAATATTTCGCTTTGGTCGTCGCTACAGTATTTCGCGCTCGTGGAGACTTGAACGCGCGAGTTCATCCCGCCGGGATGGAGACTGTGGAGACCTTAACGGATGCATGGGTATTGTGCAAAGGTTTTATCTGGCCGCCCCTGACAAATATTTTATCATATTTTGTGATTTCTTAAACCACACATTAACTTAAGGTGTTTCAGAACAGTCCTCTCAACATTGCTGTTTCCTTTCCCGTGAAGAACTCAATTTTTTATCCATGTGTTGCCTCCAAGCTTCAAGTTTTCCGAGGAAAAGCGTTTATAAAGATTTTATTGAATTTATACGTACTTGAGGGTGGGTGTAATTTCAACCGTAAAATGGTAGGAAAATTTTAGTCACAGTTCCTTTCAAAGGGCTGGTGAAAAGAATGCTAATGAAGGAAATTGTTTGTCCATAGGTTTTATAGTGAATTTTATTGAAGCTATCCAAGAGGGTTAGTCTCTTTCACGTTACACTAAATTAGGTCATTTTGGATGGTGATACATGCAATAAGTTACGTTAATTGTTCGATTTTCATTCTCTCTGTCCCCTTTTTACATTTTTCAATAACTTTCACTGTCCGTAACAGTTTCAACCGTAAATTGTAAAGCGATTTAAAGTTCCTTTCAATGGGTTGGTTATCCAATGGGTTACAAGAATGCTAATGAAAAGACATTGTTATTCTATAGGTTTTATTGTGTCCTTGGTTGAAGTTAGTTATGAGTGCCGTTCACTTTTGTGATGCATTAAAGGTCATTTTGGGTGGAAGTGCATGCTGGAAGTCAGTAAAATTTTCCGATTTGCATAATTTCCGTCTCCTTATCACATTCATCACTTAGCCGCAGAATGGTCGTCCCTGCGATTGGCCGGTGGCTTTCGCCCACGTTGCCCACACCATAGGCCGGAACTTGGTGGGTAGGTTGGTAAGAAGCATGGTATTACTAAACAGTAATACCATTACTATTACTAATTAGTGATACCATGGGTAAAAAGGACAGCATTGGACATCGAGGAAGGGTGTTGAGAAAACCGACGTCGGCATTAGTCATTTCTAAAGGTGGTTTGGGCGATTTTTGTTTCAATACTACTTTGCGTGAATCTTTGCTTACCTACGTGTTCTTATTCATGATAATTACTGGTACAAGTGAAAAAATTGCATGTCACCTATTTGATTTTTTGGCAATTGAATGCTATTTAAACGCGTAGCCTTGTGATACATGAGATGTATTTCTAAATAATTCTATTATATAAGCGCTTATTTTCTTCTAAACGCGAAATAATACATTAAATGTAATTACAATGGTTGCTAAAAACTATTAAGGCGTTACACTGAGTCAAAGTTTCGAAAAAACGTATTAAAATACACTCTTCGCCCTAATTTCGAATAATTTAATCCAGTGCTCTAGCCACCACACCAACCGAGTTTGATCAAATCTTGATCAATAATATTCAACAAAGGGTTAATAATGCAATAAAAATGACTGCGGTAAAGCGCCCCTAATTTAATTTCGCGCTAATTTAAATAGGCTCAATATTTCCGTATTTGCTGGAGTATTCTTCCTTCAGCCATTCTTTCTGCTTGTTCCCTACATATATCTCTGTACGCATTCTCGAATTGTTTTTTTGATGCCTTGTTCGCCGAGTTCTTGCCTTGTGTGCGTTTCTTTTACTTTCCGTTCATGTATAGCCAGCAGATTTTTTAAAAATTCATTTAAAATTTTTGCAATATTCGTTAATTTACTTTTGTAATTGTCCATTAATCGGTGTCGTATATTACACAAGTAAATATCTTTGTTTTTATTAAACTTTTTAAAAGTTTTTTCTTATCTAATTTTTTTAAAGTTGAAAGAAATATAGAGTGAAAGCGGAAATCTTAAGAGTGTCCACGCAAGAGATGGAAAGACCAAGACTGAAGAAGGAAACCAAATAATGTCTATTAGTTGCAGAAAGAAGATGAAATAAATCCATGTAAAACTAAATTCTTTGCCACTATATTTCCGTTACTCATGACGGGTTAGACGCTAAGTTGTCACCTTCAACGCCGTCGTTTCGCGCAAGGCTCTATAAACGCTCAAAAAGTCTTCGCTGACATTTATCCGAAGTTAATATTCTTTTGATAAGCCGGCCTAACTGCTTAAGTTTTTGCTTGTAACTGCCTGAGTTAATAAGATCTGTATAATGCATGGAAGGGGCTGAATTTTCTCTGGCGTGAAGTGCTCCCTTTTGCCGAACTGTCTCAACTCTCCTCAGTCAAAGGGAGGGGCGAGGCAGAATGTGAAAGGAAAACGAAAGTTTGAGACAATTTTTTGTCCGAGTCAGGGCCTCCCTCAGCCTTGAAAAATCTGGTGGCAACCAGTCTGGAGTGCCTAGAGCTTGTTTCATTTTTGTTGAGACGCATTGAAAGTTGGGCAAAGGTAGTTTCAACGCGAAGGTTTTATTCTTGGCGTTCGTAATTAGCATTTACCTCATTTAATTTCTTTTTAATGGGCGCTGGAGTTTTCGAGTTGAAGAAATTGGTTTTCTAGCGGCTAGTTGACGCGGTTTTATTGTATTAAATTGATCAAGAATATATTTTATTTTTAAATTTATATCATAGTACTATATATTTTATGCATGTATTCTTTTTTTCGTTCACTAATTATCATATTATAATGATATTATAATTTCGCGAGAGAGAAGAGCGAGAGGCTTAGATATGTGCTCCAAACCTACTGAAGCGTGAATCTTTCTCTTTGATTCAGTTTTTGGAGAGTAAAAGCTAGCCTTAAATTAATGAAAGTACACCTTCCGATAAAGTAGAATATTTACACCTGTGTTTATAACATAATTGAGCAATTGGTCTGCGTGCATAAATCGTAAAATGCATATAGCGAGCACGAGCCGGCACGACGTGTTACTTTAGTTCCGCCTCTGCAGGAATGCGTTTTTCCATAAGACTTTGTAAACGTGTTATTCAGTTATAAATAATACTAAAAAAAATGCAATCATGTCGTTGATTTAATATTGCTAAAACATAATTTAAAATTAATTTTAGCATAATTTATGACAAATATTACACGTTTTTTTATTTTCCGCATTTGGCGACGGTGCTGACTGTTCTTGGACAGCCTAGTCGCAAATAACATCGTGTGCATGTAATAAATGCCAGGAACATTCATTCATATCTGTATATCCACCCATCTACTTGAACAGATCCACCCAGAACAACTAGTATGTAGCACATATTTGGTGATTTTACGGAGGGGAAATGTCACATTCATTACCAAGGACTACTACCACTTTTTCGTACAGTTTATCTCGGTTAGCTATTCCCCTAGGGCTAACCTAAAGATGAATTTTTATCAACAAACTACCCTTTCTGACCGTCGAAAGGGCGTGTGGCAGGGGGTGTTAGGACACAATACATGTAAAAGGGAGGGTAAGAGACGATAAGTGAGAATTGTTCAGGTAAGTCTATCATGTTATTTTTTGTTGTAGTTCTTAATTGTGCATAGGATTAATATGATACAAACAACAATTATAAGCTCGAGAATCTTGCAGGAAAAGGATATTTTGTACTTTGTTTGGTATTTTTCTGGACCATTTAGTTTTTTTTAAATATTCGAGTGACGCGGTCTATTTTCCAGTGTTTTACACAGATTTTACACTGGAGGTATCATTGTGTACACTATGATTACACACATGACCTACACAGATTTTACCGTTTTCCTACATAAATGGTACACTCCAAAGTTACGATAACTTTAAATAGATGTTAGCACCCATTTTCACCAGGGAGGGAATCAGGAATGTTTTCGTTGCGGCGATAGCATTGCCTAACTCTAAACAATTGTATATACTGTCTGTAAGAAATAGCGCCGTAAGTCAAGTTTAAAGTAATGAATACTGGATATTGAAAGAACAAAAGCATACCACATCTTCTCCTCAATCCTTTCTACTAAGAAATGGAGGACCTCAATAGAGAAATACTCCCCATTGATAGCACGAACTTATTGCTACTTAATCTTAGATCCTTTATAATACAAGAAAAAGTAACTCTCATGTAGATATATAACATTAAATAGTCATAGAAGTAGACTAAAACACTTAAATGACAAAATAACAACAGCTATTTTATCAATATTGAACCTTACCCTGCAGAGATATTGCTGCAGGTAAGTCAGACATGTAAATGAGACTGCTATTGTTTTATTTAATGGAGTTGTGTACACATATATACCTCAGAATTAGTGTAAGTTTTAATCAACAAATACCGCAGCAGTAAGCCCAATAGGTTGAGTTAAACAGACTGATTGCAGTTCAAGCATATGCAATGCATTGAGACGATCATCTCTATAAAGGCTTGATTTTCTCATAATGCAACCCAATGAGATGGAAAATGTTTTTTGAAGTTTGGAAAAAAGTTCATGTTAGTTATGGATGCAATTCACCGCATACAACAGACCGAGACTGTAGTAAAAAACAAGTACCCAAGTTTATTCTTGCAAGAAACTGCCCCAATATAATATATGCACCTTGACATCCTCACAATCAGTATTTTGTTACAACCTTGAGAAATCTGATTTGAGGAGATAAAACGTGAAGACTGAACCAAAAATACAAAATCTTGATATCAATGGGAATTATTTACTAGGGTGAATGGGTTAACCAACATGAACATCAGTTAGGGTTACAGCATTTAAATATAACTTATTCAGGCTGCACCTGATGATTAAATTATGTAAGAGTAATATTTCCATTTTCCTTATAGAAATGAATCATTATTTACTTGCCGTAACAATTAAATTCAGCCAAGAAAAACTTCATCATCAATATGATGAGTATCCTAATATGGATTCAATTAGAGAAATTTAAAATAATTGCTCTTTACCCTAGTTTAAATAGTTGAATTTATTCGACACTCGACAATTTAATTTCACAAAGGGACATTGCATAAAATAGAAAATGCCACTGATTTTTCAGGTTAAAATTCTGTATTGATCCCGGTTGAAATCAGACACACGAGAAATAGGTTAACGCGCAATCAAGTTCATATTTTGACAATGTCAAGGAAACAATGTATGATTCAGACTAAACACCCCAATGAGTAGTGCTGTAGCCTATTCGCTTTCCTCTCCATTGCCGCTTACTCAAAATCCTCCCCTCCATCACGGCCTTCACTTTCCATTTCAACCACCTACTTACTCTGCTTCGATCTTATCTCCTTCATAACTTTCCTCTCCCACCCATTATATCAAGCACTTCCTCGTTCGTCTTCCTTTCCGTCCACAGCACAACATCCATTCTCCCTCACGCCCACATCTCAAACGCCTCCATGTTCGTGATCGAGTTTTCGGCTCCGGCTGAAACGAACATGGATGCGAAGGAGGTGTAAAACCGGACGAAATATCAAGACCTGCTTTTCGAACTTCGACAAATGTACCCCGGACACTCTGTGAAACTAGTGGTCCTCATTATAGGTGTGCTCGGTGGAGTTAAGGGCTCGCTGATAAATAACATCAAGTGCATTCCGTCCTGCGTGGCACAGGCGGAATCACTACTATAGTTGCACGCATGCAGAAGGCCGTCATCCTGGGGTCACTCCGTCTACTGCGGACGCATGACCCGACCGCAGCGTAGCCACACATCCGATGGGCGTCGGACGTGGCAACGATTACTGCCCAACCCCTCTCGAGTCTCCGGCCATTAGGACTGCAATGAAACCTGATGCTTTCCGGGGACTCGGAGGGAAGTGTTACAACTGTAACAATAATAAATAATAATTAAAAATTAATTGTATTAAATAATAAAAATAACAATTCTGGATATCGTATCCTCAAATTTTGAATATATATTACTTGTTTTACGAATATGCAAAACATATTCGTATTCGTACTGAAATTTTGGAGACTATGTAACCTATAATGGAGGGAAAAGCGGATGAGCACATTCAATCAAGTTAAGAGGTCTGTGGAAATAAGGGATGATTAAGGATTAAAACGGTTGGCTGAGTTAGAGCCATGGAGTGGAGAGCTGAAGCAAACTAATCTACGGATTAATAACAGCTGATGATGAGCAAGAGTCTGACGCAGATCAACCTTTGACGCAGATTAATTTTTACCACACATTTATATCCTCATATAGCTTTTTGTTCGTATCTGAGCCCAGTGGAAATCATCTTTTAGCATTTGGTAATAATACCGCGAACCTTGAAAATGCTATGCGCATACTCTGATACTAAGAGCTCACTTCTGAATTTGTAGAGTAGGCTGTGTTTATGTCTAAACGTTAGCCTGCAAGCCTTCTAAATGAATTGCAACATGAGACGTGTGGCCACCAGCCATGGGAAAGAGAGAGAGAAAAATAATAAGGGAAGAAATTGAATGATAAGAGTCGTGTGTTACCTGAGCCACTAATTATTTGCACAGATAATTAATCAAATAGCTAACTTTATTTGAAGATATTGGTGATGAGAATGCATTCAGTAGTTCCATGAGTAGATGATTCATGGCATTAAATAATTGCATTGGATTTTTATGTGGCAGTGCAAGTTACATAATTGCAAGGATAAACCACTACTACTCTTCATCTGTAAAGATGTGGTTAAGTTTTCTTAATCTTGTCTCTGAAGGTTGTTATGTAGATCTATACAGATGTATAACAATAGTGCGTCAAATTGTCTCTTGAAGGTCAAAATTCATGCCGGTTCACTTGCATATGTCTTATTTATTATTATCCGGAATTCTGTAAGTGTTTGTCAAGAGAGAACAAAATCATTTTTCTGTTTTTCGCTCGAATATCACAGCAGCACCAATTAAAATAAGATAGTAACGCATAGTTTCATTCATAAACACCATTTATTTTTATAAGTTCGCAAAATAAAACAAAACGCAAATAACAGGAAAATCTCATATCCTAAAGCAGTAAGTCTCCATTTCCACTGTGACTTGTTCATTTTTTATATTCCCACTACCATCCTCTTCATAGGGTTAGTTTTCAAAGTATAGCTTTTACACTGAGTCTCAAGGGCTCTCATAATCTATTACTGTCCCTTATATTCTCATCCTCTTCTTCCTTACCTTTTCTAACAAATCCTACTTTGTTTTCCTCATCGCCCATCGACCTCTTCCTATCCTTCTTCACAAGTGAAGCGACTTGAGTTCCTGCCCATAATTTTGGACTAAAAGAATCTTTTCTGAATGTCTTTGTTCTAACTTCCTCTCATTGAGTTTCTACGTTCAACACCTTCCTGTAGATGACGTTGAACGTCGAAACACGAGTCACATCTGAATAAAATACAGTGGAATCACAAAGTTATAATTTTTCATTTCAATGTGAATCAATCTCATACAGTTACGATAGAAACCACCAATAATTTCCTCCCGTTCGAAAATACTTCCCTTGGCGACTCATGTCCGAAGATTTATCCTACCCTTTCTATTTCGAGATCATCTCATTACCCATGTCTTTTTATCATCAATCATCAAGCAAAACTTTTAAGCTCAACCTCTAACTGTACCGTTTAGTCTCAGCTGAAAGCCTTCCAACATACGTGAATATTTTTGACGAAATTAGCTGGTACTATCTCTAACCCTGCACTCTTCCAGTTACGACTGCCTATACAAGGGATTCAAGTTGGGTGGTGGAAATGTAAAATGTATACTGGCTTCCTGTTACGAGGCCCCGGGTTTGAATCCCGGCGTTGGCAGAGTTTTTTCAGTGGAATCTCAATCCCTACTCGAGTGTCGTGTGAAAAGAGCTTCAAGTGTAGAACTCCCGTCGGTTAAACTGTGTTCCCCTTGGCGATTTTCGTCATTAGTAGACTAATGCTGATGCTAGGTATCTCTATTCTCCCAGCATAGCTCTTCTTTTATCACACTACCGAGGAAGGAGCCATTGAGTAGGCTAATATCCAAGTCGGGGTTTTCTCTACCCTTCCTTCCTCATTACCCAGGAAATCCTTCCCTTACCATCCGACCTACCAAATTATCCTAAATGGCACAAGTTACGTCATATGTCGCTCCCAATTAGTCATTATCGTCATTAACAGGTATTGCACTCTTCCCCTCTGCGTCATTATCATCAATAGTCACAAATCCGAAGATTGGTTTGCTGTGCTCTTCTTTCAGCTAACAGCTTTATTCCCGACATAATTCTTCCCTTTGTCGTCCTTTTGAAATTTTCCTTATGCAACTATCCCATTCTTCCACTGTAATTATTTACGGTAAAGGTGAGCTTTCGTCTCGCACTTTCAAATTTTTTTTTTTCCTTCCATTACTGTTTTAATAGGATATTGGGTCGCAAAGTTTTCTTAACAATTTTGTCTTTTCTTTTTCTCTTAGTTTTAAATATACTTCTTATCTTTCCAACCCCTCTTATGACTTCTTCGCTGGTGATCCTCTTGGTTTATTTGATCTTCGTTATTCTTCAATAAACTTTAATTTTTACACATAACGACCAATAACGACGACACATGACTACGACTACCATAGTTACACAAACAAAACATAAATACAAACGCCTGATGATGATGATTACTCATCGAAACCCGGGTCGTGTATGTTATTTAATGAAGAAGTGTTTTCTGTAAAAGTTAAATTATTTAAAAAAATACAATGAAATACCACAAATTTACCCAAGAACAAGTTAACTATATTCTTCAATAACACGACAACCTCAGTGACGATTTATTATCCTCGCACTTATATTCCGATCGTTTATTTTTCCCTTCATTTCATTTATTGCTTTTTCCATTTCAGTATTCAAGATCATGCTCGTTCTCCTTTTCTCGCTTCTGCTTCCTCCCAAATACCGCCACAGTTAATCACTGCCAGATTTTATTCTTATTGTCTGCATACTACACTTCTGTTCTTCCTTCCGGGTTCCACAGCAGCATTTGTTTCGGGAGTCTTTCATTTCCCATTCGTTTTACGTGTCCATACCACCTCAGTTGCTGCGTTATTATTTCATTTATTATCGTATCATTAACATTCATTATTTCTCTAATTCTTTCATTCCTCTTCACAATCTTGTGATAGAATAACTTGGTCGTCTGCATAGCTTAAGGTGTATATGGTACTTACTCTTTCTTTTTTTGATTTACCGGCTGCTCTTCGCCAGAAGTCCATTTCAGTCGTCAGTAACAGTTTTTCTGATTTCTCCGTTAGTGGCCATATTTCACAGCTGTAGGTTACTATGCTCTTTACTATGGTATTATAAATTCTCTTTTTGTTTTCATTGGATATTGTATTGTCCCACAATAAGCTATTTAATACTGCTATTGCTTTTTTGCCTTTATAACATCTATCCCTAATGGCTGCCTCCATTGTTTTACTTTCTGAAATTTGCATCCCTTGATATTTATACTCTTTACAGTGTCCTATTTGTTGCCCACCTTCTAAAATAAGATTTTGTTGCATTCCTCTCATACAAATATATTTTGTTTTGTCAATACTGATATCAAGACCCCAATTTTGGTATTCTTCTATTATTTTTCTGGTCATATATTCTAAATCTTCATAATCTTGTGATAGAATAACTTGGTCGACTGCATAGCTTAAGGTGTATATGGTACTTTCTTTCAAAGGTATTCCCATGGAGTTGCATTTCCTTTTCCAACCCTTTAGCACTTGGTCTAAATATATTTAAAAAAGTGTGTTTACTTCTGTAACATTCAATGCAATGAAGTTAGCGAGCGTAAGGAAAACAATTCTCCCAAAATCGAAGGTCGCGGGTTGAACCTCATCCCGGACATGGAGATTATTTTGATCGATGATTTATATTTTCCTTCGAGGGATTCACGGTAGAGCGTGACCTCGACGCTTGAGACCAATTTCAAAATGCCGATCGTTACACTTGCTCTGTTCATTACGTCGTAAATTAAGTCTCAATGAGAACGCTAATGGAAGGTGCAGAGGTCAATAAGTATCCAAGAGAATGAAAATTTCACTCGCGCACGAGTAATTGTTAGATCCTGACATGAGAATGGACAAGTTACTAGGGTCTTGGTGGAACATGTGGTAACCATACAACCGGTTTGTAACAATTTCGTGCGGATTAAAGAGTATTTTTTTATTCTGAGAATGGGAGTGTTACGGAAGAGGGGAGGTATTTCATAATGTCAAGGCCTTTTTGGAAATCATGCATCGCTGTTTGTGTCTGGATCAACCCCCGTCGGGCAGGGTATAGACGCGAATATTTCGTGCACTGGGTCCACCCGTGACGATCATGAAGGAACGGATCGGAATATTCAATTTGAAATTCCATGTTTTAATATTCAAACTGTAGTAGTGTGGAATGAATGACTTGAGGAAAAAATGAAAACAATGAATTGGCTTCGTTACTTTCTGACCGATCGCAAATAAAAACATCAATCTATGGAAGCTGTTTCAAAATTATATAGTTTATATATACGAAGTCCCACAAGGAATTGTGATCGGCTTCCTATATTATTCAGTTATATCAGCGATATTAAATCCATAATCATCGATAAAATTATATTATTCGCTGAAGATGCTGTAAATTACCGTGAAATTATCACAAAGGCTATTTAGGTCTCAACGCTAATAGGTACTTGGTATCATGATTGTGGGCTTGAGCTAAAGTTTCAAAATGGACTGTTATACACTATTCACAAAATAAATGACGTCAATGTCTCTCGTATAAAGTGGGCCATTAGAAATAATAGGTGCTTGAGCAATGTCATAACTTCATAACAGCCGTGAGGAAAACATATATTGTTATATATTTCAGTATATTTTATATTCTTATACAAATTCATTATGTATAAATGCTCAGGGAAACCTTCCTATTTATTAAAGGAGCAACTTCAACGTCTTATCTATAACTTCGGGAGGTAGATATGAGTGTATAGTATAAAATCAAATACCTGGGAAATACCATTACTTCATACTATCATTGAAAAAACACATTGGTATATTTTGTTATATATTCAGTATATTTTATATTCATACATAAATCCTACTTCATATAAAAAGACCATGACGGGAAATTGGGAGAATCGTGCTCGAATCCCGGACAAGTCATATGATTTTAACATGACGAATTGCACCGTATTTGGTGTTCATCTTTGTACCCGTGCTTATTACTGCGTACCACATCATTAGTGCAATCGCAATGATTGAAAAATTTGTTTAACAGAGAACTTAAAATACATTCAAATGGTATTTATTCTCGACTAAATAATACTACTTCCCACCACCCTCTAAAACATAAAATAAATACGGCCATCGCACTCAAATCTAGAGCATTAAGTTTAAGTGATAAGGTTTTCAACGATAAAAATTTGAAAATAATTGGGGATATTTTAGAAAAAAAACACTTTCCAAAAAAATTAATCAATACCATAGTTTACTCAAATAAAAAATCATCTTCACATACTCACAATTCAATAAATACAACAAATGTATCAAACACTAATGCAGACCAATATCGGGGAATGATTTATACAAATGGATTATCAGAGCAAATTACCAAGGTATTCAAAAAAACAATTTATAAAATATCACATAAAAACCATAAAACGTAGCATAAACTCGAATATTCAAAACTTAAGTCAGATACCCCTATACAGCTAAAAAGCAATATAATTTATTGTATATCAAATAAAGATTGTGACAGTAGCTATATAGGTCAAACATCCCAATATTTAAAAAATAGGATCTCGCAACATAAAACATCAATTAAGACTAAAGTTCAACTTTGTGCATTAGCAAATCATGCAATTTCAAATAGTCACTCATTTAATTTCGAAGAAGCCAACGTTTTAGACTCAGAACCAAAATTATCAAAATGATTATTCAAAGAAATGTACCATATATCCAGAAATAAAAAAAATGCAATAAAAGAACAGACATTACTTATCTAAGTAAAATTTATCATAATTTAATAAATGACACATAACTTTTCAACAAAGAAATGGATCCAAGCAACCAAATTAAAATTGTAAATAAATAAAAACAGCACCAAACATTAAAGGCAACAATCTTGAATGTCTATGTCTATGTATTTTTATATTTAATGTCTGTAAATTTACCATTATGTAACCAAAACAGAAGTGTCAATCATTTATCATCATTCATCATTGTTTATAGCCCAGACGATGGATGAATAAACATCCGAAACGTCGGCAAAAATTTAAAAATAAAAAAAATATTTGACTTAAAATGCATTCAAATTTCAAATTCCGGTTAATTTAATGATTATCGTCGTTGTATGCCTTGCATCGTGTTCATTGTTTGCTTCTTCTTTGTTTAATTTCAACGGGCGTCCACCTCTAGTTTGTTCTCTTACAGTTCTCGATGCGTTCATACTTCAAGCGCTTGCGAAGGGACAGCCTTGACCGCCCGAGATCCTGTAGCCTTGAACATTGCCCGTGAAAGTCTTTTTCCCCCTCCCTTTTCCCGCGCCCCTCTCCCACCTTACAAGAAGTTGCTTTGGGAGGTGGAGCGGGGATGACATAACCAGCTCACGCTGTCGGATCTTCAAATTTTAGTTCGTATCCAATTTCCCGTGAGACCCCTTTGGATTTCTTTCTTAAACTCCACCCGAATTCTCCGTGGGATACGCTACCTTACACATAATCCACCAGTAAGTAATGATACATGGGAGTTTTATTTTAAACTGAAGCTCCCGACATCAGTTACAGCTGTGGCTTGTTAAGGTAGTTTGAGCGAAAAATCACTTCACCTAGAATTTGATGAATTTGGCCTTATTTTATAGAAAAAACTCTCATCTTTCCAATGATATCAAAATATTAACCACTTGCCGAACTACTTTTCGAGCTATTTGCCTACAAATATAAACTGTTTTACATGGGATAGATTAGGGCTGTGCGCTCCAGAGGGAGAATATTGAAAAAAATAGGAACTTCTAGCACCTAGATTTCGTCAAAAAACTGTGTGTAGATTGCATGTTTTGTCAACTATTTACAAAAAATAATTTGTTAGTCACCACAGTAATTTTTACAGAATCGCAAAAAAAACCTGCTGTTTTGGACGGTTTTCAGACGCACGGCAGGAAAAAATGAGTCAAGTTAAGAGACTTATTAGTAGCTTTATTTCTTTAATTACGGAGAATTTAAGTAATATATAACTATATCTGTGCGCCGTTAATATTACAGTATTTTTTTCATACTTCTTACAGACGCTGAAATAAAAAAATAAAATTTTGATATGGTCTCCATTATGACTAGGGAACTATCTCCCTCAAACCACCTTAAGGACTTTTAAAACCATCCATGGCGAGAGTGGGTGAGAGTGTAGGTACTTCACGGAATCGGCCGTAGCAATTATGTGATGTGGAAGAAAACAGGAAGCCACCGCATAATTCTCCCTATAGAAGATGCACCCTTGCATGAATAGACGTGATGGTATTCCTACCGATTAAATTAGTGTTCCCCAATCGGATCTCCGGATGAAGACTATATTAAGGAGGGAAACATCAGTCGAAGTGGCGAGAAAAGGACGGCAGTCAACAAATCTCACTCAAGATTGAATAACTAATTATGAACTGCATGCATATATACTCAAGAACATTCTGCGACATGGCACCCTCCTTAAAAAAATGTGAGAATGCAATGTTTCCAGCGGCGCTACATCAAAGAAATCATGTTTTATCGTGCGAATAGCAGGAAGGTTCTCGGATGACAAAGTGAAAGAAAGATGCTGCTCTGCTCTGGTTGACTCTTATTTCGCATTTGGGACCGTACACTGTTAGATTTTACTCGCGGAATAAATGAAATACAAAGTATTGTAAATCAGGTAATGCTGAATAAAATCCAATAGAGATAACTCCATTTATTAATTCAACGGATTTTGGACATTAATAATAATTCAATAAAGTAAGCCATCTTGGCACAACAACAATTCCCAACATATTGGTCCCGATCTCCCCGGTGGCTCCTGGGTCACGTCACAATCGACTGCCATATTATCGACTACATGATATCGATATACAACATCCCCACATCAAGTTCTTATGAAATTTACAATCATACACAACACAAAGGAAAGCTGCATGCTTCGTTAAAACTGCTACGAGCGAGCAGGAAGTGTTTCAAAACTGAATAAAAAAGTATGTTTGGAGCCGTTAGGGACTAAAGAGGCCACGGGCTGGGCTATTATGACCGCGCATCATGTCTCTAGAATTGATAGAAGTGATAAAATAAGAGAGATACTCTGCCGAATGGATTTATACAATTATTCCTTCTTTCCACATACCATTAGTGACTACAACAAGAACAGAGCACGACACAAGGGCACTCCTTCCCCTTTACATAGATGGCGTCCTAACACCCCCTGCCATGTGCCTCTGCGATGGCTCTCAACGTAGTATGTAGACGTAGAAGAATGGAAAACACTAAGCAAATAATGGGAGATTCTAAAATGAAGACAGAGAAGGGATAAAGTGGTTAATTCGAAGAAGAGTAGAGTGGAGAGCTGCAGCAAACCATCTTCAGTTTGACGACTATTGATAATAATGAACCAGCATCATCATCAAGTATTATACCTAATTGATTATAGGTCCATGGACAGTTCTGCCTTTAATTGACCGCGGGAACTTTTCTCTTTCTTTCATTAAACCATCTCTTTTCAAATATGTTTTAAAGGAGTTGCAATAAAAGGGAAAACGTAGGTTGGATAGCATTTCGTCTGAAATCGTAATCATTCAAGCATTCTATCAATGGGATTTATGATGAATATTGTGTTTTTCTTGATTTTCTATGTTTAATTTGGTTCCACAGTAAAATAGTTTAAGTGTCATTCAATGTATATCCAGGCTACTTAAAGAAACATTATCCTCTATTTAATATGAACAGTAAAATCATACAGTTCCACGCTATTATATTTTCTAATAGAACTTGAAATTACACCGGGGTGTTCAAATGCAAGAATTGGTGAAAGATGATGGAAAAATGGTATTTTTATATCAAATACTAGCGGAAGGTACCCGTTGAAATTCAACGGGTGTGAAAAACATTGAACTTATTTTATACCAAAACCACAAAGCCTGAAGAAAAACTGTCAGCTTGGTCATTTGAGGAGTTCGTAACCTATCTTGTATTTTGTGTTCGTTGTAGTTGACACGCTGACCGTTTTCCAGGTGCACGGAGAGATGAGTGACTGTTGGTCCTCTTTCATGCACGGAAAACCCAAAAATAGGCCACGCAGACTCATTACCACTTAAATAGCACCCGGGTTGATAGACGGTCACCTCGAACTCCGGTTCTCTTGAGCCGTCTTCTGAGTGATTGACGGCTTCATCGCTTCCCTTGTATACATACATATATATGCATTCAATGACTTTATTGAGTAGCGCTCTTCAACTTTGATATGTGCGTTTAATATCTTAATCAGGATTGGATAGTAGGGTACAATCCAGCGGTTGACAACTTCAAAAGGAGCATTTTTAGCGGCAGTCATGTTTATTTGACCTATCAATCCACCGTCACCCAGACTGCGCCTTCGGGGTAAAGAGTAGCCATTATCATTGGTTACGATTGCTACATAAAAAATCTATGGTGATTCTTACAACTAGTGTACTTGCCGATTTTCATGCACGGATTCGTTCATTGCGCAGATTTTCCGTTCTTCTTTCGGGTAATAAGCATGTAGTGACGTCATTATAATTTCCGCCATCTTAAAGCAGATTGAAGTTTTGAAACAGATAGGTCTATATTTGAACCAGATTTATAGGCTCTGGTTACCCGTCCGTTTGTTGGAATTTGTGCGGTTCTCAGTGTAACTCGAGAAACACCACGGGGAGATGCTCATGAGATCGCTGGTGGGCATATCTTTGAACATCCAAGTCTAACTTTTGTCGTTTTTCTTTCAAGGACTCATTTTATCTCAAAGGAGATTTCCTTTTGAATTAGAAGATTTTTTCGTAAGGCTACTCTTTTTTCAATTAGGCATGTTGATGGATTTATTTTTAAGTCCAAGGAGGGGAAACAGCGGCGAGTGAAAGTCTTAAATAGGCAACTCGATGATTGAGTGGATTTAAGTTTACTGCACTTTAAAACTTTAAAAGGTATAAAAATAACTGGTATCGTTTATGATGTGGGAATTAGTCTAAAAAACAGTTCTTTATCGTAATGAGAGGCAGACGGTTCCACTAAGTGTGTAATACATCTGAGTATTAAACGATAATAAACAACGCCGTGTTTGTTTTAGCAACAGATACATTATTACCATTACTATTCGCTGCACGTAAATATTCTTGCACTTTTAATTCATTTATATGCATCGTTTACTACGTAATATTGTTTTCTCATATACATTCAGTTCCCCTATGAGAGCTACTTTGAGAATAGACAATGAAGAGTACACTCGTTTGTAAAAATGCATTGAATTTAGCGATTACCCCCCGAAGCAATTTATCATGGGGCCTTTGGAACTCTGGGCATTCTTACACAGATTTTTTTTCTACGCGCTATCATAAGCCTGCAGGAAAACTAAAATGCCAGAGGCGTTAATATCCTTTGAATTTCAAATCTCTGGTTGTCAAGTAAATACGCTATTGTTGATTTCAGAGAAAAATGTGTGATTTCTCAGCTAAAGACATGATTTTCAGGCAATAAGAAGCGTAAAATAAAATCGATTGAAAGCATTAGAAACGTCATTTATTCAGCCATCCGATACAAAAAATCCTAGCCCTCTATCTTGAGTAAATGTACTTTTAAATAGCAAAAAATGAAACCTCTGCACCGAACCCAATGCTTAGCATGGACCACCAGGGGGGGACCACCAGGCTTTTTAATATAGCCTATGTTACACCCAGATACATTTTATCACTACATGCCAAATTTCAGCTCAATCGGTTCAGTAGTTTTTGCGTGATTGAGCAACAGACAGACAGACACCATTCAATTTTTATATATAAGTGTGATAAATGCCATTGCGGCGAAAAATTTTTCATAAGAAGCGAAAACTCCCAGAAAATTGAATAAACACTCTATGCCTTATAATTTTATTATTTTAGCTATTAGCAAACTGCTGCAATATTTGAAGTCAAAATGTAGAACTTACATAGAAATAGCGCTACAGTCGACTCCTAATGCTGGAAAAAGTGTTCATTTTAAAATATATCCGTTGAATAATCTACATGTTTTGTTCTTTAATTTTGTTTTTTTAGTAGCTAAAGCATGCCATTAGTGTAAAGAAAATTTCTTAAGCAAAACAAACAAAAAGGATTTATTTTATGTGACAAATTCGCGATTAAACAACCTTAAAATATATATTCCCTTTGGACATCGCATACTCCTTTCGCTTATGCTCGCTGGGTTCAGTAGGCTTCAGGGGGGTTGTTATGCAAATCTTCTAATGCTAAAATCGACTGGGTTGCTAACCGAAAGGTCTTCTAAAATTCGTGCGTAGATAATGGAAAATAATCGGCAGAAATGTACGCAATAGATTGATTCGGACAATCCGGTCGATTGTGACATAGGTAACGAATTATAACCTAAGAAAGTTACATACTAGCCTCACAGGCTGTCACTTCCTCCATTTGAAAGACTCTATAGACTTTGTCCCAAACGTTCCGGGTTCAAATTATCGGTTTATCAACCAATAGATGTTCTCACCGCAGCTAGTGACGGATATGAACTCAAGAGACCCGGTCGTTCCCCAATATTGATTAATGTCTTGGGCCTCGTAGATGATAGAACGTTTTTTTGGTTGGGAATCAACGATGCCAATCACAGCTTTCGTCGAACAATCGTGATTGCCATCGATAGATTCTTTCTTGGAGCTATCACGATTAATATCGATCTCAGTTGTTCGTTAAATGTTCATGTGAGGTGTGAACGAGAGTCAGTCATGATTAATATATGTACCGTTGCACTCGTGATTCAAATTAGGCGCCGTAATTACTTCGATTTATAAACATTCCCTTTTTATACAAACTGTAATAAACTGTAATACGGTTTAAATTTAGTGTGTAATACAATAGAGTAAGCATATTACTATATATACTTACTCTATGGTAATACATTTTACGGTGGTTTCACCGTGAAATGACTAAAATGTCATTTCATTCATATTCTGTCTACTTGTAGAAAAAGTTGTTCTCTATCTGAGATGAACAACAAAATAATACCTTTCCAAGCTATTTTATTCAATAATTGAACTTGAAATTACATGATGTTCAATGGGGGAATGAGAGAAACGCGGGGAAATATAGTATTTTTCCATAAAATATTGATGCAATTTTTGCGAAAAACTATTTATAAGAAGGAAATAATCCAGAGAAATAGAATAAAAATAAAATATAGGCATCTTACCACCTTATTTTTTTAGTTATTAGGGAATTACTGCCGTAATTGAAGTCAAAATGCGGTAATTCGTAAGAAATGTCGCTGCAGTCGGCTCCTATGGCTGGAAAAAAGTGCTCATTTAAAATACTTTCGTGGAATATCTGCATTTTTTCTACTTTACTTTTGGTTTTCTGTAGGTAACGCATTTCACCAGTGAAAACAGGATTTTTTTGGACAAAATATCAAAAATGTGGAATTTAGTATTTGTTTTGACTCTCACAGTCGCGGCGAAACCTCCTTAATAATTAATATTCATATGTTTTGTTCCATTATTTGAAGCATTGCTAGAAATACTGCTCAGTGTTTCTTACTAATTGCCGTTGGTAAATACCCGTAAGCATTGTTCATTGTACACTTCATTAGAAAAAGACTTATTAAATCCCCGCATTAGCATACATGGATGGTGGCTTTGTCGATTTTGTCTCCTTATTTGAACCACTGTAATCGTTCATTTTTATCGTTTTGTATTTCTTTTATAATTATGATCGGTAAGCACCCATAACCAAGTTCATTTTTCAATATATATATTCACGCTAAAGTTAATTATGTGAAGTTACTTATTGAATTCCTGATTTAGAATTTCGTTCCTTGATCTCTGTTAAAAGGGGAATGCAACATAGTCTTTTCAGTTGGGTAGTCAACTTTTTAGGGCATAAATTTTCAAATTACATTGATTTTGATACCATTCTGGTTGTGCTTGTAGCTGTGATTTCCTTGAATTGTGGTGAGAATTTCTCGCTCTTTATTCGTTGACAGAGTGTAACTGATTTTCCTCATCTCGCATATTTTTAGCATGCTCGCATGTTTCCTCGCCTCGCCTACTAAACGTACAAATTTCTACGTGAAAATATGGGGATACGGGGAAGTGAAGATATGCAAAACCAAATAAATGTAGCGCTACACATACGTTTGCGAGCGCTTATAAAGAGCCTATAGCAAGGGGTGATAGATCACTAATTTAAAAAAAAATGGCAACGGAAGGGTTGATTGTGATGTGATTTGTTTAATACTTGTTTTGGATCTTTTCCATTACCCTGTAGCCCAAAAAGTATTTATCACAATTTAAGTGTCCGCGGCACTTGGCTTTTCGTAAATATTTCATACGTATTTCCCTCGCCCTAGACATGACGTTATCTGGTGATACACAGATAATAAGGTTATCTCGCAGGTGATCTACGGTACTGTGGGGATCCGAACCTGAACCTTCTAGATGGGGAAGAGAAGATCTCAGATAAAATGCATCTAAATCTACTGATGTATACGTTCAACTTTTGCAGCCGCCATGAGAGCCTACAGCAGAGGGTATTCGGCCCGAATTTAAAAATGAAGAACAGAAAAGAAGCAAAGTGAAAACTCTGAGAAGACGAGAATACAAACTTGCTGGACATATCTTGCGACACAATAGCTTATTTAGAACAATACCGGAAGGAGAAATAGATGGGAAAAATTTAGAGGAAGGTTATTCAAAAAGGGTGAGATATTTTAAGAAGGTGGAAAACATCAGACAACTTATGGAGACCGACAAAGTGAAAACGTTTGTAGGAATAAAGCGGTTGGCTAATGAGAGAGTGGAGTGGAGAGCTGCCGAAAACCAAAACTCGGATTTATGACTACTGATGATGAGTACGGTTGGTTTTCAGGTGATACTATGTTGTTAAATTTGATTTTATTTTTTGAACATTTTCCTTCACTTTGCACTTCTAAAGATTGCTTCTAAATTGCTGAATACGCGGAGGTATGAATGTGCTCTCGCTGTTGATGGGTGAATGTTCAAGGCAGCCTCCTTTGTCGCTTCGCCGTAGGGTTAGTGAGATGGCTCTGCCGGAATGGGCCTCGTCAAGGTCGATAGATATCTCGATTCGTTGCCTCTTCGATATCGAAGAGGCAAATATATCGACCCTGGGGTCTCGTAAAGCTCTGGATAGGAAAGTACGGTCAACGTTTGATCTCGACATATGCCCAAGGTGGCTAGAAGAGCTATCTATTAACAACTTGCGCCTACATTACTTTTAAATTAATTATAAATGAAAACCATGCACTCATTACTTAACTTTCCCGAAGTTTGCTGATAATGTGATGGTTTTCTGCAATAAGATTTCATAACCGTACCTATAATGATAAACAATCGACCTGAAATTTTGGCTCATAATACTTAAGAAAAATCTCAGAATTATATCCATGTCAAAAGATTCAAGGAATATTATTGGTCTGGAATAATTCGACTTTCACACGGTCTCTTCATGAAGTATCCTATGGTGTTTGTATACGCACGAAAACCTATTCTCACTGTATTGAAATTTCAGAACACGAAAAATGTTTTACTCCAACGGCCGTGTAGAAAAAGAAATAATTATAAGTTCACTTACGTTCATAAATTTTCACTTACGTTCATAAATGTATAGCACAACAAATATAATAAATATTAAAATATTAAAAAAGAAATAATAATTCACATGTATAAATAAAGAACACTAGACATATTTTACTCCAACGACCATTGGAGGAAATATTTGTCTTGTTTTTATATTTGGGGACTTAGAGCTTCTCAACCTCATATTAATGTAAAATTTATCCCAATTAACAGTATTCAGAAATATCTATAATATTCTGGTAGGCTGATCACTATTTCAAATTGTCAAAGCACTAATTATATTGAGTGGAGTTAACCTTGTATGCATCCACGAATAATGCTCCGAACTGTCATCTTTGAAATCCCGCCATGAAACCATGAATCGCTCCAGCTGCCCCTCGTTTCCATCGTTCATCCATCGAAGCGTCTGGAGCGAGGCGGGAACAATAAATGTCCATGAGGTCCATGACGTTTTCCATGACGTCATGACGACTGCCGTGGCGCTCCGAAGCGACCAACTCGGGAGCTCGCTACAAACGCTTCGGAGCTGGAAATCTCATTTGGGGAATGATTGGAGGGAAACCCGGTGCGGGCATGAGGCCAATGGGTCCGCAGTCTAACATACCGTTCGACAGACAAAGCACAGTAAAATTGTCCTCAGCATGGCACTCTAGTGGAGATCGGTATTCCCCCGAGAAAAAAAAACTCGCATCTTAATACTTGAGTGCGAGCCGCCGCTGGGGCGTTTGGCAGGGGGTGTTAGGACACCAGCCATGGAAAGGGGAGGGAATAGGGAAATTTAATAGGAAGAAGGAGAAAGTGAATTGTATGCTAAGGAATTATGTAGCGAGAAAAAAATTATGTAAGGAGCTTTGCTCTGTTCTTGTTTTAGTTGTTGCTGTCTTATAGTTTTTGCTGTCTGCTGTAGTTGTCTTGTAGTTGTAGTGTTCTAGTATAGTTGTGTATAATGGTGCGCGCAAAGAAGGATTTTTTTACCTATCAGTTCGACAGTGTATCTCTCTTTTTATGTCACATCTATCAGTTCGTCTTAAAGGGGAGGATATTGGGTAAGCGGGGAAGGGAAGGGAAGATAAAAGGCTTTATGGACGGGAGGTAAAGAGGCGGATCGTAAGCGGAGATTAAGAAAGCAATATCATGGGTAGACAGACGCATGAAAATATGAAGAAGGGCAATTTCATGAAAACATGGACACCACATTACATTTCAAAACTCAAGCATTTGTTTTTGTCTTTTGATTTTTCTATAGTTTATTATTGTGTGCTAGACATGGCAACACTTACATTGTTTGGGAAAAAATTTTTGGCAACACGGTTGACATTGAAAGTGTTCCTTGGAGTATGGAGCTTTGAACCTTTAGTTCAGGTGGAAACAGAGTAACAAATCAGGTCATTTTACTATTTTAGTGCTGCATAAATTAAAGAGCAACTATTTCTGTTACATTATAGTGATAGTCTTCTAAGATATTTTACTCATTTCAATTTTGACCTGCCATAAGCGGTAGATTACCCCAATAATAAAAAATAATGATCAGTTCTAGAGATATAGTGCGGGATCAAAATAATATTCTCCGTGTCAACGTGACACTCGCCTGATGGAAATTTTTCGAGTTGGTATTTTTAGCCTAGCGTGGATTCCTTCGAGTCTCCTGCGGATCCCAACATATATAGTCCTTCAATTACTATGTTGCACTCTCTCGTAGAATTCTTGAGCCAATAGAGCGGCTTGCCTTCTTTGTACTTTGCATGCAGGAGGGTAGGTCGATGAGGCATTGCTTATCAGGGTAGTGGAAAGAAGGGAATCTACTGAGAGATCCACGGCCTCGGCATGCGCCTACTCTTCAAGACAGGCGTATAAGAGACCACTGTTTGACGTCCCATCAGACCGTTGGAGAACTGCACCTTAAGTGTTCTCCAAGTATCCAAGTCGGTATTGTGAATCCACTGAAAAATCTCCAAACGCGAACCCTCGATATGTGGAAGATGATGCTACATCAAATAAATCTAGTATATACTCAACAAATTCGAGATTGATGTTGTGGAAGGAATCCATATCAAATAAAATATAATTTGCACTTTTATACAGGATTTTTTACTTTACAACTCACAGAGTCATCTTAAGGTACAAGACAGTTCAGGGTTGGGATCGCTTTTTCTTCTTTTAAGTGGTCGTCACAGTAATCCAAAACTCAAACAGATCGCAGTTACTTTCATTAGAATACACTCCAGCTAGTGCTTTGAAGCACCTGGAAACATTTCATGAATGACGATCACATTTTTGCTTTCATGAGCACAATTGAATAAAAAACGATAACGCGATCACTCGCGTTATGGAGAACCGTGATAGCGCCCCAGGAATTTTACCTGAAGATGACTCTGTGTCTTGGAACGCGGAGTAGAATTTGAAATCATTCGGAAAAGCGCGAATTGTGTTCAATTTGATTTTAATTGTATAACTACACTAAACATTTGCGATCTCCCACGCAGAGTTTATGGCAAGGGGTGTTGGGACACCAATGAAAACAAAAATTAACAACAAAAGAATTTTTTATGAGGTGAAATATTTTTTTATTTTTCCTTTTCTTTTTTTGAGCATTTATATTTTCATTTACTTCGCACTTCTGAGGATTTCTTCCCCTTCTTCATCATGTTGGAATGCGTAGCAGTCGACTCGGAGGTGGATATCGGTCGATCAATGGATGGAGAAGGCGATGGGTGTTTGGCGGCCTTCTCTTCGCTGTGGTGGTCGGAATAAGTCTCGTATTCAAAAGGATCCAGTCATTTAACCATAGTGATGTCCGTGTCCTCCGTATCCGCCGTATCCTCCGTAGCCTCCCCTGTGTCCTCCGTAGCCACCATAGCCTCCATAGCCTCCTCCTCCATAGCCTCCAAAGCCTCCTCCATAGCCTCCTCCATAGCCTCCTCCTCCGTAGCCCCCATATCCGCCGAAGCCTCCGTGTCTGCCTTCGGCTGTCTCCAGGTCAGCAGCGTAGGCGAAGGCCAGGACGGCGGCCACGACGATGAGCAAATGCTAGAATGACAAGCGAGGGGCGGAATATTTTAGAAAAACCTAGAACAGTTTAATTACTTGAGTAGTACATACGTTGGAGGAAAATGAGCACAGTAGCCAGGACATTACAAGGAGAATAGCGTTAGTGGAAGAGGCGTTCAGCGCAACAAGAGAGAATCAATGGCGATCCCCTTGAGTAAGAATTTAAAAAAAAAACAGGTGAAGATTTGAATATAGAGCATGGCGTTCTATGGCACAAGAACGTGCTGAAGAAAGAGGGTAAAAATGGATTTCTGGCGGTTGAGATGAGAGTGCAGTGGAGGATAATAGATAACATGTGATGGGTGGAAGTGCTCGACATGGTAGGTGAGGAGAGGAAACTTATAGATGAGATCAGGGGAAGGCAGGGTAGGTGGCTGGAAGGGGTAATGAGGGGCGATGGTTTGCTGAAGGCCGTGATAGAGGGAAGGGTGTTGGGCAAGCGGGGAAGGGGATGGAAGAGAATAGGCTTCATGGACGGGATGAAGAAAGGTAGGACTTACGCTGAGATGAAGAAAGAAATCGTGTGAGGAGATATGGTCCTGCGCTTGAAAAATCTGGAGTTTTTTTTTTTACTTTCTTCCATTTTAACCTTTTAACCATTAGATAACATTGGTAATTATAACAATCATAGTTATTCAACCGAATTAATAAATGGCACACTGACAATAATGTGACACTTATTTTTTTCCAAATTAAATTGCCTTTCCCATATATGTATGGAATATGAGTTCCTGTGACTAGACCTGCACGGAACGATATCTCAAAAACAAAAAAAAGTGCGAAAACCGTCTAAATGTTCGTTCCCAAAGCCTTTAGAATATATTGGTTATCTCTAGTCAATCCACCTAGCTGAGGTCAGGTGCACTTATAACGAAAGTTGGGTAGGACGAAAATGGAAGGATTTGATGGGAAAGAAATTAGGGTGCAGAAAACCCTTGCAGCTGCATAAACACACCCTTAAGGGAAGGCGCTAAGGGGACCACAGTTTAACGTCCCTACTTACAGACGGAGTACATCCCTAAGAATGCTCTCCACAGTGAGACAAAATTCAGATTCATAATATTTCAATGAAAAATCTCCGTTGCCGCTGAGATATGAACCTGGGCACAGATAAATGATAGCTACAAGGATGGTACAGGGTGTCAGTGATTGCTTCCCACTGAATGGTCTTGTTCTCTTCTAAAAATTATCGATATGGAGTGTGATTTCTGCGACTCGAGCAGCAGATGATGGCATCTCAAAAAAGGAAAGAGATAAGTCGAAAATTATCACATTTTATTCTTTTGCTATTTCATTTTACTCAGACACAGAGCTTTTAAAAATACGCATATGTAGATAAGGAGTACTTTGGCGCCGTGGAGCAAGGCTCCACGATGACTGACTAGCGGTGACCAAAATTTGACTAGTAAATTCATATTTATAAACTTTGATTAGGACCAGGTCCAGAAGGGCGGCAGCTAAAACTTAGACCTGGTAAGCTAAAAATTTAAATGTCATAAAAATACAACAAGCCCGAGGGTAAATCGTAGAGAGGACTGTCCATTGACCTAGCATTCATTTGTTAAAATACCCCTGACGATTATAATCAAGGTAGTACTGAGAACGTCCGCAGTGGAAACAGTAAAATAGGGATTCGGTCTATTAGTAGTCAGGGCACATCTCGAGTACGCCGTAAAAACTAGGAAACCAGAACATAATGCTTGAATAACAAACTAAACAAAATAATGTGAGGTAAGCCGTGCTTTTCCTAAAAAAATAAAGCAGAAACGATGAGTCAGCTAAAAGAAGTTAGGTTGAGGGCCACCAGAGATTCAAGACCTGACACCAGAGTTGTACTCAGCGTTGAGGTTAGTGAGAAATTCCAACCGCACGTTTTTCAAGTAGAAACGGAAGATATTATTTTTCCCCCGAAACACATCTCCACGTCGGAGGAAAATGACTAAGTAGGATGCTAAGTCAGGATAAGTCACTTTCGAGCAGATGGGTACAAAAATTCCTTCTCCGCCCGTACCACTCACAACTACTACAAAAACAGCGATACACCAATCCACCACTTTTCGTACCTCCAGTCTTCCAATTCCATTTTCCTATTCCCTCCCTGTTTCATGACTAGCGTCCTAACATTCCATGCCACACGCCCTCGTTGATGGTTAACGTAGTAGTCGGCCAGATAAATAATAAGACATCATAAATAGCTTTTTTCACTCGATAAATATCAATGGATAACATCATTGCGAACAATTCTTCATAAAATACAAAACTTAAGCGGTAGAATCGTGAATAATGAAACGTTAATCACTCTTATTTTATTCCTGGGTAATTATCTAAGTTGCTTGCTGCCCAGAAACAGTTGAATTAATGACGAAGAGAAACCTTTCAAAAGGAATGAGGAAAAAGAAACGCTTTCAACTCTAAAATTAAACTTGTCCCTTTTTATCTATTCTTGGGGATTCGCCTTAGTTTTGTCGGACATAATTATCTCAGTTTAAAAAAGTATTTTTTTAAAATATAGATCGATCTTTAAAAGTATTTTGAATAACTCTACCGGAGTTCCAAAAATGAAAGTATAGCACTGTGGAAAAATATTCGGTCGTTGATTATGCGAAGGAGCCATCCAAATTTGAAACTATGTCCTTTTCTGTCTATTCGTGGATATTTTTATTTTGGAATCGTTTGTTGGCCAGAGTTGGCTAAATTTAAGGACATGAACGCTTGCATTTAACAATGACTCTCCCATAAAATGCTCTTAACAACTCTTGATAAACTAAATTATAAAAAGAAGCATCGTGGAAAAATATGATAAATTGTGAATGGTTGACGTAAAAATTATCGGTGGGATAACTTCGGTTTTCATACCGAGAAAATATTTCAAAAGAGATTATTAAAAGGAAACTTTGTTTTAGACCAGACTTATATGCATAAAAAACTTTTCACTAAAAAAAGTATTTTCCGCAAAAGTATTCCCTAAAAAACTCTCTGAAGTTTTTTCGGAGAATATCCCCAGATATGGAAACATTGCCTCTAGCAAGACTTCAATCATTCTGAGAAAAAAACACCGCTTTGGAGATGGAAGTCCGAAGCCTCCCCAGCCAACTCGGTTGCCACGGAAACCGAGCTCTTGAAAAAAAGTAAACAAACTGACCTACCCATTCTTAAACGCCACCCTTTTCCGACTACTGTAGCCGGTCCTCTCTGCCAAGGACGAAAGGGTTTTTTGGAAAAGAAGAAGGAAAAAAAAGCAGCGTTCCACTCACCTTGAGTCCGTACATGATGATGCTGTGATGCCTCGTCTTTCTCTTTCTTTCTCTGTTCTTAAACTATCTCCGTCGAGGGTGCAAGAAGAGTGTGAAGCAACGGATGTGAACACCGTCCTTATATACACCGAAAGATCGTGGTGCCGGCAGCGAAGGGTGTGTGGGAGGGGAGGGGGGAAGCGGATCAAATCCCAGAGGGCCAATCGGCTAAAGCCTTCCTTTTCGTGCCTTCGTGAGTGAGAAGGGGAACTGGATTTCCCTTTTCCTCCTCCTTCCATTCCACCACCACTCCTGACCGGTGGGGAAGTCCCGACACATTAGAAAACAGACTCCTTTATTTTTTCTTCATTTCAACCGTAACTCATCCTCCAGACTTCTTTTCTGCTTGGGTGGAGAGCCGAAGAGTGGCCGGTCGGGGTAAGGGAGTGGTTGGTCGGAGAAACAATAGGCGTCCACCTCTCATCAACAGGCCGATTTTTAGCTAGATGGTTCCACCGAAGAATGACGCGATCAAAAAGGTTTACACACATACTCTACTGATGTTATCCATTGCTTCGAGCAAGCACTCTCCTTTGCGCGAAAATTCCTAAAATATTAAATTTGATTGTTTCAGGCTTGACTTCGTGGAAGTGATAGATATCCATTTTGAATAAAAAATCTTTGCACTTTTACCACACGTTATTTAAAAACTACGACCGGTTTTACCTTAATTACGGCATGAAAGTGTAAATAAGGCATGAATATAAGGCCAGAAGATGCCTTATTAAGGTGAAACCGGTCGCAGATTTAAATAAAGTGTGGAGAAGTAAAAAGTTTTTTATTCAAAATGGGTGCCTAAAATATTGATCAGATTAAGTTACGCTTAATATCGTCTTCCAGTGAATGCAAGTCTTGTTCGTGTTAAGCTGTTGCGATCATAATAATTTAGCTGTGAAAATGTGAGAAATCAGCATAAGGATTTCAGTAACAGTGAATGAAGATTGGTTGAACTAAGAGAATCACATGCGAAGAAGTCCTACGGAGAGTTGGAGATAGTAGAAGTACAATGAAAACTCAGAGAGGAATAAGATACATGCTTATTGGAAACATTTCGTGACACAATAGCTTATTGAAAACAACAATGGAAGGACAAATGAATGGGAAGAGTTGCAGAGGAAGGCCAAGAATGGAATATATCGGAAAACATTATCAAGGACGTCAAAATGAAAAACTATGTAGGAATGAAGCGGTTGGCTGGTAGGAGAGTGGAGTGCGGAGACCTGCAGCAAACTCTGATTTATTATGACTGCTGATGATGAATTGATGTGCTTTTTCTGATCCGAAAAGTAGTGAAAATTCCCAGGGAGTCGAATAAAATTAAAATACAATGACCTTATCATTTTAATGCTATAATTATTAGCAAACTACTGCAATAATTGAAGTCAAAATGTGGCAATGCAGTAGGCATGGAATTACGGTCGAATCCTGAGGCTGTAAAAAAGTGTTCATTAATAATATGCAGTCAAATTTCACCATATTTTGTACCTTAACTTTGTTGTTTAATTAGGCATGTTAACAGTTAAACCATTATACAGTAATTATTATTGTTATAGCGATTCCCTCCGTTCATTTGATCGTCCATGACACCATATCCCTATTGCTTCAAGTCTCTTCTGCTCTGCAGCTCTTATTGTCCAGGCTTCACTGCCACCATAAAATATGCTCATGATGATATGATAAACCATGCTCAAAGCATATGAGCATTAATATACCAATCTCCAGGAAGAAAAGAGCCGGGGGATGAAAAGACTTTAAAACAAGCAAGCCTTGATGAGCATGCCTTGCTAATACTGACAAGAACTATCCAAAATGAGGAAAGGATTGAAGAGCGACTTGGTTTCAGTAGGGGAGGGATCATTTTAACCGCAGCAGGCGATCGCGATGGATCTTCGTTTCCACTCGAACATTATATCGGAAAGTCTCCATCCACTTCCTCTGGGCTGAGAATTGTAGCATTATTTCGCCACGCATGTTTTTTACCGCCCCCTGGTCATTTTCCGTTTTATTGCTCTCTTTGTGTGGTGATTCGAGTTCCCACCCAAGCGTGGTTTAGCTCGTGTTTACGTGAAGGTTCGCTGTTGCCTAAGGGATTGGCGTAAAAAACCTTCTCCTCGGCATCCACCATTCTACTCCATTTCCAATCGCATACGTCGCTGAACATCCACTTTGTTCCTATAGTGATGGACTATTTTAAAGATGAACTATCGTTTCTAACCTTTTCCGACTAAGTGCTTTTGTGGAACTGATCCAGAAAAAAATAGTGTTTTCAAAATATGGTAAAAATAAACATTATCATCTTCAGCAGTCATCAATCTGAATATTTTTTTGCAGCAGTTCTCCACTCCACTCTGTTCTCTGCCAACTCCACTTCATTTCTACTAAATTATTCATTTTGAAGGCCTTCATTACTTGCCTTAGTATATATGTATTCCTGATTTAAATGGCCATTCATGCAGTTTACAGTGCTGATTTTAATTAAATGAAAAATAAATATTAATTATAAAAAGCACTTGTTTGTTATTCCACACTTTATTTTAAGGAAACGACCCGGGTTTCAGCATCTCATGCCACCTTCAGGTGAAACCCGGGTCGTTTCCTTAAAATAAAGTGTGGAATAACAAACAAGTGCATTTTTATTATTAAAATGAAGGAGTTCCACAGAGTTACGCCGGAGACAGTGTCTTATATGAAAAATAAATTGATCGTTTGGTAGTCTGTAACGACAGCCTCTACATTAACTACTGAATCAAATGATATGTTTTCACGACCTCTTATATTATACCTACGGTGTTAATAACAGCATTTTTAGGTCAAATAATACTTTTTTTTCAAACTTCTGCCAACGTTTCGGATCCTAGCAATCACATCATACAATATCCAATGGTCACTCATTTAATTTCGAAGAAGCTAAAATTTTAGACTCAGAATAAAATGCATCAAAAAGATTATTCAAAGAAATATTCCCTAAATCCAGAAACAAAAAAGTTTCAATATAAGGACAGACATTTCTCATATAAGTAAAATTTACCATAATTTAATAAATGAAATATAATTTTTCAACAAAGAAATAAAACCAATCAACCAAATTAAAATTGTAAATAAAATTAAACAAAAATCCAATACCACACAAATATTAAATTTATTTGTGTTTAAACAAAATTTATTTGTGTTGTTTGTGTTTGTTGTCAGTGTTTGTTGACTGATAGTCGTAGTCATCAACAAACTTGAAAGGTAATATAATCTTGAATATGTCCATATTTTTTTCTTCTCAATGACTGTTAATTATATATTTAAACAATTTTGTCATAAAAAAGGATTGTGAAAAACATTTTTCATTATGTATCATTTAATTATAGTCTGAAGATGGATAAATAAATATCCGAAACTTTGGCAGAAGTTTGAAAAAAAATTATTATTTGACCTAAAACTCCTGTTGTTAACTACTAAATATCGTGATAAATTACCTCACCATGAAAGCTCTCGTAAACCAGCTCATACTTTCTGGTTCTCCTTATGTATTCAAAAAATCCTGCTTTCGATCTTCCCCTCTTTCCCAGCATGCTCTCCTCTTATCACCACCTTCAACTTCCCGTTCTCTCTCTCATATCCACTTTTGCTGCCTCCTTCGTGCTTACACCGTCTACTATCAACTCCTTCCATATCTAACTTCCTCGTATGTTTTTCTCGCTATGCATCACGCTTTCTTCTCCAAGAAGACATCTCAAAGACCTCCTGCCTACTCACATTCTCTTACCGCAATGACAAAGTCTCCCAAGCATACAACGCCACTCAACATGAAAATTATCTTTTTATAGGGTCCCCTCAACAATGGAAGTAGATCGATGAGATGTAAAGTTTTTATGAACATTAATTAAAAGTCATGATCGCCAGAAGTCATCAATCCGTGGACACGTTTGCTGCATTATATCCACTCAACTTCTATCAATTTTCTTTTTTCGTAAATTTTCATTTAAACGTCCCTTATAATTTGCTTAATGTATTCCATCCTTGATATTCCGCGATAGTGCTTCCATTTCATTCCCCTCACATTATGGTTTTCAAAAGATTGTTATGTCGTAGATTGCGTCCTATGAATTTGTAGAATCTGCTTAGTAGAGCTTAAATACATAGATTTAACAATCATACATGCACCCCTTAACACATAACACCTAGTCCAGTCAATGGAGATTTTAACCCGGAAAAATTACATAACTTGCTGAAACTTCGCATGTAGGTATATAGTTTAGGGCGTATACAATTTAGAAAAAAATTGTTTCGCGAAATTCTGTTATCAGAACCAAAAAATGTTTTTAATTTAAACAGAAAAATGTAGTTTTCCCCATTTTTCTCGAAGAGTATGAAATATTTTCAAAATTGGACTCGTAAAGGGAAAATAGCGTGAAATTCTCGACAAAAAAGGTAAGAATGCATTTTTCACCAAAGTACATACAAAGTAATTTCGTCAGGAAATGGCATTGAGTATATTCATGACGGGGCACATTCATAGCTTTCCCGCCATTGAAAAATACATGAATTCCCATCGTGCCGGACCACGGAATCCGTCATAACTCGGCAAAAAATCATTGGATTTTCAAAAACCAAAGTGCATGATGTTCATGAAGCCCTAGGCTTTCATATTCCTGAAAAAGTTCTTAATTTGGTAACATTGAGTATGTGTTTCACTTGTTTCAGGGTAGTTTTACTGGAAACTTTAGTTGAGCTACTAAAATACAGTATATTATCCAAATTCCCGGTTGATATCATGAATCATTGTGTATATAGCTTCCAGGTACCATACGTTTTGGATTGCGACGATTAAAATTTTTGTCAGTTCAACTGGACAAAAATGGAGTTTCTTTTACTTTCTTGGTGTTTTATGAGGTCACGGGTACGCGCCATGTTTCTCAAACATGAGGGAATAAACGGGTAAATAAGAAAGTTATCGAAAAATAAAGATAAGGAAATTGATCCTCGAAACCTCATCTTTACGATTCTGTTCCTCAAATTTCGCTAGGAATCGACAAATTTGTTGAGATTTCAAAAACACGAATTTTCAATTTTTGAGGTAAAATTATAATATTATCGAACTACAGGACTCGAGATGCGCGAGATGCGAGATGTTATGCGTGGAAACTCAAGAGGACGAGTTTCCCAATACGCTCCATATGGTGAGCATTTGCTTGGATTATCGGGACAAAAGAACTCATCCCAACTAAAGTCCCCTTCTCGACTGCATGAGGCGAGAATTTCTTCAGGCACCGTGCTGCGTGAGCGCCGCGCTGCGGGAGACAACAGAAGCCGGTTGCTAATTGTTGTTACTCGACGTGAGGACGTGTGTTTACATACCGGCATTTCGGAGTTTTCAAATTTAACTAGTACAAGTGAAGCATTTGGTGAAGATTTTTCAGTTTTGGAGATTGAGGATATTCATCAGCAAAGTAAATACATGTTATTTGAACCTGTACAATGAACGTGAGCCATGATTGTACTTCCCTACAAATGAAGAAGAACGGATTATTATGCACTTCATTGTGTGTCCCATGCTTAACAAATTCGTGCACCAATTTCAATAAAGAAATAGCCAGTGAGAGCGATGAGTCTGATGATGAAAACGATGCTCCAGTAACCCAAAATGAACTTGAGGAAGATGATGAATTTTTGTAGTAGGAAAAAAAACATTAAATAGGTTTATATAGTCAACCGTTTATTTATTCTCAAAATTTCTAACCCCTTCCATAGATGCTGTAGTTATAATCATTCAGCCTGGGGAACTGTTTCCTCAATAATATTGTTTAAGAAACAAGAGTTCACTGGATTTTCATGGATGAATTTCATTAAACAATGTTCTTCATGTGTTTTACATACTTTATAATTGTTAAATGCCAATTTCTTGGTCCACTTCCGTATTTTTTACAAGGAACAATTTTTTTGGATTTTTCTTTGAATCGGGCAAATGCTGGAAAAAAAATCCAAACATGATTTTTTATGCGGAATTGCGTGCTATTTCACCCTGTTAGAACCGTTTGTGAATAGCGTCCATACCTTTCGAGAAAATTGAAAAAGAAACTGAATTTTTGGGTTAAAATGCTAAATGTTTTTAGTTCTGATAACCGAATTCTGCGAAACAATTTTTCCCCAACTCTATACGCCCTAAACTACTTACATGCCAATTTTCAGAGAGTTAGGAATTTTTTCCGGATTTTGGCGAAAATATGACCCTGCGTACTGTACTAACTGAACATATAGTACAGTAGTACCACATGTGGACATACACCTTGATTCAGCTATTTACTTAAAGAAAACATGCTTGGATCGGTTGTTGTCGTTATATTATTCAGATTAATAACTTTTCCCACTGTACAAACCGTCTGATAAAATGTTGCTGGACTTTCTGTGTACCTATTTTCTGTGATCTGATCTCTTTTGTTTCTGTAATCTTGGTTAATGTTGAAGGTGTAAGAAGAGCTATAATCTTGGGCAAAGGTGAGCTTTCGTCTCGCATGGAACAATTTTTGTTTTGCAAAACCTAGGTAAATGGCGAAATTGACTATGATACCTTGTTATGTTGGAAGCATTTTACAAATGCGCAAGGTTTGAATTACAAGTGAGGTGTTTTTGGTGTCGATATGTCTATTGAAAGTGGGTGAAAATCGCGTTTCCGCTTGCGAGACGAAAGCTCACCTCGACCCCACTTTTCTTAAGTTTCATTATTCTATTATTTAACAATAATAGAAATAAACATTGTAAACATATAAATTGTTTCATAATTTCTCTCTTGTATTGTGTAAATTGTTGTTATTTGATCATTTGTAAAGTGTTTAACTTGAATCAAAATTTTATGTTCATATTTCTCTGGATTTTTCTGACGGCTCTTTTGTTTTAAACACGCAGTGCAATGAATATTACTTGTTTTTTCCTTATATTTAAATGATTGTGTGTTTCAAATTTTTGTAAATTGAGTTTCACCCGTAAATAAATATTATTATTATTATAACCATTATTATTATAACCACCATTCGTTCCCTTTCGTGGAAATATGTATAGTCAAAAAAGCTCGCGGATTAAATTCTCGTGGATAGGCCTGCAAAGTTGACTCTGGTTTGATAATTTCCTCCACACAGCCATACGTATTTCTCTCGCTTCTGTTAAACTAATGCATTTGCTTCCCGCAAGCTCTCAGACTCTTAGGACTTCTAATAATCCCTACCGAATACCGGACCGGAGCGGAATTCCACATTCTTTCATGACCCACTCATCACCCTAACTATCACTCCTGCTTCTGCAAACATTTCTTAGGTACAAAATACCTAAGTTATACTTAGGTATTTAGCCTACTCTCATGGTATGCCAACATAAAAAAGTTCTTATGTTTAAACTTAGGTTTATAAAGTATTAATACAGATATGTCTCATTAATTTTTTTATGTAAACGGCATTTTATTATGAGCATGTAAACAAAAATTCGGCAAAGGTACTAGGTGAAACAGTAGACTCGTAAATGATATTTAAATAGATAGTTGAAATTTGTGTCAACTAGCCGCTCTTTCCCAGCTCTTATTGAGTGAAAATGGCTAAATACCATGGGAGCAAAAATGTTCATAGTTCTTTGTCATTTTTTAAAATAGGACATTCACTCTATTACCTGATTTTACCACTCAGATAAAATTAAGGGACGAATAGTTTCAAATACTCCTTTGTGCCTCTCACAACTCTAGACCACAACAGAACCACGGCACAGTACCCATAAATTTACATTAATGATGCACGCATGAAACACGTATTTTCATCCACATAACACAAACGATGTCCTAACGTCCCCTGCCACTCACTCTTGTTCAACGTATATCCATGGAAATATATTAATAAACAATGTGTGAGATAACTGGTGGCCACTGGAGAAGGCACAGTGCCTGTATCCTCTTCCAAGTGGGATGTAGAGACGGAACAAGGAAATTGAAATAATCACATTCCATTTCCTCTCAAAATGCGCTTCCATACTTATGAACCTTAAAGAAGGAGGGAAGATAAGAGGCTTTTTTTTAATCAATCGCTACGCTATCTCCTTTTCTTAGGAAGAGCTCTTAAGACCTGAATACATACATGAAAACGTACTTTTCTCTTTCTCTCGGTCATCGTTAGCTCTCCCGAACCGTCCTGAGCTTCCAGAGTTGATATTATGTATATTAGGGGAGTCCCACCGGCAGCCAATGTCATTAGCGTCATTAAGGGCGGGGTAGGTGGGCGGGGTTTGGGTATGTGTAAAGGGTGGAGAGAAACCCGGCGTCGAAATTAGCTTGCTCTATACCGAAGGATGCAGAGATAGAAGCTCCATCCGATGGGCGGAGTAAGGCTATATGAATACTTCACAATTGTTTATTAATCATCATCGGATTTTCTTCAGCCTCAGACTGTAATTATTCACATTCATTTCTCCTTCCAATATTGTTTTCAATAGGCTATTTTGTCGCAAAACATGTCCAGTAAGTTTATTCAATTATAAAAAATAATATAAATTAGCATCTACTTCTCCGTGGAAAAATGCTGTGAAAGAGAACCCGGCTGGAGTGGGATAAGGACAAGGCACGGTGCAGGATAAGAACAAGTTCAGGACCTGAGTACGAAACGAGAAAAAGGATGCCACAGAAAAGGAAAGATAAAGAACTATAGAGCGGAAAGCCACGTTTTCAGCCAAAATGAAGCGATATTGGATATCGAGAAATGCTATTATCGTAAGTGTTAGACGTGGTCCCAAGTGGCTAAAACGACAATTAAAATCATTCACAACTCTCTCCTGCGTCACAATTTTCTTGTATCCTCTTTACAGAGGAGACTGCACATCTTTCGACTGGCACCAATTAAAATTCAAGGATATTTAGGTTCTAGGTCTAGTTCATACCCTATATTAGGTTACATAGCATAAAATTCAACACGCTCTCCTGCGTCGCAATCGCCTTGTACCCTCACATAATGTGAAAACTGCAAATCTAGTATACGATTTAAGTTTTTCCCGGTGAATAATATTTAGGTAATAATCCAAAAAATCCAAAAAATTTCAATCGGGATACTGGCTTTCATCTGAGCAATACTTGGGCACCTATAATAAATTGAATGAAAAACAAAAGGAAAGAAAAGAAAATATTTCAAAGGAACATCAGCCAATCAGACGACACCTGAGCTTAATTGTTGGACTCGTCAAACGGTCAATTCAGTTCAGTGTATAATCCTACATACACAGTAACACGCCTTGAAAACGTAAAACAAGTCGTTTTCCGAAACGTCGGCCAATATGAAGCCAATTACCTGGTGCAGAGCCCTAGAAGAATACCTAAATGCATATCTAGTGCCAACCACCAATTGAAATACTTCGAGCACTGCGTGTTACGTATGCGGGTACCGAAGTGGTGTTGTGGTCAGAGTACATACGCGCTTCTAATAACGAGGATCCGGCTTTTAATTCTGGCTGCAAAGGAGATTTTTCTTTGGGATTCTGATCAATACTGTTGAGAACAATTCAGGCGCTCCACGCTTCCTCAATTCCTTTTTTTAGGAATTGAGGAAGGGTGGAGATAAACCAGGCGTCGGAATTAGCCTGTCAGTCTTTTGGTTAGTGAAAACCTTAGTGGGAAGTGGTCGCAGAGTTCAACGTCCCATCCGAGGAGCAGCGCTTGTATTGTTCTCAACAGTATTGATCAGAATCCCAACGAAACATCTCCTCTGCAGCCGGAATTAAAAGTCGGATCCTCGTTATTAGAAGCGCGTATGTACTCTGACCACAACACCACCCCGGTACCCGCATACGTAACACACAGTGCTCGAAGTATTTTAATTGGTGGTTGGCACTAGATATGCAGTTTTCACATTATGTGAGGATACAAGGCGATTGTGACGCAGGAGAGCGTGTTGAGTGTTATGCTATGTAACCTAATATAGGGTATGAACTAGAACTAGAACTTATATATCCTTGAATTTTAATTGGTGCCAGTCGAAAGATGTGCAGTTTCCTCTGTAAAGAGGGTACAAGAAAATTGTGACGCAGGAGAGCGTTTTGAATGATTTTAATAGTGGTTTTAGTCACTTGGGACCACGTCTAACACTTACGATAATAGCATTTCTCGATATCCAATATCGCTTCATTTTGGCTGGAAACATGTCTTTCCGCTCTTTAGTTCATTTAACACCAGTTCTTTTTCTTTCCTTTTCTGTGGCATCCTTTTTCTCGTTTCGTACCCAGGTCCAGAACTTGTTATTATCCTGCACCATGCCTTGAGAGGCTCTCTCCAGCCCGGTCCTCTTTCACAGCATTTTTCCACGGAGAAGTTGGTACTCATTTATATTGTTATTTATAATTGAATAAACTTACTGGACATATTTTGCGACAAAATAGCCCATTGAAAACAATATTGGAAGGATAAATGAATAGGAATAATTACAGTCTGAGGCTGAAGAAAATCCGATGATGATTAATAAAACAATTGTGAAGTATTCATATAGTGTTATAGAATAGTACCTAATTATGGTAATATATTTTATTCTAATGATAGACGAAATGTGATATATTTACGCATTGTTTATCAATGGGAGAACAAAGCATCACTCCGCACCAATATAGGTGACGTCACTCGACGTGAGATCGAGTTAAAAAACGTTCAGCAGCTCCGGGTTCCTGGAGCGCCTTTTATCCCAAACGGACCGGTTTCGTGGGCCGTTCCGTCGACCGTGGTATCCGTTTCGTAACGAAATAGACACAAAGATTCCGGGAAAGCCCATTTATTCCTGCCCCAACCAGTTTAAGCTTCGGCATCCAGTGTATCGAGCCACTTAAAAGGTCACAGGATACAAGGTTACCCTCGCGTGGTAAAGGTTTGTGGCAACTTGGCTATTATCGGAGGCGATGGACAACTGAGGTGATACTATGAGCTATTGAGAACAGCTTGATTGTTAGACTTCACTCCATAAAGCATCCAAGGAGAGATTGGGATTCAATTGAAAAAAAATGATCCGCCATTGGCAGGCTTGACTTGAATCGGCATTCGCTGTGGATTTCGATTTTTAGAGAATGAAGGGATGGAAAACCATAATATATGCCCAAATGTAAGATTTATGGACGTTCGGTGGTTTCATTTAACTTAAGGGAATTTGACGAAACTTGCTGGAAGCATTAATTATGTTTTCCTAAAGCTACCTGATTTTTTTCAAAATTATTTACCGCAGATTTCTTAGGATATTTGATGTGGAAGTGGGCATGAAATTACATGGGTTCCTATGGGAACGTGAGATGCGACTAGCATTATTTATCGAAAAGAACGTTTTTTAGTTAAGAATAAGAAAAACCAAAAAATAATTTAAATCATCAATAGAATAATGTATGAAAATCATTTGATATGCTTTATTTTTATTATTTTTATTTTTCTTATTCTTCACTAGAAAAAGGTTCTTTTTGATGGATTAAGCTACTCGTACCTTGTGATCCCATAAGAACCCATGTAATTTTTTTCCAATTCTCGATCAAATATCTTAAGTAATCTGCGGTAAATAATTCTGAAAAAAACCAGGTAGGTTTAAAACAACATAAGTAATGCTTCCATCAAGTTTCGTCGAATTCTCTTACGTTTAGTGAAACCAATGACCTCCCTAAGGCTTTCCCGGTGAGTACTTGTGATGTAGATTTCTCGGGTTTCCAACCGGGTGATGTTGGTGAATTGAACCGACGTTTTGACGGCGTAGTGTCTGCCATCGTCTTCAGGGTGAAATCAGGACGATGGCAGACTACGCCGTCAAAACGTCGGTGCAACAAACCAATATCACCCGGTTGGAAACCCGAGAAAGATATACCCAATGCCAACTCCGCTAGCAACGTAACTAGGCTTTTCAGCATGGCTGACGCGCGCATTGAGGTGATTTGAGCGAGATAATTCCCTAAAATCGTAGAATAATGAAAACAATTGGCCAAGTATTTCTGCTCTCTTATATATCAGTAATATGCTCCGAGATGTTTAAAGGGAAAGCCTTAGAATAATTCTGCGCTCGCAAATTTGTGCGAAGATGCAAAATTAAATTTAAAGGATAAGAAATTTTAAGGAAAGAAATTTAAAATTTTCAGGGTAATTTTGTTTTAAAAAAATCGTTACTGAGCTGTATAAAACAAAGGCCGTGACATTAGTTGCATTACAACGCATGAGAAGATCTTTGGACTCTTGAAAATTTCATCGTACCTCATCTTTTAAATCTATCATTTAAATAACAGCTTTATAATTGCCACTGACTTTCTACCAAGTCGAGCCGTCAAATAGGTGAAGTCACACTTCCCGAAAAGCTACTTGCCACATGCACCCGCAACAATAGTGCATGGTAAGCTAGTTTGTATTATTCTAAACCGTGAGTCATGGCGTCATAAACTGATTGTAGTCATAATGGAGAACATATTCGAATTTTTTTTATTTCAGCAAACTGTAAGAAGTGTGAAATAAATATTTTAATATTAATGGCGCAAAAATATAGTTATATATGACGAAAATTCTCAGTAATTTTATAAATATAACTACCTAAGTTTCTAACTTGACTCATTTTTTCATGCCGTATGGCTAAAAAGCCTCCAAAACAGCAGTTTTTTGCGATTCTGTAAAAATTACTTCAGTGTGTACAATATTTATAAATAGCTGATAAAGGTACAAACTAAACACTGTTAGTTTTTTGACGAAATCTGGATGTTATAAGATCGTATTTCCTTCAATATTCTCCATCTGGAGCGTACAGCCGTAATCTATCCCATGTAAAACAGCTTATATTTTTAGTCAAATTGTTCGAAAAGTAATTTGGCAAGGGGCTAATATTTTGATGTCATTGGAAAGATGGGAGTTTTTTCTAAAAACGAAATCAAATTCTAGGTGAATTGATTTTTCGTTCAAACTATCTCAAAAGAAAGAAACACATCAACGTTTTATCCATAAAGTGGGGGAGGGTAAAAATAAAGGAGTCATATGAAGTCAAGTATGTACCTGTAAACCGAAGCGGCCGTATTCATAGTTACGTTAGACTACGCCCACGGCAGGTTTAAGTACGATAGCCCGGCGATGTCGTTGAACACATATTCATAGCGTCGTTTTAACGCTGATCGACCTTAGCCCCGGAAGATTTAGTCCGGAGGAAGTTAAGCCTATGGAATAATGGTTTAACCGTGGGTTTAACGTTGAGTTTAAGCTCCGCACGTCGCCATGTTTTTTTTCATTTTTTGTTATGTGGTGATTGTCGAAGTGGTTAAGTGATTAATTGCGAGTAATCTCCTCGTTAGAGCTAACTTAAGGGGAATCATTTTTTGTTAGTCTATCGTTAGGAATATTGTTGACTTAGTGATTTAGGTTTATACTGACGTAAATAGCTGTATAGACAGTAATGTAGTAGTTTCGTTCTCAGGGTACCTAACAAGTTAATCAATGTTGTTTTTCTTTAGTTTAGTTTTATCGGAAAATGGGTTAGTTAGTCAACTTTATAATTTAGTGAGTACAGTTTTTACTAGGTATTATAGCTTGCATTGATAAAATCTGTTTTCACTTCGCTTAGTTGTGTTGATTTGTTTACATTTCGTGTGATGAGTTTTGTCCTTGTGAGTTTTGTTCAATCACGGTAATATCAATAATATTTCACACCTTTCATACTTTGTAACCTCCTTTTGTTTATATTTTACATAGTTTTTAATGTTCATTTCAATTAGCTGTGCGTTTTGAGGAATAAGTTATTTTAGTGATTTAATTTTATGTGTAGCTAAATTAAATTACGCGAATTGCACGAAACAAAACAGGGTGATTAAGTTATATATTGAATAAGGATAATAAACTTAAAGAACTTCAGACTTAGCGTGGGGGAAACACACACGAAACATTTGCGGAACTGCATTAAAGAAACCAAGGTTTCCCAAGCTAATAGCAGAGGAAGGTTCTCCGATGAAAAAGTGAAAGGGTGATGCTGCTTGGCTCTGGTTGGGCCACATATCGAATACGCCGTGAGTATCTGAGACCCTCCACAGAAGGATTCAATTCGTGAATTTAATAAATGACAAAGGAAAACCGGTCGCTTCGTTAAAAACTTCTACGAGCGAACAAATAGTGTCACTTAAGGTGGTTTGAGCGAGATAGTTCCCTAGTCATAATGGAGACCATATTAAAATTATATTTATTTATTTCAGCAACTGTAAGAAGTATGAAATAAATATTGTAATATTAATGGCGCAAAGATATAGTTATATATGACCACAATTCTAAGTAATTAAATAAATGAAACTACGTAAGTCTCTAACTTGACTCATTTTTTCCCGCCGTACGGCTGAAAACCCTTCAAAATAGCAAGTTTTTTTACGATTCTGTAAAAATTACTGTGGTGAGTAATAGATTATTTTTTATAAATAGTTGAGAAAACATGCAATCTACACACCGTTAGTTTCTTGACGAAATCTAGGTGCTAGAAGTTCCTAATTTGTTTAATATTCTCCCTCTGGAGCGCACAGCCATAATCTATCCCATGTAAAACAGCTTGTATTTTCAGAGAAATTGCTCGGAAAGTAGTTTGGCAAGGGGTTAATATTTTGATATAATTGGAAAGACGGGAGTTTTTTATTTAAAATGAGGCCAAATTCATCAAATTCTAGGTGAAGTGATTTTTCGCTCCAACTACTTTAATTGATGGGAGGATTCTCAACTGATGGAAGACTCGGGAGGTTTAAATCACATGAATATTTCAGATCAGGTGAGTATCAGTTCGACACTTGAGGATATTATTTTGAGCCCTCGCTATATCTCTAGAACTGGTAGGAGTGAAAAAATAAGAAGAGAGATACAGTACCGAATTAATAGTTATAAAAATTCCTTCTTTCCACTAACACAAACGTTTTCACAAAAACAGTATGGCAAAAACATAAGACACATGTGGCAGGCATCTTTCGGGTTGCGGCAGCGTTCATGTTTAAGATACAACAGTTTCGTCAACTGTCCTGCTGGCGTCTTCAGGTGAAGAATGTAGAAAAACGTTTTTGCTTCCGCTTTATGTCTGTAACGAATTTTGGGAGTCAAATCTACGCCGGTGTTGTGGCCTAACGTGCCGGCGTAGATCTGACTCCCAAAATTCGCTTACATAAAGCGGAAGCATAAACTTTTTTTGACATTCTTCACCTGAAGACGCCAGCAGGACAGTTGGCGAAACTGCTGTATTTTAAAACATGAACGCGGCCAGAACCCGAAAGATGTCTGCCACAACATTGCATCGCCGCGGAAACCTGAGACTGAACATAAGACACATGGTTAGCATGCTCTGTTTTCTCCCGCTCCTTTTCCCTATTTCCTCCCCTTTCATGGCTAGTGTCCTTACCCACCCTGCCACACTTCGACCATTAATGTAATTAAGGTAATTATATTAATGGTCGAAGCTGCCACACGCCTCTCGCAGAGGGTAGTAAGCAGATGCAGTATATGCACCTGAAGGAATTGCCGTACTCCCCGTGTGGTTTCACGGCAAGAATCAAATAATACTTTTCCATTTTAATAAAGGAAATAAGTACTATAGTTTTCCTCAAATTACGACAAACCAGCTCATTTAAACAATAAAATGGGTCGTATAAATTAATGATATACCGTTCCGTGACGTAATCCGCCGAGTTCTCGATGACGTGGCGTTTTGACGCCACAAAGCGAGCGTAATTTTTAAGAAGAAAATTTTTTTTATTGAAGAAGTCGTTTTTCTTCCAAATTTTCGTCTTGTTCATTCAATAATATAAAGGTCACATGCGAATATTTTATAAAAATTGTGTATGTTATTCAATGTGGGTAGCTAAGTAAAGGAAATAACGCAGATACCACATAGTATCCTCGAAAATTAATCAACGTAAACACCATGGTGTTTTAAAGTTTGGCTTTAACTCCGTGGGTATGGTCACTGTGTATCGCATCGAAACCTTACATCTGTAATGTCAAAGGATTCAATATTTAAATGGAATACGCACAATAACCAATTATATAAGCTCTACCCCACCTTCTCTCCCCGGCTGAATAGGGGTAAACGGTTCGGAAAGGTAAAAAAAAAAGTTTACTTCGCTCCCGCCCACCCGCTGTCGGATCCTCAACTTGTTGCTTTCAAGGACAGGCGAGAGAAAATTACAGGTCTAATAAGATCGGATTCATATCGAAACTCATTAAACAAGTATTGCTCCCGGGAACAATGAATGAATATGCACGATGTTTCAAATCACTACCGCATGAAATTGCCCTTTCAATCAAAGCGTCATATCAAGCGGAGAATGACTGTTAAAAACATGAATCCGAAATTCCATGGCTACGGAGCTGTTGTTGCCTTGAGATAAAGGGAGCTGTACATTTGCTCTAGCTTCGCAGCACAACACCGCACATGCTTTCCATTCGTTTTAGACCCTTTGAACCAGTCAGCGCACTTCAAAACAGATCGGAAGCAGAGTTGATGTGCGCAAAACAAAAAAAAAGAATTTCGATAATCGCATCCATTATTATTTTTTCCGTGTTGAGTTTCATAAAAGCAGGCAAGCATGGATGATGTTAAGTTTATGATTACTCTGTGGACAAAAACTTACCTAAGTATTTCGTGAACCATTAACAAAATAATCGGTCATGATCGCGTAGAGTAGGTCTAAATTTATTCGTAATACAGGTCGTACCTATTGTGTACTTGCTGAATGATGCTACCTACCGACTGACTACAATTCGGTTCGCCTGTTCTGATCGTTCCATTCAACGTAGTTGGTGTGCGAAGTAAAGTACCCTTATATTGTGTTCCCTATCTTCACTAACTTCAACACCTTGAATGGAAAGCTCCCAAAACAAAGTTGGGTGTGCTTAGGACAACACGCTGGAAGTGAAAACTTCTTTGACCGATTTATATCTATATATCCCGAGGATCAGTCATCTGAAAATCTATTGTGATAATAAAATTAATAAATCCTTATTGAACTGTGACATCAGTTTAGTGGCCTCAACTATTTGCTCGCCTTCATCCTCAACTGTTAAGATTCACTGTTTCTTTAATTCCCGAAATTGACGATCACGACGCTTCAGTCGACGCAAAGTTCAAGTGTAGCTGTCGGACCACACTTAATGTAAATCTTAAGTGAAGTCACTTAAGTTAAGTCTATAGTGTATGCAAGGCAAAAAGAAGTTATCACTTCAAAAAAAACAAGAAAACTAGAAAGTAGGAGTTGATTATGAAGGTCCCAAAATTGTATGATTTCACGAGAAGTAATCTACGGTTTAACGTCTATAGCTCGAACGTAGTCAGTCTAAACTCCCATAGATCGAAAGAAAAGAGATTTATTGGTTGCTCTACACATTTGGCATGCGGTGAAAGTTGGTTTTCTTTTTCTCTTACTCGAAATTTCTAAGTCTCAAAGTATTTTTTAGTTACTTCCAGAATTTCGATTGTGATTCGTGGCGCAACTAATTATATAAACACTTTTCATTAAAAAAATTATCCATTCAGAACTCCGGTGAGACCTTTTGTGCCAGAGGTAAACCATCTTGCGTTGAAAAGGGAATGAAAAACTTCGTTTTAAATAGGAAAAAAGTAAAATATTGGTAGAGCTACCAAAAAGAATCATTCACACTGCCTTGGAAAAGGTTAACTGTGGGTGCCTCCAACTTATAAACTCGCTTGTAGGATACAAGTTTACCCATGGGTGTTCCATCGCATATGCGTGAGTCAAATAAAATATGGAGAACAACTTCTTCGTTAGCATTGTGTAAAAAAAATACTGTTTTCACTGATGACTTGCCTTTGTTACTAGAAAGCAAAGTTAAGATGCTGCAAATGCAGTTCATTCAACGAATGCTGTTATTGATAAATACCCTTCCCATGAGCCAGCTACAGCGTCATTTCAGTTTAATGGACGCGTTTTGCCTTCGCTAATACAGTCGTTTCCTGATAATCCAAAAACTAAAATGATTTGGTGCCGTAAATTACTTTAATTTGATTTCCTGGACAAGATGCCTTCTTATATAAGATTATCCATGGCATTTGTAAAAGAATTGTAAGTACTATTTTTTTTCCTGTTTCAACCATTTTTACTCCTAAGTGAAAGCCATTAAAAGTTTAATCTATTAAAAAAAATATTGATGCAATTTAACATTTTTTGTTGAGCATATCAGGTTGAAGACGAGCTTTCTATTAAGAAACAGAAATCTGAAAAAAAAATTACGAAATTTAAAATTTGCGACGGAACTCCCTTGAACAATGATGATAGTTGATGAATACGGTTGATATATTTTACGAAATTTAACAAGTGATTTCTTTTCTGGCAGGAATAGTTTTAAATATATTTCCTTTTGCACTAATGCATTGATAATATTTGCGAGGAATTTATTGAAAGTCATCACCTCATGTAGATAAATGGAAGGGCAAATTCGATATAAATTGACACTGCTCGACATAACTTTTTTTTTTAGTAAGAAAGCACCAAAGAGAAACATTCGCAGTTATGGCCAATGCCAACGGCTTGGCTCACCAGCCAATTAATTCGCTTTTAGGATCTATGCGTACATTAAAAATTCAGCATGTTTTCATCTTGACCTTCTTGCTCGGCAAACCGTGACGTTGACGCAAAGCAGAACAAATGAAGGCTCCGAAATCGCGTGAATTTCCGGGAAAACACTCGTCGTTGTCACGAGTCATCGGCCTAGGAGATACGGATAGTAGTGTAGTTGAATTGCGTCAAAGGTAAACACACGCGTGTTAATAAGACGTGCCTCTAACCTCGTAGACTGTGGCTCCACGCAAATTTTAAAAAAATCAATGGAAATCAATCTCGGTTTCCTTGGGATGAAATGCGTATCAAGTCGCAGGGAAGCACCACATAGTATGTACACTCGAAGAGGAGGCAAAAGTGGTTGCTATGTATTCTATTTTATGCTAGGAGTATGTAGTATTATCATTATGAATTAGATAGTTGATGCATGAATGTTCACCTAAGTCACTAACAATTTTACTGCACTGCAGATGAAATGAACTGTTATGTGAGTTTTCTCAACGACAGCTACTCCCTACAATCCTCACTAGTATCTATAGCATGCGCTCCACGTTTTTCGTTTTCAATCTTACAAGTGTTTTCATAACTATGAAAATTCACAATCGCAAATTTTCAGGACAAACTGTATGAGGTTATGAATCTGTATGGGGATATACATGTATGTGGGGCTAGGAGAAATTATTTTATACTTTTTGGTCCGTTTTAAAAACGTGTTTTTTTAAATATTTGTTATTTAAATAATTATATCTGCTTTTTAGCCTTGTGTCATTATATTTGAAATAGAAAATTGTTATGCCTATCTACCAGTATATCATATATATATATATATATATATAGTAATATATCAATCTGTTTATTTGTTATTTTCCTGAAAATTAAATTAAAGAAGCAAGCAAAATTAATGTTATAAGATTGTTATATCACACTTACAACCAATTAATTATCTTAATTAAATATTATATCAATTATTATATTATATTATGTGTATGATGTATGTATCATTTATAATACATATTACATTGTAATGTTTTACATATAACATATAAAATATATATTATTACATATTATTGCATTGTCATCCAGTTCTGAGCTATGTTTACAGTTTCAAGCCTCTAGGCCATCGGTAAGTTAGTTTAAAATCTATTGCAAAATTTGTACCGAACAGATAGACAGACAAGAACTCAACGTAATGAAAACGCTTTAAAAAGGGTAGCTATGGGAAGAATTTTTGGGAGGCATGGCCTCTCAAACACAAAACATCGCATTGTCTTATACACCCAAGTACATTAAATTCGCCATGATAAAATCACTCTACTCGACCCGCGATTCGAATCCAAATTGTGTAAGCCAGTTATACACCAGCTAGCCATCTTAATTCATGACGAATTTCAGCGAGAGGTTTATACTTTATGCGAACATGATGCTCTCGTGTCAAGTCCACATTGCATTTGCAGCACAGGGTTAACGTCAAGGGGCGTTCATAGATACTCAATAGCGACCACTGTAAACGTACGTCATGGGTGAGCCCTCCTGCCCCTGTGCCGATTGTAATGGCGGAATTGGCTTCCAGAATCAAGCGGAACGTCGCCTCCATCATTTTATAACCATCTTGGTTAATACAGTCTGGCTTAAATGGAACTTGCTACAGACATGGCGGATTGAGTGAAACGTAATTATAGCCATTGTCGTCTTTGGCCTCTCTCTACCTACTCTGTGCTATTACTCTAGCCACTGCACCCACCCGATCCCCCTATCCTGTCGACGCAGAAGAAGATAATTTTATCAGAATATTTCCGTTTGTTCCGTCCCTCACCTTTCGAAGGTGTATGTGCACTCATTTTCATTTAGCCAACAATTCGATCGCCAAACGTGAGGAAGTTGATAGTTAAGGATTCCCCGAACTTCAGGAAGTTGATGCTATTTTCCTGCACGAGCAGAGGTCAAGCGAGCTATATAATGACTTAAATGACTTCATGAAACATAAACAGAGGCACAAATTATATACTCTGTGGCAGAAGCGTACGATTTCACTGCTTATCTGGATAAACAGTTGCGCATCTATGAGTAAGTTCTGCTCGCACAATGAAAATGCTGTGTCACTTCAGAATGAGAGAGTACCTACTGGAAACCAATCACTAGTAAAAAAAAAAGCACTTTTATTGTTAAAAAACATATTAACTTCTCTATAAACAGGAACAATACATGGTCCAGGACTTTTATATGAGTATTTGATGATTATTATTAACACTAATAACAGCCAATGTCCGGGGAGGGGGCGATACTAATGATGGAGAAAACTGCTGAATTGATTTAGCTGGTCTTGGTTTCATGTTTTCGTTTCGCATCGCATACAGTATACCTGGAAAAATCCCCGAATCCCCACTTTCGACCCAGATAAATTTTAAATTGAAAAAATGAACACGCCCACACTCAAACTCATAAGCTCCACGTTAAGTTTGCGTAGCAACTACGTAGCTACCGTCAACAACGTTGCACTTCAGCGCAGTTGTTTTTATTTTATGAACTTTAGTGATGGCCTTCTTTTACACATAAAATGTATACCAATCAGATTTGAATGACTGGCTATCTTGCTTGTAATTTCTGATGGGTTATCAGCTAGTTACATATATCAATACAGCTCCATGATATGTATTAACTATATGTATGAAATTATCTTGTGCTAAGCAATGCTTCTGGAGCATTATTCTTCTAACGTACTTCCCATGCTAGCCGCCGCAAGGGCGTGTGGCACGGGTTGTTAAGACATTAAGAAGGGATAGGTGCTCGGGTTGGTGTGGTGAATTGAGTTCTGGCTTCCCGTCATGAAGGTCCGGGTTCAAATCTCGGCTGTGATGGAGATTTTTTTGGAGGAAACCCGACCCCTGCTTGGGTGCCATGTTGAAGTGAGAGCACTTTCAATTAGTTTGAGCGAGATATCATTTCACGTAGAATTGAAAGAATTTGGCCTCATTATAAAAAAGAGGCCTCCTCACCCTTCCAAAGACGCTAAAATATCAGTAACTTACCTCACTAATTTTCTAGATATTTCCCAAAAAAAGAAGCCGTACGTCCATGTCCAAAAACTCGACATAATCGAAGAAACAAATGAAGGTGTGTGTCGTGTGTCCCCGAACCCCAATGGCGCAACAGGAAATGTTCCGGAGTGGGGACTGGCGTATCCCTGAGAAGTCTGGTCACTTAAAAAGAGGCCTTCGAATCGGCGGAGTGGGCCAAAAGCATGAGTCAATCAATCCATTTGCTTATGCTCGGCACATATCGCAATCTTACCTCCGGTCCGTGAAATTCCCACGAAAAATACGGTTTTTCCGGCTCTTTCTCCTTCGGCTTCACTCACTCAGCCCTACGTATTGTTCGATGGGCAGGATTAGAGTTCACCTTGTGCTATACCCATGGCCTGTGGGTGAATGTAGACTCGAAGTCCCATGCAACACGAAGGGTGACCCTGAAAGAGGACCCTGATGAATTTATCACAACAGAGAATATGCATCATTGTTTGAGGTGGTCGGAGCGAATTATGTTTTGGTACAGAGTAAACGTGAAACTTTGCATACGTGTTCTTAGTAGTGATACCTATGGATAAAAGAGAAAATAATTCATTTTACCTATTTGCTTTTTTGGCAATTCAATGCTTTTTTTAACACGTAGCCTTATTGCACATGACCTATATTTAGAAATAATCCGAATACACATGTACTTAGATTTTCGCATTAATAATAATAATACATTTCATATTATTAGAATGATTTCTAAGAAATATCAAGGAGCAGCGCCATGTCAAAGATTTGTAAAAACATACGTAATTTTATTCAAAATCTGAACACTACGCCGAATACGCGAATCGTAGAATTAAGAAAAATATGTTAAATATAATTTATTTATTCATGATTACTTAGTTATAATACCGCATAAACAGATGTATTTGAATGAGGAGTGGTCCTAGTGTATTTTTTCGACTTGAAAAATTATTGAAATGTGCAAACTATTTCTATCCCACGATTACCACTGCAGCCTTCTTAAGGTAGTCCGATCGAGGCATCTCAACTTATAAAACTCAACGACTTTAGACCTGATTTCAGAGGAAATTTCGCCTTTTTAATGATACCAAAATATCAGCCACTTACCGCACTACCTACTTCTCGAGATATTTTCCGAAAATTTGACGCTCTTTTCCATGAGATATGGAACGGCTCTCCGTTCTAGAGATATATTATTTTTTAAATTGGGAAGTTCTGGCAGACACACACAGATAGCGTCATGGAGGTGACCGTGCGTAGTTCGTATATTTTCTCAGTAACTTTTAAATATAAGTTTATTACTCACCGGTATGCTTTTTGAAAATAGCAACAAAAAACATTTTAGAGGTGTTTTCAGCCGGAGGCCCATATAACCAAATAAGCTCAGTAATAAGTATATGTTATAGGCAATAAAGCCTATGACAGTAGCCTCTGATACAATAGAGATACTGGAACTTTGATTTATTTTCCACACCTCAACATGGTAGCAGGACCGTGGTTATTGTAGAAATTATTGTTGGAAATACGAGTAAGAAAAAAATGGCGAAAAATGAAGTTGCATTTCCGGTGTTTGATGGAGAGGACTATGGTATGTGGAAGAAAAGAATAACAATGTTTCTAAGATTGAAAAAGTGTGAGGAAGTAATAGTAAGATCCAAGACAATCACAGATAGTAGTGATTGGAACGAAAGCGAACTGAAAGCAATGAATTATATATATAGTGCTTTTTCAAATAGACAGCTAGAGTTCGTGTGTGATAAATCAACATCGTATGAAATAATGAAGAAGTTTGATAGCTTATACCTAAAAGAGTCAACGGCCTTACAAATTGTGTACCGAAACAAGTTAGTAAAACTGAGGCTAAAGGATTACAGTGACTCTACAACCTTCAGTAATTTCGAAAAGACTGTCAAAGAGCTGAAAAATGCGGGTGCGAGTGTGTCCGAAAAAGAGAAGCTAAATTACATGTTAAATGCATTGCCAGAATCTTACAGTTACATTGGTGATTTAATTGATATGTTAAAAGAAGAAGATCAAACTGCAGACTACGTAAAGAGTAAAATTCAAATGGCTGAGTTGAAGCATCAAAAAGAGGAAGCTTTTGGAAGGAAATCTAATGCTTTCATGGCGGACAAGAGCAGACAGGACCTCAACCTCAAATAAGTAGATTTATTTCGTTAAATACTGAGGATTTCAGTCATTAAAAATTATTTGTGAATCATAACTGTTACACATAGATACTTCAGGTATCTTTCAGCTGCATAGTTTTTAAAATGAAATTAGATTATTCCTGGCTATTATGACTACATAAATATCTCGCTAAAACTACCTCAAACATTAGTTTTACATCTGCATAAAACCCTGAAAACCACCTCAATGGTGTATGGCGGGGGGCGAGTTATCACCAACATGTACTACACTATACCCGACTAAAGTTGATGGAACTAAGACATAATCAAATGTCTGCTAACATCTGTCAGGATACATAATTCCACCAACATGCGCTACACTGTAGGTATGCTAACAATGGTAGAGAAAAACGTGTATTAAGGTATTTCGCAACTGCATAAATACGAAGAAATGAATTGTTTGTGAAGTTCATATTTTCGAAGATACCTACAGGACGTAAATTCGGTCGAAAATTGGCATAATTTTTTGAAATCACTGAAATATAGTGCCCGTTAAATATGAATGGAAAGAAAAAAAAAATTTTTGCTCTGAACTTATCCTCTCAAAATGACGTGAAAATGCATAAACTAATGAGCAGTCATTAACGACGCATTGAGAGGTTGTGTTGAAAAGTATCCAAACTAAACTCTTGCTGTAATTCTGTTGTAATGAGAGGTGTAAGTTCCCCGGGCATAAGTTCCCATTCCAAGCCTATGCTGCGGTTTCCACGAAAATAAAAAATTCGATTGCTTTTTATTATTTCCGGGATCCTTCGCGTTCGGTTGCAATTTGCCGACAACGTTTCGCCTCTCTTCCTGGAGGCTTGGTCAGGTTAAGTATTTGTTTGGCGCCCGCTTTGGACCGCTTCGATTACATTGCACATCTTGAGCACCTTATTCCTTCGAAGTCCCGGCGACTTTAAAAGGAACACGGTGTTAAAGCACTCATGGCGCGATATCGAGGGATACGGTTTCGAGTCCCGGTCAAGGCGAATGATTCTTCCCACTTGGTAGAACCTCGGACTTCTGTGCACTTGCGAGTGACTCCATAAAATTAATACCATGGATAGCTCCGGTGTCCTCAAATTTTTTTATAAAAAAGCAAGTTATTAAAAATTGCGGAAACCTGAAACTTGGTGATCTGATCGAAATATCATTTCACCTAGAATTAGATGAATTTCACCTCGTTTTTAAGGAAAACTCTCATATATCCAATTATATCAAAATGTTAACCCCTTGTCGAACTAATTTTCAAGCAATTTGCCTTAAAATATGAGCTGTTTAACGTGGGATAGATATTACAGCTGTGCGCTCCAGAGGGAGAATATTGAAAAAATTAGGATTTTATAACTCCTAGATTTCGTCTAAAAACTAACAGTGTGTAGTTTGTATGTTTCCTCGACTATTTATAAAAGTTAATCAATAATTAATCACCGCAGTAATTTTCACAAAATCACTAAAAACTTTTATTGTGAAGGCAGTTTTCAGCCGTGCGGCGGGAAAAAATGAGTCAAGTTAGAGGTTATATTTATTTAATTATTGAGAATTGTTGTCATATGCAACTCTATTTTGCGCCATTACTATTACAATATTTACTTCATACTCCTGACAGACGCTGAAATCAAAAAATAAAATTCGAAAATGGTCTCCATTTGTGACTCGATGGGAAATCTCTCGCTCAAACTACCTGTAGGACGCATTCGCTTTCAGCTGCCACATTTAAAACGACCGTCGATATGGTTTGAAAGGTGCGCCGGTAATGTGGGAGCGGTGGTACAGCGAACCCCTTGGCGATTATAGTTTTCAACGCAGCATCTCGTTTCCAGGCCGAATGCGGTCGGACACACGCACCTGGTTCAACGGTAGAATTATTTTTATTATTTTCGAGCTGAAAAAACGTCATGAAAAACAAGGGCCGAATCTCCCAGATTATTTCCCCGTGAGTCGCAACTTGATTGGTCCAGCCGCGGAGGCGGCGAATTCTTGACCTTGAACCAGGGCTTCGCCGAGCCGAGGTCAATGACGAGGCAGGATAAAAGAGTGAATGGATTTTACCTGTTTGCTCGCGAGGCTCAACATCGAAAAATGTGTCCAAGCGATACCCCATTCCGTAATGCTAGACTATTTCCGTGGTAATTACAAAATATTACATTAGTTATTAATATTACAATAGTTAAGAGTAGGTGATGAGAACGCCTAGTTGACGCTGGCCAAGGTAAATTTTTCTCATCGCGTTGAGTTGCTATGGTTATCTATCGACAGTAGGTATTCTCTATCATCCGTGCGCGCATTTGCTACAGTGGCTATATGATCAATCATAAACACATTGATATCGATGCATCAACAGTAATTGAGGTTAAGTTTGAATGACGTACGATCTTACAATTTGGTAAAGCGCTAATGGTAATGCGAAAGGGGCATAAGCGCATGCGCATAAATCATAAAGAAGACAAAAGATGGCGAATCAGTGCAAGACAATAAAGCCCGTTCAAATCATCGCAATTAATATTACAATAATTATTTCGTAGTTCTTACAGACGCTAAAATCAAAGAATAAAATTTGAATATGGTCTCCACTATGACTAGGGATCTATCTCGCTCAAACCACCTTGCCAGTTAAGGAAATGAGGTGCCCTCGAACAAATGTCCCTTTGAAGTCCACAAAAGTCCTAACCATTATGGCTTTCGAGCGAAAGTGTTTCAGTGACAGTGTGCATGAAACTGTTTTTTTTTGGGCATACATTCATTTTCGGTTCACACATGTAATCGAGTCAAACAGGGTTATCGTGACCAAACATTTAAGGCATCCGAGTAAATGTTGTCCACTATTATTGAATATAAAACGCTGCATTTTTCGCCGACAATTTTCGGTATCAGTCGACTTCCCAAACTTTAAGGTGGCTGGAGCGGTAATCGTATCGTATCGGTCATTGAGAGCACATTTTAATAATTTTTTAAGCGAATCGAAAAAAACTCCTTGGACCACATTTCATTTAAGTGAATCTGTTAATGCGTTGGAACTCACCATACAGGCAGTAATGGAAATTATAGTATGAATTACATTTTAAAATTTTCCCTAATTAACGCATGTTACGACTATATTTTTCGGCGCGGTATTCGAAATTTAGACGAAATTATATTTAAACAAATATATATATTCCAAAATATTTGGCACGGACTTTGACCTTGATATTTGTTATCAGCAATTATAATATTAATCAAAGTATTATTTCGCGTTGAAAAGAAAATCTGTACACATATAATCGAATTATTGCGAAGTGGATGCCATGTGACATAAGGCTGCGTGCTAAAATGGCATTGAATTGCCAAAAAAACAAATCGGTATGATGCAATTTATTTCAATTTGTTTTATACATATCACAAATGAGAACGCGTATGCAAAGAATCACGCAAATCTGTACATAAACAAACATCACTCCAAACAACTTAAGACCCTTTGGAAAGTAATCCGGGAGACAGCAAGTGCGGAATGGCCTCAGCCGTCGAAGGACGTTGAACAGAAGCAATACTACTATTACTTTTCATACTGAGCATTAAGCTGGATCGATTTTCAGTGTTTCCAAACGTCTCAGGGCGGAAAAGTCGCCTTTTGGGGCGCTAGTTACATAGAATGTCACTTTTAAGGAATATATATAAATACTCCGCCAACGTGTGATTGAATTTTGGAAAATTTGCCGAAAATTAGTCGGAATCCGAAATATATATAATCCGATAAAACTAGTAATTGTTCGAATTAAAAGATCTCACCGGATGGGAAACTTGACGCTAATCTTTCTAATCAGTACCTGAAAATACCATTTTTCTTCGCAAACATCCCTGCCATGAATAGAAAAGGTATATTTTGTTTCATGAAACTTCCGAGTCGTGATTTGAACGACATTTTATTCAGTCCTGATTGGATAGCGGTTTGCCTGAGTTAAACTTTCTGAAGCTTCGTAGCGGCAGATATTTGTTAAACTTTCTGACATTTGCTTAACTTTACGAAATCATTTGTTAAACTTTCTGATGCTTCGTGGCGGTAGATATTTTTGCGGAGAATTTTCCTGTCTGAAAATTTGTCTCCCCGTAGAATACTCCTGCAATACTCTCATTGTCGTCACTGCAGTCCATTGGCTCATTCGAAAATTACACACAGACTTTTTTTCACTAACTACTTTAAGGAGGTTCCGCCGCGACTGTGTGAGTGGAAACAAATACTAAATTCTACATTTTTGATATTTTGTCAAAAAAATCCTACTTTCACTGATGCAATGGGTTACCTATAGAATTCCTAAAGTAAGGTACAAAATATGCAGATTATTCCACGAATGTATTGTAAATGAGCACTTTTTTCCAGCCATAGGAGCCGACTGCAGCGCCATTTCCTACGAATTACCGCATTTTGACTTCAATTACGGCATTAATTCTTCAATAACTAGATAAATAAGGTGATAAGATGCCTGTATTTTATTTTTATTCAATTTCTCTGGATTATTTCCTTCTTAGAGACAGTTTTCCACGAAAATGGCATTTGTTTTTATGGAAAAATACTATTTTTTCCCCGTGTTTCTCTCATTCCCCCATTGAACACCATATTATTTCAAGTTCAATTATAGAATATAATAGCGTGGAAATGTATTATTTTGTTGTTCATATCAGATAGAGGACAACTTTTTCTACAAGTAGACAGAATATGAATAAAATTACATTTAAGTCATTTTACGGTGGAACCACCTTAATTTGGTGTAACTGCAGTCTCCCCTGATACCTTTGAATTCACCAGGTGTTTCAGAAGAACCTCGTGAGATGTCCGGAAAGGAAATGAACCCCATTACCCCGAAAGGTGTGAATCGACCACGCTGGACCACGCCTTGCGGCTTCCACGAGATGGTGCTCGCGCTCACGCCGATACAGCCAGACCCAAGAATTGATGACTGGGCCGATATTTAGTTTCCTACTTATCTTACGATGACCTTTCAGGGTTACAACAAAACCAGTCGACCTTGTGATGATTTTTTACCTGAATAAAAAAATACCAGATGGAGAAAATGAATTCGATGACTGTACAACAGCAGGTGTAGGTATGTGTCAGTAAATAGGTGGAAATCGATATTGAAAATTTCGAGAGGTGGCAATAGCATTGGCTCCCAATCTTGAGGGCCCGAGTGTGAATCCCGGCAATGACAGAGAGATATTTCAAGGGAATTCCGTTCGCTCCTTGGATGATATGTGGAGAGCACTTCAAGCTTAGTACTCCATCCTTCGGATTAAGGTTATCATCGGTCATTGAGTGCTCACACTAATGATCTTTCACATTTGTCGAAAAAGAATTCTAGAACCAATTTTCATAAAGTACATCTGTTTATGCGGTAGTAGCTCACCATAAATACAGAAATGACACATGAATTATATTTTACATTTTTGACATAATTAAGGCATGTTATGAATTGAACGTTTGGAGCGATATCCTAAATTTAGGCGAAAATTATATTAAAAGATGTTTTTCAAATCTTTGACTCGGCGTCACACCTTGATATTTGATAGCAACCATAATGAAATGTATTATTTCGCGTTAAGAAGAAAATCTGTTGGTACATATGCTATCGAATTGTTATGAAATGTAGCTCACGTGCTGAAAGGCTGCGTGAAAAAATTGCATTGAATTGCCAAAAAACCTAAGCGGTAAAACCAATTTTTTCTCTTCTATCTGTTTATATCGCTAATAAGAACACGTACTGTGCAAAGTTCCATTCAAATGCGTACCAGGACAAAAATCACTCCTACTACCTTCATTAAATTGTGGATCCCTTGGTGCCTGTGGTTAGGGGCCGTTCAAGTATTACGTAAGACGATTTCTGCTATTTTTTTCTTCCCCCCCCTTTCCCCCTATGTAAGACAATGTAAGATCCCCCCCTCCCTCTCAGTCTTACGTAAGACGTTAGATATTTGTATCTTTTCTACGCTAAATGCTCGCTTTCTGCTGTTTCATCTTTCCATAGGAGCCATCGTATAGATTTGAGCACTGGATATAGTATAATTATGCAGTGTTGGAGTACCACATTCGTTAAACATGGAGGTAATGTAGCAAGCCAGTCAGGTGGCAGAATAGGAGCATTGGTGTAGCGGTGAGATTAAGGTTAATACGCCATTAACGAGCGGACGCTCCATGTCACTGCTAAATTCCATTCGGAAACGATAGATACGTTTCAAGACGGACAAAATTCTTACGTAAATTTGTTCCAGACCCCCTGCATAAGACAGAGTAAGATGATCCCAACCCCCCCCCTTTTCCACAAAACGTCTTACTTAATACATGAATGGCCCCTTAAGAGACGCCGGGAATCGCTTCTCCCTCCCTTCATTCCCAAGAAAAAAATCCTGTCCCTTACCAACCTACTCGTCAGTGTGTATAATGGCGCAAATGACCTCAGTTGTAGAGCACTTTCTTATCACATCGTAATTTCCGTAGTAATTTTCATTTCTTGAAAATAGATAAATAAAACAAGGGTTGTTTTGAAAACCTGTCAAGGTTCGAAATACTTTTAAAAATTAGCATGATTTCATGATGAGAACGCAAAATTGCGTTTTTATTATTTCGATGTTCTGATTACGTTTTGGAAACGCCCAGGATCTCAACTTAAGAGGCAGCAAACAGATGGCAGCACTCTTATTAAATTGATTCTTATCATCTCCTCATATATCATCATAAATTAATAAGAACGATTTCTTCTTAGACAGGAAGAATTTTATCATGATGAAATCAGTTTCTCATCGGCGTGTGATCGTGGACAATTCCAGTGAGAAATGTATGTTTGTAATAATATTCATTGATACTGCTTGCAAAGGAAATTGGTGAGTAACTATAAGGAAGATCATTTGTCAAATAGAAAAAATAGGTACATTGTTGAAAAAATAATCCAAATTACGGGCAGGAATGTCCATGGACCACTTACATTCGGGTGATTACATATATCGTTGAACTGAATTTATTCAAACATGTTTCTTTTAATATTTAATGCCCAAGGGCAATAGCCCATGTTTGAATATACTCAATTCAATTACTATTGATATTGCAATTATTAAAATAATTTACAGAAACAGGAACGATAATTATAGCCACACCCAAAAAAAACAATAATCTAAATGAACGAAGATAAATTCACATAAGCACGTGAAAAGAGAATCAAAGTTTACGGCAAGGTCTATGAAGACCTTAGGCACATTTATAAAAGCTGAGAAGGTCTTATTATTTAAGCCACAATTGGTGAGTAAATCAATAAAGTTACGCACCATTCTGCTAATTGGAGAATCGAAAGTCTAGTAGACACACCTGGTACATTAAAACGAAGAATGTTCAAGTAGTGAGGGACAATCGATTAAGCTAGTATATAGTTTAAAGAGAAATGAATTATACAGCACCATGACTGCGCAAAGAGAGCGAATAGACATGTATCTCATAAGGCCATAACTTCATCCTTAGGGCACATGAAAGGAGACAAGACTGTCTCAGAAAAACTTTAAGTAGAACGTGCGGGGGAATTTGAACTAACTTTTTCATTTTTTAAACCTGAATTCAGTAAAAATGACTCCACACACATGAATTGCACTCTAAAATTGGATAAGAAATACTGGCTCTTAAATGCCATTTCCGAGAAAAAATATAAGAGCGGAAAGCCTAATTTTTTCCACGACAATCGGTAAAGAGCGCACTGAGAAGGACATATTTTGAAATGTTCACGAAAATGACATTTACTTCGCTTCTCGGTGGAATCTCAACCTATGTGGATCGCGGTACCCCTTAAGGTAGTTGGACCGAAAAATCACTTCACCTAGAATTTGATGAATTTGGCCTCATTTTAAAGAAAAAACTCTCATCTTTCCAATTATATCAACCCCTTGCCAAACTACTTTTCGAGCAATTTGCCTGTAAATATAAGCTGTTTTACATGGGATAGATTATTGCTGTGCGCTCCAGAGGGAGAATATTGAAGGAAACAGCAATTTAAAACACCTATATTTCGTCAAAAAACTAACGGTGTATAGATTGCATGTTTTCTAAACTATTTATAAAAAATAATCTATTACTCACCACAGTAATTTTTACAGAATCGCAACAACAAAAAACCTGTTGTTTTAAAGGGTTTTCAGCCGTACGGCGGGAAAAAAAGAGTCAAGTCAGAGACTTATGTAGTTTTATTTATTTAATTACTGAGAATGTTGGTTATATATAACTATATCTGTCCGCCATTAATATTACAATATTTATTTCGTAGTTCTTACAGACGCTGAAATCAAAGAATAAAATTTTAATATGGTCTCCATTATGACTAGGGAACTATCTCGCTCAAACCAGCTTAAGGGGTCGAGCGACCCTTTCACAGGAGTCGCCTAAGACCATCGGAAAATACACATTTCCTATGGTCTTATGATGGTTTCGTCATTTCCGGGGGTCGCCACAACATAAGGAACTGTATTAAAGGGTAAGAGGCATTAGAAAGGTGAGAACCACTGCTTTAAGGGAATGAACATCATGCAGATTCTTAACATCTTGAAATATAATATATACCTCCTAAAATCGTTAAAGCAATACGCTCGATATTTGATTTTATTATGACATGTACGAGCTTTTTTTACGAGTCCTTATTTTAGCTTTCGTATCTGCCTTTCCGCCCTTGGCATTCGTCATGAGGCCTCACCACGGACTTAGAATAATCGGCCTCACTCAAGGGAAAAGAGAGAAGGGGAGTGAGAAAAATCGCCAAGTTCTTCTCATGGGCATCCAAATCTAGAAGCCGAAATGGGACGGCGGGGAAAAATGCTCTGAGTTTCGTGAGAAACCGGTCTCGCCTTGAGGAATGAACGTCATCACTGACGCTCCATCGCTTGATGACGCAGTTCGAAAGACCAGGTGGGTGATAGGAGCCGCCATTTGATTGGAATTTGAGCACAAGATGATTGTCAAACTGGATACAGGGAAAAACCGAAGACGCACGAGGGATACTTTTATAATGAGGTGACTCTTCCGTGACACGCTCGCTGTGTAAATGTACCTAAACGTCATTTCCGTTGAATTTCATATCTAAAAGCATAAACTGACTCTTTATGGAGTTTACAAATAGCACGATGTGAAAGTGGGGATAATTTTACATATAAACGTTACCATATAGACCGCACCCATCACACAAGTACAACTTGCCCGCCATTAGTGACTTAATGTATAACTAGCAGACCTGTAGGCAGTCTCTGTCTGCTGTGCACTTGAAGTGAACTTGGTGTTTTTCCTTTTTTTGCACTACTCAAGTGAAGCAGTGGGAAATGTGGAAAAATGAGTGTATATGTTTCCCAAAAATGAAAAAAAAAAAACGTTCAGAATAATTTTTCTTCCCCGAAAAAGCAATTGCACTGTTTTAAGCCTTCCCATTCCATGCAAACTTGAGAGAGAAATAAGGTGGCGCAAACTTGTGGCGCGATAGCCGGCGGGGCACGGCATGAGTTGCGATGCCTCTTTTTCTTTTTAAGTAGGCACACATATACAAAGCAGACACATTTACATGGTCAATATTAATTAAATAAAATGATATTTTGTGTAATAAAATAGAGTTGAAAATTTTATTCGAGTGCTTTTGGATATACTATATATTTGGTCCTACCGCCCTCTGCAAAAACAAATTACTTTTTCGGCTGTCCCACTCATGAGGATGCAACATATAATTGACCGTGTGAAAAGCATGGATTTTCCAGATTTAATCCACACACTTGAAGCGATTTACCTTGTGCATTGTTGATTGTCATTGAGAATGCAAGGCGAGCGGGGAACTGTAGTCGTTTGAAATCAAGTGGCATCTCTTTGGGAATGATGGGAATACGTCTACATCTACATACTACCCCGCAAGCCACCTCAATAGGCGTGTGGCGGGGGGTGTTAGGACACCAGCCGTTTACATATAAAAAGGAAACGCTCAAATGAAATTACGCCTTGCATTTATTGAAGTCCCTTATTGTTCGGGGGGAAAACGAATTCCCATACCTATCCGTTCGGCAAAATATCTCTCTTAATTTATCGTTTCTGTCGGACCTGGAAATATAGTAGGGTTCTAATATGATGTTCTCCGTGTCGCTCTGAAAGATATCTATTCTAAATTGCTCAAGTAATCTAAGCCTAGCGCGCAGCCTCCGAGTCTCTAGCGGCTCCCAGCCTAATTCGTTTAACATCTGTGTAATGCTGTCTGTACGCCCGTAGCAGTTTTTGACGAATCGAGCAGCTTTCCTTTGTATTTTATTAAGTTCCCGGACTAAGTCTTTCTGCACCGGATCCCATATGCTCGCTGCATATTCAAGGTGTGGCCGGACGAGTGCGAAATAGCACCTCTCTTTTACTTCTTCATCTGAAAATCTTCCCACGATACGCTTGACGAATCCTAGCTTCTTCAGAGCTCTGCCACAAATATTTCTTATATGTGTTCCCCACGATAGGTTCGAGGTAATCGTAACTCCCAGATACTTAACTTCATCTGTCGCCTTTATGTTAACATCATCCACAGCATATACATGGGGATAGTTGGACGACCTCCGCAAGAAATGTACCGCCGTGCATTTGCTCAGATTAAGTTCGAGTCCCCACTCTTGGCTCCACAGCATAAGGATACGTGGAATAAGCACATCTCCTTTTGATTGCCATTCGCTTCGATGACGTAGGAGTGAATAGCCATTCATAAAATCGCTATTAAATGGGTATTCAAGCCCGGTTGCCAAGAAATATCTATTGTTGAAAAGGAAGAAAAATTGATGAATTTCGAGATAAAAACGCAGTACCTGGACAAAAACGAAGCGTATAATAAAATTGAATGAAATAATTAAATACTACATTCTTTTATGCGTTCTATATTATGCAAATCTCCATCCAATATCTTAAAATATAATATATTTTTAAGGAAAAAACTGAAAAAAATTCCTTGGTATTGATAGATTCTCTTAATATTTCCTCGTAAAATATTACACTAAAATAGGACTTCATCAAATTTTTTTTATTAATTAAGATACATTTTCTGCAAATAATTTAACAAATCGTTCTTATTTCTTTATTCTAAGGCATCTGAATGAATTCTCTGAACGTATGCCCGTACCAAAGTATAATTGTGACTTGAATGCGGTCAGATTATTTTATGTAGCTTAAATCATCCATTTTACCTCTTGAAATGGAAATAATTATAGGTTTTAAGTCTTCACTTTTAATTATAATTCCACGATTGATGGAAATTACCCAGAGTTTCCTTCTAGTGGCTTCTGAAAAATGGAAAGATATTGGCTGCGGGTAATTTCATTTGATAAGAATGTGGTAATAAGGTAAATATAGTTAAACAATTAAAGAGAGTAAATCTAACCGATTGCCACTCTTGCCGTTACTATCCATAATAGATAAACACATATTGCTATCATATATACCAGGATATCGCAAACTATGTTCCGCGGAAAGCTAATGGGTTTTCCAGGAAAACCTGGAATGGTTTAATAAGCTGCTACATAAATGCAATGGTTTATTGTTTGAAAAGCAAACAAGGTTTTCCTTTAAAACTTCAAGATTTACGAAGTGTTCCATCGTAGGAAAAGTTTGGGAAACCCTGATATATACGAAAGAATGCTCTAGTCCGTAACTTATAATCAGGTTAAAACTACCTCGTTAGATTACAATGTCAGTTAGTTTTTAATATCTTTGATAGGTGTCACTGGTTGCAGTTTGACGCCCTCTGCTAGTGGTATTAAGTACCAAATCAGTTACTGTCCTTCGGCGCCTCAAATTTAAATCCATAGCATTCATAGTTTTTTCTTTAGAATTTTGAACGAAGCCTTATGCGGGAATTTTACGACAACGAACTATAGTGTTCCGTATCCGAAAGACGGGGAAAGAACGTAAATATACGTTTTCATATCAATAAGAATCACTAATCATATTTAGCCGTGATTTTCTGATGCCCAATTCGCATTACGAGCTTTTTACCATGGTAGTCCATTACTAGGGTAATGCAAACGCTTGGATGGCGCCGACAATGGTAACTTTTTCTACTTGCGTAAACTGACTATAGTTATCTATCTATATGGGCGTAATATCAGCTTTTTAACTGGGGTGGCAAGGTCTACCAGGGGGGTAGGGAATAACCCCCAGGTGGAAGGGGATCCTCCTAAATTGAGCATGATTAATGAAGAATCAAGAAAGTTCAAAAAAGTGCCATGGATGTAGAATGCCATGACTTCACCCTTTAATAAATTAGAAAAAAAAACGTGTTGCACAATCACTAGGCCCATAACACCTGAAGGAGTATTGTATCTCAAAGAACTGCTGTCCAGTGTTACCTGGTTTGAACTACTTGTTAATTTAAATGGGGAAGTAAATTTTAATATTTTCTTTACTGAATTTTTGGGGTTCTTCGAGATGTGTTTCCCTAAGAAATGCCATCAGAACAACAATAAAAGTAAGCATAAAAATAATTGGTTTACCCCAGAGTTAGAGGGTATTAGAAATAAAATTATCTCCTTACACAGATCTTATAAGGCACACTGTGATGGAAATGACAGAAAGCTTCTGTTACAATTACGCAAGGAATATAATACACTTATCATAAGAGCAAAAAAGGATTCCAACAACACAGTCATAAACAACTCTGGAAATAAAATAGGGGCAATGTGGAAAATAATAAACAAAGAAACAGGAAAAATTAAAGGCTCTCCAAATCAGTCAATATCCCCGGATGCTTTCAACAAATTCTTTATAGAATCTGTGGAGGATATCGTTACCAACACTAGTGACCAAAGTAAGGCTCTTCAGCTGCTAAGAAAAAACTCTGAAAGCAATCACCAGTTTCATTGGAAATGGGTAACACCCTGTGAAGTCAAAAAAATTATAAATTCACTTAAGATCTCAAACTCTAAGGATATCTATGGCCTTTCTAACAACCTACTCAAGAGTTTAAAAGATAATATTTCTGAACCCCTCTGTATTATTTTCAACACATGTCTTCAATCTGGGGTCTTTCCTACGGCTTTCAAATATTCAAGAGTGATCCCCATTCACAAGAAAGGAGCTCAGGATAACCCTCAGAATTATCGTCCAATCTCAGTGATACCAGTCTTTGCCAAAGTTTTTGAAGTTCTGATCAAATTCCAACTATATCTTTACCTAGAAAATAATAGTCTGCTCTCCTCTTCTCAATATGGTTTTCGTTCAGGAAAAACTACCACTCAGGCTTTGGAAGTGGTTGTTAATAAAATCATAAGCTCTCTGGAAGAACAATCTAACCTCTTGTTAACTCTCTGTGACCTTTCCAAGGCCTTTGATTGTGTCCATCACTCTTTACTTCTCAAAAAACTGGAATTTTACGGAATCTCTGGTTTAGAACTCACACTTTTCCAATCTTACCTCTCTGGAAGAACACAATGTGTTGATCTGGATGGCCAAAAATCTTCTTCTATCTGTATTCAATATGGAGTTCCCCAGGGTTCTGTCCTGGGACCATTACTTTTTTTAATAATGATTAATGATCTCCCCAATAACCTCCCATCAGACTCAATTCTGTATGCTGATGATGCAACAATGTTACACAACTGCAAAAATTTATCATATGCCGATGGCCTACTTAACAGCAATTTAAAAATAGCCACTGAATGGTTTAAAACTAATGGTTTTTTACTAAACAAAGACAAAACGCAAAACCTTATCTGTAGCCTAAAATCTCAAATGCATGAGGTGCACACAGTAAAACTATTAGGATTCCACCTAGACTCAAAATTAAACTGGACCACACACATTTCAGAGATTACTAAAAAACTTTCAACATCACTGTATGTACTGAGAAAGCTAAGCTTTCTAATCCCTTCAGAACATCTAAAATCCATTTACTATGCTCTTTTCAACAGTCACTTGAATTATGGGCTTGAAATCTGGGGTAATGCCCCGGCTGTGAAATCAGTTTTCCTGTTACAGAAAAAAGCTGTGAGAATAATAACTCATTCTTCCTTTACTGAACATTGTGAGCCATTATTCAGGAAACTGAACATAATGACAGTCTACAGTCTGTATGTATATAGAGTACTTCTGCACGTGAAAGCTAACCTCCAGTCTTTTACAATAAGATCAGACATACATAGCCATGACACACGTAAAAACAATCACCTCTTTGCATGTCAAAAGAGACTAAAAAGAACACAAAATTCCATTTCTAACATGGGCATTAAGTTTTTTAATCATTTACCGGAGTCTGCAAGAGGAAGCAGTACTACAAAATTCAAATCTGTAGTACACTCTTGGCTGGTATCTAAATCATTATACTCTGTAAATGAGTTTTTCACTCATGCAGCAGACATGGTTTTTTGAACTATCCTGTACTTTATCCAGGTTGTATTATGTAAATTGTAGCCATTATGTTAATTGTAATGCCATGTATGTCCTGTGAACTGACGAGGTCAATTGTAAACCATTTACTCAACGACCAATAAAGCTATTATTATTATTATAATTGTATTTTACAATTGTTTGTAAATTATTGAGATTTTTACTTCAAAATTCTGTGGTGGCAAAATACTGGGTTGGACAATTCTGGGGTGGCAACTGCCATCCCCGAGTTATGCCACTGTCTATCTATAGCAGTCGTTTTCTGCCATCCAAATGCACGTTTGTAACAATTGGGTCAAGCGATAAATCGCCATCATCTTCAAGTGACCGGGAGGTGATAAAGAGAGAAAAACGGTACCCGTTAAACGTAGTAAATACCAGTACCACCATAGTGATTAAAGACAGGTGTGAATGCGGGTAGAAATCACCAATCTTTTATTCACTTTTAAGAAGCTATTAATGTGAACGATACAATAAACACTATAAAAAATTATATAGAGTGGATGTCACCGAAAAATTGTATGGATCTTACTTCCTTGGAACTTTTATTTTGCCTGAGGAATTATAGAAATGAGGATGGCAGCAGATTGGAGAACGTGTGATGCACAGACGTACAAGGAGATGAATGAGGAAGTGCTCAGCACGCTGGGTGAGGAGAGGGAACTGCTGGAGAAGAGAATTATAGGTGGTTGGAGACACAAGCATGAGGAACTAATGACCAGGACCGTAATAAGGTTAATCCAGAGCCAGATATGGAGCACCGTTTTTTATGAAAGTAAAACTTGGACCCTCAGAAGAAAGGATGAGAAGAGAATTGAGCCATTCTTGAGATGTGGGTGTGGAGGTGGTGTGATGGGTCGAGAGGAAGACAAACAAAGAAGTGCTCAGCATGGTGAGTGGGGGGAATAAATATACTTGAGGAAATCAACAAGAGATTATGTATGTTGATGGAGCAAAGTGCCCAATTTTTATAACGTAATAAAAATTGGGAAGTGTTGTATTGTCATATGCTGGCTGAGGCTTCGAGAAAGTTCCCGAGGTCGCCTGAGGGTGTTTCATCACCATGTGCCAGTCGAGGGTTCGAGAATATTCCCGAATTACCTCGAGAGAGTTCCTCAAGGTCGACAGAGTAATATAAAAGGACAATCGTTGACACAGCGCGGGAGTAGTCAACACGCTCGCAACACGGCACCTCGGAATTCCAACTCTTGTATTCTCAGAGAAATTAATTAGTATATTCATCGGAACTTGGTGTTTTAATTTAAGAAAGAAAACACTAAAGGATATCATGCTGAAGGTGGCTTTGGAAGGCGAACAATATGCTGGGAAAGAGGAGAAGAAGGGGATGGACTAGCATTTTGAATAATATAACTGGGAGAAATAGTGAAGTATGCTAAACTGAAGAAAGCTAGCATGTGAAGAAGTATTTAGTAAAAGCCAATATTGGAAGAGTATCTCATGATCATCAAGCAATCCCAACTGATAGCAAAGGAAACGGTTGTAGGATTACTCTTAAGGAAGTTATCCATTACGAAAGGAATTAAAATAACTTAGTTAACTCTACTAAATATATTATATATTTAGTGGAGTTGACTAAGTTATTTTAATTCCTACTTAACTGATAGGTTGACTGCTTGGGGAGATATTGGTAAAAGTAGGTTTAAATGGAAGAAGAGTAAAAATACTCAAGATTTACATTTGTGTGCCCCTATCTATAGATATACATAGTATACTTCCCCGACAATTTCTTTCTTCATCTCAGCATACATCTTACCTCTTCTCCTCCCATCTATAAAGTCCAACCACCTACTTCACCTCTTCCAAATCTCATTCAGAAGTTTCCTTTCCTCACCAACCATACCAAGAACTTCCTCGTTTGTCTTCCTTTCCATCCACCACACCTTCTCCATCCTCCTCCACACCCACATCTTGAATGCCCACAGCCCATGATTCTCGTATTACTTTCTTAAAGACCACATTATTTCCCCGTCCCTGTTTTTTTTCACATGGAACAACATCAATATTTTCAAGATAGATATAAATGAGGGCAATGACTTGCCAAGATGTAACCACTGGTTCTCACTCAATCAACAGGGTTATACTTACTTATATATACATCATGTACCATCTGGAAAAAGACTGGCCAAGCCTGCAGTCTTGTGAAAACAATATGCTTTCATTCCCAATCAATTTTAATTTAAGCAATATACTGGTTAAAGGTAGGTTTAAATGGGTCATAAAAGTCCTCTAGACTTTTACATGTGCAGGGCCCTATATACCTATAAAATTTATTTCTTCATCTCAGTGTATGTCCTACCTTTCTTCATCCCGTCCATAAAACGTATGTATTCTCTTCCTTCGCCTTCCCCGCTTGCCCAACATCCTTCCCTCTATCACATCCTCAAACAACCCCTCATTACCCCTTCCAGCCACTTTATACTTGGCTTTCCCCTAATCTCATCCAGCAATATGCTCTCCTTAACAACCATACCAGGAATTTCCTCATTTGTCTTCCTTTGAGCCCACTGCACTTCCTTCATTCTCCTCCACTCACATATCTCAAATGCTTGCAGCCTATTCTCATCCTCTTTCCTATGATTCCATGTTCCTACACCATACAATGCTATACTCTATATTAAAAATGTTGTCAGCTTTTTCTTACATTCTCACACAAAATCCTTGTCATCAGCTTCCTCCTATAATTGAATATGTCTTTCACTAATGTAATCCTCCTCCTTATGTTCTTGCTACTATATGTCCATTTTCCTCCAATGAGCAAAAAATGTATTACATTCCTCTACTTGCTTCAGTTTTTACCATTACTTTTATTAATCTTTTCCATTCGGGTGTCTAGTGACACTCAACACAGCCTTCCTCACCTCCAACTCAAATGTCGAGTAGTCACTCGACACAGGCAATATTCCATTATTTTAATTAATTCATTTTATTTGTATGTACATTCATATACATTTTGTAATAATGTACAACTTGATTTGGCAATATGTGCAGAATATAAAATGTAATATATTTCACATTATCATATAATTTATTTAGAGCATCACCGACGAGAAATCTTGGTCGTGACGGGCCCAGAGTTAAACTCTGAGTGGGCTACTGGTATCAAGGCTGAAAAAATCTGAGTGTTAAGTGTTAACACCCTCAATTTGTCCAAGAAAATTGCGTAACTTTAATTTTCTTGTGATTAACCTCAATTCCGAAATTCACATACCGATTTTTTTATTGTATCTAATAAAGCCTGTAATCCCTGTGATGTGTGACTAACCAGCACATAGACTTCTACGAATCTGACTTTATCAGCTGTCCTCCTACTTTTATTCCCACATCTAGATCTTAGCATGCATCTCTAACCATTTCTTCAAGATAAATGCTATAAAGCAAAGGTGACAACAGGCAGCCTTGCCTTACCCCATCGCCTATAACTGCACACCTCGATTCTCCGTCAGCCACCCTTGCCTGTGTCCTCTGGACCATACATAAGTTGTCATTAAGTCTCTTATCTTTCCAGCCCATTCGAATGTTACCGGATATTTTCATTAGTTTTTTCCCATTAATTTTATCAAACCACAAAGTGAAATCCACAAAACTAGTAAAAACGTCCCAGGTTCCATTCTGTAAGTCTTCTCATCACTGCAATTGCATCCAGATTTGCCTTTTCCTTCCTAAACCCAAACTTGTCAGCCTCAAGTATTAATTTGATTAAGTCTCCAGCCTTTTGTAAATGATCCAAAGCAAATCTTTCGATGTGTGCAAAATTAAACAAATTGTTCTTTAGTCTTTGCATTCCGAGGCTCCCTTCTTTCTTGGGATCTAAACTAATTTCACTGGTTTAAATGGTTTTCACTTAGTTCTCTGGCCATATTTCCTCTTCCATTATCCTGCAAATTAGTTTGAAGAATATTTACCTTCCATTAGGTACTTCCCTAAATGTTCAGTAACCCTGAAGGGATATTATCCATTCATACAGCTATTCTGGCCTTCATCTCCTCTCTATTTCAATGTCGAGTAGCTACGATCCGAGGCTATCCTTCTCTGCTGTTCTTCTCTTCTCTATATCTAAGTTCACAGTTTTATTACCACTTTCATATACATATATTTTTCCACCTATACTCCTCACCCATCCTGGATACCTCCCTGCTCTATTAGTGTCTTCCCCATTTCATTCATAACTTTTGGTACTCTTTGTCCTCCCTTACAACACATTTACACTTGAGTGTTGGGCACATCCAGGGCCATCCCTGGGGATTGAGGGGCCCAGTGCAAACGGAAGTCGGGAGCCCTCCTAATTTTGCATTACCTTATTGATATATGTAGTAGCATCTTTTAAACGTATTTCATGGAAAGAAGGAAATTAATCTGAAAACCTGGCAATTGATTACAAGGCATTTACATGTGTACTAGGTACATAGTAGGTAATTTCAGGGGGTTTTCCCGCACCATTCAGAAGAGGCAAGCCTGAGTGGGTGAACATTAGTCTTTTAAGTTCCTATGAGTATGTCGCTCATAGAGGAACAGGAAAATTTACAATGTCAAATGAAGCTACTCACATATGATCTGGTTACACTGCATGAACCCCCGTAAGTTCATTCATGAATGCATGGCCCATTGAAAGTCTATTGTGTAATCACAACAACATCCGCTAATGCATGGCCCCATGAGCACAGGGCCCATAGTGCAGTGGCACCTGTCACACTACCCTAGGGATGGCATTGGGCACATCCACTTCCCCCTTTTTCTGTAAATTCTCCATTTCTTTCCATTTTATTTTCCACCAGTTTTCCTTTGCCTAATTGATGATTCACTAGAGTTTATTATTAAACTATCTCGCTATGAACACCAAGTTAATACGGTGCTGATTTTTCATCTGATGTGAATTTTATGAAACTATTTATAAGCAATGTAAACTTTTCTATGCAAGAGAAAGAACACCAATTAATGCAGTTCTGCAGTCAAGCAAGATGTATGCAAAGAAAAAGGTCCTAGTTGTCATTAGGGACCTTATGGGTGCGAGATCCTATCTTGGGCATGATGCCAGGGATTATCTGTACTCTTCCTCTCAGTAACAGTTCTTGGTATGTGACTATGGTCAGTTATCAGTTTTTTCCAGTGTGTACACTAAAAAACTATTATGTAGTAGCCTACCGGCAAAATATAGGCACTGAAGTGTGTTCCTTATGTTCAACTGATTAGTAACAAACTTTAAACGGAACTATTACGTTTATTTTAAATAAGTTGCTGGTGGCATACTTATCAAAGAACTTAGTTAATAACTACTGTACAATTGTTTAAAACTTATAAATATGTACACAGTACACTTCTGAGAATACAGATACAGAGTAAACTTCTGAGACTTTTTTTCTGCGGATGGAATGTTCTTTTTTGTCAATCCAATTTGTAGGCATGTATGTAGTTGACCATGGACATGAGCTAGCACTGAGGTGAAAGTTCGAGATCAACGGTCTGACGGAATTACGATATCTCCTATGGATTACTACTAGTGCCAATTGTTTCAGGTGCAAATGCAAAAATAAGTATGCGTGAAAAAGATAAAGATTGTATGCTTTTGTCATAAATCTTTTATTTTTTGTGAAAAAATGCAGTAATTATTCCTTGTTGTAAGACGTTTATCAGCGTCTGTTTAAAACATGCCTGGGACCACATGAGACATCGCCATCGCAACCGTAAGTAAACAAAGAAGATGGCCACGAAAGTACACTGCGAAAACGCCAAGAGAAGGACTGGACGGCATAATTGTGCTGCAATCTGGTTACAGAATTTTTCAGGTTGCAGAATTGATTAGACAATTAACTTTTTAAGTTTCCCCTGAGAAATAAATTGGTAATTTCCAACTTAAATTAGCCAGATATTCAATTAAAGAGTATATCTGTTGCGCTGATAGTTAGCGCCTGACCGCTAGAGTGCTCTGGGTGAAATATGTAACCATTGGAGTAATGTGAGTGTGAGACCCTTGCTCGAGATTACCTCCAACCAACAACCAAAGAAAGGGTTTGGTGTTCTGAGAACTTGGATCCCAAAATGAGCAAAAAGTATACCTGTGCAAATCCTTACCACAAGGGAGTTCCATACAGAGGGGTGGAGTGAAATGCTCATGGCAGGGTAAGTATTTCCCATCACAAAGCTAAGGCACTAAAGGGTAATTTCCTTGTGCATACCCCATGCCTATTTCAGTAGGTATAAAGGCCTCAATGAAAACAAGTAAATGGAAACTGTGGAATACAAGATGGAAAACCTGAGATGAGATAAGCCAAAGACAAAACTAAGGAAACCATGAATTATGAAAGAGATTATTGAAGACAGATGGAAAAGAGAAGAATATGGAAAAATGTTAACAAGTTGGATAAGAGATCATATCGAAAGTTGAATAACAGGGAGAGATGAGTAACCAAAAAGATGAGAGAAACAATAGTGAATAGAGCATACAGAGAGACTTCAGAGAAGGGAAAAGCTGATACTCTGCAAAGGAAACAAATGTAGATTTATTCATTCATTCATTACAAGATACCGGCTAGAGGTAGGTTGTGATGAAAGTCAGAGAATATCCAACGAACTCTTACACATGCCGTGCCCTTTCCACCTCTAGTATTTCTTTCTTCATCTCAGCTTAAGTCCTACTTTCTACATCCCGTCCATAAAACCGATTCTCTTCCTTCCCCTTCCCCGCTTACCCAACATCCTACCCTCTATCACGGCCTTCAGCAAACCATCGTCCCTCATTACCCCTTCCAGCCAACTACCCTGTCTTCTCCTAATCTCATATATAAGTTTCCTCTCCTCGCCCACATGTCAAGCACTTCCTCATTTGTCTTCCTCTCCATCCTCCTCCACACCCACATCTCGAAAGCCTTCAGCCTATTTTTGTCTTCCTTTCTCCAAGTCCACGTTTCTGCCCCATACAATGCCACACTCCATATCAAGCTCTTCACCAGCCTCTTTTTTACATCCTTACTTAAGGTCCCCATCATCAGCTCCCTTCTATTATTGAACGCTTCCTTCGCTAGCGCTATTCTCCTCCTAATGTCTTTGCTACTATGTCCTGTTTCTTCTAGCGTACTACCCAAGTAATTAAATTGTTCTACTTGCTCCAGTTTGTGATTTCCTACTCTTATCACCAGCCTTGCTTTCTTTGTCCTGGAGAATCTCATTACTTTTGTTGTCTTATTAGTAATCTTCATCCCGTATTTCTCGCACTGCATTTCCAGTGCATTTACTAAAGTTTGCAATCCTTTCGATGACCGACTGACCAACGCCTGGTTGTCTGCGAATCTGACTTTATCCGCTGGCCTCCTATTTTCATTCCCACATCTAGCTCATCTCATGCCTCTCTTACCATTTCCTCAGTATAGATGTTAAAAAGTAAAGGTGACAATGAGCACCCTTGCCACACCCCGCAACCTAAAACTGCCCACCCTGATTCACCGTCAGCTACCCTCACCTGAGCCCTCTGCCCCATGTATAAGTTTCGGATGAGTCTCCTATCATGCCAATCTATTCCTATTTTCCCCAGTATCTACATTAGTTTCTCCCAGTTTACTCTGCCAAACGCCATTTCGAAATCTACAAACCAAGCGAAAACATTCAGATTATGCTCTATGTTTCTATCTATAAGTGTCCTCATTACTGCAATCGCATCTCTGGTTGCCCTCCCCTTCCTGAACCCAAATTGGTCATCGCCTGAACAGCAGTTTGCTCAGCTCTCCAAACCTTCTTTTTAGTATTCTAAGCAAAAATTTTGCCGCGTGCGAAGTTTAACTGATTGTACTATACTCCTCACATTCTAATGCTTTCTTCTTCTTCAGGATAGGTATTAATACTGTTTTCATGAAATCCTCTGGCCATACTTCTTCATCGTAGATCCTGCGAATAAGTTAAAAAAACAATTTTCTCCCCTTACTACCTAGATTCTTCAGTAGCTCCGAAGGTAGGTTATCGGTTCCCACAGCTTTTCTACCCTTCATCTCTCTTAATGCCCTCAATTCAACTGCCTTTTCACCGCGATCATTTCTTCTTCCTAGCCCAAACCATCCCACTTCTAATCCATCCCTCCCTTCCCCCACCACTGCATTCCAGTTACCCATCACTATCACGTTTTTCTTTCCCGGCACTTCTCTAATTATTTCTTCTACTTGTTCATACACCTCTTCCTCCCTATGGTTGCTCATAGGCATGTATACCTGGATCTGTACAAAATTCGTCATTCTCTTATTTCTACAACAAGTATCATGTCGCTCACCTGTTCAATGTTTACCACCCTCAGCCCCAATTTTGTGGTCAGTACGATGCCTACCCCACGTTGACTCTCATCTCCCCCACTATAGATTACCCTGTAGCTATCACTCCAATAGTCCCCGCTATCCTACCATCTCACCTCGCACAATCCCAAAGCATCTATTTTTCCTTTTTCCATTTCCTGCTTAATATTTTCAAGCTTCCCGGCCCTCATCATGGTCCTTACGTTCCAAGTTCCTATTTTTACCACTGTTTTCCTCCTCCTCTTCTTCTTCTCCCTCCTATCCCTTGTATCCGCCAATGATGATGCTGTGCAAGGATTTTGTGTGATGACCACCGCAGAGGCCTTGCCTCCCCTGCTGCCGGGCACGACACCCACCCTAGTGGGTGGCGTCCCGTTGTTGCCAGGAATCAATTCTCTGTGAATGACTTTCATATTCTAGGAAGTGATAGTTGAGAGGTATTCCCACGCCACTCAACGGTATTATTAACGTGACACCATCACGGAACTACCTTTCGTCAGGCTCCTACCCTTCGACCTATCTGGCATGGGTGGCCCTACCAGGAGCAATAGTAATTGCTCCTGCCAGTCCAGCTCTAGGGGTCATTGGAATGCACAAGCCCTTCCACCACGTCAAGAAAGAGTGTAGATTTATATGCAGCAACAAAAGGAAAATCAGAAAAAAAATTTATTGCACTGAGGTTCACCCTCTTAACATACAAGATTTTATTCTGGGGCAGTTATCCAGTGGTTAATACACTTTTTTCTGTTCAGAAGAAATTAATTAAATCCAAGGGAAACCCATCTTTCACGCTCTGAAGGTTTTAGCCTTATCTTCTCTCTATATATTTCATGATGCTATATTTGTGAAGAAGCATCCCCAATATTTTTCTGCCAATACTTCATATCATGAATACCAAACCAGAGGGAGAAAAAATATCCGTCTGATTGCCTATACCCTCTTCTAGTGGTAACATGTTCCCTTGGACTCCATTTCAAAAATATATAATCATCATTGTCTGTCAGCCCACGGACAGCAGTCAATGAAGAATGCACCAGTGTCTACTGAAATGTTGAGAATGAAGAATCACCATAAAAGACAAGACAATGAAATTCTCCTGGAATGGGAAGGGTGGAATAAATATTAAAAGCAAGGCATAAACTAGAGAGGGCAGAATAGTTCACCTAACTAGGGATTACTTTGGATGAAAATGGGTTTAGTTGTAAGGACATTAAGTGAGAGATTGCATTAGCAAAGGGAGCTCTTATACAAAAGGAAGAGATTGATTATGAGAAAGCAGAGTATAGACCTCAAGAAATGACCGGTTAAGACCCGATAACAAAGCATGGTGTAGTGTGGTTAAGAAATTTGGTTGCATCAATACGATGAGGGCTGACTGGAGGAGAGACTGGAGATGCAAGTGTGTAGAACGATGGTATGGGGGTTGAGCATGTATGTGGAGATGAAAAAAATGAGAAATTAATAGGTGAGTAAAGGAGGCTGATAGGAGAAATAAAGAGGCAGTAGAAATATCTGGAGCGCAGATTTAGGGGTAGCCCAGCCAAAGAGGGTGAAAATAAGAGGTTAGAATCCCAGACAGCACAGCCGCTGGTATACAAATGGTAAATCTCTTGTACAGTTACGAATTGTATACTTTTTGGAAAAAAATTTGTGATACAAATGTATTCCAGCATCTTTCGAACAAATCATTGGTAATACTATTGTAATACGGCATCAAAATACCAGGAATATACAATTTGTAAACCCATTGTATTACAATTGTAAAGCCGAAAATAATACGAGGCTTCGTACGCACGCCTGAAAAAAGCGGTGGTAATACTATTGTAAAACAGCCTCAAAATACCAGGAATATACAATTTGTAAACCCATTGTATTACAATTGTAAAGCCGAAAATAATACGAGGCTTCGTACGCACGCCTGAAAAAAGCGGTGGTAATACTATTGTAAAACAGCCTCAAAATACCAGGAATATACCATTTGTAAAACCATTGTATTACAATTGTAAAGCCGAAAATAATACGAGGCTTCGTACGCACGCCTGAAAAAAGCGGTGGTAATACTATTGTAAAACAGCCTCAAAATACCAGGAATATACCATTTGTAAAACCATTGTATTACAATTGTAAAGCCGAAAATAATACGAGGCTTCGTACGCACGCCTGCAAAGGGGGATGTGGTGTACACGTTCTTTATTGTTGTACAGCCAATGACGCTAACGCACATGTTCTACCATCATTGTTACCGGCAAAGCAATACATTCCGCCATTAACTGCTATTCCACCGCCAAGGTTTGATCGCGTGTAATAGAGTTTTTGAGGATTTATCCTGGTTTTTAGCGAAGTCGAGAGCGAATTACAAGTGTAAACGCCAAAATAAAAAACCTATACTGTGACTGTGTTAAATCTGCACTCCAACCGTGCTTAAGGCACGCTATCTAAAATTGATTGCTACCGTCTTTAGATAAAGGTAAGTGTAAGAGTATGAAATTTTCTTTTGTGTTTCTGCGCGTAATAATTTTAATTGTCTACGTTTGTGGAGCGTGGTTTATAGGGCCTCTTTCACGATGCATGAGCCTGTATATAGTTTCATTAACTTCGTATAAATCGTGTTTCTAACGTCACGCAACCATGATGATGGCCGCGCGTGCCAGCTGAAACACGTACGTTGTACTGATTTAATAAAGTGGACGGTACAATATCCGTCAGTTATTATTCGTAGTTAGCCGAACAGTTTTTATTTTATGGTCATGCATACTTTCGTTTGTACAGATTTCGTACGTTGCGGTTTCACGATTAATTTTTAAGGGATGGCCGCGAGATATGTCCCGCGGCCGTCCCATCAAAAATTAATCGGCCTGCATTATTACATGAACTCATTCATTTTCATGCATCGCATGACTGGGCCTATGATTTGTATACCCCGTCACAACGAGCTCGGTAAATGTGCACGATCGTTCCACATACTGTTTTTTTAAATCACGCCTCCAAACTTCAAATGTATGGGTCGAGGAATTATATCATTGTGGCCATTATAACCCGGGGACAATCGTCGATGATCGTTTCCAGGAAAAATGTTGGCTGGGTAAGCTAAACTGATAGGGTAGTTTCCTTCATCAAAGAAAACAGAATTAATTAATTGTGAATGGTTCCCCACCATAAACGTATTCATTAAATGCTAATTATTTGGATTAAAAAGTCTTAGTTTCCAAGAAAATATAATGTTAATTTTAAGCTCATTTGAAATGGCGGGACAGCGGCAGCTTTTATGATGACGTAACAGTTAGATAGTCAGCAATGTATTTCATTAATTCAAGAGGTTTCTCAAAACGACTAAAGCCAAGGATAAAGACTAAATTAATAAATAAAGCTCATTTCCCTTTACTCCAAGTTTACTTTGTAAATGGATTTTTTCCCGTCAATTAGTTTATTATTAAAGGTTTCTCGGCGGACGTCGTCTGCAGAGAAAATCATGGAAGCAGCTTACGGCGAACCATAAATATTCAAGGTCTATGCGGCGAACCACCTGGCGGCAGATTGCGTAGTTGCGTACGTACCTCTGTCGTCACACGTAGGATTAACCAGCACGCAATACTTTGCCGTCGCGTTTTTAAACCGTTGAATTTTTTCACTTTTTAATTTATAAGGAAAAATACTTAACGCCATTTTTAAATCGAATGGCTTCAAATACGTACTCCAGGGGTTATAAACTTCAGATCTAGGCAATTATAAAAAAATAGGAAACCACCCAGTTTTTTTTTATTTTTACGTACGCAATTATATATGTGCAGACACCTTGCTTTTTTTTATTAAATTTAACGCAGAAATATTTATTTGCATGAAAGGTGGATTGGTAGGTACCTAGTCGAATAAATTGGACTTTAAAATGTGGTTTTGATCAGGAGAAATCAGGAAAAAAATTACATAGTTTTGGCTTTCTTAAATGCACACCTAATAAATGTATTTATTTAAAATACTTTTCGATTCCGATATGCTGTTCCAGTTCCAAGGGCCATTTAGAATGAGTGTAGTATTTTAAGAATGTAGGACAATGGAAGAAATAAACTGTTTTCAATTAAAAATACATCACGTAACGCATAATACTTCAAACGATGAAAACATATACCTACCACTGAAACACATGCAGTTGCGTACCCAGTGGCGGATCCAGGACCACATCTCGGGGGGTGCAATATCTGCTAATATGCCCGTCGGGGGGGGGGGGGGGGATTAGGGGGTACGAATTATCCCTCAATGGATTTACTATGTGTTATGCATGTGCAAGAACTATGAGGAGTTACTATGTGTTATGTATGTGCAAGAACTATGAGGGGGGGGGGGGGGGCAATTTCCCCCTTTTCCCCCCCCCCTGGATCTGCATCCTGTGTCGCCCGACCTGGGTCGGTTTTTGTCCCTCCAGCTCTTTAAGGCTCCTTGAACCCCCTGGATCTGCCACTGTGAATACCTACCAGTTTCCCCGCCAATTTAAAAAGGTTCAGCGCCGAGCATCCAGGAATTTTGAAAGGAAAACGATCTTTGCAATAGTCTACCTACATTTCATAAACATCCTAAACACGATCTTTGATTGGAATGTTACTTCTGACAATAACGTCACCAAGACGTTGCGACAAGGGCCCGCTCACTCCAATTTGATCACATATAGAAAATATTTTCGTCCTCGCTGGTTGTGACCACGATCGGGTTAACGATAAAAATTGACGTCATTCAAGTTGATATCCCCGAGGTTGCCAATATATAATAGGGAATGTTTTTCATATTTTTGGAGATTTTTGTTCCTATAGTTTTCCAAATTTTATTATTGCGTTAATGATCCATTATTTATTTATTAATATTGATGTTTAATATATACGTAGGTACCTATATATCTACTCATCATGGTCGTTCCACTATGAAGACTCATTTACATTACCTACCATGTATGTTTACAGATTCCGAGACTGAATAGTTCTTTCCCTTCAAATTTATAGTGGCTACCCTGATATATATAATCCTTCATAGGCTATGGCTGTAACTTGGTAATGTCTAAAATGGAACAAAATTTTGGTGCGATGGCAATTACCAGCTGTTTATTGTCAAATAAAACATTTAACATTTTAATACTTATTGCACGTTTCCACTGGTTATGCTTTATAGTCAACATATGTGGCAGATATATGCATTTTGTCAAGGGGCCTTGGCATTATGCATGTTAATGAAGTTAGCTTATTTCTACAATATACATATTTTTTGGGGATCATACCTAACAAAATAGTTGATTACTTATTTAATTTCCAGATCAATCATCATATCAAAGGGTTGCTTTTGACAATGCCAAAATTTCAGTTCAAAAATATTGATTGTGTGTCAGAGAGACATAAACGGCGATTAATACGTTCAAAAACTAATAATGATTCCATAGTTTCTACCTCCGATTCTATGGAAGAAATAGAGGTAAGTAGTACTTTTGCCTCTACGAGTACTTCAGAACAAGCCATACCTTTAACTGTAGCTGCCACAAATCTGAATGCTTTAGCTACAAAAAAAGAAAATGCGTGGCTTCATCATGATGCTGATGATGTCCAAGTAGAAGAAGTAGAACTCTTAAAACCTTTATCTGAATCTGAGGATGAAGAAGGCACAGCGGACTTTGATTTGGGAGCTTTCCAAAAGGAATTGGCAAACTGGGCAAATGACATACCTCATAGTAGAGTAAATGATCTCCTGGTGCTACTGAAATCCTGCCCAACCTTGAGGGAATTACCTTCAGATTGTCGAACTTTACTCAAGACACCACGACGCACAGATGTGGTGGAAATGGGTAGTGGATTTTATGCTCATTTAGGTTTGGAATGTCAATTAATGGACATTTGTATGAATAGTTGTATGGAAGTTGGTAGCATTACCCTTCAGATCAATATAGATGGCCTTCCTATTTCAAAGAGCAGCAGAAGTCAGGTATGGCCCATTTTAGTAGCCATTGTAGAATTCCCTGAAATTGACCCTTTTCCTGTAGGTATTTACCATGGAAGTGAAAAACCAGCCAGTTGTGATGATTTTTTGCATAATTTTGTGAAAGAATTACAGAGTATTCTGGTTACAGGAATTGATATTAATGGCAAGGTTATTACCGTTGCAATTCAATCATTTGTGTGTGATGCTCCAGCCCGTGCATTTGTGTTGCAAGCAAAGGGACACACGGCATATAACAGCTGTTCAAAATGTACTGTTGAGGGAGAATTTATTAAGAACAGAGTTTCTTTTTTAGACTGCCATAGTAATCTGAGAACTAATGAAAGTTTTAGACAAAAAAGGGATGAGCATTACCACATCGCTACAACTCCTCTTTTAATGATTCCAAACCTGGACATGATAAATGCTTTCCCCTTGGACTACATGCACCTTATCTGTTTAGGTGTGATGAGGAAAATTTTACTTGCGTTCACTAAGGGGAAATATTCTGTACGTCTCTCGCTTCAAAATCTGAATCGCATAAGTATGAAATTAGAGCAAATAATTCCTTTCATCCCTATAGAATTTGCTCGTAAACCAAGATCACTGAAGGAATTATTACGCTGGAAGGCCACTGAATTTAGACAGTTCCTATTATATACTGGCCCAATAGTTCTAAAAGACCAAGTGAGTAACACGGTATATCAACATTTCTTGTGTTTACATGCTGCTACCAGAATTCTGACTAGTAAAAAGTTAATGTTTGAGCATGCTAACTACGCAGAAGAACTTCTGCTATACTTTGTAAAGAACTTTCATGCACTGTATGGAGAGGAAAGCATATCCCACAATGTCCACAACCTACTACACATTGCATCTGATGCTAAATTATTAGGACCACTTGATACGTTCAGTGCATTTAAATTTGAAAATAAATTGCAAGCTATTAAAAAGCTATTAAGGAAACCAGATAGACCTCTGCAGCAATTATGTCGTCGGTTTGCAGAACAATCATTCTCACGCAAACCGCAAAAAATGTCAAAAACTAATGATGTAGAGGGTGCAGTTATTACTAAATATTTGCAACATCATTTGCCTATGGGTTTTACAGAACCGGCATACTCATATTTAAAAATTAAGGGTTTAAAAATAACTGCTAAATCACCAAATGATTGTGTCGTCATGAAGTCAGGAGAAATTGTCAGAGTTCTTTTTATTGGAACATTTCTTGGAAATATGGAAATTCAGGGGCAAAAGTTCGAAACTGTGGAAAATTTTTTCCAATGCCCTTGTGACTCCGTAAAAATTAATATCTACCAAGGGTCAACCCTATCAAATGTTACCAATTGGTCTGTCTCTGATATTAAAACCAAAGCAATGAGGGTGCCTATGACTCCTGGAGGAGATGTCTACTTTGTGGCTGAATTACAGAGCCATCTTGATTAAATGTGTCACAGAAGTTGGTATTAAGATGTAGGTATTTACAATTCCCTGGTTAACCATTCTTCTTCCTTGAAGCTCATATACCATTTTTTACTAATAATATTTCAGAGATGTGGTTAGTAGCAGAGTTAGCAGAAGATGATGGGTCAATATTTAATGTAGTGCCTGAAGGATGGTTAAGGGAGATGGGGGGGATTAAGTTTGTCCTTTGGCCTCCAAGTAAGACCTTAAACATCATGGATGCTATCAGAAGGCAAGTCGAACCAGAAGAATCATGGCTGGAGACACTAACACTGGATATATCACCTACTGTTAGTAAGTAATATTACAATACTATGCAACATATTTTAAATGGAGATTTCCATGTTCATTCACTAATGCACTGGGGTTTTCCACTCTTTACATGTTTAAAAGTTGACAAAAAGTATAGATTACTAAAAAAAATTTACTCATGTATCCTAAGTTTGAAAAGTGATAGTAAATTATACAAATTTGTTCCACAAAAATCAATTCGAGGTGATCACATTTGGGTGCAGTAATATATTTCACTTGTGTGTTTGTGATTCAGGTGATTTCCAGCATGCAATAAGGCTTGAAAGTTTGGCCATACGGTTCAAATCATGCCAGAAAGCATACCAAGTATTCAATGATGCCATACATAGGCAAGGCAGGGTGAGAATCCCTGCAAAAACAAAATTACCGGGTGAGGAGAGCACTGAGGATGAAACTCTTCCTGGTCAAACAAAAGAATTACTCCTCCCCCCCCCACCATCCATGACAACTGAGGAGAGGATGGAAACGGAACCAGTGCCTATGTGGCAAATGGAACAAAGTAAGAATATACTGACATGTTATAGTAATGTTGTGAACCATAAAGGAAACTGAATTTGGTGCTAATAGATCTCTATAGGATGATGCTTGTGAAAAATTATTTCTGAATTTTAATGGGAAATTTCTTTGAATGCAAGCGTTTATGATAGTATCAATTAAATTTCCATGTCTTCCAGGTATGGAGATTAATGAAGTCACAACTGTTTTGCCCCCAGAGGAAGAGAGTGAGTATTAATGACATTACAAACCTGAGTTGTTTCTTACCATTATCCATTGTTCATCACTTAAAAATGTAAAATTTTCTCAAAGATCAATTTTCAATTTAGAAAGCTGTATTCTTGCTTATGATTAAAAGTGAGATTGGTTTTCAGGCATAAATCAGAAAGATGTAAATAGTAGGCTACATCATTTGGAAAAAGACATGGCAGCCATAAAAGAAGATGTTGCTGAAATAAAGGAAACCACTAGGCTGATTTTAGAGCAGCTAATGAACAGAAATTGGAATGAGAGAAATGGGCAAATGGGCTATGAACCCCCAATGCAACTACCAGCACAATCGAAGGAGCAGCTCCTTGAATTAGAAGATTTATTAAAATCCAACCAAGACTTTGGGGAATACTTGGTCAGTTGCCTACTTTTTACCTTATAGCATAAATTGAAAGAGATTAACTTACCTTTAAGAAGATATATTTGTTAACCCTAGATAACTGATGGTTTTTATTTACAGATGAACATGATGTTAGAATTTAATACGAAAGACCTTGGTCAATTTATTCGTAAAAATTTGGCCAAACTTATGAAGAATTCTGTGGCAGTGAATTATACATGGCTTGGGACAGCAGACAATAGAAAGGATCCTTTTAAAAACCTAAAAAACATCATCACCACATTGACAGGTATTTAATGAATTTTTTAATAATTTTCAAATGAATTTGTCAAATTTTCACCTGGAGGTATCATTAACTTCATATTTCTATACCAATGCAGTGTCAGCACGGAAAAAGGGGCTATATGAAGACAAGTTATTTGTCAGAGAGATTTCTAACTGGTTGTACCAGAGTAGGAGGAGGAAGGAGCAGTAATACCCCTGGCAGAAAAGGATTGTGTGGACAGAAAGAATTGCAAGGACAAGGGCTGTTATGGTACATGATGTACACTGAGTACCCATACAGCACGGGGTGTAAAATAATATTTGTAATACATAATATTTTCAAAAGTAGAGAAGCCATGTATAAAAATCTAAATATTAGTAAGAACAAAGTTGCTCACTTTCAGTAAAACATGAAATTGCTTAATACATGTATACTATTTTGTTAGATAAACATGAGCTTTCGTCCCAATAGGTTAAATGATTTCTTCGCCCATTTCAAACTAACACATCACCATGAAATTCACGTCACTTTTCATGCTAACTTTGTACATTTTTAATTATTATAAATGTGTCATTTAACCGATTTCTCTACACATGGATAGATCTCAAACCTGTTGTGCTTATTTTCCTCAACCCGGGAGTTTTTCGCACAAATATTTTCACTGGTGTGACAGAAGGTCATATTTACCTTTTGTTGAAATTATACCAAAAATGCCGCTACCACATTCATCGTAGGAACGTTATCTCTGACATCATTCAGTTCAGCCACAAATAGTATTGTCTTGGCAATAGAAAGTAACACTACCACATACTTAAGAGAAATTTACATTAAACATGATATTAAGTATAAAAAAAATGTCTTTTATCCACAGTATTATCAAGTAGAAATCATGTATGTAGCCACTGATAATCTTTTAAATTAACATTACCATTAGTTCGTTATCTCACCTGTAAACATTTCATTGCAGCAGGCATATTTTGCCTTATTTGGTTTTCTTTAATACACATTCGAATTGCAAACTGAAACAAGAAGGGCTTAAAAGAAAAACAGCGATCATAACCTCTAAGCCACACGACAGGCATTGAATAAGTCAATTAAACCCCGAAAGGCATTTAATAATGAAAATTAAAAAACACTGGTTCTCGAGCAAGTTCATTGTACACGACATTAGCGCTTAATTAAAACTTGAGCAAAAAATACTGAGGATAAATATAGTCATACCTTAAACTGGCCTTCGGCGTAGATTCAGTTATGCTGCGATATATTGTTTCATAATGTTCGCCTAATAAGTAATTTATACGAGAAGTAAATATAACGACTAGGATACATACAGAGAACGACCGATTTGAAGGCCGTTTTACACAGTACATTTGTTTGTACAAACTCTTCCATGAAGCAAAATGTATCGTGTAGAGCGCCAAATTGTATGAACGCTTGTGCGAATGTCTCAATGTCTGCACGGGAAATAGAACCTGTTCTAATTTCGTTAAGACAAACGTACAATCTCACGCATATTCGTTTGTACAATATCTTTTATTGAGTAAAACGACCTTTAGAAAAATTCACAACTTCCGCCGACACTTCATCAACATAGAAAAAAAATACGTTCAACATTTGAGTCACCTTAACGATAATTGATTTAAACTCAAGGAAATCTTCGACTGCAATTAGTATAATGTGTCTTAAGTTATTTCATCTGCCTAAAGTGCCTATATGGTCTTGGAAAATAACTTATCTCCATGGATCTTTTGCGCAATGACCATTTGTATATATCGATGCGTTTAGAAAGTTAGCTGAACCGCATAAATATATATATATAACAATTGAGCATCAAATATCGTATGTTGATAGCGTTGTAAGTGCCAAAATTATAATTAAAACATGGATTAACTATGAACCATATATATATATGGAAATGTACCTAAAAATATTAATATTTGAAAATCATCATTTGACTAGCGCAGAGGACTTGCAATGCCAAAAATGTGTAGAGATCGTGTGTGTGGTGAAATATATGAAGTGTAAACCTCCGTAACAAAGGATTAAGTGCTAGGAGAGGCACAGATTATGTATGTACAATGTGTACTCTTCAAGGTTGATAATTATGTACATTTGATTGTGACAATTTTTTTGTGAATAAAATAATATAATTTAACAGCAAATGTACTCTTATTTTTGCCTGGACCTAGTGTTATGTTATTTACTATTGTATTACACTGGTAATACGAAAAAATTGGTTGTAAAACAATTATATTTGGCTCAGTAATACCACCGTAATACAATTCGTAAAACAATTGTAATTTGGTTTAGTAATACCACCGTAATACAATTCGTAAAACGATTGTAATTTGGCTTAGTAATACCACCGTAATAAAATTCGTAAAACAATTGTAATTTGCCTCAGTTAATACCATCGTATTACAATTAGTAAAACGATTGTAATTTGCCTCAGTAATACCATCGTATTACGATTAGTAAAACGATTGTAATTTGGCTCTGTAATACTAATCGTAATACGATTGTATTAGCGGACATTTGACACAGTATTACGATGGTAATACAATTGGAATACGAATACCCCATTTTTGTAATACGATTGTAAAATGATTATATTACAGTAATACTTCCAAATTAGTGCTGTCTGGGATGTTGGGCAAGAAGAGGTAGGAAAATCTTTCCCTACCTCTAGGTTAGGAATCTTCCGTAGAAGGAGCAGAGACAAATGTTACTAAGAGTTTAAAATAGAAAACTTAAGCTCTTTTTGAATGAAACATAAGAAAATACTACCCACAGAGACATTGTATGCCGGAGTTTCCATGGGCATATCACTCATAAAGTAGGACACCCGGACTGATTGATTGATGAACCTTTGTTTTTTCTAATTCATTTATAAGTATAACTTACCAGAAGCATAAATACACCCCTACATACATATCGATCAAAATGTATGTACCAATTTAGAGGATACATGTTGGTGTACCTAAACGAATATCGGGATTGTCACATATTCATTGGGATCCGTTGGTAAGAATAGAATATTGTTGGCCATTTAGGTACTACTCTGATATTTCTTCAACAAATGTTTATTTCCTTTGTTACTTCAGCTCCGCATACATCGAGCTGAAAATACGGAACGACACAAATACCGTATTTATAATAACTAAGTAGGGTTTTCTGAGCGCTTCACATGTTTTGTACAAATTAGACATATATACCCCACGCCTGAAATACAGGTATCTTATATTTTTTGTATCTTGCATGCTACATTCGTTTTAAGTGTTTCTTGTCTAGAAATATAAGTGTTAATACCAAAACGGCTTAATTTCAGCAAATCTTAGGGGTAATTGTTAGCAATATTTTACGGACACCAGGCATTTACCACATTTCCTCATGTACTCCTTCCCTTCCTCGATCGATCATCTGCAGTGCAGCCACAGCGACAATAATTAATTCCTCATATTTATTTCAAACAGGTCCGTTCAAAAGGTTTGCTTCGTCCGATTCCTGCAGAAAAATATGTTAAATACATGGGTTTAAATCCACTGCATTGGATATTTCGTGGGTTCCGTGATTTTCTGAGTTTTTGTTTGGCTGCTGAAACAAGTGAACAATTTTGTTGTAGTTCAAGCGTCGATTTCAAAGACAGGTGGCCATTGAATAACCCATTGGAATTTTACCATTATCATATTTAACGTTTATTCTGCACCCAAATTTCCCCGAGATATTTTGTTTAAATGTATTATTCACCACAGGAAGCCAATATCAGTTAGGTGCGCATTCAATACTTCGTTGACGCCCGGTTTTTTGCCGGCTCGGCTGATTTCAATGTGGACGGAAAGCGTCTGGTAGCGTCACCCAGGAAAGTTCGACTTCCACGTTAAATCGCTTCCCTTCGTTCCGCGAGGGAGGCGTTAGGGATTGGTACTGAGCACGTAACTTCGATCGACACCGCATGGAGCGCTGTGCGTTCTTGAAAGTACCGTTACGCCTCGCTAGATGGCGCTGGCATCGCAACCTACCGCGCAGGCCCGCCTGGTTCAAATTTGATTTGTGCTTCATTATATATTTTAGCGTAGAGAATAGTTACTTCCACGGATACTCGTAAAATAATTATACTTACATACATACATACTTATTATGTCATTCCCTTTCCTGGTGAAGCTCCTTCAATACTTTCCTCCGGACTGTTTTAAATTAACTACTGTGACTATATCCTTAATATTTACTCATAGAAAATTTAATGTAACTTAGTGAAAACCATTTTAAGGATTTTACTACAAACAACCCGGGTTTCAACACTTCACAGTGTCAAAACCTGGGTCGTAAAATACAAAAATTAAAGTTATAAACACAAAGTTATCATTGAACATTTGGCACATATTGAACTGAAAATAATGACAATAAATACAACAAAGGCCACTAGTGGCTTCAGAAATGATGAAACTCAAAATATATATTCACTGTGTTAACTGATTACTCAATAAACTTTAGAGGAAGAATGAGAGAGAAGGTAGGTAATGGTCCAAGCATAGACTTAAAACCATTTTGGAAATGAAAGGCATAGCTAACAAAAAACATCACTTTTAATGCAAAAATAAAAACATTGATTATTGTACAGTACAACAATAATGGATTTCATCAACTTTCTACAGCTCATCATACCTTATAAGTAAACTCATTTAACGGTATCAATACAGCTTTAGAAATCGAGTTACACACGAAGAGTGAAACAGAAATAGTTGGCATATTTTAAAATGAAATTTAACATAAATATACAATAGAGAGGGGCAGTTAGTTTATACACTATCAAGCAAGACTTAATGGATGACATTTATGATAACAACAATAACTTAGTGCAATTATTACATAATGAAAGTCTTATTTACCCGGTGAAAACTCATTTATTTATCAGGTTTCATCGTGATCATAGCACACAGACATGCATAGTGAACCAAATATTCCAATTATAGTCACAAGGAAGGACTGGTGATCTTCCAGTAGTAGGGGAGGGTAGAGGTGATTGTTAGGAGGGTAGGGGGAGGGGCTTGTCTATTGCCCAAGCCAGCATAAGGTCAAGTATATGTTAATTTCAGATATTTTAGATATCACTGGCTTTGGAACAGCACAGCTGCAAGTCTATTTGCAATAGTAGAATTTTAATCTAACAAGCTTCGATGACAAAGGTCATTTCACACTCACTAACTACCACTCAAAGATAGGGGCAACATCCCTTGGACAGCTAGGAAGATCACCCATTCAAACACGAGCAGAGACAAACAATGCCTAACTTCGGTGACTAATTGGGAACTGGTGTTTCCATCGTGGCAGCTATTGCTCAAGTCTATTTGTTTCAGATATGTTAAAGCAGCACCCAAATAATAAGCATGGAAGGGATTGATGCAAGGATCTTTTTAGAAGGAAGTTTACTCTAACACCGATCAAGTAGATCCCAAAGGGTTATAGGCAACTAATAATAAGAAGCATGTTGTCTCTGCCTACTGAATCCACCCTCATGCCTATTTTAAGGGCCCTAAGTACATGGGCGCCCATACACGGGGGCACCGGGGGCCGTGCCCCGCCCCCCCTCCAAGTCTCCCAGGAAAAATTTATTGTTAGTTTTTTATTGTTTTTGCTGGATTAAATATATATTTTAGTAACAAATTTAAAAATTGTCATTCACCTAAGATGTTCCAAAAATGTACTCCTGAGACCTCAAATTTACTTAACTTTCCAGGAGAGGGCTCCTCGGACCCCCCCCCCCCTTCTTAAACCTGTCTTGCTCCCCCCCTGGAAAATACTGTATGGGCGCCCATTCCTAAGTACCCTGGGTCGTGTACCTTGTGAATTGAGCTAGTCATCATGAGTGTCAAAAAATATTGTTAAAAAATTAAAAATCTACCCACCATCACAAGATGGGTGGATTACCACAATATTCAGGGCCTCTTATAGAGTGAATTACACAAAAAAGTGTCCAGCAGATTAAAACAAGGGAAATTAATCAAGATACACAGAATTTTAAAAAAATTAATCTGGGAGAACTATGGTGCAAACAAAAAAAAGATATAGGAGCCTTGCTGTTGTGGGATTTAAACATAATAAGAACTTAGAAGGTTCTTATTATAGTGAAAACCATGTATGTATGTGTGGATATTATACAGAACAGGTGTGGCACACAATCCGGCTAAGATTTTGTTGGTTATGATGAAAAATATCTTTCTTCGAGATGTGATGATGTATTAATCCAACTTCAATTTGCATCGTACTCTGGAGTCATACTATGCTCATCTCTCTTCCAGGGTCCTTTAGCTTAAGTTACCAGCAGACCGCCCACTGGTATAACCTAACACATGCTTGGGAATTGTACATCCTCATCCCTCCTCTAGACCACCCATAACCTTTTCTCCCCCACTATCTGATGACCACTTGCCTCTACCTCTTGTTACTATTGAAGCCATCTTTGATTTACTTTGTGAACCTGATGATGTCACTATACAATGGAACCCAGGTCGTGTGTCATTTAAATGTGAAAAACCAAGTGAATAAGACTTTCTTTATGAATGACAAGAGAAATATCACACTTTCGTGCAGTAGAGTACATGGCTGAATTTTTCCCAAGGAAAAATTCAGCCATGTAAAATTTTCCCCTCACTTATCTTGAAGGAGATGAACCCTAGTTCTCAACAGTGCTCATTCCAAAATGTTGACAATGCCTCCAGAAGGATGGTTGTTGGCTCTCCAATGATAGCATTCTGGAACAGAGGGAAAAGAAGATTTAATCATAACTTGAGTTTGAAAAGCAATCAATACAGTAATACTTCATCTGACATCAGTTGTCTCCGCCATCATTGTACATGCAATAAATATTCATCTCATAGGAGCACATTATATTTTGTCATGTGTTATTGTCATATTGCATCAACAGCGTGAATCATACTCTATATTCTCAGGCGTAACTTTGTGAAAATCCATATTGACAGAGCCAATACAAACTGTAAATTTCACAACAATTTTATTTAATTTGACCGGTTTCAACACATAGGCAACATCTTCAGTTGATAATGTCATCTCAATAAAAAAGCACCAAATGCATTAATACTAGCAAAGTAGCATGCCACAACTATATCTGAAATTCATTATGTTAACACCAAAGCCATAGCCCAAGGATAACCTATACAATTTGGTACTTGAGATACAAAAATATCATCAGGAAGTGCAACCATGACGAACGAAAGACACTTGGCAAGAACTTATATTAAGTTTTTCCACTGACTTAAGACTTGCAGCAGATAAATAATAACAGTAAGCTATATTTCACCACAACTGACAAAAGTTCGCCGGATTGTGTTAAGTAATATCCATGCATAAGGCATGTCAAAACATCGAATGTATAACTTAAATTCTAATACCTTTCACAGTAAGACAAATGAACAACACAAGAAGTACAAACATACACCAAAAACATCCCCAAACAATTTCTTAACACAATGTATTAAAAGTTACAACTTTTGATACGGAGCCAGTAGCCTCTCGGCAAAATCGCTCGATGACAACCTCACCCAACAGTGGCACGAATAAATCTTTGAATGCAGTCAGAGTAACAATTAAATTAAAGCGTACTGCCCTTTCAATTTCTGATGATTTTAATAGCCACTAAATACAGCAACTCCCAAGAAAATTTGGGTCTCGGGAGAGACTTCAAGGTTAGCAACAACGAAATTCGTCATTCTGCCACAAATTCGTATTATATAACGCGGTGATAGGCTTATCACATTGCGTGTACATAATTTCTAGTGGTACATCATTAAATTGCTTCGTTTTGGACACTACAACACAAACACCGATTCATATATTCCAACCTCTTCCCGAAGAAGCGATCATTCGAGACAAGGAAATTATAATTATTTACTGAGGCATAACGTGAACTTTAATGCATTTTAGCTTAATGTTGTTATTTATGAAAACCACCACCAAATTACACATCGCACACCATAATGATGAAACAATGCCTCGACCAAAACATACTATGTACCTAAATACGAGCCAAACATACTATGTACAACCCTATATAAGAAGAACATAAATCCTGGAATGCACTAAGTATCGTGAGCGAACTGCAAAGTGACAAACACCTAAATTCGTGGATTGAGGCTACATAAGAAATTTAAAATGTCACTCACCTTTCAAGTCCCTGGTAATTTGAACCTCATATCCTCAGGAGCTGACAACACCTTCTTCTTCAAAGATTATATACACAGGATTCTTCTTCGTTTAAATAAGAATTCCCGTAAACAAGGAGAGTCTAAATAATTCCCGTTAATATCCTTCTACATTTATCTAATAACCGTCGTAGTAAACGCGCGCAAACGAAAACAAGTCGAAATACGTTAATCCCTCCCCTGCGCTCGCCGAGCAGCTTGGGGCGGAGCAGGGGAGGTAGGGGAAGTGGTTTCCCCTCATTTCCTTTCAATTTGTGTTTTTTTATTTATGTAGTTCGATCGACACACCGGAGTGCCGCCACTAGTCTCAACTTGGGCAACGTTCGAAAACGACGTAGAACGGGCTCCCTTGAAAGTCGACACTGGGTGGCGTCACCTATCAAGCCTCATTTGTGTACAAAACCTCCATTCAAGATGATGGGATTAGGGCCTAAAAAGGACGGTGGTCCTAATGCAAAATACTTTGAGGCACCAGATACGATTAATTTATTTGATGGAATACGTACGTGGCTACTGAAAAACGCTAAAAAGGTTCGTGTGTTCTGTTGATACCCAGATCGTGACTACTTTTCGTTAGTAGTCATCTTGTTTTCCCTCCCTTTTGTTTGGGCGTTTTGTTATTTAATTGTTATTGCGTGTAAAGACGTAATATTTTCCGTTGCATTGTATTTCTGCATTCTATTTTTAGTATGTTCAAACCGATCCACCAACAAACAAGGGTTTGGCGTCCTTAGTTATCCAGCTTATTCAATTTCAAGAGGACAACCTCGGTAAAAATGTCGTCAAGCCTCCCCTTACAAGGCTTCCAGTAAGTAGTAAAAATTTTTCACTCATGGCTTAGTTCCCTTTTATTAACGGATAATATACTTACATGGCACACTTTTTTCAGATGCGCTGTTTCCTTGACTTCAAGCCTGGAGGAGCCTTAAGTCATATTTTGGCTACAGTGTATAAATTTAAAACTGACCAAGGATGGAGGAGATTCGATTTTCAGGTAAACCTTTGGTCCTAAGCAATTTTTAATATTTTAATTAGGTACGTGTACGTAGGGCGTAGTAAGAGGTCTAACAGCTATCGAACCTTTTATTTTCTTATTTACTTTTGACTAAGATCTTTTACAAAATGATATTCTATTTCAGTTGTGATATTAAGTTTCCTAGCAGGAAGTAGTTTATCTAAGGCAGAAGCCAGTTGAACTTGATTTTATTTTAAGACTCCGACTTACATAACTCTCTAAAAAGTTATATGATAAAATTTCTTAATTGTTGAAAATGTTATTACTCAGCTACAAGGGAAATCTTTTGGGATAGATTCACATCTCTGATTAGCAGTTGAATTTTAGTAATGGTCGAGGAGTTTGTAACTGGAGTAAATAGATGATTTGTTCTCCTCTTTAACGTTTTGTCATTAATTGGTGGATTCAGCTGGCATTGTAGGTATGCCTCAATATCAGTATTCATGCTAACTGTGCCGAATACCTTTCCATTTTTGTATCTCATTGCCTCGACTGACCAAGTGTTTTTGAGCTGAAATTAATATATATGTTATTAGTAGTAGTGGTACATAATCATTCATGACTTTCCTGAAAATATTGGTGCAGTAAAGGTTGTTTCCAAAGTATTACAAACATCACAACTCATTGTCAGTACTGCTCTTATGTATGTGGATTAGAGAAACAACTTTTTACAGAAAATTTTAAATCTTATGTTAAAAGGAAATGGAAACTAACTCACATGTTGAGTCCAGCGATTTTTGCTTGCTAAAAGAAACCACAAAACATAGATTCCTTTGATACTTTTTATCGAAATTTTGGTTTGTCTGAGGGCATAGTGATGCATATTTTTCCAATTGATAAATACTTTGAAGTATGATAGCATTTTTTTTAGTTTAATACATGGATGTGATAATAGTAAACAATATTTGGTATAATTCTAGCATAAATGATCATGCATGATCTTGGGTGCAACTTAATTGCTTAGCGTGCATTATTCTGTGGACTTGTTGGTTTTATATTGTATTTCTACTTCTCAGAGCCCATCCAGGATGGATAGAAATGTTGAAATGTTCATGAATGTTGAGAAGGCCCTCATTGCAAATCGCTGCCTGGTGATGCCATGTGTTTACATCAAACCCGAAGTGGACAAAGCTACTGCAGGTCGCATTAGAGATGTGATTAAGAGGCACCAGGGCTCTATCACTGGTATGAAATTAGTTTCATAGTATTTTTCCTCTTAAAATGTTTTTGTACACATATATGTAACTGGTTATGTGTCAGCAGTACCATAAAAATTTTGTATTCATATGTTGTGTTGTAGCTCATGAGCTGTAATTTTATTGGACATATACATAGAGATCTGTGAAAGCATAAATTGGCCATGATAATTCATCTACATCTACATACTACCCCGCAAGCCGCCTCAATAGGCGTGTGGCGGGGGGTATTAGGACACCAGCCGTTTACATATAAAAAGGAAACGCTCTATGAAATTACGCCTTGCATTTATTAAAGTCCCTTATTGTTCAGGGGAAAAACGAATTCCCATACCTATCCGTTCGGCAAAATATCTCTCTTAATTTATCGTTTCTGTCGGACCTGGAAATATAGTGGGGTTCTAATATGATGTTCTCCCTGTCGCTCTGAAAGATATCTATTCTCAATTGCTCAAGTAATCTAAGCCTAGCGCGCAGCCTCCGAGTCTCTAGCGGCTCCCAGCCTAATTCGTTTAACATCTGCGTAACGCTGTCTGTACGCCCGTAGCAGTTTTTGACGAATCGCGCAGCTTTCCTTTGTATTTTATTAAGTTCCCGAATTAATTCTTTCTGCACCGGATCCCATATGCTTGCTGCATATTCAAGGTGTGGCCGGACGAGTGCGAAATAGCACCTCTCTTTTACTTTTTCATCTGAGAATCTTCCCACAATACGCTTGACGAATCCTAGCTTCTTCAGAGCTCTGCCACAAATATTTCTTATATGTGTTCCCTACGATAGGTTTGAGGTTATCGTAACTCCCAGATACTTAACTACATCTGTCGCCTTTATCTTAACGCCATCCACAGCATATACACGGGGATAGTTGGACGACCTCCGCAAGAAATGTACCGCCGCACATTTGCTCAGATTAAGTTCGAGTCCCCACTCTTGGCTCCACACATGAACGTTGTTTAAATCCGATGATAGAATTTCAAAGTCAGAGTGATCATTAATTTCGCGATAGATGACAGCGTCGTCAGCAAATAAACGCATTTTACTGCTAATTCGAGAGCATAGATCATTTATGTATATAATGAACAAAAGGGGGCCGATTACGCTTCCTTGTGGGACACCTGATGTCACTTTAACTGCATCAGAGCTAATTCCGTCAAGAACTACTTTTTGCTTACGATCACTCAGAAAGTCGCATATCCAGTTTACTACTGTTTCGTTTAGGCCGCATGACTGTAATTTGTATAAAAGTTTGTTGTGAGGTACCGTGTCGAAAGCTTTCTTAAAATCTAGGAATAATGCGTCCACTTGTGTTTTCGATTCACCAGATTTGAGAACGTCATGAAGAAAGAGCGCGAGCTGTGTTTCACATGATCTACCTTTCCGAAAGCCGTGCTGACAGCCATGAAGGAAGTTACGACTGTCCAGGAACGTCATGATATTGCTAACGACGATATGTTCGAGTATCTTGCCTATAATAGACGTTAATGAAATTGGTCGATAGTTCCCTGGGTCATGTCTGTTTCCCTTTTTGAATATCGGTGTAACGTTTGCAATTTTCCAGTCTATTGGTATCTTTCCTTCAGACAATGACTTCTTGAATATTATGTCTAAGAACGGTGCGATCTGTGGCGCTAATTCCTTGAGGACACGCGCGGGTATTCCCTCCGGACCCGGAGATTTACTATTTTTGATCGACTGTAGCTGTTTAGTTATCCCATCACATTGAATAGTGATTTCTTTCATCGGTTCCTCAGTGAATGAAATGTCGAAATAACATGGAGTATCGTCTGTAGTGTATACACTTTCGAAGTGGGAATTTAACGTGTTAGCTTTGTCAATATTATTGGTGACAAGTTGGCCATCTTTATCAAATAACGAATCTACGGTTGAAGATTTTCCCTGAAGCTCTCTCGCATATGACCAAAAAGATTTCGGATTTTCTTCGAGTAATTCACCAAGTACTTTTTTCTTGAAATTTCGCAATGCAGTACGCATTGATTTCTTGGTTTTTGAGCGTTGTGCAGCGTAACTTTCTTTTGCTTCAAGTTCCTTCGATTTGTCACCTAACGTAATGGACTTTTTGAATAAGTTGTACAGTTTTCTCTGTCTCTTAAGGTCCCTCCTAACATCATAGTTATACCAGCGAGGTTCTTTACTATCACATTTCAATTTTCGCGGAATATATTCGTTGATTCCCTGGCGTAGAATTTCTAAGAAATATTTCCATGATGCATCAGTGCTTTTGTCCTCTGTTTTAGCTACGAAGTCAGTGTACGAATCATTAAGCATCTCGCCAAATTTTATGAAGTTGCATTTATCAAATAAATAAATATTGCATTTCGGTTTTACAGCTGACTCTACTTCAAGTTTTAAGGCTGCAAAAATTACTCTGGGATCACTTATGCCATCAATAATATCGAGTTGTTTTATCAACCTAGGATGGCTTACTGCAAAAAGGTCTAATATTTTATTTCCTCTCGTAGGCTTGTCAACTACTTGGGCGAGTGAGTGCTTAGTAAGTGTGTTGAGTAAGATCTCGCTGATTTCCCTATTCCTTGAATTTGGCTTTACAGTGTAAGAATCCCAATTTATAGATGGCAGATTAAAATCTCCCCCAATAATGATTACACTTTTACTGTCTCTCAAAGTAAATGCGGATATTTGATTTTCTAATTGGTAAATAATATCAGCTTCGGAGTTTGGAGGTCTATAAAAAGAGCAAACATGTATACTCCTTTTGTTTCGTTGTTTAATTGTACACCATACGCTTTCTATTTCATTATCAGTTATTTCATGGGCGGTGCTGTGTAAATGTGATTTAACTGCTATAAAAACTCCGCCTCCTGTCCTATCGCTTCGATCGCATCTGTAGATTTTATATCCTGGAGGAAAAACTTCGCTGTCACTTATATCCTCTGTAAGCCAGCTCTCCGTTCCTTGGTATAATTGTGTGATAGGTGACAGTATTTCTTGATTTGTTGTTGAATGAGGCTCAGGTTGAGTGTTGAAAGACAAAAAATTAAGAATACCAAGTGCTGCTTACATTAGCTTTTAGAACCCTTTCACCCAATCCTATCCTGTAGATTACAGCATCCCTTGACCAGTTGTGCTTTTCATAAATCTCCAAAATGTGTGAAATAATCAGTAGAATGTACACACTTCTATACCCATAACTCTATTACCTCACATCGTGGGCACAACCCAAGAGCTTAGTCATTACTGCTTGGATCTCATTTAGTAATTCCATCCATGATGCCCTATCCTTGCATGCCTCTTTCTTGTTGTATGTACATACATGCTCCATTGTTCTTAAGATTCCAGTGGGCCGGGCCCTGGCTGCAACTATGTTGTTTCCCCATTAATTGGATTCAACATAGCAAACGCCCTCGATGAAAGGTTTTTGTTTCGCCCTGGACAACCGGCTGCAACTATGTTGTTTCCTCATTAATTGGATTCAACGTAGCAAATGCCCTCGATGAAAGGTTTTTGTTTCGCTGCTCATCTGCCCCTTAGCCTATTCATGACTTTGGGGTCGAGTGTTTCCTCTTCCCTTCCCTCCCTATCCTTTTTACCTCCCTATCCACGCAGCCTCTCCTAAGACCTTGGGCAAAAGTGAAAACTTGAAACTGGGTGAAGAGGTGGTCCTGCGCAGAGAACCTGCTAACCAACTGTTCTTAAGACCTCTTAATATTCCTCTTCTTGTGGGTCCTCCCAGCACATTCACCCATGAATTTCTTAGGATAAACCTTCCTCTCAGTCTTTACAATCCTCTATCATAAATTCAATTTTTTTACTTAACTTAAATTTGAACTTAAAAGGTGATACCTAGGGAAGGGGGAGAGGGGAGATTGAGGAAAGGCTATATGTACTTTGTAAAAGTTCTTCCCAGAACTTTACTGGTTGTTCATAAATATCATGCTAAACTCATTTGGCTATTTTTGCATTTGAGAGTTGGGTTGCATGTGGGAACAGTGAAAACTGTTCACAAGCCAGCATTGTCTCTCACAGAGATGGAGATATGTGATAGCAACTTTACACGTTGACCTTAAAGTAAATATGGTAAAGTGATCATAATAAGTTTTCATTTAATGAATTATGGAAATGCACTTGAGATGTTCATGGTGAACAGAATGGAAAGAGTTCTCCACCATGACTACCACCTTCCCACTAGCTGTTTTTTACTATGGTGCTGAAATCATGCTTTGAGAGGATATTAAGTAAATTCTGAGTTGCAAAAGTATGTACAAGTAAATCAGAATATGACGGTGTAGTGATTTTGAACAGGCCGAGTACTTAGCCTATGTGAATTTAGTAATTAATTAATTAATTAGTGCGTAATATGTAACTGATTTATTCTTGCATGAATGCAGTAAGTGCATTATATGCAGTGGATGTAGTCCACCTCTACCATGCCGTGGTGGATTCTCGAAAAGATGGATAGATCCCTTTCTTTCAAGTAGCTTTAATAAAAGAAGAGGCCCTGATGAGAACTTCGCAGACCTTTCTCCCTTTGTCGCTCACCCATAAGCAAACACAAGCCCAGAACTCTACCCCTCCCCTCGAAAATAATCTGTCCGCAGGTCAAATTCTGCCGTCGTCCCTCGCACGACTCTTCCCGGTCCCTTGCCATCTGTGAGGTGGAAGGGTCCCAGTTCCGGTCCGATTGTTTATTTCCCTCCCATGTGGGGGTGGTTCGGCCACATTGTCATATCGACGTCAACTCGGGACTTAAAAAAATATCCATCCCGAGGTGGAAAGAATTTTTTGTCCAGCACTGTACCACCATTAAATTTGAATTCAGCCACTCATAATTTTTTGTGGGAATTAGGCTCAAGGTTGAAGTAAAAACTCAAGAGCCTAGTTACCAGTAACGTATTAGCAACTTCTTGGCAGACTTGATTAACTTTCTAATCTCTTGACCTTTCAAACTCTCTCTGCTATTCAGTGTTTAAACTCAACTAAGTTAAGATTATGTATTTAAAACTATATAATGAAGAAGAACCCAAGTCAAGGAGATCCCTCACAATGCCTGGGCTGGATAACTTTCTTTGACAATGTTTCTTAGGCTTTTATGAGTGGAGTAATTTATTTTCAGGTATATATGAACTCTAAATGTCAGATGTTGTTGGTAATTGTTTACATGCCACTATGGGTAACTGTGAAGGAAATTAATTTATTTAATTTCCTTTACAGTTACCCATATAAATTTAATTGTTAAAAGTTAATTATGAAGAATAAAGATTATTTCCACTTCTTCAGCTCAAATTAGGTACCTCTGTTTACGTTAGTTTCATTGACTAGTTATAAGCCTCTAAATTTTTAATATAGTAACATACAGATTGTCAGCTAGTAAAAAATATGTTTTCAAATCCTGAATACAATGCATAAAGAATCCTTTGTTTGATAATCAATGAAAATGGTCATACTTTTTTTTTCACAGATGTTGATGAAGAAGCCACACACGTAGTCTATCCCGCCAGTGATCCATTGGAGGAGGAATATGCTCGCCCAGCTCTCAGGCGAGGAGATCGGTCGGTGCTGCTCCATTGGTACTACTTCCCAGACTCCCACGATACATGGTTGAGTCCCGTCTCACCTCCGGATCTAGTGCCCCGCCTCAACGAGACACCATCTGAAGCAAGGGCATTGGCACACACCCATGCACATTCTCCAGTCCCGGCTGGCGGGTCTTCTCCTGGGCAGGGTGGTGGCGGAGCAGCTGCCCCACTTCCTCCCGTCTACACACTGCCAGCAAATGCCACGGCTACGGGCCTCGTTACGTCGGGGCTCAAGAGTGGGCCATGGAGGGTATGTGATCTGATGTCTTACTTAGGTTCATTAACCTTTAAACACTGGATTTAATTGTCCTTAAAAGTCCCTCCCTGCCGGATTTAAATTGGCCCTTTTATAGTTTTCATGTTCAGCAGAGAGAAGCACCAAATGGCATGCCAACATTGGCACTTTCGGTGTTAAAGGTTAATTTGACCATTCATTCAAGGTGATCTTCCAATGAATGTTGGTTGGTTCAGGTACCGTTCTTACTTAATGTTCAGCGTTGTGATTTCTTCGTCTATTCAAATCTAATTGCATCTAAGTCACTGTATATATCCTATATTATCCTCATACCAAACTCTTCACATCTACTGCTTTTGTCCAGTCTTTGTCTACCTCTTTCCCTCTTGCCAAACATTGTCCCCTCCATTAAGCCTGATTTACATGATCATTTTTGCCGTCCCTCGGCAGGGATCACTTTAGGGATGCTTTCCGTGATCACTCAAATGATAGGGAGAGTGATCACTCAAGCTATCATTTTCTGATTCACACGATCACTTGCGTCCTCCCAGAGTGCATCATTTTCGCACCCGAGATTTTCAGTGCCAATCTAGTTTATGATGCACTCTGATTGGCTAAATGACGGAGTCAGGGACGGCTCGAGGGACGGGAAAAGGGACTGCTCAAATGATAAAAAAGTGACAGGGATCCCTATCACTGCAGCTATCCCTGAAAGTGATCGCGAAAACCTTCATTTTGAGCAATCATTTGAGCTATCACGTTATCATTGAAGCTATCCCTGAAAAAGGATAGAAAAAATGAATGTGTGAATCAGACTTAACTCTCTTTAGCTGTCCATTACCCTTAATTTTACCAAGCTGCTACTCCATCTGCCTCCTCAATATCTCTCTCCCACCAATATACCATATCAGCCAAAATGTAGCACTATGTTTTTTTTCCAATTTGTTTCTTACCTTAGAAAGCTATGTTTTCATTAATTCCGAGTACTTGTAAGTTTAAAAACATGAGTGTGCACAGATAACTTGTCCTCGCACTCATTTCATGTTGCTTCATTGTGAATTATTTGGGGGTCATAAGGTGATGTTACAGTGTGCTTCTCTAGGAGAAAATTATAAATGTATAAAAATGAAGTTTTTCTCTTTTCTTAATTTACCGCAAAAATACTCTGTGATTTCCTATATTCGAGCTAATGCAGTATTTTCTTCCTCCATATTCAACACTTCCTCCTCATGTTTCCCTCTCTACCCAATCTAACCTCTCCATTGTTCTTCAAACCCATGTCTTAAGGCCGTTTTACTCGGTACATTTGTTTGTACAAACTCTTCCGTGAACTCTTGCATGAGGCAAAATGTATCGTGTAAAGTGGCGAATTGTATGAACGCTTGTGCGAATGTCTCAATGCCTGCACGGGAAATAGAACCTGTTCTAATTTCGTTGAGACAAACGTACATTCTCACGTACATTCATTGCACAAAATCTTTCATCGTGTAAAGCGGCCTTTAGAAATCTTCAATCTACACTCATATTCTCCTCACTGACAAAGTTTCAGAACCATACAATGGTTCTGTAAGAATGTTACAGTCCATATTAGTCTTCACTAGTCTTTTCTTTATCCTCTACAATTCCCTCCTATTTGTATGAAGAATTTGCTGGAGCAATTATTCTCTTGAAATCTAGTGGCACTAAACAATGTCCTCCAAAATCTTTGAAGGACAAAGGACTTTGAGAAAGTTTTCTCATAAAATTAAAATCGTTTCAACATAATACATACGTATTTATTAATAACTTTTTCCAATTATGAACAGGCATTCACAAGAGTATGATAATTTTAACAAATTTTAAAATTATTCATGTTTTGTGTAATTATACTTACTTAAGATTTAAGTGTCCAGTGAAATAAAGATTGGATTTGTGTTACTCTCGGAATCGTAGTATTATGTTAACTTAAAGGCCTCTCAAAATATGGCGTTGTCTGTAATCATCACAGATTGCCACCAATCACAGTAAAAGCGAATGAAGTAAATGGTTCAAAAATGGAGAGGTAAGTTTGTATTTCGACTTTCGTGGATTTCAACTTACGCGGAAAGTTTTGGATCGAATTATCCACGTAAGTCGAGTCCACTTACTGTATACCGTACTTCTCTGAATATAAGCTGCACCCCGTTTTTTGGGGTTTCAAACAGGGAAAAAAGTTAATATACGAATTTAAGCCGCACCATTTTTAGTGCATCCTGTACTACCGACAGTATTAGCAATTAGAATTTTATATTTCTGCAAACCACAATCCCTGAAATTCAAGGTACAAGAAGTGGATTGTGCACGTTGCCCCTGGAGTGATGCAAGTGCAAAGCACATCCGACGAACAAACTGGAAAATTATCAGTCCCTTGAATTTCGTTAAGTAGAGGTTTTATTGTGTATCTATTTACCATATGATATAACTTTCACGTATAGGGGGATACCTCTTTGAATATGCCTCCTCCTTTTCATCATAAGTATATCTATCATTAGGTATCATTGTTACCTACCTAGAGAATTGCTAGGTTTTTCAACAATCCCTATCTGAAACAACGTTAAACGATGCAATATTTCCCATAAGAAACAATGTAAAAAATTAAAATCGATTCCAAACTTACCAATTCTTCATTTCAGCGCAATAACGATTTCCGCACAGCACAGGGATAAAAGGCTGGGAAAATGGCATTATTGAATGTAGTGTTCAAACTAAATTACGAAAACATTTTAATGGTGAAACTTTGTTATTTTCACTCACAAAAGAAATTTTGGAATTATTCTCTATCCTGGCGGAACGAAAACTACAGGTGGTAGGAACTTACTGTTGACATTTAAAAATACAGGGGACCTGGTTGAAAGACGTTATCAATGGAATAATGCTAAAAAATGGCCCTTTTCCTTCAAAGTTGATGTGTTTTTATGGAATACTTCGCATCATCCCCCGCTGATTTACGGCGTATTTTAGTTATGCGGGCAGCCGAACAGATGGCGCCACTAGTCAGAGAGATTCATATCTCAGATGAAACAAACTATGAAGGCATTTTCAAACAATAAGCACTGGGTTTCCCTCCTATGTTTCCGATATTTAGTGCTTTTAACGCCGGTTTTCTTCCGAGTGAATAGAAATTATTTCCCTTCACTGCGGGAGCGTGAGCGCACGTACGCAGTGAAGGGTAAAAAATTTCGCTCGCTGTGATCGCAAAATCGCAGGAAATCAATTAAAATAGTGTGTGAATGAGGGAAACCCGGTGCTGTGTACAAAATTTTCGTAATGTCGTAATCATTTTTCAGGTACAGTATCACCATCGACGATTTACTGCAACAGGGCGGGTTTAGAAAACTTCCTCTTACACACTAATTTAACACGAAAAACACATTTTCTATTCACCTCAAACAGCAGTGAATCAACTTTTTCTACCATTAATTCTACCTAATGGCACCACGGGATTTTCAGGTATTTTTCACGTAGATATCTGCCCCTGGATCTACCATTCAGAATCATACACTAACATTGGTTTGATTTTTCAAACACCCGATGCATTGCCCCCAATAACAGCGTAATAAATAATAAGCAAATATAACAAATAACGCAATAAATATTTGCTCAGGTGAACCTTTTACACTCGCTTTGGAGAGTAATGCCTAACTTTTCTGCCAAATGGAAATTACGCATCAGACACGCCGAAGTCCTATTTCTTATTCATTTATTGTGGTCGTGCATAATTTGAACGATGATATCGTGAAGCACTGATTACGATTAAGGGTTTAAATTGTTGGACAACGTTATCACGAAACAACATTAAATGGGACAATGTTAAACGAGGACACACTGTTTTCTCCCATCAAGTCCATGTCTTAGCTTGTGTTATTGATAAAGTTTATTTTGTTTCTTTATAGGTTGGTGCTACTTGGGTCCTAGATTTAGACCAGTACAATGAATGGATGACTGAGGAAGATTATGAAGTAGATGAAGCTGGCAAAAAGAAGGTGCACAAGGTATGTGCCTGGCTTATATTTTTTTGTGAATGGTTACGAGAAAAGGTTTGAATGTGTACATATAAACATGAATTCAATGCATTCCTCAATGTATTGTGATTGTTGGCTGTATTGCTTGTTCAAATTTGGCTTTCATGATTATTGTTTGAGAAATTTTAATGCTGCATTGCCAATTCCTTTGAATTCATCTTCAATTGCTTTTTCTGTTTTGGCATGAAAAATATAAACATAAAAAAGTCTGCTAACTAGTGATACCTGCAGTGATAACACTGCGGATAAGCATAAATAATCATCTTTAGGCTGTACATTGTTCCCACTCATAGCCTAGTCCATATTGGTTTCGAAGGATCATTTCTTTAAGTTTCTTTTCTTGCCATTTTTGAGATTTTTATTTCTGATACATCTGAGTATTTTTGCTTTGAATCATGTAGTATTAATGTCAGATTTCATTTTCCACATATTTCATGGAGGATCACCTGTAACTACTTCGGTTAAAACAAATAAGAAAGCATACTTTGTTGTTTTTGTTGAGGTTGACTATTACAGTAAATTACTGACAACTAAAAACCTTATCCAAATTTAAGGATACCAGGGCTAGCCACGGTGTACAGAGTCACCAAGTGCACAAAAGTGCAAAATTCCATTAAAGAAAAATCGTTTGCCTTTACTGGGACTCAAACCCGGAACCCTCAATTTAGATTGACTTCATTACATTAGTATTCAATTTCCTGTGAACCTTGGATTATTATATCAATATTTCACATCCATGACATTTTAATAAGTCAGTATAACTATATGATACATTTCCTAGGTTTCTCCCACTTTTGCCTTCAAGCCCATTTTAAGTTTAGATAAGCAAGTTTAATTTGTAGGAAAATAGTGTTCAAGGTAGGATTGTATTATTTGATAGGGGGAATTATTTTCTTTGTGAAATGAAATATGAAAACGATAGCATTACATAATTCCATTTTAAGGTGAGGCCTGTATGAGGGCCATGTAAATAATAGTTATTTGGCATTGTGCCATGGTATGATTACCACTAAAAGGATGATTTTAATTTATTCAATGTTATACATTTGTTTTCCTTCAGCTGCGTTTGTCGGTGGAGGATCTGATGAACCCTGGTGACCCCATGACTCCAGTGACCCCAGCCAGTGGAGGCCTTGGGGCTGGTGCAGGCGCCAATTCAGCTGGTGAGAGGGGGAAGAAGAAGACGAAAAGGAAACGCTCACCATCGCCCCCGCCACCTCCTCCCCCAACTAAGGGTCAGCCTGGGAAAAGGAAGAGGTGTGGACTCTCTTTTATTTTATCTCACGAAATATATAACAGTGGAAACCAATGTCTATGTTTAACCCCTAGATCCCCATATGGTATATGGAGAATATAGAATGTCGATATTTTGCTTATTGGTCGATATTTCAAATTTTGGTCCAAATCGGTCTATATTTTGGGCCAGGGTCTATATTTTGCCCAAAGGTAAGCTACAATTTACACTGAAGCAGCCGGTACAGCACTGCAAAGTTTGAATATGCCTGCTGCCGCCAGGCACTGATGCTCTGTTCGTCTGCTTTGTCTGGCTCAGCACTCTGGTGGTGTGACTGTGGTGAGTCTCTGCCCAGCAGTGTGCTTGCCTGGCTGCGTCTTCCCCCCTCCCTGCTGCTACTCTTCGCAGTGATGCCAATAAACTATTGTAAAAAGCATTAAAGGCCCAAAATTTAACAGAAAATATTGAATGTAAATAACTTTTGGGAAGCTGAAAGACATGATTCCAGCACTGACCGTGATGGGAGTTACATTTACTTGAATGGAAAAAAACATGTTGTTGCTATAAGAAGCATTTTTGGTTTGAGATACTAATTTCCAAATTGGACAAGATCAATTCTTATCCCAGTTTCACATAATGGGTATCTCAACTATTCTTGCTTTCATCACCTTCCTCATTCTTTACTTTTGAAGCAAGCAATACCTCATATAGTTGTTGAACCTGGTCTTCATGCATCTTGTTGAGTTGACAGTGAAGCATATATCTATGTCTCTGAATTACAGCAATCTTCAGATGAAATTAGATATTACTGGAGGCGTAAGATATTTTTTGAGACAATCCCCAAAGGATTAGTTGGGTTGTAGTCTTTATTAAGGATGCAGGAACTCTGACAAACACATCGATCTATTTATACTGGGCTAATAAACTATATTAAACAGAGGGTGCTTTCCTAGTACACATTTGCAATAAGCAGTTAGTCTTTTTATTGCATATTGATTCCAGTTGTATATGCTATAGCCATCCGTGTGAAACACACAGAATGTGCGAACAGTGCTAATGAGCACTAGCAGATGACACGTATGTTTTGGAAAAATCTAAAGAAGTTTAATCAGGACTACTATGCTTCCTGAGGTTTTTATTTCAGTCTTTGACGAAAGCCTTAATGTTGTCAATTGTAATGCATCAAAGAGTTAATGTTCACATAATCTCACATTTTACCATCATTTTTGCTGTTGAATTTCAGTGGTCGAGGGCCAGCGATTGCATCAGGCAAGAAGCACAGGGGCGGAGAAGAAGAGGGTGGAGGGGCAACCTCTGCTGGTGGAGGAAGTAACAGTAATTCTGGTGCAAATGATGACTTAACTCATGACCTAGAGGATCCATCCTCGGAACCTAATGTCCAAGAGGTTCCTGTTCCTAAAGGAGGTGAGTATTGTTTCAAATGAGGCATAAAGGCCTCGTTCACCATTTGTTCAAAATTTCTGATTCTGATTTTTTAATTTTTCTAGAGCTCTATAATAATAGGAATTTCTTATTGTTACATCATTGTTGATACTTTCAGTCAGTAGCAGGTAAAGATAGTTTGTTTTTGCTGTTTGATGTTTCTGTTCTTTCCATTATAGAGTAAAACCTCGTTAATTCAAAATTCAAGGGACCAAAATTGTACTTCGAATTTTCTGGGTTTGAACTAAACAAACTTTCCAAAAATTAACAAAAAAGTTCCTGTATTATCCGAGATAATCACCGTACAGCTAAATTTTTTGATAAAAAGGCAAAGAATATGCACTAAAATGAGGAGTAAATGGACAAAATTCTTCATGTTTATCTGATTCAAGTTAAAATTGGAGAAGTATGGGCTATCAGATGCAATCACGCAGAAAATAAAAACAAAATGAATGATTTCGGGCATGTGTCCAGTAATACCACATAAGGTGTATTTTCCACATCACCAAAATTTTTGCCGAAGACGTTTAAATTTACCAGCCTGCTCTTAGTCCAATTCCCCCAAGACTTCTCTATGATGAAGAACTGCTGCATTATCATCCTTGCCCACTGGAAGTCCCTTATCAGTTACGACCGCGAGCCAAAAGTGTCACATTTCACTCATCGCTTTCCCACGCCCTAACTTCTCAGGTGGCTCAGGACATGGAAAATACACGTTATGTGGTATTACTGGACACATGACCGAAATCATTCATTTTGTTTTTATTTTCCACGTGATTGTGTCCAATAGTGCATATTTCTCCAACTTTAACTTGAATCTGATAAACGTGAAGACTTTCGACCATAACTTCTCATTTTAGTGCATATTCTTTGCCTTTTAATAAAAAAGTTTAGCAGTATGGTGTGTATCTCAGAAAATACGGGATCTTTTTTGTTAATTTCCAGAAAGTACATTTAGTCCGAACCCGGATAATTCGAAGTCCAATTTTTTTGGTCCCTTGAATTTCGAATTAATGTGGTTTTACTGTAGTTATTTTTGCTGAATTATTATCTGGCTTAGGTTTCTTGGTCTGCTCTTTGTCTCTGCTGAGCATCACATTGAACTCTTTTACCACATTTTGTTGAAATGGGCAGACAATTTCTTATTCATCATTGCACAAATATATCTGGTCAGCAAGATGTTATTAACTTTGTTTAGGAGTGAGGAATTATTGTGTAGAGTATCTTTCACATTCTGTCATTGGGATGAAAAGTGAGATGAGTAAATCTTGATAGTCATTTACAGAAACTGCATTATTACAACTGAACATACAATTCCTTTTATTAAGGTTCATCTTCAACATCTAAGAAGGACAATGACTTGCAGCCAATCAAGGGAGGAACACTGACTGACTTGGAGGAAAATGACACCATGGACAGGGGAGAGGACACTTCAGCAGGGAAGGGATCTTCAGAGCAAGGAAATCAGGTAGGGAGGGTTTTTTTGTTAAGACATGAGATATGACTCTCCCTGGCTGGTCACTGAATCCATTCACAATGGGTTTGAATAAAACCGTAATTCATTATGGAACAGTGTAGATGAACACTTTGCACAGTTAAGTGCGTGAGTGCAAGATTTAGTGTAAATTTAAGGAAATTCACCATGAAAAAAATCTCATTTGACTTGAAAGCCTTCATCTCCCTGTTGCTGGTCGGTTGTGTAAGCCAGGTGCGTTAATCAGCCATATCTTGGTTCATAGCCAATATCTAAGGTTTTAGCAAGTTGGATGTTATGGTCTTTGGCCTGTACTGCAGACAGGTGTTATCTTTATGCTCAATAAACCATTGTAGATAGAGGGTGAACCCAGCTTTTTAGTTTGAGTCACCAATTTATGAAAGTTTTATACATAGCAAAGTAGGCCAGATGAACTTCGCATGTACAACCAGATACATGAGTACTTGATAAAAAATGGCACCATGTAGCATGTTAGCACTTTTTCTAGCACCTATGGACACGACTACATTTTAAATCCATAATCTTCTACTTATTAACTCTAATGATACATCTAGAATTGATTTCTCCTGTGAGTGAGTGATTATGTTTATTATACTTTTCTTAAAGTTGATTTTATTATGTATATTATTATAGTTAATGCTGATTTTCAATAGTTAGCTTCCTTTGAAGGTTTTCATTTGCCAGTCTTCGATCCAGTTGAAACTTATGGCCTCACTGTACATTCAAAATTGCTAAAGTAGCTATTATATTATTTTTGTACCTCATGAAATATTTTTTTTATTGACTTCAAAGAATATGTAGTATGAATATGGCTTTGAAAATTGCATGTTATCTTACTTATTCCCTTTAAAAGTAACTGAGGCAGGCGAGATATAGTGGAATGACATCCTGATTTAATGAAAAGAGAGATGGCACTTTTCCACAAATTTATTGAAGTACAACGCGTTTCGACCATTAGGTCATTTTCAAGTACACAGAGTGGTTTTGAAAAATAGGAGCTGTATTTATACAGGTCGGATGAGTGGGGGTGGGAAGTGGAAAAGGAAGGATGAGGAAGGTGGTCATGTGGTTGTGCACTTGGGGAATGGGATGGCAAGGAGTGGGGAGTGGCCCATGAATGTTTGTTCATTCATTAAGTGAATGTCTCCTTCTTGCACAATTTCCAATTTTTCCAGAGCGTCGAGTCTTCGGCCTTTCCTCTCCACGTGGGCGATCTCGATCGATTTGTGCGTTGTACTTCAATAAATTTGTGGAAAAGTGCCATCTCTCTTTTCATTAAATTATTCCCTTTAGTTGTTCACGAAATTAAAATTAATTTTTCTCTTTTTGTTTTATTAAATTTCTACACTGATGTTTCTTGCTGTGGAGCTTTTGTGAGATGCCCATCTTAACTTTTGTGTGCAATAATTTTGTCGTTTGTTGAGTGCAAGTGATAAAATTAAATGTGACTTTGCTCCATTGCCTTGTACTTGAGTGAGATTGCTCCCCTTAAAAGATTGGTAATATGTTATTACACTAAGCTATCAATTTTGAGGATACCGGGACTAGCTACGGTAGTTACCTTTATGGTGTCACCCGCAAGTGCACTTGAGTGCACTATTCCACAGAGGAAAAATTATTTGACTTGACCGGGATTTGAACCAGGATCCCTCGATCCCTCCGGGAGAAGGACGCCTCAGTAGCATAACTGGTTAAAGTAATCGGCACGAAATCAAGGGATCCGGGCTTGAATCCCGGTCAAGGCGAAAGATTTTTCCCCTGTGGAATATTGCACCCTAATCTATCTTTGCCTGTTGTCTAATGTGTGATTCAACTTGTGAATTATTTGTGCTTAATTATTAATTTCTCTTCTCACAGGATGGATCTGTTGGTGGTCGAGATGGGGGTGGGAAAGACGATGGACAGGAAGACACGGTGACTGAGCAAACTCACCACATAGTTGTGCCCAGCTATTCTGCATGGTTCGAGTATAACTCGATACACACTGTTGAGCGTCGTGCCTTGCCTGAATTTTTCAATGGGAAGAATCGCTCCAAAACTCCTGAGGTTAGTGTAATCAATGTATTCATCCCCTTAGCAGAAGAAATTCATTGTAGAAATATAGATATTATTTCGTTAATAATTTAAGTTTGTGAAAAAATAGAATTCCTGTTGCAATATGTAACAGGGTGGTTGAGAAAGTATTTTTCATCATTCTTGTTATTATTAAATTCCGGTTTTGAAACTAGTGTGGAGTAAATGGCCCTGACATGGTAGTTGTGGAACTGAAAATGTTATCATGTTTTCACTTTTGGGAAAATTTGTGAGTTACTGATGACTTAAATGTGATTTTGTATTCCATTTCATTCAGTTTTGTGTCATTGACTGGGATTGGATATAATGCTTATTTCCTCATCATTATCGGTAAATTTTGGATTTTGATGAATTTTGATCTCCCTAAATCTTTAAAATTGTATACATCATTATCAATTTGATATTTTTTCTGGCATTGATGTCAAGTCTGAGTATTCCTCGTGTTGCTTAAGCTGTGGAGGTGATATTGTCAGTTTGCTTGGTGTTACTGAAGGGGGAATGATTATTTGGGATGGAAAAATATAAAAAATATATTAGTGAGAGAAGTCAAATTAATTATCCTGGTGAGCGTTAAATTTAGAAGTTCATAATTGTCTGAGAGATAACTTGAGCTTGAGAAATGACGCAAGTGTTTGATGAATCTTTCTATTATTTGTATTATACACTAGAATTGCTGCTTTGTTTTGTTTAAGGTAATTCAGTTAAAATTGGAGTTGAAGCATATCAGTTCTCCTTAAAGATTTTATGAGGCTTATTTTTTTTTTTGTTGCTATGGGAATGTTGTGGCAAGACTGCAAGCTAGGTCAATCTTCTTCTAGATTTTAAAATCATATCTACCTCTCTCCACCTTGCCATGTCATTTGTAGGTATAGTTAATTATTGCCAATATAATGTTGGCCTTGTAGTTTTATTTGGTAAAAGTTTGAATAATTCCTTTTGAGGGCTGCAGAATCTACATGGGAAATCCATTTTTAACCATAAACTGAGTTAAAATATTTTCTATTACATTACTAGATTACTATGAGACGTCATCATACAACATACGTGAAAGGAGATAATATTTTCTTTGACCCCTTTTGCTCTCATAATACTTTCTTAAGAATTTAATTCTATCCAAATACATATACAGGGTGCGGCAACATAACTTCCTTTTTTCAAAACACAATGAAACCCATTTTATGAATCAGAATTTTTTTATTTTTTTAAATAATGTAGGTGTACATATTTAAAGTTTTGTTTTACACAGCTTTGAAAATCAAATCAGGTAGATGACGCCCCTCATTGTCCATACACTGAGTAAGCCGATTTCTGCCGTTTGTCATGACCCTTACCAGCATAGCAGCGGTTTGTTGTCAATTTCTGCACAGATGTTGGCCTTCAGGTGTTGTAGGGTCCTTGGATGGTTGACATAAACACGGGATTTCAAGAAACCCCCGGAAAAAGAAAAAGGCCAAAATCCGGGCAGAAATTGCCAACATATCCACTGCTATGCTAGTAAAGGTCATGACAAACACCAGAAATCGGCTTACTCAGTACATGGACAATGAGGGGCGTCATCTACATGATTTGGTTTTCAAAACTGTGTAAAACAAAACTTTAAATATGTACCTACATTATAAAAAAATATAAAAAATTCTGATTCATAAAATGGGTTTTGTAGCATTTTGAAAAAAGGAAGTTATGTTGCCACACCCTGTATTTTGTGAAAGACTATAAACCTTATCTCCATTGGTTATTGAAAAGTTGCAGATATGTACCTAGGAAAAGATAATAGTATTTGAGAGCATCATAATGAAATCCTCTCTTTTATTTATGTTACTGTTTAACTCATTGTCTATTTCAGTGATTAATTTTGTAAAATTTTGTCTTTTTCTCTGTTAATGCAGGTTTATTTGGCCTACAGAAACTTCATGATTGACACTTATAGGCTCAATCCTACAGAATATCTTACTAGCACAGCATGTCGGAGGAATTTGGCTGGTGATGTGTGTGCTGTAATGAGAGTTCATGCATTCCTGGAGCAGTGGGGCCTTATAAATTATCAGGTAATAATCTCTTTATTTTTTTTTCTTAAAGAGTAGAAATATTATTACTGGTGTTTTTTTTTCCCTCAAGCCTCATTCATGTAATCCATGCTTCTCTAAAGGAAGCCTTACAAAATTGTGTAGCTGAGAATGGTCACTTCACTGGTCTAAGGGTGTAGTGATTAGTAGTCTGTTTTATGAAATCACAGGAGGCATTCAATAGTCCACCATCACTGGGTGGTGCCTTAGTTATTTTCACTATGCTGGTCTTTTATACCTAGAGAAAATGTTTTCAGAAATATTTTCCATTAGAGAAAATAGATATCCACCCAGCTAATGAAGTATACATGCTTATCATGTGCATGCCACATTGCTTCATGTGTAGGCATATGTAAACAGGGATGAACAAATTAAGGATTCAAATTTTTGTCATTACAAGACGTATGGAATACATAGTGAGGTAGGCAACCCATGATGACTTACTCATCATAGGCAGGAAAAAGTTTTAGATGACAATGAAAGTTTGAAAATGTGATGGTATTTTTTGGCTAGGATTGAAAATTTTTACTGTTTTGTTCTGCCAATAGTCCAATCTATTAGTAGTTGAACGATTTCTTATAACATTGATCACGTGTAAGTGATTGTAAAAACATTGGATGATATTTAAGCTTAAAACACAGCTTTCCATCAATGATGGCATTGTATGTTAAGAAATTTGTTAAAGTATGTTTTTTTCTCTAATGGCTTTTGTTGGTGCAACAGCAGTTTCTTCCCATTTTAATTTTAGCCTAGTCTTAGAAAGCTTTTCTAAGGTAGCGACAAACATCCAAAGTGTGTCCTTAGCAGTCAACTTAGTGACGTTTAAGCTCTTGTTGCCCTGTGTATTATTAGGAAATCCAAAAAAATTCTCTGCTTTTTTAAATGAAATGGTATGATTAATAAAAATGATGCATTATGCACTGCCATGACTTTAAAAATTATCTGAAACTAATTATTGCAATCATGCTATATGATCATTTTCGGCTTCCTTTAATTTTTGCACCCATAAATATTAATTTTACCATTCTATCAGAAGTTGTTTTTTCTGCCCCTTTGGCCAATAGAATCAAATGTTTGTTTTGCTTGTGGCAAATTAGCTATCACTATATATATGTGATTAGATTTCTATGATTAAAAAGCAGCAAATTTGAATTATTAATAGGTATAATTTTTATTTTCTGTTGCTTTATTTTTTTGCCTTAAAAATTGTGGAAAATAGAAAATTTGAATCCATTTTGTTTTATATTTACTGTTATCATGTCTATTTTTTGTTGTTATTTTATTAGAGTTCTATGATTTTGATTACATGATCAACTTTCATTACCTTGATTGTGATGGAAAGTTTTTACAGGACAATACTGAATTTTGTCATATCTGAAATTTGCAGTAATCAATTCATTGAGTTGTTTCTAGCTTCATATAATGTTATCTCATGATTTAATTTTTATTTGAAAATATTATTTATATTAATGGAATTTTCATAGTTATGAAAATTCATATAAAATCAGTGTCATTACTGATATTCTTTTGTTAATTTTGATTAAATAAAAGTAATTTTCTTTAATTTCAACTAAAAATTTTTTGCTGAGACAATTTTTTTGTTCTAACATTTTTGATTGTGTCCTGTCTCGATTGTAACTTGAAAAATCAACTTAAATTGATCATTATGTTGTTCTTTGTCTTGGTGTTGCCATACTTTCAGATTGATCCGAAGGTTAATTCAATAGCAATTGTCAAAAAGGATTACTGTGTAAATCCTCCATCTAATACCTCAGTACAAATACATTTCCTTCAATTTAGTCTGAAGGATAGATGATATTAAATTGTCCTTGCATGCAATGCACTAGTTAACTTTCGTGCATTTGCAAATGGTTCTATTTTTCCCTACATTATCTTCGGATAGTCGTGGTATGGCAGCACATTTTCTATTTTTTGTATGAATCACCATGATCCTGCAGTGGAAATTTTTCTCAAAACGTGGTTGCTATCATTAGGAACCTGGTTTTATCGTGCAGGTGGATGCTGACGGTAGACCTACGCCAATGGGCCCCCCTCCCACTTCACACTTTCACGTCCTTGCTGACACGCCGTCAGGCCTCCAACCAGTCAACCCACCCAAAACGCCCCAACCGTCAGCAGCGAAAGCACTCTTGGATTTGGACGGTGCACAGCGCAGGGAAGGTGGTGCTGCAAACGCCACGGCCAGACCAAATGATTCTTCCGCCACAGACATATCCAGTACCAACTTTGGTCTCCGATTGGATCAGTAAGTATTTTGCTCTCTTTCAAAGTTACGGTTAATTTTTGGCAATGGTTTTTGACTCAATATCATTTCAATTGAAGTATAAGCTTATGATTTATGTCAAGTTGTATTCCTAGAAATTTCCCATTACCTAAGTCTCACGTTATTTACGTATTTCTCTCTTGGGAAGCTCATGCCTAATTTTTGGGAGTTTCAAATTGTTTTATATTACTTGCAAGTCTACTGTTTCACTTAGTTAAACCAAAAGTTTTATCGACATTTTTCAACAACTCATTATATTGACATTTTTACTTGATGTTTATTACACATTGCTGTTTTAATATAAGTTTTGCATGGGACAAATAAATATTTATTTTTATGGAGCAAAGGTGAACGAAACATTAACTAGGAACTGATATATCATTCATTCAAGTATTCTACCAGCTGATTGGTAGGTTCTTGGACAGTCCCCATTTTGTATCCCAACCTAATAGAAATTGTCTCGCTTTCCCTCCCTTATTAGATCCCTCTTCAATTTTTCATATCTTCTACCTCCTCTTATTTCGTCCAGAATTCCTATCCTTTTCCTTCCTCTCCCACGCTTCCCCAGTGTTCTCCCCTCTATCACTCTCTTCAGCATGCCCTCTCCTCTCAAAACCTCCTCCATCCATCTCTTCTGCCTTCTCCGAACCTCTGCCACAAGCTTCCTCTCCTCTCCGACCATATCCAATACCTCCTCGTTCGTCTTTCTCGCCATCCAGCTAACCTTCTCCATCCTTCTCCAAACCCACATCTCAAACGCCTCAAGTCTACGCACATCCTCCCTTCGCAATGACCACGTTTCAGAAGGGAGGATGTGCGTAGACTTGAGGCGTTTGAGATGTGGGTTTGGAGAAGGATGGAGAAGGTTAGCTGGATGGCGAGAAAGACGAACGAGGATATATAGGACTGATATATCAGCCACGTAAATTTTTTGTGACCTTAGGAAGCCAATATATCAGTACCTTGAGCTAATAATAATAGTCAATTCACTAGCAGACTTTGATTCATTAATCAGTTTTGAATGTTAAAAGTTATTTTTTTCTGAAATTATTTTTCCTGAGTGCTTATACATATGTGACTTTTGCTGTAAATCAGAACTTATTTGTGTGGATGTCATAATATGTTAGAAATTATCCGCTTGGTATTCATAAGGAATCATATAATTGTAACATTTTTATCTGTTAAATTACACGCTGGAAGATATTTAATTTCTTTTTGTTATGTGCTAATGTACAGGTATGCCAGGAAGCCAGCTGCTTTACGCAACAAAACTGCAGCCAATATGACAAGGGAGTGGACAGATCAAGAGACACTTTTGCTGCTGGAAGGCCTAGAAATGCACAAAGATGATTGGAACAAGGTGTGCGAGCATGTCGGCTCCCGCACCCAAGATGAGTGCATACTTCATTTTCTGAGGTTGCCAATTGAAGATCCTTACCTAGAAGATGCAGAATTAGGAGGTAATTGATCTCGGAAGCATTGAAAGACCTGTTTCCATTGTGAATATTTTTACTTTTCTATCTGAATTCTCAATTTTTATAAAATGGTAGCTAAGCCAATGCTTTAAATGTTAGATAAGAATCTCATTCTTGTGTCGTGTTTGATGACCAGGGTTATGACTGTTTCGTCAATGAAAGCTTCATATTCTGACATGATAATATAGTCTGGTTTTTTCTTGATTAAATTTCTTTGAAGATAAAAGCATTCAAAAGTGGAGAAAATCACTTTGCAAACACTCCTTTTGAAAGCCTTCATGATATAAACAACTCCTGTTTTCATTTCTGGATTTTTGGACTGCACTAAAATGGAAACGTGAGTCCTTCCTGAACAAATATGTGATACTCCATAACTGTGATGTGGGAATATGGTTGGTTATTTGGGGAAACGACTAGCAACTAAAGTCATTTGCACCATTTGTAAGTACAGTCGGATCCGGATTTAATGTCTTCGCATTTAACGTTTTTCCGCATTTAACGTTTATTTTTTGAGGTCCCGATTCATTCCCTATAAAAACAATGTAAAAATTGTCCTAATTTAGCGTCTCCGCATTCTGTGTTTTTCCGCATTCTAGGTTGTAAAAAATTACCCCGCACAAGATTTTTTACCCGATTTAAGGTTTATTCATGATGATTCATGCAAATGATTATCCATACATCAGTGATGACTATCACCAGTATTAGTTTTCAATAGGTCGACGATCCTTAAGGTTTCGCTTTAAGATGCTTGTATATGTACAATGAATGAATGTATAATGAACATACCAACACTAAGATATTGTATGCTCTTGGTAATACATACATAAATGTAAAACCGCATTTTCCCCGATAGTAAGTTTAACTCAATGATGATATGCCATATTATGCAGTTGAAATTGTCGAAATTTTCCCGGGCGCTGTGTAGAAAAAATGAATGTCGAACTGCACGCCATGTGAGAAACTTGCATGTGCAACAGCAGCTTAATTTCTCGGAGCTACAAATCATAATTGATAGCTAAATAAGGCATTCTCATTATGTCGTACCATCCTTAATATTCTCATAATTGGAAAGTATCAATATTTTGCGAAATGAAATGTCTATCTTTCGTTCGTCTTTAATGATGATTTTTCGAGTTCATAGCCGCCTACACCTCGCTTTTACAGAATAAAATGGGTAGTAAAAATGCATCGAGACCACTGAGAAATGTGCAAAAATGGAATTTTTAACGTTGATAACCATCCACACTAACATTCCCAGTGGGAATTTTCCTTAAATCCATTTTTCTTAGGAAAATTGCCAACATCTATTAGGTGCCACAGTGACGACAGTAAAATTTAACCCCAAAAAATGCCGACGTTAGCTTCATGCCATTATTAAGTTACGGCCACACAAAAAAAGGCGGGAGGGTTGAATTACAATGTGTTTTACCTGAAGGTTCAAATTACAGCATGTACGAGTTAGGGTTGGATGGTCGGTAGTAAGGTTTTAGTTAGTTGCGTAACAGATTTAAAAAATACAATGTATCGTATAGCCACATTTGAGGCCAGTGAGAAGTGGCTCAGAAAAGAGAGTTGGCGACTTCTTTGAAAATCATATGTTCCACAGCAGTCGAGTCAGAAAAAACTCTTCAACAAGACCACTGATCGACTAGTACCAGTCTCCTGGGTGCTATTGGTTTATAGAGAGCAGAGAAAAATTATTGAGGAGGTGGATAAAAATCCTCACTTAAAGAGAATTGACTAGGCCAGCGGTTCCCGAACTGGGGGTCGCGACCCCCAGGGGGGTCGCGGGCCGTTCAGAAAGGGGTCGCGAGGGCCCATTCAGCCTCACCTTTTGTAGCCGTGTAGCCTGCAAAATTCCGGAATTGACGATAAAAGTACGGTCTGGGAATGTACAGGTGTTTCGCAATTCAAAACGGGCAAGTGAGGATTGTAATTACTTTAAAAACAATATCATTTGAATGTACACATTGTTTGTTATTTTTAGGGGGTCGCGGCTAATACGTATGGGCTAAAATGGGTCGCGGAAAGAAAAAGTTTGGGAACCGCTGGACTAGGCGAAGAAGCTGTTCATGCCAGTAACAACATTGAACGACTTCATAATGAAAAGGGAAGCAATTTTAAAGGCCGCTTTACACGATGAAAGATTTTGTACAAACGAATGTACGTGAGATTGTACGTTTGTCTCAACGAAATTAGAACAGGTTCTATTTCCCGTGCAGGCATTGAGACATTCGCACAAGCATTCATACAATTTGCCGCTTTACACGATACATTTTGCCTCATGCAAGAGTTCACGGAAGAGTTTGTACAAACAAATGTACCGTGTAAAACGGCCTAAAGAGAATTCACAGCATTGGGTGTTTCATCTAAGCGTTGTAAGCACTCAAAAAAGTCCCCGTTTGAGGAACTTAAAAAGTAGCTGTTCAGATATAATTAGTCTCTCCTAAAAGTTTTAAAATTGATATTGAATTCCTGAGTAGTCAGAAGGCTAATGCATTGTATTTTTTGTTAAGGCATTTTCATTTTTGGATCATTTTTTATTTATTTTCATTTTGTCACTGAATCCAACCTTTGGGAAGAGCATATAAAACTAATGAAAATATTCTATTGTTTTATGAGACCCCTTTCAGTGACTTGAAATTATATTTTCTTTTCGTAGAAAGCTGTTCTAATCATTACAGACCCTAAAACCTCAAAAAAATGACAAGTCCTCATTTAGTGTTTATCCGCATTTAGTGTTTTAAATTTTGTCCCCCCTGAAAAACCTTAAATCAGGATTCTACTGTAAGTGTTTAGGTTGGGGGATGGGTGGAGAGAAACCTGGTATGCATTAGTCCATTCTTAACAAAAGGCATCAAGTGTCCACATTTGAATGCTCCATGCAATGAACAGAGCACAGTCCTTGAAGTGGTGGTCCACGCAGCACCCAAATAAGGATCAGACATTCAATAAAAGATATCCACCTCTGACATGATTCAAACTAATGACTTTTGGATGGTAAGCAAGTAATATAGGCTCTGCACCAATCAAATCTCCAGGAGCTATGGTGTTAAATCCATATTGCATTAATTGATATTTTATACATAAATTTCAAGCTCATAGCAGTGACTCCTGTTAGCATATGTACTAAGGTACTCATAATGTGCAATTCAGGTAAATATACAATCCATACCAAATGTCCTCCGGCCCAGATAACATAGAAATATCATGGAATTTTGCTCTTCTGATTATGCCTGGGAAAATAGGTTGGCGTAGGAACGTACAGGGATCACCTATAAATTGAGTAGTTGATGTGGAGACTGTCCAAAGAATTCCATTTCCACTCAAATGGTTGGTCCTAGATAATGACAAATTTTAAGGTTTTCTCTTTTGACAGTTATACCAAGATATTGCATGCATGCAATCCAGCAGGGAAAACTAATATTTACCGTCAGAAGGACCACTCAAACTGGAGTTGGTAAAGCAACTTCTTGGGTTGCACTTCAGAGATAAATGGGTGTCTTAATAAGGATATAAGGATGAGAATAACATAATAAATAGTGCCATTCTCTGAAAAGTGAGAACTGATTACGGGGTTTTGAGTAGGAATTTAAAGAAAAGAGGGTCTAATGTGGAGTATAGTATAATATGGTGCTGAATCATGGGCTCTCGGAAAAGAGGATGAGAAAAGACTGCATGAGTTTGAAACGTGGGTGTGGAGGAGAACACGGAAAGTGGAATGAACGGGAAGGGAGTGGCGGGTGAGGAAAGGAAAATGCTTGAGGAAATGAGGAGGCAGAGATAGGTGGTTGGATTGAGCTATAAGGAGCAAGGGTTACTGGGTAAGTGGGGCAGGAGTCGGAAGACAATAGGCTTAGGATTTATGGGTGGGGTGAATAAAGGTCAGATGAATGCTGAGCTGTTGAATAAAATTGTGCAAAAAGATATGGCCCTCACATGTGAAAGCCTGGGAGATTTTTTGTAGTCTTCCATTTTAAACTACCTTAGCCGTTATAAAAAATAATAATTTTATCTAATGAAAAATGTAATATTAAAAAAAAATATTTCAGGTGGAGCTCTTGGACCCTTAGCGTATCAACCTATTCCATTCAGCAAAGCTGGCAATCCTATTATGTCTACAGTTGCTTTCCTGGCATCTGTGGTTGACCCCAGGGTAGCTGCTGCAGCTGCCAAGGCTGCAATGGAGGAGTTTGCCAACATCAAGGCAAGTCCATTGCTGAGTTTGGTTTCAAACTTATTCAATTTTACACTTTCAAAATCAGTGATGAATTATAAACCCGAGAAGGCTTGTTTCTGTATGCCTTTGGGATGGGTAAAGGTTCAACTTTTTAAGACTTGAAATAATTTCTTGCTTTGTACATTCCATACTTTTTTATTTTTACTGACCATGGTTTTGACATACAATGTCATTTTCACTTTGAAAATGACATTGTATGTTGAATCCATGGTCAGTGGTGTAACCAAACTATCATACCCAAGTCTGGAAATAAATCACAATTCAGATAACTAGTAGAGAAATCATAATAAAGTACCATATAACAATAGATAACAAGGATGCCTAAATAAATCAATATTTATATCGGAGGAGTTCAGGACGACGAAAATACAGTAAAACCTCTCTTTTACACTTTTGACGGGGATGAAGGGAAAAAGTGTAAATCGCGGGAAAATGTAAATCTAGGGAAATCTTAATTTGTAGGAAATAGAAGCAAAATCATAGCCTAATGTTAAATTATTTTATTTTATTTAACAGGTGATGTTTAATATTTGATGGGTCACCAAATAGACATAAATAAATGAATAAACAAAAGTTAACGAAAAATAAAAGTATTCTCATATTTTAACTTAACCGCTTCCCTGACGCGCCTGAGTATACTCGGGCAAAGTTACGCTGACATGCAGGTGGCCTAATTATCTTAAGTTAAGGGGTAACATTCAGAAATTATTCAATAATTCATTAGTTATTTGGAATAAAATTTGGAGTAAAAAATATTCGCATTTGCCTCAGTTTAATGCTTCTGAATCTGAAATAAAAATTTATGAATTTTTTTTGACCATTTTTGTAAAAAAAAAACCCGTCAGGGAAGTGGTTAACTTGATTTGAGGTGGTGTCTACCTACATATCTTTGCATCAAGGGCATACATTTTTTCTTCAACAATAGTCTATGTTATCCATGCCTTTGTGTTGGCTGCATAGGTTGTAGCCAAGGTCTTAATGTTTTTAAAGCAACGTGGATTTTTGGACTTTTCAAAAACAAAGGGCTTCATTCTCACACTGCCATCTGGATTAGCTCCTAATAAAACAGTAAGGCGACCTTTGCTGAGCTTGGCCCCATGACAAGGGTCCCCTTTGAAGTCTATAGGGTCTTGTGTGGCATTATTTAAAAAAAAGACCAGTCTCATCCGCATTAAAAATGTCTTTAAGCGCATAGGCATAGCCATCAACATAATTATGCAAAGTTGTGCACTTCCAGTGAGAAACTGTTTCAGGATCAATGTAGTGTACACTTTCAGATTTACCAAAAATGGTTTTATAGAAAATATTTATATTGACTCTTGAAACGGTGTAAACATCCATTTGATGCTTTGAATTCATCAATGCGCCAAGCGTCTCTCGCAGTGGTTATGCGGCCTTATTTCAGGGGAAGACTGAAACAATGCCTTCTATATTTCTTCAAGTTCATCATATTTGGAGTATTTAATGTATTTACGTATTTTACCAATATGGTCGCAGTGCTTAGCACTTTTCTCTATACATTTATGGGTTTTTACAGTTGTGTTCCACGTGGAACCTGGTTCTTCGGTCAGGGACACGCAAGTGCCCATATTAGAGTCAATTCTCTTTGCAAAATGTTGATTTTTTCTTCAAATGATAACGATTATCTCGCACGCTTGTTTGCCATTTTAAAATATGTTTACTCGCGATTGCCGTAAGAAATTGCACATTAAATAAAACTAAGGGTGAAGTAATTAAAAACCTAAAAACGCAAGATGAATGGCATTAGTGCGTGAGTTACGAGAAATGAGAAAAAGATCGCTGCGAAGTATGAGAACAAGAGTTAACATAAATTTTAACTTTTCGCCACAATGACACCTGGTTAGTGGGTCTTCCACGCGGGGCACCACCCTCCCCTCGGTCTGCGAGCCTTCGCTCATTACCGAGGGCATGGAAGGCTGTGGGAATAGGAAGGAAAAAGGATGGGAAAGGGGGAGCTTCCGGCCCCAGAGTCATGTATAAGCTAAAGGGATAAACGGAACGCGAAACAGCATTTGACCTCTAGCGTTTGCGGCGATGAATTCTATGAATAAGAAAACATCAGATCAGCAACCCGTCGTCCAGCCGGGTCCACTAGATCGCCACAATGACAGCAGTAGTTGGCCAAATAACATCTAATTGAATATATTTATGGCATCCGCTACAATTTCAATGTGCTGTTTAAACAGCTAGTATGGCCAGGGAAGAGAATTCTATTCCCTGGTATGACTACTTTGTACCAATTCGAGAATTCCAATCGCAAGCATTACAATATCCGGCATAAATAATTTTCAGCAATGCTATCGATGTTATGTGCTACCATCAAACGAATGATTGTGTTTTTAAAGGAAACCAAATAAATCAGCATTCATACATCATGTTTAAGCATGTATTTTATCCATATTTAACATTAATCACGCTCGAAGGGTAGCCAGTTGAAGTGCGCCAGCTGCCATATTTCTTGCCTTCAAATGTTGTAAATGGTGGGATTTGAAAGTGTAAATATCGGGATGAAAATACATTGTAATGATGCAAACATTTTTGGGACTGGGAGAAAATGTTGTAAATCACGGGAAACTGTAAATTCTGGGAATGTAAAAGCGGGGTTTCACTGTACATAAATAAGTAACAATCAGTAACGGGGGACGCTTAGAAGGAAAACAGATAACAATAAGCAGAGATAAGTGGAGGAGCAAAGATTGGAAAAGCACCCTAAGGGAAGAAGTACAAAAGTCTGGGCAAAAAGGCGGCAGGAAGCGGTGACTAGGTGGTATCAAAGTGACGAAAAAGAAACCAGAAAATTATAGAAAGGCCAGGAAGGAATCGGGCAGGAGACCCAAAAGATAAACCAAAACAGCCCATAAATCTGCCGATAAGGAAGGAGAGAGAACGCAAGCCCCTACCCGTAGTCGTTGGAGTGAGGAGCAGAATTCCCAACGAACGATAAGTGTAGCCTTTAAGGACAGTAAAGGAAAGAAAGAATGAAAGAAATATAATAACCTCCATGACAAAAATTGTTTTATCTGAAAAGTAACTTAAATTTAACGAGATTGGAGCAGAAAGATTAATATTGTAAATTGGTCCCAATATGTCATTTACAAAGCTCTGAATATTGTTGTTGCTTATACAAAGGTTTTACATTTCTCATTAAAAAAGGTGTTATGCTATTTCAATGGTTGAACAAAGTTTTTTTATTTATGTGTTTGTGTAATAATAACCATTAATCCCTTCAACAAGGAGGTAAGCTTTTCATGTTTTGTGTAATAGTGAAGGTTTTTTAATTTTTTGTAATAAGAAAGAAAAATGTGTCCGGTAGTAGGTTACAGTGGAAATAAAAAAGTATGGAATGTACAAAGCAAGAAATTATTTCATGTGCCACCTTTCCACAAAAATTAAGAGTGAAACTGTAACTTATATTTTTAAGACTTCATTGCATGTTATTTCTACTTTTTTTTAGTAATCTTGTGAACTTAACTAAAAAGAAAAGATCAATTTGAGTTTTTGAAAAATACTGTCATTTATCATTGGATTTTCCTTCCTTGTATAGTGCTCAGGTGGTATGAGAGACCATGGGGAACTATTACTGGGGACTATTGAAAGCTTAAGGATGTATTTTGTCCTCAAAGGGCATTTGAAGTTGAGGCTTATATGACTAAATTTCTTGGAAGAATACTTCATACTCTTATCGATGAAGAAAAATGTGGTTGATCGTGAAAATAAAAAATGGGTGCAGAGTGAGTACTAATAATGCCATAAAAATTTACAGGATGAAGTTCCTGCTGCCCTTGTTGATGCCCATGTGAAGAATGTTGAAGCCTCTGCTGCGGAAGGGAAATTTGATCCCTCAGCTGGCTTGGCACAGGTGAGTAGAGTTGCTGCATGAGGTATTTTAATTGTTTAGGTTGTGTGATGAGAAAATATTTTATCCGCTTAGGCCTGGTTTAATGATCTCTGGCTGATTTTCTCAGTATAAAAACTGAAGTCAAGATGTCTTTCCTACGATAATGCTCATGTCAATTAACTGAAAGTCTGATGTAATATCATCATCATCATTGGTGCTACAGCCCATGTAGGGCTCTGGCCTCCAGAACAATGTGCCTTTCATGGTCTTCCTCTACTTCTCCTCCCTCCTGGAGTGCCATTGAAAACCTTTTTGACTGCCCTGCTTTCCTCCATGCGTTGTACGTGACCACCCCAACGAAGTATTCCTTACTTTATTACTGATATTATGTCTGGTTCTCCATATAGCTCATAGACTTCAGCATTTGTTCTTATTCTCCATATTCCTGCATCTATCACGGCGCTGTATATTCTTCGGAAAATCTTTCTTTCCCATCTTCTGATTATTTCTGTGTTACTGTTAGTGTCAATGTTTCAGGGGCATAGAGGACAACAGGTCTTAGCACTGTCTTATATATGATTATTTTGGTGCTTCTTGAAATACAGTAGAACCTTGAAAGCTGCATTCTTTCGAGTGTTTCACCGCATCGTTGTTTTTGTGACAGTTTCGCCTGCATTCCAGCAGGCGTCTTCAGGTCGAAGATGCCTGCTTTCCAGCAGGTGAAACTGTTGTCACAAAAATAACGACAAGGTGAAACACCTGAAAGAATGCAGCCTTCAACTTCTACGCACTGCGGAAGCCTTTGCACCAACAGTAGAACCTTGTTATAAAGTTACTTGATGTAAGGTAAAATTTGATATAACATCAGCTGAAGGAAGGAACCAACAAAACTCCTATGTTTGCCAATGTAAAAACCTTGATGTAATGTAAAATTTGATGTAACGTTATAGTGTAAAGCCATCGAGGCACCGCCAGACGTCATTATTTTGTTATTACGCAAACAGGATTAGTTCCCGCATTGATTGTGGATGGCACTGAAGTAGTGAGGCATGGGGAATTCAACCCAATTCAAATCTGCGTACGAGTATTTCTTTAATTGAATTTTAAATCAATAGAGAACACAACCCATTGAATGGGATAAAAGTTTTTTACATAACAACCAGGGGTCACTTGGACAAGTAAAGCACATTTTAGAGTTTAACTCAATGTATCACTAAAACAAGAACACTTGCATGGTAAAGAAAGACTCATTTTCAAACAAAAAACTGGAGGAGGGAAATACCATTTGGTCTATTTTCAATCTCGAAGCTACCGATGCAGTAGATTCGAATAAGCTACAGGAATTGGGTGCTAACCGTATTCTCTTACTCGATGGAACTTTCTCAAGAACGTAACAGGAAGTTGAGAGAGGTTTGGCGAAAGGCGGGTACGAGAATATTTTCAAAGCAATTTCACAGAAACTCCATTTCTGGTGACGTCATTCTTAGAACCAATAAAAGAGCTCGTCTCAATGTTTTTCTGTAGATAAAACTGGTGAAACCTGTTTAAAGGCCATTTTAGACTGTGAAGACGTTCGTGCATTGTGTTTAGCGAAATATTCCACGCATTATAAATCATGCGAGCAAAATTAGAACGTTCTATTTTTGCTCACATAATCTCATGAACAATCGCACACTATGAATGTATGACGTCCATCTTGGCTGTTTTGGTTGAAATTGAAATAAGATTGTTTGTAACTATATATTCGGGAATTAGGGTTCACGTCAATTATATGATTCCTGCTATTCACTCTTGTCAAATCCCCGTTGCTTCAAATCATTTATATACAGTGGAACCACGTTAACACGACTATGGCCTGTTGCGAGACCCCCGCCAATGCGAGAGATTGCAGGGGCACCGTCAATTTACCCAATGTATGCCATGTAAAAAAATAAGGTTTTTACAAGGCCCTTTTGGTGTTGGCACCCGCCATTGCAAGAGTTACCATCACCGGTAAACATACACCACGAGTGGCCAAACTCTCCAATTGCTTGCGATCTGTTGGCAATTCAATTAATATGGCATGTTAAGTATCAACGGCACGTTGTAAATCGCCATCTGATTAATTTATTGTTAATTTTGGTGGAAATACTTCAGCATTAGCAGTTGTGATTTTTTATATTCTTTTGTTCCCTGAGTGGTCGAGAGCACACTCGTACGGCAGCGAGTTGAGAGCATTTGAAAGATAGACACCATCATGGCCCAAAAACCGAAGACATTTATTATTAGTCTACGCAAGAAAATGGAAATAATAGAGCAATGCAAAAGTGGCATATTGTCGAAGAGTGCACGGCACTTGAGCACGGTGCATACTCTAGATGGCTTTCAGTAGTAGTGTACCGACACTTCGGCGACAAAATAAGTTTGGGTGAATGTGCGTATCTCTAGTGAGAGGTCAAAACAATTTGACGAGTGATGGCCAGGACTATCCTTTTCCATTGTCCTACCACTGGCCGCTGTATCCCCTCTTTCTGGGAATGGAAGCAGTGCTGTCATATTTTACGCTACATATTTTAATAATGAATACGATAATAATGCACTCAACGGCAATATGAAAGTGACATATTTTCAATCCTATTTCTCTGGCGATTTCAATTGTAGGTAAAATTCAAAGACGATTTGAAAGTAAAATATTTTGGTAATTTTGGGAAGCCGCAACCAGGAGAGCTCCGCTATTGACAAATGGCATTCAGATGAAATACAAAGGCTTCAAGTACTGATCCAAATGTGCACTGATATATTTTAGTTTATGTAAATAAATATCTGTGATCTATAGGGGAAGAAAATTGTGAAAATGGAGAAAACTTGATTCCAATACAGAAAGAAGTAATGGGTCAGAATGACCCATAGCTGTCCTTCTAGGTATAACCAATTAAAAAATTAAGCATCAACAATTACGAAATTTTCTTTCGATATTAGTAGAATATAAGTAAAAATGCACAAAGTCACAAAATTTAAAAAGAATCTAATCACAAATAAGTGCATAGTTACATTTGATTTTGAACACGTGTTATGGGTCAAAATGAACCATCCCGTCCTTCTAGTGTTAATTTGTAATCCCAGAGTTTCTGATGTGGTTTCAATGGTGATAAAAATCTCTTCCATTGAATGTTTGTTTCTTGAGACTATGGCTAAGTCATCAGCATAGGCAACACATTGGGTTTGTCGGTTCATTATTGTTCCTCCAGGATTTATTGGGAGCTGTCTCATTGCTTTCTCCAAAGCGAATATGAATAACATCAATGATAATGCATCTCCTTGTATTCATCAGTTGCATCATAAATATTAATTTAGCGTCAGTTTCTTTCTGATATGTAGAACATGAGCACTCCACGTTAGCTTGGAGGCTAAGTGAAATCCCAGCAGTTTAACTGAGACAGTTTCCTTTATAGCTGGATTTAGTGTGCTAAGAAGATGCTGTGTTTTATCTGGATTTAGGAAGAGATTGTTGGCAGAACACCAATCGTTTGCCTTATCGAGGATGACTGGATATCTGTTCGTGGCATCGGAGTGATTGGAGGAGCTATGTAAAAATGTAGTGCCATCTGCATAGAGGACACAGTCAGTAATTTTATTAAGACACTAGTCGTTAATCATGACCAGAAATAAGAGGGGTCCTAGCACAGAGCCTTGGAGTACACCATATTTAATATTTAATGATTTAGACTGATTACCATTCACATAAACCGACTGCTTACGATGAGATAGGTAGGAGAGCATGAATTTTAGTTCAACATCTTTGAAACCGTAATATGTCAACTTACTTACAAGAATGGAGTGATCAACACAATCAAAGGCTGATGAGAGATCACATAATGTAAGTGCCAAACATCGTTTATCTTCAAATGCCTTAATTATGTGCTTTATAACATAGTCTACAGCTTGGGTTGTACTATTGTTGGGTCTAAATCCAAACTGGGTTGGTGTGAATAGATTTAGAGATTCAAAATGATCCGGAATTTGTGCATTTACAACTGATTCAAAGACTTTAGCAAGGGGAGAAATAATTGTGATTGGGTGGTAATTATTTGGAGAGTTAATATCACCACGTTTGTGGATAGGAATAACTTCAACTGATCAGGAAAGTATCCAGACTGAAGGCAAGAGTTAATGACATTAGCAAGAGGGTATGAATACCAGTTAATTACGGATTTAATTAAATTATTTGAGAGGCCATACATATCTTTACAATTTGAATTTTTAAATTTTCTAACTATTTTAATTATATCTACCTGAGAGACTTCTTTCCATCTAAATATAGAATCGGTAGTTGGGGTATTGCGTAGTAGGTCATTAGCAGTACATATTACCTGGTATTTTATGTGCATTATTGAGATCACCAATAATGTTATCCACGGAACTAATAAAGAAATTATTAAAAGTTTCTGAATCAATTGGAATTTCATTAAATTTTAATACTTAGTCCTGTTTCTTTTTTTATAATAGACCAAGCCGACCTACATTTTTTGGGTGCACTATCAATGTAGTTAGCATTAGCACGGCATTTAGTCATTCTTACCTCGTTACGGTAATCCTTCTTTAGATTATTATAGACTTTTTTAAGTTGATCACTACCACTCATCTTGTATTGTTTATGTAAGTTAAGCAAATTCCTTCTCTTAGTCACAAGATCTGCATTGAACCATTTTGCCCGTTGATGGGACTTTTGTCTCAGCTGAGTTAGTGTCTTAGGGAATGCATGCTCAAACAAAATTAAGAACTGACTAAAAAAAGGTGCAAACATTCCTATACCATCAGTGTTAGGCAACAAGACATCCCGGTCGGTACTGTTAAGCAATGTTACAAACTCATAGATATGGTTTGCAGTCATCTGTCTGACATACAGAGTTTTTGGAGGTTTGGTAATAGTATCAACACCTGGCTTAGATTGCCGTGAGAACGAAATCGCTGAATGATCAGAGAGCATAGGGTCAGAGACGCTAAGGGTATAGGCAGACTTGTCAATATTGGTTAATACATAGTCAAGACAGGCATTCAACCTGGTGTGTTCAAAGTTGGCACAGTATAAGTCATAAGACCTTAGAAGGATACCTAGCTGAGTGTTATTCCTTGATGGGCAGCCCATGTCAATATTTACCGGTACCTATCACTATGTTAGTGTGGAAATTTTGAAAATAGATTAAAACCCTCTCAAGTTCTTCACAAAACAAATCAAAGTCTCCATTAAGAGAACGATAGATAGAGGTCACTATCAATCTTGTACCCTTGAGATGAATGCCATAGTATTGCAGTTTTTGGAGGAGGATGGGATGGGAAACACAATCAAAGGCTTTGGAGAGATCACAGGCAGTTACTCCAATGGAAAATCTATTTTCAAAAGCAACCAGTATTTGGTCAACCACATACTTGACTGCTGAAGAGATTGATTGACCGTTACGAAAGCCAAATTGACATGGTGAACACAGGTTGTTATTTTGAAAGTGATCGTAGAGCTGTTTCTCAATAACTTTTTCTATTATTTGCCCAAAAACTGGAGTTATGGAAATGGGTCGATAGTTGGATGGTAATTTTCTATCACCCTTTTTGTAGATAGGGATTGTTTTTGATATTTTCAGAGCTTTTGGGAAAGCACCGGACTGAAAACAAGTGTTACAGATTGTAGCAAGAGGCTCATTTAGTACATCAGCTAATTCTTTGATTAAATTAGCCGATAACCCATGTATGTCTGCACTGGAGGATTTTTTAAGATTACTTATAACCTTCTGAATATCTAATGGAGTAACCCAGGTCCATTTGAAGGTGGGTGTAACTACAGAGAAATTTTTAAGCAAGTCAGTGGCTGTTGATAATTATATCATTGATAGAGTCAATGAAGTACTTGTTTAGTCTGTCCGGATTGAAAGGGGGTGCTGAGGTTAAGCGTGAAGACCCGACTTCCTGATTAATTATTTTCCAAGCTGTCTTGAACTGGTTATCGGCATTTAGTATTAGGGAACCATTAGCCTTAATTTTTGAGATATGGATTTTATTAATGTACTCCTTCCTAAGTTGGCGCCATGCATTTCTATGCTCATAGCTGCCGGACTGATTGTATTTGGCGTGCAACAGTATTACTTCAGACCGTAGAAGTGATATTTCGGCAGTAAACCACTTATTGGCTTCATTTTTGTTCTTACTTTTATGAACTAGTTTCTTAGAAAAACAGTGCTCAAAGAACAGCATAAGATTTTCAAAAAAACAAGGGAAATTGTCATTGCCACTATGATGTGTGAGTAGGGAGAACCAGACTACATTAAACAGTAAGGATTTTAGATTATCAACTCCAATACGAGTTATTAACTGACTGAAAGTAGGACAAGTATTAAGATTGGACTTGCTTTTTGGTTTTACGATCGCAAAGAAAAACATATGTTGTTCTACAGGTGTTCCACCATTTTTAACCATTTCAGCAGTTATACTATCCTCACCTGGAGCCTTGTTATTTTTCAGTTTTTTAATTGCTTTATAACTTCCTCCATACTTGGGCTCCGGGTAATTTCACTCTTCTCATAGTCTTCTTCTAAGTCCTCAATTCCATTTTCATTTACATTCACTTGTGTTAATACGCCAATTTCATTCCTGTTTAACTGCTGTTCAAAATGATCTCACCATCTGGCTAATATGTTCTTTTTGTCTCCTATGAGATTTCTATCTAAGTCTTTGCAGAAAACAGTGCTAGGCTCAAAACCCTTTTTTTCTGTTGTCTGACGTAATATACCAAATTTAAACTCTCAGTTAGCATCAAGAGAACAAAAGGCTGTCATCTTATGGCTAACATTTACCAGACATTATATAGCCAGGCCCTAGTGTTACATTCTGATATCTCAGCTTCAGCTTCTCTGGGGAAAAGTGCGAAGGGCTAATATATTGCTTCATCCATAATACATTAATTCAGTATTATGCTGCTTGGCTTCCGGGATTCCCTCCCCCCCTTGTTGTGTTGTCTACTATTAACGAATATAGTTTTTCCAGCCATCCTGCTGGCATCTTCAGGTGAGAAATATCGATGCCAATTTTGGTCCAAGTTATATATATAGTGGGTTTTCAAGCCAGTCTTAGCTCTCGATTGGTGGACCATTTTGGCGGGTGATAGATTTATTCCTTTTTTTCTATACAATACCCACTGAGGCGTTATTATTTTGCATGTAATTGCTGTGTAATATAGGTCCAGCATTGCATCAAGGTGTTCGAGAGGGTGTAATCATCTTCTCAGTTTAAGTTTTATGTGTTTTTCACGATTTCAATTGCCTCTTGAATGATTCTTGGATAGTATCTCAGTGGTGATCGTCTTTACATCGTCAAAGTCAACTGTGTGACCTGGTGCAGACCAAACATGCTGCGATGAATATAATTGTTCCTGTGGGAAAGTGTACATTGGACAGACTGGGAGATCCATCAAATGCAGGACACAGGAGCACCAGTGAATGACCAAAAAGGATTATAGCCACTCCACCATTGCGGAACATGTTTGGTCCGTACCAGGTCACACAGTAGACTTCAACAATGTAAAGATGATTGCCACTGAGGGATGATACAATCCAAGAATCGTTCAAGAAGCAATTGAAATTGTGTAAAATTAATTGTCAGACATGCATCAAAATGAATTTAAAAATATAAACCTAAATTAACATTATATTTGCATTGATAATGTTGGAATTTCATATCACACGCTCAAGTTTACTCACTGAAAAATTGTTCCAACAGTGGTGTATATTGCTGAGGCATTATTATTTTGTGTGTAATTGCTGTGTAATATAGGTCCAGCATTGCATCACTTGCAACTGCATCAGTTAGGATATGTTTGTATTAATTTCAGTGCTCAGATCAGAGTTATGTCTTGGATTTTACCACTAAGTTAGTGCTGACAGTGAAATTCGTGAGACTAAAACTTAAGCCCATGCCCAAGCATAATTGAGACAATATTGTTTACATTCAATATACCATGCATGAGCTGCTCTCAGGGTCTAACGTTTGAACTAAGGTCTAATTGTCAGTTTATTTTTCTCATGTTTGGGCTGCTATGGCTGTTGTCAAGGCCATCTACCTTGTTCTTACTCTTATTTTTGGAATAGTCTTGCTACTTAGACCCTAATAGAAAGCACTGTTTGATGACAAGCATAGCATTTTTTCAACGCCAAAAAATAACCCTAGGTTTCTAAGCCCAAAAAATTGCCGAATCCTTGAGTTTCGAAGTGTTGACACTAGAGGTGGGACGAATCGTACATTTTCTCAAATTCAAATGCTAAAAAGTTCTCAGATCCCTCAAATTCATCATCAAATTATGTATTATTAGAACAAGAGAATGAAAAGCTTCTACATAAAATTAAAAGTATGTACTTCATATTTATCAAAAAGGGACAAAATATTAGAAAATGAAACACTATTCAAAGATAGTTTTGTAAATTGTGCATCTCGTGGGCATCAATAAAACTAAATATGCAAATCTTTTATGATTCTTATGTTTTAACCTGTATACATATTAGATTATGATTTGAAAGATTCACATGACAAAAAAAAAAGAAAGTTTTTGAATCTTGACTCCTTTCCAAGATTCATGGGATTTAAATGTCCCATCTCTAGTGGACACCAATCGTTCTGGGTTTACGGTTATGGGGACTAAATTGCATCAAAGTTACATTTCATATGCTAGAGCTTGACCATGTTGTTTCTCTTATCTTCATTTCAGAGTGGCATTGCTGGAACAGCTGTGGAAAAGGAGGAGGAGACAGACAAAGAAAAGACTCCGGTGGTGAAGGAGGAAAAGGATGCAGGTGTCACGACAACATCTACCACATCCACCACAACTACCACAACGACAACGTCTACAACCACGACAACGACACCAGCCAAGGAGGGAGAGGGAGCATCAGCACCACCGTCGTCAGCCGCAGCTCCGGCCAAAGAGGAAGGAGGAGAACAGAAGAAGGAGAAAAAGAGTGGGGACGAAGAGGAGCCAATGGAGGTGGATGGGAAGGAAGATTCGTCGGGAGGGAAGGAGAAGGCGGAGGTGAAAGAGGGTGCCGAGAAGGAGGCGGCAGCAGAAGATGAGGCCGAGTCAAAGGAGGAAGGGAAAGATGTTACCGATAAGGAGGCTGCTCCCACCAAGGAAACACCCGAAGACAAGTCAGCAACTGAGGCGAGGCTGCAAGGAGCCGCGGCAGCCGCCCTGGCATCTGCGGCGGTGAAGGCAAAACACCTTGCGGCAGTCGAGGAAAGGAAAATCAAAAGTTTGGTGGCACTGTTGGTGGAGACACAAATGAAAAAGTTGGAGATAAAGCTCAGGCATTTTGAGGAACTGGAAACGACGATGGAGAGGGAAAGGGAGGGTTTAGAATATCAAAGGCAGCAGCTCATTGCAGAGAGGCAACAGTTCCATCTGGAGCAGTTGAAAGCCGCAGAATTTCGTGCCAGGCACCAAGCTCACCAGCGTCTAATGGCATCTGAAATGCCTCCTGCTCAGCCGGTAAGTTCACTGTTTTATGTACGATATAATATTGTTATTTGAGGGATTATAACTTTCCTTTTCCCGATGACAAGTTACTTTTCTTGAAGCCTTTGCATAAAATACTAAGTGAAAAAAATTGACTTTTGTACATGTATTCAAGTCCCAGCAGTGCCATTATTGACAATGGGAACAAACATGTCCAAGGGGCGATCCAACTTTGAGGCGTCACCTAACATGGCAACCTAGTTTTTTTTAGATGTGGAATTTTTTAAAGTTTTTTTTTGCTGGCGTACAATGACTTTCACGACTTTGAATAATATGCCTGAGTAATTAGGTACAGTAGAAACTCGAAATTACGAAGTCGACAGGTCCGGAATAATCGGCACTTCGTAATATCAAATTTCGCATGAACGAGTATATTTCAAAAACATCGTGATGAAGCTCTTTTTTTGTTTCCTTAAATTTAGATGTACTATCGCGATATTTGCATGACTTACGAAGTTATAATTCATGAAAGTAAATTAAAATGTGTATTCATGCACACAGTTGAACACAACTAATATTTTGGAGTTTGGTTCTTCCGATTTTCAGGATTTCCACTGCGTCATTTCAACTTTTCGCGGTGGGAATCCCAAAAATCAGAATAATCAACCTCCATCCAAGCCCCATGGAAATTTACATCATGACAATAACTTGTCGTTCTTTTTTCCAATGAATGATTAGGCAATTGAGCGTCTTTGCACAATTTTTGTGCAGTTTGGACTAAGCCTATGAAGCTTCTTAGTGGATTTTTTTATATTATTTCCTAACTGGAGAACTCATAACTTTAGCATGAGCGATGTATAATCATAAATAATATAAATTTATGCATACACTAAGGAAGTGTGCGACTTGCGCGATCATTTGCACCGGATATTGGTGACAGTGAAAATAAGATTCTCTTGCGGATGCTATGCAATGGATGCATGTTATGTATTTTGTACAAATACTGATTTGCCTGTTAATTTCGCGAAATAATTACGGGTGCAAAAAATGGGTTAGATGACGTAATTTCCTGGATTAGAGAATTCTTAAGCAATCGCGTGCAAAGGGTTGTATTAGATGGAGCTATCTCTAATCAAGTAAAAGTCACATCGGGTGTCCCACAGAGAAGTGTCATAGGCCCACTTCTGTTCCTTTTGTACATTAACGACATCGGTGAAACAGTTGACGGTACGCTTAGATTATTTGCAGACGTGTGGTGTGTAGATAGTAGTGTATAAAGAAATTCGTAGCCTTAATGATAAGGAAGCACTAACTAAGAATCTCGAGGCAATATAGGAGAGGTGCGATGCGTGGCAGCTAGAATTAAACCTGAAAAAATACGTTGTTGTGAATTTTTGGAAATGGAAAAATGCTCCTTGTAACAGCTATTGCATAAACAACAGCAAATTATAGACTGTAGAATCGGTTAAATACCCCTGAGTTAAACTGACTAATGATGTCCCATAGAGTAAACATATTCGAGAAATTACCGGTCAAGCTAATCGTAAATTGCGATTTGTTAAAAGAGTACTTGGCAAGTGCGACAATAAAGTTAGGGAAATCAGCTACTTCTCCCTCGCTAGACCCCACTTGGAATATGCTGCCAGTATTTGGGATCCTTATGAGATAAGCTTGGGAACTGAGTTAGATCGCGTGCATCGAAGATCAGCAAGATACGTTAAAGGCCGTTATGATAATCTTGTTAGTGTAACTGACCTTTTGCAGCAACTGGGATGGGAAACACTTTCAGACCGTCGATTAAAATTTAAACTCAATCTATTATGTAAGTTCCAAACCGGTCTATTTTCTGATGACGTTGATTTTATTTTACGAAATCCGACATACTACTGTAGATCAGATCATGAGAATAAAATTAGAGGTAAAATCTTAATCGATTATTATAGACATTTTAAGTTGAATTTGTGGCCGCTTCCTTGTTTCTAATACTATGGAGCTTGGAGACCCTATACAAGTCTACATCTGCAAAATACCCTGCAAGCCACCTCATGGGTGTGTGGCAGGGGTTGAGTATTCACCAACATGCATTACACTATACCCTAAAGTTAGTGTAACTACTTGCAAGCTTGCAGGGTATTTTGTAGATGTAGATAGAATAACAATCGTTATTTTCCCTTGGATTCATCTTATTTGTGAGTGGTTATTAGAGCTGATAGAAGATCTTATAGTAGAGTCCAGCTAAATAGGTACCTCCTTTCAAAAATAGATTGTACATACAAGCCACACACTTCAATGGTGAAGGCGATAATTCCTTTTATACTTCATCGGCTGCTAACAATGCTATCACTGCAAATCAATAATTTTCTTTTTCCACTCTACTATGCGAAAGCGAAAATTCATTTGTGGCTCTAATCAGATTAGGTTGCCTACTATTCATTCATTAAATCTCAGGATTCATTTGAAGAGTCAATATTGAACTAAAATTTTGTATATTTTTTGTTATTGTTTTCCCTCTGCTTTCGATCAAGCATGGAGATATCCGTCCAAGCATTGCAGCTCAGGTTAAGACACGCACCAGGCCAGAATCAGCTGTCTGTTCCTCCTTTCCCCGTCAGTACGGGGGTTAGTCCATTCATCCTCTCCCAAAAACAGCTATGCAACCCATGGTCTCGGAGTATCGTGCGTCACTTGTGAGGTTGATCTACCTGGGAGTCAAGGCGAAGGGATGCACGCGAGGAATAAACATTGAATGAATCATCGGTTTATGCTGAATAGTCACATCTTATCTTCCTCCTCCCTTACCTCAACTGGGGGCAAGGGCCCAGCCACATTGACACACCGGTTCCTGTAAGATCACCAAAGTTAAGCGATGTTGGGCCTGGACAGGGTTGGATGGGTGACCATACATAACTTCACAATGGACCAAGAAGGTCTTAAGTGCCTGGGCTCCTGTCGAAGGCCCCCCTACAATCAATCTAATACCTCAACCGGCTGCATCAGCGGAGAGGGAGGACATTTGGAGAGTGGGGGCTTTTACTTAAAGGGCCCCAGAGTTAGCATGGGGCCTGGCAGAGTCAGCATGGGACATCACCTTCTGACATAGTGTTGAGTGGGTGGGACGAAGGGGGCACTCGAAGGGGTCTGATATCCTGGAGGGCCAGAATGGGGGCTTCAGTGTGAAGGTGATGGCTCGTGCCCACCCTTAGAGCGGGGAGGGGGGGCACGGAGGGTCACTTGAGGGGGAAATTTGACCAGTATGGGAGAAAAGGGAAGCGTTTGATAGGTTTGCCTGAAGTGAGAAAGAAGTTGATGGAGGAGAGCAAGCCGAGGTTTTGGAACAACGGAGATGGAAAGGTGGGTGAATTTTCCTGGTGGGGATTGCCGGGTGGAGGAAAATGAATATGGGAATGTGTGGGCATTTCCATTTTGAATTTTCTTAATTTCCGATCCATTCAGACAAATTCTTTATCAATCTACAGGAACACAGCTGAGCTCTCTTTTAGGATACTTTTTCAGTCACTGGGTTGGAGCGAAAGGGGAGAAAGGTACACCATTTTCCAATACAAATATGTATGGGTGCCTGAGTATTTTTTTCCTTTGATTATGCATGTGCACAGCACTAGTCATACTTTGCAATTGAAAACAATGCAATTGCAAACAATGCATCAAAGTAATTGGTCGTATGAACCAAGCGAACTCATATTTTCTCTGGGTTTCTTGGCTGTTGGAGACGGAAGAAGGGAAGGGCAATACCTTGCTCGATGTATACATCAAAACGGTCAATTAAGGCAGGAAATTAAAACTGATTCTTTCGATGTTAGCTATTGCTAGCTGAAATAATCATGCCGTCGAGCAAGGTTAAGCGTAATCAGTCTGAAATAGTGCGAAAAAAGCTTCATTGGGTTATATTCACGACTGAATCTACTGCTTGAACAATATAGCACCATCTCCGATAAATGTCATAGTTTTTTAGGAAAGCATGCAGCAAACGATTTCTGTACCAGGAATACTCATCATGGATTTATGTTTGGGAAAACCGGTAGCAAAAAATGCCAGGGATCATGTGAGGAAAACGCTGGATGTAGCAATTATTCTCTTATGGGCGAGTATATCCAAACACGAATAATTTACGTTTTTTTACTCGTTGGCAGCTCTTGCGGACTCATGGTAACAAAGCCGAATGCATTTTTTGTCCGATTGCTTTCATATTTTACGTGCTACAATGCCTACGATTCAAAATTGTCCAAGGTCTGGTTTCCCTGGGGCGTCCAACGGCCACGTCCAACCACCGCCGCCATCCAGCCACATCTGGACGTCGCGGCTGGACGATACAGCTGGGTGGTTTCATTCAGGCGTTTACGTCCTGATTCCATGACTGGACGATGTGGGAGAATATGTATTTAGTTCAATTACGAATTTAGTATCGGTTAGTGTTTTTTGATAGTGAGTTGATTTTGAACTGAAATGGATGGTGATGATTTAGTTTGGTTGCTTTTGTTGGAAGACGAAGAAGAGGACGACCAAATGTCGCAAGTAGTTTTACAGAAAGAGCTGGAACCGATGCTTTATATAAAACAAGGAGAGAGAAGTGATGAAAATCACCGAAAATTGGGACTGCCTGACCAGGCATCCGCGTCTTGACTGCTCTCGAACAGTCGAGATGCAGATGTTGGACGTCAGCAGTCGAACGCGATGACCGAGAGGTCTCAGCAAAATCGAGCCCATTTGATGTATATTGGATGAGTATGGCAGTGACTTCAGACTGCTGGATGCAGCGGCCGGGTGTGGCCGCGGGACGCCCCAGCAAAACCACCCCTTTACTATTGTAGCATTGAAAAATGAGTTTTCGTTCAGGTAATTCACATTCAGTGCATAATGTATTCGGCGATGATGATTAATTATATGATTAACTCTGACGAGGAGTACCCAAAAACGTTGCTGTTATCCATCAGTATTCATATAAACGAGTAACTTTTTCATGTCGGGATCAAGACCTGAGGTTCGTAATTTCAAAACTTCGTTATTTCGTAATATCGCGTACTGTTACATGCACTTAGACACCCTTTTGGTCGGGACCGAAGATTTTGCTTCGTAAAATCAAAATTTCATAATTTTCGAGTGTCGTATTTTCGAGTTTCTACTGCAGTTACAAAATTTCAATTTACTGCTGTATTTTCAGGCAAAATACATAGTTACTGATTTCTAGGAATATACTGATAACTCAAAAAAATAGATGGGCAGGTGCTTATGTATACTTATCAATGAATTTTTGGGAGAGTATGCTTGTAGTGTTTCACAAAAATGGCATTTATATTATATTCTTCCCCAAGTTTCACCCATTATTAAAAACAACGTGTGATATCAACACCATTTGTTAAAAATAGTGTGGAAGTTGTGATTTTAGTTGTTCTTATCAAGCGGAGGACATGTTGATTCAAGAAGGAGCCAGAATATGGGTAGAATGGCATTTTATAGTGTAGCCACTTTCATTTCATAAAAAATTTAAATTAATTTAGTGTAAAATATTATTTTTTATAATGTAAAATAAATCTTTTAATGCCCATACTGGAAATAAAATGCTTGCAATTTTTTCTCTGAATTGCACAAAGGGTTTTAGCGAAAGTCAGCGAAAAACAATTTGAACTCAGCGAAACGCATCATGCAATTGAGAGAAAAAATTGTAGAAAAGAATATATGCAAAGTAAATACTTAATTTCAATGATGAAAGCTAGTTGTTGGAACTCCAATGAAGCGAATCCTAAAACATTAAAGCTCACCTCATTTTTTTTTGCTCATTGAGAATCTAGAATATATTTTATGTGTAATGAATGTCCCATTTCCCTTGTGAAAACAGCAACAGGTGGGTCTGGGTGGACCTCCGCCGGGCGGCATGCCCCCAACGTCCCAGGGGGCAGGTGGCCCCCCACACCCTGGAGTGGGGACCCAACCACCCCAGCCCCCTCCTCCCCAGCCGCAGCCCCCAACACCGCAAATACAGCCACAGCAACCACAACCACCGCAAATACAGCCACAGCCTCCACCACCACAGCCTCAGCAACCCTTGCCGATGCAGCAGCAACCTCCTCCACCACAGCTGCAACAACAGCAAACGCCCCCGCCACAGCAACCCCCGCCTCCCACACCCCAGCAACAACCACCCCCTCAGCAACAGCCCGTGCCGCAGCCGCAACAACAGCCCCAGCAACCGCCACCACCACCACTGCAGCCGGTACAGCAACCGCCACCACAACAACAACCCCCACCCCCGCAACAACAGCAGCCGCAACAGCAGCAACCTCCACCACCCCCCCAACAACCACCTCAACAACCACCGCAGGGGCCGCCGCAGCCCCAAGGTCCGATGCTTGGGTGGCAGCAAGGCCCTCCACGGCAGTCTACGCCAGAGGTGGGTGCGCCTACAGGGGCCCCACCCGTCGTGTCCCCTGGGCCACAGTCGGCACCCTCTCCAAGCGGTCAGCCATCACCTCAGAGGCCAGTTTGAGGGAATATGTGAAAGAAACTCTTTGGGGAGTTGGGTTTAATTTTCCATTCCCCTTTCCCCCCCCCTTTGCTAATCCAGGCTGGGACATGTTGTTAGGTTCCTTGGTGATCTTTGTTTTTGTCATAGGAATTCGTAACTTTCTCTACTCCCCTCCTTTGTGTATAGGTGACTCGGAACTGATATGTATGGAGTTTACAGGAAGAGCAGTGGTTGATTGTGTAAATTTTGTGCCCTTTTTTTATGGAAAAAGATCTTGTAGTGCATGAATTTGTTTCAACTCTTTTACTTGTCTCAATTCTCGCACTCTCGTTTTTTTTGTCTTTGGAGTGGAGGACGTGAAGCTTGTGTGTCAAGCATAGCTGTGCAAAGTGGTTTTTTGTAATTAGCAAGTGGTTTTGGTATTGCCCTAATTTATGATCATCCCAACAAGAAGGGACTTATATTTTTTTTCTTGATGGTAATACGATGATGCCTCTACACTTTTTTGAAGGAGTCAAGCCATGCTGTGTGAAGCTGTCCTCGTCAGCTGAAAATTCTTCTGTCCTTTGCCTGTCTGTCCTTATATTTTTTAAATTTTATTTCCATAGTGAAAGTATTTTATGTCTAATACTTAAAAAATAAATATGTTGAATATGAAGAATTTAATTCATCTAGGATAATTTCATTTTAAAATTTTATAAATGCACATGATTGTGTAGTTTTTATATTTTTCCAAAATGAGGTGTAAAAATTACATACAAAACAGAAAGTGAAACGAGAAAAAAAACTGCTCAATATCCTCACTAAAAATATTTTTCTCTGCAGGAAAGGCATAGTAACCTTATAATGCAAGGGATTAAAGAAACCAGTTCAATAAAAATGAATCTTATGACCTCCACAATTGCATGACAAAAAGTAGTTCATTAATACAGATTTCAAATAATTGAGAAATATAATATGATCAGTCACATTCTGATCACACTAAAGTTGTTCAGTTTGGCTATTATCACACCAATTGATTTCTTCCACTGTTTGGGAAGCAAACATTATCTTCCAATCCTTTCCACTTCCCCTCATTTCAGTCATATTACATTCAGGGTCCATTTTAAATTTTGATTCAAGCATGTTACCCAAGTGCAGTTATATTTGCACCGGCTCCGATTTGATAGTCTGAGATTGCAAATGAGATAAACTATGCATGTGTCATCAAAATGTTGTACACAGCATGTCTAGTGATGCTTTTCATTTTGTCCGGTTACACACACTCTTGAACCATGATTTGGTGAGACCACAACGGGCATTCACACAATGGGGACATCTAGTGAGAAACTTAGGACTGACAGATGAGCTGCTTCCTTTCAGATGACCCATCACTATATCAGTCAGTGCATCGATGAAGATCGGATGATCATTAGGTGCTGCAGCGCGCCGAATCATGCTGATGCCCAACTGTGAAAAAAAGCCAAGATGGCATTATTATGTACCCAGATAATATTAATTTAATCTCACCGCTCAGAGGCTGCATAGGCCTCGTTTGTATGGCCTGACCCAAGGTTCTAACGGAATTGCGATATCTCGTATGGATTACTACTAGCACTAATTGTTTCAGGCGCAAATAGAAAAATACGTATGCGTGAAAAATATAAAGATTGTATGCTTTTGCCATAAATCTTTTATTTTTTGTGAAAAAATGCAGTAATTATTCCTGTTGTTGTAAGACGTTTATCAGCGTCCATTTAAAATACGTCTGGGACCACACAAAACATCGCAACCGTAAGTAAACAAAGAAGATGGCCGAGAAAGTACAGTGGGAAAACGCCAAGAGGAGGACTGGACGGCATTATTGCGCTGCAATCTGATTCCAATATTTTTCAGGATGCATAATTGATTGAACAGTTACCTTTTTAAGTTTCCCCTGAGAAATAAATAGGTTATTTTCCACTTTCCATCTGCAAGATATTCAATTAAAGAGTATTCCTGTAGCGCTGATAGTTAGCACCTGACTGCTAGAGTGCTCTGGGTGAAATGTATAACCATTGGAGTAATGTGAGTGTCAGACCCTTGGCCTGGACCACACCTATTTGGCATTTACATGATTGGCCTACTCTTGGCCCAGGTGAATTCTTACACATCACAGAAAATATTATCAATGCCATATGAATTAAGAGAGAGATCTTATAATGAGTCTCTTCAGTTGGCCAAGTGTGTAAAAAAAAAGTTGAGATTCTAGATACGTGGAGGTAGGAGAGGATAACTTTCACACTTGCAATGCTTGTGATTGCGCTGCTTTTATTGTTTTCTGGACACTTCTCTCCATGCTTTGAGTATCAATGAGTTTAATTTCCACCACTTACACTCAGCGTTGCCGTCTACCACATACATAGATCATGAAAATAGTAGCATAATTCTATCAGTGAATTTTCATAAGTTATGCATTTTATGCAGCGTAATAATAGTTTATTCAATATTTTATTCTAGAGGGCTTCAGCTTTGTTTCAAGGCAATGAAAAAATACAATTCACGCAAAATAATAAAATGAGCATTGGAACCAAAGGAACGACAACAAATTCATTTACAATTCAAGGGAAAACAAGTAATGTTTACTTTGAAGTTTCATATGATACATATTGGAAAAAACAACAGAATATTGAGATAACTCATATTTCATACAGCATAACGTAGCACATGCATCGTACCTTTAAAAACTGAAAAAGGTATGAGAGAAGTACATACCTCCTTTCCAAGATCATGGCAGTATTCTATGTCCATCTCATGGAGGGTCTCAATGTGCTCATTAACAAATGCAACAGGCACTAGGATGAAATGCTTCTTCCCTTGTTTAACGTAACCTGAAATGAGAACAATATGCTCTGGTTCAGATATGCCAGAATTAATGGAATACCATTAATTTTAAAGTAGAAGTTTATTAAAAAATGAGTATTTAATTTTAATTATAAAGAACATAGAACATGATTTAGCTGGCTCGAGTTTGTATTCATGTAAAAAGACATTTATTTATTTATTACTTTTTTTTAGCCAGCAGGTAGAAATGTCTATATATGTAGCTTCGTCACATTAAAAAAAACATAATACAGACAATTATAACACAATCCAATCCTTCACAGTACAATGCAGCATCACACAAAATTTACAGTTCTAAATCATTGGACTCCATAAATTCCATTACACTACAAAAACTTTTTTTTTTAATGTATTGTTTTACCTTCATGTTAAAATTTGATAGAAGGGAAGAAATTGATTTGATGGACTGTGGTAGTTTATTGTAGAGTATGGAAGCAGAATGATATGCAATGAAAGGGAGGAGTGCTGATCGATATGAATATGGGAGTCTCTACCTGTGGAGTAGCTGTGATACTCGGAGTTAGTTCTGAAAATTGCAGAGGGTTATTTTTTACAAAACAGACGCATGTCAGTAAAAATATTGAGGGGAGAGTAAGAATTTTTGAGGTGGCAAAGGGGTTTTTTGGGTGTACGGATGGAAAGTCTGAACATAGCTTTGATGGCTTGTTTTTGAGCTGAGAATACTCTGCCTGAAACTGTTGAGCTACCCCAGAAAGTTATTGCATAGGACAAGAACCTTATAAGAGGATGTTTATCTCCTACTTCGATCGTGTTATCAACAGCCGCGAAAGAAATCAAGTTCCAACTAGAGGGGCTGCAACCGCGTGGGAGGCCAAGAATTTCTAGTCTTAAAATGATTGTGTTAAATGGCTGTTGCGGGGTGAGTTTGAGTGGAAGGAGGGAAGAAACTGTGTAGGAGAGGTCTGTATATGCTAGAGAAGCAACTGCTCGATCGCTGCGCCACGTACAGTGGATAAGAGGAAAGGGCATTTTTTCACAAGATGGCGGAGAGGAAAAATCGCACTTCTCAGGTTTGAAAGTTTCCCATTCCTAGAGTAAATGATGCATTGCTGTGTTGAAAGTATTTTACAAATGCGCAAGGTTTGCATAATAAGCGAGGTGAATTTGGTTCCAATATATCTGTTAAAAGTGGGTGAAATTACAAAAACGCTGGCGGGACGAAAGCTCACATTTACCGAGGCCTCCCTCGCAACACCAGCGCATTAACTGGCGACCCGTAATTTGAGCAAATGACGATCGGAAGCGCACCAAGATTTCCGTCCTCATTGTAAGGTTCATGGCATAGGAAATATGGGAATGAATCTTAGTGAAATATTAACTTTTAAGATTGAAAGGAGACTATGAGAGCAAGCTTTCGGATCATGTAGATACATATTTTGTTAATGATTTCATTTACATGCACAGACCACCGGATGTCCTCAGTTATATGAAGACCTAAAAATTTAGTAGAAGATGCCCGGAGTAAGTCATTGCTTATGAGTGGTATGTGATTTCTTACAGCTATTTTGTTATTAAATATATTCGGGCAGTTTTACTCAAGTATTCATCGCAAGAGTATTCAAAGACAAGCGATCATAGACATGAGAACATGAAAAATACAACCAAAGATTTAGATGCAAAAGTAGTCGATAAAAATCACCACCTTTAAATGAGGTAATGGAAATATATTCAAGTCACCTTGTACGTGAATTTATAAATGTTCTGAAAGGATAACACCCTAATCTAATACATATTCTGGTACATGCAAGTTGCTTTTGGTACTTGTGGGCCGATTTTCTATCAGCATCTTGTGCCGATGCAAAAACTCACACTTGCTGAAATATACATATCAGTTGGTCTTCTTACACATGTATTCTCAAACTCCGTATCTGGTCAATGACTTCAATTTCTACCCTTGACGCTATGTGGACAGATCAAAATACAATTTGATATGAGCATTTGTATTCGGTCATTGTTCAAAACAAAATATGTGACCACAACACATTGTAGAAAAAAATTCTTTAGCCCACAACTCATTGTATTTTGATTAAGAAAAGCAAATACAAATTCCCACAATGCATTGTGGGTAAACTTTTGGTCATTTGCCGACTTTGGTATTTGAGCGTGACATGCATGTCCATAAGCATAAACTGTTAATTCTGACCACCTTCAAAATACAATCCAAATGCCAAAGTTTTCACTACGGATGAGTCGATTCCAAATGTCACGATTCCACCGATTCTCAGGCTTAGAAATGTTATCGAGAAATGATCGCCTAAAGTCGATTCTGATTCCATCGATTCCAGATAGATAAATACAGTAACACTTTGATTTTATGTCAGTCTTGTTTTTACATAGTGATATGCAAGTCCGGCTGGGAACATAGGGAATTTCGATGGTAAAAACTTGATTTCAAGTAGTTTCTTCATTTTAAGCAATTTTTTAATTTTACGCAGTATAACTTCAGTCCCTAAGAGCAAAATAATCTTGATTTTAAGTAGCATTATCGGCATTTCAACTAGGGATGGTTGGATTGGATACGTCGGACACTAAGATCTGCAGATATTACATTTAACCGGATACTGAAATCGGATCCTAATTCATTAAAAAAATTGGATTTAGATCCGAAGTATTAAAATTCACACTTAAGTGAATGTGTCCTAAAAAAGGAAGTAAAAAGAGGTCAGAGTTCCGATTCTCTCTTCGCATGCGCCAATGCACTACGTTGCCAGTTCTATTGATGCGACGATGTGTTTCAAAGCTCTTTCGGGCGCTATGCAATATAATTTCAGGTTGTGGAAAAATCACGAGGAAGTTGGAAATCTACTTCACCCCTACCACAAGGGTAAGAGTACAATTTACATAGACCGAATTAACGGCTCCCCTCATTTTGTTTGAGCATCAGCCGCATCAACCCAGTGTTGCCTGCAGACTCACCCAAAAGGAGGCCCATCCCCTCCTTCCAAGAGTGGAAACCACATGGGTCGAAGAGAAAATGGGCGAGGATAAATAATCACAGATAAGGCGAAGGAGAGATTTTCTCAGGTTACTCCATTCTCTTTCTCGCTGATTGAGTCTAAGCCGTAATACGAGCCAAGAGAGGGGGAAGAAACTGTCAGCCTCTCCTCATCATGAAATGATTTACCACCGTCCTCGCGAAGCAAACCTGAAAAAAGTATCCGGTGTCGGCAGGGGTGGGGGGAAAGTGAGCTACGCGGTGAAGATAATGAAGTCAGCTGAACTGAAAATACAGGTTGCCCTAAGCGCTGCCATCGCGACAAAGCTCCAATGAATAAGGGCAACATGGTTCACGCTTTACACGATTGCCTCAATTGTGTCAAAAATATTTTTTTCAATTTTTGTAATGGGAAAATATTCTTAAGAGAAAGGTCAGAATTCAAAGAGAAAGGACCATTTCAGGTCATAGACTTTTTTGGCTCATACCAGTAATGCACTGGCAAAAATGGTTGATTTAGACTTAATACACGCATTTATCTCTTCAATATGGTTAAAATCATGTATGTTTTAAATAATTTCCGATATAGCCCTATCTTTATTGTATCAAATCGTGAAAACAGTAGTTTTTATCTGCCAGCAATCCATCATAGCAGTGTAAATGCCGACGGTCTGCAAACACATTTTTAGCGAGGTATCCCACCCCTGCATGAGTTTTAAATTCCTTTTGTTTACATCATGGCAAAAGTCTCTCAAAAGCTGCTCTTTGGACCTCTCCTCCATGCTGTCAGAAGCATTGCTCGAGTATGGAACAATGTTTCAGAGGAAATCATGAAAAATTGCTGAAAATCAGCAGGCTATGGCGAGACAGTATTTTATGTGGCTGAAGAGACCTCATCTAGGCCACCGAAACAGCAGGATCTGCTTGCTAATGAACTTGGGCAACTCAATCAGGTTTGCCCAATAATGCCAGTCATTTCACCACTCACAACCAGATAGATGAAGAGTTGGCTAAAAATGAAGAAACAGTGAGTGCAGAATGTACCAGCCTGCCAGAGTCTGATTTATTTGAGGGAGACAGTGACATAATAGATGACAGTGAAGCAGTGCCTGTTCATCCTGCTCATAGTGGTATGAGAGAAGCTTTCAGAAATTTGTACAATTTTTGCTATGCTCACCCATTGGTTGCAGAGGGCTATGTTGAAAATCTGAATGCTTTAGAGACAGTTGTACATCAAATTTTTGATAACGGGATGCAACAAACTGAAATAAGTGACTACTTTCACCCAAAATGAGTGATTTCATAAATATTCAAAAATTCTGTTTAAATATTCCTTATTCATAGCTTAAAATAATATTTATGACAAGGTTTATTAAAAATAAAATGTAAGAGACATCCTAAATAACTAGACACCTTGCATTGCTGTCAACTCTTCATAAAGACTTGATTTTATACGCTTTGAATTTACACAGTGCCCTTATTTTGGTCCCTCCCACTGCGTAAAATCAAGGTTTTACTGTATATTAAACATAGACTATAAGTTGAGGATATATTTGCTATTTGTCATTAAATACACTTTTTGAGTGACTTAATTGTCTTTGTTATTTTATTCCAGCCAATACTTGAATTTAAATAATAGTCGTACGCTACTGGTATATCAATATCCCACCTGTTATTAGGAATAAGAATCGGGAATCGATTTGAAAGAATCGGGATCAGAATCGAAAAAAAGTGGAATCGACTCATTCCTTGTTTTCACCATTTCAATTCCATTCGTAGGCCTTTGAAAAATTAGCCCAGTAGAACTTTAAATTATTGGTTTAAAAAAATTTAATAGCTAAAACAAAAAAACTTCACCAACATGGTCATGGCAACCTTGGCATGGTGTATAGATTATCAAAATCACCGGTAAGCGAATTCCACATTGACATATTTTTTATGCCTATGTGGAGTTAGCTAGAAGTGAAAATAATAAGTGATTAATGCAGGAAAATTTCACCGAAAGAATTCTCACCCTTAAGGGCATCATCGGTAAATGGACCTAACCACGGAAGGGGTCCAACCTTGGACTGCCACACAAGAGCATATGGATGAGAAAACTTGAGTTCTTCCATTACAGAATGAACCGTAGCACCAACTTCTGAGGGGTAGGTGTCTCCTCTGTTCACCGCCTGGAGAAAAAATGGACAGACATTATTCACGTATTCTCCAAAGGCTTCAGTACATATTGTTCTCAAAATATAATTACTAGAAAGATATGAAAATTAAATTGTGGCAAGCAAGTGTAGGGAGATGTGAGAGGACACAGCCATTAAGAAGAGAGAGAACTGGGAATTGGAAGACGGAAAGGATGAAGGAAGAGATGCGTTTTGAGAGATGCAGCAGGCCCCTGCTTTACAAAATCAATCCCTTCCAAGGACTGCTAACGTAGTGAAGTTTGTGAAGAACCAGCCAACCAAACCAAAGTAAAACATACACATTAAAGGGCAGCATTAATTGTTTTCCATGCACAACACAGTGTTCGTATTTGATTACCATATACATACAACAATTAATTGGGTAAAATATGCTGGGGTAATCATTCATTCATTGGTCATTCAATCCTAAGATTGGTTGACTGCAGCCCTCAATACTTCCCTATCTGATACCACTTCCCTTAAACACCTGGTAATTTATCTCATGCACTTTTCTCTTTATTTGGTCTATTTTATATCCCTTGGCCTTGGCCTCTTGGGACTTTTCCCCCCATTTTTCCTTCAATTATATTCTTCACAAACCCATTGTGCCTCAGGGTGTGCCCAATCCATTGCTCCACCAATCTAATCTTCCAATGTATGCCTTTTCCCTTCATGACATTTCGTCCACACTTAAACAGAATGTCTAGTGTTGTGAATTCACAAAGTTTAGAGATGAGAGAATATCAGAAGTAATTGAAGCATTTATGTCTCCACTGTGACATACTACATGTTAAAGCGTAACATTCTGCACGCACTATGTAATACAGTTACTATTACTGCCAATGGTGACAAGAATATTTCAATATGCAATTTAATTCAACTTATACCTTCATGGAAACAATACTCTGTGAATTCTCAACTTGTGACATTGGTGAGCCCTGTCCAGTTCCACCGCAGCTATATCATTTTGAAAGAAAAACAGATAACTGTGTCGTCATACCTTCAGAGGAAGTGAATGGGCTGAGAATAGAATCATAACTTCTTCACGGACATTGTCATGAAATTCCTTCAGCTGTTCCTTGATTCTCTCGGCTATGGTCTTTGCAAGAAGGGGATGTGTGGACCACCGCTCGATAAGACTCCATTTCATGTTTGATGGCTCTTTTCTGGGTTATTAATAAAAACAATCTTTATTACAGACAACTGATCATTAAAAAATACCATCATGAAAATGTATTCATCATACAATTCCATCATGAAAATAGTATTATTTAAATATGTAATTGGTATAAACAGATCCATGTATCACAGGTTGAATTTGGAAGTTTAAACAAACAAGATACAAAAACACATTATTAATTTCTGAGGCATTTAACAATATTAGAGAGATGCATGCAATTAATGAGATTTGAAGGAATGTAAACAATTAGAAAAGAAATTATTTAACTTGGAAAAATTTGTCCTAGTGGCATCATTTTATACAAGGGAGCATGAAAAATGAGCACAGTATGAGAATTAAATGAAGTTGCTTGACACAGAAAACTAAAGAGCAGCAAATCACAAAACTTACCTGCGAGAATAAAAATCGTAGATAGCATTGAGGCTTGACCCTGTTGTGGCACAGCTGTACTGAGGGTACTGAGAGAAAGCTATTACTCTCTCTAAACCATCACTGAAATAAAATGAAAGAATGATAAAATAAGGGTAATGCAGTGCTGTCACCAGAACATTTGCTAAATTCAGGCACAGCTGATTCCAGCCCAGGTGATGACAGACTCCCACAAAAACAAAATAATGATAAATTTGCTAACCCAAAAAAGATTGATTAGAACATTTGATTTGGTACCACATACATTTTTTTCCATTTTAAGGATTTTTATCAAATAACTCATGATATTTTAGTTAAAAACAATTAATAAAAAATACAAGGAGTCCCAATATGTGATCTGAGAGTTTTTTTAAAGACTGTACGACAGCAAATGAACCACTAATTAGAGGCAGTTGAGTCAGCTATTAAAAAAAAACATTTTAGTATGCCAGTCTTAGGAGTTGCCACGGAGGACAAGTGGAGTTTCTTGATATACATACTATGTCATCAATGTCTTCTCAAGCCTGTCTAGCATAAATTGGTGCCCAGTAGCGTGGCCATAGGGGGCGGATGCCCCCTCCCCCTCCGTGTTCTGGCGACTCTAAGTCTGTGAATGTTTCCATTCTTAAGTCCCAAATATGTTTCAATAAATGTGTGAAATACTTTGTAAATTGTTATATTTGGTCCACCTATTGCATCACCAAAATTTGTAAAGTTTAGTTAATTTATGAGTCAGTGCCCCCTAAAAATTTTCTACCCCCCTAGACCCAAAAACCTGGCTATGCCACTGTTGGTGCCTTAGACCAAGGAAAAAGATAATAGGAGGGGAGTGGAAGGGTGGAGAGAGGCTAATAACTGGCATTAGCCTTGAAAGACTGCACGTGGATCATGGTTTAATGTCCCATCTAATGGGTCGAGTAATTTATGGTCTCCTCAAAGCATCTTAATTAAGTAGGGGTTAGATTGCCACGGAAAAACTTCTGCCACAACCAGAACCTCAAACTTGGGTCCTCCATGTGAGGAGAGCCAATTCCTTACCCACTATTCTACCCCTATCTCAAGAGTAACCAGAAATTTCAAATCAGTATATTTCAATGGAGCAGTAATAAAAGATGAGTTTCTGCTAAATCTTTGCGTGGAAACACATTTCATTCAAGGAGCACAAAATCTAGCCTCGTTATTTAGAAACACTCACTTTTTGGACGCATGCAAAAAAATCCCACAGGGGTCAGTAGGTACAGCATTTATAAAAACAATGGTTACCTTTCCATCTCTTCCAGGGTGACCTCTGTTAGAGGATCGGCATACCGAAATGCCACGTAGGGCTTATGAGGGGCAGTGCTGGGAGAAAGCTGATCCAATTTCGCACATAGTAATTCTCCCTGGAAATGAGGCAATTATTATATATTTTACTCTCATAAAACTTATAAATCTTTAGTGACTCAGTCTCTACGTTGATGACATATTTATAATGAATAAGATTAAAGAGAATTAATAGATCCACCAGTGCAACATCTGTGAAGGAATTGAGAGAATAAAATTCAAGGGAAAATGTGTTCATAAGCAGAAATGCCCAGTATTCTCATTCAAGTATTCTACCAGCTGATTGGTAGGTTCTTGGACAGTCCCCATTCTGTATCCCAACCTAATAGAAATTGTCTCGCTTTCCCTCATAAGGATGGCCCGTTATTAGATCCCTCTTCAATTCTTCATATCTTCTACCTCCTCTTATTTCATCCAGAATACCTATCCTCCTCCTTCCTCTTCCACGCTTCCCCAGTGTTCTCCCCTCTATCACTCTTTTCAACATGCCCTCTCCTCTCAAAACCTCCTCCATCCATCTCTTATGCCTTCTCCGAACCTCTGCCACAAGCTTCCTCTCCTCTCCAACCATATCCAATACCTCCTCGTTCGTCTTTCTCGCCATCCAGCTAGTCTTCTCCATCCTTCTCCAAACCCACATCTCAAACGTCTCAAGTCTACGCACATCCTCCCTTCGCAATGACCAAGTTTCCGACCCATATAGCGCCACGCTCCATATTAAAGTTTTCACCAGCCTCTTCTTTACGTCTCTCCTCGGACCCCCCCTCATCAATTCCCTTCTCTTCGAAAATGCTTCTTTAGCAAGCGCAATTCTGCATCTGATGTCCTTAACACTAAACCCATTTGCCTCCAAAATACTACCCAGATACGTAAACTGCTCAACTTACTCTATCTTCTGCCCTCCCACCCTTATATTCAGCCCCGCCTTCTTACTTCTAGAAAATCTCATTACTTTAGTTTTCTTGTGATTGATCTTCATCCCATACTTTTCGCACTGCACCTCTAATGCACTCACCATTGACTGTAACCCCTTGGCCGACTGACTAACCAATGCTTGATCATCGGCAAATCTCACTGATTTTATCAGCTCCCCTCCTACCTTTATTCCTACCTCCTCCTCCCCCCATGCCTCCCTTACCATTTCAATGCCCAGTATTGAGAACTTATTTTTCGTACATAAATGACTAAATAAGAGGATGAGTTATGAGCACAACTATGGGACTCTTACAAAAAAATGATAATTGTGCATAAATCCCTCATTCTGAGGCATAATAGCTTCTTCATAACTATTGTGAAACAATTGTGTGAAATTCACAGTGAAAAAATCATTCGCCTGGACTGGGATTCGAACCCAGACCCCCCGATTTCGCGCCGAGTGCTCTACCAGTTAAGCTACCCAGGCGTCATCTTTCACTGTGAATTTTATGTAGGCTTTAAGGAGCGAGATGCCTTCACAGGTACCGTGCATACAATGCCAAAGTACCCGTGTACGAATGCTAAGCGCTACTGTCCACGAGGTAAAGCCAAAATTTAAACACAAATGTGTTTACTTTGACAAATTCAAAGAACAAAAGAACAGTTCTTTGAATTTGTCAAAGTAAACACCTTTCTGTTTAAAGTTTGGCTTTACCTCGTGGACAGTAGCGCTTAGCGTTTGCACACGGGTACTTTAGCATTGTATGCAACGTACATGTGAAGACATGTCGCTCCTTAAAGCCACCATAAAATTCACAGTGAGAGATGACGCCTGGGTAGCTTAACTGGTAGAGCACTTGGCGCAAAATTGGGGGGTCTGGGTTCGAATCCCAGTCCAGGCGAATGATTTTTTCACTGTGAATCTCACACAATTGTGTAACCACTAGCGGGTGACTCCGTTAAAGTTACTGCGCGGCCAGTTCCGCAGTTCTTTGAATACTGTGAAACAAACAATGAATGTGTGGAATAACCATCATGGAAGACCAAATGTAATACATAAAGCAAAATATGGATGATGACGAAATGAAAAAAATTATGAAGGGATAAAATGGTAACATGACAAGTGAATGGAGTGGAACTAGGGGCCGCATGCAGCTGCAGCAAACTTAAGTTTAAATTGCTGACTGCAGATGACAATATTTATAACATTTGTACAGTTAGGCTTTTATTTGGAACCCCTCCCCCTTTAGACAGTTTGGGCCTTAAGTGACCCCTTGCCTTGACTAGGTGTGAATCTCACCACACCATAGGGATTCACTCCAAGTTTCTATCCTCACCACAGTCAGAACAATTCCTTTAAGAGGATCACGGCTATGTCATTAATTAAAATAATAGAGTAAGATAGGAGTATTGCACGTGCTCAGAGAGTTGTTCAGTGGTTGACTGTAGCACCAAGCCATTTATTATAATAAGAAAGCTCACATGTAGTAAATTTAGGGGCAGCATACCTTATGCCTTGCAATGGGAAGAAATTATACGTCAGAGTAAAATTATGTAATGGCAAAAGAATAAAACAACTACATATTTTGTATTTAAATTTACATATCCTGCTAATAGGCTTATTTATAAGTAAGAAAATTGAAATCACTAAGCTCTACCATGAAAGCTTGTTTTATGTTTACCTGCCGTTTGGTCCATTTCAGTATGGGTGAACCACCACCAATTTCCGAATACTTTTTTTGTATCTCTGGAGTTCTACGTCGGGCTATATATGGGCCCAGCGTCCTAAAACGGGGTACAGGTTTACATGGATGACATAAACATACATGAGATTAATAAAACACCCGTCATTTTCCGTAAACCTTTTTAATAGCTTAGAAATAAGTTACTGAACTCCATAATAATACCACCGATTATTTAAAAAAATGAGTTTCATCAGGTTTTATTATTTAACCGGTAGGTAATTTATATTAATCGGTAAATAAATACTTGGTTTTCTCAAGCGATATAGTTACCTGATTAATGTACTCTGAATCGTGAAGGAATTATTTTTGCATGTGTCTTACATTATGTAACAATCTAATCTTTTACCGAATTAACTATTATTATTACCCTTGAACAGGAAGCTGAATCATGTCTCTATCTGTCATTATCCTCAATAAATAATCATGTACTTTGTCAGTGGTCTGTGGGCCTCCCATATTAATCATTAATATACCAGTTTTTGCTTTCTCGTCCTTCTTCTCCTTCAAACCTGGGATTGCCGATAAGTGTCTTGAACATAATGGATGCCAATACGAGCTTATCTCTAAATAAATGAAAAATAAAACAATTTAAGGAGGGTTATCTTCCACTGATGCTTAAGCTTCACAAACTGCGACAATAAGAATTAGTTTACCAAAAACATTATATTTTCCTCCTTTCACGAAGTATGAAAAATGATTTCGCAGGCTATTCATTACGCAGGAAATGCAAACCACTAAAGCAATACTTCTTTGTCAATCCCGTTATCACTGCTCCACGTTCATGCACTTCTCTCTCACCGTCTGCTGGGCCGTTTGCGTTGGCAGTCGCATTATGTGTAATCATTTGTTTCTGCCGCAGATTTTATCAAACTTCAGTTGTTATCGCGGGCGACCGGGCGGGCTGCATGTTTTTTCTTTGTGTACAATATTCTTATGTCCGCATTTTGAACTTTTGGCGTATTTCGTACTCAAGAGAGAAATGTCAGTGGAAGAGTTGCAATCTTCGGAATTAGGGACGAAAGAATAGTTAGTGCATTAAAGTTATCTTGCTTGATTTAATAATTTTTGGTGCTTTAATCTATTGTTTATTTTTTAGCTGGGATACCGCATATACCACCGAAATTAAAAACTTTAAAGAATTTGGGGATGTCGGAGAAATTTGGTTTGGAGAGGGATGTGCTTCTAGAGTAACTCGGTCAGTATTCGTTCAGTTATTGTCGACTATTTCGTGTATGTTTGTGGGCACGTTTTAAATAAATATTATGGCCAATGTTGGTTTTATTATAGGTGGCTTGAGTCCAATAACGTTGCCAAGAGTGAAAGCGTAATAGACCTCGGTTGTGGAAATGGGATGCTCTTGATAAAGCTGGTCAGTATGTAGGAGCGATAAGTGAAAAATAACGGAATGGTGCATGAATTATGATTATGTTACTATGGTCATTTTGGCAGGCTGAGAATGGATGGAAAGATTTAACAGGTGTTGACTACTCCCGGAGTGCAGTTGATCTTGCCAGCGAAATTGCTCAGTCGCGGGGGGTTTCAATCAAATACCAGGTAATTATTGCTATGAAATCATTCACGGGAGATTCATCCATTCACAACGATGTAACTATATCTAGTATTATACATGGTTTATGACATTGATGGACTGGAATTACTCCCAATTCAATGCAAGAGATATATAGTTAACTCTGAACTATCATATACTGATTATGTTTCGTAACAATATTTACAAAACTATGAAAGAGGACTATATATATATATATATATATATATATATAATAACCATGAAAAAGAAATGCCTTTGACAGGATAAAAGCTTAAAATTGATGATCTAATATATTTGTGCAAGATAACGATTGCTATAGATCTGGAAAACCTGGAAAGGTCGTGAAAAATGAGAATTTGCTTTCCCAAGTCAAAATTTGATTGTTTTCAATTAATGAGGTTTGTAATTGTAGGCACTGTCTATTGGCGAGTGGACTTAAGGCCACTTACCAGGACTTAAGGTACCTTGTCTGAATGAGATGGTGGAGCTCTTATTTGGTGTTATGCAATTAATTGTGCCCCTTAATCAAACTGTCAGGCCCTATTCATTACACTTATGCTGAGGAAGTTGAAATGTTTCTCAGATTGTGTACTATGGTAATTTGTGGCCCTCATCGTTGCCGAGACCTAAGAATAGGTTGAATAGGCCATTGTGAAGGAATCCAATTTTCCCCAGAGTGATGATGGCTACGTTGTTTATCGGAAAGCTTTATTACCCCATAAATAGTACATGAATTATTGTGTTGTGCTCCTATTCTGTTGCCTTCTTAAAAATGCAAACTTACCATAAATAATGTCCATATTTTCACCTGGAAAATGATATTTATGGCCTGGAAAAGTCCTGGAATTAAATAATCTCAGTCTGAGAGTGACCCTGAAGATACATAAATTAACTATCCTAATGTTAAGGCATGTTTGAATGAATTCTTGAGCACTACTGGGGACAACTGTATATTGATATGAAGGAATTTATTTGCAGTGCGAAGCAGTAGGTTTGTGGGTCATTTTTTATTTATGGTTGTTTTTTTTGTTGAAAGGTTCAAATGCACAGTTACACCTAAAGGGGCATGAGGAAAGTTCACTGAAAGAGACTTTACTAAGAAGGTGGGGAGAGTCAGCCAAAACATTTGAGTAGATAAGGTTTGATGGCACTATCTGAAATTATGTATTTGAAGTAATTTGGGGTGAAAGTTGGTAAGAAATTCATTCAAGCCTCTCGATGAAATCAAATTTAACAGTGACAAAAATACCTGGAATCTTCATTGCCATTGTATGTTTACCAAGTTCTTTGAAGATACATTAATGGCTAGTACTTCATGTGTAGATAAATTTCCTGTAGTGGCCATTGGTACTGTCAGGATTTCTCTCTCTCTGATAATGATAAGTTTTATTAGTCAAAAGTATTCAGAAAATACACAGACCTCGTTAGGAGAAATTTCAAGTGTACATAAGTATACTTGAGAAGCTACACATAGTTACAGTTTATCAGAAATGTCACAATACAATATCACGGTATTATGCGTGAAAAACTCGCCAACAGAATACAAAGCACGTGAGGCTAGCCATGCGTGAATCACCCTCTTGGATTGGGTTTATATTGGATGCCCTAAGCTTCAGAATGTGCCAGAAGATGACTTATTAAGGTGAAATGGGTCGCTGTTTTTAAATAAACGGTGGAAAAGTACAAAGTTTTTTAGCCTGTAACAACCAAATTTGTTCACTTTTGCTAAGCTTCTGTTGTGAAGCATAACAGGAGAAAGATTTGATTTCCCCACTGATGCAGCCCCTTCTGATCAGAAAACCTTTTCGTAGCTCGGGTGAGAAACTGAGGAAATACGATGTATGCTCCTCGATTTATAGTCCTAGCCTAAGGCTGTCGGTTGCTGGAAACAGCCGATGGTGCAGGATTTTGGCTAGGTTGAAGTGAAGTCGGAGAGCTTTTGATGGGCATGGGTGATTGGCATCCTTGGAGGGGATAAAATGGTGAGTTGGGTACATTGATGGGGTGGAAGCTTTCAATTGGAGCATCAGGAACTGGCTTGTGTGCCCACCAGCACAATGTTGTGTCATCAGGCCCATCGCTAGCTGATATGGCGCCCAGGGCAAACTGTGATCGTGCGCCCCCCCGCCCCCCCATAACATTGATATACCTCCAATCGGGAGATTTTCGGTATTTGGGGAAAATAGAATTCCCGAATATATATAATATAGCTCCCGAAAGTTTCTGAGACATTTTCTCGCGAAATTTTATCAAACACAATCACAAAGTTTGAAATTAAAAAAACAAAATCACAAAGTTTGTAAAAGCTCGGACACTTTCCCTTAAAATTCGTTGACTTCTCAAATTATCGGTAAAAAAAACTGTTGCGGACCGCGTAAGACACGAGCCGTATCTGGGTTTCGCAACGTGAAGGAGACGATTCGAAAAGGTTGGTTTGTTTACATTTCGCGCGCGGGAATTTTCGCGGCACCTGCGAGAAAATTTCGCCAAATCGTCGTCACTCAAAAACTACTCTTCTCTCTCTTCACTTTTGTTGTTTTCTGCGTTCTCAACGAAATGGTCACCCTCCAGTTGAATATTTTCTTCCTCGCTGGTGTCGGTTACAGAGTCGGTTTTGTCACTTTGACTACTCGCACACGTCTCACAATCACTAATCTCTACTTCACTCTCACAATCACTAATCTCTACTTCACTCTCATATATGTGCAAATCTTCGCGCATATAAGGGTGGAATTCCTCATCAAGAAAAAGCGCGTGAAAATCGTCAGGAACAAGATCATCCAAGTCAAATTCTTCCCAGGAGTCATCCTTTGCCACGAGATTGAAAAGCAAGAAGATTTGCACCGCGATGTCTCGGAGCTCCTTCATTGAGTTGAAGAGACCCGAGAGCACCACACAGCGGAAAACGTTGTTGTCAAAATTTTAAAAAGATTTTCTATCGGCGAACACGGCGCGCCCCCAACTCGCTGTGCCCAGGGCAAAATGCCCCGGCTGCCCCGCCCTCGCGACGGGCCTGTGTGTCATGACCTGAGTGACCATGGCACAGTGCTGGAATTCTCTGCAAACCGATTGCTGTATTAACAATGGCTGACCTGGCAAGGGAAAGGCACGACTGAAGATTCAGTGGAAGTTGATGCAAGAAGTCGCAGAAAAAGGATGATGTTTGCAATTTTGGGCCATAGGCATTGTTGGTGCTATGTCAATAGCATGCATGTCGGACATGCTTTGAACAATTCTTCAGTTAAGTCCTCAGGGTAAAAAATCTGTGTGGGAGAAACTTGTTCAAAGAGGGGAAAGGGGGTGTTATTATAATTGAGGTCATGGAGCAATTTTTATGGTTTTTCAACTTTTCTTGGAATTAGGGAATGATAAATTATGAAAATTCCCATGAATAAAGAGGAAGGTATTCCTGCTTGAAATTTAGGCATGTGCATTTCTACTGATTTGTCATCTTATCCTTACCTCGCTGTCTCGTGAAGGTTAATCAGTACTCTTCAGTTACCTATATGTATTAGTTCATCCCTCTTGATTTTTTTTCAATTTTAAAATATTTACACACCCATGTGTAGAAGATCCCAGTATAAATTAGCAGTAACTTGATTTGTCTGACTCTAAATGCTTAATGTCCTCTATTATCTGGCTGGTTCATACATAGTTTCCAGTACTTTTTTATGTCGCTAAAACTTATCCTTGGTGATGTGAATCTAGCTAGCCAATATTTTTATATTTTCCTCTCTTAAATTACCTTCAATTCATGCATTGAATGGAACTTTTATTTATTAGTTTCCATGTCATTTGCCTTCATGGAGAACAGTGATTCTTTTTAATTTGCTTTTATCAATTCTTATTTCCTAGGTTTGGGATATTCTCTCATCTGAAGAAGTTTTTCAGAAGAATAAATTCACAATAGCTTTTGACAAAGGTACTTACGATGCTATTAGCCTTTCACCTGATGATAGGACTCAGTGTCGACAAAAATATATCACTAGTGTAAAGAGAATACTTAAACCAAATGGACTTCTAATTATTACATCTTGTAATTGGACGGAAGAGGAATTAAGAGCCTCATTTTGCCCTGCTGGTAACTATAATTTTATTTTAAGGTTTTTTGTGTAATTATTCCAGACTCTCTGGAATATGGAAAAATATATCTTTTTAATAATGTGTAAAAACAACTCAAGTTTTTCTAATCATTGTGAAGGAATGTTTTATTTGAATGAACGCCTCTCATTAAATGAAACAAAATTGCATGCCAAGAAATATGAGGCAATAAATTGAAAAGAAAAAAGTCATTGAATAATGTTTACTTACTTATGATTAAAAGTGAGAGTTCATGATGTGTTAAAGTTGGCATTGAAACTGTGATTTTGGTCTGTCTCTGTCTTAGAGTATGTAAAAAATAAGTATCACTCGCGTGGTATCCATGCAATCCTTGTGAGGCCATAGCAAACAGGTTATTGTAATATCAGATATGGTCACACTTGTGGTGTTTACATGGTGGAGATCCTGAGACCTCCTTCTGGAATGTCCAAAAAAATCATTCTCTTGGTTTCAGAATCGTTGCAGTGAAGGTTTATCTAAGTCGTTGCTTTACACTGCAGCATGTAATTGTCAACAAAAAGGGAACTCAGGCAGTTTGCCATTTCAATGCTTCATATCAATGAAGCATGCATAATGTGATTTATCATTTTTGTCTTCTTTTGGGCATCTGTATTCTGTTGCATTGTAAGAAAACCAGGGTTGTGAATAATGTTTAGCTAGAAAGGTAAGCTTAGGCTTTCCTGGGTACATTGGCTGTCTTCCCTTGTCTGATGTCACATGCCTCTGAATTGCTGTTGGGACAAATTTTTCTACTGAGGGCCTCTCTAGAGTGTGTATCCTTATGTATCGCTTTCCAGTGGTATTATTTCTCTTTCCCTCTCAAATTTCAATTCAATTGAATACCTGAATATTCTTCCATAATCATCTCTCGTCACAGGTGCGGGCACTTTCAGAATTTTTTTTTCTGCCGTTGATTTTGTCCTCTTTTCACATTCTTAATTCGTATGTTCTTCAAAGACTTAGTTAATTGTCAATTATTTTTCTGGGTGCTCAAATTTTAACTCGTCGTAATGGAAATGAATGTAGAAGTAGTCGACTAATCGATTCATGGTTAAGATTGAGTTTCTAGGAGCCATAATTGATGTCAAGAGAGCATAGGGGCATGCAGTACAAATTGCATGCCCCTATGCATGATTCATCTTCTGAATAATCCCTCAAAAGTAGAAATTTTATTTCCAGAATAGGGAGGGGTATCAACTTCATGCTTTAATACCTTGCGGGTTAAATTTTAATTTGGTTCCAGTTCTCTTTTTATTTTCTTTCTTACTCTGAGCCCTAGGGAAAAATTGTGACATACTTTGGCCTGGGATACAGCTGAATGTAGTTATATTAAATAAAAACTCAAACAATTTTGTTTCTTCATCTTGGGAAGCTTAATTCTGTCCACTCTGTGTAGGGGTTTTTGTGTTGCTACATATATGGCCTTTGTTTGAATACCATCAATGAACGTGATGCTCAATTTTGTTCCTATTCCAGGTTTCGAGGTTGTTTCATTAATTCCTGCTCCACAGTTTCAGTTTGGTGGTAGCTCTGGCAACCAAGTGACATCCATAGTTTTTAAAAAGACTGAGAATGATTGAGGACTATGACTCTACCATTGCTATGTGCAATGACTAAATATACTGTATCGTGGAGGAATTAAAGTAGTTTTTACAAGTCAACTACGTACTACATATATATGAAATATAAGCCTGATTACTGATATTTTATTGAATTTTTTATTGTACATGTGTGCGAAAACCTCTGTTGTGCATGCTTTTTTTCAGTGGTTGAGGAGATGAATGAGATACATCATTGTTTTAACTCAGATTGAGGATTTGAGTGTTAGACTATTTTATAAACCTTTAACACCCCTTTTCATTTAATTTTTGTGGAAACTTTATTTGTTAAAATACTTTTCTATCTGGTGAGGCTGCCTTTTGAAGCCACCTCCCGCTGTTGTCTCACTTGATTCTTGTTGGGTTTATTTCTTTGGAAGATTGGCTAGGGTGTAAAGTAGGCGGAGCCATCAGTCACTGCAGTAAGTGCATTTAAGGTACCTAAGGCAACTTCACTGTCTACCTTAGTGTACTTCTACATGAGACCCAAGTAATGACTTTTTGCTCATCGCAACTGGAGAAAGAAAGCATAAGCAATGTGCAGATTTTTGTGGTGCAAGGTGTCTTTGCTTGCACCTAAAAACTGCCTTGGTTTGGCCCTCTGGTGAGGGAGCTACACATTCACTTTGGGCTGATTAGTATGATTTTGCGGCAAGGTATACATTTTACAGGAAAAGCGTTGCGAGTTGGCCAAGCAAGGCAGCCCCGCAAGGTAGATACTGGTGGCTTAGGTGATCCTAAGTATTTGATTGGTTAACACAAGTGTGATGGTGAATCATAGTAGCTGTTTATAGTGAATTGATGGTGTGCTCATAAAACTTCAGATTCAATTTTAGTGCTGAAAAAAAGTAAAAAACAGGAAAAATGTTATGCTGAGAAATTGGTGAAGTTTTTGGCACAAGCATCATCACTGACATTTTAATAATTTTGAACAAGTTTATTTTTTCCTTTTTTTCTTCAGAGATGTATTTTTTATTAGGGGCATTGCTTAACCAAATAATATCCCAGACAGAGTATAATGGTATAAGAACTTGATAAGTTGCAGCAAGGAAACTATTGAAATAAAATTGTGAAGGGTTTTTACTATTGGATGTGTCCTGTTCCATCATGATCTATCATTCGAACCGTAGTTGAATCAGTGCTTATGAAGAGTTACCATTATTTTATTTCAGTGAATTTTTGCTTCTAGCTTGCTTTAAGACTTCTATTTTAAATAAAAAACTTATTCTAAGCTTCAGTGAAACGTTCAGATGTTTTCTGTGCCACAGTGGCTTTAAGATTTAGTTGAAAATTTTGAATTTGTACATCTGCCTGTCTTTTTTTTTACTGGTGATTTTCTTTCTTTTCATGGAATTTTTACCATAAAATGGACAGGTATAGGTTGGAGGTTGAAGCAAGGTTGGCCTTTGTCACCCTTGCTTTTTAACGTTAAGAAATGTTGAGAGAATGAGGGAGTTAAAGGAGAGCTAATAGAGTCGATCATCTGATAACCAGATGTAAGTTATCCATCCAAAGCATTGCAGGCATTGGTATGATGTGTGATCAGCGCAAAAATGGGATGAAGATAAATTATTAGACAGCTAAATTACATTATAAGATTTTCTTAGATGAAGAAAGCTAGATTGATCATAACAGTAAAATGGAGCAGGTAGATCAATCCGATTTCTTAGGTAGTGGGGTTGAAGAAAAATGGGGATACATAGTTGTGAGGACATTAGAAGGAGAATTGTGTTTGCCAAAATGGCATTTGCCAATGGGAGAGAGGGCTAATGAATGGGACTTTGTGTAAGAATGTAAATAAAAGACTGGCGAAGAGGCCAGTATGGAGTGCAGCATTGTATGGAGCAGTAACATGGACTCAGAAAAATGAAGATGACAATAGGCTCCAGACGTTTGAAATGTGGGCGAGGAGGAGATGGTGCAAAGAAGTGCTCGGCATGGTGATCGAGGAAACTATTGGAAGTGATTAGGAGGAGGCAGAGTAGGTGGCTGGAAGGGGTAATGAGGGGTGACTAGATGCTTTAGGCGGTGATAGAAGGAATTATGTTTGGTAAGTGAGGAAGGACAGGCTTTATGGACGGGATGAGAGGTAGGATGTATGCTGAGCTTGAGAGGAAAGCTTAAGAGGAATGGAAGTGCTTAAGAGGATAAGGGCTTGCACCTGTCAAAGTTTAGGAGATAAATATTTACTCTTTCATCTAAAACTACCTCTAGCCAGCTGATCACATCAAACAATAATAACCAAGAGCATGCCTTCGATCAATTCTTTCATTTACTAATGGTAAAGAACATAACATAAGTAATTTTAAAACCGATTATATCAGGCCTGACCTCGTGGAAATTGTGGATTAGTAATTTTGTACAATATATACATTCTGTGGAGTGGATTGTTTACATATTCACATTAATAATAATTGATTCTCAGAGATTTAACAATTTGTTTACAATTAGCAGTTTTGTAGCTAAAATTTAACATACCTTATTCATCTCTTATACCTGCTAAAATACACAGGAACAATATTTTTCTCATGAAGCCTTCTTTATGGTGACGATTGCTGTAGTTCTCATTCTGTACATACATTCTATTATGAATTCTGTTGAGGAACTTCTTTAAAGTGGTGCTTCTGTACTGATGCAATTGAAGAGTTTTGAGTGAGAAAATAACTACCTAAATGTATCCTGTCTGTTCCCGAGTTTTTAAGAATACATATGTATCACCAAGGAAAAAAATCAGATTGAAAATTCGTCCAAATCCACAACTAACCTGTACTTCAGCGTGAATTTAAGAGAATTTGGATTGAATAATTTTTAAAAACATAATTTATGGGTTCACCGTGATAAATATGTAGGCATGTATCTCATTCCTACCAAAATCCAAATTGCCTGTATTTTACCCTGACCTCTTCATTTTATTATTTTTTGTAATCTATGGTCCACAATATTTCCTGGTAAATTGTGAACTTATCCTTCCCATTATTCAGGTCGATATATTGTTTATGTTTCCTCTTGCTCTTCAACCTAGTCTCAAGAATCTTTTTCTTCTGTTAAAAGTGGAATGGATGAATGGAAAGTTTCAGGACTTACTCAGATCCAGAAAGTCTTGACTGTTTATTCAGTATTTCTTTCCTATAATTTATATTACATGTATATACATTTGGATGAATGTCTTCCACATCGCTCAACAAAAATCCAAACTTGTCAAACGTCTTCTTTTTCCTACTTTAATGTGATGCCAATGGCTGCTCCTATAATCAAGGTCATTACTGAAGTTGTTATGAGAGCTCCTGTAAGAAAATAAAATTTTAAAATTACATACAGGCCTCAATATAATTCAGTTGATTCACTGTACTACTACATACTCTTTCTTGTGTATCTATATGTATATATTTGTGTCTCCTGATACTTTGAAAAAGTTGTATTTTGCTAAAATACATTCTCATTTATCCTATGGCATTTTGTTCTGGGGAAATTCAACTGCCTCAAGAAGAGCTTTTTCCGCTCAAAAGCAAGCCATCAAGGCAATGTTCCAAGTCTCTATACGAACCCCAGGCAAACCTCTTTTTTCAAATGCAAAAATCCTCACACTGCCTTCTTTATATATTTTGATCTGTGCGTGCTTCATACACTCCAACCGGGACAAATTTCCTGCCAATGCCTCTTACCACAATTACTCCACCCGCTCCAGAAATAACATACACACTCAGCAATACTCTAGTTCTCTCTGCCTGAATGGTCCCTACCACTCCGCCTCTGCAATTTTTAATAATATCCCAGACGAATTTAAAGCTGTCTCTTCACCTGATTTGTTTAAATTAAGGGTAAAAAATCTCCTACTCAAAAGGTGCTACTATAGTGTCACTGAATACTTTGAAGACTCTCAAATAAACATATGATAGTATAGTCTGTATTGTATGATTTTCCTTTTTCTGTATTTCTCGCTGTGTATTTATATGTATATGGTGTATGTATCTCTTAATGTTAATTTGTATTTTATATTGCATTTTATATATGCAAACCTTTGACGTAACCATGCATTGTATCTTTGCCAACGGTGATAAATAAATTATTATTATTATTATATATAAAATGGAATGTCCTGACTGACTCACTCATCAACGCACAGCCCAAACTACGGGTGATAAAAACGTGAAATTTCAAGGATATATCTGTACTGTGGAATGCAGGTGCACTAAGAAAGGATTTTTGAAATAAACAATTTTTGTGGTTGTTTTTACCCCATTAATTTTAACTTTTACTAATGACATTTAATAAGAATAGCATTGAATTTGGTGCAGGTGTTTCTTTCTTTCCTTGTTTAAATTACTTGCACTCATGTCATTGGATGGAAATTTACATCATCAAACACATAAAAGAATGCAGTATATCTTTCATTCGATTTTCTTATATGCTTCGTTTTTGTCTAATTATTGCATTTTTAGCTCTAAAATCATCAATTTTTCTTCATTTTCAACAATAGAAATTTCCTTGGCAACCAGGCGTGAATATCCATTTAATAGCAGTATTACAAATGGCCATTCACGCCTGCAGCATTTAAAGGCCAGGTTCAGTGACTAATTTGATAGTGTTTACCCCAACCTCACTATTAACGTTAAATGGCTTTTACATAGTATCAGCATTTAGCATGTCACATTAATTCTTATAGTCACATACAATGGCTTTCATGTTTTCTCTCTCGCGCTGAATATTAACAGGCATCCTCATATTGCCCTTATTAGCATTATTTATGGCCGCTGTATGAAATCACATTACCAAGTAGTATACTTGGTATTTTTCTGCTTCTGGAATTGATATAGAATATATGTATACCATCAAAAATATTCTGTGAATTTGAACTTAAAATCATGATGCGTAGGAAGATTTTATATTGTTCCAAGGAAAATGAACGAAAGGGATCAAACTGGAGATCATGAGTTACATGAAAAGTAGTCAGTTATCTGTCCATAGAAGACAATTTATAGTCCTGAAAGTTTGAAAATTGTACTAAGTACATTTCGTTTTGGAGTGTTACACGAGCATGCATACTTTGTGCATTATTGATAAGATTATCATTATATATAAGTGAATTACAATGAGAATCCACTCCAAAATTCCAACATGCGGTTAATGACTGGTAGATAGTACCTGAATAGTAAATGTATTGATTCTTATTGATAAAGGTGAATGGAATCTCCCACTGAAATTCAACGGGCATCATGATCATCTTGCCCTTATGAATATTATTTAGCACTATATCTGGACCAAGATAGTGTAATAGTATTACCTAATATGAAATATATTAATGCCTTTTTTTTAATATTGCCTGGTGTAGTTACTGCACAGAGAAGCATGTCCTAATTTCGGTCCCCTCTGGATAGCGGACACCTCAATAGCGGTCGATTTTTCCGGGCCCAAATGTGTCTACTATTTGGAGGTTTGACTGTATTGGTCCAGGTCCTCACTGGTGAGGTAAATGATGACTCGTTGTTTTTGAACTTCAGGCTGGGGTGGTTTCTGGTCCCTTGTCACTTGGCTGAATTTTCGTTTCTGCCTCTCAGTGCCATCAGTAGAGTTTCTGCAAGCGCCGTGGTGGCTCTCTCAACAAAATCCCAATCTAAAGGTGAAAATTAGGCCGCTAGGTAAAGATGGAGCTTCTTTAGGCATTTGGCATTCTGATCCAAGGCACTTCTGTGGTGGTGTATCCTCTCACGGACAAACGCCAGACTGGCCCTCCTGGCAATGCATTCTGCTGCCTGTGGTTTTACCGGGGATTGTATGATCACATCCTGGTATAATATCTCTGCACCTCAAGAGAAGTGCAAGGGAACTGAGATATCTGGCCTTCTCCCTCCGTAGCTGCTCCAAGTTGCAAACGCAGCGATGAATTCCCTCCCCTTAGAGGTGACACCAAAGTTAAGCAACGTTGGGCCCGGATGGTGGTTGGATGGGTGGCCCTCCTCCATACCTCTACCGGGGTGGATGGAGGGGTGACACTCCCTCCAGACCTATACCGGGAGACCGGAGAGTAGACTCAGACTGGGAAGGTTGGAAGGGAGGTGACCCTCTTCCATGCCAGTACCGGGAAGGTTTGGGGGTGGCCCCTCCTCCATACCTCTACCTCTTGTCCCCTGTCTGCAAGTGGCAGGCAGGTGAAACGTGGGATGGCTTAATGGACCAAGAGGTATGAGTGCCAGGAGGGCTCCAGAAGGCCCCCTCCCATCCATGCAATCTGATCTTATCTACTTCACCAATTAAATCTTTCTCTGTAGGTCCCAAATCCTCACGGTTTATTCGAGATGTAGCCCAACAAGAGCGAAATAGCATATCTCTTTCACTTTTTCATCGGAGAACCATCCTACAATTCGGTTGATAAACCCTTGTTTCTTTAATGCTGCGCTGCAAATACTTTGTACGTATTTGTAGCATATGTGCTACATTGTATTATTATTTTTGGGTGCCTTATATGTATATATTTTGCGGATGACCTGGCTCTTCTAGCCAACAATATCCAAGAAACTAAGTAACAAATAAAATCACTACAGAATATAGCTCATAAAATTGGGCTTAAGATATCTTTTGAGAAAACAGAAATTATGCTAACTGACCCGCCACTCGCAAACAAAATCAAGGTAGAAGATCAAGAAATAAAAATTGTGTACAGATTTAAATATCTAAGGGAAATCATGACATGTAACCTGTATGAGAAACCAACATGGAACAATAGAATAAATAAATTGAATAGAGTACAATATATGTATCATCAAGAACATATGTAGCAAAAAATGCCTCTCAATAGCCACAAAATTAAGACATTATGAAACAGTTATGCAACCGGAAATAACTTATGCAAGTGAAACCATCTTCAGAACAACTAACACAATCGCAGTAGATAAATTACTCAAGATAGAAAGGAGAATAGTCAAAACTTGCACAAATAAAAAATACCAAAAAGCAGGCACTGGAGATTAGCTTCCAATGAAACAGTCTACAGAAAAATAGAACCCGTAATGAGCACGGTTAGAAAGAAATGAATCTCATTCTTTGGAAACCTAATCAGAACACCAGAAAACAGAATAAGCAAAAAAATTATGGAACAGTAAGGCCAGTGCAAGATGGATAGCAGAAATTAAGGAAGATATGAGTGAATTACACATTACAATAGAAGATTTGAAAGAAAAGACAGATGCTATCGTGAAACTCAAGGACAAACAGATCAGACTACTAACCAAGATCAACAAACAGAGAATAGGAATGGTGATCTCAGATGAAGAAAGAAAGGTACTATCCGAGCGAATGAAGAAATACTGGGCGGACAGAAAACAGAAGAAATCCAGAAGATGACTAAAGTGGTCCAATGAAGGTCATAAAATTAAAAATGAAATAAATATGTATTGCATTTCAATGCAGGCCATTGTATTGTATTATTTACATTCAGTGTGTTACATTATATGTATGTTTTGGTTTCAATATTTTTTTGTTTGTTAAACATCATATTTATGCCCAAAAAGGTCCATTTTAATCATTCGTGCAAACATTTCTGGTGTCAAACATCAGAGCAGTAGGGCTGAAGATACAATAGTGTAGTAGTAGTTCAATAGTGTCGTAGTAGTACAAAATTAGTACAATATGCCTCGAAAAGTATTGGCAGTCAGTGGCTCTGACTTCTCCAAAAACTTATTTACTTATGTAGGATATAATCACTTGCTGACATTATCTATGCTTTTGCCAAACGTATTTGGGGACTTGTCCACACACTGATATTTCTGCCTCCCGTGCGTTAAATCTTTGGACTCGTTTCCCTTAAAAAGTGGTTTATAAACTGAAATGAATATGTTTTTATGGGATTTTCAAGAACACATTCTGCATTAAGAAGCTGTAATTAACATTTGCAGAACAATTTGTTGCTTTAGGATGGAAAACAAATGACAGCTTTAATTTAACAGTTTCATTCGTGTATTATATTAATAAAACTCGTGGATATTATATATTTCAATGAGGTTGATAATTTCTTCTTTGTTATCAATAGTGTATCAAGACCCAATGGAGTCACTAAAATTAGGTAATCACCTTATTGCATTTAGAGTAGTGGCAAATATAGGTTATAACTTTGGGGGGGGGGCCAAGACCGGCTAGCTAACGGCGACCGGCTGTAGTTTAGGTATACGTGCATGCGCTGAGCGCCTCTGACCTTGGCCATGCAGCCTTATTTCGGAGGGGGAGGGGGGCGGGCCCCCTGGGCCCCTGCCATATATTTGCCACTGATTTAGAGGAAACAGACTCCATGGCCTATGAAATCTACTACCCTGGAAGAAACATACTGATTTATATTTCATTAAAATATGTGCATTATTCTTTTATAATACATTTATCAATCTGTATCCTTTGGTTGATTGGGATGGATGTAGTTTTACCTTTTCCGACACATTCCATTTTTTTTTCATCTAAGGTATAGTGTTGTCTACATAGGCAGCGCTTGGTAGCATTGATTGCCTTGCAGATGGCATCTGGAACGCTGCATCCTCCTCCATTCTTTTCAACCAGGCAGTATTTGTCATAGCCTTAAATACAAATATTTTATTGGAAAAGAATTGGGAATGCACAAGGTAGTTCAACAGTCAAATATCACTCTCATCAACAATCATCAAGTGTGCAAAATCAAATAATATGGCCTTAGCCATCAAAGGCACTTTAAAACTTAAGTAAAGCACTACATCATGTAAGATAGAAGGAAATCCTTGTATTAGAATGTTCGAGTCTGTGGAAAGGGTCGTCTTCTAATTTTGGTTCTTAATATAAATTGGGTACTTACTGGCCTCACATGTTTTTTTCTCCAGATTAGTTGTGAAGTTTTCATTGCAGATGCAAGTACCATTTTCACATATGGTAAACAGGTGTGTACAGTCAGTGCTGGCAGTGCAATTTGCTCCTATGTCTGGGGAAGAGCATGAAAAGAAATTTGAAATGCTTACATAATTTACTGTATTAGTGATTAATGGCATAGGTAGATACATATGCTTCTATCACCTAGTTTTTATCAATGATTAGATGGTTATTTCTTCCATTTGTTTTTATTGACAGAAAAATGCTGAATTGAGGGAATATTTTGTAGAATCAAATTCTGTTGTGGTGCATAGCTATCTTTTTAATTCAGTAAATTCATATCACTCCTCATTTAATGTGTACATTTTTATTCCAATACTACTAGAAAAAGAAGTTATAAATGTTATAAATTCATACAAACAAGGTCAATGAAATTAGGGCTTCTTAAAATGGGCATTAAGATACATACATATATGATATGTACAATAAGATGTCTGCAATGTTTTTTCAGTGTTGATAATTTTAAGATAACACTGTATGATGTCTTATATTTTTCAATGCACTATATTCTGTAAGTGAATATCTAAATGACAATGTATAGTTAATTGCTAATTTGAGTGTTTATATTGTATTTTTGCATTTTCTGGCCAATCTTTTTCCTTCCTGTATAACAGTGAATATGACTCCATCTGTTTTAATTTCTTTACAATGGCTTAAGTACTTAGGTGTGCAGATTAATACTGTGTCCTAATCTTTGCACTTAACCCAAAACACTGTGAATCGAGTTAAGCTACTTATCCCCATCATGGCTGTTTCATCAAATTGATATTCCCAAAATAGCCCAGTACTTTGTCTGGGTGGCATGGATCTTAAGATTACCAAACTTCCTTATTTCTCACATCTAAGGATGTGGCAATCGCTGGTGGAAAGAACTGCTCTAGACAGACGTGTTCACCAAAGAAGTTTTTTCTGCTATGGGCAACAGTGGAGCTGTGGGTGTATATGGATGTGACCTTTCAGCAAGGTGCTGTCTACATCCCACCCTGGGACATCTCCCAAAATTTCCCTTTTCCGGTTAGATACTTGGCACATCAACACTATTGAATTGTATGCCACCTTGATAGCCTACTTGAAGTTAGAAGTATATTGTTACTCTTCTTATTTTTCAAATCCCCTTCTGCTGTTAGGCATCAGGGTCCCACAGCCACTTTCCGAATTCTTTCCTGTTTTGAGCTAGACGCTTCACCTCATTCAGGCTCTTTCCCCGCCTGACTGCCAATCTCTCCACATATTCTTCCCATTCCATCCTTGGTCGTCTTCTTTCTCGCCTTCCTTCTGATATTGCCTCCATCACCTCTCTTGGCTTTCTTTCCTCATTCGTTCTAACCACATATCTATACCTTGTTTAAGTTTTTCTTTCCATAGACTCTACTATCGGGTCTTGATGGAATTGGGCTCTGATTGTAGTATTTCTCACTCAATCTCTTCTAGTGCATCCTGCTGCTCGTCTTAGGTATCTCTTCTCACAGCTTTGGAATCTACTCCTGTGCTTGTCAAGTAGGGTTAGGCTCTCTGCTCCGTTCAACAATACTGGCTGGAAACTGGTTTTGTACAGCCTCATCTTTGTCTTCTCCGATATTTCCCTCTTGCCCACAATTGATCTGTTAAGCTGATAATACACCTGGTTTGCTTTATGGATTATGTAGCTCACTTCAGAGTCTGGCCTTCTGTCACTAGTAATTTGTGTCCCCAGGTATTCAAACTTGTCAACCTGTTCCAGTCCTTGCTCTTCCCACAGTATATTCAGTCTTTTCTGCACCTCATTTTTTGACACTGCCATAACCTTGCTTTTCCACACATTCATTCTCATTTCATGGTCTCTACATAATTGCATTTGCCAATTCTTCCACTGCTGTTTGCAAATCTCTCTTATTCTTGGCAATCAATACAATGTCATCTGCATATACCAGTGACTGAATATATACAGGCCTTAACCCATAATTTCCTATCTTGCACCTTGGTATTCTTCTTTTGCATTGTCGATGTATCTGGTCCATCAGAATGATGAATAGTAGAGGACTAAGGCTGTCTCCTTGTTTGACACCTTTCCTCATTCCATATTGTTACTCAATGATCTTAATTAAGCATGTACCAAAATGTTATGTTGATAACACTGCAGCATTATAAACCCTAAGGAAAGGGAACAAAATATTGTTTAGAATGCACCCTGAACTTAAAACTCTTGACGTTAATCTCATTAAAGAGGTGCTGTCATAGGAGGTGACCTGAGCCTATGTCCCCTCTGACCTTAGCCTGGCCAACTGGCCCGTAGGGCCGTACCTCCTAATATGTGTGCGCCAGCCATAATGGTCGGTGTTCAGCAGCAGTATGTGGAATGATGTGCCGTAAACAATTTATTTTGTAAAATCATGGACCTTAGGCTATAAAATAATGATAGTAAAATGACATAGGGTGTTCATATTATTTTTTGGCTTGGAGAATCATCCAACTTGGGCTGCAAACACTTGTACTAGTGGAAGAATCTCAGAACTAAAATCACCTGAAATAATGACTTTAGGGCTATAGATTTGAACCCTAGTCCAGGCGACTCCCCTCCAACCCCTGGAGAAACTAAAATGTTGCACAGTAATCATTTCAATATATATATATATATAATATTACCTGCAGATTCGACTGTGTTGAGGAAAAATGCACTCATTATGAAAATGATCGACAACTTCATCAGCGTCTGCATCCCTGGAGTTGTGCCGAATGTTTCCCTGCCCATCATGAAGGAGCTCTGGACGCCTGTAAGAAATCATTCATATCACTATTTGTTCTTGAGCTTTCCGTGAAAGCTGTGAATTTTATTCATTTTATTGTGAATTATATTTAGGTGGCATCTTCAGGCAACTTCGACCTGAAGGGGCCACCTGGGTGAGAGGTGAATCGTTGCCCACAAAGCAAAAATATGCGATGGAACCTGATTATTGAATGAAACATTCATAATACCTACTGTTTTTTTTCTTTTAATCCCATGTTTCTTTTTCCAGGAGGATGATGATGATGATGAGGTTTCTTTTTCATGATTTTCACTCTGGACGAAATACATATTTGCTCTGTACCACTTTTTACTACTTGAGCTTCTCATCTATGTATATACTACCCTGTGAGCCATAGCAGAGGCCTGTGGCAGTGGGTGTGAGGAAAAGGAAGAGAACAAAGGTGGATTGTACTTCAACGGTGTCTTATGTAAGTGTCATCTTGTAATATTCACTAACGGTGCATGTAAGAAGGAAGTTTTTTTCCTCTCATTTTGTCGTTTCTATCAGTTTTAGAGATACATATATTGCTGGGTCAAAATAATGTCCTCCATATGGTACAGAAAGTCAACTGATCTGAATTTTTTCAAGTACTCTTAGCCTAGCGCGTAGCCTCCGAGTGTCTAACGGCTCCCAACCTAATCCTTCCATCAGCTGTGTGATACTTTGTTTGCTCGTAGCAGTTTTTAACGAAGCGTGCAGATTTCCTTCATACTTCATTTTCTTAGCGAATTTAATCTTTCTTTGAAGGGTCTAACCAGAGTAAAGTAGCATCTCTCTCTTTCACTTTTTCATCGGAGAATCTTCATACTATTTGCTCGATGAACCCTAGTGTCTTTAGTGCTGTGGTGCAAATGCTTTGTATGTGTATCTCCCATGTTTGGTCTGGAGTCAAGGTGATTCCCAGGTATTTGACTTCATCTGACTCCTTCATATTTACCCTCTGTACTTTATAGATATAGCTTATGTGTATTATTACCTTGGATGTAGCCAAGCATGGGTTTAAACTAGGGAAGAGTTGATTCCACTTTTTTTCAATTCTGATTCATTCAAATTGATTCCCGATTCTCGATTCCGATTCCATCGATTCTTATTCCTAATAACAGGTGGGATATTGATATACCAGTAGCGTATGACTATTATTTAAATTCAAGTACTGGCTGGAATAAAATAACAATGACAATAAAGTCGCTCAAAAAGTGTATTTAATGACAAATAGCAAATATATCCTCAGCTTATCGTCTATGTTTACAATATTTATCTATCTAGAATCGATGGAATCGGAATCGACTTTAGGCGATCGATTCTCGATACCGATTCTAAGCCTGAGAATCGGTGGAATCGAGAATCGACATTTAGAATCGACTCATCCTTAGAATAAACATTTGGCATATATTTTAATCTCCCCTGGGAAAGTAGCATAATTATTTTACATAGATTCAATCCCATCATACCATTATTTTTTCAGGTGGATGCAATCACATTGACTGAAATCTTATGTTAGAGCTAGAAAGCTGGCTCTCATTTAATATTTTTCTTCCATGCTGCCTTATTCTTGCATATCTGTTTTGCTTTTATTGCATTCATGCATTTCTTCATACACACATACTCTCCTATTCTTAAAGCCGTTTTACACAAGGGACTTAACACATTCACGACCGAGACCTTTTTGTGGATAATTTCTAAGGACTGTAAATTTTCATGAAAAATTATTACTAATTTTTCAGTTTCTTTTTTATTAGTGATCCTTAGGACTTTCCAAAATTATCAACATGCACTTAATACAGGGTATTAATACTACAGCTAATCGCAGGGTGTCTAGGTGCTTTGTTACAACTGTTGGGATACTCTCAGTGGAGAGTGCTGGGATGGTGGCAGCCTAACATTTTGGGGAAACAATGGCTAGACTTCCCCACTGTTCGGGTTTCCAGGCCAAGTTGAAGATGACCCGGATCTCTGGGTTGGCAACCACCTAGGAACAATCAAGTCCATTGCACATCACCCCTTCAGCGCTGAGGACTCAAGGCACGAATGCATTGGGGTGGGAAGCCAGGTAGCAATGGATACTCTCTGTACGAGGGTGTGGAGATCCCAAGTCGCAAATCGTGGGAGCTAGGGAAACTGCCTGTGAGTGGGATAAGGACTGGCATATCCAGTCCAGCTGTGCATGCGATCGGTTGCAACTGCGACACTCCAGCAAAGGGTCGGGAGTGTGGGAAGGCAGTGCCCTCGGAGGGAATCCCCTTGCATATGAAGATAATGTTCCAAGTGGAAAACCCGCGAAGAAGAAGGGGTGGAAAAATTCTCAACTTGAGGGAGCACTGAACTTTCAATAATCTTCATAAGAAAGTGAAAAAACCCTACGTGGTACCAAGTTGTGACTTTGACATTCAAACTCGAACCTGAGTTAGCTCTTAAAGTTTTGAAATTTGTATGGTTGCTTATTGGTAGGAGGTGGAAAGGGATCACAGAGAAAGTGACCCTCCAAGTTCCCAGCTAAGGAACACACTTTGGCTAGCCCTTTCCCTTTCCTCATCTCTTGCTGATGCTATTCTGAGAAATTCTGTATGTAAATTTTGTTAATGCTCATGGGATACCTATTTATTTCACTTTACTACTTATTTTATTACTATTCTCAGCCATGTCCTCTAGGCTTTTTGTTTCGTATGAAGGGTGTTGTTTTCTCTGTGCGACGATCTACACCCCGAAGCAGCATTCTAAAATATATTTTAGACAAATGCATCTCATTGGCCAATTTTTATGGCTTTGCTTCCTTTATATTCTTGAGCGTAATGGCAAGGAAATCAGTTGTTTGCACTTCCTAAACTGGTATTGAGGTCAGGTTGATATCTTCAATATTTGCAGCAGCATATCATCTGAAAGTTTTGGAGAATTTTCTTCTAGTCTAGAGGAAGGCGAAGAAGATGTAGATGTGTGGAGAGACTACACCAATGTTTAGCGTTCCTTTCACTTCTCCAGCATGGAAGGTTTGAGGGTGGATATGAAAACTTTTCTACTCCATTGCAGTGTTATGAACATTTCCTAAATGTAGAAGTGCTAATTGGAAACTAATAGATATGCTCAATGCCTAGCATCTGCTGTGCCAAAAAGAAGATCTCTGATGAAGAAATGGAGGGAAACATCAGTTAGAGGAATGAAAAGGCTCATCTCAGTTCTCGTGGCATTGGAAATAAACCATTGCCAAAAATGTGACTGTATTGGTTGAATTCTCCACTGCATCATAATGATTTTATTCACAACACAATGCAACACAACCGCATCAAATTGATTCTAAAGTGCTTATATTCAGCACAGCTTCTTCAATGGAGAACAGGTTCATGGCTAACACAAAACCATTGCTTGATGTTATATGCAGGTGTTTCCAATCAACTGTTATTCCTCAGTAAATATTATAATGGATGAGTCAATGGTACCATGGAAGGGCAGTTTATATTTCCATCAGTACATCCTCGGAAAGTCCCACAAAAATGGTGTAAAATGCTAAAGTTAAGTACACCTGTAGCTTACACTTACAGTATGAAGATATATGCTGGTGAAGGAATCCCGGAAGAGGTGGAGAAGGCCATGCCGAAGAGGTAGTTCTATAGCTGACTACCGAACTTGTAAACGAGGGTAGGATGTTATATGCCGACAATTTTTACTCCAGTGTTTATCTTTGAGAGGAGTTGTTGGTGAAAAAAACCTATCTTTGTGGAAAATTGAAAAAAATAGTTGGGGTAATAAATCCAAAAGAGGTGATTTATAAAAGTTGAGGAGGGAAGAGGTGTGTGCAAAAGAAAAAAAGTGTGCGAGTTATAAAGTGGCGAGACAGAAGACTTACTCTCGTCATTTGATTCCGTTTACATCCAAATCGCAAATTTGCTCACAATGTTCATACTTTTCCACTCCCTCCCACCCTCCAACCACTTATACCCACGAAATATGGACCCCTCCTTCCCCCTGTAACGAACTGGCTACGTCACTGTCTAGGACCTTGCATAAAATTACGGAAACGCAAAAAATAAGTTACGTAAGTCTTTTATGCTTTTGTCTTGATCATTATCACCATTTTTCCGTCAGAAATTCGTTTCGAAAAAAATTGTTTCGTTTTTCGTCCGTCAAATTTTAGCCCACCCATTCGTTGACGAAGATATTTAAGTGGCCCTTTATGTGGTATTTCGAAGAAATGGAAACAATTTTTGGTTGAATATAAAACCTTGCTCCTTTTGCCAAACTCGATTTTTTTTTTTTTTTTTTTTTTAAAGGAGTTTCATTTGGAGATAATCGCGCATGCAGGCACCTTAACTAAACAGCTGTGAGCGTGCGTTGACATGGTTAACTGAAGGTGTTTACAAGTTTTTATTATTATTTTTTAGGAGTTAGTGGATTTGAATACCGAAATATGGTGATGTGCTTTCGTTATATATAGGTACATACATTCGGAATTAAATTATCGCAGTCATAGTGCCTGATCGACTCCTCCAACGCTACATTACGGAAGTTAAAGTTTCCATTAAAATATTTTTTTCTCAGAAAGTGTGGAAACCCAATCTAGTGCATTATGTAACATCCCGTTGACTTACGGCTGTGGACAGTTGAAACTTTTAAGGACATTTCTTTCACGGGAAGTCGTACTTAGACGAGCAGTGCACTAACAAAAGATTATAAGTTTTACGCCAATGTTATGTCCAATTCGTTCAATGCCCATGCCGAAGTCGCATCCGCAGGAACATCATTTGCGGAATTTTTTTTTACAGTATAACGTAAGAAGAAATTGATAAGAACTGTGATTTTTAAAAAATCCCACGGTAATTTGAGGGCTACATGGGTTTGAGCAAATTTGGTCGAGAAAATTGTCTTTATTATTGTTCAACAAAATGCGCCTAAGTTGGGGTTGCTCTCAAACAAAGCCATCGAAAATGTTTTCAATTTTGATAGCACGATTGAAAGTGAGGCATTATTAGGAAAGTTCATTTTATCTTGTCTTTTCTATAATTGTGGCCAAAGTGCGCTTTACACAGTGATCTATAGATATCATACATGTGTAAATAATAACAATTATTGTAATCAGCGTATAAAATACGCTGATGTAATGTGATTTGCTTTTATCGGGGATAGCGAAAAACTCCAGCCGTTTAGGCCGTCGTAATTTAGGTTTGCCGAGGTTGCGATAATTACAGTGTTTTTTTGGACAAAAGTTTCTTCACTTGGGAGAAAGAGTCTCTTATGATACTTATAGGGTGTAATTTCTTCATTCTCATTTTCCTGTCATTCGTTTTTCGGGTCTCTGCACCTTGACTTTACGGAGGAAAATGATATGTGTAGGGTTTTGAAATTGCGTGGTCAATTTTTAGATCTAAGTTTTGCTAAACGTAAGTTCCGTGGCATATGCAGCCGCAAAATGCGTCATTTGGATGGCTCAACCACGGTACGACCCGCTGAGTTCGTCCGCAGACAGGATGTTCAGAGAGCATAAAAAATAGCATTGTTGCAATACAAAAATAATCGTCCTCCTCATCTCCTCTCTCAACAGCGGCCTCCGATGTTCAGAGAGCGTTACAAAATAGTATTGTTGTAATAAAATGAACATCGTCCTCATCGTTGCGAATAATGAGATCAGCGACAATAATGCGACAGCTCTCCAATAAGGAGATGCACACGCGAACTAGATAGTCTTCCTTCAAGCTTTTAGGCACATACCGCAACGAGGCCACCAAGAGGGTCATAAAAATAGGGTTCTGAAAGGAACTGGAAAAGTTTTTACCCGTTTTACCCTCTTGCTCTAATCCCTAGGTGCCATAAAACATTTCTTTTTAGAGAGCGCTCCGGTTACGGAAAATGTCTCAATGCACGAGAAGTCACAGCTGCAGGATCTCGACTCGAATTAAAAATGAAATGTTTTTGCATGGATAATAAATATTTTGACGCTAAAATCGGAGTTTGCAGTAAATTTGTCTATAGAGATAAAAAGAGTGAGATTGCAAAAACGAAGAAATTTTTCTGCTAGATCAAATTATGCAAAATTTCCATTATTGCTATTTATTTTCATTTCATTTCATCAATGAATTATACTTGAAGATTCTTAAAAAGTATTTTCATATTAATTGTCACAGATTTTTAGCTCAAATGAAAGTTAATCCGCCTGGAAACTCAAGTGGGGCTCAATGGTAAATTTCTCTGCAAACATCCTTTTAACAGAACATATAACAATTGTTGTTAACATTTATAGTTTATAATATATTTTTATCTCATATAGCCACGACCTTGAGCAATTAGGAAATTTTTAGGCTTGCATCGCGTGTCTGCTGCATGTATTTCAAATGGTCGAGCCGACGGGCGCGAGAGAAAACTGTAAATGTTTAAATATTTATAAAAAACGTATTTATGAATTGCTACTAAATTTTATTTTTGGAATAGTTAGCTGGATATGTTTAGATTACGGAAAAAAAGTTTCGGCCGATTCTGAGATGGAGTATTCGAGAAAAGTTTATTAACAATTTTTTAAACATTAGTAATTAACAACAATAGGGTATAGAAGAAAATAATATTTTATTGAATTTGCATTCAATAAATATGAAGCTTTAAGAAGAGCTATTACTCATTGCTATATGACAATTACAAGCGGAGGTATAATTGATAATATGATTTAAGGCTCGGATGTTTGCTAAAAATGCGAAAAAATTAAAATATGCATAATTCGCTCAAAAATATTTTTTTTCACTAAACGGTTTGAGGGTATTCAGTTTGAGTTGATATTGTATCCATACACCAATTTTTGTAAAAATCTGAGACCCTAAGGGACAAACGTTTGTTGAATTGAGGTGGAATGAGCCATATATAGCTCATGGACATCCTGTATAACTTTGAACAATAAATTTTCAATTTGAAAAAATTTCTTTTATATTTCTTTCATTAATGTAGATCGTAAATAACATTTTTTTGTCGAAATTAATTTAATTTGAAGGAATTGGCACTCTCCCGGAGTTTGATGAATATGAATTTTTCTCGGGATTTCCTTTAGGTACCTAAGGTGTTTGGCTTCTGGCAATGTTTCAATGGTCGGCACCGCTATCGTCCTCAGGGTGTTGATTTATTTTAATTTTTGATGTAATCACTTAATATATTTTCATTTAATAATATTTTTATATATCTTGTAGCGCTCGCACCTTTTATTTGAAGAAATCTCCTTCAGGGACTCCTTCACGGGTCGTAGTAAAGTAAGCTTCTCTCGGCTAACCGTTAATCGAAGGAATTCCTTATCCGTGGCACAGAAATTACCCGTGGTGTTTTATCAAATATTGTTTAAAACGCTATTTGGAGACCAAGAAATTGTCAGTGTGTACCTAATGTTGAGATATCGGAAAATTTTATTTTATCTGAGTATATCGGATGCGTTTAAAAAAAAGAGCTTCGGATCGAAATCTGAGATTAGATATTATTCCAGTTTGTTAGACCGGTAGTTATGCAACTCGTACTTCATTTTTTTCTCCTTCTAGCCTTCATATCGTAATGACATTCCAAACGACTCACTATAGGTTTTAGCTTTTGATGCTTTCTCCTTCAAACTAATGCTTAGAATTTTTTTACTCCTAAATAACTTTTTAAGGAACTAGGGACGATTTAAACTTAAATTACTTGTCTCTGTAGAAAATATAGTTGAGTGGTTGGCGATATTTCGTCGTATTTAATACGATTCACTCGCAAGTTTCAATGTGCGATCAACAGCTGCAGTTTTACTAAGATTTATTTTCACGATTTTATTTAGTTTCTTTTTGATCGCGTTTTAATTTTTGAGTTGCTTTCGAAATTTTAGTGAATCTGAGGCATGGGAATTTTTACCTTCATGCGACAATTTAGTGTCGTCTGGTTTATAGTTCAGCGATCAGAGCACCTGATGCGGAAGTAAATCTATGGAGAATACGTCGTGTAGCTGTTGAATATGGTGGGTATGGTGTAACAATGGAAGACTTGTATGTATTCGGGAAATTGAGAAAAACTCTATACGATTTTCTCTTTGCAGTCCTGATTGTAGCCTAGAATGTATTCAAGCGAATGCAATACGCAAGCCACAGACCCCAATTTCATGTCCTGAAATACATTTTGGGGCGAAATATCATGTGATTATATTTAAGTTCATGGGACTCGCCGGTAATTTTGAATTTATTTTTAAAAAGTTGCCCTAATGGAGAAAGTTATATTTGTGTTTTTTTACCTCAAAATGTCGAATTCCTTTATTCTCCAGATTGAAAAACTTTAAACAAATACGTTTGTTATTTTTTAAAAACATAAAAATACTGGGTTTTGTGTTACTAAAGTTTACACATCTAAAATCTTTAAATATCGACCGCTACACCACAGTTGTCATCAGGGTCGGATTAAGGTCGTTGTTTTGGGGGGGGGGCGGTTCGCTACTTTCCGCGTCGCCTGGGGGTATGCAATACCTCTCAACGAAACGGGGGTCCGGGCAGACCTCCCTCGGAAAGTTAAAAGAAATGAAGTGCTTGGAACGTAGTTTTTGTGTGGCTGTATTATATAGTAGATGTGAAAAATTATTGAGTAAAGCTCTCAAATTACAGTTGAAAAACGTTTACAAACGATGTAAAGAATGCCATTCTTGTGAAGATGCAGGTCTCCCAGGTTTTACACCACATTCCAATTATATTTAAACATTGTTTATTGAGCTGGTGAAATAAAAAATTCCATTGGAGAACCACATTAATGATTACCATATTTTCTATTTTCCCGTGAATTACGGGGGGGGGGGCGGAGGCCCCCCCCGCCCCCCCCTTAATCCGCCCCTGGTTGTCATCGTACTCTTAATTGCCCAAGCACACAAATTTGCGCCTAATCCCTCCCGTCTTGTACTCAACATCGACCCCCCACCCCAGAAACGAAATCCCGGCTACGTCACTTTTCGAAGTGTTTTAAAAATATAATTTTTTATGTAATACTACCTCTGTTGTGGTTTGCTTTTCACGTTCCTCTCCTCTGTGTGTGGGCTACTGGCTGGAACGACCCTCTGAGCACTTGCGTATCACATTGGTTGTAATATTGTCTTTTACCGGAGTTTTTGTTGCCCTCCCCGTACGACGCACGAGTGAAAACTTCGATTAAACAACTAATGAGATCCCTCCTTGGTCGGGTGTCGTTCCACGTCTGTGATATAGATTACATGTTTCGCCAGACCATCCGATATCTCCTCCGTTGTTATCTGATTAGTTGACTATTCGGATCAGTGCCTCCGTATTATTGATACGAGATAAGATTGCTGTCAGGAGATGAACTCAGATTGGAATCACGCGTCAAGTATTGCATATAAGAGCTTTGTTCTTCATTATGAGTAGTGTTGCTTATTGTTTCGACGGATGAATTAAAAACGTGTTGCTTCCACGATGAAGGCCTGTAAAATATGGATTTCGTGCCCTATGGATATTTCGGCGCCATGAGTTTCATTGTCTATCATTTTGAATCCAGTGTTGTTTCAGTAGACGTCGTTGCGACAACTTATACTGCCGCTAGTAGAAGTCGAAGTCCTAAAGCGATGGGTTTGGTGTTGTTTTTGATGAACTTTCGATGAACTTTCGAACATTCGCAGATTTAGGGGTGCGGTGGGGGGGGGGGGAAGGGGGGGGGGCATTCGCCCCCCTTGCCCCTCCCCCAGGCTACGCTATTAGTTCTCTGGTTCCAAACCGGGTGTTGCTTTCTAAACCTCTCCGGCTAAGCCTTTGCAGTATGATCCTGGGGACGGTCACTTTTTCATAGGGAGCAGGCGGTGCGGAGGAAGAAACTGAATGCAAGTTTGACTTCTGCTGACCAAACCAACGTCCGGTTAAACTTATTTCCCTCTTCTAAAAGGCGCATAGATCCAGAAGAGCGTCTGCTCACTTCGCTGTTCGTAGCTTCGTGTTTTTGTCCGTCTCCACATTTCAAACAATCTTTTCGTTTTACGTTATTTGAATTAAATTGTGTTCACACGCATAACAGATGCCAGTAACCAGTGCCATAGAACATCATTGGTAAAATTAGTTACTAGGAGTAATGTTTTCTCGCTTAAAACACGATACATAAACGTCAACAATGCAGTATAGAAAAAATCATACCTTCGTCATTGCACATTAAGCGCTTCAATATTGTCTCCTGTAAGAACCTCAACTGTGTTTATTATAAAACATCTGAATCAGTATGTAAATATTTTAGTACAATTTAGTGGTTACTTGAGTTGACTCCACCCTGGACTCACAAGACAAGCCTTCTGCTTGCGTATGAATTACCATGGTCAAATGCTACATATTGGCGTGAATGGCATGAGGGGAAAGGACTAGATGCTCGGGCGAACGCCCTATTATTCGCGCAATTTTGGACGTTAGTGTGTGTTTAAAATCGGTCGAAAGCATTGTGTTCCAGAACGGAAACGGCGATGTAAAATAATAAGGGTGATCCGTTCGGGGTCTTATTTCGTATCCATTCACTTGATATAAATAAATGTGGTCACGTTCGATCGAGTACATGAGTGCGATGCGAGTGAAACTATGAGTTGACGTCGCGAGGCGTGACTGGGGCAAGCTAGGTTAAAAAAAATTGAGGTGACTTTCCGCTTGATTCTTGAGGCCCATTCCGCCACTTATATAGTCGGTACAGTTTATACCTTTCTCTGGTTTACGTTTCCGGTGGCCGCGTTTGATTTTCGTCAGGTAAGCAAAAATCCATCGGCAAAGCGATGTTTTGTGACTGGTAGGCCTCGCCTACTCTGCATAGGTGTATATAATCCTTCCCATCCATCCCTGTTCTTGCTTCGTATCCTGACGAATGTTCACGGCCGTCACTCCTCTATTTCATTTTAAACTCCTTATTTAGGCTCTTGGGGGCTCGCGGCGACTGGCGTTCAAATTTCAGCGTGAGCGAGAATTTCCGTTTAGTTTATCTCGCGACTCCGATGTGCTAGCGGGCTGAATTTCAGGTCGAAACGTAAGATTTTTTTATAGATCTGTCGATTGAAGCAATAAAATTGACTTTGTACCTTATTCGTAGAGAACAAATAAAAAATAAGCAATAGTTAAGTAAATTTATAAACTATAGCATTTATAATTCGTCATAAGTGGATGAACACATATGGCTGCCCATACTCACCAAAAAGGCCAAGTGGAAATACAAGCAGCGCATCTCATCGAGTATTCACATTAAACCCCCGGCCACAGTCTAAAGAAGTTCTAAACTGCTGTGGCATTTTTTATGCATTCCCTACCCCTTTTTTTGCCACAATTTTCCCTCTTTGGACATGTTTCCCCATCGGCGGACGGTTTCCCTGGAAGGACTTGCCCGAGGCGCGCCCGCCGACATCGCGTCAACGACGAAAACAATGCCTACGATCAGAGGCGTAGCGAGGGGGGACCCTCCCCCTCCCCCCCCCCCCCCCCCGAAATATTAAGAGAGACAAAAAAATAAAATAAGCTTGGAGCAGGGGAAAGTCTACAAATAATAAATTATCATACCGTTGTCAAAAAAAGGTTTGTCCTTTTGTTTAAATAATAAATTATCAAACGATACGTTTGGGCTCGGGTAGTGTAATGGCGGTGTTTGTGTAGCTGACCGAGTTTCGACTGTGGACTGTCTACTGTCTAGTTCGCCCTGTTTTTTCAAAAATTTTACCCTGGTTTTGGACACCCCCAAACGAAATTCCTGGCTACGCCACTGCCTACGATGCCAACAATGCCTACGACTCCAAAATGCGAAGACAAGGTACTGAAGCGCTATCGGGAGAAGGAATTAATTTTCTCGCCGATAGCGCCCGTCTATAACAAACACTTTCCAAGCTTGGGTGAGAACAAATGAGAAAATTCGACGTAAAACAAGTATTATCAATCAATAACTGAACCAGCAGATGTTTTTCACACAATACCAACCAAATCACAAGCAAATTACGAACAGGTCGAGTTCCAGGCGACCGATATGAGAGTTTCCACTCAGAAAATGATTAATGAATACAAGTACGAGAGGTTGAGCTTCTCTCTAAGTACAATTGACTGAAAATCAGGAGGTTCACTCAACGATGTTTCTCGATCGCCGCGGCCTCGTTTCTGAAGTTCCTGAGGTTCCAATTGAAGACTTCCACTCCATTGTATGTACCCATCCCACTATTTCCTCCCCTCCAAGGCTACCAATCGCCTCTATCCTATGCCACTTCAACCTTGCCGAAAATTCCTCCTTCGTAAAGGTGAATCACCAAAGCCTTGATCTCTGCTCCAGTCTAGTCAGTGAGGAGTACTCATTCCTCCCAGCATTCAGTCAATTTTGACTTAGAGAGTCTGATAGCTCGCACTTTTGTGTTTGATTTGTGATTGATTTTGGAATACAAGTTAGAAAACGCTTGGCTGAACCTATGATTGTTGGTTTGTAATTTGGTTACTGTTGTGAAAAATGTTTGCTTTTATTAGTTGCTCATCGATAATATTTGTTTTCATGCTGATTTCCTCATTTTTCTTACCTGAGCTTTAAAATAGTTTATTTCTAGACTGGCATTTTCGGCGAGAAAATTATTTCCCTCTCCTGTAATGCTTCATTGCCTTTTGACCATCTCGCCAACACAACCAAACTTGACTTTTTTTTACTGCCTTCAACCTGCAATCATTCCTATTGATGGCATGTTCATCGCTGCTTGGATAATCTGAATAGTAAACAATTTTGTAATTTTCAAACGTTGGCAGAGTTAGAATACTAATGCAGCACTTCACACGAAGTTACTCTAAGAATATCAACCACCTTTGCAGGCCCTGCATAGAGAGGTGGGTAATAGGCAGGGGAGATAAAAGGGATACATTATACCCTTTCCCCCCCCCCCCCCTCCGAAAATTATATATACACTCAATCGAAGAAAAGTCACATGATATCATACTAATATGTTAAAGTTGAATGGTGTCTGCCTGTCTGTTGCTCAATCACTCAAACTGCACCGATTGAGCTGAAATTTGGCGTGTAGAGATCAAATGTATATGGGATGAACATAGGCTATATTAAAAAGCCCTCAGGGCCCCCGAAGGCCCCCCCTGGTGGTCTATGCTAAGAATTGGGTTCGGTGCAGTGGTTTCATTTTTGACTTTTTAAAATTACTTTTACCTAAGATAGAGGGCTTGAATTTTTTTAAATTGATGGCTGAATAAATGAAGTTTCTATTTCTTTCAATCGATTGTCTTTTTCGCTTCGTAATTGTCTGAAAATCATGTTTTTTGCTGAAAAATCTAACATTTTCCTCTGAAATCAACAATATCATATTTCTTTGACAACCAGAGATTTTATTTTCAACAATAGTTACCCCTCTGTCATTTTAGTTTTCCTGCAAGATAGCATGTAAAAAGAAAATCTGTATAAGAAGAGCCCCGGGTCCCAAGGGCCCCATGATCGATTGCTTCAGGAGGCTATCGATAATTCAATGCAAATTCAATGCATATTTACAACAAGTACCTATACTATTCAGTGATTATGGCTACCCTTTATGCCGAAGGCTCAGCCCGGGTGATGGGTCAAATAAACATGGCTGCTGCTGCAAATACTCCTATAGATGTTGTCAACCGCTGGATTGTACCCTACTCTACAATCCTGATTAAGACACTCAACGCACATATCAATGTTGAATTGTGCAACTCAATTAAGTCATTGAATGAAAATGAATTAATACTTATGTACACAAGGGAAGCGATCAAGCTATTAATCACTCAGAAAATGGCTCAAGAGAAACAGAGGGACGAGGTGACCATCTATCAACCTGGGTGCTATTTAAGCAGTAATGAGTCTGCGTGGCCCATTTTTGGGTTTCCCGTGCATGAAAGAGGACCAACAGTCACTCATCTTTCCATGCACCTGGAAAACGTTCATCGTGTGTACTACAATGAACACAACATACAAAATTGGTTACGAACTCCTCAAATGCCCACACTGACAGTTTTTCTTCAGACTTTGTGGTTTTCTTATAAAATAAGTTCAATTTTTTTCACACCCGTTGAATTTCAACGGGTACCTTCCGCTAGTATATACATAATTTAATGGTAGTGTCTCCCTCAGAAATAAATTTCTGGGTTTGACCCTGAATGAATAGGCAAGTGAAAGCATGGAGACCCTATGATGACTTTAGAGAATATGTTAATTTTTATGTTGAGAACTTTTTTTATTCACAGCCCAAAGGTTATTCTTGAAATATACTTCAAAGTAAAGTTAAGCAAAAATATGTATTGAATATAATTTTAAAATTTTGTACCTTGGTAATATTTTGGACGGAATTGGGCGTAGGAGAAATAACAATGAGAAGGAGAGTCGTAGTATAAGTGAAGGGGATGTTCAATAATGGGAGAGGGAGTGAGAGCTAATGACAGAAACGTGGATTGAGAGATTAAGAGAGGGTGTGTGAGAAGGTGCATTATGTGGAGCTTTGTGCCGTTTGACTTGGGCTCTGGAGGAAGAGGATGAGAGGAGACTAGAGGCGTTTGACAGGTGAATATGGAGAAAGATGAAGAAAGTACAAAAGATATAAAGGAAGACAGACTAATAAGTCTTTGAAATAATAAATAGGTAGCATTAGTATACTGTGATGATTTTAATTTGCAGTTAAGCAGCACTACTAAAAATGCAACCTTGCCTAAAACTACATTTATATTTATATTTTGGTTTATGACGTATAATGTTTCATTCAGTCATGTGAAGACTTCCTATGCGATTTTTTAGCAGCTCAACCCTTGTCATTGGCAACCCATTTTCTGGGAGTGGAATCATGTTCATGACTTTGTCTGTCCTCTGAACTTGATAGTACGATTGATGACAAGGCTTAATATTTCATTCCATTCCCTCAATAAGGGTTTCCTACCCTTGGGGTAGTAAACTTCACTCCTTGACATCAGTTTTGGTTGTGTGATGAAGGGCTTTACTGTAGCAAATGAGTGTGTCATTGCACATATGTGTGCACATTGTGCATACTATGTAGTATTGGCAAACGGTTTGTTGTAAAATCCAACTCTTCAATGGGAAAAATACCTATGTAATGCAACAGTCTCCTAATAAAAAAAAAACACTTTTGTAAATTTTTGACCAGCTCGAAACTTTTATCTTGTTGGATACTTGGCCCTCAGAGGGTAAAGAGGCTGCAGGAGACTGAGAAAAGGACCACAGTGGGGACAGAATCCAGGGTTAGGACAAACTCTTTGCTTCCTGTTCTGTACCCATCTTGCGCACCCGAGAACAACATATGTCATTGAATTCATGGAGTCAATGATGAATTCTTCTTACATCAGTCCTAAGGAATATGATCGCCTTTTCTGTGGTAGCTATAGCAGCGAGTCGTTGACCATGATCTCCTCCTCTCGCTATCTCTTTGTATTGCTCAAAACTTCGGTCGGCTAATTAATATTGCCAGATTTTTTTAGTGATATGTTAAGGTGGTTCCACCATAAAAGGACTTAGATGTTATTTTATTCATACTCTGGATACATATAGAAACTCATGTCCTCTATGTGATATGAACAACAAAATGTTACTTTTCTGCAATATTTTATTGCAAATTGAACTTGAATTTACATTGCGTTAAATGCGACATTGGGGGAAAAACAGGGAAAAGAGTATTTTTCTATGTAATATAAATGAAATTTTCACGAAAAACTGTAAACAAGAAGAAAAAACTCTTGGGAAATTGGTTTAAAATAAAATATACGCATCTTACCACCTTAGTTCATGAGTTATCAGCTAATTACTGCCGTAATTGAAGTAAAAAACGTGATAATTCCATAGAAAGGTTGCTGCAATCGGCATGTATTGCTATGAAAAACGGTTCATTAAAATATATTTGTGGAATAATCTGTATGTATTGTAATTTAATTTTTGTTTTCAACAGCTAACACACGTCATCAGTGAAAGAAGGATTTTTTAAACCAACTATTCAATAAGTTTGAATCAAGTACTTGTTTTGGCTCACACAGTCATGGTAGAACCACATTAATGAAGTTACCTCACATCTTTATTCCTTGTATTAACTTGTCTATCATGAACACTTGAGCTTTATAAACAAACTAGCAGAGAGACCCGGCTTAGCACAGGAAGCTGCAAATGAAATGCACCAATCCATGCATTCAAGTACCAGAAGAATTCAAAATTTGCCTTCCCAATTTAGGGACCCATTGTCATTCTCAAGAAGTTGGGCAGCAAAATCTCTTGCATTATCATCGTTAAAACACTCTGCTCTCATATTAGTAGTGAGTTTAAATTTTATTTTACTTTCCCACAAATATGACTAATGCAAGCATTAATTTCATCTGCTGGAGTTCCTTCAGCTGTGGCCAGAGTAGCGTTTGTCTGAAATCTGCAACCAACAACCAAGCCAACCCTGTCATTGTCCCATAAATCTTAACCTGATGAAAATCCAGCATAACATCCAGTCCCCTTGGCTCCTCCTGTGGATTGCCACCGGAATTAGGAAGCCTGGGTAGTGTAGTGGTCTCCGCATTGGAAAGCCAAAGGTCTGTGGGTCGATTCCTGGTCCAGGCTGGTTATTTCTTGAGGCACTTTATCCATTACCTGTACCAATTCCAATGCTTTTCTAATGGGAGTAAAAAGTAAGAAATCTGGGATGAAAGTACCCAATTGAATTGTATTTTGTCAATAATCTTGGAGGCCCCAAATATTGGTCCTTGAGGCCCTAGGGCTTTTGTAAATTGGCTTAGGTCTATCATACAACTATCATGCACCTACAGACAAAATTTCAAAATAAACGGCTTATTACTTAATTCATTCCAAGGCTAAATAGAAAGGAGTAATTAGTGGACCTAGAGCCCATTGGAACCACAACCATCCATCTGAGCTCTAGGACTGTATTTAGGTTTAATAGGTGTAGTACGTATAGGTCTCTTGCAGCATGCAAAATTCTATGCAAGTGATATACTACGCGTACTGATGGGCCCTAATAATAAGAAACAATGTAACGTGCTAAATACAGATACATACTATGTAAAAGCCGGTAAGTGTACATGAAGAGGTTGGGGTACCAAATACCCCAACTGAAATTTGCTAATACATATTGATCATTTAATTTAATGTAAACCTTAGAAGCCCCTGGGGAAATTTCCTTTTCATATACATTACTCAGATAGCCAAGGAAATATGCTATTGTTGAAATCGGAGCAAAATTGATAATTTTGCAATTGAAAACATAATTATTCAGCAAAAATGAAGCATGTAACAAAATTGATTGCAAGAATTAAATATTTCATTCTTTTAGTCATCCGATAGTGGACATTTCATCCCTATATTTTGATTGTTAATAATTTAAAAAAGCAAAAAAATCCTCTACACTGATTTCAATTCTTTACATATTGGAGTAAAGTATAGAGTCCCATTTTGGAGCCCTGAGGCCTTTTTAGCAATTACTTATAGTCTATGTTACTCTGTTATTTTTTCTCTACAAAACAAAAAAAATTTAAGTCTAGTCCTTTTTCGTTCTCGGTTTTATAATTGTAGGTACATACAAACAAATACATATATTGCCACGTTAATATATTGCCACGTAAGATTACTTTTCTTACAAATCAACTTGCAAAAAATACATTTATCCTAGTGGCACATGGTGACCTCTACATGGGATAGACACCATATCATGATGTGGCCAACCTTACAATACAGATTATCTACTAATGTAAATTTGGGTCTACAACATTCCTAATCGACCTTCATCAGTTTGTCATACTCTCGCCAAAATAGTTATATCATTATTATTTTAATTTTTAGGTTTGAACTCTTGTATGAAACCTTTTTGTAAATATTTGGTCATCACTGGATGTAAAAATGTCATTGATACCTAACTCTGGTTAACTCATCAGGGTGGTTAAACTGTAACTACTGCTCCGCATTGCATGCCGCTGATTGTTTGTATCGTACTGGCTCGCCTAATTTTTGTATGTATAGCTTGCATGAAAGCTTCTGGCCTCTCGATGCTCAGAACAGCGAAGAGTGGAGGATTAGAAGCAGTTATCTGAGAAAACTTGAAGGGGGCACTCATCCTTCCTCTAGTCTCAAAGGGTAATGGTAATTTACTCTTTAATTGCTTCTCCAGGTGATGGAAGGTTCCCTAAGTGCTCTCTACCCGGTCAAAAATGGGTGCAAGGATCACAAGCTTTCAGGCAGACTGTACCGTTATTCAGTATCTTCAATTCTGGGTGAAAATTTTCTCCTCGTGGGATGCACACCAATTATTCTCTAAGAAAAGTCTGTAAGTGCTTTGCAAATGTTTTAATGTTGCAGCTCACTTAGATGTGTTCTATATTCATGTATTAACATGACTGTTATTTATAATGCAAGGATTTTTAACCAAAGCGCTACAGCCTCTGCACATGGATACTTCTTCGAATGCAGATAGTTTTGCTGTAATTAAGTTTGTTATATTTGCTAATAATTTTAAGTTTTACCCTCGAAAGAAGAGGAAAAAGAATGAATCACATTCCAAATAGGCACCGATTTGTTGTTGTTTCAGTTTATTGGCATCGCACAGTATGACCACAGAACATAGTCTATGGGTTCGACAGTCTCTGGCGTTTTGTGGTGGAACGGCAGTTTAGTACTTAAATAAAACTGCAGTAATTGTACTCTCCGCTTAAATTTTAATGTAAATATTACACTGCACGTGTTTCCACGTTTCTTAAGGCCGCTTTACACAATGAAAGATTTTGTACAAACGAATGTACGTGAGAATGTACGTTTGTCTCAACGAAATTAGAACAGGTTCTATTTCCCGTGCAGGCATTGAGACATTCGCACAAGCGTTCATACAATTTGCCGCTTTACACGATACATTTTGCCTCATGCAAGAGTTCACGGAATAGTTTTTACAAACAAATGTACCGTGTAAAACGGCCTTTAGGGCGTTATCATCAGGTCTACACAAGTTAGATGACACTCGAAGTAATGTCGAAACACGTGTAGTGTAATTTTACATTAAAATTTAAGTGGACAGTACAATTACTGCAGTTTTATTTATAGTCTATGGGACTCGGATCTAGACCAATACTGACTCTGGTATAGGTCCACCTCCAATCCATCAAGTTTCTTAGGGAAAGTGCAGTCTTGCGTTAGGGACCTGAATGGTCAGTACCATGTTTACTTTCAATTTCCTTGATTTTTCATTTTTCACAGTTTAAAGAAAAGAGGATTGCAAATAATGTGAAATAGGTATGTAAAATGTTGAAATCAGGTGATATATACTCAGTTTACCATTAAAATATTCCCTGCCATATTACCAGTTTATATTCTTTCTTATTATGCCCTTTACTGACCCAGAAACTGTATTCTCCTAACTTCTGGATTAGTAACACTGGCATAAAACAGTGGGAGGTTTTGTTTGTAGATAGCTCGGCAAGTGAAAAGGAAAGAGGATAATGCCTTAATCTTCAGAACCATAGTTTATTTGAGATCATATAGCACTAAGCCCAGTTGGTGATTGTCATGGCATTATATTTTGCCAAAATACCAATGATTTCATCAGAATTGTGGTGTCAATTAATAGTCCTCAGAAACAGTTCTTAACAGTGTGTGAGGTTTTTCTTTGTATTTTATTTATTTCATATAGCTTAACTTTTATCTGGCGAACACAGCAATACATAGTAAGGGTGGTCAAAGGAGAGATCTATGCTCCCTTCCATCTGAACTTAACATCACCCCTAATAAAAATAAATCCATCTATCCTGAATCCCAAATGATTTCAAACAGATGTGGCGTAACCAGCAAAGTAACATCAAAATTTTACTTTTCTTAAGCCTGAATCACACAATCATTTTTCAGGGATAGCTCCAATGATAGCTCAAGGGATAGCTTAAATGACAGCTCAAGGGATAGCTCAAATGATAGCTCGAGCTGTCATTTTTCGGTCACACGATCATTTTTTCTGTAGGTGCTCGCATCATTGCCGGGAAATCTTTTATGTTTACCGAGCTCATTCGACCAGAAGCCACTTGCGGCGACACAACCGCGATTTTCTTCCCTTCGCTCTGATTGGCTGAACTTCAGATTCATGTACGTGTTCAGGGACGGAAAAAGGGACAGGACCAAATGATGGAAAAAGGGATGGCAATCCCTATCATTGCCGCTATCCCTGAAAAATGATGATTTCAGAGCTGTAGGGAAAGATATCCCTTGAGCTATCACTGGAGCTATCCCTTAAAAATGATGGAAAAAATGATCGTGTGATTCAGGCTTTACTAGGACCCTCCAGCTATTTGCTGAATAAATTCTAGTTTCTGTAATTCTATGCTACCTATGTTTTCAATGTGTATTCCCCATGTTTGGTCTGAATTTAGGGTGATTCTCAGGTATTTTACTTCATTCATTACAATTATATTTACTTTTTCCACTTAATAGATGAATCATGGATGGCATTAATTTCTTTTGTAAATATGTAGTATGCTGCAGAGCCTAGGTTTAAGTTTAAACCTCCGTTCAAAAGACAAAGAAAGTTTTTCTTTCCTTTTTGTCCTAATATTTTATTGTATTCTACTTTGGTATATTTAAAGAGTTCTAATATGTGGTAGCTATGAAACAGCTTGTTGTACTTCTGTTCATCATTTGAGGATGTTGAGGAATAGTGTTTTTTATAATGGCAATGGCCAAAAATGTATACCTCTTCCATAGAAGTCACACGATTAAAGAAAAATAAAACGGATTTTGCTTTCAAGTATTTTATTCCTTAATGCATACAAAATGGAATGATTAAAATATTCAAGTGATTTTAATCACAGTGGAATATAATTAGAATATACATACATATTTACAAGAATATTTCCATGTGACTCTCACCCAAGTTTTATTGTCTTGTTTGTCAGCAGTATATAGTTATTATTATTTTGTGTTAATTGAAAAGTGCTCTCAAAAGAACTTATATCAATTTAACTCCATCAATGAGATTCTAATAAATGTTTAGAAATAAAAATTGATATTATTAGGTGGAAGTTGTAAGTAAGCGATGTCAAATAGAGAGAATGGTTTATGTTGGAAGTAGAATAGTAGGTACATATCTCTTTTAACTCATCATCACTGGTATCACATTCATTTGAACTTTGTCCATATTTTCTATCGTTCTTCACCTGGTTGAGTGTGTGTCTTTTGGGACCACACGATTGCACAAATATTCAAAATTCTCAAAAGAGGAAACTCACTTTTATTTTCATACAAGCTTGATGTAATAAGAATTTTGATCGGATTCTCTCCATGTTATTGCTTAAATTTTTGCCTTAAAACAAGGCTAGATGTTCTATAAACCACACTGAAACATGAAGATCCATTAAATCCACTCTTTTGTAGCACTCAAAGCTAAAGAAAAAATGCACACACACACATGCAGCTTCTTATTCATCGTCCTCGTCATTGCTGTGAAATATTGCTCTTATTTCTGCAATGGGCTTTAGAAGGAAGATAATTTTGTCATCATCTCTTCTCTGTTGGCACATGGTTCCCAGAAAATCAAAGAAAATATCTTATTCAATAATTTTGCACATAAAAAGTATTTAGGTGAAACCTCTCTATATTTTAAATGTTATACCAAAAATTAGTCATTAGACTTTGGTTGTAGGTGTGAAAAATGCTGTGGTTATATCATTTACTGCCTCAGCTAAGACATAAATCCTTAGACAATTTCAATATCCATGCCTCTGGCAAGATTCATATTCCAACCCATTGCCTTATGGCCTCCAGGCTGGAGCATTGCCATCATGGCCGGTAATTGGAGATGTATGTACCTACCTGAAAGAGCATCTCCCCCTCAAAGTGAAGGTACTGGTGCTTCCTTCCCCTCATGAGAATGCCAACAACTTTGTTGGATATGTTTGTATATATCTGAAATATTGAGAAATATATTCATCCAGTGAATAAGATTTTTACATTTAAGTGATAATAATTATATTCTACATCAAAAAGCACAAGAGAGGACCAAATGCGGTGGGGATGGGACACCTAGGAAGTGTTTGCGACTTAAGTAGGATGGATAGGGTGAGGAATGAGTGGGTGATGAAAGAATGTAGTTTAGAGGCTCCAGTAATCGGCATATATGACAGGAGTGTACTAATTGTTGGTTTGACCATGTTGAGAGAATGGATGTGAGTTGAATTACGAAACAGATATATGAGAGTGGAGTGAATGGTGTGAGAGGAATAGTAATAATAATAACATTTATTTGCCTAGTGGATCGAGTTACAAAGTTTGTTCACAATATAAGGCACGTCAGGAATTAATGAAAGTAGTAAACTAAGTATACTTAAACGGACAGCTCTACAAAAAAGTTACCACTGCACACAGGGCCGTCCCAGGGGATTGAGGGGCCCTGTGCAAATGAAAGTTAGGGTCCCCCTAACTTTGCATCCCCTTATTGATATAGTACCTATCATCTTTTAAGCATATTTTTTGGAAAGAAAGAAATTAACCGACAACTGGCTAATAGTTTCAAGAAATTCATATGTGCACTAGGTAGTAGCATAGAGTAAGTATACTAGAGGGATAACGGCATAGGAGGAAATGGTATCGCCTGTTTTAATTCAGAGCAGATGGATGGCCCCGGAGTTGCGAGCGAGAGACGCCAATTCAGAATTGCAAAAAAACAGTACAAATTGCATATGCTGAATATTCTGAAATGTTAAGAATATAAAGAGCATATCCTTGATTGTTAGGAATCTCCCTGTAGTATTTAACTGATGACTACACTGGATTACTGAGGATTTTGCTGTTTCTCATTTCTATCACTTTTTCTTTTTTCTTGATATGCTTTTTTTTCTGTTACCACTGTATAAAAATATGATGATTTGATGAAGTTTGACTGTGTGTAAAGATCATCACGCACATACCTTGAAGAGTTCTCCAAATGAGATCCCATCCAGTTCCCCATCAGAATATTCAGCATTCTCATGGATGACTTCACACAACTCCAGCATCTCTTTTGTAACATGGGAATGTGCTTTGAGTCCCCTGAATTCAGTTTTGGACCCAGAAGGAGGCCTTAAAAAAATTCACCACTGTTAATGCCATAAGCTCTTTCTTCAATAATTTTTCTAGAATTCTCTTTGATGAATGTGCCTCTACATGCATTAAGTGAATCATTAAAAGTTCTGCAGTGCCACCTTGCTCTGGAGTGATTATTAAAATTAGCATAATACACATATGTGTGTGAAGTTTCATCAGTAATCATGTTTCAAATACTTAGAATTGAACTGTAATTTCGAATCTAACATTTATCTAAATTTCTCATGGTATATGTCACCGAACACTCTGATCTGCATTTTCCTTTACACTAATATTGCAACTTTTGGAGAAATTGAAACATAGTGTTTTGAATTTTTGATTCGAGCAGGCTCAAAGAACTTGTATGCAGCTTTAGAGAATAAGAATGTCTTTTTTTGGATTTCACATCCTAATTCATGCTACCGTGAGGCTTTACAAGCATATCTTCATTTGACTGACGATGAAATTATCGCTAAAACCTACTTTAATTATCACTAATGAGTTGATTGAGTTGGATATATTTTTATGTTGATGGGTGTTGTATTGTAGAATGAATAGATGATTATGCTTTTTCTTCCAAAGCAACATCAAATGCCACCCATATACTTATTTATTTGTCACTGATCTAGCACTGTGTCAATTAAAAATTTTATATTTACCTTCCATACTCAGGGTCACCTTTCTTGGGTACATAATTTGCAGTAGCTCCTTTGCGATCTTTTTGCAGCCACTGTGCTGAGAAAGGATTCTTCTCTTGAGTTTCTTTGTGAGTTTCAGCCTTGTTCTGGAACATCTTCACCTTATCTGTGAGACCATGGCAATACCGCTTGTCCAGTGGCTGTTTCTGCAAAGTAATTTGGTGGTTAACTCTATTTGTGATTTTAGGCACACTGCATTGTTTTACTTAAGTTTTCATGGTCCTTCCAAAATCTAGCTCATATTAGAAGCTAGACCATCAATTTGGAGACTTATAGTAAAACTGTCTTCATTGTCATTTAATTTGAATATAACATAGTAATATGATAAATGATTACATATTTTCCAGAAACCTGCTGGCATAAAATGAAGAGCATGATATGTGTATCACTGTGTTGTTAATGTAGTGGCTGAGTAGGTAGATCATCATCCTCACCTTGTATCCTACCAATTGAGAGGTAGGTGTTAGGAACAGTCTCTATTCCTAATATTTACTCGATTTTAGCATTATCTTACACATTCCTCCATATTTACTTACTGCCATTAGAAAAAAATTCAGATTAAAATAAAAATGTATCTGATGAATATTACATCCTTTCAACAAGTAGTGTACTTATCATAAAAAATTTAATTGATAGAAAAAAAGAAAAAGGGCATAGCATTGCAATGTCTTCTCATCTGCATGTGTCACTAAGAGCATATCTTTTTCTGTGTTAAAATGGCATTTGAAGAAATATCTAGGCAAAATTATTGAGATTAACCAAAATTAAAACAGTGCTTTTGAAAATATTTAGCGGAGGATGGCAGGAGTTAAGTTGCTTTGACATTAGTGTGAAGGAATCCATGTACTTTAAAGTGAGAATTATTTAATTTGAAACACTTTTGGAGAGTGATGGCACTAACATGAACGTGTATGTTTAATGGAATTCAAGAAGTATGTACATAATTACATTGGATCATTTTTTAGAATGATGACTAGAATATTTTTTTTAAACCAAGTAGTGATTCATTTCCAGACACTTTTGCTGAGTATCATCAGATAGGTAACGTGTGAACAATTTCAAGGCAGTGTGATCGACTTTATTTTCAGGAACCCTAATTTTGAAAGATATTTGAAGGGAATTGGGGAAAGCGGCCTCAATGCCTTCTCATATCCAATACGTTGTTCACACTCTGCTTTAAAGGAAAAACTATTAAAAATGTTTTTGGTAAATACTCAGCATAATAATTTTAACGTTCTTCCCAATACATCCTAACAAGTGAAGTTATTGGTGGTGGCCGATACATTGTGAAATTCCATTGTAGGAAAAGGATAAATTACTTTGCACTATTCCACTGGAGAATATTATTTATTGAGCCAACATGTTTCACTGCACTGCAGCATCATCAGGACAGGGTGATGCTGCAGTGCAGTGAAACATGTTGGCTCAATAAATAATATTCTTCAGTGGAACAGTGCAAAGTAATTTATCCTTTTCCATCCTAACAAGTCTTGAGGTATCCCTGATGTCTAGTCGATGGCTCCATTCTTCTTTGGGCAATTACATCACATATAATATTTTTTATGACTGCAGTTTCTCCTCCAGTCCTGGATGTGTCTTCCAGTCAAAGTCAAATTGACAGCTCGAGCTGAAGATGCTTCCAGGGGGGTTGTGTTTGAATCGCTCGTAATTATTCAGAGCACGTAACTAAGGAGTCACGTGGCACAATAACAAATGGTTCGAGATTTTGGTGTGTTTTAACCACTCGGATGAATATTTTAAGCAAGTGATATTTTGTTTATCGTGTCTATAATCAGGTTATTATATTCCATCAACAGAATTTCGGTGAAAAAAATACGATTGGGAAGACTGCGTGAGATTTTTACGAGCGGTACAAATGCATCAAAATCTCTAACCCTTCGTGATTGTACCACGTGACTCCTTGGTTACGTGCTCGGAATAATTACGAACGATTCAAACACAACCCCCAGGACTGGAGGGGACACTGTTGTCATCAAAAGCAACATATGTGATGGTAATTCCCAAACAAAGAATCGATCCATATTATTTGTGTATCTCAAGTGTGTGGAAAGTTGATAATGCGCCAAAGACAAATGTTTCATGTTAATCCCTTATCAAAAATCTGTGACATTATTTTTTACTGAAGTGTCCCCGCTAGCCTGAAACAGTGCTATGAGAAAGAGGACCCTTTCAAATCATAGACCCATGCCAGCTAACCTACCTAACCCCCTCTTTCCTCTGCTCTGGCCCAATACAGCACTCATGCTAAAGATCACTCAGATTTTGATTTGGTAGGGAAGTGACAGAAGCAAGAGCTGAAATTTGAGATATAGCATCATAAGAAGACATAGCTATTACAATGTAGTCTGTTCTCGATGGTATTATTAACAACATGCTCTTAGAAATATAACGTGAATGTGAGCTATTTCCTCCAGATAAAAAAAAACTTCAAGTGGCCGTAAACAGTGGATATCTGAATAGATCTACATTTTCTTCTGACATGATTCCTTTTCTACTAATCATAATAATATTTTTCATATCACAGCAGGAATCTATGTGAGGAAATGGAGGTCTTAAATAATAATTTGGAAATGTTGAGTGGGACCTTGTGTTGTTTTACATAAATCGTTCATGTGACACTATACACAAGTTTGTTAGTCATTTAAAGCGTAGACCTTGGATTTGAATCCTGCTTTTGAAGATGGGTTCTGTTGTGTGTTGGGGGAAATATCATTGGCAATCCGAGTGCCTAAAGAGTAATTCTTTTGCTGCTAACTCCTGCTTAACTTGGTCAAAGAAATAACTTATTTAAGAAATGATTAATTATCTAAGGAAGAGGCAAGGTAGGTGGTTGGAGGGGGTAATGCGGTAATGAGTGGTTGCTTAATGCTGTAAAGAGGATTTTGGGAAAGTGAGGAAGGGGAAGAAAGAGAACAGATTTTATGGATAAGATGAAGAAGGATAGGATGTAAGCTGAGATGAAAAAATAAATATTGGTAGACAGGGCCCAGCACCTGCAAAAACTCTAAGAGGATTTTTAATTATTTCCATTTAAACCTACCTCAACCGATTAATCACCTATTAATAATGATTGTTCCATATGGGTTCCAGACCATTAATTTAGACAATAGGGCAGCTATTGATGCATAAGAAGATGCGAAATTTTTCACAACAAACTGAATAACTTTAATTAGCACCCAGATTTCAATGTACAACATCATCGGGTAGGAAAGTTGCGCATTTATGTATCAATCCATAATGCTTCAATTACACGCAATATATTTCTTGAATCTTCTGAATAGGACAATTCTTTGTCAAGTGTAGATTGTGCGTAATTTTCGCATTTTAATGAATACAAGACGACAAAAATCATTTTATATGGCGAGGATTGTATGACAGAAGTTATTTTAAGCAACTGAACTGCTCGGCTTTATTTTCCGTTTATTTGCAGAGACTATTGCAGAGTTTCTGCGTTCTTCTGGAACTTATATGTTTATAGACAAAGTCTGAAGCGGAATAAATTTTAGTTGGTCATAGGTTCTCTTGGTTGGTCATCATTTTCGGTTTGGAATCGACCTCGGAAAGGCGGTAGAGATAACATCTTCTCCTATCAAGGTCATGAACGTGGGATGTGAATTCCGGCTATTCGAAGCAAGCTCCCGTAGATACCATACCGACTGCTTGTTTACGTTTTCCCTTCGCTCTTGTTTTCTCTCCTGGCACCCGCCGCGAACGGAAAAGAATATGCATATAAAAATAGATTTTTTAGCCTACTTGGAGCAGGACTGCCACATCATTGTATTGGAATAGCATCGGAAGTTCATTCCACCCAAACCGTCGGTTGCCAACTCATACAAATAGTTAGATTCGAGCACCTGTGAACCTTTTAGTGAATATCTCAAAACGTTGGGCCCAAAGAATGTTCCACGAAAGCCGTGTACTGAGGAAATGGTGGAAATACCGGTTTAAAATATTTTCCAATCTTCGAAGTTTGAATGGTCGCAGTCAAAACTTAAATTCATATTTTGATACCGCTGTATTTCGTCTGGACAATATTAGGATTGTTTGTCCTGCTACTTTAAATAAGTGCAATTCGGTCTTTTGCCCGCATTTCAAGGTCGTTCTCCTTTACGAACATCTGTAATGAATTTCCTTGTCACTTTTCCGCTATTCACGCATCCATATTGAACTATGAGTAACATTTTTACTAAAAACACCATTACTTACGTTTTTGGCGTTAGGCTGCAGAAGTGCATACTATAGCTATCTCTTCGCGGGGTCTTCAAGACGGTCGCCGGTTTCACTATTTTGAAATAGGCGCCGAAAGTTCTGTTGCATATCTACATCTGGTTCTATGGAATGGGGATGTACGTTACTGAGTGATTGGTAGTCTTTATCCTCAACGCTAATAAGCTTTTCAGGCAACTTGTACACTTTACTGTCTTACAGTAAGTGATGTCCCAGCATATAAATGTAAACAGTGAGACTATTTATAAACCAAACGGGATGCTTCTGCTTTTGTGTGTGTTTTGATACCCAAATATTCGGTGCTGGTTCTTTGGGGAGGCCCTGTTGCTATAGCAAAATTGTACCAACGAAGATGGGTCAGACTTGTTTGAGGAAATCTATGTTTTCTCTTGCTTATCACGATTCACTACGAAGAAACCAGAAAACTAATTGGAAGTCGGCTCTTAAAAAGAGTTCAACAATGAGAGACAAGATGTTGAACTACCCTGAGCCAAGCACATACGTATCGCTGGTAGTTAAGGCACCACCAAACTCTCCGCTCGTTTGTTTGACTCCAACAATACGATAGTTACTTTGCTCTGTCAGTGGAATGCTAATCCTTCTTTCTAACGGAAAACACTTTGACGGTAGCGGAAGAACTGGGATTCGCAGGAAGACATTTTTAGCGAAAATCGTGCACGGAAGGACGGCGGGGACGAGTTCTTGACCTGGTAAATCACTGGAGCGAGCAACGTTCGTGCATGCAGGTATATTCACACGTACTGCCTTCTTTCCAGCCTATTCGAACGAGGGGATTTTGGTGAGCCCAATGCTAATTAAACCCTTCGCAAAGCAATTTTTATAATTGTAAGCCGTGATTACCGATCGCTATCAACTCATTGAAGGACTGTTATTGAAGTTCATGAAATATAACGCATAAGAATGAAATAAAAGTGTTGATACTCACGAGCAAATCGGCAACTGCGTCTTTCTCCATCTCTAATCCGGACTCGACTGAAGACGCGCTCTGGGTAAACTGCCAGTCTTTCTATTTTCACCCCGCGGGCTAAAATTAGGCGGGAAATCTTCACCGTGAGGCGTGTCGCATAAAGATCGCCCTTGCAGATTACCAGCATTATAATCGGTATGCCCGTGCTAATGGAAATGACTCCCATCCAAAAAAAATGTTCACGGTTCGGCTCCTGGATCCATCAATTCGAGAGCGTTCATTGAAAACTGTTTCGGCTTTTTCGAGTGTGGAGTGCATCGACCCCGGCTGACGTTGCTCCATTTCCTATGCCTTACGCATTTGTAACCTTCGTTTCGCATTGCGAGCAGGTGCTAGCATGGGCTCCTGACTACCGTTGTGGAAGTAAATAAACATATTTTGATCGAAATTATTTCTTCTGCTTGTTACTTCCATCGCATCTCCTAGCCTTTCACCGATGGTTTGTGGAATTTTATCTACAGTGCTATATCACTGTCCACAAGCACCTAGAACTTCCCAGAGCTCAATTTGCGATGATCTTCGTATGAATCATCCTGATTCTCTGTTGGTCCATATCATTATAGTGTATTTAGTTCTGTTTCTTACTGGCATGAATGGTGTACGGTGCCATTTGTGTTTTCGAACTCCCGTTGCTTAGCGATTGTGTTGTCGATCAGCGTAGAAATCGAGATGATTGCCGTATGGGTATCTTGATTTTGTGGTCCAATTTAAAAACGGAAATTTTCCTCTTCGCATGGACGGACGCTCTTTCATTGTTATCGAATTGCTGTTGTGATAACAGGAAACCACTTCACAGCGGTAGAGGAGAGTTTGCGATATGAATTCTTCCATTCATTTATTTTTTGTAACGAAAATATGAACCTCGTTGTAAATGTAATGGCGTGGGATGCATACCTTCAAGAAAAAGTCAAACATGATGTTTTAAATTGTTGAGAGAAGTAGATATATAGTATCCTAAACGGATTTTAATGAGACTCGATAAAATAAGAACGAATGTCATCGCCACCATACAACCGATAGGTATAATACAGGATTCCCCAATCAGGGGGGCGAAATAGTATTCAGGGGGTGAGAGATAACATTTCAGTTTTTGTTAAGGGAACCTTTTTTGTAGGGTTTATGCAACTTTATTTTGTTTTAATGTTTTTTCTTTTCCGTATATTTTATTTTGTTTGTATATTATAAAAAATTGATTATACAAATGTATAGGTAATATAAGGAAATGCTACCCAAATATTCTTATTGATACTTTTCGAAAAATATTTACACTGGAAGACTGCCTAAAAACTGGTACCCGCGGTGCTCTATTTTCGCCCTTGATTTGTTTCTTGAGCATTGTGCTTACAGTGGTGAAGTACAAATGGTAATTTTATTTGCAATTCCTGTCTTCATTATGTTGAAATAATACCACATCACGCCTGATATTTCTCTTTTTGTAGAGGTGGAGGTACTATGGTACCATTATCAGCTGCCATGCATATTCGAAAATAGGTTTGCTGCTTTCTATTTTGTCTGCAGCTGACCTCTTTTTTCATTCATAATTAGTTGTTTTTAACATTCGCCACATTTTCATGGGATTCCATCCTAGTCTTCATTGGTAAATCTTCCGTCTGCTGTCTCCTTCCACTGTTGTTTTCAGGAGACTGCTATGACTCAAAAGTGCTCACTATTTCTGAGATAAGATATACTTAACCGATAAATCCGACCATTAACGATGAAATATTTGTCTAACATTTTTTTTAATTTCGTGGCAAATATTGATTCTTGGTGTCTCGACCTAGCAAAGAACCGCGCCGAAAGGATCATAGCTTTGAGCGGTACCGAATCCTAGGCATAACTTATATCATTTTTAGTCCTAGTTCAGTGAGATAAGATTTTTGTTGTGTCTGCTGAGTCCTCACCGAGGGCCCTGGTTCATTAATATTGGTAGTAGGGACAATCCCCAGGGATCCCCATCTCTCCATGAGTGCCATTGGAGAGTTCTTCAAATTCTCAGAACTCAGTAAACGTAAAAATTAACTCCGGCGCGCCATTCTGATATGAGTAGAATAGGTCCGAAGCTGGTTTTGTCGAGGATCTTTCTCCATTCCATGTTAATCTTCTAACTAGACCCCAAACTACACTTAATCGCGTAAATCTTAGTTGTGAGGCGCTTGAAAACAACTACCACGGCAACAGTGATAACGGTTCCATTGAACATTGATGTGATTCAGCGTAAACTAATGGAAACTAATTTGGGATGAGAATCTTATGTGTCTCTGCCCTGTTTTCATTGTCACCAGTGGCCGCATAAGTTCCTACTCGTAGATACTTCTCATGATTTGACGTGTGTTAGCGTTACACGCCCTGAAGTTAGTAATTGAAAAAGACAGTTATCAGAATTCTTTCCAAATACCTCCATAATAATTTTGCTCGAGTCTTCGGCATTTTAGGGATGTACATATAACATTGTATAGTGCGCTATGCATCGAAACTGAGTTTTTAATACATAACTGATATTGTTTTATTTCAGGTCGCGGCATTAATCTAAAGAGCATTTCTGTCTTTCGGAGAGAATGCTTGATCTTATGTGACAGATTGTCCTCAATTTGCATAACTTTAACAGAAATATTGCTGAAACGATTCTTGGTGGAAAATCCTGTGCTTTTTGAACCGCGACGCAGGTGAACTAACCTGTTATAAATCCTACACGTAGCCCTGCCATCCGGTAATGTAGGAAGGAAAAGGCATCATTATTTTACCACACTTGTATATTTGCCTGTTCAAGAATTTGGGCCTCATTCGTTGCAACTTGATGTCAGAAAGAGATAAAGTTAAATTTTTAAAGCGTTTCGCGATGTTCCTATGTGTATCTGATGCAATAAGTTGGTTTGTGGGCCCGGGTTTGAATTCCGGCAGTGGCAGATATTTTTCAGTGGAATCCGGATCCCTATTTTGGTGCTCAAAGGAAAGCAGTTCAAGTGCAGCACTCCGTCCGTCAGATGGGACTTAAATGTGCACTCCCCTTGGCGCCATAAGTTACGAACGGGCTTATGGCGAACCCTGGTTTCTTTCTATCTCCTCGTTAACGCAATAAATGCGTCCCTTACCAACTAACCTATCTGTCCTCAAAGGCGCAAATGACCTTCGTTGTTCATCGCATCCCCCGAATACGGAATAATCAGCCGACAGGACTAGCGTAGACAGTTGGCACTCATCAACCTTTAGCCCCATCAGAATCCTCACGCAGATCAAGGGTGTAATCACGGTTCCTTCTTCGTCCTCGTTATCGTTATCCAAAACGTAGACCGCTCTAGAAGAACAATGCTCTCAGATTTTGTCCTAAGAACGCACTCCATCAATTAAACCTAGCGATCCAAAGAAACGGACAAAAGTTGAAAAGTGACGATCGAGTTTGCGCTCTAATGAGCGTAATCGAAAAATGAAAATAACGCGAGCGCACGCGTTGTGGAGAACCGTGATCGCACCTAACGGATAATTAAAACCTTTCGTGGTGAAATTGAGTTGTTTATGAATTCGGCCGCAGGAGTTTATGCTTGCGATTTAGAAGGCAGTTGTGAAATTCCTTGATGCTGGATGCTGATGGTGGATTCCATTTGTTTGGTCTTCCCTTGGCCGTTCAACTTCTCGGCGGTGAATGCAGTGCCCTCTATAGCTCTCGCGAAAGCTTATGGCGTTCGGATGCGCGGCGTTAGTGTTTTCCACGTCGTATGAATTCCATTTAAAAAAAATGCAATCATGCATGTTACAAATGCCATGTCTTCGCTTTCCCCTGCGTCTCTTTTCCCTACCCCTCCACCAAAATTTACCCCTCCACGACGTCTTCTTCTGGACATCCGAACGCCATAAGCTTTCGCGAGAGCTGTACTATTGTTGTGTGACGCCCACTATAAACACTGGTTTTATCCTCGGGTGTCAATAGACCGTGACGGGGCAAGTTTGATAAGTGAATGCCCTTTCCGCGCTAAACCTATCATCCGAAAAGTTATTACGCAAGGTTATGGTCATCAATAACTCATTTCCGTCAAATTAGGCATTAGGGTCACCGAAGTATTTATAGATACGCCATCCCACCAAAAGGAATCAAGGAAATGGAAAAAAAAGTCAAACGAACATAAACACATACTATGATGAAAAGAGAAACGTTGATAAAAATGAGCCGACTAAATGTTGTTGACATTGTGCTTGTGTTTTCCCTCTTAATTTATTGGACATAACGTTCCTCTCTGTTGGGATTTACTGAGATCGGTTAATTTCACTGTTCTCCTCATCCCTTCATCGACATAAATTTGCAAAAATGTTGGGCCTGTTTTTAGTTCTTATCTGACCTTCTATCGTCATCGATCGTTGCAAGCCTTACAAAACATCTTCAATGATTATTTGAGAAATACGCAATGCAATCGAAGTCTATTATTAAATATTTTAATTTATTAATTTCACTATTTCCGTACTCATTGAAATTTCACACCATGTATTTAAGTAGGTAGGGTACTCAGACTGAATATTTTTCAAAACTGATGGATATTGCTTTTCTAATGCTGATGAGTCTTTGTAACGACATTATACATTCATATTCCTTTGATTCATCATCATAAGCGGTCATCAATAAAAAAATCGGTTAACTGAAGCTCTCCACTCCATTATCTTCTCCGCTAACTGCTTGGATTCCTTCATAACTCTTCTTTTTATAATTCCTCATCATTTCATGATTTAATCCATACTTGCCCTTCCTCGATACTTATTCCCATTCACTTCTCATTTCATTATATCATTCAAGACGCTGTCAATGTCTCCGAATGGGTCCATTCCATTTGATTTCTTGAAATATGGGATTTAAGGTCATTTTTTACTCTTCTATTGAAGTAAGTGTTTGCTTTTCTTAGTGGTTCAACGAAGCAGAAAAGTTGAGATCAGGAGAATGGCGATTAGACACAGCTGATGGAAGGACTAGGCTGGGAGCCATTAGAGAATCGGAGGCTACATGCTAGGCATTCATTGCTTGAAATATTCAGATCAGGCGAATTTAAGTACGACACTGAGGATATTATTTTGTCCCCTCACTTTATCTCTAGAGCTGATAGAAGCGACAAAATAAGAGAGATAAACTTCCGAACTGATAGGTACTAAAATCCTCCCTTTTCGCACATCATTAGTGATTATAACAAAATCAGCGTGATACTAACATTAGGGAAAGCAAGGTAGTTGAGCTCTACGGCCTCTACATATTAACCAGATAAGAAATTTCTCCAATGGCCGTAAAATATATGCGCCATGGTGGTCGAAATACGCGTATCCGAAGTTCACCCTCGTTTCCTGTTTGTTGTTTTTGTTCTATTTGACCACGCTCTTTTTGAGCTGTTCTCCCAGAAATTTGGGGCCCTATTGTGTGTGTGAGTGAGGGTTTTGTGTGATTGCGTGTGCGGTTGTGTTAATAACTTGGCAGCCTTAGTAGAGTCACTTCAGCTCTGCGAAGGATCCCAGGTTATAACCCAGGAATCCTTAGCTGGGTCTCATTAGCCTACAAAGGATTCCAATTGGGTTGTGTGTGTGTGTGTCTGTGGTGGTCCCTGGCGAGGAAATAACTTTCCCGTAAACCACCACAGGAGGGTATTCTGGTGGAGAGGCTGTGGTTGGTCCCTGTTGCGGAGTCCCCATTCCCGCAAACCAACACAGTAAGTGTTTGATTTTTGGCGAGTGGTGCATATATTTTACGGCCATTGGAGAAATTTCTTATCTGGTTAATAAGGGAAAGCGTTAAAATACCATTCATCTCTGTCCCCTCCCCCCTCCTTTTCCCTATGCCCTCCCCTTCCATGGCTGGTGTCCTAACACCCCCTGCCACACGCCTCTGCGGTGGTTCGCAGGGTAGTATGCATATGTTGGATGTTAGAGATTTTTAGGCACGCCAAACGACTCATTCGTCCAAGCTCTTGTCGGATAGCCCTGGTCCGTCGCTTCACAACTCGGCTTTGGTGAATATGTACTATCTACTCATACTTGTAATAGTCTTCCTACTGAGGAAGAATATACGTATAATATAGTACCTGGCAAACTCCGTCGTGCTAAGACCTGCATTCCATTTCTTATCTCAGAAAGTTCGTACAATTATTTCAGTGCCCGCAATTAGGAAATATAGAATAAAATTTTTGATACTTACTTCATCGTTGGGACTTTTATGTACACATGGAGCCTGATGTACGCTTTGGATTAGTAATGGCCTTGATGGATGGGTCATGTAGTTCCGGACTCCTTTGTTAGTTCCGTGAGAATTTAAAATATGGATATTTAAGCTTTGTACATTTTCCCTACGGATTCACTCCTTGCTAGCCTTGGCTCCTGGCCTTTTTCCAATCCTCTTAACTGAACAAAAAGAGCAAGATTTCTACATCATAGCGTTCCCTGTTGTGTGACGTATGTAACCTATTGCAGTTTTGTTATCATATGTTAATTTATAAAGACTGGAGGTTTGTTTGCTATTCATAAACTTTGGTATGTCTCGGAGAGGAAAATGTTTCCTCGAATATTTTTTAAATTTACTTCCATTCATTGAATCATCACTTGATAATGCCTCCGCGTCTCTAAGCTCGCACTGTTATCGAGGGTGCTAGAGCTGGCAAATGCCGCTGCGTTGAGCTTATCTGGTGTTAACATGAGGTCCAAGGGCTCGTGTTACTCATCTTATTAGTCGAAGCACTCAACTTATGGGAAAATTCTATACAACGATTTTAAAATCCGCGAATCCACTCAAAATATTCTACCAGAATGTAATCGCTTCCGTGAAATGATCTCTTTTTTCAAAGATATAGGTTCCAGGGTTGACTGATAATTTTTCTCGCCATCAGCAGCATTTATCTATCCGAGACAGTCGAAGTGGCGAAAAAAGTTCTAAAAAGTGCGGGGACGGAAGCAGTCGTCATCAGTGATATTGTGTCTCTGTGCGTGGAGCAAAATTACTATTCAAATTACAATGGTTTACCATTTTTTATTGCCGAATCACAGACAAATTTAAAGGTAATAACTCGATGGTAGGCGAAGTAACCTTGTGAAATTTTGACTTTATGGAATGGAGAATAACTTTTTGTAATTTCCACACGCTTATCTAGTCATCTGACCGGTTTCGATGTTTACTGCATCATCATCAGAGGTATATAACTGCCCAGTCCCTGTTGGTCCCTTCTTTAAAGATTGGTTGGTAGCTGAAGATGACACGCCGCTGCGTCGAAACTACTATAGTACCGTAAAATAAATTGGAATAAAAGTTTTTTTCTCATTTTTTATAAGTCTTCATTTTGGCATCTATCATAATTTTCTTGAGGTAATACGTCTTAGGTCATGCTCTCTTATATTTTCCATTTATTTCTCCTTCCACAAATATTGTCAAAGCGCGTTGCAGTGTTGCGCTGCAGAATGTTTTCAATAAGTTTTCCTCGTCTAATTTTCAGAATTTTCATGAAATTTATTTCTCTCTGTCAACTCATCGCCAGAAGTTGGCGATTCTTTCGGTTCATATGATCATCATAATTCTTCGAGAACACTACATTCCGGTACGAACTTAAGGGATCCAGGGTCCCTAGGCATTAAATAGAGGCCCTGTTCGGAAATTTCACAAAACAAACTTCATTTTTTATTTATTTAACGTACTTTAGATAATAGGTGAGCTGAATTGAAAATGAAAAAGACGAGTGCCTATAAAACGTTTTGCAGCAAAATTGACATTATTTTCCGTGCTATATGTGTCCTCAATGTCTACTATTTCGTTCCATAGCCGGGGCACTCTCCGAGGTTGGGTCTTAGGACTCTTTCTGCTAAATAAAAAGTAATACTATGTCGCCGTGATGTATAGTCGCCGAGAAAAAGTAGGTTTATAAATTGAACAGCATACCGATAATTGTTAAAGTTGAAAACTTGAAATTCTGCAGAGGTAATAATAAAGCTATGAATCACGTAGTATTAAAATTTCGCTTTTGTCGAACTCTTTGATTTGCAGTTATTTGACCTCACAGCTACGTATGGTGCTATAGCGCTAAATAAATGGGACCTTTATTTGCTCTAACGCCAAAAAAGGTCCAAAATTTGTTTATACAAATTTTTATTCGCATGGATTTAATAGAAAACAAAATTATCTAAATGGTGACGCACATAACGTGTTAAGGGTTAAACTCGATTCACTGAATTTACTTTCAAGCTTTTGTTGCCGGCAGTTAGAAGATTCTTCTTCTGGTATCGAATGCCTTCTTTGATTGCACAACCCTTCTCGCTGTTTATTATTTGCTTCTCATTCTTCAATTTTGTTGTACATTTTTGATGTATTTATATCGTCGCGGGCACCATAGTGCGATTATTTCAAGACAATTGGCAGTTCAATATGGGTTACAGAGGAAGCTTGCTTACTCCTAAGGGTTCGTGGGACTCTGATTAAAAAAACTGAGCCCAACATCTATTGGATAACATGGGAACTATATTACAATCAGTCTTATAAGTTAATCGACGGTTTTAATGTAAAAAATCGGCGGTGGTCGAGCAACCTCGTTTGCACAAGTGTCGAGGAAATATCTGTGTACCAATTTTACAATCATAACTTGTTGTATGAACACCATAGTGGTACAAATGACCCGCGTCTTCGATGAACTCTTATTATTAAACTCTACTACGTACAAAAAGCACTTGCGGTTTTCCACTAATAAAAGCTTTAATACGGCTAGTTTCAATGTAACTACAAAGCTATGAGTATCTTCCAGTTGACGTTAAAGGACTTGAAGATGATGCAGTAACGTCGAAACTGGTCGTACTAAATCTTTTTTTATTGGAAAACTGCAAATGTTTTGTTTCTGTAATTATGGAACGGTTCCACCACATCACACCTGAATATGTATTTTAAAAAACTCATCTACTCTATAGCTGTTGCCTTCACCGAGGTACAGACTTTCCACTACGAAACAAAAATGGTGAATTATTAACAAGCAGTTCGGGCAAAGCCAACTTATTTAATTCCTACTTTCAAAGTATGTTCACCAAGTCATCACTGATTAAATCCGTAAAGGTAAATGATCACTTCCAGCAAAAGATGCCGCCTATCTATATTTGCACTCACGGAATAGAAAACTTGCTAAAATCCTAAGTCCAAATAAATCCCCAGGTCCTGAAGAAATTCCTGCCCGCGTGTATAGAGGAATAGAAAACTTGCTAAAATCCTAAGTCCAAATAAATCCCCAGGTCCTGAAGAAATTCCTGCCCGCGTGTATAGAGAATTAGCTTGTGACATAGCATCCTACTTGCAGAATATATTTAGTAAATCCATCAACGAACACAAAGTACCCATGGACTGGAAAATTGCATATGCCACTCCCATATTCAAAAGCGGTGATACGGAACAGCCATCGAACTGCAGACCGGTATCTTTCACATCTATCTCTTTTAAAGTCCTTGAACACATAATTGTAAGTTCAGTTATGAGACACCTCGATATGCAGAACTTGTTAACAAAAACACAACACGGATTCATAAAGGGAAGATCTTGCGCAACTCAATTAGCATTTTTTATCCCACGATATTTAAGTCTCGGGTTCCAGTTGATGCAATTTTTCTTGACTTTAAAAAGGCATTTGATAAAGTTTCCCACATTAAGCTACTCATTAAATTAAAATCCTACGGGTTAGACGGCGACGTAATTTCCTGGATTAAAGAATTCTTAAGCAATCGCGTGCAAAGGGTTGTATTAGATGGCGCTATCTCTAATGAAGTAAAAGTCACATCGGGTGTCCCACAGAGAAGTGTCATGGGCCCACTTCTGTTCCTTTTGTACATAAACGACATCGGTGAAACCGTTGACAGTAAGCTTAGATTATTTGTAGACGACAAAGTGGTGTATTGAGAAATTCGTAGCCTTAATGATAAGCAAGCGCTAACTAAGGACCTCGAAGCAATACAGGAGTGGTGCGATGCGTGGCAGCTAGAATTACACCTGAAAAAATGCGTTGTTGTGAATTTTGGAAACGGGCCATCAATATATTAAAGTACACCACATCTGGATCTTAATCACCACCATCACCTTCCAAGTACTCCCGTTTAGAATGTATGTACCCTTCCCAGGGCTTCTTCCATCTGGATGTCTTTTTCCGTGAGCGTGTTTAGCGTCACCTGCGATTCCGCTTCAATGTTGGGGATTATCATTCGAATGATTTTTCAATATTACTGTTGAAATCGAATTAGCATAGGTTTTAATATAGAGTTTTGAGATATTAAGTAACGAAGAGGAGGAGGAGAAGAACTTAGAAGAACAATGGAATAAAATAAAGAGTAGTGTGAAAGAGGTAGCTCAAGAACTACTCCCAAAACGAGCAAAAAGAAAAAAGGTTTGGTTTAACGATGAATGTGAAGATGCTCTTCGAGAAAGACAAAGCGCTAAGCTAGCGTGGATACAAGGAGAAAGCTATGAGGACGGGAAGATAGTGTTTGATCAGGTGCGTAGAAGAACACAGACAACTATAAGAAGGGTGAAAAGAAAGTACATAAAAAACATTATGGAGGAAGCCCAAGAAGATTTCCATGGAAATAGAAACAAAGAACTGTACAGAAAGATAAAATCGTTTACGAATAATGGTAAACATGTATGTAAGTTTATAAAAGACACGAATGGGAAAGTATTGACGAATGAACGAGAAATTGCAAAGCGATGGCGGGAATACTTCAGTTCACTTCTAAATTGTGAGGATCCAACCGACCTGTTACAATTTGAGGAAACAGCAACAGTGGACCAAGAAATCTCTCACCCAACCATAGAAGAAATAAAGGACATATAAGACAACTTAAAAATGGCAAAAGTGCTGGAGAAGATGGATTATCAGCGGAACTGGTTAAGGCTGGGGAAGATATTCTGGCGGTGAAAATATATACGCTGATTAGTCAAATATGGGAAGACCACAAATTACCAGATGAATGGCGTGTGGCCCTAATCTGTCCTATCCATAAAAAGAAAGATAAGATGAACTGCGACAACTACAGAGGCATAGCCCTATTGAATATTTGTTAAAAGGCTTTATCAAAATGCATATTAAGTCGAATAAAGCCATTCGCAGACAACATAATTGGTGAATACCAGGGGGGTTTTCGACAAGGTAAATCTACCACTGATAATATATTTTTTATTAAGCAATTATGTGAAAAAATGTATGAGTACAATCGTAGCCTTCATCTCCTCTTCGTGGATTTTAAGAAAGCGTATGACAGTGTACATAGAGAAAGTTTGTTCAAGATATTGACTGAGTTCTGCATACCAAAGAAACTTGTTAGCCTGACAGAAATGTGTCTCAATGAAACAGAAGCTAAAATAAAACTGGGAAATAAAGTAACAGAAAGTTTTATGATCAGGACAGGTTTAAGGCAGGGAGACGGTCTATCTCCAATTTTGTTTAATTTTGTTATAGAGAAAATTAAGAGGGAAATTGACAAATATGATATGGGAGGTTTTATGATGAATGGGAGAAGAATTTAATTTTTAGCATATGCAGATGACTGTGTTATCATTGGCGAGTCAAAGGCAGAGTTAAGAGGAGTAATGCAATTAGTAGAAGCAGTAGCAAGAAAAGTGGGATTGTTGGTCAATCCTTCAAAAACTGAATATTTAATTGTTGGAAGGGGAATAAATCATGATAGAAACATTACAGTTGGCAATAATGACTACAAGAGAGTACAAGAAGTTAAATATCTAGGCACCATTTTGACAGAAAACTCCTCAAGTGAAACGGAAATAAAATCCAGACTGCAAACAGCAAATAGAAGCCTCTATGCACTTAATAAAATACTAAGCTCAAGAAGCGTTTCCCGGGAACTTAAAATAAGATTATACAAAACACTGATCCGTCCCGTTCTCTTGTATGGATGCCAATCATGGAGCACACGGAAAATAGACCTGAACCGATTAGCGATATTTGAAAGAAGAGTACTAAGGAAGGTTTTTGGTCCAGTCCTTGATTTAGAAACAGGAAAATGGAGAAGACGACATAATGAAGAATTGTACAATCTGTATCAAGAACCGAATATTATAGGAGTGTTAAGGAGTAGGAGATTGGAATGGGCTGGACATGTGGCTAGAATGAGTGGCGAAAGATTTCCTAAGATGGCTATGGATATGACAATAGAAGGAAGGAGACCAGTGGGGAGACCTCGCAAGAGATGGATAGATGGAGTAAGGGAAGACTTGCAACAGCTAGAAACCTGGCCGAACTGGCGGAACATAGCAGAGGACAGAAGAGAATGGAAGGCCTTAGTTGTATCATCGCGCGGTCCTCTGGGCCTGATCGCGTAAAGTAAAGTAAAGTAAGTTTAATATAGAGTTACGGAGTTAATTCCAAACATTAAGGCCTAATAACCAAATAACTAATCGCAGAAAGTTGTATTTGTTTCATTTTCAGCAAAGCACCCTCTGACGTCATTTCATCCATTGATCAAAGGTCCGTGGTTCGATTCCCGGTGAAGACGGATATTTTTTCAAAGTATTTTATAAATCTTTATACTGTTGTATTTCCGGCAGAAGTGGACGTGCTCACAAAGGCCATTTTAAGGCATCTTTTAGAATGGATCGGGAAGAAGAGGGAAGGAGCGATGGATGAAATGACGTCTCGGCCGTTATGAGAAGGTTTGCCCGTACATTCAACTTGAGACTCCTATATCTCTGGCAATGTTTGGAATCTTTAAGAGATGATTTGCAAATGATCATTTTTCATGGTCCCCTGTACGATAAAGTAAAGAGCAAAAATCGTGATAAACCCCCATTGTCTCAAATATTCGTCCTTTTGACTTGAATTTCATCTTTGGGAAGAAAAAGAAGTAGTACGGGGCTAAGTCGTGCGAGTAGGGTGGATGAGGAATTGCAGTCATGTTGTTTTTCACCAGAACACTGCAGAATTTCATTTCATCTCTCAGCAACCGCGGCACGAACGTGGCAGCATTCCGTCCCATCTTGAGTTCGTCGGACAAATTCCTCGGGCATGTGCCACACGGTAGTTCAAAGATGTTACCGACGTCATGGATGGTTCACCTATGATCTTCCATGACCGTAGCCCAAGGGTGGATATAAGGGGGGCTATAAGTGGGTAACTCATTGCATCCGCCATCGGGAAATCGTACCGGAAGCCAACACGAAACAATGAAAAATATATCACAAATAATAAACAAGTTCTCCAAGAGTGAAGCCGATTGGCTCACTAGCGCACAAAGGATGTATAAAGAGGCAACCGGTGGTGTTTTGCCGTATCAGCGCTCGTTCACACCCGGCATACGAATTTCTGGAACTTTTGGGTAGCACCTCGTATATGCCATGTAAATAACCTAACTATTGATGTAATTTGTTAAACAGCCTAGGAACAAACATACAATATTCTTTTACAGCATTTTTGTTTTATTTTTGCCTTATTATTTTATTTTCTCGCTTTTCAGGGTTCCAAGTAATGCCGTAACACCCACCTGCTCCTATTTCCCACCAATGGATTCCATCGCGTACGTGGGCGAAGCAACTCGCCATGTTCAGAACGTCTGCACCTGGCCGCTGACGACGAGATGCGGGGATCTCTCCGACCAGTTGAAAATGCCATCGGATCCAGCGGTTGGAGGGCACATGCAGATCGATGAAGATACTTTGAGCCCTCGAGAAAGCCCATCGAAAAACTGCAACACGTTGGAGTTGGCGGCAAATCTTTTGGAGACTTCAGAGAAAAAGAACGGTGAGAAAGGAAACATCGAAGTGTTGCGGATTCCAGCCTCCAAATTCGGGAAAATGGAAGAAGATGAGCGGAGGCTGAAGGACCTGGAGAACAAACTTACTGGAGCGGATCCAGAACCTCGAGTACACGGATGGACGGCTGGTTCAGACATGGATGCATCGGAAATAATCAAGGGTGTTGGAGACCCGGAGCATGGAGCATCAACGATCGATGTGAATTCCCAGGAGACGCGAACGTGCTCGCCAAAGGCTCTCAAAGATATCGATGAAGAGGAGAATCACGCTGAAAGCGTTGATGCTTCCACTTCACCTGCCGTTGATTGCGTCGACGGGAGTAATCCAGGACACTTGGAGACAAACGCCAAGGACATAGCATTGGGAAGGATGCAGGGGGCTGACTCGACCTGCAAGAAGAAGCGAAAGGGTGGCGCTGACTGGAAGGTGGTTATTCTGCTTTGATAGAATGAATGGTTAACATGTAGTGTTAAGAACCAAATGGGTGGTTAACATGTGGATAATTCACTGCTGTTGAACGTGCCATATTTCCCGGCTTACAAGGCGAACCCTGGTTTTGGCCACGTATTTTGGGAAAAGTAAATAACCTTTCAATTGCCCAATTGCTCTTCGATATTGCTACCAGAGAAACCGAGAAGCGATCTTTTACCGAATGATGAGAACAAATACGGTGACATAGCGTGATCCGTGGTCAGGGAAATTATAGGCAGGATTGTCCCAGGGCCTATAATTCCATAAGTAGGCACCGATTGATAATTTGACTAAACTCTTCATTTAATGTGCCATGTTTTCTTTTCTCTTTAATCCCATATGTGATGCTAAGCTATTATATAGAGGCCACCCATTCTCCAAGCACCACTATAGACTCAACTGTTGTCGGTTGCCTTTCACCTGCTCTTCGCTTTCTAACTCGCCGTAGCATGAGATAAGAAAGCTAGACGTTGATATACTGCATCGCGTTAAACTGCGAAGGCGAAATCCCTAGCCCGCGAAGAGTGAAAGTTACCTCCATTATGAGGTTTCCCGAATAGTTTCGATGAGTGACTCTGGGTCATAAAAATTCTAATTGTGTTCCTAAGTATTGATTTAAGAGAAAAAGATGGTAATTGTGAGAGCAGTATAGTTTTTAACTCAAAGGATAAATTTCCCTATCTCTTTGACCTGCTAATTATATTGATACATTGGGCACTTTTTTGGCACGATATAATTATTTAATGTACTGATCTTTTCCTCTTTCTTTCGCTTAATTATTTTATTCAATTATAATTGTGTATTCACTCCCTTTTTGAGATGTTTTTGACCTACAATACATCTCGTCCGCGCGGTTCTTAGGAACAAGTTTACGTCTATTGACGTAATGTGTCTTCTGGTTTTATTATTGCTGTAATGAATGAAATCCTTTGGAGGTTCCTTCGATAATGCATTAGTGCAGGAGTATAACAAATGAAAAATCTTACCTTTTCATAATCGCTAAAAAAATATTGCTTTCACTTATAACTTGCCTAACCTAGGGAAAAGTAGAAGTAAAGCAGCAAGCATTCTGATTGTTCGACCAGAGTAGTTATCAGTGATTACTTCGCCAAGCCTAAGGAGAGGAATTCAGCGTTGTTTTAACTGAATATACACATTTGGCCTTGAATAATTGCAGCTATTCGCTTGTAATTTGAAATTAAAATGGACTGTAGCCTTCATTGTGCTATTATTTTTAATCTTCTGGAAAAGTCGCTTCATTTTAGCAGAATTCCTGCCAAAAATAGCGTTTGAATATGGTTCACATGATGTTTTTTTTTCCGCATTTTTCACCCATTCCCGCCTTTGAGCCCATTTTTATTTCAATTTTTACTTGTGGGAAAAAGTGTGTGGAAAGGTAGACTGTTGACATAACCACATGAAGAATTAAAAAAAAATATAAGTGACATCATCAGCTTGATTCGAATCAGCTTAAACTATGGTAGCTCGTTTTTTTTTAAAAGGCTAATTTAATTTCAGAGGCGGAAAGTTAGTTTTGATTCGTTGCTTCTTTTTGGAACTCGTAGTGGGGAATACTGCCTACTGGTCGATAAATTCCTTACCATCGTCATCGATCATCAATCTGGCGATTGGTTTACAGCAGCTCTCCAATCCATTCTCTTCTCCGCTAACAGTTTGCATTCCTTCATGACTCTTAATCCTTCTTCGGGAATTCTTCCTATTCACTTCCTCTTCAATTATGTTTTCAAGACGCTTTCATGCCTCAGAATGGGTCCATTAAATTTCACTTATTGAAATGAGGGATATAAGATAATTTTTTACTTTTCTTATTTCTCATTATTTACCGTGGTGTACTCCATCCTTCGTTTTCCTCGATTATTATTCTCATTTATTACTCCTTACATCGCTAATTTAATGTAACTGTTGGGTATTAGAATATGTCCAATAAGTTTGCTTATTCAACTCAGCTTTAGTTTTAATTAATATCCTTTTTTGTCCAATTTTTCTTAAGACTTCTTCATTTATGATTATCTCTGTTCATTTGAAGTTCATCATTCTGCGATAGTTTAGATACTTGTAGTTATTCCATTCTTCTTCAGCCAGTAACACAAATTTGGAAACAATGAAGCACTTTGAATATCAGCTAACAACGAAGGCGTCACTTTGTGGAATCGTTTTATCTCCTTAATGCTCTGTGAGTCTTTTATTCTTTATAATAAGGAAGCACTTAATCAATAAATATGCACGGAGAATGCTCTTGCATGACAGTGAAGGTTGGACGATAAAATTGTCTTAAGTTGTACTTAGGCTACCATTGGAAGGTCTGATTTGGGAGCCGCTAATTACTCGGAGGCTACACGCTTAAGCTGAAATTCTTGTAAATTTCAAATCATGCGATTTTTAGCACGACGCGGAGGATATTATTTTTGACCTCTCAATGTATCTCTAGAACCGATTGGATTGACAAAATGAGAGAGAGACAGCCGAACTGATATGTACTCACAAATATTCCCTCTTTCCTCGCACAATTCGTGACCATAACGAAAACAGAGCGTGATATGAATACAATCCGTTAACATTGCAATTCGCTTTCGTCCTCTTCCCCTTTCTGTTCCTTTTTCATATCCCCTCCCCTAACTCATGGCCGGCGTCCTAACTCCCCCTGCCACACGCCTCTGCGGCGGGTCGTAGAGTAGTAAATGTAGATGTAGGCCAATGTGATTTCAAGTTTAATTGGTGACAAAGCCAGCGTAGAAAGTTTAATAATGTTGAACCAGATGGTGGGGCATTATTTTCTACATGCCTTATGCATAGATAACCATCACATCATTTTACTACTTCGACTTCGTATACACCTTTCTGGGTAGACGAAATCGAAGAACTTAGTTACCTACTGCTGTTTGGCCTAGTAGACTGGCTCTCATTTAATGATTTCCTCCATAATGCTGTAGCCCTCGCATACCTCTTTTGCCTATCAACTCATGCACTGCTTCATACATGCTCTCCTATTCTTAAGACTCCTAATATTCCTCCTCTATAGAGTCTCTTCATCCATGTTCACCCATGACTTTATTTATTTATTTAAAACATTGTTCACATACAGCAGTAGCGCCAATTTACAGTGGAACATTTAACAATAAACATGACAGAGGACAAAAATACAATAACAACATAAAAATCAACAACGCTGAGCCCAACATGGAAAGGAGAAATATTTAATTTGTTGACAGGTTGGACATAGTTTGGGTGGTGAAATGGTTACATGATAAATAAAAAGGATCGACAGTGAGAGGGAGTGAATTAAGAAGGGAGGAGAAGCGAAATAAAGGTGAGCGCTGGGTGAGTGATATCCTAGGAATAGGCAGGTGGAGTAATGAATGCGTACGGGTGGATCGAGCTGGTATCCTAAAGTTGAAGAGAGAAAGCAGTTCAGGGCAGTCAATGGTCGAGTTAAGGGTATTGTGGAGGAGTTTTAAATCAGTCTGTGGTTTTGGAGATTAGAAATGGAAAGAGAAGACAGAATAGCATTTGAGGACATATTGCGGAAATGTGGGACTCTTGTGTTTGACTATTTTGGCAAAGAAATGGGGGATGCAATCAAGGGATTTTAGATTGGTCGGGGCTGATAAGGACCATATTGGGGAGTAATATGATACTACGGGAAGAACAATTGTTGAGAAGTGGGAATGGAGTGCTCTGGGATCTTTTATTTCTGTGAAGCGGTAAAGAAGGCCTAATAGGGACATTTCCTTACTTTTTACAGTCTGAATGTGGTCGGAGTAATTTAGTTTTTGGTCGGTTATAACACCTAGGTATTTCATAGCTGTCACTCTTTAGCAGTATACACTGTCGTGAATCTGTTCCGCTTTTCCTCTCTCGTCCATTCTCTTAACGTGACGAAACCAACGAAGCTGACTCCTTTCATATCCAACTCACATTGTATCATCACCCGTTCATTACTAACCCTGTCCATCCTTCTTTAGCTGCAAACACTTCTCAGGTACTCCTCCTTTCCCTCTGCATTTAGCCTACTCTTATCTACATCTACAAAATACCCTGCAAGCCACCTCAGGGGTGTGTGGCAGGGGGTAAGAGTATTCACCAACGTGCATTACACTATATCCTAAAGTTAGTGTAACTACGACTAATTATGCATTAGCATAAATCGCTAATGCTTGTCACAAGCCTCACAAGCATGCACTACTACACTACAGATATTATCCCAATGGAGAGGGAGTATGTTTACCCTGTTATGTCTACCCTGGCCTGCCCAGGTTTTCCCACCGTATAGAAAAGTCGGGAGGAGAACACTTTTGTGCACTGCGAATTTCGCGTCCACAGACAAGCACTAATTCCTAGACATGCTCCACATACTACCTAAGCATTTCCTTTTGGTATGCCTTTCAATCTCTGTGTGAAATTATGGAGTCACATAAAACCTCGTCAGGGCCCATTGTTTTGGGATGGGGCGGATTGTTAATTTCCGAAGGTGTGGAATACCTTATGAGTTGAGTAGCTTGAGCGAAAAATAACTTCACCTAGAATTGGATGAATTTGACCTCATTTTAAAGAAAAACTCATCTTTCCAATGGTATCAAAATATCAACCCCTTGCCGAACTACTTTTTGAGCAATTTGCCTTAAAATATAAGCTGTTTTACATGGGATAGATTACGGCTATGCCCTCCAGAGGGAGAGTATTAAACAAATTAGGAACTTCTAATACCTAGATTTCTTAAAAAAACTAACGGTGTGTAGATTTTGTCTTCTCAACTATTTATAAAAATAATCTATTACTTGCCACATTTTACAGAATCGCAAAAAAACCTGCTGTTTTGAAGCCTTTTCAGCCGTACGCACAAACGCGGATCTCGCTGCACTGAAAGTCATTTTTTGAAAAGTGTCAAAGAGACTTGGAATCTTACGTAGTCAATAGTATAAGGTTCATATGATCCGGAAATGCGCCCATTTAACCTTTTTTTTTATTATCTCATATATCTTGTAAAGCAAACTTGACACAGATGCGCTTTTGGAATAAACGCCGAAGCGTAATGATAGTTCCACTAATTTGTAGAATTTATACAGGCTTGGTCATTCCAAAATAATGATTTTAAAACGTTGGTATGATAATATTTAATACATTTAGGTGCATGTTACTTTTTATACTCGAATAAATTCTGGTACGTCTTTCTTTTTGTAAACATGTGCGCGAAAACTAAAAACAAAATTTATCTTGGCCTACAAAAAAAGCCCCACTGAACCCTAGCGCGATTTTATTTGCTAATTATTCATGTAAATTTATGAAAGCTTATAGAAAAAGAATTAGCTGCCCGCAGCTGCCTAATAGGAAGTTATGGGCCGAAAATCACAATCAAGCGCGGCTGGCAGTTGCGGTGCGGAATGCGGTGACGGCGGGCGTGCAGGTTGGGGAGTATGCTATTATTCTGGCAGTCAAAATTGTCATTTGCCCAAAGTCATTTTGACAGATCGCGCTGGAACTTACCAAAGCAAGCAAAGTGTGAGTGAATGGTATTCAGTCTCTTGCCTGCTGAGATCGCGTAAGGTATAGTGATTTTAGAGTTCCACAGCAGAAAAATATCCCTAACTGCAGCGACTGAAGATATATTCCACATGCTCCTTGTGACGTCTGACCCTTTGATAATATTTTTTAGACCACTCCCTGCGAAATATTCCCACAATCTGTCGCAAGATGCCCGAAACCTACTGCACCTACCTCAGGAACATGAAAAATTATCTGACTCAAGTGATGATGACAGTGCCAGTGATAATGATGTGTTTTTCTAAAACTCGTATAAAACTTGTCATTTTACTGCTGTCTATAAACAATAAATTGGTAACAATTTTTTAAACAACTATATTTTTGCACTATTAATATTATAATATTTATTTAATACTTCTTACAGACGCTGAAATAAAAAAATAAAATTTGAATATGTTGGACAAAGGAACTATCTCGCTCAAACCACATTTACCATTTTCCCATGAATTACGGGGCCCCCCTGCACCTCCCTCCCCCTTGATCCGCCTCTGAACCTCGATGTAACCCTTCTTGAATTTATTTATCTCAATATTTTGCACAGAGACAGTCAGGTCTGGCCAGGAAACATAAGGAGATTTGAATTAAACATGTTTTATTTAGTGCAGTTTCTTGATGTTGTTTTTGCAGTTCTACCAGGGCTCCCATAACTTTGCATTCCCTATTTGATAGTGTAGTATCTTTTAAGCATTTTTCATGAAAAGGAGATTTACCTACAAAATGGCTAATGATTTCAAGAAATTAACATATTATGTTCTAAGCAGTAGGCAATTTCGGGAAATGGGTCGGTTTCACCGCACCACCTGAAAAAGGCAAGCCCGTGTGGGGCCCTCATAGACGCGGGGCCCTGTGCAGCGGCACCTGTCGCACTACACTTGGGACGGCACTTGGGAGTCCTACTATGGCCCCTACAAGCAAAATATCCCTGTTTCTACGAGGAATTTTTAATATTTTTAACCTGAATAATTTGTGCATTACTGGAGCATCCATTACACATTCTTTCGTGTGATCCCACATTCCTTCATGTAAGCATCCAACCCATATTCTTTTATTGTGAAAATAAACACAATGATATTTACTTTATTCTGATATCTTCTTTGCCCAGGCACGACGGAAGGCGTCGAGGTACGGTCCGCAGCCGAGCTATGCCGGGGTGACGACCAGGGGACATTCGCAGGCCCGGCTCTCCTGCCTGTCGGATCCCCGCCAGGAAATCTGCCCCATGAAGCGGTGGCCGTGCACTGCCCGGACCGAGAGACCCGAATACCCGGCGTGCATGGAAGGCGTCGTCGAGCAGGCCCAGGCGCCGACGTTGTCGCCGCCAGAGACGGAGAGCGTCACCACCGAAGCAGATGAGGAGGAATCCTCGACGTCGTCCACCACGGACAAGTCCACCGCGGTGGTGTCCGACCCCTTGGCTTTCGGACTGGAGTCGTGCATCGTGCCCGGCGCACTGGAATCCGTCGTGGTGTTCTGCAGGACTTCGCCCCTGCTGCCGGGCCATCTGAGGCCCCAGCCGGACCATCTCCGGGCCCTCCTGCACGACGCTTGCGTCCTGCAGTGCGTGCTCCGTGGGGTCGCGCCGTTCACCTTGGCCAGCTACTTGGATTCTGTGTCCTCCGTGAAGTCCGCGACTGATTTCAGGGACTTGAGCGACGCGGCCATCTTCGTGGGAGAATGATCTTAATTTGTGATGGATTGCGGAAAGTCTTATGCAGTTTCTTTACTGTCAGGAAAGTTGAACCGAGGGAACATCTTACTTTGGTTTTCGGAAAGCTTTTTTTTCACGTTTCTTCTCTGTCAGGACAATGTAACCGAGGGATAGTGAACTCCAACTTTGTCCTTCATCCTACTGTTTTCTTGACTTCCGCAAGCTATAGTAAAACACATTGGGTTATTCGCAGGAGGTATTTTCCGTGACACAAGGTCCGGATTCGGCTTTTCGGAGACAATTGACTCAAAGAAAACGTCGACCCCGCCTTTGCCCTCCCTCGACCAACAGTGTCTTCTAGAACTTCCCGCGAGTTGTTGTTAAATGCTTTGCGTTCTTTGGAGGAGAAATTCTCCGTGACACAGGCCCTAATTTTCGTAACCTAGAGGAAACCTCTTGTGTGTTTAGTTTAGACTGCTGTCATATCCCGGTTCTGTGAATCTTCTCTTCGGCAATGATGTATATATAGTGTGACTACGAGGGCAAAAAAGAAGTGGAAAGTTAAATTTCGCTTTAGATACATACCCAGGCTGATAATTAATTTTTAAATATTAAAGCATATCCATGAAAATACTGGCTCTCTTTCAATTACTTGTTGGGAAGCTGTGGATGTGACTTTTGCTTTTAAATGTGTATATTTCATTATCATGTATTTTTTAATATATTGACATTTTTATTTTCAATTTGTGTAATATTTTTTGTAGCAAATAAATACATGATAAAATTATGCACCTAAAACGTCTATTGTGGGGGAAAGTATGCAGGGTTTCCGCCCATTGGGAGAGGAAGTGAAAGAAGAGCAATTCGGTTTCAGAAAAGGTCGTGGGGAATAGGGATCCTATTGAAACTAGATGAAGTATATTAGTGGGCAGATATTTGGGAAAATATCGAGAGTTTTCATTTGCTCAGACTTTGTGTTTTTAATGCCTAATTAAAAAGGCATACGTTTGCGTTTTAAGAGGGAAAGTCATAGGGGTGATGGAAACGAAAGGGATTTGAACAAAGGGACAGAAGATCTAGCTGTATTCGGAGCTGATGATGATTAGATGCCGAGTATCGGAGGCGGACGTGGCATCTCACTCGGCTCTGCTAGATCAGCCCGAACCCGCATTTCCTTCTGTGTGAGGATGTCGCATGTTGGACATATTTAGTGTTGCCGCGAGACGAGACGAGACTTGAGCCAGTCTCGTCTCATTGTCAGTCTCGTTTTCTGAACTCGGGTATCGTCTCGAGTCTTGTCTCGTGAACCCCAGTCTCGTCTCGGTCTCGGACGAGACTCTCGTCTCGTTTCCCCCAAAATAAATTTAGCACCATAAAAAGCCGTTTCCTTTGCGTACTTAATCGCTGAATCGGTACACTCGAAATAGGAAAGCCATTAATATAAATTTTAAATATATATTTATCTGGACACCAATTACATCAAACTGATAGTAAAATCATTGATTTTATTGATACTCAATGAATAAAGTAGTAACATAAAACAAAAAAATTCTAAAAAGGGAATGTAGACACAAATTTATTGCAGAGAAAAATAAAAATTGCCAGGTGTAGTATTGTCCACTTCATTTTTCAATTACAATACGCGTTTTGGCGTATTATTTCGCCTTCATCAAGAAAATCACATCTTGTCAGAAACGGTTGACTTCATTCGAAAACATTAATTCTAATCTCACCAGAAGTTTTTCAACTACCGGGTAGAAACCCCGAAAGATCACTGACATAAATCTTCGCCGGGAAAGCCTGAAAAAGTTTTTTAAAACTTAGTCTTTGTACTAATATCTTCTCGTTTAAGACATGTTTTGGGAATGGTTAAATATAAGCTCGTGTTCCGCCAGCTCAAACATCCGAAGGCTCACAAAAACGATCGTGTACGAGAAATCTCTCAGCCCGAAGTTCTGGGTTGGGTATGGGCTTGGCTATTCGTGACCCATCGGCAGTAGAGCACGCGACATTCCTGTTATATAATAGCCTGGACATAATAGTCTCACCAACGAATTTACCTACGGAAGACGGAAAATCATTCGGCGCCCCTCTAACCTCCCGCAATTACGTCCAAACTATCTACAAATTCCCGATTTCTGTGTTTTTCCAAAAATTATTTCTTAAAAAACACAAGACGATGGCTTAAGACATTTGAATTTACCAAATGCCCTTTCCCGCCTGTCTCAATTGCTGTATCATTCATTTCCTCAAATGACCATGATTTCTCGCAATATATATTTGAGCTGGCGGAACGAGAACGTGCTTTTAGTTTGGAGAGATAATCTTAATGTTAATACTTACTTACAATGTATCTTTGAAAACGACAATTCGACCGTCGACGGTAATTTACGCATTCAATGGTAAGATTTATTAATTTAATCAAATGTCATTCTCGGCATTACCTTTTAATAAGGAATCCATGAATAATTATTGGACTCCGAAGAATAAATTGAGTATCGTTATGGGTTATAATGTACAAGCTGAGCTTGCTCAGGGGAAGTTATCGCAGAACGCCACTAATATTGACTGTACATTTATGCGACCGTAGTTGTAGGTACGCGTAAGGACACGAACATTTCTTACTATCTATCACACGCTCCCGATAATAATATCATACCCGTATAAGCTCACGCAATATGACACCAACTCGGCGATGAAAGACTGAGGAATACGTGGGATGATCAAATTATTTATTTCATTAGCTCGTAGGCTTCTTTTTCATTTATCGTAAATATTATTTCATTGTTGATACCTGACGATGGAAAATCTTCGGAAAGGATTTTCCGTCCCTGTTGATACACAGCAAATATGCCGTTTCGTGGTGAATATTTCGTATTTCTTTTCGTTTGAAGCACTTTATCAACTTAGGAAATGTTATTATACCCTGCGGACTTCGTAAAGATCACGTGGATATCCGACATGAAATTAAAGTAATTGATTAAGAGAGCAAACAATCCCTCGTGTTCCGAGTATCAGCATAAGCCATTGGAGGAATCGTCTTTCAGTGAAAGTGGCCAGATTGTTGTGTCTCTAGTTCCACTACAAATGTGTGTTATTGGGAAAATGTCATCAGAAAAGAAAATTCTGTTGCAAAATCCCCGTCCTTCTTCAGGACGATACTGCCGACCTATCCAGTTGCGGTATGCTAAAGAAACGGCAAATCTCTCTGTGCTACAGAAATCGAACATCGACAAGGAGATAGAGGCTTTTCATCCATCTAATCCGGAGAGTAAACCTGGGATATCCATATCACATTGCTTATTACTGACCATGGTTGATGGCAAAGTCGTGGACGCCCTAGCGCGAACATCCTCTCAAGTGTGCAATGTCTGCAATGCAACACCTCATCAAATGAATGGCATTGACGAAATGCTAAAAAGGCCTATTATTGAAGAAGTATTCGCTTATGGTCTTTCCACACTTCATGCGTGGATAAGGGTATTTGAATGTTTGCTTCTCGTGTCTTACCGATTAGAAATTAAAAGATGGTAGAAAAGAGGCATCGAAGAGAAGAAAATCGTTGGTGCACGAAAAAATAAAAGATTCAGAAACGATTTCGGAGAGAGGTGGGACTAATCGTAGATCATCCTAAGCAAGTCGTCGTCGATCTTCGAACCAGGGAAATACGGCTCGAAGATTCTTTCGAGATGCAAGTCTCTCATCCAGGCTCACTGTAATAGATGAAGGACTGATAAGACGAGAAGAAGATAAGAAGATTTGCATAAATTCTTCAGGCGCTATCAAGTGGGCATGAAATAAACGTTACAAGTTACCACGATCATGCTATAGAGGCAGCAAAGTTGTCTGTAAAGCTGTACAACTTTTGTTACATTCCCGCATCGGTTCATAAGCTTTTAATTCACGGCACAAACATCATTGCAGCCGCTCCTTTACCCATTGGGCTTCTGAGTGAGGAATCCCAAGAGGCTCGCAACAAAGACTGTAGGAGATTTAGAGAGTTCCACAGGAGAAAAATATCCCGAACTGCAGCGACTGAAGATCTATTCCACATGCTCCTTGTGACGTCTGACCCTTTGATAATATTTTTTAGACCACTCCCTGCGAAATATTCCCACAATCTGTCGCAAGATGCCCGAAACCTACTGCACCTACCTCAGGAACATGAAAAATGATCTGACTCAAGTGATGATGACAGTGCCAGTGATAATGATGTGTTTTTCTAAAACTCATATAAAACTTGTCATTTTACTGCTGTCTATAAACAATAAATTGGTAACAATTATACCCCTGCTTTTTCGTAGATATTGCTTGCTATTGCTATCCTACTTGAAATGCAGATGTATGCAAATTTTCATAGCACCAACAGTAAGCCAAAGATCGAACGAAAACTGTGTTGGAGATCAAGTAACTAATGAAAATACATGAAAAAGGTTCAATACAATAAAATGCAGTGTTTTTAGTTCGATTAGTTCGATATAAACCTAGGAAGGAATTTAGTGCAGCCAGATGCGCGGTTGGGCCCTCTGTGGTAAGGCAGGAAAAAGTGAATGAAGTTAGAGACTTATGTAACTTTATTTATTTAATTACTGAGTATTTTTGTCATATGTATCTATATTTTTGCACTATTAATATTATAATATTTATTTCATACTTCTTACAGACGCTGAAAAAAAAATTAAATTCGAATATGGTCTCCATTATGACTAAGGAACTATCTCGCTCAAACCACATTTACTATTTTCCCATGAATTATGGGGGAGCGGGCGCGCGCCCCTCCTGCACCTCCCTCCCCCTTGATCCTCCTCTGAACCTCGATGTAACCCTTCTTGAATTTATTTATCTCAATATTTTACACAGAGATAGTCACGTCTGGCCAGGAAACATAACGGGGATTTTAATTAAACATTTTTGATTTAGTGCAGTTTCTTGATGTTGTTTTTGCAGTTCTACCAGGGCCGTCCCAAGGGATTTAGGGGCCCTGTGCAAAAGAAAGTCGGGACTCCCATAACTTTGCACTCCCTATTTGATAGTGTAGTATGTTTTAAGCATTTTTCATGAAAAGGAGATTTACCTACAAAATGGCTAATGATTTCAAGAAATTAACATATTATGTTCTAAGTAGTAGGCAATTTCGGGAAATGGGTCGGTTTCACCGCACCACCTGAAAAAGGCAAGCCCGTGTGGGGCCCTCATAGACGCGGGGCCCTGTGCAGCGGCACCTGTCGCACTACACTTGGGACGGCACTTGGGAGTCCTACTATGGCCCCTACAAGCAAAATATCCCTGTTTCTACGAGGAATTTTTAATATTTTTAACCTGAATAATTTGTGCATTACTGGAGCATCCATTACACATTCTTTCGTGTGAACCCACATTCTTTCATGTTAGCATCCAACCCATATTCTTTTATTGTGAAAATAAACAAAATTATATTTACCTTATTCTGATGTGTAGCCTTCTTTGCCCAGGCACGACGGAAGGCGTCGAGGCACGGTCCGCAGCCGAGCTATGCCGGGGTGACGACCAGAGGACATTCGCAGGCCCGGCTCTCCTGCCTGTCGGATCCCCGCCAGGAAATCTGCCCCATGAAGCGGTGGCCGTGCACTGCCCGAACCGAGAGACCCGAATACCCGGCGTGCATGGAAGGCGTCGTTGAGCAGGCCCAGGCACCGTCGTTGGCGCCAGAGACGGAGAGCGTCACCACCGAAGCAGATGAGGAGGAATCCTCGACGTCGTCCACCTCGGACAAGTCCACCGCGGTGGTGTCCGACCCCTTGGCTCTCGGACTGGAGTCGTGCATCGTGCCCGGCGCACTGGAATCCGTCGTGGTGTTTTGCAGGACTTCGCCCCTGCTGCCGGCCATCTGAGGCCCAAGCCGGACCATCTCCGGGCCCTCCTTCACGACGCTTGCGTCCTGCAGTGCGTGCTCCGTAGGGTCGCGCCGTTCACCTTGGCCAGCTACTTGGATTCTGTGTCCTCCGTGAAGTCCGCGACTGATTTCAGGGACTTGAGCGACGCGGCCATCTTCGTGGGAGATTGATCTCAATTTGTGATGGATTGCGGAAAGCATTTTTTTCATGTTTCTTTACTGCGAGGACAATGTAACCGAGGGAAAGTGAACTCCAACTTTGTCCTTCATCCTACTGTTTTCTTGACTTAACCGCAAGCTATAATAAAACACATTGGGTTATTCGCAGGAGGCATTTTCCGTGACACAAGGTCCGGATTCGGCTTTTCGGAGACAAATGACTCAAAGAAAACGTCGACCCCGCCTTCGCCCTGCATCGACCAACAGTGTCTTCTAGAACTTCCTGCGAGTTGTTGTTAAATGCTTTGCGTTCTTTGAAGGAGAAATTCTCCGTGACACAGGCCCTAATTTGCGTAACCCAGAGGAAACCTCTTGTGTGTTTAGTTTAGACTGCTGTCATATCCAGGTTCTGTGAATCTTCTCTTCGGCAATGATGTATATATAGTGTGACTACGAGGGCAAAAAAGAAGTGGAAAGTTAAATTTCGCTTTAGATACATACCCAGGCTAATAATTAATTTTTAAATATTAAAGCATATCCATGAAAATACTGGCTCTCTTTCAATTACTTGTTGGGAAGCTGTGGATGTGCTTTTCGATTTTAAATGTGTATATTTCATCATCATGTATTTTTTTAATATATTGACATTTTTATTTTCAATTTGTATAATATTTTTTGTAGCAAATAAATGCATGATAAAATTATGCACCTAAACGTCTATTGTGGGGGGAGTATGCAGGGTTTCCGCCCATTGGGAGAGGAAGTGAAAGAAGAGTAATTGGATTTCAGGAACGGTCGGGGGGAATAGGGATCCAATTGAAACTAGATGAAGTATATTAGTGGGTTGATATTTGGGAAAATATCGAGAGTTTTCATTTGCTCAGACTTTGTGTTTTTAATGCCTAATTAAAAAGGCATACGTTTGCGTTTTACGAGGGAAAGTCATCTACATCTACAAAATACCCTGCAAGCCACCTCAGGGGTGTGTGGCAGGGGGTGAGTAATCACCAACATGCATTACACTTTACCCTAGAGTTAGTGTAACTACGACTTTTTATGCATTAGCATAAATCACTAATGCTTGTCACGAGGCGAAGCCTCACAAGCATGCACCACTACACTACAGATGTCATCACAATGGAGAGTGACCGTCAATATACATGCATTCTACAACTACACAGATGGACAGGGACTCAAAACCCATGTAGAAAACATGCTAGGCGTGCTGTTAGTATGTACTCGGTAACAGATAGGGATTGAAGTATTAGGAGTACTACTACTACTAAGAGCTACACTACCTAACGACAAACCTAGATAAAAGTCTCATTGGCAGCTGTTATGGTCCCTTATCGTTCGCGGGAAAAATGACATCTTAAATCTGTCCGTTCTGCAGTCTAGTTCCCTAATTTTACTCTCATGATCTGATCTACCGTAGTATGTCGGATTTCGTAAAATATTATCAACGTCGTCAGAGAATAGACCGGTTTGGAACTTACATAATAGATTGAGTCTAAATTTTAATCGACGGTCTGAAAGCTTTTCCCATCCCAGTTGCTGCAAAAGGTCAGTAACACTAACGAGATTATCATAACGGCCTTTAACATATCTTGCCCATCTTCGCTGCACGCGTTCTAACTCAGTTTCAAAGCCTATCTCATAAGGATCCCAAATACTGGCGGCATATTCTAAGTGGGGTCTAACGAGGGAGAAGTAGCTGATTTCCCTAACTTTATCGTCGCACTTGCCAAGTACTCTTTTAACAAATCCCAATTTACGATTAGCTTGACCGGGTGATGGAAACGAAAGGGATTTGAACAAAGGGAAAGAAGATCTAGCTGTATTCGGAGCTGATGATGATTAGATGCCGAGTATCGGAGGCGGACGTGACATCTCACTCGGCTCTGCTAGATCAGCCCGAACTAGTGATGGAAAAATGTCGGTCAAAATCGATTTTTCGAGCAATCGATTTTTAATCGAAATGAAAAGCTCGACTTTTCAACAAATATCGAAATTTGAACCAAAAGATCGATTAATCGAAAAATCGACGGTTCTTTTTTGAAAAAAATACAGTTGGTACAAAGACATGTTTATTATTCATTCGAAAAACGCTCATAAAACATATTCGAAAAGTATAAAAAATCCCTAAAAATGTACTTAGAATACATTCTTGAATTATTTGCAGTAAAAATTTTCAAATGCACGCACATTAAAGTTTGGGGATCACCGCTTGGAACCATTCGGCTTCACTAAAATTTTTAAGCAAGATCAACTGATTGAGATGCTTTCTTGATGATCTAGGGCGTGCCTTTCCAATTTTACCGGCCTTACAGAAAAGTCTTTCACATGGGACGGATGACGTTATCATACTCAGCACACTGATCGCGAAACGGTACGAAATGGTCAAGATTGAAGTTGAAAAATCGAGTTTGGATCGAAACTCGTAAATCATGGCTCGAATTCGATTTCCTCGATCTTTGACTATTAAAACTCGATTTTCGATTTTAATCGAAATTGATTTTTCCATCTCTAGCCCGAACCCGCATTCTGCATTTCCTTCTGTGTGAGGATGTCGCATTGACATCGATATGTTGGACTTATTGTTGTTTCTTCGATGATACTATCGAAACATCAAGTGCTGACAAACGTTTGTTACCACCAAGAATGGTAGGCCATGGTTTTATGAACAAGTGACATACTGAAAGATTGTATGAATTTGAAATTGTACTAAACTTGGTGATTAACTTCAAAATTTTTATTAGTGTTTATCCTTCTACACTGGGTGATCAGCCGTTCCACCTCTATGGTCCAGAAAGGAGACAGGGTTCTTTGTCTGTGTGTGTGGGTGTGTGTACTCAGTATATTGGCAATATTGTTCATTTAATTGCCTATTAAGCCATAAACTGTCATTGTGAATCCAGTGAAAGTGACCCTTTTGCAACAATAGGTGTCATTCAATCGTTATTCCCCATCCGGGAGTTAATTCTGTGTTGCTTTCCCCCAATGGATGTGGCATTTTTCATACACCTCCACTCCCTTTTTTTTGGTTAATTTTCACTCTGCGGACTGTTTACCTTCCAGACTTATTCGAAGGACTTGCCCACGACATGTGCGCCAACGACGGCCAAAATGCCTTTGACCTCAAAATGCAGCGACTCCTGCCAGCGACTTCTGCCACGACTTCTGCCGCACCTTCCGCCACACCTTTCACTGCACCATTCCCTCACATATAGCCCCTAAAGTGAGGAAGGATTCCAAAAATGCGGTCATTCTGACCAAGGCGCAAAGGCTGTGATCCTGTATTCTGCGGCCAAAGCCAGAAAACAGTTCCTGGCACTCCAATTAAAATCTGCCCCTCTATCTATCACCCATCCCATTATTTCCTCCCCTCCAAGGCTACCAATCGCCAACCTCCTGAGCTTACCCATTCCACCTCGTCCTTGTCGACAGACCCCCTCCTCACCTGACTCATCTCTGAGCTCGCCCTCTATTGCTGTCGAGACGGTGACCGGGTAACACCGTTGTGTGATCTTGCTGACTTTGTCATTTTTGTACTTAAGAGAGAAGCTCAACCTCTTGTACTTGTATACTTTAATTATTTTCCGGCTGGAAACTCTCATTACGGTCGCCTGGCACTCAACCTATGGGTAAATTGATTGTAACATGGTTGGTTCTATGTGTGAAATATATTGATAGTTTTGATATTGATTGATAATACTTGTGTTTCGTTCGATTTCCTCATTTGTCTCACCCCAGCTTGGAAAGAGTTTGTTTTTTACGGGTATTATCGGCGAGAAAAACTATTCCCTTCTCCCGATAGCGCTTCAGTTGTCGACTACCCTTACCTTTGTAAAGAGGAATGACCTTTGCCACTTTGAGGGGACTTGGAAACGTGCATAACCGTATAGATTCATTAATCACGAATAGAAGTGGTGCCTAAATTGCCTGGAAAGACCGTTTTATTATGACAGTAGGAATCCCATCAATGCCTGAAGTAAACTTATTGCCTAGACTCTGGATTACATTCAGTAATTCTGAATCGGAGCAAGGCTGAAGAAATGAGTTACGGGGTCTTATTGTCTGGGTATGTCTACTATATTGTTTCATATTGGGTAATTAATGTGATAAAAAGAAATTATTGAGGGCAGTAGCCGTTTGAAAGTTATCACCAAGAGTATTACCCTGAGAGTCCAAAAGTTTAAAATCTGACCTAATAATCTTGTGATGTTTAGATTTTTTGACAATTTTATAAATTTTTTTGGTTTTGTTTCCAGCATTATTGATTATTTGGAAATTGTTGGTCCTCTTAGCATTCTGAAGGATATGTCTGTAATTCTTTTTCATGACTGAATATTCAAGTCGATCAGTTGGGTCTACTTTATTATGGAAGTACAAAGCCATGTCTTTCATAAACCTTAATAAGCTGCGAATTTCTTGAGACACCCAAGGCTTTTTGCAGCTTGATTTAGAATAGTTTCTTCTTCTTCTAGGCAAAATGGGAAAACAGTGGTCAAAGTAATTTTGGTATGATGAGTAAAAATATTCGAAGCTGTCATCAAAGGAGCACATATAGGAGAACACATATAGTGCAGCATTAAAAGGTACTTCACATTAACATTAAATGTGTTCGCAATAAAATACTTGATTTAGAAGTTTTTGTGAGTAATCATAACCCAGATATAATGTGTCTAAACGAACACTGGCTTACGACCGATGAAGTGAACTTTTTCCATCTGCCTGGATTTGTTGTCGCCAATGTTTTTTGTCGTTCTGTAATGAAAAATTGAGGTGCCTTTATCCTTGTGTCTCAGAATTTATGATATTCCTCTGTGAAATTCCCCTACAATTTACTTAACTAAGAATAAGTGTTCGAATCTTGTATAACCAAAATTCAACTCGACGATACAGATGTTCATCTAGCTACTATCTATCGCTCTCCTTCTAGTAATTTCAGTGTGTTCCTCGACAAATTGTCAAAACTTCTGGATCAAAATCATAACTCTACTGATATCCCCTCACTTATAATTACTGGAGACTTCAACTGTAATATTCTAGAAGATTCTAGAGAATAACGGGTATTATTTGACATTCTTTCTTCTTTTAACTTGAATATCACTAATGACAAGCCTACGAGAGTCAGTCACACTTCTGCAACTGTTATCGAAAACATTTTTACAAATATTGACCTAATGTCTGTGGAAACTAATGTTCTTATATCTCAGACCATTTTCCATCACTTTCCACACTTGCAGTTAGTTCTTCTAAAACTGTTCAACTTCATATCAGAGATTCTTCTCTGAGGAAAATATTGCTACTTTCTGTGAAATACTAAATTCCCATGATTGGTCAAACGTTTACCATAGTAAAAAAAATAGAAATGAGAAAACTGCAATTCATATTAAAAATAAAAGACAGATTCATGAGTTAAATAAGATTTGAGTTTTTGGAGCTATCTACATCTGGAGAAAATCATTTTAAATTTGCGGTGAGAACATTTATTTCGCATAACACAATATGAAAATGGAATGCTCCTACTAGGAGAATGGAATGCTCTACCACTAATGTATCTCCATCAGTGTCTACCATGCATAGCTAGAATTTGGCCCTTGGGGAGAGGGGTCTAGAATATTTTTGATGGGTGAAGTACCGGAAGGTCCAGAAAAGTTTTGAAAATTATAACAATAAAACTGCATTTTATAGCCTTTTTTTAAAGTATTTAAAGATATTAATTTGTTAGTTGTTTATATATTAATGATGGTGCCATTAACAAAGTTGCTTTGGGGGGGTACAATCCTGTTCATCCCCCCCCCATTAATATGCCCATGATCTTGTTATAAATTACTTCTAGGATGTGCTGATGAAGTTCTCGAACCAAGTTTGAAGCCAGACTGGTGAAAAATGAGAATGAAGCTTAAGTGCGAAATAAAACTGTCATAACGATAAAAAGTCACTCAGTATATTCTGGCCCATTGGTGTCATAGGTTTTTTCTTTCATACGAATGAACTATAATGGCGTTATGATATAATTAAAAGTTTTTGTCAACTCACTTTGGATCAACTGTGTAGCAATGGATGCAAAATGCACAAAGTGGAATTTGGGCTCCATTTATTTGAGCTATATATTTCTCTGGAGTATTTTGAGTTATTTTTAAATACCTATTGAAAATACCTCAAATATGCATTTTAAATTCAAAATACTTTTTCTAGTGCAATTCAAATAGAAAACACTTGAAGTATTTCATATACATATTTGAAATACTGCCCAGCCTTGTATGGGGATAGGAGTAAGAATGGAGAGAAACTCGGCGTCGGAATTAGCCTGCTCTTATTGAGAGGCTCAAAGGGACCACAGTTTAAACATTGTGACCTTATCACGCCGCGTGATGCGCGAGCGTGAACACAGCAAGGGGTAGAGTGCACGACTTGCCTTGAGAGCAGAGGACAGGGCTTGCTGTACGTGGTTGGTCCATGTCAGTTTCTCGTCGAAATGTTTCCCTAAGAATTTGTGTGAAGAATCCATTGGTATACGAGAGGATGAAAAGTTGAGGGTTTTGGTAATATTGAAAGTTTGACACCTGCGAAAGTCAATGAGTTTACTCTTAGCAGCGTTAATCGTGACTTTCGAGGCGATCGTCCACTTAGTAAGGAGAGAAAGGTGGTCTTGGATCTTGCGAACGGCGTAGTTACCATTCCAAGATATTGCCGCGATGGCAGTATCGTCGGCAAACATGAAAGTGAGAGTTTGTGGAGAAGAAGGAAGGTCGTTGACATAGAGGTTGAAGAGGGTATGAGAAAGGGTTGTTCCCTGCGGAACGCCACTGTTCATCACTCTCTCGCGCCGCCCTCGGTGACACGAAATGATCTGGAGTTTAAAATACTCCCGAACATTTTCGTCAGGTGGGGCAGGATGTTTGCCCTGCAAAGCTTAAGGATGAGGCCGCGATGCCATACCTGGTCGAAGGCTTTCGCCACGTCTAAAAAGAGAACGGCAGTATGTTGTCGTCTCTGAAACCCTTGGGCGATGTATTCCGCCAGCCGAAGGGCTTGTAGACCGGTAGAGTGGCCAAGGCGAAATCCCATTTGGTCTGGTCTGAGTACGTCATTTGTCCGTAGATGTGTATCAAGACGGTTTTTAATAACTCTTTCAAAAAGTTTTGAAAGTAGAGAGATAGGGCGTCGGTTGAGTGGGATGGAAGGATCTTTGTCGGGTTTAGGAAGGAGATAGAGTTTTGCTATTTTCCACTTAGACGGAAAATAGCAGGAAGAGAAACAGTGGTTAAAGAGGGGTACAAGGTGAAGAATGACCGAGCGTGGCGCATTCCGGAGTTGTTGGTTGGAGATGAGATCAAGGCCGGGAGATTTTTTGAGGGACAAAATCACGGCCTTTCTATGGGCTCCCCCCTCTCACCTATTCTGGCTGAGATTTTCATGAACTCCTTAGAACTCACCCTTTTTAAATCCAACCACCCTCTTCTAAAGAACGTGGTTTACTATTTTAGATACGTCGATGATATTATTTGCATGTGGACTGGTAGCGAGAGGCAATTGAAACCTTTCCTAATATTAGGTACTCAATTTCCTCCACCCATTCATAAATTTTACGCTACAAATCGGTGGTTACTTGATAAATTTCTTAGATTTGTCAATTTCCATAAAAGACACGAGACACCTTTTTTCAATTTACCGGAAAAGCTCATTTTCAGACGTCATCATTCCCGCAGATTCACACCATCCATTTTTTCATAAAATAGCAGCCATTAACTCTATGTTGCACAGACTCCATTCAATTCCGTTAAGCGATCCAGACTTCAATTCAGAACTAAACACCATTTTAACGATTTGCCGGAACAATGGCTACAGTGATCAACATGTGAAAAAGCTACTGCACAGGATTGTCAACACAAAATCAATAAACTCTTTGTCCAGCTTAAAACCTATCTCCCGGGAGAAACCGAAATATTGGTGCAAATTACCCTTTCTTGGCCCCCTTTTCTACAGTGTCTACAACCTCCTCCCCAAAGATAAATACAAAGTGTGTTTTTATTCACCTACATCCCTTGGGAAAGTGATTTTTAATTCCAAAGTTCAAGTGCTACCTATAGATAAAAGTGGCGTCTACTCTGAAAAGTGTAATGAATGTGACTGTGTGTACGTGGGCCAGACCGGTCGCAAATTTAGAACTAGTGTTGAAGAGCACAAAATATTCACAAGACTTAAAAACCTCAAGTCCTACTTCGCCAAGCACCTAATAGAATATGGACACAAGTGTAATTTTAATCCCAATATCTTACATATTCAGGGTAAAGATTTTAAACTGGATCTCCTAGAAAGTTTAGAAATCACCAAACATTGTCTCTCATCTGATTGTATAATTCTTAATGATTTAACAGATTGCAAATGCTCATCACTTTTGTCTACCGTTTTAAAATCTGACTTCTTTGTTGCTAACCATTGTCTTTTACCTTCACCTGTCCTTAATCCCGCTACCTCCCTCATGTAACTCAATTTTCTCTCCCAACCGTCAAAACCGACCCACCCTCCTCCTTCCTCTTTCGTCTGAAGTGTACGACTTTAAATGCTTTGATTGTAAGGTTTTAATGCTCCTCCTCCTTGTTGACCGTTAATATCCTGTGGTTCTACCGTTGATAAATGTGATTACTTTGTTACAAACCCACTCCTTCCTTGCATTTTACCACCACCGACCTTACTCCCCCCCCCCACGTAACTTAGTCTTACCCCCGATCCGTCTTCCTTCCAACCAACCGTCAATTCCGGACCTCCCCTCATTTCTCCATGTTCCCAACCCCCCCTTCTTTATTATATAATGCTAGCAATAGCAAATTTACCTTCTGTTTTTTCTTGTAAATGACGCTTTAGACGTCGAAACCGGTTGACAGCAATAAAAATAGTTAGTGGAATTTTGTACCGTGTTTTTGTGACAATGATTTCCAGGGTCTTCAAGATCTAATTGTGTTGTAATAAATCCCTCCTTTGTGGCAGTTTCCTGCACTTGACCATTGACCTTCCTTCGAAAACCCATCTTCATGAAATATTCTGCAGGCTTCACTTGAAAATAATACAAAATGGCCCCTTTCCACCATTTTTCTAACGGAAAGTAAATTAGCTGACAGATTAGGCACATGAACGGCATTGGAAATAGCTGTCAGAGCACCATTTTGACGGCGTAACGGAAGTAAAACATCCCCGGTTCCTGCAATGAGTATCTTTTCATTGTTGGTGATGGTCACTTCCCTTTGCACAACATCACAGACATAATTTGTGAAACAGTCTCTACTATTAGTTATATGTGTGGAAACACCAGAGTCCACATACCAATTAATTTCCTGCAGCTTCGCCGACAGGGCAGTTAACAAAAAGGAAGTCCTATTATTCTCAACATGGCACGCCTTATTCCTTGCATTGTTCCCGGTTCTCCCCTTCGGAGTCTGCTCTTTAACATTGTTTTTATGCCGTGCGGGACAGTCTTTAGAAAAATAACCAACCTGATGGCACTTAAAACACTTGAAAGACGTTTTGTTTCCTCTTGCAGCATTTGTTGAAAGGAAGGCCGATTCATCTTGAGGCGTAAATCCTTCACACTCCCGTTGAAAGTTCTCCTGAAGGAGTTTCGACTTCACGGGTTCACTTGAAATTTGCACCGCTGTACTTTCGAGGGCCATAACCATCGGGATAAATCATGATGGAAGGACACTATGTTTTGGTCATCCAACACCAAAATTTGACATTAGACCAAATTAAAACCGTTATTACGTCTTTAAACATTCTTCCCGACGTCAATGTTCTTCTTGGGTTCAGGATGAAAAAGTGAGGACCCTGAATGAACCATTCATATTGATAAGCGATATTTATTCAATTGAGAAATGAGAAACTGCCTTGAAAAAGAAGATAATCATACCTATCCTAATGAAGAATAGAGCTGAGAATTAGGTAGACTTTAAGTAGGTAGGTATATCGACCGAGGAAAATAATTTGGTAATTTGGATTGAAAAGAATGCTAACTATACTGAAGAGCAGTTTAATGTTACTTTATGGCAGAAGAGCAGTCTGAGGGCAACATGAAGAAGAGTTGGCAGTTATTAAATGTGTCAGTAATTCGGACGAATCAGAAGTGGGGAAAAGAGTACGACAAGGATTCGCGTTTTCTCGACCATGACCTTAAAAATCATACATTGAAGAAGCCTTGAATATAATAAGTTAAAATTAAAAACGGGAATACAACTGCATTGAAAATAAAGAATGCCAAGCATTCTTGGAGAGAATTCTGAACTTTGTGGATTAAACTATAAATAAATTCAACCCCAACACTTATATCAAGAGAATCAAGCTGCAATTGCGGAAGAAATTAAGATGATAGAATCACTGTCAAACTTGGACATAAAAAGCTTTCGCGAATAAAAGAATTTAGATATCTTGGAAGCAGCATCACCAGCGATAAAAGAAGCAAGAAAGACAAACAAACCATGCAGAAAGGCAATGTAACTGTAAGTGGAGTTTTCTGTCAACTAGTAACACAAGCTGGGGAAATAAGGAATTTAAGTGTGGTGCTGTGGTAGAATTTTGGAGGCCAAATGAACGGAGAGGAAGGAGGTAAAAAAAACTAAGAAGTTCTTCGAATAATTGGCGAAAAATGGAGTTTAATTTAATCTCTGCAAAGGAGTAGAGACAGCACTATTGGGCACATTTTGCGATTCCTAATGAGTAGAATATTAGAAGGAGAAATGGATGTGAAGAACCATAGAGGAAGGGTGAGGGTGGAATACAACTAGGAAACTATTTAGGACTTCTAAATAATTACATAGGAATGAAGCGGAGAGTGATGTGAACAGCTGCGGCAAAAAAATCTTCGGATTGATGTCCACTGATGATGAAACAAAAACGAGGAATTCACTATTTGTTTTCACGCAAGTCATGCCTACTGCTAGAAATCATATTTAATCAGTCACTCAATGTTTTAATACCTGTTGCAATGTCTGTTTTGAATAATAAAGTAATAAAATCAACTCAATAATTTATTAGAAGCGATGCTGGATAAATTATTTCATAAGGTAAAAAATTAGACGATTATAACGTCCAAAATGGTCATTGATACATTTTACAGCAACCTCTGAATGGAACCATGCTGTCAAATTGGAAATGAATGACTCGGGGACATCACGAAAAAGCTACATCTCTCAGCCGATGATGACAATAAAAAAGAAAAAGTGTACAAATTGGTGGAAATATTTTTAGGAAAGATTAGAACTGGCATTAATTTTGTCGAAGTACATAAGGCCACGACTTGTTTCGGAGAAAACGTAATTCGATAAGGAAAATATACAACGAAAAATCTTCAAAGTATGCCTATTCATTCTTTTCATATGCCTATATCTAAACTAGTGCCTTGCATTTCATAATAAATGTTATGCATACTCATAAGATTTACGCGCAACAATAGAGAAAGGAGCGATGAGATGTGCGGTAACCGTTACTAAGGTAACATTGTCGGAATCTAGAATAGATAACCGTTTCTGAAAGATTTCTATTGTGAGTAATTTGCTGTAAAAGCTGATGAAACCACCCCAAACATGGGAAATTTAATATGTAAGTATATTCAATTGCATTTATGGTTCATAGGCTTAATAATAATCTTTATTTTCCGCAAAAACTGTCCATTTCTCATTAATTCTTGAAAGGCTAGCGACCAAGAGCATAGCCATTCTACTACTAAAACTATAATCCTACATATTTCATCCGATGAGCAGAGCTATTAATTGATTTACTATAATTTTGTCTGATGCATTCCTGTTGACATCACCTTGCTATGAAATCGCATGCACGCTATTGAAATTGTTTATTTCAAGAATTATTTTGTAAGAGTTCTTCGCGACTAAATTAACACGTCGAGTCAAAAAATATTAGCAGAAGGAGAGTTTTCGAGGCATTGGAATTCTGCTGGCTCGATATAAAATCCATAATAAGACAACAAAAGTAATATGCCCATCTTCTAACGCAGCTTACACACTGAGTGGTAATTCGGACGATAATAATCATCAATTAGGTACGACAGTGCATTGTAATTATGTGTTTTCGCGTAGCTGAATAATTCCCCGCTACATTTTACGCATGTTTGGCCCCTTCTACATTTGAAGCTTTCATTTTGCCATTTCACATTTCCGCTGCCAGAGGTCATCTGTCCTTAGTTCTTCAGTTCATCACGAATTTATAAAATATCAGTTACGACTTCGGAGCAAAAACCATTAAGAAAAGTAAGTTACCTCATTTTTATATGCAAATATGAGCAAGGCCCGCAGTTCCCGCGTGCTTGGATTTTTAGTTTTTGATTGAACATCCCGTTCGGTGGCCGTGAACGGCTCCTAAGCGTCGGTAGTGAGCCTTAAGCCATGGAGAGTACTCATGGTTTTACCGACAGATTTGAATTACGCTGTGGCATTTTTTTATTTACAGCAAAGAATTTATTGGATGTGGAAATTCATCGCCAGTGATCAAGAAAGTGATTAAGGTGAATATCCCCCCTTCGAATCCTCGCCATCCTTTGAGAAACCCCTTCGTGAATCTTTTTCTTTTCGAAGTCCCCCTCCACCACTCCGCGTTACTTCACTTTCTCACGAATACACCCCACACCGCCGCTTATGCCCCTACATACCCCTGAATACATTCAACCCCCGCGAATCGTTCCTATGCTCCCGCAAATCACCCCAACACCCAAATGCAAAGCTGACGATGTATTTCCGTGGCCGATTCACGTTTTGCAGTAAATAAACGAATGACAATGCTTATTTAAAATCTTGCGGCAAAACTGAAGTGGTCTCTCCATGGCTATCTGTTCGCTACCGATGCTTTTGAGACGTTCACGGCCACCGAACGGGATGAGAGCGCTGCTCACTAAGCCAATAACTAGAATTCCATGCACGCGAGAACTTCCTGCGTCCGCTTGTACTTGGATGTAAAGATGAGGGAAACTTACCTTTTGGGTATCTCGAGCAGTGGAAAGCTCTGCTTGCCCTGAAGTAATTTCATCTTTTCGCGACGAAGGGGTTAGACTGATTTCACTGAACAATTCTTTCCTCGACACAGGTTGTCGACGATGCAGGAAAGAGGTCACCTCGATGGAGGAGGAAGAGGAGAGGATTGCAGAGGAAGTGAGAGGAGAAGAGGGCGTGTGTGGGGAGGGTAGGGGGGTTGTGGAGGAAGGAAGAGGAGAAGATGGCGTTGGTGGGGAAGGGGTAACGGAGGAGGAGATGATTCGAGTGTTGGCGGTGCCGGGAGTCGGAAGACGGAGGAGACTGGGAAGGAGAAGCAGAGAGAGAAGAAGGAGGCAAAGAGGGAATAATATGGAGTGGTATGGGTTAAGGGTGTGGGAAAGAAGATATGAGGATATTTTGGTTAGGTATTGGCAAAGGGGGGGCAGGTTAGGGTTGGCGGATGGGTTCAGGGAGGTGGGGGCGGGGGATGGGTGGCGGGGAGACCTCCACTACGCCGTGGGGGAGGTGTTTGGCGAGTGGTGGGGGGTCTCCCCGCAGGCGTGAGGTGTGGACCCCGCCCCGGAAGAGAGGTAAGCTGGCCTAAGCACTCTTTCCGAACAACCTACGGTAAACTCTCGATTGGTAATGAATGAGGCACGGATAAAGGATACACACGCAAAATGAGGTGTGGTGATATTAATGGATTACTCAATTCAGTTCGTTTGAAGTATTTTTGAATAACAAGAATAAAAAATGAATGGTCAAATACAGTGCTGCAAGAATATATTTAAACATTTTGAAGTTTCGGTGCATTTATTATTGCCCTTGCCTCGGGTATATCGAAATTTTTGGGTGAAGGAAGGAGAGAGATCCACGGATAAACCGCAAACCGGTTAATTTGTACATGGATAATCGAGAATTTACTGTGCTACAATTAGTCTCCATATTACTTGTTGTGATTTTTCTGTATAAGATTTCCTTGATTCCCATTTTTTAGCAAAATATGTCTCCGAATAATTATGGAATATCAACGGTCTTATTTGCTTTTATAACGACATTAGTAGAATTCATTTAGAGACATTGATTTGATGGGAAAATATGCAATGGCTATACTCACTAAAATGTCACTTTATAATGTAGAGGAAGGGTAAGGTTACCCTCCACAGAGTGTAGAGGAAGGGTAAGGCTACCCTCCATAGAGTGTAGAGGAAGGGTAAGGCTACCCTCCACGGAATGTAGCCATACCTTCTGCAGTGTGTAAAGGAAGGGTAGGGCTATCCATCATGAAGGGATAATTAACTAATGGTAGCTAAGTTCTTAAATTGGTGCGTACAGTGCATCATTCCATTTGCGTCTACTCTGCACGGAATCCTTGGCCGTGAGTAATTGCCGTACGCGGATAAACGGTCCGAGGCTATTGATGTACTGTGCTGTCTCCCATCCACGTCCTTGCCCGATACACGAAAGAAACTTGTAAATGCAAAAATGCAAGGAATATCTGTCAAAACTACTTTTGAATCGAATTTTTATTTCACATTTCCACTAAAAGTTATACATTGTGGAGATAAATGAAAAAGAAATGGACACAATGGCCCTCCATAGTTGAATTAAAATTTGACACAGGCCTGAAACAAAGGAAAAAGAAATATTATACATCAAGCCATACTGAATGAATATTGATAGGAGTAATAAAGTTGAAATATACTTACATTTCCTAGATTTCATACATTTTTATATGCTGATTGAGAACAGGCTTTCCTGAGGAACTGGCGGCTTCCTCGTCCTGGGAAATACTCAGTGGATCACCCGTCGAGAAACTAACTAACTAACACCCCAAGAAACCGCGAAATACCACAATTTTGACATTAATTTAATCGCACAAGTCATGGTTAGACATTGAATCAAGCAACCATCTATATATCAATAAAGGTCAATAAAGGCTGGAATAATTATCAACAAGCATACAATCGTAAAGTATCATAACCAGATTTATGTTTTATATAATACTTTTTTATGAACGCAGATAGGCATATAACATGAAAATCCATTTTAAGTTGCTTATTTGACTTGTCATTTTGATTCTCCTTTCAAGCCCCGGATCTTCCGTCACACGTTGCTCGATACTCGTGAACCACTAACAAACGTATCACACGGTCTAATTGCTGCAAGTTAAGAGGTTATATCGTAAGTATCGTGAAATTTACGTTAAGATAATTTGTGGTTTTCATTCTGTTTCCCGTACTTTTAGTTTTTCCGAAAAATTCCCTCATTTCTATTCGTACTCCTACCCTTGTGTCACTAACCTTGGCACACTTCATAACGACCACCTTTTTGTACGTGTGGTAAAGAAACTTGCCCATTCTCAAGTGTGCTTACTGCTTTAGTGGCATAAAATTTGGTGGATTCTTGTTGCAGTGAAAGGAGTTAGTCATTAACGTCTATTTACCAAAATTTTACCTATCATATTGTTCGTGGCCATTGACCCTAATTCAAATGACTTTGGATGACTAATGGTTATAATTAGATAATTTTAACTTTGCCGGTGTTCTTTGTGGGAAAGTGATGCTAATTCATGCATTTTATTACATTTTTTCGTAATTCTGTTGTGTTATATAATTGTGCGTCTCATCTCTTTCAGCGTATTTGTATGAGTCAGAAAATTGAAAAGCCTATATTATCGGGTCAGAGAAGAAAGACCAGAAAAAGAGGTAAGCTTCTTTGTTTTTCCTTCTGGAAAATGTCTCTTGACGTGAACGAAAATAATTTGTGTATTTTGTGACGTTCCGTAATTTCTCATGGCGTAAGCTATGTATTCACGCTCACTGAATCTCGTGGTTTTCGTCGTTACCACCATTGGCGGCCCCAAGGGGGGGAATTGCCCCCTCAAAAAACCCGGCGTATTTCTTTGTCATAGGCCTTAAATCATAAGTAAATGAAAAGTATAACTTAGTTATTCCACAAAGATTTATTAACACAATACGACCTAGGTTTCGACGAAGCTCGTCGAAATCAGGTGACTTGTGACAATCAATGATTAAATTATGAGCCTAAATTATTTTGTTGGATTTTTTGTTTTTGGAGTTTTGGTTATTTTACTTTAAAATCCAGTTCAGTTTTATATGAACTAATACTGTTTTTAAAATCACAAGTTAAATGCAAATGTAAATCTAAATAATTTTGGAATTAGTCGAGAATTGGTGGTAACCTCAAAGGGAAATATGCATTGAGTAAAAACTTACTATTCTTAAAAGGCAAAATTTTGCTTCCAAACCACTTATAACGCGCCATTTTGCACATAGTTTGTTATTGCACATAGAATTTCCGGGACGAGACCCACGAACCTTTTCCCTGGGGGGTATTCCATACTCAAGAGCCGCTGGTGCCCCCTCCCCCGAACCTCTGGTCTGGAGCCGCCCCTGGTTACATCGACTCGATGTTTTTAAAACCCTCGATAACGGAACGATATTTTGAATTCTTTATTACCATTCTCGTTCCCAAAACTAGTTCAGTTCAAACTACCTGACTTGCTGGACGGATGAACCATATTCAAAAATGTTTGTATGTGTTCCTTAACAAGGGAAAAAGTATCTCTGTAAATTATTTCGTAATGCTTAAAATACAATGGAGCAAGAGCACCGTGACCAACTTGGTAAAATTAAGATTCTTGAAAAATAGGCTGTTTGCCTTAGGAGTGCGCTCTTTATACGAGGCTAAATTTTTAAGGGTCATTCAAAGGATTTTATCAACCTGTTTTATGTGGAGTGAGCCTTACTTGGGATTTGTTAAAAGGGTAGTTGGCAAGTGCGACGATAAAGTTAGGGAAATCAGCTACTTCTCCCTTGTAATACCCCACTTGGAACACGCTGCCAGTATTTAGGATCCTTATGCGGTAGGCTTAAAAACTGAGGTGGAACGCGTGCAGCGAAGATCGGCAGGATACCTACGTAAAGTCCGATTTACACGAAGCACTTTATTGCACTATCTGATGTATGTACAGAGATAGGAAGATTATGTGGACCGCATAATCGCATAATGTTTTAATTTAATCAGAATGCAAATAGTTGGACTCTTTGAGTAACCTTACTTCATCCCTAGTACAAATTTACTGCGCATAATATCGCATTATCTGACCTCTAATGCAGCATACCGCATAATTTGCATTAGGCGCGCATAATCTGCGTAATTATCGTGCAGCCGGCTTAATTTTTGTTCTAAGAAGCAGTTTTATGGCCTCTCTCGATACCAGACGCATGCCCTTCACCTCCAATTCCCGCGCAAGCCTTCCAGCGCCTTTTTGATGCGTATTGTTTTCGTTGACATTGTATTTCGGTGGCTCCCAACGACCGACATCGAACGTAGCCACCGAAATACAATCTCTGTATACAATACAATGTATCTCGGTGGCTAAGTCCGATTACGGTTGTTGGGAGGGAAGGGGGGGGGGGCAATTGTAACCGACCTTTTCAAGGAAGTCAGTACGGCTGTGAGCGTCGACGGGGAATAACAAGTGGAGGGAGTATCAACATCATATTTGAAAACCTGCGAAAATCTCAGGGTTTATAATCAGCATTTACTGTGATTGTTTTAATTATCCCTGTTCATTGTAATATAATTATTTTTTTGTTACATTTTATAAAAAAATGTCAATCCTTATCTTCACGGTTTATTTTTCACCATCCAGTTCCTGATTTCTTCAGTAAAAGGTTGGCCTAAAATTGAGTGTGCCTCATGAGATATTTATTTCCAACAGGTATAATTCCCATTTTGCCTAATGAAACTCCGAATTGATTAAATAATTGTGGGTACCTAATGAGAATGCAGTACACCGGATGGGTTTCCATAAAATATGGAGAATGACAAAGGGCGGGATACCTGACGGGATCGTATGCGTGATGGAGGCAATCTCCAAAATGTTGCATAATTTTCATGAAAACGCATAATTGCTATTTTGAAGCTGCATAATGTCAGCATAGATTACAGAATTTTGCCGCATAATGGCCGCATAAATAATCATTATTTGGTCGCATAATATTGGGTTTCAAAATGCATAATCTTCCTATCTCTATGTATGGATGTGAATTGAAAATTGCGTCGTGTAAAGCGGCTAATTACTAGAATGCATTTAACATAAATGAGATGGGAAAATAAGGCCTGCACTAATTCCGAGCCTGCATTCTCACATTGCGAAAACAGATGCTACTCAATATTACGTAATGATGTGCCTCACGTAAAACGATCTTAAGAGGCCGTTATGATAATCTCGTTAATGTTACAAGCCTTCTGCAATTTAGACTTCATTCTTTATGAAAACTCCAAACCAATTTATTTTTTGATGACGTTAATAACATTTTACGAACCCGACAAACTGGTAGATCAGATCATGGGAATAAAATTAGGTAACTATTAGGTAGACAGCAGAACGGACAGGTTTAAAATGCCGTTTTTCCCGCGAACGACAAGAGACAATGTAGCTACCGAGATGAGAATTTGAAAAAGGTTTCTTGATAGGTAGTGTACTATCTGATTTCTTCTGCATTTTCGGGTTACCACCGCGCTGAAGATGCCCGTTGGAACACGGGCGAAACTGTTGTCCTAAAAAGCAACCTACGCGGTGGAAACCCGAAAATGCAGAATTCATCTGAACGCCACGGAAACCTATGATAAAATAGTGTACTAACTAGTTGATTTGCTACCTAATGCTTGTATCCTTAGCTGCTACCTAGTACTAACAGCACGTCGTGATACCGGAAACATGCACAACGCGTCGTGCATGTTTCCGGTGGTGGCATACCTTTAGTGCAAGGGCATGCCTGTGAGGCTTCGCCTCCTGACGAGTATATGTAGGTTTTCGCTAATTCATCAATAGCCACAATTACATTAGATTAACTGTAATAGGGTATAGTGTAATGCATGTTGGTGATCACTCATTATCTAAACCAGCTAGGAAGTTGGCCTCTAATCCCTGGAAAGAATTAGTGGTACTCTTGCGCTTCCGAGTACGCAACTTGCCCCCCTTTCCCCTCACTCCTCCCACATGTCTCCCCTCATGCCAATGGCACAGTGGTGTAGAATTTCACAGCGTTGCCTTTTACCTCCCGTACGTGACAATCATGAAACACCGCACTCTTTGTGCTGATACTACCGGACCATATTCTCAGTGACGTACATACCTTTAAACCTTCAACTCCCCCAAAACATGTTTACCTGAATTAGTTTTCGTTCGTACACCTAAACCAGCGTTTAGAATGTTGCTTATTGGGCTGAAAATGTCGTTGAATTGTCATCACAAAAGGAGAATGTTAATTCAAATTTGTTTTAGTGAATAATAATCTAAATATCAATGCTTGAATACATGCTTCACACAGGAATCTTTTCTAGTCTAATCAATCCTCGCATTGCAATATTTGCACATAATTATCTTATTTTTTTCATCAAATATGTAAAATCCTTCTTCTTTAAACTCCCTTTCACGGGTGAATATTGATAGGATCTTAGGCATAGTCTTTTGCTCTTAGAGCAAGATTATATGGTGAACCTTCAGTCCCACCCAGAACTAGCTGAATAAATTCGGCACTCCAGAAGTTACATTTGGAGCGTCATGTATGAACAAAATTGCAACATTGTCTTTACTTTTATCATAGCAAACTGGGCTGCTAATCTAACCGGGAGCGAATGTGTGCATTCCTCCGACTTTTTGTGCCGCATTGAATACGACCGCTAAGGCTGGCCGCACACCGAAGGAGCAAACTGTCTGAAGCAAGTGTCGCGAGTAATTTTGTTTCTACAGTTCTGTCGGACACCTACTTCTGCATGTATTTCAACGGACCGACGTACACAGAGGGAACGCGTGTTACGAGGCGCCTCGCGTCGTTGCGAGGCGCTTGAAACAGTGTCGGACGCCTAGTGGAAATTTTATGTCTCGCGACAACCGTCGGAAGCTAAAGAGTCCGCGCATGCGCACGGCGGCTTTTCTAACTTTATTTCGAGCATTGTGCGGCCGGCGTACGTTTGTTTGTGTTGTTTTATGACATGTGTTCCTTAAAAATGTCAATAGAACGAGATACTGACCATAACAGCTGAAGCCTTTCTTCAGCTGTTATGCTTTTACGGCAGTTTGTATCCTTCTTGGTAATCTCGTTCTCAACTATCTTCAACAGTTCCTCAAAACTCCTTACGCTCATCCTGCAGTAATTGTAAAACTTGTCTGAGAAACACTTCAGTTCAGATATAAATGATTTTATATCCCTCTTTTCGTTAATAGGGTGAACCCAATGCTTCCTTTCTGGAGACATATCCAACATTTGGACAAACTGCCATAAGCACATGGCAACATTAAGATCTTCTTCTGCACTCATCTTCTTAACAGGGCGAACGGGCAACTAGCTATTTTTCTCAACTCGAGTCAAAATGTCTCTTTGTCGCAAGCTACCGCAAACTGTCAAAATGCTTCCAACAAAATGACTCATGACACTTGCTTCAGACAGTTTGCTCCTTCAGTGTGCGGCCGGCCTAACAAAGTTACCAGCAACACCAGCGCTGGCATGGATGAAATCAATCTTTTCAAAATATAATCTTACGTCAATGGGTGCGTACCAGAAAAATCTGCCGGGCCACCTGCGACCAGTGCGGTCGCCGGAGTAAATGTAACTAAATGTTACCACGTCCTCGACTAGCCAGTCGCCATCTGGAAGCATACTATTCGGAAACAATGTTTCTTTATTCTCCTTGGCAGATTAATCCCGATTTTCCATTGCCAGCCTACTATTGCTATTAAAATCTATTTTATATGTGTAAAATGTGTCCATCACCATTGCGTAGCTTTCGTATCAATGAACCATGAACTTCGTGCAATGAACAATGAAATGAGCTATTTTAAATACTATGTTATTTTATGTATAGAATTAATTTAATCAAGCCTATGTGAACGTAATTCAGATTACTACCATAACCACAAATCTTTATTTTATAAGGAATAACAATTCCATCTACGAAATGATGTTACTCCACGCGCAACGTCACCACGCATTTTCAGGAAGCATTTTACCATGAGTGGATTAAGCCAATGTAATTGAGAAAATGGATTCCTCGTGCTTTTAAACAAAACTTATTGACGGCTGTGCAGTATTCCATGAACGAAGTCGATGATTTTGCCAGCGGCTCAATATAAGTTGCCATGAAGAATAGTAATTGACTATTTTTTCGCGCATCAGAAATTTCACTATTTTTTATTTCATCGAAAATGGAAATATTGCAAAAATGTCATTGCCAGCCTTTAACAAGAAAGGCCAATGATAGAATTTTCTTCAAAAACCACGCAAAAACGATGCGATTTGATGTGTCGAACACTATCGATACACACGATCATTGACGATGATTTGAATACGATATGAAATGAGGTACGATTGCTACGATGTATAAATTCGTTTATGCATATGATTTCAGTGGAACTCTAGTAAATTTGGTTTGAAGAGGATGAAAATAGATGCTTCGTAATGCTCATTTGACAGTATCACTCGTTATTAATTAAACCGAATGTTCATTCATGGCATGACGATTATTGTCTACTTGCAGACAATCCGGGTTTATTATTAATCAGCAATATCAGCATAAAAAGTAAAACAATTGCAATCGAATGATGATCGTTCAGCAATTGTAATAAGCAAGAAAATATTTCATGCTACAAAAATTCGGCATTTGGAAAATATCTCAAATTTCGTTAACAAAATCGCGTTTCAAAGAAGACACGGTTAATTTCGTGATAAAACCCTAAGGTCGCTTATTTCGTGAATCCTATCGCTAAAAACGTTTCGCGAAAATGTCATGTCCCTACTAATCATACAACTACATAACATCCTGAAAGCCACCTCAAGGGTGTGTGGCAGGGGGTGAGTTATCACCTACGTGCATTACTCAATACTCGACGAAAGTTGATGAACTACGACTTTGATGCAATAGCAAAAACCTGTTAATAATTGTCATGAGGCGAAATTTCAAAAAAATGTGAATCACTATAGGCATGCCAATTATAGCTCATCTGTAAAAGAATGCGTTTATTCAACCACCGCGTTGGTTGCGTTGTTGCGTTTCTGCTTGTTTACGTTTCAATGGTTCCCGTAACATCATGTACATACGATTTACTAACCCCATGGGTGAATGAATACGTTAAAAACTGGCGCCAGATAGACTTGTGGAAAACTGCTACACAAGCCACTCGGCGACTCTAATCAACAGCGGATACTCTTCCCCTCGATCATTTGCTACAATGTAGCTTGGTACGACTGGGTTTTCGTAGTCCTCACCGTCCTCACCAGTTGTCTCTACTGCCTTCCCGCGCGTGAGTCTCGTGGTCAAGGCTCTCCGCGCCGTGTGCAGAGGTGTGCTTGGAAACTGCTGTGCACAATGTGCTTGTGATTTTGTGTAGGGTCCAGAATAATCGACGCGAGTGTACTTATCGAGTGCAGTGTTTATTACGTGCATTATAAACATCAAATCACTTGGCGGTTTTCTTCGAAAATCTACTCGACACGGGGAAGAAGAACCGACCTGAGCTTGAAGAATAATGAGTAAGTATAGACGACAACTGTTTGTTTCGTTCAAAGATAAGTGTGATGGCAAAGATCTTTCGTTGTTTCCGCGCTTAGAGTATATAGTACCTTAATAACTCTATGTTTCCGCGCATGACACCAGATTGAAGCGGAATTAAAAGAGTATTCTGACGCTGGTGTAAGTAATGGATGCCAAAGCTGTCGCTGTAAAGCATGTATTATTCTAGTGACTAGTCAACTATTTTCCTTCCACTATTAAGGTATATTCAAATAGTTTTTAAATTGACCGATAGTGTTCATCTTTTAACCGTTACAACCGTCGATTTGAAATGGTCTTTCTGTTCGTTATGGTGTCGGATTGTTGACTTGCAGAGGGCTCAAGAAGATGCAGGGTGTATTATTGTTGCTGGTGAATTTATCAGGTTTTTATGTAATGTGATGTACTAATTGTGTCTGTTATGAGTTCGATGCATATTTTTTAATCTACTTGAATTTGTTGCGAGTGTTTACATTGTTATTGGACCTACACCAGTATGCGTTAAGTGTAACAAAATGTTGAAATTTATTCTGTAGGTATGCTTGAATGTAGCTGTCATTGAGAGACATTTAGTTGTGACAAGGACTCATAATTTTTTCGATCAGAATTTAGCATCTTGTACTTGGAAACAGAGGCGCATTAGTGTCGTGGTTTCGGAGAGTCGGGCGGATTGCTTTCCGGGGGTCTGGGCTTATGTACAATATGCCATTGCCTTAAAATCTAGTTAGTTCTCCTATTTGAGACTGTTTTTGCTGTGCCTACATGCTAATGTTGTGAATTTTGTTTTGCAAATATTGGAATAGAGTCTATCAGAAGAAGAATATGAATTTTTATAGGCTTCAATCTGATCTGGGGTTATATGGAATATGATATGATTACCTTTTTTTCCTATTCTACCAGGAATTACGGGGGGCTGGGGGTGGGCGGCCGCCCCCTAACTTCCCCTTAAACCGCCCGTTTGAAAATTTTAAATATTTATTTGACCTTCATTGTGGACTCCGAGCGATAGAAAGGCTCTTCTGTCACGTGTTAAGTTTTACTAAATAACCAGATTCTACAAGAGCTCATGAAAGTGTTTCAACTCCCTTTAGTCACCTGTTCATTGCAAGGTTTTGGGTGCAGAGTTTGATAATGATTACCGCGCCACGAGGAGATATTGCTATTGGTGTGAGGAGGTGCTTACTAGCGTTTGGTAACTGCGACCGTTATTCCTGGATATTATGTTGGGTTGTTTGTATTTTTTGTTGCGTCTTTAATTAGGAGTGGGCTGGTGAATTATTTCCATACCTACGTGTTTCATTAGCCAATTGCACTGAGTGACGGATCGATTTGCCTAGCACCCTTGGTTCGATACCATAGAAAAGAACTGACAGATGGAGGCAGTCGCGCGAATTGGATACTCGGCTTAACATGATAAAGATTATGAAGCGCAAACGACAGAGCGCGTTCCGAAATTCACTGCCAGACTGCCTGTGCTGACGTAAAACGGAACGCGAAACTGTACAGCGGCTGCTGCAGTAGCATGAATTTCGGAACGGTCAGCAGTGGCTTGAAATTCAATATGGCCGAAGTGCGTGGTTATTTATTATAAGCGATCTTTCACTGCGTTAATTCTTAATGCTAATCCTTATGACATTGATAAAGAGCATTCTAATTGTATTCTAATTTTCATTGCCTTGCTACTTAATGCTACTTTATACTGGTTGGTTACTTTCTCTGGCGAGAATAAAATGAATTCGCGTCAGCTACCCGAACATGGAGCAAAAACCCTGTGTTATTATAAACATATCTCCGTTATAATTAACACTATCGAATTTATAATAAGCATTTTTAATCTTGGGATTATAAAAAAGTCATAGAATATATTTTTCAAGCCCTAGATTTTCTTCATGGCCAGTCGTAGGAAGCGTTTCCTAGAGTGATATCGAAAACTAGGTAAATATACGGGTTGTTGAGGGTTGAATCGCAGAATATTTTCACTAACAATTAAATTTATGCAACAGATTACGTTTCCCGACAATTATTATACATTTCGGTGTTATGCTAAGTTACTACTCTAGTAAGAGGCTGTATAATTACGTGTACCACATTATTCATGACACTAAATTAATTTTTGGTACCTAATTTCACAAGTCGCTTTCATTCGCAAATATAATTGCTTCTCCACTTGTATCACTTGTGATGTTGTTCACTCCCTCATCATTTTATTAACGCTTTTATCCTATTGAAATATTCACCGGTACTACTTGATAAATATATGCATTTTATAAACTATTATACGCTGATGAGATGTTGTTAGCTATTTAAGTGCATCGAGACTTTTCTCTCTCGCCGATATAAACATTAAAATGTTCGAAGCAGTGTCTCTAAACTCTTCTGATATTATTTATTAACGTTGTAGATTTGACTTTTCCGCCATTTGTTCGATGTTACTGCCGCTACTGCTGTTTTTGGGCAGCAGTAGTGGCAGTAGAGTTCACAGTGAGAAACGTCATCAATTGGATGAAGTCATTGGTCACTGTGCGGTACTGCCAGTAGATTTCGGAACGGCTTGGCAGCACAGCCAGTACTGCCAGTTAATTTCGGAACGCGCCCAGAAAATGTACTTGCTTACGATCGCTGTTACTCAAAACAAAACGTCGAGCCAACAAAAACCAAACGTCGAGCCACGCTGCTGAACTCCGCAGCCTCACCATTTGCAAATCGCTCCGAAAGCCTACGATCGAATTTAGGGTTATGGAGTCTGGAGATATGTCAATCTACTGAGTTTAGAATACATAGACTTGATTTAAAAATCGAGTATTACCTGGAGAGAGAAATGTATCTGATATTAGAAGAGCCACTTTTATGCGCGCAAGAAAACTTCCCTCCCCTTCCAAGAAAAAGCTGCAACATCACATATGCCATACTCCTTTTTCATCGATGATGGTCTCTTTTGAATGTCGAAATGAACCATCTGAGTGGCTTTATTTTCATTATAATTAGTCTTCTTCGCACATTTGTGACATTCCCACTTTGTAAAACGAAACATGTTCCCATTTAAAGATAGCATGTGCTTTGAAGTCGATTTCTACGCCTAAGATAATGTTTTGAAGCGTCCTGTAATTAACTGCTACAAATATTTAAGCTCTGTGTGAAGTAATTACGGTGAACGTCGAAGATGTTGGAGAAAAACAACAAATCGGACTATGTATTAGAAAAGCGTTCAATAGCCTCGTTGCATCTACGGATCGGGGGCGGAATCTTTCACGGCCCGGCTGACTACTTGGATGGAAATATCGGGTGCTTTCCATTCGCGCTCTCTCCGTGCTCACGTCGCAATCAACAGTGCATCTGCTTTCCATTCGTTTCAGACTGCGCACTAGGCAGCGCACTTAAAACAGATCGGGGGCGTCATTGATGTATGGCTGTGCGATATTGATAATTCAATATCGGGATACGATAAATTTAGCATATCGAAAGGTGGCGATATCGATAACTCATATCGTGACGATAAACATCGCGATCACGATAAATATCGCGATAAATATCACGATAAAATCGCGCGATAAAATATCATGATATCGCGTCCCGATAAAATATCACGACATCGCGCCCCGATAAAATATCACGATAAATATCACAATAAAAGATGGTGATATTGCGCTCGTTCAAATACCTATCGCGTAAACGCGCCCGATGAATTATCGTGATATTGTGCCGGTTAATCGTGTCGGAAAAAGACAGCCGTTGGGTTGGCCTTCGCTTAAGCTGGAGCAAGAACGTTTGAAAACTTACTATTCTGCTATCTTCTAATTCGAATTCTCAGCAGTTCTCTCTCTCTTTCAATTTCAGTGGTCCGATAGTTTATAGGTGACGTCTTGTTCAAATTTTGGAAGGAACTGAAAACAACTGTTTGTACATTAGTGTATATATTGTCCACTGATCTAAATATACCGAAACAAACTCAGCAAGGAGAGCAATATCATCCCCCGATATCTTATCGTGCCCCGATATTTTATCGGATAGACGATATTTATCGAGCAACGATATATCGTCAATTTTAACCCTTTCGCGCCGAAGCCTTGTGGAAGGAAATTCTTCCACGTTACGAGCCTCTTGAAACATTTCTGCACTCCCCTGTACGAAGCTCTCTCGCGTCGATGGAAGGCAGGGGTCCGATCCCTTACCGTTTTGTGACCCAACTCAGCGGGACGCCCATCCCTTTTCTCGGCCGCTGTCCCAGACCCAAGGAGGATTAAAGACACCTTCACAGCGCGATTCCACGGTCATCTGACTGAAAATGCAGTGTTTTATATAAACATATATTTGTTGCTTGCATCGATTTTTTTAGATTAAAAATAAATTCCTTGTTTTTTTCTGAGCGTGCAGAAATTTTAAACGGAGTTCTAATGTTCATATTGACGGATTGCCGACGGTCGATTGCCGTTCTGTAACTCCGTTGATATTAACGCTAGAATTTCGTTTAAAATTTCTATGTGGTAAGCAAAAAAAGAACAATTCATTTCTAACTTTAGATTTCGAAAGTAAGCAACAAATAATTTTTTAGAAAAAACACTGCAAAAAGCTATAGTTGACCGCGTGAGAGGATAGGAAAGGGTCGATCCGAGCGGCCGAGGAAGGCCCTGGGCTCGAGCTAAGTTGGGACCCGAGGGGCGACCACTTACCTGGGTCTATTGTTTCCGCGGCGGTCACTTTCCTCCACCCCGCGCCGCATATACGCGGCATTCGTTCATTTGCGTCGGAAAATTGACGCCGCATATATGAGGCTTTCGTTCGTTTGCGAAGAAAATCCTCGCCGCATATGCGCGGCATTCGGCGCGAAAGGGTTAAAAACTCAAAATCGGATTGGCGATATATTAAAATATCGCGATATTTTACGATGTATCGATATATCGCCCAGGCCTACATTGATGTGTGCTGGAGTTTGTTTAATAAGAGAAATAAGTTCGATAATCGTGTCCTCGGTTGTCGTTCGTGTCGTTAATTTTTAGTAAAGGCGTCAAACATGGATAATGTATATTTTTTAAGTACTTTTTCGTAAAAAGATTTCCCTGTTAGCCACGTATTATGAACGACAAAAAAATATAAAAAATCGACCGTGACGATCATGTGCCTACAAAATGCTACCTATGTCTAGGGGTGGCAAAACTTGGTGGCACTCGCGAGTGAGATAGAGTGGCATAAGGCCCCTCCGGGTGTTCCCGCTAGAGTCCTTCGGTACCTCTACCCGCTCATCCACGCTTGATTCACCATCAATAGGCTCAAACGCCATGTTTACGTGTGCCATCAAGTTACGCTATGACTGTACCGGGTGATTGCCGAACGTTTCTCCTGAGCACATCGTTCCATTCGTCGTCGCTCGTGTGTGCTGATGTGTTCCAATCTGCCCCCACTTCAACATCTGAATATAAAACTAAAAAATCAGTGTAAAAATATTTTATTTCTTCAAACCAATGATGTAAAAACAATTCTTTTGATAGATATTTTTGATGTGGTGCTAGGAAGAGTGATATACGTGGCTACAGCGTGAAGGCAGGACATTTCTGTGGACCGGCACCGTTCTGCGTACCACCATCAAAATAATTTTAGAAGACCCCTTGGTTGGGGGTAGTATGAGCGGAACTACCGATGGACTTACCATTTACCATATTTCATCATCATTAGAGTAATCTACCGGTTAGATATTGGTTATGATGAAAGTCAGAGAATATCCAACGGACTCTTACACGTGCCGTGCCTTAGTAATTCCTACCTTTCTTCATCCTGTCCATAAAACCATAATATCTTTCTTCCCCTTCCTCGCTTACTCAACATCCTACCCTCTATCACGGCCTTCAGCAAACCATCGCCCCACCATGTCAAGCACTTCCTCATTTGTCTTCCTTTCCGTCCAACGCACCTTCTCCATCCTCCTCCACACCCACATCTCGAAAGCCTTCAGCCTACTTTCGTCTTCCTTTCTCAATGTCCACGTTTCTGCCACATACAACGCCACACTCCGTATCAAGCTCTTCACCAGCCTCTTTTTTACATACTTACTTAAGGTCCCCGTCATCAGCTCCCTTCTATTATTGAACGCTTCCTTCGCTAGTGCTATTCTCCTCCTAATGTCTTTGCTACTATGTCCTATTTCTAACATAGTAGGACGAACTAATTGTTCAACTTGCTCCAGTTTGTGACTTCCTACTCTTATCACCAGCCTCGCTTTCTTTGTCCTAGAGAATCTCATTACTTTTGTTTTCTTATGATTAATCTTCATCCCGTATTTCTCGCACTACTTTTCCAATGTATCTACTAAAGTTTGCAAACCTTTCTATGACCGACTGACCAACGCCTGGTCGTCCGCGAATCTAACCGACTTTATCCTCTGGCCTCCTACTTTCATTCCCACATGTAGCTCATCCCATGCCTCTTTTACCATTTCCTCAGTATAGATGTTAAAAAGCAAAGGCGGCAACGGGCACCCTTGCCGCACCCCGCGACCTAAAACTGCCCACCCTGATTCACCGTCAGCTACCCTTACCTGAGCCCCATGTATAAGTTTCGGATGTCTCCTATCACACCAGTCTATTCCTATTTTCACCAGGATCTGCATTAGTTTCTCCCAGTTTACTCTGTAAAACGCCTTTTCGAAATCCACAAAGGAAGCGATAACATGTTGATTATACTCTATATTTCTTTGTATAAGTGTTCTCATTACTGCAATGACGTCTCTGGTGGCCCTCCCTTTCCTGACCCCAAATTGGTCATCACCAATAACATTTTCACATTGGCGTACTAAGCGCCCACTTCCCCATTCCTCCTGCAGCTTTTCCATTCCCTTGCATTTTTCTTTTGCCCGATTGGTCACTCACCGGAGTTTATTATTCAATTCCTTGTACTTCCTCTTGCCTAGGTCGGTTTTGACGTTTTTCCATATCCTTCTCTCGTCCATTTTCTTTATCATTTCTTCCGTAACCCACTGCTTCTTAACCCTCTTCTTTTCCACCGTTCCTATTGTTTTCTCTGCCGCTCCTGCGATGTCTGCTTTTATAACCTCCCATCTCTTCTCTATGGTTCCCATCCGCTCTGCTTCAACTATGTTCTTTTCTACCAGCTCTTGGTATTCCCTCCTTTTCAACCCTTTCAATGCTTCAAGGTTCCACCTCCTTATCTTCTTACCTTTACAAAGCCTTTTGAATCTAACTTCACACTTCATCATCACCGAGTTATGATCGGAGTCCGCATCCTCCCCTGGATAGCTACGAGAGTTTTTTACACTATTCCTACATCTCTGCTTTACCATTATATAATCAATTTGGTATCTCCCACAGGGTGGCGATCGTCAGGGAAAACCTGGAATCGTCAGGGAATTTTGAATTTTTGGAAAAGTCAGAGAATTGTCAGGGAATTCTCGTCATTGTCAGGGAAAAACTGAGACAGGAAATTCTCGTTATTTTTCTACCATTACGTTTTCGGCCAGTCATCCTCGCCATTCGTTTCACCAAAATATTACACCAACTAAAACTAATGTCCGTCGCTGACGTGCATGGAATAAGCCCCATCAATTTGTGGGACATTCAGTGGTGAATCTTATCAGTTGTGAATCTTCATTATTTAGTTGTGAATCAGACGTACAATGTATCCCTGTTGTATATCCATATTGCGATATTGGCCTAGTAGTGTTAAAATTCATGACCATAATGTATTACGCTCATCACAAGGAATCCGAGGATATGTTGTTCGGAAAATTTTACCTCGCGTTTTTTTTTAACTTCCGAGACTCAGGTCGAGAGGTAGCGGGAGCACACTAGCTCGTAGTAAATAATTGCTTACAGTGTTAAAAATACGAGACGATGATTATTAAAATGGTAACACAAGTATGATCTCACGTGTAAACAAAGTCTTACGCAAGATCATCACTTTGATTCTCATACCCCCCTTCGTGAGACAGTAAGAAGAGCCCTCCTCCCCTCCCCATCTTTCACTCTCGACGTAATTATTGAATGGCCCCCTTAAGCTCCTTCTCGAAGCAATTTAAGTCGGTCACAAACCACCTAAAATATGATATTCCTGAACATTACGCTGCCGTTGCTAATTGCCTCCTGTTGTCCTCGCTCTCATTGGCGCGCTTGCGTTTTTTAACCAAACTTTTTTACATTTTTTTGTTCCCTGATTCACGTGAATCAAATTGTTATTCGCTTCTGGTCATTCACACCATCCGATTTTGATCCAGTCCAACAACTTTCCTTTTGTTTGTATTTTTCGCGCACCTTAGTGATACCTGTGCCGGAGTCCGCCAGTAAATTGGCCATTAACTTTCCCTTTGATGTCTTTTCAATAATCCTCAACTTCCCAGAACTACCACGGTGCGCTACCTCTTTCTTGAAGAATATTAGACATTGTCAATTTGTAATTTTCCGTAGGAAACATACACGGCCACGGAAATACGATACATGGCCGCTGATACGCGGCCGCGGAAGGAATATAGCTCGCTCGCCTGGGTCGCCCCAACGCACGCAATGGTTCTGTGGACTCACCATTATGCAAAACTGTTGTATGCGTAATTCAATAACCTGCTGTAGGAAAACCTTGTGTGTAGGGAAATGTTGCAATTTTGTAGACAATAAAACGGCCGCTGCGACGGCGCACAGTGGTCGGAAATCGAAAATAGCCGTACAAAATCCAAAATTGCTTTTTTTAGATAAAGACTTGAAACTTGGCATTTATACTCGCAAATGATTGCTTATTAGAGAGATAGTAGTGTTCTTCGCCTTCACAGGGCATTCGGGAGTAGCCAAACACTCCTTGATGTGTTTTTTCATTAGGATGTACTTTATAGCTTTTTAATGTATTGATTTCAGCTGTTAACATTGTCTGAGTTTTGACGAAAATTTAATGCAGCAGAAATAAAATATTCCAATAATAGGTGACCTCATGGCGATCGGTCAGGGAAATTGATGAATCCGTCAGGAAAAAGTCAGGTAATTTAAAAATTGGATATCAGTAGCCACCCTGTCCCAGTATCACCCGGCATTTTCCATGTGTACCTACTCTTGGGTGATGGTTATATCAAGTGTTTGTCACTACTAATTTATTTCTTCTATAAAATTCAACTGCCTTTTCACCGCGGTCATTTCTTCTTCCTAGCTCAAACCATCCCACTTCTTATCCGTCCCTCCCTTGTCTCACCACTGCATTCCAGTCACCCATCACTATCAGGGTTTTCTTTCCCGGCACTTCTCTAATTATTTCTTCTAGTTGTTCGTACACCTCTTCCTCCCTATGATTCCTTGTAGGCATGTATACCTGGACCAGTACGAAATTCGTCGGACGTGCTCTTATTTCTACCACTGGTATCCTGTCGCTCACCTGTTCAATATTTACCACCCTATGCCCCAATTTTGTGTTCAGTACCATACCTACCGCACGTTGACTCTCATCTCCACAACTATAGAGTAACATGTAGCTATCACTCCAATAGTCCCCGATATCCTTCCATCTCACCTCGCACAATCCCAAAGCATATAATCTTCCTTTTTCCATTTCCTGCTTAATATTTTTAAGCTTCCCGGCCCTCATCATGGTCCTTACGTTCCAAGTGCCTATTTTTACCGCTGTTTTCCTCCTCCCCTTTCTCTTTTTCTCCTTCCTCTCCCTTGTATCCGCCGATGATGATGCTGCTGTGCATAGATTTCGTATGATGACCGCGGAGTCCTTGCCTCCCCCGCTGCCGGGCATGACACCCGCCCTAGTGGACGGCGTCCCTTAGATGCCAGGATTCAATTATCTTTGAACGACTTTCATATTCTAGGAAGTGATAGTCGAGATGTATTCTCACGCCACCCAACGGTATTTTTAACGCGACACCATCACGGAACTACCTTTCGTCTGCCTCCTACCCTTCGACCAATCTGGCATGGGTGGCCCTACTTAGAGCAATAGTTGTTGCTCCTGTCATTCCAGCTCTAGGGGTCATTGGAACGCACAAGCCCTTCCACCACGTCAAGGTTGTAGTTCAAGGAAGAGTTACCATATTTACCGGCTTAAAAGATACATCTTTGTTTTGCTCACCTTGTCTTTCATTATGTACGACTCATGGCATCGGTGGCTCCAGACCAGAGGTTTGGGGGGGGCGGGGGGGAGGGGGCACCAGCGGTTCTTGGGGCATGGAATACCCCCCAGGAAAAGGGGGGTTGGGGGTCTCGTCCTGGAAATTCGTAACAAACTATGCATGTGCAAAGTGGCGCGTTGTAAGTGGTTGGAAGCAAAAGTTTGCATTTAAGAATAGTAAGTTTTTACTAAATGCATATTTCCCTTTGAGATAACCTTCCAAGTTTCGACTAATTCTAAATATTTTTTGATTTACATTCACATTTCGCTTGTGTTTTTAAAACTGTTTTTGCTTTTATAAAATTTAACTTGATTTAACCAAAATTTGAAGTAAAATAACCCAAACTTTAGCAAAAAAAAACGAAATTATTTAGGCTTTTAATTTAAGGTCTATGACAAAGAAATACGCTGGGTTTTGGGGGTTAGAGGCGGCCTATGACTCAGGGCGATTTTCCGTGGATTTCTTTGGTGAAAAATCGTATAATCGCATCTTATGGGCAGAAAGAAACGTTAGGTACATGGGCATAAAACTTAGATTGATCGATCTGCAATTCCTTTAAATTAAAAATACGGAACTGATTGTGTAAACAAACGATAAAAACTGTAAATACCTATTATGATTGTGATTATTTGTAATCTGGTATCATATTGGATCCAACTAAGTATTATGTCTACTTGTGATACGAATGACAGTGTCCAAGTAGAGCAATGTACTCCAATTCTGACAATTGTTTGACAACTTATTCCTGGAGCCCTAACTTTTTCCACAGGTGGCATTTTCCGAAGCATCGTAAACTTTTTCTTCCCTCGAGGAAGACAGGAGGAGCCTCAAGCGGAAGCTACTCATCGAACAAAAGATGATGTTAATGATCATGATGATGGCTGGTCACAATTCGAGCCATTTAAGTGCGTGGATGGAGTAATTGAAGGAGATGCCTCTTCGGACGGATCGGTAAGCTTTTCTTATTGTTTCTGATTCTTCTCTTCGAGCAAAATGCTTCGAATGCTAAAATTCGGATGCAAATCTTAAAATTAATTCTTTCTTGTCTGATTCAAGCTGGAAAACAAGGTTTTTCGGCGTCTCGTCTCGGTAAATCGTAACAATATGTGTAAAATAAAAAAGAAACTCTTATTTAACTTAAGACATGCCTACCATCGTAATTAACAGCATAAAATAATTTTTGCTTTTAGTTTTGTCTATGAAAAAATAATTGATATACGCCGGGTTTTGGGGGGGGGGGGGAAGGGGGAAATAACCAATTGCCCCTACGTCATAATATAATGCCCCTTTTTCATAATTTTAAATATGATGTTTTATATGTTTTATGGAGCGTGACACCGTCATAAGGTGCATGATCTGTGCCAAGTGATCTACATCTATCTATTCTACATAGTACCCTGCAAACCACCTCAAGGGTGTGTGGCAGGGGGTGAGTTATCACTAACATGTACTACACCGTATCACAATAAAGTTAATGAAGCTGCAACTGGTTCATTAAAAAATAAACACGCAAATACTTGCTGTGATGTATAGGAACAGTTGAAGAATAGGCAATCATGGTCAGAGAACGGTCGATTTTTATGATGCCATACTTTTGATGTCATCAGGCACGGTCATGAGTTTTCATCATTTGGAGTAAAGTTGGCTGGCTGACCTTTGGAGTTCATACAATACTAGTCAGCTATTTAGATCTGCTCTAATATTCGCTCATTTCTCCACTGAATTCGTTTATGTTTACGGGGTAAAAGCGTGTCAGCCAACGTTTTGAGTAAATTGCAGTAAGGCAAAAAAGGCAATATTGGCAACGATTGATGGAAGAGGGTTATTTTTTTTGTAAATTAGGGTTTTACAAGCAGCGTTTTTGTCCATTTAATTACAAGCATTTATCATAAATATAACAAAGTTATTGTATTTGTTTATAAGCAAAAACATGTTTTTTAAACGATCTTTTTAACAATAATTTTAGAAAAAGTAGGTTATTTTTTAAACTTTCCTTGTAGTTCAATCTTTGACAAATCCATACACATTTGTTAAATATCTTTAGAAACATCAGTTGGGCAAGTAGAATTGTTTAAATATGTTATCTCTGGGATAAATAATTGAGATTTCTCATAACCTGAATCTGGCTGAAATCACCAATCTGGCTGAAATTTTGCGCACTTTTTAAGACTTATAATTATAAGTCTTATTAAATATAATTATAATATAATTATAATATAATGACCTTATTAACAAGGTTTTATATGTCATTTATGGCCATTATTACAAAAGTTGTTAACATTTAAAAATAGTGCAAAAATAGGGGTTTTCGCCATTATCTCAATAATTTTTTTATCAATTTTTATGCATTAAAAAAATAAAATTATACGCCTTTTGAATGCCTACTACTTTTACTGACACATAATACAATACTTTTCTCTAAAACATAGTCGAAAAAGTCTACAAGCAGAATATTGAAGTTCACGACTTTGGTCGATGTTTATAAAAAATAGGGCAAATGTGACATTTCCTCGGGTGTATTTGTCATCTATTTGTCATCATCTACGAGTTATAACCTTCAGATATCTGTATTATTTTTTTCCGTGAAACAGGTAAATTTTTGATTCGCAGACTGCTCTATCAACAGTGTAATATGCGATTCCGGGAGTAACAAAAACGACTGATGTGGTTCGCGGAGTTTTTAAAGCAATGTATTTATACACATCCCAATCAGAAATAGATATCTAATAGATGTGCATTAGGTAAACAAGGTAGATGAAAACATATCTAATAGATGTCTATTAGATTTATTATTGCCAAATGGCCGATAGTCTTAAAGGTATCTATGTATAGATGTCTATCTTCAGATAACAAGATAGATGTCTATTAGGTATATTTTTGCCAACAATAGCTAATTGTCAAACATGTCTATCCATAGATATCTATCCCCAATCAGAAAATAGTTATCTAATGGATGCACATTAGGTATAACCGGTTAGATAACCGGAAATATGTCTAAAAGCTATATATTAGATATACGACTGTTAAAATGGCGGGTAGCCTAATAGATATCAATTATAGGTGACAAAATATCTAATATATGTCTTATAGGTATATTATCGCCCGATTTATTGCCCATTACGTTATTTGATTATTACGTTAAATACTATTAAAACTATTACAAAATTATTATTGCTATTACAAAATTACGTTAAATGATATTTAAAAATCACTAGAAATTATTATTAACGAAAATATGCATTAAAAAGTTCCTTTGGCTTTGAATCAGTCTCATAATACGAACAATTAGTTACTTTTTGGCGCAGGAGTCACAAATGACAACGGTATGTTCAAAACACAAATACGTGTCACAAAACTTTCAGCTGAATCTGGTTGACTTTCCCTTCTTTGCATGCTTGCAAAACATGCACATTTTTCTCTTTACATAGAATTTACAGGATTTGAAGCGTTAGCTCCCGTCTCGTTTCTTCGTCGCAAATCATGTTCTAGGGTTCTAGGTCTTCCTGAAGGAGCCAACCTATTGCCTCAGTACTTTGGTGACTGTCTCGTGGTTCTTGGCTGATTTCGGAGCTGTTGGGGGTCGGCTGTTGCTAGTGTGAGTTCGTCGGCAATCATTTCTTGGGATGACTAATTTTCCATTTTCGAGGCGAGGCCTTTTATTTGAAGGAAGAATGGTGAGCGCATTGCACTCGGCCTTTTGTTAAGAAAACAAAGGCAAATAGCTACAACCCATTCGACTCTGCATTCATAAAAAGAGGTTTGGAAATTTAAGCGCGTTTAGAAAAGTATTTGAAACCTGCAGAAAAAAACCCCAAGTCAGAAAATTACGAAAAAATGAAAAAACTCGTAAATATTAAATTTTTAAAAGCATAGCTTAATTTTATAATTTCAGTGATATACGCAGAGCCGTTTTTGGGTAGGTATCAAACAGACCGCCCTATGTCACCCATCACGAGAAATGACTTATTAAGTTTATTTAAGAGTTTGATGAATAGAATTATTATGTCTAAAGTAATGGCAAATGTTAAGTCCGTACCTGATGTTTTAAAAATTGATATAGCAGATAAAGAAATTTTATGTCTTGAAGACTCCCTGGATATTGGATTTGGAGCTTCTGCGATTATACATTAGTTGAAAGATGTTAAAGCTCTAGAGAAATTGCAATTAAAAATTGAATGCCAAAAGTTTATTTTACATATACTCCAAAAACTGAAAGATAAGTCACCTCTTTCATCAAAAAACTATTGCGTGTTCATCACCCTACGTGATGGAATTACAAAATATTCCAAAACGAGTAGATGCTGCACTCAGCTATTTGGTTCATACAAATCGTATGAACGCAATCGATTTTGATCGTGTTAAAAGAGAATATAACTCTTTTATTTCTTCAGATTCAGTGATTATATAATTAAGAGAATTTGAAAATGATCACCAGTTGAAGATAAAGTGCCGATCACAAAGGACAAATGTAAAACGGTTCTTCTTCTTGAATAGGACCATACGGGACTGGAACGACCTAGCAGCAAAACAATTCGAGCACTTTCCAAAAAAAGTAATTATTTTAAAAAATAGGTTAAAAAAGTAGAAGTCTATCAAGGTTTATTCTTTTTTACTCGGCTGTTTTATTGTTTCCACTTGTAACTTACTTGTAACTTTTTAATTATAAAAATTATGGGGCATTCGTAATGTTCAAATAAGTAAAGAAATGACCAAATCCTTCAGAAGTGCTTCCAAAACTAAAAAAGCAGCATTTGCAGTAAAAATGAATCAAAATAAAAAAGCGTACTTTAAATCTAATAGAATAATTAGAATTACGAAAAAGAAGGATTTTAGAAATTGCAAAGGAAGAAGCAGATATTATTGAAAAAGAGGCAGTTAAATCAAAGCAAGTGTCAAAATTAATATAAATAATTTATCATTGCTTTAAAAAGTACTTTTTAATTATATTACTTTTCGAAAAAATATAATTTATGCTCAAATATTATGGAATATATGCTCGTATTCATTTTGAAACATCCTTGAGAAGTGGTCTTTTTTATCTTTAAAAACCTTGAAATATCCTTGAATTTTGTACTAGATTTTCGTTCGTCACCCTATAAATGGACATTTAAACATCAGTTGTTATAGTTTTTTCGGTAACCACGTTCAGGAATGGTATTAATAAGCATCCTTAGTACGTAGCTCGAAAATCTTTGTAAGTGTTACATAGAAGTGTTAATGGTATATAATATATGTGAAATCTGTGGATAAGCCTAGGCATGCCTAAGTTAGAATCACCAAATATTGCCTCATGAATTTGTGTATTCTTATAGATAGGTAAAACAGCAGTAATTTTAATTATCATATTCACTCATTGTTGTTTATTATTTCCCGTTTCCATTGGCTCATCGTTTAAAACATCTTCCTACTGTTTCTCCGATCCGCAGTCAAACTAGTACTTACCACTTGCGGTGAGCCATGATTAAATTGCATTGACATCAATCGCTTTTTCTTTCCATTGTATAAACAACGGTTGGCGTGTGAGTCAGAGTAAACGAGAAATCCCATATTCCTGCCGTGTCCGAAGGTTTGCTTGCACTCAAAACATGACCAGGCACCCGAAAAGGTCAAATAAAGAATATGTAATTTAGCTCCCATTCTATTCTTCCACCCCCTTTTCCCCTTACCCTGATGCTGCGCCGGCTGCTCAGGGTACATTGGCTAGAAGAGTGGGGTTAGGATACATTCACATGTAACACTTATATACACATGTGTTTCAACTCCTTTTACTCGGCAATAATTAAAATAGATGATAGCTGATATACATAGAAATCAATTAAAATAAAGCCATAGCCTAGACGATTATCTTAATTGGAAATAACATTGTTTCTTTTTTTAAACGAGTTCTTAACACAATTAATGATATCGTTTAAGGATTGCTAGAAAAAGTAATTTCTAATTTCTCTACAGTTCAAATATCCCACTTAGCCCTCTTCAACCTCACTCTCAGCCAGCAATCCTCACGATCTCCATCCCTGACGAGTTATCCACTTCCCGGTCAGCAATCAGCCCCTCTCCTCTCCGCCCTCCTTGTCTCGGCCTTGCCTTCTGCTTTTCGGATTACTGGACACTTTTTCTTGACTTTTTGGGATTCTTGTGTCCAGGTTATTTTGTAATCTCACTTTAGTGACAATACGTCATAAAATGTCACTTTTTCGTAGTTCAACTCTGCCTCCCAGGCGGCGTGACCATTTTCAGATCTCAATCGGTGAACTGCCGGTCAAGTGCTGGTCTTTTAGACGATTCATCCGTTCTGATCCGTATCTTTCGACTCTTGATCCGTTTCATTATCTCCGCCTGCCATTAGTTCCATCTCACCTGTCATAAAGAACGTGACATGGAGCCACCATCGTTTCCACTTGAAGCTTGAGTTGGAAAATAAACAAGGGAGCGAAAGATACAAACTATTTTAAATCGTATTGTTGTAATTTGCAAAACGTGAAGAACTGCAGCATTTTCAACTCCAATATATTGGGCACTTGAAGGTATGCTTTGTTTGAAATGCTTATGTTATTATTAGCTTGAATTATCTGTGTATATATTTCGTATCAATATTTCCAAAACAATGTTGCTGATACCTTTGTTTTCGTGTGCCTATCCGCCAGTGTATGGAGTATTGAATTCAGTTATTTATACCATAATTTGATAATTTTAACAAATATTGCCTTAAAATCTACGTTGTTGGTAGATATGTCCCGTGCTTGTGAATCGAACATTAATTATATGCACTTAATTTTTTTAAAATATTTAGTGATCCCTTACATGTCGCTTGTAGTTTTGACTGTATTTAGATTTTCGTGGTATGTACAGTGTAAGATATCTTCCGTAAGATTTTGAGCAACCTGGGTATTCGCTAGTCTCGGCATATTTTATTTGATATAAGGTAATTGAAGCTTCGACAATTCACGAACCGTTCGGGAGCCGATCATTAAGAGAGCGAAGCGGATCTCCCGCCTTTCCACTAAGGGCCGTATTTTTAAACCATACTCTTCCTCTTACTCTTCGCCGGAGGAGGAAGAGTGCGAGTTGTGACTCTACCCACTATTCGTATTCTAGAACGTTCCTACAGCGAAACCAAACTCTTCCTCTTCGATGGAGGGGCTTGGAGGGACTGTTGAGTAGATCGCTGAAATTCTCATAACTACGTAATGCTTCGATGACGTTTCGTGTGACGTTTGCTGCCCACAGTTCATTGCGGCTTTAACGAATCAGCAAAAAGAAGAAGAATAATTAAAGATGGAAAAAGATATTTAGATCGCTCGTCGGCCTCGGTGGCGGCGGGGTAACGTCCTCGCCTGCCAACCTAAAGGTCGCGGGTTCGAGTCCCGCCACTGGAGGATTTTTCTCCTCCCTGGACATGGTTGTGTGTGTTGTCCTTTGTTATTGTTACAACGCCTGATGTAAAATGGCCCTCGAGGCTGTATTCAGCTCGATGAAATAAATAAAATAAAATATTGCGTGATGTGTCTGGAAAAAATGCCTAAATCCGGAGGTAATCGACGCATTCCGCCATATTAGGCCTTGGAACTGTTCCTTCTATTTTGGAGGATGGTCTGAGCCATGCTGCTAATAGTATCAAGAGATTCGTTTGTTTGTAGAGAGCGTTGAGCCTACAACCGAAGAGGTACGTTTAAAAAACGCTTGGAGGTTGAGTTGTCACCACAAACGCGTCATAGAGGAAGAGTCGTTCCTCTAGGTACGTCTTAGAATACGGCCCTAAGAGTCACTAAAAAGGTGAGATTACAATATAACCCCTCAGCGCTCACATGCATCCGTTCATTTTCACGCACCAACTCACTCTCCCTCGACTATTTATACTATTCTTGTCCTTGTGACCTCGGACTCTCCCTCTCCGCTGCATTTTTTTTATTTATCCCGTTTCTAATGACGCGTCACGCCTCCCGTATGGGATCCCCGCTTTAGTGCAAATGACGGCTAATCTCTTATGCAACGCTGCGGCGCATGAAATGTTTTGCCACAAGAAATTAAGTCGAAGATTATTAGACTGAGAAAAATTTCTTCTCACATCTCTATCAGCAGCTTCTCGAGCTTTTTCTATCCAACAAACGCATATAGCGCCCAACATTGGCTAACATCTCGATGACGAACTGGCGTTATCACTTTATTGCTAATATTTTTATTTGAGAATATTTTGCATTTTCAATCAATTTATGACTAAAAACCTGACTTGCTTCTTTTAAAAATAACAACTCCCTAAGTTACCCTTATACTTGCTTATTAGTAATTCCAGCAATTGTGGAAAAATATTGTAGAATTCTGTTTCCTGAAATTGGCAGAGGACGCACCAATCTACATTTTCTCAAGAGTCCTCTGGATGGCCGTTCTCATCACTACTCCCTCATAGGGTTGTAGTGTAGTGTATTATCTATGTAGTGTATAACTATGTAGTGTATTATCGGCAATCCAGAGCACTCTGCATTTTCTGCAAGCATGATAAAGAGGACATGACTTTCAGTTCACAATCCGCCCTCGTTTAAAGCAGATTGAAAACTTCAATGGGCCTGTGAAATGCGCAAAATAAACGTAGTGAGACTTATATCGACGTTTATTTCCTGTTTGCGAAATTTTCGGAGGCTTTAATACCATTTTAAAGAGACTGCAGTTGAAAAAGGGGCGCTGTGTTAATTAATTGCTGCTTATTCGAAAAGTACATCTTAGAAACGATGATAACCAGAAAATAAATCTCACGAGCGACGTTGTAAGGCATTAAAAAAATAGCACTAAAAAGATAAAACCAAGATTGGTTTTCGCGTCGTTGAATAAATTATCTGTTAATAATGTTTTATTACGAATTAGGTGTTGGTGGTAATCGACAACCACAAGTCACCTGGTATGCTTTTTATCAATTGGGAAATTTTGATCTTTGACTAAAATTGTCAATGCAGTCGGGGACTGTTTAGATAGTTTAACATAACAAATGTATACAGATATACCAACAGCCCCCGACTGCATTGAAAATTTTAATCGAAGGTCAACATTTCCCAATTGATGAGGCATGGCAGGTGACAGATGTGGTTGCAGATTACCAACAACGCCTATTCCTAATAAAACATTATTGAGAGATATTAATGAATGTATATTCAACGAAACGAAAACTAATCTTGTTTTTATCTTTTTATTGCTATTTTTTGCATTTGTTTTTTAAATTTGTAATATATTTTTTTTAATTTTGTTATTTTGAGTGAATTTTTACTATTATTATTATAAAAGGTAATCTAATATGATATAAGAGCTATTTAGATGAATCAGAGTTATGATAATAAAACAAAATATTGTAATTTTTGTTCTTATAATGTAATAGTCTATTAAGCACGCGATCGTGTTATTAAGTCTACCGAAGGGTCGTACTGATGCAAAGTTAACACTTCCGGTCTAAACCAGAAGTAAATATCCGATAAAATATAGTCTTGAGACACTCACAATCAAGTGACAATGTCATTATAAAGTCCACTGAATGGTCATACATCGTAATCTATGGATACGTTCGGTTTCCACGGTAATATTAACGTTCAAATGTAACACTTCCGGTTAAATCGGAAGTAAACTTCTGGTATTATGTAGCCTATGACCAAGAATGCCTATGACACTCCCAGTAACGTAGCGGCTCAAATAAGGGTTTGTGCATCAAAATCGATATAGTCGTTAAGTTGCTACGGTGGAACAAACATACATACATACATAGCCAGCCGCTGAAAACTCCGTTTTTTTGGGCAGTCGTGTAATAACGATCACGTAAGGCTGGCTGATTTCATTAATGATTATTTGTGACTGCAAGAGACGATTTATTTTGATATTGCAGCTTTTCCATTTAAGTTGAGCTCAAATATGGAAAAAATAATAAAAAATAAAAATTATATGAACAAGATATTTGAAAATATGAAACAATAAATTGTCGCACCATGTAAATGTTTTTTAGTTTGTTTTTATTTTATGCCTTTAATTATTTTTGTCTTATTTCTGCGTTTTTATTAGAATAATTTGGTCACACCCGGAACTTTACCATTTCACATCCAGAACTTATTACAAATTTTATAGCTAAAAAAAATAATCATTTTGGATACTGATCCATTAATTTAATCTATTGAACAATTACTCTAACATTTTTGATATTAATATTTAGTTTTTAAGCTATTCAGAGAGTTTATAGGTTAAAGTAGTCTATGTTATTAAGGTAGTTTGAGCGAAAAATCACTTCACCTAGAATTTGACGAATTTGGCCTCATTTTAAAGAAATAACTCTCATCTTTCCAATGATATAAAAATATCAACCCCTTACCGAGCTACTTTTCGAGCGATTTTCCTGTAAATATAAGCTGTTTTACATGGGATAGATTATGGCTGAGCGCTCCAGAGGGAGAATATTGAAGGAAATAAGAATTTATAACGTCTAGATTTCGTCAAAAAACTAACGGTGGATAGATTGCATATTTTCTCAAGTATTTATAAAAAATAATCTATTACTCGCCACATTAAATTTTACAGAATCGCAAAAAAAACCTGCTATTTTGAAGGGTTTTCAGCCGTTCGGCGGGAAAAAATGAGTCAAGTTAGAGACTTATGTAACTTTATTTATTTAATTACTGAGATTTTTGGGTATATATAGCTATATCTTTGCGCCATTAATATCACTATAATTATTTCATACTTCTTCCAGACACTGAAATCAAAGAATAAAATTTGAGTATGGTCTCCACTATGATTAGGGATCTATCTCGCTCAAACCACCTTAAGTGTCATTTGTGTGAGTCACACCCGGAAAAAGTATTTTTCCAATCAGAACAGTGCTAGTTAATTTTTAATTGAATATTAAGTTGTAAATTACATTATTTTATGGCTAACTAAAAGTGCACTCCAGTATATTTTAGTTGAAGTGCATATTTGATGTGAAAATTTAAAAATAAACGATCATAAGTCACACCCGGAACCAATGGAATGGCTGATTGATTTCACTAATGATACCCAGCAAAAACTGCTATAAGGCGAGGCGATGAATATAAATAAGTGAGAGAAAGTTTAATGCTTAAGTTTGTATTGAATAAACGTAGTAACTTACTAATTTACTGATTTTCAGGGAGATCGTTACGACGAATGTGGTACCAGGGGAAAACCACACTGGGAAAAACACACGCTTCCAAGCGAAACTTCGGCATGCTCGCACGAAAATGGTGGTCTTCTGGCTTCTGCTTTTCTTCCCTCCATGCCTGACCTAGAATCTCTTGGAGAAGTAGTGAAAACCCAAGTCACGTCCGCAGTACCCTTGGATGAGACACATGCCTGCCAAAGTGAGAGTGATCATTTGGGTACACCCGGATTCAGTAACGTCGCACGCTCCATTGTGCTGTCGCAGGGTAGATCCACAACACCCGTCAACGAGAAGCGAGGGATCGAGACATCCTCATCCATCCCCAAGTCCGCCGTGCACACGCAAACGAACACTTCTCTTAGGGCTGTGACCCTTGAGGAGATGTACCAGAGGTTTAACCGGGAAAAGATGCCGATCCCGTACCAACTCAACCGCAGTATCAGTCCGGGAAAACTGACGGAGATACTCATGGAACTCGACCGTCGTTCTCGTATTGTTTACCAACCCGAGTCTAACTCAATGAAGACGCCGCCGAACAGCCCAGAATCAATGGCCGATACAACCTTCCACACTGCCGATTCCCGAGTCTCTGCTGCTGGAAACAACTCCCCTGGTCCCTTAACTCCATCCCACTGTCCTCCGAGTTCTCGCAACCCTTACCTGGTAAGGATGCTCAGTAAAGACAATACAGCCGCGGTGGCTGCATCACCGAACGAAAAGTTTAAACTAGTGAAGAGTAAAGTTGATTCTGGTTTGCCTAAGGCCGGTGTTTGTTCATTCACCCTGGTTGCCCCCGCCCACTCCAACCAAACCAGCCGAGAAGGGAAGAGGAACAGGTCCGATGTAAAGACGCAAGACCACGCCCCGTCCAAGAAGAGGAAAGTGGTTGTTCGTCCCTATGCAACCCCAGCCCGGCCTCTGCGAAGCAGAGTTCCTTCTTCCATTATCAATAGCCCTAGATCTATGCGCCGCAGGAACCCGTCTGTAGTGTATAAAGGCTGAGGCATCAGACAAGATTGAGTGACTGTGGAGAGCTCACTTAAGGTTTTTAGCAACATTAAAACAGCTCCGAAGTCCTTGTCAGTGTCTCCTTTTGATGTTGACCTTGTGAAACTGATTGTGATGCTTATAAAACGATTTGAGATGTAAGCATGTGTGTAAGCAATGAGACAAGAATCTTGGCAAAATATTATTTTATTAATTTTTATCTCTTGACTGGAAAAATTAAGTTTGTGGAGATCTTTATAAGTTACCCTCAAGATTTAATCATAACACAGAGGCTTTTTTGTTTACTAGTGGATGGGCGTGGTGTCATGTTTGAGCTCAGAATATACCGGGCCTGTGTATTTGGAGAAAAGAATAGAGGGAAAAAGATTATTTTGTAATCTATTGGCTGCCCACAAATGGCAGCCTGGATATTTTATTTTTAATTCATATATTATTTTAATTTCATTTTTTGCTTTTCTTTCTTAATTTCGTTAGTTATCGTTGCAGTTTTATTTCTTTTGCCAATTGCATTTTTATTGAAAGTATTATCATTATTTTTTTAAATAACTTTTCATATTTGATTTCTTTGCATGGTGATAATATCAGTTTTTTATTATGAAGATGAAACTTATGATATTTGTGGCCACAGTTTTAGACTTATTGTTGCACATTTATTTTTACGGTAAGTACGTGGCCTTTTGCTACTTTGGTAAACATATTTAAACGTAATTTATATCATTATAGAGGAGAATGAATACTGACTTATCTCTTTGCCAGTATTAACGATTTTTTAAATTCATTTGAAAACCTGTTTCATTATAATATTACTTGTGAATTTACAGTTGTTGTAATTAAATTTTGCTTGAGGGTTATACAGATTGTAGAAGTTTATTAAAATTTAATGGTTTTCATTAGCACTAGAGTTTGTTCTTTCTTGTGAAACTCAGGGTTATTATGTATGCACACATACGTAACTTTGGTAAGAAGCTTCTAGGTTAAATATCTTAATCTAGTCGCACGAATTGTACAAACCATGCCATTATGTAACTTTCTGCCGATTGTTTTTCATCAGTTTCCATCCTAATTTTTGAAATCCGTGAAATGTTTTGAAAATAATTGAAAGTCATGGAATGGGATACCAGTTTACTATTGCAGATAATTTGAAGCCAATTGTTGGTAGTTGTCATTAATGGGTGGCCAGTTATCGTCGCTGTACGTGATTGTTGTCGTTAGCTTGGAATGTTGGTGTATTTATAGATGTTTGAAATTATACACCTGAGATAGGGAATCCTCAAATTTATAGGTTTCTCCAGGCATGATGGTTGTTTGGAAGAGGAAAACAGGTTTCATCATTTGATAATTTATGGATGTCCTTCGTAAGAAGCTTACGGCAAGGACTAACTGTAGTTAAAGCAATGGGTTATTATAAATGAAAAGGAAAACTTTGTTATATTCCACCAATTTATTTTCCGGTACAACTAGTTTCGACGCAGCTGCGTCATCTTCAGGTACAAAGAGTAAAATCAAAAACATGTTTCATATATACCATCCAGGGTAGGCGTTGGGGAGGTGAGGGGGGAGGAAGAAAGTAGGTGGGAGGTGGTGGAAAACCTCAAGGAAGCAATGTAGTGTTGTGAAAGGAACCCTTTCCCCCCTCCTAGAAGCCTCTCTGACCCTCACGGAAAAAACAGTAGCCCGTAATGCTTCCCCTCCCCCCACTCCCACGGACACCCACCGCTACCTTAGTCCCCAATGACTAGAGATGGGAAAATTGGCGTAATTTTCCATTATTTTTCAGTTTTAAGCATTAAACAGAGAGTGTATGGTTAAATAAGAATGCCATTAGCAAAAGGAAGGGGATGCGATGTTTAAGCCATACCTTATGTAACATTAATCTATTATATATTTTTAAAATTGTAAAAAGAAATACAGCAGCAACACGCAATCTGGCTTTCTTTTGTCAAAGTATGATAAATTTTCAAGAAGAATATTCTACTAATAATTACTCAATAATGTTATAATTTAAGTAAAATATCCCAAAAATGAGTTGTATATGCTTCAATTTAAAATTAAACACGTTGGAAATGTGGACTAGACTTAAAAGAACATGTTGGGAATTTATCTGTATGAAAAATTATCTCAAACATAGGTGAATTATCTAGAAAATTACCGAAAATTACGGTAATTTTCAAGGGGCGCGGTAAATTACGAAAAATACCATGGTAATTTTAAAAGTGGCCCATCTCTACCAATAACCCTTCAAAACTCAAAACTTCAACCTGCCAACGGTCATCCGCCGCCCCCCCCCCTCCCTCTCCAACCCCCTCCCCCACCCGCTCACAACACTACATTGCATCCTTGAGGTTTTCCACCCCCTCCCACCTACCTCCTTCCTCCCCCCCCCCAACGCCTACCCTGGATGGTATATATGGATCATGTTTTTGCTTTTAGTCTTTGTACCTGAAGATGACGCCGCTGCGTCGTAACTAGTTGTATCGGAAAAAAAATTGGTGGAATATAACAAAGTTTTCCTTTTCATTTATAAAATGAGCTTCCACAAGGTTGACTCTGAGACGATGGAAATAATCTATGGGGTGTTGATCATTTTAACTTGAAGAGTAATCTGTGGACAGGCATTCAAATGCTCATTAACCTTTTTAACTCTTTGGATAGTTTAATCGTCTCTGAAAAATGTGTTTGCGTGTAATTAATTTTTTTTTACTTTGAAACCAAAGAAAGCCTGATATTTGAGAAAGGCTTACGCTGGCTAACCTGTATTTGAATCACTTTCACACCTCATTGCTGGTCTGGAATTTTGAAGGTAGGTACCCTGTAAAATCAAAATTATATTCCGAAGGTACAGGAGGCGGAAGTATCAATTCTGCAGCTTAATTTGTCATATATTTATTGAGATCCGAAAATTTCCTTTTGTCCAAAGAAGCTCATACATTAATGCTTATACTACAGCATATACAGGTATAAGGTAACATTGGCCCTACCTTCGTCATGTTGCATTTCCAAAGACCAAGGTTTTATCTGTAAAAAGTTGCATAACTGTGAAGCGAGATGATTTATCAATTTTTAATTACTTATTTGTCAGACAAAGTTACTTAAAACATACTGCATGCTCCCGCATAACAGCTCAAGTTTCATTCATAGAACTTCAGTCGCCGTTGTCAGAACTCTTCCCGTTGATATTAATCAGACATTAAGTGAGTTGCTTTTTTCATAGGTATATGTTGGGAATGTCACCAACAGGAAATATGACTTTTAGGTCGTACAGTTAGCACAAATCTGTTAGTTGCGTTCTAAGGAGCGTGAGACAATACGCGACAATTTTAAGGTTGCATACCTGGGATAGTTTCCTGAGATAACATGCAAGGTAGAAGAACTCCGGTAAAACTATTGCTTTAAAAAAAGTTGTTTTCGTGGATTGCCATAATTTTATCAACAGTGGCAGAGAGAATGCCCTCAAATGTAGAGGGATTCTTCGAAATGAGAAGGAATATAATTTTTTTCCAGTGAAGTGAAGTTTGATCTTAGGGAAGCTCAATTTTTGTTTCCATATGTATAAGAAAAAAATGTGTTGCCAGTTAGTAATTTAGCTAAGAGTACCTACTCCAAGCGTAGGGCCCAAGAATAGCTTAATTGAAGACAGCAATCTTGAAATGTCCCCGAAACGCATAAACAATAATCATGAAGCAGTAGTCGTTGCAGTAGTTAACTGCCGTAGTTTAAAAAATAAGATTCCAGAATTTCACCACCTTATTCATAGCACGGAGTGTAACGTCACTGGCACAGAAATTTGGCTGACGGAAGATATTTCTGATAGTGAAATTTTTCCAAAATCATTCAACGTTTACGGAAAAGATAGGTCCAACCGAACCGGAGGTGGAGTATTTATAGCTGTAAAGAAAACCATTGTCAGCCAAGCGGAAATCGTCCCAGATACCAGCCTTGAATCTGTATGGTGCTCTATTAGATGCCCTAAATAAAAAACAGTATTCGTGTGCGCATACTACAGGCCACCTAACACCGACGTCACCTCAATTTTAGAACTCGAAACACAAATAAAGAACATCACATCCAGGAACAACGAAAGAAATTTAATCATAGGTGGAGATTTCAGTACGCCCTCTATAGATTGGAGAATCTACAGTTACATATCAGGGGGAAGAGACAAAGATATATACGAGTCCCTGCTGTACACGTTCTCATCAAATGCCCTACATCAGATAGCTACGACGCCTAACAGAGGGGACAACATTCTTGATTTATTGGCAACAAATATACCGCAACAAGTAATTAAGGTAAAAAATGTTGAGGGAATTAGTGACCATAGAGTAGTTACCGTAAAGTTCTCTTTGAATATCATTAAAAGTTTAAAACAAAGAAGAAAGTTCTACATTTAAAAAAAAGACGATTTCAATGCGTTCAAGAGTCATCTAAAAAATTCTCTTTCCGACTTCCAGGAATCAAGCGTAAAGTTAGACACGGTGGGTAGTTGGAAAGTTTTCCTTTCGATCGTACATTCGGGGATAAGAAAATATATTCCAAGTAAAGTAAAAAAAGAGGGCAGCAAACCAAGATGGTACAATGCAGAAGTGAGAAAATCGTTAAGACGTCAGAGAGTATGCCACGCCAAGATGAAAAAATACCGTACGGATTTGTCCACTGGTGATCACAATTTAATAATTGAAAAATACAAATTGTTTAAAGCCACTACAAAGGAAGTATTTCGGCATGCATTCATGGATTTTAAAAGAACATTAGTAGAACAGTTACAGGATAACCCAAAATCATTTTGGTCATATGTAAGGGAAGTTCAAGGCAATACTCCAACAGTTATTCCCCAACGAAACGAAAAGGGTGAATTATTAACAAGCAGTTCGGACAAAGCGAACTTATTAAATTCCTACTTTCAAAGTGTGTTCACCAAGTCATCACAGATTACATCCGTAAAGGTAAATGATCACCTCCAGCAAAAGATGCCGCCTATCGATATTTGCACTCACGGAATAGAAAACGTGCTAAAATCTTTAAGTCCAAATAAATCCCCAGGTCCTGAAGAAATTGCTGCCTGCGTGTATAGAGAATTAGCGTGTGAAATAGCACCCTACTTGCAGAATATATTTAGTAAATCCATCAACGAACACAAAGTAACCATGGACTGGAAAATTGCAAATGTCACTCCCATATTCAAAAGCGGTGATAAGGAACAGCCATCCAACTACAGACCGATATCTCTGACATCTGTATCTTGCAAAGTCCTTGAACATATAATCGTAAGTTCAGTTATGAGACACCTCGATATGCAGAACTTGTTAACAAAAACGCAACACGGATTCAGAAAGAGAAGATCTTGCGCAACTCAATTAGCACTTTTTGCCCACGATATGTGTGTCCAGGAACGGCACATAGTGACTTGTGTTGCGGTGAACATAACGTTCCAGTTGATGCAATTTTTCTTGACTTTAACAAGGCATTTGATAAAGTTTCCCACAGTAAGCTACTCATGAAATGAAAATCCTACTGGTTAGACGACGACGTAATTTCCTGGATAGAGAATTCTTAAGCAATCGCGTGCAAAGGGTTGTATTAGATGGCGCTATCTCTAATGAAGTAAAAGTCACATCGGGTGTCCCACAGGGAAGTGTTATAGGCCCACTTCTGTTCCTTTTGTACATAAACGACATCGGTGAAACAGTTGAAAGTAAGCTTAGATTATTTGCAGACGACGCACTGGTGTATAGAGAAATTCGTAGCATCACTGATAAGCAAGCGTTAACTAAGGACCTCGAGGCAAAAGAGGAGTGGTGCGATGCGTGGCAGCTAGAATTAAACCTGAAAAAATGCGTTGTTGTGAATTTTTGGAAACGGAAAAACGCTCCTTGTAACAGCTATTGCATAAAAAACAGCGAATTATAGACTTTAGAATCGGTTAAATACCTCGGAGTTAAACTGACTAATGATGTCTCGTGGAGTAAACATATTCGAGAAATACCAAATTAGATTCCAGTATCTACAAGTTTTCAGCGAGTGTCGGAAGCATTGAAGGACAAGCAGTTTTGGCCCAAAGCTATCTTATTTTCCCGCGCTACCGTTTTTCTATTGACCCTTTTCTTTTTTTTTTTCGGAACAATTTTAATGTTATATTCAGATATCACCTTTCCTACTCGGTGAGTTACGTTCATTAACTCTTGGAAAGAGTTTTAAAACTGGAGTTTTGATGATCTCTCGGTGATATTGACCCATCAGATCGTACTTCATAAAAACATAACATTTTGAATGACTCTGCATTTAACTTCAATAAAACCGTGAAAATGGCAATTTTCGGCGTCAAAATCCGTAAACAATCGTGAATTTGACCTCATTGAACGAGTGGCCACCATGTTTACAATCATGGAAACCCTGGTAGTCAAACGCAGAGACTGCCTTACTTCCCCGTGCAGAGCTATATCGTAGACAATAGACATTTCCACTGAAAGGAGTCTGCTCAACTGCCAACATGTTTCGCTACTACTCTAAGCCACTGAGGTTACCCAGCGCAAAATCGGATGCATGAAAAAGGTAGCTTTAGATCCCTGTGCTCCCCGCTGTCCCTGGGCGGGCCGACTGGAGTTCGGCCGCCCTGAGTAGTAGGCCCCTTCTCGGGGCGGGCGTCGGTGCTGTGACCGGGGTGGTCGTTTTCCCTGCTGTGCCCCGCTGGCGTGGCGGGTGCTGCTTCAAGCCCGTCGGTCGCTGTTGGTGCACGATGAGTCCGCCTCCGCGGGCGATGACGCCGGCGTGCAGCATCGCGAGACAGGTGGCCAAGGAGAGGATGGAGAGGAATCCTAGGGCGGCGAGACCCACCCTCCGCCTCCAGCGTCACTCCGTCTCGAGGTGTACCTGGCGACTGCCGCCCCTGGCGACCCTTAGGGCCGGCTCAGCGGCCAGCAACAGGAGGAGGTCCTGCCTGAGGTCAGGAAAATAAGCGGCGACGTCAACGTCTAAAAACGGGTCATCTAGAATCAGGATGGGCTGTGGACAGTCAAAAAGGTGAGAAAAGACAGTTTTATACGACACTTCAGCGCTGAAAATATGTCGAAAACTCAGAATCAAATTCTGAAACCGTAATCAAATTCGATGCCTCGGAACCTGGGTTTACACGATGCTAATTTCAGTACGCAGTGGCGTTGTCCAGATATTTGCAAAATTTATTATCCATCCCAAATCTGATGCACGCAGAAATATTTAAATGCTAAGTTCAAAGAAGGAATATTTATTATGACCGACTTTCCGAGGACCTTTTGATATTGCGCGGCCTGTTTCTCTTTCACCGGGCGAATTAAAATCAAGTTGTCGTTGGAACAAATGTTGAGATACTAACGAAAGCATTATTTAAAATACGTATTGTGTCTACGGGATATCATTTTTCACCACTTAAGTTTTATGGATAGAGGATATTCTGATCTTAATATGAAAAAATATTTAAAAGCCATAACTGTGCTGCACTTAAAAAAATTAAAGAAAGCCGTTCAAACGAATTTTCCGTTTGCTGGGAAATGTCATGAATGAAATTAAATACTGATTAAGGGTTGATGACCGGGGCTATAGTGAAGTCCGGGTTCTATTTCCGTTTGAGGGATATGAGTTTTTATTGAATTTTCTCATGATAGTGGCAAATACTGGCAGATGATCTGACATTGTGTATGTACATACCAAAGAGGTGAAATTTGCTTGTGGCAAATACTGGCAGATGATCTGGCATTGTGTATATACCAAAGAGGTGAAATTTGATGTGTATAAAAATAGTATAACTTGACCAGAACTCAAATCCGGATCCCCCAATTGTGTCGACCATGTTAGTACCCAGACTTGTTACCCATCGACATCTTATTTCAAGGTGAATTTCAGAGGGAGTGTAGAGAGATTTCCTTTTGGTGTATTTCTTTGCATGCGTACATCTTTCTGCGAAACAAGTCATTTGTGCATTTCGCAGTGATATTGTTGTCTAGTCACGTTGAATAAACTGTAAGAAATAGAAAAAGCAAGCTATTCTCACCGGCATGAATGCAGAAAGCAGTAGTGCTCGATGTTCGCCACATCGGCCAAGATCCTGCCAATCAAATTTTATTAGTCTCCATCGTGCATGGGTAATATGACCGACTATCCTAAGTCTGAATTGAAGCAAAGAGTAATTTTGTAGGACTATTAAAAATCCTAAATGGTGTCCCAGGGACCACCTGTCTCCATCAGGTAACAAAGCTCTGTCAATACTAATAATCCCACACTCGGAATGGATGAAGGACCCATGACTTTGATTTGGGAATTATTCTGTCATTGATAAGAGATTATTTTCTCCGCGTGACGGACGCAATACCTCCTCTGTCAAAGATTAGATTCAGAACAGAGTCGGGAAGAAGTAGTGGAATCCTTATGAGATAGGATTGGAAACTGAGTTAGAACGCGTGCAGCGAAGATCGTCAAGATATGTTAAAGGCCGTTATTATAATCTCGTTAGTGTTACTGACCTTTTGCAGCAACTGGGATGGGAAAAGCTTTCAGACCGTCGATTAAGATTTAAACTCAATCTATTATGTAAATTCCAAACCGGTCTATTCTCTAACGACGTTAATAATATTTTACGAAATCTGACATACTACGGTAGATCAGATCATGAGAAAAAAATTAGGGAACTAGACTGCAGAACGGACAGATTTAAAATGTCATTTTTCCCACGAACAATTAGGGACCATAACAGCTGCCAATGAGACTTTTATCTAGGTTTGTCGATAGGTAGTGTAGCTCTTAGTAGTAGTAGTACTCCTAATACTTGAATCCTTATGTTACCTAGTACATACTAACAGCACGCCTTGCATGTTTTCTACATGGGTCTTGAGTCTCTGTCCATCTGTGTAGTTGTAGAATGCATGTATATTGACGGTCACTCTCCATTGTGATGACATCTGTAGTGTAGTAGTGCATGCTTGTGAGGCTTCGCCTCGTGACAAGCATTAGCGATTTATGCTAATGCATAATTAGTCGTAGTTACACTAACTCTAAGGTATAGTGTAATGCATTTTGGTGATTACTCACCCCCTGCCACACACCCCAGAGGTGGCTTGCAGGGTATTTTGTAGATGTAGCTTTTGACTTTCTTTTTCCAACTCAGAAGTATTTGGCAGGAACCTCGTCATTTCTCGAAGCGCATTGAATCTGCGGTACAGCGGGTATTCCAAAATCTATGCGTCATTTACGACAGAAAACCACTCCAGCGCATTGGAGCTTTACTCAGGTTACCGCGACTTCATCGAGGTTCTTATCGATACATGGAAAAGCAGAGAAGACTGCGCATCCAGAGATTTGTTTTAGCGTTAAAAGAGATTTATTCGCATTTTATAAGAGTAGAAACTAAATTTGATTGTTTCAGGCTTGACTTCGTGGAAGTGATAGATGTATCCATTTTTAATAAAAAACTTTGTACTTTTCCACACTTTATTTCAAAACTGCGACCGGTTTCACCATAATATGGCATCTTCTGGCACATTCTGAAGCTTAGGCCATACATACAATATATAACAGAGAAAGTTAAAAATGGTGGGGGTTTGAAATGGGGGAGAGAGGAGCAGGGTGGTTGGGGCATGGCAGAGTGAGAAGGGGTAGTGGAAAAAAACGAGAGGAAAGGAAGGAAAGTGAATTGGGGGAATTCCCCCCACCCCCACCATTTTTAACTTTCTCTGTGTATATATTGTATGACCTAAGCTTCAGAATGTGCCAGAAGATGCCATATTATGGTGAAACCGGTCGCAGTTTTGAAATAAAGTGTGGAAAAGTACAAAGTTTTTTATTAAAAATGGAGAGTAAAAACTGTTTAATTGGTTACAAACGTGTGTGTGCCTTCTAATAAAAATGGGTTACGTTGTTTTTTTCCCTCATTCTTTTAAATATATATGTGTCAAAAGGAATTAGCATGAGTAAATACCTTAGTTTTTTTTAAATAGTTTGTACGCGCGAATTGCATCAATACAGAATAGGATCGACCGAGGAAACCATAACATTTATGATTTATATTAAAAATTATAATCTTAAGTTGTAATTACCTCATTGAAATTCGACCGATTATGTATATAATTACTGATATTAAGAGCCCATCTCTCAGTGTTTGCGTTTAAAACAGTGTAAGTTATGCCTTGAATTAAAGCAATTTAGGTTTTCCGTTTAACATTTACCGTTAACAGCATATCAAAGCTGCCACCATTGGTGTTTTTTCCTATCCAAACGTTAATAGCTGCAATGTGTACAAAAAAGTCAACATTACTGAACACATATTCTTAATTAGTTTAATCGGAAGGACACCTGGAATACCTTTTTAGGGAAGAAATCGACTTCCCGATAGAAAATATGTATAGTTGAAAATAGCATCGGTGGTTATGATTGTGTAATAAAATACTCATAATACCACTGTATGATATTTTATGAGTAAGTATCACCCTCTGTCGCCGAAACAGTTAACTTGAACCGTTGAACCATACGGCTTACGCACTGCACACTGGAGAGCCATTACTTCTCTTGGTGTCCCTAATTCAGGCCCAAAATCGATTATCAATACACCAATTCGCCAGATGTACCCGAAAAATAGTTTCCAGTTAATGTAATTTTCTGCTACAATCAGCCATTTCCATATAAAAATAAAAAATGAAGGTACTCACAAGTTGTCGTTCACCTAATCGAGCGACTTGCGTCATCGAAAACCCGATACACTCCCTGATTTCAAGATAGCGGTTCATTGATAGAGAAATATGTCGATGTGAAAGTTATATGACTGGTATAAAGTGGGAATCAATTGGGACAGAGTATCCCAGAAAAGGAAGTAAAATATTCATTGATCTGCCCAAAGGTTTGTGTGTTCAACGTTCATGTGTGGAGCCAAGAGTGGGGACTCGAACTTAATCTGAGCAAATGCACGGCGGTACATTTCTTGCGGAGGTCCTCTAACTATCCCCATGTATATGCTGTGGATGGTGTTAACATAAAGGCGACAGATGAAGTGAAGTATCTGGGAGTTACGATAACCTCGAACCTATCGTGGGGAACACATAAGAAATATTTGTGGCAGAGCTCTGAAGAAGCTAGGATTCGTCAAGCGTATTGTGGGAAGATTTTCGGATGAAAATGTAAAAGAGAGGTGCTATTTCGCACTCGTCCGGCCACACCTTGAATATGCAGCGACCATATGGTATCCGGTGCAGAAATACTTAATTCGGGAACTTAATAAAATACAAAGGAAAGCTGCGCGATTCGTCAAAAACTGCTACGGGCGTACAGACAGCGTTACACAGATGTTAAACGAATTAGGCTGGGAGCCGCTAGAGACTCGGAGGCTGCGCGCTAGGGTTAGATTACTTGAGTAATTAAGAATAGATATCTTTCAGAGCGACACGGAGAACATCATATTAGAACCCCACTATATTTCCAGGTCCGACAGAAACGATAAATTAAGAGAGATATTTTGCCGAACGGATAGGTATGGGAATTCGTTTTTCCCCCGAACAATTCATTCATTCAATACAGTAATTTACCGGTTAGAGGTAGGTTGTGATGAAAGTCAGAGAATATCCAACGAACTCTTACACGTGCTGTGCTCTTTCTACCTCTTGTATTTCTTTCTTCTCATCTCAGCATAAGTCCTACCTTTCTTCATCCCGTCCATAAAACCGATTCTCTTCCTTCCCCTTCCCCGCTTACCCAACATCCTACCCTCTATCACGACCTTCAGCAAACCATCGTCCCTCATTACCCCTTCCAGCCACCTACCCTGCCTTCCCCTAATCTCATCTATAAGTTTCCTCTCCTCGCCCACCATGTCAAGCACTTCCTCATTTGTCTTCCTTTCCGTCCAACGCACCTTCTCCATCCTCCTCCACACCCACATCTCAAAAGCCTTCAGCCTATTTTCGTCTTCCTTTCTCAAGGTCCACGTTTCCGCCCCATACAACGCCACACTCCATATCAAGCTCTTTACTAGCCTCTTTTTTACATCCTTACTTAAGGTCCCCGTCATCAGCTCCCTTCTATTATTGAACGCTTCCTTCGCTAGCGCTATTCTCCTCCTAATGTCTTTGCTACTATGTCCTCTTTCTTCTAGCGTACTACCCAAGTAATTAAATTGTTCAACTTGCTCCAGTTTGTGACTTCCTACTCTTATTACCAGCTTCGCTTTCTTAGTACTACAGAATCTCATTACTTTTGTTTTCCTATTATTTATCTTCATTCCGTATTTCTCACACTGCTTTTCCAGTGTATCTACTAAAGTTTGCAGTCCTTTCGATGACCGACTCACCAACGCCTGGTCGTCTGCGAATCTAACCGACTTTATCCACTGGCCTCCTACTTTCATTCCCACGTCTAGCTCATCCCATGCCTCTATTACCATTTCCTTAGCATAGATGTTAAAAAGTAAAGGCGATAACGGGCACCCTTGCCGCACCCCGCGACCTATAACTGCCCACCCTGATTCACCGTCCGCTACCCTTACATGAGCCCTCTGCCCCATATATAAGTTTCGGATGAGTCTCCTATCACGCCAATATATTCCTATTTTCCCCAGTATCAGCATTAGTTTCTCCCAGTTTACTCTGTCAAACGCCTTTTCGAAATCTACAAAACAAGCGAAAACATCCTGATTATGCTCTATGTTTCTATCTATAAGTGTCCTCATTACCGCATTCGCATCTCTGGTTCCCCTCCCCTTCCTAAACCCAAATTGGTCATCGCCTAAATAGCACTTTGCTCTGCTCTCCAACCTTCTATTTAGTATTCTAAGCAACACTTTTGCTGCGTGCGAAATTAAACTGATTGTTCTATACTCCTCGCATTCTGACGCTTTCTTCTTCTTCGGGATAGGTATTAATACTGTTTTCACGAAATCCTCTGGCCATTCTCCTTCCTCGTAGATCCTGCGAATAAGTTCGAAAAACGATTTTCTCCCCCTACTACCTAGATTCTTCAGTAGCTCCGAAGGTAGGTTATCGGTTCCCACGGCTTTTCTACCCTTCATCTCTCTTAGTGCCCTCTCTATTTCACTCTCAAGTAACTCTGGTCCGAGGTTATCTTTATCAATTGTTCCTTCGTCCTCTAGATCTAGGCTAAGGGGTCTATTCTCACTGTCATATAGCTCCTCTACGTATTCTCTCCACCTTTCTTGGATATCTTCCTGTTAGATTAATATCTTTCCTGTTTTGTCCTTAACCTTTGGTATCGCTTGACCTCTCTTACCACCCGATAACATTTTCACCTTGGCGTACAAAGCGCCCACTTCCCCCTCCTCCTGCATCTTTTCCATTTGCTCACATTGTCCCTTCCACCAGTTTTCTTTTGCCCGATTGGTCACTCGCCTGAGTTTATAAGGGACTTTAATAAATGCTAGGTGTAGTTTCATTAGAGCGTTTCCTTTTTATATGTAAACGGCTGTTGTCCTAACACCCTCCGCCACACGCCTATTGAGGCGGCTTGCGGGGTAGTATGTAGATGTAGATGAAGGTCGATTCTAAAGGTGAGCACTATTGATTATACTACGTTCAAATGTGCGTTTAATTCACTGATTCAGGGAGAAATTCCACATTCTATTTTTAAATCTCCTGCTATTTTCTGCGAAGTTTCGGCGAAGTCAAAATAGAATTGTAAAGATCTAGTTCGAGGGTGGTCGTAGAGGCCTTACTCAGATTTGAACGCAGGGCCTTCAGGTCCGCAGACTATCGCTCTCCTCTATGGGGTAACACGCCGAATAAGTTATGTACAAGTTGTTATTTCTTTTGGCCGAAAGAGTAGATCCAAAGAATTCCATCACAACCTTGGCTAAATGAGATATTTGGATTCCCAGAAGGAAATCAGAAGTGACTTTTAAAAATAGTATTCAGAAATGGACTTATACGCTCTCATAAACTGAGAAGTAAAAATGCTTGAAACGTCGTCTCTCGACTGGACCTACTATTAAGTAGAGTACTGAGGGGTCGCCAATAATCTAAAAGAAAATTGGTTTATTCGCTTTTTGGTAAGTGAATCCTCTTAGCAAGAATTCGTCCCACCAAGTTTATTTTGCATTGACATAAAGGTCACAAAATTATATGCAAAATATTAATATTAATCTTACTATTTGATATCCTCCACCAGGGGTTACATCACTCAAAAATAAGGTATGTAGCATTACAGAATTTACTTTGACTTCGGAACCCCAACTCGCTGCGGGTTAAAAGAAGCTGTGATCATGTTAATTACTCCAAGGCTATCTCGCGAATGTGGACCTTATATAAGTATCCCTATTTTTGCGATGCGTAAAATGTATTACCGTTACATATACACATTATTATGGAGTTTGAATATACCCGGTTGCAGCTGGCTTTTTCTTTGCTGCCGAGTTGTCGGAAAATGACCAATTTCCATTGATTCCCGCGTACACCGCATTCGGACACCGAAATGTTTTGCGTTAATGTTTTCCACCACTGTACTATACTGTTTACAAAGCATTTGAAACGAGCTTCTCTGAACCAGTTGAATTGACATTATTAGCTATAGTCATTAGAAGCAATGAAGAGCCGATAGATTTAAAATGGTAGATTCCAGTTCCACCACCGGCTTTCTATGGGAACTTTCGATTCGCCTGCTGTCCTGTGATTAGTCGTTGGGTCCAAGAATCGGATAGAATATAAATATCGTTTTTATTTCTGTTTTCATTACCGATGATTTGATTATTTCATCGGAGACGAAAACACGCTTTACGCGGTATCATTTTAAACATATCTACTGATGTCATATCGATTTTCAGCACTGAAGAAAGGACCTAAACAGCCACACTGAGGAATGTGATGGAAACATGGATGCAAAATATGCATTGTAAAGTCTTGGAAAATATTAACGCAGAAGTTTTGAAAAACTTCTTTACAAATTCTTTCGTACATTTTTGATGGACTGGGGACCTTGTATTGGTACTAACGTGGAATACTTGAAGTTAGGGGTCTTTTTCCCGCTTATTAGATCCACTCAATGAATAGTATCAGATTTCTCGGTTATGCAAGGTAGGTTCACTCTGAGACCACCTGATCAATGTTACAGAGCGTAGCGTTAAGTTTGGCCAGGGCTATGCTTTAACACAGCTCTCGCAAAATCTGATGGCTAACGTATGTATCTTCTGAAAGTGTTGTCGCGCAGGGTGTTAGTTTGGTGGTAGTGGTAGTAGGCAGGGACGGAGGGGTGACTGTGGAATGTAAATGAAAAAGTCTTGATCTCTGAAAGTCTGATTTGCCGTGGAGTTATAACAATAGGCACATTGAAAACAGAATGGTCTAAATAAATACAAGCACACAGCTACTACCTAATCACCTGCTGTGACGGCTTTGTAAGAAATAGATCTTTCCCGTCCCTTAATCGTCCACTGGATATTAGGCACCAACTTTAATGAGAATTGGAACTGAATTAAGCGCTATCAAGTAAAAGAGAGTAAAAAGGAAGCCAATATTTTATGCTCTATGGTTTGGCTGTTGGCGGTAATAGATTATAGATCTGTGATCGTAGGTATAGAGGATGAGAGAGCAGTACAGAAGGATAACCTCGACCCGGAAATACTCGACAGCGAAATGGAGACGGCATTACGAGTTATGAAGGTAAGGAAAGCGTTGAAATAATATCGCTTCGGAATTACTAAGAAAATAAGGCAATAACGAAATACTAACTTTTCCGACTCTATGTTTAGCATCAACGAGAAAGGAATATGGCCGGAGGACTTCGTAAAAACAGTGTTGGTTTGGCTCGACCGCCAACTGAGGTAATAAGGTTTGGTCATTAGGATGTATATTGAAGGATTATTTGACCAGTGCATTGGTCCATTGCAATGGTGTATTGATGAATAGAAAACAGAACTCTTAATGAAAGGCACCATGGGATCCATAATTTTATAAGCTTCTGTTCTGTAAGGCTGATTTTGGGAGCATAAATATACTGCACGAGGCTTTGATGTCAACAGCGACAGTTCTGTGATTTCCCATCATTTCACTTCCAATCGACTATCTTTAATCGTTACTGTCAATGATTAACTTAAAAGAAAAGGAAGATAAGTTTTGGTGCGGACAGAGAATGACTCGCAATCGTATTATAGAGCACAGCTTATCCCTGCGATGCCATTTCCGCACATATTCTCTTGAAATTCTCTCGTTTAATCGGTCTAGGTGTTATTATAAATACGGCAGACAGCACTTTAAAACTTACTCCCGGTGCCTTGAATAGGTAACTTACTTGGAATTGATATCATACTAAGGCTCCGAAAATTTCCGGGTTTGTGTCATGGATTTGCTATGTACTTAAATTACCTTACTTCTTGATATCTCATGTATATGTGCGTAAAGTTTTATGGTTAAATAGATGTTGGGACCAGGATATATTTCATAAAATCAGACGGTGTGTTCCCTATGAACTTCAGTTCTCCGTCTATGCTGATGCCACGCCGTGGCAGTGGGCGGTGGTCTGCCCGCAGCTTGGAATTGAATACGCCGAAGTCCTGGAGCACCAGTTACCAATTTATTTCGCAGAAGCCACTGCAGCGTTAAAAGGTTTAGCGCACAATTTTAATAATTGTCCTGAATTCTGTAATATTTTGATGAACATTGACAATTGTTTTGTATGCTATGCAAAGGGGTAATGGCCTTATGTTTAACCATGATGAATATTGTAAGCTATATGTTGATTTAATAAAGAATCCGACGCGGTCAGCGTCCTGGAGGTTTGTGCCTACGGCCGCCAATCTCGCCGACCGTCCTTCCAGGACCGTTCTCGTGTAATATATGCCTAGGCCGGCCATCTTGGACGGCCGATGGTATATATACGCACGGGCACGGAACTGAGGCGGTTGAGTTGGAGATCAGCGGACGGTGGCACAAGCGCCCAATCTCTCCTGATAATTTTTGCGTCGAATTATGTTATTCCTTGGGTCTCAACTAGTAAAATCATATTTTATAATGCATAGTACATATAAAGCATAAATACGAAAGGCGTAGAATTTTGAAGGCCCGGCCACTAAATCTACAGGAAAGACAGGCCCAGCCAGGCAGTATCCTGACACCAGCCTCCAGGTCCACGAGAATCCATCTTAAAGCAGTCTACAACACAAATGACCAGCAACGGAAATAGCACGGCGCACAGTGGGCTGAAATCGAAAAAAGCTGACCAAAAGTCAAAAAGTGATTTTTTCAAGCCAGGAAGCTGAAACTTTGCATAAATATTTTCAAAAGATCTGTACATGCAATGATGCAAAGTATTTTCCTTAGTACTAAACAATTAACAATTTGCATGAGGTCAAAGTTGCACAAGTTTTGCAAAAATGGTCTACTCTCAATTTTCTCACGAAATCTTCAAAATCAAGACCTTGCTAAGCCTTTATGGGTAAAGAATTGGAATAAAAAGTGATGCAGTAAGATGAAACAGTTTGTTGTCTTTGTTTTAACGTAGTTTACTTACTTTTTTCTCATTATTTACCAAATATATCAAACAAAATGTCGGACCATCATTTTTGGTCTTTTAAAAAAAATATATGTAGAGAAATAGTTTAATGCTTAAAAATTTGAAGGATTCAATCTCCGAGCATATACAACACATTAGAGGGCGCATGCGCTATCCTTGCAATGCATTTTTTGTGGTGCCAGAGCAAGCTGGTGCATATTAACGTCAGACATGGTGGACAAACCCGTATAGGTGTACGCACTGGACCCCGGAAAACGCATTTTTTCATCCCAAGTTGATTATTTCATGCATACATGCAATGATAGCGGATTCATTAGACTTTGTTATTTGAGCAAATATTTTGGTTTAAAGTTAATGTTTTGCCGGTAAGGCACGACCATGTGCTTTCCTGTTAAAAACAAACAATTAATCGCCAATTTAGCCTTCTCCGCCGGTAACCTTTTCCTGTAAACTACCACATTCGTTTGCAATTTCAAATCCCCACTAATGACGCATGGGACGAGATTTATTTAAGTATTAAATATGCTTCTTTATCATAGCTTTTTAAGGCATTATCGGCAGCATTACCGTGTGTTGCTTCACACACCTTGGGGCTTGCTTCGGTGACATCTTTTCCCGCCGGCAGCGATTATATAGTATCCTCCGAGCATGTATGTACATGCTCGGAGGATACTCACATATTCCCCTTGTGCTATCGTGCCATATTGTTCCATCTAGGAACTCTATATATATTGTAACATCATTTTTTAATCTTTTGCTCATAGTGCACATTTCTCCTCAATAAAGCCAGGCGAAACAAAAATGTTTTCCGCATCCGAACGAATGCGCGCGATTTCCTTTCGTTTGTTTTGCGCTGGCAATGAGTCACAGCGAAATGTGGGTCAAAGACCGCGGCATACTCGTCGCGAACAGCCGCGCTTAGTTCAACGTCCGGCATGTCGGCAGCTCTATGTAATGAGAGCGCAAGAGATTACCTCGCCCGCCTCCTTATCTCCCGCAACTCCTTCAAGGTCACGACTTCTTCCAGCCCAGCGGCGTGGCCGTCGCTTCCTTCGTCCGACAGTCCTTCCGCAACATCCGCGGATCCCTTTAAATTTCCTGTTGACAGGGATTTCCGGCGGCACTGTGAGAAAAAAAAGAAGATGCATATTTTAAAGATAATTTGCGATGGAGAAGTGGAACTAAAAAACATCGTTGGCGCACACATATCAAGGCACAACGAACGCGCACCATGAAACCCGTTTCACACGACACTTGACCTAGCACGATGTCTAACGTCCTAGCCGGTACTTGGTATTGAGGATGGAATCCAGTATGCTTTGAGCCGTCTTCGAAGGCTTCTCGTGATCATTGAACTTGCATTGGCGAGGAATGTGGTATTGTCATTCATATCGTAGCTCATGTCCACCATAATTTTAAAATAAACCAATCAATGACATTAGGCAGCCAAAACAACTGTCCGGACATTTTCATCCATTGTTGATTTCTCGGCCAGAAAACTACTCGTCGCCGCAAGCAGGCACGTAGTCAGGGGGGGGGGCTTTAGGGGCTTCAGCCACGGCCCCCGAGATACTACTATGTATCTAGGGGGCCGTGCTTCAGCCCCCTCTGAAATTTTTTCCCCGTGCGGCGACTGCCTATCGCCAAGGGGACCACTATCGAAGGGGCACTCATACTCTGAGATAGACTTAGCAAAGCAAATTTCTGGCTACGTGCCTGGCCTCAAGGCGGTATAAGTGGCTCATTAAAAAAGTGAAGACCGCACAGTGACTGTTAAAGGTAACGTGATTGGTCGACAGCTACTAGGGGCCTGATTCTGATGCTTTCCCGATGTTCAACTTTTCCACCAAAACGTCATTAGTTTCCACCAAAACGTCATGACTTTCCGACACTACGTCATCATGTTCCACCTTCCACCATAGAATCGTTCACTACATCGTTCATCGTTCAATGACTGGTGGAAAGTCAAGCTTCCCTTCCACCCGTCATCCACTTGGTGGAACAGCGCTAGTGTCGTGTAGGAAACTTTCCGACGGAAGTAAGCGCGCGGAAGGTAGACATGGTTTTGTTCGCGTTTTCGAGGTAAGTTGGAAATCGGCATAAGTTTGTGACGCTCAGAAAGTATGATAGTGAGCGTGCTTTTTAGCCAGCATGGTGGTTCAGTATCATACGATACTGGAAAGCAATCATACTAGCGAGCATCCTCGAACTTGTGGTTGGTGATAAAACGCGTGAAACAGGCTTAGTACGAGAGAGCATAAAATCTATAAACCCCAACGCGTCATCTCAAGCTGGTGCAAATAGGTAGGGGACGCTCCTTAACTTTTATTCCAATGATGTTTGCTCCATTTTAATCCATTTTATTTTGGTCGAAAGAATGAATGGTTTATATTTTACTTATTTTAATTTGGAGAACAAAATTTAGAAAGACCAATTGCTTGACTTACTGTATTGCTGGTTTCATCAAAGCCGACCGACTATTTGCATTAAAATGTCTGCCTGCAACTCTAATTTAATGTCGTCAATCTCGGATGATGAATTGGATACGAGCAATTAAGCTAGAAATTCAGCCTTTTCAATGGGATAACGCAGATTTGACGAAATTCAGAGTTTGAAATTACTTTATCCCGCGTACCCACCATTACTTGGATCCGTTTGTAATAAAATATACCTAAGAAAGTATAAGAGTGAAATTAAACGTTATTTCGGAAGAAAAAAGTGGAAATTCTAAATATTTTTAGCAATTTTAACCTGTAGTTTGATTAATTCCTTGTTTTCTTTTTGAAGCAATCCCTATGAGGTAAAATTTGCTAATGTTCACCGATTGAATCATTATAATTATGACAGTCTATTAATTGTCCCGTGTCCATCTCGAATAGGCTCGTGCAATATCCATCATTCAGTCGATTAGAGAGCGTAAACGATCTCCATTTGTACCGTAGTTTCATGTCTGATCTACTCCAATCGTAGCTCTGCTGTTTTTCGTATTTTCCTCTGATATTAGACCATCTGGGGGGTTATTTTGTAATCTCACCTTTTTAATGACTCTTTACGGGAAGGCGGGAGATCCGTTTCGTTCTCTTAATGTTCGACTCATGATCGGCCGAGGTCCGATGGTGGCTCCATTTCACGTTCCTAACTACAGGTGAGATCACGGACTTAGAATTAACGGGTGAGATGGAACTAATGAAATTCGGAGCTAAATGAAACGGATCTAGAGTCAAAAGATACGGATTACGAGTCGAAAGAGCGGATGAATCAAATAAATAGACCGGTAGTTCACCACTTGAGAGCCGAAGATGGTCACGCTGCCTGGGTGGCGGAGGTGAACTACGAAAAATGACGTAATTTTCCACATTTTATGACGTATTCTCATATACGTGAGATTACAAAATAACCCCCCAGGGTATGTATCTTCACCATCTCCCATTGGCATTTATCGGAAGTCCTTTGGTTTCATTTGATTATTACGTATTATCATTGTATTTTGTATGATTGTATTGCCTTATTAGTCCTTACCATGTTGCTAATAAACCAATAATGAATAGTTAATGAAAGCTTGAAAGCATAGCTATTCCCGCTAAAGATATCTGTGTGACATATTAGAGAATGGCGGAGTTTGTATCGTTAGTGGCCCGATTCGGCGAGGATTACGGTGTAGAGCTGGTGTCCCACGGTCATTTAATTTGTACATTAATCTACTATATAACAGGCTAAGCGTACTTTCGTATGATTTAATTGCTAGGCGTAGTGATTCAGATGAGGGCCAATAGATGGCAAGCGAGCTCCCATACTAATACGTTCTCCACTAACTGACACATGGCGCGGGCGCATGCATTTTTCAAAATACACGTATAATTTTCCAAAAAATTAATAAATTTGAACTAGGTCGATATCTATCTCCCATAGCCCGTATTTAGCCACGGATATTATATGTTTCATTCTTCCGTGTACGCAGGTCAACAGATATAAAGGCCCATGTAATGGATGGGCCTTAACAAGGGAAACTGCTTTGTAACAGCTCCGCCTGTTTCACCCAAAATGTTGTATACAAAGAAATCTTTGACATTTAGATATTATATATTGTTTACCATAGTTACATATATTGTTTTCATTATTAAAAACCACACAGTAATTTCTATTTAATTATGTCCTTTATTACTTTTCGGCTATTTCTCTGATATTTTAGCCTGTTTCAGCAGGTTTTTCAATTAGATCATTCATGAAAACTCTCAGAATCGGACTGCGCATGAGCGTACCAATATTCTATGTATTTCTGTAAATTACATAACTCTGTAAATTATTAACTAGAAATTACCAATGATTGTTTTTTTTCTGGCCGCATGCGCTTCGACCATACCCTTCCTAGAGAGTACTGGGACTACTTCAGAAAAAAAGTCATTAAGTACGCCATCTTTACCAACAGTTGAAATAAGGTTTTGTTATACACATCGTATATTTGGGCTAATTGTTGATATTATTTCGTTGCTTGGCAGAAGCAGAATTAATTTTTGCAAACATCAATTACCTGTAGTAGTTTTATCAATAAATCACGCATTACTGTTGGGGAGCAGTTAATGGTATTTCTATGTACACTATCAGCTAGTATGTATGTTCATACAATTCATTCAGGTTATAAGCTATGGCTCTTCTGCTAAAGCTATTACCTATAGTTATTAGTTATAGTCTTCGGCTATAGTTATTACCTTCTAATTTCTATACTTAGGCTCGTAGACTCAGTGAAAAATTCTTCGCCATTTGTTCTTTTTGTAGAGACTATGTATCTACTATAGACGTCTTCACAATGCAAAATTATCCTTCAGGCCGTCAGCTGGTCACCGTCTAATTCATGAATATTTCCTGCTCGTGTGACAAATGATTGCACGTTCATGAAACCTGTTTCACGAATACGGATTTCATGAATGAATTTACGAAAAAAATAACCGTGGGACAAGGGCTTTGGATGGGGCAGGCAAGTAGTAATCGAGTTTACATTATATCAGCAGACCATAACATTTGCGTGAAGACCATGACTGAAGGCGAGGCCGCTTTTCTCCTGACCTTGCGAGCTAAATAATTGCCTCGCTGACATTCTCTCCTCTGCACGGGGAACAAATGGAATCGTTTTTATGAGGCTTTTCGTCTTTGCGATAAAATGAACCTAGGTCAGTTACCATTTGGGACGTAATGCCAATAAGGGAACTGTTGGGAACCTTGGAGATTTAGGCTATTGCGGTTGATTGGTTTGGCTGTAGGAACGTAGGCCTTTACGTACGTACTCAACATAAAATTTAGTTCTTTCCATAGTGCTACTGAACATCCTACGGTCACATTACGCTCAAACAGACTCAGCAATTCAGTAGCAAATAGGCCGTGAAAAAATACGCTATATGTTTCCACTGCTTTTTATTTCATATATGGCTTCATGTGGGTCGAATTTTGTGGAAAATATTCTCGTTAGAGGCTTGTCCATGGAAATGAGCACAGACATTGTAAGTGGAAAATTAAAATAAAACGCAGCTTTGCCTTTGAGGAACTTCTTAGAATATTGTTACCAAATATAACATTACAAAAACCACGGTAACATTCTTAGTACCATATCCGCGATAATGTCTACTCGTCTTATGTGTACATATTATTGTACATTATTAATAGAGCTCATTAGTGCCTATTTGCAAACTAAGCATTGAGTGATCCCGCAACCATCCACAACCAACACTTTCGAACGGAACAACTTCTAAAAAGTTCCTACATCAAAAAGCACGAAGGCAGCGCAAGGTCAAAATAATAAAATACGTATGCAAGATTTATGTACGCTTTGATTATGTACTGCATCAAGGCTTTAAACGTAAAAAAAATCTTTGGGTCTGGCAATGTCGGAGACACGGCCGATGATTTAACTTGAATTCGTGAATAAAATTGCATATTTTTCGACGACCCAGGGCAATGCTCAGTTCGCTTTGATAAACTTGAAAACCTGAAACAAAGGCAAATGCATTATCGGGATTGCAGGGGGCATACGGACTACCAGATTTGTCCGAGAGAGCAAAAAAAAAAGAAAAACATATGGCGGCCCTGCGTTGATGTGATCATGATGTGATTCTCACCTTATACTTAGTGGCGCTGTCCGGTGTGACCCTGGACGCACAGGGACTCGATCGGACCGACTTGAGCTCGCTGCCCACGTCCTCGCTGTCCTCGGCATCCGAATCCTCTCCATCCTCCACCTCACATCTCTTCTTCTCCAGCTTGAGTCCACGGCCATAGCGGTACAGCTCCGGCCCACCGACTACGGAGATACTCCCGGAAAGCGGCTCTTGGTGCTTGTCCCGGCGAGCACTCTTGGACGAAGTCTTAACCCTTCAGGAGAGAGAGAGAGCGTTAAATCCTTCATGAGATTTGGTGTACTTTGTCAGTTATCTAGGTAGTGGTGAAGGAATGGTTCGTGTCAGTAGCATTTATGTGAGCGATGGCCGCTGGCATGAAGTCTGCCTTGAAAGAGAAGGAAGTAATTCCCACATTGCTGTGGATGGAAGACATGTGGCTCATGGAGCTGCACCTGGTTGCAAATGATTACCTCAATCTACAATCGGAGAACTTCTTTCAATCAATTTTCTTTGGTGCAGAGGTTCGACGCCACCCGACTGTCCTAGGATTCCAGGACACGCAAAGGGGATTCTCAGGGTTCATGGATGACATCAGGCTGCCGTTATTCACTTCACCACTAGGAAGGACCACGGTTCCCATCCTTCTGAAATAGTGTTGTTATTTGGACGAGGTATAGACGGGCAGGCAATGAGTTGAAATGAATGCAAGTCGACGGTTTCCCATACGTTGACTCTGCTCTTTTATGGGACGAATTTCAGTAAACACTACCTGCTGTATTCATGGATTTCTAGTTGGAGCTGTATCAAAGGGGTTTAAACTTGACCTAGTCTAATTGCTGGGATTCAAATGGACCACATTTTACTGAAGTACAGGAAAAAGTGCAGGATTTTGGCAGCAGACTCTGCATTACTGACTATCCCGCTTTTTTGCCTTAGATGTAATACATAAAGTAAAAAATAATTCATACTAATAATTGTATTTGTAAATTCTTCACGGGTTTCCAACCGGGTCCGGAGCTCACGTCGCGACGTTTCGGTGACTAACTCTGATTCATCGTTATCAAGGTCACTTTGATAACGATGATCACCTTGTATATACGTAATCACGAAGGATAGCCCGGTGCGTATATAATTTGAAAAAGTATTCTCAGTAGCGATTTTATTGCGTAAATGTGTTGGGGGCGATGATAGAAAAGACCTCTTATCTTGACCTAGTTTTGAAAAATTCGACTATTCATTTTCTTACCTTATTAGATAAGCTCTTGAACTTCAGAATGCGAGTTTCTAAACCTTTTTCCATTTAAAAAAATTGGCAGCTGTACAAACGGTCAAATTTGGCGGTTTTTCCCCAGGCGGGATAAACAAATAGGATTTTGCAAAAACTATTGAACCTACAGCGCCCATCTTTTGTACACTTTCTAAGCTTTGGAAAACTCATGTTATAAAGATTTATAGAAAGATGGATTTTAAATGAAGTTTTGCAAAGTTATAAAAATAACAAAAAAGGTCAGTTTTCGTATTTTTTTGCAGTAACATTTTTACTTGTTAACCGATTGTAATTTAACAAGTCTTACGTTGTAGGTATGTTCAATACGCACAAATCTCATGTGCTTTATTTTTCTCTATGGCCGATAGTTATTCCAATATTTTGGAAAAACTACTTTTTCGATTTTATTGTTTAAAGAAAATAATGATGCGGAAAATATTTTTTGAATCTCAAGATGTGAGGCCTTTTCTATCATTGCCTCCCACCACATTTACGCAATAAAATCGCTACTAAGAATCCTCTCGATTTTTAGCTTTTTTTTCGGCACATGCACTGGACTGGGTAACCACGAAACGGCTCAACAACTCTAGGATTTGGACGTCGAGTGATGCTAGGCTTTTCGCGAGATTAATCCCAGCTATAGGAGTACCTATACCTATGAAGTATTCCACTTCAAAAATTCGCTACGTGGCAGGACGACTTCACTCGACTTCGAAAGTCGGCATACTGATGTGTGAGTGTCCAGGCGATCTTCACACAATGACGGAAGCCTATATTACAACGGTCCCGCCCTCCATGCACTTAATTATTCCAGTTTTTTGGGTCTCCCATCGTATTTGAGAGTTTACCTGAGGATCAGGTTGGTGTGATGACTAGAGTAAGTACTGGCTTTTCATTCGGAAGGATTCGGGTTTGAGTCTCGGTGGGTGCAGAGATTTTTCATTGGAATCCCGATCGTACTTCAGCACTCTGTAGAGGGCACTTAAAAATATAATTTATTTAGCGAAATAGTGTGAAGCTTGTGCCGGGTTTCTCTCCACCTTTACTCCTTATCCCAAGTAACCTTTCCATTACCAGCGGGACCGCCAGCCCGAGTGGCGAAAATGATTTCAGCTGTCGGTCGCCCCCCAATTAACCGACAAACCACCCTACAGAGAGTTTACTCTTTATCCTAGAATACTTAGGACAATTACTTTACTTTATTTCGAAAGTGAACACAAATGCGGAATTGCACAGAGGAAAAATCAATCGCCTTGACCGGGAGTCGAACCCGGATCCCTCGATGTTTCTTCGGGTGGCTCCGTAAAGGTAATACCGTGGATAGTCCCGGTATCCTCAAAATTCGTAATTTGTATTGGTTCTATTTAGTTGCTTTGCGCATACTGCTTGCTTGTTCGTACCAGCTCTCTCGTGGTCATGAAATTGGTCCAAAGGCTGAGAATGAGACGTCACTTCCTGAATTTGGGGAAAATTAAGCTCGTCTAAAACATCTTAACGCGGATTGAAAAACTGCCGGCAATAGGCTTTCCGGAAGATGGCTTCAGTTTTAATTTTTAAAAGTCTATGTTCTCGATTAACTTGGATCGAAGATTTCAGCAGATATTTAAATTAGTTTCTTGCTAAACAATTAAAAAAATACCTCCGGTGTCGGCTGTGAATTCATTTTGTTTAACAATCTTGCTGTTCCTGATTATGTGTCGAAATTCGACGAAAGTTCGAGTTGATAACGTGAATTTGGTGCCAAAACTGGAAGCTCTTCAACGCCAAGACTAGGCCTCCAGTAGTACTATTTCTAACAAATTCACTTTCCCAAGTTAAGCGATCGCACAGCCAAGATTCAACACCCATGTCGCTGTAAGTATAAAGCCCACATGTTCGCGGACGTGATTTCCGCGAATGAACTCATCCTGTTGCTTGCTGACGTCGACCATGTTGAGCTCAAACTGCTGCACAAAAAATGCTGCTTGTGAAAGCGCATCACGTTAGAAGTCCTTGCGACGAACGGTGCGCGTGACAGTGACGAGCTGAGACTTCTCCATCAGTGGAGTGGTGGGAAACACGTCGCCATCTCGGGAAAACATGCAGGGGGAACAAAATATGTTTGCTTGCGGAGATGCGTTCACAGCTTTTGGCTTGTCTCTCCCCCCAATTTAAGTTTCATCTCGAGAACACCGCGAGAATTATGAGACCCAGAGCAAAAAGATTGAATTCGCAAATTTACAACGGAATAGAATATGAATATTCGTGCTCATATGAACCTGTTAAATAACATGCACAACATCTTAAATGAAATTAATACCTGTTGATATATCTAAAGTTTCCGTGACGACTGATACAGGCTTTAAATATTTTCTAAGGATACTAAAAAAACGGGTTGAAAATATTATTTCTTTTTTACAAAATCGTCATATTCAGACTTTATTAGTAAAGTAACGGAAAAATTTACGAGTGAAAATATATAACTACGTAAACTTAGTTACCCCGAGGATTTTGCGCCTAATTTCACATTTGTTGATAAATTATTGAGGGAGTTAACAATGGCCTAAAATTTTTATAACATTTTTTTCGGCCGATTTTACTGCAATTTTTCATTCCGTGAGGATCCAGAAAAATTATTGTTTCATAAAATATAGCATAATAGAGTTGTAAAGGATGGCTAGGTTACATTTGTTTCGAAATGAATGCTATGGAGGTATCATGTCTCAAATTTGCCAAAACCTCAGTCATCCTGCACTTGGTCGTGGTTAGGAGTCACACAAACGGCCACATATCCACGTGTATTCCGCCGGCGGACATAAAAATATGCAAAACTTCGTTTGAGATGTTTGGGTCCGTACACGCAAAATTGCATCAAAACCAGTGATGGCTGAGCCCTGGACCACTTGACGTGGAACGGACCCAATGTAAAGCCGCATACTGTTTTGAGAATTCCTGGATGCGAAGAGAAAGTGCGACTTAAGTATTAGAAGGCCTGTGTCGGGAGCCGCTATAGATTAGAAGATCATTAGAAAAGCTTCGTTCAAACGAGTTCTGAGTGACATGGAGAATGTAATTTAACTCCCTTACCACATCCATAGAACATGCAATAGCGATGTAAATAAGAGAGCGATCAGACAGAAAAAAAATCCTTCTTCTATGCACAGTTCATGGCTACGGAAACAACTGAGCGAAGCACAAGTTCATCTCTCCCACGTCATTTCCATACACCAGGAGTTCTCAAACAGTGGGGAATTCCCCCTTCCATTCCCCCCGGGGGAACTTATGGGGGCTATTGGGACCAGTATTCGACAAAATACGATGTTCTGTAGAGTATGTAAACTCTGTATGAGTGTGCGTCGTTTCTTTTAATATATTCAAAGGTGTTCAACAGGGTTTACTGAATACCATAGGTTTAAACTGATTCCTTTACATGCGTATTATTTGCATTTGCGGAAATATATTATTTTTTATTTGTTTATATTAAGGAAGGGGTAATGATATTCCGGTGTAAGGGGGGAATTGATCAAAAGAGGTTGTTTACTAATGCCCTATACCCTCCCTTCTTCATTACCTAAGAAGAAAATATGCAACGAAAGAAACTGTGCTTAACAACATACAACTACAAAATTATTTCCCGAAATGCAAGATCATAAAATTCCGTACTGAATAAATCATGAGGTGTTAAGATTGAGGAACTAAGCTCAATATTCCCCATATGTTCTCAGCATCTCAATATATTTTTCAAATAGTACGATTTAACAAGACGCAACAATTACAAGAAACGTTACTCCTGTTATGTGATGGCTTACTGTAAAGAGATTCAATTTCGAAATTATTTCGACGTAAACATAAATCGTTTGCAAAAGATGGTTCCTCTGGAGTTCCAGACTGGACACTTTAAGATAAAATATAACTCTTTTCCAAAATGATGGCAAAAATTTCAGCGTAGCATGAAAAACGACGCCGAGAATAATTTTTGACGAGCGGTGTTCCATGCAAAGTAATTTTTTTATTTAATCTTCAAAACCTGACGTGAAAAATAAAAACGGTTTTCAGATTTGAAATCAGCATGATAAACTAAATTAGAAAATTTGAATGCCATGCCAGATATCTACTGTTTGTTTATCAGTGTTATTATTAGGACTGGGTAAGATAGCCATGGTAAGAACCACAGATATACTAGATTGGCAGTGTCCAATCTGGCCGCAGGGATGCTTTGAAGCCTACTCCTTGCGCACGCGGCCATCTTACATAATTAAACGAATCGTAAACAAAGCGCAGTACTGATTTGTGAATCTCATTGTAGACCTTTCTTTTGGAGGAATTGGGCCTGAATCGACAATTAATAACTGTAAGTCTGAGCACAGATCAAAATACAACTGATTGGCTATTTTCAAAAATCTTTAGTTGCCACTCATTGTAAATTCTTAAGGATGACATTATACATGTTGTTATCGAATTTACGATGGTGTCGGAAATTTTGTTGGTTTCGTGGTGAAATAAATAGTTGCTTTGAAAAGTTTTCTTGTCGTCTTCATTCTTCCTTTTCTACAACTTGGGTTAAAGATGGAATAAAATTCCATGTAAAAAATACCCCCTAGCCATTCCAGTATTAAAATAAAAATTATATGGTTGGAGAGCCTAGCGACGTAGAATTGTATACACGGAACTTTGTTTCACTGAACTACTTTAAAAATGATTTTCATGAATTCTTGACCGTAGCCGTCAGTGCAGATATACACAAATTGCTGAGGTAAGATGGCGGCGACGACGGCTTCACTTTAGCTCCACCCACTTCCAGGCCTTGGTAAGAACCAAGTCTAGTCAACCTAGCGAGAGCAGTAATGTCATCAAAGTTATTAATCGCAATCATTGCCTGATTGTCTATGGAATCATAGAATGCAGCATGAATAAAAAAGGTACCCAAGGTTGATCAATGGATAAGTAATCTAACCGAATGGAAATTAAATCTGGAACTTTAGGTTCAGAATAACATGCATCAAATTCTCCATTTATCGGAAATTTTCAATAGCTTTCATTAGGTAGTAGATAAACAAAAATTGCGTATTGCATATACAATTGATTTATCTGAACTACGCCGCAAAGGCACGCGGCAGGATGTATAAGGTCACCAAATAGAATACAATAAATGCTAATAGTCACACGTCTATGATTTTAAGCCAGTTATAGTTTATTTATTTTTACAGTATCCGTGTAATCAATGTACACCTGTGACTTTATCTTGCGCATTTTGGCCATTTCCATTCTTAAATGAAAACAGACTATTATTTAGTCAATATCAATAGTTAAATGAGTAATTTCATACCCTCCTAGATAGCCATTTCGAATAGTTGATGGTGCAAATAGAGATCTAGTCTCACTCACCATAAAGTTGATCCTTCAGGCTCTCGAAGTTGGTATATCTTAATTCTCAAAACATTGCTACTCCCCGTGACATGACGTCTTCTTGTTCTTCTTGTACGTACCAGGGATCGCAGATTAGCCTTTGATAGCGGTTAGTGTCATAAATTGCATTTGTTTCTGCTCAAGACTTTAAATACAATTTTCTCAACACAACATTTTGTAAGTTTGTGTACATGATGGAAAGAGATCTAATCAACCGATCGAGCTGATTCTTGATTTGTTTTTCAGAAAATCAGCACCTCTACTGGCTGAACTAAAATAATTGCGAAGTCATTGCACAACACAATTTTGCTAAGCCACAAAATCAATTATCGTGAAAATAGCAACGTTATTTTGCTAATTCCCATAAATTTACAAAGTTTTGCTTTTATGCAATTTTCTTAGTTCAACTCGTAGTTTATCACAGATACACAAATAAAACATGGATTTCTTAGGTTTCAGATTGGTAGAAAGACCGTAATTATGTACACAGTAGAGATACTCCAGCTCCGAGGTGCCAAAATAGTGATTCATTTGTTTAATTTAAAAAAAAATATTTTTTTACCCAAAAGACATGTATGCAGTTCAGAACCTACCTAAAACGATCCAAAAGTTTTTGTACTGATAACTGACAATTTTAGCTGAGAAAAAGATTCTAAAATATCGTTAATTTTTGGGTTGCCAAAACGAGGTTCCCCCCTTAAAACCTTAAATATGTATATTTAGTCAGTGAGTGAAAAGTTCAGACTTTAAAAAAATATATTAAGAGTAGAATGGACAGTTTAAGAAATACAGGTATCATAAATGAAACTGGTGTTGGTAGCTTGAGAAATAAGGTAGAAAGCAATTGATTAAGATGACTGGGGCACTTAAAAAGAATGAAAGAGAGTAGAATCCTCAGAATTTGGGAAGAAGAGGGAGAAAGTTGGGAAGCGACTTCAGGAAGACCCCGCAAACGATGGATAGATTAAGTGGAAGGAGAAGAGAGAGACATGTTCCAGGAAGATGTGTGTAAAAGAGGAAAACGTGGAATGACAGAAAAATATGGAGAAGCTTGGTTAATACCAAGAACCACATGGCAGAACAGGAGCGGCTATGGATGGAAGAATTTACGTCATTTAGTTGTCTGGAGCGGTAGTCGTGGGTGAATGAATTAACAATTTAATGTGCGAAATGCCTCACAGGAAAAATCATTCGGCTTGACCGGGATTCGAACCTGGATCCATCGATGCCGCGGCGTGTTAAACTACCGTGTCGTCCTTATCCCCTGTGGATTGTTTGGGGGCTTTTTAGGAACAAGGTGTTTAGGATTGCCGAAAATATTAAGTCACTAGCAGTCCAAAGCGCACGCTTTGGACTAGGGATTGGAAAATCGATTTCGATTTTAATCGAAAATCGATTATCACATTCCGATTTTCGAATTAATCGAAGTCGACTTTTTAATTTGAAAAACCGATCCAAATCGATTCTAGCCGATCGATTTTCGATTTTTAGCTTGCTAGCTAAAGCTAGCGTTTGAATTTTGTCAATCGAGCTGCGCCAGTTCGTAAACCGCCCTCCAGTCGACCGCAAGTCCAACTCTAATCCACGACAAGCTTGGAAGGAAATTGAGGGAGAATATCCCCACGTATACAAACCAGCCAGCAGGATTTTATCTATAGTTGCCTCTACCGTGCCGTGTGAGCGACTATTTTCTCACACCGGGTTAATTGCAACTCAGGTGCGAAATCGATTACTCGGAGAACATTTAAATATGTTAGTTTTCTTAAGGTCCAACCCTGAGGAACACTGGTTCCACGGCTTTGCAAACAAGAAATAAATAAAATTCTGTTTTTCATTTGTGGTGTGCCCACTTTTCAATATACAATTCTTATTGCTACTAAACTATATGTAATTTGCTTGTTATATTACCTATGTGTTTATAAGTATGTGTTATGGATTATTACTTTCCTGTATATCTTATTAATATCTTTAAAATAATATATTGTATTAATAAATTGAACTGTATTCAGTTCTTATCCTTAGTCCTTCCATTAACCATAATTTTGCATTTTGTTACAACACCACATCCGTATTTCAGCAGTCAATTACTTTTATATGTTTAAATATCGATTTCGATTTTTCGATTATTTTGGGCAAAAAATCGAATTTTTAGAAAATCGATTTTTAAACCAAAATCGAAAGTCGATTAATCGAAAATCGATTCGGGATTTAAATTTCCAATCCCTACTTTGGACTTGATTGAAATGGATTGCATGAGGTGCACCTTATGATTGTAATACCTAACCTTCCTTTCCGTCGCCTGGCCTGCTTCCTCCGCTCCATTTGCACCACGTAGAGTCGATAGAGCTGCAGGAGGATGACGAGCGTGTTCTTGCAGGCGAAGAAGACGTTCAGGTAGGAGACAATGCGAAAGTGGATGATGAGAAGGAGTCGGAACGCAACAAACGGCGCGTCCTGCAGAACCATGTTGATCACGATGGCCCACGCATCGACGGAACAGCAACAGATCTCGTCACCCTGGGCAAAAAAATAAGTAGTTAGATAGTAATTGAGGTAGTTTGAGCGAAAAATCATTTCTCCAATTTTTTTAAATGAATTTGATGAATTTGACGTAATTTTAAAGGAAAAACTCCCATCTTTCGAATGATATCAAAATATAAAACCCTTGCCGCATTACTTTTCGAGCAATTTACCTGAAAATACAAGCTGTTTTACATGGGATAGACTACGTCTGTGCGCTCCAGATGGAGAATATTGAAAACATTTGGAATTTTTAGCGCCTGAATTTCGTTAAAAAACTAACCGTGTGTAGTTTGGTATTTTCTCAACTATTTATTAAAATTAATTATTTTCTATACAAAACGTTTCTGTTGTTAATTTATTGATTTTTCCGATTTCAAGCTCTACACTTGAAGAGTGCATTTTTCCTGCGCGAACGTGACGAGCATAGAAATAAAATACCTATACAAATAGATAAACATCAATTCCACGCTAAACCTGGGAAGTGTGTAAGAGTTAGGTATGAATAAATTATAAATAACCTATTATACACGTTACCAAACATATTTCCGTAATATGAACCAGCACAGTCTTTCATTTATATTCACATTTCCCGTATGAGGTAATATAGGCTCTTTTATTGGAGCCTATATTACCTCAATTACACGCGACGTTTGCGGAAGCAATTGTGTTTGAAAATTCATGGTCTCCTCCTCGAAATTCTTTTTATCTTGCTTAGTTTCATACTCCTTTGAAGAAACTTATCCCAAATGCCCAAAGAATGTTTATTAATTCATTCAAAAGGTATACGGTGTATAGGTAAAGCGAAACTTGGTGGCACTCACCAGCGTAGGATTAGTGGACACTGACCGTAAACCAAGCGTTAATGAGTGGGCAAAGTTATCGAAGGACTCCCGCAGGGTTCTCTGGAAAAAGGCTCGGCCGCTTCATCCCACATATCATGTATGCTCTCCTCTCCTTTGCGTCATGTACTTCACCAGTGAGTGCCACCAAGTTTCGCTACACCTATACCATCTTGGTTATTTTAGTATGAAAATTGTTCATAAACTCAATCTCTTTTCATCAGAATTGACACTATTGTTCAGTTAAATATTTATTTGTGGATTTTATGTAAATCCATCTATTTTAAACTACTTCCATTCGACTCTACTCAAAAGAGAGGTTCACCTCTTCCTCGCTGCCCTAGGCTGCATTCTACCTGCGTTCTACTTGCGTTCTACTTGCGTTCTACTTGCGTTCTGCTTGCGCGAGTGTGTGATGTTTGCGTAGGGTTACCATATTTTGAAACACCAAAATGCGGACACCCTCAAAGGGATTGATCAACACGCTCTTATGACTGTCAAATGAAACATTATTCGTTCGATTATATACCGAAAAATAACTATATTCAACGTAACCCCCCTCCCCCCTCGGTCACCATCGCCCCAACCCCTGCCTAATGTCACAGAGCGATCTGGTAGCCAAACTATGGACTATTTCCAACCCATAGCCTAGAGGCCCTCCTAATAGAGGGCCTACCATAGCCCCGCGAAGATCGCTGTCTATCGCCCTAAATCGAAAGCACCCTATTGGAAAGCAGATCGCTAACGGTGTAATTCAATTATCGATATAAAATATACATAACTATTTGGTGGTACGACATCGAAAAAAAAATCAAAAGATCTTACTTCCCAAAAATGAAAAATGCTGACATTAGCAGAAATCGTAAAAATGTGCGCGGACCCTACATTGAAAGTCGAAAGTACGGACATGTCCGCTTAAAGGAGGACGTATGGTAACCCTATGTTTGCGTGAAGAGGGTACTTAAAAATTAGGTGGCGAAAATAAGGTACATGCATTCATAGTACAGCGGCACCAAAGTTCACTCAATAATCTTGTAATATATGAAAATCTGTTTAAAATTTATAAAATGGAAAATTATAATGCCAAATAGAGTAATATAAGAATGATATACATATAATAGTATATAAGAATATAAGAAGCCTTGATGATACTTTTGCGGGAGTTTTTCAGTAATTTTATTATTTTTCCCCTTTAGTAATTTCAAATACATTGATAAATTTTTTATTTTTTTATTTTTTTTGCGCTTTTGTATACATTATGTCGGGTAAAACTGAAAAAGATAAGAATGGGAAGGAGGGTACTAAAGTGGAATACGGAGGCATTAACTGGGGCAATGAAGAAGAAGTATCGAGAGAAGGTGGATGAGATAATGGGTGAGGATTATGGAGTTAGATCAGTGGAAGATGAATGGGGAAGTTTGAAAAATGGAATTGTAGAAGCGGCGAAAGCAACGGTAGGCATAGTCAGTGCAACTAAAATTATAAAACCGTGGATCACGAAGGATATGATAATGGAGATGCAGGAGAGAAGGAAATGGAAGAGCGTAAACTCAGAGCTGGGTAAGAGAAAATACCGAGTATTAAATAACAGGCTTAGAAGAGAAACAAAGAAAGCAAGAGAGGCGTGGTGGAGAGAACAGATCGACGCGTTAGAGAAATACCAAAAAGAGGGAAGAGCAGATGCATTATATCGGAAAGTAAAGGAACTGACGGGTGGTAACAAGGGAAGGGGAATTACAACGATAACAGACAAGACGGGAAAGGCGATCGTAGAACCGAGAGAGATCCAGGAGAGGTGGAATGAGTATGTTGAAGAGCTGTATGGTAAAGAAATAAGGCCCAATAGGTTAGATATAGAAAGGGAAGAGGATATCGACAGAGATGGCATCGGACCAAGTATCCTAGATAGCGAAATCGAAAGAGCTCTCCGAGACATGAAAAGGAATAAGGCGGTTGGAATAGATGACATACCTGCAGAGTTTTTAAAGAGCATGGGGAATAACGGAAGAGGAAAACTTTTTGCGCTTATTCGTAGGATCTATGAGAAGGAGTGTGGCCGGAAGACTTCGCGAAGACTGTACTAATTCCTATACCGAAGAAGAGTAAGGCAAAAACTTGCGAAGACTATAGGACAATAAGCTTAATATCCCACGTGGCCAAAGTAGTTCTGAGGATTCTAAACAGAAGGCTAGAGAAGAAGGCAAATGAATACCTGGGTGACGACCAGTTCGGGTTTAGGAGAGGGACGGGAACGCGAGACGCTATAGCGGTGATGAGGACGCTAGTATAAAGAAACCTAGAGTATAGGCAGGATGTTTTTGCATGCTTCGTAGATTTCGAGAAGGCGTTTGATCGGGTGGAATGGACGAAATTAATGGGAGTGTTGAAGAAATTAGGGGTCGATTGGAGGGACAGGCGTCTGATTCGAAATTTGTATATGAACCAGACGGCGCAGGTTAGGGTAGCCAATGGAGAATCGGGATGGGCCACGATAGGACGGGGAGTGAGGCAAGGGTGCCCACTATCGCCGTTGCTTTTTAACGTGTATTCAGAAGAAATGGTAAGGGAGGCATGGGGGGAGGAGGAGGTAGGAATAAAGGTAGGAGGAGAGCTGATAAAATCAGTGAGATTTGCAGATGATCAAGCATTGGTTAGTCAGTCGGCCAAGGGGTTACAGTCAATGGTGAATGCATTAGAGATGCAGTGCGAAAAGTATGGGATGAAGATCAATCACAAGAAAGCGAAAGTAATGAGATTTTCTAGAAGTAAGAAGGCGGGGCTAAATATAAGGGTGGGAGGGCAGAAGATAGAGCAGGTTGAGCAGTTTACGTATTTGGGTAGTATTTTGGAGGCGAATGGGTTTAGTGGTAAGGACATCGGATGCAGAATTGCGCTTGCTAAAGAAGCATTTTCGAAGAGAAGGGAATTGATGAGGTTGGGTCTGAGAAGAGACGTAAAGAAGAGACTGGTGAAAACTTTAATATGGAGCGTGGCGCTATATGGGTCGGAAACTTGGTCATTGCGAAGGGAGGATGTGCGTAGACTTGAGGCGTTTGAGATGCGGGTTTGGAGAAGGATGGAGAAGGTTAGCTGGATGGCGAGAAAACGAACGAGGAGGTATTGGATATGGTCGGAGAGGAGAGGAAGCTTGAGGCAGAGGTTCGGAGAAGGCAGAAGAGATGGATGGAGGAGGTTTTGAGAGGAGAGGGCATGTTGAAAAGAGTGATAGAGGGGAGAACACTGGGGAAGCGTGGAAGAGGAAGGAGGAGGATAGGAATTCTGGACGAAATAAGAGGAGGTAGAAGATATGAAGAATTGAAGAGGGATCTAATAACGGGCCATCCTTAGGAGGGAAAGCGAGACAATTTCTATGAGGTTGGGATACAGAATGGGGTCTGTCCAAGAACCTACCAATCAGCTGGTAGAATACTTGAATGAATTGAATTGAATTTGTATACATTTTTAACTTTTTCTATATTTTTTGCATCGTTGGATTTTCCGTCGACCGAAAAACAGGAGGGAATAAGTAATGAATAAGAAAAATGGAGAACGTATGCAATGCACATGGGCATTTTCCCTTCTGAAGGCGTTTCACAAGCCAGCCAACTAGACGACAGCTCCCGTGGGTCGGTGGCTGCATCGTCTCTCACCTGCTTCCCACGGGCCGAGGACGAAGGTGTGGTACCGGGCGAGGCGGACGCCGCAGAGGAGGACATCCTGGAGCGGCGTGCCTTGGTGGCCGTCAGCACGAGGGTGAACTGCAGGAGGCTCCACGCCCAGATGGACAGCGTGAGCGTGACGAGGACCGGTTGCCTCGCCACGCGATCCTCCTGCAAAGCGATGTATATCCCACCGTAGAGCGAAACTGCAATGCACTCCACACTGCTCCTCGCCCGAGTTAACGCGACTTTCATTTTGATTTGACGATGGGGACACAGATGCCGTGCAATTTTATCATCTTTTTGTGGAGGAGAATAGTTTTTATTATTATTTATATAAGAACATTCTGAACAGGGCCCCACAGGTCTTTTTAATCAAGCGTTTTCAGGTGGTTTGAGCGAAAAATCACTTCACCTAGAATTTGATGAATTTCACCCCTTTTTAAAGGAAAAAACTCATCTTTCCAATGAGATCAAAATACTAACCCCTTTCCGAACTTACTTTCCGAGCAATTTGCCTGAAAATATAAGCTGTTTAAACATGGAATACATTACTTATGGCAGTGCGCTCCAGAGGGAGAATATGAAAAAATTAGCAATTTATAACTCCTAGATTACGTCAAAAAAGTAACGGTGTGTAGTTTGTATGTTTTCTCAATTATTTATAAAAGTTAATCTATTACTCACCGCAGTAATTTTTACAGAATTTTACAAAAAACCTGCCGCTTTGAAGGCTTTTGGCTGTACTGCGGTAAAAATGAGTCAAGTTAGAGACTTATGTAGACATATTTATTTAATTACTGAGAAGCTTGGTAATATATAACTATATTTTTTCACCATTCATATTATAATATTCATTTCACACTGCTTAAAGACGCTGAAATTAAAATGTGAAATTCGAATATGGTCTTCATTATGACTCTAGGGAAATATCTCGTTCCAACTACCTTAGTAGGCAACAATGGACGAACACACTTAACCATGCCCTTGGGGTGAAAATCTTACCCAGGAGGTATTCAAAGGCAGGAAAGGACTTAACCCCGAGGCCATGAGCAATGTGCTGGAGGAAAGACTAACAAGCAAGTGCTTGGCGTGGTGGGTGAGGAAACTTCATGGTGGAGGTGAGAAGGCAGAGTAGGTGGTCGGAAGGGGTAATGTGGGGCAAAGGGATGCTGTGAAGGCCGTGATAGAGGGGAGGAAACACCGTGGCATATTCAGCTGAATTGGAATAGAACACTATGCTAGGGATGTTTCAGGGATTCGGTTATAGTGGTGGCGAAACATTGTGACAGCTGGGTTGAAGACATAATCAGTGAATGAGTTAATTGTCTGCGAACTGGCTCCGCTCGGGTGGAATGGTAAGGAATTTCAATATCAGGTACTGCAGTTAGCGCACATCGGGACTTATAGGGTGACCAACTGTTGTTGAAGGAAGGAGGTTTGAGGGACAAGACAGTCAAATTCCACAGTTTCGGTGTACAGCTACATTTTTAGCTGTAATTTTAAAGCAACAAAATTTTTAACATTTTCAATAGCATTGTGTTGCCAGTTTCCCTATTTTTTTACCTAGAGTACTCTTACTGAAGTAATAACATAGACAAATACATTTCCCTCATCTTTATTGTACAATTTATTTTCCAGTCTGTTGAATGAAGACCCTTCATCTAAATGAAAACATACAAAAGTCAACAAATTCTGAAATAATAAAATAAATATTCAACATTTTAGAGCCTAAATGTCACCACAAGTTTCTTTTAAATTGGAAATAGAATTAAAAAATACGTATTTGTGGCACTTCTTTGTGTTATCAGTTCTTCGCGGGTTCAAATGACGGCTTTCTTTTTTGTGATGAAGTAGGAGTACAATAATCACTATCCGACGCCGAATCCATTTCAGAAATCACAAAAACTTAAAGAAAAATTCCAGTTAGTACAACACGTCTATGTTATTGCGCTTCGTGCTACAGAATGGCCGCACATGCCACGGACTAACGGTAACGCGGGAATCGGAAGGCAATACATCCGGAACGCTTCTCCAAAGGTGCTATAACCTGCTTCTTTGAATAACTGGTAGTTTCAGGCTTTACTTGGTGGAACTTATTCATTGTATAAATTAAAAACTTAAACTTGGTGGTTCCACAATGATAATTTTATTTGCACGACCCGGGTTTCGACGTCATATAACGTCATCTTCAGGTGACATTCATAACGACCTGAAGATGACGTTATAGTACGTCGAAACCCGGGTCGCGCAAATAAAATTATCATTGTGGAACCACAAATTTTAAGTTTTTCATTTATATAATATGCTTCTTTGAACTTTCAAAGATAATACTCTTGGCAACTGTTACGCTATGTTTAGTTGAAGCTAGATGGCAGGACAGTTCCGTATCAAGGAAATTCGTACCGATGACAATAACACGAAAATACGTTCTGATGGAAAACGAAACAATTGCGGTACAAATGACGTCCCGCGCGGGACATTACAAAATAACTTGAAAACAACTATCTTGAAAATCTAGAAATTATTTTGCATTCCAAAAAGAAAAATTTATGTGTGTTGAATGAAATGCTCCCTGCCCACTCTCCTTTCCTGACCTTACCTTTCCTTCCCCACCCCCCGCTCCGTGACGCAATTCGTTAACACCCCCCCCTCCCCCCTTCCCTCCTATGTTTCAGAACAGTCATGCACTCTCCTCCTGTTGGCTCCTTCCCCATCCTCTTCTTCCCCTCCTCCCCCTACACCCTCATCCTGTATATAAGGGGCTCGTGGTGAACCGTTGTCACATCTACATCTACAAAATACCCTGCAAGCCACCTCAGGGGTGTGTGGCAGGGGGTGAGTATTCACCAACATGCATTACACTATACCCTAAAGTTAGTGTAAATACGACTTATTATGCATTAGCTTAAATCGCTAATGCTTGTCATGAGACGAAGCCTCACAAGCATGCACTACACTACAGATAAAATCACAATGGAGAGGGACCGTTGATATATATGTATTTTGCAGCTACACAAATGGACAGAGACTCAAGACTTATGTAGAAAACATGCACGGCGTGCTGCTAGTACTAGGTAACAGATAAGGATTCAAGTATTAGGGAGTACTACTACTACTAAGAGCTGCGCTACCTATCGACAAACCTAGATAGTCTCATTGGCAGCTGTTATGGTCCCTTATCGTTCGTGGGAAAAATGTCATTTTAAATCTGTCCGTTCTGCAGTCTAGTTCCCTAATTTTATTCTCATCATCTGATCTACCTTAGTATGTCGGATTTTGTAAAATATTATCAACGTTTAGATAGTTTCGACTGCCACCTTGATAATGACTGTATAATAGTCGAAACCCTGGGTCGGATGATATAAAACATTTTGTGGAATTTTAAAAACTGAACATGTTTCTAAAATTATTTACACAATACCTTAAAAGCGGGACTACCTGCAAAATGCGGGACAGTTGGTCACCCTAGGAACACATCAGCGAACTTACTCGAAACGCCTTCACCTCCTTGACGTCTCGTTTCCAGCAGGCGATTGCCACCATGTTTCGCTACCACTATAATAATTCCATTTCTCCAAATGAAGCGAACTACAGGGTAATTGGTGGCGAGAGAGAGAGAGTCAAGGGTCACCTTGAAGGAGTCGAGGAATTCGATGATGTCGGCCGCCGTTCCGATGTAGACGAGCAAGAGCTGAGACAGTTGCTCCCGGGTGAGTTCGCCTTTGGGAAGAAGCCATCGGCCCAGGATGAGGGCGAGCATCAGTGACTGCTCCAGCAGGGTGACCCAGAGCTCGGTCGGGATGACCCTCGTCAGGGAGGGCGGCAGGTGCAGCTGCTGCTCCAAAGATAATGGAAACGCTATCTTAATTATATCTGTGACTTATTCCCTTAGACGAGTAACAATGTGTATGTATGTGAATTTTATCTTAAAAACGGCTCTAAAGATTTGATGAGACGTCATCGTCTGGAGGGTTTTAGGCACTAAGAAATTCAGTGGGCCAGGTATGATCTCCGGAAAAATTCGTCGAGGGACGGAATTTTGAGTCCAGAAAAGATTTCCGGGCCAAACCACGCAAAACAGGGGCAACTTCAAGGCAGAGGGTTTTCGACACAGTTTCAGGCAATACTTTGTGGAAGTCAATCATACTGGGAGTAAAGGATTGAACAGTGCAGCTTCCACTTAGATATTTATTTAACACGACCATGGTTTCGTAGCGGTGGTACATCTTCAGGCGGATGAAGATCCTGAAGATGTAGATCGCTACGAAACCATGGTCGTGTTAAATAAATATCTAAGTGGAAGCTGCAGTGTTCAATCCTTCACTCCCAGCAGAGGGTTTTATTTCACGACTTTAAGATATTGTTTAACAGGGTGGCCTCTCGACCGTGAATTAGCCGTGAATGTTGAAAACCGTGAATTTCTTGTTTTAACCTTTAAATTGGGTATCCGTGGTCCGTCATTTGTTCTATCTGATTTTGAGATGGTACTGACGTCAGTTTCGTTATTGTCCTATGTGCTGTTTTTAACCATTTCATTCTGCTCCTATCGACTTCCCTTCGTATCCCCTTGCCAGATCGGATTAAATTATTCCCAGCATTAAGATCAATTATATTTGGGGAGGTCGGATTGATAAAGACTCCTATATTGACAAGTTTTCAGTGAGTGTCGGATGCATTGAATCACTCAAAAATTTAGTCTTCATTAGACTGATTTTGGAAACGTGATTCATAAAATTTAAATTTTAACCTTTTATTGAAATAATGGTGCTATATTGGGACGTTATGATTTATCTACCGCATATTTCCATGAAATTATTAATTATGATGCTTTACAAATAAAAATAATTTCGAATGACACTGAATTTAATTATAAATGTGGAAAATCATCCGTGGAAAGTTCCTTTAATTCTTACAGGAAATACCAGAATTTTATTCTAACAAAACCGTGAAAATGGCGATTTTAGACAATAAAAAACCGTAAATAACTGTGAATTTGCCCATTGAATGAGTGGTAACTCTGTTTAATAAACTTAAGGCAGTGGGAATCGGAGTAAATTGTGTTCGATTTTGACTTACTGGTCTATAAATTTGAATGATGAAGATTAAACACGCTATTTTGGTGTATTTATCCCCTAACCACGTTCCAAAAATTAAATTCCCCATGGGCAATATTTCAATCCGAGCAAAGATCTGCGTCCTGATACTCAATTGTTTACTTCGCAAATGATAACCAGAACTGCATCTTTCTTTCGGGTGAAATTGTGATGATAAGGTCAAGGCTCAATTAATCCGTGCCCCGTAGGAGACAATTATGGCGTTATATAATATTTTTGCAATCATGTCTTACGTAATTATTGAATTTTATTGCGTCGTTTATCCCGTGTTTGACACATTGCTAGGTATAAGCGTTGTACATTATATATATGCGACTCTGAGAGTGAGAATGGTGTCAATCCGAAAATGTCACTCTATGGAAAATGAGGCTTAAAGTGAAATAAATAAAAAAATAAACCTTAAGTGCTTCTTTTTGGTGATAAAACGCATAATGCTTTCCTTCGGAACAATTCCCAGTATTTAGTATGCTATGGAATTGTAGAACAATTAATACTACATTTTAACATCTCTCATTAGTAAAAACCGTTCCACCCATGGTCTTCTTCCGTAACTCATCCCAATTATTTCTCCCCCCATTGTTAAATTAGTAAACTACCGTGCAGTTGTTCAAATATATTTCTCATCCTATTGAACTTCCCGCTTGGATTAAAATCAAGGAGGATAATCAAATCCTTGAAAATTAAATCAATTTTCAAGGAGGAAACCCCCAATTACCTGACAGAAATGTTTAAGGTCAGGTCAGAATTTACTGTGAAAACATCACGTACAAACTAAATTTTTTTACGCTATCCCATTCCCCGAACTAATATTTATCTGCAGTCGTTCTTAATAACTGCCTCCAAGTTTTGGAATTCTCTGCCCGAAAACTTAAAACTCAAAGAATTCCATTGATTCATTAAAAAACACCCTATACATGACTCTAATCTATGCAGAATGATTTTAATTTTGTAAAAACAATTGCCAAGTGACAGCCTATCAAATGCATATCCGTACCCTTATCTATTCTCATAACCATTAATTTTATGTCTAAATCTTTTGTATCCATATATTTTGTATCCACATATTGGCATAAATTTATTTGTATTCATCTATATGTAACTATATCTGTATCCTTATTATTTTGTATTTATTTATTAGTATTCTTAAGCAATCATATTGGTATCAATTTATTTGTATTCATATATATGTAACTTTATATTTGTATCCTTATTATTTTGAATCTACGTATCAGTATTCTTAAAGAATCATATTGTACTCCACCATTTGCTGAGCCAAATTCAGTTTGCTGTAGCATTTGCTCCAAGGGTGATGCCCAGAGCATAATAAATATATATTCTATTCGAAAATCAGTGAATATTCGTCTTATAAACGTTGGTGCCACCTATTTCTTTCTCATTAGAAATCAGCCTCGAGTATCACATGAGTGCGCCGCTCTTCGAATTGCATCACGTTCCCTCTCAAAGGAATTGCGAGTACGATTCATGTTCATCTCCTCTCGTCGCTCATTCTCAGCAGGTAGTAAGTGGATACCGCAGCCCTTGCTTGCTTGAGTGATTCGCGTGCACAGAGCTAAGACCAAAGCACTATCGTGGGTTTTCTCTCCAACTCCTTCGTACGACGGAATCATTTTCCTTTAAGGTAGTTTGAGCGAAAAATTACTTCACCTTGAATTTGATTAATTTGGCCTCATTTTAAAGGAAAAACTCATCTTTCCCCTTGTATCAAAATATCTACCCCTTGCCGAAATACTTTTCGAGCAATTTGCCTAATAATATAAGCGGTTTTTCATGGGCTAGATTATGGCTGTGCGCTCCAGAGGGAGAATATTTTAAAAACAATAGGAACTTCTAGCACCTAGATTTCGTCAAAAAACTAACAGTGTGTAGATTGCATGTTTTCTCAACTATTTATAAAAAAATAATCTATTACTCACCACAGTAATTTTAACGGAATCGCAAAAAAACCTGCTGTTTTGAAGGGTTTTCGGCCGTACGGCGGCAAAAAATGAGTCAAGTTAGAAACTTATGTAGCTTTATTTATTTAATTACTGAGCATTTTGGTCATATTTAACTATGTCTTTGCGCCTTTAATATTACAATATTTATTTCATACTTCTTACAGTCGCTGAAATAAAAAAAATATGATTTGATATGGTCTCCATTATGACTAGGGAACTATGTCGCTCAAGCCACCTTAACCGCGTTTGATTGAGCGAAACAGTCTTAACACTCGCGTAGAACCAGCAACAACAACTTTCAAGACGAGGAAGAAGGTTCAACGCCACGGATATCATCATGAGAATTCTACCAGCTGATTGGTAGATTTATGAACAGTATCCTACTTTAACTTCCCATTTTCAGGCTCATATTTAATGTTCCCACACTTAATTTCCACTTGTCTCACTGCGTTTATTTATCGATGCATAAAGTAGATTATTTGAGTCGCACGTTATTAATTAACATATTGAGGATAACTTTTATTATTGTATTCCAGGAAATATTTGGCAGGTGGAAATTAGACGATTGGATTGGGTATCTTTATTTCGAGGACCTAGTAAAGTGATGAGCGCTTTAGCTGAAGATCATTGAAAATGTAAGGGTTAATTGGAAGCATTAGTTTTTAGTGCTTAAAAGCACTAGCTTTAATGGAGCCGACAGTGATGTAGTTTTTGAGGATTATGTTAAAAATGTCGTTTACAAGTAATCTCGTACTATTCCGCCTCTCATTAAGTCATCCAAAGTTCTTTACTACCTCTTCCGCGCTAGTCAAGCTGATCTGTTACCATCTTCAACATGCCATCACCTCTCAAAACATCCTCCATCAACTTATGCCGCTTCTCCGAATCTCAAACACATTTCCTCACCCTCCACAGCCATCACCTCCTCCTCGTTTGTCTCCCCGCCTCCAGCTCACCCTATCCATACTTACATCTCACAAGCCTCCAGTCTAATATAGCGAAGAATTTTGTTGCTCCTAGCTTCTTTGTTTCATAAATTAATCCAGTTGCTTCAAATGTCCACGTAGTTGCAGAGCTGGAGAAACGTGGATACTAAGTCTGGTGAAAGGATCTTTGTTTATGTGTACAGATTTGCGTGAGAATTTGCATATGTGTTAGTGAGATCTATAGATAAAAATAAAAAAAATACTTGATACCGTTTCGGTTTTTTTGGCAGTTCAATGCTCTTTTTAAACATATTCTTGAGGCACATGGCTAATATTTTGTAATGATTCGATTACATATGTACAGATTTCCTTCTAAAAGCGCATTAATGCATTTCTTATTTTTTTAAAATCGTTTCTAAAACATATCAAGTTGTCGCGCTATATTCGAAAAAAAAACATATTTAAATGTGACTTCTTCTTAATTTCAAATATCCTGCCACAAACTCTAGTCATAATATGCTTTAATTAATGAAAAATAATTGAAATACAATTGCACCAGCCACTCAGACTCATTACTACTTAAATAGCACCCAGGTTGATAGATGGTCACCTAGTCCCTCCGGTTCTCTTGAGCCGTTTTCAATTAGCAGCTTGATCGCTTCCCTTGTGTACATAAATGTATTTGCATTCAATGACTCAATTGAGTTGCGCAATTCAACATCGCTATGTGCGTTGAGTAACTTAATCAGGATTGGATAGTAGGGTACAATCCAGCGGTTGACACCGTCAAAATGAGCATTTTCAGCACCAGCCATGGTTATTTGTCCTATGAATCCTCCGTCACCCGGACTGCGCCTTCGGGATAAAGGGTAACCATAATCATTGACTTTGGTGGCTAAATAAAACATCTATGATGATTCTTAGTGCACTTGCCGATTTTCATGCACAGATATCGTTCATTGCGCAGAATTTCCGTTCATCTTTCGGGTAATAAGCATGTAAAGACGTCATTATAATTTCCGCCTCCTCAAAACCGATTGAAGTTTCGAAGCAGATGGGTCTATATTTGAACCAGATTTATAGTTGGTTACCCGTCCGCAGGTTGGGTTAGGATGAAATTTGTGTGGTTCTTAGCATAACCCGAGAAACACCGAGGGGTGATGCTCATGAGATCACTGGTGGGTATGTGTTTGAGCATCCAAGTCTAACCATTAAAGCCCGACCTTCAGTCTTCTAAGCCCAGCGAAGCCGGCAGCATAGCACGGCGAAAATGTTGCGCAAAATATTTAATAATTACTCGCAGAATCAAAAGCCTAATAGCAAGTCTAATCTTTATCGTTTTTCTTCCTCAGGACTCATTTTGTCGCAAAGAAGACATTCCTCTTGCTTTAGAAGATTTTTTCGAAAGGCTACTCTTTTTCTATTTGCCATTTCGATTGATATATTTTTAAGTCCAAGGAGAGGAAACAGCGGCGAGTGAGAGTCTAGAATAGGCAACTCGTTGATTGAGTGAATGTAAGTCAACTGCTCTTTAACACTTTTAAACATAAAAAATAACTCGTAAAGTTGATGATGTGGGAATTGGTCTAAAAACAGTTCGCAATCGTAATGAGAGGCAGACGGTTCAACTACGTGTAATACATCTGAGTAATAAACGATAATAAACAACGCCGTGTTTTTTTAGCAACAGAGGCATTATTACCATTACTATTCGCTGCACGTAAATATTCTTGCACGCTTAATTCCTTCTTGTGTATCGTTTACTACGTTATTGTTCTCTCATATATATATATTTAAAATTTTACACAATAAACTTAATTTTTGAAGGAGACGGAAATTACAAACTTTGCTTGCGGCCTTGTGTTTTTCCATCAGTATTTTCGAAAGTGGGCTAGATTGAACAGCAGATTTATTAAGAAAAATAGAATTTGGTCAAAACAGCCGATAAGATTTCCTGCCGCTGTGGTAAATATCTCCAATGTACATCTGCTTCAGATGAGTGTTAATGTTAGCAGAAAATGATAAGACGTAAGCAACTAGCTGAATATTTCTCTCTTTGTTTTCTTATGTTACGAAATATTATTATTTATTTCTTTATTTATCTATGTTTTAGGGTTAACAAAAAGCACACCTCGTGGAAGGCCGTCAGTGCATTTTGGTAGTGCAAGTGCTAGGTCTGAGTGTAGAAAAGTAGTGAAATTCAGATGTTCCACTTCCCTAGAGGAGTTAAGTGAAGCGACTTCCATGGAATGACGCGCTGCAGGAGACGATGCAGCAGCGAAGGTTGTGAAAGAGGTGACAACTACAACCCCAAAAAGAGGAAAGCGAATGCTTTCTAAATGGAGGGCTAAAGACGCTCCAAAAAGAAAGCTCCCGGAAGAGGAAGCTGTTTCTCTGATTGTGACGGCGCAATTGACGAAGAGTCAAATCTCCTCATTCGGGAAACGGCGAAATTTCATGGCTACTGTATATATCCAAATTATTAAAGGGTAAAAGCAGCAAAATAGATGGCTTATCCGGAAGGGATAATCATTTCAGAAGAAAAGTGTGAAGTAGAATTACAGTCTCTGTTTTATCATACTGCTACAAGAATTATTTCTTGTACTGAAGGATCAGGCAAGGAAATTTTCGCTTCAACGTGTAAATTGACTTGTAAGTCATAGATATTAGACATATCAAATCCTGGTCAAGGAACAACTATAGTGGTGATGGAAACATTGCCCGACCCTTTTTTCCAATCCTAATCTTTCGTCGGAAATTTGCGGTACGTTAGAAATCTATTGCTTTAAGAATATTCCCAAAATTAAAGCTCTATGACCAGCATATAACTTGTAGATTACCAAATAATTACAAAGTATTTCTGTTCCAATTTTAGGTATTGATGAGAAAATAATTGTAATATTTTCCACAATTTTGAAACCCTATCATCTGGGCTTCAAATAAATCATACCGCGTTCTCTGACTACTGCTTCTCATTATGTAAAGCTGTATCATATGCCACCTACTGTCCACAAAGTGCTTCTTCATAAAGCGACTATTGCAAAGGCGGTAGTGCTCCCGATAGATCAGCTATCAGAGGAAGCCCTAGAATCGAGGCACAAGGACATAAAAAGATACCGGGCGCATCATCATTCAAGTATTCTACCAGCTGATTGGTAGGTTCTTGGACATTCCCCATTCTGTATCCCAACCTCATAGAAATTGTCTCGCTTTCCCTCCTAAGGATGGCCCGATATTAGATCCCTCTTCACTTCTTCATATCTTCTAACTCGGGCGCATCATACGCGAAAAATTTGGCGATCTGCTGAATTCGAGGATCTTTTTCGAAGGCCTCTCCTTACTTCAAATCCGTTTATATCAGCATATTATGTACCAAAAAAATGAGAAAAATATACCAAAAGAAGCAAAAGGATAGTGACGCGACTCGGATGAATATAATTAATACTATAGTGGATTCATACCTATCATTTATAAATATTTTTTATTTTACATATTTTACAATTAAATGTATTGTTTTTAAACTCATCCTGATTTTGAATTACTATCTTGTAAGTTAAAGTAGCTTTTGATAACATAACGGTTCAGATAATTGATTTTCTGATTTTACCGTCTCCGCCATTTTGTTTAAAACTAGGTCTCGGTGCCATCAATTGGCTCAATATTCCGGAGTTTATATAAGGAGCCTAAAATTATTCAACTGTGAAGAAATCATAGTTCTAATTTAAAAAATGTGGAAGATATTATTTTTGGCCAGCTTTTTCTGATTTCAGCCCACTGGGCGTCGGTACCTAAATTCCTGACCCGGTGGGAAACCCGAGAACTCAATCAGGTCATTCGCCGGGAAAGTACCAGATTCTTCATTTCGAAAAGTGGTACGATTAGTGGCTGATATTTTGGTTTCATTAGAAATAAGATATTTTTTCCTTCTTATATGGCCAAAATCGCACGATTTTATGTGCTGTGATGCCTCGCTCAAACTATCTGTGACGAAAGCATTCCGAATGGTCGTATTTCATTGGTCTAGAGTGCACAAACCGTGAGCAACTTGTCGAGGTCCTTGGTGATGTCTTCGCCGTGGGACGTGGACTCCGTGACGGCGGTGACCGTGACATTGGCGACTGCGAGGCCGTGACCCACTCGTGCCCCGTCCGTGACCGTCCGACCCTGTGAGGAGGAGTCGTGGCCGTGTGGAGGCAGGCCGGTCTGCGCGTGAGGCTGCGCCGAGGCACTCAAAGCTGCCGCCGAAAGCTGCAGGAGGCGCTTGTCCAACTTGTCCAGCTCGAGCAGCCAGATGGCGGGCACGACGCTGCCCAGGTACAGGAACACGCTCGGGCAAAACCTGAAAGCGGCGAGGGAAGAGAGATTCAATATGCGTACGTCGGCGTTTCAAAGGCGGCGAAAATGTCGTGAGAAACTAGCATCATTAGATCAGTCCTGAAGTTGAATAATGCAGAATTTTCCTATCATTGCGATTGCACAAATGACGTGGTATGCAGTCACGCGCATGGGTACGCAGACATACGCCAAAGAGGGTGAAATTCGCCATGGAAATATCTTTAGACTTGACCGGGACGATCGAATGATTGGTCAAATTATTTATAATAGCGTATTTCACCCTCTATGGTGTGTATCTATGCACCCGTTCGCGTGACTGCGTTCCATATCAATTGTGCAATCGTAACAATTGGAAAATGTGTCAAAAGTTTGTCGTTCTAAAGCCGCAACGTTGGTTGCATTCTCCTCGGCTGTGGCATAGCATAGCATGACCGCGTTTCCTGTGCTACAAAGTAGACTGGGGACGAGAACTACTTGTTCGTATCAAACCCCCGCTGAAATTCGCCTTGAATTAAGATGACTTGGCGGTGTGATATTACCGGAAATTGGGAGATCCGGGTTTGAATCCCACTCAAGCTAAATTATTTTTTCTTGCCGAATTTCACCCTCTTTGGTGTATTGAATAATGTACGTGGAAGTCCAGGGAAAGTTATTCCAGAAATTCTGAATTCTTTATTTAAATACTAGGGTTGTGTAAAAAATAAGGTTCTCAAATTGTTTTCAGGTGTTAGGCATTTTTTATTTGAACTGAAAAATACATCTTTGGAAAACTTAATTTCTTAGCTATTTTTCAACATAATCACTAGATGTTTCAATGCATTTTTGTTCACGACTAATCCACTTTTGGAATCCAGCTTCAAAGAAGTTCGCCGCCAGTCCGTGGAGGAATTTGGTGACCGCTTCCTGCACTCCTTCATCAGTCTCGAAACGTTGTCCACCCAAGTGTTGCTTTAATTTTGGAAACAAGAAGTCGGTGAAAGATCAGGGCTGTAGGGAGCATGTTCAACGAGATTCCAGCCAAAATTGTCATTTAATCCTTGGTTTGGCGAGAGACGTGCGGGCGCGCAATGTCGGGATGCAGTCTAACGCCTTTCGTCAGTCTTCCTCTCCAGCGATTTTGGATGGCTCTTTTAAGTTTTTTCAAGGTCTCGCAATAATTTTCCGAATTTATTGTGGTCCCTCAAGGCATAAACTCAACAAGCAGGACGCCCTTACGGTCCCAAATACTCAAATACCCGCCATTTACGTGGATAAGCCCATTTGGAACAATTTATGCTGGAGAAACACAGCCGCGAAATTATCTCTCTGAAAAAATGTCATTATTAGCCTTTTCAGCCTGGAAAATTCGGAGAACTTGATCAATTTTCATCACTTTGGGTCCTTTTTCGCACTTTTCTACAGCTGCACGCTCCCCTACGACCTAGCGTGAGGAAGGAGTGTTTGGACACCAGTTATGGGGAAAGGGGGAATCAAGGAAAGGAATTAAAGAGAGGGAAATGGACGAAAAGTGAAATATGTCTTGACGCATCTTTTTGAACGACCAATAATCTGGCGATTCCATTTTCACTATTTTAAACTGGCTTCTCTGCGTGACGTCGATTCGATGGCCCCTTCACTCGTCACCAAAGTTAGGAATGGAATTTAGAGGAAATCACTGAAATTATAAAAAAAGACAGTACACCCCCATGGAATGATCTATTCCAGTTTGTTGAAGGTGATCAGTGGCGTGAAATATAAATGTTAATATTTTAAGGTTTCGTTTCTGAACCAAACGAAGGTTGGGATCATCGAAATCTCTTGATTTTATGTCATTTTCTGCTCTTATACGTAATAGATTTATCAAATTCTTGCGTGGGTGAGGCATCAGGGAGGTTTAATCACCAGTTATAGGAGAAGCAACGACAATATAATGAGTAGAGTAGCAAACGTAAAGAAGACATGCTATCAGAAGCAGAGTGCTAACAGTTAGCAATATAAGCTTGGAAGTAAGAAAGCATTTTATGAAAACATATCTGTGAAGTATGCTCTAATACGGCAGTGATGCTTAGACGATTACAGCGGACGATCGAAAGAGATTGGCAGTGTGGAAGAGTGGTGGTATCAAATATGAAAAATCAAATGGACCGAAAGAATCACCAATCAAGAAGTGTTACGAGGAGTTCAATAGAAAAGAAGGCTAATGGCTACTCTTTTAAGTGGAAGGTACGTAATTATTGGATGTATACTACGACACAAGAGTTCGAGAATAATATTAGAAGGAGAGATGAATTAGAAGAATCAGTCAGGAAGGCAAAGGTTTTATCAAACAACGCTATCAAAAGAAGCTATTTATTTATTATGTGTTCGAAGTGATCTACCGGTAAAGATATAGGTTAGATTGGAAGTAGGATCACTTCTACTAAACCTTTACAGCTGGAGGTCACTGTCTCCATGAGCTCTTTCGTTCTTCAGCCCGGCATAGGTCCTACGTAAAGCCATCGATGAAGCCTATTCTCTAACTTACCCTCCCCCGATTACGAAACACCCTCCCCTCTATCACGGCCTTCGGCTTCTCCGCGCCTCTCATTACTAGCCCAGGAAAATTAGGTTTTAACCCGGAAAAAAATAATAACAAAGCGGGACCTTTTTTGCTGTATTCAGGACCCCTTTGAGATGAACATATCAAAAGTCCCAAGCTCTCCCAGGTGGGATAACGAAAATATCCTGGAAAAACCTGGAATTACTGGAATTTTCCTGGAATTCGTGCTGTTCGGTAACTAGAAGAGCTAGAGAGGCGTTCTTTTTTTCTGCCACTCCTGCTTTTAATGCTCTACATTAGTAAAAGGCGTCCGTCAGCCTCCCGAGGCTGCCGTTCTGATCCTGGTCCACTATAAGGTCATCAAGTGCCACATAATGTACTAAAATCGTCTTAAACCGATATTTGCCGGACTAATAAGCTGCGAAACGGCATTACTACAACTGGCTTCGGTGCCTGACACAAGTATAACTTTTCTGAGCACCAATACCTGCAGCAGCACCTCGAATCTGCCCGCCTACAAGGTGCGAGAAGTGTTCGACCATCCACGGGCCTCTGATGCCTTTAAAGGGTGCTATTCGCTCGAGTATATATATATTCTCCTGGAGCAAGTTGTGGTTGAACTGCGACGCTTCACCTACTTTTCTATTTTGTAGTCCACAATTAGCCTAACTGCGTTAAAATGTTACCGTAAAAGGTTAAACCAAGTGACTGATCTGTAAATAAAATATCCTCAGTCCTCCCGCTGCCTGTACCACTGGATGTCGAGAGCGCACGGTGGGGCAGCCGTGCTTTCATTGTTATAAGTCAGCGACGCTTCCCTTTCCCGTGGTCCGTATCGGTTCGTAAATCACTCAGTCAGTGCTCTCCAATGCAATAAGTGTTTAGCGTCTCGTTTTCAAGTTATTTTTTGTGATGTGCAATGGAGTTGTTGGACGAGTGTTATCTGTGTGATTTCGTTGGAGGCAAATGTGGCAAAGAATCAGTGAAATGTGGTGAAAAAGGAGTACAAAAAATTTTGAATGCAAGTAAAACGAGAAAGGATGGTTCCGATGTATTAGTATTAAGGACAAGACGTCGGTGCTTTTGCATAGCGAGTGCAGAAGGGAGTACACACGCAGACCGACATCCCCCTCCGCGGAACTTTCAGATCATCTGAAGAGGAGATCATCCACAGACACGCCATTTGATTTCAAAGTACATTGTATTTTTTGTGCCCAAAGTGTGGACGAAAAACACCCTGAGAGGAAACCTTGGAGTGTAGTTGGGACCATCGAAGTGATCAACACTATACGTACCATAAGCAGATGCAGAAAGAGGTGATCGGGATGAGTGGGGAACTGAAGTAATCCTGACATTAAGCGTAGTGTCTGATCTAGTCGCGGCAGAAGGCAGGTATCACAGGGATTGCTATGCTTATATTCAACGAATTGGCTCCTGTAAGCCGGGAATCACATCAGAACGTGGCAAGAGTCGTAATGAAGACGAGTCAAAAAGTGCTGCCTTTGAATTGCTATATATGGAACTTGAGGAAAATTGCGAAGATGACAGCCAGTACAGCATGGAAGTATTGATGACAATACTGGATAAGTATTCAAAGAGCAACCGAGAAAAGTACTCTGAAAAAGGCTGAGGAGTAAACTAGAAGAATAATAAGGTGACTCAATCACCTTTACTGAACTGCCTGGACGCAGGGGCGTGATGTGTTTCACAGGGGCTGCGCAAAAAATATTAAGCACGAAACGGTACAGTGAGCGGTGCGTGGATAGCCGAAGTGAGGAAATGAGAATAGTAAAATGTGCTGCACAATTTATCAAGCACCAAATCAAGTTACAAGCATACGATAATTCTGTATACCCAACACAGAAAGACAAGACTACCGGAGGTAACAACCTAACGCCAGAGCTTCTTGATATTTTTAGGTCAGAGCTATTCCCAAAAATCAAGATACTGTGAGGAAAAAGGCTACAGTGATTGAACATGACATAATTGTAGTAATACGTCCTCGCTCGTTCCTATCACCAATCCAAGTAGGACTCAGTGTGGCCCTTCATCGTCGGTTCGCTTCGAGGAGGCTTATTGATATGCTCCATAAGTTAGGCATTTCAGCTTCGTATCAAGAGTGTGAAAAATATGAAGCGTGCTTATCTCTATGCTCACCTCCTGAAGTGGATATGGATGCTTATATCCTATTTATTTACGACAATGGAGATCACAATCTGTGAAGTCTCGATGGCCATGGCACAATTCATATTTAAGGAGGGATTCAGCGCAATACACCAAAGTCTGCATTGCATATAGATGTAAAAATCCTGCGCCCAAAGCGTGCAGAAATGATTGGAAATGGTTTCAGAAAAAACACACTACACCAGCACTTTGCGCTAGATATAAACGGGCTTTCTAAGGTCACAGCAGAGAACAGGAATGAGTTAGTGATATGTGAGGACAGCTTACACAAGTATTTGCCTTTACATATTTTATAGTCATCGGGCATTTAGAGTGGCGCAATTCCTCAACCAGGATGGAATGGATTTATGGAAGTCGCTCATCGTAAGCAACCGTATGAGGTTTCATCTGAGATCCCACTCCCCTTCATAAACCTCAACCCCACCAACCCCTCAGCCATCGACACAGCTTTGTTGAATGCAGCAGACATATGTGAGAAGAGAGGACAATCGTATGGTGAGTTAATTTTCTACATTTATCACTGATCTGCTAGAACCAAATTCAGCAATTTTTCATCAAACTTTGGAATTTAGAAATTTTGTCCCTAATAGATTTTTTTAAAAATCTCATTGCAAGTGACTTTTGACCTAAAGCTGTATACTATAAGGCATTGCCAATGGTGCTTGCCGCGTTTAGTCAAAGTCATCTGAAAAAAGCAATAATTAGGTTGGGTGGTTTTCATCTGTTTAAGTCATTCCTGGGTGCCATGAGTGTAATTAAAAAAAATAATTTAATAAACTGTTTTTGTAGATGATCGGGCACTTCTCGCACCTTGTAGGCGCGCAGATTTGAGGTGCTGCTGCAGGTATTGGTGCTCAGAAAAGTTATACTTGTGTCAGGCACCGAAGCCAGTTGTAGTAATGCCGTTTCGCAGCTTATTAGTCCGGCAAATATCGGTTTAAGACGATTTTAGTACATTATGTGGCACTTGATGACCTTATAGTGGACCAGGATCAGAACGGCAGCCTCGGGAGGCTGACGGACGCCTTTTACTAATGTAGAGCATTAAAAGCAGGAGTGGCAGAAAAAAAGAACGCCTCTCTAGCTCTTCTAGTTACCGAACAGCACGAATTCCAGGAAAATTCCAGTAATTCCAGGTTTTTCCAGGATATTTTCGTTATCCCACCTGGGAGAGCTTGGGACTTTTGATATGTTCATCTCAAAGGGGTCCTGAATACAGCAAAAAAGGTCCCGCTTTGTTATTATTTTTTTCCGGGTTCGGGTCAAATTTTGCTTATTTTTCCTGGGCTATACCTTTTCCAGCCACCTACTCTGCCTCCTCCTAATTTCCTCCACAAGTTTCTTCACCTCACTTACCATACCGAGCACTTCTTCGTTCGTCTTCCACCGCTTCTTTTCCATCCACTTCCTTCTCTCTCCAACACACCCAGCTCTCAATCGCCTGCAGCCTATTCTCGTCCTCTTTTCTCAGACTCCACGTCTCAGCACCACAAAACGCTTTACTGCAACATACAACGCTACACTCCATGTTAAATTCTTCGCTTACCTTTTCTTTACATCCTCACGTGAGGTCCCCAACATCAGTTGAAAATTGCCAGTTCTTAAATCCACTGGCATACATGTTTTTATCAGTGAATTGGAAATAATCTAGCTACATCTCAGTTGTGTAATTATGAGCCAGTTTTGACTGTCCTCCTTCATGACATTTACCCTCTCGTGGAGCATCTAAAAATCGTCATATCTCGCGAGAAACTCTAGATGTCAGCAATACTTACCATGTCTGTACGTCGTGGCTGCCGTGAACAAAGAAAACACGAGAGAACCGAAATCCTATCCCCTGTCCCATTATTGCCAGCGATAGCGAGACAGGGTATCGATAAATTTATTTTTTTTCCCATTACAAATTAAATGGCGTGTGGCCATCTCCGAAATATAAGTTATGAGAGCGCAAAATTTGCCCGTATGAAAAGCATTGTATTTTCACGGAGAAATTCGTCCTAATTACCTGCTCCGATGCCCGTTATAAAGAGGAAAAATGACACATTTTATGCCGTAACAAATTGTCTTTTATTTTTCGCCATGTAACATAAGACGACCGCTGGTATTTATGACAAATGAACGTCCACTTTAATCAAAGTAACAGGCAGCTACGTAGATATATTTTTTTTTAAATCAAGTGAAATTTTTAAATGTGCAGCATTTGATTTGACCCTTATATTTACGGTGCATTTTTCGAAAGTAAGAATACGTTGAATCTGTTAAATTTCGAGCCATTGCAAATTAAATATTTGCTTAAAATAAATGATCTCCCTTGAACGTGAAGGAAAAAAAATCTCTTGAAAAACGGGGGAGTTCTTCTTGACGTATTCTCCCATCTCGTGAGCGACAGAAGAGATGTCGCCTTCTTTCACTTCGCGGTGCCTAACTTGTCATTCACGCCTTCGCCTCCTCAACTGAACTCAATTCAAAACTGGAGGCCATGGGTCATAATTTTGCTCTCCTACCGTTCCGAGGGCACTGCGGACTGACGTGTTATTCACGGGCATTATAAACTTTTGTTTCTTCAAGAAAAAAAACTCAGATATCCAATTACTGAGGATACCGGGACTAGCCACGGTATAATTTTATACGAAGTCACCCGCAAGTGCACAAGTGCGATATTTCACAGAGGAAAAATCATTCGCCTTGAAATTGAGGGATCGAATCCCGGTCAAGGCGATTGATTTTTCCTCAGTGGAATATTGGACTCAGATATTCACTTAAATAAAACTGCAGTAATTGTACTGTCCACTTAAATTTTAATGTAAATAGTACACTACACGTGTTTCGACGTTCCTTAGGGCGTCATCATCAGGTCTGCACGTGTACACCTGATGATGACGCCCTAAGGAACGTCAAAACGCGTCTAGTGTACTATTTACATTAAAATTTAAGTGGACAATACAATTACTGCAGTTTTATTTAAGTACTAAAATGCTGTTCCACCATGTGACGCCAGATACTGTCGAATTTATTCAGATATTCACGTTGAAGGAATTCCTTTTGCACCTGCGTAAGTAAAAAAGGGAAGCACAAGACTTTCGTGTGCTTTTAAAGAATACTGCCATCACGGACCACTGCCTCAGCTAGTGGGAAGCGAAAGTGAGATCGTAAATATGGAGAATATATCAGCAATTGACCCATTCCAACTAGAGAAACACCCTGGGTAGCCATTTACATTGAAGTAACGCGTTTTGACTTCAATGACTGCAGTTACAAGTTAATTATTCCAAAAGAAAGTTGAGACTGCTCCCTTTACATCATTATAATTTTTTTTCATGGAAATATTCATACGCATATTCGCCTATCGTTCTTTGGAGACTGGTGGGGGGAAGAAAGATGCTAAATGAAAACTCTGCGACGTGAACAGAAACGTACGGGACTTATTTATAGATATTACAGCCTCATGACAACAATATAGGAAGGGGAACTGAATGCATAGAATTTCCGTGTTAGAATAGAATTTTATTGTTCGAGGACTAGTGTCCTATGGAACAGGATTAGAATTTAACCTTTTTGGTTTTGGTGCAGCAAATAGACAATATACCAATCATTTGAATTTCATACATGCACATTACATGCCAATAGAAACATGCGTAGATATTCATACAACAGAATACATATGTAAGCATAGATAAAATTCCTATTGCATGACAATGAAAACATGCATAGGTATTCATACAAGATTATACACTAGGGAAAAAAATATATGTATAAATTATACATCTCTTCTGAAGCTATGTACATAAACATGTGCGATACATGTATATACATTAGGCCGGCCCTTATTTTTCAGAATTGAGAAAAGTTATGTTTTCCTAGTCTCAAAATGATCCAAATGAGGTTTATATTCACGTGCTAAAATTTGGTTACTTTAAAATAACGGGAACCCGTGCCCCAAGGGCCCTAAGTACTTAGGACCTTCAATTGAGTTTTTTGGGGCTGATAAAACACTATCCTTATGCAATACGTGAAAGTAAAGCCCTTCAGGACCGACTTTCTGTTTGTTTTGACCTATCTCTAAGCGTTTACGAGATATCGTCCGTCGTAATGCAATCCACCCCCCAGGGCGCTACCCCGAACCACGGCGCCGCGCCGCTGAGGTACGGCCCGCACCACTTGCTAGAGACTTCTCCTCCACCCCCTCCCCGCCCTCGGCAAAGTCTTTGCTCCTGCTGGCAAGTTCTAGCCTCTGAAGAAATGTGCTTACGTTAGAAAGGATTTAATTGACATGACAAAATTTCCAATCAAAAAAGCAGCTATAAAGCAGCTATGGGATTAAGTACGGGGCCGCAAATAGAAATTTTTAAACAATTTCAGACAAAATGGCCGATGATTGCCCAAGATAAATTTTCTACACTAAAGAGATGTAGGCAAAGTGATATACTCTTGATTAATGACGATATTTCTATAATTGATTGTGCAAGAAATCAGCTCGAGGTAACTCCTGTCTCCTTATAACCTTTCTCAGTCTAATTTGGTGCTTTTTATTTAAAAAATAGGTTCTAACTACAATTTTCTTTAGGTAGGGCATCCTCGAGCCGACTATCGAGAATTACTGGAGCTGACGATAATATTTCTTGGAGTAGTCCCTCCAGGAGACATTCGCTTCAAGCAACCGGGCACGATGCATAACGCCCGATGGATGCCCAAAGCCATTTATTCTATCTATTTTTCGCTCGCAGTTCCACTTGAGCCGGGCCCAAGAAGTTGGTCTCATCCACGTCTCCCTATTTGTAGTGAATTTATATATTCAGATGTGGTTCTCCGCTCCTTGTGCTGCATCTGCTCCCAACAGTGACCTGCAGTTCCTAAAAAGACTTGTTAATTATGAAAGTGTTAACCTGGAAATAGCGAAAGCGGCACAATAGAGGTTTTCAAACCACTTGTGGTACCTGAGCGAGGAGTTGGTAGGACTGGTATCGTTTGACGGATCCCTTTCTAGGCGTGAAAAGGAAAACGTGATACGCCGTATGAGGACATGTGAGGGAAAATGTGATCCACCGAAGAAGGCATCCTATAAACATAAAGACCTGACTAAGCTATATATATCAAATTTTGCCACTACTAATTCGTGAAAACTATTTAATACATTTGAAATATGCTCTGCATTCTTTAATGTGCCCACGCGAGAATGGGATGAACATACTGACTACAAAAACATTTGCAAATTATTCGGGGTCTTCAAGTGGTAAATGATTGTGCAGAGAGAGGGGTGAAACTAATTCAAGATTTTATGTCAGTTACGAAGAAGGAAGAGAGCTTTCAAAATGTATTACTAAGTGTAAATTTTCATCGTAGCACAACCCCTAACGTGCGCAAAGACACTTTAACTGCCAAATACGGTCTGTCAGTGGAAGATTAGAAATATACCGAAAATGTATTTTATTTTGGTTAATATGTACTTAAATTCATGGATAGAGTGGAAATAAATTGATCAATCTTGATTGGAAATTTTGTCATGTCAATTAAATCCTTTCTAACGTAAGCACATTTCTTCAGAGGCTAGAACTTGCCAGCAGGAGCAAAGACTTTGCCGAGGGCGGGGAGGGGGTGGAGGAGAAGTCTCTAGCAAGTGGTGCGGGCCGTACCTCAGCGGCGCGGCGCCGTGGTTCGGGGTAGCGCCCTGGGGGGTGGATTGCATTACGACGGACGATATCTCGTAAACGCTTAGAGATAGGTCAAAACAAACAGAAAGTCGGTCCTGAAGGGCTTTACTTTCACGTATTGCATAAGGATAGTGTTTTATCAGCCCCAAAAAACTCAATTGAAGGTCCTAAGTACTTAGGGCCCTTGGGGCACGGGTTCCCGTTATTTTAAAGTAACCAAATTTTAGCACGTGAATATAAACCTCATTTGGATCATTTTGAGACTAGGAAAACATAACTTTTCTCAATTCTGAAAAATAAGGGCCGGCCTAATATACATACATACATATACACCTATATATATGCACACTTTCTTATTATTATGCTTTGGACAAGAAGCCAAATCATTTTTCATTAGGTTTACACAAAAAGTACACACATACAAGAGTATACACATGTAAACATAGACAAAATATAAATTATACACATCTTCGGTAAATAAATAGTTACACATATGTCTACATAATATATATACACTTATTATTATGCATTTGACAATGAACCAAATCGTTTTTCATTTAGGTTTGCAGAGAAAGTTTGATATAAGTGAGCTGTCATAAGCCTTTTAAACTGGTAAATGTTATTAACTTTAGCAATGAAATCAGGGATATCATTCCATATTCTCATTGATGTATTGCAGGAACGAGTTTGTTCTGCATTTTGTTATTTTAAAACGTCTCCGCGCCCTAACAACCCTGTCACAATTGCTAATGTTGACCATTATTATTTCATATAAATAATCAGTTTTGCTTGACAATAAATTAAACATAAAAATAGAATACTGTAACTTTTTTCGTTCTTCAAGTTTTAGCCAGTCGATCTTTAAGTAATAAGACGTTATGTGTTCATGTAATGCCACATTAAATATAAATCTTATACCAGCGTTTAACAATATCTGCATTTTATTGGACAATTCATTAGTTAAATCAGACATTACCAGCGAGCAATACTGAATATGAGGAAGGTACAATGATTGAATCAACTTTTTGCGCAATTCAAGAGGTATTAAATGCTTAAGCTGTGCCAACGTTTTATAACACTTATTTGAAATATGTGCTACTTGTTCCGTGTGTTAGACCAAGGATGGAATACATGAGGCATATTCTGAGGAATGGTAAAAGTAAGAGGAGAGTATAAGATGAAGACTAGGCGAAGACATCTGTTAGCTTTTAGGAGAGTGGAGTGGAGAGCCAGTCTTCGGATTGATGACCGCTAATAATGATGCTACTCGTACTTTTGGGAACATTAACTCCGTTGCATTAAATATTTAGAGCGATAGGATGCAACAAACCTCCGCGTGCAGTCTCGGAAGACCTCCTCGACTTGGAAACAGCTGACAGTCAATCGATTCAGCTCGCGACGTCTGGGTACCTCTACCGATTCGCGCTCAAGTGCTCTCGCGTTTTTCAAGCGGGATTTCAATACAGGTTGAGGCTTTATGGAAGGCATTCCCTTCGGTTAGAGGGATGTATTAGTACTATCGCAGGGACCTCGTTTCCTATTTGGTCTCACGAGCGTAAGGAAAAAACACTGAAAATATGAGCTCGTATCGGCCGCAGCTTCGCGGTTCAGTATAATTAAAAAAATAATCATTGGAAAAAGAGTCATAGCGACCGTGTCTAAGGAAACACATTGAAATAAGCGAGATCAAAAATGAAAATATATACTAATAAAGCCAATGTCCAGTGGGGGAAGGGGGAATTCTAATGATGGAGAAAACAGATGAACCGACTTATTTAGTTTTGGTTTAATTTTTTTCGTATAAAATCATACGTATCTGGAAAAATCCGCGAGTTTCCATTTTCGACCCAGGATAACTGTAAATTGAAAAAATAAACGTGCCTTAACTCAAATTTATGAGCCCCATTTAAAGTTTAAATAGCAGCCATATACCTACCGTCAACAGCATTGCACTTAAGCACAGATGTCTATTTTGTAAACATTAGTAACGCCCTCCTGATATTGCACTACCTATTTAATTGGCTGTAAAATAACCTACACAAAACACATTGGAAAGTAATGCACCTACAAACCCATCCTACAAATACGAGTACTTACTTACGTATCTACGTCTGGTACCTCGTTTGAACATCTCGTTACTTAAGGCAGTTTTACACGAGGCATTTAATTGCGCAGTTTGATGCGCAGAAATTGTGAGGACGCGGGCACCGAAGTAGAGCAGTGGGTTTATTTCACACCTTTTGTTCCTGCATTCGTGCAGTCATACTAACAAGCCCTCGCTTTACGCGGCGCAATTTTTCACTGCACGTCCATCCATGCATCAGACTGTGCAGTAAAGTGCCTCGTGTGAAACGGCCTTTATAAGTCTGTATGAAATATGCAGTGATCGGATTAATGTGGTTGTTGTTAGATGATACCGAGGGATGGGCGGGGGCGGAGATATTTAAGCTACGAGGTGTGATAAAAAAAAACGGGAATTTTCGTTTTTATTGAAGAATATTTATTTATTAATCAATACCAATTTTGTCCCCTTCAATGTAATCCCCCTTAGATATAATACACTTGTCCCAGCGGTTTTCAAATCTTGGAAGCACTTCTGGAACTCACTTTTCGGTATAGAGTTCAGCTCCTTCAGCGATTCTGTTTTTATCTCATCAATGGTGGCAAAACGTCGTCCTTTCATGGTTCTCTTCAGCCTCGGGAATAGAAAGAAGTCACAAGGGGCCAGGTCCGGTGAATACGTTGGCTGAGACAAAATAACGGTTTGTTTTTCTTTTACCAAAAAAATCACGAATAAGCAGCGAGGTGTGAGCGGGAGCATTATCGTGGTGCAATTTCCACGAGTTGTTTTGCCACAATTCTGGGCGTTTTCGTCGGATTGCTTCACGCGAACGACGCATAACTTCCAGTTAGTATTCCTAATTGACTGTACGACCATATGGAAAATAGATACAATTATTGGAAATTGGAATTATAAAGCCCGCGAAATTTATAAATTCCCGTTATTTTTTTATCAGTGCGAGGTTCTGACTTGTGCTGGGACGAGTGCTGCATGCCTGGTGTGGAATCACCCCGTGCCACACACCCTAGTGGTGGCTTGTACGGTACTTCTTAGATGTAGATGTATCTCGATCCGTTCTTGCAGGTCTTGTGGAGGACACTTAAAGTGCACTACTCGACGTCCTTCGCATGGAGAGTTGAACTGTGGTCCCCTTGGTGCCTTTCTTCAAGATCAGGCTATCGCCCACGCCGGGTTTCTCTCCACCCTTCCTCCATCCCCCCCCCTCCATACCCCCCTATGGTCCTTCCCTTATCTATCAGCCCACGTGGCCTTCGGGTGCAAATGACCGTAGTCACCTCCTCCCCCAGCAGTGAACTCCCTCATAACCAACCAACCAAATTTGTACACGTACAACTTGTTCGTATAAACCCCCGCTGAAATTCCCCTTGAATCAAGATGGCTTTGGTTTGGCTAACGCACCTGAACGGCAATTGGGATATCCGGGCTCGAATCCCTGTAAAGTAAATGGAAAATGTCACCATCTTAAATGCATATTGTACTTTTAGTGGTTTGAGGGGTCTGGATTGGAGCACAACTGAAAAGGGGATTTGTTCCTTCTCTTATACCGTCGAGGGTGAGAATGACGGGAGTAAAATAAATGACTCTTTTCGAAAAAAGACGCTTAAAGTAAACAAATATAAAATTAAACCCTAAGTGCTACCTTCTGGTGGAAAAATACACGAAATGTAGACTCACCGATTGCATAAAAATAGAAAACAGGTAGCACGCACAACTCTTAAATATGGAAAAAAGTGACTTAAACCACTTCTGCTCTTAGCGGCTCTCAACCAAATGTTAGTTTGTTTTTCACAACCAGTGGTTTGAATAGATTTTGAGCTCCGTAGCATAAGTAAAAGTAGCAGTTAGTAGTTGAGGTGACCTACCACTAAGATAATTTTCGCCTTTGGGTATACGTGGGCTGGTTGGTAAGTGAAGGGTGATAAGGGGAATGAAGGTTTGGAGAGAAACTCGGTGTCGGAATTCGGCTACTCTTAGAGAAAGCCGCCTAAAGGGTCTGCAGACGTCACATCCGCTACACCGACCAGTTTCCATATTGTTGCTTTTCTCATAGGTTGAATTCCTCATGTTTTTGGTTGTGAAATGTCTTGTCCTGTCCCAAATGGAGCAAAGTCCCTGGGACATTCCATCTTTTTTCTGACTCTTACTTAATTTTATTATGACTGCGTCAAAAATATGTAAATCTTATATTTGGTATACACTTATGTTGCCTTTTGTTTAACTTGTGGTTTTTAATCGTAAAACAGATTTATATTTGTTTTCATAGAAAATGAGAGGAAGAATCTAGGATCAGGAAGTGGAAAAATTAACATATTTGCAAAAAAGTGGAGGAGGTTAGAGATACTTTACGCAAGAGAGAACTGAAGTTGCATCTTAAGCAACAAGATTTATATTGTTTTTAGTATAATTTTAATACTTTTTGATATTTTTTTCATATTGCTTCTCATCCTCATGTTTTTGTTGAAGAATTTAAAAAATGTCGTGTGACTAGAATATGTCTATTCTTGCCCAATAGGGGCAAAGCTCCAACGACAATAAATCTTATCTAAATATAATTCCCTACTTCCTTTTTTATTAAGATAAAATTAACTACTTTTTACTCTATTCTTCTAGTAATGCAGTAGTATACCTTCTCCCAAGATTATTATCTTCAGATCTGCATGCTTTCTATGCCTCTCTTCTCGCCCGCCAAATACTCGTTCGTCTTCTTTTCCGTCCAATCGCACTTCCTACATTCTCCTCCACAGCTTCATTTAATGCGCCTATCTCACACGCCCATCCTCACCCCTCGATTTCCCGGTTTCTGTGACATTCAAAGCTTCGCTTTCATTCAAACTCTTCACCAGACTTTTCCCTGTACATATTGTAAAACAAAGTCCCTGACATTTTTCCTCTCCTGTTAGTGAATACCTCTTTCGCTAATGCAATTCTACCACAGAGTGACTGAAAGTTATCCTAAGTTCTTCAATTCTAATATTGGTTTACTTCTGCCCTTCATTCTCCGCATCGTAACGCACTTGCTTCCCTATAAATCTTCCTTCCCAGCTCTTTGTCTTTCCTTGGTGTTCGTCCCATGGTCTTCCCATCCGGTCCACATACCCCATAAGTATGTCTTAGGGTGTGCCTAATCCGACGTGTTTTTTCCTCAGCTCAATTTCTTCTTCGACTCTATCACTACGTTTACCAATCGATCTCATATCGGTCTGAGTTCAGACCGATCTGAAAGTTCAGCAGCGAGCTGACTCAGATCCCCTGGTTTACCAACACGGTCTGAAAATATCGATATTGAACTATCGATTTCAGTAGTTTGAATTATTTTGAGATTTCTTGCGTATTTCAGCCGCACATTTCTCTTCTTTCCTTCTTACAACAAGTCACGCCGTAAGTTATATCGATTATATTTTGTTTACCATCGTCAACCAAAAGAAGAACGATGAGCGCCACGCTCCGACCTCTTCGGATCGATCTGAGATCTCAGACTGGTTAGGGAAAGCGGGCTGACTCGGCTCGCTTCTCAGATCGATCTGGCCAGCCCGTTCCGTTTACCATACCGAGCTGTGCCGGTCAGATCGTTCTGAGATCGATTGGTAAACGTAGTGTATAATAAGCCACGCTTTTCGTATTTTTCGTCCAAATGATCTTTTTAACTTTGGTCCCATTACTTTTATCTCTCAATGTACTAACATTTTTAATATCGAGATGGGATTATTTCTTCTTCCCCCCCTTTCCGTTGAATAGGACTTGTAAATACACACTTCAAACTGGAGTTTGAACGCTGTACCTAGGTTAAAAAGTCTAAACACGTATAGTCAATTTTAAAATTAAGTGACAGTACCATATCGATTGCTTTTCATTTTCGGATTATTTCTTCCTTAGGTATCACTAATTAATGGAGGTTACATAAACAGCATTAATTACTTTTAAGATGTTTAAAAACATTTGTTTATGATTTTTTACTGTACCGAATTTCACACATTAAAGGAGCTGTGATGGCTTCAGAGGTGTGAGCCCAATTCAGCATACTTGACATTCACGGGTTAAGTATCACGCCCGCACTTCTCCAAGGCACTCGCTAGTAATGAAATTCTTCCATCTGCTCCAGTAAATGCACTCCTGCTTTTATGATTAACTCTCTTCTTTCCTTTCCCGATAAAATGTAATTAATTCAGTCATAGAATTTAGGAAGAGGGAGGTTATATATATTTTTACAAAAATAAAAGTGGTAGCTGTGTAAAACTTCTAGGGAATAACGAAGGAAATGGGAATTGTATTTTTGTTTTTCGATACGCCTTTCCCGTTTCGTTGAGAGCGTTGCAATGCGTTCAAGAGTGTTGAGGAGGAAACGCCGCATTTTCACGCTCATTTCCTCCATTTAAAACTGTTTCCAGCTCGCTCTCAGAGATTGAAAATGCGTCGAGCTTTTTTGGAAGAAATTAATTCGTCATCCGCGGAATTTTGCAACGTAATATCCGGAGTGCAGCGAGTAACGTCTTTCGGCTGCGGAGCAGTGAGCACCACCTAAGAGAGCAGCAGCACCGATCGAGTGTAAAGGTGGCTTTACGCACATTGTGGCCTTGCAAGTCGCTTGCAAGTGGTACTTCGATGTGTAAGCTCGTACTTCCATGGCAGGAGGGGTCGATAGCGGAACTAATCGACCGCGGTTCGCACTTGCTAAGAAAATAGACTGGCTTCTATTTTGCATGCGAGTAGCATTTCGATTCAGCGATAGTGCAATAGCAAAACATCCGGTGAAATATTCGGCCTGGTTCATCTCAGTTGAAAAACTACAGTTGTATTAAATAAGAATTTTCTTAAGATTGAAATTTGATAACGTTGAAATACATACCTACTAAATTAGTTATCAAAAAGTTAATATATATAATAATATTTGAAAAACAATAGAGTTGTCATGGAGGGCAAGTTTGTTAACATAAACGATTTGAATTGTCACTAAAACCAGACACTAAAAAGATTTGTTAGTGATACGAATTAAATCACTTTTTATATTAATCGGTGTCTGATAGTCGATTTGATTAGTTGAGATTAATAAAACTCAATAGATAATTATTTTTGTTGATGCAAACAAAATATTTCGCACAATCGACCATATCATGAAGTATTAAATGATATAATCAACAAATATTTCACCCAAAGTAACTATAGAAATGTGTATGATAATACTGTTTTACAATTATATATTATAACATTTCCGTATAGATGTAAAATTGTAGTACCTGTAGAGTTTTGATTTAATGATTCAATGATAGTTTGATTTTACCTCCTTTGACATCCTTAGTTCCGCGATTCATTTATTTACGAATAATCCGGAAGTAATGTGTAAGCAGAGCTATGCCCTGCAAGCAGCGATAACAATCGATACTTACTTCGCTGCACTCGCCACTTCCATAGAAGTCAACCTACCATGCGTAATGTCGCCTTGAGGCCTGCACGGATGTCGAAAATGCGCGATTCGCTCCAATCTGATTACCGTCGAATGCGACCCTCGGATCGGAGCGATGAATATTTAACGCACAACCGAATCTCGTCTGATCATTCCGGAACGATGAGAGATGTTGGGTCGGAAAACGAATTACTGCCTCTCGTGCCACATGGATTGTCGCCGACGCGAGTGGAGTCGAGTTTTGAGGAGGTTGGAGCGAGTTTAATTCATGTACAGATTTGCGTGAATAAAAGCATGCAGGTTCTAATTTGTGATGTTCGTTGATAAAATTGAACGACATTGAATATTACCGCATTGTTTTTTTTTGCAATTCAATGCTACTTTAACACGTTGACTAAAGGCATATGAGATATATTTCGTAATATTTCGAATCTATATTCACATAATTTTTCTTAACACGAAATAATACATTTCACATCATAATAATGGTTGCTAACAAATATCAAAGAATCACGATGAGTGAAAAATTCGAAACAACGTATTTAAATGTAATTTGCGTCTAAATGTTAATAACCGCGCCGAAAATCCAATTCGTAACGTGACAAATTTTAATGATACTGGTACTAGCCACGGTCTGAGGGTACCGGGACTGCTTTAATTAAGGCAAATATTTTAAAATATAATCATCGCACCGTTTCCATTACAGCATATATGATGAGTTCCACCGCATAAATAGATGTACTTATATAAAATGTGGTTCTAGAATTTTTTTTCGGCTTCCGTGAAAAATTTTTAAAATGTTCACTCAACGATCCACGATTACCGTTACAGCTGAGGAACAGGAGGGGGCGAGTATGAGGAAATGTTTGAACCGAAGCTAAAGAGGAATGCAAGGATAGGGAAGTTTTGAGGACATTAGTAAAGTTTTGCAAACGTAACACCGAGAATTGCACTTTTATTAACTGTGTATACCCCGAAAGTGAATGGTATAATGGGTATACGTACGAATCGCGAGCACAGACCTAAAATGTTTCTGCTTTATTTGGCCATTAAAACTTCACATATTCAAATCGTCCAACTCTTTCGTATAAATTGACTGAAATTGTAACCACAATGTATTTTCTGACAGAATTACGTGTTTTCAATTCGTTCAGTTTTTATAGTGACCAGTAAAGTTTTCACCTGTTCCAATATCACCAGGTTTTTAACACAATGAAGTTACAAGGGTTCCCAAATATATCCTTATGAAAGGAATTTGAAAATTGTAATTTAACGAATCGAGTTTGCATCGTATTATTATCTGGTAGAAGACTAAGACCAAAAGTGGATGAGAGGAGTGAAAATTAGTTGTTTTGTCTGAATTCAATAACTTAACATGATATGATACAGATAAACCTTATGGCAATTATTCATCAATGAATATTTCTATATTATTTTTGACTATTTTTGGTCCGTGGTGAGATTCTGGAGAAATTACACCTGAAGGGTATTCTGTCAAGCCTCCATGGCCGCTTGCGTATTGGGTTCTCATTCTGATGAGAAGCCAATTCTCAAGCCACCAAGAACATGGCAGTGGTGGAAATTATTCAGTGAAGTCTCGATCCCTGGTGATTTGGGTCCAGGTGCAAATAACATCAGTTTTAAGGTGGTTGGAGCAACTTTACAATGAACAGATTTGCGTGAGTCTTTGCATACGTGTTCTCATTAGTGATATCGATAGATTGAAGTGGAAAAAATTGCATCATTTCGAATTGGTTATTTGTCAATTTAAGGCTATTTTAACAAGTTGCCTTATGGCACATGACTTATATTTCGTAATAATTTGATTACATAAGTACACATTTTCTTCTTAGCAAAAAAATAATACATTTATTATTATTATTATTGTTATTGCGTAGGTTTTCGCGGGGTTGTCCATTAGCGCTCTTCATTTTTATGTTTCTCCATCCGCGTTCGTTGACTTTGGCTGACAACGGTTTCGATAGCCATCCTGCGCTGTCGTCTCCAGGTCAAAGGTGAAAGAAGCAGTTTTGGCCGCCTTATATGGGGTCATTCGTCCTAGTGCTGCACTGTGATTGGTCGGAGCGGATGATCCTTTTCCATGAGCTGCTGAGGGGATAGCCACTGTGTCTGTTGAACTTTTCCGGGAATTTACAGATCTCTATTGCCTTTTGTTATTAATATTGATCGTGAATTAACCCTTAATCGGTTGCACTCAAATGCAATCTCGTACGGTCGCGTCGGGTCCTTATGACCCGAGGTCGTCAAAATAGTTTTCAAATAATATTACATCGATACCAATAATTAATGATAAAATTGTGCTATAGAACTAAATATGATTTTTCCTTTTATTATGCGGTAAAAATATTTCAAATAATATCCTCGGTGAATGGCTCAGCTAAAACTCCATATAAAATTTTTCATCAATGTGTCTTATGTTGAACTTTTTAACTTGCGAAATACTGCGTAAAACCGCAAGGTTTTTCTTATTATTCCATTAATATCAATACATTTAAACATTGCTCGTTTACTCTTCTTTCTTTTGGGCAAATATGGCTATCGTTTTGGTATCCCGCCAGTGGATGATGCCTGAATTTATTCAGCCAAGCTGGTCGGTATCATAATAAAGTCCGTTATCACTTGCATTTCCTCTCTAAAATATGTATTTATCTGTTTCCGTAACGCTAGGGAAGCATGTTTTCTGGTGAGTAGAAGATATACATTTTTTTAAACTAGGCGCGCAATTATTTTGTTCGTTTCTTTTATGGTTGCTTGTTTGGAGAGGAAATAGGAATTATTTCCTGTTGAATTTGTCAAAATTGTAATTTTCAAGCTGTGATTTCCACGTCCGAGATTTGAATTTCAACAATTCTGATAATTTGAGTGAATTTATATACTCTGTTCGTGGAACCAAATGCAAGTATCGCAAGTTGTTTTGTCTCAAGTCAACGCATCAATGCATGAGTCGTGGTGAAAAGTCAAAATAAATATTACGTGAAGGGAAGGAATGTAATATCCTGATATTTTCTGAAGGATGATCTGCTGCGATAGCTTGTTTGTTTGTACCCATGGATCCAACGAGTGTTAATCATTAATGCAATGAAGCTTTAACTAATTCTCTACATTTCTTGTCCTACATTTATGGGAAACACAGCTATAAATTATTATTTTCAAAAATGTCAATTGTGCATCTCATCATGTTAAAACAGATGTTTTGAGGCTACGTTGAGCAAAAGACTTGATCTAAGATGCAATACGTGCTCTTCTCGAATCAAAATCACGAAAGAATTGAAACACTCACGGTCGCATCGGGTTAAAAAGCGGTGAATAATTTGTTTTCTTATTTTTTTGTTGGAAATATAAGTCTATTAATTATTAATTTCTCATTTCTCTTTTGCCAACGTTTCGAATCTATATTTATCCATTGTCAGGGAACAGAGGTTCCTTCTGAATTTTTATAACATAAAAATAAGAAGTGATATGGAATAATTTGTTCCACTGGTGGTCGCGTTGGTTCAAAATCTCTCTCCCAAAGAAATCGCTAAACCTTTGGCAGAAAAACGTTTTGGATCGATAAAGTAACACACTCTTCCTTGAACTACGACCTTGACGTGATGGAAGGGCATGTGCGTTCCAATTCCCTTAGAACTGGACTGGCAGGAGCAAGTATTATTGCTCCTGGTAGGGATACCCATGCAAGATATGTCGAAGGGTAGGAGCCAGACGAAAGGTGGTTCCGTGATGGTGTCACGTTAAAAATACCGTTGAGTCGCGTGGGAATACCTCTCAACTATCACTTCCTGGAATATGAAAGTCATTCACAGAGAATTGATTCCTGGCAACTACGGGACGCCGCCCAATAGGTCGGGTGTCGTGCCCGGCAGCGGGGGAGGCAATGCCTCCGCGGTCGTCATCAGACCAAATCCTTGCACAGCATCATAATCGGCGGAAACAAGGGATAGGAGGGAGAAGAAGAAAAAGAGAAAGAAGAGGAGAAAAACGGCGGTAAACATAGGAACTTGGAACGTAAGTAACATGATGAGGACCGGGAAGCTTGAAAATATTGAGGAAATGGAAAAAGGAAGAATAGATGCTTTGGGATTGTGCGAGGTGAGATGGAAGGATATCGGGGACTATTGGAGTGATAGCTACAGGGTAATCTATAGTGGGGGAGATGAGAGTCAACGTGGGGTAGGCATGGTACTGAACACAAAATTGGGGCTGAGGGTGGTAAACATTGAACAGGTGAGCGAAAGGATACTAGTGGTAGAAATAAAAGCACCCCCGACGAATTTCGTACTGGTCCAGGTATACATGCTTACAAGCAACCATAGGGAGGAAAAGGTTGAAGAGGTGTACGAACAAGTGGATGAAATAATTAGAGAAGGGCCAGGAAAGAAAAACCTGGTAGTGATGGGTGGAACCATGAAGCATTGAAAGGGTTGAAAAGGAGGGAATACCAAGAGCTGGTAGAAAAGAACATAGGCGAAGTAAAGGGGATAGGAATAATAGAGAGAAGATTATAAAAACAGGTATCGCAGGGGCGGCAGAGTAAACAATAGGAACGGTGGAAAAGAAGAGGGTTAAGAAGCAGTGGGTTACAGAAGAAATGATAAAGAAAATGGAGGAGAGAAGGATATGGAAAAACAACAATAACGACGTAGGCAAGAGGAAGTACAATGAATTGAATAATGAACTCCGGCGAGTGACCAATCGGGCAAAAGAAAACTAGTGGAAGAGACAATGCGAGGAAATGAAAAAGCTGCAGGAGGAGGGGGAAGTGGACGCTTTGTACGCCAATGTGAAAATGTGGTCGGGTGGTAAGAGAGGGCAAACGATACCAAAGGTTAAGGACAAAACAAGGAAGATATTAATCGAACAAGAAGATATTCAGGAAAGGTGGAGAGAAAACGTAGAGGAGCTATATGACAGCGAGAATATACCCTTTAACCTAGATCTAGAGGATGAAAGATCAATAGATAAGGACAACCTCGGACCAGAGTTACTTGACAGCGAAATAGAGAAGGCATTAAGAGAGATGAAGGGTAGAAAAGCCGTGGGAACTGATAACCTACCTTAGGAGCTACTGAAGAATTCAAGTAGTAAGGGGAAAAAATCGTTTTTCGAACTTATTCGCAGGATCTACGAGGAAGAAGTATGGCCAGAGGATTTCGTGAAAACAGTATTAATACCTATCCCAAAGAAGAAGAAAGCATCGGAATGCGAGGAGTATAGAACAATCAGTTTAATTTCGCACGCAGTAAAAGTGTTGCTTAGAATACTAAATAGAAGGTTGGAGAGCAGAGCAAAGTGCTATTTAGGCGATGACCAATTTGGGTTTAGGAAGGGGAGGGCAACCAGAGACGCGATTGCGGTAATGAGAACACTTATATAAAGAAACATAGAGCATAATCAGGATGTTTTCGCTTGCTTTGTGGATTTGGAAAAGACGTTTGACAGAGTAAACTGGGAGAAACTACTGTAGATATTGGGGAAAAAAGGAATAGATTGGCGTGATAGGAGACTCATCCGAAACTTATACATGGGTCAGAGGGCTAAGGGAGGGTAGCTGACGGCGAATCAGGGTGGGCAGTTATAAGTCACGGGGTGCGGCAAGGGTTCCCGTTGTCACCTATGCTGAGGAAATGGTAAGAGAGGCATGGGATGAGCTAGATGTGGGAATGAAAGTAGGAGGCCAGTGGATAAAGTCAGTTAGATTCGCAGACGACCAGGCGTTGGTCTGTCGGTCATCGAAAGGATTGCAAACCTTTGTAGATGTATTGGAAATGCTGTGCGAGAAATACGGGATGAAGATTAACAATAAGAAAATAAAAGTAATGAGATACTCTAAGACAAAGAAAGATAGGCTGGTGATAAGAGTAGGAAGTTACAAACTGGAGCAAGTAGAACAATTTAATTACTTGGGTAGTACGCTAGAAGAAAGGGGACATAGTAGCAAAGACATTAGGAGGAGAATAGCGCTAGCGAAGGAAGCGTTCAATAATAGATGGGAGCTGATGACGGGAACCCCAAGTAAAGGTGCATTGTCCCTGGAGCGACTCTTGCGATAGTAGCTGAGCGATAGTAGCTGAGCGATAGTAGCTGAGCGATAGTAGCTGAGCGACAGTAGCTCAGCACTGGTAAACGTTGTTTCAAATGGGACCATTGTCCTTGACGCGACTGCGACTGGCGCGGCTAGCGATTGTAGTTGGCGACTGTAGCGAGTCTGGTCTGAGGGCAGGCTCAGTCGCAGTCGCGGAGCGATTGGTGTCGAGTGCGCACGTATTTCAAGGTATTTCAAAAACAACTTCTTCTGCCTCGAACTCATGGTAACACTTCACTCGCAAGTCAGCACAAATGAACCAGAATCGCTCTAGAACAATCGCTTCAGCGGCAATGACGTGGTTAGCTACTATCGCTGAGCTACTGTCGCTCAGCTACTATCGCTCAGCTACTATCGCAAGAGTCGCTCCAGGGACAATGCACCTTAAGGATGTAAAAAAGAGGCTGGTGAAGAGTTTGATATGGAATGTGGCGTTGTATGGGGCAGAAACGTGGACCTTGAGAAAGGAAGACGAAAATAGGCTGAAGGCTTTCGAGATGTGGGTGTGGAGGAGGATGGAGAAGGTGCGTTGGATGGAGAGGAAGACAAATGTACTTGACATGGTGGGCGATGAGAGGAAACTTATAGATGAGATTAGAGGAAGGCGGCTGGAAAATGAGATTAGGGGTAGGTAGCTGGAAACGGTAATGAGGGGCGATGGTTTGCTAAAGGCCGTGATAGAGGGAAGGATGTTGGGTAGGTGGGGAAGGGGAAGAAAAAGAATAGGTTTTATGGACGGGATGAAGAAAGGTAGGACTCATGCTGAGATGAAGAAAGAAATACTAGAGGTAGAAAGGGCACGGCACTTGTAAGAGTTCGTTGGATATTCTCTGACTTTCATCATAACCTACCTCTAACCGGTTGATTAATCTAATGATTGAAAGTGACACAAAATGGGACATCAAATATCTCCAACGAGAAAGTAGTCCGGTCAATGTGACCCTAAACGACCGATTAAGGCTTAAGTCACTTCTACTTAAAATTTCAGACATTCAGGCAATATTCCAACTTTTTTTTGTGAGTATTGAGGCAAGCACGAGGCTCCCAAATGTATTTCTGTATTCATGCCTTAATGCGGTCCACACCCGTGATCAACATTTCGCATGCGATCTACAACAAAAATAATTTTCTCTTCAATAGAGCGTATTGCATTTTAACGCTGTTGATAAAAATACCCGGTTGTATTGTTGAAGTTGCAGTTTATTGAAAAACCTGCCTATATTGTTGATATTTTTAGTATAGCAAAAAAAATAACTGGCCCTGCATCTAGTGATTGACTTGCAAAAGAAGTTTACAAAAAAATCGTTGAGAAAATGTGTGTAACTTCTGATGATTTACTTGCGATGTTTTTTGCAGAGAGATGGTAAAGGTTAAAAAAAATAATTAAAATATTTTAAAAGCATTTTTGCAAGCTATTGATACAGTTTATCGAAGATAACTGTTATTAAATAAAACATGTTTCAGAGATTGAGATATTAAAGAAGTTTAAACTGGCTTATAATATATCTCTTAAAACTATTGTCAACAAAAACTATTAATGGAGTAAAATGTCATTTATATTTCGTCAAATTATTATACAGGGTTGAAATTCTTAAAGTTTTTGTTATCAAATAGTTATTCTGGTTCGATATTACTACCGTTTGTGATTGGACAGGAATCACTCCTAAAGTCAATTTCTTGCCTTGCTGAGATGATGCGGCACATCTACAACTGCGGGGCATGAATTCGATTCCTCAGCTCAGCGAGATCGAAAAACACTCCATCTTTTGTGAATCCCCACAACAAAAACATCGAGAGGGGTGAAATCTCGGGAGGGAAGCACATATCCTTTCCGAGTTTTAAAATATTTATTGAAACATCTTTTATGCTATTGTTGACCGCGTACGACACGAACAGCTATCGTTATCTCAAGATTTTTTGGGCTACATCGTGAGAAAGTGAAACAAATTATGGAAGATACTCCGATTTTGGCCGAATTAAACGTTCCAAATACCAAACCAAAACTGTGTGCACGGAAGTGACGTCATGGGCAAATCAGCGAGCATTCTGACGTTATGTGGTGGTCGCCTTGGCGATCGATGTCCCTGTTTCTCGAAAACACACACGTCTACGTCACGGTTTGTTCGGCGCTTCATAAGTCAGCTCCTCGCGGAAACGCTTAAAGAAACCTTTTAAAAAAAATGAAGTGCAAGTGCTCCCCTTCCTCCTTTCGCCTCGAATATAAAAGAGCTCTCACCGTTCCATCATGAATCTGTCTAGACAGGGCCGCTAGAGCCGGAAGAACACGCTGACGGACTGAAAGTGCCGCTGTTTATTGAGTCAAGACCAAAAACCAGAGGTTTAAGGGAATGCGTCCAAATGCTCTCTCTTCTCGACAGCTGATCCACAAATTTGAATACATTAGGGGGGGGGGGTGAATTTCCGCCCCCAATTCTTGTTGGTTCGATTCATCCCCTCTTTTTCTCGGGATGTTTTAGGGGAATCCCTAGGGGGGTAGGGTTTGTTATGAAAAAGCGAGATTACCCTGAATTTTATCAAATAAAAATGGCTTACGTATAAGTAAATAATGGCATTTAGGATATATTTTCACTCAAAATATTTTATTTTGTAAAATAACTAGTGTGCTGTCTAGTTTACTATGCATTTGATAGTTTAAATTATTAATATATAATTTAAAAAATGTGAGTCATTCACTACGTTTACCAATCGATTTCAGATCGGTCTGAGTTCAGACCGATCTGAAAGTTCAGCAGCGAGCTGGCTCAGATCGCCTCGTTTACCAACACGGTCTGAAAATATCGATATTGAACTATCGATTACAGCAGTTTGAATTATTTTGAGATTTGAGCCGCAAACTTCTCTCCTTTCCCTTCTTACCACAAGTCACGCCGTAAAGTATATCGATTATATTTTGTTTACCATTGGCAACCAAAAGAAGAACGATGACCGCCACGCTCCGACCTCTTCGGATCGATCTGAGATCTCAGACCGGTTAGGGAAAGCGGGTTGACTCGGCTCGCTTCTCAGATCGATCTGGCCAGCTCGCTCCGTTTACCATACCGAGCTGAGCCGGTCAGATCGATCTGAGATCGTTTGGTAAACGTAGTGATTGTTATGAAACTACGATGTATAGATGTCCTGAAGTTTTACCTCATCCTTATGGCAATCCTACCCAGGGGTGATATCACGGTTCCTTAATAAGCGTTGACGTTATCGTTATCCATGAAAGGTGAACCCTTCTTGATGGACAATGCTCATGGGTACTGTCCTGTGAACGCACTCCAATTTAAACTACCCAGAGTGATTCAAAGCACCTGAGAAAATTTGAAGTATGACAATCACGCTTTCGCTCTCACCAGCGCAATCGAAGAATAACGATAGCGCGAGCGCATGCGTTATGAAGAACTGTGATCGAGCCCCATGAGAGTTGAGTTATCATATGGAGGTAACTTGGTATAGTTTACGAAACAATTTTATTTTACTTGTCGACCATTGTTTCGCGTTACAAAGTCGTTAACAAGGCTAATGTAAGAACGAAGATTTCTTAAAATACTCTAGGATTTTTGTTATACGAATATCCAGATCTCTGGAAAATATTCATCCGTAGTAGGTTTAACGTCTACTCAAAGCGTTTTAAATATCCACACAAATTCTTCTCCCTATGACGGTTTGTGAGGTATTAAATTATGATTAGTTTTTGTGTTGGGAATTCAAATAATTAATTAAATAAAAAATAACTCAATAAAAATGAGGACTGTGACCGAATCTGTTGTCATCACCACAGCAACCAACGCGGTAGAACCCGAAAATATGAAGAAGTTCATGAACAAGGCTAATTGATAATGACTTCGTCAGTCGAAAAATTGGCCGGAAGGGGAAATAAAATTGTTTCACGGACTAAACAAAGTTTCGTTCATTAAAAATTGATGACCACAAAGTTACGCCTGAAAACATTAAGCCGATTTGAGTGATGTTTTCCAACTGTAGAGGAAAATACAACATCCAAATGAGTGTTCCAAATTTGGAAAAAAAATAACTTGGATCTCCCGAGAGTGGGTGGGAGAAGGGTGGTAGGGAGCGTTGGCGCACCTATGACGTTCTCAGGTTGAGGGAAGTGATGGAGGGTTGAATATTAACATTTATTATAAATACCTTGAAACACGTAAAAAAGCGTTATTAGATCGATAGTTCAGAATTGGATTGAGAAAATTCATTGAATATTTAGCAAGCATAATATCAACGACAAGAGTAGAGTTACAATTTCCGTTGAATAAAGGTGAAGGAAATATTTCCAATCTATCATTATCCAAAATCATTTTGAAAATTAAATAAAGATAATGTGTAATTATAATGGCAAAATTTGTTTAAGAAAATTTCTGTGCCCACGTAAATTTCATTAAAAAAATCTCGTTACGTCAAAGGGATCGGAAACTAGCTATGAAGTTTCATCTCATGGTATTTAATGTAATCCGTCCTACAACTGACGTTCTATTAACAAAGCATCCGATTAGGGATCGATATTCCTCTGAATAAATCTGTCACCACCGGGATTTGAATCCATACACTTTGGGATGGGAATCCAGTACTATAGCCACGACACCAACCCAGTGATCATAGAAATTATTAGCACAAAGTCTAATATTGTGGAAATAGATCTTTCGCGTTGTTGCTCAAGTGATTGCTTAATCATTCTATGATTGTTGTTATACGAAGATCCAGATCTCTGGAAAATATTCATCCGTAGTATGTTTAACGTCTACTCAAAGCGTTTTAAATATCTACACAAATTCTTCTCCCAATGAAGCTTTGTGCGGTATTAAATTATGATTAGTTTTTGTGTTGGGAATTCAAATAATTAATTAAATAAAAACAATTTTTTAATATACCATGTTTTTAAAACGGACTAAAAAGTATAAAATAATTTTCCCTGGACCCTTCTAATTTTTTGAGGGTGAATTTTTAGTGGCTGTGGAAATATTTGTAAGACTTGAAGAGAAAAACGTGGGGCGTAGGCAGTAGATAATCTGGCTGAATTCACAACCAATTTCAGTGCTTTGCAAATGGTATTAATTGTGGGAGTTAGCTCAACGCCACCTGTATGTCTCTTTACTTCTTCTTAATTATCATGGGTTGCCTGCGCCCCACGTTTTTCTCTTCAAGTCTTACAAATATCTCCAAAGCCACTAAAAATTCACCCTCAGAAATTTAAAAGGGTACAGGGAAAACTATTTTATACTTTTTAGTCCGTTTTAAAAACGTGGTATATTAAAAAATTGTTTTTATTTAATTAATTATTTTCTAAATTCAATGGTTTCAGGCGTAACTTGATGGAACTCCTTCATGACTGTCAGGAAAGAATAAAACTTTGCTAGTTCCACATTAATTTATTCACTCGCGACCGGTTTCGATACAGTGTATCATCATCTGGCCAGATGATGATACACTGTATCGAAACCGGTCGCGAGTGAATAAATTAATGTGGAACTAGCAAAGTTTTATTCTTTCCTGACAGTAATTATTTTCTGATTTTTAGTCTTGTGCCCAGGTGAAAGTTTCCAATCGATTTTATACATCTTGATGAAACTCTCACAGGGACACATAGGAAATTCCCGATTTATTTCAGATTCTGTTCAGCTGACAGTGTGTGGAATTGAAAAATATTACCTCTCCCTACCTATAATATTTCAAATTCTGTGACTCTTATTACCCTGAAAATTAAACCAAAGGAGCCTGTGAGGCGCGTCACACTCAGCTAGGTATAGGTATTTATTAGTTAACCATCTGACATACACGACCAAGTTGCATATAGAATATTTTACCATGAGTCATGCGCATGAGGAACTATCAACTGTTAGATCTCTATAAGTTCTTGTAATAGCGTGGCGTATACAGCTCTATACGCCGTCCTTATTATGTCCAGAAGTACTTCTTTGTCTGCTGAGTATGATTATCTGTGGAGAGAGAGAGAGACTAGCACATATTCAGACCTTATACCATACTGAGAACTGGGTCAGTAACACCCCGAATGCATGTGACTGTCGTGAAATAGTTAATAATGCACCTTGGCCGTAAAGGCACATGATTTCGTCCGAGACGAATACATTCAGCAAAGGTCGTCCGAGAGCGCGGAGCTATGGTTAAAGTTTCAAGGCTCTACTAGAAAATGAGGAAATTTGTTAATGAATTAATCGTTAATTAATTAATCAATTAATTATTGTAACCTATAGAAAATGATGCGTTGACATCCAGTTCCGAGCCACGCGACGGTTAAAATTTCGAGCCTCTCCAAGCACATCAGGAAATTTGTTAACTAATTAATTGATTGTTATAAAATGTAGCTAATATTGCATTGATATCCACTTCTGATCTATGGTTAAAATTTCAAGTCTCTAGCTGATCGGGAAGTTAGTTTAAACTCGGTTGCAATATTCCACCCGAACAGACAGACATGACGGAAACCGAACTAATAAAAACGTGAAATTGTTAATTAATTAATTAATTGTTATAACATGTAGCTAACATTACATTGTCATCCACTGCTGAGCTATGGTTAAAACTACAAGCCTCTACTAGGACATCAGGAAATATATTAATTAATTAATTGCTAATTTATTAACAACTATCGGAAGGGTCATTTCATATGAAATCAACCAAAATTAAATATTTTTCTGGTAACCTTCTCGGATTACTGTGTAATTTGACACAATCATTCATACCATAGTAAGTAACAAATGTGATTTATTTTATATTTTTAGGATGATCGGCTCAGGATTTATGAGGGGGTCAAAATTTGACCTTTCGGTGGCCTTTTCGCGCATGACTTTAGTTTACTGGCAATAAGTCAGCTCCTATCAGAGCCACAAAGTTAAGGGTTGGGCTCATTGAAAAGGCAATTAAATTTCCTATTAAAAGAATTGACTTTCAAATACTCATGATCTTAAATCGATCAAAGAGTGGACCTAGATCTAGGTTTGGTCAAAGGTCAAATACGCCATCTTTGATTTTTTTTAAACTTGGTGTTATCAATCTGCATATATGTAGGTACGAGCACACAACATTTGGAGATGGCTTTTGTGTTAGTTTTTTAGATATGTAATTTTATATGATAATTACTTCACAGATAAACTAGCACTATTGTAACATGCTATTTTATATGGCCCCTCAGGAAGGATTGAATTCTGGAACTGAGAAACAAAAATGGTTCTATTTTCTGTTTGTATATCTGGCCTACATACCCTTACACAGACCTGCCCTATCATGCTTAACTTTACCTATCTTAGCCGCTGAGACTTCCCCAATGAAAATTTGGAAAACCAGAAACACAGGATTTCCAAAGTATACATTGTGTACAAATTGTATAAAAATGTGTACATTGTACCCAAATTTAGCTTTACACATTTGTGCACAATGTACACTTTGCATACAATGTACACAACTATACACTATAAAACGTGTACATTATATACTATGTACACAATGTATACATTTTTATACAACTGTATTAAAATGTATATAAAATGTGTACTTAGTACACATTCTGTATAGAATTTTAGTAGAAATTTTTCGTAGAGGTTGTTAAATCCTGTCTGGAAATACAATGATTTCTGGGATTCGAATCCAGGCCCTTGCACTGGGAAGCTGGTTACTCAAGCCACTACACCAACCGGAAGCCAGTGTGCTTTCTCGTCTTGTATTATTTTTGGTTGGAAGAATCTCGCGTAATCAGAGGGTCAATGTCATACCTCTGCGGCCTTGCTTTGTCATTTCCATGCCAAGGCGTTATTTCGAATCGTAAGTATTAAAGTTCTTTTGTTCCCATTGAATTAATCTCAAGAATTCCTGGGGAAACTGCCTTGTTTCACTCTCTAGTTCCACTCTCGGCTGTTGTCGATTTAAATCTTATCTCCCGGCTCCTTTATCGGAAGTGGAGAAAGCGTATTTTGAAAAGTGCCTGTCAGCTTTAACTCTCGACTTTTATCTCTCGGGTCGTTCAGCCGCACGCATTCTCTTTTTCACCATTCATTTATTTTTCCATGGGAACCAGCGCCTTGAAAACGGTGAAAGTGAAGCATGTTGGAATCCCATTAAAGAAGAAATCATTCCTTAATTCTGAAGTCATTTATTTATTTTGTGGAAAGCAACTTATCATGCGATGAGGGGTTAATACGTTGCAGCCAATGAATTGGATATTATATCAAGAATTTTCTTCTCTATCCTGTTTTTAGGGTATTTATTTTAAGGCTTAAAAATACTTTATTTAATATGGTCTCAAATAAGAAGCTAATAAGTAACTATTAAAGAAACATTCTCTGAGATCCCATTTTTAAAAATTCCTTGAAGATAATCATATTTATTAATATACGCTTAAAATGTTACTGCTACTTCTTTATTATATTACGTAATCGCATTTAACTTTTTCGTAAATGCGCATTTTATAATGTTGGCAGTTAGTACTGGTATTACTATCAAAAGTACGGCTAAATATAATGATGTAATAGCTCCATCGACAGATCCCCGTCTTTACGTTCCGTGGGCCTGGGTACAATGCGGGTGGTCGGTATACTTTTTCGTGAATAACCGATCTACTTGATTTTGTCATACCTATGGATTGTTTGACTCCTTGCATTTAGCTGGTAGCTGACGTTGTGGGTACATAAACTTTTATGTGCGGTGAATGTTTTCAAATAATTGGAATCCTGTAAACGTTATCAGTTGAATTTTCATCAGAAACAGTATCGATTAATTACATATGGTATCATTATAGTTGTTCTGCCGAATGACAGGTAGATCCAAGGACGGTCTTGCCTACGATTTTCCAGATCATAGGGATTTTCTCTCTAACTTTTACTTTGAAAAGATGTTTATTTTCCTGCATTTGAGCCCTTTTAAACTCCCCGTTTATATTGCCTCTCTTCATACCATCCCAGAATCCCATCTCTCAAGTCCTTCTCCATTACTTAACCAATATTCTTCCCTCGGTTGCCGTTTTCCACATGTCTCCACCCTTCAATACGTTCTTCAGCCAATTCTGTTACTTCCTGATTTCTCCCTTCAGCCTCTTTCACTCCCCTTCACCGTTGGAAAGATAGGCACAAGAATTCCTTGTCCCAGCGCAAGATTAACGATCACAGAAATAACATATCGAAGCAATAATTCTAGGAAAGCATTTCTCACTAATTTGGTGAAGCTTTCTCGGGTTTCCAACCGGGTGATGGTCTCCATGTAGGCCGACGTTTCGATGTCTGACTCAGTCATCGTCATCAGGGCTGATGAAAGGATCATCAGGACTCCTTTCATCAGCCCTGATGACGATGACTGAGTCAGACATCGAAACGTCGGCCTACATGGAGACCATCACCCGGTTGGAAACCCGAGAAAGCTTCACCAAGTTAATACGCCGGGAAAGCACTAAATCTTACTTCATGTCTCACTAATTACTCCTGTCTTTGATAATGGCTGTTTTTTTAAGGGTTTGGTCAAGAACAAGTAGACGCCGTTGCCAACCTTTCCATTTATGTATAAATCTTTGGTTTTCCTACTGAATCCTTTTCTAAGATGTGTACATTATTCCATAATGATCCATTCTAAGATGTGTGTTCCATTTTATATCTATAGCCCTGATGAAGACATCAAATAAATCGAAACGTTGGCAACGGCGTCTGCTTGTTCTTGACCAAACCCTAAAAAAAACCAGTCATTATCAATAGATTTTATTGTGGTCAAACACTTTGATGGCATTCCTGTATTTGCCCAATTCCGTTTTCCTTTACCACTCCTGGTGGGTTTGCATGGAAGCGAGTAAATATCCTTCAGTTTTTCACCATAGACAGTGAAATTCGCCATTAAAAAATCATATCATTTGTACAATAGAAATGATTGGAAAATCCTCAATTTTTTTTAAAGTTTGCTGGGTCTACCGACAATATTTCTTTCTTTTTCTTAGCACACGTCCTACCTTTCTTCATCCCGTCAATAAAACCTATTTTCTTTTTTCCCCTTCCCCGCTTGTCCAACGTCCTTCCCTCTATTTCGACCTTCAGCAACCGATTACCCCTCATGTACCTCCTGCAGCCACCTACTCTGCCTCCCCCTGATCTCATCCAGGAGTTTTCTTTCTTCATCCACCATACCAAGTACTTTATCGTTTGTCTTCCTTCCCGTCCAACGCACCTTCTCCATCCTCCCACCCACACCCACATCTCGAACGCCTTCATTATATTCTCGTCCTCCTTTCTCAGAGTCCACGTTTCTACCCCATACAACGCTACACTCAATATCAAACTATTCACCAGCGTCTTCTTCAGTCACATTAGTCACAGCAGAATGTATTGTGTATGGAATTCGTTCAACATGCGTATATAAAAAGAGAAACCATTTCACCGCATAGTAATAAAAACTTAACATTGTCCATGCTTGACGGCTCTACCGAAAATCATATATATTATTACAGAAAGGTCTTTTTCTGTCATTCCGTAGATGCTCCGTCAATACTGCACCTACAGTGATAAATGAGGTATCATTTTAAACGTTGAATCACCGGCTTCTGAAGAAAAATACAATCTCAATATCACATTTCACAATTTACCCATTAATTTTACTTAAAAGTTTCGATAAACTCTCTTGCCTATATTGTATTCATATGTTTTGTATATTTTGCAAGAAAACAAGTGTAAAGAAAGTACTTTATGATACTCCTTCTTCTCTATTGAAAACCCAATGACACTGTTTCCTTAACATACTTATTTCCCGAAATGGAAAATTTTCGCACTGGTTACCTAGTTAACACTTAAACACGAAGTTATCGAATTCGTTCAAAAATGTATTTAAAACGTTAGAGAACCACAGAGTAATTTAAAACTTTGCATTATTCATGTTTGATGCTTTATCTGAAAATTAACACAAAAACAACAATCACCAATGGGATTGTCGAAGTTCCTTTATTGTTTAGGTGGTCCCACCACGACTGTGTGAGACAAAATACTTACTAAAATCCACCTTCTTTTATTTGTTTTAAAAACCCAGCTTTCAGTGAATACGTGCGTTGCCTATTTAGAATCAAAGTTAAGATACAAATTATGGAGATTATTTCGTAAATATATTTTTAATGAGCACTTTTCCCACCCATAGGAGTATGCAGAGTCATTTCTGTGGAATTACCGTATTTTGACTTTAAATATCGCAATATCTTTCGAATAATTCACAAAATAAGGCGGTAAGATGCCTGTGTTTTATTTTTATTAAATTTCTCGAGAGTTTTCCGTACTAAAAAACAGTTCTCCGCAAAAATAGTATTTATATTGCATGGAAAAATACCATTTCTCCCTGTGTTTCTACCGCTCTTCCATTTAAGGTAGTTTGAGGGAAATATCACTTCACTTAGAATTTGATCTCATTTTGAAGGAAAAACTCTCATATTTCCAATAATATCAAAATATTAACCCCTTGCCGAACTACTCTTCGAGCAATTTGCCTGAAAATACAAGCTGTTTTACATGGGATAGACTACGGATGTGCGCTCCAGAGGGGGAATATTAAAACAATTATGAATTTATAATACCTAGATTTCTAATCTGTTTATGAAAATTCATCAACTACTCACTACAGTAGTTTTTATAGAATCACCAAAAAACGTTTTAAGGTGAAGGTGTTTTCACCGTACGGCGTGAAAAAATTAATCAAGTTAGTGACTTATGTAGATATATTTATTTAATTACTGAGAATTTTTATGATATATGACTATATTTTGGCGCCATTAATATTACAATATTTACTTCGTGCATCTCACAGACTCTGAAGTCAAAAAGTAAAATTCGAATTTGGTATCCATTATGACCATGGGAAATACCTCACTCAAACTACCTTAAGACAATGTAATTTCAAGTTCTATTTGCGAGAAAAATAGCGTGGAATGGTAACATTTTGTTGTCCATATCAGATAGAGGACAAGTTTTTTCTGAAAATAGCGGGATTACAAATAACATGGCATTTAAGTAATTTTACGGGTGAACCACCTTATGGGCTCATTAATTCTGGTCCCGATCTGTATTGAAGTACGCTGCCTACTGTCGCTTGTGTGCGACATTTCAGTCAAGAACAACAGTAAATTTAGTTATTCGATAACAACTTTTTTTGCTTCAACATAAAACTCGAAAACTTTGAAGTACATTAGAAAACATTTGTATCCAACTTGTGTTAGAGTTTGGTTTTGATTGAATGACAAGTTTTTAAGTTACACAGTTTCAAAGTGGAGGCTTGGTTGAAAAGCGTAAAAAAAACTACTTTTTTATGCTCGATGCCATAAAAAGTAGAAGAAATAATCAAATAATTTTTTTGCTTATATGATTAAACGCAAAATTAAATAAGCCGAGATTTGGTAAAACTATTGTTCATATAGGTTTATTTGTTCATTAGCTATCAGGCTGCAAACTTGGGGCTCCATAATTTTAATTCCGAAAGTAGTCCGCAGTATCTGAAACGGGTGAAAAGTAAGTGCGCTGTTATGTCGCGAAGTGAACAGCCTACTAGAGCGAAAGGAAACTGCCCTTTGTTTCTTGTGATCTAACACACCCTGCATCAAGCCCATCAGGGGTCTAGAAGGCCAGGGGGCTAGGGGGCCAGATGAGTCATATCCAACCAATAACACCTCATTGTTTTTCCTCTTCACCCTGTCAACTATTTCATTCATCTTCATGCATGTATCTCAAAATCGAAAAAGAAATCGAAAAAAATCTGTGAAAAATCTTCCTTATCTGAAAAAGTAATATCCATCATCATTATATATTATTACAGAAAGGTCTTTTTCTGTCATTCCGTATGTGCTCCGTTAATACTGCACCTACAGTGATAAATGAGGTATCATTTTAAACGTTGAATCACCGGCTTCTGACGAAAAATACAATCTCAACCTCAAATTTCACAATTTACCCATTAATTTGACTTAAAAGTTTCGATAAGCTCTCTTGCCTGTATTGTATTTATATGTTTTGTATATTTTTTTCAAGAAAATAAGTATAAAAAATGTACTTTATGATACACCTTCTTCTCTATTTAAAACCCAATTACACCTTTTCCTTAACATACTTATTTCCTGATAGCGTGAAAGTGCGAAATTTTCGCACGGGTTACCTAGTTTTACTATAATAGCTACAATTAAGTAGTAACCTTTTCATCCCTCAGCACATACATTTGATGAGTTTAACCCTTTATCATGCAAGGGAGAACGTTAGGAAAGAGGGGAAAAGAGTGAAGAAGAAGAATAGACATTTGGATGCGATGAGGAGGGCTAGGCCCTTTCAGCACTGAGAGCTAGTGTGAGGAATGAATGCGGTCCTAGAAAAGTTTATATAAGAGAGGCGATGATCTATCAAAAACCTTCCCCCAAACCAGAAGGCAAATCATTTAATAATAGTATTTTAAAACCGCTGACATGGGCGGTACTAAAAAAAAGTACCGGTATTTTTTTATGAGTATTAAAAAGAAATAATACTACTCGCCCGGTGGTACCAACCAAAAATACCGATAATAAGTGTGACTCATTAAATATTTTAATTAATTACAAATTAAGTTACGTTTCACCCTAATTTACCGTTATTTCGGCAAATTAGAATATCAGTCCAAAAAGATACACAGTAATTTCCATTCATCGGCATTTTTAATGAACATTCATCGGGAATATACATCGGCTATTAAGAAAATACATTTTATTTTGCACTGCCTGTTTGCGCTCTTCGCTCTTTGTTGGAATGATTATAAATCACATGAAGAACGACCGGTATTTTTTTTTAAATATTGTTGTCAGGTAAAATCCCTTGTTATAGTGACCAATCCTTCGGCGGCACTAACGTTTAAGTTACAGGAATAAATATTCGTATTTATACGGTTCAAAATCATCGGTTGTCTGGTGTACGGCATGCGTCAAAAATTTATACTTACCTATTACATCAATAATGATAACAAACACTAGCGAGAAACATGAAAAAAGACGGACATATTACGAGTACATTTGAAAATTAGCGTGGTTAGTCAATTTTCGTAGTTAGTTCCGTTAGTTGACGCAAGATGGCAGCGCTGTCAAAATACCGGTACTTTTAGTATCGATACCGTCGGTAGTATCGATAGTCGGTACTACTGGATTGAAAAAAAAATAGTATCGGCACTACCGAATACCGGTGTTTTTTGCCCATCCCTACTGACAACCACTTCCTTACACGATTGCTTTCTTCAGCTCAGCATATGTCCTATCTCTAATTCATCCCATCCATAATGTCTGTCATTTTTATCCAACTTACTAGTTGTTTTTTTTGGGATGCGACCGAGATAACTGCGAGGCGAACGAAAGCAGAGTTAATTTGTGCCTTTTAGGTCGTTTAGACACTTTTCACAACATAGTCTGATGTATGGATGGATGAGCTGTAAAATTGTGCCTATAAAGTGGGGATTAGCTAAAATAAATGCGCAAATGCATGAGCAAGAGACAGGAAAATAATTCCTGCCATAGATCCGTGTCCACGTTCACGCAATTTCTGTACATCAAACTGCACAGTGAAAAGTGCCTCATTCACAACAACGGACCAGAGGGGAATTATTAAGGTAAGGGAAGAATTATTTGGGGAGTGGGAGAAGTGTGGAGAGAAACCCAGTGCTGACAAGAGCCTACTCTTAAGTTAATAAATGTTGGGGAAGAACTTACTTACAACTTACTTGTTAGGGTGGAGTGTAGCGTTGCATGGTGCAGAAACGTAGACTCCGAGGAAAGAGGACAAGAATTAAGAGACTGCAGGCGTTTGAGATGGACATGAGGAGAAAGTGCATCGGATGGGAAGGATGACAAGGACGAGACGAAATGCTTGGCATGGTGGGTGAGGAGAGGAAACTTCTGGAGGACAAGTAGGATGATGCAGAGCAGGTGGTTGGGAGAGGTATTGAGTGACAAAGGGATGCTGAAGGCCGCGATAGAGAGGAATGTTGGGTAAGCTCGGAAGGTGGAGAAAGAGAATAGGTTTTATGAAGGCATTTTGTTATTATATTTTAGGTAGAACGCATGCTGAGATGAAGTAAGTAATCATGTAAGGGATAGGGCAGGGGTCATAAAACTCCCAGAACCAAAGAGCTACTTTCCAAATATGAAAATATGTGGCAAGCTACCAAAGATAGAATGAAAGTTTTTCCATATACATTCATTGGATTCATTCACCGTCGATTTCGAGCTAACGGTAGCTGTTTGACGACCTATGGGATACGGGATAGGCCTGTAAAAATCTAAACGATTTCCATTCGCCTTCATTTAAGCCTACCTTATCCACGAGGTTGATTAATATTGAAAAGAAACAAGGGGGTCAACAGTTTATCATCTCATCGACGGACTAGTGATGAACATGAAATGCTCTCAACACACACCCATGTGCCGTCTATTTATGTTCTGTACTCTTAAGCAGTTGCAAAATACAGTATTACAAATATTCCAGCTAACATTTGTGGCATGCCTATAGTGCAATGCATGTTGGTGAAATTGCACCATCTGGTAAGTGCTTGCGTGTTTTTACTAATGCACCAGCTTCATTATCTTAATTGTAACAAATTGTCAGTGTTGATAACTCACTCCCTGTTGTTGATAACTCACTCCCTGCCACAACCCCTTGAGGTGAATTGCAGGGTATTATGTAGATGTAGACATGTAGGGATCGGAATTTCTGTGAAAAATCTCCGACACCTCCTGGTTTCGAACCCAGCACACTATCCACCACGCCTAACCCGAACCACTTCTTCCCCTTCCACACTTCAAAGGAGTCTGATAAGGTATTTCTTGCTGAAATCATTTGGAATTTACGAGCTACAGTTGAGCCATTATGTTTTTTTTTTAACCATTCAGTGCATAAATTTGAGAAGCTGAACCCGATGTCACGTGAGCGTTGCGAGGGGGCGAGTTGATTGATCGCTTCTCATTGGGGGAAAAAGTGCAATAATCGTTTCCGGGGAATGAGAATGACCGCTCGCTCGCGTTTCTGTTTTGTTTTTTCTTTCGTAAACCGGTGCCCGGGAGTCGTTTGTTCTCCGCGCTCACGGTGCACCTGACCTACTAAGCGAGAGATGGCACGCCTCTCTATACCGCCCCCGCCCCGTCCTCGCGGCACATCCTCTTTAACGCTCGGGCGTTAAACGGATTTCGTCCAGCTCAAAACGACGGAAATTAGTGTCGCTCGTCTCGGAAAGGAGCTCGAATTTTGACGGATAAACACGACGAGGATTTCACACTCCTCGGGCGATGTCTCAAAGAGTCCAGAGGTTTATTTCTGAGTTCGAGATTTATCGTCATCATCAGCAGACATCGACACGAAGATTTACATCTACATATAACCCTGTAAGGCATGTCAAAAAGTGTATGGCAAGGGGTGAGTTTTCCACCAGCATTAACTACGCTTTATCCAACAAAAGTTAATGAAACTGCGACTCTTGAAGCATTAACGAAAATCTTGCTAATACCTGTCAGGAGAAGAAATTTCATCGTCATAAACTACATTATATGCACCTATCAATGTTGTAGAAACTATGAATATTAATGTGTTTTGCAACTACATCAATGCGTAGAGATACAAGAGTTATTTTGCAGGAAGCATGCAAGACGTTCTGTTTGTACAAATTAGCAAATTAAGACAAAAGCATTAGAGAAAAAAATCAAATAATTAGCTACACCACCGAACGGAAAAGCCTTTTATGAATTCTCAATTGCAGCTCTCGTGGTCTCTTGGCGTTCGTGGAAATAATGGCATTTTAAACCACAATCCGTTACGCAATCAATTTCCCTAATTTTATTCTCATGATCCAATTTACCGTGGTAAGTCGGGTTTCGTCAAATGTTTTGGACGTCTTCAGAAGATAGATCGGCTTGGAACATACTTAAAAGATCGACTACATTCTGGCTGACTGACTGATAGCAATTCCGATCCTATATTTGTTCTGGAAAGCTTGTAACACTAATGAAATTATTGTAACGACCTTTCACATATTATGCTGCCGATCTTCATAAATTTTCCCCTATCTCACGGCTATTAGTGATCTCTCTTATACTTTTAGAAAAAATATTGGTCTGCTGCAGTTTTCCTGTCCATTTCTCCTCCAGCTATGCGCTTAATCAATTCATAATTCTAATTTCAGCGTCACCCAGAGGTTGCCTGACGTACTCCATTCTCGGTGATTCGTTCCATGCAGTTCTCCTTACACTATTGTTTTCAATAATCTATTATATCCCAGAATGAGTCAAGCACAATTGTCTTTTATACTTGGCAATGTTTTCATACATTACTCCCTACTCCCCAATCTCATGATAATGGTGTAATAATAATTTATTTACTTCCACTTCAGGCGCATCTCATACCTATAAAAATATTTAGGTGGGCTTCAAAGTTCACAGTCTGAATTAAGACACAATTAGTGGTTAATGATTGCCATCTACATTTTATATGCAAATAGAATTAGACATTTAAATTAAAGAGATACAAAATCAGAAAAACAAAATTCAATATTTTCGTGAGGTAAAAGCCCTTCTTCAACCATTTTCAAAACTATTACGCCACATTTTCATATTTTTTATTATTTTAGGCAAGATACATTATGTTTTTGGCTCAATATGTAGGAATTACCTATTTTGCAAGGTTTGGTTTAGCTTAACCTAGTTAGTTTCATATCTTAGGCTATATTGACATTTCCTTCGGCACTTGGCATATTTCTTCTTCTCATGGATTACAATATTTGGAGAACCTTAAAAATATACAAATGAGGTAGTATGCTGAGACGCACAAATAATGGATGAATGCATTTATCTCATTTTTTTGCTCGTTTTTTTACCAAATTGTTGACAATTGTTTTGACCAAATTTTTGACAAAATTCCCTCATTGTTTTTTCCCTTTTCCCCTCATTTCCTGCAATTTCAGTATATGTTTAACTGTGATTGTTTAAGAAGCAAATGGTTTCAGGAAATTAAACGGTTAATTAAGGGGCCAGCCTTAGTTTTCGAGTAATTCGCTTGCAACTACAGTTATTGAAGTCAAAATGCGTTACATAATTTGTATTGGAACTTCATTCTTCCCCTGGTTGGAATGGGTCAATAACGATAGACAATATTCATATTTATTGTCTCCCTTTCGCTTTCTACTAGCAGATGAATGCCACCAGTGATGGGAATATTCTTTAAAAGCACACAAAAATCTGGAATTTCTCTCTTTTTGGCTCATGTAGATGCAAAGAAACCTCTTTAAAGGATACCCGAGGCTTTTTTCTTTAAAAACTTTAATGTTCGTGAAAAACGTGCCATCACACTGCCCTCGGAACGGTAGGGGAGCGAACTTATCTCGTCCATCTTCAATTTTTAATTGCGTTCAATTGAGTCGTCGAAGGCGTGAATGCAAATTTAGACACGGTGAAGTAAAAAAGGCGACAGCTCTATCGTTAGCGCATGAGATGGGAGAATGTATCAAGAAGAAAAAACATCCGTCCACGTATTTTGCAAGAGTTTTATTTTCCTTAGCGTTTAAGAGAGATCATTTATGGCCGTGAGGTGGACGAAAGTTTAACTTTTACCGGCACAAAAAATGGGCAATTTCAACGTTTTCCTCTTTTCTTAAATGCACCGTAGAACACGATCAATTAAATACTACTAAAATTTCACATTCATTATCATATTATACCCGTGTTGCTGCATACTAGTTTTAATTATGTTGGTCATTCACAGGGAATTGATACGTACGATCATTATCAATTATACGAAAAAAAAAAACAGCACTGCAGCGTAAAATGTGTCATGTTCATTTCGAATTTCTCTTTAATAAGGAATCGGAGCGGGTTTTCCGGAGAAGTTATTCTGTGGAAGTAAGGTGATTTTCCGAAATGGTTCGCTATCAACGATTTTGCGTATTGGAGATCAAAAATTAAGATTGTCCTGGAAAATATTGATCGCTTGGGCCGCCATTGATTACATTTGTGCTCCAGTGTAATTATTTAAAAAATAGATTTTGCAATATATAGACACGTTCAGTAGTGCTGACATGTAAATATTTCTCGCAAGATATGCTGATTTTTAAATGCTCCAATGCCATGTTAGAATACCGACGAAACTGGGTCATAACGACATAGCTGAGAGGTTTATAGATTATTTACAGTTCACTGTACATAATATTAGCATAAGTAGATTTAAGAAATGGCAATTTAAAAAAAATAGACAAAACATTTTCTAAACCTTTTGAAAAAATCGTACCATTTTGAATAAATTGTTGGGGGAGGTGCACGATAGAAATGCTGAAGGTAATTGACGGGATCGAAAAACTTTGTGAGTTCCGCGTAAATAGATTTTATTACGACCTAGGTTTCGTCGGTGAACGACATCATCAGATAGTTCATGAACTACACGATGATGTCGTTCAGCGACGAAACTTAGCTCGTAATAAAAATCCATTGATGTGAAACTCACAAAGTTTTTCTTTTCAATCATGAAGCTCATTCATTCATGAAATCATTAACTCTAGTAATTGAAGAGTTCATTGAAGGCAATTTTACCTGCTATTTAATCGCTTTAAAATCGTTGCTTACCTCTTATTTTCCCCCATTAACAAACTAATGTCATTGATGCACATGTTTTTATAACCATATAATGGCATAAATTTATCATATATTTTGTTTACATTCCGGAGCCTGCTGAGCAAAGTGTTAACGTCAGACGAAATTAAATTATTGGTGTCCGCTAAACTCTTAATTTAAGAAAATCACGAGGAAAATCATGGAAACGATTTAATTACATTCCTTCTGAACGAGCGAATGTTAAACAGGTCTGGGAGGTCGCGCTTTTAAATAATGGAAATAATTCCAATCAGGTTTGATTTTGATTAGTTTAAAAGGACCAAATGATCAAAACTGACGGAAACACTGCCTATTATAGGAATTACTTAGTTTCATTCCTTGTAGATTCCTAAAAAGTAATATGGTAATAATAGTTTATATATTTTCGATGTAAAACTGTAAAAATTTCGATGTAAAAATATTTCGATGTAAATGTCTGTTTCTCTTAAGACTCTTGGAGTGATTTTTGTTTATGAACAGATTTGGGTGAAACTTTGCATATAAGTTATATTCATAGATAAAAGTGAAAAAAACTACATATTACTGTTGGTATCTTGGCAATTCAATGCTATTTTAACACAGCCCTCTAGCACATGAAATATATTTCATAATAATTCGATTACGTATGAACAGATTTTCTCCTTAATAATAATAATAAACAACGTTTATTGTCGCAGACCAACAGGCCTTTTAGACATTCCGTATGCATACATGTTTGGCATAATACTTTAGAATGAAAACTAAAAAAAATAAAAGGGTAAAAAAAATATCATCTATTTTACGCAGGAAAACTTAAACAAAAAAATGAAAAAAAACGTAATAAGAGAATCGTTACTTGGCATGCTTACAGCAAGCCGCCATACTAGGCAAACATGTAAGAATAATGACCACATAACGTAAAATAATACGCTTGACTAGCAGACAGGCTGCCTGCTTCCCAGGCAGTCTGTCTGGTGTGCTCTTGAGGTGCCCCACTGGCATTTTTATTTCGCCAAAACAGCAAGTATGGGAGCAATATTTGACATACATTAACAAATACTGGTAATGAATTATCTCCGAGGTCAATTTCTCACCCATTCATGTTGCATTCGTAATGGCATAAGTAATACTTCAAAACTTTCGACGTGAAGTTTGTACCAATATTGAGACAGCGGCACACGCAAATATATTGAAACGTTTACGACATAGGTAGTTATCCAGACACTTTAATGCATGGAAAACTCTTGAGGTTCATTTCACTTACGCTAGCTAATCGTATATCTTATGCAATAAAATCAAATCAAGGGAAAGGCAATACGAAAACAATTGATCATATTAATTTTGAGTTTACAGAAATTTGACATGAACCTTATTGTTTTGGAGTGGCATACATTTAAACTTTCACCCGGATAATTAAAAAATATCTTCATTAAATAACTTCGATTGGCACACTTAACTGTACCTTTCATTTTAAACTCGACTAATTGCTGACTGAGACCTTCATTCACGTAAAAGTAGCTTTATATCAAGGGAAAAAATGAAGTGAAAATAAAGTAATACATATATCGTAGTGCAATCAACGTTTACCTGAAAAAGATAAATTAACAACGTTTACATACCCATACGATTTGTTACTCAATGTAATTTAATGAGTACCTACTGTTTGTTTACTTCACCGTTGCTAAACTAAATAAATTCATCGTTGTTTAGCAGTTTTTACGGATTATGAGTTTAATAGCTAACCATTTAATTCTGCATATATACATGCATTTCATATGCTAACCTATTTAAGTGTAACCAGGAGTCCCGAGAAAGATAGACTCGCTCTGAAAAAGTGAACCTGGGAGTCCAGAAAAACTTTAGTCCCCGGAATCTAACTAAATTTAAACTATCAAAAACCACGGTTTTTTGCATTATTCTTTGCACCACCAACTGCTACTACCAAAATACTACTACCAACTACTACCAAATCATACAGACAGAGAATCCACATTTAATACACCAAACCTCATTTCTCTAACTCAAAACTTGAGAGAAGAATAAACAAAATGGATACAGAATGACTGACTGACTGGCACGCTACAAAATGTATAGATATTATTATAATGGTTGCTGACAATTGTCAAGGTATCATACCGAGTAAAAAAAGCGTATTTAGACATGATTTTCGTTTAATTTCGTATTCCGCGCCGAAAATCCAAGTCATACTAAAAATGCTTTAATAAAGGCGAAATATTTAAAATATAATTCTTGCTTTATTTAAATTGCTGATTGCATGGTGATTTACACCGTATAAACATATGTATATACTTAAGTGAAACGTGGCCCAAGAGTTTTTTGTCGACTTACTTGAATAGTTATTAAAATGTGCACTCAATGACTCACGATCACCGACCCAGCCACTATCTCCGTCCCAGCGTTTAGAAGTGCCATTAGATACGCAATTCCATCCATCGCAAGGCGACGACCAGTTTCGTGTGAGAATTGTCCTCTTCTGTTTGAATCCCCTTCCCAGTCGGAAATTTCTACTCAGGGCAACATGGTGAGGGGAAGGGGGAGGCGGAGGGCGGGAACCATTTCCGACCTCTTGCAAACAATTCGAAGATCGATTAAGCGGTCTAGAGGAAACGGGGGAAATGTGCTCTTAGGAACTGTCAAGTCGACTGCTTTCATTACACCAATCTCGTCACTTCAGAAGATGAACGCACCGCCGATGATTGATGGCTTTTCGACGTACTGCCCGTTACTCATGACGAATAAAAACTCGGCCCACGGAGTCACTGCGTCATGCACCCTCGACAAATCAAACTCTTAAGAGTATGTAGTTAAACAGATGTGGCGTGATGAACTTCAGGTGAAGCCATTTCCGCCATACTGAGCGTCCACAGGGGGGTTATTTTGTAATCGCACCTTTTTAATGACTCTTTGCGGGAAGGCAGGAGATCCGTTTCACTCTCTTAATGATCGGCTCACGATTGGCCAAGGTCCGATGGTGGCTCCATTTCACGTTCCTAACGACAGGTGAGATGGAACTAATGAAATGCGGAGCCAAATGAAATGAATCAAGAGTTGAAAGATACGGATCAATAGTCGAAAGAGCGAATGAATCAAATAAATAGACCGGCAGTTCACTACTTGAGAGCCGAAGATGGTCACGTCGCCTGGGTGGCGGAGTTGAACTAAGAAAAATGACGTAATTTTCCACATTTTATGACGTATTTTCACTTAAGTGTAATTACAAAATACCCTCTCCCCCAGAATAAATACTGTGATTGCCGTAATCATGAGATTGTGAAACCGGACGGATAATCTAACGACGGTTTCTTGTGTTTTCTGCTTTAATGTGAAATACCTGAGGAGGTACGTAAAAACTTTATTTCCTTTTGAATTAATTGTAAAATGTATTGTAAAGAGCAAGGCCAAAAATAATTTGAAAAAAATGTTTATTTGATAGATTGTCGCCTGCGCTGTTTATATTAGAGGTGGGTCGGTCGCAAACGAACGAAGCTAATCGAACGACTCTTTGAGGTGAATTGACGGACTGAATCGTTCATTGTAATGAACCGTCGTAGGAACCATTGAGGTCTACCTCAATGGTTCCTACGACTCGTAACAGAGTCCTCTACATGGCCACCACGAAAACTATCAAAACTACTCAGCGGCCTTGTAGACGAAAATGAGCGTACCACCCGGCAAAGATGGGAATCAACAGACGCCGCGAACGAACGAGGAACGAACGACGACTCTAGTTGAATCAAGAGTCGTCAAAGAATCATAATTCAGTGAGTAATCATATGAGTCGAGGAATCATATGAGTCGAGAACTCATGATTCAGTGATTCGTTGGGGAATCGGTGATTCTTCACAGAGTAGCAGACCCAAGAATCAATTAATGCTCAAGGAATGAATTATTCCAGAGGAAACTAGGATTCCTGACTCATTTTCAATAAATCTTGATTCGCACTGGGATATGCGATTTTTCGCGAACTTCCAGAAAACAATTACGGGGTCTTCGTTCTGAAAAATTCAGATTTCCATGGTCTGTGGTGGTTATTAAGAACAAAAATATAAAAATGTTACCCGGAATTATTCATACGTTTTGGGGTTCGACCAATGAAATACAGAAGGAAACGGTTGTAGGCTTGATTTTGTGGAAGTCATCCATTACGTAAGAATTAAAATAACTTTGTTAACTCCAATAGTATTTATTATCACGATCCGGGTTTCAACACTTGGTGTCATCTTCAGGTCACCTGGAGATGACACCAAGTGTTTAAATCCGGGTCATAATAATAAATAATTAGTGGAGTTAACTAAGTTATTTTACTTCTTCCGTAATACAGAACATTAACTTTTATCTTGAGAAAAATCACTGGAGAAATGTTCATAAAAAACTTCTATCGTATGTTTACTATAACTTTTATAGTATTGGAGAAATGTTCAAAAACAAGTTTGCTGCATTGGACGTTACGTTGACAACCTCCGTTCGATTCCAGTAATCTTAGAATAATTCCTCATAAATGTATGTGCTGGACTTCGTCCACTAAAACTCTCATTGGCAGAGTTTTAAGTTCCTTCATTTTCTGAAATATTTTAGTTGTCACTTTCACACCCAGAACGATTAACACGTGAAAGACTCCATTTGTCGTAATTTTTGGAGTTTCGTGTCATCTTTTTCAACGAGAGATATGACCCCTTCACTTTTTTATTTGCATTTCATCTTTTTTAGGTTTCATACATGTATGTTTCAACCAATAGCATGATTTTTCTCATCGGCGACAGCTTTTTAAGCATGCTCATAAAACTCTTATTAAAAATATTTATAGATTTCATAGATAGAGTCCAAAGACAACAAAGCTATACAACAGCGATAGATCCTTTGATCAATCGATTTCCTCCCTCAACGCATAGCTTTCTCTCTGCCGAGTGCGAAACCATGAGAGGCTTGCTAGTTTTTAACTTGTCGTTGCTGGGGGACGCAAATTCCCTTCCCGTCTCATTAAAATATGTTTTCAAAATGTAGTATCAGCGCTGCGCTGGCCGCCACGCTCTCCTCTTTACATCAGAGAACCTCTTCTCCGTATGACCGTATGACTCGGGGATCCTGGGAGACGAAGCCAAGCTCCCCAGTGCATGTTTTTCTTAATTGCTCCTCGTGGCATATTCCTGGAACTGGGAACATAACTACGTCATCGCGGATGCTCTCTAGGGCATGCCTATTTTTGCTGGTTCTTGCGCCTGTTCCAGAACTCGCGAGTGTACCACATTTATACGTACGTACGTACATAGCCATTACGCAGTTCCCTTTCGGGGTAGACGCTGTCAAAAGGAACTTTATACTCTCGGTGCTCTGCCTGTAAAACTGGCTTTGGTTTTTAAAAACTATATCGAGGTTGATTTTCATTTGAAAAGAAGTTTTGCTAGACACAGTTCTTCTGCCCGTGGATAAATTTTTTCCGTTGAGATGTACGCACCACGACCGACGTAGAATTCCATCTTTTACAATACAATGTGTATTTATTGCCCCTTAAACTCATAAATTCGCACAATTAAAAAAACATCAGAGCATAAAAAGTAGCCTAAGGTCACCTCCTAATCCATTTTCTTATACATCGGATTGCCTAGAGAACAATATAGCAATACAGGTGAATTAGAATAATTTTTTGATTGAATGTAGTTGTAATCTGTAAAAAGTTGTTAAATACACAACTACATTGACGAATAATTACAGTTTACTGGAAAAGACTATTAAAGTCATCTTAAAATAATAAAGTAACATGCTGTACCCAAGCCAAAAATTACATTATTTATACGGTGTTTTCTCTGAATGGGGCCCAAGATATTTTATTTATTACCACCCGCCATAAAATGTATCGTTGAAATATAGCCTTTCTCCAAACGTTAAACTGAGGCTCCCGTTAAAAATTGATATTGGGTGGTTCCTATTTCTCTGAGTTAGTTGGAAGTTTTTGGGATGACAAATTATTTTAAGATGACTTTAATAGTCTTTTCCAGTAAACTGTAATTAAAGATGCTACTCTGGAAGGAATTGTCTTCATCATAAGCCCGAAAAGGTTCACATGAATCTTCTCTACCCATTTTTCTTGATCGTCGGATATTATCTTTACGGAATATGTTTACGGTCTGAAGATTGATATACCTTCGTTGTAGCTTATAGTAAGCATGTAATATATGCTTACATACTCTATGGTTGTGGTAATAGACCTGTCAAAGTCATGAACAAACCACATAGTTATGCCCTAAGAAGTAATCTCTGCTGTCAATAGTCATGGTCAATAGCGCATTTTAATGGCTTCAATATTTCCCTGTGCTATCGCAAGGTGATTAAAAAGGACCTTCTCTTCCCTTCTTTCCCACGCACCTTGGTGCTAATCTTACCTCATATTTTTTTATCCCATATTACGTGACGAGTAATTCCAATTTTCATCGTACGTTATAGCGTATGACAAGGTGTCTTTTTCTGAAAATATGTGACGCATTTGTTTTTCTCTCACCCATGGACTAAACGAATTGAAGGAAAATAACTTGGTCACTCAGATCGGCAGATTGGAATTAAAATTTTTGAAAATCCAGCAATCTTGTGCCTTTCCAGGGGGAAGTAGAATTTTAGAGTGAATTTTTTGGGGGAAAATTTTAGCGAAAACATAAATAAAGAGATGCGAGTCGATTGCGAATCTCCTGTTGGATTTTAAATTGCTTCACTTACTTCTCAGGTGCGGAATCACGTTGTGTCTAAATAATATTTGGTGCATCTTACCTCAAGTGATGGATGTTTCCATTGCTAATATTAAAAAAAAACTCTTTCAAGGTAATTTTAAGAGAATAATGCTCGAATTCATGAAAGAAGTTTGAGAATAAATCCCAAAGCGAGATTAATTCTCGTTTAATTAAGGTGGCCAATTTTATTTCTATCTTTATTTCATTAACGGCCAATTACTTAGATTGAAAGTATTTTTTTAAATCTCATTCTTTGTTTATTGATCTCATTGTGCTCATAGAGATACAAAAAGGACGCCATTTTTTCATTTGTCAAAGGAGACTAGATATCCACTTACGTTCCTGAGTGATGACTGCTATACTCTCATTTCTGTATTGCTATTTTTGAGAAGTTATTTATTTTCACACGATACTGGATCCAGAAAGTTCTAGGATACTCGCAAGTTTGATAGGTTTCCTGCATCTGATTATACATGATGGCTAACTAGCATAATCGCTATCAGAAACCCATGGCAACTTGATTTCATAATTGATGCGGTTCTAGTTTACTACTCGCTCCCAGTAGGACCTAGTAGCCGTCGACCAATAATGTTAGTTTATAATACAGTCGCTGTGCGATCTTCACTTTAAAAAATCAGCGCAATTGTCTATGCCTTTTCCTGAGGTCACCTCCCTCCTGTGGTAATTCTCTATTCATGAAATTATGGACAAATAAAAATTCCTCCGACACATTTTTTGGTCGTCTGCTGTCATATATTAGTTAATTAAAAAATAGATGACATATGCGCTACTGTATAACTGAAAATGCTGCTTCCTCGCCAGTATATGTTCAATGGCCGTGTGAAATCCTCTGGGATGGCTCAAGGCATACTAGATTCCGTCCTGAGAATAAAGTACCGGCTAGCACGATAGGTCTTGTGCTGGTTCAAGTGACGTGTGGAACGGGCTATAGGAAAGGTTTCTAAGCATCACACCTTCAATAACGATCTTCAAGGACCCGTCACTCCTGGTGACTTGCTTCATCAACCTGCTCTGTCTCCTCCGAACTACAGCAATTTCCTTTCCTCTCCTCTTATTCCGAGAACTTCTTCGTTTGTCTTCACATCCGTCTGACGAAACCTTTCCATCTCTCCCCAAAATCGCATCTCAAGCGAAAGCAATCTCTTCTCATGCTCTCTCCCCATTTGCCTCCAATGACTCAGCCCTGCATTTAAGAGGAGAAGAGATGGAGCCATGCCTCACTAGCACGGATGATTCTGGAACCATTAAAATGTGCTATCCACAATATTGAATCGAATTAGCCATCCAATTAACTCGCCGAAAACTGAGTTGAGTACTTATTCGAAATATGCAGTCCATTACCTTTTTGACGCGTTTTAGCATAATATTTATTTACCGAGGAGAATTTGAATGCATTTCCATAGAACGAATTATAAATTTAAATGTCTAATTCACAAATACAAATTCAAAGAACATTATAATGACACATAATTTTTAAAATATAGAAATCACCATTCTTTCTTGAAAAACAATACTGGATAAAACTCTCTAATATTTTTCAATCTCACTTCAAATGAATCCTCATTTCTGTGACGATGGCGCAATAAAAGTTCGCGCAAATATGAAACGAGTGAAGTTCAACTCGTACCGTTCTCTATTTTGCATTCCTCCATTTTGCACAATCCCAGAGATTCTTTCTTTGCTCCGAGTATGGGTGCCAGTTGCGGAGTCAAGCAAAATTTTCAGCTTGATTTACTTTTTGGTATTCTTGTGGTTCGTACTATCCAGTTCTAGAAAACTGGTATACGCCTTCAACATACTTAAAATTATCGTGATGCCAAGTTCGATACAAGCTTTTATTGTCTCATAAAACGTTTCTTTTCCCCTGTCAGTTACCGCGCATATAAAACAATCCCTGGTCTCACGAAAAATGCCGCCAAAAACCCATTGATGAGGCAACACTCGTCCACGGTTGCATTTTATCTTTTTATTTATTGGTAAAATCATGAAGAAGCATAACATCATTACAAGATTTAACACCACCTCCCAAGTTTATGATCATCTTAGAGGAGCTAAAGATCCATTATCTCCCACAATGTTCGAATGCATATACGAAATTTTCAGTAGTTGCGGAAAATCATATGTATGCCAGACAAAGAGAGCGATAGGATGCAGACTGAAGGAACACGAACGGGCTATTCGGAAGAAAGATTGATATCACTCTGCCGTGGCTGAGCACACACTTTTAGAAGGTCACAGTATTGACATCAAAAGGGCGAAAGTTTTATGTAAAGGAATTAGCTAACCTCCAGTCTTTTACAATAAGATCAGACATACATAGCCATGACACACGTAAAAACAATCACCTCTTTGCATGTCAAAAGAGACTAAAAAGAACACAAAATTCCATTTCTAACATGGGCATTAAGTTTTTTAATCATTTACCGGAGTCTGCAAGAGGAAGCAGTACTACAAAATTCAAATCTGTAGTACACTCTTGGCTGGTATCTAAATCATTATACTCTGTAAATGAGTTTTTCACTCATGCAGCAGACATGGTTTTTTGAACTATCCTGTACTTTATCCAGGTTGTATTATGTAAATTGTAGCCATTATGTTAATTGTAATGTCATGTATGTCCTGTGAACTGACGAGGTCAATTGTAAACCATTTACTTAACGACCAATAAAGCTATTATTATTATTATTATTATTATAGCTACTATCCACGGATCATCAGGGAAGCCATTGAAATAGAAAAATAGACCTAACAACCTAAACAGAGAAGATGGCTACAAACTTCCTTATAAGTGGAAAAGACTTGAAAAACTCAAGCATTAATTAATCATGCTACACAATAACCGCTTAAGTTTGTTTATTTATTTTTCATTGTTGATTTTGAAAGCCTGACGAAGCCGGCAGAATAGCACGGCGAAACTGTTGCTAAAAAAATATAGCTTAATCGCAGAAATCCAAAAGAAAATTACCAAAATTAAAATGAACTGCGAAAATCTACGAAAAAAGTGTCTCTCTTAACTTTGTCTTTTAACTCTCTCATAATTTCGCCTCTATTAGTTCTACAGATATATTTTGGGGTCAAAATGATATCTTTCGTGTCTTCCTGAAACTCGCGTGTTCTTATTTTCAAGTAGGTAATCTTAGCCTAGTTTGTGTGTGTTGACTCCCTAGAGTCTCCAGTGGCTCCCAAACTAGTTCTTCCATCAGTTGTGTACGAATTTCTGATCGATCGCTGCAGTTTTTGATATTTCACGATAGTCATGCTGGATGGATGACTTTTGCGGTAAAAATCAACTTCGCTTCATTTTCGTGCATTAAATACGTCACATTTACTCTCCTTTAGTACATGAAAGGAGCACAACACATAAGAAACTCTATTCTGAATATTTTTGCTATGAATTTCTGTTTTTTTTAATTTCTTTTCTTTTACCCTAGCCGGTAGGAAACGATTGGTAATAATCAACATCACTTATATATTCGAATTGGAGCATTGTAGGTCATTCGACACCGTTACTTCCTAGATAATGGATTCCAATTTTGTTGGTTTTGTCGAGAATTTTTCTCTAGCGCGATCCGAGAGCCAAAAGGTCAGCGGGGAAAAAATTCTTAATGAATTATGTCCCGGGCAGTTTCTGGACCGAATTCAAGGAAGAGCGCCGCTCGTTGTCTCATGAAGAACGATTTATACGCCCACTAACGCCTTTCGCTTCACTCGGAGGCACACAGCGGGCGGGCAATATACTACTCCTCAGATTGCCCTCCCCCTGGGTCATCGCGGGGTCACTGCAGCGACCCGCCGCGGCCGAGACGGCAAACATGATGAAAGAGGAACCAGTCTACGGCCGGCATTCAGTTTTATTCCAAAGGATTCGTTGTTATTTTGTTAGATTCCTTTCCCGATACATGAGGGAAATTAGGACTTGTCGCGTTCATGCACCTTATGAGGGACATACTTTACGGATCGCTTCAAAAATATTATTAATCAATCTCACATTCCATAATATACACCAAAAAACAATTTCAAACATGTTTATTAAGAGTTTGTAATATTATTCCACTCTTTTAATTTCTAATTAAAGACCATTTAAACAACAAACTTGGTTGAGCCAGCAAAAAAAGTATCTGGATGAAGTTGGCATCCGTCACGAATATATAGATGGATTGATAGATATTGCTCATATGTGAACGTGTGAGAATACACAGACTTGAATTGAAACATGTGAGCTTTAAGTAGCTTTAAAGGAATTCCTGTAGGGAGATATCATCATGACATGAGTGTTAAAGAGTACAAAAAAACGAAAATTTAACTAATTTGAGTACATAAATTCATGACAATATGTATAAATGTACCAATTTCAAGATTTTAACAAGCAATAAATTCAATAACATTGATGAAAAAATAAACAAAAAATTGTTTTACCTAAAAAAATGTCTACACTTCCAAAAGAAAACAGCCATTCCTTAACTTTTATTAAGAACGTGAACACATTTTGTTAACCTTTCAGAGCGAGTGGTAATTTGTTATGCAATAAAAGTTGATTTGTTGCACAATTTGACCTAAGTGTACAAAAATCTTTTGAATACAGATATGAAACCTTTCGCAGTAGAAACAGCATTCTTCTATGGCCACACCTCCAATGTGAGGTTTGTTCAACAATGTGCAGATTTGTTGCCACTTCTTAAAATGAACATCCCCAACACCTTGTAAATGTACAAATGCCTTCGGGGGAGCAGCTTATATTATGTCTGGAATAATGAGATTTTTGGAAGGAAAGTTGATGGAATTAAAGGGATCCACTAAGAAAAACAAAGTAAAAAGGCCAAAAACACCTGGTCTGAAGAAATCATGAGAAACCAGAGCAAAAGAATGAAGAAATCTTGGTAGGAGAAGACAAGACAACGAAGCAAACCGGTTGTTTCTCCTGGTCCACAGCAAGCGATACTATCTAATATTATCAGTATCCATGTGTCCATTCGTGAGCCCAAAATCACACAGAAACTTCATTATTCTTGTCCATTAAATAAGAAAAGGGTTGACAATATGCGTGTACTATTAGGAACATAACTCTGTATCCATCAATATTGGAATTCTGATTATTTAGCTGTGATACACTATTTTATTCGTCTTCATAAATTGCGTGAGTGCCCAAGAGAGAGATATTCCAGGAAAATAGTACTAGATTATAAAAATGTCAAAGTTTCACTATGAGGAAAATTCTTCACTAATCCAAGCATCAAACATGCAATGTGTTTTTATCGTCTATAGTGATATTATCAATTTAAATATTTCATTTTACGTGAAAAAATTTACACGGAGGACAAAATTATTTACGTTCATTTACGCCTAATATAAGAACTTCAGCCTTTTTTAAATTACTTTCTTCCCCTTTATAAAACAAATGGAGATTTACAACGAAAGGTAATTGGTATGCTTTCAACATTGGCAATCATTATAAGTCATACTATTTTCAGTTGAGCAGTTACTCACAATTTCATTCGTCTTGGATGAATCCATCATGCATTGTTTGCGGGCTATGAAGGCGTATTTTAATTTCTTTTTAGTGCAGCTACCTTTGATAGTAAACACGACATCACTTAATTCCGAAAATACACTTAAATTATGTCTCGAGACACGATGGCGTTGTACAAGGTGACGACTTTAATTAATGTTTCTCCCGTCTGCGCAGACTTGGCGCTCGAAAACTTTGACCTCATCGTCCCAGACGCTAACGAGCCGGGCGACAGACTTCTTTTATTTCCCCAACACGGACACCACGAGCGCCGCCACTCCCGTATGACTTCAGAACGACCGGAGAGCAAGAAAAAAAATATATGCAAAGAAAATACCAACCCTGTCGCCAAAGAATTTTTTTTTTCATCTCTCTCCCTGTCTTGAGAGCACGTGCTCCGGTTAATTGCCCCGCCGATCCTTAATTGTCCTCTCACACGAGACTTTATGGGACCGTGGGATTGTGCTTTATCGCAATGGATCGACTTCGATACGCGATAATTTAGAAATATCGCATATCGAAGTCGATCCATCGCACGTGCTCCCACTAACTGTGCTGCCGATCCTTAAGTGTCCTCTCAGACAAGACTTTATAAAACCGTGAGTTTGTGCGATATTGTGATGGATCGACTTCGATATGCATTATTTTAGAATTCTCGCATGTATATCGACGGATATCCATCGCACGTTCTCCGGCTAATTGTCCCAACGATCCTAAATTGTCCTCTCACAATCAGACGACACTTATTGGGAATGTGGGATTGCGCGATGTCGCAATGGATCGACTTCGACATACGATATGTCAGAAACAACGCTTGTCATAGGCATAGCATATTTATTTTTAAAAACTTCATGTAATAATAATGATGAAAATAATTTATTTCACTCTAAGAAATACGCATAAATTTACACGAGGAAAGAGTGGAATTAGGAAGCCCAGAAGAAATGATTTCTTATTCTGGAGTTGCCATGTACTAGGGTTGTGCGGCAGCTTACATTCATAATAATTACGACAAAATTTTACTGTGTCCTAATACTCCAAAAAATACAATAATTGAATTAAGTTTAACATATGTTAGTGAATAAAAATTTATCAGTCGAGTTAGTTGTAATATTGAGACTCATGGAGAAGACCTATGTATTGCCGTGCATTACTTGGCAATATTCGAAATAAAAAAATCGATTGTGAGCTCGAGGTAACCTGTATTTAGAAATGTTTCGGGAGTGGAACTGCGCTCTTTGAGTGTGCAAGTAATTGGATGCAAAGACAATTATTACCTACTGGTAACAGGATAGCTCTTTCATAAACGATCTGACCTGGCTAATGCAATGTAACACCTTGCGTTTTGAGTTACATCTCATCATGCGCGAAGTAAAATGTAATGTCGAAATGCAGTATATCGCTATGCGTAGTAAAAGGAGTTCTCCTGGAAAGGTAGTGGCGAAGGCGACGTAGAGGGTTTTATTTTTCTCGAGACGAAAAAAATGGAAAGAATGGATGGCGGCATTTTTTCCGCCCGACGAGCAGAAAGATTAATAAATGCTTCAGTGATCTCCTCACTCCTTTCTCCGGCCGTGTATGAAGATGAGAGAGATGGTTGTCTGGGGTGACGTAGAACATCCCTCTTTACCGATCTGGAGGAGTGAGGGCGGCGGTTTTAGGGGAGGGCACTCCCCTCCGGACCTCCCCCTTTTCCTCCCACCCCCCTGCGTTTCCCATCATCCCTCTCTTCGCTTATTTGACGTTGGGATCGCCGGAAAAGGTGTCGGAGTTCCCGAGGTGTTTGAAACACTCTGGAGATCATGGCGTTTTTGGTCCCATCGATGCGCAAAGCTGTGTATTTTTTTTATAGTCCACCGTATCCAGAGAACATGGTGCTTGGCCGGAATAGGTGTGAGCTGGGGATAGTAAGGCCTGAGCCTACTATGACCAAAACATTGCAATTAGTCTCATGGTAACCTCGAATACTAAATGCCGGGTGAATTATTAGCCAGGACATGTTTAAATGTTAAATAATACTAACCTAAGTACCCGACTTCGAACATAAAGCTTTGCATTGTTCATCATTTTCTGGAATGGAGCGTGCCTTCAATAGGACATTTTACTTTTTTTAGCAAACAACTTTTCAAGTAATCAATATCACGTAAAATATTAGTTCATATTTTAAGAACATTTCAAATTGCAAAATGATTTTATTTACCAATGGAGGTTAAATATAAATGGTACTTATTATTTCATAAAAAGAAAGTGAGAGACATGGATTTTTATGTTTATATTATTGCTACCCCAAACGCGCCGAAATTGTGTTTTCATGGTTTCGGAACCTATGTTAACTTAACTCCACTATAGGGTTGGATTAGCGTTGGCTCTATTATCAACTGTGACATTAGCAGTGAGATGGGAATACTTGAGAAGCCCTATGATAAATCAGCCTTTCATTTGTCCCAGGATGAGAAATATGGTTGAAAGCATTGTATTATTGCTTGGCATTACATTGCTGCAAGGTGACTTCACTGGATGTCGTGTTCCATTGCAAAACGATGTCGAACACTGCTGACACTCTAACGGTGTTTTAAAAGAGGTTTTCAGCGTGGTAGCGTACATGAATGGTATTTATTAACGAATCTCTAACGGGAAGTTGATAAAACTTCTCCTTTAGATCCCTCATATCAGATGAGTTTCAGAGAGACACACTGAAATATATTAGGATAGGAGGATATTATTTTGACCCAGCAGTACATCTCCAGAACAGATGGAAACGACAAAATAAGAGATATATACTTTCGAGCCGATTGGTGCAGAAATTCCTTCCTTCCACGCACCTTGGTGACCATAACAAAAATAGAACGTCACAATAAGACATTCATTCCATTAGCATGCAATTTGCTTTCGTTCTCTCCCCCTAGAGCCCCCCATAACACCCCCTAGTGCCACCCGCCTCTTCGGAGGCTCGCGGGGTGGTGAAGGTAGAAAGAGGAAGTCCAGCGAACAGCTGGGGAGGAAAGAGGCTTCTTAAAAAAACAATCTGCGAATTATTACTTAACTTATTCGAGTCATTCTGAGACGTGACTGCCTCCTGAAAACTGTTGGAAGGCGTTCAAATATCACGTAATGCGAATTTGTCCACTTTTTTAAAAACCCCCAACTAAGAGAACATAAAATTTCATGAGTCATTCCCCCCATTGTCAGTGAATCCCAATCCTACGTGAGCTGTCATAGATTTTTGGAGCGAACGTGAAGAAACGCGGAGGATTATTTGAAAGATTAGAAAGGGCGTTGAGATAAGATTGGTGATATTGTGAAAAGTCTGATATATATTGATGGGATGCAGAGACTCAGGTGCTTAGGAAAGAGGTTGATGTGTGATATTTTGGTGGTATGTATATTGATTGGAACGGGTTGAGATGTTGGTGTGAAGGGGGTATTAATTGAGAATCAGTTTAAGATAAACGTAATGAAGATTAATAATTATAAAACTAAAGTAATTATAAGTTTATGGCCATGTAAACAAGAGAAAATCACCCATTGCTTTCCACACAATTTTATTTTATGATGAATTTCACCATGGTTTCAATTGTTAACTGCTAATTTCAAAATTATCCTTGAAGACGAAAGTTATCTGTTGAAACCTAAGTCGGATCCTTTTTTTGAATAAAACGGTACGGAAAGTACTTGAGTGATTTCTACGTCATGGAGCGTTTTCTCAAAGTGAAGCCTTAATCAGTTGATTGTATTTGGACAAAATTCTGGTCGTCGATTGCAACGAAGGTTCACCTAAAAAGAAATTCCCTCCGAAGGAACGGTGGACATACCTCCCCGTACTCTTCTTCTCGTCCCCCTGCGTGTCCCATGATCCCCCACTTCTTTCATTTGTCGTTGGGATCACTCAAAAGGTGTGGGAGTCGAGTGACTCACGCCTTTCGTGGGCGGTGTCTGAGGGGAGGGGGGGAGGGGAGTGATCAAGGGACGGGAGAGGTAAGGGTGAGGTGAGCAAGATATTGGATGAAGCGACGGGAACGGAGTTGAAGGGCCAAAGAGAGGTAAGTATTTCGTCCCGAATAAAAGGAGAAAAATGGTGGTGTGCGTCGGGGCGTTTACGAATTAAGGTAGTTGAAGCGAGATATTTCCCTAGTCATAATGAAAACCATATTCGAATTCTGTATTTTAATTTCAGCGTCTCTAAGAATTGGGAAATAAATATTGAGATATTGAGAGTGCAAATATATAGTTATGTGACCAATGTATTCTCAGAAATTAAGTAAATATATCTGCAGGTCTCTAACTTGACTCATTTTTTTCACGCCACACGGGGAAATCGCCTTCAAAACAGCAGGTTTTTTGTAATTCCACAAAAACTACTGCGGTGAGTAATTGATTGTTTTTTATAAATAGTTGAGAAAACATGCAAACTACACACCGTTAGTTTTTTGACAAAATCTAAGTCTTATAAATATCAAATTTTTAAAATATTCTCTCTCTGGAGCGCACAGCCGTAATCTATCCCATGTAAAACAGCTTATATTTTTAGGCAAATTACTCAAAAAGTAGTATGACAAGGTGTTTATATTTTAATATCAGTGGAAAAATGAGTTTTTTCTTTCAAATGAGGTCAAATACGTCAAATTATAGGCGAAGTGACTTTTCGCTCAAACTAACCTAAGTTTGAATTGCAGCCGACTTCAAAGTCCTTTACGGAAGGGAACGTCGCATCTACTTCGCGAATTTGATCAATCGTGCGGTCCTTGACCACTCTGAAGGAATACTCGAGGAAGATTGTTATACAGAGTACTAACATCTTCAGTATAAAAGACGATAACAGCCGCAGAACATAAGATATTGGAAGTAATGGAGGTGTGGTGTTGCCAAAGAATGATGGAGATGAAATGGACGAAAAGGATCACCAACGAAATCCTACGAAGAATTGGAGTGAAAACAAGTCTATTGAAAACTCTGAGAAGGAGAAGAGACAAACTTGTTGGGCACATTTTTCGACATGGCAGCATATTTAAAACAATATTGGAAGGAGAAGTGAATGGGTATAGTTTCTGAGGAAGACCAAGAATGGAATACATCACGTATGTTTTGAAAGATATGAAAGTGTAACATTATGAAGGAATGAAGCGGTTGGCTAGGAGAGCGAGGTGGAGAAATCTTGAGTTCATCATCATGAATCCACTTATGAAATCTTAAAGGAATTCGTTGGTTAATCAATATCGATTAAAATTTATATTGGAAAAAGTGCGTGTTGAACTGCCAGGAGCATGCACGGAAGAGAAAGGGAGAGTCGCGCGCTGTTGCCCAGTCAGGGGGTTGTCCGCAAGGCGCAGGCAGGTAACAACAGGTTCTTCTTATTCGGCGAATAGCCAACTCGCCGGAGAAAACCGATTGTTGATTTGATCACCTGAGAGTCGCGCGTCGTTCGCTAGATAAACTTGTCTCTGAGAAGAACATGCTCAATACAATTCACTCGATGGAATTGCTTGCATTCCGGCTATCGCCTGCAATCGTGAGAATCCCTCAATAAGACAGCGTAATTTGGAATCCCCTCAGTGAAGGAGTATTTGCTCGGAATTTTTATTGTGTTGCAGCTCATACATACATTACATACTAACCACGCCATTCCCTTTCGGTGTAGGACGGTCAAAGAGCGTAGATATTGCTGCTAAGCCTAGGAAACTGACTCTCCATTAATAATTTCCTTCATAATGGCCACCACTTGCATACCTATCGGCAAGTAAAAGTAATAAATACAGCATATATAGTTGGAAAAGAATATCATGAATGAAAAAGAAGAGAGCAAAATCAAATTATCACTTAAAGTAGCACAATTAGTAAGTTAGTGGGTGATTGCTGCGGAATTTAATCTCCAGAAGAAGAAGAAGATATTGCATGCCTTGGACCCGTCTAAGGGCCGTTTTACTCGAGGCACTATACTTTACAGTCTGGTGCTGATGCTGTGAAAATTGTGTCGCGTAATGCGGAGAATTGCTAGAACGATTGCGCAAATGTATGAACTAGAGATAGGAAAATAGCCCCTGGTCTAATTCCGTGCCCGCTGTCTCGCAACTTTTACTGATTAAACTGCGCAATAAATGCCTCTGTAAAATAGCCTTCCCATATGCAAATAAATGACAAAATATCAAGCCTGTCCTTCTATCTCTAAGGCCTTCATTTCATGGGATACATTTTCATTCATCTTGTTTTCAGAACGGCGTTTACACTCTCGCTGCAATGTCTGTGAGAAGAAATTTTAAAAATGTTGCAGAATTCGCTACGACTGTACCTGCTAATTGCTCTTCTAAAAATATTGCAAAGATGATGCCTTATTAAAGTGAAACCGGTCGCAGATTTTTTAATAAAGTGTGGAAAAGTACGAAGTTTTCAAAAATTCAAAATGGGTATCTAAGAAAATGTTTTGAAAAACGTTTACGCTTTAAATTATTTTTCGCCACTTTGAAAAAAAACGACTGATTTGCAGTTTAGAAAATTGATTCCTCAGGGATAATATGCATAATATTTGGACGAATAAGGTTGTACCTAACATTGTTCTTGCTTAAATAACTGGTATTATTGATTACATTAAATTTATTATTAAAATTACAAAAGAAATTACAATATATTGACATAAGAAACAATTTTAAAATATGTGTAACGAAAACACAAGATTTTACATTACATGACCAAAAATATCCACAGTGAAGTTTATTTTACGAGCCCTTCTGACCCCTAAGTTTTCATCAGAAGGTGCTTTTATCAACTATTTAAATTACCCAATTATTGTGTCATGTACATAGAATGTATGCATAGAATGATATACAAGAAATACAGCAAGTCTCCCAATTATCTTTGATATCACATTTCCAACAAATTCTTCTTTAGTTTTTTTTTAACTTCTGTATATGCTTTCAAACGTGCATGTCCTTTGGTAATTTGTTAAACGCTTTAGGTATATTCACTATCATTCTGTTGCCGCCACATTCATTAAAATACTTTGAGACAATTCATAACAGTGCACATTTCTGTCTGTAACTAAAATACATGTCAATAGTTTTTCAAGTGGTAATATTTGCATTATTTTGTATATATCGTTTGAATGATTTGTATTAGGTTTCAATTGTTTTAATGACTTGTATTTGGTTTCGATTATTTGATTGACTTGTATTGAATCTTTGATCGTTAAGAACAGTTTTAAGAGCATAGTTACTACTGTTCAAAACATTTCTTAATACTGTTTTATACTTAAAACATCAATGTTTCCAACCCGGGTTGGTTGGTAGGTTCGTCTATCTCATCTCCAAATTTCATCGACCGAACCAAATGCTGGTAAAAGCGGATGTTGCGTGAACTATTCTTGCGTCGAGACATTTCAATATCAAGACCACTGACGCTCTGGAGGAGTTATAAAAGTACTATCTCGCATTCCGATGAAATTATTCCGATAGGGGTACCTAGCCTCTCTTTGAGTAATTTTGGCAAACTTTTTCTGAACCGATAAACAAGGTGAGAAATGCCGATTTATGAAAAATCACTCCTGGAACAACTTGAAACCTGCCTTTGACCGTAAGTTCCAATGTGTCCACGATTGGAAATGGAATGATCAGTGATTGCTGGCAATTGATCACAAGTAATCCGGTACGATTCCATTACCGGTTACCGGTAACGGTTACAATTGACTTAATTGTACTTATAATCGTTACTTTTTTTCAAATTATAATTGAAATTGTAAAATACCCTAAATAAATCGTTACTTTTGTGTAATAAGTCCTCTCGGGATAATTTGTAATCGGCCCGTAATTGGTCAGTGATAATATCGATTGCTCCAGTTTTTTATTGATATCGACTGCCTGAGCATTTGTTGTTCACAATCGTTTATGTCAACTATTTGTTTCAACCATCACCCCCTTCAGCACCCTCAGTACATTACGAAGCCGGGTCTCCACCAGAAACATTTTCCGCACAACATTATGCCGCAGCGCCGTTTTTTTTAAGTCCAACGCTATTAGAACTGAATGTTATGGCAATTCCAGAGTTTGCGATTGCATATAAAGGAATTATAATCTAATTGTAATTGAAATTTATAACTTTTAATGAAAGTAATTTTTACTTGTAATTGACTACTTTAACGCCAAAGTAATTGCAACATGTCCCTTTTATGCTAACGTCGGTTTCCGCGGGGAGTAAATGGACGTTGATTATTCCAATCTCATGTCCCATTTATTTTTTTGGGGTAATTTACCCATCTCTGTTAATAATACTATGTTATGAATCCATATATTTCACTATCACCTTATGAAATGATAAGTACCCTTCATGTTTTACTGCTGATGGGAAATCAATTCGGTTAAGATGAATCAGCTTTTTTTTAGTCATCTTTTTTCAATGGAACACGACATACATCCACTAGGGTTTCTTGAATTACCAAGAAACAATGCAATGCTTTCAAAATACTTATTTTATCTTGGTACTAATAAAATGCTGATTTGTTATTGGGCCTTTCATGTATACTCATCTTACGGTTTATGCCGTAGCTGATAAACGCTACGCTGAGGTAACATTATATCTGGTGGAGTTAAATTAGCATTCCGAATTTGAGTTACCCAAAACATTCCAAACACAACTTCGGTACGTTTGGGGTAAGAATAATACAATATTAATATGTATTTTTTTGCGCTATTCCACAGAGGAAAAATCATTCGCCTTGACCGGGATTCGAGCCCGGATCCCTCGATTTCGCGCCGAGTGCTGTCACCAGTGAAGCTACCGAGGCGTCCTTTTCCCCTGTGGATAATTTGGTGGCTTTTTAGGACCATGGTGGTCAGAACTGCTAGGCATACGATGTCATTAGCAGTCCAAGTCGTGCGCTAAGCGCCACAGTCCGCGAGGATAAAGCCATACATAGAACACATTGAGGTGTTCGCTCTTTGACTAATTTTGAGGATACCGGGACTACCAGCGGTAGTTACCTTTACGGAGTCACCCGCAAGTACACATAAGTGCGATATTCCACAGAGGAAAAAATCATGTCAAGGTCAAGGCGAATGATTTTTCCTCTGTGGAATATCGCACTTAAGTGCACTTGCGGGTAACTCCGTAAAGGTTACTACCGTGGCTAGTCCCGGTATCCTCAAAAATGCATTTTTTTTCACTACCACCTTATGAAATTATGAGTCCCCTTTATGTTTTACTGCCAATGGGACATTAAATCATTTTGAGGTTTAAAATGTCCTCAATTCTCATTTTTTACGTTATATAGTCACTTAAAGAGTTATCAGTTAGCCTAAACATGTAAAATGTACTACAGAAGGCATTTTCCGTTCCAGAAAGGCACAAATAATGCAAAGATTTCCGGGCGAAGCCGGGTTCTTCGGCTAGTAATATAATGAACTGACGCGAGATATCATTTTCGTGGAAGATAAGGAGCGGGAGGCGCAATGCGATGACGTGCGTCATGGACGTAAAGAAAAAAATAAACTCGTTTGAGGACAGGGAACAATAAAGGAAGAAGGCAGGTGGATAAAGTTTCAAATGGAACTACAACATATTCAAGACGGAGGGAGAATAAAACTATATAAGAAGAACTCTCTGGCAAATTGAATCCTTTAGAGATAGACTAAATAGTAGGCAAAACACAAGTTTGGTTGAAAGATAAAAATAGAATGTGGAAGAGCATGAACATTTCCATGGTACAGTATGTTAATTACATATTTATAAAAAAGTATCGCTGTTTTTCGTGAGCCGTTGCGGCGATTAGCAATCGCGATGTTTCAGTGTTTCCTTACGACTCTTTTAAATGTTCATCGTATGAAAATCGATGAAACGGCGTGGCACATGGAATCTCGGTGGGGGTCCTCAACGAACCGGCTGGTTCAACAAATGAGCAGAGGCAGGAGGGAGAAGTTAGCAAGGGAGACGGTTTTAAAATGTTGAACCGTTCATATCCCAAGGGCTATAACTCGTGTGAAACCATTCGATCGTGGTATGTAGGGGTTTGCAAAATTTGTTCTACGTCGTCAGCAAAGATATTGCATACGAACTTGCTTAAAATATTTAACGGTGTTTTCTAATTAAGTGAATTTAACTTGTGAAATTGAAAGTTGCTTTTGATTTGTTGCTTCATTGTGGTGGTAGTCGACTTTTTCAGTTCCTCGCAAATAATAATTGGGATTGTTTTACTCCACCTACCCTTGAAACAGAACGGTGTGATGATTATACTTCGGAATAATTTAGTATTTACAATATTCACTCTCTCAGAAGGCATGAAGACCGGGAACTATGTATTTAATGAAATTCACTCTACCTATAGCCAGTTCCGATCCAAGTTATTTTACAGGTGTGGGCAACATTTTATTTGGCCACCCCTAATAAACAATTTAGTTACCGATTGTGATTTCTTAAATCGAGCGTTAATTTGAGTGATTTATCTTGGATTTCAGAACGATCCTCTTAGCAATTGTGTGAAATTCACAGTGAAAAAATCATTCGCCTGGACTGGGAATTCCCAGTCCAGGCAAATGATTTTTTCACTGTGAATTTCACATAATTGTGTGTCCACCAGCGGGTGACTCCGTTAAAGTTACTGCGCGGCCAGTTCCGCAGTTCTTTGAAGATCCTCTTAGCATTGTAGTTTCCTTTCCCGCCATGAACTCAATTTCTAATCTATCAGGTCTCTCCAAGCGTTGAGTTTTGCGAAGAAAAGTGTTTATAGGAATTATTTACATTGCAACTGACCCTTGTGTGCGAGTTTAATTTCAAACGAAGGCCGCAGTGCAATTTCAGCCGCAGTTCCTTTCAATGGATTGTTGGCAAGAATGCTCATATGGAGAAAATTGTCAAGAATGCTCATATGAAGTTAGTTATGAGTGTCGGCCATATTTAATGTCGAAGAAGTTTTACGTTTTATACGAAGTATGTACTTTCACGTTTTAAAGAAGGTCGTTTTGGATTGAAATACTTGCTGAAAGTTTATTCAATTTTCCGTTTTGCACACATTCTGTTACCTTTTCACATTCATTTATGAGTAGGGTTATCGTAGGTCCATCATAAAAAAGAGGTACATAAATATATAAATAATTCCTATGAAAAAAGAGGACACTTCTTATTTTGTTATTTTTTCCACCATTTTTATCACAATCATTACATTCTCATATCTCATCACTTTTCTTTTACACCTTTATGCCATGAATATTTGGAGGATGAAGAAATCTCTGTTAGCAGTTTTCGGTTTCCCAGCTAGTAGTATTTCTAAAAGCTTAAACAGCCGAGATGCTTAAAATTGTACTGCACACACATTACATATTTCATGTTTCCCAATTCAAATGTGTTCTTGTCTTTGGTCCACTATGCGTTTACAAGAGAGAAAATACGTAATATATTAGTATTATGACTAGGTATAGAAAAAAATAACTCAGCAGTTTTTAGCAGTTCAGAATGGTACACATCAATAGACGACTGATTGAAATATGCACACCGCACTTCACCTGCTGGTTGATATTTTTTGTTTCATAGTTCTTTGAATAATTTGTGAAACTACAAAATTGGTTAAAACACTTTATGCCGTTTAGTCTTACATTTGGTTTTTTATTGATATATGTGATGCAGTTTTAGGATTAGGATTTAGATGCAGATTTAGGAGTTCTTGAAAGGTGCATCGATTTGATGGACCGCAAAGGCTTAACACAAACGTCTTTCTAAACGAGCATTTGTTTCTCAGAGCAAAAAAAAAGGAAATTTCGTAATTTTTCATAAAATCCGCCCGGCCAATATTTTTACCTGAAAAAGAGGACATGTCTGGGAAAAAGAGGACGCATGGTAACCCTATTTACGAGTCATAAGGCCGCCCCTACCATAGACCTTGAATATAGGTCATATATATATGTGTCTATGCTCTTCCTTGAATTACGACCTTGACGTGGTGGAAGGGCTTGTGCGTTCCAATGACCCCTAGAGCTGGACTGGCAGGAGCAAGTACATTGCTCCTAGTAGGGCCACCCATGCCAGATAGGTCTAAGGGTAGGAACCAGACGAAAGGTAGTTCCGTGATGGTGTCGCATTAAAAATACCGTTGAGTGGCGGGAGAATACTTCTCAACTATCACTTCCCAGAAGATGAAAGTCATTCAAAAATAATTGAATCATGGCATCTACGGGATGCCGCCCACTAGGGCGGGTGTCATGCACGGCAGCGTGGGAGGCAAAGCCTCCGCGGTCGTCATCTCACGAAATCCTTGCTCAGCATCTTCATCGGCGGATACAAGGGATAGGAGGGAGAAGATGAAGAAAAAGAGAAAGAGGAGGAGGAAAACAGCGGTAAAAATAGGAACTTGGAAAAATAAGGACATGATGAGGGCCGGGAAGCTTGAAAATATTAAGCAGGGAATGGAAAAAGGGAACATAGATGCTTTGGGATTGTGCGAGGTGAGATGGAAGGAAAGCGGGGACTATAGGAGTGATAACTACGGGGTAATCTATAGTGGTGGAGATGAGAGTCAACGTGGGGTAGGCATGGTACTGAACACAAAATTGGGGCTAAGGGTAGTAAACATAGAACAGGTGAGTGACAGGATACTAGTGGTAGAAATAAAAGCACGCCCGACGAATTTCGTACTGGTCCAGGTATACATGCTTACAAGCAACCATATGGAGGAAGAGGTGGAAGAGGTGTACGAACAACTAGAAGAAATAATTAGAGAAGTGCCGGGAAAGAAAAACCTGATAGTGATGAGTGACTGGAATGCAGTGATGGGGGAAGGGAGGGATGGATTAGAAGTGGGAGGGTTTGGGCTAGGAAGAAGAAATGATTGCGGTGAAAAGGCAGTTGAATTTTGAAGAAGAAATAAATTAGTAGTGACAAACACTTGGTTTAAACATCACCCCAGGCGTAGGTACACATGAAAAATGCCGGGTGATATTGGGAGATACCAAATTGATAATATAATGGCAAGGCAGAGATTAAGGCACAGTATAGAAAACACGCCTAGCTATCCAGGGGCGGATGCGGACTCAGATCATAACTTGGTGATGATGAACTGTGAAGTTAGATTCAAAAGGCTTTGTAAAGGTAGGAAGATAAAGAGGTGGAACCTTGAAGCATTGAAAGGGTTAAAAAGGAGGGAACACCAAGAGCTGGTAGAAAAGAACATAGGCGAAGTAAAGCGGATGGGAACAATAGAGAGAAGATGGGAGGTTATAAAAACAGGCATCGCAGGAGTGGCAGAGAAAATAATTGGATCGGTGGGAAAGAAGAGGGTTAAGAAGCAGAGGGTTACGGAAGATATTATTAAGAAAATAGTGGAGAAAAGGATATGGAAAAACGACAACAACGACGTAGGCAAGGCTTCTTCAGAGCTCTGCCACAAATATTTCTTATATGTGTTCCCCACGATAGTTCCGAAGTCATCGTAACTCCTAGATACTTCACTTCATCTGTCGCCTTTATGTTAACACCATCCACAGCATATACATGGGAATAGTTGGACGACCTCCGCAAGAAATGTACCGCCGTGCATTTGCTCAGATTAAGTTCGAGTCCCCACTCTTGGCTCCACACATGAACGTTGTTTAAATCCGATGACAGAGTTTCAAAGTCAGAGTGATCATTAATTTCACGATAGATGACAGCGTCGTCGGCAAATAAACGTATTTTACTGCTAATTCGAGAGCATAGATCATTTATGTATATAATGAACAAAAGGGGGCCGATCACGCTTCCTTGCGGGACACCTGATGTCACTTTAATTACATCAGAGCTAATTCCGTCAAGAACTACTTTTTGCTTACGATCACTCAGTAAGTCGCGTATTCAGTTTACTACTGTTTCGTTTAGGCCGCATGACTGTAATTTGTATAAAAGTTTGTGATGAGGTACCGTGTCGAAAGCTTTCTTAAAATCTAGAAATAATGTGTCAACTTGTCTTTTCGATTCCAGATTTGAGAACGTCATGAAGAAAGAGCGCTAGTTGTGTTTCACATGATCTACCTTTCCGGAAGCCGTGCTGAGAGCCATGGAGGACGTTACGACTGTCCAGGAACGTCATAATATTGCTAACGACGATATGTTCGAGTAACTTGCCTATAATCGACGTTAATGAAATTGGTCGATAGTTCCCTGGGTCGTATCTGTTTCCCTTTTTGAATATCGGTGTAACGTTTGCAATTTTCCAGTCTAATGGTATCTTTCCTTCAGACAATGACTTCTTGAATATTATGTCTAAGAACGGTGCGATCTGTGGCGCTAACTCCTTGAGGACACGCGCGGGTATTCCCTCCGGACCCGGAGATTTACTATTTTTTATCGACTGTAGCTGTTTAGTTATCCCATCGCGTTGAATAGTGATTTCTTTCATCGGTTCCTCAGTGAATGAAATTTCAAAATTACATGCAGTATTGTCTGTAGTGTATACACTTTCGAAGTGGGAATTTAACGTGTTAGCTTTGTCAATATTTTCGGTGACAAGTTTGCCATATTTATCAAATAACGAATCTACGGTTGAAGATTTTCCCTGAAGCTCTCTCGCATATGGCCAAAAAGATTTCGGATTTTCTTCGAGTAATTCACCAAGTACTTTTTTCTTGAAATTTCGCAATGCAGAACGCATTGATTTCTTAGTTTTTGAGCGTTGCGCAGCGTAACTTTCTTTTACTTCAAGTTCCTTCGATTTGTCACCTACTGTAGTGGACTTTTTGAGCAAGTTGTACAGTTTTCTCTGTCTCTTAAGGTCCCTCCTAACATCGTAGTTATACCAGTAACAATAGATAAGGACAACCTCGGACCAGAGTTACTTGTCAGGGAAATAGAGAGGGCATTAAGAGAGATGAAGGGTAGAAAAGCCGTGGGAACCGATAACCTACCTTCGGAGCTACTGGAGAATCTAGGTAGTTAGAGGAGAGAATCCTTTTTTTAACTTATTCGCAGGATCTACGAGGAAGGAGTATGGCCAGAGGATTTCGTGAACACAGTATCAATACTGATCCCGAAGAAGAAGAAATCTTCAGAAAGCGAGGAGTATAGAACAATCAGTTTAATTTCGCACGCGGCAAAAGTTGTACTGAGAAGTATAAATAGAAGATTGGAGAGCAGAGCAAACTACTATTTAGGCGATGATCAATTTGGGTTCAGGAAGGGAAGGGCAACCAGAGACGCGATTGTGGTAATGAGGACACTTATAGAAAGATACATAGAGTATACTAAGGATGTTTTCGCTTTCTTGGATGTGGATTTCGAGAAGACGTTTGACAGAGTAAACTGGGAGAAACTAATGCAAATACTGGGGAAAATAGGAATAGATTGGCGTGATAGGAGACCCTTCCGAAACTTATATATGGATCAGAGGGCTCAGGTGAGGGGAGCTGACGGCGAATCAGGGTGGGCAGTTTTAGGTCGTGGGGTGCGGCAAGGGTGCCCGTTGTCACCTATGCTTTTTAACATTTATGCTGAGGAAATGGTGAGAGAGGCATGGGATGAGCTAGATGTGGGAATGAAAGTAGGAGGCCAGTGGATAAAGTCAGTTAGATTCGCAGACGACCAGGCCTTGGTCAGTCGGTCATCGAAAGGATTGCAAACCTTAGTAGGTGCATTGGAAAAACAGTGCGAGAAATACGGGATGAAGATTAACAATAAGAAAATAAAAGTAATGAGATACTCTAAGACAAAGAAAGATAGGCTGGTGATAAGAGTAGGAAGTCACAAACTGGAGCAAGCAGAACAATTGCATTACTTGGGTAGTACGCTAGAAGAAACAGGTCATAGTTACAAAGACATCAGGAGGAGAATAGCGCTTGAGAAGGAAGCGTTCAATAATAGAAGGGGATGACGGGAACTTTAAGTAAGGAAGTAAAGAAGAGGCTGGTGAAGAGCTTGATATGGAATGTGGCATTGTATGGGGCAGAAACGTGGACCTTGAGAAAGGAAGACGAAAATAGGGTGAAGGCTTTTGAGATGTGGGTGTGGAGGAGGATGGAGAAGGTGCGTTGGACGGAAAGGAAGACAAATGAGGAAGTGCTTGACATGGTGGACGAGGAGAGGAAACTTATGGATGACATTAGGGGAAGACAGGGTAGGTGGCTGGAAGGGGTAATGAGGGGCGATGGTTTGCTGAAGGCCGTGATAGAGGGAAGGATGTTGGGTAAGCGGGGAAGGAAGAGAATCGGTTTTATGGACGGGATGAAGAAAGGTAGGACTTATGCTGACATGAAGAAAGAAATACTAGAGGTAGATAAGGCACGGCACGTGTATGAGTCCGTTGGATATTCTCTGACTAACTCTATGGCCCCTTGAATATAGGTCTTATATTTAAGGTCTATGGCCCCTATGAGTCTACGACCGGCCGGCTGTGATTTCTGCTCACTTGTTCACGCCTTTAGGCGGCACTGGCTATAACACTCATTTCCACAAATCGCGGTAGCATTGCTTATTATGCGCGGATCTGGATAAACACAAAGGTCACGGGCTCGAATTTCCCCAAAGGGGATGGATGCCATCTTTGATGCTAGCGATAAAATCTTCTACTGAAAGATTATTTGAAAGAAAATTAGAATAACGCGTAAAACTATTGATTTCATGAGTCTGCGCGCCATTTTTATTAGAAATTTCCGAAAAAACTTGTTTAAAAAAATGCATTCTGGGTTGCAACTGGTTCTCTTTCCCTAAAATCAACTTCTTACCTCCTTTCTGTATGTGTCCGGACGTGTCCCACCTCTCTTCATCCCATCCGTAAGGCCTATTCTCTTTCTTCCCCTTCCCCGCTTTCCCAACATCCTCCGCTCTATCACGGCTTTAAGCATCCCCTCTCCTCTCATCACCTCTTCCACCCACCTACTCTGCCTACTCCTATTCTCCTTCAGCAGTTTCCTCTACTCACCCATCATACGAAGCGCTGCCTCGTTCTTTCTCCTTAATACTTCAATCGCACTTTCTCCATTCTCCCCTGTACCCACGTCTCCAACGCCTCCAATGTACTACTCTCATCTTCCTTCCTTAGTGTAGAGGTTTCTGCTTCATGCAATGCTACTCTCCAGGTTAAATTCTACGTCTTTACGCTCTTACGCAAGGCCCCCGTCAGAACGCTTCTTTCGCTTACGCAATTCTCCTTCTAATGTCCTTGCTACTGAGCCTGTTTTTTTCTAACGTACTACCCAAGTAATTGAGTTGTTCTACTAGCTCTAAAACTTTTGATATCAGGCCTGACATCGTGGAAATGATGGATATCCATGTTGATAAAAACCAACTTTGTGATTTCCACAAACTTCGAGTGACGTTTGTGGAAATCACAAAGTTGGTTTTTCTCGACTACTAGCTCTAGTTTGTGCCCTCCTACTTTTATGACCAGCCTTTGCTTTCTTTATCCTAGGAAATCTTTTTACCTTATTTTTCTTGTGGTTAATCGTCATTCCCTATTTCTCTAATTGCTTTTTTTATAGGAATCTGCTTTGTTTCACAGGAATAAAATAAAGGAAATTGACTGCCGAACCGATAGATTCAAAATGTCATTTTTCCCACGTACAATAAGGGATCATAATAGTTGCGATAGATCAATCACATGAAACTCCCACCCTCAATATGTAGAGTAGAATTTTCACTTGTGCTTAATAACACCACGTCATTACTAACTATTCACACCGCTTGATATGTCCGGCATTATTTTATTTTGTTCTTTGCATGAAGTAGCATCTCGTAGTATTCATAAATTAACAGTATCAGTAATATTACCTCTAGATGTGTCTATAGCATTTCTCTGCATGTTTGTATGTTCTTTTACGTATCACTCTCCCAGTTTCCGGTTGGACTGCGTACTGTTCTCCTGACTGCTTTTGGCCTGCGCCTAGCGCCAGGGGGAGCGTGCGAGGTTCTGATTTGTTTTGGGACGAGTGCTGCATGCCTGGTGTGGAATCTCCCCGTGCCACACACCTTAGTGGTGGCTTGCACGGTACATCGTAGATGTAGATGTTATATATCAAAAAATGACGGCAATCCTTTAAATGCTGACCAACTAAAGCCCGATCGTCAGGAAATCGAACCGACTTTATCAACTATTCCGCTAAAAGTATATGTATAGCTAGTTTTCCCTACGTTTCTCTCACAATTTCTTCCGCATTAACGTTGAAAAGGAATTGCTATGGCGAAGAACATTGACATACCTCTCACAATTTCTTCCGCATTAACGTTGAAAAGGAATTGCTATGGCGAAGAACATTGACATACTGGTATTTCCTGATTTTCTACATTGATTGAACGTAAAAAAAATTACAGAAAGTATTCTTGATACTCCCGATATTTATTTCGTGAATGCCAAATTACATACGTTGCTCTCATTATTCAGATATTCTTTTGCTTTGTTTTTCAGAAAGAAAGTTGAAATAAAAGAAAGGAAATTACGCTATACATAACATTTATTCATCGAAATCATTAGTACAAATGGCTAACCTATGAACAATTGGTCGATGGTTACTAATATGTTCTGCTTTCTAATGTTAATTTTATATTTCTTGTGTTATTAACGTCTAACTCACGTTTTCAGCTCTCCGTAGACACCTCGATCACTAAAATCGACCGACTCGTTCCGGAGATACAACTGAACTGAGTGCGCGCCGTGCCCACACAAGCCCAAATTTAGACCCCCCACGCGCAGCACTGTGACGTCACCTCGCAACCCCCCCTCCGCTCGCGACAAACCATTTCCGGTAGTCGACGAAACGGGCTATCCAGTCATGGTTTTAGATATTCTGTAATCCTTATAGTTTTTGCACACGAAGCACTCGAAAGTTCACAAATATTTGTCGTGGCAAAACCTTACATGACACCGAGAACGAACCATAATATCTTCATTTGCATTCGCATAAAAAAACAATCCTTGTGTATATATACCGGTGAAAGATTACCCCGTATCTCAGTCCTGTATACGTCGTGAATGTATGTGTTTTCAGAAATCCCATGGGGGAGACTCAGCGAGTGAGCGTAAGTACGTAGTAGTTACACGCCAGGAATTTGCAGGCTTTCGCGCGGATGCTCTATCGACTGATGACCCGCTTGGAGAATGGCTTGGTAGTCGTATCGGAGAACAATACGCTGTCGCGTCGCTGAGGAGTTGGGGGGTATCGGCCTGTAGGCTAATTACCCTTCTTCCCTCGAACTCAAAGCACTTTGTTCCCAGTCGCTTGCATCATCCCTTCTTTTGAACAGCATGCGCATTTTCCCCCTCTCGCTTTGCTCGGTTCTGTTTTTTTCTTCTCTCAGTGCACGGAATTTGTGACGAGTAAAATTTGCTTGCTCACAATAATGCTACGCGAAGCGAGCATTTGGTTGCTTTTGCAAAGGCATACATTTCATCCATCGAACTTCAGTAGTGGCACGAAAGGAGTGCATATTTATCCCTGCTGCAAATTATTTCCGTTCAAAATTGTTTTTGCTTAATCTTCTGCTGCGTGATTATGATCCGCCTATACCTTTTGATAAAACAAGTACACCTTAATGAGATTGCTACCTGAAAATACCTACATTTTTCCGGCACAAGTTGCCATCAACCAAGCACACCTTATATATACAATCACCTGCTTTTGTGTAAATATTTGGTACCATTTTCATCTCATTAGCGGTTGGTCCTTGAAATAATGACTGTTAGGGCCATTCATTTCGTTAAATGGATTCGTATTCTTTGCTAAAACATTAACTTATCCGTGGAAGTGAACCGTTTTTCTCGTGAGGCTGTGTTTATTGATGGGAAGAAGTATAGGGAGTCTGAGTGAACTCTTCTTGGGTTTGAGTCTTCACCGGTTTAACCTATTCATAATTACCGACGCTTCGGCTTTTGTTTTCATTTCGACGTATATTTCAACATGTGATTCCAAGCATTGCAGATGCTATTACCGGAATCACGATTGAAATTTTGTATTCTCTGCCCAAATCTCAATGGCTTCGAGAGTCTATCCCAAAAATTTTATGAACTCTAAAAAAGTTTTGTGTCGTCCCACTTAATCCTATTGTCTAAATTGATGCTGTGTTCAACTACCGCTGATTTCTCGGATTGGCCAAGACTGAAATATCTGCGTTGTTTCTTCAGTCTCATGGCAATTTTTCCACCCGTCTCACTCACGTAGACTTGGCCACTTTCACATGGGATTCGATAGACCAATAGTAATACTATTTTCTACCCCTCGACTTTTACTGCAGTCTAAAAACTATTCTACTACTACTGCAACTACCTTTTCATCTACGTCTTCATCCACGCGATGCCCCGCAAGTCACCTTAAGGGTGTGTTCCATTACAGACATGTGCTAATCGTCAAACTCACTGTCATGCTCTTATTTACAGCTATTATGCGAAATAAACTTAAATATAAAATGAAATAGCGAACGCGGAAGGGACTTCACATGCAATACGGCCGCTAACCATCATTGTACTCACGCGGGGTAGACACTGCACTCATACTTACGTAGAAAATGCCACGAGAAAACATCTACGTGTTTCTACGTTCTACGGGTTCTACGTAATTCATCGCGATTTTTTAGCGGCAGGCATGAATAGCTGCGTACTGTACGCATATACATCACGGGGACCATTTGTTAGAGTTGTGCTGACCATATGTGTATACACATAATGGCCTTGGAGCTGACGTGCAAAAATTATTTAAAAATTACCGACACATAAAGCATAAAATTAATTAGCTTCCCATGGAGACATTGAAAACTGAAATAAAATATAAATAATCAATCAACGGGAACTGTTGGTGAACGTAAATACATGTCGACTTGCCACTTCCACTCCTGGTTCCTCTTGACCGTGAGCGTGAAGAGTCCCTCGAAGAAGAGCAGGATGATGGGCACGGAGAGGTACCAGAGGAGAGGCTCCCTCCGGCGGGCCACCGCCTGCCAGATGGCCAGCAGACCGTGAGCCGCGAACACCAGGCGGGTCACCACCGCCTTCACCGTCGCCACGATCTTCACCATCCCTCTCGGTGCGCGGGCGTCTCACCTCTCCCGGGTCACAATCTGATAATAATAACAATGATAATAAAAGATCTTATTGAATAAATTGGACGAGATTGAGATAAAACCCCCCCTTCTGCCTTATAACCCCTCGATAATATAATTATAACATCAAGCATGTGATTGTCATGTAAAATGTATGTGCAGTTGAAATCTGAGATTTAAAAAAATATACAATTTAAATAATAAACAAAAAGAAATATAAATATATTACACACAATATATAAACATTAAATATCAATGAAATTACGGTGTGTGAAAGTATTTCCAATTGTGGGAAAAACGTGAGGGTTATTGCACTTACAACCTTTACGAAAAAACCACTGCAGGAAAACACCCGCACAAGAAGGGGAGCGTGAAAAACCAGCGAAATCCTACTAATCCTTTAAACACTAACTGCACTAAAAATAGTGCAGTTAGTGTTTAAAAACAAAAAAATATAATAGTGCATTGAAAAAATAGTAGACAAAATATAAAATTAATAAAACAAATAAAGACGGTTCTCTATTGGGTTTTATTTTTTATTATTATTGGCGATCAACCGGTTATGGTAGGTTTAAATGGAAGAAGGAATACCTGTACTATCTTCTTTACAGACGCAGACCCTTATCTCCCTGTATGATTTAATTATTCAACTCGGCATACGCCCTTCCCCTCCTCATCCCATCCACAAAGCCTATTCTCTTTCTTTCCCTCCCCCGTTTGACCAAAATCTTCCCCTCTATCACGGCCTTCAGCTCCCCTTCGGTCTTCACCGTCTTCACTACCTATTCCAACCACCTATTCTGCCTCCACTTAATCTCCTCCAGAAGTTTCCTCTCCTCACATTCCACACCAAGCTCTTACTCGTTCGTCTGATATGCTAACAATTACAGAATTCACGAGCGATCAGTCAAGGATCGGCTTTCTTATCAATTATTTTTCAGTTTTTTCTGAAAATGATTTCCATAAACAGGGGATTTCTTCCATACCCAAAGAACAGCGGTAGACTAATGCTTTCGCAGTGGACTCTACTTATAACAAAAACAAAGGCATGTGTAATAAACTCGGCCTCCATTTTCTCTAATAACTTCATTGGTCAATCTTGTGTAATTTTGTCACCTTAACGAATCGCCGCACACGTTCAGGTGGCATTGCTCTATTGAAAACTGGCTGTTTATTGCATTGCTTTGAAAAAAGTCATTGTACAATGTGCGGTGAGGTTTCTCAAGCGATAATGCGGATACCAGTTAAATTTAACCGAATGGTCAGCTCGCTTCAGTAGGCATATACAAAATTGTATTTTATTACCCTTTCAAAGGTAATCCGCGCTGGGAAATATTTCTGATTTCTGATGATTTTAGTCGCGCACCACTTACATGAGTCATGAGATAACTGTGCTTAGAAATATTCTTCAACTTTGTCGTGAGTTCAATGCCACCGCTGTATCAAATGTAATCGGGTTTAGTTGGTTTAGTGGTTTCAAAACGTACTCCTCTCTTTTTCTACGTAACCACGATAAAAATACGAATCAATTTTCCTAACTTTAGACGATTTTTGCCGATTAAGCCTTAATAATTCCCTTTGTTTATTATTCATTAATAAAACTTAATGAGATCCTTTGATTGAAAACCCGTCAAATGGCTAAATATCTCGGCCATTGTTTTTTTATCCTCAGATGCTGGTCTAATGGAGAGAAAAAATCGAAATAATTTTTTCACTCCCGGGATATAGTTTACTTCTAAACCCGTGATATCTCCGATATCCACAGAATGTAATACAGTTTTGGCCGAATTTGTTCTAAAAAGTCCTCTCTTTTGGAAGCATTAGCGAATTTAACTTTTGTGCCATTTCATTTGATGGTGTGTATCGCCGCCGTATAAGCATTCCGCGAGATCGACGGAATGCACAGGTAAGCCGCACGTTTAATGCCTAGAACAGTTTTATGCTTTCCATTTTGACGGTCCTAGTTTGATCCCTGGATGCGATGAATTTTTCTGTGGTTTTCTGGTTTGGGGCACTTCAGATTCCGTATACTTCTCGTCGGATGATATTGTCTAACCATGAAATCGTTCGTTGCCTCGTGTAAATATTTTCACAGTGGTCCACCATCTAAGGAGCTTCCGTTTTGAGGTAATCGAGCACAAGTATCTCACTTCGAATATATCGCACTTCTAACACGTTCACGACAACCCACTTTCAAATATCACCAACGAGCGATTCCGAAATCAATCAATAAAACAACCAGAATGCCTAAAATCTTGAGGGTCATTAACTCTGATAAACGCGCTTAGTTATCAATTTTTACACAAGATTTTTAAAATACGTCTTTAGCAGATTATTGCCGCGTGGGGCTTCACCGAGAAAACAAAATCCTGAATGCAGTTATAGCTTTCGTTTCGCAGCGAGTATAGCGAACATATTAAAAGTAATTATACGTATGCCGAAAGAGTTACAGTTTTAAGAGGACACCCACTGGAAACCTCCGGCACTTCTTATAGTAGCCTTTCAGCGAGGAGGGGATGATTAATGTGAATTAACTAAACAAATTTTTGGGAGATGAGTGTAGGAAACGATATGGATCAATAGCGAGTTCACAGAGCTGAGATGAGAGAGTAAAAATATAGTTCAAAATAGCTAGAAAGAACACAATCCCCTTGTATCGGAATAACACAATCTATTTTATCTAAGTAAGGGATGAAGAACACCAAAAACATTTAATGCATTCCAACTTTTGCTTCGGAAAAGAATTTAAATTCGATTGGTTACTCACGACTGTGTTTTCCTCCGAGAAACTCCGTCCCTGTTGTCGGGTCCTAATCGGAAAAACTTTGGCATTCCACTGTGTGGATAAGAGATTCGCCCTTATTTTTTAATGGAATGGTGCGTTTCAAGTCAGCTCGGGTGGAAAGGTATTTAGTCACGTGACCGATTTCCGCGCATCCTCACAACTAAGTGGACCGGTCCATTTTTGACCTCGGACCTAAAATATTTTCTCTTTTTCACCCCTTCCACCAAAGTGACGGAAAATTTCTTTGGATCAATCACTCCACGCACTCTTTGGTTAGGACTAACCTCACGGCACCCTCGAATCGAAGTATTATTTCTCAGCATAATTGTTGATTATAAACACCGATTATAGTAAAAATGTTACTAAAACCATACTCATGTAGAGAAAAGTAACCCTATTGTGGAAACTGCCGCCGCTGATAGACGAGGGAAACGTAAATTCAGTCTCTATATGCGGTTTATAATGACCGATGATTCATCATAATCCAATAGCGGATTGTGGAAAAAAATTAAATAGAAAACAATAAGTAAAACGTTATAAACAAATCCTGTCTGCAATTTTTTCAGGGATAAAAACTGATTAACTCTAGATGGAGCCAACGTTAAGATGTGATGGGAAGCTTAATTAAATTCTGCAGAATATTACAAATAAAAAGAAATTGGAAAATTCTGTGCCCAATGCAATTTCAAAAGGGATTGTGAAAAAGCGCCTTCTAACAGCGCCACTGGTGAAGTGAATGACGAACTACGTAAGCAATCATATTTGATAACACGCTTTGCCGTCATCATTTGTCTGTAATTGTCAGACTGGTTAGAAGTATCAATTTTCGTCGAAGTTGACGTCTGTAGAATGTGTTTCATGGAAAGGCACCTCCCTTACCGCTGAAATGACTTCCCCATTGTACGCGTATCTAGATGTTCGGGAAGTAAGGTGAGTATTGCCATCAATAGAGGACGTAGGTTAACGTCAATTGAAATCGGTCGCCAGGAGTATGGGTGCATTTACGCGAGAATTTCGAAGTTCAATGCCTTGACTCGACATTTCAGATGAGCCCGTCTCTTCTCGGTTGGGGTGGACTCATTCTCGTGTTATGTGTATCGACGTTCGGTGTGTGGTGGTGTGTGACAGTGACATTATCAATTCTTGTCGTCGTAATCGGGTGAGTGCAATTTGGTTTTCATTCATAGTGGGTATGTGTGTGATAGTTTCTCTTAACGGTATTCATGTTACTCAACTGATGTGGATTTGTGCTTTTTAGGGGACTAGTCTATCTTTACGTTAGCCATGCAGAAACTGCTCAGAAACATTACATCAATTTATACCGGTCTCGACTGGAGCTGCCTAGGAATCATCCTTTCGAGGTTAGACCGCCCTCCTTTTATATGGTTTAACTTTTGCTCTACTGATCAGTGCCCTGGGCGACTCATGCATTCGAGTGACGTTTTCATGAATTTCATATTGTAGCAGTGCTCATAACATGAGTAGTTAAAGTGGTTTAACCAGAAGATTTTTACCCAGAAGTGTTTGTCACTATGTTGACAGTTTCCTAGTATATTTATTTGTAATGATGCAGCTGTAATATACTAAATGATAAATTTTATTATTTTTAACATCAGCCATACGCATTATGTTTCGTGAGAATATTCTTTCCTTCATTTTCATCTTTTTACTTCTGGAATTTGAAACTTTTCAGGAACCAAAGGACTTTGGTATTTCCAAAGAATCCCAGAAGGTAGATAAACGCTTAACTGGATCCACTGTGATAGACGATTCGCTGCAGGAGATTTTGGCATATGTATTTAGAGACTACATTTATCCATGGTATGAACGAATTAGTCCAAATGAAGAATTTCCCAAGGAAATCCGCCAAGTGGCGAGGACGGTCGTCGTTGCATTTGCCGGCAGGTGAGAAATGAGCAATTGCTCATCCTTAATAACCCTAAAGTACTGTAGTTTTCTGTAGAAGGCAACCTTTGGAAACATTTGTTTCCAAACAAACATGTTTTTGAAACCTTGTCCTTCCATCAGCTGTGTTACTCTCTCAGGGTAATTGTTTGCCTGACAGCACCATCATGCCATCATCTCTCCCTTACAAACCTAACTTACCACTACTATAATCAACACCAATTCTAGAAGCCAAAGGAATGTCCCACATTTTACTAGTGACCACTTCCCCGTTCTCCCAGTATATTTGTGCATTACTCAGGGTTTACTTCAGATGAAGGTGAAAGCACAATATGAGAAAAAGCATTAAGCTATCTCAACACGTGTCTGTACACATGTTGAGATAGATAAGAGGGGGAAATGACTAATCTAGCGAAAAGTGGTACGTGGTGGAGGGAATGTATGGAAGAACTTGAAGAAAATCAGCCTTCACCCCTCGAAATACTGTGGTAATATTGATCATTCATGCAGACAAAGTTTTTGTGTGAATCATTTACAAAAAATGGCAATCAAACAAATGATTTCTTAGTCGAGTAGCTATTTTGGTTTATGATCGGAAGGGCAACTCATTGTGACAATGAGTTAATGAGGACGTTTGATGAAAGGAATCTGGAATATAATTTGGACATGCTTGCTTGCACAGTTGACTGGAAAAAGGCATCGGTTTACATGAAGTGAGAAATATTGATGACATCGCTGCAAAATGTGGGGATTTTCTGAAGTGATTTATGACATTTGAAACTTGTATATGAAACTGGCAGCTCAAGTTTGGGTTGTCAATGGAGATTTATGTGAATTGTCCTAGTAGTTTTTATTAGCAGTGTGGCATGGTGTGTTAGAGATCTGGTATGAAAATTAGTCATCATAAAACTAAGGGAATGGAATTTCTTAGAACAGAAAAGGTTTTGTCAGAACTAAATGTTGGAAGAGCTTGATCCAAAGAATAAGTGAAACAATTTAACTTCTTGGACTGTCTCTTGAGTGAAACTGGGCCTGCCCAGGAACCCCTGCAGGGTAATTTAAGACATAAGGATTAGGCATTGGGAATAATGCTTTTGCCTGTAGGAAAGAATTGATTATGGCAACCTGTGTTAAGGATGTGATCAATTTGATTTGAAGTTTTGATGTGTTTGGTGCTATGTAGAACCTGGACATATTAGAGGGGATGACATTAGATTTAAATCATTGTGAGATGTGGGTTTGGAGAAGGATGGGGAGAGTGTTGTACACTGAAAGGAAAACATGGTTTTGGGCTTGTTTGAGGAGGTAAGGAGATTGCTGGGGAAATTATGATGAGACAGTTAGTGGATAAAGGAAGTTGATATACATATCAACATGTACCACGGGATGCCGAAGTAGAGCCCTTTGCTAAAAAGCCACAAGCTCAGTTGAACTTGCTTGCTCTGGCATGCCTAGTTAACTGGCATATTGTACTCAAGCTGAGGACAAGCTACCTTGACTTAGCTCAGTTAATTTAGAGCGTGGATGATGAGTTACTGCCCTGACCCATAAGTTGATCAATAGCCTGATTTTAGGGAAGAGTTTCAACTTAATAAGCCACAAGGCAAAGAAAACACTGGATTACATTTATTTGAATCCCACATTTGTTATTTTCTATTCGATAAAATTAGTGACAAAATTAAAAATATTTGTCTACTTTTATTGCGTAAGACTTCCATACAAACTGTCTTATGGACAGTTGATGAAAAATGAAGACCAGTATTCAATCTTCCATTTAATTAATCAATTTGATTGATCAAAATTACGAAGTAGAGGGGGCTAAAAAACAGGTAATTAAAAATTATTGCAAGAATTATTTATTCATTTATTGATTAATTCAGTTTAAGTACTAGGAAGAAAATAAGTACACATTGTATTGAAATGTTCTGATCAGTTCTTCAGGATTCTTATTACTCTTTGTTAAGATACATACTCTTCGTAAAATATATTTTTTTTTAATTTTAATGGTAGATAGCCATCTGGTGACAAATTCCCATACCAGTCTACGTTATCGCCCCTGTCATTTGGAGGCATCTCACTTATGTGTTATTTTTATACAATTGTAGTGTAGCATCGCTGAAGTACTTTATGCTAAATTCAGCACATCATTAAACATGGTATACTTAACTGGTCCCGCCCTCTAATAATTATCACTGGGACCACAAATTAAAGAAAATTTGGTCCAAGTGTCACATGTGCTTCTTTACGGGCATAACACGTACTTTCCGTACTTGAGACTTAATCTCAATATCTTCCAAGGTAATGAGCTTATGCACTATCTCGTCCATCAGTAAAGTATTTTACTAACTGATTGCTTTAACCCATTCAATGCGGATGCCTTGAATTCAAGGCATCCTGTGCAAGCCAGAGGCGCAGATACCTTGAATTCAAGGTATCGGTCCCGTTGCTTTTCTCGGTTTTCCCTAGTTCCCAAGCGTCGGCACTGACACTTGCAACTTCCTTCAGCATCTTAGTCTTGCTCTAGGCACACGTGGATGAGTTTCGTTCTTTGCTGGATGTTTTTTCGTTTTATATAAATAAACAAAAAAAACCCTTCAGCGTGGGAATAAATGTCATGTCAACAGGTCAGCATTGAATGGGATAACATTTCTATTCATCTTGTGGTGTGGAACTCTCTTCCTCAGTTCACGTCTTATTCATGTTAGGGATTCCCCTTATCTCAGAATTAGGGTGAATCTCTCGATTGCCGTTGGGTTTTGGAGCCTTTGAGAAAACTCAAGCATGGCCATGCTTGACCAGCTCAAAACAGTCATCTTTACTAGGGAATCTCACAGCATCATACTGGCATTAATCCATTTCCAAAGCCTTGCTCAACCTGCTGCTGCAACGTCCTTCGAAAGACTGCTGTAGCTGTGTTCAAGCTCGAGCTGAAGAGTAATCGGGCTTGAGCCTGCAGAGCTCTAAGCTTTGATAGAGGGGAAAGTGCTTGGAGAAGTGGGAGAGAGAGAATATACATATGTTAGATTGGAAGAGGAGAGTGGGAAATGTTAGATGCTGATAGTGGATACTGTGAACTCCATTTGTCATTTACTACAGCAATTCTTTTGAACACTTCAGTGGAATAGCAAAGTTAATTTTTTTCATTACAGGCAGTTCTCGACTTTCGTACTCAATGCATTCCTGAAGATGTGTACGAAAGTCGAACAATAGAGTCCCATACTAATTAGGGGTTACGTTCCCGGAGAGTTAAATATACATAGTAAAACCTCATATCAATTGTAAGGAAATTTTATTTTTAATACAAAAGTTTAAAAAATACATTAATTATATTTCAAACAATGCGTAATTAATTTTAAAACTACATAGTCTTGATAAATTGTTCTAAAAAAAACCGTTGTGTACTGAGTAACATCTAGACTCAATATATCCGTACACATTTCTAATTTTTCCCAAGCAGAAATTAAGGTTTCACTGATAACATCCACTATCACTATAAAGACGCAAAACAAGAAGCATCACGATATTTAATTTTTGGAACCTTAAACTCGATGTCATTTAATTTGTTACAATTAAAGAAGTAACAAAATTTCGCAATTTCCTAAACTGGACAAAAGACAAGCGAAAATAGAAAGACATGGTAGTTTCCTAGGTACATGCCATACACAACTTCGTGAATTTCACATTGCAATTCCCAGAATTTCGTACATGGTCTATAATTTTATCTTTCCCCTGTACTATTGAACACACAGTTGAACAGCTTAAGTTCAATGATAGTCCAATCGTAGCAACAGATCCTCCCAGTTCAGCACGCCTAATAATTCCCAACTTTCGCTCGACAGTATTAAGTTTATGTAACCTACGCGTATTTTCGTTGGTCTCAGTCACATCATATATAAGTTTTCCACTCATTCTTATCATATGACATTAATTAAATTCTGTGAATAAACAAGTTATACCTTGCTCTAAGTTAACACTGCCCACAGTCGCATTTACTAGCGAGCGAGAACGCCAGATGAAACAGTTGAATGCCGGGATGCGCCATTGCAGGAAATTCAAAAATATAGTTCGAAAAATGTCCGAAAGTCCGAATTTGGTGTCCGAAAGTCAAGTAAAAGGTATCAATTTGGATCATACGAATGTGCGAATTGTACGAAAGTCGAGTGTATGAAAGTCGAGGACCGGCTGTATATAAATTTTAGATTTTTTCATCAGGATTTGAAATAAAAGCGGTTCAGGAAGGACTGAAGGATTATGTGTGGAGAGGTGAAAAAATACATGTGGGAAGATGTTTGTAGAAATGTCCATCTACGGAAGTCAACTTCTCTGAATAAATTTAATATGTATCATTTAGTTAAATGCTGATTCATGTATTTTTTATTTTAATTTATTGAAAAGTGCTAAGCCGTAGATTTTAATATTTGGAAAGAATCAATTAAGTAAGTTGTTTAATAAAATGTGGTTGAATAACATATTGCATAACTTAAATTGTAGAGAATGTCACAGACTCATGAGTTTTAAGAAAATACATCTTGATTTATATCAGTTAAATTTTTAGACTCTATCATCATGGGGGTGGTGACAGGAATCAGGTTCTGGAATCAGTATTGTGAGATACCTCAGGCAACCTGGATACCATCCATTCTGGCCTTCATACTTCTTCTCCTGGTTGAAAGTCTGTTTGTGCTGAACAGACACGAAAGTCAGCTGTAGGACTCTTCGGTTTTTAATACATAGAGAAAGGGTATTTTACTTTTGCCGGAAGGATGGACAAGGGTAATTTGACCCCTAATGTTTTCTTATGATTTGTACAGCATATCACTTGGGTTTTTAAAGGGCTTGTACTGTACAATTGTCGTATCCTTTCCTCTAGCCTGAGACCTTAATTCTAAGACAAAGTCAACATCCATTCTCAAGACAGGGCTCGAACCCATGGCCTTCAGGTTGCCTGGCTGGCATGTTTCCTACTTGAATGATGTCAGAATTTTATTTCAGGGGTCTTAGGCACTAGTCTGTCGAATTTTGGTAATTATTTGTCCCTATAATTTGTGAATATTTTCCAATTTCTACCACCTATTTCCTCCTATCTAACCTAGGAGTCACCTTTTGCCCCAAACTCACTTTTGTCCTGCACCTCAAAAAATTAAATCAAAGGCAATGTCTAATGTGGGCATGCTTTACATGCTTAAATACGAAAGCTTTCCATGCTTGTCAGCGATTTTGGTAAACCTTACACCCCCCGAGTCCTCGAGCCATTTTTACTAGCTGCATTCTCCCTATCCTCGAGTACTGTTCCATTATCTATTCCATTGCCTGTTCCACCAATTTGAAAGTTTTTAAATGCTCCCTTCATTTGTTCCTTTCCATTGTCTGCCACTGCTTACCCCACCTCCATCATTATTCCTGTACTGAAATAATGTCAGCCATTCAATGACTTTGCTGTCCAGCCATTGGAGGATCTCTGATCTCTCCTTTTACATTCTGCCTTAACAAGTCACTTTTGATTCCCTCTCCCATATTTCACTCCCATATTTTCTTTCTCCATATCCCTGCCCGTACAATGCACAACAGTCACCTCCTCGACCTAACTTCTAAATCCCATCCTTCTCTCTCCAGTGATCTCTTTCTTACAGACTTCCTGAATTATTCCATGCCATTTTGTCTACCCACCCTTCGTTCAATCTCTCCACACCCTTAATACAATTACACTAGCCTCCTCAAGTAAATAATTACCCCCAAGCTTTCCTTTTCCCTCTTGCTGTCCTTTGTGCTTTTAATGCTGTTGTTTTCATGTTATTTTATGTAATTTATTTAGTGTTAGTTCTTTAAAACATTTTATTTTTAAATGTTAAATGTAAAGGCCAATGCTGGCTGTTTTTTAATATTTGGAAAATTAATCAAATCACCTTTTTTGAGCCCTAAGCAGTGTATCAATCTGGTGTAAGTTGGCTCATTTGACTTTTAAGGTAAGATGAGGGTTTTGTTTAATTCAAAATTCCCATTATTTCCTCCACTAGCTTTGGAATATATTACTGTCTTATCAACCTACTATTTGTTGGAACAGATTCTACTTATTTATTAATGACATATTTTCTATTGAAAAAATAAAACTTGACAAGACCAAATTATTGTCATTTTTTGAGGGGAACATTTCCTGCTTGTGTTACTCATTACCACTGCTCTAACTTTATTTCTAATTCAAAGTACTAAGACTTCAACGGGCATCAGTTGCTAAGTAGATACATGAATGTGCAAAATTCAAAATGAAACTAATAATTCACCTGGACTGGGGTTTCATTATTATTACATGTACTTAATAAGTGAATTATTCATTCCTTGATACCAAATTTAATCCTATTAATCTTATAATGATGGCCATGGTGATGAGATGGGTTTAATCATGTAAGTTTCACTCAGTATTGATTCTGGTTTTCTTCGTAGGATGAAAGAAGTTGATTGGGTCAAGTACCTTACCACGTGGCTTGTGAATGATGCTGCATCGCATCTTAGATTGTTCCGGCAGGCTCGGGCAAGACTCAAAGCTGAGCGAAACATGGCTACACAGTCAGCACCACAACAGGCTTCATCACAACTATTTTCCCAAGTTTCCAGTGCCCCTGGTCCATCACCTCAAGCATCTCCAAATCCCCAGACACAGACTAACCCAGGACCAGTGCCTGCTGCTTCGGCCACAGCTGCTAATGATCTCGAGGGAGCCTTCTTCGATCTTGAGCTGGAGATGGAGAAAGATCTTTGTAGAGATACAGTTTGCACTGGGGGTAAAGAATTCGAGGAACGTGAGTATTGGCTTCGGTTAATCCTCTAGCCTGTAACTTACCATTTTAGTGATTTATTAATTTACGTTATTTTATATTTTACTGCCTGAAATCTGATGTATTTCCCATCAGTAAATATGCAATACCTGCCTCCAGCCAATATAACAACCCACAATTAAACATAACAGAATAGAAATTTGTTAATTTTAGTTATCTTATAATTGAAATGTAACGGTATTACTTTCACCATTTTATTCCCAATTGTATGTTTAGTGTTTGAAAAGCCAACCTTGGTTGGCCTGTATTGATTTTTAAATTGCTAAAGACTAAAACATTGAAAACTACATGAAAATGACTTTGGTAGTCTTCGCACACCATATGCACATGGAATATTGTGGCTATGAAAGGGTTAAAATATAGTTTTATCCATTAGTTATTCTTCTGTGAAGTCATGAATGTTCAGTCTCTTAAATGTTTTTATATCAATTATATTGAAATAAAAAATCCTATAATAGGAGTCAGTTAACCAATTTATATGTAGCAATTATACTGCACACTTTTTTACAATTTTTGATGCATTCAAAAAGTTAATTTGATATGTGTTAAGCCCTGGTTACACGATACATTAACTTGTACGAATTCATGTACATTCGCGTGAATGGTTTCATGTACGTTTGCGTGAACGGATTCATGTACATTTGCATGAATGAATGGATGAATCAGTGGTTACACGGTACATGAAACCACACATGCATTCGCACAATTTTCAGGGTACGTATTTGCGATTGTTGTTGTTTTTCTCTTCATTAAGCGCAACATTCAAACCATTCAAGCGTTCATATAAAGTCAACCTACCTATAGACTACCTACTTTAAAGCAGACTATACTTATATTATACGTAATAATTCAAATTCAGAATTTCAGCGGTAATTGACTCAAATTCCACATTTGTTTTCCCGAGTCGTAGTTCCTCAGATGAAAGATACTCGAATGGACTTGCTAAATCCCTTTTTATATGTCTCGGGAATGATATTGCAGTTGTGGTGAGGTATATTTGTTTACTCGAAAATCAAATAATCATAGTAGAACGAATACATTGGATCAAAATCTTATTTAAATGTTAGCTTATGATACGTGAGGTATTTCCTGTAGAGAAAAAGTGCGATGAAAAACCCTTTTTATACAGGATCGATAAGAACGCTTGTGAATATATAAGTATTGAATGTAACTCATGAATAAACTCAAACTATCATGGGTAGTAACATAATGGATCGTAGAAACATAGATTAAGTTATTCTCGGCACGTTTGGGAAAGGAAGTCGGTAGTATAAGTATTGGAAACAAGTGTAAAAACTTGCTCTTAAATGGATATCGTTACCTCATGTACACGACGGTAATCTTTAATTATCTCTCCGGTTCCTACTTAATTAAGTTTTTCATGTAAAATTGGACGTATATAAAACAGCTGATCCAGTTTCGAGCACGAAGCTGTTTCTTGGATGCTCAGCCAGTGAACTATGTACCCGATAAAATAGAACTATGTGAGAGTCGTACAAGCGTAAATTGTTGTTATAGAAAAAAACTAAGTAATTAACGGCCAATCACACATTCGTGGCGCGAGCTTCTCAAATATTTACTGCACAAACAAGGCATTTTGTAAGTCACTGTCCTGCGGTACTGGACTAGCCCTCCCGGCATTCATGACCTTGTTGAGAAAGCGTTTAGCTCTGAAAAGAAATAGATAAGTACGCGAAATACAAGGAATGCTCTTCTAATTAATGCATTTGAACATTTATTCTACTAATTCCGACGGAATGTGTAGGAGGGTAGTCCAAGTGAGGGGCAATAACAGGAGAGGACCAACGTTAGCGAGATGTCAATAAACGTAGCGCACAGGTATTCCAGGAAGTGCTAACAGTGCCAAGTTCAAATAGTAGAGCGAAGTCCTAATGGAGCAGAGGACAAAATAAATACTAATAGCTGAATCAAACGCAAACAAACCAATATTTAGAAGTATACAAACACCATACGAGCAGAAAACATTATTTCCGTTATCTACCACCAGGTGTCACTAAAGCACGAGCGCAACATGTACGAATGCATGAACCAAATTAGAACAGGTTCTATTTTCTATTCACGCGTTCATGCATTCGTACATTTTGGTGTGTTTACACGGTGAATTTTCTCGTTCATTCTCGCGTTCATACATTCGCACATTAACTTGTACATGTTAATGTATCGTGTAAACAGGGCTTTAAAGGTGATTTTAATAGGTGATTTGCTCAAATTATCATCTGATTATAATTCTCCTCATTTTTTGTATTTATTTGTTGCAGAATACATTAGGGATATTGTAGAAGTGCTGCTTTACCTGTTAGTGCCTGCTGAGGACTTTCATTGCAAACCATTGAGATTTCTCTTCCGAGAAATTGTTGCCAATGCACTTCTAGTCCCTTTGCTTCACATGGTATCTGATCCAGATTACATCAACCGTACCATTGTTTGGCTGGTAAGTTGTTTCTTTGAGTCTAACATTGAATTTTGACATTAGTTTAGTGATGGTAGTTACGGCAATTGTTTTTCTGCAATGTTTATTATTTTATTTTTTTGCTCTCTGACAATTTTGGTGGTCTGTATGCCCCTAGGATCCCGATAAGCCGTTGGCTTGTCATCAGGTTTCTCAGGGGCCAAACCACCAGAACTTGACAGTAACGCCCATGCCCTGGGCATCCAAAATACATAGCCAGGCGGGAATCGAACCCACGACCCTCGGATTAGCAGGCGAAGACTTTACCCCACCGCCACCGGGACGGGCATAATGAAAATACGGCAGCCTTATTAATTCCCATATTTTCAAACATCCATGCAAGATGCTAGTGTTTGACAAAAAAGACTGCAGTATTACCTTATGCATTTCATCCTTAACTTTTAGCATTGTTGGTAGTAATCCATGAAGCTTCCACTTATGGACTTGCATTACCAAGACTGTGTTTGTTGTTTTTATTTTTGTGGTTTAGAGGAAAGGCTTTGCTTTGGTCCTCCTTTTCTTGGATGTGCAATGTCGTTATGACGGCGGCCGTGGGAGGTGCTAGCGAAATTGTGGGAGTCATTGTCGGGAATGTAACCTTAATTCAGTTATTTTTTTAATATGGAGCCGTTTATGACTTGAAGTTGAGATGGATGATTTTGCGTACTTTGGCCAAATGTTTGTGTAATATTGAAGAATAGATATGGAGATTAAGAGGCGTGAATTTGCAGGAAGGAAAGTTGTGGGTAGTACAGACAGCACCCAAGTTACGTAATAAATGCGTTCCGACACTCGCTACGTAAATCGAAAATTAATTCTGCCAAAATTCACATGAGTCAAAAATTACTCGGCAGCTGAGTCCGTGCTCTCTAGATTACGATCGATTTGGAGAAATAGGAGGAATTATTTTCGGCCAAATTTCATTTATTTCACTGCAAAATTCAAGAACTCTTTATTGTTGGTTACCTATAATGTGAAATTCATCGGTTGGTATTAAAATTATGCTTGATAGTGATTCTTTTGTTTATGGAGATCCCTTCATGTATCTATTTGGTATTCGTGTATCTCTAGTAAGCCTTTGTAGTGTGTAATTGCCATCCATGCTCCAAGTTGAGATTGATTTTGAGTTTCTCATTAATGTTTTATTATAAATGGCCTCATCTCAAACTTCATTCAGTTATTTATCTCATAAAATATTATAACAATTAATAACATGTATATGTTTCCATAATTTATTACTAACCAAAATGTTTTTATGGCCTGAAAGTTGCACCTCATAAATTTCTTCTCATTCTCAATCCTAGCTACGCATTAAACAACTTCATCTGTGTGCGAAAGCAAGGTATCTTATTGTTACTTTACGACTGCTTACAAGGCCAATTTACTGGCCTCAACCCTCTCAGATTGGCTTGCTCTTTCTAACATTCCGACACATGCACTCCTTGAAAGTGGGCAACCACCCTTCCCAATCTGTAACTTCCCTAATTCTTGTATTTTTTGGGTGAAGTTCCCTCTTAAGTAAGTGCGGATTAACATAAGTCGAGGCTTACGTAACCCGGGGACTGCCTGTATGTGGAGCATATCAAGGAATGAATGTTCGTCTAAGGAAGCAAAAATCACAGTTCACAAAAGTTTATTTGTGTTAACTTTTCTGTTTGACTTTGAAACTTGGGTTTGCCATGCTAAGCATAAATGTAAAAAAAGTAAAATGCAGTGGGTATGGACTATCTGAGAAGTGTATGCGATAAAAGTAGGTGGGAAGGAGGTAGAAGTGTATGGGTTATGAAAGAATGTGGAATAGATGCTCTGGTCGTGGACATATGTATATAAAAGGAGTGTGCTCCTTTACTGGATTGGATTGATTGGAAGCGACAATGTTGGGTTTATTCTCCACGACTGTGGCGTATCATGCACGACAACGTCTACTGTACTACAATGTAGACTGGGGACGAGAACATCATGTTCGTATAAACCCAAGGCTGAAATAGGCCATGTATTAAGATGGCTTGGTGGTGTAATTGTAACTAACACACCTGACTGGCAATTGGGTGATCCGGGTTCGAATCCTGGTCAAGTCAAATGATTTGTCATGGTGAATTTCACCATCTTTGGTTTATAACCAAGAAGGTTCTTCATACAGGTATCAGATGTTTACAGGGACTGGTAAGCTTTCACTACTACTGGGAATCGATCATGTTTCCATGGTCTCCAGCTTTCTGTAGCTTTTTGCAGCTTTTTGCCTGTTTTGGAGAGATTAATTGAGGGCAGATATAATGTCCCATTACTTCACTTGACTTTATTTACTTTGTCTTATTGAGACCTACAAAATGTGCTTATAATAACCTGTTCTGTGATAGCCCTGCAAATGATCACGCGAAGCATTTGAACATATAAGACCTTGGTAAAATCTTGGATTGTTTATTGAAAATTAGCAAAAGTTAACGAGTGCCAAAACTAATGCTGTGGATGTTTTTTTTTCTGTATTTGCAGCAATTTTTTCCTTGGTACTGCAATGTTCTGTTTTGATATTTCTCTCTCTTAAATTATATCCTTGGTTGAAATTTTTGGTAAATATTTGTCTCTTTTGTTTTTAGTGCAGCAACATTCCTTTCACTAGTGATGCCTTCCTCACTGCTATTCGCACAACTGACTGTGTGGGAGAGCTCCATGCCACTCGTGAGATGGTTTCCAAAGAAGTGGCAATTTTAGTGAGTTTATACATGGTGGCTCTGTGTTGAATTCATTACTCCTTTATGTTGTGTATGTAATGACTGTGACTTGGAGATCCTGTGCAGTTTAATTTGTTGTTGACATAAAATTGATCTGGAAGTAAGTAGATGCAGAGGCATGCATGGCAGCTACAGAGTGCATACTTTCTTTATTCTTTTTTCTTAATGGAATGCTTATTATTTATTCTCCTATGAAATATGCTTACATTGTATTTAAAAAATAAAATCTAACCCTTGTTATTTTGATGCTTTGACGATTCTCTTTGCTGTTTAATCTTTTGTAATTTGTTTTTCTTGTGTTTTTTACTATCATGTATTTTCAATGTACTTTAGAACCTAATTTCTTTGTAGATTTTTTTTTACATTTGTGAATATTCATTTGTTGACACTTATTTTTCTCGTTTACACAGTAGCTTATCCTACCTGGTATCCACTTACTTGAGAAGTATTTTTGCTTATCTAGCTGCGTTTGTCCAACTGTTTTTGATCCTCTAGTCATTTAGAAAAATGTAATCCAGATTGATAATTCGTAATAATATGCGGGAATCTGGCTCTATTGAATTTTTTGTCGTTTTTATAAGGATTTGATGTTGCTTTTTGAAGAATTAGTGGTTTTATAGAATGGGAAAAATAAAATTCACTATCTTTAAAGGTTTCGGGTCTAAGACCTTATGTTTAATTTAGAATTTATGTTATTCTGGCATGTCCTTTTTACTTTTAAAGTTCCTTTTTATGTATATAATGTTAATTTATCTGCTACATACTGAGTGCAGAATGTTCCATTTCCAGGCACTGCAATATTTGTGTCAACTAAGTGCTCCATTATGCTTTTCATTTGATCCCAACCTGTCACCAATGTCACACATATTTATACTCTGTATAACTATTTTCTCTTGAATATACAGCTTTTTCCAGGCCTCTCGGGCCTATTCTTCTTCATGAATATTGCAGAGATTGCAGGGGTCTGTTTGCTTTTCCCACTTCTAATCTAAGAACTTCACTTGTCATTTGAATATTTGCTAATTATTAATTAACTAAGCTGTTGGTAATTTACTTATTTTCCATTTGTTGAAACAGAGATCTCGTGATTCTGGTGGTGATGATGATATTATAGTGAAGCAACAATTAAGTAGCCTACTTTACATGAAAAAGGTTATTGAAACTCGTCTGCACAGACTTCAAGAAGGGTTAGAAACAGATTCTGCAGGTAAGTGGATAAGATGATGTGAATCTTTTGGTCAATCATAGTCTGAAAAACTATTGTAATTTTACTTCAGTGGTAATTTATTGCCCTATTATTTAATACATCCGTAATCTCTTGTTAACTAGCCACTTGAATTGTTATTGCTTAAAAATCATTGGCAAAATATCATCAGTTTTAATCACTCTAATTGAACCATTATTTGTGGCATCATCTTTGACTACATTTCATGTGCTTGTTTTTTACAGGACTGCCCACATCATTAGACTGGAATCATTTGATTGCTCCCGGGTCAAAGCTATTTTGTTTACCGTTGGATTTGGTCTTGAAAGATAATGTAGCTTTGTCATATTTCATTGATTACATGACGAGTATTGGTGCGCAAACATACCTGTATTTTTACTTGAATGTTGAAGGCAAGTATGGCTATACCTTTTTATCTATTTTGAAATACACTTGGTCCCTGTGTTTGTGAATGTAGTTTCCAATATGTATTATTTTCATCGATAATTATTTGATGGCATCAGCAGTAACTTGGTGGAATTCCTTCTTAATGAAATGTAAAAATTTATGTGAAAATCAAGTGAATAAGAATTCCACAAAAATTAATTGTTCTCCCCGATAAATCAAGTATTATAGTATGTCTTGCTCATCATATTTCTCTGCATATTGTGGCCCCCCTTTTCCCCAAAATATTGGTTGAAAAGCTATGAGGGGTTATATTTGTGCTCAGTCAATTAGAAATCCTTAACATGCATAACTCCAACCTAAAAAGTGTGATTTACAATTTATCTGGAAGAAAACATCGATTTTGTTGAAAGAGTATGGCAGATTATTTGGTGGAATTTGTTGCCTATCATGTTGCTTCTGAATATCGTGTTCACTGCTTTCTTGAAGGATAATATTTTGCTCTTAAGGTCGAGTACGATAGTAATTACTTGGAAAGAAGAGGATCAACTCTAAGGAATGTGGAACACCAATCAGAAGAAGTCATTCAAATTGATTTACCCCATGCGGTTTCCCTATTTTTGTCAAATTGCCAGGGAAGCTGCCATGTGCAATAGCATATAAACTATGCACTATCCATGAGTCCATGATAACAAGGGTCCCCCATGCCAGTCAGCCAGGACAAAAAATACTGTGTGGCTTTCCCAATCGAAAGATACTGGATTGAAAACACATTTCATACAAATTTTAAAGTAGCTGTTGTGCAGTGCAAGATGGATCACAGGAATCATGTGGTGGCTTAAAATTATTAAGAGAAGAGGAAATCTGTGAGACTCAAACAATCCAGGCTACTCCACATTTTGGATGTCTGTATGTTAGTGGCGAGCATTTCAGAGTCATAATAGTGGTAGTTTGGTAAGGGAAAGGAACTGAATGTGTGAAATTCACACGCCTGAGGCTTAGTCCGGGGTGAGCTCTACCCTCAACTATCCAAACCAACCTTCGGGTTGAATCACTGAGTGAGTGAGGTAGTAAAATAATTTTTTTGTTTCTTTTGGTGCAAAAAAGTTTACCTACCTAGTGATGGGGCGAATCCAAAATTTGATCGAATCCAAATCCTGTTTTTTTATCGAATGTGACAGACCAGACCAGATTAACCCCAGTTCCACCTCAGATACAGAACAGATATTTTTTCATGGGTACATAGTTACTAAAATCTCACCTTGGGTTCGCAGGGTGATAAGGTTTCAATTTCTCAAATTAGAAGTTCTTTCACACTGTCACAACTTTCCAATTTTTTGAAGGTTCTATCTTTAAAATGTGGGTCCAGAAGAGTTGCAGTTACATACGTACTGTTACTTTCAAAATTCAGAAATCTGCTGTTCATCTCACTACATATGTCATTCTTTATTCCCTGAAATCCAGATCCTAAAACTGCAGGTTCTTTCATGAATTCTAAAATGCCATTTATCGTTGGAATCACTTCTGCTACTGTTGTTGTGGAAATGCTTAGGGTAATTTTAGCATGATAAAATGGCTTCAAAATGTTACGGACATTTTATAAATAATTCCAATCGGAACTACTCAGTTCAGCTGGCAAATTACACTCTGCACTGACTAAAATTAAAGCTGGTTTCTGTTCTAAAACGTATCCGTTTCTGTTCTAAATAACTTCCTGAAGCATCATTTTAAATGATGCTTTGGGAGTTTATGAGGGTGGTGTGCACATGCACCATGCACCGAATTTTGAATAATGAAATCTTCTATGATTAATAACGATAAAATCCCTGCTTGTGTACATATTTATGACTTCATGAATTTTCATGCAAATTGTCAACACTTTTATAGTAAAACGACGTCGAGATGCTAAACCTCCGAGGTGAGATTTACGTGATTTTAAGTTTACTGCAATGTGGCACACATGCAACCTGCACAACCAGAGTTCGAATATTTTTTTGATGTACACAGTAATTAATACCTTACCTGTTTTTAAGAAGTAATGAACTGAACTCTTGACGAACACTATAAATTAATCCAATTTGTTTAATGGAATTCTTAATTATTGTGCAATTATAATTGTAAATGAATATATGTTATTTTTTATTGGGCATATGCCCGTAGTAAACATAACTAAACATTAAATAACAATGATATTCTGTCTGGAGCAAACAGCCGATTTATTTTTATGTTTATACCAATCAGGATGGAGGGTGTCAGCTGAACAGCAAGTGTCTGATTTGGAGCTTCAAAAGTTAAAAAGTTCCCAAGACCAAAGTGATATAAGCTCGCAAGGTAGCACAGAAACTCTGCAAGTGCCTCTAAGCAAAATTCAGCCGTACCAGATTCATCCCCAAGGCCATGTACTTGAGACTATGAGAGAGGCAGCTTTAAGCATTTATGACCAATATCTGTCCGAAAAGGTGGGTCTGTTTTTATCAGCATTCTATCAGTGACTCTCATTTGTTAATTTTTAATGATACTGCTTTTTAGTCTGTGCCACATACTTGAAAAGGTTCAAACATAATCTCATATTTTCATGGAAGGTTATTCGGAAGAAGTGACCCGGTGACAAACCTGAATAACTTTCCATGACACTATACGCCGGGATAACACAAGACGTTACATAACCTCATATTCTCTCACTGTAAAAAATGCTTCAGGAGTTATTAAATGTACTCCAGAATTCATAAAATTATTCTCAGGTTTAATATTCAGTGCTCTTACTTTAGTTAATCCCCATAATAGTGGCATCTGTAAAAATTGATTTTGAAATCAGTAATAAAGTGAGGTGCGTTTTTAAGTTTCCTGTGGCTGTATCATGTACACATATTACTGGATGTTTCATTGGCTCTTTATGCTATTTCTGTTGAATTATGTTCTCTATGACAATGCTATGTGGTCTATTTTATCTTTGTGTGAGTGTTTTATTTTGGTTTGTGTGGTGAGGAGTATTTCTATTTAATTGAGAAATCTTGTGTGAAAAATATCACGAAGCATATATTTGTGATTGCATGTACTCCCAACACACGTGACATTCCTTTGTTCACTAACAGGCATCTCCAAGGCTACGCTTTGATGAGGCAGTTGTTCGTCGTTTGGCCCAGCAGCTAAGGAGTGAGTGCCCCAGTGAGACTTGGTTTGACGAAATACAGTCTCTAGCATACGAGAAACTTCAGGTAAGCCTACTTATCGGTACTATTGGATCATTGTACGAGACCTTGTGTCAAAAAGTAGGAGGAAACATGTCTGTGTAAATTCATGTGTGCATTATTATGGTGGAAAAAAGTTATGCTGAATTTTGTACACTGTATTGTGGATCACGAAACCTAACCCCTGATTTCCCATTTACGTAATGGTTTGCCAACTGCAGTTATGCCAGCTGCGGTGTCTTTCAGAAACTTAGCCTTTGCGGTTGACGAGGGATACCTGTATGCGTATCATAAAAAACATGTATTATTTTGACAGTAAGCTTCACCTTGATCCACAAATGGAAGGAAGTGAGTTAGGATGCATACTGAGCTGAAGATAGGAATTGTGTGAGGAGGTTAGAGCCTGTGACTAATGAAGATTTGTTGAAGTAATCTTTTCAACACCTAAACCTACCTTAGCTAGTAGATTATCTCTAAGAGGGGTACTTTATATTTTTGATACATGCCATTTATCTTCAAATGAAGAATTTAAATGACTAAAGACAGAATTTTCCAGACTATGTACTTCATTCATGGGACATAATGTCTAGATTGAGGTTGTAACCTACCCGGTGGTCACTTCTTTTTTTAGATGTCTACTTTGTACTTTCCAGAATCACTTTCTTGTATAATTCAAACATACACAAGTACACAGATGACACACTTTAAAATGTTCAAATAACAAATTTATTTCTTTAATCTATATCTAGTTGAAAGAATTTTTGGCCCCAGAATCTGTTATATATGCTATTCAGATGCAATCAAAGTGATCTTGCCTTACAAACAATCCACATCACTTGAAATAAGGAACTGTTCCTCTTATATTCCTTCCCTTTCTCTCGTCGAAGATCAACCCTCGTGGTTACTTCCTGTTTTGTGATGACACTCTCCGCCATCGCGAGTCTCCAACTGCCTATTTCTAAGAGCTCTTGATCAACATCTCCCCATTGCAATTTGTTTTCGCCATATCATCGCCAGATCCTTGAGCCCCGTCTTTTCTTCCCCCTATTGTCGTCCTAGTCGACTCTTTTACTCCCTTATCAATGTTTTAATTTTGATATGTTATTGATAAGTATGAGGGTTTAAACTATTTAATGCAATACATGCATGTTAAAATTGTAAAACTCTGCTGCTTGATATTTCCTCTAACTTACTAGTTAAATTTAATGATGATTATTACAAATTAGGTGGTTACATATTAATGTTGTATCTAGGGCTTGTTTATTGTATGGACTGGGACCTTGAAAACGTGCTGTTACAAGGTCAAGGCTGGTGTATTAGCTGGAGTACTGGCATACCATCCCTAAAGTCGCTGTTCAATTCCAGCAGAGATTTTTAATTGGAATCCCGATCCCATTTAAAAATGCTATGTTGAGGCCACTTGAGAGTTCTGCACAGGGTTTACTGAATGGTGAATAATCGGTGAAAACGGTGTGTCCCTTGGCTAATTTTTTTCTCAATTAAAATTAAAATAGTACAATGCTGATATTAGGTCCTACTCTTGAAATACCACAAAGTAATCCTTGCAAAAGCAGCCCACCCACCTGTTTTTAATGGCTCATGTGATCTCAACTGTGATTCAGCTTACGTAGTGATGATGAAAAAACTTTTACCGAGTGGTAAAAGAGCTTAGATTAGGGGTAATCAATTGATTAAGGTAGGTGTAAATGGAAGAGAGTAAAATTCCTAATTTTTCACTAGTACAGGCCTATCTTCTTACACAGTTTATGTTTTAATCTCAGCACATGTCCTACATCTGTGATTGTTGAAGTTTGTTGTAAGAGTCCTAATGGTCCTAAATACGCTTCATTAAATAAAGACACATAATTACTTCTCTTCATCCAATCAATAAAGTTGTTCATTTAAAATAAAATTGATCATGAATGTGTAGGGCTGTGCGAGTCTCGACTTTTCGAGATTCGAGCGAGATAAAAGCACTGCTCTAATCTCGCTCGATCTCAATATGCTCGAAAAACGAGTCTCGAGATGGCTCGAGATTTCCATCGTGGTGGATGTAATTTTATGGGGCCTTGCATTATAATTAGGGATGAGCGGGATCCCGAAACTTCGGGAATTCCCGAAGTTTCGGGAATTCCCGAAGTTTTTGGCCTTCCCGAAGTTCGAGATGGGAAAAATCTTTCCCGAAAATACTGTTTCGGGAAATGTTTTTTTTTTTTGCTTTTCCGACCTCCGGCCTTGAAATTTAAAGCAATCACGTGTCGTTTAGCGCATTTACGACAAGTACAAATTATACAAAAGTGAATCTATGATATTCCTTTTGAAATTTTAGAAGAGAGCGTAATTTTCTCTTGGGATCAAAGCATTTGTCGTATCATGAAACCAACTTTCGTATCCCATAGTACCTGTGCCAAGCTGTCCTAAATTTTGCATAATTTCCAAAATTTCAGGGGCAATGACGAAATGAGAACACGCATTCACTAAAAAGATTATAACTTCCCTATTAACAACCAAAGCGCAGAGATATGTAACCACAATATAGATATATCATTTACGTATGTAATAAATAAAAATTGATGGAATGGGTCCAGAATTAACGGAGAAACGACGCCATGAAAAACAGTGCACAATTTGGTTAAAAATAATCATTCCTCGTACGTGAACAATACTGATTTTACAATAGAAATATTAAAAAAGATGTTAAAGCACCAAATGGTTGTACTGGGAATATTTTTCTGAACTAAATAAAAACAAAAAAAAAGGAAATAAAAAATAAAAATATCTATTATTTAAAAGTTTAACAACTAATATTTCAAAAACCGGCAGATAGATTTTGAAAAAATTCTTTCATTATCAACAAACTTTTAACGAGTGCCTTCTATTACAAAATATATTTTTAATGGTGAATTTTCGTAGCCAAATGTGTATGCATGTCTTTAATAAAAGCAGCAAAAAGTATATACAATTGAAATGAATACGGTTGAGTGGGAATACGATGCACGATTTCCCAATTACTTGGGATACATCTATATGTTAACCATGGTTACATATCCGATCTATCGCAAATTTTAATAACGTCAAAGACTCTCAGAAATGTATCATTTGCAGTAAATGAAGCGTGGCTGCATCTTTATCTACACCTATTAGGGAAGTCAATGAAGACCCCAAAACATCAAGCTTGGGAAATAATTAGCATAAAGCTGAATTTGATCCCACTGATAGACTACTGCCAGAGCTAAAGTTCCCAAAAATCCCCCTGGAGCTTTCCCCTCCCCCCCCATACCAATATTTACGGAACACCCATTATCTCTGTTACTAATGATCAGATCAAGTTCAACTTTTTTCTGTTTTATAATTATGATCAAAAACGTTTTGTGGTAAAAGTAGGGGTGCATACATAATTTGATGGAGACCTGTCATCGCATAAATACAGGATACCTTCATCCTAGTGATTCCACGTAGATGTTGATCTCCAAAACTATCTGTTAAAGTTATGTTCCACAGAATTTGGTTAACAACGCCTAAGCTTAAAATTATATTTGTTTAAGTACAAAATTAGCACATAGATTAAAGTCTGCTACAATTTCAGTTCGCTCGATCTCGCTCAAGATTCAAGATTTTTTTTCAAGTTCTCGCTCGACTTAAAAAAATCCCTGCTCGCATAGCCCTATAAATGTGACAATAGAAAAAAGCATTTGTATGATATACCCATGCACAGGTTGAATGCTACAGAAAACTCCCCCTACTCCACGGGAGTATTAATCTACAGTTATTGTATGATGGGGAAAAGAAAAAAGAGAAATGTAGTTTTAACTAGGGACATTTTAACCAAAATAAAATCTATGCTTGAAGAAAAATACTATTACATTGTGGATGAATTTTTGTATGAGAAATTGTGGAGCTGGAGCATTTGTGATACATGATAATTTCCAATAAGCTTTTGTCACGTATTCTGTGTCTATATATTATTTTCAAATTTATACTTTTAATTGTATTCTTCAAATTTTTTGAGCGAGACACCAATTGACTTATAGCTGCAGCTGTGAAATGTAAATGTTTTTATGTCTATAAAATAATGTTATTATTATTATGACGTCTATTCTCTTCTTTCCCCTTCCCAGGCTCCCCAACATTCTCCCCTCTATCATGACCTTCAACATCCCCTCTCTCCTCAATACCTCTTCCAGCCACCTACTCTCCTTTCTCCTACTTGTCCTCCAGAAGTTTCCTCTCCTCACCCTCCAACTACCGAGCACTTCCTCATTTGTCATCCTTTCTGTCCACTTCACTTTCTCCATTCTCCTCCACATCTCAAATGTGTGCATCGTATTCTCATCCTCTTTCCTCAAAGTCCATGTTTCTGCCCCATGCAATGCTTCGCTCTGTATTAAACCTATTCTTTGCAATATCAAGAGTTTATATTGTACAAAGTATTAGTAGTCCATTGGTCTTTAATGGTTGAGTATTTATGCATATGATGTCAATGGAGGCAGGCGATACTTTGTGGAATTTAGTGTATACCTTGACAATGAAATCGATTGGAAAAAATATACCTACATCTTATTGTGGAATAGTACACAGTCTTTCATTTAACATGTTCAGTTTATGCATATGGTTTCATTTTAGTCTGCCTTTCTCATTCTTTTCATCCAGACGGACGAACGATTCCTTCCATCATTTCGTCGCTCTGCCAGTTACATCCGATTGCTGGCGGAACTTGATCTCTTGAAGGAGCCTTCGCGTTCTGACGAGGAGGATGACTCTCAGTCGCTCGAAGATGAAGCATCCGCGTCGTCACTCTCAGGTGGGGATGCAGCATCAGTGTCATCCCTCGATGTGACCCCTGCCCCAAGCACGGAATCCTCCCACCACAACCACAGGAGACAGGGCAGTGCTGGCTCAATCCCCACGTCATCCATTTCCTCCTCTCTTCCTCACCGTGCCATGGCCCCGAATCACAGACGCCAGGGTAGTGGGGGTTCGATAAATTACCCCCTGCCCATCTCCCCACTGACATTCAACCAAAAATCCTCTACAGACAGTGGTGCAAGTGTAAATATCCCTTCAAATGCAGGGGATTTGGTGTCTCCTGCACTAATGGCAGTCGGGAACGAAGCAAAACCAAGACTGAGCCGACTGAAAAGTGGTGAAGCATATCATGGATCCTCAGAAGCCCCACCGTTAAGTAATCAGTCTTTCACCTTACTTGCTGAGATCATTGAAACTGGTGAGTATTGTCCAGCCTCATTTACTATGGAAGATACTATGGTGTACATATTACCCTTTCTCTATACCAGTGAATCCCAGTTTGTTGGTGCTTAGACTTCCATGGCCATTTTCATAGCTCATAATGCAGTAGTTTTAAATTTTTAAAAACAATTATAATTCCTTATTTCCCAGCCCATAGGTTTCTCTGGCCTGTAAGATGCAGTGATTTTTTCAGGTTAGGTTTTAGAAGGAAAAAAATATAATCAACATTCAGTAAGGTTAACAATTTAGAGAAAGAAAGTGGGATTGTAAAATGCCAAAAATAGGTAACAGTGTTCAAGTTATTCATTGGTGAATACATGACATAAATGAGGAGAGCACACCTTTAGCTCGCTGCCAAAATACAATCTGCGGTGAAAGTAGAGATTATAAAGCACCTCCGGCTATATTACAAAATGGGGATTGATGAAAGCATACTCTTTACCCTGGCCCATTAGGGGCTGACAGATTTTAGAATGCATCTTTAAGAACAAGAAGCACTTCCTATGGGACTTGAAATACATAATATATTTATTGTACTAAGCTTTATTATGTAGTCATTTGTGAATTTCATACTTTTCGAGAAAACTGAAAAAAAACTGAATTTTTGGGTTAAAATGCTAAATGCTTTTAGTTCTGATAAACCGAATTCCGCGAAACAATTTTTTCCCAATTCTATATGCCCTAAACTACTTGCATGCCAATTTTCAGAGAGTTAGGAATTTTGTCTGGATTTTGGTGAAAATATGACTTAGTGTACTGTACTATGTATAATGAATCCCATTTATTCTGTTTGTTTTTAGATTTGAATCTAGTGAATAAAAAAGGATTGTCAACCTTTACTAGGTCGCTTTAATAATTTTAAATTTTTGGTTATGTGAGATAACCTCTGTGTGATAATTTTATATAATATGATAGTAACTAAAAGTTACTAAGGCTAAGCAAAGTATGGAAACTAAAGACTAAAACTACGTACTAAGAAAAAAATACATATAACTATTTAGCTTCCACTAAATGTAAAACTAAAAGTATGACTTGCATGCTTTTCGTGATTGTATCTTTGATGAGTACTTATCTGCTTTCTATCGGCGCTAACTAAGGAATGAAAGGCTCCTGATAATCATGACCCTAGTAGCAGAGGACAGAGTAACGTTGTCACAATGTTGTGACAACGTTACAATGGGAAAAGGTGCAAGTGCACTCAATGTTGATGTTAGTTGTCGCAACGTTGCATGCACGTTGCCTTAACATCCGAAGTTCCCGAAAAACCACATTGCTGCAACGTTATCAGTGCAACATCGCTGCAATGTTATTGGTGCAAAATCACTGCAATGTTATCGGTGCAACATTTTCAAGGCAACATTAAAAAATTTCCCTAGCTTTAGCCATCAATGAAATTATCCCATAATTGACATAAATGTTGATAATTTGTCAACAGACGGTTCTTTCCTAGTTGCTCAGGCAAAACTTTCTCCCGTGAAACTCCCTTGCCCGCTCCAGTGACTCTTCCCTTCCCTCTCAAAATAAAAAAAAGGGAATTCACTTTTTAAGTGCTAGGTATGCATATCACTATCATGCGATGAGATGTGTAAATACATTGTATTATCCTACCAGACCTGAAGACTTTGTATCTACCTAGTTATGGTAAGTCCTACGGCTCTAAACACACATTCTTGCCCCCGATATTAAATAACTTGTGTCTTGAAAGTCTTGTACATATATATCGCCACTCCCGTGGATTAATGTGACTTCAAGAACTAATTTTGAAATTGCGATTACGTGATTATAGTTAGAGGAAATACCATCCAATCACAATAGCAGTTATCAGGCATTAATTATTTGAAACCTATATTGCCTCTTAGTATGAATATAAATGCAATATTACTTACTTACTTAATCTTACTCCCATGGCCATTTATACCCCAGATGGTATTTGGCCTCGCCAACTGTCTGCCTCCATTTCTTCCGATCTTTTGCATCCACCTCGCTGACTTTCATTCTCCTCATATCAATGGTCACCTCATCCTTCCATCTTTTTTTCGGTCTTCCCGGAGGTCGCCTTCCATCAGGGTTTTCTGTCCAGACTTGTTTTAATATGGTATCTTGTTCTCGTCTCATGACGTGCCGTGCCCATCGCAATCTCCGGCTCTTGGCCTCAGCTACAAAGTCCGGTGAGTTAAAAAGATCCCTGATTTCCTTATTGTGTTTTATTCTCAAAGTTCCATTTTCTCTTGTGGGTCTAAAAACTTTCCTTTAACACCTTATTTTCAAAGGTAATTAACTTCTTTTCCGTTCTTCGGTCGATACCCCATGATTCAGCTCCATAGAGAAGAATTGGTTTTATTATGGTTTTATAAATTTTAAGTTTGGTTCTGATGGATAAAATTTTGGATGTTAGCAGTTTATTTAGGGCAAACATGCTTCTATTGGCTGAATTTATTCTGCTTTGGATTTCCTATGATTCACTATTGTTTGCGCTGATTATGGTACCAAGGTATTTAAATTAGTTTGCTCTTGCAAAATTGTGATCCTCAATAGTAATGTTTCTGGAGTAATTAGGGTTTCGACCAAAGGACATAAATTTGGTCTTATCCTCATTGATTTTCAGTCCTACTTCTTGCGTTTCTTTTATCAGAATTTCTGTCATGCTTTTTAAATCTTTTTTATTTTCCGCTAGCAATACTAATTCATCTGCAAATGCGAGCACTGATATATTTTTCCCTATCCTTATTCCCAAGTCTGTCTTCCTGATTTCTTTGAGTGCTTTTTCCAGTGCCAAATTAAAAAGTATAGGTGATAGGTCTTGTCCTTGTCTCACACCAGTCTTAACGTCAAAGCTTGTGGAGTATTCATTTTCAATTTTTACTTCACATTTGCTATTTTTGACACGGAGCCTTGCTAACTTAATTAATTTCCAAGGAATTCCAAAGTTTTCCATTTTTTCCCACACTTTTTCCCTGTTTAAACTATCATAAGCTTTGCTAAAGTCGACAAATAAGCCAAAGGAGCGTTTATTAAATTCCCAGTATTTTGAAACAGCCTGTTTAAGTATAAATATCTGGTCTGTAGTAGATCTCCCTTTTATGAATCCTACTTGGTGTTCTTCTACAATCTTATTTCTATACACTTCTTATCTATTCAGCACAATGTTAGACAAAATTTTATAAGTGGTGTTTAAAAGAGATATTCCTCTATAGTTTGTAGGGTCTTGTTTGTCACCTTTTTTGTGCAGCGGGACAATTATTGCTTCTTCCCAATCCTTAGGGATTTCTTCCTCTTTCCAGATTTGCAGCATCAATCTATGTATTTGTATTGCCAGATCTTTACCCCCTGCCTTAATTATTTCTGCATTTATACCATCTATTCCTGGGGCTTTATTATTTTTCAGATTCTTAATTGCATTTTCCACTTCCTCTAAGCTTGGTTCTTCTACTTTTAGTTGTACATTCTGGGAAATACTTCCTTCTGCATTGTCTAAATATTTATCTCCGGCATTAAGTAATTCATCAAAATATTTCCTCCAAGTTTCCAAAACCATAGCCTTTTCTGTAATAACTTTTCCATCCTGTTTAACTCCAAATGAACACTGTTTGAACCCTTTTTTGAAGAGGTTTACCGTGTTATAGAATGCTTTGGGATTTTACACATTTTAATTTTCTGCCTTTTCTAGGACACAATTTATATATAGTCTTTTCTTCTTTCTTCTTAGTTTATTAGTCTTATTTTGTTGTTGCCTAAATAATTGTTTGGCCTCCTCAGACTGCTCTCGGAGCCATCTCATTTTTGAAGATTTGCTTTCTTCTACTTTTATCTCACACTCTTCATCAAACCATATTTTTTTCCTTTTCTTCCTTCTTTTCCTACAGGTCGCTTCAGTTGTTTCCAAAACATTCTTTTTCAGAAGGGCCCATCTATCGTCTATGGTTGTCTCAGTGTTATCTCCTTCAAGTTCCGCAAGTATTTCAAATCTATTTTTGAGTTTTAATCTGAAATCTTCTGTCACTCTTTTGCTTTTCAGCTTCTCTACTTCAAGTTGGTCTGCTGGTCTTGATTCTTTTTTCTTCTTCTCAACAGCTATTCTTTGATACATTTTCACAAGAACTAAATTATGATCTGATCCACATGCTATATTACTGAGAATAAACAAGATTTTTTCCAATTCCCACATGTTTGTTCACATTCACGTTCACAAGCAGACAACTAACTAGAAGAATAAATAATTTAAAATGAGATATATATTTATACCTGAAGACAATGTTCACGTGTACAAATGCAAAGTGCCGCAGTTTGCCAACCCCTGTGGTATAATTATAGTTAGTGTATAATTTAAATGATAGCTTATGTCAACATTGAATGCACGTTGATTCAACGTCAACTGATAACGTTGTGTTTGGACGTTGATGCAACGTTGTGGCAACGTGAAGTGATAACATTGTGCTTGGACGTTGATGCAACGTTGTGGCAACATGCATGTTGTCATGTAACATTGTGCACGTTGATACAACGTTGTGACAACGTCCTCTGCTACAAGGGAAGAGGGGAGGGAAATTTTGAGGAGGAAAACGACAAAAAGCTTAATGTGCTCTCATGTGGAGTGCCTCATTGCAATTGTCCTTTTTATTTTAAATTTGTTAAAAAAAATAATTTTACATAGGTAATGTGTTTTATAATTTATGATATTATAATTAATATTTTATTGCAATGAACTTGGATTGACATCAGTAAATTCAATGAATTTAATCATTTAAAAAAATGTTGCTTTTTTGATACACCTTTGTGCACTAAATATATTTCAAAGAGGATCCTGAAATCCTGAAGTTGATAAAAAATTGAGATCTTTACATCCAATTTCATCCGGCTCAAAGGTTTGTGAATCTGTGCATGGTTATTTATCTATCAGCATAAAGTTGTTTCTAGCCTTGTTAGTGGGTTAGTGTTTGTTGTGATTCTGTCTACCTTTTTACATTGCAAGTAATTGCCAGTGCTATCATCTTTGCCTTTCAGGTGTCGTGAACGATCGAGGGAAGACTTATGGAATTTATGCTATTCATGTGACTAAGCGATACGAATCTGGTCATGAGGAAAAGTGGCACGTTTACCGACGCTACTCAGACTTTTATGACCTGTACCAGAAGATAAAGGACAGGGTTAGCATGATAGACTTTTTTTGCTTTTTGTGTTGAATTTTGAGTTGAAAATTTCATTTTTTATTCATTAGCTGACTGTTAATTACCTTTTTCTATTGTGTGCTGATGTACTGATTTTTTTCTTTCTATTCTTTTGTAGCACTCAGTTAAATGTGCATTGGTGATTATAACTACTTTATTAGTTTGCAATTCTGGAGGATTTTCTCTGGCTTTCAATGAAACGTATCTTTAACCGGTAGATTACTGTATGAATTAGTTCATAGATATTTTGCTTTTTGAGCCATTAATACTTGTGGAAGGTATCTTTTTTTATGTTATTGAAGCACCAACTTACACATTGTAATGCTGATTGATTTGCGATTCTGAGCTTAGTATTTTTTGATAACTTGAGTGATTCCATTTCAATGTGTGTTTCAAATTGATTTTTAATTAAACGCTTCTACTCTATATCACTTGCTGCTCACCTGGTGCCACGTAGTAGACATCCATCTGTATTGGGGGCTGATGCTCGCCCCTTTCTTAAATGCTGTTGATATTATAACCCAGGATGGCCACCCCTTTCATGAAAACCTTGAAAACTGGGTGAAATCCTAGAATATTAGGACATTCTGCTTGTTTTTAACATAACTTGGGGTTATTTCCTTAATTTTTCTTGAATTTTATTTATCCTTTGCTGTCCAGTGTTGAGATCCACTTGGCTGTACATATCCTTGCTTCAAGTCCAACGTCAAATGTCTTTCGGCATAATATAATATTTGTTGATTATGCATAGCATCGTACATCACTTATATTCTTTTTACTAAAATTTAAGAGTACATATTTTCATTGGCCCAAAGATACCTGTCCTGGGGTAACCATATGCTAGTACATTGTTTATTACCTTTCCAAAATTTGTGCATTATTGCTGTTTCAATGATGGAGTTGCAATGGCATATAAAATAAATACCATCTATATTATTTACACAGAGAAAATATCCAAATAAATTATCGAATATCACATCAATTTCATCAACACCAAATAATAATTATTTTTTCACTTTTTTAAAACATTAACATTTTTTCCATCCTTATACATGTGGGTAGTTGGTTTGTCATGTTTAGGAGATAGCTAAAGAAAACATCTTTGAGATGTGGTAATGTGGCTATTAAAATGTTTTAATCACATGCCATCTACCAAGGTTTCACTGTGCGCATGCCAACTTTTTGCTGTTTTCAGAACTCTGTGCTCCTTGCCCAGTAAACCATGAGGTCTCATGTTATTATTCCTGTTATTTCATGTTAGTGACAGGGATAATGGAGCAAACAGAAAACTGTAGACCTTCATAAAAGTCATAGAAATAAATTTGACCAGACTTCAAGACCCAGGAAAAAATTATGTGAACTGGAAAGAGTTAATCATGAATTTGGTCCTGCTTTATGTTTTGGAGAGCATTGTGCCATTTCATGCCATATCATTACAGCATGAAGATTTTTCATCTCTACAATAAAAATACTTAGAAATTGCCTCAGGAAAAGAATTCTAAATATCCAAACATCTAGTTCCCTTAAATCCTGTCTAAATTGTTCAGGAATTAGGAATAAGCCTGGGCAGGGGTGGTGTGGCCAGGGATTCCTGCACGGGGCCCTTCAGGCCCCGGGCCCAGGATTATGGCTCAGGCTCTGGGCCCCGGCTCCTAGGCCACACACTAGGTTTTGGGCTCCTATAGACGTGCAGCAACCCGGGCCCCTGAGCACCCACGCCGCCTCTGATCCTGGTTAGCAATGTGTCTGCACATTGACCCATCAACCTCCAAGTCCAAGGTTCAAATCCCAGTTCAGGCTAATTTTTTCCTGAGGTGGTGTGGTTTTAGAAGGGGGTGGTGGTGACAGGGAGTCTTCATGGACAAAGGGTCAGAGGGTAAAAGAAGGTTAAGGGTGAGAATCAGTGGGAGAGGCAAGCAACTTTTACCCAAATGAAAAGTTGTTTTTTGACTGAATGCTCTAAACCATTGTTGTGACATTGAGTGATCTGTGAAATCACCCTGCTTTTATTTACATACATATTTCTGATTGTGAGATTTGTATTGCGTGGATTTTGACAAAATTTTCATCTGTTAAAACGTTTGATGGTTTTGTATTTTTGGTATAGGTTGTAACCATTGATAATTGTTAATACAGTATTTCTAGAGTTTAATCTTGAATGCAACTGGCACAAATTTCCATGGTAAGTTTTCAAAATTCAACCAAAATCTCTTTGCCAGTTGATATTAGGTAATATCTGACCTTGGTATCGACCACCTAAGGTTCAGGGTGATTTTTAATGGAGTTGTTTCTTTAGGGGACAAAGAATGTCCTATGGCTGTGACAATCATCCACATCATTTTGGTTTCAGGTGTAAATAACAATTTTCATTTCTGTCTTTCTAATAACTACACAGGAGCGTAAGGGAAATACTAGGGAATTACATTAGGGAGTACATTAGGGAATATCCCAGGGACAGGAGGGTAGGGATGGTTTAAGGGAAGCGTAACTCCATCCACTCTTATCTAGCTGCTGTGAACTTGCTTGTTGCAAATTTTGCTGTGCACGTAGTTGTAGAGGGCCTTCTGATTGCTCTGGGGGAGTGATCCTGGAGGGAAGGCGATCTGAGGGGGATGCCCTTTGTCGTACTCCCGTTGCAACAGCCCGTGGCCAAGTCATCGGCCACACCATGAAGTTTTGGCAAAACCAAGAGCGTGTTTGCTGAATCCACAACTTCAGAACTTTGATACATAACTGGAAAATACAGTACTAAGCCATGCATATTGTGAAATTCACACATACAGTGTAGGGAGACCAGTTCCTTTCCCTGTACCACTTCTGAGTTTCCAGGTAGCTATTGTTCCCTGAAACTAGCAACCCTTGTGGTCTATTTATCTAACTTGACGTGCCCTATTTTCTGCTTCTTCCAGTTTTTATCCCTACCCTCGCAATCAGTAGCCATATGTTTTATCCTCTAGAATACCACTTCATTGGCTCTACTATGCTATATGTTGTCATTATTCTTAAATTATTTCTATTCTAAGAAATATCTTTACCTATACTTGATTTGAAAATGCTTTAATGATTATTAAAATTCTTAAAATTAAGTTTAATATTGATCTATATAAAGAAAAATTGAGAAATTTTTAGCTTAGCTTAAATATGATTAAAGATCATTGTAAATGTCCGAGTAATAATTGCATCTATTTCATCCTTAATGTATGCTGAGTCTTTCACCTTTTTTACCCTACCTGTGAACCGAAATTTGCTACTTACATATATGTATTATTCATGATGTTCAAATGTGACGTCCACACTATGATGTCGCTAAATGTAATACGTATTGCGATTTATTTAGGAGGAAAATTAAATTTTACATACTGTCTTAAACAGAAAATTTTCATTCTTGAGGGCTTAATTTCAAGTTTTTTCTCTACTCCTGCAAATTTTCAGTTTGATGATCTCGCCAAGCTGACCTTCCCAGGGAAACGTACCTTCCACAACATGGAGCGTTGGGTCCTGGAGAGGCGAATGAAAATGCTAAACGATTACCTTCAAATCCTCCTCCAAGTGGGAGTTATCGACAGGCATCCAAGCCTGAGAGAGCTTCTGCTGGCCTTCTTTGAGCAGGGTGATTATGACCGAGGAAGATCTGGAGTGGCACCGTCTGTTGTACGCACGGTAGGGGATGTTTCATTGGCTAAAGATTTTGTTTTTCCATTATTTTGAACAGCCCAGTATTACTTGTTTTGGCTGCTGAAAAATTAAGGTCTATACCCGGCTGATTCACAGGCTCAACTTTTAATCTTAATATGGAGAAGGAATAATGCTTCTACTATTCAACTCTTCGTAACAACTTTTTTTCATCCATTCCTTTAACCCTTTCGAGACAGTGAAATTCTCTCCTATGCATGTCTAATGATCTGAGTACCAAGAGACTTCCTTTCTCTCTGTACGGACCATTTTTGTAAGGCATCCGTGAAGAAAGTTTTCGCAGGTATACACTCACACTCAGCTCCTACCTTTTTTGACCCCTCTTAGCGGGGACCTCACCATTATCTCAGACTCCGGGGGCAGTGATGCTCAACCCTTCGCAGGTTTACAACCTTCTCAACGGCATGGCTTCGCGGCCAATTAATTGTTAATTTATTGGCTTTACTACGTGTATATTTGTCGCTTGCTCTCAAATTGCAGACTTTGAAATGAATTCCTCGTTTTTTACTGTGCATTTACAAATTTTAAACGAAATTCTATCATCAATTTTAACAGATTTTATGCATAAACCAAAACAATGCAAATTATCTTGACTCGTATCTTGAAATCAAGATATCAGTTAATATTGATGGTAGAATTACGCTTAAAAGTTGTAAACACTCGCCATAAAACAAGGAGTTCAATTCTGATTTTATATTTTTTGCGAAAGGAACAAATATTTATTTAGCAAAATCACTGAACAAACAATCATATGACCGGGGGCCCTTGCTGCAAAGAGGGTGCTAATGCGAAGAAGGGTCCAGCTCCCGGATTCCGAGGTAAAGGCCTGACCCCCGCTGCGTTGGGCCCCGAAACATAGAAGCTGTGTACCTGCAAGCACCAGAAAGGGGGGAAAGCATTGCGTCGCAAGTATGCGAGGTTCGTTCATTTGCATAGGAAAATCTCTGTCACATATTTTCAACATTCGTCTTCTTGGCCTGAAAATCTACTGTTGCATATTTCCCACGTTCGTAGCGAAAAGGTTAAAATTAGAGATAGGCAAATAGTGTCCGGGAATACTCGAATACCTTGAATACTTGAAAATATTCGATATTCGAGATTTTGAATAATTATGCCAAAGTTGAGGCTTCGAATATCGCATATATATCACAATACCTCGAATATCGCACCACACGTATGGGCAGCGCCTTGTTTGGCGTGTTGAAGAACTACATCTATTTCGTATCGAAGTTGCACTTAAACGCTCCTTAGTAATTATTTACTTTATTTTAGTCTTCAAAATTGTTGTTAGTCATTGCTTACTTAATTCTAAGACACTGTCATTGTAAGGTAATCTCAGAATGTCATTTAAATAATGTTGTCTGTGCTTGTCTTCATTAGGCGAGGGAAATTCTTAAATGATGTCGACGGATGTCACGGATTATCTTAAATACAGCTTTGTAATAATGTCAAAATATTTGACAACGGAGATTTTCTTGTAAGTTGCAAGTAGTTTCTCTTATCTGGGGCTTGTCCATTTTTTTTCCTCCTTAATTTGGACGGGATTCATGAGAGACTTTTCCACCGACATGTCTATCCTCTTCAGAGGACTTCAGCACACTTTTCTCATTGTAGGACCAACCTACCCCCTTCTGTGGTGGCAATGGCCTCAGTTGTGGGTCACCTCCCAAACTAACCAACCCACCAACCCAATGAAATTTGTTCCATTAATTATACAAACATTCAGATCAGACCTGACTCTGTAATGGTGATATGATATGTGAATGTTGAAAAACTACTGTATTTCCTGCCTACAAGATGCCCTTTTTTCCTTGAAAATTCATTCTAAAATTAGCTTGTATTTTATGGGCCGAGGGTAAAGCTATGTTTTCATGCTTCCAATTTTGCTTTGGCTTGGGAGGTACCCACCTCTCTACTTTCACCACAGATTATGTTGTTGTAATGAGGTAACGGTGAACTCTCCACCATCTAATTGTTTCTCGGATACTGTACAATGAATAAGGCCAATACATCTGTTATTTTAGGAATAATAATCATAATAATTTATTATCTGAGGACCATACATTGGCTTGGGATTCGTCAGTCAATGGACTGACACAAATAATTAGCATGCATCAAGTACAAATAGGTTTATTACATTCATCCTAAAGGTATTTATCAAGTGAATGGTAAAGTTTTGTGTGAAGGATCTGTTTCTCCCTTACTTCAAACTAGATGATGTTCTTAATACCTCTAAAGGCCGTATCACACTAGCGTTTGTCAGAGTGGTTAGCGGGAGTGGGAGCGGTTGCGGGTGTTGGTTCTTCCAATCACACTGTGCGATGCAGTTGTCAGTTGGGCGTCACAGCATTGGCCGCATTTCAATGAGATCAACCACAAAAAAAATGTTTTCAAGTGAAAACAAACCTTCGTCCTTTTTCAGCCCTGTTATATATTCTTTCATCTGAACGTAAATGGATTTCTCTTGATTAAATCCCAATTAAATATTTAATTCAAAGTCAGAGATTACACACTTTAATACTGATCATGACAACAATACAATGCAAAGAATAAATAAACTTCTAACATATAAACAAACAGTATGTTACTAGTCAAACTCATACATGAAACAGGCCCCATGTTTTGTTTCACTCATAAACTATACCTGCGAGCAAAACAAAAATAAAATAAATACGTGGGCAATGGCAGCAGATGACGTGGTCACATGATTAAATTCGAGTCCGTGATTCTCGGTCATAAAAATAGACAGTTGGCTATTCTTGCACCTGAACTTGCTCACGCCAGCCGCTGCCTTCCTATTGGTTGATTAGTTAACCGCAACCACTCACGCTCCCGCTAACCACTCTGACGAACGCTAATGTGATACGGCCTTAAGCAGGTTAGGTAGTTGTGAAACACTTGTAAAACCAACAGGGTCTTTAGGCTCTGATGAGCTGTTTCTAGTACTGGCATAATTGAGGTGTAATGCATCACAATTCCTGGTATAATAATATTGAACATCTTGAGTTTTTGGTAAGTTCCTTAAAGTTTGTTTTTACGTACAGAACAAGGGTTTGTATAAACACAAGTGAGCGGAAGGATATTCAAGCAATTGAATGTGTGTGGTGTGTTTGGAAGGTAGCCCATCACTATTTCTTCCTATAAATTTTAATATTGATAGGTTTTGATATTATTTCCTTCTTCTGAAATCTAACCCCAAGAAATCACAATGCGTCTTATGGGTCAAGAAATGCGGTAACTTGGAAACAAACTGATTGCGTTATAATGGTATATATTAAAGTGGGTTTTTTCATTGATTTATGTAACATTTTGAGATTGTTACTCTCAACTCCGTGGTTGAAATGAGTGAAACATAATTACATATGTACAGTTCTGTTAAAAAAATTGTACCACTTCGGTGCTAAAAAATTTTTAAGTCCGGAGTTGACAACGATGTGACAACCTGGCCGAACCATGCCCCCCTGAGCAGGGGAGCAATAACCTCTCAAAGGGGAATGAGAACCCTTCCTCCCCGCAGTTGGGCGAGTAGAAAGGCCGACGGAAGGAAAATTTTGACCTGCAAAAAGGATTATTTCCAAGGGGAGGGGTAGGGTTTCTTTTCTTGTGATGTGTGAGTATGAAAAAAAAGGGAGATTTGCAAAGCTCAGACGTGCCAAGATCCCTCGCACACAACAGATGCAAACAGCCACGAAAAACAAAAGCCTATCTTAGGTCTCAATCTCCGGAGTTCCTTTCGATTCTTATGAGTATTTTAATTTATACGCGTATTCATTAACATAAAATTTTATCAAATGTTTGATGCATTTTCGTTATCTGGAAGTCCTTGTGATATCGCAATCCATATTATACTTGAAATGTGCATTATGCTCAGAGCCATTTGGTTCATTTCGGACTTGAGCGCAATTTGTTTAATCTTCTAATCACACAACTAGTTACTACTTCCATAAATAAGTTATGAAAGTAGACCATGAAAAGCATTATAGGAAGTGCTTTTATAAGTTTTTCTTTGATCTAATATGGTGCGTAGATAAACCTGGAGTAAGTGGAATTATACTTCACAATGAGCAAAGAATGTGCAAAATTAATTACGATAAAAACAATCGCTTGGATGGCATTTGAAACTGGATCACTCTATTACGCTCTGTAGTAACCGATAATGTCAGGCTCGAATTTTAGTGCACAACTGTCCTTGCAAAGTATTCTATGAAAACATATTCTAGGGGTGATATATTTATGCGCAAACAACTGTTTCATTTTAAAACGATAAGCTTTGAATTTCACGATCAGTTAGCAAGTACATATTTTCGTGATAATTCGAGGCTCAAGAGAAGGACGTGCGGATTGAAAAATGCACCTTTCATACTCATCCTATGCTTTTGGTGAATTCGGTCGTTTTGCTGCTATCAATGCATAACTTCAAATACAAGTGTATATTATGAAATTTATTAAAGTGAGGAAACTTTTGCAAAACCACATTTAAAAAACGCATTATTTTAATGTGGTTTTGTAAAAGTTTCCTCAGTTTAATAAATTGCTGTGATGGAATACCACAAAGTTTCCGAAGATTACGTTTGATGTATATTATGCGTTTACTAATGGCATCATATCGTATATGTATGACTAGAACGGACTGACATCTTAGATCAATGACTGTATCAGGTTCAAATTTGTCCCCCTCTTGCTTCACCACCATTACTGCATTTTTCATTTGTCATAGGCCAGAATTTTCTCATGCGATATCTATTGAAAAAACATTCGTGATAGCACTTTCCACAATACGTGCTTTTTTCCTAACTTAATTCTGGAAGCAGCAAATATTTTATGACAAAGTATAGAAAATTGAACTAATGTCCTGTAAAAAGTGCAGAATTTATCATGGCGTTTTGAAAGTAATGGATTTTGATACCATAAGGACTTCTAGACCAAGAAAATGTAAATGCTATATATTCGGGGTCAACATATCAATAGTTAACGACGCTAATTAATACGAGCAGGAAACTAATAAAAAACTAAACGAGCTGTGGGGATGTAGACCAAAGATCTGGGCATTGCGTTTCAGCACTTTCTCTCAGCTGTGAAGGAGAGGTCATCAATACCCATGTATGGGCCGCTTCCATGCATCCACATAATGTGCAGAAACAGCTCTACCGACCACAACACTGCTTCTTCAATTCCTGTTGAATAAGAAGCTGCTGCCTCCTTCCATTGTCACTTTTTGGCAGAGTAGGGCCTTTCCTTAAGTGAGGGTGATGGAAGGGGCTTCCTTAGGTTCGGAATGTTTATTGCTCTCCTGGGAAAGATTGGAAGGGCCAAAATGGTGTTGCCTCTATGCCAAGATCCTCGCTAATAGAGTTAACTAACTTACTGACTAGATTGAATGAGATATTTAGGATACTGGAAAAGTGAAATTATTGGCATTGGGTTATTTTTATGGCAACAAAGAAATTTATTCTAACTTCCACCACGAAAAAATAATTGAGAACTAGCTGAAGTTTATGGTCGAGTGGATCGAAAGTGTTTTCCTAAGCATTCCAATACTGGAATGAAATAGCATCGAGATACTTCAATCTGAAGATATATGAAGTGAATACTAAATTCCCCTAATCATCCATGCTCATCGAAAAACAAAATTTAAAATCATAAAAGCGCAGTCGTATAGTTAAAAGCATGTCAAAATAACTTGATATGTTATTGGACACTCTGGAAAGCTCACTATTTAAAAATGGAAACATGAATTAGTTAAGGTTTGTGCATAAATACATCGCCCCTGAAAAATTCTATTCCCGAATATTTTGCGATGATAGGTGTGCGCTAAAATTCTAGCTTGACATTGTGTTACTACAGAGTGAAATAGAGTGATCAACTTTTAAATCTCATTCAGACGAGGGTTTTTTCTTTGTGAATATCGCATATTCTTGTAGCTAATTGTGTATATTCCACCTACACCAGATATATCTGCACACCTAATTAGATCGAAGAAAAACTTGTAAGATACATAGTACATACCTAAGTTCTTTTCCACTGTTCCTCTGTTAAATTCATGTGAAATATAGTGCAATCCATATTGTTTTGTGTTTTTAAAAATGATAGAGCAAGATAGAGTCAATTATATATATTTTCCTGAAGCCATTTTATCTAGTGTGATTTCAGACCCAGTGGGGCCTATAGCCCACCTTGCCACCACCCCAGATTACGGTGAATTATCTTTGTTCTTCTGATTCGACCATGGAAAGAACCCTGCTAATTATTGAATGATAGGTCTCATAGTTTGACTTTTCGAAGGGCGTAGGAATTTCGCATTCTATTAGTGAATTTTTTTTCGTGTAATAATTCGAGGCTCAGAAAGAGGGTGGTGCAGATTGAAAAATGTACCTTTCATTGTCACCCCATGCTTTTTGTGAATGCGTTCATTTTGTCATCCAATGCAGAACTTAAAATACGAGTGTATATTGTGCGTTTGCTAATCTTATCATATCGTATATGAAGGACATCAGCAGGCTGACATCTTATATCAATGACCGTAGAAGGTTCAAGTTAGCCCCCCTCTTGCTTCACCGCCATTAGTGTGTTTTACATTTCGTCTCCGGCCAGATTTTTTTCATGTTTTTCATATTCACTGTAAGAACGTGAAGTTCCAACACCCTTCCAAATTCTAAACCGTGAGCCATGCCATTCAATACATGCCAGGGTCCTTTACGTGGACGAATCAGACGTATGAAGATAATTAAGCCGCGTTATTAAAAAGGATCGAGTTAAGGCATAATTTCACACCATTTCCCTGTAGTTAGGTGTTGAAAAAATGGAACAATAAAGGGCATAAATATGTATTTAAAAAAATAGTTATGTGTTGTGAGTACGCATGCAAATGTTGACGCTAGGTGAGAACATTTTACAGATCTAATTTCACTACTGTGACTATTTTAGACTTTAGTACTTAAATAAATCTGCAGTAGTTGTACTGTCCACTTAAATTTTAATGTAAAATATTACACAATACGTGTTTTAATACTTAAGGCATCAACATCAGGTCTACCTGACCTGGTAGTAGACCTGACCTGATGGTAGACCTGATGATGATGCCCTAAGAAACCTCGAAACATGTGTAGTGTAATATTTACATTAAAATTTAAGTGGACAGTACAACTACTGCAGTTTTATTTAAGTACTAAAATGCTGTTCCACCATATGACGCCAGAGACTGTCGAATTTATTTTAGACTTTTCCTTTCTCTTTCAACAAATTAGCTCTTGTGCACCAAAACAACATTTTATGCTGTCAAAATGCTTTCGTTGACGGCTGCATTATGCGTTTTATATTTTATTAACCTATCTTAAGCGTCATTGATGTGTCTTGTAACATATAAAAGCTTGTCAAAACAAGCGGCAATACTAAGTAACTCATTTTGTTTTCAAATAATGGAATTATTAGAGAAAATCTAAATTTAGTAATCATATATTCTCTTTTATATGATTTGATCTCCTCGAGCGACGATTTGTGGTAAATGCCTTATAGGGAAAAAATGATGGAAGATATGTCATTTGCTGTGGTGGTATTCCCCGTACTCTGATGGAGACTTCCAATGGATATTCGAGTCCTAGCTTCTACATGGTAGCTTTTGATTATGAGAGAGATTGGGTGACTTCGGCCAACTGACTGATGGTTCATCTACTCATTCTCGCTCACGCTTAAGCAAACGGGACCCCAAAATCCAACCCATCTCCTCAGAAATCCCTTAGCAGGTCAAAATCTTCCTTCGGATGGATTTTCCCTCTCGGCGAGTGAGTTCGGAAGGAGGGCCTTTGTGCCGCTCGGAGAATTCATTGCTCCCCTGCTCAGGGGGGCGTGGTGCGGCTGTGTTGTCACATCATCGTCAACTCTGGACTTAGAAATTGTTCGGCTCCGAAGTGGTACGATTTTTTTGAACAGAACTGTAACATGTTTCTAATTTGAGTTTTTGAAGTTCCTTTTTTATCAATATTGTTTTGAATAGCTGGACAACCTTGTGCATCCCATTCGATCATCCATGCGCACCGTGGGTAATGCTGTCCGTTCTGTTCCTGATAATCTCCTATCAACGGTCGATGGAATGGTGGATAACATCAGCAAAGTATTTTCTCCGTCGATTGGATCCAGTCGTCAGCAGCAGGATGCTCCCCTTTTGCTCGATTCTTCCAAAGTCGGTGCATCATTAGATGTAGAGGTATGTTTTAATGTTTTATCTAAGTTCTAAAAACAAGAGGAAAGGGTGTTAATAGTAATATGAAGTTGTTTATTGTACTGTTAGCAAGCCACCTAAGAAGAAATACACCATATATGTAGTTTATCATATCAGATTTGGCAGTGAGACAAAAAAATAAAAGAATAATAATATGAGCATTATAAATATTATTGTTTATTTATAATATTATTTATACCAATATCCATTACCGTATTTTTGGGTAGATAACGCACGCGTTATCTACCCAAAAAAGTTAAATTTTGATAAAATAAGAACCTGCGCGTTATACATTAGAAAGCGATATAAAGTAGATACTTCAATCAAATTTAATAATAAAACTGTGGTGAAATTTTAAATCATTTATATAACATTAGATTATTCAAATCCAAGAAATTCTTTGTCTGAGTCAACATTGAAAGAATCTATTGCGTTTAATATTTCTTTTGGCACTTCTTCTGATTCGATTTCAGATAATGCAACATCATCAACATTCTCATTTTCATCATTAATTTCGTCTCCTTTTGCCCTAAGGAAATCATTTCTTACACAATTCTCACTCACAGCTGCCCAACTTTCGGCAACCCACGTCACCATATCCTTATAAGACGGTCTCTTCATCTGCCCCGTTTTGTTGTATTCGTGGATGCCGGCCATCATCCAATTTTCCCACTTAGCACGCAAGTTATCTTTAAACAGTTTATTAAATGCAATGTCAAGAGGCTGTAGTTTTTTCGTTAACCCACCTGGGATGACGGCCATTCGAGAATATTTGCTCACAATGCTTTTAATTTCTGGTGTTATATGAGCCCTACAAGAATCCAGAACTAACACAGATTTAGGGTTGAAAAATGCCATTTTCCTTTTCCGCCACACATTATTTAACCAAAACTTCATCACCTCGGAATTCATCCAACCTTTTTCATTAGCAGTTACAATGATATCTTAGGAATCACAACCCTTAGGAATGGTCTTTCTTTTAAAAATCACCATTGGTGGTAACTTTGAACCACATGCTGTGACGCAGAGAACCACAGTGAAGTTCGACCTTTGATGACCTGTCGTGGCTACTGACACCTCTTCCGCTCCCTTTAAATTCACAGTCCTAGAAGCAGGCATGTCGAAACTTACGGGAACCTCATCCATATTCCCGAAGTGCTGAAAGTCAACACCACACAAGTTTTCACGAAGGTATAAACGAAATTTTGCTATTTTAGCTTCCCAGTCGGAAGGCAATTTTTGTCCAACGCTAGTTGATGAGCGAACACTTAAATTGTTCCTATTCATAAACCCAAAAACCCAAGATGGGTAAGCTTTAAAATCCTCAATATTATCTTCCTGAGCAATCCTCTTCGACTCTTGCAAAACACGAACTGTCGATATTCTCATACCTTTCTCTCTCTCATTCACAACCCAATCATACAGTTTTTTTTCAACAGTTGGCCACAAACATTTTCTGAACCGCATAGCCCGTTTCCTCTTATGTAAACATTTTAGAACTGCTTCGGCCTTTCGCCATTCCCGCACACTACTCTCGCCAACAACAAACTGTCGAGCAGCTTCACGATTCCCTTTCTCCTTCGCAGCTTCTATAACTTCCAGCTTGAATTGGGCTGTATAAGATTTCCTCCGGGAAACACTTGCTGCTGCCATGGGTAATTCAATTCTAATTTTAAAAAAGAAAAGAAAATCACGAGTTACTTTAGATGCGTACAATAACAAAATATAGGCGATGCAACATCGTTACAACCAAACATTTGACTTACCTTTCAACCAATTCGCAATGAGAGAATGATGTAAACCATTCGAGTTATCCTCCAGAATCACAAACAATTTTGCGTAGTTCTTGCCAGCAATACGAAAATAAGGAAATTTTCGGAAATTTTACCACTAATAACTCACACTTTCAGAAATTACTCCCAATTCTAACCTCTGGCAGTAATGGTTTGTACTTCTTAACTCTACCACTAGGGGCGGGCGAATTCCGAAATTCACTGCCTGTGCTGTCAATAAAACAGAACGCGAAGCTGTACTGCGGCTGCTGCAGTAGCATGAATTTCGGACCGGTCGGCAAAGGCTTGGAATTCAATATGGCCGAATTGCGCGGTTATTTATTATAAGCGATCTTTCAATGCGTTGATTCTTAATGCTAATCCTCATGACATTGGTAAAGAGCATGCTAATTGTATTCTAATTTTCATTGCCTTGATACTTAATGCTACTTTATGCTGATTGGTTACTTTCTCTGACGAGAATAAAATTGATTCGCGTCAGCTACCCGAGCATGGAGAAAAAAACCCTGTGTTATTAAACAAATCTCTGTTATAATTAATACTATCAAATTTATAGTAAGCAATTTGAATCTTGGGCTTATAAAAAAGTCTTATAATATATTTTTCAAGCCCTGGATTTTCTTCATGGCCAGTCGTACGAAGCGTTTCCAAGAGTGATGAAAATTAGGAAAATATACGGGTCGTTGAGGATTGCATCGCAGAATATTTTCCCTAACAATTAAATATATGCGACAAATTACGTTTCCCGACAATTATTATACATGCTAGAGTTATGCTAAGTTACCATTCTAGTAAGAGGCTGTATAATTACGTGTACCTACCACATTATTCATGAAACTAAATTAATTTTTGGTACCTAATTTCACAAGTCGCTTTTGCGTGTTATCTATACATAAAAAAGAATCCCGAAAAAGTTAAAGTGCGCGTAATACAATAGGTGCGTGTTATCTACCGAAAAATACAGCATTTATATTTACCAACAAACTAATGTGTTTGGATCTTCAGTAGTTACCTTTTGTTATGATTTCATTTTTAGCAGTGATCTAAGGTATTCTGAGTACATAGTGCTCTAAGGGATTCGAGACAAGGTTTCACGTTGCAGGATGGCATGCATTTTAACTTAGGGTCGATATTAGAAGAAAAAATTTCCAGAAATGATTATTTCTTGAAATTGTTTCTTCTAATTACTGAGCTGAGGAACTTAATACAGATAAGTGAAACTGTGGATGTGGGAGTGTCCACTGTAGGGATATTGTGGCTCCACTGTAGATGTGTTGTTCATGGATCTTTTTGATCAGGTCTATCTTGCTATGTATTATTTTTCTCCTTCTTTAGGCTGGAGACAATATCCCATTGAGGGTCATGCTCCTTTTGATGGATGAAGTATTTGATCTTCAAAGTCGAAACCAATGGCTGAGAAGGAGAATCGTCACCCTTCTGCGTCAGGTGGTGAAGGCCATGTTTGGAGATATTGTCAATAGGAGGATAGTTGATTACATTGGCTGGGCCACTAGTCCAGAGCGTGTTGCTGAGTACCTGAGGGCTTTTAAGTGAGTGGCACTAACTCCTGGATTATCATTCCCAGATAAATTGCAAATAGGAAGAAGTCTCTGGGGTGTTGCCAACATTTCAATACACAACTCATGCTGCATCACCAGGGTAGTAAGTTTTGGGTGAAAGTTCTTTCAACTAATGTATGTGAGGTTGCACTATTTTTTCATTCATATTCTACGTCACTTTTGTCATTTTAAATTTAGCATGATTTCTGGGAAACTCCTACTTTCATCCTTTAAAAAAGTATATTTCAATCTGTGGAATAGATGTTTTTGAGTAAATGTATTGATCACAAGTTGAAATTTACGTACAGCTTCGGCAGTGATCAGTTAACCCTTTCACTGCTATGCACACATATTTGCGTTTGGGCCAAGCAGTGCCATCAGCGCTACTCATGCATGTATGCGTTTAGTGTGCAAAAGAGTTTAACACAAAAGTTTGCGTGCTACAGTGAGCGCTTTCTGGGATGAAGCTTAGCAGTGAAAAGGTTAAAAATAGAAACGTTGAAAATTGAGAAAGGCCTTGGCATTGAAAAAATAAAACTTTTGGGGAATGTTATCCTCGCTTATGAAAGTCATGTGATTCTAGGATACTGAATTCTTACTCTATATTACATTACACCAACTGTATTTGTTCAACAAAATGTTGTTACTCTTTTATATTAATCCCAGCCTGCAAAATTTACCTCTGTATTGCCTGATTCATTGGTTGTTTTTGGATATGCTGTTGCAGGTGAATATGTTGTAACAGAAATTTTTGTGATATTTGTGTGAATGCTTTGGAAAGTAATGGGTGAGGATGTTTGCTTTTGCCAGGTAGGGTCAGGCACTGATGAGATATACACATGTATCAGTGTGTGGCCAAAGGCAGTGCAGTGGATTTTTTATTTGTTACATTCAATTCACTAAAACTGATGATATCAGGCCTGACCTGAGCTGGCTTTTCAATTCACTGGCTGAGAGTAGATGTATGAAAGCTGAAAATGATGATGATATCTCATTTATTGTTTGCATCATTTATTAGTTCCTGTAGTATTAAATACTCTTCTGATTGTTCTTCTGAAGTGAAAATAATGGATAAAAATGCAGTGTTATCTCTTAATCTCAAGTCTTATGTTCTTAGACTCTTTGAATCACTCCCCTAACAGGCAGTCCTTTTGGCCGAATGGCTGCAGAGCCCCACCATCTGAACTCCGCTGCGAGGAAACTCGAATGAGGACCAGAGTGGCTGCAAAAATTGCTCTTCTCTCTAGTCTGTCGGGTAAGATTGTATCCGAGTTTATCCATGTTCATTAGAATTAGGAAATATTAAGTGGGGTATAAAATACTCTTACCAAGTTTATTTTAACTCTGTGGCTGTTTTTTCCTCATCTCAGGTCAATAGCTTTGCTGAAAATGCAATACACATCTGTACTAATAAAAATCAACTTCTGGGGAGGGGGCTTTGATGTAATATGCTAATGTAGGGAATAAATAAATAATAATTTGCTAATGGTGGAGAAAACTGCTCAACTGATTTAGTTGGTTTTGGTTTAATTTTTTTCTTTTAGAATAACATATGCATATCTAGATAAATCCCCAAATTTTCTTTTTTGACCCAGATAAATGGTAAATTGGAAAAATGAACACACCTTAACCCAAACACATAAGCCCCATGTTAAATTTGCACAGCAACCATGTTGCTAGTCAACAATGTTGCACTATGGCAAAGATGTTTATATTTTATAAACATTAGTAACGGGCTCCATATATTAATTACAGGGTGTCCACATGTCAGGGAAATGTCAGGGAAATGTCAGGTAAAAGAGATTGGCTGTCAGGGAGTCAGGGAAATGTCAGGGATTTTCATGTCTTGTCAGGGAAACTCGTAGCAGTTGCACATCTACAAGTGGCTCGGCTCATGTTCCATGTACTTCTTTCGTCTCCGTTGCCAGTTCTTTCTTCCTCCCTTTGTCTCTGCCTGGCCATTCCCAGCTACCTTTTCAAATATCTCGGCTGAAAGGCAGGCCTGAAATGTGTGGGGATGGGTACCTTATGGGAAACTCCGGAACAGTTTGAAATTCTCCGCTACCACAGTGGAGGGGAACTGCCTCCTTGCCACCTTGGGCTGCCGGGTCGCACGCAGTCTCCGTCTCATGGGGCGAGCTACTTCGGTTGTCCAGTGTCGTGCAGTGGTCGTCGTCCTTTGGTAAATTTCTCAGCTCATTCACTGAAAATGAGCCGCTTTGTCATTAGTGAGGGGAAAATAGTCGTTTGAAGCTATGTTGCATCAACATGCATTTCTATTTCTTCAACGCTTTTGGAATTATTTCCACCACTTACCCACTGGCTGTTCAGGTGCACCACTTATCCTCTGGAAAACGTGCTTTGATCTGACTTCAGGCAAGCGGTCAGTTTCCACAGAGTTGGTAACAAACCACAATGATGTTTTCCAAGGCGACAGCTTGAGCCCCTTACTGTTTTGTATTTCCCTGCTACCCCTGTCCCTTTGGCTGCGACGAGGTAGAGGATACATGTGCGGTGTTCCAGGTGACAGAAAGCATAAGGTCACCCATTTGTTCTTTATGGATGACCTGAAGCTTTATGCTTCTAATGCGAAAGACCTTCGCACTGCCCTGGACACCGTACTGGAATACAGGGAGGCTATAAAGATGGAGTTCGGATTGGACAAGTGTTCATCCATCCACTTGGCGAGAGGAAGATTTTCGGAGATCAAGGAAAATGTGAAACTTGTTGACGGGAGCGTCATTGGTCACCTCGAGGACGATGATAGCTATGAATATCTCGGCGTCCCCCAGTGCTGAATGCAGGAGGTTGCAGCAAAGAAGGAAAGGCTCATCGCAAAATACAGGCAGACTCCCAGGAACATCTGGAGTTCTGAGCTGTTTGGCAAGAACAAGGTTCTTGCCACTAACATATTCGCAGTTCCTACACCGCTGTATGACTTCGGATGCATGAAGTGGAATGTCAACGAGTTGCAGAACCTCGATAGGGGAACGAGGAAGATGATGACCATCTACAGAAGTCTTCATCCGAAATCTTCCGTCGCCAGATTGTATCTTCCTCGCAATGTAGGTGGTAGAGGACTATTGAGTCTGGAGTGTCTCCACAACAGAGTTGTCCTGGGTACAGCATGGCGAGTGTTGAAAAGCAGGGACTCCCTGCTCAATCTCGTGAGAGAGCGCGAGAGTGCGGGAGCAGGGGCGCTTCTCTTCCAGGTGGCAAAGAGGGCAGTGGACGAAACCAGTCTTGACTTCGACCCGTCATCCGACGGAAGCGACAATGACACGACCATCTTGTCATTGAAGGCAGACGTCCTCAAGCTTGAAATAAAAAAAGCCAAGCAGAAGGCCTTGCTCAAGGTGCATACCGATAAGCCCATGCATGGATGTTTCTATCGCAACATCGAAAAGCATGGGTTATCGAAGGAGCTGATGTTTGCCTTCCTACGCTCCGCCAGTCTGAAGTCTGAGACCGAGGGTTTTGTACTCACGTGCCAGGATGGTGTCATTAACCCACACGTATACGACGTTTTGTACTTCAGCTCTCTTCCGTTAACGATCACTAAAAAATTGCCTTTACAGTGTGTACGTAAAGTGGTACTTTTAGTGTTTATATTCTATGAGGTATATTCTATGTTTATTTATTCAGCAACTATCGCAAGATCAAATTTATTTAAACTAATTTATGAAACTCACAGAACGCTTGAACCCATATATATAAAAGGAAAACGTTGCTGTGATATTATTGGAAGAAGATTATGCTTCTATGCAAGAAACTTTATATTTGTTATCAATTTCTAATATGAGAGAGTCTATTTTACAAGCTAGTTGAGAGTCTATAGAATAATGCAAAGATTATACTGAAGTAGAATGGTAGATTTAGTGCAATATAAGGTAGTGTTATCTAAAGCTGCCCAAAAAGATATTGCAATTTGTTTAAAAAAAGAAGAAAGTGGTCGCTGTTGCTAGGCACTCGTTTGTTTATTCAAGTCTTCGTCAAAGTAGACGAGATCGGCAACAGATAGCGCTACCGACAGAAGCTTCAACAATTCACAAAACCGTTTCTGAGCTGATCATTGAGAGAGTGAAACATCTCCCGCCTTCCCGCAAAGAGTCATTAAAAAGGTGAGATTACAAAATAACCCCCCAGGTTAGCCTTCTTTGCATGTGTTACTCAGCAATTGAAACCCTTTCTGAAGGCATATCAATGTAAGGAACCAATGATTCCATTCTTGGATACAGACCTGTCTTCTCTGATTAGAGACCGTATGTCTCTCTTAATCAAAGGTGATATCATAGATAAGGCTAAGTCAGTATGTAGTTGATGTCGATTTCAAGGAAACAGAAAACTTATTACCTGACATGCATTTGAAGTAAGGAACTGCAGTTAAAGCCAAGCTGCGGAAACTTAAATTGAGTGCAGAGAAGTTGAAGAAATTCAAAACATTGCAAAGATGCGTTGCTTAAATTATGCCAAACGTTAATCTCCAAGTCACCTGTTAAGTGCAAGTCATGTGAGTGTCACATTGCTAGTCTTCCTAATGTTAGTATTGCTTGATTGTCCAATACTGTTGAGTTATTCCACGCGAAATACTGGCTTTCAGCAGAAGTGTGTGATCGCATTATTACAGAGTTTCGAACTCTCATATCCAAAACTGAAGTGATTGAAGCATGTAAAGCCTATCGCAGAAGTGTGCAGAGAATTGATCACTTTTGGAGAGGTCTGCTTGAAGGTATGGAGAGCTTCCAAAACTTGTATGCCCTAATCATGAAGGTGCTAATCTTGAGGTTAGGGCAGGCCTTTGTGGTGAGGGGTATCTCAGTCAACAAAGAGCTTATAGTGGAGAACCAATTGGGATGTTCCCTGATCGCTCAAAGACGCGTTTACGATGCTATCAAGGCAGTCGGTGGGCTTCAGAATATGACCATTGAAAAAAGATGATACTGTCATCAGAAATGTATGGTTGCGTTATGATGACGCCCTGAATCAGAAGCGACTAGAGGAAAAAGCAAAAAAATCTCATTTAGTTACCAAGAGGAGTCACCTTCAACAGATAGAAGAATTGAAAGCCAAATTAGTTTCAGAGAAAGTCACTGAAATTCTTTCGATTGACGATGAAATCGTAAATCTGACATCAAAGTTGAACTTATTTTCTTTTTATTTTGTGTACCCAAAGATTGTAACAATATCTTTTGTTATGCAAAACTGGCAAAACTTCCAGTTTAATTTCCTAATAACGATAATTTTTATTTTGTTGACTTAAAGTTGTTGATCTCTTATTACAGGAAGTTCATGTGATTAACCCTCGGGAACGCGCAATCAAAAAGTTACTTGGGAATGTGCAATGTACTGAGAGGTCTTTTTACACTTTTCAGCAAAAACTACTTTTTTATTCTTCAGGAATGGGAAATTTCGGTAAACATATAATAAAGAAGCGGGAAACATTACTTAATTATTAAAAACTGCGTATTTATTGCGGGACCTCACAGGTTGTGCGTTCCGAAGGGTTAATATGAAAATAAACCTACAATTTTTCGTCAGTTTAGACTTCTTTGCTTCCTCAATACCACTTTTATCTCTATAAATTACCGAAATCTTGGCGTTTTCAGGGGCTCAAAAGTCAGGGAAAATCACTAATAATGGTCTGAAAATCCTGGAAAAGTCAGGGAAAATGAAAATGAAAAACTCCTATAAACCCTGCATGTGTATTTTAAAATTATATCTGTGCCAAAATGCTGCGGGAAAAAGTATTTATTCAAATTGTTTTCATATTTTTCATGGTATTTGTAATTTATTTTCATACATATTTATTTACATATTGTCTTAAAAGTATTTAGTGTCAATATGGTTACAATTGCCTTACTATTACGAAAGGTTGAATTCTTGTTTCAAAATTCACAGTGTTATTACACATTGATGCCTGATAAAAGTGATGCTCCTGTGTCATAGTTTTAATTATATTTACTTTCTCTCCTGCAGATGAACTCAAGCACATAATCGGCAGCGAGACCACTCGGCGGGGTCTGAGCACAGTGTTTGATGCCTTCCAGTGTCCATCCCTTAACAGGCGACTTTGTTTTGCCCTCGTCGAAGGATTCCTCACTAATCTCTTCCCGGAACGGACTCTCCCTCGTGTTTTCCAGAAACTTCATTCACGTTCGGTGCGGAAAGCTAAGCAAATGCCTATGAAATCCACTCCCTCCGTGAATCCAGTGGGGAGCTTTGAGACCAGGACACAAACGGAACGTCCAAATATTCCCATACCCTCTGTGTCCACCCAATCAACTCAGCAAAGTAGGCTACTAAGACAGTTGCAGGCTCAAGGTAGGCGAAGGTGATGGGAATCTGACCTCAAAGCAGGGTTCAAATATTGATAATTGTGTGCTATCGAGTCTGGTGTAAAGCTATTTATTGTGAACTGGTATTGAATATGTGTGGGCATTGGTTGATGATGATTTGGTCGTGATATCTACCTTCCTGCTGACTCTCTGACTTTACCTTTTGTGGTAATTGAAAAATAGCATTTGGGTTTCTAAAACTCTGGACCAATAAATTAGCGGGATAAGTCTCTGAAACTCATGCAGAAAGTGTGATAGGGGAGCTTTGTACAAGGCATATAGGCTCATTGCTTTGTTCAGAACAAGTTTGTTGGCAGAAGTGCTCCACTTAATCTAATTGTTCATCTCCATGGATTTGCGGATGGGGTTGAATTTTGTGTATGTACCTAGACCCCAATGATCCTGTTAGAAAATAACTCTGTAGGTCTGTGCCTTCTTAGCTGAAATTAAATGTAGCCTTTGCAACTGATGCATTGGTGCATACTTTAAAATGTGGTCACATGATAAAATGAAGTAATGTCGAAACTTTTTACTCACCGAATTTTTGTAAAAGGAATTTTGGTACGCCCTAGAATGGAATGTTTGCATCACCCCATCTCAAGAGGAATGTAGCGTTGAATCAAAGCGTTGAAGTTGCAAGGGCCTCTTTCAAAGCCCCATTTTTAAATGGAGGGGGCACCATCTCACATTACATTAGAATGTCTTCCTCTTGGGCACTTAGAATGCTTGACGGGTCTGCCATTACATGCTGTATATTATACCTGTGGCCATTAATGGCACTGACACATCGAAAAGGGAATTGTAGATATAGTTATTCATCCCTGAAACCCCAAAAAAGTCATTTTTATCAATTATCAACAAGTGGCAGCAGACTGTTAAAGTTCTTCCGATCCTGCTGATGTTATGTGGTTGTGAGTCAGTCAGAATGATTGAATGCACAGCAAATTGTTGCAGTAATAAAATGGCACTGTGTAACAATTGGTGTTTGTTAAAGCCTGTTTAGTTTTTTTTTTGGAGTAGATGATTTAAATTTTTAAAAAAGTATTTGGATTTACTGTACGGCACCAAGTGGATGAGTGATTTGTTTAAGCAGTGGGAAGAAATTGACAGTTTTTTTTATTTGGGAGTTAGCTGTTTGATAATTCTTTACTTTTGTAACTGGTACTTGGAGGAATGGGAAGCCATATTGCTTCGTTATCCATTTCACTTTGGATCTTAGCATAAATGAGAATGTTTTTTCTGTGACTTAGTGAGTACATTTGTCTGTCAAACAGTTATTTTAAATTTGGCTCAGGGATGAAAGCCAAATATATTTTACTAATTTATTTGTTGACAATGTAGAAAATATACTTCTCTCTTGGGAATCAGCAGTCGAAAAATGTTTCTGTAGTGGCCGAAGTATGCTTTGCTTACCTTGGTTTTTGCTGTGGTAACTTTGCAGCTTGTTTAAGTTTTCCATGTTGTACATACGCGAGCTCATACATAGAATGCATTCCATGTTGTATAAAAATTTTACGTGCATACATTCCTTAATTTATTATCATATGAATGGTCTTCAGAATTTTCTTTACGTTCTGTCTTAACCTTCAGTCGGATGATTACTTTAACTGTCCTTAGTTCTTCTCAGCAACATTTTCTTTTGCATGGTTCATAAATCCACTTTAAAATGTGAATTCTTTAATTCTGTGTTAATCATGTCAATGATGGGTTTAGACGTGGTTGCCAGTGAATTTCTTAGTTTATTTTTTAATGATAAATGAACAAAATGCAACCAACAGGCTGTTTTTTATCTGTGATGTAATAATTTTAATCTTAAGATCGTGAAGTCTTAGCTGTTTTTATGGATTTAACCTGTAGTCCAATTATTAGGTATTTGTTTCAATATGATTGTAAGTATATTTCTGCTATATAGTTGTTTCTATTAAAAATTCAAGAAAATTAGGGTTCATTTAGAGTACATACTGTAATTTTCAGCTCATGAAGCACCCTAATTTTGGCCTTACATTTTAAAGACAAAAATATCCCGTATGTGTACACCTTATTATGTTGTTATATAACTAATTATGGTATTATTTTTCAGGTTTCTGTGATTTTTAATAATTTTTAAAATTACTTTTGGTATCCGTCATGTTTGGTTGCTTACCTAATGATACATTCAGGAAGAGAGGTGAAACAATGTGCATATCCAACCAAGCACAATAGATCTCAAAAGTAATTTTAAAAACCCTTTGGCATTGTTTATGCTGATACTAAGGAGCAATCTTATACTGAATTATGTGAATAAACATTGCATGATCATCTTGGATGTTGTCGTGCTTTGTTTTACTTCAGCCTAATTGAGCCCTAGGGAAAAAAGCAGGTGATACAAGTATCCTCAGAAGAACTATTTTCATCTCGGTACCTTAAAAAAATTAAACTCTTATTTGCTTGGTTATGGCTTTCATACACTGTGACTACCTTACAAATGGTATCTCTGTGCACACTTTGAGTGGAGTGTAGCCTATACACATGGGGTCACAAGTTGAAACTGGTAACCTCAAAAAATTTGCGAGCTAATATGAGGTACTTTCGTTCTTGTTTCATCTCGTATCACCATTATTTTTTCCCCATGGTGCAATTTGTATCATGCTGATTTCAATGAACTTTCTAAGGAAAAAAGTACTTTTGACCTGTATGCAGGGTGGCCACTCAGTCGGGAAATCCGGGAAAACCGGGAAAAAGCCGGAAATTCGACCCTACCGGGAAAAATCTGGGAAAAACTCAGGAATTTCCTTGAGTTAGCGGGAAAAATTTTAACTCCATTATTTTAAAAGGAATCAAAGTATTTATGCTGTCATTTTCTAGTTTCCCAGTTCGGAACTATATCCAGAAACCATTCTGTAATTATTACAATGTCCTTCTTGGCGATTGCATCGTTTTACGGAAGGCTGCCACGGTGGGCTTCGATATACTTTATATCAAAAGTGAACTTTTCTACTAATAAAATCTTTTCAAATATCATTTGTACGGTGTCTCACGAATGTTTTAAGACACAAAAGAAAATAACTGTTTGAGGGATTCACCAAGAAACTCAATTTCCGTGTATTTGATACAGATTATCGTACACACATTTTCATTAAACCCATTTTAATAGAGTGTTTTAAACTTTTATCAATTTAATACCACATGATATAGCAATATCAGCTATACTTTTCTATTTTGTTTCCATTGATACATTTATAAATTGTTTATTTATATTAATTATGAGTCAAAATGCCGAAGGCTAGGACGCATGGTGAAAATCGCTCCAAGATTTCCTTATCCTGATTTGGTAAACGAATACCATGATCCCCATAACGGTAGGATTGAAAAAACTTGTTCGGGAACAGTTTGAATATAATGACGCAGACATTCGGCTTCCTCTTGTTTTGTGCACTAGTTGCAAAAAAGATCTGTACCCTGTTACGATATCGAAGTAAAGAGTGTGAGATTGCCAGAATTTTCCGAGCTGAAGCCTATCAAGAAATATAATAGATCAAATAGCAATTGTGTTTGTGGATTGTTACTTTAGTGACATATGTGACCTTGTCCGGAAACCAGTATTTGGAAACTTCGCAAAGGGCAATATTTTGCCTAAACAAAAGAGTATACTAGCCGACTCGACGAATGTACAATTTGCAGGTAGGATAATATGTCAAAATTTAAAACACTTTTTAAATGATTGAACTGAACTTTATCGGGTCGATAGAACATTAATTTTTTCATGTAAAATACATATTTTTCATGTTAATGCTGTTATATTTCTTCCATTGAATTATATAATGAGTAAAATTTGAAATATTTCTTTCCTTATAATTCTGTGTATGGTTACGTGCATTCTGTCTCCTAATGTTCCTCTAACATTTTTTCAGATAAAATGCAATTACGTTCCATCGTAAGTTGTTGCAGCTATTGATTTTCATTAGTTTGAAAAGGGCTATCTTATAAATGCAGCTTGACTACGCGCTTGGAGAACTTGACTGAAGCTATTATGAACGCAGTTTCGAAAACTGCGTGGAAGAGTTGTGTCATCTCTACTGAAACAAAATTTAAATGAAAAATTAAAGCAATATCTAACGATGTCGCTATCTCAACCACACGGTAAATGTTTGAAAATATCAATTAATCAAAGATTTAATGAAAAATCCTGTTTAACACATTTGTTTTCTGCAGATGGTTTTTTTTTAATACAGACCAGTTTACATTTAAGTCCAAAGAAAGAAGTTGACAATGGCTGCAGCTATACGCGTAGCCACAAAATGCAAAAGTTGTTGAGCCACATCTAAAAAAAAACTATCAATTAAGAGCCACTGTGTAGATAAATATTTTTCCACAAAGATGTTTGATTTCACATACGCGAAAGCTGACTAAGTTTCAGCTGCGCCTGAAACAGTTGCTTGCAGCACAGATCTTGAGGGTTTGATACAGTATATCAAAGAAAAACATTCTTTACCTGAGTACCACTTGAAGTTAGGAATTGATCGTAGAGGATTAAAATAAATATGCTTATCGATTCAAAATACAGTAGAAAATGAATGTTCGTGTAAACGCAAGCAGAAATCTGAAGATGGTATTTCCGGTAAACGTTTAAAGGATTCGGGTGTTAATGAATTAATGATACTTGCTCTCACACCTAATTCTCAGGAAAATTATGAGAATGTATCCCAGCTCTGGTCTGCAATAAATATTACCAACTTCGCAACCGATGTTAAATTAGCCACATATCTGGTTGATATAATATTGCATAGCAGTTACTACCCGCGTACCTGTTGTTATGCAACCAAAGATAATTTTAATATTTATGATATGAACTGGAAGTTGGCTAATACGTTAGAAAATTACAATCAGTAGTCTTTGGCAGGAGCTAAGAAAACGGAGGCAAAATTTAACGAAAAACATTGTCCACAGTCCTCTTCTTCTACTCCTCAAGATAACAATATCTCGGAATCATCCCTCCGCCAGAGTTGCATTTAATGATAGGTGTCGTGAACACTATATAAGCATTTATTGAATAAATTTTAGCAAGACGCTTTTCATTGGGCAGATCAATACTGTGTGACTCGCAATGTACGTCAAGGGAGTTTGAATTTCAACGGAAATTCTTGCAAAACATTATTGGTAAAACTTGATTTTCTGCAATCAAGAAGTCATAATTTGGGATGCTTGAAGTACATTCTATTTGGAAATTTAAGAAATGTTGTTCATGCCTGCTTTGGTAAACATTTGGATCCCGACTTCAAAAAAAGATTGCTTATTCAAAGAGAGTTACATCATGTAAAATATACCGACAACACCTGAAGTTCACGCAGTATTTTTTCACGTACCCAATGTTTGCGTCAAAATGCAAGTATGTCTTGGTTTCTACAGTGAACAGTCAATGGAGTCTACCCATGCTGATTTCAAACCCATATAGGAAAAGCATTCAATCTCTAAGAACCATCTGCAGTTCACAGAAATATTACTTCATGCTCTTAGTGAATATGTGCACTCATTTTAATGACTTGTTTTATTGATGTTGGAATAATGGATTAGTTAATTATTACTGAAGTGTATTTTTATTTTTATAAATTAATTATTTGAATATGTTCTAAACAATCATTTATAAAAACAAACAAATAGTAACCTGTTTTATCCTACAGATGAACAGTAATATAGATAAGATCCGAATTTCATGCAGTAAGTGACTCAAAATCATTGCTCTCGCTTGTGGTTCAAGAAAATAAAATCAATATTATTTTGAATTTCTATTTCCAGTTCAATTTAATGGCAAACTTTTATCGAACATATTTGAACATGTTCAGAACTTGGAATTTTTATTACAGACATTCTGATCGAATAATGCCAAATAACCAACAAAACTCAATTTTTCTCGTGAATCCCACTACCAATTATGTATTTTCTTTCGGGGCTTAAAATAATTGTGAGACATCGTAGAAATGACTATTGAAAAGATCTTATCGGTGCAAGCACTTTTGATTTAAAGTTGTTCGAAGCCCACCGTGCTGTTGCTATAATTTAACTCGAGAGTGATGTTACAATTTAACTTTTGACCTTGGGGTATAAGTAGGCGACAAATTCAACCAATGTTTACTACGACTCAAGCCTCGCATGTTGCTACAAAGTAACTCATGGAACCGGACACACCCTCCACTGTGTGCTGATTATGAATTTAGTTCACCGGAATCTTGCATCACACTGTGATTGAAAGCAGTTTTTTCTGTTTTCTGTGAAAGGTGAGTCCTTATTGCTTAAGGTAATATGGGCAAAGTAATCGTTTGTGTAGCGTATTCCAAACTTACCTTCACTTTGCTAAGTTTTTAGGGGTCATTTCCTGAAACAGAAAACTAGGAGACAATGGATGACCAAGCGTGAGATAGTGTAAAAGATAATTGGCTGTCAACCAAACACCACCTAGTCCTAACACGATTGGTATTATAGGTGATTAAAGTGATGGAAGGCCATTAAATTCCAGGATCCCTGAAGTCAAAAGAGGAGTCATCTTTCGGAAATTTGGAATAACTGGGGAACCCATGGGAATTTCTACCAGAAGATTCGCCGGAAAAGCTTGAAATCATACTTAAGCTGGCGTATATCTGTATCAACATTGCCTGACTTAAATCGTGCGTATAACAGTGAACTCACAAGTAACACGAAACTTAAGCATTTATTCAAATGCTCTGCATTTTTCCCTTTCTATTTAACGGGGAATTGTGACTATTCAGTGAAAAGTGATGTTTTGTAGATGATGTAAAATCTCTGTAATTGTAGTTTGTTTTAATTTATTTTGCAGCGTTCGCAATCTTTTGTTCATTGTCACGTTAAAATCGATTCTTAAGGTGGCTGGAGCGGTAATCCTGAGTAGTTGAAGGCACATTCTAATAACTTTTCAAGCTTGTCGAAAAAAATATTCTTAGACCACATTTCAAACAAGTACACCAGTTTATACGTTGGAAATTGCCAACCATGCAGTATATGCAAGAGTTGATGCAAGAGTTGTATTTCAAATTTCTGCCTTAATTAAAGCATTGTTTTGACTGGGATTTTCGGCGCGAAATTCAAAATTTACGAGAAATCATATCTAAATACGCTTTTCTTACTCGGCATGATACCTTGATATTTGTTAGCAGCTATTATAATAATATGAAATGTATTATTTTGCATTTAAGAGAAAATCTGTACATAAGTAATCGAATTATTTCAAAATATATGCCGTGTACCATAAGAGTACTAGTTAAAATATCATTGAATTGCCAGGAAACGAAATCGGTAGTATGCAAAGTTTCACGCAAATCTGTACTCATAAAAAAATCGCTCCAGCCACCTTAAGCACGTGCATTAGTTTCATTTGCGGAGTCGAATAATTATTTAATAATTCATGTTCGGAAGAGGGAATCATATTCTGAACCATGGTGAAATGGGGGATCATGCAAAAATGTTTGAAAGCCACTGAACTCTTAGAAGTAAAGCCAGATATGGAGCATTGATATTGGTTCATCGGTGCCATTAGAATTTACAGTTTGAAAAATCTTCCGGATCCTCCCTTGTCTCCGAAGTTTATAGTACTAAAGAAAACCGGAGGGGCGTTCTGGTTGCCACTAGCGATTCATTCACCGAAGGACACGCTCCGTCCCATCACTTGTGAATGCAATTTGTAAAATAAGGTAGGTGTATGACGGTATGTGGACGAAAGTGAACATCTAATGTCAAATATTCAAAATGGTAAGAATCCTTGATAGAAACGTATGGAATGAGTAGTTCACACATGAGGCTTCTAGGTCACCATGTTAATGTGCTAATAAATGAAATAAAATCGTCTTTTAGGGCAAACTTCTATGTTTCCATTATCATCTGTGGCAATTTGAATCACTAGTTACGATAGTGTAATGCAAATGAAATTTTCAAGAAAAATTCTAAAATTATGATCGGATTTATAGATTTTTTGCTGTACCTAAGCATCGAGATCATTTAATTTACTTAATTTTTGGCCCAATCGTATTAAGCTTAAGCGTATATTGCATAAACTAACATAAAAAAGAATTAATAAACAGAAGAAACTAATGGCAGATTTCTCCAATGTAACGTGTGTGCGTTTTCGTACGGTAAAACATATCGACGTAGAGATATATTTCATGAGAAACCCTCTACATCTTACAATTTATATCTACATGCTAGAAAGGCACTGAATTCTAGGTAATTACCACTTTTGTCTCTTATCCCCATGTAGTGTATAGAATAGAAAACGTGTTGTAACTGATTGCGAAAAAAACTGGGAAAAAATCAGAAATAAACCGGGAAAAAGTCTGGAATTTAATTTCTGTAACTGAGTGGCCACCCTGTGTATGCTTGCTTAAAAAATAAACCATGCCAGTAAAAGTTGTGTAAATGATATTTTGACTGATAAATCTGTTTTCAAAATTGTGCACACTTCAGCAGTAATTTTTCAGAATTCTGAAAACTGGCCCCATGCCACTGAAACTTAATTTCTGGTAGTCATTAGGCTAAGTCTGGCCCATGACCTGGATTGACCATGCTTGATGGTTTTCTAAGAATTTCTTCAGAGGAATAAACACATCTTATAAGTGGGAAAATACTGTATAACTTCTTCTCTGTAGGTGATCTAAAATTTTCAAGAAACCTAGTTTTCATGAGTTATTTATGAATTTGCTCATCGATAATCGCTTAAGTTCTTTTCTGGCAGTGGATAAGATCCCCACTCTACTCTCAAAGCTCAATCGAACATGTGTTCCTTGAAAGTCATACTTAATAATACTCAATACTGTTGTTTCGAGAGGGTGGTGATGATGTTCATAGAAATGAAGATCTTATTACCAAAGACGTGACTTTATATGTGGGTAATGGGAACACCGTTAAATTATTACCTTTGTTGATGAACAATCTTGCACAGCAAATTGTATGGTTGTGCTCTCGTTGAAATTGTTTTTATTTTTTACTTCAGTGCTTCTCTTTGTTTCACTATCCTTCTGTATGTATTTAAAATTTCAAATAATGTTGTTTATATTAACTGTTGTTTATAGGTATGAAGTTCCTTGCAGGCATTGAATACCTTTGGATAAGTAGGTTGATTTCACTAGTTCAAAAGGTGTACAATACAGGCTACTTAGTAAGTTGCATTATTTTTGTGAAATCGATATGTTATTATTATCCTTATGGAATGTATGTTAAATGTTGACTGTGTTCTCTTGTTGCCCTGTTGATGTTGTATTTTAGAACTCAATGCCATGGATGCTCAAAGAGGGTGTCTCGAATAGTTGATCATTATCAATTCAACGAATTTGCAAGCTCAAATTTTAATGATCTTGCAAGTTTACTACCTGATTGGCTTATTGTATAGGTTGATGGCTCCCTTGTTTAATTGCAAAATATGTAATTTGTTATATGTGCAATGTTTTGTAGGGTACACTGTGATAGCAAATCAAATTTTTATCAAGGAAACAGGCTTTTGTCAGTATAGAGCTTTGGAGTATTGGTTGATGCATCTGATTACTGTCATTTCAGAAAAAAGTTCTGACTAACTTCATGCTCACTTGGTTTTGTATGCAAATTTATTGATAAAGCCTGTTTTTCATCTTAAAGATTGAAGGTACCTTAGGTAGGGATTTGCCTCCCGTGAAAATGTTTTACAAGTAAAAACATGGAAAATGAATAAATTATGTACATTGAAGCAATGTTGGTGTTTTTTTATCAAACGGTTGAATAAGTTATAGCAGAGCTTGCGACGGAACTGAATAGGAGTTCATTGTTGCGATTGAATTGATGAGAGGCAGGAGACGAAGTTGAGACAAAATGAAATAACAATAGCCTTTAACTGGGTTTGACTTCAACATGATAATTATATTTCAAAGAATGTTACAAATCAAGTATGTCCGTAGACTAGATACCGTGAATCATTGGTATAGATAGCATGTCTTCAGCAGGATCTCCACGATGTTGTCTCCTCGGCGGTGCGAAGGAAAGAGGGACAGTCTGTTTGCGGTACACTTTGTCAGCACAGGAAGGGAAGCAGCTCCCCAGGGGAGGAGAGGGGGAGAGTAGGGGAGGTGCTATCACTTCTTGGATTGGTGGGAATGTTCACAGGTTGACTTTAAAGTGTAGAAAAGATGGCAACACCATAGCAGATCGTATATAAGTGCAGTGCTTGCAGGAGGCACGATGTCCGGAGCAGTTGAGGTGACCGGAGCCAGGTCACAGCAATTGTCTCTTCCACTCTCTGGCACTTTGCGAGACAGCGACAGTCTCCTGTGGTTTATGAGTCTCTGAGGATTCTCGAGTCTCAAGGTTTCGAGCATGCCAAAAATTGGTGCAAGCTCTTTCTTGATCCTCAACTTCTTTACTGCTGGTACCACATTTTTAAGATCACTTTTTAACATTCACATTATTTCTGGGCCTTCAGGTATGTATACTAAATTACATACTACATATCAAGCTGTTCTCTTTCGGGATATGGGCACAGTCAGTCAAAGGACTGATAGTGATGGAAATTACAAATGGCGAATGAAGAACTCTTAGCAGTTTTCCACTAAGAAATTTCTTGATTTCTCCTCCACTGCACTGCCTACTGCGATGAAGTGATTGCACTATGGTCAGCAGCAAAGGTATATGAGGTAATCTTTGCTATGATACAACTAGAACAATGTTTATTTTATAAGAATATGTTTAACATGCTGACACAGATCAGCTTGTTTCATGTGTTATGTCCTATAATAATTGAAGTGACACTAATTTTGTTCTGTTCTTTTTCCCATTCCCCTGTGAAAATTTTGTTTTCTACCTTGCATAACGAAAATTTTCACAAATAGAGTTGTATAAAAAGTGACTTTTACTTCATAAAAGAGACTTTCTGCTGTATCAGAAAAACCTTACAAATGTCAACAATATTTTTCATCATTCATATTCTTGTGATTAAAAAATAATTAAAACTTAGAATTTATTAAAGTGTTTCAGGTTTTCGTGAATGAATTCACTTTGTATTACGTTTGTTTAAATAAGCAATTGGTGATTTAAGTGTGTTGAAACAAAAAATGTCAAAACTGGGAAAATAGTACCCGACTTTGTTGCACTCTAACTCATGGTACATCGGAACGCAAAATGAAGATTGATAAAAAATCCCAATTGAATTGATAAATCAACAATGTTTTCATTTATGTAGGCTATAATGCAGCAGCTACAGTATATTTTAAATTTCCTAAAAACACGAAAATAATGTACCTGTTTTCAACTAACAAATTAAGGTATTAATTTCCCAATTACAACATCTTTCTTCCATATTTGTGTTTATAACTAACAGAAATGCCTGTTGATTCTCAAAGGCAGAGATAGAAGTAAGAAATAGTACTGTAGTTCTTTTCAAATAGAAGAGAAACTGACTTCTCATTTATAGTGTTTTTGTGTTTATAACTAACAGAAATGCCTGTTGATTCTCAAAGGCTGAGATAGAAGTAAGAAATAGTACAGTAGTTCTTTTCAAATAGAAGAGAAACTGACTTCTCATTTATAGTGTTTTTTATTAAGTGGAAATTTCCCATTTTGTTGCTTATTGATGTGTGGTAATAAGCTATTTTATTGAAGTTGTTCATTATTAGAACAATAATACCATTAAGGTATTCAAGTTTTGCATTGGTGGGCGTGAGGAAGATAGCCATGAACATAGAGTATATTTTCCCTCAAGTGAGCTTGAGCGAGATTTTTTTCCAGTACCAATAGACAAAACTTTTATTTGAAATATGTATCATGTAACTACGCTCAAAATTTCAAGATAAACGCCTCATTACTTTATTCATTCCGAGGCTAAATGGAAAACAGTGATTTGGGGACTTACGAGCCGATTGGAACCCCAATCATTGCTCTTGAGCTCTAGGTCAGTATTAAGGGTTTAATAGGTGTCATACATAGGTCTCTAAAAGTGTGTAAAATTCTACGCAGTAAGCGATATACAACGCATACTGATTAGCCCTAATTATATGAATCTATATGACGTGCTAAATGTTGATACTTTGTGACATGGTAGTAGTACTACTGTGCTCTGTAAAAGCCAGTAATTGCACATAGAAAGGTTGTGGTAAAAAATACCTAAACTGAAATCTCACCGAAATTTGCCTTAATTATTTAAGCAAAACTAATGTAAGCTATAAAAGGCCCAAGTGAAATTTCCCATTCATAGTCATTTCTCAGGTTGACAAGGAAATAGGAGCAAATTGTTGAAATAGGAGAAAAATTGATAATTTTGAAATTGATCAATTTTGAAGACCTAATTTTTAAGCAAAGAGTGCAAATAATCGAATGCAAGAATTGAGTAGGTACTTTGTTCTTTCAGCCATCCAATTGTGGAAAACAGAACCCTGTCTCATGATAGCAAGTAATTTAAAAAAGCAAAAAATCAACCTCTGCACTGATTCCAATGCTTTTCTTATGGGAGTAAAATCTAGGGGCTCCGTTTAGCAGCCCTTGGGGCTCTGAGGAAATTTAAATATAGCCTATGTTCGTCCCAGTGCACTTATTAGCCCATGCAAACCATTTTTGAATATTCTTGGAATATGCTATTATGGTTCGCAATGTCCCTGGGACCAAATAGGAATATTGGGGATGAAAATAGAATATTCCTGGAATATCCTGTGCTGTGTGGGTACATAGTTACCCACATGCAAAATTTCTTATTAATCGGTTCTGCCGTTTTTGTGTGATTGAGTGACAGACACAAGCAGACACCATTAGATTTTTATATATTAAGTAGGTATGGGATATATTCTTCTTCATTTCATTAATAACTCTCTTGTTAGTTGCGAGGGTTTCTAGTTTTATGCGGTCATATTGGTGTTGCCGTTTTTTAGGCGTCAATCGAAGCTAAATATAAATATAAAATTATGATTTACTAATGTATACTTTACAAGTATAAGAGAACTGAAAATTCAATACACAAAAAATACATCAATTATTGTGAGTTTCTATAACAAGTATGAGCGACCAGAGAGCAAGAGAATGTCACTGAAGGTCCTTTCAGCAAAATTAAAAAAATAAATACTTCTCATTCGACGGATAATTTTAAGTAGTAAATAATCTCAGCTTCATAGTAATTTCAACCCACAATATTGCTGTCCTATGCACCTAAATGCTGCTGTGAATTTAGATTTGGTGTATTTTCTTCAGTATATTTTAGCATGTGCATGTTGATATTTATCTTGACTCTATGCTTATATTCAAAAGAAATGAATTTAATTTTCTTATAGAAAAGTGATTAATTATTTAAAGATATATTTTCTGTCAGTCGTTTTTTTATGGCCAGTTTAAACTAACATCATATAATGATCAAAATGAATTCGTATCTACATTACAAAATAACCTCCCTTATGGAAATTTCTGATCAGGTCTGATCTGAAACAGATCAGGTCTGATCTAAACCTGATAAGGTCTGATCTGAATCAGATCAGGTCTGATCTAAACCTGATCAGGTCTGATCTGAACCTGATCAGGTCCAATCTGATCCAGATCAGGTCTGATCTGAACCACTTCAGGTCTGACATGAGGATCAGTCAGGTCCACCCCTTGTAGAAATTTCTGATCCATCTTGATCAGGTCTGATCAGAATCAAATTGAGTCTCATATGAGGAGATCAGGTCTTATCTGAACTAGTTCCAGTCTAATCTGAACCAGAATAGGAGAGATAGAAGGAGATCAGGTCTGAACCAGATAAAGTCTGAGATGCTGCTGCATATATCACATCTGATTTGAATCGGAATATGTTTGATATATTTCTCAAGTTAAGTTTGATCAAAATCAGCATATCAAATAAAGAAAATGAGGTCTGATGTGATCCAATGACACCTGATCCAATAAATCTGTAAATCCGGTGAAGAGATGGCGCTGACCACCATGGTTGTTGCTGATGGGCTTTTGACAGTGGCGTACGGGTAGGGGAGGTTTTAGGGTTTAAACCCCCCCCCCAAAAAAATATGTTTGCATGAATTCGTTTTCGTTCGTTTACCTGAACTAGCATTTTGAATTTTACTTATTGGACTGAAAAATATAGTTGAATTGTCTTAACGAAAAGAGAATGTTAGTTTAATATTGTTATAGTGAATAATAATCTCAATATCATGTTACAGGTAAAAGATGATGCACATAAATATTAATGAAACCAGCCCTCCAGAATAAACCCCCCCCCCCCCCCCAGAAGTCAATCCTGCATACGCCACTGGCTTTGGAGTGTTGCAGACAAAAGTGGATATGGTTTTACCTGGCTTAGTTGATTGCAGTATACAATATTACCATGAGGTGCAATTCCATTAACATAATATTATTGATGAGTGACTATTTGAGCATGTTTCAATAGCTCTCACAATGATATCGCCTTGTAAAACAAACAACACTTGAGACACGACTGTCACAGGTAAAACATTCCTAGCACCGTATAGTTACGTTTTCGTGACCAAATGAAATGGATTTTGGGTAGAGTCATTTACTGTGTAGGTCTTTTTTTCAAACATCCTTAAAAAGCAGAGGGAAACGTTTCCATATCACTGTTGTGCTGTTCGAGTTTTCCAGTTCACACCTGATCAGGATTGCCAGATCAGACATGATATGGATTGCCAGATCAAAACTGAATAGGATTTAAATCAGCTCATTTCCTGATGTGGAATTTTCAGATCAGACCTGATATGAAATTTCCATAGGGGCTGCAAACCACCTCAAGTGTGATTTAGAATCTTAAACATTGATCACTATTCTCATAAGTGATAAATACTTCTATTATGCTGATAAATTTAATCATAACATATTACATATTTCAAAACGAAGTGTTAATATTTGAAGGGTAGCAATAAAATAATGATGAAGAGCAAACATAAAATTCTTGATTTAAAGTAAATAATTTACATCTAATGAAGTGGTTTTTAGTCTAAAACTCTGATCTCTATTCTCGTAAGTGAAAAATACTTCTATTACACCAATAAAATCAATCATAATATATTTTTCTAAGCAAAGTGTTAAAATAGGAGGTAGAGACCTACAATAATGAAGAAGATTAAACATAAAATTCTTGCTTTAAAGCAAATAATTTACTTACAATGAAGCGATTTTGACTCTATAACTTGGATCTCTATGCTCATAAGGGAAAAATAATTTTATTACACCAATAAATTCAATCAAAACGTATTTCTTCAAAGCGAAGTGTTAATATTGGAGGGGGATAACTAAATAAATGATGAAGAGCATATACATAAAAGTCTTCCTTTGAAGCAAATAATTTACTAATAATGAAGTGATGTTGACTCTAAAACCTCGATCTCTATGCTCGTAAGTGAAAAATGCTTTTATTACACCGATATAATCAATCATAATATACTTTAAAAAAACAAGGTGATATAGGAGAGGGAGCACTAAAATGGTGATGAAGAGCATACTTAAAATTCTTGCTTCAAAACCAATAATTTACTTATAATTAAGCGATGTTTACTCTTAAACTTTGATCTCTATTCAGTAAGTGAAAAATACTTTTATTACGCCGATAAATTCAATCATAACAATATATCAAAGCCAATTGTTAAAATAGGAGGGGGAGCATTACAGAAATTATGAAGAACATACATAAAATTCTTGCTTTAAAGCAAATTATTTAATTGAAATGAAGCGATTTTGACTATTTAACATCGATCTGTATGCTCGTATGTGAAAAATACTTTTATTATACTGGTAAATTTAATCATTTCATATTATTTCAAAGCAAAGTGTTTAAATAGGATGCGGAGCATTACAAAAAGAAGAAGAGCAAACAAAATTCTTGAAATAAGAAAAACAATTGCACTTTTCTATAAATTGCTTTAAAGCATACAATGCGTTTCGGCACACAGAGCCATCATCAGGTACAAGACAAAGCTGGAAGAGTGTACATCACATATATATCTTTTCAGAGGGGGGGGGGTAGTGGGAGGAAACTAGAGGAGGGGGGAAGTAGGAGGTAGTGACAAAAAAAACCTACATGAGGAGGAGATGGAGGACTTCAATATTGAAGAAGATTAAAATTAAAATTCTTGCTTTAAAGAAAATTATTTACTTATAATGAAGCGATTTCGACTCTAAAACATCAACCTCTATGCTTGTAAGTGAAAAATACCTTTATAACACCTATTAATTTAATCATAATTAATTTGTTCAAAGAAAAATGTTAAAATAGGAAGGTGATCACTACAAAAATGAAAAAGATTCAAAAGAAAATTCTTGCTTTAAAGCAAATAATTTACTTCTAATGAAGAGATTATGACCCAAAAATATCCATCTCCTTGATGGTAGGTGAAAAATACTTTCATTATCTTGATAAATTCAATTATAACATGTTTTCTCAAAGGCGAATTGTTAAAATAGGAGGGGGAGCACTACAATGATGAAGTAGAGCAAAAATAAAGTTCTTGCATTAAAGCAAATTATTTAGATAGATTGTATGTAAGGGGGGCCTTTGACAGGAACCCGGACACTTGGTCTATTGTGCAACCCCTTACCTGTCCGCCAAACGCAGACGGGACAAGAGTGCCATGATGGAAGTATGTATGGTCTGCCATCCAACCGCCATCCTGGCCAAACATTGCATAAGTTCGGTGATCTTACGGGAACTAGCAAGCAAATAATTTATTTATAATGAAGTAAATTTAACTCTAAAACTTCAATCTCTATTCTCTTATGTGAAATATTTTTACTATGCCGATAAATTTAATCATAACATATTATTTGAAAGCGAGGTGTTAAAATAAGAAGGGGAGCATTACAATAATGAAGAAGATTAAAAATATAATTATTGCTTTAATGCAAATAATTTACTTATAATAAAGTGATTTTGACTCAAAAACATCAGTCTTCTTGCTGGTATGTGAAAAATATTTTGATTACGCCGATAAATTAAATTAAAATAGATTTCTTCAATGCGAAGTGTTAAAATGGGAAGAGGAGTACTACAATAATGAAGAAGAGCAAATATAACAATCTTAAGTATTACCAGATACACAGCATATGCAGTTAATTTCAAGGTATTCGTTAGAATATTTCGAGCAATCGCGGCTCTAACCGTTAATTATTACACTGTAATCAGAGATGGATCAACCGATTCTTTAAAGCATGCACATCCGGAGAAACCTACGCAATGACTCAAACATTTCAAGGGATTCAAATATTATACTAGAACCCGGGTGAAAACTTGGGGTTTTGAAAAGTGCTGGTTTCAACTACCAAGGGCTACGATAGAGGCGCTGTCTCCAAAATAGAAGAACGATAATTAAAATGCGCTTTGAAGGCTTCGAACCACAGCTTCGAACAACTTTGTCATAACTGTGTGATGTTTTTTATGTATATTCCCTAAATATATTGGTTATATATTCATTGGTGCAGCGCTTTTAAATCCGTCGTCACTTTTGCCGTTTCTGTGACTCGAGGTAGGACGTGTATTGCTTTTATCCTGAAGTGCCCATTGCAATTCAAATTAGATGGACATCGACAAAATTTACTGAAGTAAGGTATGTTTTCCTTTTTATGTTGATATGTATGTGTGTATGTTATATGTACGTACAATATACTACATTATGATAAAAGTAGTGTCATGTCTAGGCAGCTGCAGACAATGATATGGAAGATGTAACTGCAGTCAGTAAATAAATACTTTCTGGGCACTCATTCAAAATATATATAGGTGCTTCTTCAAAAAAGTATATATTTTATACAACTTTCTTTCGGCATGAACATGGCTTACACTGTCCTTTGTTGTTCTTTTCTTTATTATCATAGGTTGCTAGGCATAACAAGCAAAAGGCAGCATCCACTCCATTACAAAACAAAATACATGACATCCCCCTTATTGAATTGTGAAACTTAACTCGGAGACCAAACCAGTTTCATTCTAACTAACCGGCTACTTCTGGTGGCATACTGTTCTCCTCTTACAGGAGTAGTCTGTTTGCATTGATGGTTTTTAATAAAACCTGGTGAAGAGCTGGGAGAATTACAAATGGAATCTGTTACATTTGACTCTAGAATAATCAGGTAACATTTTTAGAATTCCTCTCATAAAAACCCCCATGGTTCATTTTCACCCTGTATGACCAAGGTCTATCAACTAAACTCTCTTTTTCACCTCTTTCCCATCCATTGTCAGTTTGAATTCTGACATTGTCATCTCATACTTCCCTTTCTGGACTCACAGTTGGATCATAATAATAAGTACTTTTGAAGGGTAAAGGTGTGCTTTCGTCCCGCACGGTCAACATTTTTTTTGAAAAACCTAGGAAACTTACGATATTGAATGTGACACCTATGAGTAGAGGAAGGTTGCGCATTTGTAAAAATGTGAGAATCATACCCGTGTGACTAGTAGTTTTTGAGATATAGACGTTTGAAAATGACCAATTTTTCGACTTTTTCGTCCGTTTTCGACGCCATATTTGGAGGTTTTCACGAACAACCGGTAGAGGGATAAGACTAATTTCACTTCTACTATATTCCTATACCCCACCCCCCCAACAAGCTTACGTGAAAAAGGGGAGTGAAACGGGTGCTAGGGTGGGACGGTACGCGGGCCCGATTTGGCCATTTTCAAAAGTGAAAAACGCATTTTCGTGGATTAATACAGCGAAAAACGCAGTTTTCGCGGGAATGGTAAAGTGGAAATGGGCATTTCTGGAGGCTTATTAGCTAACTTTCGTGTTTCCGCCTCCGATTTCCGATTGTCGTGAACGGAAACTGTCAGAGCGCTGTCCATTTGGCATTTCGGTACTTGGTCAACGGAATCCACCGTCGTTTAGTAATCGTTTTAAATAATGAATCCAGAAACTCGCGCCTGTGGATAATTACTTTGCTTTATTTCTTACACTCGTCTGTACACGTCTTTACACAACACTGGACTTGACTGACTGTGCGCCGATAACCCGCCAACAACAAAGGCGACGCGACCACGCCTGCGTAGAACACTACTGCGCAACGACTAAGTCAGTCAAGACATTGGCTGTTAATACAATGTAACTCCAATACTCCCCCATAACAGCCAATTTCTTAATCGTCTAAAATTAACAAACAAAAAAAATCATCATACAGGAATTATGCTCATGTTCAAAATACAATACCCTTTTGCGGCAAACTTAAATACTCGACAGCCTCTTGGTGAACAGGTCAGCTGAATTTTCTGAGGATTTTACATACTTAATAAACCACCTCTCCTCTTTGAATACATTCATGAACAAAACAGTACCTTATGTCAATATGCTTGGAATTCTCAGAATGTAGGCCTGTTTCACACATAGTTATGGCACTTTTGATTGTCGCACTTAATTTCAGTAGGGCCTTTGATAAGTTCTGATAATCCTAGCTCTCTAAACGTCATCCTCAGCCACAAAACTTCTTTCACTGCCTCACACATTGAATAGTATTCAGCCTCTGCTGTTGACATGGCTGAAATTGACTGTTTCTTGGTATTCCCCGATACCACCCTGATCACACAGCCTGACCTAGACAGTCCTTCCCCCTTTGCACCACCACAATCTGCATCGCAACACTTGGCACTCAGTACCACGCCATCTCTAGGTCTATCCACCAACTCGAACACATTCCCCGTCATGAGCCGTTCCACCTCTACCTCCACTGCATTCAACCAATTGTTTGAATTTTTACCACTCATTGAAGCTTCATTGATAGTCCTAGGTTCCAACAAATCGAGACAATCACATTCACTTATGAAAATTGCTAATTGACAACAGCTACAAATTTTAGGTTTAGGTGTTCGTTGGGATCTCCTTGGCACAAAGTTATTTACATTTGAATCTAAGTCTAAGTTCGTTTCAATACAATCAATATTCACAGGAACATAGTAATCAATCAATTCTTCTTCAACCCACCGCAAAAATGCAATATCATCTCTGTCAGAATACTCATCTGCTATGTAAGTCTCAACATCTTTATGAGAAGTCACATCAGGCGTAAACGTTTGTACACTCTCCCCATCATTCACACTTGTTTCAACATTATCAAATTGATTAAGGTTCACTGAAATGTCAGGAATGCTCTCCTCAATACCATTCAACCTTTCAGCATATGGGAAACTGCTTTCATTGAATTCTACATTATGTACCGTTATGAATCTTTTCTTTGACGGCACCCACACTTTATAACCCTTCACACCTTTCTCAAATCCCACAAAGATACAATCAATAGCTCTAGCTTCAAACTTACTTACTTTATCTTCATACATGGCCCCTTTGCATACAAACACTCGGAGTCTTTCGTAATCACGGGCTGTGATTTCTCTTCCCTCCCACAAAGCTAAGGGTATCTGGAAGTCAATGGATCTAGAGGGACATACATTTTTGACAACACACATATAATTAAGGGCCTCAGCCCAAAAGGATAAAGGCAGTCCGGATTGCAACAACATACATCTGACACCATTTGCTAGGGTTCTATTAACTCTTTCGGCAATGCCGTTTTGTTGAGGTGACTCCCTCACAGTCTTTCTGTGCGTTATTCCATTCTCTCTTAGAAAAGCACTGAACTCTTTGCTTATGTATTCACCACCCCCGTCAGTTTGCAAAGCCAAAATCTTTCTGTTTCCCTTATTATTTTCCACTTCTGCTTTGTATTCTTTGAAACGAGTAAACACATCACACTTTTTTTTGAGAATGTACACAGTCAGATGTCTAGAAAAATCGTCAACAAAGGTTACAATATATTGTGACCCACCTAAGGACTTTACACATTTACCCATGACGTCACTATGTATTAGCTCCAACGGCTGGGTTGGCTTTCTCGAACTTTTCTCTGGAAATCCCTTCTTAACCGCCTTACCTTTGATGCACACATCACATCTCTCACCTGACTTCACATTTACTTTTATCGCTGGGATTTTTCTGATGCCCTCCTCATGCCAATGTCCGAGTCGGTCCTGCCAATTCGCCGCGCTCATCAAGGCAACTGCATTGTGCTCTGGTCCACTTTCGCCATCAAGCTGTGTAGTTACGCTTGACATCACTGCACTGGTCACTGCTTCCAAAAAGTACAGCCCCTCCCTTTGGTGGCCCTTGAAAATCTCTTCACCGTTCAGCCTTCCCACACAGATATTCTCCGTGAACTTACAGGAAATCCCTTTCCTAGCTAGCTTAGCGCAAGAAATCAAGTTATAACCGAATTCAGGTACAAATAACACTTCCCTGAGTTCTAACGTGCATCCGCCGCACTCGTTTGTAAGTTCGACAGGGACCACTCCTATGCCCTTCACTGGGACCTTCCCCTTGCCCATGTTTATAAACCCACTCGCAGGGCTAAGAGAAGAAAACATAGCGTCACTTTTGCAGATGTAGTCGGTGGAGGCGCTGTCCAACAGCCACTGATTGTTGTTCGTTCGGAATGCAGCGAGATTCACTGCATTGATGCACGAAATTACCCTAGGTCTGCTATTGCCACCCCTTCTATCTTGATTGTTATCTCTCACTTCACCATCGTTTACTCATTTTGCTACGGGGCTACTGCACTCGCGGGCCATATGTCCCTTACCGTCACAATTAAAGCATTTCACTTCTGACTTATTCGGACACACATTTGCCAAATGTCCCAACTGGTTACACCTGTAACATTTTCGTCCTTCAATGCCCCCGCCTCCGAAAGCAGCGTTACCTCTCTGGAAGGTCTGTCCTGTCGACTGATACTGATTGCCACCTCTGCCCCCGTTACTTCGATTCCAGTTAGACGCTAGGGCCCCTTGCACTCGCTCGTCACTGTCTTGCCCAAACGTTTCGTCTTCCTGCAATAGGGCTGCTTTCACTTTCTGTGATGTGAGGGTTTTATCGCCACCGAGAATGGCTATCGTCACTTTATACTTTTCTTCAGGAAGCCCCGCTAGAAACTGTCCGGCCAGCTGGCTATCACTTAGCTCCAGACCGTACCCGGCACTCTTAATTACTCTATTTAAACTCTGAATCTCTGCCATATACTGATGCATTGTCTTATCGGGGGTTTTTGTCAGGTTCATCATACTCTTCTTCACTTTCAGGGCCTTGGTGAGTGTGCACGTCGTGTGTATACCTTGCAAGATTTCCCATGCGTCCTTGGCGAAATCGCAATCTCCGATGTCTTCAACGTACTCCCTTGCGACGTGTTTGAGCAGGAACCCGAGTGCCTTTCTGTTGAGTCGCGCCTGGTCGACGTTCAATTCGCCCTGTTCCTCAGCATCAAACCCGGGGTCAATCGCGTTCCAGCAATTCCTTTCTATCAGTTCAGCCTTAGCCACTCTCGACCACGCATAATAATTGTGTCCAGCCAAACGCTCCATCCCGCTAACGAACTCTCTTCCTTCCGCCATCTTGGCTTTCTATTCTCGTCGCCGAAACTTTACTTTTCACTTACGCATCTGGATCGCATTTACTGGGCCCGTAACCTTTAGTAATCGTTTTAAATAATGAATCCAGAAACTCGCGCCTGTGGATAATTACTTTGCTTTATTTCTTACACTCGTCTGTACACGTCTTTACACAACACTGGACTTGACTGACTGTGCGCCGATAACCCGCCAACAACAAAGGCGACGCGACCACGCCTGCGTAGAACACTACTGCGCAACGACTAAGTCAGTCAAGACATTGGCTGTTAATACAATGTAACTCCAATACGTCGTTCCTTGTTCACGACGGGAGCTACGAAAATCAACAGGGTTGCCACGTAGTCATCACAATCTTCCTGCCGGGCTACGTCATAGATTCAATGACGCATCACTTCTGAGCCAATGGGTGTAGTCCAGTACACGCTCCCAACGCTCCGGAGTGCTCCTGCTCCAAACGCTACAAATTCGTGATCCACTTGCGCTCCAATCGCTCCCAGCGCTACCGGTGCTCCGCCTACTGGACTCCGGCTGGAGCGATCGTAGCATTTCGTTGGTCGTTTGTTTTTGTTTACATTTATGTTGACCTGCTATTTATGTTAATGATAAGTCCTTTTCTAATTTACTCTGCCCAATTAATCTTTGCGCGTTCATTAATGATCCCAGTTGTGTTGCAAACAAGTCAGAATCCTTATTGGATGACGTTGTATCTAATTATGACAAAAGCTTAGTTCAGTCTGCAGTTATACCTGACCATTATCCATTCTATTTTGTGCCAACTGTGTGCTGCTTCCTAAATTTGTCACTGCAAGGATGCTTCCCTGATGCGACCATTGCAGATATAATTAACTTACTAATTATTATTTAATTAATAATGGCTTGATGCCCATGCTTCATATGATGTTAGTTTGCGTAAGAGTTAAAATTCCAACACCTACCCAATTCAGTGCTGACATGATACCATCTCCTTTAACTATATACGCATAAGAATAGATAAAAATCCTTGTCAATAACACTACTTAAATATCTTATAAAAGAAATTTCAATGACACTGGAATCATCTTAATCCACGACACTTAACTGCTCCAACTGTTGTTTCCTTGCTACGACTGATCAATTGCACACGCAACATGAATATGTATGATACTTCTCAAATGCAGCACTAGATTTGAACCAATCGTATTAACAGCAAGCATAATTGCAATCCGTGCCAGCCTGCCCTTATGCAAATGACTAAAATAAAACCAAATGTCAACTTGAAGATTAGAGGGAGTACCATATATATCCCACATCATTGAACATACAATCTTCATAGAGAAAGGTTGGAAAGATTAAAGAATACATTGCTCTCAAATCAAGGCATTTATTGACAAAACAAAACCTCATACAAAACATTTGTATCACCACAGACAAGACAAGCATAATTAAGTTGCATGTTGGTAGAAGGACCTAAACCTAACCCTACTATAATCATTATATTGCATCCTTGCACACCTTTATGGCGGCTTGCTGGGTATTATGAAGATGCTGATACATATTCATTCACTTCTCATCTAAACTTGCACCGAAGCTGTTCACTAGATAACCATTAATTATTTGGAAAGCTACACTGGATTGTTAAACAAGACAATTTACAAAACCAAACCGGTGCAAGGCCACAACACAATGACACAAACGGAACGCTTACGACCGAAAAGTTAACCCACCACCCTTAACTTCGAGTCATATTCTATCTCCATTTCACGCAAATTCAAGCTTAAATAATTAATATAAATCATTACAACAACAAATGTAAAAATATACCTCGTGCTTATCGCTCAATCTCCTCCTCGAGTAGGAACAAGTGAACGCTGAAAAGTGGCTCGCTCCAACTCACCCACCTTTTTCGCTGGAGCGTTTGGAGCGAAGAGAGGACGTGGAGCGTTTGGAGTAGTGACGTCATCCGTGACGATGTTAAAGGCTGCGGGAGCGCTTGGAGCTTCAAGTGGATCACTCAAGAACTCGCTCCAAACGCTCTGGAGCGTTGGGAGCGTGTACTGGACTACACCCAATGAGAGAAATTCATGAAGCATTTGTTTCATCGTCTGCATCATTTGAAAATTATGGAGCGCGAAGGAGGTAAGTCAATAAGTTTATTCAGTATCTATTAACTTTCTATGTGTATTTCATGATGTCGTTAGAAGGCGACGCGCGTTAAATCATGTAATTATTTCGTGGAATAATACGATTGTCCGTTTCAGTAACATCACGGTCACTTTCTCCTTTTATCATTAAAATCTTCGAAGAGCTGAAGTAGTAGTTTACCTATATTATGTTATGAACCTATACAATTTCACAAAGAATTTTCCTTAACTCATCATTAGAAAGATTTCTTTAACTTTTCAATTACATTACGGTGTTTTTTCTTTTCAAAATTTCCACGAGGTTCCCCAAAATGGTAGCGTTTTTACTAAATTATTTTATGCACATAATAATAATATTTATTTAGTTTTCCCATTTAACCATAAGAAATATCTCAATGTCATAGGGAAACGTAGTGTGAAATAAAAAACTAAAAGGTCATAAACTGAATCATAAGAATAAACAAATACACGAGATCTTTTATATTATTTCCTCGAGGAAATAATATAAAAGTTAAAATCAATAATACTTAACAATGACTATTATTTAATAATTATTGATGAAGCCGAAAGTTACTCAAAATATTTGAAACGAAGTAATTCAAATTATACTGCTCAAACGAAATACATATTGAATTAATATCATATGAATATTCAGGGATGATGATGGAACTTTGATATTAATTAAAGATAACAGATCTGAACATTGGACTAGATTATTTAACAAGGCATACAAGATCAATAAACCCAATTGCTTTCTCCTGTTAGATAATGAATTAAGATTAAGCAAACGTAACAATTCTGCATATGATCCTTTCAATACCAAATCTAAATGCAATCAGTCTTAAAAATTTATTCTGAACCCCTTCAATAGCTGCCTCATATTTGAAGTACTATGGATTCCATACTAATGAGCAGTATTCTAATACAGATCTGACTAAGGTAATATAATAACATAATATAATTCTGTCACAGCAACTTCATGTTACTGTTGTGTAGTACAGCTCACTAAGAAATGCACAACGTTTAAACAAACGATTCATTTGCAAAGCAAAAGGCAATGGAACCACATAAGGATAATAGTTCGGTTAAGTAACCTTTTCATTACTTTGTCTTTGTTTTAGAAATGACTCAACCAAGCTGCAGCAAAGTTGGTGGTAACCCCAGGGTGTCAACCGAGCAGAGGCAGCTGCTCATTCAGTTTATGTTGGAACACCCTGGGCTTGCCACCAACAAGTTGGTAGGCCCACAAGGTTACGCAGCAAAACAGAAGCTGTGGGCCGAGCTGACAAAATGCTTAAACTCATGCTCCACTGGCGCAACCAAGAGCCAAGAAAAGTGGTCCAAGGTAATTCACTGTAGTCCACTCTATTGCTCAGACATGTAGTAGAGTGTGCTATGATGCCTGATATGGAACATTTCCTTTTTAGTGTTGGCAGGACTGGAGGTGCGACACCAAGGCCAAGGCCTCCAGGCTAAGGAGTTACGCCGCTGGTACAGGGGGAGGGCCAGCACTAAAAGTGATTTCCCTCTCAGCTCAGGAGGAGTTGCTCCTGTCCGTGATCGGAGAGGTAGCCGTTCATGGAAACACTGCGGTCACGGATTCCCTGGAGGTGATTGTTGGCTAAGCATGAGTTGTTCTAATTTCTTGCGAAACATAACAGTAAACCCTACTTCTCTTCATAATGATTACATATTCCCAATTTCTAGTTATATCATCCATTTATTATTTCAGTTGAAATTATTGCCAAAGAATTATATCAATTTTCTCGTGTATCATTACAGAAATCTCTCGCAGTATATCTTACATTATCATTTGTCTCCACAGCAACTCCGAGAGCTGAGAACCCTCCCCATTCCTTATTCCCTCCCCATTCCTTCTTCCCTCCCCATTCCTTATTCCCTCCCCATTCCTTCTTCCCTACCCATTCCTTCTTCCCTACCCATTCCTTCTTCCCTACCCATTCCTTCTTCCCTACCCATTCCTTCTTCCCTACCCATTCCTTCTTCCCTACCCATTCCTTCTTCCCTCCCCTCCCAAACCCCTCTTCAACCTGACCCCTCAATCCCCTCAGATACCCTTTCTTTCCCATTGTCACCCTCTATTTCCCCTTTGCTCCCCACCCCCTCTCCAGAAGCCTTGCCAGTGCTGCCCCTCCCCCACCACCCCAGTCCGCCAACAGGAAGAGGAAGAGGCCAGCCAGTTCAAGTAAGTTATGTACCCAAAATTGTGAGATTTAGGCAATGTGTTGCTCTTTCAGTAACTTCGAGTTACACGAGCAATCATATTAGCACATAAACCTGCTCAACATCCCACTACGTTGTTACTTAACTGATTAACATAGAGGCATAGATTGGTTCTAGTATGGGTGGTGGAAATCAGTACATAGAATAAAACTGTGGATAACAATGCATACACTTTTATTTCAGTATCAGGGACATTGTTTGTGAGCTCTTAACCATAACAGCAAAACAGGATAGGTTAGATTAATAGAGTTACCAAGTGCTTAAGGAGTAATACATATAATTGAAGTCATATCAGTACAAGAACTTACAACATGAATTAGGTTGAATAAGTTTCCATAGCCAATGTACACATTTTTTTAAACTTAAATATGAACTCCAACATAAATTTAATATTTCAACCAACTAGGTGGTCATCGACTGTTAAGTGGGACTGAGTGATGGAGGAAGGACAAGTCAGTTGGCACTGCATTGTGGTTTGGGTGGTTAAATTTTTCTAAATAAACATTACATAACAACACACCCTGCCACATTGAAAATACAGGAGACCATAATGAGTTTATGCAGATGAATTATAGCTGATGAAGCAATAACATATAACTCTCTGTTCCTTGTTGATTACGCAGGATCTGATTATGAAGACCACCTCGCACAAGCTGCCGAGGTTAGAGCAGAAGCCTGCAGGGAGAGGGCTGCTGCCTGCAGTGAGAAGGCTGCAGCCAGCAGGGAGAAGGCTGCAGCCTGCAGGGAGAAGGCTGCTGCCAGCAGGGAGAAGGCTGCTGCTCTAACCTCGATGGCAGAAACAGCCAAGAGGAATTCCGATGTGTTTTGCGAAACACTTATAGCTGTTCGTGCTGAGTAAGTTTAGCTGTGTACATAATAAGTTCACAAGTCTTCACTTTGAAAAAAATTATATTTGTCAGAGCTGCAGGTGGATCACTTTTAATGGATTCACAACAGATATTAACCCATTAATGTCCAGAAGATTTTTTTCAAAATATTTTCCTTTCGTCACTTAAATTATGATTAGACATCATACCTAATGCAGGAAAAATGTTTTAAAAAATCTTTAACATTTGCATAGTACCGTATAAACTCGTGTAAGAGGCGCACCTTTTTTCCCAGAAATCGCAGCCGAAAATGAGGGTGCGCCTCTTACACGAATCTGTCCGTTGCAAAATTCCGACACCCGAGTTTGAAGGCTAATATCTCTGAGATGGCTCAATCGATTTTAAAATGAAGTACATCAAATTAAAGCTTGTTTATTTCTGCGTTTATTGATGGTGTACAAAACATTTTGCCGTTTATATCGATTTCAGTGTGTGCTTAAAAACAGAATTTTAGCGCATTTTCCCGGGTACCGGACGGATGCATCGCATTTACGGCTTCGTAATAACAACACGGATCAAGATATCGAAATTTCCTTTACAAATATTGTAGAAAAGATCTTTCCTAACAGCTATACGAAGTTTCATATTATTTAATGCATTAGTACTTTAGTTATAGATGCAAATGCACGGATCCGTTATTTTCCGTTCCGCGCATCCCCGAAAACCGCCGTTTAGACCTTCTCCAAGCTCTGGAGTTCATCATCATCATCCACTTATAAAATCTTAAAGGAATTCGTAGGTTAATCAATATCGACTAACATTTATTTTGGAAAAAGAGCGCGTTAAACTGCCAGGAGCATGCACGGAAGAGAAAGGGAGAGGCGCGCGCTGTTGCCCAGTCAGAGGGCTATCCGTAAGGCGCGCGAGGGAGTGTACTACAAGCATTACCTGCGGGGGAAAACCAGTTGTCTTTTCTCGGTGCATGAGTCATTTGGACTCGGTAAATAGTGGCATAAAGGGTGACGCGGCGTTCAGGCACGCGGGCGTTCCTCCGCGTTGTCTTGTAGAGGAACGCCCGAAAGCCGTTACCAATATGGAGAAACGCCGTGGAAACCTCAGATCCAAGTGAATAATTACCTCCGGGGTCTATATCTGCATATGAAAAATGCCGCGTAAATTATAAGAGAATATCGCAAGCGGAAGGCTTTCAAAATGGCCGAAAGTTCGCAGTTAGGCCCGCAAAACTTCGCAATAGAAGAAAAAAAACTCGAAATTTTTTCTTCAACTTCGACGCATAAAAAGAGGGGTGCGCCTCTTACACGGGTGCGCCTCTTACACGCGTTTATACGGTATTTAATCCTATACTATCTAAAAAATTCATCACAAGTCTTCATCAGTAGTTTTTAATTTTTGAATTTGAATTTGTATACAACAAATAATATAATGTTGACAATGTATTACTATGCGTACAATATACATATGCATTTATAAATTTGTACTGTAACGAATTTAAATTTTGTTTCAGCAAAATAATCCATCGTATTTTCACCATTAATTTCAATTCCATGCAGTAGAAACAATTCTAAATTATGAAACGCAACATTTCGCTACTTTGTGAAGAAATCAGATGCTAAAACTGATAACAGCCGTAGAAATATCAACAACTCAACTAATGGTAAACAATGATAATAATGACTGACAAACGCAAATAGCAATAAGTTCTCAACGAAAGTCCAAAGGAATAAAAAATAAGGTTTCGTGCACTCACCTTACGATGAATTCCAATCGCTAAGTAGCAAGAATATATGCAACAGTTAGCAAATATTCGCTCTCCACGTAATGGAGGAGGAAGCACGGTCTCCGACTTTCTGTTTACCAGTAAGCGATGATAATAAGATGGATGGATGATGATGAATATGATTTGATGGATATGAATGATATGTATGAAACAATGAAATATGAAAGTTCTGAAAAGAACTGTGGAAACGTAAATGTTAGAAATTCGGAAAACCGTAGAAAGCACAAAGCGTCTTAGCACGAAGCAAGAGAACAGCAAAGTCACTAAAAACTGCGTGATGCACTGCGTTATTGTTTTTTCCCATAGTTCAATTCGCGTAGAGCGCGTATGGCATAGATCTACATACGAAATCACGAATTATTAGCATGATATTTCTACAATCACTTAAGTGTAAACCGCCGTACATTACCTCTTTCTCTATTTCTACAAAATGTATTATATCCTATAAAACAGGGCATATGCAAAATAATATTGTATGCTATGGATTCGTTAAAAGTAAAACATACGGTTAACATTTGCTGACATTAATGACTGTGTATACGACCATTCGTATGTGGATTCTTTATATTGTTCTCTATGTCTGTTCACCACTCTTTCTTCCCAGTTATCTGAAAAAGTGATTAACTTTATATCTTCTTCTTAGAGCGGGTGCGGTTGTTTGATCACATAAACTATAAACAGTCATCAATAGCAGACGACTTTACTAGAAGTATAGGTAGGTGCTCAAAAAAAGGGCAAATAAACTACAACAAACCACTCACTTGGCATTTCTAAATATGTAACGGCACAAATCAACATCTATACTTGCTGGAAAAACACACCTCGGCACTGAAGGCCTAACTAATGAAATTAATAGCAATGTTTTTAAGAACGGCCCATTGCGAGTGCACATAATTTACACTAAATATGAATATATTCACCACTCTTTCTTCCCTGTTATCTGAAAAGTGATTAACTTTAGGTATATTTGCTTAAACTCACTTCTTCTTAGAGCGGGTGCGGTTGTTTGATCACATAAACTATAAACAGTCATCAATAGCAGACGACTTTACTAGAAGTATAGGTAGGTGCTCAAAAAAAGGGCAAATAAACTACAACAAACCACTCACTTGGCATTTCTAAATATGTAACGGCACAAATCAACATCTATACTTGCTGGAAAAACACACCTCGGCACTGAAGGCCTAACTAATGAAATTAATAGCAATGTTTTTAAGAACGGCCCATTGCGAGTGCACATAATTTACACTAAATATGAATATATTCACCACTCTTTCTTCCCTGTTATCTGAAAAGTGATTAACTTTAGGTATATTTGCTTAAACTCACTTCTTCTTAGAGCGGGTGCGGTTGTTTGATCACATAAACTATAAACAGTCATCAATAGCAGACGACTTTACTAGAAGTATAGGTAGGTGCTCAAAAAAAGGGCAAATAAACTACAACAAACCACTCACTTGGCATTTCTAAATATGTAACGGCACAAATCAACATCTATACTTGCTGGAAAAACACACCTCGGCACTGAAGGCCTAACTAATGAAATTAATAGCAATGTTTTTAAGAACGGCCCATTGCGAGTGCACATAATTTACACTAAATATGAATATATTCACCACTCTTTCTTCCCTGTTATCTGAAAAGTGATTAACTTTAGGTATATTTGCTTAAACTCACTTCTTCTTAGAGCGGGTGCGGTTGTTTGATCACATAAACTATAAACAGTCATCAATAGCAGACGACTTTACTAGAAGTATAGGTAGGTGCTCAAAAAAAGGGCAAATAAACTACAACAAACCACTCACTTGGCATTTCTAAATATGTAACGGCACAAATCAACATCTATACTTGCTGGAAAAACACACCTCGGCACTGAAGGCCTAACTAATGAAATTAATAGCAATGTTTTTAAGAACGGCCCATTGCGAGTGCACATAATTCACAGTAAATATAAAAACACGAGATACGTAATTAAAACTCTCATTGAACCTTCCTGCCACAATTTCAAATATCCCCACCACTATAATATATACTCCAGGGAGAAAATATGCTTATTTAACATGAAAATAGAAGATGAGGTGAAGACACTTCCCAGATTCCGATCGGAAACACCACTTACCGAGACACATAGGGCCGTCGGAGCCTTGGACCACGGAATCGGCGCCTGTCTTTCCGAAAAGTGCCTAGCTAATCGTAACTTTGGCGATCTTTCTGATTCCGTGACGTGTTTCCGATTTTCAACCCCCGATTCCGATTTCCGTTTGCTTAGCTAATAAGCCTCCTGGGAGTGGAGGAAATTTCAAAATGCTGATTTGTACTGCATTTCCGTCTTTTGATAAACCGAAAAACGAATTTCCCTTCCATTCCTTTGCCCTGAACCCACCCCTCCAATAAACTTGGGGGGCGTATTATTTTAAGAATAGAATCCCTCTCGCTCATTGGTGATTATTGGTGGGCATTGGTAGAAGGCTAAAATGTTATTCTGCGCATTATTTTATGAATAGAATCCCTCACGCTTATTGGTGATTTTCGGTGCGCATAGATAGAAGGCTACAATGTTATTCTGCGTATTATTTTAAGAATAGAATCCCTCTCGTTCATTGGTGATTATTCGTGGGCATTAGTAGAAGGCTAAAATGTTATTCTGCGTATTATTTTAAGAATAGAATCCCTCACGCTTATTGGTAAAAATTCGTGGGCATTGGTAGAAGGCTAAAATGTTATTCTATGCGTATTGTTTCTGGTATAAAATTCGTCAGATGACAAGGTTATTATAAGGGGGCTTTTTTTAGAGGCTAAGTAAATAGTATTGTTGACGGAGTTCTCTCGGGTAGTGTGGAAGGAGGAAATTAACTGTCAATAATTGGAATTTGATTGTTGAAAAGTCAACCGGTATTCATTCGCCAACGAGAGTTGAGAAGCTTGTTGGCGTTAATCATTTTCTTGCATGTGTGGTGTACGGTCGCCATGAGTTGTCAATCGTGTACGCACACACCAATGTCTGCGATCCAGACTTTCGTTTTGGCTGAGTCAGGCTTGGAATTCCTCGAAAGGCACGGGTGTTTGTTCGCTGCGGGAACTCGCAATCCTCCATTTAAAGTGATACGTGAAATGTTATTAGTGCAGTGGAATGAATGCGAGTAAAAAGGAAGTGTAAATCCTTCATTTGAAGTGAAATGTGCAATGTTTACTGCGGTGGAATGAATGGAATTGCATTGTAGTAAATGGCTGTTGCGGTGCGAGTTTGAGTGGAAGGCGGGAAGAAATAGTGTAGGAGAGGTGTGTATATGCTAGAGAACCAACTGCTCGATCGCTGCGCCACGTACAGTGGACGGCATTTTTTCACAAGATGGCGGAGAGGAAAAAACGCACTTCTCAGGTTTGAAAGTTTCCCATTCCTAAAGTAGTTGATGCATTGTTGTGTTGAAAGTATTTTACAAATGCGCAAGGTTTGCTTTATAAGTGATGTGAATTTGGTTCCGATATCTCTATTGTAAGTGGGTGAAATTCGCGAAAACGCTGGCGGGACGAAAGCTCACCTTTACCTTTTGAAGTTTTTGTTTTGTTGTGATATTGGAAAAAGCTTCCTTATGATCAGGAACCTTAGGTTTCAAATTGGTAGTTGTAGGAGTTACACCTCTCAAACGTCTACCCATTAATAGTTGAGCAGGAGATACTCCATCAAGTACAGATGTATTACGTTATTCAAGCATACATAAGAATGGATCTTTTTTATCATCTTTTGCTTTTATTAACAAACTTTTTATAGTCTTCACCTCTCTTTCAACCATTCCATTACTCTAAGAATGATAAGGACTGGATTTCTTATGAACAATATTCCATTCTTTGACAAAGGTTTTCATGCTTTCTGAGACAAAATTAGGAGCATTATTTGAAATAAAAACCACAGGGATTCCATGTCTGGCAAAAATAGATTTCAAATGTCCAATTATGCACACACTAGAAGTGTTATCTAAAACTTCCAACTCAAAATACTTAGAATAATAATCAAGTAATAAATAATGTTTACCATCGAAATGAAAAATATCAACACCAACCTATTGCCAAGGTAATATAAAGTTTATTCATCCAAGAAACACAATGCACAGTAATACTACTGGCAAGTGCTTAGGACATGTCATTTACAAGTAGTATAACAGTTTTAACAAAGAAAAATTACAAATTTTTTAAAAGAAAAATTACAAATTTTTTAAAAGAAAAATTACAAATTTGGCACTTATGAATCCGGTATTCACTTACCATTTTCTTTAATATTGGTATTTTCTCTTCTTTTTTAAGACATTCAGTTAAATTTCCAATCATTGCGTTTACAAATGATGTAGTACGCAGACACGTGCACAGGTGCGAAGTTGACTCCATACCACATCATTTGTAAACGCAATGATTAGAAATTTGCCAGTTAGTCGTTCTAAAGTGACAATGTTGGGTTTATTCTCTGCGACTGTGGCATATCATGCACCACCACGTCTCCTGTGCTACAATGTACACTGGGGATAAGAGCATCTTGTTCGTCTAAACCTCCGCTGAAATTCGCCTCGAATTAAGATGGCTTGGTGGTGTAACTGGCTAACACACCTGATCGGCAGTTGGGAGATCCGGGTTCGAATCCGAATTCGAATGCTTTCACTTTCTGGGTGGTTAAATCTCCTCCCAAAATAGGGATTGTCACCCGATACTTCTCTTGAGGGAGTCCAGCCAGAAATAATCCAGCCAGCTGCTTATCATTTAACTCCAACCCATAATCGGCACTCTTCACTACTCGGTTCAGGCCCTGAATTTCAGCCATGTACTTGTGCATGGTCTGATCCGGCTTCTTCATGGTGTGGTACATCTGCCTTGTCACTGCTAAACACTTTGTCAGTGAGAAAGAAGTGTGAATAAAACTGATGAATAATATATATGATTTTCAATTTTCAATCTTTTCACCATTTCACAATGGACTGGAGGTAATTAATATGTGCAATTGACGAGTGTGGTATATTTAGTTAAAATTAGTTTATATTAATATTAGGCCATATAAACTCTAGATAATTTTTGTTGGTTAGGGAGAAGAAGGGGGAGCGTGGTGGCCTAATGGGTAGAGCACTTGGCTACTGATTGAAGGGTCCTAGGTTCAAATCTGGGTGAAACCTTTGAACGCCCCCGAACAAAAATCCTCAGAGTGCGAGGTGGCCCAGGGAAAGGAACTGGCCCCCCTACCCTGAATGTGTGAAATTCATACGCCTGCGGCTTAGTCCGGGGTGAGCTCTACCCTCAACTATCCAAACCAACCTTCGGGTTGAATCACTGACAAGGAGTGTGTAGGGAGAAGAATTAATTTTTACTTGTTTGTATGATTTTAAGTATGAAACTGTGAGGACGGTGATTTAAAATGTGTGTTTTTCAATTTTCATATTGACATCATTCTCCTGATGGACAGGAGGTACATATTGTGTGCAAGTGACGAGTGTGGTTTATTTAGTTAACAGTAGTTTATATTACCAATAGGCCATAAACTCTAGATAATTTTGTTGGTTAGGGAGAAGAATTAGTTTTTACTTGTTTGTGTAAAGTTTTAGTCGGACACCTTAATACCGGTGATTTCTTAAAATGTGTGTGTCTTATATATTTTCTGTTAGAGATAATTAGACCTTTCCTCTTTAAGAGGGTGGTCATGGCGGTTTTTAAAGCGCTTGGTCCCCAAATCCTCCTACACCATGCACCTCTTCTCACCCCCTCCACCCTCCCCCCCTCGCAACTCCCCCCTCACACCCCTAGAAACACCCTCTAAACACTCCACCCCTCCCCTTCCCCCCCAACCATCGGAGTCGCCTAGCAGTCTTCCGAGATTTATTTTTTTTAAGTTTGTGGAAATAACAAAGGTGGTTTCTCATCATGGAGAAGTATGAATGTTCTTCAATATACTCCTCACACATATGCTTCCACAAGAAACTGAGTGCCTTCCTTTTGATTCTTCTATGATCTGACATATAAATCGTTTTCTTCTTCCTCCTCAAAACCAGGGTTGATTGCATTCCAGCAATTGGTTCCAACTAATTCAGACTGTACCAGCTTAGACCATGCGTAATAATTTTTACCATTCAATTTTGGTACTCCATTCTTAAACTCGTTTGACTTCTCCAACATCTACATCTACATATTACCCCGCAAGCCGCCTCAATAGGCGTGTGGCGGGGGGTGTTAGGACACCAGCCGTTTAAAGATAAAAAGGAAACGCTCTAATGAAATTACGCCTAGCATTTATTATAGTCCCTTATTGTTCGGGGGAAAAACGAATTCCCATACCTATCCGTTCGGCAAAATATCTCTCTTAATTTATCGTTTCTGTCGGACCTGGAAATATATTGGGGTTCTAATATGATGTTCTCCGTGTCGCTCTGAAAGATATCTATTCTCAATTGTTCAAGCAATCTAAGCCTAGCGCGTAGCCTCCGAGTCTCTAGCGGTTCCCAGCCTAATTCGTTTAACATCTGTGTAACGCTGTCAGTACGCCCGTAGCTGTTTTTGACGAATCGCGCAGCTTTCCTTTGTATTTTATTAAGTTCCCGGACTAAGTCTTTCTGCACCGGATCCCATATGCTCGCTGCATATTCAAGGTGTGGCCGGATGAGTGCGAAATAGCACCTCTCTTTTACTTTTTCATCCGAAAATCTTCCCACAATACGCTTGACGAATCCTAGCTTCTTCAGAGCTCTGCCACAAATATTTCTTATATGTGCTCCCCACGATAGGTCCGAAGTTATCGTAACTCCTAGATACTTCACTTCATCTGTCGCCTTTATGTTAACACCATCCACAGCATATACATGGGAATAGTTGGACGAGCTCCGCAAGAATTGTACCGCCGTGCATTTGCTTAGATTAAGTTCGAGTCCCCACTCTTGGCTCCACTCATGAACGTTGTTTAAATCCGATGATAGAGTTTCAAAGTCAGAGTGATCACTAATTTCACGATAGATGACAGCGTCGTCGGCAAATAAACGTATTTTACTGCTAATTTGAGAGCATAGATCATTTATGTATATAATGAACAAAAGGGGTCCGATCACGCTTCCTTGCGGGACACCTGATGTCACTTTAACGACATCAGAGCTAATTCCGTCAAGAACTACCTTTTGCTTACGATCACTCAGAAAGTCGCGTATCCAGTGTACTACTGTTTCGTTTAGGCCGCATGACTGTAATTTGTATAAAAGTTTGTTATGAGGTACCGTGTCGAAAGCTTTCTTAAAATCTAGAAATAATGCGTCAACTTGTCTTTTCGATTCACCAGATTTGAGAACGTCATGAAGAAAGAGCGCGAGTTGTGTTTCACATGATCTACCTTTCCGGAAGCCGTGCTGACAGCCATGGAGGACGTTACGACTGTCCAGGAACGTCATGATATTGCTAACGACGATATGTTCGAGTATCTTGCCTATAGTCGACGTTAATGAAATTGGTCGATAGTTCCCTGGGTCGTGTCTGTTTCCCTTTTTGAATATCGGTGTAACGTTTGCAATTTTCCAGTCTAATGGTATCTTTCCTTCAGACAATGACTTCTTGAATATTATGTCTAAGAACGGTGCGATCTGTGGCGCCAACTCCTTGAGGACACGCGCGGGTATTCCCTCTGGACCCGGAGATTTACTATTTTTTATCGACTGCAGCTGTTTAGTTATCCCGTCACGTTGAATAGTGATTTCTTTCATCGGTTCCTCAGTGAATTGTATTTCAAAATTACATGCAGTATCGTCTGTGGTAAATACACTTTTGAAGTGGGAATTTAACGTGTTAGCTTTGTCAATATTTTCGGTGACAAGTTTGCCATCTTTATCAAATAACGAATCTACGGTTGAAGATTTTCCCTGAAGCTCTCTCGCATATGACCAAAAAGATTTCGGATTTTCTTCGAGTAATTCACCAAGTACTTTTTTCTTGAAATTTAGCAATGCAGAACGCATTGATTTCTTAGTTTTTGAGCGTTGCGCAGCATAACTTTCTTTTGCTTCAAGTTCCTTCGATTTGTCACCTACCGTAGTGAACTCTTTAACCAAGTTGTACAATTTTCTCTGTCTCTTAAGGTCCCTCCTAGCATCGTTGTTATACCAGCGAGGTTCTTTACTGTCTCATTTCAATTTTTGCGGAATATATTCGTTGATTCCCCGTCGTAGAATTTTTAAGAAATATTTCCATGATTCATCAGTGCTTTTATCCTCAGTTTTAGCTACGAAATCCGTGTACGAATCATTAAGCATCTCGCCAAATTTGATCAAGTTGCATTTATCAAATAAATAAATATTGCGTTTCGGTTTTACAGCTGACTCTACTTCAATTTTTAAGGTTGCAAAAATTACTCTGTGATCACTTATGCCGTCAATAATATCGAGCTGTTTTATCAACTTAGGATGGCTTACTGCAAAAAGGTCTAATATTTTATTTCCTATCGTAGGCTTGTCAACTACTTGGGAAAGTGAGTGATTAGCAAGTGTGTTGAGTAAGATCTCGCTGATTTCCCTTTTCCTAGAATTCGGTTTTACAGTGTAAGAATCCCAATTTATATATGGCAGATTAAAATCTCCCCCAATAATTATTACACTTTTACTGTCTCTCACAGTAAATGCGGATATTTGATTATCTAATTGGTAAATAACATCAATTTTGGAGTTTGGAGGTCTATAGAAAGAGCAAACATGTATACTCCTTTTGTTTCGTTGTTTAATTGTACACCACACGCTTTCTATTTCATTGTCAGTTATTTCGTGGGCGGTGCTGTGTAAATGTGATTTAACTGCTAGAAAAACTCCGCCACCTGCCCTATCGCTTCGATCGCATCTGTAGATTTTATATCCTGGAGGAAAAACTTCGCTGTCGCTTAAATCCTCAGTAAGCCAGCTCTCCGTTCCTATGACCACGTCTGCGTCCTGAAATATATGCTCGATTTCAGCGCGCTTGTTTTTAACGCTACGGCAATTAACTACTATAAAGTTAATGTCATATTTTGTCGATTGAGTGTCGGTTGGTTCTTTTCCACGCTTATGGGTATTAGGTGGGCGAATTTCACTGGAAGTGCTTATTACATTTGATATCATTTCTTTCACTGGAGTACGAGTTTTGGGAAAATTGCCACTATTTACCGGCTTTAGCGCTCCTAAGTTTACTTGGGTGTGAACATTTTCGCAATGCGGATTTCCTCGGAGGCTGCGTTTGGTTAAATATTTAAAAATCCCACTATATGACCTATCCTCTAGTCTAAAAAATATCTACAGTGCTCAAAAATCCTACGAGCCACCCGTTCAGACGCCTCTTTGGAATAATGCACCCCAGACGAGTTGAGGGGAGCCCGGCATGATCTAAGCACCGGCTGAAGATCCACGAACTCTGCCCCAATGCTCGCACAGAATTTCCACAGCCTCTTGTTGATCCAGGCAATCCTGTCCCAAACTCGAGGGCCGCAGTCAGTCCGTGGAACAATGCTGCAGATGGATAGTCGCAGATCGACACCAGTGCCCCTCCGAACGCGTTCCACCTCCGAGTTTAGATCCCTAAAGGAATCCAAGATCTCATCGGCTCTACGTTGGAAGCATCATTGGTGCCAACATGGGCCACCACCCGCAGTCTAGAGCAGCCCGTGTACTTCACCGCCGCTTTTACCACCGCCGTAGAATTGGGTATGATTCCCCCTGGTGTACACCAGGAGGTGACCCGTTGGTCCGCTCCGTCTCTCCTTGCCCTCTTCTCCAACTGGGGGAAAATCTGCCGGACGTTCGAACTCCCTAACAATACTATTCCTGCCCTCCCAGCCCGGCTGCCGTTCGAAGTTGAGTTCCTTGCAACGGGGGGTTCGTTCACGACCTCGCTAACTGGCCCCCCAGAATTGTCCTCCGACAAAACCGCGAAGCTGTTGCGAACGGGGATGGGATTAGCCTCCGCATCCCCCACTCCCCGTCTCGGTCGAGCCACCACCCCCCGCCCTTGGGGCACAACCACCCACTCGGGCCTCAGGCTGTGAGTCATCCCCAGACCCGAAGATTGCACCGTCTTCCCCAAGGCCGCCGCACTTGCTTTCGCACCCGAGCATGCCCGGGACACCACCTTGGTGCTGTGCAAGGTCCTGGAAGAAACGCTACAACCACCGGGGCCCGAAACCCTCCCACAACCCGTAACCCGGGCGAGTATCTCCGTAACTAACCTCTCCAGTTCGGCGACACGTGCCTCGAGGAGGTCGCTCTTCACCTTGCTCTTGAGGCTCGCTACAGAGGAACTAGGGCCAGCCATACTATTCTACAGGCTTTAGCACTTAAAACAAACATCTTGTTATGCCCGGCTTTCTCGGCTTCGTCTTGTTTCGTCTCACTTCTTAACTCTTCATATTCTTCTCAAACGTTCCTGGGTCCATGACCTATTGTTAGTTATGATAAGTGGGCAAATAACAACTTCTTCTCTAAGGGGAATCACGTCTGATTTTATTTCTTATCAGTCATTACACTTCAATTACGTGAACTTCTTCTTGTCACTTCAAGCACATTACAGCAAGAATGGCGAACCGTTACAAAACAAAACACTTTGTGATTCAAAAGAAAAACAAATGAACACAGTTAAAAAGAACTACTTAAGTAAACATGAAAAACAAATGAACCAAATCAGAATTGACCACCAATGTTTAGCAGTGTGTAATATTTGTTCATATTGCTTTACTTTACTTATTACAAATAAAATTGTCATGACGTGACTTACACTCCAGGAAAGGAAGTCGTTATTTGGCTAGCATTTTAACTTGCGTTTTCTTCCTCGTGCTTTGTCAATAAAATTTTCTGATAATGCAGTCTTATAACAAAGGTTTTGAATATTATAAGGTGAAAACAAAAATATTCTAGATTATTTGAAATTATTTTAATTAGCATTATTCTGCGTGACTTACACTACCACTGAATTGTGACTTACTCTACATTAAAAGAGTTGCACAACTAAAATGTGAAACAAGATGAAATTAACCCATTGCACATGTTGAAAAATCCAAATTAGGAAAAGTAAAGTGAAATTGACGATCAAAATCAGGTTCAGGTAATTTTCTTATGCCTTTATCAATATCAACATCTGAAGTGTCTTCTTTCTCAGGCCAAATGAAAAATTTTTCTTTCCATTGCAGACATTTTACCCTTGTTATTGGTGGCAGAAAAATGCCACTACAGCTTCAGGTTGCAGCATTGCTACGCAAATGGAATATTTTTGTTTGAAATATTGACCTGTTCCTTCCTATTGATAAATAAGTTTAGAAATCAATAGCTCCGGTTTGTCAGCTTTAATGTTTTTAATTATGGCATCATTGAATGTAGCTACTGCATATTTGTCATGCTGTAAATAATCCGAAACTATTTATGTACCACTATTGGTACAGGTTTAAAAGTGTCTCCATCAACAAAGTAAGCCATTGCAGTGTATATAGTGCACGATTTTGAAACGCAATGGGCCGATTGAATTTAATCTTGATAAATAAAATTATAATTTTATTTAAAATCTAAATGTAGCAATAGTGTGTTTCGGAGCAAGTCTTCCCTAAGCTTGCAACAAAAAGGTTTCTTGTTGGTGTTTGATACATACATGTTGCAGGAACTGTGGTAATTTTTTTTTTTCAATTTCTCAACAGCTTCTTCCAATGTTGAAGAAATATTTTGCCTTGTGACTACTTTCGCCTCGTCTGTTATCCACTGGGAATATTTGAATCTCCTCTTCCAGATCTATTTCGGTTAAATCTTGAGTGATGCTGTGCAGCTTCTTTTAGTTTTCACAGTGAACACATTTTTGGTAGAAGCAGTCCTCTCAACTGTCGTCGCAGATGATCAATTTTATAAATTCCGGAGTGCAATTTGGGAAAAAACTCATCGCCTCCAAAAGTAGTCTAATATTTTCATTGTAAATACATAAACATGAGTTTGGTGGAGTTTCATGTCGTAAACAAATATGAATTGGTCACAATTCGCAAAATTTGGATCGACCAATGTTGGCATCAGCATTTTCATTTTTGAAACTTTCATATGTTTCTCCCCGAGTCATGAAGAAATATCTTTTCTACAATTTTGTCTTTGTGCCTTCTTCATCCTTTACACCAAGGTGCCTAGTAGGACCTATCTTTCAAAAAATGATTCTACTTACAATTTTATTTCATCACTTATCCTGTGACTCTTGATTTTTGGGGAAGTGGTGATGACAGATTGTCCGGTACTAACTGGTGAGCTAATTTTTTTTACAAGCACTTTGCACTTATTTGGACTTTGTGGCAGGCTTCTCTTAACTTTAGCAATGGCTTTTACAAATGAACTCGGACTTTTAAAAGCGTTTCTTGGAGAGTCCAAATTTGGATTGAAAGAATTACTTGTTTCATTGGCAACAGCTTTTAAAGCTTTCTTTTTCTTATTTCCCTTATCTTTGCTCTCAATGATTCCTTTTCCTCAATAGTCATTGTCTTTTTATTTTCTCTACGTCCATCCTTCTGTTTTTTTTATTAATTATTTTTAAAAGAGTGTAACTTCCTGCTTGCTTTTAATGTTTCTCTTCTTTCTTTCTTTTTATTCCAACTGCTGTTTTCCCCATCCACAGAAAATATTGAGAAAGTTAGTTTTTGGTAACAAAATTACTTCAGACAACAGAGAATGTGGTCGTGACTTACACTACAAAACTAAAATGTTTAATATTCAAAGGAAATATTCACATTTTAAAATTTAAACCTGTGCAATAAAGGAAGGTAGAATAGAGAAGGGGATAACGGACAACTTTGAAAATCTAACTTAATTCAGAAAAATAGGGCAAACTTTTGTATTTTTTTGTAACTTACACTACCAGCTAAAACTGTGTGATTTCATTTGACTGCAACACTATTTTTTCATTAAAATAATCTTTTAAAAAGTGCTTTTATGAAAGTATAGATAATGTATTTTAATAGTTCATACTAAAAATTAAAAAAAGCTCAACTTACCTTTTGTATCAGCAAATGAAAATGGATAAAAAACAAGCAACCACACTTTCAAAACACGGGAGCCATTTTGAAACTACAGTGTTGCCACCAAAAGAGTTCAAAATAGTCGTTTATGCAAAATTTAATAATTACAGTCATTCCTACAACACATATCATAATTTGAACTCTTTGAAGTATTGTTTTCATAATTCACTTCTGGTAGGCTATGTTATGAGCACACCAGGTAGTAATTCTCATACAGAAAGAGTATTTTCTCTTATAAATAATAACAAGTGGACAGATGTTAGGAATAGGAGCAGTAAAAAGCTGATCAAATCGGAACTACAAGTTGCCATGAACTGAATTATTGCATTATTGCACTGAATTTTTAGAATTTGCAAAAGTGATGGCAAACTATTTTTTGAAGCAAAATCTTATATTAAAATCTATTAATTAAAATATATATCTAAAATTACAGCATATTAATATTCCTCTCTTCTGAGAGTATACCCTCCTGAGCCAAAGCACCCAGATAGATGAGAAAACGTGCTCTCCAACGTTTCCAATTCACTGCTATATCCCCATCCTGGGATAAGGAATTTGGTGCTCTCAGTAAACTTTCCACTTTAAACTACAGACTGCACCATGTAATATTTGTATTGATTAGTTGTAATCAATGTCTTCATGCACACATCCTCATGAATTTTTTCTCAGACAAATATATAATGCATTAGATGCATCGCCAGGTTTATTTAAAATCCAGTTAAAGCTGGAAGTAAATATCAAAAGTTCTATTACCGCATAACATTTAATTGAAAGATATGTGATTGCTATATGAACTATGTATTGAAATCTCGATTTAACATTCAAAGGGAAAACACTATCCATAATGTGACATCAAAGTGAAAAAATTCTATCCATTTGCAAGAAAACAATGATTAAATGCAACTAATGTCGATATAGGAGGAGCGCAATTAGCAACAAATATAATTCTTCGAAATACAGTGGTAGTTTTGGACAATATTTGGAAAAAGATATTACACATAGCTGATGTATGCTGACACAAGAAGAAATTTGTGGAAAATCTTTGACTTGAGGGCACATGTGTCATGGGATATCAGATGAACTGTCTCTTAATTACCTTGGTGGAACTATAATTACTCACCTTGTATTCTATTTAAGGCTTTAGGCATGGGTGAGAAAATATTATGTATTTGCATCAGAAATGAAGCAACATGGAATCTCACGTTCCCTGGATATTCTAGGGGTTCGTATAACTTGCTCACTGGCCAACCATGGATTGTGTTACTTATGCACGCTTCCATCTTATGACTGGGGACACGCTATGACATTTCTAACACATTTTATGTAATATTTGTTCCATTGGTATGGAATATAAATTTTTTTACTTACAACATGGGTTTCATCGCCTTTCTGCATCTCCAGGTTTATTTGAAAATATAATTAAATTTTACGTGGAAAACCAAGAGAACAAGAAATTCATTATGAAGCAATTTCACCTAGTGACCACCAATAACATAAAAAATTACATATTTGACGATGCCCCCAAAACAATTAAGTAAATTCGATACAGAGCTGGGTAATATGTATTAAAATGAGTCTCCACAAATACATATGTACTCACATTTTGAATTAAAAGTCATATTCTTTAAAATGGAGGCTACAAACATACATGTCCTTGGTGATATGCTTCCCATTCTTCATGCATGTCGCTTCTTCTGACCACTGTCTTTTGGAAATGCCTTTATGGATATGGAGCCGGATGTTTGGTTGCTGTGCTGTGGTACACTACAGCATTTATTTGAGGCAGACTTATCCTGTACCAAAGTCAATTATTTCAATCGGTCACCTCTAGCAAACACGATAGAACAAACTGATAGAATTATTGGTCACACAATCACCCTGATCTCCTTTCTGACGCTTTGATTCTATGCCGCAAGGTGTTTGACACTTCGCTTGGATTCGTAAATACAAGATAATTTACGCACGTGGGGAACACTGCAATTTTGCACATGTGCAGTGAACAAGAGGCTTAATAAGAATTGAAATTTAATTACATTATTATGCAAATAAAACATAGTAGGTATTCTATTTAATAGCTTGGCTTGGGATTGCATGAGACCCAGGTGTCCGACCAGTCTACCCTCCACGATATTCATTTAATATTGGCAGTATGGGGTGTGATAAAAAATAACAGTAATTTGCGTTTTTCTTTATGAATATTTACTTATTAATCAATATCAATGTTGTACCGTTCAAAGTAATCCACCTTAGATATAATACACTTGAGCCAGTGGTTTTTCCAATCTTGGAAGCACTTCAGGAACTCACTTTTCGGTATAGAGTTTAACTCCTTCAGCGATTTGGTTTTTATCTCATCAATGGTGGCAAAATGTTGTCCTTTCATAGTTCTCTTCAGCCTCAGGAATAGAAAGAAGTCACCGGGGGTCATGTCTGGCGAATACGGTGGCTGAGGCAAAATAACAGTTTGTTATTTTACCAAAAAATCATGAATAAGCAGTGAGGTGTGAGCAGGAGCATTATCGTGGTGCAATTTCCACGACTTGTTTTGCCATAATTCTGGGCGTTTTCATCGGATTGCTTCACGCAAACTTCCAGTTTGTATTCCTTATTGACCGTACGACCATATGGCAGTCATATGACAATTATTGAAAATCGGAATTATATAGCCTGCGAAATTTAAAAATTCCCATTATTTTTTTATCACACCTCATATTTCCTTTAAGAAAAAGGATTTTAATTTATTCATAAAATTGAATTCCAGGAGTCATGTTTTAATCTGTTTGTATAGCATGGAGTTTTCAAAGTGTGGTTGGTGACTGTGGTTGGTACTGAAATTCCACCCCAGTGCCCGGGTTCGAAACCCAGCAGAGGTGAAGATTTTTTAGTGGAAATGTGGTACTTGTATTGGTGCCAAGTGGAGAGCAATTAGATGTAGTAATTTGTCCGTCGGATGGTACGTTATGCTGTTTGTCCCTTGCTGCCTTTCGTTAAGAGTAGGCTAATGCCGACTCCTGGTTTCTCTCAGTCCTTCCTCCATTTCCTTAAAGAATATTTAAGCATCATGCTCTCGTATTCTTCATGGGGCAAATTAACTTTTTTGCCAGTTGTCTCCCCATTAGAGCCATAAAAACACATTTTCTTAAATTTTAACTGTTGTTCGTAATCTTAATTTTCAATTAAATCATTTAAAATGTTTATAATTCTGATGAATTGATTTTTTTTCAAAGCAAATACTGTGATATATTCAGAACTTAACATGCTATTTGTTCACTCTTGATCCATTTTTTTCTTCAGCGACTGCTGGGTGTTCTAGCTGTCTTCAGTGGCTGCTTCTGAGAAGACTGCAGTGCTAAGGAAGTCCCTCTCCATTTGTGACAGGGTAAGAACGAAACATTTTAGCCACAATTTATTCACAAGAAAAATCAACCAGCATAAAGTAAGTTATTTTAACTCTTTTGTTGTATCACTTCCCTTCCTGTCACATGCATTTGTAGCAACTCAAAAGCACTTACCAAAGTTTCGGTCAGTCCATTGGGAAACAAGTCAACAGTGCCTAAGTAAGTCATTCAGTTAATTTTTGCCCATCAGCACATTATTGCTTGTAATGTAATACATACTTACTTCCATGCTTCAATAATATTCTAAAGGCATTGATATGATTGAGAATTTACATGATTGGTGCTTAAATATTTTCAGTTCTACAAAAAATTAAGTTGGATGTGATTCATCTGGGGTTTCCTGATGCACAACTCTGTTCAGATTGAAATTTCACTCTTATTTCTTTCCATTCAGCATGATATAGAAAATAGCTTTTTGGTTGTATATTCTTAACTTGAATTTCCATATTTAATTATTCTACCTTTTCGAAATTTTAAAGAAATACCCATTCTAGATTCAGAATAATGCACTCAGTGTAATTAGTTAAGGTACCCACAAATGAAAATGATCGTTTCAGTCACTCTGGAACTCACTCACATTTGAACTATAACTGTTTTCAAGATCAATAAAAGTAATTTTTCCTCATAAAAATTGAAAATTTTACCAATCGATCAATGAATAAATACCAAAATATAATGTTTCTTTAACCTGAGTTTATTTATTGTAAAACAGTACTTGTCTTAAATTAGTTGTATTTTATTACAGAAGAATAAATTAAACACTTCTATATTGTAGAAAAAATATTTTTTTATGGACAGTTAAAAGTTTGCCTTAAAATGTGTCTTTACATAATAAATGTGCATCCTCCTCCTACACCAGGTTTTGAGTGCCTCTAGTGTTTTCTGGTCTTGGTGTTGTCGGCTCGGAGGACGTCTTCTATTTGTCCATGCACACTTGTTCAGTTTCTTTTTCCTTATGCCTGGAAGTGTAATAACGTAGTGATTAATTCCTTTGCTTTGATATGAAAAAGGTAAATATTTGTTGCACATAATTTTGTCAAATTTAAAAATATGGTGTAATTTTTATAAATTGAAGGGATGGTGTGAATGAAAAGTTTGTGGAGTTGGAACATAATGGGGATGGAAAACTTTGTTTATGGCTGTGATTTTTTGCTTGTAGAAGTGAAAAAAGCATAGAAAGAAAAGATGTTGAAGGTGATGTGTCGTGGAGAATATGGTGAAGGGGATTGGCAACGAGTTTGATTGTATGTTTTGTGTATATTTTCAGTGCAAGCAGTGATTAACTTCAAGTTGTGGAATTTGCGAGGAGCAGGCGGTGGCAGTCATTGTCGGGATTGTGAATGTGTGGTGCGGAGAGGTGATGGGTGTGTGAGCATAGATATGTTTTTCAAGGCCACAAGGGACATGAAATTTGTGAAGAAAGCTGTACTATTTAGTAATGGAATAAAAAGTTGAAAGTGAAGCAAAAATGTAAATTATTTGAGCGTGAATATCCTTTTTCGTAACCATGTTCCCAAGCATTGTGAGGGAGAATAGGAAAAAATGAATTTGTGGAGATAAAAAAAGACGTGAACATTGGTCACAGCTGGCGGAAAGGTAATGGCGATTCAAATTTCGCGGCACGAATGTAAACGAAGTGTGTTTAATATAGAGAAATATAAAATAACTGAATTAGGTAATGGTCATAGTAAGTAACCGTTTGATGGATATAATAAAGTTGAATGAAAGTAGAAACTTTCAGCGCGTTGCATTTGGTAATAAAGGTGTAAATTAAAAAAAAATAACATAGTAATCGATACCTACAGTGGTGGAGGAAATATACTATGGGTTGAAAATTTTGGGGGAAAGGGGGTGGGGTTTGACAGGGCAATTCAAAACCATATTTTCTTTCATTCTACATTCTTAAATTTTTGAATTTAAAAAAGGGATTTTTAGGATGATAGGAGAGAGAATAGTTGTCAAAGTTATGATTTATGATGGCTTTTATTAACGGAGCAACGAGCGACATAGCCCCCCCCCCCTCTTGAAAAATTCCCTCCCCCAAGAAAAGGGATGAGGTAGCCGCCCCTCTGGGCAACAACCCCATCACCTCCCCTGTTAGGTCGTCCACCATCACCGCGGCGATCGACCCCTCCTATCATTTAATCATCCCAACCCACCCTTCAAACAATCTACCCATCGCGGCCGATTTTTTCACGTGCCGCCTCAATCATGCTGGGTCGAGCCGTGCCGCAAGTGCAGGCGTCATGGATACAGAGCCCATATGGCGTCTAATGAACGTACCAACTACAAGGATGCGCCCGTACCGTGCAAGCACGACCGTACAGCGACGCACCGGGCCGATAAAAGACATATGCCGAGCAACGAACCAATCTTGCTCCGCCAACATTACCTAAAAAGAAGAAATTCGGTCTGAACGGTATAATGTTACCACACAACTACACTGCGCCAACTTCAATTCATAATTCATTCATTTCTTATTTTACTTTTAATAAAATTTTTAATTACTATAAAATGGTTTATTGTATAATTATCCTTGTTTTCCAATTAATTTTTCTCCAGGTACTGGCTCATTTATTAATTTAATCAAAAAGAAACCTTGCTACTTTTACTTTTCTAACATGCTGCCATCTCGTGGCCAGACACCTAACACTTTCAACATGGTAAAGTACTCATTCAAGCGCGCAATTTGTTTTCCTATTCAAATCATATACATGTCGGGACCTACTCACTTCTCCTCCCCAATTTAACGGCGTCCTCATACATGTCATAAGTATCACGTAATTATATACGCAAGTACGTTAAAATGAAAGAAAGACCAACTCGCCGATTTGTTTTTTCATTTTAACTGCACAAAAATACGTATTCAAATATTGAACAAAAATTAGTTTACAGTCTGAGTGACGAGTCCTGTTTTATCTGCGTTGCTAATATCATTTGCACAGGCCCTCTGAAGTAAGTTGGGTTGCGTCTTAGAATTCCCACGCCTCTGCACTTGCGACATCGGCACTATAATTTTCCCCATGAGCTTGCTGGAATTACAATTCATTCCAGTATTTCCATTGAGACAACAAGAATCTGTGGGCCAAAATCTCCGTGTCTCAGTTTTTCAGCTAGCTCCAACGACCTTTTTTAAATATTGGGCCAATGAAGCACGATTCACCTTCACTGACTATGGAAAACAATAGATTTACAGTAGAAAGAACATACATTCCCCAAGTCTTTCATTTATCTATAGATTTACAGTAGTTTAAAAATCGAGATTCATTCCTTGAAATGTTTGGGATGACGAATGGATGATCAAGTAATGTCCCTGTATAAATCGTTTGCTCTCCCAAGAATCAAGGTATCGACAATTAAAACATTAATACGCTCTTTCGCTTCATTTACTCACCGTTTGCTCTCCGAGGTAACGGAACGTCACCCGCGCCTCCCGAACTCATCCGCGAGAGTGAACGGAGAGTGCTTCCCATGTTCCCCGTGGGCGCTCCGTCCCCTCCGTGAGCACTCCTCAAACGCTTGAAATGATTCAGAGAATCCCTCAATCTCTTCCCGTCTTTCTAGGATATTAACTCGTTCTTCGCCGATCAGTAGATCCCACGCATGGTATTCAAACTCCGTGACTACCTATAAGAGTATGTTAAAAATGTAGTCATCAAACTTCATTATAAATGTCGTTTTAAATTTTTTGTTCATCTATTTTTGTTCTTAGAGCCTATTTTCATAATTATATGGTAGAAGGCTACAATTTATATACATTAAGTGCGATCATAGGGTTCTAACAAAAAAACTACGGGGATTTAGTGGATAATAAAGTATTACCTTCTTATCACAGCTTACTTATAACTACAGGGCGTCCATGGACATATTGTCACGAACGTCTCAGCTTCCAATGTAGTTAATGTTTAGAATAATGTTACGGTTTCTTAAATAACATCAAACAACACGTAAATACTAAGGAATTAGTGACATTTATTTCCATTTCTTATCATCTTAAACGCCTATGACTTACCTTTTCTGTATTTCTGCGTTCCACGGCATGCATCATCTAAGGGGAAAATATTTAGTAAAGTGTCATGCTTACCGAATGCACTCGGTAGAGAAGTTTTTACATCCACGTATTCATGCTCTACTTTTTCCCTTTAGAAAATCCATTTCTGAGTCCAGCCACTAAGAATTATTATGTATGTACAAAAAATCGTGATATATTTAGGTACTCCGGTTCTTTTCCGATCTCTGGGTTACCTACACAAGTGATGAATAAATAAACTCTGTTTTTAATTTTAAAATTTCTCTCATCTTCTGCATCCGTCGCACCTTGTGACTTTATTGTATTGCGTTCACAGTTAAATTATCTTTAAATAATAATTTTTCCAGCTGCTTCGCTTCCAAGTCCTTTTTTATTTTTTCCAGCAGGCGTATTTTATTGATAGCTTCAAACTGCATGAGTCGAAAAATAAATAGTAGAGATTGATCGTGATCACGTTGACTTTCTCTCCCTCGAGGGAGAAGGCTTGTGAGTAATTTATCCATTCAGCGAAGGAATAGCAATGAAAAAGATTCAAGTTCAGACGGCATTGCCACCTCGTCACTCTTAATCCTCGGCCACCCATCTCCAATCGACAGAGCCTTCCCCCATTCTCCCGTAATCGCGAAGTCAAATGCGGAAGTTCTGAGGGTCACCTACGCCTTCAGGATGAACGTTTGCCCTTGAAATTTCCTCAGATTAAAACTGTACTTACTAAATTATAAAGTTGACTTATTAATCCGTTTTCCGATAAAATAAAACTAAATAAAAACAAAATTAATGAACTTGGTACCCTGAGAACGAAACTACCATATTACTGCCTATTCAACTTTTTACGTCAGTATAAACCTAAATATTAAGCCAACAATATTCCTAACGATATACTATAAAAAATTATTACCCCTTAAATTAGATCTAACTTGGAGATTACACGTGATTAATCACTTAACGCCTTCGATAATCACCACACCACAAAAACTGAAGAAAAAACGACACGCGGAGCTTAAACTCAACGTTAAACCATTATACCGTCGGTTTAACTTTCTCCGGACTTAAGTTGCCGGGGCTAAGGTCGATCAGCGCTAGAACGACGCTATGCATATGAGTTCAACGACATCGCGGGGCTAACTTACTTAAACCTGCCGTAGGCGTAGTCTAACGTAACTATGAATACGGCCGTATGATTGTATTACGTAGTACTTTGATAGTAGAGAGGCCATGGAATGAAAACAAGAAACGGCACTTTTCTCACCCTCAACTAATGAATGCAAACAATAAAGACCGAATATTTTCCCCGATAAGTCCACTACGTCGTCATGGTGTAGGCCACCAAATAAGATACCCCCTTACTACGACTGCCTTGAAGTTATGCGACCCGTTTATCTTACCTCTCACCGTATTCGGGCAATCCTTTGCAGTCAACCTGAAAACTTTCATGGTGGGTCAGACGAAAATTCAAATTATGATTAACTTCGTGCAATAATCTTTATTCATTTAATTTTTACACCCGTTTATAAGCTTAAGACCTACTTTTAGGAATACTGTTCACATCGACATTTTATATTAAATACACTGGACTAATGTAAAGTTATTTATAAAATGCTTAGGAAGAAACTTGCAAACGTATTGACCACTGCATCAACAACTTCCAACAAGCATTCGTGAACTATAACTATACCTAAAATAACACCAGTTTCATTTTTATGTCAGCCTTGGCAGTTGATGAGATGTGTGATAAGATTGATGACAGGCAATGCTTCAACAGAAGATAACATGACCCAGGAAATCACCAGGAATCATCCCCCTTGGTACAGCACTCCAAATGATAATTCACGAGGACACCATCGTGAAGATAGTTCCCCATTACCTGCATTGAAAGAAAACTTAATGAATACGAGACAAGTTGCCTGAAAATGTTGCTATGTTGTTAGATGGTAGCTCACAGCTATATGGTTGTGATTTCAGCTTGTTATTATAGTTACTATGGCTAACTACCATGTGTACATCTCCTTGACTCATGTAAGACTCCAAATGGCAAGAATTATGAGGCAATTATCAGAGCATGATGTAATGATAATTTTGAAAAATTAATAAATAACCTTATATTAAAACATTGTTCATTACTCAATGGTACCTACATTATTATAATCCTAATTCATATTGCTCTGGGGCAGTGGCGGATACATAAAAAACTCAAGGGGGGGGGGTCTCGTATTTCCTCGCAAAGAAGAGTTAAACGGTGACTAAATGACAGGCGTGAGTCTAGTGAGCTGGAACAGGTCCGAAAATCAACTCAAAATCGAAACTCAAACAAGGCGGAACTCGTGAAACCAACTAAGGCGACAAATGCTTCTTCCTTTGTTTCCTTCGGCCAGCATTCTTTATAATTTGACAGCTCTTCGCGGTTTGGGAAGGGTTTTTCCCCCGAGGAATTTCCCCGAGACAAATTAAATAAGTGGCAAGAAGAAGTTGATATTGTTCGTGACAGCCCCCGTGTTCGCTAATCGGTGACGGCTGAATGGCAGGAACAAAATGTATTGCCTCCCGAAAGTGACTATCCAAGCAGAAACACACTTGCTAATTTTCTGTTTTTCTTTTAATTGTGAACATGAAGATGACGTGAGTGGAACTTCACGTGGACTTTCCCAGCATGGTAAATATCCTTATTGTTCCATCAAAATACACAGCACACAAAATAATAAGGAAATATTAATTAACATGAATCGAACACAAGATAAATAAATACAGCAAAAAAAACACCCAAGGCGGAATCAATGTACCGGCAATATGAAGTATATTGCAACTATATTTCACGTATACACGGTCGATGTTCTCTGTACAATTGCAGTGTTCTTGATTAAAAAAAAATATTCGTAAAAATCCGAAATTATGGCCAATCCGATCAAAGTTGAAGAAAAAAATGCATAGTAGTAAAAAAGAGGTCATGAAGAGGAATCATCTGAATAAGAAATATATTATTTCGCGTTTAGAAGGAAATCTGCACAACGAAGGTTGATTAAAAAAATACGCGGAAATTTCTTTTTTCTCAAAAAATATTTATGCATTCGTCAAATATTAATTATGTGTCCTTCAACGTAGTGTCCATCAGGTATCATTCATTGGTATTATTGCTTTTCCATTCTTTAAAGCACTTCTGGATCGCAATTTTTGGTATGGCCTTTGGCTCCTTCAGCGATTCTGTCATTACGTCGTCAATGTTGGTAAAACGTCATCCTTTCATGTTTTTCTATGTCTTAGGGAATAGGAAGAAGTCGCAGTGGGCGTGTCCCGAGAATGCGGTGAGTGAGGCATTAAACGGTGTTGTTTTTCACAAAAAAATCACGAACAAGCAATAAAGTATGAGCAGATGCATCATCGAAGTTTAAAAATTGCTAAATTTAACAGTTGATCGAAATCAAACAATTTCGAGACCACAACTCTGCTCTGCCACTCGTCTCATGCCCAACACATCCGAAATGCTTCGCTTCGCCAAACGAGCCAAATGGTTGGCCAACACCATCAGCAACCTCTCTGATATAGAGTTGGCGACTGTCAATTAGTATTTTCTCCACTTTTTCGACGTTTTCTTCGGAATTGTTGATCTGTTTCCGGGGCGTGCGTTGAAATCTTCAATGTCTTCACGGCTCTCTTGGAAGCGTTTGCCTCACAAGGAGACATCACGTGACTGATGTTCGGGATCCCAATGAGGCAATTATTTTCTAAAACTATAGAGAGAATGCGGGAAAAGTGTCACGGCTTTCTTCCATGCAGACTCGGGTTCACGAGAAAAACGCAACTAAAGAATTGAACTCCGTATAAATATTTTGCAGTGCTCTCTACCACTAACGCGGTTAGAGGCGCTGGGCCGGTGATAGCCATTATGTGGCCCGGGTTCGAGTGCCAGTCAGGTCAATTTTTTCTTTCGAATATTTTACGGAATCACTGTAAATTGCCAAATCCCATACATTTACGGCAGTAACAACAATATTTTTTTCAATTTCCAGCCTATTTGCTGGTTTTTCAATCAACCCACTTGGGAGACTTTCGAAACTAACTTCGGGATTCTTGTTCGGCCGATAAGAGGTTTCACATGCCGACAGGCCTAATATGTTTAGATTTTGAAAATACAAGGATACTTCCGCGAATAGGGTGGGCTTCGATTGGTCGTGGCTCTTTCTCAAGGCGGTAAACAATGGACGGATTATTACTTTATAATATACAGCGATGGATGCACTTAAAATTCAGGGTAGGAGGAAGCATTTTTCCTGGTGGGAAGGGGTTAGCCCTTATGATAGATGTTGCACCACTTGTTTGTCCTCCCCACGAATCCACCAACCCTGCGATGTATATTTTGTGCAAAAAAGAAATATTGTGTTATCTGTACGTAATATTTATAAAAGTTGAAATCTATCATAAGGGTTAACCCCTTCCCAGCCGGATAGGGCTCACTGAGCATGTATATATTTATGCCATGCCTTTGGCATTTCCCCTGGACGTATTGTCCGAATATCGGCCGACCCCTCCAGAGAACCATCGACTCATCAATGCATAGTTCTCCACCGGCGGGAAAAATATCTTCCATTACCTCTCGAAAGCAGTCAAGCAGAGGCCTTATTTATAAAGCCTGTCACTTGGGACTGGGTCTTGCACCTCAGGATTTTCTGAGAAATGGAGCGCCTGCAAAATCCCTATAAACCGATTGAGGCTCATCACATCACTAAATATTGGAATACGTAAGAACGTAGACCTCTTCCAATAATAATCAGAGCCAATAATAATCGCACGGATTGTTCCCATGTGGAGGAGAAGACCAAGAAAAGTTCGAAACTCTTCCCTGCTCAACTGCTTCCATTCCGTCTATTAATTTTTAAAATATTTACTCTCTTTTCCAAAGTTTCGCATTTGTATATGTACTAATGCTTCTTCAGGGCTACGATGAAAATTATTTGGTATATTGTACATCAATTGAATATGGTTTACAATTTTGGCGCATAATTATGATAAAAGGTTTATATGCATATGATTTTTCAAGTTACCTCACAGTTCAAGTTTTCAAGTTATCTACTCGTTAAAGATTCCACACATGGATATTGTAACTTTTTAAAATTACTTTAAGGTAATCAACTTTCCTTTCTAAGCATATAGTTTGCAGTGGCGTACCTAGAATTTGACTCTGTGGGGGATGGGGGAGGGGCAGAATATTTTTCACCATCTTTTTTTTTTTCGTTTCGGCACAGCCTAAATGCCCTTACCCAGAAAATTTTGAAAATTATAAATTATTTGTGAAATCAGAACTTTCTTTACTTGCCCTTCCGGAAGTGTTTAATGATGTTTAGTCTGTTGATTTTTTCATATCCATTAATTTTGGTACCCTTAGCAAAGTTGCTTCTGGGGGTGGGGGGGGGTCCGATTCCGTTCGTTCCCCCCGTGAATACGTCCATGATTGTTTAAATATTTTTATAAATTATTTACGAAAGTTCGGTCATGATTAATGTGTACTTACCTACCAACAGAGTTCTTACTACCGGCTGATTACCGAACGTTGCTGATGTCACGTCGTTCCATTCAACATCATTTGTGTGCGCTGTTTGTGTTTACCAAGAACGCTAACTTCAGCTACTTGAATGTTTTTCTTAATATCATCACATCACGAGCAGAAAGAAACAGACATGCTCTCCGTTATTTAAGAATCCAGACAAGAACGACGTCAACTAGCGTCGAATTCGGAAATGCAGATAGAGAGACACACCTTGGCTTCAGGGTATCCCATGTTGAGAGACAGCAGCGTCGAGATAATTTTTGAGCATATTTTCTTTTCCTCTCGTTTCTTTTAATATTTTTACCAACTTCATTGTTGTACTTGATACTAAACCGGGCAGTATATGAATAAGCATTAAAATTCGAAAATTGGATCATTATGAGAAAAATTTACATCGAAGTATATCTTAAGGTGCAATAGAATGGTTTAAAATATGAAATACGAATTATTCCATTGCTATTTACAAATTTAGCCATTCAAAAGAGAGTCGCTAGAAGTGACCCTGGTACTTTAAGGATAACTTTTCTGCGTCGCAAACTGGAGCCACACGAACTTTCCGTGGAAATTTCAGCTTTCCAGAGGCAATGTGTTTGACCAAATGAGACATTTATTTTTTTTGCTAGGAAATAATTTTGTAAAAGATTAGGTACTTGAGACCGAATTTTGATTTTCCATACTCTCAAAATATAGGGCATCACCTTAAACATGTTTGACATATCAATGACCTAGTGTTTATCAGTGGAAATGTAGTTGTGTATAGTGTGCACATACACATTATGATGGCACTCAAATGCTTAAGTGAACAATCGGCGGTGACAACGAAGTGTTGAGGAGAGTCTTGCCTTTTCATCGTTTAACGAGTGCGCTGAGAGGGAAACACCAAAGTCAACAATGGTGCCCACCTACCAATCCATATCCCACCCTACCTGCGTAAATAACTCCCTACGCAACGCATGCGTCTATCTCGCATTATCCACCATTCCTAGCTTTACACATGCCTCGCACCTTTAATCGAAATTGCTAGAGCTGAAGTTGACACTGACGATATGGAAAGATACATGTACACATCGCACTTTGAGTCTGTGTAACCGCCCATTAAACGTGTCTATATTGGAAGTACCAATCTGACTTGAATCTAGACAATGTGAAAACGTTTAACAACACTCGATGCAGAAGCGAATGGGAAGTAATGTATGGGTAAACCAATGATGAAATACTTCAATAAGACATGCCATTTTAGGTATTTTGAGCGAGTTATCACTTCAACTAAATTCAATCAACTTCGCCTCGTCATAAGGAAAAAGATCTTGTCTTTCCAATGATAACAAAACATTTGGGAATTACAATGACACTTTTAGAGTTATTCGGCTATAAATACCAGCCATTTTGCATAGGAAATGGTACGGGTATGCACTCCAGAGCCTCTTTATTAAAAAAAAACAAACTTCTAACGCATATATCTTATCATAAATAAAGTGTGTAGTTTGTATGCTCTCTTAACCATTTAAAAAAAATCAATCACTCACCGCAGTAATATTTACAGAATCGCAAAACAATCTTCGGTTGTGAAGGCGTTTTCATCGCACGGTGTAAAAACATGAGTCAAGTGCAAAACTTACATATGCACATTTATTTCAATACTGGAAATTTCAGTCTTATATATATAAAACAACATTTTTGCGCCATTAATATTACAATATTTACATCGTGCTTCTTACATCTGCTAAAATAAAAAAATGAAATTCTAATTTGGGGTTTATTATATGACTGGGGAAAATCTCGGTCAAACAACCTTAGGTAAGGAATTATGTACGAATAAAGTGCATAGCTGGTAAGAGATTGGATATAGCTCTGCCGTGAGCTAATCCTCGGATTGGCGATATGATGAATAGCATTTGAGCGATGCTGCGAAAGTAGGCGTGGTAAAATAAGATTCCAGCCAATCACGTACCACGAGGATCAAAAATACTAGTTAAGGGCCGAAGGAGAGGTTCGCGAGCCGGAAGTAGTGAATGACGAAGGCGACCTCCAACGCGAATTAAGCCTTGATAATCCAAAATTGGACGAACACTTCTAATAGAGTTTGATGGGCGTTTTCCTAGTCGCGCATAGATTCTAAAATCCCTCTAAAATGAAAGTTTTGAATCGATTTAACTGACTGCAAAAGACTGTCCTGCCATCGCACTCCCTGGAAAGCCTTCACAAATCTCGAAACATAAAACATTACCCTAACAATCTTTAAGAAAGATGAACAACTTTGGATTCATGCAAGAGGATCACTCTGTTCCCTAATAGTTCCAAAAGTTAAATATTGCTGCTTTATCTCAGGCAGGGATGCAAACTGCAATTCAAAATCAACCTTAACAGTCCAGAAACCGATGTCAAGTGTACAAAATGTTGGTTTTTCCCATTACAAATTTGCTCTCAAAAGCTTCATTGGCAACAACCGCGTGAGATACGATCCACTGGGTTTACACGGGACTCTATGTGGCTCCAAAAGCAGTGAGTCAAAAGGTGATAGATGTCAGTAATTCTATTAGCAACGAACGTTTTCAAGCCGTAGGTATGGTGGGAGCCTCGGTAAGGATAATACTATAATCTGCAAATCCGGCCACGCAAAGTTTTCCTCAAAATGAACATATGATCCCCAAATACATCGCATACTAGTTTCATGAGTTTAGTTAGCAATAATGCTCCCAGTAGTTCTAATTTCGGCAACGAAATCGTTTTCAAGGGCACTACCCTGGATTTGGCAGATAGAAAAGAAACCTTAACTTTCCCGGTGAGTGCCACAGTTTGAACATATAAGACGGCACCAAATTCACGCTATCATGCATCATAAAACCCTAATAGTTGAACTTTTGAATCAATGAAGTTGATACGCCGTGTCAAATGAATTTGGGGTGAGTACGAACTTTGAAAAACAAACTCACTCCCCTGATATTGAATATCGCCAGGAAGGGGGTCGTCCCAACCTAATAATAAGGTCCAAAAGGACTGCATCAAACACTTTGTTCAAAAGAAAATTGGGAAAAAACCACATATAAGATCAAAGATTCTAGAAATACTCGATAAGAGCCCGCGCTTTGAATTTACTGTAGCCTCGAAGCCTACGTGATATGTCAAAGTATCCTGAGCGGGTATTCAAATTAAGCCCAGCACCTTAAGATAAGGGGATTCTAACGCATCAAAGAGTGAGAGTCTTGCTCGATTTCATTCTGAGATAACCCCGCTAGAAATTCGGAGGAGTTGCTCGCCCATTTACTAAATGGCATTCCCGCAAGTGACACTAATTCAATCAGTTGCTGTCAAAGTGCTAACGCCTCTGAGATAGAAGGAGCTCCTGTCAAAATATCTCACACAAAAGTCTCTGTACTAAGTACTTGAGCGTATAGAGAGAACTTATGACCATCCTCATGGACTAATTGACGCAAAGCCCGCATTTCTAGGAAGGAAGCGGAAGAAAGAACCACATTGGTGACTTTGTTCAATTCATATTCAACCAGCTCACATCATCACGCCACAAAATGTGCCGATAGCATCGGTGTCCGGGAGCGACTAAAATTCGCCGGTACATCTTTGAAATATCTGTGATAAAGGTAACTTTATGAATGCAAAAGGATAATAAAATATCAAAAATATCTCCTTGGAACTTTGAGCCGGAAAGTATACATCATTAAGTGAGGCTCCCGAAGAGGCACCCGAGGCAGAGGCATCAAAAACTACACGACATTTTGAATTAGCAGAATTATAGACAGTATGAAGCCGCTTGTGAGTATGAATTCGTGGGAATAAGTACGGTACGCACGGTATTCGGGTATCGAGTTGAGCTGAAAAGTATCAGAAAGGAAGAGAAACTATGAATATTCCAGTCATCTCTTCGTAAAGTTATTAACAACTAAATATTCCTTTTCCTCCACAACGTAAGATGAAGAGATACTAGACCCTTATTCCACAGAACCACATATAACACAACGAAAAATAGAATTTAAAGCAATCACCTCGCCATTTAGAAACGTTTTCCGCTCAGCATGGATGACTTTGGGATACAGATTCATTCCTATAATGAAATCAATTTGCGATGGTTGGTCAAAACGAGAATCCGCCAGATCCAAATGAACGACTGGTTTTCTAATGACCGGGGGAAGAGTTAATAACCTAAGAAGTTTTCCCATCAGTTTATAGCATACTATCGTCCTTTTCCTCAACCCAGAACTTGAAGAATGCTTGGTGAAAAAAAGGCACGTCGCGGAACCGACCGGCTGATTGAAAGGGGTTTGCGAAAGCCCAAACAGAGCGCCATGATAAGCAGACATTGGTAATTATAAGCGCAAGGCAGTGTCAAAAGATATCGCCGAAATCTGAGAACCCGAGTCAAGCACTCCTCTCCGAACCACCTCATCACCTTCAAGCATTTTCAGACCTAATTATTAAATAAAAGAATACAAAACAATGCCCTGAGAGGAAAAAAACGAATAATTATTCCAAATCACGTCGGGGTCACCAAAATGTCACGGGACTTATTCCATTCGAGGAAAACAACTGGGAATGGGTCTGACGTGACACGAAGAAAAGAAATGGACGGAATATGGGACATATGGAATGGGATGAAGGAGGTGGGAGGGAAGGAGGTCAGAGACGGGGAGAAAGGGCAGCGTTCAGTGGCACCTTGTACAGCTCTCGCGAAAGCTTATGGGGTTCGGATGCTTATGGCGTTTGTGTTGTCCGCGTCATACAAATTCCATTTTTTTTAAATACACTCATGCATGGCACAAATGCCATGTCTTCGGTTTCCCCTACGTCCCTTTTCCCTACCCCTTCCACTAAACCCTTCCCCTCCACGGCGTCTTCTTCTACGCATCCGAACGCCATAAGCTTTCGCGAGAGGTGTAAGTCCTTTCGGCTCCCTCCCTTGGGCCCGAGGAGCTCGTGGATGTGCCAACGAGTTCCAATGCGAGATCAGTCTTACCCAGAGTGGAGTGCTGGAATAAAATAGAAGCGACACCTGTCGACACTAACCAGAACTAAAATTCAAATTATCGTGAGCTCCGAAGAGAAAAAGAAAAGGAAAAAGGGAGGGAAATTCAAAATAAAAATATACATGAACTTTCGAACGACCTAATCCCGGCTCGAACGAAGCAAAACCTCCTTTGTGCTTTAGTTTACTTTGTGATTACTTGAGCAAATTTCTCATACTCTAGGGCATAATCAGCTGACATGACGGAACCAGCTGGTACAGTTGGACGAGCTGAATTTATATTTGTTTTTATGTTAGGTTTGCGATCATCATACGGGTTTTTCACATCTAAGTTTCAGGTACAGTTGTTCATTTTGATTAATGGGCTCCGTGATACTTAATTTAGATATTCAATTTGGAATATCTATTTTAATGAGGACGATGTTTACTAGCATAGAGTAAGTAAATACTAGTAGCATAGAGTACTCTATGGTACTAGTAAGTAAATAAATAATCGCTGAATCAGTTGGAATAGATCTAGTAATTAGACCGTATTCAATCGTCCCTGGTTTCGTAGTACAAATCTCATCACATCGCCTTCGTATCCCTTTTCCCATTCTCTGTGAAATACTGTTCTACAAATTCATGCGGAAGGATGTGGCATTGAATGATCGAACAACTCAGACGATTCGCTTCGCATTGAGGTACTACCGGCTCCTGCACAAAGATCACAGCGGCATTTCCAGTAAACCTTCAAATTCGTTCCACAAACAAAAGTTCCCTCGTGAACCATGCGGCAACCTCTGACTACGAACACTTTTTCCTTACTGTGAACGTGTCATCGCTTGCAGGAAAATGCACATGATTTACACACCAATGCAATAAACTCACGAGTGTTTCAGGTTGATTCCTCAGAGTAAAACATAATTCCTATTATTTCAACTTCAAAATTTAACAACAGCTTTCTGCGTAGCAATGAAATATGTACTCGATTCTTTGACAGTTTATTCCATTGATATTTCATGTTCCTTTCCGACGCTAAACCTCTCCACATAATCGCTATGTAACTTTAATGATCATCGCTTTGTGACGTGCTCATGAGTACATTGACTCAACCATATATCCGGCCGAAGGTTTAACGACTTTTTGGGTCACTCATTGACGTAACTCTTGACTCATTGACGGATTACGAAATTTACGATAGTTTCCTTTGCATTTGGAGGACAACTTAGAAGTTGTTGGTACTTCTGAGAGCTTTGTAAATCTCTCCTCTGATCAAATGGCAGCTCAGTCCTTCAAAAATTCTCCGTATTGAAATAACAAATGCTCAACGTCATCCATTTATCATTGTGCAATCGCTGTATATGCGTAGTTGTGTATGCAGCTTTTTTATGCATTTTTAATTCGCAATATCTCAAATAGAATTTTTTATTATACTTCATCCTTGAGATCTAGGGCGCTGCTAGTTATTTGAATTTAAAAAAACCTGTATTTACAGTTTTTCGTGAGTAATAATTACTATACGTGAACATTTTTGCACAATGATAAACCTCAATTGCCACATTTTTGTTTAAAATTAAAATTGGTAAGCCTTTGGGATGGGTAGGTAACTATATCTTTCATCCTGGTCACAACAATTACTTTTATGCACTTTTCGACCGTCAACGGGTACTGTGATAGACAAATATGCGTAAGTAACGCAATTATTCAATTGTTGTTGTTAAAGTGTTAAACTTTCATTAATTCCTTCCAAAATATATGCTAAGCACCTGTTCATATGCTTAACATCTGTCCTCAGCACATGCTTAGCATCTGTCCCCAGCATGTACTCAGAAGCGCCATTTTCCATATTGTTAGAGGATATTCTCAGCATATATCTTTGTCTCGAAAGCATATTCTGAGTATATTCTAGGCACATGATTTTGCTGAGTGGAACCCTTCGGTGTAACGCCTTCTGTCATTTCCGTCAGACAGCTCCCTACCAGCAAACCCTATTCCTATGTCACTGTATGTATCCGGCTGGAATTATAGCAAACGAGAAAGGGTGTGAATGATAGCGTGGCACTCACAAATCGTACCCTGGCTATGGGAGCGCAGCCAAACGGACAAGCAGGCAAGTTTTTGAGGCCTCGAGGTGGCATCCACATCACGGACCTTTCTCAGCGATGGGTTGCTCCCCCATTTGGGCTGATTTTTCGTTGACGACCCACGCAAGAACCAGAATAAAGATTTGAGTAATAATTTGAAGAATTAAACATACGGGTATGGAATGTAAAGAAGGATATGCAACAAGGAAATAGAAGAAGTTTTGCCATACAGTGGAGTTGATGGAAATGAACGAGCAGCTGCGGGGGTAATAATTTTGATCGGATCACAATGGAGAACCAAAATTGAATCCAACTGCTTTGTCAATGAATCAATTTTAACACTAAATATTAGAATAAAGGGGGCTTCGTGAAATTTCTTGGCGTATATACTCCAGGAGAGGGAAAGATCAAATAATCGGAGGATTTTGTAACTATATTTACAACACCAAAACGATTTAACAAATAAAAATGATTAAGTTATAATATCAGGAGATTTGAACGACAGCGTTGGAAAATTCCTATTGCCTCACACTTTTGGGAGTAATGGATAATATGTAAAGAAGAAAATTGGTCAATATAATTACTAGAGATTGCAACAGGTAATGTTTTCAAAGTTACCAATTCTTTTTTCCGCCATAAAGTAATTCATAAGTAGGTATTCATGATCAGCTGGAGGAAGCAAATCTATAAATGATTATGCACTCACTAACAATAAATCCTCATCATATGTTAAAGACAGTGGAGTAGTGTAAAGTCATGCATACAATAGAGACACTATGGGCAAGGAAAGCTGTCTTCAGAGCAACACCAAGACAACGTGTGATGTCAGGAAAGGAAAGGTTTCCGATAATACCTATAAAGTTATTGCTAAAAAGGCATCTTTATTATTCACATTAATCTCATATCTGGCGTTATTAATGCGAATTTGAAATTTTAGACGAATGTATTAACTAAATTTAATAGAATAACCGATATTAAAAACTGAGAAGTCGTCGTCAGATATCAATTATTCATATTTTAAATGAGGAAGCACAAAGACGTACGTTAACGGTAAAAAGTTAAATTTACCTTTTGAAAAATATTTGGTTTAACAATTAAAGTAACTATAAACATACTAGCATCAAAACCAAAATTAATAATCATAGTTGCACCGAGGAATGAAAGATAAATAAAGGTGTAAAACAGTTGTCCCCCTTTCAACCCCTTCTGTAGATAGATTTGAACTCTCAACCCCCTTGCTTTTCAAGATCAGCTCTGACTCTTAGGCTATGGAGGCTAATAAAAAAAACCGCCCGAACAGGGACTTGAACCTTGGACCCTCAGATTAAAAGTCTGATGCTCTACCGACTGAGCTACCCGGGCTCAGTGAAGGTGGAGGTAGTGTTTGCCAAAATATTGGTTTTCGGAGATCGCTGTGGTGTAGTGTCCAGAATACGTACGGACTTCCCATCCGGAGGGCCCGAGTCAAGACAGAAAAATCTCGGTACTACGAATACAATTAAATTCCCGATGTAAAATATATATTGTTATTCTGACCTATGCGAAGTATATAAAATACAACTACTGCAATACACTAATCATCATTTAAACTTATGTTGACAAAACCGCGATAAGAAAAATGTAAAATATAGAAAAATGATTTTGGTTAGGGGGCCAATAAATTTATTTTCGAATATCTAAATATTGCGGGGATGGGCCCTGTCAAGAAGGCTGCCGAACGTGGTCAGCGACATAAAACGAGGGATGGGAATTTAAACCCCTAATTAACATCCTCAGAATGCTATTTTGCAATCAAGCTTGTGATTCTTGTCCACAGCGCTAGAGAACCTCAAGAATAGCCGCCATTTAAAGGTGATCAGTTGATCACTCCATCTTTCCACATGATACTTATAGTACGTAACGATTTTGGGAAGAGGTAATGTATACAATTAAAAGCCAATGTCCGGGCTGGGATAGAGAGAGGTGCAATACTAATGATTGAGAGACAACGGCTCAACTGATTTCGATGGTTTTGGTGTCAGTTTATTTTGTATAGCAATACCTACCGATTCAAGCTTGTTGGTCGCGTCCACATTCAATTATTGGTGTATTTCAGCCACAAAGTTTCTGAAAACGATTTGTAGTGCTGCCGTCTTTCTGCTTGAGCTTCCATTTTCTTAAGGAGGATCCGCCGCGACTGTGTGATTCAAAACAAATACTAGATTCCACATTTTTTATATTTTGTCCAAAAAATTCTGCTTTCGCTGATGAAATGCGCTACCTATAGAAATCCAAAAGTAAGGTAAAAAAATTGCGGACTATTCCACGAATGTATTTTCAATAAGCACTTTTTTCAGCCATAGGAGCCGACTGCAGCGCCATTGCCTGCGAATTACCGCATTTTCATTTCAATTACGGCAGTAATTCCTTAATAATTATAAAAAAATAAGGTGGTAAACTGCCTATATTTTCTTTTTATTCAATTTATCTGGATTATTTCCTTCTCATAAATAGTTTACCGCAAAAATGGCATTTATATTTGATGGAAAAATACTATTTTCCCCCGTGTTTCTCGCAATCACCCATTGGACACCATGTAATTTCAAGTTCAATTATAGAATAAAATAGCGCGGAAAAGTATTATTATTTTGTTGTTCATATCAGATAGAAGACAACTTTTTTACAAGTAGACAGAATATGAATAAAATGACATTTAAGTCATTTGACGGTAGAACCACCTAAACTCGTATTTCAACCAAAATTTCAAATATTTTCCCTCCACATGCATTTCAAATACCCCTAACCAGCTCCAACCCTGGTAACTCTAGCGTGATAAAAAAGTTTACTAGGATTGGCGCTAACTTGCGGTCACGTGGTGAAATTCTTACTATACTAATAGCATTCGAGTGACCAGCGTAGAAAGCTAATAATAACGGCTGGAATTAGTGGTAATAGCGCCAGTGAGGTGACTCACGTTCACAACTTTGGAAGATAAAAAAAGTTGATTTGATTAACAAAAATCTAGTGCACCTCTCGGTTATACCTTAAGATTGCTTGCAAAGCAGCATCATTGCTAATTGGTGCGTTTGATTTAGGACTCAATTTATTTAAACAATATTATACTTTCGACTAATTTAAACTCAAAACTCAGACATTTATAGGGGTTTACGGAGTTGAAAAAAGCTTCATTTTTATAACACCCAGCTAAAGCTCGTAATCAGGCAACGCCTAAATATTTGCCAGAATGAAGTTTTTTATGAATATATTTAATTTGCTGCTCTTTAATACTCATTTTAAAATTGGCCAACCCATGTTCAATCCTGAGGCTTGGAAACGATATTAAATAATTTATTACTGTTGGCACCAAGAGGACTACGGTTTGGCGTCATAGTTGTCGACATCCTCTGCACTATTCGAAGTGTAGGTGCTGCTTACTTGTTCCCTTGTTGATATAAATTGTTGGGTGAAATTTCCAGAGACTATTGCTTCCAGAGACTATTGCTGTTATATATTTACAGAGACTACATCTACGAAGTACCGTGTAAGCCACCACTAGGGTGTGCGGCACGGGGTGATTCCACACCAGGCATAAAGCTCTCGTCCCAGCACAAGTCAGAACCTCGCACGCTCCCCCTGGCGCTAGGCGCAGGCCAAAAAGCAATCAGGAGAACAGTGCGCAGTCCAACCTGAAACTGGGAGAGTGATACGTAAATGAACATGCAAACATGCAGAACAATGCTATACACACATCTAGTGGTTAATATTACTAATACTTCGAATTCATAACTATTGCTGTCATACAATATCATTTATTCGTTAGTGTCCCCCTTGAGTAGATTTATAAATGAAAGAGAAGAGAATCCATTGTTGCAATGTTTATCCGTCGTATCGATTTAAACATTCATCATATCGATTCTAACATTTATCGTTGCACAGTGTTTGTTTTTGCCTATAACAATTTAAATTGTGGGGATTTTTCCAAATCCTACAGAATTTGTTAAAAAAGTTACAGTACATCTTCAGTTATTTTAATGATGAAATTGTAAGGTTTGAAGAAAAATCATACATGCTCACTTCCCATAAGACCAATGTAAAAATACTCAAACTTTGAATGCCCGTATTTCTGTAAAGCGGGCTTGAAAAAATTACTCTAATGGAGTCTTAGGTAAATTAGGAGCTCTCAAGTTTGATGACTTAAAGCTGATGATGTTGACTATGAAAATAATAAGCCAAAACGCCAATACTTCGAATGCTTCTTTTACATTACTAGCTTTCCACGCTAGTAAGTCGAATCCTAGTACGAATTTCGCCTTGTGATCGAAAGTAAGATGCAACCCTAATAAACATGTTTACCACGCTCGAGTTACTATAATAGGGTTGGCGCTGGTTAGTGGAATTTGAATTGCTTTTGAACGGAAGTTAGTTGAAATCGGTTGTTGAAATACGAGATAAGAAAGTGGAGGTTCAAGCAGAAAGACGGCAGCACTACACTGAAAGGGAAATTGAAGTTCTCCTGTACTTCCTGCCACGCCAGCAAGTCCATTCAAAGGAGTATGCATATATGAAATTAGCATTCTAGACAGAATCTGAAGCGGTTTTCGGGCATTCCTCCTCGTTAAGTCCATTGGTGACAATAGTTTGACCAGCCATATTCAATGTTCCTGCGGAAAACCCTAAATAGGGCAGACGAGAAGATCCATTCGGAGCAGAGTACGAGAACATGAATGAGCTATACCGAGAAGAAGCAGTTCCGTCTCTCCTCCGTCTTCGAACACGTCTGGCAGGAATCTGTGGACATCAGATTCATTGCAATGAAAGCTGCTACTACCCCAGATTAATCCGGGAAGCCATTGAACTCATCAAACACTAAAAAAAACTACAGCCGGGAGGACGGATACAATCTACCCAGTGCCTGGAAGAGAATCTTCAAATACGAAATGCGGGAAACCATCCCGTCAATCCAGGGGCGGATTAAGGTCGTTGTTTAGGGGAAGGGGGGGGGGGCGATTCACTACTTCCCTCGGCGCCTGGGGGGGTATGCAATACATCTCAACTAAATGGAGGTCCGGGTGGACTTCCCTCGGAAAATTAAAAGAAATGAAGCGCTTGGAACGTAGTTTTGGTGGGACTATATTAGATCTAAGAGATGCGATAAATTATTGAGTAAATCTATCTAATCACATTTGAAAAACGTAAAAAAACAATGTAAAGAATAATATTCTTGTGAAGATACAGGCCTACCGGGTTTTACGCCGCGTTGGTCCATGTTTCCTCGGACGACAGTTTCGGCGGCGTTTCAGTTGGCTTCTTCAGAACGGTGAAGTGAAGATGCAGCCATTTTTCGTATTATATATCTCACCCGTTGGAGTCAGGTCTAACGCTTGAGATATATAAGACGACGAATGGCTGCACCTTCACTTCACCGACCAGAAGAAGCCGACTACAACACCTACGAAACTGTCGTCCAAGAAAACATAGACCAACGCAGTGTAAAACGCGGAAGACCTGTATCTTCCCATCCATCAACCCGCGGCAGCCTACTCAAGGATTTTGAACTCCTTGAAAGAAATCTTCTTTAATGCCGTACAAAATGAAAATTGGTTGGAATGAAATAAAAATATAAGTACATATTCAGAAAATACTATTTTCCTATAATATTTTTATAATTTTTTATAATACCTAGCAACGAAAACGCAGTAATGCTCGGAAGTTACCGTCATTCGTCAAGGGCTCTTCCAATGATAATGCACCGTCGCGTCGTCCCGATGACCTCTGAATGGTATGTTCTGACGGCCAAGAAAATCACATTTTTAAGTATCAGCTTCAGATTTTCTCTATTTTCCTTGATTTTCTTCCTTCTGTAGCTGTCCAGTTGGCTTGTGTTTTGATTTTCAGGTTTTTTGTATTTTTCCAGAAAATTCAGGGCCAATTGGGCACTGCACCTTTGTGATACACTGTGTGTTGATGGCTTTCCAGATCATCTAGTTTCCCTAGCAGCTTTGAAAACTTTAACGGCTCTGTAACGAGGGAGTTAACTGAAAATTTGTACCGCAAGCTGTCGTTGATTGGAAATAAAAGGGCAATACCTACAAAAACATCCATTCATTGAGGGAGAAACCACAAGCCAAGGGTACTTTTCAAGATGTTCTATTCTCACGTAACGACGCTCTTCCGTGGTTCCCTTCCTATGATTTGAATAGGGATACTTGTTGTGGCTTGTGGATGTCCAAGGGCTTTCCAAAAGTTCTGCTATTTTCCTATCATCAGGTCTTTCCTTTCCTGGTATAATGAAGAGACCTGCATCACAGTTGAAATTCCAGCCAAAGGAAGTGAAGAAATTGAAGCTTCAGTCGATGTTTCGTGGCTACGTGGAGGGGATTGTAAAAGGACCATGGACTCAGCTTGAGTCTCATTGTCAGTTGTGCATCATGAAGGCATGGTGTTAGCAAATTGTGTATTTTCTCCTGCTGCTTCTGGCGTCTTTTGTTTTTGGACACGAGAGAAAAAGCTTCGAAGGTTCGCAGAGGCACTATTAGTTTTCCGCTTTGTACCAGGCCTACTAGAAGAAGACGCCTGTAAACAAAAGTGAACCTTAGCCATTCCTTCTGCGACGAGTAGCAAAAAACATTTTAAACGTATCTTTTTTTCACCCTATTGCGTAATACTTGAAAATTATTTTGCTTTACTTAGAGAGTCCTCAATTTTACTGCTATCAAATGGACAAGGGACAAAACTACGGTGGGTGGGCCTCTTACAGCATTTCTATGATAACACAATGAAAATGAAATTCCAGTAAATAGGTGGGTGTTCAATTCCTTGATCAAAAAGCAGATAAATAGCAATGGAGGCTAATGTGGGCCCGAGCTTGAAGCTGGCCGTCCGACCCTTAAAGGCGAGCGCGAGAAAGCGCAAATGAGTTATGTCGTAATTAACCGACTGAACTTACCATCTCTGGCTGAAAGGTTGATCTGCACGTCAGGTATATCACAGATTAAAGGAAAAAGGACGTAGGGTCCTAAACATGTGAAGAACTCTTGAACTTGTCACTCACTACAACTGAAACAATACACTCGCTATTAATAGAGCCGGGCAACTGACATGTCGCGACGTGCACGAGAGCGGAGGGTGTCGCATAGTAGGCAATGCTGAAGGAGGGCGTGAAGACTGTATTCCCCTCTCGCAGACGCACTACAGCTCAACTGCCCAAACTCGCGGCACTGTTCTCTGCATACATAGTAAATAGGTGCATATAGGTCTGCATACATAGTATAATATCTTATAACTATTCCGTTACGGCACTAAAACTTTCACAACACTGTTCATCAAAAGGCCTACAAAAGTACAATTGCGAACATCGAGGATACTGTGTCTGTTTAGACAAGCGGCTTTTAGATATTTTCCAATTATCTTTAAACATTGTGTATTGAGCTGGTGAAATAAAAACTTGCATTGGAGAACCACCTTAATGATTACCATCTTTTCTATTTTCCCGGGAATTATGGGGGGGGGGGGGGGAGGCGGCCGCCCCCCCTTAATCCGCCCCTGCGTCAATCATAGCAATTCCTGCGACTCACAATCAGACGCAGCTATGTGGGACGGACCAGAATAATGCATCGGCACTTCAGATCGTGAGGGTTATGCATGTCACGCGCTTTTACCTCCCGCGGTCTCCGACGTAGAAATAGCCTGGCGCAATCAATCGTGAGGGTATCCCTAGAACATGTAGTACCGCACTCAGCCGCTGGATTGCTCTCTGATATTTTTTTGCTGGGAGCCAACTGTTCTCGTGTATTTGGAGTGTCATGACAAAAAAATGACAGGGGTATGGCTGGCGAACTGTTGTCACCAATTGACTTCACGCGGAGGAACGCCCGAAAACAGCTTCACATTCAAACAAACGCCGCGGAAATCTTCGAATCAACATTCTAGGCAGATATGAAATGTGAATACTGTTCAGTACTGCTGGAGGCGCATAAGTTTGTTCAGTTGTTTTTTTTAGTGATTCATTACTCTTCATCAAAGGTCACTAGTGATTCTACTACGGTAAAATGGAAATCCTATCAAACGTGACATAACACTACAAATACCGCATTTGTTGTCGTTGCAAATCTAAGGAATTCGAGGTACGCAGTACGTAGTTTGGTTTCGATTGACGGGAACACCAATGTCTCACATTACGCACACCTGCTCTAAATTCTGATAGATACAGTGGTCTCAGCAGTGGGACTGTGATACCTACTCTGGGGTGAGGGGAGACATTTTTCATTTAGCGACGCCGCCGCCGAGCAAATGGATGACACACGCTGTTTACTGGGCGGGATGAGTGCTTATATCTCTGAAAGATGAATGGCTGCCGCTCGTTTCAAGGCGATTCCCGCCAGGAGGCAGGCACTCACTGCACGCCTTCAGTCGTCACTTGTTTGTTTTCGGACTGCCGAGCTGCTCTTCCCGCGATCACATAACGTGAAAGCCGTATGACGCGAAATTCAAGGAATATTTTAAGCCAGGAGCTTTCCGAGGAATGTATCATCATCCCAACAGAATTTTTTTCCACGAGTATAACGATATGACTGCTCGTAACTTCTTCGCATGACATTGGTGACTCCCTCCGTCCATTTCATCTACATCTACTAAATATCCTGCAAGCCATCTCAAGGGTGTGTGACAGGGGGAGAGTAGTTACCAACATGCATTATCACACTATACCCTAAAGTTAGTGTAACTGTGACTATTGATGCAATAGTATAAATCGCTAATGTTTATCACGAGGCGAAACCTCACAAGCATGCACTATACATATGCTACCTATGTTAGAGAGACCGTTTGTATTTATGTATTGTACAACTACATAAACGGACAGAGATTCAAGAGTTATGCTGAAAACATGCACGGCGTGCTGTTAAGTACTACTAGGTAGCAAATACGGATACAATTATAACGGCTATTACTACTATTACTGCTAAGAGTTATACTACCTATCGACAAACCTAGTTAATAGTCTCATCGGCAGCTGTTATGGTCTCTTATCGTTCGCGGAAAAAATGACATTTTAAATCTGTCGGTACTGCTGTCTAGTTCCATAATTTTATTATCATTGTCTGATCTACCGTAGTATGTCAGATTTATCGTCATTATTGTTCGATATCTCCATTAATTTCAATCTCTTTTGCTCTGCAGCTGTTGAGTATCCATGCTTCCCATGCATATAAGAGCATGCTCCAAATAGTAAGTATATATTTTAATAAAGTGCAATCCTTAATTCCAAGCTTGTATTGCATGCTGTTAGTGAACTCTTCTTTTGGTAGAATGACTTCTCGTCTATGGCTGCCCTCTACACTATAACTGTATAGCTTTTTCCATCACTGGTGATCATATTTCCTAGATATTAACATTCTAAAAACCGCTTCTTTTATACCCCAATTTTGAGAAGCTGTAACGACTTCCATGGACTCGCCGACAGAAGCTCAAAACGGAATATCGAAAATAAGAGAAATTACGTCATTAATTATAATTTGCTATTTTGTTCAATCGATAAGCTTTAATGTTCAAATTTCTCCCATTACTTAATGCTTGACAAAAATTAGGTCAGATTTGAAAGTCTTTAATTGGGAATTTCTTTCAGAAATGAAATATTTCATTGTGGATGATGATCCTTCCTCAGAAGGATAGTGCAAATCACAGCGACAATTGGGAATGTTCAGAGTTGTAGGTATATCTTCATAATATTTAAGGTAACACCAATCATACGTTCTCATATTCTGATAGTTTAAGCCTCATGCGTAAAAACATAAGAAGGTAATTTGGTCTCCTTGAGCAAAACCTGCATGTGTTTCGTCGCGGCGTGATCATATCCCATACTCCACAGCTCAATACGACCTAGCCATAACATTTAGCAATCATTGTGGTTTGACGTCTCATCGATACTATCACAGGTATGTTGTTTGAAATTTGATCCCCTTAATCTGGTGATAACGTAAATTTACCATAATCGGTGAATATTTTACTTAAGATCTTTGAAACTATAGACACGGGCCATATGCAGGACTGAAAGCATCTGGTTTTACCATTTTTTTTCTAAAAAATACATCCTTTTTTTTGTTGGTGGGACATGGCAAGCTTTTAATTATCTGTAAGTGAAGGTGCGGAATTGTCACCAACAAAATTATTTCCCAGCTACCCGGATTGTTTCATATATCTAATCGTTATGTTCAATTCTTGAAATGTGATTTCATATCTGTGCATTGCAATGTTAAATGGGATTCGTCATGCTCTTTCCTTATCATACTGTTTGATGTTGTGTCTATTACTTTATATTCCATTATTCTTAATGAAAAATGTGTAAGCAATGCGATTGATAATCTATGTTGCCTGTTTTAATTTCTCAATCCTTAATGTGTGATCTTAAATCTGTGTACTGTTACCCTAATTTTCACATGTTATTTATTCTCTTATTCATTGATTATTGTTGGTTTGTATGGGGTGTTCCATACTGAAATTTGCATGTAGTATTGCTGTCACCATTGGCCCCATTTGTTGTGGCATGTAATAATATTTCAATGTTCCAGGGGACTTAAGTCCCAGAACAATAAAGACTGTTTTAAATTCAATTCAATTGTGGACTAATGCACTATAATCGTGTGTATAATATCTACACACTGTACTCGGCAAGCCAACTCAAAGGTAAATGGCAGCTCAGGGTAAATTTTCAGCAAAACATGCAGAGTACACAAAATAACAAAAAAAAATTTAGGAACTAAACGCGTCAATATGTCAAACACACATGCATGCATTGTGGGAAGATACGAATTAGAATTCTTGAAAATAATTGGCTCGTGAGATGTGACGCCAGCACTGATTAAGTTATCGATGAAAAAAATCATTTTGCAGTAATTCGACAAATTAATTCAACTCATTATCTACTTATCCAATACAAATGGAAGCTAGTCTCGAGTTGATTGTGAAAAATAACACGTCTTAAGGCCGTTCAAATATTTAATTATATAAATTATGCTCGTGTTCAAATCGTCTGGATTATGTCTGATTGTGAGTTCGCAGAATGTTTTTGACTTCGTCCGAAAAAAATACATGAGGTCGTAAAAAAATTTCAAAAGGGTTTAAAACACTAAACTGAGACCATGGATTGTGGTTTACATCCAAGTTGTGGTATTTGATGACTTGATAAGGTTGGCACTGATGGAATTGTGTTGCATCGGACACATTTCATTTTTTTATTTTTTTTCATGGAAATTCGTGTGGAATCGTTTTATTATCGTGTTAAGGAGGTTCATTGGTTTCACTAAACGTAAGAGAATTCGACGAAACTTGCTGGAAGCATTACTTATGTTGTTTTATATCTTCCTGATTTTTTTCAGAATTATTTACCGCAGATTACTTAAGATATTTGATCGAGAAGTGGACAAAAAATTACATGGGTTCTTATGGGAACACAAGGTACGAGTAAGTTAATTCATCAAAAAGAACCTTTTTATAGTTAAGAATAATACAAACAAAAAAAATGAAAATAAAGTATGTTAAACGATTTTCACACATTATTCTATTGATAATTTAAATTATTGTTGTTTTTCTTATTCTTAACTAGAAAACGATCTTTTCGATGAATAAAGCTAGTCGCACCTCGCGTTCCCATAAGAACCCATGTAATTTCATGCCCACTTCCACATCAAATATCCTAAGAAATCTGCAGTAAATAATTTTGAAAAAATTCAGATAGCTTTAGGAAAACATAACTAATGCTTGCAGCAAGTTTCGTCGAATTCCCTTAAGTTGAGTGAAACCACCGAACGTCCTTAAGTCATCGTGATATGTAAAAGAAGTAAAAACAGTAGAGATTTTTATCGTAATGGATTCCAAGAAAGCTCGTCTCTTGATTGATTGATGAATCTATTGATGTCATTAAATGCTCTATTTTCCTATCGGTTTCCACAGGAGCTGCACAAATAAATCAATAACTGAGGACGGGAGTGTGTTGAGAAGCACTCGAGTCGTTTTCTCGAAGAAGAACATGTCGTATCTCTTCTCAGAAAAACAGTGGCATCAACAGACACTTCGCATATTCACCGTACTGGATATATCATAATCTGAGCAAAGGATTGAGGGAAAGATGTGGTAACTCAGAGAGGATTCAAAACTAAACAACAGTTAAAAACGCTCTCCTTTCTGAAAGATAGAAATTATATTTTACCTCTTAAGTTCATGGAATTGTCTTTTTTGATTGTTATGCTTATCTCTCCTATGAAGTGCAGTTTCTCAGAACCTTCATGATATCTGAGTGATAGAAAATATATCAGGCCTCCGGAAATTTTGGGTTAAATAAAGTGCAATAGAAGACTATATGAATTCATGGTATAAGCAGGCAAACAGGGCAATAGTTTACTCTTTGATTCGATCAGTATCTGTTATTACGGATACCGTTTTGGAATGATGTATAGAATGACTATTCTCCGATGAGCTGAAGGTACATGGCGTGAAGGAACCCCAGAGTTTTAAATTTATTTGCTAAACTTAATGTTTCGAAACCGTCTCACTCATCAATGCACATTCGAACTGAAAATTAGGCCCATAGAACTCATAGTAAGTCATAGAAAAAGATAGGATGAAAGCAAACGGATAAACTGACATTGCTCTGAAGAGTTATCTCCAGCACAGTTTTTAAAATTGAATGACAGGAAACTTCTGTAGTGAAGAAGTTAATGTTCCCCGTATCAAGTTTTAAATTTACAATATTAACCAAAATTCAAACGGGTTGTATTCGTAGTGGTGTCATCTTGGTACATACATTATACCATAGAGCACCCTAACCACATAATAACCTTGAAGCCACCTCTCAAGGGAGTGTGGCAGGGGGTGACTTACCACCGATATGCACTACGCGATACCCTTTTAAAGTTAAGGAAACTACGACACAACTAATTCACTAACAAATTACCACAAATACTTGTCAGGAGGCGAAATTTCACTAGCATGCACTACACATTATAGGTATGTTCATATGTTGGAGAAACTATGCATATTAATGTATTTTGCGACTTCGTAAATTCACAGAAATACAAGAGTTATGCAGGAAACATGAAAGATTATGCATATGTTAGTACTACGTTGGTGATTAAGAAACAAGCATATATGTGAGAAAACCAACTATTTAGCTGCACTACCTGTCGTAAAACCTAATTTAAAGTCTCATTGGAAACTAAGAGTATTATACTCAAACGAAAAAAACATATAGATTTTTACTGTTGCGATGCTTATGTTATCAATCAGAAGTATTCGTGCATTGACAGTCGCGTCGGACACTGATCGCTCTTAGATCGATCGCGGAATCGGCTCAGCCAATAGGATGGGGCTAAACAGGATGGGGCTTGTCAGATCGACCTGAGAAGCGATTCGTGTCAGCCTACCTTTACCTTCCAATTACCAGGCAGTCTGAGATTTCAGATCGACCCGAAGAGAGCGGATTGCGGGGCTCTTCCTTCTCCTTTTGGTTGCCGATATAAAACAAAACATAATCGATATCATTTTATTTTGAGAAGGAAAGAGAGAGATATATGAGTTCAATAATGACACCTGAAAAAGCGAGAAGATTAAAGTTAATCCAGACTATGGACTAGTAAAACATGACGTCACGAACAACTGTTTCCCAAGGTATTTTTCTCAAATAAATTCTAAGTCAATCTAAAAAACTCAGGAAAATGTTGTTTGGTAAATAATTTGACGTCACGACTTAACCAGGTCATTAAGATCGATAGTTCAGTATTTTCAGTCCGTTTTGTTTAACCAGGTAATCTGAACTACCTCAATTTAATGCCCCGTTTGTATTACTAACCTTTTTACTATGGTAATCCATTATAAGGAAGAGAATTAGTGATGTGAATGCCACGGTTGGCACAGACCATGGTAACGTTTTACTCTACTCGGATAAACTTAACACAGTTAACTCTCTGCAATAGTTTTTTCAGTAATCCGAATGCACGTTAGTAATAACGATCATGTGATCAATTGTCATAGTCTTCAAGTGACCGATAGGCGGAGAGAGACAAATATATGGTCCTCATTAAAAGTAGTAAATACCAGTAGTAGTTCCATGGTGATCAAAGAAAGGTGCGAATGCGGGAAAAACTTACGAACGGTTTGTGCTATGGTAAGAAATTCAACAGATTCAGGCGAGATATCATGGAAGTTCTTCATAATATTAGAGAAACAATTGCACTTTTCCACAAATTGCTGTAATGTGTACAACGCGTTTCGGCTCACAGAGCCATCATCAGGTACAAGAATACATTTTACACATCAGGTACAAGGTTACATTTTCTTGTGCCTGATGATGGTTCTGTGAGCCGAAATGCGTTGTACACATTACAGCAATTTGTGGAAAAGTGCAATTGTTTCTCTTATACTAGAAGCAAGAAATACTAACGGGATATGTACGGCGGCTTTGTACATGACAGTAGCAAAGATTTTAACACGACAGTAGGTAGTAGTGGCACTCCGATAGAACTTGCAAGTGGCACTCCGATTTGTAAAGCACGTAATGCTACGATAGGGGGTCGATATAGGTAGAAATCGACCGCGGTTCGCACTTGCAAGGAAAATACTGGCTTCTACTAATTGCCGGCAAGTGACATTTCGATTCTCCGACAACATTTTGCATCGCATTCGGTGGAATCCTGGTCACATGACTGCAAGCAGGGATTAAAAATGTACAGAGCGAATAAATTTGTTGGAGGACGACTCATTATTACATGTGTAAATATTTATTTTTCCTGGAAATGTTTTTCGCGTTAAATATAACACAAAGGTAATACTGCTCTGGTGTTGAAAAGTAAGAATTACAAATTATTATCACATTTTCTACGCTTTTTAGTTGTACCAACATGTAAATTTAATGTAAATTATACAAATTTATAAAATCCACGAATATTTTTGGGACTTGAGCAGTGCGATAGATACTCAATGGTTGGTGAAAATAATCGATTTTAGGAATCGCCATTTTCTTTGTTTAATTCCGACATTCATTTCTTTGGGAGAAAACCGGAAGTAATGTGTAGGATACAAATCCGAAACATTACTACTTCTATGGATTCGACATCTCAAAAGCCCATAGTCTCTAACTGCTAAAACGTACTACTTATTTGCTTGCAATGTAAATCTTCTAACTACTTACTAGTAGTACTTCCACTGTGCAAGTCTATCTCGTCATACCACGCTAAGTACTTCTCCGCTCGCCATACTCTGCCCCCCATACATTCAAAGCATTCTCCATCTTTCTCAAGAGCAACGTCTTCAATCTTTTCATATCCTCGTTCCTCCAAGTTCGTTCCTCCGAACGCCTCAGAACCACGATCCGTCAAATGAGCCCTCGCCAACCGTTTCTTTCCGTCTTTTCTTAACAGATAGGTAGGCACCGCTCTATAAAAGCTTCTTTCGCTGACGGAAGTCTCCTCCCTCGATATTTAGTAGCGTAACCATTTTCGACTTAATTGCTTCCCAAACAAGTGAAATTGTTTCACCTGGCACAACAAGATAACGTTTCGTTGTTGGAGAGGCGTGCAGTTGAGTGACTCAAGGCGTTTGTTAGGCTTAAGAGTGTCCAGGGATGGTGACGGAAGATTAACTGCAGGAACGAGTGGTAAGAGGGTAAAAAAAACTTAATGAGTGAACATTTATGTAACTTATATGTGCAACTAGAAACCCATTCTATCAGTGATACTATGCATACATGATTACAAAGCTTGATGTGTATTCAAAATGTTAGTAATGGTCAAAATAAGTTTTTGTGCTTAGGTTTCAATCCTAGCATTGATGACTAAAAGTAATATATTGAAATAATGGCAAGGCCAACTATGTTTAAATCCACAGAGTATTTTATTGGTACAACTAGTTTCAACGCTACGGCGTCATCATTAGTTACAAGATGATGACGCCGTAGCGTTGAAACTAGTTGTACCAATAAAATACTCTGTGAATTTAAACATAGCTGGCCTTGTCATTATTTGAAAATGGACTTCCACAAAGTTACGCCAGAACGGACTGAATTCATAACACTTTGATATTTATAATAAAACACCAAAAATCGAGATCTTTAGAGGCATCAGTGATAAAATAGGGGGGAAGGGACGGAATATAAAATGGAGACAATACAGGGGAAGGTAAATTAATTAAAAGAAAAGATTTTGTACAAAGGTAAAAGTAGAGAGGTGGAAGAGGTTAAATCAAAATAAGTAATTCCAATGGACTCTTCACGCAATAGGTTTGTAAGATGTTCACGGTGACCCATGTGAGGCATAAAAGACGACGAAGCACACTCACTCCCTCTTCAATTCAAAATTTACAACTAGTGACCATATTAGCACTCTTAACTTATAGGCTATTCCAAAGGTAGCCCACTAAAAGAGTCACTAAATTTACTATTTCGAGCTTTATTATCTATGGTCTAACCAGTACTCACAGAATATCTCACATCCCTGCTCAGCTCTCATACATCTATGTTAAAAGCGTTGTCCATATTCGCTCTTTGGTCGAATAACCTTTTTCGCCAAGAGAGTAGTGTACTATGTTTTGTGGAATTCGTCATTTGCCAAACACCTTTTCTGTAGCTATTAGTAGTACCTACTATGCAGATTTTGGTTTATCAAAAATGTTGCTTACAGAAGTTATTCGCCATCATTTAATGCAGAAGAGAGGTTGTGCCGAAAATATGCTATTTTTTCACTAACGAGCGTTACTAATTTATTTCAAAATAGGAATAATATGATGTGTTTTTCCGGAAAGGTATTTGAGGAGATCTCGAGAAAATTAGCTTCTCCTTCAACGAATGCATCCAAAAGTTGCAATAACGCTATATTTAATTTTTCAGAATGAATACGAAACATGTTTTCAACCAATGCCAACACTGGTATAACAGAATGTGTTCCAAATAGCATTTAACATTCCATGCTAAAAAAAACTAAACTAAAAAAGAGCGCATGCTGACAAGCCATAGGCTTAGCAGGACTTTATCTGTTAATATTCAAGGGGGAAATTGTAATTCATATCTGTTAGTCTATTTTATTTTAAACTGTAAAAATGACTGTAAAATGCATTTGTAAAATCAATAAAATGAAAATTTATTTTAAAAGGCATTTAATTAGCGTTATAAAACATCATGTTATATATAAATATTTCAAGATGATGCAATGACAATATATATCGACGTAATTTTTTTCACATGTGGGACCGATCTGGTGATATGTATTCTGCAAGTTATCACTTAAGCATACTCATCAGATCTTCAAGAGCCGAGATAGGCATGCAGCTAAATGTAATATCTGGATGACGTTCAAATCGTTAGACAGTAATTTTAGCGATACCCTGCGCTAGTCTTTAATAGTTTTACTCTGCCATCACCAGTCATATTGTGTTCCATTATTCCATAATAATTGTGGGTGTTAGATGGACCTTTGTAAGTTGAATGGAGTTCCAAAGAGTGACTTTAAGAGAAGGTATTCCGATTGTCAACTGTTGTGCTCGTCCACCTGGGACGTCTAATTGTGAAGTACTATTTAATATCTTTACATAAACCTCTACTTGCAATATCGCCACAGCAGACATTGTGCAACATTATCACGGGAAACGTGTGATCAGGCAATTTCGCTAACCTCTGTTGTAATGCATTAAGGTTTCCCAAAATAAATGGCTGAGTTCAATCTTAATTTTACTCGACGCTTAGAGACCACCATAACTTTAAACCTTGTTTTACACGGGGCACGTAATTGCACAATTATTATTATTATTTATTGACACATTACAATTACAGTTCATAGCATCATATACAGCTACATGTAAATTGGGGTCTCGTCAAAAGTAAAAACAAAAGTAAAAAAATATAAAACCATACATTAAAAATACACATTAAAAACATACGTACATTACATAAATTACATAAATAAGCAGCACTCATTCAGAAACTCATTCAACTTTTTTCAATCAACATAGACTTTATTTTTATTAATGCGTCTTTTGTCAGTTACCTGTTATTTGTATTAAGTTTTTCCATCATACAATTTTGAATTTTACTCCCATGTGATAGGCTGAGCTTTCAACAGCTTTCAATCGGTGCATTGGTATATTATATAGATGCTTTCCCCTTGTGTCATGATCATGTTCGATTTTATTTAGAATTAATAAGTTTTGATGCTCTATAACATATTTCATTATTTCATAAATACCCAATGAGGGTAATAAAATCAATTGTCTACGAGTTCACTTCGTGGAATGAATACATCTTGGTCAAAAATAAACTTCGTTATATTTCACACTAATTTAATTGTGTGGAATAATTTGTGTGGAATAAATTTGTGTGGAATATAACCAAGTTAATTTTTGACCAAAATGAGGGCAATGTCAACATTTTAAATTTTTTGAATAAGGGCCTGCATAATTCTCTTGAGTTGCTTCTAGTAATTAAACGAATGCATCTCTTTTGCAACCTGAATATTTTTTCCCATCCGCTTGCTATCCCGCAAAGTGTTTCTGATGTACGTACGAACGTGCATTTCAAATTTCATCGAGTAAAGCCGTGAATTGCAAGAACGCATGCGAGAATGCATGAACGCGAAATGGAAAAAATAGCCCCTGCTCTAATTCTAAAATTATTGCACGCCCGATTGAGAAAAACATGCAGTTTGAAGTCGTGCAATTTCGTGCCCCGTGTAAAACGGCCTTAACACGCGTGGTGGACACTGCGGAATACTTACCGGTGGCAGGGAAAGTCCTCCCAACGCGGACGGTTGTTATTTATGAACTTCAATGCCACGCCCGCGTGGGATACACCCCGTGAGGCCAACGAGCAGTGTAGCGTAGTAAAATCTTTTGCGTCACTTCGCAAAGAGTGAAAAACCCAGCTCTATTGAAAACGAACTGACCGTGGGAAGTTCACAAGCAATGAAGGTTCCCCCGTTTGCGCAAACCGTTAGCGCGATCCACGATATTTCACGGCAATAACGTGTTGAAGTCTCGCACAGATTTAATGACAATCAGCATTTTAATCCACTGCTCAATCATCGTCATTTTTCTCGGATAATTCACCGAAGACATCCAGGAATCCTCAAAAAATACTTCAGTGTTGTCTCTTAATCTACACCGACGAAAAACCGTGCAAGCCACCACCAAAGGGTGTGTGGCACGGAATGGTACTTGGGGCAGTAAATCTTTGTTCCACACCAGGCATGTCGTCCCAGTTCAAGGTCGAATCCCTCCTGTCCAACAGGCGAGCACCAATAAGCAGTCAGGGGAACAATGCGGAGCAAACCAGAAACTACAACTTAAATTATTTCTAAAAAGTCACATTTACATCCTTTGTCCTGTCGTCCAAAGGGTCTCTATGATAAATGAGTCTAATCCCCCTCTAATGTCAATCATTTAACTCCAACGCGACAAAACTGAAGGAAATGACTGAGGTTTGCCGATGAGTTCACTCACTGATTGCCTTTGCCTTGTCTCCTCATCACCTTAACCTCCCCCTAAAATGCCACAGGAATTATCCTACCTTTTGGCTAAGGTATAGGATATGTAGTATGTACACGCTTATACACCTTAGCTGTATCTTGAAAGTGGCAATAATTTACCACGACATGATTGATATCGAGAGTTAATAAGTTAGGAAGGTAAGTAGGTACTGAAATAAAAGTTCATACTAAATTCTGTACACACAAGATACTTTCGATACTCAATGAGCAGCAACGAATCCAGAAACTGTTTTTCATAACCTTTTCTACTGTTTTCCAACACCTGTACATTTGATTTACAGTGTTTCAATGTGTACTAACGGTATACTGTATGAACTAATGAATGATGCTAACGCTAATGAACTGTATACTAACGGTAAATGAGTTAATAAAATCGGATTGTAAGCAGTCTGTAAAGCAGATGTAGACGAAAGTAACTACCAATCAGAAAGAGAACTATGAATTCTGAGTAGTTCCTTGGACCCAAAGGTGATGCAAGGGTGCCTAATTTTCATATTGATGATTTATTATATTCATGCTTGTGTCCCAACCTGGCAATAAATGTTGACATGCTTTAGTTTTTAGCTCAATTAATAACAATGATATATTTATTTAGTTAGCCAACTAATAACTGTTAGGTACTATTTTCATCCATTACACAAATATGCTCTTGCCTCAGCTGAGTTCTCCGTAAATGCGCTCGGCAGAAATATTTTGCGGTTCCGTTTGCAGTTGCTAAATTAATTATGCGGAACAAGAAAGAAACTTTTTAATATTGGTGGCCTACAAAAACCATTTTGAAGATGGCTACGATTTCCTTCCAGAGTTCCTCGCATTATGTGACTGCTTGAAAAGAGCTAACACGGGGGTCATTCCATGCCAAAACACCGACAAAAATGCAAAAATTGCCCACACTATCTTAGATTTGCACGAAATGTTTGTGTTCTTTTCTTATAAGGCCCATAGTTTGCATATATAAAATATTTATGAAAAATGTTAATTTTTTGCGGAGATATGAGGATATGAAAAATTCGGCATTTGTAAAAACAAGTCCCAGAATTTTCCCATTTTTTTCAGTACTATGAAAGCTAGAAAGTTCCGGTAAGAATCACTTTGTACAAAAAACATTAGTGCATATTATTCAACAGTCTAATTTGAAAATTTTAAATTTTATGAAATTAAAAAAATTGAAAGTTTGAAATTAAATTTGCGAAGTTTATTTACCCCACCTTCGATCCATCTCAAATTTTAGAATCCTGTAGTACGTTGTATTGGTAAAGAAGCTGCAACGTTTCGTCATTGTAATAATTCATAAAAGGGAGAAAAATATTTTTGTTTATGGCATGCACTTCACCGTGTCCACTCCCATCTGGTTGAGTGGCTAGTAGCATAGAGTAAGTATATATTATAAGACTCTATGCTAGCAGGTAGGCCTTTCGTTACTTTCCAATGGAGTGAGAAATGCACTATCATATACGTTTGACGTAAGGTAGTAGTGTTACTTCAAAAAAGGGTAATTTTAAATCATTAGTGTTATGAAAATGAAAAACTATAACTTCGTGGTTCCACAATGATATTTTTATTGGGACGACCCGGGTTTCGTCGTACTATAACGTCATTAGGCGAAGCCTGCCAGCAAGCATCAAATTTAAGTGCATATGTTTATGTGTTGGAACTTACCATACAGGCAGTAATGGAAATTATGCAAGAATTATATTTTTCATTTTTTTATGCAAATAAATCATGTTATAACTAGTTTTCGGCGCGGCATCCGAAATTTAGACGAAATTATACTGAAATAAATATTTTTCGGACATTGGACTCAGCGTGAAACCTTCATATTTGTTATCAATTGTAATAATACGAAATATATGGATGTTTCCATGTCAACTCGATCAGGTGATTGCCCTTAGGGTGAAGGCTTTTGACCAAATTTGGCATATCGTCATAATTTGATCGGAAATTGAAAACCCTGAACCCGTTTTGTAATACGTACAACCGTTTACGATAAATTGCAACGTCGGAAAATAAGAATTTTACAAAAGTGTCTACACATTTGACGGCATATCTCCAAGAATATTATAGTTAAAATGTATGCACAAAAGGGATTATTTCAAAGGTCTTACATTGGGAAAGTATAATAACCGATAATACTTAAAAGTTTAAACAATTTTATTTTATTTATATAAATTTGAAATTTTCAAATCGATTTTTGACGATGTACCTATGCCTTCGACTTTGCTCATTTTTTATATCTAATAGATTCAACCCTCCTATACAAATTAAAGAACGTTTGGTAGGGGTAATTTGCATTTAAGAGAGGAAAACATTTCACTGTAGGCGTAACGCTGGCCGCTCGCCTCGGCGTCCGGCTCGCGTCCAGACCGTACAGGATCTCCAGATCTCAGCACACTTTCTCTTTCATTTTCTTCTCACTAGTTTTAAATGTATACCAACCCTTAAATCCCTTTTGCCCGTGCCATTTGCTTCTCGCAGATGTGACCGCCACCTCACACGAGGAGCGACACCAGCGCATTACAGCGGTCGGCACCGAAGAACAGTTGACAAACCTTGTCCCGTCATTGGCTTCCAACGCTACTACTCGAATACTCGCAGCTTGGTTTCCTTCGAGAGGGATTTGCCACATTTTGTGTTAGCAGAGCAGAGAATTCCTTGCTCAGATATTTACTTCTTCATCTTTTTCACCAAATATGTCTAAGTTTGAAACTCCTGCTGTATCTTCGAAACACTCCAAGAATTAGGCAAAACAGATAAAATTAAAAATTTTTCGCTAATTTTTGTGGCGTAGACGAACTAATCCTTCAGCTGCATAAGCATTTCCCAAGCCCATTCAAAGAATTAAGTTCCTATTCTTCGGATGTAGGAATGCTTTCTTGAATGTTTACCTCTTCACCAGTCACCTTCTAAAGAGGTAATCGCAAAGCAGGGTTAGCAGTTGTCAATTTTTTCAACTGATATTTAATTGAGATATCCAATTTCTTCTAGGAGATTAGCAGGTTGTATCTATTAGATATAAAAATGAGAAAAATCAAAGGCATAGGTAAATCATCAACAATCGATTTGAAAATTTCAAATTTTTATTAATAAAATAAAATTGTTTAAATTTTTAAGTATAATCGGTTATTACACTTTCCCAATTTAAGACCTTTAAAGTAAGCCCGTTTGTGCAAACATTTTAAGCTCCAATATTCTCGGAGATATGCCGTCAAATGTGTAGACACTTTTGTAAAATTCTACTTTTGCGACGTTGCAATTTCTCTGAAAAACAAATTATTACTATTACAAAACGGCTTCAGGGTTTTCAATTTCTTATCAAATGATGATGATATGGCACATTTTGGTCAAAATCAGTTACTCTAAGGGTTATTTTTACCGATTTTCTGGTCGAATTGACGTGGAATGACACCTATTATTTCACGTTTAGAAAAAAATCTGTACACATGTATTCGAATAATTACGATGGATATGTCATGTGTCATAAGGCTGCGTGTTAAAATAGCATTGAATTGCCAAAAAATAAAATCGTATAAGTGCAATTTATTTCCCTTTTATTTATACATAGAAATAATTAGATTAACTTTGCAAAGTTTCACGCAAATCTGTCCATAAACAAAAATCGCTACAACCACCTAGAGACCCTTGAACCAACAAGCAATCTAATCCGTACGGGGACAGAATCTTGCCCCCCCTCTCTGCCCTGTGTTGATGGAACATTACCAGAATTCAATATATTTCCGAATACTCGTATCAGTTGTGATGAATCATGAAAATTAACGCGTATAGCCGTATTTTTCTGTAGTTAACAAATGGCCCATGGCACCGTGATTCTTCTAAAACTTAAATGCAACATACCTGACAGCCTATTTGAATAACGAGAAAATAGATCTCCCTATAAACGACATTCATACACACTGTTGTACCAAATCACCGCATATCGCTTACTAATAACAGGTTTTGCCATATCTAACAATCTCTCAGTACGGTTGTAGCAAATATTAATACAGTATTTCAGCTTCGCGCGTAAAACATATCAAAATCACAAGTCAGCCATGCGCTCAACTTCGCAACTACCACTGGTGTCGAGACTAAAATAGCTGGTGCCGAGACTACAATAGCTTGAACTCCCTCACGAATTATTCGTATTAAATTTAAAAATATTATGCATTGGCGTTAAAAAAATGTAAAATGTTGAATTTTATTTAATTACAAATAAATGCTATTCATATATTTGAAATTGAAAATGTGCTCTTGAAACACTCAACGACAGTGCCTCTACCGGTCACAATCTTTCCTCCCCCTCGGTTTTAACCCCACCCCCTCAGTTTTGCCACTATCGATAAAGTTTTACACACGATATATGTGCGATACGTCGCCACTTTGCTTGAACCGTATACTGGACCCTGGTCAGGCCCATGCGACTTCGCATTTTCTCCGTGTCAAATGTACACATTGTAACTTGAGACTTTCTAATGAGAACTGATTGAATTGTGACATTAAGAGAGTTAATTGGCCATAATATTTTTCGACCTACAAAAAATCTCAATTTTTATATTTTTGAGAAAAATATTATAGCTAAATAAATCTGATTAGAATTAGTAAGCGAAAATGTATAGTTATTTTTTGATTCCCTGATGTCTGATTATAGACTAAAGTGAGGATTATTGTTTTATTTGAGTTAGAGGGAAATATTATGCAGATAATCCTTTTTATATTTTGTATTTTCGTGAGTAACGTTTTGAAAAATGAAAATGTACGCGCAAAGTATTGATTTTAAGCTTTCTTCCATATTTTTTTCATCAGTAAGTCCCAAATGGAATGGATGGAATTTATTTAAGGACATTTTTCTGCAGTAGAAAGGTAAAATCGGAAATTACGTCTAAATGGAGCTCACGGAGTCTAGCTGGTACCTAAGATGTGGCATGTGTAAGTGATGCGTCGTTAAAATTTTAAGCTCATTTTTACCATCCTACACTTAGGACACTGGGCAACAGAATTTCGGAAAGAATAATGCAGGCAATTTTGTTTTCCAAATTCGAATCTTGCGAGGAATTTTTAAATAGCGTACGATCGAGCCAATTCCAGGAATCCGCGAGATTCTTATGTTCCCGTTTATTGTTTTTTTTGGAGACACTCTTCAATGGACTTGATCACGTGGCTTCACTGGACTTGACCACGTGGCGATCGGCTCCTTCTCAGTCCTTATTTCCAATATAGTCCTTTCCAGTCCTTTCCAATTCTCCTCCGAGCAGAAACCTCCTCTGGGGTTTCCCAAACGCTAGTCGTCACTTCACACCTGTCCCCTTGCGCCTGTCCAACTTCTTCCCTCCCCGTCCTCCACCTCTCATTATTACTCTCCTTCAGTCGTTTAATTAGCATACAAGACGTTCGAACCACTGACTTTCTTCTTGTTTTATTTTCTAGCGAAGGGAAAGACCCAAAAAGGAGAGAGAGAGAGTGAGTGAGAAGTATTTATGCTTGGACGACCGACAGGTTAAAAATGTCGGCTCAGGTCCGTTTTCAGGGACCGCGCAGAATATTTTTAATCTTTCTATTGAAGCCTCGCGGAGTGGTCGGCGTAAGAAGTTGTCGCTCCTTGATGTTGGTGCGAAAACACGTAAAATGGATTTAACACATCAATGGCAAAACTCCGATAAAAAACATAGAAGAAATGGATTAAGAGATAAAAGAAGACCCCGGCGAAAGGAGAAGACAAGGGCCGAAGAAAGAAGAAGCAGTCCCAAAAGAAGAATGAAGACCTCGGAAAAAGGAGAAGTGCAGGGTCGGAGAAAGAAAGGAGAAGAAGACGACGAACGGAAGAAGAGAACGCGATGGCCTCATGTGGCATCTATCTGCGTAAAATCAGATGTATGCACAATTTAAATCTGAAGTTAATTTACAATATGTATTAAAATGTAAAATCAAATGTACCTATTGATAAAAATGCAGGTTAAAGAGGGGTAAACGAGAGTACATACCCTCAGATATAGTGTATAAATAGATGACATGCAACATTTTGAATGTTTCTTGCTGCAGCCATTAATTCAGTTCATTACAGATGATATTTTAAGCTTGTGAATGTACTTTTTTTATGCAATAAAGAATGTTTATGTTTAAAAAAAACATAGAATATTAAAAGTTATATGCATGGAAAAGAGTTAATATCCTTCGCTTAACTCCGATAAAAAAACATGGACGTTAACTTTTACCATTTGTAGCCGTTAGTACTTTCCCTAAGAACGAGTCGAGTGTTTTGCGCGTTAAGTTACGTATATTAAACCTGCTTGTGCTTTTATGGTTTACCATCGGGTTAATGGCTCCACGTTCGCCATCGTTTAAACTGGTGGAAAACTCGAGAAAAGTTCCTGCACATCATTTGCCGGGAAAGCACCAGATCTTACTTTAAACCTGCTTGGTTTACTCCAGTAAGTAAAGTGGTGTATATCAATCGTATAACTCCGATGAAAAAACCAACTTCATCACCGTGATTAGTGCAATACAAGACGAATATAAATTTAAAGCTTATTGTTAACTTTTTGAAGCTATAAACTATAGTGTGACTGGTCAGTTTGTGCCATTACCAGGGTTGCCACCTGTCCTATTACAGAGAGGACATCCTCTTTTTCAGCGCTTGTCCTTTCTGCTCCGTTGTCCTCAAAAAGGACAAGGACAGTCCTCTTTTTACCACTTCAAAAGAGGACACTAAAGAAATTTGGCAAAAATGGATAATTTAAAAAAAAATCCCGCTAAAAATCTGTTCTTTATTAATTAAAAATTCAACCTCTCATTTTGTTATAGGTATTTAGTAATCAGTAATCAGAAGTTATTCAGATGTTCATTTTTTATTGGTGAGTGTTTGGTATATGAAGACCAAAAACCAGTAGTAACAAATAAAAAAATAAATGTTACAAATGGTAAAAATGGGCAATAATGTCCATCAAAATGTGTAACTTTTATTCAACGTTTTTTCGCTGGGGGCGGGCGCGGGTTTCAACTAGGGATTGGAAATTTAAATCTAGAATCGATTTTCGATTAATCGACTTTCGATTTTTGTTTTAAAAATCGATTTTATAAAAATTCGATTTCTTGCCAAAAATAATCGAAAAATCGAAATCGATATTTATGCATAGTAAAGTAATTGTCTGCTGAAATACGGATGTGTTGTTGTAACAAAATGCAAAATATGGGTTAATGGAAGCACTAGGGATAAGAACCGAATACAGTTAAATTTATTAATACAATATATTATTTTAAAGATATTAATAAGATATACAGGGAAGTAATAATCCATAACAGATACTTATAAACACATAGGTTATATAACAAGCAAATTACATATTGTTTAGTAGCAATAAGAATTGTATATTGAAAAGTTCCACAAAATGAAAAACAGAATTTTATTTATTTCTTGTTTGCAAAGCCGTGGAACCAGTGTTCCTCAGGGATGGACCTTAAGAAAACTAACATATTTAAATGTTCTCCGGATAATCGATTTTGCACCTGAGTTGCAATTAACCCGGCGTGAGAAAATAGTCGCTCACACGGCACGGTAGAGGCAACTATAGATAAAGTCCTGCTGGCTGGTTTGTATACGTGGGGATATTCTCCCTTAATCTCCTTCTAGGATAGTAGTGGATTAGGGTTGGACTTGCGGTCGACTGGAGGGCGGTTTACGAACTGGCGCAGCTCGATTGGCAAAATTTTTAGCTGGCAAGCTAAAAATCGAAAATCGATCTGCTAGAATCGATTTTGATCGGTTTTTCAAAACAAAAAGTCGACTTCGATTAAATCGAAAATCGGAGTGTGATAAAAGATTTTCGATTAAAATCGAAATCGATTTTCCAATCCCTAGTTTTAACCCCGCACCCCCAGCAGTAAGTACATAAAAACACTGTTGCCCCTCCGCTCAGAATATATTAAAGATCATGGCCATACACCTTATTTAGATTGAAGAGTTCTCTTTTTTTATTGTATGGAAATTTAAATGCATTAATAATCGTTTTGCCACACCCCTTTTCCAAAACTTTGCGGGTTCTAGCAGAGCATTTGGCTTAGGCAAGTAAGTGGCCTGGGGGGTTATTTTGTAATCTCACCTTTTTAGTGTCTCTTAGTGGAAATGCGGGAGATCCCTTTCCCTCTCTTAATGATCGGCTCACGAACGGTTCGTGAATTGTCGAAGCTTCAATTACCTTATATCAAATAAAAGATGCCGAGACAAGCGAATACCCAGATTGCTCAACATCTTACGGAAGATATCTTACACTGTATATACCACGAAAATCTAAATACAGTCAAAACTACAAGCGACATGTAAGCGATCTCTCATTATTTAAAAAAAATTAAGTGCATCTAATTAGTGTTCGATTCACAAGAACGGGAATTATCTACCAAGAACGTAGATTTTAAGGCAATATTTGTTAAAATTATGAAATTATGGTATAAATAACTGAATTCCATTCTCCATACACTGGCGGATAGGCACACGAAAACAAAGGCATCAGCAACATTGTTTGGGAAATATTGATACGAAATATATACACAGATAATTCAAGCTAATAATAACATAGGCATTTCAAACAAAGTATACCTTCAAGTGCCCAATATATTGGATTTGAAAATGCTGAAGTTCTTCACGTTTAGCAAATTACAACAATACGATTTAAAATCGTTTGTATATTTCGCGCCCTTGTTTATTTTCCAACTCAAGCTTCAAGTGGAAACGATGGTGGCTCCATGTCACGTTCTTTATGACAGGTGAGATGGAACTAATGGCAGGCGGAGATAATGAAACGGATCAAGAGTCGAAAGATACGGATCAGAGCGGATGAATCGTCTAAAAGACCAGCACATGACCTGCAGTTCACCGCTTGAGATCCGAAGATGGTCACACCGCCTGGGTGGGGGAGTTGAACTACGAAAAAGTGAGATTTTATGACGTATTCTCACTAAAGTGAGATTACAAAATAACCCCCCTGGTGTCCTTTTTTCACATTTTGAAAAGGTGGCAACCCTGGCCATAACCTACCCGAGGATAAAGGTTGGGTCGCCTTCGACGCCGACTCTCCGAGTTATGAATCCAGCGAGGATATCGAGACCCCCCCCCCATGGGGCTTCAAGAGCGGAGATCCTTCTTTCGCGTTGCCGTCATCGTTATTCAAAACGCAAACCTCTCTAGAAGTGAAATTCTCACAGTTATTGTCTTGAGAACGAACTCCATCCATTAAAACTAGTGATATAAAGTACTTGACAAAGTTTGATGAATTACGATCACGTTTTCTCTCTCATGAGCGCAAGAAAACGATAACGCAAGTGCACGCGTTAATATGGAAAACCGTGATATCGCCCCAGGTAAACATTTTCGGCGGTCCCAGCAAACGGACTGAGTCAATTATCATTTTTTCCGCGCTCGATCTATTGAAGTATCAGAACTAGTCCTCTGGCTTAATAGAAATGTATTCGTGTGAAAACATTTTCTCTTCCTAAACGACATGGCATCTTATGTAAGTCTTTCTGTGTCGCGAAATCAGGGGAAATATTTCATAATTTAAAAAATTCCCCATGCGAAGTAATGGACCATCATCGAAATTAATCAGCCATCCCAGCCTAATTGTGGTGTGCACCTTGCCTTTATCGTATTCGCGTCGCTTTCGATTCGATTTCAGGCGCAGCGGCGGCCTTCTTTTGTTTCGTTGCCAGCGTAACCGACGCGTCGTGATCTTCGTCCGTGCAGCGCCATTACGCTCTCATGAGAAAGACAGAGAGAGGGCGAAAATCCTTTCAGATGAGAAATTCATTTTTCGAGGTGAAGAAGTCAGTCAAAATTACATTGAGCTGCAAACGAAATCGTGCATGTTTACGTTGCCGTTGAGCTTAAAATAGAAACTTGAGGCTAGAATAACAGAAAAATGGATGTATAATTATCTAAGTTCATTGTTTTTTTTCTGTTTTTAAAACGATTTTTTAAACATGTTTTTCCTATTTCTCTTTTTTTGTAACATTAGCACTCAGTGAAGTCTATTCGAATCCTCCACCGGATAAAACTCTGCATTTCCGCTGACGTTTCATTGCACGAGAAGAACAGTGTCATCAGGCCTGACACGTTCATCATTCAGCCCTTAGTGAATTTGTCCCGTACATCGAAACATCAGCAGAAATGCAGAGTTTGACCCGGTGGAGAATCCGAACAGACTTCACTAACAGCATAACCGGGAAAGTATCAGAACTTTCTTAACTTTTCCACTTACCTCTACAGCAAATTTTCATACTTATAGTTACCCATGGCACTACTAATACATTGTGTTGGTAGTACCATCATACGTAGTTACCCTTCTTGGATGGTGGAGAGGACTTCGAGGAAGCATGACCACAGAGATAGGTACCTACATATGATGCACCGAGATATTTCGGCGGTCACGTTCAGGGTCACTGTTGCATGGCGTATGGTCGTGAAATGTTGCATGGTGAAATGGAACATTTAATTTGGGCTCTCAAAGGAAGTGGCTGCAGCACCTCCTTCATAAAAAAAGCAATGAAAGAAAGGCAACAACACCATAATGATGACGAACGCAAGAAAAAACCATTGGCGTACGCAAAACTTCCCTACATCTCCGGATTCACAGACAGAATTGCTAAAATCCTGCGGAGAGGAATCATTGTGACTCGCTTCTGCACGGTGAAAGAAATCAAAAACGTCCTGCCCTCACCGAAGGATAGCCATCCTCCCTTTCAGTCTATGGGTGTGTAAGAGGTTCCCTGCCGCTGCGGCAGGAGCTATGTGGGGCAGAGTAAGTGAGCCATCTCTCAAAGACTTAAAGAGCACAAGAGAGCGGTGGAGCATCATAAATGGGACACATCAGCGGTTGCCGAACATTCAGTCTCAAGCCCTAGACATAGGATAATGTTCGACCAAACACGGGTCTTGGCCAAGACGCAATAATACCATCCGCGCTTAATACGTGAGGCCATAGAAATAGCAAAAAGACCAAAAAAAACTTTAATAGGAAGGATGGATATATCCTTAGCAGGGTTTGGAAAGGATTCCTGGCTCCTGCAAAAGCCCAATGGCTAACGTCTCCCGTAAAAGATTCAAATCGGCCCGACAATGGTGTAACGGACATCGATGCTTCTATTTAAGACCGAGATGAAGCTAAAAAAACGCTCATTCTCTTGATGACCCTTCCAGTAAGAGAAGCGAAACGTTGAGTATTCAAAATGAACAAAACGCAGCATTGCCCGAAAACATCATCCTGCATAGGCAAGAAAAGCTGCGAAAGCCTTCAAACAAAAAACACGGCTAAATATTGTGATTCCTGTGTTTTATTTTGGATGAGGTCGTTTTAGCTTGTGTCACTTTCATTTTATGAGGTTGAACACGCACAAATATCCCCGTATTTAAACGCCAAAGTATTACAAGTGTAGGACACGATCACATTACGGTAATACAGTTACTAGACGACTTGAACTTGCATCCGGTTTTTTATCTGTTTTTTTTTCGTCTGCGTCTCTGCGTTCTGTAACGTAATACAGTAAGGCTTATCAACTCCACCAAAAGAAATTATCTCCGTTTAGGCCCAATTAAAAGTAAAATTTAGACAGATGTGTATCTTGATAATCCAGGTGAAAATACAAAGGGCACCGTGGAAACAATGGAAGTAGGGAAAAAGACCTGCGTAGCGCACTAATGCCGCCCAAACTTAGGTCTGTATATTTTCAAGATAAAATACCGTCTAGGCTTTCCCGGTGGATGATATTGATGAATGAATGTATTAAAAACCTAGGCAAAGCCAAACTCGGCACTCAGTATTGCCCTTAGGAAGATGAGAGAGTTTTCCGTTGAAACTTCGGCTATGGAAAGCCTAACCCGAGAAGGATTAATCTGTATCTTTTCAAGTTGGAATGGCATCCTCAATAATGAAAGTAGACTTTCTGTAACACATTCGCCCTTACTCAATAATTCTCGGGTTTCCAGCTGAGTAAGATTTTGGGTTGCTGACGTTTATATGGAATACTCCTCCATCGTCCTCAGAGCAATAAAGCTTGCAGGGCATTCCGCCTGCGCTTATATAGCGGTCTCATCCGGGGGGGCATTGTTGTCTCCTATTTTCCGTTATTTTTCGAATTAACGGCTTCCATTCTCTACTGAGGATGTACCCAGAGTCTCGATTTAATGTGTTATCTTCCAGCCTGATTTCAACGGCCTCTTTAAGGAGACGATCCCAATATCCATTTGCTTTGGAGACCAAGCGAGCCTCATCGGAGGAGATGATGTGATCTTCCGATAAGCTATGTTCAGCCAAGGCAGATTTTCACGGGCGGAATGCTCTGCAAGATTTATTGCTCTGAGGACGATGGAGGAGTATTCCATCGAAACGTCAGCAACCTAAAGTCCTACTCAGCTGTAAACCCGAGAATTATTCATTAATATCATTCACCGAGAAAGAACCAAATCCTTTATTACTTTAGTTCGTTTCGTCGCGGTTCCTTCTTCTCGGGGGCTGAAATTTCTGGAACGGCAGAGCGCTTACACCGTAGTATATAGCGCCACTTTTTTCCATGCTCGCTATTCTGTCCATGTTGTTGGAAAAGAGATTCATCAAGTTACTCTAGAACCCTCCCCAATCCAAGAAGTTTCATAGGTTAATCATAGAAGGTTCATAAGTTTGAAAATTTTCTGGATGATGACGCTAAGCATTGAAACCTGGTCGTGATTAAATTTTGTGAGTGGAGTTTCTAAGTGTTCTATTTACTCATGTCTTCCTTACTTCAAAGGGTCTGCATTCTAGAAGTTGGTCGACCGAATTTAGGCTGTGAAAGAGTGACTTTTTTATTAGAAAATTGGGTTTGGATTTTAATAAAGTTTCAAAAAGGTAAAGTTCAAAATTAATTCACCCTCTCAATAAGCGTTGATAATTATAATTGATGACTCAACACTTATCACCCTAATGAGCAGTCATTATTTCGAAGATTAGATTTCTGCTACTCTAAGCTAACCGTTTTATTCCTTCACAAATATTCATAACAAAAAATATCATGCTATTCGATGTATTATGAATTATTTTATGTAAAAACTTTAAATTGAAATATTTATGTTCATAAAAAGAGTTAGTAATTGATGAGTCAAAACTGATATTAAAAAATTATGGTAATTGTAAGAATATTTCTTTTTTTTACAGAATATTCAGTCTATTGAAAATAGTTTCTAATCGCTATGTCAGAATCATCGGTTTTGTATTTAAACAGCCTCTCGGTAATTCGTGATGTGGAATATTTGAGACGGTGATTTGCAGTGACAGAAACTTGTTTTCGTGCGAATAAGTCCTTTATAATGTGATTCATGGAGGTCTTTTCCAGTCAAGGCAGCATCTATAATAATGCTCATGTTTGAGGAGGAATTGGTATACCATGTCATCCATGTTTTCATGATGATCCATCCATGATTTCATCATGTGGCCATCGACTGTCCTACCTTTATAGTGAGGGCTGACCTGGTTATCACGAGTGAAATTGCATCAGTGAAGCAATTTCAAGAGATCCATTGATCATCAATTTTTCAGGATCTCTCACCCAACTATTTGTGAATAGTTTCTTAGTGTTTAGTTTAGTTTTTTCACCACCCGAGTAGCTTTTCCATGTCCTTTAAATATATTAAAAAATGAACACTTCTAAAACAAGATCAAAAAGTGTTCTTTTTTTTAAGAAGGATTCCAAATCGTCTCTTTCTTCCTAATCAGTTAGGTGGCCCAATTCATATAAAAAGAATACTTCCTTAATTATTTTTTTTTAATGGATTTCTGTCCAAGATGAAGTGGAGGCAGAATAAATTAGTTTTTACGGAGAAAGAGATTGAAGTTTTTCATGAAGATAGATTGACGTTTTATTTTCTAAAAACTAGAAATTTTAAAGTTACAACCCTTTTCAATATTTTGCATAGTTTCCATGTCTTAAATTTTCCTGGACTTGAAAAATGTGGTAAATCATCGGACCTAACCTTAAATAAATGTAATTGTGCGGAAAAGTTGTCTCTTTCTCTATGAATATGCAACTATTCCAACTCACCAGTCTCGAGACTATTTCAGAAGTATGATTTTGATTTGCTGGTTCGAAATAAAAACCATGAAATTTAGGGCATAGAGTTAGAATTTCACTCACTATCATTTCAAATAGTTGAAAAACGTGATTGCAGGAGAAGGAAGAGAAAGATGACGTCTTTGGTGAATTCCACTAGCATCTGAATGAGTCGACGATACGCTTCCAGAACACAAGTGTGAAATGGGACTCTGAATTGCGAAATGAGTAAATTATGTGAGATAGAACGAAAGCAATCGATAATCGTGAAGAATATCACAAGGCGCTGACTTTTAGACGAGCAGATGTTTGAGAAACCTACGGATTAGGAGGCATGCAGAAACATTATGCCCTAGAAATACGTTTTCCCTTGGGTTGGAGAAATCGGTTTTCGTCATGGCTCCCTTTGAGAATCATTTTCATGTATAGAAGTTCGGCTGTGAAAATCGAAAATTCCATACCGAGTTCGTGTCGGTAGGTACTCTTGAGTAACATGGGTAATGGATAAAAGAGGCAAAGTACGTCACGATTATGTAATTAGAAATGTGAAAATTATTTTTTGTATCTAACTTTTATCGCGAATAAGCAATATTCTGGGTGGTAACATATATTTTAAATTTCATGCAGAATTCTAATCAGCAAATAATATTAGTGGACAAATGTAGTATTTTCATGAAATTTTCCGTTTTTAATTCAAATTGATACATTAATCGGAAATGGCTCAAATAGACCTGCAAGCTGAATGTTCAAATCAAGTAAAGTTATTTTTAAATATGAGATAAAATAATAGTTTATTTGTCGCCGGAATTCCATGCTTTACTGGTTAGCCATCATTTTCCTTAGAAAAAATATTCCGCGGTAGGTTCCTTCCTCATAAAAAACAATATGGATAGTTCTTACATATCCATCCAGACCTGCTTAGTCAATAGCCCATCTATAATAATTATCTCGTGCTTCGCAGTTCGTTGGATTCACCGCGATATGTCACTGCATCCTTAGATTCTCTCCGGGGAGTCGACTTTAGTGACGGGAGAGCCGCTGTAGAGTTTGGGTGCGGTAGTCGGCTCTGGGGACTTATTTCCGTCCGCCGGGGCATGTCTCAATGCCTTAAGGCTTTTTCTTTATCCAAATGCATGATGACTGGAAGTTGGCCAGAAAGGCACGGGAGTGCATCCTCAAGGTTTAGGCGCTGAATGGAAAGTCCGCGAATTACTTTACAGCATATAGTCTATATCACACTTTGGGTTTAGAATATTACATTCATATTTCCTTGGAAGCTTCCACATTTGCGTAGAAACAAAATTTGCTGCTGATCTGATTTGCTTTACTTCAAACAAAAAAAATTCTTTTCCATAGCCTCATGTTTGTGTTGTTTCCTTGTCATTTACATCTAGCGCCTTCTGAATGTAATTGAGTTGATACCAATTGTTGAAATGACTAGTGGTTGAAAAATAAAGAAAACGATATTGATGAGAGCAAACGCGATATTATCACGCAAAAGAAAATTTCACTGACCCACCAGAACAATGTTTGGGTATTAAATTACATTTAAATGGTGAAAAGGTCTAAATAACTAAAAGGGGTAAACCTAGGGCTGAAATCATATGGCTAATATGTCACGAGGAAGTCGAATGTTTACTTTAAAATGTTTTGCAAAAATGTTTTTATAAGATTTGATTTTTATATATGTACTGTTTTTACATATGATATGCTAATCGGTTATTCTGACAATCATGCGTGATTTGTTTTATGTGTGTACGGCTAAAATGTTCCCTGGTATTTTAATGAGCAATTGTTACAAATTTGGTCGCACTTCGAATTCCAATAAACATTGTTATTTCTTTAGGATAGGAACGCACATAATTGTAAAATATTATAAGTCACTGTATAAAGAACGAAATTGAAAAGAATGTATAAGCACCAGCCTCTGATTGAAGTAGACCCTGATGGTAACCCCAAAACAGGCTTTTCCTCAGGTGTACCCATACTTTCAATTTATTAATATTATTATTTACAATTTTGTAAAAGTTATAAGTGGAATAAAAGAGTATTATTATTCCGATCCCTATTTGAGTGTTGTGTGTTTGTAGTGTGTGCGTATTCCTTGAAGAATTTCCCTAGCGGATCCTTAGTCGGATAGGATTTCCTTATTCCCTTAGACTATGGCTCCCTTGGCGCAGATCGTTAATAATAGGTGACGCCGGGTTTCCCTCTCCCCTTCCTCCATTCCCTTTATCATTCAACCAACACTCCTCCGTGGCGTAAAGGACCTCAGCTTTCGATCGTCTACCCAACTAACCAACCAACCATCTCGAATACGAATTCCAACTTTTCTCAACCTTTTCTTCTTATTTTCCCTCCAACTATTCCCATAGTTTTATTTTAGATGGGGCAACATTTTGCCCGATGTATCATATATATTATTACAGAAAGGTCTTTTTCTGTCATTCCGTATATGCTCCGTTAATACTGCACCTACAGTGATAAATTAGGTATCATTTTAAACGTTGAATCACCGGCTTCTGACGAAAAATACAATCTCAATCTCAAATTTCACTATTTACCCATTAATTTGACTTAAAAGTTTCGATAAACTCTCTTGCCTGTATTGTATTCATATGTTTTGTATATTTTTGCAAGAAAACAAGTATGAAGAAAGTACTCTATGATGCACCTTCTTCTCTATTTAAAACCCAATTACACCGTTTCCTTAACATACTTATTCCCTGATAGCGTGAAAGTGCGAAATTTTCGCACGGGTTACCTAGTAGAGTAATAATAGTGACGTAAGGAATGTGCGCTTATGAAAGAGGCATTTTATCTGGAGGAGACATCTAATGCAGAAACGCTGGTTACGCTAGTGTGGCAGTACAGGCTATACTTGATTTCAAAATTTACATCAAATATCGTATCGCTTCGGCGTAGGTTTCCGCGGGGGGCTTGAATGAAGGCATTATTCATTGTTCGGGTGTCCACCGCGTTCATGTTGTCAAAAGTCAACATGAACGCGGTCGAAACACGAAAAATAAATAAGTCTTCATCGTAACGCTTCATTAAGCGTTTATTTTAATAAAACGTGTACAAACCTCGGATTAACACCCAAGTACGTGTCAATCAAATTTAGATTTCCACCCTCCTCTTTACCCAAACTTCCCTAACTCAAGTCCAGCCTCCTGTGGTGACGGCGCACAGTGGGGCAAATCCCCAAAATGACTACCATTCTCCACCCCCGTCCCAACCCTCGCGCCAACTGCCCAACCCGTCCCTATAGGAACCAGTGGCGGATTTAGGGGGGGGGGGTCACAGGGGTCATGTTCCCCCAAATTTTATCAAAGATTTTTTATTTTTATTAGTTTAATAGTTTATGTATCCTTTTAAAGGAGTAAAGGGAGTGTATATGCAAATGCATGGCTACAAGTCCCAAACGTGAGAGAAGTTTGAGTATGGAATACCCCCCGGGAGTACGCCCCTCTCTCCCGGGGGGTATCCCATACTCCCCGGACCCAGGTCATGACCCCTCCCCCCAAATCCGATGCTGAATCCGCCCCTGATAGGAACCTCAATATCCACCTCCCCTTCCTCTAACACCCACCCTCTTCCATCTGAATTTGTATGAATAGTAAACGAAAAGTTGTAACTTTCTTAAGATCACACAAATTTTCGAAACCCGGGTCATGTCAATGAAATCTTAGAAATTGGAGCTCACAAAGTTATTTCCCAAAAATTGAAATGTGAGGATAGATATAATTGATTAATCGAGAGATTTTGACGTCTTGCAATATATTTTCTCATCCTGGTAATAATTAGGTACTTTTCCCGAGGCTATCTCCAAGAAGAAGGATAAAGCAGGATGTATGCACATTTTCATGACTTTTACTTTTTATTTAAATCAGCCAGCACTTCAATATTTTGCCGTTTTCTTTAATCGAAATCAAATTCTCGTACCGATCTCGTGTTTAGGACGTGTACGTCTAAGTCTAAAGGCTGAGTGGAAAGAAATCGACACTCAAAAAGTATCGATTATAACGGCGTTTACTTAACCCAGATATTTCACTGACTTGACGACGAAATTCATAAAAGTTGAGAACTCGATACAAGTCGTCGATAGAGTTTGCCTAAATATGGTCGACGAAGTGAGACACAATGATGAACTGAGCAGACTTACGTGGAAACAGATTGGCACATCGCCTCTCTTCACTACCACTAAGCAACGTCAGTTCTTTGGGTTGAGCAACTTATTTATAGTTTTATTGCTAATAAATAACATGTATTTCAGTCTGCAAACAGAAAGGAAAATACATGCATTGTGCAGTGCGTTGGCCATCTCAGGTGCAGTATACCGTTAAAAAATACTTTCAAGAAAGGTAATGGAAAACTACCTCAATTATTTATTCGCACATTTCAAGGGCAAAGACAAATTAGTAACTGAGCACAAACGCACTGCCCCTTATTTCTAATAAAAATGACGAGCGCCTAGACACGGCGAATGAGAAAATCTCATTTAGTCTTTACCCTGACTTGTAAGCTTACAGACAATAATTTCTCTCAGTTAATACGTTCATTTCTGCTCACGGGGATTTTCACAGCGTGCAGCCTTACTCGTCTGAATATTATATTGAGGAGTACAACTGTTTCAAAATGTTATGAGCCATAATGAAAGATGACACAAGAATAAAATTTGTAATATTCCACAGGATTTATTATAAAACTCAGCCGGTTTTTACCTCTAAGGTCATCATAAGAAATGAAAATTCGAGATTTTTAAGTTATTGATAATTGATTGATTGATTGACCTGACTGATTGATTGATTGATTGACCTAAAGAGGTCGAAACCGGTTGATTGTTGTAATAAATCGTGTGACATATAACTAAGTTGATTCTTGTGTCGTCATGTCCAAATTCCAGCAAGTGAACTGGTTAATCATTGATTTTATTTAATGAAAATATCTAAAATTCTTAACGCAAAAATAATAGTCGTGATGCCTTTTACTCCCTACCTTTTACTCCCTAAAAACGAAGGATTGAATTGTTTAACTCATCTAAAGCAGTGATCTGGGTACAACCTGGGGTGCACACACCATCAAGGGTTCACGAGAGAAACTGAGCAATGGCGGTAATGTGGCAAGCATAGTCCCTGACGGCGAAAGACCAAAACTGGTTTGAGTACTTTCAAGGGAAAAAGGTGTATCCGAATGACTGTCGGGGTATGAAGACCAGGCAATGTCGCTGGATAGACTAGACTTTGTATTTGTGTTTTTTGACTTATCACTATCAGCTCTCCCCGCTAGGGAAGTCCCGTATGATTTTATTTTCTTCATGAGTTAGTATCTCGTAGAACGCATTAATTAGTAGTATTAGTGGTACAAATCGGTAGTAGTACCTTAGCCCTGCTACAGCATGTCAAAATGTCTTTCAACGCAGCACTATCCTGGATTCTGGATGACAAGGTATTAAATGAAGTATGTAATCAGATTATTTGGTAAAAAAGACGCCTCGACAGCTGTGTTTGCTTTGCCTTTGTATAATAAACGTTGAGTTTTTTTGGTAAACGTGTTATAACACGCTCTCTACACAGGAACCAAGACATTCAAGTCTCATAAGCGAAAAAGAAGGTTGAAGAAGTCAAAGAGATCACGAAGAACAAATGAAGAGGAAATGCACGTGTGCGATATTATGGGCGAAATTTTAGCCGTCAAGTGTACGTTATTCTTTGAACAAAGATAGATCGATAAAAAAGAATACATTCCTCTCTCTCTCCTCCCCTCCTTTCTGTTTTGCATGTTTAGAGAATTCCTGCGATGTCCTTTCACCTGATGATGATGCTCAAGCAGAAGCAGAAACCAGAGTCGTGATTTTCGAATTTGTGTCGTTTGGTAAAAGCTACCATTTAATTCTCCAGAGAACACATCAGACAAATGTGTCGTTGCCAAAGTGAAACCAAATTATGAAGGAATGAAGCTGTGGCGTAGGTACGAAGTTTTTATCGATCGATATTTTATGAACCGACAATATATTTTTCACAGGGGCATTAAAAATTTGTATTGAACTGCTGTGAGATATGGGTGTAGCCACGTTAATGCAAAAAAATACGGCGAACGCTACTGATGTTTTTGGGATTCATGTATGTACTTCAATTCCTCATATAAGTGGAACCAATGAATTTAATTCCTAAAAATAATAGCCGAAAAACTTATTTTCTCGGTCACCTTAGTCATGCAGGAAAAAACCTGCCAAAGGGGGAGGATTGAATTCCTTGAAATGAACCCCTCCACCGGAACCTACGCCCCTGGAATTCATCTACATACTAACCCGCAAGCCGCCTCAATAGGCGTGTGGCGGGGGGTGTTAGGACACCAGCCGTTAACATATAAAAAGGAAACGCTCTAATGAAATTACGCTTAGAATTTATTGAAGTCCCTTATTGTTCGGGGGAAAAACGAATTCCCGTACCTATCCGTTCGGTAAAATATCTCTCTTAATTTATCTTTTCTGTCGGACCTGGAAATATAGTGGGGTTCTAATATGATGTTCTCCGTGTCGCTCTGAAAGATATTCATTTCATTCAAAGATTCTCATTTGTTCAAGCAATCTAAGCCTAGCGCGCAGCCTCCGAGTCTCTAGCGGCTCCCAGCCTAATTCGTTTCACATCTGTGTAACGCTGTCTGTACGCCCGTAGCAGTTTTTGACGAATCGCGCAGCTTTCCTTTGTATTTTATTAAGTTCCCGGATTAAGTCTTTCTGCACCGGATCCCATATGCTCGCTGCATATTCAAGGTGTGGCGGGACGAGTGCGAAATAGCAGCTCTCTTTTACTTTTTCATCCGAAAATCTTCCCACAATACGCTTGACGAATCCTAGCTTCTTCAGATCTCTGCCACAAATATTTCTTATATGTGTTCCCCACGATAGGATCGAAGTTATCGTAACTCCTAGATACTTCACTTCATCTGTCGAAGCGGTTGGCTGAAGATTGGAGTGGTGAGATGCAGCAAACCAATCTTCTGAGTTATTATGACTGCTGATGACGATGGAGGAGCGGAGGGAAGGCATTTAATTTCTACCGAAAACTTCTTCTAAGAAACAGCACGGATATAATCTTCCTTCCATTTGCTAACAGCGTTACGCAATGCGGAAGGGGATATTATCTATCTAAATGCCTTGCTCACCTTCGTTTCCAGAAGAGATTTTTCTCACTCGCCTTTGAGTTAACCTACTCCCATGTCACTATCTACCACCACGTCGTATTTCCTGGATTTATTTACACTTGCAGGCGGAATACCTGAATTTGAAAATTTTCTTCGAAATGCTATTAATCTCGTCTACGATTCCATTTATTTGTTTAAGTGACCGATATTTTTCTTTAGCTTATTTTATGATTCTTTTACCTCGCGCGTTGAAAAAAAATCATCTAGCTTTCCCCCATTTGGGAAATCCAATTTCCAATGCCTCTGTGTTATCGCCAATGTTTCCATTGATCATTTGGTCATGTATTCTGCGTTCAAATTTATCTTCACGTTAGCTTATTTATTTATTTTTAATTAATTATTTCCACATGCCCGAAAACAGCACGAACAGCCTTTACATCGGGTGTATAAACATGTAACAATGGACGAACAGAAACACTCATGTCCTGAGTAGTGAAAAATCCACTCAGGCGGGACTCGAACCCGCGACCCTCAGTTTAGCAGGCGAGGACTTTACCCCGTCGTCACCGGGGCCGATATTTATTAGTGATTCGAAAAGTCTTCCAATTCAAATTGTTGGCTTGCTATCCCAGGGCCCGAGTTAGAATCTCAGCTGTGGAGGAGATAATTCAATGAGATCCAATCTAATTTTGACAATCATATTACTGTGATGTATCCCTAACCAAGATATTAATCATGAAGGCGTTTTACACGGTACATTTGTTTGTACAAACTCTTCCGTGAACTCTTGCATGAAGCAAAATGTATCGTGTAACGCGGAAAATTGTATGAACGCTTGTGCGAATTTCTCAAGGCCTGAACGGAAAATAAAACTTATCCTAATTTCGTTGAGACAAACGTACAATCTCACATATGTTCGTTTGTACAAAATCTTTCATCGTGTAAAACGGCCTTAAGAAGTATTTTAACCCGTGTACTGCATGTTAGCATGTCAGTCAACGTAGCACTCTTCTAGTTTTTTGGTTTTCCCTGCAAAGTTATCCTGACTGCTAGCTGGTCCTGACCTGACCTGGTTAAATGACCTGACCTACGTCCGTGGTGCTGACCTAGCGGCCGAGAGAGCACGCGAGGTTCAAATTTGAATTGTTACGGGAGTTGAATGCTTGGTGTGGAATCACCCTGAGTCAAACACCATAGAGATCGCTTATATGTATTCCGTAAATGATAACACCTGATAAAGTCACCCTCTTGTCAAAATCTTATTATCCGTTCAAAAAAAACAGTTACAATTATGTAACTATTGACGGTGTGAGGAGCAAGGTCATATTCCTTTAAATGAATGCTATTTTTGCCGTTAATTATCCAACCTAGTATCAAGTCACACTGCTTAGTTCACCGTTTATTGCCGCCTTATGCATGTAAATTTTAATAGCCTCAGTGAAAAATGGCAAGGAAACTTTGAAACGCGTTTTGGAAGTGGATGTGTGTTAATAAAAGCCTATTACTTTCATTAAGACAATGGAATAAATGGAATACTCGCAGGTTTGGGGCTACTTAGAATACTATTATCTATCCTCTGTGCTATTTAAGTATTCGGAATAGATTTTAGTGAAATATTTTCTTAGCTTTAATTTATCTATATATGTTTATCCATTCCCTCTCCAGATCCCATTTCTAATTTTCAACGTTCTTCGTGACTTGGTTTACTAACATCCCCCTAGCTGCCAAGCGGCCTGGGCGACGGCTCGCTGAGTATAGGTGATATTAGTAGCGGCCCGCTGGGCACAATTTGCCGAAGTAATATAAATAACGATAGACCTGCAGGAGGAAATATTCTTTTGGGGCACTTATTTTTGATAGAGAGATTTGATAAGCGAAACAAGCGAAACACATAGGAAAGCCACAAGCTTTGATAAAAGCTGAATGTAAATTATTCTTTTGAGTTATACACCGGGTCAGGTGAATTTTGAATTTACATTCAACATTCGCAGGGAAAGAATCGAGTTCTTACTTACAATTAGTTTTTAAAAAACCTTCTGTGAGCGAAGAGATGGAAGAACCTTAAAAGAGAAGAAAGAAGTTTAGGAACCGCTACAAGAGTAGGAAGCTACACCCTACATCTACATCTAAAAAATACCCTGCAAGCCACCTCAGGGGTGTGTGGCAGGGGGTGAGTAATCACCAACATGCATTACACTATACCCTAGAGTTAGTGTAACTACGACTTTTTATGCATTAGCATAAATCGCTAATGCTTGTCACGAGGCGAAGCCTCACAAGCATGCACCACTACACTACAGATGTCATCACAATGGAGAGTGACCGTCAATACACATGCATTCTACAACTACACAGATGGACAGAGACTCAAGGCCCATGTAGAAAACATGCAAGGCTGTTAGTATGTACTAGGTAACAGATAAGGATTCAAGTATTAGGAGTACTATTACTACTAAGAGCTACTACCTAACGACAAACCTAGATAAATGTCTCATTGGCAGTTGTTATGGTCCCTTATCGTTCGTGGGAAAAATGATATTTTAAATCTGTCCGTTCTGCAGTCTAGTTCCCTAAAAACAGTGTACATGAAACATTCCGATCACGCGGGTTTCAGGGAGAAACGGAGGTTGTTATGTTCACATCACACTACATATTGATTACTTGAACCGACAGAAGCGACAATGTTAGAGAGTTACACTTTCGAACTGATAGGTACAAAAAATTCCCTCTACCCACGTATAATCAATGACGGCAGCAAACTCAGAGCGAGAAAAACACTCCGTTAACGTACATACAATGCATTTTCGTCATCTCCCCGCTTCTAATCCAATTTCTCTATTCTCTTCCTTTCTCATGGCTGGTGTTTTAACTCTCTCTGCCACATGTCCGCGTGGTACGGCGGCTCGGAGGGTAATATTTGCTCTATGGTATAGGTAAGGGTGCAAATGTGGAAACCAAGTTGTTATTTTTTTAATAACACGTTTGTTTTTCCACGGAACTTTTCCAAAATCTATATAAACGTTCATTAACTAGATATTAACATTTAAAACGTGTATTTTTATCATAAAACAATATATTTTATCAAATAATATTTTTTTTTAATCTTATCTCAGACCCGATTTTCAAAATGTGCTGGTAAGTAATGTGGAAACATATATTTTCATTGTTAAAATGGGCAAAAAACTTGTAAAATATAAAATATCAGAGCGTGTTTATCATAAATTTCTAAAATTATAGCAAAGAATAAATATCTTAATTATTTTAGGAATATTTGTACTGCTCATTTGCAAAAGTCGCAGGTTTAATGCTCATTTTCATTGCCGGCGCACAAAGTATGACAATATAAATCGCGGAGCAAGCAGCTAATCCACAGTCCCCCGCGAACATCACTAGAAAAAGCCTCTCCGCAAAAAATGCAAAGAGCATCATCTTCTTCTGTTGGGATCGAACCTACAGGCATCTCCATAACTGATTCCGTTCGCTTCCCGAAGGCTTCTTGTAGATCAACATCACTGGATCGGAAAGTACCGTCTGATATCCAAGCAGGTTGAGCAGGCAAAGAAGAGCATGAAGAAGGATCATTGATATGAATACCTGTAGGCCTAGCTGATTTCATTTCAGGTAAGCTGTGCCAAAAAGTTCAGCAATGTCATAAGGGCACTGTCACTGTGTCGCAAAAACTGGTGGACATATTCGCTATAATAAGTTTTCAATGGTCCCAAAATGGTCTTATCTAAAGGTTGAGTTTCATGGGATGTATGCGGGGGATGCTGGCGATCGTCACATGATTATTACGAGCAATATCGATTAGTTCAAGATTTTTAGTGCGGGTGTTATGTCCATCGAGAATTGACAGGATTTGAGACTCTACATACTTAGACATGTCTTTTGAATAAAGTGTTTGAGCCACTGTAAAACGTCCGCCATGAATCCATCCACAGACGGATGGCATCTGCCGATTGATCCTTTGTGGTGCTCCTCTCATAAGTGTGTCCGTCCAGTTTTCCTGGGAAATAGCATCACAGGTGACACAAAAGTTCCTCCTGCGCTCACACAAAAAATCACTGTAACGAGGGAAACCTCGTTCTACCAACGCACGCGTCATCGGGCATCGGTGCAATCACGTCACGACGCGGTTGCACCAACTGGCCTTTGTTTCCCTTTTAACCCAATAACATGCTGTATCTTGCCTGAAACACAGTTCTCAGCCAGCACACAGCCTGTCTCATCTTCATTAAAAACCCGATCACTCGCGTAAGGATGTTCATCATATTCAGCTCGCAACATATCAACAAACTTGTCAATTGCGTCTTTATGAAAACTATTTGCTCTAGAAAATGAGGTCCCAATTAGTCTGTGGATTGTGAGTTTTCCATGGTGATGCCTGATAAATAAGTCAAACCAGGCTCTACCAGCTGTTTCATTTAGAAATGAATGTGAAATATGGTTCCGAATAGCTAATAGGTATGCCAGTATTTTGATATCAACCCTTCAGAAACCATACTAACGATTATCCATCTCAATTAAATAATTAACCAATTCTGTCTCTAGCTCTGCGTGTACAACAGATTTTTGCCCAAATTTTAGGTTTACACGCTCCTTAGGTGTTTCATCACAATTGATAAATCTTTGTAAAGTCGTATGAGGGAAGTGATATAGACTAACGGCTCTCCTCAACCCCATCTTCTTTTCCCTGATGGAAACTATTGTCTACATCACAGATTTTGCATCCCAATCCTTCAATTTATCCTTGTGCTTGCTTCCAATATGTTTCCTTGGCATCTGAAACAGACGCAAAGGAAATTTAGTCACGACAAATGTAGCTGAGGGAAATGTGGAAACGCTTCCACATATCCCTCAATGTCATACTTCCACATTACCAGCATCGCCATATTGAATTCTAACGTTAACATCACTCTTAATTTTCAAGCATGGAATTTGCTTTATAACGCAAAAACGTTGTGTATTTCTTCCTTAACAATGGCTGCCGAACAAATATGTAAAAACTAAGACAGTTGTATGATTAAACTGACTTGGAAATCTTACAAAAAGGGAAGGAATCAGGCGAGATGTTGTGGAATATGAACATAATAAGAACTAAGATATTACAATTTTCTACTGATAAAGTTTTAATCGACCCGGGTTTCGATGCACTGCATCATCATCAGGTACATATATTTGTAAATCAAGGTATATATATATATACAAGAGAAGGTGGGTGAGGGAGGTTAGGAAAGTGGAGGGAGGGAACGGGGAAGGGGAAAAATTTCAAGGGGGGGGAGGGAATTTTATTTACACAAGAAAAACTTTAACATTTGAATTTAAAAAAAACATAAGTTCGTTGAGGTGATCTCATCGACACCTTATTTCGGAAAAATCAATTGAAACGTGCCGTAAAAATCAACACTTCTCTCCTGCAAAACCCCGTTAATCCTGATCGTAAATGGTGCAAAATCCCCTTCGTAAATTCCCTATCTTATAGAATAGCCAATTCCTTCCCAAGGGACAAGCTCCGAGTCTCTTTTTATACCCCCTTGACTTTGTCAAATGCTCTATGCATGAATAAAGACACCATAGAAAAAGTAAAGCGGTGCGGTGTGTACGAAATAACCTGTCAATGCCTAGCTAGTTATATTGGGCAGACTGGTCGGAATTTTTCTACTCGCATTCAAGAACATAAAAAGTGCTACTTAGCTGGAAATACCACTTCTATTTTTGCCCAACACCTGTTAGATTTTAATCACACCTGTGACTTTCAGTTTAAAGTTTTGCACTCACTCGACAAAGGCCGTAAATTAGACACAATGGAGCAGTTAGAAATCATACAACGGAGAAAAAAGAAGTTCCCCCTCCTGGAACGATGTACAGTTTTACTGTTCCCCCTCCCCCCTCCTGTCAATCACCTTCCCTTAGTGCGTGAGTGTGCACCCTGCAACTAAGTGTATAAAATTTCCCTGTGCTCTGACTCCCCCCCCCTTTCCCACTGTTGTATTGGAGCATATTGGTCGGGCTCCAGGCATCAAGAAGACTGACCACACGCCGTGGGACACTCCGCAAAGAACTCCCCTTTTGTTTTATACAAAGTGTCGTCTACTGTTGTGTACCCCACAAAAATTCCCCACTAACCAGTGACAAAGTGTAATTTTCCAATGCTTCTCCCTCCCCCCCCCCTCGCCGCGCCGCGGAACATCACCTCAACGAACTTATGTTTTTTCAAAATTCAAATGTTAACGTTTTTCTTGTGTAAATAAAACTCCCTCCCCCCCCCCCCTTTAAATTTTTCCCCTTCCCCGCTCCCACCCTCCACTTTCCTAACCTCCCTCACCCACCTTCTCTTGTATATATACCTTGATTTACAAATATTATGTACCTGATGATGATGCAGTGTATCGAAACCCGGGTCGATTAAAACTTTATCAGTAGAAAATTGTAATATCTTAGTTCTTATTATCAGTGGAACTTTATCAGTGGAAAATAGTTTCATGTTAGTTCATGTTAGTTCTTATTATGAAAATCTTACCTTAAAAGATTTAAAAGAGAAGAAAAATTTAGCAAAACTATTCCACTGACAAATTTTAACAGACTGACTGCCAGTCCACCTAGAGACTAAGAACGGAAATTTACTAAGTAGTTTAAGCGATCACTACTGGACTGCAGTACCTTCCAAGCCATACAGATAACGCTTCCACATTACCACCACGCTTCCACAATTTCACCTTAACCTCTAGCTGTCAATTACTCTAATACTCATAGTTTTTATAACATTGCTAGCATATCTATAGTGGCTATGAATTCTTCTCGGGTTATTCACAGGGTTAGACTCTCCATACTGGCCGAAATTACGATGCTCGACTCGTGCATAGTCATCAGGGCTGTTGAATATTGGTGTGTGTCACACTCTATAGTGTGGTGCATGTTGGTGAAGTTTCATCTTCTGACATGTCAATTGACAATCTGTATCCTTAAGGTGTAGCGAAACTTGGTGGCACTCGCTTGTGAAGAGCAACTTGCAAAGGAGAGGAAAGCATACAAGATATGTGGGATGAAGCGGCCAAGCCTTTTTCCAGAGGACCCTGTGCGATTCCTTCGATTATCTTGCCCGCTCATCAACGATTGGTTTAAGGCCAGTGTCCTCTAATCCTCCGCTGGAGAGTGCCACCAAGTTTCGCTATACCTATACTAGCAGGTTTTTGCTAATGCATATCTAGTCGTTTTTTTATTAACTTTGTCAGATATTTGTTATTTAAAAAAAATGTATCGCCATTTCCATTAACCTCCTTTTGCCCATTTCCTCACTTTTTCCCGTTTTTCACCACTGATAAATGTCATTTCCCATCTTCACGTCTTCTCAAAACTGCATTTTGCTTTCCCTCAACACTCAGAAATGCCATTTTTTTATCCCGCAAAGTGAATTTTTTATTCACCACAATCTAGGAGCCTTATAGATAGGTCTTGAGTAGCCGGGTTTTTGTTTTGCCTGTATCCTTAAGAATTTTCTATCTAAATTTTTTCTTAGCTCTCTTTTTTTCTTTTGAAGTAATTCTAACAATGGGTTTTAAGAAAAGTCGTTTTTTTATTAACCTTTAGACGAAATTTAATGTAGAGAATAGTGTTTTGCAATCTTGGTGAAAACTCAACCCCTGCCACGCATTGAGGGGGCTCGCAGGTTATTACGTAGATGTAGACGAGACCTCCGAAAGCGATCGTCCGCCGCAAGGTCGACGTGACCAAAGGCGACAATTGCATCGGCGGCGAGAGGGTGGGCTTCACTGTGTCAACTTTTAAGCGGTCCGCCCCCACAGCACTATTCATCGCTTTAGAAAAAAAAGAATGACGAATAATGGAGCTTGTGGGTGGAGGGAGGACGTCGCGGCGAGAGGGGCAGTTCCCACACCCCCCACCCACTCCTGTCCCCAGGTGAGAGGGTATATGGGAGGGGGGAGAAGTAGGGGGCGGCGTTTGGAATAGACATCGTGGAGTGACGCATGGGAGGACTCTTTCTTTCTTACTCCACTTATATATATACATACGCCGACCCCACACCTCCGATTCATTCACTCAGCCGGCGGCGAGCGCATCGACAGGTTGGACGCGTCTCTCGTGTGAGCGCCGCGCGACACGATAGAAAAATCATAACGCTATCTCCTCTGTCGTTCGTGTGTTTATGTTTATGCCTCTCCTCCTTCGCCACTTAACCGCGTGTGCACTCTTTTAAACTTGCACATTCTCCCGACGCACGCGTGAGTTTCGCATATACATGTTTGCGCTGACGTGCGCGTGAGAGGACACGCGAGACAGCGTTCCCGAGAGGGGAGGAGAAGGTGCCGTGAGCGATTTTGGTGATATCCTTCTTCGCGGTGGTGCTCGGTCCTTCTCATTCCGTCCACGAACACGGAGACGATCCAACCGTCTGGTCAATCCTTCTTCTTACGTATCGTCGGAGGATTCTCAACTGAACCGGGCTGTCTCTCTCCGGAAGGCGGTGAAACAATGGCAGAGGATCAAGGTGTCAACAGTGAGTGATTGTTTTTTTTTCACTAGTGGTCGTAATTTATATTTAGGTGAATTATTTTCGGGTCGCACAGTGGGTCGTTTCTGCCTACATTTCGATGCGTTACTCGCCTATTTCATCTTCAGGGTTCCTGAAAGACCATAACCGTACATGACCCGTTGTGAAACCCGAGAATAATTTTACCTTCAGCATTCGCCGGAAAGAGTTAGTGCATGTGTGTTTACATGCATCGCTTCCCGTTGGTTACCCAGCCCTTACGGGGTATTACGTCAACGATAAATTTTATATTCGCATTCCAGTCCTGTACCAGTATTAGGATGAATAGTTCTCGGGTTTCCAGCCGGGTAATGGAGTTAAACTGCACCGACGTTTCAATGGCGTAGTTTGCCATCGTCTTCAGGGTAAAAGACGATTTTACCCTGAAGATTTAACCCTGAAGACGATGGCAGACTACGCCATTGAAACGTCGGTACAGTTTAACACCATTAACCGGCTGGAAACCCGAGAACTATTCATCCTAAGCATTCGCCGGGAAAGACTTAAATCCTGTACCAGTATTCTTTGCGGCCCCCACATTGGCAGAAGATGTATGATTCCCTAGGGTTCCCCTTGTCGAAAAAATTATGCAACAGGTGAATAATAACTAGCTTAAATGAATGTTTACAAATAAATGTTGAGGATAACAGGAATAGCCCCCGGTATTACCTTTTTACGGAGTCACTCGCAAGTGTGCACAAGTGTGAAATCCCGCAGAAGAAAATTCATTCGACTTGATCGGGACTCGAACCTGGATCCCTCGATATTGCACCGAGTACTTCAGCCAGCTAAGCTATCGGAGGCGTCCTTCTTCAAAAATCCACAGGAGAAATGGTCGCCTTGGTAGGTTGACTGGCTGAAGTACTCGGCGAGATTTCGATGGATCTGGGTTCGAGTCCCGATCAAGGCGAATTACCTTTCCTCTGTGAAATTTCGTAATGAGTATAAACTAAATCTTTGGGAGACGATCCATTCAAGACGATTGCAAATTGGAACAAAGGCGCACGGACCACAATGCGACGCCTAAGTGCGGAGGCGAAGCATTCGGTACAAAAACTACAATCGTTAATGAGATTATCGAAGTTCTTTTGTCGTCTATCGCAAATCAACTCTGCTCCAGATCTATATAGAAGTGCGCTGACTCATGCGCATGGTCTGAAGTACGAATGGAAAGCAAGTACACAATTGTGTTGCGAAGTGAGCTGCCTACAAGAGCGAATGGAAAGCTCCCGATAGAATAGAAGTTTGGATATTTCTAATGAAAGTTTCACGCATTGATCTCTTTCGATTGAAGTTCGCCCCGCGCTAAAATCACTCAAATGTCACGTATTTCATGTTTCCGCTACTTGTAGAAAAAAATATCTCATCTGTTTCATATTGGGCAGCTTAAGCCTACCTTTCCATGCAAATTTCTTACGCTAATTGAGCTTGAGATAACTTAGCGATGGTCGCGAGAATTAGTGAAAAATGGGAAAAAATAGTATTTTGTATCTAATATAAAGATGTGTTTACACCGAGAAGTCTACTGCGCAAGTTACTAGCAGCAAGCAACTTTCGACATAACTTGATGGTGTAAACGGAAGTCCACTAGCGGAACTTTTAAAAGTTTCGGCAAGTCGCTTGCAGAAGCGTACTGTTGCCAGTGCATCTGACTTCTGTCTCCGACTTGTGAATCTGTCTCTGACTTGTGAAACATATTTCCTCAGAGTAATCTCTCCCGAAAGTTGTTTCAGAAGTAACTTGCGGAAGTAACTTTCCGGTGTTAACCCACCCTGATATAATAACGACTGATAACGGCATTCCAGCATCAATATAATCGCGTATTTCTATCAACAGCGTGAAAATGCAGTAACTTCCATTTCATCATCATAATCATCATATGTCGTCTGCTGGCGCAGGTCCTCTCTCTGTCTTCCGCTTCTCTCTCCATCCTTTCTTAGCCTCCTCTTCCCTGTACGCCACTCAACATCTTCCTTCTTCCTCTAAATGGGCATCCCCTCCACACACTCCCTTCCAGCACATCCCTTAGGAAACATATTCCCTCCTCTAAACATGCCCGATCCAATTTCGCTTTCTCCCTTGTATGGCGCTCCACAGCTTTCTTTCCACTCCCACTCTCTCTCCCAAGACCTTACCACTTAAGTACTCGCCTCCATGTCCACATTTCCTTTTCCTATCTATCCTTTTCCTTCCTCTTTCCTGCATTTTCCACGCCTCGCAGCCGTACAGATAAACACTCCACACAAAACATTTCATTAGCTTTTCTTTAACTCCAAATCCAACGCACTACTTAGTAGTACCCTTTTCTTTCCTTCGTTAATCCCATTTCCGCAACACATTGCCAGTCCTCCATCACCTCCATTCCAAGATATTTATACCTTTTAAGTTCTATTTAAGAGAAAAGAATTTCCTGTTGGCTGCATAGGACATCTTGGTTTCGGCTGTAGACCGTATACGAAGTGAATACCGAATACTTCGAGCAAGAATGTGTGACACATCCTTAATTGCACACACTTTCCCCTACTTTTCCCCGAGAAGTATCTTCATCTTCTTCCTAGCCTTTTCCCTTAGTGCTAAGGGTCGGCTTTGGTGATCAGTCTCCTCCATTCGCCTCCACATATACGGCATCCATTGGGGGTCACACCACACTCCTACATGTCACTTTCATCCCTCCATCTTTTACTGGGTTTCCCTCTACCTCTTTTTCCTGGGATCTTCCCACCTTCTTTCCAATCTTTTCCTCTGGACGCCGTTTCACACGTCCAAGGTCCATGGCGCCACCTCTCCCTGTTTAATTCTTTCTATTATCGGTGCAACTTTTAAACTCCCCTCTATGTGCTCACTCCGAATTTTGCCTAGCTTCGTTGTACCACACATCCACCTCAGCATTTTCATTTCATGTGCGTGCATTTGTTGTGTGTGACGCTATTTAGCTGCCCAGCACTCCGCACCACATAGCATAACTGGCCTTTTCATGTTCTTATAAATTTTACCCTAGAGATTTGTGGAGAGAGATACTTAATTTGAAATTCCATAGGTATAAATGCGAGAATGGAGAAAAAAAAATTTAATGAAACCAAAGTCATACCATTTTCACGATTAATTGTTCCATAGGAGCGCATCGTTAGGCATATTGGACTCAGTAGGGGGCTGAAGATGGTCGAAAACTCTTACTTAATTCGCGTTTTATGATCTTTTTGCGGCAGTGCAATTAAACCTCATCATTCTATATTGTACCCTGCCAGCCGTTGCTAGGGCATGTGACAGTAGGGGCCAGAGTACATGGAATGAAAAAGGGGGACGAGAGGATGTAGGGAATTTGGAAGGTTATATGAGATCGTCGACAGGTATATTCATTTGTCTCGATCTTGGTTATCTTGTTTTCCTCGGTTTGATACCAGAGTAACCTAGCTAATATATTTCTGGCAAAGAATCTGGTTCTTATTCACTCCTCTCACATTCAAGACATTTTGTATCTCAAATGCATTTAAGCTTAAATATTTGGCATACTTTGGTATTGATAAATATTTTGTTGATGGAAAATGGTCCAATTTAGGAATGTTGTCAAAATTAGTTAAGAAATATTAATGTGGTTTATGAAGTGCTCCCATGCATCTGCTCTTGTTAGCATGCCTTAACCTTAGTTGGAGGAAATGGAGACTCACTAAAAACAATAAGTCTCAATCTTGTCCCAAAAATACCTTCTGTCCTTCAATCATCCAGCTTCAAGAGTACGAAATGTGTGCACAAATATCCTGAGGTGGATACTTTTCATCAGACACTAGGAAATAAAAGAATTTTTGAGAAAAATTCAGAGCAGTAGCTCCATGGAATGTAATTCCATCTCTCAAAACAGCTGAAAATAAACATGAAAATTTAATCCTTTCTGACGCCATTTGTTGAAGTTATGCTTACAAAGATTTAGGTATTTACCTATTGTCATCCTCTTGGGCCATAAAAAAGAACATTCCCATTGTGTTTCGTGAGACCTCAGGAATTACCTCCTGTTGTGAATTATTTTGTTGTTCTTGCGATCACGAATTTCTGCGTCTCATTCTTAGTTCTTATCTTAAAAAGGAAGCATTTGTTGAGAAATCAAGACTTGAAATTACTCGACGAACCAGTTAGCTTAAGTTGAATTCTCTCTAATAACTGAGAAAAGCTAATGGAATTACTTCATAATCATTATGTGGGTGCAAGTTGTAATGTTTCCTTTTGCAAATTCAAATATCATGATATATTATTCAAAAGGAACAAACAAAGACCTGACAATATAATTTTACGATCAATTGCTAAAAAAATTAGCTGTTTGTAAGTTTGTGTTGGAATTTAATGAGAACTCATACTGTATTGATTGTTCAAAGTGAATCACATTCGCAGGGGAATCAGTTTGGCAGAAGTAGATGAACATGCATCGCTTTGGTAAATTTGAATACATTGATATTAAAAGTATAAAACTAATATAAATATAAATCTGATGTACAGATATGGTTCCGACGAAATTAAGTATCTTCTGGTTTACCTTTGTGATACATGGATACGCTCAAGCATTTTTTGGTGAGTTATACCAATTATGCTTCACTTTCTTGCGTCAAATTTTTTTCAAGGAAGATTTGATGCAAGGTACTTCAATTTTTTATAGTCTACCAACAGAAAAATCATTGTGCTCTCTCTTCAAAATAATGAGTATACTTTCATCGAAAATAAAGATCAACCGGACGTTTATTTTGCTCATTTTGTCTCTCGTAATCATTTGTTTCATTCTCACTGTAGTCATTTGAAATTTCTTCATCTTGGTGAACTGGCCTAAGTAGGTATTTTGGCTGAGAGAGTACATAGCGTGCAACTTTGTTTTGACAGCAAAAACTCACTTCCATTCCAGGCTAATCCTTGTTGATGTGGATTACGCTAGCCTCAGACTTTACCCACATATGAGATGAAAATTATTAAAGGATTAATACACATAAAAAATTTAGTTCCGAATGTGCATTTGAATAATGTATTCAACCTATTCTTAAGTTTTACTTGCAAAAAAGTGCAAACAAAGATTAAAAAGACATTTAGCGAATCATGAAAAATATTATGCAACATAATATGAAATTCTATATTGAATACATTGAACTGTTCTTTTCAATAAAATTGATCGTGTTCGATTTCTGGCTAAAGCTTTGTTTTAGTAACAGTCATTTTATAAAGCGTTGTATATAAATTTCAAAGTGTTTAAGATTAGGCATTCGAAAAGTAACTTATTTCCCTTAATAAATAGCTGTTATGAGCGCAAATACTTTGAAATTTATGTGCAAAGTTTTATAAGATGACTGTTTCAAAAAGAAGGAAATAAGTTCATTTCCGAATTCTTAATCTACTCTCTAATAAAGAATAGCATGTGAAAAAATTGCTTCGAAAACTGAAATCTGCTCCGACGTCGCTGACCATGGACACCCCAAGGAGTTCATGGAAAACTTTCCGTCACAAAATATGTTATGTATGATTGGAACCCCAGGTTTGCTTTGAAGAAATAAATCCTAGGTCACGCACTTCTTTGTGACTTTCGGGGGAAACGTGCTGCGTTTATCGCACTGTTTAACTACTCGAAGGAAACGTGATTTTAAATAAAAAAACCTTCATAAAAATTTACCCCAAAATACCTTCACGTCCAGTTTTCTTGCTCTTTATTTCATTTTGGTAACTTTGTCACTGTTGAATTCTCACGTCTCTTGTTTTGTAACTTCGTACATTCTTTGCCTTGAAACTCGAAACTATTGAGCGAATATGTGAAATGATTTGAAGGGCATGATGGCATTTTTTGACATCTTTTTCGAGGTCAAAATGTTTCCCCACCAAACGACATATATCCTGGAGACATGCTCGTTATCTCCTCGTGAAGTCGGGGCTACAACAATGCAACACTTAAGGTGGTTCCACCGTAAAATGACTTAAATGTCATTTTGTTCATATTCTGTCTACTTGTAAAAAATGTTGTCCTCTATCAGATATGAAAAAGAAAATAATACCTTTCCACGCTATTTTATTCTATAATTGAACTTGAAATTACATGGTGTTCAATGGGGGAATGAGAGAAATACGCGGAAAATTAGTATTTTTCCATAAAATGTAAATGCCATTTTGGCGGAAAACTGTTTATAAGAAGGAAATAATCCAGAGAAATGTAATAAAAATAAAATATAGGCCTCTTACCACCTTATTATTTTAGTTATTAGGGAAATACTACCTTAATTGAAGTCAAAATGCGGTAATTCTTAGGAAATTTGGGCTGCAGTCGGCTCCTTTGGCTGGAAAAAAGTGCTCATTCAAAATAAATTTGTGGAATAACCTGCATTTTTTCTACTCAACTTTTGGTTTTATGTAGGTAACGCGTTTCATCAGCGAAAGCAGCATTATTTGGACAAAATATAAAAAATGTGGAACTGAAGTATTTGTTTTGACTCACACAGTCACGGCGGAGCCTCCTTAAACCTTGATGAAAACAGGAATATTAGGGCATTCGCATAGGGCTCCCAGAATCATGTAAATGTTGAAAAAGAGTCTATTTTTTGCCCAGCAGTAAAACTTGAGGAACAGCCACTATCCAGGCGGGCATACTAACATGTAAAATTAACGCAAAAAGAGTCGAGGTTCGAGAACTCCAATCTTCCTGCTATTAAATCTCTCGAACATTTCGACTGCAAAAATCCATTAATTTTTTAACTCAAAAATTTTAATAATAGTACCTACCTATACCTTTACTGATGTCCAGTCAAAGTGGTTATTTATATCATCTTCATGGATATGGGTGAATTTCTAAAACCTTTATTCTTTAAGTTTTTCTACAGAAAATGAATATTTATAATTTTTCTGCATGATATAACTTTCCTCATAATGATAACCAGATGAAGGATTTCAGAGGTTTTAATGGATCATAGAGGTTTAAGAACGTGTATTCGGATTCAGAACCGAAATAAATTAGCTATCATTCCACCTATGATGGATGTATTCGGTATAAGTATTCCCCTACACATATTATTTCTCTGGCATTTAGTTTTGGATATTATAAAGCGTCGTTGGTTAGCATGTTTTAATTGTTTGTTGGTTAGCATGTTTGTTCTAATTAAATAAAAATAATGAAAATATTTCATTAATATTTATTAGAACAACTCAAGACGTTTAAATATTTAGGAATGTGTCAAGTCATGGGGATATAAAAAATGAAGTTCGAATAAAAGCTTGACACACCAAACAAGATAGCAGGCTGCCTGAACAGCAATTTCTGGAAAAATAAACATATTAAAGTAGAAACAAAAACCAGAATTAATAAAGCCCTACAAATTAGATCGAGCAAAGTATATAAGCCGAAAAAAGACCAGAAAACTCAAAAAACGAAGCAAGTACTCGAGACAACAGTAATGAGAGTACTCCGTAGAATCTCAGGAAAGACCTTACTAAGACCAAGGGAACGATCAAAGGACAGCTCAGGCATTAGCAAAGAATAACAAGCCACTGGCTTAATAAAGAAGTTGGATGAAGAAAAAGAACGCTTATTACAACATAATATTAAAAATATTCAATGAGTAAGATCAAAATAATAGGTGCATCAGGAAAATATGTTTGGTGCGAACATTTGCAAATTTCATGACATGAATAACATTACTATCACTACATTTAAGTTGGTAAATGAAGGTTTCTCAGGTCACCCACATATTTTTTCAACCCGTTACGTTAGGCAAAATGTCGATTATTTTTTCGACCAGTTATTTGATTACCAGGTTTCAAGAAACTTTTTTTTTCTCTTCTCAATACCGCAGAGTACGTGCGGTCACCACCATATGTCTAATTCGATTTAATGTGCCAGTAATAGCACAGCAAATTTTTTTTTTTCAAACCCTCAGTGTTAATCACTCAAGGAAGTTTTTTGTTTTCGTCTTCATGTTCGAAAAATCTCCCTACTCAACCTTCGATTTACACATGGCGTTCGATTTTTTTTCGATTTTCCCCAAATTCTTACCATTTAGATTTCATGATTTCCAATTTCGTAAGTTACCTTCAAATTCATTTCAGAACTCGAAAGGTTCTTACATCTCCATTTTTTACATGCACTGCTTTGAAACTGTATTTGAAACCGTATGCAACTTTTATTTGAATGATACTACCTAATGAAATAAAACTGTTGATATCTCCAAATTGTACCGAGCCCTTGGAAATCTACGAGAAATTTAAAGTATTAGTATGTACTAACAAGATTACTGACACCTTAATTGTTTCTTTGAATAATTTTTAACATACATCAGCGTTTTATTAATTCTGTTATTGTTGTCACTTTTGTTATTAATTCTGAACTCTACCAGCATGTGTCTAAAATGACAGCCTGTAACCTAAGTGGTATATTTTTATTGAGTGAAATATGTGGATTTTGCCGTCTCAAAATCACCATAATCCTGAAAAATATGTAGTGCTTCTGTAAATATCTCTTTGTGATCACCTAAATGGTGATTGGTCCTTTTCAAAACGTCAGGTGAAAACCAGACAGCCGAAAGGGCAGACTGTTTCTATATGACTCAACTGAAAATGATTTGAAGAAGTACGGAAGCAGCCAGTGTTCTAGAGTCCAAAATTGGTCTGTATCGCTATCTCTCTCTAAATATATCTGAACTTAGGAAAGCAAGGAATGTGAACCATGTGAAAATAAGATTAATATTTTATTTTTATAATCCTGCATCATTCTATTGGGCTCTACTTTGCAACGATTTCAATTAAACTATACAATAATAGATAAGAAGATGAATAGGAAAAATATTTCCTCAGGTCTTTATTCCCCAGCTCGTACGTCAATTGATAAAAGAGAGTGGAATTTATGTCATCAATGAAGTATTATGAAGTGTACTTAACTGTTGACAGTTTCACGCGTATTGAGAGCTGGAAATCTTTCATCCTCGGAACAAATGGTGTAGATCACTGCAATTTTCATCAGCTTTTTTATTGCAAAGCAACGTCATCAGTTGATAATTGATGATGTTTTTTTGCTAAAAAAACCATAGCTGTCAACAATAAAATAATTAGTAGAAATTTCACTGTTTAAAGTTCACAAGTTTAAGAGCAAAAGCGGTGTTTAGTCAGTGTTTGGCCACACTTAAGTTAGATGCGCAGAAGCATAGGTACCTACATCTACCCGTATTCTGTTTTGCGCCTCAGAGGTGAGAGTCTAACTTCAGTGTTTTTTCACTAGAAGGCAGCACTTGGGGTTTAATTTTTTATTAATTCCACCTTGAATTCCATTTTCCAAAAAGTGGAAATTTTGATTTACACCATTTTTGCTCCATGTGGCACATTTCGTACCAAGTCATCAAAATTTGTTTCCAAAACAATTATAGAGAAACTAGAACTCCATTGAGAAAGAGATAATAAATTTTTATGCATTGGCAGCAATAGCATTTTCTCCCCGATAGTCTGTAAATTACATTATTCTTCTTGTACTCATTGCTTTCATTACTCGATTTTTCAGAAGTTCATCGATGGTTCTTGATTTTTATTGTTTTTCTTGAAGATTCATGGTATCTATTGAGAAGTGCACTTTTTGTTGAATTTAGGCCCTTTGTGAAACCTAATATTTATTCATTAGAGTAGTCTACCGGTTAGAGGTAGGTTATGACGAGATTCAGACATTATGCAACAGACACTTACACGTGTCGTGCCCTTCCTACCTCTAGTATTTCTTTCTTCATCTCAGTGTATGTCCTACCTTTCTTCATTCCGTCCATAAAACCAATTCTTTTTCTTCTCCTTCCCCGCTTACCCAACATCCTTCCCTCTATCACGGCCTTCAGCAAACCACCCCTCATTACCCCTTCCAGCCACCTACCCTGCCTTCCCCTAATCTCATCCTCAAGTTTCCTCTCCTCGCCCACCATGTCAAGCACTTCCTCATTTGTCTTCCTTTCCGTCCACCGCACCTTCTCTATCCTCCTCGACACCCACATCTCGAAAGCCTTCAGCCTATTTTCTTCTTCCTTTCTCAAGGTCCACGTTTCTGCCCCATACAAAGCCACACTCCATATCAAGCTCTTCACCAGCCTCTTTTTTACATCCTTACTCAACGTCTCCGTCATCAGCTCCCTTCTATTATTGAACGCTCCCTTTCGCTAGCGCTATTCTTCTCATAATGTCTTTGCTACTATGTCTTCTTTCTTCTAGCGTACCACCCAAGTAATTAAATTGTTCTACTTGCTCCAGTTTGTGACTTCCTACTCTTATCACCAGCATCGCTTTCTTTGTCCTAGAGAATCTCATTACTTTTTTTTCTTATTATTAATCTTCATTCCGTATTTCTCGCACTTTTTTACCAATGCATCTACTAAAGTTTGCAATCCTTTCGATGACCGACTGACCAACGCCTGGTCGTCGGCGAACCTAACCGACTTTATCCGCTGACCTCCTACTTTCATTACCACATCTAGCTCATTCCTTCTCTTACCATTTCCTCAGCATAGATGTTAAAAAGCAAAGGCGACAACGGGCACCCTTGCCGCACCCCGCGACCTATAACTACCCAACCTGATTCACCGTCACCTACCCTCACCTGAGCCCTCTGCCCCATATATAAGTTTCGAATGAGTCTCCTATCACGCCAATATATTCCTATTTTTCCCAGTATGTGCATTAGTTTTTCCCAGTTTACTCAGTCAAACACCTTTTCGAAATCTACAAAGCAAGCGAAAACATCCTGATTATGCTTTATGTTTCTATCTACAAGTGTCCTCATTGCCGCAAACGCGTCTCTGGTTGCTCTTCCCTTCCTGAACCCAAATTGGTCATCGCCTAAATAGCACTTTGCTCTACTCTCCAAACCTTCTATTTAGTATTCTAAGCAAGACTTTTGCCGCGTGAAAAATTAAGCTGATTGTTCCAAACTACTCGCATTCTGACGCTTTCTTCTTCTTCGGGATAAGTATTAATACTGTTTTCACGAAATCCTCTGGCCATACTCCTTCCTCGTAGATCCTGTGAATAAGTTTGAAAAACGATTCTCTCCCCTTACTACCTAGATTCTTCAGTAGCTCCGAAGGTAGGTTATCGGTTCCCACGGCTTTTCTACCCTTCATCTCCCTTTATGCCCAAGGATGTAAATATTGAAGACATCAGGCATGTAAGCTCATTAAAATACTAATAAGAATGGTAAAATATATCAACTTTGAGTATATTTGTTTTATTCCTACAAAATATTTTTTATGAACACTTTTCCAAAAAACAATGAATCGTTCGATTCGTTTCTTTTCAGACTTAGTTTTTTAGAAATTAAAAAAAGAATAGTTCATTTGAAACTAAAATGCGTGTTGAAAATAAGGTACTAATGCCGCTTTTTTAAAAGCCATTCTAGAAATGAAATAAGCATCTTCTATTATGTTTTTCATTAAAAATAAAAATAAAAAAAATATTAATCATGGAATGATCGATATCCACAGATGTGTTCTAACATCAATGAAGAACAATCAGCAATATACCAGTAAATAACCTTGCATGTTTTTTTAATGGAGTAGGCAATAAATTTAATAAAGCTTACAGATAACCAATTCAGACAAATCAATCAACTTTAATGGCCTTTAAATTTTTCACGTTTGCATGGGAACTCCCGTGTTTGTTTTCCGTTGGTGTTGAATGTATCGCAGACAGCGAAGGCTTCTGATGCGTGAAGCTATTTTTTCCGCTTCAACAAGACTACTGGTCTGCGTCTTGGTATAATTGTTCCCCGACGGAGCACGTTTTTTCTTTTCGAAACGCGATTTTGACATTGGTTCGAGAATATCTTTTCATGCTCTTTCGTACCAGCCCATAAATATTTTTCAGGCCCCACTGTTTCCATTGATTATACCGGTCACGGGCTGAGTTTGTCATTTTTAGCGAATATTTGTGGTATTTTTTAAAAATCCGAGCTAGAAATTTGCGATCATTTATAGAAAGGACAGTCATATTTAGTACTATATACTGCAGGTAGTGTGTTTAATGGAAATGTTTTAATCCGATTGTCTAGCATAGTAAATATCATATTCCATTTCTCTTCGGGATTTCGGTGCACGTTGAATGTTTTTAGATGCTGTTCCCGACGTTATTAACTCCTTTAAAAATTTGAATTATTATTCAACTGAGGTGCTTGTGCTAAGCAATATTTATATGTGAATGATTTCTGAAAACTGTCTGAGAACCTTTACCAGTCCTTCCTTCATATAAGGCCTATCTAGTGAAACATTAGTACTCCGAAAATGTTGCTTTTTTTATTTTTCATCTTGATGACGAGTATGGCTACATTTCTCCGGCTTAAACTCCATGTCCTTGATGTTCTCAGGCACAAATTTCACTCCTATGGTACTACAAGAAATTTTCAACCAACTAGTCGAATAAAAACAATTCTAAGCATTATCAATATGAAGTTCACAACAATATATCAATACATCCATCGTACATATTTTTTTCAAATGAATTACTAGGATTTTTGATTTATCACATTTTTTCGGGTCTCGATTCGGTTTCGATTTTCTCGGTTTGTCACTCATATATAACTCCCTTATTTCCATTTTATCGTCATCCAATGTAAATAAAAACATAATGCATAGATTTATGTGTTTTAAAAGACAGAAATTGGAGTGCTTTTGTAAAGAAGGCATTCACTGCAAATTTAATAAACGTGGCAGTAATGGCATGCATGTCAACTCAATCAGATCAGATCAAAAGCAAAATAAAATAGTCAAAATCTTAAATTTAATCTATAAGATTCCTCTTAATGACCTCTTCTTTCTTGTTTAATTATTTTTTCATATTTCAGGAGATATAGGTCTATTAATTTGTAAATTATTTATTCTCCATGTCGACGTTTCGCATTTATAAACATGCTTCTTCTGGGCTACAATGAAAACTATTGGGCGTATTGTACATCATATGAACATGGTTTACAATTTTGTAACAAAGGTATCATCAAAAAATTAATTCAGAAGGAACTCTCTATATGAGGTAACTTGAAAAATAATACGTATATTTCATTTTCAACATAACAGTGTGCCAAAATTGTAAGCCATATTCAATTGATGTAAATATGGCCAATATTTTTCATTGTAGCCCTTAAGAAGCATGTTTATAATTGCGAAACTTCGACAAAGAGAACAAATAATTTACAAATCAATATATAATATATAATAATAATCTATATCTCCTGAAAGAAGAAAAAAAAACTTTAATGTAATTTGATTATTTGGCTATATAAGGCTTAGTCAGCTTTCGGAAGATTTCCTTAGAAATGAAGGAAAATCTTGGGCGCTCTTCTCATTCGGAACTTTTCCCAGTTAAGAAATGTTCTCCTTTGAAGAGGGGGCCAATTCTGAGTAATTGACTCGGGACATCTTTTTTTCCCTCTCACCCCGTTCTTCAAGTGTTGAGAGACTGGGACACATTTTTATTGGGAAACTAGGGATCTGTTTCACACCATCGTATCTCAAAAAGACGTCACTCTCTTGAGGAACACTCTGGATTGAATCAGTCAGTCTATGAGTCAGAGACACTGTGTCAACCGTGTATTTTTAATTGATATACGCTTTCACTCTCGTGTAAACTTACGCCGCTGCCTTGCTTTTATCTCTCTCTCCCCCTCTCCACCAAAGCAAATACTTGAAGAGGGCGTCTCGAGGAACAGTGAGTCCCTCGTGACCACCTAATCTGTTCCATTTCCGGATTTTTTTCGTTTTTCACACTGTTTGTAAATCTTTTGCTTCGGTCTCTGTGTAATTTAATCTGGCGCGTACCACATATTTCCACTTGATAACTCTTGATCATTGATGGACATGGACTGTTTCGGCTGATGGAGTTTGTTTATTTTAATTTTGAAAGATTCTAGGGCTTCGGTACTATTTCAAAGGAAAGATGGTTATCCGCTGACGTTTGCAAACACGACAGAAACGCTGTTGATGCTTTGGAATCAATTGTATCGTAAAATTAAAAACATGTCATCAGTTTGGTTTTACATGTTGCTTTTTTAAGTTTTCTTACTTTTACTGGATATGTTCGACCTGAACAGTTTTAGTACATTGAAGTTAATCTGGTAACTCCATAGCTAACACCATGGAACTTTGACATCTCAAGGCATCAGTAGAATGTGAAATGGTGGTATTCCAGGCTAAGAATCTTACGGATATGTACTATTCTTTAGCCATGTTCCCTCATCAACCTCCGATTTTTAATGTTTTGCTAATTTATCACTTTCATAAAAGGCTTGTCAGCGCTCAGGTTCCACCAGTTGAGTAGTGTTTGTATAATAATCAGCAATTAAAATCTCAACATAGTTTAGCGATAAGTTTCCATTTCCGTCTCTACAAAAGGAATGAATTATTTTTTTATTTTTTTTTGTTTTTAACAACCACATTTTTGAAACATGCCATATCCGTAAGTAGCTTTTGCCGGCTCACCGATTGCGAGAGGCAGTAAACTACGATATATGCTCGTAATTAACGCTACCTGTAAAATTCTATGCCTGAAATGATTATTTTCAAAGTCAGGACATACTTATACATTTGAGATAGTGATTTTCTCAATGCCAATATAATTATTAGCTCGTAAAGTGAAATATATCCATCCATCTAGGATATTTATTTCTGCAGAAAAAAAATAGCGTAGCTAATTGTAAATTGGTAGGTACTGGAGTGGTTATATCGTTTCAGGTCTGTCCAAAAGTTATCCAAAGATGATCCCGAAACTGTACAGAATTCATATAAAGCGATAACGATTTCATTGATGAAGAGTCGTTTTTATTTAGGTACGTGAAAATGCGGTAATTAACCCGTTAGAATTCAGGAGAATCAATCCGCTTGAAAGCTTCCAGACAATCGATTTTGACCGAAATACTGAAGTCGCTCCTTGGCGTAATTTGAGATATGGATTTGAGAAGTTAACTACTAGTTATTTTCTTGGGGAAGCGATCGGCAACTGAGGCCACTTTCGGATGGGATGCTAGACTGAAAACCCCTTTGGAGCCTTTCTTCAGAGAGGAAAAATGTCGGGTTTCTCTCCACCCTTCTTCCAATTCGATTCTCAGTCCAGTTGGAGTTTTATTCGTGCCAAACACACGTATATATGGTCGTCGTATTTTCGGCAGGAGTTGACAAACTTTATATTTTTTTCTTGCCAACCTACCCACACTAATGGCGCAAATACCTCAAGCTGTCGGTCCTCTCCTCCTCAAATAACTAATCGATATGTAAAGGTGGCGTCGAGAGAGTTGCAATCGGATGGTCAGCGTTCATCATCGCCTGTTGTGCCGCACGTGAACGGGTCACCAAATGAGTGAATTAGCTCTCGGTGGATCAACGAAGCAAGGCGATCAAGGGCAAAGAGGCTTTTTAATAAGCGTGAATAAGACAAGGTCTGGATGCGACAGCATGACGGTGCACGATGCACAACAAGAAGAACTTAGAAGCTCAAACACCGCGTGGACGCGATTACAATGACGCAACCTAAATTCAGTGCTGGGCAATTGCTCGAATGTGCCAACCTCAGTTGCGAAGGGATAAACCGCTTATTTACTGAGGTTGCGTTGTTCGTTTCTGCACTTGTGGATCATCTCCACCTTAGATACAGTTTAGTATTTGCCTAAATATATCACGTTGCCAAACACTTGGGGCAAGCTGTGTGGCAAAATAAGCCAAAAATCTATATTTACAGTTTAGGAGGGCATAGTTTATTCAAATTCGTGATGAAATGAAAACGAATGCGTAACTTTCTCAGCGATTAATTTGACTAAAATCTAAGGCGTTGAAGTGTGATAACGCCTCATCATCAGGCAAATGCATTGAAATGTTCTTATAAGTGATTTCACCAGGTAAATATTAGAATGAACTTTGCGTTGGTATGTTATCAAGTTACGTTATCATACGCTATCCACTCAGTTACATAAAGCCCTCACCTGCTAACCTGAGGTAGTGTTTTCAGATCCAATCGTACATTATCTTTACGTATGGCATGCTTTTTTTGTTTTTTATTCATAAATATGTCACTTATACCAAAACCTTGCGTAAGCTGTCAGCTGCATAGATATACAAAATACTAACTTTGCGGTTCCAAGGTAAATTTCATTTTTCATCGTCTTGATTTGCTGAAACATCCAAATATAAGATACATCGATCTCGTTATCAAATATAAGATCTCGTTTACTTCAATTCAATTGAAGAGATTCCATGGAAGATTGTCTCCTTCCATTCTTTAACCATGAATCAACTAGCGTCCATCTCCGCCAGCCGTTACACCCTTGACAATTTTTGCTTCCCCATTACATACACCACCTGTCCACCATTATCATATGAATACGTCACGGAGATTAATATTAAAAATTTATATTAAGTAAAAAAGACTGGAAAATATGACACACATAATACCATGGACAACATTTAAAAGATGTTTTTTGTATTTAGGACCAAAGGTACACAATCTATTACCCCATGCATGCATTGATTCTAAGTCTGTGAAAATGTTTTCGGAAAATGTACATTCTTGGCTTCTCACCAAAGAGAGTGTAGAGGAAATATTGTTGTAAATATTGTTGTAAACGTGTTATAAATATTGTTGTAAATATTGTTGTAAATGTGTTATAATTAACTCCATAAGTCTTAGTTAGTAGCTTCTTAACGTACGCACTTAAATTGTTTAGTAATTGTCTTAGTCTCACTACATGAGCTTTATGTAAGTTTAAAGTGAAAACATAACATGTCATTATTTGATGGTAGCCTTAAACAGGTTCTCCTATTGATAATGTAATGTAATATGCGTAAAAATATTATCGAAAATGTACAGTTTTGGCTTCGAGGCAAAGAGAATGAGGAGGAAATGTTGAAGTAAATGTTTTATAAATAACTCCATAAACTGTTAGTAAGTAGCTTCTTAAGGTACGCACTCACATTGTTAAGTAATTGTCTAGGCCGCACTACATGAGCTATATGTATTTTTAAGTGTAAGCATAACGTGTTATTATTTGATTGTAGCCTTAAAACAGGTTCTCCTTCAAGGATACCTAAAGTTACTCAAAATTTGCTATTGAAATGTATTTTGTGTATGGAGCAATACACTTACTTATTACTGATTTGATAGAATTCTCCATGAGCACCACTTCATATTTCTTTTGAAGCTCTCTTGTCGGTTAAGATGCACATGGGTAAAAAGCTGCTATAAGGTACACCCCTTTGGTCTGGCAATCTACAAAAAGAGAGTTTCGGAGTGGAGTTACGAAATCGAACTGTTGGTCGTTTAGCTGCTTTCACAAAAAAAGCCGATATTCCTGAAGGGTAAGCCCATTCAATTGAGTGAAGGCACATAGAAAATGGAAATCACTGCCAACGCCTTTTTCAGACAAAAGTTAGTCACTCGTGTCACACCATTTTAAATTGGGATATGATGCAGCAAAGTGGGCATTAGAAAATAAAATGAAGAGGAGAGCCAAATATTTTCACCGCATCATAAATATTAGTGCATTTTATCGGGATTACTTTCAGATTTTTCCAAGAAGAAATCAACTCTTAAAAGTGCAAAGTCCTCAGTTTTAATTTAATTTCAATAACTTATTGCCGTTGAATGTTTTAAATATTGAACAAATTTCAGCTTATTTTCTGCGACTTCAACGTCGTATTGCATACATTGCGTAATTAACTTTTGCTTTGCAAAGGCAAGCATAAAAAAGACAACCTTTTTGCTCAAACGGAATCGTAAGACAACATTATATTTTTCATTTTTTTTACTTACTCTGTCACCATCGAACAGCCAACAAAAATGTCAAGAAATTACCCACCGACCTCTTTACGACATGATCAAGCAACAAACAACGACGAATCGCAAGACGCTGGCGTTGTAGTAAAGGAGTAATTTCTCTACGTGAAGATCTATACCACTTCCTTATCATGTGAGTAACGTACCTAATAATCGATTATTTTTTTACCGGAGTGAAATGTAAACATTCGAGTCATCAAAACCGTCTCCTCTTCTTAAAAATAAACATATTTTTCCATAAGTGGATGAAGTAACATAATCTCATAAGATGTGAGGCAACCTCTTGGTGACGTTAATGTTTTGCTCAGGTAGAACTTTGCGGAATGAGCTGAAATCTCATCGGCGATCGTATTTTAAACGTGCTCCGTCTCACAAAGTACCCTCCTACTCCTCCATTACCTCCTGCTTGCCTTACATGGGTCGGTCAAGGACTGGCTTCGGCGTAAGCCAGTAAGCAAGTCCCATTCATGGAGTCGTCTTTGACGGATGTGAATGTCGTGAACTTTATCAAGGCTACGTTCATTAGAGAAAATTTTCTTTATTTGATTTATATGAAATATATTTTCTTTATTTTCTTTATTTGAAATATTTCTTTATTTGAAGAAAATATATTGTTATGATTTTATTATTATGAAGTGACCAAATGTATTTTAAAAGCACAATGTTTTATGTTTATTCATGCAACAAATTAATAATTGATATAAACTGATGCGTATATATTTAGTGATTGATCAACTGAATAATAATACGTCAAGAGTCTTACGTTCGTGGAACCGTATGAAATAAAGGAGTTGTCACGGAGGTTCATTGTTATTATTTGTTGTGAATTAGCAGAGCTAAGCTCATATTATCATCGCGATGTGTTCAAAATGCCACGACTTGTAAGGAGTTCGGTCACACGTGGACGGACCCAAATGTAGTGGCAACCTTGAAAAACCTTGAATATTAAGCACCTACTAAACGTATCTCTCGTGCTTTCAAAGCATAGCCTACAGACAGACAGCCCCTGCACTTTGGCTGTGGGGCAACGATAGTCTTCTGTTCATGCTCCCAATGATAAGAGTCCACCCATGAAACGCAGTTCTTGGAACACCAAATTATCGCGTTATAGTATAATGAATTTCCTCTACATCTCGCCTGAAAACGTCAATTGGCTCGTGTAGCAAATTTATCTTCGGGCGGAAGCACTTCACTGGGCGAAGATTACTTCATCTGCATCAATCTTATTTCAGGGGAAGTTGCTTGCGTGCTGATCACAAGAGAGTGTGAGCGAAATTTGATGTTGAGATCAAAACTACAAGACACATCACTTTCCCAAATCAGCGATCAGCTGGAACCTTCAACGGAAGGTTGTTCTCGACGTAACAAATGCAATTTTATTTTATCTGTGCGCGTAGCGTTTCATGTAGAACGTTCCCTACGATGGCATATTATTATTTATGTGGCAGGCAACGTCTTTATTTTTTTCAATAAATCATAATAAAATTACTGCTAACCATTACAGCTTACTTTCTGTATGCATTTCTTCATTTGAACATGTCTCAGTTGCTTCCACTATTTTTCTTGGTGGTCAAAAAAGAATATTAAAGAATATTTCCGGCAATCAACAGTCTCAGCAGAGGGATTCATTGAGTTCAGATGAATCCAACCAATTGGACCTCGCGCAATTGATATTTTTACCCCAGATTTTGGAATGGGGAATATTCTTACTTTTTATACGTGTGCAACATTTTCTAGCTCAGTTTGGCGTAATACTATCGCAAACCATAACACGCAATATTAAACAAAACTCAGATTTTCCCTGAAAAAAATTCCCTTAAGCCTGAAATCGAACCACTTTTATCAACAGACACGGGTTCTTGGGTTTCCACTCAGGGTTAGTAGAACAGTGGATTTTCTCTCCATTTTTCGGGTCTTTCTCACGTGCGTTTACTTCCCACATAGCACAGAATATCTACAAGATATCTACAAAATCACGTCCATGTCTACACCTAATATCTTGAAAATGTCTACAAAAATCTTGTAAACATTTTCTAGGCACTTAGTAGATATTTGAATGTCCCCTTTTTTAATGTCCTCTAGTCATCATCCTTAGATATTTTGTAGACATTGTGAAATGTCTTCTAGATATCTACAGTGCAGATTTTAAGTAGTGAAAAGATTTCAGCGTTGTAAACGGAGTGCGAGGAAACAACCACCTTGCTTACGTGATGTCAATATTATGGTTTTGTAACCCGTTTAAAACAATATTTGCAGTCGCATTTTCTTACTAGGCATCCCACGGGACTTAGGTTTTCCTAGGCACGGCGCGTAATTTTTTTAAGTCCAATAAAGGTCTTATAGAGACCAAAAACTAATTGACGCAGACTAATATTAATTCGATTCAGGAGGCCACAAAACGCATTTAAAGCAATATTTGCAGACGTATATTTCTACATTGTTGATTTCGATTATCAAGATATTTAGTAAACATTTTTTAAACATCTTAAATATCGAAGACATTGAAGATCTTGTGTGGATATCTTGTAGATATTCTGTGCTATGTGGGTTTGGTAGGCAACAATTTCGCTGGCGTCTTCAGGTCTAAGGTATTGGATTAAGTTAATGCAGAAGGTCATAAAATAAAGCAATTGGAACAGTTCACATATCTGTGGATAACTTAAAGTAAGAATGAGTTGAAGAATGCGAGTTTAAATGAAGAGTTGCATTCGTAATGGAGCATCTCAGAGTGAGCTTCGAACATCAATCATTCGGACCCTCAGCCATTTGTGTCTCGACGCTTTTTAGTGTCGCACGCGGGACATTTAGACGAGACATGACCTTCGTTCCACTCGGGAATCCGCGTGCCGTATCAGTATTTTAAAGAGGCTTGCTCGTGCCATTGTGAGTCACCGCCATTAAAAACAATCACATTTTCACGAATGCCGTTTCAAAAATATCGCTTACACACATTACTCGTATATTATGCAGCAATGTGGATTTATTACGGTATGGTTTAAGTCTGGAAAATATTTGAACTATGATGTAATATAGCCAGCGCACTGGATTATTGCTATAGCAAATTCAATATTTAAATTCGATCATTTCAGACGGAATTGTGAAATGCTTGCTTAATTACGGACAGTGGTTATATAGGCCAGTGGTTCTTTTCTTTGACATGCATATTAAGGTTTTATCTACATTCTGCGACAATTGGAGTTGGACGTTTGTTCAACTTGATACAAAAAAATTGAACTGTCATCAATTATTTGGCTTCACGGCTAAAATAGTGCTTTACTAAAAAGTGTGGAATATGCAAAGTAAAAATTCAATTAGTGACGAGTACCAATTCCATAAAGTTACGCCGGAAATGTTAGCTTTTAATATGCATGCCTTGCCTTGTTATAATGCTGACCGACTATCGAACAGAAAACATTATTGACACGTAACTGTTCATTTATATGTATCATGATTCTTCAATTTAAAATTGTAATATGTGTTTGTTATATATTTCCTGCAGACAAAAATATATATTTTTGAACACCTTACATCTCATACCGCGACCTACCAAAATATTTCCCACGGCTTATAAACCACTGATCCTGAGAAACGTAGACGGCATAAAGAAATTTAAGGATTGAAAATCGTAAGAACTTGTGCGCCTTGTGTTGAATTATAGAAGCTAGCTAATTATTCTTCACATTTAACGAAAAAAAAGCGTTGACACACCGCTTACATAATTTCCTCTAGCACTCTGTGCAGTTAAAAGTAAACTAATATTTAATCACTAACGTAGGCAAACCTAGACTTAAAAAAGATATTTATAGACATAATTGTAAATTTCTTGGGCCCAAAATTTATTGTACGTTGCCCAAATATATTTCCAAAGCCAAATTGTGGGTAGATATTTTAGATACTTAAAAAATTGTTATTTAATAACGAGGATATATCAAACTTATAATATAAATATATTTTTTATATCGATTGTTTTTTAGATACCAGTGTATAATTTATTGTGTTTTGTAAAAATATGTATGAATATGTTAAAAATGCTGCTATACTAATTGCAAACATTGGCTCATTGTAAAGTTTTAAATAGTTATATACTATCCAAGCATAAAAGATAGCATTATAGATATTATAAGTCAAAACAAACGTGTACCCACAGTGTTATTTTGGTATTAGTAGATGAGCGAGTTGGTAGCCCCAAAACGAAGTTTTTTTAAAGGTACACCTTTATTTCCATTCCATATTTGATTATTGTACTTGTTTTGTTTGAAGTGTTATATGATGTTGAGGAATAAATTCTTACTATTAATATTTATAGAATATAAGTTTTAATCTCTACTTTCTTCCGCTGCATATCCGAGGGAGAATGTGGAAAAATTCACAAGTATCATGTGTTGTCGGTTACTGAGCGGTGACCGACTCTCAGCGGCTTTTTGTTCGAGTACCTATCTCGTATTTGCCAACATTCCAATCTCGTCTCGACGGGCGTGATGTGAGAATCAGCAAACGTCCAACATTGCCATTCTCCTTTCAGACCATGTCCGCCGTTTCATTCCTTGATCGTCTCACTTTCACCCGCAACTTTCTCGACGCACCCGTTCATCTCATATCAATCCATTCTCTATCCTAAAACTCTGTTAGGTAACCTGACGCTAATGCATTCTCCAGGCACGACCCAGAAAGTCTGGCACACTCCTCCTTTCCTAGTCAATGAACACGGAACGTAGCAATCCACGTGCTTCCCGGGCAAAATGATTATTCACACTCTGTCTCACCAATTTTAAATCCCCAGGAACTTTTCAAGTATTACAAATTTCTTCTTCCTTGGGCTCTGAAAACATTCATGGGCGCCTTTTCAACATTTGACGCCCATGATGCAATCATTAAAACTTTGTAATGTTCCACACTGTTTTTATTAATGGTACAAGCCTTTTAATATGCATATATCACAAACCTCGCCTAGTTATAATCCTGACGGACTATCGAATAGAAAACATTATTGACACGCAACTGTTCATTTATATTTATCATGATTCTTCAATTTAAAATAGTTATATGTGTTTGTTATATATTTCCTGCAGACAAAAATATATATTTTTGAACACTTTACATTTTATACCGCGACCTGCCAAAACATTTCCCACGGCCTATAAACCACTGATCCTGAGAAACGTAGACGACAAAAAAACATTTAAGGCTTGAAAATCGAAAGAACCTGTGCGCCTTGTGTTGAATTATAGAAGCTAGCTAATTATTCTTCACATTTAACGAAAAAAAAGAGACATTGACACACCGCTTACATAATTTCCTCCATCACTCTGTGCAGTTTAAAGTAAACTAATATTTAATCACTGACGTAGGCAAACCTAGACCGACAAAATATATTTATAGACATAATTGTAAATTTCCTGGGCCCAATTTTTGTATTTTACACATAATTTATATTTTTGTGACAAAGGTGCCAAATTGGATTTTTTAGAAAATTTTAGTCATAGGGTCTTAAATGATTTTATTCCGGACAAATTGTCCCCCCTTTTTACCGTGCCTCTCCCCCACCCCCCTTTTAACTCTTGACGCTGTTGGTTTTTTAATTTCCCGTAACCTTGCCCCGTTAACCCCCGTCTCGTTACTAATATCTTTCCCCCCCTCCCATCCCAACCTCCTCCTCCTTACTTCCTTCCCCGGGAACCCAGTATATATTTCAAGCCACCACCTCTGTACTTCGTAATTTTACTGTGGAAACTGTGAGCATGGGAGCGCAATCAACATTTTTGATACAAAACATTTGACCATTACCACACAGGTAACGTGGCAAAAAGTCTAAAGTATTCCAAGTAGTGCAGGACCAGAAACTTCCGAAAAGCGGAGCATGCTTCAACGTTTACAGTAATATTCAGAAACGTCTTTAGCATCACAAGTTGTGATTAGAACTCGGATGTTTCCGGTGAAAAGTCTTTTGAATCACAAATGTTGGTTGCGCCCCCATGGTTTTATTTTTGGTCACAAATAATCACGTTCTGCCTGACGTAGGCCAGTTTTTACAGTTCAAAAACTTCCTACTTTTTAGTGCATATATTTTTTAATAAAACCATGTTTTTAAAAATTTTATTTTATACTTTTTTCGTTTTCAATAATTCTGCATCAATTTTTCGTTCAATTATTGTCGTTATCCTCTGGATAATTAATGAAAAATTTACAGTGAAATTTTTGATGAAAAAGATTGGAACGAAATTTGTGTGTTAAATTAATGTTTAAATTATGTGTTAATTTGTTTCAATTGAGAAAATATTGTATCGTCATCTAAAATGCAGACGTGGGAAACGTTTCAAGAAAATCGAATTGGAGGAAGTGAGTGAAGAATTGATTTCAAGGTTTGACCCAAAAATACACATCTGTCAAGTGAAATAGAACCATCCAGTTCCCGTCACCATAAGTGCCTCTCCTTATTTCGTTCAAAATTCCTGCCCTCTTCCTTCCTATTCCTCGCATCCCCAGCACCTTTCTCCCCTCCCATATCACCCTCTTCAACATGCCACCTCTCATTACCTCCTCCATTCATCTTTTCTGCCTTCACCAAATCTCCGCCACCAGCATCCTCTCCTCTCCCACAACACCCAGCACTTTCTAGTTCGTCTCCTTCACCACCCAGCTAACCCTCACCCTCCTTCTCCAAACCCACATTTCAGATGACTCCAGTTTTTGATAGTCCTCCTACCGCAATGACAAAGTTTCCGACTCATAAACCACCAATATGAAAATATTGACCAGTCTTTTCTTCACGTCTCCCCTCAAAACCAATTCCCTCCTCTTCATAATTTCTTCCTTTGCCAGGGTAGCTCTACACCTGACGCCCACCACTTGAGCTTTTTTCCGCCAAAATACTCGCAAGGTATGTTAACTGCAGCACCTGCTCAATTGTACGCCCCCCCCCCCACCTTTACAGCCCCGCATCATAATGCTCGAGAATGATTTTTTTTCACTGGGAATATGCTCGGATGCCAACACTCATTCAAAACCAGCAGTGATTTCATTAGTTTACTGTGATTCTACCCATAACGTTCGGCGACATAAGTACGTTAACGATTATAAGAGAGCGTATCGGCGCTAACTTTGTGGAAACTGTGGACTTCCGTAATTCGAAAATAAACACTGGTACTATTTCCACACTTTTTACTCTCCACCAACGACGACCATGGTTCAACATGAAATCATGAAATGTATTCCATGAATTCATGGTCGGTGGTGGAAAATAAAAACTGTGGAAACTGAACCAGTGTTTATTTTCGAATTAAGGATGTTAACTATTCACGGAGCCGTTTTACTGGTCAAGTTTCTTTAAGAAAGAGTAATCTTAAAGAGTTATTTTTAAAGAAAAAGAGCCAACTGTGATTTCATTATTATGTCATGGTACTTATAACTATAATACATTACTATGTTGTCGGTTCACGGAGTCGTTTCATTGCTTAATTTTTTTTCAGGAATAGGATTCTAATGTTGTCTTACTTTAAATAATTATGGACAAAACATTTTTTACAACTCTGTCCCTAGAATAAAAGTCTCGATACTCACGATAGCATTGTGCTAACACAGTCGCGGGCCTTATAATGGCGACATGTGTCTTCACAGGCACAATATTTACGTGGTGTCCAATCGGCTTCTCGTCACATTTTGAGGAAGCCTCGTTTCGTCTCAGACGGCGCTCCCAATCGAGCTCCAAGAAAGTGTCTGAACGCGTTCCAAAAGGTTGGAGAGCCAGGAAGGCTAGTCGCGTACTTTGTGCTTTGAAAATCGAGGCCGCTCGCTCACTTGCTTATTCCCAATAATAACACGAAACGCCACAATTCCCCTCCATTTCTCCTCCTCGCTCTATCGACTGCCTCCTTGCCTACACATGGGCGGGCGATGACATTGGAATATGCGAGTGCCATCAGGACAGGCGAGCAAAGGAGGGGAAGTGGGAGGAGAGGGCAGGGAGTCACGAGGGCGGGAGACGTCTCGTCCGTCAAATGTTCGATCACCCTCCCAACGCCGTGAGTTGTGCCGAGAATGGGTATAAATAATGGGTTGTAGCATTCATGTTATAATCCATTATTTTTTCATTGCGTTTTTGTGCCGTGGTTGTGTGCCGCAAATAAAATTTTAAGTAATCTAAATACAGTCCTGCGTCAAGTCTGTTCGGAATAATTAAGTCTCACCCTTTTTAAGAATTATTTTAGAAGTTATTAGGCCCTAAACATGGATCAAAATAAAAAAATAGGAAATTTAAAGTTCAGAATAAATGTCTAAGTAGCCAAAAGTTAAAAGAAAACACAGATTGTTGTCTTTTCATGACGAAAATGCCGTTAGGTTTTAAATCTGACGATTAGATCGACATGTATTGGAGTGACAGGTCGGAGCTGCGATAACTTGTGATATTCGAAGCGTCTTAACTTTGGAATTTATACTTATTAAAAGCTAATATTTAGCACATTGTCTTTCCTTATAATATTTTTACTTTGTCCCAAAATTCGTGAGAATCGAAGATGGTCGAGCCACGAGTACATGGCCATTTTGTTGAGTTTGCGTGGAATCGCCCGAATAAAATTTATTCTGCAAATTTATAAGTAGAGATCCTGAAAGAAAATTTTCCTGCAAACTCAATTATGTAATTCACATATAAATTGAAATTACACGGTATCATTAATGGGATACCGACACAGTTATTAAAAATTATCTAAAATTAACTATTAACCTGGAAATAAAAATGCCTTGGCGTTCTCATTCAATTCACATTTCATTTCTAGCAAAAAAAACATCCTATAAATTCTCATTACTATAAATATACTGTACATTCTCATTAATAGCCGGTTGCAGAAATGGCACAAATTTGTCCAAAAGAGTTATGAAAGCCACAATTCGAGACACATTTTCAGTATGTGTTTTCCAAACATTCTCTCAATTCATAGGCTCCATTGATGACCTCATAATTTTTTGGGCCTGATGGAATGGATTTGTGAGTTCCATAAGTAACCAAGATGGCGGAAGTACTTAATTACTAGAATAAAAGAGGTATTATACAGCGAGTGCAGAAATGTTTTCCTCATGATGGCTACTCACAATGTGCATAGGTAATTTTACACTAAAGATAAACGCCCATACGTTTATTCATTTACCCATCGCCTTGAATTACGCCGAGAATGGGTAGCATTTAATTATTTGTATTCCTCAACTATGAGTAGAGTCCTTGAAAGAAAATTTCCCTACAAACTCAAATGTGTAATTCATATTCCCATACACATACAATTTCCATATTCTGGTTTCCTAAATTCTGGGCATATCTAGTTTTGAACTGACTGAAACCGAGAAAAAAATCAGGACCAATGGTTGGGCGTTTAGACCTAGGCAATTTCGATGCTAAAACAATGCATATTGACAACTATTTATTAAATTAATTAGTTGGAATTATACCTTGGTATTTCGTACGTGGCATTTCGAAACCAAACACTACTCGCTATAATAAATTTCAACAAAATACCTCACTTACGCAAATACTCTAAACTTTTAGGGTTAAGGAATGAGTGGGTGATGAAAGAATGTGAAATGGTAATGAGCGCGCATGAAAGAAAAACGTGCTTCGAGAGAATGGATGAGAGTCGAATGACAAAATCAAGATAGGAATGGAGTGCGAGAGGAAGGGAGGACATAAGACCGAGAATGTCATGGGCCAATGTGGTGAAAGAGGCTCTAAAGAGGAGGAGTCTTTAAGAATTAGTGCTCACGATATGCCGCAAATCGGTGAAACGCGTTGTACAATAAACATTTTGTAGAAAAGTATTATCTTTAATCATGAGAGCTAATATAATCAAATCCAATGAAGTGAAGCCTCCCACTGTCAATAACAGGTATTAAGCCCGTGTCCCACGGTGAATTTTTCGGTATATTTATTTATGAACATTTCAAGAACGCTCTCAGAAGCAGACTTCGCATGCGCGCGCCATTATTCTGTAAATTACGAAACTCTGTAAATTCTTAAAGAAACACGGCCACTAATTGGCCTTTATCCGTGCATGAGTCTCCACTATTTTCATTCTGACAGGACGTGAGAAGAAGACGTGCTAAAGTCCGCTATATTGACGACCGGTTTGAAATAGATATTGAGATAAGTTTTATATAAATAATGGATTTGAACAAATCGTTATATTACTTCATCTTTTATGTAGAATCAGAATTATTTTGCATTTTACTGTCTCGTAGACCCCGACGAAAACTTTTTTATTTTTTCTTTTCGTACAAATTATACACTATAGATGGCAGCACAAATAAGTTCTATTCCTGCCAATTAGCCTAACAGCGGCAAATTCAATAATGTTTCCTGCCCGTGTGACATGGGGTTCAACAGTTCACGATACTCTATCCATGAATTGAATATCATATATAATATAATTAAATATCATGAATAAATTTACAAAAACAATTACCGTTGGACACGGGCTTTAAGAATTTTAATAACAGGAGGGCGTGCACGAGAGTAACTGAAGTGAAAGAGGCACCTATGCAAGGATTGGGCAGCATGAAGAATTTAATTAAATCTGAGTCAGCTTTAAACATCTATCACCCCAGAATTCAACTTTTTTAAAAATGTTCTTACCCCTTACACCGATAATAAAAATTCTCCAATGGACGTAAAATATTTGCACCACTCGTCAGAATAATAATCAAACACTTACTGTGTTGGTTTGCGGGAACGGGGACTCCGCAACAGGTACCAACCACAGCCTCTCCACCAGAATACCCTCCTGTGGTAGTTTACAGGAATGTTATTTCCTCGCCAGGGACCACCACAGGCACACACTCACACAACCCAAATGGAATCCTTTGCAAGGCTAATGGGGCCCCGCTAAGGAAACCTGGGATCCTTCGCAGAGCTGAAGTGACCCTACTAAGGATGCCAAGTTATTACCACAATCACACAAAAACACTAACTCACACACACTGTAGGGTCCAAATTTCTGGGAGAACAGCTCAAAAAGAGCGTGGTCAAATAGAACAGAGCAACAAACAGGGAACGAGGGTGGACTTCGGATACGCGTATTTCGACCACCAAGTGGTCATCTTCAGTGAGCTGAAGAGAAAAAACACTTGCAACACGAGGTTGAAAGTGAATGAAGAGGAGGACAATCCTAGAATAAATAGGAAGGGACAATAGGGGTTGGGAAGCGGGGGGGGGGGCCAATTACCAAAGGAATTGGTAAAAGGCTAAAACGGCATTGGCGGGTAGTGGGGATGGGGGTGAAATGGTGGGGGAGGCGAAGGGGGGTTGGGAGAAAGGGAGCCAATGGCCAATAGATGTGGTACATGGATGTTGTGGGTTGGTAGTGAAGAAAAGCGACCGTTGAAGTAGGGAGGGGGCTTTGTAGTAGTTTTGTAGTTTTGAAGTAGGGAAGGAGGGTGATTTGTCCTTACCCGGAAAGGGAACGGGGATGGGGATGTAAATATTTATGCATGTAATGAAGTGCTTGCTAACACTTCTTCGGTGAAAAATAAGGCAACTCGCACCTCTTGGGAGTCCTTCCTTTTAAGGATGAAGTTTCAATGGTATTTCTTCAAAATGTTAAGGCCGCCAAAACATTTTTCGAGGCTTTTGTATCAAATTTGTCCTTTCATGCTCAAAACTATCCTTATTATTTTTCCCTCGAAGATTCTAAATAAGGTCTAATTCAGAAATAGTTGTCGCAGTAAGTTGTCGTAATTCATAAATAGTAGGGGGTAATTTCTAAAATATGAAATACGATTCGGAATCATTCCAAACTATCTGTCCAAACTGTCGGCCTCGGTGGTGGCGGGGAAACGTCCTCGCCTGCCAACCCAAAGGTCGCGGGTTCGAGTCCCGCCTGTGGAGGATTTTTCTCCTCCCAGGACATGATTGTGCGAGTTGTCCTTTGCTGCTGTTACAACGCCTGATGTAAAATGGTCCTCGAGACTGTATTCAGGTTGATGAAATAAAAAAAAATAACACTACTCGTTGATTTGCAAAAGTATTTTAACTACACGTATTGTTGGCTTGGAATCACCGGCTGTATTAATTTGGCAAGAAGGACTGAGAGGCACATGTTTTTGCAGTTGAACACAGTTTCCTCCAAAAATCTTACCCACAGACAGTCAATTCTCCGCTTGCTTTCAAGTTGCCACCAAGGTCATCCCATAAAAACGCTGGTGATAACGGGGAACACTCTTTTGCTCCACCGTGTCTATTTCCGCCTCCCCTCATTCCCAAGACACGAAGACGTTTAATGCGGAGATAAATTATGTCTCCTGTTGTGCAACGCTCGTATTTAAGTAGATTTAGAGATTAGCGCTAAAGGTTCAGGTGGGGTAATTAACAGCATGGAATAACAGCGCTACCAGTGACCGTTTTATTCATAAAACCATTTCCATTTTTCGCAATGGAAACTGTTTCATTCCACAGAATGCTAAATTTCCTCTAATTGTATTCAATGAAGTAACGACGTATATTGCCTACACGAAATTGTGTTTAATATTCGCACTCAACGATTATGTAAACCATCATTGTCATTTGCGAACGTGGCACCGAGCGGTGATGCTAAACATCGAAACCGGTCGTATTTAAGTAATTTTTACAAAGTGGAAAACTACAAAAAAAAGAATACTTCTTTCGTCACGTCTTTTACATTCTCTCTCCTTCTTCTAGAATTTATTTGTGCGTTGCGGAGAAAAACTTGAAAGTGCTTTCAACCAATACGAGCCGTTTTTTTTGTTTGATTTCTCATTTTTTGTTATATCACAGACTTAGCTGTTTTTTTAATCAATAAAGCTGTAAGTTGAATAGATAATGTGGTGAAGAGCTACTGCAAACAAATTTTCGGATTGATGATTGCTGGCTATAAGGTTTTTCGAGATTATTTCATGGTACAAGTATCATATTTAGGTCTCTAAAATTGAAGTTCTGTTTGTTTGAACACTACACACTTCCGATGAATGACAGAACGCCTTGACGGATTTGAAAAAAAATTGGTATGCCTGATCCTGAGGACCTAGATGGATTAATAGGTTATATTAGAAAAACACATGGACCATAGGGGTCCCTACGAAGTCCCTTTTTCAACAACTTTTACTTCATTAGATATTTTCCAATTCCCGCGGGTTCCTCGAGCTTCCAGACTTGGTTGTGTGTGCCGGCAACTAGCTGCCTGTCACACCAACTTTGAAAAGATGGTTCCCGTTACCAGCCGCATAGCCATTGTAACCGTGGACGAGTCGACCAGTCGTGCTGGTACTGATTACCGTGCTCGGATAGTTACAGTGACTAATAGATAATGAGGGTTACCAACTGCAATTGTTTCATCAACTTCAAAATTTCCACGTTATCACCAATTTTATAAGTTACCGAAAACAACCGTTTTTCTGCGTGTGTGAACACCTGTGTCGGAATTTTATAGAAAAACATATTCTCACATCCACACACACATATCCACATTCTCCCCTCCATCACGGCCTTCAACCCTCATTGCCCTACGCCTACTCTGCCTCTACTCTCGATCTCCTTCAGAAGTTTCCTCTCCTTAACCACCATGCCAAGTAATTCCCCTTCCTCTCAGTCCAGCGAATTTTCTCTATTTTCCTCTACAGTCTCAAAATCCTGCATCCTTTTCTTTTATCCTCTTTCCTCGGAGCCCACATTTCTGAACCATATAACATTATACTCCATATCAGACTCTTTAACTTTCTTTCCTTTACAAATTTACACAAGGTCCCCACATCTTTAGTTCTCCCCTTTGAGAGGACGAGGCGTCCAACAATAATGCAATTCTCCTTACCACAATGCCAACCTGCTCCTACTTTTATGCCCAGCCTCGCTTTCTTTGTCCTAGAAAACCTGATTACTTCAATTAACTTCTGAATTATACTGACGTAATGATTTCTAAGGCTTGCGCAAATTGTCCGAGTTGGTGTTACGATGAGAAAAAAAAGGATTTATGATCACAAATTATTTCATAAAACCTCATTTTTATCGTCGTTCTGGACTGACACCCGAGATTTTCGAATTATCTGATGAAATTTCTTTACGTTTTAACCCATTCACAGACGTGAATCGGACGCATTGCGTGCGACCGTTCTTTTATTTTTTGTCTTCGTTTGAAGTGGCGTCCAACGCACGAGATGTCACCTTATCACACCGGCTGTTTGCCGATGACTTGGTCGGCGTTATATCTGCATTCGAGAGAGAGGCGATATGGAAAAGGCACGGCGATAGGCTTGTTGGAAGGGGGAGTAGCGCGACTTGGGAAGGACGTGGTACTCCGGCCACATATTTACCTAATTAGACCTTGAGATACTGGAATCTCTTCGCACACTTCTCCGTATTCGATTCATCACAAGAGTGCTCCACCCTTACACTGATTTACTTGTTTGTGATCTAAACTGACGCAACCGTCACAAAGCTGCTTCGAACACTCAGAACCACGCATCCCTGGATAATCGGCTACATTTTATGTCATGCCATCTTCAAGTGGTAAATGGAGCAAAGCATGTCGTTTCAAATCCTAAACACTGAACGTGAACATCGATTCGCGCAACCTCTTTGCCTACACACATCTTACTAAATTCTTTGACTTTGCCTGCTCCGTAAGGGAATCGCGTGATGGGCATTTATGCAACATAAGTGATGAGAATGCTACGACTTTCATTTCACCTCCTTACTACCGCGATCGTTCCCGATTGTCAAGAGATAAGAAGCTGAAGCTGGGACATTTCAGTAAAAAGTTATTGTGCGGCCGCTTTTGTGTCTAATTTGATCCACAAAAATTATCGATGATTATAGCCTAAAAAGACCTACATTTGGAGAGAGTAGGTATTATAATTATCATATCATAATTTATTAACATCCATGAGTTTCGTCAATATTTTACAGCACAGTGTTTACAAGCAGTTTGGCAGGTATAATACAGAGGTTACCAATAAATAAATAAATGAAACCAAATTACATACATACGAAATTACGGAAAAGTGAGAACAAATATACATAAATTAATGAAAATCATCAGATAGATTCTCGCTTAAGCTATAATAACTTTTATGAATTAACAATTTTTTAGTTTGGACTTGAAGAATCATGATGAGGAAATGGAGCGGATTTCTATTGGAATCTTGTTGTAAACTGTGGAAATGGAGTGATATGGGCCTTTCAGACATAGGCTGTGGGGATATTGTTGGCTATATATGTCATTTCTAGAGCGAGTGTAGTGATTATGGAAGCTAGAGTTAACAGGGACAAAAGGGGGATAGTTTCTTACAAACTCTCGAAATTAATCTAAGATTACATTGATTCCATAATTAACTAAAAATATTCTAAGCAACTCTGCCCTCATTTTCCAAACCTGCTTGAAACAGCCGTCTCCGGATAAATGATCGGGAAAAATAAATGAGTGCGAGGCTTAAATCGCGGTGCCGTTCGTCATGTTTAGTGAGAACCAAAAGTGACGTCTTGCTCAGCTATTTTGAGAATATTAATGCTGGATCAGCTGTTCCTTATGTGTTGGTCATAATATACACTTTTTCAACTAATATGATTGTTATTTTCAAACATATAATGCCATAGGTATTTCAGAAATTTACAAAGCAAAAATCTTTAAACATTGGCTACAATTTTATTTCTAATTTTATTTCTAAACCTTAACACAAAATTTTGCTCCTAATTTTCAAAGTGTTCACCCCCTCCCCTGCTAATACTGCATATGGATCCCCCCTCCTGCTGATTCTCAACATGGGACCCCTCCCCCTCCAAACGAAATTTTTTCCACGTCAACGCATTGCATGAAAATTAGAGTCAAGGAAATTAAAAATGTGGTTTCTCATTCACTCAATTCTTCTCCAGTCTCACGGCTGCAGGTTTATTTTTTCATATCCTAAAATGGTAAAATAATATGCCCTACATTAAAGGTCCCTTTTGATTCCCAAGCTTTTCCGGTTTGGGGGCGCTAATCTTTTCCGGCCTCAAACTTGGTCCAACTATCTGGAATTTTAGAATTTTCCCCATGATTTTAGGACCATTCCCATTGACAACTCAAGGTGAGAGGTGGAATTAGTGAACGAAAAGAGGGTGACGAAGTAATTTAATATGTTAATACGAAGATTTATATGGCGATCGAAGCCGAGGGCAAGAGACAGTCTATCATGGAGGTGGTTCAATTACTCTTAGTCGAAGACAATTATAGTCCCTATCCTTCCTCTGATCTACACAAAAAAACTAAGGCTCTCTGCTTTGCAATTGATATTCAATTAGTTTCCCGACGACGTGCATGCGTTCCCGGTCGCATCGAGTGGAATCGGTGGGCAAATGAGCGAAGGTGACTCGGAGGATGCAAAAGCGACGGAATGTTGGCAGTCGAGGGAAAGCGCGGAATCTTCAGACGTTCTCATCACGTGAGGAAACAAAGCGTCGTCAGCTGAATGCGTGATCTCGTTCCCGATCATCGCAAGAGAGGAAAGCAAGGAGACACTGTAAACACTGCAGTCGTTGGAAGGTGGCGAATTTCCCCCAAATCCTGGCCAAAACTTCAAAACGGTGACTAAGACCTCGAAAACCTTTACACACTCCGACGACTTATATGAGCAAAGAACGTAATAACGCACAAAAGTGTACACGTTTTAAAACGATTAATTCAAAAGTTAGCGTAAAACATATACTAAAATAGCACTTAACCTCAAAGCCAAGGGTGATTTGAAGCTTTTGTTCAGGAATATTTGGGTATTATGTATCTCAAACGTGTCTGTTCAGTGCTGAATATGTTCTGAATGAATTATTATTTGAATATGTGCATTCAGATTTTTTTAAATAATATTGTTTTTAACAAATAGATAACATAAGTAAATCAATGAAATCACTAGCGGAATTCGTACATGATACAATACTTGATAGAAATTAATTGAGAGTTGACATTTTCACTCATGGATGCAAAATTACAATAAAATTATTCTGAGTAACTGAAATGTATATCACATTCACTTCGTCTTTCAGCTTCACCCAACTTACCAATTTCTGGTCGGCTTGAATTTTATTCGCTCAGCGGCCTTCCACTGTTATTGTGAGTAATGGAATCGCCGAGAACTTTCGTTCAGCTCTTAATTATGTTATATGGGGAGTGGTTTAACTGGGGGGGGGGGGAATAATTTACGCCATTTGCTTCAATAATCAAATACAAGACTATTAATTGCTTTAGTTACTGATAATATTAACGTGGAATTATTGGGTGCATTCAGCGTAGGGAGCCGCTCCGGAGCCTCTCAAATCCTGTTTTAGGAGCGCTCGCATTCGGCTGAATGCTTTACGATCGATGTGGCGGGAACTTCCATTCGAATAAATTTAAAAAAAATACTATTTATCCGGCCTAGCAATATTTTACTCTAATGTTGAGGATTAATTTAGCAAAGCTGACAGTGGAAAGCTCTAAATGTAAAGTGAGAATAGATGGAGGGCTATCTGAAGCATTCGAGGTCATCACGGGGGTAGGGCGATGGTCTATTTCCCCTGCTGTTCAATATAGCACTAGAAGATACCCTCAAAAATGTAAGAAGAACCAACCAGAGAATTAAAAAAGGAACTAGAATAAATACCCTAGCATATGCAGATGATGTGATTCTCCTCGCAGAAGACAAGGAGGAACTTGAAAAACTAACAAAAATTCTACTCCAGGAGACAGAACAAGTGGGTCTAAAAATAAATGGCGAAAAGACTAAATACATGCACTTTACTAGAACAGAATATCAACTAATGACTACAATAAATATAGATGGGCATAACTTCGAAGAAGTGGAACAATTCAAATACTTGGAGCAATAACATCAAACAAAAATAGTGAAGAACCGGAAATTACGAACATAATTAATTTAGCTAACAAAAGCATACTATACATACCTGTAATAAAATATTAAACTCAACGGTAATATCACGAAAGACCAAAATCAAAATATATTTCACAATAATTCGACCGGTACTTCTATATGGTGCAGAAACATGGATCATGAACAAGAAAGAATAAAAGACTGATAATATTCCAAAATAAAGTCCTGAGGAAAATATTTGGCCCTACAAAGGAAAATGAAATATGGAGAATCAAACGGAATAAGGAAATACGAGATCTCTACAAAGAGCATGACATAACTGCATGTGTCCGGGCCAGAAGAATGGGATGGCTTGAGTACGTTATGAGAGCAGAGCAGGGCTTAATACTTAAGGATGTTACCAGTGGGAGACCAGAGGGAAGACGGCCACCGGGAAGACCAAAAAAAGGTGGTGGGATGGAGCAAACACGGACATAAACCGGGTAGGGGGAGCAGTGGAAGACGCTAGAGACCGAGAAAGATGGAGGGCACGCGTTGGTGAGGACAAATCCCAGCTTGGGCATAGATGGCCATGGGAGTAAGTGTGAGTAAGTAAGTAATTTTGATGCCTCACTTGCTGATAATATTGCTTTTTATTCCATTCATTTTGTAAATCTAAATATACGATTCATATGCCTATCGGTTCTAACTCCCCTGTCTCTCTCTCTCTGAATATGGAATTCTCAAGAAAAGCATGAGCAGCATCAAGACATTTTCGCACTGTTTACTCAGAATTTATCACGCATCGAACGAGATTAAAAATTAATTTGCAAGTAAAATTAATTACCTTTACATCAATAACTTTTGCCTCCTTCTCTTATTTTGTAATTGTTACCCTTCGTATTCATTATTCTGTATTTTATTTCCCGCCACATTTCACCGCTCCGTGAGCACTGAGTGAGGGTTTCTTCCGCTTACTTAGGGTGCGGTCCAGAGAACGCTCCAAACGCTCCGGAGCGTTCGTAGCGAGGTTCCAAGCGGTCCGTGAGTCGCTCCAAGCAACGCCACCTTAGAGGCCCTCTATTACGAATGGAATGACATGGAGATGGACTTATCCGGCAATATAAGTAATAACAGCTTTTTGTTATTGTGCAGACCGGGCAGCGCCCATTTCGGGTCCGTATCCTTCACCAATATGTTATTACCATTGGCCGAGTTAATGTAGAACGGTCAATTTTTTTATTTTCGAACTAATTTCAAATATCTGTAGATGTTTTATAAGCCATTACAATGGAATGACATGGAGAAAATTCGCTAATAATGCCCATATTACTCCGTACGCCTATAAGCGGTAACATAGTGGGCGTGCCGCGTCAGATTATTATTGCCAATCGCGGCCAGTTCATGCAAAATTGTCATTTTTTTATTTTCAAACTTATATCATATATCTGTAGATGTTTTATAAGCCATTACAATGGAATGACATGGAGAAAATTCGCTAATAATGCCCATATTACTCCGTACGCCCATAAGCGGCCATGTAAAATCCGTGGCCCGTCGTCCGAAATATGGCGCCTGCCTTTCACTTGGCCAACCTCTCCTAATAGAGGGCCTCTACGCCACCTAGATACTAAGGTATCTAGGTGGCGTTGCTCCAAGTCGCTCCGGAGCGCTACGGTTTATCCCATGACGTCAAGGAAAACGTCATCATATTCGCTCCCGCCTCGCTCCAAAACCAGGGGCGAACGGAGCATGGTTTCATGGCGGGATTTCAAAGATGACAGGTCGGAACATTATTCGTGAATGAATACAAGGTTAAGTCCACTCAATATAATTAGTGCTTTGACTATTTGAAATAGTGATCAGCCTACCAGAATATTAGATATTTCTGAATCCTGTTAATTGGAATAAATTTTACATTAATATGAGGTTGAGAAGCTCTACGTCTCCAAATGTAAGATCAAGACAAATATTTCCTCCAATGACCGTTGGAGTAAAATATGTCTAGTGTTCTTTATTTATACATTTGAATTATTATTTCTTTTTTCAATATTTGTATATATATAATATTTGTTGTGCTCTAAATTTATGAACGCAAGTGAATTATTAATTATATATTTTTATTTACACGGCCGTTGGAGTAAAACATTTTTCGTGTTCTGAAATTTCAATACAGTGAGAATAGGTTTTCGTGCGTATACAAACACCGTAGGATACTTCATGAAGAGACCGTGAGAAAGTCGAACTATTCCAGACCAATAACATTCCTTGAATCTTTTGACATGGATATAATTCTGAGCTTTTTCTCAAGTATTATGAGCCAAAGTTTCGGGTCGATTGTTTATCATTATAGGTACGGTTATGAAATCTCATTGCAGAAAACCATCACATTATCAGAAAACTTCTGGAAAGTTAAGTAAGAGTGCATGGTTTTAATTTATAATTAATTTAAAAGTAATGTAGGCGCAAGTTGATAATAGATAGCCAAATCTATGACTTCCACTTGAAAAAATTGAGTGCCAATGGTCGATTGAAAGCAGTGCCTCCCCGATTTATCTCCTTGTTATCATAAAAATAGTAGCCATCATCTCTGTCATCACTCAAAAATTGCCAGAAATCCGACCTGATGATTAACAAATTAATTAATCATCTTGGGAAACGAGAGTTTGTCTGAAATCAGGTATATTCCAATGCAGACGATTCCTTCTTTACGAACAACAACAAACGGCAGCCATGACACTTTGCCACAAACGCTCCGAAACCGGTCCACTGGCAGAAAGTTGGGAGCGTCTGTAGCAACTGGTAGCGACCGTGGACCGCTGTTCGGAAGCGTTTGGAGCGTGGGCTATTGTAGCATTCCGTAGCGTTCTCTGGACCGCACCCTTAAACAGCCAACAGCTCACACTGAGCGATCACCGAGTGTTTGCATTCATCCGGAACACTCCGAATCGGCTCCGGAGTCGGCTCAGTCGTCTGAATGCACTAATTATTATCTGCTGTTGATCCATCGGTTATGGCAGCGTTATATAGAAGAAGGGACACCTTTAGCTGGTGAAGGATCTTGTCTCCTTACACGATTTCATGTTGTCAGTTCGGCGTCGGTACGTTCTGTCTCACTTCATCCCGTCCACGAAGCCAATTATCTTTCTTTCCCTTCCCCGCTTACTCCACATTCTCCCCTCCATCACGGCTTTCACCCCTCATTGCCCAACGCCTACTCTGCCTCTACTCTCGATCTCCTACAGAAGAAGAAACCTCTCCTTAAGGTGGTTCCACCGTAAAATGACTTAAATGTCATTTTATTCATATTGTCTACTTGTAAAAAAACTTGTACTCTATCTGATATGAACAACAAAACAATACCTTTCCACGCTATTTTATTCTATAATTTAACTTGAAATTACATTGTTTGTTATGGGGGAATGAGATAAACACGGAGAAAATAGTATTTTTCCATAAAGTATAAATCCCATTTTCGCGGAAAACTATTTACGAGAAGGAAATAATCCAGAGAAATTGAATAAAAATAAAATATAGGCATCTTACCACCTTATGTTTTTAGTTATTAGGGAATTACTGCCGTAATTGAAGTCAAAATGCGGTAATTCGTAGGAAATGGCGCTGCAGTTGGCTGCTATGGCTGGAAAAATGTGCTAATTTAAAATACATTCGTGGAATAATCTGCATTTTTTCTACTTTACTTTTGGTTTTCTGTAGGTAACGCATTTCATCAGCGAAAGCAGGATTTTTTGGACAAAATATCAAAAATTAGGAATTTAGTATTTGTTTTGAGTCACACAGTCGCGGCGGAACCTCCTTAACCACCATGCCAAGTAATTCCCCTTCCTCTCCGTCCAGCGAATTTTCTCGATTTTCCTCTACAATCTCAATATCCTGCGTCCTTTTCTTTTATCCTCTTTCCTCAAAGTCCACATTTCTGAACCATATAACATTACACTCCATATCAGCCTCTTTACCATTTTTCCTTAGCAATTTTACACAAGGTCCCCACATCTTTAGTGCTCCCCTTTGAGAGGACGCCTCTTTCAATAATGCAATTCTCCTTGCCAAAATGCCAACCTACTCCTACTTTTATGACCAGCCTCGCTTTCTTTGTCCTAGAAAACCTGATTACTTCAATTAATTTATGAATTATACTGACGTAATGATTTCTAAGGCATGCACAAATCAGAAATCTTGGCTAGATTTTCAGACAATCAAGCGTTAGGTAGTTAATCATCTAAATAACTACAGGTGTTGAAATATGCCCAAGGAAACCTATGAAAAATTACCTAATGAAGGTCAATCCCTAGAAAACTACCGTAACAGGGTTTTACAGTTCAAAAAAGGAGGGCTGCTCATTAAAGTACAAAAGTGCAAACTGGAGTACGTAAAACCATTTAATCAATTGGTTACTAAGTTGGAAAACAATGTGTATATTTGAAACATAATTTAAAGGAGAAATGTACAAGCAAAAGAGAGGCTCATACATTGGAAAGAACTGGTTAAAGTGGCATTATGTAAGAATGTCTACGGGAATATATAAAAATATTTGTAAAGTCTCCTCTGAGAAAAAAATTTCCGTGATAAAACTTTTCCGGATGAAGGAAAACAAAAACATTAAACCTGTTTTTGTCAGAAAAATCTCCATCAGAACCTGGTTTTCAGGGATTTTGACAATTAAAATGCAGCAAAGAGTAAAGAAAATTCTTTATTTGCTGATCTGAGTTCTCAATGCTCAACAATATCATTTAGCCTGGGGTGATGAATAATAATATATGAATTAAAAAGCATTGAAAACTGTACTAATAGATTAGAATTTATAGAACCATCATAAGACCAATGATTATATGCTCTCCAGAAACAAAAAAGGAAATATAATGAATGGTACAGCAGATGGAGACAACAGTAATGACAACCTAACGGAAAAAAAACTATAAGACAGGAAACAGGATCAAGGGAGTAAGACCGGATTAGAAGGGCAGGAAGTATTAGGTGTACAAGAAGTAAAATTTTAGCAGTTGGAGAATGGGTTACAAAGATGGCATGTGAACGGCCAGGCGGAAGAACATACTGCAAGCTTAAGATGAAGCAAGAGAAAACAATCGAAAAATCAAAAGTCATTTATTTTAAATTTCCGATTTAAAAATTAGAGATGACGAGGAGTCTGGTATAGCGTTGACAGTGCTTGCGCGACAAAAAATAATAATAGAATATGGTGAGTTCATTTGACCTTCACAGTGGTCGCGTGGCAACCCATCCGTGGAAGTCAAACGATGGAAATGATAATCGGTGCGTTGACAACCACTGTCGTTTTCGTGTAGCGGCTGCTATGCGAACATTATACGTGTTTACATCATATTATAGCTAAGATAAATTATATATTAATTAATTCTTATATAGCTCTATGTAAATGATTGACATTTTTACAGATTTACGAATGTAAGAAGACTTCTGTATAATATAATTCTAGTATGGTATTTAAGGGTTATTATGGTGACAGCTTTAACCGTGACAGAAGGCAAGAATAAAGTTATTGCATCTGAGTTTGCTGGGGCTGTATCGACTTCGGTGTTTTTAACAGTTTCGCAATGCTGCAAAGATAGCCATTATAGTTACTGCTGCTGCAGTTACTTACACATTACTTTCATTGATTAATAAAGCGAGAGCTAAGTCTGCTAAAACACACGACATGTCAGAAGATGAAGGGTATAGCAGTGTTGGTGAAGACGAAGAAAATGATAACGTAAAAGAACCAAAAGGAGCAGAAACTGAGCTTGAAGAAATAATAAGGAAAAGAGCACAGGAACGCATGAAGGTCACTTGGCGGTCCTATAAACGTATTTGACGAACCGATTCTTATTGAGGCCGTAGGTGCTGAAAGTAGTAACCATATTAATTACACAAAAGCTATGGTAATGCCTGATAAAATTTATCTTGATTAACGAAATAATAGAACTTTTGCACAAAATAATTCTAGCTCTATAAAGAGTCAGATGAAATCTCTTCCTGAACAAAGTCCATTCCCCAAAACAGAAGTTACTCCGAGATTATCTCTCAAACCACGGCTTGTATTTAAAATATCACATACCTAGTCTGACATACGATACGATTCGTCGTGCGAGATCGTTTAAGACTCCGATTTTAGGATCGGCACTATTTGTTCCAAAAGTTTACAGGCAGCTGCTAATCAGAAATTAGGAAGAAGACTCAGTCCAGCCCGTAGATGGGAATATTTTAATAGAACGAGAGGAAAATCGAAGGTAGTACGTGGAGAATATTCAGGAATGAGTTTGTCTACGTATGCAAAAACTGCAAACGAAAATGAGTTCTTCTCCAGACTTGACAATATGGTTGCAACACCTGGACTTGTCTGGAAAAGTAAAAGAGTAGGCTAAATGCATTGGGAATGGGGAAGTGCCTAAGAAGTGTTCACGGCAAAAGTAGGGTGAATGAGGTTATGAATGAGTGGGTAATGAACGAATGTGGGTTGAATGTTCCAGTAATGGATGTTGGACATGTATATGAAAGGAATGTGCTCCGTTGGTTTGGCCATGTTGGGAGAAAAGATAAAGAGTGCAATGAGGAAATAGGTGTATTATAGTGGAGTGAATGGTGTGGGAGAAAAGGGGTAGACGAAGAAAGTCATGGGAAGTGAATGTGACGGAAGGGACTCTGAAGAGTAGAAGTATTATAGGAGTCTGAAGAATATACATCTCATCTACATCTACGATATACCGTGCGAGCCACCGCTAGGGTGTGCGGCACGGGATGATTCCACACCAGGCATGCAGCACTCGTCCCAGAACAAATCAGAACCTCGCACGCTCCCCCTGGAGCTAGGCGCAGGCCAAAAGCAGTCAGGAGAACAGTGCGCAGTCCAACCGGAAACTGGGAGAGTGATACGTAAAAGAACATACAAACATGCAGAGAAATGCTATAGACACATCTAGTGGTTAATATTACTGATACTGTTAATTTATGAATGCTACGAGATGCTACTTCATGCAAAGAACAAAATAAAATAATGCCGGACTAATCGACCGGTGTGAAGAGTTAGTAATGATGTGGTGTTATTAAGCACAAGTGAAAATTCTACTCTACCTATTGAGGGTGGGAGTTTCATGTGATTGATCTATCCCAACTATTATGATCCCTTTTTGTACGTGGGAAAAATTACATTTTGAATCTATCGGTTCGGCAGTCAATTTCCTTTATTTTATTCCTGTGATCACTTCTACCGTAGTACGTTGGCTCTAGCAGTATATGTTGAACGTCCGCCGAAAAACTGTCTGCTCCGAGTTTGCGCAAAAGATTTAACCTGTATTTCTCCCTTCGATCAGTTAGAGATTCCCACCCCACTTCCTTCAACAATTCGGTAACACTGCTAAAGTTTATCGTAACAACTTTTCACAAATCTTGCTGCTCTCCATTGTATTCGATCTATTTCAGAGATTAGTCCTACAAAGTCAAGAATAGAAGTCAAAAATAGAAGAGCGTGTGTGAAGCAATGCATGAGTGCAAGAGAAGTAAAAGAGATATGCAATGATAAGGGAATTATGGAGTAAATAATAAATAGAGAGACAGTTTTCTAGGGCTACCAGCAATACAAAGTCCTTTGACTTTTCCTACCCCTATGAAAGGGAATGGCGTCATGGGTATGTATGGAGGTGTATGCATATTCATAAACGTTCGGCCACTTTAATTCATTTCAAAGATACAGAACTCGGGTTTTTGTGTGCCTGGATTCTCTGTGTACGCATCAATCAGCCATATTTGCTCTTCTGTTCGTAGCCATACATTAATTACATATGTCAATAAAGCAAATAAATATGTTCAGTACTCAGTTGGTCATCAAACTCGACTTTGAAAATCGCTACGATTTACTTCTTGCGTTCCTCGCATCGTGGGAACGCACGTTTATAGTTATCCCCTGCGAGAAGTGGTATGCGATATGTCATTGCATGAAAAATTCCAGGGAAATTTGCACTGTGGAACATGGCCTTAAAGTAAATCAATTACTTTAGTTACCCACCTTGAGCTCCTGGCGCGTTCTCGTCACTCGGAAGGCGCAATACGATGGCCTTTTGTTTTCTGTCGTTCGTTCGTAATCCCGAACACGTCCTCCCTTAATGGCCGCGTTCTATCCTTTCCGTCCGTGGAGGTGACATGTCCTCCTCCGATCTCGTCGTTAAAATGTGGCGACATTCACTCAACAAAGCCCGATTGAGAATTGATAATGTACCTCTCAAGAGCCCGTTGTTGTCATAATGCTATCACGTTAGCGGAAGAGGTGATGCAGAACGGCAACGATTCGTTGGCTCTCTTTTGTCTTCCTCGTCATCATCGGCAGAAGAGGATTGTTTTGCTGCAGATCTCCATTCAGCAGATCGCTTCAATCCTAGTCTTCAACTAAATATGCCTCATAATATTATTCAAGTATTGTGTTGGCTAGCCATTCACCCAAAGGGTTGTAGTCAATAATGAATACATTAGAAGTGCATTGAGAAATATTTGGGATGGCGATAAATCATAAGAATAGGAAGGTAATGAACTTTTTTGAAGTAACAAGGCGGGGCTAAATATAAGGTTGGGAGGGCATAGAATAGAGTACCTCGGATGTATAATGAAGGAAAATGGCTTGAGTGGTAGGGACATAAGATGAAGAATTACCCTATCCTAGGAAGTATTTTAAAAGAAAGTTGGAGGACGTGTTAACGGGTGAGGCTATGTTGAAGAGATTAATGGGGGAGGGAACGCTGGGTAAGCGTGGAAGAGTAGAGGGATTTTGGACGAATTAAGGAGAGGCTGAGGATGTGAGGAACTTAAGAGAGACCTGATGGTGAACAGGTAGTGAGCAGTAAGGTAAAACGATGTCCAAGAAATAGAGAAAGAACTTTCCAAAAATCTCATCAATTCATATTGTATTGTAGAAGTATTCCATTCTTAGTCTTTCCCAGTCATTCTCTCCTTCCAGAATCGTTTTCAAGTGGCTGTCGTGTCCAAGAATGTTTCCGACAAGTTTACCTTGTCTAATTCTTAGACTTTTCATTGAATTTCTTTCCTCTCCAACCTTCCATTGCGATTATTCAATGTTAATTCTACTCGTACATTCGTCTACATTATTCTCCCATAATTTCTTTATGCCCTCTAGTCCAACTTTGGCATGGTTTTATTAAACTTGCTTTGTCTGTTTGTTTGGGTGAAATCGGTTACTTAATTTTTCACCCACTTACACTCATTAGATTTCGTTCAAATTTGGCAAAAAAGATGTATATTTGATGACAGTAAAATATTACAATTTGTGTCACGTATTTCTCTCCCTTAGACCCGGGTTCACTACTATGTAGTTTATTATCGTCTAAATACTTCGCACTACTCCACCTCAATCAAGGGCCGCTGTGGCCGGTGGGTTAAGGAGGACAAAATATTTTCATTCAAACACATGGCCCTACAGTCAGCGACATTGAAGCCGTCTATTAAATACAATGGCGTGCTCATTTTTGACAGATTCCTACTTACAATGGGCGCGTTCCGAAATTCACTGTCAGTACTGCCTGTGCTGCCGTGAAACGGAACGCGAAACTGTACAGCGGCTGCTGCAGTAGCATGAATTTCGGAACGGTCGGCAGTGGCTTGAAATTCAATATGGCCGAATTGCGTGGTTATTTATTATAAGCGATCTTTCAATGCGGTAATTCTTAATGCTAATCCTTATGACATTGATAAAGGGCATGCTAATTGTATTCTAATTTTCATTGTCTTGCTACTTAATGCTACTTCATACTGATTGGTTACTTTCTCTGACGAGAATAAAATGAATTCGCGTCAGCTACCCGAGCATGGAGAAAAAACCCTGTGTTATTATAAACAAATCTCCGTTATAATTAACACTATCGAACTCATAGTGAGCAGTTTGAATCTTGGGCTTATAAACAAGTCTTAGAATATATTTTTCAAGCCCTGGATTTTCTTCAAGGCCAGTCGTACGAAGCGTTTCCTAGAGTGATATCGATAATTAGGAAAATATACGGGTTGTTGAGGATTGCATCGCAGAATATTTTCCCTAACAATTAAATTTATGCAACAAATTACGTTTCCCGACAATTATTGTACATACCAGTGTTATGCTAAGTTACCACTCTTGTAATTAGCTGTATATAATTACGTGTACCACGATTATTCATGACACTAAATTAATTTTTGGTACCTAATTTCACAAGTCGCTGACATTCGCAAATATAATTGCCTCTCTACTTGTATCACTTCTGTTGTTGTTCACTCCCTCATCATTTTATTAACGCTTTTATCCTATTGAAATATTCACCGGTACTACTTGATAAATAAATGCGTTTTATAAACTATTATACGCTAATCAGATGTTGTTAGCTATTTAAGTGTATCGAGACTTTTCTCTCTCGTCGATATTTTATTAAAATGTTCGAATCAGTGTCTCTAAACTCTTCTGATATTATTTATTAACGTTGTAGATTTGATTTTTCCGCCATTTGTTCGATGGCCGCCTGCTACTACTGCCGCTGCTGCTGCTCTTGGGCCGCAGTAGCGGCAGTAGAGTTCACAGTGAGAAACGTCATCAATTGGCTGACGTCATGGATCACTGTGCGGTACTGACAGTAGATTTCGGAACGGTTTGGCAGCACAGCCAGTACTGCCAGTGAATTTCGGAACGCGCCCAATGTAAACCAACGTGGGGAGATACACAAAATGGGTTGACGTTCACAGCATGAAAAACATTCACCTGCAATAAGATTCCAACGACCCCCATAATTTTCGTCACGTGATTTGCATTATTATTATAATTTCCCCTAGTTTGTAAATTGATACACTTTTAACTTCACTTCAAATAAAAACAAGTGGCTTACTAGGGTTGATATAGGTACTCATATATACATATATTTTGCAATTCAGATCAACATTCACCGCAAAGCGTAAATTTGACATTCTTCCTGAAAAAATGTTTCAATTGTTTATTAAATATAAAATAGTTTAAGTACGAATTTTTTTGATAAAAATTCAATATATTTCTTTGAAACTTTAGTTTTCATCCAATGGAAGAAACGAAACAGTATTAAAGTAAAAAAATTAAAATTATTTCCGTATGATTTGCCAACATCCTGCGGCGCTCATAAGATAGGAAAATTGCCACGTATTGGAAAAATAAATGAAAATTATCCCAAAAATAACGGAACGGCCCAAATTCGACTTGAAGAAGAATGTAAATAAAGTCAATAAGGGTGAAAATGAACACTGTAGGCCTTCCAGGATGTCAGTAATACCCCGCGATCCAGTGCTTAGTTTTAATGATTTTGAACCTGTATTTTGACGAACCTAGGCCACCCTCAGGATTGCATTATCTCTTCTTACGTGACATACGGGAGAGAATTGGTTTTGGTCACCAAGAAAAAATGGCTGTAGACGGAGCTTCGTGGACAACAAGATAAAATCAATCATTGGACACCCGACGCTTTTTTTCTTTCCTAAGAGGTCTCCTGGTCAATCAATGGCAGCGCCGCACTTTTCTTTCGGACACGTCGTTTCAATTGTCATCCCTTGCGCACGCGAGCATTGAAAGTGGGTCACATGCGGGGAGGGTTTTTTTTTACTTCATGGGCTCCCCGACATGAAGTAGTACATCGAAAGAGAACTCGCTTGCATTACACTGTGCAATGCGAAGTTGCCATAGGGAAGCGAGTTGGGACGGCCGTTGCTTGGTTATTCGGACGCTATTGCTGTGTCATGCTCGTTTCGAAATGGACATTTAATAATTTCTTTTCCCTTCCCAGACCTACTCGGGGGAGGTTGTGGGGAAAAAATAGCTAATTCTTTCGCGACCTTCCTCCATCCTAATATCGCTGAAGAGGCTACCTGTAATTTCAAGACGTCAATTTTCTACTGTAAAAAATGTAATTTCTGAAATCATCAGCTGTACAAATGCCTTCATTTAATTTCCTGAGTCATTTGGATTAATGTGCGCGCTGCTTTTCGAACGTTATAGAGTACTTGTGGTCTTAACATATTATCGAGATACTGGTCGACAATCTAATGAAATAATAGTCACTCCAAAGCCATCGCATTATGAGTATTTAATATACCCATTGTAACATAGCACGTAAAAAAGAAAAAAACGAAATACAAACATAAGAAATTTCAATCTGAAAGTCCTAAAGAACAGAAACGTAATATTGTGTATTCCATACCCTGAAACAATTGTGACATAGACCAAGCATCTCTGTATTTAAAAAATAGAATCTTCTAGCATAAAAAAGAATAAAATCTATTTTTCAAATATGTGAACTGTCAGATTATGCAATAGAAACAACCAAACTTTATATTTAAATACACAAAAATGATAGATTCTGAACGTTACCTATCAAAGAGATTATTTAAAGTAATGGTACCTACACATTACTAAACACACAATGACCAGTAAAAGCAGGCATCACAAAAGTAGGCTAATCTTACTACAAATTAATAATATCACTGCATTCATTTTTTGTTACTCACTCAGTGATTCAACCCGAAAGTTGGTTTGGATAGTTGAAGGTTTCAACCCGGACTAAGCCACAGGCGTGTGAATTTCACACATTCAGGGTAGGGGGGCGCCAGTTCCTTTCCCTAAGCATTCGGGGGCGTTCGTTGCTTCACCCGGATTTGAACCCGAGACCCTTCGATCAGTAGCCTAGCACTCTACCCACTAGGCCACCACGCTCCCCAAGGTATTGAAAACATTGTTCAATTTTTAATACAAAACAGAAGTTTCAAAACCTTGCAAAATCTACTATAAATTATTTTACAGTTTATTATATCACAAAATTATTTTTGTATCTACAAAAAACATATAATTTCAATGAAATATTTTATCAAAAACAAATTACTATTTTGTTTAATGCTGTGAATTAATTGTAGCCCTGAGGAAACTAATATACGATCGCAAATCATTGGTGATGAAGTAACAACATCGAAATTTCCCAGGACCTTGTTGAAGAAAAAATTATACATATCAAAAATATACAGGGATCATTGGGATTTACTGAAATGGGGATTTCCCCTTGGTGTGACTGGAGCAGTTACTGTGGGTCATTGAGTGCACAATTTAATTCTTTTTCAAGTAAGTCGAAAAAATACTACGACCACATTTCATTTAAGCACAACTGTTTACGCGGTGAAACCCACCATAAGTACATGCAATAATGGAAGTAATTCAAGAATTATATTTTACATATTTGTCTTAAATTAAGCATGCTATGACTTGAGTTTTCGGCGCGGTATTCGGAATTCAGGCGAAAATTATATTTAAATATGTTACTTAGAATCTTGGACTCGGAGTGAATCTTTGATATATCTGTTTGCAACAATTATAATAATGTTAAATATACTATTTCGCGCTAATGCCTGTTTCTCACGGTAAAATTTTCGGTAAAACGTTTTATAAAATCAACTAATTTTATAAAAATGAGCTTCCTAAAGATAAAACCGTTTTATAAAACCTAGTGTTATAAAACGTTTTACGGAATAGGACAGGTTCTATTTCCATAAAACAGTTTTATGCAATAACCAATGAGACGTTCCGCTCATCGCGTTGATAATAACCTCGTATCCATGGGAAGCCAAACAAGGAAAACGTACACAAACATGATTGGAACTTTTTTTGTAGATTTTCGCAGCTCATGTTTATGGTATTCAGGCTTTGGGTTCTGCAATTAAAGAATTTAATCGCAGAACCCAAAGCCTGAATACCATAAACATGGCTGGAAGTTCATGGAGCGTTGAGGAAGTATCCTTCTTGTTAGAAGAATGCGTTAGAGCCTTAGCACCGTTGAGTGTGATCAGAAAGTAAGTAAATAAACAATACATTAGTTTTTAACCTAAAAGTCATCCAAAAGAGAGTGCACTTATCACTTCACGTGTTCGCAAAGCGTCTCATAGATGGCAGGAAATTGCGGTTTTATGAACAGTTTTACCGTGAGCAAGCTAGTACGTTTTACGTACGATTCATAAAAATTTCAATGAAAATTTTTATAAAACTCTTTTATGGAAAATTTTACCGTGAGCAACAGGCATTAGAAGAAAATCTGTACACATTGTTGTGAAATAAATCTCATGTGTCATGAGGCTACGTGGAAACTTAGCATTTTATTGCCAAAAACCAAATCGTTAAGATAAATGTTTTCACTTTTATCTACAAATAACACTAATAAGAACGCGTACGCAAAATTCACGCAAAACAAATCTGTACACAAACAAATTTCACTCCCACCCAAAATTCTGATTGGTCTGGAGCTCTATTGTTTCATATAGAAAATCAGGCCTTTCCTGCAACAAGCTTGTGATATTCAATCGCAGTTGCGCTGAAGACCTAGCTGTGTTCGCTCTGTACTCACTTATGGTTCAAATCTAATGTATTAATGTTGTTTTTTTTAACTTTGCTTATAAGGGAATATTGCGGCACCATCCGAAAAATCAAATAAAGAAAAAGGAGTCAATCGCCGGAAGAATTTGACACTACTGCAATTTAAGACGCTTGCGGCGAGGTTTTTTTTGCATATTTTATGGGTTTTTATTGTTCCTTGTTTGTTTCATTGTGTGAGGCAATGTCACATCAGGCATGCTGTGAACAAAATGCAAGCAGAGTGATGAGTAAATGCCATACTAATGCAGCGCTGTGTTGTAATGCTCTGATACAGTACCTGCTGAGCTGAGTAAGCCCTGTACTCACAAATGATTGGTACCTGCCGTTTTTGAAGGGTGAGGTAGATTTTCTTTAACTTGGTAAACGATGGAGTTCTAAACTCTATTCGGGAATCAAAAATAAATGAAGAAGAGCAAATAAATGGTAATTGCATGTACAATGCCGCATCCCTAGAATTTAAGGAGCTGTTCGAGGTTGCCATGCATATTTATGGCTTGCTATTGCTCTTCGTTCGTTCATTTCCGAGTCGCGAGGCCATTTTTCTAATCAAAGCAGCAAGTGCATCATGCGCATGCGCAGAGGGAGAAGTGACAGCCATACTAATGCAATTCTATGTTTTGACGTGATGTCTTGCTTCTCGCATTTTGCATTCCTTCAAGTTACTTGTTTTAAAAGTAAAATCTTTATGATCTCCATTTTGCAACCCTTATTTCCTCAAAGCTGTGATTGCAGCGTTACAACGTCATTAGGAGTAATTTACCTCCTTAAATGAAAGAAATTTTTCGTATTTGTTTTAGAAAAAAAATCGTCCTCTTTTTATACCCGCTGAGGTTCATACCATCATCATTATTTTTATCATAAATTGAACTTGAAATTACACGACTGACAATGCGTTAAGGTGATAATTGGATAAACATAAATTAAATATAAATATTCTGCCGTTTATAGTTTTGAAACGATATAAACGGAAATGGAAATTTCCCATCCGTTTTGAATAGCGCAATCACGAGAGGAATTTTCAAAAATCCCTATTTCTTCCCTAATATAGATCATTGATGCGTTGTCAGTGAAATATATTTTTCAATCAAAAGAAATGGTTTCTTCTGTGGGAATAACCTTAATGGCGACTTTGACAAAGTCAACCAATGAGGGAATGCACTGATTTGCAAAATTCAAAATGAGGGCACTCGATTACGAATTGCATTGATAAGACATTTTTTTGCCAATTTAAATTTTTTACGTGCCACTGTTCATCGTTGGTAGATCATTTTCACCAAATTTAAACCTTAAATTGCTATTTAACTTGGAAACCATTCGTGCGATATTCCACAAAGGAAAAATCATTCGCCTTGGCCGGAATTCGAACCCGGATCCCTCGATTTCGCACTTTTGTGCACTTGCGGGTGACTCCGTAAAAGTGTTGGCTACTCCGTAGCGTGGCTAGTTCCGGTATCCTCAAAATTAGTCAAAAGAGCGAACACCTCAATGTGTTCTATATATGACTTTATCCTCGCGAACTGTGGCGCTTAGCGCACGATTGGAACTGCTAATGGCATCGTATGTCTAGCAGTTCTGCCCATCATGCTCCTATAAAGCCACCAAATAATCCACAGGGGAGAAGGACGCCTCGGTAGCTTAACTGTTTAAAGCACTCGGCGCGAAATCGAGGGATCCGGGTTCGAATCCCGGTCAAGGCGAGTGATTTTTTCCTCCGTGGAATATCGCACTTATGTGCACTTGCGGGTGACTCCGTAAAGGTAACTACCGTGGCTAGTTCCGGTATCCTCAAAATTTGGAAACCATAGTTTGGCTTGAAATTCCATCACCAAGATGAGTGGTTGAATACTTTTCTTGTCTTTTGCGTTAATATATATATATATATACATAATATATATAATAGTATATATAGAGTAGTGATCTCCTCCAGTTGAAGAAGGGTCCTTAGCCCGAAAGCTACCCCTAAGCAGTGGACACCGGTGTCGTCATGGATCATCTGCCAGTGAGTGTCCACTGATTTACTTTCCTATCCTTCCCCAACATCAACGTCTTGTTGCAAGCTTATACTTTTAAATTTATTTCCTTTTCTATATATATATATATATATATGTATATATATTTATATAACAACTAAGGCGTCACAGACGTGACAAGCAAAAAAATATAGGCACACACAAAAAAGGAAACTCACACGTTTGTTTGATATTTCGGCAGCACGACTGCCATCTTCTGAATTGTATAGGATGGGTTAGGAGATGAGAAAGGAAGGGAGGGGCAGGCGGGGAGGTGAATGGAGGGGAAAGAGGGGAAGAAAGGGAGGGAAGGAAATGGAGGGAGAAGAGGGGAAGGGAGTTTAATGAAATACATTGATACCCGGTGGGTGGAAAGCTTTATACAACCAAATAAATGATAATACGACGGATTTCAGTTCAAGTGGGGGAACAGTAGGGGGGAGGGAAAAAAGAATTGAAACATTGTAGCAATGGTTGAAGGATATATATATAGATAAACGATGCCACAAGTGAGGCGGTATTAAACATAGAAAAAAAGGAACACACAAATTAAACTCACTCAGTGTGTCACCTTCCTTCTGTGAAAAAGGTTGCTACTGCAACCGAAATATCAGAATTTAATTTGTGAGTGTTCTTGTTTGTTTCTATGTTTAATACCGCCTCACTTGTGGCATCGTTTATCTACATTATCACGTGTGTGATTTTTCCACGAACACTTATATATAAATAGTTATAATGTTTTTGTTTTAGCATTTCGATAGTGCACCAGTCTATGCTGCAGATTATATTGGAAAAACAACGCTCGTTGGCAGATAATTTTTCTCTAAATGCAGAAGATAGAACAAGCAATTGAACGCGAAAGGTCTGAATACTTCAATGATCCACGCGCATGCGTGAACGGTCACGAATCTAAGGTCATTCAGCCATTCCGTGACTTTGAGCTATTTTTCCAAACGGAATATAATGTGGAGGTCTCGCGATGCTCTGTGATACACGAGAGTCGATCAGGATTGCATAACAATTCCGAGCCATAGGCCGAGTGCCTTCAGCACTTAACCGATTTGTCATCGTCATTTTCTCTCTTTCATCTCTTTTACTCGAATATTCTCTTTACTCTCTTCGTAACGTTAACATATTTTGCGATCAACTCTCAACCCACATCCAAATGTCCGATAGACTTCGTTTACCAACCGTCGCGTTCTTGACGAATACGCACACCTCTCCTTCAATGCTTATTCATCTTGGCTATTTCGTTTCGTCAGACATCTCATACATTATGGGAATATTGGAAATCAATTGGCGAGTGAATTGTTCAGAAAATATGAATTGGTCCTCCCGAGGAACTCAATTCAATTTTCACATTCAAGCCTTGTCGACGTGGGCGTCTTGGCATACGAAAATATCGCCCACACTCATAATATGTCATTTTAACTAAATTAAGATCCTCTATTGATTCAGAAAGGGGAGTTTCATGGAATAATATCCATTAAGTGTAAGGCTCAAAACTTAAAACATCTTAGTCACCTGGAGTCTTAGCAGGTACATAGAACTTATAAATGCTTTATAAAATTGTAAAAAATAAGAAGTAAAACGAGCGAGGTATAATTGATAACGGTTGAACAAGGGTAGTCCCAACATATTCTTCGGCAGTTACCATTACATTGCAGAAGCGAGACTGGGTTTTATAAAGTGCTGTAAAAACTTCTTTACGTGACTATCATCCTTCCAATCCCGCTATTCCCTGGTGAATAATATTTGAGGGATTAATTTTTTTTTGGATTCGTGACATTCCTCATGTAAAGAAATGTATGTTGCGTAAAGATGTATTTTATACGGCACACTAAAGCGGTTGATTGTCCAAGTCCTTAAAACCAGCTTCGATTCGATTGGACCCAATTATTGCAATCCACTTCTAAGCATCATACTGTCAACACAAAAATGTCCACGTCTAATCTGCTAAACTAACGACTCCGTGTTAAATTATTCGGAATCACAATTTTTATCAGATATACCATCAGTTAAATTTACTACCTGCAACTTTCATTTGAACTCAAAAGCAATTTTAAAAAAATCGTTTGTTTACATTTTTGGCTATTTTTTCCGCAGTCCGCAGTGTTTTTGGTGTTTTGAAATGTTAACATTTGGCCAATTCGCACTAAAACCTCTTTTGTGATGATGTTGTCTTCCACGGAAATTCTTCGCATCCATTCGTTGCTAATTTTCTTAGGGACGATTGCACAATGCCTTTATTATGTTATGGTTAGAGTCCCAGTTAAACAGGTAATAATGACTCTAGCCGTAACTAATGCTGCAACCAGACTTTGTGCAACCGGCTCTAAGTCTGTCTGGCCGTAAATTGAGGAAGCTGAAACTTGGCAGGAATACATATCGTGACTTAAAACTGACCGAAAAATAGTAAAAACCCCAAACATCAAAATAAATTTAAACAACAAAACACACAAGTGAAACAACAAAAATCACCCCATATTGTGAACTTTTATCCCCATAAGAAAAGCATTGAACAAGGTGCAGGATTTTATTTTTTTAACTTTTTAAATTACTTAGAATGAAGTTGATATTTTTCCCAACGGATGGCTGAAATAGGCTTGGGCAAAAAATATCGATATATCAAAAACTCGATATATTTTTTTTAATCTATCGATAATTATCGTCGATATTTTTCATGTTGATATATCAAAAATTGATTTTTTTTCTGAGTATCAAATTCGATATATTTGTTTAGCACGTCACCGTTGTAAAGTTGTTTCTCCAGCTGCGGTGTCTAGTGCTATAACGAAAATAAGTGATGATATTCGCTTAGAACATAGGCGAATGGGACAACGTTCTCCAGAAGTACGATCTGCACAAACAGAACGAGAAAACGCTGATAGAAGTTCAATTTGGTCCAGACATGAACACCTATTATCTCTTAGCTCTACTACGCAAGAGGTTCCTAGCTCTGGCTCTGTCCCTAATGAGCTGAAGCAGTATCTGGACCAACCACTATTGGAGAGGAAATCAGATCCAATAAAGTTTTGGGTGAACTCCCGACACTTCACACCGGTTCTTTCGGAAATCGCGCTGAAGTACTTAATATGCCAAGCCTCATCTGTTCCATCCGAAAGAGTGACTTCTGCAGTTAACATAGTGGTACCGGACAACAGGAGTAGATTAACGGGGGAACATGTAAAACAGAGAGTTCTTCTGATGTCAATATCAGACAAATACTGGTTTGATTGATTAAAATTGTTCGTGTCAATAAAAAAATAAAATATTTTTTTATTACTACGTCCATAATTTTCCAAATTTTACTTCAACATTTTTTATACATTTTGGTGAAACTTTAAGGAACCACTTGTTTTGGCAAAATTATCGATATATCAAAATATCGATAATTTTGGCTCGATATCTATCGATATATTTTTTTACTTGCCTATCCCTAGTTAGGGGTTTATTTTTTAGCCTTTTAAAATTACTCTCACTCGAGATATAAAGTTCTATTTAAGTTCACTACTGGGTGACAAAAAGAATTCATTTTTAAGTTATTGCATTCATTTCTGCTTTCCGAATCGTGTTAGCCTAAATATGGGGTAATAGAGATTGGAATTCCTCAATATGAAATTGCTTTTAAGACGTTTTAGGTTAGTATGACACGCTTTATTCCCCAACTGTATTCGCTCCGTTACACAGCTGCTGATTTTATTTTCAATATCAATAAGTTTCCTAGGCATCTAAAATACCTTTCCTCTTCCACTTGTGTTCGTCTCCTATATGGTGGGTGAAAAAGTTCCCGCGCGCCATCTCTCGGTCGCTAAAGTTGGGCATGGTGTGTGACATAAAACCCCGTCGAATTCATCAGGTAATTGAGTAGCCTTGCTGGTGTAACTGGTAGCACACCTGACCGGCAATTGGGAAATCCAGGTTCGAATCCTGATAAGGTGAATTTTTTTCTGCCTTGATTAGACACATTTTCATCTTCCCCACCAAACCCTGTTATCGTCCTTTTATGTGTTCCTAACCCTTTCCATTTCCTATGACTGTATGAATTTATTCCCGCCTTTTAGCGTCTGATTTTCTAATGGATGTGTATATATATTAAATATATATTTCGTTCACTCACTCACACACCGCCTTTAGGCGAATAAATATATAATAATTTGAACAGAAGGTGAAAGAAAGAGATAGGAAACATGTAATTGAAGTTGGACGAAGAAGAAGAAAAGTTTAAATTGGTGCGTGGGATTAAATGGAGGTGACGAGCTAAATTTAATTGCCTACCATGCAGGAATCATTAGCCACCCATGGAGAGGTTGGGGGTGAAAAATACCCAAGCTCAACTCTCACCGTAATTCTCATATCGATAACGTAACCTATTTGATAAAGGCTCCGGGCCTACGTTCCCATTTCAAGACCACGCTGAAGGTGCCAAGGAAATAATAAAATTCATTTAGTTGAAAAAGTGAAAAAATGGACTATAATGGACCAAAGAACGTAATTATTAGGAAAAAGTGAAGAGAAAAATAAATTTGAATTCAAGAGTTAAAATTTAAATTTTTTAGCTACATAAATGTGAAAATCTTTATCTTGTATCTCGGGTGCAAGTAATTCAAAAAGGCAAAATAAGAAACCCCTGCATCGAGATCAGTGCTTTTCTTATTTTCGACAAAATGGGAAATAACAACTCCTTGAAATTGTTATTCGGAGATTTTTTTTATTTTACCGTCGGTTTTAGTTCACGATCCGTGTTCGTGGCAAATTTCAACTTCCTAGATCACCCAGAAGTCATGATGGCATGACGGACTGATGGACGGAGAGCAAGACTTTAGCGAATTAGGAATATTTATAGATCCCAGTCGAACTAATAACTAACCTAATTGAGTTAAACACTTATATACACCTGAAATATTAGAATTTAGAGAGAAATACGGTAACACGATAAGTTTTGCTAGTGCCGATAATATGATTTTTTCAAACTTCATACGGCGAATCAAGCAAGCAACCTCTAACTTTACTCTTTAATCGACTGCTATCACCATATCAAAATTTTCAGGGGAAAAAGCGTTCATTAACATTGTCTTTTTGGCAGCCAAATATTCTAGCCTAATGTCTATGGTCAAGTCAATCGAAATTGATCCTTTTTTTCTGAAATCTGATTTTCATCGTAAAACTTTCGGTGAAAATGGATAGCATGTTTTATCATTCAAGATGAATTTCCACAAATTACACACCGATTACAACAATTTCATCCATTTAAAATTTGATACTCAGATTAAACCCAAGTTATCTAGTTTAATTTTATGTAGCAATAAACGTTTTGGGTTTTATGAGGGCGAAAAGTAATGATATCGGTCTTTTAGTTTGTAGTTGTTTATTTATAACGAATTGGATTGATAAAAGATTAATACATCCACTTCAAACGGATAGATGTATTTTATTTCTCCTCAGCTAGAGAGAGCAATGTTTTAAAAGGAAATATTGATCTCATACATAAATTATTCTTATGACATATGTTATAGAAGGTGTCGGAGGGGCAAGAATTATTTTACAGAAAATCGTATCAATCGATAAATTGTTACTTAAAGTTTTCCATTTCAATGGGCGTCCATTTGAAATATTTTCGATCGGTAAAGATATGAAGTCTATTGATTCCCATCTGCTCATTATCATGTTTCAGCCATTGATTCCCATCTACTCCTTGAACCAATGGCAATAAGGTGCGAAACTTTGCAGTAAGAGAGCTTTAAGAGAGTCATAAAAAATAAGATAAGTTTTATGAAATCTCCCTAATCGGAATCTGATAGATTCTGAATTTGATTATTTCCGAATTTTCTTCGTGGTTCATGTTTAACTCCCATGTTACTGCATGACTGCCTTTTCTCTCTATTTTAGACTTCGATACTATTTCCTGTTTCAAATAGGAATTGGTCGGAGATATACGTGCCAAAGGAAATTCAGATGCACTTTCTGCAAACAAATTATTATTATTCAAGCCAATTTCTTCTCACTTAGGTGGAGTAACAGGCATTAAACTTGAACGCTACCGATTGGCCCTGTGCTTGCACGCATCATTCTCTTAAGAAAAGTCTTAGTTGGATCAACCGACTTTCACACAGAAGCTCTATTTTCTAATCCAAATTAAATAGATAACTGCCACCTTTTTATAACTAACATCTTTTTGTATATTACAGTGACCATTGTATGCGTTTTCATAATTATATTTCGATACATTAAATGAAATCTAAGAATAAGATGCGTTAATAATCTGGATTTACATGTAGCCTATGACTTTTCATACGATCTTAAATGTTGTAAAACGGTGAATGGTGAAGTTTTATTTTCCAGTGGTGTTGAGAAATTAAAGTACTGACGCCATGTTGTTAATTTAGCACCTAGTTCGGCAATATTTCATTTGCTAAGCAATATTTTCGCTAGAATTCATGCAAACAAAACTGTGATTCTATCTGGATGGCCTAGCTTAGGAGATGTGAGACCCTCTGCCGTCTATTCCTCGGCCTTGCGAAAGTGTTTGGATAATGTATGCACGGGTGATGTACTGTAAATTCACCGCGTTTATGTCATATTTCCTCGCTATTCATGCTATAACTTTTATATCCTCCTTTTATATTCTAAGGAGCGCATTGTGACTTCGTGGCGAATTGAAAAAAATCGATGCCGGTTCATTGGCCTCGAGAGACTAGATCCTCCTTTTTTCCTCGCCTAGACGCTTAATAGCTCCGCTTTCGCCATCAATCATCTCATTGAGCTGAAACTCAAACGCGTGTCGAGTTCGACCTTCAGTCACTTTGAGAATATCCCTTACGGGTAACGACCGTACTTTCGATTTCCCATATCTCTAGTACTTAATGGTAAACGCCACATGTCCACCGACTCCATATAATGTATCGAACAATACATCACGACGTATTGTTCGATATATTAGCGTCGTGAGCATAGATTATGAACTACATAGGGTTTAGAATGGGAAAGAATGAGCTGATTTTATTATTAAAGAAAATATTTTCCTCAGGAAGTGAACTCATTGCTCATCATTCGTTTGGTCGGTCTGTCGTTCATTGGTCGTTCATTCCCAAGATTGGTGACTGCAGCCCTCTCATCTTTACATATCTGATGCTAGTTTCCTCACTCCCAGGTAGTTCTTCTTATGTACATTTAATAAATCGGGTGTCGCGGTGGCCCAGGAGTAGCATGTTCTACTCTCATTCTGAGGATCGGAGGTTCGAGACCAAGATGGGAAATGTTTTCCTAATTTTGGAAAAAATAACTATCTATGGAAAAAATCTGGAACTAGACAAGGAGATTTTTGTGCACCCTACATGCTACCCAAAAATTAACTACCCGTGTCCACTTTTGAGGTCTGTCAGCAGAAGACAATGAAGATGCGCAGATCAAGAAGATTGGTATCCGGTATCAACTGAAACTGCTTCGGGTGAAATTTAAAATTCACGGATTCGTCCGGAGTAGTAGTGCGATGCGTGGAATGCAACGAGAAACCACCACATCAGTCCACCTAAAAGATGCAGCCTTGCAACTCATAGCTACAATCGTCGAAAGTCATGATTAAACCATTTTATTTTTGTAACAATTCTATTTAAAATATTGTTACCACTCAAAGAATACTGGAGACACTGAAAAGCAATTAGCTACATCTACATCTACAAAATACCCTGCAAGTCACCTCAGGGGTGTGTGGCAGGGGGATAGTATTCACAAAAATGAACCGCATAATACCCTAAAGTTAGTGAAACTACGACCAATTATGCATCAGCACAAATCACTAATGCTTGTCATGAGGCGAAGCCTCACAAGCATGCACTACTACACTACAGATATTATCACGATGGAGAGGGACCATTAATATATATGTATTTTGCAACTACATAAATGGACAGAGACTCAAGACTTATGTAGAAAACATGCACGGCGTGCTGTTAGTACTAGGTAACAGAAGAGGATTCAAGTATTAGGAGTACTACTACTACTAAGAGCTACACTACCTAACGACAAACCTAGATAAAAGTCTCATTTGCAGCTGTTATGGTCCCTTATCGTTCGTGGGAAAAAATGACATTTTAAATCTATCCGTTCTGCAGTCTAGTTCCCTAATTTTATTGTCATGATCTGATCTACCGTAGTATGTCGGATTTCGTAATATATTATCAGCGTCGTTAGAGAATAGACCGGATTATGAAACAATGTGTATCATTTGACGCATGTTTAGTTTAATTCTGACTTGTTTCAGTCTTGGGAACCACTTGTGGAGTCATTTCTACCGAACGCATTTTATCATCAGTAATTGGATTCATTAGTAACTAACGCGCCTTTATAGTCACTCCAATTCCTTCATGTTCGCGCCATTTCATTTCCTTAAATAGAAATGTTTTAATCGGTATTTCGCAAAAATTACTTAAACAGAGAAAAAAATGATAAATAGGTAATTGATAAGATAAACTTTGCAATTTTCATGTCTGAAATTAGTACGAGCAATCTTGTTTCAGATTCACTATAATATTTATTTCAACGACATATCCTGACCTTCCGTTACAAAACACTTAACACCTAAATTCTCTATTTTTTCGCTCTTGTCCTTTGCTTCCTAAATTCTGAAAAAAAAAAAATAATTTTCAATTTTAAAGAATCTCTTTTATACCTACTCTCTAATTTTTCACCATATGAATCCCACACTATATGTTTCGCTGCAAAATGGAGAAATGAACGTTTATTCCTGCAGACGCTGCAATTTATTGTTCAAAGCACCACTTCGTGATGCATCTTCGAATCATCCTCTGGATGTTTACGTTCAATCTCTCCATTACCTGTCACTGTAAATGAGATTTTTTCGTTATAAATCTCTTTGAGTGCTTATCACACGTTTATATCCAAGGCTCTGCTTCACAACTAATTTAATTTTAGGTAATTTACGAAGTTCTCTCTCTGATATGAAATGTAAAAAGACTGAAATTTTTTATAATCAAAACCAGGTCTGAACATATTTCAACCTACATATGAACTTCCTGCTGACTACAAATTATATTTGAAAAGAAATGGAATTCTTCGTCTTTAGACATGTGATAATTTGTAAATTCGGAGAGAATACAAAAATATAAGATGAGCGGCAACGAATACGAAAATATGAACTTTGTGTTTCCAGATCACGGATCTGAGTCAAACTGTTTGGCATAGGCAATGAATTCACACTGATTGACGGTTTTGTTTCATAAGTGTACGCTAGAAGGAGTTACATTTTGAGTTTATTACTTACACTGGTCACTGCACCGTGTAGTACCTGAAATACCAGGTGTGAGCTATCGACACTTTCGGCAACGATAGTAAAATATTTTACTAGAGGTTATTTAACCATAATTTTATAAATAATTTGTCAGATTAACTATTTTATTTGCTACACCATTATGAATTTTGGAAAGTAAGGAACTAACTAACGTTAAATTGATTGCTTAATCTCACCAGTGTATCTATTCATTAATAGAATAATATATTTATTCTTTCGTTGTCTGAAGGGAACAGAATCGTGGTTGAATTTTCAAAAATTTAAAACTCAGTAGTGGTCGAATACCTGTAATCGGATGTGAAGAGAGGATGTTTTTTTCCTCGCATTCCAAAAAAAAGCTTTCATCTAATGCCCGTTACTTACTGCGTGACTCCATTATTTTGCCATTCAATGGCATAATAATGACCCATCATCACATTCATTGCAGGCTTTTTTTACAGCACAAACTATAAGCGAAAATTAGTGTCGAGTATGAACCTATTGTCGTTGCCTCATTTCCTTCGGACCACGACCTTGTAGTATTCCGTCAAAGAGCGCTGTTTCGTGTCCTCTGAAGGTGCACTGGCGCATTATTGAATGTTCGCAATGAACTCCTGCATTTGAGTGGAATAAGCCTTCACCAGAGAATCTACCCACGCCCTTAATTTCAGAGCATTGAGATAATTTTTTCAGATTTTTATCTTTGAAAGACATAGGCGTAGCCATGGGTGTGGCACCTGTGGCACGTGCCACACCTATTGTCCTGAAACCCAAAATTTTTTTTCTCAAAATTTCCCTCCCGCAATAAAATGATGTCTCCGTTTTTCCCAATAGGCCTTTAAATAACCCGAATTGACACGTTTATGAAGGCGTGAGTCTCTCGACGTGTCTAGTGTGAAGACAAAGATTATCGGGGAAACGTTTTTTTTTTAAACTTACATTGTTCATTAAAATTCCCTTAAATAGTTTGGATTGACAGGTTTACAAAGGCGAGAATTTCATGACATGTCTATTGTCTAGACAACGATTATCGGGTAAACTTTTTTTGAAGTTTTGAAAATATAGAACTGCAGTGGGCGTATACAAAAATTTGTCAATTAACTCCAAAAATAAAACCCCTCTTTCTCATTTTTTCAAAGTTAAACCTTAATCATGATTGGTCAAAATTGTACAAAAGCCTCCACCTCTTTTCTGAAAATACGGAAACCGATTTTCTTCCTGTCTTTAATCGAATTGGTCTCAATTTTGACCTCGCTGTGAACATTTCGTGAAAGTTTGCGTCCATTACCATACTGATGATGCCACACCTATTGCCTAGGTGCCACACCTATTGCTGGTGGCTGGCTACGCCTATGTTGAAAGACATTGTTTCACGCCTAATAATTCAGTGGGGAAAAGTTATAATTAGCATTAGAAAGACGGAAGGGGTCACTTTCCCCCTTTTTTTAAACTAAACCGAATATTTTAGTAATCATTTGTCATTCAATTCCTTTCAAATTTGGTCACTTTGTTCTATATTTTAATTAGGTATGAATACAAATAAATACTTAATAGTTATTATGCAAATTTTTACAGTACATCATGCCTATAAAGACAACTAAAGGTCGAATTCCACATGGATAAAAAACGCACGCGACTGATTCCCGACAGATGCAGCCTGCACATACTACACGTTACGAAAGCCTTAGCACTTACTTTAACAGCTAGGGTTATATTATACCATTGATTCAAAGAGCTTCATCCTAGGAGAAGTGCAGTGTCTATTACCCATGCGGGATTCGACCTTTAGCAGTCCTTCTAGGCATAACTTATTCCCGAGAATGCAGCCCGCACATAGCTGTTAAAGCCTGTTAAAAACCCACGTCCAATTCTGCACAAATAATAAGAAACCGTTATGGGTCAAATGACCCCAAGTCGCGTGAACGCGAGTTTATGAAAACGATAGCATAGTGTTATCAACAAAAACTTTGAAAGCCGACCATGTTTTCAGCGTCTCATTACCATGATCAAGGCCTTGATAATGGGAATACTTTGCTAAAACCATGGTTGGTATTAAATAAGCAGTATGGTTAACATTCAGCTATCGTTTTCATAGCTGCTATCTTTTTTTTTTAATAATTTTTATCTGGAAAGTAGGAAGTCACCCGGCCAATATGCTTATGCCTTGATTAGGTCGTGACTTGGTCACTTCCAGTGGCTGCCCTAGGTTAATATGTCAGGATGGCCGAGCGGTCTAAGGCGCCAGACTCAAGATTATTCTTGGCTTGCTTGAACGAGCTACTTGTATTTTTGGTCCTCGTATGAGGGCGTGGGTTCGAATCCCACATCTGACAAAAATGTTTTTTCGCTGGCTTAATAATACTCATCGCGAGGCGCCTGAAAAGTATTGATTCTGTGACTGATAATAGTCATTTATCGTAAATACAGAGATTTCACGTGAAAATTCACAGAAAATTTAAAAAAAAAGGAAGCGCTAACTAAGGACCTCGAGGCAACACAAGAGTGGTGCGATGCGTGGCAGCTAGAATTAAACCTGAAAAAATGCGTTGTTGTGAATTTTTGGAAACGGAAAAACGCTCCTTGTAACAGCTATTGCATAAGCAACAGCAAATTAGAGACTGTAGAATCGATTAATACCCCTGAGTTGAACTGACTAATGATCTCTCGTGGATTAAACATATTCGATTAATTACCAGTCAAGCTAATCGTAAATTGGGATTTGTTAAAAGAGTACTTGGCAAGTGCGACGATAAAGTTAGGGAAATCAGCTACTTCTCCCTCGTTAGACCCCACTTAGAATATGCCGCCAGTATTTGGGATCCTTATGAGATAGGCTTGGAAACTGATTTAGAACGCGTGCAGCAAAGATCGGCAAGATATGTTAAAGGCCGTTATGATAATCTCGTTAGTGTTACTGACCTTTTGCAGCAACTGGGATGGGAAAAGCTTTCAGACCGTCAATTAAAATTTAGACTCAATCTATTATGAAAGTTCCAAACCGGTCTATTCTCTGACGACGTTGATAATATTTTACGAAATCCGACATACTACGGTAGATCAGATCATGAGAGTAAAATTAGGGAACTAGACTGCAGAACGGACAGATTTAAGATGTCATTTTTCCCACGAACGATAAGGGACCATAACAGCTGCAAATGAGACTTTTATCTAGGTTTGTCGTTAGGTAGTGTAGCTCTTAGTAGTAGTAGTACTCCTAATACTTGAATCCTTATCTGTTACCTAGTACATACTAACAGCACGCCTAGCATGTTTTCTACATGGGTCTTTAGTCCCTGTCCATCTGTGTAGTTGTAGAATGCATGTATATTGACGGTCACTCTCCATTTTGATGACATCTGTAGTGTAGTGGTGCATGCTTTTGAGGCTTCGCCTCGTGACAAGCATTAGCGATTTATGCTAATGCATAATTAGTCGTAGTTACACTAACTCTAGGGTATAGTGTAATGCATGTTGGTGATTACTCACCCCCTGCCATACACCCCTGAGGTGGATTGCAGGGTATTTTGTAGATGTAGATGTAGGTTACCAGAGCGAGGTAATCAATCGAAAGCATTTATATTGCATGGCAACAGATGCTTTGCGATTAGGTTGTTTACACGGAGATATTTACCCCATAGCCATTTCCCGCGCCAGCCCTGGTGATGGCTTTAAGCCTTGTACTATGTGTACACCGCGTCTGTCGGTGCTCGAGCTCGGTTCGTGACTCATGGAATCACTGATTGCATCACATTTCATCGCATAAACAGTGTACATCACATTGCATCAAATTTTATCGAATCTCATTTCACTGCACATCGAATCGCATCGCACTACGCCACAATGCGAGATACCAATAATTCGCATATTCATGGTGCTTTCGATTTAATGAAATAGCTGTATGTCACCGGCTATCGGTGGCTCTCTGCTTTCAGGTGAGTCGAACAAATGAAAAGCTGTTGGCGTAATTTCAAGCCACTAGGAACACAGGATCAACAAATGAAGATTATTTGTCATGGCTCACCTCATATTTGTTTCTCTCACATTATTGCACCATTGTTGAACGTGCAGTAAACATCACTTGAAATTTTATCCCTCATATTCACTCTTTATTATTTCATATACTGGTTAATGTGCGCTTTCGTCCCGCCAGCCCAAATTCATTTTTAACCAAATTACAACAGAGCTTTTTCCACCAAATTACGTACACCTTTTTGTAAGACAGTGCTTTCCTGACGTGCAACGTGAGTGAAGTCTTCGCGGGTTGCCCACAAGGTCGGTTGTTCAGCTAAGGCCGACGTTTTGATGGCTGACTCACTCAACGCTCAGAGGACGATGGCAAAGTCAGCAATCGAAACGTCGGCCTTAGCTGAACAACCGACCTTGTGGGAAAACCGCGAAGACTTCAATAACGTACACCTTTTCTGCATACTATGGTCAGCAATGAAGACATTGGCGACTAAGCTTGGTCAATGGATTCCTTACAGCATATTTACGTTAGTACCCGTAAAAATAGCTTTTAGTACCCTTTTAATTAAATTAACTCTATCATTCACTACGTTTACCAATCGATGTCAGCTCGGTCAGAGTTCAGACCGATCTGAAAGTTCAGCAGGGAGCTGACTTAGATCGCCTGGTTTACCAACACCGTCTGAAAATATCGATATTGAACTATCGATTTCGGTAGTTTAAATTATTTTGAGATTTCTTGCGTATTTCAGCCGCACACTTCTCTCCTTTCCCTTCTTGCAACAAGTCACGCCGTAAAGATAACGATTATATTTCGTTTACCATCGGCAACCAAAAGAAGAACGATGAGCGCCACGCTCCGGCCTCTTCGGATCGATCTGAGATCTCAGACCGGTTAGGGAAAGCCCGACTCGGCTCGCATCTCAGATCGATCTGGCCAGCCCGCTCCGTTTACCATACCGAGCTGAGCCAGTCAGATCGATCTGAGATCGATTGGTAAAAGTAGTGATTTACTGTGAATAATCATCTCCAAATAAATTCTAAAAGATTCTTACATATCCGTGGCTATTTTTATGACTTTACTCGGGTATTCGAGCTCTTTTTGCACAATGACAATTGAAAGACAAATAAAATATTTCAATGAAGCCAGTACCCCCGTACTTAATGCACGCTTATAAAACTTTATGGCATCAAACACCGTCGCCAAAGGATACATTTACTGAATTAGATAATGCAGATCGACGGTGTTCGTAAATCGACAATCGCCAAATAGAAAGCACCATCAGAACCATATCAGTATCGCAATGAGAAATCTCGGAAACATCGAATGTATCGCAGTCGATGCATCGCACAGTCCTTATACTCTTCGGCAGTGCGTAGAGATGTCGAACCCTCCCATATGAAGTGTCTCCACTAACCATTCCGGCACTCGTTAACGGTGCACGTATGGTAATCAACCGAATCCTTTCTAAGCTCGCGCAAGGTTACGCCACATCGATCTTCATTTATTTTTTGTGAGAGCACTCTGGTGGGAGAAGAGTCATCTAACAGACGTCATTGAGGGGAAGGGGAGTCAATATCCCCCTCCTACCTCCGCTCTCTCATTAGCCATTTCTCAGAACCCAAAATGGCGATTCGCGCGCTCTGAATTTTTCATTGACGTTAAACAGGTGCACGTGGGCATTCCATTAAGAACTTCAACGCTAAGAAAAAACTCTCCCGGTGACGAAGTTCCGTTTTTGACACATGCAGTGTGATGTAATAAAAAGAGATATCTGACTAATTGTAAGTTCATTTGTTCAAGCATGTATACGATAATAAAGCATTATTACGTCATTGAACTTTTGACACTCGTGAACGACGTGCGTGGAGGCAAAGAACATGTTGTGCAGGTTCTCTGAATTAAAGAAAATACCTTTTCATGAGTTTCCATTGCGCTATTGAATTTTACGTGTACCCAGTCCGCAGAATTTCTCCTAAAGCTCATAATTTCAAGGTTTCAACTCATTCAAAAAGATTAATGACACATTGCACTCCCTCTATAAGTTATTCTCCAACAAAATAAACGCTCATGATTATTATTATAGTGTAGAATGTCGTGAGAAATAGTTATGCTGTAGTAGAGTGAGAATATATCATCTTGAAGTGGATGGTAATATACCCTGCCCCTTGAGCATGATGGAATTGGCCGATCCTTTGGGTTTCAATATAAAAAAGGATTGGGTGAGCATGTTTGGCTATAATAGGGAATTTACTTCCCATGCTCATCTAGATACCATCCTCCGGTTCACCCCAAGAGCGTATGAGAGCTCTTCCTTCCACTAATCCAATTCCAAAAATAGACCTTCGAATAAACAGACTTTCAGGTGACTTGATTGGAATCTGGAATTAATACATAAAATACCTAAGCAGTGGCTTTTGAGAACCGTATTTGGGAGAATGATAGTATAATAATGGTGGAACAATTGAACCACTAATTAATCGATTTTGCGTAACGGAGAAAAAATTGATAAATGTTGAGAAAACCAGCCGTGCGAACGCTGGACGGAAAGTTGTTGGTAATATGTGAAGTATACCAAGTAATAAATGTTTGCAAGTTACGATATAACTAGGATTTAGTGCTCCGATATTGAGCATATATGTGTGGAAGGAGCGTGTGCTTTTTTTGATTGGCATTGATGTGAGTTGAATAACGAAACAGATTAATATGATAGGGGAGTGAATAGTGTGAGAGGAAGAGGTATACCGAGAAATTCAAATTATTGAATGTGGCGGAAGATACTCTAAAGAACGAGAGAGTCTGCATGAGCCAAAGCATTAGTGTGAGAGAAGTAAAAAAGTGTGCTAGGATTGGGCAATATGTAAGAAACTATTAAAACAGAGTCAATTTCCTAGGCCTAAAACTAATAGTTAAACATTTTTCACTGACCCGTCCCCGATAGGAAATGCCATGAAGAGTAGCTATGTGTGTATTTGAAAAAATGCAAAATTATGTGATGAAATAATAATAATGAATCTCACAATTTCTTTTTTCAAGCCCGAGTTCTTTTGGTTGAGTATCCATAAATGAATGATTAATTCAATCAGGACGTATTTATTTTTTGGTAGGTATATATTATTAACATTTTTTTGGCTTGTCACACTTTCTCAGCTAGTATTACACTAACTGGAAAAATTTCACCTATCCTAAAGGTGGATTAGGATTAGGCTTGGAAGTTCAGGAAGAGAATTCACCCTATCCTACTGTGTCCGAATTTTCTTGGCTTAGGAATCTCCTCACGATTTGGCAAGTTTGGAGTAGCACAGCTTTTTGTGCTTATTAACATTATTATTAATACTATTATTAATTTTTACAGTGGTAACACTTCCCTCCGAGTCCTCGGCAAGCATCAGGTTTCATTGCCGTCATAATGGCCGGAGACTCGGGAGGGGTTGGGCAGTAATCGTTGCCACGCCCGACGCCCATCGGATGAGTGGCTACGCTGCTGTCGGGTCATGCGTACGGAGTAGACGGAGTGACCCCAGTATGACGGCCTTCTGCATGCGTGCAACAAGTGATTCCGCCTGTGCCACGCAGGACGGAGTGCACTTGATGTTATTAAGCAGTGAGCCCTTGACTCCACCGAGCACACCTATGATGAGGACCACTAGTTTCACAGAGTGTCCGGGGTACATCTGTCGAAGTTCGAAGAGCAGGTCTTGATATTTCGTCCGTTTTTCCACCTCCTTCGTATCCATGTTCGTTTCAGCCGGAGCCGAAAACTCGATCACGAACATGGAGCGTGTGAGGTGGTCGAGGAGAACGATATCAGGCTTGGTCGCCTCCAACTGTCTGGTGGTGGAGAAGGAGTAATTCCACCAGATTGTACATATATCGTTCACCACACAGGACTCAATATCACCAGGGGCATAGGGCAGCACAGGTGTTTCGTCGATGCCATAATTGTGTCGAAGGTGAAAGTATAACACCCGCAGGGCCGCGTTGTGCCGAGCTACATACGCTGACCTGGCGTAATAACTACAGTCGGAGAGAAGGTGACTCAAAGTCTCCGGCTGGGCTCGGCACGCCCTGCATCTCGTGTCCTCCGCCTTGAATATAATGCGGCAGTACACGAGTGTGTTTATGACACCATCCTGGAACGCGAGGACAAAACCCTTGGTCTCGGACTTCAGACCGGCGGAGCGTAGGAAGGCAAACGTCACACAGTGGGCCAAAATAAAAAAAAGCTGGCCAAAAGTCAAAAAATGAAGTTCACGCAAACCAACCAAAAACAGTTGATTTATATTATTAAGCATATGCCCTTTAAGATAGGGTACTATACAGAGCATGGAATATGCCATGAAAATTTTTACAGCTGGTCAAAGTAGAGCATGTCAGGGTGATTTTGGCGACCGAAATTTTTCCGTGGAAAATATCTAGATATAACGCTTTATTAAAGAGTTTTTATTCATAATGTTGGTTTTAAAGTATTTTGATTTGATATTTATTGCATGAAAGAAGATAAAGTTTGTTCCGTTTTATTTGTTTTTTAATATTTTTATAATTTTTCAAAAATTGTGCTTTTTTTTCATTAAATTTTATGTTTAACGTTAATTATCGTTTTCATCGACATCAGGCTACACGGAGTTATTTGCACTGTGTGGTAGAAAAAAGCATATAGAACAATATTCAGAAGGAAATTTTTGCGATAACTTGCGATTCTAATTTTAACAACCATTTTTATTTAAAACCACCCCTGCCACTCGGACCTCAGTGGCGGCCACTAATGCTATTGCAGTGGGTCTAAGCGAAGCAAGTATATAATTTCCGAGTATAAAGACGATGGAATGCCAGTTCAATGACATTGGTAATTTGAATAGATATTTTATGAATAACTTTTCATACTGATTTTTTCACATTCTACTTAAATGGCTAAATTCAATGTAAATCTTGTCGCAAATTGCAACTTCTCGCAACGTTAGCGACTGGCGATTCTACGATGAGGAGGTCGTTGGGAAGTTTCTCAGCTGAGTTATGGGCTAAAATATTTTTGAAAGGATTTTCCATGAATTGTGGAATTCCCTCAGGCATGTTGTGCAGACTGTGGTCGAGGGATTTAGGGGAAGGCTCGTGGTCATGCATGTGCAGCGGCATGCGCCCGCACCAGCTGGTTGAGGACTTCCGTACCTCCGTGCTTGCTGGCCCCTCAATGCTGGTTTTACAACCTTGCCAATAATGGCTCTTTTTCTACTTCCCCCAACTCATTTGTAGCTATCTCAAGTTATGCTTTTTACACCTTTTTTTGCCTCTTTTTGCGGACTCTTACCGCCACTTGTTCCGCCAAACGGAATGCTTAGTTAGTTTCCTTAGATGTTTTCTGTTTGTTCTCGCGTATCACATGCATTAGTTGTCCTAGAGAGCGTCGAGTGAGCATTCACTGTAAGTGACTGTGTTGTGTAACACTGGGATGATCTGTTAAACGTTAGAACCGTTTCAAATGAGAATATAGTTACCTACTTGTACCTGGAAACCAAAGTCTCCTTGCACCCGTCTCTGTTTCCTCGTGCCTTCACTATGTATACGTCACATCCATTGAGGAAAATTTTGCTTTCCAATCATACAAGAAGCAGTTTAGTAAGCAAAATTTTAATTTTAAAAATGGATTCCGAGTTGGAGTCAGGAATTTGTTTTTTGCTACCCATGTAAGAATGATGGTAGTAAGGCTGTCGATGGAAGTGATTACCTGCTATTTTTTATTTCGTTTTGTAGTGTTTTATACAAAATTTGTGAGAAACCATAGAGAGTAGAGAAAAGACAGGGTTGCAGCTTCATGAAAAATTGTAGAGAAAAATAATTACGGCACGTGAGAAAAAATGTGATAGATTTTTTCTTGAAAATTTTAAATTTAATGGAGATACCGATGCGAAAGGTATTTTGACGAAGTGCCTACAAACATGCTTTTTCACTAGATATTTTGAGAAATGGAACAAGGTGCAGCGAAGGGAGAGCTACTTCAGGGTTAATAATAGTAAATGGCTAATAGAAAATTTGCCTGATAATAGATGTACCAAAACCAGGATATGTCACCACAAACGATGGTAGCACAGACGCTGTTTTTCGGACCCTAAATTATCAGCAAATATTACCAGTAAGAGAAGCTGACAACTATTTTAAATTAAAGAAAACATTGCTGCTGAAGTTTAGTGAGATTTTTAGTTAGTTTAATATTTTTCGGGGTTTCATGAACAACTGATTTCAAGGTTTGAAAATATTTTGAAAGTAATTTCAAGCAGTCGATCACTCAATCGCAATGAGTTCAGAAAATACTGTCTGGCAACAGCGAAATTATACGTGAAGCAATACCCTTGGTATTATATGCCACCAACGGTGCACAAGATTCTGATTCATGGTGCAGATATACCCAAGAAAGCAATTCTGCCCAGCTTCCAGAAGATGCCTTTGAATCAAGGATTAAGGAAATTAGGAAATTCCGGCATCACAATACGTTGAGGATATCAAGAGAGGCAACTAATAAATAATTTCGGAGATTGCTGCTCACCTGTGATCCCTTGATATCTTCAATTTCATTTCAAAATAGTAAATCGGAGGAAGATTTAGATCCAGAGGTGAAAAAACTAATTGACTATGGGATTGACGAATGTGAAAATGAGAGTGATGACGAGTCATCAGAGGAAGAGTGACAATTTTTATCAATTTTATTATTAAAAATATTTATTCAAGTTTTTTATTTTAATATTATTGAAAAATATTTGTTTAATATTAAAATTTAAATAATAAATTATCATGGTCTCTGCCTCTGGCTTACATTTATGTTGAATCCTGATTCCAGTAGTGCGACAAAAGTATAGCAAAATGAAATTGACTGGAATATAGCCAATTTCAAACTAATTTTGCAATAAAAAGTTAATTAAATATTTATTTTTTTGTGAAAATGTAATCTACGTAAGCTATAGCTTTAACATTTTTTTTATTTAACATTTTAACTTGATGCAAGTTCATTTTCATCGAAAAACATATTTTCAATTCCTCCCGTTCCGTTGCAGTAGTCATAATTTGTTAAAATGTATTATGCATTAAAATACTACTTGGACAATTTTTATACGTATTTTATAGCTCCTAGCATTATTAATTACAGTATTTTGATAATTATCACAGGAAATCTTGAGTTTACACTAGACCACTCAACCATAGAAATTAAGCTTTGTCATTCCATATTTAATGTTTATACAATTAATAGCGCTGTATCCGTAAAATATATTTGAAAAATAATGATAAAATCATGTTTATCAGCCCAAAATACCTTAGAAATGCACTTCATGTTGCATTTGGACTGGTAATTATTAGAGTTATTAATTTTGGCCAGCTTTTTTTCAGTTTGGCCCTTTGTGCGTCAGCTCCTTCGATAACCCATGCTTTTCGATGTGTCGATAGAAACATCCATGCATGGGCTTATCGGTATGCACCTTGATCAAGGCCTTCTGCTCGGCTTTTTTTATTTCGAGCTTGAGGACGTCTGTCTTCAATGACGAGATGGTCGTGTCATTGTCGCTTCCGTCGGATGACAGGTCGAAGTCGAGATTTGTTTCGTCCACTGCCCTCTTTGCCGCCTGGAAGAGAAACTGGAAGAGAAACAGGACAACTCTGTTGTGGAGACACTCCAGATTCAATAGTCCTCCACCACCTACATTGCGAGGGAGATACAATCTGGCGACGAAATATTTCGGATGCAGACTTCTATAGATGGTCATCATCTTCCTCGTTCCCCTATCGAGGTTCTGCAACTCGTTGACGTTCCACTTCATGCATCCGAAGGTATAAAGCGGTGTATGAACCGCGAACTAGTTTATTTACATAATACATTTATTAATATTAATATTAACACATTGAAAATATGGGAAAAGGAAGCGATGCCAGTCGATTGGAAGGAAGCAATAGTAGTACCCATACACAAGAAAGGAGAGAAAGAAGATTGTAATAATTTCAGAGGTATCAGTAGTGACATAGAATGTTATACGAACGAAATTATCAAAGATCATCAGGCAGGGTTTATGAAAGGCAGGTTGACTACAAATCAGTTTATGGAAACAAAGGAGTTTTACGCAATTTTTATCGATGTCATAAAGGCGTATGACAGTATAAATAGAGATAGACTCTGGAGAAAAATGGATGAGATGGGGATCCCAAGAAAATTGATAACTCTAGCAAAGCTGAGCAGCACAGAATCAAGGGGCTTAGTACGGATCAATGGAAATATTTCCGAGCCGTTTAAAGAAAGAACAGGGGTAAGGCAGGGAGATGGGCTCTCCCCAATTCTATTTAATATTACAATTGAGGAAGCACTGGAAAAAGTAGCAGAGATGGACCTTGTTATCAAAATTTGGACCAAAATAAACGTTTCAGCCTTTGGCAGACGACGTAGCGATATTCGCAGAAAGTTTAGAATATTTAACAATGTTGACAAATGTATTTATGAAGGGAACGGAAAACATAGGACTGAAATTAAATGATTCAAAAACTAAATACATGCACTTTTCAAGACGCCAAAATGGAAATACAGGTCCTCTGAAAATAGATGGGCATGCGTTTGAAAAAGTAGATAATTTTAATTATTTAGGACTGATTTTAACAAATGACAATTCGGAAGAGCCAGAATTACAAAACAGGTTAAACCTCGCTAACAGATGCCTACATGCATGCAACCGAATTCTATCTTCTAAAGCCCTGTCACACGAAACCAAAATTAGACTTTATTAAACAATAATATAGCCAGTACTACTCTATGGATCCGAAACGTGGAGGCTGTCGAAGAAGGATGAGAAAAAACTAATAGTGTTCGAGAATAAGATATTGCGGAAAATCTATGGGCCCACTTTCGAACGACAATGGAGAAAAAAACGCAACAGAGAAATCAGGAATCTATATAAACATCCAGGCATAACAAGTGAGATGAAGTCCAGAAGAATCAGGTTGGCTGGACATATTCTAAGGAAAGAGGAGGGATGTCTGCTGAAGGAGGTACCAGGAGGTACTATATAGGATTCCTGAAGGAAGAAGACACCGGGGAAGACCACGGCTAAGATGGTGGAACCAACTGAGGACGGATATTCAATAGATTGGAGCAACAGAAAGAGAGGCAGAAGATCGATCCAGGTGGAGGGGATTGTTTGATGCGGCTAAATATCGCCTAAGATATAGATGGCCCTGGGTGTAAGAGTATGTAGAAGATTATTAACTAAATCTTTTGTTACAGAAACCAGGAAAATGAAGTCAGGAATTAAGTGTACAATGCTTCCCCATTCTCAGGACACTTAAAGTAGATCTGGATAAACGAATGTATAGGCCAGGAATGCAAATCACGCATGTATGAAACAGGTGTCAGACTCGTCATGACATACGGTGTAGAAAACAAAGGTCAATCAACGCACACTAAAAAGACTATTGAGAACAGCAGAAATGTGAACGACAAGAATGCTCACTCATTAATAGAAAAAGAAGCATCGAGAAAATGGAGCAGACAAACATTAACAACATCGTCAGCTGGTCAAGAGAGCGGAGAAGATACTTGCACGCACGCATGTCGTTAAGAATAACACGAAAGACAGACCCCAAACAGATTGCATTGCAAGAGATAAAATCCCCCAATGGCAAAACACAAATAGGAAAATGACCGAAAATACCGTTGATTATACCCCGTGAACATGTACTTCGGACGTTTCTCGAAGCTCGTGCGAAACATCTAAGAGGTTTTCGGAAAGATGAGCCAAACACGATACCTTACTCCTGTATTCAGCTACCTTGATAGCACCATGCAGATCATTCGCCGCCTACGTCTTAGTCGAATGAATTCCTTGCGGGTTTCCAACCGGGTTAAGGTCTGCATGATGTACGCCAACGTTTCGTTGGGAGACTTTCCCAACATCTTCAGGGCTGATGACGTCGATGTCAGTAGTGTTCCGATATATATATATATATACACCTCCTCCTTCACCTAGGTGGTCCCTGATTGGTTCGTATTTTTGTTGGGTTTCCCGCCTTTTTTTATGGTCGGGTTCCAAGTGCTGCTTAGATGGAGTCCTCGGTCTCTATTCATGTTATTGGACTACGTCTCAGTCTATCACGAATACATTTAAGCACATGAATGTTGAAAATAACCTCGGCTGTCCGTCACCTTTTCAAATGACCATTTAAACAGAAAAATAACTTTTAAAAATAAAAAAAAAATCTATCGAATACCATTCCTGCGAATGCTGAGAGAACCTCGCGTTGGCCGTCGATTCTTTGGGCGGAAGTATTTCTCTCTCTCTTTCTCGCCCGCGCGATCAATTGATCGGCAATTATTGTCGCCATGGCGGCAAAACAAAAGAGGCCCTAAATTCGCCGCGAGGAATGGAAGGAGGGAGGAGGGATGAGGAGAGGGGTTGGGGAGAAGTTGGCGCGCAGAAATGACGCAGCCAGCAGAAAAGCGCTTCCGTTTTCCGCGCGCACAGTACAGTTTTCACACAAGTCTTCACAAGGAACCGCTCGGGCGCGGAATGGGGGTCAAAGAGTCATCGATTCCAGCGCCTCTCTCATACACTCATCACCCCCTGGGTAAGTAGATAGCAGACCACCTTTCACACCACCTCGCGTTATTATTTTTTTTTGCCGTCAACTGTATTGTGGGTGATGGCTTCGAGCATGCATACAACAGAGGGCGAGTGCGCCATCCTTGCAATGCATTGTTCAAGAAGACTATGGGATACACAAGATGGTTTAAGGGTTGACTTTGTGGAATTTCGACATGATGCAATTATTAAAACTTTTTTACAATTCCACACTGTTTTTATTATTAGTACATACAAGCCTGACCGGTTTCAATGTTAACACATCATCATCAGAGGCCAAAATCAGAGATGATGTGTTAACATTGAAACCGGTCAGGCTTGTACTAATAATAAAAACAGTGTGGAATATTACAAAGTTTTAATTATTGCATCAAGACTATGGGAGTTTTCAACTCCCATAAGTGTTGACGTTAGCGCAGATCGGAACCTATCAGCACACACGAAATACGATGGAAAGAGCGATGTGCGCTGACGAAACATTCGTGTACATCGAATTCGTTCAAAATGAGTGTTTCAAAACGTAATGTTTTTACCACATAGTAATTTAAACTTTGCAATATCCACGTTGGACGCCTTTACTTGACAACCAGGACAAAAACAACAATCGCTAATGCAATTATCGAAGTTTTTTGGTGTTTAGCTCACATCAACTCTTCTCCCGATTTGTTTAGAAGTGCGTTGCCTAGTGCTCAGGGTCTGAAACGAATGGGAAGCAAGTGAACTGTTGTGTTGCTATGTGAGCTGCACATCAGAGCGAATGGAAAACTCCCTATACGAAAGGAAGTGCATATGTAATATTCGTCGGATTGTTAGTGGAGCCATAGCAACCTGGTACATGTGATATCAGACATTGCTGCAGATTGAGGTGTTAACATGCTGGAACAGGATACCACTTCTTTTTAGGAACCTAGTTTTCATCTCAAACATGTTCCATACACCTAAAGGATAGACTATAATGTACATATTCTTCAGACTTTTTACTCCGGAAAATAACTTTATTTTAAAGGAAAAAAGCAAGCGTAAATAATATGTTATAGTGCCTTATCCGTCATCAATCCTTTTCTATAAACTACCGCACTCGGTTAAAAATGTAAAATTCTGATCAATAACGCCAAATTCGTGATTTATTTTAAAATGAAATATGCTTCTCTAGCATAGGCTTTCAAGGTATTAACGGTAGCATTACCGTATCTGACGTCACACGCCAGCGGGATTGTTCTGGAGGCAACTTTCCCTGCCGATAGCGTCTCTACTGTACACATGCTACTGCATCCCATAGATCTTTCATTTAGGACCTAATTAAAGATCTATGCTGCATACCAAGTGATGGCTCCGGACTAGCGGGTTAGCTCCGCAGTTCTTTGAATTTGTCAAAGTAAATACTTTGTGTTTAAAGTTTGGCTTTACCTCGTGGACAGTAGCGCTTAGCGTTCGCACACGGGTACTTTGGCATTGTATGCACGGTACCTGTGAAGACATCTCGCTCCTTAAAGCCTCCATGAAATTCACAGTGAGAGATGACGCCTGGGTAGCTTAACTGGTAGAGCACTCGGCGCGAAATCGGGGGGTCTGGGTTCGAATCCCAGTCCATGCGAATGATTTTTCCACTGTGAATTTCACACAAGTAACATATATTAATAATGCTGTTTGTTTCATAAGTGGTATGCACAATTTAACAAGTCTCATTACCTTAACCCGTAGCAGCCCACAAGATTTAAAATATATGATTATTTACAGAATAAACGGTTAAATATTCTTGTAACTGCTCTTGAAAACTACTCACATTGATATATTGCTTTCATAATCGTACACCGTCATCGAAAGACACAAAAATTGATGGGCATACAAAATACGATGATCACTGTCGAGATGTTACGAAATGATTACGTTCGCTGATCCTTGTGTATTATTTGCCCAGTCCTAATAAGTATAACACAAAAAAACGTTGACAAGGGAGGAACGTGTAGTTCATTTTATTTATGACACACATCTCAATTGTGAATTTTAAGAAGAGTTCTATACTAATTCTAGCCAACATTTGCGATAAATGAGAGACGGAGAGCAACTAAGGCAACCATATTTGCATCGAAAGTGCATTATATTGATCGTATTCGAAGATAAATGTGAATTACATTCAGAAAGAAATTGAATGCATATTTTCAAGCAACCAGACTAACGGCATCCATGGCGAAGCTCCTTCCAGCTGATTACTAAAATGTAAACATTCTTGTTACAAGGCTCGTCATTGGCTGTCTGAATTTTCATTACTGTACCGGAAGGTTTTCACACAGGAAGGGGCGGGACTTGAAATAGCATCTCGAAACCGATGCCTCGGATATCACACCCGGATTCAGAATCGCAGCGTAAGCTATAGTGAAGCGAGGAATAGCATCTTCCACAAACAGCGCCCTCAGATTCAGAATAGTAGCCATAGACGAGTACCTACTTTTTAAGTTTCCATGCTCGCAAAAATCAATCATCTACACAGACATATACAAAAATTAAAGGGAGTCTCCAATAGCCGTAAACAATTGGCACCACTCGTCAGGGATCACAAACTTTGCTGTGTTGGTTTTCCGGGATGGGACTTCCACAGCAGAGACCAACCCCAGCCTCTCCACCAGAATACCCTCCTGTCATAGTTTACGGGAAGAATGCTTCCACGACAGTGACCAACACAGTCGCAATCACACAACCCAGATAGGATCCTTTGCTAAACTATTGGAGACTCCCTTTAATTTTGTGTTTGTCTAGCCGTTAGAGCTCACCCCATTATTGTTTTCTACACAGTCATCATTCAGCAAATAATTTTTTCCAGACACCCCCCTTTTAAAGACAGCGTGTTTTCCGCAAATTCTCGCAGAGGAACTTAAGACATGAAAACTCCCATTTTTTTCTTATTCTGAGCGAGGACAAAGTAAAAAAGGCAATATATTCATCTGAACACCGCTTCGGCCTGCCTTCGAGTGTACTAAGGTCTTTCGGTTGAATGACATATCCTCGGAAGCAAATCCATAGTCAGCCCCGGAGGTCCTAGAGGAACTCTCCTTAGAGGAATCGGCTTGTGGGAATTATTGATCATATAATGTTTCCTTCCGCAGTCGAGTTTATTGATGGCTATGGATCGATGAGGCACGCTTTTTTTCATTGAAACCCGTCCTATTTTGTGTATCGGGGTGAGTCGCATCGCGTTGTCCAACGAACGTGTACAGAGTTAGTACCTATGATTCTAGAAGCGAATTGAAGCAACTCACGATGCATAGCCCCAAGAGACAGAGACCTAAATGGGCCAAATGCACTTTATTTTCAAAAGGGAATGGGCCTAGTGTGGTGGGGTGTATCGGTTTCACATCCCGAGGACCCGGGTTCGATTTTCTATTGTATTATTGATTCGCTCACTCTCTGGTGATCTTAGGAGAAAACTTCGTGAGACACTTTCAGGCCTAACTTTGTGGAAGCAAGTCACAGTTAATAAAAATAGTAGCTTCGTATTTTTTTATTCAAGATCAACAAGATGCCCTTTTAGTACATAATATACAAAAATAGTAACATAAAAATATATGGTATCATTCAAATTTAAACTAAATTAATAATTGAAAACTAGGTTACCCGTGCGAAAATTTCGCACTTTCATGCTATCAGGGAATAAGTATGTTCAGGAAACGGTGTAATTGGGTTTGAAATAGAGAAGAAGGTGTATCATAAAGTACTTTCTTTATAATTGAGGCCTCGAGGCCTGCCTCGTGAAGCTGTGCCTCTTTCCATTGTATAGTTCTATAACATTGAACATCCCGTATGCATGCATCGTATGCATGAGCAAGTTATGTTCATAAATGTTTAAAAACTATTTTTGTAAGCGAATATCATATAAATATGAAATCAAAAAGTTTTAGTTGCATTGACTTACCAGATGACCATTCACTCATGTAAAATCACTATGTGTATTTCGTACTATTTTCATTTTAAACCTTTTTTTAAAGTTAAGAATAAAAAAAATGTGTGGAGTTGATATACCTAGATCGAGTAATAGACATGGAAAAATCTAAACTTTTAAGTAAAATTAATGGGTAAATAGTGAAATTTGAGATTTAGATTGTATTTTTCGTCAGAAGCCGGTGATTCAACGTTTAAAATGATACCTCATTTATCACTGTAGGTGCAGTATTAACTGAGCATATACGGAATGACAGAAAAAGACCTTTCTGTAATAATATATATGATTAAGAATTAGATTTCATATTTTATTTAGTAAAGTATATAAATATCTGTGGATACAAATCTCTTTTAAAGGCTGATATCCATATTCAAATTTAATATCGACCATGAGTTCAGCAGCTCATAGCAATTGATAACCCGCGACTACGCCACGAATTGCTGAAAACATGGTTGGTATTAAAATGTAGTGTGGATAATACTAAGCTATCGTTGTCATTAGTTATGCATGTACTACCTACTAGCTGATAAATCAACAAAAATGGCGGGAAAAATACCCAGCCAACCAAATATTATTATAACAGATTTTCTTTAGATGTTTTGTGAAGGATATTTCACTGCTTATAGTCTAATACCTGGAGAGCTTTACTAATGTAAACAAAATATAAACGTCTTTGCTGAGGTGCAGCGTTGTTGACTGTAGCTGCGTGGTTGCGTCGCAAATTTAATATGGGGCTTCTGAGTTTGAGTTAAGGCGTGCTCATTGTTTTCAATTTATAATAAATCTGGGTCGAAAATGGAAATTCGGGGATTTTACCGAATGCATGTTGGGGTGCTATACGGAAAAAATGGCACAAAAACCAACTAAATTGGTTCAGTCATTTTCTCAATCAATAAGAATTCCCCTTACTTAACCCCAGTGAACAACGGCTTTCATTATCATAGACAGGAATTCTTCATGTGCAGTATTCCGTCTCACAGTGGGGCCAACGGAACAAAAAATTAACTGAGACTCAAAATATAAAAATGTTACACAGGGAATGGAAAACAGTTGCTGGATTAAGATTTTAATACTAAAACAATATAATTGAAAACGCCGTCAAATCTAATCATTTGACTCATAATTTCAGTCAAAAAATGAGCTTGCGAACAGTACCTCTGCCCGTAAATCCAGGCAGGCAATAAGCACATCTCGGAAAGCATAAAAATTCGCACATTAACGCTATTTTTATTCTGCAAAAAGGAATCATCGGTGTAATATAATTAGAACATATAAAAAAACACAAAAATCGATTAACAGTAAGTTTAATGAAAATATTATCAGCCAATGCTTAATGAGTTAAAAATTATGAATTTTTACGTTGACAGAAAGTATTAAAGTTATCCAGATTTCTGATGAATATTTATCAGAGAGTTAGCTCATTACTGTATTTTATTAAATAAACAAACAATAGCTTTTAATATTACCAACATACCTATTAATAACTTTTGGAATGTAACACGGAAATGCTAGCATTTTTAACTTCATACCGAGTTCGGAGCCCATATATGGGTACTTTTTTAAGTTGATGGAATTGGGTTAGCGGAGAAGTCAATTACGAGAACTTGTGCCAATGTTAGACCCATCTAGATAGAAAATTCTGCCTTCATATTCTCATAAGCGTAGCCTTAGCAATTCAGCAAATAATGATTAATTTGCAAAACAGAAAAGCCAGCAATGTGCACAGTCTCGCACATGGTTGCAATATAAGACAACACTGTGAAAACATTGCCCACGGGATTGATCATATCACTTGACCGGGGTTCGACACGGAGACTTTCTAATTGCCGGTTAGGTGTTCACGTAAGAGTTTAAAATCGCGTAAAATCGTCAACTCTGAGCGTTTATCGGACGAGAATCGGACGCCATGTAGGATTCTATGAAGAAATACAACTTCAAGATTCACGTCAAGAAGACGAAGTCACCCATAAAAAATACTATAGTGATTATGATAACTTTTGCGGTTCACGTTCGTTAAGGACTTATGAGAATACCCGCTTCAGGATTTAAAAAAATGAACAGGAGTCGGACTTAGAGCCGGATCTGGAGCTCCAAATATTTGCTGGAGTCAGAGCTCGAAAGTGCATAATTTTCCCACTCCGGGTCGGACCACCAATGGTTATTTAAATTAGTCAAATAATAAAATGGGAAATCTATTCCATACTGAAATAAAATAAATTTAATTCTTGTTAACATTCCGTTAGCTGAGAATTTGTAATGTAATCAACAGTACTTTTGATATGCCATAGATTTGTCCTCACTTTTGTATGGAAACCCAAAAAGTGAGAGCGATTCCCTCGCTTTTGTATACGATTAAAATTATTTTACAAGAAATAAACGCAAGTTGGTTTATACAGAGAATAAAATTTGTATTTTTATGTGAAAATCCTGGACATTTTTAAATACTAAAATAGTAATAAAAAATGGAAAACATCAATTTTATGAGACACAATATCACCAAAAAATTACATGAAGATATGAACATGCATGTGTGGGAAAAACTTATTAGACTTACGTCCTTGTCGATGAAACCCACTGCATGAAAACAAACAAAAGAAGGGGGGTTATGATGAACCCGCGAAAACCTACTGATTGATAATCTCGCTACATAATCAAAAACAAAAAATTGAAATGTATATACAAATAAAATAATAAAAAATAAATATGCCCAACCAGAAGTCACGAGAATCTTATTTTATAAATTTACCAAAATTCGTTAATTTTTAATTGCTTGGTCGTGGCTGAAAAGGTTTATGTTTATCGACCATTGAAGTCATTGAGTTTTACACTACGATCGATGTGCGAAGGATTCCCTCCGAATAGAGTATTTGCACACTTTTGAGAAGTGACATCTAAAAAATCTATCGATACTTCAGACACTAAATTTTCATTCTGACGCTCGAGAGGCTTTTCGTTAATTTTTTATTAGCTAATAAAATCTAATAAATTATTATTGCGCCGAAACACTGGTCGCCATGTTTTGTAGGCTCTGACGTCAACTCCCATATCGACAATTTGTTGATTTGAAGATTGTGTGACGGTGTAGTCTTAGCGTGCGGACGAAACTTTTGCTATAATCCTTCTCACATTATTGGGACGATTTCTGTAGCTGTGTGAAGGTAAAGGTGAGCTTTCGTCCCGCCAGCGTTTTCGCGAATTTCACCCACTTACAATAGAGATATCGGATCCAAATTCACATCACTTATAAAGCAAACCTTGCGCATTTGTAAAATACTTTCAACACAACAATGCATCAACTACTTTAGAAATGAGATACTTTCAAACCTGAGAAGTGCGTTTTTTCCTCTCCGCCATCTTGTGAAAAAAATGTCGTTTCCTCTTATCCACTGTACGTAGCGCAGCGATCGAGCAGTTGGTTCTCTAGCATATACACACCTCTCCTACACTATTTCTTCCCGCCTTCCACTCAAACTCGCCCCGCAACAGCCATTTACTACAATGCAATTCCATTAATTCCAACGCAGTAAACATTGCACATTTCACTTCAAATGAAGGATTTACGCTTCCTTTTCACTCGCATTCATTCCACTGCACTAATAACATTTCACATATCACTTTAAATGGAGGATTGCGAGTTCCCGCAGCGAACAAACACCCGTGCCTTTCGAGGAATTCCAAGCCCGACTCCGCCGAAACGAAAGTCTGGATCGCAGACATTGGTGTGTGCGTACACGATTGAGAACTCATGGCGACCGTACACTGCACATGCAAGACAGAAAATGATTAACGCCAACATTCTTCTCAACTCTCATAGGCGAATGAATACCGGTTGACTTTTCAACAATCAACTTCCAATTATTGACAGTTAATTTCCCCCTTCCACACTACCCGAGAGAACTCAGTCAACAATACTATTTACTTAGCCTCTAACAAAAGCCCACTTATAATAACCTTGTCATCTGACGAATTTTATACCAGAAACAATACGCAGAATAACAGTTTAGCCTTCTACCAATGCCCACGAATAATCACCAATAAGCGTGAGGGATTCTATTCTTAAAATAATACGTAGAATAACATTTTAGCCTTCTACTAATGCCCACGAATAATCACCAATGAACGAGAGGGATTCTATTCTTAAAATAATACGCAGAATAACATTTTAGCCTTCTATCTATGCACACCGAAAATCACCAATAAGCGTGAGGGATTCTATTCTTAAAATAATACGCAGAATAACATTTTAGCCTTCTACCAATGCCCACCAATAATCACCAATGAGCGAGAGGGATTCTATTCTTAAAATAATACGCCCCCCAAGTTCATTGGAGGGGTGGGTTCAGGGCAAAGGAATGGAAGGGAAATTCGTTTTTCGGTTTAACAAAACACGGAAATGCAGTACAAATCAGCATTTTGAAATTTCCTCCACTCCCAGAAATGCCCATTTCCACTTTACCATTCCCGCGAAAACTGCGTTTTTCGCTGTATTAATTCACGAAAATGCGTTTTTCACTTTTGAAAATGGCCAAATCGGGCCCGCGTACCGTCCCACCCTAGCACCCCTGTTTCACTCCATAGGCCCGTAAGCTTGCTGGGGGGGTGGGGTATAGGCATATAATAGAAGTGAAATTAGTCTTATCCCTCTACCGGTTGTTCGTGAAAACCTCCAAATATGGCGTCGAAAACGGACGAAAAAGTCGAAAAATTGGTCATTTTCAAACGTCTATATCTCAAAAACTTCTAGTCACACGGGTATGATTCTCACATTTTTACAAATGCGCAACCTTCCTCTACTCATAGGTATCACATTCAATATCGTAGGTTTCCTAGGTTTTTCAGAAAAAAATGTTGACCGTGCGGGACGAAAGCTCACCTTTACCCTGTGTGAAATATATTGCAATGGAAGAATGGCTATTTCGCTTCTGCTAATATGGGAGATGACGTCACACCACGAAGAACCAACGGTTGGGCGTTTAGACCTAGGCAATTTCGATGCTAAAACAATGCATATTAAAAGCTATTTATTAAATTAATTAGTCGGAATTATACCTTGGTATTTCGTACGTGGCATTTCGAAACCAAACACTACTCGCTATAATAAATTTGAATAAAATACCTCACTTACGCAAATACTCTATTGCTCAGGTGTTTGATGTACATTTGAAATTGAAGTTTTCTGTCCTATCCTTTTTTGGTCTTGAGATTCGGATCATCCACAGCTCTCGAGGCTAGCCTTGTTTGGCCCAAGAAAGTGTCGCAAATGTGTCTCGCTTAGTGATGGAAAAATCGATTTCGATTAAAATCGAAAATCGAGTTTTAATAGTCAAAGATCGAGGAAATCGAGATCGAGTTATGATCTTCGAGTTTCGATCCAAACTCGATTTTTCAACTTCGATCTTGACCATTTCGTACCGTTTCGCGATCAGAGTGCTGTGTATCATAACGTCATCCGTCCCATGTGAAAGACTTTTCTCTAAGGCTGGTGAAATTGGAAAGGCACGCCCTCGATCATCAAGAAAGCATCTAAATCAGTTGATATTTCTTAAAAATTTTAGTGAAGCCGAATGGTTCCAAGCGGTGATCCCCAAACTTTCATGTACGTGCATTTGTAAATTTTTACTACTAATAATTCAAGAATTTATTCTAAGTACAATTTTAGGGATTTTTTATACTATTCAAATATGTATTATGAGCGTTTTTCGAATGAATAATAAACATGTTTTTGTACCAACTGTATTTAAAAAAAAAAGAGCCGTCGATTTTTTCGATTAATCGATATTTTGGTTCAAATTTCGATTTTTTTTGAAAAGTCGAGCTTTTCGTTTCGATTAAAAATCGATTGCTCGAAAAATCGATTTTGACCGACATTTTCCATCACTAGTCTCGCTCGTTCACGTAATGAGATGTTATCTCAATCCAGCGGTCGAGGTCGGAGGATAATTGCTTCGCGTCAAGGGATGACTTTCACTTCCAACACGAAGAGTGATTTTCCACTCGTGGTTTCACGGCCAAGGTTTCTGTTTACGTGCACTTCTCCGAAATGGAATTAATGCTTGCGCTTGTCGTTTTCTACACATCAACTGCTGCTCCATTACAAATAATTCTTCTTCTTTCCACTTTCTTCCTTGGCTTTTGAATGTTTCCTTCGGTACATCCTCAGATTATTCCATTTATACATATTGCCCTTCCATCTTTTCCTTCGTCTCCTACACACCTCTTCTTCCTCCTGGAAGCTTATCTTTGGAAATCTTAACTATTCTCGAATTTCGAGGATACCAGAACTAGACACGGTATTGCCTTCACGGAGTCACCCGCAGGTGCAAAGAAGTGCGACATTCCATAGAGGAGCAAAAATCGTTCACCCTGACGGGGACTCGAACCCGGATCCCTAGATTTCACGCCGAGTATTTTAACCAGTTATGCTACTTATCGAAAGATTCGGGTTCGAGTCCCCTTCAGGGCGAACGATTTTTCCTCTGTGGAATATCGTGCTTAACTATTCTGCCGCCTTTTCATTCTATCTACGAGACAATTCCATTCCTGTTTCCTACCGCTTGCCCATACGCTGATATTCTCTACCAGGCAGTCCTTTCTGATGTTTCCACTTCTCATTCCATCCAATAAGGTTTTCCCTGAGATTTTTCAAAGGATTTTTCAGTGGTATCTAGACATATTAGGGAATAAGATTCGATTCTAATCGTGGCAGAGCTCTCAAGAAGCTAGGATTCGTCAAGCGTTTTGTGGGAAGATTTTCGGATGAAAAAGTAAAAGAGAGGTGCTATTTCGCACTCGTCCGGCCACATCTTGAATATGCAGCGAGCATATGGGATCCGGTGCAGAAAGACTTAGTCCGGGAAATAAATAAAATACAAAGGAAAGCTGCGCGATTCGTCAAAAACTGCTACGGGCGTACAGACAGCGTTACACAGATGTTAAACGAATTGGCCTGGAAGCCGCTAGAGACTCGGAGGCTGCGCACTAGGCTTAGATTGCTTGAACAATTGAAAATAGATATCTTTCAGAGTGATACGAAGAACATCATATTAGAACCCCACTATATTTCCAGGTCCGACAGAAACGATAAATTAAGAGAGATATTTTGCCGAACGGATAGGTATGGGAATTCGTTTTTCCCCCGAACAATAAGGGAATTTAATAAATGCTAGGCGTAATTTCATTAGAGCGTTTCTTTTTTATGTGTAAACGGCTGGTGTCCTAACACCCCCCGCCACACGCCTATTGAGGCGGCTTGCGGGGTATTATGTAGATGTAGATTATCACTATTCCATCCACAACAACCAAAGGTTTGAGTTATATCCTAGATGACGTGAACTACGCAGTACCCGTAATGTCTTCTCTATTGTTTTTATCAAAATACAAAGGAATTCCGCATGAATCGAGACCGATTCAGATAGTTTGACCTAGAGAGTGACCAAAAGGGTATTGCTTTAGCCAATGTAAATGAGCAAATCAGCAAAATCTGAAACAATAAGAGACTGTTAGGTTAACCTTCCAAACACAAGTCCTTAAAAACCTTTCCCCACCTTCCCCTTACTAATTCCCCCTCCCCTCCAATATTTTGTGTATATAAGTGAACTTGAAGTGTATAAGTTACCTGAAGATGGCACTACGTGTTGAAACCTAGGTCGTCGCAATAAAATTCACTGTGGAGTTCACTACGTTTTTTCATTTATCCATAATTAAAAGCAATTATTCATTTGTATTTCTTCCTTTTTAAAATTAAGGTTGGAGAGTAAAAATATTATTCCAAATGACTGGATATCTTCCTTTTAGTTTCATTTCCCCTCCAGTTGCTTTCTACATGAATAGGTCTTAAAAATGGGGCCGGTCACCTTAAAACGTCCAAACTTCATTGCATTCCTTTTGTTTTCTTAGTTCGCCCTTCCTTCTAAGTCTCTATTGAATTGTGACTCACTGTCGAAACTTTCCACATTTCTGCAATTGAGTATGGAACTAAAACGTATATAGTACAATTACTGAGTGTGCACGTTGGCTTGTAAACAATGAAGTAGGGATGGACAAGGAAAAAAATATATCGATAGATATCGTATCAATATTTAAAACATGTATCGATAGTTATCGAGACAAAATTATCGATATTTTGATATATCGATAATTTTGCCAAAACAAGTGATTCCTTAAAGTTTCACCAAAATATATATATTTAAAATGTTGAGGTAAAATATGGAAAATTATGGACATGTAGAAGTAATAAAAGAATATTTTATTTTTGCGATCAATTTTAATCAATCAAACCAGTATTTGTCTGATATTGACATCAGAAGATCTCTCTGTTTTACATGTTCCCCCGTTAATCTACTCATGTTGTCCGGTACCACCAAGTTAACTGCAGAAGCCACTCTTTCGGATGGAACAGATGAGGCTTGGCATATTAAGTACTTCAGCGCGATTTCCGAAAGAACCGGTGTGAGGTGTCGGGAGTTCACCCAAAACTTTATTGGATCTGATTTCCTCTCCAATAGTGGTTGGTCCAGATACTGCTTCAGCTCATTATGGACAGAGCCAGAGCTAGGAACCTCTTGCGTAGTAGTGCTAAGAGATGAAAGGGTTCATGTATGGACCAAATTGAACTTCTATCAGAGTTTCCTCGTTCTGTTTGTGCAGATCGTACTTCTGGAGAACGTTTTCCCATTCGCCTATGTTCTAAGCGAATATCATCACTTATTTTCGTTATAGCACTAGACACCGCAGCTGGAGAAACAACTTTACAACGGTGACGTGCTAAACAAATATATCGAATTTGATACTCGGAAAAAATCAATTTTTGATATATCGACATGAAAAATATCGACGATAATTATCGATATATTTTAAAAAATATATCGAGTTTTTGATATATCGATATTTTTTGCCCAAGCCTACAATGAAGTGTGATAAATATAAAATATCGTTGATAGAAATAAAGTATTGAAGTCTGCAATGATTTAAAACATGAAATTTCCTACGAATATTGGCATAGAGTTCATATGAATTTCATATTTTTTGTACGCCGATTTTTCATTATGTGCTGAACGGATGACGTCACTGGTATACCCCTGTTTATCAATATTGCAATAAACTGCCTTAATTGCCTGCACATTATACTTATATTGGTAAAATATTTCGATATCAAGGAACAGGAAGGTTTTGTTAATGCTGATTCTGACAACCTACCGGTCGTAGATCCTATTTACGATCATCTATTTAATATTAAGTAGGTGATCGCCTAAAGTCTAAAGAGAGATCAGAGGAAAAATATGACTTAAGAATGAAATTCTATGTTTTATAGCATTCGGAAGGGATCTAATGGATCACTAATGGATCATTTTTCTCTTTTCCGCCGCCATCTAGGTTCAACATGGACGATTCCCGTCACGCAGCCTTCCGACAGTCACCCCGACCTGGTCGAAGTCAGCTCTAGGAGCTCTTAGTAAGTTGTCGTTTTCCCCTGTCATCGGTCCTCTTTGCAGGGGTTCTCAACCAGTGGGAAATACCACTCATTTGGGAGAATTTATAGGGTTTTAGGGAAGAATTGAACCACCGAAGACTATTCAGCAAAATGTGATGCTCTGTAGATTATGTCAAATCTATAAACGTGTAGTTTCCATCCATTCATTCCGTGGCGTTTAATGATGGGAGCTTCCCATTTAAGGTGTTGAAGCCAAGAAGAAATGGAGGCGACATACCACTTGATTCTTGAAGCCAATTCCGCCATTGCAGTCGGCACAGTTTAGACTTTCCTCTGGCTTACGTGTCCAGCGGTAGCGTTCGATTTTCGTCAAATCTAAGTTAAAAACCACAGACAATGCGATGTTTTGTGACTGGTTTGTCAACACCTACTCGGCACAAAATCCTTCCCAAGCACCCCTATTCTTGCTTCACTTTCGCCCATGAGCGTTCACGGTCATACCTCCTCCATTTCATTTTAACCTCCTTGGTTGAAGCGAGCGGAACCCATCATAGGACGAGCACACCAGCAGCGCACTCTAAGCGAAACACGAACGACGTTGAGTGCGCACTGGCGAAATGTTTTGTAAGGTGCCCGGTAGGAAGGTAGCATTCTGTGCGCGAACAACAGTCACGGCCGAATGTTTAGCTTAAAGTTGTTGAATTTTTTCAAAATAAGTATTTGAAAACGGAGGAAAGGGAGAGAAACCCGGCTTCGGCATTAACCTACTCTTAGCGATAGGTGCCGATGTGCACTTAAAGTTGTCAAGCGATTATAATTAATTAACTACTCTGTCACTGTGAGTGCTTCTTTTATCTTTCACCGAATGTGACACAAAATTAATCTTTCTTGCTTCAAATTGATTTCAAAACCAAATACAAAAATTACCAATCTCCAACATAGCTCACTAACATACAGGTGAAGCTAATAAAAGCGTGTTAAAAAATGACTGGCGTTTTGATATAGTTCTCTCCGCTTCCCGAAAACTCCTGAAGACAACCCACGATCACCACGCCACAACTCGCCTCAATACAAGCAGCGATAATAATGAGCGATGATAATAAATAATACTAATAAAATATTCGCTGTAGTGGAAAAGAATCGGAAATTTTTATGAGTTGTAAATACCTAACTACTCGTTCACAACCTGAGCAGTGAGCATTCGGCAACCTAATCATCCCATCCCAAGGGCGCAATACCTAATTGGTGCTCTCTCTTCACACAGCACCAAAGTAAGCACCCATGAATATACATATGGATCCTAAACTTGGCCCCAGTGGGTGTTGCCAAACATTCCGCATGCACCGAATAATCAGGACTAAGCAGTTTGTAGTGCCACCACTCTAGAGGAGGTGGTTCTAATAAGGAAAGGCCGTGATTCAAATGGAGATACTGTAAATAAAGGGAATGGAATTGGCCTCCCTATCAACACAGGCCATTTTTTACACACAGAAGCGAAATCATGCCGACTGCAGCGCGAACTATCTTTTGCGGAAAGCTAGGCAACACCTTTGCCCGTACAGCGGTGCCGAAGATTTAGATCCATATGCATATTCATGTAAGCACCTGTGAATCGGGATCCCATGAAAAATCTCCGCAACTTCCGGGTTCCAAACGTGGGCCCTCGCGATGAGAGTACACACAGACAGCAACCCCTATATCCTCATGGAATTCTTGCCGTAATTTTTCTTTAAAATACCCTCATAAAAGTGGGTCGATGGAGTTAATTATTTTATTATAATCGACAAATTTGATTTTTTACTTCTGTCTACCCATGAAGATAAGGGGAAAGTAAACATACAATTCCATAAGAATTATTATCAACTCTCGATCATCGTTTTTTTATTTAAACATGCATGTCCTACAGTACGGGGAACGCAACGGGTGAAATATATATGCAGATATTGGTTTTTTTCTACTTGTATCTAAACGTTTTTACCGGTAGATCACATCTATGAACAATGGCTATTACACCAAGATTCTCACGTGTCAATAAGTGGGTAATCTTAATGGCGACTAGATGGGAGACCGCAACATCACAATCCTATGTTATGCTGACGACGCTGTACTTGAAGAAAAAAACGAAGACGACCTCCAGAGGTTGCTGCAAATATTCAACGATATAGACTAGCAAATCTTTGAGCATGACGATATCCGCACCAAAGACACAAAGACAAAATGTTTTACAACGGCTAAAACACTTGCTAGATGCAAACTCAGCAGCTTACGTAGCAGGAAATGAAATTTAAATACCTTGGAATAGAGCTGTCTGGATATGGTGATGTAGAATCAGAAGTCAGACGACAAACAACAAAAGTCTTAAGGGTAGCTGGATGTTTGAATGAAACTATGTGGAAGAACAGAAGAGATATATAGAGAGTTAATTTGTGTTGTAATGAACTAGCGTAAGTAGTTGCGTTGGTGTAACATCCAGCATAATGTTTTTATCTTCATTAGAAGTTCTGGATTTCAACGAAGACTTCCGGAGGCCTTTTGTGGAGGATTTTCGATTGGGAAGATGTGACCCCCTTAGTGGGAAGCAAGATAATACCGAGGTGACCGCATTATTTTTATGGATGTAGACACAACGGCTATATTATTATGCACCCATATGGATATCACTAGTTATTGACCTATCACAGTATTTTGACTGTGCTTGATGTTATAAAAGTTTTAGTTCCACGTATGTTATTGCCATTATGACGTTCGAACGTAACCGGTTAAGGGGTTGCACGCGTCTTTTTTAAAGGGTTCTTTTTAGGGTGTGAGAAATTCATAACCCCGACGGAGAAGTATAGTACCCAAGAAAGGTAGTGACCAACTCAAATCCGTATCTCCAATGTCTACCTAGGAATAAGTAATTCGAACTAATTCATTTAAATAATTTTGAATTCTGAACCCGTGTCTTTGAGAACATTGCATTCACATGAATGTAGTCAACATATTAGCCACGGTCCATTAATTATTATAATCATGATAAAATTATCAGAGTGCAACATTCAGAACTCACACATATATTTTCCATCGGCGAAATTGCAATTCTTCTCAGCAAATATTCTTGAAAAATGCACAAATACTCGAAATCATCTCAAATGAAATGATCATTTCGAGGATTGTAACAATCGATATTCATCCGTAGACTCTTGAGAGTTTTCTGTTTTAATTCATGTCAATATGAAGACAATTAAAACTGATGATACCAGGCCTGACCTCGTGGAAATTATGGATATCCATGATGAGAAAACTACCTTTGTTATTTCCACAAAACTTTATTATGCTGGCTAGACGCGCGTATCACCACACTGTGGCACATGAGTAAGCCGCAGTGTGGTGAAACGCGCGTCGTGCCAGCGTAATATAGTTTTGTGTAAATAACAAAGGTGGTTTTCTCATCATGAAGACAATTGTTTTACGAGAAATACGGGATTTCTCGTAAAATTGTCAATTACGGGATTAATGTCAAAGAATTAATCATTTGGGATCTGACGCCGGCAAAATTTTTCAGGATAATTGGGGTAGGAGTATAATTGCCCGAATTAATAAAACACCCTATGACTTTTTTTCGACCCACCCCAGAATGATTTCTGCATTCGTAAACGCAACTTATGTTGATGCTCATACACTTCTTACACTATAGGCACACTTTTTCCATTACTGTGTGCCAAAGAAATGGCCGTTTCTAAGGCTGTCATCGATCCCTCACGGTTTATGCGCCAATGTAATACAAACGTATGCACACCTTCAATCCCCCCACGACACCCACTCAAGTGCTGCCACCTGCATTTCCTTACAACCCACAATAAGACCAATAATGATGTATGTGGCTGAGACTTGGCCAGACACAGCGAGAGCAAGAGACATATCGTGATCGGATGAAAGTGCTACGAAAACCCCGGGTAAAACATTACTGTACAAATAAAGGGTACATCTACATCTACGATGTACCGTGCAAGCCACCACTAGGGTGTGTGGCACGGGGTGATTCCATGCCAGGCATGCAGCACTCGTCCCAGAACAAATCAGAACCTCGCACGCTCCCCCTGGCACTAGGCGCAGGCCAAAAGCACTCAGGAGAACAGTGCGCAGTCCAACCGGAAACTGGTAGAGTGATACGTAAAAGAACATACAAACATGCAGAGAAATTCTATAGACACATCAAGTGGTTAATATTACTGATACTGCTAATTTATGAATACTACGAGATGCTACTTCATGCAAAGGTATGGGTGGACCGGGCTCTGGACGACCGGTTTGCGACCCCTTCGTTTCCTCAATTATAGAAGAATGGGAAGGCAATAAGAATATGGAGTGACAACCTTACCGTCGAACAAGTATGAAAGGTGGAGTTAACGAAGAAAGAACAGTCAATCTGCGCACAATAGCATAGAAGGAAGACGAAGTAGATTTTCTTTTCACCTCACGGCTAACCCATCAATGCCGACTATAATTTCGGATTCGCAAGGACGTCGCCAAATAAACACTTAATTTTACAATCCACTGTTGTCACTGGTAAAACTGACCAATTGGTAATTGTTAGAAGCTCTCTGAATTATTCATGCCTTATGTGCATACTAACCGGCTGCCAAGCAGCTCGCGATCTGATTGTGAGATTCACACTAATAAAAAAACTCATCGTAAGCTGAAAGCTTTCCAATCATCGAAATGCAAATTAGGAATTCTTGGCAACGTAACCAATTCGATATATCGATACTCAAGAAGACCAATTTGCATATTTGAACGTTGTTACTTCTTGGATCTGCGCCGTAGGTCAATACAGTGAGAGCAATGGTATCCAGTGTTTTATTCCAGTTATGAAAGACAGATATTATAACTGCATTGCTGAAATGGTAATGATGGTATTACTCTCTTAACCCGCTCCCTGGAGCCCATATTATCGTTTTTGTTGTGTAACAATGGTAAGAATGGCTTTCAAAGCCAGTAGAATATAAGGAAAGTATTTAAATGAAATAAATTCCAATTTTCACTTCATTACTTGCCTCTTTCACGTTTGAGAAGTAATCCTTTCAGTGCATACATGCGTTTGGTTGGAGCAATGCCATCAGCGCTACGCACGCACGTATGCGTTTTAAAAAGCAGGAGTTTAAATACCAACAACGAAATTATGCGCGCTACGGTGAGCGCTCTCTGGGATGAAGATAGCTTAGCACTGAAAGGGTTAAAATTCATCTACATCAACACACTACCCCGCAAGCCGCCTCAATAAGCGTGTGGCGGGGGGTGTTAGGACACCAGCCGTTTACACATAAAAAGGAAACGCTCTAATGAAATTACGCCTAGCATTTATTAAAGTCCCTTATTGTTCGGGGGAAAAACGAATTCCCATACCTATCCGTTCGGCAAAATATCTATCTTAATTTATCGCTTCAGTCGGACATGGAAATATAGTGGGGTTCAAATATGATGTTCTCAGTGTCACTCTTAAAGATATCTATTCTCAATTTCTCAAGCAATCTAAGCCTAGCGCGCAGCCTCCGAGTCTCTAGCGACTCCCAGCCTAATTCGTTGAACATCTGTGTAACGCTGTCTGTACGCCCGTAGCAGTTTTTGACGAATCGCGCCGCTTTCCTTTGTATTTTATTAAGTTCCCGAAAAAAAGTCTTTCTGCACCGGATCCCATATGCTCGCTCCATATTCAAGGTGTGGCCGGACGTGTGCGAAATTGCACCTCTCTTTTACTTTTTCATCCGAAAATCTTCCCACAATACGCTTGACGAATCCTAGTTTATTCAGAGCTCTGCCACAAATATTTCTTATATATATTCTTTAAATTGCGGACTGGTCCGCTCGTATAGGTTTAAGGGCTTCGATAAGAGTTTTTTGAAGTCTGCCATACCATACGTCCCTCTAGGTTTGCCGGGACAGTCCCAGTTTGAAGGGTATGTCCCGCCTGACATGCAAGTTTGTACTAGTTGACACTGAAATGTTTGTGAAATGTTAGGGCCGCTGTCCACTGTACGGAGAAATGCCCAGCAACAAATATATGGTGAGAAATGTGTAAATCTAAAACATTCAAACTGTATAACGCATCCTAAAAAGCTTTTGTGTAAGTATCGAGTGTTAAGGTGACTGGGGTGGTAATCGTGAGTGATGGAGTGCACATTTTTATAGCTTTTCAAGTAAGACGAAAAACATTTCATGGACCACATTTCACCAAGTAAATCAGTTTATAAGGCGTCAATCACCATACATGAATTAATATGAATGATGCAAGAGTTATATTTTAAAATTTTCACCTCAATTACAGCAATGTCATGACTTGGGTTGGGTATGTCCCTTCCCTTGGACCTTGTCGTGGTGGAAGGGCTTGCGTGCTCCGACGACCCCTTGAGCTGAACTGGCGGGATCAATGCTCCTGGTAGGGCCACCAATTCCAGATAGGTCGAAGGTTTAGAGACAGATGAATGGTAGTCCGCGCAGCGTCTGTATCTCAGTGAGGCGGCTGCAAAAGGCGTCTGACCCCAGTGGGGCGGACTCTCAAATGATGGTGTCACGTAAAAAACACTATTGAGTTAGGCCACGGAATATTATCTCAAGTTAAAAAACCTTGAAATTATGGACATTTCTCAAATGAATCCTGGCACGGGACTCGGCCCGGAGGGCCGGGTGACGTGCCCAGCAGCGGTGGGAGCAAGGCCCCTGCGGTCATCATCACACGAAATCCTTACTCAGAATTAGAGGGAAATACAGCAGCAGAGGAAAAGGAGATAAAGAAGAGGAACGAAACAATCAGAATAGGCACGCGGAATGTTAGGACTATGCTGAGGGCGGCCCGCCCTCAGCATAGTCCTCATGGGCCCGGGTGAAGTAAGATGGAAAGATAGCGGGGACTACTGAAGCGATGGCTATATAGTAAAATATAGCGGAGAGAAAGAAAGCCAGCGCGGGGTTGCCTTCGAAATGAACAGGAAACTTGGTAGAAAAGTAGTGTATGCAAGACAGGTGACTGATATGATAATAATCGTGGAACTAAAGGCTGATCAAACGAATTTAGTTATAATCCAGGTTTATATGCCTACCTCTAATCATAGAGAGCAGGAGGTAGATGGGATGTACAATCAGCTAGAGGAAATAATTGGTAGGATACCTGGGAGTAAGCACTTCGTAGTAATGGGGGATTGGAAAGCGGTGGTGGGTGAAGGAAGGGATGGGCGGGTGGTGGGCGATTACGGGCTAGGAAGGAGAAACGACCGCGGCGAGAAAGCTGTGGAGTTTTGACGGAGAAATAACCTAGTGATTACAAGCACATAGTTCAGACATCATCCTCGACGTAGGTACACTTGAAAGAAGCCGGGAGACAAAGATAGGTTCCAGATAAGTATATTATGGTTCGTCACAGATACAGGAATAGTGTTAAAAACTCGCATACTGATCCAGGAGCTGATGCAGATTCAGATCACAACTTATTAGTCATGAAATGCTGGATAAAACTGAAAAAGATAAGTACAAGGAAGGAGGGTACGAAAGTGGAATACGGAGGCATTAACTGGGGCAATAAAGAAGAAGTATTGAGAGAAGGTTGATGAGATAATGGGTGAGGATCATGGAGTTAGATCAGTAGAAGATGAATGGAGAATTTTGAAAAATGGAATTGTAGAAGCGGCGAAAGCAACGGTAGGCATAGTCAGTGCAACTAAAATTAGAAAACCGTGGATCACGAAGGATATGATAAGGGAGATGCAGGAGAGAAGGAAATTGAAGAGTTTCAACTCAGAGCTAGGAAAGAGAACATACCGGGAATTAAACAACAGGCTTAGAAGAGAAACAAAGAAAGCAAGAGAGGCGTGGTGGAGAACAAGATCGAATCATTAAAAAAATGCCAAAAGAGTAGATGGATTATATAGGAAAGTAAAGGAACTGATGGGTGGTAATAAAGGAAGGGGAATTGCAACGATAGCAGACAAGACGGGAAAGGTGATCGCAAAACCAAAAGAGATCCAGGAGAGGTAGAAGGAGTATGTTGAAGAGCTGTATGGTAAAGAAATAAGGCCCAATAGGTTAGTTATAGAAAGGGAAGACGATATTGACAGAGATGGCATCGGACCAAGTATCTTAAACAGTGAAATCGAAAGAGCTCTACAAGACATGAAAAGGAATAAGGCGGTGGGAATAGATGACATACCTGCAGAGTTTTTAAAGAGCATGGGGAAGAACGGAAGAGGAAAACTTTTTGCGCTTATTTGTAGGATTTATGAGGATGGAGTGTGGCCGGAAGACTTCGCGAAGACTGTACTAATTCCTATACCGAAAAAGAGTAAGGCAAAAACTTGCGAAGACTATAGGGCAATAAGCTTAATATGCCACGCGGCCAAAGTAGTTCTGAGGATTCTAAACAGAAGGCTAGAGAAGAAGGCAAATGAATACCTGAGTGACGACCAGTTCGGGTTTAGGAGAGGGACGGGAACGCGAGACGCTATAGCGGTGATGAGGACGCTAGTAGAAAGAAACGTAGAGTAAGGGCAGGATGTTTTCGCATGCTTCGTAGATTTCGAGAAGGCGTTTGATCGGGTGGAATGGACGAAATTAATGGGAGTGTTGAAGAAATGAGGGGTCGATTGGAGGGACAGGCGTCTGATTCGGAATTTGTATATGAACCAGACGGCGCAGGTTAGGGTAGCCAATGGAGAATCGGGATGGGCCACGATAGGGCGGGGAGTGCGGCAAGGGTGCCCACTATCGCCGTTGCTTTTTAACGTGTATTCAGAAGAAATGGTAAGGGAGGCATGGGGGGAGGAGGAGGTAGGAATAAAGGTAGGAGGGGAGCTGATAAAATCAGTGAGATTTGCAGATGATCAAGCATTGGTTAGTCAGTCGGCCAAGGGGTTACAGTCAATGGTGAATGCATTAGAGGTGCAGTGCGAAAAGTATGGGATGAAGATAAGCCACAAGAAAACGTAAGTTATGCGATTTTCTGTAAGTAAGAAGGTGGGGCTGAAAATAAGGGAGGGAGGGCAGAAGATAGGGCAGGTCGAGCAGTTTACATATCTGGATAGTATTTTGGAGGAGAATAGGTTTAGTGGTAGGGACATCAGATGCAGAATTGCCCTTACCAAAGAAGCATTCTCAAAGAGAAGGTAATTGATGAGGGGGGTCCGAGAAAAGACGTAAAGAAAAGGCTGGTGAAAACTCTAATATGGAGCGTGGCGCTGTACGGGTCGGAAACTTAGTCATTGCGATTGAGAATGTATGTATACTTGAGTCATTTGAGTTGTGGGTTTGGAGAAGGATGGAGAGGGTGAGCTGGATGGTGAGGAAGACGAACGAGGAGGTATTGGATATGGTTGGAGATGAGAGGAAGCTTGTGGCAGAGGTGCGGAGAAGGCAGGAGAGATTGATGGAGGAGGTTTTGAGAGGGGAGAGCATGCTGAAGAGGGTGATAGAGGGGAGAACACTGGAGAAGCCTGGAAGAGGAAGGAAAAGAATAGGAATTCTGGACGAATTAAGAGAAGGTAGAAGATATGAGGAATCCAAGAGGGATCTAATGGCGGGGCATCCTTGGGAGGGAAAGCGAAACAATGTCTATGAAATTGGGACGCAGGATTGTCCAAGAACCTACCAATCAGCTACTAGAATACTTGAATGAAATAAATGATTTTTGGGTTTTCGGCGCGGAATTCGAAATTTAAGCGAAAATTAGGTACGCATAAACACGCTTTTTTCACGGAATGATATTTGTTATCAACCATCATAATAATATGAAACGTATTATTCCGCGTTTGTGAAAAAATTCGTCCTTTTGTAATTCAAATTATCTCCCGAAGAGAAAGGATGGAAAATGTGCAGCGATGTAGGTAAGTAACTAATATGGCACATACCTAATTGGTACCTAATGTCGTACTTCGAAGGTCTATAGACAAAGGTTGAGACAAACTTACAAGTTATGTGATCTCTCATGATCCTTCGTGATATTGTTTATTTTTTCATGTTTAAGACGCAAATTGAAAAAACGATTGTAATTTTTTAATTTCCAAGTGGCTTTGTACATTTTACAGCTTGTTTATTCTATTTTAAAAATTATTTTCAAAGAACTATAACAAATATACTTACATTTAATGTTGAGGCGTTTACGAATATAACTGTCAATAGTTATTCTCATCTTATTTTTAGGTTTAATTGGCTACAAGTGGATATGATAGTTATGCTTCCGCGTTGAATTTTTTAAACTTACTATTTCGACTAAAAATGCCCTGGTTTAGAAAATACGGAAATGCTTTTTTGTTCAATGGATGGTTGCCAACAAAATTAGTAGGTGTGTTTAAATTAAATATTTATGTATAAATTTATAAATTCGAGTTCACGAGACGAAACTTGAGTTCCGAAACGAGACTAGACCGAGACTGACTCTTGAGTTTCGTCTCCTCTCAGCCCAACACTAATTGTAAGCTCAAGGAAATAGTTAGAAGAATCTGGAGAGATAAGTTTAAAATTGATTGGAACGAGGTATTATGGGAATGAAAATCCCTTTCGGAAGTAGGAGAGTACGGGCCTGGGAAAACAAATGACCGATGTGATAAGACAGTGGAGTTTATACGGGATATAATGTAGTCATAGCAAATATTCGCATGGTGAAGTTCCTCATAGAAAATTCTGGAAGTCTGAAGAGATTATATATTAGACCATATGATGTTGATACATAGATTTAGGAACAGTGTTAGCAATTCTCAGTGTCCCGGTCTCTGACACAGATTCTGACCACGATGTAATGCCAATGAAAGGCGTTTTAATTATATTCAGAAGTGTTATACGAAAGAGGAAGATGAGAAAGTGGAAGGTAAAGCCACAAAGTGAGTATGGAAGAATTTAGGAGCAAAGAGAAGGAAATATCACTGGTTGTCTTTAAGATGCTTTAGCTCGAATTGGACTAGGAATAAGAGGATCACTTATATAGGAAGCTTTTTCTTGATGCACCTTGTGTACATGGGTTCATTCAGTTCGACCACATGTAAAAGTCCCTTATTTTTAGAGAGTATATTAGCAATTAGAAAATGTATAGTCAGTAAACCATTATATTTCCTGTTCCAACAGCTTAAAAAGGGCTACTACCCCTAGTCCAAAGTCAAATATCCAGAGACGCCTGATTGCTGTGATTATATCACTGGCAATAATAGCAGCTGCACTGGTGATTGTTGTTGGAATTCTCTCATTCAATTGTAAGTAACTTGAATGTCTTAATCTTAAATTCTCTCTGAGAAACCTTGCAACATTTCGACAGAATATAGCGCAGTTATCATGCAGTATATTGAGTACCGATGTAAAGTAAATGTGTGATTAATTATTATTTACATCAACTCTACATTTTAGCCAGTAAAATGAGTGATGCAGTTCTGGAACCCCAAGTCTGTACGTCCAATCAGTGTGTTGAAACAGGTAAGTTCAAGCTTAAATGCAGATATTATTGGTTAATAGTGTTTAATTGTTAAAATCTATCTTCATCAGCAGTCTTCAATTCGAAGATTGATTCATTGAAGCTCCCCACTCCAATCACGTTTCCATCAACCAATTCATTTATCCTTAATTTTTCCTTTGACAGTCCTCAAAATTTTCCCTATATGTGATTCATCCATGGTCTCACTAACTGGTTCTTCTCATTCGTGCCTCCATGTATTTTACCTAGTTTTCAGCAGAGTGCAGTCCCTCAGATTGTGTCCAATAAATTCGCCACTTATGCTCTGCAAAGTATTCACTAAACTTCACTCTCCAACTCGTCATTGAACTTCTTGATTGGTGGTATTCTACTTTCACTTAATTCTTCTTCTTCATCTTCGTCATTCCTTTATACGTTTACAATTCCATTGCTTCCAATCTCTTTTGCTCTGCTGCTGTAATCGACCAAGTTTCACTGCCGTATGTTGTATTTGTTCGAATATAGTGCGACCACATGAAGCGTTTTGAAGTAAAATTCAGGTAATTAGAAAAGAGCCTTTGATTTCCGCTTTCGAATTTGATCTATTTGTAATTCTCTCCCCAAGAAGCTTTCCCTAATTATTTATACAATGTAACACCGTAACGTGAATGCGCAAATACTTAAAAATGCAGCAGTATTAAAGAGACGTGCTTGAAAGGTTAGGAGATGAGCAGTTCACGCTTATAGTTTTACGCTTACGAGTTGTGTAATTTAGTGCATACGTGACTTTCAAATGTATCCAATTGAGGATAAAACATCACACTAATTTCGAGCTGCCTCGATAGAATTGTAGCGTTAACGCTTCAACAATAATTTACAAGGTATATACGTCATAAATAGACGCACTGGTACGCGTGCTGAGAACATACGGCACTTACAATAGCTCGAATATAGTGCAACCGTGGCTTCCAAAGTTATCTAACTTACAGATGGATTTATTTTTCCCAGGGACAAGTTCTCTCAGGGCAACCGAAGATATAAAATTTCAACAGAGAAGAAAAAGTCGTGTGCCATACAGGGATACAAATACTAAATAATTTTTATAAATATAAATAATTTCGGTTAATTTAGCTCAGTTTCACGTTATTGATAATGTAATCAAAATAGGAATGAAAACGTATATTACAATATTTGATTTTAAGACTCAGTATTCATAATAAAATTTAGGGTTGCAATATTTCAATCACTTTTTTCACTTAAATACTCATTGAACTTTATTTCAATGTTTTAGCATATTTTTAGTCTTTTGGTAATGAATTCCAGAAAGAGGAGGCTTTTAACAGGAAATAATGAGTATTAGCCTTTCTTTTAGACATATGCACTGGACTGCATATTTTGTAGCCCGGGGTATTTTACAGTAATGATTTTCAGGATCCCTTTCTGGTGAAGAATAGAAGAAATAAACGAAGAACGAACTGAAGTTAAAACATCGAAATATATATTCGGGCGATTACGATTATATTTCACAAATCAATACGTTTTAAATTTAGTATGAAATGTTTCAATGAAGGGCATTCTTAGGGGGTGATTCTGTAACTGATAACGCCTGCGCTATTATGACGTAGGGCACTATTTTGGCGTTGTGTACCTCCCCCCTGATTCTGTAACTTCAAATAGCGGCCCCAAGCGTTACTTGGGGACGTTGAATAGAACCAATAATAACGCCAGCCTCCGGCTTGCGTTATTCCTAATACCGACCCCTCCGATTACATTTATTGCTTACGGATCGGTCGTCTTTTGTTTTGCTTTCGAGATACTTCGGAAATGACACGACTGGGTATGTGGTTTAACTGATTAAAACTAGAAAGCGAGCTTCGTTTAAGCGAATGATTAGTATTCCGCTTATGTGGAGTATAGCATTATGATATTCTATTGTTCTGATAAAGTTGACGGTTGCCACACGAGGTAGTGTAGGTTCATCCCATGTAATCAATCCGCTGTGTCCGGGGCCATGTGACTTGAGTGTATAGTGTGAGTAATAAATCTGTTAAAATAACGGCGTTGATTATTAATCAGTCAACGGAGTGTCGGGAGAACACGACAAGATAGAATAATAATGACATGATTCCTTACTTATTTTACTAGAAAAACGAGGTTGTTTTTATTATTTTATGACGAGTATCCCTGTAACGTAGCTAATTTCCAATTGATCGCTTCGCTACTTGTAAATATAATGGTTCTCTACTTCTAACCGAAAGTTAAACTAAAATGGGTGATTCCGTTTTGTAAACCAAAAAAGATTGCTCATAAGAGATTGGCGCCCAAAACATGATAAAAGCCTCCATGAAAAGAGCAATGTAATAATTGTGCCATCATATGCTAGTAACAACCACAGGCAATCAAGATTTTTCTCTCGTCCCAATATGAGAGGCTTCACTGTGAATCTAAATAGATGTATGATGTATATATACATAGATGTATATTTCTCTTTTTTCCTTTGAAAAAAATGTACTTTTCGTGTTCGTAGCAGTTCTTGTTCCTCTTCCAGTTTTTGTAATGAATTCTAAAATGTAATTTTATCTCTCAACCTGTTTTTATTGCAGCTGCCAACCTCATCAAATCCCTTGATATGGATGCAGATCCATGTGAAGACTTTTATGAATTCACGTGCGGGAACTGGGCCGCTAATCACCCGATTCCAGATTTCACAGCATCCACCGACTGGTTTTACGAGAGGAAGTTACACCTTGCTCAAAGGATAAGAAGTATGTTCATTCTTTTTTCCACTTATTGACCACGTCTATCCATTTCAATATTAATTTAATAGCAATTTAACTAGAGTCCCACTTAATACCGCAGGGGAACAGATCAGGTGTGTGCTTTATCGATTTACGCACAATAGAGCTGACGGTTTAAGCAGTACTGAAAGTTGCACGGTGCATGAGTAGCAAGGATAGCTACCTATAAAGATGTTACATCATGTTAGGTCTTGTTACAATCTATCAAATCTATTTCTCATGCGTCGGGCCAACTGTCGACTCCACGCATTCTCTGAGCAATGAAGAGCCAACTCTCCCACCGTCTCGTCAACTTCGACCAAAAATATTTTGCAGATTCCCTAAGGGACATTCACTGGGAAAAAGAGGAAGGGTTTCAAGGGCCCGAATAATCTCTAAAAAATAAAAAAAAATAATAAAATGAATAAATGAAAAATGAAATAAAACAAAAAATTAAGCTCATTTATAGCACTTCTCATTAGAAATTAAGGGGTCAATGATCCTCCCCCTGCCCTTCTCTTCAAATATCTCAACGTTTTAGCTATAATAATGCATGAAAAATCCAAAAAAGAATGAATTAATATTTAAAAAAACGTTTTAAGTACATTTTGAAGTCTCAAATTTTTGCAATTTTTCGACTTTTTACAAATTTTAAAATTTCGATTTGCAAAAAATCCGGACGTGATGGAAAAAAATGAAGGTCATTTTCTGATTCAGCGCTAATATATACATAGGAATCCATTATCACAAACTAAAAAACACAACCATCGCAGGCTTGTGTTATTAATAGCATCAAAGAAATATCATTTCTCCTTCATTTAACTTAAGGGTGTGTTGAAGGTGGACAGATGTTCAGATAAAATCCTCATTCTCATAGCGGAGCATCTTTTAAAGGTGATTAAATGCAAAGATTAAAAATTATTAGGAGGCAAACCACCCAGAGTGTTGCAAATCATTTAGTTTAACTACACTGTATAATTTTTCTCATTTTTACCGGGTGCAGTTTTTCAGTTAAACGTCCTCCAAAGGCTGCTAAGGTTAAATATTCAGGCTGGATATGGTGGAAATTCTCGATATTCATAATGAATAAAAGAACTTGGTAATCTTCCACAAATTTATTTCTTTGAGCCAGGAGAGAGAGCCAAACAAGAGCCAGGGAGCATGAAAGATGTTTCCGATTGGAGGATAGATCCTTCAATTTTGCCAAACATCTGCTGGAAGACGGCCACATGAGTGATTTCACCCCCAAGTTGCTTCATAGGGTAGATAAAGGGTGGGAAATGGACGCTTTGGAGACAATGGAAATTGTGAAGCATCAGAAGTGCAATGATACCAAACTGTGTTATGATTTCCTATTTCACAACCCTTCTCCTTTATTGGCCACAAAATATTTCCCAGACTAAAGCACCCCACCCTCCCGCCCATAACCGTTTTGTTTCCAACCGACTCCTGCCATATGTCCCAAAATCTTTCACAGTCTACTTCCTTCCCCCCCCCATCCTCCAGTGCTCTGGTTTGGGCAGTTCACTGGCCATTTAAAGCCCTCTGACCCCTCTCCTTTCCCTCACCATCCATCCATCACCCAGTCCCAACCCCTGCATCCGTTTCTCTTATGTCTTTCCGCCCTCTGTCCACTCAAACCCTTAGTTCCCCCTCCCCCCGCCGCTTCACTCTCCTTCTTCCCACCCCCCCTCCTCTTCGATCCTCCCTTAGCCTTCCCCCTCCTCCTCCCAACTCCCTAACGCCTTGGTGGAAACCTATATATGCATGACCTACCCCGAAGAACCCTGCACATGATTATGCCACAGTGTGGTGAAACGCGTCGTGCCAAAGAAATAAATCTGCGGAAGATTTCCAAGTGCTTTTATCTATATATATAAAAGAGGATGTCTGCTTGTCCGTCCGCTATGCGTTTCCGGATTGCGACCAAAGTTGGTACATAGGTGCATCTCATGCTCCCGAACCCAGTAGTGCTACTTTAGATTGCTTCCGACGTGTCCTTAGCGTCGTTTTCTCATTACCGAACCCTGCAAGTGCGCTCAGCGCCACCTAGCACCAATCCCCGCGCTCTGCTTACTCTCCCACTTTCCGATAAAAACCCCATTCAATCTGCCATGTTAGTATGTTTGTGTGCGCTGTGTGCGAGGTGAAGGCCGATTTGGCGACTTCCATTTCCGATACTGCCTTTTTTCGCAACTTCACCGTTCACATGTAAATCGCCCACGAGTTTGTGTGCGAGGTGAAGGCCGATTTGGCAGCTTCCATTTCCGATACACCCCCACAGGAAAAACTGCCAACATAGTCTATAAAGAAGTGCTGTAAGCCGTCCCCCATCAGTTTCGCATTCCGGAAATAAATAGTTTTCTATTTTGCCTTTTTACACTGTTTTCTGTTTATTTAGATGACCGTCACCTAAACTGCTTTGTTCCTTTACCGACAAATCCTGCTATGTTACCACGAATTCCAAGTATCCCCCTTCTCCTTCCCGAGCAACGCCAGGTGGCCTGCTAGTTTATTATGAAGCTTCTAAGGTTGTTTCACCCTCTTTCCAGTCTTTTGCTTGCAGAGAGTAAGTGTAAAATGGCTTAACATGAGCCTGAGGAGAATCGGACGAATACCATCCAAATATTAAGTGGAGCCCAACGGTGACCTTGCTGATTGAGTGATATCCAGTAGTTTCATCTTGGAATGCCGTTGCCCTCATTTTAACTATCTTGAAAATATCAACATAGATATATTTTTTTTTAAACAGGGATGGGCAGGAACGTAAACTCTGAGAAATGAAGACGAGAATAGGAGACGTTCGAGATGTGGGCGTGGGTGGGAGGATGGAGGAGGATAGTGCGGTGGACGGAAAGGAAGACAAACGAGGAAGTGCTCGGTGTGGTTGGAGAGGAGAGGAAACTTCTGGATGAGACTAAGAGTTAGGTGGCTGGAGGAAGGGGTAATGAGGGGCAAAGGGTTGCTTGAGACCTTGATAGAGGGGAGGATGTAGGTGAAGCTCGGAAGGGGAAGAAAGAGAATAGGTTTTATGGACGGTTGAAATGGAAGTAAATTATAGCCATATGTACATATTTTCAAAATATAATCATTTTCAATTTAACGTTAGGAGTTGGATTTTGCATGACTCGAAATCTTAAATGAAACTAAACATTCCAACTCTCCGACTGAAAACCATTGGCGAAAGGTTTTTTTTTTTCTCTACCTTTGTCATTTACTAAGCAGAAATTTTGTCTTTTTTTACAGAAGTCTTGGAAAAGAAAATTCATGACTCTCAGCCAATTCCTGTGACTCAAGCTCAGATGCTGTTCCGTTCCTGTTTAAATACAAGTGAGTTAATAACCATTCTAAAACAATTAGTTTCATATGACATTTTTATTTATCGACAGAAGCTGATTTTATTAATAAAATTTCTGCATTTTTACTCCATTCATCCCATTCCAAACATAAGTCTAATTTTATTGAACGAAAGTGCTTTTGTACGTACGTATTCATTTCACATTAAAATGAAATATATGTATTGGGCGATTTCTTAGAGAAGCATGGATTTTAAGAATATTGATTTATTTGCTTGTCTTCCTAATATACTTGTAGATATAATGGCGACGATAAATATTTCGTCTAGATGATTCCTCTTCATGACCTCTTTTTTATCAAGTATTTTTTTCTTCTTTCAGGAGATGTAGGTGTCATAAATGTATAGGTGATATATATATATATATATATATATATATATATATATATATAATAAATATTTCGTTCAAACAGGTGGTGAAAGAAAGAGGATAGGAAACATATAAAATTAAACAACACAATGGTGATGTGAAGATGGAATGATGGCCGATTCCAAGTGAAAAAAATTCGTCTAGACCGGGAATTGAACCACGGACCTTCCGATTTCGCGCCGGCTGCTCTGACCACTAAGCTATCTAGACTACTAAAGAAACACTGGAATCGGCGGGGGGTTTATATGAATCAAACACCCCCAAGATTAGCCCGTAAAAGTCGCCCAGAGGTGGCGCTGGGTATTTTCACTCACCGGCAGAGAAGAAATTACGTACACAGAAGAGGAAAGCAAAGTTTGAATCAGGCACACAGACAGTGGTAAAGATACAGAACAGGCGTTTCGGGGCACGCAGAGCCCAAGAAGTAGAAATGAGCCATTCCGGCCATACAACCATTCATTCATTCACTCAAACCGCTCACAGGCGTAAATAATAAATATTTCGTTCAAACAGGTGGTGAAAGAAAGAGGATAGGAAACATATAAAATTAAACAACACAATGGTGATGTGAAGATGGAATGATGGCCGATTCCAAGTGAAAAAAATTCGTCTAGACCGGGAATTGAACCACGGACCTTCCGATTTCGCGCCGGCTGCTCTGACCACTAAGCTATCTAGACTACTAAAGAAACACTGGAATCGGCGGGGGGTTTATATGAATCAAACACCCCCAAGATTAGCCCGTAAAAGCAGAGCAGCCGGCGCGAAATCGGAAGGTCCGTGGTTCAATTCCCGGTCTAGACGAATTTTTTTCACTTGGAATCGGCCATCATTCCATCTTCACATCACCATTGTGTTGTTTAATTTTATATGTTTCCTATCCTCTTTCTTTCACCACCTGTTTGAACGAAATATTTATTATTTACGCCTGTGAGCGGTTTGAGTGAATGAATGAATGGTTGTATGGCCGGAATGGCTCATTTCTACTTCTTGGGCTCTGCGTGCCCCGAAACGCCTGTTCTGTATCTTTACCACTGTCTGTGTGCCTGATTCAAACTTTGCTTTCCTCTTCTGTGTACGTAATTTCTTCTCTGCCGGTGAGTGAAAATACCCAGCGCCACCTCTGGGCGACTTTTACGGGCTAATCTTGGGGGTGTTTGATTCATATAAACCCCCCGCCGATTCCAGTGTTTCTTTAGTAGTCTAGATAGCTTAGTGGTCAGAGCAGCCGGCGCGAAATCGGAAGGTCCGTGGTTGTTTTCCCGGTCTAGACGAATTTTTTTCACTTGGAATCGGCCATCATTCCATCTTCACATCACCATTGTGTTGTTTAATTTTATATGTTTCCTATCCTCTTTCTTTCACCACCTGTTTGAACGAAATATTTATTATTTACGCCTGTGAGCGGTTTGAGTGAATGAATGAATGGTTATATATATATATATATATATATATATATATATATATATATATAATAAAAACACTTGACAAACACTTGACAGGGGGTGTGGAAAGAAAAGTAAAAAGATAGAAGACTTACTCGGACGTTTCGGGCAGGCCCTTCTTCAGCTTTTTCTAAAGCTGAAGAAGGGTCTGCATGCCCGAAACGTCCCAGTAAGTCTTCTATCTTTTTACTTTTCTTTCCCCACCCCCTGTCAAGTGTTTTTATTGTTGTGGCCAATTGGCGAAATTTTCGTTTTGTGTGTGTGTGTATATATATATATATATAATGTTATGGCACGATAAATAGAAAAAACAAAAAAAGAAACACTCACAAGAAAAATATATTCCGAATTTTCGGCACCAGGCTGTCTACGGATGGGAGAAGTTTCAAGCAGGGAGAATTGCAACAATTTTGCAATATTGAGGGCAATAAATATTGAGGGATAGTGACGAAGGGAGGGGAGAAATGGAGTGTTGGGAGGGGAACTGGAAGGGGTGTATTCAGGGTGACAATGTTGCGTCAGGTTATCAATGGATGGGAAAATTTTGAAGTAGGGAGGAGTTCTTGAAGAGTGAGAAATGCAACAGTGTTGCAATGCAGAGGAAAATTATAATTGTGACAATAATGGACAGAGGTATTGCATGAAATTAATGCAATGCATTGATTTCGGGTGGGGAAAAGTCTTTACCAAAACATATAACGGACATCTCAGTATTTCTCAGGTGTTCGAAGTATTGGCCGGAAGGGCATTGAGGAGGGAAAGAGAAAAGCATGAGTCGAATTGGAGTCCATGTTTTGAGGCGTGCCTAGGGACAGGGAAGTGGGGAGGGGAAGCTCGGTGGCCGTTCATCCGGATAGATAGGGGCGTGGATGTTTCACCGATGTAGAAGGCGGGGCACTTATTACACCTCAAAAGGTAAACTACATTAGAGTATATGCAGCTGCCATGGGAGGAAATGGGAAACGGGATTGGGGTATTGGGACTTTGGAACATTGAAATATTTCGAATTAAAGGGCAAGTTTTGCACCTGGGTCTATGGCAGGGAAATGAGCTGGGATCTTTGGGAGGAATCAAAGTGGGAGTGAGTTTGGAGGGGCGTATAATACATTTTAGGTTTGCTGGTCTTTTGAAAGTGATAGTGGGACGTTTGGGAATTAAGTCAGCAGTAAGGAGACTGTCGCGCAGAATGGGGAAAAGCGACTTAAGGACAAGGTTCGCCTTATGAAGTCCCGGAATGTAGGTAGTGCATAGCTTCAAGGGCGATTTAGTGGTAGTTTTAGGGGGTGGAGCGTATGGCGTGATGGAAGGTAAGATGCGTCGCTCAAGGAGAGAGGAGGGATAGCCACGTTTAAGGAGGGCGGTTTTAATATTGGCAAGGTGATGGTAAAGGGAGTTTTGGGAGTTACAGATGCGGTGCACGCGAATAGACAGGAAAAATGGAATGGCTCTTTTAGTATGATAGGGATGGCAGCTGTCAAAATGGATATATTGCCGGTATCATGTGCAAGGACGTCAAAAATTTGTTGTTAGACAGGGAAATTTCAGTATCTAGGAAAGTTATGTGGGTGCAGTAGAAGTGAAAGAAATAGAGGATGTGGAATGGTCAGACAGTAAAGGAAAAAGGCTTTTAAGGGTTCGTTTGAGGGAATGGATGCCTGGGAAGTAGGTAGTGCAAAAGGAAAGGTTGTAGTGGTTATTGATAGAAGAAGATTTCGGGGAATAGGAATTTTTTAGGATTTTTTTCCATAAGAGTATCTGGTTAATATATCTTAATCTCCTGAAAGAAGAAAAAAAAATTTCATGCATATTTTATGTCATTTAACCTTTCAGTTTACCTAACCGATAATGATATCTTGTGGCCCGGCAATTCATTCCCCGAAGTTGCCAACGGTCTGAAGGGTCTGCTATGGGTCTGCAATTTTCTCATTTATTTTGCATATGCTGGGGTCTTCCATTTTTTCATTTATTTTGCATATGCTGACTCGGCAATATGGTCTTGTGTTTCAGCTGCAATAGACAATGCTGGGATTGAACCAATACTTCAGGTCCTCGAGCATGCAGGCCTCCCCAGAAAACTGACAGTCAATGCCTCAGCTGCTTTCATTGCGTCATATTCATACCCGATCATGTTGGAAGGCATTTTGTCCTACCGGAAGCCGAGGAAGTCAAGCCTGAGTGAAGAGCTCAGATGGATGGTGCCTCTGGTTGGCTGCAAGAATGTTATTGGAAAAGATCCACTTATCGGATTCGGCGTCCTCCCTCATCCACTAAACAAAACTGTGAATGTGTTGACAGTAAGTTGCTGATATATATTTTTTGTGACCTTCAAAAATCAATACGTAAACTTGAATGCTTTGGCAGTTTACTGTGCGGAATTCGCTATATTGTTATTATAAAGTTCGATATTGTAAAAATTGAATTCGATATTTTCAAAGAAATAAATCTTGTACATTCCACACTGAGAAAAAAATATGTCCCACATAAAATCATTAGCAATCATGTGTGCGTCACGAATTATCACGTGTGCTTCATTTTTATCACCAGCATTAAAACTGTCTTTAGAATCAAACATTAACTGTCCAGTAATTAACTGATCATATAAACCAACCATTACATTTCCATTCTGGATTATTCTTTTGACTCTTGTCTTAATTCTTTAAAAATATGCACATCTGTCATTGTGATATATCAAGTTATTCATAGATACGAGTAAATGTACATAATTAGGTCGGTCCGTAAAAAATCACGAAGTTGATGAATACTTGCACACAATAAGGCCACAGGCGTGGCATGCACAAAAAGAGATCCCCATAAAAAAAGGAACTCACGTGGTTTGGTTCGATGGCACGAACAACTTCGTCAGAATCAGAGAAAAAAAACATTTTCTTCCCCAATTCTAACGGAGTGAGTGTGCCGCGAGAATTTCTGTTTTAGGACTTGTCAAGCCTATAACGTTATTGTAAATACTCATAATTATATGAACATAGTATTCATGCAGAGATGTCAAATTAGAGAGTTTAAAATTAGTCAAATGAAAAAAAAATGTTTTTTTTGTCTCCCGATTTGATCGGAAAGTATAGGTTGCTTCACCCACCATGAGATCTCCCTTGCCACAAAATGAGGTGACCACTTCGAAAGTCCACCGAGAACAATTATCAAGGCATTGGCCGGAACTTCCAAGCTGGTCTAGGAGACGAAATGAGAGGAGGCCATGGGAACGGTCGCCGAGGAAATGGAGGAAAAGCGAAGATCCAGGGAAGAAGGAAGATGAACCGGCCAACTCCCGGACCCTGTACATGGAGAGCATGATAAAGTTATTGGATCTCTGGGATGCCTTGAAAAACGTAACGATCGATGCCACTGTGGTTGTGGATTATGTGGCCAATTATCGGTCAGAAGCAAGTTCTAGCAGAGGCAAGACAGACATTTTGAAGGATTACGTCCGTCAGATTGATGAACTACAGGCATCAGTGTACAAGGTGCGTAGTATGAAAAGTGAAATGTGTGCATACCTTCGTTGGTTGAATTGAAACACATATTGTAGAGTAGGTAAGTACGTAAGGAACGGGATAAATAGAAATGTTACCAGGTAACACTGTTACAAAATACGCGCCTTTATTTCCGACTAGATTACTGCCGTAGCCTTCGATATATACAGGCCTGAACATCCGAATTTGGATAGTCATCAGTTTGTAAATTGTAGGCCTAAAATTTTCAATGCCATTATGGAGCAAAGGGAAAAATGCTCGAACAGGAGGTTATTAAAAGAGTCTTGCCTTGGTGAGTGCCGTCAATTTTATTTAAATGAGACAATGAATCGTAACTGATACCTTCAGAAATTCCGAAACCACAGTTATGCGCAGTTATCACGGTATAAGGACACGAAATTTAAGGACGACTATTCCAGGACAAGAGATTCTCTCGGACTTTTTTTCTCACATGTCTCTGAAACAAATAGCACGTAGCGCACCATGGAAGCGACAATCGGCCATTTAACGAAGGGTTTTGCTATAACAGGTACGTAACTTCTCATTATCCTGCGATCAACAAGTAGGTATAATACGAGGTATAAATTCTTGATTGAAAATAGCACGAGTTAATTGCTTTCTTTAAGTCGATTAGTTACCGATCGGTTTTAGCGACACCCTCAGCAATAAAACCGACTGCCACTTTCATGATATGCAAGATTGCAAGGTACTATTTTCGGGCAGAAGTTGATGCGCGTAAGATTCGGGTTCATCAGACGAAATCGGAGCAAATAAAAGCGTTTTAATGGAAAAGAATTCTCTTGAGTAGACTCTGCAGTGACAATGTGCCTCGAGTCATTGTGGATATTATAAAATGCACCGAAATTGGAACTGAAGACCATAGTGAATATCTAGATAAGAGTTTATCGATAACCATGAAATAAATGCAATTATTTCTCATATTAACCATAGTAAAATGGTGAATCGTTGACGATTCACTGATCCTTCATGGAAACTAGTACTTGCAATCAGGACTTCTGATTAATTTACACGGCGTTGATTGAAAATTAATCGGTCAACAGGAGGCCCTATAAAAACTGGGAACCAAAATTCCGAACACGTAATAAAACCGCTATTATAGAGTTTATAGAAGGTAAAACTTTTGAGTGGCGAAACTAAACAATTTCACTTCCAAAATCTGGTGAAAAAAGCCAAATACAACGCTAGCAAGACTATTTTTAGTGCTACCAACGATAAAAATTAATTGATGTTTAATAGGAGATACGACGAGGGAAAGTTAAAAAAGATAGAACTTTGCACTGGGGCTTAGCAATATTTGAACCAAAAGACACCAAAGCAAAATCGCTCAATTGGTAACCTTAAATTAAAATACGTTGTCGAGGGATACCTACAATAAAATTCGTGAACACCTCAACCATTAGAAAGCACAAGAGATCGATCAATTCTAAGGTTAAATGGGAATAAAGATATAATCTCAACTGGAACATACTATTTCCAGGCGCAATCTCAAAAACAGTCGAGGCAATCACATCAATTCTCAACATAGGTTTCAAAAAAGACCAGTTACTTGCGAACTAAGGAAGTCTACTGTCTCCAACTCACGCAAACCCACCTTTTCTGAAGAGCTCTCGGGAGTCAACTCGACTCCGCTTCTCGAAACGACACCTCGACGAATGGAAATCACCTTTTGCTGTTCCTCAGAGGGTTCTTCCATGCGTTTCCGTCACCTTCGGGAAGTATTCTCCCAAAACTTGTGCCCCTGGGAGAGTTGAATAGAATAGATAGAAAACTTTCCTGCAAACTCAAATATACAAATGGATTATTATTATACTATCGTCAACCGCAGGCCTCAAAAATAGCCTCAAAAAGTGCATAAATATGCGTTAAAAAGGTCAAATTATCCAAAACGGTATTTCAGTCTTCTGGCGTCACTACAGGGAATTGCACTTCTAGTTCATTGTCTTCAACAGAGATGAAATCTTGAGAGAAAATAAAAATTATTATTTTCATCTGTCTACTTTGATTAAACTAGCTGAACTTCACATGAAAACGAGTCGACTTACAGGAAGAAATAGATTTCCTTGAAATCGCACACCATATTCCCGATGACGAGATATTTGGACACCGCAAAGCGCATGCATTATTTTAAAAGAAATATTTTCATAAAACAACGTTGTTTTTTGACTACATTATGGTTCTGTTATTTAAGAATATGGCTTTGCTTTCAAGTTGCTTTTATAAGTTTGACAGAGTCAGGATTGATATAATGGCAGTTCTCCGTTATGAAATCAAACAGAATCGCACTTCCCAACCAAATTTAATGCACATTGCACAATGCCCAACGCGTTTCAACTCAGCGAGTTGAAACGCGTTGTGGTACAAGACTTTTTCCCTTGGTCTCAGGACTCGGGTTTTGTTACCTACCTGATGGTGAATCTGTGAGTTGGAAGGCATTTGCGCATTGTGTATGCAATGTTGTTGAAAAGTGCGATTCCGATTGATTTCATAGCTTTTATAACCCAATCGTTGATTTTGCTCCAGCCAGTCGAGTTTGCTAGTTTCATCCCATTTTTATCAATTGACTCAATCAAATTATTTTACGTTTCAGTTCTTCTTGGAATCAGTAGAAGAGGATATAAATACAATGTCTGAATTCTCCTCTGGGAAAGATAGACCACCTCCATTCGATGAAATGCATGTGAATGATTTGCAAAGGCTGACTGACGAGGCCGCGTACTCTGTAAACCCAAATCCTAATTTACGAGTAAGTATTACAAATTTTCAATTGATTTCTTCTTGTTTTGTCACAATTGCAAAGTATAAAAATAAACATAGCTAGTCACTGATTGGTTTTTACTTACGATTTTCATTTGCCACTGAAGGCAAAACCAGTCCAATGTCAAATGAAAAGTCCCTGTGGAATTCCAAAATTAATTTATAGTTCTACAATGCTATCAATCCAAAATATTACACTGAGACTTCAAATATCATCAACGGTAAAATAATGATCAACACTAGCACAATAAAAATATCTCATACAGACCTCATAAGTATTTAGAAATTATGTTACAAATATTTTTTTAAAAATTCGAGGGATGATTAAAAAAATAGTTTTTGTCTCGTTGGATAATTTAAATTAGACCATTTGAATTAGGCATTTTCTAAAAAAACAAGAAATAATTAGAAAACAATTGTGGATGCTTACTCCACATGATTATGTACCTAATTACAATTTTTTTATGGCGTTCGTCTTTCTCCAACATTTTGCGAATAACGACTCGATATAAAATGCCAGTTTTACTGTGACCAACAAGTGTCTTCAAAACTGTCTGAATTTAAACGTCGAGGATGGTATCATAGGGTATTGTCATCCCATGGCATGATGAGCATACTTTGTGAAGCCTGGTCAACTTCTCCACTATCATCAATTCAAGATTTTAGATACAATTTCAAGATATTCTTTGGTACTAGATACAGTAATACACGACAAAATTTTTACTTAGGTCGGTGAAAAAAATGAAAAAAATACGTTTGGTTTTTACTTGCTACACTTGCCTTGTGTTGCAAGTCTGCGGTAAATTCTCAAGGCAAATTCAGTCTCGAGCATGGAACTATCCCAGACAGAAAATTAAAGCAAGTTTGCAGCAGGACTGCTGCACACTTGCAAATTTGCTTTTCAAACCTGGGAGATAAGTCTTGTTAGGTTCGTTTTTGGAGGGCTTTTGGATTAATAACTCTGAATAATTGCAACAAGGATTATTCTGCGGGAGCTACACGGCCACACGTCCATATTTGTCATTCTCCCACAGTTTCCTGATATGATCAATGTGCCGTCTTTCAACTCTATCGCCACTGTCGCCCAGGATCTGTACAACTCTAGGTCCCTCAACCTCTACTATGACCCCTGAGTTCCAATAAGGCTCCCCCCCCCTTTTGAAAACCCTGTAATAGAATGGGTCTCCCGTGGAGAAATTTAGCTTAGGGGTGACCACTTTTGCCTGGTTACCAAAAGTTGAACTGACAGGATGTAATCTGCCTAATATTGTTGTCAGCCTACGACCCATTAACACCTCACAGGGGGTCAACCCTGAGGTTACACACGGAGTGGTCCTAAAGCTTAGGAGTATGCTAGGAAGCTCTCGAACCCACTCAGTACTAGGGATTTTCCCTAAAACCCTATTTATCAATTGAACAGCCCGTTCAGCTTGCCCGTTGAAAGCTAGATGGCAGGAGGGAGGGTGAGGTGGTGCCCAATACCATTTTCCCCAAGAAATCCTTGAACTCCTGCCCAAGAAAAGCAGGACCATTGTCTGTGACTATCAATTCTGGCAACCACTTGCAAAGGCAAACCACTTGCAAAGGCTTGAAATACAAACAGAAGGCGAAAAAGACCCATTTGTAAAAGCGACTTCCACCTATTTAGACATTGCGTCAACTCACACCAAAAAAGTATGTCCGTTAAAGGGGCCTGCAAAATCCAGGTGAAGCCTGGACCATGGCTTTTCTGGCCTAATCCATGGAATGACTATGGCCTTGGAAGGACTATTTTGAGCGACAGCACAAACATTGCACTACGTAAGCAGTGGCAGTAAGCGGAGTAATATCGCGGGGTACATCGTGCATGCTACTTCAACAGACAAAGAACCGTACATGAAGCGGCAGGAAGCAGAAGCGAAGAGCACCGCTTCCGTATGTTTCGTGTACACTACTTCAACAGTCAAAGAACCGTACACGAAGCGGCAGAAAGTGGAAGTGGAGAGCACAGCTTCCGTACGTTTAGTGTACGCTACTTCAACAGACCAAGAACCGTACACCAAATGTTGATTCGCTTCCTTAAGCGAATCACCCCTTCGTGTACCCTTCGTGACCGGTCGAGGAAGCGGAACATTTTCGCCAGGGAGTTGTTTGTGATCCTAAAACTTCAATGTTGTTCCAATTTTCATGTATGTAACTTAGATGATACTCTTCTTTTCAGATAGAGTGGAGGATATTCCTTCACTTGATGTTTGAAAGCAGTAATGTCACTTTGGACTTTGAAAAAGACCTGATTGTGGTGCAAAATTTAAATTATCTGAAGAACATTGCTAAACTGTTAGCAAACACCTCTCCATTGGTTTTAGGTGAGTTGCCCATACATATATGTATTTAGGTTTTGTTTTTAGTACGCTAACTATCCTTAAGGATCCATATCCTATCCTAATCCTATTCTTATCCTATCCTCAATTGTACATATGCAACATACAAATCTCGATTGATACCGTTTCTTTCTTGTTAGTATAATTTATTTGGAAGTGTTGTGCCAGTAATCTCTCTCTCTCTCTCTCACACACAATATCCTAGGATTGGTTTGCAGCAGTCCTCCATTACATGTGATTCCATTCATGTAATTCATACTCCATTGCCATTAATATTGCATAAAAAGTATTCATGGAAGTGACTTATTAAATCATGAGATGGATTTTGAATACATAAATAAAAAGTTACAGTAAATTTAGAAAATAAGGGTGAACCATAGAAAGGGGAAATATTTGTGTCACTTAGCAAGAGTTTTGAAAGAACCATTCTGAAATATATGGTATTCATAGCAATTGTTAAATTTTCTTAAAGAATAATTATTAGCTGATTTTTGGTTAACATATTGTCACTAACTTCATTAAAATAATTTAATATTGATGCATAGTATCCCCTGCAGCTAGTAACTTTTCATTGCAGTTATATTCTCTACGACATGTAATGATGCGGATGAGGTGATCCAATGATAGCCAATGACCTCTGGATAATTTTGTTCCCTGGGACTCATGGTGCACTAGTCCATTGGAGCAAAGAAGCCAGATGGTGGTGCTATCCTCATAACATAAATGACCTATTATACATCATTTATTTAAGCGTAACACATACGTACTTATGCATGCAATTCCCTATCTGACCCACAGATGGCAATTACATATTTATTTTAACTCGGTGCTAAATATTCCATCTTACAGTATCCAAATGGTTACCTAATTCTTCCAAATATACACTCAGAACCACATGAGAAGATTACATAACTGAGTAATACTCGACAAATGATTTCTTTAAGATCCTTTTTTTTAAATAATGATAGTTATAAAAGGAGCCTACACCTAAATGTTGTTATGTTAGCAGAGAGTTGACAAACTTTCCCTGAGATTCAGCATTCTTTAACCTGGTGTGATGTATTCATCATGGAATTTCCTGTTTCTCACTGCACCATTCCTTGAAGAAGGTAGGCTCAAGACTTAGTGGATCAATACAAGAAAGACTGTCTGAACACCACGACTGGACGCAGAGAGGGAATGTAGTCGCTAGAGTTACCTAGATCAGAGTATGTAATGTGTGTCCTACAGTTTAATATATCTACTTGAACTAAACTTCGGGAGAATGTTTCCTTTCCTTCCCAACACCTATGTACATACGACACAAAGGTATTTAATTATGTATTAGCTACGTTCCTTTTTTAAGGATGCTCTTGGTTAAAAATAACGTGATAGCTGTTTAAAATTTGTAATTGCTCATTGGAATATAAGGAATGCACTTCCTATCCTATTTCCTATTTGAAAGGAGCCTATATTTTCAGAGTATTCACCAAATAGTTTTTATCTAATGAATAAACAAATGAGTAGTTGAGCGTGGACACATGTAAGTATGTGAGTGGGGCTTTCACTGACTCAGGGAAAGGGTTGAGATGACAGCTCCGCTCACATGCCCAGCGGACGCACTGCAAGGTGGAGTCCCTAATGACACCTGGGACCTTTTTTCCTGTTTGCATCATGCTTGGTCCCAGTGCCATGTTAAAAAGCTCTTTGTTCTCTGTCATAGAAAATTTACGCTATTTATAGTTAGGTACATGGTATTCGTTTGTATGGAATGAAAAATTCATGATGCGTTAATATGGAATTTGAAGCAAAAGTGTTAATGGGTATAAAATTTGAACAAATAAGATTGTTATAAATAAATTCCAAGCTGGAATAGCAAATACATATGAAATCTCTGATGATGAAAAAGTCAAAGAAATTTTTTTTTCCAATTGTTATAAGTGTGAATTGTTTTTTTTCCTCTACAAAATTTTGAAGCCTTGCATTTAGGGGTTGTAGGGTCTTCAATGATGTCGCTTTCCCTCAGCCATCTGTGGTTTCCAAAAATTAGCTTGTGCTCAGAATTTTAAACATGGTCAGGACTTTAGGTAGTGTTGTCCAAGAGACTTCTTCTGAATCCAGTAGCCAAACACTTGATCCACTCAACTACATCGCCACTCCTCGTAAATATGTACCTGCGGCCTTTTTGGCTAATTACATACATATCAAAATTATGAAAATATAATGCCATAGATATTATTTTGCTTTCCAGACTCCTTGAATAACTCCAAAAAACCTCCATGACTTCAAAAATTGAATATTTTTTACAGAAGGTCTTCTGTGGTGGGAAGCTGTGTATGTCATAGCTCCACATGGGAACAGCTTAATGAGGCATTTATATAATTCATATGTGGAAAAAATTACTGGAGGTGGAATCCCTCGATCAAGGTATAAATATATTTTATTTACTCTGATTCATGAGCATGTGTTGATATTAAATACCAATGAATGCATACAGACATTGAATCAACCATATCAGATTAATAGTCTTCATCTATGACTCAGAAAACCATCTTGCCATAGCAAATTTATGCCATATGTTACATTCAGTCCCTTCTGAGAACTCATATTCTTAACATCATTCCTTGACTCAACCCAATTATAGTGTGCATTTTGGAAGATAAAACTTTGCTCAACCATATTTTTACATGAAGTCATGAAAAAACCATTTCATTGGATGTAAAATTTGATATATTTTCACCCCCACAAATGATGACTTATGTGAAAAAAAGCATAATTGCAAAAGTTTAAACCAAATCCGTTTAATTGTAATTTCTCAATCGGATCATTAGGTACTGCTTGGAAATGAAAAAATCTTTGAATTGATTGGAGAAGTGTATACCATCTGGAATTAAGAGCTAGAGTGAGTACTCAGTACCAATGAAAGCCGAGTACTTACTAGTTACATTTTCAAAATCATGAGAAATCAAAGCTAGGAATAATTCTGCGAACTCCCCTTTTCACTGTTTAGACCAGTGATCCCCAACCGCTGGTCTGCGGACCACAGGTGGTCCACAAGAGCCACAGGAGTAGTCTGCAAGACATATAGAAAAGTGGCCAATAAATGGGAGTTTTGAGAGCAAAGTGTGTTGAACAAGATGGTATTTAAGTTCTACTGTACACTAATTAATAGCAATAATAAATAAATAATGTATTTCAAGAAACTGTTTTACTTAATCACCTTTGAATTTGGTTACGGGAAAAGCACTGAGGAAGGGTTACAACTGATACAGGGGGTATGGGGGGGGGGGTCCATACATGATTTAATTTCAGGCTGAGTGGTCCGCAGACTTCTACGGGTTGGGAACCACTGGTTAAGACCTTTATTTTCCCAAGGAAAGTAAATATTCTTTGCAAATGAATCAGATTACTTGGTTACCTTGGCATCAATACGTTTTATTTTGATAAAGGTTGCTTATAAGTCTTCTCCAAACTATGTACTTAATTTATTTTGTATCAGCTTACTATAAATATATTAATGCATCAACTTTCATGTGGTAATTCATTGTACTCTTTTGCCTGTAATATGGAAACATGTGAGTTATTTGATGCTGCTAAACTACGTTGATGCAATTTTTGGTGCCTCTAAATAGACACACACGTTATTTTCAATTTAACCTGTCCCTAAATGGTTGCCATTTTTTCATCATCTGGTTGAGTGAAGGTGCTTTCAGCATCATTCATACAGGACATCATTGGAAAAGGGGTAAAATGAAAGGAGAAGAGAAATACTCCTCAAAAGAATTTGACTAAAATGCTTCTCATCCTTACACCCTTCTAGGGTCATGGACTGTGCTAGGGTAACCAATGACGTGATGGGAATGGCAGTATCATGGCTTTTGGCTTCAGAAGAATTAGCCATGAACATCACCTCCCAATCAGAGGATGAAGATATCACTAATGTCGTTGACGATAAGAGATACAAAGTTGAGAGTATGTTGGCAGACATCAGGACTGCTTTCTCTGATTCGGTGTTGAATTTGGATTGGATGGATAAGGAAACAAAGGAGGCAACACTAAGCAAGGTTGAAGCAATGCGCAATTACATTGGCTATCCCTCTTGGCTGATGGAATCTGATGAACTGGAACTCTACTATGAAGGGGTTTGTGATGGACTATCCTAATTCTTTCCAAGTCTGAACATATATTTATCATGGCTTTGGTCTGAAGTATTCATTTTATTTGTCATAGCAACAAATGATGATTGGTGGTTGCCCTGATCAGCCATTATAAGCTGTGTTTCCTTGGGAAAGCTCCAAATAAGAGCAATCCTGCCTTTTTATTGCAATTCCAATATAGTGCAAATTGAGATTCTGGGAAAAACTGCCCCATTCATTCTCCTTTCCTCAAGGAATATATAAAAATGAAACTTTGAGCATTTTCTAACCACTGTAGTATAAACTTCTTCCATCACCCCATTTCCCCCTTATCATCTCTATAACCCTTAAATGGTGGTTCACATGGTCAAGGGAGCATCTTTGGCCCCTTGATCACTTCACTTTCATTTACCACTGATTTGATTGATCCCTATCTGTATAGTTCATTCTTAACATTGATTGTCAAAAAGTTCAGGATTGGTTAATGCTAGCAAATTAAAAAATGGCTTCTGCACTGTCAACCACGTAAAGCTTTAAGCACCATAATCAGGTACAATGTCTGGTGATAAGAATTTACACCATTCATATGTGTGCTAAATTGGGATGAGGAGGGAGGGAATTTCAAATTCAATTAGAATTTTGACATCAGTCCCCCACTCTCTCCAAGTGGAAATTGCTACTTAAATATCTACTCAGGCTTACATTGCCAAATATATATTATTCTTTTGGTAATATGTTTTTTTGGGTGATAACTGAAAAAGAAATTTATTTCTGTTTAAAAATTGTTGTAAATGTACTCAAATGTACAATCAAATGCTTTAGTTATACGTATGTATTTACTTAAATTTGCGTATCCTCCATAGCTGAGCATGTTCATTCTCATCACTTCTTAAAGTTTTTTTTTCATTTATGAAAATCACTCGCATATGTTCCAATATGATGAGTCCATATCCATGTACGAATGAGTGAAATCCAACCTTGTCATTTTATGTTACATTTATCACTGGCTTTCTTGCCGGCCTGCAATTTCTCATACTTCATGGAGGTGATTTCTCACTGTATGGGTGTTGCAATGTCCTCTGTATTGCAGTAGCCCCAGCAACACTGAGAGGATTCTTAGTATGTAGCACATTGACAAATGAGGTCAAACATCACGTAAATATGGGCACATTGATCTCCTGCTTCTTGGTCGTATTGCCATCATCTCGTCTCCATCCCTGCAGCATTCTAGCCACTAATAAACTGTCCCAAACTGCCCCTCTTTTCAAATGCATTTTCCTCGATATCTGAGTGACAGTTGAGCCTGCTTCAACCATTACAACAATGTTCCCCTCTTGCCTGGACTCGATGACATTTTGTGAACTGAAGTGGACATTCAGTCCACCCCTTCCCCTAATTTTTTTATGCCACACACCAGTTTTTTCTATTAAGTCCCCTCGATATCCGTCTCCTCCCCTCCCCATCCCTATTTTGTGTATAAATTCCGTGAACTCTAGCCATAAGATATTAATGTACCTGAAGTCGATGCTAATGCATTGCGAAACATACTATAGTCAAGTGAAACCTTCCTTAATGGACATCTCCCAAAAATGGACAGTTTTTCAATTCCCAGCCACAGTAAATGGAGACTTTTGGCCTCTAAATAGCGGACAGCCACTGAGTCTCATTTCCTATTTTATTTGTGGAAAAATATCTCTCATAATGGAAAAGATTTTACACATCCGTCAAGAGTGACAAATTATTCTTTATGGGCAGGGAATATGTTTTCTTTAGCCCTTAGCTGCGAAGAACGGGCATGCAATTATCTAAGGACAACTTAATGGAAAATGTTCCTTTAACCTTTGGCTAACCTCTCTTACCACCCATTCCCCAAAATTTATGACTGGAAATGTCCACAGAGATTTCCTATGTATTTGTTGCAAATTTCATCTTCCATCCACTGTTTCTCTAGCATAGTGCAATCAATACAAATTCACACAAAGAACGTCTTTATATTTTCACAGACAGAAAAAGATTTGGGCATAACTCTCCTTCTCAGTAGGTAGCAGACACCTTCCAATAGCAGACAATTATTGTGGCCCCAATAGAGTCCAGTGCTGGGTGGCTTCACCATATTAAAAAAAAACTTTCAGAGGACAGTATTAAGTTTTTATATCATTTCTTACTTGGCATGCTGTTGCACCACATCATTTCCTGATGTAGTTTAATCCCATTTCCGAATCCCCTCCCCTCGTGAATTTTATAATTAATATTGGTGATGAGTCTGTATTCTTGCTTGCTTGCTTGAGAGTAACTTAAAGTGGATATCTTTCATTTGTTATCGATAAAATAATAATAATTTTTCTTTTTCATAGCTCACTGTGAATATCACCACTTATCTTCAAAATTTGGTGAATGTAGTTCAAGTGGGGGAGTTGTGGTCCCTGCAAGGCCTTAGGACGGAGAATAATTATGAAGCGTAAGTTGTTATTACTTATTTTACCGCTGTCTCTATTGGTGCTCATAGTCTCACCAATCGATGCATAACAACTAAAATTAACATGTATGAAATTCCTCAGTCCCCTCAGCAATAGCATTCATGAAACGAAATAATTTATTTCCACTATAATTCAGTGAGTAAGCACTTAAAGTTTTTGTCTTACATTTGTGCTTTTCTTCACTGCTTCCTCTTTTTGTTAAAAATACTCCTGATATTTCCCATTCAATGACTTCATTCTGTCTGATGAAAGAGCAGAGAATTCATCTTAAAAAGGCAGTGGAAAATCATGATTCACATAAAAAATGGTCCAACAATCAACTAGGTATCAATACAAATAAATATAATACACATGCAAAGCAATAAAAACTTAAAAAAATTTCATATACATATCAAATACACACGCATGTTACTTTGCTTTGGTATTTCAGAGGATTTTTCAAATGAATCATGAAGGGAATATTTTATTAGAGAATGCTTGGTATTTTCAAGTAGAGAGCAAATGCTAGGTGTTGTCAGAATTAAAACCATTAGTCCCAAACCTTGTGAGTTAAGCAATCTTTATAGTTCTTTTGATAAGGGTTAAATGAACAAAATAGTTGGAGAAGTTTTTAAAAAATGGTCAAAACTTTTGTCAAGATTCCATTTGAAAGCAATAAATGAAAACCAAAGACTTTCTCGCACTTGGCCATTGAAGGCAATACGATGACACAATATTTTCATAGGTTTGGGACTAAAAGAGTTAATATTATTTTGTAAGTCTTTCAATTCTGGCAAAGGATTGTTTTACCTTCAGTGCGTAAAACAATCAGAAAATATTGCTAAATTCTGAAGCATGTCCTTCACAAGGATTAAAGCGTCATAATATATTTTTCAGGTGGGCCACAGATCCAACGGATGTCAATGCTTTTCACACTTTCCAAGAAAATGCAGTCAGTGAGTAAATTGAATTTTTTTGTTTCTCTTATATGTATGTGTTAAATAAAAACATGAAAAACAACAGGGTTGAGTAGTAGTATGCTATTGTAGTAGCTGCATTTTTTCAGTAGCTGTAGCTGTAGTGTCATGGGTGTATTTATGGTGGGGTAAAATAAAAAAATTAACAAACTAAATGCCTTTAAATACTTCACAAAGGGCTAGAAAATTCAGTTTTGCTGTTATGATTTTCAATCATTTCCTGGAACCCCATTCAGTCGGACCCAGACCCCCCAGTACTTAATCTATCAAAAATACTCTGAATCCCCTGAGAGCCAAATTCTAGGTACGCCACTTCATAGCGCACAATATTTTTTAGAAGTATGTACATACATAGTTGTCAAAGTAGCACCTACAAAGATTTCTGTAACTTGTATAGATGTTTTCAACAGCTACTTCTACAACACTGACAGTACTGACTGTAGCTATTTTCAACAGGTACTGTCAGTAAACTTTGTGATCGATTATCGTCACAACAAAAGTGTTGCCGACCCGACGAGTATTCCTCACATCCTCAATACCAGCCTTTTCTTTCTTATGTCATGTTGAAATTCTTTCACATAACAACAGTTCACCTTAGCATCCACCTTTTTCTAAGAGGTTTTACTGCCTTTGAAGGGTTCCGCATTCCTCGGGGGAAAAAAACTTGATTATTTGCATTCTCCTGTTTCTCAAAACTTGTTCCGCCTCCTGAATTTTCTCCATTTCTCCCAAAGGATACAATAACAAGGTGGTGGTGGAGAGTGGAATCATAAACTGTATGTAGTGCACCTCCACATTTCTTGATAACTAATGATTGCCTACACCTGCGTTTGTTCGATAACGAGGAAGTTAATATGTATGCTTAAAAAGATGAGTAAAATCATTTCCCTCTTCATTCTCCTTATTCTCATCGGGTTTTCCAACAGGACAATGATCAATTCTTCTTCCTCTCCCCACCACAAAAAACAACGAAAGATGTGGAACAAATGAGTATCGGGGTGGTGTGGTGGCTACAGTATTGGCTTCCAATCCAGTGGTGTAATTCGGGGGTGGCAGTTGGCACCCCAGAATTTTTCAACCCAGTATTTTGCCACCCCAGAATTTTTTAGTACAAATCTCAATATTTTACAAACAATTGGAAAATACAATTCTACATGCACGGCACTTTCTTGATTCTTCATTAATCATGCCTAATTTAGGAGGACCCCCCCGAATCCCCTTCCACCTGGGGTGTATTCCATACCCCTCCTCCCCCCCAGTAGGCCTTGCCACCCCAGTTCAAAAGCTGAAATTATGCCCATGTTCCCATCCAGAGGGCACGGCGTCGGGGATTGACCTACTCTTATCACGGCATGCCTAGTTTCTGTCCATTCTTCTTCCTTTCAAATCCCTACCAGAATTCAACCCTCTATCGCTAATGGCACAAATGACCAAAGACTTCCCAAACAGCCAACTGATACAATCAGAAATAATTAGCACTTCTGCATCGCCCCAGTGAGTGATCTGTTGGTAATGCCATCTTACCAATCATTCACTTCTGTCCACTGTCCCTCTCCTTGCTTGCTGAAGCAAGGAGAAGGTGCCCAGGATTGATGCGAGTGCTGTTTTAATATCCCAATTAGCTCACGTAACCTCATTTGAGCCAGCCTTGGTGGCAGCAGGGTATTTCCTTGCCTGGTAACCTGAAGGTTGTAGGTTCAAGCCCCGCCTGGGTGGGTTTTCTTAAGTCAGGGCATGGGTATTAATGTGTGGCATGACAGTTAAATTTAAGAAAGGACAGCACAGTCCTAATTTTGCTCGAAAATAAAGTCCTCATTATTATTATCCACTCCATGAAGCTAGGGTAGCCAACGTTACTCCAGTGAAATCCAGTTTTTCGACAGTGTCGGAAAATTGTTCACCAATTCTCTTCTTCTTCAGGAGTTGTCATTTCACTTGAGACAAGGTTTCATCTCACGATGGGTATTTCTAAGCTACCAATTTTTTCGTAGCTTACCCAACCCTGCTTCTAAATCATTAGGGGCATGATGATTATATCTGCTAGAATTTAGTTGTGGATTATTTACTCTAACTCTAATCATATGTGATTTCAATTCTCTGAAATTATTCTAGCATTATGATATTACCTTTTTTCTAGCTATCCCTGCTGGAATTTTGCAGTTTCCATTTTTTGGACTCGGTCTTGAGTAAGTCAGAACTCTATCACATTTATTTCATTGGCCATAATCTCAGGATGGATCATATTTTTCTCATACCTCTATCCATAAGGTTATTAACAAAATAAATATTTAAGAATTAAAAATACTTTATTTTCCAGAGTTCTGGACTACGGTGCAATTGGATCAGTCCTGGGCCATGAACTTACTCATGGCTTCGATAATTCTGGAAGGCATTTTGATGAGAATGGGAACTGGAGACAGTGGTGGACCAACAGCACCATAGCAGAGTACATAAACCGCACTGCTTGTTTTGCAAATCAGTATTCCTCATATTTGATCCCAGAAGTTAATGTAAAGGTGAGATTCGATTTAAAAAAAACTTGTGAATTCTGTTAACTTATGTCCCATGTAACAACATTTCTCAGATGAATGTCAAACATGTCTCCAGATCCATCAATGAGTAAAGTATGGGCGAATCTAGCTCAGGGCAGAAAACAAGATGTTCAAAAATAAAGCCTAGAAATATAAAGAGAATGAGTTGATTTTTAAATAATTAAGTCAAATCGTGTTGATACATATATGGCTTAGCAGAAAACAAAATCGTAACCTAGCTTTATGTGCTAATGAGTAGAGATGGGTCACTCTGAAAATTACCTCGGCAATTTTCGTAAATTACTATGGTATTTTTCGTAATTTACCGCACCTCTTGAAAATTACCGTAATTTTCTAGATAATTCACCTATGTTTGAGACCATTTTTCATACAGACAAATTCCCAACATGTTTTTTTAAGCCAAGTTCATATTTCCTACTTGTTTAATAATAAATTGAGGCATGCACAACTCATTTTTGGAATATTTTAATTAAATTATAACATTATAAGAGTAATGCATTAGAATATTCTTCTTGAAAATTTCTCATACTTTGACAAAAGAAAGCCAGATTGAGTGTTGCTGCCGTAGTTCTTTTTACAATTTTAAAAATTTCTAATAGATTAAGTAATGTTGAATTAGGTATGGTTTAAAAATCATTATTCCCTTCCTATTGCTATTGGCTTTCTTATTTAACCATACATTTGCTGTTAAATGCTTAAAACCAAAAAATACTGGAAAATTATGGTTATTTTAGAGAATTACTATAATTTACCATGGTAATTTACCTCAGCTGAAAATTACGGTAATTTTGGCATCTCTACTTATGAGAATACCAAGCAGGAGTAGCTCGCCACTGCCACTCAGTGGAGTACCCCACTAAGGACCCCATCACGGAGGGAGCAACACACGATTTTCCCCCCAAGATAGGATAATGCATGGGGGAAAAATCTCATCCATATATCCGATCAGAAAGTTGCAGAGAATATAAAGTGATAATAAAAAGAGGCAAATGGACAATTGGATAAAAGTGGGGGGAGGTGCTAACCCCTTCCATTGTGCCAGGGGCACCAGAAACCTTAGGTACCTCTGCTACCAATAACCCCTTCCAATCTAACATAATCTGCCCCCCCATAATTCAGATCCTGGGTATGCCCTCAAACATCTCTCAAGCATCCATAGTCATCTCAGAGGTTTGTCTAATTTACTCCTGTTGAAGTAATCACAGCCTATCTCTCAGGAACATCTCCTTCATGACTCATCAGACCTAGCAACCATTTAAATTGTCAGTTCTCTTTTTCTTGTCTCTGAGATACCTATATTGATTCATTTGTACAATGGGAGGAGATAGAGCTTCCTCAAAATAATCTAAAATAAGTCTTGTAAACTTCCTAATATGTCGCTATGTGGATCTGCAAGATATTTTGAGTTATCTTAGCTATCTCTGAAATATGTATACTTATGTGCAGTAAGAGTAAAGAGCTATGGCAACCTTCATAACTGCGGAAAGTCTTACCAGCATTTTCTATGACTGATTTTTATGTAATAGTGTACTGATTTCTGTCTCATAGTTTTTGAACAATCCCAGCCTTATAACTATTGACGGATGATGAAATATTTTGCAGGAAGTAGCAAATAGGAAGTAGCAAATGAGATGTTGCTTCATTTACGATGCTACATTAGGTTTGCATAACTTGATGCATTTCCTCATTTCACTAAATTACACTTAGGATTAGGCAGAATAACTATTTCTGTTCCTCAAAGACGTAACTGAACCTGAGAATGGTTGATTGTCTGTCAACTTAATTTTCAATGGTGTTCTTTAACTTTTTAGGTCAATGGCAAACAGACCCTCGGAGAGAACATAGCAGATAATGGTGGTATACATGAAGCTTTGGCAGCATTTAAAAAGTATAAACGGAGAACCAATGAAATAACAGATGTACGCTTACCAGGCTTGGAGCAATTTTCTGAAGATCAACTTTTATTTATAGCATTTGGCAGCGTGAGTAACTTAACTTTATAAAAATGTAAACTTAATGGGTTAAAATAACATTCAATAATTGAAGGTGTCATGGGTAGAGTTTAAAAAATATGTGATCAATATTTTTCATCTTGTCATTTGGTGTCCAGTTTTCCAGTAACTAGAGTGGCTATAAGCTCCCAGTAGTAGAGCTCAACCCTTTCACATATGTTGCAACATAAGTCACCAGGCCGGAGAAATTGCCTGGCAAAAAAAAGCCTTCCTTGATTCTGTGGTGTTTTTATAAAAAATAATCAACTTTCGTAAATGCCATTTTTATCTGACAGGAGAATGTGGATGGTCATATTAAAAAATATTTTTAGTAAAAAATATTTTTCAAAGGATTAATTCGCTGAATTTGAGAATAAAATTGAAACGGGTGAATAAACACTGGCTTTGTAGTTTTGATGTAGCCAGCAACGTTAAACTTTACCGTACCTACATACTCGAGTATAAGTAGAGACATTTCTTCCTTTTTTCGACCAATGAAAACTTACCTTCGACTTATAGTCAAATCACTAACAAGATGACTTTTTCGGAGTCAATATTTACGCGTATCGGCTGCAAAAAGGCTTAATATAGCTCTATTACTCATTATCCGCGGAGATAATTCGCCAAGAAATGGGTTAAGTGAACATTGTTAGTATCGTGTCAGCACCTGCCACTGCCATATACACTTGGTATGTACTTCCGCTTTACGATATTTATGTATTCAACAAGACAAATTTCATCATACAAATATCTCAACCCAAAAAACACTACGATTTCCCAATGAGTTACGTGCAACGCTGAGGACATAAATTTCCGTAAAAATACTGATCTTTATGTCTCGCGCATTTTGAGATTCCGTCCGTGAAAACAACTTTGAGATCAATGGCATTAAAAAAACTCAATAATGAGATAAAACGAAAACATGTCGAATTATAGTCACGAAATAGGAAATCGCATGGCTTCTCTGCTTCCCGATGCACCACACAGACGGCCAACTGAGTCAGATTCCGGACAATCCCGTTTTACAATTCCGTTCTCTCTGAGACCAAGGGTGCAACCAGGGGGGGGGGGCGATAGGGGCGATCGCCCCTCAACTATGCAGAAAAAGCTCAGTTTCAATATCCTACATTCAAATGTTGATAAATGCAAATCAAGCACGCGTAATCGGTTTTGACGTGTTGTAGGTAAAGTCCTTATTAAAGGTGCGTTTTCCAAGGAACAACTGTGGCGATCATCACTCATGGTAAGAGTCCCCGAGGGGAGGGGCACATAAATACTAATCGTAAAATAAATCCCCCCCTGAGATTTTCCTGGTTACGCCACACAGTGGGAAATTTCGGGACCTCAGGCGACAAAACCCCGCTCTACAGCTTGTGGATGAATGAAATGACATGTTTTTTTCTCTAAATACTCATCATTGCATGTAGTTTAAGGACCCGCTGCGGAAAATGCAGGTTAGCCTTATATTTTTACGTGAGAGTTGATTGAACTAACCTCGAATTTGAAAATATTTTGAAACATCTTTTAATTGGCAGGATACAAAGGGGAAACTGCGGATTGTCCTCCCGAATGCTTGGAAATAAATGGTGTTACTTTGTAAAGATTATTTTTTTGAAATTAAAATTTTTAGGTTGGGTCAGCCAGCGAATAAGGCTGCAAATCACGCAGTCACGGATTTACATCACAGATCTACTTGGTTCACGTATATGAAAGTAAAGATAAATCTTTTTCTTGGCAGATATTAAGGGTACGAAACATAGCTTCCTAACCATTGACCATAACCCCAAACTTTAAATTTCAAAAAAATAATATTTTCAAAGTAACACCATTTATTTCCAAGCATTTGGGAGGAAAATCCGCAGTTTCTCCTTTGTATTGCCAATTCAAAGATGTTTCAACATATTTTCAAAATCGAGGTTAGTTCAATCAACTCTCACGTAAAAATATAAAGCTAACCTGTATTTTCCGCAGCGGGTCCTTAAACTACATGCAATGATGAGTATTTAGAGAAAAAAACATGTCATTTCATCCACCCACAAGCTGTAGAACGGGGTTTTGTCGCCTGAGGTCCCGAAATTTCCCACTGTGCGCCAGTTACGCTCTTGTCTGAGACCCGAATATTTGGAAATATCTTCTCTTCCGGCAAATATTCGCATTTCCATAGCCAGCTGCTCCAAGGATATCTTGCCGATAGTGGATCTTCGTTTATCTCGAACACAGGCAGCTTGTCAGAGTACGTGTTGTGAAAATTTTGGAAGAATCACTAATATTTTCTCCTTCTCATCCAACTTCGCTTTCTTCATCCTATTTGGGAGATGCTAGGATATCGGATCGTGCACAAAATCACACTCCGGAGTTAATACTTAACTTAATGGCAACATTTTATGCCACAAGGGTACATCACATATCTCTTGTCACCGACCTATCATTTTTCCTCATACCGATACCCATTACGGTTGGTGCGAAAGATGATGATATGTAACCTCAATCAACACAACGACGGTGACGTAACTGCTTTACCCACGCTATAACGCCGACTATCGCATCGAAGGACGCGAAAGACATCTACACGGCCGATTTCGTAGTACCTATACCTATAGCTGAAGATGTAATCGATAAATTTATTGAAAGTTTGTCAATCCTTTTTTCACTGTTTGTCGCTCCTTGCTTCATCAATGCGTCTTAAATGATTCGATTTTTTAATCGTGTAACAAGGATATTCAGCAATTTTTTTCACCAATTGACTTACACGAGTCACAGACTTCAGTCGATATTTTAGGCCCGAAAAGAACACGTCAACTTTAATGGAATCGATATATACTCCAATACATACGGCATATGAAACAATTGGACTTCCATATTAGGTTGAAGATTACCGTAAAACTTGATATTGTTTAATAATCAAGGGCTTAATAATCAGAGCAAAAGGCTCTCCATCTCATTTAAAGGAGGAGTATGTCCCTGGCTGAACGAAAAGGAAAATTTGGAAAAGTGAGCAGAGTTCTCTGAAACTTAGGTAGCTAAGTAGAGCAAAAAGTATGCAGTTGGCAAACATTCCATTACATTTCCTTTCACCTTCCTTTAAAAATGTTAACGGGCATTTTTTGACCCAGTATAAATGGTCAAACCGACTACTGGAACAACCTATAGGTCAAATGCAGTGACTGAGTACCCCTCCTCCCAATATGAGGGATTATGTGGGCTCTTGCTTCTTCATATGAAAACTGTCCAACTGCCAATATTTTTCACTATCACGGTAGGTACCTACCCAACAAAATGGAGTTCATAATTCCCCCGTGAACTCCTCTGACATGGTGGGAATCTTAATAAAAAAAAGAGGGAGCAATCGTCCTTCACAAAATGAATTTTTTTATAACTTGAAAGAATACTCCATAATACATTACTTCTATTATTTACTACTAGCTTAAACAGCCAGCAAAGATAGAAAAAAATTACCGGTAAAGGTGGGTTTTCGTCTCGCCAGCGAAAACGCGATTTTCACCCGCTTTCAACAGACGTATCGACACCAAAATCACCTCACTTAAAATGCAAACCTTGCGCATTTGTAAAATACTTTCAACATAACAATACATCAACTATTTGGTTTGAGAACTCACTCTGACAGCAGTAATAATTTATATTAATACGTAAAAGTGTGGACTACACTACATGGCGCAGTTGTTAGGATACCGACCGTAATTAGCAATTAGCAAGGTGCATGAACTGAAAGAGAGGAGAACGTCGTTGATGTTTCAACCTCCGAATGTATTGGATTTTAAAAAGGGAAGCATAAGTGAAAATTGGAGACGTTTTAAACAGGAGTTTGAAATATTTTTACTAGCCAGCGATTTGCAGAATGCGGAATATGATCGCTAAGTGGTAGTATTTTTTAACCTTATCTGGGTTCAGGGCTTACGTAAGTATATGTAACAAGTTCAAATTCTGTGAAGGCCATATGCGACTGCACAAATAGCAATAATATATGTGTTATTAATTAAAGTTTTGGCTTTATAAGCCAGTAAAGATATTTTGTATGATAACTACCATCTGTTTGAACAGTGTTTTTCATTGAAATGCTGACATTACTATCAATATCTGACTTAACTTGCTGCCATGTTTTAATTCACAGCTGTGGTGTGAGCATGGCACTGATGCTACAGTGAAATGGACCTTAGAGAGAGATGAGCACAGCCCAAGCAGAGCTCGTGTTTGGGGAGCTGTTTCAAACTCAAAAGAATTTGCCAGAGCATTCAACTGTCCTTCGGGAAGTCCCATGAATCCTGCAGTCAAATGCCGAATTTGGTGATGTGTGAGTTTTGACTGATAAGCTATATCGCTACCCGCAATTTTAAGACTGAATCAAACTCACACACTTTTTCTAATCAGTATTCCTTCATCATCATTAGTCCCATCCTCATTGATATAATCACCACATCTATATTTAATTGTGATAATAAACAATAACAGAAAATATTTAAAAACGAAAGCCGATGACATCTTGGACACCTTTGGTGAAAGAAGTCTATTTAAATCGCTCATTGCTTAGCCACTATAGATGTGGCAAAAAGTGCACTGTGATCTCAATTCTTGGCTTTTCTTGGATGTGATGAGCACGGATGAGAGCATCGCAATGGTAAATGAAATGATAAATTATTTCATGGACCGAATTGTGATTAACTGTGATTCTACAAATTTTGATAAGCACTTAATTTAGAAACTCTTTGTAAAGAAATATTCTGAGTAAATGCAGTGTGCATATCTTGACAACATTATTTTGGACCATTCATATTTGTGTTTGTCTGTTTTCAAATGCCTACTCAGGTCTAAATAATTCAAGGTTGTTCCCAGTTTTATAGTGCCTATAGAATTAGAAAATCTGGGATTTTGCCAGCAAAGTGTGCAGTTACTGGTATCAGCGTAGGCTTTGTAGTTGTGATTCATCACATCAGTTCAAAGCAAGTGTTTGTTTGTGATTGGATTTTAATTCTAATACCCTGGTCAGAAGAGGTTGTCTAATGTTACGCATAAAATCCAAAATGAGTATTTGAAATAAAAATGATTATTTAATTAGTGAGTATTCAATGTTTCTGTCAAGTGTAGATACTGTCATGTAAGGCACTACTAGCTGGTTGTGTGTCAATTTCTGCCTTGCTGGTAAACTGTTTAAGGCTGAGAATATGGCTATCACGATATTAGAATACTAAGAGTATGGTAAGATATAGTATTCTAAGATCGTGGGCTATCAAATTGTTTCTACCTTCAGTATTATGTGACTGCGAGTAATTATGAGAATCGTGGACAATTCTGATATATATATATATATCAAACGTTTACAGTTGAATTTATGACGAAACTGGATAGGTAATGGTATTTATGACTTATCCAACGGAATGAACATGAATCACTCAAGATACCAAATTGTGCCTGAATTACTTATAAGGTATTACCACCAGTAATGGTTAGAATTATGTCATTTGTTTTGTCCACATTTATTTATAATTTTCCAGACACTGCGATTGCAAAAATTTTGTGGTACGCAGTCACGCGCACGGGAGCAAAGATGTACACCCTTGAAGATGGAATTCGTCACGGAAAAATCATTTGACTTGACCGGGATTCGAACCCGGATCTCCCAATTGCCGGTAGGAGTGTTAGCCAGTTACACCACCAAGAAAATTCAAAGTTATGTCGTTCTGAAGCGACAATGTTGGGTTTATTCTCCGCGACTGTGGCATATCATGCACGAAAATGTCTCTTGACCAACATTGTAGACGGGACGAGAACAACTTGTTCGTTTTTCCTCCGCTGAAATTCACTTTCAATTAATATGGCTTGGTGATGTAGCTGGCTAACACATCTGACCCGAAATAGGGAGATCTGGGTTCGAATCCTTGTCAAGTCAAATGATTTTTTCATGACGATTTTCACTCTCAATGGCGTATACATTTATTTATGTCTGAAGTTCAGGGGCCTTATTCAGAAAGGTCTCGACACGGTTGACCTCGTGAATTTAACGTCAAAGCCCTCGACAAATCTCAACTTATGAATGGGCTTATTTGAAATCTTCGTGGCTTTGAAGTCAAACTTAATTCGTCACTGTCGAGATTCGGGAATCCCGAGGCCATACAGAATAGTTCGCATACAGACAGTGATATTCAGGGAATAAATTGGATTTGCGGTTAATGTGGTAATGATGGAAAATTTATTGAAGCATTTTTAGCGAAACACCAGTGAACTAGTCATTTGGTGTCAATTATCACTTGGTGATCCTCTATTAAGTTTTATAAGAGTGAATTTGTAACTACTTATTATATTATGCACTGAATGGATGTTAATAAATTTATAACTGTTTTGGTATTTCAATCTCACCAAAAGATGTGATGTGTATTTGGAGACGCTTGTCTGAGGACAAACTGAGTCTTTAAAGTTATTTATACTAAAAGGAATAATAAGTTGCAAAAATATTAAAATTTCAATAAAAACTTTTAAAAATACCTATGTATATTTTATTGAGCTACTGGAGCTGGCTCAAGATGTGGCACCATATTCCTCAAATGTCCAAAGACTATCCAAAGAATTAAAGTGGGGATATGCCGCACTGGAAGTGGATTACATATTGTATACATAATCTTTATACATAAAAATTCAGCCTGCGTATGTTTGTGCACGCAAAACTCGAAAGGTAGTCGGTCGATTGACTCAAAACTTTGACACAGCGTTGCCTTCAAATACACGAAGGTTTTTTTAATTATAAAAATTGCAAATTTTGGATTTTCCCCCCAAATATTGTTAAGATTTACTCCTTTAAGAAAATCATTGAATTCGGTGCAGGCGTTTCTTTATTTGCTTTTTTAAATAACTTGCACTCAATATATTGGATGGAAATAGATTCAGATATTATGTTTTACATATCTGAGTGCAATGGCGTCACAAATTGGAGGACGCTGTTTGAGCACGAAATTTTGTAACAACCATTGTAGAGTATCTATGCCACTTTTTAAATTTTTATATTAAAAAAAAACAATTTTGGAGTTAAGGCCAACTTTTTACAATATCCGTCCCCACTTGACGGCGCCACGAAAACGTATGAACCAACATCATCGGCATTTGGTTGTTTGTTTAAATTTTCCCGCTGGACTGCATTCATGACCATACTGTGATGTAGCCAGAATTTCGTTTCAGGATATGATGAGTATAGGAAGGGGGGACGAAAGAGTGAGAGAGGATATATGCGACAGACTTCAGAAACCAGCCGGAATTGGGAAAAACCATCATAATTTTAAAATTATACCTTTAAGTCTAAGAACAGATGTAGCAAAGTACTATTTCCAAAGCAGGGCTCTAGATGCGTGGTATTCACTTTCTGAAGAAATCTAAAACCAATTTACAAAAACCTGCAAAGAATTGAAAAAGAATTAACGTTAAAACTTGAGACAGCTAAAAAAATAAAGTGGGGTGCATTCGGCTAATAGCACTGTAGTGCCCATTCAACCAAGGGTTTATTGCAGGTATATTTGAATTAAAATGTTTTTGTAGAAGTACCAACATTTTCTTAATTTTTTGTTTTGAAAAATCATGTTTTTTTATGTGATTTTCGAACTATACAGAGTGCACACGACACCAACAGGTGAATGCATAACGTAATGTTCTGTTCTATATAAAACATATTTGAAAATTAGGAGCCAAATAGTGTTCTTAGGCACTGAATAATGCTATGGTGGCTGAAATGTAAGAGCCGATTTCTTTTTATTTTTTTCTGGGCAAATTTCTGAAGGAATACAAAACCCATGGTTTTTTTGTTCGAAAATTACAAACACATAAAAAGAAAAAGTTGTACAACAGTATGAATACATGAAGTAAACATTCTGAATAAAAGACAAATATATATTTCTCCTAGAGTGCATTTTAAAATAAATCCAAAATTGACCCCTGTGGACCCCATGGAAGGCGAGTTGGACAAAAGTACCTACTGCTTTGTTCTTGTCTCACAGCCGCGTTTCAGTATACTCGAGAACGCCACGGAGACCAACAGTGATATGGATGGTTCGTAAGTCCACTGTTGCTATTTAATTTCATAAAATAACCTAGATTGAACAAGGAAAAAAGAATATAATGGAAATTGAACGGGTCTAATTTCCTATTCGCATTCATTCTCAGTTTTTTTGTTAAACCTATTTATCGTGCATGATAATTTGTGTTTTTATTAACTCAAAAACCCAAATGCATGGTTTCCTTTCTTAATTTCCTGCCTAACGTAGCTGGAACACTTCTGATTTTTATGCAGTTGGCCGAGGCGCAAAATTGAGGGGTCTGGGTTCGAATCCCAGTCCAGGAGAATGATTTTTTCACTGTGAATTTTACACAATTGCACACAGCAATACGAAATAAACTACACCTAGCACACTTGTTATTCTACAGAAAGAAATTTTTTAGTGAAAGTATATCTTGAAAACCATGCATTTTTTTTTACTTGTACACGTTTATTGGCGAAACATTCAGGACCATCCCGCTTTTTCAGGACGCATGGCAACCCTAATAAATCAAGCTTGCCAGTTCGCACAGTCGAATGAAGACAATTACCACAGAGCAAGCATACTCGTAATACTGTTGCATATGCGTAATAGTACTCAAAAGGCCCACTAGATGCCACCGCTCGCATAAAATCTGAATTCAAACAGGAGACCAACGAATCGTGATGTGGGTGGTGAAGCCTGGAGAGAGGGGAGGGAATTTTTTTTTCGTTTTTTAGAGGGGGAAGGGAGCCTTCGGTGTGGCGGCGGATGGACTCTGTGGCGTCCTCGCACCTTGATTGTTATCTCTCGGCAATCGCCAGGCTGCCATCACAATAGACAGGGGGCGACCTCCAGCGTGGAGCCTCCCAATCCAACGGCCTTCCCACCCTCCCCTTGCTCCCCCCTTAAATCCCCTCCCCACACCCTTTAATTTCCCCTCCCCCTTCCCCTCCAACACGGACACAACAACAAAACCCACACGCCACGAGTGCATCCATCCTTGCGAAATTCCCCCGAGCGTTTTCAGCCGTGGACTCCCGCCTCCAACTCCATCTTTAAGGAAAAGGCGTCTTCGCGCGTTGCTCTGTGCCTATAGCAACCTCCGCCGCGGGTCGCGAGGCCGTGACGCGATGGCCGGCGGTGAAAGAAAAAAGGATTGTAGAAAAACGAAAAGAGAATAAACGCCGAGACCGTAACCGTGGTCGCGGTTTTTCTCCGAAACATTTCCCATCCCAACCCAGAATGGCATTAAGTCACGCGCGCGGCCTCCTGCTCTGCCCCGCCCGGCCAGCTTCTCCCGATGATTCCATGGAGATGGCCCGTCTGGAGAGAGTTCGCTTAGAGGGGGCAGTGCTCAGCTATATTTGAACGCGCAAATGACGTTTTACGCGGTGAATAATCTTATAAGTGAGCATTCGAGCGTATTTGTAGCGAGCCTGTTTGTATTTGACTATTTACGTAGGTACTCAAAGGTTTAAACTCGTTTTACCGTTAAGGTTACCCATTTTTTTCCGGGAACAAATCTCTGAGGTCCGATGGATCCACCTCAATCTGAAGTGAAGTTGCGCTGAATACTGGAGATATTCTGTCAGCCAAAACGCGAAGAAAAACGAGTTCACCATTAATTGGATATCGTCCTTAACTTGTTTCACTTTGTTGCATCCGCATCAATCTGCCGAAATAACCCAATCTTTCAAATGTTACCAATTCTATCATATTCAATAATTTTCTCATCGATTATGTAAATATGGCCTAGAATATGACAAAGTGTGGGACCGTCGTACCCCACAATGGATTTTTGGTGGTTTGAAGTGAGGTGGGAGGAGAATTGAAAGGGACTACAATTACTTCATCAAAAAATTAATCAATTACGAGTAAAAATAACTTTTAATAATAGAAAACTATTACAATTACAAGTAGACTACAATTACAAGCCATTCTGCATACGCAATGGTGCAGGTATGCACTCCAGAGAGACTTTGTTTAAAAAATGAAAATAATATAACGCAGAAATGTAAGTACCTATATTCATTACAGTAATCTACCGGTTAGAGGCAGGTTGTGATGAAAGTCAGAGAATATCCAACGAACTCTTACACGTGCCGTGCCCTTTCTACCTCTAGTATTTCTTTCTTCATCTCAGCATAAGTCCTACCTTTCTTCATCCCGTCCGTAAAACCGATTCTCTTCCTTCCCCTTCCTCGCTTACCCAACATTCTACCTTCTATCACGGCCTTCAGCAAACCACCGTCCATCATTACCCCTTCCAGCCACCTACCCTGTCTTCCCCTAATCTCATCTATAAGTTTCCTCTCCTCGCCCACCATGTCAAGCACTTCCTCATTTGTCTTCCTTTCCGTCCAACGCACCTTCTCCATCCTCCTCCATACCCACATCTTAAAAGCCTTCACCCTATTTTCGTCTTCCTTTCTCAAGGTCCACGTTTCTGCCCCATACAACGCCACACTCCATAGCAAGCTCTTCATCAGCCTCTTTTTTACATCCTTACTTAAGGTCCCCGTCATCAGCTCCCTTCTATTATTGAACGCTTCCTTCGCTAGCGCTATTCTCCTCCTAATGTCTTTGCTACTATGTCCTCTTTCTTCTAGCGTACTACCCAAGTAATTAAATTGTTCTACTTGCTCCAGTTTGTGATCACCTTATCACCAGCTTATCTTTTTTTGTCCTAGAGAATCTCATTACTTTTGTTTTCCTATTATTTATCTTCATTCCGTATTTCTCACACTGCTTTTCCAGTGCATCTACTAAAGTTTGCAGTCCTTTCGATGACCGACTCACCAACGCCTGGTCGTCTGCGAATCTAACTGACTTTATCCACTGGCCTCCTACTTTCATTCCCACATCTAGCTCATCGCATGCCTCTCTTACCAATACCTCAGCATAGATGTTAAAAAGTAAAGGCGACAACGGGCACCCTTGCCGCACCCCGCGCCCTATAACTGCCCACCCTGATTCACCGTCCGCTACCCTTACATGAGCCCTCTGCCCCATATATAAGTTTCGAATGAGTCTCCTATCACGCCAATCTATTCCTATTTTCCCCAGTATCTGCATTAGTTTCTCCCGGTTTACTCTGTCAAACGCCTTTTCGAAATCTACAAAACAAGCGAAAACATCCTGATTATGCTCAATGTTTCTATTTATAAGTGTCCTCATTACCGCAATCGCATCTCTGGTTCCCCTCCCCTTCCTAAACCCAAATTGGTCATCGCCTAAATAGCACTTTGCTCTGCTCTCCAACCTTCTATTTAGTATTCTAAGCAACACTTTTGCTGCGTGCGAAATTAAACTGATTGTTCTAAGTACCTATATAGTTTGTATTAATTCACAACTATTTTTAAAAAATAAATCAATTACTTACCACCACAGTAATTTTTAGAGAATCGCGAAATACTCTTCGGTTGTGAAGGCGTTCTCGCCGTATGACGTGAAAAAAATTATTCAAGTCAAAGACTTATGAATGCATCTTTAGTAAGCCACTGAGAATTGTAGTCATACAAAATAATATTTTTACGTCAATATTATTAAAATATTTACTTAATGCTTCCTAAATCAAATTTTATTCAAATGCGGTTCATATTATGGCTAAGGAAAAATTTTCCTCAAACCATCGTTTCTCCTCATCAAACAAACGTTGCTCAAGCCATGGACTGTTTTAGGAGGACCGATTGGCTACGTGCTTTGAAGTATCGGGATCAAGACAGGGAGAGAGGCCTCTTTAGACACCCCTCCTATGGAAGGACTTTCAACTTGGGGAGAGGGCTGTGGTGAGATAAAATAGTAGCAGTATTAAATATCCCAAAAACGTTGAGCCACGTCTCAATATTATATACGGAAAAACTAAACGTTTTAGGTAGTTGGGAGCGAGATTTTTTCCCCAGTCATAATAGAGACCATATTAAAATTTTATTTTTTAATGTAAGTAACCGCGAGAGAAGCATGAAGTAAACATTGTATAGCATTAACATTATTCGCACGGATTATAATTCCCGCTGAGGACGCTGCTACTAATTACCGTCGGATTTCATTTTGCACACACAGTAGAAACATGGGTTTAAATCCTCCGACATCTTTCTGTACGCTCGGCCTCATCATTTCAGGGTGCATTTAAATGTACGCTAGTCCATTAAAGGTTAATGACGCCAAATATTTGTTTTAAATTACTGAAATTCTCAGTAATTGACTAAATATGCAGAAATTCCCAGAAGAGGAGACATATAATTATGAAATAATATCTAAGGGAATCTCACTTCTCATTCCTCATCTTAGTTTTTTTTTAACTAACAATAAGTAAAAATAAGCCGTTTTGTCACTTAATGATACATAGCATTAATTTGTTTCACTGAAATTGTTTACTCTTAAACCGTAAAACCAAAAAAAGTATTCCAGTTCCACGAGGGAGGCGTGGGAAAGATCGCCATAAACTTCGAGTGCAATTTAATTGAGCTAGAACGAGATTATTTTTCAGTACTAATAGACCTCAATATTTGAATAATTATTTTAAATAACTATCACGTGCCTACGCACAAATTTTAAAGATAAATGGATCTTTAATTCATTCATTCCGAGGCTAAATAGAAAGCAGTGATTTCGGGACTTGGAGACTATTGGAACCCCAACCATCCCTCTTGAGTTCTAGGACTCTATCATGGTTTACTAGGTGTAATACGTAGGTCCCTAGCAGTGTGCAAAATTCTACGTAGTAAGCTATATTCTACGCACACCCTTTCATTTTTCCTAATTATTAGAATAAATGTGGCGTACTAAATGCAGATACTATGTAAAAGCCGTTAAACGTTCAGGGATAGGTTGGGGTACAAAATACCCCGTCTGAAATCTCACTGAAATTTGCTTTAATTATTTACTCAATAAAATGTAAGCCATAAAAGCCCCGGACGAAATTTCCCGTTCATAGCCATTGCTCAGGTTTCCAAGGAAATATGCTATTGCTGAAATCGAAGAAAAATTGATAACATTTTAATTAAAATTGTAACTTTTAAGTAAAAACGAAACGTACGACAAAACCGATTGCGAGAATTGAGTACTTCATTATCTTTTCCATCCGATAGTGAAGATTTCTACCCAATATCTTGATTTCAAGTAATTAAAAAAAATAGAAACCTCTGCACTGATTCCAATGCTTTTGCTATGGGAGTGAAATATAGGGGCCCGTCTTTGGGGCCCTAGAGCCCACTTGTGCCCCTGAGGCCTTTTTATATAGCCTATACCCTATCTTAGTATATACGCTAGAATTAAAAAATAATTCAGGTCAAACTGTAGCGAGGAGAAGAGTGAAGAGCATTCTCACAGACAGACAGGCACCACTACATTTTTAGATGTAAGTATAGAAACGGTTTTCACTTGACTCATTATTTTCACGTCACGCGCTGAAAATGCCTTCAAAACCGATAATTTTTTCGCGATCCTGTGAAACTTCCTAAGGTGAGTAATTCATTTATTTTTAAACGTATTTGAGAAAACACACGAACTAATTTCCATACTACTAAATTTCTGACGAGATTTATGCGTAAGAAATTACTCATTTCTAAAATGAAGTTTGCCTGGAGTGCATACCAGTACCATTTCCCATAGAAAACGGCTTCAATTTTTTTTAATATTTCAAAAAGCACAATAATAGTTAGTGGCTAATATTTTGCTATAGTATTTTTATCAATGGAAAGATGAGATCTTTTACTTCAAGATAATCCGAAATTCATCGAATTTTATGCGGAGTGAAATCTCAATCAAGCCACCATCATGTCTCACTATTCATATCCCACTTTTCGTAAAATGAGGCGTAAAGGTTTCTATTTTAGCCAGGTGTTGTTCTAAGGTATATCATGTATATACCATCATGCTTCTTAATCATGTCTATCGACTCAAACGACCAGCAAAGAAGAGAGATATAGAAACAAACGGTAACGATGCTATTCTGGGCAGTGATTCCATTCTCAACAGCAAAGGGGAAAAAAACTAGAGAGAGGGAACTTTTTAACGTACGTACGTTAACCTATTTGCTCCCAAATAACCCGCACCATTGTTTTTCCCAAAAATCTATATATTATTAATTTTGTAGCGTGTCAGTCAGTCAGTCATTCTATATCCATTTTTTTATTTCTCTCTCGATTCTTGAGCTAGAGCGATGAGGTTTTCTGCATTAAATGTGGATTCTCTGTCTGTATGATTTAGTAGTAGTTTTGGATTTTTAGCAGTTGGTGGTGCAAAGAAAAATGCAAAAAACCGTGGCTATTACGCTCATAATCCGTAAAAACTGCTTAAAAACGATGAGTTTATTGAGGTTAGCAACGGTGAAGTAAACAAACAGTACTCATTAACGATTTAAGTTTTTCCCGGTGAATAATATTTAGGTATTGTTCTCGGGCTCTGCACCAGGTAATTGGCTTCATGTTGGCCGACGTTTCGGAAAACGACTTGTTTTCCATTTTCAAGGCGTGTTACTCTCTCTGTGTAGGATTATACACTGAACTGAATTGACCGTTTGACGAGTCCAACAATTAAGCTCAGGTGTCGTCTGATTGGCTGATGTTCCTATGAAATATTTTCTTTTCTTTCCTTATGTTTTTCATGCAATTTATTATAGGTGCCTAAGTATTTCTCAGATGAAAGCCAGTATCCCGATTGAAATTTTTTGGATTAAGGCGGATTTCGATGGCTTCCTTGATTATGCGGTCCCAGTAGCGTTGTGAGCGGCAAAGAATTTTTGCATCTCCCCATCGAATGGCATGATCTTGATTGATGCTATGCTCCGCCACTGCCGACTTCTCTGGTTGCGCTAATCTAAAATGCCTTCGGTGCTCTCTCAGCCTCGTCTCAACCGTTCGGCCTGTCTCCCCCACACATATTTTTCCGCACTCGCATGGAATCGGTGTCTTCAGGCCGATAGGATCCTTCGCCTTCACCAGTCGGTGCCTTAATTTAGATGGTGGTAGGTGGATAGTTTGGATGTTATACCGTCGTAGAATGCGGTGGATCTTGCCCGATATGGTTGAAACATAAGGGATAAAAGCTTTGGCCAATGGTTTTTCAAGCGGCTCCCCCGGGCAACTCTCCTGTTTCGTATTGGAATTACTTAGGGCCTTAAAAAATATGTTGCCTGCCATGACTGTTCTGTGAAAATGTTCTCTTTAAGTGGTCCAACTCGGCTGGGATGCTCACTTTATCCGATATTAACTTGGCTCTATGAACCAAAGTAGATAATACGGCGGCTTTTTGCGATGGATGGTGGTGGCTTTGCCCGTTGAGGTATAGGTTAGTATGAGTTAGCTTCCGATAAACGCTATATCCTAGGCTTCCATTTTCTTTCCTGCGGATTAAGATGTCAAGGAAGGGAAGTTGGCCATTTTCTTCCTTCTCCATGGTAAATGTGATGCTCGGGTGTTGGTTGTTCATGTGGTTTAGAAATTCCTGTAACGCAACTGTACCATGTGGCCAAATTAAAAAGGAATCGTCTTCATATCGTAAAAAACATTTTGGACGGCGGCGGAAAGCTGAATTGAGAGCTTTTTTCTCAAAATCTTCCATGTATAAGTTAGCTATTGCCGGTGATAACGGCGATCCCATGGCGACCCCATCCCTCTGCTCATATAAAATCTCCTCAAAAGAAAAGTAGGAGGAAGTCAGCACGTGATGGAAAAGCTTGACTGTTTTAGCATAAAATTTACTCTCCAGCAGTCTCAAGTTGTCAGCAAGAGGAACCCGAGTGAAGAGTGACACCACGTCCAGACTAACCATCAAATCAGTCAACTAAACGAATACCCCTAAGGGTTTTCACAAATGCTTGCGAGTTTTTCACATGGTGTTCATTAAGGCCCAGGAATGGCGTAAGGATGCCCGTCACCCGCAGTCACCCGCTTGCGGGTGACTCCGTAAAGGTAACTACCTGGTCCCGGTGGCTGGTCCCGGTTTCCTCAAAATTGGTCAAAAGCGAACACCTCATTGTGTTCCATGTATGGCTTTATCCTCGCGGACTGTGGCGCATAGCGCACGACTTGGACTGCTAATTACATCGTATGTCTAGCAGTCCTGACCACCATGCTCCTATAAAGCCACCAAATAATCCACAGGGGAGAAGGACGCCCCGGTAGCTTAACTGGTTAAAGCACTAGGCGCGAAATCGAGGGATCCGGGTTCGTATCCCGGTCAAGGCGAATGATTTTTCCTTTGTGGAATATCGCACTTATATTAGTTTCAACTTTTACCTTAGTAGTCATCATTTCCATTATTAGATACTCCAAAAACAAAGGATGTTATATCCGGGACCTCCCCGATAGTAATACATTGAGATTATAATTGATTCTTAGACTGATTAAAACGCAGATTCTGCCCAAGTTTTATTCATTCTTCCTTCGCTTCGTTTAACCGTAACTTTCATGAAACTGCTCTCACATAGTATGCTCTATGCTCCTTCTTGTTTCTCCGGAGCTTTTACACGTCCCGCAACCTATGTGCTCAAGCAAACATTTTTACATTCCACAGTAACTACAAAAATTGGCAAATCAGTAAAAACACGCGAGTAACTGGTGAGGGAATACCTTGGCCGTAGTGAAGGTCGTTCACTCAAAATTCAAAACGCATGGCAGCGCGAGACTGAGGAAGTGAAAATATTTTGCGATTCCTTTTTTTTCCTATTTTTACAAGGGAAACTTCAAGCCAGTGCCATTCAAATGATGGACGGCAAAAGCGTCTCACAGCCTTGGTATTCCCACTCATAACGGGCAATCAAGCATGACCGAAAGGAAAAAATGCAAGTCCACACAATGCATTAATGAAAAGGATGTGAATTTTTAAACAATTTACGTATTTTTCTCATCTGCCTCAGAGTCAATATTGGGAAGGTATGCCGCACTGAAGAGTACTTTAGGACTTGCTCCCCTGACTCACTCATCAGTTGCTGAGCACAAAATGACATCACTTTTCATTGGGAGGAATTTTCATGGCAGTAATTCGGGAATGTTTGGCCTGAGCCCAAAAACTACCATAACTCGGTGAGAGAAATGGGATAACGTAGGTACTGAAATAAACTCTACCAAGCGCTGTTCCATTAATACGCATAAGCTTACGAAACAAATTTACCCGTTTAAAAGTGGTCGCGGAGTCCAAGATACGTCCCTCGTCGAATAAAAAGTCGTAAAAATAAATGTTGCATTTTTCTTCACAAAAGTCATCCTTGAATTTAATCGATAGGAAAGCAGTTCATTACATGTATTCCTTCCTTAAATCTTCTGAATTTATTGTGCATAAAATCAGAAATTGCGTAGAAAAATTAGCGTTTTACAAAATACTAAAACCCCCAATAATAGAGCCAAGTAAGATATACACATGAATGAAATCTCTCCAAAAAGTTGTGAGCCTGTGAGAGGTAGAATTTATGTCTACATTCCAAAGAAAATCACCCGAACATGTGTTCTCAAGATTTAGAACGCGGCAATATTGAAATGATGCCGGGGTCTGAGAAATGTTTTTGAGATTAGTGATTGATGCTAAAATGACCATTTTGGAGGTACGAGTAGGCACTGTGATTTTTAACATAGTTAACCTTTCGTGACAACACCGCAAATTTCCTTAAGTTAATCCACCAGTATTAATACCTATATGGCGACGCAAAGCTATTAATTACCAGTTGGGTAGACATTTGTTGTCTAATAATCATGAATATCGAAAAAGAAGTACTCTATGGGATTGTTTGCAATTTGCTTCTCCCACTACCTAATTTTTACTGATACAGAGAGTAAAATAAATGCTTTATTTTATACTTATATACATAATTCAAACAGGAAGTGTGCCACAGTCCCAGGACTGGTTAATAGACTTTTCAAAGAAAGAGACATAGTGAATGGAAATAATACTTTTCAAGTAAAATAATAGACGGATACAGAAAAATTATAGATAGGATCTCCAACGAAAATATCAGAGACCTATGTAATATACCTCCAATAACAGAATGGCCACGTAAAAGGAAAGAGGAATGGAATGAACACATATGAAGAATGGAAGACTCGAGAATCGTCAAGATAGCAAGGGTCCGAATATCAGTCGGAAAGAGGGGAATAGGTCAACCGCGCAAGAGATGGTCCGACAACCTCAGTTAGAAAAGGCATAGTCATAAAGAACAGGCAAAAATGCCTTCGAAGAAGAAGAAGAAAAATTATGAATAAAGACAAGCACACATATAAATTAGTGTTTCCCTTATAATGTTCACAATGCATTTCCTACGTTAAAATGTTTCCAAGGTTTGTGTTTGGAAACAATTAATATCCGAAAGAAGTTGGCGATAACTGGCACGTCTTCTACATTTTGATTAGCAAAAGATTTTGGAATCCACCGAGTTAAAATACCCTGAGAAATCGAAATTAGATTCATAGTCATTACAATAATCAAGTTAATACAAAGTACATAGAGTCGAAACCTTCCACTTCTAGGTCATTGGGTATTTTTCTACCAAATGGCCAGAGAGTTTTTTTTCGGTTATATATCTGATTTTAATTAATTTTTATCAATTATTATTTACTTATTTTAGCAGTCACCAAACTGAGCAATGATTACGTCCATTCAAATATCTGCGAGTCTATTCTTTTCCAAATATCTCATCATCAGGGTGGTGATTAAATCATGAGCCTGGAAACACCCTCGAAAAAATGTGCTTCTCAACTGCACGCACGTGATTCCTGTTCACAGCAACGCGCAAATTAAACTTCCGTTTACTTTTCTCCACTAATACTCCAAGGTTCCAAAAGATGATTCAGCCCATTGCGTCATATACCTGCAAATCCTCCGAAGAATATTAATGTCTCGGAATTGTCGCCTTAGCGCGGAAATAATTATCAATTCTCAAACATTTCGCAAATGAAAGGATGGCATTGCAATGGCGTTGTTTGTACCACCCATTAATTTCAGAAGGGCACATGCGAGGATTGATGAATCGACCCTATCCTTGCGACGTGTTAAAACTGGTTTGTTTTGCTTAAATGGAAACGTCCCTGAAGGTGACCGACACGAAACAGTGACTGACGAATTTCACACGCGCCTAACTCGTGATATTAGATGCACGATTCATGAAGATTTTCATTTCTAATATTTTTATTTTTATTTCCAATCAAAAATTGTTAACAGTATTTTAATTTCAATTTCTACAATACTTGGAATGAAAAGTGCATACTTCATGGCATTGTCAATGACCAAAGGCCAACAATTCCATTGAAGAAGGACTATATACTGATACCCACTTTAAAAAGTTTAAAATTAAAAATATCTACAAAGGCCATAAGCAGGGATTTGGATCTGGAACTGGAGACGGAGCAGCCTGGAGCTCCAAGGTTTTGCTGGAGTCGAGAGTTCGAAACTGTAATTTTCTCCTCTCTCCGCTCTGGCTCCGGCCACCTCCGGCTCTGGAAGGCATGAAGACTTGCCTAAGTTTACGTGTTCCAACTGCAAGAGTTGAACGGTTATTTTCGGCGCTAAGGTTCATTTTTAGTGACCTACAAACATAGATGAAACATGATAAATTGGAAGCAATTCTGTTTTTCAATGTGCGAATCAAGAGTTTTAATAGTTTCTTCGGAAACGCCAACATAAATTTACAAATGACACACGTGCTATAACTTACCACAGTGAATTAAAGCGGGTGGTTTTATTTTTTCACTCGCACTTGATCATTGTGAATTTTTTGTAGGTAATTTTATATTTGTATTTGTATTTGCACTTGATCTGGAGTACACGAAGTATTGGTTTTGTAAATGATTGAAATTATTATTTTTTTAATTAATACAAGTTGGATAACTCAGGGAAAAAACTTTGTATTCTTATATGAAAACCCTGGAAAATCTGTTAACATGAAAATATTAACATAATAATCACTAATAGATACTGAAACGTCCGACCTGAGCCGGAGCTACGAAACAAACCGGAGCTCGTGAGGGAGTCAGAGTCACTCCTCATCGCCTCAGATCCGAACCCCTCTGGCCATCAGGAAACCTTCTGCGTGAATACTGAATCATACAGTCCAGAACCCACAGAAACAAATCTCCGCTGCTGACGGGATTTGGGATCTTCCTTTCGACTCCTTCCATAGATGAACGTGTCTACGGTCAGAGATGACTGGCGGTCTGAATCCGCGTAATTGAGGATTCATTTGGGCGGCCTTTGAATTCCCATTGTATCCGACGCAGCCCCCAAAGGCTACTGAAGGTGCTTGGAGCGATTATTGTTGATGCACATATTTGCGTGAAACTCTGCATACGTGTTTTATAAGTGATTTCTATCGATAAAGGCGAAAAAAATTGCATTTTACCGATTTTTTTGGCATTCCACTGCTATTTTAACACGTAGCCTTATGGAATATAGGATATATTTCATAATTATTCCATTGCATGAGTATGTATTTTCTTCTAAACGCGAAATAATATGTTTGATATTATTATAATGGTTGCTAACAAATATCAAAGTGTCATGCCATGTCAAAGATTCGAAAAAACATTTTAAATATAATTTTCGCCTGAATTTCGAATGCCGTGCCAACAACCCAAGTCACATGCTTAGATTAAGACGAAAAATGTAAAGTATAAAATATATTGTCTCATTTCCATTACAGCATGTATGGTGAGTTCCCCCACTTTAACGTATGAACTTAAATGAAATGTGGCCCGTGTTGTATTATTCGAATTACCTGAAAAATTACTATCTCATTTCTTTCCGTTAAAACATTTCTGGTCTTCTCTGCATGCCCCAAGCTTTCTTCTCTAAATAAAACCATGAACATCATGCTTTCATCAGTCTTAATTACATTAAAAATGCAATCACCTTGGCTTTGGAAAGAGTATTAGTCCTCGTTAATTTCAGAAATACAAGAGCGTGATGATGACATCCACATTAGTATCACATAGTATATTAAAAACGATGAAACTAAACCATTGCTGCACGGGACCGTGAGCGCTGGTTGCGGTGGCCGATTAAAGAGCCAAATCATGAGCGTCTACAATTTTTAATGAGGAACCTTACAGCTAATGTACGTCGATGAAAGAGTTGTGCCACTTAGGAAAGTTCCTTAGTAGACAAACAACGTATGTCCGGCAGCCTTGAACATCTTGTTCCTTTAAAGCTCTCAAAAAAATCCACAGTGGAGAAGGACGCCTCGGTAGCTTCACTGGCTAATGCACTCGCCGCGGTATCGAGGGATCCGGGTTCGAATTCCGGTTAAGGCGAATTAAATTTTCCCTTTGGAATGTTGCACTTAAAGGCCGTACCACACTACGGGTTGCGGCGGCTGATCCGCTTGCGGGTTGCGGTTGCAGGTTGACTCCCGACCAATCATCGCTCAGCAGCCAAGCCCATGGGTCGCTACCGAGAGAATAGACCCGGGTCTATTTTTAAACCGCGCGGCTGCAACCGTAGCCAATGGCATGCGTCAGATTCATCACGTGACTAAGTTGTTTTGGTTATCAAATGAAAGGCGCGCCATTTTTTTATGTCCAGCTACTGGTGCAAAGCGGCAAAACATTGTTGTATATTTCTATACATGTACTTGCGATTCGTTGCCTGCGCTTATGGAATGCTTGTTGTAAATGCCCTGAATTCATTGCGTACAAATGGGCGAACACAGTAAATAAGCAGACGACAACAGTAGACGTCCGCCCGCTCACCTCCTGCGCGAACAGTCAGTGTGATCGGCCAACCCGCAACCTGCAACCGCCACCGTAACCGGAAGAGCCGCCACAACCCTTAGTGTGATACGGCCTTAAGTGCACTTGCGGGTTACTCCTGAAAAGTAATACCGTGTCTTGTACCGGGATCCTCAAATTGTGTTCGACAAACAATGTTGAACCCTCAAATTAAGGGTATTTTCCATAACGGAAATGATCGCTTGATAGCTCGTAGCAAAAAAACAGGAAAATTAATTAATTACATCGTATATACAAACACATTATCATGTACTACGATATACCAAAGTCTTCATTCACTGAAAACTCACGTCTGCCTTAACATTACATGTTACATCGTCAATGATGTGCTCAACGCCCTGAGGACGATGGCAGAGTTAGTCATCGAAACTTCGGCTGTGGCTGAACAACTCACCTGGTGGGAAACCCGTGAAGAATTTATTCACAAGTTAATATCATTTAAACAAGCATGATAAGGAGGCATATTTTAATACCATTACGACTCATATTGTGGCGCACATTATATCAGTTATTTGTCAAAACGGCATATACATCTACATCTACGAAGTACCGTGCAAGCCACCACTAGGGTGCGTGGCACGGGGTGATTCCACACCAGGCATGCAGCACTCGTCCCAGCACAAATCAGAACCTCGCACGCTCCCCCTGCCGCTAGGCGCAGGCCAAAGCAGTCAGGAGAACAGTGCGCAGTCCAACCTGAAACTGGGAGATTTATACGTAAATGAACATGCAAACATGCAGAACAATGCCATACACACATCTAGTGGTTAATATTACAGATACTGCTAATTTATGAATGCTACGAGATGCTGCTTCATGCAGAGAACAAAATAAAATAATGCTGGAAAAATCGACGGGTGTGATGAGTTAGTAATCTACATCTACATCTACAAAATACCCTGAAAGCCACCTCAGGGGTGTGTGGCAGGGGGTGAGCAATCACCAACATGCATTACACCATACCCTAGAGTTAGTGTAACTACGACCAACCATTCATTAGCATAAATCGCTAATGCTTGTCACGAGGCGAAGCCGCACAAGCATGCACCACTACACTACAGATGTCTTTACAATGGAGAGGGACTGTCAATATGCATGCATTCTACAACTACACAGATGGACAGGGACTCAAGACCCATGTAGAAAACATGCTAGGTGTGCTGTTAGTATGTACTAGGTAACAGATAAGGAATCAAGTATTAGGAGTACTACTACTACAAGAGCTACACTACCTAATATATATTCTAATGGTAATCTAAATTTCTTGTAGCCTTCGGCAGGCATTACCGTACCAACCGATACAAATTATTTGTTTTTTTAAATACGATTTCCGTGAAATATAGCGTGGAAAGCCTCATTATTTTAAACGGCGATCTGCAGAGTGCATTAAGATGGGCATATTTTAAAAATATACGCGAAAATGACATTAACATTGTTTCTCGGAGGAACCTTCTTAATATCGCGACCTTCCACGCAAGGAAGATTCCCGTTTTGCGTAAGGATTGCTTTTCTGGAGGCGAGACGGCTCATTAACGCCCGTAACCACGTGTTCCCATGTGGGACATGGAGTGCGCGCACACATTGGTCGAGCGTCACGTCAGCCGCAGGAAGCGAGAGGGTGCAAAAGAAGGCGGATAGTTAGGAACGAGGTAATACCCGTGGTTGTACGGCAATACGTCATCACGGGCACTCGCAGGTTGTGCAAACATTTCGCAAGGAGTCCGCGCGCGAGTGAAAAAACATCTCTTCGGCGAAACTTCAATTGCGACATCAGTACCCGCGGAGTTTCCGCGGTGGCTTACGAAAAATTAATTCGCGCTAATTAATCACGCCCTCATAGACGTCAAATGAAGACACCCATCACTATTCCGAGGGCGATGTTGAGCAAAAAAAGGAAACTGGAAATCGCGGCGGTCCAAGATCGTAAGGTGCAAAACTTTCCTCAAACAATATACTACGTGTTATATTACGTAAAAATTATATGTGTTGAAAATTACTATTGTGAAGTTTAGAGTTGAAAATAGAGATAACTGCGTAATTTTGGAAATCTTTATAATAAATGTTTGTTCACATTTGTCTTTGATGAAATTTGATATATGAATTTACATAAGAATTTGTAATCTTTGTTTTTCAGTTCATTATTATTATACCGAGTGTTTTATGATTTTGTTATCTTTGTTCATTATACCGAGTGTTTTATGATTTATTTTAATGTAGTACTTTCTCTGTCCGAGTGTTTATGTACTTAAATAGGCTCCAAAGGATATGCTCCTGGAGCCAATAAAATTTATTTATTTATTTATTTATTATTTATTACGTGTGCAATAAGTAGTGGTTGTACTTAAGTTTACAATTACATTCATAACTGGTCACATAAAGAAGACAACTGTATATCTGAGAGTAAGTAACATTGAAAGAAAGCGGTAATGACTATGACTACATCCTACGAAAAACAGGACGAGTAACTGCGATAACAAAGGCACTTCACCCATTAATTTAATTAAACGAATTAGGCTGTTAAACGAATTAGGCTGGGAACCGCTAGAGACTCGGAGGCTACGCGCTAGGCTTAGATTGCTTGAACAATTGAGAATAGATATCTTTCAGAGCTACAAGGAGAACATCATATTAGAACCCCACTATATTTCCAGGTCCGACAGAAACGATAAATTAAGAGAGATATTTTGCCGAACGGATAGGTATGGGAATTCGTTTTTCCCCCGAACAATAAGGGACTATAATAAATGCTAGGCGAAATTTCATTAGAGCGTTTCATTTTTATCTTTAAACGGCTGGTGTCCTAACACCCCCCGCCACACGCCTATTGAGGCGGCTTGCAGGGTAATATGTAGATGTAGATGTAATTTGGAGTAAACAAATATCTGATAAATCAAAAAAAAGAATGTTCTCATCGTCGGTAGAAAGTTGTGTAAACTATGGTTTGGAATTCTGGACGATGACAGAGGATATGAAAAGAAGGTTGTGGAAACTGGATTCTGGAGGATACGCTTGGGCGTAACACTTGTGGATCATGTTCCAAATATTGTGCTGAGGGAAAGAATAGAAATTGAGAAAATAAACTGACATTTGCCGATCATGCCTGGTAAGGATCATTGACCACATTAATGACTTTGACCACATTAAGTTACTTATCCATTCATTTTAGCTACTGATATTTTTGTAAGTCTACGACCATTAAAAAGGAATGCTGCGTCATTTTTCAACTAAACCACCTTTCATTAAAGTTATCTACCGGTTAAGAGTAGGTTTTACCGGAAGTGAGAAAAAATTCCTCCAGATTTTTGCACGTGTTAGGGCCCTATCTACCTCTGGTATTTCTTTCTTCATCTCAGCGTAGGTCAGTGGGCTGAAATAAAAAATTCTGGCCCAAACTAATATCTTCCATATTTTTTATTTTGAGTAACTACATCTTCCCGATAATGTATTTCTGGGCTCCTTAATATAATTTAAGATATATTGAGCCAACAGACACATTTGGATCCTTTTGTTATAAATAAAATGGCGGAAAGAGTAAAATCAAAGCATTGATTCTCCGTTAGAGTATCAAATACTTATTTTAGCTGTAGAATTTTGAATTAATGTGAGGAAGCCCTTAAAATCTATTAAATTGCTCAATATAGAGATTATAAATAAAATACGTAAAATAATAAATTATTAATAAAATTAATGATATGATGAACAACGATTTTTCATATTTCTAAAATGAGCAATGACTCTGTTGGGGAGGTAACATTAATATTTTTGTTTCGTTTTCACCTACCTGTCACCTCATTCAGCCGACGAAGTGACTCATGAGATGTAACAAACAGGACGATACACAACAGAATCCATGTGGCGCCACCGTAGCAACGTTCACAACGTTGTTCATATTTTTAGGGCCGTGTGTGCGGCGAGACTAAATAGTAAGATGTCTCATTGAAGTTGCATTTGCAAAGGAGATAAAGTAAAAACTGTCTCTATCCCATCCAAATCTTGATAGGGAAGCAATAATGCGAGAGGCTGTGTAGTTATGTAGCTTTCAAAGGCCTACTTCACATTTTTTATGCAAATTATTTCCGCGATATACCTTCTGGTTTTGGAGCGTTCTATTAAACTCTATTAAATGAAGAAGGTTAGGACGATGACTACCCTTCTTAATTCCGTCCATAAAACCTATTCTCATTCTCCCCCTTCCCCGCTTGCCCAACATCCTACCCTCTATCACGGCCTTCAGCAAACCATCGCCACTCATTACCTATTCCAGCCACCTACCCTGCCTACCGCTTATGTCATCCAGAGGTTTCTTCTCCTCACTAACCATATCAAGCACTTCCTCGTTTGTCTTCCTTTCCGTCCACCGCATCTTTTCCATCCTCCTCGAACGCCTGCAGCCTATTCTCGTCTTCCTTTCTCAGAGTCCACGTTTCTGCCCCATGCAACGCTACACTCTATATCAAGCTTTCAAATCAAAACCGTCTTTAACAATCTGAAAATAAAATTAACTATCACGGCTAATATATATAAAAATATTTAACACTGAATGAGAAGATTAATTAAAACCAACTAATATTTAGGTTTGATTTATGGAAGCCAAATAATCTGCTAGATGAAAATGAGTCACACCATCCTAGTACCACCAAGATAGGAAGGACCATCAGAGATTAAACTTGACCATGAAATCATGCAAAATGCATGCCTCTTCGGGTGCCACTCTCCACAGTTACTGAAACAAAGGAATAGTCGCTCGCGTAGTATGTATAAAGTTTTTCGACCTCGAGTTAATGAACCATTTTCATGCAGAGCGTTTCACCCGTGTGAAGACACGCTCGTGTGGAAATCGGCGGTTATCTGCTTTGCACGCCCATTCAAGAGGCTATTGTCATCCATGTACATATTAATGGCATTGCTACCTGGTTACAATGAGGGTTGAGTGGATAGATCACGCAAACTGATGATTAAATTTGTCTAGAAGCGTGCGAGCGAAAGAGTTCGAGGAAATAATTATAGAGTAAGAATTAAAAAAACATTATAAAACCTCGATATGTGACAATCCGCGACAATAAAGGAGAGAATTGAGCGGTACGCAAAACTATATTATTGATATCATGAAAATAATCTATACCGGTTAACGGCACCGGTTTCAATGGAGTTCAGAAAAAATCCTCCAGATTTTTACACATGCAGGACCCTATCTACTTCTATCATTTCTTTCTTCATCTCAGCATATGTCCTACCTTTCTTCATCCCGTCCATGAAGCCTATTCTCATCCATCCCCTTCCCCGCTTACCCAACATCCTTCCCGCTATCACGGCCTTCAGCAAACCATCGCCCCTCATTACCCCTTCCAGCCACCTACCCTGTCTTCCCCTCATCTCATCTATAAGTTTCCTCTCCTCGCCCACCATGTCAAGCACTTCCTCATTTGTCTTCCTTTCCGTCCAAACGCACCTCCTCCATCCTCCTCCACACCCACATCTCGAACGCCTTCAGCCTATTTTCGTCTTCCTTTCTCAGAGTCCACGTTTCTTCCCCATACAACGCCACACTTCATATCAAGCTCTTCTTTATATCCTAACCAAAGGTTCCCGTCATCAGCTCCCTTCTTTTCATAGACATTTCGTTCGCTAAAGCTATTCTCCTCGTGCCTTTTCTATGTCAATTTTCTTCTATCGTACTGCCCTAGTAATTTAATACGCAAAACTACAGTCCATGAAAATTCAAGAACAAATCAAAGCAATGAAGGGTAGGTATATTGGCATCAAGAGTACAAATAGATATATAATTATCATTAAAATATTTTTTGTCCAAGGGGCTTTACTGTTATGGGACGAAAACGTACATAATCCAGTCACGTGACTTTTTTTCATCCTCAAACAAAAACATTCGGATGAGAAGCGATGAGAAAAAACAATAAGCATTACAAACATACTACAAGAAATATAAATCTCCATCACAATTAAACTGCAAGTGAAAAAATCGGCATCATGCCTGTTCGCAAAATATCAAATTTCCAATTTTTGGCACAGGAAATTTCAAATCAATTAAAATTAAAAAAAAAAATTTACCGTCCGGGGGAATGTGCACCAATAAGACATATTATATGACATTTTTAAATTCACAAAGAAAAACAGGAATTCAAGCGATGAGAAAAATGACATCAAATAAGTATTACAATATTATACTACAGGCAATACAAATAGAACTAAAATCAATATATCAGCAGTATACATAATTATAAAATACATCATATCAAGATTATCTGCAAACAAAATTTTTTTTTCATATCCACATATTTCTGTCGCTACCTTAATTTTGCTTAAAATTTTAATCAATAACATAAGAACTTCGCATCAATTACAGTTTTCTAAATATGGTGTTCAATAAATTAATCTCAGTTAACATAGTGGTTGATTCATCGTGAAATTAACTTACGGGCGTATTGTTGTAGCCGTTTGTTCCGTATTTCAGACAGTTGTAAAAGACTGTCATGTATCAAGAGGAGTTTGAGGGCAAAGGCAGTCCAAGATGCCGATAAAAGAGAGAAATTCTAAGACTCAGCGAAATCTTCATCTACTTGCAAGGTAGTTTGGACGATATATTTCTCCAGCCATAATACAGGCAACACTTACTCCCATTTTATTTCCAATTTAAGCAAAGTTATAAGAAGCGCGAAGTAAATGCAGTAGCATCAACGCCATCAAACTATGCTGTTACGTTACCTTCTCAGCAGTTAACTAAAGATAAATGGCTGATGCTAATTTTGTTCAAGCCGTACGCTGGCAATGACTTAGCAACAGAAGGATTTTTGCAACTTCATATAAATTACTGTGGTCAATGGTAAATTTGTCAAAAATAATGGAGAAAAAATACGAACTACACACAATAAATTTTCTGACATGATCCGCGCGCCATAAATTTCTCATTTTTACAAAATAAACTCGCTCTGTAGCGCACAGTCAATCCAGAATCTTTAAAATGTAGCCCATCTGTACAGTATCCCATGGTTAACGGCTTGTATTTTTCGGCATACATCTCGAACATTAGTACGATAAGTGGTCCATATTTTGGTATTTTTTAGAAAGATGACATATTTTTCTTCACAATAAGAGAAAACATTCATATAAATTTATGCGTAGTGGTCCGTCGCTCAAATCACATGAATACGAACAGATATCCTTAAAGCCGAAAATATGCAATTGGAACTTTCAATAAATGTATTTATTTACAAATGAGGCCTCAAAATTGGGAAAACATGCATTATTTAAAACAATATTTGTACCCGATATACGCATTATTAAATATAAAGGAAAAGAGTTTCATCGGAATGCAATATTGCACTATTGAAACATTACTTCTTAAAAAAATACGAGCACTTCGCGGCGTGGACACACTACGTCATCAGAACCCGGGGGATGACGTCACGGAAAGGCTGACAGCAATTGGATGGATTGTCATGTAAAGTTCGGCTTTTTTTTCGTGATTTCACGAAATTATTGTTTTGGCTTCTTTTGCAGAAGGCAATTATTCACAGGTATGGTTTAATTATTTTTTTAAATACATGCATAGAGCAGAGAAGCAATACAGTGTGATGCAGCAGCATCAGGTAAAAAAAATGGCCATTTGAACATGATGATATTGAAATACTATTTTCAAATGTCCATGAAATTGTTTGTTTGCCAGGAAATTATTAAAATATATGTAAATTGTGTATAGTATAATTTAAAACTGAAATATTTTATGTTCTTTTGCACGAATTTCTTGGTTACCCCCGCACAGGTTTAAAATCTTTGGGGTAACCCTAAATCTTCCCTATTTTCTGTTAAATTGTTTATTTAATGTACTTTGTATCTAAGGAGGAAGCAATAAATTATATCATATTATATATTATGATGACGACAAGCCACCGAGATTTCATTTTGAATCACGTGACTTTTACAAATTTTTATGGTATTTCGAAAGGCAATTTATTAATGCCTGCGGTCGATGCATATACACATATGGATTATATTTTTGAGTTCTAATAGGTAGGTACTTAAATATGATAAATGAATTTAATCCCTTTTACTCATTCGTTACGTTAACTTTCGCTTATTGTTTTTCTGTGTCAATAAAGTGCTATTTTGCTCTAAGAAGCTGCTTTCAAGGATATTCCGGAACTTCGACGGTAGGTATTCCCTAAGTGTGTTTGGTAATATTCCCCGCCTCATCTCAGACTAAGGCCTCCGTGAGATTATGAGTAAAACTGAATGCAAGGAAGCGTCCAGTAGTAATATGACGAAATAGGCGTCCATTATGCACGCTGGAATGAATGTTGGCCATGACGTACTTGTCCGCAATGAACTTCCGGAGTTCTAAATCATCGAAAAAAGCATTGCATGCGCTACAAACGAAGAATATATTTTCTACTTATGAAATATTTTCCCAGGAATCTGTAGAGCTAAGAAAATTTTTTGTTGCTGATTATAGTATAAATCCGAGAAGTGACTTCATTGAGAACCAATAACAATCCAGCTGCTGGTAAAACAGGTGGTGAAAAAAGTTCTGACTGCGAGTCAGCATACAAATTGCATCACGGAAGGAATTAGGGTCTGTATAGCTGAGAATCTCACATAACCGCAATCACCAGTTTCCGGGGGAACTTCACTTAGCAGATATATGAAAATGACGTCCTAGCTTCAGTAAATAAAATCACGGAAGGTCCTCAAGATTTTAAACAAAGAGTAGGATGATCAGCAACCTTTAGAGAGGATTGCCAATCCGCATAAAATTAAAACGCGAAAAGGATTCGCCAGAAAACCAAGAGCAAGAATATGACAACGCCTAGAACAGAATGGTGGCTCGATTTGAGAACAAAGTAACCATCAAGCGTGATAACAAAAATCTTTTATCAACGTGATCCGAAGGTAGAAAACCTATCACTGTAAAACGACTGTTACAATACGAAAAAACAATATGAGGCAAATATCGGAATAGAAATGATGACCTCTGGGCCAGTAGGCTAGCGCGATAGGCTCCAAGATACACTAATCAATGTTAAACATTGATGTCAGAGAGATAACATATGCTTACATTTTAACATGATAACTTTAACTCCCTTAAAAAGCTCAAATCCTATTATTTTGACTTCAATCACCTAGATGGACTATCAATCAAATATTTCCTCCTGAATAATTTTGGCGCGACTGGAGGCTATAAGTAGTCCTCTATGTCCTCTGGATTAGAAGTAGCGAAGAAGAATTTCCATAGCATGTTGAAATTCGATGGATAAAAATATGTTTAGATCTCGTGAACATTTCACTTCAACGTCAGAACGGACGAAAGGCGTTTTAACTACTACGGACGGAATAGATATTCTCAATCTTCGGAATTCCTTGAGAGGCTGCGCCCTTCAGGGCTCGAAGGAAAGAGTACCAAGGGCGTCTTACTGTATCTTCCCCGTAAAAGCTTTATTTTATGGCCCGTTCCATCTTGACAGTAGTTTCCTCTCAGAGTCAGAGGCACGTTTGAAGGAAAGAACGGTAAGGCCTCAAGTTCAAAACTTCCTGCCACCATGAAAGCACACGCCTTGCTTGCATAGGAAGAATCTATTTGTCAGTGTACACATAGTATAAGGGACACTCGAAAAGGATTTTTCATGCACACTTAAGTGGTGTCGCAACTGGCAAGCGATTAAGTTGTTTTTGTTCTCTCTACGGCACTTAATACTGAGGATGCTATGACGCAGGAAATGAACCGTTCGTCCAAGGATTCATCCACGCTCAACCACCAAAGGGGCCACTGGATTCAAGGACGCTTCAGATACGTACATTTTATGACCCGTGTCAACAGAAGGCATTAGTCGCAAAATCATTCCTTTGTGACAACAGGAAAAAGTATCATGTGCAAGTGCCGTTACACGAGGAAGCGTATCATAAATTTGCTTCTTAAAATGTTTTAAGCCCCGGCGCACAGTTATTCGCTGCATGCTCACCACTCCCACGTTCATCCTCCCCAACTTTATTAGGACGCAAAGCAAACCGAGGAATCCATAAAGTAGTCTCGTACAGAAAATTTGCAATATGGATACGTCATGAAGTACTTTTTCGCTTATTTTGATGCGAATGCGAATGAACATCTTCTGGTTCGTTCTCGGTGTCATGTAAGGTGTTGCCGCGACCAATATTTGTGTACTTTCGAAGGCCTCTTGTGCAAAAACTATAAGTATTACAGAATATCTATCACTATGACTGTATAGCCCGTTTTGTCGAATACCGGAAATGGTTTGTCGCGAGCGAAGGGGGGGTTGCGAGGTGACGTCACAGTGCTGCGCGTGGGGGTCTACATTTGGGCTTGTGTGGGCACGGCGTGGGCTCAGTTCAGTTGTATCTCCGGAACGAGTTGGTAGATTTTAGTGATCGAGGTGTCTACGGAGAGCTGATAAAGTGAGTTAGACGTTAATAACACAAGAAATATAAAATTAACATTTTTAAGCAAAAAATATTAGTTACCATCGACCAATTGTTCCTAGGTTAGCCATTTGTACTAATGATTTCGATGAATAAATGTTATGTATAGCGTAATTTTCTTTCTTTCATTTGAACTGTCTTTCTGACAAACAAAACAAAAGAATCTTCCAATAACGAGAGTAACGTATGTAATTTCGCATTAAAAAATAAAGATCCGACGGGAGTATCAAGAATACTCCCTGTATTTTTTTCTCCATGTGGTATAAGCAGTACCGTTTGCACCGTAAACTACTCACAATAAAGGAAGTTTTCTATTCCTTAGTACATAGGCTACTTCATGGGCCCCTTAGTAAGGATAGTTTTGTCAAAGAAAGGGATGTAATCAAACAAATAGCTAGCGCTCATTTCTCACAGGTTCTTCATTAGTGATGATAGACAGATTGATTAAGAAAAAAAAGAAAAATGTTGTGAAACTTCTTCATCCACAACTCTCTTGAATGCCTTCCTCTTCTCAAATTACTTGAAAATTATTAAAATGTGTACTCAATGATTCACGATTACCGCTCCAGCAACAACAAAAATCCAGTACGTACATATTTTAACACCTTAAAGCTGCATTACAAATAGTATGCGTTTGAATACCGAGTTCAATAATTTTGAAATTAATCACAGTTGAAGGTTCTGGTACTTTCTCGGTGTGTGATGAATGTGAATTTCTCTCGGTATTTCCGCCGAGGGACCATTTTGGGGGTTTCCGTTTGGACCGTTCGAGATCATTTCTACCTTTAGTAACTAAGGGGTCACGTGGTACTATCCCGAAGATTTTGGTGCATATGGACCAATCGTGAAACTCTCACGCAGACTTCCCGATTGGCTTCTACTCACCCATTGGGATATTTTTGATGGAGTTGAACGTCCCAATTAGAGTATCAATAGACAACATATCAGGCACTTTAAGTTATCCATGCCGAGTGGGCGAAAAACGCCAAAAATCTCGAACTGTTCGTTGTTGTGCCACGTGACTCCTTAGCTACATGAACGGAGTGGAATGGGAAAGTCGTGACGTCAAATTATGTTCCAAACAATATTTTCCTGATGGTATTTATTCTCGACCTCTTTTTTTATGTGGTGCAAATATCTTGAGTTTAGGTCAAATTATATATATATATATATATATATATATATATATATATATATATATTAACTTTTGCCGACGTTTCGGATTTTTATTCATCCATCTTCAGGGCTATAAACAATGATGCATGATGTTAAATGTTTGACAGTTCTGTTTTGATTTCATAATGGTAAATTTACAGTCATTAAATATAAAAATACATAGACATAGACATTCAAGATTGTTACCTTTAAAGTTTTTATGCTGTTTTTATTTATTTACAATTTTAATTTGGTTGCTTGGATCCATTTTTTTGTTGAAAAGTTTTTTGTCATCTATTAAATTATGATAAATTTTGCTTAGATAAGTAATGTCTGTTCTTTTATTCCAACTTTTTTCATTTCTTATAAATTTAACACTTAAATAAATTTCTAAGGAATTTTGTTTTGGTTTAAATGAATAAAAATTCGAAACGTCGTCAAAAGTAAAAAAAAAAATTATTTGACCTAAACTCAAGATATATCCACCAAATATTTTCCTGTACATTTTGGATTACATTTTCATTAATTTGGAAAAGAATACCTTGGCTCGAGTCGTAATGCTAATACCAGACCATTAACTCGAACGGTTCAAGCACACTCCCCACCAGGTGTTTGACTACCGGCGATAAAGCCAATTAACTTCGGAAAGCGTTTTCAATGGCTTTTTCAGGCAGCAGCCATATATACCTGACCCAGAGGGAATCCCGAGCGAAATTCACACCAATCAAAGGTATCTTTCGGATTAGATTTCTCACTACCATTTTGTGAGCCTCGACTTGTTGAACGACGGCTGAAGGTCAGTGGCGTAGCGAGGGGAGGGGGGTCCAGGGGGTCCGGACACCCCCCCCCCCCGAAATATTAAGAGATATAAAAAAATAAATTAAGCATGGAGCAAAGGAAAGTCTACCAATAATAAATTATCATACTGTTGGTAAAAAGGGTTTGTCCTTTTGTTTAAATAATAAATTATCAAACGATACGTTTGGGCTCGGCCGCTCGGGTAGTGTAATGGCGGTGTTTGTATAGCTGGCCGAGTTTCGACTGTGGACTGTCTACTGTCTAGTTCGCACGGATTTGAAAATTAAAGTGCTGAATGATTTATTTTATCCTGATGAGAGTTTTATTTTTCCAGTAACCGTCATTAACAATAAAAAATTAAAGTTTCGGAGTACCTGGCTAAAAAGGTTCAATTGTCTGGCTTATTCTAAGGCTAAGGATGGAACTTATTGCAAGTTTTTTGTGTTATTAGCCAATGAGTTCACTGGTAAAGGCCAACACCAAAAATTGGGAGCCTTAGTAACTATGCCTTATAGAAAGTGGAAAGACGCAATAGATAAATTCACCTCTTTCTTGAGTACCACAAATTTTATTGTGTAGCTGCAGAAAACTTTATGAAGGTCGATTCTGGCCGAGTAGAAGACATCAAAATGATGTTGAATTCGCAGAAGAAGAAAGAAAAAGAACAAAACAGAGCATTATTTTGTTAATTATTCATTTACGTAATGTTAAAATGTTATAAATATATTTTAACTAATGCTCTACACTGTTGTTTTTCTAGCCTTACTCATCTATTTGAAAGAGTTTGAAGCTCCGGACAAACTACAACACTATATTTATGTTTATTTGGATAAAATACAATTACTTTGCTTCATCATAAAAGAAAACAAAATATTGAAAAATCATGAACTTACAAAAGATTTCTTTGAAAAATGAAGTTTTTTTTATTATGAAAAGTGTTAACATTAGTTTAAAACCCTCTACTTAGTACCCTGTTTTTCAAAAATTTTCCCCCGGACCCCACTGGTTTTGGACCCCCCCCCCCCCCGAACGAAATTCCTGGCTACGCCACTGCTGAAGGTTGATCGGGAGAAATGTATTTCCCGCCGTAACGACCTCAAATCCGTGAGACGCGAATTTCACCTCCGCCCTTACGGTGGAAGCACGCTGGTTATATGAGCCAAAACAAATACTAAATTACACATTTTTATTAATTTGGCTTAAAAATTCTGCTTTCGCTGACGAAATGGGATACCCATACAAAACAAAAATTAATGTACTGAATATGCAGATTATTCCACGAATATACTTTCAACGAACGCATTTGTCCAGCCAACATCAACGCCATTTGTAGGGAAATACAGCATTTTGACTTTAATTAAGGCAGTAATTCGCTAATAACTTTAAGAAATCTATATGTAAGATGTTTTTCTGTCTGTCTGTCTGTCTGTCTTTTATACAAATCTACAGTTATACTCCGATCGTGCTGAGATTTTGCAGACTAATACTTCAAGACGGGAGAAAAATTGTAGGCTATTTTAAAAAGATCTCAGGGCCCCAAAAGGTCACAGAAAGGGGCCCTTTGGTAGTCTACGCTACGTTAGGGTGACCAACTCTCCCGTATTTCCCGGGATCTCCCGTATTTGACCCTATTTTCTCACCATCTCCCGTCTCCCGTATTTTTTGTCTCTTTGGGTGAATTTCTCCCGTATTTTTTCGTCAAGCAAAATCATTCAGTTTCAATCATTTAAATCTTGCGCAGACGGTCGAAATTCGTTTAAACGTTCGAGATCAGACGCAAATGATTCTATATCGAGTTTTTTATATCGATTATCTCGTTTAGAAATGACCAACCAATGAGTTTAAATCTCCTTATCTGTTAAACCTTTCTATCTTTCGTTTTTTGTGTTTCTCAGCTGGTGGTGCTTTGGCGTCATTTGGTTTCAACTCTACATCAACTGTGAGCCGTATAGGGGAAAAGGTTTTTAATGCAATAATGGGCAGTGATGACGAAGCTACAACGCCACCAAAAAAGAAAATGAAGTATATGTGTACATATCTTTCGAAATGGGAATGTGTATATTCCTGGGTTGGACCTACACCGTCCAATGTTTTTACAAGCACTGCATTGTAAATTTGCCGTTTGAAAAACTCCCTTATTTTTGGTCAAGTATATAGAAATCTCCCTTATTTTCTTCAAATATAGTTGGTCACCCTACGCTACGTGTGTATTGGGTTTTGTGTAGTGGTTTCTCTTCTTGGTTTTTAAAATTACTTCCGCGCAAGATAGAGGGTTGGGATTTTTTATCAAATGGCTAAAGGAATGAAGTTTATAATTCCTTCAATCAATTTTCTTTTCCAATACGTATTTGTCTGAAAACCACGTTTTTAGTTGCAATAGCGCGCATTTTTCTCTGAAATCAACAATAGCATATTTCCCTGACTACCAGATTTTGGTCTTTAGCCTATTTTAACTTAACTAGGTGACCCGTGCGAAAATTTCGCACTTTCACGCTATCAGGGAATAAGTATGTTAAGGAAACGGTGTAATTGAGTTTTAAATAGAGAGGAAGGTGTATCATAAAGTACCTTCTTTATACTTGTTTTCTTGTAAAAATATACAAAACATATGAATACAATACTACAGGCAAGAGAGTTCATCGAAACTTTTAATTCAAATTAATGAGTAAATAGTGAAATTTGAGATTGAGATTGTATTGTTCGTCAGAAGCCGGTGATTCAACGTTTAAAATGATACCTCATTTATCAATGTAGGTGCAGTATTAACGGAGCACATACGGAATGACAGAAAAAGACCTTTCTGTAATAATATATATGATATTGCTTAGTTAAGCTGATTAGGAATGCTAAGAATTGGGTTTTGTGCAGTGTTTTGTTTGTTTGGGTTTTTTAAAAACTAATTTCACTCAAGATAGTGAGTAAAAGTCTATTTTATCAGATTCCCGAAAGAATGAAGTTACTCAATTCTTCAATCGAATCTTCTCTCATATGATGAGTTACGAAGGAAGTTTAATGTGTAATGTAGATGTAAGATGTAGAATGTAAAGCGATGTAAGATGTAAATCTTACATCGCTTTACATTCTACATTCTTAAGATGTAAATCTTACATCGCTACTGTAGCAAGAATTTGGAATACTCTCCCAAAAGATACAAAAACATGTAATTCTGTACCCTGTTTTAAAAGGTAATTATTTAAATCCATAATCACGAAAATATGTTGAGGGAGAAAGTGAAAATGGAAATTATTGTTGTAACACTGGTCAATTTTAATTTTTTTTGCGAAAACACTTTCTTGTATTTTTTGTGCAAATTTATTATTATTATGTATATTTTTGTGTAAAAAATGTCTTGTAAGCATTATTTTATTTTTTTACTTATGTCTTATGTAAATGATAATAAAATACTTAGGTGTCTGAAAGACCGATAAGGGTCTACGACAATAAACGTTTTATTATTATTATTAATCCCGAGCACCGCCGAGTGATTCAGCTATTAAGCTATTCAGCTATATTGATTCCTATATTTTATTTTTATTCAATTTCCCAGGACCTTTCGCTTCTTATAAACAGTTTTTAGTAAAACCTTATACTTTAGACTTTCTCGTTCAAGTTGATATTTTTCTACTGTAACCCGCGCATTCCCCACAAGAGCTCATGTTAAAATCTCCACTTTCAAGGCTGAACTACAGTAAAACTAGTCTGGAAACCATATTTTTTCGTCTCCTTTCATAAAACGCACTTCAAAGATGCTACACTTGAGTTTTCAGTATTTCTGGTATAAGTGAGCCTGAGGCCAAAGCCACCTTTAACCTTAGTGTTAAAGTGGCTTCGATGATCACAGTTTCCTCGCCGAAGTTGAAGAGAGAAGAAACGGCATTGGATGGGAAAACAAATCGGTTTCCGCGTCACCGGTGTCCGTCGGAATCGACGAGGGGAGGTATTATTATTTGTTCCCCCACATGGAAAGGGTGTTTAATGACCCCTAAAATCCTTGCTCCGCGGGGCGTGGGAATATATCTCCCTCCACGCACTGCATATAAAGTGATAGACCGTCGTCGCCATTGACCTCCAGCCGGCAGAGTCGCTTCGAGAATGCGAAATGGAATCCTGAAATGCGAAACGGGACTGAAGGCCGGTTTGGCTGGGATTTCGCCGGGATGAGGGGCCATACGTAATTGAGCGTCTCTTGCAGCGCCAATGCAGAGGTCGTTCGAATAGCCACCTTTTCGATTCGTCTCACCTCGGGGTCAAGAGGGGTCCATTTATCGATTATTTATTACTAGTTGAAAATCCTGATGAAACAGGTTAAAATATTGTCGCAACAGCCAAGGTTTAATGAATAAAGTAAATAATTAAATAGAAAGTATTTTTTTTATATTAAAACAATATATATATATAACTTCTTGGAGAATCACTCGAGTGATAAATATAAAATATGCTAAGAGGGTGGTCGATAAAAATGTAGAAACAAGCGAAAGACACAAATTAAAACTTCCAATATTTCGGTGGGATTGGCATCCACCTTTCTCATGGTAAGGAGTAGGAAGGTTCTCATTCCTACTCCTTAGGTAGGTAGGGAAGGTTCTCATTCCTACTCCTTACCTTGAGAAAAGTGGATGCCAATCCCACGGAAATATTGGAAGTTTTAATTTGTGTCTTTCGCTTGTGTCTATATTATAATACGTATCTAAATATCGGAGATTTCTTTGCAAACAGCATTTTTGGTGAAGCAGGGTCAGCTGTAACTATCAATAAGCAGTTTCCCTTGCGTGTATTTTGAAAAATGCATACGCCCATGCCATGTATCAGTTAGTGGAGAACTTATATGGGAGCTCAGTTGCCATATATTGGCGCACATCTTGATCACTACGCCTAGCAACTGAATATACGTACGTACGCGAAGCGTTTTATACAGTAGATTATCGATTCATCGAGTCTGTTCGATTAACTTTTCCATCTGCCATACACAGTCGTTCGCGGTGATTCATTAGAAGACGGCTATCGGAGCTTTCCATTCACCCTAGAACGAGATTCACTGCGTAATACAACACCACACTTGATTTACAGGAGTAAGGAAAGGGAATTACGGAATAAATAATTAAAACAGAGCCTGTTTTATAGGCTTAAAACCAATTACTAAGTTCATTTTATCGTGCCTCCTCTGAAAAGAAACGATGTACCTAATGAATACCTAAGCATGGTCTATTTGACATGAAGAAGCTGTGTATAGATGGCTCACTAGTTTTGACATCAATTATGTGATGACAAGCGTAGCAAGAATCTATTCCGCTTACTGAGACTATTTGAAATCGTCTAAGAAAACTTAGTAATGGAAGTAAAGAGAGACGTGGCACAGTCATTGATGATTCAAATTTTTGACGTATTTGTATCGCTCTTAAAAGTGAAAATCTCTCTTTAAGATCAATTTTTTCCGTAAAAAAAAACAAACGTATTTGCCACTCCTCGTTTGCGATGGAAAACATGCTTCAACAATCAGCATACCTTGGCTATACATCGAGCATACTTACCAAAGGAAAAGTGAAAAATGTAAAGGTACCTATATAACAGTTGAAGAATTAATATATTTGCGGTCTTAGACTATAAATGATGACCTAAACAAGTGCCGGTCCATTTGTCCCATATGCATGACATGATTCAATACGCTCTCCCGCGTAACACCGACTTCATTTGGTTTAATGTTTACAGCATATTGTATACACATCAGAATATGTATATTTATATTTATAGCATGGCGCATATTTATGGTACAACCATTTTGGTAACAAAACTATTTAACATACTTTCAACGATGCTGACTCCATTTTCTTCAATTATTCAGCGAAGATAACAATGACTGTTATATAGCAGACAATCGTCAGTCAGAACATGTCAAGTAATTGAAATATGTTGATGATTGGAAAACTCCCAGTAGCACAGAAGAACGAATAGTAACCAATGATGATGATATCAGTGTCCTACATGTATTCCCTATAAAATACGATGAAGAAAGCGAAATATCGGAGAATGCAGTGATAGCATGTGAACGGCGTAGCCGCCGCTTGGCAGTGGGCTGCGGTCCCGTACCAGAACAGAACATGCAAATCCATCGCAGTGTGTCGAGATGCATGGTGAGTGGGAAATTCGATAGAGATCTTTGCCGCCAATCCAGCTCTGGTCCAATGTGCCCGCGATAAAATCGCTAACCCCGTTTGCTTAATGAACTCCTGTTCCCGGTGCACCTCAGAGGTTTCTTTAAGAGCTTTGGGTTTCATTCCGCACTCTAAATAATCCGTTTTCGTCTTGCGAATGTGCATGGAAGAAAGCTCTTTGGCGGTCGTGAATTAATCACAAGGTGTAGAAAAAATGTGTGTGCCGTGCTTCTGGGAAAATTGTTTCACAATATTATTTAAATTCGACACAACTGATTAAATATAATTCAGTGCGAAAAGTATTTTCCTTTTCATCAAACATGTGCTTTTGATGTACCAAATCTGATCACAAATCTTTATTTTATTTATGACCACGGATGATTATTATTTCATACCTTTATGATAATTTATTTATTTAACTCTGCCGGAGTCAAAGAAATTCACTCGTAATTTATCGCTATTTTAAATTTTTCCAGGCATCAAAGAAAACGGCTTTTATCGTATCTTCATCACCGTGGGACTTATATATTATTCTGCGAGAAGGGCAACCTTCGGTAGAAACTATTTTCCCAATTGAATTAGAACAACCAAAACGAAATAGAAAGAAAAAAGAGAGAAAGGATGTTCTCAAAGAGACTGACTAAATTATTTTCTGAATGAGAAGGTGATCGAAAGAATCATTTCGGAGCCTTTATGGCTTACCTTATACTTGCTCTACTCTTGCTCTTGCTCTAACTAATACTTATTCTACTCTTGCTCTAACATACACTTGCTCCACTCTTGCTCTTGCTGTAACTTATACTCTGCTCGCTCTACCTTGCACTTGCTCTTGGTTATACTTGCCAATTTTATAAATTGAAAGTTGAGAGATTTTTAAATTAAGGGGAAGAGCTTCATAGTTTATTTTTTAAATCAACATACACTCCATTGAAACGGTGGTAATTTCTATAAATGATAGGTGATTACCGCATACTTCGGAGGAAACTACGTGATACCAATTATTGAACAACCAATTCTCAATTTCCGACTTCATTTAATAGTAGGTATGTATCCCTAATATCTACCAAGAAATAAATACCCTAAAACCAAGGACAAATATTTTAACCAATTTCCTTTTATAGAGATTTCATTGTACATTTTAAAAATAAAAGAACTACCCCACCTTCAATGAAATTTCAAATTGCCAAAAAATTAAGGATAAAAGCTGCGAACCTACTGAACAATTAAGCGAAGTGAAGCAATTTAAAAATAAATACAATCTTTTATTAAAATTTATGGGGCGTATTATAATACAACTTCAATTCCTCAAATGTAACAATTTTGAAACAAATAACGTGGCTGCGAACAGGGAAATTTTAAGGAGCCCAAACGCTGACATGTAAAAGGCTGCCATCTAAAGCGAAATGCGTCTGAACTTCAACAATGGCCTTGACATGAAAACGGAGAACTATTCTCCCGGACAACACTAAACAAAGACAAGATGGCGAACGTAAAAGCCAGTCATTGAAACGCTAAGTTAACAAAGCGGAAAGTAAAGCACAGGTGTTTTCTTGATAAGAAGACATTTTCATCCGTGTCGCTTTCTAAGTAGCCAACCTTACGTCCTAGCGTCTAGAAGGGACTAATCAGTGCCTTGTCTTTCCACCAATATTGTATTGCATTGTATTTACGCCAATACTCAAGATGGTACGCCATTAATTAGATGTGTGGCTAAATATTTTCAGCTTGGTATGACACATGTCATGATTATTTAGGGTTTAAACATTCTCAGATGGTCACTCTACATGTGACAATACTTCAATTGATAGTGACTATGACTAAGACAAAATTTCATTCAAGCCACATTAAACGTCTTAATCCCAATTTCTACCCTCTGACGTCACTTAAAAAGTAAAAAATTGGCTCAGCTGCAAACACTTTTTGCTTTGACGTTTTTTTGAATGGCACTGAAAAATGAGATCTACTTGTCACTTAGGATAAACCTCCCATAGTGAAATTGAGATAATTCAAATAATTAATTAATGAAAGTCAAAATTCTGAAGACTTTCGTAAATTTTCGTCAAAATCCCGTGGAGATCTGATCTCACACGATATCCTTTTATTCGTCATTGACGGCAACTGACAAAGAATCCACTTCATGAAAATTCAAAAGTAATATTCCTAATGAAGAAAGAAGAGATTTCACGAGTTTCAACGACTTTACTCCCACTATATTTCACAAAAGGATTAAAATGCATATCTCCTGTGGGCACCGAAAGATAGCGCTCCACTCACTACGCGGATATGTTGTATTGGAGAGCCACCACATTGTGCTTAGCCGCTGCATTGTTCGCCGGCTTCCCCGATGCTATCACCGCAGCAGCAGGATGGTTGTAAATTCACGAGGGATTGAAGCTTCCCCCCTGAACTGCCGTGACTCCTCCATTATTACACTGACTCATTCAAAGCCGTTTTGGAATAATGTTGGGCTGTCGTGACCAACATAGCAATTTTTCGTGAGGAATGGTTGCGCAAAAAGGGATTGGCGAAACTTTCTACACCATGAATAGTGATTAACGGCTAACTCAACATATAAAGAGGAAGGACACTGTGCAAATCTGTTTCCTATCGCTCTTGCCAACATTCGCGGTGAAATATTGGAATCAACGGGCAGTCGATGAACCGATATTGCTCTCCTAATAGGTGGGTTGCGATAGTTCTGGATACATTTCCACACGCGATTCCGCTGTAAGCGAAAATCGGAGTGACTAGTCTCGAAAGTAAGCCTTTATTTTTAGACTAAATGGATATCCCAATGGAATCCTAACGTGGGGCTGAAGTAAAATATGCGCAGTAAAGCAATACGATTAGCCACAAGGTTTTGGAGCCGAGGTGGTAGTGGCTCAGGCGCCAGATCTGGTTTATTTCTTAGCTCCGGATCCAGCTCCGGTCCGGCTCCGGTCCGGCTCCGGTCAAACTATTCGTTATAATATAATGATATTATTTTACCATTTTTATACTAAAAGATTCTCAGGGTGTTCATATAAAAATACAAACTTTGTTCCGCGTGCTAATCCAACTTGAATTTATTTCTTTTAAAAAATCGTCAATAATTTACACAAATCAATACTTAGTTACAAGAAATTGTTGGATTCACACTCACGTTTTGTTTTTTTGTGAAAATATGAGGACACAGCATTATCTACCTCCATCAAAAGAACTCATTATTGATTTATAAATTCTCAGCACATGCAATGATTGCAGGAACGAAATTTAACCAATCTATCACAGTGTGGCGCAGATACCCGCATCATTGAATTATTAGAACATCGGCGGCTGTAGCCGGATCGGGATAATTATAAATTTACGAACTCCAACTCCAGCTCTGAATCCGGCAAATTGTATGCATAGAGGCCAAATGCGACAATAGATGTAATATTTTTTGCGCAATCCACTATCTTCTTAGCCAGTTCGTTGACAATTAAGCAGTGGTAAAAGACAAGTGAAAATGACCTCTAAAGAGAAACTCTTACATGCCCAACAAGAGAAAAATGTCTCATTTTCATGTTTTGAGGCTAATAAAAATATTTATGGACTCAAACCCAAGTTCAACGAACGAAAAAGCGCAATATTTACCCAATGAGTTTGAATGTATATGCTTTGGCACGAACTGATGTAATAGCTTTGCAATATTTCTCTCATAATGGTTCAATGTGTGAGAGATGATTTCAGGGATAACATCGATTTAATGGTTGAAGACGTAAATGTGCGCTTTCTATTGCATGCCGGTGATGCTGAATCGTTGCCTGAGAGTCCACAGAATGTACAGGAACTCCTGAATAACTTCTATGAAGCAACAGGGAGAATGAATTTGAGGGAAAATGCGTCAAAGACCGAAGTAGGTAGTAGTTTTTGATAGGCAGAGAGGGATGAATTATTGTATGATGAGGGTAAATGATGAAATACTTAGGAAAGTGGACGATTTTGTGTATCTTGGCTGAATGTGTTTACGAAAGGAAGAAGGATGGATGAAGAGGTTTAGAAGGCGTGCAAATACAGTAAGGAAAGTCTTTGGTAGCATGTGGAGCATATCAAGGAATGAGTGTTTGTCTGGGAAAGCGAAAAAAGCAGTTTACAAAAGTGTTTTCCTCCCGAGGTTATTACACATAAGGTATCACAAGCTAAATTCACTGGTAACGGGGTACCTGAGAAGAGCTTGCGGTAAAAGTAGGAGCATTCTATCAGATGAATTTTTTTTTATTGAAATTGGTTGACTCAAATTAAAGATAATTGATTCTTCTTAAATTCGAATGGACTATTCTTTTTTAACATACAACAGCTCTATAACTACATATCTATGTCTAGGGCGGTGCTACACGACCATGAGCCGCCGTCGAAGAACGCTAAAATCCTTAATCTACTACTACTCTCTATATTCTAGCTCCATGTAAAACAATCCACTAATATCCCTGACATAATGACAGTATTAATAAATCATGTTTACAAGTACATATTATAAACCTTTATTGTGATTTTATATTTAAAAGCAAACACTAGGAGATTTCTAATCTTTCATAGAGGTTTACAATGAATCGGGCGGCTTTGTTCTATTCGGGTGTACTTGTGTGCTATAACCATTCGCGTCTCAAAAGATAGTCCTTAAGTCGCACACCAAACCGTTTTGAACATCTCGGCAACGTAGGTAGGCTGATTCGAGGCTGAAGGAGATAGTACGGACCTTGAGAAATAGCTCTTGACACTGTGGAAGCCGCGGACTTCCTTGGACGCCCAGCAGATGCCTTTTGTTTCCGCCGCCTCCTGTAAAACGTCGTCATTACGGGCTGATAAATTTTTCATGAACTCCAAGTGGGATATCTCCAGGGAGGTGAAAATGACGTTAAGCAATTTTCAACTCACTTAAAACGATAAAAATCCCAAACATTTGCACGTTGCTGCTTTGAATTTTTCATGAAAGATTTTTTGGTTACGGACGGGATATCAAATTGAATAGTTTGCGTAAGGGATGAGGAGCCAAGATGTTTTCACGGTCACTTACTTGGAAAAACCGGTGACCATAGCGCGGGCATTCTCGCGGCCAGATGGGCGCGTTTTGTGTGGATTCTTCCCAGCGAAAAAAAATTCGCGCCTGAAAAATCACATCCATAATTCAAACTCTGTAAAAAATGTATTCCAACGCGTGAAGTGGCTTTAGCCGGAAGATTAACTCCAGTGCGCTGAAACCGTCGTTAGCACTCCCCTTACGCTATCACAATTTCATTTATGCAAGCATTGAATGTTTTTCGAGCCGACTTACCCGCACCCTCATCAGCCACTCGTTAATTTCAATACGTGCATTAACTTGCATTAGTAGACCTCGGTGATTTCTCATTCCCAACCATTTCTTACTACCCCCTCAAATACTCATGAAAATGTCCCACCTGACTGGAAGAACGCTAAACAACTGCAGTTTTTCCCTTCGTCTTTGCGTACCTTCGTTTATTCCTTCAACAAATAAACTCATTCCCGACTTATCAATTTGTCTGCCATGGCCTCTGATGAGCGATCAATCGTATGTTTACGAGCATTATTCCTCGACTCTCCAAGTCTTGCTTTCGGTGAGCAGCTTTATTTATTTAATTCTTAGGCCCGATTTTTTCATCTTCCAACAATTGTCCTGCAAATACGAATATGTGGCCAACAAAACCACAGTAGCGTGTATTGTCGGCAGGGTATGCAGGTATATCCTGCAGTTATGTATTCGACCAATAGCAACGTCTTTTACATTCACGGGCGAAAGGAAAGCAACAACATGTGAAGATTCAGTACTCTCTCTTCCTAAACGCACGTAAATATTGGTTGAAAATTAAAGTTGCTGTAGAAAAATTATATGCATTCTAGTTGTTGATTCCGAGTACCGATTTTGACGAAATTCACGAACCTACACTACCCTCGGATGAAAACATCGGGTGTTAATTAAGCCTGAATCACACGATCACTTTTTTCCGTCCCTTTTCGGGGATAATAATAATGACAGCTCAAACGATAACTTAAAAATGAACGTTTACGCGATCACTTTCAGGGGTAACGTCAATGATTGGGACCCCTATCACTTATTCGTCATTTGAGCATGTCCTTTTTTCCGTCCCTGAAGACGTAGGTGACACCGTCATTCGACCAATCAGAGTGCACGAGCGCAAAGAACGAGTGTTGCGCGCTACGCGTTGCTTTCAATCAAAATAACATAATAAACATTAGAGAACCGCGGAACGTTAGTTTAAATGTCTCGTAATGCATCGTATTCGTGGAAGCGACTAAAGCTCTCATAGAAAAGGGAAAATACGACCACCTTTACAATAATAAATCAGCTCATTCCCATTAAAAAGTTTGAAGGATAAAGAGCTCGAATGAAATAGTGGCGAGTGTGGAATCTTTCCGTTCTGGAAAAACGACGCAAGACGTGAAGGCGAAAAGGAGGAATACCTTGCGTAATCAGTTCTCGGTGCAGAAGAGAGCGAATAGAGTCTCCAATGAAGTGCGGATGTTCCACAGTTGATATCATACACATATGATATTGACTGTGGGACTGTGGAATGAATAAATTAAAGTTTACCAATAAGTCTTTGGGTTGATGGCATCTCGTAGCATTCATAAAATAACAGTATTAGTAATATTAACCACTAGATGAGTCTATAGCATTGTTCTGCATGTTGGCATGTTCATTTACGTATCACTCTCCCAGTTTCTTGTTAGACTGCGCACTGTTATCCTTATTTGTTACCTAGTAAGTAACCTAGTAATCCTATCCTTATATGTTACCTAATATTAGCAGCACGCCGTGCATGTTTTCTACATAAGTCCTGAGTCTCTTTCCATTTGTGTAGTAGCAAAATACATATATATTAACGGTCCCTCTCCATTGTGATAATATCTGTAGTGTAGTGCATGCTTGTGAGGCTTCGTCTCGTGACAAGCATTTGCGATTTATGCTAATATAAAAAAGTCGTAGTTACATTAACTTTAGGGTATGGTGTAATGCATGTTGGTGAATACTCACCCCCTGCCACCCACCCCTGAGGTGGCCTGCAGGGTATTTTGTAGATGTTCTCATGACTGCTTCTTGGCCTGCGCCTAGCGGCCGAGGGAGCGTGCGAGGTTCTGACTTGTGCTGGGACGAGTGCAGCATGCCTGGTGTGGAATCACCCCGTGCCACACACCCTAGTGGTGGCTTGCACGGTACTTCGTAGATGTAGGCATTGGGTTCATCATTATAAACTTGTTTTAGTGCCTAAACGATATGACATCAGGCATACAAGACTAAAGTTCGCTACCGTAAATAATATGCTAAATACGCAAATTAACTATCGGTTAGACAGAAATAGCAAATTTAACGGCTGAAATGCAGTTGCCTATATTTTACAGTATATTATATTTACAGTATATGTTGAATTTATCATGTTTTTCTAGGTTTATGAACCTACATTTAGGTAGGTACCATAACAGTTTACTTTTTTTGAGAAAACATACCTAAAGCTCCCAAAAAGAGCATCGTCCCTTTGACCAAATCAAACTAGAAAGAATGATGTAATGACCTGTTAATTAGTAATAAAATTGTAATAAATTACTAATATTCAATACCATACTTAATTATACTGAAATAACAATAGCTGATTACTTACGAATAGTCACAATAAAGGTTTAATGCATAATACGACTAATCTTGGGTGAATGAGAAAAGAAAATCGTGGGTGCGGAAATGGTGGTGATTCCAGTTAGAGCGCAAATGATCGCCTGTGATACAGGATTAAATGATGGCTTCAAGTGTCACTTATTTCCCTCTCTCATTCGAGCGATTGCTAAAAGCGTAAATGATCCCTGACAAGGGACGGAAAAAAAGATCGCGTGATTCAGGAATTACGCGCGACAATAAATTTACGATGATAGATACTTAATATGTATTATTCAACATAATTTTTCAAAAAGTGATCTCAGATTAATACAGAACAAAATGTTGACTCACAGCATGAAAGGAATCCGTTTGGTTTACTCGGTAAAAATGGAGAAAACGGGGAAGACAAAGCGAATGGCAGTATTTACCATAGTGGACAGTATTCGCTTGACTGTCAATGCATATAAGTATCTAAAAACGAATCCAGTAATTCTACAACAGGGACAGAGAAAAAGGAGGCGTAGGCAGCAAAATTTACTCATAGAATCATTTAGTTTCATATTTTTGTACAACATACGAATATATATTACGTACAAGTATTAGGGAATTTTAAAATTTTAAAAATGTAAAGTTAATAAAGTTAAAGTTGTTATAATTAGTTGTTTTAAGTTCATGTAAAGTTTGTAAATATTGATTCATGTTTGCTAGGACTTATCCTCCCAACAACATGTTATCGATCGGTCAATGATCCGGATAAGATGTCGAGAAATTTTCCGGCAAGAAAGGATTTTAGAGATTATTTTACTGTTTATGAATGTCTTGTCGGGACATTCATAAACAGTAAAATAAGAGTTTTTTTGTGTGCAATGGTGTTGGCAGGATAACTTTAACTGTCTGTAGGTGGAAAAACAGGGCCTTAATCTTTCAACAATCCCAAAAATAGACATCTCATACTGGTCTTTGGATCGGCAGCATACAGCAATAGCATACGAACACGAGCGATCGATTAGCAATTAATAATCTTTTTCTTCCAGCGTCATTTCACAATTTAGTATTGCTTTCGGCAACCATGTTTTTTTATTCATTTTTCATCAAGCTCGAATACAGTTACCTCATAGGGACCTTTACAAAGGCTGCTTATAGCAATGACATACTTACGAATAAAAACACACATGTTTGGGATGGCGAATAAAATTCCACCCAGGCAGAACTCGAAACCATGACCTCAAGATTAGCGGGCGGCTTAACCCCCTACCACCACCACCACCACCGCAGCCGACGATCCTTTTTGGACTTCCACAAAATATCCTCAGAATCGCATATCAACTATCTCCTGTTGTTTCACCATCATTCCTACTAGGCTTCTCACCCGTGATTAAAGAGTCAGACTCTACATTGTGATTTATACGGAAACCCAGTCTTTGTTGGAGCATTAATTTTTAACATTTTTTCCTCTGTCTTAATCGCATTTGCTATCAGTATCAATATAATAAGCCACAATCCGAAAAACAGCAATAAAGCAGGACACCAGCCATTTAATGTTCGCGACCTCGAACAATGGTCGCTCGGCGCCACCTTCTTCCTGAATTTTTGTGATGTAATTCAAAAGCTCTACTTCCTCCCAGCCAATTAAAATATAATGATTTAGCTTATTTCCATGGTACTTTAAGCTTCAGTTTTCCGTACCAACATCTTTCCTCTCCATCCTCGGTTCTTTTTTATTTATGATGGCAGCATACACGCATCACTTGGCTTAGATTATCATTGAACTTCGCTGTGAGTTAAATCACAGCAGGCAGCACGCTGAAGGGATTTCACGCGCGTCTGAAACTAGTGCAGGGATGATTGAGCAACTATTCCAGCATTGGATCCCGCAAGTGGGGTCAGGAAGGGAAAGGGGGGAACGCCATCTAACAATCGGCTGGCTTGCACACTATTTTCTATTTAATTATTTACTTCACATTACTTTTTTGCTATTTCGCCAATATTTAAGCCTGTTTCAGCAGGAGTATTATATCAACCAGTATAATAAAGTTCAACAGAGGTAGCGCGACGAACTTCAGAAGAAGCCATTCCGCCGTATAGAGATTCAGTCCCCAGAATATTATGATTTCCGCATGAGAATTGTGAGACTGGACGGATATTTTAACGGAGTTCATGTGTTTCTTGCTTTAAAGTGAAATAAGTATATGAGGTACGTAAAAACTTATTCGTGTTTCATTATATGTATATACATTTGTACTCCGTGCCCCTCCAATCAGATGCCGAGGCAGAACCGAGATTCCGCAAGTGGCCACAGCGTCTCCCACATGCAAAAGCAGTCGGCCCGCATGCGATGGCTGGGGTCTGCATTTCGAGAACGCGGTGGCATCGCAGGGATAATGAGGTGAACGCGCTTCGGCAATGCACAAACAAATGAAATAGGGCCAAAGAGGGGCGGATGGCGGACGGCGCCAGTGTGCTCCAGCGCCAATGGGCGGACGACTAGTAGTGCACGACTTTCCGATCGGATTTCAGAGCAATCGCTTGAGGTTATTTAAGCGATATTTTTCTCTTCCCTATCTTCACAACATAGAGCTGGTTTCCAATAATAATACCCATCACACGCCCTTACGGCGACACGCGAGGTAGTAAGGAAATGTAATATCCCTGTCCACTTTGCATTAATTGTTTTCAATGGTAAATTGTTCAAAAAGTATCGTGTTTCGTCGATTTACATGAACCTTTAATGTATGGGGGCAAGGGCCTAGCCATGTTGAAAACCGGTTCCCATCAGAACACCGAAGTTAAGCAACGTTGGGCCAGGACAGAGGTTGGATGGGTGACCCTCCTCCATACCTGCACCAGGCATGGATGGAGAGGATAGTACTCCCTCCAGACCACCGGGAGGCCGGTGGGAGAAATACCCAGACCGGGAGAGTTAGAGGGAGTACACCCTCCATTCCTGGTACTGGGGCGAGGCGGAGGAGTTCAATCCTCTATACTTCTACCGTGGTGCTCAGTTAGCTCATTTTTTTATTTTTGGTAGCTAGCTACTTTAGCAATGAATCGTTGAAGTTTTGTGATGGTAATTTTTCTTTTGAGGGAGAGAATAATTTTTATGTGTAATCGTATTCGCTTTATGCATCGAAGTCTCGCAGTATCCGAGGCTGGGAGGACGGTGGTTTTAGATCGGCGTGCGATCCACCACTCATGCATCAATTAAATTCAGCGGTCTGCTTTACATAAAAAAAAACAAGGAATTAGAAATAAAAAAATCGCAACGATGTTGCTGTGACGATGTGTCCATATCGATGAATCCCAAAATGTATTCCAATATTTGATAAGGCACTGGAAGAAGCGGGTTAAAAAAATTCATTTTTTTATCCAAAAACGACTGCTCAAGCATAAAATGTTGAATGCCTCAAGAGATCTGCTAAGTGCCGCAATAAAAAGCAACGATGCAAGGTATGCCTTCATCTTGAGTCCCGCCTTACGAATTAATGTGGCGGAAGTCCTACTTGGAAGGAGAAAATGCTTGTATGATCCATTGAAAGCAATCGCGGAAAAATAGCAGCCACATACTCTGTGCTGTGAGATATAGGTCTAAGGTATAGTTGCTAGAAGTTCTTAACTTTGTCTTGTTTAAAACTGGGCGATAATTTGGCACCGTTTGAATAATGGAGGTGGTAATATCGCAAGAGAGGCTACTAAAAAAACCTCAGCTGTGTTGGCATTTTCAGTGTATGGTGTTAAACAAATAAGCCAAGTTAAATCCTAAAATATATATGCAATTAGTTAACTTTATTTCTCTCCTAGTTTCTTTTATGAATAAACCAATCATTACTGATGAGTTCATTCATGAATGAAAACAATTGCTCTTACGATTTGAAATTATTATGTTTGCATCATGCTTTCCAGGGCAGCTTACATTTTAAAATATAATTTAGGTCTCTTTGATGACTCGAGACACATCTTGCTCAAACTAAGTACCTTAAACGCAAAACTTAATGTAAATAATCTCATTATCTGAATCCAAATATTTTTTTGACTAGCTAAACTAGTAAAACGCTGTTAACTAACGAACAGAGCCGACTGATCATGAAAATAACCAGAATGCATGAGAATAAACTTTCAGGTTAATCGACAAAGGGTTATGATTTTTGAAGTTTGCCATTGGAAACCATCGATTTCTAATGGACATGGATATTAACACCTATTAACATCGTGTTCCACCGAATCATGGGGTTTTTAGGATTATTAGGAAGATAAGGAAAAGGGGAAAGGCAATTGGTAGAAGGATGAAAGGTGAAATGTGGGTTTAAGGGGTGCCTTGGTAACTCGCTGCGACGTCATTGGTGTGAAGAGTATTACATTAAAATTATTGAACTTAACACCAAATCTCATTTCTAGTCAACTATTTTTTCCGTTTTTTTGCAATAATATTTATTATTCTCAATGCAATTATTATTAACTGTTCAATTACCTTCTCTTAAGCCTTTGTGGCGACTTTCAGATAATTATGTAGATGGAGATACATATATGCACTGTAATGGACAGGTTAGAATCAAATATAGAAATTCCTTGTAGGGGTTTAGATTTGGACGAAAATATTTCTAAAAAAAATTCAAAGGGACCTCCAGGTATGATAAAAAATATTAAATTCAGCCAAGGAATCCACTTATTACCTTAACATATTTCACTTTCATTAGCTGATGGGAGTATAAATAAAATGGCCCAAGTAATGTTATTGGGTAAATATGAGTATAACTGTGATTGAGTAACTCAAGCAGATTTTACGTTAATTTTAAATCATTTACATAAGTCCAGTTAAAAGGGAATTCAATTGGCTCACTGAAACCAATTTAACCGAATTAAATCCAAATTTACCCTGCGCTAAGTGTCATTGACGATGCATCGGATTTATAAATCCTACCTTAATTTATCCAGCAAAACATGCTTTACGATAATTTACCTCTATTAATTGGTTTTCCGGTGAGTATATTTAATGGTTTTACCTAAATTGATTCTATTGGTCAACCAGATATTCAAGGTACAACGAAATCTAACGTTTATAGAATTTAAAAGGTTATTTTGGTTACCGGATTTCGAAAACCATATGGCACAGTTGGCGTTGAACTCTCCGCTGCTGATTTTCAGGCGTTGAACTCACCGGCACCGCCCTAACGACACGGATTCGGGAAAGGACAGGAGTTGCCGGGTAGTAACATAAGAGCAAAGCAAAGCTATACGCGTGCCCGAGGAATAGGCAATATTGATACTATAAAGGCCGTTTTACACGGCGAATGATCTTGCGAATAATCATTCGAATGATCATGCGCATTATATTATATTATATCATGTCATACGATATCATATCATATCATAATATATTATATTATATTGTTATAACAGCATTTGAGCCCAATGTAATTATATTCTAACGTTAATTTTTAGCTTGCGTTAAACAATCTGGTTTTTCCAGCTTGGGTACAAGGAACAGTCTTTAGTTTCATCTTTTTCCTTTATAACACTTCGTGATGAACTCCGTAAGCATCCTCATTAACAACTCCAATAAATAAAATTAAGGCGTTAACTTATCCGTATGATCTTCTGCTATTCCACCGCATTTCCTCGCGTCTCGTGGAATACAGGTATGGGTACCAAACAATGTACTCTCCAAGATTACTAGTTGCGTGGATCGGTCGTCATGCAGTTTAATTAGTCATTCCTAAGCCCCTCCATACCGCTTCAGGCTACCGGGCCCCTGGTCCTAGCAAGACTTCCTGTTCCGCCGACCAAAGCTGGATAGCAAGTCGAAAGAAAAACTCTCTTCTACCGGTAGTATTTTTTGTGTTACAGATCACATGTTAACGAAGTGATCCCAATCTTTTCTCCGAGATTAAATGAGTCACGATTCCATCCAGAGTCATGCACGCTCCACACGTTTTAAAACTACACTCTCTCTCTCTCTCATGCGGCTTGGACATAAATCAGCATGATAAAAGATATCATCATTAACCACTTGTGATTTTTTCTGGTATATTTATATGTGCGCCAGAACTTGGTGGCAATTGACTACGCAGATCGTGACTTCATGGAGAATAAATTATGCCTGGGTGGTGATACAAAGAGACCGGGTGTCCCTCCAGAGGTCACCATCAGTTCCTCTGTCCGCTCATCACATCCGGTTTCACCTACCCTCACCTCAAGCTCTCCAGAAGAGGGTGCCACCAATTTCTGCGACATCAGCACACGTGCGTATGAATTTCATAGTCGGATTATAAATATTCTCATTCTACTGGCTTTATTAAGAATCATTCACCCCTAGATTTTATGAAAGGTGACTTCTCCTTTCAAAGATTTCATCAGTGTGAATCCAAAAATTTGAACGGTATGGAAGAGAAGTCACAAGTTTCAGGACTTCTCCATTCATCATTATTTGGTATTCTGCCAATTGATTGGTAGATTTTATGAACCCAATTTCATACCTATACTATACAGACGTCAAATAGCCAATTTCGAAGTAATATTTAAACATTCCTACCCCAAATTTCAGAACTTGACAAAGAAAAAATTTTAAAATGCTACTTTACAGGGATACTGGCTGGACTTTGCCACAAATAAATACGCAAAATTATTACCACAAATTAATTTCAGGCTTACCAAGGAATTAGTGTAACCATAGACATAATTTTAGGTCCATTTAAATGACTCCTACAAAACTGCATTACACATTCTAGAGAATTCAACAATTAGAATTGTTTAAATAAGGTCACGTCAACCAATTGCGAGAACAAACGTGTCGACTGAAGTCGAAAAGAGTTCGGGACAAACACATTTTGAAAAGGTTGAATACAATTCACACAACTTAATCACGAAGGTTTCCACTAAAATTAAAAAGATTACCCATTGCTGATCTTTCTATCGCCAAAAGTCCACCATCACACGTCAAGGTGGTATTTTAGACATCTACATCCTAGTCATTGAAAACAAGAGATCCATATCACGTCTTATTGTCAGTGTCCACCTTCGCATCCACAGCTGTACTATCCTAGGCAATAATTGAGGAAACCGTGATACCCATTTATTTCCGCCACCATATCACGTAGAAATAGGCCACTGGACGTTTGACACATGGCGTTGAACTAGGACGAAGATGGTTTGACACCATTGAGTGGATTCGTGCCTCGCATAACAGGCAGTCCAAAGCCTTAAACGTTTAAAAACACGCAAACTCGAACGTCACGCCACCGACCCAAACGGCCATCGAGGCCGTTATACACACCACTTTCATTGTTTCCGTTGAAAAGGAAAAAATAAAGGTCTAAACACGCCATTGGTATCGTAACAAAGACCGTTTGTTGCGCTCACAATACTTCACTTCGAATCGATCGATTAACCTTCTATGAAACGATTCAAAGGCGCAAAAGGCATTTCTTTAAAAGATAGTCCATCAATTTCGGTGCCACCTGCAACAGAAGAATGAGATATGAGCGCTTCTAGTTTATGATTCGAGATACATCTCATACAAAAACTCAAAGAAAACTTTTTTTCCGATACCATTTACACTTAAACAGCCTAGAAAAGATAAATCTATGGTTTAAGAGACTAGTAAAAAAAAAGTTAAAAGGTGATCCAGACCCTACGTTATCATTGGCTTATGAAATGTACTTCTCCACAGCGACTGTTAGTGACGGTCCATCGTAGAAATTACTGAGTAATCCCGTGGGAAAAATTTCCCTACAACAAACACAGGCGCGTAAAAAGAATGATCAAACCTATATTTACGAAACCGCTGCAGATCAATGTGTCTTTACATCGATTTCTGCAGTAAGAAATCGGTCCACAAAAGAAAACGAAGGAAACGAGAGAGCGTACCTACTGCTGCTAAGGAATTTCCGGAAAAAAACTTCCATTTCCACGATATTGATCACTCTTACAATTATCAGCATTTGGTTAGGATTACTAATAATGGAAATCAAACAAAATATTAAGTACAACCACTCCAAATTCACGACATGACTCTTAAAAACACAGCTAATGAGGAATCGCTTACTTCTCTTTCTGTCTGAGATTCGTACTCCTTAAGAAAGAAGGATAACTCCTTAATTTTTCATGAATATTCATATTACTGATAGGCTAGCAGCGGCATCCCCAACAGTTTTCTCCCTAACTTTGCTGGCTGATGTGCGTTATGAGGACCCAAACTTAGCTAGAGTGGTTGAAAATCATTTATCAACTATGTAAATTGTAACTCTCTGTAACTCAATTGTAATTTATCAATACCTACAGGTTAACGCCGACGGATAATGAGGAGATTTAAAGCGGTCATAAAGTTGAGTAATCGTAAATGTGTTTCTGAAAATGATGCCAATGTGACTTCAAGCATTCTAAACAACATATAAAAAGATTAACTCGCATAAATCATTAATAAATTCCCATATGTTAATGATTGATTGACCGATGTGGCACACATCATTTTAACTATGTTTTTTTCATTTTTAACTTGACTAATGACATAGTGGTGCTTGGAGTAAGGAACAGAGAACACAAAAACATGGTGCATAAATTATTCTCGGATTAGTTACCTCACCACATATCTTGAGCCTCTCTAAGTAGTTTTCTTAATGTCGAAAAGAAGCCATTTCAAGTACGTAACGTATTGTTGTGGAAGCGTTTCCTTGTGGCCACCGATTAATTTCCTGCAAAATTAGTATTTTCGGTAACCGTCGCGTGATCCGCTTTATCACTGTTCCGGAGCTCTTTCGGTATCCTCTCAGGGAAAGAAACACCATAATGATGAAACTAACTACGTGCAATGCAAATCCACTTTCGAATTTCAAGTGGATGGCGATGCCTGTTTTCATTTGCATTTCCGTGGATTTAGATGTAAACAGGTAACTTGCTTGAACCTGAAAGGCGACCACTGAGAGAAAAGATCTATATGACAAAGGGGCGGAAGGGAAGGGCCGGTATGAATGAGTGCCTCATACCGTCGCATGCATAGGGGTGCCATAATTTTAAAGGGTGACATTTATTCGGAAGCAGACGAATCTTGGCAGGTGCGAAAGTTATGCGTGGGTTGTGAGTGACTGCCAAATCTTCACGAGGGCAAAAGTGTCAACCAGCATACGAGCTCAAGAGATAAGACATGCTGTATTTCATTCTGGAGCATCAGTGATTGCGACCCAGAAACAAATATACGCCGACAGAGATTTGGGACGCGTCCAGGTGCTAAATACTGCTGGTATTGCATATTACTCTGCCCAATCCACGTTTTTAGCCGTTTTATGGTGTCATAATTTCCATTTTTATCCACTGTCATCAAAAAAGAATTTTTTTTTAATTAACAGGGAAAATGACAATCCACCTACCGACGCGCGAGTAAATAGCATTATTCAGGTGATATGTGATTAAATGTAAGACCATCAAACAAATAATAAAATTTTAAAAATTCCGAATGAAAACCGTCAAAACCTTTTGCTAACAAGCTAAAAACAAAAATATGCTAGCCTTCAGTACTAGATATCTTTTCGATCTTTGAATAAATATAAAAACTTTTTTGCGCCAAGTTAGATCAATTGTATTTATATCAGGGAAACTGTTACCTTAATCCTTCGAAGTCTCGGAAGCGTGTTGCGGTTGAAGGAGGAAGCTAACAATGAAAGCATTGCTTCTCTCGCCTATTCATATAAACACTGGGCAAGATTTAAAATTAATAGGAGATGAAATTCCGTACGTTTCATTATGTCACAGAATATCACATCGTTGCACAATGAGACCGAAGAGGTGAAGAGGGATATCCCGTCCCTCATAGAGCTTTTGGAATTGGGAAATTATATGAAAAAACCGCTTTATTTTTTTCTATCACCAGCCTTAATATTCCCAGTGTAACGTCAAAATATGATAATGCCACTCGCACTTCCGGAATCTAGACTGTGAAATTTGCTTTGAGGATTACTCTTGATAACTGAATTGGCGATTTTTGGTGTCGTGGTGTCCATACTTACATCACTGAACATAGAAAGAGGTGACTTCTTGCGTACACCACTCAAGCATCAGAACACTTCGACGGGGAGAACTGATTCGTTCGTCGTATACGCTGAATCTGAGGACAACCGCATAAGAAGAAATAGTAACTACCTAAAATAACCATAAGTGGAGTGCAACATACCCTCTTTCTTCACAGTCTAACAATTTAAAAGAGGACAGCTAATCTACTAAAATACACGAGTAGAACAAACATTATTATCTACCTTTTCAGGTAAGCAAACATTTGGTCCAACCATTCTTCAAATACTGGCAGGGTACAATGTGACCATTAAAAAGCAATAATTAAAACAATGTCACAGTCCATAAATGTATTTATTATAACACGTGTCGACTATTTGCACAATTTTTAGGTTAAGAGAAAGTTTGTCAAGCGTCTAAACGTATTTTATATACTTGTTTAGGTATTGTGAGCTTGATTTTTCCCTTGTCATAAGAGAGGCCATTTTCCTTTTATGCTAAAATCAAAGCTGCCGTAAAAATATGAATTATAGTAATACTAAAGACGCTAACTTTGTTTTTGGCTTAACTTTTCAGTAATTAATAACATGTACATATTTGAGGATTTAAATTAACCTAGATTTGTTTCACGCCGTCGCGTCGTCGGCTGAAAACGTCAACACAACCGAAAGCTTTTTTTTGCTATTTTATAAAAAGTAGACATTATGGTGACTGAAACATTCACTTTTAAATAACTGAGAAAACGTACCAATTACACACAATTCCTTCCTTACTAAACCGTGCGCAAGCACGCAATAAGGAATTGTATTTAAAAGCACAGCCGTACTGCATCCCATGGCAAACGGCTTCCCTTTTTTAGAATATCTCGGAAAGCAGTGCAATAAGTGGCTAATAGTTTGGTAGGTATAATTAGAAAGATGAGACATATTACACTGGAAAACAATTTTACTTTTTGTTTGTGACTCGGATCTCTGTATGACTGGCTCCTTTCTTCCTGAATTGAAGAAAAAATCAATGGTATCATGGTCCTGATTTGCATTTGCGGTTAGGGCATTGATGTTCTATGATTTATTCCGAATTTTTACCCAAAGTTTGATCCAGATGACCAAGAAAACTTCACTTCAGTGCCGTGTAGGAGGCCCGATGGAGTCCCCCTACCCTAGAAAAAGCATCGTCGAAGCGTCGCGGGGCGAAAAAGAAATTTTTATAAGCAAATGTTTTGAAAAAATGGCTGTTTTTGTAATTTTTTGTACTTTTTCCGTAAAACAAAAACTTTAACGCTATCTTAAAATGCGAATGGATGGGTAAAATATATTTTAATTGGCATATACTAATGTATTCTAAACGTAAATGTATCATACATATGGAATATCACGCCGTGTACCACTTGATAACGTTTAAAAGCTAATAAGTGTGCATTACACCCATGTACGGTAATGTTTTGACCACGCCCAATATTCGTAAGAGGGCTATACTTCCCCGACTTTGTTGCAGCTCGAATGAATCCGGTGGATCGCAATCGGAACTACTTTATCCTTCCGATTTCTTGGAATCGGATCTCCCGTGATACTATTTGATAAGCGCATCGAAAGTAAGTCCATAGAATTTCATACGAGATAATTTTTTACGTTGATAGGAACATGCATTAACAAAGAACACAGCGAAGAAATACGATTAACTGATACCTAGTATACCCCACGGATTACTTGAGAATTATTCAGGTATTCTCAGCTAATTATTAAATAGTAATTATTCTCAGCTAATGAGAATTATTCAGGTAAGTACAAGAAGCCTCTTGTACTTGGGAAGTACAAGAGGCACATGACTATCAGATCCTGGTCAAGGAGCCAGTGGACAACTTTGGCAAAATGTGATTCCGCATGTCTCATAAAATTCATATGCTAGATTCTCATCTAGAGAGCCTGAAGGATAATATGGGTGACTTTTCGGAGGAACAAGGAGAAGGGTTCCACCAGGACATCTAGGAAGTGGAGCGCCGATTTCAAGGCAACAACCGAGGAGTATGATAAGTGATTACATTAATTGAGGACTTCTTCGCGAAAGTCTACTGGAGTATTAACGAAAGTTGAACACACGGCAATCTGTTTATTTTTAGAGCGATAGTGGACATTTAAAATTTTCCAAATTATTTTTTCTCAATTTGGGAAAAACAATAAAAATCATAAAAGCATTAAATATCAATGCCCCAACTGCAAAAACAAGTCAGGACCATTATACGATTGATTTTCCTTCATTTTAGGAAGACCAGTCACGCATAGAAAGATTCGAGTCACAAACAAACGGTAAAATTTGTAGCCCATTGTTAATATGATGAATTCATAGACTGAATTTAATAAAAAGCGATGTCTCGCTCGAACAAACTTCACCCTCTTAGTGCCATCTATTTTCAGTGGAAACCTTGAAAAATGAAGAGGGCTACGTGTTAATAAAATGTTACCCCATAAAATATCAAAATTAGATAGTTATCTTCAAAAATATCAGTCTTCAGTTCAATTTTATCATATTACAACTGTTTAATTTTTAACAATATTTTCATTTTTCATCACAGAAACGAATATTAACTGGATATGACAATTTTATGAGTGCTACGTGGTGCAATGAGCCGATATTAAGTCCTGTGGCGCTAATCGCAGGGAGTAGCTGAAGCCGATATATCGACTCGAGGTCATGAACTGTGCCGTCATTTCGTTCATTTCATACTGACGTACAGATTCGCAAATATATCTGAATACGAGTTTTGACGAGGGGCAAGAAACTTGCACCGTCGAGGGGGAGGCGTCGATTCTTTGTATCCCTCACGTCACGTTTTACAGCACACACACACACGGAGGGGAACGTGCAAAGGGGGTGGGGCGGGGGGGGGAACAGCGGTCGCGGAGACGTGGGGGCGAATGGCGCATTTAATGGGTGGGGGGGAGCGTAAACTGCGAGAAGCGCATTGGGTGTGAGGGAAGGGGTTCCTTGAACTTGAAAGACGCCCACGGCGATAACGGGTTTTCTTTAAATGGCATTATAAATATGGATGTAGCGAAAGCAACAGTGCGAGAGTGCGTTGAGGATATAAAAACGTTTTATTTTGGAAAGAGAATCCCGCTACAGTGACCATCGTCCTTGAGTTTTTTTTAAGTGCGTCTCGTCCTGTAAGAGGTTAAGGACATTCTAAAACCTCTTGGGCTAGTCTCTAGCCCTTCGAATATTTGCACTATTACCTTTTGAGGCATTTGAGCAAATAATACACTTTTTATTCGTCTACAATTTAAAGAGGTTCCGTGGTTTTACTCAACGAAAGAGAATTTGATGAAACTTGCTGGAAACATTAATTTGGTTGTCTTAAAGCAACCTGATTTTTTCAGAATTATTTGCCGCAGATTTCTTAAGATATTTGAACGAGAAGTGGGCATGAAAATACACGGGTTGTTATGGGAACGCAAGGTATTATTCATCAGAAAGAACCCTTTCTAATTATTCAATGTATAATAATTTATATCATCGATAGAAAAATGTATATGTAACAGATTTTTACTCCGAGCGCTTGAATAAATACCTCGAGCGCGTTGCATATCGTGTGAAATTGGCACCACGGGGAATCTACTTCAACGTGGATGCAAAACTTGCAGGATGCAGAAGAAAAGGCATATTTCATGCCCAATTCTGGATGAAATATCTTTAAAAATCTGTGGTAAATAATTCTGAAAATTTCAGGTGGCTTTAGAACAATATTGTTAATACTTTCAGGAAGTTTCATTGAATTCTCTTAAGTTGGGTGAAACCACCGAACCTCCTCAAAGAAAAAAATCTCGACTTTCTTAAAATATCAAAATATTAGCCAACAGGGTGGTTTCCTATTTTTTTTGTTGACTATGTTGACTATCTACCTGTTACGTCATCATAAAAGCTGCCGCTGTCCCGCCATTTCCGAGCCTTTTCAAATGAACTTAAAATTAACATTCAATTTTCTTGGAAACTAAGACTTTTTAATCGAAATAATTTGCGTGTAATGAATACGTTTATGCTGGGGCACCTGTCTCATATAATGAATTCTGTTTTCTTTGATGAAGTAAACTACCCTATTATTGCTCTATTTTTCTACATAGGTATAGACACACATCGCGTCAGAAATGTAGCGTGGGGTAGTCTCTAAATTTTCTTCGTTAATTTTTAAAATAAATGAATACGTATGAAGCAATGTATAAGGGTAACAGAAGCAATGTATAAGGGTAACAGAAGCAATGTATAAGGGTAACAGAAGCAAAAGAGGTGTACAAGGATAGGGGAGTATGGAGGAGCAGACTATTGAAGCAGAGTCAGATTTATAGAGGCCTGTCGCCGAGAATTCAATTTCTTTGACTGTCCCTAGCTCGAAAGGAAACGATGCGATGTGTATTTGTGTATGCATCCATAAATGTATAAAGCACATTTCATACGATATGAGCTTGATTCAGCGGAAGTTCGAGGATTCTCACTAGCATGATAGCTTCCCAGTATCGTGCGATATAGAATGCTGGATAGCATAACCGCTAACATACTGGCTGAGCTACTTGATTTCATAATTGACGCGGTACTAGTTTGCTACTAGCTCCCAATAGGACCCAAAATTAGATAGTTATCTTCAAAAATATCAGTCCTCAGTTCACTTTTATCATATTATAACTGTCGAATTTTTAACAATGTTTTCATTTTTCATCACAGAAACAAATATTAACTGGATATGACGATTTTATGAGCGCTACGTGGTGCAACGAGCCGATATTAAGTCCTGTGGCGCTAATCGCCGGAGTAGCTGAAGCCGATATATCGACTCGAGGTCATGAACTGTGCAGTCATTTCGTTCATTTCATACTGGCGTACAGATTCGCAAATATATCTGAATACGAGTTTTGACGAGAGTTTTGACGACCATTCACGTTAGCTTTCACAGACGCTGTGCAATCTTCACTTTCTGAAATCAGCGCCATCAATACCTCCTTTTGCCAATCAGGAAATTTTCAGGCTACGAAATCAACGATAAATAAGAATATCCTAACTGCTGTTTTGGTCGCCTGCTGTTATTCACCGCTGTTAATTTTAAAATGTAGAAGGGATCCGTGGGGATGTGAATGAAAACACTTCGTCAGCGCACTGCAAGTTTAATGATCGTGCGAAACATTCTGGGACGGAATTCCTCCGTCTTGTATCATGTAACGTGTGAAACGGGCTTTAGTCAACAAAACACTTTTTTTATAAAATGCTGCAAAACCTTTTTGAGAGTGAAGGCCTATTAAGTCTACTGCGTGAAACAAATAAGTAAAGCCTCACACATGAATATTTCGCTAATTGTTAAAATTTCAGCCGTAAAAACAAAGCTTGACGTCATTAATATTACTACATTTATTCACTTCATGGTCTTTACAAGTGCTTCAGTTTTAAAATATAATTAGAATATGGTCTCTCGTATGACTGGAGAAAAATCTCTCGCTCGAACTATTAAAAGAGGAATATAATAAGAACTAGGATATTAAAATTTTCCACAGATAAAGTTTTAATCGACCCGAGTTTCGATGCGCTGCATCATCATCAGGTGATGATGCAGTGCATCGAAACCCGGGTCGATTAAACCTTTATCTGTGGAAAATTGTAATATCCTAGTTCTTATTATGTTCATATTCCACAACATCTCGCCCGACTCCTCCCTTTTTGAAAAGAGGAATACTTAAATCGATAACATTTAATTGGCCAAAAATATTGGGGCAAGAATACATGCCTGAAAGCTTCGATAAAACACCCAATAACACGCTATAAAACTGAGAAACTCTATCCATGGATTATAAACATTTTCTTGGAGAACGTGATTAGTGAATTTTCCCACGAACGTAAAAATATTGATATAAATTGATGGATCTTTAATGTCTGCAGTTAAATGACTATGCATTGAAAAATAGATCATTGTAGATATAGATGCCATTTTCAAAGAAATTTTTGATTTAAGAACTGATGATATTTACATCACAATCGCAATTTCATACTGTTCAGAATAATATTACACTCAGATATTGTATTACGTAAAATAACAAATTTGCTAATGTTTTTTGTTTTGCATTGAACATGCAAATTAGAAAAATCTACAAGCACATCATGTCATTATATTTAAAACTAGTAAATGGGTGCTTGCAGTTTGCAAGCGGAAGGGGTAAAGTGTAGGAAACAACATTGTAAATCATTAAAAACGAATGCAATAAGGTCTTACTTCTTATGGAAATGATTTTAGCTGGGTCCATTTCTGACCTAAGAATATAATAATGAGAAAATAGCATAAAACGAATGCATCCACGACATATGTACTTTGTTCTTCTTAGTAATTGCTATATTTTTCCTTTTAATTTCATGCCGTTGATCAATTTTCAAGTAAAATATTTGTAATTAAACATGATTATAATTATTTGGAAATTTGAAATTCAATCAATATCAGCCTAATTAAATATCTAATACATTTTCACATTTCATTTTATTTTTGCTGATCTCAATTATTATAATTTACATATTAAACACATGGTGTAGTACTTGAATTCATAATTACAAAATCCAAGAGATAATGCAGCTGAGAACATTATCATTTTACATGGTTTTGACTTGTAGAATGGCATTTCGAGGTACATTTCAGAAAGGAGGTGCAAAAATTAATGTTTCCTTGAAAAACAGATAGAGGGAAACCCGCAATAAGGTGTAAAGATTGTGTCAGAAGTAAAATGGAGGAATCTGGTGCGATCCTAACGGATTCCGTAGACATGAGCAAATAGAGAAGTGTCAAAGCTACGAAACAGTTTATATATATCATTATAAAACATTGTAAATCGCATAGGTTGAAGGCATAATATCGTTAAAAATTATTGAAACACGCTCCAAGAAGGTTGAATCCTCTTGAATTCAGCCTTTATAGCCAGTATAAGGTACTGGAAGTCTCGGGAACAATGGAAAAATTGCTTAGCAACGAAAATGCAAAAAGATCGAAATTTGCATTAATTTTGCGTTTAAACTTCATATATTTCAGTTTATCGATCAATAGAGAAATTCCTGTTGCAAGAATTAAACTTTTTGATGTATTGGCCTCATTTCAATCAAAGAATGAAACTTTTATCTCAATTATTTCATATTTTAATGAATGAAAGAAAATTACTCTGCACGTAAATTTTTCGTTTTTCCCATTTAAACCCGTTAAAAAACAAAATCATATCTGGATTCAAAACCAATGAAAAATATTGGGATTTTCGATTTTTTCCTGACTTGACACCAAATTTGAACCCCTCCCTGAAAATTTCAATCTTCTAGCTCGATTAGAAATGCCCAGGAATTCGTGTCAATGAGTGAGTGAGTGAGTCAGTTTTGTAGCTTTATATATAACTAATTATAATTATATATAACTAATATTTAAATTACAATGCAGTGATGTCCAGAATTTTTCCTCGCCTTTGTGGCAACCCTATTCTCGGACAAAGACAAAATCATGAAAAACAATGCATGCAATTCAATAGCAATCAAATCTAGTCATAACCTTTCACATAACTAGAAGATAACTGTGTCTGTGTTCATAATACATGCTTCACACAAGGTGTTAGCTCTGTAATGGTAAACACTAACTGGGATCATTATGAACTTCAAGCATTACCTAATTATGCAGAGATCCCCGCTTACGTTAAGGCTACGAGGGAAATCGAGCCGGTGTGAGAAACCTAGAGCCAAATATCTTGTGTGATAGTCCATACCTAGTTCCACCAAGTTCGTCGAAAAATACAGCGCCAAACCTCTCAAGTGCACATGCGTGAGAGTCTACCGTGACAGCGTCATTCTAGTGTCCTGCGTTACGAGCTCTGAATTCTCCCATCGGAAAAAAAAAGTAATCGGAAAAATTCCCAGTCAATTGCATCCATCACCTCCGGGTCTGACAGCGCTGGCGGTTCCGCTCCAATGGCGAAAGGAGCGAAGTGAAAAATCCGACCCTCTGTATCTAGAAATGGCACACTGCGCGAATTCGCCGAGAGGCAACAAAGGCCTGAGCAATGGAGACGGTCGAAAGAGATGGGATTTTGGGTCGCGAAATTTAGGACAAAGGATACGAACAGTGTGTTCCGACCGGCGAGACGAATGAGAAGTGAAAAAGGATTCTTGATGCCCATCGAAAAAAGAAAAAGAATCCTCTCGAATTTGATGCACCGCAACACACGAAAAGCCAGAGAAGTCGTCTTAAGACGTAATTTTGTGAAAACGTGCGACTTTCACGGTGAACAATTATTAACTGTGAACTATTTTCACACCTATTTTATACACCGACGAAGGTCTCAACACGTTCGTGTTACCTTGATGATGGCAATAATGTGATGTAACCTTGGTCGGTTAATAAGAGTGAAAAAAGCACGGAGTTAACAATAGTTCCTCGTAAAAATCAGAGACTGTGAAAAATGCAGGAAATAATTCTAAGGCAAATTAATAGTTTTTTCAAAGTGTAAATTAAAATGGCGGACATAAAATCCAAATATTTTATTCAAATTAAATATTTTCGTACAATAGGAGACCACTGACAGAATAGGAAAGAGAGTTGTCTCCTATACTCCGAAGTTCAATTTTTCGTGACATTGGTCACACACAAAGGAAAGATTAATATAATACTCAAATTATTTTTAAAATCGAGTATTTTTCTAAAGACATCTGAAGATAAGCAGCAGTTCTTCACATTAATTCCTTTGACATCGGATAGCTCTACATAGTCACATCGTTCTCAATTTCTATTAAGAATGTGTATTCTTCCTCTTGAAGGTTGCTCTAATTTTTTTCCCGCCACGCTGATGACTAATCCATAGCATCTCATTTTGTGTCACCATAACCTGCGTATTTTTTCCCGAGACGACATCGATAGAATTTTCCACTCATTTTATATGATTCATACTCATTTTTCAAAATTTCTTTTATATTTCCTCAGACATTTTCAGCAACGACTTTGGAAAGCATCCTAATTCTGCTCACTTTATTAGTCTACATCTGTGATTCACAAAGTATCGAATTTCATAAAAAGGCATTATAAATAGCCATAACCAAAATACAAATTGCTGGAGATGGTATTGGATGAAATATGAAGGTAGCGGATTGGCGATCGTATGAAGATTCATCTTTCAATTGGGAAGGCGATCGCACGAAGATTCATCTCGCAGGTGAAGAATTATCTGATGCTTTTCCGGCGTATGACGTTGGTGAAGTCCATTCGGGTTATCCACCGGGTCACATTCTGCATTTCTACCGACGTTTGGAAGAACGAGAGACGGGAAGGACAATCTCAACCAGAGTGAAGGAACACCAAAGGTATTTCAGACTTGGACAGCCTGAAAAATTGGCCGTAGCGGAGTACAGCATTTCCCACGACCACGACATTGGCTGGAATAAGACGAAGGTTCTTTGCCGCGTCGACAAGTTCTGGGAGAGACACTCACTACGTTTACCAATCGATCTCAGATCGGTCTGAGTTCAGACCGATCTGAAAGTTCAGCAGGGAGCTGACTCAGATCGCCTGGTTTACCAACACGGTCTGAAAATATCGATATTGAACTATGGATTTCAGTAGTTTGAATTATTTTGAGATTTCTTGCATATTTCAGCCGCACACTTCTCTCCTTTCCCTTCTTGCAGCAAGTCACGCCGTGAATGATATCGATTATATTTTGTTTACCATCGGCAACTAAAAGAAGAACGATGAGCGCCACGCTCCGACCTCTTCGGATCGATCTGAGATCTCAGACCGGTTAGGGAAAGCGGGCTGACTCGGCTCGCTTCTCAGATCGATCTGGCCAGCCCGCTCCGTTTACCATACCGAGCTGAGCCTTTCAGATCGATCTGAGATCGATTGGTAAACGTAGTGACTAACAAGGGAGGCCACCAGCTCGAAAATGACAATTTCAACCGTGACACACCGCTCTTTCAGCAATTCCTGGAAACCAGTGCTGAGGAGCATCTGAGGAGAGGGTGGAAAAAGGCGGGAAACTGCCAAGGAATCATATGAAACCTGAACCCAGGCTTAGAGTACGTAACCCGGGCCAGATGACAAACACGACATGCCCTGATGACGATGGACGACTCGTAAATCGAAACGTCGGCAGAAATGCAGAGTGTGACCCCCTGAGAGGTGGAAAACCCTAAAACAGACTTCACCAACATCTCGAAGGTATTTCTCATTTTAAACTAAAATTCTTCATACATTCAGGCCTACAGCAGCACATGTATATATAGCCATTTCCAAGCGTAACCTAGTGAATACCAACATTTTGGACGTTAATTCTTTGCATAAACTTCCCATTACAAATTTAAGGTGGTTTGAGGGAGATAGTTCCCTAGTCATAGTGGAGACCGTATTCAAATTTTATTCTTTGATTTCAGCGTCCGTAAGAAGTATGAAATAAATAATGTAATATTAATGGCGCAAATATATATAGTTATATATGCCCAAAAATCTCGGTAATTAAATAAATAAAGCTACATAAGTCTCTAACTTGACTCATTTTTTCCCGCCGAACGGCTGAAAACCCTTCAAACCGGCAGGCTTTTTTGCGATTCTGTATAAGTTACTGTGGTGAGTAATAGATTTTTTATAAATAGTTGAGAAAACATGCAATCTATACACCGTTAGTTTTTTGACGAAATATAGGTGTTATAAATTCCTATTTCCTTCAATATTCTCCCTCTGAAGCGCTCAGCCATAATCTATCCCATGTAAAACAGCTTATATTTACAGGCAAATTGCTCGAAAATTAGTTCGGCAAGGGGTTGATATTTTTATATCATTGGAAAGATGAGAATTGTTTCTTTAAAATGAGGCCAAATTCTAGGTGAAGTGATTTTTCGCTCAAAATACCTAAAGTGACAAAAAATCGGCATGGATGTCATGGAATCAGTTCGCCTTGGCGATTTTGAGTTTCAAGTTCAAGCGAACGTTGCGACTGAATTTTCAGCCGGCATCTGGTCACTGGGCTTTCGCCTCGTTAGCACGTGCTGCGTGCATGTAGGTCGCTTGGCACAAGGCCACGGAGGACGATAAATCAGATCAGTGATGCGTTCAAAAAGGCCTGTTGAAATATCCATCATCCGCGTGTACTCGAATCCCTTGCGAGTACCTAATTTTCAGATTCGATGGGAAGATAAGAGAGGCTCTCACATCAATTTATCACACAAACCTGTTTTACTCCCTCAGGGTCGCAATGAGGTTCAGACTAAATTCGCGTCTCGGAAATCTCTTTCAATCCTGAGAAAAAAATTATATTACGGGGTTGAAAAAATCTGCGACAGCCAACGCAAAAGCAAATGTGAAACTTCTTTCCGTGATACAGCTAAGGACTTCGGTATGAAATGCTGCTGGCCTTAAACTGGTGGTTTACACTTTAAATTTATGGTAAAAATGGAATCTAGTGTTTAATTTCAACCATGGTTACGGCACGTACCATTCGCACACATTATCTATTAATGCTCCGTGTCGAAACCATGGTCGGAGATCACTACATAGACGCGGAATAAGGCCACTGCATTTCTTCATCATGAGTGAATGAAATCCAGTAAAACTAAGAAAACTCATTGCTATTTGAGGGATGTATTAAATCTTAAAACGTTTTTAGCAGTGAAACCTAACTGATGGTGACGTTGCCAGTTTAAAATCCGCCAATGTTTTCTTTTCACATCAAAGTTTTTTTTTTAAGACGACTTCAATCGTAACGCCCATAGGTGCGTATCACCGGCACATCGACATTTGACTCGAGCTTTGTTACAAGCCGAACGATCGCAGGAAATGAATACAATGGAAAACTTTGCTTGGTATCAAAAGAAGCTGAGGATAAACCTACGAGTGTACGTGTGTATCTAATCAGACTTGAGAATCTATAAAATTAGATCCATACGCACCGGCGAAGATTACTCCCTGGGATAAAAAAAAGGTAAAAGGTAGTGATAAAAATCGACGCATTAATAACCGACAATCTAGCTGGTTTTTAATCCTGCTGCGGGAAAAAAAACAATTGAAGAGCGATCTCCGCGTCGGAAAACAATTGAGGAGCGATCTCCGCGTCCCCTTAAAGGCGAAAAAAAATTGCCCGTCACCTCCGCGGCCGTCGTCACCCTTGGCGACTCCCAGAGGGCGGCGTTTAACGAGGAAGGGAAGCGAGTTGTATGTGAGGAGGAGGAAGTATTCTTCCGCGAGTCGCTACCTTCGTAAAGATGAAATCACGACGACACGGTGAAGCGAACCGTTATGGAGGTCGTGCATGTTTTACGTCACCCCCTCCGGCTACGGGCCGGAGGGGAAAGATGGCGAGAGGTGTTGGGCTAGGGAGGAGGCAAACGGAGGGGCGGAGGGAAGTTTGGAAAGGAGCCCTTAATACAGTTGCCACCGGAAAATAAAGTAAACCCTCTCATCAGTGTCGGCTCAAGGCGTTGGCAACGGGGGCAAAAGCCACAGGAGGCGACCGGTCGAAGGGACGGCCAGTATGTGGACTAATTAATGAATGTGAAAATGCGACAGAGAATAAAAATAGTTAAATGTTTCTAATGCTCATAGCATACATTTCTATTCAAAATAGTCTTCTTTAGCTTATCGTGAAATTGAGTGACACTAATGACGACCTTCGACAAAAATCACAATGAAACCGACATACTAACAATTTCCTTAAGTTAGTTTTCTTGTCGTCAACCAATGGAAAGGAACCGTGACTAAAATTGCATAATTGCAGGATATATACCACTAATACAGAACTTCAGAAGACAATCCTCACGGCCGGATGTTTTGTGCATAGTATTCTAATTCATTCAAAATAAGTATTTTCATGCGTAAGATTTTTAACACAAGAATATTTAAAAACTTTTCAATATCCATGTTTGACGCCTTAACTGAAAATCAACACAAAGCAACTATCGCGGATGCGATTATCGACGTTCATTTGTTGTTTATCGCACATCAACTCTGCTCCCGATCTGTTTTGAATTGTGCTACCCATAGAGTGAGTGCGCAGGGTCTGAATCACGAATGGAAGGCAAGTGCGCTGCTATTGTGTTTTGCGAAGTGATTAGCGCACTAAAGTGCGAATGGAAAACTCCCACAATTGTGTCAACAGTGAAAGAACAATTTTTCTAAATAACATGAACCAAAAGGTGGAATTCAGTATTTGTTTTGACTTGAGCAGTCGCATCGGAACTAGTGATGGAAAAATCGATTTCGATTAAAATCGAAAATCGAGTTTTAATAGTCAAAGATCAAGGAAATCGAGATCGAGCCATGATCAACGAGTTTCGATCCAAACTCGATTTTTCAACTTCGATCTTGACAATTTCGTATCGTTTCGCGATCAGAGTACTGAGTATGATAACGTCATCCGTCCCATGTGAAAGACTTTTCTGTAAGGCCGGTAAAATTGGAAAGGCACGCCCTAGATTATCAAGAAAGCATCTCAATCAGTTGATCTTTCTTAAAAATTTTAGTGAAGCCGAATGGTTCCCAGCGGTGATCCCCAAACTTTAATGTGCGTGCATTTGTAAATTTTTACTACAAATAATTCAAGAATGTATTCTAAGTTCATTTTTAGGGATTTTTTATACTTTTCAAATATGCATTATGAGCGTTTTTCGAACGAATAATAAACATGTTTTTGTACCAACTGTATTTTTTTCAAAAATAACCGTCGATTTTTTCGATTAATCGATCTTTTGGTTCAAATTTCGATTTTTGTTGAATAGTCGAGCTTTTCATTTCGATTAATAATCGATTTCTCGAAAAATCGACCGACCGACGATTTTGACCGACATTTTTCTATCACTAATTGGAACCTCCATAAATGAAAGAGTGAGTGGAACTGTTACGGATGGGCCGGTCGATGAGAAAGAGCGTCCGGAGCGACATGAAAACTTTTTTTCAAATAAAAAAAAATATTTAATAATTAATTGCTCAATTTTTTTTAAACAGTATTAATTTAATAATTAATTTTGAAATTTATGATGATATTTTTGTCATACATGTAAACATTTTACTCACCATCACGATCTTCTTCCATTTCGAATGGTTAAAATTGCTTTAAAATGAACACTCTTACACGTGTTTAAAATAACAGGTATTTCACTTATTTTGTGTCGCGCCGAAGTTACTCCGCCAAAGGGTCACATTTCAAATGATGCGGGTAATCAGATTCAAGCGTTGGACCTTTTTTAACGATGAAATCGGACACTTTGTACGTCAGTCTACCCAGCTGCACACTTAAAATTCGCGAATTATACTTTTTTTTCGACTTTCGGCGGGGTGCTGTGTAAGTACTATGGGTCAGTTTCCCATTAACACTTACCCCTTGGAGTCCTCACACTCGGCTCCCTCGAATTTAGACAGTCATCTATCCACGGCCACGAGAGGACGATGACGCAATCGATGATGATATGAAAGAGTTTTCTCCCTGTGTCAACACTCTTATCTTTCTTTACATATGATAAAAAAATCCTCAAGAAAATGTTAGGACTCAAATATCTATCAAGTAACTATTCATGCGAGATGTTTTATTCGCCGCGATTAACAACGAAGAATGCGTTTGAAATCGTTGCAGGATATAGGTTTCTCGGAACGGGAGGCAATTATTTTTTAATTTTATAGGAAATTGATGACGTGTTCTACCATTACCATCCATCAATTAAGGCACCCATAAGGAAGAGTTAGACTCCACAGAAGTTACAGTCTAAAAGAATTGATTCTGTATCCGATCACAAACCTTGATAAGCTTGCCAAAAGTAAAGTAAACCGCGATGAGAAGCAAAGTATTCGCTTGACATTTGCAGAGTAAAACTGAAATTTTATAGATTCTTCAAAAATTATTCGATGGCTATCATAAATTATTTCACGATTTTTAATCAGGAAAACTGGATAGCTTAGTGGGCTGTGAAATGAAAGACAAAGGTCCGCGTTTCAATTCACTTTTTATCCGGGAAATTTACAACTGGTAGCTACACACAGTCATCTTGAACGGCTGAGCAACGCACCTCCGATCACGTGCACATGTCGTAGGTCTTACCTCGGGTGTCAAGTTGACTTTGGTGTTCGTCGATTTGGAAACCCGATGGTAATTTATGACAAACACACGGTATTATAGAACTTCCATGCATGGACTCAGATGTCTCCAACATCTTGAACATCATATGCATACTGAGAGCAGTAGTTTGGTTCCATAATGGCACAATGAAAATCTACAGAAGCAGCTTCTTTCTCAGGAATAGTTTGCGCCTCAGGCTTGCGGCTACGCGACGTAAGTACAAAATTCAATTCCCGACGAAGCGTCCAATCTTAAGTTTTTTCTGTGTCTGTCTACGGTTCATCAGTCACCCGCAATTTTCTAGACGGGTAGTCAAGAAAGTTACACCAATTGCGGGCAAAGTATTGACCTAGATTATCCGATCTAAATACGTGTTGATGGCAAAAAAAAATTCGGTCGTTTTTTCGACAATTGAGCACATGAGAAAAACTAGACAACATGGTGATGCTATATGCCATAATATTTTATGCTATAATATTTTAGGAAACGTAGAATTCAATTAGGTTAACCAACAATAGCGGCGCTACACTAATGCCATAGTAAAAACCATGTGATGAGGACGTCCTCGGGCGTTAGTCTCTCCCATTGATTTGCAGTTAAGGGAGTATTTCCCAACTGCGAGTCCATGTTACACCTCAAATTCTTAAGTTTGGACTTGTTCACTGTGTCACCGCGCCAAAAAATAAAAAAATTTCAATCAATTAGAGAGGCCGTTTTATACGAGGTACTTTACTGGATGCTTTAGTCTAATGCATGGATGGATGTGCAGTGAAAAATTGCGTCATGTAAAGCGGGGACTTGCTTGAACGACTGCGCGCATGCATGAGCGAAAAGCAGGAAAATAGCCCCTGCTCTAATTCCGTGCCCGCATTCTCGCAATTTATGTACATTAAAATGCGCAATTAAGTGCCTCGTTTAGAACGGCCTTAAAAAGTAGGAATAAGAATAACATGGAACTTAATTATTTCGCTTGTATACGGCTTAATGGGCTGCTAATTTTTCGCAAAGAGCAAGCAAATTGGGCGAGTAATAGGAATCTGGATTCCTCCTGCGCGACCCATTTGCTGCAGGCACTTATGGCGGCTCGCCAATGTAATGTGTGGACGTGGGCAGTGATAGAAGATATCCTGTGTGAGGAGGAATGTTGCTAAACACCCAATTTCCACCGAAACTATTTACTATTTGAATCCCAAGCCCGAGCAGCTCTCGGACTCGGACGTTTGAACAAAAGCATGAGCTAATTCGCCTGGTGCTTGAGCAACAAAGGTCATTGCCTGGGCCATCTACCCTGATCTAAGTTACACTTTGTTATTGAGAGCCTACTATTAGACCTTTACCGCTATAATGGCCTTTAGAAATGTTTTACTGAAAACCTCACAATAAAACATCACTTTCGAAGCGGAAAGTACCGTGCATTGAGATTTAATCTTAAATTTACTCCTTAACCGAAGAAAATGTCCAATGAGATTTTAGTCAACTCTATTTCGATTGGAGGAATGTAATTTCTTAAAAGATAATGAGAATACCAAATAGAGTTCGTAATAATTTTTAAAAAATATTCAATACATAGTTAGTTTACTACTAACAGCAGCATATTTTAGGCATCAAAATTGTCAAATTAATATTCTTGCTATTTTAAATCAAATTACTTAGCATTTTATTCGTGGAAGCAAAACCATACCAATTAAAGTGATTGTACGGGGGATGAGGGGGGTGGCGATGCTAATAGCAGAGAAAACGGTTGAACCAATTTTGTTCGTTTTGGTTTAATTTCTTTCGTATAGCATCACATACTATACCTGGAAAATTCCCCTAATTTACATTTTGTACAACTGAACTGTAATTAACTAACTATGACTGAATAAAGAACTGTAAATTGAAAAATAAACACGGTTTAACACAAACCCATAAGCCGTTAAATTTGCAAGGCAACCACGTAGCTACCGTCAACAAAATTACACTTTTGCACAGATGTTTTTATTTTGCAAGTATTGGTAACGGTCTCCAAATATTAGAGTGCATATAAGGAAAAATCCTGCACAAAACATAGCATATTAATAAAATCTATACAACGCAATAAGATTTTAATGACTGGGTGATTTGCCCGTCATTTTTGACGGGTAATCAACTCGTAGTTGAATAATTAAACTATTAGAACTTTATTAATTTTTTACTAATTTAATTAGCATTATAAAGAAAGGCATATAAATATACGCATCACAGTAACACTTAGTTATGAGCGTGTCAGAGTGCATACAGATGTTCAGATGTTTCAACCGGATACAAAATCGAAGGATTTCGGCCCGTGGCCTAAAATTGAACCAACATATTTCTTATTCGATCACAAATATTCCAGAAAAAACTTAAGAGGAATTTGCCAGATTTCAAGCATGTCGTGAATTTATTCCGAAAGTGTCACACTATGACTGCCCCATCTTGAAGTACCTACTCCAATCCCTAAATACAACGAACTCAATGTTCTAAGGCTTAACTTGGCGAATTAGTTTTTATTTTAAAAACTTTGAAATTTTCAAATATGGATTTGACTAGAACAATGATAATTTGTACAAAAAAAACAATGACAAACAACTTTGTAATCTTCACGAAGTTTTTATTTCAATATGGCTGGTTTCATTGCATTGGCGACATCCTCAGGACCTGAGGGTGTCGTCCTAGCGATGAAACCGTTCGTATCGACATAAAACCTTAGTGATAATCACCAAGTTATCCTTGTTTCAGTCATAATATATTTTCAAAAAGTTACGCCTGAAAATATCGAGTGCAACCAATGGATTTATTTTGTGCATAGGATGCATCATAAGGTTGAGATGACATCGGTCGGCAACAAATAAATCAATAGTGAAAATTACGAAGTTATTTTGCTGATTCATCACCCTTAATATGAGCTAACCCGTCGCGAATATTTGTCATTCCCTATCCATTACAAAACGTGTGTCTGGACATTCTGCCGAGTATCTAATGTTTGGGAGGATGACAGTTTACACATGTACGCGTTGATTGTTGGAGGACGCGAACAGTGGTTTCGGCGTCACCGCGACCGGCAGGGAGGGAAAGAGGGAATGGGGAGTGTGCGGTAAGGCTGTCCACAGGTTTAATGAATGGACTTTCACGGCAACAATGGGTGTTGCACGGGATCCCTATCGGTCTCTCATGGGGAAGGAAGGGTGGGGGAACAAGGCTGCCAACACGAGAGAATTTAACTAATGCATTTCGGAGAATTTGGAAGCGTATAAATTAGTTATTCAAAATGTCCGGGGCATTGGCACTGCAGCTATTTTACGACATAAATGCATTGATGAGATCAGCAGAAACATAGTGTTTAAGTTTCTTTTCTAAGCATTATACCATGGAGGAACCGTATTACTCCATGCTTATCAATGATTACACTTAAAGATGAGATCAAACATTTTTCACCCCCCTACACTTGTACTAATCGTCGACTATAGTTTCACGATTAATCCAATTTGTCAATGAAAGCAGAGAAATTTTGACTCATATGCAGGGTTTAAATCTCTTAAATACCTGTTCGTTGCCCGAGGTTCAAAGTCCAAGTGTTTTTTCGGACACACTGAATTTGAGCCTCGGATAGTACCCATATGTGTTCACGAGATTAACCCCCCCCCCTCTCGATGGTCACCTGGACGACCGAAATACATGCATAGGGTTCAAAATTCCTCTGCTTTTATTTAAAATTTGGATAAATCTTCAACTTAAATTTACTTTCCAATTACTCTATTCTTGAATTACGAATGCTGTTTCAAAAGTTGGCCCATTGTCAAGGTACGTACATACAATCTGAGCAGATTCTTTCATACTCAATACCGATAATGAGTGAGCCAACTGTCGAGGACATGGTTGGTTGTAACCTGCGAGAGTGGAAAAGTGCTAAATATTCGGATGAATCATGCAGCGTTTCCTTAAAGTTAAGCCAAAGTACTCTCCAGCTCACAGTTAACCGACCGAATGTATACTTAGCCTAGCTTGAATTGTGTTCGTCGTACTATTAAACTTTAAAAAACCTCATTCCTCCATTTTAAAAAAATCAGCCTGTGCCATGCTTCCAAAAGACGGAATTTACAAAAATATATGCGAGAAATTCAAATTTAAAACGGCTAATTTCACAACAAAAAAGATATTTTTTCTAAGTTGAAAATAAGGCATCATATCATTTTTGACTGCTTAGAGTTTTTCCACTTAATTTACAATCATTTACGCGCAGTAAGAATGAAATATTAAAAAAATTCAGACACTTTTCTCATGAAAGTCAAAGAGGGTTGGTTTGATTTATCATCAATAACGGATCATCCCCTGATTGGGTCTCCGAAAACATACTTTCCATGACTCGGGCCCCACATACGTAATGCGAATCGTATGAATAGGTTTTTAAATGTTTTGACAATTTTAAGTTCCTCATAGTAAGAAGATAAATATCTTTCTCACAAAGGCGCAACCTCAGCGCTGATGAGAAATCCACCATCAATGTGAAGTCCGTCTGAGAGAGAGGCATCTGACAAACCTTCCGCTTTGCAGGAGAAGAGGTCTACGAGTAAAGAGGCCTCGTAAGTAAATCCCGAAAAATAGATTCACAGATTGGTAAGAAGTCTCTAATGAATAAGCTCTACGGGAAAAGTCGAAGAACGCTTTCCCCTATCATTTTCTCCTCCGGCCTACTGAGCGTTCGAAATTTGTGGATCCAGAGTCCCATTCCACTGCGGCATAAGTAGAACAAATAATCAGGCTGACTATTATCAGCCTTAATACTCAAATTAGACTGAGGTGGTCGATTTAAACTTCTCCGCACTTTTTCCGGTACAAAGGTTAATTTTTCAACGCAATAGATTTAAATTACGTATCTCAATCAGTTTAGTAGATGGGCTAACCCTTGTAAACGTTAATATTTGTGGTGTCAAATAGATCTTCAAAAGAGAAGAGTAGGTGTATGTTGGTTCGTCAATTCGAATTTACATATTTTTACGGAGAAAAAATATTGCGCTCAAAATTTAGTTCCTATGAAGTCTTCAGAATGTTAGGCTTTTTTTTAAATGTGTACTACCGATCAATCACTTAAAATTATTACGTTATTCTGATATTAACAAATAGATCCACGGAGAAGGAATTAATTCCGCTCGACCAATGTTTTCGTCTTCATGCTGCTCACGAACCAAATATTCTGAGCAAAATTATTCAATAGCGGGAATGGAATCCAATATGTTAATGTGGTAATAATTTTAATATAATTATTCCTCGTATCCCCTCGACTATTGCAAATAAAACATATTTAAGAGCAACAGTTTCATTTCACAAAGTGTTTTAATATTGAGAGGAAACATAAAATATAAACTGAGTGATACGGATGTTGAAAACTGATCAGGAATAGGACCATGATGAATCTTACTTTGGTAATCCGAGAATTCCAGCTTCATCACCTTACGTCGATTTTTAGTCGTACATTCGTACATTGCCCTAGTGACAGGAAACTTGTACAACAGATCTACGAAGATATTCTCAATTTCCTAAAAAAACATTACATTCATTGTTTGTCTGGGGGTCATTCTACAAAAAAATTGTCGGTCGGAACTCAGCAATCGCATAGCGGGAACGCTTTGACCTTCAAAAGCCGCACCCCGTTAACAATACAATATTGCCTCCCTAGCTATCTCGTGTTTTCTGGTTAACGAAACTTTCTGTCAGTAATAATAGCAGAGCATGTCATTACTGCATCCCTGAGTCAAAATATCTCGTAAAGTTAAATGGCGTCGTCGTTGGGTAATAATATTTTACTGAATGGAGAACATGAAGCATAGTTTGATCGTAATTTGGAATCTAACAAAAATTATATTATATTATATTTGCTATTTACCATTTAAAGTGCCATTGAGCGGAAATCAACCAAACCAGATAGTTAATAAATTCCATTTTCCACTCAGTAGGTACTGAGAGAAAATGTGAAGCTTTTGAGCATATACAGTTATTACGAAATCATTGGTTTCTGCATCGATATTAGAAATAGCATTAGGTATACCAGAAATAAAACTGATTTCACGAAATCATTTTTAAAAAGCAGCTGGCCCTATTTAAGAAAACTGTACAAATCATCTTAGTTTAAACGAAGAATGCAGGGGAATCAGAATGTTTTCTTTTAAGGAATACAAAAATACAAAAATTGAATGTTCTAACGACTTAAATATAGACATGTATCTTTCCGATATTTCAAATTTCCGATACTGATTTGGGGACCATTTTACTGGAAAACGTTGGGGCTTTTCAGTCCAAGAAGCATCTTACAGTGTTTCAAATTAACTCACTTCTTAATTATTGGTCAGAAAAGCTGCCGCAATCGGAAGAGCTACGTTTTGTATCGTCGTTCAATTACCCAGCCTCGTGAATACTTCGGGATAGACTTGACGGCTGGCAAATAACGTGCAGAAAAGATGCCCCCGAAATAAGGAAGTTAAGGCAGGAACAGTCAAAAAGGCTACCAATCAGCTGGTAGAATTCAAAATGACGAAGTAATAAGGAAGGGCTATTCGAATAGCTCAAGGCAAAAATGTTCCACGGTAAAAAATAAAGTCACCCGCGCCTGAACTGGTTAGCACACAGTGAATCTCTCAGTCGAGCACTTCTCAGAGGGTGACTCCGCTACATTTATTTCTGCAGCAAGTACCGCAGTACCTGCTTTCATTCTGTCCACGCCAAAAAAGAGTTTTAAAGTGATTTTTAACCTCGTGGACTGGGGCGCAAAGATCACTTGAGAGCATTTCTAGCTTGCAAGCCTCTTCTAAATTCACAAAGGGAAAATGGGTACATAACATTAAAATACCATGCAAGTAAGGTGACTAGTATAGTAATTTTCCGAGAAAAGTGCCAAAAGTGAGCAAGAAATTATTGCAGGGCACCATTAGATTATTTTTATTCACATGGGAGTTCTGATTCTCAAAGCGCAATGAACAACACACAAGCAGTGTCATCTACAATATTCGGGAGGAAATTCAGATAGGTCCGGAAGGTCATTCAATATGCCAGCTGAGTTTTCATCTGTTAATAAAAATTATTCATGGGGATAATGGAAGTCATAAAAAGGCTGTTTAGCTAAAAATCGGGGAGATTATACTAAAAACATAATCAAACTATTTTGCAGATAGTAAAATGCTGCAATGCTAACAATACGTATCAACAAGAAAAATCATAAAATCATTTACATGAAAGAGTATTTTCTCAAGAATCTGGAAGCAATCCATCGAATACGACATTAAACTGAGAACTGTAGTCGCCTCAACACTTCGGGTGGAATTTCAATTACGTCCCAATCTAGTTTTAATGGAATTCGCGATTGTCTCACTTCTTCTCGTGAATGAATATTTGAGAAGATTAATCAAAAGGTGAAAGGGTTATCAAATAGATGGTCTAAAGATGAATGGATTGGATGTTATTTTGACAGTAAGAACGGAAAGGTGTTCGAATACGTTCTTCTAACATGCTGAAGGACAACCAGTTTATAAGTTTGTAAAGCATAGAGGGAAATCTACGGTCTTTTTTCAAGTCGAAGGTTCTATCAATCAGCACGGAAAAAGCTCATAATGAGAGGAACGTTATGGCGAGCTGAATCTGCTGAATAGTCATCGAGGGAAGGGGGATAGGTTACTTTCTCTCAGGCCACTTCTGTTTCCCCAGGTTTCGTCACTAAAAGCACGAAGTTTGCAATGATATATATCCTATGTGTCCAGCGGCATAACTCAAATTGAAACCAGGAATTACCGGGTAAAGTTGAAAAACGTTACCATGGCTATCCTACATAATTACTGTTGATGAGATGCGTTTAACAAAATAGCCGCAGTCTATGAAAAATCACGTGCACCAATCTAGTCTGACAGCTTTCGAAAAATAGTCATTTTTATCATATTTTGTCCACTTTTCTTGTTTTAATGGACACCGACGAAGTATAAGTTCACGAATTCCTAATTAAAAAGAAAATAACACGGTCATTAAAAAAACAATTACAAACAAGTCTTCAGCCAAAAGGTCTGCTTGATCCTCGAGCTCATCAATTCTAATTAATCCCAACAGCGAGTGAAAATGACACATCAGGACATGTATGTGGAGACTATTTTCCTCTTTGTGCCCGTATTTATGGTTCCCCAGAAAGATATGGTGTACAAAGTACCCACAGCATCACGCAGTTGAGGTGTACCTGGACCTGCCCGGAGGCCTTACCCTCAAATGAGTCCGAGACCTCCAGGAAGAAAACCAATACTCTACTAACAATAACCAAAATAAAAGAAGTCTACCAGCCTTAAAAGTTTAAGCACTCAACGTAGTGAGGATCGGATTACGGAGAAAAAAATGCTCATAAAGAAACAATACAAGTACGCAATCAGACACGCAACCAACATCCTCAAACAATTTTTTTCGAAAATAACTGCGGAGAGATTTTTTAAGAGGGTTGGTAGCGAGTCTGATTTTGGCGCGTATTGTTTTTCGGAGTGGAAATTTTTTCCCCGTAATTTGTTCCTCACCACACCGGGTGCGTAAACTTTTTCACGGCTATTGGAGTTCTTCTTTCCCATTGGTTACATACGTAGGCTAATAGGTCTCATCAAATTAAGTATATTCTACTCCACATCCAAAATACTAAATATACATAATAAAATAATTCACAATGCTTTCCACTACTTGGCAAAAAACTTACAATTCTTATGATAAATTCAATAAATTGTTCTCAAATTATAGCAGATAATTAATGGAAAAATGAAAATTCGAAAACACTTCACGACAAAATATCTGCGGTATAAAAAACATTCAGCCACGATTTTCAGTCATATAACACGCTAGATGGGTGTTGTCACCTCACGGGTTGAAATCCAGCCTCAGTCATGTCTCGAAAGTTTGTCTTAAGACGATAGTAACGTTTTAGACGATTCGATACAACCTAACAGCACCTATAGCCCAAGTTAGGGTCTAGTACTCAAACATGGTAATAAAGGATGAAAAATTTATCCGTTTAATTCACATTCAAAAATTGATGGGATAGGGTTGGTACGGTGGTTAGAACAATGGCTTCCTATCCGGAAGTTCTAACATCAAATGCCGGCAGTGGCAAGCAGAGCTTTTTCAATGACATAGCTCCATCTCTCTACTCACTAGCTTAGATAAAAACTACACTTTAAGATGGAGTAATTTTTATGCACAGATTTACCAGAAACTTGGCATATTACGTGTTCTTATTGGTGATTCCAATAGATAAAAATGTAAAAACTTGCATCTTACATATTTGCCTTTATGTCAATTCAATTCTATTTTAACACTTCCCTGTAATAATTAAACTACATGTGTACCTACATATTTTATTCTAAACGCGAAATAATACATTCCATAGTGGTTTCTAACTAATATTAAGGTGTCACGCCAAGTCAAAGATTCTAAAAAACATCTTTTAATATAATTTTTGGTTAATTTCATTGCCTTCCAATGCCTTCATTCACTCCATTGCCTTCCATTAATACCGCGCCGAAAACTCAAGCCATAACATGCATTAATTGAAGGAAAAAATGCAATTTTTTATTATTTTATCATTTACATTCCGACATTTACGGTGAGCACTTCTTATAGAGATGTATTTAAATAATATATGGCCCTAGAAATTTTTTTCGACTTACTTGAAAAATTATTAAAATGACCACTCAATTATAACCCACTATTACCGCTCCATCCAACTTAATCCTTCGTAAGTCTTGAAGGATTTAGTTTTTCCGTATGCATATGCGTATGATGTGAGCGAAGATTTCAATCGTGTTAACAACCATGTCAGATACTGGGCTGTCGACGTTTCGATGGCTAACGATGTCCCACCGTCACCTCAACTCCCTGATGACGACGGCAGAGTCAGCCTTTGAAACGTCAAGAAGACGAAAAACCGTGGAAACTTCACTCACATCACAGTTCTTCTTTTAAAGTTCCTCATAGCTCAAGAAGAGTTAAGAATAATAACCCAAGAGAATGAAAAACTTCACAACAAGGACCACGTGAGTAGAGGTCATAAAATTAAATCAACCACTATCAGAAAAAATACATCAAACGTGACGAGGAAAAGACAGCCCTGTTTGTGTCAGTGAACTCCACCCTTGGTATTCCTCGGTAAGTTTTTGCTGTCCCGTCCATTACAGTTTTCAGGAGGCATCCATGTCTCAGAAAGTATCCAATAAGTTTGTCTCTTCTACTTAGCACAGTTTCCTCTCCGGCCCATCGCGGGTCTCAATTTTTGTACTCAATACCACCCAGTATATCTTCATCATTCTTCGATATCACCACATTTTCACTTACTCCAATATTCTTTGTTCTGCTGCTGTAATCATCCATCCACTGTCATACATGTGTGTGCTCCATAGCACTTACACACAAATACAACAGCTGAATCATCACAATGAAAAAACCCTGTAGATAAATACCTTCCTAAAAAAGGGTTCCATTTTGCCACTTGTGCATATGTGAATGGCACAGGTGGATGCTGATTACAGCAATGAGGCAGTATATAAAATTAATTATACACAGCTAATATAAATAATAAACAAATTACTACTACGTATGTTCAAGTAAAAAATCATTGTTATTTGAGTAATGTACGCATAATCTATGTGTAGCAACTATAATGATGAAATGTAGTAGTTTACTTTTATATGGATGATATAGTTTTGCATCTTAGTTTGGATTATGGTTTTGAAGATATTAAGTGGGACCCGAATGTAATTTATTTGAAATAAACCTATTTTTTATTGAAGCATATTTCTTTAATATTCTATCGAAATCACTAACTACGACCTTGTTTTCATGACAAATAAATTAATTGTAAAAAAGATTAAACTGTTTGAATAAATTACTCAACAAACTTTATGATACGAACCAAAACAATAATGATGATGTATTTAAGTATTATAATTAAAAATGTATTTAATGAATGCATATGTAGTGGAATTACCGTAATAGAAGTTTATAAATGCGAATGTAAATGGACATGAATTAAATGTAACTTAATTTAGAATAAAAAATTGACCGGAAAACAAGGTTAGCCCACGGCATTCGTCGTTTGGACATATGCACACGTTCTCACCACACTGGATTTCGCATCGGAGGAAGAGCGAGTGGGCTGTGGGGGGGAGGGGAGTGGGAGTTTCCAAATTGGCGAGGACGTGTTGTGCTTCGCGACATTGCCCCGCGAGGCTGCGCGTGGGAGGGGGGGGGGGCACGGAGAGAGGAAGGGGGGAGGGCGAGAGGGAGGGGGGCGGGGCCGCGAGCGCGACTGTCGGTCGAGGAGGAGGAAGGTCCCACGGAGGGCAGAGCGGTCGAGACGGCCGCCGAGTTTGCATCGCGTCGTCCTCCGGTCCGGAAGAGGCGCCGAGCGTTCAAGTCTCCGGGTGCGCGCGCGCGGAGTCCTTCCGACGGCCAAGTGGTGTGGTGGTGTTGTCTCCCAGTGGCGTGCCTTCTCTATTCAGTGTTGTTGTGGAGTGAGAGAGTGCACCCGCCTCCGGGGTGGTGCGGCGGCCCCCGCGCGCGGATCCGTCGGCAGCCGAGGCGAGATGGGAACCAGGGCGTCGCTCCTCCAAACGTGAGTGTCACACACGCAATGCCCTTAAACCTCCTTTTTTTTGGCGGCTCTAACACAGACGGGATATTTGCGCTATAACAGCATGCAGTGTGTGTGCGGTAAATACTCAACGTGAGTAAATCACTACGATAACTTTGTAATTTTGTCGATTGATTTATCAGTTATTGACCGATTTCATCGCAAAGGCGACATCAGCAAGTCTTTGCGACGATACCGGTCGACAACTAATAAATCTATTTTTTACATAGCAAAGTTATTATAGTGATTCAGTCGCCATGAATTCTCACAAAGTTAAGCCTGAGATACCGACTTCAATACTCAACGTGTGCAGATAGTACTCATCGCGAATGGTGAAGCGTGGACTAAAACGTGTGGATACATAACCCGTGAAATGCAAGCGACTCGAACACCGGGTAATCAAAGACATCGAACACAGGGAACTTAATAATCTACGCCCACGTCGTGCTTTGCAAGCCGCCACAAAAATGCGTGGCAGAAGGCGTCAGGTAAATAGCCATTTTTGTGAATCGCGAGTGAAATGAATGTTTTGACGCAAACGTAAAATGATTGTATTAGTTGGTACTTAGGCTATAGTTCTCTTGTTGTCACGAACTGTACGGGGAAAAATGGAGTGTATAAATTTCTCAGTCCAATTGCTTTAGGCCCTTTATTTTATTAGAGTGGTCAATCATACCGATGCAGTGAGGAAGCTTAATAATCTCATCAGTGTCACCATTAATCTCGATCCCCCGTGACTGTAATCAAGCCTCAACCTTACTTGCTTTATTTGTGTGGAGGGACTCTCATCTTAGTTAATCCAAAATTACAACAAACTGCGCTTTTTTCCAAAACTGTTTTTTTTTAATCAGGCGGAAATTCCTCGAGCTCAACATACTGATTTTTTTCACCTACTCCGATTTTCTTTCTCTAAATACTTGCCGCATATATTCAGCGCGGCTATACTATCGTGAAATAGCATATTTCTCTTATTTTATAATTATATTTACCCACCATTCGTCCCATGAAGATAATAATAATGCAGTATCCCTCGCTTGTCTCCAGCCTTATTTCACAAAATGAGAATTTCCCTTTCAGTGACAGCTTCAAACAGTCAAAATCATTCCTCTTTAATAGCATTAAAAACAAAGGCGTACATGTGAAGGCTTAATCTCAATGGTGATTAACCTTTTCACATTGCATAAATGCATCAACACCTTCTTTGATTCCTTTTTGGGGTAACATTGTCCCCCGGCTCTCACGGAAGTTGAAGCAATAACGAATATTCTCACTCTCTCAACAGCAAACTGTCTCTCTTGTGCAAATCATATGGGTCATCACTCATAAATACCATGTCTTACTCCTCATGCTTCATCATTTACGTGCTCTTTTCCGCAAAAATTTGGGTTAAACCCGAATATGTGGGGCCGAGATCAGGTAGTCGCAAGATGAGTGGGGCCCAAGCACGCGAGGGTCCTAATCCGCAACACTTTCCCGAGCTCGAAGACCCAACGCCGGGCTCTCTCCTCGACCTAAGCTGCGGGAGGCCCCCTCACCAAAACCAACCGTGCTCACTACAATTTAAACTTTAACAACTACGTCATATAACAACAAATTAATATTTTAATCGTACTCCCGATAATTGTACGAGTAATTACATCTTTTAATCGTCGTTCTAAGATGAAAGGGTTGCGGATTAGGGCCCTCGCGAGCTTGGGCCCCACCCATCTTGCGACTACCTGATCTCGGCTCCACATATTCGAGTTTAACCAAAATTTGTCCCGTGCATCATTTCTAATTCGTATACTCCACTTGCGCTGGTGTACGAACCACCTTGAAAGCTATACATATACTGCTCAACTCCCCAATACACAGACCATCTCATCCAGCATAATGAACCTCAGGGATAAGGAGGAAAAAGGGCGGCATGGAGTGCAAAGCGGTTGCCCGCGAGAAAAGCGTGCATCCGACGGCCTTTCCCTGTTCTAGCGGCTCTGTTATTAGTCGCACACGATCTCGGCTCCCCACAGATGTAGGACATGCGCTCTAGATTTCCCAATAAACAATCCTGCACTACGCATACGTAATTAATGCCTGATACACGCTTTTAAAAAGGGTTGAATACTTTAGTTCAATTTGTTCAAGCCACGTAAGATTCATGTCAAACCTCTTTTTAGTTCTTTCCTCAGTTCATCTGCAAAATTTCGAAGCACAATTTAACTTTGAAATTTCACTAGTTTTTCGAAGCGATATTCTCTGTAATTATTTACGAAGTTAAACTCGGTTTGGTATGAGTGTAGGCTTCATTTAAAATGGAGGCGTTCCCACTCCACAAATATTTAGTTCTTTCAAGTCTTTCTTTGACTGCATTTCTTTCCATCTAGCCTCTATCCGTGGTTCCACATCATTTAATCTACAGAATACTTCTGTGTAGTTGCAAGAATAATCACTTATATCCTTCTTAAAGCAAATTAATTTTTACTAACAACATGCACATTTTATGACCGGTACTAGGCACTTAATCATCATTTTTAAGTCCTTCAAGATCTGATTAACAAGTTATTTTTCAAATTTTTCTTCCATTTATTTACCACATGTCTTGTAGCGAGCTTTGAATCTTGATCTTGTGCGGCTAAAAGTAGAATTACTCCTACTATTAAGCCATTTTCTCGCAAGACTGTGATCATGGCAATTCCAAGGTCTGAAATAAGGCTTAATTCCACCAATTTGTTGCTTAATATGGGACTGGCTCCTTTGGGTTATTGAGCCGTCCTTTCCGGGTTGACTAGCAATTGAGATTGAAAGAGTGAGCAATTTTTTCCATCAGTTCAGAAAATGAAATTATTTCAAACACGTCACTAATAGGCAGTACCAGTGGTAAAACTTTAAAAAAATTATGAGCCAGGACTAAGAGCCAAACGGCTTACCGGAACGCTTCATGATAAACTGAGCTTATAGAAGCAATTACATAACTTTTCCGCCAAAATCAAATCGTTCATACCTGGAAGACGGTCAGCCATGATGGAAACACTGGTTCCCCCAGCGATCGCAGAAGCTCAAAGTTGGATGGATGATCGTCAAATCCGTCACAGTCACTATTGCTCCTGTCTGCAAGTGGAAGACAACAAGTGCTAAATTAACTTAGCTGTCAACGCACGTTAATCTGAAGTATTTCAACACACTTGGTGGGAACGTTGGTAATGAAATGATTTTTAGGGTAGTATAGGAAGAGGGAAGAGAAACCCGTCGACAGTGTTGGCCTACCCTTAACAAAAGGTGCCTAATTGTCCACAGCTCAACATCTCATATGAAGTACGTAGTACTAAAATTGAAATACTTCCAACAGATCAGTCAAATATTGCATGGGATATCACTGCAAAATGAGAAGTCAGTACTATTTCCTACACACTAAGCCTATCCCCTTCCATAATTTTCACCCCTACGTGTGTTCCTAAATCAGTCATCTGTTTAAATTTTTGTTGTGTTGTGTCTCATCTGTTGAGCCACTGCTGTAGCATACGAGTAGTGTAATGACATTGAGAATTATTAAGTAGTATTTTTGTTTAACGTGCTTCGACGGCTAAGGTCATTTCGCACATACTGTCTGCCACGCGCAGACAGGGGCAAGAGCACTCGGACGAATCGGAGGATCACCCCTCCAAATTCGAGCCGAGCCCAACGATGTTTAACTTCGGTGACTGATCGGGAACCGGTGTTTCCATCGCGGCAGGCCGTTTCCCAAGAGTTATTAAATACAGGGTAATATATGTACATTGGGGTCATCCTCAACGGTCAATTTTGTTGGATCGTTCCTACTCAGGTTTTCTTCTTCGCAATAACATCATTTTAAACTTAAATGAACAAATTCATTAAAGTCAGACGATATTGCAAGATATTTAAACATAAAGAATGCATATATTATGTGCAATATTCCATAAATAAATATATATTTTGCTGGAGCTAATTCTTCTGGAGCAGCTGCATGTGTCAAGTTTCATGACGACAGTTTCTCCCCCGTTACTGGAGGCGTCTTCTGGTCGAAGACGCCTCATGTAACGGGGGAGAAACTGTCGTCATGTTAATTAAGACACACGCAGCTGCTCCAGAAGAATTAGCTCCAGCAGGATCAGCCACTGCGGAAGCCTTCGCTCCAACTAAATATATATTTTATAATTACCTTGGTTACAATGCTATTACATCATTTTCAGGTGTAGCTCTTCAGATCGGAAGATAATGTAATGACTTTGAAACCAAGATTGTAATTAAATTTTAATTCATTTGTGTAATATTGCAGATATTTTATCCCTCTATAAACTCAAATGATTCTTCCCCTCCTTTTTTCTCTCTTCAGCTTCGTATCCATCCATCCTTCTTCCCTTCGTCCCTCACAACATGCCTAGATCCGTTTCTTTCCATGGTAGGGCGAATGCATGTACTGTTCGTGTACTCGTATTACCACGTTTCTTTCCTCTTCCCCGCTGTCCTTTAGTTAGGCCATCAAAAATGATCTTCAGCATTTCCTGACTTTTAATTACGTGTTCCATTCAACTGCTCCGGCTAATCTCTTCCAGGTATTTCCTTTCCACTGCCACTGAACCAAGTACTTCTTATATTATCCAGACACCAGATTTAGGGCAGTTATATTAAAGGAACAGTTAGAAGAAATACAAATTTTGGGTTACATGATACATAGCCCTTCTTGTCTCTTTCAGTAAAGCAACAGAGGGCACAGGCAACAGAAAAAATTACACATATTTTGATGAAAACTCTATGATATAAAGCCGGCGCAACAAGGTGACAATTCTAAACCACGACCAAATGTCCCACCAGATACAGGACGACTACGCGTCAATTTGTACCTAAAGCTCTAGATTACATGTATCTGTAACGTGATCGCAGTAGTTGAGAACTTTCTAGTGAATATAATTTTGTGAAATCCAGTGAAAAAAATCATTCACCTACATTGGGATTCGAACCCAGACCCCTCGATAACACGTCGAGTGATCTAACTAGTTAGGCTAACCATCCTCTTCCGCTGTGTATTTCTCAACTCATCCACTTCTGGTGAAGGACTTTTTCGCTGTAAATTTCACACAACTATGTGAACACTAGCTGGTGACACAATTTAAGATACTGCGCGGCCATTTCCCCAGTTATTTGAAAATTTCTGATGTTCAACTGAGTAAATATGAGATGCATCCGAACTTGAGTAGTATGTATGCATCTGGCTGGAAACGAAGTAAATGGCATCTACCCTAACGGATACAAGTGTTTTATCTCTAGATCAATATTTCCCAGAGTGAGAATTACTCGTTTTGGAAGACTTTGTAACAAGATCACGAGTACATCTTGGTTACTAATCTTTCATTCCGTCTATCAAACTCTTTCCATCCTTCACCAAGCGCGAACCTCCAACAACTGGAGTCTACAGTCATTCATTCATCCCACAGCCAATCTCTCACTTCCATATAATGCCACGCTTCGTATCAAACTCTTCACTTAACATAGGAGAAAGATTTATAGACGTAATTTGAGGGGAAACACTGAATATAATTGCTGTAAGAGAAACAGTAGTATAATTTTCACAGTATTTTAATTTTCCTCCCCCGAAGTTTATTACATTTCCTCGCTCGCCTTCGTCACCACCCATCTCTGCCTATCTATATTTCACCTAACGCACAAATCCCAAAGGACTCCTGCATAATTTCATCCAATTTCTCCAATTATCAAAAGTCCCACAATGTCACCCTCTATTAAAAGATTTTCCTCATACCTTGTCTTTATGTCGCTCACTAACAACCCTCACCACCAATTCTATTTTCTTCAAAATGCTGCCTTGTCTAACGCAACCTAGTCAAAATTTCACGTCACTTTTCCTAAACCTATGATCCTCCCATGTACTCAATAGATGCATCAACTGATCTTCATGCTGTATTTTATGCCCACGTCACCAGCTTCACCTGTCATCAATTCTAATATTTCTTCGTTGAAGCTCTTCTCTCCACTCACCTCTCCAATAACCTATTTATTCCTGCGTGAGTCTTTATTTTAATTTCCCTCATAATTAGCTTCTTACATTCCATCTTTGGTCTACCTCTATAATAATTGTTCCCATGCATTGTCTCTTCCATATTATTTTCAAGAGGCTGTCATTTATCACAGAGTATCCAATAACTTTGTCGCTTCTGCATCAAAGATATTCCATGAAACATCTTTCCTCTACAGCCCTTCGTAGAACCTGTTCATCGGTAATATTCTCAATCAATTTGATCTCAATAATTCTTCGATAGCTCCACATTTCCATTGGTTACAATATTTGTTCTATAACAGTTATCGCCTAAACTTCACAGCCATATAAGATCATGCTCCAAATATATTATTTAATGAAGAGTCTCCATTCTCCCAAGCCTCTGATGCACTGGCTGTTAGTCGACTCTTCTTCTTGTAAAAAAGAAAAATTAATTTTATGCCCTCCCACCCTCATATCCAGTCCCACCTTTTTAACTCCACAAAATCTAATACCCCCATCATCTTTGCATTGGGTACGCTACTAAAGTAATATGTATGCAAAATCTTTGAATCTTACAATTCCTAGCCAGCCGTATGCGTATTCCTAAGCCCTAAAATTAAAGGGAAGCTTGTCTTCTGTGGGCAGGATATGGGAAACTCATATCATTGGCGTTTATGCGTTAAAAGGTATATTAAATAGAAATGAGAGGGATAAAGCCGAAAAAATACCTAGAAATACAATGGGCTAACGAACGAATTTTCATAAACCGCGTTAAAAAATAAATGTTGTCATTTTTTAGTGACAACTTGTTTTTTCTTAAGAGCAATTGATTTTAACAATAAAAGAGTCAAACACGAATTCGTTGATTCCGAACGGGAGCGAACAGAGAATGGCTGGGAATGACATCACTGGGCATACCGGCAGAGCGGATTCCATGGTGTAGTTGATCGCTGGGACATGGCTCCGAACGAAACGCTTATACTTTGGCTAGTAATTGGGCGATGTAAATTTTAGTTCAATACCCCATTCTGTGAAGAGAATACCCGAACTATCACAAATGCATATCCTTATGGCAGAAGCTCAAGAGGTTCTCACCCGGGAAAGTCGTGGAAAAGAGATATTGGCGTGAGCGTGGTGACTGTCAACTAAAGACAGGAGCAACTAGTGTTTCAGGTCCAGAGTCATAAAACAAACGACGGTCTAGTTTAAAATTGAGAGAGGCGCTTTCTCATCACCTCCCTATACCTCAATTCGAAATCATCTACCTTCCTTAACACTTCTGACTATAATGGAGAAATGAGTTAATGCAGTTTTAATATTGTAAATTCTCAAGTCTAATGATTGCTCCTGGTAGGGCCACCCATGCCAGATAGGTCGAAGGGTAGGAGCCAGACGAAAGGTAGTTCCGTGATGGTGTCACGTTAAAAATACCGTTGAGTCGCGTGGGAATACCTCTCAACTATCATCTCCCAGAACATGAAAGTCATTCAAAGAGAATTGATTCCTGGCAACTACGGGACGCCGCGCCGCCCACTAGGGCGGGAGTCGTGCCCGGCAGCGGGGGAGGCAAGACCTCCGCGGTCGTCAACACACAAAATCCTTGCACAGCATCATCATCGGCGGATACAAGGGATAGGAGGGAGAAGAAGAAGAAGAAAAAGAGGAAGAGGAGGAGGAAAACAGTGGTAAAAATAGGAACTTGGAACGTAAGGACCATGATGAGGGCCGGGAAGCTTGAAAATATTAAGCAGGAAATGGAAAAAGGAAAAATAAATGCTTTGGGATTGTGCGAGGTGAGATGGAAGGATAGCGGGGACTATTGGAGTGGTATCTACAGGGTAATCTATAGTGGGGGAGAGAGAGTAGGCATGGTACTGAACACAAAGTTGGGACTGAGGGTGGTAAACATTGAACAGGTGAGCGACAGGATACTAGTGGTAGAAATAAAAGCACGGCCGACGAATTTCGTACTGGTCCAGGTATACAAGCCTACGAGCAACCATAGGGAGGAAGAGGTGGAAGAGGTGTACGAGCAAGTAGAAGAAATAATTAGAGAAGTTCCGGGAAAGAAAAACCTGATAGTGATGGGTGACTGGAATGCAGTGGTGGGGGAAGGGAGGGACGGATTAGAAGTAGGAGGGTTTGGGCTAGGAAGAAGAAATGATCGCGGGGAAAAGGCAGTTGAATTTTGTAGAAGAAATAAATTAGTAGTGACAAACACTTGGTTTAAACATCACCCCAGGCGTATGTACACATGGAAAATGCCGGGTGATACTGGAAGATACCAAATTGATTATATAATGGTAAGGCAGAGATTTAGGAACAGTGTAAAAAACTCTCGTAGCTATCCAGGGGCGGATGCGGACTCAGATCATAACTTGGTGATGATGAAGTGTGAAGTTAGATTCAAAAGACTTTGTAAAGGTAGGAAGATAAAGAGGTGGAACCTTGAAGCATTGAAAGGGTGGAAAAAGAGAGAATACCAAGAGTTGGTAGAAAAGAACATAGGTGAAGAGAAGCGGATGGGAGCAATAGAGAGAATATGGGAGATTATAAATAAAAGCATCATAGGAGCGGCAGAGAAAACAATAGGAACGGTGGAAAAGAAGAGGGTTAAGAAGCAGTGGGTTACAGAGGAAATGATAAAGAAAATGAAGGATATGGAAAAACGTGAACACCGACGTAGGCAAGAGGAAGTACAAGGAATTGAATAATAAACTCAGGCGAGTGACCAATCGGGCAAAAGAAAACTGGTGGAAGGGACAATGTGAGGAAATGGAAAAGATGCAGGAGGAGGGGGAAGTGGGCGCTTTGTACGCCAAGGTGAAAATTTTATCGGTTGGTAAGAGAGGTCAAACGATACCAAAGGTTAAGGGCAAAACAGGGAAGATATTAATCGAACAGGAAGATATTCAAGAAAGATGGAGAGAATATGTAGAGGAGCTATATGACAGCGAGAATAGACCCCTTACCCTAGATCTAGAGGATGAAGGAACAATAGATAAGGATAACCTCGGACCAGAGTTACTTGACATCGAAATAGAGAGGGCATTAAGAGAGATGAAGGGTAGAAAAGCCGTGGGATCCGATAACCTACCTTCGGAGCTACTAAACCTAGGTAGTAAGGGGAGAAAATCGTTTTTCGAACTTATTCGCAGGATCTACGAGGAAGGAGTATGGCCAGAGGATTTCATGAAAACAGTATTAATACCTTTCCCGAAGAAGAAGAAAGCGTCAGAATGCGAGGTGTATAGAACAATCAGTTTAATTTCGCACGCGGCAAAAGTGTTGCTTAGAGTACTAAATAGAAGGTTGGAGAGCAGAGCAAAGTGCTATTTCGGCGATGACCAATTTGGGTTCAGGAAGGGGAGGGCCACCAGAGACGCGATTGCGGTAATGAGGACACTTATAGATAGAAACATAGAGCATAATCAGGATGTTTTCTCTTGCTTTGTAGATTTCGAAAAGGCGTTTGACAGAGTAAACTGGGAGAAACTAATGCAGATACTGGGGAAAAAAGGAATAGATTGGCGTGACAGGAGACTCATCCGAAACTTATATATGGGGCAGAGGGCTCAGGTAAGGGTAGCTGACGGTGAATCAGGGTGGGCAGTTATAGGTCGTGGGGTACGGCAAGGGTGCCCGTTGTCGCCTTTACTTTTTAATATCTTTGCTGACGAAATGGTAAGAGAGGCATGGGATGAGCTAGATGTGGGAATGAAAGTAGGAGGCCACTGGATAAAGTCGGTTAGATTCGCAGACGACCAGGCGTTGGTCAGTCGGTCATCGAAAGGATTGCAAACTTTAGTAGATGCACTGGAAAAGCAGTGTGAGAAATACGGAATTAAGATAAATAATAGGAAAACAAAAGTAATGAGATTCTGTAGGACAAAGAAAGCGAAGCTGGTGATAAGAGTAGGAAGTCACAAACTGGAGCAAGTAGAACAATTTAATTACTTGGGTAGTACGCTAGATGAAACAGGACATAGTAGCAAAGACATTAGGAGGAGAATAGCGCTAGCGAAGGAAGCGTTCAATAATAGAAGGGAGCTGATGACGGGGACCTTAAGTAAGGATGTAAAAAAGAGGCTGGTGAAGAGCTTGATATGGAGTGTGGCATTGTATGGGGCAGAAACGTGGAGATTGAGAAAGGAAGACGAAAATAGGCTGAAGGCTTTCGAGATGTGGGTGTGGAGGAGGATGGAGAAGGTGCGTTGGACGGAAAGGAGGACAAATGAGGAAGTGCTTGACATGGTGGGCGAGGAGAGGAAACTTATAGATGAGATAAGGGGAAGGCAGGGTAGGTGGCTGGAAGGGGTAATGAAAGGCGATGGCTTGCTGTAGGCCGTGATAGAGGGTAGGATTTTGGGTAAGCGGCAAAGGGGAAGAAAGATAATAAGTTTTATGGACGGAATGAAGAAAGGTAGGACTTAGGCTGAGATGAAGAAAGAAATACTAGAGGTAGAAAGGGCACGGCACGTGTAAGAGTTCGTTGGATATTCTCTGACTTTCATCACAACCACCTCTAACCGGTAGATTACTGTAATGAATGATTGAACCCCATTAAAACATCACTTCACTAAGCTCTATCGGTACGAATATGGAATTTTTTACAGATTTTTGTCTTCAGGTAATCAAAAGTAATAATAAAGTCAAAAAAACGTTGATTAGGCTAATGATTATTCCAAATTCCAAAATTTACCTCTATTTAAAAGAAAAAAAATCTGGAAACTGGGAAGAATTTTTGAGGAAACTGGAAACCCAGGGTTCTATGCAGCATAGGAACCAATGAAAACGGTCGAGTTTCACGCCAATATTGGGCCGAACATGAGACGAGAATGTTAGAAGTATTAATGACACAACATAGAATAAAATTAGTTTCGACCAATAATTAACATTTAAAGCTGTAATATTTTATTTATATTGGTTCTTGGATGAAATAATTAATACAAGAATTGAGCTCCATAAGCTTCGTAACGTATTTCACCTTTGAGCATTCGTGACTTAATGCGGAAAGGTGTGAATTTTAAAATGAAAGCCGCAGAAAAAGAGATTTAGGCTTAACTTCCTAAATTTTGCAAAGAATTAAAAATAAGGGCCATGCCATCATTTTAAAACATATTACTGGAGCTGCTCAAGGGAAGAAGATTAAATACAACCAAATAGGTCCAGTTCCACACGTAGTGACTGATCTCCAACTTAGTTTCAATTCCACCACTTGATATTCTAAGATAAATGTTCCTCAAGTGTCAAAAAATGATAACCTTGTAAAATGCCAATGAAGCTGGATGTTTAAACCGGTTCCAATATTAGAAGTTAATTCTTAAATGACATATGATAGATATTTCAATGTTTTTCCCGGAATATTTACTAATGCCATTGTACGAAAAATTACCAAACCATCCTTTCTCGTTCCTAACTTCTCTCAGCGCGATTATTATTCATATTCCGAGCCCATTTAATTCGCATGAGATAATTCTCTAAGGGTTTTTTATTCTAAAACACTAACATAAAAAATACGTCACCACTGCCGTAGATTCCATGGATTAAATATAATGATTAATTTGCAATATCAATAGAGAAAAACTTTGAGCACATGCATAAAAAAGCGTTTAAAAATCGTTAAACTTGTAATGTAAGTTTCCGCTGGCTTGAGATAAAGGCGGGATCTTCTGTCTTCCGGGTTTTCCGTCGTGTCACGTCGCTCCATTTCTGGCCAATATTTCGCCAACTATCCTGCAGTCTTCCAAGAAAATTTCAACACAGTCAATAATAATCGCACCAGATGTAATACGCCTACTCCCAGAACGTCAAATACTTTCCTTCCTTTGCACCTCATTGAGTGACTAACTTAACAAACGAGAAGTTTCACCGGCGCTAGTAATGTTCACGTGATATTTCCACTTGGCCCAGTTTTAGATTGAACATTCATTTCTGCTTTTCGGGAACAGTAAAGTCTTCGTAACGAACGAAAAATAAAAGTGCTCATTTCGGAAAAATACGCAATAAAGCCAAAGTTAGTAATGATGCTATGTTATTAAACACAAGTGAACATTCTACTCTACCTAGCGAAGGGGGGAGTTTCATATGATTGATCTATCGCAACTATTATGATCCCTTACTTTACAAGGAAAAAATTACATTTTAAATCTATCGGTTCTGCAATAATTTCCTTTATTTTATTCCTGTGATTGCTTCTACCGTAGTACGTACGTAGTACAAATTTTGACTATCCAAATACCCCATAATCGAACTGACAATTATATGTTCCAATATCTTGCACGAGATAGACGTAAAGGAATTCGGTCTACAGTTACTGGGCTCTTCCTTATCACTGCTTTTAAATATTGGTGTAACGTTAGCGATTTGCTGTGATTTCACGTTCACGATTTTGTATTAAGAGATTTTTCAAATATTATTTTCAGGTACGGTGCTATTTCTGATGCTAATACTTTATAAACTCGGGCGGGAATTTGATTGAGACCGGGTGATTTATTGGAGTTAATGGATTTCAGATGACTTTCTATTCCACGACTAGTGATCTTAATAGGCTGCATTGGGTGCTTCTATAGCCTAGGAATTGTAGCGGTGTTATTTGGAGAGCTTTTAGTATAGACGCTTTGAAAAAATATGTTGAGGATATTTGCTTTTTTCTAATTTGTTGTTCGCTCTTTCTCCTAGATTGTTCTTTAGTGACGTTACTGTTGATTTGCAGCCTGACATAAACCCGGTGGGAAACGCGAAAATAATACACCAGAACCAGTCGCCGGCAAAGCCTAACAGAAACAGTAACAGTAGTCTTTCATAACAAAAATTCCCTCTATTGGGAAACTAGAAAATCACGAGTCATAACCAGGAATTATTCATATTTTGGTAGGAAAATACCCTGTAGTCTTCTCAATTGATTTTTTTTCTCCCCTGAGTAACCAACAGTGAGAGATTATCTCAAGTTTAAAACATCTTAAAAACCTAATTCAAGGTTATATAATGAGTACCTACTTAACCAACGAAGAGCAAGCATGTCAGCAGCGTTTTATCTTCACCAAGGAAAAACCACCTCCTTATCCTCACGCGCAGAACAATGCACCACTGAGTGCGCAATGCTATCGCAGAATTTTCAAAAGCGAACAACGGAAAGTTGTTCAGAGACGATCAAAAGAGTTGAACCAGGGTTGTTCAACTGGATCCTGCCGTTGCCTCACTTGGATGCTTTCGGGGCTGTTTATCTCTCCCACCTTTTCCCGCCTTTGTTATGCCTTCGCCTTGGGCGATGGTCACGTAGTTTTGGGAAAATTCGGAAACAAAATAGCTGGATAGCACGTACAATATCTGGCTTTCTTTTCTTCCTCGTTAGATCGAAGGTTTCGGAAAAAAGCGAACAATCAGCAAAGCTCAAATCTCATCGAGGGACAATGCATTTTGAAATTTACCAATAGCCTTAGTATGAAGTTCTTGAAGCGAATCAATTGAAACAACCGAGAGGCCTGGAAAAAAATCATGGAAAAAGCCGAGATCCCAGAGTTTCAGACGTAATATATTAACAACCAATGAACCTGTTGTAATGAAACCCAATGTATGAATAATATTATTTATTACTAAATTCAGTAACGGTGTGAGACATTTTTTAATTGTAGTTTAAAACTTTTTACAGGGCTTCGACTGAAAAAAGTAAGTTTTGCCGCTTAAAAACAGGGAGCTCCACTTTTAACACTAATAATTTAAAATGAACTTAAGTTATCTTTTTCCCGAATTCAAACTGTAGTGCACAATGCCGTTTTAATTTTTATGGGGTCGACAACTTAAGGTAGTCCGAACGAGATTTTTCCTTAGTCATAATAGAGAGTAATTTCATTTTTTTAAGTTAAGTAACTGTGTGAAGCATGAAAAAATATAGTAACATTGACGACGCAAAACTTTTGTTTTAAATTACTGAAATGTTCAGTAATTAACTAAGCACACACATAAAAGGTTTTAACTTGACTCATTTTCTTCACATTGTACGCTGAAAACGCCTTCACAATCGAAGGTTATTTTGAGATTCTGTAAAACTTACTGCTGTGAGTACGTAATTCATTTTCAAAAATAGTTGATAAAACAAACAAATTACGAGCTGTTAAATTTCTAACACGATACATGCGTTTAAAATTGCTCATTTTTTTAAATTAAGTCTCTCTGGAGTGAATACCTGTACCATTTCCCTTTGCAAATGGCTGTTTTTTTTGCAAATATCTCGAAAATTATAAGGGCTGATAGTTTGAAATCATTGGAAAGATGAGGTATATTTCTTTACAATGAGGCCAAATTCATCGAATTTAGTAGAACTGATATTTCGGTCAAACTACCTTTTGGCCCTTCTCAACCCCTAATTCTCTTCAAGCATTTCGTCCACCAGATATATTAGTTCGGCCCATCGATGGCCAAACTTATTCCCATTAAATCGTCGTTACATCTCGTTCGGGCACAATTTTGTTCAAAAAATATCGACTGACTCCAACTTTTCTCGTCCAAAACTTTGTCCTTATCGGAGGAATTTATGGACCAATCAATGGTGTTTTTCGTCTCGTTCAAACCCTTCATTTAATCTTAAACAATCATTCCTCACTCGTACCGCGTAAGTTCTCTCGTATGCTGGCCGGCAGTTCCAACCCGGATTAGTCTCTACCTCTGGATACCCTCACCTGTCATTCAGTGGTTGCGTTATCAAAGTTAAACACACCGAAGCTTTGTCGGGAAACCGCAATGAGGAAGGAACTGGCCACCTGACCTTGAGTGTGTGAATTATCCACGTCTCACAGGAGTATGTGCAAGAAAAGATCTACCCTAATCAATCAAAAAACAGCCTTTGGATTGATTGCTCTTCAGTCACTTTCATTCCAAAACGCTTGAGTGGAGATACTGTGTCACAACAGCTTTTGCAACCTAACAATAAACAGTTTTCAGGACAAAAGATGCGAAACAACATTTTCTTAAGTCTTCAATTTCTATCGTCAAAGGTAAACTTTAACATAGTCGGAATCGTCACCCAAGGTGGGCCAAACAATGATGCGTATACAAATGATATATCCAAGGATACTTATATTTAAGGCAATTTTTTATTTCGTGTAGGTAATCACTATCAGTTCCACTGAATATTGGAAAGTATGCCCGCAAATGTCTACTCGCCTTTCATGAATACATGGAATACTCGTATAATATCATCAAATATATTTAATTAACCGACGTAGCCTTAAAGTACAGACTATGTGTATTCTTCGTTGGCATTTAAATTTTCAAGGAAGTACCTTCAGTTCTGGGCTATTTAAAACCTAAATAATTAGGCGAAATTAAAATTATTAAGAACTTTGAAATTATAAATAATCAATGAATACAAAATATGTTCCCCTCTAAGTATACTAAATTTCATGAAAATATGTTGCTTAGCTTCGTCGTAATCGACTCTAAAAAATATTGCCCCAATCCAACCCTCTTGATGCTCCATTTCACTGTTTTTTCTTATCATGTCAATTATGATGACCCATGATGCCCCGGAATTCTGATAAGCAGTTTGCCTTTATTGTCACACGGTTTTATAGAGGACGAATCTAAACATCTTCACACAAAATGCAAGTGAAAGGTGGTACTCGAATCTTTTTCATATCGAATTACAAACAGCTAACAAAAGTACATTAAAACGGCACATTATAAAAATCAGTAAATAATAGCAGTCGATAGGTCAAAATAGTGCAACCACCACCTGCCTCCAAATCTTTAATGCATTTCTGCAGTGAAGAAATTCAAAAGCCAGTTAAAGACATTTCTTCTCGAACGTGTATTTCACAGCATCGATGAATATCTGGAGTGTTAATTTTACATTTGTGTGTCGCGTTTTGTATTTATTTGACGCTTCCCTATGTCTGCATGACCTCATATAATAGAGATTATTTTATTATATAATTAAGTTGGCTTTACAGAAAGTCGTAGAGTGATAAAAATGGAAGAGAAAGAGAATATAGATTAGGAAATGTGTAGGAGACCTAAAATGTGGATGAATGGAATTGAGGTGTCATTTTCAGTCATGATGAGAGTTATTTTTGGTGCATTAAAATCATTCAAAACTCTTAGGTACTGTTCTCGGGCTCTGCACCAGGTAATTGGCTTCATATTGGCCGACGTTTTGGAAAACGACTTGTTTTCCATTTTCAAGGCCTGTTGCTCTCTCTGTGTAGGATTATACACTGAACTGAATTGACCGTTTGACGAGTCCAACAATTAAGCTCAGTTGTCGTCTGATTGGCTGATGTTTCATTGAAATCTCTTCTGTTCTTTCCTTATGTTTTTCATGCAATTTATTATAGGTGCCCAAGTATTGCTCAGATGAAAGCCAGTATCCCGATTGCATTTTTTTGGATTTAGGCGGATTTCGATGGCTTCCTTGATTAGGATTATTATTCGTCGACCAATATGAAGCCAATTGGTGCCAATACCTGGTGCAGAGCCCGAGAAGAATTCCTAAATATTATTAACCGGGAAAAACTTAAATCGTATTTCATTCGAAACTCGTTTTTTCCAATTACAGAGGACAAAAAGAGGTTTGTCCTCTATAATGCCTTAAGGGTACCACTTACTTATGGGTGCCTATTATGGGTAACACACATAAGATCTAAAAATAAGCACTAATAGATCCAATGAAAAAGACGATACGCATTTTTGTGCAAGTGAAACATATTTGCATGAGTTAACAATGGGTAAATAAACTACATAAAGCACCAGAAAAAGAAATTGAAATCTATGAGATGGTAAGAGCAATGCAGAGTGCACGCCAAACTTAGATGTCATGGTCGGTTAGTTGTTAGGGGAATTGGACAACAACTGAAGTAATTTGTGATATTGAGGGCAGATTGGTAAGGGAAGGTTTATAAGGGGAATGAATGGTGGAGAGAAACCCCCATACTCCTAATGAAAGGCACCAAGGGGACCAGGCCCGTCGAGAGACCGGGGTTTTCTCGGGTCATTTTCCAAGGGCCCGTGCCTGTGCAAGCGCATCCACCCCAAGCCACACTTTAGGATGGTCGAATTACCTATCAACGCTGCATAAGCTTAAAATCGTAAGCAAAATAATTAGATAGATCTTCTGCTTGCAAGAAGGTCCATGCTTGCAAACATTTCTGATGAAAATATTTTCCACCGAAGATGAGACAAGTTTAGACATAAATTTGGATATGTCAATATTACTTTAATAGTTTTATTAAGCTATAATTAAGTCATACTTTTAGGTTAAATACTGTCTAGGAGAGCATTAAATGCTGTTTTAAAGGGTTTATTTTTCAAAACTTTACCGGCTCCCCCTTGCTACTTACTCGAGGGTATTCCATACCTCCCAGACCCCTCGGTACGAGGGGGCCGGGCCTATTCATTCTGCCCGAGGCCCGTAAAACTTGTCTAGACACTAAAGGAGACCACAGCATAATATTCCATCCGACGGACGGAGTACAGTACATTTAGTACTCTCCACACAGCACTCAAGTAGAAACTGATACTTTCATAGAAAAATCTCCGCCACTGCATGAGACCTTGGGCCAATGGAATGGGAAGCGAGTATCGTAGTACTGCCACATCAACTCACCCCCTGGCTATCATTACATCTACATACTACCCCGCAAGCCGCTTCAATAGGCGTGTGGCGGGGGGTGTTAGGACACCAGCCGTTTACATTAATTACACATTGCATTTATTAAAGTCCCTTATTGTTCGGGGGAAAACGAATTCCCATACCTATCCGTTCGGCAAAATATCTCTCTTAATTTATCGTTTCTGTCGGAACTGGAAATGTAGTGGGGTTGTCTTTGGAATTATATTCACAGGAAAAACCATGGAACCATCGCAACAAGTGATTTCATGACCTCAAAACGTAATTTATAAGTGTGGTACAGTGGAAATAAGAACGTTTTGAACAGTTCAATGTTAAATTTTTATAACCGCTATTTTTTCCGATGGCATTTTCAAGCGATTTCAACGAAAACATTAAATTATATTTTCCGACTAAAGCTCCTACAATGAGATAACTAATTTGAATTGCGTGGTAATATTTCTCAACTAAAGAGAGATCGTGCAGCCACAGATGGGCAGAAACCTTTGGAATCTTAAGCATCAATGTGACCCGATACTTGAAAAAGTACTGCAAGTATTTTCTTTACCGGTGTGTCCACGAATCATTTAAGGGTATATCATCGAAAAGGCAGGATTTCGAAATATTTTTCTCACAACATTTTCATACCTACACTTTTATTCACCCCGTGGCGTTCAAGCACTCTCGTTAGGAGCGCTACCGAAGGCAAAGGTAACGAATGCAATTGAAGAGAACATGCATCCGATACTCTTTGAGAGAAAAAGCAAATTACTTTGCACAGTCATTTACTTTTTCGGGGTAGTTCTGAAAGAAATTTCATTAGGAATGCAAACAAAATAGTTTCCGCAATATTTTTCCACTATTCACGGCATTCTGGAGTCCCCTCTCATACGAGCTTAATAACGGACAGGAAAAATTATAGCATTAACTCATTAATGTCCCTGTATGTCCCACGACATCTAACGCTATCAACTGAGAAATGTAATGGTTGAAGCCTGAAAATTCAAAAATGCCTCGAATATAATCGGAAGCAATCACGCCATTTCCTTGCTGTAGGGTAAGCAAAGTGAAAGAACTTTCCAATTGTCTTTAGGCTCAGGGTCTCTTTCAATAATTTCCTCCATATATCAGCCTGTCGTTCCATATAACATTCGCTTCTGTTACATTCATGCATTCATCCTCAAGACTCCTAACATTCCTCCTCTTTAAGTCTCTTCCACCACATTCACCCGTGACTTTCGCGGTCCAGTAGGTACCTTTCCTCTCATACTATTCACTCCATTTTTATATAGGTATCTGTTTCGTAATTCCAGTCTCATCCATTCTCACAACACGGCCAAACCGACGAGGAACACTCCTTTCATATGTGTCCGTTACTGGAGCGTCCAACCCACTTTCTTTCATCATCCACTCACTGCTAACTAGGGATTGGAAATTTAAATCCAGACTCGATTTTCGATAAATCGAATTTCGATTTTGGTTTTTAAAATCGATTTTCTAAAAATTCGATTTTTTGCCCAAAATTATCGAAAATCGAAATCGATATTTATAAATAGTAAAGTAATTGTCTGCTGAAATACGGATGTGCTGTTGTAAAAAAATGCAAAATATGGGTTAATGGAAGCACTAGGGATAAGAACCGATTACAGTTAAATTTATTAATACAATATATTATTTTAAAGATATTAATAAGATATACAGGAAAGTAATAATCCATAACAGATACTTATAAACACATAGGTAATATAACAATCAAATTACATATAGTTTAGTAGCAATAAGAATTGTATATTGAAAAATGGGCATACCTCAAAATAAAAAACAGAATTTTATTTATTTCTTGTTTGCAAAGCCGTGGAACCAGTGTTCCTCAGGGATGGACCTTAAGAAAACTAACATATTTAAATGTTCTCCGAATAATCGATTTTGCACCTGAGTTGCAATCAACCCGGCGTGAGAAAATAGTCGCTCACACGGCACGGTAGAGGCAACTATAGATAAAATCCTGCTGGCTGGTTTGTATACGTGGGGATATTCTCCCTTAATCTCCTTCCAAGCTTGTAGTGGATTAGAGTTGGACTTGCGGTCGACTGGAGGGCGGTTTACGAAATGTCGCAGCTCGATTGGCAAAATTCAAAAGCTGCAGCAAGCTAAAAATCGAAAATCAATCGGCTAGAATCGATTTTGATCGGTTTTTCAAAACAAAAAGTCGACTTCGATTAAATCGAAAATCGGAGTGTGATAATCGATTTTCGATTAAAATCGAAATCGATTTTCCAATCCCTACTGCTAACCCTATCAATCCTACTTTTTCCGCGAACACATCTCATGCACTAACTACCCCATTCCCTCTGCATTTTAACTACTCTTATGCTTATCCTGGTACACCCAGGTTTCGCTAAAACACGCAATGAAGTCGGGAGGAGAACACTTTTCTTCACTGCGATTTTCACTTCCCTGGACTTGCACTCATTCCTATATATGCTCCTCTCACACTACATTCCATAATATTATCTATTACCTCATACTACATCTACATCAACAAAATACCCTGCAAGTCACCTCAGGAGTGTGTGGCAGGGGGTGAGTAGTCACCAACATGCATTACACAATACCATAAAGTTACTTAAATAAAACTACAGTAATTGTACTGTCCACTTAAATTTTAATGTAAATATTACACTACACGTGTTTCCACGTTCCTTAGGGCGTAATCATCACGTAGACCTGAAGATGACGCCCTAAGGAACGTCGAAACACGTGTAGTGTAATATTTACATTAAAATTTAAGTGGACAGTACAATTACTGTAGTTTTATTTAAGTACTAAAATGCTGTTCCACCATATATCGCCCTAGACTGTCGAATTTACCCTAAAGTTAGTATAACTACAACTAATTATGCATTGGCTTAAATCGCTATGGCTTCTCACGAGGCGAAGCCTCACAAGCATGCACTACACTTGTTAGAACACGTTAGTTTTTCCCAGGGAGAAAGAAAAATGATTGATGTTCATTTCCGTCCATTAGTCACAGATATAACTGGAGATAACAAGATTGCCAACCACGAATACACTCGAACAAGTTATAAATGCCGGTAACTGATAAAGAAAATAGAGACCTTCAAGTAGTAACATTAAACATTTAAATCGAGAACGGATAAAAAGAACTAATGCGATTATGCGTCGCAATGCTCACTAAATACCTTGGAGACTGTTCAGGTGATTCTACGGCACCCAACTGCACACTCACCCACTACACATGTCCTATGAGACACATATGCAACGAGAAACGTTAATACATGCGCACCAAGCATAGGCGGAGGACGTATGTCCCCTCTTCTGTCTCGAAAAAACTAGAGGTTCGACGAGTATCTTTGATCCGTGTTCACAACCGAATCCCGTGTAGCGATTCGTTTATGAATCCCTCACCAGGAGATAAGATTTATAAGATAGATGAAATTAAGCCCTTGGCCGAGGAGTTTCTCCGTCCACAAGGTCAGCGAGGAAGCAGATGAGACAGGAAAAGGACAAGGAAAAGTCACAATTAAGACAGCGCCGCATAATCGCTAGTGTTGAGAAACTATTTGGCAAGCTGAGAAAAATAAAACTAACCATAGGTCCAAGCTGAAAATCGATTTCATCGGTTAAGGTAGTTTGAGCAAAAAATCACTTCACCTAGAATTTGATGAATTTTACGTCATTTTAAAGAGAAAACTCCCATCTTCCCAATCATATCAAAATATCAACACCTTACCGAACTATTTTTCGAGCAATTTGCCTGTAAATATTAGTTGTTTTACATGGGATAGATTATGGCTGAGCGCTCCAGAGGGAGAATATTGAAGGAAATAGGAATTTATAACACCTAGATTTCGTCAAAAAACTAACGGTGAATAGATTGCATGTTTTCTCAGCTATTTATAAAAAATAATCTATTACTCACCACAGTAACTTTTACAGAATCGCAAAAAACCTGCCGGTTTGAAGGGTTTTCAGCCGTTCGGCGGGAAAAAATGAGTCAAGTTAGAGACTTATGTAGCTTTATTTATTTAATTACCGAGATTTTTCGAAATATATATCTATATATTTGCACCATTAATATTACAATATTTATTTCGTACTTCTTACAGACGCTGAAATCGAAAAATAAAATTTGAACATGGTCTCTACTATGACTAGGGATCTATCTCGCTCAAACCACCTTAAGGTTTAAGTGTTTGCCATGTAGGTATGTACTAAGAATAAAGGCGAATGAAATCAACACACGGTAAGGAAGCCAGTTCCTTTCCCTGATTCACCTGTGGTTTCCCAGAATTCTCTGGCGCCCCGAAACTTACAGCTTAGATTTGGCTGGACGTATAGTGGTGACTAAACATGGTGTCATTTTCTCAGAGTGCCTTAATTAGTGGAGGAGTCCATCGCCAACGAACTAGCTTCTCACGGGAGAGTGGTCTCTACGCTTGACTACCATGGTACCCAAGGTCGCAAATCATCGTTGCGGGCTAGAAAATTCTCAGTCTGTTATTCACATAAACTTTCTAGCTCTCTATGGAGCATAAGCCACAGACTACTAGTATCTTCTTAGCTCTATGAGCTCTTCCGATGGGTGGCGCAAAAATGTCAGCGTATTTTGATTCAGTTTCGTGTATCCTCGTAAATATTGCCGTGAAACTCGCTCAGCTGTCACATTTTCCCACCCACTCACTTCTGAAGGTGACTCACTGAAGAGGTTATCGTGAGTCACTGAGTGCACGTTTTAATATAATTTTGAAGTAAGTCGAAACAATAGTGGGAACACATTTCATTTTAAGGGTATCTCTTTATGCGGTGGAAATAACCAACATGCTGTAATGGAAATGATAGGCACTAGAATTATATTTAAAATGTTTTTCTTAGACATTATGGACTTGAGATATTCATAGTTTTCGGCGTGGTACACTAAATTTAGGAGAAAATTGCATTTTAAAATGTTTTCTTTTCGAAGCTTTGACTCGGAGTGACACCTTGATATTTGTTAGCAACCATCAGAATAATATGAAATGTATTATTTCGCGTTTAGAAGAAAATCTGTACTTACGCAATCTACATCTACGAAGTACCGTGCAAGCCACCACTAGGGTGTGTGGCACGGGGTGATTCCACACCAGGCATGCAGCACTCGTCCCAGTTCAAATCGGGACTTCGCACGTTCCCCCGGCCACTAGCCGCTGTCCAAAAAGCAGTCAGGAGAACAGTGCGCAGTCAAACTAGAAACTGGGTAAATCGAATTATTACGAAATTTATCTCATGAGCCATAAGGTCACGTGTTAAAATAGCATTGAATTTCCAAAAACCAAATCTATAAAACGCAATTGATTTCACCTTTATCAATAGACATCAATAATTAGAAAACGTACGCGAAGTTTCACGCAAATCTCTACATAGACAAAAATCGCTCCAGCCATGGAGTTAATTTTGGCAGCGTTGTCCACCTCGTGCCGTCCACTCTCTTTTGCTTTGCCCCTTTCTACACGATCCTTCCCCTCCTTAACGCCACGCATCTCACACGAGACTGTCACCATCTTTCGCCACCACTATGTCCGAGAGAATTCTGATTGAGATTGCGTTATTTTGATGGCTATAATACTAGCTTCCCATCCCGAGGTTCTGAGTTCGAATTCCTGCATTCGCTCAGATTTTTTTCCCCTCAAAGGAAGCCCAATCCACACTTGGATGCCATCTGGAGAGCACCTCAAATGACATCACTCCGTCCGTCCGATTCGACGCTAAACTGCGTGAAACCCTTGACGCCGCGGCCACTCCGATCGCCTAGAACAGGCTAAAATCCACTCCGGATATCCATCATTTTGCCCTTTGCATTCCTTCCTCACCTTACTACCCACCTGTCCTAAAAGGCCGTTTTACACGATGTACTTTACTGCGCAGTCTGATGCATGGATGGATGTGCGTTGAAAATTGCTTCGCGTAAAGCCGGGTCTTGCTTGAATGACTGCGCGAATGCATGAACAAACGACAGGAAAATAGCTCTCACTCAGTACCCGCGTTCTCTCAATTTCTGTGCGTCAAAATGCGCAATTGAGTGCCTTGGTTAAAATGGCCTTAAAACTAAACTTACAAGCATCCTTTTAGCGTCGTTGTCCTGCAGCGTTGTGCGTCACTCACAGACCCCGTTTCCATAGCAAATGGCAGCGCCGGATGAAAAAAGAAGACAGAGGTAAACCGAATTGTTCGTACTTGCGCATTATTCCTGTCTATTGTGGAGTAGCTGTAGAAAAATGGGTGACTGCGAGGAGTGCCTATTAGTAATGGCGATGGGGCTGCGCTTGTTTTCAAGATGACCAAGAAGACGACGGGTGAAAAGGTGGGTCTCTAAGTTGCACGTCGTTAATGTCATAAAAATGAAGATGATTTTCCCTTATTAGTTAAACAATTTTCTCCAAGATTGGAAACGGTTTTGAACCCATACTCCCGCAAAAATTCAATAGTTGATGGAAACCAATCACGATTCCTCGAGAACGAATCACGTGATCAACAAATGGCAGTTGGCATGCGTCGGTTCTTCCTCCCTGCCGCAGCTCCGGCAACGCATTATAGCTACCGCGTCGAAAGTTGAAAGATGAGCAACTCCGACGGCAACGCAGCCTGCGTTGGGGATCTCACTTATGACTGGCTACCAAGCGTGTGTCAACGTAAACACGGATCTCTGAAAATGTAGCTGAATAGCGCCCATGACCTATGCTGTCGCTCGCCTCCCCCAAATAACTTACCTCCCTTCGAATTCAGATTGTTCAATGTTAAAACCGAGTACCTCCAGCTCAGAATTCCAAAACTCTGCCCACTGGGCAACCGCGAAATCCGCGAATAATAGAGATACATTTACATGAGGCATAGTTCCCCATTAGATATTATACATGGTAGCGCCCTCTTTAAGGCTATTAATTACAGCCCCATTCTCACTCTGCGGGCCTTGCCCCCCTCCTCGATCGCCGAATAGCAAACCTCGACTCGACCGTGGCTTCCGTGGGACCCACGGCTTAATTTGCGGAGGAAACCACCGGAACGACGAAAAGGATAGCCGAATATATTTCCGCTAAAAACAAACGCCTTCGAATTCGACGGAGCAAACGCTTCGGCGCAGAAAAACGATACTGTTTTCATGGCGTTCAACTCCGCACGGAGAGAATAATAAAGCCCCACACGATAATCTATCATGTTTTCTCTTTACATCAAGTTAAAAAATAAAATTGCGAACTGGCTGCTTTTAAAAAAAACAAATTGTACTTTGCATCGATACCTGCCATGATGTTGAGCGATCGAAATATTTGTTTCGGCGTTTTTCTTGCAAATCAAAACTAAAATTTCCAAGCGAGTTAGGGATGACTTACGATCTCTTTGGGGGAAGCCATACAAAAAATAAATAGAGAAGCAATCGTGAATTGATATTAAGCAAAAGGAAATGTGTCGATAAAGTGAGACATTTTTATCTTCTCCCTTGGTAGATCTTACTTATTAAACGATGCCAGTACACGAGATGTATGAATTCTTCCCGGGTTCTCCACCGGAAGAGGCTCTCCATGCTGGCCAAAGTTACGATTCCCGACTCGTTCATCGCCCTCGGGGCTTTTGAGTGACAAAATCATCGTCCTCAGGGCTGTTGAACTCAACAGCCCTGAGGAAGGTGCATTAGTCCGACAACGAAACGTCGGCCAGTATGGAGAACCTAATACGGTGGAGAACCCGAGAAGAATTCACTCTTCATCTACGCCGGAAAAGCACCAGATCGTACAACTCTATCTATCGTTATCATTCACATTATTAGCGGAATGTTTGGAATATGTTCCGAATCGTACACGGAAAAATAAAATTTTAAACCTGCCCGTCCTGCCATCTATCTCTCTCGTGCTTTTCATATTTACAACATATCACACAGTTTCAGCATTTTACACATCTACTGGCCCACAGACATCATCAAAATGTGACCACCGACGGCTGGCACAGAGGCGTTTATATCGCAGGCGCAGTTCCACGACATGATGCGAGAAAGAGAGAGAAAGGAGATGTCCCACACACGGCCTATACGTGCCGGGAAAGCACTAGATCAGTCGTAGTACATTGAATCCTTACGCGGTAGGCTTAGACACAGAATTAGAACGTGTGCAGCGAAGATTGGCAAGAACCGCAAAAGAACGTAATGAAATTCTTGCTGGTTTCACTACCTCGTTACAAGAACTGGGATGGGAATAGTTGGATTAAAACACAAACACAGGTCTTTTCCACATGTTTGAAGCCAATCTCCTCCCTCGCAATGTAAAAATAATACGAAAACCAACATTTTGAGGAAGATTATATCCTTTCCATTCTGGAGTACTGTTCGCTCATTTGGTCCACGTGTCCCATTTCGTTCCACTTGGAACAAATCTTCCTCACACACCCGTTTCGCCTATCCACTTCATCTTCTCTCCAAACAACATCTTGACCTCCTCACTGAAAACTCACCTTACCTCCTCACTTACAACTGGATCCACCCCATGAACTGTAGTTAGGTGGTGGAAATATGCTTTCCATTTTCTCGTCTCCTCTGAGTATCCATGTAACTAGATTAATTCAATTCCCACTCCCTCGCCAATAGGTACTATACGCGAATAGTGTTTTTCACCGTAAATGAAAAGGAAAACTTTGTTATATTCCACCGATTTATTTTCAGGTTCCACTAGTTTCGACGCAGCGGCGTCATCTTCAGGTACAGGTCTTCAGGTACCTGAAGATGACGCCGCTGCGTCGAAACTAGTTGTACCTGAAAATAAATTGGTGGAATATAACAAAGTTTTCCTTTTCATTTCCGATGAAATGAACTTCCATAAGGTTGAGCCTGAGACGATGGAGATAGTATTTTTCATAGTAAGTTCCCCTTATTTCTGGTCTCTTTTGAGATAATATCATTATTTTAATTCCTTGTGTAGGCTTCCGCGGGTTGATGAGTATGAAGATACACTTCTTCCGGGTATTACACCGCGTAGGTCCATATATAAGGCGGCCAACATACTGCATCCACACTTCACTGACCTGAAGAAGCCGACTGCAACGCCGGCGAAACTGTCGTCCCAGAACAATGGACCTACGCGGTGTAATACCCGGAAGAAGTGTATCTTCATCATAATTTTAAAGTTATAATTAAAAATATAAAATTTACATTACGTAAAATATTCTCTAAAATGTGATATATCCTCTGAATGAACATGATTCATGAAGAGGAGATGTTATTTTGTGTATCATTACATCAAATTACCACGTTGAAACCCTGCGACAAACAATTTTGATAGTATTTTCTGGATATCGACAGAGTCATTGTGTGTACATTTGCGACTGAAAACAGCTTCAGAATTCATGCGGTGTAAAAAACCGATAGCAGTATAATTTTTATTAACAGGAGTATTGTGGCATATCTATAGTACGTCGTTTCATTCATAGGTTACGTTTCAACACCAGGATTTCAGCCACATAAGGTTAACTAAAACTGGACAAAGATCTTTATGGATTAGTCAATTAGGAAAAACATTGTAACAATATCCAGCAACAGGGAGGTTAAAGTCAACATTGAAAGCAACTACAGCTAGCTCTTAATCTACCCTTTAACTTATGGATCAAATGGCTCAGCTCCATTGCAACAATAAGGAGAAGCGGGAGGAAAAAGTATGCATGAAGCAACACATATCTTAAACCAACTTTCCTCTCTGTTGATATGCAAAACCAGAACTCTTTCACCACATCAGTTAACTCGATAAGTGTAGCACATAATTTAATCATATTGAAAATATTAAAATTCGACACTAAGAACAAATACTATACTGTGCTATTTTTCAAGCTAGAAGGACTTGTGGGCAAATTTTTGAAAACGATTTCCTTACGTAGTTTAAAAAAAAATAATGCCAATTCCAAAGCGAGAAAAATTGTTTTCCGACATCTCAAACGTCGGCACGTTCGATGTGAGAATTTCTTGTGCCATTGCCCGTTTGAAAATCCGACTTTTAGGCAGTCCGTTTCCGAGAAGAGCAAGGCAAATTTTCCACAAGATATTCGGCGCTAACTGAACGGTGTATAAGAGCGCAAGCGCTTTATAGTGTGGTAATAAAACGCCGAATTAGTAAATTAAATGATTCTCGCGTACTTGGAGAAGAAAGTGTCCTTGTAAGCAAGCCCGGGCCACTTCCTTGAAAACGTGTTATCCCAAAACATTGCGCGCCGAACTTCTATGCTCAGGATGGATCGGAATTGACGAAACAATTACATGGGAGGACGGCTAAGCTAATGACTCACTCACCAGGAAGCACAAAATTCTTTTAAAAGGTAATAATTTTACCCCTAGAGTCAGGCATTTAAGCTTAAGTTCAATAAGAAAAAACAAGTATCCACCCAATTTTATAAAAAAAACTCTTTATGTATCCACGTTCACATACATACATACGTACCCATCATTATAATCACATTATTACGTATCAAACCCTTTCGGTATAAACATGGTCGAGCTTAGCTCACGGTGTTATGCCCGTAAAACTGGCTTTGTTTTAATAATTTCTTCTACACACTATCCCTGCATCAGTGATGTAGCCAGGATTTTAGTTTGGGGGGGCTTAATCTGAAGCCTCTTTTGGTGCAATTTTATTCGTCATTGCAGTTTATTTATGGCTTTTTGAAGTGAAAACTTCTCTTGGGAGGGTCTAATCTACTGCTCTCGGGTTGATTTCCATGGGAGTAAACGCAAAAGCGTGACACTAGAAGCGTTAAATTTTAAGCGTTCCGTTCCCACTATCTATAGCACATACGAATATAGCACGGCGAAGAGAAGAGAAAGAGAATGCGCACCCTATATATATATAGTGCATACGAATATGTTAGGCTTAGGAGAGTGTGTGCTATAGCTATTGCCGCTTCTACAATTGAGGAACAATAAAAAATATAAAAATGAATAAAAAATTAAAAATAACAAATTTTATGCAAAATTAATTATGCTTTTTCATCTTAAATAAACCTGACATATTTCACTTTAATATACACCATCAATCAAAATTTATTAGTTGAAGTTTTCAATTCTATCTACCGTCCCAAGACGGTAACAATTTTTTTTAAATAGAAAACTGCTTTGTTTTTACCTTTTTACCCTCTCGAACCCTTTTATTTTTCATCCAATACAATACATGGTAAAACTAAACCAACAATATGATTTGAAATTTCAGGAGGGGCTGAAGCCCCTCAAGCCCCCCCCCCCCCTGGCTACGTACTTGCCCTGCATATTTCTTTTGCTCCAGTGACACTAATACACGCCCTCCAGTACTAAGGCTCTTGGAACCGGTTTCATTATGTCTGGTTAACTTTAACCACAAGATAATAAATATTTGCGTTCATTTGATGTTAAGGTAGTGGGAGCGGTTTCCGTTTATGCACTGAGTTGCGTGAACCTTCGCATACGTGTTCTCATTAGTAATATCTAAAAATGAAAATAATGCCATCGCACCGATTTTGTTTTTTGACAATTCGATGCTATTTTAACTCGTAGTCTTATGACACATGACATATAATATTTCTTAATATTTCAATTTCATATGCACATATTTTCTTCTAAACGCGAAATAATAAATTTCTTATAACTATAATTGTTGCTATCAAATATCAAGATATCACGCCGAGTCCAATATTTGAAACAAAAAAATATTTCAATATAATTTCGTCAAAATTTCAAATACCGCGCCGAAAACTCTAGCCATAGCATGCTTTAAGGAAGGAAAATTGTTTAAAACATAATGTTTGGATCATTTGCATTACTGCCTGCATGGAGAGTTCCAACCGTTCCAACGAATACATTGATGCACTTAAGTGTAATGTGGTCCAAGAATTTTTTTCTACTTGAAAAGTTATTAAGAAGTGCACCCAATGGTCCGCGATCCACCTAAACTGAAAGTTCGGGTTTTGTAGATTGCTTCAGACTGTCGGTTATTTGACACGAGTGTCGGTTATGTGAGGTGATGGGAGAATCAATTTCAGTTTTCATAACGGGGAAATAGATATTTAAGCACAGATCAAGGCCGTAATGTCCTTCTCTAAAGACTAACTTTTTTTAGGCTCGGTTTTACAACCTCTGTAGGTATAACGTAAACAGTAAGATGACGTAGCCCTTATGTTAGACTGATGTCATCCGAGATTTTGGGTTTTTTACATATTACATCTGACTGTCGGTTAGTTGACGCGATCATTGTCGATGGGAGAACGTATAAACTTCAGTTTTTAAAACGAGGAAATATTTAACCATAGGTTATAAAATTGGGACTTTGAATTCTCCCATGTTCTCACAAGTTCTTCTCTAGGACTACGACCTTGTCGTGGTGGAAGGGCTTGCGTGCTCCGATGACCCCTCGAGCTGCACTGGCGGGAGCAATGCTCGTGGTAGGGTTACCCATGCCAGATTGGTCGAAGGGTAGGAGACAGACGAATGGTAGTCCGCGCAGCGTCTGCACCTCAGTGAGGTGGCTGCAAAAGGCGTCTGACCCCAGTGGGGCGGCCTCTGAAGTGATGGTGCCACGTAAAAAACATTATTGAGTAAGGCCACGGAATACTATCTCAATTAAAACAAAAACCTTGAAATTATGGACAGTTCTCAAATGAAAATGAATCCTGGCAACTACGGGACTCGGCCCAGAAGGCCGGGTGTCGTGCCCGGCAGCGGTGGGAGCAAGGCCCCTGCGGTCGTCATCACACGAAATCCTTGCTCAGACGTAGTAGCAGCAGAGGATAAAAAGATAAATAAGAGTAACGAAACAATCAGAATAGACACGTGGAATGTTAGGACTATTCTGAGGGCGGGGAAGCTAGAGAATATATAAAAAGAAATGGAGAGGGTGGGTGTAGACATCATGGGCCTGGGTGAAGTAAGATGGAAGATAGCGGGGATTACTGGAGCGATGGCTATGTGGTAAAATATAGCGGAGAATGAAAGCCAGCGCGGGGTTGCATTCGTAATGAATAGGAAACTAGGTAGAAAAGTAGTGTATGCAAGACAGGTGACTGATAGGATAATAGTTGAGGAACTAAAGGCAGATCCAACGAAATTAGTTATAATCCAGGTTTATATGCCTACCTGAAGTATGGGATCAATCACAAGAAAACGAAAGTAATGAGATTTTCTAGAAGTAAGAAGGCGGGGCTGAATATAAGGGTGGGAGGGCAGAAGATAAGAGTAGGTCGAGGAGTTCACGTATCTGGGTAGTATTTTGAAGGAGAATGGGTTTTGTGGTAAGGACATCAGATGCAGAATTGCGCTAGCTAAAGAAGCATTTCCGAAGAGAAGGGAATTGATGAGGGGGGTCTGAGAAGAGACGTAAAGAAGAGGTTGGTGAAAACTTTGATATGGAGCGTGGCACTATATGGGTCGGAAACTTGGTCATTGCGAATGGAGGATGTGCGTAGACTTGAGGCGTTTGATACGTGGGTTTGGAGAAGGATGGAGAGGGTGAGCTGGGTGGCGAGGAAGACGAACGAGGAGGTATTGGATATGGTTGGAGAGGAGAGGAAGCTTGTGGCAGAGGAGTGGAGAAGGTAGAAGAGATGATTGGAGAAGGTTTTGAGAGGAGAGGGCATGTTGAAGAGAGTGATAGAGGGGAGAACACTGGGGAAGCGTGGAAGAGGAAGAAATAGGATAGGAATGCTGGACGAAATAAGAGGAAGTAGAAGATATGAAGAATTGAAGAGGGATCTAATAACGGGCCATCCTAAGGAGGGAAAGCGAGACATTGTCTATGAGGCTGTGATAGAGAATAAGGTATGTCCAAGAACCTACCAATCAGCTGGTAGAATACTTGAATGAATACACAAGTATCCCCGAGAAATGCGGGATCTCACGTTTTGGGTGATTTCCCTTGATTAGCAAGGACATTCTAATTTTCTTCACTCTAGGAATAGGATTAGCATAAATATTACGAAACAATGAGCTGTTTTCACTTCAGTCCCACGCGGTCCTATGTTTCGGGAACTTCTTTCCCCGAGGAAACCGTACAAGGTTTTACATTTCAAGATGAATTTTCTCAAAGATCGCACTCAATTTTAACAATAAATATAATGAGTTCCTTAAAATGGCCATTCTTAAAAAGTGAAAATGTATAACTTCACATAAATTAAATCCATTTCTTAAATCTATGTTAGATAATTCTCTAGGGTGATTATGAGCAATATTTCAAGCATTAAAGGCTCTGTTAAGCTATAATGTAAAATTTGCTTTCTATCTATGTCCGTACAATGGTATTAATAAATCCGAAATTTGAAGTAAACTTAAATTTAAGTTGATACTGCAATAATTGCTTTTCATGATCGCAATGCATGACACACCACACTCTGAAGATATCCTCAACATAGGTAAGAAAACATTAAGGATACCCTATGCTCCAGAATTGCACGCACATTAGTGTATTTCGTTTATGGAGTAAAGCCAAATCTTTTAAAAATACTAAAAAATCGAAAACTTACAATCAAATCGCAACCCAGGGAATATATTCTAAACGTAAGCTATACGACCAATAATTTCCAAATCATTGTGGAATACACAAATGATACGATACGAAGTCCAACGCACGGGTGCTTAGATATAGGTAGGTACGTACACAAAATGGATTAAATTCGCCACAGAAAAATCATTTGATGAGACCGGGACCCGGACCAGTACATTATCAGTGCGAGTGCGACCAGTTACACCAGCAAGCCACCTTAGCTCAAATTCCATTCCCCGGGTAATAAGTTTGTGTTTTTGGTTCATATATGAATATTTGTCATCATTCCATTATCAAAATACACTAATTTACGTTCACTCCTGGAGCTTTAGGGGGCCTCAAATTTTTCGTGCCTGTTGGGGAGTATCCATTCATGGATCCAATACCGTTCAAGTCAAATGTCATGGCGAATTTCATCACAATGGTGTGCATCCATCATCCCATTTCATCCCATCTTTGCACCACCATGCGCGTGATTCTACGTGTGACCATATCATTTGTGTATTCCGAAGTGATTAGCAAATTGTCAAAAGTTAGTCAAACAGTTAGTTAGTTCGTCTAGTTCTAAAGCGGCAACGCTGAGTTTATTCTCCACCAAGCTTAGCTTACTTAACTAAGAATGTCAAGCCTTTGTTCTAAACCGGCTTTACATGATGATGCCGAACGTATTATAGTTTCTGGATTTCTCATGCAGCAAGTAAAAGTCATGTCCAATACTTCCAATGGATTGTGAACACTCCAACTTCTCCATCTACGTACTATGCCCATTGCCACCGCAACGGTGAACTGTGGCAGGGATTATCAGTACGCCAGCCATTAAAAGGAAGGAAGGAAAAAGGGATATGGAAGGAAGGAAAGAGTTGTGTGGCGTCCTTTGGAACGATTAGCACCGCCATCTGCTCCCAGTGTAGTGATACACTATAGTGTGGCGCTGGAAGGAGCAATTCTTGAACCTATCGGCTACGACTATGAATTTATTTTATCTTATATCTTTGGTCTGTCATATAGATGTAGTGTTGGAGAAACAGAATGTCCGCCGTGCCGACCGGAAAATCGTGGGAAATGAACCAGTTTCATTGCCTTTTTTCCAAGCGCGTAACCCTCGAGCTTAAAGCGACATATATCCAATGATAACTTGACAAGGTCGTTGTTTTGGGGGAGGCGGTTCACTACTTTCCGCGGCGCCTGGGGGGTATGCAATACCTCTCAACGAAACGGGGGTCAGGGCGGACCTCCCTCGGAAAGTTAAAATAAATGAAGCACTTGGAACGTAGTTTTGGTGTGGCTATATTATAAAGTAGATGTGATTAATTATTGAGTAAAGCTCTCTAATCACATTTGAAAAACGTTAACAAACGATGTAAAGAATGCCATTCTTGTGAAGATGCAGGTCTCCCTGGTTTTACATCACATTCCAATTATATTTAAACATTGTATATTGATCTGGTGAAATAAAAACTTTCATTTGAGAAGCACATTAATGATTACCATCTTTTCTATTTTCCCAGGAATTACTGGGGGCGGCCACCCCCCCCCCCACGCTCCCCCCTAAATTCACCCCTGCCAGGGGCGGAATAAGGTCGTTGTTTTGGGGGGGGGGGGTGCGGTTCTCTACTTTCCGCGGCGCCTGGAAGGGTATGCAATACCTCTCAACGAAACGGGGGTCAGGGCGGACCTCCCTCGTAAAGTTAAAAGAAATGAAGCGCTTGGAATGTAGTTTTGGAGTGGCTATATTATAAAGTAGATGTGATAAATTAAAAAGTATAGCTCTCTAATAACATTTGAAAAACGTTAACAAACGATGTAAAGAATGCCATTCTTGTGAAGATGCAGGTTTCCCGGGTTTTACACCACATTCAAATTATATTTAAACATTGTATATTGATCTGGTGAAATAAAAACTTTCATTGGAGAACCACATTAATGATTACCATCTTTTCTATTTTCCCGGGAATTACTGGGGGGCGGATATATATTTTAAAAAATATATATATATATAGAAATATATAATGTTTAAATATAATTACACCGGTACACCGGTATATTTTATAACGATATAACTTTTGGCAAATCGGTATATTTTTAAAATATCGGATTCCGATATATCGGTTTATTTTTATACACCGCACATCCCTAGTTCAGATTGCTAAGTTAAGCTCCACAATCCCGATTACCTAACACCTCCTCTTCTATCACATAGCCTTCAGCATTCCCTCGCCTCTCATAACAAGTTCCAAGCACCTACTCTGCCTCCTCCAAAGTTTCCTCTCCTCACCCACCATACCAACAAGCACTTCCTTTATTGTCTTCCTTTCCGTCCACAGCACTTTCTCAATTTACCTCCACACCCACATCTCGAAAGCCTATTCTCATCCTCTTTCCTAAGAGTCCACAGCGTGCCGCGCTACACTCCCGATTACACTCTTTTCCGTCTCTTTACATTCTTACACAAGGTCCCCGTCATCAGCTCCCTCCTATTGCTTTTAAACGCTTCTTTCGCGACCAAAATTCGACTTCTAATGCCCTTGCCACAATACACATTACCCACCAATATACTACGGAGTTAATTGAACTGTTCTACTTGCTCCAGTTTGTGCCCTCCTACTTTAATGTCCTATAATTTGCTCTCTGTAATGCACTTTCTTTGTCCCTTTGATTTTGATCCCTGATGATTGTCGCGTGTGAAAATTTTTACTCCGTTAAATCGAGAAACGATTTAACGGAGTCAAAGTTTAAATGTCAAATCAAATTTGACATTTAAAAAAAAACTCCAGCACTTACAAGACGCCGCTAAGTGTTTCCGTCTTTAGATTTATCTTGATAATTTGTGACGAACATGAAATACTATCCTCACTTCCTTTTTTATTTCAACCACCGAGTGGTATTATTATTATTCATATTACTGTATTTTGGGCTGTCTTCCCATGTAGTCTTTCATAGCCCGTAGTGTTTGTAGTGAAATGGAACTCGCCTTCCACAACTTCACACGCAACCTGGGGGGCTTAGAAGTGCAAAGAATGCGCATTTAATAAATGTAAGAAACATACCCGTGAGTTGGATAATTATAGATAGATAAGCGTTAGAAAATGACCAATATTTAAGCAGGGTATACGGAGGCCGCGCTTCGTAAGGCTACCGTGGGAGCTTATTGGGGCTACGGAAGTAGCTTCGTGACATTTACAGAATATGGGTGGGAGCCTAATATGCTACCGGTAGCTTCTGCTTGCTCTTTCTCCGGTAGCTTCCATGATAGAGAATACCGATGGGAGCAAGTAGCTTATTGAAGCATCTTTTCGCCAGAAAGCTCCGATGCTTCGAGTTAGAGAATAAGCCCCCTGATATACCTACTTGGCTACACCTAGTGGTCTTTGACCCCTGCCCAGCAGTTGGATGTCAGAGAATTCCTGGAGAGACTTTACTAACGTATTGAGAACTCTTTGAATCAAATGATTCAACACTTTTGTAGCTCCGATTCGCTATTCATCACCCCTGTGACCTTTGACCCCTGAGTAAGCCTAGAAGGTCAAAGGAAGACGAGAGGGATCTGTAAACCAAACCATCAGTCTTGGTACCTTTTTTAATTTATGTTCAATACGTTTGTAGCCCCGATTCACTTTTTGTCACCCCTGTGATCTTTGGTCCCTGAGTAACCCTTGAAGGTCAAGGGATGACAAGATATATCTGAAGACCTTACCATCGACCATGTGACTTTTATAAACCTATGATTCGATAGGTTTGTAGCCCCGATTCACTTTTTGTCACCCCTGTGACCTCTGAGTGACCCTTGAAGGTCAAGGGATGACGAGGGATCTGAAGACCTTACCATTGATCTTGGCACATTTTTAAACCTATGATTCGACAGGTTTGTAGCGGCGATTCGCTTTTTGTCACCCCTATGACCTTGACTGTGCCATTTCAGGGGACACAGTTGTAATTTCGAACTCGAAAGTTCTTCCATATCGTGTTTCTGGTGCCCAAAAACCTAAAAATGGAAAGTTTCGCAAAGAAATTCTGTCTTTTTCGTATTTTGAAAAATTTAACATGGAAAGGCAAAATTTGAATTTTTGGTTGGACCCTATTTATGAGGTCAAAAGTTCATATTTATACAATTTCGCTTACACTCAACAAAACTTGCGATCTTTTTCTACCTAGGTATCAAATTTCATTCACGTGGCACGAAAGAAAGTGTCTGAAATTATAGGTTAGAAATGACACACGATCAATGGGACACTGTATAGTAAGTGGTCGTTTAATGAATTCCATCCAAAAAAAAGGCTTGGCCAAAGATGCGGCAAGAAGTTGTTGTGAAAGAGGGCAGCATTTGGGTCATCGGCTTGCTTTGTGCCATTTATAGTCCCAATGTCGGACTTGCTTCAGTCTTTCGGCTAAGTTGCAGGCAGCAAGGAGAAGAATAATATTAGAAAACCCTTAAGTTCTCCATTCTTCACGTTCGGCAGAGTAGGTAAACAGTCCGCAGAGGGGTAACATAAGTCCGAAGCAGGCATTATAGGAAAGGAGGGGAAACGCATAAAAAATGGCAAAAATTTAGGACCATCGCATAGAGTTAGCTACAGTATCAAACGCAAATTCTTAAAATTACAAAACCAACCCATTAATATTAAGTAATTAGCAATAAATACATAAAAATAGTAAATAAAAAAATGAAAGTAATAAACAAATGTAAAATAATTACAATAACAACCCCTATGCTAACAGTTATGAAATCCACACCTATGAGGAGCTCAAACCAAGGGCCCCAGTATTAGCAGGAGAGGACTTCACCCTGCTGCCAATGAGGTCAACTGGCCATCTACATCCCATGTGTATGACTATAGGTAGTAGTGTTGGCATTTGTAAAGAATTCATTAGCTACAAAAGAGGTCTCAATGCAAGAAAAATTCGAGTTAACTGTTTTCAGTAAATAGAAACTGACTGAAAAATTCTTATCGACTGAAAATACTTTCAACAAGGGGAAAAATCAACATGTTCTGCAATATTTAAAATTGTTGCTAGTGGAATTCATTAACTTACAACAACTGAAAAATTCTTTAAATTAAAATAAAATGCCACAGCATTTTATTCCTGTTTATATAATTAAAAATGTAGAATTTAAGTCTCTTTTTCTTATCTCTGCTCTCAAACAGGTACAAACTACATGGTCTCATGCTGTTATGCCTCCTGTCAAGCATCTTCCTCGCAAGCAAAGCTTCCATTTTGGCTGAGTCCGAAGACGACGAATGTGCCATTTTTTTACTACGAAAGTAAGTACCTACCTATATGGTTACAGGAATGGTATCCCCCAATAGTTCAAGCAGTTCCTAAAATGAGATAGTACCCATACCCTTGGCTAAGGTGTAAATAAAAGTGGTTGGACACCAGGTATGTAGGGGAAAATAATAGGAAAAATACCAATTACTAGCTCTTTTTCTTTACATGGAGTAAAATCAAGGAAAATGGTTCAATAGGGAGTCACACAAGTTGAAGAACATTGACAGCTACTGCCCTACACAATGAGACAATTCTTTTAACTGAACATTTTGTTTGGTACTTACTTGGGGTGTTTTTTTTCACTGGACCATGATGGTGCACTATCATTTTTATATCATTTCCCATTAAATAGATAAGTTACATAACCCATTAAAATAATCTCTGCAACTGAGCGAGGAAGTGAGAGGTCTCTGTGACATGGGAGAGGGAGGCGACCAATCAAAGACTGGAACGACACATCCTTAACCACAAGCATCATTCTAAATGAAGACTCCATGGGTACACATCAGTTCCCTGAGTGTTGTGTAGCCTGTAGTTTATAGCCTGTAGTTTATTGCCTTTCTCCCTCTGGTCCACTTGCTAGACATAGCAAATATGGTAGTGCATATCATGATTTTTCATCAGGAAATCAACTATCAAAGGATTTAGGTTTCTGCATGTAATTTAGGGAACTCCTGTGCATGCTGATACAGATAGGCTGTGGACAGTGGCGGATTTAGGGGGGGGTCACAGGGGTCATGACCCCCCCCCCCAAATTTTATCAAAAGATTTAATTTTTATTAGTTTAATAGTTTTTGTATCCTTTTAAAGGAGTAAAGGGAGTGTGTATGCAAATGCATGGCTACAAGTCCCAAACGTGAGAGAAGTTTGAGTATAGAATACCCCCCGGGAGAACGCCCCTCTCTCCCGGGGGGTATTCCATACTCCCCAGACCCAGGTCATGACCCCTCCCCCCAAATCTGATGCTGAATCCGCCCCTGGCCGTGGATGCTGCAACACTTACAACTGATTTCCCTCACTATCGGACAAGTTTGTTGACTATATTTCACTAGTGGATTTGATTGGACAAATTCTTAGAATTTTTAGCTACACCCTCAAAGACAAAGATAAATAGAACAGAACAAATAAAGTCCCTAACAATATTTTGTACTTTTGTGAACTCAAACACGTCAGCATGATATTCTTCAAATACATACGATTGGAATAACCTCATAGCACAAAAAACCTCCCTTACACTCTTAGCTAATTATTTCACTGATTGTACCAAGAATTTTCCATTTCCAGTGCATGTATGTACATCACTTAAAAATTGTATTGTTAATTTGGCAGCGTTGAAAAAACTGAGGGAAGAGGAGATGACGGGGATTATGAAGACGGCCCATCACACAACAAACCTCGCAATGGTGGACCCGGTAGAGAAGAGCAAGTGGATCTGGATGATGCAGTCACCATATGCATATCATATTCATCAGTGGACGATGCCTTTGACAAAGCGAGGAAGGTCACGAACCTACGATCTCCTTTCTCACCTCACCGATCCATCGACAATGCTCAAATTGCTCAACTTGGGGAAACACTGCTGGAAACATCAAGAATACTATCTCAAGAGTGAGTAACTGAATCTAGAGTTTTGTAGCAAAGTAAATGCTTTCCTCTTTTACCTTCAGTAAGCTCTTGGGTTGCTGCCTCATTTGATAGCTCTGGTGACTCATTGTTTCAAATGCCCCAAGAGTAAGAGCTGATGGAATGACAAACGTACAACAAAGCCTCCGTTAACTTCACAATTAAGTCATCATAAAATAGCAAATGAAATAACTTAAGCCTGTGAATATTCAATGAGGAGAGATATGGTTACATAATCTAATTCATCATCTGAAAACCAAAATAAGATGTAGGCATTACAATACAAATGCAGTAGGTAATAGCATTATGCATCATATGATGCATTGCATATTTATGAACAGAATATATAACATAATATGACCTATACAGTAATGACTTATTTATAAATCAATAGAAATTATTTTCTAGGTACGAGTTGACAAAGGAAGAAATGTGGGAGGTTCTTCCAAGGATAAATACCCTAAAAACAAAAATTGCAGCTTTTTGCCCTCGATATCTACAGACAAGAGCAGGTACGAATATATACTATAACAATGCATTCATATGTGAGTAAAAAACTATCCCACAACAGTATACCACTCAATGAATAAAATTACCAAATAAGGGATAACACAATGCACTAGGCATCTTGAGATATCTAGGCAATTTCAATGTTACACCTTCAACAAAATTGGCATTAATTCTATTAATTTAAATGTTTTATTGTTGCTTATCATTATCTTTTATTTCATTTAATTGTCACCGTTTAGCTAAATTTGAAACACAATATTAAATTCCTACTAACAATGAGGAGAATTGTATGCATACCAAACCTAGGAATTTGAGCTCACATCCTTGACCCAGAACAATGAAACTTACTTTAAAAGAACTTAATTATTGTATTTACCTGATATGCACATATTGGAGATATCACATGGACCCTAAACCTTCTTTTACAGCGGGAAGAACATGTGACAACCCAGGGCCATTCGGAGGGCGCTTCAGAATGCATGACGGCTCATGCAATAACCTGGCTCACCCAACATGGGGCTCAGCCAGGGTGGCGTTCAGGAGGTTCTTGCCTCCCGATTACGCTGACGGTAAAACACGATTCTGTTTCAATGCCTTAAATAGAAACAGCAAGAGTAAAACACTAAGGGAAAAAACTTTGTATAATCCACAAAAATTATATGTATTGAATGTGCTAACCAAGGTTTCGACTGACACAGTCATTATCAAAAAGGCAATCCAGGCAAGGGCTTGATAATGACAGAGTCAGTCAAAACCTTGGTAGACAAATTCAATAAAAAATGCTGAGGACTATACAGAGTTTTCTTTTACTTATCGTTAGTTATGGAGTGCCACAAAAGTAATGCCTGAGAGGATTAAGTCCACAGGTGTAAACCACCTTGATTTATGTAGTAACTAAACTGTGAATTAGAAGAGCAGGTAATCATCAATATATTTGAAAATCTATACAAAATGAGTAATGATTATGAACAGACTTCTCTGAGCTGTACTTAAATAACCTTTCACTGCCAGTGAATTTCAGTTTGGGTGTGCAAATACTGCCAAGGCCATTTCCAATGCAGTTTTTTAACTCATATTTATTTATATCCCACTTTGGTTAATTTTTCAATGATAAGGTGAACACAGGGGAATCGAATGACTTAAAATGATGCACTCTAAAGACAAATAGAACTAACAGATTAATATTTATAAAAATGGCAACTGATAAATCAACTGGAGGCAGTGATTACACAGGCACCAAAGGCTGACCCCATCTGGCTGCATCTAGGGCTAACGAGAAAATATGTTTCAATCATTTTGCTCATTGTCAGTATAAAGAGAATGTGTCCATTATATATGCTGTGACTGAATATCAGTTTTTGTAGCCACAACCAACCTCAAAAGAGTGCTTACCACACTATATTCAGCACAGATTCAAATGATACGAAAGGTTTTGAAAAGTTTGCATCCTTTTCATGGTAAAAGAGTAGTATTTACATAAAACCATAAATATGTATTTTACAGCTTTAAGTGTCTGCATTTAATAAGTCAAATCTGTTAACTGTTTAAATGATAAGATTAGCATATTTCTCTTATCAATCAAGTGCAGGAGACCCTCGCTAATCTGACCCCCACACAATCCGGACAGGTGATTCCTTGTGCCTCCAGCATATAGTATGTAGGTATGTGGTTTTCAAAGGGGTTGTGACATGACATCACTACCGCATCATCCAAAATTACTAGGGTTGTGTAAAAAATAAGGTTCTCAAATTTTTTTCAGGTGTTAGGCATTTTTTATTTGAACTGAAAAATACATCGTTGGAAAGCTTAATTTCTTAGCTATGTTTCAACATAATCACCAGATTTTTCAATGCATTTTTGTTGACGACTAATCCACTTTTGGAATCCAGCTTCAAATAAGTCCGCCGCCAGTCCGTCGAGGAATTTGGTGACCGCTTCCTGCATTCCTTCATCAGTCTCGAAACGTTGTCCACCCAAGTGTTGCTTTAATTTTGGAAACAAGAAGTCATTCGGTGCAAGATCAGGGTTTTAGGGAGCATGTTCAACGGGATTCCAGCCAAAATTGTCGATTAAATCCTTGGTTTGAGAGACGTGCGGGCGCGCATTGTCGTGGTGCAGTCTAACTGAAGACTGACAAGCCTTTCGTCAGTCTTCCTCTCTGGCGATTTTGGATGGCTCTTATGAGTTTTTTCAAGGTCTCGCAATAATTTTCCGAATTTATTGAGGTCCCTCAAGGCATAAACTCAACAAGCACGACGCTTTTACGGTCCCAAATACTCAGATGAGCCATCCAAAATTGCCGGAGAGGAAGACTGACGAAAGGCGTTAGACTGGACCACGACAATGCGCACCCACACGTCTCTCGCCAAACCAAGGATTTAATCAACAATTTTGGCTGGAATCTCGTTGAACATGCTCCCTAAAACCCTGATCTTGCACCGAATGACTTCTTGTTTCTAAAATTAAAGCAACACTCGGGTGGACAACGTTTCGAGACTGATGAAGGAGTGCAGGAAGCGGTCACCAAATTCCTCCACGGACTGGTGGCGGACTTCTTTGAAGCTGGATTCCAAAAGTGGATTAGTCGTCAACAAAAATGCATTGAAAAATCTGGTGATTTTGTTGAAAAATAGCTAAGAAATTAAGCTTTCCAACGATGTATTTTTCAGTTCAAATAAAAAATGCCTAACACCTGAAAAAAATTTGAGAGCCTTATTTTTTACACAACCCTCGTATTTAAAAAGCCAACTGTTTTGGTTGAAATGGCTATGACCTCTCGTTTAATCGAGGTTGCACTTAAGCGCTTATTTCATCAATGCTACATACATTTTTATGGTCAATGAGATTTGATTTGAAAAGATAGCATAATCAACAAAAGATTATTTTTATTTCAATGGCACAATAATGCAGTTCATCACCACAAAATGGTTCAAATAATTAATAATTTCTGTTTATAAATAATAGGTCTGAGCATCCCCAGAGGTAGTCATGATGGAAAGCCTCTACCCAACCCACGCCTTGTCTCCGAGAAGGTGCACCGAAATGAAGGATATCACGACAACACAATAAACCTATTGTTTGTTGCATGGGGACAAATGACTGACCATGATGTTACCCTAACAGCTGAAACAAAAGGTGACAAAAAAAGCAACTCCAGAAAAATTATTTCAAACTTAGCCCTAGATTAGCAAAAGTAATTCCTCTTGGTTGACTTCACAAAGTAATTAGTACAAGTTGCTTCAAGAATAGTCGTCCTTCGGTGGGAATCAGGTCTGCTGTAGAGACAATGGGGTGCTGAGAGCAGGGCAGTCAATTGCTCTCATTTTTCCAGGCATGTCATCATTTTTTATGCATGATGGATTTTATAAAATTATGAAAATGTCATAACTTTGGCCCTCAATATTTACAAATCTCCCTGAAGGTATTTTGGTTAAAGTGAGCATGGATGCTATACTAGGTTTTTAAAGTTTCTTGTCACATAAATTCTAAGACTTTTTCAATGCTTTCTCAAAAGATCAAAGGACCAGAGAAGAACCAAATTGTTGCCTCTCTCCAAGCCCTCATCCCAACTGTATGCCTATCATCCTGCCTAATGAAGATCCATTCTATGGCACTTGGCGTCAAAAATGTATGCACTTTGCACGCTCATTTGCTGGAGTTAGAGAAGACTGCAGGCTGGGTAAGAGCACAGCAATCGCACCAACTTTTTAAGCTACATTAACACTCTTAACAAAATCTCCTACCACAGAGAAATTATAGTCAGTATGATGAAGGGAAAACTGTTTTGGAAGAGTCTTGTCCTCATTCATAGGCTATGGCCTGAGTTCTAAGTTCTAATAGACCTCAATTCTCTAGCAGCTTGGCAGGTACTACAGTACCTTGAATTGCATTGAGTTATAGCACTGAGAATTAATTTTTTTAAGGAAATATCATTTCAATACAATCAAGATCAACTTGTCCAAATGATTATTCAGGCTTTATACACATAAATCAGAGAACTATTTTAATCATTGCATTGGCATATAAGATTGTTTTCTTAGGAATCAAGATTTGGCTAAAACAATCATTCATATCTCATTTAACTGTTTCACTACGACGCCATTTTGTAACCTTGCACATTTTCACCCATGTAAAAAAACGCTGTTTAGAAACGGAAAAATTTTCCTATGCACGAGAATGAATACAGTTTTTAAACGGCTCTGCGACCAGGCAAGCATAAACAAGGTCCCAAAATATAATTTTGTTTTTATCAACAAGTAGTAGATAAAGATATGTGAAAAGTTATGCAGATCATGTCAATTACATAGGTACCCTCAAACATTGATTAATTTCTAACTCTCATTTAAATTTAAATTACTAAGCAAATTAAAATACACCAATTCGAAAATTAAGTAATACAATAACTAAAATTGACATTTTTCAGAAAGTGCAATAACCTTAATCAACAAAGACATTATCAAAGAATTTTTATTTTTAAAGACTATTTGGTGGCATATTGGTGGTTCATTGACTTAAGACATCACATTCATTTTCTGTAGTATATCTTTTGTTCCCAGCTATGAGTAACTCAAATGTTATGTGTTTAATATGAGTTATGGCCAGAGAGCACTTGACGAGGGATATGCAAAAGAGAAATTTTCTGGGCAAACAAAATTGAAAATTGCTGTGGAACCCTTAACCTGACTTTTCACCTTTAACTCTTAAGCGCCATCTTTTTACTTATCCAGGTCCTCGAGTGCAATTCAACTTACTAACATCATACATTGACGCAAACTTCATTTATGGATCATCAGTAAGAGTATCTGATTCACTGAGAACACTGCAAGGCGGTCTACTAGCAACTCTACCAATTTTCAGAAGACTCGGACTTCGGGATCTTTTGCCCCTCAAGCTTAACTTTCCTGACGATGGATGCATTCGCCCAAATAAGGATGTTTTCTGCTTTTTAGCAGGTAAAGTAAAAATTAGTAGCATATGAGAAATTGGCATAATCTATAAAATTAAGTGCACATAGACCTGTAATGATCATCTTGGAGTTTCTATGAGCATGGTTTAGTTTTATGATTACACAAAGTTGTACTGAAGGAGACTAAACCAACAGTACTGGAGTACATGTGCATGGGAAGCTCTTAATTAGGATAAATATTGCAACAACAAAGCCTTTAACTTCCCACATCCTAATGCTTGACATATTTCTCTATTCAAGTAGAGAGTTTCTAGCATAGCAGTGTTCTAGCATAGCATAGTTCTAGCATATGGTAGCGAGTAATCAAAATACTTATGTACCTGTAGTAGAATGTAGAATTTTTGTAGAATGATTTTTTCACGGTAAATTTCACACAATTATTTAACTTCTGGTAACCTAAAAAAATGCGATATTGGCCAGAGTGGACATATATTTAAAATGATAAATTTCCACCCAGCGTTACGGAAACTCCACGTTCGACGCCTGCAACCCAAGGGGAGAATAGTCTGAACATTCAGAAAAGATTCAGAATGTTCATATGTGATTATAGTACGTCTAATGGAGGTTCAATTGATATTTGAAATGGAACCGTCTGAAATTCACATGTATTTTCCAGTGTCTTTTGCTTTTTCACGCTGCGTTTGCCTATTTGCGTTAATTCTGTATAATCTTCATTCTAATGTAAGATTCTTTCCATTTTGTTTATAAGAAAATATAAGGTAAATGTTATGAATTATCCCGAATAAGTTTAATCGAAATAATTATTTAAAATAACACCTGGTTATCTACGATACAAAAAGTGATAGGCATCGGCCTGAGTGGACATATTTTATTCTACACAAATGATAAATATCCGTCGTGCGCTAAGGGAACTCCACTCCATGGGTATGAGTCTTTGTATAAAGAGATGATTGTTATACAGTCACTTAAAAATATAATAAACATAATAATTTCATATGAATGAACTGCAGCACTGATGACGCCAACAGTTTACCATTCCCATGTGTGAAACTAATGGTAGCTACCCTCTGGCAAGGAATTTACACCTGCAAGGTGGGCTTATTTCCCCTGATGGACAGCATATATATATTTACTAGGTACTTCCATTATATGTGGAATGTCCTTCTACGTTAGCGAGAGTAAATTCCAAATGATTCTATTTCACAAGAAAAATTCCTTTTCACGTGTCTTTGTGGTGATCCTGCATTTAAGGATATGTGTGGATTCTAGATCTGGTTCTTCTAAAATAAATTAGGTAGGTACAGTCACCGCATAAAGTCGGGCAACATTGGCAACTTAATCCCCTTAATTCACTAGCCCCCAAGACGAGGTTCCGATTCACGATTACTCTGGTCACTTTCTCACCTCCCTCCCACCCCCCTCCTCTCTATCTCCCTTCCCCACCCCTCACTTTTGAATCAGTGGAGCCACAGAATATCGTAGTTTCGCTTATTCGGTGCTTTTGTCGATGTCGCCAGACTTTATGCGGTGACTGTACATACATTTCATACATACATACATAGGTTTCAGCATTTTCAGATGGACTTTATAAGTACATATAGTGTATTATATATAAACATTCACTTTTTAAATATCCATATCCATTTAACGATCAAGGAATGCTGTCTTTGAACGTTCAAACAACATTACATAATGGTTCAAGTTGGTCACATTGAAACATCTATATAACGTTCAGTAAACGTAATCCTTGAATATTTTAACATCGCATAGATATTAATTATCTTCAAAAGAAATATTGTATGGATGTTAAACAAATGTTACACTGCTGTTCCTGAATTTAATCAGTCAACCGCAGAGCAGTTGGACATTTGGGAGACCAAATCAATAAAGGAGCACGAGGGTTGTCCATCAAATGAGAGCTAAAAACTTTAAAATTCAATTGAGGATGAGGCTGTTCCGGTCAAGGGTCATCTTGAAAACTATTCAAAGTTTTGAAGTTACAATAAGTGAATGGAAATGGGGAACTTCTGGAAACATTAAACCTATAGGAGATATATTTAATAGGTCAAGAGCTGAAAGGGAATTGGTGATTGAGAATTTGACTGAAATTCATCAAAACATCAACTATATCTAGGTCAAGTGTATATGACGTTGCCGTATGGTGAGTGGCTTTGATGGCACCAAATGAAATAAATTGGAATAAATAAAATCCATTATATGAGAGCTATCATAGCTATTTCTAAATATAATCACATTTAAATCACCCTTAGTAACAATGTTTTTATAAGTCAGACCGAGTTTAAAAAGGTGTTTCCAAAATAATTCATGTGACCAATTTTTACTAGGCAATATACTACATATTGATAACAATGGGCACAGAGACCACCTCAGAGAATTGTGGATGGAAGGAGTCATCAGCTTGTTGTGGCTCTATCCCTTCATCACTTTTTCAATTTTACCATAATACAACAGTTTTGTTTGATATGTTATTCAGAATGCTCTTATGTGGCTGTGCAGCTTGAATAATAGCAGAAGCAGAACTGAGGAGATTTAAGGCAATGGAAATGTGGTACCATTGAATAATGATGTAGTGGAGTGATTTGAGATTCGCAAATGAAAAGTCCTACATTTTGAAAGAAAAGCGAGGGAAGGATGTTTGATGGGAAAACATAGCAGAGATAAAATTAATAGACACATTCTTAACAGCCTTAAGAGACTTAACAGCCTCCTGCATACAATAACGGAAGAAGTTTTGATTTTATTTTCCAGTGTGTAGCATGATTTTACATCCTTGCTTTCAGTTACACTGATTGTATTTTGGTTTATTACTGCGGCTGACGAAGCCAGCAGTAGGTTTAGTGAAAGCTCATGCTTTATTAAAATACAATCAGCATTACCAAAATAAATACATAATGTAAAATAATGGAAGAAATCAGGCTACTACTACTAGCCCCTAGTAAGTCATTAAACCAGTTCTAAGAATGTTGAAAGGGTTTGTCTCCATAGTTTTTAAATCACAAAACAACAACATTACTTTCATCTTCATTTTCTAGTCTACCTTAATCATTGATTGTTTTTTTTAAACAGGTGACGACCGAGTGAATGAGCAGCTGGTTTTGGCCGTCTTGCACACAATGTTTGTAAGAGAGCATAATAGAATGGCAACAGAACTTTCAAAAATTAATCCGCACTGGGATGATGAGAGGCTTTATCAGGTATGTAAGAGGCTGGGTTTGATTTCCCGTTATGAATCCCATGTCATGATTTGAATACCTTCATTTGAATGATTGGAAATTTGTGATTCAGATCACTTTCCAAACCACAGCAAGAGTATTGAGTATAATCTTTGAGGGAAATCACTGATGAATCATATAAATTTAATCCCTTTCAATAAACAGGTTTTAAAAAACTGGTAATGAAGTTGTTTCCAATCTCTTCACCACAAATAGACTCTTATTCCTGGAAGGAAAGGCAGATCTGATAATGGGAATGGAAGAGGGGTACTATCATGATGAGGAAGGTCACTCTAAGAGGTATTACCTGCAGTTGACCTGGAGTTGAAGTAGGGATAGGTTTTTCACACTCACCAAAGACTTAAACATCATTGTTGGTAGGTTATTTCGGGAGGTGACTGAGAGCTGAGGAAATTTGCATACTTTAGGATGGGGTTAGTGTGGTTAGGAAAGGATTATCTGAGAAATGGAAGAAGGGAGGAGAGATACCTAGCATCAGCTTCAGCCTGCTCTGAACGAAAGGCACAAAGCTGTCCACAGTAGGGATGGGCAAAAAAATAGCAGTATTCAGTAGTACGATACTATTATTTTTTAATCTGGTTGTACCGACCATTATTTAAAATCGGTACTGACAGTACTGCCCTATTGAAAATGCCCCATTGGTTTCCTATAGTGTTTTTAGAAAATACTATAGGAATTATGTACATTCCTATAGGAATTAAAATTTCCTACAGGAACAATAAAGGTTCCTATAGGAACAATAAATTTCCCAAGGGAAAATTTCTTGTTCCTATAGGAAAATTTCTTATACCTATAGGAAATTTATTGTTCCTATAGGAACCTTAATTGTTCCTGCAGGAAATTTTAATTTCTATAGGACTGTGCATAATTCCTATAGCATTTTCTGAAAACACTATAGAAAACCAATGGGGCATTTTCAATAGGGCGGCACTAAAAATACCAGTATTTAGACTGTGCTGCCATCTTGCATCAACTAACGGAACTAACTAAGAAAATAATTATCCAGAATTAATAAATACACCAGACAATCGATGATTTGAACCGTATAAATACAAATATTTAAAACTGTAAGTTAAACGTTAGTGCAACCACAAAGATTGATCACTACAACAGGGGATTTTATCTGACCACAACATTAAAACAATACCGATCGTTCTTCATGATTTAAAATCATTCCAACAAAAAGTGACAAGCTCTCTAATCTATCCCTCCCTATTCTCCTGTTACCAAAAGAATTGCCCACTAGACATTCTTACAGAACAGTCAATTACATTATCATTCCACTGCCACAATATCACCTCCCACCACTTTTGCTGCCTACTTAGGATTTCCACCGACAACTATCCCAATGCATAGCCATTGTCATCATCAGTAGTCAATCCAAGGACTGGTTTTAACACCTCTCTCCTATCAGCTGATTCAGTGGCGAATATAGGTTATAACTTTGGGGGGGGGCAGCTTGCGGCAACTGGCTGTAGTTTAGGTATCCGCGCATGCACTGAGCACCTCTCACCACGGCCATGCAGCCTTATTTCGGGGGGGGGGGACCCTGAGCCCCCACCCCATATATTCGCCACTGAGCTGATTCATTCATACATAAGTTTTCATTTTGACATCCCTAAAAATTTGCTTTGTGTTGTCCATCCTTGGTTTCCCACCATAATCCCTTCCATTTATTTCTCCTACTCCAAAGGAGAAACTGTATTCAAGAGACGGTTGTCTCCCAAAATGTTTATACGTTATCAGTTTGTCTCTTCTAGAATGAAGAATTCTCAGGTTTCCCAAAGGTGGATAGAGTTGATCTGCACTAACGTTACGATGATGCAGTCTGCCATCCTCTTCACGGTGAGTAAGTAGTCTTACAGGGGGTGATCAAAAAGTAGTAGGACTGAATTAATTAAACTTTTTTAATTGAACTAATCGGTATAAATCCTTAGTAGTCCTTGAAATACCACCCTTGTGCTTCGACACAACGCCTATAATGCGATTCCCACTGCGCGTATGCCTTCTGGAATTCACTTTCTGGGATCCCCTTCAGAGATGCCGTCACAGCCCCTTGGACGTCTTCTACGGAGCTGTATCGGTTTCCCTTGAGGTCCCGCTTGAGCCGAGGAATGAGGAAGAAGTCCGGCGGTGCCAGATCTGGACTGTAGGGGAGGTGAGGCAACATGGCAACCCTGTGCTTGGCCTGAAACCCCTGCACCAGTTGCTCGGCGTGCAGCCTCTGCGTCCTCCGCGTGCGGCGGGTGGAGTACCCGGACACACCCAGATCACAACGACACTTCTTAACAGGGGTTCACGGAATTCGACGTCCTTACTCTCCGCTTGCCCGCAGGCAACTGGAAAAAATATCAGTCTCTTCGGAAGGCTCCCCACTACCACGCCCAGGTGGTCTGACCCCCCTCCACCGCTCGGTTCGTGGTACAGAAATTCAGTCCTACTACTTTTTGATCCCACCCTGTAGATAATAATCTAAGACTACTTATTCACCCTGAAGATGATGGCAGGCTAAGCCATCAAAACATCTGAGTAGATACACACCAGCCGATGGGAAATTTGAGAACTCTTTATGCAAAGCATTTACTGGTAAAACATCAGATCTTTCATTGTCTTGGAGAGTTTTCACTAAACACCATTTCTCCCCAACTCATAGGACTTATTCATCGGCAATTCACTCCATCCATTGATTTACCTTCTTCAAAAATACCAAATATCTATTGCTTCCAACCTACTTTTTTCTGCTTCAGTTAGCATCAAACTGCTTAGTGAGGGCATGCTTTAAGCATATGTTTTAATGAATTGCTTCTTAATTCCAATCTTAAATGAAAATAGGAAGCCTATATAACAAAGCAGATGATTACTATCAACTGAAAGCAGGTTTCAGCAGGGAAAAAGGGTTTACAGTAAGGAGTAGACAGAAATTCACTGGTGAATGAGATGCAAGTGACTACAGGAGGTGAATACTTGTGAGTCTAAGTACATGTGATAGGGACCAATGCAGAATTTAGTGATGATACCTACATTTTGGATAAATTAGTGGAGTACATGTTATAGGTTTTTATCTACTACATGGCCATTTAGACAATCCATCCATGATATTTTAGACAGCACCAAACCCAAAATGAAAGGAGTAATGTTTTATTAATGGATGCAAAACTATCAGAAATTATCACTTGAAATTTATAATACTACGACTGATCATTTAATAAAAGGAAGTGACGGGAAAAATATATAGATATAATTCTGAGATTCCACAGAATTTCAGAGCTTCCTTGTACCAATAATTTTTAACATTCTCAGTTCTTGCAAAACTGTTTTTTATAAAGTCGTCAAACTAAATTTACAGTCAGATGAAACACTGAAGAGGAAATAATCTACCAAACAGACACTGAATGGTTACTGCCTCTTTGGATGCACCTCTTGCCTATTTTTTTCCCAAAAGCTTGCCTAACTATCACGTTCATGTCATATATGAGGATAGGTGTGAAAGATCATGCTTGATCACTGAGCCACCCAGCTCCCTGCTAGGTGGGTGACATGCACCACCCCCCACCTGAAGGAAGGAATGCAATGTTAGGATAGAGGAGAATGAGCTGCTTAAGCAACAAGCAATTGGCAAGCAACAGCAAGTTAACCAAATATGTGCATATTGAGGTTCGCTTAAGGTAGAAACCAGCAATCCCAAGTCTATATGCCCGTTGGTCAGGCCTCAAGCAGGTGCCTGGCACAATGCAATGTACTGTATCACACTCAAAAGAAACAGACATGTCCTCCACAACAGTTATACAAGCCATCTCTAATACCAACTCCCATTAAAAAACTACTTTCGCACACAAAGTTTATCTTGGTCTGATATTTATTTGCCCCAGTAACATTTAATGTCATTCCTAGGAAACTCGCCACATAATGGCAGCAATTGTTCAACATATCACCTACAAAGAATTCCTTCCATTGCTCCTGGGGAAAGACACCATGAAAGCATTTGGAATGAATCTACTAGATGAGGTGAGTACACAACTAAAAGGTGTGATTCAAAAGGATAATATTATATAGTACGAAATCAAACCTACAAAAGCCAAAGACCAATTTTGAATGTAGTCCCACATTACATAGCAATCAGTAACCAATGTGAACATAGAGGATATCTGGTTCAGATTGATAATGATACCGTGAATATGTTAAAGCTGAGATTATGAAACCAGACTATGACATCCTTTTGGCGCTTTGGCATGGAGCACTTATAATGACCCAAATATTAAAAATTCAGTAAAATGCTGCTCTTAATTTTCACATGACTGTGTAACATGGTTTTTCATGTGACTGTGATGAGGGAAGTGCATATTGCATGAATGTTTCAAATTTGCTCTAACTGTATACACTTGGTTTCAGAGGCATTACTCATGCAACATACCTGTAATGTATAAATAAACACAATACCTACCCTAAAATGTTAACTAATTTTATGTCAGTAAAATTATTTAATGTAATTCTTATCTTTGACATCATGATTTGATATTTGACCTGTAAAACATTGAAAAATATTGGAGAATCATTCTGAAAGTATCTGCAGTGAAAGGGAACCATTCCCGGAGCAGGGCTTCCCGTAAGTTGGATTAGGCTCCTTGTTAGCGTACAGAAAGCCGCATATGCCTTCATTGCTGTTTCGTATTGTGCCCATTCCACCTTCAAAAACACAATGTGTTGTTCTATCTGACAAATTTCTTTCTAGATTAAAAAATTCAAGAAATTAGTTATAAACCACAAGAAAGTCTCAATTGATAGGTATATATCCTCATCCAGTAACATTATGAAATCCACCTGGAATGTAATAAGAAACAACACCAAAAGTTGAACAAATTCACCTAACCCAGAACACATTGTTTTTTATGGCCAAAGTACAGCAAACCCTCTGGAAATAGCTGAGAATTTTAATCTGCAATTCTGTCAACCTGTTTCAACTATCCCAGCACACTTAGCAAAGGCTGATCAGTTCAAATGTTTATCCCAATAAAATCCCCATACATTCTTTTTAGTGCCAACAGATCCTTATGAAATAAGAAAAATAGTGAACTCATCTAATAACAAATATTCTTCTGGAGTTGATGATATACCAATGCCCATTGTAAAATCTTCTATCCAATTTATTGCAACCCCTTTGGCTGATATTATTAATAAGTCCTTTGCTGAGGGTCGTTTTCTCAGTAATTTAAAGTATGCTCGTGTTACCCGTCATAAAAAAAGGGAACAGTGCTGATTCAAGCAACTTCCGACCCATATCAGTTCTTTCTGCCTTCTCAAAGGTCTTTGAAAAAGCTTTTTACGACTGACTGATACATTTCATGGAATCATCAAGAGTGCTTCATGACTCAGCATGGCTTCAGGAAAACTCGTTCCACATCATCTGCGCTATTTCAATTCATCAATGATGTTGTGGTGAGTTGCAGAACTTCATAGCAGATGGCTCTACATCCCTTCAATGTTTACCAATCGTTAGATGAAACCCAATTCACGATTGGTATATTTTATGACTTGAAAAAAGCTTTCGATACCCTAAATCATGATATAGTACTCTTGAATACGTTGTCCAAATCTGGTGTGAAGGGGAATGCCCTTAATTGGTTAAAGTCTTTCCTAAGTAACAGACAGCAGGCAGTCTGCTAGACCAAGATATTGCCCAATAGTTATGTAAATGCTACATCCAACATGCATGCAGTGACAAATGGAATACCACAAGGATCCATCTTGGGGCCCCTATTATTCATAATCTTTGTAAACAGTCTCCCCATTCACCTAACTCCAAGCAAATCTGTTTTATATGCAGATGACACAAACTGCTTGCTCAAATCTGCCAGTTTAAGAGATCTTGTTTATAAATCAAATCTATCAGTTGAAAAAATGGTCCAATGGTGTGACTCTAAACTTCTCTTGATAAATAATAACAAAACAGTATACCTACAATTTTATTAAAAGTGGTCTGTTTCCGATGAAATCCCCCTCATTAAAATGAGGAATTCATCAATGACCAGGTCTTCCTCTCTGAAATTTCTTGGCATTCATCTGACAGAAAATCTCAATTGGAGTCTACACATAGACAACATTAATAAGAAATTATCCACGGGCATATTCATTATCCATAGAATGCGGGATATTGTGTCTATCAATACCCTGAAGCTCCTGTACTCAACGAAAATAGAATCCCACTTAACTTATGGCATCATCTTCTGGGGAAACTCATCCTATGCTACTATAAAGCTTTCTCACTCCAAAAGCAAGCTTTGAAAGCTATGTGTCGTGTTCGTTATCGCAGTCCTGGACAGCCTCTATTCAAAACATAGGGAATCTTAACCCTTTCATCTCTGTTCATTTTAAACTGTGCAGTTTTCATTAGGCAGCCCCCAAATCTGTTTCCAGCAAATAGCGACTTCCACCACTACAACACCACACAAAATGGACATCCATATCCAGGATTATACCCTGTCAAAAAGCCAGAAAGGCCCCCATCATATATAATAGACTTCCACCGGATATAAAAAGTATGTATATCCCCAGTCACACAATTCAAAAAGTCCCTGAAGATTTTTCTAATAAACGAAGCATTTTATAGCCTAAGTTCATTTTTGGATGGTTCCTAATCTCATGAAAATACTACCTCCATTTTCTTTTTTCATATTCCTTATATATACTTTTTTCTTGTCATTTTATATGCATGTTGTGTACCTTAATGCTCCTTGACAAGCTCAATGCATATCTGTAATGCAAACCGTGCAAAATATAAACTATTACATATTATAAGTATGTCTGTAAAGGGTTAATTTGTTTTTGTTAAATGCTTTGCAAGGGTTCCTATTTACTCAGTACCTATGACAATGTTCTATGTCTCTAGTAGTACCAAAAGAACAATAAATCTAAAAAATCGATAGCAAAATTAGATGTGAGACCACCAGATGCCAATATTTCAATACAAGATCGAAACGTTTTTTCAGAAAAGTTTCGTGTTTATATTTGACAGGAATATTTCAGCATATGATTTTGTTTAAATACACTATGATACAAAAAGTGCATCAACATTGCATGCCTGGTGACTGGATGCAATGAGATAACATTGTTTGGAGGATGACGTCCTCTGCTACCAGGGACACTTCCTCATTTCACAGGAATTGTCAATAATGAAGACCTATTGCTACAGAGCAACTAACCATGGTAGAGCTCTGTTTTAATCACAAAAAAAATATTGACCTCAGATCCTGGCTCACTTTGTTCCATGTCATTAGGCATGACCAGACAGTTTCTACTGCAGGCTGGTATAGAAATTTTAGAACAAGATTGCAGGAAAACCATCATCCCTTCCAGCTTTCCTGTTAACTTTCTATTCAACAATGATTTATTCTCGACTGGCATTTAGCCATTTTTTAATCACATATAAGCAAAGACCACACTATTAACATTAATGTGAAAATTGTTGCTTTAACAGGGGTATTCCGATGCATATGACGAGAATGTGGATGCAACAGTCACAGCTTCCTTCATAACAGCAGCATTCAGATTTGGACACTCGCTACTTCCAAGTACAGTCGAGAGGTGGAGTGCAGCCTCAAACAGTTACATAGGTGAGTGCAAAGGACAAGTAGATTTTAAGGGAAATTTTATTCAACGTTCAGCAGTCAAATTTGTATAATCTGGAAAGGTTTCATTTTCGACTGCAGCACGTGCATTATGATCATCTTAAGTGAAGGAAAAAACCTTCAAGGAGCTTAAGTTCTGGGTATTATCACATTTCACAAGTTTATATACCCACCTAATAAAGAAGAAGTACCATTAGATATATAGTTCTTGCCATGCACCTGGAAACCTTTACAGCAATACTCCTAAAGGCAAGAACTAACCCTAAGTGTGATCATCTCAGTTTGAAAAAAAATACTTTATCCAAGAACCTACAACCTTATTTTGAAAAAAATGCAAAAGCCCTTCTCAAGGAATACAACCTTAGCAATGAGAAAAGGCTTCCATGGTCCAATGACCCCTAGAGGAGTACTGGCAAGAATAATATCCTATCAGGGTCACCACAGCCAGAGAGATCGAAATGTAGGTAACAGGCAAAAACTTCTGTTCACTCAGCTTCTGTGTCTCAGTAATGCAGCTATGGCATCAGAACCTAATGGTCAGCCATTTGCAAAAAGTCATGTAAAAATTACTATTGGGGAAGGTAATACAAGATTAATTGTGGGAAAATTCAAAGGGGACAGAATAAGTACGTGGTCACAGGGCATACTAAGAAGGGCTGATAGAATACTGAGAACAATGATAGAAGGGGCAATGGGGAGGGGGAAAGGGAGGAAAAGAATAGGCATTCACATTGGATGACATGACGGGGAATAGAAATGTCAAAGTCTGGAAGGGAAATGGTTTGAGAGGAGTACTTTTATGCTGCAAAGGAATGCTAGGAATGTCACAAGAATCTCATTACATTGGAATGAAACTGGAAAATGAATTTCCAACTTACGGATTACAATGGATGATGATATGGAAGCAACGGAGCATGTCAGATTAGACTGTCAGATATAGCTCCAGGATGTCACAAGGTCATTGTCTGTAAACTTTGACTTCTCTTACCTACCCCAGATGATAAAAAATAATTAATCATTTTTCAAAATTGTTTCAGCTTTCAATTTAGTCATAATTTTTAATATTTTTTTCTCAAGGCATCCAAATGGTAATCTGCCATTTGATAGAATACGATGATTTTTCCCTTCCACTTTTCTACAATCAGATTACTTTGATTTCCCACCCTGAAAAGCCTGGGTTCGAATCTCAGCAATGGTGGGGATTTATAATTGGATTCCAACTTCCTACTAGGTTGCTGAGAGGAGCACACTCCACAATTGAGTTAAACTGGAGTCCATTGGAGTCTTTTGTGAATAGCAGGCTAATACCAATGTTTCAGGTTTCTCTCTACCTTTGCTTGAATACCCAAATAATTCTTCCCTCACCACCCAATTCCCTCCTGCCGTTAAATGACCTTAGTTGTCAGTTGCCTCCCCAAGTAACCAAACTTTTAAAAAATCCACATTGATAAGTGCACATTCCAGTTTGCATCACATAATGGATACATATTATTGTTCTAGACAGATTAAAGACGAGAGCACATCTTGATGCACTAAAGTGAAGCCAATTTTTTTGCGAAAATTGATCCACTTAAATGGCTATCACAAGCAATTGGTCCATAAATTTTCTGAGTAATTCAGCGCTTTTTTGGCATTCACTCCCATATTGAATTTTTATAAATAAATCATCATGGTAGCCACATCTATTCTGCTACAAATTCCTATGTTTTCGTTGTAGCTATTCCCTAACCTTGAAAATGGCACTGAGTTGCCAAAACCTGGGTCAGTTTTATTATTAAAGTGTGGATTTTTTACCGAGTGAGTTTCAATATGAATATTCCCTAACCAATCCATTAAATGCAGCCGTTTGTGCATTTTAATGGCTTATGGCTTCAATATTCTCCTTGTGCTATCGTTCCACATAATTCCCTATTCTCTTATTCAATATTGTTTTTTAAAATTATATGCTTGGATAAGGTTAACACCCTCAACAGAAAATTCCCTTTTAAATGGTAGCCAGAATAAGTGCAAGGAAAAGTGTGTCTAAATCAATGAAAAAATAGACAAGATTTTCATTTATGAAGCTCAATTCCAGATAATTCCTTTCACCCCATCAATTCTCAAAAGAAAATTATAAACCTCCCCCGTGGTGAAGTTCAATTTTTACAATACACAACAGTGTAGGTGTGGTTACATGCGTGTAATTGATGGAAATCTTATTGACATGGTCAAATAGAATGTGACAAGTCCTGAACAGACTATGTACTTGTTTCTAGAAAATATGTACATGTACATTATGGATGGCACAAAATCAAATTACTCAATTTCGCTTCCAATCAGCAACATTATATGCCTTTTGCAGGATCACAGAGACTAAGTGAGATGCTGAGACAGCCATTTGACCTCTACAAGCCAGGACGATATGACGAATACATTGTGGGTCTCTCCAACCAGGTTGCACAAGCTATGGATGATGCGGTGACGCAAGAGGTTAGCACATCTCCACCGGCAGTCATAACAAACTATCTTAACACTTAGAAACGCATGCCAGAGTGTACGTCAGGCAGCATGATCACACTCATTTTCACAAGCCGGAGCTGCACTTAGTTGTATGCTATTGCTTACTCCAATACATAATAGCAAATTTATTTTTCCCATGATCAAGTTCCCAAGGCTTTTGTCGGGGCCATCAACCTAGAGCAACCTTTCTTTTTTTGGATCTGTGCTGTCACCTTAAGCTTAGTAAAAGTTTTTAATTATGACCAAAATTAAGTTAATACCCAAAATCCAATGGTTTCTGGCCCAAGCAGTTACTAAACCTGTGGGCTTCGTGGTATTAAAATCTTGCAGCTCTCAAACACTATTTGTATACATACTTCAAGGGTAAAAATCCTAATTTATTAACTCCCTCATACTCAAAAGTTAATTGTCACTAGGTAACAAACCACCTGTTTGAAAAACCAAACCGGCAATTTGGAATGGATTTGGCGTCGGTGAATGTTCAGAGAGCAAGAGAGCATGGAGTGCCGTCATTCGCTTCATTTCGAACACACTTCTGTGGTTTGGATGCAATGCCATCAAGCTGGCAGAGCATGATGTCATCTGGAATGATGCCAAACCGAACAGCACAGCGCTACAATGGAATATTTATGTGAGTCCTTTTAAGGTTTATTAAGTCAATTATACATAAGAGAGCCAAAAATTAAACTTAGCACGTATTAGAATATTGATATTATAGATTCATCATATTGCCAATCAACTTTTCTTATGCAAAATAACTTGACCCTTAATTCGTTAGAATCATATTTTTACCAACTGTTTTTAGTTTGATCAAGAAAATTTAATAAATATACCATTTGAGCACTAGCTTCCGATATACTTCGCAGAAGCTACCGCTGCCCTCAAGGGTATGCTATACCTATTCCATAACACCCCTGAATTCTGTAATATCACTCTATGTATAGACAATCAGGCAGTACTTGGAGCCCTAAGGAAAGGCAATGGTTTAATGTTCCACGATAACCTGTATTGTGAACTGTATATTGAATTAATAAAGAATCTGATGCATGTGGCGTCCTGGAGGTTCGTGTCAACGGCTGCCAATCTCGCCGACCCTCCTCGTGTAATTATATGCCTATGCCAGCCGACAGTATATAAGCGGGTGCGGGAATGAAATGGTTGAGTTGGAGTGCGACGGACGTAGGCACAAGCGCCCAGTCTCAAAATATATTTATATATTACTAACAAATATAAACCATTACATGCATTTTTTCTCATCTGAAATAGAAATATCACTCATGTTAACATAAAATCATGATTCATATTATTTTGATGCTCGAAGGTTCATATTTATAAAAGTATCAGGCAACAACAGTGCCATTTCAAGCTTTTTGGGGCTTCAAGTGCACAGCACTTGACCAACATTAGGTATAAGTTTAGAATAACATTTTTGGATGCATTTTTTTTCCAGTAATCCAGCAGATGTGGACTTGTGGTCAGCAGGTATATCAGAGAGAAGATATTCTGGGAGTTTAGTGGGGCCTACTTTCAGTTGCATTATTGCCCACACCTTCCGAAGGCTAAAAGTTGGGGATCGTTTCTGGTATGAGAATGGCGGACAGCCTGGATCTTTCACTCCAGGTAACTTTACCAAGCGAATAGCAATTTCTGCAAGAGATCAGGAAATCTATTGAAATATTCACAAATGTTAAAGTAGAATTTTTGTAAAACTCTCTTTGTGAGACAAAGAAAGGTGAAAAACTTCCCTCTCTTAAGGGAGTTACTTGTAAGACCCTAGTACTAACATCTTTACCTCAACCATGCATATATATATATACGATGGCATCAAAAATAACTATTAAGAATCATTATCCTTTTTTCTTGACTTATTCACAACTTATGAGGGTTAACCCAAAAGTAAGGTCTCCAATGCAATAGAGCAGCAAGGAAATGTTTTGCACAGCAGTTGGCACCACTTCTATATTCCTCCATTCCCCCTCTTTCAAACAAACGGTCACCGAGCTCGCTCGCTAGTTTAGTCTTTCCTTGGCAACCATTAGAAATGGAGATCCCGATCTCCATTCCCGCACTTGGCAAGAGCATGGCTGTTTTTTGGGATCGGAAGGGGGTACTGTTAAATCGATTTCATGCCTATTGGGACCACAATAAAGGTTAGACGCATGACACACTTACAAAAACCCAAATGGGCGATTCAAAGCCGGAGAAGAGAAATGCTCACTAAGGGCACGTTCATTATTCACAATAATGCTAGCCGACATGTCGCACATTCAACCACCACTCTTCTCAATGAGTTTGGATGGGACATTATCACCCTCCTTACAGTCCAGACTTAGCGGCAAGCAATTTTCATGTGTTTACAAATTTGAAAGAATAATTGGGTGGAATGCGATTTGAAAATGATGGCAAGGTGACAGAAGAATTCATATGCCATCTTATTGAGTTGATGGCAAGCTTCTCTGACAATGGCATACAAAAATTGCCACAGCAGCTCAAAACATGCATCGTGAGTAATGAGGATTATATTAAAAAATAATGTGTTGTAATATTTTACAACCATATAATAAATTTGAAAATAATTTTCTTTTTCTATTTTAAAAAAATATGGAGATATTTTTGGGTTAACCTCATGAAATGCAATGAGTAAACGCTATACCAGTCTCTGTTTTCCTCGCACAAAAATCTACGCTGGTTTCCATATGTAATAAATGGCAAAGGATTATGATTTTCAATTTATCTAGTAAGTGCTATTTGTGCTCTATAGCTATGTATTCCTCACCTACCAATCTAAGGGTCACAGTTTCAAGTCCCACCTCGGTAGTAATTTCACCGATCATGAGATTGGTGTTCATGCGATGTAAAATAAGTTAAACGTGAGAGAGGCCTCGGAAGACCTAATTTTGCTTAATAAAGATGCCATTTATTTTACTAGCTAACGGAAGTGATACATTCTAAGCTATGAATACATGTGTAGTTCTTAGAAAAATGCATCCTTCTCCATAGTCGCATACATTTTCAGGCAAGGGGCAAATGAATATCATTTTTAATAAGAAACAATATTCATAATCCTCTTCCATTCTAACTCACAAATTATTTTATATTTTGACGCTTTAAAAATTTATAAAGGCAATTTTAAAAGAAACAAAGGCATTAATGAGATAAAATGAGTATGAGGCATTCTATATGAGATATTATGTGTACCTATGAAAAAAACACATAGGTAAGTGTCTACAACTCAATGTTTACATAATAGTTGAAAGAAAATAAGCAGACACAAGTAGTAATGCTAAGTTAAAAATGCCTTTTCACAAGTGACAAAGTATATACAGTATAACCCTGTTAAGAAGTTTTTCAAGGGTCAGCGGTTTGAAAACTTCTTAAGCGGGAAAACTTTATAAGAGGGAAAGCTGGTAAAAATGTATTGATTGGCATTCACTGGTACTTTAAATTTTAGGAAATAAATAAACATTCATCTCATTTAAACAAAAACTCTATCATACAGTATATTGAGTCAATGACAGGAGGAAAAGAAGGAATTCAGAGTTTTTTGTTAGATAAATCTTTTCCTTAAAGCTACAGAAAATGATTCCACTTCTTTCAAGCTTTTAATGGTGTTTTCAGGAACACCAGAAACACTCAATATATGCCTGAAATACAGATAGAAAATTCATAGCCTCGCAATAAGTAGGTACCACACTCCCATCTTCATCCTCTTCTTCAATCTCTTGATCCAGGTGGTCCCCCTGACATAATTCTTCAGTTGTCTGCCCAGACCATGGCATGGCACTGTCATGGCTGCAAAACTGCTGCGGAATTCTCTGAGAGAAACTCAACCCTCACATTTTGCAAATAGTCAATTTTTTTCGGATGAGTAGTTACAAATGAATAAAATTATTTTCCTATTTTTACCTCCCATCCTGGAATCGAAAGCCTTAAGATATTGCTCAAAAAGGGTACAAGTCATTCAGGTACTTTTACTGTTCTGATACTGGCAAGGTAAATGTTTGACATTTTTAAAACACCTGGGCTTCTTGTACATTCCAATAACTAATAATGGAAGTTTTTCAGACCCATCCATAATAGCACCAACCACTACTGTCATCCTATCTTCACTCACTTTTCCTGCATGGCAACTTTCACCTTTGAATGCATGTCTTATTAGGGAGGAGTTTATAAAATAAACCCAGTTCGTCAGCATTGAAAACATCACAAGGTTTGTTCTCTTCAAGAATAGGATCCAAAACCTCTTTTCCATTCCTTAACTTCCAATGTATTTTCATTCCTCGATTCCCCACAGATACCTTTATTAACAAACCCAGTTCTATTTTTAAATCTATGCAGCCACCCATTGAAAGGGTTTAAGTCCACCCCAAGTTTATCTGCAATTTCAACTGCCTTCTTCTTCAGTACAGTACCATTCATCGATATATTCAAAGATGAAGTTTCTTTAACCGCTCTAATAGCTTTCTGTCCATTTCTTCATAATTGCCCGACCATTTCATCTTTGTTTTACAGGAGATATCACCTAATAGAGATTTTAGTTCAGCCTTTTTTTTGCCATTAAGCATTGTGATATACATGTTGAGTTGCTTTGCCACTTCTACTGGGGGGGTCATTCTGTAATTCGTCGGTTCCATATTCACCGCGGACAATTTTTGGCAATTATTATGAAAAATACTCCAGTGACAGTATGCTGAATAGCCTAAACATGGTGCTATTAACGTACAACTGTTAGTGCCAAATAGTAAAACATTTTAACAGCCAAGAGAATACAATGCAATACTACGGAATTCTAGTTGTGTTTTAGTTTCTCTTATAGATCATCACCTTTATGACCTTAAATTCATTGACTTTTGCATTAGCTCTCTTAAGAACAAATTACGTCGCTATTACATCCATGAATATATGTTTATTCATTATTACAAGTATCAAATATCCCATTTCAGGCTAAAAATCCAAATTTATTATCGATTTGCTTTGGTGTTTCTCAAGCAAACCGACTGATTCTTCGCCGCACCGACAGCTTTTGCGTGTCGGTGCGATCCACCGACTGGAGCTTGCCGGTGCACCAATCGGGTGCGTACAGAATCGCACGGCTGCTCTCTCTGAGTCGGTGTGACGCCCCACCCGACGAAAAGCCTACCGTACCGATCGGTTTGGAGTTACAGAATGACCCCCAGGTCCTTGCAGGATGGAAATCCACTTCCCCAATCACTTTTAATTTCTCTTACAGAGACAATGCTTTTTGTTTTATCCCTTTCTGGCTCATGCTATCAATTTCAAGCCTTTATCAACAGATAAAGATTTTAATTGCATAGTAGAATTTTATGTAAGGATAAGTAAAATTTCAAAAATCATGTCAATAGACGACTTATAAGGTCAACTCACATTATTACTATCTCTAGCTAAAACAGATTAATAATAGAATTATTTAACCATCAAGAAGTTACCATTAATTAAGACAGTCAAATATTTTTCTTGCTATTTTATCACTCAATAGCTACAATGCAGTGTGTAAGTATTGTGATGCATGGAATATCTATTGCCCTGATGACACATGAAGTTCTTCTTTAAACATTGCATACTAGAAAAGCTGAGTTTGGTCCAGGAAAATTTCACGGAATAACTGTCAGCAGCAGTTAGTAGAAGACTCCGCACCAAATAACTTCTAGTTTCAAAGGGAATCAGGGATGTGGTGAATGCAAAACAATCTCCTTGACGGTTCAAAAAAAACTATGAATTTTATTCACTTCACCTTGCGTATGTTGTTACTTAATTAATCAATTAATTATTATAATAGATAGCTAATATTGCATTGTCATCCACTTCTGAGCTATGGTTAAAATTTCAAGTCTCTAACTGATCGGGAAGTTAGTTTTAACTCAGTTGTAATATTCCACCTGGACAGACATGACGGAAACCGAACTAATATAAACGTGGTAATATACACTGCAACAACTTGCCATTGGCTGATAATTTTTATTTTGGCCAAATGAGTACATAAAAACAATGAATGAAAAGAGATCAACCAACCACAAATACATATGCCCTACAATATTAACCACTTTATTCATTCATAACTATATTTTCTTTTTCACAGGTCAACTACAAGAAATACGGAAGGTCAAACTTTCCCGCCTACTCTGTGATTCAGGAGACTACATCCGCTCCATGCAAGTCTACGCCCTGCTACTCCCAGATTACGAAAAGTACGTACAATATATGAGAATCATGTCATTTATCCCAAATGAAATATTGCCCACTTTCGAAATAATTTGAATTCCCTGAGATTATGTATGTATAGCCATCCCGTCACAATCAATGTGGATTAACTTTAAAAAATCATAGTCAGAAACAGAACCGTTGTTTTTATTTACTATGTGACATTCATGTATGTCATCTCCACCAGTGGAATGATGCTGACTGCATAGAAGTCACACTGAATGTGTTAACATGATAAACCCCATAATTTGGTACTCCCATTTCCATCAAGATTATGGGAAAACAGTAAGTTTCATTCACAGATGATTGATCCCTAGTGAATGTTGTTGAAAATGAAAGCAGTGAGATTATTATTTCTACATACCTACTTTTTACAAGCACACAAATATTAAGAATGCAAATTTAACAACTACATCAAGAATTGGTGTTGCATGAAACTGTATGCACCCAATTTATCAGAATTTTCCCTGAACGGTGATGCTTTTTCAATAGCACTTTCGACTCATCAGTAATTTACGAGCAAACAGATTGCTACGAGTGGCTGTTCAATTGGTGTTTCATGGAACTGAACTGAACAACAACTTTTACTGGCAAGTTCATATGAGCATTAATTGATCTACACTAGACCCTCAAAAAACTGAACAGGCCTCCAACGTGTAGTGCAGGTGGTTTCCTAAGGGGTAGTGAGATGGCACTGCGCAACCACATCATCAAAAATGATCTCCTGAAACTATTTTTTTGTTCTATACCAGGGTTTGTACTTGGTCCCCTCCTTTTCCTAATTATAATCAATGACCTACCTGTGAATGTATCCACTGACTGTGTCCTATATGCTGATGACACAACTTTCTTGCATCAGGGTACCAATCCCATTGAGACTAATAAGCTGATATCTGATACACTGGCGCAATCACATGTTTGGTTTTCAGCTAACAGATTCTTTATGAATCCTATGAAAACCCAATTCTTAACCTGCTCTCTTCAACAAATTACACCAGACAATGAAGTTGTGAAACTTCTTGGCTTTTATCTTGATCCTAAGCTAACCTGGAGTATGCATATTTTTAACATTAGGAAAAAACTTGCCAGAGCCTTGTACTAAATCAGGAAGCTTAAGTGCAGTGTTACCAATGACTATCTTCGTAATGCATATTATGCATTTTTTCAATCTCACCTTTCATATGGAATCAGACTTTGGGGGCATGCTTCAGATGTAAAACAGTTATTAATACACCAAAAGAAGGTGGTTCGAGTTATCTCCAACTCTGGATTTAATGAACATTGTAAACCACTTTTTGTCAGATTAGGCCTAATGACTGTATACAGCCTATATATATTTTATACTCTGTTGTTCGTCAAGGGAAATCTGCTAATGTACTCCACAAGAGCTGATGTACACAATCATGACACTTGAGCAAATCATAAAATAGATATGCCTCACTGTAGACTGGTTTAATCTTTTAATTATAAAAACTTGGCTATCAAGTGTTTCAACATGCTGCCCAACTCAGCTAGAATGGTTGACAACAAAGTCTTCCGCAGGGCCCTAGAGAAATGGCTCGTCTCTAAACCTATATATTCACTGGAGGAATACTTTGAAATTGATTTCTCCACAATAAGTTTTTAATTGTATACTTGCATTTTGATTCTGATTGTATTTACTTTCTGCTTCTTACTGTATATCTACATTTTGCTTCTTACTGTATATTTGAGCTTTGTATTCAGTGTATTTCTTTCTTTCTGAATCCTTGCAAGATGAGTGTAATGACTGACGACATCTACCACAATTATTGTTGGGCCACAGATGAATAAAAACATTATTATTTTCCAACTTGCAAGGCCTCAAGGGCCACAACTTAACCTTTAATATAGTTGTGGGCCATATAGCAATAAATAATTATTTTTAAGTAACAATAAGAAACAATGTAAGGTATAAAAATAAAATTCTGAATTTTTGTCTAATAACTTTTCACGTGCCACAATAAATGGCACCGGGGGCTGTATGCGGCCCGCCAATTGGACAACCTGTTCAATACCATTAAGGTATTGCTAAAATAGATTGCCTAAAACTTGATTTCTCTATAGGTGAATTTTTTTAGTAGAGGTCAGAAAACACTGGCGAGAGATGTTAATGCAATATCCTAGAAGAAAATTTTCTCGGAAAACAGCCCAGAGGGTGAATTCCAATCGAACTCAACAGAGACAAATAGATAGCAGAGGTTGCTCTGGTTGGACGAGACTTATACTCTTTAAGTAAAAATGTAGTAGTATAGATTCTTCCTTTTCATGAAGGAAGGTGAGCAGTTCCCTTCATACTTGCAGCTGTTACAGGGAAAATATTTTTTACAACTTCACCATTTAAATATTGCTCAACATTCTTCATTGATTACTCTCGGTACTTACTACATTCAAATAGCAAAGGATGATGTTTTCCAGCATTAATAAGTTTTCAATATATAATAATACTTGGCACCATAGCCCACTTGTTCCAAGTTTTGGGATACTGAAAACGAACTTAAATGGATTTGCTGTGGGCATTGAGTTTACTTAACCCATTCGCATCCATCCCCTGGGATTTAAATCGACCCCAAACACCAGGTATAATAAGTTTGCAAGTAAGAAAAAGAATTTTCTAAGGTGATTTACAATGAAAAACATTTTCTAAATAGCCACCAGATGGCAGCTACAAACAGGTACACTCTCAGGCCAAAAAGTTACAAAAAACTCGTAAGATAGCAGCAGGATCAACTGACAAATAACACTACGCATTCTGCGTACCAGTACGCTTGGGGTGTTTGTGGCCAGCTTGAGGCCGCGTACCAGTATGCTTATGGATGCGAATGGGTTAAGGAATACAAACCAAGAGACATGATGGCTTTAGGGATAGCTTCCATGTTGTGTCATTTTTATGTCATCATCACATTAACTGCATTGTGTCATTTAGACCTGAAGAAGCAAGCTGGAACGCTCGCGAAACTGTCATCTTAAAAATGGCACAATGGGGAAGCTATCCTGAAAGCCAACATGTCTAAAGACCACTCAGGGGAAACTTTCAATATGAATGATAATCTATTTCACTTTACAAACCTATTCATTGACATTGCACCAACATAAATTATGCTTGTTTAAGTAACATGTACATATTTGCAATACATATTACATAATATGACGGATAACAGATGCTGTCTTTGCACAATTGTAATCTCAACTCAATTGTACTTAAACCAGTAATAATATTCATATTGTAGGCTCACACAAGAAAAGTTATTCATATTACGATACAATTATTTATGCATAATTTTTGTTTTTAAACTGTTGTTTATTCATGATGGAACCCTACTTTTAGGCAAGTGATTAGAAGCCATCCATGACAGAGTATCCTGAAAAAGTATTCCTTTAGAGAAATCCCCAAACAATCCAGACTTTGATAAATCCAAATACACATAAATTCTTCTCCAGTTTCCCACCACGTTAATATCTCCATGATGGCCGACATTTCGACAGAAGACATTCCTGTCAAAACGTTGGCCATCATGGAGACATTAACTCGATGGGAAACTTGAAAAGAATTTACCAGTACTATTCGCTAGGAAAGCCTTAATTAGCAGTCCTTTCACATGTCTCCCTTCAAACTATCTATTACTTCCAACCCCAATTTACTCATAAGGCTCTGAAAAAATTATAACTGTCCTCAGGTTTTCTGAAATGCTCACTTATCCTGAAATATATGCATCAAGTCCCCCCTAATCAAATGAATATTCTGCCTATCTTACAGGAACCCAAGAGTAAGGTGCAACAGCCGCATCCTTCCTAGAATTGACCTGAGTAAATGGAAGGAAAACCATCTCGGAGACAGAAATGACGAGCACTTCAGTAGCAACGAAGCATGAAAACATTCTCAGAGTAATGCTGAGATTTCAGAACATGAAGAAATAAGAGGATGAATAGCAAAATATAAATCAAGGCTGGATAGTGATTTTAACGCAGAATGTTGCGCCAGAAATAATTCCAGAATACGTAGAAGCAGAAAGGTGCTCCCAGGGAACAGACTTAAGGGATATGAAAGTTCCTCTCAATTACGAACCTAGTCTCTGTTTGAAGTACACAGAAAACTTAAAAAGTTCAGCACGAAGGTGTATACAGTGGACTTATGGTGCAACTGAGATATCAAGAAATGTTGACTACACCATATTTTTAGGTGAAAACCTCTAACAATAATGGGGAATTTATTAACTGGATTGTCAAACTATCACTTTAAATTCAAAGTGCTGTGTCGTGTCAACCAAGAACTGAGTGGAGTGAAATTGATTGGTATGAGAAATTTATCAACAATAACATATTTATTACTTAATCCCACAAGTTACAATAAAAGGCCCAGTGACATATAACAATGATGATTGCCAGTATTTAGAACAAAAAACTAACACAGGATGACAACTCACAAGACAATTCTGCCATTCACTTTAATGAAGTAAAAAGCTAAAAAAATTCAATTTCATCTTTGTACACATTTGTGAACAGATGAAATGCTATTCACGTCTAACTTGTAAACCTGAAAAATCTTTTCCACTTAATTACTTACAGTCAGAATCATGAAATTTCGTATTTGTTGACAGAAACTTTATGCTTATAAGGCAGCGTTCCAGCTGAATTAACAGTGAAAGTTGGTGTGGCATGATTTTCTTCATAATCAATGTTGCTTGCCACTTGCGAGGATGCAACCAGACATATATTTGCCAGGCAGCATCAGTCTACACCTTGAACTTTCCAGAAGTTACTTCTGAATCAATTTTCACACAGTGCTCCAGTAATTACATAATTTGTCAGATATGCGTAGTGACTAGAATATTGGCTCCTCACTCACAAAGTCCAGACTCAATTCCTGGCAGAAGCAGCAATTTTTCACTAATGGTCCAATCACTAATTTGGTCAAACCAGGAGGGCATTTAAAGCAAAGCACACCATCTGCCAGATGGGATGTTACACCATAGACCCCTCTAGACACCTTACGCCAAGAGTAAGCTAATAAAGGCACTGCGGGTTTCTCTCCTTCTTGCTTGTTGCCATAGCTTCTTTGATGTGAAAACTTACTATTTTACACAGAACTGGCAACGCTCCTAGCCATACCAACTGCCATGGCCTCCTCAGTGTGAATGCTTCCTAACACCCACATAGTATTTCATAAATTTATAACCATATCTGCCATTTTTGCCAGGCATGTCTATTTCACCAAACCAATTTTAAATACAGCCACACGACAAAATTCCAAAACCTAATATTAAATAGTAATAAAATAGACCAATATCTCCAAAACATCCATACATAAATGCCTAAAAGATGGAGTCAACAAATATGAAGAGTGAAACAGTATAAAAATCCAAATATGAAAACTACCTACTGCCTTCGAGTAAAAATAATATGACTCTATAGAAAAAATAAATACTAGGAAAAATTCACAAACTTATGACAGACAAACCAGAGTCAGATGTTCAGTCATAATACAGCACCTCCGAGCACAGCAGAATAATGTCTGGTTAATTGCGAGGAGCTGATGATGAGGATGGTCATGACTCAAAATCACATACATATTTCAAAAATTAATAAGCTTTTTACTGCATTGAAACACCAAAAAGAGTAGAAAAAAAACAAAATTGTTCGGGAGAACAAACCTAAAGCCTGAATCACACGATCATTTTTCAGGGATAGCTCCAATGATAGCTCAAGGGATAGCTTAAATGATAGTTCAAGGGATAGCTCAAATGATAGCACGAGCTGTCATTTTTCCGGTCACACGATCATTTTTTCTGTAGGTGCTCGCATCATTGCCGGGAAATCTTATACGTTTACCAAGCTCGTTCGACCAGAAGTCACTTGTGGCGACACAATCGCGATTTGCTTCCCTTCGCTCTGATTGGCTGAACTTCAGATTCATGTACGTGTTCAGGGACAGAAATAGGGACAGGACCAAATGATGAAAAAAATGATGGCAATCCCTATCATTGCCACTATCCCTGAAAAATGATGACGTCAGAGCTGTAGGCAAAGCTATCCCTTGAGCTATCATTGGAGCTATCCCTTAAAAATGATGGAAAAAATGATCGTGTGATTCAGGATTAAAACAGTGAATTTGAATGCATAAGTTATGCCTAGTGCACAATGCTAGTCACGGGTTAAGTGCATGAGGCATATTCACAGGCCAAAAGAAAATAAGGGTAATAATTAGGGTTATAAATATTGAAATCGCACTCCAGTTGCCACTGAAATTAAATTTAATGTTGGTGAACACAAGGCAATTATGTTCTGAGAACAATGGAAAAACTGGCTCTTAAGTGCAACATCCAGCCACAATGGAGAGACTGGTTCCCACTCCATTACAACAAATAAGCATTAGTGGGATTGGCTTGAATTTGAGTGCTTGTCTCATTCATTCTGAGTCCTGTTGCATATATCTGCAATGGGCAGATCATAAGTGAAATGGCCTAATCTTTCAAAGCATATATTACAGGACAACTAATGTACTTGGTGAAATAAAAACATCTGTATGAGATGACAATGAAGTTGTACCCTCATAGTTGGTCCAAAATTATTTAAAAAGACCACAAAAATAAGAAATGCTCACAAAAATCCGAGGTTTACAAGTTTGAGTCCTGCATGGGTGGATTTTTTACCACTCAGGACATGGAAGTTTGTGTTTGTCCGTTATTGTTGTTCATGTGCTTGACGTAAAAGGACTATGTGCTGTTTTCAGGATTTAGGTTATAAATAAATTAATACATTTACTATGCATAGTGTACTACATAGTGCGTTTACTATACATGTAGTAAACACAAAGAAAGCATTTAAGCAGTAGGCAGCAAAAAAGAATTTCAACTGACAGCTGGATAGATTACATTACACAAATTGAGCACCTGTTGGTCAACAGAAAAAATTAAGCCTCTCAGGGAGGATTCATTGTGTTCGTATGATAGACGGCAGTTCCGGACGAAGCCTAGAATAGCCATCCAAGTATACACTTGCTTCATTGCCTGCACTCTTTCCGAACATTTCTTTTCAATTACACATATTTCCAGTGCCATCACTTTTCACAAATAGCTCAAGCCATCTCCTTTACCATGGATTCAAGGTATTACGAAAAGTAACACAAGGCTTTACTTTAAAAATTATACTAAAGGTAAAGTAAGTACATACACCTTATTGTGGATGAACCTACTTCAAATCACACAGAGAGTGTGAATAATTAAGTTGTACCACTTTTAGGTGAACTTAGTAAGAAATTCAACATAGTTTCACTCACCAAATACTTCTGATTACGCCTACAGCTTCAAGGGTTTCCCACACATTCATATGAACAAGCATATATAAACCAGGACATTTATTTAATTAAGTTATCTGCTTTCAAAATATTAACTCCTGAAGACCTCTTGGAAATTTGGAGCAATATTAATTACACGTAAAAGTGCATCCAGAAAAATTGAATGCTGGTATCACAAAATACGATCATAATTTAAAATCCTTATCGTGCATAATGCTGCATTATAAAACTAGACACAATTGCCTGCATCTGGAAAAGAATCATAGCATTAAGATATATGACCACCTAGAGAACCGATAACAATGGAAAGTACGGTTCACACTTTTTATAAAAGGTTCAAGCTTACACGCACACGCGTTACTTTACCGCTTAAATAGATAAACAGCACCTACATCCCGCGTAAAACATCGACTAGCACATTGAAAAAACTATCAAGAGGCAATTCATTTCCTTCTCAGTTTCACATTAAGCCTTCCAATTTACTCATCAGGGCACTTCCAAATGATTGTCGAAATTTAGGACTAACGCTGTCCAGCAAGGAGTAAGGAGTCTCAAATTGAGTGTTTCCCATTTCATCCCTCACGTCATGTTCTCGGCTGACTATTTTAAAACCACCACACGTAAGTTGAATACAAAATCGCTCTTCCTCAAGAGTGGTCAAATTAAAGTATATTTCTTTGTTGCTTCCTTTTAAAACTTCAGAAACAGTTATTTCCTTAACATGATCTCGTACGTCCTGGATAACTGCCGATGCTTCTTTCCTCCATTGTTCCTCATCAAATAACACCTCCTGTTTGCCATCCATATTCTTGGGAAAAATTAACTCAGTTAATGCGTCAAGCTAAATTCTATTATTCATTTCACCAAGCGTAAAAACAACACCGAAGAATCAATCTCCTCACTGTATGATTTTAACCCACACCCACGAAGCGCGACCACTAATAACAAATGATGGACGAAATTACGTCAGGCGGGCAAATTAACTAAGGAAACATGGTAAGGAAATAATAGTTTTTTTTAGCTTATTGGTAAGTGTAAAATATTCATATCGTTGACCCCGCTCATTTCATGTTAAATTTTGGGACATCCTTACGAAACTTATATGAGGCAAAAGGAATCGATAATATAGTGGTATATTCTTCCCCTTTCCAATTTTTCTGAGGGGCAGCCACCACTCAAATAAACATTATTTTGTACATACATACATGCGCTGGCACCAGTAACCGCAATAAGTGAAGAATTTAGTGTCTCATTTGGAAAGTTTGAGCTCAACATTTAGGTGGCTTAGAATGAGTTAAAGCCTATACATATAGAATTCCTGCAACTTGACATGGAAATCTGATGGAGACAGCAGTGCTGCTACAAAATTGAAACTTTGAATAGCAAGCTTCAAATCTTGCTCTGACAAGTTTGCATTGCTATGTGGTTCATTAATGGCATTACTACTACATGTGCACAACAATGGCATCACTACAAATGTACTAACTACACAAAAAATGGTTTCACCTCCACATTGAATATGCCACCCTTACGCTAACTTGTCATACCTTTCTCTCACAAGGGGCAGCCCTCATAGTTCACGTAAGTCCTACCTACTCTCAGACTCCACCTTGCCAAACCACCCATTCAATCAGCTCTTCTGTGGTAGTAAAGGAATTCCTGAATTACACTCAAACCATACCAACCCATTTTTCCCAAGTGCTAGACTACTCTCACTTGTAGAATCTTGCAATCAATTCTGGATTGTAAGTTGGCTGGCCCTTGAATTGTTGGTTTGTAATTAGGTTCAGGGTTGCAAAATATACTTTTAGATAACTTATTTCCACATCTACAACTCTAATTTCATAATGCAAACATTTCACCTGTACATAATTCATGTCAACACATGACAAGAAACAGGTATTACTAACTCAATGCATTACTCAAACCAAATGAAAGAAATAAAGGAATGACAATCACAAGCCTGCATGAGACAATTTTCATTGCTTCCTATTTATATTTTAAGCAATTCCTTAAGGAAAGATTCAAATAATGTATTTTCAATCTTAACTCATTAGTCCACATGGCCTGCCCACTTCTGCTCATGCAGGGAGAGAGACCCCACTGAAAATAATTGGTGGACCACAATATCAGAATTCACAGGATATATCTTTGCACATAATATTCTGCAATCGAACTTTCACCTCCACCCAGCCAAGTAGGAACAAAAACAGTGGGACAAGTTCCTCTTACCCCAATTCAAACGCAGTTCCTATTTACTCATGGACATAATTTGCTTGCAAAACCACCAAAGTTATTATAAATCCATTTGAGCAATGTTTTTTATAACTGTAATCCTTCAATAACAGCTAGGCATAGCTCATACTCTGATAATGACTCTTTCAGTGGTGCAAAACCTGTCAGTAACCAAAATTATGGCATCTTCATGATCATACCATATGCACATCCAAGATAAAAGTGCAATTGAGTTGAAAATACAGCCTAATTTTATCCACAAAAAATGTGGCTTGGGGAAGGAAATCATATGGCCGAAGAATTCTTGGTGGAGCCCTCTGTTTAACTCATTTTGGGTGCGGTCCAAAAAGTGCTACAAATGCTCCGGAGTGTCTGGAGCGAGGTTCCAAGCGGTCCGTTAGTCGCTCCCAGTTGCTACGGTTTATCCCATGACGTCATCATATTTGCTCCCGCCTCACTACAGATGCTCACGATAGAAACCAGGGGCGACCGGAGCGATTCATGGTTTCATGGCGAGATTTCAAAGATGACAGGTCGGAACATTACTCGTGGATGCATACAAGGTTAAGTCCACTCAATATAATTAGTGCTTTGACTATTTTAAATTGTGATCAGCCTACCAGAATATTAGATATTTCTGAATCCTGTTAATTGGAATAAATTCTACCTTAATATGAGGTTGAGAAGCTCTACGTCCCCAAATGTAAGAACAAGACAAATATTTCCTCCAATGACCATTGGAGTAAAATGTCAAGTGTTCTTTATTTATACATGTGAATTATTATTTTTTAATATTTATATACATATATATATTTGTTGTGCTCTAAATTTATGAACACAAGTGAATTAATAATTATATCTTTTAATTTATACGGCCATTGTAGTAAAACATTTTTCGTGTTCTGAAATTTCAATGGTGTGAGAATAGGTTTTCATGCATATACAAACACCGTACTTCATGTAGAGGCCGTGAGAAAGTCGAATTATTCCAGACCAATAATGCCTTGAATCTTTTGACATAGATATAATTCGGAGCTTTTTCTCAAGTGTTAGGAGCCCAAGTTTCAGGTCGATTGTTTATCATTATAGGTACGGTTATGAAACCTTATTGCAGAAAACCATCACATTATCAGCAAACTTAGGGAAAGTTAAGTAAGAGTGCATGGTTTTAATTTATAATTAATCTTAAAGTAAAGTAGGTGCAAGTTGTTAATACATAGCCAAATATATGAATTCCATTTGAAAAACTTGAGTCCCAATGGTCAATTGAAAGCAGTGCCTACCTGATTTATCTCCCTTGTTAACATAAAAATAGTAGCCATCGTCTTCATCATTACTCTCAAGATTGCCAGAAATCCGACCTGACCATTAACAGATTAATTAATCATCTTGGGAAACGAGAATTCGTCTGAAAGCAGGTATACTCCAATGCAAATAGCAGACGATTCCTTCTTTCTGAACAACAACTAATGGTGGCCATGACACTTTGCCACAAACGCTCCAAAATGCTTTCCCCTGAGTCATTCGGAGCACTGGGAGCGAACGTGAACTGATGCTCTGGAGCGCCCTGTAGCGCTTTTTGGACCGCACACACAATCTTGAAAGCATTGTTTAATTTTGTAAATGACAAAAAATTTAAATGTCCATGCAAGTTTTAGCAAACCTTATCCGATTTCGCTTCAGATATCATTCATCACAAAATGGATATCCACCAGTGACACAAAGCATGCTTTAATAGCCCAAGGATGGCCCTTAATAACCTTCTTGCAAAGCCATAACCTATCCAAATATGACTGCAACTCGAGCTAACTACATCAGAGCACATAAGGTAACTCAGTCAACTTAGGCATGCATACTTTTCTCCAAATCAGCAGTTCCCAATGTCATTAGCATTACACCTAATAATGTGGCTGTGTTAGATTTTGACTCCAGGTTAAGAAACCGAACCTCTTCCATCAAAATCAGTTGTTACGAGCAATTTCAAATGTAACTAGTCATAGCACTTAAAATTTAATGAAAGACTGGTAGGCTTTGCTTGCCATTAAATCCAATTAACTTGCAGTATGGCAGTCAAACACTGTTAGCCACAACTGACATATGACTTGAGAATAACACAAGAAAATTATTATCTTATCATAAAGAGAATGTTGATATTTTAGTGATAAATGCTAGGAGAAATTGTCATGTTTCAAAGGACGCCTCCCTTACGTCTATTTTTTTCCTTTTTCAACTAGTGAAATTAGCACTAACTTACTGTGATCTTCACTAAAAGAGCATCGCAAAAGCACATAAACGTGCAAAAAAGGATCAACTATGTAAAAGGAAAACACATCCTCAGATAGACATCCACCAAGAATAGCTCATTATAGCTCACAATGCCACTATCCACTTGCTTGACTGAAAGAAATATACTGACTCCCAATATGCCATGACAGCACATTCACTTTCAAATTATGTGAGACAGACCAGTGACTTATCTCATGCACTCATTTCACTAAACGATTTAAATGGCAATATCCAGGTAAAATAAACAACACTTTTTCCAGCAAAAAATTTAATGACATAATCCTACAAAAATTACTTCTTTCCAGGAAGGATAATACCATCATACTGAAAAGAAAGAAATGGCTACATTAGAAAATGTAATAATGTCATCAGTAATTCTATACAAATAAGTGGGACTATCCCAATAAATAACTCTTACTATATAATAATTTTAAAAATTAGGGCAACTGTAGAAACACCTTCCAAACCAATGCCATTAAAAACAGACTTGGAAAGTGTAAGTAACTACAAAGTGACTATTAACAAAATGAATTTGCAAGGATTCAGCAACAAAGAGCAATGAATCAGACAGTTAAATGAGCCTAATGCAAGACAAATGTTCCCACACACAACCGCACTATGCAAAAATGCACAGTAAAGAGTTACGCATGGAGTACTCATATTATTTAGCACAGATTGACTGAAGAGGCTCTCAAAATGAAAGAAAGTCTCCTTGGTACCATGTGCACTAAAAATATTACGAAGACATGAATATCATACACCTTCCAAAATAACCACTTCTTATGGTCAAGCAGGAAGAGAGTTAGATGTATTTGAGCTACAAATTTCAAGAAAATTCAATCATAACTAATCATTTCTCCTTATAATAATTACCTTCTGCTGGAACCATTTCATTGCATCCTCCTTGGTCAGCCGATGAGGGAAACCCACTTTTCCTTGTTTCCTCCTCCTATGTGCAACATTGAAACCTTAAAAACAAGATGACAACTGTTACTGTCAAACCATGAAAATGTTAAAATGACAACTTCTTAATTTGACTAGCTCATGCTCCAGCAAAAAGCCATTAGAATGCTAAGTTCACACAGTGTCAATAACATGATCATTCCCAACTTCCAGATCGCACCACAATGAGAGTTTTTCACTCAAGAGAACCATTTTAACTTTCATCCTATTCCAACAAAAAAAAACGAATCCAACATGAAACTTCAGACAAGAACGCAATGAAATGTCACACCCATTTAGTATCATACCCCGTATAAAAAAGGGGGCATGGGTTGCAATAAGGATGTTTTACTTTTGCACGGGTTCACGACTGCTGTCCTAAATACCAAACAGCAGCTTCGTACCGTGCAGTGTAACTCAGAACATGATTTGATAACAGAATCCATGCAGATGCTAAGTACTTTGCAACCAACACCAGAATTATTCTTTAGGAAAAGCTAAACAACTTTGATACTAAGTACATCTCTATTTTCCAAATAACAAAACTTCAAGTGAGCAGTTAACTTACCAGGACGTCCAAGAACAACATAGAAGTCTAGACCATAGATTCCGATACTGGGGTCGTACTTGATACCCAAGTCAATGTGTTCCTGGATACCAAATCCAAAATTGCCAGATACAGAGAAGTTATCTCTTCGCAACTCATACTCACGGACCTGCAAAGTAATAATAAAGCAGCTTTAGAAAAATCAACAACATAAAATTATTTAGTATAGGCCACAATAACACTTCACAGTACAGTCCAGAAAATATTCCTGCAATACATTGTAGGACAACATCTGTACCTAAACCATTTACAAAGGCCGTTTTACACTGCGAATGATATTGCGCATGATCATTCGAGCATTAATTCGTGAATTAATTTCAATGATGACCTGAAAAGTTCCTGTTTTACACGGCGAATTGATTCAGTGAATTTTCTGCGCAGACTGAATGCACAGTGGTAGATCTATCAATTGTATATATCGACTACGGTAGATTTCCGACCAACAGAGCTGTTTCGACAGACGGAGCAGACAGTTTTGTTTAGACCATGAATATTATAGATACTTGGATATTCGCTTACATTATTATTAGGTTTAGATATTCGATTACATTATTCACTTAAACACTGAGTAACTGCAGAAGTTTAGTGAGTGAGTTTATGTGCAACATTGAAACCTTAAAAACAAGATGACAACTGTTACTGTCAAACCATGAAAATGTTAAAATGATAACTTCTTAATTTGACTAGCTATTGCTCCAGCAAAAAGCCATTAGAATGCTAAGTTCACACAGTGTCAATAACATGAGCATTCCCAACTTCCAGATCGCACCACAATGAGTTTTCACTCAAGAGAACCATTTTAACTTTCATCCTATTCCAACAAAAAAAAAGAATCCAACATGAAACTTCAGACAAGAACGCAATGAAATGTCACACCCATTTAGTATCATACCCCGTATAACAAAGGGGGCATGGGTTGCAATAAGGATGTTTTACTTTTGCACGGGTTCACGACTGCTGTCCTAAATACCAAACAGCAGCTTCGTATCGTGCAGTGTAACTCAGAACATGATTTGATAACAGAATCCATGCAATGCTAAGTACTTTGCAACCAACACCAGAATTATTCTTTAGGAAAAGCTAAACACAACTTTGATACCAAGTACATCTCTTTTTTCCAAATAACAAAACTTCAAGTGTTTTGTTTAGTTTGTTTAGACCATGAATATTATAGGTGATTTTATACATATTATTGGATATTCGCTTACATTATTATTAGGTTTAGATATTCGTTTACATTATTCACTTAAACACTGAGTAACTGGAAAAGTTTAGTGAGTGACGTTATACTATTGAAGATGGACCGTGATGAGACAATTTTAGCACCCCATTTTACACAAAAGATGTTGTACAAACGTATGTACGTGAGATTGTACATTAGTCTCAATGAAATTAAAACAGGTTCCATTTTCCATTCAGGCATTGAGACACTCACAAGTGTTCATACAATTTGCTGTTTTACACGATACATTTTGCCTCATGCAAGAGTTCACGGAAGAGTTTGTACCATTGAGTTGACTCAATGTTTTGAGATAGTCAACTCAATGGTTTGCACCAGTTTGTACAAACACACGTACTGTGTAAAACAGCCTTGCGGCAGCCACAATTTTGTCACAATCAACATTTTATAGGAAGAGTTTAATTCTGCAAATTTAAGTGAACTCACTATCAAAACAACGTAAAAACAACGAAGATGGTCACTCGATAAAAATCACGGTGACATCCAAATGAAATTGTCGGGATATAAAATGACATGTGGTGCTTGCAGCAGGTCTGATTACAATCTTTGATTAGAAGTTTATAATGAAATGCTAAAAAATGTTTGCAAATGAACATAGGAAAACGATCAAAAAAAATTTTCCCACTTGGGGGATTAGTAGCGGCTATCAACACTCGCTCTTCCCATTGGTAGTCGGACATGCTACCCACTTGCCTACTGATGCCTTTGTCAGAGCTGAGCATTTTTACAAATATATATCTGATATATTCGGTCGGCGGTGAGGAATGAATGATATACTGTGAATACAAGAATGATTATTTCAACAGACAGGTCCAAAGAGAGTTAATTGCACTAAGATATGTTCTGAGTTTCTGCATTTGGCAATATCTCCCATAGTCTTTAGCCTAAAACTTTGATGAAAGCTGTAATGTAGATATCGTTGATATCATTACGAGTATTTTTCTGCTGTCCATCCTGAAGTCAAAATAGGGCCAGATTTGTTGTACTTGTTGTAATGCATCCCTGAATAAACAGTTCAAGGTCTGGTCCGATCTAATTAGGATAATTCAATGAGATAATTCGATGTTTTCATACTGCAAAAACCTCCTAGATAGTTAAACCAAATGACCATTCCATGTCTGCCAAAACGTGTGCATTGCATCCTGCCTACAGAAATATTCATTTCCAAAGACATTGTTATGGCTTTCCTTTATTATATGTTATTATGAGTTTGCTTTAGCAGAGTGAAGTGAATTCAATATCAAAACAACCAAGATGGACGTAGTGCGCTCGTATCATGCGATCATTTACGAGATCATGCGATCAAAAATAGAACGTTCTAATTTTGATCGCATGATCATGCACATACCAAGAATTCGCAGAATTTTCCGTATTACATGAGGCATTAGCATCATGTGCATGATCATTCGCCATGTAAAACGGACTTTAGACAATAATAAAATAAAAGAGTACATACTACATACACTCCCAAAGATAACAAGTTGTATCTGAAGTTAGCTATCCACTAAGGAATCATGTCAGCATCAAAATGTCATTCTCTATCCTCGAGTTTAAAACTACACATTACCAGGTATTACTCAGAATGTCAGGACTAGATGATTTCAACTTGGCTCTAGTCAGTCCAGCAAATCACAAGGACTGAAATTAATCCCTAAAACTTCAAACAGGATTATTTTCAAAATCAAAAGAAATTTTAAATCTATTATAGTTATTCACAGTACATATAACTAAGAAACATTTTGTCAGTCTTTCAGGTACTTTTTGAATAGTTTAACAGATCAACTATACTTAAACAAAAGGAAATATGGCCCATGTGCTTATTCACATTTACACATGCAAATACACAATAAAATGGTAGCATTTCAACTAACCGATCCATGTACATGAGACCAGAAAAATTGTAGCTAAGTAAATAACACATGTTGCCAATATCTCCATCCTTTATTTAAACATCTACCATCGCACATTCCTCACGTAGTTCCAGACATGTCACTGATGGCAAAAAACTCAACTACAGACCACAACTTCAATGATTTAACTTAGTGAAGATTAAGTTCAAGTGTTAAGCCCTGGATGCGACATGTACATAACACTAAGATCCTTTCGGTATTATTCTCTATCCTGGCGGCACGGAATCTACAGGTGATAGAAACTTATTGTTGGTACTAAAAGATATACGGGACCTGGTTGAAAGACATTATCAATGGAATAATGCTCAGAAATGTCCCACTTCCTTACAAATTGATATGTTTTTATTGACTATTCCGCGTCGTCCTCCGATTTGCGGTGTAATTTAGTTAAGCGGGCAGCCTTACAGGTGTCGCCACAAGCCAGAGATCTTCATATATATCAAATGAAACTACCTTGAAATGCACTTTTAGGGCAACAAGCACCAGGTTTCCCTCCTTAGGTATCCAGTTTTAGTGCTATTGCCACCAGTTTCCCTCAGAGTAGATTTTTACCCTTCACTGCATTCGCACGTGAAGGGCAAATAATTAAAAATGTGAGGAGGGGAAACCCGGCGCGGTGTTCGTAATTAGTTTTTTTCGTTAAAATTTTTCAGGACCAGTATCATCCTGAAAGATTAACTACCACAGCATGGGTTTAGAAAATTACCTCCAACACATTACTTACACACGAAAATAACGCTTTCTATTCACCTCCAACAGCAGTGTACCAACTTTTTCTACCACCGATTCTACTTAAAGGCAGCACGGGATTTTGAGGTATTTTTTCATGGAAATATCTTCCTTACATTCTACCATTCACGAATATGTAACCCTCATCCTGCAGAAACCACCCCTTGCCACTCAAAATGACCTCTCTATCTCCTGAGGGCACAATTTCTACTTGAAGGCGGCACGCAATTTTCAAGTATTTTTCCATGGAAATATCTTCCCTAGAATGTACCATTCACGAATATATCGTCTTCATGCTATGGAACTTTTCCTTTCTGCTTATATTCCTTGAAGTGTTCAGTTTTATTTTAAATCGACCGCTATTCTCCACATCAACTCTTTTCCCATTCCCTTATCTCAGGTGGGCGTATCTCAGGACAGCTATCCATGCACTTTTAACCCATTTTACGCTATCCCTTTATTATTCTATACTATTTAACTGGCCCTGTCTATATCACCATACAACCCCCTCCTTTTTACTACCCCTACTTTCCCATCCCTTACCTATCTCACTGACCCGTATGTGCTTTGTTCAGAGAAATCACTTCATTTGACGTTTCCAGTGAGTACGTGCCTACATCTGTGCCTAGTGGTTTCATCAAATATATATTCGTGTTCAGTTATCTATTCATCCGTGTTCATACATCTATTCATTTGTGTGCATCAGCAGTTCTGTGTGTCTAAGTGTTCGTTCGCCACTTTTAAGTGTCTGCCTTTTCTTTTCAATTCTTCAATTTATTTCATTTTTCCTTGGTTCGTTATGTGATGTAATTCCTGTTCATTTTCGTATACCTCTGCGGTGAGTACTATTCTTCCGGAGGAGGATGGATTAAATGTTTTGCAACATCATTCTACCCAAGTTCAAATCGCTTGCTCCAATATCGACGCACAAAGAATCTCTAGAACATGGCGAAGTTTCATTGCCACCGAGCTTGTGCTGCCACCTAGAGAAGAGCCACCGTACTTCACCATGGATATATTCCTACGCATTTCCACCTCAGATGTTTATATCACGTTTTCTCGATAAGTTCGCTTTCAATTTTTCTTTAATTTCATCGATTTCCCCTCAAGTGAGCACCGGGTTTCCCTCCGAAAAATCGCAATTTTATCCTTTTTGGGGAGGGGGAGGGGAAAGTAGGTCCTGCCAGGATAGAGAATTTTACTATCCTTGCTAATTGTGACTCATGGTTTCTCGAACATAATTCTAACAAAACTCGCACACACAAATAAACTGTATGGCTAACAAAAGACGGAGCACACAGAGCAAACTCAAGTAATCGAATACAGAAGCCTAATAGTTATTGATAAAAGCAAGTAGTCAATAAAAATATGTATCTCAAATTCTCGACAGAAACACACTATGCACCTCCAGGAGAAAATCTGAGAAATGCTTTAGCACAGTCCACTTAAGCAACACTACACAGTTGAAGTAGGCCACCTGGTATGCTGTGCACCGAATATCAACATAAACCCCAGAATGCATAATTTGGAAAGCTCTGGTCAAACTTAAAACCAGCACCTCCAAATTTACCTCATGCGAAACTGATAAACAGAATACCTTAGATACATACCTTAAGTCCTCTTTCAAGTATTTCTTCCGCTTTGGCACCTCGAACTGTACAATGGACTGCAATCTTTTCATTCCTTCTGATACCGAATGAGCGCACAGTGTACCTTGCTTTTGAAAACACAGGCTGCTGTCCAGTCAACTGTTCCAAGACCTAGAAAGAAGCAGACGACTAATAAGATCCCAAAGAATCGAATTTCAAACAATTCTTGCCAAGAAGTTGACAGTGGAAATTAAAATATAAGACTTGTGACATCCTATTAGTAACACTTCCCGAAAAAAATATGGGGACGTGGGTTGCAATAAGGATGTCTATGATTTAGCACAAGTTCACGACTGTTGCCCTAAATACTAAACAACAGCTTCGTATTGTGCAAACACCTTTTTAATAAGGCCCATTATTTAACTTCTACAGTGTGTCCACGAATTAAAACCCCTACATCGTTCAACGTCGCCAGTGCTTCGCAATAACATTGTTCAAATTATGCGCGACAAAAAAAAATGGATAGCGAATGTTTTTGGCGTGCCTGATGCGTAAGTTTCATTCGGTGGAAAAGTTTGGCATGTGTTTTGGTGTGTGTTACCTGAGCGAATAATTATCGCGTTTTTTGTTTGATACCTGTTATATTTGCAGTGCATAAACAAAAATTGTCTTCAAAGAGAAGTGGTGATCCTGACGTATCATCAGAGGTGAAAAAAAAACGGAAAACGGTAACGTTAGGACAAAAACTTGACATAATTAAAGTGAACAAGGTGCAACTGCTGCGGAAATCGGCCGAGTTCTAGGTTTTCAGGCGACGATGATAAGGACCATTATAAAGGACAAAGAAAAAATTAAGGAATTAGGAAGAGTTGCTACTCCTCTAAGTGATTTCATTCTCCCGCATAACTCCGCATTTATCACACAATAGAAGCACCATTTTAGTAGAGATGGAACGAATGCTTACTGTGTGGTATGAAAATGAAATTCATAAAAAACAACCAGTTGACCTGGCTAGATTTCAAAGAAAGGCATTGGCTATTTATGGTGACTAAACTAATAACATAGCTAATCCTGAGCCGGTAAATGTGTGTTAGCGTCCAGTCTGGGAGAAAATTAATTTCACCTGCTTCCCGATCACCTTACACCACCTATTTCACGTAAATTGCTACGCTACATATTCGCATTTATACTAACCTTTCATTTGCTTCATAAATCCTTTTTCTTTCGTAAACTATTCACTTAAACCTGTGATGTGAATCAATTTTTCGACGCCATGTTGGAAATACTGACGTTTTCCTCCTAGTTCCCCCAAACGGCGCAGCAGTCGGGCAGTTTCTTCATTTTCTATATCCACCACCCATGACTTTTCCCGCCTTTAACTTAAAACTATTCCCGCTTTTCGACAGCTTTATCACACTCAAGAGGGACGGGTATCCTCTCGGAGCTAACCTATAATCTTTGAAGGTACCTCATTCCACTGCCTCCATACGGAACATTCATCACCAACTCGCCTCTTGCCGTAATTTTACGCAACGCAATCACCATTGGGGTGGGTTGTGTAATCACCAACGGCGGCCCTGCGGGCCGACCCGATGGTTTAAAAGGGTATTCGTGAAAATAAAACAACTATCCGCCAAATTACCTATTTTTCCATTCGGAAATGGCCTTTTCGAGGCCGCGTACCGTCCCACCCTAGCACCCCTGTTCCACTCCACAGACCCGCAACGTTGTTGGGTATGCCCTCTTTCAGACGTGAAATTAGTCCATATCCCTCTACCGGGACTTCCGAAAATCTCACAATATGGCATCAAAATATAACCAAAAATACGCGAATTTGGTCATTTTCAACATTTATTTTCTCAAAAACTAAGAATCTCATGACTTTCTTTCTTACATTTATTAAATGCGCAATCCTTTCACATTTCTCTGATACCCTTCACTTTTCTATGTTTCTCACAACAAATTTTCTCCCAGACTGGACCCTATCGCTTATTTACCAAAATTTCTTAAGTGGAAGTGAAAATATCAAAGTTTCGCCATTAAAATGTTTTAGAAATTTAGTTTGTATGTTTCATTCAATAATGGCATATATCCAACCTTTTATCGTTGTGCTGTATTAATGTCTGTGCGGAAATCGTTATTGTCCTGTAATGAAGAATTGGTAAGTTCGGAACCGATTTTTATTTTTTACATTGTTTCTTATGGGAAATATTGCATTGTTTAACGTTGTTTCGCTTGTCGAGTTTTTCAGGAACGAACAACGTTAAACGAGGACACACTGTATAGGCAAAAACGAGTTATTACCAATGCAACTAAAATTTCATACGACCTCTATATATGATATTAATAACTAAAACAAGCTTAACAGCAGTGAACACATTGGTTCAAAAAATATTCTAACCTTGTAGTAAACATGGAATCTTATCGCTATGCATGCAATAGGACGGAAGTAACTTGACACAATAAACAAAACGTGACACTAATCCCAAACATTAAGTGTCCTCCCCTCAAATTCATTAGTTGAGTTCTTAGTGTCGAGCTTACTCTAGGCTTGTAGTTGTGGAGTAGACGAGTGAATTTACGATCCTTCAAGATTGCATCATGTTATCATAATCAACTTGTGCGGATACGCGAATGCGTCTATAAAATACCCCGGAGAAATTTAGATCATGAATACCCAAAATCTCTCTCGTAACAACAACACGAGTCAGTTGTTGCATCATGTAAACTGGCCTGTTATGTGTCCATAAACAACTCGTGGTCACACGAACAAGTGTGGGCAACTGCTTAACTAATAAACCATAACCAATGTACCCCAGAATTACAACAGGCCAAAAAACTTTAATGAGAATAGAGGACACTCACATCAACGTTCAGGCGCGTTATGCATCCAATAATGGCGAATCCTATGGAATGCTTAGACAAGTTCAGACAAGCTCCAGCAAAACGGTAGAGCATATGCACACATAGTGAAATGAAAGGCTGAATAACAGAATTCAAATACATGAACATACATGAAGATTGGGATACCAATTTCCAGAAAATCTAGTAGTTTCAACTTCCAATCGAAATACATAATCCCATGACATAAAATACAAATTACCCAAACAAGATACGACCCAACCCAGATCCATCAAACTTCTTTCACTTTCTACAAGCACACAATAAAATCGTGAACTTGGGTTATAACTATATTAATAATTACCTTTGCTGCTCTCGTTAACCTATCGCCAGATTCACCGACACAAATATTAAGGCATAACTTCCTAATTCTGACTTCTCGCATAGGATTCTTGGTATTATCCTTTGCCTCCTTCCTCACCTTCTTTACCTTTTCTTGAGGTTTTTTACTTTTGTCCTAGAAATGCAAAAATGTTGTTCTACATAAAACTTAGTGACAAACCAAAAACACGTTACGTGGCTACCACGATTTCAACAATCAATAAGTAGAAAACAATGAATATAAATGGGGAAATAATTCCAAGTCAATGGAGATAATCAAATGACTGGAAATAAGGAACTATATAACTTGCACGAAACTAGATGAATTCAGATTTGATAGCAGATATAACCACATGTACTCACCGCCATTGCGACCGACTCACGAAGGGCAGGAAGGCGATGTCAGTGGAATTGTGGGAGAGTGCGCAAGCGATGGTCATTTCCGGTAGCAATTTAAATTAAAGGTGCGGGAACGCCGGCAACGCTTTTTTTCGTTTACGTGGTTTACGTCGTGTCGGAACTAATTTCCTAATTCATAATACTTGGGTCCATTTATTCCAGGATTTAAAAAAACAGTTTCTTGTGGAAACTTTGCGAAATAAAATAGTAAGCTATTTTAATTAATATAACAGAATCCTCAATTTCTCACTATCATCATCAATCCTGCCAGAAACATTTTTGTCGGTAGAATTTTGGATGGTTGACGTTAAAAAAGTGTTTCCGATCCCTGCATATTTCATTCATTTCTTAAGGAAATATTGGCATTATCTCATACACTCGTTGGGTCGTCAAAAGGCAGTTACCACTACATTTGGAACCCTCATCACATCGAAGTCGAGATCTCAACTGTTTGGCTCGACTACACCTTCCTTTAATTTTCATATTTGCTGTGATACCCTTTCTTATAAAAGCTGGTAAAGGTGAGCTTACACATCCAAGTAGGGATCGGTATTTCAATGAAAAATCTCTGCTACTGCTCTAATACGAATTTGGGCTCCCTAATGGGAATTGCCCCACTCTATAGACACCACACAAACCTTATCCCCTAAAAATTATTTTCGCATATACTACGACTTATGCGTCATTAATAGCAGAGTTGAAAATTAAACCGGGGAATTCCCCAATGAAGGTCAATTTTTATGTGAGCAACGATGGATAGGTCCTTCAGCAATGGTTGCCACGCAAGGGAGCAACAGCGTAGTGGACCTTTATAATGCAGTTCAACCTTTCCTTTTGGACTGGGGGAAGCTGTCCTTGTTGATCAGCACTAGATTCAATTAATATATTTATTTCAAGTATGTATAAAGAACTTTTTTCCATTATGCACTCCATATATATATATATACCTATTAACTCTACACTTTTCCAACAAGAACTCAGAAGATGCAATTTTCCACAAATAAAAATTTTTATTCGACCCAGGTTTCGATGCACTGCATCATCATCAGGTACATAAATTTGTAAATCAAGATATATATATACAAGAGAAGGTGGGTGGCAGAGGTTAGGATAGTGGAGGGAGGGGAAAATTTTTCAGGGGGGGAGGGAGTTTTATTTACACAAGAATATCGTTAACATTTGAAAAAACCAAAAGCTCGTTGAGGTGGTGTCCCGCGGCACGTCAAGGGGGAAGGGAAAATTGCATCTGCAGAGTTCTTCTTATGCTCATATTCCACAACATCTACCTGATTCCTCCCTTTTTGTGACTGTTTTCCAAGTAATCCTCAAATGCTGGAATTGATTTTGATGTTTTTTAGTTTTAAGATTATAAACTGGAGAGAGTGCTGAGAGAGACTTAAGTATTTTTTCAGCATTCAAAGGACACAAAGAAAACAATTTGATATTGGATTTGTGGGATGAATAGTAGGAAGAGGAGGATATAGTGGGTAAAGGCATGCTGATGCCATATGGCATCGTTAGGCATTCAATGGTTAAATTTATACCAAACAGTGCATAAATGCCTTGATTTTTAACCATTATATATCTAATATAAAAATATCCTAATATATAAATATAAGGTTGCTGACCCAGTCCAGCAGCCATCTGATTGTGAGAAAAGATAGAAGTATGCAAGGGCGTAACCAGGGAGGAGCAATAGGGACGATCGCCCCCCCCCCCACCCCCCAACGATGGAGAAAAAGCTAAATTTTAATATCCTACATTCAAATTTTGATAAATGCAAATCATGTGTACGTAATTGGTTTTGACGTGCTGTAGGTAAAGTCATTATTAAAGGTACATTTTCCAAGGAACAACTGTGACGATCATCACTCATGGTAAGAGTCCCCGAGGGGAGGGGCACAATTACTAATCGCCCTCCCCCAAGAGCTTTCCCTGGTTACGCCCTTGGTATGTATCCTGCAGTCGAAAGGTTTAAATGTATATCCCTAGTGAATATATTAGTGAATTTTGTTAAGAGTAGGCCAATGCTAAGTTTATCTCAACCCTTCCTCAAATAATCCTCGTGTGCCATCCAACCCACCAATCCTCTTGTGGTGCAAATGACCTCAGTTGTAAATCGCTTCAACCAAATAACTACCTAACCAACTGAAAGATCATAAATATGAATTAAGACCATAATCATTGTTATTATCATTGGCATTCTACCAATATACTGATAGGTGCAAGGAGAGTTCCTTCTCACCTCCCCATCCTCCAAATCTTACTGCAACATCCATAGCCATTTCTGCGAAAGGAATACTCTTTATGTGCCCAAATTAACTCCCTACCTTCCACCCAAAATCCCTACTCTTTTACAGGGGCGGCTACAGTCCAGAGGTCCTACCCTGCCTTCCCCTGATCTCATCTATAAGTTTCCTCTCCTCGCCCACCATGTCAAGCACTTCCTCATTTGTCTTCATTTCCTTCCTAGGCACCTTCTCCCTCCTCCTCCACACCCACATCTCGAAAGCCTTCAGCCTTATTTCGTCTTCCTTTCTCAAGGTCCAGTTTCTGCCCCATACAATGCCACACTCCATATCACGCTCTTCACCAGCCTCTTTTTTATATCCTTACTTAGGTTTCCCGTCATCAGCTCCCTTCTTTTATTGAATGCTTCCTTCGCTAGCGCTATTCTCCTCCTAATGTTTTTGCTACTATGTCCTGTTTCTTCTAGCGTACTACCCAAGTAATTACATTGTTCTACTTGCTCCAGTTTGTGACTTCCTACTCTTATCATCAGCTTCGCTTTCTTTGTCCTAAAGAATCTCATTACTTTTACTTTCTTATGATTAATCTTCATCCCATATTTCTCGCACTGTTTTACCAATGAATCTACTAAAGTTTGCAATCTTTTCGATGACCGACTGACCAATGCCTAGTCATCTGCAAATCTGACTTTATCCACTGGCCTCCTACTTTCATTCCCACATCTAGCTCATCCCATGTCTCTCTCACCATTTCCTCAGCATAGATGTTAAAAAGCATAGGATACAACGGGCACCCTTGCCGCACCCCACAACCTATAACTGCCCACCCTGATTCGCCGTCAGCTACTGAGCCCTCTGATCCATATACATATAAGTTTCGGAAGGATCTCCTATCACGCCAATCTATTTCTATTTTCCCCAGTATCTGCATTAGTTTCTCCCAGTTTACTCTGCCAAACGCCTTTTCGAAATCTACAAAGCAAGCAAAAACATCCTGATTATACACTATATGTTTCTTTCTATAAGTGTCCTCATTACTACAATCGCGTCTCTGGTTGCTCTTCCCTTCCTGAACCCAAATTGGTCATCGCCTAAATAGTAGTTTGCTCTGCTCTCCAACCTTCTATTTATAATTCTCAGTACAAATTTTGCCACGTGTGAAATTAAACCGATTGTTCTATACTCCTCACATTCTGACGCTGTCTTCTTCTTCAGGATAGGTATTAATACAGTTCCTCTGGCCATACTCCTTCCTTATAGATCCTGCGAATAAGTTCGAAAAACGATTTTCTCCCCTTACTACCTAGATTCTTCAGTAGCTCCGAAGGTAGGCTATCAGTTCCCACGGCTTTTCTACCCTTCATCTCTCTTAATGCCCTCTCTATTTCACTGTCAAGTAACTCTGGTCCAAGGTTATCTTTATCTATTGATCCTTCATCCTCTCGATCTAGGTTGAAGGGTCTATTCTGTCATATAGCTCTCCTACATATTCTGTCCATCTTTCTTGGATATCTTCCTGTTTGATTAATATCTTCCCTGTTTTGTCCTTAACCTTTGGTATCGTTTGACCTCTCTTACCACCCGATAACATTTTCACCTTGGTGTACAAAGCACCCACTTCCCCCTCCTCCTGCAGCTTTTCCATGTCCTCGCATTGTCCCTTCCACCAGTTTTCTTTTGCACCATCGCTCACTCGCCAGAGTTTATTATTCAATTCCTTGTACTTCTTCTTGCCTACGTCGGTGTTGACATTTTTCCATATCCTTCTCTCCTCCATTTTCTTAATCATTTCTTGCGTCACCCACTGCTTCTTAACCCTCTTCTTTTCCACCATTCCTATTGTCTTCTCTTTGTCTTTCAATACTTCAAGATTCCACCTCCTTATCTTCCTACCTTTACAAAGCCTTTTAAATCTCACTTCACACTTCATCATCACCAAGTTGTGATCTGAGTCCCCATCCGCCCCTGGATAGTTACGCAAGTTTTTTACATTGTTCCTAAATCTCTGCCTTACCATCATATAATCAATTTGGTATCTCCCAGTATCACCCGGCATTTTCCATGTGTACCTACGCCTGGGGTGATGTTTAAACCAAGTGTTTGTCATTACTAATTTATTTCTTCTACAAAATTCAACTGCCTTTTCACCGCAATCATTTCTTCTTCCTAGCCCAAACCCTCCCACTTCTAATCCATCCCTCCCTTCCCCCACCACTGCATTCCAGTCACCCATCACTATCAGGTTTTTCTTTCCTGGCACTTCTCTAATTATTCCTTCTACTTGTTCGTACACCTCTTCCTCCCTATGGTTGCTCGTAAGCATGTATACCTGGACCAGTACGAAATTCGTTGGGCGTGTTTTTATTTCTACCACTAGTATCCTGTCAATCAGCTGTTCAATGTTTACCATGGCAATTATTTACAGTGAGTAAATGGTAATGCTAAAAAATAATTACGTTACGTATAATATTTACAATTTAAATATTGGTAGATTTCGCTGTGACAATGGAGGAGAAAATGTGTCCACTGAAATGAAGGGAGTCCAAGTAGAATATACCATTCGCTACACCCCAGAACAGAATGGAGTAGCCGAAAGGTTCAACAGAACATTACTGGAAAGTGCAAGATGCATGATTTTGAGTTCTGGACTACCCAAGAATCTATGGCCTGAAGCTGTGCTGGCAGCTGTTTTAATATTGAATAGATGTACCACCTCTGCCTTATTGGGTAAGTACCAGCTGAAATATGGACAGGCAAGAAACCTAACCTTGGAAAAATTTGTGTATTTGGTTGTCTTTCCTATTTGAAAATCCCCAAGACTTGTAAAATGGAATCTAGGACACAAAAGTATTACTTGGTGGGCTACTGTCCTAATGGCTATAGGCTGTAGTCTCCGAGTGAAGGCAAGATAACTGCTGGAAGAGACATATAATATTTGATGAAACCAAACTCTACAAAACTGATGAGAAACAAGAAGAGTCAAAGTTGTCCTAGATTTGCATAAACCTCAGCAACATTTAATGAAGGGTTGTGGCGGATTGAGGTCGTTAACAACATTGTTTGGGGGCTGATTGCTACTTTTCTGAGATGGGAGTATCGAATACCTTGACCACCAATTTTCCTATTGTACCAGCGATTATGTTACGGGTGGGGCGGCCGCCCACCGCACCCCTCTTTCATCCGTCGTTGGTGAAGGGAAAATGTGTATATTGCTCGAACTCCTTAATAGGTCAGGGGGTTCAGGGCTTTTTGATCCCTGAAATACGTGTTTAGCTCATCCTTCATAATCTTTGGCCTCAAGCTGACCGCCATACATCCGTTCCTCTGAGTTGCTTCTGGTTCCGTCATTAATGCCTTGTCTCTTGGATTTGATTGCGCATTTTCGTCGATTATAGAATTGTACGAACATTTCAAATAAAGAGAGAGGGTACAGTTGAGCTTTCGTCTCGCCACCAATAACGCGATTTTTACCCACTTCCAACAAATAAGGTAGGTAAATATATGCTTTACGACGATCGTATATAAATTGATTGATCCAAATCTTGTTTACTTTTCAGTGCTGCTTGTGATAATATCCTCTAATCAGCATAGAAATAGTTCAATGAACTATTGGAAGCCACTGCGTGTATTTCAAATAATGCCGCCGAATGCCTCTTCCATCGGAAGCATCGGAAGATTTGCCGCCATATTGGCCATGTCTTGAAAACAAACAAGTTGTTGATGGTAGTAGCAGCCGTAACTACGGGGAAGATTTGGGTATTTCAGGCTCAATTTTCCTCATTTCAAGGAGAAACATGAATGAACAAGTGGATTCTGAAGTGAGCGATAAAACTTCTGGTGTGAAAATGGTCGAAGCAAATTTAAACTCGACGGATCCAGAGCAGAGGAAATTGGCGCGAAGGTTACGCATTCAACGTAGGGTTGAAGCATCAAAAAAGTAATTTTGTCTTTCATGTTTTGCTTGATTAGGGTCAAAATATTTTTTAACAGAAGTAAAATTTTACAATTCTTAGTACTAGGTCACTGAAATGCTTGATTCCCGGTACAAGCGCCCTTTCAACTAGTACCTATTTTCGCAAATAGTTTTTCAAATCGCGATCGCATTTCAAAAGTAAATTTCGTTTTCCAGATTCAATCTTCATTGCGAAACATCACGAACAGTTTTCCGTATTGATGCAGTATTTTAAACCCAATTATACTCTTCTGTGTATTTTTATTTTTCCAAACTCATGATGTTGATGTTTAGATGATGTCCTCATGATGTTGATGTTTAGAACACAGCTCTTCTGTTATTGTGTCTAGTACTCATTTGCAGTCATTGACCTAAAGAAATAACTTCAAGCTCATACTTTTGAGTAACCAGCTAAGAATAAACCCTAGTGCACCACTTACACATGCCAATTGTATCTCCATTTTCAAGTCACCATATAAAGAAATCAGTACATATATGTATCCCGTCAGTATATGGGCAAATATTTGCAGATGTCTTGCCTGATTGGATTCATGCGGTGAATTAGTTGACTTAATGCTGTGGCAGACACTATTGAATTCTTTTCACTATGATTAAGAAAGATGCACTCTTTTAAATATTCTGGAGCAAGTGTGGAAAGAGGAGATTAAAATTTTGCTCAATTTACGTCATCATGCTAGATGAATCTATGAGCATTTGTTTAACAAGTAGCATATATAAGGTCTTAAAGCCATTCTCCCTTCTGGTTTGAGGCTTGTGGCCACTCTACTCTATAGTAGCTTCAATAAGAAAGAGCGAGTCATGTGATTCTGGAGAAGTATAAATTGCTGATTTAAATTTTAAAGTTGGTGCCACAAATTAATACTAAAAAGAACAATACACGCATTTTAGGTTTACGTGGCATTAGTTATTAAAATCTGTACATTCCATTTTTCTTGTTTCAGTCCTAAAGCAACTCCTCATGAAGACGTGGGACTTTCAGAAGAAAATAAAGCACTAGTTGAAATTCAGTTGGACAAAAGTGAAGAAATTCTATCTAAGCTCTTGAAGGAAGGGCAGGATTTGGTATGGCTACATATTGGCTGACTATCTTGAGATATTGATATATTGACTGTCTTTTTCTTTACTTTGATTCATACTTTTACATGCAATCAACAAGCTGAAAGATCTTCCATAAATATCGGACAATTCTAGTCGGGTATTTCAGATATTGGTTAAAGTATACATTATATGCGAGTTTATAAGAATACATTTCAAGGCATACTTAAATCTTTTTCCTCTATCAGGTTCAAATTTGAACTCTAAAAGAAAAATAAGAAAAACTGGGAACAAAGTATTAAACGAATTAATTTGGGAGTGGTTAGTTCAGACGAGATAAAAAACATACCACTATTGGGACTAATGGTCCAAGCGAAAGTGTTTGCTGTGAAATTAGGGAATACAGAGTTTAAAGCAGAAAGTCTGATGGTTGTCTAGAAAGTTATCGAGATCGTCATAATATTGTGTGGAACACTATGTGCGGAGAGGCAAATGGCAGTAGTTTCCAATTGAAAATTTAAGATTTGGTTAAAAAATATCATCCGCGGTATATTTTTAACGGTGGTGAAACATGACTGTTTTTCTGTGCGATCCCAACTAAAACTTTGTCTCTTAAAGGTGAAATAAGTGGTGGTGGTAAATACTCCAAAGAGCGAGTTAACGTTTTTATTTGCGGAGACATGGAGGGAGATATGGAAAAGCCACTTGTAGTTGGTAAAGCCGCACGACTCAGATGTTTTAAAATTTTATACATTGGAGAACTTCCACATTGTGATCTGGCGACACAACTCCAAGGCTTGGAATACGACTAAGATAATGGAGGACTGGTTGTTTTCTTTCAAACAGAAAATGAAATCAGCCAAACGAGAGGTAATTCTTTTCTTGGACAATGCCACGTGTCATCCTCATCTAAATCTATCAAATGTGAAACTTGCGTGGTTCCCAGCGAATACCACAAGCATCTCTCAACCCGTGGATCAGGGGGTAATGTGTAACGTGAAAGTTCATTACAGAAAGCTTTTGATGCAATCTCTTTTAACTGCTGTGGATTCAACCGACAAAATTAGTGAAGTGGCTAAATCAATAACAGTTCTGGATGCCATAAATTGGTTGACCAGAGCAATAAATAGTGTCAAAAGTGAAAGTGTCACAAAATGTTTCTGCAGAGCTGGCTTGTTTTCTGTGATGGAGACATAATCAATGAACATATCAGTGATTCAAATGCAGACATTTATGACCTCGCTTCTATTATGGAGTGTGATGTAAGTGTGACAAACTTTGCAAAGATAGACGAAAACTTAGCGATCACTTCTGGTGATTTTAATACTGATTTCCTAGTATGCGAAAAGGGGTGCATTGAGGATGATGGGGAGAACGATATCATAGAGTAAGTATACTTACTCCATGACGATATTGAAGAAAACAAAAGAGAAGAAAAGGTTGTGACTACAATAACCTACATTTTCTGAATAACCTCTTTATAATTGTTTATTCAACAATTATAAAGAGGTTATTCAGAAAATGGAAGAAGTTAAAAAATTTTGTCTCATTAATAACAACGTTGGTCTACTAAGTTTGGTAAATGACTGTAAAAATTACGCAAAGAAAAGACATATGTGCAGCGAGAAAATTAAACAGTCCATTATAACAAAATCAAAACAAACGTTGTAAATTTTACAATGGTTTTTATTCACTACGACCGGTTTCATCGCATAAGCGACGTCTTCAGGGGGCGATGAAACCGGTCGTAGTGAATAAAAACCATTGTAAAATTTACAAAGTTTGTTTTGATTCTGTCAAAATGGAATTTTACAAAGTAACGCCTGAGAGTATCGAGTTCAGTCCATTATAAGCTATTTCTTTGTGTGTACGATCCAACGGCAATCTTGTCCATATGTGTATTTTAATATGTGAATACAATGCTGAAACAGTTGATTTCTCTTAAAGAATATGTTATCCCTATGCAGTGCTTCAAACCTGTGTATGACGGAAACTTGTACACAACGGAAAATTTTTACGGCACTGTGCGATTCCGCTATAGGCAGTTTTCACTGTACCACATGGGATACCTGGTTTCCAGTGATCTTGAAATCCAATTTCCTGCATGGGGTTTAAATATTTTGGTTTTCACTAGAATGCCACAATCACTCGCTGGAAATCTTTCTATTAATACATTCTCTGAATCCGAATTTTTCTTGACAAATGTATTCAAATCAATGCACACTAAGATTTCATGCAAAAATAATGAGAGCAAATGTAGTAACTATCCCTGAAAACACCTAGCTAATAAAATAAACAAACCATGATGGACAATAGGTTCACTCCGAAACATATATCTACATATATCGTTACGATATTAGAATATGCCTGACCACCATTATCCATATATAAATACTTGAGTCCAATATAAAGGTGTGAGGTTTTACTTTACATCAATTCATCAACACCACCTCATATTTATCGTTCTATATACACTTCTGTTGCTCCTCGTCATCATATAAATTTGCTTTCACCATGTCCATCTTGTATTTTTAACCTTCTTCTTTACCTTCTTTACTTACTAGCGTTCACATGAGCCACAAATTCAGGTAACCTGTACCAAACCTATTAACCCTTCAAGCCCGGAGGAGTATTAAATGAATCCCATCTCGTAGGTCGGAGGAGATTTAAATGGAACCGCTGGTTTTCCACTGATTTAAATGGAATCGCCGCGACGTAGTCACTACGTCGCTCGACGGCATGTGAAGTTCGTGACCGACGTAGTGACTACGTCGCTCGTCGTTGAAGGGTTAACTCAATGCTGGTAAAATCAGTTTACCAGTGTTTTGCCAACCTGCGTTCACACGACGAACTTGATACTCAAGTTACTAGCATACACAGGTTACTGGCTTTCTAACCTAGTAGTGTGAATAGGGCCAAAGGGACTGCGCCGCCGTGCTGTGGCTCGGCCGCAGGCAGTGCCAGTTGCCAGGTTGCCAGTGCTGTGTGAAGCATGGCCACCACAATTTCGATTTGTCAAATTTTTCCGGGTGGGCCACGAGCCTTCTGGGGGGGGGGCAGCCCCCCCCCCCCCCCCCCCCCCTGGGACCTGCAGCTGTGGACCAGTTGTCACCTTTTGCCAAGACTTGGCAAATGCCAATGTCAGGTTTCTCTCCACCTATCCTCCTCTCCACAAATAATTGTACTATTACCATCCAACCTACCTATCCTCAACAATGCAAAAGACCTCAGCTGTCCTCCCTCAATAGCCAACCAAGGTGTTGGCTGATTCTGATAAATTTTTTCCACACCTGAATTTCCATGCTTTCCAGGTGACAAACATACATGTAGCAAATGACACAAGAGAAGTTCAGCGGCGTGCGGAGGAGTTGTTGGCCAGAGAGAAAAGAAGGGAATGCATGCTTGAGGAAGCAGAAACTAGCATGTTGCTCCTAAGTGAAATCGCTGAAGGTTGGGATAAGATAGGACTAAATAACGATGTCCTTAATCTTCACGAAGACATTCAAAAGCAGAAAGGTAAAATTACAGAGTGGGATGTCAGTAATATAATTATTTTATTTATTTATTTTGATCGAAAGGATGTCCATGGGTTCTATAAGGACAGTATGTAATTATAGTAATGAGTTATTGAGCATAATAGAGTAACTAAGGAGCTAACCAAGCAATGTAATTACACAAATACAACATTTACAGAGGTTCAGAATAGACATTTACAGCAATTTTTAATTAGGCTACGAAGAAGATCAAGAGTATACTCTGTGTGAACAATGGGTTGAATTATTGCAAGAGCTGTTGAACTTAAATAAGAGAGATTACATATTGTGGTTATAATGGTAATGGAAGAATATGATAGGATAATTACTTCAGTGAGCGGTTCTCAACCTGTGGGTCGAACGACCCTTTCACAGGGGTCGCCTAAGACCATCGGAAAACTCATACATATTTACAATGGTCTTATGATGATTTCCATATTTCTGGGGGTAATCACAACATGAAGAACTGTATTAAAGGGTCGCAGCATTCGGAAGGTTGAAAACCACTGCTCTAGTACCTTGACATATGAATTGCTCTACATACCAAATTTTCAAGGTACCAATTTTTTCATATTCCATTTTGACCTCTAGATATGAACTTATTCTCAAGATTCAATCAGTGCTGCTTTTCTAACGCAGGTTGCAGACCACTTAATGCCAGAGTATCAATGTAGTAAAATTTTTCCTGTGGCACATACCTCCCTCCTGGGATGCTTTTCAGTGCACCATGTGCTTCACACTGCACACCTCAAATATTGCTGTTCAACTCTTCCACTGAGGAAAAATCATTCCCCTTCACCGGGACTTGAACACGGATCTCTTGATATCGTGCTGAGTACTTTGGCCAGTTAAAAGCTATCGAGGCATCCTTCTCCCTTGAGGAGACATCGAGGGATCTGGGTTCAAGTCCTATTCAAGGGGAATGATTTTTCTCCTTAGAATTTTTGCATTCATGCTCTCTTGTAGGTGACTCTGTAAAGGTAATACATACCGTGACTAGTCCCGGTATCCTCAAAATTTACCAAGGAGAGTGAGCACCTAGTTGTGTTCGAACTTTGGCTTTTGAAGTGTATGCTACATCTACTTTTTTGGCATTTTATGTTTGGCAGCCTTGAACATCTTGTTCCTTTGAAGCCCTCAAAAATCCACAGGAGAGAAGGACGCCTCGGTAGCTTAACTGGCTAAAGCAGTCAGTGCAATATTGAGGGATCCGGGATCTAGTCCCGGTTAAGGCGAATGATTTTTCCTCTGTGAAATTTTTCACCATTGAGCTTCTCCAGGTCTGTAGTAACTTCTTCAGGTCTGAAGTCGCTTTCAATGAAGTAGCTTCAAACCTGAAGAAGCTAGCTGAAATGCTGGTGACACAGTCATCCAAGGATATGGATCAATGCGGAAGGAAACCTGAGAAACCTTCATTTCATCATTAACGTCCAGTAGTGTCTATTTGTCTTATTTGGTCAGATTAGATGACACGTGAATGTTTCCAGTTCCATAGCAAGTAAATTGGAGTGCTTTCAGTTAGAATTAATGCCCTCTTGTATTTCAGAAAAGTGTGGGAACTTGGTAAACGAGAAAAATTCACTCATTGAAACACTCAGTGCTGAACTGTCTAGAGCTGACCTCTGTTATACTAATGACCTTCGGAAGCAAGTAGAGGATATCACGTTGTGTGCTTCAAGAATTGATACACAGGTGGAGACCATGAGAAGAGCTTATAATGCAGAGTTGTGTCTTCTGGAGGTAATTTTCATCAATAGCATGCTGATTTTTTAATTTTCTGTTCAGGTTTTCATTTTTCTAGCACAGTTAGATAAAATTTCATTTTTTTCGGGAAATATTAATAACTTAATATATTAATGGAGGTTGATTTATATTTTATTCTTCATATCACTTGCTTTTCTATGTCCAGATGATTATCAATATGATGTATTCTTTAGACTTAAAAATGATAGCCTAAGACCCAGGTAGCAGTTCCATCATTTCTTTGTGAATGAGACAGGCTAATACATTTTTCCATTGCATATAATTAATAACATTTTAAAATAATTTTAGTGTTTTCTTGAGTTTTTTTTGTTAATTTTCATGCCATAGATAATTAAGTTTTAGAATTTTTAGCATGAAAAGTGGCTTATTTTTTTCCAATCCAGATTTTAACTACAGGTTCATTCAATTGATATTGAGATATAATTTACTTTAGATGGCCATCAACAAAGAACTTGAGGATCTTACTCAAGAATGCAATAAACGCTGGATGGAACTCTATGAGAATCGTGAAGAAAATGCTGATGAGCAGATGAAAGAGCATTTTGAGCGTGTTGCTCAGCAACAAAGAGCAGTTTACAGTAATCAAGTGGCATATGCAGAGAAGTATCGTCAAGTTAAAATTGCACTGGAAACTGATATTCAAGTAAATATATGATCAATATGATTATAAATAATAAAGGATTATTACAGCCTGTAAATATTATGCACCCTATATGAGAACATTTTTAGCATTAAGGAATCTGTTATAGTTGTGACTTATGATTTTTAGCATATTAAATTATCTTTATTCATTCTAATACACCTCATTCAATTACAAAGATTTATTTTCTTTCTCCTTATTCTGGTGGTACCTAATTTGCTATCATTGCTTCTCTCTGTTGATACTCTTATATAGGGATGAGCGGGAAAGGCATTTCTGATTTCGGAACGGGACGAGAAATAAATTTTCTTGATGATTTTGGGACGGGAATCGGGAAAGAGCCAAACCTTCTTGCTTTCTTCCCCTTCCCAGTGTTTGCATCACACAAAAATTTAATAAAACTGTATATCAATACATTAAAAAAAGTGTAGGCTATATATAGGAAGGGTTTTTACATAATATGACACATGAAAAACCTATAGTGCAAAAATAAAAAGTTTTGAAGTAAAAAACCTACTTTTTCCTAATATTTTCTAAAATTTATCAAACACTATTAGGTTTAACGTAAATATGTATTAATATTGTAGAACATTTAATAACAAACAAAACAAAAAATTGAACTTGAACTGATCATTAGTAACAGATATAATGGTTGTTCCGTAAATATTGGTATTTTGAACTTTCGAGGGGAGCTGGGGGGGGGGGGAAGCTCCAGGGGGATTTTTGGGGACTTTTGTAAAAATGTTCCTCTGGCAGCAGTATATCAGTGGGGTAAAATTCAGCTTTACGCTAATCATTTCCCAAGCTTGATGTTTTGGGGTCTTCATTGACTGCCCTAATAGGTGTAGATAAAGATGCAGCCACTCTTAGTTTACCCCAAATGATATGTTTTCGAGAGTCTTTGACGATATTAAAATTTGCAATAGATCGGACTATGTAACCATGGTTAACATATAGATGTATCCTAAGTAATTGGTAAATCGTGCATTTTATTTCCATTCAACTGTATTCATTTCAATTGTATATACTTTTTGCTGCTTTTATTAAAGACTTGCATATGCATTTGGCTACGAAAATTTACAATTTAAAATATATTTTGTCATAGAAGGCACTCGGTAAAAGTTCACTGCTATGCGTAAGAATTTTTAACAAAATCTATCTGCCGGTTTTTGAGATATATGTTGTTAAACTTTTGAATAATTGATATTTTTCTTTTTTTATTTCCTTTCTTTTTGTATTTTTTAATTAGAAAAATATTCCCAGTACAACCATTAATTTCTTTAACATCTTATTTGTTAACATTTTTATTTTAAAATCAGTATTGTTCATATACGAGGAATGCTCATTTTTAACCAAAGTGCGCGCTGCTGCTGCTGCAGGGGTTACTTTGACGATTTTTTCACGTGAATCCAAGGAGGGCACAATCATTCTATGTACCTTGTGATGGAGAGAAATGAGTTAAAAAATACCAGTAAAAATTAAAAAAAAATTCATCTCGCCATTATTGAGAAAATTAATAATTTTAATGTTTAAGAATCATTGTTTTTTATGGTGCCGTTTCTCCGTTAATTCTGGACCTTTTCCATCCATTTTTATGCATTACATAAGTTTATGTTAGATTTATATTGTTGTTACATATCTCTGCACCACTGTTGTTAATAGGGAAGTTATAACTGTTTTAGCGCATGCGTGCATTCTCCTTTCGACATTGCCCCTGAAATTTCAGAAGTTATGCAAAATTTAGGAGAGCTTGGCACAGGTACTATGGGATATGAAAGTTCGTTTATTGGTACCATAGAGTTATTAAGGTACTACTTGAACTATATACTCTAAGTATGGTACGACAAATGCTTTGATCCTGAGGGAAAATTGTACTCTCTTCTAAAATTTCAAAAGGAATACATATTATGGATTCACTTTTGTATCATTTGTACTTATCATAAACGCGCTAAACGACGGGTGACTGCTTTAAATTTCAAGGCCGGAAGTCGGAAAAGAAAAAAAAATTTCCCCAAACAGTATTTTCGGGAAAGACCTTTCCCGTCTCGAACTTCGGGTAGGCCAAAAACTTCGGGAATTCCTGAAGTTTTGGGTTCCCGCTCATCCCTACTCTTATATTAACACAATGTTTTCAATTCTAAAGCTGTGTATCCATATCCTACTTTAATACCAAGAATTACTATTGTGCATGTAAGAGTTCGGAGGTTAAGGTCAATCGCATTTACATATTACTCACTATATATAGGGCAGGGCAACGGCCCAGCCACATTGACACACCGGTTCCCGTAAGATCACCGAGGTTAAGCAATGTTGGGCCCAGACGGAGGTTGGATGGGTGACAATACATACCGTCACCGTGGCGCTCTTGTCCCCTGTCTGAATGTGGCAGACAGGAATGGGGTTGGCACAATGGACAAAGAAGGTCTAAGTGCCCGGGCTCCTGTCGAAGGCCCCACCTACAAACAATCTAATATACAGGGCAAATCGTATCTCCTCTCTCAAAATGCTTTTTTTCTCCCTCGACCTCCGACTCTTCTTAACACATCTATTCGTATAACCAACTCCTGACTATTTTTCATGTTAAATTAACATGGCTAGAGCTTGGTACAAGTCAGTCATGCATGAGAATGTATGTTTATGCTTTGATAGTATACGTGTAATGTGGTCCTGAGCTCACTTTTTGTGACTCGATTCTTTGTCTTACCTTTTAATCTGTAATCATGAATGTAAGCCCAAAGTGGTTGGAGCCTCCATTTTTTTTATCAAATTCATTTTTATTTTTAGTTTTTTAAAAATTAATTATATCCTAGTGGTAGGCAATTAGCCTGGCGTGCGTGCATATACAGCTGCATATGTTCAATGTACTCCACTGAAATGCTATCCGTAGTCCATGATATGTAATTGTACATAATTTAGCTTTGGCTTGCAAACTAATTATACTAATATTGGATGAGCTGGTAGAATTATTCTGTTGGCTAGGTTTGATGGTAATCACTGATTTATTGAATGTGAAGCACACAACTGAATTATTATGTAATGCAGTTGTGTGCTTCTGTGCTTCAGATGTTTATGTACATACAGTACAGCCCAGATTATCCAATGCTCGATCAACTGACCATCAGATTATCCAACAATGGATCCCTAAACAACCCCCTTCCCTCCTACGACCACTTTTGTTTGCACTGACAGCCAGCCAGCGCTCAAGTCTACAAAATTTCTACATTTTGCCCACACACAAGGTTTTGCTGCAGCAGGCTATTCAATTATTCGAATGTCTATGCTGCATTATAGTGAGTCCCCTAAAACACTGCTAAATGTTTGCGTGCCCCCGGTGAGTGAGCTTATATTGCTTCCACAGCCGTTTTATATTTGCTAAGTTTTGTTTAAGAAAAAAATTGATTCAAAATTTCTATAGTCCATTTCAAATGACTTGGCAGCTGAGAATTCGGCCGTTCTCGTCAGCTCTCGCTTACTCTTGCACAGCAGGGGAAATTTGTGGAATGGGCGAGGTAGGGGAGGGTTGAATGCCAGCAAGGCGTTGCCACAGCCACAACAATCGCACAGCCATACTTTAAATATCGCTGATGTAAATGCAGGACACGTGGCAACACGGCAAAGAGAGAGCAGATCTTCGCACGACAGAAGACAGAGCAAGACTGAGGTCCCGGGAGAAGGAATTTCCCCACCCACGCTCCTATTGGCTACCCCAAGACCACATGACTGGGCTCAAGCTCCTCCCCCCAGCTGTCCCCGCCTTCCCAGCCGCCAAGTCATTTGAAATGGACTATAGTTCTTTGGGAAAGAGGAGGTGTGTTAAATATTTCTAAGAAGTTAAGGATAATTGAAAGGGCATCCAAGGGAGACTAAGAGGCTAACATAACTCTGGATGGCTCAGTCATGGTGACGAATGGTTGGGATATCACATTCTTGATGGTGAATGCTATCAGCATCTCCACCACCACTAGGTACTGCAAGCACTAGTTCAGAGTGATAACAAACTAACACTATGTAGTTCATGTTGAGTAAATGACTGCAAAGTGGAAGCAAAGGAAACACTCGATTCAAAATGGGTTTCTCTCCAAATCACACTGCAATCAGCAAAAACATTGATGCAGTTCTTGGAACAGAAAGATGACACCTCTGTGACATACATTTTGTGTGTTAGGAAAATTAGGATGGACATATTCAAGAAAATATTTGAAACAAAAGTGCAAAAGAAAGTGACAGATTTTTTTTACATTTTGTTGATAATTGCTTGAATTCAGGATTATTTGTACCTCAAAATTTATTATAGTTATTGGCTATGTCCTGTGGGGAACCTCGATTTCATGTATATGAAGAATATAATTTTTCATTACCCACTAAATTACAATAGGTAATAGAAGAACAGAAGTTAAAAAAATGTGAGGCAAATTTTACGGATTGACATAGCCTCAGATTCCTCATAGTGATCATATTACGTTGTGTTCATGAATTTCAACACTTACTGCAAGGCAAATACCATAAGTAGGTATGTATATAAAAACGGGATTCTTTGCGTGTCTGAGAATAAAATTCACCACCCATGTTCCACGAGTTGATGGAATGTATTTATTGGACCTCAACAGACATTAATTTTAGTATGAAGGTGAAATTTTTTGGAGAAGGTAATGGAATGATCGATCTCTTGATAAACAAAATGGTTTTAAAAAATAAGTAGATATTTCAATGCAATATGCACGAAAGACTTGAAGAAGGCATGGCACTGAAACCAACGGCCACAACTGCCTTGAAATTGAACATGAACGGATAATCTTCAATTTCAGTTATCCAATTGGGCTTCTCCCTCCATTTCCACAGATAATCAGTGCTCTGGTGTATGTACTTATTTCTCCTTCTAGTACTGTTCTCTATGAGGCTCATGTGTCTCAGAATGTGTTGTATATAGTTTATCTCTGCTATATCAGGGAGTTTTCATTAAACATGTTTTCTACCCTCTACTCTTCATTTGACTTCTCTGGTTATTCTCCACATGCATCATAAATATAATTTATTTTTGTATCAAAAATTAACGAAAAATTATAACAAAAAATTTCCTTCATGAATTCCTGCAATTGTGCCTACATTTGGATATATCTATGCTGAAGTTGACATTTTTTAGCCAAATGCCTGGGTTGGTGTGCAGCAAGGTCCAAAAATGGGAAGAAGTCTATATTCTTGTGGTTTATTGCTATTTTTTTTTTCTTCTTCTTTCAAACTGGCCAACTATGGACCACGTTGGTTTGTCTGTTTCTCTTTTGGTGTTCTTCCTTTTACCTCCTCCAATACTCCTTTATTTTCTTGCTACATTCCCTTTTCATATCTTTTGTCCATATCTGCCCCGTCATCGAGTTTTCCTCCCTGAAGGTCCGGGTACCCACCATTTTTCTCCCAAGCACGTCGCGTTCCTTCAAGTTCTCCCTAGTAATTCCCATTTCTTGCAGGTCCTTTTCCACATTCCCAAACCATGCACCCTTAGTCTCTTTATCTAAGAAGTACTTCCAAATCCTACTGGTAAATTTCATCTCTTTGATTATCATCAAGCTCATCAAGTGCCCATAAAACGTGACTCTCCTTTGTCGCATGGTATTCGTACTTTTTTCTATATCAGGTACAGCATGTGACCATATCTTCTTCTATTTACGTACTCTATTGTCTCTGATTGGGCCAAAATATTTTCCTCAAGATCTTCCTCTCTTTAATTTCTAATTTTTCATGTACAGGTAGTCCCCGGGTTATGGACGAGATAGGTTCCTGAAAATGTCCATAAGTCGGATTTGCACATAACTTGGATTTCAATGAATATCACACAAGAGTAATAATAATATTAGCAATAGTTTACCTAACAGCTCTTTAAAAAATATAAACAATCAACATGAAAAAAATCTCCAACAGTTGAGCGACTGAAACCCAATGCTTTCCCAATGAATGAAGGGTGTTTGGCCTCTCTCCGAACGCTTAATTATTTCCACTTTAGTTTCCATCGTAATCAGTTTTCTGTTCGCTGCAGTGGACTTTTTCTTTAGAGACATGATGATATGAGGATAATCACCCATTCATGAAATCACATGAACCGTGCAAAACCAACGTGTTGCAACATACACACGCACACGATTGTATACACACCTAGGCTTGCCACTAACATAAATATTATGTCACAGAGGTTATAAGCTTTTTGGATGATGCAATGTTGAACCAGAAAACCAAGCGAACCACCTATGCCATGCGGGTTTGTTTACACAGGGTAGCCACACGATCAATGTGTGTGATATAACACAGTAATGGTGAGGCCACCCTGTGGCAGACAGCGATCACAAATTACTACACAAATCCAGAATAATCAGTTTTTTAGAGTAAAAAATTGCAGTTTTCAAAGCTTTTGTATTATTTGAGATTTCAAAATTTCAAATTCTTTTGTTAGACAAGTGAATTGAAAATAAATGGAAAAATTCAATAGATAAACCACTGTCATGGTTTTGCGGGTTGAGCGGCTACCCTTTACTGTTGCGGATTGAATTAAAAATTAGGATTTAGTTTGTTTAATTAATTTAAGTTAAGGTTGGCTGCATTAATTTGGTGAGTAATTTGCCTGTATATTAATTTAGAAATCATTGGTTGGCGACCCACCACGGGCGTGGAAGAAAGTACATAATCTCTGGTGCTTGGGCTTCAGGGAGAACATAGTACCTAACAATAATAATTTCTCTATAGGTAAAAGCCTTTGCCAATTACTACCTATTTATTGCATGTTGACAATACACAAAACTTAGGAGGGGATTGCTGGAATCGTAGGGGGAAACAGGGGCCACCACAATGTTCCGAAAGCAAAACGTAAAAAAAAGATTAGTTTTAATTATCCTTATGAGGAGCCCGTCCGTAAGTATGGAACGCCATAAGTCCTTAACCCGTGGACTACCTGTAATTTTTTTGGCATGGAATAAAATGCCCACTGCAGACACTGGCAGTTGGATTTGATTTTGGACATTCAGTAAAAACTGTATGGGTTTAAATAACAAATCCAGCGTGCATTTTTCTGTTTCCATAGCTAGTGGACTTCTTATTCTAGTGTGCATTTAAATGTACACTTGTCCTCTAAAGGTCAAGCCTTTTTTATACATTTCAAGACATTCAGCTGCATAAAGGGCTTCTGGTCTCACTATGATAAAATAGTGTCTCATTGTAGTCGAAACCTGGGTTGATTAAAAACATTTTTATGTGGAAAATTGCATCATCATAGTTATTATTAAGTACAGTAGTGTGTTATTGCTATTGCATTAATATTACAGTTGTGTCATATTGCTATTTTATTGTCAGCCATTTAAAAGAAAACAAAAAAAATTCCCACTCTTGCTCGTGGCCCCCAAAAACTGATGTACTCCGGTTTCTTTGTAAAGCCAGCCCCCCTGCTTGGTTTACCCCCTGTAAGCTCCTTCCATTGGGCTCTTCAAGCCAGGGCCCTCTGCCCATCACGGACCATCTCATTGCCCATCCCCTCTGAGGATCCCCTAACGAATGATAAGTGTAACAGGGCCCATAGTGACTGCTGAGAAAGTCCTCCCCTTGATCCCTCCAAACTTGGGCCCTCCACTCTACGTGGGCCCCCTCAAAGTTCATCCCTTCCAGGAATTTCTTATGTAATAGTTAGGTTCACAGGATCCTGAGGCTGGTGTTATTATAAAGGGCATGCCAAGCATGATGAATAATGAACATAAGAGGAGAGGAGCCCAGGGAAGACATTTTGCTGTGTACACATTGAAATATTTCCCCTATTCGCTTTAATTCAGTCACATCAACTCATCATGTGCTGAATGTAGATTAACCAAATGGAATATGCTCTGTTTGCAAAATACCTATTGTATGTATGCACGAGTACGAGCACCACTTAGTCTTTTTGTTTCTCAGTAGATCACTGTTAAAGTAGTAATGAAATATGTAGGTGTTAAAATACAGTCTATTGTGGTCGATACTGTACAGCAACAGTTGGCTTCTTAAAAAATTGGCTCCTCTCTGAACAGTGAGTGGAAGCATCTGTATTCTTAATTATCATAGAAAAATTCATACTTTTTCCTATGGAGTAGGTACATATTTACTACTTTCTCTTTCTCATACGGGAGTAATGCAATACATATGAGTTGTTTGAAAACTTTGCTCATTTGCCATGAATACTAGGAAATTGAAAGTGCATAAGAATTCCTCCCTCTATACTTTTTAAAATGAATTTCAGATACTTCAGCAAGAAGTGCAACAAATAAAGGCTGTTTGTCTTTTGAACAGTGAAAAGTTGGATTACAACTACCAAGTTCTAAAGAAAAGGGACGAAGAGAGTACTGTTTTAAAATCCCAGCAGAAACGAAAAATTACAAAGTAAGGCTTTCCTCATTCATTTAAAATAAAGGGGTTGTTATGTATAGCATATGAACTATGGAGGAATCAAGTTTCCCAACAAACACAGTGCCGCCACTATCGCTCTGGAGAAAAATTGGCTTCCTCTCTTGTGGCATATTATTCCTAGGTATCAGCAACTCCTGTGGCATATTATTCCTAGGCATAGGTGAGGGAAATTCAAACACAGTAAGGAGATGAACTCCTCATACTACTCATCAAAGTCAGTGACGGATTACTGGCCGCTTGCCTTCCACTGTTCTTTAAATTAACAAATACATACTTGCTATATGTACTCAGGGTACTATGCACTGAGCAATTTGCTGCTGTGTATGTGTTTTGTTAATTAACTGACTTGCCATTTGTCTGTACCAAGACCTACGGGGCCAATAAAATTCTCATTCTAACTCTAATTCCAAGCGTCATTTACGCCTTCTTCCAAATGGACTGATACTGGACGATCTTGTATGCATTTGAAACGTATCATTGAACTCTTTCATTCTCGCTGTAGTTTCTTCTACATTCTTTCTCTTTCCTCCATTTTTATGATTCTAGGTTTCGCTCCTCCTTTCGCACTCTGGCAAGGTCCTGGGATTCACCTGGTGTCCAATTCTCTCCCTATAACCTATGATACTTCACAGAACACAAACATGAAAAAGGGTTGCCCCTTTTAATCGTGAATGCAATCAAATGTTCATTGCATCTTTCAAGCATGGTGGTAGATCTCAGTGACTAAACTAATAAATAAGCTGTGAATGCGCCAATACCAATGAGTTAATAAATATGCAAATAAAAAAGACAAAAGACAGTTAGTAAGAAAAATATTTATTTTTTGAAATGTTGAACTATTTATTTTAGGTGGAGTACGTTTCTGCTTTCAATTAAGTAACTAGAGTTATCATATATTCCTGCATATTTAAAAAAGTTTTATTGAAGTTATTCATTCAAATTGGAAGAGCTGCTGAAGTTCTGACATAGGTTTCCGTGGAACTTGGAAGGTTGTTGGTTATTCCGATTTCCGGGATTTCCACCGCATGGTTCCATTTTCAGGGACAACATTACACCAGCTTCCCTGCAGATTTCCTCAGATCCGGGGCATGAGAAATCCTGCAGGATAGCTGGCAAAATGTTGTCCCAAAAAATGGAACCACGCGGTGGAAATCCCGGAAATCAGAATAACCAACAACTTGGAAGAGCTACTTTTTTTTCAAAATACTGTAGTATTCATAAATTGATATATCACCTTATTTTCCGGCACATAAGACAACTTTCTCCCCCTCCAAATATGCCTAAAAATGTGGTGTGTCTTATGCGCCTCCTGGTAATCAAAATTATGACTGGAAATTTCAGTCAGTCTAAAACTAAATTTCTATGAAACAGGTTCTACTACTATAGATATATTGGTTTTCTATTGCACTTTCCATACCTCTAAGACGCACGTTTTTACTCAAAAACACATTTGAAAATCAGCCTGCATCTAATGGGATGAAGGCAAAGCTATGTTTTCATGTATTCGATTTTGTGGTGCGAAGGTTTCTATTTCTCTATTTTTGCCACAGGCAGTGTTATGGCAGCAAGCTAATGGTGCACTCTCCATCATGCATTTGTTTCTGGGATTCAACAACTAATACCTTAACTTTTGTAGCTATTTTTAAAAGTAACGGTCTCATTTTCCAATAAATTGCTATAATATAAACAGGTGTTGATTACATTTTATTCTTCCAAAATATAACCCAAAAAAATCACAGTGTGTCTTATGCATCCTATATGCTATAGACTGGAACAATTAGTCCATCACCTTACTGTGTTTGAATTTCCCTCATCATGGCCAAGACCTAAGGCTAGTATGCCATCAGAAAGGAAAGTGATTTTCCCCCTTCAGAGCATTAGTGGTGGTGCTTTGTTAGTTGGGAAACTTTATTCCCCCATGGTATGTACCTTGTATCTGTTGCATTAGTTTTGCTTGGTGTACATTGATTTGCTCTCCTGAACATATCAGCTTTTTCCATCATTATATCTCTGAAAAATTGAGCATTTAAGTGACACTCAGTTGAGATTTTGAATCTGCATCAGTGGTGAATGTGCTGTAAGATGATTTTATATTATTAAATCTAAATGTATACTCAGTATGTTCGGTTTTATGGTAAAGTTATTGTTAACATCATAACTCTTTTTCCTAGGTACTGAAGGCCTTACATTTTAGATTTTCATCTTATATGTATGTCAGAGTATTTATGTTCAATCTTGCACTCATCCACTAAAGTTAAGGAAATAACTTATGACCTCACCCTTTACTGGTTTAGATATTCCTGATCATTGTGGGTTTGTTTGTAATTTGTTGTTGAAAGTTATACTCATATCCTTGATAATGTAGGTTGCTTGATCAAGTTTCAAAATTAAAGTCTAAAATCACGGAGACAGAGCACAAGAAAAAAGTTGATACAGCAAAGCTAACGGAGGAAGTGATTCGCATGCACAAAAATATAGTGGACATTGAAGACAAGTCTGAATTGTTTTCTGAGATCAATGATAAAAAATTCCAAGGTCTATGGAAAATGAACGAGAAAAATATCATGGCACTTCTTGAAAAGGTATGTGTGGTGACGGAGAAAATATGTACAGTGGAAACAATAGAAGTTTTTGTGAGGGCATGATATAGTTTTTCTGCAATTGAGCTTTGAAAATTATAAAAAAGAACCATTCAGCTAGTGAATACAGATCTAATGCAACAGCTACAGCAATACATAGTGCCAATACTGAAGTGAGGAAGCAGGCACATATTTGTAAGCCACCCTGATAACCTTTCTCCTAAAACATCCCTTAATTAGTGTGGGCACTGTGGATGTGGATGCTGCAAAAGCTCTATATCCACTCCCTGATTGATTCACTTTTCAAAGCTCAATTACAGACAAACTATCAAGCCCTCAACAAAATATCTAAGGAAAATTTGCCTTAGATTTGTCCAATATGTATATCCAATGGTATTCGTAATAGGTAACTTGTTTTTTAACATCCTGTTTAGTTATGCCTTTAGAAATTAAAGAGGAATTATATCAGAATATGAATCTATTTTTTAATCCTAAGAAGTCAACTGCGCAATTTATGCCTTTAAATTTCATTTCCTTGATTAATCAGCTCTTGCTATGTGAATCAGATTTCCAATAAATCTTGGTTCTATTTTTAATCTTATGTGTATCATCTTTCTTTAATTTTCTGTGAAGTAAATCTTTATTGATTGCAGTGGTCATTAGTTTCATCCATAAACCATGATTTATCACCATGTTGTGCTCTCTTTGAGAAACCTCAACTAAGATGACATCAATCAAGGGGGAGTAACTTCGAGGATGAAATTCTATTCATTGTAATGTAGGTCTCTTGTAGGGCTTGGTTGGAGTGTCGATCTTCCTGTTTCCAGGTTGTCCTCTGTGTTGTTCCATCTTGAGGACAATATTTTGCCAGCTATCCTGTAGGCTTCCTCAGGTCCAGTTGACATGGATGGTTAGGAGAGACCGCTTTAAATGGGGTGGTTTTTGCACCTTTCTTTGGCTCCACCTCCCCTTGATTGGCCCACCCAATTGAGATATTCTCGGAAAAGTGTTCTCCAAGCCTTGTGTGTTCTCGTGGATAGTGGGTAGCTATTTTGGTGAAATTGTTTTGTTATTTCCACTGCCTCCGTATTGAGATGGGGGAAGTACCTTTTTTCCTCATGGAGAACAGTCGCTTTCGAGAATGAAATGTCATGCTGTGGTCCCTCCCAACCATGTTTAGCAATAGCTTAATCCTTTCGCTGCAGTCAACCTGCTGAGACTTCCCAGTCCCTGTGCGGCGAAAAAGTGGACGGTGGATAGGAATGACCTTGCCAACAGAACGTTGGAGCTACGTTCACCGCAGTCCACCGGGCGAATGTAGTTCCTACGTTCCCAGAAGTAAAAGGGTTTAAGTTGGAATTGCCTTTGTCTGGTGGCTCGCTAATGCTCTTGTATTTTACATTTGAGTGTTCTGCTAGTTTGTACAATGTATTTGGAGCCACAGCTGCAGGGATCCAAAATTGGACAAACTTGCCGAGCACTCGAATGTGGAATGCAAGAGCATCAGCAAGCCACCAGGTAAAGGCAATTCCAATTTTCCACAGTTGCTGAACATGCTTGGGAGGGGTCGCAGTATCACATTTTATTCTTGAAGGCAACTGTTCACCACAAGGAAAAAAGATACTTCCCCCATATCATTAGGGTAAGTGGTGGATATAACGAAACAGCCCAAGAAATTCAACAGGCTACCCACTATCCGTGGCTTGGAAAACACTTTTTCCAGGATACCCCCAGCAGACCAATCAGAGACGTGGAACCGAAGAAAGGTGGGGTGAAAAGCACCCCCATGTAAGGTGGTGCCTCCTGGCCATCCATATACGTCAAATGGACCTGAGAAAGCCTACAGGATAGGCGGTGAAATAGTCAACAAGATGGAACGACGTGGTAGGAAACCCGGAAACCATAGATCAACCCTCCATATTCTATTTATTTATGCCCATATATGTACATACCACTTTATCTTATGTTCCATTCACACTCAATCAAATTTATTTTTGAGCAACACAATAAAGAAAAAGTCTAAAATACTCAACTACCGGCATTGACACAACTTAATTCAGGAATATAAGCATTTGCATATTGTTACATTGTGGTTACCATAAATGAATTTTCATTGAATGCCATCTCATGAACAGCTTCATCTTTGATAAAATGACATCTCACATGGTAGAGAGCCTGTGACAAGATTTGGTCAAGTTCTAACCATTGATTCCTACAGTACAAATTTCCAGCGCATTGTACTTTTGCCTGACTGTACTTTATGATGCCACTAAAAAAACAAATACGAAGCAAACATGACCTATTGCTTAAGGTGTGTAGAAGTGAAAGGGAGGTTGCCCTAATAAGCGTTACAGAGAGTAAAGGCTACATGAGCAGGTTCATGCATCATGCAGTTGTTTCAGTACAGCTTTGTCATCTCACATGTGACTTCATTTTCTGGAGTCCTACTGATTGGAAATGCATTGCTATCACCTGCCAGCTATTAGTTGTCGGCATATTGCTCTTCTCTACCTTCCTCCATTTGATTCAATTACAACCTTCAAAATGTTTGAAAAGAGTAAACTTAAATCCTTATAAAGATTTCTTCTTCGGACATCTGAACTCATAGAAATGAATATTAAATGGATTTTAAAACTTTATGAAACATGTAAAAAATCTGGAACCATAAAATATTGAAAGAATTATTTTTGATACTTACTGGTTTCTTTGTTGTCCTATTTGTGTTTTTGTGCAAATGCTGACTGAGAGCATGCCTCAAATTCAGTAATAGGGTAGAATAATAATGTTTCAAAAATGTAAGCATAGAATTTATTTGGTGCTGTAGGGAAAAGGTTGTCAATACCATTGAATAGGATATTAAAGTACAACCAAAGTTATTAGAAATTACATGTGCTAGTTCAAGTGCTAGGATTGGGTATTTAAGCATTATCATATCTGTTAAGAAGCCAAAATACTTCATAAATTTGATATTATTGATTTATTTAAGGTTTTGGATGCAGATCGTGTTATATGTGAACAACAATTATGCCTGGAGTGGAAGCAGCCTGATATGCCTTCATTGGGCGAGATCAATTTTCAGAAGCCTCCTGAACTCAAAAAGGACCCTTCTATTCAAGGTAAGGGCCGATACTTGTCACACTCAACTCACTAACTCTATATTTTTTCTATACTTGATGAGTCTTAATTTTTCCCTTTGCCAACCATGACCTCCTTGCATGGTAAGAACCCCTCGCTCGAGCCATTAGTCTTCGCAACCAATGTAAATAAATGTATTATTTTTTCGCCTTAGATGCTATTAAATTGAAAGAAACTATTCCTCCTTACAAGTTAAGACAACCTGTTTCAACAAAATCTTGAGCTGTGCTAGTCCTGACCAAGGTTCAGATCACAGCTGATAGTAATCACTAGAGATCCGTGAATTTAGCGATACGCAATATCACGAAATAATGCAAAATACCGCGAAATTGGTTAATAAAACAAAATTGCGCCTTTCTTGCCAATTTAACGTGAATTAGTGAAAAATTCGCAAATGTTGTGAGTCAAAATCGATTAAAGCCTAGGCCTTCATTTTTTAACGCTGCTGAAGTTCATTTGCGATATCTCATTATGATCCAAAGGCTGATAACTTGGTTTTTCGCGCACATATCGCATTCGCGTAATATATATCGTGCACTGAACTATATTGTAATCCCCATCCCTTCCTTAGGTTTAACAAAAGAAAAATGTACTCCAATTTTAATAATTCAAGTTCCGCACAAAACAGCACCTCACACTCTAATTTTATAATCTACCGCGATGCACTACTTTGTGAATACATATGTTAAAAGACCAGTTGTGGTGAGCTCCGCTTACCGGAACACGGCCATATCTTAGCGCATTCAGTGCTCCCCTCGACGTGAAGTATCCGCCGGAATCCGCCGTTAAATTAACCACGAACTCTCTCTTCGATTCCCATTTATTAATCCTCAAATTCTCGTAAATATCTAGAACAACGCGCTGTCTCTCCTGAAGAACTAGATATTCTGAATCAATTGTTAAGTTAGCAATTGTTGCAAGAAAACCAGCCCGTTTCACATGGATGCGGACGATCCGCACTACGCCCACAGACTACTAAAAATGAAATTACTAGCCTAAAGCAGTTTAATTTTAAAAGAATATTTGTAATGCGAATATGTCCTTCTCTTCATGTTAAACAATGAAGTGCACCAAACAAATATTTTGGCCGTGACGAGAAGAAGAAGACGACCGTTTCGCCGTTCTCCTAGTTTTTCGCCTTTTTTTCTTCGCCTTTTCGACCGTAGACAGTAAACGTTTACATTTAAGCACTTTTAAATGAATGCATTTTGTAGTCAACTTAACAAAGAGCAAAACAATATATTACACGACTCTATGGAGCTCTGGTGGAATTTCATGCAAATGCTTATAGTTCAGCATTCTACCTTTTTTGCACCGATAGCAAGTTCCATTGGCATAGATTGTTGTAAGAGCTCGGTGAAATGCCACTGCGAGTTACGCTATGGATGGTGAAATAGACACAGTCTATTGTTCTCTGTCTAAAATCTCTGCCACTATAGGGTGCACCCAAAACTGCCTTTGGCGTGCATTTTTCTTCAGTTCTTTCACAGCATAGTATATACCAATTCCTTTGATTACACTACCCATTAGGTTGCATGACGTCCTTCCAGCTTGGCAACCTCAACACAACTGGGATTGCATCCTATGTGGACATGCAGACCAATGTCGTCCGCGTCCATATGAAACGGGCCTACCTAGTGTAGCAATTTTGTAGACTTAAACACGGCCGCTGGCTGGGAACGGAAGCGCTAGCAGTTTGGGGAGAGGGGGAAGGAACAGAAAGGATAGGAGGAGAGGGAGTGTTACTTATTAGTGGATGGATCGTCGCATATTCAGCTCTCTACTGTACTTCAATGCAAAAAAAATCATTTCGACACACCCCCAGTTCAAGTTTTGTTGTTTCCGATTGTGTTTAGTTTTGCATGCTTCTTTTACTGCCTTTCTTGACCGATTGCGATTGGCAACAGCTGTAATCAATACCTAACGATTTTGTAGAATTTACTTGCTACCTACCTTCCCTTGGCACTTTTTCTTGCTTATTCTATAATATTAACACAATTTGAACCATTTCCTTCATTTGGTTTCATCAGAAATTTAGCATAATCAAAATTTTATTAAATATGTAATGTAAAATGCTTAAAAGTATATCCATTCACAAAACGAGCACCAAAAAAATAATAAAACACCTAGAAATGTGCAAAAAATTGTTAAATTACATATAAAAACTCCGCCAAGATGGTTTGTAACACCAAAGTCGCATAGTTTTAAAATGAGATTTAGCAAAAAATAAAACCGCTTTCACGCGGATCTCTAATAATTACCATTAGCTCTTGAGAAAAAACTTAAGTCTCTCTCCTATTTAAAAATTAGTTTCCACTTGAGGTTCACATCCTTTAAAAAAGTTTTTTGAAATTTTAATCATATTTTACTTTGTCCATTTAGTGGTAGTTCAACCTGACTGTGAAAGCAAGAGGAAATTGCTGAGGCACTTGCTTCAAAGGTTGGCTGACAACTCAGGGTTTCTTCTTGAAGATCGTCTCTCAGCCCTTCTTGCTCCATACACTTCCCAAGAGAAAATGCTTGTTTATGTTGATGGCATATTTCAGGTATTATTATAATATGTATGTTCAGGAATTTTTATTATCAAGTACAATTAATAGGTCTGAGCCTATAATAAACTCGGATATAAATACTGGCTGATATTTGGTTTTATGTATCAGAGCAGCAGAATATCATATAATTTTTCACATTCAAGACTTTCTCAGCCTATAGCTCTATATTTATATATAGCTCTATTTTGTATTCTCTTATTTACTGGAAAATTTTTAATAAATATGTGCACAAGTTCGAAGGTTTCTGGTTTAAATATGTGGAAATTCATTTTCGAAGTGAGAGAGTATAAACGTCGTGTCTTTCCACTGATTATATTATTGTAGGTACAAGGCACAGCCAAGGGTGGCTCCAGACCAGAGGTTCGGGGAGGGGGGCACCAGTGGCTCTTGGGGTATTGAATACCTCCCAGGAAAAGGGGGGTTGGTGAACATTTAAGTATTAAAATTTTGTTTTAAAATTATTATTTCAAACCATCTATGCCCGCCATGGCCCATCTGCCTCGCCTCGTCTCGCCACCTCCAACCTCGCCAAATCATGTTGCACGCGGGCTTGGAATGAAATTTGCTGACATACAATACTACCCTTTACTGCTCACAGATGTGCATTTCAGTTCGACCGATTAAGGGTTAATTATAACCATCGCAGGAATAGTATTACCGACCAATCGTTCAAAGTCAGACATGATGAAAAACTACAAATATCCCTGTGACAGTTCTCCAATGAAAAGAGAGCGGTGGAGCAGTGGTAACGTGGAATTCTCACGAAAACAAGGTCTGAGGTTCGATTCTCCGCTGAGGAAGATATTTCTTTATATTTTTTAAATAGTTTTTTCTTTTATATCATTAAGCCGTGTTTACACGATGCATTTACCCGAGCGGGTAGATACGTGAACACAATCACCATCAAAATTTCATCGTGTAAACACTCAAAATTGCGCAAATGCGTGGACAGAAAATAGCCCCTGTTCTTATTTGGTGAATGTGTTCACGCATCTGTCCAGCGACGCATCTGTCGGACATTATGTCATGATACGTCTTTAACTCTCTATTTATCCCATCAATTTTTACCAAACTTAGTTCCTTACAGGCCTGAAGCCCAACAACAGAGGCTACCTGTTTATTAACAATCAGAAATGGCAAATCAACACACTGGTTTTTGAATCCACTAGACACAATACATTTACCCATTACAGGAATTAATTCACCGGTGTATGCCTTAAGTTTAACCTTTGATTTGATAATATTGCTCTGATTCAATTTCAACTTTTTAAAAGTTGACAATGACATCACATTGGCTGTGTCAATTTTCAGTGATGCATAACGACCATTAACATAAAATTTTTCAATCCACTCAGTATAAGTTCCTGGTTCATCAATTGACAAATGCCCCACAACAACAGAACCACTGCTCTGAGAACTTGCATCGCCTTCTAAAGCATCGCATGCATGCACATTTAAATTAGGCTTAATATATTGCCCACCTGATTTGGTTTTACAGCACTTGCTGAAATGACCTTTTATAAAACAACTAGAACACCTCCGTCCAATTGCTGTACACTTTTTGGTGAATGATGTAAACCACACCTTCCACAAATAAAGTTGGAATGTTCCACTTGTGCTGCATTCGCCTTATTTGTGTCCTTCCGAGGTCCTTTTTGGGCCCTCCTCTCATCCCATTGTCGTCCTTGAGCTCTCCAGAGTTCATCGACCGTAAGATCAATGACAGGTACTATGTTTTCTGCATCCAAAGCTTTAATTTCGACCTCAGACCGTTCCGCACTTTGACAGATGGTAATGGCTCTTTCTAGTGTCAAGTCCAATTCCTCCAAAAGTCTAGGTTTTACTCTTTTATCCAGAATACCACAGACAATTTTATATTCAGTCAGGCTGTCTTTTAAAGCACCAAATTCACATGAATCACTCTTCAATCTTAAATTGTGACCCAATGGTCAACCGATTCCCCGGGCAATTGATTGCGTGTGAAAAAATCGTGTCTCTCAACGGTTAAATTTTTGCAGGGTGAGCAATATTGCTCAAACTTGCACATAACCACTGACAGCGTCATTTTATCCACTTCTGTAGCAAATGCAAATGTGTTATACTTCGTGAGAGCCTCCTCACTGGCCACATGTAGAAATAACGATGTTTTGACTGCATCGTTTTCCTTGTGATTTTTTATTGCCGTTAAGTAGATATTAAACGCTTGTTTAAAAGATGCCCAGTTTTTGACACGTTTCCATCAAATCGCAACACCCTCGGTGGATCTAGTTCATCCATTTTTTTTACTGATTTCGGATATAATTTCAAGGTGCTTTAAATACGCACTTCTGACACCATGTTGTATTCAAGCTTGACTCACTTTATTGAACTCCCATAGATACCACAGCTTAATACAATTAACAAGTGACAACCACAACAAATAGAAATGTGCCAAAATCAGGGTCTTCGACGCTGATTGGCCGCCCTGCCAGAAGGCCACCCTGAGGATGGCATAAATACTTGCCCATTCCCACCAGTAGACATTCGGACCTGATGTGAAGATGTGGTCTGCATTGGCTACGAAACATCATCACCATCCAGATAACCCAACGCAATGAAACCGGGAAACCATGGAAACACCTGCACTGCAGCGCTGTGAAAGCCACAAGCAAAAATTTAAATGGAAAAGTAATGTTGTTGGCTCAACTCTAATTATTACATACTTATGTTGACTGCATTAGATTTGCATGGCAAACCCACATTGAACTCAGTGGCGGATACATATGGGAGGCACGGGGGGCGCGCGCTCCCCCCTTGCGGGGCCGCTCGCATTGCCGCCCTCGCTGCCCCTGCCAGTCAGCCCGCACGTTATTCGTTCGTGTCTTTCGTCAGTCGACCCTGAGTCGAGTTATCGAGTAGTTGTACTTTCTTATGTAGCACGCGCGTGCGTCCGTGTCATCGTATTTTATACGTTTCTGTCTGGCACATAGAAAGCTAACCTACGAGAAAAGTCGCGGCCATTCTAGTGATCTCGATACGTTATTCTGTCTGGCATTGGTTCGAGAAAAGTCGCGAATATTCTACTGTTTGTATTTGTTCACACTCCTTAAAAGTGTGGAAGCGAACATTCTGGCACCGAATGTTCTCGAAACAACCGAGCTACATATATGTATAAGGGAAGCAGAGTCGCTGCCAGGCAGTCAGTTTGAAAGCTAAAATCGTCGCGATAACTTGCGCCCCTCCCTTGAGTTTTTTCTGTATCTGCCACTGATTGAACTGGTGGTAAAATTACTGAAATTCAAGAGAAAATTTACATAATAAGGAATGAATTCAGAATACATATGCTTATGTAGTGGGAGAATGCTCTTTCTAAGTTCAGGTAGCTTGAGAAGAGGTGGCCTAACAACAAGGAAGAGGGGCAGGCACGAGCACATTCCTCCCTTCTTAAAATGTAGCAGGGGGGCACGAAAATGTACCAAGAAGGGTGTGTAGAGGGCACCCTCGTTATTCGTTATCAAATAACGACTGATAAATCATTTTTCATGTGGAACTTCTTCTAGTTAGTATTCTTTCATTCAGGTAAGCCTGCACTTGGTACAGTTTAAAATTCATACCATTTCAGGCATTGGAAGTGAAGTCTTTGAACGATATAGATATTCTGTTGGAGCATTTTATACCTTACCTACAGTGCCCACTATGTGATAATATGGATGAGATTATCAAAACTTCTCCAGCATCTTCTTGCCTTGACATACCAGGGGCCACAATGTAAGTTTATCTAGTTCATAAGGAAATATTTGTTAATTTTTCATATAATTTGTGAAATTGAATGCAGTAATATGCAAATGCATGCGTCTATTTTAATAAAAAACTACATAGCCAGTTTGGTAACAAGTGAACAAGAAGCACTTCTACGAAATATGTATTACTCAGGTGTCTTAACACTTTCCTATTTTGTGAATATATTTATCATACTTGGGTGTAAAAAAGTCTGATGGGTAAACTGCAGCATATTTTTTATTAAAAGAGCTCAACAACTGTTCCCTGAAGCCATTGCATACCCTTTAGTGGCTTGCTATTCTCTGCTTCATTCATAAAAGACAATGAAGACTCCATTTTTTTAACTCTGCCTGACAGGGGAAAAAAGTCAAATGAGATTCACGGCTTTTGAAGTCGATGCCTAATTGAGTGAATCACCCAAACTTTGATTCCATTAGAAATTTTAGCATTTCTATTCATATTTTTTTTTAATTTTCCACTCTATATGGTTGCAAGAGATAAAATAGAAGACAGAAATATCTGCCTTTTTAATTTCCCATTGCATTAATTTATTGTAAATTGTGTGCGTCATTTAATACATACATACTTTTTCATCATGGCAGACTGTTGCCTAAAAGAAAAGAATAACATACTCATACATTTCTGACAAACCCAAATATTTTCTCCAGATATGATAAATCTGCCAAGATCTGAATTTTAATATTTGATGTTATATCACTGAGATTTTCATAGCAATGCTGTATGTATAGAAAACTAATAGCAATATGCTTGTGTGAATTGTTTTAACTTTTTATAATTTTCTGTGATAACGTAATTTGCATTTTGTCATTGCCTGTGGAGAGAACAGAGATGGAACAAAATATGAAGATGTCATTGGTGAGGGTACTGAGGAGGTAGAAATTAGGGCAACTGTAAGAGAAAGTAGTTCAACACTAAAAGAAGTAGAGACAATGGAAAAGAAATCGAATGGTCCAGATCATCTATCACCCTCGAGAGATGATGATAAGGAAAGTGAGCAGTCAGTGTCTGAATCGAGTGAAGGTATGGTGATATTAATTAATATTCTAGATAATATACACTAATATTCATAGCTTGATATCTGTATATTCTCACTTTTAACCCTTTCCGTACAAATGCCATGCTGACCCATCGCAGATTTTTCAATGCACTCAAATGTACACCGTTTTTGGTGGCATACATTTTTGCACACAAGAGCAGTGTTAACATATCTCTGTGGCTGAGCAAGATACAAGCACGCAGAGAAGGCCCCAAGGGTCATTAAAGGGACCCCACCCTGCAGGATCATGCTAAAGCCTTCCCTTGGCCTCCTGGTAGAGGTGATCTCCACCCTTCGTCTCAGTGACAGCCCCTCTCATGGCCTATGTACTCCATCAAGGATTTGTTGATTCAGTGGATGCACTAAAATCTATTTGTTGCATACTTAGAAAATACCCTAATGTTTGGCTGTGCAAGTATCATTTTAAAACCAAATTTTAACATTATTATTAACTAAGTTGTTGGGAGTATCGTTCACAAAAAACCTTTGAGGATAATTACCATATAGTTCCGTTTAAAATTTGTTAATGCCCGGCAAAACATAAGAAATCCACTTCTTAGCCTGTATTTTCCATGCATGCAATTAATATTTTTTTGAGTTAATCCATCGTGTAAACAAGTAGTTGACGACAGAAAATGCTGCAGCAGGCTCTATGGAAAAGGGTCAAGATTATCTCTTCCCACCGGCTGAGGAAAGGGTCTAGAGGACTTGGATCCCAAAACAAGCAAAAAGCATACCCATGTGATCACTCACCACAAGAGATTTCCATAGGCACTGAGAATTAGAGTGAAATGCTCAGGGTAGCAGCAGCAGCAGCACCGTCAATGGCAGGGCCCTCGGCCCAAAGAATAGAGCGCTGTAACGGTGCAACTTGAGTCCACCTCTTCAGCGATAATGGCCGTGCAATTGCACATAGGGGAAAAGTGACGATTCAGAGTGAAGGGACCAGTGTTACCTTTACAGTGTTAGTGAAGGAGAAGAAGATGAAAGGCTACTAGTGAGCGGGTGCTATATGGTGCACACTAAATTTAAAAGAACTAAACCTAAGGCAAACGGGCGCCTGAACAAGACAGTATGGAAAACAATTTACATCATTTTGAATTTTTCGACTGATTTTATAACTTTTTTTTTTTTTAATTTTAAAATATATATATTTTTGTTTTTTTTTTGGGTCTTTGGTGCCAACGGGCACCAAGACAACATGTTTTCACTCCCTACGATTTTATTATATGTTTTTTTGTTGATTTATAACGATTTATTTCACTTTTTATTTTTTCCAGAATTCAATTATAGGGTCCGGTATATATACTTATGGTTGGAGTATATAAAGTGGCCCTTATTTTTTTTAAGGCTGATTTCAAAAAATACTTTAAACATTAATTTGGTGCCAACGGGCACCAAGACAACAAGTTTTCACTCCCTACGATTTTATTATATGTTTTTTGTTGATTTATAACGATTTATTTCACTTTTTATTTTTTCCAGAATTTATAGGGTCCGGTATATATACTTATGGCTGGAGTATATGAAGTGGCCCTTATTTTTTTAGGCTAATTTCAAAGAGATACTTTAAACATTAATACTCAAGAAATTAAAGGCATAGGAAAGAAAACGGATTGTTTACCGAAATAAAATTTCTTGTGGGAGTCTGTAACTCTTAAAGCGTTTCTTATGAATGGGATAATCCCAGAGAGAAGCTGTAAGCGAGTTTTGTGGAAGGGACTTTTTCAAGCGTAAGGCTTGTGCCTTAATGAAGTCGTGTATTTTTGGTACTCTGTGTGCGTTTCTGATATCAGTCATTGGTACAAGTCGGCGTTGGTTTGTGAGGTAGCGCAACGTTTTATTTTGGAATGTCTCTAATTGTTGTCTATGAAATTTGGAGGAATTACCGAACAGTTCGCAGCCGTACAGCAGCCTCGGGCGGATAAATGATTTGTACATAGTGACCTTATCACGCCGCGAGATTTGCGAGCGTGTAGGGTATTTGCAGAGTCGTAGCTAGGGTCACCAGCGCCCCTGGCAATATTTGAATTTTGCGCCCCCCAATATATAATTTTGCGCCCCCCCCTATACTGACTATTACACCAGGTATCTAAAAATCAGAACGAATAAACTGTGGGGAGTCCCCACACAGTGTTTTGCTACACTCGCTGGTCGTTCTCACGAAGTATGGCCTGCCGACACCGCCGGTTTGGTGCCAGCACGCCGCGCCGCCCGGCCGCTTTGGTCGGCATGTGCGTGCCGGAGAGTGGTAAAACACTTATGTATCTAATAATCAGAACGAACAAATTGTGGGTATTCCCCACACAGTGTTTTGCTACGCTAGTTTGTCGTTCTCACAAAGTATGGGCAGCCGACATGGCCGGTTTGACGCCGGCACGCCGCGCCGCCCGGCCGCTTTGGTTGGCGTGTGCCGGAGAGGAAAAACGGACATTGTTAATGTACAATGGGATAATGCTGACATACTTTAAACACTTTGGCCAAATAAAATGGTCCAATTTTTTCATGATCTCTTTCATTTTTTATTATCATGCCGTGTATCGTGTTAAAGAAAAATATTCTCAACTTATTGTTAGCCAAGAGATCTAATGACATACCAAGGTGTCTCTTCATAAACCTTTCCGCAATACCAAACCTACATGTATGCGTTTAATTATAGAGAGTTGGTCATGTGTTTTTTTTCAATCTCAACTTCCTTTTTTTAACTAACGTTTTGTAGGTACATACGAGCGTGACAAAATATTAGTTTGTGTGTAGTTTTTTTTTCTTTTATTTAGGGTTCGGTACAAATTTTGTGTGATAAGTTAGGGGCGCCGTTCCTAAATTGTGGGGGTGCCTATCGTAATCAGGTGCGTTTTTTAAATGCGAGTTAGCATCATGTTTTAATTTTGTGTGCCTGTGTCCCAGTGGCCTGCAGGCAGTGGGTCTGTAAAGTGCGCCCCCCTGAGGCTTGCGCCGCTGGCAGCCACCCCCTGGCTATGGCCCTGGGTTTTTTGTGATGTGGGTAGCATTTACCATCGCATGGCTCCAGTGTGAAAATATTATTTTACTTTTCTGCTGTCACAGTGATGACACCTTTATCCTCCGCATGGTTTCCATTGACATTGCTATGCCATCTCCAGAATGTCGTGTTTAAAGTATAATTTTGCTGTTGATTATCTAAAATATGTATTGGTTGTAATGCTAGTCTTGAGAATTGAGTGTTCAGTTAAACATTACCATTCAAAATTCCGATTGACAATGTACCCTTTATATATTCTCACCCATGCATGGTGGTGAGGAAATGACATTCAAACGTATAGTAATAGCAGCAATAGTATTCTCCATGCTCAAATGCTTAGGCTCATTGGTATGTATAAAATAATATTTTGCATGAGGCTGTATGCTCTGGCTACAGTGATGGACATGGCACAGAGCCTGCCATGTGCCACAGTTGTGTGTGCCACCTTCATTGTTTGGCTGTGGTATCTACTTTGATTTATTAATTTAAAATAAAGTTTATCCAACCTGGTACTTTAGTTTATAAACTTTTTTTGTTTAGTTTATGTCCATGAGAAATTTACTTTCTGGACTAGAGTTTCTCCTCCTGAATTGAAGGTGAAATTGTTATGAGAAATGCAAACATATTCCAAGAAACCCAGAATAAGAGTGCTTTCATCTAGTGAGTGAGTTCATGCTGCCCCAGCCACCTGCAGAACAAGTTCAACTTGACACAAATGGTAAATTTCACAGTTTCTTGTCCATTATTACAATATATACATGTTGGCACTTTACAGGTGAAGTGGATGACTCAGGAAGAACTATATTTTCTTGTCGAAATGGTCATCCTCTCCAAATAAGCTCAATATACGTCTTGAAGGCAATCCGAGAATTTGCCTCTCATGTTCATCACACTTACTATGGGTAAGTTGTTTTTGGTCAATTTTAAATTTATTTCAAAATAAAATCATTTATATCCCATTTCCATGGACTATCGTTTCCAAAAGTCTGAGTGCATCCACTTTGCCCAATTCTACAAACCGTAGAATGGGGCATGGCCAGAAAAGTTTTGAAAATTGGCACCACCTGCGGACTGCGTCTTTTGCTGGGTTAGCTTCACTTGTCATGAGACGACGGTGGGGTATGAGCTACTGAACGAAAGAATCGACGGGGACGGAGTAAAACACGGGAGACGAAAACCCCATCGGAATGCACCGAAGGTTATTCGCGCTCATGCGGTTGCGACGCGACGATGAGGCCTCCGACTTTTGTGATTTTCGCTCTCGAAATTCATATTTGAGCTCACGAGTGACCCACTCTGTAAAAGCGGCGCGGTAGCCGTGTGGTTAAGACTGCCTCGAAAGGCGTATTTAAAAATTTCCCAGGTTCGACGCTCAGTGGTTGACTTTTTATGCTCTCAAGTAATTTCATATGACTGTGAAAATGAACCTCGAGTACAGCCTCTTTATATCAACGGACCCGGTACTGTTTATTATATTACAGGCATTCAATAATGATGCCTAATACCAAATTAGAATCCTTGAATCCTTATTTCTCCTTAAGCCAATCTATTCACAGTGAATAAATACTTCAAAAAACATGTATGAAACACCTCTCACTGGCTGAATATTTTTGGTCTAACATTGAGTATGGCAAAATCTCCCGAGAGGTAAAATCCCTATGCTCGAAACAAATCTCTCGTTTTACCACCAGGATATCAAGTCACATTCTAGGTATGATATTTTGGTGATCCGCGAGTGATACGTATCATCGAAATGTCTTAGATAGGCCTTCTATTCAAACTCCTAGTTCTCAAAGAAATAATATGCTGTGAAAAACAGTATTGATGCTATAGAAAGAGGGTTTCTCAGCAAGTGGGTGTACGAGAGAAAGTAAATCATACGGCTCGGGCCGAAAAAAGTATCCAGTTATTTATTTACCGTAGTCTTATGACGATTATTGTGTTCTGGACATATGTTGAGAAGCGTAGCCAGGGGGGCGAATGCCCCCCCCTCGCCCCTATCTTCTGCAAGGCTGCATTTTGCTAACGCTTACATGAATTTGCCTCAAGCTTTCTGGGACCTCACCATATTTTCTGACCAGAAATCATTCAGGAGTGATTGCAGCGGCCGAATACACTTATGGCGTCCGCGAAATACACGACAAGTTTTTAGTTTGCATATGCTTCATCTTGAATTGATTCAGGCCTTAATCTGAATTACCTTTTAAATCAACGCCTTCCTCTGTTTCTGTTGATATTTCCCTCAATAATAATAATAATCTTTATTGCTCTGGGAGTTTCCCTCCCTTTGAGCAGAAAAAAAGAACGCAGTACAATAGCAATGTTTACAATATAATAATAAGATTACAAAAATGAACTGTAAATACATCTTTAAAAATATATTATTCAAAATGAACTGTAAGCAAGCACACGAGTTCAGGGTGGCATTGACAAATACAACAATTTTGCAATATACAGCATATAACCATGCAATTTGCAATGTATAGAACACAACAGCCACACATGACACACCTATGCAATGGTTACAATATTTCAAATACTTACACAACAACTGCTCAATCAATACATACCCATACAATAAATACAACTGTAACTTTCATTAACTCACCACAATATATCACAATACTCACACAACAATTACTCAAGCAGTATATAGTTATAAAACATACAACTGTAGCTACAAAATTATTACTACTGCCCATCAGGCTCAAAGTTTCTTTCCGAACACCTTCAGTGATCAACCACAATGTACTACAACACTTACACAGTAATTACTTTGGTAATATATAGTCTCACATTATACAACTGCAGCTACAAACTATTACCACTGCATAAAAGGCTCCAAAGCCTCCCTCTGAACACCCTCATCGACCCACTGCCCTTAACATTGTTTGGCAATCCATTCCAGAGTTTGGAAGCTGCCACAGTGAACGACCTCTGAAATGTGGTTGTCCTAAACTGAGGGGTATACAAGAAATTTGGGTCTAGTCTAGTAACCACATTTGGAGACTTGGAGCTTGGAGGAAAGAGTTTTAGCAAATAATGAGGAATCTCATGTTTGACGAGATTGAACATGAAGCAGGCCATATTAAATTTTCTCCTTGATTTTATGTCGAGCCAGGAGAGCTTTTGGAGATACGGGGTGATGTGCTCATCTCTCCGTAGGTTATAGATGAATCTCACACAGGAATTAATTAGGCGCTGTAGCTTAATGTTCAATTCCTCAGTTGTATCATGGTACACTAAGCTGCAGTAGTCTAAGTGAGGAAAAATCAGAGAACACACAAGTTTCTTTTTTAGTTGAAGGGGCTGTAGATTTTTATGAATTTTTAATTGATGCAACGTTGCATTCACTTTATTGGATATACTTGATATATGTTCTTTCCAGGAAAGGTTTGAAGTTAATATGACACCTAAATTTTTCACATTATTACTGAAGGGTATGCTCATATTCTGAACCATTATCGTAGGCAGTGTAGTGAACTTTAGTTTAGATAGGACCTTAGTGTTACCAATGACCATAGATTTAGTTTTTGTGGAATTTAACTGGAAGAAATTAAGTTTGGCCCAAGATGCAATGGCAGACACATCATCATTTACCTTTTTGATAGTATCGCTGAGATCGTTGGGGTGACAATGGCAATAAATCTGCAGATCATCAGCATTATTTACAATGAGTAATACAATTTGGAAGGTCACGCACATACAACGAGAACAACAGTGGTCCTAGGACAGATCCTTGTAGTACTCCACATGATATAGTTACCCAATCAGATCGATTTTCTTTTAGTCTTTCACCGATTGACGACGCCCATTCAGGTAGGAATAGAACCAATTTAGAGAGGAACATGAGAAATTCAGTTTTCTCATTTTTTGTAACAGCAAGGTGTGATTTACTCGGTCGAAGGCTTTACTAAAATCAAACAGTACCAAGATAGTCACCATCTTTTTGTCGATAGCATATATTATATCGTCAGTAACTTTAATCAGGGCCGTCTGCGTCGAGTAATTTTTGCGAAAACCCGACTGAAATGGATCGAACAATTGATGAGCTGTAAGATAATCAACGGTCTGTTGAAAGACTATCTTTTCAAGGCACTCAATCACAAAGTGCTTAAGTGTTAGACGAATAAAATTAGTTATTAGTGATAAATGCATAGATTTTTAGCACTTAGAAGTGCGTCGGTAAACTGCCACGAAGAGAGGTCAAACTGATGATTGATATTTAAAGCAAATCATTGATGTTGAAAATTATCCGATCTCATTTACAATTAGACTAATGTTACGCAGCGGAAGACAATAGCTTAGTTTAAATCTGCCAAATTTAATAAATGAATTGCATTTTACACACATAATTAAAATGTAAAATATGATGTTTCTTAATGTATCTTCGATGAATTTTGTCTTTAAAGATACGAATCCAGCCATATTTTGAGGACAAAAACATCTGGGCGTGTTACTGCAATCTTTTGGGGGAAATGACCGCTTCTGGTCCTGGACTATTAGTGGGGATGTCTACTCGAATGACCAAGTTGGAGTACGTAAAACTATTAGATGATAATCTGATACCATTCTCAAAAGAGGTTGCCTCGGACGGGGAATCGAATTTTGGACAGGACAACTGTCCTATACATACGGCCAGAACTGTGGAGGACTTTTTTTTCGAAATAAACAATGAGTGGTGTTACCTTGGCCGGCATGTTCACCAGATTTAAATCCCATCGAAAACCTGTGAGGACTTATCAGCGTCGTAGGGATAGGGGACATGATCGCCCCTGGCAAGATTTGAATTTTGCGCCCCCCAAGACTTATTTTCTAGGAAGAGAAACAACACTATAACATTGAAAGTGTAGGTAATTTAAGTTTTGTATACATTTAAGCATAAAATTAATTCTTACTATTATGTAGGAAGGGAAATAATAACATACGAGTTCATTCATTTAGACATTTTAAAATCTCTTAAAAGTTTACTTTTCTGGCTTTTTCTGTGGCCAATTTGACAATAATATCGTCTATATTAATGTTTTTTTGCAATGTCATACTCAATCGATAGTATAGTGAGATTACTCAAACGATCTTGAACAATCTGGGATCATAAATATTGATTTATTAATTTTTATTTGCTGAAAGATCTTTCAGAGCTAGCAGAGGTCACAGGTAGCGTCAATGCTAGGCAAAGTGCAATCCCTATATTGGGATAACTTGTCACTAAGCCATATTCTTCATGGCAATTAAGACGTGCAATGTAATCTGCATTTTTTAAGTCAGGTAAAAATGCAATCAGGCAATTTTGTTTGGTATTTGTACCTTCCAATTTCTAAAAACAACTCGTTGGCATTTAAATCAGCTTTGTATTTTAATGCGAGATCCGCTACGGATTTCCTTAGTTCTTCAGTGGAGGTTTCATGCAGCAAAAGTCCTGTTAGGTGACCAAAATCAGAAGCTACGGCCGCTAAACTTTGAAATCTCCATCCCATTTGCTGAATAAGTGGGTCTAGTTCACAGTAAAGCTGAATTTTATACTTTTGAAGAGGATTCTTTATGGCCGCATTCTTGGCCCTTTCATCGAACATTGTATAAACCTTTCGTTTACTATATTTAGAAAGATATGATTCTATCGACAGCTCGTTTGGTAGATTATTTGCTGAATCAATGCGCAGCTATCTATTTGGCTTTTTCTGAAATTATTCAAAAATCCCCAAGGCCCTGCAAGTGTTTTGATGCAGCCCCAATGGAAACAGTTTTTTTCCTGTAAAATGATATTAACGTTCTCAGTACTTCTAAGAGGATATTCCCATACGATCAAAATACAAATAAATACGAATTTTATCATTTTAAAAATAATTTTAGCTAAAGATACAGAATCAGCTGTATATGTCCTCCTTTCATCAGTTACTTCTGCAATGGTATGTAATGTTTTCATTATTTGCGGTAGTTGAGTATGCAATGCGTGAATTGAATTCCAATTTGATGACCATCTCGTATCAGAATGACCCTTCAAAGTAAATTTTAAATTTGATAAAGTTTGCCAACGTTCAATCGATCCGGAAAAATATTTAAAATATTTTGCACTGTGTCGAAAAACGTAGTAGTCATTTCTAGTGTTACATGAGACGTATGCACTCCAACAAAATTTAGTTAGCAAGCTCTACTAGTTTAAAATCTGGCAGGTTCATTCAGTTGTAAGATTCGCGCTTGAACACCTTGATATTTACCCGCCATGTTTTACCCCTTATATTTAGGGTCTGGTACAAATTTTGTGTGCAAAGTTAGGGGCGCCACGCCGTTTCTAATCTGTGTTTTTCCCCCCGGAGTCGATTAGAAACGGCCTGTTGTAATCAAGTGTAAGTTTTTTTATGTGAGGTATAATCATGAACTAATTTTTTGTGCGTGTGCCCCAGCGGCCAGCAGGCTTTGGGCCTGCAAAGTGCGCCCCCTTGAGGGTTGCGCCCCTGGCAGCCGCCCGCCTGGCTAGCCCCTAGCTACAACGCTGGGACTTATGGTTCAGGAGTGGAAATTGGTTGAAACAAAATCTGTGGAGGCATTAGAAGCCCATGTCCGGGAGTTATGGGATTCCTTCCGCAGACGGCCTAAAATAAGCGAAAACTTATTCGCATCAGAGAATCGCCGAGTACAGGAAGTGACGAAAAATTCAGGGGGTTGACGAAACAAAATATAAAAAATCTAAAGACTTTCATGTGTTTATTTTTTCACCCCTTTCCTCGCGACTGCATACAGAGACAAAGACGAATCACATTCCGTTGCAGCTAATAAACAATTGGTAGAATTATGTCAGCGCAAATATTATCACTGTCAAATTTTGCAGATCATATTAATTTCACTAATAAAATCCACTCATTTCCGAAGAAATGAAGAAAATATGAACTTTGGAAGCTAGTCTGGTGGTCTGACTATTGAATAAATAGTGTTAATGACAGAAAGAAGCAAGGATTAACAATTCCCTTTTTAAATTCTCTTATCCTTTCCCAGCCCAGAAAAGCATACCTCGCTGAAATTACCCGAGAAAGGGTTAACGGAGAAAGGTGACTCCGGTTTTCGAAAAACTATGCCGCATCCAATGACATTTTTAAAAATTGAATACAGTGGCGTAGCCAGGTTTCGGGCCTAGGGTGCACCGGGGGGGGGGGAAGGTTTAGGGGGCTCCGACTCATGTATTCAGCAGTTTATTAAACATACTGTTACATACTTGTACTGTATTATTTTTCTCGTTTTATATTATCCAAACTTGTAGAATTTATTGTTGATAATGAAGTTATGACATTGATTTACGCACGTATTTGAGACTTTAGCGCGGGAACATTCACATATTTAGGGTAGCCAGTACAAAGGGAACGGGGGGGAGGGCATTCGCCCCCACTGCTCCCCCCTGGCTACGCTTCTCAATATATGTCCAGAACACAATAATCGTCAGAAGACTACGGTAAATAAATAACTGGATACTTTTTCGGCCCGAGCCGTATGATTTACTTTCACTCGTACACCCACTTGCTGAGAAACCCTCTTTCTATAGCATCAATACTGTTTTTCACAGCATATTATTTCTTTGAGAACTAGCAGTTTGAATAGAAGGCCTATCTAAGACATTTCGATGATACGTATCACTCGCGGATCACCAAAATATCATACCTAGAATGTGACTTGATATCCTGGTGGTAAAACGAGAGATTTGTTTCGAGCATAGGGATTTTACCTCTCGGGAGATTTTGCCATACTCAATGTTAGACCAAAAATATTCAGCTAGTGAGACGTGTTTTATACGTGTTTTTTGAAGTATTTATTCGCTGTGAATAGATTGGCTTAAGGAGAAATAAGGATTCAAGGATTCTAATTTGGTATTAGGCATCATTATTGAATGCCTGTAATATAATAAACAGTACCGGGTCCGTTGATATAAAGAGGCTGTACTCGAGGTTCATTTTCACAGTCATCTTGAAATTACTTGAGAGCATAAAAAGTCAACCACTGAGCGTCGAACCTGGGAAATTTTTAAATACGCCTTTCGAGGCAGTCTTAACCACACGGCTACCGCGCCGCTTTTACAGAGTGGGTCACTCGTGAGCTCAAATATGAATTTCGAGAGCGAAAATCACAAAAGTCGGAGGCCTCATCGTCGCGTCGCAACCGCATGAGCGCGAATAACCTTCGGTGCATTCCGATGGGGTTTTCGTCTCCCGTGTTTTACTCCGTCCCCGTCGATTCTTTCGTTCAGTAACTCATACCCCACCGTCGTCTCATGACAAGTGAAGCTAACCCAGCAAAAGACGCAGTCCGCAGGTGGTGCCAATTTTCAAAACTTTTCTGGCCATGCCCCATTCTACGGTTTGTAGAATTGGGCAAAGTGGATGCACTCAGAGTTTTGGAAACGATAGTACATCATTCCACTGAAATGTAGATGCCCACACGCCCCATTGTAATGATTTGATTGAATGGGGCCGGGTCGGAAAAAAATTAAGAGGATTGGCACACGAGGCTAGATGCGGCCTTTGCCTTTACGTCACCGAGAGACGACGAGGACGGACGTGGATGCGACAGGGCCAGCGGAATTAGAGTCAAATAAACTCCGAGAGCAAAATCCCTAGCGGAAGGAATGCATTGAGGAAACTCACATCCACGCACACGTTGGGCCGATCGGAGGGCTCCGTCACGAGGTTCTTCCTAGATTCAGATTTGGACTCTCCGTGAGTGTCCAACTAGGAGCGACTCCTTAGCCGAGTTGGTTAATTTCGTGTGCCGAAGTTGATGTGCTATTCTGGCAGGGTTCGAATCATTAGTCATGGTATTTTTTATCTTGTAGATAAAAAAGATGCATTCTTAATGTCAACACAATTTGGGGTAAAAGAGCTGATATGCGTATTTATTTCCACGTGTTCCTTATAGCGTACTATGGTTCGCACACCAAGTGACAGATTAACAAATTTGGGGGCCTGTAAGCAGTACGAGCAACGGGGCCCACGTTAATAAACAAGTCGCAAGAGTAGAAAAGGGAAAACAATTCTCAGGGCCCCCCGGGGCCCATAGGCCACTGCCCACTTATGCCTTATTGTTAATCTGGCTCTGCGCACACCAACTGAAAGGAAAGCGTTCGTTCTTTAAACCACCTTACTTCCCACATTTTTACGTGACCCAGTACTAGAAGTTTGAAGATAAAAAATATCAATTGAATTACAAACCTTTTCAAACTCTAGGGTTTATCAAAATGATCGCAACTACGAATGCATTTTGTTATTTATAGAGGATTGCAGACACTAGGTATGAGTAGATATTTCACTGCAAGGACACAAAGATGCAACCACTGCCACTTCCAACGCTTTTTTCCTCTCCGTGAATGAAATCTGTTTAGAAATAAATGTGGTAACGTAGATAGCCATTATTATTATAAATTAAGCCGTAAATAAAAAGAACCGCATTATCTCTTTCTTTTGTCAACTGTATAAATTGTGTTGACATTAAGAATGCATCTTTTTTATCTACAAGATAAAAAAATAAGCTGACTAATGATTCGAACCCTGCCAGAATCGCACATCAACTTCGTCACACGGAATTAACCAACTCGGCTACGGAGCCGCTTCCTAGGAAGAACCTCGCGATGGAGCCCGAAAGAAAAGACTCCGATCGGCCCAACGTGTGCGTGGATGTGAGTTTCCTCAATGCATTCCTTCCGCTAGGGATTTTGCTCTCGGAGTTTATTTGACTCTAATTCCGCTGGCCCTGTCGCATCCACGTCCGTCCTCGTCGGCTCTCGGTGACGTAAAGGCAATGGCCGCAGCTAGCCTCGTGTGCCAATCCTCTTAATTTTTTCCGACCCGGCCCCATTCAATCAAATCAGTGCAATGGGGCGTGTGGACATCTACATTTCAGTGGAAACGATAGTACATACATATATGAATATGCAATTTCATTGTTCTTATTATGAATGCTCCCATAGGTACTTTTGATAATGTAATTTTTAAATGTGTATGAAAAAATACCCAATTACAGGGGTGAGCAGTGCAAACCAAATAAAATTGGGAAACCAAAATCATCCTCTCAACTAATATCAAAAGAGTCAATTGAAAATTACTGGTCACAATTCACAAAGGTATTACCAGGAAATAGAGAGAAGATTTGGGATGCCCTCCTGGTTGGATTGCAGAAATATTATCTGCTATTGCAAGGTATGTGCTGCGTGAATTTCTGAAATGCGTTGTGAAAACCTACTTGCAACCCCAAGTGTTAAGATGTATACTAGGGCTACCTATTAGAATAAAATCAATGGTCTGCGAGTTTACTTCGTAGAATGAATGCATTTTAGTTAAAATGAGAACTTGGTTATATTCTACACAATTTTATTAAGAGCACGACCGGTTTCGACCTTTTCAGGTCATTCTCAAGTGTTACCTATTAGAAGTCTACATTTAACACTGGTTTATTTCTTCTGTTCAGTGCACAGTCATTACACCAATGAAGCCGTAGCTGTACACTTGACTAAATACAACTGCTAGGCTCCGTAGACTTATCAGACTAAAAAAAATGCTGCCAACCTTTCTTCTATTGGCCGGCACTACCAACCAACTTATTTTAAAACTACCTACTCTTTCGATTCATACTTACTACATTTGCAGCATATGTTTCCCTCAGATTATAAATAGTATGATTTTATTGATTTTGGTCTGTGTTTATGCTGAAGATGTGTGCCCAAGTAGCAATGTCTTATGTAAAGAGTACACATTTTAAAATGTGTTGTAAGAATATTTTTAAATTATTTAAAAATTATTTTGAAAACATATTATCTCTCTTTTAAGGCTTTTAAAATGTTTGTTTCATATTTCAATATGATTTTAACAAGTTTCAATTATGTTTAACTCTTAAACAAGCTATAAATTATTATTTTAAAATTGTTTTTTAAAAAATCTCTCCACTGACTCTTCCCTGCCTTCTCAAAATAAAAAATGATAGTTTACATTTAAATAATATGAGTGTAAAATTACGCGATGGTATTCTTTAGTATATTAAATTTATCTACCTTGTATCTACCTAACGACAGTGTATCTATCTCGGATGATAGGCTATCCTACGGTTCTATGCGCATATTCTAGCACTTGAAATCGAAAAGTCCGCTTCAAGAAAGTCTTACCTACCTGGCCACTTCCGAGGGTTAATATGTAACTTCGAGAACTAATTTTTAAATGGAAATTCCATGATAGTCTGAGGAAATACAATTACATCTTTATAACAGTAATATGGCATTCATTAATTGAAACCTATATTGCCACATAGTATGAATATAAATGCAATATTACTGAGAATAAACAATATTTTTCCAAATCCCTCACGTTTGTTCACATTTCTTAAGACGTAACTAACTTGCGGAAATGTTGAAAGGAGAAAATTGTTGAATGTACCAATAAACACTGAAATAATTTAATGTATAATGGAAATTAACAACTTAAAGCTCTCAGTGAAGTGTTTACTGACTGAACTAAAGTCTCTCCGATTCGTTTGCAACTTTCTCATTTTTGCCAAAATTTCGGGCGAAGGATGAAGGTTATACCGGTTGAGAACCGCAACCGACTAACTTTGTCATCATTAACTAAATTAATTTATCCCTTTGGAGCGTATCGCCCGATATATTAGTTGTCACTTCGATATGCCATGCCAATTTATGCCATGGCTAGTCCCAGTATTTTAAAAATACGCAAAATATAATTCACTGGGAAAATAAATCCAATTCCGCTTTGATCGGTTATTTTATTTTCAGCTGTAGGTCACCTCACTCTATTTGAAGCAACGAGAATTCTTATACTGGTATATTTTAACACTGATATGAATACAATTATATGTACCTACGCATATTTTAATGAGGGTTTTAAAATGATTTCAAAATAAATTTCCAATTATTTCAAAATAGTTTTTTATTCGTTTAAAATAATTTTGTAATAAAATTAACATAATATTTAACTATCAAATATTTAAAAAAAAACTTTTCATGCAAAAAATATCTCAGTCAGTACAGTCGAGCACCCCTAATCCGGAAATCCCTAATCCGGCAATATTTCAAAGGCGTGGGTACTTCACGGAAAACAGAAACTTTTTTGCCGAATCACTGCTTCGTATTTACTTAAACTGTAACACACTATTAACAAAAACTATCTAATTTAAGAGTGAGTGTTAGAAGACTTTTTGCATACATTGTTGTCTATATTAATTGTTTTGTGCAACGAAGGTCATCTTCATTCAGCAAATTGAAGGTATATTGCATCGTTGCTGAGACGTGGGTGTGTGGAGCCTCGGAGATGGACAGTACAGGTCTTAATCCGATGTCCCACGGTCCAATTTGGATCCAATTGGTGATATGTATTCCGTTGGATCTTCGACAACCTATGACAATAAGAAGCAGAAAATCCTCAAATTTTTCTGTGAAAGTGACACTAAGAAAGGGATGGCGATAAGAAAAACCACGACAGAAGGGTCTAGTGCCGTTTTAGATCGCGTAATTATATGCAGTGGTTTCGACTACATCGAAGTGAATGGACGACGGTCCCGACGGTGCCGGATTAAGGGTGCTCAACTGTACTTCCTACATGTGCTCCTCTATGTTATCAACAAAATGAGATGACAGGATAGAGAACTTTAAAAGAAAAATACCTCATACATTATTTTAAAATCTTGAAAAAGTCATGAATTTACCCATCATATGACATTTTGATTTTAAAATTATTTGAAATAATTTTAAAGTAACTTTTACTATTCTTTTGCTACTTGGGTGATAATGCTCCTTGAAAAAACTTAATTTTTATCTATTATTCGTGCCCCTGATCGTTTTTTTGTAATATAAATGCTACTGTTGGAAGTCAATCCCATTCTAAGGCTGCTGCTTTTTCATTTCATTCAACTCAGTCTACCTGTCTCTGTCAGTTCAATTGCAACGACAAATTCACACAGAGTTTCATCACAAAATGGTGCCGTGCCCAGGATATTATTGACTTAGGCAGACTATTACATTTAGGTAACAATATTAGTGTGGGATCTTTCAATTTATTCTTTGTCTATGAAAAGCCAGTTTGCTATCATTACTAATACTGTACTTGTATTCTTACTTGAGCTGATGAAGCATCCTTTTCAATTATAATTACTTCTTTCTCATATTTAATAAGATCTATCATGATATAACATATTGATCTGTATATTAGGTAGATCAAGATTTAATGATAATAGATTAATCTGTATGCTCCCTTACAAATATTTTTTGTCCTTTTTGAGTCCAAAGGGACTAGTCACTAATTGGATCCATTGCCAAGTTCTAGGGCACTAGCCCCTTTTGAGGGTCAATATGTGTCATTTTAGACCCTACATGGGTGTACTAGTCCCACAAAACTGTGAATGGTACTGGTCGAAAATGGGTTCCCAATTGATGACGTAGGTACTGGTCCCGAGTCCAGAAATAATTACAGTACTTCTCCCTAGTAAGCCCCTAGATTGATGAAATTTTTATTTACGGGGGCAAAATTGTAACCATCGAAATAATTTACGTTCTTGGTTTACACTTGGTTACTAATAATTTACTTTAATAATTCCCAAAATAAAAATGTTGTTCAATTAAACTCTTGCCGTTACTACAGGATTACCTTGTCAACACATAACATATTGATTCATACTGCCGATTCTTTGATGTCAACTACCTACCCGACCTATCTTATGCCTACCTACGTCATGTCTAACTCACAACTAAGGGTGACGCTTCCAAGAAAGTCATATCTGGTCATTCCCGTGCATCGAAGTAACTGCGAGAACTAATTTTTAAATATCAAATTCGTGATAGTTTGAGGAAATACCATCCAATCACAATAACAGCTATCAGGCATTAATTAATTGAAACCTATGTTGCCTCATAGGATGAATATAAATGCAGTATTACTGACGAAAAGTAATTTCCATAGACTGGAAATATTCCCCTAAAGTACGTCTAATATTTTCCGTGAGCTCTCAGGGTTTCCAGTTATCTAAAATGCATTTTTCCCAAGCTGTAAGGAAAAATTGCTATTTCTGTGATTTGTATCGGACAAAGTTTTTAATACACTTCCTGAGCATTTTTCCGATGAATTGTTTGACACATCATCGAGACAACCTATGTCTGTGTTTAAGGATATTTCTATATACCAGGGACAATGAAGAAGGTTTTGTTAACCTATAATGAGCAATTTTCTAACGTATAGGGGAAATTTTGCGATAACCCATAAACCTTCAAGTTTTAAATAAACTAATCCCACAACGGACTGGTCCAAAACGGTTCCAAAATATGGCGAGAATTTCTGCTTGAAATGCGGTGGGGACTCATTCCGGGAGGGTTCGAAGTTTGTGAGATTACAGATCGTCTCTGGCAGTGTGGGGAGACTATGGAAAGACCCAGTGGGTCGCGAACGGTACTGGTCTGCGAGAGTGCCGTGGCCATTGGGACTGGTCCGGGGAAGTCCGTGGCCATGGAACCCGTCCCATAGGAGTCCTACCCAACTCCTATCAACTGTTAGCAGAGAAAAGGACTCGAAAGGGACTAAAAATATTTGTAAGGGCTTGTAAAACTTAATGATAATTTTAGGGCTAAATGTGTGATTAATAATAATTCTATCTTTTCATTTTTGTCTTAGACCGGCATAAGCTTGTAGAAGATACTACAAAACTGAGACGCCAGAATTCTGAGCTGAGGCAACTTCTTCATCGCTACATAAGTTCAAATGTAAGAAAAAGCCTTGTACCATAAATATGAACTCTTCCGACCTTCCCACTGTGCTTCTGAATTTAAGTGTGTCAATTCTTACTAGTTTCATAGATGTCCATTACTGGAGCATCAGGTCGTTATTCTTTCATGAACCAATCATATTCCTAACCCTGCTATATTTAACAAAAGCACTTTTCAAATATCTCATACCCATTGTATTTAGCCCATACTTATATTCTTATCTTGGAACGTGGAAGTTCCACTGACATATGCACAATAAAGTGGGGAGTAAAGTAGGGCATAAATTCTTCACGGGTTTCCATCTTGGTTAGTGGCGCCATCTTCTCCTCTGCCGACGTTTCGAAGGATGACTTATCCTTGGTGCCGGGTGTCGAGGTGCTGTGTTTATATAGGAAGTCCCTCAGGTCACTTTTCCCACATTTTCAGGATTGGGTTCCAGGTACTACTCAAGTGGAACCCTTCGTCTCTGTTGAGGTTATGACTCTCAATACAGATTTCTATTGCTTCCTTCGGTCCCAATATCCTTTAGAGTGGCTGAGCAGTATCGTCTCTTTCCACCGGATAGTATGGTTGAGGTTAATAGCATGTTCTGCGACTGCCAACTTTTGACAACCGCAGTTTGACACAGCCGAAGGTGCCGTTGGTGTTCCTTTATTCTGGTTTTGATGGTTCGACCAGTCTCGCCAATGTACACCTGTCCGCACTCACAGGGTATCCGGTAAACACCAGGCACCTTCAGGCCGGCTGGGGAGTAAAAAAGTTCAAACAGGATTTTGATTATATTGCTGAATATTAATTTGGTGTGAAAAGTTTCAGGGGACAATCATTTTGAAACTAGAAAATTACTTAAATGCATAAAAAGTACCGCACAAATTGTTTCCTATGGGAGACTTAACTGATATCAAACTTTCGTTTTTTCTTGCAGGCTGCAGGAAAAGAAAAATCTTCAAAAAATCAATGAATGTGGCAGTGTGGCAGCATTTGCCTCAGAGTGCCTTGCCTCCTTGTCCACGAACCAATAAATAAGCAGCCTTATTTTCTTTTGTAACATTTACCTGTCTTTCCAAATAGGAAATAAATCACGGTCTGGCTTTTTTATCCTCTTAATGAAATGAAACTTCTTTTCTCAATCAGGGCAAGTTTCTCACAACTTTGTACACTAGGGCATATGCCATTACAAATTGTTATCTTTATGTTCTTGAACTATGAATAAAGGAAATATCAGTAGAAATCATTGTGAGAATCATTTTGTTGTTTGTCTTATCTTCCCTTAATTGTATGGGTTTATGCATACCATGAGCCAGTTGATGAAACTAGTTTTGCTTTTTGATCTGGATATGAGAGCACTCTCACAATACCCTGACGGCTGATACGCGGATATATTGATCCCAAAAACTATTAGCCGAAGTTAGGTTTTCATTGGCCGAAAAAGAAGAAGAAATGTCTCGACTTACACTCGAGTATAAATGGTATCCATCAGGGACATGTTGAAAATCGAACACGACGAAACTTCCCTTAACGGACACCTCCCAAATAAAGGAATTTTTCAATCCACGGACATCGATAATTATGGACCTAAGCCCGCCAAATAGTGGATACACTGAATGACGGACACCGACTGAAGCTCTCTTCCTCTTTTCTTTGAGGAAAAGTACCTCTCTTTACGGACAGCATTGTTCACATTGTTCAGAGGTATACTTATTATTCTTTACGGTAGCCTACCGTAGCGTAGCGTCGCACAGTGATCGGAAAAAGCTGGCCGAAATTCCAAAATGGCTTTTTTTGAGATATGAACTTGAAACTTCGCATGATAACTCAAAAACGATTCATGTATCTGGAATAGCACTTCATTTGGCATAGTTTTCACCCGTTCTGAGATAGAGAGGCTCAAACATGAGCAAATTTCCAGAAAAATGCCCGTCTTCAGTTTTCTCGGAAAATCTTCCGACTTATTTGATGGTGAAGTTTAAGGAGGATTTTTATGGAATAAAAAACGATATTATCTGTTAGCATGGTATTTTGTATTTACAATTCCGTAGTTTTAAAGAATAGCTTCGATACAATCTTGCTGTGCCGTTACAAAATGGCGGACGCTGTTTTTAGACCAAATTTTACATTATGTAGGAGATTCAAATGGGTTTTTGGCAAAGTGACTTACATTAGAGCATTATTTTAAGACTTCTTAAGGCTTATATGCAGTTAACTTTGAAAAATGTTTGCGACGCCGGAAATAAATTTAATATTTCGATCGCGGGTCGGGGTTCAGCTCAGCGCGCCGGGAGCTGGATTTGCCGCGACGCGGTAAGGTTATTGAAGTGGTATGGATTTTAACGCTCAGCATTCGCCATTTTTTAAGGTGTGATTGTTGCCACCGATCCCCAAGGAGTCTTTAATGAAGATACGGGAGGATTTTCAGTCGAGGTAAGTGCACGCACAATGGAAGTTAAGTTAGTTTTCTTTGGATACGTTCGGGAATCATGCCTTATATTCAAAGCGTTCGAACCTTGAAAAAGTGAGTAGTGTTCCTGAGACCCATACAGAAAAACCTTCCAGAAAGACACCAGCTGTGACACAAAAACCTTCCCTCCTCCCCCATCCTGAACCCCTAGGATTCAAGTGCGAAAATTGTCGTTTTATGACATCACGGAGCCTTTAACGGTATTAACCTGGCATTTCCAGGGAAACTTCCCCTAATTTTTTTAAGATATACATTGTACACTCAGTCCTAGTCTGACTGTGGTGAAGGAAAGTTGAGTTCTCATGACTGCCGAGAATTTGTGACAGAGGTTTGAATTAGTTTGTAAATAATGTAATCACTTTTGCCTTCATTACCTGGTGACCGTCAGTGTAAGTCAGTCATTCAAAAGCGGTGATAAGGAACAGCCATCGACCTACAGACCGATATCTCTCACATCTATCTCTTGCAAAGTCCTTGAACATATAATTGTAATTTCAGTTATGAGACACCTCGATATGCAGAACTTGTTAACAAAAACGCAACACGGATTCAGAAAGGGAAGATCTTGCGAAACTCAATTAGCACTTTTTGCCCACAATATTTTAGTCTCGGGTGAATATAACGTTCCAGTTGATACAATTTTTCTTGAATTTAAAAAGGTATTTGATAAAGTTTCCCACAGTAAACTACTCATGAAATGAAAATCCTACGGTTTAGACGACGACGTAATTTCCTGGATTAGAGAATTCTTAATCAATCGCGTGCAAAGGGTTGTATTTGATGGCGCTATCTCTAATGAAGTAAAAGTCACATCGGGTGTCACGCAGGGAAGTGTCATAGGCCCAATTCTGTTCCTTTTGTACATAAACGACATCGGTGAAACAGTTGAGAGTACGCTTAGATTACTTGCAGACGACGCAGTGGTGTATAGAGAAATTCATAGCCTTAATGATTAGGAAGAGCTAACCAAGGATCTCGAGGCAATACAGGAGTGGTGCGATGCGTGGCAGCTAGAATTAAACCTGAAAAAATGCGTTTTTATGAATTACTGGAAAAGTAAAAACGCTCCTTGTAACAGCTATTACATAAAAAACAGCAAATTAGGGACTGTAGAATCGGTTAAATACCTCGGAGTTAAACTGACTAATGATCTCTCGTGGAGTAAACATATTCGAGAAATTACCGGTCAAACTAATCGTAAATTGGGATTTGTTAAAAGAGTACTTGGCAAGTTCGACGATAAAGTTAGGGAAATCAGCTACTTCTCCCTCGTTAGACACCACTTGGAATATGCTGCCAGTATTTGGGATCCTTATGAGATAGGCTTGGAAACTGAGTTAGAACGCGTGCAGCGAAGATTGGCAAGATATGATAATCTCGTTAGTGTTACTGACCTTTTGCAGCAACTGGGATGGGAAAAGCTTTCAGATCGTCAATTAAAATTTAGACTCAATCTATTATGTAAGTTCCAAACCGGTCTATTCTCTGACGACGTTGATAATATTTTACGAAATCCGACATAATACGGTAGATCAGATCATGAGAATAAAATTAGGGAACTAGACTGCAGAACGGTCAGATTTAAAATGTCATTTTTCCTACGACCGATAAGGGACCATAACAGCTGCCAATGAGACTTTTATCTTGGTTTTTCGTTAGGTAGTGTAGCTCTAAGTAGTAGTAGTACTCCCTAATACTTGAATCCTTATCTGTTACCTAGTACTAACAGCACGCCGTGCATGTTTTCTACATGGGTCTTGAGTATCTGTCCATTTGTGTGATTGCAGGGTACATATATATTAATGGTCCCTCTACATTGTGATAATATCTGTAGTGTAGTAGTGCATGCTTGTGAGGCTTCGCCTCGTGACAAGCATTAGCAATTTATGCTAGTGCATAATTAGTCGTAGTTACACTAACTTTAGGGTATAGTGTAATGCATGTTGGTGAATACTCACCCCCTGCCACATACCTCTGAGGTGGTTTGCAGGGTATTTTGTAGATGTAGATGTAGTGGTGTTTTTTTGTTCATACATCTGACCTTTATTTCAGGTATGCTATGTGTTTTTTTTCTTTTGTTAAGCCTCGAATACTTTATTAATACTTGAATTATACCGTCCGATATTTTTTTTCTTAATACTTCGTAATGTGTTTTAAAACATTTTACTTATATTACTCATGTTTGTGATACATATACCGCGCGCTCGTCCTCGTGAACGAATTAGGAGTAGTAATCGGCTTGCCTCTGGTTCTATCAATGTAAAATCTATTCTTCGGACTTTTACGCAGGCTTCTTCCGCCATTGAATTGGAATTGCCTCCTCACGAGGTTAAAAGACCTGACATCCGTAAAATAATAATGGAATCGGGGAAAAAATCAGTGACTCACGGAATCTATTAATTTTCCAGGACTTTTTATTCAGCACTTGCCCGGAACTTCTACAAGGGCCGGCTTGTATTTTTTTATAAATAAATCCTTACCCAATATTTAAGCTCAATAATTGTCCAACCTTTAGCTTGTGTGACAAAATGTCATAATTAATTTACCAGGCACTCCCGGGTGGCCAGAAAAACAATTTCACACTTCAAGTGATAGATCACGAAGAAGAAAAATTCAAACCTTAAAAACTTCTTTCACTACTGCTGAGCTTGCTATCGTAGCATCTATGACTTTGAGAAAGGAGGGAGATACTGCAGCGCCTAAGCTAGTTACGGAAATAACAATAACGACACCTATTTGGGCGAAGATTGACTGTCATTGATAATTTTCTGACATTAATTGACTGAGTTGACCAAGAGTCAGCATAGGTCTCTCCGTAGCACAGCTCTGAGCCATGGCCACGAATTATATCCCAACTATGACAGAATAGTACAAGCAAAGTTGGCGGCTTACCCTGAAGGAGTAACAAGAACTGAGACTGTGAGCGAAGTCAACCTTCAAGCTCTTTTGAATCAAACTGCATCGCGAATCCTGGCCTGAGTATTCACCACTCAAGTATTCAAAGATGCTATAAAATGCACATTAATGTGTAAGTACGGCTTTGACGGAAGTTTGGGCCACTCCCAATATAAACAAATGTGGTACCGACTGACATTCTTCTTCCCGTAAAACTACATATTCCACCTAATTTTTGTTTTTAAAAAACTGGGATAAAGGAACGGGTTAGCCCGTGGGAATGTTAGGAGAGTTTGTAATTGTGGCCTAAAACGTAAGTTGGCTGAAATATACATGATGATCTATTTCTCGGAAACAACCTGCTGCAAACTATTGTATGATTCACAAAACATCCCAATCTCTGGTCCATCTTCTCGATTTTCCTCGTAGAAAATGTTCGCCATCAGGTCTGTATTTAATTCCTCATATCCTTTGCCTTTCCTGAAGTCGTCTAAAGTTCCAACCCTCTTCCTTCCTGTTCCACACTTCCCCAACTTTCTCCCCTCTATCACTCTCTTCAACATGCCCTCTCCTCTCAAAACATCCTCCATCCATCTCCTTCTCCAAACCTCTGCCACAAGCTTCTTCTCCTCTCTGACCATATCCAATATCTCCTCGTTCGTCTTACTCGCCACCCAACTCACCTTCTCCATCCTTCTCTAAACCCACATCTCAAAAGCCTCATGTCTACGTACACATCAGCGGCGAATATAGGCCATCAATTCGGCGCAGTGACGTATTTATGACCTCTGTGAGGCCCCAGGCTGAATCTAGAATGAGGCCCCCAATGTTATAGTATTGCAATATGGCAGCTTGATATAGACTTTTTCTTGCTTATAAAGACAGTTCATAATAAGTACAAATATCTATCACTATTAATACTCTGCTAGTAGGCGCCATGTTACTTACAACTATAATTACATTCATTATACTGCAATTCCAACTGTACCATAACTCTCGCGAGACCCCTAGCAGCGACCGCCGGGTACACCATATGGTATAATACGGTCCTGCTTCGGGGGAGGGGGGGGGGCAAGACCGGGTAGCTAGCTACAACCGGCCGGCTGTAGTTTAGGTATCCACGTAGGCGCCTCCCGCCGTGGCCTTATATTTAGGGGGCCCCCTGCGCCCCCCCTTCCCCTCCCCTTATATATACGCCACTGACGTACATCCTCTCTTTGCAATTACCAAGTTTCCGACTCAAACACCGCCACGTTCCATGTCAGAGTTTTCACGAATAGTACTACATAATTTATCATACAAATTGCTATAAAATCATTCAACAGCATAATATACTTGATTAGGGTAACTATTTAGTGTATCTGGAATCTTTGGGTATTGAAGTAGAAGGAAAATCCACATACCACACAGCTCGTATGTGTCCGCATACGAGCTGTGTGTTCTCACACATGTATCCGCCCTAACGAACGCGTCTCAACTGACTATTTAACGCTTGCTTTGAATTAATTCAAGGGCGTAGCTCGTAGGTGACGTTGATCGAGCGAGCCTTTGATTGACAGTGACAGAGACAAACGGACCGTGATAACCATGAGAGTACTGAAGAACGTCGCAAAATGGCGGTGCCTACTTTTGAGTAGCTCCTCTGAGAGATTTGAATCGATTACTAGGTACGTCACGGCCGAAGTGCAGCGCTCATCGCCTCTTCCACTAGAGTTTTCAGTGATTCGTCCGTATTTTTTCTCGTTTACGTATGTCGTAATTTCAAGCCTTCCAGCTACTTAAATCCTTTTGGATCGATCTCTTTTTAAGCTTAAATTATGTATGAGGAGAGCTTGTTTCAATGATTCATTTCGAAATGGATTATAGTTGAGCGGAGATTTGCATAGCGGCAGAATGCGGTCGATATGACAGTTTGACTCGGCTACTGTACAATGACGTCTTGGCCATTTTTCCTTTAGAGAATGTAAAATACGAATTTGGATTATGCCTAAGAAATAAACTATTAGTTATAAACTTAGGCTCACAGGGGTCTATGCATGATTTTATGTCAGGCGAGGAATTCTTGGGTGAATTTTAGATTGATGAGGCATTTTTTGTAGATTTTACCGTGTAAATGTTGACAAATATTTCGTAGCATTGAGGAAACATTCCAGACTTAATTTTTTGTGGTATTTAGTTATTCTATCACAGGCGTTGATTCAGTTTAGTTCGCAAGGCATGTTCTTATCGCGGTAGCTCTAACTTTCGCATGCATTTCTTGTCGCGCATTAAGCTCTTACGAATCTTTTCTACAGCGTCTTTGGCGTGGGTCAAACAGTTCTCACATTCATTGGTGCACATCCCCCCTTGGGCCCACCCCCCCCCGTCTAAAATATGTCTTATCTACCCTCTAATTTCCTTAAATCTCGGGTCTCCCCCTCCCCGCCCCCACGCGTCAATTTTTGTGACGCACTTGGCGTCATGACCCTCTGTTGTGGGAACCACTGTCCACATTCAGGTAGAATTAAAAGAAAGACTAGGTACCAGTAGGCCTGGGCGATAAATCGATATATCGTAAAATACCGCGATATTTTAATATATCGCCAATCCGATTTTGAGTTTTTAAAATTGACGATATATCGTTGCTCGATAAATATTGTCTTATCGTGCCCCGATATTTTATCGGGGAATGATAAGATATCGGGGCACGATAAATATCGTGATCACGATAAATATCGCGATAAAATATCATGATATCGCCTCCCGATAAAATATCACGATATCGCACCCCGATAAAATATCACGATAAATATCACTATAAAAGATCGTGATATTGCTCTCCTTGCTGAGTTTGTTTCGGTATATTTAGATCAGTGGGCAATATATACTCTTATGTACAAACAGTTGTTTTCAGTTCCTTCCAAAATTTGAACAAGACGTCACCTATAAACTATCGGACCACTGAAATTGAAAGAGAGAGAACTGCTGAGAATTTGAATTAGCAGATATCAGAATAGTAAGTTTTCAAACGTGCTTGCTCCAGCTTAAGCGAAGGCCAACCCAACGGCTGTCTTTTTCCGACACGATTAACCGGCGCAATATCACGATAATTCATCGGGCGCATTTGCGCAATATTTGAACGAGCGCAATATCACCATCTTTTATCGTGATATTTATCGTGATAATATATCGTGATATTTTATCGGGGCGCGATATCGTGATATTTTATCGGGACGCGATATCATGATATTTTATCGCGATGTTTATCGTGATAGTTATCGTGCCCCGATATCTTATCGTGCCCCGATAAAATATCGGGGCACAATAAGACGATATTTATCGTCGCGATATGAGTTATCGATATCGCCACCTGACAATATGCTAAAATTATCGTATCCCGATATTGAATTATCAATATCGCCCAGGCCTAGGTACCAGTTGTAGTCGTTGCCATGGTGCGATTTCCTGCCGTTATTTTGCACGAATTACTTCCAGACTGTTGTATGTGCATCAAATATGATGGTGGAAAATTTCGGTCAAGTTCGTAAAACGTCCACGGACGCTATATTATCTTCACTATCCATCAGCAGTTTCTCCCATCATATACTTCAATCAGACATAAAACTAATTTACAGCATCATTAATTCCTACGTAGACAGTCCCGATCTTATTTCTACCATCAATATCAGAGTACCTTCTCGTCCTACCCGAACTAACTCACTACTCCACATGCCCTCACCCAGATTATCATTAATTAAACGTTCTCTTTTCTTCCGTCTCTCCTCCCTAATAAATTCTCTCCCTACTGACATTGACCCCTTTTCTCTATCCCCTAAAAATTTCACTGACTTGGCCTCAACTCATATTTTCGGAAAAAAAACTATAAAATATAGTCATTAATCTGCAAATTGCTTTCATCTTGGCTTTGCTGTTTTTGTTATTGTTTGATTTTTAGTTGTTAACGTGTGTCTCTTTGTGATTTTTATAAGTGCACTTTAAATTGGCAACATTGCTGTTTGTTACCATTTTCTTTAAAATAAAAATAAATAAAATAAAAATGGACAAAATCGGACCATGGTTTGGAATTTTTTTTTCCAAACTGAAAAATCACTATTACTCCATTAATATGAAATATATTGCATTCATTTTCATGTATTATACCTACTTCCTTAGACTACTTCCAAAAAATTTGTTGAAAGAATTTTTAATAACACCAACCAAGGGGAGGAAGAAATGGGGGTTTACGGACAAAAAGCAATCATTACGTCACTTCTTATAATAAGACACTGGATTCGTTCAAAGTTACTGTAGATATTTCTAAAATAGATCTTAAACTTTTGTCTGAAACAATTTTTGATGCGACTAACCCTTTTAACTGCGCAAGGGGCGAGAGCAAAATGAGTCAAAACATATATATTTTTTTTTTAAACTTCGAAATCTACGCCATGTGTCTCCAGGCTGGGCCTAAAATGATTTTTTATGTAGAATTGTTTTGTACGGAAGTGTCTGAAAAATAATCACTAGAGGTATTGCCCACAACTCCGAAATGCATTTCACTCCATTGGGTTTCAAATTATTTCCATTTCTCGAAAGCAACGAGGTTAACCTCACTCCACTCATGGTGAGGCTCTTTAGCTCCGCCCCTAGCCGAGCGTAAACGAGGCATTCCTTGAGGCGTAGAAAAGAGGAAAAAGAGTCGTCCGTTACCTCTCTTGCGGTCCGATAACTCGGGCACGACCTGAGGCAATAAGATTTTCATTCTTTCGATCGAGAGCAAAGTGAGTGGCGTCCACTTGTTGGAGAGATTTGCGTTCGTCAAATCGAAAATACTCGTTGGTTAACTCCCTGAAATATGTCTGAAGAAGATTCATTATTCTATTCGCTATCTTTCAGTTTTGGTGAAGATACCAATGGTTTTATAGCGTTGGTGTGGTATTTTCTGGGACGGCAACGCTTCTGAGGACGACGGAAGCAACTCGTCCGCCTTTTTGTAGTACTCGCCGGTATCTCCGGTGCATTGCAAGAAGCTTTCGATTCTGAATTGACATGAATCCCCAGTTCACCTGTGAAAATAAGCTCATCCCAAGAGGTTTTGTTATCGTGAATTGGAATACTGGTATGTAAGCTTTTTCCATGCCTGGAGGTCAGTGGCGTAGTTAGGTGGGGGCTAGGGGGGATGGGGGGGCTAGCCCCATTAAAAGCGCCCGAGGCGGTCCGCCCCGGGCGCACTTTTAATGGGGCGGTAATGTGGGGTCTGCTGTAGGCTATAATACTATTACATTTTAAATCTACAAAAGCATTCCTTTTGCTACAATGAGTTTTTTCTTAATGTTTTATTTGTCAAAACAGTGTAGCATTTGTGGCATATCACTTGTGTCACAAGTCTTGTGAGTCACTTCATATGTCATCACTTTTATCTATTTTTTTTCCTTTTTTAACATGCTATATGCATTTGCTTCTTTAAAAAAACATCTATTTTATATTGCTAACAGACTATCGTCCTAGATTCAGATGAAGCAAGCTAAAGAAAGTGGTGCTGATATCAGATTAAACTGTGTAGTTGTCATTGAAGAATTTGCCAACAAAAAGGCAAGAAAAGTTACTTTGTAGAAAGTTGTAGTTTTCATTTCAGAAATGAAAATGGTCTTTATTTATTTTTACACCTTTTTAATATTTTCCCCAGTATGTTATTTTTTGCTTTTTTGTTACCCACTGTCACTTAAAAAATGCGAGTATGTTTGGTGTGCATTTCAAGCATACTATATTTGAGCATGTGAAGGCTATGTCATAATGGCAAACTAGTTTTTTTTTCACCCCGACGATTCTGGTCGTCCGTATGCCCCTGAAATCCCGATAAGCCATTGGCTTGTCTTCAGGTTTTTCAAGGGCCAAACCACCAGAACTTGACGGAAACACCCATGCCCTGGACAAGTGAAAAACCGACCCAGGCGGGACTCGAACCCGCGACCCTCGGATTAGCAAGCGAGGACTTTATCCCGCTGCCACCGGGGCCGGCATTATATAAAACTTGAAGAATTTGGAACTTTGCCAAATGTATTTTCTTTGGGTCTGCCGGGCCGGGGCGCCAAACTCAAGGGCGCTAGCACTCTAGCTACGCCACTGCTGGAGGTAAAGTCTTTCGTGATATCATTTGATAGAAAAATGCACACAATACTTATGGTGAGTAAAGGGCCGTAATTAATTAAGAGTACGAATTCAATAGAGTTGATTATGATGCTCTCTTTCCACTCTTTGGTGAAAATGATTTGCTTACTACCTACCTACTGATTTCATGGCGATTTGAGTTTTTATGTCTTATAATTACTCAGTCGAAAAGAAGAAATGGTATCGATGGTGATTCAGGTCCTTCCATGCTATACTTCAGTTTACATTCTGGGAGGTCTAAAGAAAAAGCCCATCGAAGGTCGATCAATAAATTTGTGCATCAGATGATTATACCGCAAGGAATCATAGAACTCCTCTTTCCATTCCTTAACTGCACCATTAGGAGTCATTTCCTCTGATTAAAACAAAAACTATCGCGTGAATTGTACCTTCGACGTATTGAATCATTTCTTTTCACCCATTGGTAACACTGAGCAACCCTCACTTCCTTTAAGAAATAATTTCTCTAAGGAATCGGTTTCCAATACATCCCCCTCCCATTTCTCCCTGGGGGGGGGCAGAGTATCGACCAGTCCACTATAAGTAATAGTTTTTTAATTTAGCATTTTTTCCGCTCGTAGTGTAAACTTTTTTACGTTACTTCCAACACTAATACGTAAGACAGTAACAATAGATAAGGAGTTTTCATAGTACCTCCTGACTGAGATTAGCAAGCGTTTTAGGTAGATACTCGCAAATGTGTGAGCTAAGTCGTCAGAAAGTGAATCCTAGGTACCTTACAAAAATGAGGATCAAGTGACACTGTTACGCACGCATTAGCGGGATTGCGAGAAATTTTATTATTGGCATTTCCCAAAAAAAGTTCGCTTCTCCGAGCATTTCTCACCCGCTTTGCCGCCATCCGCTTTGCCGTATCCACAACCGCTTTGCCGTAGGTGCCGCCATCACTTTCCGAATGCCGCCCGCCACAACGGAGGTCAAATGCCGCCGAGCCCGCCATGGTGTCGAGGACAGATGTTGTTACGTAACTTTCCAGTTTCGAACCGAAAAAAGACATTAGTTTTCTAACAAATAGAATAACGGAAATACGACCGGAAGCAATTGAAAATGTATCTATGGAGTTACGCAATAATACGGTTCGCTGTACTGTTATGCTCGACTATGACGTATGTCCCAATTAATTACATAGAAACGATCTGTACTCGGTACCATAGAACGTTATATAACAACATCCAGGAGTCAGCCAGCTAGAAATGAGCCATCAAGAGAAAAAGCGGTGTAAGTCAGTTTTTTACCACAACCTAGTTAGGTGCGCAGAATCATTGCTCTACTTGGATTTTATATTTTTGCATCAGTGGTGAGAGACTAATTTCAGTGTTTCTTTTCTCTAGAAAGCAGCATTTAGGACTTAATTTTTTATTTATTTCACTTATTCCACTTTAAGCGTCATTTTCCATAAAGTGACAAACTTTGAATTGCACCATTGTTGCTCTCAATGGCTAAAATGTACAAGCCTCACGACTGAAGCCTTGGTTTCCTATAACCACTATTGATTGTCAGAGATTTGGGTTCGAATCCCGGTCAAGTCAAATGCCTTTTTCATGGCGAATTTCACCGTATTTGGTGTATATCTTCGCACCCGAGCGCGTGACTGCGTACCATATCATTTATGCAATCGCAATGGTTGGAAAATTGCCTAGTAAACTTGTAAACCACGCAAATTTACGACAAGGCTGAATGACGCGGTTACTAGCGTAGAAAGCTAATAATGTAAACGGGGCATAATCTCTTGTGCTTCCATCACCTAATTTCTTGTTCCCTGGTGGCCTGGAGACGAAGAAGGTTCCTTTACATTCTTAAGCAAAATTACTTTTGTCTGGGTTTTTGCTCAGCAGATTTTTTCGTCATCTCTCTGTACATAAAACACGGTTCGCAGAAGGTTGTTCGTTGCGTGGGTTAGAAAGTTTCATTCGGGTTACTGGTTGGCAATCTGCGGGTACCGCGGTATTTTCTGACCAGCGTAAGATGAAAGTAGTGGAAACAAGGCCTTAGAGACACAATCTGGGTAATCTTCTTCCTTTTCCAAGACGGGATGAACAATACCGACAGATTTCCTCGGCTGTGACGTCAACCTTGTCGTAAATTAACTCAATCTCTCTCGTACCTATGTAGCTACCGATGCTTATACCTCCAATTGCGTCCAAAACGAAGAGTTGGAAGTGCTAATGTAGATTCTATACATAAAATAAAGGACGGCATTTCTCTCGCAATATTGAACTGAACTTTTAAAACGAACTTCAAGACGGAGTTTATCACATAATATAATAATAATTTATTCCTTATGATGCAAATAATACTTGAAGTATACATAAACAAAAATTAGGAATTAGGCACCCTTTGAGACTTTCGCCTCGCTTTAGGGTTACCGACTCACTCATGAACATATAATTTTTAAATTGGCCTGTGCTGCATTCATTTTTTTTTAAACTTGCATTTAACTGCTGGAGTGTAAAATCTAAAGATACAAAATAGACACATAAAATACATACAGATAATACAGTGAAAAAAAATGTAAATTATACAGAGAAAGAAAAGAAAGTACAACACTTCATATTATCCCTGCATCACTCTTCGTGTATTGGCGGCAGCTCTTATTTTATATAAGTGAGCAAAAACTCAACCTCTATAGTTTTTATCAGCCAATTTTTAACAGATTTGATAAACTTCATTTCACCACTTATTTTGGTCAAATCTGGCGGTAGTGAGCAAAATTTTTGGTCCCAAGTAGTTAAAGGATTGTCTATAAAGTTCCTTTTTTGGCCTGGGGATCAGTAAGTTATAATTCGATCTAAACTCATAAGCCCTGAGCATAAGTAATTCACCACTCCGGTTGTAAAAAGTTCTCAAAACTTTATAAATAAATAAATGCCTCAAGGGTAGAATATTGAGACTCTGAAACAGAGGAAAGGCCTATGCCTGGATCATTCGCGGCAATGAATAGAAGTCCGGAAAACATGTGTGTCGTTGGATTTATTGCCGAAATAATTCAACACTTTTTCAAGGAGTTCGCATTATTTCAGTTCTACGATGAAAATTAAAAGTTATTACAACTCACATTTATGAGTACCTAACTATCGCTATTAGTGACAATAAATTCAGTTCCGATCATATTTCTAGGGAAAGCATGACTTCTATTAGATTGAGAGTAGGCCTGATTCTAAGAGCGTGAACTTTTAAAATGTTTAATCTGATTGCTGATTGAACGTTTTCATGCACATGGAAGCAATTGTTAAAGCGATATTATCCCAAATATAAATACGTGAAAAAATTTTGTGATTATCAAAAAGCTACCCACAAAGTGTACTTTTAAATCCTTCCAGAAACGCAACCCCGAATTGTTTCCATTAAAGAAGATATATGTACTCATGATTCATTCAACGCAGATTAACGCGAATGGCGCGTCATAATTGGAGAACGACCCTCTCTCGTTCGACGAAGTTTCACTGTTAATTAACAGACGTCTGTTGCATAGTTTTTAATTAAAATCTCAGAATTTCCATATTACACTACCATCATTTGAGAGAATAACCGAAAACCAGAATGTCAAAATGCGATAAATTCAACTCAGCACTTGCTGCAGTCATGAGTACCCATTGAAGGCACAGAAATATTTCCATTGCCAAGTACGAGAAAAAAATATTCCTCAAAATTAATAGACCATCCAGAGAGTATGCATCGTCCATGACTAAAGAAATAATTTATCCCAAATCAGTCATTCCAGATTGATTCTCATATTCCATTCAAGTATTCTACCAGCTGATTGGTAGGTTCTTGGACAGTCCCCATTTTGTATCCCAACCGAATAGAAATTGTCTCGCTTCCCCCCCTAAGTATGGCCCGTTATTAGATCCCTCTTCAATTCTTCATATCTTCTACCTCCTCTTATTTCGTCCAGAATTCCTATCCTCTTCCTTCCTCTTCCACGCTTCCCCAGTGTTCTCCCCTCTATCACTCTCTTCAACATGACCTCTCCTCTCAAAACCTCCTCCATCCATCTCTTCTGCCTTCTCCGAACCTCTGCCACAAGCTTCCTCTCCTCTCCGACCATATCCAATACCTCCTCGGTCTTTCTTGCCATCCAGCTAACCTTCTCCATCCTTCTCCAAACCCACATCTCAAACGCCTCAAGTCTACGAACATCCTCCCTTCGCAATGACCAAGTTTCCGACCCATATAGCGCCACGCTCCATATTAAACTTTTCACCAGCCTCTTCTTTACGTCTCTTCTCAGACCCCCCCCCCCTCATCAATTCCCTTCTCTTCGAAAATGCTTCTTTAGCAAGCGCAATTCTGCATCTGATGTCCTTACCACTAAACCCATTCGCCTCCAAAATACTACCCAGATACGTAAACTGCTCGACCTGCTCTATCTTCTGCCCTCCCACCCTTATATTCAGCCCGGCCTTCTTACTTCTAGAAAATCTCATTACTTTCGTTTTCTTGTGATTGATCTTCATCCCATACTTTTCGCACTGCACCTCTAATGCATTCACCATTGACTGTAACCCCTTGGCCGACTGACTAACTAATGCTTGATCATCTGCAAATGTCACTGATTTTATCAGCTCCCCTCCTACCTTTGCTAAACTCTGCAGGTATGTCATCTATTCCCACCGCCTTATTCCTTTTAATGTCTCGTAGAGCTCTTTCGATTTCCTATCTAGGATACTTGGTCCGATGCCATCTCTGTCGATATCGTCTTCCCTTTCTATATCTAACCTATTGAGCCTTATTTCTTTACCATACAGCTCTTTACCATACAGCTCTTCAACATACTCCTTCCACCTCTCCTGGATCTCTCTCGGTTCTACGATCACCTTTCCCGTCTTGTCTGTTATCGTTGTAATTCCCCTTCCCTTATTACCACCCGTCAGTTCCTTTACTTTCCGATATAATGCATCTGCTCTTCCCTCTTTTTGGTATTTCTCTAACGCGTCGATCTGTTCTCTCCACCACGCCTCTCTTGCTTTCTTTGTTTCTCTTCTGAGCCTGTTATTAAATTCTCGGTATTTTCTCCGACCTAGCTCTGAGTTTATGCTCTTTCATTTCCTTCTCTCCTCCATCTCCGTGATCATCTCCTTTGTGATCCACGGTTTTCTAATTTTAGTTGCACTCACTACTCCTACCGTTGCTTTCGCCGCTTCTACAATTCCATTTTTCAAACTTCCCCATTCATCTTCCACTGATCAAACTCCATGATCCTCACCCATTATCTCATCCACCTTCTCCCGATACTTCTTCTTCATTGCCCCAGTGCCTCCGTATTCCACTTTCGTACCCCCCTTCCCATTCTTATCTTTTTCAGTTTTACCCGACATTTCATGACTAATAAGTTGTGGTCTGTGTCTGCATCAGCTCCTGGATAAGTATGCGAGTTTTTAACACTATTCCTGTATCTGTGACGTACCATTATATAATCTATCTGGAACCTATCTGTGTCTCCCGGCTTCTTCCAAGTGTACCTACGTCGAGGATGATGTCCGAACCATGTATTTGTAATTACTAGGTTATTTCTGCGGCAAAACTCCACAGCTTTCTCGCCCCGGTCGTTTCTCCTTCCTAACCCGTAATCGCCCACCTCCCGCCCATCTCTTCCTTCACCCACCACCGCGTTCCAATCCCCCATTACTACCAGGTGCTTACTTCCTGGTATCCTACCAATTATTTCCTCTAGCTGATCGTACACCCCATCTACCTCCTCCTCTTTATGATTAGAGGTAGGCATATAAACCTTGATTATAACTAAATTCGTTGGTTCTGCTTTTAGTTCCACGACTATTATCCTATCACTCACCTGTTCTGCATACACTACTTTTCTACCGAGTTTCCTATTCATTACGAATGCAACCCCGCGCTGACTTTCATTCCCTCCACTATAAATTACTCTATAGTCGCCGCTCCAGTAATCCCCGTCATCCTTCCATCTTACTTCACTCAGACCCATGATGTCTACACCCACCCTCTCCATTTCTTGCTTTATATTCTCTAGCTTCCCCACCCTCAGCATTGTCCTAACATTCCACGTGCCTATTCTGATAGTTTTGTTCCTCTTCTTTATCTTCTTTTCCTCTGCTGCTGCTACGTCTGAGCAAGGATTTCGTGTGATGACGACCGCAGGGGCCTTGCTCCCACCGCTGCCGGGCACGACACCCGGCCCTCTTGGCCGAGTCCCGTAGTTGCCAGGATTCATTATCAATTGAGAACTGTCCATAATTTCAAGGTTTTTGTTTTAATTGAGATAGTATTCCGTGGCCTATCCCAATAGTGTTTTTTACGTGACACCATCACTTCTGAGGCCGCCCCACTGGGGTCAAACGCCTTTTGCAGCCGCCTCACTGAGGTACAGACGCTGCGCGGACTACCATTCGTCTGTCTCCTAACCTTCGACCAATCTGGCATGGGTGACCCTACCAGGAGCAATGCTCCCGCCAGTGTAGCTCTAGGGGTCATCGGAGCACGCAAGCCCTTCAACCACGACAAGGTTGTAGTCCAAGAGAAGGGTGATTCTCATATAAATACTGAAAAATGCATTAAATCGATTTGGAAAACTAATTTTATGATCTTTGCCAGTAAAAAAAACTTATTGTAAAGTGCCAGTTGGTGGATTACATCCGATCTCCATGCAAAATTGAACTTTGTTCAGTGTCCATTGCTGTCCCCAGGTCTGTCTCTCAATTCGCAAGCAAAGGCAAGAGTGAGAAGATTTGAAAAAGGGCAGTTTGAATGTGGCCTCCAAAGGGCTATAGTGTGTTTGGTAATTATAACTGTGAATACGAGAACTCAGGTGAAAAAGGCCACCACCTATGGCCATTTAAAAAATATATATGGCTACCAATGGCCATGGTCACTCATAGCCACCTTAATGAAAAATATGCCTTAAAATCTTCTTTTCTTCATAAAAATAGTTCTGATGGGTACATCAAATAACTGCCACCTCCATAAGTGGTCATATAATATTCCATCTTGGTCTTCATACACTGCAGCCGTGAAGTCTGGTGCTGATCCACTCACTCTCATAGCAGATAAACTTGAGGTGTGTGCATAAACATATACTAACCACGTACGTATTACACTCATGAAGTATGAAATTTGTTTTGCCAAGTTTTGTCAACAAAATTTTACCAAATGAACCAAATTTCTAGTAAAATGATATCTTCTAACTCATCTGTCAAATGTCACAAAATTAAAAAAGGCATATGATTTTTTTATAGAAGACACAAGTCTTAATCTAATGGTTTTTTGTTGAAGACATTAAATGCCATCATTTTTTATGAGATGCCTGAAGTTAAGAATCTGGCTAGCTCTAAAAGTTTTAGCAAAACTGAAAGATTACGTTCAATCAATATATTTTTCATCAGCATCAATGTGATTCATGAAATAAAATTTTCAATCTGAATAGCTGGATTCAGCCCTGTGGGACGAGGATTTCATACCATGTAGCAGTTTATCTTATGGTGCTCCTGAGGACCTTATAAATCGGATTAAGTGAGATATTTTAAATTGTAAATTTTTAGATCTTGCATGGATGCATTATTTTATAAGCAATACACATTATTTCAGGGAGTAGCGCTCCTTTAGATATAATTGCAAAAGCTCATAAAAGTTTTCAGTGGTTGTGTTCTCAATGCTTCACAGGATTGTTTGACTGTGCTTTCATGTGTTCTTCTATTGGTGCTTACTTATGCCAATGTCAGAATTAACACCACATATCAACAATTAATTCTTATGTTGCCCACTTCCCAAAACAATTAATGTTATACACTGTTAGAGGAAATGTGAAACTACAATAATCAGTATGTAAATTATTGACGCCTCAATCACAAGAACTTCTAATGCTTATATGACTAATCCTGCATTGAGATGAAAGAAAATAGTAAATATCTTGACTCACAGAAGTGATGTCTGTTTTTTGGTGCAAAATGATCCATCCAACATGTCTGGTGTGCAATTTGTCCATTAATTGTAATGAATAATGCAGGGCTTTTTTTGGAAATCATTACCATTTTTCATTTTTATAGATAAATCACTTTGGCACCACGACAATGCCACTATTCATACCTATGTTTTTGTTATATTAACAACACCATTGATCCATTTCATTTGGTTGATTACATACATTATAATGTCTTCAATATTCCTCATGATGGATATATCACAGGGTTTATCAAACTTTTCCTTGCTACGGAACACGTCGTAAATCCTGAAATTTTAACGGAACACCTTGTTTACTTTTCAAATATTAAACCATTGCATTTTGGTAGGAGCATATAAAACCATTCTAGGTTTCCCGGAACACCCATTAGCTTTCCACGGAACATAGTTTGGGAAACCATGATGTATCACATCATGGATTTCCATCCATTCTCTACTGTACTCTATGATTTGCACAATATTTCTCAGTATCTGTAGCCATTTAAAATGATTGCAATATTATTAAAATTAAATTACATTTACATTTATCATAATATTATTAAATTAATGTAAGAATGTTTAGTGGTGGATCTATTCAAGAACGTGACAAAAATGTCCACAACCAAATGCCTATACGTGTGTAGCACTTTTTCATGATCTGAAGAGCATTTATTATGGCATCATGTACAGATGAAAATTCTCACTGTGCACTATCAGAGGCCTATGTGCAACATCGTTACCTCTCATTAGCATATATTCTCACAATTATGTAACCATGACCTCTTCAATCAAACTTACCATTACATACATTTTCGGTCAACGGAATTGAGAAATCTCTTAAAAAAGCAACCCTAACTGTTACTTAAGGTTTTAATGAGTTCTTTTAATTTAAAATGTTCATTCTTTTTCCACAAAAATTACAAAAGGAAGGTAGTTAAATTTTGCAAGATCTCAGTATATCTCACATTTAATTGAATCTAGTTGGTATACATAGTGCAGCCAATTGTTTAAGAATTTTCTGCAAAAGAAAAATATTTCAGTTATTTCCATCAAAGCCTTTTTAATAAATTGAAATTTTCAATGAAATGGTTTAAATTGAAAATTGGTGTGCACAACGAAGAAAAAATTGCAAATAAAGGAGAAGATTATTAGACAAACATTACCTCAATTAATCCATTGTATATTATAAAAATGCAGGAGTCAGTCTTAATACCAATAATGAGATGAGGTATATCATCAAATGTTAAATATTTTGTTGTCTTCACCACTTTAGTGAGTCATCACACCATGATGATCCATATCCATCCTTAACTGACTTGAGAGCAACAAGATATGTGATACTACAGGCCTTTTCACGGCACGTATGGTACTCACTCTTTGCCATACTGGCACTCATTTCATTTCTACTGCATGCTGTTCTGCGGAGAGAAGAGGCAGTGGTGCACGCGGGCTCAGAGGCACCACCATGGGAAACATCAGAGGTGCTTTTGGCAACAATTGGTGCTATATGTCAGCAAGGTCAGAACGTGATGCTTAATTGTTTTTTTTGTTGCTTATGGATTAGAAAGCAATGCAAGCTAGATCAAAAACAGTTATTCAAACAAATTAAATATAATAAATACTATATTCGATACTTCAAAATTTTAAAACAATTTGAAAGACATGGAATGCTGCGTTAATTATTCCCTCATTGTTGGCCAACAGTGATAAATGAATGGTGAATGTGCATAAAATGTCATGCACACAGAAATAAAAAATATAAACATTACTTTTCTACCAAAGATGCACTCATTGCCAAAAGTTAACTCAGGAGAGATACACTCATTGCCAAAAGTTAACTCAGGCTGATATCAGCGATGAGCGACGTGTGAAAAACGAATATGTGTTATTCTTCTGTTTGCATAAGCCTCGAACAACGCATACACATTAAGGTGGTTTGAGCGAAAAACCACTTCACCAAGAATTTGGCCTCATTTTAAAGAAAAACTCTCATCTTACCAATGATATCAACCTCTTGCCGGACTACTTTTCGAGCTATTTGCCTGAAAATATAAACTGTTTTATATGGGATAGATGATGACTGTGCGCTCAAGAGGCAGAATATTTAAAAAATTAGGAACTTATATCACCTAGATTTCGTCAAAAAACTAACGGTGTGCAGATTGAATGTTTTCTCAACTATTTATAAAAAATAATATATTACTCACCACAGTAATTTTTACAGAATCGCAAATAAACCTGCTGTTTTGAAGGGTTTTCAGCCGTACGGCGGGAAAAAATGAGTCAAGTTAGAGACTTATGTAGCTTTATTTATTTAATTACTGCGAATTTTGATCATATATAATTATTGTCTTTGCGCCATTTATTACCTACATTATTTATTTCATACTTCTTACAGACTCTGAAATAAAAAAATACAATTTGAATATGGTCTCCATTATGACTAGGGAGCTATCTCGCTCAAACTAGAGGCCCTCTATTAGGAGGGCCTCCTAATAGAGGGCCTCTAGCTCAAACCACCATAAGTGCGAAGCGAGTTCTTACTGTGTGAGTTATACATACGCACAGTACACTCGTGAATCGGCTGGTTGCATATTCTGCAGGAAGCCCGGTGATAACTCTTGAAACGCTTAGAACTCATTTTTTTTGCCAGAGGCCTTTTCAGTTTAATTGGTTTAGATTCTAATCGTTGATTTTACGAACTTTAGGATAGTTTCCTCGATGAAAGTCGTACGTTTTTATTATGATTTGGTTTTCTGGACAGCAAACTTTGATTTCCCATGATAGCTATTATGTGCATTCAGTTACATCCGGAAGAATCCTTTGCCCTCTATAAGCTAATATAATGCATGTACACCCAGTGTGAATAGAGAAACTTGCTGATAAATATCCATTTTTTAAAATAAAATTTAAATATCCAAAATATTTTAAACTAAAAAAATACACAGTCAGTAAAATGCCTACTTGCCAAAGATGATATATGAAACAATGTAATGAATAACACCATCCATATTAAAGGTAGAATTTCTTAGGGTGTTTCTCATTTCCAAATTTTTCCTTTAAGACAAATCTGCAACCATCGTTATATAAACAGAAATATAGATAAACAGCAGGCACCATCTTGAGGCTAACTGCTATTCTATTACTGATAAAACTAAAGTATTAGTCATTTTTCAAGTTAAAACTTCATAGAGAAAAAAGAGATGAAAAATAGTTTGTCCTTTTTCTAAGATCTTGGAAATAAAGACTAAGAGTTATTAAAGGCTACCTTTACTAGGATGATTTGGTTTGTGGAAATATTCACATTTGGTAATCAGCAGAGTGAAAACTCAATCGGAGGTGCGACAGAACTCAATCGGAGCTCATCGTCACGATTTAATTGACAAGAGGCAGGCGACGGAGTCGAGACAAAATGAAATAACAACAGCCTTTAACTGGGTTTGACTTCAACTAGAAAAATTATATATCAAAGAATGTTACACATCAATTAAGTCCGTAGACTAGATACCGTGAATTCTTGGTATAGATAGCACATCTTCCGCAGGATGTCCGCGATGTTGACTTCTCGGCGTTCGGGAGGAAAGAGGGCCAGTCTGTTCGCGGTACACTTTGTCAATGCAGGAGGGGAATCAGCTGACCAGTGGAGGAGTGGGGAGAGTAGGGGAGGTGCTATCACACTTTGGATTGGTGGAAATGTTCACAGGTCGACTTGAAAGTGAAAAAAGATATCAGCACCAGCGCAGACCAAATAAAAGCAGGGTGCCTCCAGGAACTGCGATGACCTAAGCGATTGAAGTGACCAGAGTCAGGTTGTAGCACTTGTCTCTACTGCTCTCTGGTACTTTGCGAGACCGCGACAGTCTCCTGCGGTTTATGAGTCTCCGAGGATTTTCGAGTCTCAAGGTTTCGAGTGTGCCAAAAATTTGCACAGTGGAATAGTGTGTGCTTCATTCCTGCTGTGATAAAAGGCACTGTATAACTTCATACAGTCACAACCTCACATATGAAATTACTACATAGTAGGATCACCAACAAATGCTCATGGGCTAAGTCTTCAATTCACCAAAACTTCCAGTTTTCCATGAGTGTTTTGTGCAATGGCAGTTGACTTCCTGTTGACTTGTTCTTAGTACAGCTCTGAACCTTCAGTGGTGGATTAAGGTCGTTGTAAGGGGAAAGTGGATTTCCAGGGGCCGGGGGCTATGGACCACCATTTTTCCTGTTGTACCAGGAATTTCAGGGGGGGGGGCACCTCCCTTGATTCACCACTGTGCACCTTACGGCTGTGTATACAAGAGGTAGAGAGGTAATTTCCCACCAAAATACAATCTTTAGATGGGGAAGTCTTTTCTCCTCCATGCCAAAGGTAGTATGTACTGACCTTCCACTACCTTCACACAAAGTTCAATCTGCAGATAGGTACTTAGCATTGGAAGAATAAGTCTTTGGATCAGACCCAAACTTAGCTGTCACCCAGTAACCCATTTTAAGAGAACTGGGATCTTTCCTCTGAAGCAGGTCTACTGCACCAGTGCAAGGAGCTTTGGTTTCGTCGGTAAATATTCTCTTCAGACTACTGTGTTTTGTGGTTGCATACTTAACAAAGTGCGCCATGACCAAAACAGTTCTGGTTCTCCATGCTCCAATTTATAACTGTTGTATTATATGCCCATTGTTCTTGTAACTGCTTATCATGATAAATTCACCATTACATATTTAAAGAAATATGTACTAGTATTTTTAGCAAAATTTACAAAAAAACACGCTCTTTGCAAAACCACTAACTATTTCTGATTGGCAAAAAAATATGTTATATTTGGTCTTATATTCAAAGGAAAAAATAGATAGGATAAGAAAAAAAGGTTTTAAGAATGTTTGTCCTGCCCCATTTAGAAGCTACCCCGATTTCAGAATGTTCTATTCTATGAATGGATGTCGATCATTTGCATTCTATTGCTCATTGTTCATTTAAATTGAAAAAGTTCTTTAACTATAACCTTAATATATAAGCTCTTTCATTAAATTTTATAGTTGAAATGATGAAATCATGCCTATACTGGAGATCAGAGTAAAAATAGGATAGTACATATATATAATGTTATGATATAAGAACCTGAAATGGGGGAAATAATGACCCTTAAAAATGTGAGAACATGAAATAATTTGGGGAACTCTATTTTTCCATCATAATTTAAATACTAAATACATTTTATTAACTTTTCCCAGGTTCTCACCGGCATCCAGATACTGCAGCAGCACGAACAATCTTCATGTGTCTGTTTGTATTGTCAGTTATCATATACACAGCATTCTCTGCAGCTTTTGTGGCTCTGTTGTCACCACCGATACATAATCAACACCATGCTGAGGTGCTGACCCACCTCAAAAATCATAGGTAATGATTAAATTATATTTGATCCGAAGATTTCTGTGGCATTCAGTTTATGAATAACAGCTTTCGGGCATGTCTCTGTGTGGTGTTCATTGCAGACAATCTTTTTTCTCCAGCCATCCTGCTGGCATCTTAAGCTCTGACGTGGGGGCATGAACTTTTGCCACATTTTAAATGGTCTTATCTGCGATGTTGGATTGTCCTGATTAGAGGAATGGTTTTCTATATCTTCTGCCTTGAAAATTCATCTCCAGGCACTTGAAAGATAGTGCCTGTCCTCCTGGTTGAAATCATTTGGGCGTTATGCTATCTCAATAGCTTCCCGGATCAATTCAGGGTGGTAGTGACTCTCGCTGCATATTACTTTCAGTTTGTTGAAGTCCACCTCTTGGTCGGGCTCTGACCAAGTGCGCTACCTGATGGCAGAGATCCGAAACTGTTTCTTCTCAATGACATGTTCATCTTTCCATAATCTGCACTAAATTGATCTTCTCATTTGCCAGACATGGGATTTGCCACAAGAACATACCAGCTAATACACTCCCTTAGAAAGTGTGCAAAGGAACTTGTCCCTGGGTTTGGAAAGGTAGTTGCCCATCTTTCTCCGACAAGTTAATCTTGATTGTATTGTGGCCTTAAAGAGAGAATCCTTGAAATTTTGCTTTTCAACTTTAACTCCTGGAAGAACGAGAATATGAATTTCTTGACTATGAAAATAGCAATCCAGCTTTTCTGGGCCTACCATACAAATATGAGTGTAAATCGAGAAATTACTAACTTTTATGGGAATATAAAAACCTACCTTCGACTCATAGTGATGTCACTGAATAAGGTGACTTTTTTGCATCCAATATTTCCACGTTGCAAACTCTTAGATCTCCAGATTGGCTACCAGTGATGCTGGCGCCTAGTAAAGCTCAGTGCGTTGTTTTCACCATTTGCAACTACATATGTATGCCACTCAATTTACTATGAAGCTCCTTCATGTACTGCCTTTGTCTCACAGTTTTATCAGCGGAGATTCGGTAGGAAACAGATTTGGGAAAACGGTGACAGTAGTTTTTTGCGACTAGGATGGTGAATCCAGCATCACTTTTATAGGTCTTGATTTTCCCTGCTGTTACTTTCCCAGCCGGAATAGCTTGACATTGGTCATGGGCACTGAAGGAATTACATCTTTTATAATGCTGGAAACAAGGTTTTTATCAGTTTCTACACCTTCCAAGTCGTTATCATTAAAAATTAGGACATTGGAAGCATGGTTTTGCCTGTCCGTAATCTCCTCAAATATACTCACAGAAAGAGTAACTTGATCAATTACACTGTCAACATGCAATGACTTGAGTTCAGATTCAAGGTTTTCAACCTGTTTTTTCGGGTCTCCGATTGCCTCTTTAAGATCAGTGAAATTACGATTACCCCTAGAGCAAAGTGGACAAACAAATGATGTTTTTTGCTTTTCAGACTTTAAAAGGGAGACTTCGTGACGATTGAGTCCCAAACACGACACATGAACAGGGAGTTTACATCAAACACATGACAGTTCCTTTTCGGGATATAAGTCTTTATCACACAACAAGCACCTGTTATGATATATTTACAGCATCGCGAACACTCAGTGTAGTCTAAAATTACAGAAAACTTAAAATTTATTCCAATGAATAAGGCAAGTCTACCACCGTTAAACGTCCCGGAACCGGAAATTGAAATGTGAGTAGATCAGCTGCACCTATATTTGTACCTATCAGTTTGACCCAGCAACTCTCTTATTTTATCATTTCTATCAGTTCTAGAGAGGTGGAGCAGCATTTAAATGATATCTCCCCGTCAACCTGAAACTCACGTTATCTAAATTTTTCAAGTAATGTTAGCCCACGGCTTCCAACGTAGTCCTTCCATCAGCTTACTCTCTCTCTCTCTCATATGTAGCAGTTTTTATTTGACCACCCTACGTACAGTTCACCTCAGGTCGAACTTCAAAGTTATTTCTTCCTTCTTACTTCTTGCAAGTGATAATTTAACCATCTAATTTCTCCCCTCTCCATTTTGAATCAATGAAAAGGAGAAATCATGTTGTTCATCATACGTTGGGTGTGAAAATAACATCTACACCCTCCTTTCTTCATTTAATAATTTACAGTTTGGTATATATCCAAATCTCTTCAGCATTTCAAAACTTCATAGGTCCTACTTTATTGGAGTAGGTACTGTGTTAAATTGAGATTTGGACCATTGGCTGCAGGGGGGAAACTGAGCTAATGAGAGTAATATATGCACTGAAGGTGATTACTACAAGCCCTCTGTTCAATCTTCTTCATTTTCAGGACTCAATTTATGGAAAAGTTTCCATTTGAGTATATGGCATCAGTCTTATTGAAAAGCAGCGTGAGCATTTGCACCAACAAGCATAAACCCCACAAGCCTTCCCACAACTGCTCCATTGTGATTCAAATACAGGGCAACAAAAGCATGATGGATGCTTTCAGACACATGGCAGTCAGGTAAACTTGATTTTTGGGTGTAAAAATAGCTATTTTAGACAAAAGATACTGCGCTTAGGTCATCTGTAAAAAATAAATAGGAATGGAGCAAGTAATTGGCAGAACTATGCTGGTAATTGTATGAGTGACGCTTTAAGTTTGGTAGCCCAATAAACAAGTCATTGCAACCTAGGTCTTTAGATGAAACGTCATTCACAGAATTATTCACTGCATAGTATTATTATTTAATATTATTGAAAACCAATAATCATAAGATATAAATTTTTATAATAAGAAACATGTAATTACTGGATAGACTAGTTACAAATATGTCAGTCCCCATCATTTAAAACTTCTTGACTTACTTTATTGCACTGATAAAATCATTCAAGAGGTTGTAATGCCATGGAAATATTTTAATATTCAATTCTAAGTGGAGCCTTCGAGTTAAGGAATAATTAAAGTATGATGTATGATAGAGCTTATACATTTTCCACGTTAGGTGGACATGTACAAAAGGTAATATTATTAGTGCATGTTTGCATTAAGTTTAAAATATTTGCAGAAAAATCTTTATTCTAAAAAATAATTGGCCAATTAGTTTTTCAAGAAAGAAAAAACATTTGGTACACATCTGTGTACTGTTTGATCACAAAAAAGAAATGCACCCATATTCCTTTGCACACTTAAAAAAAGTGATAACTCCTTTGAAGACCATTTCATCTTTTCTCTGTCAATACAATGTCATTTTATTTATTATAGTGACAAGCTGCTGCTTGAAGATAATCAGCTGGCTTTTGATGAAGATAAGCTCACAAAAACTTTCAGCCTAACAATGAAAGATGCCTATCCTGCCTTCTTCCTCCTGCTCTCTGGAACCATCATGGCTCTTGTTCTATTGATCATTGAAATAATGCGACATCAACAAAACCTTGGTCATGCATTCAAACTTAGAAGCAACAAAACTTCAAGAAAATCAGCCAAGTTCAGTTCAAGAACACGTTTTATTCACTAAGCAAGGAAGGTGAACATGGGACTTAAAGATTTGGGATAAATAAAGGGGCTCTACCAATTTGAATCAGGCAAATATCCACAGTCTTTAGTAAAGGTATGAGCCTACACTGTCATGATACAGTATAATATCAGCATTATTCAATTATATGCACTAAAAACATAATATCATTTCACTTGATGGAAACTGTCTGAGAAAATTGAAGACATAGCCTTATTATGCAGTGCATTTCAATATTTGGGTAATTATTCTGCTGAATTGAGGTAAATAAGAGGCTACAAGTAACATCAACACGAAAAATGATATAAGTACATATGTTCTTAGTTGGTACCGTCAGTTACCTACAGAATAAGGAATACAAGTGTTCGAAAGTATGGTGCTCCGATCTATCCGCCGAACACTTAAGCTACTATGCTTTTTGTCATTTCTTGCTGGAGTAAAGTGATACAGGTGACACTGGATGACGTTTGCCACTTGTATTGCTTTGACTCTCAGGCCCTCAATTACAATGCATTTCTGCAATTTCACTAACACTAATGTATTGCTTCATCTGAATGACACCATTCTTTACTGTTGATTTGGTTTATTAAATTGAGAGAGTTTAATGGTAACTTTTACAAAACCAAGACACAAATTAGAAAATCACATTTCGATGAATAAGCATCATCTCATGATCATGGCTTTTGTAAAAGCTACCATTAAATTCTCTTAAAATGGAATACCACAAAGTTAAACAAGAACTTGTTTTATTTTTGAAAATGAGCTCTAAAATTTGTTCAGTATGTAAATATATGTCTTTCGATTAGCGAGTGTATGGAAAACATGGGTTTAAGCAAAATAATACATACATGAAGGAGGGATTAGGGTATGTATAGGGCAGTACCCAGCAGCATATGGGTAGCCATATGCAGTTTATTAACACTAGAAGGACGGGATGGGTCATTTTGACCCATAACACATGTTTAAAATCAAATTTAACTACTCATTTGTGATTACATTCTTTTTAAATTTTGCGCATTTTTACTTGTACATATTTTACTAATATGGAAAGAAAATTTTGTAATTGTAGTTGCTTAATTTTTTAATTGATGTTATACCTAGAAGGACAGCTATGGGTCACTTTGACCCATTACTTCTCTCAGCATTGGAGTCAAGTTTTCTCACCATTTTTTTCTCCTACATATCACTGATATTTATTTACCCCAACTAAAATATATCAGTGCACATTCAGATCAGTTCTTGAATCCTTTATATATTTCATTTGAATGCCATTCGTTTGATAGCGGAGCTCTCCGGGTTGCGGGTTACCAAAATTACAGAAAATTTTTACTTTAAAATCGTCTTTGAATTTGACTTACAATTGAAATCGCTAGAGGAATAGGATTAAAAATATGTCACTGTCTGCTGTAGTATACATTATTATAGTATTCAATTATTAAAATATGACAGCTAGATGATAGATCCTAGAGATCACTTCTTAGATATCATGAAACCTTTGCGATTTGATTCAAGAGCATCTCGCACCCAACTGTTATGGGATGATAAATTTGCTCTGGCTTCTTTGGGATATATTCATTCCCCATTGCCAGACATGCTATAACCCAAGTGGAAGTGTAACGGCCAATGAGCAACTTTACCCTATAAAATCCAGATGCCCATTTATTCAGTTCATGCCCAATAAACCAGACAAATTCAGCATAAAGTTCTGGGTGTTGGCCAATGCCAAAACAAAATAATGTTTAAATGCATTCCCATACTGTGGAGAAAATGAAGACATGCCCCCAAATCAGCCATTATGGGAGTATGTACGTAACACTGCATTTGCTTGAGCCTTACAAGAACTCCGGAGTAAACTTCACTTTTAATAATTACTTTTCATCAGTTCAGCTACCAGATGAGTTAAAATATGCCAAGATTTCTCTTGTTGGAACAGTAGGAAAAAATAGGCGAGATTTACCACCCGGCATCCGCATTAACAATGAGATCCATGCAACTAAAATGTATCGGAACAAACTTGGACACACAAATTATCACAAAAAAATGTCTTTCTATTGAGCACCATGCACTTTGATGTAATTATTTCAGACACAAATAAAAGGAAACTGGAGACGATATTATTTTATAACAAAAATAAAGTAGGAGTCGATATCCTGGATAGCAAGTGTAGAAAATACTCCACTCCCTCATCAACAAGGAGATGGCCAGTCTTATGTTTTTTTCAATATTTTGGACCTGGCTTGCATTAATAGGTACATAGTTTGGTGTTTTACAAAGAAGTGACAGATAGCAAAATAATTTGAAAGAAGCATATTCAAAGACTGGTAGAAAAAGTAGTGGTGATGCCAATTGAAACGGGATCTCATCTTCCCAGGAAACACACTCTACTACCCCTAAGGGTCAGAAAAGAAAACATTATCAAATTTTGAAAAATTGCACAAACAAAACTGCCAATGTATGTCCTCAATGTAATAGAAGTGTATATGGAAACTGTGCTAAAAAATAACTATACATGTAAGTTGTGCAAAAAAGTGATCTTACATCTTTCCAAATATATGTACCTATAACATGTACATCCATACACAGACATATCAGAGTAACTTTAGCCTCTGCCAACCCGAAAAATCCACTGTGGCAGAACATACCATCAACTTGGACCATGCCATCCATTGGGACCGGGTGAAGATCCTATGCCGTGAGACGAAGTTCTGTAAATGATTTACTAAGGAATCCATCGAGATCCGGCTTGCAGAGGAGGACTTCAATCGTGATGCGGGGTATGCACTCAGTAACGCTTGGAAACTGGCACTGAGGAGAATTCGATAGGCCAAAGAAAGGCGGGAACCAACCGACCAATCACGAAGGACCTGACGCCTGGATTATGACTATATATTCTAGCCATTCCCACCCATTCAGCATCAGCCCTGAGGATGGATCTTGACTCGAGTTCCGAAACATCGGCAGCGATGAGAAAAGTGACCCCGTGGAAAACCAGAATAGCCTTCCATGACACAATACGCCGGGAAAACATCAGATGATAATGGATAACTTTAGAATGTGATATGTTGATTATTGTGACTATATTCTAGATATTAGACTCCATCAATAATATCCTGGTGAAAAACCTGATCGGAAAGGCTGTGTGAGATTTCTACCAATAGTTTAAAGACACCAAAATATTGAACCCTTAAAGATTGTACCTCCTGACACCTCAGTTACTTGATCGACATTATCTCGAACAGTTCAAACACCGCCCCCCAGACTGGGATTCGAATCCAGGCCCCTTGATGTCATGCCAAGTTTTCTAACTAGTTAAGATACCTAGGCGTCGTCTTCTCCCAGCAGTCACTGGCTAGTCCTGCTATCCTCAAAAATTTGTCAAAAAGAGTGAACTGTGGTCAACATTTGCCTTTAACCTTCAGGACTGTGGCACTAAGTGCACACTTTGGACTGCTTCGTTAAATTGTATGCCCAGCAGTATTGAGAATTTTGTTCCTTTAAAGCACACAAAAATGCAAAGAGGAGAAGGATGCCTCGGTAGCTTAACTGGCTAAAGCACTCAGCCCCAATATCAGGGGATCCAGGTTCGAGTCTCGGTCAAGGTGAATGATTTTTCCTCTGTTGCACTTGTGTGCACTTGCAGGCCCCTCCGTAATACCGTGGCTAGTCCTAGTATGTATCCACCAAAATTTCTTTGATCCAAGCAAAGAACAGCGATCTGAAATGAATATCCCACCTCATCACCACTAATATCCCTCCACCTCAAACAATTTTATGATTCCCCATCCTTTGTCAACTGGCCAGATGTATACATATACAGTTATCACGCATTGATGAAGGGAAACAAATGGCAATGAAGGTGTTAACCTGCATGTATCACTTTAAACTGTTCACAATTAAATAAATTTTACCTTGTTTAACATATGTACAATGGCTAAAAATGTAAAATATTAGCAGAGGTATAAAATATGATGAGTAAAAATCACTGTACGCTAAAAAGTGGTGGAAAAACAGATCAGCAGACAAGTGAACCGTGGTGCACATGCAACCCACACTAAAAATGCTTGGTTGACTCCGGGATATATGATGACTTATGTACAACAAAAATTAAAATGCGTATAGCTAATAAATTGGATGAATTATATTTTTTCTTGAAGATTGCAAACACATGTGCTGACATGTGTTTAAAGACAGAGCTGTCATGGAAAAAAATTTACAATGCATATATGGGCAGTTATTTGGAAGAGTTATTTTAAGGGAAGTCGCCTGAAATATACCTGGTCTTATCCTAAACTTATTATGAATGAATAAAGAATCATTTAAAAGCACTTTCCTTTATTTTATAAATTTCCAACACACAATGAACAAAATAAGCTGATGTATACAGCAAGATTTACGACTCAAAACATTATTAATAAAAATACATATAATTGATCAGGTTTACGCTACTGCATAAAAAGGCAGCACATTCTTCTCATCTCCAGTGATTGTAGAATAGAAAATGAATTATTTCTAAAAGTAGGCATTCATGGTACTCAAAATTATTCTTCTTTAATAGTCAATATACTCTCACAACAATATACCTATGCATGCCATTTTATATCAACATTCATAGTAGCAATCTATAGTAAAACCTCAGTATAAAAAATATATAGGCACCAGAAAATTGGATTTTTAATAGTGTTGGGTCATTTCCACTTCTTTCTGTTTCGGTTCAGTTCTTAGCTTTGGCTCTCAGTTCTGGTTTTCAGTTATAGTTCTCGTGCTTTGATTTTCTCATTTTTCTATAGCAAGATAAGCTTTTTCGTTTCATTACCATATCGTATCAAGTTCTACCATATCACATCCATGAAAACAAAATGTGGAACAACATACTTACTTGACAGTATGCCATATTTATTAAAATTCAATTAGAGAACCTTTTATCAATTCCATAACGGGGGTTCATGATGGTGACCGTTTTGAAATATGTACTGCCACAAAGAGCTTTAAAACCAGAACAAAGAACCGTGTTTTCGGGACAATTCATTTCTAAGAAAAAGCAGTTTCACTAAATTGATAAGAACTTACAATTACAAAGCCTAATAACAAAGACGTGAAAGTTAAAAATCAAATTTAGAATCACTTATCTCCACTGTGTGAATACGTATTCCATTGAGATCAAACTACAAAAGTTTATTCTTGAAATTTCTAAAACAGAGGCCAGTTAAAAAATGTCAAAAACACACTTCTGTTCTCGCAATAGAAAAATTGAAGGTTTAAAAAAGAAAATCGCATGTATTGTTTCAGGTTACATGAAATAAGCTATCACTTAGTACAACTTGCTTTCATTTAGGTTGGCTGGTAAATTTCTAATCGGAATCCAATCCATTTGTTCCCATCATCAAATTGAGATGCTTTTAATTTTTCGAAATAGCCGACCATCGCGAAAGTTCTACATTGAGGCAAGTTGATCACTGTCCATCAAGAAGAAATGAAAGCTTCCGTTTCATGATTGGAGTTTGAGAATGAATGAATAATAATTTGAATGTTGGCAGACTAAAAAGGAAGCAATGAGAAACACACAAATGATATTTTAGAGATTATATTGCAGAGTAATTCGAAAACACGACTTTGACAGTCTCTTTTCCCCAGAAGATGGAGGTATTTTCTATGACATGTAATAAACAGAAAATACAAAATAAGGTGCTTTTCCATCACATACTTATACTTGTGTAGAAAATAATTAAAATCAATCTTCCACTTCTTTTTACACCTGAATATAATTACCTCTTGGGATCTTTAATGAGCTAAAATATGAAATTTCACCATGTTTTATAAATTTTTAACTACGGTAACCATTATTTATTTTAGTTTCATGTCGAGGATTTTGGTGCCGGATCTTTTTCATTTGATCGACCCCGGTACCAAGCTCAAGAACTTATGTAACTGAGAAGCAAACCATCCCTAATCTTTAATACGACAACCTGTTATGGGATCTAATGGGAACACTGGGAATTCATTGGTGAACATGTCATAGCTACATCATAACAAGAATATTTGGTAATGAGGTATGTATCTTATACCAAGGTTTACATATATTTGACAGGATAATAAACTTGACCTAGGAACAAAATTACCCAACTAAGCATTTATTAGATATTGATAATAATATCTTTGAGAATATCATAATTTTATGAATCAAACAAAACCTCAATACATATCTAAAATTCTCAACAACAAAAAAAAAAGATTCCATCTAACTGGCATCATTGTTTCCAAGAGCCAGAGACTTCAAAACATATTGCACTGATACAAATAAACATATGCACTCTCAGTGATTGAAATGTAAATCTAAAAGTAGGGCAATGTAACTTGCTATTATCCATGGTATTCAGAGATTTCTGGAACTAGCTTAAAAACATTTTCATTAGAATACTTTAAATTACATACATCCAATCCTGATAATACGCTATCTACACTGTCTTATTTTTTGAAAATCTGAAAACTAAAAAGTTCCACCCTCCAAAACATGCTACGAAAGTCAAGGACTGCCTGTAACCTGATTGAAAGAATTTTATGTATTTTACAGGCTAATATTCATAATAAAGTATGCACATAATTATACTTGATTTTTGTAACTTTTTTTTTCATATTTTAAAGAGAAGTTCACGATTTTTTTCATTTCTGAAGGCTAAACTCATGCAATCAGGATATTCATCTAACCGGCAACCCCCATGTACCATGCATGCCAGATGCATAATAGGGAGTTTAATCTACACCAACGACAAACCTACATATACCAAAACTTGCATGCAGATTATGTGACCAGAGTGAAATACGTCGACATTAACCAATGTTACAGATCAGCTACCCAATACATGGAAAATGATCTCTATAAAAGCAAATAGAATTCATATCTACTGAAAAATCAAAGCAGTTCCATCACGTGTCAAGGCAAGTTAAAATTCAATACGGCTCACAATTTTATGGCCAAACATCAGATCTTGTAAAGTCTAAAAATAATTCTGATAAAAAATTCAAAAAACAACCACTGCTATGCTAAACAAACAAAAGCAACTTTGCAAACAACAAGAAAATGTTCCCTTGACCTAGAAATAGAAACAGACTTTTAGTCAGTCTTGCCACTGGGCAGATTGCTATAGGCAATGGCTACTTCCTAGTTGACCCTCATTGCATGAACTGAGCGTCAGGTACTATTTAATGCATGGTCTAGAGGGACAAATGGTAACTTAAGAACCATAAAATATTTCTTAAGGTCTATAAAGAGTTTCAATTGTTGCACAATATACAGGCAGCATCCCTTGCTGAACACAAATTCATTTAACATAATATTGGCTAAAACAAGTCAATTGTGAATATATATTTTCACATAACATGACCTTATTTCCCGTTTGAACACAAATGGTGATGTTAAAGATTTATAGTTGGGTAAGCTCCAATTATCATTCACTTTACAGTAAAACAACTTTACATCGTTGGGGTTACCAAAAAAGTGGCAGTATGTAAAATCGAAGAGCATTATAACGCCAAGGGTTGATAAAAATGCATGATGAAATGACATTTTCCAAGTTTGCTCATTGTATTTAAAATCAAGCCATTAGGCATATAAATTTGTTCTTGTCGATATTTTTTGCAGAGTTAATAGCCTCCTAACAGACCTTCACTAACTGATTTCAAATGGTGGGGAAATTTGTATGAACTGACAAAGACTCCATTGGCGGGAACAACTGCACTGCTACTCCTTTATTCTCCTAGGTGGCAGCACAATACATTTTTAAAAATGACATTCTATGCGAGTGGCAAATACAAATTTTTTAGGATGACATGCATTATTTTCTCACAATGTTATAAATCTGACAGTTCTGATGGGTGAATTGGATTTGAAATATCGTATTTGATGGCAAATAAGGCACACCATTTTTCCCCAAAAGAATCGCTTGAGAAAATCACCCCTGGGTCTTATTTGCAAAGATGCAAACGCTTCAAGCAGGCTAAAGTCATCCCTGATGCTCTCAGCTGAGGGCGAATTCTACCCCGGATGGTTTGAACTCCCCAGCCCTTCCATTAGTATTATTATTCTTTACCATTATTATCGTAACGAACAGTACTAGGATCGATATATACCGTATTTGTCTGAATACCATATAATATTTGTCCCACCCCTCTTTTCCCCTGCCTTCCCACCCAACTTTTCATCTCTTCTTTTGGAAATGGATAACTAATTTCTACCCATATTTACTCTCATATAACGAATTTCCTTCGTATTAATCTTCTTTAAATAATTAATTTTTTTAAACTGATGATCTCAGGCCTGACCTCGTGGAAATTATGGATATCCATGATGAGAACAAAGGTGGTTTTCTCATCATTAATTAATTTTTTTCCCAATTTCTTCGGGCCATTTTTTATCCAATCACAGGCACGTCGAGTGTTTTGAAAGAATACTGATGGATCTGGAATCTACCAAAATTATCTTCAGAACTGTAATTGAGAAAATGTGCTCGTGAGACTTACAGAACTGGTGGTTACTGGAACTTGTTTAGAATGCTTTGTAAATTATATATGCAGATGGAACATATGCCAAAATAATAAGGTGCAGTTTTTTCAGGTTGCGTAGCTCAGCAAAATCCTGTACAGCACCACTGTGCATACAAATTAGTAACGTGCAAACACAAGCTTTGAGGCATCGAATTCTATTTAAGTTCCAAATATGGTACAAAGTTTTTGGTGCACATCTAAACATCATGTAAAACAGCCTTAAGCCATTCTGTTTTCTATGAAAAAACATATATCAGAGTTTACAACTAATATTTTTTTTTAAACTGTTACCATTTTAATAAAACCAGAAGTTCTGATGATATACATGTAATTACATCAAATCTAAGGACAACATTGAAAGGACCCAATGTGTGCAAAACTATATAACCATCTACGACCACGTATAATAAATGAAAAAAGATTGATGGAGTTTGAAAGTTAGGTTTTCTGCTACCTTTGAGAGAATCGTTTTTATAAATTCAATGACTATTTACTTCTAAACATTGCTTCCTAACAATTTTCATGACATGCCTTATGTATTTGCATTTGTGTCCAACTCTTGTAATGTCTAACTCTTGGAAAATAAATTATTATTGTTACACTTCCTTTTAGTGATCAGAAATTTTCAGGTAACGAAATCAACAATAAATAAAAATGTCCCAACTGCTTTTTATGTTTCCCGCAGTCAATGATTGATTAATATGTATAAATATTTTAGAAGACATGAGTTTAGATATGAATGAAAATACTGATTCCTGACCAGTGCATACAAGTTCGACGATCATGTGAAAACTTCTAGGATGGCACCAATCATACTGGACTCCCTCCTCCATATCTAGCACCGCCTCGTTTACTAGGTCATGCGGTGGATCATGTACACCATGTCAAACGGGCTTTAAGGTCCATGATTTGATTTTTCCAGGATTCAGTCAAACTTTTTCTTGCCCTCATCATCAACTATTCTTTTAAATGAACTTTCACGTGAGACTGAACCTCAAATTTGGTGACAAATAACTTGTTGCAATGTCCACACTGGTGCGACTTTTTTGACTGGTGTTTCCTCCTTTGGTGCATCTTCATGCATCTCGCTTCCCTGAATGTCTTCCCACACTCCTCACACACAAACTCCCGATGCTTTTTGTGAACAACCATGTGCCTGTTTAAATTGTCATTCCTGCTGAATAACTTCTTACAAACTGTACATTCCTTCATACTCCCAGGCTTAACCCTCAGCCCATGCATCCTCCTCTCATGGTCTACAAGACTCTTCCTTGATCCAAACACAGATGAGCACTTTTGACAAGGGAAGGGTACCCAATCGCCGTGCATCCGATTCAAGTGAATCCTGAGATCGTCTTTCCTCGTCACGCAAGTACCACAAATATGACACTTATGCTGCTTCTTCAAGCCCTTGTGGACAACATCCAAGTGAATCCTAAGACTCTTTTTACGCCGAAATACCTTGCTACAATCCAAACAATGATACAGTCCATCTGGTTGTTTTGAAATAACACTCTTACTCAATTTCTGACTTAACCCCTCACCAGTGCTTTGTTTTTCCTCATTACGTCTTGCCTTATTCTCTAACTTCTTCTTCAAAGTAGAACTATTTCCTGAATGCCGATTCGACTCTTTTTCTCCCTCGGATTGGCCTTCAACTGCTCGACTATTTGACACAGCTTTTTGATGAACTTTTCTTATGTGCTGTCCCAAGAAGTACTTGTTTCTGTACACCTTGTGACATCTGAGGCATTTAAAAATGCCAACCTCATACTCTGGCTGATCTCCTTCACTTGGCGAGGATTTCTCCTCGGAGCAATTCTGTTGCTTTGCTGCTCTCTGTAGCCTTTCTCTCACAATTCTGATGGGGTTAGGACTACACTCGGTGCTTCCTCCATTGTCATTGCTTGGGGCACTGTTCGACTGACCTGGGGTAGAAGGGAGAGATGACCCCTTTGTATCGGGATATGTATAGGCAGTGTGTGAGTCACCTGAAGCCTTGGATTTGGTTCGAGATTTTAGATGGATAGGAACTGAAAGTATCCGAGCACAAGATGAAACAAGGCCATCCACTGGTAGTTGGACAGTGGAATTTGTGCCATTTCCAAGTTCTGGCTCCTCTTGTACCTCACAATTCTCAGAGCCGATGTTTGGATTTTGAAAGTGCTCTGTCCTGCTGCAGCAAGATGGAGATGGATACTTGGAGGAGGTAGATGAACATGGATGTAAACTTTGTACCTCAAGGAAAGGAGTACGCGTTTGCTGAGGCATGGAGCACGACTGGTGGACATGGTTTGGTTTCATTTCCAGCTCATCAGTGTAATCTTCTTTTGCTAAAGCGTGTGCCACAGGATTACAGTCAGTTGTAAGCAGAAAAGCTGGTGGGCAATTCAAAGTTTGATCCTTATCACAAAATGTGTCACAACTGGACTTTGTACCTGAAGGCTCCTATATTGAGAAATATATTTGTTTCATTTAAATAAAAAATGAGATAGTAATACTTCAAAGGAGAAAGATTAAAACCTCAACTAAATAATCCATTAAAAATCCATTTCTTTAACCATTTACTCCCTAAGATGGAATTACATACCATAAAGGATTCTTCTTTGGCTATGTTTAGATTACTGGTTCTGAGGTCCTCTGAATCAGGATTTTCCATAAATTCTCTTAAAGTATCACCAGAATACCCTGTTGGCACTAATTGGCTGTCAGGTTCCATTTTGATTGGAGGCATTTCATCACCTGAGTTAAGATGACTACCAATATCGTTGTCTTCAGTTTTAACTTGACTGAAGAGAATTTCTGACTCATTTAATTTCTCATGAACTCTAGGACTACATATTCTAACTGCCAATAATCCGTCCTAAAAATCAAATAATTCAAAATTAAAGCCTTCCTTCAATCAAACACTCAATACAGAAAGTCAAATTTTTTCTGCATTATGAGCAAAATTGATACATATTATTTCAATCAAGAATGTACAAGAAAAAAAATCAATCATAAGAAATAGCAAAAAGGTATGTAAATTCTTCAGTTTTTTCCAAAAATAAAATAAAAATTGTTAAAAGTAAGTAATTGGGGGTCCTCAAATGACTATAAACTCTTGACACATGCAAGACAGATAAGCTATGAAAAGTAATTTCTGTTATGAACAGTTATAGAGGATATAGTTGGTCTGAACAGTTTTTAAATACGAATAGGAAACCATGTTTTAACAGTTCATCTGATATTACCATAGAAATGTTTCCAATACAATCTCTGCCACTAACCACAGGCAAATCTCTTTTATTTACTTGGCTGACAGCCTCCTGATCAAAACTTTGCACTTCACTGTCTAGTTTAACATCGAGTGGATCTTTATCTTGGTTGTAAAGAGAGTCTTCTGCACTAATGGCCTCCATTGGAGTGGTGCCCACCCTTACAAAATTTATGCCTTCATTTGGAGTACTTGAGCTACATTTTGGTTGAACATCCTACAAATAAACAATGAGAATAAATAACTAAAATAAATATTATGATTCAATATATTTAATAGGAAAAAAATAATAAATGCAAAAACATTTAGATTCTTAAAACATCCGTTGGCATTGAGGAAGGATGCTTCATTACAGGAATCAACACTAAACAACAAAAAGAAACCTTTAACAGGAACATATTGCTTTCCTTAAGGATCATTAATTGTGATATTAACGCAGTGCAGTGGCCTGGAAAGGGTCGGCATGGGCCTCTTCCGTTCAGCCCAGCCGGCCAGACCGTAAGCTTGGCTCAACCCACATACAACGGAAATTTGCACGATCCTAAGGCCCACGTTAATGCTTAAAACACATGAATGATCTAATGTTTTCCCAGCATATCATCTGAAAAATGGTTTCTTGGGTGTTCCAAAGAGTCAGGGGCTCCGTCCCTTCCAATGTTTCTAAGAACAACTTGCTCCTCATCCTCAGGGCTTCAGAATGCTGTTTCTCAAATTTGGTCGGTATATAAACATTTGTCTTGGGATCGTGAGTCTCTTGATTGGTTGAGACCTTGCCTCGCATTCCCACCTTCCCTATCATTCCAAATGCATTGAAAGACTGGATTCCAGGTATTACTCAGAGTCTCAGTTGAAGTCATTGGTTTCGAGGCAGATCTTGATGGCTTCCTTAGTTAACTGATCCCAATAGCAATGCATGCAGCAAATTTATTAAGCCCTATCCCACTGTATCACATGGTCTTTGGTGAGGCTGTGCTCTACCACTTTTCTGGTTGCACCAATCTGAAGTGCCTTCAACATTCTTTTAAGACTAGACAAACCAACTGACAACTTTTTATTCAGTGGCCCAACCAAGAGCATTATACGAACAAACTATTTTGGAGCTTTATTCAACATATGTAGGTATGTAATTCAATATTGAGTTCTTGCATGTATCTAGTCAGTAGCAAAATGGCATTCTCTTTGTTGCCAACGATGCATCTGTGAAGTGTTGAGTGATATTTTGCAAGACATGAGTTTTTACGACAAGGTTTTCATCCTGAGAAAGCTCTGGATATCACGAGTTCATGAATAATTAAAACTTTCATATACACTATCACCCCCTTGCTGGTATCTCCATCTTGGCGTGATGAGGGGGATTGCGTGCCAAAGCAAACCTGAGAGCTATGCCGGTGGGAGCATAAGCTCCTGTCAGGGCCACCCAAGCCAGACAGGTCAAAGGCCAGGATGGGCTAGACAAAGAGAGATATCCTTGTCCTCCAGACTGGGAGTTGGGCAAGGGGCTGACAACTCCTCACGGTAAAAGAAACAATTGCTACGGGACCAACACAAAAGCCTCGGATGATGAATGGGCATAATGGAAAACAACCTTGGCGACCAGAACGGAATAACGATTTAAGGATTGCAACGTGGAATGCTAGGACTTTATTAAAACCTGGAAAAATGCATGAGGTAGCAAATGAAATAATGGAGTACAAGTTTGATTCGGTAGCACTTCAGGAAATTAGATGGCAAGGAAAAGGAAGAATAGAGAAATCAGAATACACATTATTATACAGAGGACCAGAGAGAAAGACTGGTAGATACGGAGTTGGATTTATAATATTGAAATAAATACTGAAAATTTTAATGGAATTTGAAGCAATAAGTGAAAGGATGTGTAGAATCAGACTAAGAGGAAGATTTAGGAATGTGACTGTAATAAATGTCCATGCCCCAACAGAAGAGAAAGAAGGGACAGTGAAGGAAGCTTTTTACGATGAGTTAGAACAAGCATGTGCAAGGGTACAGAAGTATGATATGCTAATAGTAATGGGAAGCTCAGGTGGGAAAAAAAGAATATCTAAAAGTGGTGGCAGGAAAACACACTTTACGTGACAACACAAATGAAAACGGGAACTTACTATGCCAGTTTGCAGAGCGAAATAGCATGATCATAAAAAGTACATGTTTTGAGCATAGATGAATCCACCTAGCCACATGGAAAGCACCGAATGGAGTGATAAATCAGATCAATCACATATTGATTAGTGCGAGACAACCATCATCAGTCATTGATGTAAGATCCCATAGGGGACCAAATTGTGATAGTGACCACTACGTGGTAAAAGCAACAATAAGAGAGAAATTAACTGCTGAACTAAGGGAGAAGGCTATTAAGAGAAAAAAGTGGGATATGGTTAAAATGAAGGATAGAAATGTAGTGGATGACTGTAGCTGGAATGTAGTAGCTGTAGTAGTACATCTACATACTATCCCACAAGCCGCCTCAATAGGCGTGTGGCGGGGGTGTTAGGATACCAGCCGTTTACATATAAAAAGGAAACGCTCTAATGAAATTACGCCTTGCATTTATTAAAGTCCCTTATTGTTCGGGGGAAAAACGAATTCCCATACCTATCCGCTCAGCAAAATATCTCTCTTAATTTATCGTTTCTGTCGGACCTGGAAATATAGTGGGGTTCTAATATGATGTTCTCCGTGTCGCTCTGAAAGATATCTATTCTCAATTGCTCAAGTAATTTAAGCCTAGCACGCATCCTCCGAGTCTCTAGCGGCTCCCAGCCTAATTTGTTTAACATCTGCGTAACGCTGACTGTACGCTCATAGCAGTTTTTGACGAATCGCGCAGCTTTCCTTTGTATTTTATTAAGTTCCTGAATGAAGTCTTTCTGCACCGGATCCCATATGCTTGCTGCATATTCAAGGTGTGGCCGGACGAGTGCGAAATAGCACCTCTCTTTTACTTTTTCATCTGAAAATCTTCCCATAATACGTTTGACGAATCCTAGCTTCTTCAGAGCTCTGCCACAAATATTTCTTATATGTGTTCCCCACGATAGGTTCGAGGTAATCGTAACTCCCAGATACTTAACTTCATCTGTCGCCTTTATCTTAACGCCATCCACAGCATATACACGGGGATAGTTGGGCGACCTCCGCAAGAAATGTACTGCCGTGCATTTGCTCAGATTAAGTTCGAGTCCCCACTCTTGGCTCCACACATGAACGTTGTTTAAATCCGATGATAGAATTTCAAAGTCGGAGTGATCACTAATTTTGCGATAGATGACAGCGTCGTCAGCAAATAAACATATTTTACTGCTAATTTGAGAGCATAGGTCATTTATGTATATAATGAACAAAAGGGGGCCGATTACGCTTCCTTGTGGGACACCTGATGTCACTTTAACTACATCAGAGCTAATTCCATCAAGAACTACTTTTTGCTAACGATCACTCAGAAAGTCACGTATCCAGTTTACTACTGTTTCGTTCAGCCCGCATGACTGTAATTTGTATAAAAGTTTGTTGTGAGGTACCGTGTCGAAAGCTTTCTTAAAATCTAGGAATAATGTGTCCACTTGTGTTTTCGATTCACCAGATTTGAGAACGTCTAGTAGTAGTAGCTGGAATACAGAAAATATTTTCTACGGTGGAAACTGAGATGCAGATAAGTGTTGGGGAAGATTGGGCAATGATTGAAAAGGTGGTGATGGAGAGGGCACAAGAAACGTTTGGTGAAGAAAGAAGGGAGACAAATCAGGAATGGCTCGATGAAGAATGTAGACAGGCCATAGAGGAGAAAAACAAAGCTAGAGAAAAAATGAGGCAGAGGGAAACACGAAGTAAATATGAGAAGTATAAATAACTTAGAAAGAAAGCACATAGAATATGTGAACAAAAGTAGAGAGCATTGTACAAAAGGAAGATGCTGGAAATAGAAGAGTTGCACCAAAAAAGTGAAATAAGGAAATTCTACCAAGCAGCCCCCAGAGTTAGAAAAGGGTTTGAACCAAGAGCGGAAGGACGTAAGGTTAAGAACGGGAAAGTAAGAGTGGAAGAGAGACAGGTATTAAGCAGATGGGTAGACTATTTGAAGAGGATCCTGAGCCAAGAAGAAGAGAAGGTAATAGAGCAGTATGGTATGTTGGAGGAAAACACCGACGAAGATAGGGGGACAGTGCAGGAGCCTACCATTGAAGAAACAGAATCAATATTGAAGAAGATGAACAACCATAGAGCACTGGGTGAGGATGGTGTGATTATAGAATTGATTAAATCCGGGGGCACACCTCTGATAGCAGTAATACATAAGACTGATCACTCTCACTCACTCAGTGATTCAACCCGAAGGTTGGTTTGGATAGTCAAGGGTAGAGCTCACCCCGGACAAAACCACAGGCATGTGAATTTCACACATTCAGGGTAGGGGGGCCAGTTTCTTTCTCTAGGCCACCTCGCATTCTGAGGATTTTTTTTGTTCTTTTTGTTCGGGGGCATCCAAAGGCTTCACCTGGATTTGAACCCGGGACACTTCGATCAGTAGCCAAGCGCTCTACCCACTAGGCTCCCTGAGACTGATCACAAGAGTATGGAAAACTGAAAATATACCACACCAATGAAAAATATGTCCAATTCACAAGAAGGGGGATAAATTAATATGAGAAAATTTTAGAGGTATCACATTGCTTTGTGTGGTGCAGAAGATTTTATTTGGCTAATTAGTGTAAGAATTAAACTATGTATATGCAGAGGATATCCTTAAAGAATACCAATGCAGATTTCGGACTGGCAGGGGCACTACTGATCAAATATTTGTGCTCAGGCAAACAATGGAAAAGTTTCATGAATATGACATAGATTTATATTATTTATTTGTTTACTTCAGATAGGCCTTTGACAGATTGACTGGAATGCATTGTACCAAGCACTAGAAGAATATGGCATACCACCGAAACTCATAAGGATAGTAAAAATGACTATGAAGCATACTAAGGGAAAGGTAAAAGTAAATCAATCCCTGAGTGAAGAATTGGAGTTTAATAGAGGGGTGAAACAGAGGGATGGGTTATCTGCCATTTTATTTGATCTAGCCTTACATAAGGTGATTGATCAGAAGGGAACAATATTTGGGAAATCCAGCCAAATCCTCGTATATGCAGATGATGTGGTCTGCTCACAAACAGAAGCAAATGTGCACATAAATGGAAAAAGAAGCTAAAGTATTGGGCTGGTGGTAAATCAAAAAAAGACAAAGTACATATATGATAATGTCAAACTCGGAGACCCCAAGAGCAGCTAAAGAATTGAATATTGGAGAAAAGAAGTTTGAAGGTGTGCCTCACTTTAGTTACCTGGGGGTAATGGTATCCAATGATAACGATATAAGTAAAGAAATGAAGGAAAAAATACAGACAGGTAATCGTGCATATTATGCGAACAAACTTTTGTTCAGAAACTAGCTTATCACAAGAAGAACTAAGCTCAAAATATAAAAGACCCTTGTCCGACCAGTTAGAGTAGCCCAAGAAGTGTGTTTGAGAGATGGATACTAAGGAAAATATATGTACCTGTAAAAGAAAACAACGACTGGAGAATAATATAGAATGCAGAGTTTAGAGTAGGCTGTTTAATTGAAGGCCAGGACATAGTTAGATTTGCGAAAGCTCGGAGGATAGAGTGGCTAAAGAGAGAGAACGTGGAGAGAATGGCGGAAGAATGGATGCCTATAGAAGGATGTCAAGGGGAAAGGTTGCATCATGCAAGGAAAAGGGGTGGACCAAGGCTAAGGTGAGAGTCATCAAAGATCTGCAGATAATGCACATTGAAGGATGGAGAAGAAGAGTTGCAGGAAAAAAAGAATGGAGGCAAATTGTGGAGGAGGTCAAGGCCAGCCAAGGGCTGTAGTGCCACGGAGAGAGAGAGATTCTATCCATGCGGTTGTTTTACAGTGGTGAGACTACATTCATCTAGTTTTCTGTTATTTTGCATGGTAAGTCTATCTTACAATTATGCAGTATAATGCACACTGTCAAAATAAGTCCCTGGTCTCATTATTTTGTACGCATGGCCCCAACTCAACCTCAAATTATGTCTACAGCCTCACACATGAGATTTAAATCATCTCGACATGCTTGTGCACCTCTTCACAAAACCTCAGATGACCCATATTTAATAATACTTTTTATGTAGTGGTTTTTGCATTATTTAGAATACAAAGTCAAAATTTGTTTAGTGCAACAGAAAGAATTTTACCATTACAGGGATTGATCCCTTTCATACGCTCATCTTTTGCATAAGTTCATAACATAGGAGAAATGAATAATTCCTTTTTGAAGGCATCTGAGCATTAAGGTAAAAATGTAGAATAGAAGAATAAGAAAAGAATGAACAAAAACACTCACCACCTCTCCCTTATTAGCTAGAATGTTGAGCAGAGTCACTGTAGATTTTATGCACTCCCGCTTAAAAGAAACAAAATCCATCAGTTTATCTAAACATTTGCCACAAATTGTCTCAGGAAATCCATCTTCTTTCGATACCTAAGGGTGAAAATTCAAGTGTTTGGTAGTACACATGGAGTTTGAAATTGTCCATCCAATTGTACCGACAAATAAGCTACTAAGGAACATAATTTTTGCAGTGAATTTAGGGTCATTATTTTAATAAAATAATTTGAAGAGTTATGTACAGTTAAAAAATGAAAATATTTTGAAGCTTCCAACAAAGAATTTAAAAATAAAACTTTCTATAGTAACATTTCTGCAGGTCTGTGGTTGAATAAAACATGCATGTATTTAGTTTGTGATATTAAGGCATTTTTCCAATGTGAATGGATAAACATATGCACATAAATGCTGATAAATACATCCATTCCTTGAGTATTTGTGAATGAAATGAATAAATATGCTAATAAAAGGTAAAGAAAACATTTGTATGTACATAAGACTAAACAAAAAAGCACACTTTTGTACAAAAATTAAGTGCATGCAAAAATAGAGAAAAGCAAAAGGCATTCCTTAACTTAAAAAACTGGTAAATTAATTTCTTACTTATTACATTATGTTTAACAAGCAAAACTTGCAAAAATTTCAAATGAAATCAATGAATTATAAAAATATTTTTACAGGGCCTTTAGCTGTTAAGCAGTCATGCAGGTTGTTACAAACACCCCAAGAGTTGTCATAGAAATGTACATCTGAAAATTTCCGTGTGCCAGATTACTGTGTCTTTGTGCACCCTCCCCCAACATTTTAAGCTCTCAACTAAGCATTCTTTACATAGTCAATTTATTCCTACAGTTTCTCCGACACCCCATGCAACTACTTGCATTACAAAAACCACATGACCACTTAAGGGATGCATGGAAAGTCATGATAATTTACCCGGAGGAAAACATCTACAAAACTCAAGCCAAAAGTGCCTATCAGTGAACACTACCATCGCTTGGGCCATCCTTTGTCGAGAAATCACCGATTGAGAAGAAAGTGCCGAGAATCCATTTTATTCCAAATTTTTAGTTTCAGCTTAGATTATATTTTGATATGCCATATGGAGGACATTCGTAGTCCTTTACTTCAGAAGACTCCTGTGACAGAAAATGCAAAATAATGCTTTGAATAAAATTAATAAAAATATGATGAAGCTCTTTTTAAAAGGCATTCAGAGACAAATTCAACTACTAGTTCTACTCTTCAAATATAATGGCTCATATTTTCGCATACACGTATGTATATTACAAGGCATTCATGTAAAATTTCCAATATGTTAAGAACCTTTTTAGACATACGGTTTAAATATAGACCTCTTTTGATCTCATTTCAGAGATCCCCAGGGAGAAATAACTCCAGTAATTCTGAAGCATGCTAAATTTTGCAAGTTTTATAATGTGTAAGACAATTAAAATTTGTATACTGTAACAAAATTTTCAGCATTACGATGATTATTCTCTAGTCAAAAAAGCAAGACATAGATAATCACCATTTCTTTTATGAATGAATTTTCAGGCTTAATATATGTAATGACAATTTTTCAGTCCTAATGGCAAAAAATTCCAGTTGTTTGCCAGTGCTTCCAAAACCAAAACATTTTGTGGGGAGTCACATAACACTAAGACTAATCAATCACCACTAATGCTCTAAATATCATAATTTGGAAAAGAAAGCAGTTATCTAGTTTAGACTGTGGCAGTGGGTCTCCAAGTTAAGAATTTTATCTCACCATGAAATTGACACACCATCCTTTTGAATGAAAGCACTTAGTGTCAACGAAAGACTTTTTATCTTCCTTCGTATTTACCCACCCATAAGGGCATTCAGCAATTTTTATTCTTCATATCTCCTCCATCTATTCTCCAATACATTCCTCACATCCACTCAATTTAATATCTACAGCATTTCTGCTATTCAGGGAGAAGAACAGTTTTATCCTTTTCATGTTTAGGAAGGGTAAGAAAAGGAATGCTTTAATGCAAACACCATGGTTCAATTACTAATTTTTAACTTTCTACAGCAGCCAGGATCTATGTAAATAATGACAAGCAATAGGTTTTATTAATAGTGCTCTTTAAACATGTTATATGCCCATTGAATGTCAATGTTTAAAACTGAAATATGGTGCAAGATGAACCAGTAATCTTGAAGCTGATAAAAGTTTATTACATGTTGATTTATATTTGCTGATGATCAAGATTAAATCAGCCAGTCAAAAAAGTAGGTCATATGCTGAACTGTGCAATTTCTCATACTCTCCACAGTTTGAATGTGATGTAATTGGTGTTCTTTTGTTTGTTTATTCCTGTTGCGTTTTACTTCTCTTATCTATTGTGGGTTCTTGATAAATGTCTTCCTAAAAGTAAAGACATGTTTCTTGATAAAAGGTTATCTAATTAGTCCTACATGTATCTGCTCCCATCCTCATTATCCCGAAAATAACAACAGGTTATGGGCCCAGATGCGCTTAAACAAAGAAAGAAGAGTGTGAAGAAATTGAAAACTGAGACAAGAGAAGAGAAACTTATGGGTTTGCCTGAAACCGGCGGTTTGGTCGCGTATCAACTAAATTTTCGAAGCCTCAAGTGAGAAGTGAAGCTTGAAGTAAAGCTTGATAAAAGCAGAAAGAAGAAAATGTTGGAACTACGTAAGCAAACCAGTGACATTCACATACTTGATATTTTTGATTGTCTTTTTTTTGTCCTTCGTTATTGTAATAAAGCGTGTGCTGTTCCAGTCTTACAATGCACGTTGAACTGATAACGTCTTGAGTCCTTTTATTTATCACGTCTACCCGGTAATTCCCAACAGGTGACGGGCCCAGGAAACTCTCAATTAAGATTATACTATTAGTATTTGAACTATTAAGTTTTAAGTGTCGTCAAGAATGCAGAGTTCCAGTGGACGTGGTTCCATTTTTTCTATCAAAAAGTTAAGTGGACAATTAGACTACAAGGACTGGAAATTTGCCATTCGTATGTTGCTGCTTCACGAAAAACTGTGGGATTATGTCTCTGGCAAACTGACTCCTGCTTCCAAGGAATATGTCGAAAACGACGACCAGACGGCATTATCCACGATTTGTCTGTCGATTGAACCGGAGCTTTACGTACACGTGACTGAAGCAAACTCCGATAAGGATGCATGGACCCGCCTAGTTGAGACATTTGAACCTCAAGGTACTGTTGGGCGTCTTGCAGCCTTGTCGCACCTGATTAATACGCGGCTGTCAGACTGCCGAGATATATCCGATTATATTACTCATATGATGACTGCTGCGCAGAAGTTAAAAGATTCCAAGTTTACGATGGAAGAATTGGTTGGATCTATGATGCTCATTGGCCTGACTCCGAGTTATCGGCCCATGGCGATGATTTTAGATCACTCCGGGCAAAACCTCACCGCCGACTTCGTCAAGGCAAGATTGATGGCGGAAGAAGGTCGACGAGAGTTAGAAAATAGGAAGGAGTCTGCTTCTGCATTAGCTGTCAACCATCAACCTTCAGGGCAGCTGCCAAAATCATCGTTTGAGTGTGGGTATTGCCACAAAAAGGGGCATATAAAGAAAAATTGTTTCAAGCGGAAACGTGCGGAGGAGTACAAGGCCAGAAGAAATCAAGATAAAGGTTCAAGAGTGAGTGTTGGTGAAAAGAATTCCAGTAAAGTTGTAACCTTGTTCACTGCACTAGGTGTTAATCATTGTGCTAATGGTGATTGGTATATCGATTCCGGTGCGACGTGTCACATGAGTAAAAACCAAGTTTGGATGCAAAGTTATCAAGATGTGCCGAATTCGAGTGTAACTCTTGCTAACGATGCCCATATTCATGCTCAGGGAGTTGGTAATGTACCAGTGAGATTCATCGATGGTGATAAAACCATTGAAAGGGTAATGTATGTCCCACAATTAGCTACTAATCTGGTATATGTGTCTAAACTAGTTGAAAAAGGTTTAGTTGTAGTATTTTCTGATGATGGATGTCAAGTGTACCATAAATGTGATTTTCAAAGTTCTGGTACTGTTCAGTTTACTGCATCTAATGTTAATGGGCTTTTTAAGCTAGATATTTTGCCTTTTTTGGATGATTCTTCTGATACTTTAATTTCTGTTGAAAATAGTAGCAATAATACTCTTGTTAAAAATGTTGGTGACATTCATTGTGCTAATGTATGTATTAATACGAAATCCGCTGCATTGTGGCATAGGCGATTAGGGCATTTAAATGAAAAAGATATGATGTTACTCAGGAATGACAAGGCAACTCATGTCAACTATTCAGGAAACCTTAATCAGGCTTGTGTCCCATGCATTGAAGGCAAACATTCCCGTAAGACTTTTAAGAATTTGCAAGGAGTACGTTCTAAAGATGAATGAAAGAAAGAATGAAAGCTTGAATTAGTACATTCAGATATTGTGGCCCTTTCGAGTCCTCTGTCGGAGGAAATAGATATCTTCTAACCTTTGTTGATGATTATAGTAGGAAAGTATTTCCTTATTTTTTGAAATCTAAAGATGAGGTCATATCAAGACTTAAAGACTTTAAGGCATCTGTGGAACTTGAAACAGGTCAGAAATTAAAAATATTCAGATCTGACAATGGGGGTGAATACTCTAATCATGTTATGGTTGAGTTTTTCAGAGAACATGGCATCAAGCATCAGCTGACGGTACCCTACACGCCCCAGCAGAATGGTGTTGCTGAGAGGATCAACCGTTCATTGTGTGAGAAAGCTCGTGCAATGATGAGAGACTCTCAGTGCACAACCAGACTGTGGGCTTAGGCCTGTCATACTGCTGCACACCTTAAGAATAGATCCCCCCATTCAGCTCTCAGTGGAAAGACACCTGAGGAAATTTGGTCAGGCAAGAAAATAAATCTTAGTTATTTACGCGTTTTTGGCTGTAAAGCATATGTTCATATCCCTAAAGAAAAAAGAAAGAAGTGGGACCCAAAGTCAAAATTGTGTTTATTTGTGGGATATAGTGATGTCCGCAAGGGCTACAGACTATATGATCCCAATTCTCGAAAAGTTAGTGTTGCTAGAGATGTTATTTTTCTAGAAAATTCAAATGATGTACATGATGGTACTTGTGAACAATTAAGTGATTCAGACAATAATTATATATCAGCATTTGATTTTTTTTAATAGCAGTGATGTAAGATCTCATCAGTACCCTACTGATGATGAATTAGATGATAATTTAGACACTACAGGTATGATCGATGCCTCAGAGCCAGTCAGAGAGCCCAGGAGATCTCAAAGGTTAAGGAAACCCAAACAATATCCTGATTTTATTTTGTATTCAGCTAATCATGATGAAGATTTTCAATGTGTTTCAGATCCTGTGTCATTCAAGGATGCTATTTCGAGAAATGATAGAGATGAGTGGAAGAAGGCAATGTCAGAGGAGTTGGTTTCTTTGAAAGAAAATAATACTTGGGCCTTAGTTGACAAGCCATTGGATAAAAATATAGTTCAGTGTCGGTGGGTTTTTAAGCTGAAACATGACCCAGATGGTAAGCCTATGTATAGGGCAAGGTTAGTTGCAAAGGGGTATTCACAAGAGGCAGGTATAGATTATGACGAAATTTATGCCCCAGTAGTAAGAAAAGAAACTTTACGATTGTTGTTTGCTCTTTCTGCTAAATATGACTTAGATGTAAACCATCTAGATATTAAGACAGCCTTTTTGCATGGTGATTTGAAAGAAACAATATTTATGGCTCAGCCTGAAGGCTTTTTGGATGTTAATGCTAAGAACAAGGTGTGTTTGCTCAAACGAGCTCTGTATGGCCTGAAACAAGCCTCCAGATCTTGGAATGATAAAATTCATTGTGATTTCATTGGTCTGGGGCTGAACCAGTGTGAAAGTGATTCATGTGTTTATTTTAAAAGAGCTAAAGGTTGTGTGTTTTTTGTCGCATTATATGTGGATGACTTCTTTATTTTTTCAAATGATGTTCAAGAAACTGAGAAGTTGAAGGATGCTCTCATGAGAAAATATAAAATTAAAGACTTAGGAGAGGTTCAAAAATGTCTTGGTATGAGAGTTAGACGTGACAAAAAGGAAGGGAAAATAATCCTTGATCAGAGTCAATATATTGATGAATTGCTAATTAAGTACAATATGTGTGACTGTAATAACATTGGAACGCCCATGGAAGTTAATTTGAAACTTGATTCTAATAATTGTGTAATGCGTAATGTACCATATCAATGTCTTCTAGGGTCATTAATGTATTTAGCGGTAAGCACTCGCCCAGATATTTTGCACTCTGTGAGTAAGTTAAGCCAATTTAATACGTGCTATTCTTCTGAACATTGGCAATATCTAAAACATATTTTACGATACCTCAAGGGTTTTGTGGATGCAGACTGGAGTAATAATGTAATTGATAGATGTTCTTACTCGGGTTATGTGTTTACATTTGGAAAAACTGCTATATCATGGTCAAGCAGAAAACAAAAGTGTGTTCCTCTCTCAAGTACGGAAGCTGAGTATGTAGCTTTAACAGATGCTGCTAAGGAAGCAATTTATTTAAGATCATTACTGTATACACTGTTAGATTGTAAGCAAGAACCTATTGTGTTGTATAATGATAATCAAGGAGCACAGAAATTGGCTGTGAATCCAATGTTTCATAGTAAAACTAAGCATATTGAGATTAGATACCACTTCATTCGAGATGCTATTAAGAAGGATAAGGTTTTCCTACATTATTTGTCAACTGCTAATATGCCTGCAGATTTTTTGACAAAATCTGTTCCTAAAAGTAAGCATTACTTTTGTATTGATGAAATCGGAATGTCACTAGTTTGAGAGGGGGTGTTGGAACTACGTAAGCAAACCAATGACATTCTCATACTTGATATTTTCGATTGTCTTTTTTTTTTGTCCTTCGTTTTTGTAATAAAGCATGTGCTGTTCCAGTCTTATAATGCACGTTGAACTGGAGTCCTTTTATTTATCACGTCCACCCAACAATTCCCAACAGAAAATTCAACCATGGAAGAAGAAAGAACGAAACAAGAACTGTTTGATGGAAATAATTATGACGATTGAAATTTTTTTATGGGAGTTAAACTGGATGAACAAGAATTATTGTACCTCGTGGAGAATACTTTTGAGATTACTGTTTAATCTTTCGGGATTCATTCCGTGATGTTTAAAATTGCAAAAAACAATATTTTGCTGGTCCTCCTGCCAGCTTCATCAGGTTAACTGAACTGACCTCATTATAAACATCGCAGAATGAATCCCGAAAGATTAAACAGTCAACACTACATCCGCGGAAGCCTACGAGCTAATACTTTTGAGAGTTTGGAAAATTCCTTATTAGTCAAATCCAGAGATGAAACAGCCACTCAAACCTAGAGATGGGCCACTTTCAAAATTACCGTGGTAATTTCCGTATTTTACCATAGTATTTTTCGTAATTTACCGCCCCCCTTGAAAATTACCGTAATTTTTGGTAATTTTCTAGATAATTCACCCATGTTTGAGATAATTTTTCATACAGATATATTCCCAACATGTTCTTTTAAGCCAATTCCACATTTCTGACGTGTTTAATTATAAATTGAGGAATGTTCAACTCATTTTGGCATATTTTACTTAAATTATAAAATTATTGAGTAATTATTAGCAGAATATTCTTCTTGAAAATTTCTCATACTTTGACAAAAGAAAGCCAGATTGCGTGTTGCTGCCGTATTTATTTTTACAATTTTGAGAATTTCTAATAAGTTAATGTTGCATTAGGTATGTTTTAAACATGGTATCCTCTCCCTTTTGCTATTGGAATTCTTATTTAAACATAGATTTTCTGTTTAATGCTTAAAACTGAAAAATACTGGAAAATTAAAGTAATTTTCAAAAATTACCGTAATTTACCGTGGTAATTTACCTCAGGTGAAAACTACGGTAATTTTCCCATCTCTACTCAAACCAGAGAAAGAGAAGCGAAGCTGCAGAAATTGAGATCTGAAAAAAAACCTGCTAAAAGAGTAATAGTAACCCAGATCAAGAGGGACTACTTTGATATCGTAAAAGGAAAAGCAAATGCATATGATGTTTGGATGGCTTTGGCTGAAAGGTTTGAAAGTTCAACCATGGCTGGTGTGTTGGGTCTGTTAAGTAAATACCAGGTCTTAAAGTATAAACCCCAAAAAGAAAATTTTAAAAGGTTCTGTACTGCCTTTGATGGATATGTTAGAGAGTTTGCCAACAAAGAAGAAATAATTAGTGAGAAGAGTCAACTTGCAAAATTCCTCGCATGAATGCCAGACAATTGACAGAGTGAGTGTAGTAACAAAACAGACAGAGTGTAGTAACTTCACTCAGACTGGTTGCCACAACTGGGAGTCTAACAATGTCTCTGGTTAGACAGGATATTGAAGAATTTGAAGATAGCCACCAGAAGAAAGCGAAGATCAGCAGTACCAACTTCCAACCAACTGCGTTTGCCGGAGTCCGAGGAAGTCACCACCAAAACCAGCAGTCCAAGCCTTTCCCTTTCAACTGCAACAATTTTGGGCAAAAAGGGCATAAATTCGCCGACTGCTTCAAGCCAGGAGGAGGAACACATCAACCTGGACGTGGCAGAGGAGCGCATCATCGGGGAGGCCGTGACGGTGGAAATCATCAGCAAGGCGGTTCCGGCTATCATCAGAACAATGGGTTTAGTTTTAAAAATAATACTGGTTGAGGTAGAGGCTCAAGCCAACTACATGGAAAGAAATAATGATAACAGTAGTATTAATGATAAAGAATCTGTTGCCTATAGCTTTTATATTGAAATAGATGTCTACTATGTGAACGGTAAAGGAGAAGCAGACGACACTGTTATCAACAGTGACTGGATACTTGACTCTGGAGCTTCTGACCATTTAATTCACACTAATACTGCAGCAGAAAATATTAGACCCACCAAGGCTGTAAAGATTTATAATGCTAAAACTAAAGAAGAGGAAAAATCTTGATAAATGGAAAGGAGGTTAATATCGAATTTTTGAATGTTCTGATGGTAAATAATTTAAAATGTAATTTAGTGTCAATTTCAAAGTTAGAAGATAAGGGATGCAGAATTGTAATCAATGAAGGGACATTTACAATTGTACATAAACAGTCACATAATATTCAGTATACACACAATAACAGTCACACAGCGGGGGTAATGTATTAATAAACTATCAATGTGGGAGTTTATAAAAAATAAGGCTGAATTCCACATTGCTCAGTGATAAATTCTGTAAAATCGAAGTGACAAGAGGAAATTTAGATGGAGATAGGGAGAAGAAAATTGAGAGTGATGAGAATGAAAATGAGATTGAGAATGTTGCAGGAAATTCCCAAATTCAGGAGGAGCCAAGGAGGATTAGCCGAGCAACCAGAAAGCCAGAATACCTGAATGACTATGCCACACTGGCAGTGAGAGATGGTGTGAAGATAGAGTGGAATTCTGTCTGTTCACCTTCCTTCTTTCTGATTGGGAAAAAGTAGAATCGCCCTCTATACAGGTAATAGAAGAAAATTCAAATTTGGTGTTTAATGCTGTTGGCTTTGCAGATGGTGTACCTGAGTCATATGATGAGTTAGATGATAAATATGATAAAAAGGAGTGGCTTTACATCTAGAAAGTTGACGTTAGAGGCAGAGATGTTAGAAGTAAAGGAGAGGAGGCATTGGGGGAGGAAATAAAAGAATTAAGAGAATTAATACCATGTGGCCATAGAAGGAAGATGTCGTCAATGTAACGAAGCCAGAGAAGAGGTTTTAGTGAGCATGAAGATAGAAATGATTGTTCAAAAAGTCCAAGGAAAAGGTTGGCGTAGGAAGGACTGAAGCAACTACCCATGGTGCATCCTTTAATTTGAAGAAAGAACTTATTATTGAAAGAGAAAGCGTTGTGGGTAAGGATGAAATTAGAAAGATCAAGAAGGAAGTCAGAGCTGGGAATGTGAGGAGCAGGGCGTTTAGTAATGAAATGGCGGATGGCAGAAATTCCTTCAGAATGAGGAATGGTGGTGTATTGGGAAGTGACATCAATAGTGGCCATTAAGATATCACAGTCAGAGGGGAGTGGAGTGGAATGGAGGCGTTCAAGAAAATGATAAGTGTCTTTGATATAGGAAGGCAGGGAGTGTACAATGGGTTGTAGGTAGTAGTCAACAAATGCAGACGTGTTCGGTGGGTGAGTTATAAGAGGTGACAATGGGGCACCCGGGGTTGTCAGGTTTGTGAATTTTGGGTAGAATATAGAAGTTTGGGGTGTGTGACAGAGAAAGAAGGGTGATATCTTGTTTAGATAGACCTTCATCTGGGCCTTTATTTTGAAGAAAGGAGATTATTTCATCCAAAAATTCAGGATTAGGGTCATGGGACACAGGCTTATAAGAGGAAGCAGTAGGCCAAAACGAAGAGTTGGAGAGAGGCCGGGACTTGAAATGCCACTTTTATTCCAATTCCAATTAAAAACAAAACTCTTCGGAAACCTTTCAAAATGAATTGTATGACCAGGTTTAACGATATATGACTGAATGGTATCCCGGAGGAAGGGCCGTAGACCGAGAAAGTCATGGGTGAATGAGATGGAAGATACTCTAATGAGAAGGAATGTTGTGTTTCAAAAGAAAGGGAGAATGTGCACGACGCAAAGTATGTGCGTAACTGAAGCAAAAGATGCAACTTGAATAGAGCGGCATGGAGGAAATCTATAAAATCAGAGTCAGCTTTAATAGAAGTCAATCGCAGATAATTTGACTTTTTTGACTGGGCCTACCCCGAAAGGGAATGGCATGATGGGTATGCATGTTAAAATCACTGTCGTGATCACACTCCAAAATCCTTGAGTCATTCACAACACTATATGGACTCCACTCCCTTGCAGATAAGTTCCCTGGCACAAATTTCTACCTCCCCTACTCCTCACCCAACCCTATTCTTACCCCCAACTCTCTTGAACAGAGGCATATATAGCTAGACACTGTTCAAAGCTATCTTAGTCACATAAATTAAAATTACGGTTATCCTTTGAAACCACTGGTGGTAAATAAAAGTTAAGTATGGATTAATACCATCAGCCAGAGGAGAAGTGCAGCCTCACGGGATGTATTAAGAAAGTGTTTGCTCACTAACCCCACAATTATATACTTTCACCATGGTATACATAGGATTATTTCATTACTCGTGCGTTGAATTATTGTGTTAAAAATGCCACCATTAAAAAGCACTATTGTAAACTAACTTTAATTTGAAGAAGATCCTCCACGGTCTTCCACAAAACGATTCCTTGATTTGCGTCGAGATGGAAAATATTATTCAAGCACTCACTCTCCAGCAAACAGAGCCTGCATATTCTGAGAGTTTTGACACATAAAGCATTTTCGATCTCCATCGGGAATTTCGTACTGTCACCGGTACTGGGAACCTGCGAAAAATTACTGCCGTGAAGGGGCAAGTTATTACCATATTTCTTCAACGTCCTCACTTAGAGTTCCTATCACAACCCTGACATGAGCCAAGAACACATGTGATGAACAGCATCAAGTATTAGAGAAAGCATGAATATAGAAAGGAGACGGTCACGCACGTCAACTTCAGACAGGAAAACAGCCATCGACGAATAAAGTCGTCATGAAAACATAAAACTCATAGTACTTCTGAGATGATAAACAACCTCGACGTACAAGTAACTATCATAACATCAGATAAGAATACTGTTTTCCGGGAAATAAAATTCATAATATACCTTAACCGAGGTCTAAGAGCGGAAATCGGATTGCAATTGTTTGTTGTTGACGCGAAGTGCGATAGTGCCTGCAAGAATATTTCCTTGAGGCGCTTGAGGCCCTCGCCTCTAGCGGGGCGTGAGTGGCTGATCCACAGGGTGAAACCAAAGGGGCGACGTTTCGCACAAATGTAAACTCTATCGCGATAGTGGCAAAACTGAGGGGGTGTGGTTAAAATCGAGGGGGGAAAAAACCGTGACCGGTAGAGGCGCAGTCGTTGAGTTTTTCAAGCAGTGTTGGTTTCAAGAGCACATTTGCAATTTTAAATATATTAATAGTATTTATTTGTAATTAAATAAAATTTTGCATTATTTTTACGCTAATGCGTAATATTTTTAACTTTAATACGTATAATTCATGAGGGAGTTCAAGCTATTGTAGTCTCTGCACCAGCTATTTTAGTCTCTACACCAGTGGTAGTTGTAAAGTTGAGCGCATGGCTGACTTGTGATTAAGATGTGTTTTACGCACGAAGCTGAAATGCTGTATTAATATTTGCTACAACCTGGCTGAGTGATTGTTAGATATGGCGAAACCTGTGAATAGTAAACGATATGCGGTGATTAGGTGCAACAGTGTGTATGAATGTCGTTTATAGGGAGATCTATTTTCTCGTTCTTCAAATAGGCTGTCAGGTATTTTGCATGTAAGTTTTCGAAGAATCACGGTGCAATGGGCCATTTGTTAACCACAGAAAAATACTGCTATACGCGTGGATTTTCATGATTCTTCGCAACTGATATGAGTGTTCGGAAGTATTTTGAATTCTGGTAATGCTGCATCAACACAGGGCAGGGAAGTGGGCAAGATTCTGTCCCCGTACGGATTACCTTCGTTGATGAATAAGTTCATTAATCAATATATTTATTTCTTGCTTTTACGTGAGAAAGTCTTCAACTCTCATTACACCGACTGCCGTTCCGAGCATTATCGAAGGTTATAATATTCGTGCTCTTCTCTTGGACTACAACCTTGTCGTGGATGAAGGGCTTGTGTGCTCCGATGACCCCTAAAGCTGCACTGGCGGGAGCATTGCTCCTGGTAGGGTCACCCATGCCCAAGGAGGTTTAAATATACTTATTTTATATACCTCCTTGATTTTAACCTCCTTGCCCATGCCAGATTGATCGAAGGGTAGGAGACAGACGAATGTTAGTCCGCGCAGCGTCTGTACCTCAGTGAGGCGGCTGCATAAGGCGTTTTACCCCAGTGGGGCGGCCTCTGAAGTGATGGTGTCACGTAAAAAACACTATTGGGATAGGCCACGGAATACTATCTCAATGAAAACAAAAACCTTGAAATTATGGACAGTTCTCAAATGATAATGAATCCTGGCAACTACGGGACTCGGCCAAGAGGGCCGGGTGTCGTGCACGACAGCGGTGGGAGTAAGGCCCCTGCGGTCGTCATCACACGAAATCCTTGCTCAGACGTAGCAGAAGCAGAGGAAAAGAAGATAAAGAAGAGGAACGAAACCATCAGAATAGGCACGTGGAATGTTAGGACTATGCTGAGGGCGGGGAAGCTAGAGAATATAAAGCAAGAAATGGAGAGGGTGGGTGTAGACATAATGGGTCTGGGTGAAGTAAGATGGAAGCATATGGAAGGATGACGGGGATTACTGGAACGGCGACTATAGACTAATTTATAGTGAAGGAAATGAAAGTCAGCGCGGGGTTGCATTCGTAATGAATAGGAAACAGCAGAAAAGTAGTGTATGCAGAACAGGTGAGTGATAGGATAATAGTCGTGGAACTAAAAGCAGAACCAACGAATTTAGTTATAATCCTGGTGTCAGATTATATGCCTACCTCTAATCATAAAGAGGAGGAGGTAGATGGGGTGTACGATCAGCTAGAGGAAATAATTGGTAGGATACCAGGAAGTAAGCACCTGGTAGTAATGGGGGATTGGAACGCGGTGGTGGGTGAAGGAAGAGATGGGCGGGAGGTGGGCGATTACGGGCTAGGAAGGAGAAACGACCGGGGCGAGAAAGCTGTGGAGTTTTGCCGCAGAAATAACCTAGTAATTACAAATAAATGGTTCAGACATCATCCTCGACGTAGGTACACTTGGAAGAAGCCGGGAGACACAGATATGTTCCAGATAGGTTATATAATGGTACGTCACAGATACAGGAATAGTGTTAAAAACTCGCATACTTATCCAGGAGCTGATGCAGACACAGACCACGACTAATTAGGCATGAAATGTCGGGTAAAACTGAAAAAGATAAGAATGGGAAGGGGGGTACGAAAGTGGAATACGGAGGCACTGGGGCAATGAAGAAGTATCGGGAGAAGGTGGATGAGATAATGGGTGAGGATCATGGAGTTAGATCAGTGGAAGATGAATGGGGAAGTTTGAAAAATGGAATTGTAGAAGCGGCGAAAGCAGCGGTAGGAGTGGTGAGTGCAACTAAAATTAGAAAACCGTGGATCACAAAGGAGATGATCACGGAGATGGAAGAGAGAAGGAAATGAAAGAGCATAAACTCAGAGCTAGGTCGGAGAAAATACCGAGAATTTAATAACAGGCTTAGAAGAGAAACAAAGAAAGCAAGAGAGGCGTGGTGGAGAGAACAGATCGACGCGTTAGAGAAATACCAAAAAGAGGAAAGAGCAGATGCATTATATAGGAAAGTAAAGGAACTGACGGGTGGTAACAAGGGAAGGGGAATTACAACGATAACAGACAAGACGGGAAAGATGATCGTAGAACCGAGAGAGATCCAGGAAAGGTGGAAGGAGTATGTTGAAGAGCTGTATGGGAAAGAAATAAGGCCCAATAGGTTAGATATAGAAAGGGAAGACGATATCGACAGAGATGGCATCGGACCAAGTATCCTAGATAGCGTAATCTAAAGAGCACTACGAGACATGAAAAGGAATAAGGCGGTGGGAATATATGACATACCTGCAGAGTTTTTAAAGAGCATGGGGAAGAACGGAAGAGGAAAGCTTTTTGCGCTTATTCGTAGGATTTATGAGGATGGAGTGTGGCCAGAAGACTTCGCGAAGACTACTATTTCCTATACCAAAGAAGAGTAAGGGAAAAACGTGCGAAGAGTATAGGACAGTAAGCTTAATATCCCACGCAGCCAAAGTAGTTAGTTCTGAGAATTCTAAACAGAAGGCTAGAGAAGAAGGCAAATGAATACCTGGGTGACGACCAGTTCGGGTTTAGGAGAAGAACGGGAACGCGAGACGCTATAGCGGTGATGAGGACGCTAGTAGAAAGAAACCTAGAGTATGGGCAGGATGTTTTTGCATGCTTCGTAGATTTCGAGAAGGCGTTTGATCGGGTGGAATGAACGCAATTAATGGTAGTGTTGAAGAAATTAGGGGTCGATTGGAGGAGCAGGCGTCTGATTCGAAGTTTATATATGAATCAGACTGCGCAGGTTTGGGTAGCCAATGGAGAATCGGGATGGGCCACGATAGGACGGGGAGTGCGGCAAGGGTGCCCACTATCGCCGTTGCTTTTTAACGTATATTCAGAAGAAATGGTAAGGGAGGCATGGGGGAGGAGGAGGTAGGAATAAAGGTAGGAGGGGAGCTGATAAAATCAGTGAGATTTACAGATGATCAAGCATTGGTTAGTCAGTCGGCCAAGGGGTTACAGTCAATGGTGAATGCATTAGAGGTGCAGTGCGTAAATTATGGGATGAAGATCAATCACAAGAAAACGAAAGTTATGAAATTTTCTAGAAGTAAGAGGGCGGGGCTGAGTATAAGAGTGAGAGGGCAGAAGATAGAGCAGGTCGAGCAGTTTACGTATCTGGGAAGTATTTTGGAGGCGAATGGGTTTAGTGGTAGGTAAGGACATCAGATGCAGAATTGCGCTAGCTAAAGAAGCATTTTCGAAGAGAAGGGAATCGATGGGGGGGGGGGGGGGAAGAGACGTAAAGAAGAGGGTGGTGAAAACTTTAATATGGCGCGTGGCGCTATATGGGTCGGAAACTTGGTCATTGCGAAGGGAGGATGTGCGTAGACTTGAGGTGTTTGAGATGTGGGTTTGGAGAAGGATGGAGAAGGTTAGCTGGATGGCGAGAAAAACGAACGAGGAGGTATTGGATATGGTCGGAGAGGAGAGGAATCTTGTGGCAGAGGTTCGGAGAAGGCAGAAGAGATGGATGGAGGAGGTTTTGAGAGGAGAGGGCATGTGGAAAAGTGATAGAGGGGAGAACACTGGGGAAGCGTGGAAGAGGAAAGAGGAGGATAGGAATTCTGGACGAAATAAGAGGAGGTAGAAGATATGAATAATCGATTAGGGATCTAATAACGGGCCATCCTTAGGAGGGAAAGCGAGACAATTTCTATGAGGTTGGTATACAGAATGGGGACTGTCCAAGAACCTACCAATCATCTGGTAGAATACTTGAATGAATTATAATATTCGTGATGTTTACATGATGTGCATTAGGTGCCATGAACTGTGATGTGGTTGTCTCGCCATCAAATTCCCCATTGTGAATTACTGTGACTTTTGATTGGGTGCCCTCCCCTGACCAGACTTAAGTTTTGATGCCCTCCCCAGATCAAGTGAAGTGCGTTGGATGGCCTGAACTGTTATCACGTCATATATGTCATATTCAGTTAACCTCACCATCACTTGAACTTTTTGGATGGATGGATAATAATGGATGAATGTAATTTTTCCAAATAACATTGGTAATTCCAACCTACTCTGTATTTTGAATGATCAATGTTCAACTTTTAAGAACGGGCTACCCATGGCTTATGGTAATTTGATTCTATTTTGAATCAATAAAGTTACAGTGAATATGGTAAGCGGTGTTTGATTGTGCCATGTCTTCTCATGATAACCTGACCTCAACCTTTCCTGTTCCATAAAAGTTTCCCAAGGTTATTTATCGTGCAATCGGAATTTCATAAAGTTAATACGAGTGAGTAATATTTTTTCATTTTCTTGCAGTACTCATAAAAATTACATTTTCTAGGATTAATTTTAATTATTGGTTTATAATCCATTGAATACGGATAATCCTGAACTAACGATTCAAACCTCGCGCTAGTATCACGATTTAAAACTCGCGGGAGACGAACGACCCCGCGTCGATGCCGGGGTCGTGGCGCTGATGTACAAAACCCTGTATTGGGCTCAGTTTGTCGCACCTTTGGTGAAACCTGATTGTGGTAGCGTCCGCCAGGTGGCGTTACTAGCGATCATTGCGTTCGCGTCCTTTCGCGCTTTCGCTGCGTTTGTTTTGATTATTGGTGTTATCGTTGTTCATATTTAATTCGAGTTACCTTCTTGGATTAAAGTGAAAGGGTTGTGTCTTAACGAAGATGAGACGACTGACGAAGAATAAGAAGAAAACTTCTGAAACGAATTCGGAAGTAAAACAAGAAAATGGAGATACACACGAAACTACTGCGGCTGTATCCGAGATTGTACCGAGAGCATCAAAGACTAGGAAGAGTAGGAATAATTCTGAAACGGATAATAGCATTGCCCCGAGCAAAAGAATAAAGCGCGGAGATGACGAGCCGATGTGCAGAGAGGTAAATCTCATGGTTTTTTGTCCTGAATATATTTTTCAGATTGATCTCTGCCCGTCTATACCGCCGTCTTCTGGCTTGTTTTCAAAATGCATGTAAGCGCCGCTTTCTCGCTATCTAACTAATAAAACTGCAGTTAATATGCCTATCACCTGTACGTGTGTAATTCCTAAGACAGTGTTTGTTTACTAGGCGGTTCTAAGAATGGCCTCCTCTTTCCATCATGTCACTGGTTTCTATTTTTGTTTTTTACTTATGTACGAAAACATATCAATCAAGTTTACTAAGGATTGGATTTTTAAGAGTTAAGATTCTGAGTGTATTTCATGTTGATTTTTGCTTGATATACTTACTGGATACTTATGGGAACTAAAGCTAATATCTTTTTATTAATTTTCTTTTGACATTTTGAAAATATCTCTTCCTTCATGCTACCGTAATGGACTTGATGAAAGGATTATTCTCTGTGGGTTTGGCTCGTGGTCACTGCTCCGCAGCGTTCAAATCCTTTTCGGAGTATTAATCCTTCTCAACTTAGTTCTTATAGTGCACAATATTTTAATTCCCTCCAAAATGCAGGTTAACTTCCACGCGAGACAAGTTAACCCCACTTCCGGTCAGTTCTGTCAGTGAGAAGAGCAAAGTGTTTGGGGCATATTATTATGCGTGTTCTCTCGCAAATTAATCCCCTAGGTAAAAATAGGAAATGCCATAGTGTTGCTTATTTGGAAAAGTATTCCGGAAACAATTTCTCTTGTAGAATATTCTCATAAATATGTATTTATAGTTTTAATATAATGTACGGTATTAGTTCCTGCCTGAGACATAACAAATATTCTGGTACCTGGAAGTCTACTAAGAAAAAATAAAAAAATCACATTAATTCTTACACTAGAGCAGGTTCATATGAATGTGTATAAAGCACTACAACTAGTACAGCCTTTTGTGCAATAGAAACATATGTTTGATAGGAACTCTTTTAAAACTTATTTCTTGGTCTGAAGACGTTTAATATTCATTAGTAGTTTATTATAGATATTTCAAGTCCTATTCAATGGTCCTTGTTGGCAAAATGAGCAGTGATAATCCTTCAAGTGAATATAACTTATTCAAATGGTATTTATTTCTCGACCTCTTATACTATTCGGTATCTTATACTTTTCTATTTTCCCTAAAATCTCCTGATATTCGTACCGAGTGGTATATCTTGTTTCATGAGCATGCACTGAACCAATTTTTGATAACTGCTTTGGATTATTTTTGTACAAAAGGGAAATAGTTGAGTACAATTAGAGGGGGAAAGTGAAGATTGTTAGTTCTTGAAACAGTGAGACACCTGTCTTTTGGAAACCATGGGCATAGCTCTCACTAATATTTTCTTTCTTGGGAGAACTTGGGAGCAGCATGAAGCATTGCCCCAAAATGTAAGTAATGCTACAGATCACGAACTGGTATATTTTAACACAATAGGTGGCGTTTCAATAAAGCCTACCTTGCCCAGTTTTCTAATCAGAAAGACACCTATAGCAATTTTCATAATTTATTGTATCAATATGTGCTGACCAGTTAGTCTTTGTGATTTCAGTACCCAGAAATCATACTGAAAAAGGAGGTGTGGTATAGGAGCTCTCCTTCAGAAGAGTGCAATTTAATGTGTGGCAGAATTGTTCCAAAGTGTTATTGAGTTGCATGTTATTTATAAGGCAAGAGTCAGAGACTGAAATGACAGATCTCCTCGTAGCTTCATCGAAATTTTACATGTTTGCTCCATATGATAGGATCAAGGCTCATCAAGTTATAATCTCACACATACAGCGTCCGGCGCAAAGGACGGACTGTTTTTAAAAAATCACAAAATCGGTAATTTTTACTCAAAAACAAATTTATTGATGGATTCGGGTTCACAATGAAATAGCATTTGTCACTACGGGCGCACTCATTCAGGCGAGAGTGATGGGGAGAGTGCCGTTCACCTTGTGCGTTCCTAGCATTTTTACCAGTCGACATTATGGAGCCTTGGACAGTTGAGCACCGCGTTTTCGCGTATGACAGTTTTGTCCGAAATAATGAGTCTATCACAGCTGTACAGCGTGAGTTTCGTCGCCACTTCAATATTCATCGGAATCGAGGTGTTCACAAGGTGGAGAGAGTCTACGCGAACTTTCAAGAACGCATCCAGCAATGCATCGTCAAAAACGGTCACCACATGACTGATGTGATTTTCCACACTTAATTGTGACAAATGCTATTTCATCGTGAACCCGAATCCGTCAATAAATTTGTTTTTGAGTAAAAATGACCAATTTTGTGATTTTTTAAAAACCATCCGTCCTTTGTGCCGGACCCTGTATAATAACATAATCTTGAGTTCTCTTTGGTGGGTCATTTATAAAATTAATGAATACTTTCAGTCAATCTGAGGGTGTACTTCATGCATTGCTGGAGATTTATCATGTAAAATTTTATTCAGGAGAGAGCATTGATAGTTATTGCAAATGACTGGAGTTAAGTGAATGCCGGCCCCGGTGGTGGCAGGGTTAAGTCCTCGCCTGCTAATCCGAGGGTCGCGGGCTCGAGTCCCGCCTAGGTCGGTTTTTCACTTGCCCAGGGCATGGGTGTTTGTCAAGTTCTGGTGGTTCGGCCCCTGAAAAACCTGATGACAAGCCAATGGCTATTCAGGATTTCAGGGGCATACAGACCTCCAGAAGCGTTGGAGAGCAAAAAATAAGTAAACAGGATTAATTGATCAATAGATATCTGAAAAAATAATAATAAAAAATGGTAGTATCTGAGAAAACACTGTTAGCAGATTATTGAAAAGAAAGACTTTAATTTAATCTGCATTTTTTTCGGGTTTTCTTCCGCGTCAGTTGGCTTGTGGACAACAGTTTCGCTGGCTATCCTGCCAGCGTCTTCAGGTCGAAGGTGTCGGCGTGTGGTTTCTGCCTCGCTTTTATACCGTAGGCTGGCTGGGTGCTGCTCTCTGATTGGCTGACTCCATCGTCAAAAGTTTCGTCTCCTCAAATTTAATGTCGTGGCCGGGTTCTGACCATGCGTGTTCGGTGATGGCCGAAAGTCGGAATTCCTTGTTTTTCGTCACCCTCTGGTGCTCCTTTATTTGCACATTCATTGAGCGGCAGGTTTCTCCTATGTAGGATTTTCCGCAGGAGCAAGGCACCTTGTATACTCCCTCGTATAGCTCTTGTGGAATGGTGTCCTTGGGCCCGGGTAAACAGTTCCCTATCTTGGTCACATAATTGTATCTAGTGACCACGTAATGTTTTTTGAGTATTCTGGCGATCTTTTCTAAAGTTCCGGCGATGAAAGGGATGGTGACATACACTTTTCCATGGAATGGGTGCCATTACGAACAAATGGAGGGAGCGGCGATGGGTTCGCCACTATCACCAGTGGTGGCGAATCTCTACATGGAGAAATTCGAGAAAAAGGCGCTTGAATCCTATAAGAAGAAGCCGAAGCTGTGGCTAAGATATTTGGATGACACATTCATCATCTGGTCCCATGGTGCACAGGAATTACAGGAGTTCCTTCGACACCTGAACATGCAGCATCATGGTATTCAATTCACATGGAAATGGAGAAGGAGCAATCTTTGCATTTTCTGAACGTCCTCATGACCAAGAAAGACAACGGGAGACTCGGCCACGGTGTCTACAGAAAGCGGACACACACCAACCGCTACCTCAACGCAGCATCTCACCACCATCCCAGTCAGAAGGCCTCATTAGTGGCTACACTAATCAACAGAGCATACGATATCTCCGATGAAGAATCCCTCTCGACGGAGGTGAAGCATCTCACGGCGGCTTTGCAGAGAAATGGCTATCAGAGAGAATTGGTCCTAAAAAGGACCGCGAGGGAAGGGGAAAAGCTATGCCAAACCCCCACCGAAAACCATGGAGATGTAGACGGTGAGGCAGAATCATCACGCAAAGTGTATTTCACCATCCCTTTCATCGCTGGAACTTCAGAAAAAATTGCCAGAATACTCGAAAAACATGATGAGGTCACTAGATACAATTGTGTGACCAAGATAGGGAACTGTTTACCCTGGCCCAAGGACAGCATTCCACAAGAGCTATACGAGGTTCCTTGCCCCTGCGGAAAATCCTACATTGGAGAAACCTGCCGCTTGATGAATGTGGGGATAAAGGAGCACCAGAGGGCGACGAAAAACACGCAATTCCGACTTTCCGCCATCGCCAAACACGCGTGGTCAGAACCCAGCCACAACATTAAATTTGAGGAGACGAAACTTTTGACGAAGGAGTCCCAATACTTCCCTCAGAAAAATCAGGGAGGCCATAGAAATTCATAAAACACCGTTGAATTTCAAAAGAGAGGACAGATATCTCCTTCACAGTGCCTGGAAAAGACTCATCCAAGAAACAGCCAATCAGAGAGCAGCACCCAGCCAGCCTACGGTATATAAGCGAGGCAGAAACCACACGCCGACACCTTCGACCTGAAGACGCTGGCAGGATAGCCAGTAAAACTGTTGTCCGCAAACCAACTGACGCGGAAGAAAACCCGGAAAAAATGCAGAGATCAAACCATCACCGCGGAAACCTTCGCTCTAACAAGAAAGACTTTATTTCTTACTTTTAATATGCGAAGCCATAGAAAGTTGGAAAAAAAGGCCACACCATTTTAAATCGATATCTGCATGGCTGGACATACATACTCATTCTCACTATCCTTGAGGTGTCCTTTTCACCATTGTTTCAACCTCAGCTGTCCTGCTTTTCTGTCTTGAGTGCCTGCTTCATGTAGTCTTAGGTATTCCAGTAATGGCCACTTGGTGAAATTTAAAATTTTGTTATTGACATGTATTCATGTATCACACCTCAAGGTATCTTATATGTGTGCACCCAGGTACTTCTCCATTCCTTACAACAGGTAAAAAGGGAAAACCCTGCTTGGTCTTTTATAACAATGAGCTCTGGTTAAGTTTGATATTCAGTTTCTTGTTTTACCATTAAGTACTATTAGATTCTTTGAAAGTGGATTTGACTTGGCCAATTGAGCAATAATATTTTGGGAAAGTCGGAAAGCTTTTCAGTTTATTTTGAATTTCAAAAATGATTGGAATGACTGGGGGCCCTTGTAAATGTTATTTGAAAGTATTGATTCCTAAAATTTCTTTTTAACAGCCAGAAAAGGTAGTTGATTCAAGAATCCACCGTAAAAAGGTGCAATACAAGGTTCGTTGGAGGAATTACTCTGCAAATGAAGATACTTGGGAATCTCCTGATAGCCTGGATCCATTGTTGATTGAGGCATTTAAAATCACGAAGGTGGAGCCGGTGGAGACTGTGGAAGTGGCTCCGAAAGCAAGAAAGAGTCAGCCAGCTAGCCAACCCATGGTCGAAACACCAGTAAAACCACAAAAGCCTCGTGTCAAGTCAGGGAGAGAGTATGAGGTAAGCCTAGTGGAGAGTTGACTGGAAGCATTGTTGTAAAAATAATGCTACATACTCAACGGGCCATTCAAGTATTACTTAAGATGTTTTGGAGAGGAGGAAGCTTGCTCTCTTTGTATACCTACTGTCTTGCGTAGGAGGGTGTGGGTGTTAAAAATCATCTTATCGTGGGTATCGTTCACCTTGGTCCAGACTCTAACCCGAACCCCTCTATACTGTGCCGAGTGCTTTAGACACTTGAGCTACTGAGGCAGCCTTTTCCCCTGTGGAGCTATAAAGGAACTCTTAAGACTGCTTTGTAACATTGTATGCGTGGCAGTCTTGAGCCACTTGTTTCTACCACAAAAATTCCAGATGAAAAGGATGACTCGGTAAATTGACCTGCTAAAGCACTCTGCATGATGCACCATGGATTGGAGATTCGATCAAATCCCATTGAATCCATCGTAATTTGAGATTAATCGAATCCTTCCGAAAAAGATTCGAAACCTGGTTGTCCAGGTGGCACATGTGCCACACTGCTGTGGAATTTAGATTGTAGTAAAATCTCACCTTGTAATTTAAGTATCTAGATCTCATTTTACCACAAACGTGTTGATAATGTGTGAAAATTCATTTCAATATAAATATATTGTAACCGGTCCCGGTTGGACGCGGTGACAAGGCGTTGGGGCCAAACGGAAAAAGGATCGCTCTCGTTTTGTTTTTTTTTATTGTCGAAATTTTGTGGTGTGAATGTGAGGCAGTGAGTGAGTGTGAGTGTTTCCCCCATCCACTACCGGTCCCCTCACCTTTCCCCCCCTACCCAATCCCCTTTTTTGTGCTTACAAAACCGGGATATCATCGGCAGTGACCTTCCCACCCCCCAAGTGACGCGAAGCAAGCGGCGGGAGGTGGCCAGCTCAGCGGAGTTTGAGAGTGTGCTGGCCCACCCCACCTTTTCCCCCTCTCCTACCTAAGTGCAGGTACAGTCGGCACCCAGTCAAATGGCACACTGACGCAAGGACATGGACAAACCGTTAACCCCCCCATTCCTCCCCTTCTTTCCCCCCCTTCTACATTGGAGGGGAACAGCATATAAGACGAAGGTGCACCGGGCAGAATTTTGAGGAGAATTTGAAAGGAGAATTGGAAGGAATTGTATGGAGACGATTGCATGAAAGAACTAGCAGGAAAAAATAGCAGTGCCGAGCCGTACAGGAGTTGTCGTAAAGGAGTGACTGCTGAGAAAGAGCCGAGAGAGGTCGTCTAGGAGCGGTGAAGGGAGATACGGTCGACTAGAATATTGTCGCTACCCAGAAAGAGGTCCCATAGACCCGTGTCCAGTTTCGCCTCTCTCCAGCCCTCGGAACAGCCAAGGAGAAGAAGACGCCGCTGCACAATTAGGAGAAGCTACTGTGTCAGCCTGCTGCCATCATTCCCATCGATCATCCCCCCTTCGTCATCATCTTCTACTAATCAATAGATAAGTACTGCCTACATCCTGTCCGCTTGACGCCCGGACCCCCAATCCTGAGAAGATTTGCCCCAACTGTGTTAGTCTACCCGGTGAAGCCTCACAATTACCGCGGCCGTATCATTTTGCCTTTATCCCGTTTTTCCCATTACCCCCCCTTTTTCCTGTGTGAGTGTGTGTGTCTATTTTTGGTATTCATTGAGTATTAATTGTTTATGAAATGTGCCCTGCGTGTGCAAATGACGACAGGTGGAGTACAGACTCAGGAAGCTGCACTCGATTAATTGCTCCAAGCAAGTGATAAAAGTCCCTATGACATTTGTATGTGCTTTATTTGCTGTCTTTGATTATATGTTTGAATTTGTTTGCCATTGCTAAGGGTGTTGAATAATCTCTTGCCTAGTTATTTTGTTTTTTCATGTGTAGGGTATCATGAGGGTTTTGTTTCATGACATATGTGCCAATCTGTTTGAAATTCCAGTGCCGTCTTGGCAGAAATAAATTCACCGAACTGTAGAACGATCTTTTTTCCCAGTCGTTAAAAAACCCCAATCTCACCGCGAGAGCTGAGCCGGCGCACCTTTCCACCCCCCTCTCCCCATCCCCTCCAGTCTTGGATCGTGGGCACCATTCAATTCTTTGCCGTGTCGACCACCTTGGTGGACAGCCCGGCTGGCACCCAAATCGCCCCATCCCCCGACTGGAAAAATCTCATCCCTCCCCAATTGCCCTCCACATCACCCCCACCCCCCTTTTGTAGACCGACCGCGAGAGGAAGGTTACAATATCTATAACCTGAGATTTTATGGCTATGGATCTCAGAAAGTTTCATTTTAAATTCAGTGCACAGCACTTGCGCGCACCACATCCCCCATAACCTCCCAGTGCATCATTTTCAAAGCAGACCCACGTGCCACACCCCATTATGCCTTCTGTTATTATTTTGTTTGGAGGAAAAGCTGAAAGTTTTTCATTTCTCATTAGATAAACAAAGTTTTGAGTTGCAGGAAATAAACACCTAATTTGGAAAGCCTTTCCAAATGTCGCTCTTATCATGCCACAAAAGTTAAGAAACTTTCACCTAACCATTTTAGTTGCTTCATCGTGCTGTGGTTTCGCACCGCAAATGCATTTTAAGCAGAGTGCTGCATCATAACTGTTCAGTGAAATTATGCCTGGTCCTTTATGAATGTGTTAATGTAGTCATTCTTTGGTTCTAAATATAGATTAAACTATTTAAAAATTGACAAAATTAAACTGCGTTGAAAGATGTGAATTGTGAAAGATGTAATAAGAAAAGTGAGGTTGTTGTCTCTTTATCACATATTTACATTCAAAATCTGGTCTTTAGAATTTATTGGAGCCACAGGTTTAAACTGCGTTGTGACATTTTGCACTAAATTCACCCATTCCATTCACTCTATTATTTACATTTATGAATATTAAGAGGTAATATTTTACTCTGCCAAAAACGGTGAGAATCAAAACCAGTTGAGTACTCGTGAGGCCATTTTTGTGGAATTAGTTCTTACTTTTCACAAAAAAATGCCGTTGGTAAAGTCAGGAGCCACTAGTGGCAATATTATCTCTCTCGTGATGGCATCTCTAAAGCCACTAATGCACTATGGAAGCTCATCAAAAAAAGTTCCAGACCTTGAAGCAGCTGAAACCTGCATTTTACATAAAAAATAATCTGGAAAGGGTTTAAAATACCTTCTTCGAAAACACATTTTGACTGCTCTAGCATCAGTCATCAGTACTCCCAGCATCTTGGTTAATAAAAAAAGAAACAGATTAGATCCTTACAGACTGAGAGCGCTTCGTTGCATAAGCAAAAATTAGAAAGTGACTTGTGTTCACTTGCTTTCCTAGTTTAAGAATTAATAAATACCATTGAAACAAATTGCTGTTCAATGGTATTTCTCTGTTAACCCTTTAAGTGCCACACGACGATATATCGTCGTTTGCAGAATGATCCAGGAGGGCCAACGACGATATATCGTCATCTATGAGAGGTGAATCGTTGTCATTGTAAATTGTACATAGCACAAGAATGCTCTCCTATTTACTACGTGGCACTATAATGTTGTTAGTTAATTGAAGTTATCAACAGCTTTGGTAATTAAAATAGCCATATGTCGGATTGAATTTTCGGAGCTCACATTTGGTTCTGATGAAACTGCTTCTGGTGTGACACTTCAGAAACTATATTGTTTGGTAGTGTAAAACCAATTGACTTTCTTCTAATATTCTGTTCTTTGTATTTATTTCAGAGATATTATTTTTGGCATGTTCTTATTTTTTAAACTGCTTTGAAACATTTATTCACTGCAAAGTACGTCGCATTCTCGTTCGTTCAGCGAACGATAAATGATCATAACAAAAGATGCTAGGCTGATAAACATCCTCTCTGCTCTGTTGCTTTTAAAGAGATAATTTGTTGCTGACTGTTCCACTGCGATCAAGTCGTTGGTTTTTAGCAAGGAAAGGCAGAAGAGAAGATACTACGTAATTGCTATCATGCTATCTCTCACAGCCGGTGTGTTGGGTGAGCTGGTGTGTTGAGTCGGCAATGTGGCTCAGATTGTCAACTGCGTTATCATAGTAGCTCACGGCAGTAGTAATTGAAAGATGATGTTGAGCATAAAAGAAAATTGTGTGTGCCGTCTCTTGCTGATGCTTACACAATGAAATTTTACCACCTATATAGAGCCCAGAATTTCGTTCATGTAGCCAGTAACATTTAGTGAGAAGTGGTTTTGTGGTCGGATTTTGACCAAGTGGCTTTTTGACATTGAAATAACCCTTTGGCCTAATAAATGGGGTCAACTTCTAGAAATGAATTTGCGCCTGGTGTTGACGATGACAGATTAGTTGAATATATAAATTTGCTAAGTAATGATGACGACGACTCTGTGGAAAGTGAAGACAATGCCTATTTTCGTCGAGACACTAGGGAAGGAGAAGTGTTGTCAGACTCAGTTGAAAGTGTGATAAACATCAACCACCACCAAACTCTCCTCCAATCATGTACTTCAACCTCTTTTTTACGGACACATTCTGGGCCATGGTTGTGAAGGAGACCAACAGGTACGCTGAACAGTTTTTGGCATCACACATTACATTCTCACCCAATTCGATAATGCAGAAATGGTGTCCAGTAACCATGGAAGAGTTGAAGGCTTTTATTGCGGTTTTTATGGAAATGAGCATCACAAGAAGATCGTCCATTTTTTCTTATTAGTCCACGAATTCTCGCTCCATCCCTTGGTTTGGAAAGATGTTTTCAAGAAATAGGTTTCAATTACTTCTGAAATTTTTCCTCATCAATACTTAAGTATTGATGAGTCATTAGTAGGTACTAAAAATCATACTCGGGTATTGCAATATTTGCCAAACAAGCACCACCATAAATGGGGCATCAAATTCTGGATGCTGTGTGATTCTGTGGTGAATTACTGTCTGGCATTTTATTGTTTTCAAGGAGCAGAAACCAAAGTGGATAGCGAAAAAATAAAACAACATGGTTTAAAGCATGTAGTCGTGAACAACTTATTGAATGCTGGAAATTTTTCTATGTAAGGATATCATGTAGTCGTGGACAATTTTTTCACCAGTATAGATTTAGCTCGTGATTTGTTAAAAAAATTTACATTTTTAACAGGTACGTTGAGATGCAATACGAAAGGAATACTTCAACCTCTCAAAGAAAAATATAGTGTGGGTGAAAAAAGTATTTTAGAAGTGACGAGCTTCTTATTCTTGGATACCGAGAAGAGAAATCACAAAAAAATCCAATTTTATTGTTGCCCACTAACTCGATAGCCAAAAGCAATTCAGTCCTTCGCAAGGGTCAAGAATTTCCAAAGGAAAGGCCACAGGAAAGGAAAACGATTGTAGTGCCTTTCCAAAGGAGTTCGAAGATTCCAAAAGAAAGGCACTACAATCGTTACATGGGTGGCATTGATTCTTTGGATAAGATGTTGTACGTGTATTTAGATGAGAGAAGATCATTGAAATACTGGAAGCAAATGGTCTTCAATGTAGTTTCTAGAATGGTGCTAAACTCTTACATCATTTACAAATCTAACAATCCTATAAAAAAATATCCAGAATACAGTTTATGTCAGAAATAATAGAGAGCATTGAGGGTGAATGGTTATGTAGAAAGAATAATCCGAGTCAGTCAACTCCCAGGACAGTATCCCCAGGAATATACGGGATAAGGAAACTGCCAGGGTGGAGGGAAAAAGTTTGTGTTGTATGCAGTAGGAAAGACTGTGGCCCTGTCCATAGATCTATAACTGTTTGTGTCAAATGTGAAAAAGATCTACATGGAATTTGCGTGTCTCAGCGTGTATTTTATATTTTATTATTTAGTCAAGGGTAATCATCGGAATGGCTACTGGCTGAGGTAAGGGAGTGGGATGGAAAAAGGAAGAGACAAATGCATACTATGTAGTTTCCCACAATAGAGCAGAGAATTACTTTTTGCTGCAAAAGATTTGTGTTGGTCATCCTTAATGCTGTGTGTCCACTGAAATTCTCCCTATGTTCCCTGCAGTTAAACATAATTCATTTTTATTTCCAGGTGGAATCGATTTTGGCTGTGAGAACCTTAAAGAACAAGAGGCGATATAAAGTGCACTGGAAGGGATTCTCAAGTGAAGAAGATAGCTGGATCAGTGAGAATAAATTAAGCTGCCCTGAAATCTTGCAGGATTTCTTAAGAAAACAGAAGGAGAAGAAGAATGTGCCAAAACCAATTACTGTGGATGAAGACTCTGAAGAGTATGAGGTCAGTTCCAATTTTTAGCTGTGCATTTGTAACTTAGAAGTAATGCAAAAATGCCTTGTTTTTACTCGGAATGAGCCAAAATCAGTAATCATTACAATCAACGCACCTTTGCCATCCTCTTAAAATGGCTAGTCAATTTCATGCAGTTTGGACGTCTGCAGCGAATTAAAAAGTTTTCCTTATAGCCAATGTCTGTGATTAATGGTCACAAAGTAAATTTAGGATCTATATTCAGTTTAAAAAAATAGTAAAATGTGCTATTTTGGCCTAGTACTTTCCATTCCAATTTGAATATTTTCATCCACATAAAAATCTATGTGAAGCCTTTTTTTTGTCTTGTGAGCCGTTTCCACTATGCCTGTTACATTTGGTAATGGAAATTCCAGCTATCATCAATTGTGGTTGGATTTCTAAACTCGGTTGGCCGACCCTGGTTGGTGGATTGCATCAGTTAAAAAGTCTCATTGGGAACGGCAGTCATGCAGGATGGCGATCGTCCGGGAAAACCTGGAATTGTCAGGGAATTTTGAATATCTGGAAAAGTCAGGGAATTCTCATAACAGTCAGGGAGAAACTGGGATAGGACATTTCTCGTTATTTTTCTACCATTACATTTATTGGCCAGTCTTTCCCACTATTTATTTCACCAAAACATTTCACCCACTAAAACTAATGTCCATTGCTAATGTGCATGGAATTAGCCTCATCAATTGGTGGAATATTTAGTTCTGAATCAGACGTACAATGTATCCCTTTTGTATATCCGTATTGCGATATTTGCCAAGTAGTGTTAAAATTATGATCACAATGTATTACGCTCATCACAAGGAATCCGAGGGTATGTTGTTCGGGAAATTTGGCTTTTTTTTTTTAACTTCCGAGACTCAGGTCAAGAGGTAGCTGTTTAGCACTCTAGCTCGTTGTAAACACATGTTTGCAGTTCTAAAAATACGAGACGATGATTATTAAAATGGCAATACAAGTACAATCTCATGTGTGAACCAAGTCTTACACAAGATCATCTTCGATTCTCATACCCTCCTTCGTATGAGACAGTAAGACGAGCCATCCTCCCCTCCCCACTCTTCACACGACTTAATTATTGAATGGCCCATTTAAGTTCCCTCTCGAAGTAATTTAATCAGGTCACAAACCACCTCAAATATGATATTCCTTTTTAAGATGCTGCCATTGCTAATTGTCTCCTGTCTTCGCCTCCAGTGGCGCACTTGTGTTTGGTTTTGGTGGTTTAGCCAAATATTTTTACATTTTTTGTTTCCCTCTTGCAATCAAGGGGTTATAACCACGTTAAATAAATTGTTAATTGCTTCTGAAAGTCACTCGCCCCATCTGAGTTTCATCCAGTCCAACAACTTGGCTTTGGTTTGTATTTTTCACGCACCTTAGTGATACCTGTGCCGGAGTCCACCAGTAAATTGGCCATTAACTTTCCCTTGGATGCCTTTTCAGTAATCCTCAACTTCCCAGAACTACCATGACGCTCTACCTCTTTCTCGAAGAATTAGACATTGTCAATTTGTAATTTTACCGAAGGAAACATACACGGCCACGGAAATAAGATACAGCCGCGGAAGCAATATAAGCTTGCTCGCCTGGGTCACCCCAATGCTTGCAATGGTTCAGGGGACTCACCATAATGCAACACTTATTCAGTTTTTGTGATAGGAGGACTGCAGAACCTTGTTATAGAGAAACCCCTTATTCATGCGGCTCAGAAGTAGTAAGCAGAGGTATAATGAGAGTTGAATAATTTTATTCCACTTTTCTTCCCGTTGCTTGAAAATGCGGTTAAATATTAAGTCATTAAGATTGGCTCGCAGTTAGATGGCGAGTACGAGGGCTAGGTGCATCTTGCGTATCCATGCAATGATATTCAATGTGTTGACAATTAAAACACCTTATCAAAGTTTATATATTAGTTAAATAACATTTTAAATAATTTTATTCCAGCATATTTCATACCTTTACTGTATTTTGAATCACTGAATGCACTGGCGATGTTCTAGTTAAACCGATCCGTCGTTCGGTAATACATATACTGATTCACCTTACAATGGAATTCACATTACGATTGGTCCTGTGGAACGGATTACCATGGTAAGTCGGGGTCTACTGTATATGTTGAAGTGATTACGCATCCACTTGCAGAATGATTGCTCATATGTGCATAACCTGTAATTAAATGATATAAATAAATTACTAAGCAGCTAGTATGTTTCCTAAGAAAAAGTGAGCATATGTAATACAGATTCTTTGAGTACAAGCGGCCTAACGTAAAACCTTAAGTTACATAAAAGTATTCATCTTTGGGTGTAGTTCCGTAGAACTTTGCTTTGGAAATAAACTCGAGAATTTCATGTTAACCTCGCCAATCTTCCAAGAAATTCTAATTCTTCCGAGGGTTCATCGACAGTGGAACATGAGCTGTAAAATTCAATTCCCCTTAAACATTGATCTGACTGCAATTTCTTGCAACTTTAGCGGCTCTATGGAGCAGCAAGTTCCTATTTTCCAAGACTTTTATTTACGTTTCTTCTAAAGTTCATTCCAAAGAGTACAAAAAAGGGTTTGCCACTAATGCCTAATCAAATGACGATGTGCTGTAAAACATATACTTTCCCTGAGAGTGCATAACATATATGAGTATGAATAGCTGCTCACTTCAGTGGAACACACTGGAATTCCTAAATAATATTGGTGATCTCCAAAGTTTTGCGTAAATTTTGTAGATTTAATAGTAGTGTTTCACAGAAAATATAACAGAATAACTAAGATATCATCAGTGAATGGCCGATCTATTGCATTTATCATCATGTACTGTACATCACCAACGATAGTATACATGATCGATTGGTAGAACAATGAACTGACCTACTGATTAATGACTGCTACAAGTTTAAAGAAAGTATTTTTACCTTACATGCACTTAAGTTAACCATCAAGAATTTGAAAATAAAAAAAAACAAAAGGAAATATTATTTTCAATTCGTCGTTCCCAGAAACAGCTGTTGAGGATGACTGATCTTACTAGATTACTATAATATTTTGTTCTCTTAAGTAAAAAATCAACTGATGCAGGTAATAATGTTCGTTATCAAGGTGTTTAATTATTGCTTTGTTCATCTTCTTTATGAGACCCTACTGGTAAAATCAAATAATTGCATGCATTAAGCTGACGTATTCCAAGCTTCCCAACTGCAAACACGTTAAAATCAGCAGGATATGTCTGGATAGTCGCAATTGAGCTTCTATACCTTTTCAAATAGTCACCATATAGCTAAAAAGGTACTTTGTTTATATGTTGAAGTCGTTCAATCATCAATATTATTAACTTTTGGTATTCATGAAGGCTGTCTGCTCTTTTCCGGAAGTAAAAGCTGGAAAAACGTCACAAAAATGAAATAGCGATTGTAATTGGTGAATCATTCAATAGCCGGAATTTAGTTTACCACTTCGTCTGCTGAGTTTTCTCCACCCTGATTCGGAGCTTGAGTTAGATCCAGTGAATTACAGAACACGAGTAGGAGCTAATTCTGGGAGAAAACCGAACCTCCTAGCTCCGAAGAAACAGTTTTCAGAATAGGCCTCATAGAAAGCCTAACTCATTACCAAACCCAGAAAGACTTCTGGTAATCCTGAATTTAAAATGGTTACTTTATCATGCATTTAAGAAGATGATTTTATCCAGCAAGTTAAAACATAACAAAAAGTATTGGTAACCAAAACACTATAAGAAGAATGGCTGCAATGTAAGAACATTAATACATAAATCTACTGTAATAATCACTGATGTGTATGTATATGTCAGTAACTTTCACATAAGAAATGCACGTGAAGCTGAATCTACATTTGGCTGTAGGCCTTTTTTTATTTGCAAAATTAAATTAGAAATATGTTGTGGTTTTCTGTTATTGGGAAAGGCACCAATATAAAGAAAATAAAATAAATATTCTCATTCCTTCAATTGAATTTTGTATTCAGGTCGAAATTCTGAAATATATTTGCTAAAACGTAATGATTTTTAGCATTACTTGAGCGTTTTTGAGTCATTATCCCCATAACAACCATACTTATTGTTAATTCGAGATTCCTGGTACATCCATTAACTCTACGATTCTTTGTACTAAATAAGATATGAATGGTTTATTACAATCCCATTGATATTCAACGGGCAACTTCTCTAGTCTTTATATAAAAGGTAGCTCTATCAGAGTATGATTTGACTAATCTATATCCACCAACACTTGAATGAATATGGTACATGCTTATGTGTCACAACTTGAGACAAATTAGTTTTTATATATTTTTTTCCAGGTTGAAAGGGTCATTGAGGTGAGATTCAAGAAAAGTGGAGCTCGTGAATTTCTAATTCGATGGAAAGGATTTTCTGCCAAAGATGACACATGGGAGCCGGAAGAGAATCTCAATTGTCCAGATCTTATTGCCAAGTTCATGGACAAGGTGGAGAAGGTAATTATGTAGTCGCACAAGGATTATTTGAATATGAAGAATGAGATGCATATTAGATATGTGATTGAGAGCCCAATAATTACATGAGTGTGGTGAAAGCAATAACTATATTTTAGAATGGCATACTTGCGCTCCATCCGCTGTTAAGTTTCAGTTAAGGAGTGTGGCCTTCATGTCCTTGCTGGCTGGCTTCTCTCACATTGTTATTGGGTCTCTAATTTTAATTAGGCTATTTAGATGAACAAACATAACATGTCTTTTTTATCTATGAAAAAGTTGAGTATATTTCTTTAACCCCTGATCTGAAGAAGCCATCTTAATCGTGATAGATTTTGAGTGGAAATAAAAATATTTATGTTCAAAAGTTGATCTCATTTTGAAGATCAGCTTAAATAACATATTCAAATAGGTGTATGGGTTAATAGGAGAGCATTGCTTATTTCTAACGCTTCTTATTTTGGTCCACCATTTAGGCCAAGAATTCTACCAGTCGTGAACTGAGAGCAAATCCTGTAGTGACTGAAAGGCTCACCCTGAATATGAAATCATCCAACCTGCGCTATAGTCGTCGACCCCAAACACAAAATCGGTAGGTGCATAGTCTACGCCTAAAGAACTCTTACCGTTGTTCATAGAAATTTGTGAAATTCCATATTAGGCTCTTAAATGTTGAATTATGCAATGTTTTTTTTCAATATTGGTATAGCTTGTTATGGTATAAGTACTATGCAAAGTGACGTATTTTGAATACCAGGCAATACATAATTTTTTTGGGCATTGTTGGGTTCTCTTAGTTGATAGCATCATACCTAGAAAGCATTTTGGTTATTTGGGAGGTTGTTGAAATCATGTGCTCTGATCAAGTGCCCCGAGTTGGATATTGTATACATGTGGACCTTTATGTTTGTCTGGGCATGAGGCTATAGAATAATTCTTGATATTTTCATGGCCATAAAATTTATTTATTTTTTGGCTTTGGAGAGATGTTATTCTATTGCATTTGTTTTTCTTATGATACTTTTGTAATCATAAATGCTTTCCCACCGCAATGTATTGGGAGCAATCCGGCAAGATATAAAAGTCAATAAAAAAATTTTAACTCTCATTGAATCATTGAAAAAGAGCATTTGGTAACTAGTATAATAGGCTCTTTATTGTTTGGCATCTCTTAAAAATTATTGTCTACTGATGTGCACTGTTTTGCTGCCAGTGGGATAATCTACCGACCTTTAGTGTCTGTGAAAAAAGTTCCCCCAGCTAATATGTATGTCAGCAAGCATTTTACTACGTACGTAGATATGGCCAGGAGAAAAAAAATCGGCTTGGATTAGGTATAGAACCACAGACCTTAGGCCAATGCCCCGCAGACCACTGCACACCACCCAGGCTTCTTAATTCCCTTGGTGGCAATTTAATTAGGAAGCCTGGGCAGTGTAGTAGTCTGCAGCGCATTGGTCAAAGGCAAGCCCAAGATCCCGTGCGTTGATTCCCAACCCAGGCCGATTGTTTTCTAGTGGCAATTTCTATGTTATTACATCACTTTATTTGCAGCAGGCATGAATTTCTTCATCTTTATACATGGTACAGTTCTGTTAAAAAAATCGTACTGCCAAAAATTTCCAAGTTCCCAGTTTTCGACGATGTGGCATCGTGGCTGAACCACACCCCCCTGAGATGGAGAGCAACAACCTTTCCAAGCAGAACGAGAGCCCTCCCTCCCAGTAGCTGGGGGAGTTGAACCACCCACGAAAGGAAATTTTTAACCTGCGAAAAGGATTTTTTCCGAGGGGAGGGGTAAGGTTACTTTTCTTGTGATGTGTGAGTAAGAAGAAAAGGGAGATGTGCAGGGGAGCAATATACTCTCTGAGCGGAACAACTCCTTCCGAATTCACTTGCCGAGAGGGAACCTCCACCCTAAGGACGATTTTGACCTGCTAAGGGATTTCTGAGGAGATGGGTTGGATTTCAGACTCCCGTTTGGTTATGTGTGAGCGAAAATGAGTAGATGAACGATCGCTCTGTCGGCCAAAGTCACCCGATCTCTCTCGTAATAGAAAGCTACCATGTAGAAGCCAGGACTCAAATATCCAGTAAAAGTCTCCATCAGAGTACGGGGAATAACCCTGCTGCAAATGACATATCTTCCATTATTTTTTCTCTGGAAAAGGCTATTACCGCGAATCATCGCTCGAAGAGATTGAATCGTGTCGAAGAGAATTTATGAATTATTTCATTTAGATTTATTCAAATAATTCTATTAGTTGAAAATATCACGACATTCTTGGTATTTTTGCTTGTTTCGACATTCTTTTGTATGTTATAAGCCACATCTATGACACCTGAGACAGATTTATAAAATATAAAAATTGTAATGCAGCGGAAAGCATTTTGACGCCATAATAGTTTTTTTGCTTCACAGGAGCTAATTTATTGAAAGAGAAAGGAAAAGAAGCCTAAAATAGTCACTGTAGCGAAATTAGATCTGTAAATATGTTCCCACCTAATGTCAACATTTTCGTGCTCACGACACTTATTTTATGCCATTTTTTCAATGCCTAGCTTTAGTGAAATGGCGTGAAATTAAGCCTTAACTCTATGCTTTTAATAACGTGGTTTAATTATTTTCGTTTGTCTGATTCGTCCATGTAAAGGACCCTGGAATGTATTGAATGACATGGCTCACGGTTTAGATTTTGGAAGGACGTTGGAACTTCACGTTCTTACAGCGAATATTTTCGTGAGAATGCGGGGCTCAGAAAATTGAAGGGACGTGGGGATGGAAATAATGCAGGTTTCGTACAGATACTGTCGTTTTTGTGACAGTGACCGGTTTGTTATTCAATTTTGAACTTCAATTAAGAGCAAGTATATCAACGCGTGAACCAAAGATATCATATAATATAATATGAAGATCATTAAGCAGGTGAATATATCAATTTTGCCCATCTTCCATTCTGGAATCCTAAGAGTGCGGCCTTTTTTTACTCCTTTCCTTAGTTTACAATTCATTACGGGGACAGTTCCTAAACAGAAAATGTTTGAAGAAAAGATAGATAATACACTATACTCTTCTAGTCCAAGTCTTTGTCTGAAGGCAACAATATTCATATATTTTCGAGGAAAACATCTCATATATTGACTATTTAAATTACGTTTAGTCGAGATCCATGATTGACTTGAGTTTTGTCTCCGAGCTCCTAATAATTTCAAATTCCTCTTACCTACGGCGATCGTATAAGGCCCCGTATTGTATAAGGTTTGTCTCCCTTTTGCTTCACCGCCATTACTCAATTTCTTAATTCCCCTTAAGCCAGATTTCATCACGACCATGGGCGATTAATTGAAAAAAAACATTCGTAAAAGAAACTCCTACGATGTGCATTGTGTATTTTCTTCAAACTAAATTCCAGAAACAGTAAATGATTGCAAGGAATAAACTGAAGCAAAATAGGGTAAAATGACAAGAATTAATTACGGCATCTTGGAAATAATATGGACTCGTTTTTATTATTATTTAAATTTGCAAGCGTATTCATTAATGTTAAGAATTATTGCAATTTCGACTTAATTTTGTAATCTCATATTTTTGTGGCAGTGCAATCCCTTTTATATTTGAACTTTCGCGAATTGTTTTAGTCATTTACTTTGTTTCGGACTTTTGTTTAATTTCTGCTTATGGGTGCTAATTCTTTCCGAAAGTAAACAAGGAAACGAATTTTTCAGAAGTGCGCTTACAACTTTTTCTTTGATCTAATTAGGTGCGTAGATAAATCTGGTGTGGTTGGAATTACAATACACAACTAGCTACAAGAATGTGCGATATTAACAATAAAAGAACAATAGTTTGGATAAGGGATTTAAAATTGGATCACTCTATTTCGCTCTGTGGTAACCCATAAAGTCAGGCTCAAATTTTAGCGCACACCTATCATCGCAAAGTATTCTGGGAAAGAGAATTTCAGGGGCGATATATTTATGTGCAAACTATTACTAATTAATGTTTTCATTTTAAAGTAGGGAGCTTTCTAGAGTATCCAATATCATATAAAGTTCTTTCACTATGCTTGGAACTATATGTCTGCGCTTTTTTTATTTTCCATTTTTTTTCTCGATAGGCAAGGGAAGCAATATTCACTTCAAATATCTTCGGATGTAAGTATCTCAATGCTATTTTATTCCAATATTGGAATGCCTAGGAAAAAAAACTTTCGATCCACTCAATCATGAACTTCAGTCAGTACTCAATTATTGTTTCGCGTTGGATATGGTTTAAATTTCCTTGTTACCATAAAAGTAACGTGATGTCAATAATTTCACTTTTCATCTCCCACAAATGCCTCTTTCAATCTACTCAGTTAGTGAGTTAACTGTATTAGCGAAGATCTTTGCATAGAGGCACCACCCCTTTGGTCCTTCTAATCTTTCCTGAGAAAGCAATAAACATTCCGAACCAAAGGAAGCCCCTTCCATCACCCTCGCTTGAAGAAAGGCCAGAACTGACAAAAAGTGACAATCGAAGGGAGCAGCAGCTTCTTATTCCACTGGGAGCGAAGAAGCAGCGTTGTGGTCGGTTGAGCTGTTTCCTCACATTATGTGGATGTGTGGAAGTGGCCCATACATGTGAAAACTTACATGATCTCTCGTTCACAGTAGCTAGGAAGCGCGGAAACGAAATGCCCACTTCATTGGCGTACATAGGCTTGTGCGATGAGTCGATTAATCAAAGTCATCGACGATGATTTCAGTCATCGCGATGCGATGACTGAAATCGATGACGATGAATGTCATCGACCATCGACAGCGAATAGTCGATAATAATCATCGATGGCGATGAATCGATGAGTTGATGTGAATCATCGATGCCGATGAATCGATGAGTTGATGTGAATCATCGATGTCGATGAGAATCGTCGGTGCCGATGAATCGATGAGTTGAAGTGAATCATTGTTGTCGATGAGAACCATCGATGAGGATGACCGATGGGCCGATGAAAATTATAGTTCTTGTGTCTAATTTTCTTGTGTGTTGATCCCGGCTGGGAATATCGCGGTCATGATTTCCGACAAATCTACGACTGTTTTCATGAAGGAATGCAGAGACATCGGTGGCAACCGTGTGAAATGTAATTATTGTGGCCAGAGTTTGTCACATGCCAAAGGGTGTACTACTAATATTAAAACTTCTTCAGTCTAGTTGTATTGTAAACACGCAGCCTGTGACAAGTTTTTGGGGCCGTCCGTTAATTATATTACGCTCCTGGCTTGATAAATTGCTTTACCCTCCATAAAGTAGCGCAGCGGCACAGTTCACAAAGCCTCTCCTATCATTTTTTCCCTCTGTTTTCCTGCCACTTCAACATCATCAGAGCGGTTCTTCAGCGATGCAGGATACGTTGTGTTGGACGACCGACATCTACTCACCGATGAAAATGCGGAAATGAGAATTGTATTATACCACAGCAAAAAGTTGTTGCTTAAATTGTAACTTGGAGCTTGTTTCGCTCTTTAATAAATAGGTCTTATCCTTCTCAATTAAGTTTGACCCAAGTAAATCTTCACTTAATAGCCACACCAAACTGCCAACCGAAGTATCTGCACCGATCATTGAGAGTCATCGATCATCGATAGTCATCGATCACCGTAATTCATCGATCATCGACATTCATCGATATTCATCGATCATCGTGTACACTCTATTCGATGATCGATGACAGCCATCGTCATCGAAGCATTTCGATGAAATTTTTTCATCGAAAATCGATGACCAAAATCGATCATCGCACAAGCCTAGGCTTACATCTCCCTTCCACAATTCGTTTTTCATTAGTTTTCTACTCGTATTAATTAGCATTATAAGCTTTCAATAGGTTTATCCAAAATATATAGCATTTGGATTTCTTTGTGTGGGAGTCCTTGCAGTATCAAATTCCTATTACTTTCAAAACGTCATAATTAATTCTGCACATTTTACAGGATATTGATTCAATTTTCTTTACTTCGCCATGAAATATTTGCTGCTTAGGTAATTAAGTTTGGAAAAAAGCCACAAAACGCATTGTAGTAAGTACTATTACAAATGTTTTTTCTATAGATCTTGCATGAGAAAAATCTGACGTATGGCAAATGGAAAACGTAGTAATGGCGGTGAAGCAAGTGACCACTTGAACCTGATACAACCACTAATCTAAGATCAGCCAGCTCAAATCATTCATATACAGTATAATGTCATTAGTGAACACATAATATACACGTATTGGAAGTTCTGCATTGGATAATAAAACGACCAAATTCACAAGAAGGATGAGATGAGTGCGAAAGGTACATTTTTCAATCTGCACGTCCTTCTTTCTGAGCCTCGAATTATCACAAAATTATTTGCTAAAAGAATGTGAAATTCAAAGCTCATTTTAAAATTAAACAATTGTTTGCGCAGAAATATATCGCCTGTAGAAAATGTTTTCCCATAATCCTTTGCAAGGACAGTTGTGCGCTCAAATTTGAGCCTTGACATTATCGGTTACTTCAGAGTGAAATTGAGTGATCTAGTTTCAATCCAGAATATATTATACCATTTCAAATATAATATAGATGGCAATATCACAAGGACTTCCAGATAACGAAAATGTGTCAAACATTTGAAAAAAATTCACGTTAATGAATACGCATATAAATTATAATGGTCATAAGAAACTAAAGGAATTCCAGGGATTGAGACCTAAGATAGGCTTTTGTTTTCCATGGCTGCGGCATCTGTCGTGTGCGAGGGATCTTGGCGTGTCTGAACATCGCACATCTCCCTTTTCTTCTTACTCACACATCACAAGAAAAGACACCTTACCACTCCCTTCGGAAATAATCCTTTTCGCAGGTCAAAAATTTCCTTTCATGGGTGGTTCAACTACCCCAGCTACTGGGAGGGAGGGCTCTCGTTCTGCTTGGAAAGGTTGTTGCTCTCCGTCTCAGGGGGGTGTGGTTCAGCCACGATGCCACATCGTCGAAAACTGGGGACTTAGAAATTTCCGGCGGTGCGATTTTTTTGAACAGAACTGTACATAATACATTTGTGTTGATTTTTATAAACTTCAAAGTGCACTTGTATTACTTTCCTACATTCAAGTCCCAAATATATTATACTCAATTCTTGAAAACAAATCTAAGTAGAATAAGTAATGTAATTTTTATTTTTTTTGTCACTGACAACAAAATATGCAAAAATTGCCTTGACAGCCTTATTACATTCTGCTTGAATATTCCTGGCTTTAAAGACGTTAATAAATGTATTTTACAATTTGCACCATCAGGATAATAGTATTTGTAATTTATAAAGTCATTAGTTTGTGGGAAATACTTTACTACTACTGTTCAAAATACTGTACTGTTGTTCAAAATCTTTACTCAGATTAGTATTAGTTGAATTATGGCGAAAGGGAATGTACGGTCGGTAATTATTGTTTTGTCTCCCCACATATCCCTAAATGATTTGTGATATGTTTTATCCCATGCCAACCTATTTGGCTGGTTCAACTTGGTTATCTTCTATTGATGAACTCTCTTTTTCCCTGTGTGACAATATGTACTGATCTTGTGGGATTATTTTGTGGGCATAGATGGTGACTTATTGTATGAGTGAGTATTATTTTATTCTCTTTTGCTCATACTGTGCTTCTTGTTTTATCTTTTCCTACTCGTTTAATCTGTTGTTGACCCTTTCATGCTGGAGCCTTGCGCGATGGGAATCGCTTCCCCTGTGTCACAAGTGCCGTCACAAGTCTCACTCTCTACCCCTCTCTGTGCGGAACTGTGCTTGTGGTTATAAATTCCACTTGTGGTATTCTTTCCTTCAGTTTTGGGACCAAGTTACTGGAAAGCCAGACCCTTACCTTGGGTGGTTAGCATAGGTAACCTCACCCTTCGTCTAAGCGCCACCTCACTTACAGCAAGTGTCCACCGTCAACTATTTGCTTACATTATGGATTGACTAAAAAACATTGTTCTGTAATCGGAAAATATATAATCAGAAGTATATTCCTTATGATTTGCTATGAATTTACAATTTTTAAACGGAACACAATGGTATTTGTTAACCAACAACTTTGTTAAAAATAATGTCCGACTTGTTGTAAGTTGAAAATTTGTAATTGGTCAATGCAACATAAGGAATACAATTTGGAGGCTATATTTTCCAAGTAAGCAAAAAATAGTTTTTTAGTGTAGGTACCCAGTGCGAAGACAAAGGTTTGACTGTGGCCACATACCACGAGTGGGGTGGTCCCTGAGTAAAAGGGTGCAATCCCCATGTGCAGGCTAATGATAGGGTCCTGCATCCATCTGGGTGGGATCCCTAATGACACCTGGGACCATTTTTCTTGCTTGCTTCATACTTGGCCACTGACCCATGTTAACAGGGCATTTGTTCTATTGCTTAGAAAATTTGATCCCGTTTATTAACGGCATTCGTTCTCATGAAATGAAAATTCTTACCCATCTTAACATGGCATTCAGAGCTAAGCTAATAAGAAAAACTATTCAAACGTCCTGTTTTTTTCCATTTTGTATTATATCGCTGGAGTTGTCTCTGTGGTGTTTTAAGCTAAACGATGAATAGAAGTTTTATTTTTGCCCTAATTGTAATTATTTATTGTGATTGATTTGCTTTGTTCATTTTGGCTTGCCTTTTTCCATTAGTTTCGTCTTCGTTACATTGTAATTGTTCTGACTGTTATGTGTATACCATATGGTGTGATTTTTAAATGTACGGGACAATTAAGTGAATAATTTTAGAAGAAATAACACTAATAATGAGTAAGAGTTTAAGTTTAGTAAGAGGTAAAGAAATTAATAGAGAGAGACTTGAATGAGGCTAAAGAAATGATGATTAGGATGATTGTTCTTGGTGTCCACCTTTGAAAGAAGTTAAAAGCTGATCAAATGCTCTTCCTGCATGTGTTCATTGGAACTAACTATCACTTGCCAAGTGAAGAAAAGGGGCTTGGAGGACTGCTGCCACAGAAGGTGCTTTCAGAAATGTATGGTCCCCAAATGGAGTTCATCGATCCTTCATGGGGTTTGGGGCCATTCAAGAATTACATTAGGGGAGGTTGAGCTTTTTTTAAGGTTTCATACGCATAGGGGAGTGAGGGGTCCAAGGCAATCTTAAGTCACTTCAGGGTACATATTTTTATCAATACAGTAAAACCTCTCTTTTACACTTTTGACGGGGACGAAGGAAAAAAGTGTAAATTGCAGGAAATGTAAATCGAGGGAAATCTTAATTTGTAGGAAATGTAAGCAAAATACATAGCCTATAGTTAAATTAATTTATTTTATTTAACAGGTTATGTTTAATGTTTGATGGGACACCAAATGAATAGACTAAAGTTAACAAAAAATAAAAGTATTCTCATGTTTTAACTAAATCAACTTGTTTTGAGGAATCATCTACCTACATATTTATTAATTAAGGATTCACTGTACAGTGCAACCTCAATAATACGAGACCTCACGGTGCCCATGAAAACCCTAGTGATGGCAAATTATCGTCTTACCGGGGGTGGAGCACATAATTACCATTAAACCTATAGTCAACACTTTTCTAGGAATCAGGTTGGTGTGGTGGTCAAAGTATTTCTATCTGGTGAGCCTGAGCACAAATCCCAAAAGAAGGGGAAAGTTTTCGCAGTAATTCATATCCCTACTTAATTTACCAACTAACCATTCAATCAAAAAGCACCGTACCTACTCCAAAAGATGCAAAAAACCTCTAATTGTTGGTAATTTTCCCAAATGCACAACTGACAAAGCCATATTTTTCTAGTGCATTTTAATGTTGATTCCATCATTTTGATTAGTTTCACCAAAAATGTAAACCATGATTGATAAATCAAAATTGTATCGCATTTATTACTTGCCTTTACTCTTTCCCTTGGTTGATCTTAATGTTAATGATGAGTATATTCACGTTCTTCGTGACATTTCGCGGAAGCCATTTGGAATAAAATATTTCATTTGTTTCTGCTGACAAAATGAAACAGTGGAAGGGATCCTGCCTTGGAGAACATTTTCTCCCATCCGATGTAATATCCACATTGAAAATCAATCTGCTTTAACATGCATAACAATTTCATTGAAATAGCAGTTGCATCACAATAAGTTCTTTTAAAGATTTAGTAAGGCCCTTGACCTACTTACAATAATTCTATGTCGGGGAATGTAGACGTACTGAAACTAAATGAACTAAAAGTGCAACTTCTTTGGCACCGCATTCATCAAATTATATCTAGTATAGGTAACAAATAATAATTCGCAAACTTCAATAATCTCATTTATTATAAAGTTAACTCACTCAAATCTCCAACATTGATAAATATAGAGTGAAAGAAAATATTAAGAGATTTGAGTAGCTTGCCGTTTTTCCTTTCCGACAGACTTAAATACTCAATTAAGCTTGAAACTAATCAAAATGATGGAATCTACATTAAAATGCACTAGAAAAATATAGCTTTGTCAGTTGTGCATTTGGGAAAATTACCAACAATTAGAGGTTTTTTGCGTCTTTTGGAGTAGGTACGGTGCTTTTTGATTGAATGGTTAGTTGGTAAATTAAGTAGGGATATGAATTATTGCGAAAACTTTCTCCTTCTTTTGGGATTTGTGCTCAGGCTCACCGGATGGAAATACTTTGACCACCACACCAACCCGATTCCTAGAAAAGTAAGTGTTGACGATAGGTTTAATGGTAAAATGTGCTCCACCCCCAGTAAGACGATAATTTGCCATCGCTAGGGTCTTCTTGGGCACCGTGAGGTCTCGTGTTATTGACGCTACTGGCACTGTATTTTTAAAATGAAAAATAAACTCTTATTTAGCTTAAGACATGCCTACCATCGTACATCACAGCATAAAATAATTTTTGCTTTTAGTTTTAGGTCTATGAAAAAATAAATAAAATATGCTGGGCTATGGGGGTGGGGTGCAGTTGCCCCTACTGCCCCCTTGGAGCCACCAATTTTGTCCAAGGTTGGTCGGCTGAATCTTTTTTCAAGGACACATATCTTAATATTGGCCAAGTTGGAAACTAAAAAAATCAATGATTAGTGTAAGGATTACTCCAAATTAAAAAGGTTATAAAAGATAAGAAAAAACTACACACCATGGTAAACGAGCCTGGGACCCTCCAGCTAGGAACTTATGTCATTTAATCCTTAAGATCATAGTATTTGTGACTCAAAGAGTGCCAAAATTACAAATAATATTAGGCAAGACATTGTATATAGTATTGTTTTCTCTCAAGTTTTTCTTCAACTCATGGAACTGAAGCCCGTCACTGTAATCCTATCTGAGAGTCTAGTTTCTCATTTAAAAAAAAAAATTGTCGCAGTTCTTGATTTAGTTCTCACAAGGTCACCTTGTAAGATCAGTTCTGTAATCAGGTTTGTGTTACTTTTACTTTCTCCTTCAGTCCTACTATGAAAAGTGTTATCCTTGCGTCATAACATCTGAAACTACCCTAGTGATCTTGTGAAATGCCCATATTTTTCACTGGTATCAAAATATAGTTTGTAATCTGCAAAGTACCTAGCCTGGAGTATTCTATGTTGATCAATTGGAATATTCAGTTCCACCTTAAATCTAAATTATTTTCATGGATAGGTACTTAAAATTTTCATCAGATTCTTCAAATGACATTTTTCTCCTTTGCCTTGCAGGCCAACGTACCACAATTACTTGGAGTGAGCTGGAGAGTTTTTATAAGGTGTGGGGAAACATTTTTCAAGATGATTTGAAGAAGTTCTTTTTTCTATTACTGAAAATTTCAAGTACATGGTGCATCTTATTAGTAGTTATCACAATAGGAGAAGCTGCGTACAAGCTGGTTGCTATAATATGATGGTATTGTAATTGATGATTATGCACAGTTCGAGGGTGATATGATTTTAATTTTTAACCTAAATACATAGTACAAAATTTTTTTACACCAGTCTGTACAAATAAGTGATGCACGAATGGTTTACAGTTTTGTGAAGCTATTGTTCATAATGAACTTCTCATACCACTTATTATATTGTAATTGTTGATGGCAGAGTGTGAGAGATAGATAAGCCAATCTTCCTTCTGTGAATATGAAGAACATTTGAGCTTAGTCTTTCATAAATTTCAAATCTTATCTACTTATTGCATTTTGTGTCCTTGGATTGGGGGAGATATGATTTGCTGTATTCATTTCACGCTGTAGTAGTTATCTCGAGAAATTGAAATTTTCTCAATGAACAAGAGTATTAACCTCCAATTATTTTGCTCCTCATTTAATTTCTAATGCCACCAATATCAAAGGCAATGGGCACAATGTCATACCTTTAATAATATTACTTGATGTTTTTTATTTTTTTATGTGTCATATTGTGATTGATTTATGGTGTAAAATCTCTTTATTAAACAAAATTATATCATTAATAGTTAAATTTATCAGGTTCAAATTTCATAATTATCTATATGATTTCTCTAAGTTAGTGACAAAGCTATGTGACTACATATATGTTTATTCTTATGTAGGATGAAACTTCAGATTTTCAGATTTTATGTTGAAATTCTGTTTTAAGAGTTATTTTATTTCTTATTATTATTGTTTTTGGCATTTGGCAGAAGTCGTAGTTTTAGTAATGCTAAATTGTAAAGTGTTAATTTTTTTCAAAAGCAATTTTTATACAAATTCTATTATTTTTTTCATGCGAGTAGATGTCAAATGTATTTGCTATAGCAAAAATAATTATGAGTACTTTTGTAATCAAGTCAGCTTTGGTTATTATTCCAATGTATGTAAGAAATCGTGTCCTATAGTGTAGTGCGTGTGGAATATTAATAAAAGTCTGTGAGTGAAAAATAAAAGTTTTAATCATATCAATTTGCATATTAAACTCTTAGAATATCATCTACCAGATCAATTCTTGCAGTTGATATCAGCCTCTTCCTATTTCTTATAGACAGAGATCCAAGGAATTTGCTTATTGTCCTATCAATCTCTCTTCCCATTCTCATAAAAACAGAAAAAGCTTCAAGGAAGCATTGTATGATAATTTTTACAGTAAAGAACAATGTATCATTATTCAATAGAATTACCTAAAAATTCCCAAATGGTAATTTACCTATGTTGGATGATTCTTTGTTTTTAATCATACCTCTCTGAGTCTGGTCCCAGCAGCCATAAACTGGAGCTGGACTCTGCTGTACAATTGAAAGTTCAATTTTCTTTTCAGCAATGCAATTGGATGCAACATTTTTCTTCTGATTCACTGCCTGAAAGATTTTCATAAAATCATGTACAAATATCACATCAAATAATCGTATTACATACATTCAATTGAAGTGAAAGAAAACCAATTTCACACAAATTTATCAAACTAAGTTAATTACAATACATTAACCAAATTTTCACTAATTTAATGTTGAGCTTTTAAATGAGAAGAGTTTTTCTTTGAACGATCGTAGCGATGAGGAGGATTCAAAGTGATAGGGTAATGATCATTCCAAAACTTGGAGAAGCAGTGAGAAGGAAGGAGTTAAGATAAGAGGTTGGTACGGGCTTGGGGGATATGACGGAAGCTATGGTCCGATCATAGGGTTAATGTTTGGGAAACTCTTCTTAAAGGGGTAAATAGATCATATAAGTAGGTGGAATTCCGATTAATGAAGAGGGAGAAAAGGAAGAACCCCGAAGAAGTACAGGTGGTCCTCGACTTTCGTACAATTCGCACTTTCGTACGCTCCTAATTGATACATTTTATTTGACTTTCGGACACTACATTCAAACTTTTGGACATTTGTCGAACAGAATTTTTGAATTTCCCGCAAAGTTTTGAATTTTCCGCGATGGTGCATGGCACATCACGGCATTCAATTGTTACATCTGGCCTTCTCGCTCGCTATTATACGCGACTGTGGGCAGTGTTGACTTAGAGCAAGGTATAACTTGTTTATTTACTGAATTCAATTAATATAGTATGAGTAGAATGAGTGGAAAACGTAAATATGATGTTCCTGAAAAGAGAGTTGGGAATTATTAGACGTGCTGAACTGGGAGGATCTTTTGCTGCGATCGGACTATCATTGAACTGAAGCTGTTCTACTGTGTGTTCAATAGTAAAGGGGAAATATTAAATTATAGACCATGTACGAAATGCTGGGAAGTGGATGCGAAATTAACGAATTTTTTATGGCCTGTACCTACAAAACGTCATTCTATTTTCGTTTGTCTTTTGTCCGGTTTAGGAAATTGCGAAATTTTGTTGCTTCTTTAATTGCAATAAACTAAATTACATCGAGTTTAAGGGTCCAAAAATTAAATGTCGTGATGCTTCTTGTTTTGTGTCTTTATAGTTATAGAGGACGTTATCGGTGAAATGTTAATTTCTGATTGGGAAAAATTAGAAATGCGTATGTTTACTCAATACACAACGATATTATTTTAGAACTGTTTATCAAGACTACGTAGTTTTAAAAGTAATTACGTATTGTTTGAATAATAATTAATGTATTTTTAAACTTTAGTATAAAAAATAAAATTTCCCTACAACTGATATGAGGTTTTACTATGTATATTTAACTGTCCGGGAACGTAACCCCTAATTAGTATGGGATTCTACTGTTCGACTTTCGTACATTTGACTTTCGTGCACGTTTTCAGGAACGCATTGTGTACGAAAGTCGAGGACTGCCTGTATTTCCTTCCAGAATTAAGAGGTAAGCACTTTAAATCAGCATAATATTTGGACACATGATCATCTCTGCGAAGCTCAAATATAAATCTAATACAACATTTAATAAGTCACTGGAGATGCTAAACTAGAACATTAGTTAAGTCACTATGAACTATTATGCAATAATCCAAAATTGGAAATACGTATAAGAAGGATACAAGCAGAACTCCAGTAGAAACAGGAAGATTTTTCATTTGCAATTTGAGTTGATAGAGAGTCTTATTTCCCCTCATAACACATTTACAGGAGGTACTGATTCCATTACAAACTACACGAAAGAGGGAGTCCAAGGTACCAAACAGTCTTTTTGATCTGAACAATAGTAGTGTCTAGGCAATATATTGCCTTTAAGCAGCAATTAATTATTGTCCCCCAAATGATAATGGACTGTATTTTATATTGATAGATAGAGAATGCCCCACTATCGCTCCTACCTTAGCAGGCCACAGCATTCGTCCTCCTGTCCTTGTTCCAGCCGTCCCATCCTCTCGCCACAAACTCACTCCATCCACTCCTCGATCTCGACTCCTACTGCCCTTGTTGATTGTTAGCGTGATTGCTCGTAGGCCACGATACCTGGCGGCCTCTCTCTCAAATATTACGAAACATATTCCCCCCCCAAAATTTGAACATCAAATTTTGAAAAATTGAGTAAAAATGACAAAATTATAAACAAAATACCAATCTCATGGTTGGATCAATTGCATCATGCATTAAATATTTTTTCTTTGTTTGGGTGAAGGAAAGAAAGGTTCTTTTTTCACTCTAGAGGGGACATTCACCAGAGACTCATTTAGCGAAAACTGTTAGGTCTAACAAAGGTTAGAATTCTATTCCCAATAATTTTTTTCAATAAGCTCTGCTGATTTCATATTAGCCTCCCAAAGTGAGGGCCTGTTGGAGGATTGAAATGCCACTTAATATTTCTTTGTGAAAGGGTATCCATCATGTTACCTGAACTTAATAAATCCCGCCATTGGTGATTAATTCCCGTTATATATCGATTGGATCCACAATCTGAATATATGTCCGCGCATAAACCTCGTCGAGATATAAAGTGTTCTAGAGCGGCAATAAATGCCTCAGTTGTTAAGTTCGACACTAGCTCCAAATGGGTCGCCTTAGTAGGTAAGCATACGAACAAACACAGATATGCCTTCCAGGATTTGGATGATCTCCTTAAGGATTCCCTTATAAGGAAAGGTCCACCGAAATCAACCCCTGTGTATAAAAACGGACGTGTTGCCACCACTCGTGGGGATGGTAGATCACCCATTTTCGGTACCTTACACAAAGCCTTCAATTTAGTGCAGGTAATGCAGTTTCTAATTCGCTGTCAAACCTCAGAACGCACTGATAAAATCCAATATTTCAATCCTAATAAATATTGCAATGTCTTGGGTCCCACATTAGCATTACATACACGGAGTTTGTGGCCCACTTATGAAGTTGAAAACCTCCGCCTTTTAACAATCCATTCAATTGTGCTATAAGCTCTATTGCCTTGGTGCTCGTAGAGGTTCCCGAGATTAAGTCGTCCACAAATACATCGCTTGGGAGTATTAAAGCTGCGAGGGGAAAGTGTTCGGCTTCGTCATGAGATAATTGCTGAAGTATTCTCATAGCCAAATATGGAGAGGACGTTAAACCAAGTGTAACTGTGTTTAATTCATATTCTTGCAAAGTGGAATGTTCGTTAGGACGCCAAACTATATGTTGGTAAGCCCTATGCTCCAGACGTATCAAAATCCTTCTATAAATTTTCACAATAACAATTTCTTACGTAATGGCTTATTTCAGAGTGAAACAAGACTTTCAACTTTTAAAAACTACCCTTAAAATTGAAAGTTTCTTTACGTAGTACTTTTAGCATTTTGCAAGCAATGTCTTCCCATTTACTTCTTCCAAACGGTTTACCACTCATACATATTAATGCGATGAATTACTACGAGTTTTTAACAGTTCCTTGGACACTTTGAGAACGCAGACCGTAGAGTGTGTTCAGCAAGACTTTCGTGATAATTTGTCGCATGGGCTCAGTTGCAGTCTGTAAAAGAGACACGACAACATTCACTACAAAGGTAAAAATGAATGAACGCACAAGTTTCATTGGATAGCGGTATCGATTTCAGCATTAGTGAAAAATACCATTGAAGCCTGTTCTTTCATTCAACAAGGATGTCTCCTGATGAAGAGTTTTTTTTCTCATCGATAGTGCTTTCCCGAAAGTGAAAGGAAAAAGAACTGGAAAACATACCATTAACAAAACAAGAAGAGATCATGGTGAATATCATCATTTGTTTATTACCCTCAAAGCTGGCGAAGAAAGATTTCGTCAGTACACGAGAATGAAAATGGATACGTTCAATTATATTTGAAAGAAGATCGAGCATCGCCAGGAGAAAATGTGGTGCAACTGGCATAAGCATCCTATTTTACCAGAAGAAAACTGGTGATTACTTTAAGGCAAGTAAATTATCTTTTCTCACCATACAACTACTTATTGTTACGAAATAGAAACATTATGAAGAATCTCAACTTTTATTTTATTTACGACACTCTTAGAAAGTACCACCTTAGAAAATGTTTGACGTTTATTATAATTTCACAAAAATATCGACTCGTACAATAGTGGTTCAAAAAATTCCTTACCAAATGTTGGTTTAAATGCTATAAAATAAACCCTCCGTTTTAATTAAGGTCGTTCACTTATTTCAGACTGAAAACTATGCAAAACCTGACAAGCTATTTATGTAGATATGTTTAGATAAATTCCCTGTCGAGATTCAAGTTCCACCATATCTTTTAAAAAGAGTAGTGCCTTGATGTATGGCCACATCACTGTTGGCCCAACATCAGCTGCATCACCCGAACGTGAATGTGGGATTTTTCCCAGCTCAATGGAAAATTGATCCCGAAAATATTTCCACTTTTTCAGCTCAGTGACTGAAAATAAAAGTATTTATTCGCTAAGAGCTTGATCAATTACCAATTTGACCTAATCTGGTCTAAAATTATTGCTAAAAATTATACACTATACTTCAGCACTTTTTTTAATACCAAGGCAACTTATTTGATATATCTAACGACATCAATGGCGTTATAGATGAAAGCCACAAATACCTTGTTACTTTGATGGGATTTAGAGAGAAAATGGGAAGAATGATGGAACATTAAAGGTAATTAATTTGTGAAGCAACTGAACTAGAGAACAACGTTACCATAGCTGAGTATCTACGGAGTATGGTAAGGTAAATGATGAGATTAGGCACACCAATTTTGGCTGAAAAAAATAGAGTGAACCGTACGAAGAAAAGAAATTACTTGAGATTTTTTTCATGAATATACAAGGGTAAAGGTTGGAAGTGAATCAGTTATGAAACAATTTGAATGTTTTGTTTCTTAAATTGACTAAATGTATAAGGGTGCTTCATGCTTTGACCAAGATAAACGAAAGGAAGCCCAACGAAGAATGATACACATGGTATAAAACTAAGGGAAATAATGAAAGGGTAGAAAGGGAATTTTCACCGCGACAATCATCAGTGAACAAAGTGAAAGACTACAAAAATTATACATGCTAAAAAAGTCAAGAAAATGGGAGAGAAAATGAGGGAAAGATTAGTGTGGAAGAAATAAGTTAAACTGAGTCTTTACCTTGAACTACTCAATTAAAAATATTTTCAACTTGCATTTCTAGAAACGGAATGGCCTTGGAATGTGTATGAAACATAACATTTTCTATTTCATTGTTTTCAGTTTGTTACAGGTATCTGGCTACAGGATCGTCCTTCAAGACTTTTGTATTTTCCTTTCGAGTTGGCACTTCGAGTGTAGGAAAAATTATAGCGGAAACAGTTGCGGCAATATGGGAAAATTTGCAACCAATCCATTTGCTAATTCCAACAGAATAATCTTTCAACAGAGTGGCTGAGTGCTTTCTTACAAATTGGAACTTTCCTCACGTGATTGGTGGAATTGACGGCAGACACTCAAATTCAATGCCCAAAACATACTGGATCTATGTTCTTCAACTATAAGAAATACTTTCTGATTGTCTTGCAAGGACTGGCTGATGAAAGCTACAAATTTATAGCCATAAACGTTGGTGGTTAGGGCAAGCAAAATGATGGTGGTACATTTTAATCCTCCGGCTTATATAAATTGTTAAATGATAAACAACTGCCGATTCCTTAACCTGCCAATTTACCTAACACAAATATCAAATCCCCGTTTGCATTTCTGGGGGATGAAGCTTATCCACTTCTTCCTAATCTCATGAGACCTTTCAGTGGAAATGATTTAGCGATTGATCATGAATGTTTTAATATACGCTTGTCCAGGGCTAGAAAAGCTATTGAATTTGCATTTGAAACCATGAATTCCAAATGGCGTTTCTTGTCAAAATGTGTTGAAACTGACATTTAGAAGAATCTATTATTTAATGCATTAATGTTTTGCACATTTCTGTTATACATAGATAAGAAAGGGATAGATTGTCATCTGACTGAAGTAAATAGTGAATATATACCAAGGAACAACATTGAACCAGCTATGGGACGACCTGAAAACCTAGCTAAATATATTAGGGATATTTTTGTGACATTTTTAGCAAATAACCCAATTTTTTACCTACTAAATTAAAATATTTGAAAAGGTTTTAATTCTTAACCATCTGTGTCCATCTCCTTGCTGTTTTCTTCCCAGCAACGGTAAACAACGATCCTGTTGGCGTGGGTTTTGTCTAAATTATCCCACACAGAACGTCTTTGGTGTATTGAGGAAATATGCAGTTCCACATCAACCATCGTAGGTCCCTCTGATGCGTGTCACCAGCGTAAAAGAAGTGTCCAAACATTCCATCGCCCGCGCGGGTAACCTGAGCGGCTGCTAACCGAAATCTGCTTTTACTATGTCCGCCTCTATTTGATTACATGGCAACATTTTAGACGCTGGACCCTGCCGCTCGGAGCCAGTAGCCGGTAGGCAGGAAACCTGCTTTCTTTGTGTCCGCATCATAACGTCGAGCCCACAGTCAGGCGAGCCTGTTGTGATTCCTGTATCCTGTGAGTTATGCATTTTCACTGCATTACTATGTGTATGGTTGCATATAACTGTGGATAGTGAGACTGACTTAAAATTCCAGCCATTATATAGCTGTCCCCGATTTCAGGATATCCCCTTACACCACCAGAAAGGAAGAGGGGGAAAAAGTTCCAAGACTAATCCTTATCCCCAACTTATTCCTCCCAGAAATATTTATTCATTTGTTAAATAATGCATTAAAATATGGACCTACCTGTAGTTGACCTCAGTTGATTAACGTATCTGCTACTTGTTGTCGGTTAAGTCTATTCGGGTTCTCCACCAGGCCAGACACTGCATTTCTACCGACGTTTCCATGTACGAGTCGTCCATCATCATCAGGTCATCATGCCCTCATGACGATAGATGACTAGTACACATCGAAACGTCGGCAGAAATGCAGTGTCTGGCCCGGTAGAGAACCCGAATAGACTTCATCAGCATTAAACGCCGGGAAAGCATAAGGCCATTCTTCTGTTACTCGTTTACCTCGTTACTGTCATTTAGCAGGTTCCCCAGTACTATGGCAACCTGGCCGAGATTTTCGTGGGTTTTACTCAGCCCTAGGGTGAATAATGGGGTCGTCGTCGGATATTTTGGTGTAAAAGAGCTAATATACCTATTTATTTTCACCTTATCCTTATAATTTGCACACTAAGTGATGGATTAACACACTTGGGGGCCTGTAGGCAGTACAAGCAAGCATGTTAATAAGTTTAGTTTTTAGAATCCTTGCCTCTTCTCAATCTCGAGTCTTGTAAGAAACTCTGTTTTAGTTTCATCTTTTTTTAAAAAAAGGATGTCTTTATTAAAAAAAAGAATGTCTTTTTGATGGAAGAATAGTTGTCTCATGCGTTGGAAAAAGTAAAGTAAAGGAAATTTGCAAATTATGATATCATCACAGCTTTTCAGTAAAGTAAAAATATTTAAATTGTAGGAATTAAAAAAGGATAAACAAATTATACGACTATCAATACCCAATTTTAATATCAAACAAATTCAAAGAAACTTCTTGCAATTTTGTAAAAAATAAAAATATATATATATTTTAAGGGAGAGCTAGTCCACTTATGTTATTTTAAAGTTGAAAAGAATAACAGAAAATAAAAGTATCACGTTTTATTTCACCTTAAGAGGCCTCAAAAACGAACTAAATCAGTATTTTCTTGGGCTGAATTCAGTGGCGTAGCCAGGTTTTGGGTCTAGGGGGGAGGGGGGGGGGGAGAAAAGTTTTAGGGCGGGCAGAAAATTTTTAGGGGGCACCAACTTATAAATTAACCAGTTTACTAAACTTTACAAATTTTGGTGATGCAATAGATGGATGGTTTTGTACAAAATATGACAACGTATTATACACATTTATTTATTCGTATTTAGGACTTAAGAGTGGAAAAATACATAGCTTAGGGGTGCTAGAAAATGGGGCGGGGGGTCGTTCGCCCCCCTGCACCCCCCTTGGCTACGCTACTGGCTGAATTACATCCAAATCCACCACAGAAATTTCAAGAATAGCAGGCTTCTGGCATACCTACTCGTCATTTAACTCTTCATGCCCGAGAAAAGTGCTTTTCTGCAGAATCATGACGTCAGTTCTGAAAAAGCATTTCCTCATTACTTCAAATTCTGGAAATTTTCTCACACTACAGGTGGCTTTTACAGCGTCTACGATGCATCATTTTATGTAAATCACGGCTAAATTGCCCGTTTTCATTTAATGATTAAAAAGTATTTAGAGCAAAAAACGCTATCTAAACGCAATCCGAAGAACCAACCAAGCATAAAAAATGAGGTATTTCACTAATATGATGGAATTAGTGACTGTCATACCAAATTCTGGGTCACCTCCTTACCTGCCCCATCATAGGTAGGTGTCTCTTTAAACTACGAAATCGTAGAGTTAATAGAGTGAAGCGCTACCGGGAGAAGGGAGTAGATTTTCTCGCTGATAACACTCGTAAAAAACAAACTCTTTCCAAGCTCGGGTGAGACAAATGAGGAAAACTAACGAAACACAAGTATTATCAATCAATAACTTAACTATCAATATATTTCACAAATAGAACCAACCAAGTTACAAACAATTTACCCATAGGTTGAGTGCCAGGCGACCGTAATGAGAGTTTCCAGCCGGAAAATAATTAAAGTATACAAGTACAAGAGGTTGAGCTTCTCTCTTAAGTACAAAAATGACAAAGTCAGCAGGCTCACACAACGGTGTTACCCGGTCGCCGTCTCGACAGCAATAGAGGGCGAGCTCAGACATGAGTCAGCTGAGGAGGGGGTGTGTCGACAAGGACGAGGTGGAATGGGTAAGGTCAGGAGGTTGGCGATTGGTACCCTTGGAGGGGAGGAAATAATGGGATGGGTGATAGATAGAGGGGCAGTTTTTAATTGGAGCGCCAGGAACTGTTTTCTGGCTTCGACCGCACAATACAGGATCACAGCCTTTGTGCCTTGGTCAGGATGTCCGCATTTTTGGTATCCTTCCTCACTTTACGGGCTATATAAACGATGCAGGACCTGGTGAGGGAACGGTGCGGCGAACGGTGTGGTAGAAACCGTGGCAGAAGTCACTGGCAGTAGTCGCTGCATTTAGTAGTCGTAGGCATTTTGGCCGTCGTTGGCACACATTTCGTTAGCGCACATGGGGGGGCGTGCCTGGCCGCGCCTCGGGCAAGTCCTTCGGCTAAGTCCAGAGGGTAAACAGTCCACAGAGGAGAAACTGTCCAAAGAGGGGAATTGGCCAAAAAAAGGGGGGGGGAAATGCCACAAGAGTTAGAAAATAGTTTCCAGTCCAATCCGTACAAGTATCTCAATGAGTTATTTTGCATTCCCTTTGTAAGAATCATAATTTAAATGGTAATATTTAGCATTCAGTGAACTAGAAGGATGAGTCCCTACAGGGCACACTTAGGATGAATTAATGATGATGTTTTCATTTGTTTTAAAAAGCCAATTTCATTCATAAATTAGGCAAAAAATAGATGGAAAAGAAAGCTTTGAATGCTAACGAATGAAGATAAGTATCGTATACCTATAAAAGAAGTTACAAACTGTCTTCTAAAATACCATGCACTCACTTCTGACACTTGAAATCCAAAATCCAAGGAAGATCAAGGCACAATAAGCTTTTACTAAAAGTCTACTTCTACTACATGTTGCCAGCTGAAGCCATTCTCCACCCTAAATCCTTCCTTATTCTTTGCCATTTCTTTTGTTCCATATCTTGGATGGAAGCTTGCACAAGTGGCATTTGCAGCTGGGGCTAATTGAAGTTGGGACAGCTAATTTTTTTTCGAAAATGGGAGCTCACGTTGCAATATATGCACTTATCTCATGCACCTATTTTAGTCCTTCTCTTCAGATCTGAATTCTTCAAGTTTCCTGCAGCCACCGGGCACAGGAGAGAGGGGAGAAACCCTTGGAGTGAAAAGGGCCAAGGGTACGTTTGTCCTTCAAGGATTATGGATCCGCCTCATCTTGGAATGCATTTGACTCTCTCCAACTTCGGACAACATTCTCAACTGCCCCTCTACTCATATAAGAGGAAAAAATGTCATGGTTATTCATTCACACTGAAATGCAACTGCTCCATAAAGGCTATGGAAAAGAAAACGTCAAAAAAGGTAGTTAAAGGTGATGATTCCAATAGCTGTAAACATAATGGAGTCCCATATTGGTGTCATTACCTTTAACTATTATAGGTAGCCATGAAAGCTCATTACTTCGTTTTTAGGTCAATGACAGAATTGAAGTAGGTGATTTTATTTTCTTTCGACACCCAAGCTCCACATTCATGATGTTCCAAGCAAAAAAATAACTCCTTTAATAATATTTTTGAAGAAATCATCACAAAAAATTGCTCATATCACCATAGGCCAAGAAAGTATTGACAACGACGCCATACCCATTTTTGTTGTCATACCCATTTGGACATGATTGCCCTATACTTAGCGCACAAATAAACTATTGAGCTTAGGCTATTTGAGCGAATATGTATATGTATTTCTACTATAAAGTATATAGATATCCTCAAATATTACATTAAAATTTGGCACGCAGGATCATTAAACATCAATAATGACAAAGGCATGGGCTGCGTAAGAAACCATCACGAAACCGTCCTAGTCTTGGGTCGACAAATCGAAAAATAACAATTTTTTTCACCAAATTAACTACTACGAGCTTGTTCAAGACATTAAGGATAATATTTCACAATTCCTAGATTGAAATAATAAGAGTTCATTTATATTAATTTCTTACATAATTATCAACGTAGAATCCAAATTTAAGCGTAAGTGTTATACATTGTATTTGTAACGAATGCTTAGGATATGACGTGAAATTACTCCAAGTCACAATTCTATGATAGATCATTTACGTACCACTTAGGATAGGAACTCGCGACTTGACTATCCCAGCAAGCACACTGCGGGCAGGACAGTCAAAGCCAGCGTGCAGTGGTGTCCTGCCGTGTAATTTTGTTCCATGTGTATTTGCTTCCATGTTTCCAGCCGGTGTCTGAAGATGTTAATACTGACGTCGGATCTCTCTCCACCCTTCCTCCAATATGTACTCGATAAAAACTACTACAAGCGAATAGAATGTGTCACATAAACAGATGGAAGGACTAGGTTATAACCTAACGCCCGGAAGACAAAATAAATAGGATAACAATGCAGAGTTAGGATGCGAAATAAATAAATAGTAGCGAAAAAAAACAAACAAAGCAACAAAGGGCGTAACGAGGGATGCGGAGAGAGAGTATTAAATGGTGGAAGCAGGAAGAGAGCTTGAACGAGTCAGAGGCGAAAGGAGAAGGAAAAAAGGAAATAAAAAAGTGTATTTGCAATAGTGTCGGATTGTAAAAGGGTGACGGGAGGAGTTTTGGAAGCGGTGTTTCATCAAGGAAAGCTGGAAGAAGCCAGGAGAAAGGCCGAACTGGAGGGAATTGCGACGAGAGCGGAAGACTCACGGCGGGCCGGAGAAAGAGATCTCTGAGAGACCAGCGAAAGTTGGAGGAAAAGGCAGGATCACGATAAGTGCCATCCCAAAGTTTTATTGTCTTGATGGTTAAAATAACAAGGTTGAATCAAAAGGACAGATAAAAATTCAAGCCCTCGAAATTGGAAAGATAAATCATTCAATTAAGTCTTGTAATTAATTATATGAATTGAAAGGTTTTGAACATTTGTAAATTGGGCCCAATCAACTATTACTGAATTAAAGTATAATTTTTAAGCAGCCATAAATGTTTTCTGCATGTTATTTATATAATAAATATAATAATGTCCAAGGTAACTCGAAGGAAACGAAGGTGGGGGTTACAAGGTCGACAGCCATTGGAGACTAGGAGGCTAGGCTTAGTTTACATTGAATCGAGTCAGGTGATGCTTTGTGAAAAAGTGACACACTGAAAGAAATCTTAGGATGTATTTTTTACACTATTTATTAAACTACAAAACCCCTAATGGTTTTGACACTATCGTGTCATTCTCAAGGGTACTCTGACAATCTCTTGGTGGCGAGCCCAAATGTATATTCACGAAGAGGGAGGGAAGTTACTGCAGGAGTGGTTGGTTGGGGTAGCTCAGAGGGTAACAATAAGGAACGTGTTGAATGTCAGGAGGATGGAGGAATGCTTTTCAAAGGCGGGACAGGTACATGATAAAATGGGAACAAATTAAACGGTATAATTTCATTTAACAATTTCGGTTACAAAACCTTAGATGATGATATAATCTCGAAGTTTTCTAAAAAAATCCAGCTTATAACCTTTGCCATGAACATTTAAAATCTCTACTCTAAAATCAGGCATATGATTAAAACCAGATAAATGAGATGCAAAAACTAACTCGTTATCACCATGAATAAAAGAATTAAAATGTTCCTTTGTCCTTATGTTAAAACTTTTACCAGTCTGTCCAATATAAACACAACTGCAGTCCTGAGATCTTAACAAATACACTCCACATTTGTCTATAGCATTAAAAATGTCTTTAGAATCAAATTCACTATTCCTACTTAACTTCTAAGCTACCCCAACCAACCACTCCTGCAATACCCTCCTCCCTTCTTCTTTGTGAATATATATGTTGGCTCGCCACTGTGAGAATGTCAGAGTACCCTTGAGAATGACACGAGAGTGTCGAAACCGGCAGGGTTCAGTATTTCAATAAATTGTGTGAAAAAATACATCCTTTAAATTTTATTTCAGTAGGCTCAGTTTACTTGAAAATTTCACATCAGGCGAGTTTCAGTACGACTGGGGGATATTATTTTGACTCCGTGGTATATCTGCACAACTGATAGAAGCGACAAAATAAGTGAAAACACAGCTGAACAGATAGGTAGGCACCACAATCTCTTCTTTCCTCACGTACCATTAGTGATTTCGAAACCAGTGTGAGACTAACTTAAGACACAAAGTAAAATCCATCCTTCCCTTTCCCTACCCTTCCTTGGCTGGTGTCCTAATACACACATGCCTCTTCAGTGGATCGCAGGGTATGTAAATGAATACTCATATAACCTTTCCCTACCAACCGACCCAATAGTCCTTTACGGTATGGCCACACGTGCGTTTTTTCACGTGATAAAAGCAGCTTTTTTTCCGGCTGCTTGAAATCCCACCATGGGCCAGGCCACACGGCGCGCGGAATACCAGTCTTCCCCGATCGTTGCTATTGAATGTAGGTTAGAGCAAAAATGAACAGTTTAAATAAAAATGCTATATGTGTGTTGTTAGTTGTTCATTGTCGATGCCAGAGAAAATACTGGATTCATCCAATTGTAGGCGACAGATTAACGAAGAGAAAATTTGTGCTTTTATACATGATACCCTCAAGAAATATCCAGATAAGTTTTTCGAGTACTATCTCTCTTCATTTGAAAAACTGTTAACGAAGGTGATAATTAAGTTCTAAAAACAAGATACTGAAATGCAGGATATAGTATATATAAGGGCAGAAGAGAAACTCGCAGTAACTTTGAGGTGAGTTTTATAATTGTAGAATAATGAGTGTATTTTCGTGTGGGCACGGAATGAGCGTTAAAACAAGCTGTAAAAATAGACCAGCTCCTAATTTGAATACGTCTACTAAAGCTTGCAATCCTTTGGATAATCAACTAACCAACGCCTCGTCATCCGCGAATCTAACTGATCTTATCGGCTAGCCTCCTACTTTCATTAAGAGCAGGCTAACGGCGATGCCTGGATTCTCTCCACCCTTCCCCACCCAGGTGGCGAGAAAAGATTTACGAATTATGGGTGGCCTCGAGTCACGCTAGGAAATCAAATTTGTAAATAATAACACTTTTGTAAATTAAATATAATGAAAAACATTGAAACTTGAATTACACTAGAAATATATTTGCCAATTGTTAAAAGAGTGAAATGTAGAAAATTGAGGGTTAAACAATAGGTACCCAAAATATTGTCGTAATTTAGAACAATAAAGAGGAACTCCGCCCTTGCAAGGGAAGATGGAGTGGGAGAGAATTAGAACACACGGAAGCGTGGAGCGCGGGCGCCGAGGAGAAGGCGTCCAGCTACCGCCAGTGTCCCAATTCTCTCCCTTCTATTAGCCTCTCTATTCGTCCAGCCATGTCAGGTCAGTTGAAAATGAGGTAGGGGCCCTACAGTGGATGCACCCCAGCAAATGAGGATCGAAAATTGATAACCTCCACCCGTCGACACTGTTGTTGGAATTAAAACATGGGTCCTTGGGAGACAAACACCACTATGGCCTAATTGGATGCAATGCAACCTCACTTAAGAGAGATAGGAAGATTGTTCCTTAATTAAAGATGGAAGTATAGTTAAGCAACGGTGCAACTCTAGAAAGGGTTCCCTAGTTAGGGTGTAGGGTAAGAAGGTCCATCAAAAACTACCCTTATTGGGAGAATATAAAAATAAAATTATTCATGTAATTGGGTGAGAAATCAAAGTCCTGATGAGAAGTGCATAATATTAGTATTAACTCTCAATATATATAAAGCCATAAACAGCTCTGTAAATATCACACTTGATAAGTTGTAAAGTGAAAAGGATGGCAAAATTTTAAGTACAACAAAATTTTCACACCATGCACACGCTCACGTAATACAAAAATAGTTTCACAGAAAATTCCAGCAATGTGCCAAAAGCATAAACCCAATTCACACAGGAATCAGATTAACACACATTGCCTTCTCTCAAAAAAGTATATGCTAAGGTACAATCATCAAGACCACTTGTTGGCAAACTTACTTTTAGTTTAAGAAATATTATAAATGGATTTCGGACGAAAGTGAAATGCCACGGAAATGGACGACAAGCGACGTATTGTTCTTGAGGGGGAAAAGTTTCTGAGGCGACTTCCTTGGGTGAGCACATACACTGTTTTCACTTGGCCCTGAGGACGGATTCTGCGGTGGCCGCGGCTCTTCCGTGAGTCCGGACATGCCTCAGGAGGTGGGAGCGGTCAGCAAAACGCTTGCCACACAAGGGGCAACAGTGGGGACGTTCGCCCGTGTGCAAGAGGACGTGACGAGCCAGGGACCACGACCTGGAGGGGAAGAGGCAAGAATGCAAATCAAAACACAGTCCAACCCATAGATTAACATCATCTGAGGTTTCAGGCGTGATGGAGTGGAAACGGAACATCACTGCAATTAATGAAAATGAGCAATTTCAATAGGTATAACATTTATTGCACGACCGGTTTCGCTTTTTACAGCATCTTCAGGTACATATATCAAGTGTGCTCAAGCTTGTATAGGGATGCGGGAAGGGGGGGTGGTAAGACGGGGTGACGGAAGAAGGGGAGAAAAGGGTGGACAGTCATAGGTGCCTGAGGGTTTGGAAGTACGGGAGAGGGAGTCGGGGGAAGGGGAGGGTGACGAATTACACAAACAGATGAATGTTCAAAACAAAATGGCATCATAGGTGTTATCTGCTTCCTTTTAAAATTGGGGGGACCCCTGGCTCGTCTTCCTTTCCTGGGCGCTGCTTCCTCGGCCAGAATACCCTGCCCTGGATGTCCTGTGGTGTCGGCCGTTGAGGAGGACGTCATAACGTGATAAGAAGACAACTAACTCACTTTTCTTTAACATTTGGTCAATCTATTCCCGTCTCTTAAAGCAGAGTTTAATTTTGCCCTTATTTTAATTTAATCCACGTTTAGAACCAGATGACTCCTTTATTGATGCTAAGAAAGGACCAGGCTAAATTATACTGAACAGTCATGAAGCAGGAATCTGCTTAAAATGCATAGCTATATATTTGCCACACAAAACCATGGAGCAACAAATATGATTAGATGGAAATTTCACAACTTCTGCAGCTTGAAAAAAGTGATGTTTGACAAGTAGGTCTAGGTTAGGAGTATTATTAATGCAGCCAAAAAATTCGTTTTTCTAAGACAAAAAGAAAAATGGATGACCTTTCGGAAGAAAATAATAAAAACAGTAGGTAAAATGGTGTGTGGCACACCCGTCAGCTTTGAAAATGACGCATTGTGAGGTTATGCGGGTGATGCACACATGCGCCATATTTGAAATGACACTTTCCATAATTATTAACCATAAAATGTGAATGCTTATGTACACATTTGGACATAATGATTTTCACACAAATTATCAACACTTATGTAGTAACATGACATTGAGATGCTAAAATTAAGAGGGAAGATGTCACTGCAATTCACAGTTTACTGCGACATAGCATAAATGCCACCCTCACAACCAGAATTCGACTCGTTTTTGGAAGATTCAATTGAATTTGGTACCTAATAAAACATGAAAGATGTGCTACGTACCTGGAGAAGGTTTTGCCACAGATTGAACACGGATAGGGTCGTTCACCCGTGTGAGTCCGACCATGCCTTTGTAACGTGTAAGAATCGGAGAAGGACTTTGAACACAGCTGGCACGTGAACCTCTTCCTCTTCACGTTACCATTCGCCACAGCTTTGGATGTCATCCTGCACGGGTCCACAGATTCGTTGATCCTCACCTCCACATCGACAGAGTCAGTTTGGTGCTGCTGCTGTTGATGGTGGCAGGAAGAAATGTGAGCTACAAGCGAGGCGTGGTGATTGAAGGCCTGGGGGCAGAGGCCACATGAGAAAGGCCGCTGGTTTGCGTGCATCCGCATGTGGCGACTTTGTGAGGTTGAGTCGGTGAAGGCACGACCACATATTGGACATTTGAACGGCTGCCCACTGGAATGAAATGAGGGAGTTGATGGAATCAAAAGATGCCTTCACATTAATGATAAATTATGAAAATAGTCAGAGGATCATTCTGACTACAGGGCTGGCTGAAGTATTCTACAAGCTGATTGGTAGGTTCTTGGAACAGTCCCCATCCTGCATCCCAATTTCATAGGCATTGTCTCGCTTTCCCTCCAAAGGATGTCCTGCCATTAGATCCCTCTTCAATTCCTCATATCTTCTACCTCCTCTTATTTAGTCCAGAATTCCTACCCTCTTCCTTCCTTTTCCATTCTTCCCCAGTGTTCTCCCCTCTATCAAAAAAAAAATTCGAAGAACATAATGAGGACTCCTGAGTTATTAACATTATCGGTGTAGTTTCAATGCTGTCGTTCATATTTTCCCTATAATATTTAAGGACAATTATGGTTAAGATAAACTTTAATTGAAAACTCGCAGGGACCTTGGTGAATTGAAGACTTTCTTCAAATTATGAATCAATTCAAATTTTTTTTCGTAATTATATTTAGTAAATATACAGCTATTTTCCGTTATCAACAATTTCCTCAGCTAATTTTTGAAAGAATTTAGAGCACAACCATTTCTCTTTCATTAGCACTTTTTTCCGGTCATCTAAAACTAAACTGAACAAAAGTATAGTTGCATACAATCAGGACTGGCTTAAGACAAAAATTTCACCCGGCCGCGAGAGTATTCCCCCCCCCACTTATCGAACCTATTCACTGATTAAACGTAGTAAAAACAATCATGGCGCCCTTTCCTAGGCGGAGCCCGGTGCCTTAAGCTGGGCCTGCATACAATAAATGTGAAGAAAAATTCCATTCGAACATGAGCTCTTTATCAAAGCTGCTCTAAACACTCCCAACTTTAGTTTTAACAACGGAACGTAGTCTTTCTGCATTGATGGACTTGAAACGTAAATAAGAACAAGGATGACTGAAAATAGATTGATTGGTCTTGCTCTCCTGCATATTCATCGTGACATCAAAGTAAACATTGATGATTTTATCAATCGATTTGCATTATAACAAAAAAAGACTAGAATTTATCTTGTAAAAGCTACGTTTTGTCACTTCATTCATTATCCTCTATTCCTCGATTAGACCTCAAATGTATACCAAACCTAAATTCTTATACCAAAACATTAGAATTAAAGTCACAACAAAGAATAAATATCAGGGTGTTTCGAAATAAATCTTTCCATCACTCCATGTGTAAAACGCACGTAATTAAAAATAGGGTTCGATAAACCTGTGCAAAAAGTAAATTGTACATACAGTACACACGATCAATGGGACACTCTGTATATCGTAAGAAATTCCGTTTCTATGCAGTAATCAAGAGCAAATGCCAACATGAACGTAAAAATAATATAGATGCTATAATTTGTCATAATGAATTGAAGCAGGTGATTTTCTCTTTGCAGTTACACACTGTGAATTTTAGCAGATAATTTTATGCCCATAGTTACACTTGCACTGGTGCATACATAGTAAGCATTATTTTTAGTAAAATATTGAAATTAATTTTAAAAGAAATTAATGCAAGTTGATTAACAAAGGGAACAAATTTTGCATTTTCACATGAGAACTGTGGCAAATCTTATAATATGGAAATATTAAAATAATAATTATCTTTTGAAATAGAAATTTTGGTTGAAGCTGGAGCAGAGCTTGAAGCAGAGTGAAGAAATAAACTGGAGCTGGATCCATTCCCAAATACCGCAGCTCAAAAGCCCTAGGTACTACTGTTAATCAACAAATAAATATTTTTAAAAAACATGGCATTAAAAACTATGGTTCTTTCACATAAAAATACATACATATAATCTGAAGTAAAAATTGGCTGGCATTACTTGCAAAAATGTCTTCATTTCACAAGAAGAAATGAAAACCATCTTTCCAAAATTTGACAAAGCTCTTTACTAGGCAAACATAGGTGTATCCAGGGGGGGTTTTGGGGTTTGTAACCCCCCCCCCCCATTGATAAAAAAGGAAACATGGGGAGTCTTGGAATACCCCCTATATAAAATCCCCCCTTTAGTGGTGGTAACCCCCACCCCCTTCAGTGGTGGTGACCCCCCCTCCTCTTCAGACGCTTCTAGATACGCCTATGGATGTAAAACCAGTTTTGCCATTTACGTCACCATTGGGTACATATGTAGGTGTGTTACACATATAAGGAAAGTGGCACTACCTCACGATACTTTAACTAGCAAAATCAGTTGCACATAGAGTAAAGAGTTTCATGGAATTTTTACAAGCTAGTTTTTATTTCTCCTTTCATAAAATTAAGTAAAAATTGAAGCCACATTAAACAGATAAATCTTCATAATTTTGACTGGATAAGACACTAAAACCAGAACCATAATCTATGAAAACCACACTCAGCTCCAACTTATATTCAAAATAAGAAAGTACTAGATGTTAAAAGAAACATATCGCCTATCAACTTTTGCTTAAATTGCTTTCGGTGCAAAATGTTTTACCAAATTGAGAAATGTGCTAAAAATTAGGGTGATAAGCTGTAAAACGTTTTTCCAGTTAAATTATTACATATACGCTACAGCAACATGGGGATGAAAACACTACTTATATATGAAATAATAAAACAGCGACAAATGTGCACCACTTACTCATCTGATGCATGTTTTGAAGCACGGTGACGAGCCAGCTGAGATGATCGAGCAAATGTTAACGGACAGAGATCACAAGCAAAAGACTGTTCACCACTCATGGGGTGACTGAAGGGCAAAAGTATAGATGGACGGCAGAATGCCTTCCAACAGTCTTGAAATAGAAATGGCGTATTGCCAAGCCCTTCTGGTCCCCCACCTCCAGGCCCCAATGAATTCTGGTCATCATGATTGTCCACTTCACTACCATCGTCTTCAGAGTTCTCACCTTTGATGCTCATTAGCTGCAAAGCAATTGAATGAAAAAACTGTGTTGAGCCAATGCAAATAACATAAGGTGATGGGAATTAGGTTATCATTCACGAGTAACTTTCACCTAGGCCAAGTTTACGTAATGGAAGAAGTGAGTTAATCCCCGAGTGGAATTCAACACCTTTTGCCTGTACTTGACAGTCAATGTTATTCTTATAATGTACACATACCTACAACAGAATATAAACCATGAAATACTTCATGAAATACTGGGAGTAAAAAGAGTTGGGGCTATTTTCAAACATGCAGAAATAAAATCACACATTACATAACACCCTGAAAAGGCACTGAAAAATGGACAATAATACATTTATATAATTAAAATTAGATATAAAAACTTATTGTCCAAGGCTTAGGGATTTTTCAAAATTATCTCTTTATTTATCCTCATGACAATGTTTTTATAGCAATAAAGAGCCTTGGTAAAGACATTATACAACCCGTAATTAAAATGCAAGGACAATATTTTCCATCCATAAGAATTACCACAATAAAATAAAAACAAAGATGAACAACTCCCCTCAGGCATTCACTACACAGTTCAGGTTAGCCAGGGGTGAACTTTTGTGTGCAATATTAAGCTTGTTTTATATGAAAAGGAGAGCTCATGTTAGAAACTTATTCTTCGCATAAATTAGGTCAAGATGAAAAGTTGATGGGGGGAGGGAGGCAGGGTTACAGGGATAAATCCTCTTTTCCCTGCACATGTCCTCTTCTTGGATAGTGAAATTAGTGTCCGGGTGGCTTTTCTTCAAATATTGAAATGTCCTGGTTTCCAGCCATTTCAAATTAAATGTTCAAAAGGACAAAGTAAGAATCATTCCACTGTCCACTTATTACAATCTGAATGCACTGGTACACTATAATCTTAGACTCTATCTAGAACGAGTCGATCTAGTTAAATATTGATTTATTTTCCAAAAAATACATCCATCGTAGGAAGCGGAAACGATTATTGAACACGTGTCTATATTCTGTTATTTAGTCTGTGGTATTGTGTTGCATTACATGGTGTCGCTTATGGTTATGATATTATAACAAAATACCGAAACAAAAATATAAGTTCACATATGAACTCAAAAAAAAATTTAATTGTTTTTGCAATGGTCGTAATGATTCAGAAACGGAATGTATAGAGTGCAGTGGAGGTATCTCTGTTTTCGATGCAAACAAAGGATTGCTAGATTTGGAAGCCCACGTGGATTCAGTTAAACACAAAAGGAATCTGCAAGGTAAAAATTCTTCATTAAGAATTACGAATTTCTTTGTGCAACCATCTTCAAGTGTAAGTGATCAAATCCGTGCAGCAGAAAGAACATTAGCATTCCATTGTGTGAAACAGAATAATATGAAATGATGAAAATAATATGAACAATAACTTAGAAACAAGATAATGAGTTCTTATTTTCAACTTATTTTCAAATTCTAAATTGTGATACGTTTGATTTACAAAATGTGTAAAAAGAAAACCTATGATGTATGATAAATTTTAAAACTACATATATGCAAATATGAAACAAAAGATAATTGTTATAATGCGGACAATTTTAACCTAGTAATGCGATTTCTAAATGTAAAAATGTGCTTTTACTCATTTCCGAATTCTAAATTGTGATTATTTTGAAATATGACACGTGTGTAAAAAAACCTATACACAACTGTACCCAATGTAAAATTCTACAAATTTATGTGTGTAAAATGAAAATGAAGAGGGGTAAGCAAAATTGTATTTTCCCTCAAAAAATAAAGAAACTTTAAAAAAAAAGACCCTTCTCCCTGCTACATCAATTGGTATTTGAGGAAGATTAAGTGAAGGCACTGCAAAAACTGGCACATGCCTTTTAGGCACAAAGTTATTTTCATTTCTCTCTCATTGAGTATGCAGACATGACAATACTATGTAATACCTACTTTTTACGAGGCAGAGAGAGGGGGGGGGGGGAACACCTCTTCCTTAGTAACATTGATGAAAAACCATAAGATTCTTTTCTAAGTTTGAGGTATGTATTATCATAGAGTAAGTACATCTAGAGGGCTCACGGTATAGGCGGAAATGGTATTGACAGTTTTAATTCTCTAAGGGCATGATAGATGGCCCCGGAGTCGCGAGCGAGAGACAAGAGAGTCCTCGCTTCGTCCCTTCCTTTCAAGCCTCTCCTTCCCGCCCTCCCCTCTTCTTAACACTCCGTCAGGCTTCTCTCTTTTCTGGGTCTGGCTCTGAATTTCTCTTTCGGAACAGGCAGGCAGTTTCACTGCGCACTTTTCTTTGCGCACGTTCGCATGATGTGAGTTTGAAGGACCGGATTGCGAGTAGGATATGATATTGGTTCAGGAGTGTGTTTATTTGTGGTTGTCTATTGCAAATTTTGTTCTATTGTACTTGAGGTGGGGTTTTTCTCGAATTGCCATATATTGTCTATTTTTTGGTTTCCTAAGTTGCCGATTGATTTGGAGAAAGATGTAGCTATGGAGTGGAGGTATGACGCGATGGTGGGAATATTAAGGTTATTGCGGATGAATTCGTTACTTGCATACCAGGGGGCATTTGCAATGGTTCTTATTACTTTATTATCTAGGATTTGTACAATTTTTAGTTGCGTTTTTGTTGTCGTGGCCCAGGCAGGATATCCATAGCACAGGAGGAGGCGGATCATGGATTTGTAAATGATAAGTTTTGTTTCTATTGCAAGACTATGGCGTTTAATGAGCAGGTAGACGGATCCGTACCCGCTGTGGACTTTTTTCTGGCAATATCGGTATGGGCCTTCCAGGAGAGTCTTGAGTCAGGGTGAACTCCAAGTAATTTAACTGTTTGTTTCTTGACTATTGCTTGGTTGTTGCCCTGCAGTAAGCGCGTGACTTGTGGTAACACGGATAGGCGCGTGGGCTACCATTGTGGCCCAAGAAACAGTTTGTTTCTATAATAAAACTATTTCAATAATTTAATTTTTTTTGTAACTGTTGTGTGTTCCTCAGCTATCCAACAACATGCTTATTCCTTTTTTCTGCTCTTTTCAAACAAAATATGCTGGTAAATAACAAAATAACCAACATCCGTTTTTTGACAATTTTAAGTCTATTTATTTTCCGTGACTTAAGGGCAATGTAACTTAAATATATTCCAGGGTAATTAGTAAATTAGAAAACACCATTGAAAAGAAAATTATATTGCCAGCGCAAAAATATAAACATAAAATGAAATAATTGTTCGTGGAGCAGATAAACCAAGTAGAAAAGATTTTGCTACACATTTTGAAATAAGCTGCGTTTTATGGCATTCTAGTGAGATTGCCTTGAAAGCAATTTCATCTCCTAAAACATGAAATGATGGGTGAAACAAGGTTTAAATGTACAAAATATGAACATATGTTCTTTTTTACATCTTACTCCCCTTCCCACTCCCTATTGTCCTTTCAAATGTTTGCTCTAATTCGAAGCATGTTATTGTCTTTCATGCATCTCGCTTGGTATATTCACTATAGAAATGACAAAAATTCCACACAAAAATGTTTCTGTTCCCACAATACTACATTGTAAGGTAAATTGATGCACAGGTTGAGCAAAATAGTATTAATTTCACATTATAATCAAACTACTTGTGGTGGATAAGTGATTGATTTTGATAAGAACATTTACTCTACACAAGGGGCAAGGGCCCAGTTACATTGACACACACGGATCCCGTAAGATCACCGAAGTTAAGCAATGTTGGGCCCGGATGGGTGTTGGATGGGCGACCATACATACCTACACCGTGGCGCTCTTGTCCCCTGTCTGCATGTGGCAGACAGGCATGGGGTTGGCACAATGGACCAAGAAGGTCTAAGTGCCCGGGCTCCTGTCGAAGACCCCCCCTACAAGCAATCTACTCTACACAAGACTCAAAACATGTCGAAAATATTACTGAAGAATGCTCCACACATACTTTTGAGGCCACACTTTTCACAGTTTTTCCTTGTTGATTAATCTTTTACCCTTGTACACAAAAAGCAGCTGCCTACACTGCAGATATACTGCCTCATTTTGACGAAGATATGTGGTTTGATAAGCTCAATTGTGTACGCATCGGCTTTACTTCGGTGTTATTGAACTTAAAAATACACAAAGCATTAACTTCTTAGATGTTGAGCAGGTCAAAAAATACGACCAATGGCCAGTGTCTCGTGCTACGAGCAACATTGTACTTGGCACACATTTTGTCAATGATTTCTACGCTAATTTTTGTTCTATTATAATATGTTACAATTTCGGGTTTTTGCTCTGGCCCAGTTGACTCATTTATTGTGTTGTCATGATGCATTTTCGACATAAAAAACAACCTTTTTCGGTTAATATACTTACTCTATGATATTATATATCATGGAATCGGATAAAAAATATACTGAGGTTGGAAAATTAGGCTTTATCGTGTGAACATTTCTTTATTAAGGTCTTAAAGGATTACTATATGAGTCTTTCAGTGCCACAGACGTGATTTGTAATAAAGAGAAATTCATTATAGTAAGGTGTGTTCTATTAAGGTATTAGCACTAGAAGCTACGGTGAAACTTTGGCTAATGTGGCTTCCTACCATACAGATTCAATTTTATGACAATAATAATTTTATGATAATCAAGCTGAATAATGATTCACTTACACTTACCTCTCTCCAAGGCCACTCCCCCCATTTTTTCCAGAGAAGGATTAAAACATATTTCAAATTCTGAAAGACTATGATACAGCTGCATCAATCAACAGACGTTCAACTATCCAACTTTTGGATCCAGCAAGATGCACACCCTTCTCTACTCCTGCTTTTATTCAGGGATGGCCAGTAGAATCTACAAAACTGCAATATTTTGTACTAAAAATGGCTTTTCTGAGCTATTCACAGAGTTGCATTACGGCGATCCTTGAATTAATTTCTACCTCATGGCTTGGCCCAGACATGCGAGCTTAGAGCTCCTGTAAGTCTTCTTCCATAATAGGCCTTTTAGTGGCCTGTTCTCCTCTGTTCATGCCTAGTAGCCCTTCCATCATATCCATATTCCATAATTAAGCTGCACCTGTATAATAGTTTACCTGCCGAAGCCAAACTTGTCAGTCTTGAAACATTTAAAAGAGTTGTGTATGCCTGGCTCATAAAAAAGGCCTTTTACTACATTGAGGAATTCATCGATAGCGACAAGGATGATATGATTTCCTTGTAATTTAACATCTTCTGTATTTGTGCTAATAATATTTATAATTTTTTCTGTATTTGTAATAAAACGATTGTAATTCTGTATACTAATATGACGAAGACTAATGCAAATTGTATCTTGTTTTATGTCTAATAGATATTATTATTATTATCATCTTCTTGGCTTTCTTACACATTGTATTCGCAATTAGTAGGCTGTCTCAGGCAATCTTTACAATTCCACTGTTATCCATCCTATTTACACACATATGTACATGGTCGTTCCATTAATTTCCTCTTTTGCTCAACCAGTCAACTATATTTTTGATCAGAAATGCTCTTCTTATACAGTCATTTATTTCATAGTGTGGTTATGTCTGTCGTGAAATTCTATTGAGTATTATCTTATCTATTATCTGCTTTGTTTTCAATATTTCTGGTCTTTTTTAAAGCATATATGTGATGATAAGTCTTATGGTAGCTTTATAAACTCTGCTTTTGTTTCTATCTCTCTGATCTCTGTGAACTCTGAAATTCTCTTGACTGAAGATCAAACAATGATAATTTCTTATGATTGACCCTGACAAATGAATCCAGATGTAATGCTGGGTATATGAGCTATAGTCATCAATGAAGTAGAGGGACCATCAACAGAGAATTTAATGGGATGGAAACCACCCCCTCAGAGCCAAGTTAAAGGTTCTGAGATTCAGTGACAACATAAATAAAACTTAAATTAGAACAGTGTACATACATGAACAGATGTATACCCAAATAAGTTTATAGTATTAAAGTAGACTCTTGATTTACCATGTACCTGGATGCAAATTATTTGGGATGCCACAAAATGAAATACCTATAAAATTCAGTTTTCTCCAGGCTACAGTAGTAAAAAGACTCAAGTTCTCTTCAAAGATAATTTTTCTATAAATGATCATGGAGTTCAAAAAGGTTTACTAAGTTACAATGGCTGAAAATGCTTACCTCAAAATTAGTTACAGAAACATCACACTTTAGCTCCTCGACTGATTCAGCCGATGCTAAATCTGGTGAATTAAGATAGGAATCTGTTTCTGTTGCCTCGGGTTGTGCACAATTGCTAACACCACTACTTCTGGTATCTGCCTTTTCTAAATCCCCTTTCTCCTTTTCCTTCTCTATTTTATCAATTTCTTCCGCAGCATCCAACTCCGTAGCCTTATTTTTCCCTGAACCATCAAGGGTGACCTGGAAATTAAAGAGTTATAGAAATAAAATTATTTTAACTTTAATGCCACACTAAGTCGCATAATTCACTGAATATACTGTGAACACAGAGTAAAGATTTTTTAAAAACATTTTATGTGACTAGGCTCTGTTCACTTTCGCAGGATGCCTGCTGATAAATCCACCGACACGACACAGTTGTGAAATAGGTAACACTTCTAACTTTAGAACTTCTGAAGTATTATAATTTATCATAATAATACACTCATAAAAACATACCAGAACCGCATTTGACTCCTCTTCTGAATAGTTGAGCGAAGCTTTTAATGAATTATCGGAGTTCAAGCACATTACCTTGAACTCAAAAAACATATCTACTTTAAAGAGACACCGGTGACAGATTTTACTCGGGAGGCGATCGGTCACAGAGAGCTAGCAAACAAGCGAGAAGTGATAAGAAAGAAAATGTGATTAGTACAACGTTAGAAATGGACCAGGAAGCAACAAACGGTTCCACACAAACACGAAAAACACTACGTCGCAAGACCTTATACCTTTATTGATACACAAGAGTTGATCCTGAAAGGAAGGCAATTCTCTGCCTCTTCTGTCACTTCACTGTCAAAAATTGATCGCATTAATCCATCGTGAGTCAAACATAATCGGCATATTTTGTTCAATTCAAAGGAAATATTATTGCCTTTATCCATTTTAATTCAAACCGCAAGTGAATATCTTGAGGTAGGAGATCTATTTTATCTCTCAACAAAATATGCCGACATAAACACAATTTTCACATGAAAACAAAACGCCACTCTTGCCGCGGCCCTCTGTAGAACTGTTTGTTAACTACAACTTTCAAAACAAGCAACATATGAAGATCGCAAGTCGTTAGTGTTGCCGGAAAGCCGCCTAAAGGAATTCAAAACGTGCTATTCTAATATTTCTTCGTTCGCTAAAATTGTAGTTTGGATAAAGATATAATTATTCGTTGTGGCCTGGAAATCAAATGGAAGGTTTCACTCCACCGGCGCAGAAAGTTGATTTCTCCGATCAAATATTTGCTGTCGAGTTTTCTCCATATGAATGGTCCCAAAATTTAATATGTTTAGGTTTGTCCACTGAAATTATTGTCGGCGTTGTGAAATTTCAGGTAAATATGCTTACTCTTGACTTCTCGGTTTAGGCTATTTTTAACGTACTGCTCTATACCTATTTTTTATATGAAAGAGACGTACGTGGTATATGCTTACCAGGCGAATGTTTACCTAATTTATCGCTCGATCCGAATGTCGATTTCTCTGAGAATATTTCTTGTTGCTGGGTAAGCATATTGAAATTTAATAATTATTTCCAATTTTTATGGTTCCACTTGGGCGATCTGTCGGCATGATAGGTGTAACAACGGGGTAAAAGAGAGTTGATAACTTGTTTCCTTTCTGTATTTTCGAGTTGACAGAAAGCTATGCCTTCCATTTTCGACCCATTCACAATCATTCTGATAGCTTTAGTTATGATAATTACCTTAGTAGTCTTTTCAAGATACACCAATGCTCAACTGAAAAACAAGTATTGAACTGGCTCAACCTATTGACAGTGTGCGCAATATCTGGGCGAGTACCAATAGACAAGTACAGTAGAGCACCAATCAATTGCTGATATGTCACATTTGGGCTGCATTCCCCTTCTGATAGTGGTTTAACTTAAGGTTTGGCTCAATAGGAGTAGAAACTGGATTAGCATCAACCATGCCATAATGTTTAAGCAAATTCTCAATGTATTTGGTTTAATTGGTCAAGCATTTAAATACCCTTTTGTCTATCACGCCTAATCCGTATACCTATACAACACTTGACTTCACCCAGATATTGCATTTTATACTCTGACATCAATGAAATTTTGATTTTAACAGTCTCATTTGCATTATTACTTAATATGAGAACATTATTCCAGGCTCTGGATGCTTGGAGAAGACCATAAATGGCCTTTTTCAAAAGGCAAACTTTGTTTTCATGACCATCAGGTTGACACATGTAAATAGTTTCCTCCAACTTTCCATTTAAAAAAGCTGTTTTCACATCTAAATGCAAAATGTTCCAATTATTTAGAGCAGCTAATGACATTAACATTCTAATGTTTTCTCACCTTGCTACGGGAGCATAAGTTTCATCAAAATCCACCCCTGGTTGCTGAGATAAACCTTTCGCTACTAGCCTAGCTTTATATTGTATTGGATCACCATTTGACCCACGCTTGAGTTTGAACACCCATTTACTTTTTACTACAGGCTGGTTCACTGGTTTATCAACTAAAACCCGAACTTTATTGTCTCTTAAGAGTATTGAACTCTACATCCATTGCATCTCTCCACTTATTACCATCTGATCTAGAAAGTGCATCTTCAACCGAAATGGGGTCTTTGGATTCAGACAGTTCTGTATGATACAACTGAAAATCAGGATAAACCTTTCGATATCGTTTCCTTGTGGAATATCTAATCTGTTTTACCTCATTCTGGATTAACCAAAGGATCAGTATCTAAACTTTTATCATGAGATGGATCATCATTTGGTTCAGCATGAATTTCAGCACGTTCATTATTGTCACTGCCATTGCCACCTTGTATATTAACATCTGCAATTGGGAAAACAGGAGTAACAAGTTATTCCAAACAAAATACATCAGGCTTATCATGGTATGATTCCCTTGAATTAAACTTATTGTTTACATCCTAGAGAGAAAACACATCACGAGCTTTAATAACTTTACCATATGCAACATTAAACACTCGATAGCCTTTGGAATTTTCACAATATCCTAGCATAATATGCTCCTGACCTTTGGAATCAAGCTTTTTCCTGCACTCATCCTTCACGTGGACTAATGCTTTGCATCCAAATACACGCAAGTGGCTAAGTTCAGGTCTCTGGCCTGACCTCTGGGGTAATATCCCTAACACTACCATGAGGTGAATGATTTTTTTTAAGTAAACAGCTGTATTACATGTCTCAGCCCAAAATTTCTTTGGAAGATTTGCGTACACTAGCATAGTTCTAGCCTTTTCAATTATTGATCTATTTGTTCGTTCAGCTACACCATTTTGATCTGGAGTTCTGGGTATAGTGGTTCTGATGCCTAATGCCACATTTTACAAGGAACTCGGACATACCAGCATTAACAAATTCACCACCATTATCAGACCTCAACGTTTTGATAGTTTTTCCGCTTTGATTTTCTACGAACGCTACAAATTCTACAAATTTGTCTCTTACTCCATCCTCATTTTGAAGGAAAAATCTTTCTTGAGTAGTCGTCTACAAAAATCAATAGATATTTACAGCCACTAAGAGACTATTCCTCCATTGGCCCACGTACATCCGCATGTACTAGCTGAAGCACTTCTGTTGCACGCTTCCCTCGTCTATAACTAATTTGCTTACACTGTTTGCCTTTTGTGCAAGCCTCACAAGGCTGGCTAAATGTGCCATCAAATTGAATGCCAGTTACCATCGTCTTAATACTGTTGAGACCTTTACAGCCAATATGGCCTAGACGTCTATGCCACAGTCCAGGAGAATTAACAGAAAATTCAGTCACATGCTGGTACAAAGCAGTGTTACAACCTTCAAAATTACCAGGAATGTCACCATTTATAGCTTTAGATTGTGGATCCAAGCATGCAATAGAAGCCGCACTGCTCAAATTTGGTTTGACTACACTAACAGTCGCACTCTCATGTACTTCATCAAGTTTGTACAGACCATTGATTAAAGAACCTGTAATTCTGACCTCACCTTCAACATGGAAATCATCTTCATGATGTATAGTGCAACCATTTTTAGAGGAGATTGAAATGAGCCCCTTCTCAGCTAAATTTGAAATGGACAATAAATTTGTTGTCAAATCTGGCATGTACATCACATTACTTAAAGTTTTAACATCATCAGCAACATTTAGTTTACAAGTTCCTATACCTCTCACATGCGACAAAGTATTATTATTTGCAACTGCCACTGGTATATTTGTAACATTTTCAATATAGTCAACAAACATATTACCATTTTTTTGCCATATGGTTAGTACAACCAGAGTCCATTACCCAGCCTGACCTTGGAGCTCCATCACTGAAGGCAACAGAAAAAAGTCTATCAATCGCAGGTTTTCTCTTGAAAGTAGAATTGCCTGGCTTCTTCCTGGGTTCACACTCTTGGTTTTGCTGCTTCTTCTCATCGGCTCTCTTCTTGGCGAAGCAGTCAGCCTTATTGTACCCAACTTTGTGGCAAAAGCCACACTTGTAGTCTGGTGTCGAGGAAAACTGGCCCGTCATCCCTTATGTACAGCCAAGGCTGCATCGCTGGGAGTCTGAATGGCTTGTCTGCTCTCCTCCGCGAGTAGTCTGGACTGCATGAAATCAACAGTGAGTTCTTTGCCGGAATGATCCAAGACCATGACCATTGGCTCATACGTTGGGAGTCAATTTTGTCCGCATCATAGCTCCAACTAGTTCATCTGGCAATTCCAAACCCATGTCTTTTAATTTCTGAGACGTACTATGTCGGTAACATATTCGGATATGCTACCATAACTGGAAAGTTTCATCTCCATTAATTTATTGAGATGACTCAGCCTCCTGACAAATCCCTTAGACTCAAAAAGTTCTTTTAAAATATTCCAGGATTCTTTCACAGTTTTCACTTTTGAGACATAGAGGGATGGATCAATGAGGAGACATATCTTTGAAAAGGCAATTTCACTTTTTTCACTATCAAAGACCTTTTCATCAACACTATTTGTGATGTAATCCCATAACCTCTCGTGTATTAAATACATACGAGCTGTGAAGCACCATGTTTTATAATCTTCTGGACCTTTAAGCTTTTTGATCTGGAACGCGAAGCGGATGCTTGATTTTACATTTTAAAATGTTATTGTGAAATGTGCTCGGCTTATGCAATCACACTTTACGCCTTACGCACTTACTTGCAGTAAAACAAAGTTCACAATCTTAATTAACTACACGCTTTCTGGGCCCATAACCTGTTGTGAGTTATGATATAAGATTGCTTATTTTAGATTAAGACATTGCACACACTTTATTATCACACAAGGTAACTAAACACAAAGTCAACAAAAAAGACCATAAACATGTAAATGGGGAACAAAATAACAACTAATAACTATTTTTGTTCACAAACTCTCAACAGTTATAAGGTTGCCAATGGTGAAATACCAAGCACAACCGATCGATTTATGGGAATAATTTGCGGGAAACGCCTGATCTCCGTAAATGTAAGAGAAAACACTAGTAAATTTTTATACTGGTCTAATAAAGACTGACATAAAGATATATAAACTTTGGGTGTATGTCATATGTTGTTTAGTGTTAGGCTGAAGTTTCATGATCCCTGCTGGTCACTTCTTTGAGGGAAAAAAATGTTCCCTTTTGCATTTTTTCCTGTTGTAGTAAAAATGAATTGCAGGGGTCTTGACACATCGGGCTAACACTGAACAACACCCGAGTAGTTATATATCTCGAACAATGAGCCACAAAAGCTTCAATGAAGGAAGTGTCAAGGTAGTTTTTTTTTCTCTTGCAATTATGGAGACCAAGAGCAAGAAATCTCCAGAGTCAAAATACCATGAAAGCCTTGCACCACCTTGCTAATAGATTTTATAATTGGCATTTTTAGGAGGATCAACCAGATGAGGAAGAGGATAAATCAGAAACAGAAAAGTGTGTTGATGATGAAGGCATAGAGTTCCAGTCCTTGAGAGAATTTCATCACGAGACACGGGTGCAGGCATTGGCATGGAGTCCTGATTCATCGATAATAGTGATGCCTCGATTGATTCGCTTTTGTTCTGCTGGATCCGATCATAGATTGAGGCTTTTCAACAGTGACCTGGTGAACTCAGATGGAGTCCAGGTAATTTTCAAACCATTATGGAGTGACCAGTAACCTACAGATACACATTAGTGCACCTTCTCACTTCATTGGTGACACTTTGGAGGAGGACTGAAATTTTACCTGTTGGATTTTAGCTTCTAGGAGCACTATTATATGCAAAGGCAGAGAATTCATTTTGGTAATAGATGTCAATGTTAGTCACAAAATGAGTTTAAAAGTAAGTAAAAACACCAGTAAACATCATCTGAGTAAAAGAAAGCCTTCCTTCATTACCCTTGAATGGAGGACTTTCCTTCAAATCAATCAGAAAGTGTGGATATTCAAACCTTGGATTCTTGGTAATGTTGGGCTGTAACATTTGGAGTTAATAGAATGAGGTAGTAGGTATAGGTGTAGTGAAACTTGGTGGCACTCACTTGTGAAGATCATTACGCAAAGGAGAGGAAAGCATGCATGAGATGTGGGTGGAAGCGCCCTAGCCTTTTTCCTGAGGACCCTGTGGGAGTCCTTCGATGGCTTTGCCTGCTCATCAACGCTTGGTTTACGGTCAGTGTCCTCTAATCCTACGCTGGTGAGTGCCACCAAGTTTCGCTATAGCTATAACAGTGTAACATATTAGGACCTTTTTCCCACAGTTACTCTTTCATACTTAAAAATGCATATCCCACAGCTGAAGGGTGAATTCAGACGAAGCTATTCACTATGAAATTACATAAATTCCTTAGTTCTAGAACTTGATTTTGGTTCCTGTTCATGTGCTAAGCTTTTAGTGTGGTTGTGGTATTGATTCTTGAAATTAAATGTCTCCAGGTTCTATCCGGCCACACTGACTACATAAATGCCATTGCCTTTCACCCTGATGGACACCTTATTGCATCTGCAAGTGATGACCACACTTGCCGGCTATGGAATGTTGAAGATGATGGACGTTATATATTTCACCTTGACTTACCAGGTAATCATCAATTTCTTCCTGTTTTTATGTGATTTCTATTTTTTTGTTCTTAATTAATCTAAATTTTTGCTGCTATATGTAATTATTTAGTTTTAGTTGAAAATGTAATAAAAAAACTTAAATGTGGGTAGTTCCAGTGAGTATTGTTCTCCATTTACCAATTGAAGTTACTTCAAATACGGAGGCTTGATCATTTCAAAACACACATGTAAATATCATCACTAAGCATACAAAAAAGCCAAAATACCTCCTACTCATAAGTGAATTTGAGTGGTGTCATAAAAAATACAAGTTTATGTGGCTGTGCTGACTGTGAAACTTTGGCCAAACAGGAAGGTACTGGTAAGGTAATGTTAACCTAGCAAATGATATTTTATTTGATTGTTATTCACCTCTTTTGAATTTTTAATGGTTGTACCACGCATCGTTTCTTGTACTTGTATTGACGTCATTGCTGTCCTTGGCCTGTGAGTTAGCCTTCAATTCCTGCCCCCTTCCACTCCCCACCCATCCAAACAAGGATTATTCACCCCTTGTGACTTCCCCCCCCCCTCCCACTGCCTTCCTCACCTTCCCTCCCCTCAACCCCCTCCCCCTTCCTTGAGAGTATTTAAGGAATGGACTTGTATTATCTGTACCTTGATAACAGGGCCGGATTTAGACTTGATTTTGGCCCTAAGCTATTTGAGATATGGGGCCCTTTATAAGTCCAGATATTCTATGTCAGTCCGCAAAGAAGCGCTTTGTTCTTCGAAAAGGCACGCTAAGAAATTGGGTGAAGAGTATGGTACGTCCTGGACATGCAGCATTGGGACAAATAATGCTGCATTTAAGTATATATGACAATTGCTCACTCGGACAATTTTTTTTGTGGGCTCCCAAGAAAGTGGGGGACCTAAGCTATAACTTGTGTAGCTTATACGTAAATCCTGCACTGCTTGATAATGACATTTACTAGTCGAAACCATGGTCGATATAAAGTGTGTGTGGCCAGTCAATAAAGTTTGTGTGTAGAATGTACAGAGCGATGTTATATTTCCAAAAGCTTTGATAATACTAGCATAAAATATCTTAACTAGTCTGTTATTTACTTTTTATCAAATAAAAGCAGAGTAACTATAAGAAAGAAAATTCCATTAAATAAATATGAAAAACTTTTTGTAATCAGCTTTATCAGAATAATGTTTTTAATATACTAATACTATACTACTTCTTGTTTTTACGTGCCCACAATCAGGCTCCGTACCCTATTTCAAAGAAGCACATGCAATGATAGTTTGAGTAGTCTTATTACAGTTCAAAAAATAAAATCAGACCTTAAAACATTTTTAGATTGATTGGTTTTCCTGTTCTTTTCAGCAGGACTCGCCTTCTCCCAAATTTTCTGCTCCATCCAAATTTTGGCGCCCCTCATACATTTTTGGGGGTGATGTGGCACCCATGGCACCCACTGTGCGCATGCCTATGCTGCCCTTTCCCAAATTACATTTGAAGTTTTGCGACAGTTTTTAAAAACTGCTAGAGAGAAAATTTTACTGTGAGCAGCCGGCATTCATACTGTTTTCATGACATGGAGCTCCTTTAAAAATGAGACAATTATGGAGACTTGTTACCCTTTAACATGTGAGTGTATAAATGCTTTATTTTTTCAGCCATGTCTGTGTGCTGGCACCCAGAAGAGCCTAAGAAGTTAGTTGTTGGTGAGAAGGGTGGTCGCATTCGCCTCTACAATGCCATTGAGGGAACTGCCATACTCTCAGTAGATGCTGGGGGTGGTGGTGCTCAAACTCGTAGTCTGACATACCCCATTCAGCCCCTGCCGCTCACATCGGCAGACTGGTCCCCCTCCAACCCTCTTATGCTTGCAGCAATCGTTGGTTCTGGAGCTAAGGGGTGTGAACTGGTTTTGTGGGATGTGTCCAGGCCAAGGTAAATGCAGGAAACATTTCTATCTCTAAGCTGAACGTGAAAGGAGTGGATTTAATCCTATTATCCTTTTTGTGCTATATTTAAAAATTTTTACATTGACCAATAAAAAATTGCTCTCAAACAAGCGTAGCCATTTGTCATCTTTGGATGAGAGGACTTAAGAAGGCAATATGTAGAATCGCTTCTCTTATGACTTTGTAATGTATTTCTTTCAATTTAAGCCTGTTAACCATTTGAAAAATGAGCACACTTTTCACACTAGCAGATTAAGTGTTAATGCCATAGGCGTATGAAGGGGGGGGGGGGGGGTGGTTTGGGGGTTGTAGCCCTCCCAATTGAAAAAAAAGATGCAAAAATGATGTGTTTAACGCATGCTAATATTACACTTCTAGATCACCTTCCAAAACATAATAGAACACTTTCCAAAAGTCATTTCAAGATTTATATTTTTCATAATTCCCGTCTGACATGGGGGGTAATCCATACCCTTCTCCCCTGTGGTGATCCCCCCCCTGGTGGTGATCTCCCCCTTCAGACACTTCTAGATATGCCTTTGGTTAAGGTTACAAACTGGCTGTTACTTATCAGCATTTTGTTTTCAAAAAGTAATACGCATGTGTAAGATTGTGTATAAATTATTGATGCATTGATTACATAATTTTATCAATGCAAAATTGTCAAATTTTCCCTCTCATACATTGTTGCATATCCCTTATTTTGCGTATTATTTCCTCTATTTGCCAAATTTGACTAAAATTTTACGATTAGTAATGGAGACAGTTATGCCAACATAATCTAGAAGTAATTCATTCTTCGTGTTCAAAAGAAGACTGAAACATGTTTTTGAACATTTGTCATAAACACAATATTGATTCTTGCTAAATGAAAGAAAAAATTGTTCACATTATAATAAAAATAAAAAAAATTGGAAATGAAGTGAAAATAGAAAGCATTTAAAGAAAATCATATCCTTTCCAGAAAAAAATGGACTGTACTATTTTATATTTTTTCCTTTGCAGCTTTTTATCGGATATTACTTATAAAATGGAACAGTGGTGGCATTCAATGCTGAGATGATAGTGGAATGTTGCATACTGTTGGAAAGTTGTATGAATTTTATGGCTTGAAAAACATGGGGTTTAGTAATTACCATGGAATACCGTATAAACGCGTGTAAGAGGCGCACCCGTGTAAGAGGCGCACTCCTCTTTTTATGCGTCGAAGTTGAAGAAAATATTTTGAGTTTTTTTTTCTTCTATTGTGAGGTTTTGCGGGCCTAACTGCGAACTTTCGGCCATTTTCAAAGCCTTCCGCTTGCGATATTCTCTAACAATTTACGCGGCATTTTTCATAGGCATATATAGACCCTGGAGGTAAGTATTCACTTGGATCTGAGGTTTCCGCGGCGTTTCTCCATATTGGTAACGGCTTTCGGGCGTTCCTCTACAAGACAACGCGGAGGAACTGCCGCGTGCCCGAACGCCGCGTCACCCTTTCTGCCTCGCGCGCCTTACGGATAGCCCTCTGACTGGGCAACAGCGCTCGCCTCTCCCTTTCTCTTCCGTGCATGCTCCTGGCAGTTGAACGCGCTCTTTTTCCAAAATAAATGTTAATCGATATTGATTAACCAACGAATTCCTTAAAGATTTTATAAGTGGATTCATGATGATGAACTCGAGAGCTTGAAGAAGGTCTAAACGGCGGTTTTCAGGGATGCGCGGAACGGAAAATAACGGATCCGTGCGTTTGCATCTATAACTAAAATACTAATGCATTCAATAATATGAAACTTCGTATAGCTGTTAGGAAAGATCTTTGCTACAATATTTGTAAAAGAAATTTCGATATCTTGATCCGTGTTGTTATTACGAAGCCGTAAATGCGATGTATCCGTCCGGTACCCGGGAAAATGCGCTAAAATTCTGTTTTTAAGCACACACTGAAATTGATATAAACGGTAAAATGTTTTGTACACCATCAATACACGCAGAAATAAACAAGCTTTAATTTGATGTACTTCATTTTAAAATCGATTGAGCTATCTCTGAGATATTAGCCTTCAAACTCGGATGACGGAATTTTGCAACGGACAGATTCGTGTAAGAGGCGCACCCTCATTTTCGGCTGCGATTTCTGGGAAAAAAGGTGCGCCTCTTACACGAGTTTATACGGTAATTCTGTGGTAAGATGGCTAAATATGATATGTCATATTTTGGATATGTCATATTAAGCATTCGATATATTGTGTACTCACAAAGGATTTTATTGTATTTGTAATTTGAAAGGAAATTGTGACCGGGTGAGGTTACATACCTTTTCGTAATAGATGTATAAAACTGTTTTTATTATGGGTTTTTAACTTTCCTAATCCAACAGTATTAGCTACAAATCCAACAGTATGCATAATTCAATTTTGCAAAATATGGACTTACCATATTTAGCCATCTTACCACTGAATTAATAACTACACTTAGAAACTTAAAAAGTACTTTTCTGATTGAAAGCTTTAAAATGTCCATGGATATCTTTGGTAGGGGATGGCATAATGTGAGGGGGATAATCATCTGGGAATAAGGCTGTAACTACAGGAAGTTAGATTTTTTAGCTGATCTCATAATGGAGATGACTCTTGAGAGGTGGTTTGCCAACAAATATGTTCACTTAGTCTCTTTACTGGAACTTCTTGAAAATATTTTTAAAATGACTCTCACAACATTGGTTAGTTGTAGATATTCAGTGATTTGTTCATTGTGGTTCCTTGCATTACAATAAGGCTACGGAAATGGTGAATAGATGTATCTGATCAGGCTTTGGAGAACTTAGTGGAATTTTAAGTGCATCCAGCACTATGAAGCTTGTTTTCCTGGTAACATGGGTGTGGTTTCTTCCTAAGAGTTATAATAATAATAATAATACATAACGTATTTGTTCTGTTGGTCATTGTTGACATAGAGCATATTCAGAAACATTAATACATAATAACCTTTCATAATAGATTTACAATATTGAGCGCGTTCCAAAATTCACTGCCTGTGCTGCCGTGAAACGGAACGTGAAATTGTACTGCGGCTGCTGCAGTAGAATGAATTTCGGAACGGTCGGTAGTGGCTTGAAATTCAATATGGCAGAATTGCGTGGTTATTTATTATAAGCGATCTTTCAATGCGTTAATTCTTAATGCTAATTCTTATGACATTGATAAAGAGCATTCTAATTGTATTCTAATTTTCATTGCCTTGATACTGTATACTGATTGGTTGCTTTCTCTGACGAGAATAAAATGAATTCGCATCAGCTACCTGAGAATGGAGAAAAAACCCTGTTATTAAACAAATCTCCGTTATAATTAACACTATCAAATTTATAATAAGCATTTTGAATGTGGGCTTATAAACAAGTCTTAGAATATATTCAAGACCTGGATTTTCTTCATGACCAATCGTACGAAGCGTTTCCTACCTAAGAATATTCTATGGCTTCATCTTTCTTTGCAGTCATCCCATTGATGCAAGAGTTATTCACCATGGAGTTGGACGATGCCTCCGTTTTTGTCCATCGACAGATTCAGTAATTGCCACTGTCTGTCAGCCAGGTGCCGTGCTGCGGGTCACTCACTTAAGATCTTCTCATCCGCTACTTACAGCAAATTTACAGGTGGGAAATAGGAATGTTCAGATGATGAGAGTATAAAGCAGTATTGCAGAGAAATAACAGTCAAGTGATGGATAAGCAGATCTTTCCTTGTCAGTGTTATCATAAGTTACAAGCATACCGTCACTCTATCTTAAGTCGGACTGGGGGTGTGGAGTCAGACACTGATCAGAGCTGTCATAAAAATGTTGTGAAATCGTTACAGTTCGTGCGACGTAAACCCATTGCATGTTATCGCGTAGCATACAATGTATGCTACCCGATACCAGCGTGGCTACTGATATCCAATTTTTAAATTCCCTGACTTTTCCCTGATGGATTGGCCAATTTCCCAGACCAATGCCCTAAAGGTCACTTATTATTGGAATATTTTATTTCTGCTGAATTAAATTTTCACCCAAACTCAGAAAATGTTAAAAGCTGAAATCAATACATTAAAAGATACTAGTACATCTTAATGAAAAAACACACCGAGGAGGGTCCATTTTATACCCCTGAATGGTCTGGCAAGGTGAAGGACACTACTATCTCTCCCCCACCCGCTACCCCAATGATGCTGACATTTTTCAAAGATTTTTTCAGAATAACCTTAAGAAGTCTTCAATTAATACTCTGTATAATCTCTGTGCACACATTCCTGAAACCGATTAAAATGACTGTGTGAAATTTTGCCGGAAAAAAGCTTCCGTCATTTTGTGACATAATAGCACCCATATGTCGACCATAATCTCTTAAACTTACCCATAGGACAGGAAAAGTACCATTATCACAGATGGTATTGTTTTTTCTATCATTAAAATCCTTCCACAACTCCACTATCTGCTTAACTTTTAAGATTTTCGAAGAAAAATCAAAACTTGTGTTTTTTTGGAATGTTGGTCATGTTTGAACCTCCATATAAGTATTGGGAAGGACCTATGAAGAATGACTTACTATAATAAATAATCATTTTTGAGTATATGTGCCAAGTTTCAAGGCTTTATCTAAAAAAAAGCAATTTTGGACTTTAGTCCTGCTCTTTTCAATTTCCGACCAGTGTGCCGTCGCAGTGACAGTGTTGTCGTCTGCAAAATTGCAACATTTCCCTACACACAAGGTTTTCCTACAGCAGGTTATTGAGTTATGCATATAAAAGTTTGGCATTATGGTGAGTCCCCTGAGCCATTGCAAGCATTGGGGCGACCAGGCGAGCTAGCTTACATTGCTTCCATGGCCGAGTATCGTATTTCCATGGCCGTGTATGTTTCCTTCGGTAAATTTACAAATTGACAATGTCTAATTCTTCAAGAAAGAGGTAGCACATCGTGGTAGTTCTGGGAAGTTGAGGATTATTGAAAAGGCTTCAAAGGGAAAGTTAATAGCCAGTTTACTGGCGGACTCCAGCACACCAAGTGATACACCAAGGTGTGCAAAAAATACAAACCAAAGACAAGTTGTTGGACTGGATTAAAATCAGATGGCGGTATGTGACTTTCAGAAGCGAATATCAATTTGATTAACATTGTTATAACCACTTGATTGCAAGAGGGAACCAAAAAATGTAAAAATATTTGGACAAACCACCAAAACCAAGCGTAAGTGCACCACTGCGAGCAAAGAAAAGAGGCAATTACCAACAGCAACATCACAATCAGGAATATCATATTTGAGGTGGTTTGTGACCTGACTAAATTGCTTCGAGAGGGAGCTTAAGGGGGCCATTCAATAATTACGTCGAGCGTGAAAGATGGGGAGGGGAGGAGGGCTCTTCTTACTGTCTCACGAAGGGAGGTATGAGAATCGAAGATGATCTTGCATAAGGCTTTTTTTACATGTGAGATCGTACTTGTATTACCATTTTAATAATCATAGTCTTTATTTTTAGAGCTGCAAGCATGTATTTACTATGAGCTAGTATGCTCCAGCTACCTCTCGACCAGAGGCTGGGAAGTTAAAAAAAAAAACCTGAAGGTAAAATTTTACAAACAACATAGCCTCGGATTCCTTGTGATGAATGTAATACATTGCGTTCATGAATTTTAACACTACTACAAACAACTACTGGCAAACATCGCAATAAATATACAAATGGGATGCATTGTACGTCTGATTCACAACTATTGTCCATTAAAAAAGTCGAGTCCCTCAAGTTTAGGAAGCTGTATCTTCAAGTAGGGTTAATGGATTTTTACGAAATAAAAACAGTGTGATATAATGATCATTCCTACATTTATCTGATGCGTGTTGAAAAATTTTCCTTTGCTTATTTGCCCTTTTATGATATTTTATTTGAAAAAAGTCACTATTTTTGGCACTCAAAATCCGATTTCCCAACTTTATGTTATCATTGTTCTCTTAACATCAGACATAGGAACTGGCAATTCTGATATAAGTTAGCTATACATATTATTAACGTAATAAAAGAAATAAATTGTTTATAAGTGGAGTTTTTCACGAGTTGGTGTAAAAGTTGTAAACCTCCGCTTATTTCGAAACTTATGATGTGATTGAAATTTGAGGTATACTGTTGTGACGCGCGGTAACGCTAGCATTGCAAATATGTACATAACAAATAGTAAAAATTACTGGTATTCTCAACAACGATTTTTATTTATATGTATTTTCACACGCCAAACAGCGGTTGTTGATCGGTAGAGGATGACTTTGTCAGAGGAGGAGAAGAGGGAAAGGGACAAGCGACGTTGCCATTTGATACGCGTAGCACTACTCTGCCAGCAAGGGCGAAGTTGAAAGCATAACAGATGTATGTGTCTGTTCGGAGAACAATTTAATGATAGGATGAATTCTGATGACTCTCTTTCATCAGAATTCGAAAGGCAGTTAAATGATAAAATATAATTATTTCCCATCATAATTTTTCATGTGGGCTTTGGACCACCCTAGGTTGATTTAAAAATGGTTTTAGTGGTTAATACCACCAGTTCATTATAAATCAATTTACAATAAGTACTTACATTTACACAACACACACTATTTACAAATTGTGTTCGTACGTTTGCAAACACTTTGGCCAGTCCCGAAATATCCTCTCAAATTCTTTCAATCAGAATCATAATTCGACTGTGATTCATCGTCCCTCAAGTCTGAATCGGAGTCAGAGTCGAAGAAATCAGAGTCAATGAACTATGACCTTCTGGTCATCACTTAATTCATCAAGGAGATGATCTTTTTTCCTTTAATCATCTTCTATCTTTTTTACGTGTTGCATACATTTCCTCCATAAGTTTGTCGTCACAGATTGTAGAGCATCCAGGCACAATTGATGGGTTACGTTGACACTGTTCCCTTTTTCAGTGGCAGTCACAAGGTTTACCTTAGCTATTGCATTTATGGCGTAAGCCCAAATTAGTTCGATCGAATTCAGCTCGCAGTGAGCCCCTGATGTCCAAATTAAACTTACGTCACTCCTGAGTTCTTTCACTATCTTTTCCAGCTTTCTCTCTGTCGGAACAAAATATTGCCTACTGTGATTAATCAAAGTCGCTGTTGTTAAGCTCTCAAAATTAGGTGCATTCTCCGGTAAATGGATTTTTTTCCTTACAAGACATGTGATGATATAGGCCTTCTTTCACGACATCGAGGGATGTTTTGTTTCTGGATCCATCATTGTGTGATGCGGTGCCTGGTCTAAAACTACAGTGGATCTGGGAGGAAGCAAAGACAAAACTTTACGAAATCACTACTGGAAGTGTCTGGCATTCATCTCAGAATGGTAGTCATCACGAGTCATCCCTTTTTCCCACAAAACATAGTTTGCCACCCTCTAGGAAGCCGTCCTCACTCCCAATGTGCAAAATGATTCGTTTCCCAGCTCTTAAGGGGGTCTTAAAACCACCACGCTAGCCATTCACCTCCTGTATGCGCCCCCAGTAGATATTATACCCAAGCTGGGAAGAGTTCACAACGTTTTCTATATTTCAAAGTATGATATGCTTAGAGCACCAGGACTCATCAATGTAAAATATTTTATATCCACTGTCCCTCAGCTTTTTAATTCTACGGAGAAAATTATGACGAGTGGCAGCAATTTTTACAGATTCCATCATCATTGGCTTTGTACATAATTTCTGATACCTAATCCCCAAACTCTGCATCACAGACTCAACCAATTTGTCCTTCATACTTAGAAGAGTTGGATGGTGTTGTTTGAATTTTTTATGGTCCATCATTGCTTTGTATCACAGGAGTAATTAAAGTGCGGTTTTGAATAAGAGATTTTTTCTAAAAATTGAATTTGCCTCTTTAAATCAAATTCATGGCTCTTGAGTCTGTCCATTTGTGTGGTTGCAATACACATTATCGGTCCCTCTCCATTGGTAGCATGTCTGTAGAGTAGTGCATACTTGTGAGGCTTCGCCTCATGACATGCATTAGCGATTTATGCTAATGCATAATTAGCCGTAGATGCACTAACTTTAGGACATAGGGTAATGCATGTTGGTGACTACTCACTCCCTGCCACACACCCTTGAGGTGGCTTGCAGGGTATGATGTAGATGTTAATAAATGTAGTACTCCAACAACGCACAATTATCCGAAATCAAGTGCTCAAAGCTATAAGATGGTTTCTATCGAGAGCCGAAACTGCAGATAATGAGCATTTAACGAAGAGTAGATACATATTTCTTTCTAACTATCCTCTTGCGTAATATTGAAAGAGGAGGGAGGGGGTGCCCGAAATCTAACATTGTCTTACATAAAGGGAGGGGGGTCGAAAAAGAGAAAGAATCATCATACGTAATACTTGAATGGCCCCCAAGAGTTTAAAAGTAACGAATTTGTAAGTAAGCGATATCGCACTATGGAGCGGCAACAGCAGATGGCTATGGACAATTTCCCCTACCTTCCCCTTACGATCCATCGGCGCTCTTTCCGTAGCAGGTCGTGCTTTCTTGTCGCGTGAAAATAGATATAAATAAAAATTTTTGTTGAGAATACCAGTAATTTATACTATTTGTTATGTACATATTTGCAATGCTGGCATTACCACGCGTCACAACAGTATACCTCAAATTTTAATTGCAACATTAGTTTCGAAATAAGCGGAGGAGAGAACTCCACTTCTAAACAATTTATTTCTTTTATTACGTTAATAATATGTTTAGCTAACTTATATCAGAATTGACAGTTTCTACGTCTGATGCTAAGAGAACAGTGATAACATAAAGTTGGAAAATCGGATTTTGACCACCAAAAATAGTGACCTTTTTCAAATAAATTATCATAAAAGGGCTGATTAGTAAAGGAAAATTTTTCAACACACATCGGATAAACGTAGGAATGATCATTTTATCACATTGTTTTTATTTCGTAAAAATCCATTAACCATACTTGAAGATACAGCTTCCTAAACTCCAGGGACTCCACTTTTTTAATGGACAAGTAAATACCGTAATTTCTGGTAAATAACACCCATTGAAAAATTCTTTTTATACAAGAGAGTGAAAATTGCAGTCTTTTTTTGCAGTGAGCACCGTCACAAAAATTATCTTCAGAATACCTTAAAATGGACAAAGGAACGAGGAAAATTAACCCATTTTTAATTGCAGTGACAAGAGACAATGGAAGGTGGATCAAAAACGCGTAAATTGTGCACGGCCCAGCATAAGTTGGAAGTTGTCAGTTTCCTTAGGTAAATGGAAACCGTGCAGCTGGTAGAAAATTCAATGTGGAGGAAGCTAGTGTTAGAGAATGGCGAAAAAATGAAGAAGTTCTAAAGAAACTACATCGTGGAAAATGAGCAGTGCGCTTTAGGAAGTGTTTTTGGCCACTGCTTGAGAAAGAACTTTACAATTGGGTCATTCGTGAAAGGTCGAAAGGAATGAGACTCTCAACTGCACTTACTCAATGAGACTCTCAACTGCGAGTTTTACTACAAGCAAAGCAAATTGCCCAAGAAAAAACATGATGGACTTTAAAGCATATCCATCCTGGGGATTCAGATTTATGAAGCGTAGTAATTTAAGTGTTAGTGCCTCAACGACCATCAGGCAGAAACTACCTGTAGACTGGGAGGCTAAGGTGGAAAAATTTAGAAATGATGAAAATCTGGGTTAATGATGTTTGGAAAAAGCTTAAAACATGCATTTTTGAATCCAAAATTGTTTTAATTATGGATTCATGTCAAGCCCACATAACGCCCAAAGTGAAGAATTTGATAAACAAATGCTCCTAAGTAGCAATTATACCTGGTGGACTGACGAAGAAACTTCAACCACTTGATTTATCAGTAAATTAATCATTCAAATCAAAACTTCAAGCCAAGTGGGAGGAGTGGATGATTGCAGATATCCATGATTACACAAACTCTGGAAAGATGAAACGCCCATCTTATGAGGAAGTCTGTACGTGGATATCCGATAGCTGGAATTGTGTCAGTAACTTGCGTCAAAAATGGTTTTCATAAAGCATTAGGTGAGTCACAGGTCACAGAAATGCCAGAATCCGAAAACGACGAAGTTAGTGATGAAGACGCAGTTACCGGAGAAAGCAAAGTTGCTGCTGATGCTCGGTCAAAATAATGAGAGCAATCGAATCATTCGATTGTGACTCTGAGATTTTATGGGTTCTAATGACTTTTTCATTTGATGTTTCAACGATTACTTTTTCCTTTTTAATTCTTTCTCCCTTTGTATCATGTTCATAATAATGTTGAGTAATTTGTTTCAAGTTTTATTTTCAATAAAACAAGAATTCTATTGTATATCGCGCTCTATCATTTGTCATTTTTCCATATTAATTGTATAGATAACGTGTGGGTTATCTACCAGAAAATATTGTGATTAAAATGCACAACTTAATGTTCCACCAATTGATGGGGCTATTTCCATGCACTTCAGCGACGGACATTAGTTTTAGTTGGTGAAATATGGTGGGAATGACTGGCCGATAAACGAAATGGTAGAAAAATAATGAGAATTTCCTATCCCAGTTTCTCCCTGACTGTTACGAGAATTCCCTGACTTTTCCAGAAATTCAAAATTCCCTGACAATTGCCACCCTGGATACTATGCTACGGGTTTACGTGGCACAAACGGTAACGATTTCAAAACATTTTTATGATGGCTCTGCTCAGTGTCTGACTCCACACCCCCTGTCCGACTTAAGACTGAATGACAGTACTGTGAGTGAGTCATTCTGAAAAGAAATCTAAGTTTTATGTTGCTGCATTAATTCAATTATGTGCTTAAGACAATCTGAACTGCTGTGGTGGGGTCTAATGATAAAGTTTCATAAGCATGAAATACTGTAGACAAGGATTTCAGCACATCAATTAGACATTGTATTACATTATTCTGTAATAGACTTTTCTTAATTCTCAGGTGTATGGGGGCTTGACATGGCATTCCAGGCTTCCTTATGTTTGTGCTGCAAGTGATAGAAAGATATGCTTCTGGAAGATAACACCTAAATGAAAAATTGAAAAAATTCCTGGAACTAGGCTGTTTGAATTCATGTTTAAGGTATTGTACAGCAAAAGCTGATGTGCCATGTTTTTTAAAATAAATGTTTTTTCATAGTGCTGGGCAATTATTTACTTTGTCTTTTGAGAAACAGGGTATACTGATGATTTAAGGTCTATCAGGGGTGTATACTGGAGACTGTACAGCCACCTCGGCTGTTGAAGCAAAAGGCACATTCAATCCGAGACTGTCCTTAACATGTATGACTACAAGAAATAGTTTCTTCCAATGGAACCCATTCGACACAGCTTCTTTCTGTGGCGCATTAACAACTCTTGTTAGGTGGCATACAATCACTTACCACATATTACTGCCAGCCTCTGAAATATCTTTGGTTTCCAAGTTTGTGAACAAAATCATGTCCCATTAATATTATTATCAGGCTGAGGTATGAGGCTGTTGGGTATATTTCAAAATAGCGTTACCCGAGTGTTATCTCAAAAACAGAAAAGAAATTTCAGTAAATTGCAAAATTTATGAAAGCTTGCTACTTCCTACATTGATTGATGGTATACAATTTTGTTAAGTACTGATTTTGTTTCACATTATTATGGTGAGACAGGAAAAACTGTCCACGTTTCGAGCTCCTAAACAAATGTGGCATGTCTGGTGCAGAAATTTGTATTCCTCCTCCTTGGCCGCTTCCTTGTTTACATTGCTTTAACTTTTACCAAAGAATCCCTCCCCATACCCCTCTCGAAAGCAACACGAGTAAGTCTGCCTTCAGCTGAGCAATCATATGCAACTCAGCAGGGTTGTCAAGCAGCTAGAGAGGTGGTTGTGTTGAGTAGGTTGCATCAGAAAGTGGAATGATTTTTCATGATGTTGTATTGAAACAAACAAACAACATTTTTCAACGAGGAACAGCACAGACTAGCTCTCTTTTTTGTCGGATTCTTTGTAGAGGATGGTCACTCTTTGGTGCTCTGTCCCACTCTCAACAAGAACTCCTTCATTACTACTACAACATATCCTTTACCAGATTGTGACATACACCAAACATTTGTGACTTCCGTGGCTTAATATTTATGAATATGTAAGTCGTCCCAGGTTTCTTTCCGCGTAGGTCCCAGCAAGATGGACCCATACAGAAATAAAACCAGAAAACTTACATATTCAAGCATTTGTGACTTTTTGCATTGCATTTTCTCTGAAACTCTTTCTCAGGAGCCAACTACATGAATGAAAGCTTGTTCATGATGATGGGGCCTTGACAAGTAAATCAATGGCCAGTTTAATGACTTTTTTACAGTTGCCTGAGCAAGGATATCAAATCCCAACATAATGATGTTACAAATACCTGAATAGATAGTGAGCATGCATCAAAACCTTAATTACTTACACCTCATGTTCCTAGTTTCATCCCTTACAATCACTATCATCATTGTGAATCAAATACCCCAATACACTAATCACAATAAGCATTTGTTCATGGTTCACCACATTTCCTGTTCAAAAACATTTAACAAAATAGCATAAATAAATTTTCAAAGCACCCTAGAGCTCAAAAAAGCCAACCATTTCAACATATGTGGGTGAGTTCCAGTGATTAAAATTAGTAAAATCATTTTTCCAAATTTCATGAAGATAACATATGCCAAATTTTCTTTTTTATCCATTGATATCCATTTGTGCACACCACTTCTAACCTGAATGAGGTATTATGCCAGTAAGATATTCAATACTAATTCATTTACTGCTTGGCATTAATTATGTTAACAAATTCAGGCTTAAGAGAAGCCCCTCCAACAAGGAATCCATCAATATCTTGCTTCTTGGCCAATTCCTTGCAGTTTCCAGCGGTTACTGAGCCACCATAGAGAATTCTTGTCTTCTGTGAAACATCACTGCTCACTTCCTTGGCCAACCACTTACGAAGTTGATCGTGCACTTCTTGAGCCTGTAAAGACAGGTAAAGTAAATAGGCACAAGCATTAGTCACTGAACTAAAATTCCCTGAGCTACAATAAATTAAGTTTACCTTGTGATAAAGTATTTAAAGAGGATGTTATGAGTCAATAAAAGAAAAATTCACTTTATTGTAAAAAATGCTTTTGACAAGCGTCACTGCGAACAGTAGCAGCAGGGAGGGGGGAAGACGTAGCCATGCAAGCACGGTGCCGGACAGGGACAAGAGCCAAGCACCACCGCACAGTGGATCCAAATGCCGAAAAGGTGGTGAAATGGTCTTGCGCCCCGGGGGGGGCCCCCGACCATTTCACCACCCAGACAAAGCAGACGAACAAAGCAGTAGTGCCCGGCCGCGGAGTGGATGTTCAAACTTGACAGTGCTTTGCCGGATGTTTCAATGTAAATTGTAGCTTACCTTTGGCCAAAATATAGGCCCTGCTTCAAAATATTGATGGATTTAGACCAAAATTTGAAATATCGACCAATATAGACCATAAGCAAACATATCGACAATTTATATTCTCTATACACCATATGGGATGCCTGAAATTAGCATATCCTACTTGAAGATACAGCTTCCTAAACTCAAGGGACTCTACGTTTTTAATGTACAGTACAGCATTTAAATTTAATGGGGAGTCACTCACTAAAAGGCTAGACAAGAAATTGAGGAATTCACAGAGAAGAAATCATTGATACACAAAGTGGTGATACAGCTTCCTACCAAATAATATGTACACAAAGTAAACCAGACCTAATAAATATCTACAGTGCACAACCACAAACCACCCTGAACTGAAATCTATTTCCCCCTGCACTCACCCTTCGGCTGTAACTGTGGGTGCAAGCAGGTATATATTATGAATGAATCAAAGCTAAACATCTTCCATGGCAGGCTATTGCTAGATACAGTTCGTCCTAAACCAAATGATGCAAGCATCAAATAACACTTAGAATATTGAAGATCAGTTTTTTTCTACCTTTCCCATGTTGCCAGGCATTTTCTCCAGCTGCTCTTTTGTACTCAACTACTAAGTATATCCCATCACCTTTTAACACGTTCACTGCGGCGTGGCCCACCAGTGGGCCATGCAAATCCAACAAGCGATGCTGCTGTGAAATTCATTGAATTATCGTAACTTGCGGGGAGTATTGTGAGAGTAGGAATCGAGAACTTCTTGAGTGACTTCACCCAGAGTGTAGTCACATGTCAAATAATAGACTCCTATGTGCCACTTAGTGTGACCCACCGGTGGGCCATGCCGCCCCTCCTGAAACTTTATGAAGTGAAACAGGGGTGCTGGGGTGTGACAGTACACCGCCACGAAATGGCCACTTTCAAATAAGAATAAGGCATTTATCAGTGTAGAGAAGAATAAAAAAGCAGTTTTAAGTAAACAGAAAGATGGTGAAAGATTTCTCAGTGGTGAAAAATGGTGAAAGTGAGAAAATGGGCATAAGGAGGTTAAGGGAAATGGCCAATTATGAAGAAAATCCCCTGAGTAGGCTCGTAATTGTAGGGTGGTGTAGTAGTTGTGTAGTCAATGTTGTAGCGTATATTTTAAAGAAAAAATCCCTCAAGTGGGTTGGTGATATGAGGGTGGTGTAGTTGTAGTGTCGTCAATGTTGTAGCGTTTATTTTTAAAGAAAAAAATTCTCTGAGTGGGTTGGTGAGAGGTTGTGGAAAATGCATGGTAAAGCGGGGGTAAGTTAAGTTGAAAGCGGAAAAGTCATGGGTGGGGTGTGTCCAGCAAAGAAGAGTAACTGCTCGACTGGGGGAAATAAGCGGAAAAGGTCAGGTCGAACATGGCGTCGAGAAAGAAATGCACTTCACAGGTTTTAGTGAAATGTATTGGAAAGTAAAAGGGTAAATGAAGAGAATGAAAGGTTAGTATAAATGCACATATGTACATAGCCAAATATGTGAAATAATGGTTGTAGGTCAGTGGTAAGCAGGAATTTGCAGACTGGACGCTTCAATACAAATACTGGAGTCAAAAATAGGAGAGCATGTCTGAAAGAAATTCACAAGTTAAAGTGTTCAGCAAAAGGGGTATGCAAGGGTAGGGCATTATGGAAGAAATTATTAAGAGAGACCCATTGTTTTTAGGCCTAACAGCAATAATTGAAGTTATTTCCCTTTGCCTACCCCCACAGGGAATGGCACGATGGGTATGCATGGATGTACGTGTTCCCAAATAATAAGAGAAGAATAAGAATCACCTGTTCTGGGCTGGCTGTCTTTCCTGTTCCAATGGCCCAAACAGGTTCATAGGCCAGAACAACTTTATCCCAGGAGCCTTGACCAATGGCTTTTGAGATGGCTGCAGTCTGCCGGAACACAACCTCTTCGGTGCGACCACCCTCACGTTCATCCAGAGTTTCACCAATGCATGCAATCACACTCAGTCCACTTTCCAGCGCGTGACTCACTTTCTCACCAACCAGCTAGAAAGTTTATAGACAATGAACTTTGCATTTCATTCCACAAAAACACATGTTCACATTACAAAGAAGAATGCATATTTAACAATCTACTAAAAAGCACTATAAATTTTTCTCCGGCTGAAAGAACAACACAAAAAATAACAAAACTCCTCCCCAAAAAGTAGTAATTTAGCATATGAGTATTTATCAAAATGATTTCAGCGTGAATCAAGTGAAATATGGCTTATTCTTACATTAGAGAACGTAGAAATGTCGTTAATTTGTCTCTTTATTGACTGGAAAGTGTTCATTTGTAAGTTGAAATTTACCTTCCCATTCATTAAATCATGAAGAAAGAGTGCAAGGTCTGGATGAAATGAGGACGGGATGAATTAATGCAGCAGAAAAATGACTAATACAAAAGCTCAAACAATTTTGATATATTTCAAACACACAAAAAGCTCAATTACTTTGCCTTTGAATTAGCACTGAGGTTATAAATACAATGGAGCAAAATGACCTAGTGACCTTGATGCTTGACCTTCATTTTTCAGGGGTTAAAGGGACAAAAAAGTACCAAGGGCATTTTTTTAATATCCAGTAAATTTGCTGAACAAAAAATAAATTGCTAAAAGGTGCTTCAAATACAATGGAGATGTAAAATTCAACGGCTTCTATAAATTGAATGCGGATAACAATAGCCAGATTTGGTCGTAAATCTATACAATTTTAAAGAACTCTAAATAAAAATAACTGTGCCTCATTTAATATATGGTGCACGTCATTGGACATGGCTTTAACAACGTCATTCATCTTTCACCTCTCGAAATACACAATGGACATAAATGATGGTTTAATCTGAACTCTTTAAATAATCATCAATTGAGTCAATTACATGTGGACTAAATAATGCTGAAAAAACCAAGCCTGCCTTTTTCCAATTTTTAGTTAGGAAAAACGTAGGGATTGTTAAGCTGGGAAAAAACTGAATTTACAACTGATATTCTTACCATAAATAAAATCCATTTTCATCCTCTGTGAATATGGCTTAAATCCGTATTATGCGAGAGAACAAACTAGGCAACCACTGAAAAAATACGGAAGCGATTTGGATCCGTGTCTTGCTCTAATTTTCCTTTGTTACACAAGGAATAGGACTCATAGAACATAGGGAAAAATCACGTTAAATAAATGTGAAGGTTACGTACCAAATCATTTTCACCAAACACATTTCTCCTCTCAGAATGACCAAGAATAACCCAGTCAACTCCAACATCCAAGATCATCGCGGTGCTGTTTTCACCTGGAAAAAGTATGGCATAAATTTAGATTAGTAAACTAAAGGCATTATTACGCTCCTCAATGATGAGTTTCCTATAGTAGGTACCTGTGAACGCTCCTTTAGCAACTTTATAGCAGTTTTGTGCTGCAACCCCAATTGATCTTGGTAACTTTGACCGGGCATAATCTAAATATATAGCTGGTACCCCGACTACAACCTCTAAAACCGAAAAAATGGCTTCATTAGGGACTTAAATTCGTAATTAACAACATTTAGTCTTGGAATGTTACTCACCGACGTTCGGATCCAAAGGGCCCTTCGACAAAAAGTCAATTATACCATTGATTTCGGCCTTATTGCCATTCATCTTCCAGTTTCCTCCGACAAAAAACTTCCTCGCTGCCATTTTTCCTGGATTATTAAAGAATACTACCGGTGAAATCTAGAGTAACACGAAATTTTGAAATGCCGACCGACCGCAGACGAAGAATTGAATCTCTGTCCTTCAACAAGGGCAACGCCTGTAACGCCACCTATGAGTTGAAATACAAAACAAAAGGAATATGGGCGGTTCTATTCGAATTGGTGAATCAACGTGACCTTCATGCTATCATGATCAGATAAGTTAACGTACACTGAGAAGTTAACGGAGAAGTGGAATTACTGGTCGCGACCTAGTCAAATACAAATTCTTTACTAATCCACTTTTTTCCGGCACTTGAAATACAGAGGGAAACATGAATGCTTTCTAGTGGCAGTGACCGCCCCCGTAATTCCTGGTAAAACAGGAAAAATGGTGGTCATAAGGTAATCCATACCCCCCAGGCAAGTAGGAATATGTCCCCCCAAAACAACGACCTCTCTCCACCACTGCCCAACAGTAAACTCTGCCATTAGCTAGTGCCTTATTAATGTATATTCATCACTATAATGAGGTTCATGGGTTATCATAGTTCAGTCCCTTCTAAAAATAAGTATTTTCCCAACAATACTATTAACTATACTGTCAAGTTCTGGTGTTTCGGCCCCTGATGACAAGCCAAAGGCTTATCGGGATCGCAGGGGCATACGGACTACCAGAATCGTCGGAGAGCAAAAAAAAAAAACTATGGGCAAACCCCTCAGTGGTGGGTCATAATAGAAGAAAAAATGGACCAACTGCATCTCAGTATGAATCAATAAATCTAATCTCACATTCTTAAAAAACCACGAGTCTTTTCATTTTGACTCCAGCTATTTAAACTTGGAACACTTTACTAATATTTTGCATTGTGAGCAAATATTTATTACAAAATTTGCACACTAAAACAAAATAATTCAGAAATTAATTTTTGATCTTAAATATTAATTGTGCTGCGTTTTATAGAATTCTTGCTTTCAGTAACCACTGCAATAGTTTTTGTTTAAGAGTGAACTTTTGCCAACCCTTTGGCTGGCATTTGTCTGACAATAATGAATTCATTCAGTTGCTGGAATATATAATTTATGAGGATATAATTGGTGGTGCTAACAATGAAGACTACTAAGTTTACTATGATTTGAAATTTGTAACACTCTTTTCTATGTATATTGAAGTTGGTACCCTTTGTTTCTATTGAGATTGTCATTTTTTATGCATTTCCCTCTTTTAGTGCCAATTTCCCATCCGTGAACTGTTTACCCTGCACACTTAGCCGAAAGACTTACCTGAGGCATAAGCGACATGTGTGCTAATGACATCACACCAACAATGCCAAGCACCCAAAATTGTAGCGACTACTTCTGCCTTCAATTTCAGCCACTAACTTTGGCCAGTGACCTTTCCCTTGTCAGGTAAGCTGTCAATCAAGCCTGTGCAAGTGAAATTCCAGCCCAGAAACCCACTTCTGCAGGGAATTACTACAAACAATTTGCTCTCTTTGAGACGAGTCGACAAGGAGAACACATTGTTTCCAGCACTTGGTCATTAAAACTTAGAGAGCGTGACCTTGCATACTTGTACTAATTTCGTCATTAGTTCTAGAGTGGAAGTGTGAAAATAGTTGGCTGGCCCTTGAATTGTGTTAGTCTGCAATTTGGCTAGTTTTGCGAAATATAACCATTTCCATTAGTTGCTGATCAGAAATACTTGTTCCACATTGATTTCCTCATTTTTCTCCCCTGAGCTTGGAAAGAAGTTGGTTTATGACAGGCATTTTCTGTCAGAAAATAATTCCCCTCTCCCATTACGCTCCAATGCATATGTTTTTTGAACAAAGACTCTCAAGAACATTTCATATGTGAAAAGGGAGCCTTCATTTATTGCATAATCTCTCCACAGAAGGAAAAAGGAGTCACCTACTAGAGATATCAGCCCAATCTCACTTCTACCTCAAATCACACACACAAAAACAATAAGTTTTCTTATGTGAATTTGAATGCTCAGTACATATTATGTTCAATCTTGTGTATTTCATTTCCACCACAGCACATTCTCTCTAATTCAAAATACCATTATTATATTGATTACTTACATTTCATTCTTCTATGCATAGGTAGTCATATAAGATCTATGATGAGAGCTTCATGATCCAATTTGTAATCTAACATTCATTCTTTTCGAGTAAAAGAAGTGATTTGCTGAATTCAAAATTGTTGAAGTTTGACCCTCAGACGTCACTTTCACAATTCCCCAGCCATGGAAACAGAAGAACAACTCATCATGGGTACACTGGCATGAATTGCTTTCAACCATCTTCCTTATCCTTCCTTCATGTCACACTACCCTTTTATCGGCCCATTTTCATCCTCCACCACTGAACATGTACAGACATAAAATTGATAACATAAAGAACCACAGGGTGAAAATAAATATTACTTCTTTTCCATTTAAATCACAATGCAGTAACCATACGATATTTTTAAACGACTATTGTTAGTCAATGAAAGAAAGTAGAAATAAATTTATAAAATTCCACAACAGTTTATTAACACTGCATATGTAATCGGTTTCACTCATTAGGGCATCCTCCGGTAAAATATACCTAGGTATTAATATGTACTTTCTTGCAATACGAGAAGTTTCCACCAAGTTGTGTCTGGGTAGATTTTCCTTCATCATGTCTCTTATGGATTTTATTTCAATTCAAATTCTTCACAACCTACCTCTCTTAGCACAAAGCAAATTAGTTTATAACAGAACTAATTACATATTCTCTTGTTGCACTGCACTCGTACATGAATGGAGCACATGGTTTTCATTTCAAATTGCCCGAAAAAGCGCACCTTCCCCCTATCACTCCCTTAGCCCTGCCTCCCCTCTCCTCCCCCACTTTCTCCTTCCCCTCTCAGGGTAACGGAACCTTACTGCTCCTCCTCCCCGATGCCTCGAGCCCCCATTGGCCGGCGGGACCACGTGGACCAGCCCTGGATTCGTATACAAGGAGAAGGCCTGAGCATGGAAAGAGAGAACGGGGTGAAGTGAAGAACTCCCCTTGGCTCTCTTGTCTTTGGGGCCGGCAAATGCTGAGACAGATCGAGTGAAAGACTCCATCTTGTGTTCCCGTCGGCCCTGCTCTCCGACGAGCGGTACAGATCGAGTGAAAGACTCCTTGCCCCCTCCATTCCTGCGGAGTCCTGAGAAGTTAGAGCAAAGAACTCCACTCAGTACTGCCCGCCCGAAGGCGCCCACTGGCCTTCTGAGACCTTCGCCCGTACTTCCTTCCTCAAAACCATACCGTACCTAACTACCCGAAAGTATGAATAAAAAAGGAAAAATGAAATATTCTTTTTTTTCTCCAACCATCAAGATCACCCTGGCACTTTGTGCTAACATCCTCGTGCCTCTCCCATGAGAACCAGGAGTAGAGTCGACCTTCGCGCCAACCACCTGAGTGACATGACTGCGGAGCTTTCAACACTCTTTTATTCAAAAGCATTGTCAACTGATAGATTGATACCAGCTTCAACTAGCTCATTGTTTCTTTATGGTAAAACCACAAATAGTACACTAAATTTAATTTTTTTTAACTAGCCAAGAATTTTCCCCTCAATAGCAATCCTCAACACACTCCCAGCTTCCTGGTCATTACAATGATGCAACTGATCAATAATAATATGAGAATACATAATCGAGAACTTCCACCATATCCAGTCTGAAACAGTTATATTTAATATGTAATAAGTTGGATACCTAATTACATTAGGGGTTGACTGAGGGGGGAATACAAGTGCTAACTATTACATATCCTTTCAGGAAATGTGAATTCCTACAATAAACCCATACTGATGGCATAACCATGCATCCACTTAAAGGTACTGAGGTGAACACTTAAGAAATATGTATATGCAAACTGCGATAAAAAACTTTGTGGGATAATATCTACATGATCGACCAAGTGATCACTCCTTTAAAATGAAGGAGTACTTATGAAGAAACCTCAGGCATTGATGGAGAATAGCTGTTTTCAATTGATTGGTGATGCAGAAACTACCTGAAAGTCTTTTATCACAGTCATAAGATCTTTGAAAGTTTTAACAATGTAGTTACTCTCAAACTGTGTTTACAGTCATTTCTTACAAAGTATGATTCTTCATAATAAACCAGTCATTCTTCAGCCAGAGAGCCAACAAAAGTTATTACACACCTAATGAATTAGGTTTAATACAACTTCAAGTTTATGTTTACGTAAACATCATGATGTAGGCTTAATTGTCCATCTTCTTGCATCACTTCAACAACAAGTAACATACAAGTTTTCAACACTAGAGTACACTACACGGGAATTGGAATATCTCTAGCAACAGCAGAAAGGATTTGCTGTGTTGGCATTCGCCAGTTTTTAATGTTCTTGGAGACAGAGCACCAATATTCCCCATGGTGAGGCTCTGCAGCAATGCATCTCCGCCTCACTTCCTCTTGACTTTCCTGAAATTAAAGCATATAATTTTTTTAAAGACTCAATAACTTGCAAGCAAAAATAAAAACAAACTGTAATAAGTTAGAACTAGCTATAAATAACAGCATTAGCCTTCACTTTAGTTGAATTATAAACCCTGGAAAGAAAGAATTTCATATCCATTTTCAAAAAAACACATTCACAAAACAATTTCAATATAAAATGGCTATATCAGTGATAGCTGTGTATACATCTCACTTACATGAAGGTTCTATAATTTGAATGAATGAGTCACAGGAAGAACAAAATTTAATGCGAGGTAGCCTACATTTCAAGATGATATATATAATAGAAAAAATGCATAAACACAGGTGTTCATTCTTACAAGCAGTACTGTGTCCCTAAAAGTACTCAAACCAATGAAAACAAAATGAATATATAGATTCACAAATACAGTAATAGGGGGCATCCAGGTGAAAACCCACGTATTTCAGGGTAGTTTTTGGAATTTTTTATGAAAAAAATAATGTATGAATTAAAGAATGGTTTTTCTCCTTTATTAATGGTTCTTAACGTTGGTAGCGTGTCACTACTCTGTCCGCGAGCCGCGTTGCATCTCGTCGCCGAACTGCCTGCATCCAATGCAGTACTGTGATGATGGACATGCCACAGCCAATGCCATCTCAAAAATACCACCAAAAGAAATTTTACTTTAAACCAATCTAGTGTGTGTTTGAACCCCGAAAAAATCGGAGAAAATTTTTTTACGGGGCCCAAGGGGGGTTAAACTTTACTTATCTCAAAAATAGGCTAAAATATTGCTGTTATGAATTTTTTTTACATAGGAAGGAGATTTTTGATCACAGATTCCAAGGTTCACACGACAATGACATGTCTTGTGCACCAACAAAAAATATTTCAAGTCATTTGGAGCCTCCGTTTGGTCTCTAGTTCGAAAAATGGTGTTCCGGGAAAAACCTGTTTGAAGTTTTGCAAACGTTTTCAGTGCTGTTAGCCCATACTCACCTAGGTATCATCGATTCCTGCGCCATACAACATGCCTTACTCTTACTCCCAGGGCCATCTATTTCTTAGGCGATATTTAGCCGCATCAACAAATCCCCTCCACCTGGATCGATCTTCTGCCTCTCTTTCTGTTGCTCCAATCTTTTGCATATCCGTCCTCACTTGGTTACACCATCTTAGCCCTGGTCATCCTCTGGGTCTTCTTCCTTCAGGAATCCCATTTAGTACCTCCTTCAGCAGACATCCCTCCTCTTTCCTTAGAATATTTCCAGCCCACCTGATTCTTCTTGCCTTTATTTCACTTGTTATGTCTGGATGTTTAGATAGATTCCTGATTTCTCTGTTGTGTTTTTTTATCCATTGTCCTTCTTCGTATGTGGGCCCATAGATTTTTCGCAATATCTTATTCTCGTAAACTATTAGTTTTTTCTCATCCTTCTTCGACAGCCTCCGCGTTTCGGATCCGTAGACTAGTACTGGGGATATTATTGTTTTATAAAGTCTAATTTTGGTTTTGTGAGACAGGGCTTTAGAAGATACAATTCGGTTGCATGCATGCAGACATCTGTTGGCGAGGTTTAACCAATTTTGTAATTCTGGCTCTACCGTGTTGTCATTTGTTAAAATCAGTCCTAAATTTTTAAAATGGTCTACTTTTTCAAACACAAGCCCATCTATTTTCAGAGGACCTGTATTTCTATTTTGGTGTCATGAAAAATGCATGTATTTAGTTTTTGTATAATTTATTTTCAGCCCTATTTTTTCTGTTTCCTTCCTAAATACATTAGTCAACATTGTTAAATCTTCTAAACTAAATACAACATGCCTTACTCAGCCAAATTTGGAGCCTCCGTTCAGTCTTTAACTTGTCCACCAGTTTGAAAAATGGTGTCCCGGGAAAAAAACGTTTTATGTTTTGCAAACGTTTTCATTGCTATTAGTGCATACTCACTATCAATTCCTGCACCATACAACTTGGCTTTAGCAGTGTCCAGGGTGGCCAACCTGGGCTGACAAAGGGAGATGTGGGACTCCTTGTTTGCTGCAGTGGCTTTGCGACCAGCACTGGTAATTCTCTTGGCATCCTGCTCTTGGCATACAGCTTGACATTTCTCACCCATAGTCAGTCCTGCTTCATCCATAATTGCCATAATGGTATTGAAGCCTTCATTAAAGATGCAGACAGCTATGTAGGATGCCAACTCAACATGAACCACACCAGAAAATTTGCTTTTTGGAGCCATCTTCCATACAGAACTGTTGACGCTTTCATTTGCATTTTGTGTGTGTGATCTAGGGATGTACGAGTACTCGAAAATTCGAGTCGAGTAGTTGGTATTCGACTTGAGTACTTCGAGCATTTCTACAAAAGTCGAGTGGACGGAGCCGATGAAGCCAATAGATTCAGAAATCTGCCGAAAGGAAGCACTATCATAGTAAGCTTACCTAAAATTATTCATTTTGCAGAAATGTTCCTCGGCTATGAGAAATGATATGAAAATGAGCTTTGATTTAAGTTCTAGCTGCATCTGTTATCTTTAAATACAGATACTTCTCAAGTACGTAAGTTTATTACAAGTACAGTAGTAGTGTAGAGCAAAGAGGATGTCCAGTGCTTTTTCCTTCTGGCCTGAGCTCTTTCGGCAGTCCAGCAAATGGCTACGCGTCCTTGGGCTACCTCTCGCTCTCCCCTCAACCACTCCAGGTATCTCTCTCCCCCCACCATCAAATCGGCCCTCATCGGAGGGTGGGAGTGAAGCGATATTTTTTCTCGAGTCAGCATCAGATTTCATCAAAAGTATCACATTTCACTCATCGATTTCTCACGCCCTAACTTCTCAGGTGGTTTCCACTAGTTGGGGGGGAGGGGGTGTTGCCTGCCGGGAGTCCCTTATCAGTTATGACTGCGAACCAAATGTACCACATTACACCCATCGCTTTGCCACGCCCTAACTTCTCAGGTGGCTTCCACTAGTTGGGGGTGGTCCTCCTTTCGGGAGCCTCAGCAGCCAACTTCCATGGTTGCAACTAGCTTGAACATTGGCCACAACACAGGATGATCGTTATTTAGGACGAATTGAATGGTATCCACACCCCTCAAGGCGTTAAACATGTCGCACTTCTTCATTGGTGGTTTGCTACAATGGTAGCACCAGGGCCAACCTGGGCCTCTGATTCAGCTTCTTCGTCTTTGCTCTCTCCCCCCACCCCTTCCGACACCAGATACTTTTTTTGGGTTCGCTTCCGGAGGACGGTGGTAAATCATTCCGTGATGAGCACAGACTGGCAGTGTCTTCCCCCTCTCGGCTCGTATTACGGCTTGGGTGATTCTTCGACATCACCCGGGATCATTTGGGGGTCACATCCTGCTGCTCCGAGGCTCGCTGACTCAAAAAGCATTGAAAGCTAATTTCCCTGCATGCCCCTCCCACACCTCCCTATGCCGCCCACTCACTTAGGATGAGAAAACATCACCAAGACAAGAAGAAATTTACGAGCGCGGGATACATTCTGCGAGAACGATATGGGATTCATGCGAAAGATTGCTCCTTCGCCTTACGTAAACAATGAATGTTGCCATTATCAATTTGCAGTGTTCACTGTTTATTTGCGTCATAATTTTTACGGATGATTTGGAAGTACGGCGAAAGCCAACACTGGGTTGATACGGCCGGTGCTCAAATGAATCGAGGGGAGCCGTTATTTCAGTCGATTCAAATTGTAACCTTACCCCGGTGTTAGCCGTGAGGTAGATTTCACACTTCCTCGTGGTTTTTCCACAATCTGAAATTATGATGCGTAGTGCCAGCTTTGAAACACATCGTCACATAAATGGGACAAGTAACATACCTAGAGAATCGGAGCATGCGAAGAGAGAATTGTGACTCTGATCTCAAATTAGGTACATTTTCTTTTCAAGGTGATTGATTGCCGCAAAGTTATTTCTATTTGAATAACTTTGTTGCTCATAGCACAAGGTGCCTGTAAATTATGCAACCTTGATGACATAAACAAAAAATCGTACTCGTTATGGCTTTACGAGAGAAATAACCACTCGCTACAACCGTTCAACTTCATATGTAATATCATCAGACCAACCATTGGCAAAAAATCACTCGCTACAGCCAGATTCTCGCTATATACCACACTCGTAATGACAAACTTCTACTGTGTCAGGTATTTATAGTCTGCTTGTTGTCTAACTTTAATTGCTACGACTACTCTGGGCTCTTCCTAGAAATTTTGGATACACAAGTTTTCAACCCAATGCAGTCATTAAATAAAACTGTCGACAAATTACTAGAGGTTAGTTCATTTCAATTGTCCTATTGGAACTGTTCAAGACACCTTAATTTTAATTCATCTCCTAATTCTGTCACGATTACAATAAACATTCCTTATCACCTTTTCCCTTCTAAATCAGGTCATATGTTCAGAAGAGAAAATGCACTAGGGGATAGGGAAAACGAGAATATGTTGGTGCATGCATTATTGTATTGCCTGGTTGGGAAATTGCCATAGTTCATACAACTCAACTGGATACTCGCGAGTAACTAAAACTCGACTCAAGATCAAAAAGTACTACTCTCACATCCCTAGTGTGATCGAGTACATCTTTCCAATAAATCCATCTTCGCCAAGTCAGTGTATACAGGCTTCAATGCTGCCATAATCTTCTTTGCTACCTTTTCAGGTGTGAAGACAGGTGTGTGGTAGAATTTTTTTATTCTTAGCCTTAGCCCATTGCCAATCACACCAACTGTGTTCCCCTTCTGGACACAACTGATGTTGGGGTTTGGTGTCAGTAGAGAGTCAATGGTAATGCATATGTGGCCCAGGTGGCATCACACATTTTTTGTGGATCATCAGCATTCTCTCTGATAGCTTTCCCATAGCATGAGCTAAGTTTGTCAATTTGTTTCCCAGTTACCTTGCCTTTGCTTTAGTTTTAGTTTATGCTTCTTCACAATGTTTCTAAGCCAGGTCCCCATTCTCTTGGCATGTCCCACACATTCTTTCTTGATGACATGGCAATACGGACCATACAGACAAGCTTCTACTACGTCTTTGTAAGTTTTGGAGTCACCATCACCAATGAAATGTTTGTAGCAGCATAATCATGCAGCATCTTGCATAATCATGAATTAACACAGGCAAGAAGAGTAATGAGATATCAGCTGTTTAACATAACATGTATTTTCTACCATTCTGTCTCTCTGTAGTAGGTGCATAAAAATTGCCATAATTTGAAAGTCAAAACTGTCAAATAAAGAAAATACACCAGTTTAAATGTACACATGTAATTAGTAAGCATTTCTTTCTTACACAGCTAGCATACCTTCATTTTTACTAAGAATGAACTCATAAATATAAACTGCCAGCCAGTGAAATCATCACGGCTTGAACATCAGTGAACCAATTGTCTCACTTTTTCCATTTCATGACTAATCAGCATGACCATAATAAATACTTATGTATCTGAGGCCTCTATATCCTCACCACTGATCTAGGCAAAGGGATGAGGTTAAAGAAGTGACTATTCTACCCTTCGCTTTGTTACTTCAATTTTGGATTCAAGTAATCAATGACTTTTGTGCATTAAAGATTAGGCTCATTCGTTTATACATATCACACGTATAGTATACACATGGGTATAAAAAAAAGATTAGGAGAGACCAGAAAATTCCGTAGAAGAACTGCTACGGAAGATGAAAATAAATCGAAACTCCCAGTAGCACTTGGGAAAGAGATTTCACTTATCCAATTTACGATATCAAGCACACACACACATGATCTATAAAATTATTAATCTGTTTAAACTTACCTCAGTGCCATTAATTAATTCAAATTTATAAAAGTAGGCCCATGCATCACCCAAGTCTGGGTCTATCTTCACTGTCCTGTTGAACCACTCCCTGCATTTCTGATTCTTCCTCTCCGTCCAAAATAATCTGAAAAAATTGCAGTAATATTATAGGAAAACAATGTACCATCAGAACAATGGAGACTTTATACTTATGTTTAACATAAGGCAAAACCTCTCTACAACGAACCACCATATTTGGAGAACTCCACTTTACGGAGTCATGTCCCGGTCCCGGGACCGTTTCATGCATGATCTTATTGTTAGTGCGGGAATGTTCTTTGCAGGTATACCTAACCAGATAAGTATACCAAATCCTGTATTAATTGTTCCGCAAAACAATTGGAGTAGTACCAAATGTTATGATAAAATGCATTACACAAATAAATATGGCGAAGCATCGTACCAAAACACTGACAGAATTGTATTCCCACGAAGACTCGTCTTCAGCATAGAGAAGAAATTTTCATCAACATTGATCCCCACCCAGATATTGAATGTACCTATTTAACAGTTCTCATAAGACACAAGCAGGAGCGCCAGGAAGTGTAACAAGCCTGATTGCCATGAAGTGGAAGAAGGGTGGGAAGAGAGGAGGGGGGAGGCGGAAAGGCAAAAAGCGAAATTTGATAATTTTGGTCCGCAGTTGGAGCTGATAAGCGACACGCAAGGGTGATGGTGAGGCAGTTTCTCATCATAAACAAGTCTTGGGTGGCTATCCTCATCCTTGGGTTGAGAACAAGGTCTGCCTTGAACATATTGGCGACCTGGCTATACCTAAAAATTTCATTTTAGGAAAGAAATTTTTGAAATTGTGGCTAGATATTCATGCGTCCGACATCCACTGAGTTTTTATCGATGAACCCCTTGGAGAATATTCGCTGTCCTTATCAGCCCTATCCCTATGAATTTTATGCATTCACTGCCACTCCTGCAGATAAGCTAAAATCTGGTACGTCTCCCAATTCTAAGGGTTGAATTTATTTGAAGGGTTGAAAAGCACCAGTAACCGTGGCATTACCTGCACAGCGTCAACAGCAAGATACACAGAAGTGCGAAAATTCCTCAGAAGGAAACTCACCTGCCTTGAACGGGACTCAAACTCGGGTATTTCTAGATTATCGCATGCTCGTCCCTATTCTATGTCCATCATGAAATTCATCATTGTCTGAAATCAAGGAACTCCAAGTTTGAATGCACACAGCAGATGTAGGAAGACACTTGGCATTGTACACCACCGAACCGTGACCATGTCATGGAGGGCATGTAAACAATAACTTATATTCGTGCTGGACATTGAGAGTCAATTCTTGCCTGAAGAATCTCTGTAGTGAAGTAAAATCAGTGGCTAAGATCGGTGTTTTTTTTAATAAAAAAAATATATTAGGTTTAAATTATACCGGAAAAAATAGTAAAAATGGCCTCCTATGGAAACGGCGTAACTTATAATTCGCGATGGCGGAAGCCGCATTCGGGGAAGTTTCACTGCACTTCTAGTAAACATGACCGAATTCTATGCAGTAAAATTACCCTCTAAGATTGTGTATTTCTAGGTTTATTTATGTGCGTAAGAAAATGTTGCCCAGATGCACCTTCATTCAATTTTTTTTTTTAAGTCACGGTTTTCGGCACATAACATCTAATCGCCCATATTTGAGCTCTTGTTATTCTGTTGCTTTTACTTCTAATACCTTGCAATTTTGAAATATGCAAGCCTGGTGTTTTCTTGACAGTTAGACAGAAAACGACTTGTTTTTAATGCATACAAAATTGCACGAGTCATCGTAAAAATTGTGAAACTCTCCTCAAAAGGCTCAAACATGGGAGATTAGATTTTAAGGTGCGGAAAGCCGTAACTTTTTCCAAATAAAAATACGTACAACTGTATTTAAGGCAACAAAAAATGTTAACGCACATCAGTGAACATAGAAATGAGCTTTGACACACATTTAACTAAACTGAATTCGGTTTTATTCGTTTTGAAGATAAAGCGCCTCAAACTCAAGTATTTAAAATTAATTTTACAGACAATACAAGAACTGACTGTATTTTCTAGAAAGTAAGATTCACCTAAAATTTTTGCAAGTATTTTGTCAGTTTAAAGTACTTGCTGCAAATAATACGAAAAAACAGTTGCACACTGTAGATTTAATTGCGTTGTAATTGAGTTGACATGTTCGCAAACCGATTACAGGTAGGATATAATCAACACGTTTTAATGAATTGGGCGCAAAGGTCAACACACTACCTACTTCAAGTTATTTTCATGACATAGTGCATGGATACAATGAATGTCATCATAATTGCATAGCTCATATCCTCAGCATAACTTGCTCGCCGTTTATTAATTCACCCTGCATTACAAAGTAAGCGACGTAACCTAGAGATTTCACTATGGTGACGCAACCCACAAAAAAACCTCCATAACTACGAACCTCCATACAGCGAACTCATTTTTCCGGTCCCGACAAATTTGTTACATGGTGGTTTTACTGCAAAATATATTTTTTGTGTATTATGACAGTTTATCAGAATATAATAAAACACAAGTTAGAAAGAGCATACAGTCACCTCTTAACATATCCTAAGTATCTTCAGATTAAATCCCAAAAAAAATAATGGTACAACAAAAAAAAAAAAGAAAGAAGACGGAGATTTAAGGATTCAAACCTTAAAAGACTTTTGATTTACATTTTTGAAATCAAAATTATTTCTTTTTATTTAAGAATTCAGGAGTGGTGATACATAAATATTTAGAAAAGTATAGTGAGATGAAAATTTAAAGCCCAAACTCATTTTTCAGTAAAACCAATGATTTACTATATGTTCAGCAAAAAAAGTGATGAGATTAGCCTTATTATCAAAATTATGTGGAATTGGATGTCTTGAAAACAGCACACATTTTATTGGCTACTAATTAATATTAACAAATTGATTATGCAAAAGGTCACCTTATTAAGTTGTACTGAAGGAACAATTTTTTCCAGTAAAAATGTGTTAACATATTACGTTTGGTGATGATCACATTATTGCAACTGATAAGTTCATGAAGCATCCAAGCAGGCATTATTTTTTCACACTTAAGCCGCTGTCCCACGGTAAATTTTTTTCTTAATTTATTCATGAATACTCTCAGAGTTACACTGCTCATGCGCACGCCAATATTCGGTAAATTTCTATAAATACGAAAACTCCGTAAATTCTTCATGAAACTTGGTCACTGATTGGCTTTTCTGGGCACAAGCGCTTTGACCACCATCATCACATTATCGCAGTATCTTGCACCTCGAACATTATACTATTATTTAATAAATCGGTAATTGTTTGACGTTGGAACTGGACTTCTCGACGTACTCTTGCTGTTTTGCTTCCCTCACTTCATATTTTCGAAATAAACTTTGTTTGAGGTTATTTTAACACAGATTGATTATTTATGCATTAATATAATTAATTGGTACTGTGCTTGATATTTAGCAAGTACACTCGTTGCTTCACTCAGAGACTTGCAGAGCGAGAGGATTACACCTGCTTTCTTTATAATTTACAATATCTGTACGAACTACCTCCAAAAATATAAAGCTCGACTGGATACAAGTAAATTATAATAAATTTCCGATATAAATAATATTATTACAAGTAAGACAGGAATTATAGGTGTAAAAATAACTAGAATCTGAGGAAAGTATCAGTAGGCCATTCCACGAGTTGGGAACCTCATGCCATGTTTTGCCACATCTCACTTAATGAGCAGTAGTCTGTTAAGAAGGGCACTCGCCTTACATGTGAAGGATCGTGGTTTCGATTCTCCATTGGAGAACTTTTTCGTGAACAAATTTATTCAAAAATTTTGGTGAACGAAAAAGTCACAACTTTTTTTACAAACTCAGCAATTTTAATATTTTCTTACACAGTGATGGATAATATTATCAGATCGAGATTTCTATCTCTAGCTTCGGACTTTTTCTACGGTGAAGGTAATTTTGGTGATTCTAGGCTGGGGAACTTTTACATAGGGATTCTGACGTGTTCAATCGTTAGCAAGCATGCTTGTTCTTGCAATTCCTTCAGTTTATACGTATGGCTAAAGTAATTCCTGGGTAATTACATCAATAGGTATGTGATATTCCATATCATCTCGTAGGTCCCACAAAAATATCTTCTCTGCTTGTTTTTTTTGTACAGAGAATACAATATTGATGGTGGCACAAAAAGTTCTCTTCTCGGCTGTCAGCAAATCAGCGCCCAATTCATGAATTTTTCCTGCTCGTGTGACATGGAGTCCAACAGTTCACGAAACTCTACTCATGAAAAAATTTACGAAAAAAATTACCGCAGGACACCGGCTTTAGATATTTGATCAGATTTTTATTTGTATGAGCAGCATACGTAATCAAATTAAGAAAATTGAATGTAAGAGTGTAAATCAATGATTCTCAACATGTAATACACATACAATCCTTGGTATAAAAAGCATTGTTTAGTAGTACTAGAGAAGGACAAAATAGTTCCAAAGATGCAATATCAAGTGTCCTTATCCATTTTGGCTCCTCACAGTAATGTGTTTTCTGGCTCATATGACATACCCCAGGTTTCACTAGTATTTGTGAAAATTAATTAACCTCTCTATTGCCCCGTAAAACTGTTTGCAGTGGAACTGGAAATAAATCAGTTACCAAAAGCTGATAACCAATATGGTGACATTGCTTGGCCTGGGACATCATGATGTTTTTTTTACTAACGTCTATCATATCATGCAGATTTCAACAAAGTTTCTTTCTAAGAAAAACAAAATATTTTTTATGGCATTAATTGTTCTCATTGAATGCAACTACATACCGAAGAAAATTAAAACAATTTTTCAACAAATTCATCCTGATTAAATTTGGCATGAATTTCAAATGTAAGTTTGTGGATTCAGTTTATCAGCACAAGATTCATGAAAGCTCATTGCAGGTAGTCTTTAGGGAAATTCTGACCTTTACACTGAACATATAAGATGCAAGGTTATTTTTCTATGGATTTTTAAGGGTTTTCTTTTTTCATGGATTTTTAAGGCACGTTTTATGAGCCAGTAAATACGGTGTTTGCATAAGTAACTGGCGACAAACTAAACTATGATTTCCTTGTTTTTGCATAACCATTCATGATTTTTCTCCTGAAAACATCTTCCATAATTTTGAACAATAAGGGCACTTAAAATGATCCAAATATAAAATGTTGAACTTCATTTCAACAGGCAAGGAAACCCTAGTTGAAAGGGAAGAATATTTAAATTGATGGAATCCATACATGAAAAGATGTTCTGTAAAATCATCATTCATACATCATACAATACAATGATACTAACTTTGAAACAGCAAGTAGAACATGTGGGTCATGCTCACAACGCTTCAAGGCATCCACACTCTTTGTCTTGCGCTGGGGTCGTGGCTCCAAGAACACTGCTTCTGCCCACAAAACACCAGACGTAGGGCATTCTTGTAGTGCTGGGTAGGGTGAGAAAGAATAATAACTACCACTGAGCTAAATGAGTGAACTTAAAGGTACATATAATTTTTACTTTAAAATTAATAAAATTCATTAATTTTTTTCAAGTATGGTAGTTACATCATACTCAGATAATCAAAAGGTTAGTTAATACTAATAGTAATTAGTTAAATTATGTGTACCAATATTTGAGGGGAATGCTAGGCATGATAATTCATCAATATTTAAATTAATACAATAACAGGTAAAGGTGAGCTTTCGTCCCGCACGGTCAACATTTTTTTTTTAAAAACCTAGGAAACTTACGATATTGAATGTGATACCTATGAGTAGAGGAAGGTTGCGCATTTGTAAAAATGTGAGAATCATACCCGTGTGACTAGTAATTTTTGAGATATAGACGTTTGAAAATGACCAATTTTTCGACTTTTTCGTCCGTTTTCGACGCCATATTTGGAGGTTTTCACGAACAACCAGTAGAGGGATAAGACTAATTTCACTTCTACTATATTCCTATACCCCACCCCCCCAACAAGCTTACGGGCCTATGGAGTGAAACAGGGGTGCTAGGGTGGGACGGTACGCGGGCCCGATTTGGCCATTTTCAAAAGTGAAAAACGCATTTTCGTGAATTAATACAGCGAAAAACGCAGTTTTCGCGGGAATGGTAAAGTGGAAATGAGCATTTCTGGGAGTGGAGGAAATTTCAAAATGCTGATTTGTACTGCATTTCCGTCTTTTGTTAAACCGAAAAACGAATTTCCCTTCCATTCCTTTGCCCTGAACCCACCCCTCCAATAAACTTGGGGGGCGTATTATTTTAAGAATAGAATCCCTCTCGTTCATTGGTGATTATTGGTGGGCATTGGTAGAAGGCTAAAATGTTATTCTGCGTATTATTTTATGAATAGAATCCTTCACGCTTATTGGTGATTTTCGGTGCGCATAGATAGAAGGCTAAAATGTTATTCTGCGTATTATTTTAAGAATAGAATCCCTCTCGTTCATTGGTGATTATTCGTGGGCATTAGTAGAAGGCTAAAATGTTATTCTGCGTATTATTTTAAGAATAGAATCCCTCACGCTTATTGGTGATTATTCGTGGGCATTGTTAGAAGGCTAAAATGTTATTCTGCGTATTCTTTCTGGTATAAAATTCGTCAGATGACAAGGTTATTATAAGTGGGCTTTTGTTAGAGGCTAAGTAAATAGTATTGTTGACGGATTTCTCTCGGGTACTGTGGAAGGGGGAAATTAACTGTCAATAATTGGAAGTTGATTGTTGAAAAGTCAACCGGTATTCATTCGCCAACGAGAGTTGAGAAGCTTGTTGGCGTTAATCATTTTCTGTCTTGCGTGTGTGGTGTACGGTCGCCATGAGTTGCCAATCGTGCACGCACACACAAATTTCTGCGATCCAGACTTTCGTTTCGGCGGAGTCAGCTTGTTATTCCTTGAAAGGCACGGGTGTTTGTTGCCCGGGGATGGACACTCGTGTCCTCGCTGCGGGAACTCGCAATCCTCCATTTAAAGTGATACGTGAAATGTTATTAGTGCAGTGGAATGAATGCGAGTGAAAAGGAAGTGTAAATCCTTCATTTGAAGTGAAATGTGCAATGTTTACTGCGGTGGAATGAATGGAATTGCATTGTAGTAAATGGCTGTTGCGGTGCGAGTTTGAGTGGAAGGCGGGAAGAAATAGTGTAGGAGAGGTGTTCATATGCTAGAGAACCAACTGCTCGATCGCTGCGCCACGTACAGTGGATAAGAGGAAACGGCATTTTTTCACAAGATGGCGGAGAGGAAAAAACGCACTTCTCAGGTTTGAAAGTTTCCCATTCCTAAAGTAGTTGATGCATTGTTGTGTTGAAAGTATTTTACAAATGCGCAAGGTTTGCTTTATAAGTGATGTGAATTTGGTACCGATATCTCTATTGTAAGTGGGTGAAATTCGCGAAAACGCTGGCGGGACGAAAGCTCACCTTTACCACAATAACAATACTTTGAGGGCATCAATTTCATTTATTAAGTTAAAAATAAATTCCATCTCTGCTAAGAAAAATTAATACAGTAGATCCTTGCTAATCCAGACAGGGGTGGCATGTAGTACAGGTGGTTTATTAAGGGGTCGTGAGATGGCATCACTATTGCAACATTCAAAATGATCTCCTTATCCAATATGTTTGGTTGATATGAAGTTAATTACCTAGAAATATATTTTCTAATTTAAATTTTTTAAGTTATGGTACAGGTGGAAAATACCAGCAGGGGAAGGGATACCGAGAACTAAAGTCACACACAATATCACTGTTAGTACTGATTCCCATAGCAAAACTCCAGGGACGATAAGATCGCAGCGATAGCTGGTAGAGACTTGTACTCTTGAGTAGAAAATGTTGTTCACCGATTCCCTTCCCTCAGTCACAACCTCCCTCAAACTTTCCCTCAGTTAAATCAAGCCACATAAACTGGCAGTTGTTACTTAGAAATACATATATCGTTAGCTACTTGACCATTTAACCATCGCATGACATTACTATTCATTCTTCATCACATGACCAAAGTATTCTACAAAACAGAATTAAATTTTTTCAATACACTTTCACAATATGTAATTGGGCAAAATTATTCAGAGAGCCATTACCCACTTGACCTGAGGTGCAGGACAAAGGTAACAACTTGGTGCGACCTGAAATAGATTCACTATGGCCTTGGGCTCATGCTACCGGTATTTGCATCTACTTGCGAGTTTCAATATAGTGCTATTTTATTTCGTCCCGCACGAATTTTGACACCACGCACGATAAGCTGAAATCGAAAAAAGCAGAAGTGCTTTTCTCAGAGTGAAAGTTGACGCTTCACATAGACTCACTCTAGATTAATTGCTAATTTTACAATTTACTGCTAAATTACAAAGCTAAAAAATTTATTGATTTTACGTTGAAGTAATTTATGTTTGCTTTGAGTGATATTTACGTTTGTTATATAACGAAATGACACTCTTTACGTGGTTAATTTTTTTACTTTACAAAGTCACAACTTTATTTATAGGCCAACGTAGAAAACCATTAGCAATAAGAAGGGAATAACGATGTTTAAACCTTACCTAATATGACATTGATGAATTAGAAATTAAAATATTGTAAAAGGAATAATACGGCAGCAACACTCAAAATTGCTTTCTTTTGCCATACATAGCATGAGAAATATTCTAGAAGAATACATACTCTAGTACTCTCATGCACTACTCTATAATGTAACAATTTAAGTAAAATATTCCAAAAATGAGTTGTGCATGCCTCAATTTATAATTAAGCACGTAGGAAATGTGTATGGACTTGGCTTGAAGGAATATGTATGGAATTGACCAGTACAAAAAATTATCTCAAACATAGGTGAATTTTCCTGAAAATTATCATAAATTAGGGTAATTTTCTGGGGTGACGGTAAATTACCAAAAATACCACGGTAATTTACAAAATTTCCACGGTAATTTACGAAAATTTCCACATTAATTTTCAGAATGGCCCACCTCAAACCATACACCAAATTTTGAATGAAGTTTTCTGTAATTAATAATTTCTGCTCCTCCATGTACCAACATACAATGACGTGATGAATTTTCACGCAAGTTATCAACACATATGTAGTAAAACGAGGTGGAGAAGCTAATATTCTGAGGTGAGATTTTATCGTGATTTACATTTTATAGCAGCGTGGCATATATCAGAAGGATATATATAAATCTTTTTCAGAAGGATTCAATTGAATCTCGAATCAATGGATACAATAGATTGTCCAGACAATCTCTGACATTAGATTCCAGACAATCAGAGATTGTCTGGAATAAATTATACACCTTGACTCATTTCTCCCTAAAATAATTAGGCATGTTGGGTAGACTCCAAATCATGGATAAATACATGTATCGCACCTTTTGCCATCAACGTGTTAGCAATATCCTTGAGTCCTGCACGTGCCTCCACTCGGACCGCTTCAAGCCAGAGAAGTGGACACTTGGGACACCTAAGTCTTGCCTTTTCAAGCACAGACCGAGCTTTCGTTAGCTGACCTTTCTTTTCTTCCAATCGAGAAAGTAGCAGCCATAAAGGTACAGCATTTTGGCACTTCTTCAGCTAGAACAGAGGAGTAACAAAGTCATGAACAATACATGTCATTCCAAAATTTAACAATCAGAGAACTGTTACAAAATCTCATATCAGTGGCTGCTTTTTTTTGGAGTTTTTTCATGCCACTATTCTAATAACACTCAAAAGTCATACCTGAGCATTTTGATAATACCATATTTACTTGTGTATAGTCCGGACTTTTTGAGACAAAATTTTTGGTTAAAACAATTGGGGTCTCGAACTATACATGAGTCAAGCCTTTTGACGGCTTCAATCTCAGGACGAAAAAAAAATGTGGTAAATCTTTCCCAGGCCACAGGGTTTCACCACAGTGCAATATACCTGATGTACCAATCTTACAATCCACCAAAACCATATGCAGAATGAACACTGATGTTGAACAGTATGAATGACGTTCATAACTTTTATTTAAAGATTTATGTGTAATGTGGGCCTGTTTTTTGCATTTTGCGAATAGAATCAAAGTGGCTCGCCTTTAGAACTGAGGTTCATCACCAAACAAAAGCCAATTTTGAGGATACTAGGACCAGCCACGGTATTACCCTTTACGGAGTCACCCGCAAGTGCACATAAGTGTGATATTCCACAGAGGAAAAATCATTCGCCTTGACCTGGATCCCGATCTAGGCGAATGATTTTTCTTTATGGAATACTGCACCAAACAAAAAGGTGATTGGATGTCCCACTAGGCTTATGCCTTCATGTTCTGGTGTGTTGATTGATAGTCTGATAGCTGTGAAACAAAAAAAACAGATGGCGATTAAAGAGATACATAGTTTCCTCCAACTCTATTTGTGTTTCCGGAGAAAAATGGAGGTCTCTAACCCTTAGTGGGTGATCTCGCATATAAATTGAATAACTTAATGCCAAAAAAATTCCTCGCTTAACTCCTAAATCTCGCTAAAACTTACTAAAAATAAAACCTCGCTTTTACGTTCCCGGAATTTACGTTTTCCAGTGATTTAAAACATTTTCTTCAAATCCCAAAAATGTCTGAATCCTTCCAACGTATTTTCATCCCGCTATTTACACTTTCAAATCCTGCCATTTACGACATTTGAAGGACAGAAAGATGGCAGCTGGCGCACTTCAACTGGCGACCCTGCGAATGTGATCAATGTTAAATACAGATAAAATACGTGCTTAAACATGATACATGAATACTGATTTTTTTGGTTTTCTAAAAAAACATAATAATTTGTTTGATGGTATCACATGACATCAATAGAATTGCTGAAAACTATTTATGCCGAATATTGTAATGCTTGCGATCGGAATTGTTATTGAATGGAACGTAGAATGGTGCTAAGGAGCTGAACTTGCTTTTTAAACAGAACATTTAAAATGAAGCTGATGCCATAAATATATCTAATTGGAAGTTATTTGGCTAACTACTGCTGTCATTGTGGCGAAAAGGTTGAAATTTATGTTAGCTCTTGTTCTCAAACTTTGCAGCGATCTTTCTCTTATTTCTTGTAACTCATGTGCACTAATGCTAATCATCTTGCGTTTTAAGTAGGGAAGTGCGAGTAGTACTTTTTGATCTCAAGTCGAGTATTGAGTCAAGTTGCAGTTACTCGCGAGTATTGAGTCGAGCTGAGTTGTATGAACTATGGCGATTTCCCAACCAGGCAATATAATAATGCATGCTCCAACATATTCTCGTTTTCCCAATTCCCTAGTGCATTTTCTCTTCTGAACATATAGCCTGATTTAGAAGAGAAAAGGTGATAAGGAATGTTTATTGTAATTGTGACAGAATTAGGAGATGAATTCAAATTAACGTGTCTTAAACAGTTCCAATAGGACAATTGAAATGAACTAACCTCTAGTAATTTGTCGACAGTTTTATTTAATGACTGCATTGGGTTGAAAACTTGTATCCAAAATTTTTAGGAAGAGCCCAGAATAGCCATAGGAATTAAAGTTAGACAAGCCGACTATAAATACATACATGAAGATGGGAAATTAAAAACCCATTTATTTTCAAAATACTGCAGCGCTTTTAAATATGAAGTCTGAGACATTACTATTCATTGTCAATTTTCTACATGATTAGTTTAAAATATCTCTAAAGCAACAATCAGCTGGAAAGTATGTTTGAAAGATTAAGGCGCAGCTCACCAAGGACTATAGTTTGAAATCAAGACAACGACATTACTGTCACAAGATCAAGTAAACAAAAGAAGTAGGCAACTAAAAATCTCACCCCTTGGTGAAACGTATCCCATGCTTGCTTGTGGTCTCCTCTATGCTCCTCAATCTGCCCCTTCATCATCCACAGTTTAGCGTAGTCTGGGAAAACCTTCAGCGCTTCATCAAGAAGGACAAGAGCTTTGTCAAGGTCTTCCAAAGCCCATTCTAGCTTGGCAGACTTCATCATCACCCTGTAAAGAAAAACATTATACATATTATGCATTGCTAAGTGGTACATATCGTAGTAATGAAAATTAAAGCTCCTATGGATGAATGTTCTTATATATATAACATCTTTTAAAATGATAGACATTCTTATCTTATATTTCTTTCATTAAAGCCACCAATGCTGTCAGCTAGTATAAAAAATTCAAGGTACTAAAAAAATAAAGTAAATAAACTAAACTAAATAAGTAAATCTTTATCTATAATGCCATCAAAAGCCTTAACAAATTTAAAAGAAATGTATAAGGAGATGGCTATTGAAAGACATAAAAGTTTACCTATGGGAAACAATTCACTTATCTTCATGAAATTTTAACACTAAATCATACTTTAAAAAACAGTGACCACCTATAGTGCAATATATGTAATATTTTAAGACTACTACTTATACTTTTACCAGGAGCAATAATTTGACATGTAATCCCTTAAATATCCATGTGATCAAATTAGTCTATGGAATAGGGAAACCCACCAAAATGTAATCTAAAAATTACCTTGGGGTAGGAGCAGATGCTCTTGCCTTGGCCAACAGCCTTCTAGCTCTCTCATACTCAGAATTTTCAGATTCAAGCTTGACAGCAGCCAACCAAATTTCCTCTGAATTTGGATTTGCTTGAAAAGCCAATGACAATATTCCTCTAGCAGCTGGTACATCCCCCTGCAACAGATTGAGACTCTGTAAGCACATACCTCCTAGTGAGGAGGACACAGCAGAGCATATGGTGCTACGTAGTACGCAGACAGTGGGACCAAGAGAGAAGAAAATTCATCTCAGCCATGGGAGTTAGCTAGACAAGGGACAACATTATCCAAAAATGTCTAGAACAAGAGGACCAATGGAAACTAGTTGAAGCAATGGAGACCAAGATCCTTAGGGATAAGACTACAAATGACCAGAACGTTCCAAAACAATGAGTAGCCCGAAGACAAAGTCAAGATTGTAGTAATACTCAAAAGATTACCCCCAGACTTGGTACAGAAGATAAGGTGGAGTTTTTTAGTCTGTAAAAATCAGACACTACCAACAGGGCTGATTGGTGTCTTTTGAAGATATTTCTCCTCCAACATATCAAAAAAAGCACATACCATGGGTGTGGTCCAGTGAACACTACAAACCTCCGTAGCGTTTATAGTGAGCTCCCAAGCGGCCCATTGGTCGCTCCGGAATGCCAAGGCAGTGGTTATGAGGTCATGGACAACATTCGTATATTCCTTCCCACCTCGCTCCAGATACTAACGATGAAAACTATGGGCAGCTGAAGCGAACCATGGTTTCATGGAGAGATTTCTAAGATGATAGTTTGGAACATTGTTCATGGATGCATACAAGGGTTTGATCCATTCAATGTAATTAGTGCTTTGACTATTTGAAATAGTGATCAGCCTACCAGAATGTTACATATTTCTGAATCCTGTTGATTGGGATAAACTTCACATAAATACGAGATTGACAAGCTCTACGCCCCCAAATGTAAGAACGACAAATATTTCCTCCAATGGCCGTTGGAGTAAAATATGTCTAGTTCGCAGGTTTCTGCGGCGTTGATCAAATGATTTCAACATTTCTCGGGTTGCATCTGCGTCAGTTGTCATTCAGCACAACAGTTTCGCCAGCTATCCTGCAGGCGTTCCTTCACCTGAGGACGCCAGCAGGATAGCTGGCGAAACTGTTGTGCTGAATGACAACTGACGCGGATGCAACCCGAGAAATGTTGAAATCATAAAATATGTCTAGTTTTCTTTATTTTTACATGTGAATTATTATTCCTTTTTTCATATTTTTATATTTATGATACTTGTTGTTCTCTAAATTTTTAGCGTAAGTCAACTTATGATTATTTCTTTTTCTTTACACGGCCATTGGAGTAAAACATTTTTCGTCTTCTGAAATTTCAATAGTGTGTGAGAATAGGTTTTCGTGCATATATACAAACACCGTACTTCATGAACAGGCCGTGTGAAAGTCAAATTATTCCAGACCAATTAAATTCCTTCAATCTTTTAACATGGATATAATTCTGAGCTTTTTCTTAAGTATTATGAGCCAAAGTTTCAGGTCGATTGTTTATCATTACGTATAGTTATTGAAATCTTCTTGCAGAAAATCATCACATTATCAGCAAACTTCAGGAAAGTTAAGTAAGAGTGCATGGTGTTAATTTATAGGGGCTGTCCATAAATGACGTCCACATAATTGGGGGGGTCACCACCTTGTGACAATGTGTGACAGGGGGGAGTCAGGGGGCTATGCTTCAAGTGACATCCACACTTCCACTGCATACTACCGTATTTACTCGTGTAAGCCGCGCCCTCGTGTATCCCGCGCACCCCCATTTTCGGACAGGCTCGTGAGGAAAAAAATTATTTTTTTCAAAAAATCAATTTTTTTCCCTTGAGCCTTCATCATTTTGTCATAACATGAATGCACGTTCTTTAATAGAAATTCTGTGCCAAAGTTAAGTGTTGATGTACATCTTTCTCATGAATTTATTGCGTTATGTTTTAATATCGTCACGATACACAGCCCGTTTTATGGTGCATATTTTTCTCCTAACATCACACAATAATCACAGTTTTATACAATCACATCATCCAGATCAAAAAATGGCATCTGTTCGAAATGAAATATCAAGCTAAAATAATTGCAGAATTATATACAATTTCAACCCATGATCATTAGATTACGGAAATCCATCGGCGAATCAACAAATAAAAGCAGAATGTCGTCCGTAACTGATAGATGCCTGAAATGTGATACGTTTGGTTTCATAGCTGATAAGTGACTCCCAGCGGGCAACGCCCCCCCTCCCCCCTACTTTTGGAAGCCACCTCCGAAGTTAGGGCGTGGGAAAGCGATGAGTGAAATGTGATACTTTTGATGAAATGTGATGCTGACTCGAGAAAAAATATCGCTTTACTCAGACCCCTAACTATGAGCGCCGAGGCGAGGGTGGGGGGGAGAGGAAGAGGCGGGCCAAGGACGCGTAGCCGTTCGCTGGACTGCTGGAACGCAAGCGCTCGGCGTGAAGGTCTGTGGAAAAAAGCGCTGGACATCCTCTTTGCTTTACACGACTATAGTAATTGTATTAAACTTACGTACTAACTTGAGGAGTATCCGCATTGAAAGATAAACGATGCAGCTAGAACTTATATCAAAGCTCATTTTCGTATCACTTCTCATAGCCGAGTAGCATTTCCGCGAAATGATCGATTTTAGGCAAGTTAACTAATTTTATCTCCGATGTGGTTGATATCAAGTATGCACAAGTATGAAAGCCCTATGAAATAAGTTCTAGCAACATCCTTCCTGCGCCAAACGGTGAAAACAGAATTTCTTTATCTATTAGCATGGCGATGTAAAAGTCAACGTGTCTGTGTATCAATTTTCATGTCTGAAAATGGATTTCCTGGCGTGGTATCCACTTCCATAAGTGAATGATGCTTCCTATAAAAGGATGTAAAAACAGATTAGAGTTCCGATTCTCTCTTTGCATGCGCCGATGCACTACGTTATTTATCCTATTGATGTGGAGATGCGTTTCAAAGCTCACTCGGGCGCTACGCAACATAATTTCAGGTTGTGGAAAAATCATGGAGTGCGAAGTCAACCTCACAGCTACCACCGGGGTATGGGTACAATTTGAATCGACCGAAATAACGGCTCCCTCGTTCGAGCATCGGCCCTATCAATCTAGTGTTGGCTGCCGAGGCCCCTGAAAGGAGGTCCAACCCCTCCCCCACTAGTGAAAGCCACCTGAGTAAAAGCGAAACTGGGCGAGGGTAGATAATAACATAAGGTGAAGGAGTGATTCTCTCGGGTTACCCCCTTTTCTTTCTGGCTATGAGTCCCTCGCAGATAAATGTCGTCGCGCCCAGAAATAAGGAACGAAGAACTTTTTTCTTGAGGGATCTTCTAGGAAAAACCGGTTTGGACACGCCAATTGTTCAGATCTGACTGAGGTATCACCCTAAAATCTGATAGCTTTATTGTTTCCGGCTGAGTGATTGAGAGGGATAGCTGGATGGAAGGACTGCCTTTAAGGAAATTTCCACAAACCCTGGGAAGGATATTTTACCATTCGTCACGATAACCTGAATAGAGCCTCGTATTGCAGGTAATAATTATTTGTCATCACAAAACGAATGAGTGAATGGAATCATGCCTCTATTTGATGCGAAGGCAGCTTGACACATGGAAGTCGATTTCCATTGAAATGTAAAGAGTAGCAATATCTCCAAATCACGGACTTAGAATTTAAATGTATCACTACTCCAAATGTATCACTACTTGCAGGGCATCTTTCGGCTTTCGTCTTACTTCCGAATCATCCGTAAACATTTATGACGCAAGTAAACAATTAACATTGCAAATTGATATATCGAGATAATAATGTTAAAATTCGTCGCGGCAAAGAGGGGTAGTACCAATCCGCGAGTTGCTGCACGCCACACCGCCAGCTGCAATGGCAAAATAACTTATCCGGTGGCGACAAATTTGACATTATTTCACACGTTTGAATTTTTTGATTGGATATGTATGTTCGTAAGTCAGATGATCGTAAGGCGAGGACGTACTGTATTCACTTAGGAGAAACTAACGGCAGGAATTTGAGGTAAAATAGTGCGCGGCTTACATGAAAATCTAGAGGATTCGTGTAAGCCGCGCAACCCCATTTTTTCACCGGCATTTTCGGAAAAAAGGTGCGCGGCTTACACGAGTAAATACGGTATGTCTTATTTTTACTCAGACTGTGGAGGAGAGGTAGAAGTTCTTTCATTTTTGTGACATCATTAAAGGGGGGGGGACACTATTTGTGACCAACTGTGACAGGGGATGGGGAGGAGGGGGTCTAGTTGGGTTCAAAATTGTGTGACATCATTTATGGACAGCCCCATAGTTAATTTAAAAGTAATGTAGGCACAATTTGTTAATAGATAGCCAAATCTATGATTTCCATTTCAAAAACTTGAGTGCCAAAGGCCAGATTGAAAGTAGTGCCTCCCCGATTTCATCTCCTTGTTATCATAAAAATAGTAGCCTTCGTCTCCGTCATTACTCTCAAAATTGCTAGAAATCCAACCTGATATCAAAAGATTAATTAATCATCTTGGGAAAAGAGAATTTGTCTCAAAGCAGGTATATAATCTGATGCAATTAGCAGATGATTCTGTCTTTCCGAACAACAACAAAAAATGGTGACCATGACACTTTGTCACAAACACTCTGAAACCAGTCTAGCGGTAGAAAGTTGGGAACGTCCGTAGCGACAGTGGACAGCTGTTTGGAAGCGTTTGGAGTGAGAGCAATTGTAGTATTCCATAGCGTTCACTGGACCACACCCCTAGACATGGCTTAAACTAGGAAAGGGCAACCTTTTTCGATGACTCGGCCAGGTCGGGAAACCCTCTTTGGTTGGAGAGCCAAAAGTTTTTTTTCAAAACTTGAGCAGCCCAAATATTTTTTAATATACATATTTAAAGATATTATAATTACATAGGGTGTTAAGAAAAAGTAACATCTAGATATCCTTTGATGTAGCGATTGAAAATCTAGCACAAATTTTCCATAGAAATCTTTGCAAATCTGCAATGTTTTTTTCAGCAATTGCTTATCAAAAATTGGAATACAAAAAACCAATCGAAGTCTAGCAGCAGTGGCAATGGTAGTGCCAGTGTTAAAGTAAGCAAGCAAGTACACAGCCATGATCTGCATCCTCTTCCTCACACCCTTGGCCTTGACTCTGCTACCCAGACCTCAATCCACGTGATTTGTTTCTTTGGGTGGCAGTCAGAGAAACTGTTTATTCTCTAAAAATTAACTCTCTCAAAGACTTGCAAGGATAATCTTTGCTACCTTTGAAAGCATTGAAGAGGAGCTAATTATGAATAGTGACAGCAGGCCAGTTACAAAGAGAACAGATGTGCACTGAAGAAGGAGGTTATAAATTTGATAACCCATGTTTGAGTACTTAGTATTTGATTATACCATTTTTTTCCACATTAATTATTTTAGCTAAAAAATTAAGTTATATTCTGGTGCTTCTTACCATAAAACACTTCCTCTGTCATTTGTGTAAGGACTTAATAATAGAAAACATTTATGATCTTATGCGTACCAAGAGCAAACTAACATTAAAAAATGCACGGCTCATTCATTCAAATGTCCTCAGTTGAAAACACGATTCAGCAAATGCAGTCTCACGAGCAATGGGCTAATTGCCATGCTAATTTGGATTTGTAGTCAAGGATACTGGATGGGTGTGTCGGGAGTGGATAAGTCGGAATAAGAGGATTCGGGAGTGGGGTGGCTTACGATCTTGTACCCAATTTCTCAGAAATGCATTGGTATGGCCATTGTGGCGACTGTACCAACAGTCTAGCCAATAGATGGTTGATTCTTTTTTACAATTTTCAAAGCTCCGATCCAGAAAAAATATCAGTCTTCCAAAAATGTATATGGAAAATTCATATTAGGTTTTCATGCTCCATTCAATGATATCTAGATGTTCCTAGTTTTAATAATACACTGTACAAGTTTTTTTACACATTCCAGAGGTATGACAGGGTGTCCAGCGGCTGCGACTTCTCAAATTCCCTGGCAATTCCCCAACAATTTTCAATTTTTCAAAACTAAAAATGGCATCGTGCTGCTATTAAAAATCGCACTTCTGTAGAATGTTTCGCTTGTTTTGAGCCTAATTGGGGAAGTTAATACTGTATTCTACGTCTGCCATATGTACTATGGTTTCCATAAGTCTGAGTGCATCCACTTTGATCCATTCTACACACCGTAGAATGGGGCATGGCCGGAAAGGTTTTAAAAATTGGCACCACCTGCAGACTGCGTCTTTTGCTGGGCTAGCTTCACTTGTCGTGAGACGACCGTGGGGTATGGGTTACTGAACGGAAGAATCGACGGGGACGGAGTAAAACACGGGAGAGGAAAACGCCATCGGAATGCACCGAAGGTTATTCGCGCTCAAGCGGTTGCGACGCGACGATAAGGCCTCCGACTTGGGTGATTTTCGTTCTCGAAATCCACATTTGTGCTCAAGAGTGACCCACTCTGTAAAAGCGGCGCGGTAGCCGCGTGGTTAAGACTGCCTCGAAAGGCGTATTTAAAACATTCCCGGGTTCGAAACTCAGTGGTTGTCTTTCTTTTGCACTCAAGTAATTTCAATATGACTGTGAAAGTGAACCTCGAGTACAGTCTCATTACATCAACGCACCCAGTAGGTACTGTTTATTATATTACAGCCATTCAATAATGATGCAGGAATACCTAATACCAAATTAGAATCCTTGAATCCTTATTTCTCCTTAAGCTAATCTATTCACAGTGAATAAATACTTACACGTCTCACTAGCTGAATAGTTTTGGTCTAACATTGAGTATGGCAAAATCTCCCGAGAGGTAAAACCCCTATGCTCGAAACAAATCTGTCGATTTACCACCAGGATATCAAGTCACATTCTAGGTTTGATATTTTGGTGATCCGCGAGTGATACGTATTCACGAAATGTCTTAGATAGGCCTCTTATTCAAACTCCTAGGGCTCACAGAAATAATATGCTGTGAAAAACAGTATTGATGAAATAGAAGGAGGGTTTGTCAGTACGTGGGTGTACGAGCGAAAGTAAATCATACAGCTCGGGCCGAAAAAAGTATCCAGTTATTTATTTACCGTAGTCTTCTGACGATTATTGTGTTCTGGACATATATTGAGAAGCGTAGCCAGGGGAGAACAGTGGGGGCAAATGCCCCCCCATCCCGTTCCCTATGTTCTGCCACCCAAAGTATGTGAATGTTTCCGCTCTAAAGTCCCAAATACGTGCGTGAATCAATTTCACAACTTCATTATCAACAATAAATTCTACAAGGTCTACAAGTTTGGATTGTATATTACGAGAAAAATAATATAGTACAAGTATGTAACAGTATAATTAATAAACTGCTGAATATATGAGTCGGAGCCCCCTAACCCCCCCCCCCTCTCCCCGGTGCACCCTAGACACGAAACCCTGCTACGCCACTGGATATATTATTTTTAAATGTCATTGGATGCGGCATAGTTTTTCGAAAACCGGAGTCACCTTTCTCTGTTAACTCCTTATCGGGTAACTTCTGGGAGGTATGCATATCTGGGCGGGGAAAGGATAAGAGAATTTAGAAAGGGAATTGTTAATCCTTGCTTCTTTCCTGTCGTTGACACTATTTATTCAATAGTCAGACCACCAGACTAGCTTCCAAAGTTCATATTTTCTTCATTTCTTCGGAAATGAGTGGATGTTATTAGTGAAATTATCATGATCTGCAAAATATGACGGCAAAAATATTTACGCTGTCATAATACTGTAACTATCGAGTTTATACCTTATGTTTAATATAATAAAAATTCTTAAATTAATAATCCATATCATCTCCAAAAATTACGTAGATTCCTTCTGGTACAGTCGGTTGCTTTATATATTTCATTTCCAAAATAAGGTATACTGAGGGTTATTTGACGGTCTTGCGTCGAGTCCGTCCCATGAAATAGGATATTGGGCTTCTAATGCCTCCACAGACTTGGTTTCGATGAATTTCCACTCCTGAACCATAAGTCCCCACAGGTTTTCGATTGGATTTAAATCCGGTGAACATGCCGGCCAAGGTGTTACCACTAATTTCTGATTTCTAAAAAAAAGTCTTTCACAGTTCTGGCCGTATGTATAGGGCAGTTGTCCTGTACAAAATTTGTTTCCCCGTCCGGAGCAACCTCTTTAGAGTACGGTATAAGATTTTCTTCTAAGATCTTAACGTACTCTAGTGCGTTCATTCGATTACACGTCTTCACCAATGGTCCAGGACCAGATGCTGTCATTGCCCCCTAAAAGCTGGCAGTAACACGCTCAGATGTTTTTGTCCTCAAAATGTTGCTGGATTCGTATCTATAAAGACAAAATTAATCGAAGATACATTAAGAAACATATTTTTAGGAGAATTAATCAAACAAAAACATATAAGAAACAATTTTTAATATGTGTGTACAAAGTAATTATTTTCTTTAATTTGGCAGTTTTAAACTAAGCTACTGCCTACTGCTGCGAAACATTAATCAAAATTAGATCGGATAATTTTCAACAATGATTTGCTTTAAATACTGACCACAATTTGATCTCTCTTCGTGGCAGTTTACCGACGCACTTCTAAGTGATAAAAATATATGAATTTATCAAAAATAATTAACTTTATTTGTCTAACTCTTAAGCACTTTGTGATTATGAGGAAAATATTAACAGAAACAGGGGAAGGCGTTGTTTAAGGTAAATCAGATTAAGGCATGAATAAATTCAAGCATATGCAAACGGAAAACTTACCGTGTATTTCGCGGACGCCATAATTGTATTCGGCCGCTGCAATCACTCCTGAATATTTTCTCGTCAGAAAATATGGTGAGGTCCCAAAAAGCTTGAGGCAAATTCATGTAAGCATTAGCAAAATGCAGCCTTGCAATTTTATGGTCTTCAGTCAACGTTGGTTTACGTGCAGGTTCACGGTGCCTGAGTCCTGCTTCATGAAAGCGTCGCCTGACAGTTGAGTAACTGCAATGCAGGCCCAAATTGACACGAGTGCCTTCTGCTCCTTTCAGCGACATAGGGTTATCCATGGTGAACTGAGCAATTTCATCATCAACTGCAGATGACGTGCATCGAGGCCTTCCCGATCTGGGCCTACTCTTCAATTGGTCGTCTCCGCCTTCAGAGCGCTGCGACCACCTCCGTACGGTGTTCCGATGAGCACCCATTCTTCTGGCAATCTCGGAGATTTGCATCCCGACGGCCACCATTCCAACAATCTTGCCTCTGCTAGCGGCAGAGAGCTCGTCAGAAGAATCACGTTCCATTGTGACGGTCTGCGAGCGACTGGCTTTGCGTTCTTCGCACATATTCACGAGTATTCTTTGGTTTACCAATATCCTATTTCATGGGACGGACTCGACCCAAGACCGTCAAATAACCCTCAGTATACCTTATTTTGGAAATGAAATATATAAAGCAACCGACTGTACCAGAAGGAATCTACGTAATTTTTGGAGATGATATGGATTATGAATTTAAGAATTTTTATTATATTAAACATAAGTTATAAACTCGATAGTTACAGTATTATGACAGCGCAAATATTTTTGCCGTCATATTTTGCAGATCATGATAATTTCACTAATAACATCCACTCATTTCCGAAGAAATGAAGAAAATATGAACTTTGGAAGCTAGTCTGGTGGTCTGACTATTGAATAAATAGTGTCAACGACAGGAAAGAAGCAAGGATTAACAATTCCCTTTCTAAATTCTCTTATCCTTTCCCCGCCCAGATATGCATACCTCCCAGAAGTTACCCGATAAGGAGTTAACAGAGAAAGGTGACTCCGGTTTTCGAAAAACTATGCCGCATCCAATGACATTTAAAAATAATATATCCAGTGGCGTAGCAGGGTTTCGTGTCTAGGGTGCACCGGGGAGAGGGGGGGGGGTTAGGGGGCTCCGACTCATATATTCAGCAGTTTATTAATTATACTGTTACATACTTGTACTATATTATTTTTCTCGTAATATACAATCCAAACTTGTAGACCTTGTAGAATTTATTGTTGATAATGAAGTTGTGAAATTGATTCACGCACGTATTTGGGACTTTAGAGCGGAAACATTCACATACTTTGGGTGGCAGAACATAGGGAACGGGATGGGGGGGCATTTGCCCCCACTGTTCTCCCCTGGCTACGCTTCTCAATATATGTCCAGAACACAATAATCGTCAGAAGACTACGGTAAATAAATAACTGGATACTTTTTTCGGCCCGAGCCGTATGATTTACTTTCGCTCGTACACCCACGTACTGACAAACCCTCCTTCTATTTCATCAATACTGTTTTTCACAGCATATTATTTCTGTGAGCCCTAGGAGTTTGAATAAGAGGCCTATCTAAGACATTTCGTGAATACGTATCACTCGCGGATCACCAAAATATCAAACCTAGAATGTGACTTGATATCCTGGTGGTAAATCGACAGATTTGTTTCGAGCATAGGGGTTTTACCTCTCGGGAGATTTTGCCATACTCAATGTTAGACCAAAACTATTCAGCTAGTGAGACGTGTAAGTATTTATTCACTGTGAATAGATTAGCTTAAGGAGAAATAAGGATTCAAGGATTCTAATTTGGTATTAGGTATTCCTGCATCATTATTGAATGGCTGTAATATAATAAACAGTACCTACTGGGTGCGTTGATGTAATGAGACTGTACTCGAGGTTCACTTTCACAGTCATATTGAAATTACTTGAGTGCAAAAGAAAGACAACCACTGAGTTTCGAACCCGGGAATGTTTTAAATACGCCTTTCGAGGCAGTCTTAACCACGCGGCTACCGCGCCGCTTTTACAGAGTGGGTCACTCTTGAGCACAAATGTGGATTTCGAGAACGAAAATCACCCAAGTCGGAGGCCTTATCGTCGCGTCGCAACCGCTTGAGCGCGAATAACCTTCGGTGCATTCCGATGGCGTTTTCCTCTCCCGTGTTTTACTCCGTCCCCGTCGATTCTTCCGTTCAGTAACCCATACCCCACGGTCGTCTCACGACAAGTGAAGCTAGCCCAGCAAAAGACGCAGTCTGCAGGTGGTGCCAATTTTTAAAACCTTTCCGGCCATGCCCCATTCTACGGTGTGTAGAATGGATCAAAGTGGATGCACTCAGACTTATGGAAACCATAGTACAGTTCTGTTCAAAAAAATCGTACCGCCGAAAATTTCCAAGTCATCAGTTTTTGATGATGTGGCATCGTGGCTGAACCACGCCCCCCTGTGACGGAGAACAACAAACTTTCCAAGCGGAACGAGAGCCCTCTCTCCCAGTAGCTGGGGGAGTTGAACCATCCACGGAAGGAAATTTTTCACCTGGGAAAATGATTATTTCCGAGGGGAGGGGTAAGGTTTCTTTTCTTGTGATGTGAAGAAAAGGGAGATCGCGGGGTGGGGGAGCAATAAACCCTCCGAGCGGAACAACTGCCCTCCTTCCGAACTCACTTGCCGAGAGGGAACCTCCACTCGAAGGACGATTTTGAACTGCTAAGGGATTTCTGAGGAGATGGGTTGGATTTCGGACTCCCGTTTGGTTATGCGTGAGCGAGAATGAGTAGATGAACGATCGGTCTGTCGGCCAAAGTCACCAGATATCTCTCGTAATAGAAAGCTACCATGTAGAAGCCAGGACTCAAATATCCATTGAAAGTCTTTATCAGAGTACGGGGAATAATTCCCCTGCAAATTACATATCTTCCATTATTTTTTTCTCTAGAAAAGGCTATTACCGCGAATCGTCGCTCGAAGAGATCGAATCGTGTCGAAGAGAATTTATGAATTATTTTGGATTCGTTAACTCTTAGGTTATTCTTCCGCTCCCTTACGTGAACAATTTAAACGTCTCCCTCCCCGGAGCTCCTTTAGTTTCTTATAAGTATTTTTCATTTATACGCGTATTCATTGACGTAGGAACTTGTCAAAAGTTTGACCTGGAATTATATGGCTGCGCTTCTTTCACTTGAATTTTTTCCATCGATAATAAATAAGAATCAGTATGCATGTCAATTTTCTTTGGATGCAAATAGACCAATGCCATTTAATTATAATGCTGGAATGCCGTGGAAACCAGCTAGGAAATAGGTAAGCTAAAAGCCTGCCTTCATTCAACTATTACTAACCGAATAAAAATGGATGGTTGCTACGCACTGACGAATCGTCATACGGATTCAGCATTTACTTGATTGGTCTGCGGCAGTTTACCCACCTTTTTATATCAACTAACCACTTTCTGCAGTAAAAAGGTCATGACTTAAAAAAATAAATAAAGGAAACGTCCTAAACCTTAAAGTCGCCCGAACCGCCGTCCCATATCCAACCGCCATCAACCAGCATCAGCTGAAAAGACATAGGAAGATGCGCACGCGCGCAGTGAAATATGCCAGCCTGCCTTCACAATACCCCATTTCCTTATAGCATACGTAATTTTTATAGAACAATACATTGAATAATCACATATACGGTATAATGTCATTAGTGAATACATAATATACGCGTACTTGAAGTTCTGCATTGGATAATAAAACGACTGAATTCACAAGAAGGATGAGATGAGTGCGAAAGGTGCATTTTTCAATCTGCACGTCCTTCTTTCTGAGCCCGGATTTTCACGAAATTATTTGCTAAAAGAATTTGTTATTAAAAGCTCATCGTTTTAAAATTAAACAATTGTTTGCGCAGAAATACATCGTTTATAGAAAATGTTTTCCCTTAATGCTTTGCAAGGACAGTTGTGCGCTCAAATTCGTGCCTGACATTATCGGTTACTTCAGAGCAAAATTGGGTGATCAAGTTTCGATCCAGAAAATATTACAACATTTCAAATATAATATAGATTGCGATATCACAAGGACTTCCAGATAACGAAAATGCGTCAAACACTTGAAATTTTTTTACATTAATGAATACGTGTATAAATAAAAATGCTCATAAAAAACGAAAGGAACTCCGGTGATTGAGACCTAAGATTGGCTTTTGTTTTCTGTGGCTGCTTGCATCTGTCGTGTGCGAGGGATCTTGGCGCGCCTGAACTTCGCAGATCTCCGTCTTTCTTCTTACTCACACATCACAACAAAAGAAACCCTAGCCCTCCACTCGAAAATAATCCTTTTCGCAGGCCAAAATTTTTCTTCCGGGGGTGGTTCAAGTCGCGCAGCTACGGGCAGGAAGGGCCGCTTGGAGAGGTTAATGCTCTCTGAGGGGGGCGTGGTTCTGCCAGGTTGCCAGATAGTAAAAAATTTGGGACTTAGAAATTTTCAGCGGTACGATTTTTTTGAACAGAACTGTACATGAGAGATAAATGATAAAACTTAAATTTTGAAATAAAATCTTTATTTCTTTTTAAAACACGATTTATTAAATTACTATTTCTAGAAAGAAGGTTCTACGATGTCTGGAAGACGAGATATCACAAAATTTACAGCCCGCTCCGATTTGAAGATTCATTTTCGAACCCACAGCACCAGTCGATCGCCGAGCTAGAACCCAAACACGCATGCGCAGCTGACTGATCGAGCTTCTCCTCTCTCGAGAGCCGCAATTAGACTCGCCATTCGTTTATTTTGCAAACTAGCGAAATTAAAATGTATGCACTGTAATTTCAACCATTTGCCTATGAAATGACGTAAGTTTTGTTCCTTAATACAGTCGATGGATCTTGTGGCAATTTTTTAAAAAGAAATACTTAACTCCCTTCCTATTAGAGCTAGGACAAAATTATTTTTTACAAGATCCCTAAAAATACCACCAACCAAGATATCTAAACTGTATTTTCATAACTTACAAAATAAAATAGTTATATCAATTGTTTAATGCAAAAAAATGATACTTCGACTAAAGCGTGTTTATATGCATACACGTATTAAAATTTTTTAATTTTTACGACAGATTACTATTATTTAAGGTTGTTGCTATGCATTAAGCTTATATGCCAATCCCTACAAGATTGCTCAAAATATTTTGAGCAGCTGTCAAAGTAAGCGTCTCGTGGGATAAACAATTACATTATCTTATAAACAAACATATATTTTCATTTGATTTTTTCAGGGTATATTTTATATGCCAAGAGCCATATGCTCCATTAATATGAAACCCTTAACTTTATTTTTTATCAAGTTATTAATAATTGAAATTTGGTTAATTTTCGTTGATTATTTAAATATTACACAGTAACAATCACTTTGATTTGATTTTAATGCACCTCATTTTAGAGATCTTTTTAAGAGCTACAAATTTTATTTGAACTTTCTTTTCGTTAAATCAATAGTTTTTGAGATAACTGTAGAAAGACACAGATTTTTCTAAATTTCCGACATATTATTGCTTACCCCCCTTTCTAAATGTACCGTGATTTTTGGTCCAATTTTATATATTCTTAATCCTAAACAAGTAATCTAACTGTTCTTCCATGCGCCAACCTGATATTAATTTTATACACAATCGACCTTTTTTCTAGATTGACCGGACTAATGGGGAAGAAAGCTGTGACACTTTTCCTGCATTCCCTCAATAGTTTCAGAAAATAATTGTGTCATTCGCATCCCGATCATCCATCTCGCGATGTCTCCTTGTTAGCGAAAAGTAAGAGATGAATAGTTCAGTCATATGATGTAAATGACAACTTAATCTACTGACCTGTGTATCTTGTGCAAACAAATGTAGTGTGCAAAACGGCCTAAACAAAGGCAACCATTTTCTAGGCCTGATGCGGGAAAAAATATTTTTTAGTATCTTTCCCGGCGAATCATTTTGTGTCTTAGCAGACGAAGTTATACCCTCGCATATAAGACACAGGCTGATTTTAGAGAAAAAAATAGCAAGAAAATGCTAATAAAGACTACCTATGTATCAATCCTGCGAATATCCTCAGATCATATGATCATACGATCTTCCATTCGCGAGAGAGGTAGTTCAAATTTCTGCCACTAAGCGCTGTGGGTACTATTGGCCCTTTTCAAATTCGTGATACAAAACAATTCGCATAATTTCCACAAGATCCACTTCAGCCATTTCATAATAAACGTGAGATAAAGTTAACCTGCTAGACAATTTTGTGTGATGTTTTTTAACAGTTGAAATATGTGAACAATATTGAATTAGGAATTGTACATTTTTTGTTATCGTGCATAAAATGGTGCAAAATGCAGGAAAACTCGTGTAAATACAGGGTTTAAATACATTGGAATAATAGGATAGTTGACGGGACCCCAAAAAAATGTTTCAAAAAGCGGGAAAATGTAAAATCTGATAACGCAAAAATGGGGTTCTACTGTATATCAAGCAGGCCAGATCTGGCCTGTGGGTTGCCCATGCCTAGCTTAAACGATAAGCTCTGTAACAGAGTTAACACACTGCAGATACATTTGGTGCCAGATTCCTCATATTTTATTTGAATTTTAGAGGCAAAATTAAAGGAATCTCGACCAGTTGATAAACAGAATGGAGTTATGGTGAATAACGGTAAATTTCCTCACTTGAGACAATAAATAAAACATCAGAAAATCGAAAGATATTAGGGCCTCATAAGTTTGGTCAATAACAAATGAAAAATGAGTAAATAACATAAAAATAAAATGAAAATGATGAAATAAATAAACCACCATAATTCTAAATATGTAACCTATGAAAAAATCATTAGACTGCTCATACAACCACAAATAAAAATTATTATCGCGTTACTTACAGCCATCCACTTTGACTTTGCCCCCATTAGCCAAAGCACTTCTGATTTAGGACAGTGAGCCACAGCTCTTTGAAGGAGGGCCTCCAGAGATTCTCTGCTTCCATTTGTTTTCTCAAAATAAGCAGCTCTCAACCATATCGATTTCTTGCTTGGAAACACTGATAAAGCATGGGCATATATAGTCCTGGCACACTCAAACGCTCCTTGACTTGCACACTGCAAAAAAAGGAGTAATGTAGTACATACTTTAAAACAGAAAAAATTCAATATTGGACCTCATAAATGTTTGCACATGAAATTTTCATGGGTTGGCCCCTCTGATGCTTATAGATCTTAGTTTAACAACATTTTATGAGGCACAGTCATTGTGAAAAATACAAAAATGATGATGTAAGTATTTATACACATGGATGGAAAGAAGTATGTAACACCAAAATGAGGAAATTTGACATGAACATTTTAATTGACTTTACTAGGATTTGAACCGTGATCTCCCTAACGCCACACCACTATGTTAGCCAGTTACACAACCAAGCCACTTGTATCATGGCATACTTCAGATCAGGTTACATAATTTTTAAGGCAAATCTCCAAATTTTGGTAGTGATGTTTTTTACATTTTAATGTCAAAGGTTTTCATTGCAGGTTTACAACAAAGCAACAGATTTATTTTTAAATTTGTCGATAATTTTGTCCAAGTAAATCAACTAACCCGTTTTCTTTGAGCAAGACCATTTCATCTACATGCTGATTCTTTAGTCAAGGATAAATAACTCCACATTCTGCCATCAATAAGACTTGTTGCAATAAACAGACAGAGATACCTAATCGATATGAACTAAATTAATCGGACTAATGTGGGTACCAAAAATAAATGCCCAAGATGAAAAAGCATGCCCTCTCCTTTGTGGCAGATCATCATAGATCATAACTCATGAAATGTTGATACTTACTGCCTCTGCATCCTCCATCCAGGTGTGCTTACAGTCTTCATCTTCCACACCCTGACTTATGATGGCACGAACAAGAGCCTTGCAGCACTGCACTGACCCAGACTTTTCAGCCTCGATAGCTTCTTTAAACCAATGTTCTCGATTGATTTCCACCCCATTGGCACTTAATGAGGAAATTGCTGAAAATAAACCAAGGAGCATGCTAGTAAAAGGAGGACTGAAAGCCGTATACCATTCCCCTAGGAGTGGGCTGAACATAAGGTTCTGTCATTTTGCTTTCATAATTCCATCACAGACCAACAGCAATGAAAACGGGTTACAACTGAAGAATGATAAGGAGTGAATAAACTGGGTTGAACACCAGATTAAGATGTGTGGCACAGAAGACATCAAAGGAAATACTCAGTAACAAAGTCACACACTGATGTGTTTATGTGGTAGATAAGAAGGTGCAAATTTGTAACCAAACTACCATAACCAAGTCCGGAAATAAATCACAATTCAAATAAATAGTAGAAATATCATAATAAACTATAATATAACAATAGACAACCAAGGATGCCAAATAAAATTGATATTTACATCGGAGTAGTTCAGTACAACGAAAATACATAAACAGGTAACAATCAGTAACGGGGGACACTTAGAAGATAAAACAGATAACAATCAGGAGAGATAAGTGGAGTTTCTAACATCGAAAAGGCACACGAAGGGAAGAAGTACAAAAAGGCGGTATCAAGGTTACAAAAGAGGGGAAGAAAACTTTATTGAAAGGCCGGGAAGGAATCGGGCAGGAGACCCAAGAGATAAACCAAGACGGCCCATAAATTTGACGATAAGGAATGAGAGAGAACACAGGCCCCTACCCGTAGATGCAGAAGTGAGGAGGAGAATTCCAGACGAATGATAAGTGTAGCCTTTAGGGACAGTAAAGGAAAGAGTGAAAGAAAGAACTATAATAACCTCCATGAAATAAAATAGTTTGTTATCTGAAAAGCAACTTAAATTAACGAGATTGGAGCAGAAGGGTTAAAATTGTAAATTGGGTCCAATATATCACTTAAAAAGTCCTGAATATTGTTGTTGCCTATACAAAGTTTTAATTTCTCATTAAAAAAGTATTATGCTATTTCAATGGCTACATGAAGTGTTTTTATTTGTGTTTGTGTAATAATAACCATTAATACCTTCAGCAAGGAGGTAAGCTTTTCATATTTTGTGTAATAGCGAAGGATTTTGAATTTTATTGCAATAAGAAAGAAAAATGTGACCGGGGAGTAGCTTAAAAATTAAAACTGATATGCAATAGCAAAATAAAAAAATACAATATCAAGGAAATGGGCAGATTTATAGGAAAAAACTATCTACTATCAAAAGCAAAAATTTGTACTTTTCATAAACTTGACCATGGCAGGCTTCACTTTGTAGAACTTCTTCTTTTTCTTTGCAGAACTTGTACTTTTCATAGTACAAAAATATCAATTTTATTTAATATGTATATGATTTTAATGAGCTAAAAAATGAAAAACAAATTTGTGAATCAAAGTTTCAATATGAAAACACAATTGCACCTCTTTCAATGATCTTCTCCACCATGTGATGATTGCCATTTGCCTCTTCTAATTTGGCAGCAGTTGTCCAAATCTGTCGGTCTGTAGGTATGTTCTCACGAGCTTTGTTCAGCACTTTACGGGCATTTTCATATGTTTCTAACCTATTTTCATATTGATCATGAAACATAATGAAAGATATGATTAGTAAAACCATAATGATCAAACGTAATCACAAATAAAATCAAAGGCACACAACATCCTAAAAAAATATTCAAACCCACCGAGCCAATGCAAGCCAAAGATCCACACTAGTAGGACAGCACTCAACAGCACGACTTAACAGAATTCGAGCATCTTCTGCATCCTCAAGCTCTACAGCTGCTTTCCATAAACGTACTGAGTTAGGAATATGCTCTAGAGCCTATAAATAAAAATAATTCCATATAATTACACAGGAACAAATTACAAATAAGTACATATAAAGAACACACTTCAGAAGTGGATAAATGAGAATCAAACCATACAACCCTTTATAAAAACTCTGAAGCCAGAACTTTGGGTTTAGTGACATTTTGGGCCTGTTTACCCCTGCAATTTATAGGTTTTCCACTCTCCTTTAATAGCAATAGCATTTGCTTTTTTAGTATAAATTATTCACTCTTTAAAAAAAATTAGAAATTACATGTACAACTCCTTTTCATAACACCTTGAGTATAAACTCCATTAGCAAAGAATTATTCATATCTATAATAAACAATTATGCCACTACTTCCAACATTTTTTTCATAATTCTGTGGCACATAAAGTGCAACAACAGTCAATCATTTTTGAGTCAATCTTTATTCAGCAAACCAGATATTTTGTAATGAAAGTGAACCACACCTACCTTCCGGTATACTCTTCTCTTGGCCTTGGTTTCCGTTTCAAGGTCAGCAGCTCGAATCCAAACACGCACAGAATTTGGCACATGTCTCACAGCTTGTGCTATGACGGCTCGTGCAGTATCACCAGACTGTAAACGGGCTGCCTCCAGCCACAGATCCTCAGACTTGGGATTGACCTTAAAGGCAAACATATGTCATTCCATTTCAAAGCTCTTGGCTAGGCCACGTGTATCCACAAAGTAAGGATGAGACCACCTCCCACCACAGGTGATATTTGCCCCTTTGGTATTTGTCTTGGGTAGCAAGGCATGGGTGGGTGATGGTCGAGCCATCATTTAGTGTGAGGCAACATTCTATTCTGCTATACTATACCTTAATACTTATACATTATTACTGACTGCATGTGAAGAAATTAGCAAAAACAAGATGTGATACATGCATTTTTGGCAAATAAGAAAAAAATTAAATCAACTATATATTTCAGAGCTTTTATAAACAGCTAAATGAATAATTTTATAGCATGATGTCATCAATTCAATATTAAAGCTTCCTTATCCTGTCTGCATGCTAAGATTATTACATGGTAAATACCAAGTATGTATGTGTAACATGCGATCAACAAACCATGCAGTATTCCGTTATGCATATTGGCAAGTGATAATTATTATGGAGTTTTGAGAATTGACTCCTTTATCTATCAAATAAGGTTGACCTGACAGACAATTATTGGAGCAGCCAGGATAAGTGAATAAGTCTGGGGTCGGAAAATTTTGAGACAAGATTCAACCAGTCTAGATGGAATGCGCTAATCACAGCAAAGCACCTTGAATTGCATTCAAAAGCAGGACACTGGCGTAAAGTGCTCACCATGAGGCAAACACTTGCTCACTAGCAATCATTGGCATATCTAGGGGGGGGTTTGGGGTTGTAACCCCCGATTGATAAAAAAAAACGTTAAAATTGTGTTTAACACATACTAATTTAAATAGTCTCTCTCATGATGCCGATGGATATTCAGTGAACTCCCAATTATCTGTGCACGGATTATCCGTGCATGATTATTTACTCTTCGTCGATATTTTCTGCGGTAAATATAAAAAATTCAATCAAAAAACACATTTGGATTTTAGCAATCTAATACAAGCAAGATGGCCATTGCGACGATTGCGTAAGGCCATTTCTTGCCATTCAAATTCACCATATAAAACCTAATTGTTTTTCTTACTTACTCAAAATGAACATGTTAAGTTTACTTCATTGTTCATCGTCAGTATCTTTCCAACTTTTGAGCTGTGAATACGCACTATCCGGAGCTTTCTCGCTGGTATATTTACAATAATTAATGATTTCGTCCACAATACACTTCATGAGATCCACTGAAAAAACAATTAATGGAAAAATTTAGTATCGCATAATCTTCGCTAGCACTTGCATCTAGAATCTTGGGGATCGCATCCATGAATTCCCGGATTCAGATCCATAGAGTGCCATATGTACTACGGTAATTTCTTCTTCGAATGTGGCAGTAAATCGTGAAGATACAGGTCTGCCGTGTTTTACCATGCGTTGGTCCATCATCTTTGGACGACGGTTTTGCCGGCGTTGCAGTCGTGAAGCGGTCAACCTTACCCCGACTTTCGACTTTGGCAGTCGTGAAGTGGTCGACTCAACGCCGAATTTTGACTGCAACGCCGGCAAAACATTTCGTCCGAAGAAGATGGACCAATGCGGAGTAAAACCAGGAAGACCTGTATCTTCACATCCATTAACCCGCGGAAGCCTACACAAGGCGGTAAATCGTCTTCATCTGATGAACTCGATACTCTCAGGAGTTACTTTGTAAAATTCCATTTTGATAGAAACAAAAACAAACTTTGTAAATTTTACAATCAATTTTATTCACTACAACCGGTTTCGACGCATAGGCGACATCTTCAGGTAAATTTCATGTCAAGTACAGAGTATATATACATGAGCTGGGAGGGTATGGGGGGGGGGGGCGGGAAGGAAAGGAAGGTAGTGACAGGAGGGGGGGGGAGAGGAAAAGACAGTAGGAGAGGGCTTTGGTAGGAGGAAAGGTGGAGTGTGTTTTGGAGGTTGGCGGGGGGGTGGTTTAGGGGAAGGGATAGGGGGGGGGGAAAGAGGAAGGGGCTGCATGGATGGACTTTGGGTAAGCAGTGTGCCTCACTGCAGGTGGGGGGGGGGAAGAAGGAGGTGGGAAGGGTTGGAAATATGGAGAGGTAGCAATTAAGGAAGTGTTTTGAAGGTATGACTAAGATGGGAGGGGTTGCTTAAGGGTCTAGGTAAGGAAAGTGTGACATCTAAGAGGGGTGAATAATTTTCAAAAATATTCTCGTTTAGGAGGTGCTCTTCTTTCAGGAGTTTTCTTATTTCCATCTACTCCAGTGAGTCCATCCTGCGTCCTTTTCTTTCCAGATGAAGAATCTCGGGCACGAAATCACTTTTGTGGTCACATTCCCACAGGTGTTTTGCGAAATGTGGTCTTTCGATCTGTCCAATCTCCAAAACACACTCCACTCCTTCCAAAACCCTCTCCTACTGTCTTTTCCTTTCCCCCCCCCCTCCTGTCACTACCTTCCTTTCCTTCCCCCCCCCCATACCCTCCCAGCTCATGTATATATACTCTGTACTTGACATGAAATTTACCTGAAGATGTCGCCTATGCATCGAAACCGGTCGTAGTGAATAAAATTGATTGTAAAATTTACAAAGTTTGTTTTTGTTTCTATCGTCTTCATCTGAGCTATCTTCAGATTCTGAAGGTGAACTTGGAAAATATTTTTCTTTAGCAGAGGCTCCCACCCAACGTAGATGGTTTAGCAGATTGAGAACTAGAAGCATCTTCCTCTTCCTCCTCATTACCAAAAATTTGCACGCTTTCCCTCTCCTCTCGCTCTATTTCAAACATAGCCATCGCTCAGAATTCTTTTTATTATTTATTTAAATCGATGAATTTTTATGGCGACGTGATCGGGAGGTTAGGGAAAGGATGGATATAAGAGTAATTTTTGGAAAAATTGTCTAAAAATTCACCCCCGCGCTCATTTTCTTTCAGAATTTCTTAAAAACCTTTTGTTGGAATGCTCTTCTTGAAAAATGCGTACGTTCTTCATGTATTTTTGGGTGTAGAATCAATGAATGTCTTAAAAGGGACGGTGGAGAATAAGCCAATGATAATCCAAGGGCAAAATAAAGCCTAAGTTACAAGGATGCCACAAGACAGCCAAAATAAAGCACTGATCAAATACAACTGTTTCAGGCTGGATATGGTGGAAGTTCTCGATATTCATAATAAATAAAGTTGGGCACATGATTATGCCACAGTGTGGTGAAACGCGTCGTGTCAAATAAATAAATCTGTGGAAGATTACCAAGTGTCTTTATTCATTATGAAAAGCACTGATCATTGTAAAAATAATCAGTCCCAACATGCCAAGAGTAATGTCCAAGATGACATGCAGGTCCAGAGATGAATGACCAAACAGAGCTGGGGTCAAAACCGGAAGAGAAATCTAGGAGAGTCCAGAGAGATTAACTATAAATGCACAATGGACTTATTTCCGAAGACAAAGTCCAAACAGCATGCGATGGGTCAAAAAATGAGCAAGAGGAAACGCAGGAAATCAAACTCAAAAGGCTAGTGCAGTAGAAGAAAGTCATCGAGTAGAAGGACACATTGAGAAAAAAATAACGGTAAAGAAGTACGAACAGGCAATAAATCTAGCAGCTGTGGGTAATACAATACTCCAGAAGCTCTGTCGCGAAGCTAGGGGATAACCATGGACCCTCATCAACTAACAAGGCCAACGTGCCTGGTAGAGAGAAATCCTCAAGCTGACAAGCTGTCAGCAGGAGAAAGATAATAGACAAAAGAAAGACCATAAACACGAGCGAGCGCCCTGTGACAGTCAAGATAAATTCTAAGAATCATGTAGAACCCACAAGAGTTCGTCAGAGCCATCGGCGACATAACAAGCCTCTCAGAACACAGTGCAGCGAAGCGAAGTTTTTTTTTACCCCTGAACGTCACTTCCATACTTCAGCCAATGGATCACGGCATCATTGAAAAGGAATTAACGAGTTTGTCTTCTCAGGACGCTAGCCAATGAAGATGATAATTTATTGAAATTTTGGAAGAAAATGACAAAATTGGATGCAATTCACGGTGTGTCACAGGCCTGGTCCTCAGTGAAGCCTGTTACACTAGTTCATTCTTGGAAGAAACTTTTGTTTAACCTCGAAGGTGATTTTTGGGGATTTTCAGAAACTGAATTGCACGACTCCGAGTTGGGGGTTTTAGTGAAAACCATGAAAGATTCAAAAATGTTGATGCGGAGAACTTAGAAGAATGTCTAACGAGAGACGAAAGTGTCCCGGGGTTCCAGAATGTGACTGATAGCGATATTGTTTACGCCACGATTGGACAAGGGGGAGAGGAAGGGAGCGGAGAGAGTTAAAGTAGCGGGGATAAAGACAATGGGGACAGCAAACGCATAAATCACAGCCAGGCGCTCAACTTCCTAAATGCTTAGCTGCAGTATACGGAGTAGTGGGAATACAACTACAATGGCATCATCGCTACTAAAAAGATACGCGGTGGTGTGAAGAAAACTCACAATTAGTCCATGAAACAATGTTAAATAACGGACTATGCGCGCAAATGATATTACATCGTTTTTCTACGTATATTATGAAAATTATAAGAAATAAAAGTGAAAGTTCAGATTATCCGTGTTTTCTGATTATCCGTGCGTCCTCTCCCCATCATTAGCCTGGATAATCGAGAGTTCACTGTAATTAACAATGATAGCTTCTCTTTTTTTCGAATCACATTCTAGTTTAATACTCCAAAAGTTACAAAAATGGATTATCTTTCATCCTCCATACCTCACAACCTTTCATGATAAGGTTACGTGCCGCCTGAACTTTCCCTGTAACTTCCTCCAGCCTAGCTGAGGCAATCCATGCAGGGGGGTGATTGGGATTCGTTTCTCTCACACTCTTCAGCAGAAGTCGAGCCTTCTTGATATCACTGAATAAATAAATAAAACAACATTAAAAACCAGAAGTGTAACAGTATAAGTATTTAAAAAAAATTTAACAAGGCATTGGAAAACAAAAGCATTAAAGAGATAGGAGTTAATGTCAAGGTATAGCAAATATGTACATGATAATTTTTTTTCTGCTGCAGGGCACATATTATTGACTCAGAAATAAAAAAAGAGTACATATTGAGTATTGAACTATGGACACAAGTGAAAGAAACTTACAATGTGAAATAATTACCACGCAAAAGATAAAAAAAATAAATATGATGGCTCAGTAATCATGCTCTTGCAAGGGTGAAAGAGGTTTTGGATGATTTTTTAAGTATTCTCATGACTCTCATGGTAAGAGTTATGTATAATAAAAAATACCAAAATTCATCCAGCTGACTACTAAAAGAAAGAGAATTATTATTTTACAGAAAACAAAACTTGAAGGCAATGGGATATTTATTTCTTAAGTCTTTCACTTGATTTCATACAATATTAGTGACCGAGAAAAACTAAAAACTCACTTGATATCACCTCCATAAGTGGGAATCATTGATTGGAGGTCAGTCAGGTATCCCTTAGGATCTACAACTGTCTGGCCTTCTACAGAATCCGACACTTGGCTTAGTTTAACATTCATTAATGTGTTTCTAGCCTGTCCAATCTTGCACAAATCAAGGTCACCAGTAGGTGTCAGCATTCCTGAAAAAAAACAACCATTAACAATGGGCACGACAATTTGCACAAGGCATTATTTCTGACAATTTTTCCATTTAAACCCACAGAAACCACTGTGTATTTCTCCTTTAAACAAAAAAAATTACCCCTTTAAGACTCCTCTCTACGTTTTTAGGAGGAAACACACACATCCGGGTAAAAAACATTTTTTAAATAGAATACAAAGTGCAGGGTAAGGGCCAAACTGAGGTGTGAATTCTTTCTTCAAAAGCAAACTATTTTCCACACCTTCAACACTATACCTTACCTGGAGTGGTGAGACCAGATGGCGTGACAGTTCCTCCTGCACTCCCTGGGCCAGGAAGATTCGCATCAATTGAAGATGTTGTTTCTCCACCCAAATTACGAGCAAGCACGGAGTCAGGCAGAGGTGTAAATCTGACAAATGGCAAGCAATAACAAAACAGTGAAATTCTGTATCCACTTACTTCCCAATATAATTGTTTCTTAGTTACTGGTGACTCTACTTTCATTCAAAATACAAGGTTATCATTTTGGGAGATGACTGCTAGTGGCAAAAATGATTGAAGACTAGACAGTGGAGGCAGGGTTCAGACCTTTTCCTTTGGGGCATTTGGGCTGCAGGTTTGAGCACTGACTACGTGGATTTTTCACCACGCTTGTATGCTTGTGCATTGTGTAATGAGTCACACGTAATGCCTGTTGTTCACGGTAAAATTTTACATAAAAGAGTTATGTAAAAAATGTTATTGAAATTTTTATGAATCGTACGTAAAACGTACTTGCTTGCTCATGGTAAAACTATTCATAAAACTGCAATGTCCTGCCATCTATGAGACGCTTCGCAAACACGTGAAGTGATAAATGCACTCTCTTTTGGATGACTGTTAGGTTAAAAACTATATGTATTGTTTATTTACTTACTTTATGATCACACTCAACGGTGCTAAGGCTCTAACGCATTCTTCTAACAAGAAGGATACTTCCTCAACGTTCCATGAACTTCCAGCCATGTTTGTTTACTTTTTCCTCGTTTGGCTTCCCATGGATACGAAATTATTATCAACACGATGAGCGGAACGTCTCATTGGTTGCTGCATAAAACGGAAATAGAACCTGTCCTATTCTGTAAAACATTTTATAAAACTAGGTTTTATAAAATGGTTTTATCGTTAGCAAGCTCATTTTTATTAAATTTGTCGATTTTATAAAACTTTTAACCGAAAAATTTACCGTGAGCAACAGGCATAAGAGAAAGAGGGCTATATGGTCCTAATCTTGCTCTAAAGAAAGTTTATATTATTATAGCAGTACCATCACATAACTTGTTTGGCAATGTGAATCATAAGATTATATCTTCTGGGGTGCCTAATTTCACTGGGTTTTTATGTATTGTAGTGTATTTTTTTTGGCAGTGAAATAAGTATCTTTACCTTAAAATATCTTACATCAAAAATTCTGAAATTTCATAATGCCAATGCACAAATGTACTTATTAAGGTAATGACATTTAAAAAAAACTGTAGCTATATCGAACAATACTAAGAAGTTGTACAAGAGTTGGAAGTTTCTGGAGAAAGATTATGATGTGCTTAAAAAAAAAGCCATATACCCAAAAGATAACATACCGGATATATTATAGTTTATACTTGGCATATTATACCACAATGCCCGTGAGCCATCTAATGTATCTACAAGCCTGGGGCATGATCACTGATCGCCATAACACGTGTGCGCTCACATTATCGTTATTGAAAATTGCTTATGAGAGTGAAAACTTGAACATCTCTCTTCAAATTTTATAAGCTTTAAATCACTAGTCTTACTGATGGAGCGTGTTCTTAGGAGAGTAAAAGTGAGCATCACCCTTGTCAAGCAGTTTATGTTTTGGATAATGATAATGACAACATGAAAGAAAGAACCATAATCCCACCCCTGATTACAATTTCAATGAACCCAGGCAAGTTCATAAGTCCATGCAATCAAGAACATATTCATGAAATTGGAACTGGGGCTGTTTTCTGGCCATGCGTTCATGAATGAACCTGCGTGGGTTCACACATTGTTTAACCAAGCCAGACATCTTAGGATTTTGTAAACCAGTGAGATCACACCACACAAGTATTGTAGTTCCACCAGCGAGAGAGATAGCTTTGCATTCGTCACTCTCTCATAGATCTTTAGCAATATAATTGAGCACACCAAGTCAAGAGATAATGACCCCATGAATTTGAATTATCTAATGCAGAATTGCTGCAGATAAATCATTTCCATGTGAACAGATCAAACATCACAGTTTTGAGTGCAGAAATATTTCTGGGAAGCCCACTTAAAATTCAACCAGTACATGGACTCTTTCCAAACAGAAAAAAAAGTTTGCCCACTCACTTTTCAGCTCGCGGATTCCGTATTTTCCTGTTCCTTGCGTCGCCAACCTCTGGAACATTTCTCCATTCATCTTCCGAAACAGAGACCAACCCTCTCTTTAAGTCACTGAATTGCTGTTGAATCTTTGGTCTTTCCTGTCGATATCGCTCCAATTCCTCTGCAAAGATCATGTAACGGCCACTCGATAAACTCTTATCCACATATGGAATATTAACCCTCGTTTGCGGGTTGAACGAAATTAGCTAAGCGATAAAAGCAGGCGTTGGGTGCACATAGACTTTAAATAGTAGGTGGTTCTCATTTCATGAGAACGTAATTCAACAAGTGTCTCACAAGACAAACTCTAATGTAGGTACAGTAAAATTTAAGTACAATAGCAATAAAAAGATTTAACGCCTTAGATGATATTAATTTACCCTTAAGTCGCTTTTCACGGTATTCCTTTCTCTTTTCATCCATTCTTTTGTCGATTGCCTCATATATTGCATCTGCCTCCTCATCATCTTTGTCATATGGGTCCTTACTGAAGAGAGAGCCTCCATATCCTGAGAACTAATTAATTCCCAATGTGAGCAAAAAATTTAGGTGGAAATAGCACGATCATCTAAGTCATAGAATATAATAAAACATCACGAAGAATGAGATCAAATATATATCTAACGTCACTGCAGGCTCTGAAAAGAAAATTACCTCGTCATAATTCGAGTCGTTCAAATCTTCGTCATCGTCATCCTCTTCCTCCTTTGAGTTTTTCTTTCTTTTGTTGGGAGGAGCATGCCGATCATCTCTGGAAAATGAAATGTCTTTCCATGAAGTAACATTTTTTACGGCAAAACTAACAAACCTTATTCAATAATGTAAGCATATACTTACGAAACGTCATTAGCATCACGAGCTGGCCCAATATCAGAACGAGTCGTAAACCCAGTTGCACTGCAAAGAAATATAGTGAATGAACAAAAAAATTAAGCACAGCTGAGGAAAAATACCATGAACATGTATATGTATGCATGTTCATGAAAAATACAATAAATTTTTTCTTTCTTACCCACGACCCACTCCGGCTACATAGCCGAGAGGAGCAGGAACACCGATGAAATGCTTTTTGTTACGATTAACAAGCGCCGCCGGGGGAACTGCCATTTTTAGAAACCGTGTTTACAGCCAAGACACCAATGTTATGATAAAAACTGCTCCATTTCCCAACAAAAACAATGCAGTGGTCTCCCAAACGTCCCAAACCACAAGACGAAAACAATACTTCAACTGTTATTTCATATTCGATCAGTCGACTCGATTACTCGACTTTAGATCGATATTTCGTTGTTCGCGATATGTGTTTTTCGCGGGAGGTTTTGTGGAAGTTCTGCTGCTTCTGTTACAATTGTAAGTATAAATAAACAATATAATTCCCGGAGAAGTAGTTCATATTGGCGTCAATTTGGGAGACATCAGAGCGAATTTTCATCACCATTGTTGCCCTTCCTTTCTTCCGAGTATAATTTTACCACTTGAAAACTGATTAAATATTTATGTACTCTAGTTACAGCCATTTTTAAATAAACCTATACATACGTATATATTCATGCCTGTTTGATTCCAAGAATGTTGAAGCCCGTATACTCTGTTTAATATCTTTGGCAGTATTAGGTTGGTTATGTTGCACGTTATTAGAGCTTTTGTAGATTGTTAAATGTTTTAGTGCTAGAAAGGTGCCATGATGATGACGAGTTTGTCATTCCAAACTTACATTACTAATAATTCAATTGATATTTATTTGGAAAATATACACTTCCGTCACACCAGCGCAAACAATTCTTTTTTCACCCCGTTAAAATTACGTGAAATGAAAGGCCTGCAATTGTTGGTGCAAAACTTTTGAAATGTACCTACTATTTCGATTGATCTTTTTGGTATTACTTCATCGACATTTCCACTTGGGACAGCATCCTCTTCAGGGACTCCACTCCCTTATATCATATACCAATCAAAGGATCTGATTCTAATGACAACATGGCATGTAACAAAGTTTTTTTTCAATGTAATAAAATAAACAGCTTGGAAAGTTAATATTTTGAAATACTATGTATTTTCTTCCCCTAACTATTCTTTTTTCATTTTTGTCTTGGCATCTTGATAATATTCCTATATATTGTGTCAAACAGTTTCATTTCCTTTTAAATTCATCCGTTAACGATTATTTTTTGCTCATTGCTTTTGCTCATTGAAATGGAAATATTTTAATGGAAATTTATTTCTTCTTAGGTTTTAGATATGACCTCCCAGTATATAAAATATGGTCAAAATCCTGACAGAATTCTACAAATTGAGACACTTGTTGATTTGATCTCTAAGGTAATGGTTTTTACCTTTTTTTTAGTAAGTTTAGTTATTTTCATGTTTATCATGGTCTGATTACATGATTTTACTCAGATTGCATCCACCCTCTTGGGTAGCCATTATCCTCTTGTATTTTATGCAGTTCCCCAAATTTTATAATGCTGCGTTGCACATGAATTTTCGAAAAAAATTCAGGCAGTGGTAAAAAATTACTTAAACACGTAAGCCTAAATCACAGGATTATTTTTCCCATATCTTATTTAAGGTATTTTGCCGATGACAGCTTAATAATGGGACATGTGACTTGATCATCTTTCAGGGATAGCAGCAAGTATGGGAATCCCTATCTTTTTTCCCATCATTCAGCCAATCAGAGCACACAGCTGGTGTGGCTTTCAATGATATTTAAATGATAATGCCTCACGAGTGGAAATAATGAGAGAAATTAAAGGCCCTGTGATCACTGAAATGATAGGAGCTCTCATTTTCATTGTCCGTGAAAAGATATTGCTTAAATGATCCCTAAGTAAAAAATGATCATGTAATTCAGGCTTATAAGACTTAATGCTATGGCTGTAAAAACAAGTTGAGAGTTTTCTCAATGCCTGCAGTTTCGTACCACAAATTGTGTACTTAATAACTGAAACCTAGATCTGGCAAAACTGACTTGACCAATTACATGGACTTTCCTTATAGTAAATAATTTATATGGTACCAGTTTTATATAATTATGTGAAAGAATTGTTTGTACTCCTTATGCTGTAATTTTGTCTTTTCTGTACCTTGAACATACATTTAAATGTTTTTGGACTCTGAAGTTAGTATCAGTTAATTTTATTACATAGAAGAAACATTATTCTAACATGATGGGCTTTAGAATGCTTGGCTGAGGAGCACCAGAGGGCCATGGAAATGAAAATTTTCTGCCTCTCCGCAATTACTTAACATGTGTTGCCAAACCAGAACCAAAAATTAAAGTCCTGGCAAGGGAAAATCATTATTTTCCCAGACTCATTAGAGAAACTGTAGTAATAATGAAGAATTCAAAAACATTGGAGGATGGATGCACCCTCTCATTGACGTGTTCATTTTGTCATTGGTTACTCTTCAGAGAAGAGGTGGAGATGATAATTTTGCTACATTCCAATCCATTAATTCTGTATAGTCTGCTGTATCGAAGTTTAAAGTAGGAGTCATAAAGTTTATGATGCTATTACATTTTGAAACAGTCTGCCTGGCTTTTAACACTCTTCTTGGCCCTTGCTCTCTTATGCGCCTCCTCTTATCAAAGACCATGACCACCAGTAGGTTTTCTGAGTGAGCAAAGAGCGAGTTTCGTTCAATTACAGGGAATACCACTTTCTTCTGGTCGTCAGACAACTATCGTGATGTTTCTATAGAAATATATTGCTCTGTACAGATGAATATTAGTCTATTAGAATAAAGTCTGCAATGTACTTACTGCAGTTTATTTCAAGCCAAACCGGCATGTAAGATTTTAAAGTAAATGACACTATGGCTTCCAAGGCATCCGAGGGGTTTTCCACGGTCACGTAGAGACGAAGGACTCCATTTGCACAAGTGAGCCATCTGGCATGTGAAATTGGGCCAGGATCACGCTTTGATAAGTCATTTGGATAGTTGCCACTTTTAATTGCTTGACTTATGTCAAAAAGATATCTTTGGTCCTTGCGTAAATGTTGTCTGTCCACTTCTGGAATTTCACTATCAAATAATTGAAAACTTATTCCTGAGAGATTTTCACAACCAATGATATTCGGCCCAATTGGTCCATTAAATGATCTTGGGCCAGTTGTTTCACCATCCAAATGTTGAAAAAGATGGCAGAAAGTAATTCAATAAAATGCAGTAAACAAACAGTCCACTACAGTGGTCATCTGCGATACACTTCAAGCTGTCTAATAGCACTACCTTTCCATCCAGTATTGGTATTTGTACCATCACAGCCAACCAAATCTAAGCATTGTAGTGAATCTCCTTGTTCAGTAAGACATGATACTATAGAAGCAACAATTTCCTTAGCAGATCCGGAGTTCGGAGACACTTGGCCTAAATTAACTGAGCCAGGTTCTTTTATGATAGAATAGTGTTCCTATCTATGTAATTGTTTGACGAAGCTGTTTAGATTCAATCCTTTCTATAACTAGGTTATCATCCTTCCTTCTGTTAAAATATGTGCTATGTAGTTCATCTGAATCCAGTTGACTGAGCTGTAAATTTTTTCTAGTGCGGCTCTTTTCCCTTTTAATTTTGTATCAGTTAATGACTTGAGAAGCTTCTGTTTCAATTATTACACCAGTGTCTTCAAGCACACTCGATGCTATTCGCTCTTCCACCCGAAGTGGCTGACATCTGGTGGTCAAATTCGTAGGCTTTCGAGAGGGGATAGCCGGGAGGCGATAACGTGCAAGTTGTGCATTCTCAGCTACTCGAAAGGCTGTTTTACTCGATGAAATATTTTGTAAATACGTGATATTATATGTTTGTCTCAACGAAATTAGAGCAGGTTCTATTTTCCGTTCAGGCATTGAGATATTCGCACAAGCGTTCTTACAATTTGCCGCTTTACACGATACCTATATTTTGCCTCATGCAAGAGTCCACGGAAGAGTTTGTGCAAACAAATGTACCGTGTAAAACGGCCTCAAGCCAAGTTGTTCTTGTTAAGAGGCTATATCTTCTTTCTTTCTAAAGAATTTGGTGGATTTTGGAACTGCTATTCTTAAACTATTGGGCTCCTGCGTAATTTATGACCGCTCAATTTGATTTATTTTCTCGGACACTTATAAAATGCCGTCGATGTGAATACGGGCATGGAGGCAATGAAGACGTTTATAAGTCTTGCATTAATCATTAGGCAGAACATCCAGGGTTAATTGTTCGACACTAACACATACCCACCTATATCACACAAAGAAATGTACCTATCCTATCACGATTGCACCCGCCATTATCTATGTGCTTCGGCCGTGGACGTTCCTGTCCTCAATATTGAGTAGCCTCTCCCTACTACTTCACAGAAGATTTGCATCTTAAAATTTAGTTAACATTCTCGCAAATTTTGGATTTTGTTAATCTTACTACGAAGTCCAAGATTTAGAAATTTATGATCCATGCTCAACCAGTCTTGAAAACACGATCATTAAATTAACTTGTTTTTGACAATGCTGATATTAATGTAAGTACCATTGAATACTTCCCACTCTATGGTAGTGGTATTGTTGGAAGCGAACTAGCACTTGTGAAACACCCTTTTTGTTTTCCACGATCCTCCAATGAATGCACCCCTCTGTAATTTCTTCTTCTGACGCTCATGATAGATTTATAAATAAGATATAAACATAGATGAACGGGATAGAGTGATGTGCGGTTTCCTTGCGAAATTTCGGAATTTCCCCAGAAGTTTCCAATTGCTGTAACTTTTGACTATTTGAAGGTAAACTATTAAATGATGTTCCTCATATTACTATGAGCAGTACAATGATCATCGTAGTAGCCTATATTGTGGGTCATCTACTGTAGAATACGGAAACAGCTTACCGAACTTCCTCGTAGAAAGTTGAAAAAATGACTTGTGGCCAACTTTTGATTTGGGACCACTGTGCGGCAGCCTGTACTTCAATATGTATGCACATAGTTTGAAAAAAGTGAGTATACATAAGCCTACTGTATATTTAGTTCATTAGACACACTTTCTTACCATTTATGTATATCAACACTCTATATAGTAATATTAACAATATACAACTCTAGAAAACCGGCCCCGGTGGCGACGGGGTAAAGTCCTCGCCTGCTAAGCTGAGGGTCGCGGGTTCGAGTCCTGCCTGAGTGGATTTTTCACCACTCAGGACATGGATGTATGTGTTAGTCAATTGTTACATGTTAAAAACACCCGATGTAAAAGGCCATATGTGCTGTTTTCGGGGATGTGGAAAATAAATAAAATAAAAAAATAAATAAAAACGAGAAAGAGCGATGTGCGGTTTTCTTACCAGAGTCCGGAATTTCCCCAGACATTTCAAATTATTGTAACTATTGACAAGTTGAAGATAACATTTTACATTATATCTCATTTTAAAGACAACGTTATTTTCTACAACTATGCTCCAGAAGAGTTTGCTGTACAAGTAAAGGCTGAGCAGCTAGAAGGAAACGTTTGACAAAAAACGGGAGGAAATTGAGCGTTTTTCAAATATTTACAATTTTTGCTAGCAAATATCTCGATAACTATGAGGAAAAGAAATAAATGCATAAGAAAATATTTTGTAGTGCATTTAAATAGCTTTAATTTTTAATTCAGTAATATTTTCGCTTCCACGCACCGTTTTCAAGATATGAGCAAAAAACCAAAAAAGTGACATTCTGCGCCTCTCCCTCCCTCCCGCACACCTCCAAGGTCCGGGGACTTTTAGTTTGTATACCACGTTTACCACATATCAACTGAATAGTCTCTGAACTGAACACATCTCTGAAGTTTGGTCTCTATCCTCTTCCATGTCCTCTACAACTCTTTCATTGACTGGACTAGAGTAATTCAAGACGACTGCGCTCTTATGTCGTACTGACATCAATCCCCTCTATATCCGCCATGAAACTTTTCAGTGCTTCTCTCTATAGGCCGGTTTATTTGCCAATAGCAGCAGCTGCATGGTCAGATACCCCGTAGCAATCGCAATGTAAAGATGTATCTTGTAACTTCTCCCTCATTTGACATGGCAATTTCTTCTTCTTAGATCTGCTAGGCTTTTATTGGTCATGGTCATCAGATACTACATTGGCTGTAAAACTCTCCTGTATTTTATCTAAATGCTCAGGATCTTTTATTTCAACTTCAACAGGTTTGGAAGGCCTTTCCAATGTGTAGTTTTGTCTTTCAAGTCTAGTGCTCAGTTTTTCTGTCTCTTTTTAATCTATAGTACCGATTTTTCCCATTCTGTACTTACTCTGGTGGTAGATAAATCTACGCTCAATGACTGGAATTTTGTTGGGTTTTTCACACGTCCAGTTAATCTGAATCAGAAATTCACACAGATATGGAGTATTTTTATAGAAGCAATACAAATTCATTACACATTTGCTGGCTGAGATATCAAACAGTTGAGTTTCTTGTTTTTTTTTTTAATTCTTCAACCTTTTTTATAAAGTTTGGTTTTTCCTTGTCTCGAAACTAACATATCATTAGTTTACAATACTTATCATAGTAGGCATTAATTAGCTGAATGATCCTATAATAAGAAACTGTTGATTGATGCCTTCTCATAAATACATTTTACTTTTTGTGCCACTGCATTGCTGACAGATGAGAAACTTACTTTAATGTTGTTGAGCTTATTGATTACACAAACCTCTCTTCAAGGTGCTTCTTTTTAATTATTTATAGTTATTTAATGATTATATTTTTTTTAGGTTGTGTTTAGCTAGGAAAATCCAAATTCTTCGTAAAACGTAAAAAATATCATTTTAAATTTGGCTCTTATATTAACCACAATGATATAACCAGGAAATTTTTAATAATGTAGCGATGAGAACCTGGAATTATGTTTGAATTTTGACTTTTGTGGACACCCTGATTTACGACACTACAACTACACCCCCCTCCAGCCACCAACCCACTCCGGGGGATTTTTTTCTTTAAAAAAATACGCTACAACATTTACGGCACTACAACTGCACCACCCTCCAATCACCAACCCACTCAGGGAATATTTTTAATATATGGCCATTAACCTCCTTATGCCCATTTCCTCATTTTTCCCCGTTTTTCACCATTGAAAAATGTCAATTTCCATCTTCATGTTTTCTCAAAACTGCATTTTTCCTTTCCTCAACACCCAGAAATGCCTTTTTCGCATTTGAAAATAGCCATTTCCAGGCCGTGCTCTGTCCCGCGAGGGATCATGAGAGGAAAATGCTGGTTGTAGCAATTATTCTCCCGCGGGTGAGTATATCCGTACACGACTAATTTAAGTTTTTTTACTCGTTGGAATCTCTGTGGACTCGTGTTAACAAAGCCGAATGCATTTTTTGTCCGATTGGTTTCATATTTTTTGTGCTACAATGCCTACAATTCAAAGTTGTCCAAGGTCTGGTTTAACTGGGGCATCCAGCGGCCACGTCCAACCGCTGCGTCTGGACGTCGTTGTTGGACGACGCAGCCGGGTTGTTTCATTCAGGCGTCTACGTCCCGATTCCGTGGCTGAGCGATGTGGGAGAATGTGTATTTAGTTTAATTACGAATTTATTATCGGTTTGTGTTTCCTGAGAGCGAGTTGATGTTGAGGTGAAGTGGATGGTGACGATTTAGTTTTGTTGCTTTTGTTAGAAGACGAAGAAGAGGACGACCAAATGTTGCAAGTAGTTTTACAGAAAGAGCTGGAAAGGACGCTTAATATAAAACGCGGAGAGAGGCGAGCAGAAATATTACCGAAAATTGGGAATGCCCGACTAGGCATCCGCGTCTCGACTGCTCTCGAAGCAGTAGAGATGCAGACATAGAGCGTCAGCAGTCGAACGCGACGACCGAGATGTCTCTGTGAAATCAAGCCCATTTGATGTATATTGGATGAGTACGGCAGTGAATTCCGACTGCTGGACATGGATGCCGGATGTGGCCACGTGACACCCCAGTGAAACCACGCCTTTACTATTGTAGCATTGAAAAATGAGTTATCGTTCAGGTTATTCACATTCAGTGCATAGTGTATTCGACAAAGATGATTAATTACATGTTTAACTCTGACAAGGAGCGCCTAAAAACATTGCTGTGATCCATCACTATTCGTAGAAACGAGTAACTTCTTCAAGTCGGGACCAAGACCCGTGGTTCGTAATTTCAAAACTTTGTTATTTCATAATATCGCATACTGTTACATAAACTTAGATATCCTTTTGGTAGGGACTGTAGATTTTGCTTCGTAAAATCAAAATTTCGTAATTTCGAGTTTCGTATTTTCGACTTTCTACTGTAGTCCATATCCCTCTACTGGTATTTCTAAAACCATCGCAATATGGCGTCAAAATGTCTTGAAAATATCTCCATTTTCGTCGTTTTCCATCTTTCATTACTCCAAAACTAAGTATCCCACGTCTTTCTTTTTTACATTTCCTAAATGCTCATTCCTTTCAGTATCCTATGCCATTTCTCTCTTTTCCATCAGTTCCCTACGTTTCTGTCAGAAAATTTTCTTACTCACTGGACCCTTCGATACATGTACCTGGAGAGGTTCCACATACTTAAGCCTGAAGCGATTACTACCATTTTATGACGTTTAATCCACAAAGTTGCATTTCATTACTTTTTGGCAAAAACTGGCTATTTCATGATAAAAACCTATGACTATGAAGTTTATGACTTATTCCTGTCTCTGGTTATCACTCAAGTTCTCAATCATGTAAAATTGCCAATGAGGAGTCAAATGGCAGTTTAGTTGTATAATAGTCATTGGAGTAAAAGTTACTAAAGGCATCCAAGAAATTCCTTTCACTGTATTCACCCAATGTAAAAAAAAACTTATGGGCAGAGGTGTGATTCTGGAGATGACTGTATACATAAACCATTTGGAAGGATTTAAAAAAGCATGTATCATAGTCACATTAGATAAATGTACATATAACTGTGCACATCTCATTATACATAAACAACATTATTAGGAATGAAAATGGCCGCATATTAACTGCACAGAAATTGTACTGCCACCCAGAATGTACAGCCAATGTTGTAATGCCATAGCATGCTGTGTGCTGCTAATTACTCTATAACCAAGATAGTTAAATTTGTGGGTTTTGCTCCAGCTATGGAATAATTGGGGTGAGATATGCAAGGTGATTGGAATAATAGTTCCCTAATACTGGCATGGGTTCAGGCCAGTATTAGGGAATGTGGGTTCAATTCCCTGAAATCTGTCATTGGTAGTCCAATCCCTGCTTCTGATGAGGATCAAGCGTAGCACTCCATCCATATGATGGAATACTATACTATAATTCTAAGTGAGTTCAGAAAGAGCTGGCAAATGCTTGTGATCATGCTTCTTTCCTTGCTATTAAGCTCTTTGTTCTTTGATACATTGAGCCTGAACCCTTTCCGTGCTATTCACGCACATATGTGTTTGGGTGGAGCAGTGCCATCAGCACTACGCATGTGCTTATGCATTTTACGTGCAAAGGAGTTTAAATACCAACACAAAAGTTTGTGCGCTATGGTGAGCGCTCTCTGGGAAGAAGCTTAGCAGTGAAAAGGTTAATAACAATGCTACATTCTGTGTAGCTTGTGAAGAGCCACTCTACTTGCCATGACAACTGTCAATGCTACCTCAGTGTTTTCACCTAAACAGGATAGTACATATATTTTGCTATTTTCTTTCAGCCTGATGAAGTGTTGCCATCAAGCATATTTATTTATGGCCATAGTTGCTCAGGAAAGTCTTATGTTGTTACCAGTTTATTGGAGGACCTCAAGTTGTCTTACGTTCGTTTTAACTGTGTGGAATTTTTTTCAATCAAAGTTCTGCTGGAGTCAATTTTGAAAACATATTCAGGTGAGGGACATGTTGGTGCATGTTTATTGTATCATCCTTTGATGATTGATTTTTTTGCTTTATAACTTTTTGCACTTAAACATCCTTCATTGACATATTTGATTTTACCATTAATGTGTCTGATACTCAAATTTCTGATTTGAATGCAATTTGTCCAATTATTTTTACAGAAAGCTCCTCTGCCCATGGCAAAAATTATAAAGGAAATGATGCCCAAGAAACATGTGAAAATATGATGGAATTAGTGAATAAGTTGAGATTAAAATCTCAAGGCATGGATGAAAGGAAGAAGTTATTCATCGTAAGTTTTAAATGGCATGACATATTATCATACTAACGTGTAAAAATGTGATGATTTCTGTGTGTTTGTTACTCAATCCCTCAAAAACGGGGGAACCAATGGTTGCTATTCTGAATCTGAGGGTGCTGTTTCTGGAAGATGCTATTCCTCGCTTCACAATAGCGTACACCATGATTCTGAATCTTGGTATGATATCCGAGGCATCGGTTTCGAGATGCTATTTCAAGTCCCGCCCCTTCCTGTATGAAAACATTCCGGTACAGTAATGAAAATTCAGACAGGCAATGATGAGTGATGTTTACATTCTTAGTAATCAGCTGGAAGGACCTTCGCCATGGATGCCGTGAGTCTGGGTGCATGAAAATATGTGTTCAATAAATTATCTTCCTAAATATGATTCACATTTACCTTCGAATACGATTATTATAATGCACTTTCGATGCAGACACAGTTGCCTTAGTTGCTCTCCGTCTCTCATTTATCGCAAATGTTGGCTATAATTAGGAGCTGTCCATAAATGATGTCACACAATTTTGGACCAAACTAGACCCCCTCCCCCCCTGTCACAGTTAGTACAAATAGTGTCAACCGCCCCTTTAAAGATGCCACAAATATGAAAAAAACTTCTACTCCCCTCCACAGTCCGATTAACCCCTTCCCTGACAAGGACGAGTTAACTCGTCCTAACCAGGTGTGTCAAATCGCGTCAGGGACGAGTTAACTCGTCCAAGGCCGCTCTTTCGACTTCCTAGCTTCCGAAGACGAATAATCTCGTCCCCTTCGTAGAAATTCTATATCTAGGCAGCAGATGGCGTTTGCGAACACACTGGCTCATTTTTAGCCAGTTATTGAGACTTATTTCGTTGCATTAGCGTATGGAATTGCGTCATAATTTTCGTAATTTTACCTTGGTATTGGGACTATTACACGTGAGATTTAGCGTATTATCTGCTCTTGTTTTAGATAAATTTATCTGGTATCGAATTCATACATATAGGCGTAATATCAATGCATGTATACCGCATTCAAATGTTATTACATTTACAAAAATATTGCATTTGTTTTTATTTTTGGGTTCAAAACGCTAAATATAATTTATTCCGACATTCATGGCGACTGGCCGGATGCAAAAATAACAGTCGCGCGATATACACTCGTAATGGTGATACTATGTATTAGGAAAAATAAAATTAACCCCTGACAATCGCTTCTAAACAATACATTACGTACCTACCTACCCGTAAACTGCACCACAGGCGTGTGGCAGGGGGTGTTATGCAACCAGCCATATAAAAAGCGAATACAGGATAAAGGAATATTCGGATAAAGCTATGACTAGTGAAGTGTGTTTTCGCATGGTTAGTCTAGATATATTCATGCTCTAGTAATACATTGTGTGGGAGTAGAAAGAATCGTTGAACTTATGCATACCTATTACAGCAAATTTCTCAAATACTTAGCCTTCCTTTCCTGTCCTTCGAATGGCAGTAAAATAAAATCTGCCGTGTTGACGTGAAACTCGTGATTTCTCAGACCTTTCAGTCTCTTGTGGCTTCCACTTACGCAACAAAAGGCTTTTAGAGGTTGAGATTTAGACGATGATAGTCATGTTATATCCAACCCCCGTAAATGTAATTTTTCGGGAAAAATCGGAAGAAATCTCTCGACAGCATGTAGTTCAAAAAATATTCAGAAAAGTCGCAGTGGCTTGTTCTCCCGTTCATTACATTGCGTACAGGTTTCCTCTCGCACTCACTTACTTCGCTGCAGCTCTCTTTCTTCCAAGGTCACCCGGGAAAAAAGGGACAATAGATAAGGGGCGCCCCGCCAAGAGTGCATTGTCCGTCTGAGAAGCCCCAGGAAAATGGTTGGGCGTGCGGTCGCTTTCCGAACCTGCTTGATGCCTGTCATAATAGGGCCATAATTTCTTCACTCAAGTGGGACAGCGGACCCTTATGAATGGGAAAGATCTTCTGTGGAAAAGAATGCCTTCATCCTCATTGCTTTACGACCTCATGTGCTTGTTTTGCGGTAATCTTTGAAAGCGAAGAATACGCACATAAGGAAAAGGCATATTTTCCCTCAGACGTGCATTTAGCAAGACTTTGAGCAGGAAGACTCCGCCTTTGTTATTATTCCCCCTGATTTCTATCTTTCTCGATACCCCTCCCTTCTCTCTAAATCTCACCGATTTGTCTTATCCTCTTCGGGAAGTTATGGTATACAAGCTTATGTCAATATCTCCGTGGATATTCCAAATGTACCCCTGAAATTCTTTTACCTTTATCAAAGGATGTCGACATAAAATCATTTCAATTTATCCTAAATTTTCAACGGAGACATACGTTAGTACTTCACTCTCCTCCTGAGCATTCATGTCAAGTGTCCCTTCTCCATCAACGTTTCACAGAAATCCGTTTTTATGCGATTAGAGGTCGAGAGCAATTTTCGGTTACCTCAGTGTTTTTTTACTGTTTTGCTTTATTCATTCTGCAACAGAAAGTGAGAGTGAAAGGGTGTTGCGGTGGAAAAAGAAAATTTAGAAACTTCGGGATCTGAATCGAGCTTCTCCGAGCACACCATATTAGATGCCGAGTGCGAAGGTGAGCCTATTGAAGACGACCAATGGAGAGAAATGAAAAGTAGCGAAGCTCCCCCTCCTGCACCCGCAAGGTTCAATTTTGAAAGTGCTTCATGAAGAGTTCATTCATGATCTCAAGATCTCAGAGCTTCATGATCATTCAAGTTCAAGAAGATGGTGGTGTACTCCAGTTTTTTCAACTGTTCTTCGGCTATGAATTTATATAACTAATTACTGATGAGAAAAATTGGTATGCTGATCACTGTCTTCATGAAAAACGCTCTGGTTCCAGAGAACAATGGCGTGGAGTGCTCCCGAAATACGAGTTTTCTTGGCGCTAATAATGCTGCAGATAAGCCTGACAAAGAGTATTTTTGGACCACACGGTGGATTCTGTGTACGCCGTTTTTTGGGAAACGATGCCATTCGCCGATTTGCAAAAAAATCTGGAAAAATTTACACTTCACAAAAATGAGGAATATGTCGCAGAAATACGTACTAATCCAAAACTGAATAAGATTTGAAAAATCAACCAAATTTTGAACAGTTGGACGGAAGTCATATTTGAATAATAGACTTGACCTCATCGAAAAAAATTATTGAGGAGTACATCCCCAATTTTTGGCTCATGAAGTGGGTAGGCCACCCGCAACACATCACCCTCTCCGCCCCTTAGAAATGCACTTTCCTGAGCTGATCCTAGCCACTAATAAGAAGGCAAGCCCAACACGCAAGTGCTTTTTACGTACTAGAAATCGAGATTTGCACGGGAAAATTATTCGAAGGGAAAGCAGATATTTTTGCCCAGATTGCGATGTAACTCTGTGGTTGTAACGCTCTCTCTCACCATGTTTTAGGACTTACCACACAAAAAAATCTGAAAATAATTAAAAATGTACTAATCGTTTTGGATATATGTTAGGGTTGTAGAATTTTCAATAAAAATATAGATATTTTGGCTTAAATACTTGTTCTAGCTGAGGTAGAAGTGAATCTCTCTCACTTTAGACAATTTATAACAATAAGGGTTTAAATTGAAATTATTAATAAATAAAAGCTCAATGCTCAAAATAAACTTGTTTTCCCATCATTATAACATATAAATAATTAAAAAATGCAATAAAAAATATGATCCTTTTTGGAACCATTTCCTCAAAAAAATTCGTCAGGGAAGGGGTTAAAAATAAGACATAATACAGTCAAATCTCTTTAGAACGAACCTCTATAGAAGACAAGTTCTCTGTACAATGAAAAAAAGTTTAAAATGGGTCATAACTTCTGTGCAAGGGAAACCTCTGTATAACAAAAACCTCTGTACAACAAAATTTTTTCTTGGTCCCTAGAATTTCGTTTTAAAGAGGTTTGACTGTATACAGTGGAAGTGTGGGTGTCACATGAAGCATAGCCCCCTGACTCCCCCCTGTCACACATTGTCACAAGGTGGTGCTCCCCCCCCCCAATCGTGTGGACGTCATTTATGGACAGCCCCTTAGTGCAGAACTCTTCTTAATTCTCTATTGAGATGTTTGTCATTAATAAAATGATCTATACATTGTTGTCAACGTTTTGTGTGTTATTATACTTATTAGAACTAGGAAAATCATACATGAGGATCAGTGAATGTAACAATTTCGTAACCTCTCGACAGTGATGTATATTGTATGCCCATAAATTTGTGTCTTTTGATGTCGGTGTACCATTTTGAAAGAAATATATCAATGTGAGTTGTTAGCAAAAGAATCATAAGAATATTTTACCGTTTGTTCTTGATCATACATGTTAAATCTTGTGGGCTGCTTGTGTTGGGCTACAGGCTAGGGTAACGAGACTTAAACTGTGTATATCACGTATGAAACAAACATAGCATTATTAATATCTGTTACTTTGCCCAAGAGCGCATATGTTGACTAATTGACTTTGCCATAGCGTTTATTTGTATGTACACAATAACTTGAATGTTGACAGGCCTATATTATATAGTATAGTAATACGATGTCTACTGACTAATTTTCTTAGTAATTTGCCTTCTATCTTCATCGCTGGGTAGTAATATCTTCACGGTATTCTTTCATTTGAAGTTTTAAAGTGATATTTTTTGTTACATTTATCAACTGAGATATTGCTTTTGTTAATGAAATTTCCTTAGAAAATTCAATTGACCTTTAGTGTTAAACATTTACAAATAACGGTTAGCATGCTGAGAGAACAAAATTATATTATCTGTATTTACAGCTCACCTAAAAAAAAGTACTGTTTTCATGTATGTGTATGGTTATAACTTTACCATTTGAAGTTCGCAAATCATTCGATGGAGCAGCCCAGTTGGATATATGAGAAGTGGATAATTGCATGCGTGAGCATATTCGATCCATAAGCAAAATGATGTGATGGTTTATTGGAAATATATCTGGGTGTTTCGTGGCGAAGCATCGCAAGGAAAATTTTGTGGGCCCGAATGGGAATGTGATGATGGAATATATGTGTGTGTGCGAAATGGGCAGTATATACTTGACCCTTTGAGTGCCAGGCAAAAATCCATAAAGGTACCTTAAAAGTGCCAAGGTTTTTTTATGAAAATTGCAGACTTTCAATAAAATGTCATTTAAAAGAATAATTTTTTTAGAAATTAGTGAAATTTGGACAGTGTATAGATAACATATCCCTATATGATATTGTTGACCATTTTTTAAATTTATTAGCCATGGAAAAAATATTCAATTAGTTAAACATTATAATTGTTATCGCAAAATTTATTGCCATTATTTAAAAGCAATATTGTAAACTTTTACGTGTACTATTTAATAAGATTTATACATATTTTCAAAGAATACTTATTGATTTAATCAAAGACAAGAATTTTTAACTGCTTTGTCACTATTATTTGTTGAAAACAATGATTATCTAAAGAGCAAAATTTATGATCTCTCCAAGATTCAACCCAATGCTTTTGAAAAATGAATATTATAAATCAGACGAATGGTAATTTGACATTGAATACTCACTAGCTCAAATATATAATATAAATGTTCAGAAAGGTTTTTGAAAACATAAAACTAATTGTTTATGCAATTATGCAATGTTATAATTTTTATAACAATTACTGAATGTTTAATGAAATAATGATCACAACTGATTTGTTCACATTTTTGTGTGTTATGCAAGCGTTTTACATTTACTTAACAAAATTAAACTATTATCCTAATCAAATTTGGAATTTATCAAAAGAAAAATATAACAAAATCATTAATCCAAATTCTCACGTAGAAATCATGTCAAATTTACAAGTACAGTACAGGACCTCAAATCTGGAAAGCATGGGACCGAGTGATTTCTGGGTTTTGGAGTTTTCTGTATTTTGGGTCCTCATTAAGATTAAGGAATTTCATTCATCTTAAAAGGTCTAAATTGAGGTATAACACCCGACAAGCAAATTTACGTCAGTAAGATCACGTAAATCTAACAAGAATCGTCTCCAATAGTTCCACGACTGGAAGCGATAGTGGCACTGCGTGGCGGTAGAACGAAAAATCATGTGGAGGGAGTTTGAAAATTTAGCTTCAAATCTTGCGGATTTTGGGTTTTCCGAATTTTGGGATTACGAATTTGAGGTCCTCAACTGTACAAAGAGAAAAACTTCGTCTACTTATAGCATACATTTTTTTTATTTTGCAATGATGATATTTTATTGGCATGGTCCAAAATGGGCTGGAACTTAGAGGATAGGTCACACTACAGGGAACTTTCGAATTATCAACAGGATGGAAAACTTGGAGCAAAATTTGAAATTGGTTACGGGAAAACATGTTTCTGAACATGGTGTCTCCAAGCATTTACTGTTGGACTAGTAACTAGAAATGCTGGGCTTAGTAACTATCCCCTTATTCAAAATTCTAGCAAGAAATGCTTTATGCTCTTGCCACAGTCGCCGGCTTCCAAAGTCATGCTCTTGAATTTGGGTGAGATGGTCTTGTGGGAGTGGAGATACTGCTCTGCACATCTGTTTATTTCAGTGACCATTATCCTCAGGAGAGTATTGGGGAAAAAAAGTCGAAAGAACATTTTTAAGCTGTATAATTCCTCTGAACAGTCTGCTAAGCCAAATTGCCTCTTTGGCCCATTCATTTGCTGCGATGATCTCTGCTTCAGTTGTCGAAGTTGCTACGACAGCTTGTCGTTGACTCATCCATGAAGAGGAGGGGCGAAGATCTTGTCTGTGCAGTCTGTCTGAAACAATGCAGTTTTACTTATGTCAAACCAATTTGGCGTAGAGCCTTTATCAAAAGCAACGCGTTCCAAACATTCCTTGAAGGAGAAACGAAAAATTGAGATTCCTAAGCCAAATTTAATTAAAATTTACAACAGATATATGGGTGGAGTGGATCAAATGGATAACCATATTTTCAATTATCAGATGGGTACGCGCGGTAAAAAATGGTATTTTCTCTTGGACCATAGATGTTTGCGTAAACAATGCATGGCTCGTCAGTAGATCGTTAAGGTGTAGGTGGGATAAGCTAGAGTTTTTACGACAGGTTGTTGATTCACTCTGCAAAACCTATGGTATGTACAAAGCAAAAAGTCACTGGTCCATTAAAAAAAAAGGAGAGTAAGTCAGTATCAGAGAGAGTTGGGGAGGCATTTAGTGGTAACTGGTCAACCAAGAAGAAACTGTGTTAATTTGAAAAACAAAACTGTAACTGCATGTAAAACGTGCAATGTCCCCTTACATGATAAATGCTTCATTCCATTCCACAGTTGAATTATTATTATAAATACGTGTTAATATTTAAAAATTGGAGAAAAGGAATAAAGCCCTTATTTAGAAAAGATAATTTTAAAATGAGGTATGTTATTTGTAAGAAAGAGAAAGATATTGGGGAAAAGTGGGAGTTGACGAGTACATTTATGTCCCATTATCCCAAGTGGTCATTTTCGACCTCACCAGATAAACAATTTTAACAGTTAAAATTTAAAATCTTCAGAGTTTATTTACCACTTGTGTAACATTTAAATACATAATTATCTTCCTGTACTCCAAAAACACAATTTTGGAGTTTTGGGCATATGAAGATCTTGTCGCCCCTCCTGCATACCTAACGATGACTCCAGAGGTTGAACGACCCGTCGACATGCATCCTCCAAAATCTGCATCGCTGTAGACGTCCAGAAAACCCTCATCCACATTGCTTCGATAGACTATCCCCAGATCCAATGTCCCTGCTATGTATCTGAAAACTCTCTTGACTCGTATCACATCTTCTTGAGTTGGATTTTCGTGTGTCCTCGAAAGGAATCCGACACTGTAAGCCAGGTCTGGTCTTGTGCCAAGCATCAAATACATTAGAGCTCCAACCTGTAGGGAAACCTTGGTGCCTCATTATCTTTCCTTGGTGTGGAAATTTCTGCACCTTTAAGCATTGGGGTTGAAACTGGTCTACATTCTGAAAAATTGAAGCGTTCTAAAATTTTCTTTGCATATGCTTTCTGACTTATCTTAATGAACCTCTCTTCTCGCTGAATTTCAAGGCCCAGAAAATTGCTTTCTCGCTTTGCAACGATTTTGAACTCTGTCTTCAACTCTTCAATGAAATCTTCCATCTCTTGTAGATCGGTTGCTGCAATCAAGCCATCATCTACATAGATCACAAGTATGAGCTTCCTACCATTCCTCTCTCGAATGTATAAACATGGATCAGCATCGCTGGCTTTGAACCCATGTTGCTTCAAGAATGCTCCAAGTCGTTTATTCCAGCATCTAGGTGCTTGCTTAAGTCCATAAAGACTTCTCTTCAGCTGACAAACCTTGCTGGTTCCATCTTCTTATCCTTGAGGCTGCTTCATGAAAATTGTTTCTTCAAGTTCTCCGTAAAGGAATGCTGTTGACACATCGAATTTTGTCAGGTGCATCTTCTTACTTGCTGCAATGCTGAGTATTGATATTATCGTTCCCATCTTAGCCACCAGACTGAAGGTCTCGCTGTAATCAATGTCGTGACGCTGACTGAAACCCTTAACAATCAATCTCCCCTTGTACTTGTCAATGCTGCCGTCTGGATTTTTCTTGAGTCGAAAGACCCATTTACATGGAATTGCCTTTGCACTTGGTGGAAGCTCTGTCAAAATCCAGGTTTGATTCTCTTTCAATGAAGCAATTTCACGATCCATGGCTTTCTTCCACTTGACTGAATCCTCGCTTCTCAGCACATCTTTAAAGGTCTCAGGATCATACATCACTTGATTCAAAAACTCCTCCACTCTCATGACATAATCTTCAAGATGTTTCGGTCTCTTCAAGGTTGATCGATTTCTCAGAATTCTTCCAGATGAGTGCTCGGAGTTTTCTTCCTCATCTGTATCTGACTCACCTTCACCAAGTGATTCTACATCACTAATTGGTGATTCTTTCTCAATGTCAATCTATGGCTCTTCTTCCTTCTCCTTTTCGTCAAATTCGTCTCTATGCCCGATATCTTTCAATGGTAGCTTGACTTCGTCCTTACATTCTTTAATTCTCTCTTGGAATTGAACATCTCTTGACAGGATAACTCTGTGGTTAGTTGGAATGTAAACTCTGTATGGCTCATCTCCGTCATATCCTACTAGGAATCCTTTCACTGCCTTCTTGTCCATCTTCCTCTTTTCGGATGAAATGTAGCAGGAAGATCCAATGATACGCAGATGTTTGATTCTCGGTTTCTTTCCCATCCACAGTTCATAAGGACTGACTCCATCTTCCGACGATTTTCCTGTTCTGTTAAGAATGTAAATGGCTGTTGTCACTAGCTCTGCCCATATTGCATCTGTAAATTCAACTTCACTGTTTGAGTACTTGAAGGTCCTTGCCATCTCAAGGATTGTTCGATTCTCTTGCTCACTGCTGCCATTCTGCTGAGGTGTGTATGGCGCTGTCAGTCTCTGTGTGATTCCGCTCTCTGCTAGAATGCGCTTAATCTCTTCACAGTCGAATTCTCCTCCATTGTCACTGATTAAATCTTTAATGTTATGCCCAAGTGTCTTTGCATGTGCTAAGACCTGTTTTAACACAATTTTGACATCTGACTTTTGTTTAATTACGAAGCCATAACAAAACTTTGTGTAGCTATCCTTGAACACAACTAGAAATCGTTTTTTTGCTGAAGGATTCGCAAAATGGGCCTACAACATCAGAGAAAAAAAGTTCTCCAGGTCTTGTTGCCTTTCTCCTAGTGCCAAACGGTAAGCGATGTGACTTGCCAAAAGTGCAGGGCTCACAAAATTCTCTCGCCATCTTCACAATGATACCCAACTCTCTCTTGAGCATCTCTCTCACATGTCGCTTGTCTTGGTGTCCCCATCTCTCGTGATACAGCTGCAGTGTCAAATTTTCTGCTTCAACAATCTTGACCCTTTCTTTTTTCTCGGGAACAACTGGTTCAATGGCTGCCTCGTACAGAGTTCCGCCTTTCTCGCGACTTCTGCACAGTACTACGTTTCCATTGACTTCCAGCCAGCACTTAGTTGTCGTGGAATGGAATTCGCTATTTTCATTCCTATCTTGAGCAGCTAAAACAGAAAACAAGTTTCTCGAAATATTTGGAATGTACCAGGTGTCTCTTAGTGTCATCTTCAAGGTCTTTTCTTCAGTGAATGATAAAATTTCAATGGTGCCCTTCCCAATGGCCTTGAGAGCTTCTTTTCCAGTGGCCTTGATGATGCAGGGACTTTGAAACTCCTGGAACTCGACAAACAGATCTGGACAATGTGTCACATGCTTCATTGCTCCGTTGTCGATCCACCATCCTGAGGAGACCGTCTCGACTTGAAAAACATCTTCACTGATTGCACCCAGGGCTACATTGGTTTCCACAGCGTTGCTCAGAGGGGTGCTCTTCTTTGGTCGTCCATCAGCAATCCACTTCTTGCATGAAATTACCCACTGCCCTTTCTTCTTGCAGTAATTACAAGTGTCATTTCCTTTTGACCTCTTCTGACCTTGACTTGACCTTGGTTTTCCGCTCTTCACGAATAATGCTTCTCCAGCAGTGTCTCCCTCTGTGCTAGCGCTCTTTCTAAAATTTCACTCGTACATACATAATTGGGTGATTAGCTCTTCAAAAGTCTTTTCTTCATCTTTCGACAATAACATCCAGCTGGATCTGAAATTCTCTAATTCACTTGGTAAAATTTGCAAGACTTAACTTACTAAAATCAGGTCTGGAGGCGCATTTTCATTTTTGGCTTTCAAGCCATTATTTAGCTCGAACCACAAATTTTTTAACCTCGTGGCATGAGTCGAAACATCATCTCCATTAATCCAGCTAAATGCACAAAACTCAATGCATATTTTGAACAGCTGGTCTTTGGATGACGCCTTGAAATTTAACTTTCATGCCTCCCACGCCTTTCGCGCTGTCTCTTTATCCATGATTTTCTCATAAATTGCATCAGTCACCAAACTCGAAATTATTGACTTTGCGTAACTATTTGCCTTACGGAATAATTCACTGACCTTCTTGTGCTCTTTGATTTCATCTTCAGTAGCATTAGGCGACAGAGGCTCGGATTTCACCAATTTTCCATCAATTGCATCTAGAGCTCCTTCGTGGTAATCCAACAAGTCCCACAATTTCCTCTTCCAAATTGGCCAGTCCGCCTCTCCAGCCAGGGATTTGATGTGCTTCGCCAAATCCATTCTTGAAGAACGCTGAATTGACGAGACTCCATAGCAAACTTTAACTCGACGTAATTATCTCAATCTCGCTTGCAACTCCCTATTTACTTAAAAGCAACTTGCGTGAGCAGGGCGGTCTGAGCCCATAACCTATTGAAGTAAATATCCTTTTTTGTCTTTAATTTATTTAATAACATTTCGATAAGTCTTTTTTTTAGCTGCTGATGCTTTTTTTAGGTTACCTTTGTTAACTCTTAGTTACATACATCCTACAAAAAACGATCTTATAAAAACCGGCATCGCAGCACCATCTCTGGATCAAACTACGAACTAGGAAATTCAACTTGATTTTAACATTATAACTTCAACACACAAGTGGCCTAACCTTAGCATACTTATTCTTGGCATCTAATTTTAAATTATCGCAAGCGTGTAAATGGTGAAATAATTCATCAAATTGATTCCATCTCATGGTGTCTTTCACAAGCACATTTTCGGTGTCTGCTCTATTTTCCCAATACATTCTTCGGCAAGGGCAAGAATTGTAACCTGATAGAAGTGAAACCCCTATGAACACGTACATATCATCATTAGTCACATGTAGGATATTGTTTTTATCAGAGGAATACATTGATGTGTGTTTCACCAAATCCTCGGCTATTTCTTGATTGAGAAATAATTTCACCAAGTCAGTTGCCTCGGAGTATTCCGAAATTGTTAGAGGAGGGAGAAAACATTTATCCGCAGGCACTGGTATAGGATTCACATCACTGATATCTCCCTTGACCCATTCACTAACTTTCAGCTTCTTAAGAGCATTTGCACCTTTGTCATATGGTATGTCATCACACTTATCCTCATGTTCACTGAAAGACACTTCCACCGGACCCTGTAAACCATATAAGTTGCCAATACGTTGTTGAAATGTTTCACGGCAACCTAAATGGAGTAGCTGCAACGTTATGGCAACGTCATGAGAGCTTCCAAAAGTCCTCCTAAAACGTTCTTGCAACGTAATGACAACGTAACTAAAACCTGCACAGCTATGTTGTAGCAACCCACCGCAACGTTCTTGCAACATAATGAAAATGTTGTGGTAACTTACATTGCAACATCTCTACGACTGTAATGCAACCTTAAATGAATAATACTCAAGTTGTGCCTTTACATTACAAAATATTTTTATTTGCACAGGTGTACAAAATTCTCACATAGCCCCCTTCTGCTCGTGCCTTTGATACCGGCTATTGGCATGCCTTAGCCAGTCAATAATCTTTTCCTTTATTTCTTTAAAACTAAATTCTGCTAATTTAGATTTTGTACAAAAAGCATATGAAAGGAAAAAAATTACTTTAGAGTGAACATACAGGAGAAGATAGGAATTCCTCAAGTAGCATTCACAATAAATGAACCATATCATGCCCAACGATCATGTATAGCTCCGGGTAACTTTAAACCAACACCTACGACCTACAATTGACGATTTACGAACTTACTACCTACGTCATATACAATTCTTAACTAATAAATGAAGTTCCAGAAAGATGTATATATATACGGCCATTCCCGTGCGCAAATGTGTTTGCGAAAACTAACTTTTAAATGTCAATGCCGTGATAGTTTATGGAAACGTACCATCCAATCGCGATAACAGTTTTCAGGCATTAATTAATAGAAACCTATGTTGCCAAATTAAATGAATATAAAGTTAATAGTAATGAGAATAAACAAGATGTTGTAACACGCCATTTTGGCCGTGTTGGCATAAGTATACGATTAAGGACGCCATTGTGTATATTTTGGGAACACGTGCTACCGCGAGGCAACAATATCGTCTATGTTATGAAAACAACTTTAAACAATACCATTTTCTGTTTACGTAAACAAACTGTAACAATGCCGTCTATGTTATGAAAACAACTTTAAACAATACCATTTTCTGTTTACGTAAACAAACTTATAATAATGAAAGGGGAATAGCCTATCAGATACGAGAGAAGGGGAGAAAACCTGGAATGTTCTAGAACATACAGGAGGGGAGATGAGAGAGTATAAAAGGGATTGTCAAACAAGGAACGGGGCTTCTTCTTCTGCTTCTTCTTAACAAGGGAGCCACAAGAGACGTTTATCGAGTGAAAGTCATACGAGAGTTTTTGCAGTGATAATTTGCCGGGAGTAAGCAGCTTTGGACAGCAATTACCAACGCCAGTGTCCTGTGTTAAGGAAGGATCCAGGAATCCGATAAACAGATACTGGGACATAGAGTATCGGCGAAATTCACTTTGTACAATATCCGGTGAAGTAGAACAAACATTATAAATTAATACGAATATATTTGAGAAGGGAACATATATTGATTAATTGAGTAACTAAAGTGAATTTGTTTCATAAGTAAAGAATAAAAGGGTTATTATAAATATATGTACTGTTCAAGTGTATCATTTTAGTGCATGAATTAATCCATTAACCTTTGCCGCCAAGGACTACCGAAAGGAAAGGATCTCTCTCAAGGTAAGAAGTGATAAAGTGAAGGGTACCTTTTGTGTGTCGGGCTGATACAAGTATATAACGTCGCGTGTTTAGGACCGCGTGAAAGAATAATTATTAGAACCCCTGTGATAAGGAAATTGATAAGGGGGGGACTAGTACATTAATTGGCGCCCAGCGTGTAGAGCCTGACTACTCATTAGGTGAGACCACGAGAACCGGAGAGAAGGAGGATCATCCCGAAGGAGTGAAGAAAGAAGATGGCGGCCAACATGAAGAAATTTCCGGAGCTGAAGTCGGCAGAGCTACGGCAATTATTACGAGAGAGGGACTTGTTAGTAGGGGGAACCAAGCCAGAATTGCAGCAGCGATTATTACACACGCTAGAAAAGGAGGGAATAGATATAAGCACGTATGAATTTAGGGTCGATAGTGAGGAACCGGTGGAAACTGAGATGCAAGCGCTATTTAGGCAATTAAAAGAAGAACAAGATAGAAGAGATAGAGAGAGGGCAGAAGAAGCAAAAGAAGAACGAGAGAGAAGCAGAACGATCTTAGAGGAGATGGCTGAAGGGCAAGAGAGAAATAGAACGATCTTAGAGGAGATGGCTGAGAGGCAAGAGAGAAGACATGCAGAATTGTTGGGGCAAATTAGGGAAGAAGCAAACGAAAGAGAGAGAAAGCTTTTGGAAGAAATGGCAAAAATAGCAGGAGAACATAGACAGACGCAGGAACTTATTGCATCATTCGAACATGGCTATGATGAAAGGTTTGCCAAAACAGACGGGGCGTTAGCAGAGTTATGCGAAGATGTCGCGAAAGAAATTAACGGAGTAGGAGCGAGGCTGGAGGCGAGCGATCTCAAGGTCCGAAAGTTAGAAGCGAGTTACGTGAATTTGCATGAGAACGTGGAGGAAAGGTTCAAGAAGATGGCGGACGAGCTGGGACAACAATCCACCACAAAAGCAGCTGGGCTAGATGAAGAGGCAGTCCGACGCATCGTGCGTGAGGAAAGCAGGAGACCTAACGTCACAACGGCACCCGCGGGAATGGTACAATTAAAGGTCCCAACGTTCGACGGGAGGCATACATCAAGACCCATGAAATACCTACAGGAGCTGTGCGAATACCAAGAGATATATCGGTTACCTGACCAGATGATGCTCCAGGTCATCAGACAAGGAATGGTTGGGAGAGCAGAGGAATGGTTCTCTGCGACCCGACACCTGTATGAAGATGTGAACGCTTTCCAAGCTATTTTCACGGAGCAGTTTTGGGGAGATGAACGTCAAATGCTGATAAAACGGAGTTTCGACACGGGAAAATACAAGGAGAACGGAGGGCTCACGCGAGTAGAATATGCGACGGCCAAAATTAGCGTAGCGAGGGAGTTGACGCCGCCAATGGAGGACGGAATGATCATTCTAATTCTCAAGAAACACTTTGGCATGGAAGTGAGCGTCGGCATGATTTCAAATAATGTAAATACAATCCCGCAATTCTTGACGTTATTGGCCCGCTATGATAACATACCGCGAGAGGACGGAAACTCCGAGGCGACTGGACACCGAAGATGGGGAGACCAATACCCAAGGACCCATGGAGACCGTACGTGGAGGACACCGGAAGACACATCCCAACACAACCAGCAGTACAGATGGGACTCGAAGAGGTCACAACCACGAGAGTGGCAAGCGTCGAGCCAGCAGAGAGACGGACGGAGAGACGATAACTTTCGCGGCGAGGGATACTCTCAACGGCCGGGCGAGAGACCAGCTGATCGACGCCGAGGACAAAACAATATGGCGGAGGCGCGCCCACCGATGAGAGAGCGCCCTGTCAATTCCATGATGGCGGAAGAAAGCAACGCCGCAGGGAAGCCGGAGCAGGAAAACTATTAGCGGCAAAGCATGACGAAGGTCCCAACATGCCGAGGCCGGAAGACGGAGAGGGATTCTGGGACATACCGAAGGAGCAACGGGCAAAGATACGGAAAGTGAGAATAAAACGGACACCACCACAAGAGGAGAAGATAGAACCCAACACGGAGGAGGAAACGATATGCAATGTTTTTGAGTCACCTCGAGATTTCTTGACGGAGAAAGAAGCGGATAGGCCGGAAGTAATTAAATGCCCGGAGATTAGGGTTCAAATGGAAGGAGTGGCTGTGAATGCACTGATAGACACGGGATCGGAGCTAACGTGCATTAGCGAGGAGTTTTATCGGGAGAATCAGAATGCACTGCGAAACGCTTTGGAGGTACCAGTCAAAGGAATCCGGATAGCTGGAGCCGTCGGAAGGAAGAGTGGAATTATAAGGAGGCAGATCTGTCCGAGTATAGAGATAGACGGATTCACCACAAATATGGCCTGCACGGTGGTGCCGGAGCTGATCAAACCATTCATAATCGGGACGGACACATTAGCTCAACTATCCGCGAAGATTGAGTACGATCGCAGGATTATAACCCTAAGTGAAGGAAAAAAGGAGATCGCATGTAAGTTTAGGGAAATGCGCATGGACGCACAATATGACAACATGCACATAGAAACCAGCGAGGAATATGGGAAGACGGATGGCGAGGAAGAACCACGAAAGCAAAGCTTAGAAGAAAGTGACTCCGAGAAGATCGCAAATGATATATTTAGGATACGTGAAAATATCATTAAAAAAGGCGAAAAACGGGCGGAGAGAAGAAGGAAGAAAGATAAGAGGAAGAGAGCGAAATTTAAAATAGGAGATGAGGTTTTAGTACGTACCAATCCGGTATCCGATGAGCAAAGGGGGATTTATCACAGCTTCCTGGCATTATACGAAGGTCCATATGAGATTTCAGAATTCCGAGGGCCAGCCACGTGTGTAGTATTTAATCCAAAAAAGAACGAAATACGAGGCACTTTCCACTTCAGCAATATTAAACCATATATGGAACAATAGCACAGCACTTGGTATCACTCACATCATACGAGAAGAAGACCGTAGTCCAACTGACCATAGCACGCAGTCATTAAACTGAGGAAGCCAGCGCCGCAACATTATAATTTGATCCGTTCAAGCAAGGGAGAACTGTTTACCGATAATATACATTGTATCGGGGCCCGACATGCGAGGGGAGCTTACGAACGAGAGAGAGAGAGGTTGAACTTGGCGGCAGGTGGATTAGCACAATATGTATGTTTCATGATATCTTTTCTCAATGTGTGTATATTCAGTGTCATGTTGCCATTATTTGATTCGTGTTTTCTTATGTATGAATGGGCTCGTGGACGTAGATTGAGCCGGAAGGAGGGAGAGTATATCACCTGAAGGAACTTTAAGTGCTGTGAAGTGTATATGTGTAATGTGAATTATGGCCTTTTGATAACCCAGTGTTTTTAAGGGGTTAAAAGTGAGAATGAATGTTGAGAAGAAGATGGACAGTTTTATTATTTGCACGTTATATTCACGTTCAATGTATCAGTTAATAACGTCGATTTATATAATATGTTCTTGATTTTAAATTACGTGAATAAGATTTTCATTGGTTATTTGCCTATTTCAAGCAAGGAAGAAAGGGAAGAGACCATATTGTTATATGGTATATCATATGTCGTGAGTTAAAGGAGGAGACGCTGTTTGTAATTGTGTTTATTGATATAAATGTATTCATGTGTGATTTATGCTGTAACACAATATACTTGGGCACAGACATTATTTAGAGGGAGGCTAAAGTTTGAAGGCGTTGGGGCCGCGTTAGTTTACATTTGAAGGCTTTAAAATAATTCCTTTCTTATATTTCCAAGTCATTATTTTAATGGGGCTAATGTAACACGCCATTTTGGCCGTGTTGGCATAAGTATACGATTAAGGACGCCATTGTGTATATTTTGGGAACACGTGCTACCGCGAGGCAAGTTCTTGCAACGTAATGACAACGTAACTAAAACCTGCACAGCTATGTTGTAGCAACCCACCGCAACGTTCTTGCAACATAATGAAAATGTTGTGGTAACTTACATTGCAACATCTCTACGACTGTAATGCAACCTTAAATGAATAATACTCAAGTTGTGCCTTTACATTACAAAATATTTTTATTTGCACAGGTGTACAAAATTCTCACATAGCCCCCTTCTGCTCGTGCCTTTGATACCGGCTATTGGCATGCCTTAGCCAGTCAATAATCTTTTCCTTTATTTCTTTAAAACTAAATTCTGCTAATTTAGATTTTGTACAAAAAGCATATGAAAGGAAAAAAATTACTTTAGAGTGAACATACAGGAGAAGATAGGAATTCCTCAAGTAGCATTCACAATAAATGAACCATATCATGCCCAACGATCATGTATAGCTCCGGGTAACTTTAAACCAACACCTACGACCTACAATTGACGATTTACGAACTTACTACCTACGTCATATACAATTCTTAACTAATAAATGAAGTTCCAGAAAGATGTATATATATACGGCCATTCCCGTGCGCAAATGTGTTTGCGAAAACTAACTTTTAAATGTCAATGCCGTGATAGTTTATGGAAACGTACCATCCAATCGCGATAACAGTTTTCAGGCATTAATTAATAGAAACCTATGTTGCCAAATTAAATGAATATAAAGTTAATAGTAATGAGAATAAACAAGATGTTGTAACACGCCATTTTGGCCGTGTTGGCATAAGTATACGATTAAGGACGCCATTGTGTATATTTTGGGAACACGTGCTACCGCGAGGCAACAATATCGTCTATGTTATGAAAACAACTTTAAACAATACCATTTTCTGTTTATGTAAACAAACTGTAACAATGCCGTCTATGTTATGAAAACAACTTTAAACAATACCATTTTCTGTTTACGTAAACAAACTTATAATAATGAAAGGGGAATAGCCTATCAGATACGAGAGAAGGGGAGAAAACCTGGAATGTTCTAGAACATACAGGAGGGGAGATGAGAGAGTATAAAAGGGATTGTCAAACAAGGAACGGGGCTTCTTCTTCTGCTTCTTCTTAACAAGGGAGCCACAAGAGACGTTTATCGAGTGAAAGTCATACGAGAGTTTTTGCAGTGATAATTTGCCGGGAGTAAGCAGCTTTGGACAGCAATTACCAACGCCAGTGTCCTGTGTTAAGGAAGGATCCAGGAATCCAATAAACAGATACTGGGACATAGAGTATCGGCGAAATTCACTTTGTACAATATCCGGTGAAGTAGAACAAACATTATAAATTAATACGAATATATTTGAGAAGGGAACATATATTGATTAATTGAGTAACTAAAGTGAATTTGTTTCATAAGTAAAGAATAAAAGGGTTATTATAAATATATGTACTGTTCAAGTGTATCATTTTAGTGCATGAATTAATCCATTAACCTTTGCCGCCAAGGACTACCGAAAGGAAAGGATCTCTCTCAAGGTAAGAAGTGATAAAGTGAAGGGTACCTTTTGTGTGTCGGGCTGATACAAGTATATAACGTCGCGTGTTTAGGACCGCGTGAAAGAATAATTATTAGAACCCCTGTGATAAGGAAATTGATAAGGGGGGGACTAGTACAATGTTTTCCAATTATTACACGTTTGTTTAAATTTCAATGAAGACATAACTTACTCGTGGAAATGTTACGAACGTGAATATGCATGTATACTCAATGTTACGAACGTGGAAATGAGAAAACTGATGAATGTACCTATAAAACATTTCAATAATTTAGTGTACAACGGCAATTAATTAACAAAGCTATCAATGAAGTGTTGTTACTGGCAGAACCCAAGTCTCTCCGATTCGTTTCAAAGATTCCCATTTATGCCAAATTTTTGGTCGATAGTCCAAATTAAATATCCAAATCGCAAGATCCGTTTAGGCTAAGGTCAAAATAAGGGAGATTACGACAATATTTAAGGAATACAGCACGAATCAAACAGTCACACTGGGTCACACTACCAATAACCCCGGAAAGGCAAATCACCACACCACCACACTGGCGCTGGTATACGGACAACTGCACAGCGACTTCCGTGACGGTGGTGGGGACTTTAAAAGTCCTACCCGAGGTATAACATTGCACAAGCCGATATACGCACAAAAGTACGTTTGAAATTGCATCTTGTCAAGTGGTGATTTGCAAATATCTACATGCGAGTGCATGAAAGCAGACTTAAACCGATCGTAAACTGCAATATTTTTAATAAATATTTCACCATACAAAGGGATGGGTCTCAAGGGATTGTTTCCACCTCGCCTAATCATCTCTCGTATCTAAGACAAAAATCATGCTTTTAGTTGTATGACTAGAAAAAAATGGTTTAAGCCTAATAGATTTCAGCGAGAGAAGAAGTCATTTTCTGCCTTTGGCTTGTATCAGAAGCAGTCAGCCGGATGATCCAAAGTGACTGTTAACTGCAATTTTCATAATAAATATTTCATCATCCCAAGCACAGCTCGAGTATTATTTTTAAAAGATTCCATAATAGTCGCATAAAAGTTGCATTATTGTTGCAGAAATGTTGCAATGTAGGTTGCGACAACGTTGCGAAGTAGGTGGCCAAAATGTAGCAAAACAGGTTGCAGCAATGTTGTCATTACGTTACCAAAATGTTATCAATTTATTTTTCTAGAAACTAATCAATCACTTCTGAGAATGGAGAAGCATCATAATCGAATGTATTTTCCAGTTCAACAAATCTATTTTGAATATTTCCCAGCTACGCCATTGCATCATAGCAACGTATTTGGGATGTTGTCAAAACGTTGCAGAGCGACTTGCAACATGCTGCAACCTCAGCAACCTATATGCAACGTTTTCACAACACTTTGTGTTTACTGGGGAGCCATTAACTGGTTACGGTTCAATCTATTTGGATCAAAATCGTCCTCCTCTCCAGAATCTTCGTCAGTCTCAGCTGAAGTTTGGATTGGAGGCAATACATCGGAATCAGGAATATCATCATCACTCAAGCTCTCACACTCCTCTATTATTTCTGCAGCGGTGAGACATTTCCCTCTAAACAAAATAGAAAACACGTACATAGTTGTGGGTGTATGAACATAAAACTAATAGGCTGTACGGAAATAAAAATATGTAACAAAGCATTTACAGAAGTTTAATCTTTCAGAGTGGTGGGTAGTCTTAAACCCATGGCCAAAACAACAGGCCTTAAATCCTTCACCTCGCGATTCGCTACGAAAAATGAGCAAGTATAGCATGTATTATCCCAAGTGGTAAAAACGACCACTTAACGGTAAATAGGCTCTAGGCTCAATTGGACTCTAGATAAATATATAATTTGCGCTTGTACAATAAAGCAGACTATTTGTTTGATAAAATAAGTTATTTTAAACTGCACAAATAGACAATACAAGACTTTCCGAGCCATTTTTCCTGACCAGTCAATGAAGAAAAAGATTCCCGAAGTTCACGAGCCAGAAATCTCTACCACACTGACTTCATTGCGGGATCTCAACCCCACATCGTTCCCAGATATCTAAGGTTACATACGAGGCTTGTCCGGAAAGTAAGTACCGTTTGGGAAAAAAACTAATAAAAGATTTTTTTCAAGGCAAGATTTATATTTACATGAAAGAGCATATCTTACACTTTTTCTCTACATAGTTGCCACCATTGTTTAGACATTTGTCATGACGGGAAACCAACTTTCATATGCCCTCTTCATAGAAATATGTCGCCAGGGAAGACAGCCATTGCTGAACACTGTTCTTTGCGTTGTCATCGCTGTCAAAGTGCCTTCCTCCAAAATCACGCTTCAAATTCAAGAATAGGTGATAGTCAGAAGGTGCGAGATCGGGGCTATATGGCGGGTGATCGAACTGCTCCCAACCAAATTGCTGAATAAGGTCTTGAGTGACACCAGCGGAATGGGGTCACGCGTTGTCATGAAGCAACACAATGCCTTGACTGAGCATTCCACGCCTTTTGTTTTGAATCGCGCACCTAAGTTTTCTCAATGTTTCACAGTATCGTACTGCATTAGTGGTTTCACCTTTGGGAAGGAACTCAACAAGGAGAATGCCCTTTCTGTCCCAGAGCACAGTGCACATAGTTTTTTTTGCTGACAACGTTGTTTTTGAATTTTTGTTTTCTGGGAGATCGTGGGTGCCTTCACTCCATCAACTGTTGTTCGATATCAACGAGTAGGAGCTAATTCTGGGAGAGAGCAGAAGCTCTTAGCTCTGGAGCTCCAAATTACAGAATAAGGCCCCTGAAATATCTATAGAATATGCCATTTTAATTTTTCTTGAAATTAATTTTCATGTTACGTATAATCTTTTTTTTAGACGAGAAAATGTAAAATGCTCCTCAACATTAGCATATGCACGTAATTGGTGTAATTAATTTGCAAGTTCCCATGCAAAGCAGAAAAAGTGAATAAAATTTATTCACTTTTTCATTTTATTTTTAACCCCCAGGTTCTGGAGAGGAGCGAGAGAGTTCGAGAAATGGGTGATCATGTGTTGCCTGCTTTGCTGAGGCTGTCAGAGCTCACCGGTCTAAACATCTGTACGATTTTGCTCAGTGAGGTTGTCTGGGAGAAATTTTATGCAAAGATGGGGCACTCTGATCCTATTACTTTGCATTTCCCACAGTATAATAAAGGTGATTCTTTCTCATTAAAATAGTTTTAATAATTTTTCATAGTTATTGCAAGTGATTAGTGAACATAGATAACGTTGAATGTAAAAATATATTATGTGATGTAGAAAAGAAGAATTGACAAACTTCCCTTGAGAAAAATGTGGAATCATATGAATTCTCTTGCTTGTATTGCTATAGAAATTTTTTGTGTTCCTGTAATTTGATAAAATTATCTGCATGTCTTTTAGTACTCCTTTAGAAAAACCACTGCTTTGAAGCTTTCTATCATAGTTACAGCATTTTCCAAAGTTAGTTTTTATATTTCTGCCCTGTGGTGCAATTCAAATTTGCTTACTTAACATAAAATTTAGAAATTATAAGTTCATTGGTTTACAAATTTTTTTCTTACCCTTCAGGAAGACATAACTTCCTTTACATGTTAGCCTCAAATGAATCCAACATCTGTGAAATATTTTTCCTTCAAAAATGCAATGTCACTAAATTATCTTATAAGTGAAAGAATATTTCTGTGGTAAGATGGCTAAATATGATATGTCCATTATCTGCAAAATTGAGTTATGAATACCTTTGGATTTGTAGTGCTAGTACCGTTGGACTTGGAAAGTTAAAAAAATACGATAACAACCTCTTTTTACATCTACTGTGAACTCCCGATTATCCGTGCGTGGATTATTCGTGTTGCGGATTATCTGTGCGTGATTTTTTACTCTTCGTCGATATTTTCTGCGGTCAATATAAAAAAATTCAATCAAAAAACACATTTGGATTTTAGCAATCCAATACAGGCAAGACTTGAATAAGGCCATTTCTTTCCCCTTAAATCCACCTTATAAAACGTAATTGTTTTCCTTACATGCTCACAATGAACATGTTATGTTTACCTCATTGTTTATTGCCAGTATCTTTCCAACTTTTGAGCCGTGAATACACACTCTCCGGATCTTTATCGCGAGCGCGCTGATATATTTGCGATAATTAATGATTTCGTCCACGATAAACTTCATGAGATCCACTGAAATAAAACAAACGGAGAAAATCTAGTATCGCAGAATCTTCGATAGCACACGCCTTGCATCTAGAATCTTGGGGATCGCATCCATGAATTCCCGGATTCAGATCCGTGTCTGCCCGAACTCCTGGAATTTCTTCTTTGAATGTGGCGGTAAGTCGTGAAGATACAGGTCTTCCGGGTTTTTACTCCGCGTTGGTCCATCATCTTCGGACGAGTTTCACCGGCGTTGCAGTTGTGAAGTAGTCGACTCAACGCCGAATTTCAACTGCAACGCCGGCGAAACATGTCCAAAGAAGATGGACCAATGTGGAGTAAAACCCGGAAGACCTGTATCTTCACATCCATCAACCCGCGGAAGTCTACACAAGGCGGTAAATCGTCTTCATCTGAGCTATCTTCAGATTAATTAATAATACATAAAAATTTGTGATTGTTCATTATTGCAATAAATTATTTAATGATGAGGGTTTTCATAAGTGGTTACACTTGATTTTAATAAAGCCACTGTTTACCAGACATACTTTTACCTGGATGGATAATTTGAAGTAATGTGAAGAAATTGGTATCCCAAGTTGTTAATCTATTGATAAGATTATTATTAAGCTTTAAAGCAATTACTTTGTCATTTCCTCATGACTCCACTTACTTTCTCATGTTCCACTCAATATATATATTTACTGATAAAATGTATTATATTTATTTCAGATGAAATTATTAATATATTATGTCAGTCACACACTGGCAAATATCCTCCAGGTTTTTATAAAAGTTACCTTAGCATGTTCCTGAGCACATTTTACAGAGTTTCAAGAAACTTAATGAACATCAAATCTTTGGTGAGATTTGCTTCTTTTAATTATGCATGTATTTAATTTGTTATTTTTGTCATTATTTGATATATAATTTGATTATTTAGGCTGAAAAAATATTCATTGACTATTGTCGCCCTATCGAATCTGGGGAAATAAGAATGGATGATGTGAGCAGTCTTTGGAGATGGATTGTTCCCCGATTGAAGGTGGCGTTGCAGCAGGGTCACTCATTGGCTAGTGAGCGACTTAGGTTAGTTCTACTTTTTACTTTTTCCATGGAATACTATCGTGTTTTAATGTGAATGAATCAGAATGGCACTTGGGATACCAGGACGGAAACAGTGCTGTAAGATTTGTAGGGGTGGTCCATTCGGACACTATAACTTTGTAATTCATAAGTGTTTGAAATATAGTGAATCTTCGAGGATAAATGAGATGAAAAAACTTCCTGATCTCTTTGTTTTGCAATTAAAAAAGTCAACCATTAAAGGTGCAACTGAACAAAAGAGTGACAAACTTATGGAAAAAGAAAGAGAAGCATTCAATAAATTGATTGTTAATAGGTGTCTTCAGTATGATGAGGCATAAAAGATGGACTATACATACCAGATTTTGCGATGAGAAGTTGGCATGTTTTTGTTCCATCTCAACAGTGAGTTAAATATTCAGGATATTCAATGTGATTTCACTCAGATATTTTCACCACCGGCATATACAAATACTAGGTACAGTAAAAGATTGATTTTATGCAGTTGGAGGGACCAAAATATGGGAACTGTGTAAAATGAAAGTGCGTAAAATCGAGACTATGGAAGAGGTGACTACAATGCAAGGTGTCTAGTTATTTAGGATGTCTCTTACATTTTATTTTTAACAAACCTTGCCATATGTATTATTTTAAGCTATGAATAAGGAATATTTAAACAGAATTTTTTAATATTTATAAAATCACTCATTTTGAGTGAAAGTAGACACTTATTTTAGTTTGTTGCATCCCGTTATCAAATATTTGATGCACAACTGTCTCTAAAGCATTCAGATTTTCAACATAATCCCCTGCAACCTCTGGGTGTGCATTAGGGGACAGCGAAATGCACTTTTTTCTTTGGATCTCCGATGGGTGTGGTGTAAATTACGAGCGCCCAGTCTAGAAACATTAGGCGAAAAGAATTTTATCAATATTCCAATTTTTCACTGCTCCGGATTTCGTTTGAAATTTCAGGCGTTTTCAAGTAGGCAACCCGCACATCACCTATCGTTTTTAACCCCTTTTTTTGCTTTCGTGAAGCCCTGCAGGTGACCATCAGGCTGCTGTGCCTGAAATAGGTAAGTAAATATGGATAAGATTTTTATCTGTTGATTAACATGATTCCAGACTCATTATAACTCAATCTCCAAGCTTATATTCATAAAGCGTGTGCACAGCTCTACACCTACCCTACTCTCGAGGTGGTTGTACCTCGAGTTCCTCCCATACCAACCCACCCAAAGGCATGTTTATGTCTCTATGGCATGGTGCTGCTTCTTGGTCTTAAATACCGGCATTGCAGTGAGCGATGTTATTGTAGACCTGATGAAACTATCCTTGCTGTTGAAGCCACAAACTTGGAAAGCTGCTTCGGTGACTAACCTCACCATTTGCTCCACAGTTTGTGTGTGACAGGGAAACTTCTCGATTGAAAGTGGGCCCACGTCTGTTTTCAGTAGTTGTAGTGTAGAAGAGTGAGATGCCATTTCTATTGTAAGTTTTTCTTCATGACCCTTACTCTCCTTCAGACGTGTGTCTATTTTTCCTATTACTGCGAGAGGTGGTTGCTGGTCTATTTTTCTCCTGGAAAGGTATCTTGTGTGGCTGTGCTCTACAGCCACACAAGATACCTTTACCAAGATACCAAATATCACAGCACTTGCATGCTACAACGTTTAAGAGTGACTTCATATCAGGAGTTATTGTTTCAGTTTCTTTTCAAAATTACCTTTGTTTTTCTTACCTCCTGTATTTTTCTTCACTTCCTGAAGTAACCTCATTTGTCTCTCAGTGCATTCATCAATTAAGTGCTTATCATTTGTGGGAATGGATGCTGACCTCCATATTTCTTCCACACAGCACGTCACTCACTTCCTCACCGCTAAAGCCAGTGGGTTGAGGAAGGCATGCCTATTTTTCATTTGGTGGTGCACACACCAGTAATTTAGTCATCCCATATGGTATAGATAGAAAGATAAACGTCTTTATAGGGGTCCCTTCTTCCATCTAAACCATAAATATAGAGAATACAGAATGTAGATATTTTTGCTTATGGTCTATATTGGTCGATATTCCGAATTTTGGTCCAAATTGTTCTATATTTTGGGGCAGGATCTATATTTTGGCCAAAGGTAAGCTACAATTTAAATTGAAACAGCCGGCAAAGCACTGTCAAGTTTGAATATGCACGCCACGGCCAGGCACTGCTGCTTTGTTTGTCTGCTTTGCCTGGCTCCACGCTCCTGTGGTGTGGCTGTGGTGCTCGACACTCTGATCTGCCCAGCAGCGCACTTGCACCTTCCCCCCTCCCTTGCCACCTTACCACCTAGGAAGGCTCGATTTGTGAGCAGGTCAAAGAAATTGAAACAAATTTATCTAATTCAGAATATTGAGGTGATCTTGCGTGGTATTTTCGTTAACCATCCATGAAATGTAGCAACAGTAAAACCTCTACTAAACGTTATTCAAGGGACCGATAATTTTCCAGTTCGTTAATCGGGAGTTCGTTTGTCTGAGGTGCTTTGCACGTTGCATCACTCCAGGGGCAATGTAAATAATCCACTTCTTGTACCTTGAATTTCAGGGAATGCGGTATGAAGAACTCAATTAAAGGTAAAATTTCCACAGAGGATAGCATACTTTTATCCTCACTGCTCCCTTGCCTCATAAAAAACCATGGAATAACAACGAGCAGGTATTTCAGCAAGTCCTGCTAATTATACCATTTACTGCGATTTCTAAAGGCTGATTTATAGTTGGCATGAACGTCAAACTTTAACCATGAATTGTTTTCACGTTGACGTCATCCTGTTACGATCGCCGTCAACTGGAATGGGCGTCGGTAACCATTGGTCGCCTTCATTCATCTTTGCTTGGATGCAGATGTTTACATGCAGCTGAGCGCCAACATGTGTTGATTTGTTTACTATCTACAAAAGAGCGAGAACATGGACGAGTACGAGTATTATCAACTCGTAATTGCTGTGATAATTGTAGTAGTGGGTTGGAACCTGTGTATTCAGCTCGAGGGTGAAGTATGCGTTGATGCCAATCGTAAACTGGCCTTAATTTCCCACCCAATGCATCACAAACACGCTATAATTGATGATAGTAGTTTCTTATTCATGATAGTACTTTAAAGAAATCTAACTTAATACTGTCACATCTGCGGTGCATTCAAGGTTTTTGAGAACTGCTCCGTAAATACAGCACGATATATGTTGGTTTTCGTTCTGCCAGCTACTTTTTTTCGAGAATTATTTTCAAGATGGCGGCAAGCGAAAAAAACAATTATCAGATTTGAGACGTTCGAATTCCAAAAAATAATGTTATTACAGTAATAAAAATATTTAGGAATGCGCACAACGTAAATGACAACTGAACGGAATTTAATTGCATAAGATGTGTTTCAAGTATGCTAAAGAAATTTTCGAGCCCGCGATATGAAAGTCAACGTTTGACATTTTATAAATCAATCATGGATAACAATTTTTGCAAAAGCGTGGAGAATAAATTACGAACTTACCTTGCAAATAAGTAAATAAATTTACAGACGCAATAATTGCCACTTAAGGCAAAACCAGGCTTCACTCGCAAAGATTGTAATTATTCATTTAAGTATTCTACCAGCTGATTGGTAGGTTCTTGGACAGTCCCAATTCTGCATCCCAATCTCATGAAATTGAACCGCAGTAACACTCGAGAGCAACCAGTTTTCACTCGAAAAGATTGAAATTATAGACTCACGATGATGAACCGCAGTAAAACTTGAGAATGCCGACCAAATCACTAACCACGCCGCTAACACTGATGCAAAATACCGGAAACGCAATTAACTGGATAAACAACAAGGACCCTTCTGATTGGCTTGTTTGTACGGAGTCTCTGATTGGTCCTAGTCACTTTCAAATCAGCAAAAACGGCAAAAACCTCGCAACATATTCAAAATTAACCTTTTTTTTTTAAATATGTTATGAAGAGGTAAATATTATAATACAGGGCTAATCTTTCATTTCGTTTATCGGGAGTTTTCGTAGAGCAGGAGTTCGTTCATTAGAGGTATTTACCAATGCATTTAAATAGGAATTTGGCAGGACCAATAGCATTTGTTCGTTCATTGGAGTTCTTCGTTTATCGGGAGTTCGTAAGGTAGAGGTTTCACTCTACTTGGAAGAGCATACAGGCTTAGAGAAGAACGTACGTGATTGCTGAAAGTATTAACGGACACTGCCAAGCAGCTGAGTCAAAAAGAATCTATTCACGCCGCAGACACATTTGTATTTTATATAGGATTTTGATTTTTTTCACGTATTTATGCCTACCAAAATCACTATCAATATCAGTAGAGTGGGTGAAGAATTGTACACATGCTTCATGAATATAAGCTTGGATATTGAGCTATGATGAGTCTGGAATCATGTTAGTCAACAGATAACAATTCTTTGCCATATTTACTTTCCTATTTCAGTCAGAGTAGCCGGATGGTCACCTGCAGGGCTTCGCAAAAGCAAAAGAAAGGGGTCAAAAGGTTTTGTGTTGTGCTGGTTGCCTACCTGAAAATGCCTGAAATTTAAAATTAAATCCGGAGCTGTGAAATATTGGAATATTGCAAAAATTCTTTAGGTCTAATGTTTCTAGACAGGACACTCGTAATTTACACCACAACCATCAGATATCGGAAGAAAAAAGTGCATTTCACTGTCCCCTAGTGTGTCTAGCAAAAATAGTACAAATTTCTGAAAGCTTCTCATATCACTATGAGCAGGATGAACAGGCACTGTCATCTATCATTTCACTGTCTCCCTCAAATAAATCAGAAGCTGGCAGGTTGGCTGGCAGCTGGCAAGCTAGCAGTGAACTCAGGGAAATGTCAGGTAAAAGAGGTTGGCTGTCAAGGAATCAGGGAAATGTCAGGGATTTCCATGTCTTGTCAGCGAAACTCGTAGCGGTTGCACATCTACAAGTGGCTTGCCTTATGTTCCATGTACTTTTTTCATCTCCTCCGCTGTCTGATATATACCTAACCAGGCCACTCTTTGCCAGTTCTTTCTTCCTACTTTTGGCTCTGCCTGGCCTTTCCCGGCCATCTTTTCAAATATCTTGGCTGAAAGGCAGGCTTGAAATGTGTGGGGGTGGGTACCTTTCGGGAAACCCCGGAACAGTCCGAAATTCTCCGCTGCCACCAATCTCTGTATTCGCCCACTCACTGCTGGGTCATTCCGTACCATTTCACCAGATTTAAAAAAAAGTTGTTGCAGCACCATTTCAGAAAAAATTTAAATTTTACACACTTACTACTACATGTCTGCAAGGCACAAAACCAATTTTTGTTTATTTTTTTTCTCATGACATCAAGGACTTACAGGCCCGTGAAGGTCCAGCGGGTTGTAAAAAATGACACGTTCAGTGAGTATCGGTAATTAGAGTTACTCGGAAACTACAAGTTGTAGGAGAATGTTTCAAATACCAGATTAATCATCACAAATTGAGCTTTCATTTGACTTAATTTTCAATAACTTCACTGTATAATATATATGAGAACAATTAGTCCAAACTTTTTATACAAATCACTGTTTTTTACAACTTTTGCTATTTTTTTTTCTTATAGAAGGAATAAAACGTAGTCTTCAGAAACTTTGTGGTATTCCATCACAACAATTTATTACAGCGAGGAAACTTTTACAAACCACATAACAATAAACTCAACCACGACCCGGGTTTCAACGGCTAAGCGTCATCATCAGGTTGAAGCCGTTGAAACCCGGGTCGTGGTTGAGTTTATTGTTATGTGGTTTGTAAAAGTTTCCTCGCTGTAATAAATTCTTATAGAAGGGTTGAGATCACAAGGTCTATATTTTTGTTATAGTGTATTTAGGCATCATAGTAAGTGTGTGTGAGAAAAACTTTGTGTGTTTGTTAATCCTCTAGCTGTTACAAGCTTCGAACAATAAGAAAAATTGAAAATTTACCATTTTTGGGCCCCCGTATCTCTGGTGGAGGACTTTTTAAAAATTTGAAATTTTCAGTATAATACAAAATTTTACTGCAATGAAAAGTGGGTGCATATAATTTGATTGAGACAAAATCCAGTAAATAGAAATAGGTCCGTGAAAGGAATGAATGCATAATTAAAGGATAGGATTGGAATTTATTTAAAAATTAAACTTTTGGCCAGAATAAATTATTTTAAATTGCAAATTGTATAATTTTTCTACATACTACTAAAATAATTAAGAAAAACATTGCAACTTAACCCATTTCTTCCCAACGTTGCGTGAACACAACGCATATTTTGCAATTTTTTTTCTTCGTATTTGTTGGCAATTTATAGTTCATATTTTTTACATACATAGTTCAATGCTTTTTAAGACATTATGAATTTTTTTATTGAAGTCATTTCATTAGTTTTGTTTTTACAATGACCTTTTCATTCAATGGTAAGTCGTTATATCAGGGCACCTTCTTAGGTTACATATTATGCAAAGTCTGAGGCTGTTGATGAGTATATCTCTATAAATATGCGATTATGCATCTCTATTCTAGGCCACTGCAACAAATTGGGTGAAATTGACATAGTAGTTCTTAAAATATTCAAGAATAAATGAAGTGTTGCATTCACGCAACGTTGGGAGGACTCCAGTAATCCAGGGCAACTGCGGTAGTTGTTAAGAGCATTTCTTTCGGGACTCAAAAATAAAAAGCTTTTCAAGAATACGTTACATTTTTATGGCGAAAATTTAATTTCAGGCAGTTATAAAATATTTTAGTCCTACATTTACATCTACATAAGTGCTGGAGTGTCTTTACAAGGATGTTTGGCAGGTGTTGAGTTTTCACCGAGTGGTGATTGTGTTTGATATTTTTAACTTCACGTATCGAGCAAGATTAAGTCAACGTTACTTATACTATAGTGAGAATTTACTATTACCTAAACATAAAAGATGTTTAAAAACTATACCATAGAGTCGTTCAGAAAATACAATGATTTCTGAAAACGTCTCCAGTTCCAAGATGTACTGGCATCCTAAGGTAAGAACGATCTGTTTACCACAGTTTACAGGTATGCTAAAAGCAAGTGGGTGAGTATATGAGGGTTAGTAAAGGGAAAGGGATAATCGTAGTTGCGTGGTGTTGTTGACTAGGATTCCAAGGGAAGGTGGTGGGAGGGAAAAAGGTATATTTAGTCTGGGCAGTGACAATCCAGCACCGATGGGTCTCCGCGCACAGCGGGGGTTGGCGAGTGAGGAAAAAGGATGTAAGATTTAGGAGAGATCACATTATTGAAGTATTTTTTTAGAACTTCATGCACACTGGTCACTGACGATAATGAGCTACTCAGGCTCCAAATGAGGGTGCAGGTCATTTGGAGAGGAATGTTTTGAGAACTATGAGTGACAATGAATGCACTGGGATTCCAAGAAAAATATTTCTTGCTATATTGACTCAAGTAATTACTCAAAGGGATGGCTTGGGCACTGGGAATTATGGTATACAGAAGGGGAGATGTTCTTTTCCATCTGCTTTTACTATATCTGTGGTTGTCTGTTGAACAATTGCTCCCTCCAAATGACCTGAACCCACATTTGCAGCCTAAGTTGCTCACTATCATCAGTGACCAGAGTACGTGAAATTCTCAGAAAATATTGTGAAAACGTGGTCTTCACTAATCCTTCCATCCTTTTTCCTCACTCGTTAAACCCCCCCCCCCCTCCCCCCCCCCACTGCGAGCGGAGACCCATCTGCGCCGGGATATCCCTGCCCAGCATAACTAGGCCTTTTTCCCTCCCTCTCAGGCTCGAACCCAAACACACCTCGCAACGACGACTACCCCATTCCCCTTCCACCCCATCCAACCCCACCCACCAGGTTTTTACACACATAATGTTGTGACCTGATCATTGTTCCTTTAGTATGCCACTCTGTGAAAAATGGGACAGGGCCATACTGAACCATTACTAGGAGCCTGGCTTACAGGCTTGCAGCCCGGTAAGTTCAGGAGTTAACCATCCTTCACTGTAGGGGATTTTTCTTGAGCTGGCATATGATGCCTGATGGCTGAAAACCTTTGCTATAGATACTCTGTGATAAAATAAAGAATAAACAGGGTGGCGATCGTCAGGGAAAACCGGGAAAACCTGGAATTGTCAGGGAATTTTGAATTTCTGGAAAAGTCAGGGAATTTTCGTAACAGTCAGGGTAACATGGGTAGGAAATTCGCATTATTTTTCTACCATTACGTTTATCAGCCAGTCTTTCCCACCCTTTATTTCACCAAAACATTTCACCAACTAAAACTTATGTCCATCGCTGATGTGCATGGAATAAGTCCCATCAATTCGTGGCTCATTCAGTTGTGAATCTTAGTTATTTAGTAGTGAATCAGACGTACAATATATCCCTTTTGCATATCCTTATTGCAATATTTGCCTAGTAATGTTAAAATTCATGATCACAATGTATTACGATATCACAAGGAATCTGAGGCTATGCTGTTCGGAAAATTTTACCTCGCATTTTTTTTTAACTTCCGAGACAGCTTGAGAGGTAGCTGGAGCGGCTGGAGCATACTAGCTCGTAGTAAATACATGCTTGCAGTTCTAAAAATACGAGACGATAATTATTAAAATGGTTATACAAGTACGATGTCAGGTATAAACAAAATCTTACGCAAGATCATCTTCAATTCCCATATCCCCCTTCGTGAAACAGTAAGAAGAGCCCTCCTCCCCTCCCCACCTTTCAAGCGCGACGTAATTGGTGAATAGCCCCCTTAGCTCCCTCTCGAAGCAATTTTGTCAGGTCAAAAACCACCTCAAACATGATATTCCTGAATATGATGCTGCCGTTGCCAATTGCCTCCTGTCTTCGCTTGCAGGGGCGCGCTTACGTTTTGTTTGTTTATCCAAATAGTTTTACATCGCAATTGATAGAAATATTCTTGCAATCAAGGGGTTATAACCACGTAAATCAAATTGTTATTCGCTTCTGAATGTCACTTGTGCTATCCGATTTTGATCCAGTCCAAAAACTTGGCTTTGGTTTGTATTTTTCGCGCACCCTAGTGATACCTTTGCCGGAGTCCGACAGTAAATTGGCCATTAACTTTCCCTTCGATGCCTTTTCAGTAATTCTCAGCTTCCCAGAACTACCAAGACACGACTATATTTTGGATGAGAGTTTAACTTATGAAGATTTAATATATTTTTTCATTAGGATGTACGTGTAGATTTTAATGCATTGATTTCAGCTTTTAACATTTTCTGAGTTTTGACGAAAATTTAATTCAGCAGAAATAAAATATTCCGATAATAGGTGACCTGTTGGCAATCGGTCAGGGAAATTGTTAAATCCATCAGGGAATAGTCAGGGAAAAGTCAGGGAATTTAAAAATTTGATATCAGTAGCCATCCTGATAAACCAGGGGCGGTTCCAGACCAGAGGGGGCAACCAGTGGCCCTGGAGTTATAAAATACATACAGTAAAACCAACGTACAACGAATTTGTTGGGACCGGAAAAATCATGACTTCGATGTAGGGGGTTTTCGATGTATGGAGGTGGTGTGCGGGTTGCGTCTCAAAAGGGGCATCCAAGTGTTCCGCGTGCTTTACGATGCAAGTCGAGTAAATATCTCAATCTTGCTTTATTCACCATTAAAACCTTTCCTAGAGTGATGATAAACAATTTTTATTATTTACCATCAAATACCGTGGCTATCACCGCGTTATTTTCAGTCTGCGTAATTCTAATTGAAATTATTGTTTTTTTCGTCGATTCTGCTCTACGCCTCATCGCTTACTTTAGTTACGGTCTGAAAGTAAAGGAGCGCCAAAATTAATGCCCAAGGATTAGGTATTTTTTAAAGTGCTCCATAATTTTTCTGAGTATCTAGTCGATATTATTCTTTGAGTGCAATAATTTAAGTCAATATCAATTGGCAGTTTTATGCAGCAATTTTGCTTGAAAGAGCACATATTCCCATTTAGACTTAAGAAATAAAACGCACTGTTGGAATCCCATTTAAATACCGGTAAATATCTATTTTCGTGACCAGAATATACTAGATATCGATAAACGACGATGAAAGTTAGTTGGGGCGAGTTAGTTACCACGAGTAAAAACTTGGCAGTCGGCAATGCACTGAGGTCACAATGGCAATCTCAGATGATAATGCATTGACGATGCCGTTAACGCGTGTAAGAGTCGCACTCCTCTTTTTATGCGTCAAAGTTGAAGAAAAAATTTTGGGGCTTTTTTTCCTCCTATTGCAAGGTTTTGCGGGACTAACTTCGAATTTTCAGCGATTATCAAAGCCGCTTGCGATATTCTCTTATAATTTACGTGGCATTTTTCATAGGCATGTATGGACCTCGGAGGCAAGTATTCACTTGTAGCCTAGGCCCTACATTGTTTATTGTCCTTTGGAATGTGTGGAGTAATTGATATTCATTAAAACAAAATAAATCCGACCTCGCTACAATTCGTGTTTAGTTGGTAAGTGCGGACAGTCGCACCGAGCTCTGATTTATAAATCCGAATCCCCCCACCGTTTTCCTAATCCACAAGTCATAGTCGCTGTAAGTCGCCTTTTACAACTAGGTTAACTTTTACAAATTATATTTGGCTATAAACGATGACGAGTGGGAATACAAACACGTTAAATGCAAAATACCCAAGCGTCAGCCGCGTAAAAAACGACCAATAAGGCGTAGATACGACATCAAAACTTGAAAAAAGTCAAACTTTGAAAGAAATCATAACTGTCTATGGAATTTAAAGCAGTTAATATTTCAATATTAACTGAATGAGTGGCGAAAGATTTCCTAAGATGGCTATGGATATGACAATAGAAGGAAGGAGACCACTGGGGAGACCTCGCAAGAGATGGATAGATGGAGTAAGGGAAGATTTGCAACAGCTAGAAACCTGGCCGAACTGGCGGAACATAGCAGAGGACAGAAGAGAATGGTAGGCCTTAGTTGTATCATCGCGCGGTCCTCTGGGCCTGATCGCGTAAAGTAAAGTAAAGTAAGTAATATTTCAATATGGTCCAACAAAAATCTTCAATGAATGACAAAATAAAAAAAATTCATGATTTACGTACATAAAAACGGCTGACTTACTAGTGAGACGGGCGTGGCAGTACGGCGGCACGCGCGCGTATGTCCTGTCACAGCTGGTAGATTTTCCCTGAAAAGACCTTCTGTCCCTATTGCTATGGAATAGTGCAACCTTATCCTTCCTCCATCTTCTAATGCACGATTCCAGCACATCATGCCTTAGTCCGGCAGCGCGGTTTCCTACATCCTCAGCGTCTTTGGTGACTTAAAGCACTTCAATTTTTTCAACTACCGTGAAAGACAACAACTTTTTGCCCTTGTTCATTTTGAAACAACACTAACCTATGTTGACGCATGCACAAATGTTGATATTCACAGAATTCTCTCAGTTGAGCTTAAGGCAGGTGCATACAGTGGAGTCACTCAAAGTTGTCCGGTGACAGAAAATGAGAAAGTTAGGGGGGTGTAAAATTCCAGTACTTGCACTTGTCGCGCGGCCAATCGCTGTTCCCCAATTGCACCCCACACCCTTGCCTTGCCAAACAACAAGTTTTTTAAGTTATTAGGCAACTGCGTCCCCCGTAAACAAGCGAGCGAATGATACCCTCCCCTTGATGACTCACGCTAAGCACCAAGGTCACTCAGCTCTCCAGGGACTTGCCTCGGCCACGATACGAGCGGCGCTGCTGTAGGCGAGCGATAGAGTGGCAACACTGAGTTTTATGTTCCTTATGTTTGACATGGAACACACTCGAACCCAGCCATGATAGACGTGAGCGGCATAGGTGCCGCTCGCCGCCAATCCCAGATATTAAATTTTTCTTGTGCCGTTCTTCTCATTCTGTGGCAAAATGTCGGCTGAGAACGTTCTGTCTTCTGACAGTATGTACTGCCATTTCAGATTCTGAACTTATCCTAGGTCGAATCACTGCTCGTTTCGTGGCCACTACCGCCCTGCCGCGAAACTGCTCTGCAGCCCGCCGCTCATATCGTGACCGAGGCTCGAAGGCTGGCAGATTAGAAATTCGTGTAAGAGGCGCACCCTCATTTCCGGCTGCGATTTCTGGGAAAAAAGGTATCCTCAAGCAATTGAGCAAATATGAAAGGCGATGTCGAGCAAACGCACCACTTGCCGGTTAACAGACCACATCCATCAAGGTTAAGACGGCAATAGCAATATTTGGATAGAGTAGAGAGGTTACTCCAGATTTTCCTTTGGGATGGGTACAGAGTAGATAAAAATTGGCTCTCATTGGTTGAACACCAACCAATGAAGTTTTGAATACTTCGCCCTCCTAACAAGGGGAGTGTTCCATGTTCGATTCCCGTCGGCGACAAATTTTTCATGCTTATTTTCTTAGTTTTTCCTTCGTGGAATTTATGTTAAAATCTAATTTTTACTTTTCTATTCAAAGTTTTTTTTTTTAACGAGTGGAAATATTTTTTTTCGCGAATATCATAGGGCTTATTTTATTTTCTTCCCGCGAAGTCAATGTAATTTCTTTGTTTCCCCATTCTTTCACCACGCAAACTTGATTTGTTCCTTCATTTGCAAGACCTCCTGTTGATATCATAATTATACAATAATGAAAATTTTCTGCAAGTGGTCACTCTCGCCATTTAAAACACGAGCCTTACTCGACGAGCCTTATTACAATGTATTTATTTGTACGTCTTTAGATCGTGAAATGGTGATTCGATTACAGAAATTAGTAGATAAGCCGATCACATTTTCCCCTCCTTTTTTCAATGCACAAAAGAACAGGAAAACGGGGATCTTTGATCGTGGGTCTTATAAATAATGATGTGACAATTATTTAGACTATTGTATAATTATAATATCATCATGAGGTCTTGCAAATGAAGGAACAAATCAAGTTTGCGTGGTGAAAGAATGGGGAAACAAAGAAATTACGTTGACTTCGCGGGAAAGAAAAAAAATAAGCCCAATGGTATTTGCGAAAAAAATATTTCCACTCGTTAAAAAAAAACTTTGAATAGAAAAGTAAAAATTAAATTTTAACATAGAATTCCACGAAGGAAAAACAAAGAAAATAAGCATGAAAAAATTTATCGCGGACGGGAATGAACACGCTCCTTACAGGCAGGTGGACGGAGGGTCTTATGATAACCGTCCACCTGACTCTCCCAAAATAAAATCCGATACCGAAAGATAATTTGAAACCATGTTAGAAGAAAACATGGAGCTCCTCCCATTCAAGGGGTCCCGGGAATGTAACCCAATACGGGAAAGTAATCTGATACGATTTAAAAAGGGAAAATTGAGCTCCATCCTCATCACCTGCACCTTCGCAAATGAGGTGGGGTGGGTGAGTGAGAGTGGAGAATAGCCCCCCTGATCTGATCTTTTCAGAGTATCTTTCTGTATTGGGTTACGGCTGGCCGGCTGGCACTGACTGGTATTCCCCCCTCCCCTCTTGGCGCATTACTCATCCACCCAACTATCACCCGGCTCAGCTAATGCTGAGAGGAGCTTTGGCTTCCCTTACACGTTTCTTATTGTGGGAACCATCAGAGTTGCCGGTTCCCACCATAAGATACGTGTAAACGAGCCTTCACGGCGCCAGAGCGTCAAGTTTCCTTCATGCCTTCTGCTCTGTAGGTCTCGGATGTAAACATTTTCGAAGCCCGGAGCGGAAGGGTTAAGACGTGGTACTCTCCGCTGTGGTTCTACTTCCTGCTCATTACGTAAATGTCTATGGAAAAATTAACTGTAAATGACGAATGGCACGTTTTTTTCTCAATAATTCGTTCTAGAGGGGCACTTTTCATGTTTTGGGCCCAAGCGCAGACTTCGATGTACGGAGTTTTCGTAGTTAGAGAGGTTCGTTACGGGAGGTTTTTTTGCGTGCATTGTGCATTGGAAGGGTCCGGGACCGGGCCAATGACTTCGAAATAGGGAGTTTTCCTTAAAATTTCGCTGTATGGGTGTTCGTTGTATGGGGGTTTTACTGTACATACTTCCCAGGAAAAGGGGAGTCCAAGGGTCTTGTCTCCAGAAATCGTAACAAACTATGTGTAAAATGAGAAAGAAACTTTTATTTATACGATTTAAGTTTTTCCCGGTGAATAATATTTAGGTATTGCTCTCGGGCTCTGCACCAGGCTTCATATTGGCCGACGTTTCAGAAAACGACTTGTTTTCCATTTTCAAAGCATGTTACTCTCTCTGTGTAGGATTTTACACTGAACTGAATTGACCATTTGACGAGTCCAACAATTAAGCTCAGGTGTCGTCTGATTGGTTGATGTTCCTTTGAAATATTTTTTGTTCTTTCCTTATGTTTTTCATGCAATTTATTACAGGTGCCCAAGTCGTTTTCCGAAACGTCGGCCAATATGAAGCCAATTACCTGGTGAAGAGCCCGAGAGCAATACCTAAATAACTCTATTATTTAGTTTAAGACATATGCCTACCATCGTACTTTTGCCCCTACTCACAATGTACTCACTTGCAGCCGCCAATCGAGTAAACACTGCCTTTTTATGTGGTTATTTGAATTTTTCCAAGATAGAAGATGAAGCAATCATTTCATCCAATTCATTAACCAAATGTTATTTGTCATCTTTATTTCATTTTCTTGAGTCTAAACTGAGAAATGTGTATTGAGCATATACAACAGTAACAAGTTATCGTTAAATATGTGCATAGGTGTGGTTAGGAATCTTTTTTCTTCTCTTTGTTTTTACTTCTTCAGTTTTCCTGTTTCTTTGTCAATAATGAATACATGTTATCAATTATGCCTAGTTTTACATTATAAACTCTCTTCTGAAATTCTACCCCTGTTACTGTATGTGTTGAAATAGAGCAACCTAACTTACGCGAATGTGATGCGCTCTCAGAAATATAATCATCGCTCTTTTGTTTTTAGCACTATCTTTAAGTTGTTACCTTTTGGTATCTAATTACAAAGAAAGAGGAAAAGGTTGAATGTTGTAATAAGAAAGTATTAAAAGATGGTCCAGATTTCTTTTTATAACAAGGAATTTAATAATAAGTAAGGAGGGCCCTTAATCTAATGTACACCTTTCACTTTACTTATTTCTTTATGTCATTCTTTACAGTAATCAACCTGGTTCTCAGTCAGCAATCACCAGCAGTCTCGCCATGACCAAGGTGAACCTACCATACCACTCCAAGATGCTGTTGATGGCTGCATACCTGGCATCACACAATTCATCAAAATCAGATCGCCTTGTTTTCTCTAGACATGCTAATAAGAAGAAGCGAAGGAAGGTGGAATCTCTGTCATTGAAAAGCAATATGATCAGCGGTCCCAAACCATTCAGTTTTGATCGAATGATGGCCATATTTTACTGCATAAACGAATGCGAAAAGCTTCACACTTCACTTCTTATGTCTCAGGTGATGCATGTTGTTGTTTGTCACCTTAAGTTAGGTGCTAATTGGTCAGAATGCACTTAGTTTTCAATTTCCTGGGAAGTGAGAGGAATTACAGGGTGGGAGTAAAGTAATGCTTTATGACATGATTTTTTTTCACTTTTGTTTGTGATTTTTATCTCATTGTGAGGAAGCATACTCTGCTACACATGAAGTTAATTACTAACACTTGCTCAGGTCATCAGCTCATTACTTGCTCAGGTCATTAGTTGTGTTTTTTGTTCCTGCCTGTGCTTCTACCACTTATCACTTCTACCACCACTCCTTGCTGAACCTCCACTTACAGTCCTATAACTTATGTTCATGAATTCATTTTTTTTCTAGGTGTCATATCTGTTGAGTGTTCATCTTCTGGATACTTTTGGTGATGATATGCTGAATGAACCAAAATATATATGCACTGCTAATTTTGACATGGTGTGTGATATTTCCAGGTAAGCTCCATCATTTAAACTAATTACTTTTCTACTGCATGTATGTGCCTTGTCTGTTGCAAAGAAGTCCCCACATTCTTAAATATGAGATCTGTTCAAATAATTCCAGAACTGATTTTTTAAATGTAGAACAATCTTACAACTTATTCCACTGGGTCTCCTTCAAAATGTTTTTCTTCAGTTAGGTTGCACTTCTCCCTTTGCCGCTTCCATTTCTGGGAACTGTACTTAAACATGCCTCTGGGAATCGACAGCATAGTTGCTGTGTTTAATGATTCTTTGCCTTTAGTTGTGTTAAATTGATTTTATTTCAACATTAATACAAGTTCAAAAAACATGAAAAAGCAGGAGCCAGGACAGGAGAGTTAAGTGGCTTAGTAGCTTTCATCCCCTTTTTGGTGCAAAACTCACAAATTTGGGAAGCAGCATGAGATCATGATGCGGTTGGTCACCAGTCATTAATTTTGGACTAAATGCCGCAATGGGAGGCATCACCAAATTCTCTGTTAAGTGATGTTAACCAATGGAGATGTTGTGTTGCATTCCTATATCAATTCTCTTCATTTAGTCATCAAATAGCTATCACAAGAAATCTCACTTTAAGAACATAATCTTCTTCAGTTGATGTTGTTAGTTTTCCACTTGACAAATCATCTTCCAATGATTCACAACCATTTTTTAACACATTCAGCGCCACTAAAGTCATCAGATCCAACTTGTATGGCCAAATGTAAATTTAATGAAATCTGTTTAAAAACTTATTTAATAGTATGTTTGCTATGTTTTAAAATTTTCATTATATAAATAACAACATTTTAGCATTAATTAATTTGCGTTGATGCAGTGTCAACGCCGGCTCCATAGTTTCGCCTTTGCATGATCGGATTAATTACTTTTGTTTAAAAGTGAAATATTGGGTTGAATTCAGCTTTTCATATCAATGCCATACTTTAGTTGAAAGTACACAGTCCAATTACTCGAAAATGTAAGTATACGACTTAGTATAATGTATTACAGTGTTGCCTATATTGGCATTTTCGCGGAAATAATTGAAAAATATGTACCTACGTCTGCTTTGTTTCCTCGAAATATTTTTTCTTATCAATCATTAAACTAATAAATTTCCACAAGCCAGCTAGATTTTCACTTCTTTGAACAAAATATCTCACTGTACGGCATCAATCCTACGTGGAATGCAGAAGCTTGCTTTTTTGTGGCCTGTGCACAGAAACCCTTTTTTGACCTGTGCGAGTCAATTTCCACGATCGGCTCCCGCTGGGGGTTTTGGAGGAAGTGGTAAGGGAGAGGTTTGCATTCCCCTCCTAGGTTCCTCCCCCAAACTTACCCTCCCCTCCACTCGCCACCGTTCCTCGCATTTAGGGGCCACGAGCTTTCAAACGAGCAGTACAAGGACATGAGACCTTCTATTTTCTCAAATAATCTGTTACCTCTCAGGGTAAGAATCCCCAAGGTTGTAGGAAGCGGCTGGAAACTGACCATTTTCACTCCAGGAAAACCCTTTTCTTTCAAAGGACCTGGCCCGACCCGGCGGTACGACTGCCTAATTCCATAACAAAGACCTACCACCGAGGATAACTGTTTCCGTATGAGTGTGCAACCCAAACAATGTAGTGACTGATCTCCAATAGGGATAAGTGGTGAAGGCATTTTTATGATGGTGAGGAAAAAGCACGTGCACTCACCTTTTTATGAAGCTGCCTATAATGGAAAATCCAGAAATTTCGAAGTTATGTCCAGTAAGCTCCAACTTCACGCATATTTCATTCACATGCACACTCACACTCATACAAATAAATTGACACAAACAGTAAAGTTTTAAAATAATTTCAGCAGAATTTATTATTTTTTGTGAAACTTTCGAAAACATCCTTCCAAACAAAAGCCCCGGCTCTCCATCACACTCCTTACAAATGTACAATGATTCCGTTCTTCTCCCTTCATCAGCACACATCCTACACCTACGGCGTAAACATCTCTGTTTGTCGTTTTTTGGAACCTTACATGGCCAATACACATTTTTTGCAGTTTTTTTAGGTGCTTGCAGAGGGAAATTTCTAGAACTCAGAAGAGATCTTATCACTTTTAACCTAAAATCGTAGACTAATTTTTTTACAATATTTTTCATATAAGATAAATGAATTCTTCAACATAATCTGAAAAACATGAACCCCACTTTTTTATTCCATCTGAGGGTTTTGCTTTTGCAGGGGTAATACGAGAGCAATTGGTCTTGCCTGTCGACCCCTGTCATGAATTCATTGTACTTCGCCACGGGTTGGGGATTTTTTTCCAATTTTGTCGGAGGGTGCCTGTACAGTAGGTACATTCGTTTAACAAGTTTAGTGAAAGTTTAACGCTGTTGTAATAGTTATCCATGAATATGCTGTGGCCAACTCCCAATTTACCCTCCATCAGCTTCATTACCACACTTTGACAATGATCATTGCCAACTTCAGTAAGAGTTCCCTTTCCAGAATATACAATGCATTGAAGTACAAGGCCACTAGGTTCTGTCAACAGGTTCAATTTTACGCCATATTTATGTCTCTTTCCCTTAATGTACTGCTGGAACAGTAATCTACCCCTCCACAAAACCATCAATTCATCCAAGGATAGTTCTCTATTTGGATAATAAATGGATTCCATTGTCTTGTTCAAATGGTTGATGAGAGGCCTTAATTTTTCAATTCGATCCAGTGGCTCGGCTACGTTTCCATTCTCGAAGAAATGGAGTGAGCGAAGAATGGAAAGAAACCTATTTCTGCTCATGAGACAGGAAAAACAAGGGAGTTGAAATAAAGGTAGATGAGCTCTACGGCCTCTATGGATTAAACAGATAAAATATTTCTCCAATGGCCGTAAAATATATGCACCACTCGTCAAAAAAATTAAATACTTACTGTGTTGGTTTGCGGGAATGAGGTTCCACAACAGGGACCAACCACAGCCTCTCCACCAGAATACCCCCCTGTGGTAGTTTACGGGAAAATAATTTCCTCGCCAGGGACTACCACAGACACACACACGCAACCCAGTTGGAATCCTTTGTAGGCTAATGAGACCTAGCTAAGGATTCCTGGGTTATAACCTGGGATCCTTCGGAGAGCTGTAGTGACTCTTTAGTGTTTTTCCCTTCAGCTCGCTGAAGAGGACCACTTTGTGGTCGAAATACGCGTATAGGAATTTCACCCTCGTTCCCTGTTTGTTGTTTTTCTTTTTGACAACGCTCTTTTTGAGCTGTTCTCCCAGAAATCTGGGGCCCTGCTGTGTGTGTGAGTGAGTGTTTTGTGTGATTGCGTGTGTGGTTGTGTTAATATCTTGGCAGCCTTAGTAGAGTCACTACAGCTCTCCGAAGGATCCCAGGTTATAACCCAGGAATCCTTAGCTAGGTCTCATTAGCCTACAAAGGATTCCAATTGGAGTTGAAATAGTTCGTCCATTTTCCAATAATCCTGCAATCTATTCATTCTTATTGTTCCTGTATGGAACAGCAGTCCAAGAAAAATCTTAAATTCAATTTCTGTAATAGGTTTCCACTGCCCGCCCGTAAAAATTCTTTCACTGTATAGATTTGAAGATTTTAAAGTCAATTCATAAAATTCCCTATTCGACAACAAATTGAAATAGTCTATTGGCTCAGTGCCGAATTCACTCACTTTTAAACCTGCTTCACCAGAGAAACCAAATTGCAAATCCTCATTTGGATGCTCCATCCATTCTTCCTTGATCTCTCCTGGTACTGGGCCTGATTTCTTCACCCTCCGAGAGGACGCATACTTTTTGGCCACTATGGGAACGATTACCTCTGATTCCTCCTCTTCATCTGCAGTATCACCTTCTCCTAAATCGGTTTCGCTCAAGCTGAAATCTCCATCATCAGTCGACGAAAATTCTTCTGAGGGATTATCCCCGGAAGATCGTTCCACTTTCCTCTTGCGTGATTGAAGTCCTGAGGGCCCAGGTTGTGCTTCTGCCATTTCCTAACTTATTCCAAGAATTTCTATTATTTGTCGAAAATTATGTAAGCTCACGTACTGGTATTATAAATAAAATGAAATTATTTATTTTAATCATCTTTGGTTATTTATTTTTACGTCATATTACAGCCATGCATAAATAAAATTAAATGTATAGTGATATAATATTTACAGTAACGTAGGTGTTTAGATGAATATAAAACTTAGCTTCTTCCACTTTCAGCTCTCTGGTAACACTCTTCCAAAAGAGAAATAAAAAAGATATACTCCTGTAGAATGACGAGCCTGCAAGGTAGGGAGCTGCGTTCACGAACTAGGAAACTCACTGAATCTATAACCAACCTTAGTGCGCACTCGTTGCAAGCAAACTGAGGAGCTGCTGTCCCTTGAAAGTTTAGAGAGACCCTGCATAATGGCACATTTATTGGCGGGTGGCATGAGCGTCAACGGGGGTTGGTGCTAAATGTTGGTGGGATGTGTAAATACCTGAGTGTCAGAGATACCAGGGCACCACACAAGGAAAAAAAAATTGGAAAAGGCTTAAAAATTTTAGAGCCATCTCTATGGTTATAATAAAAAGTGGTACTAAAACCCGCATTTAATGTTTGATGTAAATGCTTGAAAATTAAATATGGTTAGCGTGTGAAAAATAGGGCCATCACGTTTTTTCGCCCGGTACCCAAATATTTTTTCTGCCATGGTCTTAGCCATGATAATACTTCTAAATCGTGTAACAAAGATGCGAGAACATTTATCTATAGTTGCAGAGAAATCATCTTCTAATAGATGCTTGAATGATTCTTCGACTTCTTTCCATTTTTAAAGTTGTAAAACCTGTGATATGTGAGGTTGCAGAGTAGGTCTAAATAAAACATACTGCACCTCGAATTAAAAAATATATATATTAGATTTCTTTAAAATGTTACAAAACTTTTTTTTTGATATTCTAATTCCATATAAAACATCTTTAAACAGTCAAATACATGCATAAATACATACATCTTCCATTACTTTCAGAATTTAATTTCTAAAACGGAAAAATTCTTTTGAAAATTTGAAAAATAATCAAAAAAAGAAACGGAACGCTCGTCAAAGCTAAACCAAGGAGCCAGCAGCTAGGCCTAAAGATACACAGAAAGCCGGATCGCAAGAGGACTCGTATATCCGAGCGGCACACGTGTCGACTACGCATTGACACCGGCCACCGGCACTCGGTAGCCTCCGCCGACCCGTAGTCGATGGCGGCACTGAATGTGTTACGTGGGAATACTGGTCATAACACCTTCCAGATTTCATGACATGCTCCCCATAAGCCAATCTTATCATTTCACTACGTTCTGCAGTAGTACGTCCCATTGGTGAGCAGTTCAAATTGTAGTGGGACTTTTTGAACAGATCTTATGTAATTGCTCTTCTTAAGCCATTTGCCTTGTATGTACAGCATTGTGTGTATACTTTGCATTTCTTCTAGTTGCACAAGAAATGTATTATATCTCAAATGCTTACCTCTTAATATAGTCAAACCACTGTAAAACAAAATTTAAAAGACTCAAAAAGTAGTAAATTTGTTACTGTGAAATTTGTTGTCAAGAAACTATGTACACAGCCATAGTTGGGAAAGTTACCAAAAAAAATTAACTGATTAAAGTTAAAGTTAACTCTGTAAAAGTAAATAATTAAGTTATAAGTTACTTTTCTGAAAAAGTAACTGATTAAAGTTAAAAAAGTAACTTTTATGTTAAAACTTACTTTTTCAGTTACATAAAAGATACTTTTAAAAGCTATTTTTCACAATAGTGATAAAATAAATACATACATCAATTTCAAGAAAAAATTATTTAACTTTTACTTAAAAAGTCATTAAACTTTTTTAACGTTCTCATTTCAAAATTTGTATCGGACATCCGTCCTGGTGCCCTGGACATGAAACTAGGGCCGGCAAAAACCATTCAGGGCTGACTAGAATCATTCAAGGCCGGCAAAAATCATTCATGGCCGGCAAAAATAATTCAGGCCGGAAAAAATTATTAATGGCCAGGAAATAGAATAGATAGTATTTAATTAGCCGGCCTCAGTGGTGGTGGAGTAGAAGTAGAGTCCTTACATGCTAATCTGAAGACCGCGGGTTTGAGTCCCGCTTGGATGGTTTTTCTTCCACTGAGGGCATAGGTGTAACTGTAATGTAATGTCTAGGGTTAAATGTAAGAGGGCTGCATAGCCCTAATTTCACCCTAAACAAAGGCATTAAATAAAATAAATAATTAGACTTAACTTGAAAGTTAAACGTTATGAAACCCTAAAATCATTCAGGACTGGAAAATTTTAACAAAATAACTACCAAAAAAATTATTCAGGGTTGAGAAATACAACTGAATATGGATAAAATGGACGGATGGATGAAAGATGGATACTGAAGACCATGATATAAAGGGAAAATCTTGGGTGAGCTTAGAGGTTGTAAGAAATGGATGAGTAACATACGATGCCATGAAAGTGAAAGTACATATAGTAAAGAAAGAAATGTATAGTAAAGGAATGCACAGTAAGACAAAAAGTTTTTTAGTTGAGTCAGGGGTCGCGAGGTTGCGGTATGAGCTCCTTCAGGGTAATCCAACTGATGCCTGTCTCCCTCTCGACCTGGGTCGTCGGTGTCCGACACTAGTAAAAGTAGCCCAGTGCATATGTAATTTGAAAAAAAAAAATTCTTAGTAACGATTTTATTGCGTAAATGTGTTGAGGGCGATGATATAAAAGGCCTAAAAAATATTATTTATCTCAAAAAAATATGTATGATTTTCTGATAATAATTGTGTATTTGTGATTACATTTTATCTTTTTTGATATATACATGCTCATTGGCAACGACACATTCTTTAAACCTAATGCTACCCAAATCATTATGATTAAAATATAAGGTGCAGCTAATAAATAGTAAAAATAATAATTATATTTAAATGTTGTAATTTTTCTGGTATTTAACTTGGTTCTATGAATATACAAATGCGCTAGTTGTTATTTTCTATTTGAGGTGCCCCAGATTAAAAAAAGAAGAAGGTTCTACGATATCTATAAGCCGACATATTGCAATATTTTAAAGCCCACTCTGATCTGAATGATTCATTTTCGATTCCGCAGCGCACTAGATACTCGAGCTTCTCCCCCCACCACCGTGCTTCGAACTCTAATCATTAGCGTCCCGTCAATTTAACCAGTTCTATTTTCGTTGGTATCTCATAAAGTTTTGAAATAAACTGGATATTATAGTTTGAGTCATTGTTAAAAAGTTGTGCAATTTTCAGCTCTTAATGTTTATTAACAATGGCGCTGTGATGTTTTTTAATAAAGTTGCTATCTCGGCTTCTATTGGTTGTAGATGGTCCTTTTTTTCCTAAATTCGTGTTAACTGACCAGCTTTTAAATGCTTTTTATTAAAAAGTTCTAACATTGAAAATAACAAAGATATTCTATTTGTTTAAAAGCAAAAAAAAGTTACTTTTTTAAATGCAAAATTTGACGTCATTATTTTTAAATTATTTGACTATTCATTTTCACACCGAATTAGATAAGCTCTTGAACTTCAAAATGCGAGTTGCTAAACCTTTTTTTATTAAAAACTGGCAACTGTACAAGCGGTCAAATTTGGCAGTTTTAGCCCTAGGCAGGATAAACAAATAGAGTTTTGCAAAAACTATTATACCTACAGAGTCCATCTTTTGCACACTTTTTAACCTTTAGAAAACCCATGTTATACAGATAGAATGATTGATTTTAAATGAAGTTTTGCAAAGTTATAGCAATAACAAAAAACGGTCAGTTTTCATGTTTTTTTGCAAAAACTTTTTATTTGTTGACGGATTTAAATTTAACAAGCCTTAAATTGTACATATGTTAAATATGCACGTATTTCATGTGCTTCATTTGTCTTTACGACCGATAGTGATTCCAATAGTTTGGAAATACTACTTTTTCGATTTTATTGTTTAAATAAAACAATGATGTGGGAAAATTTTTTTAATCTCGAGATGAGAGGCCTTTTCTATCATCGCCCTCAACTTATTTATGCAATAAAATCGCTACTAAGAATCCTCTCGATTTTTAGCCTTTTTTTTTTTCGACATATGCATTGGACTAAAGAACTTGGGAACAATGAATTGCTAGGGACGAAGTGATGCGCCACTCAAGGATGGTAGGAAGGACGGTAGGATGGAAGGATGGTAGGATGCACCACTCAAGAACTCAAAGACGTGCTCCCAAGTGGTCGCGTGTGAGGTAGGTCGGGACAGGCGTCTGGAAGGGGAGGATAGGAGAGGAGAATAAATTGACATTTGGTCATGGATAATCATTCATCTTTATCATTTTGCCTTAGCTTATTGTCAATAAAATAACGTATGTTATTACTTCTTTTTTTTCACTTATTTCTTTTTTAATAATTTATATTTATTTAATGTTTATATTTTTATTAGGTTGCGTTTAGCTAGGAAAATCCATACTCTTCGTAAAACGTGAAAAATATCACTTTGGCTCTTATGTAAACCACGATAATATAACCTGGAAATTTTTAAAAATTTACCTTTGAAAACCTGGAATTATGCTTGAATTTTTTATTTTGACTTTTGTAGACACCCTGTATGTAGTATTGATGACGCGATGTCATTGAGTAAGGCATTCGTGCCCTCGCGGACATGGTCTTCGAGTGGTCTCGTGTTTTTTCATCTGAGGGTTCGTTCCTAAACTTTGGCGGTCACTCCACTCAACCCCACTTTTGTTTGGATGCATTTTGTCTGGGCCAATTCATTGCATTCTTGCACAACTACCCACCTCTATTGCATTCTTAGATACTGTTTTATTTTCCCCTTTGTCTGTTGGGCAAGCTTTGCTCCCAAATTCGAACAGGTCGACATTCGCCAAAAATTAACGAATAAAATTAACTGAAATTAGTTTTGTATCAGTTAAGGTATAATTTTAACGATTAAAAGTTAACTCTTCTAAAAAGTAGCGGTTAAGTTTAATAAACTACATTTTTAACGATTAATTTTAATCATTAATTTTTTAAATTCTTAATCCCAACTATGATATTTGTTAGCTTTACTATTCCGGCATTATTGCCTGGACATGGCAGTAGAATTTTTGCTCCATCTCATTTACAATTCTATAAGGCTGTATAAAATGATATGCATGTCCTTTAATAATGTGCATGAAAAGTTGTTGAAACATTTCTGACTTAATGTTTTTAATCTATATAATCAAGCAAGTTTTTAAATGTTGGTACCGCTGCATACACTAGAAGAAATTGGCGATTGCAGACTCCCTCTTTCCATTGCACAGAGTAATTTTGGAAATATGTAGTATTTTAATTTCTTTCAACACTTGGAGTGCTGGGCTTTAAATTGAAGGCACTCTCCCAGAATAGTGACAGATGGTTTTCAAGCACTTGGCGGATTTTTAAAAAAGTGACTCTCTTCAATCTAGGTTTATAAAGATTTCAATTTTGGACTTTCTATGCCGTCTTGTGGATTATTTAGGCACTGCATGGCCATAAGTATGTCTACCAGAAAGACTGCAGCCGTATCATTACATCCAGCTGTCGTTCAATTGATGATAATCCGCAGAGTACGTTCATCTTCTTTTTCACTAAAAATCAGAGGACGTATCATTACGTCCATAGAACTCTAAAGTGTTATAATAGAGCCATAGTGTTTCCCCTTAAAATAATGAAATAATATTTCATACATTGTTTGAAAAGCAATGAAAACTTCTGCTGGCAAAGGTTTACTGACCCGCACATTTTCTTCCTTGCACAGCTGTTTGATGTGCATGATGCGTGGTCATGTTTTTCCTCAGGCTCACACTCAGCATCACATACCACAATTTCCACGCCAACATAAATAAATTACCTCACATTAACCCATTCGCGACGGGGACGGGAAAAATTTCTTTGCTTCGCCAGTACGGAGCTTTCACTACGCTAGGATCTTCACCGGTACCTATTTCCCTAACTTGGGTCGGGGACCAGAGGGGTGTTGAACCTTTCTCTCAGCCGCCGGGCTGAGATAATCTCCGCCCTTTTCCGCTTGGGGTGCCCATTACGGCATGTGGTCGCGGTCAACTTGTTTATGCAATGGTTTTGCTAAAAACATTGTTGCAACAGCCTCGATATTTATTTAATCGGAAATGAATTATTCTTGTTTTACAATGACTTTACAGCTTTTAAACAAAATTCTATCGTTAATATTAAGCTCTCTAGCAACAAAAATCGTATCAATGGTAAAGATTCTTTTACACACTAACTACGTTAAAAATAGCAGTAGAACTCCGTTTAAAATTTGTAGTTGTAAAGCTAAACATAAGGAATGCATATATAATGCTCAATTTGCCAAGTACACAAAAACTTTTAACCCTTTCAACGCTGAGCCTTATTTGTTAAGTCTTACCCCTGGCTGAATGCATTTTTTTGGTGTTTTTACTGATTCGTTACTTAAGAAACATATATCCTTTATTAATTTAAAAAAATCTTTTAAAAAAAATAATTTAAAAAAAGTTTTAAAAATGACGTGAATTCACGTCGTCAGCCGTTCGTTAGAGCCTATTGTGTGTTATGCACGGTAGTATCTCTTCCCCTGAAATTATTTTTTTGCTTCCAAAATGTTTATTTTTTTCTCTTCACTTTAAGTACGGGAAAATACCTCAAAAATATTCATAATTGCCATACAGAACGAATTCATTATTTCATACCCATACCGGTTAGTTATGTATTGATCTAAATTTTTTTACTATACTACTTTTCGTTGCAATTTTCTGAGCAAACCTTTCTGCCGGCCAGATGGACGTTACGCCGATGTGCTTAATCTACGTATTGTACGCTTTCAAGGAGATGGTTCGTAATAGAATATATTTATGAAAAACCCTTATAACACAACCTTTCACTACATTTTTCAATGTTTATGGGAAGTTCACGATGTCTAATCATGAAATTTTATTGAAAAAAATTTCATTTACTAATTTTAATTTCGAGTATTTATTAAAAATTACATAAAATATAAATAATACTTCACAAATAAACATAATATTTGCAGCCACTACATACGTACACTAAAGATACAAAATTATTATAAAAAATTACCAATTTTTTATAACAATTTATGTATTTGACAAGTAACGTACAATGACTTAACTACCTTCTCTCTCTATCTTTGCATTTTATTTACATATTCATATTTTTATACCTTTGTATTTTAATGAAATTTAACGTCGCACGGATACATTTGGAGGGGACGGTGTCCCACGGAAACAGGGCAAAAGAAATTGTCTTTACGTATCCCCATCTTCTGGCATTCTCGGAACCATTTTTGCACTGTTCGCTTCCTCTTTGCTTGGTCATCTGTTGGGAGGGATTGAAGGAAATTCCTTTGCCTCTGGAAGTGACTGAAGGGTAAGGGCGAATAATTAAGAATTAAAAGAAGAGATTTAATAACCGAAAGCCGAAAGTCGTATGGAGGATCTTGGGTGGGATTTCTTGTAAAGGTAGTAGCTGTTCAGGAGAAGAAGGTGGAAGATGTGGATGCCCAACTTAATATACTATTTGAGCGTTTTTCACTTCATCGGATAGTATGACATCATCAGATCAGTGTGATCGATGCCACCCATTGCCTCATTGTATCTGACAATTACCTCAAGTTTCGGTGAAGGTTTCACTCCCCTTCGGGGGGGGACATCAACCATTTCACCACCATACTGCGAACTGATCATCAGTACCTCCCTCCTGTCTTTCGCTTCCATGACGCAGACACCATCTTTAATGCAGGCATTCACAACTTCCCCCTTCTTTAATTTTTTTGAAACAATGTGGGGAGGATTATCCTTCCGGTTAGTTCTCGGAGTCGCGGTACAATTGGTATTCCACTCTAGTAGTTGGTGGCCCAAATTTACGCTATTGTATTACCTAATTTTCCATAAACAATGAATTCCTGACATCAAGCTGACCCTCCATTATTTTACCTACAACAGAGTCAAGGTGGCCTCGCCCTCCTACATCAGCGTCACTAAACCCAGTGTACATTATAAATCTGAGAACTAAACCAGAGGGTTCTGTATGTGTATATATTTTTATACCGTATTTATGTTTTTTCCCCTTCAAAAACGTCCGAAAAAATATTGGTTCCCTCCAGAGAAGCATGGGCATATCAATGCAGAGTTTCTGCATTGGGGTCACAGCATTGGTCATTGAGTCATGGAAGAGGTCAATTATATCGGGGCGTATTTTATGGAGTCGATCAGTTGGCTGAGGCTGACCGGGTTCCAGGTTTTTTGCAAAGTGTAAACATTCCCTAATACAAATGAAAATGCAAAATACCCTAGAACCTGTCACGGCTCATGCAGTTCCACAAGCAGGGAAAGTTAAATAGAAGGTCCGGGCTCCAAAAATCGGCTATCCTGCTCAAAGAAATGGTTCCCGTATGAAACAGAATACCAAGGCAATCAGTCAGTAAAAGGCCGAAAAAGTGTTGGGGTTCGTCCCCTTGGGGTGGGGCAGTCATGCCAAGGGTCTTTGTGAATGGGATTGGGTCTTTTGTCGGTCTGTTGGAAGTCCAAGAGTACGTGGTCTCTCTCAGTCTGGAAGTGGTGGTATGCAAAGAAAGGCCGGGGAGGCCAGACTCAGGGAATAACGGTAAATTACCCTGCGAGGGATCCCCTTCCTCTTCTAACTCATCCTCGACGCTCTCTCCCCACTCCGTCTCCCCGAGAAATGACTCCCTTCTTCGTCATAACTCCCGCTGCCGTCGTCTTCCTCCTCAAGAAGCTTCTACAGTTCCACTACATGAGTTATGACATAGGAACCCTCATGCCTCGGAGACCTTTGAGGTGTGTTCATCGGAACACCTAGAGGCTCTAGAAGAGACAACGACTGGGATCTACCTAATGATGTTGAGGGTTGAGGGCTCTAAAAGAATGTGAAATACCTATCACCCTATGTAATCGTTTCAGACTTAACTTTGTGGAAGTTGGTAACATCCATGATTAAAACCAAGTTGTTCTACCATGGACCTATCACCCTGCTGGTTACCATTCTCCAACCTCCAAAACAACCCTCCCTCAATGGCTGCATGTATGACAGGTACTTCAACACGTAGATCGACAGTTCTTTATCTCACATTTCCCAACCATGCAAGTCGCGGAAACCAAATGTATAATTCATTGGAGAAATTTTTATATGGCCACAAAGTAAGCGAATTACATTTTTTGAGAGGTTAGCACAAAAATATTAAAACGTTCGTTGAGATCGTGCGGCAGTTTTTTTTAAAATGCCTTCGCATGCCCTGAAACATTTCATTGGAAGCACTTTATTACAAACAACGGCATACCTTAACAAGTCAGCAACAATCACTAATATTAGTAATAATGACGAATTTACTAAGTATACTGAACTATGTTATATGCATTTTTTATGTTCACTGACCGAAGGATTAGCTGCACAAAAATTCAAGAGAGGAAAACTAGACGTAAAAAAATACCAATGTGATTACTCACCAAAAAGGAAAGAAACTTGACTTGGAAAAGATTGACAATGTTGCAATTATTGATAGACTGGAAAAATTATAAAGTGTTATGTTTTTCATAAACACATCTTAGAAACAAATACAAAAACAAAAATCACTTTATAATCCACTGGTTCATTTACCAAAACTGACGAGAGAAGAAGGAATCTGATAAAGTTGAAAATATCAGGGGATATCAGGGGAATACCAATACAGGATTTTCGGCTGTTATATTTTCACATGTATGAAGTAATGATTGGAATAAAAAAACGTGTACGATTTTAACGGATCATAAGATGCGCGTTTAAAGAAAGACAAATGAAACCTAATTCCATAACTCATATCCACAGTGATCACAAAAATAACTGAAATATTACGAAAAAATTAGAAAAAAACTTACGTTTATCCCGATTAAATAATAAAAATGTCTTCATATAAGTCTGAATACTACGGATTTTCAGTGACTTACCTATATTACAATAGATATTAACACATTTTATGCTATAAATAAAAGTGAAATGGCGTTTAATTACAAAATTCAACGAAATACCATGCGAAAAAGTGGCATTTACGCATCTCCAATAGGAAACAACGTAACTCGCAAGAAACACTGGAGTAAGAAAAACTGACCTTCCCCAAGTGATGGGTGGACTCTCGCTGATGACTGAGAGCCCGCTCGAGCTCTTAGGAACGACTGAGACGCAGTGGTACCGCTATATAAGGAGCTGAGCGCTGGGCGTGAATTCACGTCATGGCGCCAGCGGCTAGGGTAGTCGGGACGTGAATTCACGTCATGCCGCGCGGAAAGGGTTAAGTTTGTTATTCCACAACACCAGCAAGCAACTGACCGCGGACCCCTGCTGTGAGTGGGGCGCGCACCGCGAGGAAGGGTCGAGGTAATCCTCTCCTGCGAACCGAGAAAGGGTACCTACGGCGACCCGAGAAGAAGTCCTTTATAATACACACCTTTTAGGCTTGCTTAGGGCTAGCTTAGCGGCACGACGTTCTATCACGTCGTTCGTAGCGAAAGGGTTAATATGAATGTTAGACACTCTTTTCATGTAGTCTGCAAAATCTGAAGGAGGTGTAAATCAAAACTTTTCACCTGTTGCGTCCACAGGTTATCAATAGATAATTCAGCTGATGATGGTTTTAATGCAAGTAAATACAGTAAAACCTCTCTTTTACACTTTTGACGGGGATGAAGGAAAAAAGTGTAAATCGCAGGAAAATGTAAATTGAGTGTTATCATAATTTGTAGGAAATAGAAGAAAAATCATAGCCTAATGTTAAATAATTTTATTTAAATTAACAGGTGATGTTTAATATTTGACGGGTCACCAAATAGACATAAATAAATGAATAAACAAAAGTTAACAAAAAATAAAAGTTTTCTCATATTTTAACTTGATTTGAGGTGGTGTCTACCTACATATATTTATCTTTGCATCAAGGGCATAAATGTTTTCTTCAACAGTAGTCTATGTCATCCATGCCTTTGTGTTGGCTGCATAGGTTGTAGCCAAGGTCTTTCTTAATGTTTTTAAAGCAACGTGGATTTTTGGACTTTTCAAAAACAAAGGGCTTCAGTCACACTGCCATCTGGATTAGCTCCTAATAAAACAGTAAGGCGACCTTTGCTGAGCTTGGCCCCATGACAAGGGTCCCCTTTGAGGTCTATAGGGTCTTGTGTGTGGCATTATTAAAAAAAAGACCTGTCTCGTCCACATTAAAAATTTATTATTTCGGGGGAAGATTGAAACAATGTCTTCAATATTTCTTCAAGTTCATCATACTTGGGAGTATTTAATGAATTTTTGCTTTTTTCCAATACAGCCACATTCCTTAGCACTTTTCTCTATACATTTACGGGTTTTTACAGTTGTGATCCACGTTGAACCTGGTATATCAAGTTCTTCGGTCAGGGACACGCGAGTGCCCGTATTAGAGTCAATTCTCTTTGCAAAATGTTGATTTTTTCTTCAAATGATAACGATTATCTCACACGCTTGTTTGCCATTTTAAAATACGTTTCCTCACGATTGCCGTAAGTAATTGCTCATTAAATAAAACTAAGGTGAAGTAACTAAAAACCTAAAAACACAAGATGAATGGCATTAGTGCTTGAGTTACGAGAAATAAGAAATAGATCGCTGCGAAGCATGAGAACAAGAGTTAACATACGTTTTAACTTTTCGCCACAATGACAGCGGTAGTTGGCCAATAACATCTAATTAAATGTATTTAAGGCATCCGCTACAAATTTAAATGTACTGTTTAAATATCTAGTACGGCCAGGGAAGAGAATTTTATTCCCTGGTATGGCTCCTTAGTACAAGAATCCCGATCGCAAGCATTACAATATCCTGCATAAATACCTTTCAGCAATGCTATCGATGTAATGTGCTACCATCAAACGAATGATTGTGTTTATAAAGGAAACCAAATAAATCAGCATTCATATATCATGTTTAAGCATGTATTTTATCCATATTTAACATTAATCACGCTCGAAGAGTCGCCAGTTGAAGTGCGCCCGCCGCCATCTTTCTTGCCCTCAAATGTCGTAAATGGCGGGATTTGAAAGTGTAAATAGCGGGATGAAAATACATTATGATGATGCAAATATTTTTGGGACCGGGAGAAAATGTTGTAAATCACGGGAAAACGTAAATTCCGGGGACGTAAAAGCGGGGTTTTACTGTATCACTTTTTTAAAATTACATGAGCATCCACTTCGTTACTAGCTTTGAAGCTAATCAATATCATTCAGTCATGTCAATGACCTCAAAGTATGGTTGCTAGCTTTTATTCAAATGTTTTTTTTTTCGGTTGGAAACTCTTTTAGATAGGATAATGGTTCAGGATTAAGAGTGTACTGATTTATGGTTGGTGTTAATGTTTTTCATATCTCAATCAAGTGATCTTGTGCATTGCATTGTGTTTTCATTTGTTTCTACAGGTCAATTAATTTCAACATTGTGAAGCTCCTCCATAGCTGATTGAAGTCATCTCCTCGATCCTCATGAAATTATAATATTTTTATCGTGTGATAAACAACTGAACCCGACTGATCCAATCTTGACTCCAACAGGTGATCGATAACTTGCAGGGAATCATTGTTGTGGTATGGTTGTCTCATTATTCCCTATTTGTGAAACTCTTACTTTTATGTAGGGACAAATATTCTTATAGCTTCTTGGTTTAATCCTTGAGTGAGAATGATTTATTGATTGGGCTATAAATTGTTATTTTTTATTGATTGCCTTTTGTATTTGAAATATTGATTCACATGGGGCTCTATGAAATGTATGTTTAAAACTTCAAAGAGTGATATTCCCATATGTTTATCAAGCTATTAAGTGATAACGTAGAATGTCTAAAGATTTAGTGTAGATTTGTCTTCCTAATTTCAACGATAGTTATATGAGAAGGAATTTTGTACAACAACCTATTTTCATCATTCTGCCATGATTGATATTTAAGAATGCTGACGGGAGGAAAATTTATTTTTTGTTCAAATGATGGTAGTTGTGACATGTTTAATTTTCTTTGTGTGTATTGACCAATTGTAATGAATTTTTATCCGTATTTTGTCTTCTGCTCTTTTTTTTATTAAAATACATTAACCTGTGAATAGAGGTCACTTGAGTTAAATTTGTTACAAAATAATTTCTGAACACTAAAGTCATTCTCAAAGCATTACCATACAAAAACAGCTTTTAAGTAAAATTTTTAAGTATTTACTTCTGAAAAACATTTGCTTTGGTCCCAGAAAGCCAGTTCTAAGAACCTATTGACGTCTTTTTTTTAAGAACTTAACAACTGGCAGTATCAGAATCAGTTTAAATAAATTTTTAGAACTTTTATAATTTATTCTATTTGTAAGCATCCATTTCCTAATGAAGATAAGTTAGCCCTCTTTGAGGCTGTCTATGCTCATGTACTATTGCCAAGACAAATGGCTCCTCTAGCTCTGGCAGCTGTTTAAATTTGTTGGCCCTTCCTGATCGCATCACAATCCTGAAGGAAATTTAGGAAATTGTGATTGAGTAGTTATTTCATGGGGCAGAAGGGATAATGTATCCTGAAAAAAAGAGAACTATGTTAGTTTTTAAGAACCATGAACTCTGCAAATAAGTCATAGTTTAATCTTAATCATCATCCAGTGTGAGTAATGATCATATTACTTCATTCTTGCTTCTTGTGTTTACACTAAATAGTGTATGATATTTGATTAATTCTATACATATTGATTCATATGTATCTGAATTGACAGTATCACAGTCGCAGTAGGGGAGGAACAACATTTTTTCAGGTTTTTAATTAATTTAAAATTATTAATACTACCGTTCATCCTGACTTTTAGGCTCGCCCCCGGTAAAGGGATAACAAGTGGATTATTTCTGTTAGATTGTTTTAATGGTTACTCCAAGGCTAATGTAATATATTTCTTAAAAATATCATTAAATACTGTATTTTCCAGCCTATACGATACTTTTTAATACTAAAATACATTTCAAAATTGGCTTGTGCCTTATGGGCCAAGGGTAAAACTGCATTTTCATGCTTCCAATTTTGTGTTTCCATTAGAGATGTCTATTTCTCTACTTTCACCGCAGACTGCATTACAGCAGCATGCTAAGATTCACTCTCTGTTATTCATTTGTTTCTGGAATGCTATGACAAATATTTTCAATTCAGTTGCTATTTCTGGAAATGTATAATCCCATTTTATTCCTATTAAATCATTAGCATTAAGGACTGTTGATAATATTTTTTTTCTTCTAAAATTTAACCTGAGAAATACCTCCTGTTATGCCTCCAATGAGCTGGGATTTCTTGTACATTTTTGTTTTTTCTTCCATTGGTTCTCTTCATATTTATTCTTAAAAAATAACCAAAATTACCAGAACTTTACCCAGACACTTTACCCAAACCAGTTTACCATAGTTTGATCATAAGAATATCAAATTAGTTCCTCCAATTGGCTCTTGCCCCGCTATCACCATTAGTACAGGGAGCACATGTTTAAAGGCATAGTCAAGATAACTGACATGTCATACTCTCGTATCTGCCCATCCCAATTTTTTATATGCCATTCCATTTAGGAATATGGTTCACGAGAAGGTTTTGAATATGTCAAGGTGATAGTTGGCAAATTAACATGGTGGAATGGAGGCATACCTAATTAAATTAAGATAATTATGCTTCTCTCGCCAGACACAGTTACGATAATTATGCTTTGTATATTCCACACTTTACATGAGTACTTCAACTGGTTTCTATGCTATGTCTGTGTCACTATTAAGAGGAGACTAAATACACAAGGGGCAATGTCTGTTCTGTATGCAGGAGTATAAGAAGTCTCCCAGATCACATATACCCTTGTGGTGACTCATTGGGTAATATGTAGATGTAGCAGTCTGGGCCATATTTGGAGAGATATAATGGATATGAGAATTATATGAGGGATATGTAATTTAATTTTCTTTGGAAAAAGTAAGTAATGTTTATTCAGAAATCCCCAAACCCCCATATTACACCTACAATTGAATTTTCAAATCTAGATACCAGATTACCCTTGAAAAGATACTCACTTGGCTGAATTATATATTTTTTAGCATTAAATACCCAACTCATCAGTATACTATTTATAGGTCATAACCATATTTTATACCGTGATTTAGAAGAAGTCTCACATTATGTTTGTCTATAGATCTAACCTCTGCATTTGTTTGGTCATATTTGATGGAGGTCCGGTTTTCCATGACCTAGTTTACCTTGTGTAACAGATGAAACACTTCTTATTGTCAGGAAATCCCATTGCACTCAGGCATATGGTGTTGTTGTGAACTCCATACTTCCTAGTTCATCAATACTATATGGCAAAGAGGTATTTTTCGCATTGTGTGCATGAACCTGTAATGAATTAGATCTTTCAAATATTTACTGCTGAATATTTTCCATGCAGTCCTCAATTAAAGTTCATCTCATGCTATGAATCATTCTTGCATGCATACGCTTTCAACACTGCAAACAGCTATCCATGCACAGCGTTCCTCTCAATGGTGTCAATGGGGATATGAATAAGGAAGTGGAAGTCAGTTTTGGAATTAGTAGCTTCCTTGCATGGCTCCTTACTAGGATTTATAGCATTGAGAGAACCCTTATCGTTATGATTTTCATTCACCTATTTACTGTTCAATTTCCCATTAACCCACTCCTTTACCGTGAATCACAGGTCAACTTCGCCGGTCCTCAAACAAGTTACTTCATAGGTCCTTGTCAAAATTGAATTTAAAATAACATCTGCTTCCACTTTTTCAAATCCCGTGACTTTTAGTTTCTCTTTCACGACAGATTTCTGAAAATATTGTTTTGTGTGACTTGGGAATTGCCTGACTCATCCTAATGGCCTCTAAATGCTGCATAGTCAGCTGTGTAGATATATCCATTGCATCTCTTGGCTTGACTGCCAGCATTGTTGCATAATGAGATAGTTATTTCATCATCATCGCCTTGATTGAGTGTACCATCATCTTCCATGTAATGCGTAGCTTTTGCTGTTACACCCATAGTGTTAACAATTTGACAGTTGGCAGCAATGGAGGTTAAGTGATTGACCAAAGGTGAGTCATGTGATGCTCGCTCGTGGCATAAGATGGTACCATAAAGTATTCACTAAACCCAGTGTGATTTTGGCTACAATCAGATGTTATTAAATCTGGTGATGATAATAAATAATATTGGCATTAGATGAGAAAGAGAAGATATAAGTGAAGTTTAGAATTTCACACAAGGTAGACTCCGATAAGTTGTCTGAGCTTGACATTGACATGTTTCTGTAATAGGTGAGTTACAATTGGGGCAGATGTTTGGGGCAATCCAAATACATTGTTGCCAGAAGAGATATATATTTTGATTTTGCCTCTCGCAGAAAGAGTGACAGGTAAAAACAGCTTTTATTATGCGAGTAGTGAGTCGCAATTCATTCAATTGGCCATGTTGTGGTGTCATGAATCGGGAAAAGTATAGAAGTGCCAGGTGATTCAAGATTACACGGTGAGAAGTTGAAACTTTAAATATATCAATCTTTCTCATTCACAGTATATCTAATGTCATATTCACCCCAAGTTATTTTCTTTTAACAGCAAGTGAAAAATTTCCAAAAATATCAGTACAATACACAAGAGTGCTGGCCCAAGGAAACATGAAAATTTGTATTTTTGGGTTTTTTAGCAATGAAATCGATCTTGTGGAGTGGATTTATATCGCAAACTGGAAGAATCAAGTGCTTTATCATTTGCAGGCCCTAATACAAAACTTAGAACATAAATGGAACATATTTCCGGCTAATGTTCTCCGAGACCTATGTGCAAAGGAGGAAAGTAATTTTATGTTGGCTCTATGCCTAAATATTGACCCCAAAAAAGTCACCTAAATTAGTGACTTGACATTATGTCAAAGGTAGATTTTCATCTGCAAAAAAATTGTTCAGTTTGCTGTCAACAAATCCCATTTTGTATAATTTTTTGCCCCTATGTATTTCTCTCCAAGTTACTCATGTCGTTGGTATTTTTCCTGAATGAGTTTCCATGAAAGAAATTATGTGAGATGTGTACCTATAGTGCTGCAGGGAAATTCAAAAGAAGAATGCCACGGGACATGACTTTTAAAATATACTCATGTTGCAAAAATCTTCAATCACTGAAGAGGAAAAATTATGCAAACACGTATGCTGATCTCATTATGATGAAATTCTTGATTCTTGCTGCTTATATTTTTCTCTAGGTGTCAAAATGTTAGTTTGAATTACCATGGACCCCCACTGGTTGAAATTATCCGATCTGAAGGACCACTTGCATAGTTTACATTGTAACAAGAGCCAATGCATTACTGGACTTCACTGAGAGGTATCCCATATGCAAAACCTTATATATTCCTATGTTGTGTATTTACAGCAGTTTTTTGAGTAACTAGTGTTTGGAATATTGGATTATAAGGGACATAGATTGTTTGTAGGGGGGCCTTTGACAGGAGCCCGGGCACTTAGACCTTTCTTGGTCCATTGTGCCAACCCTATGCCTGTCTGCCACATGCAGACAGGGGACAAGAGCACCACAGTGAAGGTATGTGTGGTCACCCATCCAACCCCCATCCGGGCCCAACATTGCTTAACTTCGGTGATCTCACGGGAACTGGTGTGTCAATGTGGCTGGGCCCTTGCCCATAAGGGACATAAGTGCCTATTTTAAGAGAGCGCCAATTATCCGATGTTCGATTAAACAACCGTCGGATTATCCGACAATCAATCCCTCAACAACCCCCTCCCCTACTCTTCCTTCCCCTCCCCTCCCTCCCTCCCCACCTACCACCACTTTTGTTTGCACTCACAGCCATTAGCCATGTTCGAGTCTTCAAAATTGCTGCATTTTGCTCTCACAATAGTTTTTCCTGTGGCAGGCTATTCATTTGTGCACATGACCGTGCTGCATTAAAATGAGTCTCCTGAATCACTGTTTGTGCGCCCCAGACGAGCAAGCTTACATTGCTTCTGCAGCCATTTTATATCTGCTAAGTTTCCTTCAGGAAAGTAATTGGCTCAAAATGTCTTAATTCTTCGTGAAAGAGGAGTTGTGTTAGATATTTCCAAGAAGTTGAGGATAACTGAAAGGGCATCCAAGGGAGACTAAGAGGCTAACATAACTCTGAATGCCTCAGACATGATGACAAATTGTAAGGGCATAAGATTCTTGATGACAATGTTATCATCTTCACCACCAGAAATGTGAACACTACTTCAGTGTGCGTAGATGACTCCGATAGCGATGAGGAAGAAACAATCGATTCAAAATAAGTTTCTCTCCAAATCACACTGCAATCGGCAAAAACGTTGAAGCAGTTCATGGAACAGGAAGATGACACCTCTGTACCAGGCATTTTGTGTTAAAAAATTAGGATTGCCATAAAAGAGAAAATATTTAAAGCAAAAATGCAAAAGAAATTGACAGATTCTTTTAACATTCTGTAGATGATTTTGTGAAGTCAGGATTATTTATGGTACCTCAAAAAATATTAAAGTTACTGGCTATTTCCTGTGAGGAACCTTCCTTGCGTGTACAAAGAATGAAGAAGACAAAGAAGGCTGTGTGAAAGGTTGAGGAAATACTATACATATGTAGTTGGTAATTTATAAGGGTTTGTTTACGGTAGGAATCTCCAAGTCCTCACAAGCGCCACAAATAATGGTAGCTTCCAGAGTGTGAACATGCATCACAAAAGAGCATTAGCAATTTCCCAAATCCTAATAGGATTTTCTTCAAAGTGCGTGCTGAATATATGTGGGTGGTAAAATGCCAAAATAAGTTAAGATAAAGTGAGAGCATTGGACTTGTTTCATCTATCGTCAAATGCTTCCACTCTACTGAACTGATTCAAAGATTAATCTCTACAAGATACAATTTCTATGTGAATAATTGGAGCTCCAAGTAAAAGCATGGCATTGTTCACAATATGTATTTTTGTATTGACAAAAATGTGGCATTATCCTTGCATTTTTTTGTATTTTAGCCTTTGGGTCTTGTCTTATTGTTAATTATGGTCTAACAATATCCAGGAAATATATTATCTTCATAGCTAGCATTTCTCAATCTGTTGGATGGGAGTCCCTTATGCTAAGTGCAGGATAATACTGTGAATAAGCCTTATGCTGGGTTTCTCTCCACCCGTCCTCTTGTCTTAAAAATTCTTTACTTTTGTAGCTTGGCTATCCTAATCATCTGTTCTTAATGGTATAGTCACTCACCTCCTGTAATGACTGCCCTTAATAAAAGAGTCTAAATTACACGTGGTGGCAATGTATAGTTGCTCGTCTGTGTAATTATGAAGTTATAGCCTCTGCATAATTAGTACATTTACACTGATGCGAACGCCAATTTTTTCACAGGCATGCATTTATATTTGAGGGATGTACATGCATGGTATGTTTTAACTAGTCCATTCGTTAATAGTTGGGGAGATGGTAGTGCATATACTTCATATAGTAACAATCATACATTGGCATTTCCAAAAAACTGACTATTTGATTATCATGCTTATTTAGAGCTAAAAAATATTTCCAATCGCCTGTAACTTGTCTGGTCATGACAGTAGAGAATGAATGATTTTTTATTAATTTGCAATTACAATCAATTACTTGATCTGAGATAGTTATTTTTATGGAACTAGATCTGTTTAAAATGTTTAGGTTGCATAGCTTTTCCACCAGAAGGTCCTGGTGCTGTCATGAATTCAATCTGAGTCTGTTACAATAGGCAATGAAATTTTCCTTTGCTTCGTAATGCTAAAAATATTTTGTTCTCAGAATTAGAACTTAATAAATACAAACTTATAGGCACAGCTCACAAGATCGATGCGCAGCTAATGTGTAATTCTGCTTTATAATGCATTTCATGGAGTGATGTGGAACTTTGTTATTTGACGAAAGCCTATTTTTTGTTTTAAAAAACTTCGCCAGGGAAAGCATGCACTACGTACCTAATTATGAATAGCATATGTGGACACAAAAGGGCAATTTTCAGAGCAAGTTTCTCATTCATACCTGATGTTTTGGGTCATCTTCATTGTCATGCTTCAATCCTTTTTTCTCTACAGCATAATTCGGCCGATCTGTCGTTTCCCCTATCTGAAAATCCCATGTTTAGAAAGAGGTTCAGAGTTAGTATTTTAATCAATATCATTTTGATTTTTCTTTACTAGGTATGTACTTCAATTAACTAACAACAATATACAAACCCCAGAATTTTCTCTTGAATATTTTTTCAAGCATTTTCATTACCAGGAGGTATTCATTTGTTTTGCAAGGAGTTGAAAAAGGCAATACCAACCTTATTATTTAATGGCTCAGATTCTTCTTCCTCAACTGGCTTCCATATAATTTCTTCATCGCTACTTCCTAAGGAATGACAAAAATTTTAGCATAAAGAATTGAAGAGATTTACAATTATCATTACATGGTAGAGAATTAGTATTTCCCTAAATTTATGACTCCGTGAACTTGCCCGTCTCTTAGCCATCAATTCTCACCCTTCATAGATGTGGTGATATGATAATGAGGTGAAGTCTTTTGACTCAACACATACTGTCCCACCTCAATATTGTTTACTTTAAGATCACATATCTTAAAGTAAACAATATTGAGGTGGGACAGTGTGTGTTGAGTCAAAAGACTTCACCTCATTATCTCTTCCTTATATTTGTCTATGGAGTACATTTCTAGATCTATTATGCAGTGATGTTCATTAAAGAATTTAAACCAAAGTTGAACCTTATAAAGAATCATGATTATCATACAAGAAACAGACGTGATTATGCACTGAGACAGCACAACCTTAATCTTTACAGCACTGGGCCTGTCACCATGAGCTGTAGGATATATAATAAATTACCCAAATCTCTTAAAGATGAAAATATACCTGGCAAGTTTAAAACTAAGTTAAAATGGTAACTTTTGGATTACCTACTGTTTCTATTCCATTGATGAATACTTTAAAGATGCTTCCCTAATGTTGGAATTTTGTAGTTTCATATTGTATTATTTGCTGGATGTGATTTATTTTGTTTTTTTATGTAATCTTTTGGATGGGTCCTATATATGTATATGCATATCCTCTGTGGCCAATAAATGTATTAATTAATTTATTTAGTTTTTGGTTTATGTGGATTGGGTAGTTACTGCATTTGGGCTTGTGTTAGACTTCTAAGTTCTGAAAGTTATATGTTTAGCAATATGCCCTTACAATCTTTAAATATTAGGTGCTTCGTTTCTAGAACTGAATCAAAGGCATTTCTTCAAGGATGTTTTGTCAATTTTATTTCAAAAATTTCACTTCACAATCTGGCTTTGGAAAAATGTGGAAAACTCTATTCTCTGGTAACTCAGTGACAAAATGATTTTACCTGGGATGTGTAAACAGTATTTATCTAGTGGAATTTGCCAAGTTCTGCTCTATTTCTATCATGGAAGCCCTTAATATCTGTGGACTAATTGTGCCAAGTGTAATAGTAGTGTCACAAGTCTTGAGACTTGAAGACCAAAATGTGATTGGAACTGAATAATATGGAAAAACCTCTTGTTATTCACCTTTGAATGAAACTTGTTTTTCTACTTCATTTCTTACTTCATCCGGGATTTCAAATCTAATCTTGGAAGGTGAGCTTGAGGCTTGATCAATACCACTCTTTGTTAATTGTCGCCTCTCAGATCCATTTGTACTTACAGGTATTTTAGGTTTAATTTCTTGAGGGACCTAAAATTTAGAGAAAGAATTTTCACATTAAAACTGTGCATTTGTTCGTTCACGCTGGGAAAACAGCTTAAAAGTGTGGACAGCTTGATTCTGTCCCAGTAAGGTGCATCAAATATTTACTAAGAAGTATGCATATATTAAAGAAGCAGTGGAGCAATTTTTATCAAACATGAGAGCATTAATTAATGATATTGAATGTTCTTAGTCAAATATGCGATTCCTTATGAAATATGACATGTGAGGGGATGTAAATGACTGTGGTGCCATTTTTGAACTGCTAGGTATAATATGAGCAAGTGCACTACTTACACTTTGATAGCCGATCATTTTTACGGGGGAAGGGGAAATAATGGGATCACCATAAAGCACAGGCTGACCCTTATGCCATAGCATTTTTGCATCTTCCTCTATCTCTTGTCTTTTGCGGAATTGCCGATGTGTGCGGTATAGTTCAATCAGACAGCAGAATACAATTAATCCAAAAATACTGGCAAGGACTATAAATATCACTATTAAAAAAATGGAGAAAAATATTAGTTGTGTGTGCATTTTTCATGCAAGTAATGTCAATAGAAGTGAATCTGATATGAATTTAGTGAAAAGCCATGAGCTTGAATTTTGTCAAATACCTGTCTCTCCTCCTTCCTCTTGAGATGAGTCACCCAAATTGTATATAAGATAAGGGATTCGAGCAGGAGGGTCCTCCACCCAAGTTGTATCTCGGATCTTCGGGTACATGGAACAACAAAATGCTCATTATCCTAATGCATGACGTGTCTTATTGAAAGATGTGTTTATAAGGGTTCCGTTTGGCTATGGCAATGAATTGGCCAACGCTTGCTTGATCTCACAGTGACATGCTAAACTTATGGCAGGAGAAACACCCTATTTTAACCCAATTACATATCATGTGAGGTGTCTGTTAGAAATGTATTCAAGAATATAATGAAGTTATACTTAGCTGTACCCAATTGATTATATTTGCCGCCCAAATACCAGATTCCTGGCATGAAACTTTCTTACCAAAAAATAAGATAAAAATACTAAATGTAATAACTAGCAAAGAAATCAATGAATTAATGCAGCTCATTTCAGGATTTGGACAAGTTGCAATGAATAGTGAGTCAAAGAGGCCAGATTTAGATATTGTTGAGCAACGTTTTGAATTGTTTTGAGATGTTAAAATAATTCAGTTTCTGTTTATTCAAGTATTATATTTCTAAACATTATTTCATCCAAGTTGCTGTAATTTTATATTAACTGTAGGTTTAATGTACCATGTACAGTAAAACCCCTAAATTGCACCTTTCCAGGGACCCTAGAAAAAAATAGTGTAAATTGCGGGAAAATACAAATTGTGGGAAAAGTAGAATTTTTACTTTTACATCCATGTTCTTTTACTGGAGTAAGGGTAAAAATAAGAAACAGTGATAAACTGAAAAAGAGCAGTGTCATAATTTATTCCTTGAACTATATAGCACTTCTCATTTATTTTTATGTATTAGATGAAAAAATACATAAAACATCTTAGACAAATATAAAATTGAAAATTAAGAAAGGATGAAGATGGCAGGGTAAAATACTAGCAACCATCGAAACACAATTAACATAGCAAAATCTTAAGAGATATAAGGGCTAAAATTTTCCTAACCCAAGACGTTATTTGAAAATATTTTTTCTTGAAACATTTTGACCAAAAACTTGAGACTTACCACACTGATGTTGAAGTATGGGCCTCCTGTTTTTGGTTTCACCACAAGGTCAAAGAGAGCACATTGTGCACTGCGGACACCCATTGGATTCAAAACAGCTACCTTCTCACTCCCTGCTTTTGTGAAGAGCATATATTCCTCCAGAGGTTTCATTAAATCAGAATTCACTTCCACAATCAAATCTGAAATGACAAAGAACCATGCTAAACATTTAACCCATTGTTGCTGTGTTTTTTTTTGCATAGTGAAGTTGTAGATTGATTAGGCCTAACTCAATGCTTTGCATTTCAAAACATAGCCATGTCGTCCCCTGTTCAAAAGATTTAATTTGTTACCGGTGCCTAGTTTATATATTTATGTTTGTGTACTTAATATTAAGGAAAACCTGTCTCATAATGTAAAAAACAATACCATTCATATAATACCAGACATAGAAATGATTTCCACAGACCTTTTGTTTGCACTCGTGGCACGTGCAATAGGTCCCAACTCAATGGGGTTAATATTATACAGGGTGATTCAAAAGTCTTGTTATGATTACGGAAAATCATAACTTTTTTATCTTTCAACATAGATACATGAAACAAAGATGAAAATGTTACTAAATACATAAAGTATTATTTGCTATGGCTACAAATGTTCAATGTGACCTCCATTTGAAGCACGGCACACATTTGCACGATAGGAGAATTCATCCCAACATTTGCACCACGGGAGCTCCGAGAGAGGCCTGGAAGGACACGAATAAAGGTTGCCAACCCACCAATAAGGTTGGCTCATTTCCTGCATTTTAGCTTTCAGTTCCTGGTGCCCCGGTAAAATATTTTTTATTGGAAAAAAATTTTATTCCCGTAATCTGGGCCTCAAAAGGCACTTTTTCCCAGTGGGCGTAGTTCCAAAAAAAATATGGCGAAATTCACTACACCCTAATAGGCCACTGAGGATATTCACCAAGAAATGCATTGGATTCATATTCTAAGTTTCGTCTTACAACCTACCACTGCCAAACACACTTTGGTACTTTTACTGAACCATATTAATTAATCCATTCCTCAAGACCAATTGAGAACTGTACAAATATTGCAAAACCAAACTGAAATACTAGAGACTATACTGATTTGCTACCGGTGATGCTGGGGTCGTAAATCCTCACATGTACTGATTGATATATTGAATATTTTTTTACTTGCTGTCATTGTCAAAAACATAAAAGAGTCCAATCACAAAATATGGCTACAATGATGATGTAACTTCCTCATCGTGCCATACTACTGACAATTGCATCTATACGGCCAATTATGTTGATGCTTAAAGACCTTGTTAATAAATATTTGGATATAAATAAATTGGAAATTTGTCAATATATTTATTTTCTATTTTTGGTACTTTGTCTCAATATTCATCCTATAGGGGCGAATTTTTAATGCTTTTCATAATTTTTTAAATTACAAAACTAGGAGATAGACATTTTTTCATTTCAACTTTTATCCTTTAGTGAATTTCTTCGGGTGAGATGTAAACTTCAACTCATACACATACCAAGTTATAATCAAAGATATATATTGTCGGTACACATGAATACATATTTTAAGGGGAGATGTACCAATCATGACCAACCTTCAGGCTGATCAGTGTGATGATATAACTAGAGTGTAATTTCATTTTCAAAATTATCCAACAGCTATTTCCATAAAATTTCTTTCATTTTGGAATCAAACATGAATTAGTAATAACCGGAGATACCTCCATCAGTATTGGTAAAGCACTAAATGGTAAAGCACTAAGAAGATAATGAACAAATAGTTTTTAATCAAAGAGTGAACTTAATCTATACTTGACAGGTCTTATTACATCATGTATCATAGTGTATGATCAGGGGAAAGTAAGAAACTATTGCAATGGTATTAAGATTAAAATTTTCCAAAATCAAGATACTGCAAAACCAAGGATGGAAATAACAAGATAAGTTACAAAGATTTCAAATTTGAGTTACCTTAAATTTTTTCAAGGTATGCACAAAGGTTATTAATGGATTTACTTTTTACATTACCCTCTAGAGTTTAATGTGATGAATAACTGTAACTTCCTACTTGAATTTGACCACCCTTGAAGTAATTAGGATAATTGGTGGCCTGAAGTGACTTGGCAGTGTCACTGAGCTAAAGAAACATACTTGACAAGCAACCGTTGTAATCTTCATATTTCACAAATCTGGAGTCATTTGTCACAAGTCCACCAACTTGTAATTCATTTGCCCCAACGCCTGGCATATTGGGGAATGTTGTGTTTGGTAATGGTGATAGTAGTACTGGCTCACGATCAATCTGGAAATGTAATGGATGAAATAGGCAAAATATTTTTCACTTTGTCAGAGAACATTGGTCCATATAATGACACTAAAAGTGCTTAAGAATGTAATAACATGTTCATAATTTGTTATTTATCTCTTCAACCTGATACGTAACCCATAGTCAATCCCTTTTTTGTAGTAAGAACGCTGTGCGGAAACTCTAAAATGAGACTTAGTAAATAAATTATTTAGAGAGGCCCAGTTCATGGAATAAAGTTGCAAATGGAATCTATACTGACCTAAATCACTTCATACCTTCTATAAAATGGAAGAAATCAACTCTCTGTGAAATCCAACTAATAAAACAAGTACATGAGTACACAGATAAACACTTTGTGATGACCTAAGTATGACCATAACTTAACAATGTTTTAAAAAATCTAAGCTGATGTGGAATAAACCTATAAATTTCATTGAGTGCAAGCATACCATTTGGGCAACAAAACACAGTTTATTTAGTTTGTCTTTAGGAGAGAAATTATTTGTATTATTATAATCATTAAGTTGAGTGATAGGAAGTAAATGAGATTGAATAGTTAGGGTTGGCCAGAAAAATTACTCCAATCAGTTTCTTGAAAAATCTATCATAACTTGAAGTAACATATACTTATGTTTGTTTGTGTAGAGAAACAGAATTTCAATACTTAAAGTCATTAGTGTGTGAGTCTGTTGGATTTTCTCTGTGTACAGTTGATTCACTGTATGACAAAATTAACTCACTCAGTGATTCAACCCAAAGGTTGGTTTGGATAGTTGAGGGTAGAGCTCACGCCGGACTAACCCACAGGTGTGTGAATTTCACACATTCAGGGTAGGGGGGCCAGTTCCTTTCCCTGGGCCACCTCGCTCTCCGAGGATTTTTTTGTTCGGGGGCATCCAAAGGCTTCACTCGGATTTGAACCCGGGACCCTTCGATCAGTAGTCAAGCGCTCTAACCACTAGGCCCCGACAAAATTAAAGGGACCCAAAAAGTAACAAATTCATTTTTGTAAAATTCATTGTTGAGAAACGAAGTATAAATTTGTCAGGCATTATTAAACTGAAGGCGTACCTTGGACTAGACTTTTGAATTCTCTGCTCTACATTGTTTAAAATTTGGTAAGGCTGAGCATTAGCCGGCCTCACTGGCAGCAGGGTAACATCCTCGCCTGTTAACCCAAAGGTCGCGGGTTCCAGTCTTGCCTGGGAAGGGTTTTTCACATTGTATAGTTGTTTGTGCTCGTCCTTTGTTAATTGTTAATACCCAGATATAAAGGACATATAAGAGCTGTTTTTGGTGGTTGTTATTAATGAAAAAAAATTCCTTTGAACTCACAAAATTTTTATAATTATGAAGTTTTCCAAAGTAGATGCAGGTGATGTTATGATTGAGTTTCATAATCAGGGCCCTAATGCACTTAGACGTGTTGGTCCCAAGTGCCATCCTTCATATCAATTTTTAAGCCCTGACCTTATCAGAATGTTCCCAAAGGGTAAATCCCTGATGTTCCTGGGCTCCAGAAAGGGATTACTCGGGTAACAATTCTGAGTTTTCTCATCCTCCTTGCACCACCTGCAACTTTGTATCTCCAATTCCCATGCTCTAGCTATGTTTCTTAACTCAATAGCAGTTGGCTATTAGCCCTATCATTGAAGTTATCCTATACTTTTATGTGCAAATTTTGACCAGAGCGGAGGAATCAGTTCAATCATTGGAAAATTTTGGTGTAAGGGAGTTCATTATGTCCACTTTTAGTGTATGTAACATAAATATCCAGTGAATATAATTCTTGTTAATGCATTGGCTATTCAGTTTGTATTGCTTCCATTAGCAAGTCTCAGATCTACATAACTTTTACTCGGTAATTTACTAAGTGGTTATAATGCAAGGAAGCATGTAAAGAATTAAGAATTATGTACATGCAAACTCACCAGAAGCACACCATTCTCATTAGTTCTTTGATAAAAGATGGAATGTCGAGCTCCATTTAAGAAATTCCTGTCTGTTATGGTGGCTCCATATGCGGGACCATCACCTTCACGATCTTCTTCGAAAATAAGATGCCCTTCACTGGTAAGGGCTACTAGAAGGTAGTAGCTCCTCCTTTGAGAAAAAAATCACAATAGAGAATATTAATTAATGAATAACTGCAAAAATAATTAGGAATATTTCTTAGAAAGTTAGATTTTACAATTAAAATGCAATTCGCTTTCAAAATGTTTTCTCGTGTAATTAAAATGGCACATCACATATATTTTTTGTGAAGGAAGAAGGTTATACGATATAATGTACCAATCACTTCTTTACAGATTCTATCAGTGAAGAATAATAGTTAAACAGAAGTAAAAAAGATAAACATGTCAAATCTTATCATAAAAAATGTTCATAAATATTTAATTAATTATAAATATGTTAAGTAATATTTCTTTAGATTTATTTTTTGAGCTTAATGCATTATTTACTTACTTATTCTCAGTCTGGAGGAGTAAAAGAACTGTATTCAAGTGACGAAGTTCATTGCTTGAAAATGCCAGTTGGACTTTCACATGATTAACGGGGCCTTCGAGTTGAAATTTCCTTTGCAAGACAGATTCACCACCAAAGTCTGCCCCCTTCTCTGAAACGATTCCACCAAAAATAGCAGGTGTGTCAATATTCATAAGAATCAGAAGCGTTCAACACATTGTTGACGTCCAAGCTTATAAAATTATGTGTAGAAAATAAAAATCTTCAATCAAGAGTAAGTCATTGAGTCTTGGTAAAGACGGACAACTCCGCTGAATCGGAGGACCAGGTTGGTTGGTGCTGCCATCGCAGCAAATCTCTGATGAAGATGTACGACATGGATCATGCATTTCATGATGTCTTCAGTTGTATAGAAAATATTCTTATGAGAAAGATCTGAATTCAAAAAGAAAGAATCACTCCAGATTGTAGAATTTTTTAGCCCACATGGCTCACATCTTATGGCCAAATTTTACGCCGGCGAAAATAATTAATTGTGAATGAATATTCGCACTTATATATCTCTTCAAAAAGGTTGGCACCACGTATGTTTGAGGTTACTACCGAAATTGCCCAGATTTTTTATTAATTGAATTGTGAAAACCAAAGTTTTTATCTGCCAGCATTCTGTTGTAAAATTGTACGATACAACAAAAAAATTGTAGACGATAAAGTACTCACAGCTATATGTACCTTCTACATTTGTGATTGTACTATATACTGCGATCACAACTCAATGACGTTGATGTACGATCGTGGTCGCGAATCTGTGGTCAAGAGTGTACGATATAAAGGGTGCTTCCGATTTGCAGCTACAGTTGGCGATAGATGGCGATCGCCACGCCGTGGTAATTTTGATTTAGCTGAATTACCTCTTTCTCCAGCTGCCGGTGGCTCTCTGCTCCAGGGTGAGTCGGCGATCAACGGCATCTGAGTTCGATAAACGGCTTTCGCCGTAGTCAAATGAAAAGCACTGAAATTGACAGCTATCTAACTCGATAGTGAAGAACAGACAGAAGAGTCGATAGGGAAGTCGAGAAGTTGACAATTATACCGTAAAATGTCGCAACACAGCAAAATATAGTAATACTTCTTGGTAAAAAAATTCCGATGATAAATTCGTGATTTGTGATATTTGTGGCTGTGCTATATCCCGCGATTATGTTTCCAAAGCCACTGGTGCATTGTAGAAGCACATATAGAAACATCCATTATCTGCCCATGAATCAGCGAAAGGCCGCAAATCAGCGTAAGAAGATAAACCGGAAGATGAAAATCCTGCATCTTATACCTTCGATACTCTACCAAGCGGTTCCAGTAATCAATACAGTGATTAAAATTTTCCAAGTGACGCAGATCCCAAGTAAAACATTTGTAATTATTAGTAACATTTGAAGGAACTACGTGAATTTGTTTTCGACTTTGATACGCAAGAATTGATCGTTTTACTCGTCTTCTGGAAAAGAAATCAGCTCTATTTATGGTTAATGGAGAGATTAATTTACCAGCAGAACTTAGCAGTGCTGAGTGGACTTGCAAAATGTTCAACATATTTTGAAGCCTTTTTATCAGTTAGATACTATAACACCACAATATCAGAAGTGATTCCTTTAATAAATAGTACATATATTTAAAATTTATGGAAGATCCAGGTAATGCAGGATCCGGATTGCAAGGGATGAAAAATTATATCATTAATGAGATGAATCCCAGATTTGCTGACTTTGAAAAGAACAGCTTTTATACTGTTGCAACAATATTGGACTCTCATTTTAAAGACAAAATGTTTAAAAGTAAGAAAGATTCTCAAGAGGCTAAGAAACTCTTAGTGCAAGAACTGACTCTGTAGTTTCAAAAAGAGCATTTAGTACTGCTGGAAATCTGGCCGACAAAAAGAGGAACAGATTAGATCCTGACAGAGTAAGAATGTTGCATTTCTTGAGGAATAATTTATAACTAATGGTTACATTGCACTTTGTTGAAGAACTTATAACAATTAAGTAAAACTGAAACAGCTACTCGAATTTGTTTCTATTTTTTAGCGAATGAATAAATATTGAATTTGAGGGAGCAGAAGTGTGGAACAACTTATTGGTTCGAAAAAGTACTGGAAAATATAAATGGATTTGAATTTGATTTTTAAATGCAATTGGCATTGAAAAGTAACTGGGATTCATAGTTTTCTAAAATAAGGATTCGACATTCGATGTGTGGGATTCGATAATAAAAGGTATTCGGATTCGATAAATACTGGAATCGACCCATCACTATATAAAATGAATTTCCTGGACTGGGATTTGTCCCAGGCTTTCCAGGTGTAAACTTCTGCTCAAGTTAAACTGCTTGGAATTTCAGACCAGGGAAATTAATTTAGAGAAATTACCAAACTGCCTGCTGCAATAAGGCACTGAAAGAGAACAGAACCAATCACATACCCTCGGAGCAAAATTCTCCATAATAAGATGTATGTTCACAGTTGCAAGTACTTTCTCCTCTCTGAAAATCCTCTATACATATTCCTTGGTTCTTGCATGGCTCAGCATCGCACCTCATTCTGCATCCAGAAATCACTCCTGAAAAATCTGGGGAAGAAAGATAACTTTTTTGGAAAATTTAAAATAAACAGCTAAAATTAATTATTTTAATCATTGATATTAATTAAATGAGTCTTTCTGTAGATTATTCTCCACCTAATATTTAAGATTCACTAAAACACAACCCACCCAATATACAAGAGAGCATTCGGATTAAAATATGTACAGTAAGTCCTCAACTTACGAACATCCGACTTACGAACTTTCAAAGATACGAACATACATATCCAATCGAAAAATTCAAACGTGTGACGGAATTTCAAATTTGGCGCCACTGGCCATTTTTAATTTGCCCATTGCAGCTAGCGGTGCGGCGTGCAGGAACTCGTGGATTGGTACTGCCCCTCTTTGCCGTGACGAATTTTAACAATATTATCATCCTTCGGGGACAAACTATCGAAAATGCTACTTTATAGTAGGGATGAGTCGATTCCACTTTTTTTTATTCCGATTCCGATTCTTTCAAACTGATTCTCGATTCCGATTCCTCCGAACCGATTCCATTCCGATTTGGAATCGACTCAACCTTACTTGAAAGAAAGCGGGACAAAGAAACTAACAACAGATGGTCCATTGGGAAGCGCGTATTACATTAAGTACCGACTGTGATTAAAGATAGAATGCTCCAATCAAGACGAAAATGTTACAAATTGTCCGGGAAGGTATACTTTTTAAAGCGTATAATTTCTGTTGGCGCATGCTATCACAGGTTAACTTGCTCAGCTGAGGAGAAGTGGAAGAGAATGTAACCATGGGCGGATATATCCCACCCTCCCGACAATAATTTGTCCCTCGCGGCAATTTGCAACATTGAGTGCATTCTTGATACGCCTAATTTCAGGTGTTTGGCCAGCTATTTAGTTGACACTTACATTGTATCAAAGGTAGAAGAGCGTTTTTCAGCACAGTTCACTTCTGAGCATTGTACGGTGTGGTCGCGTGCGAGCCAGTGTGTTTTTCCGAAAATTATTTTCGCTCTTCAAGTTGTAGCTTCTTTATTGTCACTGTATTGTGCAATTAATTTTAACCCTAGGGCTAGAACATGTCGTGTGCAAAGCGTAAGAATAGTGCTGACGAAAGTAGTTCTAAGAAGCGCCAGGCTATCACAATGGAAACCAAGATTAAAATAATACAGAGAGTGCAGCTTGGTGAAAAAATGGTCGATATCGCTCGATCGTACAGCATGAACCGCTCCACCATTGCAACGATTCTCAAGAATAGAGATAAAATAATGGAACATTTGAAAAGTCCTGTTCCAATGATGTCCACCATTATTTCAAAGAAACGTGATAAAACAATCGAGGAGATGGAACAGCTACTCATCGTATGGATAAACGATCAGCATCAGCATCATGTGCCATTAAGTCTGCTTTTGATCCAAGAGAAGGCCAAAAGTCTTTTTGTTGACCTGAAAGCCAAATACGGTGAATCATCTGGTGAAGCATCGTTTAATGCCAGCCATGGTTGGTTTCACCGATTTAAGGTTCGAGCCAACCTCCATAATGTAAAGGTCAGTGGTGAAGCAGCGAGTGCTAATTCAGAAGCTGCCCGAGAATTCCCTGAAATGCTTAAGGAAATTATTGAGGAAGGCGGCTTTATACCACAACAAATATTCAACGTAGATGAGGCAGGATTATATTGGAAACGGATGCCGAACCGATCGTATATAAGTAAAGAAGAAAAGTCCATGTCTGGATTTAAAGCAGCGAAAGATAGGCTGACACTCTTGCTAGGCGGTAATGTTTCGGGGGATTTGAAGCTGAAACCTCTTCTAGTCTACCATTCAGAGAACCCGAGAGCCCTAAAAAATATTCCTAAGGGTAGTCTTCCTGTTTTTTGGAAGAGTAACCCCAAAGCCTGGGTCACAATGACCGTTTTCCAAGACTGGTTCTCCCATAGGTTCATCCCGGAAGTTAAAAAATATTGCCGGGAGAAAGATATACCCTTCAACATCCTCCTGTTACTCGATAATGCTCCAGGCCATCCCCCATGTTTGGATGATTTTCATCCTAATGTAAAGGTAGTGTACCTGCCGCCAAACACAACATCGCTGATACAGCCAATGGACCAGGGCGTTATAGCGACTTTTAAGAAATATTATCTACGTCGCACTTTTCAGCAGGCTGTAAAGGCAACCGACGAAGATTCTGAAATTACCTTGCGTCAATTTTGGAAGGATTATAATATTTATAAGGCTATAAATAACATTGATTTTGCTTGGCGTGAAGTTACGGCCTCCAACATGCAAGGGGTGTGGAAGAAACTGTGTCCCCAGTTTGTCCAAGACTTTCTTGGGTTTGATGTAAATCTGGAGTCAAAAGCTGTCATCAACAACTTAGTTAGCCTAAGTAAAAATCTGAAACTTCAACTTGAAGAAGATGACTTCATTGAACTCCTTGCTGTGCAACACGAGGAACTCACGAATGAGGACCTTATTGAGCTGGAGGCTCAAAAAAAGGAGGAAGAGGAAGAAGTGGTTCAGGAACCAAAGTGTTTCCAGATGAAATTAATGGCAAAAGGGTTTAGTTTAATCGAGGAAGCTTTGTCAGTGTTTGAAGGTCAGGACTCGAATGTGGAACGATATAACAAGGTTGAGGCAGCCATTCATGACGCAATGAGTTGTTATCGCCTCATTTATGACGAAAGGAAGACAGCCGCTACCCAGACATCATTAGATCGGTTTTTCAAGAGGGCGGACAAAAGTAAATCGAGCCATGAACTTGACCAACAGGTGTTGGTGACTTCAGGCGTGACATCTTGCCCCCCATCTCTTGTTCCTGATGACCTATCGCTGTTACCTCCTCCTCCTGCCAGTAACTAGTTTCGTCTCACCACTCCAAGTCTACGTCCACGTACGCTTGATTTTACTCTTTTTTTAAGGTAAGACCACCAACTTTTATTTGACATGAAATATACTTTCTTTCGTTGCCATTTGTTCACGGAAAGATTACAAGTTTTAAAAGTTTATTTTATGAAAGAAGTCCATATTTTCAAAACTAAAACTATCCATATTTACTCTCAGACGTGTGTTATAATAAAATTACTAAATGCCACTAAATTGAGAAATAATTTATGCTCGCCAATGGTTCTGGGCATTTGTACGTGATAGTGTGAAGTAGGTACGTGATTGGATAAAGTTATAAGATGGTTAATTCTTTATGAGGAATAGGGGCTGCGTGGCTTGAGTAATTGGGTAGAGTAAAAAAAAATATTCGAAGAAATTACGTTTTCATGCATGTCTTACGAGGCGAAATTGTCACGAAGTGCTGTATGCCGTAGGATACCGTATTCCCCGGCCTATAAGACGCACTGTGATTTGTCAAATTTGAATTTGCTAATAGTATGCCTAAAAGACGCACTGTGATTTATCAGGTTGGAATTTACGAAAAATACTAAACAGAAAAAGCGTGAACCATGTTGTACTTTTTCATCGGTGCTTTGCTGCGATGGTAGCGCCAAGGCCAACCTGGGCCTCCGATTCACCCGACTTTGTCTTCACTTAACTCTCTCCCCACCCCTACCGACACCGGATACTTTTTTTATGGGTTCGCGTTGCGTGACTGATGGTGCTAAATCTTTCGATGATGCGCAGAGGCTGACAGTTTCTTCCCCCTCTCGGTCCTTATTTTGGCTTGGGTGACTCCTTGACATCACCCGAGATCATAAGGGGGTCCCATTCTGCTTCTACCTGGCTCGTTGACTCAAAAAGCATTGACAACTACCCGCGTGCCCCTCTCATACCTCCCTAGGGCTCTTGCTCAAGATGAGAAAACATCACCACTAATTATTAAATAAGCGCATGAGCGCGGGACACATTCTGGGAGAACACGAAGTCAGCTTATCCTGATGAATAGATGAATGGTAAAATATCCTTTCCAGGGTATCTGAAAATTCCCTTAACAGGCAGTCCTGCCATCCAGCTATCCCTCTCAATCACACAGCTGGAAACAATAAAGCTGTCAGATTTTGAGTTGATACATCAGTCGGGTCTGAATGCGTCTAAACCGGTTTTTCCCAGAAGATCCTAAAGAAAAAAGTTCTTCGTTCCTTATTCTTGGGAGCGACTAAATTCAGCAAGCGGGCTCATTCAGCGAGAAAGAGAAGGATGCGAGAGGATCACTCCTTCACCTTATCTGTAAAAGTAGTGGGCCAGGGGGTCACCTCCTTTCGGGGGCCTCCGCAGCCAACACTGGGTTGATACGGCCGATGCCATCCCTAAATAGTATCTTTCCCGGTGAATCAGCTTGCGTCTTAGAGGACGAAGTTATACCCTCGGCTCATAAGACGCAGGCTGATTTTAGAGCACATTTTGGAGCAAATAAAAGTGCGTCTTATGGGCTGAGAGATACGGTAACTACAATTTTCGATGCCTGGCAAACGTTTTTCAACTTACGAACAAATTCAACTTACGAACAAGTTCTCGGAACGCATCTCGTTCGTATGTCGAGGACTTACTGTACCTACCTACCTTTCCTGGGACCAGTTGCACAATATCTTGTTACAGTCTTACACACACCTTGAGTCACACTTGAATATTCTACTGACTAGTCGTCACTCAAACCATAGCTAAAGGTGAAACATCGCACAACAAAGCATACAAATTCAATTTCATCAAAAAAATGTGTTTCCTCATTCATGTCTTGATAACATTTTCAAAATATTAATATGTTATTGATATTTATTTAAGTAGGATGTTGGGACCTATTATGTAACTCGTAACTCCGAAGTTATGGAGAGTAAGGAGTTATAATGGCTGCCGCCATAGCTCCTTTGGCTTTTATATAGAACTGAAAATAACTCCAATTGGAGTTATTAGGGTGGGTCTAGGGACTCCAATTAGTAACTCCGATTGAAGTTATGTTCAGTTCTACATAAAAGCCAAAGGAGCTATGGTGGCGGCCATTATAACTCCTTACTCTCCATAACTCAGGAGTTATAAGTTACATAATAGTTGTTTGTCTGTTAGCAAATCTTTGCCCATCTAATTTTTTACTCCTTTCTGCGATGAAAAAATTTTAAGCATGAAACAATCGTATTACGTAGACTTAAAAATTTCTCTGTATGCTGAAATAGCTCAAGAGCTAATTAGATTACAACCAGCCACCTGGAGAAAATTTGTGAAAATTAAGGTCAGTATGCCTCCTGGAAACGCATGCAATGTGCAGTGCATATGAGCGTTGCAGGATGTATAAGCATAGGGATGACGGCTTGTGCCTTCATGAAATTCAAATTTCTTCTTTCAGCATAAGGAGCCATTAACATGTGATAAATATGAAATTGAAAAACATGGTCTAACTCTGGTACTAAATAATAATCTACTTATGAACGCATAATGACTATTTGTTGATAAAACAATGGTGAAAGGAAAATTAATTTGGTATGTGTTGGACTATAATTTAGTGTACATTAGACATTTTTGTTTTTCCTCCAGCCCTCTTACTTTTTTTTAATGCATTCGCGGTTTGTTATACTAAATCCCTCTTCGATTACTCGCAGCACCAAAGTGAAAGAAGTTCTTCTTTTGAAAATTTCCCTGTACACCTTATTTGTATGAAAAAATGCATTTTTTTCAACTCCAAAAGGAAGTCTAAAGTTTTTCTTAAGATTTTGAGGTTGCTGTACATACCTGTTTTTTGAGTGTTAGCTATCATGGCGGGAAGGTCAACTAAATTTTCTCCTATCCTCAAGCCTCTGATACAACCAACAAACCCAGGCATAGCTTTGAATCGATCGACATTGTATCCCCCTAAATTGATTTGAAAGTATTCTGTTGGTGGAGATGGTGGTCTGGGAGGGTACAGCATTTCTGGAAACAGTTAAAAATTTCCTCCATTATTTTCACAAGCTTAAATTAGTATGAATAAATAGATATACATCGAACCTCATGAATTTGCTCGGGGAAAATTACCACTGGCTAACTTCCTTCATCTGCATGACTTCTGATTGAAATAATTTTTGAATATTCTGTAAAATGAAAATTGAAACCAGCCAGGAATTTATGAAGTATCAGCACTTTTATTAGTAAAATCTGTTGCTGAGCCATAATAGTTCTCAACGATCAGCTTTCAGAATTTATAGCTATTTAGTTAATATTTTAGCTGTATGTGTCACTCAAAATTTTTACCTACAGCTTTAACCTTTAAATGGTAATGATCTACCATGGCTTTACTTTTTGGATTGGTTAAGTCCAATCAGTGTCCATCAATTCATTGAGGTTTGGTAATTTTCTTTCAATTACTGTCAACCTCCCCAATTTGCAATACCAAAATATTATTTAATTTAGCCTTTATTAATTAAGTCATAATTAAGTCTTTTGGATTTCTCTAAAGCAAGCTGTAAATTGTCCTTGTTTTTCTTTACCTTTTTCAGGGTTAATCCATGGCTTACTGCTGTAGTCTGTTAATAGTTCAACTGGTTTTGCAACAGAACCATTTCTGTCATTAACGTGAAGAATTGTTTCTGCTGCCTTTCGCTCAATAGCTATTTGAACTGATTTCCCTGTATTTACAACTGAAAAATAAATTCTGATTCATTATGTATTTATATTCACACAAAATTTAGCTTGGCACTTGTAATAATTTTTTTACACCAGAAAATACCTGGATTTTCCACAGAAATGCTTTGGATCTCATTGCCTGAGTTGAATGTAAAAACAATGTAAACTCCATCGTCAATGTGAAGCTGGATGAAATTATTCATGTGGTCATTTGCATATAAAATTAAGGAATCCAAGTTGTATGTCCTAAGATTCAGTAAGATATTCTCTGAGAACATACTTCTAAGAATTGATTTGTCTTCTGTTGATATATCACTTAAGTAATTTTTTCTAAGGAATGCACTAGGCTTCAAGAATGTCAATCCTTTAGTATTAATATCTGGAATTGAAATAAAAAATATTTAATTACAGGCAATATTGACTGTGAATGGAAGAGAATTCAGTTTCATTCTAAATATTTTGCATTTGATGCAAAAACAATAACAGCTGGTGAAACCCAATTAGTGAAGGAGAAAAATATTTAGAATTTTAACAATTATTCAAAAATTGGGTACTAATTAACTTTAACTGCCTATTTTCAGGGAGAATATGGCTTTCATGTAGCTCATATATTTTTTTCCTAGCTTTTTTATCACAGTAGGACTTCACACAAGTATGGAATGAATGCTCTTTATTTTTAATGCAAAATTTGATCATATCACATTTTAAATTAAAAGATATGGTAAATGTGAGATTTATCATTAAATTGAATGATGCTTTGTTCTTTAATGAGTTGCTTTGTCTCTTTAAATACTTACTAGTCTCACAAAATGTTCCAATGTGGGCCCATCTATTTAAGCATTCACATTTGAAAGTACTCCACAATTCTTTGCAATGAGCACCGTTTTTACATGGGTTGGGATCACAAGATGGCTTACAATCTTTGATTATCTCTGAGAGATGTACACTCATGTAGGAGTAAATGTCAAGGATTTCTCCATTGACCACCAAACCTCGGAAGCATCCTATCAATCCTTGTGCCACCGATGTTTTTTTCTGAAGTTCCCTGAGTAAAATTCAGTCCATTATTATATTTTACTGGGAATGATCCCCAAAAAGCACTACAATAGTCATTCCTTAGCTATTTCATAGCCATTCATTGTTCTTATTTATTGACACATGCAAGGAAAAAATAGGAGGTAAAGAACATGCTAGAGTGCAATTATCTGATTAGCACATACGCTAGGGCATTGAAATAATATGTATTCAGTGAAAAGTAGCATTTGTAATTTCTATGCATCTGAAGAATTTCATCATTCAAGGGTTCATGAAAATCATAATATATTTACATTTACTGAGTCCGACACCACATGATGAAAGTAGAGACAATCCTTATTTTACTTTTACTAATTAAATTTTAATATTTAATGTAAGGCAGTAGGTAAATTTATAAATAATATTATATTTATTCTGAGTTAAAAATAGCTCTGACTATGTTGATTTATTTACATACATGTAACATTACCCCATAAATAAATATGAGTTTATACTAGCACTTGAAGATAAATGGAAAGAAGCATTTTGAGCAGGATTTATTCAGAGTGAATATTCAAACTATTGGTTGATGAATGTATGATGTATGCATTATTTATTATTATATTTTTATTTTCCCAAAGACCATTGTGCATCGATATAAGGCAAGTCAAAAAATTGCACACAAGACATATCCAATAGATTACATAATATAAAAATACATATTTATAAAATAATAAAATATAAATAAAATGAATCACTCATTCCACTCAAGCATTAGAGCTTAAAACTAAGTATTTACTCTGAGAGCCAAAAATATACAGTTACATTTCATCATTTCCGTCGTACTTATTGCTGAAGTTTCTGCAATGCCCAGTCATGGAGGTTGTCTTCTTTTATCTGAAGATACCTCCAGGACTGGGGGTGAAACTGTTTGTCACTAAAAAAACCTACACGAAGGAAATTCTCATCAGAAGAGAAGAGCTACAAGTCATACAGTAGGAGCTTTACGCACTAAATTAAACAATAACAAATGTGGTCTCATCAGCAGAAAGAGATTAAAATCTCTTGAAAGGAGCGTAATGGAATTATAAATTTTTCTGCTGTATTTAGATGTCAGAAAAAAACCCCAGCTAGACTGGAAATGCATAATTTGCAGATACCAAAGAAGGAACGTTGCATCAGAGTAAAATATTCATCCCATTGCTGGTTATTTGGGAACATATTCCAGGATATGATATTTGCTGATGGCTTACTCAGCAGAGTAATGATCCCATGGAAAGTATTACATTTATTGCATTTGTAGTGCATATAAGATCTTTAATAACTTATATGATGGCTTCGTATCATTAAAAGTGCATAATTAATAACTCAGAGAAATGCATTCTTACTCTGGAGCACCTCCAACAAACATACTCCCTTCAAATGGACCAAATTCTTCTTCTGGAAGAAGGTCAACCATCTGGTAATCTGTGTTGATCATGAAACGCACGTGATGTTCATTGTAGTCAATCCATATTTTCTGCCATTCCCCATTATTTAATTTCCTGTGTGAAATTATTTCAAGTTCCCTAGACTTTCCATTCAGGGTAAAATTGAAGGTCAACCTGAAATCTGAAATATCATCATCATAAAAATAATAATTCAAAAATCTATCGCAAACTTCCTGTTAGTTACATGGAGGGTTAGTTTTCAGTTTCGTTTTTTGCCAGTAACTCAATTTTTAATGTACAAATTGTCTCCAAGCTTCAAGTTTTACAAAGAAAAGTGTTTGCAGGGATTATATAGATTATACTTTTATGCCTTGAGGGTGTGTGTGTGTGATTTCAACCAGGAATTGTGGAGAGCAGTTTGTTCCACAGTTTCTTTCAATATGTTATCAGGAAGAATATACTAATAAAGAAAATTGTTAATTCCTAGTTTTAATGTATGTTCTTTGTTGAAGTCGGTTACGAGTCACTTTTACAATGCATTAAAAGGAGATGATTTTGGATAGAAATTCATGCAGGAAGTTAGCATTATTTTCCAATTTTTTCATAATTTCTGTCCCCTTTTCACATTCAATTATAAGTTGCGGACTGGCCACCCCTAAGACTGGTCGCCTGTGGCTTTTGCTCAGGTTGCCCATGCCTTGGGCCAGTTCTGACCATGATGACTTTGTTTTGGAATTTTGTTTATCTCCTGATGAGCAGGTCTACAGGAACTCCTTAATTCTAAACACTTTTGAAGTTCTGTATCAACATACATATTTATCTCCCTCGATCCCTCTTGGACAAATGGCTAAATCATGCTAGGGCTGACACTCAAATCTCTGACTCAGCTTATTGAACAGGTGTAGAGGTTTTACCACCTTTAAATTAAGTAATGGCTACTACATATATATCCTTGTATAATCATGGAATTACTTTCAATACAAAGGAATGTGCTTCTTTGGAGTGTCTGAGGAAAATTGGCTTTGGTCATGAGGTTGGAGGAAGACATATTTATTCAGGATATATCAGTCCTTAATTGTAGCAAATTGTGAGCAACATATTTTAAAAATTGATGCCCTGGAACTTGGGGTTCAGGGGTATCAGTGCCATCTGTAAGAGTAGCAGCCTGCAGTGTCCCAAGTTTGTTGCTGTTTAGCTAGTGTAAGCTACATTCGTGTGGCTTAAGGTATCATTAATGACAACGTTACCATCAACCATCATTGGCTGTTTTAATGTCTGCTGGATACAGTTAAACCACAGATATAACATCTAGCATTCCTAGTAAAAACTCTGGGGTGGGATTACAGTTCCTTTCACAATGTCATTATATCAGCTACCCCTGCAGCTGTGTTTTCATTATCCAAAATGCAAACACAGCTGCTCAATCAAAGGGCAATGCTCACAGTTAAGAGTACAATCCACCTATTAGTGCAAATAGTTACTTATAGCACATGAGAAAATTAGAATGATGAGAATCACATTTTCACTCTAATGAGTGCAATGGAAAAATAACGATAATGTGAGGCTCGCATAAAGGAGAACTGTGGGCATGCCCCTGAACTAAAGTTATTTTTCAAAGCCTAATCAATAAGCCTTGACCTAATCAATAAAAGGGAGCATAAATGGATTTAAATTTACCAACCACTTGTAAGGGCAACCATAAACGAAGGATGGTGCAGTCGGATAGGGGGTTGATAGAGCAGTATTGCTTTCTCCCCAGTTGTCCTGAAGCTGAAAGCAATATCACCTTTTCTCCAGCCTGGTACTTCAATGTATGACTGACTGGTTGTGAATGTTACCACATACTTTTGGGTATCTGAAATGCAAATTTTGTACATGAATAGCTTCTTCTGATGTCATTCGAGACAAAAAACATCGTGAACATGACCACATGGCAATGGCATCCACTTCTTTATCACCAATAGAAAAAACATTTTTTTTTTTTTTTTTATGTTCACCATTGGCAAATGCATGCATAGGCTACGTCATAGACAAAACATAGTATATATGTACGAAAAGTAATTCCGAAGAATAAATAAATAAACACATAATTATAACACAATATGAGTATCAGATTAGAACAGTCAGTGAATCCTCTAAATATTCAATTTCAATTTCAAATTTTTTCAATTTCACACCGAATTAGCAATGTACATTGCATGGTTTCGTCAAGGGTCACATGAAAATAAACGACAAGTCATAAAATAAAGTACAGTAAAATGGGTTAACATACATTCATTTAAATAGGCTTTACATGCCAATAAGTTTCGTAATTTGACCTTGAATAAGGAAGGAGGACAGTTTTTTAACTCAACCGGTAGTTTATTGAAAATAATGGCTGGAGTATGATGAGGTCCCTTGAGAGCTAGAGATAGATGGTGACTTTTGAGGTGAACATCACCTTTTGTGCGAGTGTAATGTGCGTGCCATTCATATGACATTTCTCTGTCAGATTGAGAATTGCATTATATGGCCAGCTTTTAAAACATCTACTGACAAAAAAATTAACAAGAACAATACAAAAAATAAGTTAAGTAGTGCTTGCTTAAGGAAACATAAGTGGCATTTTATTTCTCTGCTGAACGAATAGAGCTTTTCACTTTGTCAAATGGTAAAACATGAAAGGATATGTGTTTTATGATCACCCTTCTTTCTTTCACAACCAAACTAATTCATTTTTTGTATTTGTTATTGAATTCAGTATATCAGATAGTCCACAGGAATTTGTACCCACTGATTTCTCAAATGCTCTAGTGAAAGGAAATTAGTTATTTATCCTAATAAACTATACATGATTTATTTCAATACTGAATACTTATTCATCCATCGTATTCCTCTTACTGCATTTTTATGCAGTATTTACATAAAAGTCACCACCTTATTCATAGGTTTTCTTAGCAGCAACTTATATTTAAAGACTTGTGTCCTGTGAAGGCGTGAATGATTCCCCCTGGAGCTAGTGGGGCAAATAACTTTTTAAACTTATCAATTTGAATGTACATATATATGCACTCTGCTCAGGCAAATATATTTCAAGTTATGGTGGAGAGGATGTTATCACAAGGCATCAATTGCCTCTGATGACTGAATATGTATGTTATAATCTAGGGTGGCACTTATTTTTCAAAATTGAGAAAAGTAATATGTTTCCAACCCTAAAAATGATCAATGTAGAATTTGAATTTACATGTCAAAATGCTGTCACTATTAGTTATTGGGAACCAATACCCCAAAGAGCCCTTAGACCTTTGAAACTTAACGCTGTATATCTTTGAGTATAAGTCAATTCGAGGGTAAGTCCCAAGTCTTCTTATTGGCCAAAATTATCAACTAAAATCAGTGACTCAAGCATAAGTCAAGGTGAAAAAATTGCTGAATCTTCTTCATTCGCATTGGTTATGTGGTATTTGTACAGTGCAATTGGTCTTGTTGCATCTTGAATAAATATTGTAAAACGGATTAAGCAAGTGTATTTGTAAGTGTTAGGTTGTAATACAAAACTTAGAATGTAAATCAAATGCATTTCTCGATGAATATTCCTGGAAATTATCACTAATAGAGATACATACAGTGTTGTGCATCCGATACTCAGAAGTATTGACCCCGAAAAAGTCACCTTAATTACTGACTCGAGTTTAAGTCAAAGGTGGCAAGGGCCCAGCCACATTGACACACCGGTTCCTGTAAGATCACCGAAGTTAAGCAATGCTGGGCCCGGATGGTGGTTGGATGGGTGACCATGCATACCTTCACCTCTTGGCGCTCTTGTCCCCTGTCTGCATGTGGCAGACAGGCATGGGGTTGGCACAAGACCAAGAAGGTGTAAGTGCCCGGGCCCCTGTCGAAGGCCCCCCCTACAAACAATCTTAAGTCAAAGGTAGGTTCTCATTGGCCAAAAAAATGAAGAAATTTCCCGACTTATACCCTAGTACATGTATATGGTATGCATGTTTTTGGACAGGAAAAGTGCTGTGCTTATGCAGAAGGCAATAGTAAAGCCCTTTTAGACCAAAATGTTGTCAGTTTCTATGTATCTCTTTGCATTTCCGAGATAAGGATCCTGCATATTTTGAACCACCCCTCACAGTGCCATTAAAGGTTAAGCCCGCACCATTCACTTTCCCTCTGAAACTACCCCTCTATCCCCTGTACTGCACTGGCGCATGGTACCCTAGCCCCCTCACCCTGCGCCCAGAGGAGTGACAGTCAACCTGTTGCCTCTTGAACAGTGATAAGTGGTCTCACATTCTGGGAATTTACTGATAATTTCTACAATTATATGTAGGAGATACTTGGCACAATTTCCCAGAATATGAGACCAATTATGAACCAGAGTTTTAGAGTCAATGTGTTGATGATCACTCCTCTGGACACAGGGTACGAGGGGGCTTGGGTAGTACCATGCACCAGTGCAGGGAGTAAAGGACAGAGGGGTCAAGTCTTGGAGGGGAAGTGAATGGTGCGGGCTTAACCTCGTTCGTGCAGTGGTGTTGGTTAGCACCCTGAGGGATGGCTCGAAATGTGCAGGATCTCAGAAATGCAAAAAGAGAAACGTAGAAATTGATGAAATTTTGCCCCCTAAAGAACTTTTGAATATTAATGTTCTTGCTTTCAGTAACACTGAGTGTATTTTTTTATGAAGTGCGAGAGCTTTCTCCAACCCTTCAGCCGACCCTTCGTCAGTCGTAATAATGACTGTCTTAATCTGCTGGTCTATGTATATATATTGATACATTTTGCGGTTGCAACAATAGAGACCCATAACTTCCCATTTGAATTTTAGATCACCCATCATCCCTGTTTTGAGATTGTTCAGTCTTTTATATTTCTCAATTGCTTCATGGATTAGTACATAGTGGCATTTCTTTAAGACAGATGTTTAGTCAGATTCAACCATGTGTTTCCTCTAAACATTTGTGCTCCATGAGAGCATTGTGGTACCAATTATCTCTTCCTTATTGCCCTTTCATGATCCTTGATATGTTAACTCACTGAGTGGCCAGATTCTCCAACGATTCTTCCACGACTACACTGAAACAACACGAAACACACTGAAAATCATGTAATGCACTGAAAAGCTCAATTAAAAAAATAAACTTTACCATTGCCTTTTACATAAGTAGAGTGCTTTTCCTCCCAAAAAAACATGCATATTTAGTTTAGGAGTACTTTAGACCCTTTGAGGCATGGGCTCCTGATAACTAGCAGTGACAGTATTATAACAGGTGAATTCACATTCTACATTGATCATTTATAAGGGTGGAAAACATTACTTTTCTCAATTTCGAAAAATAAGTATCACCCTACGCAGTGGCGGATACAGAAAAAACTCAAGGGGGGGCGCAAGTTATCGCGACGACTGCAGCTTTCAAACTGACTGCCTGGCAGCGACTCTGCTTCCCTTATATATGTAGCTCGGTTGTTTCAAGAACATTCGGTGACAGAATGTTCGCTTCCAGACTTTTAACGAGTGTGAACAAATACAAACAGTAGAATATTCGCGACTTTTCTCGAACAAATGCCAGACAGAATAACGTATCGAGATCACTAGAATGGCCGCGACTTTTCTCGTAGGTTAGCTATCTATGTGCCAGACAGAAGCGTATAAAATACAATGACGTGGACTCGCGCACGTACTACATAAGAAAGTACAACTACTCGATAACTTGACTCAGAGTCGACTGACGAAAGACACGAATGAATAGCGTGCGGGCTGACTAGCGGGGGCGGCCCCGCAAGGGGCGCGTGCCCCCCGCGCCCCCCATATGTATCCACCACTGACCCTACGGCACAGATATCACCTTGGACATGTAACAATAAAATCTTTTAAAATAGTTTTTAGGTCATTCCAACTGCTAAAAAATAACTACTTCAATGCAAAGGACTGTAAAAGTTAAAACAAAAAAAACATTTCATTGCTCAATATCATAGTTAAACAACATTCATCACAATAGCTTTCTCTCCTTCATTATTCGATTGTGACTTTCGAAAACATGCTTTATGGAAAGATGAGCCAAAAGTTAGAACATCACAAAGGCAGAGATAATCACTTATGCCAATGTGCAATTTTTTAAAGATATGATGGTAAGTATGAAATTTCAATCAAGTATTTTTTTTTAATGGTGGTTATAAGAAATGAATTGTGAGTTCAGCAAGTGGGAATTACCACAAATATGTGTTAAATACTCACTGGCCTCGACGCATTCAAGGGGTCCAAGCGTCATTCTTCCCTGGCCCTCTTGATCCAAACCTGGCTGTTGTAAGAACACCATTTCCGTTATTCCCAAACTTGAAGGAGATGTAAAATATCCTTCATCAGAATTCCACTTTCCTTCAGATATATCGCAGTTACATGACATTGCAGGATTAACACAGGTCTTGTTTACTGAAAAGGAATTCAAGTACTGATCCAGATTTTTAGAAGAATCACCATGTTTTTATTGCATTATGTTTTTACCTGAAATTTGTTTCAGTAGGTTTGTTCATTCTTTCGGAAATTTCATTGAAGTGGTATGAGTCAATCAAGTTGATGGCAGATTTCCAATAAATACACTGTATACAATAAAATTGTGAATAAGATTTGAGTGAAGGTTGCATCTCAAAAGGAGACCACTTCATACAGAAAACTCGTGAAGACTGCTCGACATAGCACAAGATGCAACATCAGTGATTCCCTATTCAGTGGTGTAGCTACACTATAGTGTGTGTGCTGCCAGGGTGGCCCTTGAGTTTGGCGCCCCCGGCCCCACAAAAAATACATTTTGCACAGTGACACACACTTAAAGTTTTATATATGTCAACTAGTTTGTGTACCATTATGATATTGCTTTCACAGTGACACACACTTAAAGTTTTATATATGTCAACTAGTTTGTGTACCATTATGATATTGCTTTCACAGTGACACACACTTAAAGTTTTATATATGTCAACTAGTTTGTGTACCATTATGATATTGCTTTCACAGTGACACACACTTAAAGTTTTATATATGTCAACTAGTTTGTGTACCATTATGATATTGCTTTCACAGTGACACACACTTAAAGTTTTATATATGTCAACTAGTTTGTGTACCATTATGATATTGCTTTCACATGCTCAAATATAGTATGCTTTAAATACACACAATATATACTCGCACTTTATAAGTAACAGTGTTTAACAAAAAAGCCTACAGCAGACCCTTTAGAGTATATAGTACCTTAATAACTCTATGAGCAGTCCCCACAGTGCCGCCCCCTTAAATGTGCGGCCGGGGCAAACCCCCCCCCCCCCCTCAGCCCCGCCTAGCTACGCCACTGTCCCTATTCCCAATTATTAATGTAACCAAAGGGAAATTAAAAATTTAGCATTTTAGCCATTAATTCCTAATAAGACATGGTTTTTGCAGCAAAAATGCTTCACTGTGTTTTGAAAGTTGTATTATCATTCTTCCAGTGAAACTTACCACCACATGGACAAAGCCCCCTTGGTGATTCTCCAATGTAATCAACTATGTGTCCACTTCGGGAGGATGCAGATGAGGAAACAAACCAGGTAGAACTGTGAAGCTCAAGGGGTGCTTTATAGCAGTCGTACTTGATGTATTGGCTGCAGTGCAGTGAATGAGAAATCAACTCCTGCAGCATTTCACCTGTAAACTCTCGGTAACTTATGCTGAAACTGAAGTCATCCCATCCAGAACTGCGGACATCCTGAAAGGAACAAAATATGCTAACAGGTATGCATGTGCCCCCTTTTCCATGAGGTATCGTTTGGAGTGCAAGATATCCCAGAAGATTTGCAGCTTGGCTCTGGGTTAGATGACCTTGGGTTCAAATCTGTGTGAAGAATCTTCGTACTACTTCTAAAATCCAAAATGTCCTTTTCTGGCCACATAGGATATTACTGGTGGTTCAGGGAAAGGACGTGGTCCCCGGACACCCAAGGTCTCCGGGCCCTGACTTGGTTTTGGGAATATTTTGCAATCCTTTGGCCTGTACAGTGCTGAGTGACCTTGAAATTCACCTATCAAATCAACCGAGGAGCATAGGTATGTGGGAGTGGGGGAACAAGGGGCTCAATCCATTCCCTCTCACTGGTTCTACATATATTAGCAGTTGAAGTACAGTAGAAGCCCCATATAACGTGTAGGGCATATAACAAGAAGCTCGAGTTTGTGAGGGATGGCCAAAGAACGATTTATAACCCTGTGATTTACATGTAAAATAAATCGGTATTAGCGAGGACAATAACCAACCTCAACTGGGGTTGTTTACCAATACAAGTGGCAAATGTCTGCTTCAATCTCGGCAAACGTACACAAACTTGTGCTCATGTCCTCTGTCATTGAAATTATATGTCTAGCAGTATTTTTTCCGCATAATTTTATGTTCAAATACACATTTCGGACATTCACGGCATGCCCATATTCACACAAATAAATTCCTCATAAGTCCGAGCATTTCATTGTTCTTTTGTCCTCCTCCCAATTTTTTATCAAGTTCAGTCCAACTGATACAACATCATGGCTGGGAAACGAAAGTTGTTGGATCTGAAAACTAAAATACAAATTATCAATGAATGTGAAAGTGGTGATGGGTCCAAAAGCGAGATAGGTAGGCAATTTGTCATATCTTCCTCGACCTTATTCACAATTCTGAAGAATAAGGAACAATTTCGTGCAGTAGTGCTTCAGGAAGGATGTCCAAGCAGTCAGAAACATTTGCAGCCAGGAGAACATATGCAGTTAGAATCTGCCCTTTTCTCGTGGTTTTGCTAGCAGAGAGCTGCCTGAATTCCGATAAATGGCCCATTGATGAAGGCAAAAGCGGAGTATCTAAGTGAGAGGCTCGGTATTGAAAAGGTTAAATGTTCTGATGTTGAATACGTAAATTGTTATGAATTTGGATTCCCTATATTTTAAGTTGTCTTAAATATTGTATTGTCTTTTGTAATTGTTTCAAAGATTATAAATATTGAAAACAGGTCAAGGATGATTCATTTCGATATGATCGAACGGTATGTACTATAAATCATGCATCTATCTTGTAACAGGGAGTGTAGTCAGTATTCATCATCAATAAGTTCCTGCTAGATGTAAGTACGGCAGAAGATATTATGAGTATCGTGATGGAATTCACTACGGAACTTACAACCTTCGGAACATTTCTGCCTCACACTTGAACTCACAGCTAATAACGTTTATGTACCATGGAATACCTAAAAAATAGTGAACCATAAAAATGTTTATGTGCCCTGCCACCTAGCAGCCACAACGTGCTCTATCGCTTGAAAAATACATGTTTTGCAGGAGCCGATACCGTATTCGCTAGTGGTAAAAAGTTTCACATCTTATCTAAATGCATTCAATCCATGAAAGTCTGCGTTGTGCTCCCGCTTCATGCTTACAGATTACATTAGATTGCTTGTAGGGGGGGCCTTCGATAGGAGCCCGGGCACTTAGACCTCCTTGGTCCGCTGTGCCAACCCCATGCCTGTCTGCCAGATGCAGACAGGGGACAAGAGCGCCATGGTGAAGGTATGCACGGTCACCCATCCAACCTCCGTCCTGGCCCAACATTGCTTAACTTCGGTGATCTTACGGGAACCGGTGTGTCAATGTGGCTGGGCCCTTTCATGCTTACAACTGTGATATGTGTACTTGCTTGTAACAATTATGTTTCCATAAATTCAAGAGAGTATTCCACGCATAATTATTGTAATAATAATAACACTAATGACAGTATACTGTTAAGGGCTAATCGTAAATGATGGTGATATTGGGCTATATAATTCCGAAATGCCGAAGTGAGCCGTTTTCTGAGACGATCTTACAGACATTGAAGTCCTCTCCTTTATTTCCACTATTTAACTGGAGAAGATATCAGCCCGGTGCTTGCGTGGAACAAAATCCCTGTAGGTTATATCTTGGTCATTAAGTTATCTAGCATTTTCACGCATTTCAATTAATAGTACTTTCTCCGAACCATGTATCCATTTTTATACACTTTTTAGAGAGGTAGAAGGCATGAACTTTTTTCTCGTTTCCAAAGTGTTTGCCATTTTTAGTCTGTTGCATTGCTAATACTTGCAGCCGCGACATATTTGGCGCACACAAAACATCGGGGTAATAACAATACAGCAATGTGCAGTACAGTACACGTGTCTTGAAGTGTCAAAATTCGACATTTAATATTCCAGTGTATGACATCTAACATGGAATTTAAAATCTTGGAAAGTGAATACGATCATAAGTAATTGAAATGTTCAAAAATATGATTTTTAATAGCTATCTTAATAGAATGTTTTCGCCACTCATCAAAATCCCACAATAATGCTTAAATTATCGTTACAGTTCTAGGAATTGGTTGTGGAGTGATTATTACTCATTTTCGGTATTAACGAGAGTTCCATTTAGCGAGTGATTTTTCAGATCCCGAGAGCTCTCACTATATCGAGCTTCTACTGTACTTGAATCCCAATAACATCAATAGCATTCCCGGTATTTTTATATGAACGTGGCTATACACCCATGTCTCACAACAGTGTGTGATAATAAAAACATTTAATTCCCCCCTGTGAAATAGGAAATATAATTTCATAATATATCAGTTGATTCCCCCCCCCCCATTAAAAATGGTATCTACGCCACTGAACCAAGCCCCAGATTGACCATTAAGTGAGAAATATTTTCAGCATTAGTTACAAGACAAATATTTCATTTGAATTTCACAGCTGGTTCTAACCAGTCAAAATTTTAAAATAACATTTAATCTTTGTTTCCAAGGAAGGAGATAATGAAAGATATATTCTATCAATGATTTCATCAAAATTTAAAAAATTTTGAACTAACGTTTAGTTCTAATGGGAATACTTGAGCTCTGGAATTGTATTTGCTTTAAATGTACACATACTAAGGCATTATATTTTAAATAAAGATCAGTTTACTGTATAAAGACATGCAGTAATTCTCAGTTGCCAAAATTATTATTAAAAGAGTAGGATAATAATGAAACCATGAATGAAAAACATGCAATAACTCACCACTTGACTCGGCAAATTGTGCTCCACAATTGTTTTTGTTGAATCTTCAAGTGACTGAAACTCACACTTCACATGAGCTGGAGGGAATCTTCCATTACCATCAATATCAATTAGATAAACATCTGGTTTAGTATAACCCAACAGAGCAAGTTCTTCACAGGTTTTTCGGTACTCAGCTGAAAGGAGAATGTTAATTGAGAATGATATTATAATATATAGATAGAGAGAGATATTTGTGGAAAAAACTTTATGAAGGTATCTAGAGTATTTACTTAGGCAAATACTGAAAAGGCAGCTAAAGCAATAAGGAGAGGTGTGCAGGAAATACATTAAAACAGGGTGAACAATAACTAATGCATTCGCTCATACATTTTAATATAGTGGAACTCCCAAATCCACAGTTCCCACATCTGGGGATTCAGTTACCTGTGGTTCACTTGTCTCGGAAATTAAGAGTATGTAAAATTTTCCAGAAATAGTCAACCCAAAACTATTCTGTGAGGTGAAACCTTATCATAGATCCCAAGAGCGATAGCATTACATTCTCTTAAAATAAAGGAAAAAAGAATCTCACCTTACAAAAGTGAGTGACTGGCTGTTAGTGTTTGGCATAATGCAAAGAGGGCTCTTGGCACAAAGATTTCCAATGGAAGGGAGTCGGATGTGGGTTTGAGGGGGTGTGGTTGAAGTAGGTGGGGTGTGGTTGGAGTAGGTGAGCATTCCTTTTCAATACCTTTCCTTTCCTAGACTGGGTGTGACCTCAGGCTACGAAGACAGAGGTCAGCCAGATAAGGGAGAGAGAGAAAGGGCTTTTGGGTCCATTGAATCCGCTATCAAGCGGGCGATCCTTTGGAGAGGGGGAAAGAAGGAAGGAGGGACAGGATGATAAACAAAAATGGAATCTTTTGCCCCTAAAAATCGTGTTGAACTAGAAAAAGTTGACAGTTGAAGCAGAAAAGTGAGATGGTGTTTCATTTTCTCTTGTGTGCTTGAAAAACTGCTAATATTAAGGAAAACACCCTATGTATACATACTGGGAAGGCTATTTCCCTTTTGTAGTAATCTGACTGCACTTAGGTAATGGAGAAATCATTAATACATTTGTGCGGTATTCCACAGAGGAAAAATCATTCGCCTTGACTGGGACTAGAACCTGGATCCCTTGATTTAACACAGAGTGGAAAAAGTGGAAGTGTGGGAGGAGGCAGTGTGAAATCGAGGGATCCGGGTTCAAATCCCAGTGAAGGCGAATGATTTTTCCTCTGTGGAATACCGCACTAATGTGCACTTACGGGTGACTCCATTATATGGTTATACCATGGCTAGTCCCGGTATCCTCAAAATGTGTCACTAATTCATTCTCAATTATCTGCAGTTTCCATTATCTATGAAAGGTCTCAGAATGTATCTCCTGTGGATATGGAGTCCTACTGTACATAACATATGTCATTGATATGATTTTAGAATCAATTATTTAAAAAATAATTACTTGCTTTTGTGATAATTTAAGTTTTTCACCATATCAACTCTAAAAAGTTCCAGAGAGGATTGAATGAAGAAGAAAGTTCTCAAAATTTTGGTTAGGAAACAAATAAAAATTATTTTTTCTCACCAAAATGACAATTTTTTCCCAAGTATCCAGTTCCTCGGCAGTCACAAGTAACTTTATCATCCTTCACAGAGCACTTTCCTCCATGCTTGCATGCATTGGGCCTTTTGCACGGATCAACCAATTGACAATTATCCAAGGATACTTCTCCCACAGTGTGACGACTTCTCACCACAGACCTAGGCTCCAATCGGATTCCATTCACTTCTATTTCTCTCATGCAACCAATGAGTCCTGTAAAAAAAAACATTGGCATGTACTCACCTAAGTAATAAAATCAGTAAATGTTTGATTGGAATACATTTAACAGAAAGTTTCAATAGATGTGACAAATTTGATTTCTGTGGACAAATAGCCTTACCTCAATCCAAATATAAAGTCAATGAAATTATTTTTTTCTCATTATAGAATTAATACAAGAATAAGCACCTATCTGGAATGGAAAATTCTCATTCCCTAGAAAACATAACTTTGGGCTTGGTGGAATATGAAGCATATATCTATCATTTTCAGCCATATATATAATATGTAGTTTTTCTGCTACTTATTTTTGCAAAATAACATTTAACCATATATTTTTATCCTGCATAACATATCATTTACAAAATAAGAACATATCAATAGTGAATAGAAATGAATTATATAAGGTTTACATTCCAATGGAATATCTATTGCCAAAAAATGTAAAAATCATACAGTATACATACCTATTTTTGTTTTCTCACTGCTTCCAATGAGAACTTTCTCTCCAAGATCAAATTTTAATCCGAAGAATTGAGTCTGTTTGTGCTTGTAATCAACAGTCAGTTTTAGTTCTCCATCCTTATAGCTGAAGTCAACCTAGAAAGGCAATTTCAGAAAGAAAATATAGATTCTTAGAGTATGTAATTCAAGGAATTTACCATCAAGAAATCAATTGTAATAAAATAACATTTCATTCAGGAATTAATGCCAAATAGAAGATAATTAGGTATGTACTTATATAAATACTCTAAACATTCATAAACATAAGAAGCCAGTGGTAAACTTACAGAATGCCATGGACCTCTTGAGTCAAATCTCACAGTTGTCAAGTGTGTAACATTCTTATTTGAATCTGGAATGAGTTCAAATCGGATCTCCTCATTCACCAACCTAAGCTGCCAATGAGGAATGTCTTTGTAATTAGCTTAATTAGTAGCTCATTCATTTATCAAGTATGCATTCTTGATCAGTTGTTTTAATCATTCATTGTAGCTAAATTTTTACTACTAACTAATTTTCAACCAATCTTGAATGATATTCAGGTTCTTAATGAGGCAACATCAGTTATTGCCATAAAATCCATCCTCCTCATGAATACATCCACACAAATTTAGAATCCAAAGTTTAGCTAAAAATGTAACGTAAATTTCTTAAAGTGCCATTCTTTTTATGTACCTACCTCCCAGTAGCCTTTTCCAGCGGTTGTGGTCACTTCAGAGGATGCAAGGACAGCCATACTGCGACTACTCTTAAAGTCAAAAGTCATTTCAAGCCTATTGGGCTCTGTGCTAGGCCACCAGATGTGAGATGAAGAGAATGGAAGGGTGAGGGGGATCACATCAACGCCTTCCCCATGAAACTCAGGTGCCAGAACGCCTATGTAATGCACTTTAGGATTACCCTTTCCAAGTTCATACAATATGGAGATATCATTGAAGAACACATACTTCAAGGCGCCAACAAAGTTATTTCGAGAAGCAAGCCCTGTGTATAATCAAGAATAAAATATGAAGACTTGGGGTTACCTGTAAAAGCAATATAATTCCACTCCATGCATTGCTAAAATTTTTAAAGGCCAGTGACATAATATAATTGCTGAGGAATTCTAATTTTTCAATTGATTACTTAATTAATTAATGACCTTAAGGTCATTTAGTCGAGAAAACAAATTCTAAAATTTAAAAAAAAATATTTTAATAATGTACTTCATTGGAAATATCATATATCTGCAACATGAGGAGCAATAAAAAAGTTCCTTGACTGAGCCAACAAAAAAATTTAAAATTATGATATATGCACTTATTCACCTTCCACCAAATCCCATTTGACCCTGTGCCACAATATGTGTTCTAGCCACCCATAGAGAGCACGTAAGTAAATTCTATTTGTCAAAGGTTTTAAGGGACCAGCAGCAATTCCTTATGAATGTCTTAAATGGTTTGAAAAGTACAACCCTTCAGCTTCAACTTCATTGTTGGGAACAAAGCTATCACAGCTTGTTATAGCATATTTTCTATCAGGCAAGTATGACAGGTGTTTGGATAACCAGCTATAGGTATATTATCCATCAAATGCTACATTTCAAAGGGGAGCATTAGCTGGTACGCATTGTCACGTGATGCATGCAATTGTGTCGAATTTCTGGAATTTAGGATGCCACTGTTAAAAGGTCAAATAGCACCTATTATAAAAATTATTATGTAGGTACAAAAAAGATTGGCAACAGTGTTCTCCATAAGCCCCATACTGTCAACTAAATGTGGAACGCGCTATACAGCGGACTCTCGTTAGCACGTTCTTGAAGGGACCCGGGATTCTGAACGTGGTAAACCAGCAAAACAGGGATGGCATTCCATGGAAAGTCAAATACGTAATGGTTGGTTGCATAACTTGCAGGGGAATGTTATCCTGCCGCTCATTTTAGCTCATATCGAAGATAACTGGTGATCATTCATCGTAAAAATAGTTTATTTTCCACCTATTCCGCCTCCCAAGAAAATAAATATGATACCTAACGCTGATGCGTACTCAATTATTAATGATGACAACAATTTTCGTCATCATTAATAACCAAACAGCACGTTTAGTTTACAGATGCTGCTTTCACAAAGGTCAGTGGCAAAGTTAGCGAAGCCACCTAGCGATATTTTTCTCTTCGCACTTCAAATGAAATAATTAGGTCGGAGGACAGATGAATCCGCGGTGCAAATGCTCACTAAACTCACTTAATAGCACATTATGTTTATATTGCTTGTAGTAAATTATAATGATTGCACGGAAAATGCTATATTTGTGTTTACCATGATGAACATTTTAATTTCATGAACAAATATAATAGCATTATAAGGATTGTTAGAACTCCTTGAAAACATGAACAAATTCAGCTCCCGGCCCAAGGGCATCGTTTCTCCCGTGCGTAATGGCGTAAACTTGATTGCTTGTAACAAAACAAAAATGGAGCTTCCCGCATGTTCTCCACAAATATTGCTAACAAAAATGCATAATTTAATGGAAATACAAATAAACTTGTGGGGGCTGGAAGAATCTGTCCAATGTGCTTTGTTTTTATCATTTTTAGCCCTAATTCTTTGATAGTAGAGTCCATTTTTATTTAAGTATTCATCACACTTTCTTCAACTTTGTGACTGCTGACAAACTGTCGCCATCGCTTCCACTGTTTTTGCGAATGTTGGAGGATATTTGGGCTCTGCTTCGTCTTTTCCGGTGTCTTCTTCTTCTTCCTTTCTGTTAATAGACGTCATCTATTGACATCAATCTACTGATAAAAATACGCGATAATGAAAGTCACTGACTTTTTCAATTACATTTAGGAAGATGAAAGATTATGTTTGGAATAGTTATAATAGCCATTTGTTGCGTAATTATCTCCATAAATTAAGCTTCATTTTTAGTTGTCACAAGTTCCAACAACCAACCTGCAGACTTCGATATCGGCGTCACAGGCGAAGCACTCGTCGAAGGTCATACCCCCTCCCCTTCTCCGAACAGCTGATCCCAGCCCTCAAGGGTGTGCTCATGTGATGCCTCGTCACTCAGGGACGTGGAATCGTTCTTATGTGTGCTGCGATGAAATCAATCCAGAGGTCCGTAAGTTATTTCTTATGCTCTTGGCTTCGATGGAGTCGCAGGCATGCTTCACAAAATGCATCGCTTTCAGAATATTTACTTTTCTTCCTGACTCGAGAAGGCTGACCAACCTCTCATCAACAAGTAGTTTCCAGTACTTATGCTTCATACATCGTATGATGCCTTGATCGAGGGGCTGAAGAACACTCGTGCAATTTGGAGGAAAAAACACCACAATAAAATTTCTTAAAAATGAAGTGTCTTGGATGTGCTGCGCAGTTATCAATAAGCAACCAAATATTACGATTTTAGCCACCCATCTTTGCATCCAGTTCTCGCAGGAACTTTTCGAAAACTGTAATGGTCATGCAGGCATTAGAGTTGCAATCATTCATCCAAGGTAATGTTTGAAGCATCTGGGACATTTATATTTCCTGATCACTTACGGAATCAGGTTTTCCATTCCAATTTCATTGCAGCATAGTACAGTCAGCCTCTTCTTACTCATTTTACCTCCATGGCACTTATCTCCTCTAAATGCTAGTGTTTTATCAAGAAGCAAATTAAAAAATAAACCCGTCTCATCGGCATTAAAAATGCTTTTCTGGCTTTTGTTTTTGATGATGACATAAATGATGATCACATGCGCTATTGCTCATGCAGTTTTGATTCCATAGGCGACAACGGCGACAGCCGCAACAGTGATAAAACAAACGAATATCGCAATAAAATGTGCTGCTTGTGGGGACCTTGCCAAGTGTTGTATAGGTGATTCTAACGTTTACGATTGCTTTTTTCATACTTCATAAACATTTTTTTAAACCATAATATGACTATCAATATAGTCTATTAAGCGATAAAGATCTTTTTTAATGCGAGAAGTAAACCTCTTGAGATTTATCCATCGGCTGATTAACCTACGAGGTGGTTATTTCCCTAGGACAAATTTGGCTTGGTACTCCTCCAACCGTGCTAAAGAGGTAACCAAAACTTGCTAACCATAGTTTTTTACATGCACTGTGACTCGGACGTGAGGAAATGAACGTCAAAATGAGGAAAACGTGCTATTAAGGAACGTCCTAACGAGAGTCCGCTGTAGTAAGAATAACATTCTGTATGTATGCAACCCACTTTACACATATGTATATGTTGGTAGTCTAAATTTGTTCTAATTTAGTGCAATAGTATTAGTCTATGGACTCATAGCAAAGTGCTGCCAGGATAGAATGATCCCTAACATAGGATCATCATCAGTTTTTTGGAAATCCTTCCTAATGCTTACACTCAAAATAGAATATGATTGCTTCTTAACTGATGAGTACAGCTGATTATTATAATTATACTGATCAATCATGGAACCATTTGCAATAGCAATTTAACCCCGTAATGATGCGGTGGTCACATTAGTATGCACACACACACACCATGATTCCACCTGAGATTTTAGTTGGCTATGAGAAGACCAGAAATAGACTGAAGATCTTTTTTTAGTGGCATCTGAATGGGTGGAATTATTACACTAGCATTTTCAATTTAATTCTCTTCATTGCTAGGGAAAGATAGGAAATGAAAAATCTGATATAATCAGAACATAGACTATCCAATACAGCAAAGAAAAACTAGTAAAAGTACCTGTAATATTTAATCACATTGTGAGGAGAGATAAGAAAAATCATATATCACTCATGCGTCACACACACACATCACATTATAATTACTAATTTCTGTACCATCAATTCTTTTTTTTTTTGAAGTTATGCAGAAAGACAAATAAATGGCAACCTATGTAAGGTAGTGAACAGAGAATCCCCATTGAATTTTTTATTTTATTTTACTTTTAACTTGTATTAAGTACAATTAATTAATGCTACCACAACTCTCTAAATGTATGTTTATACAAATGCATAACATAAATGAAAAGGAAAACTTTGTTTTATTCCACCAATTTATTATATGGTACTACTAGTTTTGATGTAGCAGCATCTTCAAGTACCTGAAGATGATGCTGCTGCGTCAAAACTGGTATGTAGTACCATAAAATAAATTGGAGGAATAAAACAAAGTTTTCCTTTTCATTTATAAATTGAACTTCCACAAAGTTGAGCCTGAGATGATTGAGATAACAAATGCATAATAATCAATGTAGAACATGCTCTAGGATTGATGAATTTCCTTAGTCTTAAGATGAATATTTTTATGGTTGTACTTCAGCTATTCTAAGCTGCTATTAAATACACACATACCTATTTTGTCTCTCAGTTCTGGGCCTCCTCCAATGTATATTTCTGGATCAATATATAAGTGATGATGAGGGCCAGGTATTGTAAGTTCCTTTATCTCATTGTCCAGTGATACTCGAATGGTGCTTCGTATGTGGGCAATTGTCAAGTTGTGCCATTGGTTGGAAGTTAGATCCTCACCGAGTAAAACACTCAGTAAACTGGATTCATTGCCTTTGCCACGGCCACCAAAGTCTATTTCCACGTAAACAGAACTATTTTTAATGGATGCTGCAACGTGCTGATGCTTGAATGACTCCCCACTTGCATAAAAGAGGGCAGAGTCATCAAATGAAGTCTGAGGAAAAAACATCAGCTTTAAATTAGTCAAAAGTAATCCATTTGATAGGTTGCATGTACAGGCGGTCCTCGACTTTCGTACACTCGACTTTCATACAATTTGCACTTTCGTACGATCCAAATAGATACCTTTTTCTTGACTTTCGGAATCCAAATTCGGACTTTTGTACATTTGTCGAACAATATTTTTGAATTTCTCGCAGTGGTGCATCCCAGCATTCAATTGTTTCATCTGGCGTTCTTGCTCGCTAGTATACGCGACTGTGGGCAGTGTTAACTTAGAGTCAGGTATAACTTGTTTATCTACTGAATTTAATTAATGTCGTATGATAAGAATGAGTGGAAAACATAAATATGATGTGACTGAGACTGATGAAAATACGCGTAGGTCGCATAAATTTAATACTGTCGATCAAAAGTTAGGAATTATTAGACATGCTGAACTGGGAGGATCCTTTGCTACAATCGGACGATCATTGAACTTAGCCGTTCACCTGTGTGTTTAATAGTAAAGGGAAAAGATAAAATTATGGACCATGTACGAAATGCTAGGAATTGCAATGCGAAATTCACGAAGTTGTGTATGGCATGTACCTAGAAACCGTCATTCTATTTTCGCTTGTCTTTTGTCCAGTTTAGGAATGCGAAATTTTGTTTCTTCTTTAATTGTAACAAATTAAATGACATTGAGTTTAAGGTTCCAAAAATTAAATATCGTGATGCTTCTTGTTTTGCGTCTTTATAGTGATAGTGGATGTTATCAGTGAAACCTTAATTTCTGCTTGGGAAAAATTAGAAATGTGTACATATATATTGAGTCTAGATATTACTCAGTACACAACGGTTTTTTTTTAGAACCGTTTATCTAAGACTACAAAGTTTTAAAAGTAAATGCGTATTGTTTGAAATATAATTAATGTATTTTTAAATTTTTGTATTAAAAATAAAATTTCCTTACAATTGATGAGGTTTTACTATGTATATTTAACTCTCCGGGAACGTAACCCCTATTTAGTATGGGACTCTATTGTTTGACTTTCGTACATTCGACTTTCGTACACGTCTTCAGGAACGCATTGTGTACGAAAGTCGAGGACTCCCTGTATTTCAAATGCAAGCTCGTACATGTCTAGATACCATTTATTTCAAATAGTGGACAAACAGCTAATAAATTTTTTCCTCCGCCTGACGACCTAAAAGGTCCCAAGACGAGCAATTTGTTCAATCACATGTTGACCTGTAGTCGCTGCCACCATTGGAGGAGAAGTTGTGGTGGGAGCTAAGCATGAATGTTGCCACATCTTTGGCCCATCCCAAGTGACATGTATGGAATTTGCCTAAGAATCTTGCAAAAACCTGAACTGCTCTTTCAAACCACAACTGCAAAATGGTTGTAGGGAGAAAACAATGGCCAATAAACTTGGCAATACTGAACCAATGAGTTTGCAGAATCTCAATGAAGAGCTGTACTTGAGGTCAAATATGCGCCCATTACCCTACATCACAGATCTCTCACTTCAGTCCCTCATGCCCTCAGGGGAAAAAAGATATACTTCTAACAAATGATGGTGGTCAAAAGAATTCCTACAATAGTCTTTACAAGGAGTTATATTTTGTCTTTTTTTTATGAAAAAACAGATGCAATTTACGGATAAAATACATTCATGAGAGTATATAATTGTCAGTAGCAGAGGTGCCCAAAAAAGAGGGACATGACACAAAGTACGTGTCATTAAAATAATAAATATATGCAATTTACGGATAAAGTACATTCATGAGAGTATATAATTGTCAGTAGCAGAGGTGCACAAAAAAGAGGGACATGACACAAAGTACGTGTCATTAAAATAATAAATAATTTGAGGGGTGGGTAGGGGGAGGGGAGGAAAACCTGGGGTATCAGGAGATTTGAAGGGGATGAAGCGATTGAGCCTGAGAGGGGGCACAGAGAAGATACTAAGGGAACTAGGAATATGCATTATTTTCTCATTATTCATATTTTATTATATTGATAAAAATATTCCTAACTTACTTGATGTTACCCACCTTGAACCAAAGACTTATTCGGTTTGCACTGGAGTGAACTCTATCCTTCCAGTCATATATACGGTAAGAGACGTAGGATGATCCTCTCAAGGTGAGCATAGTTGAAGCTGTAGTAATAAAGTTTTTGCATCCACTATTTTACTCAAGCCACTTTGAATTATTGCTTCCTTTAAATTATTACTGGCTAATCTAAAGTAAGCTAAATTATTACTATTAGGTATTAATTAAATGGCTAAGACTGAAAATGGATCACTTTTTAATTAAATAGTGTCATATTTCCTCAACAATGAAGCAACCCCATCATTTTAAAAGTCTCGAATACAAAATTCTGTAAAATGGAAAGTTTGTAATCATAATTACCTTAAAAAGAAGCTAAAAATCACAGAGGTCATCTGATGGAAAGTTTTCAGTTTTCAAAAGTACATTAATTAGCCATAAATCACTCTGTATTTCATTCCTTTTCTCATTCCTTACAAATTAAAGAAATAGTTAATTTCAAAGGAAAATAAAAATCTTATTCAGGTCCGATGGCTTTGCTACTCTGGACCTCTTCATAATTTTCAGCAAACATCAGCTAAAGAAAAACTACAAACCACCAAGCAGCCCAGCCCCCCTTTGACATTTGCCTCTCTACAATTTTAATCGTTTTTTTCCAGAATAAAGATCACTGGATGATGAAAATATTGCTTCAGTAGGTGGAGGAAAGATTTTTTTCATTTTCATTAAACATTTTTTTGCAGAAAATAGTTTTTCCCAGCTAGGCAAAAGTGGCATATGGATGGGCAACTGGTAAATGCATCAGCAAATTTTAAAGGGTGCAAGGTATGTAGAGCTACAAAATGTGCTCAATTTGAATCCATGAAAACTAATGGCGTTGTATGTACCTATCAGGATATACTCATATAAATTCACTTGGTTACTTCACTTTGTTTGAGGTATAAAGATATTAGTTGAAAACTTTTTTATTCAATTCTGTTGATTTTGATTAATTCTCAATCAATACCCCACATCCTATTCAGAACAAGAATATAAAATAACTTTTTTACTCAAATAAACTTTTTACTTAACTAAATAACTTACATAGGAGACAGATTTCATTCAGATAATCAGAGGGCACATATTTTACCCAGAATTAAAGGATGTCATTTGTGTAAATGGCGATGAATGCACTCATAAAAATTTTGGAGTGAATGAAAATCAACTATTAATTTTGTCAAATAAAATGTGTAAATTTATATTTTTTATTTGCATGTGAGTCTGGATATATATTTTACAAACTATTTAAGAATAAAATAAAAATTAAGAGTAATGCATATGTTAATCAGGTATGTACAACCAATTGAGAACCTGCCACTACTTACTATAAATATCACAGCGTTCTCCCTCATAAAATGTTCCAAAGCAATCACAGGTTAAAGCATTGTAATGATTGATGCAGAGACTCCCAAAAAAGCACAAATTTTCTCTTGTTCTGCACCTGCATGAAAAACAATGCCAGTTATTCTATTGGTGAATCAACTGAACTAAATGAATGGATGTCTTCTGTACATGTAAATACCTACTTGTTTACACAGCCTTCTCGAACATTTTCATGTTTTGTAGCAATCAGAGGTTTGATGGCAGTGAGTTTGTTAGATGCATTTCCAGACTTTAGGACCACATCTTTTATGCATCCCACAAAAGATTCTATAATGTACTTGACTCCATGCAATCGTTCTTCTGGACTCAATCCTTTTAAACATAAAAAAATATTATATTAATGCTCATTTAATTGAGAATCATTTCCAATCAATTCACTGGGAAATAATTAGCTTAATCTCTATAAAGTAAAAGTGAACACAATAGACCTCCAGGAGCAACCTTATCCTGGTGTGTAATCTATCCATTGCATATTTCTTGCACTGATTTCCTAATAAATTTAATAATTCCATTGTATTCTCTAGGTTAAGTGGCAAGTAACGTTTGATCATCAGCAAATTTAATCTGAATTTATTGGTTATATTCCTCCTTTTATTCATACATTGAGTTCTTCTTTCTTGCAGTACATACTTAGTATAAATGTTGAGAATATAAAAATAATGGGCAACCAGGTCTTACTCCCTTACCTTATAACTGTACAATCAAATTCTCCTGCTTATACTGTCGTTTTGCTGCCTGAGACATATTCAAGATTTTATTGAGTTATATTCCCATTTTCTCCTATTCTCATCATCATTCTCAACAACTTTTGTCACATTACTCATTCAGATGCCTCATTGAAGTTTCAGATTATAAAACCATATTCGTGCATGTCCCAAAAACCCATTTTTTTAAATCAGCATTTAAAATTAGGTCATAAGTCATACACAAAAATACGTGTGAAAGGCTATCCTTTAATATAAAGAATGTCCTACCTGCCAGAATACTGCTAATGTACTTAAACTATATACTGTATAATGCACTGAAAGAAACATACTATGTTCTACTGTATAGTTATTCACCTCAGTGCCCTAGTTCAACCTCTCCTGATTTCCATACAATTGCAGTAAATGGGAAAAATTTTTTCTCAATATTCTTACCAAAACATTACAGTGTGCACATTCAATGAAGGCATGTTATACGTGCATGAATACTTTTATTTTGGAATTCTGTCAATAGTTGCCAAAATATTTGAACTTTTGCAGCCAATTTAGATTACCACTCTCAAGAAAAATGATTTGAAAAAAACAATGGGAAAATGATTTTCAATAATAAAGTAGGCAATGTTTGTGTGGGGAGCCATTAGAGTTTCTGTGTAAATAAGATCAGTAGACTCAGAAAATTTCACTCGGCTAAATTACCCCGATTGACCATGACGCCCACTCTGGTGATCTTATCTATACTAATTACAGTAGAACCTTGTTATAGCGTAAAGGCAAGGCCTTTACACTATAACAAATTATATTATAACAAGATTTCATCATAATTTTTATCTCATTTATTGCCTTTGTTTAGGGTGAAATTAGGGCTATGCAGCCCTAGAAGAAAGAAAGCTACCGGGGAAAGAGCTAGCAGAAAGCTTGTGGTAGCTTATTAGGCTCCCACCCATATTCTGTAACTGCCACAAAGCTTTTTCCGTAGCCCCAATAAGCTACCACAGTAGCCTCGCGTAGCACGGCCTTCGAATACCCTGCTTAAATATTGGTAATTTTCTAATGCGTATATCTCAATAATAATCCAACACACGGGTATGTTTCTTACATTTCTTAAATGTACATTCCTTGCACTTTCACTGGGTTATGCTGTCATTTTCAGCACTTACGGGAGTTTTTCACAAAAAACTATTATGTAGCTGGAGTGACGGAAAGCCATATTTACCTTCATTATCTTCGGTAGGCAGCGTGATTCTAGCCCATAATGAGATACTTTGTGGGCTGTGGTTACGTATCACCTTGCATTTCTTTTGAAACCGTCATCTTCAGGTATTATTTAAATGATTTGAAGCAACAGGTAATTGACGAGAGTAAATAGCACAAATCATGTCATTGACATGAATCCTAATTCCCGAATATATTTATGAAAAATCTTATTTCAACCAAAACAGCCAAGATGGACATTGTGCATTCGTATTATGCAATTGTTCTTGAGATTATGTGAGCAAATATAGAACACATTCTAATTTTGCTCGCATGATTTTTAATGCACGGAATATTTCACTGCACATGATGCACGAACATCTTCACCATCTAAAACGGCCTTAAAACAGGTTTCACCAGTTTTATCCACGGAAAAAACATTGATACGAGCTATTCTATTGGTTCTAAGAGTGACGTCACCAGAAATGGAGTTCCCGTGAATTTGCTTTAAAAATATTCTTGTACAAGTCTTTCGCCAAACCTCTCTCAACTTTCTGTTACGTTCTTGAGAAAATTCCATCGAGTAAGAGAATATGGTTGGTAGACCATTCCTTTAGCTTATTGGTAGCTTCGAGATAGAGAAAGACCCCATGGTATTTCAATCCACCAGTGTTTTGTTTGAAAACGAGTCTTTATTTACCATGCAAGTGTTCTTGTTTACATGAAAAATTGAGTGAACCTCTAAAACGTGTTTTACTTGTCAGTTACCCCTGGTTAAGTTATTTAAAAAACATTTATCATATTCAATGGGTTCAGTGTTCTCTATTAATCCAAAATTCAATTATAGAAATGCTCATATGCAGATTTGAATCGGGTGGTATTCCCCGGGCGTCACTACTCCAGCGCCATCAACACTCGTGTGGGAACTAATCGTGTTTGTGTAATTCTGAAATAACGACGTCTGGTGGTTCCTCGACAGCTTTACGTTATAACGATATATCAAATTTTATGTTATATCAAGGTTGTTACATTGGCAAATATAGGGGTTTCATTGGTTCCTTCATTCTGCTGACGTTATATCAAATTTTATGTTACATCAAGTAATGTTATAACAAGGTTCTACTGTAATAGCCAGAGTATTAAACCTTATGTAGGCTATCAATTCATTGAAAAGTTAACTAGAATTATTCTTTGGAAATAATTTGGACAGCCTTAGCTAAAAACCATTTAATTATCTTTTTCATTTAAAACACAGGGTGTTCCGTTCAAACCTCCCATATTTTATTAAATCATTGCTAACAAGATATGCAAAATTATGAAATAAGATTGCGGTATGAAGAGAAAGAGAAACTCAAAGAATTTTTGGGTGCTCTGCTCCAATCTCCCTAACTTTCATAGTCACACTAATACACCTCTACATGTGAACCATTTGTAATACGAACAATATGAAGTCTGTATTCAAATGAGTTGGAATGATTTGTTTGGGCTTCTCACAAATCCCGCTCGAATTTCTTCCACGTTCTCTTCTCACACAGGTCGACGAGAACCTCTGGATTACTTTTAAACTCTTCCAGTCACCAGAAACTTCTCACACCCCACACCTTAATGGGTTTTGCATCTCCTCCATATTCTCTCTGGTAATTTATTGGCACTATGTAATCATTGATTTCATCTCTGCACACCAGAACACAGTTTCTGCATACTGCTGCAGAGTCGCTATTTTGCTTTATGCGATTGTTGTGCAACAAACAATCAACTTCAAGCAAATTAAATAACAATTCTTTGAGTTTATCTTTCTTTTAATACCAATCACATTTTATAATTTAGCTATATGTTTGCTATGATTTAATAAAATATGGAAAGTTTGAACGGAACACCCTTTATAACTGTATATTGAACTAAGAAAAAAGTAAAGTTCTTACCTCCAATCAAAACCACAGAAGATAGATCAGTGGGGATACTGTAGCCTGTTGTCAAGCTAAGACCTAGAATACTGGTTTCTGCTTCATTGGTATCATCCACCCTTGCTATAAGTTTGGCTCGAGCTATATCTATAAAAACCACTACTTTGTGCCAAGAATCATGATTCAGTCCTATAAGAGTGAAAAAAGTTATTTTTTTGTTGTTTCCATGATTCCTTATTTTTTATTTCCAATTAAAATTGGCCAGTGCTCAAAAAAATATAAATTTAGAAAGAGTTTGAGCAGGAAGAGATAAGAGGCCCTGAAAACATGAGATATCCTAATTTTTCTTGGTTAAAACATGAATCATACTAGGTGAAAATATTTGGTGAAAATTTATGAATTATTTTTTGCACACTATGCAGTATAAAAAGACAAAAAAACTTCATTAAAAGTATAAACATCATCTGTCATTAATCCAAAGATTGGTTTGCTGTACGTAGCTCTTCACACCACTCTCCTCTATCAGATGAACACTATTATTCCTTACAAATTCCTCATTTTGACATCCTATGTCAAAATGAGGATGAGGATGGGAGGCTATGGCTTGCCATCCTTAGCCTCCCATCATGATAATTCATCCCATTTTTATAGTTCTTGCCATTTTAGTGTTCAGGAGGCTGCTATGGTTTAGAATGTATCCGACACATTTTTATTTTTAACTTCACAGTGTTTATCAAACATCTTTTCTCCCCAGCTCCTTGAAAAACCTCTTTAGTGAGTATTCTCTCCATCAATTAGATTTTCATCATTTCTCTGTGTGACTACATTTTTATTACTTCCAAACTCCTACCTTCTGGTGCTGTTTCTGACCATGCTTCTCTGCCATATATAAATAATTATCCATACTTTTGGTTTAATAAAGTGCTGCTTGCATCCAAGCTTATGCATTGCTAGCTGTTAGTAAGCTATTCATCTGAAAGAATACCTTCATTGCTTGAGCTACTCTGCTCGCAATATATTTCTTGGTAAAAACTTAACTCATAACTTTTTGGTAAAAATATTTTGGAGAATACATGCTCAATATAAGTGAATTCCTTATGTGGCATCAATCCATTTACCCTCACTTCATTTCATTCGAGCCATAATTTGCCTTCCTTTGAAGCAGATGCCTCAAATTCGAGGCAGGGGTTCCTTGATGTAATTCATACATGTCTCATATTTTGTGTAACTCCATGTTGGAAGATGTTACATTTAGCAATCCAATGTTTGAATAAGTCATTTATCATGGCTAATTTTTCTACAAACTTCCACTTTGGGTTCCCCTTCTGGTTTCTTGGCCAACTGTCAAACCCATGCGAACTTGGAAGGCCTAGATAGCCTAATAGCAAAATCCTATTCAAGCAAAACAACACATACATATATAGGTTTCTCTCATTTCCACTTGATTGTTTTTTTAAATTTCCAAGTAAAAACTTTCACATTCACATTTCCTTACCTTGTCCCACATTTACTGTGGTGGAATATTTCCCAAATACATGGACAACCTTGAGTTCTCCCTTCTCTACAATCACGTACAATGCATATGGCTCCATGCCCTTGGGACGATCCTTCACGCTATGATACACAAGCAGTCCATGAGGAAGGCGAGTCCGAAACTGGAATGATATCTCTCTGCTAAACCTGTGACACCAGTGGTAAACTTAACATCAAATTTTAGCATGAACTTAAGCTAGGTTAAATTAATTAACTTTGATTAAAGTTATGAAAAAAATCTAGAATTATCGCTCCTAAATAATTAGATGTTACGTTTGTCTTACTTATGACTACTCTACCTTTAGCTAACCAAAAAGGAAGTTCTTAAGCAAATTGCTAAATATGTAGCATATCATGGCTGAATGACCACCCACACAAATGTGAGGGTGGCAACACAATTTGTCAGATATTCACAAAGCCATGCAGCTACCAACACAGCTTTTTACAGAGTAATTCCTCTTGCATGAAGAAAATTCACTCAAGTTTCACTTTAATCCAGGGATATCAATAAAAAAAGTATCTCTCAATAGGTAGCTCTTGATAATCTTTTATTGCTTCTACCATAGCAATAACTTAACCATCATTTGTAAGGAGAATACATGATATCACAGAATATTCTTGCACAAGTATCTTATGAAGAAGCTCATGGCACTCAAGCAAATATGAAAGCTATACATGTGTAGTATGGGTCCTGAGCTGATCATTTTCAATCCTCTTTCATTCAAAGAACAAATCATGCATCATTCAGCTGAGATTTGTGGAATGCATACAGTGGACCCCCACTTTACAAGTCAGTTCACATTATGATGGGTATGCTTTACAAATGGCCGCATGAAGGCCATCAGTCATTACGACCAGAAACTCACAATGCAACTATGTGTACCTTTGGTTGGGCCATATTTCACAATAAAACACTTACCCCAAGGACCGTAATATAAAAATATGAGGTTGAAACCACATTTAGTAGGTACTTATAAAAAATGAAGTGAATATTGCCATTTGTTATTGATTTAAGCTTTAGTTGTGAGCATTGTAATCATAACTGGTAGAGATTATTAATTGAGCCATTACAGTCGTTACAAGGAAGAATTTTCTTGGAGATAAAATGATCGCAATAAAATTTTTTTTCACTTGTTTCAGCATTTTACTCCCCACATACACTCAGCACTTAGTTCTGTGAACCTCCTGTTAGGGTTTCTATTAGAAGTCGCTCTTTCATGATGTGGAGGCCAAGCGTGAGTTGCTTTTCCACGAGAAGCTTCCTTATTCGCAAAGATACTCGTGAGAAGGACTGGAAGTAAACAGTCTCGATAAATCTCCAATCCTAGTGTTTCCTCTTCTCTCTTTCTGAGGGAGGGGGCTTTCCCCTCAGCTGTTAACTTGTTCATTATTTGTCTATGAGGCACAGCAGTCATTAAGGTCAACTAAAATTGAGTTAAAGATAGGAAAATAACAGCAGAGGGTACAACTGAGCAATGGGGAGGATATTCAATTGAAGAATACAGGTGACCCATTCCATTGGGGAGTGAGTGTCTTGTTCACTGAAATTCTTTCCTTTCTCCAAAGATAGATTTCAGGGATTTATTTTGCACACATCTTAGAAAGATGGTATTGTGTTGGGGAATTTGTATGGAGGTGGAGTAACTATTGCATGCAATCTGATGACCACTCTTATATTATCCCGGGGCTACTTGACCAAATGAATGACTCTCAATCAGTTTAGTACAAAAAAAGTTCATCTACTAGTATAGTAGACAGGAAGTGGAAGATAACATGCATTCGATCTTGAGAAGTGGACATGCTTTTCTGCCATTATATTACTGAAATAAGTTTATTTATACTTTAATCAAAATGTTTAATTGGTGTTGGTTGAATAATTTGAAAATGAATGAGAACAAAACCAATTTTCTACAGTTTCACAATAAAATTAATCCACCAATATTGACCCCTCTTCTTAGAGTGGATACAAGTAAACCTATAAAAAAGTCTAGGTCCATAAAATTCTTGGGAATATCTTTGACTGAAAACCTTGATTGGTATCCTCACATTAATGGTATAATTAAAAAAATGACCACTGGGACATTTATGATCAGGAAACTTGTCCATACTACTGCCGTGGAAATTTTGAAACTAGTATACTATGCTAAAATTCACGCTTGCTTGACCTATGGAGTTGTCTTATGGGGTAACTCAAGTGCAGCAATGAAGGCATTCTCTATGCAAAAGAGGTCTATAAAGGCCATGATGAGAGTACCCATCAGGACCCCTGGGGGGCCTTTGTTTAGGCAACTGAATATCATGACTATACCCAGCATATATATTTTTCACTCATGTTTATTCGTGAAAAGGAATCCATCTATGTTCATTCCTAACTCGATGGTTCATAGTAACTTGACTCGTGGAAGGGAGAATGTTCACCTGTGAGTACAATCATGTGCTGTATGTAAGAATGGCTGTATTCACTCGGCATCACTTTTGTACAATAAGTTACCTACAAACTTTAAATGTATGTCCTCTGTGTCTTCTTTGAAATTAAAACTCAAAGAACTACTGCTTAATAAATTAAAATATAGTACTGATGAGTTTTTTCAGACAATATTGTAAATCTATTGTGAAAGGTTATTATGTATATGTTTCTGAATATGCTCTATAACACCAACAACCAACAGAACAATAAAACTATGTATTATTATTATTATTAAATAATCTACCATTCATCATCCCAAGCATTTTTTACCAAAAATACTATTGCATACATACATGTAGTCAAATATACGTATGCACATGAAAAACCCCGAGTGACACCCGGTAACCAATAGGTTGACTTAATGATGGAATTCGCTATGAGGATGTTCATTAATTATGTCAACAAAATAGGTGGGAAGAGGTTTGAAGAAGTTTGACAATTGTTGACATGGGGAAGGGGGGAATTCAAGATAAATTTACGCCAACAATGTTACTTTTTTACTTTTTACAGTATTTATTTTAAATTTTAAACCAGTTGAGTTCTTGCCAAGATAGTCATAGTCTTGCATCACCATATTTTGTTTTTATTCAGTGTGTACTAGATAGTAGACTGTAGACACATATGGTATTAGTCTAAATATTAATATCATTCGTTTGACAGATTTTTAAGGGAAGCTGTTAGTAAATTCAAAGACTGCACTAAACCATTGTCATCTATAGATAATAGTATAGCTATCCTTGGACTTCTATTAAAAGCATCTAAAGCTAGCTGTATAAAATATTATTTGTCTGTGTGAGGGGAGGGGGGGGGGTTGAAAATTGTTTGACATAATTTTATTTTGGAGGTCGCTGAATGTTTGACAATTGTTGAAAAGGGGGGAGGTAAAAATTGCCAAAAAATTGTTGACATCATTAATGGACGTCTCCTATACAAAAATTCCCTCAGAACAATTGAAATTTGTGAAGTTATGATGAAGCCCATTATGAATTATCAGTGATACATATCATTCATTTTACATCTTATTATAATAAGATGTTAAATTCTATATATAGAATCTAACTTAGAATTGTAAGCAGTCTGCACAATAAATTACTGAGATATAAATTCAGAACTTGGAAAGGATTAGATTACCTTAGTTGAAATGATGGTATTTGACTAGCATCTATTTGAACAAATGCATTTTTTTGAGCAAAAGTAAATATTTGATGATAACCAGATTCAGCAAATGTTAACTGCTCTTGTCTTTCCTCTGTGGGGATTGGTGGCAGATGACTCCAGTCATCATCCCACGCCCACCACTCATAGTCAAAAACTTTCCTTGTGACATTAGCTCTTTTTTGCAGTTTTTTATCACCTTCTACTGGTGTTGGCTGTGTCGCTGGCCTCAAATAGGGTGGCAAGGTGTCTGCCCAATACAAAAATCATGCAGGAAATTTTAAAGAAAAAAAATTAAACAATTTACAATATGCATATATTTAAAACACCTATCAAAATATATCATAGACAGTTCTCTGTATGTATTGCATATGAAGTAGAGAACTTTCAAGAGAAAACTTTAAGTTAACCGTATGATCCAATTCAATCTTAAGAATAGCCCTGAGAATGTCCTTAGAATATGTTATGACTGCTTGCAAAATCCAGGTTTAAACACGATTGAAATATTGAAAGAATAGACTAATAGCAGTCTTAGCTTTAAAGCTAATACCCTTGATAATACCTAATAGCTAATAATTATACCCTTTTGCTGAAGAAGATGTCTTATAATGAGTTATATTCTTTTACATAGTATGTATCAACTTGTCATTGTTTCTTATCATTTTATTCCTCCCCCATTTCCACCTTTTCCTGGATTACAGTTGTACTGAATTAAATGTGAATCCCGTTTTAAACTGTAGGAAGAGAGTGATTACCATATATCTTCGAGTATAAGTCAATTCCAGTATTATTCGAGTTCTACTTTTTAGCCGAAAACATTACTAAAACCCACATGACTTAAGAGAAGTCGAAAAAATTTGCTTCATCCCTGAATTAGCTTCCAAAATGAAAATGGTGAAATCACTCGAAAGGTGTGCATAGAATTAATACTGAAATGAAGAGCAACCAAAATTGGAAAAACAATTAAGAGTCAAATTTCCCAGAAAACGATCATCCAGAGACCCCTTTTCTGCTGCACGATCAAACATATGTGGATGTCTATGGCATCCCTTGGGACTATTGTCAGTTGTTGCATGATGAGGCAGCTAGCTACATCATCGTCTTGATTGAGGGTGTCATAATGTTCCGCACGATCCATAGCTTTTGCTATTGCGCTGATAATGTTGACAGCGAAATAGGCAGTTGGTAGCATTGGAGGCAAAGTAATAGGTAGAGAGGTCATGTGATGTATTTTCAGCGTAAGATGATGCTATTAAATAAAATATAAACCCTGATGTGTGGTTTTGAATGCGATCAGATATCCTTATATGTATCTGGCAATGTAATGAAGACAATGAAATTCATTGAGATTAAGAAATAAGTGATTTTTTGGGAATTTCTCTCAATATACTTAGTCTCTAATACATCGCTAGTATTTTAACATTGCAATCAACAATATGGAAAGAATTTATATAACAAACTAGACATAGCGAGTGTATTTGGCAATATTGGACCTTAATACAATACTTAGAACACATAAAACGTAGTTCTCAGCTAATATTATCAGTTATCTACGCATATAGAGGAATAAAATATATTATTTTGCTGACCATGCTATTTAGCATTAACTTTGAAAATGTCCACCAAATTTATGACCAAAAGTCAAAAATAGGTTTTTATTTGCTGCAAAAAGTTAGAAATTTCTCGATTTATACTCGAATATATACAGTACCTATGCTTCTCAAAATATGGTTAACAACAGTATATCCTACTGCATGCAAAAAAAAGAAACAAAATTTGGCAAGGTATAACCTTTCAATCAAGAAACATAGGAGAAAAGAATAATGTTCACAGTGATTATGAAAATATGTTTTTGAATTAAAGTTATCAAGATTTTGGACAACATTTTCTTGTTGTTGTTGTAAGTTTTTAGGCCAAAAACTTTGATAATATGCCATTATAATGGATTTATTTTTGAAAAATAAATATTTAATGGAGCATAATGTTTTTTTATGTCCATCAGCCAATAAAATATAATTGGAGAAAAGTCAACAGAAAAATTACTCACAGCCACCACCACCACAATGATATAAGCACTCAAATTCTGAATTGAAACGGTTTTCATTGCCTTTGCAGCCACCATAAATAAATGTTTCACATTTTCCCAGGCGTTTACTATAGTACCACATATGCGTCAAACCCCGGCAAGGACCAGAATCAGGAGTCAATTCACACCTAGTATCTGAAAGATTAATACATACTCATATTAATTACTTGATGAAGATAAAACTTTTAAGCACTGTATCCTTATTTACATTTCACCGTGAAATGGAAAATTAAAATTCATTCAGTTTTGTGCTCAAGTTGACCCTTAAGGGTAAATCAAAATTAAAGGGAGGATATTCTTATATGACGTATGGACATATGTTTTAGAAGACTGATGAAAAAAATCTAAGCCATGTGAGCTCAAAAATATTTTTTTAAAAGCTGACAAAGTTAAATATTAAATGGCTGCATTAAATTATTTAAATGTTTATAATTATTTGATAAAATGTTGCTTGTCATTTAACCATAAACATCAATTTTGAGGTATAGGTTATAAGTTCTAAAGTTGGAAAGCCGGAGATAAGTTCCTATATACATTTTGAGTCCTAATTATTTTTGTTTTGTCGTTCATTGAATTAATTAAACAATTTTAAAATTGAAAGGTTATAATTCAATTCACAGATATTATACATCATTCAGGATATTTCAATTGTATAATACAATTTCCATATTTCAACTTCGTTAAGCAATTTTGCTTTGTTTCCATAAAGTACTATGTTCCTCTAGCCTCACCCAATTGACCCTTTTATTTATTCGCTGATTATTATTTGTCTCTTTATGTCTCAGAATGGACAAGTAGACCATTACATCAATCAAATGTCATAATTGATAAGCAAATTTGTAAAGTTTTTGCCTTTTTTAATTGTGTGAGTGGGTCACTGGCGCAAGTGAATACTTCGCAAACCTGATTGTGTGCGTGATTGGGCCCTTGCAGAAATTTGTTCCTCTGAGCAAATCCGTGAGAAGCGTGCGTGAGCGAGTGTATGTTTTAATTTTTTAATTTTATCTGGTTTTTGCCTTTTTTAATTGTGTGAGTGGGTCACTGGCGCAAGTGAATACTTCGCAAACCTGATTGTGTGCGTGATTGGGCCTTCGCTGAAATTTGTTCCTCTGAGAAAATCCGTGAGAAGCGTGCGTGAGCGAGTGTATGTTTTAATTTTTTAATTTTATCTGGTTTTTTGGCCTTTTATCTTGTCTGGTTAACTTCCTTACCGACCTTCCAACACCCTATTCATCCCTTCTCCCCCCCCCTTTCTTTGCCCAGTAAAGAGTACGGCCTTGGGGAATTTATTTTCTTTCAACTGTTTAACACTAGAGGACCAGACCCGTCATTTTGACGGGTAACCTCTACTTACTTAATCATATTGCCTACAATTTTTTTTCTGTCGTCTTAATTTTTTCTGACTTTTATTTATTTTGTATGGTACGTATTCTGTTAAAATATAATTTAATTTTTTCACATAGAAATGGAGTTATACCACCTGTCTACCTTAAAAGACCAACACCCATCAAAATGACGGGTTAGGCGTTTCTATTTTATTTGTAACGGTAACGCGTGTTTTATCCAGGAAATTACTACGCTATATTACGTCTGGCCATTTTGATGTTTTAGTTAGCACATTTATGTATGTAACATTCCTTATTACATTTTGAATTGAAATAAGCAGCATATCTGCCATACAGAGTGATGTGTGGTAGGTCAGAGCAGGGGAAGCAGGAGCGACGTCATCGGAGAACGTAACCGCTACCACGAGAAAAAGGACATCTTTTATTAGGGAAAACCATATATGAGTAAACTCTGTAATCCCTTACAGTTGGGGGATCCCTAGTCTCCTTTGGGCGGAAAGGATAAAAGAGTTATGGAAGGAGCGGGGCGCAGGAGTTCGGTGCCCTAGGCCAGCCCAGGGTACCGTTACCACCTGGAGAAGAAGAATCCACATTTGGAAAAACCCAAAGAGTGGGACATGTGTACAATCCCTTGCACTTCGGCGATTCCTTGTGTCGTGTGAGCGGCAGGGATGAAAGGGTTAGGGAAAGAAAAGGCCGAGAAGGGTTATGTCGTGCGTGGGTGGCATGAGCTTACAGCGCATATATGAGTGTGGCTTCAGTAGCTTTCGCAAGGCTTATGGGAGCAGTGCTTCTTCCTCGAAATTATTTGTAAAAAATTACTCAGTTGTATTGATAAATAAAGAAAAAGGTTATATTTAATGAAGTTATCAATTAATTTGAACATAAACGAAGAAATATTTAAAACAATTACTACCCGTCAAAATGACGGGTAATGGTCCTTCTAGGTAGCCATACAACCCCGGTCCTTCTAGTGTTAACGGCCGTAGAACGTTCAATTATTTATACCATTTTCATCTTATTGATTAATGCTGGGTACCCTAACTAGTAAAATGAGACACATTTTGCTTTATATTTATTATATTATATAAGTATTTTTAAAACTTCTTATGATTGACTTTTTGCATTAATTGGTACCTATGATGTTAATGATTATTTTTAAAGACATTCATTATGAGGGCACACTCATATATTTTAAAGCCATTCTTACCGTTAGATCCTGAATCAGCATTGCTACCATGCCATAAACTGATTAAATTTATACATATTGATGTAATGGATGTAATGATTAACAGTTTTTTATTCACTTCATGCATAGCTGACCACCCTGAAAAGGCAAAAAAGCAAAAAAATTACATTAACATATGCATAGCTAACAGTTAAAGGACATGAATTCTAATAATATGACATTTTTAAATTCTCAGTGATGGTGTTGATGTAATAACCTATTGTGAAATATTTTTAGGAAAAAAAATATTTGCTCATCAATGTAATTTTTAAGCTCCCCTCTTCTCTATGTATGTAGTTTCCTCTTAAAAACACTCCATTGAAATCACTCATATGACTGAAAACTAATTATTTATAGTACACATTTCCTCATTTTGACCATTTATGAAAATTTTCTTTTTTATATTGAGAATCTGTATTAAAACAATGCATTAGGTATGAAATATTTTTATTATAATCATATGTTAGTTATTATCTTTCCATTGGTTTCACAACAAAATTTATTGCCAGTATGGCCAGATGATGAATTGACAATGGAACCAACCACATTCTTCAACGCCAAATTTAACTTGATTGATAAGAGTAGCAGTACAATAATAACATAATGCATTTCACCACGCAGTGGCGTAACCATGCACTAAAGTGCCCCACATAACCGTAACCACGCGTCATGACTGCTGTGGCAGTACTGTTTGAGGGCAATGTATTTAGTCACATAATAACTATATCATCTCACAATGTACTATGAGGATGTGCTGGCAAGACTAAGGGGATAAGTTAGATGGAAATGACAAGCAAGCTTGTATCTTATCCAAAAATTTTCGAACATGGCATTGTTCTTGCTGACTCTATAATGTTTTTGAAGATGTCTCTTTTTAGCAGAAAAAATACCCTACCAAGGAATCTTTATATGTACTTCATCTTTATTGCATCACCTAATATTTCAATATGTCATTCTGTGAGAACTACTTTTTCAGGCCCTTCGCACAGCCTCTGACAGGATTATACTTACCCTGAGATACTTTAATGCAAGGTAGTTCACAATCCCAGTAATCAGTATATTTCTCTATAGAGCTCAACAATTATTCCCTGATAGTTTCTCTGCATGGAATGAGAATGGAGTATGCTTTTGTCTTAAGTTTATGTAAGAAAGGAAGAAGAAGGATATAACTAGAGAAATGGTGATGGCTTGGCTGAAATAGTCTTATCACTCCTTCAAGTAATAATATAATAATAATATATTTATTTGTCCAAGGACCGGTAATACAAAAAAATTTGCATACTAGTACATATAAGACACGTCATATTTACAAAGATAAATCACATTATCACAAGAGCCAAAAAAAAAGTAAAAACTAGCAAAATGATAGATATTCGTTAATGCTGAATTACATTTTCCCAAGCAAGAAGTGCTTTAAATGGAATTTAAATTTGGGAACAGACATATTATTTTTTTAAAAGACAGGCAATTTGTTGTATAAGATAAGGTCCATATTCCTCGGCCCGTTGTATGTAGACTTTGTGCGAGTAAATGAAACATGGAGATTTGTTGCATTACGAGTGCTGTGGTTATGTATATATCTGAATTCGTAGCAAAATTAGAAAGATTACTTTTTGTAAATACAATAGCAGTAAAAATATAAATACAGGGTAGAGGTAACAAATTAAGATCCCTAAAACGAGGAAGACTTGGGGCATCGTACTGAGAATTAGTCATCAAACGAACAATTTTCTTTTGCAATTTAAAAATAGAAATGGCTTGAGGGGAAGAGCCCCAGAAAAGTATAGTTTGCACAATGTGTGAATAACATAAACCATAATACAGAGAAATTAGGACATCTATGGATACAGTATAACGAATATTCTGAGTAGTTGCTGTTGTTGAGGGAGATGACTGATGCTGAGGCCCTTTGAATCATTAACTCTTTAAAGTGCTGGCTATTTAATTTTTTTCTCTCGCAGAAGCTGCTATTTTTACTGATGAGAAGGAATTTTTGTCAATTTTGTCTGGTAAACATAGGAAAATGGAAATTATACTATCTATTAGTTTAGAACCTCATCATTATAGTCGAATGGTTCCTTCAATGGGTGTTAATATTTCAATATGATGCCTCTATAATATATACCAAGCATTGGCTAAAATTAAAATGGATATAATATTACATTGCCAGCAGTTCTCGGAAGTTTTATGGCTATGTAATATTACGTCATAAGCGATCAAAATGTTGAAGACTGGTGGATGTGTTTGTTTGGATACATATATAGGACATGGTTGGGGAGATGGATGAAGGATTATGGGAAACCTGGTTCTATTAGTCATGTAGATGATATAGGCACCTAGGGGTCCAAAGTTCAATGTCCTATCTGATTGACCGAGGGCTTTACTTGAAGTAGGTACTCCCTACCCTAATGGGCATGTGGACTCCACTGAAAAACCTCTTTGACTGTAATGATCCAAATGCCACTGGGATTTGGAGTGAGAACTTGACTTGATCCCCTTGAACCCTTAAAGGTATGAGTATGCCCAAGAGGCGATTCTTCTTATTTGAAGTGTAGAAATTACCCTCCCTAGGGGATTTTAAAGGTGGATGTTTGGTGATTGTGGTATGTGTGTAGACGATCGGCATCGTTTGAGGCCATGCATGCAAGCAGCTAACATATTATTAAGGTAAAATGTAGATTGAGATCTTATGAGGTCATGAGCATTTGCACATTTACAGGCTGACAAAAGATTATTACGGTGCAGTGGATTGAGAATGTTCGGGTAGATCAGTATGCGGAACTTGGAGAGAAAGGAGGATGTGAAACTGTGACGAGGTGGTACAAGATGATCCAATGTATGTACTTATACAGCGTCATAAGAATTTTTCATTTAGTGTGCCCTACACACTCTAAGGGGGGCACGACTTGTAACATGCCACCTTTGCCACTTCCAAAAATATCCCAAGCTAAAAAGACACTTCCCCAGGACCTTCTCATAAGCCTCACAAGACTTGGAAATATCTCATAAGTTCTTATGGGAAATCTTTAACTTCTCATGAGACCTCATAAGTTCTTATAAGAAATCTTTAACATCTCATAAGATATAATCAATACAAACGTAACTTTTACAATGAATTTCATTGAAAAACGACCAGTTTCATCGCATAGGTGACATCTTCAGCTCCACCTGAAGATGTTGCTTGTGCGATGAAACCGGTTAACCGGTCGTATTAAATAAAATTCATCGTGAAAGTTACAAAGTTTGTATTGATTCCGCCAATATGGATTTTCACAAAATCACACATGAGTATATCCAGTTCATCTCATAAAGAATCTCATAAATCCTTATAAGATCTTATAACTCCTTATTAAGTATCATAGCTTCTCATACTATGTCGTAACTTCTCATAAGAAATAGCTGTGAGAAATTTCTTATAGAGTTGGTTTTGCGGTGGCTTGACTTTTTGATTCCTATCTCAAGGGTCCTGATTCGAATCCCAGCATTGGTGGAGATTTTCAGTTTTCACCTTTACTTGGGTGCTATGTGAAGAGCACTTCATATGCAGCACTCCACCTGTCGAATGGGGCATTAAACTGTGGTCTCCTTGGCGCCTATCATTAACAGTAGGCTAATGCTGACACTCTCTCCATCCATCCTCGATTCCCCAAATCTTAAATCCTCCCCTTTCTATTCTACCCAACTATCCTCAACGGCTGAAATAGCCTGCAACCGTTCGTCTCCCCCAAACAACGTAGCAACAACACCAGGGATTGGTATTCCACTGAAAAAAAATTCCCGCGAAGTCCAAGGGTTTGAGCCCGGGTCCTTGGGATTGGAAGCAAGTACCCTAGCCACCACACCAACCCGATCCCCTCACTCCTAAAAGCTGCGCTCAAGAACCTAGTATACTTGTTGAGTGGGGAGTGGATTAAGTAATCCTTCCACCATTTCGCACCCTCGTACCGAAGTGTGAATTCAGTATGGATGGGCCAGTCCCATGGGAGCGTTGGGATGGGAAATTGAGCGTTTTTCAAATATTTACCATTTTCGCTAGCAAATATCTCGATAACTATGAGGTAAAGAAATAAATTTATAGGAAGACATTTAGTAGTAAATTTAAATAGCTTTAATTTTTGATTCAGTAATATTTTCGCTACCACGCACCGTTTTCAAGATATGAGCAAAAAACCAAAAAAAGTGACCATCTGCGCCTCCCCCTCCCTCCCGCACACCTCCTAGGTCCGGGGACTTTTAGTATGTATACCACGTTTACCTCCTATCAACTCTAAACACGTCCCTAAAGTTTAGTCTCTGTCCTCTTCCATGTCCTCTACAACTCCTTCATTGACTGGACTAAGAGTAATTCAAGGCGACTGCGTTCGTATGTCGTACTGACATCAATCCCCTCTATATCCGCCATGACACTTTTCAGTGCTGCTCTCTATCGGCCGGTTTATTTGCCAATATACCACAAATATACTCTCCAATACTTCCTTGAGTCGAAGGAATGGTGGTCGGGGGCGGTAGGCTTGCGCGCAGTGCGGAGCCGGAAAGTCCCGCCTGACCCACCGAATCGGTCGACGACGAAGATTAGGTGAGGAAGGGCATTATAGATGGAGATATATAGCCGGCGTATAGTACGCAAAGCGGTGAAGCCCAATACGGCTGAAAAATATCTGGTCGATGTCACGTAGTCTTCAGGCGCTGCGATTCAACAGGCGGAGAATGAGCACCCTGGGTCTCTTTTTACGGACCGAGTCAAGTACGCCTTTTTTCGGAAATGAAACTTCACTGAAATACCCTAAGGTACCTACGTTCTCCTATTGTTGATCGACGTACGGCACGAACTGAATTGGAAGGAAGAAAAATAGGCACTTATTGAAGCACGAAAATCCGTTACTCACGATATACCTCGCGGGATTTTATTTATGAAAAAAGTGAGTTCTAAGAACAAATTTAATCTTCATGTCTTGAGAAATCGTGCGAAAGGCGTCAAATATAGAAAATGTAAAGTTTTGACCTATTGTATAGTAAAAAGCTGACGTCCGTGACCATTGTGAACCTAAAGCATGTTACCTACTGGCAGGTTGCCGAACGTTTCGCACGGGCACATCTCGTTGTTCAGGGAGCTTGCGATGCGTGCCGATCTGCGCAAACTTCAACGCCAAGAATGGCTTGACAATGAACCCGAGTGTAGTTGCGGAGGATTGGATAGTTTTCCTCAGTTCAGTGGCTGCGACCGGGATTCGTCGCAGGAGTGCAGCGTTATAATACTCGGAGAGCAGCCTGGCGTCACGTCCTCGGCGCGCCATCAGACGGAAGTAGATTCATTACGGTGGCGACGTCGTCTTATAAAGTTGCTCGCGAGCGATCTTTAGCGCGACGTCTTCTTACGATTCATTGTCGTCCCCCCACTACGCGCCCGCGACCCTTTATTACTGACTCCTCTCTCCAACGAGGTCATCCGGCTCTCTCACCCACCGAAGACTATATGGGCAGCCGCGCTCTGCCTCTTCACAGCTCTTATCTCCTCGCTCCTTGCCCTTAGAACCAATTACCCTCCATCTCAATCTTGCCACAAGTATCGTTAAGGTGTGACCGTCACGAGCAAGAGAAAAATGGCGAGGTGGTGATTCTCAATAGAGGAAATAAAAGTCAGGACTACATAGGTTCATGGAGACACGGAATGTAGTACTACCTAGCGAGACATCGTGGAAGTTGCACAGAAGGCCCTTTTTAGTGTGAGTCTATTCCCTATGAACTGAATCTGCACGGGGAGGGTAACTAGGTTCGATTACGCCAGGATTCCCAAGGTTGCAAACCTTCATTGCCAACTTCAAAAACATCGGCCAGTATGGAGAGCTAGACCCGGTGGGGAGAACCCGAGAAGAATTCCCACATCAAGTAGTACGCCGGGAAAGTACCAGATCTTACATTGCTTTGCTGCTCATATGAACTTTATAGATCCCTATGGCTCTTAATCTAATTGTTTTTATGGGCTTCTCCGGTGGGTTGCGAACGATGTCTTTTGATCCGGCTCTAGTCCGGATCGTTAACATTGCCGTGAAACGCGCTACTGACACTCCTCGGCCCTCTTCCCTGCTTAAATGAAGTTATGATGGCAGCGGTTCCTACCATGTGCTGTCCTCCTCCCCTCCCCTCCTTAGCGTCTTCTTCGGGCTGGCGATAGCCACCATGCTTCGCTACCACTATTCTACGCTTTTCTGATGTCATAGCAATACTGGCAAAGAAGAAAGACGATTCGGCGGAAGTTCTAAACAGCATGGAGAAGCCTTGAAGAAACACAACTTGAAGATAAATTTAAAGATAATGAAAACGATGGCTTGTGGAAGATATCCAGACGAAAAATTGACCGCGAAATTAGAACAATAAAACGACAGCAAGTGGAAACATTTTTCTAGGTGAAAACTAAGATCACAAGTGACAGAAGATGCCAGAAAGATATAAAGAGCAGGGTAGCGCAAGGTAAGGAGGCATTCTACCAAAAGAAGTCTCCAAATAGCCAGCAACAAAAGCCTGGAAGTAAGGAAGCGTTTCAATAAAACATATTTGGAGGACGCTCTTATATAGCGCTGAAGCCCGGACAATGACAGCTTTAGAGTAAATATAGAGTAGAAATCAGTAAAAATGCGGTGCTATCGAAGGATGGTGGATATCACGTGGACTGAGAGAGTCGCCAAGAAAACATTCCTGCGAACAGTTGAAGAGAGAGAAGACGTGTGATGAAGAAGCTCTCCGAAGTAGGAGAGACTAACTTCTGGGACATATTCTGAGATATGACAGCATCTTGAAAATGGTAGCGGATTAAGAAATTAACGAGAAGAATTATCGTGGAAGACCTCGGTTGGAACATGTGAAGGAAATTACGAGGAAATTAAAAATGAAGGCTTATGAAGGAATTAAACGGTAAAGTGTTAGGAGAGTGAAGTGGACAGATGCGGAATTGGTTTAAGTTAATTTGAAGGCTTCCGCGGAGGTTTGATTGTAAAAGATTTGAGTAATAGGTAGTATTTTTGTTTAACGTGCTTCGACGGTTAAGGTCATTTCGCACGTACTGTCTGCCACGTGCAGACAGGGGCAACAGCACTCGGACGAATCGGAGGATCACCCCTCCAAACTCGAGCCGAACCCAAGGATGCTTAACTTCGGTGACTGATCGGGAGCCGGTGTTTCCATCGTGGCAGGCCTTTGCCCTAAAAATTTTATCTCACTACCAAAGTGTCCGATATATAATACCAACCAATATCGTCAAAAGAATGGATAGCTGAGGTATCCGACAAAAGATCAAATTCGTCACAAATTTGTGATTTATGACTGCTGATGATGATTGCGAAGAGACGGAAGCATAAGAAAATATCCGCATATGTGTTTTTTCTTCTTCGTGGACATTCTACTACGTTTTTATTCCCTCCCTCATATACCAACCATCAACGTCAACTCTAAATAATATGGAAAATGAATGGTTTAATAACTACTAATGCCAATACATGAAAAATAACAGGAAAAGTTGGCATTATTATGAATAGATGAGGAGCAAATAATTTTGCAAAAATTGTCACAGTGCAGAAAACTGGACAGTCTTAATGTTATTTCAGTAGATGTTAAGAGCGAATTTTTATCAAAAGAGTTAATATGCGACTCTCATTGAAAAAGTTTAAGTTTTAGAGAATTTAGGAGATATTATCTCAAATTACCCAATGCAGTATGTTTTTCACCTTATAGATCAGTACCATGTAAGAAAAATGAACAAATGTAGCAGACATATTACCTTATTAGACCAATTATCCTCCCAGCCCCATTGTCAGTCTCTCGTCTCATATGTCTCCACGAGCGAGAGAAAACAGGGAGGCTTTCCGAGTAAGATTTTTTAAATTAATGAGGAGACCACCTTCAAAAATGTCGCGATCTTTCTTCGTCGGGGTTATTCTACCAGATTATATAAGATTTACCCCATCCCCCTATTTGGACTTTCATCATTTAGATGGAACCGAAAACACATAAGAATGTCTCTCACTCTGTGGGAAACAGGGAAAATAAAAATGGATGGAGAAATGATTGAGAAGAATTTTCGAGGGAAAAAATATATGAGGCAAATTGTGAAAGATGTTAAAACGAAGATTTTAGAAGGAATAAAGCGGATAGCTGAAAAGATAATGGAGTGAATAGCTGCAGCAACCGAATTTCGAGTGGAAAATGGCATTAAAAGCCAATGAATTTAGGGATCAAAGGAAAATTTGGCGCCAGCCACTTAAAAACAGAACAGCGGTTGGGCTGAATTTTGGGGAATGCTCAGTTTTTCATCCGATAAAATTGATCTAAAATATTTTCATTTTATCCCAGAATACGTCACGGTACTACCACTATATCACCACAGTGACCACCTTTTCAAGTTTTCACAAGTTCACTTGCGGTCATCCACACCTATCATTAAATGGCGATTTTCATCATCACCATCAGTCATCAATCCGAAGATTGGTTTGCTGCACCACTCCACTCTGCTCCCATCAGCCAACCGCTTCATTTCTTTATAAATTAATTCACGTCGATTCCCTTTTCATAATTTGTCTAATGCATTCCATTCTCGGTCTTCTTCTGGAGTTCTTCCCACCCATGTATCTCTCCATTACTGTTTTCAATAAGCTATAATATCCAGTATGTTTCTCTCTTTTTTTTCTCAGAGTTTTTATTATAATTATTTTCTCTCCAACTCTTTCGTGGCGATTCTCTTCGTCCATTTTATCTCCATAGTTCTTCTCTTGCAATGCTTTTTAAATTTGAACAAAGTAATCGTATAGCTTGTCAACTGTAGAAAATTTCGGAAATTAGATAATTCATGTATGTCACGGATCGATTTCGGAAACCATAAATAATTTTCGTCGGAATTTTCCAAACAGTAAGCTAAGGAAGCTTGATATAATTGCAGGCCTTTTATATGCAAATATTTATTTAATTCACAAAATTTCCAATTCCAAGGAAGGAAACCGATAAGTAACCACCGTGTGGCATTTGCGTGGGTGCTGAATCCAATTAATCTTGTTCATTGGCTCAAGAGATAGAGTACGATATGCGAGAGACTACCAAATATTTCGAAATTTAATCCGCCCAGGATGGGTGGCAACATTCTGGAATAATCATCATTCTATACCTGCATATCTTCTTCAATTTCCTCTTGCAAATAATATAAGACCTCTTATACTTTTCTTATGCCGATCAGGACATCCTTCCTCATATGATAGTGATTTTTATTTCCTACAAACCGACTAAATGCAGGCATTTCGTATTGTGATCCAAAGGAGTATGGGTGACACAGTAACCTTTACACAGACTGATATCTCAGGAACCTGAGTTCAATCGTGGGAAGGTCATATATACACACTACTAATATATCTAACAATATATTAATCATTCAATTAAGTCTGCCTGATAAAACTGTAGCAGAAAACATTTTTTTAATCCCCACACAAAATTTATTTAAGCGACCGGCCATAATCAAGGTATTTGGCATACATTGCCCAATGTTTGCCAAAACCTAGGTTGGCTAAATGAATTTAGTATAGAAATTTACAACATGTTTTCTGTGAAAGTGTTATCCGTCACCTATTTCCACAAATTGTCACATGACACTTAAAATGTCATCCAAGTTTGTCTGTCCATCCGTCTGTCTGTCAGTCTCGCCTGTTTGAATGACCTTTAAGTGACCTAGGAAGTTGAAATTTGTCAGGAATACTGGTTGTAAGCCAAAATCGACCGGAAAAATAGTAAAAATCCCGAATTGAAAGGGGTTTTTAACCCCATATTGTTAACTTTTACCTCAATAAAAAAGCATTGAATCGTTAGAAGGGTTTTTAGTTTTCCTTTTTTAGTTTGCCAGCACTCAAGATATACGGTTGAATTTCACATTACTGGGTAGCCGAAAGAATGCAGTACCGACCAAAAATATGGAAACAACAGCTAACAACAATTTAAAGGGTTTAAAGTTTATATATATATATATATATATATATAACTTCGTCACTAGGGTGACTAAAAGGAAAAAAACTTTAAAAAAGAACTCACACGGGTTTGTATATATTACGGTGGTCGCCGCCACCTTCTTCAGCGAGAGGTAAAGGAAGAATCTTCTTTATATGTGTTCCTATCCCTTTCCATTTCCTATGATTGTATGAATTTATTCGCGCCTTTGAGCGTCTGATTTTCGAATGGATGAGTATATATATATGCATAAATAAAACAGCGATACACTAAACAAACACAGAAACACGCAAAAACGACACTTACAAAAGAAAACTTGGACGTTTCGACGGTCAGGCCGTCATCATCGGCGGTAGAAGACTGAAGAATCTGCTCTATTCCCTTGGGAAGGAAAGGGAGGGGGGGGAATGGGTAGTGGTGGGGAGAGAGAGGTGGCTATTTGGCTATTATTTTCAGTGGACTAGGTTTAGCCCGGGCTTTTCGAATGCCCTTGTTACCCAAATATGAGAATACTCTCGAATTTTCACATCAAGATTACCGGCGGATTCGGGAAGGGCTTCTATGATTTCTAGTGAGAAACAATCGTCAAATGTTTGGGAGTGGGAGGCGGTATGTTTGGGGATGGGATCAAGAAAAGTGGAGTTCTGGTGGCATGGCGGTGATTGTTCATGCGAATATTGAGAGGGGTGGTACATTTTCCCACATAGAAGGCAGGGCAGAAATTGCAGGAAAGGCGGTAGATGATGTTGCTGGTGGTACAATCGGCCGTAGACGAAGATCTTTTGAAGGAGGGGGAGGCGGAAGGGCGGAGGAGAGAGCAGCATTTGCACCTAGGGCGTTTGCAGGTTGAGGAAAGTGGTGGAGGGTTGGAGGTCTAGTGGATTTTAGAATGTCTCGCAGATTTGAGGGACGCTTATAGGAAAATTTGGGACATGAGGGTAGGAGGAGGGAAGTAGAGGTGTTGTTTTTAATGATCGGATACAGGTCTTTCAATATGTTTTTGATTCTGTGTGCTCCAGGGAAGAATGTGGTGACAAGGTTAAGTTGGTCAGGTTGGTGGGTCTTGGTCCGAGGGGTATACTTAGCATACAATCGGCCGTAGACTAATAACCATCATCGATCTGCGATACCAGTGCTGAAGATGCATATAATTTGCCGAGCAATGCTTGGTCCCTCAGTACTTTACATTAAGGGTTAACAGTGAATTTACCTACACTTTTCGTGTGTAAAATTTAAATTACTATGAAGTGGTTACTTTTAATGGAGGGTAAATGTTCAATCGCTCCGATGCCCTATTTAGTTACATAAGAGCGGATATAAAAGTAGAAGGTTCCTGGACTCTTTTTCCGCATATGTTTCTCGTCGTATTTTAGTCTTACGTAAAGTTAGTCTAGGAAACTCAGTGAAGTCCTATTAAATTAATTCCTTTTAATCTTCACTAACATTTCAGTTATTCGTTGCCCCGCTTTCTTGCATGCTGTTCTTATCTCATTCTTTCATTGTGAAACCTGAGGTGGCAGGTAACTACCTAAATGTTTGTATTTCTCACGCTACAAAGATTAGTTCGAGGTGAGCCCTCTCCGCACTTATGAAACCAACACAACGGCTTCTAGACTGGAAATATCTCTCCACATATCGGTGATGCCCCTTCTGTCCTCACCACATGCTTTAGGACCTTAGGTGGTTTTTTCATCGCGTTCCTAGAATTATTACAGCATGAGTCAATTTTCAGGCTGTAAAAATACCAACAGAAAATTTACAGTACATCAATCTTCTTGTAGCTCCGAAATTAGCACTTGGAATAACAAGCACCGAATCGGAAGAAGTGAATGTATCTATCGTATGGTGGTGTTGGTCGTATCACCTGTTAAGACGTAATAGTACGTCATGACTAATTACTCGTGAAATTAATAATCACGGCAAAACTTACGAATGCATATTTCTAAAGACAACTATTTCGCCACTTACTAAAAGGGGTAGATGTGGCTGATTCAGTAAACTTCAATTTCTGCCTATCTATTCTCAGGTCTCGGGGTCGAAATCCGAAGTCGATGGAGGGTTTTTTTTGCGAAATTCCAATTCCTACTTAAGTTAAGTGCGAAGGGAACTTCTTCAGTGGTGCAGCACTGCAGGTGTCAGTGGGAAAGAAAGGCGCGGAATCATACGTGCTTTTCTTTCACAGTTCTGATCTTATCCTAACGGAGGCCCGTCTGAAATCATAAGAAGAAGATCACTCGATGCTCCGTTGTCTCAGGCGTAACTTTGTGGAATTTGCTTAGCATATTGAATGAAAAGCCGTAACTTCGTGATTCCACATATATTTATTGTAAACGACCCGGGTTTCGACGTAGCACGCCGGGTTACCTTATGATGACGTGCTACGTCGAAACCCGGGTCGTTTACAATAAATATATGTGGAATCACAAAGTTACGGCTTTTCATTCAATCACTCGATGCGTCCACCATGGCTAATCTGCGCTGTGAGCGGAATGACACTGAAAATTCCACGCGTCATAAAATTAGTACGACCATCGGTGAATTTGAGTCAGTTTTGGTGAAATGTCATAGGCTGTCATAAGTTATGCGGAATTCTCTTACTTGAAAAGTGAAAACACTCCCAGGCCTTTTCATTATTTCTTGTCGCCTGCTCTCCGTTGAACCCTTCGTTCTACAGGGAATGAATCGTGAAGTTATAAAGGTCAGTCATGTATCTGCGGCATAGTTGATCCCAAAACAAGACCAACGTATGATTTAACCTGGTATATATTTTTAAGAGATTGATAATAACTGATAGCAACAAAATATGATTATTTGACATTATAATTATCCATAAATTCGGGAACTGGAAAAGGAGCATTGGAAGTATAACAATGAACAACTGAGATATTTTTATCAGCCCCGGATAAATGGGTTCAATAACATTCTCGGCTAATTCAAAGCAAAATAGTGCCAAAGTTTTAACAAAAAACCTTTTTAACCTTCACAAAAAAAACCGTTTGACCTTTAACAAAAAGGTTTCCATATCTGTAGTATGTACTCTCTAGTCAGGCGTAGGTAGGCACTCCTGCGTCCATTTAATTATCATCTAAAAAGCGCCCTCAATAATATGCATATATGGGGAATGGGAGAGTTTTAATCGAGCTGATCGATTTCCTCTCTAATTAGAAAAAAAATGGAAATTCAAAGAAAAACTGAAATTTATTGAAACAAAAAATAAAGCGAGAAGTTTTATGGCTTGCTCAGTCCTGCCTAAATTAAATGAGGAACAAGAAAGCCTTCGAGTCTGATGATAGAAAAATATTTGTCGACAGGCCGTCGTCCATTGTACAAGCAATTGTCCTCTTACTTAGCAAGGCCCTTTGAATCACTTGAAGGACAACAACTAAACGCCAGGCGTGAATTTGGGAGGATATAACTGAGTCAATATTGCCCTTCCCAAAGTTTTTTGATATCTTAAGGAGCCAATTCTACCTGGAGAGCTTTATGGCCTGAGTAAAGAAAGAAAGATAAGGAAGTGAGCTTGGTGTACTCTGTTGGACTCCTTACTAATTTTCCTGGATCCATAAGGATATTCAAAACGCAGAATCAGTGACACAAAGATGATTAAATTGAGAGTAAGAGGCCAAGTGAGAAAACGAGAGCTGAAAATATTTTTTTATTTAAAACTTCATCAAAATACCCGCAAGAAATACTATTTTGAGGCTATGCAATTAATTTGTAACACCATTGTTTTCAGTAATTTTTTCATTAATATTTCAACAGTGATCTAATATTAAAAATAATGAAATGGACAATGTAGTATGTTCTGCGTCATTCCATCTGTATTAATCACGGCTTATTGGTCTGCAGGGCATTCAAGCCAAAGCTCCGTGGTTCATTTGCTGGCCAGCCCGATTTTTGCCTGTTTTTCAATTTCTACGTAATTTCATCGCCGGATTTGCCGCAGGCATATGAATATCTTTATATGACAAAGGAAATATAAATAATATTATTTCACCCTAATAAGATCTATCAGAGGCACTGACTGCCTGCTTTGAGCGTTCAGTTGCTAATCAACTTTTCTGTAATACAATATAAGCTCAGATGCCAAAAATTCACCTTTCGGATAATAGTACGTTGCTTAAAACCAGTGGGGTGCACATCCGAAATAAAGTCTAAGCGAATCTTGAGCGACCTGCCTCGACCTTGGCGGAGGAGTTGTGGGCGGGTACTCATTGCCACCGACTGACGAGGTCACTTTCACCAATAAAGATAAATGGGGTAGCATGGTGCAGGTTTGCTTTGTACGGTGTTTTGTGCGTGATATCATTGCGGAAAAAGTTCAATGAGTTTGACCTCATTCAAAAAGAAAAATACCTCATCTTTCTAACTATGTACTCCAAAACATCAGCAACTTACTGCACTACTTTTGGAGATATTTGCCAAAAGTTAATAGAAATATTTTCCATGGGATATGGAACGGCCTTGTACTCTGGAGAAACATAATTCGAAAATTGAAGGATTTCTAACTCCCATGTCGCGTCAAAAATGTAAAGGTGTGTAGCTTACATGTTTCATTAATTATTTAAAAAAATGAAGTCATCGCTAACCGCAACAATTTGTCCAAAATCGAATGAAAACCTTCGGTCGTGAAGGCAATTTCTGCGCACGGCGTGAGTTCAATGCTAAATCCTCAGACAGTACATTTTGTTAGTTATTGAGAAGTTCAATCATACTAAATCAAATTTTTACGTCATTAATATTACTGTATTCACTTTATGCTTGTTACAACGATATGACTTTAAATTAAGATTGTAATGTCTGTAATAATAATAGGGAAAAAATCTCGCTCAGACCGCTAAGTTCGCCACATTCGCCACTCGCTGAAACTCTCGCTCTCGATTAAGAAGAAAGGAGAAAGAAGGAATGTGGAATGACGTTACATTAGACTGCTTCTTAGGTGGTTGGAGCTATTTTTGTTTTTGTAAAAACTTGCGTGAAAAGTGCAAACGAGTGCTAATTAGTGATATCAATACATAAAAGTGAAAAAAGTGCATCATACCGATTTTATTTTTTTGGCAATTAAATGCTATTTTAACATGGCACATGACATATAGTTCGTAATCATTCGATTAAAAAAGTACATATCTTCTTCTAAACGCGAAATAACACAATTCTTATTATTATAATGGTTGCTAACAAATATGAAGGAGTCAAGTCGAGTCCAATATTCGAAAATAACATATTTCAATATAATTTTGCCTATATTGGTGGTTTTTCGGGTTTCCGACCGACTCTCCACTTCTGGCGACGTTTCGATGAACGAATCGTTCATCATCTTCTTGCCCTGAGGATGAGGAACGACTCGTTCATCGAAACATGCGTCGGCAGAAGTGGAGAGTCGGTCAGAAACCCGAAAAACCACCAACATTGCCATACGCCGGCAAAGCCTTAGATCTAATTTTATCTAAATTTTGAATACAGCGCCTAAAACTTTAATCATAATATACTTTAATTAAGGAAAATAAATTAAAATACAATTCTTATATCATTTCCATTACTGCATGTATGGTGCGCTCCAGCGTATAAAAAGATGCACTGAGGTGAAATGTGGTCAAAGATTTTTTTTCAACTTGGAAAAATTATTAAAATGTGCTCTCAATGACCCACGATTACCGCTCCAGACACCTTAACAAAAAAGCGCCGAGGGATTCAGTAGCACATCCCATTCGATAGACAGAGTGGAGCCCTTGAAGGACTTTCTCTCCACATAGCGCACGCAAGTAGGGACCGGGAGATTCGAGATGATAAATCTCCGGCCTGCCGGGATTTCAAACCCGGGGCCTCAGAATGGGAAGCCAGAGCTCTAAGCCACCGCACTAATCCGATCCCAAAGGAAGAAAAATCATTAAGGTGGTTCCACCGTAAAATGACTTAAATATCATTTTATTCATATCCTGTCTACTTTTTGAAAAAGTTGTCCTCTTATCTGATATTATTATCTGATATCCGATATTATCTGATATCCGATATTAACAACAAAATAATACCTTTCCACGCTATTTTATTCTATAATTGAACTTGAAATTACATGGTGTTCAATGGGGAAATGAGAGAAATACGAGGAAAAATAGTATTTTTCCATAAAATACAAATGCCATTTTCGTGGAAAACTGTCTCTAAGAAGGAAATAATCCAGAGGAATTGAATAAAAATTGAATACAGGCATCTTATCACCTTATTTTTCTAGTTATTGAAGAATTAATGCCGTAATTTAAGTCAAAATGCGGTAATTTGTAGGAAATGGCGCTGCAGTCGGCGCCTATGGCTGGAAAAAAGTGCTATTTAAAATACATTCGTGGAATAATCTGCATTTTTTCTACCTTACTTTTGGGTTTTTATAGGTAACGCATTTCATCAGCGAAACCAGGATTTTTTTTGACAAAATATAAAAAATGTGGAATTTAGTATTTGTTTTGACTCATACAGTCGCGGCGGAACCTCCTTAACCCAGCACTCAAAGCCTCGACGTTCACGTTTCCGGGTAGGTGTCCGAACTTGTTCGTGAAAAATCATCGTGAGATGCAGGCCCATACCCATACTAACTACGCAAAAGTCTCACTTCTATGGTGACGTAATTTACGTAAGTTTTTCTCGGAACCATGCCACGCCAAGTTCCATCCTGAAGTTAGAACCACTCTTTCTTTACGTAATTGCTTATAAATATGCCTGGAATATTAAATATAAAAGAAGGCTAAATGCAGCAGGTGTATGGGTTATCTGAGAAATGTTTGCGGGAAAAGTAGGAGGGATAGGGTTAGAAATGAGTGGATTATGAAAGCAGGTGGAATTGATGCTTCGGTAATGGATGCGTTTGAAAAGAGCGTGTTTCATTAGTTTGGCGGCCATGTTGAGAGAATGGATGAGGGAGACAAATAACTAAACATGTACGTATATGATAGTGGAGTGAAAGGTGTGAGAGAGGAAAGGGTAGACCAAGAGAGTTATGGGTGCATGTGGTGGAAGAAAAAGCCTCTCAAGAGGATGAATATTAAGAGTCTTATGAAGCGAAGAAGGAGAGCGTGTATGACAAAGCAGTACAAGAACGTGTTAGAACCAAGGAGGTTTGCAAGAACAGGGCAGTAGTATGGAGGATGCAATTGTTGTTAAAATTGAAGCCAGTTTTATAGATATAAAGTCAAGAACCAACCTCTTTTGACACTGCCGAAAGGGAACGGAATGATGGCTTTGTATGCATGATATGTCTTACTTATGAATTCATCTTATCATTTCTTTCCTCTTGTGAATAATAATTTACCCTACGTATCCATTTATTATTATTATATTATATTGGTATTTTTCATTCAAGTCCTTAAAACCAAACCCATTATCGGCCAGTTAAACACAGGCACGTAAACTGTTCCACCCGGGGCCATTTATCCTTTACCGCCTGAATCTACCTTTTGAGAATCTCATTCACTCGCCGCAAAGTAACGAAAACCGGGTTGTGAGTGATATATCTCCCCTGTGGAATAAAAAATCTCTTGTTGTTTCAATTGTGGAACTATTCCCTTTTACTTTACTCCGATCGTTATATTATTCTACCTTTAAAAATATCCTCGCTGTGATCCCATCGTGACCTGCATTAGCCACGGTCCTTGACTTTATAAATATTCCGAAACTCAAAAGTATATTGGGGAAAAACATTTTCCCCGTGGGACACAGGCCTTAGCAAGACCGAAATGGCATTAGAGCCGGCATTTTGGCCTGCGAGAAGTAATCGCTAAAAAGTGTAGTTGTCGATAAATCTTCATAATTCGCGCCTTGCTAACGCTGCCCTTGTAGCTTGGGCAGCTTCAAAGTAGAGATCGGAAATCATCTTGAATTATCGGTAGTTACATTCCGATAAAATAGTGGATTTTTTTCATTTTAAAGCAAGAGAGTATTTTGTTTATTTAAGGCAGCATAAATCTGTATCAGTTAATAATCTCCTTTGGACATTAAATAGACAGCAAATATAAAAAATGGAAACGAGCTTGTTGATCAGCGAGACCAGGAGAGCCAAGAGGAAAAACTAGTCTCCAAGTTAATATTTTCAACAGCGTTTGTCAACTAAAATTGAATTAGAATGAATAATACGACCATATTTTTTAACTTTTTCGATTTTTTACACCAAAAATATTTTTGCTATCAAAGGAAATATTTGAAAACGATAGGCTTTTTTGTTAATCTGTCCGGTTTTATATCGAAAATTCACGTTTGCAACCAATTAATACAAATGATTAGGTTTTGATTATAATATATCTCGCCGGCATCCGTATCCTCACAAAATCTGGTTGTCGCATTCCAGCAGCGCGTGGAGCCAAGCGTTGGCGGCGGTCGCCTCTGTGGCAGGAGGCAATAATCTACATCTAGCCTTGCGTGAAGGCATTTCACTCCCTTTATCTATTCCTTTCCCTTCAACACAAATATTTTTTGGCGGATTTAGCAGCTACTCAAATATTTTGCAGGACTGAGCACCCAAATAGGAGAAGAACATTTGAACTCAAATCAAAGTGGCTCAATGCTATGTATGGAAGAATCATTATTATTATTTGATGGTAAACCTAAAACATGTTCACAATAGTATTGAACTATACAAACAGATAGGTTTTTCTGTCTTGATGAAGTTAATGGTTTGAGGCGTAACTTTATGGAACTCCTTCATGATTGAAAAGAAAAAACTTTGTTTAGTTCCACATAAAATAATTTTAGTACGACCTAGGTTTCGTCGCTAACCTAGGTTCGACCTAGGTTTCGACCAACCCATCACGTGGCGTAGGATTCCATTCTTGGGAAATATTTCTTCCGAAGTGAGTACGCTGCTGCCCAAAGATAAGTTTAAACCGGCCTTTTACAACAAAAGAAATTTAAAAAACTTGATTAGTTTTACCAAAGACAAGGTAGACCCTTTAAATGTGAGTGGAGTGTATAGACTTACATGCAATGTATGCAAGAAAATTTACGTTGGGCAGACTGGGAGAAGTTTTAAAACCAAGGTAAAAGACCATGAGGCATGCTTTAGGAACAAAAATCATTTTTGTCTTTTTGCCAAGCATTTGTTGGACCAAAACCACCACAGCAGTTTCAAACCGGAAATCCTCCACGTGGAAAAAAAGGGTGCCAAGTTGGACGCACTTGAACAGTTGGAAATTTTAAAACATGTAAAGAGTGACAAATGTATTATTTTAAATGATGTTCTGTTTCAATCCCATTCCCCTCTGCTTAACCTTCCACTACCTGAAGTCCCCGTCCACCCTCCAAAACCTCCCCCTTCCCCCCACCTTGCCACACCATCGTGACTTTCGGTCGCACAACCTTTCCCCAATCCCCTCTTGACATCAGAAGCCTACACACTCCCCCCCCCCCCCCCCCCCACTGCGCCCTTCTTCCTCATTTTTCTCTCCTCCCTTTCCTTGCTCATCAAACTTCCTCCCCTTCCCCAGCCTAACCCTCTCAAACAACAGTAACCAACAGCCTCCCCCACTCTCCCCCAGCCCTACCCTCCCCCAGACCAACCTTCTCCCTCCTCTTCCAAACCTTTCCCCCCCCCCTTCCCCCCAGTGTACCTATGTATTGCGGAAAAATGTTTTGTAAACCACCTGATGATGTCGCCCAGCGACGAAACCTAGGTCGTATTAAAATTATTTTATGTGGAACTAAACAAAGTTTTTTCTTTTCAATCATTTTTCTGTCTTATTTAAGGCCGAGAACAAAGATTATTACTCCCCAATTGACTCGGTCATTCGCCACATCTAAGGGTCCTATAGCTGCGTTCGATGTGAACGGTATAATAGCAGAAATGAAGTAGGCTACGCCTTCCACAGATTATGCGCAACTTTCACATTATAAATGTAAATTGATCAGTTAGGTAATAAGATAATGATTCTGGAGTTGTACAAAGAGAATTCGGGCTGGAAGATTTCGAATTCAAATCTTTATAGCCTCACGGATCATTTACTCCAGTTGGAAAGGGAAGATATCAGAATTGATACATATTTTGGCACTCCATTTCGAAGTAATTACTCAAATAACTCATCGGACCACAGTCGAACCCCGAACATAAAATATCCTTCTCAACCCTCATGAATTGCACAAAGAGAATATGAGGAGATATAATTTATTTGACCAAAATTAAATTGAAGGAGCTACTCACATCGTATGTTAATTAGGTAACATAGGATCACGGACTTACAATTAGATTATAAAGGACTTGACACTTCCCGGCTGTGGTGTCGCCGCTACTGTCGCCGCGAGGAAACTACGCATAGTTGGCAGGCCTAGGATGTTAATTCCGTGAAATACGAACGGATCTCATTGTTCCATTCTCATGAAATACGTCCACTTTCGAACCAACTTCTAACTTATTGTCAGAACAATTTAAAGCTACTGAATGCCTTCGTAGATCAGTCATAATTGTTTTACATCTTCGCTCATAAGTATCACCCCAGTATAATTTTTTTCGCTTTTGACGCAAAGAAAAGAAACGATTTTTCACTTCTGGAATTCGCGCTCGTAGAAAGGCGAAAGATTGGGGCGTAAACGGCCAAATGAATTGAGTTTTGCATCATGTACTCTTAAATGTAAGTAATTTAACGAGAATAAATTACTCAGTTTACTCTCCATCCATTCAACTCTTTCCTGTTTACCGAAAAGAATGCTCGCCACTACGGCCCATTTGTTCTATTGGATATACTTTCATGGAGTCCTCCTTTTCGCCCGCCCCTATTGTCTATCGCAGAAGACCAAGTAGGAGAGTAGCTCGTGAGAAGATCACTGCAAATTCAAAACATTTCCCAGCGGGCATGAGGTAAACTGTCATTTGTATACATGCAGTCATTTGCACCAGTGTGCCGAATGCACGGGGATTCATATGGTATTACCCCCACTCAATGTTTAGCCTTTTCCTCAATTGTTAATGCCATAAATGACCTCGGCCTTTGGAATTCCTTCCACCGTAATTCACTCACTCAGTGATTCAACCCGAAGGTTGGTTTGGATAGTTGAGGGTAGAGCTCAACCCGGACTAAGCCACAGGCGTGTGTATTTCACACATTCAGGGTAAGGGGGTGCCATTTCCTTTCTCTGGGCCACCTCGCACTCCGAGGGTTTTTGTTCGTGGGCGTTCAAAGGCTTCACCCGGATTTGAACCCGGGACCCTTCGATCAGTAGCCAAGCGCTCTACCCACTAGGCCACCACGTTACCTCCCACCGTAATTAGTTCCTAAATATTGATAGAAATTAATGACGGAGTGAGTAACAACAATCTTGTTCAATACGACTGATGAGCCATAGATTAGCAAATGTCAGCTGAGTATCCCCCTGTCGTCAATATAGGTATCAGATATACTTCTTTCAAAGGGATTCAGTCTGTACTATAAGAACTTTTGAATGAAAATGTCCAAGTTTTGATGAAAGAAAAATGAGAAATGCGTAGAACAGTTTGTTTTTCTTCTACGGTCGCGACTATCAGATCTACTTGATTTGCACTTGCTGTGGACTATGTCGATACATACATATATAGAAAACCAAACGAGGCCCTATGGGAGTGAGGATCAGTGTGTATGAGATATTGGACTAACATTTTTCGGAATGTAGATATATGAGGGAATTTCGTCGGATTGAAAGGAAAACGAATGAAGAGGCTTGGCTTGAGAGGGGAGAAAAGTAAATTACAGGTGGAGGAGATTAAAAATTGGTGGAACATGCAATATATTAGAGTCTAGGGATTCATACAGTCTAATATCGAAGGTAGAATAACGAGAAATTGGAGACGAGGCAGGATTGGAAGGTTAGACGAAGAGAGGTGGGAAGTATGATGTGTTGAAAAGAGAAACAGCGTGAGAGGAGAAAAGAGACACTTTAGGATGGAACAACAGAGTCGATAAGAAACTACACTCTACAATCGGTAGGATATTGATAAATGTGTCTCGAAGATTCATGTTCCCATGTATGCTCTACGAAACATCAATTATTTTAAAAATCCCAATGTCGCATCGTTACGTTTTCATATTACCACGTTGTTCTGGGCCAATATCATTATTAGTTAATCTCACCGAGATGACAATTCTAGAATAAACATCCTTCCCCACTGATGTTTCATTATCTCATAAAATAAGCGAGCCAGTATTTTTACTTGAGTCCGTATTTATGAAAGAGCACCCAATCTGTTCTACATTTACACCGGAGACGGTGAAATTCGCCACGAAGAAAAATCATTTGACATCGATCAAGTCAAATGATTTTTTTTCATGGCGGATTTCACCGTCTTCGGTGTATATCTTCGCACCCGTGCGCGTGACTGCGTACAACGTCATTTGTTTAATGCAACGGTTGAAAAATTGTTCTAGATTGTTTGGCAAGGTTGTGAACGAGGTAAGCGGTAAGTACGGGGAATTCTTTCTCGGGTTATATATATTTCAGGGTTTTAATTTCATTCATTAAGCTCAATGAAAAGTCAGTACGTTTGTATCAGCTACTATTTTTACTTAGCAATGATGATAAATATACGTTGAAGAAGTGAAATGCGGATTTGGTGATCATCTTTTAACGATTTCCATCAGATCTTTCTTGAAATGTGAATGATCTTATGTTTTTTTTAAGTTGAATTTTATTTTTTAATGCATTATTTTAAATGAAGAACAATGAGGGTATTCACAAAATTTATTTTCGTATGACGCCATTTATTACCTGACATAACATAAATTTCCTCTACAATTACCAGCTTCTCCTGGCTACAAGCGATTGGAAAGTAATTACCTCTGAGGTGAGCCGTTTTTTCTAGACACGAAGTTTTTTATCACAGCAATTCACAAAACATTGATGAGAAATATACGAGATGGACACACCCTCTCCGGAAGCCTCCTTGGATCACACCGTGAAATACAACAGCAATAAAGAATGTAACATGGAAAGTCCACTACATTTATGGAAATCTCACTGTCGGGAAAAACACTGAAGAAGTTCCCACGGTTTCTCGGCTAAAATCTAAATTCAAACCTGAAAAACTTATTGAAAAAAGGGAAGAGATTTGATTGAGAATGGAACGGTTTGTATTATTATGAAATTATTATTATTTACAGTATTATTTTCTATGTATATTTTAAATTATCCTTCCGCACACACTGATGTGAGTATTGGGTTGCATGCCCGTATTATTGGGTTGAAATCACATTTATAATCAATCAGTCTTGAAAGTTTACACCCAATATGTTATGTATATCCTAAATTATCCTTCTGCACACACTGATGTATTGGGTTGCATGTCCGTATTGCTGGGTTGAAATCACATTTATAATCAATCAGTCTTGAAAGTTTACTCCCAATAAAATTATGTATCACGCATCTGAATCGATCCATTTTCCATAAAACGTCGTTCATTCTAAAAAATAACCCTAATCCTTACACGATGATAACTCTGACTTTGAAATTCTATCATCGAATTTGTGAAGCCAAGTGTGGGGACTCGAACTTAATCTGAGCAAATGCACGGCGGTACATTTCTTGCGGAGGTCGTCCAACTATCCCCGTGTATATGCTGTGGATGGTGTTAACATAAAGGCGACAGATGAAGTGAAGTATCTAGGAGTTACGACAACTTCGAACCTATCGTGGGGAACACATATAAGAAATATTTGTGGCAGAGCTCTGAAGAAGCTAGGATTCGTCAAGGGTATTGTGGGAAGATTTTCGGATGAAAATGTTAAAGAGTGGTGCTATTTCGCACTCGTCCGGCCACACCTTGAATATCCAGCGAGCATATGAGATCCGGTGCAGAAAGACTTAATCCGAGAACTTAATAAAATACAAAGGAAAGCTGCGCGATTCGTAAAAAACTGCTACGGGCGTACAGGCAGCGTTACACAGATGTTAAACGAATTAGTCTGGGAGCCGCTAGAGACTTGGAGGCTGCGCGCTAGGCTTAGATTGCTTGAGCAATTGAGAATAGATATCTTTAAGAGCGACACGGAGAACATCATATTAGAACCCCACTATATTTCCAGGTCCGACAGAAACGATAAATTAAGAGAGATATTTTGCCGAACGGATAGGTATGGGAATTCGTTTTTCCCCCAAACAATAAGGGACTTTAATAAATGCTAGGCGTAATTTCATTAGAGCGTTTCCTTTTTTTATATGTAAACGGCTGGTGTCCTAACACCCCCCGCCACACGCCTATTGAGGTGGCTTGCGGGGTAGTATGTAGATGTAGATAGATAATAATGTAGCATAAGATATAGCATTTGAGATGCACACCTCCCGAGAAAGTGCCACCAAGCTGCGTATATCATCGATATTAATGCATTGATAAAACGAATGTATTTCCTGAGAGTTTTTAGACAGGAAGATAGTTCTCAAGTAGGGCCAAAGAAACCTCAGTAAAATAGGATGAAAATGAAGTACGTAGGAAGATCGCTTCAAAGATCAATGAGGATGCAATGATATCCAGCCCCTTTCAAATCTCACTGAAATCGATTACAAAGCTGAGGGCTGAGATGTGGCATTCTGCGAGAGCAGACTTAATAGAGAGGATTGCAAGAAGAAGTGACGGAAAAGGCGTACGACATGCATATAATGCGTAGAGGGTTCATTCGTGTGAGGGTGGTGGGGTAGAGCAAGAGCGGAGAGCCATCGAGTGTGACGCATCCAAAGCGCGAAGTTTTTGGCCATGAGCCCAGGAAAAAAAATGGAATGCTCTCGCTTCAGTGTGATTCTAAAAAACCTCATTCGGTTCAGTTGGGTCCCGACTTTTCTTGTGTGATTTTCAAGTGGGAGTTACTGCGTCTCTAAAACGACAGCCACGGCAACAGATATCACACGAATTTAAAACTCATTATTAAAAATTGAACTTTTTTCTCCGAAAATTCATAAAGAATGTTCCATAACCATTTCTGATGTTGGTTGTATGAACTTCAATTTTCTTTAAATGTAGCATGTCTCGTTTTTTTCCAACATGAATACATGAATTTTTAGTTTAACTAGCATAACTTGTACAAACGCAAATGCTTTAAAATACTCCAAAGCCTACTATAGCACGGCACGTATATTTCCAGCCATCGTCAAAAGTAGAAGTAGCATTCAATAATGGACTTAATTATTTAAATCAGCATCCAAAAAAAGAGAAAATTCACGAAAAAACGCGTGTCATGGAAATTTTCTGTTAACCTGTTTGATTGCTGGGAAAAGTATGACAAAAAAGGTAAGTGGGATACAGAGTTAAATAAGTTATAACAGAGGTATATGAACATAGAATGTTAAGCTCATTTTCAAGGTTTTAAAAGCATAAACGATATGTGAGCATTCCATCCTCTGCAGAATGCGTTCTCCTATTTCAGCGAACACGCCATCCTTGCGAAATGAAATCTAAACACGGTACACACACTAACTTTCATTGTTGCCCGTTTTCAATGCCCAGAGACAGATATTATAAACGGTACTGATTTTATCGAGGTAGCATAGGAAACCGAGAATGCATTTTCATACTTTCGTTTCTTCGACTCAGGATTTTGCCCTCACGTCAATCCTAATCGGAAATATTCTCCGAGACAAAAGCCATTCAAGTCGCGTGCCAGAAATTTTAGAAATTCTAGGGCGACAAACTCAGATAGATAGATAGAATTGTAAGAGTTGATAAATTACAGGAACGAGTGATAACTCAATGACTTGAGAGTCGTCTAGGATGGAGGTGAGGCAATAAAGGCAACAGGACTGTGGGTTATTTTGTATTCTATTAAGGGATGTAGAAGTGGGTTGTTGATTAGATATTTATGATTAGTTGGGATGGTTAGTTTATGTTTCCCTCTGCAATTATTGCGGATAGCGAGAGGGAAATAGCTCATTGAGCTGCCTAACATACGCGGTTAGGTGAGGGAAGAATACAGCGGAGAGCAGCTGGAAACCAATATTCGGACTAATGACAATTCTTAAGGAGATCTTTAAAAATCAGTACCATGATTGGCATTTGCGTTGCGAGTATGAATGTAAAATTTACACTCTCGTAATTCTTAAGGAGTAGCTCAATTAAAACTTGTACTTGGAGCATCCTCTTATATGGTAGTGAAACATAGAATGTAATAGCTACACAGCAAAAAATATTGGAAGCAATCGAAATGTGGTGTTATCGAAGTATGATAAAGATCAAACTGATGGTGAAAATCAATAATGCAAAAGTCCAAACAAGAGTTGGAGAGGAAATAAGTCAATATGCATACTCCGCATGGTAGAAGAAACAAATATTTTGATAATTTCTGCGACAAAATAGCCTCTGATGATGGTGATGATGATGAGCTGATATATAATTTTCATATGGCATTCTTGCGAGAGGCTGGTTCCATGTCATGACCACTGTCTCCATCTCCAGGGCCATTTTGTAGCCTCTTCACTCAACGTCGTCTATCAGTTCCATAATTCTCCCTCCTCTCCCATTTTCCCTCCTCTGCCGTTCGTTCAACTGCTATTGCTGTCATCCGTTTTCCTCTTAATCGTCAACCGATCCCAATTTCCTTTCTCTTTTGAACCATCTTCAGTTTTTTTGTCTTAACTCTTTTAAGCACTTTGACATTGTAACTAACTCTCTTTGTCAGTGTTTTATTTTCTCAAGTCTACTCCTCTTAGGCCTCAATGCTTTCAGTCTCTCTACTTCCCTAGGTTCGTGAGTCAGCGTCGTAATTTTTTGCGAATGCTATTAATTTCTCTCCTCCTCTGTCCTCAATATTTACACCACTCTTCCAATTCTCAATGAATTGATAGTGCGAAGCAGGAATTATTCGTCTGACGTCGGCAGTAACCTAGAACGAGCTACATTTCACCACCGCTTTGCCATCACTCCTTGAGCGAAAACCATTCTGCATTTTCCAATGACCTTGTGACGCTCTGTACCTATTCGACCAGAATTATTTTTCAAGCTTTCGTTTCTTTTCATTTGTTTCCCACAAATATTAATGCACAGAATGCCTAATGCTCAAGATGTACTACAGTTAGGTCTGATCCCTTTTGAAGTCACTTTTAGGTTTTCAATCGCGAATATTACAGTCCCCTTCGTGGCGCCAAAACTATTGGTTGAAGGAATCAGAGGGTATATACAAGGTTGAAGGAATCACAGGGTATACAAGGTATGTAATGTGGTCAGGTTAGTCGACATCGAACCTAATAAAGCGGTCTGCCGATCCTGAATCAGGGGAAAATAATTTTCCACTAGACATAATGTGCAATGTTTGCTTTTGTTCTCTAATCAAAACAAATTGAAATGCGATACACATTATCCCCATTGAGCGGGACATAAACCCGGATCCCACATATATCGCGCCCACGAGTGCTTTGCTCAATGGCGCCGAGTAAAGGCTGATCATTTTTTCTCTCTGAGGAATTTCCGCAGTAAACGTGCGCTAGCGGATGACGCCGCAACAGGTAGTTTTACTGCGGTTAGTTCGCGGTATTCTTAAAAACATTTGCGATACACAAGTTCCTGAGCGCAAAACTAAGATATGAAGAGCACTTATGCCTCAACAAAGAGTCTAGGAGTGGTTATCTGCACGAGAGGCAGCGAGAATCTCGGGATTAGTCAGTCATCTTCTGAGTCTCACGCTATGACGCGGTTCTCACCAGTATCTACTGGTAAGGATGATTGTGGCAGGCAGCCCAGCACGAAAGCTGGTGGGGGCGCCCATTTTGAAGGACGTGGAAGGCTATGTTGCGATAATTCTTGCCCAATGAGACATGGGCGGTGAACCTGAGGCACAACGAGGGTCGGAATGATATTCTAATTCCGATGTAACTCCTCGGAAAGGCACCGAAAAAATATCTATAACTGTGGAAATCTTCTGTTATTTTCCTAATTCTGTCGCCAGGTCAATACATTAATTTTCATCCACGAGATGGTACATATTTCAATCTTTGTGACTATGAAATAATATTTTGCATGCATTCTCCATTCTACTTACGACACGCAAGGATGAATTATTCGCCAATCCTCCATGTTAACAACTTAATTTTTATTCGCTAGATATCGTGTGAAATTGCCTTCATTCCTTTCCCACATCAATTGCGAGTACTAATCCGCTACTCCAGACGAAGGGCAGACATTTGAGAGCAAAAATAGCTTTGTTCGTATTGAATTGAATTAAAAGTTCCGTAGTATATGGTGATCGGGTTGATTTAGTGTCGTCAGCATCTACTTACTTCCCATCACGAGGACCTTCGAAATCCATCAGCGGCAGATATTCTTCACGGGAATCCCTGTGCCTATACTTGGGTGACATGTTGAGAGCACTACAAGTCCATCGGATCTCTGAGGTTCAACTGAGGATCCCTTTCGCGAAGACCACTTATAATGCCGACACCTGAAATCTCCCCACCCTTCCGCAGATAATCACTCCACGGTGAAAATGACCTCCGTTGTTGGTTGCCTCCGAAAAATAATCAGCCTCCGTATTATTCCAAATTTTTTCCCAAACTGCCCATCTCCCTTATTACTCCAACATTTTCTTTCAATAGAACTATAACGATTATCTTTTTGGCGAAAATTTGTAGCCACATAAAAGCACTTAATAGCCGTGTCCGAAACCCTTGTGATCAGGAGTGGGTACATTTGATCGTAACCCGTGGGAGTATCCATCAAATGTATTATTAATTCTTCGTCTTGCCTCATTACTGGCCTTACGTAATATGTATGTCGTATATACCCTAATAGCCGCACTTCCTCTGGCCACCGTGATATATAATTTCAACTCTCTTCTCAAGTGTGCGATATTCACCGTGATAGAAATCTCGTTTTTGCCTCGACTGATTTTTTTGGGCCCAGATCCCCAAATTTCGCGACCACGGGGACAACTCGTTCAATACATTCACGCTTATTCACGACTTTTTAAGGTCGAAAATCGCCATTTTTACGATTTTCATGATCATTTCAAAATCATATTTTATTTTTAGACCGTGATAATTAATGAATTGATGGAAATATGTGGTCGTTGAATCATTTACGTCCCAATAAGGCAACACTATTTTGAAGTTAGAATTTTACGTTTTTTTAAAAGTATGTTTTCTTTAACAATCTAATCAAATCGTTATGTGATTGAGTGAATTCAATGCATCCAACGCCAACTAAAAACTTGTATATATAGGAATTTTTTTTATCTTTACGTCCTTCTCAACATATATCCTAACGTTGGATAGAATCTCAAGTATTCGTCAAGTGAATGCCAAGAAAAGCCAATAGGAGCAGATTTAAATGGTTAGAAACAGCAAACAGTGTAAAATTCATAGTAGGCCGCCTAGACTTATTCCTAGGACGAAATAAAACAGACTTTTGTGTACAAGTATGCCATATCAATATCTGATCAAGCAATAAAGGGGGCACCTATACCAAAATTGAAGGCCTACACACGAAATTCTCAGCTAATACACTGTATTATCAAATTTTAGTCTAATTCCGTGTTTTTACGGTCAAATGGCCCGTACCTGCTTTATCCCGTTCTCACTAGGTACACGACATATTATGCCACAAAGTATTTGCATTCGTGCACATGGCGTAGCAGTCCAAAAGGTTAAAAAGCCACTTTTTCATACACTGGAGTGTTTCTCTTCGATTGAATTCCAAGCAGTTGGTTTTGATGATCAGTGTCACCCACCCACTTGGAGACATGTGCGCAATGCACAGAGAATTAAATACTTCGCCTGGACAAGGAGTCAAACCCATATTAGCGCCGAGTGCTTGAAGCAATTAATCTTCCCAAGCGTTCTCTTCCATTGTCAATTTCCTGGAAGCCATTTAAATGCTCGAAATTTCCTTTCTCCAGCTCATTATTTTTATCGGTTCGCACTCGATTTTATGTCATCATATTTTTTCGATATTCCCACTTTTGCGGTATAGTTTTAGACCGGATGTGACTTTATAGTCTCCGCTTCCTCAACTTAAGAATATTCCGCATAAACCATTACGATGACGCTTGCGCACTCAGCGGATCTGACGTATCTGTATGTGCTACAGCGGTCAAGTTAATTAACAAACAACGGAATGGGATGTTTCGGCCAACAATGCAATGGTAGGATTCCATTTTACTGGACTGCTTTCTTCCTTGAAGCAGCCAAATGCGAAGATGTCCCGAAATCATTATGATCATCTCAGGTATTCTATCAACGTTTGTAGGGCGTGAGATAGTTCTTAATTAGCTCCCCGCTCCCAAATCACCATGCCATTACTTGATCTGTCGTGAGAAATGCGCGAAAATAAAGCTTATGGTAAAACCACGTTCTTGGTTTCAATGGATAGACTTATGTTTTCGTTGAGAAAATAAATTATTTTCCTCCTCAGCAAAAACTGTTTACCATATGTTTACTTTAGAGTACTAATAGGTACTCGGATTTCACACGGATAGAAAATATGCTATGCTGATTTTTTAATACTGGGAACCTTGACGATTTCTGACGAAATTACCGATGAAATGATAAAATAAAATTACATGTTTTCATTTGTGAACTACATTAGAAGATCTCTGAATGCGAGAGAACATGCATGTCTCCACATTTCTCCGGGCAATATTTTGGAAGTACATACGCTCAACACTGAGACAGTTCTATGCTCCTGTCGATAAGGTGAACATTTCCCGGGAAGCGAAGAGCGTAGGTTGAAAAAATAACCCGGGAGAAAAAAATGAAGAATCTCTTTCGTGAATTGTCTGGTGAGCGGAGAGGGAACTGCATGTTACGGAAGACGATGACGCAATCGCCCAGTAATTTATTTCCGGATTGCAGGTACTTCCTTGTCACCAAGCTCGTTCGATATATTTACAGGATTTTTTCAAGGATTCACCAATGTCACGCCCGTCCATGCTAGAAAATACTTAATGGGTGGGTAATCATTTTCCTCACGAAAGAAGAAAAGCGCGAAGCGTCAACGTTAATTGGTTCTTTTTTTCCCGAGAGCAGGCATTACCGCGTGCCGGAGGTCAACCGTCTTTCGTCCTCACGCATGAGAGCTTGACTTGGAAGCCATGCTGAAAATTAACTCTGTCCGGTATTTTTTTATTTACGGCGTTAGTTCAATGTGTAAAAGCCAGGCTCTTCCCCTCTCCTTATGTCAGCCGAAGACATGAAGTGACTGCGAATGTTTCGAAAAAGTCGAGAATATTTAAAACGAAAATTCTCAAATTCTCACGCGGTCAGAAACCGAGGAAAATGATTATTTTACAGTGGCAGGCTTCACTTCGTAAATGTTATTACGTTTGTGTTCATGTCTAAGTGTAAAACACTTAGGTAGTACTTTTGTACAAAATTTTATTTGTACCACGCGTTTCACCGGTTTACGTAAATCGATGGAACGCGTCGTGCATATAAAAACATTGTAGAAAAGTCCTGAATATCTTAATTGATCATGAGTACAAACAAGGAAATGGTCTTGGCGTGCTCTTTCATGAATATTCGAAGCTCCACTTCAGTTCAATGAATTAGGTACTGTTTTGTAGGATCCATTTGTGAAATCAAGAATTTGTTCGTAGGTATGAAAAGATTTTCCATGAGAATGAATAGAGGAAGTACGGAGAGAAACCCGGTGTCATAACGAGACAACTCTCAAACGAAAGACGCCAATGGGTTCACAGTTTTGTCCCATAAGATGGACGGAAAACTTCGAAAAACCTCTGCCACTGCCGGTGTTCGAGTATGGACTTACAGTATAAGTCAATAGTATAGCCACCGCACCAAACCGATTCCCTTGATGAGTGTCTTAAAATATATTATTATTAGGTGGTCTCCCGGTTAAGGTAGCCTTTAAATGGAAAGGATTAAAAATCATCTAGAATTGTAGGGTCCCAGCCACCTATAATATTTCATTCTTCATCTCAACATACGTCCTTCCCTTCTTTATCCCGTCCATAAAACCTATTCTCTTTCTTTCCCTTCTCCGATTAGCCAACATCCTCCCCTACATCACAGCCTTAAGCAAACCATCGCCCCTCATTACCCCTTCCAGCCACCTACCCTGCCTTCCCCTAATCTCATCCACAAGTTTCCTCTCCTCACCCACCAAGTCAAGCACTTCCTAGTTTGTCTTCCTTTCCGTCCAATACACTTTATCCATCCTCCCCCACACTCACATCTCGAACGCCTTCAGCCTATTTTCGTCCTCCTTTCTCTGAGTCCAAGTTTCTGCCCCATACAACCCCACACTCCATATTAAGATCTTCACCAGTCTCTTCTTTATATCCTAACCCAGGGTCTCCGTAATCAGCTCCCTTCTTTTACTGAAAGCTAGGAATTATTATAAGGAGAAGGTAAAGGGTTAGGTATAAATTGTTCAGATCGGATGTAAATCTGTGAACAATAAAACTATATTATTATTATTACATTTCAAATATACCAGGCCAGGGTACCTACTCATGGCAAAAAAACTACATATACACCAATGGGATGAAATTTGCCATTAAAAAATCTTTTGAATTGACTGGGATTCGAACCCAGATCCCCCCATTCGCCACTCAGATGCGTTAGCCAGTTATACCAGCCATATATACTAGATATGGTACGCGTATTCTCCCGCACAGGTGCAAAGATGTACACCAAGAGATGAAATTCACATAGAAAAACATAATTTTACTAGACCGGGACTCGAACCCAGATTGTTACACAAATCCCAGCTTGGTGTTGTAACCGTCAACTGTGGATTGTAATACCAAGCTGGGATTTGTGTAACAATCTGGGTTCGAGTCCCGGTCTAGTAAAATGATGTTTTAGTATGTGAATTTCATCCCTTGGTGTACATCTTTGCACCTGTGCGGGCGAATACGCGTACCATATCATTTGCGCATCCTGCAGTGATTTGGAAGAGGTAATAAAAGTTTGTGAGGACTGAGAATCAGCCCCAAGCAAACAAAGGGGTAGAGGACCTGGATTTGGACATAGTGGTCGCGGGTTGTAATCCGAGTAAATCTCTTGGGCACTCACAACTAAAATCCGCGCGGTGTGAATTAATGGACACTAGAACTTCGTGGGAAACCGGTAGTTAAATAGGAAAAGGAGCTGGATCCCCATTCATTGTGAGAGCTAAAATCAAACGCCTCTGCGCATAGGTATGGTATAACCACAGAGTAAAGATATACAACCTATATAAACACCTCAAGTCTACGCACATCCTCCAATCGCAATGACCAAGTTTCCGACCCATATAGCGCCACGCTCCATATTAAAGTTTTCACCAGCCTCTTCTTGACGTCTCTTCTCAACCCCCCCCCCCCCCCTCATCAATTCCCTTCCCTTCGAAAATGCTTCTTTAGCGAGCGCAATTCTGCATCTGATGTCCTTATATATATTGCATTGAACTACTGGTATAATGACGGTAATTTGAGTTAATACGCCAATATTTCATGTAGGCATAAAAACGTTGGCGCTTGAGTTGTTTCGAATTTCCCGCTTATTTCACTTATTTTCAATATGGCCGCCGTGCGCAATTTCCATTACAATAAAACAATGGTATAGTCACCTAGTGTGCTCTCTGTATATCCCTACTCTGTGGTACAACTACGAGGTGAGCCGATCGCTCATCTAACAAACCAAACTTCAGTTTTATTTTAGGTCCTCTCCTCCGCTCTTAACGGCACAATTCACAGTATAAGTCATAATTTTTCGGCCCACACCCCAGATGCGACGCCGCACCTATCCCTTTGATCCTATTTACAACTTTTCAATCCCACATCAATCTTTCAAACAGTCCAGTTGTCTCTCTGTCCCGCGCTTCGGTAAGTGAGTGACTAATATCGGTATTTGTCGTGTTTATCGCTCGCAGCTCGGGTGTCTCTCTTCCGGTATGGCTCCATAGGTAACCACTCCCTAGTGCCCTAACGTCACACTCTTCTAAACTCGCCCCACCTCATTTTGAATGTGACCGGTGATGAATACTTTTTTTCCAATTGAATAGCAGAAAGCTTCGTAGGAAAACCAGTGGTAGAGTTTAGGGGCAAGTCTCGGACCAGTATTTATGTACAGATCGTAAACATTAAATGTCACGATAAATAGTGAACATGAATTGGATGTTTCAAACTTGATTTTGTACTTACAAGTGTGTAATTACTGTGTGAAAATGTGTACTTACAAGAGGGAAGTGCGTAACAATATTTCAAGATCCCGTTCGACATTATTTTCCTCTGTACTAGAGACAAGAGGAAAAAAATACAAGCTTTGTATATTGGCATTCGAAGCGAAAGATATGAACAAGAATGAGCTTAGCCAGGAATTTATTTTATTAAGGTTATCTACCGATTAAGATAGGTTTAAATAGAAAAAATAGGTTTAAATCCTCTAGATTATTACGTGAGCGAGGCCCTGTCTACCTATGATATTTCTTTCTTCATATAGAGTTTGGCGGAGTATTATAGAAAGCCGCGTGGAGTTATGATACAAATGAGAAAGGGATAAACGCGAATGCTTCCGCCATAGCTAATGACTATAAAGTGAGTTGAAAATGCTAAAGATAAAAGTTCTAAACTGGAAATCGAACCCAGGACCTACGGCTTTCCGGGTCATTGCGAGGACCGCCAAGTCATTCCAGGATTTCTGATTCACGGGGATTCATTAGAATTGCTTATCTGATGCCGCCTGCCAAAGTGTCATCCGTAAAAAATGGCATCGTCACGAAGAATTAGGCTTCAAATAGGTCGTTTCACATCGGCGTTTATCCTATTATGTCTCACAGAACGCTAAGCAAGCAGGCTAAATAAAATGTCAACTCTGCCAAGATGAACGGCCATTGAGTGCGTAGATAATGGAAATTCAAAAAATCTTCAATATTCCATAGATGATATGAATTCCTCGTGTTCTAAAGGAAAAGCGGATTAGATGGAAGAAGAGAGATGCATATGCGACAGAAAAGGTGGAATTAGAGGAGAGGCTGAAACGGTGTGGACACGTGATAAGAGGGGAGGCCAACTACTTAAGAAGAAACATGATGAAGATTAAAGTGGACTTGAAAAAGGAATGCGGTATTCAGGAACATATAAGTGTGACAGGAATGCGTGAAAGCAGAGAATAAGATGGAATGGGCGTCGAAGGAGATTTTGCGAAAAATTACGGCCCAATTTTATGTATCTACCTGGATCGTGTCCGTCCGTCGGATGGGACGTTGAACTGCTGACCCCTTGGCGCCTTTTGTTAAAAGTCCGTCGCCGGGTTTCTCTCCACACACTATCCACATTTCCTAGTTTACCCTTTCCTTACCAACCTGTCCTTGACAGTGCAAATGACCTCAGCCATCAGTTGCCTAACCCTAAAAACTTTATCGCCAAATATGCTGTCAAATAAACAAGTAAACGTTTATGTTTTCCTTCTCTTTTCTCCCTTCCCATTTGAATAAAAAATAAAATAAAATCGTTCTCTCGAGTAAACCAACATACAAATTCCAATCGTGCAAGACGGTTTAAAACCGGGGGACAATGGAGTGGGAATGAATTGGTGAATATCAAAAGGTTTTGTGTGATCCGATCAAACGAGTGACTTTCTGCTCATAATTACCAACTTTCTGAGGAAAAATGAGTCTATAATCTATGATCTGATTCCTGTGACATCCATTCCTCATACCCTATACCAACACAGCAAAATATCTGGGTATGACGCTGGATACCAAACTCAAATGGAAAGAGCATGTCAAGAAAAAGAAGGAAGAATTAAACATAAAATATAGGAAAATGCACCGGCTCTTAGGAAGAAGCTCGCAATTGACAGTCGAAAACAAATTGTTGTTATACAAACAAATACTGAGGCCTGTTTGGACCTATGGGATCCAACTATGGGAATGCACAAAGAAGAGTAACATAATGATCATACAAACATTCCAAAATAAAGTACTTAGAAACATAGTAAATGCGCCTCGGTACATCAGAAATGACAATCTCAATAGAGATTTAAAAATAGAACATGTTACTGAAGTAGTTAAAAAATATGCAGAGCAACACGGGCAACGAGTACAGACCCATGTAAATAGAGAGATGAAGAAAGTGGCGGAAGAAGCTCCAGTCTTGTTAAGGAGACTCAAAAGACTGAAGCCCTATTACAGAATCAACCAGCGAAGCCTATTAATGTGAAACTTACAGTAAATGGTCACAATGGAATTTACAATTGGAAGATATACCTGGAGTATATTGGATATATCTGGAGTAGCCAATGGGCTGTACCCCATCAATGGGAGTAGCCAGTGGGCTAAATCCCATCACCTGCGACGAAAGCATGAAAGAGAAGCTGCTAGATGAGTTTACTCAGTTGTAGCCAATGGGAAGTGTTTTTAGTGGGTTAGAGTCCCACACTACTGTGAGCTACGGGGCTCACAGTGTCTAACAAGAGATTTTCACCTACCCTCGGAAAAAAAATCCATTCCTCAGATTTTGCTTAAATTTCCCAATCAGGAAATGCTACCTGTATACGAATACGAACTGATAGCGATTCAAACACGAACTCCTCTTGTGTGAACACGATTTTAATGCACACCACAACTCTCCTCCGACGGTCCCAAACCACTCCTGATCCAAAGGTCCAGGAAAAATTTGTTAAATAGTGGAAACAAAGATAAAGCCACACATGGATTTAAATCTTGCGATATCGGATACAATGCGCACTTTAAAGAAGGTAATCTAAGGCAAACACACGCAACGCAAAGGAAAGATATAAGTGAGTGGGCGAACTGGTTCAGTTATCTCTTTCACCACAGCGGAGTGGAATTCCACAGGTTTTTAAAAACGTGCTCGAACTACAGATCCTCCTTCGCTGTATTTCAGAGCGTCCTTGTCCACTTGGCCGAGAGATAAATACGGAGACGGGGATCTTTACGGGGACATTAATCCTAGCATCTTCCCTCTGACGCTTGAACCCTGGATCATGTGACATTCTAGCGAATCACCCTCGGATTACAATCTTAAACACTTGGTAGTTTTCGAAATGAGCGGTCATCTATTTGTGCGTCATATGACATTGTCATCATGGTCCAGCTCGAGGAGTCCGCTCGTCCAGCGACCACGTGAACTCGTTGTCCGGACCCATTTCCGAGCTTACTATCAATTTCTTTCTTTATTTCCGCCGCAAGATTAATTCATTCTCGCAACACGACTTTCCGAAATTATATTTTTCTTTCGAAATACATTTCCGAATTTTATATTGCATTGAATTGTTTTTTTTTAATTCCTCATGTCGTTTACCCGGCTTCTACGATTGTAATTTGTTAAAACTAGCAGTTGAAATATTATCGTGCAGAAGCAATGAGATGAAGAATTTAAAACACGAAAGACTGCAGCACTACTCAATGCCGAAGTGACACGAACTATTCAAGAACAGCTAAGGGCCCCTTTCAAGACTTTTCTTTTCACCAAAGACTGCCCATTTTTTCCTCAACGAATGGGAACCAATTTCAGTAAACCAAAGAGTTATGAATTTTTAACTATATTAATAAATAAAATATTAATATTAAATTTACGAAAATTCATGTGAGATATTGGAACTGGTCCCTGTTCTCAGGCTCACGGCTTGAATTTAACTTAGGCATGCGCTTTGAATAAATTCAAATTTTATTGAATATATATTTCAAGCAAACGGTGCTCAACACGGTGGGCACCGTTTGCTTGACACTTCATTTGAATAGGTGCCAGGAATAACGAGTGGATGATAGTATATTTCTATTTCAATGGGAAAGAAACGGTATTAAATTTTTTTTCACAAGAAACTGTATTCGGTAACAGAATATGTGATGATATAAAGATTAATTATGAGTGAAACATGTACAAAAGACAGTGACTTCAAGAACTTTCTCTTTATTCTTCAAAGAGCCCGATGAAAATTCTAATTACGCTTAACTAAAAAAAATAAAAAAATGAATGCACGAATCAAAGTAGTTATTTTTTTCTTCCTATCCAAATGATACGTATTCTAAAGACGTCACGGTTTAATATAAAAATATTATTACCAATATTTCCCATTCTCCAACGCTGCCGCTCAAATGACCACGACACGCAACCATTGTCGTCGTTCGGTTTCTCACACTGTTCCAAGTTGAACCGCGCATGGGCATTAGACTTTCTCATTACACACTCGCCAATCAACCCGAGGATAGATTGACTTCCTAACACGTGGCCATACATGTTTTCCTCTATTTGTCCAAACATAAGCCCCGAAAATTGAGTGATATAAGAAATCATTAGTAATGAACGGTAAGAATTTTTCTCGAGGTACTTGAATAAATATATGGCTTAAACGTCAGACAATGTCAGAGGTAATTGCCATGACAGTTTAAATATTAGGCCACACAGGAGAATCAATATTGTTCAAAGAACCCTTAACCTTACTGGAAGTCGGAAAAAATTCACGGACCATAGAACAAATACAGGCTCCTAGTAATGTAAACATTTGGCATCAATGATACGAAGGTTTGAGCAGATGCGGACTTAACAGTGAGAGAACCAAGCAATGGGACCAAACACTAAGACCATGAATTTGCGGCCATAGGAATACTTCCCTCACTGTTTTGTCACTCACAATGTCTTCGGTAAAAAATCACAACTCGTCATGGTATTAAAATTTCCGTCGGCGAGAGATAGCTACTCCCCGATGACGGACGCTTTATCCGATAACAGAGGGATGAAGATTTCAAATGATTCGGTCATAAAATGTATCGCGTAAGTTTTCTTGTTTACAATTTCTATCACTCCGTTTGATGCGGGGGCGATTGTAAAAAATGGATTGAAAGATAAGATGGAGTACACACGCGGTCGGTAACCTCAGCTCCGAGCAGACTTCTCCATTCCGCTATTTATGAGATATGAATCTAATACAACTAGGTTTTCGAGTTACCTTTTCAAGAGAAAGTTTAGCGCATTTTACACACATTTATTTTATTCAGGCCACCCATATGTTGCGAAGGTATTATTATGCGTATAATTATGAAACGCGTGACACGTCGAAAATTGGTACCATTCCGTTACCTTTCGGAGTGTGTTCACTTTAATGACCTAACCATCTATCATAACAAAAATGAATAAGTGGTTCACAAACCTAGTCCACATTTTCACATACATATATAACTCATTTTCCCCTATTGTATCCATGCATGTTTCATTTACATTCGTTCCCTGCACTCTCACTGGTACCGTTATAAACCTGAAGACTCTTTCAGTGCTATACATTGATGTGGGCCAAAAAAAATTTCAAGAGAGTTTTACGGATTTGCATGGCGTAAACACTAGGCGAATGAAAAATTTATTGCAGTATGTGGGGCGAGCGGAGGATATGGCCAGAATAAAACCCAGCGGTTGTATCGATGGTGGTGAGTAGAGGTCAGCTCATGCTTAAGCCAAAGGTGTTTGCGATTCACACGTCCAGGGTCTTGGGGAAGGGTTGATTACTTTCCACCTGCCTAAAAAGTTCTGATCGGCAGAAAATGTACACTGCTAAGACTTTCTCTGGGGCTGCCCCAGATTATACATAATACCCTTCACATTCATAGAAAGTACCTACAATTTTTAACTATTCAGAAATCAAATTTTAACGTACCTGCTATCTAAATCTTCTAAATGATGATTGCTGATGACGATTAGAATCCGGAACCGTCTGGTTCTCCTTCAATACTTAATCATTCCTCACGCTATTCCCCCGATTTTTATCGATAAATACTTCTCATACCACCTGCTACTGCATTTAGTCAACACTGACAATAATGATTAGGTATCAAAGTACTTGATGAGGAAAAACCCTCGGCGCGGGGTCACTTGAAAAAACATAACTTCCGAACGGGCCTGGAGATGCGGAATAAATTACGTCAAAATTCTCGGCAAACAGGCCCGTGTTTGACGTGAGGTGGGCGTGCATCTGGTGACCACTGGCCTCCAAATAAACGGCGTGGCTGTTAGCTGACTCACTTTTGGGCCGGGAACCGCCCGGCCTGATATCCACGACTCACTTTCGAAGTGGTAAAGCAATAAATCTCCAAATGGACGATTGCGTTCAACGAGATGTTTCCCGCCTTCCAATTCTTCCTCACTCTTTTATATCCGCTCTTCTTACGCTGGCTGTCCACACACATATCGAGAGAGCCAGGATGTCCTCGGCGCATTTCGTCCATTTCCGCTATCACGTATGTATATGTCGCAATCACGCATCAGTGATCCGGGTACGGATATTACATGATCAGCAGAAGACTTAAAATGTCTGGATTTTGAGCACTTAATGTTCCGCCAATCTTTCAACGCTTATGAATTAAACTGATTCATCTCCAGCAACAATTTTTATAACCGCGTACGAATTGCTTATGAGAATAATAATATTCAAACGGTTTAAAACAATCCAAATTGAAGTATTTTTGAGTGATTTTATACTACCGTCTAATACCTCAGGAAAGAGCGTTCGGAGTTAAACTTTGATGAGTCCAATAGGGTTTACCTTAAGACATGACCCGTTTTTATGAAGTTATACATTCCATGACCTTCGTGATGGGTGATGGAAGTGTTGCACAGTTTTCATCTCTTCTATTGCTCTTGTGAATGTTGTAGGGGACTCAGTCTCTGCTTCTTCGTCTTCCCAGTCGTCATATTCTTCATAACCTACTTTTTATTCATAAGCTTCATCTATCATATTATATCCTCTTCATATATCATAGACTTCATCTATCATATATTTGAAAAATAACTTTGAAATTATAGTTTGAGATCGGCACTCTTATGATAGAATTCTTCACAGATATAGTTACCTAACGTAGCGAATCAGCTGGTAATTTTCACCTGCTGGTGAAAGTTTCAGCTGGTTTGTTCCAGCGATAATGAAGAAATGTAAGGTAATAGTGCAATGGTAGTGATTGCTTTAGAGCTAGTAATCAAATAATAATAATAAAGGTAAAAATTAAACTTATAAACTACAGTTCCTGTCGTTTCAAACATATCCTGCCCTGTATATACAGATAACTTAAGTTCACCTGGTTTTTGAGCGGTCACTTTTTTGGCACAGCCCTCGGAGACAATCATGAAAGGCGTTTCAGCAGCTTAGAGCAAGGTAACAATGTAACAATTTCCAGGGCACGCAAAACCCTTCTGCTCGTTTTTTTTCGAACTCAGATTAAGCTAAGAAAGTAACATTCGACATTATTTGCAAAGCAAATAGACTTAGCTTTAACGTATCGACAAAGGGTTATTTAAAATTTCACGGTACCAAATGACCAAAGTGATCCGCAATAACTGCAAGGATAGAAACCACATGCATCCCACGCATAGATTTCATTCAGAAAAGCCACCATTATGGAAAAAATTCACTACGTACGGTCACTGGTTAATTTTAGAATTTCCACGAAAAAGTCCACAAGTGCTCTTTTTTTAATAGGTCGAGTTTGCTGTGGAAATAAGTTATTAGTAGGACAACTACTTATGACAGTATTGAAGGCACATTCAGCACTAAGAACTTGACGTTCCCGCCTTCGCAAACTTAAATTTCCTCCATTCATTAAATGAGCTGTGGTGGTCCTCTAACATAACTGACGATGAATTGTCACTGTCAATGGAGATACCCGAGATCAGTGGCGTATCTAGGAATTGTCTGTGGGGGGCGAACATACCGGGAAGTCTGGGACTTACGGTTTTTGCACCTTTAAAAAACTATTTTAACGCGTTTCTACCTTTCTACAGTGACCATTTTAACTTGCGTTTAAATGTCTTTCACCTTTTAAATAACATGAATAGCAAAGTTATTTTGATTTTCTAAGAGTACCTATACTTAGTATTCATAGATATGTGCCCTAACTCCTTACATAGCTTTTCTTAGGCCCGTTCACCCAGTAAAAAAGCAGTGGATATGACAAGGATAAAAGTGTGCTTTTTAACCTTTGGCAAGTAAGCCACGTAAAGTGAATTTAAATTTTAAATGTTATACAACAATTCTGCAGTTGAAAGTTAAATTTGTAATAATATATGCACCTCCTGAAGAGATTTTTCTATAAGATCTCATATCTCTTATTATTTTGAATTTTACTCAGTTATGATGTTTGAATATTTCATTTTGTGAGATCCTAGTATATAATTTATCAAAGAATTATATTGGCCTAGGCCCTTACTTATACTCTTAAGAAAGAATGAAAAACTGTGATAGTATATACATAGCTGAAGTACTTACAAAAATGATACATGTAGGTAGTACCTATATTCTACGTAAAATGAATACCAGTACTAAGTGAAACTGAAATATTAGGTTTTTTCAACAAAAAACCTAAACTGATTAAGTTTAAAGTTTAATTCGCCTTGATTTTGTTGCCATTTCATCAAGGATTTCTTCACAGGTGTATTTCTGTGTATATTTATAAAATATCTGTGTATGTACATATAGCAAAGATAACCCATATTTAACCTGGTCTCACTAGTTGTGTTTCTTAAATAATTCTTCAAAAATCTCATGAGTGGAGAAGGATCTTTCAGCGATGCACGAGGTCACTAATTTAATTGTCATTATTTTTAGTAATTAGTACCCAGAAGTGCACATTATCTTATCATAGTAGCTCAAAGCTTCACTATCATTAAGTTTTCTTGTGGATTTCTTCGGTTTCTTAAACAATTCTTCTCTCTCAAACTCTAATGTCTTCAATCTTTGGTGCCAAATTTTCAACTCCCCATTTAACTGACAGTTGTTTGTGGCATCAATCGCATTTACGTATAGATTGTACAAAGTTTTAACTTGGTCATTACGTTTTTCTTCTTTTCCATGCAGAAAAATCTCAAATGAAGATAGAATTTATTTGTAAAAGAGGAACAATTAATTTAATTGAGCAATAAAATGATCTATGAACGGGGTGAAAGAAGCTCTTCTAAAATATGTTTCTGGAGTGTCGTGAGGTGAATTTTCCCGTGCTGTTTAGCGGTTCAACATTTTAGGAACTTTGATCGGGAGACCTTCCTTAAGGTGGCTGGAGCGATTTTTGTTTATGTACAGATTTGCGTAAAACTTTGCATACGTGTCATTATTAGTAATATATATCAATAAAAGTGAAAAAAACTGCATGCTACCGATTTGGTTTCCTGGCAATTCAATGATATTTTAACAAGTACTCTTATGGTACACGGCATATTGTATATTTTGAAACGATTCGATTACTTATTTACAGATTTTCTCCTAAATGCGAAATAATAAGTTTCATATTATTATAATAGCTGCTAACAAATATCAAGGTATCATGCCGAGTAAGAAAATTGTATTTAGATACGATTTTCTCGAAAATTTCGAATTTCGCGCCGAAAATCCAAGTCAAAACAATGCTTTAATTAAGGCGAAAATTTGAAATACAACTCTTGCATCATATACATTACTGCATGTACGGTGATTTAAATTGTATAAACAGGTGTACTTGAGTGAAATGTGGTCCAAGAATATTTTTTTCGACTTACTTGAAAAGTTATTAGAATGTACCTTCAACGACTCACGATTACCGCCACCACCAGCCACCTTGAGACATATATTTCCAATGATCCCAAATATTCCTGAAAACTCTGCCTCAGCGTTGTCCCTGATTTTTTTGGATTTCATTAACAGTATTTTCAGCGTAGGTGACAGCACTGGACAAATCAATTTTCTCACTTTCTGAGTATCTAGTTAGGAGGCAAGGCGTGTGAAAATACTTACTTTACTTTACTTAATAAAAGGCAATGAGAAAATCACATTTGGAAATGGTTAAGTGGATCAAAGTTGCGTTAGATGTTAGAGTAAACAAGCCAATCTCTGTTTTTGATCCAACAAAAATGAAACTTCAATTTTCAAATTTTCATCTGGTTTCCAGGCTCTTTTTAACAATTTTCTCTTTCATCAGCATTCATCAGAAAAAATATGTTTTTAATTGCACGAAAACAGAAAAACGTTCTTTTTAAAGAAATTGCGGTCAAACCACACAGAGAGCAGGATAAATTCGGGTGAGAAAAGGGCATTTTTTGAGGCAATCCGACTCTTTTAAGGTCCCAATATTTGTAAGGCCCCAAGGTTAGGTTTCTGTTTCATAGGAGAAGAGAAGGGAGATGGGAGGGGTAAGATGTTTTGCGCTTCTGTTCCATTGTACTAAAACAAGTTACCTAGAAACTAAACTCTCGCCCTGCCGAATGAAAAAACCACAAAACAGCAGATAGCGCACCGCCCGCGCCCGACGCATGCGCGGAAGACCGCGGTACCGGGTCAGTCCAATGTATCTACGAAAGGGAGTTAAGTTACAGGTTCGTCAGCTCAACGGTATTCACATTGAAATCGAATATTACTCGAGACGTGTACTCAGAATGGTAGGTTTGTACCTACAGTAATCTGCTGGTGTTATGACTTTGAATATTTCTTATTTTCAAGGTAATTATGGACTATAAATCCTTTGGAACGTCGTACTAATGTTTTGTTCTGGGGGGGAGGGACCAGTCCCCCCCCCCCCCGTAAATATGTCCCTGCCCGGGATTGGTGCAGGAAGAATTCTTGCGGAAGAGAATATCCACATATCATCTCGGCGCACTGCACTGCATCCTTATGCGTAAAAGCTTTCAATCGCGTCCGCTCTCCTCGTCACTAGTACGCGCAGTCTTTCAAAACACACACATGAGCTTGCGTGACCAACATCCTGCTCGTCCCCGTACAGCGATCGCCCGGGGAACACGTTCGAATAATTCACTGGGACGTGATACGGCCGTGCAACTCGCATTGTGCTGCGCCTTCGCTTCAGGAAGGACTTCGACGTCCTCGTACCTAATGTCGAGGATACCGAGGTTGTGATGTCCCAACAAAGTCCAAACAAACAGACCCAACAAAAAAATAATACAAATTTTCGAATGCGACCATCGAGTCGGGGGATTGTGTATTAATGTATGACGGTGGCATTTCCAGGGAGAGAACAAAACTATTGGCAAACCAAAAATACTGGGAGCCAGGGTGTTGAAGTCAGCGCACATCATAGGATGATCAGAACACGAACGACGTTGAAAGGAGCGATGAGCGCTGGCGAAACGTTTAGTAACCCGCCGATAGGTAGGCCGATTCTGTGGGTGAACAATAGTCACGGCCGAATAATTTGTGTATAGTTATCGAATTCGTCCAAAATCACTATTTAAAAATTTAAGATTTTTATCACAGAGTAATTATAAACTTTACAATATCCATGTTTGAATCCTTTACGGAAAATCGACAAAAAAACAACTATCGCGGATGCTATTATCGACGGTCTTTTGTTTTGTTGCGCACGTAAACTCTGCTCCCGATTTATTAACAAGTGCGCGCGGGGTCTGAATCACGCAATGCAAGGCAAGTGCGCTCTTGTGTCAAGCGAAGTGATTAGCGCACTAAAGAGCGAGTGGGAAACTCACGTAGTATTTAAAGCGATTCATTCACAAAGATATCTCAATATCACCGCGCGATTGAATCCTTGCGATGCCTCGGCTCACTAGAAGTGATCATTCGTCGAGCTGCATTTCCCGGGTGAGAAACATTCAAAAGATTATGCACGGATCGGGTTTTAGGTGTTCCAATCGCTCAGACTGAAATGCGCTGTCTAGCCTTCGAAGGCCTTGATCCCAAGACAAATACAAAATCCATGCTCAAAAGGCTTAGGGTTGCAAACTCTTATTTATCTGAAAATGCGGACATCTGGGTCAAAAAATCAGTACTTTTGAGGACGTGGTTCCGTAAAATACCATTACCATACCCTACGCACCTATACTACTTAATGATTTTTGACTTTTTTGCTTACGAATCTCCAAATAGTAGAGGATTTTGGTTTATTAGATATCCAAATTCCTCTGTCTGTATCACACTATCTACCCAAAGGCCTTAAAGGCCACAAAGTAACATCGGTGCCAGAGGGGGGGTTCAAACCCTCGATATTCGGGTAGATAGACCTGCACACTGCTATCAATCTACCGTCTATTTCTCTCACCATCTATGTGCCGCGGCTTTCCAATTTAACCAGCGATAAGTATCGGGAGGTTTCAAATTTACAAATATTTATGAAATTCAAATATTTATTGATTCCTGCCGGACATTCAATAAACGTCCGAGAACATACCCCGGGAAATGAGAATGGTTAACAGCCCTACCACCCGGGCGGGATTCGAACCTTCACCCTTTGGATTGCCTTGGCTGGCACGTAACCAACTTCGCAGGAGAAAAAACTCTATGGAATCGGCTGCGAAATACTTTTACAATTAGGTCAAACTAAAATCTGGAAAAAAATTCGCGGCTGTAGCACGGGACTCCATGGATAACCAATGGAATCATATCTTTTGAGTTTCAAGAACACACTCGCATGACTCCCGACCGTAATGACCCGCCCCGTGTCGCCGTGGAAACGCACTTAAATAATTATACAAACTGTTTGCGAGAGAGGATTAATGTTACTGGAGCGGTGGTCGTGAGTCATTGGGAGCACATTTTTAATAACTCTTCAAGTAAGTCGAAAAAACATTCTTGGACTACATTTCCCTTAAGGACATAAGTACATCTGTTTATACCGTGGAATTCACCATGCATATAGTGATGTGAATAATGCAAGAATTACATTTTAAATATTTCGCCTTTATTAAAGCATTGGTATGACTCGGATTTTCGGCGCGGATTTCGAAATTTAAGCGAAAATCATGTCTAAATACGCTTTTTTTTACTCGGAATGATTCCTTGATATTAGTTATCAAGTATTGTAATAAAAGGAATCGCATTATTTTGCGTTTAGGAGAATATCTTTTCATATGTAATCGAATTATTACGAAATATATCCCAGGTACCATAAGTATACGGCTTAAATAGCATTGAATTGTCAGGAAACCAAGTCGGTAACATGAAGTTTTCTTAATTTTTATTTATACTTAGGTAATACTAATAAGGACACGCATGTAAAGTTTTACAAAAATCTGTTTACAAACAAAAACCACCTTAAAACGAGATGATAACCGATGAGCGCTCATGGGGGGTTGAAGAGCACTGGCTCCCTATCCCAATGAATTCCTGAAGTGGTGGAAATGTTTCCTCGGTGAAATCCGGATCCCCATTTGGGTGTTCTGATGATTTGGGTGATCATGACCTTCGTCTTGTACAAATAATCTTTCCCTTACCGCCCTACCCACCTGTCCTAAATGCCAAAAATTTCCTCAGTCATCGGTTATCTCCACTTATAGCCGATCAGCAACACTTCCGCGCCAAAATAAAGCTCACATCACCGGAAAATTGGTACACCAATGAAAGGCAGGAAGAATGCACACATGTCCTGCACCATCGAAAAGAGAAAAGGTGCTTAAGGTCGATGGTGTCAAGGGGGTAATATTCCTCGTGAGCCACGAAAAGGACCTGAGCCGAGAAAAAAAACAAAGAAAAACAGATCGACCAATGTGATAATCAAGGAATCACAGTCGTAATTTTCCAAGGGGGGTTATTTAAAAAAACAAAGTGATTCGACGTGTTCATGTCACCCTCAGGTGGAGAGTCTTTACTTATTAATTTCTACAATCCCGAAAAACGACTCCATTAGCATTTTACATCGGGTGTTTCACCGAGTAGCGACAGACGTATTGAAACACCCAAGAGAGATGAAAAATCCACTCAGGCGGGACTCAAACTCGTGACCCTCGGATTAGCAGGCCATGGCATGACCCCGTCGCCATCGGGGGCGACAAGATGACGCGATAACGCCGTAAAGTGTAGCATTTTATTAAATAAAACCTGTGGGAAATTAAGACCGAGACTCATAGATTATCGAGATGAATTTCCACCACACCTCGCCTGGAAACGTCAATTTCAGATGCACCAAAAGTTTCCCGCAGTGGAATCGGTAAGCGACCGGCATCGCCGGGATTTTTCACGTCACAACATCGCCCACCGCACGAACTCACCACTAATGCACCAGAGGGTGGGACCGTGCAGAGCAGAGCAGCATGAACGCGTCGAGGCACGGATGCCTACGCGTTTGCGACGGTAAAGTGAGGCTCGTTTACGGATAATAATCACAGGAATGCGAGCTCGGCAGCCTCCGGTGACGAATCGCGCGACGCCAACTCCCTTTGACAGCGGCGCTGGGAGAGAGAGACAAGGAGGCGACGAGAGTGTGGCATGGGAGAAGAAACGGCTGGAGGAGATGATGGAAGAAAGTACATTCACATGATGAAGAAAGAACACGCGTCATGACGACGTCGGCCACCTTCTGCGTGTCAGTGGGCGAGAGAGAGGACTCTTAGCGGGAAGGAGAGCTTACAGAGAAGCGTCGAGAGGATCACAATGGCATTTCCTGCCTTGGTGGTTTAAAGAAGCACTTGGCGAGAGATGAAAAACTTGGGAGACGTCGTCGGGAGAGGAAAGCTTAGTAGCGGAGAGAGACTCACCTTGTTCCATTCGGGAAGCGCGGCACTTGAGTTTTTTCGTCCACAGCGGCGGACGGATTTTTGAGTGACAACGCACGCTCAGCCCTTTTGTTCTCGCCGTCCCATGTTCTGGATGGACGGAGGAGAGACCGGAGAGAGAGACACACACGCCAGATGATCTTATTTGCTACTCCTTCCCTCGAGCAATGCTGGCAATCAACTCTCGGCCTTTCCCTCCCCTTCCTCGGAGGGGAGGGGCGACTCGAGGGATTGGAAGTGGGGGGAGGTAAATGGGGGCGGAGGGGGAGGGGGGTGGGTGAAGGAGGGGAGGAGGAGGGGAGGGGCGGGCTTTGAAGGGACGCAACCGCTCGCTGGCCGCAACGGACGGGGGAGTGGGGGCAGTGCGGTCCGAAGGGATAGGTACAGATCGGCGCGAAATTTGATTTCGCAAGAATCTCGGCCTCACCTGGACTTGATTGATATTGGATTTCACGCGATTAAAACGTAAGTTACCGCACGACTCAACATATCAAAATGAAATGCACACACACACACTCATTCACGAGTCGAACGATAATGATAGAGACAACCTCAAGTGACTACCAAATCACTCCCTACGCATACATAATATAGCAATTCTTAACTATTATATTTCATCATTAAAGCAAATATTTTTATGGATGTCCGTTTTACAATAATTTTTAATCGATGCATAGTATAAAGTTGAATATTGTTTAATTGAAATGAACAACTAATAATAATAATCGGCTCCGGTTGAAACGAACATGGATGCGAAGGAGGTGGAAAAACGGACGACATATCAAGACCTACTTTTCGAACTTCGGCAAATGTATGTACCCTGGAAACTTGTAGTCCTCATCATAGGTGTGCTCGGTGAAGCTCGCTGCTAGACAGCATCAAGTGCATTCCGTCCTTCGTGGCACAGGCGGAATCACTAGTTGCACGCATGCAGAAGGCCGTCATCCTTGGGTCACTCCGTCTACTGCTGCGTACGCATGACCCGAAGCCCAAATGGAATGTACTGTAGATATTTCGATGACGAACGCAGCAAAACATAAATTCAAGTTGCCACTGCATTACTTCCTCAGCGCACCCTTATTACAATTATTTACCATATAACTTTATAATTATAATGTATATTTTAATAATATTATATTTTCAATGATAAATTATAAATATTTAGATAATTATAAGTTTTGAGAAAAAAAGACGCTTTTTCTTCAATTAATTAAGAAAATGTGATTTTGTGAAATGTGAAACTGTGATGATTCTCGGTGGGTTGATTAAGGCCATAATTGGCTCACTGAGTGAAATTTCTGTTGGTAGCAATGTTTTGGGACATTGGTATTTCCATGGTGATTTTTCTTCTAGTTATGGTGTCTATGCTCACTGATGCGGTCTGATTTGTTCAAGGAAAAACATTTTAATCAAATATTTCGGTTAAAAGCCCAAATCCGATCTTCTACAAACATTTACTGCATTTCCCTGAGGGGAAATTTCCACACAACTATTAATAGAATTCAACGCATAGTATTAGAATTTATAATTCACGATTGAAAGAAAACAAACTGATTTACATGAACGTGAGGCGATTTACTGATATTTCCATTTGAGGAAGGAAGACATTTGAGGAAAGAATGAATCAATCAATGCCTGGGGACTATGGCTTTATTTGAGATGGTCTACCAATGGATTTGGATGGATACAGAAAAACTGCCATCGACACATCTACTCATTTATTTATTTCAAAGTCTCCAAAAACGGCACAAAGGCTTCTTACATTGGTCGACAAGCAAATAAATAAATGGAAATTTTAACAATATATACCCTTAAAAATTTAAAACGTAACAGATAAATAGAAAAATACGTAGGAGAGAAATCTTGGGATTGGGTTTTATGGACAAGGAGATTGGATATATGGAGTCAACTCGGCAATATGTTTTCTGAGGACTGATTTGGAAACGGAGGGTGTGGAGAATAGGTCAAGGGAGGGTAACTGCGAGGCTAGGGAGTTGAAAGTTTTCGGGATACGGTAGAATAGGGAGCGCTGGGACATTGAGAGTCTGAATTTGGGAATGTCAAGAAGGGAGTTTTTGCGAAGGAAACGAGAAGGAACATGAAGAATTATTGTAAAAAAATTCACTTTCGGCATTGGCCTACAGGCACAGGTAGATTTAGAAGTTCATATTTTTAATAAATACTAGCAAGCAACACGAGTAGCTGAATTGCACTCGGATGAAGTATGCGCGAAAGTTTCAGCGCAATCAACTTGATATTGGCCAAGCCGTAGCCAGATATGTATAGCCGTGCGCAAACTGGGCATTAAAATTGTGTGATTCTGTAACGTGATGCATTGGTGTCAAATAAGCACTGTAGTACATGCATGAGATTAAGATGGCGGCTGAAATCAGCTAATGAGTAGATGTCTTTTGAAATCATGATGTGAGGACGCTCTCTGCCGCTGACTAGCGCCTTGGGTACCGGCCAGTCTTTAATTTCCCCGATTTTGGCCGGATCGACAGGCATCCCTTTCTCGGATACTATGTGGCCGAGGTAGTTAACTTTTCCCTTGAAGGCCGTATCACACTAAGGGTAGCGGCGGCTGTTCCGGTTTCGGTGGCGGATGCAGGTTGCGGGTTGGCCGATCACACTGCCTGTTGGCGCAGGAGGTGAGCGGGTGGACGTCTGCCGCTGTCGTCTGCTTATTTGCTGTTTTCGTCCAGTTGTACGCGATGAAATCGGGGTTTTTACAACAAGCGTTGTATAAGCGCTGGCAACCAATTGCATGTACATCAGCTGTATTACCATACAGCGCTGATTTGCCGCTTTGCACCAGTAGCTGGACATAAACAAATGGCGCGCCTTTCATTTGATAACCAAAACAACGTAGTCACGTGATGAATCAGACGCATACAATTGGCTACTGTTGCAGCCGCGCGGTTGAAAAATAGACCCGGGTCTATTCTCTCGGCGACCCGTGGGCTTGGCTGCTGAGCGATGATTGGTCGGGGGACAACCTGCAACCGCAACCCGCAATCGGATCAGCCGCGGCAACCCGTAGTGTGATACGGCCTTGAAGAGATGGCACCTCTTTGGATTGAATTTCAAGTTATCTCCGCGTAGACGTTGGAATGCGCGCTCCAAATTATCCAGGTGGTCTTTGAACCCTTTGCCAAGCACAACTATATCGTCGAGAAGATGTACCAGGCAAACCTCCCACGACAATCCATGGAGTACTTTTTACATCAGCCGCTGGAATGTCGCCGGGGCATTACACAGACCGAACGGCATCACCGTGAACTGCCACAGCCCAGTGCCGAAAGTGAATGCAGTCTTCTCCTTGTCTTTGGGCTCCAAACCGACTTGCCAATACCCACTCTTTAGATCGAGAGTCGAGAACATGATGCAACCTCCCAGCGCATCCAATGCGTCGTCGATACGAGGCAAGGGGTAGCTGTCCTTCTTCGTCACGTTATTGAACTGGCGGTAGTCCACACGGAACCGGGTTGGCCCATCCTTTTTCTTAACCAGCACCATGGTGCTGGGCTTCCCCTGTGCACTGGGGAAGCCCAGGGGCTACTAGAGGGTTCTATAACCCCGTCCCGCTCCATGTCCTTGATTATATGCTCTGCTTCCTCACAGGTTTGGACAGGGGTAATCTCCTAGGTGCTTGTCGGATTGGTTTGGCATCGCCCGTGTCAATACAATGGCGGACCACAGTCTTCCTTCCTCCGACTCCTATACTCTCCTCCTATACTCCGACTCCTTCTCCCTCGAAGACGTCTTGGTAGCGCTCAACTACGTTTCTTACCGCACCGCGTTGGTCAGCTGTTAGGTCACGGCTTGCTTCGTCTAGGATTTTGGCTAGCCCTTTCGGGAGCTCTCCCGGTATGTTCGTGACGCCACTTGCATGTCGTACTATGGATGCTACGCAAGGTGCAGCTTCCCAAGGGTATATTTTTTGACCGTCTCGGAATAGGGGTTCACGTTCATTAAACGAACCGAAAATCTCCCTCCAGCGCCGTTGATGAACCTATCCACCAATACCACTTTTACCTATCCAACAATGCCACTCGTCGTTCACAAATGGTTCCAACATAATGCATTGATCTTCAGTCGTCTCATCCTCCAAATTTGCCAATGCAATGGTCTCGCTGTGTCCCTTCAAGGTGGTCTCTTCTGCTAGAACCAACTGTGCTTAAAAATACGGAGATTTTAAGAGCTTCGGGTAAATAAATATTAAGATAAATGCCATTAAACATGCTGTTGTTAGGGAGAATTGTTGAGCAGTGTTGAGGTCAATTTAAGGGAAATTGAAGGTTTTCGTCTTGTCGCCAAGTTGTGTTTCATTTCACGAATCCCAAATTCGTAACAAATTGGTGTCAGAAGTGGGATTTTACGATTGTAAAATAAGTAAGTAATCAAGTGAAATGAAACACAACTTGGCGACAAAACGAAAACCTTCAATCTTCCATCTATTTACCTCAACTGTGCTCAACAACTCCCTAACAACCGCATGTTTAATTACATTAACTTTTTTTTATTGATTAATTAAGAAAAAAATTACATTTTATCTTAATATTAATTTACACGGATCTCTTAAAATCTTCGTAGGTGGCTTGTTACATTAATATCGCCTTAAAACACGTAAATGAAAGACTTCCGGCCAACATCGTCTATTTGGAGAGATAGCACATATGTGCAAAATACTATAAGAGTATGACTGAACGTTATCTTTCTTATTCCGGTATTCTTCCAGTTCTCACAAAGTCACAAGTTGAAGAAAAATTGATTTCATCAGACCCCTTTGTAGTCACCATAACCTAAGAGAAGAAAAAAAATATTCCAGAAACATTAATTGTGGTTTCTACGTTGCAATTTATAGCTTCATTTTCAAGGGCAAGAAGCCTAATTGGCCGTGACATATCTAGTTTTCAGCCGTTTTTTAATACCAAGGAGGTTAGAAAAGATATTTATTATTTATTTTATTTAAACCTCCTTGTTTAATACAATGAAACGAATACGCGTGTAACTTGTTTTCTCTCATATCACGTAAGCCATATTTGTATAATGTAGGTGTCATATTTCTAAAATGCAAAAAATAAGAAACTCATTTTCAAAGTTTTACGACACCCAGGTTTTGAATTAATGTGTTTATAAAGTAATGTTATCGCGTATTCCTTTTCCTTCTGCTAATTCCTTTAGCTGATTTATCGGTAATATTATTGAGAGAAACCTGTAGATAAACGCCCCATGACACTTTTGGTTCTTTGAAATTCAGAGGTACGAATATGAAAAAAAATGCGATACAACCGTCCTTAAAAAAGTGTTGATGGCTTTCTTAACAACTCGAGTGGTGTAATAACCGAGTCACAAGAATACTTCGCGTAAAAACACGCACTAGTCACTCAACTGACACAGCATTTCAAAATCAATGAATTTTCGATACCAGAAATGTTAGCAAATAAGCTGCGTCATCGACGTTGCCCTAAAATCAAGACGGATACTGAGAAAAAATATAATGCTAAAGCACAGAATCCTAAGGAACGAGCATTGCAATCTATGTTATTCTGGAAACATTTTGCGTGGAGAGATAGCCCGCTATAGCGGACAATGGTCGTTGAGGAGGGAAAAGTTTTTATGGGTAGATAACTGATATGTGCAAAAAGAAAATTTTAAGTGCCACGGGAAAATCGCTCCTATCTCTGAAAACAATGGGTTGTGGCATACAAGCTGCTTCTAACTTTATAGGTGGTCATTGTTCGAGCGGCTATGTGGGCGAATCTTACATCGCGCAAGCGTTTATTAAGTAACAGGTATGAATTGATTTTTCGAATGCGTTTCAGGATTTTTTTAACACACACGATCAACCACTCCACTTCATTTAAACGTATTTGTAGAGTACTCAAGCATGGAAGTGAAGCTTGAATAGTAGGTAACTGCCGAAGAGCAAAAAAGAGGAGATTGAAATGTGGTGTAATCGAAGAATGATGAAGAACGATTGGATGGAGAGGATGGATCACCAATGAAGAAGTCCTACGAAGAGCTGGAAAGAAACTATGAAAATGAAAACTGAAAATGAGAAGAGAGAATATGGAAAAGAAGATAATCAGACACTTTTTGCGACGTGGCAGACTCTTGAAAAAAATAAAAGTCGACTCAGCTGGATGCTGCTTTCCTTTAGTTTCTCATTACTATGTATCTGCTATTGCTCCCCTACATGGTCGATGTATGCCCCAACAAATCTTAAATCTCTGGAACACATTAGTCACTTCTTTCCAATTTTTGCTAAAAACAGAGTCTCTCATTTTCTCAACTTAACCTCCGATGCTGTCTTGTCTTCACTTTCGGTTTCTAATCCTAATAATAACTTCCTTGAGACTGATTTTTAAACTCATACGCAGCACTCTGAGCTCGGCCATTAACTGCCTTGACCTAATTTCTTTCATTAAATTCAGAATATCTACCAGACCAACCAGGACCCACTCATTGCTCCATATCCCTACTCCCAGATTATCACTCACCCTTATATTTCGCCGCCTATATAATTTTTCTGGATATTCTTCGTATCCATTAGTCCAGATCAACTCTTCACAGAGGAACGCGAAGAAGTCAGAAGACCGAACATGGGCGTACCCAGCGAGGGGCAGGGGGGGCCCCTAGAAGTAAAAAAATAGAACCTTGAAAGAAGACAAAGCGATTTTATAAAAAAATTGCGTCGAATCGTGTTCCTTGTCGTTGTAGGTCGGATGACAACATATCTTATTTCTGTACTTAGAAACTCTAAGAAGAAGCTGACAAATGGCACATTTGATAGCATAAAATTCCTCTACATAATCGAATTCATCTGAAATATGTTTCGCTGGTTCTGTAGTCCTGACAAAATGGCTGCATATCTCAGCCGGTGATTTCTTAACCTGGGGATTCTGAAGAACAAGAGAATGAATGAAGCAATGCGTGAAGGAGACTGTTGCGTTTTATGTTTAGTCGGAGCAGTGTGGAGGGATATACCATTTTATTAGTAATGATAACTTTTATATGAACCTCAGAGGATGAATCGGTGATCGTAGAACCGAGAGAGATCCAGAAGAGGTGGAAGGAGTATGTTGAAGAGCTGTATGGTAAAGAAATAAGGCCCTATAGGTTAGATATAGAAAGGGAAGACGATCTCGACAGAGATGGCATCGCACCAAGTATCCTAGATTGCGAAATCGAAAGAGCTCTACGATACATGAAAAGGAATAAGGCGGTGGGAATAGATGACATACCTGCAGAGTTTTTAAAGAGCATGGGGAAAAATGGAAGAGGAAAACTTTTTGCGCTTATTCGTAGGATTTATGAGGATGGAGTGTGGCCGGAAGACTTCGCGAAGACTGTACTAATTCCTATACCAAAGAAGAGTAAGGCAAAAACGTGCGAAGACTATAGGACAATAAGCTTAATATCCCACGCGGCCAAAGTAGTTCTGAGGATTCTAAACAGAAGGCTAGAGAAGAAGGCAAATGAATACCTGGGTGACGACCAGTTCGGTTTTAGGAGAGGGACGGGAACGCGAGACGCTATAGCGGTGATGAGGACGCTAGTAGAAAGAAACCTAGAGTATGGGCAGGATGTTTTTGCATGCTTCATAGATTTCGAGAAGGCGTTTGATCGGGTGGAATGGACGAAATTAATGAGAGTGTTGAAGAAATTAGGGGTCGATTGTAGGGACAGGCGTCTGATTCGAAATTTTTATATGAATCAGACTGCGCAGGTTAGGGTAGCCAATGGAGAATCGGGATGGGCCACGATAGGACGGGGAGTGCGGCAAGGGTGCCCACTATCGCCGTAGCTTTTTAACGAGTATTCAGAAGAAATGGTAAGGGAGGCATGGGGGGAGGAGGAGGTAGGAATAAAGGTAGGAGGAGAGCTGATAAAATCAGTGACATTTGCAGATGATCAAGCATTGGTTAGTCAGTCGGCCAAGGGGTTACAGTCAATGGTGAATGCATTAGAGGTGCAGTGCTAAAAGTATGGGATGAAGATCAATCACAAGAAAACGAAAGTAATGAGATTTTCTAGAAGTAAGAAGACGGGGCTGAATATAAGGGTGGGAGGGCAGAAGATAGAGCAGGTCGAGCAGTTTACGTATTTGGGTAGTATTTTGGAGGCGAATGGGTTTAGTGGTTAGGACATCAGATGCAGAATTGCGCTTGCTAAAGAAGCATTTTCGAAGGGAAGGGAATTGATGAGGGGGGGCCTGAGAAGAGACGTAAAGAAGAGGCTGGTGAAAACTTTAATATGGAGCGTGGCGCTATATGGGTCGGAAACTTGGTCATTGCGAAGGGAGGATGTGCGTAGACTTGAGGCGTTTGAGATGTGGGTTTGGGGAAGGATGGAGAAGGTTAGCTGGATGGCGAGAAAAACGGACGAGGAGGTATTGGATATGTTCGGAGAGGAGAGGAAGCTTGTGGCAGAGGTTCGGAGAAGGCAGAAGAGATGGATGGAGGAGGTTTTGAGAGGAGAGGGCATATTGAAAAGGGTGATAGAGGGGAGAACTCTGGGGAAGCGTGGAAGAGGAAGGAGGAGGATAGGAATTCTGGACGAAATAAGAGGAGGTAGAAGATATGAAGAATTGAAGAGGGATCTAATAACGGGCCATCCTTAGGAGGGAAAGCGAGACAATTTCTATGAGGTTGGGATACAGAATGGGAACTGTCCAAGAACCAACCAATCAGCTGGTAGAATACTTGAATTGGAGAGGATGCATCGGATACATCTGCATTCGAGTTTAGTGGGCAGCATTATGTTAAGAAAAATTAGCTGTTGTACTTACTTACTATAAGCATTATCTCTTTTTGTTCGTTGTTAATATCAACTAAACATTATAACGCAGCAATTACCCATAGCTCGTTGAATTACGTATTCGTCAATGCTTTCCATGTGCGAGTGTCGGTGCTGCTGTGTAGCGGCCGATCGTTTCGTGTAGCCACGGCAAGGGCGATAAGGGCGTATAACAAAGCGGGAAGGTTCACCGGAGTGACCTAGAGCGTTTCAGGGCCGATTTATTTGATGTATCGCATCATCAGCTACTCTAAGAGGCAAAGAATCGAGACATCGAACGACCTTGTCTGAGGGAATTTACGAATCGATTCTGGCGCCAAAAAAATGAATAATCACCAAGAGACGTGCCGTCGAAATGCAGTTTACACTTCGCCAGAAAATAAAAAAATAAACACATTAATTTGTTTATGTGGTGAAGTTATTAAGGAAAAGATGATAAATGATGCTTAGAATAGCTCAGCTTAGCTTAAATAGATATAGCTTATGCAATCTTAGCTGATGAAAAAGCGACCTTAGCAGAACACCTAACAATCGGCTTGCGTTTCTATGATGATATCCAAGGGAAAATTCGAGAAGAATTAGCTGGTATTGTGGAAATGATAGCACAAGATGCCCTATCAATCACCAGAGCAATCGAAAATTTGTTGTTACCAATAATCTTCCGTCAGAATATTGTATCGGATTTGGTTTTGACGGCTGTTCTACAATGGCAGGCAAAGAGGGTGGTGTACAGGCGATGTTAAGGAAAAAATATTCGCGAACATTATTTTTCCATTGCTCAAACCACAAACTCAATCTTGTGGTGAACGACACAAATGATGTACCGGGAATCAGAAACACTATTCCCACTGTAAAAGGATACTTTTTAAGTTTTTCAGGGAATCGACTGCTCGTAGGAATCAAGGACCTCCCAATCTATCGCGAATTTGCGAGACAAGATGGTCTGAAAAACACAAAACCATTCGAACATTCTCCCAAAATTACCCCGAGCTAGTCAAAGCCCTGGAAACACTGTCAATCGAGGGAAACTATGGCACAAGAAAAGCGGCGTACCTGCTGCATTCAGCAGTAACTAAACCTTCAATCTTCGCTGTCCTAGTTACCATTGCAAAATACTCGGCTGTATTAGAATCAGTGGTTAATGCCTTCCAAGCTAAGAGCATGGATCTGATAAAGGTAGGAGAACACATTACTGGAATCCTTGAAGTAATCGAAAAAGACCGTGAAGACGCATACAGAGTCTCTGTCGAATTACTTCAAAAAGCGTAAGACATTGCATTGGTATCGGTAATAGATATTTATGTTCCACGTCTTACTCATAAGCAAAACACCGAAGTAATCTTCCACTTGACTGTGGTAATGTCTACTGAAGGCGTTCACTATTTATATCATATCTGGATTATCTTGCATCATCATTAAAGAATCGATTTTTCCGAGAAAATACCCCAGCTTTTGCATTGACAAAACTACATCCTATGTATATGCCCAAAATGAGTGTCAGGGACTCTCAAAAGATCACATAAATCTTTAGAGGCTTTAATAAATTAGAAGATATAGGACCGAAGAGCTGGACCTATGGTATAACTTGCGGAAGAAGAAAAATTTAACCGAGGTCAAATTAAAAGATTATGAAGTCGTTGACCTTTTAAACGATACCAATGTTTTTTTTCCCTTCCTTGGTACAAACACTTAATTTTAATCGTAATCTCAACCACTACGGTGACTGTAGAACGGTCCTTTAGTACTCTATGAATAGTAATTACATGGCTTAGGAGCACTATGGGAGAGGAAAGAATGACTGGATTATGTCTGATGAGCGTGAATCGAAATTTTGTCAGAGAAAATCGTGAAATGGTCGAGAAGAAAGTCAGGGAAAATTTTTCACCAAATCCAAGAAAATTATTATTAGCCTAAAACGAAAATCTGAGTGGTTATGCTGATAAAAAGATGGAAGTAATGAAGTTTTAAGGTATTTGTAATGCTAATAAAACATTTTTTCCGAAACCTGTCATTTAATTTTGCTTTTACCCCCCCGACCGAACATGAGCTGCCACTACGGAACATAAAAACTGGTCATCACATCGGAATTCTGAGATTAAACTTTCCCGCAAATTCGTTTGCCAACCTTAACATTAAGATGAGTGGTGTGGAGCTTAGTGTGGTGGTAAGAGTATGCCTTCCCGCCCCGAGAGACAGTTGCTTAAGCAGAATCCGGATCCATACTTGGGTGCTATGTGGAGACCGCTTCAAGTGTAGTACCTCCTTCGTCCGTCTGGGGGGATATATTAAACTAGGGACCCCTTTGGAGCCTTTCGTTAAGACTTGGCCAATTCTGACTCCAAGTTTCTCTCTACCCGTCCTCCATGTCCCATATAATCCGCAGCTAAAACAGCCACCTAACCTCTCCTTAATGGCGGGAATGACCTCAGTAACAGGTAGTCTCCCAAAATAACCAACCAACCAACCATTAGAATTAATAAGCACGCCCTATATTTACACTGAACAGATTTAGGGGAATCTAAGAGGAGACTTACAGGAAAGACTGGTGAAAACTCTAAATCGGACCTTGGAGCTGTACGGGTGGAAGACTTGGTCAATGCAGGGAGAGGAACTACGTTTTCTGGAGGCTCTTCAGAGATGTAGGTTTGGAGAAGACTGGTAAGCTGGGTGGCGAGCAAGACGAGCGATTAGATGTGGTGGGAGAGGCAAGGATGTGGATTTAGGGAGACACGTCGAAGGAAAAAAGGTGAATGGAGGACGTTTTGCGAGGCGAGACTATGTTGAAGTGGTCGGGAGAAGGCTGGGGAAGCGTGGAAGAGGAAGGAAGAGGATAGGAATCCTGGGCGATACAGAGAAATGCAGAGCAGTGGTGGATTAAGGTCGTTGTTTGGGGGGTTGCTACTTCCCGGGGGGACATGGAATGACCACCAGTTTTCCCATTGTACAGGAATTACGGGGGGAACGCACCCCCTTAATCCGCTCCTGATGCAGAGGTAGTGAGGAATATATACGAGAGACATTTCGGCGACTCATCTATGGGAGGGAAAGTGAGATGTTCCAGACATTGGGACGTCATGATAAGGACTGTCCGAAAACCTACCAATCAGCTGGTAGAACCCCAAAAGAATATTCACAGTATTATTAGACTTAGACGGCACAGACGGTTGATGTAGTACATACGTGTGCAGACCCTAACGATCAGCAGAGGGCGAGAGTCAGAGTGGACGGTAGGGTCGTCTCGGAAGAATTGAGTTACGGCCTTCACGAGGGCAGCAGGGGGGACGGAGGTGAGAGCACTTATTTCAAAAGCCCCCGTAAGTGTAATTAGTATTCGACTCTCTTAGCGCGGCCGCCACCGGTAAGACACTTCACGCGTGAGAGTCAGTCAGTCGTGACGAGCGCTTTTATGAACGGGGGCGTCACGATCGCTTCCGGCACACGTAGGAGAGCCTTGGGCGTAGGAGGCGGACTGTTCCCCGACCCGCGCTTATTCTAGAAGCTTACACAGCGTGTTAGTACCTTAGCCTACGGCTACAGTGGGCAACATATATATGAGTGCATACGCCTGCCACATTCTACATAAAATTTAACAAAATCTGGGCGCGTGCCTCCTCTTAAATTTTAGCTCTGTTCTTAAGGAGAAGGATGTAATAAGGATATACTAATAATATAATAAGTAATAATATAAATAAATAAGTGCAGCTAATATCCATTGCATAAAGAACAATGAATATAATGATAACATTTTTATATGTTTTAATAGAATATCATAAAGTTTAATTCAATCGTCGTTTTCTAGGCGTGCCACCAACGAATCTTTCGCGTTGGTATCACCTGGTGGAACGGGGGGCCATATGTGGCCGATCGCTGCTCTACGGGGAAAACGTTTCAGATTCCGGTGTGTCACGACACGCGGAGAATCAAGCGGAGAAATGCGTATTGCGTGAGGATTGCTGCCTGCCGAGCAACTCGCGAAATACCAAGTACGATCGCGATGAAAAAGGTCGGCTTAGCGAAAGGTGGCTAGAGAGTGCTGCTTCACGGGTTCGACCTCCGGCGGTGAATGAACATTTACATTGGCTATCCGATTCCATCCTTTATCCCCACTTGTTATGAGGAGAGAGAACATTAACTACATACATTAAACCGCCCTCGAAAGAGACGCGATCAAGCCAATACCGGCGTCAGACTTCTGATATCCTCTACCCCTCCTTTCACGGCTACCCTAACATCTTCTCACTTGGTCCGTGGCGCTGATTCGTGCAAAACTCCCATCATTTATAACATCAAAACTACTCGTATTCTATTCATAAACGGATAGACAACATGACAGAGGGAATGTACACGGTGTCAGACTTAAGTACCCTAAAACACATAAGCAAAGTGTACATTACCTATTTAATATAATTTACTATCAAACTGGACAGTCACACTGAAAGAGGTTGGAAAAGGAATGGGGAATAAAAAAGCAGCCGAAGCAGTCTCAAACTTCACAAGATCGCGAGAAGGAGAAGGGACGTAGAAGAAATCAAGACAAGAAAAGAAAAGGAGGAGAGGAGAAAAGAAAAAAGAAGTGGAAGGAATGGTGAGAATGCTGAGAAGGAGGAAGAAGAAAGAAGACACCTTTGTGATAGAAATACTAAGAAGAAAATATCAATTGTAAAGCAAGCAAAGAAAATCGCAAGACACCCGATGAAGAAGTCAAAGGAGAAAACCAAATAAATTTTGTAAATAATAATACACTTTGAAAAATTAAATGTAATGAAAAAACATTGAAACTTGAACTGCACTAGTAAAAATGAACCAATTGTTAAAAAAAGTAAAATGTAGGAAATTGGGGGTTTAATAATAGGTACCCCAATTACTTTTGTAATTGAAACAATAAAGAGGAACTCAGCCCTACCCTTGTAAGGGAAGACGAAGTGGGAGGGAATTGGTGTTCCAATTCTCTCCCTTTTAATAAAATAAAAATTATATATAATATATTTAATTAAAACAATTATAAATTAAAATAACAATTAGTCATAATATAAATTAATAATAATAAATCATAAGGGGAAGGTGAAACCTAGTTAATTTAATTTCCTATGCGTCCAGACTTTAGGGACACCTTGTAACTCGACATATATTTTTTATTCTCTTTCTTTTGGGATGAAATTTCTTCGGGACAACATTTGAAACTCTAATACTAGTCGTGCAGAGTCCGTGGATGCACTAGGTGCAAAATAATGTGACTACCATGTTCAGTGATACTTTGGAAAATTTCCGCTCCCGTACATTTTTACCACATTCACTCAATAATATTTAATACATCGTAGTTATGTTGAACGAGACATTTGGTGTCAACTACAAGCTTTTGCAGTGGAGTAATACGCATTGATGAACAATACTTAAATGAGCTCTCTCTATCCGTTTCTTCCAGTACCAAACGAATCGCTGTTCCCCGACAACTCACTCCGTGAGGTGAGCCGTGACGTCATCATCCTGCCCGTATACAGGTTGGGGAAAATTACGATGGCTACCAATAGAACATGTAGCGGCTAAGAACATTTACTTACTCTCCCTCCCTTAAGGAGGTTCCGCCGCGACTGTGTGAGTCAAAACAAATACTAAATTCCACATTTTTGATATTTTGTCCAAAAAATCCTGCTTTTGCTGATGAAATGCGTTACCCCCAAAAGTAAGGTAAAACATTAAGTAAGGTAAGGTAAGATTATTCCACGAATGTATTTTTAATGAGCACTTTTTTCCAGCCATAGGAGCCGACTGCAGCGCCATTTCCTACGAATTACCGCATTTTGACTTCAATTACGGCATCAATTCTTCAATAACTAGAAAAATAAGGTCGTAAGATGCCTGTATTTTATTTTTATTCGATTTCTCTGGATTATTTCCTCCTTATAAATAGTTTTCCGCAAAAATGGCATTTGTATTTTACGGAAAAAGACTATTTTTCCTCGTGTTTCTCTCATTCCCCTATTGAACACCAAGTAATTTCAAGTTCAATTATAGAATAAAATAGCGTGGAAAGGTATTGTTTGGTTGTTCACATCAGATAGAGGACAAAGTTTTCTAAAAGTAGACAGAATATGAATAAAATGACATTTAAGTCATTTTACGGTGGAACCACTTTAATCCCTTTGAGAATAACCGGAGAGCATAAAAAATGGTCGGGATCGCTAATAAAAAGTGTGGACTACGCAAAGTTTAATTCTTAAGGCCTGGTTACACGGTACATTAGAATGTACAAGAAAATGTGTGAATGTCTGAATGTCAGAATGAACGCGAAAATTCACCGTGTAACCACACGAAAATGTACGATTGTATGAATGTCTGAACAGAAAATAGAACCGGTTCTAATTTCGTTCAGACAATCGTACAAGTTGACCTCATTACAGAGACATCTGGTGGAAGACAACGAAAATGACCCATTCACATTTTCACAAGCCGATTGACAAGTAAATGTGTCGTATCCATGGCAAAAAAAATGGTTTAAATAACGCGCCTACGGTTTAAAATGACGAAAAACAAACGAAAACACTTAATGCTCATCAGAAAATGTACGAAAATCTGTCCGAAAAAATGTACCGTGTAGCCACGTATTAATTGATCTTGCCCATGAGAATGTACAAGAATCTGTACATGAAACCATTCACAAAAATGTACAGAAACTTGTACATTCTCATGTACCGTGTAACCAGGCCTTTAATCAATGTCTGAAATATTCCTCAAAGTAAACTGCCAAACCACTCAAGTTTTCTTACTTCTTTTAAAGAGGAAAATGGGTTTGGTGGTAAGGGCTAGGGAATGGGGTAAGGTATAAAAATCATCGCGTCTTCCGAGGAGGCAGTGCAAAGACGAGGGGCTTGATGAAGGGAATCGGGAGTTAACACTTAAAGGAAATGATTCCTTGGAACTCCAGCGAGGGTCATTGAAGATGTTGGAAATATCTAATCTCGACAGTTCACTACGTTTTGTCTATACGTAGTTCTTTTGTTTTCTTTACTGAGTATCCATCGCTGTGTGAATGATTGTAGTTGTTGAGTTGTTTGATTGTATTTTATATGAGTCTAAAATATATCACATCTTTCACTTGTGCTATCAGTTTATTTAATTAAATACCCTTGAATTGACAAGTAATTTACAACAGAAGAGAACCCTGGTGTGGTTCCGAAACTTAGTTCTGTAGGGATGCGTATATGTTGGAGGATTTTATACATTATTAGAGGCGTGAGAATAAATGGAGAAAATATGTCCAATCCAGAGAGGGAGAGACGATGAAATATATACGTACAAGGTGTGTGCGATAAGAGAGTAATGGGAGAACAGAGGAGTGGCGAGTAAGAAGTCGGAAAGTAGGAGTCCGAAGAAGTAAACGGAGGACTTGTTAAAAAAAAATATAGCGGATTTTTGGTACTCTGCCGTTATCCGGTACACCAATGATTTTTTCTTTGCTTTTTATTCTTTTTTTCAGTTGTTTGGTGGTTACCATGAACATTTTTACATTACCGCGCACCGAGGAAAAGGCTGTTGAGTTCCTCCAAGAGAAGGGTATCTTGCCGACCGAACGAACGTGTCCGAATAGCCACAAATGAAGCTTTACTTTAGCGACGGCATCTACTGGATCTGTAACGTCAAAACTTGCCGCAAGAAGGTAAGAATGCGCGTCGGAAACTGGTTTGTAGGTTCACGCTTGTCATTTGTTACGGCTGTCCGATTCTTTTATTGCTCTTTATTTAAGAAGCAGCAAGGCACTAAGCGTGAGTTTTTGGATTCTTTGACTGAATTTATGTGGCGCAAGGAAGTTGGCGATACTGATGTTTTTGAAGCTTTGTTGGAAGCAATTGCGGCGTTCTGGCCTCCGGAAACACAAACTTAATGTTAATTTTTTGTTTGAGTCGTTTGAATAAATAAGTTTGATCAATTTTTGAGTTTCTTTCATTGGTGTACCGCATAACGGAAAAGTACCGGATTTTTTTAAGGTGATGAGAATATGAAGTTAGTGGGGAAGAATAACGAAAATAATGGAAATCTTATATGACGATGAGGGAGGTGGAATAAATGAGAGCATGAAGAGGGAAATGACGTTAGCTAATCAAAGTATTGTGAGAAAGAAATGCTTTTGGATGACGTGACTATGTCGGAGGATAATTTCTGGCAGAGACAGTTAAAAAGTATTCATGGAGTGGTTGAATAGCAGTTATGATGAGATTTCGGTATAAATTTATCAATACTTGATTCCAGCATTCAGCATTGAAAGAAAAAGCCGCACTTAAAGCACTATACAACCACAACGAAGATCAGCATACCACATAAGTTCTCTCACGTATAGTAATACATTCAAGGTAAAGGTGGTATAGAGGTGAAATTCTATGAACAGGTTCACTTCAAATCATTTCCAATGTATGATAAAAGTATGACTTTGATGGCGACTATTCACAAAAAGATCGATATAAGCACTATTTGATTGCCCTGAAATATCTTTCATTCCGATTAGCTTAATTTTTTTAAATCAGTCGAACGAAAATTATTTTTCGGTAATGCAAATTCAGTAAAATCTCTACGAATTAAGGAAAATGAAGAGATACATGTAATTCAAACGGAGGCATTATGCAGTGCTTATTGTGTGACCCCCGTCGCAGAAACACAAATTCGCGCAGAAATAATGTCCGGTTCTTGCAATCCCTTCCTCACTCCTTACCGTAAACATCACCATTACTCTGGGACGTCAAACTACGCGATTTTATGCAGCGTTTCTTTCACAGCAATGTATTTTTGTATTAAGAACCTTTTGATCTGAGTTTAATGTCCCAGTTGAAAAGCATGATACAAGTGCTTATGCAGACGAGAATTCCATTTCAGTTAATAGCTTCTTTTGTTTAGACACTCGGAGAAAATGATGTGAGGTAATTGTTAAGTTGCACATTATTTACACTAATCAACTCCGGAAAGCCGCCAACCGCAAGTTGACCTCAAATATTTTTCATTGATGACGAATCGGGCAGTTGACAGTTCACTAGGAGTTTAATATTCCTCGCTGATGTGTCACCATCGCCCAAGAAAAACAAACTTTCCTTTGTCAGTTTTAGAGAAGAAGGTTTACAAAACTCGACTGCGAAAACTTAACGATCGTGCATGTCCCCTGTTATTTGGCGTCATTTGTGGATGCAACCAGTCAAAAGAATCCCTTTCCATGATCAAATTCAACTCCCAAAGATTAAATTTCAATGAGCTTACTAATGAATTCTGTGATTATACGGGGGTAATGTTATTTTTTTTAAATAGTATCCTCAATTCTTAGCAGTTCACCTGAAGCTTGTTATAGCATACAAGGTCAGAGTCTAAATAATTCAATTAGTCGGCATGAACTCGGTGAAATTTAGATATATAATTTTAAAAATTGGGTTACATTCCGATTTTACACTGTAATTAGTTCGGAAAATACCAAGAGGTTAACTCTTTGGTTAGTCTTAAAAAGCTTCAAGAAGCTCAGCGTCCAAAACGCAAAAAGTTACAATTACTTAACAATTGATGTTTTCCCGGGGAATGAAAAATGTTAATTGTGTCCTCGTGATTCCCACCGGGTTAGGTAATTGGGCAATTACCTAACTCGGTGGGAATACCGAGAACACCAAACATAAAAATAGGTACGTCTTTTCTCCCTGAAATTTCAATCAAACAATAGCTTTTGAAGCTTGGTTGCGATATTTTTTAAGTTATCTAATATTTTGGTCCTATCTATACGTTCTTTGAGAATTAAGGCATAAAAAATCATTCGTCTGGACTGGGATGATTTTTGACAATGAATTTAAACAATTAAGGCATAATTTTCTGTTCTTATCCGGTTTATCGTTTGAACAAGCGATATTTTGATTGTACTTCATGACCATTTACAGTAACAATGCACCATTGATCCTCATAATGATGAAACTCATATTCTAAAGGTACAAGTGAAACCTATTTAATAAAAATATATGAAATGCCAATTGCCCTAACTTCAACATGTAAATCCTAGTAATATTAGTTACTGCCAACATGCCTTGGGAACAGCAAGTTCTAGGCATAAAGAATAAGGTCAATTCTAACACAGTTTAACGTTTGAGGCTTAACTTTGTGGAACCACGAGATTGCAAAATAAAACGTTGCGCTGTACATTCCGCGTTGTGGTATGTATGTACATACAACGCGACGTTTTATTTCCAAGATCAATTCTACTTTTTATTTATTTAGACAACTGAGGCACACAACTGGGAAGGATGTTCCATTGAATCTCTACTAAGGTGACTTCTACCCTAGGGTTCTAAACAGTATTTTGTCCTGGGGCTCTTCCCATTCCATGTATCAGCTGTATCACTTATTCTCCCTCCAGAAAAGAATTGTCATAATTATTACCCATCAGCATTTTAGATCCCCATGCAAACCAATCTTCTACTCCTTGAAAATTCTCCCACTCTCCTGTGTACACATCTTTATTGAAATATGTGGAAAAAAATCTCCAAAATTTCTCCACCATCTCTGGCCTACATATGATTACGACACAAGAAGGAAAAATGACCTTCATTGCTCATCAATTAGAACAGAAAAGTTAAAATCTGGTCCTCATAACATATGGGAATGAAGACTCTTTTTAACCAGCTGCCTTCGAAATTTAAAAAATTAAATAGTCAGTGCATCAAGACCCAACTGAAACAGATTCTATTGCATAAACTTTATTATTCTTTAGGAGAATATCTGAGCGATATGTCCATTAAATGACTAAACCGAATAAAGATATTTTTTTAGTATTTACATTTTGTGTGTAAGATTATGTATCCTTTGTTTACAGTTACCGTTTGTCTTCTGTCTTTTTGATATAATTTTATTTGTGATTTTAAATGTATTTACTATCATAACTGACGTGCACAATATCTAATAGAGTGCTTTCTGTATTTAAACAACAGGGCAAATAAATTTATAAATTTATTATTATTCGATATCACACAATTGCAAACTCATGTTCTGAAAGCTCCTCGTCACATACAATTAGACCTATTTGGTCTAATTGGCAAGTTAGGAGCATTACAGGTTGTTAGGGGTATTAACATGAACCGATAATCTTGTTAATTCGTGTTAATACCCCTGAATATCCATTTACAAACGGGAACTTTTCCATGCATACGAAATTCTTTGAAAACTCCTACGAAGGAGTTTCAACCTCAAGGAGAGAAACCTGAACTCGACTGGTGTGACTTTCGAGATGAGCTTCACCCTTATTGCCAAATTAAACCCATTTATCACTGCCCCCCTACACAGAGAAAATCCCCACACCGCCCGTTGAGGATTACAACTAATAAAGGGAAGGATGGATTAAGGAGGTTCCGCCGCGACTGTGCGAGTCAAAACAAATACGAAATTCCACATTTGTTATATTTAAAAAAAAATCATGCTTTCACTGATGCAATGCGTTACCTATAGAAGCCAAAAAGTTAGGTACAAAATATGCAGATTATTCCGCCAATGTATTTTAAATTAGCACTTTTTTCCAGCCCTAGGAGCCGACCTCAGCGCCATTTCCTACGAATTACCGCATTTTGACTTCAATTACGGCATTAATTCTTCAATAACTAGAAAAATAAGTTGGTAAGATGCTTGTATTTTACTTTTATTCAATTTCTCTGGATTATTTCCTTCTTAGAGAGAATTTTCCACGAAAATGGCATTTGTATTTTATGGAAAAATACTATTTTTCCCCGTGTTTCTCTCTTTCCCCCATTGAACACCATGTAATTTCAAGTAATAAAATATAGAATAAAATAGCGTGGAAAGGTATTATTTTGTTGTTGAGATCAGATAGAGGAGAACTTTTTCTACAAGTAGACAGAATATGAATAAAATGACATTTAAGTCATTTTACGGTGGAACCACCTAGCGTTTAGCAGGTAAGAGAATGGAGAAGAGATCTGTACAAAACCAATCTTTGCATTGATGACTGCTAATGAGGATTATTAAGGGTTAGAACGCCTTCACCCAAAGAAAGACCACAGTACAACACCAAAAACATTATGAAGATAATAGTTGGTTACGGTGCTACGTTATCTGGTTATTACGCGGAAGCTTTCTGTACGAACAGAGTAACAAAAAGAGCGTAAGAACGGCGATCTTCCCTGTGCATCGTGATCATACGTGTGGGCTTGAATGCGAAAGGTGGACAACGAAAGTGTTGCGAAATGCGACGCTGGTCGTGGCCAATCGCGAGTGTGTTTATCATTTCGTTACCATCCGGTGCTCTCGACCACCGAGTACCCATTTGGCGCGAGGGTGTTAACTATTCAGCGACCGCGAGAACTCTCATCTGCGCTCGCATCCGTGACAATGAAGAATAACAAAAGGGATCGCACCGCGCATATCTCCTCCAGGTGCAAACATTTGCTCTCCATTCGCGTCTAATTGCGCTGAACCTGCTCTCAGGGTAATTGTTCGCCAATTAGTAAAAAGACACTGTGGGTGCATGGTTCGTGGCTTAGCTTTTCCGGTTGCTTACACACAGATATCGAATAAAATGGTTTTTTTACCTGAGTGTATCGAGACCAAAAGCACGCTGCTTTGCAAGGCAACTGACAAGAAAAAATTTCCCGAAAAAGTTCTTTGAGGGAACAGAAGATGTTGCCTTGATGAAGACAAAGAATCCCATTTAATCCCAAAGAATAAGAATATCCACTATTTAACCAGTGGTTAGTTATTGAACCGTTAAATTAATTTATATTGTCGGCTATTTAATATTCCGACATGATTTCCTGTGTAGGAAAAGATGCATTTACGTAGTCTTTCTTAAGTTTGTACGTGAAAACAAAATAGGCCAGAAATAAAAGCAATTTTCAAGTAGGCGAGACAATATTGATAGTTGGAGAAAAAGATCTATCAGAGTGCAGAGTAGGTATGCATGCGCTTACTCTATGATCAGAGGAGCTTCAGATTGTTTATTTTGCGCGTGCGATTGAAATTAGGTGTGGAGACATTGCCATTAGTTGCAATTTTCACCCGCCATCTATGAGGATGGCGGGGAACTTCTGATTAAAACCAATTGGAGTTCAAATCCCCGATGGCTTGTAAATATTTTTAAACCAATTATCAAGCTATTTTTGGAAATAATCAAATACTGAAGTTACTTTTTTAGCTTACCTTATGCTGGTTATCGCCTAAGTATCCAATTAAAGCTGAATTTCAGCCTTCTGCGGTAAAGTCAGTATTTGCTTGGTATATCCATTAATTAATTGATTAGAAAATATTAACCAGAAGGAATTATTTGCTGATTCATACTATTGTAAAGCTACGATACAAAGGTTTTATTTTGAACTTTATTCACTCTAATTTCATTGCGTAAAGATTTTCAGTAACTCCAATTCCAGTCACTAGCTAGTCTCGGCTTTATAAGTTATAAATTGCCAATCATCGCTTCCGGCGAAACTGGAGATATGGAACTGCAGAAAATGCGGTCAAATGATTTCCGATATCTATCAAAACAAAACGCTATCCGTGAACTACTGAAGCAGATAAAGTTATCGAGGTAGTCTGGCGATGATAAAAATATTACTTTACCGCTTAGCTGTATTACCAACGATAGAGAGATGCTGTCTCCCATAGACGTATTCGATAATCATAAGCCTACCGATAGTGACTAATCAGACACGGAGGAGTTTTGTTCATGAAATCAGCACATCATGTCAAATTTTCGCACGACGTATGAGCCCACTACGTGTCTTTCGATGCTAATATGGAGGTATTCCTGCTAAAATAAAATCATTTCTTCTAAAAATAACTCTTTTTCACACTGCCATTCCCCATTACTCTCCTTGAACTACAACCTTGACGTGTTGGAAGGGCTTGTATGCTCCAATGACCCCTAGAGCTGGACTGGCAGGAGCAATTATTATTGCATCTGGTAGGGCCACCCATGCCAGATAGGTAGAAGGGTAGGAGACAGACGAAAGGTAGTTCCGTGATGGTGTCACGTTAAAAACACCGTTGAGTGGCGTGGGAATACCTCTCAACTATCACTTCCCAGGATATGAAAGTCATTCAAAGAGAATTGAATCCTGGCAACTACGGGACGCCGCCCACTAGGGCGGGTGTCGTGCCCGGCAGCGGGGGAGGCAAGGCCACCGCGGTCGTCCTCACACGAAATCCTTTCACAGCATCATCATCAGAGGATACAAGGAATAGGAGGGAGAAAAAGAAGAAAAAGAGAAAGGGGAGGAGGAAAACAGTGGTGAAAATAGGAACTTGGAACGTAAGGACAATGATGAGGGCCGGGAAGCTTGAGAATCTTAAAAACAGGAAATGAGAGGGGGAAAATAGATGCTTTGGGGCTGAACGAGGTGAGATGGAAGGATAGCGGAGACTATTGGAGTGATAGTTGTAGGGTAATCTATATTGTGGGGGAGACGAGATTCAACGTGGGGTAGGCATCGTACTGAACACAAAATTGGGACTGAGGGTGATAAACATTGAACAGGTGAGAGACAGGATACTAGTGATAGAAATAAAAGCACACCCGACGAATTTCGTACTGGTCCAGGTATACATGCCTACAAAGCAACCACAGGGAGGAAGAGGTGGACGAGGTGTACGAGCAACTAGAAGAAATATTTAGAGAAGTGCCGGGAAAGAAACACCTGATAGCAATGGGCGATGGGACACTATGCAGGCGTTGGCCAGTCGGTCATCGAAAGGATTGAAAACTTTAGTTGATGCATTGGGAAAGCAGTGCGAGAAATACGGGATGAAGATTAATCATAACAAAACAAAAGTAAAGAGATTCTCTGGAACAAAGAAAGCTGGTCATAAGAGTAGGAAGTCACGAACTCGAGCAATTAGAACAATTTAATTACTTAAGTAGTACGCTAGAAGAAACAGGGCATAGTAGCAAATACATTAGAAGGAGAATAGCGCTAGCGAAGGAAGCGTTCGATAATAGAAGGGAGTTGATGACGGGGACCTTCAGTAAGGAAGTAAAAAAGAGACTTGAAGAGCTTGATATGGAGTCTGGCGTTGTATGGGGCAGAAACGTGGACCTTGAGAAAGGAAGACGAAAATAAGTTGAAGGCGTTCGAGATGTGGGTGTGGAGGAGTGAGAAGGTGCGTTGGACAGAAAAGAAGACAAATGAGGAAGTGCTTGACATGGTGGGTGAGGGGAGGAAACTTGTGGATGAGATTAGGGGAATGCAGGGTAGGTAGCTGGAAGGGGTAATGAGGGACGATGGTTTGCTGAAGGCCTTGATGGACGGGACGAAGAAAGGTAGGACTTACGCTGATATGAAGAAAGAATTACTAGGGGTAGATAGGGCACTGCACGTGTAAGAGTCTGTTGGATTTTCTCTGACTTTCATCATAACCTACCCCTAACCGGTAGATTACTCATATGATTATTATTCTCCATTAAACAATAGTTACTTCATTTTTACTTGGCGGGGCATTCGCAGCATCAACTCCAGTGCTGGATTTACGTGTAAGTTACACAAGCTATAGCTTAGGGCCCCCACTTTCTTGGGGGCCCCACAAAAAAATGATAGGAACATGATAGTCTGACACATCAGGATCCTTAAATGGTAAAATTTAACGATCGCGTCCAATCAGCATTCTCTAATGTAGAAGCAATTTTGAGATTGTTTCTTAGTATGATGGTTGTAAATTGTCCTGGAGAAAGATCTTTTGCTCAGCTGAAGAGGATAAAAAATGAATTTAGAACAACAATGACTCAAGATAAATTATGTTCCCTCAGTCTCATGTGCATAGAAAGTGACAAACTACGCAGGTTATCATTTGATGATGTCATCAGTGACTTTGCTCTGGCAAAGGCAAGAAAGAATATTTTAGTTAACATACTTCCTTAATCCTTATAATATGTTTCAAGATATTACATAATAAGCCTTTGTAAATTGTGCTTTTTAAAAGAACTTTTGTTTCTTTTTACCAGAGTTTGCATTTTTAAGTTTGTTATGAATAAAAATGATTTTAAATTAAATATTTATGATTTCACTCTCTCTACATATAGACTTCTTAATTGTATTTTAGTTTAACCCTGTAGGTATCCGAAAATCATATTTGGCACTGACATAGAATATCTGGACTTAAAAAGGGCCTTAATATCTTAGGGCCTATCAAGTCTAAATCCGGCCCTGATCAACTCTAAAAGTTGATCGATCCTTACTGAGCCCAAAAAGACATGTACGGTTCAGAGAGTCCGGGTTGGAGGCTTTGTTCCTTTCCAAAAGTTCACCAGAGGTTTTTTATGAGGGTCTAGTCACCAATAAAATCCCATCTCTTTGGTTTTCAATGTGATGTTCCGAGGATTCACCAATATTTGCACCGTGCACCTTCCAGTTCGTAGCAAAGTGCCTTGGCAATTGGGACGCCACTCTGCTCCTTGTTGATAAATGTATCAACAAAACAAAAATACGATTTTAAACAGAAAATTCCATGCATCCCACACCTTGGGAAGAACACGAAGGGACGCTTATAATTGAGCAGAGAATGACCCTCCCGAATTGCGGACTTTCTTTTTCCAAAATATTTGCCGTAGAATTTGAAAATAGCGATAAAATTTAAACGGGACAAGCTATAATTACCTACCTACTGGGATCACACACAGCATTGCACCAAAGGGATGAAATTTGACATGAAAATAACATTGGACTTGACCGGGATTCGAACCCTTATCTCTCATTTGCCGGTCAGCCGGTGTAACTAGCTAACACACCTGAAGGGCAATTTGGAGAACCGGGTTCAAATTCCGGTAAAGTAAAATAATTTTTCCATTTTGAATTTCATCCCTTATGAAGCACGTCTTTGCACCCGTGCTCGTGACTGCGTATATCATATATATCATTACAGAAAGGTCTTTTTCTGTCATTCCGTATATGCTCCGTTAATACTGCACCTACAGTGATAAATGAGGTATCATTTTAAACGTTGAATCACCGGCTTCTGACGAAAAATACAATCTCAATCTCAAATTTCACTATTTAACCATTAATTTGACTTAAAAGTATCGATAAACTCTCTTGCCCGTATAGTATCATAGAGTAAGGTATAGTATTCATATGTTTTGTATATTTTTGCAAGAAAACAAGTATAAATAAAGTACTTTAGATACACCTTCTTCTCTATTTAAAACCCAATTACACCGTTTCCTTAAAATACTTATTCCCTGATCAATCAATCAATCAATCAGTTTATTTGTCATTAAATGATATAAACCACAATAGACATTGTCAAGTAATGGCAATTGGAAAGAAAAAAATATATACATACATTTACTTGCAAAACTAAAAAGGAAGAACATTTTAAAACAAATTGATACATAAAACTATGTACAAGTCAGGTATTACAATATATTGCAATTATCGAAGTCCCCAGACATGTATTCTTCTATTGAATACAGGGGTTTCCTGCATAACTATCTCTGGGCCATGTTTTTAAAATTATTTGAATTTTTTAATTTCGCATCCCTTGGCAGTATGTTGTATCCCTTAATAGCCATGTTTTTAAAATTATTTTTGGTCTTTGACAGTCTATAGTATGGTGTATCCAGGTCTTCTTGATGCCTGGTGTGGTGTGTGTGTGTACATCAGACCTACGCGTCAAAGTTGTTAGGTTTGGCAAATTTTAGTAGCTCATATATATAGAGAGATTACACTGTCATAATTCCTGATTGAAGGAAGAAAGGCTTGCAGTGATCATTATGCTTTAAATTGAATATTGTCCGTATGACTTTCTTTTGTAACAACGAGCACCTTACTTGCCTTGGGAGCATTACCCCACAATATAATACCGTAACAGATGTGACTCTGAAAAAATGCATAATACACATTCATCAATACTGTCATTGATACAATAGGCTTTAGTTTTCTGAGAAGATACAAAACTCTACTGATTTTATTACATAGTTTATCAATGTGGGTATCCCAAGACAGCCTCTGGTCTAGGTGAAAACCCAGAACATTGACTGAATCTATTTCGTTATATGTTTCTTTTAGTGCGAAGGTAAATTTTATTCGAAGGTGAATATATTGATAGCGTTAAAGTGCGAAATTTTCGCACGGGTTACCTAGTACACCATATTACTTGTGCATTCTGCAGTGATGTGGAAATCGACACTGCATTTTGCTTGAGAAACATAATAAAAAGCTTTAGGAAATGAGAGGCACACATAATTGATTCCACGGGAAGAGGATACCTTTTTAAGACCTTGATCAGTCGTGGTTCATTTGAATGTGTACCAGGCATTCGGAAATGCGAAGGACACGAGATTAAATGACTGCAGCAGCATCGCACCTATCTTTGAGCGCTTCTCTCGCCTCCTATGCGAATGGTCTGAAGTGTCGCAGGACCGAGACACAGCTCCCCCACAGCAGCGGACGTCACTTCGCTAAACACGGCGACTCGATTGACGAATCCCTCCCGTGAACAGATTCCGCACACTTAAAGGGCTACACACGCTCCCCCTAAACAAGCAAAAGCATTTGGAAGCGCATCAAAAATGCTCGACCCAGACGTGGGTGTCTGCTTCCGCGACCTACGTGTATAGAGGCGTGCTACCGCGTCCAACGGCGTAAACTGAGAAATTTGGGAGGATCACTCCCGGTAAGTGTGTTGACGTCTTGATCGACGCGAGGAATTCATCGGCCGTCACATCGACTTTTTCCCGTCATAATGAAAACCGTGCTATTGCGAAATGCACACCATCGCAGTGCCTTAAAATTGAAAATCTCGTTGGAAGTCATTTAGGAGAAGATAGCAAGTGAAATGAATTAGTAGATGGTTCATCCATATGTATGAGTTGTGGATCTTACAGATCTCATAATAAACCTCGATAATATTTTATTTTTGGTTACGCTAGTCTCTGGAGAGCATTGTTAGTATTTATTAAAGCTCGTCAGCAATAATTTAATGTTGAACGTCAGAAATCAATTATTTGACTACACAGAATATTGCCGATGACCGCAGTGCTTGTTTTTAAAATTCTACTTTAGGGAAGAAAGGCCCAACTCTCAAGGCCCGCTAAATCACTCAAGCAACTCCCGTTGAAAAATCTCTAGATTCCGTACGTGCTCACTTTCGAATACTTAGGACGTAAATTATAGTAATTGAAAATTTTACATTAAGAGATAAAATATGGCCTGACTCTGATGAGTGGTTAGTTACAAAAGGCAGAGCTCTTCATGATTAGAAGTTCATTGTAATATTTGTTTTCATGATAGACCCGAGTTTCACTTCCGTAGGAAAAGCAGTGGCAAAGGAGAAGATGCAATTAGGAAGGTGTATCTAAGAAGTGCTTTCAGCAATACCAGGAAATGTATGGTTAGAGACAAATGGGTCATTAAATATATGAGTCAATAGCTCCGTTAAAAGGAAAGATAAAAGTAGAGTATTTTGTATTTGTTTGGTCATTATTTTGAGAAAGGACGAGTCGAATAGTGAATCAGATATCAGATATGGTAAATGTTGTGAGAGGTAGGTAAAAGAGATAGATAAAATGATAAATATAATACTTTTTATGTATTATAAGCTATAACTTTTAACTTACAAGCTTGAAGCTATATATTCCACATATTCTATAAAATGACTTAGATACGATAATATTATGGCGGAGCGGTGAATGCTAATATGAGTCTTGTGCTGTAATAAGATTTTAACATTACATTTTTAAAGTTATTTATGTAAATAATGCCTGCGATCCCAAGTACTAAATAATGTATGGACTGTATGTTTCTTTTTTTTTCGGGTGTACCCCGCGTACTATGACCAGGTGTGAAACCTGACGTTTCGTGGCCGTTGCTGGCCACTTTATCAAAGGGAATGAGGTATCTGATGAGTTGGTGGAGTTTATATAGGGGTTTCAAGGAGGGCAAAGGATGGGAAGGGGAGGAGTGGAAGGAGTAGTCATTGCATCTTTATTCCGCTTCAAAGCAGGGTCCCACGTGTGGCTGAGTTGGAGGCCACAGTCCCTATTGAAATTTAGATGGCATTTTCTTATCTCCAAAGCTTCTCGGATCAGCCGGGGCTTGAAGTTTTTCACTTTGGCGATTATCTTTGTTTGTCTGAGGTTTTAACCAAGAATTAAAGTATGGAGTTTCCTCTTTCCCTGTACCAATTTTGTGACTGTAGTGCACCTTATTATGCTATCAGCGAGTCGTATATCTCATGTTGACATTTGTATTTTTGTGACTGGCTGTTTTGGCATGCAATTATCGCAAGTAGTCCTTCGGTCGAAAGCTATCATTATTGTAGCACATGTTATTCTACTCTGTGATTTCTTATTCAACCGGCAGTAATGGCCTGGGAGCTCCCATTGACTGTTGTTAAAGTTTGTAGTGGCATAGAAAAATGTTAATATCGGTCTCAGTTGAAATGATACGAACAGAAATAATTTTACTGTCTTTATAATTTTTGAGGATTGGCTATTTAGTAAACACCTGAGGTTTTTGTGGGCAATGAAAAGTTTATGAATTAATTTCCCTGAAGATGACCCCATTTACGTGATGTTTCACGGGGCGAGATTGGACTTGTTGATTTTTACTTAAGTTTGCCATTGTGATACACGAGAGAGGTATGCTCTTTTTAATTCAACCCTAGCATATTTTTTCATAGATAAGCTTGGGAAATTATAAAATTACAGTCAAGATTTTTGTAGTGTTCGTCTTCCCTATAAGTAGGAATAAGCGATGGGAAACATGCCTTTGTGCTGGAAAATTGTATTACGGAGTATGAAATTATTATATTGTATATTATAATGTTATTCTGTGGCCAGTAGCAATTAAAATACGTTCAATTCATTATGGGAAATAATCCCCAACTGAAGGGCAGATAGACGCGATAGTTCTCTCATCGTAAATATATCGGTCTCCATTGAAATGATGCAGAAACAATTTTACTGCCTTTATAATTGTTAATTAATGTATATATTATTAATATACATTTATTTATATATTCGAAGAGGTTATTTATAACAGTTGAATGGAGGACATCCTAACAACAGTTTATGATATGAAAATGAATGTAGAGAAGACCGAAGTACTTAAGGTTAGCAAGCATGGGGGACAAGCTAAAGTGTATTTAAGGGACAGGCGAATAGAGAATGTAGAGGAGTTTACCTACCTGGGAAGCAAAATAACAGCTGATGGAAGGAGCAAAAGAGACTTAGTAAGTAGAGTTCACCAGGCAAAGAAAGAGTTTTATCAAAAAGGGAAACTCCTAACATCCAGAAATGTCGGCCTAGACTAAGAAAAAGCCTCCTTCAAACTTATGTGTGGAGCATATTTTTATATGGCAGAGAGACCTGGACGTTGGGCAAGGCAGAAGAGAGGATGGTGGAAGCATTCCAGATGTGGTGTTTTAGGAGGATGTTAAAGATTCCCTGGGTGGACAAAATCAGTAACGAGGAGGTTCTCAGACGTGTGGGGGAGTCTCCTTGTCTGCTGAAATTACTGAAAAAGAGAAGAAATATCTGGGGGGCTATTCTCTATCTCGAAGCTACCGATGAAGCTACCAGAATTGGCTTCCAACCGTATTCCCTAACTCGCGGGAGCTTTCCCAAGAAGGTAATAGGAAGTGGAGAGAGGTTTGGCGAAAGGCGGGTATGAGAATCGTTTTAAACCAAATCCGCGGAAACTTCATTTCTGGTGACGTCATTCTTAGAACCAATGGGAAAGTTCGTCTCAATGTTTTTCCGTGGATAAAACTGGTGAAACCTGTTTTAAGGCCGTTTTAGACGCTGAAGATGTACGTGCATCGTGTTTAGCGAAAAATTCCACGCATTAAAAATTATGCGAGCAAAATTCTAAAATGTTTTATTTTTGCTCACATAATCTCGTGAATACGGACGCACAACGTCCATATTGGCTGTTTTGATCACTTGAAATAAGTTTGTTCGTAAATATATTTGGGAATTAGGGTTAATGTCGATGATATGGTTCAATATGATTCGTGCTATTTGCTTTCGTCGATTACTCGCTGCTTCAAATCATTTAAATAATATACGAAGATGAAACTTTCAAAAGAAATGCGAAGGTGATACATGCTACCACGGCCCACATTATGAGCTGGAATCACGTTACTCACCGAAGGTAAATATGGCTTTCCGTTACTCCAGTTAATATCTTTGTTTGTGAAAAAATCCCGATAATGGCGAAAATGACGAAGTAACCCAGTGAAAGTGCAAGGAATGCGCATTTAATAAATGTAAGAAATATACCTGTGAGTTGGATAATTATAGATAGATAAGCGTAATAAAATTACCAATATTTAAGCAGGGTATTCGGAGGCCGCGCTTCGTAAGGCTACAGTGGGAGCTTATTGGGGCTACGGAAGTAGCTTCGTGACATTTACAGAATATGGGTGGGAGCCTAATTGCTACCGGTAGCTTCTGCTTGCTCTTTCTCCGGTATCTTCCATGATAGAGAATACCGATGGGAGCAAGTAGCTTATTGAAGCATCTTTTCGCCAGAAAGCTCCGATGCTTCGAGTTAGAGAATAAGCCCCCTGGATCGGGCTCCAACTAAGGCACGAAACATTTCCGGCCACCATCTTAGAAGGCACTGTGGAGGGAACCAACTGCCGGGTCTGGCCCAGGTTGGAGTTTATGGGGCAAATCATGAAGGAGTTAGACTGCTCCACACATGTGCAGTTGAAAAGAATGGCACAAGACCGTAGCGTATGGAGAACTGCCGCCAACCAACCTTTGGGTTGAGAACTTAAGAAGAAGATAATTGTTTAAGATTAGCTATTACGTAAACAACTAAGGTTTTAGTGGGTAATGACAACGTAATGCATTATTTTGGAGAACCCAATTTAAGTGAATTTTTACCATTTTCATGGGGTGAAATTGTACTTGTTTGAGTTGATTTTTACTTAAGTTTACCATTACGATTCGTCAAAGCGATAGACGTTTGAATAAATATAGCGTGCTGTTAAATTAAACCCTCGTATACTTGTGCGTACGTATATGTTTGGAAATATCTTTGCTTTTAGCGGAGTCACAGTCTAAACTATCGTGGTCAATGTCCGCTTTCGTCACACCAGCCTGAATGTCTTTTTCACCCAGTTAAAACTAACGTATTGCCATGAAATCCATGTCACTCATCATGCCAAGTATGCGCATTTATAAAAACTTTTCACTCTGCGAATTAACCCATTTCTCTTGAAATAGTAATGTGTCAAGCCGGAGAAGTGCCATTTTCCCTCTCCGCCGTACGTGAGCTAGGGTCGAGCTATTGAGAATAGCCCGGTATCAAAGGCCGAGCTATAATAGTTCGATCCTCACCGGTGCTATTCGCCGTTCAGAATACCGAATAGCCACCGCGCTGTTGTCATCTTTAGAATAGCCACTTCCTGTGGCTATTTCAACATTCAGAATACCGAATAGCCACTGGGTCTCCAGAATCGTGAAAATAGCCACTTTTCGCGCTATTCTGACGAATAGCTCGGCCTTATTTTCATTCAGAATAGGCCTCTTGGCCCGCTTTCATTGAGCACATGGCGTATTTGTACTACGTAAATGTAAGCGTTAATGGAGGTGGAAGATACAGCGAATAGCTCACTTTATTTGAGATTGATAATCCATTTACGGAATAGTATTTCCTCAGGCTAATATTTAATTCCACGGATATTATTTTGATTTGTTGTGTGCACTCTCACTAAGCACATGGCGTGTTTGCACTACGTGAATGTATGCATGAATTAATGTAGGTAAAAGATACAGCGAATAGTTCACTTTATTTGAGATTGATTATAGATACGTATGTGAAATAGTATTTCCTCTGGCTAAAATTTAGTTGTACGGATATTACATGGATTTGTTAGGTGCACTCACAAAGCACACGGCGCAATTGCACTTGTGAATGTATGGATAAAAGAATGTGGAAGTTACAGTGTATGCTTCAATTTATTCGGCATTAATCATAAATTTGTGAAATAGTATTTTTCCGGTATTGTGTAGAACGAATAATATATAAATTTAGTGGGTTCACAATGAGGAAGCACATTAAAGTAATCGATGTAGTACGTCCACTTTATTTAAAAATGCACTACACGTGTTTCAGCTTTATACTAAGCCATCTCCAGGTATCTAGCACATGCATGGCGCAGTTTTTACTGCCTATTAAATGCCACAATACTTGGAGGTGGAAGGTAGTCGCATGCTCTTTTTATTCGAGATTAATCATACTTTTGTGAAATTTTATTTCTTTCTGCATTAAGAGATAGACAAATAGTACATAAATGTACTTAGTGCGCTCAATTCCGAAGCACATGGCGCGTTTCATTACGTAAATATAGGCAAGTACATGTGAAGGAAGATACATCCAATAGTACTCCACTTTATTCGAGATTAATCATACATTTGTGAAATAGAATCTTCTGGCATTCTGAGTTAGATGTATATTACATAATTTGTTGGGCACTCAAGAAGCACAATGCGGGTTTGAACTATGTAAATTTAAGCGTGAATTGAGGTGGAAGGCAGCGAAAATCTCACTTTATTTGAGCCTGGTCATACATTTACGAAATAGTATTTCCTCTGGCTAAAAACTAAGTTTAAGTAACTTTCAGTGAGAGTGACAATTATACAATTTAGAATAGTTTGCTGTTTGAATTTGATCATAGCATTGTATTTTCATGGGTAGGTATACCTCTTTCATGGGTAAGTATACATCATATTTTGTTACCACGCAAACTCTTCATTCAGTCTTTTGATGTGGATGATTGGATTCTAGACGTTGCTCTGTGGGCATAGAAGGTGATGAGGGTGTTTCGCAATAGGCATTGGTTGCTGCTGCAGTTACGTTTAACATTATGCTATAAGTTGATCTCTTCATATGCTGTATTTGTTTCGTGAAGTAACTTAGTGATGTTATCAATTTTCTGATGTTTTTTGCTCTGGTTTTTACTGGTGTAAATAAGATTTGGTTAAAATTATTTTATGTTGGTTTTTTATGAACTGACCACTGCTTTTGTTTAGAGCTGATGCTTTTGTATCTCTCTTTTCCTTGGTAGCCTAACGTGATCTGCTGCAACTCCAAACTTCGAACAAAAATGGGTGACCATGAAGATTGCTGTTGAGATCTCAGTGTGACGGGAGGTGTGAATAAGATAATGAAGGGGATATGTCATTTTCTGTCACTTCATTTCTACAATATGTATAAAGTGTTCTGTTAATCTCTACTGTTTTCTAACATGGATTAAATTATTTATTGAGAGCATGAAAACTGGTTATCTTCACTGCCTTGTGATAATCTCCTTAATATCCATTGGTTAATGTGTGAACTCCTGCCATGGCATATCATGTGTGGTGTAGATCAGTTTTAGGTTATAATGGATGGTGTTTTAGGTTAAAGAATATATAATGTTCTTGTGCAGTTCAGTTTTTCCCGGCGATTTTCCAATGGCCGTAGGTAGACTATTGATTTGTTCACGCCGAGGTGCCACTAGTTGCGCTATTTTGTCGAATATTTCTAAATGTAAATTTCGGAGCTGAATTGCACATATTAGGCCTGTCGGCATGTAAAACCTCTTTTCGGCCGATCAAGGATCCCAAAATTAGCTTCGAAAGTCTCCCAAGGGGGTTGATTGAAAATCCAGAAAATACGCTGAAAATTAAAAAATATTGTAGTTAATGCCATATAGGTATGGGATTGGGCAATTTACAGTGACTCCGTAAAATATTCGAAAGAAAAAACATTGATCGAACTGGAATACGAACCCGCGACAAATTTCGTGTATTATTGGTCCATCGCCTCTAACCGTTCGGCCACGGCTTCTGATGACAAGTTCTCGCATTGGAAAGGATTTATACAGAGGGAAATTCTTTATTTGCGTTTTTATCTTGAACTCGGGACCAAATGGAAGAAAGCCGTGACACTTTGTCCGCATTCTCTCCATAGTTTCAGAATATAATTGCGTCATTTGGATCCCGAATCCCTCCTTCCTCCCTCCCCCTCCTTCGAGGCAGCCCACTCCGATTCTTTTCACCAACTCAATGTTATTTTTCATTGCAAAAGCCTGTGACGTCAATAATGTTTGCATGCCTCACATTAAGGTTGCCCCAGTCGCGGCGCGCAATTCGATTTTTCGAAACAATTTTTCTTAGGTACTACGAATGGTAAATGTGGTGAATAACACAATACAAAGCAAGTTATCACTGTAAAATTTTAATTTTTACTTAAACATCAAAATCAGACTATATAGGAACACTGGAAACTATTGTTGAAACGAGTACTGACAAATACTGAGTAAAGAACTTTTGATGAAATTGGTTTACTAAAATGTGAAAATATTTGTAATGGGAGTAACGTGAAAATATTTTAAATGGCATTAACGACGATGGAAACACAATTTCTAATGATACAAAAGAAAAAAAAACTGTTTAAAAAAAATAAAAAAATATCTTCCACAGCAGAGAATCGAACCTCAAACCTTGCGTCTTTGATTCCTCCACGTTGCCTCTAGTCCACCACACACTTATAAATCGCGAGCTGTCTTAAGGGTATTTGTAGTTTTTCATCATGCCTGACTTAAAACGATTGGTCGGTAGTACTATTCTTGCGATGGTTATAATTAAACCTTAATCGGTCGAAATGCACATCTGTGAGCAATAAAGGGTAGTATTGCAAGTCAGCAAATTGCATTCCAAGCCCGCGCGCAACATGATTTGGCGAGGTTGGAGGTGGCGAGACGAGGCAGATGGGCCATTGCGGGCATAGATGGTTTGAAATAATAATTTTAAAACAAAATTTTAATACCTAAATGTTCACGAAATGGATTTAAATATTTCAATCAAGAAACTATTAACATTATTGTTTGAAAGTAATAATTAATAAAGTCTCGGGTCGCGCTTCAGCTATAGGTGGCGCTGTTATGCAATTAGAAATAATTTTGAATACCAGTTGGATGCCCATGCTTTTCACTCTCGTCGCCCGCCTGCTTGCAGTCGCGTACGTCGTCAGCTGGAGGTTTGACGTCCAGGGGTGCGATGACTTCACTGTAGGAAATGGACTTCCCATGGACGAAGTGTTCCGACAGCAGATGGTGACCAGGGGATCCGTTGTGAATGAATAAGTTGTGAGTGGCCATTATGACCTATAAATTGCAATTACTTGCCTCACTAATGGATTGCACTAATTTAATGCGTTAGCTGTATGCGATTTAGATGGCCACGCTTACGTCTATCCCTGATTAGAAATCCCTCTGTATTTTAGTGATCAAACTCAATAATTGGGTTACGATGATTATATGTACAATATAGTGTCGTTCCTCGAAAACATTGGAATAAATTGTTTTGGAGCAGTTTACGAGGTTTGACGTGATGTTCAACGAGTGATTGATGCTTTGCCCTATTCATTTGACTCGTGTTCTCGTCTCCTTTTCTGCGAACATTTGATTGCATGATTGCGTTGTCTAAGTGGGTAGTGGTATATTATTCGTTTATTAATCAAGTTATCCATCAAAGAAACCCAGAAAAACGGTCTTGAACGTTATTTGTAGTTAATTTACTAGCGATTCGAGTAATAGGTGGTTTTGCAATTTCTGCGGAGAATTTCAGGCTCAACTTATTAAACTAAACGGTCGTTGAGCTCTTAGCGAGTTTAAAGTCAACCAGAATTTGGTGCCCACCTCCTAGGCTCAATTTATATTTGTATCCCCGTATGCAGTACTTTTTACCTCTCCCCCCTCCCACAAATTTCCTGAAATCTCCCATTAGGTACACCAAATTATAATTATGACGCACTTTTCGTCATGACCCCCTTATGCGACCATCTGTCCTGAAACCTTTTTATAGTGGTTGCATGAAAGTGTGTGGCAGATATTTCTACTTATTTTTTTTAAATTTTTTGTGCCGAAGACAAGTATAATTTGTAGAAGAAATTATTTTTTCCAAGCTGTCAATGTCGCATTTTGTTTCATCCATCTCATGTGTACGACTTAGTATCTGCAAACTGAACGCAGAGCAAAAGGGCAGCTTGTTCATATGTGAAAATTGATTCAATCGATAGTTAGTGTTGGTGGAGTTCCCTCATCTGGGTCCCAAGGCTAAGGCCCGGCCCCGCCGTGATGGTGAAAAAATATTTTTACTACAACGTTGAACTGGTGAATGGGTTTGATGAGCAGGGAGGGGAGGCACCGGAATACTCTCTCGCCCGGCTAAAATTTTGTTTTAGCCGGCCCTACCTAGGCACGTAGACCTTCTGGACCATTGTGCCGTCCATTTTGAGTTTTTACCTCTGGAGGCCTACCTACATGCTTTCTATGGGGAAATCCGTGATGTCCTTTGATTTGCGTGGGAGGTGCATTCTAAGGTATTTCCTTACCTTGACGTTAGGGTGCTTAGACCTCTTGTTGGTCCATTGTGCCATCTACTTCATTGAGTTTTAACCATGGCGACCCTTATCCTTCCCGAAGCCTAGAAAGTCTCCAATGGGTACTTACCACGTCGTTTGGTCCTGCAATCAGTGGCGGATACAGAAAAAACTCAAGGGGGGGGGGGGGGGGGGCGCAAGTTATCGCGACGATTGTAGCTTTCAAACTGACGCGACTCTGCTTCCCTTATATATGTAGCTCGGTTGTTTCGAGAACATTCGGTGCCAGAATGTTCGCTTCCAGACTTTTAAGGAGTGTGAACAAATACAAACAGTAGAATATTCGTGACTTTTCTCGAACAAATGCCAGACAGAATAACGTATCGAGATCACTAGAATGGCCGCGACTTTTCTCGTAGGTTAGCTATCTAGTATGTGCCAGACAGAAACGTATAAAATACGATGACGCAGACGCGCGCGCGTGCTACATAAGAAAGTACAACTACTCGATAACTCGACTCAGAGTCGACTGGCGAAAGAAACGAACGAATAGCGTGCGGGCTGACTGGCGGGGGCGGCGCGAGCGGCAATGCGGGCGGCCCTGCAAGGGGGGGGGCGCGCGCCCCCCGCGCCCCCCATATGTATCCGCCACTGCCTGCAATTGGCATACTCTGGCACCTAATCCAGAGGTCTAGTGATTGATAGATATTCATATAGTGGTAGTAGTAAGGGGAGAATTCTTCCGGAACGCTCCCAATTTATTTTCACAAATAACATTTTTACATTTGAGGGTTCCTTTAAATTTTTCCTTATTTCATATGTTTTAATCTTTTTTGTCTTATTTTAATGTTTTAGTATAAAATTTCAAAAAAAGTTTTTCTTCTGCTTGTTTCTGCTTCTAGGCAGCTCCTCCCCGCTCCATTGTCCCTTCGGCTCAGCTGTTCTCCGGATACTCACTCATAATCACCCACTGTTTCTTCGTCCCCCTGCCTTGGCTGAAGTCCATCTACTTCATACCCCTAGGCTGTCCTCCGGCTGCTCTCTACTCCTTGGCTGCCTGCTTCTCATCGGCTGTTCACTGCTCCTCAGCTGGTCCTCTCCTCTCCAACGCCATTATGGGATGGGGGTTCTTCATCCTCTTCGCACCATCTACTCTCTTCAATTCCTTCTGTGTGAAGATGATTCCTTGCTCAGTATTGACCGGTTAACAGTTCCACTATTGCTCTTAAGATTAATTAATTTGCTTTATTTAATGAGCGGAGGTTTTTTGCATGACCAAATTTTGGTCCATCAATTAATCTCCTTGCATGCATCAAGCCTTGAATTGAGTGCCATATCTTGCTAAAAAAATTGCAATACTAGTAAGTTGTTTGGCTTTAGCTCACCCCTTGATCTCGGACTGCATGATTAAAGGTATATTGTTCACCGTTGGCTCTGTACCAAAGGGACAACTGTGAACTTCTCTTTTCTCTAGCTCATTTGTCATTTCATTTTCAGCAATGCCTTCATGTCCAGGTACCATAGTCTAATAGTAAGTCTGCAGCAGCATGCCCAGTTAAGTAACTCTCTATTTTATTTGTTTGTCGAATGTTTTATCAATTTGTCTGCGGACACGTGGTCAATGTGATAACAGTTGGGTAACAATGTCATAATGTTATCATCCAGCATTCGGTTATAAAAAGTATGAATTTGAAGACGTCATTTTCAAGTAATTAAGTGAAAGCATGTGCCTAATTTAATGGGAATATGCAGTCAGAAATACACATTGCAGGGAGCTTAGGTTTTAAAAGTTCTAGAATAATTGTTCCTGCTGCTTTGCATAAAAATATAAATGTTACCAAAGGCTGTCAAGAGGTCATCAGGGGTTCATCGATTCAAAAGACTTTGTCCATAGTAAAAAAAAATAAACTTGTGCAGAATTAGACTAATCTATTTAAAGGTTAATATTCATAATTTATCAAAAGACTTCCTTATTACTTTTCTAGAATCTAATTTAGTAATCAATAATGCATCGTGCTATTAACAGATAGTAGAAAATTATGAAGTAAGTATTTAACATAAAAATAATACAAAAATTCATAACTTCTACAAAGTGAAGCCTGCAAAAGTAAAGTTTAGCCTTTATAAATTTTGTGTAAGTATCGATTCTATGATCTTCATTTACCAATAGTTATCATAAACCCTCATCTCAAAGGGAATACATTTCAGTTAATTCCTATTTTTTTAGTGGTTAGACAACATAATTTAAAATATTTTGGGTTTAATTTTAAAAGAGTAAACATTACTATCGTGATCAAAACATTCTACTTTGGGTCGAGAAGAAAGAGCATATCACCTTCTTTCTTCTCTCCATCATGGAGTCACTACTATACCTAACTAAACTGCCTTCATCATCGAAATTTATGGACCATCCCTTAAGATATAATTTTCAATTTCTGTAAAAACTTTGCAACCACTGTGTCAAGTCATTTTCAACATTTTCAGGCCATCCGTTAACATTTAATGATGCAATTTTTTGTAAAACGTTGGAGCCATAAATTGTCAATTTAAAGATTACAAAGGGCTAGTTCAAAACATGTGTATGAAGACAGGTATGCAAGTAGGAGAAAAAAAAGAATTGGCAGCATGAAAGGTTGGGGATGAGGATCATTTAAAAAATCTCTGAATGATCAAGCAGCCGAAAGAAAAGCTGTTATGGATAACCTAGTCATGTTGTCTTACGACTGTGGCAGAAGCAGTCTGTTGTAAAGATCGCAATCTTTGTGGGAGCATATGGGTAATATTTTTCAAAATTCTCTTTGGATGCCTAATACTGCATATTTGGTTGAAACCCCAATTCCTAAGGCACTGTGGGAAAGTAGTGAGTAGCAACGACACTATTGTCAATTTATTTTTTCAACTCCATTTTATTCTATTTCAAATGCCAATCATTTCATGATTAAACATTTAGAAACTATTGAAACTAGATAATGAAAACTTTTATGGACTAGTTAATTTTCCCATTTCCATGAATGCGTACTGTTCAATAAAAATTAAGCAGGGTCATCATGGTGGCAAAAATATGACTAATAATTATAACAACGAAACAAAAAACTAACAACAAAAACAAAAAATATTTAAAATACTATGATTTATACTGATTTGGATTAGAATGTAATGAAAAGTAAACACTTGATTCATGATCATATGATAAAGCAAAAGTCAGAATGTTGGATTCTTCAGTCATGTAATTAATTCACTTCACCAGAAGGCATTGAACATGTTTACTGTTTAGTTATATTTAGAAGTGTCAACTGCACTATTATCTTGTATAGACTAAGATCGGTAATCCCTCAATTACCTCGAGAGGTACCTATTTATTATTCCCATGTAGCCCTAAGCGATTGCAGTGTATCAAGGATCTCTTGGGCTAGTTAAAATTAAGATCACTGGTATTCTACCAAACTAAGTCTTCTCGGCTTGCCATTTATTTTCTTTGCCGCAGGGATCGTTCTGTGATATTTTCTATGTAAAGATTAAAATTTATATAATCCCTATTAAAAACTTAATATCTTTCGTCCCCTTTGATATCATCGGAACTCACGATTCTTCTCATCCCTCTCTCAAGCTTACCAAACTTTCTTCGCCCTCTTCAGCATGTTGTTTTATCCCAGGTCCACACTTCCTCCAGCCACTTCTGAGCACTCCTTTGAATTTCTCCCTCAAACCTCCTTTCCTCTGACTTTTTTGAAGTTTCCTCTCGCATACAATTTTTGAAGCCTTAAAACATTCCTTCTTAAATATTAAATTTATTTTGAAACTCTTGAATTGGTTTTGTTTTTCAGCTGTTGCTAGAACCACTGCTCCATTTCTTAAGCCTGGGGCTGCCTTCTGCACCCCCTTCTTGATACATTTTGGTACTCTATGCAACACTTTAGTGGGGACTGTTAATTTGTCTATGTATCATTGAATAAACCAATCACCTGTTGGTAAGAGTAAAAAAGTTCAACATGTACAAAGTGAGAAATTGTTTCAAAGTATAAACTAAACTTAAGGTTGATGGAAGTTGCTCTTCAGGGAAGGTCAATTGACAATAAATTTTAAACCTTTAATTATGAGCCACTATCATATTCCAAATCTGAAGTCATTCTAACTCCAGAATCAAGTACTCAAATATGAAAATTCTTAAGACTCAAATATGAAAATTATCTTAGATAGCTGAGGAACTTAGTAGTGCCAGCTCTGCCTACCATGTTCGTGTGTACATGGTGCCCTTTTTTTACACTGGGTTACATTACATACTAAAGGACTATAAAAACAGTAATAATTGTCTTCATTTGTCGCTGACCACATTTTATTAAGTCATCAATAGTTGATCCCAGTGTAATTGGAAAGTGGAATATTTTGTAATAGGGGAGGTGGCTGACAAATAATGATTCAAGAGAGCCCCTACCTTAATTTGATCTCAGTTCTACAGCTGTATTATGTGGCCAAAAGTAATGAAAAACTCCAACAGTTGTCAAGTTTAAGCACCCAATGCAGTGAGGAACAAGGTGTGCAGAAAAATCTTTCTTTGCAAAAAAACATATCGCATTGCTTTCATGTCTGAATGATTGCATGCATATTTTTGTGGAAATATTTTCCCTCTTACTTTGCTCCTTGCCCCAAGTATGGTGCTTTGACATTTACAGCAATAGTTTTTCTTTTCTTCAGGTTCCAAGCCAGGCTTATTGCCTACATTTCTTGAGTGGTGAGTGGATTCCCTGAAGTAAATATAGTTTCATTAACTGTGGCTAATGCATCAATGTGGCCTACACACATATTAACATGATGATTTTAGTAAATTCCGTTGCTGTAGGTAATTGTTAAACTAATTGTAAGAGGGTTTCGGTTTCATGGCTTGCCAAAAGTGTCGTGGCCTTCAGCACCCCCTATCCCCTCATCACCTGTTCAAACCACCTGCTCTGCCTCCTAATCTCTTCCAGCAGTTACCTTTCCTCACTCACCATGCCGAGCACTTCCTCGTTTGTCTTCCTTTCTGTCCACCACACCTGCTCCATCCCCGTCCCCATATCATTTTATACTATGTGTCTTGAAAGTCTGCAGCCTAATCTCGTCTTTCCCAGGAGTTCATTTTATTGCTCATTTCAATGCTACACTTCATGTTATATTTTTTTATTGTCTTTTCATCACATTGTATCTCAAGGTACCAATTATTAATATTCTCCCATTGTTGAATGCCTTATTTGCTAGCTCAATTCTCCTTCTAATGTCTCCTTCCAGTCCTCCTAAAATCTTCGCTAATTGATATTATAATTTCATGTTGCTACCCATTTTTTAAATCTGGCTGGCAGTGCCTTATGAAGGAATTTTAATCCATATGATAAAGATGAAAGCTATCTTTTCCAACTTTATTTTACTAGGAATTTTGAATCTAACATCATATTTCATAAGTATGCTCTAGATTTTGATCAGAATCTATATACTCTCTGAACAAGATGCATTAAGTTTTTAATCTATTGCCTAACTTCTGCCTGAACATATCATAATCTATTTTATGCTTAACTTTCTCTCCCAGCCTTTTACATGGTTGCCTTAGACTCTGCTGATGTCATAACCATTTTTATTCTATTTTTATTATATTATCCTCACTAATATGTATTAATTTATTTTTCCTGCAAAATTCTATTGTCTTCTAACCACAGACATTTCCTGTGTATGGGCCATATTCTCCCCATTCATTTCTGTCCTTACTCCTCCTTTCCCCAACTACCAAAGGCCAAAGGCGCATAATTTTTGGGTTTTTTCCAAACCTGGATCTTCCCTTATTGTTTCTTGTAGTTGCCATATCTTCCACCTTTTAAGTAGTTGTCAGTATGTAGGTATATAGATTCATTATCTCAGGTTTATCATTGAATTTGTACTAATTTGGTTTGTCTTAAGTACTTAATTGAGGGCATTTTGGAAGGGTGTAAAGCTCGGTTGAATGGCTGCATAAAATTTATATGTAAACTGTGTAGCAGGAGTGGTGGATGTTTCGGTGAACTTATCGGCCTGATCTGTCAGCAGCTGTTCATGAACTAATTATGTAAACTGTTCAGGAACTGTGCTTGATGTGTACTCAGTGTTCTGTTCAGTAGCTGTTCATGAAGTTCATTGTATTAATTGAGTGAAATTGGTTAGTAGCATTGTCATCCCATAAATTCCTAGTTATGAGGATATTAATTTCTTAGGCCCTCTTAACGAATGCATTTTCATTTGATTTTTATATCAGATTTTCCCAAATCTCTTTTGGGAAAAGGAGAAATGGAGCAAGTTGGTGAAGACTGGAATCCAAACAAATTAGCACCAAGTGTGATTCCTGTGATTGCTGGACAGCAGCTGCTCACTGATGCTGGAGGGCATAGCATTTGGACAACTGGCTTACCCAAATCTTGGATATCTCAGAATATGGAGTAAAAATATATTCAATTGTGAAGAACTAACCTGGATCCTTCTGGGACTCCTTACTCTATGCATAAATGTTCTCTTCAACCATTAAAAATGAACTTAAAATAAATTATCTGTACATTTTCATTTACCCTTGGGTAATGTAGTTTTTCCTCATTGTGTTACCATTGGTGAAGAGCGAAAAGAATGCAGATATCTAAATGTTGGCAATTTCAGCATGTGATACCTAATTTCCTTATAATTTAAGATTCCTGTATTAGAGGGTAATTGACCAATTTATATTCATTAAATTAAGTACATTCTTTGGTTGCCCTGTGCATTCTCCTGAACTTAGCATTCAATCAAAGATTGATTTTTGAAAATAAACTAGAGTCCTCTTAAAAATTTCCAATAACTGCCCAAAATATATCTTTGGACTACCACCAATATAAGCATAATAATCTACAGATGGCCAGCGTATAAGAAAAATGAGTGGTAAAATTTGGCGTGTGCCACCAAGTTCTGCGATGGTGCCACTGATTCCTTAAAGAGCCGGGCCTCAGAGCAGAGAGGAAATTGAGGGCGGAGGGACAAGGGGACTACCGTCGAGTGCCACCAAGTTTTGCGATAAATAATACTTCCCTGAACCTTGGCCGGAGGCTGTATCTCGCCAAGTCTGGTTCAGAAATGAAAGAAATGATGCTCAACCTTCACCGTGGTATGGCTCCATCCTTATTAATGCTCCATACGTCTCGTGGTTAAATCAGTTAAATGGCTCTCCTTTGCGGCCAGTCCACCCGCCTTGGCAGCCATTAAACGTTCCATGCGTCCGGCCACGACATCGGTGTCTCTTCAGAAAGAAGAGCGCCTCATCTGGCTGTCATTCCTAAGCAAACGATTCGCGAAATCGCCGGAGCTCAAAATTATTCTAAGTCCAGAGCTTCACTCACAGAGAGAGAAGAATTGCCAAGGGGTTGCCCTGCCTAGAGACACTCGGCTCGCTTCGACCAAAATTTTCAGAAAAATGATTAAGTCCACAATTTTTAAATTTAAGTACAAGTTTTGAGTCAACTTTCAACAAGAACCCCGGTAGCCTGGGGGATAAGAGGCAGGAGCAGCGAGTGAGGACATAGCGATTGTTACAACGAATCCTTTTGCCAGTAAATTTTTTTATTTCTCAAATTTTATTTTAAAATAAGTAATTTATAGAAAATGTTCTCCAGGGGTTTTTACAATGTGTTCAGGACGACGTGAGACGTCCAGAAAACATTTAATTGTCGATCATTTTTTGTAAAAATGCCGATTTTTTTCCCCGGCGGGCCGGCCGGGCGCCCGGAAAAAAATCGGCAGTTTTACAAAAAATGATCGAAAATTAAAGGTTTTCTGGGCTTCCCATGTCGTCCTGAACAAAATATTAAAACCTGGAAATGCATTTATTATAAAAATGCAGGGGTGGGGGAATCTCGGGGAGAACCCTAGTTCAAAACTTGATCAATAGATAGCGTCCGCATTTAATAATTGGCAAAAGCACTTCCCAGAGACCGCTAGTTTAAAACTTGACCAATAGATGGCAAGTGACTTCACTTTTCGCGAAGTCTGTATAAAAATTTGATTCACCTTATGACGAACGCGGGAAATTCGATTTTCCGAATTTAATGACCCCTTTTTCGGAGTCGCTTCCGACAGTTGAAAGACATAAACAAAACACTGTCATAATTCCATTCGATTTAGGCTGATAACAGAGGCCTTTGCAGAATTATGCTATTCTTATGCGTCGGTGATTATCCAAATATAATATTAGTGTTAAGAAGTCTCTTTAAAATGATTAGCTACCTACTGAGTGAATAGAGTTACATTACAACCAGCGAGAACTTGTTTCAATTCTCTTCTTCCTTCGTGACACGGATAGCCAAAGACAGCTGAAGATCACTCTCACATTTCTGCGTTCTCCCTCGGAAACCACAACGAAGTAACCGTGAATAAAGTAACAATTTTTCCTCAATATTTTTTTATTAAATCAGTTCGTAGTACACAACGCGAAAATCAGTCATTTTTTATGGATTATTATACATTGATGCACACTACACTTTACAACATTTCACAATGGCGATATAGAATCCAAATCTATGCTTTATCCATTTCATAATTCCGTGACGTAGGCCACTTAGAAGTTGCAGGAAAGTAGGAATCTTTTTTCAGGGCCAAGATGAAAGTTAATTCCGTAACTGAAAACAAGATTTTCTCCAGTTTTTATTTCATATTATGATTTACAACATTAACGGACCCTTATGGCCGAAAAAATTAAATTATAATAGCAATCATATTCGTCAAGTCTCCGCGAATCAAAATTCGTCCATTGTCTCGTATCCACCTTATTTTAATTCATTTATATTGTTAGTTTCCTGTCGCGAACGGATGAACAGTCCGGCAGCGGAATAATAAAAAAATGGATAAAATAAAATACACGACCTCACTATGCCAAGACAATGCAAAAGAGATGCAAACAATTTCATTGCTAAATTGCCAGTAGAGAGAAAGCCCTTAATAAATAAGCTGCTGGAAGAAATTCCCTGAGTAATAGAGAACACGGCAATGACTAAATATTATCATCGCACAGTTAACACACGACTCGGATTACGAGTAGCGATGGGACACCCTAGAGTAATTCAGGCATCTAAAATGGTTCCCCGCATATCTCGATTGCGTAAGTTTCTAAAAGACACCAATGAGAATTTAAAATTAAATTTTTTAAATCATTAATTCGCCAATTCCGCCACTCTGCACCATCGCGCGGTGAACTGACTTTCATTTTATTTCCAACAAAACACGAATCACTGATGTAAGCTAGCATGTCAATTTTAGAATCAAATGTCAACTAATTCCCAGACGGAGAGGTAACAACTGAAGAGTTCAAAATAAACGAACTGATCATGACTTACCTACACACCTCTGCACCTCAAAATATTTAAATGGATTACTAAATGATTACACTCGTCTGATAGCTTACCTTTCCATTTCTCTATCTTCTCTCTAGCCATGTACTGTGATTGGCAGTTCTAAGGCGAATGAATGACTGGAGATATAAGCCCCAATGCAATTAACCAAAGGTAACAGTCGAAAAAAGGACAAGTTGGAAGATAATCTTTATTTTTGTTTTCCACTCGACATGAATCAAGTATGCATAGAAGGAAAATAAGGCTGATAAAACCTATAAATAAGTAAAATATAAAAAATAACTAATATTAAAACCCGCCCTCGAAGAATAAATGCAAACTGAAAAATCAGGAAATTATTCACGGTCCAACAAAGAAACAAAGAAAAGTTCTTGGTGACTTAAATGAAAATAAAGACAGCATCTTAAGTGTGTTTACGGTACATTCATTTACTTCAGTCTGCAGTTGGACTTAGAATTCCCATACCAGGGTCATAACGTTAAGCTTTTAGATATTTACATAATGTCTTACTATAGTTTTCGTAAGATCAAACTGTAAAAGTGGAATTCCTGATATATCAACATAAGTTTTATCAAATTTGGACGAGGTAGATTTTACTGTGTGTAGGTGCTGAATAGCCCATTGGTATTGCTCACAGGACGAGCGTCTGAAATGTTACCTTTTTCATCTGATTTATTCTTTGTCTTTTTTCCCTAAAATTGACAACCTTTTCCTGAGGTTCTATGCTGCAAAGTGCAGGAAGTTTTGTGTAATAATAGTGACAATTATGGTTTTAAATGATCTTAAATTTCACGTGCCTACCACTATACTTAAAATATGGATATAGCTAATATAATATTCGGGGAAATTCTCATTTTGTCAATTTAGAAATTACTATCTTAATCTTTTTAAACAAATGAAGCTGAAGCTCTCCGACATGTGACGAATGTTTTTTCTCACAAGTTAAAATTATCAGAGCTTAATCTGTGGCTGTGAACTATTTGAATATTTTATTTTTCTGTAATAAAGAGACAATCCATACATTAATTACATTATGTCCAAATAATTCTAATTTTAATGAGGTCTTTTATGTGTTGGTTTGTCATTTTGCTACCTAATTTCGCCTTTCCACTTAAATTCCAAGATAGAGTACCTGCTATGCCTAGTTTCCTTCACAATAACACATCCAAAAACTTGATGAAATGACAATGAAATATGACATTCATATAATTCCCATTTACATATGAGTAGTGTAATATTGTATAATTTTCATCAACAATCTAATTAGCTCAATTTCAATGACGCTCCAATACTGCTTGCTAAGATGGAATTAATTTTTTAATCGAATACATGACTAATTATAATTATTTTCTGAAATTCCTTTCATACCTTCACGAAGTAACAACCCAAGGTTACGAAGATTAAGTTTAGAATACAGTATCTTCCTTCCCGATGATATCGAGCTATTATTTTTTAACAACTAAAATTTAAATGAAAACCGCCTGATTGAATAGCAAGTTTTCACGCTCAGAAGTTAGCATCTTATGGTTCCTTGAACAAAAAACCTGAAAATTAGTGCAGTTTCAACATAGAGCACAGCCAGTTCCAACGCAATTCAACTATCTGCTTAAGAAAAATGCAACTGGTCCATTTCGGCACAGTATAATTGAAATTCACATGACGGACAACAAATGTTTAAGTTAACTGCTCATCAACTGTGTGCTAGTCATATTCCATTGAATGACTTTGGCTAAATGTTACACCGCTGAGGCATTAGGCTCAACAATCTCTTTGAATTTACATCCATAACAGCTGATGGGATTGAGGCCGTTGACCAAAACCATTAATTTTATAAGAGTTAATCCTGGAGACAGCTTCATTTACCCCGCAAGAATAGGAATAAAACAAAGAAAGTTGAAATAAACAGGTTTATTGACTAGGGCAGTCTTTTTGAAGCGACCAATTTTAATGACAAGACCAAACCCTGGTTCAATTATACATCACCTTTTTATGCAATAGAAAAGAATCAAAGTTAGGACCAAAAGTGTAAAGGATACTTACGAAATGTTACATTTTTATATTCAATCTCATATATTCATCACATATTGATTATGTTTTGGTTATTAACCCTTCAAGCCCCAGCAATTGGTATATTGTGTTGGTGTGGTTGGGTTGTGGTGGTGATTTAAATTACACACAAAACCCAATCTCGAACAAAGGTACGACAATAATTCAACAAATTAATTCCGGATTGACATACTTTGACTTAATTAATCTTATTCAGCAAGCTACTTTCAGATTTTAAAATGGCAAAGTGGTTCGTAACACTATAAACAAGCCACAGCGAAGACAAACAGTTCGTTAATCAATATTGAGCATTACTGTACTAAAATAATTATTGTACCTACAATAATTTCTTACATTCACAATTTCACACGAGTAAGAACAGCTAATTTTATTTTAATACTTAGTTCTTATGATCCTTCGATCCCTTGTCCAAGAGAAAATTCACTATAGTTGTCCCTCAATGTCGTAAATAATTTACATACTCATGAGCTTTAAGGGAAGACAAAATCGATGGCAAGGTGCCTCGACGAGGTAAAAACAAGGTAAGGAGAATAAAACTGCGAAGGAATGAAGGAAACAAACAGGAATGGAAGGGAAGCATACCATGTGGAAGGGATGAGGGAAGAGCATAGGGGAAAATGGTAGCATAAACAGATAAAAAAAAGGATAAGGAACAAAATTCAACAACTGAATTGAAGTTAACGTAGGGTGATTTGAATAACCACTTTCAGTTTAACAAATTTCAGCGAGCACAAGCATATGAATGACGAATGAGAGTTCTAAAGAAGTAGGAGTTGATCGCAGTTGGTCAATCACAGTGCGACGTATAGATGATAGTTCGGCAATCGGCGAAGGAAAAGAAGATAAGAGCACACATATCAAGGACAGCGATGAACTAGAGCCAAGGCGCGGGTGCACCACATGAGTCCAGGAGAAAGAAGCTGATCGAAGAAACTGCACCGAAGTGTGAAGTCTTCCAAAAAAAACGATGCCCCGCGGTGGAGAAAAAGCCTAAGACCGCTACACCAATGTAAAAGACAGACAAAAAGAGCATTAGAATTTGGTAATATGAATAAATACAGTACATTAGTTACACAAAAACAATAACAGTGAAATAGATATAAAGGAAGAAAATCGAAAAAAAGGTTAAAACCTGAAACGAAAGAAAATATTATATGGGAGCTTATAATGTAGGGTTTTGTACCACTAATTCCTATGAATGGAGCCTTAAAAAGGGTATAGATCCTTCATAAAATTACCAGGGTGAGGGGAATATTACTTAACACCTGTGAAATTTACTTGAAGCACCACTTCGTACATTATACATACATATGACAATGTATCACAGAGAGTCCTGAAAAAATAATATTACATAATGAATGCAAAAAATGTGAATACAGTAGTACATAATTCCGTCCGAATACATGCTTACAATTATATTGAATATATCCTACATCGTACCTACAAGTGCTACATATTCAACATATGATTGACCATACATGTGGTCTGCAACGTGCAGCTGCAGTAAGGGTAAGTACAAAAATTAAGTGCATGCTTCATTACCAAAATAAATGTGTACACAACATTTATGTTGACAAGAACATTCTGCCATTTAAGGGCTACATGCTTGACCATAAACGTAAGCTGAATGCATACGTTGTAATTGTCATTCATCTCACTTTAAGCTCAAGACACTATAATTTAAGTGCTATTTGTTCGTTATTTCAAAATCCCAAAACTTTAAATGTTCTGCATATATTGTCAGCTAAGTCACTTTAATTTTCACCCCCCACATCTCTAAATGTGCTATGCCCCACATTGATAGTCTCCTCTCAGGCATCCCCCAGTTATAATAAGAAGAGCCCCTTTTACCTAACCTGAACCCAACTGCCGAAATGACAAAGGGCCTAAACTATCCAAGCTGGGAGACGCCTGAGAGAGAATAATCAATAAGGGAGAGAAACCTTTAATAAACGAGGGCCGTACAGTAATGTGTGTAGTGTACTAAGTGTAAATTGTAGTTTTTGTCAATGGAGGACGTTTATCATCTACTGAAATATGAATTTGAAGCAGTTTTTTTGGGAAAAGTATGGAAAGTACAGTAACTCGAGGTTAATTCTAATTGTGATACTAAACCAGTAAAAAGAATCCTACTCTAAGCCGCAACGACGTTTTTAAAGGCTTACCTCCAACTTCTCTTCCTTGAACTACGGCCTTGACGTGGTGGAAGGGCTTATACGTTCCAATGACCCCTAGAGCTGGACTGGCAGAAGCAAGTACCATTGCTCCTGGTAGGGCCACCCATGCCATATAGCTTGAAGGGTAGGAGCCAGACGAAAGGTAGTTCCGTGATGGTGTCACGTTAAAAATACCGTAGAGTGACGTGGGAATACCTCTCAACTATCACTTCCCAGAATATGACAGTCATTCACAGAGAATTGATTCCTGGCAACTACGGGACGCCGCCCACTAGGGCGGGTGTCGTGCCCGGAAGCGTGTGAGGCAAGGCCTCCGCGGTCGTCATCACACGAAATCCTTGCACAGCATCATCATCGGCGGATACAAGGGATAGGAGGGAGAAAAAGAAGAAAAATAGGAAGAGGAGGAGGAAAACAGTGGTAAAATAGGAACTTGGAACGTAAGGACCATGATGAGGGCCGGGAAGCTTGAAAATATTAAGCAGGAAATGGAAAAAGGAAAAATAGATGCTTTGGGATTGTGCGAGGTGAGATGGAAGGATAGCGGGGACTATTGGAGTGATAGCTATAGGATAATCTATAGTGGGGGAGATGAGAGTCAACGGGGAGTAGGCATGGTACTGAACACAAAGTTGGGACTGAGGGTGGTAAACATTGAACAGGTGAGTGACAAGATACTAGTGGTAGAAATAAAAACACGCCCGGCGAAAATCGTACTGGTCCAGATATACATGCCTATGAAAAACCATAGGGAGGAAGAGGTGTACGAGAAAGTAGAAGAAATAATTTGAGAAGTGCCGGGAAAGAAAAACCCGATAGAACGGGTGACTGGAATGCAGTGGTGGGGGAAGGGAGGGACGGATTAGAAGTGGGAAGGTTTGGGCTAGGAAAAAGAAATGACCGCGGTTAAAAGGCAGTTGAATTTTGTAGAAGAAATAAATTAGAAGTGACAAACACTTGATTTAAACATCACTCCAGGCGTAGGTACACATAGAAAACGCAGGGTGATACTGAAAGATACAAAATGGATTATATAATGGTAAGGCAGAGATTTAGGAACAGTAAAAAAACTCTCGTAGCTATTCAGGGGCGGATGCGGACTTAGATCATAACTTGGTGATGATGAAGTGTGAAGTTAGAATCAAACGGCTTGGTAAAGGTAGGAGGATAAAGACGTGGAACCTTGAAGCATTGAATGAGTTAAAAAGGAGGGAATAACAAGAGCTGGTAGAAAAGAACATAGGTGAAGCAAAGCGGATGGGAACAATCGAGAGAAGATGGGAGGTTATAAAAACAGGCATCGCAGGTGCGGCAGAGTAAACAATAGGAACGGTGGAAAAGAAGAGGGTTAAGAAGCAGTGGGTTACGGAAGAAATGATAAAGAAAATGGATGAGAGAAGGATATGGAAAAACTTGAAAACCGACGTAGGCAAAAGTACAAGGAATTGAATAATAAACTCCGGCGAGTGACCAATCGGGCAAAAGAAAACTGGTGGAAGGGACAATGCGAGGAAATGGAAAAGATGCAGGAGGAGGGGGAAGTTGCAGCTTTGTACGGCAAGGTGAAAATGTTATCGGTTGGTAAAAGAGGTCAAACGATACCAAAGGTTAAGGACAAAACAGGGAAGATATTAATCGAACAGGAAGATATCCAGGAAAGATTGAGATAATACGAGAATAGACCCTTTAGCCTAGTTCTAGAGGATTAAGTAACAATAGATACGGATAACCTCGGACCAGAGTTACTTGACAGTGAAATAGAGAGGGCATTAAGAGAGATGAAGGATAGAAAAGCCGTGGGAACCGATAACTACCTTTGGAGCTACTGAAGAATCTAGGTAGTAAGAGGAAAACATCGTTTTTCGAACTTATTCGCAGGATCTACGAGGAAGGAGTATGGCCAGAGGATTTCGTGAAAACAGTACTAATACCTATCCCGAAGAAGAAGAAAGCGTCAGAATGCGAGGTGTATAGAACAATCAGTTTAATTTCGCACGCGGCAAAGGTCTTGCTTAGAATACTAAATAGAATGTTGGAGAGCAGAGCAAAGAGCTATTTAGGCGATGACCAATTTGGGTACAGGAAGGGGAGGGCGACCAGAGGAGCGATTGCGGTAATGATGACACTTATAGATAGAAACATAGAGAATATTCAGTATGTTTTCGCTTGCTTTGTAGATTTCGAAAAGGCGTTTCACAAAGTAAACTGGGAGGAACTAATGCAGATACTGGGGAAAATAGGAACAGATTGGCGTGATAAGAGACTCATCCGAAACTTATATATGGAGCAGATGGCTCAGGTAAGGGTAGCTGACGGTGAATCAGGGTGGGCAGTTATAGGTCGCGGGGTGAGGCAAGGGAGCCCGTTGTCGCCTTTACTTTAATAAGAAATATGTATGAGGAAACAAAGGGTAGAGTTAAAGGCGAGTTGCTGCCTAGCATGAATATTTGTTTCACCACAGATTTCTGGACGAGTATCACAATGGACCCGTATGTTTCCCTAACTGCTCACCTAATAAGTGAAGACTTCATAATGAAGAATTTTGTTTTGGAGTGCACTCACATGGATAAGGAGCACACAGATTTGAATTTGGAAATAGCAATTGCGGAAACTTTGGAGGAGAGGAATATCTCTGCATCGAAATGTCACTTGTTTTGTTTCAGACAATGGAACAAATTTTCAGAAAGCCTTGAAAAACATGGAAGTGGAAAAGGTTTCTTGTTTCGGGCACGTTATGAACTTAGGCTGCCAATCATTGTTAAACTTGACATCGATTAGGAATGTACTTGAGAAGCTAAGGGGAATTCGGGCTTTGCGGTTATGGAGGAAATTTATACGCGATTTCAAGTCGGCACAAGAAGTCCTAAACATGCCGAAAATTGAAATTCCCTCTGTTTGCCCCACCAGGTGGTGGTCAGACTAAGTAAATATGCTTTTTTGTAAAAAATGCAACTCCTGTCAACAAAGCCCTAGGAGAAAGCAAAAGAGAGGAACTAAAATTACTCGCAAGGGAATTGGAATTGCTAGAAACAGTTCTAGAAGTCTTGAGACCTCTTCATGATATCACAGAGGAAATGTGCGGTGAAGAGTACGTGACGGCGTCAGGTATCATACCGACAACCTACAGGCTCACCAACGATCAGCAGCATGATCTCATTAGCTCTATATACTATACTTGTTTGACGAAGGAAGAGCTAAAAATTGAGGAGGAAAGACTGGCCAATTTCTTCGCTAAAGAGTTTCCGCCCAGTGATATGACAGAAGAGGTGCTGGTGAATTATGAAGAGGAAATGATGTAAAAAAAAGAGTGCAGGAACATAAAATACTTAATGCGTCAAGCATTGGGGAAGCCATTTAATAAGTGGTATGAAAAGGCCGACTTCTTGCAGTTGGCAACATTTTTGGATCCTAGGTTTAAAAATAAATACCTCAATGAGGAATAGAGTATGTTTACCGAGGAAAGAATTAGAATGATGCTGAAAGAAGATGAGGAAGCAATGAATGCAAGTACTTCTACATGTGATCAGAATGATGAATGCCCTAAAAAGAAAAAATGTAAATTATTGGCATTTATTCGAGATGACATAGGTCAAACCTTAGATCAGGATAAAACTGGACGAGGTTTCGGCATATTTAAGTTACCCCATAATAAGTGAAAACCCTCTCCGATGGTGGAAATGTCATGAGCATAATCTCCCCAAACTTTTTCAACTGGTAAAGAAATATTTAACCTGCCCTGCAACTAGCGTTCCATCAGAGCGGGTTTTCAGCTGCGGCGGAAATATAATTACTAATCATCGGGCCATGCTGACGCCGGAGCATGGCAAGTAACTTATTTTTCTGTCGATGAATTCTAAATATATCTCTATTTAAACACTAGTGATGTTTTTATGTTCTTCTCATAAAATTTAATGTCTTAATTTTCCATTTTACTATAGACATGTATTTTCATTATTTTACCAAGAGCAAAACTAACCGTAATGCTTTCCTCAGCATGAAATCCAATTTTTATTTTACGCAATTTCAGAATAAAATATGTCACTTTTCATGCATAGAAATTTGGAAATGTATTTACTAATTTTGCTGTCGGCAAACTGTGGTTGATATTGTTGAAAAATAAAGTTAATGAACAAAAATTCTTTATTTTGACTAAAAATGCTTTATAAAGTAGCTTTCCCTGAAGTAGTATAGCGCACATCGTCCAAATACGAGTATCTGCTCATTCTTTAAGTTCTGAAAGCAGTCGTGGCAGAAAGGAGACTTTTGGCCTTTCATGTGTATGTATTTGAGAATTTCCAAGGCATAAGTCAAATGTTAGGTGGTCAAATGGCCAGCTTGGCATTCATCAAACTCCCTCTAAAATCCCAATACTCAAGGCACAGCGGGTAGTGTTAACCATGTGAGTCGTGCGTACCTTAGCGGTCGAATGAACAGCTGTAATCATCGAGGTGGGTACTCGGATACTCGCCTAGCCGAGGTTCCCGTACTCAGGAGTATTCAACCAGGTATTCAAGCATTCGACGAAGCGCTGAGGTCGTTGTCCTTGTATTAATTCGGGTACTCATCCACTCGTCGAAGTATTCAAATACTCGTTTGGGTACTCATCTACTCATCGAGGTATTCATGTATTCATTCGGGTATTCATCTACTCATCGAGGTACTCATGTACTCATTCAGTTACTCATGCATTCGTCGAGTACCCATGTATTCATTCGGGTACTCAAATACCTATGAGTGAATACATTTGGCGCACTCCTACTTTATACCTCCATTGGCTTACGCCTATTCCCATACAAATGAGGCAGAGACCACTTGGGATAAAATAAACACTTCGTGCATTTTCCAAAGTTAATAATGACAATTCCGACTGCGACATCTCCCGCTTGAGGCAAAAAATTGCCACAGCCGTTACAAATTATTCGTCCTGTCATTTAACTAAATCCCGCTAGGCGATAGAAACACCGGAGGCACCGATCTATTCTCAAAATCTTATGCTGCAATCTACAACGCAATTAACATCTCGTTTTGCTCTTCCCGGAGTAAAAAAGCCAATTTTTATACAAATTCGAACATTATATTCACCCATGACATTGACTTGAATGTTCTTGTCCAGCTTTCCACCATCCTCGCAGCATTAAAAAAACTGCGCTTAAATATCCTTTAAGTTCACCCTGTCCAAAATACCACGCACGTGAAATGCCTACACTATAAGATTGAATTTCATTAACTTACCGGGAAATTAGACCAAACTATCCCTTCTACCCATGCAGCACCAGCGCTTAGCGATTTTTCGAAAGTTTAATTTATGCTCTATGAAATGGAGATTGCAAATTATCACCAACAAGTTGTATCTGCATGCATTTCAATAAACGATAGCTTAAAGAACAATTTCACCCACCAAAACACTCCGAACAATTAGATATTGCGTCAGGCATGAGCGAACAAAACCAATGCGAACGATGTGTTATTTCACCACTTTCCGTAGCTCATCCATCTTGATTAAACTAGGTATGTAAAGAGTTTCCCCTTCTTATACCCAACAAATTCCAGAAAAGTACTTCTCCAAACCGTATGATGTCAATTACTTTAAATAGATCCATGTAAAACTAACTGTACCAGTTTCCCTAATTCAAGTATTTAAGGCAAAACTGTATAACAAATGCGGTCCTCCCTGACCCAGAGTAACAAACTTCATTTGATTAACATTTCCGGCACACGACAGTGAATGGCAAATTCTAGTGCCTAATCGTTATAAGAGTTTCACAAGGCATTTTCAGTAGAGGTACCTGCTCTTATGTTATAACCATAACCCCAATGTGTTTCTTAATTAACGCAAATACAGTCCCTTTCATGACTTCATGGTTTCAGACTTCAAACAAGACTAGATCCACGATTAACACGAAATTAGGTTAAAACTCAAAAGAGTTATTAATAACTACTAAACAGATTATGGGATCTAGAATATAATTCTTAAAAGGTTAGACGGAGATTCAGGGATCAACAAATTATCACGATTGTTAGCTAATTTGAGGCACTTCGCACTGAGAACACTATTCCCAAATATGTATTTGAAATTTGAATAAGCTCAAATTACCGCGAAAACAAATTTCACCACAAAATAGTGTCTAGTTTCGAGCGGTAGGTATTTATTTAAACTAATTTAGCTTAAAACACCAGCAACACCGGTCTATGTTATCCTTTAGGACTTAGCTCGAAACGTTTTAATTTAGGCACATATGCTAGTCTCTGGTCATTTACACTTATTTGCAATTCTACATCAACGGCTCGAGAAACCTTTGAATAGCTTCAAGTTTGATATTTCTCAGATTCATTACGGATACGAGAGTCATTCCGCGTTTAATAATTCCGATATTTAACATTTGTTTTTCCGTTTCCTTAAATAAAAGCTTATTTTTCCAGCGTCGCATCATGGAATGGTTACACTTCATTAAATGAATATTAATTTAGCACATTTCTCAATTCTATATTTTCGACCATGTTTTCGGCATTCTCGGCTAACATCGGTAATAATGACAATGATTGTCCACCATGGTCGCAAATCAAACAAGTGCGCAAAGTGAAAGGTAGAAATTAATTTAGTGAAGTTCCCATAAATACCCGTGATTATAAGAGTTTCATTACCAAGCCAAGGAATTTACAAAACATTAACTCTCTGCCCTCTTTTTTACCCCAATAGTATTTAAAACGTGTCAATTTAATAACTTGACTTATTGATTCTGATAAGTAAATTACGCCGCAACACATGCTCCTAGCAACCGCGTCTGGTAATTCTACCATCGGTAATCGTCATGAGAAACAAGAAATTTTATTGTAAAAATAGTTGCAGTCTGTTACACTAGCTACGATTGCTTAAAATTATCACACGCCCCACAGCTAAGAGCATTTTGCATCATGAGAATTAACCACACAGTGATATTTCACGTCGAATAGCATGATATACATGGAAAGTCACCAAAATTAAGGTACTCACCACTTCACGGTGAACGCTGGCAGTCTCCAGAGTCCCTGCTTGCAATGAACTGCCTTCCTGTGGGACGCGCCACATGGCTGACTCCACCGTAGCCCATCGCAACGCTGGCAGCGAGCATGAGGGTTCTTGAAGATCAATGCACCAATTATTTACCAGCATTCCATTGAAGAGATAAGGTCGACGGCCCTCTTGACGGTCTCCTTAGCCAGTCCTCTGGTTATTACTGAAAATGTGACGAAATTCAAATTCAAGTTTTCATTCACAATTGGGTAGCAGAAAAACTCATTTCAGTAATGCAATAAATGGAAGAATATACTTTCACTCGGATGGATTTGGCGAGATTTACAAAAAATATAAGAATTTAATACCCCGAAATGGTTACCTTTTGAATCCAGTATGCTCTTTCATCACGCCCCTGTCTGCCTGCCCCTCATGAGCACGCTGGTGTCCCGTGAACAAAAAACTCTGTCCACGAGTTCTTCCGTCAATAGTGAAAATATCATGTCAAACAGCAACGGTGAACGCAGAGCTCTTGGGAGTTGTCGCATGGTAGTAGGACGAACTATCTTGATCCATTCAGCGCTTCCAACTTGCATCCCATAGAAGAATAAGTGCTGCGACTGTAAAAGATGATAACAAATAGAAGTTTAATGCAGGAGAACGATACCAGCGAATTAAAAAAAATGTGACACATGCGGCACAAAAGTGACAAGACTATAACACAAAGATATCTTTACCAACAAATTAAAAATCCATCAAATAATAGTAGGTACTTACCTATAGATAGAAGGGCGTGCAAACTCGTAGTTAGACCATACCGTCGTCCAAGGAATCGATGCTTTTCGTTAAATAAGTATCCTCTCCGAAAATCATCACTTGATCAAACTTAACGTGAAATAGCGAAGTAAAACGTGAGCACACTGTGATAAAATTCTCTGCAGCAAGATCAGATCTTCGATGAATATTGCAGGATACATGAATCTTCATATCTTACGTGACCAGCCACGACGACGTTCACTTCATATCATGACCGCATGAAATCGAAAGACGAACTGCTTCCAGGGCGAACGTCTTCTGTAGCTTCAATGGTAGCGGGGAGGTTTTAGGGGGTGGCAGAAGGTTCAAGGAGGGGGGATTCCAGGATGGGAAGGGGGTATAGGTAAAAAAATGGAGACGTGGCGGGGTTGCTCAAGAGGCAGGGTTGAGCTGGGTTGTGAGAAGGCAGATCATATGCGCGTATATCACCCGAGAATCGAATGGGAGTATCGCCGCGGCGAAGAGACAAGCGAGTGGTCAATACGACCCGTTCGACCTCAGCCTGCTGTTTGCGCTGCTTCTACTGACAAAGTGGGTGGCTTGTGAATGGGGACAGACTTCGGAAACCAGGGGGATTGAGTTTGAAACTCTTGAGATATTTCCGATCACGTAACTAAGGAATCACGCGGTACATAAAATAACGAACTATTTTTAAATCACGATGTTCTTATGCTTTTTTTTTTAAGAGTAAACTTCTTTTGGCCCGTTGGGCACTTTTGGCATGGGGGAAAAAGAGCAAACTCGCGTCATGTAAATCTAAACTCATGAGAAAGCTCATCTCCGAACATAGTGAGATGGCGACGTGGTTGCTGTCGTCGTCCCACGTACCGAAGGTCCTTGGATCTATTCCTAGTGTTGGAGCTTTTTTTTGAGAATTTTTTGTGGGAACAATTCATGACAATTTCTTTCAGATTTTGTTCTGATCTTGTCAAAAAGTTTTTTTTCGACAAATTTGTGGAGGCAAAAATGGTTTTTCATAAAAAATGGGTGTTAATGAGAAATTCTTTCGGAAATTTGACCTACGCACCTGATCTGCTATATCGAGAAATGTTATTAATTTGGAATTCTTTTGTAGGCACGGAAACATGGACAAACGTCATGAAGGCAACGCAACTTGTTTTGAATCCGCAATGTTAGAAAATGCAGAAAGTGGGAGAGCGGCAAGAAGATCAAAAGGGTAATGAAACAATAGACGAAATGGGTGAGATTTTACAATTGAATAATTTAGCGGAAGGACAGGGAGATGAAAGAAAGAGGAAGAAAGCCGAATATGACCGAAATTATTTTGCTACAAAGAAAGAATTGGGGAGAATTGACGCTGATCCCGAATTGGAAAAAACTAACATGGATCGGAAGAAAAAAAAGCTGAATATGCCAGAAATTACCGGGCAAGAAAGAAAGAATGTGCACAGTGCACAGGAAGCTGAAAACAAGAGGAAAAAAGCCGAATATGCCAGAAATTATCGTGCTAAGAAAAAAGCTGATGTCGAGAATAAAGATTGTGTGGGAAATGAAGATGCTGCTCGTAGAAAGATCCTGGATATAATTCGTTCTAAAAATTACAGGGAGAGACAAGGACCGATGATTTACTACAAACTATGGAAATGAATGATTGCCAAATAGCGGGGCCATCCAAAAAACTATCATTCATTACCAAGAGAGATCGTATAATTCATTGTTCGCAAATAGCAGGTCCCTCTACGAGAGAGGTGCCATTTATACCGCGAAAAGACATTACCTATCCTAATTCTGAAAGTGGTGGACCATCTCCAGATCTTCATATTCCGGCTATGCTGATTGATGGAGGAGAGGATCGGGGCGAGTCAAATTCAAATGTTGATAATGTTGTGCAAGATTTCGTTCAGCGGCGGAATGAAAAAGACATGTCAAACGAAAATAATATTAACGAACCTCTAACACAAGCACAAACACAACAGCAAATAATGTACAGCTCATTCTCAATATATTTTTCGGCACATAATCAGGAAAATCAATCATATTAATCATTAAAATTGTTCCGGTTCAGAAATCGGAATTTCAGATATGTGAAACCTGTGTCACAAGCATTCACAAAAATAATATCCCACAACTATCAGTTTGTATCCCACAATATAATGGTTTCAACTATCCCCCATTTCCAGATAGTTTGAAAAATTTCCCATTAGATTTGGTGACTGAAAGATTAATATTAACCCAAATTCCTTTCATGCAAATGAGATGACTGCGACATATCCACGGTCAGTTTGGGATTTATGGTCAAGTAATTAATGTTCCAGTTGAGGTTAATTAAATGGTGAGTAAATTACCGCAAAATGTCGATGATGATCACAGTATATACGTTCACATAAAGAGAGAAAAAATACATAGTCTAGCTTTCTGCACGACATAGTGAACAAAAGAGTGGTTAATTTCATTTCATTACAGTAATCTACCGGTTAGAGGTAGGTTGCGATGAAAGTCAGAGAATATCCAACGAACTCTTACACGTGCTGTGCCCTTTCTACCTCTTGTATTTCTTTCTTCATCTCAGCATAAGTCCTACCTTTCTTCATCCCGTCCATAAAACCGATTCTCTTCCTTCCCCTTCCCCGCTTACCCAGCATCCTTCCCTCTATCACGACCTTCAGCAAACCATCGTCCCTCATTACCCCTTCCAGCCACCTACCCTGTCTTCCCCTAATCTCATCTATAAATTTCCTCTCCTCGCCCACCATGTCAAGCACTTCCTCATTTGTCTTCCTTTCCGTCCAACGCACTTTCTCCATCCTCCTTCACACCCACATTTCGAAAGCCTTCAGCCTATTTTCGTCTTCCTTTCTCAAGGTCCACGTTTCCGCCCCATACAACGCCACACTCCATATCAAGCTCTTTACTAGCCTCTTTTTTACATGCCTACTTAAAGTCCCCGTCATCAGCTCCCTTCTATTATTGAACGCTTCCTTCGCTAGCGCTATTCTCCTCCTAATGTCTTTGCTACTATGTCCTCTTTCTTCTAGCGTACTACCCAAGTAATTAAATTGTTCTACTTGCTCCAGTTTGTGACCTCCTACTCTTATCACCAGCTTCGCTTTCTTTGTCTTACCGAATCTCATTACTTTTGTTTTCCTATTATTTATCTTCATTCCGTATTTCTCACACTGCTTTTCCAGTGCATCTACTAAAGTTTGAAGTCCTTTCGATGACCGACTCACCAACGCCTGGTCGTCTGCGAATCTAACCGACTTTATCCACGGGCCTCCTACTTTCATTCCCACATCTAGCTCATCTCATGCTTCTCTTACCATTTCCTCAGCATAGATGTTAAAAAGTAAAGGCGACAACGGGCACCCTTGCCGCACCCCGCGACCTATAACTGCCCACCCTGATTCACCGTCCGCTACCCTTACCTGAGCCCTCTGCCCCATATATAAGTTTCGGATGAGTCTCCTATCACGCCAATCTATTCCTATTTTCCCCAGTATCTGCATTAGTTTCTCCCAGTATACTCTGTCAAACGCCTTTTCGAAATCTACAAAACAAGCGAAAACATCCTGATTATGCTCTATGTTTCTATCTATAAGTGTCCTCATTACCGCAATCGCATCTCTGGTTCCCCTCCCCTTCCTAAACCCAATTTGGTCATCGCCTAAATAGCACTTTGCTCTGCTCTCCAACCTTCTATTTAGTATTCTAAGCAACACTTTTGCTGCGTGCGAAATTAAACTGATTGTTCTATACTCCTCGCATTCTGACGCTTTCTTCTTCTTCGGGATAGGTATTAATACTGTTTTCACGAAATCCTCTGGCCATACTCCTTCCTCGTAGATCCTGCGAATAAGTTCGAAAAACGATTTTCTCCCCCTACTACCTAGATTCTTCAGTAGCTCCGAAGGTAGTTTATCGGTTCCCACGGCTTTTCTACCCTTCATCTCTCTTAATGCCCTTTCTATTTCACTCTCAAGTAACTCTGGCCCGAGACTATCCTTATCTATTGTTCCTTCATCCTCTAGATCTAGGCTAAGGGGTCTATTCTCGCTGTCATATAGCTCCTCTACGTAACCTCTCCACCTTTCTTGGATATCTTCCTGTACGATTAATATCTTTCCTGTTTTGTCCTTAACCTTTGGTATCGCTTGACCTCTCTTACCACCCGATAACGTTTTCACCTTGGCGTACAAAGCGCCCACTTCCCCCTCCTCCTGCATCTTTTCCATTTGCTCACATTGTCCCTTCCACCAGTTTTCTTTTGCCCGATTGGTCACTCGCCGGAGTTTATTATTCAATTCCTTGTACTTCCTCTTGCCTACGTCGGTGTTGAAGTTTTTCCATATCCTTCTGTCATCCATTTTCTTTATCATTTCTTCCGTAACCCACTGCTTCTTAACCATCTTCTTTTCCACCGTTCCTATTTTTTTCTCTGCCGCTCCTGCGATGTGTGCTTTTATAACCTCCCATCTCTTCTCTATGGTTCCCATCCGCTCTGCTTCAACTATGTTCTTTTCTACCAGCTATTGGTATTCCCTCCTTTTCAACCCTTTCAATACTTCAAAGTTCCACCTCTTTATCTTCCTACCTTTACTAAGCCTTTTGAATCTAACTTCACACTTCATCATCACCAAGTAATTATCTGAGTCCGAATCCGCCACTGGATAGCTACGCGAGTTTTTTACACTGTCCCTAAATCTCTGCCTTACCATTATATAATCAATTTGGTATCTCCCAGTATCACCCGGCATTTTCCATGTGTACCTACGCCTGGGGTGATGTTTAAACCAAGTGTTTGTCACTACTAATTTATTTATTCTACAAAATTCAACTGCCTTTTCCCCGCGGTCATTTCTTCTTCCTAGCCCAAACCCTCCTACTTCTAATCCGTCCCTCCCTTCTCCCACCACTGCATTCCAGTCACCCATCACTATCAGGTTTTTCTTCCCCGGCACTTCTCTAATTATTTCTTCTACTTGCTCGTACACCTCTTACTCCCTATGGTTGCTCGTAGGCATGTATACCTGGACCAGTACGAAATTCGTCGGCCGTGCTTTTATTTCTACCACTAGTATCCTGTCGTTCACCTGTTCAATGTTTACCACCCTCAGTCCCAACTTTGTGTTCAGTACCATGCCTACCCCCCGTTGACTCTCATCTCCCCCACTATAGATCACCCTGTAGTTATCACTCCAATATTCCCCGCTATCCTTCCATCTAACCTCGCACAATCCCAAAGCATCTATTTTTCCTTTTTCCATTTCCTGCTTAATATTTTCAAGCTTCCCGGCCCTCATCATGGTCCTTACGTTCAAAGTTCCTATTTTTACCACTGTTTTCCTCCTCCTCTTCCTCTTTTTCTTCTTCTTCTCCCTCCTTTCCCTTGTATCTTCTGATGATGATTCTGTGCAAGGATTTCGTGTGATGACGACCGCGGAGGCCTTGCCTGCCCCGCTGCCGGGCACGACACCCGCCCTAGTGGGCGGCGTCCCGTAGTTGCCAGGAATCAGATCTCTTTGAATGACTTTCATGTTCTGGGAGGTGATAGTTGAGAGGTATCCCACGCGACTCAACGGTATTTTTAACGTGACACCATCACGGAACTACCTTTCGTCCGGCTCCTACCCTTCGACCTATCTGGCATGGGTGGCCCTACCAGGAGCAATGTACTTGCTCCTGCCAGTCCAGCTCAAGGGGTCATTGGAACGTACAAGCCCTTCCACCACGTCAAGGTCGTAGTTCAAGGAAGAGAGAGAGTGGTTAAAGCGTGGCTGAATTATTTAATACAAACAACTTTGTATAAAATGCACAATATTACAATTGATGAAATATTTTTTATATATTATATCTATCAGAATATCGCTATAGAAGTTTACACTTCTCCCGTGTGGTCTAAAGCACACCAGTATTTTTTATTTTTATGTACGGAAAGGGCGACTACTCGTGCTATGCTTTTAATTTTTTTAATCCTGTGAAATAAATAAAACGGTTCGATATTTTGGTGATTTAGAATCTTTCTGATTCATAAGTTAAGCTTCCAATATGTTGTTTATTGCACCATTAATCAGGATTTTTTTTAACACGATCAACAATATTCCGATGAGTGAAACTCGGTGTGAGATTTTTAAGAGTGATTCAAACACAACGAAATCTCGACCCGTTCGTTATTGTACCATGTGACTCCTTAGACACATTATTAGCTTATTGTTAGTTACGAGCGCACGCACAAACAAGGCATTTTTGTATGAAATTCACTGTTCTACTGGACTAGCCCTCCCGGCATTCATGACCTCGCTGAGAAAGCGTTTAGCTCTGAAAAGAAATAGATAAGTATACGAAATACAAGGAATGCTCTTCTAATTAATGCATTTGAACCTTTATTTTAATAATGCCGACGGAATGTGTAGGAGGGTAGTCCAAGCGAGGGGCAATATTCAATAACAAGATAGGTCCCACGATAGCGAGAGGTCAATAAACGTAGCGTACAGGTCGTCCAGGAAGTGCCAACAGAGCGAAGATCAAATAGTAGAGCAAAGTCCTAATGGAGCAGGGTTCAAAATAAATTCTAATAGCTGAATCAAACCTAAACAAACCGAAATTTAGAAGTATGCAAACACCATACGAGCAGAAAACATTATTTCCGTTATCTACCACCAGCAGGGCTATTCTGATAAACGGGGCCATACGTATGGCCGGCCGTAAGTTTCGTATGGCCTGACCCGAAATTATGGCCTACGTCGATTCCAATCTCGAGGGGCCATATCGTATGGCTAGGCCATAAGTCTTAACGCCGATTTCACTGGTGAGTATGAGAATCTTTTGCGGTACAGTACGTTTAAATGCTTTGAAATCACTACCAGCGCCACTGAAAATGTCATTTTTGCGGCAGTTACTGGAAGTATATCGAAAAAAAACGGACGATCGCAAAGCACAATGGCGAAAATATTGGTAAACAAACCTAGACAAACGTTGTCGAATTTTTGTAGGCTGGAAAATATCTGAAAATGGAAGGAGCGGAGTAAGTTACCCGTTGTTAATTTTTTCTTAATTACATTTAGTGCTATTTAAATCCATTAATAAGGTGTTCGAAGAACGCGTTCTCCATTTGCTCGAGGTGCTGACAATCATTGTGCTTTGCGTGCTTCTACGACGTGCTTTGCGAGATTCTATGTATGTTATGTTTGTCCTACGATGATTATCATCCTGAAACATGCAAATGATAAATAAAGATGTAAACTAAGAGGTTAGGTAGTGTACTGGCCTTGGCACCATTCGTAAAGGCTAGGTTAATGCTGATGCCGGGTTTCTATCCACCTATATGTTCCCAATCCCTAGCTGATCCATTCCCAATGGCAGCATAAGCAGTGTTTAGGGTGGATTTCACCCCCAATCATTTATTCCAATGCCATTATTTTTTCCCCATCCCTATGTATGATAATTTACAATCGCAATAATTAACAATATATCTCTTAATATAAAAAAGAAATATATAACCGCCCTTGATCCAATCCCTACCCTGTTAAAAACTCATTAATTATTTTTTAAATTGCCTAAGAATATTTTTCAGTGAAGTTACCATGATAAGAACTAAGTATATAAAAATTAAAGCAATAATAACCTGCAAAAATATCTTGATCGATCGTGAATCGATCGCATGATCACCCCTTCCGTTGGCGAGCACCTTATCCACTGGGCTATCACAATGCCTAATTTGAAAGGCGCTTCACACGAGTTACATATCGCAACATGCTTTTTTTTAAGATTTTTAGATGCTTTTTTCTTACACAATTACGGTATCGTCTCACTTCGGCATATGTAATTAATAATCTTTAACTACCGAACCTGATATTATGAGCTCGATTGGCCACCCGACGGTCGTGTTCTCCCTTGTCATGGGTGTATGTGAATGTCAATTTAGCGTTGTGAAAGAAAAATCTTGTACCTGGCAGCACATTACTTCCCCGAAAAACTGCCTTTGTTGAAAGTATTATAAGACGGAACAAAGTTCCGAAAGAGATTTATTAGGGAAAGGGGCAAAATTCAGGAATAGTTGCACAAATGATGCATCCTGGTAAATGTGCAGAAGAAGGTTACTTACATTGCAATTGATAACTTCGCTATGCAGGGCTATAAATTAGAGAAACCTTATTTTTCGTCATTTTGCTAATTTCGGTCAATGATCTGGTAAATTTGTAACAGAACAAGATCAATAATTGATGCGCAAAATCAATCTATAACTCCGAGGTGGGCAACTCTCTTTTCGTATGGCCCGTCTTATGTCGGGCTCCGAGGCAGATCATAATATTACGGCCTTGAGGCCTTAGCTACCGCCCGACTTATGGCCTTTTGCTCGGATGGGAATCGCTCGAAGCCATACGTATGTCCCGAGGCCTTACCTACCGCCAGACGTATGGCCTTTGCTCGGATGGGAATCGCTCGAAGCCATACCGAGGCCGTAGTTTGTCCCGAGGCCGTAGTTATGGTCGATTTCGACTTATGGCCTGGCCACACGATTAGTGGAATAGCCCTGCAGAGGTGTCACTGAAGGACGAGCGTAACTTGTACGAATGCATGAACCCAAGGAGTCTTTATGTAGTATCCCTGCATGAACCAAATGAGAACAGGTTCTATTTTCTATTCAAGCATTCATACATTTTGGTGTGGTTACACGATGAATTTTCGCGTTCATGCATTCACACATTAACTTGTACGTGTTAATGTATCGTGTAACCAGGGCTTAACAGAAGCTGTAAACGTATTTGGTAATCAATTCTTAAGCGCGCCGCTGCAAACGAACACAAGAGGTAAGTATCAACAGTAGCTTCATATTTTTGGGAATAGGGGTGGTCGGTGACCTTGATTTGTTTGCTTGAGAGCGGGATGAGTAATGTCCCATTCGGTTATTACGTTGGAAGTGAATAGCGGGAGGGAGTTGGGTTCTTCCGGCTCGTCTTAAATTGTGTTACGTACGGGGGCCGAGATCACCTAATGTATGAATATGTCTTCTCTTGAGACCTTACCTTGTATCACAACTGTGATCATCGACGTCACGTTAATGACAACACGCATTGTCGTTTGAGGAAAGTTTTCGTAAGCGTGAGTCGGTATATATTTAGTTGAGGTTCTGAAAAGTAAAAGAACCAGCGGCTGCAACTGGCCCTGGGTTCACTCATTGCTTAAAAGCTTGCCGTCTGGAGATGTGCCCTTCTGCCTGGGGCCGAAAAACGAAAAATCCAATGATATATTTTACGCGGTGAGCATTTATACAACAATATCACATGGTGTATCCTTAGCAAGTTCCGATTGTAAGTTGTTTCGGCACTAGAAAAATATGACAATAAATAGCTTTTGATAGTTTAAAACGTTTTCAAGGACCAAATTCTGCGATCGCCAGTGGCATGAGTCGATCTACGCTCTCGTCCGGCCTGTCGGACGAATCGTACTCCGACGAGCTGTTGTCATGCAAGTGTTCCAGCTACCATTTGAATCTCAGGCGTTAAAAATACGCGAGGCCAATATTTCCGATGTACACTGCCTCGGTTTCCTCAGGATGAGCGTAATGCGCCGCGATCATGAATGTTAATCACTTAATGCTAGGCTAAAACACAAGTAGGTTTATATAAAAGCGACGCAATGCGCGTCTGGGAATAAGAACACTCGTTAGCATTATATGCGATATAATGCTAATGAGTGTTACTTAGGAGAAAAAGCCAGTTGTCAGTGTCAAAATGAGAAAACCAGGTGCCTTCAATTAAATAACTGCTGTCTAAAAATTGCTGGAAGAAATTAGCTATTTAGAGGTATTAATCCTTAATGTATTTCTCCATTAATGGTGAGCAGACATTCAGATCTTCCAAATCCAAACCATTAGTGAATGAATGTACGAGGAAACATTACATTAAGATCATGTTCATTTCAATTAATTCTTTGGACTTTAAGGAAAATTTCACCATAACGGCAAACAATCGCTTATAAATTTAGCAATGTAGGGGCCATGAACAGCAGAAAAATGACACACCTCAGATTAACATAATTAATCCTTTGATTCATAGATTACTATGAACTCCTCATACTTACTTCTGTGCTGTGCCATCCAGCAGCTGAGATTCTCTGCCTTTTGTTGTCATAAATTAATTACTGAGTAAATGCTGGAGTCAGGGCTTGTTTATGTCGAAATTCAGAAAGGAATTGAAAATTAAAATGATTATTTTACTCTGCTTTAGTTACATAGTCACATACTCTGATTCAGTTGCATACATTTGCTATACATTTGACTAAATTTTAACTTTTTATTTAACCTGTGAAGCAACTGGGGACAACCACTTACAACTTCTTTTAATCATACACTGAAAAAGCAAATTTAGAGTGAACATTAAATGTTCATTACAATCCTCAGGCTCATGTTCCATCTCTAACTTCAGGAACCTCTCTTCCTTGAAAGCATTGACTTCCTCAATTCCCTTTTATGAGGTTTAACACAAAATTGATTTTTGAAAATTAACAGAGCTTTTTTATAAGTTCTGGTAAACTTCTTTGATGGACACAACAAACCCTCAACATCCTTAGTTATTCCTGGAAATGTTCTTTCCATACCTAATTAGTATTTGACTCCTGTCCTGAATTGTTATCTTTCCAGAAAATTTTTTCTTGCAGTTAATGCATCCAGTTTTAATCAACAGTCTCTTAAGGAGATATCCAGCAAAGTAAACAATGGAGCAATGTTCCAGAGTTAAAACATTTTGGTTCATTTCCACTGTCTTATCTGAGACAAATGCACTTGAGCTGTCATCTTCTTCCTCCTCTGTCTCTTTGTCTGCTGATGGTATGCTACTACTAGTAGATGCAGTGTCACCATCTAGGGGCAGGATTACGTCATCATCATCCTCATAGCTTGAAGTTGTAGGTGGTTTAAAAATAGTTTTCACGGACAGAATTCTGTATGCTTTTCTAAAACCTTTAACAGTGGGGTTTCTGTTGAATCTAATCTCTGTCTAATAGATGAAAAAAAAACGTTTTCCAATGCATCTTGATTAAGACGTGCCGTTAAAACATGTTGAGACTTGAGATTAGAATATAAACGTAAAATAGCATTTATTGTTAACAGAAAACCATCAAAGCATGGTGGACGTGTTTCACCTTTTTTCTTTAAATTCTTGAATGTTTTTAGCCCCTTTTCCACAATGAGAAAAATGTTAACATTTTCCTCTGAAAGGCACCTCTTATTAGGGTTTTAAAAATAAGGATTTTTACAATTAAGAGCATCAAATAAGTCATTTACAGAATTAATAAAGTCAGCTGTTGGTAGTGCAGATACTAACTTTAATTTACCCAGTGCCACACTAGAACGGATAGCTGCAGCCACAGAGAAGCTGAGTACTTAAGTTGCTAGACTCACAACCAGTGGCGGATACAGAAAAAAACTCAAGGGGGGGGGGCGCAATTTATCGCGACGATTGTAGCTTTCAAACTGACTGCCTGGCAGCGACTCTGCTTCCCTTATATATGTAGCTCGGTTGTTTCGAGAACATTCGGTGCAAGAATGTTCGCTTCCAGACTTTTAACGAGTGTGAACAAATACAAACAGTAGAATATTCGCGACTTTTCTCGAACAAATGCCAGACAGAAGCGTATAAAATACAATGACGTGGACTCGCGCACGTACTACATAAGAAAGTACAACTACTCGATAACTCGACTCAGAGTCGACTGACGAAAGACGCGAACGAATAGCGTGCGGGCTGACTGGCGGGGGCGTCGCGGGCGGCAATGCGAGCGGCCCCGCAAAGGGGGGGGGGGGGGCGCGCGCCCCCCGCATGTATCCGCCACTGCTCACAACCATTTTTTGGAATGGATTAGGCCATATGTGAGCAGGTGATAGTTTCCATAATGCTCTTGTTGATAAAATGGAGGAATCTAATTTATATACCTGGCGAACATTTTCAAATGAGAAGGTTTCATTGTCTAACATAAAATCAGTTTTCAAGAAATCATTTCTTAGGAAATTTACAAAATGTGCTACATCATACAAACACAATATTTTCCTTTCACCCACTTCAAAATAAGGTTTCTCTGGTGAAACTGTAACCTCAGGAAACTCTGTAAACTCAGGACACGTGGATAAAAAAGTAATCGGTGGATATGAAAATATGTACAATAAGGAAATTGTGAATTTAAAAGTATACTATGGGAAATCGCCTAACGGTTAATTTCAAAAGAGCAACAACGCTTTTTATGTTGTACAGCGAATGATAAGGCCATTTTTTTACGAGATGGTTGCATCTTCTATACGATTAACACTTGCATACTTTCTTACTGTATAGAAATATGAAAGGAGATGCCACCCTGTTTCACATCCTGTAGAGGTTGCGATTCTTTTTGATTTGCGATTTCACTTTATTGTCATACGTACCCAAAATAACGTAAGATGTATATTTATTTACAAAATTTAAAAAGATTCCGCGATCGACGTAGCACCGGGATGACTAAAAACCAGAATTCGTAATGATGCAAAATCTGGAGTTGTCATAGCTGATGAATTATAAGCGACTTACTCCGTGGTTCGGAATAATAAGGACCATATATATTAGTCCTTGGTGCATTTCATTTCATTATTAAGGTGCAATTAATGCAATTGATATTTACAAAGATGATATTTCAAGATATGAGAATATTTCACCGAAGCCCACGCTCCAGAATAATCTAAGAGATAAAACAATGAAACATTCTCAATTCACCACTTCACTTTACTGTTAAAAATAACTGCAATTATATTGAGCGATAAATGCATGTACGGAATACCATGAATTCACAGGTGGTAGGTCGTATTAAAAAACTGCCGAGGTAAAAAATAAAGTGAAAATATACCAGGAAAAGATGATTGAAAAAGAAGGGAATAATAACATAAAAATGCTTTGCTTTTGAGAAGATATGTACGTGACCAAATACCAGTGTTATTAATAAAAACAGGCACTTAGTCATAATTCCACACTTTATTTTAAACAACACGATCTGGTTTCAGCATCTCATGCCATCATCAGGTGATGCCTGATGATGGCATGGGATGCTGAAATTAGGTCGTATTGTATAAAATAAAGTGTGGAATCATAACCAAGTGCCTTTTTTTATTAATAATGAAGGCGTTACACCGAGTAACTCCAGAGACCTTGTCCTATGTTCAAAATACCAGTGTCTTGCATAGTCGAAAATGAACATATACCTAAATATGTAGGCATAAATTAATAGTAACGTATCACGAAGTAAGATATTTAATATAAAAATATACGTACGCTTCTGGTCCAAGTAATTCTCTTTCATGATCGCATATAAACAAGGTTAAACTCATTTGAAAATCTTGGGGAAATTATTTTGGTATATAAGACTCGATTTATTGTCGAAGTCTGCCAGCCGTCACGGGAAGCAGTGGAACTTCCGAGTTGTATCATCTTGCTGTCGAAAGTTTCGGAAGTCCAGCAGTATAATGTATCCATGTGTATAATATAACTTTATTTTAACAATGATCATAAATATAATTACGCATCTCCTACTACATTGTTATCCAGGGCCGCTGTCCCGGCCGGCTAGAGCCAGAGCCGAGCACTAGCTCTAGCCCGGAGGTGGTGCACCAAAGGGGTGCAGTGTCTTCACGTTCACCCAGAACGTGACGACACTGCACCCCTTTGGTCGCGCGGTTCTGCATGGATATCTTTCGATATAAATTAAACGCATTTATTGAATCATTGGACTTGTACATGCTGAAAAAGGTCAGGAAATGGTAATTACAACGCGACCAAGAACGAAGTTTTACGATGCTCCAGTTTTGAAATGCATTCTTTTTATAAAATTGGTAACAACGCTTTTTTAAGATGCAAACCTGAAAATTATAGCATGTATAGAAAACATGTCTGTCTAACAGATATTGAACTTTGGTTCTAATGAAACAACTTGCATTTGAGTTGCGAATTATTAAATTCGGCGCTTTGTTCGAACACCGTCCAAAACCGGTACTTTTTACGTTACACCCGTTGTAAAAATGTTGAAATGCGTTTCTAAAATTTGAATTTAGCATCAAATAAAGCAAAATTAAATAAGAAAAATTACGGTGTGATTAGTTTTTTCTGTAGGCCTTTAAATTGTTTTGCTATCGGTACCCAAACTCGAGTGCACAAAATTTCTGCGCCGACAGTAGACGCCAAAGTATACCTCACCATCTCTCCTTTTTTTCAGCCGGTATCGCAGACTGGATGAATAGCTGGAAACTATCCATCAACTCAAACAAAAGCTAACTCATCGTTTTCTCCAGAAAGACAAGGAAACCACTGACAAGATCCATCACCTTAACCCTCCGGGCGCGCGGGCTACCTGTGTATATACTGGAATCTAATTTGGTATTTCTCGAATATGTTTACTCCACGAGACATCATTAGTCAGTTTAACTCCGAGGTATTTAACAGATTCTAGTCTCTAATTTGCTGTTGTTTATGCAATAGCTGTTACAAGGAGCGTTTTTCCGTTTCCCAAAATTCACAACAACGCATTTTTTCAGGTTTAATTCTAGCTGCCACGCATCGCACCACTCCTCTTTTGCCTCGAGGTCCTTAGTTAACGCTTGCTTATCAGTGAGGCTATGAATTTCTCTATACACCAGTGCGTCGTCTGCAAATAATCTATGCTTACTGTGAACTGTTTCACCGATGTCGTTTATGTACAAAAGAAACAGAAGTGGGCCTATAACACTTCCCTGTGGGACACCCGATGTGACTTTTACTTCATTAGAGATAGCGCCATCTAATACAACCCTTTGCACGCGATTCCTTATGAATTCTCTAATCCAGGAAATTACGTCGTCGTCTAACCAGTAGGATTTTAATTTCATGAGTAGCTTACTGTGGGAAACTTTATCAAATGCCTTGTTAAAGTCAAGAAAAATTGCATCAACTGGAACGTTATGTTCACCGCAACACAAGTCACAATGTGCCGTTCCTGGACACACATATCGTGGGCTAAAAGTGCTAATTGAGTTACGCAAGATCTTCTCTTTCTGAATCCGTGTTGCGTTTTTGTTAACAAGTTCTGCATATCGAGGTGTCTCATAACTGAACTTACGATTATATGTTCAAGGACTTTGCAAGAGACAGATGTTAGAGATATCGGTCTGTAGTTGGATGGCTGTTCCTTATCACCGCTTTTGAATATGGGAGTGACATTTGCAATTTTCCAGTCCATGGGTACTTTGTGTTTGTTGATGGATTTACTAAATATATACTGCAAGTAGGGTGCTATTTCACAAGCTAATTATCTATACACGCAGGCAGGAATTTCTTCAGGACCTGGGGATTTATTTGGACTTAAAGATTTTAGCAAGTTTTCTATTCCGTGAGTGCAAATATCGATAGGCGGCATCTTTTGCTGGAGGTGATCATTTACCTTTACGGATGTAATCTGTGATGACTTGGTGAACACACTTTGAAAGTAGGCATTTAATAAGTTGGCTTTGTCCGAACTGCTTGTTAATAATTCACCCTTTTCTTTCGTAGTGGAATAACTGTTGATCTATTGCCTAGAACTTCCCTTACGTATGACCAAAATATCTTTGGGTTATCCTGTAACTGTTCTACTAATGTTTTTCTTCTAAAATCTATGAATGCATGCCGAAATGCTTCCTTTGTAGTGGCTTTAAACAATTTGTATTTTTCAATTATTAAATTATGATCACCAGTGGACAAATCTGTACGGTATTTTTTCATCTTGGCGTGGCATACTCTCTGACGTCTTAACGATTTTCTCACTTCTGCATTGTACCATCTTGGTTTGCTGTCCTCTTTTTTTAGACTTTACTTGGAATATATTTTACTATCCCCGAATGTACGATCGAAAGGAAAACTTTCCAACTACCCACCGTGTCTAACTTTACGCTTGATTCCTGGAAGTCGGAAAAAGAATTTTTTAGATGACTCTTGAACGCATTGAAATCGGCTTTTTTTAAATGTAGAACTTTCTTCTTTGTTTTAAACTTTTAATGATATTCAAAGAGAACTTTGCGGTAACTACTCTATGGTCACTAATTCCCTCAACATTTTTTACCTTAATTACTTGTTGCGGTATATTTGTTGCCAATAAATCAAGAATGTTGTCCCCTCTATTAGGCGTCGTAGCTATCTAATGTAGGGCATTTGATGAGAACGTGTACAGCAGGGACTCGCATATATCTTTGTCTCTTCCCCCAGATATGTAACTGTAGGTCCTCCAATCTATAGAGGGCGTATTGAAATCTCCACCTATGATTAAATTTCTTTCAGTGTTCCTGGATGTGATGTTTTTTATTTGTGTTTCGAGTTCTAACATTGAGGTGACGTCGGTGTTAGGTGGCCTGTAGTATGCGCACACGAATACTGTTTTTGATTTAGGGCATTAATAGAGCACCGTACAGATTCTAGGCAGGTATCTGGGACGATTTCCGCTTTGCTGACAATGGTTTTCTTTACAGCTATAAATACTCCGCCTCCGATTCGATTGGACCTATCTTTTCTGTAAACGTTGAATGATTTAGGAAAAATTTCACTATCAGAAATATCTTCCGTCAGCCAACTTTCTGTGCCAATGACGTTACACTCCGTGCTATGAATAAGGTGGTGAAATTCTAAAATATTATTTTTTAAATTACGGCAGTTAACTACTGCAACGACTACTGCTTCATGATTATTGTTTATGCGTTTCGGGGACATTTCAAGATTGCTGTCTTCAATTCAGCTATTCTTGGGCCCTACACTTAGAGTACTCTTAGCTAAATTACTAACGGGCAACACATAATTATTTTTTTCTTATACATATGGAAAGAAAAATTGAGTTTCCCTAAGATCCAACTTCACCTCAGAGGAAAAAAATGAAATTCCTTCGCATTTCGAAGAATCCCTCTACATTTGAGGGCATTCTCTCATCCACTGTTGATAAAATTATGGCAATCCACGAAAACAACTTTTTTTAAAGCAATAGTTTTACCGGAGTTTTTCTAACTTGCATGTTATCTCAGGAAACTATCCCAGGTATGCAGCCTTAAAATTGTCGCGTATTGTCTCACGCTCCTTAGAACGCAACAAACAGATTTGTGCTAACTTTACGACCTAAAAGTCATATTTCCTGTTGATGACATTCCCAACATATACCTATGAAAAAAGCAACTCACCTTAAGTCTGATTAATATCAACGGGAAGAGTTCTGACAACGGCGACTGAAGTTCTATGAATGAAACTTGAGCTGTGTTGCGGGAGCATGCAGTCTGTTTTAAGTAACTTTGTCTGACAAATAAGTAATTAAAAATTGATAAATCATCTCGCTTCACAGTTACGCAACTTTTTACAGATAAAACCTTGGTCTTTGGAAATGTAACATGACGAAGGTAGGGCCAATGTTACCTTATACCTGTATATGCTGTAGTATAAGCATTAATGTATGAGCTTCTTTGGACAAAAGGAAATTTTCGTATCACAATAAATATATGACAAATTAAGCTACAGAATTGATACTTCCGCCTCCTGTACCTTCGGAATATAATTTTGATTTTACAGAGTACCTACCTTCAAAATTCCAGACCAGCAATGAGGTGCGAAAGTGATTCAAATACAGGGTAGCCGGCGTAAGCCTTCCTCAAATATCAGGCTTTCTTTGGTTTCAAAGTAAAAAAAAATAATTACATGCAAACACATCTTTCAGAGACGATTAAACTATCCAAAGAGTTAAAAAAGGTTAATGAGCAATTTGAATGCCTGTCCACAGATTACTCTTCCAGTTAAAATGATCAACAACCCATAGATTATCTCCATCGTCTCAGACTCAACCTTGTGGAAGTTCATTTTATAAATTAAAAGGAAAACTTTGTTATATTCCACCAATTTATTTTCCGGTACAACTAGTTTCGACGCAGCGGCGTCATCTTCAGGTACAAAGAGTAAAAGCAAAAACATGATCCATATATACCATCCAGGGTAGGCATTCGGGAGGTGAGGGGGGAGGAAGAAAGTAGGTGGGAGGGGGTGGGAAACCTCAAGGAAGCAATGTAGTGTTGTAGCGGGTGGGGGAGGGGAGGGGGTTGGAGAGGGAGGGGGGGGGGGGGCGCGGCGGATGACCGTTGGCAGGTTGAAGTTTGAGTTTTGAAGGGTTATTGGTAGAGATGGGCCACTTTGAAAATTACCACGGTAATATTCGTAAATTATCACGGTATTTTTCGTAATTTACCGCGCCCCTTGAAAATTACCGTAATTTTCGTTAGTTTTCTAGATAATCCACCTATGTTTGAGATAATATTTCATACAGATAAATTCCCAACATGTTCTTTTAAGCCAAGTCCACATTTCCAACGTGTTTAATTTTAAATTGAAGCATATACAACTCATTTTTGGCATATTTTACTTAAATTATAACATTATAAGAGTAATTATTAGTAGAATATTCTTCTTGAAAATTTCTCATACTTTGACAAAAGAAAGCCAGATTGCGTGTTGCTGCTGTATTTATTTTTACAATTTTAAAAATATATAATAGATTATTGTTACAATAGGTATGGTTTAAACATCGTATCCCCTTCTTTTACGGTAATTTTCGAAAATTACCGTAATTTACCACGGTAATTTACCTCAGATGAAAGTTACGGTAATTTTCCCATCTCTAGTCATTGGGGACTAAGGTAGCGGTAGGGTGTCCGTGGGAGTGTGGGGAGGGGAAGGATTACGGGCTACTGTTTTTTCCGTGAGGGTCAGAGAGGCTTCTAGGAGGGGGGAAAGGGTTCCTTTCACAACACTACATTGCATCCTTGAGGTTTCCCACCCCCTCCTACCTACCTTCTTCCTCCCCCCTCACCTCCCCAACGCCTACCTTGGATGGTACACATGGAACATGTTTTTGATTTTACTCTTTGTATTTTTTTTTCAAGTTTTTCAAGTTTTCGGCAAGTTTTCCTTTTCATTTATAACAACCCATTGCTTCAACTACGGTTAGTCCTTGCCGTAAGCTTCTTACGAAAGGACATCCATAAATTATCAAATGAAGAAACCTGTTTTCCTCTTCCAAACAACCATCATGCCAGGAGAAACCTAAAAATTTGAGGCATTTCTTAGCTTTCCTTCCCTATCTCAGGTGTATAATTTCAAACTTCTATAAATACACCAACATTCCACGCTAACGACAACAATCACGTACAGCGACGATAACTGGCCACCCATTAATGACAACTACCAACAATTGGCTTAAAAATATCTGCAATAGTAAGATAACTGGCCACCCATTAATGACAACTACCAACAATTGGCTTAAAAATATCTGCAATAGTAAACTGGTATCCCATTTCATGACTTTCAATTATTTTCAAAACATTTCACGGATTTCCAAAATTAGGATGGAAACCGATGAAAAACAATCGGTAGTAAGTTTCATAATGGCATGGTTTGTACAATTCGTGCGACTAGATTAAGATATTTAACCTAGAAGCTTCTAACCAAAGTTACGTATGTGTGCATACATAATAACCCTGAGTTTCACAAGAAAGAACAAACTCTAGTGCTAATGAAAACCATTAAATTTTAATAAACTTCTACAATCTGTATAACCCTCAAGCAAAATTTAATTACAAAAACTGTAAGTTCACAAGCAATATATAATGAAACAGGTTTTCAAATTAATTTAAAAAATCGTTAATACTGGCAAAGAGATAAGTCAGTATTCATTCTCCTCTATAATGATATAAATTACGTTTAAATATGTTTACCAAAGGAGCAAAAGGCCACGTGCTTACCGCAAAAATCAATGTGCAACAATAAGTCTAAAACTGTGGCCACAAATATCATAAGTTTCATCTTCATAATAAAAAACTGTTATTATCACCATGCAAAGAAAGCAAATATGAAAAGTTATTTTAAAAAATAATGATAATACTTTCAATAAAAATGCAATTGGCAAAAGAAATAAAACTGCAACGATAACTAACGAAATTAAGAAAGAAAAACTGTAGGCACGCGTGGCTGGGAAAAGGCCGTGGCGCGTGACCCACGAGAATTAAATAAAACAAAATAAAAAAATGACCGAGGGAAGAGAAGGGAAGTGGGAAAATGACTCACCGGCCGTTGGAGGAAACCATTGCTGGACTGACGTCTCAAAGCCCAAAACTGCCCAGACTTGCGGGACGTGCGCTGTCCTGCTCACCAAAAATTGTACTCCTCCACTCCGCGACCAAAAAAGTGCCTTCGTAGACCGCCCCTCCCCTCCCGCTTCGAAAACAAACCCCTGTTTCCCCACCCCCCAGACGGCACGATGGGTAAGGGATGGGAGAAGGTCGAGGAGGGAGATTTGAATACAAAAAAAAGAGCGTGCATAGGCGCAACATCCCGCCCCCCGTGAATTTCCAATGAAATTAACATTAGAATAAATAAAGAGTTAATATTAGCCAGTTGAAGAAGCGAAACACACGGGAGAAGTATAAAAACGTCAAACAAAAAAAATTGTTGCTACAACAAAAATAATAATAGTCATCTGACCACATTGATCCACCCTCAGAATATGGAAATCGACACAAAAAAAAAAAAGGTGAGGGAAAGGAACTAAACTAGTATCTTCACTCTCAGAGGCCCGTCAAAGAGACTAAATGGGGAATTGGGATGGGCCATGGGAAGGTCAATATGGAGGAGAAAGGAAGAATAAACGTTCCATCCTGAACATAACAGCGAGAGTGGGTCAATCGAAATATTTAACAGCAAAAGAAAAATTAAAAAAAAATAAAATAACTTAGTTTGAAGTTGGCAACGGTACCAACTTCACGACTGGTCTTTTCAATGTACCCGAAGACGTTTTTAAATCCACAACCCTAATTACGCCTGTCGAGTCCGGAAATACCTTTGTGATTCGCCCCATTTTCCACAGCGCAGGTGGGAGAGTTGAGTCACGCAGAAGCACTAAATCCCCAATTTTGACATTTTTAGATTTCCGCGTCCATTTTGCCCGCTGCTGTAAGGTGTGTAAGTATTCCTGAGACCACCGACGCCAGAATTGTTCATGTAATTGCTCAATGAGCTTCCATCGAGTAGGCAGATGGAATTCATCGACTGAAGTGATCTCAGGCAAACCTATCAACGGTTGACCGACTAGAAAATGACCAGGGGTCAGACAATCTATCTCGCTTGGATCCGGTGATTTTGGTGTCAATGGTCGGGAATTTAAAATGGCTTCAATTTTTGAAAAAAGCGTAGCAAACTCTTCAAAATTTAACGTTTGGCCGTTGAGGAATCTGCGCAGGTGATACTTCACCGATTTAATACCGACCTCCCACAGACCACCAAAGTGTGGAGCAGATGGTGGATTAAATTTCCAACCGATTCCGGATTCTGGATGGATTGAGGTTAACGCTTCCCGATGGGAGGAGGACCTAATTAGTCTGTACAAATCGGTCAAAAAACGATCAGCCCCGACGAAATTTGTACCGCAATCCGAATAAATGGCCCGGGGAATTCCTCTCCGAGCGATGAAGCGCTGGAAAGCCGCAATGAAGGCAGGGGTGGATAGCGAGGTGACTAATTCTAAATGAACGGCCTTTGTCCCAAAACAAATGAATAAACAGAGATACGCCTTTCCAATGGCAGAGTTTTTTCTATTGCTCAGTTTGTAGGAAAATGGCCCTCCGTAGTCAACACCCACGCATGAAAATGGCCGCTGTGGCACTACCCTGGTGGAGGGAAGATCTGACATGATTGGTTGTAAAGTATTGCCCCGATAACGCGAGCATACAACACAATTCATGATTTCAGATCGGATAACTGATCGGGCAGACAATATCCAGAATTGCCTGGCAACCAACGCCTCCACAGCACGAGGACCGCCATGGAGTGACACCAAATGATAGTGCCGAATAATTAATCGAGAGAAATGCGAACATCTCGGCAGTAAAATAGGATGCCGAGCAGACTCAGATAAGAGGGAATTCTGCAGTCTGCCTCCCACTTTCAGCAACCCGTTCGAATCTACAAAGGGTCGTAATCGACTAATTGACCGGGGAAATAGGGAGCAAGTTTTGATCGAATCAAACACAGAGGCAAAATAAACCATTTGCGTGGCGAGAGCCAACTTTTCCAAGGCATGTGTCCACTCTTGAGAGGACATGGGTGTTTGAGGTTGGGACCGCTCACCCTTGAAAGCATTTAAAAATCTATAAATATAAGCGGTCACTCTTACCAAACGAACAAAAGAGGAAAATTTTTTGAACCACGCAACAGAGGATTCATCTACCTGTGTTAATCCCATGACAATTGAATCCCCTTTCCGCTCTGGTAGCTCATCTGTGGCAACAGGTACAAAATCAGCGCTCGGCCAATGCGCTTCACTTAGATGAATGAAAGGAGGACCAGACCAATACAACTGGAAATTGAGAAGTTGCTTGGGTAGTAGGCCTCTGGAAATGCAATCGGCGGGATTCTCGTCGGAGGCTACGTGTCTCCACAAATTAGAAGGAATTGTTTCAGTTATCTCAGATACACGGTTAGCCACAAAAATTTTTAATAGATGAGGTAGCGTCGCTAACCAGGATAAAACTATCCGAGAATCTGTCCATGCATAAATCTTGTGGATACAAACTCTGTCCCGAAACGTATTCCTAATATTAGAGAGCAGTCGCGAAAGCAATAGCGAGGCTGACAATTCAAGTTTAGGGATTGTGACCGTCTTTAATGGAGCGATCCTTGATTTAGCTACCAGAAAATAAATTTTGACGTCTCCTGATGGAGAAATGACGCGTAAGTAAACCACAGCTCCATAACCAGCTTCAGAAGCATCAGAAAATCCCAAGAGCTGATGCTCAGTTGACTTAGATGGGCCGATATAACGCGGAATACGTATTTGGGAAATCAAATGACTTTGAGAGGAAAATTCATGCCAAAGATAGGCAGCTGATAATGGCAAGGGATCATCCCAACCTAATTTGAGGACCCAGAGAGATTGAATTAGACCCTTAATCTTTAGAACTATAGGAGACAAGCACCCCAATGGGTCGAAAATTCGCGCGATATTAGATAAAACGGCACGCTTTGTGTTAACTGAATGATCCAGCGTAACACGATAGGAAAATACATCGTGATAAGTATCCCAATAAAAACCTAACACCTTCACACATGAATGGTCAGGCGCATCAAAGTCAAATGTAGACTCTCGTTCATGTAGGGGAGATTGAGCCAAAAATTGAGAAGAATTACTCGCCCACTTCTGCAAAGGAAAGCCCCCCCGAGCTAATAATTCAATCAGTTGACTCTTTAATGCTAGCGCATCGTCGAGAGAAGAGGCTCCCGTTACGATGTCATCGACGTAAGTGTCGCGTAAAATCACCGCGGAAGCGAGGGGATAATCTTTTCCCTCGTCTCTGACTAGTTGGTGAAGGACACGGATTGCCTGAAATGGGGAAGAAACGACACCGTATGTTACCGTATTCAACTTGAAAGATTTTAATTTCTCAGTCGGATTTTCTCGCCCTAAAATATGCTGAAATTTGCGGTGGTTTTCGGAAAGTAAAATCTGCCTATACATTTTGACAATGTCCGCGGTGAAAGCAATTGCGTGGACGCGAAATCCTAATAATATTTCGAAAATGTCCAGCTGAAGTTTGGGACCAGTCATCAGCAAATCATTCAAGGACTTTCCCTGAGCTCCCTTGGACGACGCGTCGAAAACCACTCTCAATTTAGATCCTGACGGAGTAATTTTCGTCACGGCATGATGGGGAATGAAAAAGGCACCAGGACGCGTTGAAAGGGACATATGCCCAAGGTTTAAATACTCCTGGAGGAATTGGTCATACTGTTCTTTCAAAAGAGGTTTGCGTATCCAACGTTGCTCTAGTTTACACCAACGATTGGCCGCTTGATTGTAAGATCCAGCCAAGACCGCAAAATCCTCTTTGAAAGGGAGCGAAACCTTATACCGACCAGTTTCATCTCGCGAAACTGACTCTAAAAAGTATTTCTCGCATTGCTCATCCTCCGGACAAGGGTGACGTCTAATAATGGGTTCCTCTAATTCCCAAAATGATTTTAGTTGCTTGACCAACGGAATTTCCTCCACCACGCATAAAGAAGTTTTACGTGTGGGAATTTTCAAAGAACTATCCAAAATGTTTCCCATTAAAATCCATCCGAAAAGGGAATCAATTAGAATCAAGTCGTAATTGTCGAATGTTTTCTTCCCCCCAAGGAAGATCTTTGGGAATAAGTCCATTCCCAAGATAATATCCACAGAATCTGGCTTATCAAATCCCGGATCGGCCAAACAAAGGTGAGAAATACTTTCTCGAATACAGGGTGGAAGTGGGACTGGTGGAAGTTTGGAGGTCAAGTGAGGAAGGATTACCGCCTTGGTATTTAACACCAACAGTGAATCATGGATCGGCGAGAGCGACAAAGTGATACAACCCTCCGGCCGCCTTAGAGGGGTTTGAGACAACCCAACAAGAGAACCATGATAAGGAGACATGGGGAGCTGCAACCGCCGAGCAGCTGCCGCGGAAATAGCTGACACTTGACTACCCGAATCGATCATTATACGAAGGGGCACATTTAACCCATTACCATCCCGCACATGAACTAACGCAGTTCCGAGGACAATTAAATGTGCAGGGTCACAATTAACACAAGACGAAAGGGCAGTCGTAGAAGTTTGTGATTGCGAACGCACAGGAGACCCAGACGCCTGACTTAGCGACGCTGACGCCTGAATTGGAGACTGCCTAGAGTTCAGCTCTGAATGCAACGTGGTATTATGATACCTTTTGCAAATATTGCAACACATATCCTTCTGCTGACACCTAGGAGCCCAATGACCTGGCTTCAGACAGTTAAAGCAAAGCCTTTTCGAGCGTACGAAACGCGCACGATCCGTAACGCTCATTTCAATGTATTTGGGACACTTCACTAAAGAATGAGGAAGCTCACACATAGGACAAGTACTGACTCGATCGCATTTCTCCTTACCCGGGTGGGTATTGTCAACGGATATCGGCAAGACGACCTTTGCAGTGAGCGTGGATTTGCGGCGAGAAACTGAATCTTTCACATTAGGACCAAATGAGGTTTGTAAAACCTTGATCCTTTTTTTCACAAAGCTCAAAAGATTACATACAGAGGGAAATGGCTCATTATTTAAGGTCTCCTCGAAAAGAGCCAGAGTTTCTGGATCAACGACACGTGCTGCTAATCGGAACAAAATAAATTCCCCCAAATTAGGAATATTTAACGTGCCCAAGGCAGCATGAATCTCGGAAAACGTGTTCACAAATAATTGCATGGAAGACAATGATCCCGTAGATGAAACCGAAAATTCCAGAATTCTATCGAGATAGTCAAATCCGAGGATTCTAGGATTGTCGTAGTGCTCACTCAACTCCCTCCAAGCCGAATCATAATGAACTTCGCCAAATGGGACGGACGCGATGAGCGCCGAGGCTTTACCTTGTAGAGCCGCCTTTAAATAAGTGAATTTCTCAACTGAGGAAATATCCGTTCTATCATGAACAACAGATCGAAATAAGTCGCGAAACCCTACCCAATCAGAAAATGCCCCAGAAAAACGAGGTAATTCAATGGTAGGAAGACGAGACCTTTTACCCTGAACGGTTTCATTAGCCAAATGAGCAGACTCATTGACGGCGGGAGGATTTGATACCTTACGAAAAACGGAAAGAATAAAATAATACTTTTCTTCCACTTCCTCGCCAAGGCTCCTATCCACCAGACATGCATCGCTTTGATTGCACTCATGGCAATACTCAAACAGTTCGGTCTGAGCGTCACAAAATGCTGAATACACAACTTCCAATTGAGAACATCGTGCAAGAAATATATGTAACTTACAATGATTGAAAATCTCCAGACCGGAAGCATTGAGCTGCTCAGAAAGCAAAAATGCTGCACTAATTGTGGATTTAAATTGATCACGTTTAAAACGCAGTAACTTTGAATGCGAGTCAAATTGCTCCCGTGTGACCGGCGATTTACCTTTCGCCCCTTCAACTGGCATTTTAAGAACAAAAGGAAATAACTACTCACAAAAAACGGAATGAACTCCCTCTAAAAGCTCCCGGAGAATTCCCGGGTTTCGGCACCAAAAAGTTGTAGGCACGCGTGGCTGGGAAAAGGCCGTGGCGCGTGACCCACGAGAATTAAATAAAACAAAATAAAAAAATGACCGAGGGAAGAGAAGGGAAGTGGGAAAATGACTCACCGGCCGTTGGAGGAAACCATTGCTGGACTGACGTCTCAAAGCCCAAAACTGCCCAGACTTGCGGGACGTGCGCTGTCCTGCTCACCAAAAATTGTACTCCTCCACTCCGCGACCAAAAAAGTGCCTTCGTAGACCGCCCCTCCCCTCCCGCTTCGAAAACAAACCCCTGTTTCCCCACCCCCCAGACGGCACGATGGGTAAGGGATGGGAGAAGGTCGAGGAGGGAGATTTGAATACAAAAAAAAGAGCGTGCATAGGCGCAACAAAAACAAAAAATGAAATTAAAATAATATCTGAATTAAAAATAAAATATCCAGGCTGCCATTTGTGGACAGCCAATAGATTACAAAATAATCTTTTTCCCTCTATTCTTTTCTCCAAATGCACAGGCCCGGTATATTCTGAGCTCAAACATGACACCACACCCATCCACTAGTAAACAACAAAGCCTCTGTTTTATGATTAAATCTTGAGGGTAACTTATAAAGATCTCCACAAACTTACATTTTTCCAGTCACGAGATAAAAATTAATTTAAAAAAATTTTCCCAAGATTCTTGTCTCATTGCTTACACACATGCTTACATCTCAAATCGTTTTATAAGCATCACAATCAGTTTCACAAGGTCAACATCAAAAGGGGACACTGACAAGGACTTCGGAGCTGTTTTAATGTTGCTAAAAACCTTAAGTGAGCTCTCCACAGTCACTCAATCTTGTCTGATGCCTCAGCCTTTATACACTACAGACGGGTTCCTGCGGCGCATAGATCTAGGGCTATTGATAATGGAAGAAGGAATTCTGCTTCGCAGAGGCCGGGCTGGGGTTACATTGGGACGAATATCCACTTTCCTCTTCTTGGACGGGGCGTGGTCTTGCGTCTTTCCATCGGACCTGTTCCTCTTCCCATCTCGGCTGGTTTGGTTGGAGGGTAACTTTGGTTCGAACTTCGACGTCGCCTTAGGAGTGACGTAGTTCTGGTCCTTCCGCTGGTCACCAGGTTTCCTTGGATGCGCCACTGCTACTCCCGCCAAGCTGCTATTTGGCGCTTTTGAAGCAGGACGTGGTGTACCGGTCCATGTCGTTGTTGCACTCATTTTGCATGGATTTTTGGAACCGCTGGACTTGGGAGTGACGAAGCCATCCCTGATTTCATCCTTTTTCTCGACAGTCTTCGAGTGGGCGGGGGCAACCAGGGTGAATGAACAAACACGGGCCTTAGGCAAACCAGAATCAACTTTACTCTTCACTAGTTTAAACTTTTCGGTCGGTGATGCAGCCACCGCGGCTGTATTGTCTTTACTGAGCATCCTTACCAGGTAAGGGTTGCGAGAAGTCGGAGGACAGTGGGATGGAGTTAAGGGACCAGGGGAGTTGTTTCCAGCAGCTGAGACTCGGGAATCGGCAGTGTGGAAGGTCGTATCGGCCATTGATTCTGGGCTGTTCGGCGGCGTCTTCATTGAGTTAGACTCGGGTTGGTAAACAATACGAGAACGACGGTCGACGTCCATGAGTATCTCCGTCAGTTTTCCCGGACTGATACTGCGGTTGAGTTGGTACGGGATCGGCATCTTTTCCCGGTTAAACCTCTGGTACATCTCCTCAAGGGTCACAGCCCTAAGAGAAGTGATCGTTTGCGCGTGCACGTCGGACTTGGGGATGGATGAGGATGCCTCGATCCCTCGCTTCTCGTTGACGGGTGTTGTGGATCTACCCTGCGACAGCACAATGGAGCGTGCGATGTTACTGAATCCGGGTGTACCCAAATGATCACTCTCACTTTGGCAGGCATGTGTCTCATCCAAGGGTACTGCGGACTTGACTTGGGTTTTCACTACTTCTCCAAGAGATTCTAGGTCAGGCATGGAGGGAAGATAAGCAGAAGCCAGAAGACCACCATTTTCGAGCGAGCATGCCGAAGTTTCGCTTGGAAGCTCACCTCCCTCCCCATTCTGCATTTCCTTCTGGAAACTTGGGTCTTCGATTTTCAATCCATCATCATCGCTTGATTCGTCGGAAGTAAGATCCGGCAGAATAGGCAATGATTCTTCGGGGTTAGTTGTACCCGAGTCAGCATCTCGTTTTTCATCCGCAGGATATCGGTCGCCTGGCTTCACATGGTCCTCCTCACTTATCTCTGCGTCATTTGCGAGGTCGAGGGATTTTTTTTCGCAAACAGGTGCGACGGCACATTTTTGCCCCAATTTTTCTTTACCAGTAGCCTTGATGATTAAATCAGTAAACTCGCCATTATCATATTCCCACTGATAGTCGATGGCAGACTGGAGGTTTTCAGGAGGTGGGTATTCACGATATCCATAAGTAATGGAATTAGTTTCCCAGTGTGGTATTCCCCTGGTACCACATTCGTCGTAACGATCTCCCTGAAAATCAGTAAATTAGTATGTTACTATGTTTATTCAATACAAACTTAAGCATTAAACTTTCTCTCTTTTATTCATATTCATCGCCTCGCCTTATAGCAGTTTTTGCTGGGTATCATTAGTGAAATCAATCAGCCATTCCATTGGTTCCGGGTGTGACTTATGATCGTTTATTTTTAAATTTTCACATCAAATAGGTACTTTAACTAAAATATACTGGAGTGCACTTTTAGTTAGCCATAAAATAATGTAATTTACAACTTAATATTCAATTAAAAATTAACTAGCACTGTTCTGATTGGAAAAAAAACTTTTTCCGGGTGTGACTCACACAAATGACACTAAATAACATAGACTACTTTAACCTATAAACTCTCTGAATAGCTTAAAACATTAATATTAATATAAAATAATACATCGCTGGGACCAGTGAAAGGATATCTCGAGTACTGAGGAAACACAATATTGTCACAAGATACAAAGGCCTGACTAAAGTAACTAATTTACTTCCACGGCCAAAGGACAAAATTCCTCAGCAACTATACTAGTCCAGTAACTTTATACATCACAGTATGCGTCAAATCCGGTAGTTCTGATTTTTTGCAGACTTGTTTATGATGTTGGCCTAATGAATAATCCAAGTTTGTGACCTCGAGCGCCGAACGCAACTTTGTCAAAAATCGAAAAAACCGCGAAAAAATCGTTATTTTTTCAAATTTTGGTGATTATAACCCTAAAGGACTAGTTTTTGAAAAACACTTTTTCAGGACGTTTTTAAAGTAGACTAAATTTGCTACAATATGGTACTAGAATTGTCTCTGTAGACCCAATAGTTTCCGAGATTAAGCCTTTCAAAGTTTACCATTTTTTTCGAACTTCGCAATTTTTTCAATATTTTAGAGGTCACTCGAATAACTCTAGCGGGATGAAGTTCCAATTACCTCCGACGGAGTGTGCTAGTATTGCTCGTGTGAAGTCACAAATGCGACCCACCTGTAGTACGTTTTTAACCTTCCCTAATTATTTTTTCATTTCAGTTGTTGACTTGCCTGCTGCCCATAACGTGAGTGCCGTTTGAACTCAAAATCTACAGAATGTCTTATCCCAGTCCCAGCGGGGGTTTGTGTTTTATATGTAAGGAGACTTTAAGTGAAGGTCAAGTGCGCCTAGTGAAGGAAAGAGGTGTAAAAGCCCTTCTTGCGTCGAGTATTTCCCTTAAGAACATAGAAAATCAACGTTTATTGAAGGGTGTAAATGAGATATATGTGCACAGTGCTTGTCAGATAAAATACAACAATTCGAAGTTGATCAAAGCAGCTGTTAGCAGTGGAAAATCAAATATTACGCCATCAAGGGACACGAGATCAGTCTCTGAGCAGTTCAATTTCAGAGAACACTGTTGTCTATGTGGAGACAAAATAACTGAAGAGTTCCTTGTGGCAGAGAGGAAGAAGAAGCCAGAAAAACGGAACAATGTCATTACTGCGGAAAAGTTGTCTCTCAGTGCAACAATCTTGAAAGCAGCTGAGAAACGTGGTGATGAATGGGCTCTTAAAATAAAAGAGCGTATATCTGAGAACACAGATTTGGTAGCCCTTGATGCCAGATATCATCGGTTTTGCCAAACAAAGCTCTACCAGGCACCACCAACAGGGGAACCAGGGGGGGTCCAGGGGAAATCGTCAGCATCCCACAGTTGATGAGGCCATGGAAAAGATTTATTCATTTCTGGAAGAGAACGCTGAGGAGTGTCAGTTCTCTCTAGATGAACTCATGGACCAGATAGAAGGAGAACGACCTCAACTACGAACAGTCAAAAATCGCTTGTTTGCAAAGTATGGGGAGGACATTTTGATCATTGAGAGACCCTTCAAACACACGACTGTTTTTTTTTTAAACACAGGTCACAAAATTCTCACCAGTACATGGTATGACAGTAGAAGTTCAGATCCTCAAGCAGAAAGACTACGCGTGGTGAAAGCAGCTGCTGAAGTCATACGAGAGGATATACGGTCGCAAGTGTACGACACAACACAATTCACACCATCCGACGACTTCTTCCAGAATGTAAATTCAGTTATCCCTGATTCTTTGAAACTGTTGCTCGAAACAGTAATTTTAAAAGACAAACGAAGCTGCTTGGATTCCTATAGAAAGAAGTGCGTTGCTCTTGCACATTCAATAATATCGGCAGTCAGGCCTCTCTCGTTCATCTCTTGTTTACTGCATGGGATTGGTGTATTCTTGTATCACAAGTTCGGGTCAAAACATCTGGTTGAGTTATTGTCAACGCTTGGATTCTCAGCTAGTTACAAGGATACTATGCTTTTGGAAACCTCGGCCATCATGCGACCAGACCAACTCATGTTGAAGGACCCTTCAATGTCGTTTGTGCAATTTTCTTTTGATAACGCCGACTTTAATGTCAACACTTTAGATGGGACGGGTACTTTTCACGCAATGGGAGGTATAATGATTGTGACTCCCCATAATTCCTCATGTCCCGAGAATAAAATAGACCGTTTGACGAAGTGCACTGCTTCTGAACTTGTACAGAAAAATCTTCCTATTCAGCTGAAAACCTTCCAAAAAGTGTCATCCAATCAGGGTTTGTCGGCAATTAATATTGTTAACTTAGACAATATTCATTCGCTACCTGAAGAAATTGTACCACTCCCTTCAGATATCTTATGGTTATATGGGAAAGTTCAAAAAAAGTTGAACATCCCGGGATGGAATGGGTTCATGGAGGAAGCAACAGCAGAGAAACACTTTGAAACATCCAAAATTATATGTCTGCCATTCATCAACCATCTCCCGTCCAATTACGACACAGTTCTTACATCTCTTCGGTTCGCAAATGATAAATGCCGAGCCCATGGACAAAAAACCTGCGTTGTAACTTTTGACCAACCCCTATATATTAAAGCCAAAGAGATAGTCGCAAACTATCAGGGCACTAATTTGAGCAACGTCGTTGTGAGGCTAGGGGGTTTTCACCTACTAATGTCTTTCTTGGGATCAATAGGTATGATTATGAGTGGAAGTGGTCTAAAGGAACTGCTCTCGACAATTTATGCTGAAAACAGCATTGATAAGATGTTGGCTGGCCATGCTTATTCTAGAGCAGTGAGAGCCCACAATTTGGTGTCTCTTTCCTTGGCAAATGAAATTGTGAAAACAATTCAGTTGACTGAAGAGGAAAAAAGCATTACTGAAGACATTATTTCAAACTCTGACAGATCTGCAATTCTAACAGCTAACGAAAATGAGCAGTTTCAAGCACTAATAACGAAATTCACGGATGCTTTGTGCAAGCTTGAAAGCAATGGACCAACCGCAAAGCTGTGGGTTCTTTATTTTCGAATGGTGACACTGATGAAGAAATTTATCCAAGCAGAACGGACAGGCGATTGGAATTTGCATTTGGACACCATCCAAAAAATGCTCCCATTCTTTCACGCAGCAGGCCACTTCTTTTATGCGAAGTGTGCACAATTATATCTGCAAGATATGCTGGAATTGGAAAGGAAAATGGACCCACTTGAGTACGATAAATTCACAAAAAAGGGATACTTCACCATCCGGCGCACCAACAAATTTTGGTCGGGTATATGGTCAGATATGATCATTGAGCAAGTACTGATGAAATCTATGAAAAGCTATGGAGGGCTCACCCGAGGACGTGGTATGACTGACAGTGTACTCTCTCGATGGACATTGGGCATGGTGTATCTACATAATATCTGCCATGAAGTGGAAACATACTGCGAGGTTACCACTGCAACAACTGAACAACATGTTGACATGCGACCATCTCGTGTCACCAGAGATGAATCAGATACTGAAAAACTCTGTAGATGGTTTGCACAGCACCCTCCATTCCTTACAACAGATTTCATTATGTCCATCAGCAGTGGCCTGGTTGGAGAATCTAGTGTCAACAGCCACATGGCTCTAGAGATTGGGAGAGAATCGATGCTAAAGATGTCTGGCCAGAACTTCCAGGAAGTGAAATTCAAACGTAAAAACAATGTGGTGTCCCTTTCTTCAGCTGTACGAACTATTACTGTTGGCAATAAACAGGTAACTGTTGATCCTCTAACACTGTTTCACAGGTTGTGTGTCTTAAAACAATCGGATGAAGAATTGCGAGAGTTCTTCACTTACGAACTGTCACCAATCCCAATGTCATTGTTCTCTGAAGAGGGAATGAGAAAGGGCACAAAATCCACCTTGTATTCAGTATTTCAACCTGTAACCTTAAATGAGAAGCAAGGGTTAACGAAGTTTGTAGTAGTGGATGGAGGGCATCTACTTCACAAAGTTGTGTGGCCTCGAAGCTCATCATTTGGTGCGATAGCCGACAGATACATACAGTACATTACTGCTCACTATGGCTCAAACGTGGCAGTAGTTTTCGATGGTTACCCCGTAGATGCTGTACAGAAAAACACAAAGAGCTCTGATCGTCTTCGAAGAGCCATGTTACACTCATCGCGAGAGATAATCGTTGATGAGAAAACCATGGCACAGGTTCCTCAACAGAAATTCTTGTCAAATGAAAAAAAAACAAGATTCGTTTCATAAAGCTGCTGACAACAAAAATGGGAAATCACAACATTCAAGTACTCCAAGCAGAGGAAGATGCTGATAGGCTCATCATCACTACAGCTGTAACTGCTGCCTCTACCTATGATATAGTGGTAGTCGTTGGTGAGGACATTGACTTGCTGATCATCCTTACTGCGATCTCAAACCAACGTGAAATTTTTTACAATAAATGTGGAAGAGGCAAAGCATCAGATGTCATGTATTCCAGCATCGCTTCTTCAAAATCCTCTTTGAAACCAGAGCTTTTCCTCTTCATCCATGCCTTTAGTGGTTGTGACTCGACATCCTGCTTCTTTGGCTTAGGGAAGATGCAAATGATGTCCATAGTCGAAAAAAATCCGGACGTTGAAAAGCAAGCTGCGATTTTTCTCGACACAAACTCTACACCTGACGAGATAGCAGCAGCAGGAGAGCGAGTCATAATTGCTCTATACGGAGGCAACCCCAACATCCATAAACTTGACGAGCTGCGGTACCAACTATTCGCCAGGGCTGCGACGAAAACCAGCTTCAATCTAGCCAGGTTACCTCCTACACGAGACTCTGCTCGATTTCACTCCTTGCGGACATACCATCAGGTAAAAATTTGTCCTTGCATCAGTTACATATCATTCATCATTTTCTATTCTCATGTACAATCTTCTTACAGGTACAGGCGTGGTTGGGAGTCACACTGAACCCTCTCACCTGGGGGTGGATATTCACGCCACAAGGCCTCAACCCCCAAATGATGAACAGAGATGCAGCCCCACAACACCTCTTGCGGATGATTTCTTGCGGCTGCACGAAGGGTTGTGGGAACGCGTGCAGCTGCAGAAAGGCAGGATTAAAATGCTCATCAGTCTGCAGGCACTGCAGCGGCGCCTCTTGTGACAATAACCTGACATTGCAGTAGTAGATATTCCAGAAGGCGACGATCTGTCCGATGTCGAAATGGAGGATGACTTGTGGGCACAAGACGTCGACGATTCATCACCATCCCCTGATGGGGATATGCCACCCCAATACGTCGATCCAGATACGGACGAACCTCAACCGGGACCTTCCAAGAGGGCTAAATTAATTTAATTTTTTGATTTTGAATATTACTCAATTTCCTAACAAATAAAATTATTAACTTTTGTTGTACTTATCTTTTTTACTTCATTATTCGTAGCTTAGCTTAAACATCATCGTTCACACTTATCATTTTCTTTTTTAACATCCCATCATAAAAGTACAGGGCTTCGATAGTATAGTCAGGGTCAAAATTCATTCAGAACGACAGAATTGCAAAAAATTGCGAAGTTCGAAAAAAATGATAAACTTTGAAAGGCTTAATCTCGGAAACTATTGGGTCTACAGAGACAATTCTAGTACCATATTGTAGCAAATTTAGTCTACTTGAAAAACGTCCTGAAAAAGTGTTTTTCAAAAACTAGTCCTTTAGGGTTATAATCGCCAAAATTTGAAAAAAATAACGATTTTTTCGCGGTTTTTTCGATTTTTGACAAAGTTGCGTTCGGCGCTCGAGGTCACAAACTTGGATTATTCATTAGGCCAACATCATAAACAAGTCTGCAAAAAATCAGAACTACCGGATTTGACGCATACTACCCCATACATTCAGGCGACAAAGTTACTGGACATGAAGACACGCCTGAAGGAGCATGAAAGGGCCACCAGAAAGAAGCAATTCAGTTTGTCGGCGATTGCTGAGCATGCCTGGAGCGAGCCTGGCCGCAACATTAATTTTGACGAGGCCAAATTGGTTTCCAAAGAGCCAAGATATTATCATAGGCTAATAAGAGAAGCCATAGAAATAAACAAAACAAAGGATAACTTCAACAGAGAAGATGGCTACCACTTATCCAGTGCATGGAAGAGTATTTGCCGGGAGGAAAAATGGCCAATCACAGAGCATGGAGGGAAACAGAAGGCCTATATAAACACGGCTGAAATGATGACCCGGTACTTCGACCTGAAGATACCGGTTGGAACACGGGCGAAACTGTTGTCCTAAAAAGCATCCTACGCGGTGGAAACCCGAAAATGCAGAATAATTCATCTGAACGCCGCGGAAACCTACGATGGAATATTACAATATTTTGTTTTATAATATCTCCGATTCATCTAAACAGCTCTTATATCATATTAGATTACCTTTTATATTAATAATAATAACAATTCACTCAAAATATCAAAATTAAAAAAATATTAAAAATTTAAAAAACGACTGCAAAAAATAGCAATAAAAAGATAAAAACAAGATTAGTTTTCGCTTAGTTGAATATACATTCATTAATATCTCTCAATAATGTTTTATTAGGAATAGGCGTTGCTGGTAATCTGCAACCACATATGTCACCTGCCATGCCTCATCAATTGGGAAATGTTGACCTTCGATTAAAATTTTCAATGCAGTCGGGGGCTGTCTGTATATATGTATATATTTCTTATGTTAAACTATCTAAACAGTCCCCGACTGCATTGACAATTTTAGTCAAAGATCAAAATTTCCCAATTGATAAAAAGCATACCAGGTGACATGTGGTTGCCGATTACCACCAACACCTAATTCGTAATAAAACATTATTAACAGATAATTTATTCAACGAAGCCAAAACCAATCTCGTTTTTATCTTTTTAGTGCTATTTTTTAAATGCCTTACAACGTCGCTCGTGAGATTTATTTTCTGGTTATCATCGTTTCTAAGGTGTACTTTTCGAATAAGCAGCAATTAATTAAAACAGCGCCACTTTTTCAACTGCGGTCTCTTTAAAATGGTATTAAAGCCTCCGAAAATTTCGCAAACAGGAAATAAACGTCGATATAAGTCTCACTACGTTTACTTTGCGCATTTCACAGGCCCATTGAAGTTTTCAATCTGCTTTAAACGAGGGCGGATTGTGTCCTCTTTATCATGCTCGCAGAAAATGTAGATTGGTGCGTCCTCTGCCAATTTCAGGAAACCGAATTCTACAATATTTTCCACGATTGCTGGAATCACTAATAAGCAAGTATAAGGGTAACTTAGGCAGTTGTTATTTTTAAAGGAAGCAAGTCAGGTTTTTAGTCATAAATTGATTGAAAATGCAAAATATTCTCAAATAAAAAGACTAGCAATAAAGTGATAACGCCAGTCCGTCATCGAGATGTTAGCCAATGTTGGGCGCTATATGCGTTTGTTGGATAGAAAAAGCTCGAGAAGTTGCTGATAGAGATGTGAAAAGAAATTTTTCTCAGTCTAACAATCTTCGACTTAATTTCTTGGGGCAAAACATTTCATGCGCCGCAGCGTTGCATAAGAGATTAGCCGTCATTTGCACTAAAGCGGGGATCCCATACGGGAGGCGTGACGCGTCATTAGAAACGGGATAAATAAAAAAGCAATGCAGCGGAGAGGGAGAGTCTGTGGTCACAAGGACAAGAATGGTATAAAAAGTCGAGGGAGAGAGAGTTGGAGCGTGAAAATGAACGGATGCATGTGAGCGCTGGGCACAAGAATCCCAAAAAGTCAAGAAGAGGTGTCCAGTAATCCGAAAAGCAGAGGGCAAGGCCGAGACAAGGAGGGCCGAGAGGAGAGGGGCTGATTGCTGGCCGGGAAGTGGATAACTCGTCAGGGATGGAGATCGTGAGGATTGCTGGCTGAGAGTGAGGTTGAAGAGAGCTAAGTGGGATATTTGAACTGCAGAGAAATTAGAAATTACTTTTTCTAGCAATCCTTAAACGATATCATTAATTGTGTTAAGAACTCGTTTAAAAAAAGAAACAATGTTATTTCCAATTAAGATAATCGCCTAGGCTATGGTTTTATTTTAATTGATTTCTATGTATATCAGCTATCATCTATTTTAATTATTGCCGAGTAAAAGGAGTTGAAACACATGTGTATATAAGTGTTACATGTGAATGTATCCTAACCCCGCTCTTCTAGCCAATGTGCCCAGAGCAGCCGGCGCAGCATCAGGGTAAGGGGAAAAGGGGGTGGAAGAATAGACTGGGAGCTAAATTACATATTCTTTATTTGACCTTTTCGGGTGCCTGGTCATGTTTTGTGTGCAAGCAAACCTTCGGACACGGCAGGAATATGGGATTTCACGTTTACTCTGACTCACACGCCAACCGTTGTCTATATAATGGAAAGAAAAAGCGAATGATGCCAATGCAATTTAATCCTGGCTCACCGCAAGTGGTAAGTACTAGTTTGACTGCGGATCGGAGAAACAGTAAGAATATGTTTTAAACGATGAGCCAATGGAAACGAGAAATAGTAAACATCAATGAGTTAATATGATAATTAAAATTACTGCTGTTTTACCTATCTATAAGAAAATACAAATTCATGAGGCAATATTTGGCGCTACTAATTTAGGCATGCCTAGGCTTATCCACGGATATAACAGATATATTATATACCATTACCACTTCTATATAACACTTAAAAAGATTTTCGAGCTACGTACTAAGGATGCTTATTAATACCATTCCTGAACGTGGTTACCGAAAAACTATAACAACTAATGTTTAAATGTTCATTTAAAGGGTGTCGAACGAAAATCTAGTACAAAATTCAAGGATATTTCAAGGTTTTTAAAGATAAAAAAGGCCACTTTTCAAGGATGTTTCAAAATGAATATGAGCATATATTCCATAAAATTCTATCATAAATTATGTTTTCTATAGTAATATAATTAAAAAGTGCTTTTTAAAGCCTTGATAAATTATTGGTATTTTCTTTACTGATTTGAACATTACGAATGCCCCATAATGTTTTTAATTAAAAAGTTACAAGAAGGCCATTGGCCTGGTGGTAACAATAAAAACATCCGAGTGAAAAAGAATTGATAGACTTCTACTTTTTTAACCTATTTTTAAAAATAATTACTTTTTTTGGGAAGGGCTCAAATTGTTTTGCTGCTAGGTCGTTCCAGTCCCGTATGGTCCTATTCAAGAAGCAGAGCCCTTTGTGATCGGCACTTTATCTTCAACTGGTGATCATTTTTCCCCATAAATTTTGGCTATATCCTTCCCAAATTTATCCCATGCTTTTTCCTCACTCACTATTTTATACATCCAACATACTTTATATTTACTTCTTTTCCTCCTAACCTGTAAACTCTCCCATCCCAGAACTCAAAGCATTCCTGTAACACTCTCTGTTTTATTGTGTTTCCCTAGCACATACCTAGCCGCTTTTCTTTGCACCTTCTCCAAGTTCATTACCTATCCTTTCTTGTGTGGGTTCCATACAAGAGATGCACACTCTAGGGTTGGTCGAAGCAGGGTTTTATAGTCCTTCTCTTTTATGATCGTGCTGCTCCCTTTGAGGTCTCTCATAACCCAATGTAACATTTTGAAGGCCTTTTTAACAATGTGTTCCACGTTTAAACCCATCCTAAATTCTTAGGTAAATAGACTCCCAAGTATTTACAACTGTCCTATTTTGGAATTACCGGATGATTCGTAATTTCTATTTCCGGTCTTCCTTTTATTGCTGAAGTTCACATACTTGCATTTCTTTACACTTATAGCCATCCCGTTTTTCGATACCCAATTCTTTAATTTGTTCACGTCGCCCTGAAGGGCTTCATCATCAATCTGATTTTCAATCTTCCGATAAATAACGCAGTCACCTGCGAAAAGCCCTCTGCTGGAATTTATTTTTTTCCGGAAGGTCATTTAGATAAACTAAAAACAATAATCATTCAAAAACGCTTCCTTGAGGAACACCCGACGTTACCCTCGTTGTCTCAGAGCATTCATCTCCTACTTTAACCCTCTTGTGTCCTTCCTTTGAGGAATTCACTGACCCACAAGATCACTCTTCCATTTATTCGCATTGGTAACTGCCTCATTTTAAGCATAAGCCGTTCGTGATCAACTCTATCAAAGGCTTTTGACAGATCAACTATTACTGCGTCAAATTCTATTCCCGCATCTGTAGAGTCGGCAATTTCATGACAAAAACCTAACAGCTGAGTTTCAGGTGAGTGGCTTTTTCTATATTCATCTTGACGATTAAACAACCAATTCTCGCGCTCCCATTAATCCCGAAGGTAATTTTCCACTATCTTTTCTAACAACTTTCAGACTACGGAAGTCAAGCTTAAAAGACTATAATTTTCAACAAGATATTTCTTTGATGATTGGTATTACTTGGGCCTTCTTCCAGTCACTAGGTAAGACACTGTTATTCAAGGTAACATTGAACAAATGGCTAATTTAATTTGAAACGGTCAAACCACCCTATTTCAGTAAATCAATAGAAATACCATCGCGTCCTACTGAGTTATTCTTTCGCATTTTTCTAATTTTATCGAAACTTTCTGAGTTGGAGGTTTTAATCATAGCATCATGGATATAGCGCTATGACCAATCAAGCTATCTTCGTGTACATTTTCCACTGAAAATCCTTTATTGAACGAAAAACTTCAGTCAACTGCCGCATTGGCATGAAATAAAATAAAAATAGCAATCAAAAAGTTTTTAAAAGCATCTGATACTATTTCTTTTGAAAGCAAATGAATTACAAATGTGTCGAGTCTGCCCTTTTTTATATCAAATTCTCTTAATTATACTATCACTGAATCTGAAGAAATAAAAGAGTTATATTCTCTTTTAACACGATCAAAATCGATTGCGTTTATACGATTTTGATGAACCAAATAGCTGAGTGCAGCATCTACTCGTTTTGGAATATTTTGTAATTCCATCACGTAGAGTGAAGAACAACCTGCACCACGCAATAGTTTTTTGATGAAAGAGGTGACTTATCTTTCAGTTTTTGGAGTATATGTAAAATATACTTTTGGCATTCAATTTTTAATTGCAATTTCTCTAGAGCTTTAACATCTTTCAACTAATGTATGATCGCAGAAGCTCCAAATCCAATATCCAGGGAGTCTTCAAGACATAAAATTTCTTTATCTGCTATATCAATTTTTAAAACATCAGGTACGGACTTAACATTTGCCATTAATTTAGACTTAATAATTCTATTCATCAAACTCTTAAATAAACTTAATTAGTCATTTCTCGTGATGGGTGACATAGGGAGGTCTGTTAGATACCTACCCAAAAACGGCTCTACGTATATTACTGAAATTATAAAATTAAGCTATGCTGTTAAAATTTTAATATTTACGAGTTTTTTCGTAATTTCCTGACTTGGGGTTTTTTTCTGCAGGTTTCAAATACTTTTCTAAACGCGCTAAAATTTCCAAACCTCTTTTTATGAATGCAGAGTCGAATGGGTTGTAGCTCTTTGCCTTTGTTTTCTTAAGAAAAGGCCGAGTGCAATGCGCTCACCATTCTACCTTCAAATAAAAGGCCTCACCTCGAAATTGGAAAATTAATCATCCCACGAAATAATTGCCGACGAACTCACACTACCAACAGCCGACCCCCAACAGCTCCGAAATCAGCCAAGAACCACGAGACAGTCACCAAGGTACTGAGGCAATAGGTTGGCTCCTTCAGGAAGACCTAGAACCCTAGAACATGATTTGCGACGAAGAAACGAGACGGGAGCTAACGCTTTAAATCCTGTAAATGCTATGTAAAGAGAAAAATGTGCATGCCTCGCAAGCGTGCAAAGAAGGGAAAGTCAACCAGATTCAGCTGAAAGTTTTGTGACACGTATTTGTGTTTTGAACATTCCGTTGTCATTTATGACTCCTGCGCCAAAAAGTAACTAAGTATTATGAGACTGATTCAAAGCCAAAGGAACTTTTTAATGCATATTTTCGTTAATAATGATTTCTAGTGATTTTTTAATATCATTTAACGTAATTTTTGTTTCAATTTTGTCATCTAAAATGTTGTACGCGAAACATGATTATGTTTAAGAAAAAATATAATATGTATATTTTTTAAGTATAGAGTAATGTTTCCTACTGCTTTAGTATTGCTCCTTGCGATATTAAAGTTGTTTTAACGATTTTTTTAAAATTCTACTTTTATTTATATGGAAATAATTTATGAAAATATGCCTATATTTTCAATTCGTACGCAGTTTTGAATAATTAAGTAATGTTCTTCTTTATTATAAGCTAACTGAAACTTCCTATTCCTGATGCATAAAAAAGTAGTTATTGCTGAAAAGTATATGAAAGACCTCAGAGGTCCTTTGCATTCCTAAGGAATGCAAAACTTAGGAATGCAAAACGCCCAGAGGCGTTTTGCATTCCTAAGTAACTTTTTGATCGCGCGTTCGGAGGGTTAAATGGAAATTAGCAGCAACACTCTCGTAGTGTTTTAAGGAAGCCTTTTTCTAAAAGCATTGCAGTATTATTTCTGCAAATATCCGCTTTCGTTAGAGTTCAAATTGATATTTACGTCTATTTTAACCATAATGACCCTTTTGGAATGCAAATTTGAAAAACTGTTAAGTGCTTACCAGCTTTCAGGTAATTTTTGTCAGCTACTACATTATGTTTGCCCTGAATAATCCATAGGTTCCGTCCATTCAGCAGTATTTATATTTTTAACTAAAAGCACGAATTTTTCCAGGAAGCGCAATGTAGCAACATCATTCCAACCAAGAACCTTAATGATTCCAACGATGAAGAACGCAACGTCTGCTGGCAGCTTATTTTCTGAAACGTACCAAGCTTACCCAGTTTTTCATTGACAACTGAAGCATTGAACCGTCTACAAATATGTAGCTAACAAATCCAACTATTTTTTGCCATTTCTATAGTAAACGCGTTCACAGACTTGTCAAGTATGTTATGAAATCAATGTGATAGAAAGACACTCTGTAGCTACTTAAGAAACAAAAAGAAAAAACGACAGCCAATGCATAGGTTTTACGAGAGGTTGATTAATGAGACAAGTAAGCACAGAGTCCTAGACTAGGAAAACTTACATGGAAATTAGCACAGTTAAGAGTTAAAATTCTTTAAAAAGAGTTCTTTAACCAGCATTGAATGTGTTTCCCGACTCTGATACGAAATGTGATACTGATAGCATTCATGTCCACTGTGTTAATGTGTCGTAATACAAGTGTGCATTAAGGCCCTTGTACACGGGTCCAGGAGTGGCGTCCACTAGATCTGGCCAGTAATGGCCGGCACCAATTATCCTCCTACTAGCCACGTGTATTGGATTTCCGGATTTTTTGGAACTGTGGATAATTGAAAAATGTTTTATCATTATCTAAACTAGGATTTAACAAATTTTGGTATCGCTGGAATTTATTTCTATTTTTGGGTATTTACATGACTAGTTTTACTACGCTATACGTGGAATGGAATATGTGAAGCACCTTTTCAGTGATAAAGAGCAAAGTAGGAACCTTGTCTCTGGGATACCAACGGCATTTGCTCCGTGGAAATAGATTCGAATGAGTAGGAGGGGAGTTACAAGATTTCCTGGGAAGATATCCCTTTGAGTGACCGTGAAAAGTGAGATATATAAGATGACGCGTAAATTGTAAATTGGTATTCTGTATTCGAAAAAAATGCGCCGGCTCAACCACATACGACGAGTCGCAGCCGTCGCAGCTAAGACGCTGTCGGATTTCGCGGTGAAAAGCGTGGAAAAGGAGTGGAAGACTTGGAATGGAGGGACCTTAGAGTTCCATGCGTCGTCGTGATTCCCGATATATGCTTAGGAGGTTACGCTCGCGGTCTACGACTGTCGTCCCATCTTGCGAGGAAGATACTGAGTCACCATTTCGCCTTAACGGATAAATCAAAGATTTTGTGCGGCGAATATAATCAGCTCGTCGATTTGGGAAATCTTTTACAAGTAATACAACGCCCACAAAAAAAGATATATATAAAATGATTTACCATTTGGCGAATAAATCGGGCGATAATATACCTTTAAGACATATATTTGATATTTTGTCACCTATAATTGATATCTATTAGGCTACCCGCCATTTTAACAGTCGATTATCTAATACGTATATAGCTTTTGACATATTTCCGGTTATCTAACCGGTTATACCTAATGTGCATCCATTAGATAACTATTTTCTGATTGGGGATAGATATCTATGGATAGACAAGTTAGACAATTAGCTATTTTAGCAAAAATATACCTAATAGACATCTAATAGGTATCTTGTTACCTGACGATAGACATCTATACATAGATACCTTTAAGACTAGCGGCCATTTGACAATAATAAATCTAATAGACATCTATTAGATATGTTTTCATCTACCTTGTTTACCTAATGTACATCTATTAGATATCTATTTTCTGATTGGGATGTGTATATATACATTGCTTTAAAAACTCCGCGTACCACATCAGTCGTTTTTGTTACTCCCGGAATCGCATATTACACTGTTGATAGAGCAGTCTGCGAATCAAAAATTTACCTGTTTCACGGAAAAAAATAATACAGATATCTGAAGGTTTTAACTCGTAGATGATGACAAATAATGATGATAAATAGATGACAAATACACCCGAGGCACTGTCACATTTGCCCTATTTTTTATAAACATCGACCAAAGTCGTGAACTTCAATATTCTGCTTGCAGACTTTTTCGACTATGTTTTAGAGAAAAGATGAGTCAGTAAAAGTAGTAGGCATTCAAAAGGCGTTTAATTTTATTTTTTAATGCATCAAAATTGATAAAAAAATTATTGAGATAATGGCGAAAACCCCTATTTTTGCACTATTTTTAAATGTTTATAACTTTTGTAATGATGGCCATAAATGACATATAAAACCTTGTTAATAAGGTCTTAAAAAGTGAGCAAAATTTCAGCCAGATTCAGGTTATGAGAAATCTCAATTATTTATCCCAGAGATAACATATTTAAACAATTCTACTTGCCCAACTGATGTTTCTAAAGATATTTAACAAATTTGGATGGATTTTTCAAAGATTGAACTACAAGGAAAGTTTAAAAAATAACCTACTTTTTCTAAAATTATTGTTAAAAAGATCGTTTAAAAACATGTGTTTTTGCTTATAAACAAATACAATAACTTTGTTATATTTAGGTTAAATGCTAGTAATTAAATGGACAAAAACGCTGGTTGAAAAATCCTAATTTACAAAAAAAAAATCCTCTACCATCAATGGTCGCCAATATTGCATTTTTTGCCTTACTGCAATTTACTCAAAACGTTGGCTGACACGCCTTTACCCCGTAAACATAAAAGAATTCAGTGGAGAAATGAGCGAATATTAGAGCAGATCTAAATAGCTGACTAGTATTGTATGAACTCCAAAGGTCAGCCAGCCAACTTTACTCCAAATGATGAAAACTCATGACCGTGTCTGATGATATCAAAAGTATGGCATCATAAAAATCGACCGTTCTCTGACCATGATTGCCTATTCTTCAACTGTTCCTATACATCACATCAAGTATTTGCGTGTTTATTTTTTAATGCACCAGTTGTAGCTTCATTAACTTTATTGTGATACGGTGTAGTACATGTTGGTGATAACTCACCCCCTGCCACACACCCTTGAGGTGGCCTGCAGGGTACTATGTAGAATAGATAGATGTAGATCACTTGACACAGATCATGCACCTTATGACGGTGTCACGCTCCATAAAACATATAAAACATCAAATTTAAAATTATGACAAAGGGGCATTATATTATGACGTAGGGGCAATATCAATTATTTTTTCGTTGGCATTTCCCCCCCCCCCAAACCCGGCGTATATCAATTATTTTTTCATAGACAAAACTAAAAGCAAAAATTATTTTATGCTGTTAATTACGATGGTAGGCATATGTCTTAAGTTAAATAAGAGTTTCTTTTTTATTTTACACATATGTAGTTTGTTACGATTTCCCGAGACGAGACGCCGAAAAACCTTGTTTTCCAGCTAGAATCAGACAAGAAAGAATTAATTTTACGATTTGCATCCGAATTTTAGTATTCGAAGAAGCATTTTGCTCAAAGAGAAGAATCAGAAACAATAAGAAAAGCTTACCGATCCGCCCGAAGAGGCATCTCCTTCAATTACTCCATCCACGCACTTAAATGGCTCGAATTGTGACCAGCCATCATCATGATCATCAACATCATCTTTTGTTCGATGAGTAGCTTCCGCTTGAGGCTCCGCCTGGCTTCCTCGAGGGAAGAAAAAGTTTACGATGCTTCGGAAAATGCCACCTGTGGAAAAAGTTAGGGCTCCAGGAATAAGTTGTCAAACAATTGTCAGAATTGGAGTACATTGCTCTACTTGGACACGGTCATTCGTATCACAAGTAGACATAATACTTAGTTGGATCCAATATGATACCAGATTAAAAATAATCACATTCATAACAGGTATTTAGTTTTTATCGTTTGTTTACACAATCAGTTCCGTATTTTTAATTTAAAGGAATTGCAGATCGATCAATCTAAGTTTTATGTCCACGTACCTAACTTTTCTTTCTGCCCATAAGATGCGATTATGCGATTTTTCACCAAAGAAATCCACGGAAAATCGCCCTGAGCCTCTCCCCCCCAATACCCAGCGTATTTATTTGTCATAGACCTTAAATTAAAACCCTAAATTATTTTGTTTTTGTTGTTGAAGTTTTGGTTATTTTACTTTAAAATCAAGTAAAATTATATATATAAACAAAAACAGTTTTAAAACCACAAGCGAAATGTGAATGTAAATCAAAAAAATTTTAGACTTAGTTAGTCGAAACTTGGAAGGTTATCTCAAATGGAAATATGCATTTAGTAAAAACTTACTATTCTTAAAAGGCAAACTTTTGCTTCCAAACCACTTATAACGCGCCACTTTGCACATGCATAGTTTGTTACGAATTTCCGGAACGAGACCCACAACCCCCCTTTTCCTGGGGGTTCCACGTCCCATGAACCGCTGGTGCCCCCCCCCCCCCTGCCCAACCTCTAGCCTGGAGCCACCGCTGCCATGAGTTGTACATGATGAAAGACAAGGTGAACAAAATAAGGAAGTATCTTTTAAGCCGGTAAATATGGTAACTCTTCCTTGAACTTCGACCTTGAGGTGGTGGAAGGGCTTGTGCGTTCCAATGACCCCTAGAGCTGGACTGGCAGTGGCAAGTACTATTGCTCCTAGTAGGGCCACCCATGCCAGATTGGTCGAAGGGTAAGAGCCAGACGAAAGGTAGTTCGGTGATGGTGTCACGTTAAAAACACCGTTGGGTGGCGTGAGAATACATCTCGACTATCACTTCCTAGAATATGAAAGTCATTCACAGGTACTTGAATCCTGACATCTAAGGGACGCCGCCCACTAGGGCGGGTGTCATGCCCGGCAGCGGGGGAGGCAAGGCCTCCGCGGTCATCATACGAAATCCATGCACAGCAGCATCATCATCGGCGGATACAAGGGAGAGGAAGGAGAAAAAGAGAAAGGGGAGGAGGAAAACAGCGGTAAAAATAGGCACTTCGAACGTAAGGACCATGATGAGGGCCGGGAAGCTTGAACTATTTAACGGGAAATGGAAAAAGGAAGAATAGATGTTTTGAGATTGTGCGACGTGAGATGGAAGAAAAGCGGGGACTATAGGAGTGAGAGTGGTGGAGATGAGAGTCAACGTGCGGTAGGTATGGTACTGAACACAAAATTGGGGCATAGGGTGGTAAATATTGAACAGGTGAGCGACAGGATACTAGTGGTAGAAATAAGAGCACTCCCGACGAATTTCGTACTGGTCCAGGTATACATGCCTACGAGCAACTATAGGGAGGAAGAGGTGTACGAGCAAGTAGAAGAAATAATTAGAGAAGTGCCGGGAAAGAAAAACCTGAGAGTGATGGGTGACTGGAATGTAGTGGTGAGGCAAGGGAGGGACGGATAAGAAGTGGGATGGTTTGAGCTACGAAGAAGAAATGACCGCGGTGAAAATGCAGTTGAATTTTGTAGAAGAATAAATTAGTAGTGACAAACACTTGATATAACCATCATCCAAGCGTAGGTACACATGGAAAATGCCGGGTGATACTGGGACAGGGTGGCTACTGATATCCAATTTTTAAATTCCCAGACTTTTTCCTGACTTTTCCCTGATGGATTCATCAATTTCCCTGACCGATCGCCATAAGGTCACCCATTATTGGAATATTTTATTTCTGCTGAATAAAATTTTCGTCAAAACTCAGACAATGTTAACAGCTGAAATCAATACATTAAAAGCTACAAAGTACAACCTAATGAAAAAACACATCAAGGAGGGTTCATTCTAACCCCGAATGCCCTGTAAAGGCGAAGGACACTACTATCTCTCCCCCATCCGCTACCCCAAAGATGCTGACATTTTTCGAAGTTTTTTTCAGAAAAATCCTAAGTCTTCAAGTAAAACTCTGTACAAATATCTCGGTGGACATATTCGTGAAACCAATTAAAACGACTACTTTATGTGAAATTTTGCCTGAAAAAACGTCAAACGTCAACGAAAAAACAAAATTGCAACATTTACCTACACACAAGGTTTTCCTACAGCAGGTTATTGAATTACGCATACAACAGTTGTGCATAATGGTGAGTCCACTGAACCATTGCGAGCGTTGGGGCGACCCAGGCGAGCGAGCTATATTCCTATATTATGTATCGTATTTCCGTGGCCGTATATGTTTCCTACGGAAAATTACAAATTGACAATGTCTAATTCTCCAAGAAAGAGGTAGAGCATCATGGTAGTTCAGGGAAGTTGAGGATTACTGAAAAGACATCGAAGGGAAAGTTAATGACCAAGTTAAAGTTTACTGGCGGACTCCGGCACAGGTATCACTCAGGTGCGCGAAAAATACAAACAAAAGAAAAGTTGTTGGATTGGATTAAAATCGGATGGCGCGAATGACCAGAAGCGAATAACAATTTGATTCACGTGAATCAGGGAACAAAAAAATGTAAAAAAAGTTTGGTTAAAAAACGTAAGCACGCCAATGAGAGCGAGGGCAACAGGAGGCAATTAGCAACGGCAGCGTAATGTTCAGGAATATCATATTTTAGGTGGTTTGTGATCTGACTAAATTGCTTCGAGAGGGAGCTTAAGGGGGCCATTCAATAATTACGTCGAGCGTGAAAGATGGGGAGGGGAGGAGGGCTCTTCTTACTGTCTCACGAAGGGGGGTATGAGAATCAAAGTGATGATCTTGCGTAAGACTTTGTTTACACGTGAGATCGTACTTGTGTTACCATTTTAATAATCATCGTCTCGTATTTTTAACACTGTAAGCAATTATTTACTACGAGCTAGTGTGCTCCCGCTACCTCTCGACCTGAGTCTCGGAAGTTAAATAAAACGCGAGGTAAAATTTTCCGAACAACATATCCTCGGATTCCTTGTGATGAACGTAATACATTATGATCATGAATTTTAACACTGCTAGGAAAATATCGCAATACGGATATACAAAAGGGATACATTGTACGTCTGATTCACAACTAAATAATTAAGATTCACAACTGATAAGATTCACCACTGAATGTCCCACAAATTGATGGGGCTTATTCCATGCACGTCAGCGACGGACATTAGTTTTAGTTGGTGTAATATTTTGGTGAAACGAATGGCGAGGATGACTGGCCGAAAACGTAATGGTAGAAAAATAACGAGAATTTCCTGTCTCAGTTTTTCCCTAACTATTACGAGAATTCCCTGACAATTCTCTGACTTTTCCAGAAATTCTAAATTCCCTGACAATTCCAAGTTTTCCCGGTTTTCTCTGACATTCGACACCCCGTGGGAGATACCATATTGATTATGTAATGGTAAGGCAGAGATTTAGGAATAGTGTAAAGAACTCGCCTAACTATCCAGGGGCGGATGCGGACTCCGATCATAACTTGGTGATGATGAAGTGTGAAGTTAGATTCAATAGGCTTTGTAAAGGTAGGAAGATAAGGAGGTGGAACCTTGAAGCATTGAAAGGGTTGAAAAGGAGGGAATACCAAGAGCTGGTAGAAAAGAACATAGTTGAAGCAGAGCGGATGGGAACAATAGAGAGAAGATGGGAGATTATAAAAACAGACATCGCAGGAGCGGCAGAGTAAACAATAGGAACGGTGGAAAAGAAAGGGTTAAGAAGCAGTGGGTTACGGAAGAAATGAATAAGAAAATGGATGAGAGAAGGATATGGAAAAACGTCAACACCGACGTAGGCAAGAGGAAGTACAAGGAATTGAATAATAAACTCAGGTGAGTGACCAATCGGGCAAAAGAAAACTGGTGGAAGGGACAATGCGAGGAAATGGAAAAGCTGCAGGAGGAGGGGGAAGTGGCCGCTTTGTACGCCAATGTGAAAATGTTATCGGGTGGTAAGAGAGGTCAAACGATACCAAAGGTTAAGGACAAAAGAGGGAAGATATTAATCGAACAGGAAGATATCCAGGAAAGGTGGAGAGAATACGTAGAGGAGCTATATGACAACGAGAATAGACCCGTGAGCCTAGATATAGAGAATGAAGGATCAATAGATAAGGATAACCTCGGACCAGAGTTACTTGACAGCGAAATAGAGAGGGCATTAAGAGAGATGAAGGGTAGAAAAGCCGTGGGAACCGATAACCTACCTTCGGAGCTACTGAAGAATCTAGGTAGTTAGGGGAGAGAATCCTTTTTTTAACTTATTCGCAGGATCTACGAGGAAGGAGTATGGCCAGAGGATTTCGCGAAAACAGTTTTAATACCTATCCCGAAGAAGAAGAAAGCATCAGAATGCGAGGAGTATAGAACTAACAGTTTAATTTCGCACGCGGCCAAAGTTGTACTGAGAATTATAAATAGAAGGTTGGAGAGCAGATCTAACTACTATTTAGGCGATGACCAATTTGGGTTCAGGAAGGGGAGGGCCACCAGAGAGGCTATCTACTTAGAAATCTATCAAAGAAACTTAAGAGTATAATCAGCATGTTATCGCTTGCTTTGTGGATTTCGAAAAGGCGTTTTACAGAGTAAACTGGGAGAAACTAATGCAGATCCTGGGGAAAATAGGAATAGACTGGCGTGATAGGAGACTCATCCGAAACTTGTATGTGGGGCAGAGGGCTCAGGTAAGGGTAGGTGACGGTGAATCAGGGTGGGCAGCTTTAGGTCGCGGGGTGAGGCAAGGGTGCCCGTTGTTGCCTTTGCTTTTTAACATCTATACTGAGGAAATTGCAAAAGAGGCATGGGATGAGATAGATGTGAGAATGAAAGTAGGAGGCCAGAGGATAAAGTCGGTTAGATTCGCGGACGACCAGGCGTTGGTCAGTCGGTCATCGAAAGGATTGCAAACTTTAGTATATACATTGGAAAAGCAGTGCCAGAAATACGGGATGAAGATTAATCATAAGAAATCAAAAGTAATGAGATTCTCTAGGACAAAGAAAGCGAGGCTGGTGATAAGAGTAGGAAGTCACAAACTGGAGCAAGTAGAACAATTAGTTCGTCCTACTATGTTAGAAATAGGACATAGTAGCAAAGACATTAGGAGGGGAATAGCACTAGCGAAGGAAGTGTTCAATAATAGAAGGGAGCTGATAACGGGGACCTTAAGTAAGGATGTAAAAGAGCCTGGTGAAGAGCTTGATACGGAGTGTGGCGTTGTATGGGGCAGAAACGTGGACCTTGATAAAGGAAGACGAAAGTAGGCTGAAGGCTTTCGAGATGTGGGTGTGGAGGAGGATGGAGATGGTGCGTTGGACTGAAAGGATGACAAATGAGGAAGTGATTGACATGGTGGGCGAGGAGAGGAAACTTATAGATGAGATAAGGGGAAGGCAGGGTAGGTGGCTGAAAGGGGTAATGAGGGACGATGGTTTGCAGAAGGCCGTGATAGAGGGAAGGATGTTGGGTAAGCGGGGAAGGAGAGGAAAGAGAATAGGTTTTATGAACGGGATGAAGAAAGGTAGGACTTATGCTGAGATGAAGAAAGAAATACTAGGGCACGGCACGTGTAAGAGTCCGTTGGATATTCTCTGACTTTCATCATAACCAATCTCTAACCGGTAGATTACTCTAATGACGATTAAATATGGTAAATGGTAACTCCATCGGTAGTTCCGCTAATACTACGCCCAACCAAGGGGAGTCTTCTAAAATTATTTTGATGGTGGTACGCAGAACGGTGCCGGTAAACAGAAATGTCCTGCCTTCACGCTGCAGCCACGTACATCACTCTTCCTAGCACCACATCAAAACTATCTATCAAAAAAATTATTTTTACATCATTGGTCTGAAGAAATAAAATATTTTTACACTGATTTTTGAGTTTTATATTCAGATGTTGAAGTGGGGGAAGATTGGAACACATCAGCGCACACGAGCGACGACGAATGGAACGATGTGCTCAGGAGAAACGTTCGGCAATCACCCGGTACAGTCATAGCGTAACTTGATGGCACACGCAAACATGGCGTTTGAGCCTATTGATGGTGAATCAAGCAGGGATGAGCCCCGAAGGACTCTAGCGGGAACACCCGGAGTTACCTTAGGCCACTGTATCTCACACGCGAGTGCCACCAAGTTTTGCCACCCCTAGACATACGTAGCATTTTGTAGGCACATGATAGTCACGGTCGAATTTTTTGTATTTTTTTATCGTTCACAACACGTGCGTAACAGGGAAATCCTTTTACGAAAAAATACTTAAAAATATACATTATCCATGTTTGACGCACTTACTAAAAATAAACGACACGAACGACAACCAGGGATACGATTATCGAACTTATATTTCCTATTAAACAAACGCCAGCACACATCAATGATGCCCCCGATCTGTTTTAAGTGCGCAGCCTAGTGCGCAGTCTGAAACGAATGGAAAGCAGCTGCACTGTTGCATTGCGAAGTGAGCACGGAGAGAGAGCGAATGGAAAGCACCCGATATTTCAATCCAAGTAGTCAGCCGGGCCGTGAAAGATTCCGCCCCCGATCCGTAGATGCAACAAGGTTAAAGAACGCTTTTCTAATACATAGTCCGATTTGCTGTTTTTCTCCAACATCTTCGACGTTTACCGTAATTACTTCACACAGAGCTTAAATATTTGTAGCAGTTAATTACAGGACGCTTCAAAACATTATCTTAGGCGTAGAAATCGACTTCAAAGCACATGCTATCTTTAAATGGGAACATGATTCGTTTTACAAAGTGGGAATGTCACAAATGTGCGAAGAAGACTAATTATAATGAAAAAAAGCCACTTAGATGGTTCATTTCGACATTCAAAAAGAGACCGTCATCGATGAAAAAGGAGTATGGCATATTTGATGTTGCAGCTTTTTCTTGGAAGGGGAGGGGAGGGAAGTTTTCTTGCGCGCATAAAAATGGCTCTTCTAATATCAGATATTCAGTAATTACATTTCTCTCTCCAGGTAATACTCGATTTTTAAATCAAGTCTATGTATTCTTAACTCAGTAGATTGACATATCTCCAGACTCCATAACCCTAAATTTGATCGTAGGCTTTCGGAGCGATTTACAAATGGTGAGGCTGCCGAGTTCAGCAGCGTGGCTCGACGTTGGGTTTTTATTGGCTCGACGTTTTGTTTTGAGTAACAGCGATCGTAAGCAAGTACATTTTCTGCGGTCTGCGCTTCATAATCTTTATTATGTTAAGCCGAGTATCCAATTCACGCGACTGCCTCCTGATATCTGTCAGTTCTTATCTATGGTATCGAACCAAGGGTGATAGGCAAATCGATCCGTCACTCAGTGCAATGGGCTAGTGAAACACAGGTATGGAAATAATTCACCAGCCCACTCCTAATTAAAGACGCAACAAAAATTACAAACCACCCAACAAAATATCCAGGAATAACGGTCGCAGTTACCAAACCCAAGTGAGCACCTCACACCAGTAGCAATTTCTCCTCGCGGCGCGGTAATCATTATCAAACTCTGCACCCAAAACCTTGCAATGAACAGGTGACTAAAGGAAGTTGAAACACTTTCATGAGCTCTTGTAGAATCTGGTTATTTAGTAAAACTTAACACGTGACAGAAGAGCCTTTCTATCGCTCGGAGTTCACAATGAAGGTCAAATAAATATTTAAAATTTTCAAACGGGCGGTTTAAGGGGAAGTTCGGGGAGCGGCCGCCCACCCCCAGTCCCCCGTAATTCCTGGTAGAATAGGAAAAAAAGGTAATCATATCATATTCCATAAAAGCCCAGACCAGATTAAAGCCTTTAAAAATTCATATTCTTCTTAAGATAGATTCTATTCCAATATTTGCAAAACAAAATTCACAACATTAGCATAGAGGCACAGCAAAAACAGTCTCAAATAGGATAACTAATTAGATTTTAAGGCAATGGCATATTGTACATAAGCCCAGACCCCCGGAAAGCAATCCGCCCGACTCTCCAAAACCACGACATTAATGCGCCGCTGTTTCCAAGTACAAGATGCTAAATTCTGATCGAATAAATTATGAGTCCTTGTCACAACTAAATGTCTCTCAATGACAGCTACATTCAAACATACCTACAGAATAAATTTCAACATTTTGTTACACTTAACGCATACTGGTGTAGGTCCAATAACAATGTTAACACTCGCAACAAATTCAAGTAGATTAAAAAATATGCATCGAACTCATAACAGGCACAATTAGTACATCACATTTCATAAAAAACTGATAAATTCACCAGCTACAATAATACACCCTGCATCTTCTTGAGCCCTCTGCAAGTCAACAATGCAACACCATAACGAACAGAAGGACAATTTCAAATCGACGGTTGTAACGGTTAAAAGATGAACACTATCGGTCAATTTAAAAACTATTTGAAAATACCTTAATAGAGGAAGGAAAATAGATTTAAGTCACTAGAATAATACATGCTTTACAGCGACAGCTTTGGCATCCATTACTTTCACCAGCGTCAAAATACTCTTCTAATTCCGCTTCAATCTGGTGTCATGCGCGGAAACAACAAAAGATCTTTGCCATTGAACTCACACTTATCTTTGAACGAAACAAACAGCCTATACTTACTCATTATTCTTCAAGCTCAGGTTGGTTCTTCTTCCCCGTGTCGAGTAGATTTTCGAAGAAAACCGCCAGGTGATTTGATGTTTATAATGCACGTAATAAACACTGCACTCGATAAGTACACTCGCGTCGATTATTCTGGACCCTACACAAAATCACAAGCACATTGTGCACAGCAGTTTCCAAGCACACCTCTGCACACGGCGCGGAGAGCCTTGACCACGAGACTCACGCGCGGGAAGGCAGTAGAGACAACTGGTGAGGACGGTGAGGACTACGAAAACCCAGTCGTACCAAGCTACATTGTAGCAAATGATCGAGGGGAAGAGTATCCGCTGTTGATTAGAGTCGCCGAGTGGCTTGTGTAGCAGTTTTCCACAAGTCTATCTGGCGACAGTTTTTAACGTATTCATTCACCCATGGGGTTAGTAAATCGTATGTACATGATGTTACGGCAACCATGGAAACGTAAACAAGCAGAAACGCAACGACGCAACCAACTGTGGTTGAATAAACGCATTCTTTTAAAGATGAGCTATAATTGGCATGCCTATAGTGAGTCACATTTTTTTAAATTTTGCCTCATGACAATTATTAGCAGGTTTTTGCTATTGCATCAAAGTCGTAGTTCATCAACTTTCGTAGAGTATTGAGTAAATAGGTGATAACTCACCCCCTGCCACACACCCTTGAGGTGGCTTTCAGGGTGTTATGTAGATGTATGATTAGTTTTCTCTCCAAAGGAAGTTCGTTCATTCATTTCAATTGGGATATACGCCTAAATTCCGAGTGCGGAATTGTTTCTCATTTCGGGACTTGTGCATGCCATCCGGGGACAAGATCAAGGGAATATACAGTAGCGTGTACACAGGATTACCTTCTGGGGGGAGGGGGGTTTCATTAATATTTATATGCATCATCATAAATTGATATTTAGATTATTATTCACTAAAACAAAATTTGAATTAACATTCTCCTTTCGTGAAGACAATTCTACGACATTTTCAGCCCAATAAGCAACATTCTAAACGCTGGTTTAGGTGTACGAACGAAAACTAATTCAGGTAAACATGTTTTGGGGGAGTTGAAGGTTTAAAGGTATGTACGTCACTGAGAATATGGTCCGGTAGTATCAGCACAAGGAGTGCGGTGTTTCATGATTGTCACGTACGGGAGGTAAAAGGCAACGCTGTGAAATCCTACACCACTGTGCCATTGGCATGAGGGGAGACATGTGGGAGGATTGAGGGGAAAGGGGGGCAAGTTGCGTACTCGGGAGCGCAAGAGTACCACTAATTCTTTCCAGGGATTAGAGGCCAACTTCCTAGCTGGTTTAGATAATGAGTGATCACCAACATGCATTACACTATACCCTATTACAGTTAATCTAATGTAATTGTGGCTATTGATGAATTAGCGAAAACCTACATATACTCGTCAGGAGGCGAAGCCTCACAGGCATGCCCTTGCACTAAAGGTATGCCACCACCGGAAACATGCACGACGCGTTGTGCATGTTTCCGGTATCACGACGTGCTGTTAGTACTAGGTAGCAGCTAAGGATACAAGCATTAGGTAGCAAATCAACTAGTTAGTACACTATTTTATCATAGGTTTCCGCGGAGTTCAGATGAATTCTGCATTTTCGGGTTTCCACCGCGTAGGTTGCTTTTTAGGACAACAGTTTCGCCCGTGTTCCAACGGGCATCTTCAGCGCGGTGGTAACCCGAAAATGCAGAAGAAATCAGTTAGTACACTACCTATCAAGAAACCTTTTTCAAATTCTCATCGGTAGCTACATTGTCTCTTGTCGTTCGCGGGAAAAACGGCATTTTAAACCTGTCCGTTCTGCTGTCTACCTAATAGTTACCTAATTTTAATCCCATGATCTGATCTACCAGTTTGTCGGGTTCGTAAAATGTTATTAACGTCATCAAAAAATAAATTGGTTTGGAGTTTTCATAAAGAATGAAGTCTAAATTGCAGAAGGCTTGTAACACTAACGAGATTATCATAACGGCCTCTTAAGATCGTTTTACGTGAGGCACATCATTACGTAATATTGAGTAGCATCTGTTTTCGCAATGTGAGAATGCAGGCTCGGAATTAGTGCAGGCCTTCTTTTCCCATCTCATTTATGTTAAATGCATTCTAGTAATTAGCCGCTTTACACGACGCAATTTTCAATTCACATCCATACATAGAGATAGGAAGATTATGCATTTTGAAACCCAATATTATGCGACCAAATAATGATTATTTATGCGGCCATTATGCGGCAAAATTCTGTAATCTATGCTGACATTATGCAGCTTCAAAATAGCAATTATGCGTTTTCATGAAAATTATGCAACATTTTGGAGATTGCCTCCATCACGCATACGATCCCGTCAGGTATCCCGCCCTTTGTCATTCTCCATATTTTATGGAAACCCATCCGGTGTACTGCATTCTCATTAGGTACCCACAATTATTTAATCAATTCTGAGTTTCATTAGGCAAAATGGGAATTATACCTGTTGGAAATAAATATCTCATGAGGCACACTCAATTTTAGGCCAACCTTTTACTGAAGAAATCAGGAACTGGATGGTGAAAAATAAACCGTGAAGATAAGGATTGACATTTTTTTTATAAAATGTAACAAAAAAATAATTATATTACAATGAACAGGGATAATTAAAACAATCACAGTAAATGCTGATTATAAACCCTGAGATTTTCGCAGGTTTTCAAATATGATGTTGATACTCCCTCCACTTGTTATTCCCCGTCGACGCTCACAGCCGTACTGACTAGGGATGGGAGAAAAAAATCGATTTTTCATCATAATCGATTATTTGCTTCCGATTCTTTCGATTATTAGATCGATTATGGGTGGAAGATTTAATCGTTGAATCGATTATTCAATCCCGATTATGACCGTCAGAAAAAAATCGGCGGGATTAGTGTAATTTGAAAATTTACCGAGGGAAAAAATAATCCGCTTTAGAACTTTGATGATTTTTTTCGCAACTGCCAGTGAATAGTTTAAAAATAAAAAGATTCAAATAGCCCATGAAAAAGCTATTTTTTGCATTTTATGTTTGAACTGCGATGGCAAGACTGCAAAATCTGAAAGAAGACGAGAGAAAACGCCGCAGATAAAAAATATGACTAAGATGCATGTGGTTTAACGAGAGATGAGGTAAAACGTTTATGACTCTTAATGACAGACAGCTTCAATTCAAGGATAACACTAATAATATTTGACCTAATTTAGGAGTAGTAATGCTCCTGATATTTACACCATGAAGTATAAGATGTCGAGAAAACATATACTTTGAAATACTAAGCTAATTTTTCGAGAAAATAGAAGAACTAGGTACATTATATATATGATTGACAACATAAGTTACCATTTCTGTCGAAATAATAAATATATATATATATTTATAACTCAAGTATCATCATCACTGAGCGATGTAAATTACAATCATTGTAAATTTTGCAGCATGTTGAGTGTGAATTAGAGCTATACCAAGTATTACATATGGAGACATATTTTTACTGTATTCCAGACACCTATAACATTCCCATTTTGTCTATACCTCTCTCCTTTACAAAACCTTTACAATAACCTTGACTAGTCACCTACTATTCTCCTCTTTTCAATTAGGTTATTTAACACAAATGCACAAAAATCAACTCCTTATATACAGCTCTCTATCCCCACGTCACTTCACAGTATCGTTTACTTCAGTCAGAGAACATAATTATATATCACTGAATATAATGATTTTACCACAATCATACAACACCGTGAAATAATTTCAACAGACCCTTCTTTTAAAAAATCGGGGCGCATCGCTTTCCGCTTCGCATACTCAGCGATCCTCCACAGGAGTCTACGATTATTCCATCCGTCACAAATATATCCGCAGAAAAATCGCATGATTATTTACCGATTCTTCAAATAACCGATTATGCTACCCGTCAGGCATGCGCAGAGTGATGCTCATCCTTGACGATCCTTCACAGGCTTGAATGAATCGTATGATTCTTCCGATTCTTCTGCTCGTCACAGAAGCTACGAACTTCACAGAAAAATCGCATGATTATTTACCGATTCTTCAAATAATCGATTATTCTATCCGTCAGGCATGCGCAGAGCAATGCTCATCCTTGACGATCCTTCACAGGCTTGACATGAATCGTATGATTCTTCCGATTCTTCTGCTCATCACAGAATCTACGAACTTAACAGAAAAATCATATGATTATTAACCGATTCTTCATAATCGATTATGCCTTCCCGATTTTTGTACTGAATCGATTCTCCCGACACGATCATCATATGATACTATTAATCGATTGCTGAGAAATTTTGCCCATCTCTAGTACTGACTTCCTTGAAAAGGTCGGTTACAATTGCCCCTCCCCCCCCCCCCCTTCCCTCCCAACAACCGTAATCGGACTTAGCCACCGAGATACATTGTATTGTATACAGAGATTGTATTTCGGTGGCTACGTTCGATGTCGGTCGTTGGGAGCCACCGAAATACAATGTCAACGAAAACAATACGCATCAAAAAGGCGCTGGAAGGCTTGCGCGGGAATTGGAGGTGAAGGGCATGCGTCTGGTATCGAGAGAGGCCATAAAACTGCTTCTTAGAACAAAAATTAAGCCGGCTGCACGATAATTACGCAGATTATGCGCGCCTAATGCAAATTATGCGGTATGCTGCATTAGAGGTCAGATAATGCGATATTATGCGCAGTAAATTTGTACTAGGGATGAAGTAAGGTTACTCAAAGAGTCCAACTATTTGCATTCTGATTAAATTAAAACATTATGCGATTATGCGGTCCGCATAATCTTCCTATCAGATAGTGCAATAAAGTGCTTCGTGTAAATCGGACTTTACGTAGGTATCCTGCCGATCTTCGCTGCACGCGTTCCACCTCAGTTTTTAAGCCTACCGCATAAGGATCCTAAATACTGGCAGCGTGTTCCAAGTGGGGTATTACAAGGGAGAAGTAGCTGATTTCCCTAACTTTATCGTCGCACTTGCCAACTACCCTTTTAACAAATCCCAAGTAAGGCTCACTCCACATAAAACAGGTTGATAAAATCCTTTGAATGACCCTTAAAAATTTAGCCTCGTATAAAGAGCGCACTCCTAAGGCAAACAGCCTATTTTTCAAGAATCTTAATTTTACCAAGTTGGTCACGGTGCTCTTGCTCCATTGTATTTTAAGCATTACGAAATAATTTACAGAGATACTTTTTCCCTTGTTAAGGAACACATACAAACATTTTTGAATATGGTTCATCCGTCCAGCAAGTCAGGTAGTTTGAACTGAACTAGTTTTGGGAACGAGAATGGTAATAAAGAATTCAAAATATCGTTCCGTTATCGAGGGTTTTAAAAACATCGAGTCGATGTAACCAGGGGCGGCTCCAGACCAGATGTTCGGGGGAGGGGGCACCAGCGGCTCTTGAGTATGGAATACCCCCCAGGGAAAAGGTTCGTGGGTCTCGTCCCGGAAATTCTATGTGCAATAACAAACTATGTGCAAAATGGCGCGTTATAAGTGGTTTGGAAGCAAAATTTTGCCTTTTAAGAATAGTAAGTTTTTACTCAATGCATATTTCCCTTTGAGGTTACCACCAATTCTCGACTAATTCCAAAATTATTTAGATTCACATTTGCATTTAACTTGTGATTTTAAAAACAGTATTAGTTCATATAAAACTGAACTGGATTTTAAAGTAAAATAACCAAAACTCCAAAAACAAAAAATCCAACAAAATAAATTAGGCTCATAATTTAATCATTGATTGTCACAAGTCACCTGATTTCGACGAGCTTCGTCGAAACCTAGGTCGTATTGTGTTAATAAATCTTTGTGGAATAACTAAGTTATACTTTTCATTTACTTATGATTTAAGGCCTATGACAAAGAAATACGCCGGGTTTTTTGAGGGGGCAATTCCCCCCCTTGGGGCCGCCAATGGTGGTAACGACGAAAACCACGAGATTCAGTGAGCGTGAATACATAGCTTACGCCATGAGAAATTACGGAACGTCACAAAATACACAAATTATTTTCGTTAACGTCAAGAGACATTTTCCAGAAGGAAAAACAAAGAAGCTTACCTCTTTTTCTGGTCTTTCTTCTCTGACCCGATAATATAGGCTTTTCAATTTTCTGACTCATACAAATACGCTGAAAGAGATGAGACGCACAATTATATAACACAACAGAATTACGAAAAAATGTAATAAAATGCATGAATTAGCATCACTTTCCCACAAAGAACACCGGCAAAGTTAAAATTATCTAATTATAACCATTAGTCATCCAAAGTCATTTGAATTAGGGTCAATGGCCACGAACAATATGATAGGTAAAATTTTGGTAAATAGACGTTAATGACTAACTCCTTTCACTGCAACAAGAATCCACCAAATTTTATGCCACTAAAGCAGTAAGCACACTTGAGAATGGGCAAGTTTCTTTACCACACGTACAAAAAGGTGGTCGTTATGAAGTGTGCCAAGGTTAGTGACACAAGGGTAGGAGTACGAATAGAAATGAGGGAATTTTTCGGAAAAACTAAAAGTACGGGAAACAGAATGAAAACCACAAATTATCTTAACGTAAATTTCACGATACTTACGATATAACCTCTTAACTTGCAGCAATTAGACCGTGTGATACGTTTGTTAGTGGTTCACGAGTATCGAGCAACGTGTGACGGAAGATCCGGGGCTTGAAAGGAGAATCAAAATGACAAGTCAAATAAGCAACTTAAAATGGATTTTCATGTTATATGCCTATCTGCGTTCATAAAAAAGTATTATATAAAACATAAATCTGGTTATGATACGATTGTATGCTTGTTGATAATTATTCCAGCCTTTATTGACCTTTATTGATATATAGATGGTTGCTTGATTCAATGTCTAACCATGACTTGTGCGATTAAATTAATGTCAAAATTGTGGTATTTCGCGGTTTCTTGGGGTGTTAGTTAGTTAGTTTCTCGACGGGTGATCCACTGAGTATTTCCCAGGACGAGGAAGCCGCCAGTTCCTCAGGAAAGCCTGTTCTCAATCAGCATATAAAAATGTATGAAATCTAGGAAATGTAAGTATATTTCAACTTTATTACTCCTATCAATATTCATTCAGTATGGCTTGATGTATAATATTTCTTTTTCCTTTGTTTCAGGCCTGTGTCAAATTTTAATTCAACTATGGAGGGCCATTGTGTCCATTTCTTTTTCATTTATCTCCACAATGTATAACTTTTAGTGGAAATGTGAAATAAAAATTCGATTCAAAAGTAGTTTTGACAGATATTCCTTGCATTTTTGCATTTACAAGTTTCTTTCGTGTGTCGGGCAAGGACGTGGATGGGAGACAGCACAGTACATCAATAGCCTCGGACCGTTTATCCGCGTACGGCAATTACTCACGGCCAAGGATTCCGTGCAGAGTAGACGCAAATGGAATGATGCACTGTACGCACCAATTTAAGAACTTAGCTACCATTAGTTAATTATCCCTTCATGATGGATAGCCCTACCCTTCCTTTACACACTGCAGAAGGTATGGCTACATTCCGTGGAGGGTAGCCTTACCCTTCCTCTACACTCTATGGAGGGTAGCCTTACCCTTCCTCTACACTCTGTGGAGGGTAACCTTACCCTTCCTCTACATTATAAAGTGACATTTTAGTGAGTATAGCCATTGCATATTTTCCCATCAAATCAATGTCTCTAAATGAATTCTACTAATGTCGTTATAAAAGCAAATAAGACCGTTGATATTCCATAATTATTCGGAGACATATTTTGCTAAAAAATGGGAATCAAGGAAATCTTATACAGAAAAATCACAACAAGTAATATGGAGACTAATTGTAGCACAGTAAATTCTCGATTATCCATGTACAAATTAACCGGTTTGCGGTTTATCCGTGGATCTCTCTCCTTCCTTCACCCAAAAATTTCGATATACCCGAGGCAAGGGCAATAATAAATGCACCGAAACTTCAAAATGTTTAAATATATTCTTGCAGCACTGTATTTGACCATTCATTTTTTATTCTTGTTATTCAAAAATACTTCAAACGAACTGAATTGAGTAATCCATTAATATCACCACACCTCATTTTGCGTGTGTATCCTTTATCCGTGCCTCATTCATTACCAATCGAGAGTTTACCGTAGGTTGTTCGGAAAGAGTGCTTAGGCCAGCTTACCTCTCTTCCGGGGCGGGGTCCACACCTCACGCCTGCGGGGAGACCCCCCACCACTCGCCAAACACCTCCCCCACGGCGTAGTGGAGGTCTCCCCGCCACCCATCCCCCGCCCCCACCTCCCTGAACCCATCCGCCAACCCTAACCTGCCCCCCCTTTGCCAATACCTAACCAAAATATCCTCATATCTTCTTTCCCACACCCTTAACCCATACCACTCCATATTATTCCCTCTTTGCCTCCTTCTTCTCTCTCTGCTTCTCCTTCCCAGTCTCCTCCGTCTTCCGACTCCCGGCACCGCCAACACTCGAATCATCTCCTCCTCCGTTACCCCTTCCCCACCAACGCCATCTTCTCCTCTTCCTTCCTCCACAACCCCCCTACCCTCCCCACACACGCCCTCTTCTCCTCTCACTTCCTCTGCAATCCTCTCCTCTTCCTCCTCCATCGAGGTGACCTCTTTCCTGCATCGTCGACAACCTGTGTCGAGGAAAGAATTGTTCAGTGAAATCAGTCTAACCCCTTCGTCGCGAAAAGATGAAATTACTTCAGGGCAAGCAGAGCTTTCCACTGCTCGAGATACCCAAAAGGTAAGTTTCCCTCATCTTTACATCCAAGTACAAGCGGACGCAGGAAGTTCTCGCGTGCATGGAATTCTAGTTATTGGCTTAGTGAGCAGCGCTCTCATCCCGTTCGGTGGCCGTGAACGTCTCAAAAGCATCGGTAGCGAACAGATAGCCATGGAGAGACCACTTCAGTTTTGCCGCAAGATTTTAAATAAGCATTGTCATTCGTTTATTTACTGCAAAACGTGAATCGGCCACGGAAATACATCGTCAGCTTTGCATTTGGGTGTTGGGGTGATTTGCGGGAGCATAGGAACGATTCGCGGGGGTTGAATGTATTCAGGGGTATGTAGGGGCATAAGCGGCGGTGTGGGGTGTATTCGTGAGAAAGTGAAGTAACGCGGAGTGGTGGAGGGGGACTTCGAAAAGAAAAAGATTCACGAAGGGGTTTCTCAAAGGATGGCGAGGATTCGAAGGGGGGATATTCACCTTAATCACTTTCTTGATCACTGGCGATGAATTTCCACATCCAATAAATTCTTTGCTGTAAATAAAAAAATGCCACTGCGTAATTCAAATCTGTCGGTAAAACCATGAGTACTCTCCATGGCTTAAGGCTCACTACCGACGCTTAGGAGCCGTTCACGGCCACCGAACGGGATGTTCAATCAAAAACTAAAAATCCAAGCACGCGGGAACTGCGGGCCTTGCTCATATTTGCATATAAAAATGAGGTAACTTACTTTTCTTAATGGTTTTTGCTCCGAAGTCGCAACTGATATTTTATAAATTCGTGATGAACTGAAGAACTAAGGACAGATGACCTCTGGCAGCGGAAATGTGAAATGGCAAAATGAAAGCTTCAAATGTAGAAGGGGCCAAACATGCGTAAAATGTAGCGGGGAATTATTCAGCTACGCGAAAACACATAATTACAATGCACTGTCGTACCTAATTGATGATTATTATCGTCCGAATTACCACTCAGTGTGTAAGCTGCGTTAGAAGATGGGCATATTACTTTTGTTGTCTTATTATGGATTTTATATCGAGCCAGCAGAATTCCAATGCCTCGAAAACTCTCCTTCTGCTAATATTTTTTGACTCGACGTGTTAATTTAGTCGCGAAGAACTCTTACAAAATAATTCTTGAAATAAACAATTTCAATAGCGTGCATGCGATTTCATAGCAAGGTGATGTCAACAGGAATGCATCAGACAAAATTATTGTAAATCAATTAATAGCTCTGCTCATCGGATGAAATATGTAGGATTATAGTTTTAGTAGTAGAATGGCTATGCTCTTGGTCGCTAGCCTTTCAAGAATTAATGAGAAATGGACAGTTTTTGCGGAAAATAAAGATTATTATTAAGCCTATGAACCATAAATGCAATTGAATATACTTACATATTAAATTTCCCATGTTTGGGGTGGTTTCATCAGCTTTTACAGCAAATTACTCACAATAGAAATCTTTCAGAAACGGTTATCTATTCTAGATTCCGACAATGTTACCTTAGTAACGGTTACCGCACATCTCATCGCTCCTTTCTCTATTGTTGCGCGTAAATCTTATGAGTATGCATAACATTTATTATGAAATGCAAGGCACTAGTTTAGATATAGGCATATGAAAAGAATGAATAGGCATACTTTGAAGATTTTTCGTTGTATATTTTCCTTATCGAATTACGTTTTCTCCGAAACAAGTCGTGGCCTTATGTACTTCGACAAAATTAATGCCAGTTCTAATCTTTCCTAAAAATATTTCCACCAATTTGTACACTTTTTCTTTTTTATTGTCATCATCGGCTGAGAGATGTAGCTTTTTCGTGATGTCCCCGAGTCATTCATTTCCAATTTGACAGCATGGTTCCATTCAGAGGTTGCTGTAAAATGTATCAATGACCATTTTGGACGTTATAATCGTCTAATTTTTTACCTTATGAAATAATTTATCCAGCATCGCTTCAAATAAATTATTGAGTTGTTTTTATTACTTTATTATTCAAAACAGACATTGAAACAGACATTGAAACAGGTATTAAAACATTGAGTGACTGATTAAATATGATTTCTAGCAGTAGGCATGACTTGCGTGAAAACAAATAGTGAATTCCTCGTTTTTGTTTCATCATCAGTGGACATCAATCCGAAGATTTTTTTGCCGCAGCTGTTCGCTTCACTCTCCGCTTCATTCCTATGTAATTATTTAGAAGTCCTAAATAGTTTCCTAGTTGTATTCCACCCTCACCCTTCCTCTATGGTTCTTCACATCCATTTCTCCTTCTAATATTCTACTTATTAGAAACGCAAAATGTGTCCAATAGTGCTGTCTCTACTCCTTTGCAGAGATTGAATTAAACTCCATTTTTCGCCAATTATTCGAAGAACTTCTTAGTTTTTTTTACCTCCTTCCTCTCCGTTCATTTGGCCTCCAAAATTCTACCACAGCACCACACTTAAATTCCTTATTTCCCCAGCTTGTGTTACTAGTTGACAGAAAACTCCACTTACAGTTACATTGCCTTTCTGCATGGTTTGTTTGTCTTTCTTGCTTCTTTTATCGCTGGTGATGCTGCTTCCAAGATATCTAAATTCTTTTATTCGCGAAAGCTTTTTATGTCCAAGTTTGACAGTGATTCTATCATCTTAATTTCTTCCGCAAATCATTAGCTTGATTCTCTTGATATAAGTGTTGGGGTTGAATTTATTTATAGTTTAATCCACAAAGTTCAGAATTCTCTCCAAGAATGCTTGGCATTCTTTATTTTCAATGCAGTTGTATTCCCGTTTTTAATTTTAACTTATTATATTCAAGGCTTCTTCAATGTATGATTTTTAAGGTCATGGTCGAGAAAACGCGAATCCTTGTCGTACTCTTTTCCCCACTTCTGATTCGTCCGAATTACTGACACATTTAATAACTGCCAACTCTTCTTCATGTTGCCCTCAGACTGCTCTTCTGCCATAAAGTAACATTAAACTGCTCTTCAGTATAGTTAGCATTCTTTTCAATCCAAATTACCAAATTATTTTCCTCGGTCGATATACCTAGTCTACCTAATTCTCAGCTCTATTCTTCATTAGGATAGGTATGATTATCTTCTTTTTCAAGGCAGTTTCTCTTTTCTCAATTGAATAAATATCGCTTATCAATATGAATGGTTCATTCAGGGTCCTCACTTTTTCATCCTGAACCCAAGTAGAACACTGACGTCGGGAAGAATGTTTAAAGACGTAATAACGGTTTTACTTTGGTCTAATGTCAAATTTTGGTGTTGGATGACCAAAACATAGTGTCCTTCCATCATGATTTATCCCGATGGTTATGGCCCTCGAAAGTACAGCGGTGCAAATTTCAAGTGAACCCGTGAAGTCGAAACTCCTTCAGGAGAACTTTCAACGGGAGTGTGAAGGATTTACGCCTCAAGATGAATCGGCCTTCCTTTCAACAAATGCTGCAAGAGGAAACAAAACGTCTTTCAAGTGTTTTAAGTGCCATCAGGTTGGTTATTTTTCTAAAGACTGTCCCGCACGGCATAAAAACAATGTTAAAGAGCAGACTCCGAAGGGGAGAACCGGGAACAATGCAAGGAATAAGGCGTGCCATGATGAGAATAATAGGACTTCCTTTTTGTTAACTGCCCTGTCGGCGAAGCTGCAGGAAATTAATTGGTATGTGGACTCTGGTGTTTCCACACATATAACTAATAGTAGAGACTGTTTCACAAATTATGTCTGTGATGTTGTGTAAAGGAAAGTGACCATCACCAACAATAAAAAAAACTCATTGCAGGAACCGGGGATATTTTACTTCCGTTACGCCGTCAAAATGGTGCTCTGACAGCTATTTCCAATGCCGTTCATGTGCCTAATCTGTCAGCTAATTTACTTTCCGTTAGAAAAATGGTGGAAAGGGGCCATTTTGTATTATTTTCAAGTAAAGCCTGCAGAATATTTCATGAAGATGGGTTTTCGAAGGAAGGTCAATGGTCAAGTGCAGGAAACTTCCACAAAGGAGGGATTTATTACAACACAATTAGATCTTGAAGACCCTGGAAATCATTGTCACAAAAACACGGTACAAAATTCCACTAACTATTTTTATTGCTGTCAACCGGTTTCGACGACTAAAGCGTCATTTACAAGAAAAAACAGAAGGTAAATTTGCTATAGCTAGCATTATATAATAAAGAAGGGGGGGGGGGTTGGGAACATGGAGAAATGAGGGGAGGTCCGGAATTGACGGTTGGTTGGAAGGAAGACGGATCGGGGGTAAGACTAAGTTACGTGGGGGGGTGGGGGGCGGGAGCAAGGTCGGTGGTGGTAAAATGCAAGGAAGGAGTGGGTTTGTAACAAATTAATCACATTTATCAACGGTAGAACCACAGGATATTAACGGTCAACAAAGAGGAGGAGCATTAAAACCTTACAATCAAAGCATTTAAAGTCGTACACTTCAGACGAAAGAGGAAGGAGTGGGGGTGGGTCGGTTTTGACGGTTGGGAGAGAAAATTGAGTTACATGAGGGAGGTAGCGGGATTAAGGACAGGTGAAGGTAAAAGACAATGGTTAGCAACAAAGAAGTCAGATTTTAAAACGGTAGACAAAAGTGATGAGCATTCGCAATCTGTTAAATCATTAAGAATTATACAATCAGATGAGAGACAATGTTTGGTGATTTCTAAACTTTCTAGGAGATCCAGTTTAAAACCTTTACCCTGAATATGTAAGATATTGGGATTAAAATTACACTTGTGTCCATATTCTATTAGGTGCTTGGCGAAGTAGGACTTGAGGTTTTTAAGTCTTGTGAATATTTTGTGCTCTTCAACACGAGTTCTAAATTTGCGACCGGTCTGGCCCACGTACACACAGTCACATTCATTACACTTTTCAGAGTAGACGCCACTTTTATCTATAGGTAGCACTTGGACTTTGGAATTAAAAATACTTTCCCAAGGGATGTAGGTGAATAAAAACACACTTTGTATTTATCTTTGGGGAGGAAGTTGTAGACATTGTAGAAAAGGGGACCAAGAAAGGGTAATTTGCACAAATATTTCGGTTTCTCCCGGGGGATAGGTTTTAAGCTGGTCAAAGAGTTTATTGATTTTGTGTTGGCAATCCTGTGCAGTAGCTTTTTCACATGTTGATCACTGTAGCCATTGTTCCGGCAAATCGTTAAAATGGTGTTTAGTTCTGAATTGAAGTCTGAATCGCTTAACGGAATTGAATGGAGTCTGTGCAACATAGAGTTAATGGCTGCTATTTTATGAAAAAATGGATGGTGTGAATCTGCGGGAATGATGACGTCTGAAAATGAGCTTTTCCGGTAAATTGAAAAAAGGTGTCTCTTGTCTTTTATGGAAATTGACAAATCTAAAAAAAATTTATCAAGTAACCACCGATTTGTAGCGTAAAATTTATGAATGGGTGGAGGAAATTGAGTACCTAATATAAGGAAAGGTTGCAATTGCCTCTCGCTACCAGTCCACATGCAAATAATATCATCGACGTATCTAAAATAGTAAACCACGTTCTTTAGAAGATGGTGGTTGGATTTAAAAAGGGTGAGTTCTAAGGAATTCATGAAAATCTCAGCCAGAGTAGGTGAGAGGGGGGAGCCCATAGAAAGGCCGTGATTTTGTCCCTCAAAAAATCTCCCGGCCTTGATCTCATCTCCAACCAACAACTCCGGAATGCGCCACGCTCGGTCATTCTTCACCTTGTACCCCTCTTTAACCACTGTTTCTCTTCCTGCTATTTTCCGTCTAAGTGGAAAATAGCAAAACTCTATCTCCTTCCTAAACCCGACAAAGAGCCTTCCATCCCACTCAACCGACGCCCTATCTCTCTACTTTCAAAATTTTCTCCTTAGCCAGTCCTCTGGTTATTACTGAAAATGTGACGAAATTCAAATTCAAGTTTTCATTCACAATTGGGTAGCAGAAAAACTCATTTCAGTAATGCAATAAATGGAAGAATATACTTTCACTCGGATGGATTTGGCGAGATTTACAAAAAATATAAGAATTTAATACCCCGAAATGGTTACCTTTTGAATCCAGTATGCTCTTTCATCACGCCCCTGTCTGCCTGCCCCTCATGAGCACGCTGGTGTCCCGTGAACAAAAAACTCCGTCCACGAGTTCTTCCGTCAATAGTGAAAATATCATGTCAAACAGCAACGGTGAACGCAGAGCTCTTGGGAGTTGTCGCATGGTAGTAGGACGAACTATCTTGATCCATTCAGCGCTTCCAACTTGCATCCCATAGAAGAATAAGTGCTGCGACTGTAAAAGATGATACTAAATAGAAGTTTAATGCAGGAGAACGATACCAGCGAATTTAAAAAAATGTGACACATGCGGCACAAAAGTGACAAGACTATAACACAAAGATATCTTTACCAATAAATTAAAAAATCCATCAAATAATAGTACTTACCCATAGATAGAAGAGGGTGCAAACTCGTAGTTAGACCATACCGTCGTCCAAGGAATCGATGCTTTTCGTTAAATAAGTATCCTCTCCGAAAATCATCACTTGATCAAACTTAACGTGAAATAGCGAAGTAAAACGGGAGCACACTGTGCTAAAATTCTCTGCAGCAAGATCAGATCTTCGATGAATATTGCAGGATACATGAATCTTCATATCTTACGTGACCAGCCACGACGACGTTCACTTCATATCATGACCGCATGAAATCGAAAGACGAACTGCTTCCAGGGCGAACGTCTTCTGTAGCTTCAATGGTAGCGGGGAGGTTTTAGGGGGTGGCAGAAGGTTCAAGGAGGGGGGATTCCAGGATGGGAAGGGGGTATAGGTAAAAAAATGGAGACGTGGCGGGGTTGCTCAAGAGGCAGGGTTGAGCTGGGTTGTGAGAAGGCAGATCATATGCGCGTATATCACCCGAGAATCGAATGGGACTATCGCCGCGGCGAAGAGACAAGAGTCAATACGACCCGTTCGACCTCAGCCTGCTGTTTGCGCTGCTTCTACTGACAAAGTGGGTGGCTTGTGAATGGGGACAGACTTCGGAAACCAGGGGGATTGAGTTTGAAACTCTCGAGATATTTCCGATCACGTAACTAAAGAATCACGCGGTACATAAAATAACGAACTATTTTTAAATCACGATGTTCTTATGCTTTTTTTTTAAGTGTAAACTTCTTTTGGCCCGTTGGGCACTTTTGGCATGGGGGAAAAAAGAGCAAACTCGCGTCATGTGAAGCTAAACTCGTGAGAAAGCTCATCCCCGAACATAGTGAGATGGCGACGTGGTTGCTGTCGTCGTCCCACGTACCGAAGGTCCTTGGATCTATTCTTAGTGTTGGAGCTTTTTTTGGAGAATTTTTTGTGGGAACAATTCTTGACAATTTCTTTCAGATTTTGTTCTGATCTTGTCAAAAAGTTTTTTTTCGACAAATTTGTGGTGGCAAAAATGGTTTTTCATAAAAAATGGGTGTTAATGAGAAATTCTTTCGGAAATTTGACCTACGCACCTGATCTGCTATATCGAGAAATGTTATTAATTTGGAATTCTTTTGTAGGCACGGAAACATGGACAAACGTCATGAAGGCAACGCAACTTGTTTTGAATCCGCAATGTTAGAAAATGCAGAAAGTGGGAGAGCGGCAAGAAGATCAAAAGGGTAATGAAACAATAGACGAAATGGGTGAGATTTTACAATTGAATAATTTAGCGGAAGGACAGGGAGATGAAAGAAAACCGAATATGACCGAAATTATAGTGCTAAATAGAAAAAATTGGCGAGTATTGACGCTGATCCCGAATTGGAAAAAACTAACATGGATCGGAAGAAAAAAAGCTGAATATGCCAGAAATTACCGCGCAAGAAAGAAAGAATGTGCACAGTGCACAGGAAGCTGAAAACAAGAGGAAAAAAGCCGAATATGCCAGAAATTATCGTGCTAAGAAAAAAGCTGATGTTGAGAATAAAGATTATGTAGGAAATGAATATGCTGCTCATAGAAAGAGCCTGGATATAATTCGTTCTAAAAATTACAGGGAGAGACAAGGACCGATGATTTACTACAAACTATGGAAATGAATGATTGCCAAATAGCGGGGCCATCCAAAAAACTATCATTCATTACCAAGAGAGATCGTATAATTCATTGTTCGCAAATAGCAGGTCACTCTACGAGAGAGGTGCCATTTATACCGCGAAAAGACATTACCTATCCTAATTCTGAAAGTGGTGGACCATCTCCAGATCTTCATATTCCGGCTATGCTGATTGATGGAGGAGAGGATCGGGGCGAGTCAAATTCAAATGTTGATAATGTTGTGCAAGATTTCGTTCAGCGGCGGAATGAAAAAGACATGTCAAACGAAAATAATATTAACGAACCTCTAACACAAGCACAAACACAACAGCAAATAATGTACAGCTCATTCTCAATACATTTTTCGGCACATAATCAGGAAAATCAATCATATTAATCAGGAAAATTGTTCCGGTTCAAAAATCGGAATTTCAGATATGTGAAACCTGTGTCACAAGCATTCACAAAAATAATATCCCACAACTATCAGTTTGTATCCCACAATATAATGCTTTCAAATATCCCTCATTTCCAGATAGTTTGAAAAATTTCCCATTAGATTTGGTGACTGAAAGATTAATATTAACCCGAATTCCTTTCATGCAAATGAGATGACTGCGACATATCCACGGTCAGTTTGGGATTTATGGTCAAGTAATTAATGTTCCAGTTGAGGTTAATTAAATGGTGAGTAAATTACCTTGAACTACGACCTTGACGTGGTGGAAGGGCTTGTGCGTTCCAATGACCCCTAGAGCTGGACTGGCAGGAGCAAGTACATTGCTCCTGGTAGGGCCACCCATGCCAGATAGGTCGAAGGGTAGGAGCCAGACGAAAGGTAGTTCCGTGATGGTGTCGAGTTAAAAATACCGTTGAGTCGCGTGGGATACCTCTCAACTATCACTTCCCAGAACATGAAAGTCATTCAAAGAGATCTGATTCCTGGCAACTACGGGACGCCGCCCACTAGGGCGGGTGTCGTGCCCGGCAGCGGGGGAGGCAAGGCCTCCGCGGTCGTCATCACACGAAATCCTTGCACAGAATCAGAATAAACATCAGAAGATACAAGGGAAAGGAGGGAGAAAAAGAAGAAAAAGAGAAAGAGGAGGAGGAAAACAGTGGTAAAAATAGGAACTTGGAACGTAAGGACCATGATGAGGGCCGGGAAGCTTGAAAATATTAAGCAGGAAATGGAAAAAGGGAGAATAGATGCTTTGGGATTGTGCGAGGTTAGATGGAAGGATAGCGGGGACTATTGGAGTGATAACTATAGGGTGATCTATAGTGGGGGAGATGAGAGTCAACGGGGGGTAGGCATGGTACTGAACACAAAGTTGGGACTGAGGGTGGTAAACATTGAACAGGTGAACGACAGGATACTAGTGGTAGAAATAAAAGCACGGCCGACGAATTTCGTACTGGTCCAGGTATACATGCCTACGAGCAACCATAGGGAGGAAGAGGTGGAAGAGGTGTACGAGCAAGTAAAAGAAATAATTAGAGAAGTGCCGGGGAAGAAAAACCTGATAGTGATGGGTGACTGGAATGCAGTGGTGGGAGAAGGGAGGGACGGATTAGAAGTAGGAGGGTTTGGGCTAGGAAGAAGAAATGATCGCGGGGAAAAGGCAGTTGAATTTTGTAGAAGAAATAAATTAGTAGTGACAAACACTTGGTTTAAACATCACCCCAGGCGTAGGTACACATGGAAAATGCCGGGTGACACTGGGAGATACCAAATTGATTATATAATGGTGAGGCAGAGATTTAGGAACAGTGTAAAAAACTCTCGTAGCTATCCAGGGGCGGATGCGGACTCGGATCATAACTTGGTGATGATGAAGTGTGAAGTTAGATTCAAAAGGCTTTGTAAAGGTAGGAAGATAAAGAGGTGGAACCTTGAAGCATTGAAAGGGTTGAAAAGGAGGGAATACCAAGAGCTAGTAGAAAAGAACATAGGTGAAGAGAAGCGGATGGGAACAATAGAGAAGAGATGGGAGGTTATAAAAACAGGCATCGCAGGAGCGGAAGAGAAAACAATAGGAACGGTGGAAAAGAAGAGGGTTAAGAAGCAGTGGGTTACGGAAGAAATGATAAAGAAAATGGAGGAGAGAAGGATGTGGAAAAACGTGAACACCGAAGTAGGGAAGAGGAAGTACAAGGAATTGAATAATAAACTCAGGCGAGTGACCAATCGGGCAAAAGAAAAGTGGTGGAAGGGACAATGTGAGCAAATGGAAAAGATGCAGGAAGAGGGGGAAGTGGGCGCTTTGTACGCCAAGGTGAAAATGTTATCGGGTGGTAAGAGAGGTCAAGCGATACCAAAAGTTAAGGACAAAACAGGAAAGATATAAATCGAACAGGAAGATATCCAAGAAAGGTGGAGAGAATACGTAGAGGAGCTATATGACAGCGAGAATAGACCCCTTAGCCTAGATCTAGAGGATGAAGGAACAATAGATAAGGATAGCCTCGGACCAGAGTTACTTGAGAGTGAAATAGAGAGGGCATTAAGAGAGATGAAGGGTAGAAAAGCCGTGGGAACCGATAACCTACCTTCGGAGCTACTGAAGAATCTAGGTAGTAGGGGAAGAAAATCGTTTTTTGAACTTATTCGCAGGATCTACGAGGAAGGAGTATGGCCAGAGGATTTCGTGAAAACAGTATTAATACCTATCCCGAAGAAGAAGAAAGCGTCAGAATGCGAGGAGTATAGAACAATCAGTTTAATTTCGCACGCAGCAAAAGTGTTGCTTAGAATACTAAATAGAAGGTTGGAGAGCAGAGCAAAGTGCTACTTAGGCGATGACCAATTCGGGTTTAGGAAGGGGAGGGGAACCAGAGATGCGATTGCGGTAATGAGGACACTTATAGATAGAAACATAGAGCATAATCAGGATGTTTTCGCTTGTTTTGTAGATTTCGAAAAGGCGTTTGGCAGAGTAAACTGGGAGAAACTAATGCAGATACTGGGGAAAATAGGAATAGATTGGCGCGATAGGAGGAGAAGGATAATAGAAGGGAGCTGATGACGGGGACCTTAAGTAAGGATGTAAAAAAGAGGCTAGTAAAGAGCTTGATATGGAGTGTGGCGTTGTATGGGGCGGAAACGTGGACCTTGAGAAAGGAAGACGAATATAGGCTGAAGGCTTTTGAGATGTGGGTGTGGAGGAGGATGGAGAAGGTGCGTTGGACGGAAAGGAAGACAAATGAGGAAGTGCTTGACATGGTGGGCGAGGAGAGGAAACTTATAGATGAGATTAGGGGAAGGCAGGGTAGGTGGCTGGAAGGGGTAATGAGGGACGATGGTTTGCTGAAGGTCGTGATAGAGGGAAGGATGTTGGGTAAGCGGGGAAGGGGAAGAAAGAGAATCGGTTTTATGGATGGGATGAAGAAAGGTAGGACTTATGCTGAGATGAAGAAAGAAATACAAGAGGTAGAAAGGGCACAGCACGTGTAAGAGTTAGTTGGATATTCTCTGACTTTCATCACAACCTACCTCTAACCGGTAGATTACTGTAATGAATGAATGAAATTACCGCAAAATGTCGATAAATATCACAGTATATACGTTCACATAAAGAGAGAAAAAATACATAGTCTAGCTTTCTGCACGGCATAGTGAACAAAAGAGTGGTTAAAGCGTGGCTGAATTATTTAATGCAAACAACTTTGTATAAAATGCACAATATTACAATTGATGAAATATTTTTTTAGTGAACAAAAGAGTGATTTAAGCATGGCTGAATTATTTAATACAAACACCTTTGTATAAAATGCACAATATTTCAATTGATGAAATATTTTTACATATTATATGTATCAGAATATCGCCATAGAAGTTTACATTTCTCCCGTTTACACTTCTCTTATCACTTAAGCACACCAGCACTTTTTTTAATGTATGGAAAGGGCAACTACTCGTGCTATGCTTTTAATTTTTTTAATCCTGTGAAATAAATAAAACGGTTCGATATTTTGGTGATTTAGAACCTTTCGGGTTCATAAGTTAAGCTTCCAATATTTTGTTTATTGCACCATTAATCAGGATTTCTTAACCCGATTAACAATATTCCGATGAGAGAAACTCGATCAGGAAGGCTGCGTAAGATTTTTAAGAGTGATTCAAACACAACAAAATCTCGACCCGTTCGTTATTGTACCATGTGACTCCTTAGATACATTATTATCTTATTGTTAGTTACGAGCACACGCACAAACAAGGCATTTTGTATGAAATTCACTGTTCTACTGGACTATCCCTCCCGGCATTCATGACCTCGCTGAGAAAGCGTTCAGCTCTGAAAAGAAATAGATATGTACAAGAAATACAAGGAATGCTCTTTTAATTAATGCATTTGAACCTTTATTTTAATAATGCCGACGGAATGTGTAGGAGGGTAGTCCAAGCGAGGGGCAATGTTCTATAACAAGATAGGTCCAACGATAGCGAGAGGTCAATAAACGTAGCGTACAGGTCGTCCAGGAAGTGCCAACAGCGAAGATCAAATAGTAAGTCCTAATGGAGCAGGGTTCAAAATAAATTCTAATAGCTGAATCAAACCTAAACAAACCGAAATTAAGAGGTATGCAAACACCATACGAGCAGAAAACGTTATTTCCGTTATCTACCACCAGGTGTCACTGAAGCACGAGCGCAACTTGTACGAATATTGGCGTTAAGATAAAGGCGACAGATGAAGTTAAGTATCTGGGAGTTACGATAACCTCAAACCTATCGTGGGGAACACATATAAGAAATATTTGTGGCAGAGCTCTGAAGAAGCTAGGATTCGTCAAGCGTATTGTGGGAAGATTCTCAGATGAAAAAGTAAAAGAGAGGTGCTATTTCGCACTCGTCCGGCCACACCTTGAATATGCAGCAAGCATATGGGATCCGGTGCAGAAAGAATTAATTCGGGAACTTAATAAAATACAAAGGAAAGCTGCGCTATTCGTCAAAAACTGTTACGGGCGTACAGACAGCGTTACGCAGATGTTAAACGAATTAGGCTGGGAGCCGCTAGAGACTCGGAGGCTGCGCGCTAGGCTTAGATTACTTGAGCAATTGAGAATAGATATCTTTCAGAGCGACACGGAGAACATCATATTAGATCCCCACTATATTTCCAGGTCCGACAGAAACGATAAATTAAGAGAGATATTTTGCCGAACGGATAGGTATGGGAATTCGTTTTTCCCCCGAACAATAAGGGACTTTAATAAATGCAAGGCGTAATTTCATAGAGCGTTTCCTTTTTATGTGTAAACGGCTGGTGTCCTAACACCCCCCGCCACACGCCTATTGAGGCGGCTTGCGGGGTAGTATGTAGATGTAGATGAATATGAACCAAATGAGAACAGGTTCTATTTTCTATTCACGCATTCATGCATTCGTACATTTTGGTGTGGTTACACGATGAATTTTCGCGTTCATGCATTCACACATTAACTTGTACGTGTTAATATATCGTGTAACCAGGGCTTAACAGAAGCTGTAAACGTATTTGGTAATCAATTCTTAAGCGCGCCGCTGCAAACGAACACAACAGGTAAGTATCTTCAGTAGCATCATATGTTTGGGAATAGGGGTGGTCGGTGACCTTGATTTGTTTGCTTGAGAGCGGGATGAGTAATATCCCATTCGGTTATTACGTTGGAAGTGAATAGCGGGAGGGAGTTGGGTTCTTCCGGCTCGTCTTAAATTGTGTTACGTACGGGGGCCGAGATCACCTAATCTATGAATATCTCTTCTCTTGAGACCTTACCTTGTATCACAACTGTGATCATCGACGTCACGTTAATGACAACACGCATTGTCGTTTGAGGAAAGTTTTTTGTAAGCGTGAGTCGGTATACATTTAGTTGAGGTTCTGAAAAGTAAAACAACCAGCAGCTGCAACTGGTCTTGGGTTCACTCATTGCTTAAATGCTTGCCGTCGGGAGATGAGTCCCTTCTGCCTGCGGCCGAAAAACGAAAAATCCAAAGATATATTTTACGCGGTGAGCATTTATACAACAATATCACATGGCGTATTCTTAGCATGTTCCGATTGTAAGTTGTCTCAGCACTAGAAAAATATGGCAATAAAAAGCTTTTGATAGTTTAAAACATTTTCAAGGACCAAATTCTACGATCGCCAGTGGCATGAGTTGATCTACGCTCTCGTCCGGCCTGTCGGACGAATCGTACTCCGACGAGCTGTTGTCATGCAAGTGTGTTCCAGCTACCATTTGAATCTCAGGCGTTAAAAATACGCGAGGCCAATATTTCCGATGTACACTGCCTCGGTTTCCTCAGGATGAGCGTAACGCGCCGCGATCATGAATGTTAATCACTTAATGCTAGGCTAAAACACAAGTAGGTTTATATAAAAGCGACGCAATGCGCGTCTGGGAATAAGAACACTCGTTAGCATTATATGCGATATAATGCTAATGAGTGTTACTTAGGAGAAAAAGCCAGTTGTCAGTGTCAAAATGAGAAAACCAGGTGCCATCAATTAAATAACTGCTGTCTAAAAATTGCTGAAAGAAATTAGCTATTTAGAGGTATTAATCCTTAATGTATTTCTCCATTAATGGTGAACAGACATTCAGATCTTCCAAATCCAAACCATTAGTGAATGAATGTACGAGGAAACATTACATTAAGATCATGTTCATTTAAATTAATTCTTTGGACTTAAAGGAAAATTTCACCATAACGGCAAACAATCGCGTATAAATTTAGCAATGTAGGGGCCATGAACAGCAGAAAAATGACACACCTCAGATTAACATAATTAATCCTTTGATTCATAGATTACTATGAACTCCTCATACTTACTTCTGTGCTGTGCCATCCAGCAGCTGAGATTCTCTGCATTTTGTTGTCATAAATTAATTACTGAGTAAATGCTGGAGTCAGGGCTTGTTTATGTCGAAATTCAGAAACGAATGGAAAATTAAAATGATTAATTTACTCTGCTTTAGTTACATAGTCACATACTCTGATTCAGTTGCATACATTTGCTATACATTTGACTAAATTTTAACTTTTTATTTCACCTGTGAAGCAACTCTGATGAGTGACTCTGACAACTTATCTGAGACAAATGCACTTGAGCTGTCATCTTCTTCCTCCTCTGTCTCTTTGTCTGCTGATGGTATGCTACTAGTAGTAGATGCAGTGTCACCATCTAGGGGCAGGATTACGTCATCATCATCCTCATAGCTTGAAGTTGTAGGTGGTTTTAAAATAGTTTTCACGGACAGAATTCTGTATGCTTTTCTAAAACCTTTAACAGTGGGGTTTCTGTTGAATCCCCCCCTCTGTCTAATAGATGAAAAAAAAACGTTTTCCAATGCATCTTGATTAAGACGTGCCGTTAAAACATATTGAGAGTTGACATTAGAATATAAACGTAAAATAGCATTTATTGTTAACAGAAAACCATCTAAGCATGGTGGACGTGTTGCATATTTTTTCTTTAAATTCTTGAATGGTTTTAGCCCCTTTTCCACAATGAGAAAAATGTTAACATTTTCCTCTGAAAGGCACCTCTTATTAGGGGTTTCAAAATAAGGATATTTACAATTAAGAGCATCAAATAAGTCATTTACAAAATTAATAAAGTCAGCTGTTGGTAGTGCAGATACTAACTTTAATTTACCCAGTGCCACACTAGAACGGATAGCTGCAGCCACAGAGAAGCTGAGTACTTAAGTTGCTAGACTCACAACCAGTGGCGGATACAGAAAAAAACTCAAGGCGCAAGTTATCGCGACGATTGTAGCTTTCAAACTGACTGCCTGGCAGCGACTCTGCTTCCCTTATATATGTAGCTCGGTTGTTTCGAGAACATTCGGTGCAAGAATGTTCGCTTCCAGACTTTTAACGAGTGTGAACAAATACAAACAGTAGAATAATCGCGACTTTTCTCGAACAAATGCCAGACAGAATAACGTATCGAGATCACTAGAATGACCGCGACTTTTCTCGTAGGTTAGCTATCTATGTGCCAGACAGAAGCGTATAAAATACAATGACGTGGACTCGCGCACGTACTACATAAGAAAGTACAACTACTCGATAACTCGACTCAGAGTCGACTGACGAAAGACACGAACGAATAGCGTGCTGGCTGACAGGCGGGGGCGGCAATGCGAGCGGCCCCGCAAAGGGGGGGGGGGGGGGCGCCCCCCATATGTATCCGCCACTGCTCACAACCATTTTTTGGAATGGATTAGGCCATATGTGAGCAGGTGATAGTTTCCATAATGCTCTTGTTGATGAAATGAAGGAATCTAATTTATATACCTGGCGAACATTTTCAAATGAGAAGGTTTCATTGTCTAACATAAAATCAGTTTTCAATATATCATTTCTTAGTAAATTTACAAAATGTGGAACATCATACAAACACAATATTTTCTTTTCTTCCACTTCAAAATAAGGTTTCTCAGGTGAGACTGTAACCTCAGGAAACTGTAAACTCAGGACACGTGGATAAAAAAGTAATCGGTGGATATGAATATAGGAAAATATTAGGAAATTGTGAATTTAAAAGTATACTATGGGAAATCGCCCAAAGGTTAATTTCAAAAGAGCAACAACGCTTTTTATGTTGTACAGCGAATGATAAGGCCATTTTTTTACGAGATGGTTGCATCTTCTATACGATTAACACTTGCATACTTTCTTACTGTATAGAAATATGAAAGGAGATGCCACCCTGTTTCACATCCTGTAGAGGTTGCGATTCTTTATGATTTGCGATTTTACTTTATTGTCACACGTACCCAAAATAACGTAAGATGTATATTTATTTACAAAATTTAAAAAGATTCCGCGATCGACGTAGCACCGGGATGACTAAAAACCAGAATTCGTAATGATTCAAAATCTGGAGTTGTCATAGCTGATGAATTATAAGCGACTTACTCCGTGGTTCGGAATAATAAGGACAATATATTAGTCCTTGGTGCATTTCATTTCATTATTAAGGTGCAATTAATGCAATTGATATTTACAAAGATGATATTTCAAGATATGAGAATATTTCACCGAAGCCCACGCTCCAGACTAATCTAAGAGATAAAACAATGAAACATTCTCAATTCACCACTTCACTTTACTGTTAAAAATAACTGCAATTATATTGAGCGATAAATGCATGTACGGAATACCATGAATTCACAGGTGGTAGGTCGTATTAAAAAACTGCCGAGGTAAAAAATAAAGTGAAAATATACCAGGAAAAGATGACTGAAAAAGAAGGGAATGATAACATAAAAATGCTTTGCTTTTGAGAAAATATGTACGTGACCAAATACCAGTGTTATTAATAAAAACAGACACTTAGTCATAATTCCACACTTTATTTTAAACAACACGACCTGGTTTCAGCATCTCATGCCATCATCAGGTGATGCCTGATGATGGCATGGGATGCTGAAACGTAGGCCGTGTTGTATAAAATAAAGTATGAAATCACAACCAAGTGCCTTTTTTTATTAATAATGAAGGAGTTACACCGAGTAACTCCAGAGACCTTGTCTTATGTTCAAAATACCAGTGTCTTGCATAGTCGAAAATGAACATATACCTAAATATGTAGGCATAAATTAATAGTAACGCATCACGAAGTAAGATATTTAATATACAAATATACGTACGCTTCTGGTCCAAGTCATTCGCTTTCATGATCGCATATAAACTAGGTTAAACTCATTTGAAAATCTTTGGGAAATTATTTTGGTATGTAAGACTCGATTTATTGTCGAAGTCTGCCAGCCGTCACGGGAAGCAGTGGAACTTCCGAGTTGTATCATCTTGCAGTCGAAAGTTTCGGAAGTCCAGCAGTATAATGTATCCATGTGTATAATATAACTTTATTTTAACAATGATCATAAATATAATTACGCATCTCCTACTACATTGTTATCCAGGGCCGCTGTCCCGGCCGGCTAGAGCCAGAGCCGAGCACTGGCGGCCCGGAGGTGGTGCACCAAAGGGGTGCAGTGTCGTCACGTTCACCCAGAACGTGACGACACTGCACCCCTTTGGTCGCGCGGTTCTGCATGGATATCTTTCGATATAAATTAAACGCATTTGTTGAATCATTGGACTAGTACATGCTGAAAAAGGTCAGGAAATGCGAATTACAACGCGACCAAGAACGAAGTTATACGATGCTCCAGTTTTGAAATGCTTTCTTTTTCTAAATTAGTAACAACGCTTTTTTAAGATGCAAACCTGAAAATTATAGCATGTATAGAAAACATGTCTGTCTAACAGATATTGAACTTTGGTTCTAATGAAACAACTTGCATTTGAGTTACGAATTATTAAATTCGGCGCTTTGTTCGAACACCGTCCAAAACCGGTACTTTTTACGTTACACCCGTTGTAAAAATATTGAAATGCGTTTCTAAAATTTAAATTTAGCATCAAATAAAGCAGAATTAAATAAGAAAAATTACGGTGTGATTAGTTTTTTCTGTAGGCCTTTAAATTGTTTTGCTATTTGTACCCAAACTCGAGTGCACAAAATTTCTGCGCCGACAGTAGACTGCCGGTAGACTGACCTTTTTTCAGCCGGTTTCGCAGACTGGATGAATAGCTGGAAACTATCCATCAACTCAAACAAAAGCTAACTCATCGTTTTCTCCAGAAAGACAAGGAAACCACTGACAAGATCCATCACCTTAACCCTCCGGGCGCGTGGGCTACCTGTGTATATACTGGAATCTAATTTGGTATTTCTCGAATATGTTTACTCCACGAGACATCATTAGTCAGTTTAACTCCGAGGTATTTAACCGATTCTACAGTCTCTAATTTGCTGTTGTTTATGCAATAGCTGTTACAAGGAGCGTTTTTCCGTTTCCCAAAATTCACAACAACGCATTTTTTCAGGTTTAATTCTAGCTGCCACGCATCGCACCACTCCTCTTTTGCCTCGAGGTCCTTAGTTAGCGCTTGCTTATCAATGAGGCTACGAATTTCTCTATACACCAGTGCGTCGTCTGCAAATAATCTATGCTTACTGTGAACTGTTTCACCGATGTCGTTTATGTACAAAAGAAACAGAAGTGGGCCTATAACACTTCCCTGTGGGACACCCGATGTGACTTTTACTTCATTAGAGATAGCGCCATCTAATACAACCCTTTGCACGCGATTCCTTATGAATTCTCTAATCCAGGAAATTACGTCGTCGTCTAACCAGTAGGATTTTAATTTCATGAGTAGCTTACTGTGGGAAACTTTATCAAATGCCTTGTTAAAGTCAAGAAAAATTGCATCAACTGGAACGTTATGTTCACCGCAACACAAGTCACAATGTGCCGTTCCTGGACACACATATCGTGGGCTAAAAGTGCTAACTGAGTTACGCAAGATCTTCTATTTCTGAATCCGTGTTGCGTTTTTGTTAACAAGTTCTGCATATCGAGGTGTCTCATAACTGAAATTACGATTATATGTTCAAGGAATTTGCAAGAGACAGATGTTAGAGATATCGGTCTGTAGTTGGATGGCTGTTCCTTATCACCGCTTTTGAATATGGTAGTGACATTTGCAATTTTCCAGTCCATGGGTACTTTGTGTTCGTTGATGGATTTACTAAATATATTCTGCAAGTAGGGTGCTATTTCACAAGCTAATTATCTATACGCGCAGGCAGGAATTTCTTCAGGACCTGGGGATTTATTTGGACTTAAAGATTTTAGCAAGTTTTCTATTCCGTGAGTGCAAATATCGATAGGCGGCATCTTTTGCTGGAGGTGATGATTTACCTTTACGGATGTAATCTGTGATGACTTGGTGAACACACTTTGAAAGTAGGAATTTAATAAGTTGGCTTTGTCCGAACTGCTTGTTAATAATTCACCCTTTTCGTTTCGTAGTGGAATAACTGTTGATCTATTGCCTAGAACTTCCCTTACGTATGACCAAAATATCTTTGGGTTATCCTGTAACTGTTCTACTAATGTTTTTCTTCTAAAATCCATGAATGCATGCCGAAATGCTTCCTTTGTAGAGGCTTTAAACAATTTGTATTTTTCAATTATTAAATTATGATCACCAGTGGACAAATCTGTACGGTATTTTTTCATCTTGGCGTGGCATACTCTCTGACGTCTTAACGATTTTCTCACTTCTGCATTGTACCATCTTGGTTTGCTGTCCTTTTTTTTAGACTTTACTTGGAATACATTTTCTTATCCCCGAATGTACGATCGAAAGGAAAACTTTCCAACTACCCACCGTGTCTAACTTTACGATTGATTCCTGGAAGTCGGAAAGAGAATTTTTTAGATGACTCTTGAACGCATTGAAATCGGTTTTTTTTTAAATGTAGAACTTTCTTCTTTGTTTTAAACTTTTAATGATATTCAAAGAGAACTTTTCGGTAACTACTCTATGGTCACTAATTCCCTCAACATTTTTTACCTTAATTACTTGTTGCGGTATATTTGTTGCCAATAAATCAAGAATGTTGTCCCCTCTATTAGGCGTCGTAGCTATCTAATGTAGGGCATTTGATGAGAACGTGTACAGCAGGGACTCGCATATATCTTTGTCTCTTCCCCCAGATATGTAACTGTAGGTCCTCCAATCTATAGAGGGCGTATTGAAATCTCCACCTATGATTAGATTTCTTTCAGTGTTCCTGGATGTGATGTTCTTTATTCGTGTTTCGAGTTCTAAAATTGAGGTGACGTCGGTGTTAGGTGGCCTGTAGTATGCGCACACGAATACTGTTTTTGATTTAGGGCATTAATAGAGCACCATACAGATTCTAGGCAGATATCTGGGACGATTTCCGCTTTGCTGACAATGGTTTTGTTTACAGCTATAAATACTCCGCCTCCGGTTCGGTTGGACCTATCTTTTCTGTAAACGTTGAATGATTTAGGAAAAATTTCACTATCAGAAATATCTTCCGTCAGCCAACTTTCTGTGCCAATGACGTTACACTCCGTGCTATGAATAAGGTGGTGAAATTCTAAAATATTATTTTTTAAACTACGGCAGTTAACTACTGCAACGACTACTGCTTCATGATTATTGTTTATGCGTTTCGGGGACATTTCAAGATTGCTGTCTTCAATTCAGCTATTCTTGGGCCCTACACTTAGAGTACTCTTAGCTAAATTACTAACGGGCAACACATAATTATATTTTTCTTATACATATGGAAAGAAAAATTGAGCTTCCCTAAGATCCAACTTCACCTCAGAGGAAAAAAATTATATTCCTTCTCATTTCGAAGAATCCCTCTACATTTGAGGGCATTCACTCTGCCACTGTTGATAAAATATGGCAATCCACGAAAACAACTTTTTTTAAAGCATTAGTTTTACCGGAGTTTTTCTACCTTGCATGTTATCTCAGGAAACTGTCCCAGGTATGCAGCCTTAAAATTGTCGCGTATTGTCTAACGCTCCTTAGAACGCAACAATCAGATTTGTGCTAACTTTACGACCTAAAAGTCATATTTCCTGTTAGTGACATTCCCAACATATACCTATGAAAAAAGCAACTCACTTAATGTCTGATTAATATCAACGGGAAGAGTTCTGACAACGGCGACTGAAGTTCTATGAATGAAACTTGAGCTGTGTTGCGGGAGCATGCAGTATGTTTTAAGTAACTTTGTCGGACAAATAAGTAATTAAAAATTGATAAATCATCTCGCTTCACAGTTATGCAACTTTTTACAGATAAAACCTTGGTCTTTGGAAATGTAACATGACGAAGGTAGGGCCAATGTTACCTTATACCCAATGCTTTAGTATAAGCATTAATGTATGAGCTTCTTTGGACAAAAGGAAATTTTCGTATCACAATAAATATATGACAAATTAAGCTGCAGAATTGATACTTCCGCCTCCTGTACCTTCGGAATATAATTTTGATTTTACAGAGTACCTACCTTCAAAATTCCAGACCAGCAATGAGGTGTGAAAGTGATTCAAATACAGGGTAGCCGGCGTAAGCCTTCCTCAAATATCAGGCTTTCTTTGGTTTCAAAGTAAAAAAAATTAATTACACGCAAACACATCTTTCAGAGACGATTAAACTATCCAAAGAGTTAAAAAAGGTTAATGAGCAATTTGAATGCCTGTCCACAGATTACTCTTCCAGTTAAAATGATCAACAACCCATAGATTATCTCCATCGTCTCAGACTCAACCTTGTGGAAGTTCATTTTATAAATGAAAAGGAAAACTTTGTTATATTCCACAAATTTATTTTCCGGTACAACTAGTTTCGACGCAGCGGCGTCATCTTCAGGTACAAAGAGTAAAAGCAAAAACATGATCCATATATACCATCCAGGGTAGGCGTTGGGGTGGGGGGGGGGAGGAAGAAAGTAGGTGGGAGGGGGTGGAAAACCTCAAGGATGCAATGTAGTGTTGTGAGCGGGTGGGGGAGGGGAGGGGGTTGGAGAGGGAGGGGGGGGGGGGGGGCGCGGCGGATGACCGTTGGCAGGTTGAAGTTTGAGTTTTGAAGGGTTATTGGTAGAGATGGGCCACTTTGAAAATTACCACGGTAATATTCGTAAATTATCACGGTATTTTTCGTAATTTACCGCGCCCCTTGAAAATTACCGTAATTTTCGGTAGTTTTCTAGATAATCCACCTATGTTTGAGATAATATTTCATACAGATAAATTCCCAACATGTTCTTTTAAGCCAAGTCCACATTTCCAAAGTGTTTAATTTTAAATTGAAGCATATACAACTCATTTTTGGCATATTTTACTTAAATTATAACATTATAAGAGTAATTATTAGTAGAATATTCTTCTTGAAAATTTCTCATACTTTGACAAAAGAAAGCCAGATTGCGTGTTGCTGCTGTATTTATTTTTACAATTTTAAAAATATATAATAGATTATTGTTACAATAGGTATGGTTTAAACATCGTATCCCCTTCTTTTACGGTAATTTTCGAAAATTACCGTAATTTACCACGGTAATTTACCTCAGATGAAAGTTAGGGTAATTTTCCCATCTCTAGTCATTGGGGACTAAGGTAGCGGTGGGGTCTCCGTGGGAGTGTGGGGAGGGGAAGGATTACGGGCTACTGCTTTTTCCGTGAGGGTCAGAGAGGCTTCTAGGAGGGGGGAAAGGGTTCCTTTCACAACACTACATTGCATCCTTGAGGTTTTCCACCACCTACCTTCTTCCTCCCCCTTCACCTCCCCAACGCCTACCTTGGATGGTACACATGGAACATGTTTTTGATTTTACTCTTTGTATTTTTTTTTCAAGTTTTCGGCAAGTTTTCCTTTTCATTTATAACAACCCATTGCTTCAACTACGGTTAGTCCTTGCCGTAAGCTTCTTACGAAAGGACATCCATAAATTATCAAATGAAGAAACCTGTTTTCCTCTTCCAAACAACCATCATGCCAGGAGAAACCTATAAATTTGAGGCATTTCTTAGCTTTCCTTCCCTATCTCAGGTGTATAATTTCAAACATCTATAAATACACCAACATTCCAAGCTAACGACAACAATCACGTACAGCGACGATAACTGGCCACCCATTAATGACAACTACCAACAATTGGCTTAAAAATATCTGCAATAGTAAACTGGTATCCCATTTCATGACTTTCAATTATTTTCAAAACATTTCACGGATTTCCAAAATTAGGATGGAAACCGATGAAAAACAATCGGTAGTAAGTTACATAATGGCATGGTTTGTACAATTCGTGCGACTAGATTAAGATATTTAACCTAGAAGCTTCTTACCAAAGTTACGTGTGTGCATACATAATAACCCTGAGTTTCACAAGAAAGAACAAACTCTAGTGCTAATGAAAACCATTAAATTTTAATAAACTTCTACAATCTGTATAACCCTCAAGCAAAATTTAATTACAAAAACTGTAAATTCACAAGTAATATTATAATGAAACAGGTTTTCAAATGAATTTAAAAAATCGTTAATACTGGCAAAGAGATAAGTCAGTATTCATTCTCCTCTATAATGATATAAATTACGTTTAAATATGTTTACCAAAGGAGCAAAAGGCCACGTGCTTACCGCAAAAATCAATGTGCAACAATAAGTCTAAAACTGTGGCCACAAATATCATAAGTTTCATCTTCATAATAAAAAACTGTTATTATCACCATGCAAAGAAAGCAAATATGAAAAGTTATTTAAAAAAATAATGATAATACTTTCAATAAAAATGCAATTGGCAAAAGAAATAAAACTGCAACGATAACTAACGAAATTAAGAAAGAAAAGCAAAAGATGAAATTAAAATAATATCTGAATTAAAAATAAAATATCCAGGCTGCCATTTGTGGGCAGCCAATAGATTACAAAATAATCTTTTTCCCTCTATTCTTTTCTCCAAATGCACAGGCCCGGTATATTCTGAGCTCAAACATGACACCACACCCATCCACTAGTAAACAAAAAAGCCTCTGTTTTATGATTAAATCTTGAGGGTAACTTATAAAGATCTCCACAAACTTACATTTTTCCAGTCATGAGATAAAAATTAATAAAAAAAATATTTTCCCAAGATTCTTGTCTCATTGCTTACACATATGCTTACATCTCAAATCGTTATATAAGCATCACAATCAGTTTCACAAGGTCAACATCAAAAGGGGACACTGACAAGGACTTCGGAGCTGTTTTAATGTTGCTAAAAACCTTAAGTGAGCTCTCCACAGTCACTTAATCTTGTCTGATGCCTCAGCCTTTATACACTACAGACGGGTTCCTGCGGCGCATAGATCTAGGGCTATTGAGTATGGAAGAAGGAATTCTGCTTCGCAGAGGCCGGGCTGGGGTTGCATTGGGACGAATATCCACTTTCCTCTTCTTGGACGGGGCGTGGTCTTGCGTCTTTCCATCGGACCTGTTCCTCTTCCCATCTCGGCTGGTTTGGTTGGAGGGTATCTTTGGTTCGAACTTCGACGTCGCCTTAGGAGTGACGTAGTTCTGGTCCTTCCGCTGGTCACCAGGTTTCCTTGGATGCGCCACTGCTACTCCCGCCAAGCTGCTATTTGGCGCTTTTGAAGCAGGACGTGGTGTACCGGTCCATGTCGTTGTTGCACTCATTTTGCGTGGATTTTTGGAACCGCTGGACTTGGGAGTGACGAAGCCATCCCTGATTTCATCCTTTTTCTCGACAGTCTTCGAGTGGGCGGGGGCAACCAGGGTGAATGAACAAACACGGGCCTTAGGCAAACCAGAATCAACTTTACTCTTCACTAGTTTAAACTTTTCGTTCGGTGATGCAGCCACCGCGGCTGTATTGTCTTTACTGAGCATCCTTACCAGGTAAGGGTTGCGAGAACTCGGAGGACAGTGGGATGGAGTTAAGGGACCAGGGGAGTTGTTTCCAGCAGCTGAGACACGGGAATCGGCAGTGTGGAAGGTCGTATCGGCCATTGATTCTGGGCTGTTCGGCGGCGTCTTCATTGAGTTGGACTCGGGTTGGTAAACAATACGAGAACGACGGTCGACGTCCATGAGTATCTCCGTCAGTTTTCCCGGACTGATACTGCGGTTGAGTTGGTACGGGATCGGCATCTTTTCCCGGTTAAACCTCTGGTACATCTCCTCAAGGGTCACAGCCCTAAGAGAAGTGATCGTTTGCGCGTGCACGTCGGACTTGGGGATGGATGAGGATGCCTCGATCCCTCGCTTCTCGTTGACGGGTGTTGTGGATCTACCCTGCGACAGCACAATGGAGCGTGCGATGTTACTGAATCCGGGTGTACCCAAATGAACACTCTCACTTTGGCAGGCATGTGTCTCATCCAAGGGTACTGCGGGCGTGACTTGGGTTGTTACTACTTCACCAAGAGATTCTAGGTCAGGCATGGAGGGAAGATAAGCAGAAGCCAGAAGACCACCATTTTCGTGCGAGCATGCCGAAGTTTCGCTTGGAAGCTCACCTCCCTCCCCATTCTGCATTTCCTTCTGGAAACTGGGGTCTTCGATTTTCAATCCATCATCATCGCTTGATTCGTCGGAAGTAAGATCCGGCAGAATAGGCAATGATTCTTCGGGGTTAGTTGTACCCGAGTCAGCATCTCGTTTTTCATCCGCAGGATATCGGTCGCCTGGCTTCACATCGTCCTCCTCACTTATCTCTGCGTCATTTGCGCGGTCGAGGGATTTTTTTTCGCAAACAGGTGCGACGTCACATTTTTGCCCCAATTTTTCTTTACCAGTAGCCTTGATGATTAAATCAGTAAACTCGCCATTATCATATTCCCACTGATAGTCGATGGCAGACTGGAGGTTTTCAGGAGGTGGGTATTCACGATATCCATAAGTAATGGAATTAGTTTCCCAGTGTGGTTTTCCCCTGGTACCACATTCGTCGTAACGATCTCCCTGAAAATCAGTAAATTAGTAAGTTACTATGTTTATTCAATACAAACTTAAGCATTAAACTTTCTCTCACTTATTCATATTCATCGCCTCGCCTTATAGCAGTTTTTGCTGGGTATCATTAGTGAAATCAATCAGCCATTCCATTGGTTCCGGTTGTGACTTATGATCGTTTATTTTTAAATTTTCACATCAAATAGGTACTTCAACTAAAATATACTGGAGTGCACTTTTAGTTAGCCATAAAATAATGTAATTTACAACTTAATATTCAATTAAAAATTAACTAGCACTGTTCTGATTGGAAAAAAAACTTTTTCCGGGTGTGACTCACACAAATGACACTTAATAACGTAGACTACTTTAACCTATAAACTCTCTGAATAGCTTAAAACATTAATATCAATATAAAATAATACATCGCTGGGACCAGTGAAAGGATATCTCGAGTACTGAGGAAACAATATTGTCACAAGATACAACTGCCTGACTAAAGTAACTAATTTACTTCCACGGCCAAAGGACAAAATTCCTTGCCGATTACCACCAACACCTAATTCGTAATAAAACATTATTAACAGATAATTTATTCAACGAAGCGAAAACCAATCTCGTTTTTATCTTTTTAGTGCTATTTTTTAAATGCCTTACGACGTCGCTCGTGAGATTTATTTTCTGGTTATCATCGTTTCTAAGGTGTACTTTTCGAATAAGCAGCAATTAATTAAAACAGCGCCACTTTTTCAACTGCGGTCTCTTTAAAATGGTATTAAAGCCTCCGAAAATTTCGCAAGCAGGAAATAAACGTCGATATAAGTCTCACTACGTTTATTTTGCGCATTTCACAGGCCCATTGAAGTTTTCAATCTGCTTTAAACGAGGGCGGATTGTGTCCTCTTTATCACGCTTGCAGAAAATGTAGATTGGTGCGTCCTCTGCCAATTTCAGGAAACAGAATTCTACAATATTTTTCCACAATTGCTGGAATTACTAATAAGCAAGTATAAGGGTAACTTAGGGAGTTGTTATTTTTAAAGGAAGCAAGTCAGGTTTTTAGTCATAAATTGATTGAAAATGCAAAATATTCTCAAATAAAAAGACTAGCAATAAAGTGATAACGCCAGTCCGTCATCGAGATGTTAGCCAATGTTGGGCGCTATATGCGTTTGTTGGATAGAAAAAGCTCGAGAAGCTGCTGATAGAGATGTGAGAAGAAATTTTTCTCAGTCTAACAATCTTCGACTTAATTTCTTGGGGCAAAACATTTCATGCGCCGCAGCGTTGCATAAGAGATTAGCCGTCATTTGCACTAAAGCGGGGATCCCATACGGGAGGCGTGACGCGTCATTAGAAACGGGATAAATAAAAAAGCAATGCAGCGGAGAGGGAGAGTCTGTGGTCACAAGGACAAGAATGGTATAAATAGTCGAGGGAGAGAGAGTTGGAGCGTGAAAATGAACGGATGCATGTGAGCGCTGGGCACAAGAATCCCAAAAAGTCAAGAAGAGGTGTCCAGTAATCCGAAAAGCAGAGGGCAAGGCCGAGACCAGGAGGACGGAGAGGAGAGGGGCTGATTGCTGGCCGGGAAGTGGATAACTCGTCAGGGATGGAGATCGTGAGGATTGCTGGCTGAGAGTGAGGTTGAAGAGAGCTAAGTGGGATATTTGAACTGCAGAGAAATTAGAAATTACTTTTTCTAGCAATCCTTAAACGATATCATTAATTGTGTTAAGAACTCGTTTAAAAAAAGAAACAATGTTATTTCCAATTAAGATAATCGCCTAGGCTATGGTTTTATTTTAATTGATTTCTATGTATATCAGCTATCATCTATTTTAATTATTGCCGAGTAAAAGGAGTTGAAACACATGTGTATATAAGTGTTACATGTGAATGTATCCTAACCCCGCTCTTCTAGCCAATGTGCCCAGAGCAGCCGGCGCAGCATCAGGGTAAGGGGAAAAGGGGGTGGAAGAATAGACTGGGAGCTAAATTACATATTCTTTATTTGACCTTTTCGGGTGCCTGGTCATGTTTTGTGTGCAAGCAAACCTTCGGACACGGCAGGAATATGGGATTTCACGTTTACTCTGACTCACACGCCAACCGTTGTCTATATAATGGAAAGAAAAAGCGAATGATGCCAATGCAATTTAATCCTGGCTCACCGCAAGTGGTAAGTACTAGTTTGACTGCGGATCGGAGAAACAGTAAGAATATGTTTTAAACGATGAGCCAATGGAAACGAGAAATAGTAAACATCAATGAGTTAATATGATAATTAAAATTACTGCTGTTTTACCTATCTATAAGAAAATACAAATTCATGAGGCAATATTTGGCGCTACTAATTTAGGCATCCCTAGGCTTATCCACGGATATAACAGATATATTATATACCATTACCACTTCTATGTAACACTTAAAAAGATTTTCGAGCTACGTACTAAGGATGCTTATTAATACCATTCCTGAACGTGGTTACCGAAAAACTATAACAACTAATGTTTAAATGTTCATTTAAAGGGTGTCGAACGAAAATCTAGTACAAAATTCAAGGATATTTCAAGGTTTTTAAAGATAAAAAAGGCCACTTTTCAAGGATGTTTCAAAATGAATATGAGCATATATTCCATAAAATTCGATCATAAATTATGTTTTCTATAGTAATATAATTAAAAAGTGCTTTTTAAAGCCTTGATAAATTATTGGTATTTTCTTTACTGATTTGAACATTACGAATGCCCCATAATGTTTTTAATTAAAAAGTTACAAGAAGGCCATTGGCCTGGTGGTAACAATAAAAACATCCGAGTGAAAAAGAATTGATAGACTTCTACTTTTTTAACCTATTTTTAAAAATAATTACTTTTTTTGGGAAGGGCTCAAATTGTTTTGCTGCTAGGTCGTTCCAGTCCCGTATGGTCCTATTCAAGAAGCAGAGCCCTTTGTGATCGGCACTTTATCTTCAACTGGTGATCATTTTTCCCCATACATTTTGGCTATATCCTTCCCAAATTTATCCCATGCTTTTTCCTCACTCACTATTTTATACATCCAACATACTTTATATTTACTTCTTTTCCTCCTAACCTGTAAACTCTCCCATCCCAGAACTCAAAGCATTCCTGTAACACTCTCTGTTTTATTGTGTTTCCCTAGCACATACCTAGCCGCTTTTCTTTGCACCTTCTCCAAGTTCATTACCTATCCTTTCTTGTGTGGGTTCCATACAAGAGATGCACACTCTAGGGTTGGTCGAAGCAGGGTTTTATAGTCCTTCTCTTTTATGATCGTGCTGCTCCCTTTGAGGTCTCTCATAACCCAATGTAACATTTTGAAGGCCTTTTTAACAATGTGTTCCACGTTTAAACCCATCCTAAATTCTTAGGTAAATAGACTCCCAAGTATTTACAACTGTCCTATTTTGGAATTACCGGATGATTCGTAATTTCTATTTCCGGTCTTCCTTTTATTGCTGAAGTTCACATACTTGCATTTCTTTACACTTATAGCCATCCCGTTTTTCGATACCCAATTCTTTAATTTGTTCACGTCGCCCTGAAGGGCTTCATCATCAATCTGATTTTCAATCTTCCGATAAATAACGCAGTCACCTGCGAAAAGCCCTCTGCTGGAATTTATTTTTTTCCGGAAGGTCATTTAGATAAACTAAAAACAATAATCATTCAAAAACGCTTCCTTGAGGAACACCCGACGTTACCCTCGTTGTCTCAGAGCATTCATCTCCTACTTTAACCCTCTTGTGTCCTTCCTTTGAGGAATTCACTGACCCACAAGATCACTCTTCCATTTATTCGCATTGGTAACTGCCTCATTTTAAGCATAAGCCGTTCGTGATCAACTCTATCAAAGGGTTTTGACAGATCAACTATTACTGCGTCAAATTCTATTCCCGCATCTGTAGAGTCGGAAATTTCATGACAAAAACCTAACAGCTGAGTTTCAGGTGAGTGGTTTTTTCTATATTCATCTTGACGATTAAACAACCAATTCTCGCGCTCCCATTAATCCCAAAGGTAATTTTCCACTATCTTTTCTAACAACTTTCAGACTACGGAAGTCAAGCTTAAAAGACTATAATTTTCAACAAGATATTTCTTTGATGATTGGTATTACTTGGGCCTTCTTCCAGTCACTAGGTAAGACACTGTTATTCAAGGTAACATTGAAAAAATGGCTAATTTAATTTGAAACGGTCAAACCACCCTATTTCAGTAAATCAATAGAAATACCATCGCGTCCTACTGAGTTATTCTTTCGCATTTTTCTAATTTTATCGAAACTTTCTGAGTTGGAGGTTTTAATCATAGCATCATGGATATAGCGCTATGACCAATCAAGCTATCTTCGTGTACATTTTCCACTGAAAATCCTTTATTGAACGAAAAACTTCAGTCAACTGCCGCATTGGCATGAAATAAAATAAAAATAGCAATCAAAAAGTTTTTAAAAGCATCTGATACTATTTCTTTTGAAAGCAAATGAATTACAAATGTGTCGAGTCTGCCCTTTTTTATATCAAATTCTCTTAATTATACTATCACTGAATCTGAAGAAATAAAAGAGTTCTATTCTCTTTTAACACGATCAAAATCGATTGCGTTTATACGATTTTGATGAACCAAATAGCCGAGTGCAGCATCTACTCGTTTTGGAATATTTTGTAATTCCATCACGTAGAGTGAAGAACAACCTGCACCACGCAATAGTTTTTTGATGAAAGAGGTGACTTATCTTTCAGTTTTTGGAGTATATGTAAAATAAACTTTTGGCATTCAATTTTTAATTGCAATTTCTCTAGAGCTTTAACATCTTTCAACTAATGTATGATCGCAGAAGCTCCAAATCCAATATCCAGGGAGTCTTCAAGACATAAAATTTCTTTATCTGCTATATCAATTTTTAAAACATCAGGTACGGACTTAACATTTGCCATTAATTTAGACTTAATAATTCTATTCATCAAACTCTTAAATAAACTTAATTAGTCATTTCTCGTGATGGGTGACATAGGGAGGTCTGTTTGATACCTACCCAAAAACGGCTCTACGTATATTACTGAAATTATAAAATTAAGCTATGCTGTTAAAAATTTAATATTTACGAGTTTTTTCGTAATTTTCTGACTTGGGGTTTTTTTCTGCAGGTTTCAAATACTTTTCTAAACGCGCTAAAATTTCCAAACCTCTTTTTATGAATGCAGAGTCGAATGGGTTGTAGCTCTTTGCCTTTGTTTTCTTAAGAAAAGGCCGAGTGCAATGCGCTCACCATTCTACCTTCAAATAAAAGGCCTCACCTCGAAATTGGAAAATTAATCATCCCACGAAATAATTGCCGACGAACTCACACTAGCAACAGCCGACCCCCAACAGCTCCGAAATCAGCCAAGAACCACGAGACAGTCACCAAGGTACTGAGGCAATAGGTTGGCTCCTTCAGGAAGACCTAGAACCCTAGAACATGATTTGCGACGAAGAAACGAGACGGGAGCTAACGCTTTAAATCCTGTAAATGCTATGTAAAGAAGAAAATGTGCATGCCTTGCAAGCGTGCAAAGAAGGGAAAGCCAACCAGATTCAGCTGAAAGTGACACGTATTTGTGTTTTGAACATTCCGTTGTCATTTATGACTCCTGCGCCAAAAAGTAACTAAGTATTATGAGACTGATTCAAAGCCAAAGGAACTTTTTAATGCATATTTTCGTTAATAATAATTTCTAGTGATTTTTTAATATCATTTAACGTAATTTTTGTTTCAATTTTGTCATCTAAAATGTTGTACGCGAAACATGATTATGTTTATGAAAAAATATAATATGTATATTTTTTAAGTATAGAGTAATGTTTCCTACTTCTTTAGTATTGCTCCTTGCGATATTAAAGTTGTTTTAACGATTTTTTTAAAATTCTACTTTTATTTATATGGAAATAATTTATGAAAATATGCCTATATTTTCAATTTGTACGCAGTTTTGAATAATTAAGTAATGTTCTTCTTTATTATAAGCTAACTGAAACTTCCTATTCCTGATGCATAAAAAAGTAGTTATTGCTGAAAAGTATATGAAAGACCTCAGAGGTCCTTTGCATTCCTAAGGAATGCAAAACTTAGGAATGCAAAACGCCCAGAGGCGTTATGCATTCCTAAGTAACTTTTTGATCGCGCGTTCGGAGGGTTAAATGGAAATTAGCAGCAACACTCTCGTAGTGTTTTAAGGAAGCCTTTTTCTAAAAGCATTGCAGTATTATTTCTGCAAATATCCGCTTTCGTTAGAGTTCAAATTGATATTTACGTCTATTTTAACCATAATGACCTTTTTGGAATGCAAATTTGAAAAACTGTTAAGTGCTTACCAGCTTTCAGGTAATTTTTGTCAGCTACTACATTATGTTTGCCCTGAATAATCCATAGGTTCCGTCCATTCAGCAGTATTTATATTTTTAACTAAAAGCACGAATTTTTCCAGGAAGCGCAGATGTAGCAACATCATTCCAACCAAGAACCTTAATGAATCCAACGATGAAGAACGCAATGTCTGCTGGCAGCTTATTTTCTGAAACGTACCAAGCTTACCCAGTTTTTCATTGACAACTGAAGCATTGAACCGTCTACAAATATGTAGCTAACAAATCCAACTATTTTTTGCCATTTCTATAGTAAACGCGTTCACAGACTTGTCAAGTATGTTATGAAATCAATGTGATAGAAAGACTATCTGTAGCTACTTAAGAAACAAAAAGAAAAAACGACAGCCAATGCATAGGTTTTACGAGAGGTTGATTAATGAGACAAGTAAGCACAGAGTCCTAGACTAGGAAAACTTACATGGAAATTAGCACAGTTAAGAGTTAAAATTCTTTAAAAAGAGTTCTTTAACCAGCATTGAATGTGTTTCCCGACTCTGATACGAAATGTGATACTGATAGCATTCATGTCCACTGTGTTAATGTGTCGTAATACAAGTGTGCATTAAGGCCCTTGTACACGGGTCCAGGAGTGGCGTCCACTAGATCTGGCCAGTAATGGCCGGCACCAATTATCCTCCTACTAGCCACGTGTATTGGATTTCCGGATTTTTTGGAACTGTGGATAATTGAAAAATGTTTTATCATTATCTAAACTAGGATTTAACAAATTTAGGTATCGCTGGAATTTATTTCTCTTTTTGGGTATTTACATGACTAGTTTTACTACGCTATACGTGGAATGGAATATGTGAAGCACCTTTTCAGTGATAAAGAGCAAAGTAGGATCCTTGTCTCTGGGATACCAACGGCATTTGCTCCGTGGAAATAGATTCGAATGAGTAGGAGGGGAGTTACAAGATTTCCTGGGAAGATATCCCTTTGAGTGACCGTGAAAAGTGAGATATATAAGATGACGCGTAAATTGTAAATTGGTATTCTGTATTCGAAAAAAATGCGCCGGCTCAACCACATACGACGAGTCGCAGCCGTCGCAGCTAAGACGCTGTCGGATTTCGCGGTGAAAAGCGTGAAAAAGGAGTGGAAGACTTGGAATGGAGGGACCTTAGAGTTCCATGCGTCGTCGTGATTCCCGATATATGCTTAGGAGGTTACGCTCGCGGTCTACGACTGTCGTCCCATCTTGCGAGGAAGATACTGAGTCACCATTTCGCCTTAACGGATAAATCAAAGATTTTGTGCGGCGAATATAATCAGCTCGTCGAGTTGGGAAATCTTTTACAAGTAATACAACGCCCACAAAAAAAAAATATAAAATGATTTACCATTTGGCGAATAAATCGGGCGATAATATACCTTTAAGACATATATTTGATATTTTGTCACCTATAATTGATATCTATTAGGCTACCCGCCATTTTAACAGTCGATTATCTAATACGTATATAGCTTTTGACATATTTCCGGTTATCTAACCGGTTATACCTAATGTGCATCCATTAGATAACTATTTTCTGATTGGGGATAGATATCTATGGATAGACAAGTTAGACAATTAGCTATTTTAGCAAAAATATACCTAATAGACATCTAATAGGTATCTTGTTATCTGACGATAGACATCTATACATAGATACCTTTAAGACTAGCGGCCATTTGACAATAATAAATCTAATAGACATCTATTAGATATGTTTTCATCTACCTTGTTTACCTAATGTACATCTATTAGATATCTATTTTCTGATTGGGATGTGTATATATACATTGCTTTAAAAACTCCGCGAACCACATCAGTCGTTTTTGTTACTCCCGGAATCGCATATTACACTGTTGATAGAGCAGTCTGCGAATCAAAAATTTACCTGTTTCACGGAAAAAAATAATACAGATATCTGAAGGTTTTAACTCGTAGATGATGACAAATAATGATGATAAATAGATGACAAATACACCCGAGGCACTGTCACATTTGCCCTATTTTTTATAAACATCGACCAAAGTCGTGAACTTCAATATTCTGCTTGCAGACTTTTTCGACTATGTTTTAGAGAAAAGATGAGTCAGTAAAAGTAGTAGGCATTCAAAAGGCGTTTAATTTTATTTGTTTAATGCATCAAAATTGATAAAAAAATTATTGAGATAATGGCGAAAACCCCTATTTTTGCACTATTTTTAAATGTTTATAAATTTTGTAATGATGGCCATAAATGACATATAAAACCTTGTTAATAAGGTCTTAAAAAGTGAGCAAAATTTCAGCCAGATTGGTGATTTCAGCCAGATTCAGGTTATGAGAAAACTCAATTATTTATCCCAGAGATAACATATTTAAACAATTCTACTTGCCCAACTGATGTTTCTAAGGATATTTAACAAATTTGGATGGATTTTTCAAAGATTGAACTACAAGGAAAGTTTAAAAAATAACCTACTTTTTCTAAAATTATTGTTAAAAAGATCGTTTAAAAACATGTGTTTTTGCTTATAAACAAATACAATAACTTTGTTATATTTAGGTTAAATGCTAGTAATTAAATGGACAAAAACGCTGGTTGAAAAATCCTAATTTACAAAAAAAAAATCCTCTACCATCAATGGTCGCCAATATTGCATTTTTTGCCTTACTGCAATTTACTCAAAACGTTGGCTGACACGCCTTTACCCCGTAAACATAAAAGAATTCAGTGGAGAAATGAGCGAATATTAGAGCAGATCTAAATAGCTGACTAGTATTGTATGAACTCCAAAGGTCAGCCAGCCAACTTTACTCCAAATGATGAAAACTCATGACCGTGTCTGATGATATCAAAAGTATGGCATCATAAAAATCGACCGTTCTCTGACCATGATTGCCTATTCTTCAACTGTTCCTATACATCACATCAAGTATTTGCGTGTTTATTTTTTAATGCACCAGTTGTAGCTTCATTAACTTTATTGTGATACGGTGTAGTACATGTTGGTGATAACTCACCCCCTGCCACACACCCTTGAGGTGGCCTGCAGGGTACTATGTAGAATAGATAGATGTAGATCACTTGACACAGATCATGCACCTTATGACGGTGTCACGCTCCATAAAACATATAAAACATCAAATTTAAAATTATGACAAAGGGGCATTATATTATGACGTAGGGGCAATATCAATTATTTTTTCGTTGGCATTTCCCCCCCCCCCAAACCCGGCGTATATCAATTATTTTTTCATAGACAAAACTAAAAGCAAAAATTATTTTATGCTGTTAATTACGATGGTAGGCATATGTCTTAAGTTAAATAAGAGTTTCTTTTTTATTTTACACATATGTAGTTTGTTACGATTTCCCGAGACGAGACGCCGAAAAACCTTGTTTTCCAGCTAGAATCAGACAAGAAAGAATTAATTTTACGATTTGCATCCGAATTTTAGTATTCGAAGAAGCATTTTCCTCAAAGAGAAGAATCAGAAACAATAAGAAAAGCTTACCGATCCGCCCGAAGAGGCATCTCCTTCAATTACTCCATCCACGCACTTAAATGGCTCGAATTGTGACCAGCCATCATCATGATCATCAACATCATCTTTTGTTCGATGAGTAGCTTCCGCTTGAGGCTCCGCCTGGCTTCCTCGAGGGAAGAAAAAGTTTACGATGCTTCGGAAAATGCCACCTGTGGAAAAAGTTAGGGCTCCAGGAATAAGTTGTCAAACAATTGTCAGAATTGGAGTACATTGCTCTACTTGGACACGGTCATTCGTATCACAAGTAGACATAATACTTAGTTGGATCCAATATGATACCAGATTAAAAATAATCACATTCATAACAGGTATTTAGTTTTTATCGTTTGTTTACACAATCAGTTCCGTATTTTTAATTTAAAGGAATTGCAGATCGATCAATCTAAGTTTTATACCCACGTACCTAACTTTTCTTTCTGCCCATAAGATGCGATTATGCGATTTTTCACCAAAGAAATCCACGGAAAATCGCCCTGAGCCTCTCCCCCCCAATACCCAGCGTATTTATTTGTCATAGACCTTAAATTAAAACCCTAAATTATTTTGTTTTTGTTGTTGAAGTTTTGGTTATTTTACTTTAAAATCAAGTAAAATTATATATATAAACAAAAACAGTTTTAAAACAACAAGCGAAATGTGAATGTAAATCAAAAAAATTTTAGACTTAGTTAGTCGAAACTTGGAAGGTTATCTCAAATGGAAATATGCATTTAGTAAAAACTTACTATTCTTAAAAGGCAAAGTTTTGCTTCCAAACCACTTATAACGCGCCACTTTGCACATGCATAGTTTGTTACGAATTTCCGGAACGAGACCCACAACCCCCCTTTTCCTGGGGGTTCCACGTCCCATGAACCGCTGGTGCCCCCCCTGCCCAACCTCTAGCCTGGAGCCACCGCTGCCATGAGTTGTACATGATGAAAGACAAGGTGAACAAAATAAGGAAGTATCTTTTAAGCCGGTAAATATGGTAACTCTTCCTTGAACTTCGACCTTGAGGTGGTGGAAGGGCTTGTGCGTTCCAATGACCCCTAGAGCTGGACTGGCAGTGGCAAGTACTATTGCTCCTAGTAGGGCCACCCATGCCAGATTGGTCGAAGGGTAAGAGCCAGACGAAAGGTAGTTCCGTGATGGTGTCACGTTAAAAACACCGTTGGGTGGCGTGAGAATACATCTCGACTATCACTTCCTAGAATATGAAAGTCATTCACAGGTACTTGAATCCTGACATCTAAGGGACGCCGCCCACTAGGGCGGGTGTCATGCCCGGCAGCGGGGGAGGCAAGGCCTCCGCGGTCATCATACGAAATCCATGCACAGTAGCATCATCATCGGCGGATACAAGGGAGAGGAAGAAGAAAAAGTGACAGAGGAGGAGGAAAACAGTGGTAAAAATAGGAACTTCGAACGTAAGGACCATGATGAGGGCCGGGAAGCTTGAACTATTTAACGGGAAATGGAAAAAGGAAGAATAGATGTTTTGAGATTGTGCGACGTGAGATGGAAGAAAAGCGGGGACTATAGGAGTGAGAGTGGTGGAGATGAGAGTCAACGTGCGGTAGGTATGGTACTGAACACAAAATTGGGGCATAGGGTGGTAAATATTGAACAGGTGAGCGACAGGATACTAGTGGTAGAAATAAGAGCACGCCCGACGAATTTCGTACTGGTCCAGGTATACATGCCTACGAGCAACTATAGGGAGGAAGAGGTGTACGAGCAAGTAGAAGAAATAATTAGAGAAGTGCCGGGAAAGAAAAACCTGAGAGTGATGGGTGACTGGAATGTAGTGGTGAGGCAAGGGAGGGACGGATAAGAAGTGGGATGGTTTGAGCTACGAAGAAGAAATGACCGCGGTGAAAATGCAGTTGAATTTTATAGAAGAATAAATTAGTAGTGACAAACACTTGATATAACCATCATCCAAGCGTAGGTACACATGGAAAATGCCGGGTGATACTGGGACAGGGTGGCTACTGATATCCAATTTTTAAATTCCCAGACTTTTTCCTGACTTTTCCCTGATGGATTCATCAATTTCCCTGACCGATCGCCATAAGGTCACCCATTATTGGAATATTTTATTTCTGCTGAATAAACAAATGTACAAATATCTCGGTGGACATATTCGTGAAACCAATTAAAACGACTACTTTATGTGAAATTTTGCCTGAAAAAACGTCAAACGTCAACGAAAAAACAAAATTGCAACATTTACCTACACACAAGGTTTTCCTACAGCAGGTTATTGAATTACGCATACAACAGTTGTGCATAATGGTGAGTCCACTGAACCATTGCGAGCGTTGGGGCGACCCAGGCGAGCGAGCTATATTCCTATATTATGTATCGTATTTCCGTGGCCGTATATGTTTCCTACGGAAAATTACAAATTGACAATGTCTAATTCTCCAAGAAAGAGGTAGAGCATCATGGTAGTTCAGGGAAGTTGAGGATTACTGAAAAGACATCGAAGGGAAAGTTAATGACCAAGTTAAAGTTTACTGCCGGACTCCGGCACAGATATCACTCAGGTGCGCGAAAAATACAAACAAAAGAAAAGTTGTTGGATTGGATTAAAATCGGATGGCGCGAATGACCAGAAGCGAATAACAATTTGATTCACGTGAATCAGGGAACAAAAAAATGTAAAAAAAGTTTGGTTAAAAAACGTAAGCACGCCAATGAGAGCGAGGGCAACAGGAGGCAATTAGCAACGGCAGCGTAATGTTCAGGAATATCATATTTTAGGTGGTTTGTGATCTGACTAAATTGCTTCGAGAGGGAGCTTAAGGGGGCCATTCAATAATTACGTCGAGCGTGAAAGATGGGGAGGGGAGGAGGGCTCTTCTTACTGTCTCACGAAGGGGGGTATGAGAATCAAAGTGATGATCTTGCGTAAGACTTTGTTTACACGTGAGATCGTACTTGTGTTACCATTTTAATAATCATCGTCTCGTATTTTTAACACTGTAAGCAATTATTTACTACGAGCTAGTGTGCTCCCGCTACCTCTCGACCTGAGTCTCGGAAGTTAAATAAAACGCGAGGTAAAATTTTCCGAACAACATATCCTCGGATTCCTTGTGATGAACGTAATACATTATGATCATGAATTTTAACACTGCTAGGAAAATATCGCAATACGGATATACAAAAGGGATACATTGTACGTCTGATTCACAACTAAATAATTAAGATTCACAACTGATAAGATTCACCACTGAATGTCCCACAAATTGATGGGGCTTATTCCATGCACGTCAGCGACGGACATTAGTTTTAGTTGGTGTAATATTTTGGTGAAACGAATGGCGAGGATGACTGGCCGAAAACGTAATGGTAGAAAAATAACGAGAATTTCCTGTCTCAGTTTTTCCCTAACTATTACGAGAATTCCCTGACAATTCTCTGACTTTTCCAGAAATTCTAAATTCCCTGACAATTCCAAGTTTTCCCGGTTTTCTCTGACATTCGACACCCCGTGGGAGATACCATATTGATTATGTAATGGTAAGGCAGAGATTTAGGAATAGTGTAAAGAACTCGCCTAACTATCCAGGGGCGGATGCGGACTCCGATCATAACTTGGTGATGATGAAGTGTGAAGTTAGATTCAATAGGCTTTGTAAAGGTAGGAAGATAAGGAGGTGGAACCTTGAAGCATTGAAAGGGTTGAAAAGGAGGGAATACCAAGAGCTGGTAGAAAAGAACATAGTTGAAGCAGAGCGGATGGGAACAATAGAGAGAAGATGGGAGATTATAAAAACAGACATCGCAGGAGCGGCAGAGTAAACAATAGGAACGGTGGAAAAGAAAGGGTTAAGAAGCAGTGGGTTACGGAAGAAATGATAAAGAAAATGGATGAGAGAAGGATATGGAAAAACGTCAACACCGACGTAGGCAAGAGGAAGTACAAGGAATTGAATAATAAACTCAGGTGAGTGACCAATCGGGCAAAAGAAAACTGGTGGAAGGGACAATGCGAGGAAATGGAAAAGCTGCAGGAGGAGGGGGAAGTGGCCGCTTTGTACGCCAATGTGAAAATGTTATCGGGTGGTAAGAGAGGTCAAACGATACCAAAGGTTAAGGACAAAAGAGGGAAGATATTAATCGAACAGGAAGATATCCAGGAAAGGTGGAGAGAATACGTAGAGGAGCTATATGACAACGAGAATAGACCCGTGAGCCTAGATATAGAGAATGAAGGATCAATAGATAAGGATAACCTCGGACCAGAGTTACTTGACAGCGAAATAGAGAGGGCATTAAGAGAGATGAAGGGTAGAAAAGCCGTGGGAACCGATAACCTACCTTCGGAGCTACTGAAGAATCTAGGTAGTTAGGGGAGAGAATCCTTTTTTTAACTTATTCGCAGGATCTACGAGGAAGGAGTATGGCCAGAGGATTTCGCGAAAACAGTTTTAATACCTATCCCGAAGAAGAAGAAAGCATCAGAATGCGAGGAGTATAGAACTAACAGTTTAATTTCGCACGCGGCCAAAGTTGTACTGAGAATTATAAATAGAAGGTTGGAGAGCAGATCTAACTACTATTTAGGCGATGACCAATTTGGGTTCAGGAAGGGGAGGGCCACCAGAGAGGCTATCTACTTAGAAATCTATCAAAGAAACTTAGAGTATAATCAGCATGTTATCGCTTGCTTTGTGGATTTCGAAAAGGCGTTTTACAGAGTAAACTGGGAGAAACTAATGCAGATCCTGGGGAAAATAGGAATAGACTGGCGTGATAGGAGACTCATCCGAAACTTGTATGTGGGGCAGAGGGCTCAGGTAAGGGTAGGTGACGGTGAATCAGGGTGGGCAGCTTTAGGTCGCGGGGTGAGGCAAGGGTGCCCGTTGTTGCCTTTGCTTTTTAACATCTATACTGAGGAAATTGCAAAAGAGGCATGGGATGAGATAGATGTGAGAATGAAAGTAGGAGGCCAGAGGATAAAGTCGGTTAGATTCGCGGACGACCAGGCGTTGGTCAGTCGGTCATCGAAAGGATTGCAAACTTTAGTATATACATTGGAAAAGCAGTGCCAGAAATACGGGATGAAGATTAATCATAAGAAATCAAAAGTAATGAGATTCTCTAGGACAAAGAAAGCGAGGCTGGTGATAAGAGTAGGAAGTCACAAACTGGAGCAAGTAGAACAATTAGTTCGTCCTACTATGTTAGAAATAGGACATAGTAGCAAAGACATTAGGAGGGGAATAGCACTAGCGAAGGAAGTGTTCAATAATAGAAGGGAGCTGATAACGGGGACCTTAAGTAAGGATGTAAAAGAGCCTGGTGAAGAGCTTGATACGGAGTGTGGCGTTGTATGGGGCAGAAACGTGGACCTTGATAAAGGAAGACGAAAGTAGGCTGAAGGCTTTCGAGGTTGTGGGTGTGGAGGAGGATGGAGATGGTGCGTTGGACTGAAAGGATGACAAATGAGGAAGTGATTGACATGGTGGGCGAGGAGAGGAAACTTATAGATGAGATAAGGGGAAGACAGGGTAGGTGGCTGAAAGGGGTAATGAGGGACGATGGTTTGCAGAAGGCCGTGATAGAGAGAAGGATGTTGGGTAAGCGGGGAAGGAGAGGAAAGAGAATAGGTTTTATGAACGGGATGAAGAAAGGTAGGACTTATGCTGAGATGAAGAAAGAAATACTAGGGCACGGCACGTGTAAGAGTCCGTTGGATATTCTCTGACTTTCATCATAACCAATCTCTAACCGGTAGATTACTCTAATGACGATTAAATATGGTAAATGGTAACTCCATCGGTAGTTCCGCTAATACTACGCCCAACCAAGGGGAGTCTTCTAAAATTATTTTGATGGTGGTACGCAGAACGGTGCCGGTAAACAGAAATGTCCTGCCTTCACGCTGCAGCCACGTACATCACTCTTCCTAGCACCACATCAAAACTATCTATCAAAAAAATTATTTTTACATCATTGGTCTGAAGAAATAAAATATTTTTACACTGATTTTTGAGTTTTATATTCAGATGTTGAAGTGGGGGAAGATTGGAACACATCAGCGCACACGAGCGACGACGAATGGAACGATGTGCTCAGGAGAAACGTTCGGCAATCACCCGGTACAGTCATAGCGTAACTTGATGGCACACGCAAACATGGCGTTTGAGCCTATTGATGGTGAATCAAGCAGGGATGAGCCCCGAAGGACTCTAGCGGGAACACCCGGAGTTACCTTAGGCCACTGTATCTCACACGCGAGTGCCACCAAGTTTTGCCACCCCTAGACATACGTAGCATTTTGTAGGCACATGATAGTCACGGTCGAATTTTTTGTATTTTTTTATCGTTCACAACACGTGCGTAACAGGGAAATCCTTTTACGAAAAAATACTTTAAAAATATACATTATCCATGTTTGACGCACTTACTAAAAATAAACGACACGAACGACAACCAGGGATACGATTATCGAACTTATATTTCCTATTAAACAAACGCCAGCACACATCAATGATGCCCCCGATCTGTTTTATGTGCGCAGCCTAGTGCGCAGTCTGAAACGAATGGAAAGCAGCTGCACTGTTGCATTGCGAAGTGAGCACGGAGAGAGAGCGAATGGAAAGCACCCGATATTTCAATCCAAGTAGTCAGCCGGGCCGTGAAAGATTCCGCCCCCGATCCGTAGATGCAACAAGGTTAAAGAACGCTTTTCTAATACATAGTCCGATTTGCTGTTTTTCTCCAACATCTTCGACGTTTACCGTAATTACTTCACACAGAGCTTAAATATTTGTAGCAGTTAATTACAGGACGCTTCAAAACATTATCTTAGGCGTAGAAATCGACTTCAAAGCACATGCTATCTTTAAATGGGAACATGATTCGTTTTACAAAGTGGGAATGTCACAAATGTGCGAAGAAGACTAATTATAATGAAAAAAAGCCACTTAGATGGTTCATTTCGACATTCAAAAAGAGACCGTCATCGATGAAAAAGGAGTATGGCATATTTGATGTTGCAGCTTTTTCTTGGAAGGGGAGGGGAGGGAAGTTTTCTTGCGCGCATAAAAATGGCTCTTCTAATATCAGATATTCAGTAATTACATTTCTCTCTCCAGGTAATACTCGATTTTTAAATCAAGTCTATGTATTCTTAACTCAGTAGATTGACATATCTCCAGACTCCATAACCCTAAATTTGATCGTAGGCTTTCGGAGCGATTTACAAATGGTGAGGCTGCCGAGTTCAGCAGCGTGGCTCGACGTTGGGTTTTTATTGGCTCGACGTTTTGTTTTGAGTAACAGCGATCGTAAGCAAGTACATTTTCTGCGGTCTGCGCTTCATAATCTTTATTATGTTAAGCCGAGTATCCAATTCACGCGACTGCCTCCTGATATCTGTCAGTTCTTATCTATGGTATCGAACCAAGGGTGATAGGCAAATCGATCCGTCACTCAGTGCAATGGGCTAGTGAAACACAGGTATGGAAATAATTCACCAGCCCACTCCTAATTAAAGACGCAACAAAAATTACAAACCACCCAACAAAATATCCAGGAATAACGGTCGCAGTTACCAAACCCAAGTGAGCACCTCACACCAGTAGCAATTTCTCCTCGCGGCGCGGTAATCATTATCAAACTCTGCACCCAAAACCTTGCAATGAACAGGTGACTAAAGGAAGTTGAAACACTTTCATGAGCTCTTGTAGAATCTGAATATTTAGTAAAACTTAACACGTGACAGAAGAGCCTTTCTATCGCTCGGAGTTCACAATGAAGGTCAAATAAATATTTAAAATTTTCAAACGGGCGGTTTAAGGGGAAGTTCGGGGAGCGGCCGCCCACCCCCAGTCCCCCGTAATTCCTGGTAGAATAGGAAAAAAAGGTAATCATATCATATTCCATAAAAGCCCAGACCAGATTAAAGCCTTTAAAAATTCATATTCTTCTTAAGATAGATTCTATTCCAATATTTGCAAAACAAAATTCACAACATTAGCATAGAGGCACAGCAAAAACAGTCTCAAATAGGATAACTAATTAGATTTTAAGGCAATGGCATATTGTACATAAGCCCAGACCCCCGGAAAGCAATCCGCCCGACTCTCCAAAACCACGACATTAATGCGCCGCTGTTTCCAAGTACAAGATGCTAAATTCTGATCGAATAAATTATGAGTCCTTGTCACAACTAAATGTCTCTCAATGACAGCTACATTCAAACATACCTACAGAATAAATTTCAACATTTTGTTACACTTAACGCATACTGGTGTAGGTCCAATAACAATGTTAACACTCGCAACAAATTCAAGTAGATTAAAAAATATGCATCGAACTCATAACAGGCACAATTAGTACATCACATTTCATAAAAAACTGATAAATTCACCAGCTACAATAATACACCCTGCATCTTCTTGAGCCCTCTGCAAGTCAACAATGCAACACCATAACGAACAGAAGGACAATTTCAAATCGACGGTTGTAACGGTTAAAAGATGAACACTATCGGTCAATTTAAAAACTATTTGAAAATACCTTAATAGAGGAAGGAAAATAGATTTAAGTCACTAGAATAATACATGCTTTACAGCGACAGCTTTGGCATCCATTACTTTCACCAGCGTCAAAATACTCTTCTAATTCCGCTTCAATCTGGTGTCATGCGCGGAAACAACAAAAGATCTTTGCCATTGAACTCACACTTATCTTTGAACGAAACAAACAGCCTATACTTACTCATTATTCTTCAAGCTCAGGTTGGTTCTTCTTCCCCGTGTCGAGTAGATTTTCGAAGAAAACCGCCAGGTGATTTGATGTTTATAATGCACGTAATAAACACTGCACTCGATAAGTACACTCGCGTCGATTATTCTGGACCCTACACAAAATCACAAGCACATTGTGCACAGCAGTTTCCAAGCACACCTCTGCACACGGCGCGGAGAGCCTTGACCACGAGACTCACGCGCGGGAAGGCAGTAGAGACAACTGGTGAGGACGGTGAGGACTACGAAAACCCAGTCGTACCAAGCTACATTGTAGCAAATGATCGAGGGGAAGAGTATCCGCTGTTGATTAGAGTCGCCGAGTGGCTTGTGTAGCAGTTTTCCACAAGTCTATCTGGCGACAGTTTTTAACGTATTCATTCACCCATGGGGTTAGTAAATCGTATGTACATGATGTTACGGCAACCATGGAAACGTAAACAAGCAGAAACGCAACGACGCAACCAACTGTGGTTGAATAAACGCATTCTTTTAAAGATGAGCTATAATTGGCATGCCTATAGTGAGTCACATTTTTTTAAATTTTGCCTCATGACAATTATTAGCAGGTTTTTGCTATTGCATCAAAGTCGTAGTTCATCAACTTTCGTAGAGTATTGAGTAAATAGGTGATAACTCACCCCCTGCCACACACCCTTGAGGTGGCTTTCAGGGTGTTATGTAGATGTATGATTAGTTTTCTCTCCAAAGGAAGTTCGTTCATTCATTTCAATTGGGATATACGCCTAAATTCCGAGTGCGGAATTGTTTCTCATTTCGGGACTTGTGCATGCCATCCGGGGACAAGATCAAGGGAATATACAGTAGCGTGTACACAGGATTACCTTCTGGGGGGAGGGGGGTTTCATTAATATTTATATGCATCATCATAAATTGATATTTAGATTATTATTCACTAAAACAAAATTTGAATTAACATTCTCCTTTCGTGAAGACAATTCTACGACATTTTCAGCCCAATAAGCAACATTCTAAACGCTGGTTTAGGTGTACGAACGAAAACTAATTCAGGTAAACATGTTTTGGGGGAGTTGAAGGTTTAAAGGTATGTACGTCACTGAGAATATGGTCCGGTAGTATCAGCACAAGGAGTGCGGTGTTTCATGATTGTCACGTACGGGAGGTAAAAGGCAACGCTGTGAAATCCTACACCACTGTGCCATTGGCATGAGGGGAGACATGTGGGAGGATTGAGGGGAAAGGGGGGCAAGTTGCGTACTCGGGAGCGCAAGAGTACCACTAATTCTTTCCAGGGATTAGAGGCCAACTTCCTAGCTGGTTTAGATAATGAGTGATCACCAACATGCATTACACTATACCCTATTACAGTTAATCTAATGTAATTGTGGCTATTGATGAATTAGCGAAAACCTACATATACTCGTCAGGAGGCGAAGCCTCACAGGCATGCCCTTGCACTAAAGGTATGCCACCACCGGAAACATGCACGACGCGTTGTGCATGTTTCCGGTATCACGACGTGCTGTTAGTACTAGGTAGCAGCTAAGGATACAAGCATTAGGTAGCAAATCAACTAGTTAGTACACTATTTTATCATAGGTTTCCGCGGCGTTCAGATGAATTCTGCATTTTCGGGTTTCCACCGCGTAGGTTGCTTTTTAGGACAACAGTTTCGCCCGTGTTCCAACGGGCATCTTCAGCGCGGTGGTAACCCGAAAATGCAGAAGAAATCAGTTAGTACACTACCTATCAAGAAACCTTTTTCAAATTCTCATCGGTAGCTACATTGTCTCTTGTCGTTCGCGGGAAAAACGGCATTTTAAACCTGTCCGTTCTGCTGTCTACCTAATAGTTACCTAATTTTAATCCCATGATCTGATCTACCAGTTTGTCGGGTTCGTAAAATGTTATTAACGTCATCAAAAAATAAATTGGTTTGGAGTTTTCATAAAGAATGAAGTCTAAATTGCAGAAGGCTTGTAACACTAACGAGATTATCATAACGGCCTCTTAAGATCGTTTTACGTGAGGCACATCATTACGTAATATTGAGTAGCATCTGTTTTCGCAATGTGAGAATGCAGGCTCGGAATTAGTGCAGGCCTTCTTTTCCCATCTCATTTATGTTAAATGCATTCTAGTAATTAGCCGCTTTACACGACGCAATTTTCAATTCACATCCATACATAGAGATAGGAAGATTATGCATTTTGAAACCCAATATTATGCGACCAAATAATGATTATTTATGCGGCCATTATGCGGCAAAATTCTGTAATCTATGCTGACATTATGCAGCTTCAAAATAGCAATTATGCGTTTTCATGAAAATTATGCAACATTTTGGAGATTGCCTCCATCACGCATACGATCCCGTCAGGTATCCCGCCCTTTGTCATTCTCCATATTTTATGGAAACCCATCCGGTGTACTGCATTCTCATTAGGTACCCACAATTATTTAATCAATTCGGAGTTTCATTAGGCAAAATGGGAATTATACCTGTTGGAAATAAATATCTCATGAGGCACACTCAATTTTAGGCCAACCTTTTACTGAAGAAATCAGGAACTGGATGGTGAAAAATAAACCGTGAAGATAAGGATTGACATTTTTTTTATAAAATGTAACAAAAAAATAATTATATTACAATGAACAGGGATAATTAAAACAATCACAGTAAATGCTGATTATAAACCCTGAGATTTTCGCAGGTTTTCAAATATGATGTTGATACTCCCTCCACTTGTTATTCCCCGTCGACGCTCACAGCCGTACTGGGGTGCGTTCCGAATCACGCATGCTGCGCATCAAGTTGGAGCGCTGAAGCTGCCGTTCCGAATTGCTGACGAGCTTTGAAGCGCTTGATGCATGTGCGCGAATCGGAACGGTCTTGATGCGAAGATGGCGCCAAAATAGTCATTTTCAAATGTGAGTGAGGTAGAAGCGGGTGGAGGACTGACTGATCTGCGGTATAGCATGCGATTATCCGTGCCCTTGATTAAAATGTCTCTCTGGTGAATTTTTAAAAGCGTAGATACATATTGAAATCACGATAAAACGGAAAATATTAGTATTTATGTAAAAGAACGTGTGTACATGTACAACTAATATGCTTCACATGCAAGAACGTTGCATACATTGATGTTTTTATTATTAAACATTTTCCCGGATTATAATTATGAAATTCAAACAACTTACATATCTCAGGTAAAAATCTGAAATTTCCTAGTCCACTCTCCTGAAACTCTCTTGCCCTCTCCACTGACATTCGTGCAATGCAACTGCAATGTTACTGAGAAGAAACAACATTTTTTCCAATTCCCTCACGTTGCAATCAAGACGTAGTAACTGACTTGCGAAAATGCTGAAAGCAGAAAACTTCTGTACCAATAAACACAGAATTATATATGTATAACGGAAATTAATTACGCAAAGCTGTCAGTGAAGTGTTTATTGGCTGAATTAAAGTCTCTCCGATTCATTTGCAAGTTTCCCATTTTTGCCAACATTTCGAGCGAAGGATAAACCACGGGCGAAACATACCGGGTACATACTTATTAAAATTCGTTGGCAATTATAATAATGGAACTTGGTTATGAACCACATATAAAAAATAATTTCCTTTGTACCTACTAAAAAGTGATAGCCTAATGCTTTTGAAGGCTGATTTTAATTCCGTGTAAATTTCACCCATAGCTGTACGATAATGGACAGTGATGGGAAGTAATTGATTGCAAGTATCCGAGTAATGGTAACGATTACATCTTATTTACTTTTACTACCAATCGTTACTTTTCTCCAATTGTAATTTTACTCGTACTTTACTCCAGGAGAAATCGTTACATTTTTGTAATCGTTATAACTCTCGAGGTAATTTTTAATCGGCGTGTAATTAGTCTTTGATAATGTGGATTACTCTGGTTTTTTTATTGTTTTAGACGGCATGACCAGTTGTTCACAATAGGTTTTTCTGACTAAATGTTTCAACCCCTATCCATTCAGCTTATTCTGAAGCCGGATCTCTACTAGAAACATTTTCCGCGTAATATGTTTCAAGATTTACGAAAGCTTTATCGCAACCAAACTTCTAAATATCGAGTGTCGCTGCCGATATACCGGCTAGTATACCGATACCGATTGTGAACCGAAACTGAATAACTTCATTATTATCAACTAAATTATTAAATCGCTTTGGAGCGTTTTGCCCGATATATCAGTTGTCACACCGATATGTCTTCCCGGTATTTTAAAAATACGCAAAATATAATTCACTGGAAAAATAAATTCAATTCCGATTTTTTCGGTTATTTTATGCAAAATTACAGCTGTTGGTCACCTCACACTATTTGAAGCTCCGAGAATTATTATACTGATATATTTTAACACTTTGATATGACTCATTGATAAAATCAACAAAAAAGATGACAGGAAACGGAACTTTAAAAGAACATTACCTCATACATTATTTTAAAATCTTGAAAAAGTCATGAGTTTAGCCATCTTATGACATTTTGATTTTAAAATTATTGGAAAAATTAATTTAATTGAATTTTTCATTGATTAAAATTGGATAGCCGTCCACCACCGGTCACTTTCAACCAAATATGATTTCAACTTTCGCGGGCTACGGGGTTTACGCATCAACTGCATCAGAAATTTCTGATGCCTTGATGCGCGCTTCAGTTTGCCGGAAATGCTCGTTCCGGGGCCGCTTTGAAGCGCTCCAAAGCGCGATTCGGAACGACCCGAAGCGCCTTGATGCGCAGCATGCGTGATTCGGAACGCACCCCTGACTTCCTTGAAAAGGTCGGTTACAATTGCCCCCCCCCCCCCCCCCTTCCCTCCCAACAACCGTAATCGGACTTAGCCACCGAGATACATTGTATTGTATACAGAGATTGTATTTCGGTGGCTACGTTCGATGTCGGTCGTTGGGAGCCACCGAAATACAATGTCAACGAAAACAATACGCATCAAAAAGGCGCTGGAAGGCTTGCGCGGGAATTGGAGGTGAAGGGCATGCGTCTGGTATCGAAAGAGGCCATAAAACTACTTCTTAGAACAAAAATTAAGCCGGCTGCACGATAATTACGCAGATTATGCGCGCCTAATGCAAATTATGCGGTATGCTGCATTAGAGGTCAGATAATGCGATATTATGCGCAGTAAATTTGTACTAGGGATGAAGTAAGGTTACTCAAAGAGTCCAACTATTTGCATTCTGATTAAATTAAAACATTATGCGATTATGCGGTCCGCATAATCTTCCTATCTCTGTACATACATCAGATAGTGCAATAAAGTGCTTCGTGTAAATCGGACTTTACGTAGGTATCCTGCCGATCTTCGCTGCACGCGTTCCACCTCAGTTTTTAAGCCTACCGCATAAGGATCCTAAATACTGGCAGCGTGTTCCAAGTGGGGTATTACAAGGGAGAAGTAGCTGATTTCCCTAACTTTATCGTCGCACTTGCCAACTACCCTTTTAACAAATCCCAAGTAAGGCTCACTCCACATAAAACAGGTTGATAAAATCCTTTGAATGACCCTTAAAAATTTAGCCTCGTATAAAGAGCGCACTCCTAAGGCAAACAGCCTATTTTTCAAGAATCTTAATTTTACCAAGTTGGTCACGGTGCTCTTGCTCCATTGTATTTTAAGCATTACGAAATAATTTACAGAGATACTTTTTCCCTTGTTAAGGAACACATACAAACATTTTTGAATATGGTTCATCCGTCCAGCAAGTCAGGTAGTTTGAACTGAACTAGTTTTGGGAACGAGAATGGTAATAAAGAATTCAAAATATCGTTCCGTTATCGAGGGTTTTAAAAACATCGAGTCGATGTAACCAGGGGCGGCTCCAGACCAGAGGTTCGGGGGAGGGGGCACCAGCGGCTCTTGAGTATGGAATACCCCCCAGGGAAAAGGTTCGTGGGTCTCGTCCCGGAAATTCTATGTGCAATAACAAACTATGTGCAAAATGGCGCGTTATAAGTGGTTTGGAAGCAAAATTTTGCCTTTTAAGAATAGTAAGTTTTTACTCAATGCATATTTCCCTTTGAGGTTACCACCAATTCTCGACTAATTCCAAAATTATTTAGATTCACATTTGCATTTAACTTGTGATTTTAAAAACAGTATTAGTTCATATAAAACTGAACTGGATTTTAAAGTAAAATAACCAAAACTCCAAAAACAAAAAATCCAACAAAATAAATTAGGCTCATAATTTAATCATTGATTGTCACAAGTCACCTGATTTCGACGAGCTTCGTCGAAACCTAGGTCGTATTGTGTTAATAAATCTTTGTGGAATAACTAAGTTATACTTTTCATTTACTTATGATTTAAGGCCTATGACAAAGAAATACGCCGGGTTTTTTGAGGGGGCAATTCCCCCCCTTGGGGCCGCCAATGGTGGTAACGACGAAAACCACGAGATTCAGTGAGCGTGAATACATAGCTTACGCCATGAGAAATTACGGAACGTCACAAAATACACAAATTATTTTCGTTCACGTCAAGAGACATTTTCCAGAAGGAAAAACAAAGAAGCTTACCTCTTTTTCTGGTCTTTATTCTCTGACCCGATAATATAGGCTTTTCAATTTTCTGACTCATACAAATACGCTGAAAGAGATGAGACGCACAATTATATAACACAACAGAATTACGAAAAAATGTAATAAAATGCATGAATTAGCATCACTTTCCCACAAAGAACACCGGCAAAGTTAAAATTATCTAATTATAACCATTAGTCATCCAAAGTCATTTGAATTAGGGTCAATGGCCACGAACAATATGATAGGTAAAATTTTGGTAAATAGACGTTAATGACTAACTCCTTTCACTGCAACAAGAATCCACCAAATTTTATGCCACTAAAGCAGTAAGCACACTTGAGAATGGGCAAGTTTCTTTACCACACGTACAAAAAGGTGGTCGTTATGAAGTGTGCCAAGGTTAGTGACACAAGGGTAGGAGTACGAATAGAAATGAGGGAATTTTTCGGAAAAACTAAAAGTACGGGAAACAGAATGAAAACCACAAATTATCTTAACGTAAATTTCACGATACTTACGATATAACCTCTTAACTTGCAGCAATTAGACCGTGTGATACGTTTGTTAGTGGTTCACGAGTATCGAGCAACGTGTGACGGAAGATCCGGGGCTTGAAAGGAGAATCAAAATGACAAGTCAAATAAGCAACTTAAAATGGATTTTCATGTTATATGCCTATCTGCGTTCATAAAAAAGTATTATATAAAACATAAATCTGGTTATGATACGATTGTATGCTTGTTGATAATTATTCCAGCCTTTATTGACCTTTATTGATATATAGATGGTTGCTTGATTCAATGTCTAACCATGACTTGTGCGATTAAATTAATGTCAAAATTGTGGTATTTCGCGGTTTCTTGGGGTGTTAGTTAGTTAGTTTCTCGACGGGTGATCCACTGAGTATTTCCCAGGACGAGGAAGCCGCCAGTTCCTCAGGAAAGCCTGTTCTCAATCAGCATATAAAAATGTATGAAATCTAGGAAATGTAAGTATATTTCAACTTTATTACTCCTATCAATATTCATTCAGTATGGCTTGATGTATAATATTTCTTTTTCCTTTGTTTCAGGCCTGTGTCAAATTTTAATTCAACTATGGAGGGCCATTGTGTCCATTTCTTTTTCATTTATCTCCACAATGTATAACTTTTAGTGGAAATGTGAAATAAAAATTCGATTCAAAAGTAGTTTTGACAGATATTCCTTGCATTTTTGCATTTACAAGTTTCTTTCGTGTATCGGGCAAGGACGTGGATGGGAGACAGCACAGTACATCAATAGCCTCGGACCGTTTATCCGCGTACGGCAATTACTCACGGCCAAGGATTCCGTGCAGAGTAGACGCAAATGGAATGATGCACTGTACGCACCAATTTAAGAACTTAGCTACCATTAGTTAATTATCCCTTCATGATGGATAGCCCTACCCTTCCTTTACACACTGCAGAAGGTATGGCTACATTCCGTGGAGGGTAGCCTTACCCTTCCTCTACACTCTATGGAGGGTAGCCTTACCCTTCCTCTACACTCTGTGGAGGGTAACCTTACCCTTCCTCTACATTATAAAGTGACATTTTAGTGAGTATAGCCATTGCATATTTTCCCATCAAATCAATGTCTCTAAATGAATTCTACTAATGTCGTTATAAAAGCAAATAAGACCGTTGATATTCCATAATTATTCGGAGACATATTTTGCTAAAAAATGGGAATCAAGGAAATCTTATACAGAAAAATCACAACAAGTAATATGGAGACTAATTGTAGCACAGTAAATTCTCGATTATCCATGTACAAATTAACCGGTTTGCGGTTTATCCGTGGATCTCTCTCCTTCCTTCACCCAAAAATTTCGATATACCCGAGGCAAGGGCAATAATAAATGCACCGAAACTTCAAAATGTTTAAATATATTCTTGCAGCACTGTATTTGACCATTCATTTTTTATTCTTGTTATTCAAAAATACTTCAAACGAACTGAATTGAGTAATCCATTAATATCACCACACCTCATTTTGCGTGTGTATCCTTTATCCGTGCCTCATTCATTACCAATCGAGAGTTTACCGTAGGTTGTTCGGAAAGAGTGCTTAGGCCAGCTTACCTCTCTTCCGGGGCGGGGTCCACACCTCACGCCTGCGGGGAGACCCCCCACCACTCGCCAAACACCTCCCCCACGGCGTAGTGGAGGTCTCCCCGCCACCCATCCCCCGCCCCCACCTCCCTGAACCCATCCGCCAACCCTAACCTGCCCCCCCTTTGCCAATACCTAACCAAAATATCCTCATATCTTCTTTCCCACACCCTTAACCCATACCACTCCATATTATTCCCTCTTTGCCTCCTTCTTCTCTCTCTGCTTCTCCTTCCCAGTCTCCTCCGTCTTCCGACTCCCGGCACCGCCAACACTCGAATCATCTCCTCCTCCGTTACCCCTTCCCCACCAACGCCATCTTCTCCTCTTCCTTCCTCCACAACCCCCCTACCCTCCCCACACACGCCCTCTTCTCCTCTCACTTCCTCTGCAATCCTCTCCTCTTCCTCCTCCATCGAGGTGACCTCTTTCCTGCATCGTCGACAACCTGTGTCGAGGAAAGAATTGTTCAGTGAAATCAGTCTAACCCCTTCGTCGCGAAAAGATGAAATTACTTCAGGGCAAGCAGAGCTTTCCACTGCTCGAGATACCCAAAAGGTAAGTTTCCCTCATCTTTACATCCAAGTACAAGCGGACGCAGGAAGTTCTCGCGTGCATGGAATTCTAGTTATTGGCTTAGTGAGCAGCGCTCTCATCCCGTTCGGTGGCCGTGAACGTCTCAAAAGCATCGGTAGCGAACAGATAGCCATGGAGAGACCACTTCAGTTTTGCCGCAAGATTTTAAATAAGCATTGTCATTCGTTTATTTACTGCAAAACGTGAATCGGCCACGGAAATACATCGTCAGCTTTGCATTTGGGTGTTGGGGTGATTTGCGGGAGCATAGGAACGATTCGCGGGGGTTGAATGTATTCAGGGGTATGTAGGGGCATAAGCGGCGGTGTGGGGTGTATTCGTGAGAAAGTGAAGTAACGCGGAGTGGTGGAGGGGGACTTCGAAAAGAAAAAGATTCACGAAGGGGTTTCTCAAAGGATGGCGAGGATTCGAAGGGGGGATATTCACCTTAATCACTTTCTTGATCACTGGCGATGAATTTCCACATCCAATAAATTCTTTGCTGTAAATAAAAAAATGCCACTGCGTAATTCAAATCTGTCGGTAAAACCATGAGTACTCTCCATGGCTTAAGGCTCACTACCGACGCTTAGGAGCCGTTCACGGCCACCGAACGGGATGTTCAATCAAAAACTAAAAATCCAAGCACGCGGGAACTGCGGGCCTTGCTCATATTTGCATATAAAAATGAGGTAACTTACTTTTCTTAATGGTTTTTGCTCCGAAGTCGCAACTGATATTTTATAAATTCGTGATGAACTGAAGAACTAAGGACAGATGACCTCTGGCAGCGGAAATGTGAAATGGCAAAATGAAAGCTTCAAATGTAGAAGGGGCCAAACATGCGTAAAATGTAGCGGGGAATTATTCAGCTACGCGAAAACACATAATTACAATGCACTGTCGTACCTAATTGATGATTATTATCGTCCGAATTACCACTCAGTGTGTAAGCTGCGTTAGAAGATGGGCATATTACTTTTGTTGTCTTATTATGGATTTTATATCGAGCCAGCAGAATTCCAATGCCTCGAAAACTCTCCTTCTGCTAATATTTTTTGACTCGACGTGTTAATTTAGTCGCGAAGAACTCTTACAAAATAATTCTTGAAATAAACAATTTCAATAGCGTGCATGCGATTTCATAGCAAGGTGATGTCAACAGGAATGCATCAGACAAAATTATTGTAAATCAATTAATAGCTCTGCTCATCGGATGAAATATGTAGGATTATAGTTTTAGTAGTAGAATGGCTATGCTCTTGGTCGCTAGCCTTTCAAGAATTAATGAGAAATGGACAGTTTTTGCGGAAAATAAAGATTATTATTAAGCCTATGAACCATAAATGCAATTGAATATACTTACATATTAAATTTCCCATGTTTGGGGTGGTTTCATCAGCTTTTACAGCAAATTACTCACAATAGAAATCTTTCAGAAACGGTTATCTATTCTAGATTCCGACAATGTTACCTTAGTAACGGTTACCGCACATCTCATCGCTCCTTTCTCTATTGTTGCGCGTAAATCTTATGAGTATGCATAACATTTATTATGAAATGCAAGGCACTAGTTTAGATATAGGCATATGAAAAGAATGAATAGGCATACTTTGAAGATTTTTCGTTGTATATTTTCCTTATCGAATTACGTTTTCTCCGAAACAAGTCGTGGCCTTATGTACTTCGACAAAATTAATGCCAGTTCTAATCTTTCCTAAAAATATTTCCACCAATTTGTACACTTTTTCTTTTTTATTGTCATCATCGGCTGAGAGATGTAGCTTTTTCGTGATGTCCCCGAGTCATTCATTTCCAATTTGACAGCATGGTTCCATTCAGAGGTTGCTGTAAAATGTATCAATGACCATTTTGGACGTTATAATCGTCTAATTTTTTACCTTATGAAATAATTTATCCAGCATCGCTTCTAATAAATTATTGAGTTGATTTTATTACTTTATTATTCAAAACAGACATTGCAACAGGTATTAAAACATTGAGTGACTGATTAAATATGATTTCTAGCAGTAGGCATGACTTGCGTGAAAACAAATAGTGAATTCCTCGTTTTTGTTTCATCATCAGTGGACATCAATCCGAAGATTTTTTTGCCGCAGCTGTTCGCTTCACTCTCTGCTTCATTCCTATGTAATTATTTAGAAGTCCTAAATAGTTTCCTAGTTGTATTCCACCCTCACCCTTCCTCTATGGTTCTTCACATCCATTTCTCCTTCTAATATTCTACTCATTAGGAATCGCAAAATGTGTCCAATAGTGCTGTCTCTACTCCTTTGCAGAGATTGAATTAAACTCCATTTTTCGCCAATTATTCGAAGAACTTCTTAGTTTTTTTTACCTCCTTCCTCTCCGTTCATTTGGCCTCCAAAATTCTACCACAGCACCACACTTAAATTCCTTATTTCCCCAGCTTGTGTTACTAGTTGACAGAAAACTCCACTTACAGTTACATTGCCTTTCTGCATGGTTTGTTTGTCTTTCTTGCTTCTTTTATCGCTGGTGATGCTGCTTCCAAGATATCTAAATTCTTTTATTCGCGAAAGCTTTTTATGTCCAAGTTTGACAGTGATTCTATCATCTTAATTTCTTCCGCAAATCATTAGCTTGATTCTCTTGATATAAGTGTTGGGGTTGAATTTATTTATAGTTTAATCCACAAAGTTCAGAATTCTCTCCAAGAATGCTTGGCATTCTTTATTTTCAATGCAGTTGTATTCCCGTTTTTAATTTTAACTTATTATATTCAAGGCTTCTTCAATGTATGATTTTTAAGGTCATGGTCGAGAAAACGCGAATCCTTGTCGTACTCTTTTCCCCACTTCTGATTCGTCCGAATTACTGACACATTTAATAACTGCCAACTCTTCTTCATGTTGCCCTCAGACTGCTCTTCTGCCATAAAGTAACATTAAACTGCTCTTCAGTATAGTTAGCATTCTTTTCAATCCAAATTACCAAATTATTTTCCTCGGTCGATATACCTAGTCTACCTAATTCTCAGCTCTATTCTTCATTAGGATAGGTATGATTATCTTCTTTTTCAAGGCAGTTTCTCTTTTCTCAATTGAATAAATATCGCTTATCAATATGAATGGTTCATTCAGGGTCCTCACTTTTTCATCCTGAACCCAAGTAGAACACTGACGTCGGGAAGAATGTTTAAAGACGTAATAACGGTTTTACTTTGGTCTAATGTCAAATTTTGGTGTTGGATGACCAAAACATAGTGTCCTTCCATCATGATTTATCCCGATGGTTATGGCCCTCGAAAGTACAGCGGTGCAAATTTCAAGTGAACCCGTGAAGTCGAAACTCCTTCAGGAGAACTTTCAACGGGAGTGTGAAGGATTTACGCCTCAAGATGAATCGGCCTTCCTTTCAACAAATGCTGCAAGAGGAAACAAAACGTCTTTCAAGTGTTTTAAGTGCCATCAGGTTGGTTATTTTTCTAAAGACTGTCCCGCACGGCATAAAAACAATGTTAAAGATCAGACTACGAAGGGGAGAACCGGGAACAATGCAAGGAATAAGGCGTGCCATGTTGAGAATAATAGGACTTCCTTTCTGTTAACTGCCCTGTCGGCGAAGCTGCAGGAAATTAATTGGTATGTGGACTCTGGTGTTTCCACACATATAACTAATAGTAGAGACTGTTTCACAAATTATGTCTGTGATGTTGTGCAAAGGGAAGTGACCATCACCAACAATGAAAAAATACTCATTGCAGGAACCGGGGATGTTTTACTTCCGTTACGCCGTCAAAATGGTGCTCTGACAGCTATTTCCAATGCCGTTCATGTGCCTAATCTGTCAGCTAATTTACTTTCTGTTAGAAAAATGGTGGAAAGGGGCCATTTTGTATTATTTTCAAGTGAAGCCTGCAGAATATTTCATGAAGATGGGTTTTCGAAGGAAGGTCAATGATCAAGTGCAGGAAACTGCCACAAAGGAGGGATTTATTACAACACAATTAGATCTTGAAGACCCTGGAAATCATTGTCACAAAAACACGGTACAAAATTCCACTAACTATTTTTATTGCTGTCAACCGGTTTCGACGTCTAAAGCGTCATTTACAAGAAAAAACAGAAGGTAAATTTGCTATTGCTAGCATTATATAATAAAGAAGGGGGGGTTGGGAACATGGAGAAATGAGGGGAGGTCCGGAATTGACGGTTGGTTGGAAGGAAGACGGATCGGGGGTAAGACTAAGTTACGTGGGGGCGGGAGTAAGGTCGGTGGTGGTAAAATGCAAGGAAGGAGTGGGTTTGTAACAAAGTAATCACATTTATCAACGGTAGAACCACAGGATATTAACGGTCAACAAAGAGGAGGAGCATTAAAACCTTACAATCAAAGCATTTAAAGTCGTACACTTCAGACGAAAGAGGAAGGAGGAGGGTGGGTCGGTTTTGACGGTTGGGAGAGAAAATTGAGTTACATGAGGGAGGTAGCGGGATTAAGGACAGGTGAAGGTAAAAGACAAGAGTTAGCAACAAAGAAGTCAGATTTTAAAACGGTAGACAAAAGTGATGAGCATTTGCAATCTGTTAAATCATTAAGAATTATACAATCAGATGAGAGACAATGTTTGGTGATTTCTAAACTTTCTAGGAGATCCAGTTTAAAATCTTTACCCTGAATATGTAAGATATTGGGATTAAAATTACACTTGTGTCCATATTCTATTAGGTGCTTGGCGAAGTAGGACTTGAGGTTTTTAAGTCTTGTGAATATTTTGTGCTCTTCAACACTAGTTCTAAATTTGCGACCGGTCTGGCCCACGTACACACAGTAACATTCATTACACTTTTCAGAGTAGACGCCACTTTTATCTATAGGTAGCACTTGAACTTTGGAATTAAAAATCACTTTCCCAAGGGATGTAGGTGAATAAAAACACACTTTGTATTTATCTTTGGGGAGGAGGTTATAGACACTGTAGAAAAGGGGGCCAAGAAAGGGTAATTTGCACCAATATTTCGGTTTCTCCCGGGAGATAGGTTTTAAGCTGGACAAAGAGTTTATTGATTTTGTGTTGACAATCCTGTGCAGTAGCTTTTTCACATGTTGATCACTGTAGCCATTGTTCCGGCAAATCGTTAAAATGGTGTTTAGTTCTGAATTGAAGTCTGGATCGCTTAACGGAATTGAATGGAGTCTGTGCAACATAGAGTTAATGGCTGCTATTTTATGAAAAAATGGATGGTGTGAATCTGCGGGAATGATGACGTCTGAAAATGAGCTTTTCCGGTAAATTGAAAAAAGGTGTCTCGTGTCTTTTATGGAAATTGACAAATCTAAGAAATTTATCAAGTAACCACCGATTTGTAGCGTAAAATTTATGAATGGGTGGAGGAAATTGAGTACCTAATATAAGGAAAGGTTTCAATTGCCTCTCGCTACCAGTCCACATGCAAATAATATCATCGACGTATCTAAAATAGTAAACCACGTTCTTTAGAAGAGGGTGGTTGGATTTAAAAAGGGTGAGTTCTAAGGAGTTCATGGAAATCTCAGCCAGAGTAGGTGAGAGGGGGTAGCCCATAGAAAGGCCGTGATTTTGTCCCTCAAAAAATCTCCCGGCCTTGATCTCATCTCCAACCAACAACTCCGGAATGCGCCACGCTCGGTCATTCTTCACCTTGTACCCCTCTTTAACCACTGTTTCTCTTCCTGCTATTTTCCGTCTAAGTGGAAAATAGCAAAACTCTATCTCCTTCCTAAACCCGACAAAGATCCTTCCATCCCACTCAACCGACGCCCTATCTCTCTACTTTCAAAACTTTTTGAAAGAGTTATTAAAAACCGTCTTGATACACATCTACGGACAAATGACGTACTCAGACCAGACCAAATGGAATTTCGCCTAGGCCACTCTACTGGTCTACAAGCCCTTCGGCTGGCGGAATACGTCGCCCAAGGGTTTCAGAGACGACAACATACTGCCGTTCTCTTTTTAGACGTGGCGAAAGCCTTCGACCAGGGATGGCATCGCGGCCTCATCCTTAAGCTTTGCAGGGCAAACATCCTGCCCCACCTGACGAAAATGTTCGGGAGTATTTTAAACTCCAGATCATTTCGTGTCACCGAGGGCGGCGCGAGAGAGTGATGAACAGTGGCGTTCCGCAGGGAACAACCCTTTCTCATACCCTCTTCAACCTCTATGTCAACGACCTTCCTTCTTCTCCACAAACTCTCACTTTCATGTTTGCCGACGATACTGCCATCGCGGCAATATCTTGGAATGGTAACTACGCCGTTCGCAAGATCCAAGACCACCTTTCTCTCCTTACTAAGTGGACGGTCGCCTCGAAAGTCACGATTAACGCTGCTAAGAGTAAACTCATTGACTTTCGCAGGTGTCAAACTTTCAATATTACCAAACCCCTCACCTTTTCATCCTCTCGTAAACCATCACACAAATTCTTAGGGAAACATTTCGACGAGAAACTGACATGGACCAACCACGTACAGCAAGCCCTGTCCTCTGCTCTCAAGGCAAGTCGTGCACTCTACCCCCTGCTGTGTTCACGCTCGCGCATCACGCGGCGTGATAAGGTCACAATGTTTAAACTGTGGTCCCTTTGAGCCTCTCAATAAGAGCAGGCTAATTCCGACGCCGAGTTTCTCTCCATTCCTATCCCCATACAGGGCTGGGCAGTATTTCAAATATGTATATGAAATACTTCAAGTGTTTTCTATTTGAATTGCACTAGAAAAAGTATTTTGAATTTAAAATGCATATTTGAGGTATTTTCAATAGGTATTTAAAAATAACTCAAAATACTCCAGAGAAATATATAGCTCAAATAAATGGAGCCCAAATTCCACTTTGTGCATTTTGCATCCAGTGCTACACAGTTGATCCAAAGTGAGTTGACAAAAATTTTTAATTATATCATAACGCCATTATAGTTCATTCGTATGAAAGAAAAAACCTATGACACCAATGGGCCAGAATATACTGAGTGACTTTTTATCGTTATGACAGTTTTCTTTCGCACTTAAGCTTCATTCTCATTTTTCACCAGTCTGGCTTCAAACTTGGTTCGAGAACTTCATCAGCACATCCTAGAAGTAATTTATAACAAGATCATGGGCATATTAATGGGGGGGATGAACAGGATTGTACCCCCCCAAAGCAACTTTGTTAATGGCACCATCATTAATATATAAACAATTAACAAAGTAATATCTTTAAATACTTAAAAAAAGGCTATAAAATGCAGTTTTATTGTTATAATTTTCAAAACTTTTCTGGACCTTCCGGTACTTCACCCATCAAAAATATTCTAGACCCCTCTCCCCAAGGGCCAAATTCTAGCTATGCATGGTAGACACTGATGGAGATACATTAGTGGTAGAGCATTCCATTCTCCTAGTAGGAGCATTCCATTTTCATATTGTGTTATGCGAAATAAATGTTCTCACCGCAAATTTAAAATTATTTTCTCCAGATGTAGATAGCTCCAAAAACTCAAATCTTATTTAACTCATGAATCTGTCTTTTATTTTTAATATGAATTGCAGTTTTCTCATTTCTATTTTTTTTACTATGGTAAACGTTTGACCAATCATGGGAATTTAGTATTTCACAGAAAGTAGCAATATTTTCCTCAGAGAAGAATCTCTGATATGAAGTTGAACAGTTTTCAGAAGAACTAACTGCAAGTGTGGAAAGTAATGGAAAATGGTCTGAGATATAAGAACATTAGTTTCCACAGACATTAGGTCAATATTTGTAAAAATGTTTTCGATAACAGTTGCAGAAGTGTGACTGACTCTCGTAGGCTTGTCATTAGTGATATTCAAGTTAAAAGAAGAAAGAATGTCAAATAATACCCGTTATTCTCTAGAATCTTCTAGAATATTACAGTTGAAGTCTCCAGTAATTATAAGTGAGGGGATATCAGTAGAGTTATGATTTTGATCCAGAAGTTTTGACAATTTGTCGAGGAACACACTGAAATTACTAGAAGGAGAGCGATAGATAGTAGCTAGATGAACATCTGTATCGTCGAGTTGAATTTTGGTTATACAAGATTCGAACACTTATTCTTAGTTAAGTAAATTTTAGGGGAATTTCACAGAGGAATATCATAAATTCTGAGACACAAGGATTAAGGCACCTCCATTTTTCATTACAGAACGACAAAAAACATTGGCGACAACAAATCCAGGCAGATGGAAAAAGTTCACTTCATCGGTCGTAAGCCAGTGTTCGTTTAGACACATTATATCTGGGTTATGATTACTCACAAAAACTTCTAAATCAAGTATTTTATTGCGAACACATTTAATGTTAATGTGAAGTACCTTTTAATGTTGCACTATATGTGTTCTCCTATATGTGCTCCTTTGATGACAGCTTCGAATATTTTTACTCATCATACCAAAATTACTTTGACCACTGTTTTCCCATTTTGCCTAGAAGAAGAAGAAACTATTCTAAATCAAGCTGCAAAAAGCCTTGGGTGTCTCAAGAAATTCGCAGCCTATCAAGGTTTATGAAAGACATGACTTTGTACTTCCATTATAAAGTAGACCCAACTGATCGACTTGAATATTCAGTCATGAAAAAGAATTACAGACATATCCTTCAGAATGCTAAGAGGACCAAAAATTTCCAAATAATCAATAATGCTGGAAACAAAACCAAAAAAAATTATAAAATTGTCAAAAAATCTAAACATCACAAGATTATTAGGTCAGATTTTAAACTTTTGGACTCTCAGGGTAATACTCTTGGTGATAACTTTCAAACGGCTACTGCCCTCAATAATTTCTTTTTATCACATTAATTACCCAATATGAAACAATATAGTAGACATACCCAGACAATAAGACCCCGTAACTCCTTATTTCTTCAGCCTTGCTCCGATTCAGAATTACTGAATGTAATCCTGAGTCTAGGCAATAAGTTTACTTCAGGCATTGATGGGATTCCTACTGTCATAATAAAACGGTCTTTCCAGGCAATTTAGGCACCACTTCTATTCGTGATTAATGAATCTATACGGTTAGGCACGTTTCCAAGTCCCCTCAAAGTGGCAAAGGTCATTCCTCTTTACAAAGGTAAGGGTAGTCGACAACTGAAGCGCTATCGGGAGAAGGGAATAGTTTTTCTCGCCGATAATACCCGTAAAAAACCAACTCTTTCCAAGCTGGGGTGAAACAAATGAGGAAATCGAACGAAACACAAGTATTATCAATCAATATCAAAACTATCAATATATTTCACACATAGAACCAAACAAGTTACAATCAATTTACCCATAGGTTGAGTGCCAGTCGACCGTAATGAGAGTTTCCACTCGGAAAATAATTACAATATACAAGTACAAGAGGTTGAGCTTCTCTCTAAGTACAAAAATGACAAAGTCAGCAAGATCACACAACGGTGTTACCCGGTAGCCGTCTCGACAGCAATAGAGGGCGAGCTCAGAGATGAGTCAGGTGAGGAGGGGGTCTGTCGAAAAGGACGAAGGTGGAATGGGTAAGCTGAGGATGTTGGCGATTGGTACCCTTGGAGGGGAGGAAATAATGGGATGGGTGATAGATAGAGGGGCAGTTTTTAATTGGAGTGCCAGGAACTGTTTTCTGGCTTTGGCCGCAGAATACAGGATCACAGCCTTTGCGCCTTGGTCAGAATGACCGCATTTTTGGAATCCTTCCTCACTTTAGGGGCTATATGTGAGGGAATGGTGCAGTGAAAGGTGTGGCGGAAGGTGCGGCAGAAGTCGTGGCAGAAGTCGCTGGCAGGAGTCGCTGCATTTTGAGGTCAAAGGCATTTTGGCCTCAAAAAAGAACCGTCGATTTTTCGATTAATCGATCTTTTGGTTCAAATTTCGATTTTTGTTGAAAAGTCGAGCTTTTCATTTCGATTAAAAATCGATTGCTCGAAAAATCGATTTTGACCGACATTTTTCCATCACTAGTTCGGGCTGATCTAGCAGAGCCGAGTGAGATGTCACGTCCGCCTCCGATACTCTGCATCTAATCATCATCAGCTCCGAATACAGCTAGATCTTCTTTCCCTTTGTTCAAATCCCTTTCGTTTCCATCACCCGGTCAAGCTAATCGTAAATTGGGATTTGTTAAAAGAGTACTTGGCAAGTGCGACGATAAAGTTAGGGAAATCAGCTACTTCTCCCTCGTTAGACCCCACTTAGAATATGCCGCCAGTATTTGGGATCCTTATGAGATAGGCTTTGAAACTGAGTTAGAACGCGTGCAGCGAAGATGGGCAAGATATGTTAAAGGCCGTTATGATAATCTCGTTAGTGTTACTGACCTTTTGCAGCAACTGGGATGGGAAAAGCTTTCAGACCGTCGATTAAAATTTAGACTCAATCTATTATGTAAGTTCCAAACCGGTCTATTCTCTGACGACGTTGATAATATTTTACGAAATCCGACATACTACGGTAGATCAGATCATGAGAGTAAAATTAGGGAACTAGACTGCAGAACGGACAGATTTAAGATGTCATTTTTCCCGCGAACGATAAGGGACCATAACAGCTGCCAATGAGACTTTTATCTAGGTTTGTCGTTAGGTAGTGTAGCTCTTAGTAGTAGTAGTAGTAGTACTCCTAATACTTGAATCCCTATCTGTTACCGAGTACATACTAACAGCACGCCTAGCATGTTTTATACATGGGTTTTGAGTCCCTGTCCATCTGTGTAGTTGTAGAATGCATGTATATTGACGGTCACTCTCCATTGTGATGACATCTGTAGTGTAGTAGTGCATGCTTGTGAGGCTTCGCCTCGTGACAAGCATTAGTGATTTATGCTAATGCATAAAAAGTCGTAGTTACACTAACTCTAGGGTAAAGTGTAATGCATGTTGGTGATTACTCACCCCCTGCCACACACCCCTGAGGTGGCTTGCAGGGTATTTTGTAGATGTAGATGACTTTCCCTCGTAAAACGCAAACGTATGCCTTTTTAATTAGACATTAAAAACACAAAGTCTGAGCAAATGAAAACTCTCGATATTTTCCCAAATATCTACCCACTAATATACTTCATCTAGTTTCAATTGGATCCCTATTCCCCACGACCTTTCCTGAAATCCAATTACTCTTCTTTCACTTCCTCTCCCAATGGGCGGAAACCCTGCATACTCCCCCCACAATAGACGTTTAGGTGCATAATTTTATCATGCATTTATTTGCTACAAAAAATATTATACAAATTGAAAATAAAAATGTCAATATATTTAAAAAATACATGATGATGAAATATACACATTTAAAATCGAAAAGCACATCCACAGCTTCCCAACAAGTAATTGAAAGAGAGCCAGTATTTTCATGGATATGCTTTAATATTTAAATATTAATTATTAGCCTGGGTATGTATCTAAAGCGAAATTTAACTTTCCACTTCTTTTTTGCCCGCCGCTCGTGGTTTTCGCCGCGCCGAAGGCGCGAGTTCCTTAACCGTCCCGGAGAGCGTTGCTCTCCACAACCGGTGTAATAACTGGGGAATGTGGGGATGACTGTGGAGTAGTAGTGTTGTTTGTGAGAAAATAGGAAGTTTATATACAATATGCGTTTACCTTGGTGCATAACGCTTAAATCTAAAAATTAAAATTAAAACAAAACGAGATGGTTTACAATAAAAGGTGATTTAGTGGATTTATGAGGTTATTGTTATTTTTTTTATATTTTTTGGTGATTTATTATTTGATTTTTTAAAGAGTTTTAATTGATTTATCATTTTTATTTTCTTTTTTAATACCTCTTGGATTATTTGATTTTTTTTTCTTTTTTGAACGTATTTATATTTTTTTTTATTTGTTTTATTTTTAATATATTTATCTTTTTTTTTGGGTTAATTACGTTCACCACTTTGCACCATGAACAGATATAGGATAACACAATAACATGACTGAATAATGCTTAAGTCATGATTACAATTAAAAAAAAAAAAAAAAAAAGAGAAAAAAAAGACAGAAATAAACACAATAGCATGACTGAATAATGCTTGAGTTATGATTACAATTTAAAAAAAAGAAAGAGAAAAAAAGACAGAAATATTTGATTTTTGAACACTCTTAATCGTAGGAAGAAAGACATAGGACAGACTCATAGTCGAGTTTTTTCTTTAGGCAGTTTATATGTCTTGGGAGTATTTACATTGTAATCCCATATCGATGTGAGAAGCGGGTTTTGTGTTTCCGGTAGCCTTTTTTGGAAATTTTTAATGATTTTACGGATATAGTCAATAACTGATGGGACATTGTGTGCTTTTCTAACGTGATCGATTTTAATTAATTTACTTAAACGCAGCAACAAGCGAAGAGATTTATTCTGGAATGTTTCCAGAGATTTAATTATTTGTTTATTATTTGCGAATATTTCGCAACCGTATAACAGAATTGGTCTGATTACTGAGGTGTATAGTCTGATACGGGAGGAGTGGGAGAGGGTGGAGTTTACTTGACATAATGCGGATAACTTTTGACGAGCGATAAGCGCTTTATGGCTGGCGGTAGAGAGGTGAGTTTGAAAATCGTAGTCACACTATATATACACCATTGCCGAAGAGAAGATTCACAGAACCTGGATATGACAGCAGTCTAAACTAAACACACAAGAGGTTTCCTCTGGGTTACGCAAATTAGGGCCTGTGTCACGGAGAATTTCTCCTCCAAAGAACGCAAAGCATTTAACAACAACTCGCAGGAAGTTCTAGAAGACACTGTTGGTCGATGCAGGGCAAAGGCGGGGTCGACATTTTCTTTGAGTCATTTGTCTCCGAAAAGCCGAATCCGGACCTTGTGTCACGGAAAATGCCTCCTGCGAATAACCCAATGTGTTTTATTATAGCTTGCGGTTAAGTCAAGAAAACAGTAGTATGAAGGACAAAGTTGGAGTTCACTTTCCCTCGGTTACATTGTCCTCGCAGTAAAGAAACGTGAAAAAAATGCTTTCCGCAATCCATCACAAATTGAGATCAATCTCCCACGAAGATGGCCGCGTCGCTCAAGTCCCTGAAATCAGTCGCGGACTTCACGGAGGACACAGAATCCAAGTAGCTGGCCAAGGTGAACGGCGCGACCCTACGGAGCACGCACTGCAGGACGCAAGCGTCGTGAAGGAGGGCCCGGAGATGGTCCGGCTTGGGCCTCAGATGGCCCGGCAGCAGGGGCAAAGTCCTGCAAAACACCACGACGGATTCCAGTGCGCCGGGCACGATGCACGACTCCAGTCCGAGAGCCAAGGGGTCGGACACCACCGCGGTGGACTTGTCCGAGGTGGACGACGTCGAGGATTCCTCCTCATCTGCTTCGGTGGTGACGCTCTCCGTCTCTGGCGCCAACGACGGTGCCTGGGCCTGCTCAACGACGCCTTCCATGCACGCCGGTTATTCGGGTCTCTCGGTTCGGGCAGTGCACGGCCACCGCTTCATGGGGCAGATTTCCTGGCGGGGATCCGACAGGCAGGAGAGCCGGGCCTGCGAATGTCCTCTGGTCGTCACCCCGGCATAGCTCGGCTGCGGACCGTGCCTCGACGCCTTCCGTCGTGCCTGGGCAAAGAAGGCTACACATCAGAATAAGGTAAATATAATTTTGTTTATTTTCACAATAAAAGAATATGGGTTGGATGCTAACATGAAAGAATGTGGGTTCACACGAAAGAATGTGTAATGGATGCTCCAGTAATGCACAAATTATGCAGGTTAAAAATATTAAAAATTCCTCGTAGAAACAGGGATATTTTGCTTGTAGGGGCCATAGTAGGACTCCCAAGTGTAGTGCGACAGGTGCCGATGCACAGGGCCCCGCGTCTATGAGGGCCCCACACGGGCTTGCCTTTTTCAGGTGGCACCTCGTGATTTCTCATATCGAATATTATTATCGCTTATCGAGTAACAAAATATTGTATATTCTAATACCGATTATCACATTTTACCGCTTAACATCTCGTTGGATCACGTAATATCGCGTTTTGCCGTTTAGGAATGCGAAATATCGCATATAGAATTGGCAGTGTCGTATATGGCATAATGCAATCGGATCTCGTATGATACAGCATAATATGACATCTCATGTTCTAACTATCAAATTCATATATCGAACACTGCATGATCGCGACTCCCAACGTGGGTGATATAAATTTATTTCCAATTTCAATATTGCACAGGCTAAAATTTTTAATACCAAAACATGAGATAAATAGCTTATTGTATCCTTTAATAACGAATGTTACACAAAATAATATAGAGCTATATCACGTGATAAGAGTATATTAATGCATATCGTGGCAAGTAATGACGCATGCCACTTTCAATATGTCGCTTATGACATGATGTACTCATATCGAATAATGCATTGTATCTCATGTTTTACAAAATATTAAGAAGTATTGAATATCACATTAATTAATATTGGATATCGCGTAGCTGAGTACTGCTCATTGCATTAAAAAGCAAATAGAGGATGACATTGTCAGTTACCCTGTGACATCAAATAATAAAGCGTAAAATATTTTTCTCACAATTGACATTTCGTGTTGTAAAATCTTATTAAAGGCATTTATGACACCCAACTTAGTCCATACCAATATATATGCAATTAAGCCATCGCATCGTGAAAGCAATTTTGTGTCACAAAACGCGCGATATAGCAAAATTGTAAGATTAATAATGTCGCATGGCACAATCTCAAAACGCATCATATTGATAATTACATGGTATCGAATGGCATCGCGTGACATTGGAACCTGCCACAAATAGCACCCTGTAATATCAAGTACATATCGCATTTTTCAATGTAACATGTTTTTTCTATTACGATATTTAAAAAGGAATGGCGCTTAAATTTTAGTCAACAATGTTAATAAGAGCTAATATTAAATATGTATTCAATCTCAGTGAAATTAAATAGTTATTTTTCCTAATTCATTATATATATGTAATTTGTTCTCTCTTATTAGGTATGAATCTCGAAACATCCTGAGGAATCGTAGTTCTGGACGCATATCCCTAAGCTTTTGGGGGTGTATGACTGCTGCCGGCCCAGGACCTCTTGTTAGAACGTCTCCAAGGATGAACGCACGAGAGTATGTCGGCATATTAGAACAATATTTGAAGACCTACGCCAGAGAGATTGTACCAGAAGGAGAGATAAATTTCATCCATTATAACTGCCCCGTGCACACATCAGCTATTGTAGATGATTTTTTTCAGAAAAACTAGGAGATAGTGGTTACACCATGGCCGGCTCATTCACCCGACCTAAACCCCATTGAGAACTTGTGGGGAATGATGGCAAATGAATGGCAACCGAGGGAAGTTACAACAGTGGAGGCAATAGAGGCGCATGTCCATGAGTTGTGGGACTCATTTCGTCGACGGCCTCAAATATGCGAGAATGCTGTCGCATCTATGCCTCGCCGTCTGCAGCAAGTTGTAGAATCAGGTGGTGACGCCACTAAATATTAAAAAACTGAATGAAATTTGAATAGTTTTACTTTTTAAATACCCTTTCTACCCCGAAAGAAATACATCATGCCAAAATTACACCTAAGCCTGATAAAAAGGATGCAGATATCGGTGACGTTGATTTCGGTCAAACATATATAACTATTAAAAATCGTAGGATAATTTGGGGTAAAAGAGCTGATATGCGTATTTATTTCCACCTGGTCCTTATTATAGCTTACTATGGTTCGCACACCAAGTGACAGATTAACGCACTTGGGGGCCTGTAGGCAGTACAAGCAACAATTCTTCAAAGCAAAAGCAAAAAAACAAGCAACCACGTTTATAAACAAGTCGCAACAGAAGAAAGGGGAAAACAATTCTCAGGGCCCCCCCGGTACCCATAGGCCACTGCCTACTTTTGCCTCATTGTTAATCTGGCTCTGCGCACACCCACTGAAAGGAAAGCATTTGTTCTTTAAAACACCTCACTTCCCACATTTTTACGTGAAAAAGTACTGGAAGTTTGAAGATGAAAAATATCAATTGAATTACAAACCTTTTTCAAACTCTAGGGTTTATCAAAATGATCGAAACTACGAATGCATTTGGTTATTTATAGAGGATTGTAGATACAATGAGTAGGTATTTCACTGCAAGGACACAAAGATGCAACCACTGCCACTTCCAATGCTTTTTCCCTCTCAGTGAATTAAATCTGTTAAGAAATAAATGTGGTAACATAGAAAGTCTTTATTTTTATAAATTAAGCAGTAAATAAAAAACCGCATAAACTCTTTCTTTTGTCAACTATATAAATTGTGTTGATATGAAGAATGCATCTTTTTAATCTAAAAGATTAAAAAATTGGCCTGACTACGGATTCGAACCCTGCCAAAACCGCACGCCAACTTCGGCGAATGGAATTAACCATCTCGTCTACGGACCCGCTTCCCTCCAATACACTCACGGTGAGCCTAAACCTGAATCTAGGGAGAGGAAAAACCCCGCGACGGAGCCCGAAAGAAAATACTCCGATCGCCCCAACGTGTGCGTGGACGTGAGTTTCCTCAGTGCATTCCTTTCGCTAGGGCTTATGCTCTCGGAGTTTATTTGACTCTAATTCTGCTAGCCCGGTCGCATCCACGTCCGTCCTCGTCGGCTCTCGGTGACGTTAAGGCAAAGGCCGCAGCTAGCCTCGTGTGCCAACCCTCTTATGTTTTTTCCGACCCGGCCCCATTTTATTAAATCAGTACAATCAGTTTGGGTGTCTACATTTCAGTGAAAACGATAGTACATTATAACCCATAACGATACTCAATTTATTCTTCGGAGTCCAATAATTATTCATGGATTCCTTATTAAAAGGTAATGCCGAGAATGACATTTGATTAAATTAATAAATCTTACCATTGAATGCGTAAATTACCGTCGACGGTCGAATTGTCGTTTTCAAAGATACATTGTGAGTAAGTATTAACATTAAGATTATCTCTCCAAACTAAAAGCACGTTCTCGTTCCGCCAGCTCAAATATATATTGCGAGAAATCATGGTCATTTGAGGAAATGAATGATACAGCAATTGAGACAGGTGGGAAAGGGCATTTGGTAAATTCAAATGTCTTAAGCCATCGTCTTGTGTTTTCTAAGAAATAATTTTTGGAAAAACACAGAGATCGGGAATTTGTAGATAGTTTGGACGTAATTGCGGGAGGTTAGAGGGGCGCCGAATGATTTTCCGTCTTCCGTAGGTAAATTCGTTGGTGAGACTATTCTGTCCAGGCTATTATATAACAGGAATGTCGCGTGCTCTACTGCCGATGGGTCACGAATAGCCAAGCCCATACCCAACCCAGAACTTCGGGCTGAGAGATTTCTCGTACACGATCGTTTTTGTGAGCCTTCGGATGTTTGAGCTGGCGGAACACGAGCTTATATTTAACCATTCCCAAAACATGTCTTAAACGAGAAGATATTAGTACAAAGACAAAGTTTTAAAAAACTTTTTCAGGCTTTCCCGGCGAAGATTTATGTCAGTGATCTTTCGGGGTTTCTACCCGGTAGTTAGGTCCATGGCGGGCAACGTTTCGATGCGCTCTTTGACAGTCCCAATTCTGCATCCCAATTTCATAGACATTGTCTCGCTTTCCCTCCTAAGGATGTCCCGCCATTAGATCCCTCTTCAATTCATTATATCTTCTACCTCCTCTTATTTCGTGCAGAATTCAGATCATCTTCCTTCCTCTTCCACGCTTCCCCAGTGTTCTCCCCTCTATCACTCTCTTCAACATGCCCTCTCCTCTCAAAACCTCCTCCATCCATATCTTCTGCCTTCTCCGAACCTTTGCCACAAGCTTCCTCTACTCTCCGACCATATCCAATACCTCCTCGTTCGTCTTTCTCGCCATCCAGCTAACCTTCTCCAAACCCACATCTCAAACGCCTCAAGTCTACGCACATCCTCCCTTCGCAATGACCAAGTTTCCGACCCATATAGCGCCACGCTCCATATTAAAGTTTTCACCAGCCTCTTCTTCACGTTTCTTCTCAGACCTCATCAATTCCCTTCTCTTCGAAAATGCTTTTTTAGCGAGCGCAATTCTGCATCTGATGTCCTTACCACTGAACCCATTCCCCTCCAAAATATTACCCAGATACGTAAACTGCTCGACCTGCTTTATCTTCTGCCCTCCCACCCTTATATTCAGCCTCGCCTTCTTACTTCTAGAAAATCTCATTACTTTCGTTTTCTTGTGATTGATCTTCATCCCATACTTTTCGCACTGCACCTCTAATGCATTCACCATTGACTGTCACCCCTTGGTAGACTGACTAACCAATGCTTGATCATCTGCAAATCTCTCTGACTTTATCAGCTCTCCTACCTTTATTCCTACCTCCTCCTCTCCCCATGCCTCCCTTACCATTTATTCTGAATACACATTATAAAGCAACGGCGATAGTGGGCACCCCGGCCGCACTCCCCGTCCTATCGTGGCCCATCCCGATCCTCCATTGGCTACCCTAACCTGCGCCGTCTTGTTCATATACAAATTCCCAATCAGACGCCTGCCCCTCCAATCGACCCCTAATTTCTTCAACATTCCCATTAATTTCGTCCAGTCCACCCTATCAAACGCCTTCTCGAAATCTAAGAAGCAAGCAAAAACATCCTGCCCAAACTCTAGGTTTCTTTCTTCTATATAGCGTCCTCATCACCGCTATAGCGTCTCGCATTCCCGTCCCTCTACTAAACCCGAACTGGTCGTCACCCAGGTATTCATTTGCCTTCTTTTCTAGCCTTCTGTTTATAATTCTCGGAACTACTTTGGCCGCGTGGGATATTAAGATTATTGTCTATAGCCTTCGCACGTTTTTGCCTTACACTTCTTTGGTATAGGAATTAGTACAGTCTTCGCGAAGTCTTCCGACCACACTCCATCCTCATAAATCCTACGAATAAGCGCAAAAAGTTTTCCTCTTCCGTTCTTCCCCATGCTCTTTAAAAACTCTGCAGGTATGTCATCTATTCCCACCGCCTTATTCCTTTTCATATTTATGGCAGCAACTGACCAGTCACACTTTAGTTTATAACTTCAAATGTTAAACATAAATCGCAAAATTATGTTCGTATTTATGTTGAACTAATTAGGCTGATGAAAAAGGTTTTTTCATCGCAGTTATACGATAGATAATACCATTTTACGCCATTAGTAAACCAAGCCAGTTTAATGTACATTATATTACTAAAGCACGTAAAATGGTTAATCTCTATCGTATAACTGCGATTTAAAAAAAAATTTCATCAGCGTGACTAGTGCAACATAAGTACGAACAAAATTATTCGATTTATGTGTAACTTATAGAAGATATAAACTATAGAGCGACTGGTCAGTTGGTGCCATAAACCACTCGCGGTGAAGGGTTCAGTCGCCTTCGACGCCGAGGCTCGGACTCAGAGTTCGAGTGCCTCCCGAAGAAATCCCCTCTTGTTCTTTCGGGCAAAGGGTTTTCTTGCTATTGTGCTCAATGATCCATTCGGTAACAAGAATTTTAATAAGCACGTGATCCCTCCTTCACCCGAAATTTTGGCAAAAATAGGAAGCCTGCAAACGAATCGGAGAGATAGTTCAGCCAGTCAACACTTCACTAAGAGCTTTGCATTATTAATTTCTGTTATACGTTATGTTATTTCTATGTGTTTAATGGCACATACATTCAGCAATTTTATCCCTTCAACATTTCTGCAAGTTAGGGGTCGTACATGGACTACGTTACCGTTTTCGGTGATTTTTACCCCCTCCCCCCTTCGTTGACAACTGTAGTATTTTCCCCAAACCCCCTCCCCTCCCCCCCCAAGCATGTAACGTTGTCTCTACAAATGAAACTTTTAATTCAAAAATATTTTCTCAATCATTGAGTATGTTTATTTTTAGATAGAGGTTGATAGAAAAGTTTTGTCACGAGGTCGCTTTTTAAGGTTGTTTGAGTGAGTTAGTTCCCTAGTCATAATGGAGACCATATTCAAATTTTATTTTTTTATTTCAGCGTCTGTAAGAAGTATGAAATAAATATTGTTATATTAATGGCACAAATAAATAGTTATATATGAACAAAGTTTCAGTAATTATATAAATAAAGCTACATAAGTCTCACTTTTTTCTCTTTTTCTCACGCCATATGGCTGAAAACCCTTCAAAACAGCAGTTTTTTTTAGCAATTCTGTAAAAATTACTTCGGTGAGTAATAGATTAATTTTTATAAATAGTTGAGAAAACATGAAAAATATACACCGTTAGTTTTTTGACGAAATCTAGGTGCTAGTAGTTCCTATTGTTTTTTTTAAATATTCTCCCTCTGGAGCGCACAGCCGTAATCTATCCCATGTAAAACAGCTTGCATTTTCAGGCAAATTGCTCGAAGAGTAGTTCGGCAAGTGGTTTATGTATTGATTTCATTGGAAATATGAGTTTTTTTTCTTTAAAATGAGGCCAAATTCATCAAATTCCAGGTGAAGTGAATTTTCGCTCAAACTACCTTAACCCGCGAGAAGGTTAAAATGTTAGCAATTTGATAGTATGAAAACATGCAACATTGTAGCAGCAATAGTTCAGTTACATTGAGTTGTAGTAGAAGCTTGGGGTGTATGAAACACCTCGCGTGCCCTTCCTCATGTTAAACTCTGTAGTGTTGTCGCCGCGATGTTGACGAGTAAGAAACCTAAACAGGCGCATTGTAACAGCTACGTTCCTTTGAGAGAACCCCCCCTCCCCACCCTGTAGGTTTTAAGCAGGGACCCGGAGCGCGCTATCGCTCCGCTCCAACTCCAATCCGCTCTGAGTTACAGTCTTATTTATTTGTTAAGACTTTATTTTCCCCTTTCAACTTAACTCCCTGGACTTGGGAAAGTTTTTAAGGGCGGGGTTTGTGTGCGTGTATTATTTTAAACATTTTCTATTTGAGTGTATTAAATTACTATTGGTTTAATTTTTTTTTATTTTAATTTGTTTGTTTCTTTTTATTTCATATTTTTTAATTTAATTATTTTATTTTCATTTTTTTATCATGCTAGGGATTTTTTTCTTTTTATTTGCATGGAATATCTTCTTTTTTATTTTTTTAATATTAAAAAAAAAAAAAAATATATATATATATATATGACATAACAATCATATATATTTATCCCCCTTTTTTCTCAACACGGGATTATTATTAATAATGCTAACTAACAAGGTGGACTAGACTAAGACGTTGGTTTGAATTGGATTGAAGAAAGATTGAATTTATCGAGGTTGTTACGAATTATTACTTTTTATGCTACTGTCGGAGTGGAGCGACCCGAGTGTAGGCACTCCGCTCCGGAGTGGAGCGACGACTCACTACGTTTACCAATCGATCTCAGATCGATCTGACTGGCTCAGCTCGGTATGGTAAACGGAGCGCGCTGGCCAGATCGATCTGAGAAGCGAGCCGAGTCAGCCCGCTTTCCCTAACCGGTCTGAGATCTCAGATCGATCCGAAGAGGCCGGAGCGTGGCGCTCATCGTTCTTCTTTTGGTTGCCGATGGTAAACAAAATATAATCGATATCATTTACGGCGGGACTTGTTGCAAGAAGGGAAAGGAGAGAAGTGTGCGGCTGAAATATGCAAGAATTCTCAAAATAATTCAAACTACTGAAATCGATAGTTCAATATCGATATTTTCAGACCGTGTTGGTAAACCAGGCGATCTGAGTTAGCTCCCTGCTGAACTTTCAGATCGGTCTGAACTCAGACCGATCTGAGATCGATTGGTAAACGTAGTGAATGGGAGACGATGAACTCCACTCCGGAGCGGATCACGTCGTGTAACCGCTCCGGAGTGGAGCACTGACGTCATTGCTCCGAAGAGGAGTGAGCATCATCCCTAACCACCGCATGTTTAGTTACATTTATCTTCATATTTATTTACCTAAATTGATAATATTTACGTATATATTCATCCATTAATCATATTTACGTCAATTACTTTATGATTCATATCTCTTCTCCCGGAGCTCTTGGAATCTCCGTGTAGGCGACTCGTAACACAATGTTACATACTTTAAACGACATCTCATTGTACAACATGCGATATCGTGCGATATGTTACATTGAAAAATGCGATATGTACTTGATATTACAGGGTGCTATTTGTGGCAGGTTCCAATGTCACGCGATGCCATTCGATACCATGTAATTATCAATATGATGCGTTTTGAGATTGTGCCATGCGACATTATTAATCTTACAATTTTGCTATATCGCGCGTTTTGTGACACAAAATTGCTTTCACGATGCGATGGCGTAATTGCATATATATTGGTATGGACTAAGTTGGGTGTCATAAATGCCTTTAATAAGATTTTACAACACGAAATGTCAATTGTGAGAAAAATATTTTACCCTTTATTATTTGATGTCACAGGGTAACTGACAATGTCATCCTCTATTTGCTTTAAGGCAATGAGCAGTACTCAGCTACGCGATATCCAATATTAATTAAAGTGATATTCAATACTTCTTAATATTTTGTAAAACATGAGATACAATGCATTATTCGATATGAGTACATCATGTCATAAGCGACATATTGAAAGTGGCATGCGTCATTACTTGCTACGATATGCATTAATATACTCTATCACGTGATATAGCTCTATATTATTTTGTGTAATATTCGTTATTAAAGGATACAATAAGCTATTTATCTCATGTTTTGGTATTAAAAATTTTAGCCTGTGAAATATTGAAATTGGAAATAAATTTATATCACCCACGTTGGGAGTAGCGATCATGCAGTGTTCGATGTATGAATTTGATAGTTAGAGCATGAGATGTTGTTATGCTGTATCATACGAGATCCGATTGCATTATGCCATATGCGACACTGCCAATTCTATATGCGATATTTCGCGTTCCTAAACGGCAAAACGCGATATTACGTGATCCAACGAGATGTTAAGCGGTAAAATGTGATAATCGGTATTAGAATATACAATATTTTGTTAGTCGATAAGCGATAATAATATTCGATATGAGAAATAACGAGGTGCCAAGCGATATTCTGTATCATTCGCAGTGCAATACTATATCATGCAATGGTCAACATTAGAACATACAATATGCATTGCATACAACGTATGCTATTTTTTTGCGGCAATACCATATAGTATTTGGAAAACCTATAGCTATCAAATTATTCAATGCAGTATTTTAATACGGAACCATCTTTATGGAATTAAAAAGGCAAAACACACTTTTGGTGATGCAATGTGAAGATTATTGGTTCAAAAAATAATTACTTAAATATATTTTTTGATAAACTATGAGAAAATCGTGGTAAAGATTTAAAAAAAAGTTATACAAATTAATAGTTTTTTATTTGACCCTAAGCTCATTGAAACTCACAAATTTGTTCATGATTCCACATGATTCATGCGGGGTGAAAAACTTCTAGTGAGATTAGAATTAATGTTTTCGAATGAAGTCAACCGTTTCTGACAAGATGTGATTTTCTTGATGAAGGCGAAATAATACGCCAAAACGCGTATTGTAATTGAAAAATAAAGTGGACAATACTACACCTGGCAATTTTCATTCACTTTAATGTTTCCTTATAGGTTTTGATCATATTGATTATGGTTATCTTAATGCATTTTTGTGCACTCTACGAGATTGATCTTCCGTGTTTAGATTTCAGTATTTACTTTCAAAAAATATGACACCAATTATGAATATCATGATGCAAATCCGTATTCAAACTCGCATTGCGAGCACATATACGAGTTTTCCTCCACAATGTTTCTACACGATCAATTCTAAAGGCCGTTTTACACGGTACATTTGTTTGTACAAACTCTTCCGTGAACTCTTGCATGAGGCAAAATGTATCGTGTAAAGCGGCAAATTTTATGAACGCTTGTGCGAATGTCTCAATGCCTGCACGGGAAATAGAACCTGTTCTAATTTCGTTGAGACAAACGTACAATCTCACGTACATTCCTTTGTACAAAATCTTTCATCGTGTAAAACGGCCTTAAGCTATGGCAAAGAGAAATAAGCTCTCCGAGTAGCTGAGGAATACGGTGAGCAAATTTTACTACGGTGAGAAAACTGCCGGAGCGGAGCAAAAACACAGCAAATCGCTCCGCTCCGACAATGCTACATCAGCTCCGCTCCGGCCGGAGCAAGAGTGAAAATTCGCTCCGCTCCACCTCTGCTCTGGTTTTACTTTTAACGCGACCCCCTCCCCCCCAGTTGGTACACGTCCCCTTGGTTACGTCTTGATTTAAACGTGAGGGAATTGAAAAAAATGTTTATTCTCAGTAATATTGCATTAATAGTCATACTATGTGGCAATATAGGTTTCAATTAATTAATGCCACATTTCTGTTATCGTAAAAAATGGTATTTCCTCAGACTATCACGGAATTGCCATTTAAAAGTTAGTTCTCGAAGTGACATTATTCCTCGGAAGCGGCCACATATATAAGACTTTCTTGATGCAGAAGTTTCCATGAAGGGTGCGAGAAAATTTGTGTAGAGTCGTAGGATAGTAGGACATGCGAAATAGATACAATATAGTTAGGTAGGTACAACGTAGGATAAATACATTTACGCATGCCATCGCGTAGTATTCACATACAGAATCTTTAAAATGCAAATTTCCTTTTTCTATTTCGGGAGGGAGAGTGAGCTTCAGGGGAGTGGGCAAGGGAGTTTCAGTGCTGTGGGCAAGGGAGTTTCAGTGTTGTGTGCAATGGAGTTTCAGTGGAGAGAGCCAGGTCATTAAGCAGCAAGGGTGTGCCAGCCTAATATATTTGCAAGGGTCTGTGGCATCTGTGCCAGTGCAGTTGCAAGGCATTTTATTGCACAGCTTACCTGCTGCCACCCCACTTCCAAACTCCCTTGGTTTTGTTTCAATTTCAAGGCTGTTTCAGCGGAGAAGCAAGGCAGTGTGATTCAAGGGAGTTTCAGCCGAGTTTCAAGGGAGAAATTTTTACTTGAGTATTGGATTGATCTTTTAGCTTGGAGTGCTCGATAAAATGTTATTTTACATTGAAAAATGCTAACTCTTCCAGAGAAATCCCTAACCTTAAACACAGAAAGAACACCCTTTATGAAGAAAGTTCTGTATCCTATACTTGGTCCGCTAGCTACTGCACATCTAAATATTCGTACAAATTCGCTCTTAAAACTTGCGTGCAGTGGCCTAAAATTGTATTCAAATAACAGAAATATCCTTATGAATGCTGCTTAAGAATAATCCTCTGTGTGCAGTGTTAAATTTGGGTCCAAAAGTGCTTGAAAACAACAATATCAATATAAGCTTTCTGCAGCGTTGCAGAGATACCTGAATGCATCTGCAACCTCGTGCGACCTTCCTGCAACGTTGCAGAACGACCTGAATGCATCTGCAACCTTTCTGCGACGTTGCTGCAACATTTTGTGTTTACTGGGTAAATACTATTGAATGCCGCTTTGGCTAGACCCATAAAACGTCAGGATTTGTATAAAAGATATCAGCAGGATAAATTCTTGAAAATCACTTAATATCTGTGATTGTTAAAGGACAAACTTCATAAGGCACTTATAATTTCATTCCTATTATTTCACTAAGAAAACTATGGGACTTAAGCAGACCTTGGATTTTAATGAGGGAAGTTTAAGACGCTAAAAAGGTCTATAATACCTGCTTCAGACCTTATTAGCATCTCACTCTTTCCTCATAAAAATCCAAGGACTGTCCTTGCTTGGTGTCTTCTACTTTTCTTATGAAATCATTCTTTGTCTCACGGAACTCAGGAATGGACATGTGTCTCATACTTCTCCCCTTGAAATCTCAGGAAACAGAAATGCCTAAACAACTTTGCCTCATAAAGCCTCACACTTTACTCACATCTTTCTCATGAAATCACAGGTTCCTAGGCATTTCTCAGCTCTTTCAAATATCTCATATTTTTCGACAAGGGATGATTATCAAAGAACAGTCAATGCCTGAATCTTAAAAACGGAATCTCAACTTTTCCTAATACTGATACAACATCTCTCTAATTTCATCTTCATATACTTTGGCCGCTATTTAATCAGTGTTAGGGGACTCTGTGTGTTGAGTAAAATCTCTTCGTTTATCGAGGACTGCTGTAAAATTAACGTTGCCAGCATAAATTCAATTGGTGGGTATAATCGCTCAATTTTTTTCAATCCCAATTGTGAATATTCGAGTAACTCGGAGGTTATATTTAGTCTGTCCAGAAAGGAGTCTTTGGCAAACACATTCTTCCACTACTTTCACTGCACTGTCTCTGTGGTACAGACAGGTCCAATATCTTGACCTAGTTGAGTTACGGAAAAAATTAGCAGGCTTTCGGCATTGATATTGCTGTGATGAACTCTTCTCGGGTTCTACACCGGGTGAGTGATTGAAATGTTGCCGACGTTTCAGGTAGCGACTCGTTACCCACCCTCAAGGCAAATTTCACGTAACTAAAACAACGCTTACCAGTGCTGAGCTACTATCGCAAGAGTCGCTTCAGGGACAATGCACCTTAAACTGTCCGTTGGTTTTATACGGACGGTGGCGGTGGGGGATTTGCCGAGCCCCGATTGTTGAGCCGGAGGACCGTTGGTCTTGCTCTGTCAACCTGTATTCTTTTTAGGATCCTATTCCACGAGCTGCTGATGGTATAGCTCGAATCCCGGTTTACGTTCCTCCTCTCCATTTTAATCTCTATCGCTTCCTTTGTCAAGCGATCCCAACATTTTTCCCAGAGAACTCTCGTATCGTCCAATTTAATGCGATGGTCCAGACTGAGGCTATGTTCAACCACCGCTGATTTCTCCGGCTGTCCGAGTGGAAAATGTCTTCGTGGTTACCCACAGGCACCAGCACCTCCTTGACTCTACGGCCTTCCGAAAATACACAAGGAAGGTGTTCCTTTACGTCCCATTGTGAGTGCCATCGGATCTCCTACTTACAACCTGGCCAAATACCTTACAGGAATTTTGTCGCCATATGTGGGTGTCTGTGAACACCATATTAAGAACTCTTCTGAATTCGTTGGTTAGTTTTGACGTTGTTTCACTTTTTACCCGGGTTCCACTCTCCGATACATTCAAGCTTCTGGAAGAAAAATATGACAGCGGAACCGTGAAGCTTTTCAATCATGTTTTAACATCCACATTTTTCAAGTATAACGGTGAATTCTATTAAAATGACCGACGGAGCTGCGATGGAATCCCCTTTGTCACCAGCCATTGTGAATTTTTACAAGCAGGATTTCGAGGAAAGAGCCCTTACAACTGCTCCGTTAAGACCCAAGTGCTTTTACAGATACGTGGATGACATGTTCATCATATGACCTCATGGACCAAACGCTCTTGCATCGTTCTTGGATCATATGAACAACCAGCATCCCAATATCCAATTTACGATGGAAACAGAGTAGAATAATATGATAGCCTTTCTCGATGTCCTTATCAACCGGAAGGAAAATGGCAAACTTGGGCACAGTGTTTACCGTAAACCGACGCATACCTGAACGGCCTAAGTCATCATCACCCCTCTCAGCGCGGCGCGATCCTCTCCACACTAATACATCGCGCAAAGGCTATTTACGACGACGAAAATCTTCCAAAGGAATGAAAACATCTCAGAAAATCTTTCCGACAGAATGGACACGGTGAGCGGCAAATTTCCTTGGCTTTCAAGAGTCCCTCTAATATTTCAAGGATGAACACACTAAACCGACAGCCAGAGCAGTTTTAGCATATGTTTACATTCTGGAAAAATTTTGAGGGTTGTGAAGAGGTTTAATATCGACACCATTCACAGACCAATGGCCAATTTAAGGGATCGTCTCGTGAGAGCGAAGGACCCAGTCGGCCTCATGACTCCGGGGGTCTATAAAATACCCAGTGAATGTGGCGAGGTCTATGTGGGAGAGACTGGTCGAACGATTTCCACTAGACTGAAGGAACACCGAAGACATTTTCGACTCGGACAGCAGGAGAAATCAGCGTTGGTTGAACATAGCCTCCGGTATTAAAAGCATCGATACAAAATTTGCCATAAAAATTTCGGCCAGTAACGGGGACAGGGAACCTATTGCAAAGCCTTCCGTTTGGTGATAAAAACTACCATTTAAAACAAAATAATTCGTTAAGTTATGAGATTTTCTGAGATGTTTTGTGCAGATCAGTTGGACCTGAAGACGGGAGCTGGAATGCGCCCGAAACTGTCGTCCGCCCAAATGGACCAACGCGGCCTTAACCCGAAAAATACTTTTCCAACAATTACCATTGTTGTCAAGAGTGATTTTTATTTTCCATAAGTTTGAACGCTAAACGCAGCCTGCGAGCCAGAATTGAAGTAGCCACTAACAATGGGTTTCAAATCCATTACGTCGCAAAACTTGGATTATGACTTGGTCCCCATTGAGGCCTTCCAGGGAGCCGACGAGGCGTGGGTGAAGCGTTGGAAAATGTGCATCGATTCAGGAGGAGAGTACTTTGAAAAGTTCTAAAGAGATTGTAAGTTTATGTTCAATTAATGATTTTTTTGTTTAAATTACCGGAACCTTTGGGACAGACCCTGTAAATGTTATTATGCTTAAAATTTATACATATATATATACACGAGTTCGTGGAAAATCACACACGCGATAATATAAATAAACTATGCCACAGGTGGGGCGGAATTCTACCTTCAAACCAAAGGCTGCGCCATGGGCAGTAGATTCAGCCCTTCCTATGCCAACCTTTTCCTCGGCCGTGTCGAAGAGTCCTTCCTATCCTCACAACCCCTGAAATCCTTACTCTGGCTCCGATACATCGACGACATTTTCCTTCTCTGGCCCCATGACGTCGATTCTTTTAATTCATTTATTTCCGCTCTCAACGATTTCTCTTCTGTCTCCTTCACCTCTCATTTCTCTTCTTCCCATGTTACCTTCCTTGATGTAGATATCACTCTCTCCAACCACCATTTCAACACCTCAGTCCACATCAAACCCACCAATAAGCAGCAATATCTTCATTATAACAGCTGCCATCCCTCCCATACTAAAAGATCCCTCCCCTACTCTCTTTCCACACGAGGCTTTCGCATATGTAATAACCCCGATTCCCTTGATAAATTCCTTTCCTCTTTACACCAATCCCTTCTCCGACGAGGATATCCTGAGACTCTTCTCAATAAACAAATTCTCAGAAAACCCTTTCCTCCTAAACCGACCCAAAATAAGGAGAATTACAACCTCTCCCTCTGTACCACCTACTTCCCAGGCGTCCATGCCCTCAAAAAAATTATTAAAAACCTTTTCCCACTCCTTTCTGACAATCTCACCACCAAAACACATTCCCAAAATGTCCATCTCTCACCTTCAGGCGTCCCCCCAACCTCTCCAGCATTCTAAAAACCACCAAACCGCTGACTAAACCCTATTTTAGCTCTAAAACCCCACCCAACCCCTGCCATCGCGCGAGATGCAAAACGTGCCCTATCCTTATCACCGACCCCCTCCCCACTAAATTCCTCTCCCACCCTCTTCCTTCCGTCCCCTCTCGGTCATGCACGTCCCACAACGTTGTTTACATCCTCCTGTGCAACCTGTGCGATTCATATTACATTGGTCTCACCACTAACGCCCTCAGTGTTAGAATGACCGGCCACCGAGCCAGCTGCAAGCCGTCCTCGCCCAATGCCTCCTTCCCCGTCCCGATCCATGCTTCCTCCCACAATCTCATTTTTGATAAATGCTTCCGTGTAGGCGTATTGGCTTCCCTCCCTCCCTCTCCCCTTCAATTGCGTACGCTAGAAAGTGCCTGCATCTGGCTTTATTCCGCACATAATCCGCCCGGATTAAATCGGGCTCACTGACCTCTTCCGCCCCTTCTCCCCTCCTTCAATCCCCTCCCCTTTTCTCCTTTCCACATCCCTTTCTCCTCCTCTGACCCCCTCCCGCCTCTTCCTCTGACCCCCTCCCGCCCCTCTTCTCCCTCCCTACCCCTCTCTCCTCCCATCTCACCCTACCTCTTGTTCCCTGCCTGTCCATCATTTTGTATCCTTCTATCTTTGAGAAAGGTTCTAGAGCAACCGAAATATCAACGTATAGTGTGAGTGTTCTTTTTTTGTGTGTTTATATTTAATTCCGCCCCACCTGTGGCATAGTTTATTTATATATATATATATGTAAATAATCATTGGAAGCTTACACGAGCGTGAACACAACAATACATAAAAACTTCGTCACTAGGGTGACTGTGAGGGTTGAAAAGGAGGGAATACCAAGAGCTAGTAGAAAAGAACATAGGTGAAGAGAAGCGGATGGGAACCATAGAGAAGAGATGGGAGGTTATAAAAACAGGCATCGCAAGAGCGGCAGAGAAAACAATAGGAACAGTGGAAAAGAAGAGGGTTAAGAAGCAGTGGGTTACAGAAGAAATGATAAAGAAAATGGAGGAGAGAAGGATATGGAAAAACGTGAACACCGACGTAGGGAAGAGGAAGTACAAGGAATTGAATAATAAACTCAGGCGAGTGACCAATCGGGCAAAAGAAAACTGGTGGAAGGGACAATGTGAGCAAATGGAAAAGATGCAGGAGGAGGGGGAAGTGGGCGCTTTGTACGCCAAGGTGAAAATGTTATCGGGTGGTAAGAGAGGTCAAGCGATACCAAAGGTTAAGGACAAAACAGGGAAGATATTAATCGAACAGGAAGATATCCAAGAAAGGTGGAGAGAATACGTAGAGGAGCTATATGACAGCGAGAATAGACCCCTTAGCCTAGATCTAGAGGACGAAGGAACAATAGATAAAGATAACCTCGGGCCAGAGTTACTTGAGAGTGAAATAGAGAGGGCACTTAGAGAGATGAAGGGTAGAAAAGCCGTGGGAACCGATAACCTACCTTCGGAGCTACTGAAGAATCTAGGTAGTAGGGGGAGAAAATCGTTTTTCGAACTTATTCGCAGGATCTACGAGGAAGGAGTATGGCCAGAGGATTTCGTGAAAACAGTATTAATACCTATCCCGAAGAAGAAGAAAGCGTCAGAATGCGAGGAGTATAGAACAATCAGTTTAATTTCGCACGCAGCAAAAGTGTTGCTTAGAATACTAAATAGAAGGTTGGAGAGCAGAGCAAAGTGCTATTTAGGCGATGACCAATTTGGGTTTAGGAAGGGGAGGGGAACCAGAGATGCGATTGCGGTAATGAGGACACTTATAGATAGAAACATAGAGCATAATCAGGATGTTTTCGCTTGTTTTGTAGATTTCGAAAAGGCGTTTGACAGAGTAAACTGGGAGAAACTAATGCAGATACTGGGGAAAATAGGAATAGACTGGCGCGATAGGAGACTCATCCGAAACTAATATATGGGGCAGAGGGCTCAGGTAAGGGTAGCGGACGGTGAATCAGGGTGGGCAGTTATAGGTCGCGGGGTGCGGCAAGGGTGCCCGTTGTCGCCTTTACTTTTTAACATCTATGCTGAGGAAATGGTAAGAGAGGCATGGGATGAGCTAGACGTGGGAATGAAAGTAGGAGGCCAGTGGATAAAGTCGGTTAGATTCGCAGACGACCAGGCGTTGGTGAGTCGGTCATCGAAAGGACTGCAAACTTTAGTAGATGCACTGGAAAAGCAGTGTGAGAAATACGGAATGAAGATAAATAATAGGAAAACAAAAGTAATGAGATTCTCTAGGACAAAGAAAGCAAAGCTGGTGATAAGAGTAGGAAGTCACAAACTGGAGCAAGTAGAACAATTTAATTACTTGGGTAGTACGCTAGAAGAAAGAGGACATAGTAGCAAAGACATTAGGAGGAGAATAGCACTAGCGAAGGAAGCGTTCAATAATAGAAGGGAGCTGATGACGGGGACCTTAAGTAAGGATGTAAAAAAGAGGCTAGTAAAGAGCTTGATATGGAGTGTGGCGTTGTATGGGGCGGAAACGTGGACCTTGAGAAAGGAAGACGAAAATAGGCTGAAGGCTTTCGAGATGTGGGTGTGGAGGAGGATGGAGAAGGTGCGTTGGACGGAAAGGAAGACAAATGAGGAAGTGCTTGACATGGTGGGCGAGGAGAGGAAACTTATAGATGAGATTAGGGGAAGGCAGGGTAGGTGGCTGGAAGGGGTAATGAGGGACGATGGTTTGCTGAAGGTCGTGATAGAGGGAAGGATGTTGGGTAAGCGGGGAAGGGGAAGGAAGAGAATCGGTTTTATGGACGGGATGAAGAAAGGTAGGACTTATGCTGAGATGAAGAAAGAAATACAAGAGGTAGAAAGGGCACAGCACGTGTAAGGGTTCGTTGGATATTCTCTGACTTTCATCACAACCTACCTCTAACCGGTAGATTACTGTAATGAAAAATGAATGACTAGGGTGACTGAAAGGAAAAAAACACATAAAAAAAGAACTCACACAGGTTTTGAATATTTCGGTGGTCACCGCCACCTTCTTCAGCGAGAGGTAAAGGTAGAATCTTCCTTTACCTCTCGCTGAAGAAGGTGGCGGTGACCACCGAAATATTCAACACCCGTGTGAGTTCTTTTTTTTAAGTGTTTTTTTCCTTTTAGTCACCCTAGTGACGAAGTTTTTATATATTGTTATATATATGTAAAAATATATACGACAAACAATTAATAAAAATATTTCTCAGATGCCAGTAAAAATTTTATCAAATAACTTTTACCTGTAATAATACTAATGAATGATAAATATTTAGGAGAAAAATCGAATTTCATAAAAAATGTCATTTTGCTAGAATACTAGTGAATATATATGGTGATTGATAAATTACGCCGCTAGTAATATCATCAAATCAGCCCCCATTATGGGATGCGATCACCTACAAACAAAGTTTTCTGGCCTGATGGAAACGGACATTAGCATTCGCTAAGTTTGCAGATTGTTATTCGCGTATTACGATGGCTGGGCGTTAAAGGCCCCGTCAACAATCAACTAACTTCATGAACATTGCCATCCGTTTCTGTCACGCCTGAAAACGTTGGTTGTAATCCCACCCTTAAGGCAGCGTCCATCGCAGACACTTTCTCCACCACCTGTGTGACTTTCTGTTTACTCATAGCAGTTTTCAAATAAATGCGCGACTTTACTTTTTATTTTATTTACTTTGTGAATTTAATCTTTCTTTGAAGAGTCCCATATGGTCTCGTAGGGCACGAGCCAAGCCACGTTGAAACACCAGTTCCCATCAGGTCACCGAAGTTAAGCAATGTTGGGCTCAGATGGGGTGGGTGGCCTTCCTCCATGCCTCTACCGGGGTGCTCTTGCCTGCAAGTGGCAGGCAGGATAAATGTGGGATGATACAATGATGACCCACAGGGGTCTGAGTGCCAGGAGGGCTCCATAAGGCCCTCGCCCACCTGTACGATCTACCCAAATGCTCATAGTACAACTGCCATGTGGCCCAACCAGAGCAGAGTAGCATCGTTCTTTCTTCCTACTATTTTCACGATAAACCCTAGTTTCTTTAATATTTTTTTAGACCTTTCCCGATTCTTATTTATAAAAATTCTGCAAGAGCAAATATGGAAATCAATGAAAGAACAACTCTGCAAATATTTTACCCCGTCATATCAGCATAAACCCTCCACTCTGTTTTAATCAACCAAAAGGAGACAGTCATTCAATGACAAAGATAAATCTCTCACATATATCAATACCATTTATTGCACCATTGATTGTACAATGAAGCACACGACTTATTGTACAATCGATTGGGCACAATTAGCATTTCACAAGACATTCATTGAGCCAAAACGATAGATCAAAATATTTATCTTTCCAAAGGGCCATCCTACACCCTCTGAGGACAATACATTAAATGTGGGCAAAAGAATTAAGACTTTAGGTATAAATAACTTGTTCACCACTCAACAACTCCTCGAGATGATTTAATATCATGAAATTAAGGAACAACCTATCTTATAATGTAACAGATCTCATGATTGCGGTACCTTTAAAACAGTACAACATATATGCTAAGCAACATTCACAGTTTCTTAGGAATTAAAGAACACAAATTATAATTGCACCACATTTAAGCTCCCTATAATTTGATTGAGCCTGGAAAATGTTTCACATTTTCTTTCTTGTCTGCACTACTTACGGAATTAAGAAGACAAAATTACATCGCTGATCGAGGGGAAAATTGTAACAAAAGGAGTAATTTCCTTTCAAAAATTGTTACATTGATTTCGTAACAAAATGACAAAGAAGTAGACAGATGACAGAATTTTCAAACAAAACCAAAACCAAATAATTTTAAGTCTATTTCACAGAAAATGATGGAGACCTTGAGAAATCACTATGAAACAATTTTTTTGGTTTTAGAATGTCAGGTAGGCACACAATTATTTCTCTACAAATTAAGAAGAATACACAAATATATATATATATAAGAAAGGATAGGATGATGAGTAAGAATACATAAGTCTTGTAAACCTTTAAGAAAGGGAAAGTTTTGACTTCAAAATGTATAAGTAACCAACAGCCCAGCCAATAAAAAAATCATTACACCACTTTAAATATGAACGCTGAGCCCATGGCAACGAGCTCCATTTTGCTTCTAGAAGGCATGCATTTTTACAATTACCCTAACCAGTTCCGATTCTGGCCAAAAAATGAATTCATTACGCATTCACTCACAACACAAGGTTCTGCACTACTAACCAAGTCACACAGTCACACATTCCACGAGTTATAAAAAATTGTTAAACCTGCAAGTAATGCACAGAGCATAAGCAAAGTAGTGACATACTTTGCGTTACTTCCTCTGATATCTTGTCTCTTAAGTCAAATATTCCGATCTCACACTTAGTCCTAAAAACCATGAGGATCCAAATTTCTTTCATATTAAGAATTTTCTTAATATTGCAGAATGAAAACAGATTCGTGAAGGATATAGCTACACTAAGAAAATGCATTGTGACACATAGAAAAAAAATTAAACCTAGCCACTATCAATTTTTCTCACTACCCTAATCGTTCAGTAAAAGAGGCTTTCGAGTGGTTTTGATGAAATTCGATTTCAATAGGTACAACTTCTCAGCCGAGTGGGCCTGATTGAAGTTATAAAAGTTCACACAATGCAAGCTTCACAGGTAATCTTGCAGGAAAATACTTGAGAAAAATCACTTCAAACATACATCTCCATAACTTAACACACAACTGAACATCAAACCTGAAGATCACTAATTCATTGTCCCTTCCAGTCCACTCTCACTTCACAGGACTCAAAACAGGTAAAGCTCAAGAATAGGAAAATTATTATACTGCACATTGTTTCAGACTAAGGTAAGCTATTCCGATGCATTTTACTCTCCACTCTTTCCCTAGCTTTACCTTAAATGGGCAAAATCTTCAGTGTTACCACACACCAGTTCTTTCACTTCACTATATGCCACATTACAAAAATTCAAAACATACTCATGAAGTACCAGATCTTACATTGCTCTGCTACTCACAGGAACTTTATAGATCCCTATGGCTCTTAATCTAATTGTTTTTATGGGCTTCTCCGGTGGGTTGCGAACGATATGTCTTTTGATCCGGCTCTAGTCCGGATCGTTAACATTGCCGTGAAACGCGCTACTGACACTCCTCGGCCCTCTTCCCTGCTTACATAAAGTTATGATGGCAGCGGTTCCTACCATGGGCTATCCTCTCCCCTCCCCTCCTTAGCGTCACTCTTCGGGTTGGCGATAGCCACCATGCTTCTCTACCACTATTATACGCTTTTCTGATGTCATAGCAATACTGGCAGAGAAGAAAGACGATGCGGCGGAAATTCTAAACAGCATGGAGAAGCTGTGAAGAAACACAACTTGAAGATAAATTTAAAGAGAATGAAAACTATGGCTTATGTGGAAGATATCCAGACGAAACATTGACAGCGAGATTAGAACAATGAAACGACAGCAAGTGGAAACATTTTTCTATGTGAAAACTAAGATCACCAGTGACAGATGATGCCAGAAAGATATAGAGAGCAGGGTAGCGCAAGGTAAGGAGGCATTCTACCAAAAGAAATCTCCAAATAGCCAGGAACAAAAGCCTGGAAGTAAGGAAGCGTTTCAATAAAACATATTTGGAGGACGCTCTTATATAGCACTGAAGCCCGGACAATGACAGCTTTAGAGTAAATTTAGAGTAGAAATCAATAAAAATGCGGTGCTATCGAAGGATGGTGGATATCACGTGGACTGAGAGAGTCGCCAAGAAAACATTCCTGCGAACAGTTGAAGAGAGAGAAGACGTGCGATGAAGAAGCTCTCCAAAGTTGGAGAGACTAACTTCTGGGACATATTCTGAGATATGACAGCATCTTGAAAATGGTAGCGGATTAAGAAATTAACGAGAAGAATTATCGTGGAAGACTTCGGATGGAACATGTGAAGGAAATTACGAGGAAATTAAAAATGAAGGCTTATGAAGGAATAAAACGGTAAAGTGTTAGAAGAGTGAAGTGGACAGATGCGGAATTGGTTTAAGTTAATTTGAAGGCTTCCGCGGAGGTTTGATTGTAAAAGATTTGAGTAATAGGTAGTATTTTTGTTTAACATGCTTCGACGGTTAAGGTCATTGGTTAAGGTTAAGGTAAGACATACTGTCTGCCACATGCAGACAGGGGCAACAGCACTCGGACGAATCGGAGGATCACCCCTCCAAACTCTAGCCGAGCCCAACGATGCTTCACTTCGGTGACTGATCGGGAACCGGTGTTTCCATCGTGTCAGCCCTTTGCCCTAAAAATTTTATCTCACTACCAAAGTGTCCAATATATAAAACCAACCAATATCGTCAAAAGAATGGATAGCTGAGGTATCCGACCAAAGATCAAATCCGTCACAAATTTGTGATTTATGACTGCTGATGATGATTGCGAAAAGACGGAAGCATAAGAAAATATCCGCATATGTGTTTTTTCTTCTTCGTGGACATTCTACTACGTTTTTATTCCCTCCCTCATGTACCAACCATCAACGTCAACTCTAAATAATATGGAAAATGAATGGTTTAATAACTACTAATGCCAATACATGAAAAATAACAGGAAAAGTTGGCATTATTATGAATAGATGAGCAAATAATTTTCTACCCGCAAAAATTGTCACAGTGCAGAAACCTGGACAGTCTTAATGTTATTTCAGTAGATTTTAAGAGCGAATTTTTATCGTTTGAGTTAATATGCGACTCTCATTGAAAAAGTTTAAGTTTTAGAGAATTTAGGAGATATTATCTCAAATTACCCAATGCAGTATGTTTTTCACCTTATAGATCAGTACCATGTAAGAAAAATGAACAAATGTAGCGGACATATTACCTTATTAGACCAATTATCCTCCCGGCCCCATTGTCAGTCTCTCGTCTCATATGTCTCCACGAGCGAGAGAAAACAGGGAGGCTTTCCGAGTAAGATTTTTTAAATTAATGAGGAGGAGACCACCTTCAAAAATGTCGCGATCTTTCTTCGTCGGGGTTATTCTACCAGATTATATAAGATTTACCCCATCCCCCTATTTGGACTTTCATCATTTAGATGGAACCGAAAACACGTAAGAATGTCTCTCACTCTGTGGGAAACAGGGAAAATAAAAATGGAAGGAGAAATGATTGAGAAGAATTTTCGAGGGAAGACATATATGAGGCAAATTGTGAAAGATGTTAAAACGAAGATTATTGAAGGAATGAAGCGGATAGCTGAAAAGATAATGGAGTGAATAGCTGCAGCAACCGAATTTCGAGTGGAAAATGGCATTAAAAGCCAATGAATTTAGGGATCAAAGGAAAATTTGGCGCCAGCCACTTAAAAACAGAACAGCGGTTGGGCTGAATTTTGGGGAATGCTCAGTTTTTCATCCGATAAAATTGATCTAAAATATTTTCATTTTATCCCAGAATACGTCACGGTACTACCACTATATCACCACAGTGACCACCTTTTCAAGTTATCACAAGTTCACTTGCGGTCATCCACACCTATCATTAAATGGCGATTTTCATCATCACCATCAGTCATCAATCCGAAGATTGGTTTGCTGCACCACTCCACTCTGCTCCCATCAGCCAACCGCTTCATTTCTTTATAAATTAATTCACGTCGATTCCCTTATCATAATTTGTTTAATGCATTCCATTCTCGGTCTTCTTCTGGAGTTCTTCCCACCCATGTATCTCTCCATTACTGTTTTCAATAAGCTATAATATCCAGTATGTTTCTCTCTTTTTTTTCTCAGAGTTTTTATTATAATTATTTTCTCTCCAACTCTTTCGTGGCGATTCTCTTCGTCCATTTTATCTCCATAGTTCTTCTCTTGCAATGCTTTTTAAATTTGAACAAAGTAATCGTATAGCTTGTCAACTGTAGAAAATTTCGCAAATTAGATAATTCATGTATGTCACGGATCGATTTCGGAAACCATAAATACTTGTCGTCGGAATTTTCCAAACAGTAAGCTTTGGAAGCTTGATATAATTGCAGGCCTTTTATATGCAAATATTTATTTAATTCACAAAATTTCCAATTCCAAGGAAGGAAACCGATAAGTAACCACCGTGTGGCATTTGCGTGGGTGCTGAATCCAATTAATCTTGTTCATTGGCTCAAGAGATAGAGTACGATATGCGAGAGACTACCAAATATTTCGAAATTTAATCCGCCCAGGATGGGTGGCAACATTCTGGAATAATCATCATTCTATACCTGCATATCTTCTTCAATTTCCTCTTGCAAATAATATAAGACCTCTTATACTTTTATTATGCCGATCAGGACATCCTTCCTCATATGATAGTGATTTTTATTTCCTACAAACCGACTAAATGCAGGCATTTCGTATTGTGATCCAAAGGAGTATGGGTGACACAGTAACCTTTACACAGACTGATATCTCAGGAACCTGAGTTCAATCGTGGGAAGGTCATATATACACACTACTAATATATCTAACAATATATTAATCATTCAATTAAGTCTGCCTGATAAAACTGTAGTAGAAAACATTTTTTTAATCCCCACACAAAATTTATTTAAGCGACCGACCATAATCAAGGTATTTGGCATACATTGCCCAATGTTTGCCAAAACCTAGATTGGCTAAATGAATTTAGTATAGAAATTTACAAAATGTTTTCTGTGAAAGTGTTATCCGTCACCTATTTCCACAAATTGTCACATGACACTTAAAATGTCATCCAAATTTGTCTGTCCATCCGTCTGTCTGTCAGTCTCGCCTGTTTGAATGACCTTTAAGTGACCTAGGAAGTTGAAATTTGTCAGGAATACTGGTTGTAAGCCAAAATCGACCGGAAAAATAGTAAAAATCCCGAATTGAAAGGGGTTTTAACCCCATATTGTTAACTTTTACCTCAATAAAAAAGCATTGAATCGTTAGAAGGGTTTTTAGTTTTCCTTTTTTAGTTTGCCAGCACTCAAGATATACGGTTGAATTTCATATTACTGGGTAGCCGAAAGAATGCAGTACCGACCAAAAATATGGAAACAACAGCTAACAACAATTTAAAGGGTTTAAAGTTTATATATATATATATATATATATATATAAACACAAATATAAATATACTTTTAAAACACAGGCACACGAAAATTAAAAGGACACTCACAGAATAATTTGCGGACGTTTCGACGGGCAAGCCGCCATCGTCAACGACAAGAGACTAACTAGTGGTCTGTTACCTCGGGTGGGGGGGGGGGGAAGCGGAACAGGAGAAGGGAAGGGGACTGGTGGGGAGCGGGAGCAAGGGGTTGCTATTGGTCAGTGGGCCAAGTTAAGCCCGGGCGATTCAAATGCTCTTAAGCACCAGATGAAAGCCATCTCGCGAGTCCTCAGTTCAATATTAGTTGCTGATTCGGGGAGGGCTTCTAATATAGAGAGAGAGAAACATTTATTGAAGGTCTTACGATGGGAAGCGGTATGTTTAGGAATGGGATCAATGAAGGGAGGACATGTGGTGGAGTGGCGGTGCCCATTCATTCGTATTGAAAGCGGGGTAGTACATTCGCCAACATAAAATGCCGGGCAGAAATTGCACGAGAGACGGTAAACGATATTTGTGGAAGTACAGTTGGCTGCTGAGGAAGATTTAATGGAAGAGGGCGTAGCAGAAGAGCGTAGGAGGGAGCAACATTTGCACCGAGGACGGTTGCAAGTTGTGGAGAGTGGTGGAGAGGGGGTGGTCGGTTGAAGGGAGGGTTTAGTAGATTTTAAGATATCTCGCAGGTTTGCGGGACGCTTAAAAAATACTGTGGGACATGAAGGTAATAGGAGGGCAGTGGAATTATTATTCTTTAAAATTGGGTATAGATCGCGGAGGATGTTTCTGATTTTATGGGAGCCAGGGAAGAATGTGGTGATGAGGCTGAGTCTGTCAGGATGGTGGGTTTTGGCCCGAGGGGTGTAATTGGCAGAGGGGGGCAGGATTTGATTGGTAAGAAGCTTTTTGGGGTACTCGCGTTCTCTGAGGGAGTGATATAGGTTATCGGTGTATTATATTGAACTGAGGACTCGCGAGATGGCTTTCATCTGGTGCTTAAGAGCATTTGAATCGCCCGGGCTTAACTTGGCCCACTGACCAATAGCAACCCCTTGCTCCCGCTCCCCACAAGTCCCCTTCCCTTCTCCTGTTCCGCTTCCCCCCCCCCACCCGAGGTAACAGACCACTAGTTAGTCTCTTGTCGTTGACGATGGCGGCTTGCCCGTCGAAACGTCCGCAAATTATTCTGTGAGTGTCCTTTTAATTTTCGTGTGCCTGTGTTTTAAAAGTATATTTATATTTGTGTTTATATATATATATATATATATATATATATATATATATATATATATATATAAAACGATATAAATATATAATATAATATAATAGTGACGAAGTTTATATATATATATATATATATAAACTTCGTCACTAGGGTGACTAAAAGGAAAAAAAACTTTAAAAAAGAACTCACACGGGTTTTGTATATATTATGGTGGTCGCCGCCACCTTCTTCAGCGAGAGGTAAAGGAAGAATCTTCTTTATATGTGTTCCTATCCCTTTCCATTTCCTATGATTGTATGAATTTATTCGCGCCTTTGAGCGTCTGATTTTCGAATGGATGAGTATATATATATATATATATATATATATATATATATATATATATATATATATATATATATATGTAATGTGATGATACGGCCTCATCACGGTCTTCCCGACTCCTTATCCGTGTAATTCACGTTTATGTTTGGCGCGCGGGCACAGCTGGGATAAGGGAACGACGAATTCTGTTACTCTTATGTTTTGGGTAAAATGGTATAAAAGGCCAAGTGTGACTGGTCTAGGGAGGCATTTTGGCAAAAGTTTCAAGTGAGACGGACCACGATCGGACCTCGGAGAAGTGACTACCCGAAGGCTGGGGGGGCAGGCAGTGAGGAAGACGTGGAAAGCACCACGCGGCAGTTGGATGTCCAAAGGAATAGGACAACGGAGGAGAAAGCAAAGGAGAGAAGTCGGAGAGTACCTGGAAGCAACGAAAAAAACGTCCTCATAGTGTCGAGCTTCACGACATTCGTCCAGGAATCTACGGGACGAAGTTTCCCTGCGGAGGACAGACTCGTGAAGGGGCAACCTGAATTGGCGACGCCCTCGACACGCTAAGTACTCAAAACCCACTCTCCCGAATGGTGAATCATTTTCTATTCTTTTCCCTCGATCCAGCCAGCCCCATCTTACCGAAGAAACCCCCCAAGTGATAGTGCGTCACCCTGATTCAAAGTGGTCTTGAGAAACGTTGACATATCATTCTTGCCAGGCATAAGTGCCATTAAAATATGTATCATAATTCTCCCGTTCTCGTCCCGTTGTATTGACGCTGGACTTTCCTTAAAATAGAACGTGGAGCCTGTAATAGTCATTTTGCGACAATTTAGTTGTTCTCTGCCGATTGCAGTATTTGTGACGTGAGAAATGGAAGACGTCAAGGGTCATTCTTCATGTATTTTGTTTCGCTGATGACTTATTTTCCATCTGTGTGTCGCTAGAACTCGTAATCAATCCATTCCTCATTTTTTTTAGGTTTAAGGTTACTTCATTATCATTCTTTAATTGCTCACCAGTATAAATTTGGTGTTTATTTAAAATCATTTATGTTTCACCCAGTCCTATCATACCATCCCTCATTAGATTTAAGAAATTTCCTGTTTATGTTTCATTCTTTTTGGGCAAATAGATTTTGTGTGAAATCTAACTGTTTTCAAACGAGTTTTCTTACCTCAATGCTGTGCATCGCGACCAAGTTCTGGACGATTCTTTATTTTTCTAAATATATTTCGTCTAACGTATTTTTACTAGAAGCATTCGATTTGGCTGTCTCATTCGGGACCACGCGTTGGTTTCGTTATTCAGTTTACCTCAATTTCCCACCATCCTTGGCCGTCACAGCCTGGCGTTCTCGTCAACGCTGTGCATCGCGTGTAAAATCGCGTCATTTTACTCCAGTTCTCCTCATGATCGTTGGCCCTAGAACCCACGTATTTTCTATCGGACATTGCTGATGTCCGTGTTTTAAGTGACAACCGCTGCCACGCACTAAGAGTTGGCTTGGTTCTGTTACAATATATATATATATATATATATATATATATATATATATATATATATATATATATATATATATATATAAACGACACTTACAAAAGAAAACTTGGACGTTTCGACGGTCAGGCCGTCATCATCGGCGGTAGAAGACTGAAGGATCTGCTCTATTCCCTTGGGAAGGAAAGGGAGGGGGGGGAATGGGTAGTGGTGGGGAGAGAGAGGTGGCTATTTGGCTATTATTTTCAGTGGACTAGGTTTAGCCCGGGCTTTTCGAATGCCCTTGTTACCCAAATATGAGAATACTCTCGAATTTTCACATCAAGATTCCCGGCGGATTCGGGAAGGGCTTCTATGATTTCTAGTGAGAAACAATCGTCAAATGTTTGGGAGTGGGAGGCGGTATGTTTGGGGATGGGATCAAGAAAAGTGGAGTTCTGGTGGCATGGCGGTGATTGTTCATGCGAATATTGAGAGGGGTGGTACATTTTCCCACATAGAAGGCAGGGCAGAAATTGCAGGAAAGGCGGTAGATGATGTTGCTGGTGGTACAATCGGCCGTAGACGAAGATCTTTTGAAGGAGGGGGAGGCGGAAGGGCGGAGGAGAGAGCAGCATTTGCACCTAGGGCGTTTGCAGGTTGAGGAAAGTGGTGGAGGGTTGGAGGTCTAGTGGATTTTAGAATGTCTCGCAGATTTGAGGGACGCTTATAGGAAAATTTGGGACATGAGGGTAGGAGGAGGGAAGTAGAGGTGTTGTTTTTAATGATCGGATACAGGTCTTTCAATATGTTTTTGATTCTGTGTGCTCCAGGGAAGAATGTGGTGTCAAGGTTAAGTTGGTCAGGTTGGTGGGTCTTGGTCCGAGGGGTATACTTAGCATACAATCGGCCGTAGACTAATAACCATCATCGATCTGCGATACCAGTGCTGAAGATGCATATAATTTGCCGAGCAATGCTTGGTCCCTCAGTACTTTACATTAAGGGTTAACAGTGAATTTACCTACACTTTTCGTGTGTAAAATTTAAATTACTATGAAGTGGTTACTTTTAATGGAGGGTAAATGTTCAATCGCTCCGATGCCCTATTTAGTTACATAAGAGCGGATATAAAGGTAGAAGGTTCGTGGACCCTTTTTCCGCATATTTATCTCGTCGTATTTTAGTCTTACGTAAAGTTAGTCTAGGAAACTCAGTGAAGTCCTATTAAATTAATTCCTTTTAATCTTCACTAACATTTCAGTTGTTCGTAGCCCCGCTTTCTTGCATGCTGTTCTTATCTCATTCTTTTTCATTGTGAAACCTGAGGTGGCAGGGAACTACCTAAATGTTTGTATTTCTCACGCTACAAAGATTAGTTCGAGTTGAGCCCTCTCCGCACTTATGAAACCAACACAACGGCTTCTAGACTGGAAATATCTCTCCACATATCGGTAATGCCTCTTCTGTCCTCACCGCATGCTTTAGGACCTTAGGTGGTTTTTTCATCGCGTTCCTAGAATTATTACAGCATGAGTCAATTTTCAGGCTGTAAAAATACCAACAGAAAATTTACAGTACATCAATCTTCTTGTAGCTCCGAAATTAGCACTTGGAATAACAAGCACCGAATCGGAAGAAGTGAATGTATCTATTGTATGGTGGTGTTGGTCGTATCACCTGTTAAGACGTAATAGTACGTCATGACTAATTACTCGTGAAATTAATAATCACGGCAAAACTTACGAATGCATATTTCTAAAGACAACTATTTCGCCACTTACTAAAAGGGGTAGATGTGGCTGATTCAGTAAACTTCAATTTCTGCCTGTCTATTCTCAGGTCTCGGGGTCGAAATCCGAAGTCGATGGAGGGTTTTTTTTGCGAAATTCCAATTCCTACTTAAGTTAAGTGCGAAGGGAACTTCTTCAGTGGTGCAGCACTGCAGGTGTCAGTGGGAAAGAAAGGCGCGGAATCATACGTGCTTTTCTTTCACAGTTCTGATCTTATCCTAACGGAGGCCCGTCTGAAATCATAAGAAGAAGATCACTCGATGCTCCGTTGTCTCAGGCGTAACTTTGTGGAATTTGCTTAGCATATTGAATGAAAAGCCGTAACTTCGTGATTCCACATATATTTATTGTAAACGACCCGGGTTCCGACGTAGCACGCCGGGTTACCTGATGATGACGTGCTACGTCGAAACCCGGGTCGTTTACAATAAATATATGTGGAATCACAAAGTTACGGCTTTTCATTCAATCACTCGATGCGTCCACCATGGCTAATCTGCGCTGTGAGCGGAATGACACTGAAAATTCCACGCGTCATAAAATTAGTACGACCATCGGTGAATTTGAGTCAGTTTTGGTGAAATGTCATAGGCTGTCATAAGTTATGCGGAATTCTCTTACTTGAAAAGTGAAAACACTCCCAGGCATTTTCATCATTTCTTGTCACCTGCTCTCCGTTGAACCCTTCGTTCTACAAGGAATGAATCGTGAAGTTATAAAGGTCAGCCATGTATCTGCGGCATAGTTGATCCCAAAACAAGACCAACGTATGATTTAAACTGGCATATATTTTTAAGGGATTGATAATAACTGATAGCAACAAAATATGATTATTCGACATTATAATTATCCATAAATTTGGAAACTGGAAAAGGAGCATTGGAAGTTTAACAATGAACAACTTCTGAGATATTTTTATCAGTCCCGGATAAATGGGTTTAATAACATTCTCGGCTGATTCACAGCAAAATAGTGCCACAAAGTGTAAGTTTTAACAAAAAACCTTTTTCACCTTCACAAAAAAACCGTTTGACCTTTAACAAAAAGGTTTCCATATCTGTAGTATGTACTCTCTAGTCAGGCGTAGGTAGGCACTCCTGCGTCCATTCAATTACTATCTAAAAAGCGCCCTCAATAATATGCCTATATGGGGAATGGGAGCGTTTTAATCGAGCTGATCGATTTCCTCTCTAATTAGAAAAAAATGGAAATTCAAAGAAAAACTGAAATTTATTGAAACAAAAAATAAAACGAGAAGTTTTATGGCTAGCTCAGTCCTGCCCGTCCTGCCTAAATTAAATTAGGAACAAGAACGCCTACGAGTCCGATGGTAGAAAAATATTTGTCGACAGGCCGTCGTCCATTGTACCTCTTACTTAGCAAGGCCCTTTGAATCACTTGAAGGACAACAACTAAACGCCAGGCGTGAATTTGGGAGGATATAACTGAGTCAATATTGCCCTTCCCAAAGTTTTTTGATATCTTAAGGAGCCAATTCTACCTGGAGAGCTTTATGGCCTGAGTCAAGAAAGAAAGATAAGGAAGTGAGCTTCGTGGACTCTCTTGTACTCCTTACCAAATTTTCTGGATCCATAAGGATATTCAAAACGCAGAATCAGTGACACAAAGATGATTAAATTGAAAGTAAGAGGCCAAGTGAGAAAACGAGAGCTGAAAATATTTTTTTATTTAAAACTTCGTCAAAATACCCGCAAGAAATACTATTTTAAGGCTATGCAATTAATTTGTAACATCAATGTTTTCAGTAATTTTTTCACTAATATTTCAACAGTGATCTAATATTAAAAATAATGAAATGGATAATGTAGTATGTTCTGCGTCATTCCATCTGTATTAATCACGGCTTATTGGTCTGCAGGGCATTCAAGCCAAAGCTCCGTGGTTCATTTGCTGGCCAGCCCGATTTTTGCCTGTTTTTCAATTTCTACGTAATTTCATCGCCGGATTTGCGGCAGGCATATGAATATCTTTAAATGACAAAGGAAATATAAATCATATTATTTCACCCTAATAAGATCTATCAGAGGCACTGACTGCCTGCTTTGAGCGTTCAGTTGCTAATCAACCTTTCTGTAATACAATATAAGCTCAGATGCCAAAAATTCACCTTTCGGATAATGGTACGTTGCTTAAAACCAGTGGGGTGCACATCCGAAATAAAGTCTAAGCGAATCTTGAGCGACCTGCCTCGACCTTGGCGGAGGAGTTGTGGGCGGGTACTCATTGCCACCGACTGACGAGGTCACTTTCACCAATAAAGATAAATGGGGTAGCATGGTGCAGGTTTGCTTTGTACAGTGTTTTGAGCGTGATATCATTGCGGAAAAAGTTCAATGAGTTTGACCTCATCCAAAAAGAAAAATACCTCATCTTTATAGTTACTCCAAAACATCAGCAACTTACTGCACTACTTTTGGAGATATTTGCCAAAAATTAATAGAAATATTTTCCATGAGATATGGAACGGCCTTGTACTCTGGAGAAACATGATTCGAAGATTGAAGGATTTCTAACTCCCATGTCGCGTCAAAAATGTAAAGGTGTGTAGCTTGCATGTTTTATTAATTATTTAAAAAAATGAAGTCATCGCTAACTGCAACAATTTGTCCAAAATCGCATGAAAACCTTCGGTCGTGAAGGCATTTTCTGCGCACGGCGTGAGTTCAATGCTAAATCCTCAGACAGTACATTTTGTTAGTTATTGAGAAGTTCCATCACACGAAATCTAATTTTTACGTCATTAATATTACTGTATTCACTTAATGCTTGTTACAACGATATGACTTTAAATTAAGATTGTAATGTCTGTAATAAGTATAGGGAAAAAATCTCGCTCAGACCGCTAAGTTCGCCACATTCGCCACTCGCTGAAACTCTCGCTCTCGATTAAGAAGAAAGGAGAAAGAAGGAATGTGGAATGACGTTACATTAGACTGCTTCTTAGGTGGTTGGAGCTATTTTTGTTCTTGTAAAAACTTGCGTGAAACTTTGCAAACGAGTGCTAATTAGTGATATCAATACATAAAAGTGAAAAAAGTGCATCATACCGATTTTATTTTTTTGGCAATTAAATGCTATTTTAACATGGCACATGACATATAGTTCGTAATCATTCGATTAAAAAAGTACATATCTTCTTCTAAACGCGAAATAACACAATTCTTATTATTATAATGGTTGCTAACAAATATTAAGGAGTCAAGTCGAGTCCAATATTCGAAAATAACATATTTCAATATAATTTTGCCTATATTGGTGGTTTTTCGGGTTTCCGACCGACTCTCCACTTCTGCCGACGTTTCGATGAACGAGTCGTTCATCATCTTCATGTCCTGAGGATGAGGAACGACTCGTTCATCGAAACAAGCGTCGGCAGAAGTGGAGAGTCGGTCAGAAACCCGAAAAACCACCAACATTGCCATACGCCGGGAAAGCCTTAGATCTAATTTTATCTAAATTTTGAATACAGTGCCTAAAACTTTAATCATAATATACTTTAATTAAGGAAAAAAAATTAAAATACATTTCTTATATCATTTCCATTACTGCCTGCATGGTGCGCTCCAGCGTATAAAAAGATGCACTGAGGTGAAATGTGGTCAAAGATTTTTTTTCAACTGGGAAAAATTATTAAAATGTGCTCTCAATGACCCACGATTACCGCTCCAGACACCTTAACAAAAAAGCGCCGAGGGATTCAGTAGCACATCCCATTCGATAGACGGAGTAGAGCCCTTGAAGAACTCTCTCTCTCTTTACATAGCGCACGCAAGTAGGGACCGGGAGATTCGAGATGATAAATCTCCGGCCTGCCGGGATTTCAAACCCGGGACCTCAGAATGGGAAGCCAGAGCTCTAAGCCACCGCACTAATCCGATCCCAAAGGAAGAAAAATCATTAAGGTGGTTCCACCGTAAAATGACTTAAATGTCATTTTATTCATATCCTGTCTACTTTTTGAAAAAGTTGTCCTCTATCTGATATGAACAACAAAATAATACCTTTCCACGCTATTTTATTCTATAATTGAACTTGAAATTGTATGGTGTTCAATGGGGGAATGAGAGAAACACGAGGAAAAATAGTATTTTTCCATAAAATACAAATGTCATTTTCGTGGAAAACTGTCTCTAAGAAGGAAATAATCCAGAGGAATTGAATAAAAATTTAATATAGGCATCTTACCACCTTATTATTTTAGTTATTAGGGAATTACTGCCGTAATTTAAGTCAAAATGCGGTAATTTGTAGGAAATGGCGCTGCATTCGGCGCCTAAGGCTGGAAAAAAGTGCTATTTAAAATACATTCGTGGAATAATCTGCAGATTTTGTTCCTTACTTTTGGGTTTTTATAGGTAACGCATTTCATCAGCGAAACCAGGATTTTTTTTGACAAAATATCAAAAATGTGGAATTTAGTATTTGTTTTGACTCACACAGTCGCGGCGGAACCTCCTTAACCCAGCACTCAAAGACTCGACGTTCACGTTTCCGGGTAGGTGTCCGAACTTGTTCGTGAAAAATCATCGTGAGATGCAGGCCCATACCCATACTAACTACGCAAAAGTCTCACTTCTATGGTGACGTAATTTACGTAAGCTTTTCTCGGAACTATGCCACGCCCAAGTTCCATCCTCAAGTTAGAACCACTCTTTCTTTACGTAATTGCTTACAAATATGCAATATAAAAGAAGGCTAAATGCAGTAGGTGTATGGGTTATCTGAGAAATGTTTGCGGTAAAAGTAGGAGGGGAGGAATAGGGTTACAAATGAGTTGATTATGAAAGCAGGTGGAATTGATGCTTCGGTAGTGGATGCGTTTGAAAAGAGCGTGTTTCATTAGTTTGGCGGCCATGTTGAGAGAATGGATGAGGGAGACAAATAACTAAACATGTACGTATATGATAGTGGAGTGAAAGGTGTGAGAGAGGAAAGGGTAGACCAAGAGAGCTATGGGTGCATGTGGTGGAAAAGAAAGCCTCTCAAGAGGATATGAATATTAAGAGTCTTATGAAGCGAAGAAGGAGAGCGTGTATAAAATAGCAGTGCAAGAACGTGTTAGAATTAAGGAGGTTTGAAAGAACAGGGCAGTAGTATGGAGGATGCAGTTGTTGTTAAAATTGAAGCCAGTTTTCTAGATATAAAGCCGAGAATCAACCTCTTTTGACACTGCCGAAAGGGAACGGAATGATGGCTTTGTATGCATAATATGTATTAATTATGAATTCATCTTATCATTTCTTTCCTCTTGTGAATAATAATGTAGCCTACGTATTTATTATTATTATATTATATTGGTATTTTTCATTCAAGTCCTTAAAACCAAACCCATTATCGGCCAGTTAAACACAGGCACGTAAACTGTTCCACCCGGGGCCATTTATCCTTTACCGCCTAAATCTACCTTTTGAAAATCTCATTCACTCGCCGAAAAGTAACGAAAACCGGGTTGTGAGAGATATATCTCCCCTGTGTAATACCAAATCTCTTGTTGTTTCAATTGTGGAACAATTCTCTTTTACTTTACTCCGATCGTTTAATTATTCGACCTTTAAAAAAATCCTCGCTGTGATCCCATCGTGACCTGCATTAGCCACGGCCCTTGACTTTAGAAATATTCCGAAACTCCGAAGTATATTGGGGAAAAATATTTTCCCCGTGGGACACCGGCCTTAGCAAGACCGAAATGGCATTAGAGCCAGCATTTTGGCCTGCGAGAAGTAATCGCTAAAAAGTGTAATTGTAGATAAATCTTCATAATTCGCGCCCTGCTAACGCTGCCCTTGTAGCTTGGGCAGCTTCAAAGTAGAGATCGGAAATCATCTTGAATTATCGGTAGTTACATTCTGATAAAATAGTGGATTTTTTTCATTTTAAAGCAAGAGAGTATTTTGTTTATTTAAGGCAGCATAAATCTGTATCAGTTAATAATCTCCTTTGGACGTTAAATAGACAGCAAATATAAAAAATGGAAACGAGCTTGTTGATCAGCGAGACCAGGAGAGCCAAGAGGAAAAGGAGACGCTACTACGTCTCTAGTCTCCAAGTTAATATTTTCAACAGCGTTTGTCAACTAAAATTGAATTAGAATGAATAATACGACCATATTTTTTAACTTTTTCGATTTTTTACACAAAAAATATTTTTGCTATCAAAGGAAACATTTGAAAACGATAGGCTTTTTTGTTAATCTGTCCGGTTTTATATCAAAAATTCGCGTTTGCAACCAATTAATACAAATGATTAGGTTTGGATTATAATTTATCTCGCCGACATCCGTATCCTCACAAAATCTGGTTGTCGGCTACGTCTAAACACCTTGTACCCATTCCAGCAGCGCGTGGAGCCAAGCGTTAGCGGCGGTCGCCTCTGTGGCAGGAGGCAATAATCTACATCTAGCCTTGTGTGAAGGCATTTCACTCCCTTTATCTATTCCTTTCCCTTCAACACAAATATTCTTTGGCGGATTTAGCAGCTACTCTAATAATTTGCAGGACAGAGCACCCAAATAGGAAAAGGACATTTGAATTCAAATCAAAGTGGCTCAATGCTATGTATGGAAGAATCATTATTATTATTTGATGGTAAACCTAAAACATGTTCACAATAGTATTGAACTATACAAACAGATAGGTTTTTCTGTCTTGATGAAGTTAATGGTTTGAGGCGTAACTTTATGGAACTCCTTCATGATTGAAAAGAAAAAACTTTGTTTAGTTCCACATAAAATAATTTTAATACGACCTAGGTTTCGTCGCTAACCTAGGTTCGACCTAGGTTTCGACCAACCCATCAAGTGGCGTAGGATTCCATTCTTGGGAAATATTTCTTCCGAAGTGAGTAAGCTGCTGCCCAAAGATAAGTTTAAACCGGCCTTTTACAACAAAAGAAATTTAAAAAACTTGATTAGTTTTACCAAAGACAAGGTAGACCCTTTAAATGCGAGTGGAGTGTATAGACTGACATGCGATGTACGCAAGAAAATTTACGTTGGGCAGACTGGGAGAAGTTTTAAAATCAGGGTAAAAGACCATGAGGCATGCTTTAGGAACAAAACTCATTTCTATCTTTTTGCCAAGCATTTGTTGGACCAAAACCACCACAGCAGTTTCAAACCGGAAATCCTCCACGTGGAAAAAAAGGGTGCCAAGTTGGACGCACTTGAACAGTTGGAAATTTTAAAACATGTAAAGAGTGACAAATGTATCATTTTAAATGATGTTCTGTTTCAATACCATTCCCCTCTGCTTAACCTTCCACTACCTGAAGTCCCCGTCAACCCTCCAAAACCTCCTCCTTCCCCCCACCTTGCCACACCATCGTGACTTTCGGTCGCACAACCTTTCCCCAACCCCCTCCTGACAACAGAAGCCTACACACTCCCCCCCCTCACCCCCACAGCGCCCTTCTTCCTCATTTTTCTCTCCTCCCTTTCCTTGCTCATCAAACTTCCTCCCCTTCCCCAGCCTAAACCTCTCAAACAACAGTAACCAACAGCCTCCCCCACTCTCCCCCAGCCCTACCCTCCCCCAGACCAACCTTCTCCCTCCTCTTCCAAACCTTCCCCCCCCCTTCCCCCCAGTGTACCTATGTATTGCGGAAAAATGTTTTGTAAACCACCTGATGATGTCGCCCAGCGACGAAACCTAGGTCGTATTAAAATTATTTTATGTGGAACTAAACAAAGTTTTTTTTCTTTTCAATCATTTTTCTGTCTTATTTAAGGCCGAGAACAAAGATTATTACTCCCCAATTGACTCGGTCATTCGCCACATCTAAGGGTCCAATAGCTGCGTTCGATGTGAACGGTATAATAGCAGAAATGAAGTAGGCTACGCCTTCCACGGATTATGCGCAACTTTCACATTATAAATGTAAATTGATCAGTTAGGTAATAAGATAATGATTCTGGAGTTGTACAAAGAGAATTCGGGCTGGAAGATTTCGAATTCAAATCTTTATAGCCTCACGGATCATTTACTCCAGTTGGAAAGGGAAGCTATCAGAATTGATGCATGTTTTGGCACTCCATTTCGAAGTAATTACTCAAATAACTCATCGGACAACAGTCGAACCCCGAACATAAAATATCCTTCTCAACCCTAATGAATTGTACAAAGAGAATATGAGGAGACTTTATTCGACCGAAATTAAATTGAAGGAGCTACTCACATCGTATGTTAATTAGGTAACATAGGATCATGGACTTACAATTAGATTATAAAGGACTTGACACTTCCCGGCTGCGGTGTCGCCGCTACTGTCGCCGCGAGGAAACTACGCATAGTTGGCAGGCCTAGGCTGTTAATTCCGTGAAATACGAAGGGATCTCATTGTTCCATTCTCATGAAATACGTCCACTTTCGAACCAACTTCTGACTTATTGTCAGAACAATTTAAAGCTACTGAATGCCTTCGTAGATCCGTCATAATTGCTTTACATCTTCGCTCATGAGTATCACCCCAATATAATTTTTTTCGCTTTTGACGCAAAGAAAAGTAACGATTTTTCACTTCTGGAATTCGCGCTCGTAGAAAGGCAAAAGGCGATTGGGGGCGTAAACGGCCAAATGAATTGAGTTTTGCATCATGTACTCTTAAATGTAAGTAATTTAACGAGAACAAATTACTCAGTTTACTCACTATCCATTCAACTATTCCCTGTTTACCGAAAAGAATGCTCGCTACTACGGCCCATTTGTTCTATTGGATATACTAGGATGTTAATTCCGTGAAATACGAACGGATCTCATTGTTCCATTCTCATGAAATACGTCCACTTTCGAACCAACTTCTGACTTATTGTCAAAACAATTTAAAGCTACTGAATGCCTTCGTAGATCCGTCATCCGTCTTTCGCCTTTCATGGAGTCCTCCTTTTCGCCCGCCCCTATTGTCTATCGCAGAAGAACAAGTAGGAGAGTAGCTCGTGAGAAGATCACTGCAAATTCAAAACATTTCCCAGCGGACATGAGGTAAACTGTCATTTTTATACATGCAGTCATTTGCACCAGTGTGCCGAATGCATGGGGATTCATATGGTATTACCCCACTCAATGTTTAGCCTTTTCCTCAATTGTTAATGCCATTAATGACCTTGGACTTTGGAATTCCTTCCACCGTAATTAGTTCCTAAATACCGATAGAAATGAATGACGGAGTGAGTAACAACAATCTTGTACAATACGACTGATGAGCCATAGATTAGCAAATGTCAGCTGAGTTTCCCCCTGTCGTCAATATAGGTATCAGGTATAATTCTTTCAAAGGGATTCAGTCTGTACTATAACAACTTTTGAATGAAAATGTCCAAGTTTTGATGAAAGAAAAATGAGAAATGCGTAGAACAGTTTGTTTTTCTTCTACGGTCGCGACTATCAGATCTACTTGATTTGCACTTGCTGTGGACTATGTCGATACATACATATATAGAACCAACCAAACGAGGCCCTATTGGAGTGAGGATGAGTGTGTATGAGATATTGGACCAACATTTTTCGGAATGTAGATATATGAGGGAATTTCGTCGGATTGAAAGGAAGACGAATGAAGAGGCTTGGCTTGAGAGGGGAGAAAAGGAAATTACAGGAGGCGACATATTAGAGTCTAGGGGATCCATAAAATCTAATATCGAAGGTAGAATAACAAGAAATTGGAGACGAGGCAGGATTGGAAGGTTAGACGAAGAGAGGAGGGAAGTATGATGTGTTGAAAAGAGAAACAGCGTGAGAGGAGATAAGAGACACTTAAGGATGGAACAACAGAGTCGATAAGAAACTACACTCTACAATCGGTAGGATATTGATAAATGTGTCTCGAAGATTCATGTTCCCATGTATGCTCTACGAAACATCAATTATTTTAAAAATCCCAATGTCGCATCGTTACGTTTTCATATTACCACGTTGTTCTGGGCCAATATCATTATTAGTTAATCTCACCGAGATGATAATTCTAGAATAAACATCCTTCCCCACTACTGTTTCACTATCTCATAAAATAGGCGTGTCCGTATTTTTACTTGAGTCCGCATTTATGAAAGAGCACCCAATCTGTTGATTCTATCCCAATCTACATTTACACGGAAGACGAATTCGCCACGAAGAAAAATCATTAGACATCGATCAAGTCAAATGATTTTTTTCATGGCGGATTTCACCGTCTTCGGTGTATATCTTCGCACCCGTGCGCGTGACTGCGTACAACGTCATTTGTTTAATGCAACGGTTGAAAAATTGTCTTAGATTGTTTGGCAAGGTTGTGAACGAGGTAAGCGGTAAGTACGGGGAATTCTTTCTCGGGTTATATATATTTCAGGGTTTTAATTTCATTCATTAAGCTCAATGAAAAGTCAGTACGTTTGTATCAGCTCCTATTTTTACTTAGCAATGATGATAAATATACGTTGAAGAAGTGAAATGCGGATTTGGTGATCATCTTTTAACGATTTCCATCAGATCTTTCTTGAAATGTGAATGATCTTATGTTTTTTTTAAGTTGAATTTTATTTTTAATGCATTATTTTAAATGAAGAACAATGAGGGTATTCACAAAATTTATTTTCGTATGACGCCATTTATTACCTGACATAACATAAATTTCCTCTACAATTACCAGCTTCTCCTGGCTACAAGCGATTGGAAAGTAATTACCTCTGAGGTGAGCCGTTTTTTCTAGACACGAAATTTTTTTATCACAGCAATTCACAAAACATTGATGAGAAATATACGAGATGGACACACCCTCTCCGGAAGCCTCCTTGGATCACACCATGAAATACAACAGCAATAAAGAATGTAACATGGAAAGTCCACTACATTTATGGAAATCTCACTGTCGGGAAAAACACTGAAGAAGTTCCCACGGTTTCTCGGCTAAAATCTAAATTCAAACCTGAAAAACTTATTGAAAAAAGGGAAGAGATTTGATTGAGAATGGAACGGTTTGTATTATTATGAAATTATTATTATTTACAGTATTATTTTCTATGTATATTTTAAATTATCCTTCCGCACTCACTGATGTGAGTATTGGGTTGCATGCCCGTATTGCTGGGTTGAAATCACATTTATAATCAATCAGTCTTGAAAGTTTACACACAATAAAATTATGTATCACGCATCTGAATCGATCCATTTTCCATAAAACGTCGTTCATTCTAAAAAATAACCCTAACCCTTACACGATGATCACTCTGACTTTGAAATTCTATCATCGGATTTAAACATTCAAGTCACTGTAGGTCTTTTTTAGAGTAGAGAGAAGGCCAGAGTGTAGTGCTTATACTGGGTCGATAAATAAAGGGGTAAATTCTAAAGTTTTTAGTAACAAAAGTTCCTCCAGAAATCAGAATAGATTAATAGAAAGGAAAAGCAGCGTGTCAGGCTCAGCATCACTAATTTCCAATAAAACATTTAGTACCTTTAAGCATGGGAAACGTCAGCTGCGTCATAATGTCAATGGAAGGAAAGGTAGTAGGTCAGTTGGTGAGACAAAAACGGGAAATCAGAGGTCAGTAGATTCAAGTCATTTAAAAAGTGAGATAAAAAATTCTGCAGTGCCCGGAAGTAGGAATACAGGGCCTAAAAATAAATTAATCGGAAAGAGCGAATCGAAAATACTCCCAAATTGCAATAATATTAGTGATGAAGTAATAGTCGTGGCAGTAATTAATTGCCGTAGTTTAAGAAATAAGATTCCTGAATTCCACCATTTAATTCATAGTACGAAGTGTAACGTCATTATAGGAACAGAAAGTTGGCTTACAGATGATGATTCAGACAGTGAAGTCTTCCCAAAATCTTTCACCGTTTATAGGAAAGATAGAGTTAACCGAGCTGGAGGCGGAGTATTTGTAGCTGTAAAGAATTCAATTGTCAGCCAAGCGGAAACCTTACCGGAGACCAGCGTTGAATCTGTGTGGTGTTCAATTAAATGTCCTAAATCGAAAACTATATTTGTATGCTCGTACTATAGACCACCAAACACAGATATAACATCAATTTTAGATTTTGAAACCCAAATAAACAGCATAGTATCCAAATATCCTGATAGAAATCTGATATTAGGCGGAGATTTCAACTTACCCTCTATAGATTGGAAGACCTATAGCTTCATACCCGGTGGGAGAGATAGAGTCATCTGCGAGGCGTTACTGCACGCTTTTTCATCAAACGCATTGCTTCAAATAGCTTCCGCTCCTAACAGAGGAGAAAATATTCTTGATTTGTTAGCGACAAATATACCACATCAGGTAATAAATGTGAGCACCGTCGAGGGAATCAGTGATCATAGGGCAGTAACAGCTAAGTTTTCTTTAAATATCGCAAAAAGTTTTAAACGAGAACGAAAAGTTTTCATATTTAAAAGGGCTGATTTTGATGGGTTCAAGACTAATCTGAAAAATGCTTTTCCCGTGTTTCAAAAATCAGTAATGGAGTTAAATGTAGAAGGGACTTGGAAAGTTTTTCTTTCGCTCATAAATTCAGGAATCAAAAGATATATCCCTAGTAAAATAAAAAAAGAAGGTAGCGAACCGAGATGGTATGACGCGGAAGTCAGAAAATCGTGAAGGCGACAGAGAGCGTGCCATGCTAAGATGAAAAAAATCATTCATGATGTGTCTCCTAGTGATCGAGAGTTAATAATTAATAAATATAAGTTGTCTAAAGCCGCTACAAAGGAAGCGTTCAGAAATGCATTCACGAATTTTAAAAGGAAAACACTTGTAGAGCAGTTACGGGATGACCCAAAAGCATTTTGGTCCTATGTTAGGGAAGTTCAAGGTAAAAGATCTACCGTTTGTTCGCTAAGAAACGATAATGGAGATGTGTTAACAAACAGTTCCGATAAAGCCAATTTATTAAATTCCTACTTCAAGAGCGTGTTCACCGAGTCATCTGAGAATTCATCCGTGGCGGTTGATAATCACTGCATACGAAAGATGCCTCCCCTTGATATTAGTGCTCACGGAATAGAAATTTTATTGAAATTGCTCAGTCCAAATAAGTCACCTGGTCCAGACGAAATCCCTTCTCGCGTGTATAAAGAACTAGCGTCAGAAATTGCCCCCTACTTGCAGCTAATATTCACAAAATCCATAAAGCAACACGGAGTACCAAATGACTGGAAAATTGCCAATGTAACGCCCATATTCAAAAGTGGAGACAAGGAACAGCCATGTAATTACAGACCGATATCTTTAACGTCCATTTCATGCAAAATCCTTGAACACATTGTTGTCAGCTCAGTAATGAAACACCTAGACACGCATAACTTGTTAATGAGAACTCAACACGGATTCAGGAAAGGTAGATCATGCGAAACTCAGTTAGCGCTGTTTGCCCACGATATTTTAGTCTCCGGAGAGGACAACATTCCAGTGGACGCGATTTTTCTTGATTTCAAAAAAGCATTTGATAAAGTGCCCCACGATAAGTTATTAGTAAAACTAAAATCATACGGCCTAGACGATGATGTAATTTCCTGGATCAGAGAACTTTTGAGCGATCGCGTGCAAAGAGTAGTATTAGACGGCGTAGCCTCCAACGAAGTTAGAGTCACATCTGGCGTCCCTCAGGGTAGTGTCATAGGCCCACTCCTCTTCCTACTCTATATCAACGATATTGGTGACATAATAGACAGTAAACTTCGATTATTTGCAGACGACGCTGTAGTATACAGGGAAATCCGTAGCAGTGAAGATAAGGATAAACTAACAAACGACCTTACTGCAATCCAAGCATGGTGCGATGCGTGGCAGCTAGAGTTAAATTTGAAAAAATGCGTAGTAATGAAATTCTGGGGGAAAAATAACTCCCCACAACAGAGCTATTTCATTCAGGATACCCAATTAGAAACGGTAGAATCCGTAAAATATCTCGGAGTTAGGCTCAATAATGATCTATCGTGGAATAAACATATTCGGGAAATAACAGGCCAAGCTAATCGTAAATTGGGATTTGTTAAAAGAATTCTAGGCAAGTGCGACGACAAAGTGAGAGAAATAAGCTACTTCTCCCTCGTTAGACCCCATTTAGAATATGCTTCCAGTGTTTGGGATCCTCATGAAACAGGCTTAAAAACAGAGTTAGAACGTGTACAGAGAAGAGCAGCCAGGTACGTGAAAAGCCGTTACGATAGTCTTGTTAGTGTTACTGACCTCTTAGAACAACTCGGATGGGAATCACTGTCAGACCGTAGATTGAAAACAAGACTAAATCTATTATGTAAATTCAAGAGTAGTTTATTTTCCGACGAAGTTGATCATATTTTACGACCGCCAACGTACTATGGTAGATTAGATCATAAAAATAAAATAAGAGAGATAGACTGTAGAACAGATAGATTCAAAATGTCGTTTTTTCCGCGAGCGATAAGAGACTATAACGGCTGTGTAAGGACTTAGAAATAGATTAGTTGACTGGTAGTGTAGCTTACTAACTTATGTATTTCTTAAAGCATGTTTGCGGTGTTTTATGGTGATTCTAACAGCATGTTTTGCATGTTCTAGCTTCATAGGCAGATTGCCCTCTTAAGTAGCATGTAGAAAATTATGTGTCATCGTACATGTGTGGCGTGCATGTGGGGATTCTCTTGCATGCTGTATGATGGTTTTTAGTTAATGATGGAATTGGTTAGTATCCTTAATATTCATGACCGTGCGGTGTGCATGTGGCGGTCCGCTTGCATGCTGCATTTTGGTGACTTGTCACCCCCTGCCAAACACCCTAGAGGTGGCTCGCAGGGTAATATGTAGATGTAGATGTAGATGAAACAGCGTTACACAGATGTTAAACGAATTAGGCTGGGAGCCGCTAGAGACTCGGAGGCTGCGCGCTAGGCTTAGATTGCTTGAGCAATTAAGAATAGATATCTTTCAGAGCGACACGGAGAACATCATATTAGAACCCCACTATATTTCCAGGTCAGAAAGAAACGATAAATTAAGAGAGATATTTTGCCGAACGGATAGGTATGGGAATTCGTTTTTCCCCCGGACAATAAGGGACTTTAATAAATGCTAGGCGTAATTTCATTAGAGCGTTTCCTTTGTTGTATGTAAACGGCTGGTGTTCTAATACCCCCCGCCACACGCCTATTGAGGCGGCTTGCGGGGTAGTATGTAGATACAGATAGATAATAATGTAGCATAAGATATAGCATTTGAGATACACACCTCCCGAGAAAGTGCCACCAAGCTGCGTATATCATCGATATTAATGCATTGATAAAACGAATGTATTTCCTGAGAGTTTTTAGACAGTAAGATAGTTCTTAAGTCGGGCCAAAGGAACCTCAGTAAAATAGGATGAAAATGAAGTACGTAGGAAGATCGCTTCAAAGATCAATGAGGATGAAATGATCCCCAGCCCCTTTCAAATCTCACTGAAATCGATTAAAAAGCTGAGGGCTGAGATGTGGCATTCTTCGAGAGCAGACTTTATTAAGTGATTAAGAGATGATTGCAAGAAGTGACGGAAAAGGCCTACGACGTGCATATAATGCGTAGAGGGTTCATTCGTGTGAGGATATTCGTGGGTTGGGAGCAAGCGCGGAGAGCCATCGAGTGTGACGCATCCAAAACGCGAAGTTTTTGGCCATGAGCCCAGGAAAAAAAATGGAATGCTCTCGCTTCAGTGTGATTCTAAAAAACCTCATTCGGTTCAGTTGGGTCCCGACTTTTCTTGTGTGATTTTCAAGTGGGAGTTACTGCGTCTCTAAAACGACAGCCACGGCAACAGATATCACACGAATTTAAAACTCATTATTAAAAATTGAACTTTTTTCTCCGAAAATTCATAAAGAATGTTCCATAACCATTTCTGATGCTGGTTGTATGAACTTCAATTTTCTTTAAATGTAGCATGTCTCGTTTTTTTCCAACATAAATAAATGAATTTTTAGTTTAACTAGCATAACTTGTACAAACGCAAATGCTTTAAAATACTCCAAAGCCTACTATAGCACGGCACGTATATTTCCAGCCATCGTCAAAAGTAGAAGTAGCATTCAATAATGGACTGAATTATTTAAACCAGCATCCAAGAAAAGAGAAAATTCACCGAAAAACGCGTGCCATGGAAATTTGCTGTTAACCTGTTTGATTGCTGGGAGAAGTATGACAAAAAAGGTAAGTGGGATACAAAGTTAAAAAAGTTATAACAGAGGTATATGAACATAGAATGTTAAGCTCATTTTGAAGGTTTTAAAAGCATAAACGATATGTGAGCATTCCATCCTCTGCAGAATGCGTTCTCCTATTTCAGCGCACACGCCATCCTTGCGAAATGAAATCTAAACACGGTATTCTCTAACTCGGTAAATTCACGGTAAACTCTAACTTTCATTGCTATCCGTTTTCAATGCCCAGAGACAGATATTATAAACGGTACTGATGTTATCGAGGTAGCATAGGAAAACGAGAATGAATTTTCATACTTTCGTTTCTTCGACTCAGGATTTTGCCCTCATGTCAATCCTAATCGGAAATATTCTCTGAGACAAAAGCCATTCAAGTCGCGTGCCAGAAATTTTAGAAATTCTAGGGCGACAAACTCAGATAGATAGATAGAATTGTAAGAGTTGATAAATTACAGGAACGAGTGATATCTACTCAATGACTTGAGAGTCGTCTAGGATGGAGGTGAGACAATAAAGGCAACAGGACTGTGGGTTATTTTGTATTCTATTAAGGGATGCAGAAGTGGGTTGTTGATTAGATTTTTATGATTAGTTGGGATGGTTAGTTTATGTTTCCCTCTGCAATTATTGCGGATAGCGAGAGGGAAATAGCTCATTGAGCTGCCTAACATACGCGGTTAGGTGAGAGGAGAATACAGCGGAGGGCCTCTGGAAACCTATATTCGGACTAATGACAATTCTTAAGGAGATCTTTAAAAATCAGTACCATGATTGGCATGTGCGTTGCGAGTATGAATGTAAAACTTACACTCTCGTAATTACTAAGGAGTAACTTAATTAAAACTTGTACTTGGAGCATCCTCTTATATGGTAGTGAAACATAGAATGTAATAGCTACACAGCAAAAAATATTAGAAGCAATCGAAATGTAGTGTTCTCGAAGTATGTTAAAGATCAAACTGATGGTGAAAATCAATAATGCAAAAGTCCAAACAAGAGTTGGAGAGGAAATAAGTCAAGATGCATACTCCGCATGGTAGAAGATACAAATATTTTGATCCTTTCTGCGACAAAATAGCCTCTGATGATGATGAGCTTATATATAATTAATTGTCATATGGCATTCTTGCGAGAGGCTGGTTCCATGTCATGACCACTGTCTACATCTCCAGGGCCATTTTGTAGCCTCTTCACTCAACGTCGTCTATCAGTTCCATAATTCTCCCTCCTCTTCCCTTTTCTCTCCTCCTCTGCCGTTCGTTCAACTGCTATTGCAGTCATCCCTTTTCCTCTTAATCGTCAACCGGTCCCAATTTCCTTTCTCTTTTGAACCATCTTCAGTGTTTTTGTCTTAACTCTTTTAGGCACTTCGACATTGTAACTAACTCTCTTTGTCAGTGTTTTATTTTCTCAAGTCTACTCCTCTTAGGCCTCAATGCTTTCCGTCTCTCTCCTTCCCGAGGTTCGTGAGTCATTGTCGTAATTTTTTGCGAATGCTATTCATTTCTCTCCTCCTCTATCCTCAATATTTACACCACTCTTCCAATTCTCAATGAATTGATAGTGCGAAGTGGGAATTATTCGTCTGACGTCGGCAGTAAACTAGAACGAGCTACATTTCACCACCGCTTTGCCATCACTCCTTGAGCTAAAACCATTCTGCATTTTCTAATGACCTTGTGACGCTCTGTACCTATTCGACCAGAAAAATTTTTCAAGCTTTCGTTTCTTTTCATTTGTTCCCCACAAATATTAATGCACAGACTGCCTAATGCTCAAGATGTACTCCAGTTAGGTCTGATCTCTTTTGAAGTCACTTTTAGGTTTTCAATCGCGAATATTAGTCCCCTTCGTGGCGCCAAAACGGGACTATTGGTTGAAGGAATCAGAGGGTATATACAAGGTTGAAGGAATCACAGATTACAAGGTATGTAATGCGGTCAGGTTAGTTGACATCGAACCTAATAAAGCGGTCTGCCGATCCTGAATCAGGGGAAAATAATTTTCCACTAGACATAATGTGCAATGTTTGCTTTTGTTCTCTAATCAAAACAAATTGAAATGCGATACACATAATCCCCATTGAGCGGGACATAAACTCGGATCCCACATATATCGCGCCCACGAGTGCTTTGCTCAATGCCGCCGAGTAAAGGCTGATCATTTTTCCTCTCTGAGGAATTTCCGCAGTAAACGTGCGCTAGCGGATGACGCCGCAACAGGTAGTTTTACCGCGGCTAGTTCGCGGTATTCTTAAAAACATTTGCGATACACATGTTCCTGAGCGCAAAACTAAGATATGCCTCTTATGCAGAGCACTTATGCCTCAACAACGAGTCGAGGAGACTTTATCTGCACGAGAGGCAGCGAGAATCTCGGGATTAGTCAGTCATCTTCTGAGTCTCACGCTATGACGCGGTTCTCACCAGTATCTACTGGTAAGGATGATTGTGGCAGGCAGCCCAGCACGAAAGCTGGTGGGGGCGCCCATTTTGAAGGACGTGGAAGGCTATGTTGCGATAATTCTTGCCCAATGAGACATGGGCGGTGAACCTGAGGCACAACGAGGGTCGGAATGATATTCTAATTCCGATGTAACTCCTCGGAAAGGCACCGAAAAAATATCTATAACTGTGGAAATCTTCTGTTATTTTCCTAATTCTGTCGCCAGGTCAATACATTAATTTTCATCCACGAGATGGTACATATTTCAATCTTTGTGACTATGAAATAATATTTTGCATGCATTCTCCATTCTACTTACGACACGCAAGGATGAATTATTCGCCAATCCTCCATGTTAACAACTTAATTTTTATTCGCTAGATATCGTGTGAAATTGCCTTCATTCCTTTCCCACATCAATTGCGAGTACTAATCCGCTACTCCAGACGAAGGGCAGACATTTGAGAGCAAAAATAGCTTTGTTCGTATTGAAATGAATTAAAAGTTCCGTAGTATATGGTGATCGGGTTGATTTAGTGTCGTCAGCATCTACTTACTTCCCATCACGAGGACCTTCGAAATCCATCAGCGGCAGATATTCTTCACGGGAATCCCTGTGCCTATACTTGGGTGACATGTTGAGAGCACTACAAGTCCATCGGATCTCTGAGGTTCAACTGAGGATCCCTTTCGCGAAGACCACTTATAATGCCGACACCTGAAATCTCCCCACCCTTCCGCAGATAATCACTCCACGGTGAAAATGACCTCCGTTGTTGGTTGCCTCCGAAAAATAATCAGCCTCCGTATTATTCCAAATTTTTTCCCAAACTGCCCATCTCCCTTATTACTCCAACATTTTCTTTCAATAGAACTATAACGATTATCTTTTTGGCGAAAATTTGTAGCCACATAAAAGCACTTAATAGCCGTGTCCGAAACCCTTGTGATCAGGAGTGGGTACATTTGATCGTAACCCGTGGGAGTATCCATCAAATGTATTATTAATTCTTCGTCTTGCCTCATTACTGGCCTTACGTAATATGTATGTCATAATATACCCTAATAGCCGCACTTCCTCTGGCCACCGTGATATATAATTTCAACTCTCTTCTTAAGTGTGCGATATTCACCGTGATATAAATCTCGTTTGCGCCTCGACTGATTTTTTTGGGCCCAAATCCCCAAATTTCGCGACCGCGGGGACTACTCGTTCAATACATTCACGCTTATTCACGACTTTTTAAGGTCTAAAATCGCCATTTTTACGTTTTTCATGATCATTTCAAAATCATATTTTATTTGTAGACCATGATAATTAATGAATTGATGGAAATATGTGGTCGTTGAATCATTTACGTCCCAATAAGGCAACGCTATTTTGAACTTAGAATTTTACGTTTTTTAAAAGTATGTTTTCTTTATCAATCTAATCAAATCGTTATGTGATTGAGTGAATTCAATGCATCCAACGCCAACTAAAAACTTGTATATATAGGAATTTTTTTTATCTTTACGTCCTTCTCAACATATATCTTAACGTTGGATAGAATCTCAAGTATTCGTCAAGTGAATGCCAAGAAAAGCCAATAGGAGCAGATTTAAATAGTTAGAAACAGCAAACAGTGTAAAATTCATAGTAGGCCGCCTAGACTTATTCCTAGGACGAAATAAAACAGACTTTTGTGTACAAGTATGCCATATCAATATCTGATCAAGCAATAAAGGGGGCACCTATACCAAAATTGAAGGCCTACACACGAAATTCTCAGCTAATACACAGTATTATCAAATTTTAGTCTAATTCCGTGTTTTTACGGTCAAATGGCCCGTACCTGCTTTATCCCGTTCTCACTAGGTACACGACATATTATGCCACAATGTATTTGCATTCGTGCACATGGCGTAGCAGTCCAAAAGGTTAAAAAGCCACTTTTTCATACACTGGAGTGTTTCTCTTCGATTGAATTCCAAGCAGTTGGTTTTGATGATCAGTGTCACCCACCCACTTGGAGACATGTGCGCAATGCACAGAGAATTAAATACTTCTCCTGGACAAGGAGTCGAACCCATATTAGCGCCGAGTGCTTGAAGCAATTAATCTTCCCAAGCGTTCTCTTCCATTGTCAATATCCTGGAAGCCATTTATGCTATAAATTTCCTTTCTCGAGCTCATTATTTTTATCGGTTCGCACTCGATTTTATGTCATCATATTTTTTCGGTATTCCCACTTTTGCGGTAAGGTAAAGCGAGGAGAGATTGCGCGGTAGGAGAGTTTGCGCATATGTAAATTCAAGTAGAAGGGGTAATATGCACGTGCCGCGGCGTTGGCAACAGTAAGCACACTACTTTTAGAGATATCAGCTGAATTCACGTGTCGATGCAAGTGGTTGGCTGTGTTTTATTGCCTAGTGTCTGCTTGATCCCTAGACGGCAAGTGCCTGAATTTTCAAGTACATTTTTTATATTTTCGTGATAAATGTTTTTCCTCCTAAATATTGCCAACTAAGTCATTTTTCAAGTTCATTCTTTGTTAATGATAGTATTTCAGGTCATAAAGAGTCACTTTGGACATTTCCAAGCCAGCCCAGAGGGTGCGCAATCTCTCCTCCCCAATAAGGAGAGTTCGCGCAGGCGCTAGTTAGGAGAGTTTGCGCAGGATATTCAACTGATTCAAAGGAAGGAAGGATTTTAAAAATCTGTTCAATATGTCCTTTTGCCATGTCCTTAACCCTTAAGACTGCTTATCTAGTCAACTTGCTGGCTCCATTGGAGTAAACAATTAATTCCCTCAGGGCAATTTCATAAAAAAGGGAACTTTTTCGTATTAATGATGATTTCTCAAATGTTTTGCGCTGAAAAAATTTATAGGATTATCAGACGGATGTTTAAGAAATGACAATGTACAAAGTCCATACAGGCTTTCTACGAGAAATCTCACCGTTTAGGCTGCACTATAAAATGCATGCACTTGATGTACTCATTATTAGCCATTAGGAAGGCAACCTCATATCAATAGGCAGAAACCGCTTTCTTCACCTCTTCACCCTGCGATGTGAATATCTGAGTGGTTGGTACCTATGTACAAACCCATTGAACAGAGAATATGTATTTCATGACGCTATTCATTTCGTTATCATTGTCCTTACTTCCACTCACCACCCTTCCTATTGTATTTCTGATAAATATGTCAAGAAATTCAACATTGTATTCTTGAAAAAGACGCCACTACGTCGTGAGTCGACGTGAGTGAAAATCTCTGATTCCACCGAGTAGACCCTGAAGCTTTAGATTACGTCCAATCCTATCCTCTTCCTCTCTTTAATTGTATGTCTAAAACACGAGGGAAATATCAGTCGAAATGCCCTGCCAACTCGTTTAGACCGGTTTATATAGGTTTAGACCGGATGTGACTTTATAGTCTCCGCTTCCTCAACTTAAGAATATTCCGCATAAACCATTACGATGACGCTTGCGTACTCAGCGGATCTGACGTACCTGTTATGTACTACAGCGGTCAAGTAAATTAACAAACAACGGAATGGAATGTTTCGTCCAACAATGCAATGGTAAGATTCCATTTTACTGGACTGCTTTCTCCCTTGAAGCAGCCAAATGCGAATATGTCCTGAAATCATTATGATCATCTCAGATATTCTATCAACGTTTGTAGGGCGTGAGATAGTTCTTAATTAGCTCCCCGCTCCCAAATCACCATGCCATTACTTGATCTGTCGTGAGAAATGCGCGAAAATAAAGCTTATGGTAAAACCACGTTCTTGGTTTCAATGGATAGACTTATGTTTTCGTGGAGAAAATAAATTATTTTCCTCCTCAGCAAAAACTGTTTACCATATGTTTACTTTAGAGTACTAATAGGTACTCGGATTTCACACGGATAGAAAATATGCTATGCTGATTTTTTAATACTGGGAACCTTGACGATTTCTGACGAAATTACCAATGAAATGATAAATTAAAATTACAATGTTTTCATTTGTGGACTACATTAGAAGATCTCTGAATGCGAGAGAACATGCATGTCTCCACATTTCTCCGGGCAATATTTTGGAAGTACATACGCTCAACACTGAGACAGTTCTATGCTCCTGTCGATAAGGTGAACATTTTCCGGGAAGCAAAGAGCGTAGGTTGAAAAAATAACCCGGGAGAAAAAAATGAAGAATCTCTTTCGTTAATTGTCTGGTGAGCGGAGAGGGAACTGCATGTTACGGAAGACGATGACGCAATCGCCCAGTAATTTATTTCCGGATTGCAGGTACTTCCTTGTCACCAAGCTCGTTCGATATATTTACAGGATTTTTTCAAGGATTCACCAATGTCACGCCCGTCCATGCTAGAAAATACTTAATGGGTGGGTAATCATTTTCCTCACGAAAGAAGAAAAGCGCGAAGCGTCAACGTTAATTGGTTCTTTTTTTTCCCGAGAGCAGGCATTACCGCGTGCCGGAGGTCAACCGTCTTTCGTCCTCACGCATGAGAGCTTGACTTGGAAGCCATGCTGAAAATTAACTCAGTCCGGTAATTTTTTTTTTATTTACGGCGTTAGTTCAATGTGTAAAAGCCAGGCTCTTCCCCTCTCCTTATGTCAGCCGAAGACATGAAGTGACTGCGAATGTTTCGAAAAAGTCGAGAAGATTAAAAACGAAAATTCTCAAATTCTCACGCGGTCAGAAACCGAGGAAAATGATTATTTGACAGTGGCAGGCTTCACTTCGTAAATTTTATTACGTTTGTGTTCATCTCTATGCGTAAAACACTTAGGTAGTATTTTTCTACAAAATTTTATTTGTACAACGCGTTTCACCGGTTTCCGTAAATCGCTGGAACGCGATATAAAAACATTAATAAAATATTAATAAAATTTTCATATAAAAACATTGTAGAAAAGTCCTGAATACCTTAATTGATCATGAATACAAACAAGGAAATGGTATTGGCGTGCTCTTTCATGAATATTCGTAGCTCCACTTCAGTTCAATGAATTAGGTACTGTTTTGTAGGATCCATTTGTGCAATCAAGAATTTGTGCGTAGTTATGAAAATATGTTCCATGAGAATGAATAGAGGAAGTACGGAGAGAAGAGTAGAAGTACACCCGGTGTCATCACGAGACAACTCTCAAACGAAAGACGCCAATGGGTTCACAGTTTTGTCCCATAAGATGGACGGAAAACTTCGAAAAACCTCTGCCACTGCCGGTGTTCGAGTCTGGACTTACAGTATAAGTCAATAGTATAGCCACCGCACCAAACCGATTCCCTTGATTATGAGTGTCTTAAAATATATTATTATTAGGTGGTCTGCCGGTTAAGGTAGGCTTTAAATGGAATGGATTAACAATCATCTAGAATTGTAGGGTCCCAGCCACCAATAATATTTAATTCTTCATCTCAACATACGCCCTTCCCTTCTTCATCCCGTCCATAAAACCTATTCTCTTCCTTCCCCTTCCCCGCTTACCCAACATCCTTCCCTCTATCACGGCCTTCAGCAAACCATCACCCCTCATTACCCCTTCCAGCCACCTACCCTGTCTTCCCCTAATCTCATCCACAAGTTTCCTCTCCTCACCCACCAAGTCAAGCACTTCCTCGTTTGTCTTCCTTTCCGTCCAACGCACCTTCTCCATCCTCCCCCACACCCACATCTCGAAAGCCTTCAGCCTATTTTCGTCCTCCTTTCTCTGATTCCAAGTTTCTGCCCCATACAACGCCACACTCCATATTAAGATCTTCACCAGCCTCTTCTTTATATCCTAACCCAGGGTCTCCGTAATCAGCTCCCTTCTTTTACTGAAAGCTAGGAATTATTATTAGGAGAAGGTAAAGGGTTAGGTATACATTTCAAATATACCAAGCCAGGGTACCTACTCATGGCAAAGAAACTACATATACACCAATGGGATGAAATTTGCCATGAAAAATTCTTTTGAATTGACCGGGATTCGAACCCAGATCCCCCCATTCGCCACTCAGATGCGTTAGCCAGTTATACCAGCCATATATACTAGATATGGTACGCGTATTCTCCCGCACAGGTGCAAAGATGTACACCAAGAGATGAAATTCACATAGAAAAACATCATTTTACTAGACCGGGACTCGAACCCAGATTGTTACACAAATCCCAGCTTGGTGTTGTAACCGTCAACTGTGGATTGTAATACCAAGCTGGGATTTGTGTAAAAATCTGGGTTCGAGTCCCGGTCTAGTAAAATGATGTTTTAGTATGTGAATTTCATCCCTTGGTGTACATCTTTGCACCTGTGCGGGCGAATACGCGTACCATATCATTTGCGCATTCTGCAGTGATTTGGAAGAGGTCATAAAAGTTTGTGAGGACTGAGAATCAGCCCCAAGCAAACAAAGGGGTAGAGGACCTGGATTTGGACATTATGGTCGCGGGTTGTAATCCGAGTAAATCTCTTGGGCACTCACAACTAAAACCCGCGCGGTGTGTATTAATGGACACTAGAACTTCGTGGGAAACCGGTAGTTAAATAGGAAAAGGAGCTGGATCCCCATTCATTGTGAGAGCTAAAATCAAACGCCTCTGCGCATAGGTATGGTATAACCACAGAGTAAAGATATACAACCTATATATACACCTCAAGTCTACGCATATCCTCCAATCGCAATGACCAAGTTTCCGACCCATATAGCTCCACGCTCCATATTAAAGTTTTCACCAGCCTCTTCTTGACGTCTCTTCTCAACCCCCCCCCCCCCCCTCATCAATTCCCTTCGAAAATGCTTCTTTAGCGAGCGCAATTCTGCATTTGATGTCCTTATATAAATTGCGTTAAACTACTGGTATAATGACGGTAATTTGAAAGTTAATACTCCAATATTTCATGTACATAAAAACGTTGGCGCTTGAGTTGTTTCGAATTTCCCGCTTATTTCACTTATTTTCAATATGGCCGCCGTGCGCAATTTCCATTACAATAAAACAATGGTATAGTCACCTAGTGTGCTCTCTGTATATCCCTACTCTGTGGTACAACTACGAGGTGAGCCGATCGCTCATCTAACAAACCAAACTTCAGTTTTATTTTAGGTCCTCTCCTCCGCTCTTAACGGCACAATTCACAGTATAAGTCATAATTTTTCGGCCCACACCCCAGATGCGACGCCGCACCTATCCCTTTGATCCTATTTACAACTTTTCAATCCCACATCAACCTTGCAAACAGTCCAGTTGTCTCTCTGTCCCGCGCTTCGGTAAGTGAGTGACTAATATCGGTATTTGTCGTGTTTATCGCTCGCAGCTCGGGTGTCTCTCTTCCGGTATGGCTCCATAGGTAACCACTCCCTAGTGCCCTAACGTCACACTCTTCTAAACTCGCCCCACCTCATTTTGAATGTGACCGGTGATGAATACTTTTTTTCCAATTGAATAGCAGAAAGCTTCGTAGGAAAACCAGTGGTAGAGTTTAGGGGCAAGTCTCGGACCAGTATTTATGTACAGATCGTAAACATTAAATGTCACGATAAATAGTGAACATGAATTGGATGTTTCAAACTTGATTTTGTACTTACAAGTGTGTAATTACTGTGTGAAAATGTGTACTTACAAGAGGGAAGTGCGTAACAATATTTCAAGATCCCGTTCGACATTATTTTCCCCTGTACTAGAGACAAGAGGAAAAAAATACAAGCTTTGTATATTGGCATTCGAAGCGAAAGATATGAACAAGAATGAGCTTAGCCAGGAATTTATTTTATTAAGGTTATCTACCGATTAAGATAGGTTTAAATAGAAAAAATAGGTTTAAATCCTCTAGATTATTACGTGAGCGAGGCCCTGTCTACCTATGATATTTCTTTCTTCATATAGAGTTTGGCGGAGTATTATAGAAAGCCGCGTGGAGTTATGATACAAATGAGAAAGGGATAAACGCGAATGCTTCCGCCATAGCTAATGACTATAAAGTGAGTTGAAAATGCTAAAGATAAAAGTTCTAAACTGGAAATCGAACCCAGGACCTACGGCTTTCCGGGTCATTGCGAGGACCGCCAAGTCATTCCAGGATTTCTGATTCACGGGGATTCATTAGAATTGCTTATCTGATGCCGCCTGCCAAAGTGTCATCCGTAAAAAATGGCATCGTCACGAAGAATTAGGCTTCAAATAGGTCGTTTCACATCGGCGTTTATCCTATTATGTCTCACAGAACGCTAAGCAAGCAGGCTAAATAAAATGTCAACTCTGCCAAGATGAACGGCCATTGAGTGCGTAGATAATGGAAATTCAAAAAATCTTCAATATTCCATAGATGATATGAATTCCTCGTGTTCTAAAGGAAAAGCGGATTAGATGGAAGAAGAGAGATGCATATGCGACAGAAAAGGTGGAATTAGAGGAGAGGCTGAAACGGTGTGGACACGTGATAAGAGGGGAGGCCAACTACTTAAGAAGAAACATGATGAAGATTAAAGTGGACTTGAAAAAGGAATGCGGTATTCAGGAACATATAAGTGTGACAGGAATGCGTGAAAGCAGAGAATAAGATGGAATGGGCGTCGAAGGAGATTTTGCGAAAAATTACGGCCCAATTTTATGTATCTACCTGGATCGTGTCCGTCCGTCGGATGGGACGTTGAACTGCTGACCCCTTGGCGCCTTTTGTTAAAAGTCCGTCGCCGGGTTTCTCTCCACACACTATCCACATTTCCTAGTTTACCCTTTCCTTACCAACCTGTCCTTGACAGTGCAAATGACCTCAGCCATCAGTTGCCTAACCCTAAAAACTTTATCGCCAAATATGCTGTCAAATAAACAAGTAAACGTTTATGTTTTCCTTCTCTTTACTCCCTTCCCATTTGAATAAAAAATAAAATAAAGTCGTTCTATCGAGTTAACCAACATACAAATTCCAATCGTGCAAGACGGTTTAAAACCGGAAGACAATGGAGTGGGAAAGAATTGGTGAATATCAAAAGGTTTAGTGTGATCCGAACAAACGAGTGACTTTCTGCTCATAATTACCAACTTTCTGAAGAAAAATGAGTCCATAATCTATGATCTGATTCCTGTGACATCCATTCCTCATGCCCTATACCAACACAGCAAAATATCTGGGTATGACGCTAGATACCAAACTCAAATGAAAAGAGCATGTCAAGAAAAAGAAGGAAGAATTACACATAATATATAGGAAAATGCACTGGCTCTTAGGAAGAAGCTCGCAATCGACAGTCGAAAACAAATTGTTGCTATACAAACAAATACTGAGGCCTGTTTGGACCTATGGGATCCAACTATGGGAATGCACAAAGAAGAGCAACATAATGATCATACAAACATTCCAAAATAAAGTACTTAGAAACATAGTTAATGCGCCTTGGTACATCAGAAATGACAATCTCCATAGAGATTTAAAAATAGAACATGTTACTGAAGTAGTTCAAAAATATGCAGAGCAACACGGGCAACGAGTACAGACCCATGTAAATAGAGAGATGACGAAAGTGGCTCAAAACTGAAGCCCCATGACCTATTACAGAATCAACCAGCGAAGCCTAATGTGAAACTTACAGTAAATGGTCACAATGCAGGGGAGTAGCCAATGGGCTGTACCCCATCAATGGGAGTAGCCAGTGGGCTAAATCCCATCACCTGCGACGAAAGCATGAAAGAGAAGCTGCTAGATGAGCTTGCTCAGTTGTAGCCAATAGGAGGTGTTTTTAGTGGGTTAGAGTCCCACACTACTGTGAGCTACGGGGATCACAGTGTCTAACAAGAGATTTTCACCAACCCTCGGAAAAAAATCCATTCCTCAGATTTTGCTTAAATTTCCCAATCAGGAAATGCTACCTGTATACGAATACGAACTGATAGCGATTCAAACACGAACTCCTCTTGTGTGAACACGATTTTAATGCACACCACATATCTCCTCCGATGGTCCCAAACCACTCCTGATCCAAAGGTCCAGGAAACATTTGTTAAATAGTGGAAACAAAGATAAAGCCACACATGGATTTAAATCTTGCGATATCGGATACAATGCGCACTTTAAAGAAGGTAATCTAAAGCAAACACACGCAACGCAAAGGAAAGATATAAGTGAGTGGGCGAACTGGTTCACTTATCTCTTTCACCACAGCGGAGTGGAATTCCACAGGTTTTTAAAAACGTGCTCGAACAACAGATCCTCCTTCGCTGTATTTCAGAGCGTCCTTGTCCACTTGGCCGAGAGATTAATACGGAGACGGGGATCTTTACGGGGACATTAATCCTAGCATCTTCCCTCTGACGCTTGAACCCTGGATCATGTGACATTCTAGCGAATCACCCTCGGATTACAATCTTAAACACTTGGTAGTTTACGAAATGAGCGGTCATCTATTTGTGCGTCATATGACATTGTCATCATGGTCCAGCTGGAGGAGTCCGCTCGTCCAGCGACCACGTGAACTCGTTGTCCGGACCCATTTCCGAGCTAGCCCCCCCCCAACTATCAATTTCTTTCTTTATTTCCGCCGCAAGATTAATTCATTCTCGCAACACGACTTTCCGAAATTATATTTTTCTTTCGAAATACATTTCCGAATTTTATATTGCATTGAATTGTTTTTTTTTAATTCCTGATGTCGTTTACCCGGCTTCTACGATTGTAATTTGTTAAAACTAGCAGTTGAAATATTATCGTGCAGAAGCAATGAGATGAAGAATTTAAAACACGAAAGACTGCAGCACTACTCAATGCTGAAGTGACACGAACTATTCAAGAACAGCTAAGGGCCCCTTTCAAGACTTTTCTTTTCATCAAAGACTGCCCATTTTTTCCTCAACGAATGCGAACCAATTTCAGTAAACCAAAGAGTTATGAATTTTTAACTATATTAATAAATAAAATATTAATATTAAATTTACGAAAATTCATGTGAGATATTGGAACTGGTCCCTGTTCTCAGGCTCACGGCTTGAATTTAACTTAGGCATGCGCTTTGAATAAATTCAAATTTTATTGAATATATATATATTTCAAGCAAACGGTGCTCAACACGGTGGGCACCGTTTGCTTGACACTTCATTTGAATAGGTGCCAGGAATAACGAGTGGATGATAGTATATTTCTATTTCAATGGGAAAGAAACGGTATTAAATTTTTTTTCACAAGAAACTGTATTCGATAACAGAATATGTGATGATATAAAGATTAATTATGAGTGAAACATGTGCAAAAGACAGTGACTTCAAGAACTTTCTCTTTATTCTTCAAAGAGCCCGATGAAAATTCTAATTACGCTTAACCAAAAAAAAATTAAAAAATGAATGCACGAATCAAAGTAGTTATTTTTTTCTTCCTATCCAAATGATACGTATTCTAAAGACGTCACGGTTTAATATAAAAATATTATTACCAATATTTCCCATTCTCCAACGCTGCCGCTCAAATGACCACGACACGCAACCATTGTCGTCGTTCGGTTTCTCACACTGTTCCAAGTTGAACCGCGCATGCGCATTAGACTTTCTCATTACACACTCGCCAATCAACCCGAGGATATATTGACTTCCTAACACGTGGCCATACATGTTTTCCTCTATTTGTCCAAACATAAACCCCGAAAATTGAGTGATATAAGAAATCATTAGTAATGAACGGTAAGAATTTTTCTCGAGGTACTTGAATAAATATATGGCTTAAACGTCAGACAATGTCAGAGGTAATTGCCATGACAGTTTAAATATTAGGCCACACAGGAGAATCAATATTGTTCAAAGAACCCTTAACCTTACTGGAAGTCGGAAAAAATTCACGGACCATAGAACAAATACAGGCTCTTAGTAATGTAAACATTTGGCATCAATGATACGAAGGTTTGAGCAGATGCGGACTTAACAGTGAGAGAACCAAGCATTGGGACAAAACACTAAGACAATGAATTTGCGGCCATAGGAATACTTCCCTCACTGTTTTGTCACTCACAATGTCTTCGGTAAAAAATCACAACTCGTCATGGTATTAAAATTTCCGTCGGCGAGAGATAGCTACTCCCCGATGACGGACGCTTTATCCGATAACAGAGGGATGAAGATTTCAAATGATTCGGTCATAAAATGTATCGCGTAAGTTTTCTTGTTTACAATTTCTATCACTCCGTTTGATGCGGGGGCGATTGTAAAAAATGGATTGAAAGATAAGATGGAGTACACACGCGGTCGGTAACCTCAGCTCCGAGCAGACTTCTCCATTCCGCTATTTATGAGATATGAATCTAATACAACTAGGTTTTCGAGTTACCTTTTCAAGAGAAAGTTTAGCGCATTTTACACACATTTATTTTATTTAGGCCACCTATATGTTGCGAAGGTATTATTATGCGTATAATTATGAAACGCGTGACACGTCGAAAATTGGTACCATTCCGTTACCTTTCGGAGTGTGTTCACTTTAATGACCTAACCATCTATCATAACAAAAATGAATAATTGGTTCACAAACCTAGTCCACATTTTCACATACATATATAACTCATTTGCCCCTATTGTATCCATGCATGTTTCATTTACATTCGTTCCCTGCACTCTCACTGGTACCGTTATAAACCTGAAGACTCTTTCAGTGCTATACATTGATGTGGGCCAAAAAAATTTTCAAGAGAGTTTTACGGATTTGCATGGCGTAAACACTAGGCGAATGAAAAATTTATTGCAGTATGTGGGGCGAGCGGAGGATATGGCCAGAATAAAACCCAGCGGTTGTATCGATGGTGGTGAGTAGAGGTCAGCTCATGCTTAAGCCGAAGGTGTTTGCGATTCACACGTCCAGGGTCTTGGGAAGGGTTGGTTACTTTCCACCTGCCTAAAAAGTTCTGATCGGCAGAAAATGTACACTGCTAAGACTTTCTCTGAGGCTGCCCCAGATTATACATAATACCCTTTACATCAGGGGCGGATTCAGCATCAGATTTGGGGGGAGGGGTCATGACCTGGGTCCGGGGAGTATGGAATACCCCCCGGGAGAGTGGGGCATTCTCCCGGGGGGTATTCCATACTCAAACTTCTCTCACGTTTGGGACTTGTAGCCATGCATTTGCATACACACTCCCTTTATTCCTTTAAAAGGATACGTAAACTATCAAACTAATCAAAATTAAAAATTTTTGATAAAATTTGGGGGGGGTCACAGGGGTCATGACCCCTGTGACCCCCCCCTAAATCCGCCACTGCTTCACATTCATAGAAAGTACCTACAATTTTTAACTATTCAGAAATCAAATTTCCACGTACCTGCCATCTAAATCTTCTAAATGATGATTGCTGATGACGATTAGAATCCGGAACCGTCTGGTTCTCCTTCAATACTTAATCATTCCTCACGCTATTCCCCCGATTTTTATCGATAAATACTTCTCATACCACCTGCTACTGCATTTAGTCAACACTGACAATAATGATTAGGTATCAAAGTACTTGATGAGGAAAAACCCTCGGCGCGGGGTCACTTGAAAAAACATAACTTCCGAACGGGCCTGGAGGTGCGGAATAAATTACATCAAAATTCTCGGCAAACAGGCCCGTGTTTGACGTGAGGTGGGCGTGCATCTGGTGACCACTGGCCCACAAATAAACGGCGTGGCTGTTAGCTGACTCACTTTTGGGCCGGGAACCGCCCGGCCTGATATCCACGACTCACTTTCGAAGTGGTAAAGCAATAAATCTCCAAATGGACGATTGCGTTCAACGAGACGTTTCCCGCCTTCCAATTCTTCCTCACGCTTTTATATCCGCTCTTCTTACGCTGGCTGTCCACACAAATCGAGAGAGCCAGGATGTCCTCGGCGCATTTCGTCCATTTCCGCTATCACGTATGTACATGTCGCAATCACGCATCAGTGATCCGGGTACGGATATTACATGATCATCAGAAGACTTAAAATGGCTGGATTTAGAGCACTTAATGTTCCGCCAATCTTTCAACGCTTATGAATTAAACTGATTCATCTCCAGCAACAATTTTTATAACCGCGTACTTATTGCTTAAATGAGAATAATAATATTCAAACGGTTTAAAACAATCCAAATTGAAGTATTTTTGAGTGATTTTATACTACTTTCTAATACCTCAGGAAAGAGCGTTCGGAGTTAAACTTTGACGAGTCCAATAGAGTTTACCTTAAGACATGACCCGTTTTTATTAGGTTATACATTCCATGACCTTCGTGATAAGTGATGGAACTGTTGCACAGTTTTCATCTCTTCTACTGCTCTTGTGAATGTTGTAGGGGACTCAGTCTCTGCTTCTTCGTCTTCCCAGTCGTCATATTCTTCATAACCTACTTTTTATTCATAAGCTTCATCTATCATATTATATCCTCTTCATATATCATAGACTTCATCTATCATATATTTGAAAAATAACTTTGAAATTATAGTTCGAGATCGGCACTCTTTATTATAGAATTCTTCACAGATATAGTTACCTAACGTCGCGAATCAGTTGGTAATTTTCACCACATGGACGTTTGTTCCAGCGATAATGAAGAAATGTAAGGGAATAGTGCAATGGCAGTGATTGCTTTAGAGCTAGTAATCAAAGAATAATAATAATAATAAAGGTAAATATTAAATTTATAAACTACAGTTCCTGTCGTTTCAAACATGTCCTGCCCTGTGCATACAGATAACTTATGTGCACCTGCTAAGGGCACTTGATTTTTGAGCGGTCACTTTATTTGGCACAGCCCTCGGAGACAATCATGAAAGGCGTTGCAGCAGCTTAGAGCAAGGACACAATGTAACAATTTCCAGGGCACGCAAAACCCCTCTGCTCGTTTTTTTTGTTGAACTCGGATTAAGCTAAGAAAGTAACATTCGACATTATTTGCAAATCAAATAGACCTAACTTTAACGTATCGATAAAGGATTATTTAAAATTTCACGGTACCAAATGATCATAGTGATCCGCAATAACTGCAAGGATAGAAACCACGTGCATACCACGCATATATTTCATTCAGAAAAGCCACCATTATGGAAAAAATTCACTACGTACGGTCACTTGTTAATTTTAGAATTTCCCCAAAAAAGTCCGCAAGTGCTCTTTTTTAATAGGTCGGGTTTGCAGTGGAAATAAGTTATTAGTAGGAAAACTACTTATGACAGTATTGAAGGCACATTCAGCACTAAGAACTTGACGTTCCCGCCTTCGCAAACTTAAATTTCCTCCATTCATTAAATGAGCTGTGGTGGTCCTCTAACATAACTGACGATGAATTGTCACTGTCAATGGAGATACCCGAGATCAGTGGCGTATCTAGGAATTGTCTGTGGGGGGCGAACATACCGGGAAGTCTGGGACTTACGGTTTTTGCACCTTTAAAACTCTATTTTAACGCGTTTCTACCTTTCTACAGTGACCATTTAAACTTACGTTTAAATGTCTTTCACCTTTTAAATAACATGAATAGCAAAGTTATTTTGATTTTCTAAGAGTACCTATACTTAGTATTCATAGATATGAGCCCTAACTCCTTACATAGCTTTTCTTAGGCCCGTTCACCCAGTAAAAAAGTAGTGGATATGACAAGGATAAAAGTGTGCTTTTTAACCTTTGGCAAGTAAGCCACGTAAAGTGAATTTAAATTTTAAATGTTATACAACAATTCTGCATATGAAAGTTAAATTTGTAATAATATATGCACCTCCTGAAGAGATTTTTCTATAAGATCTCATATCTCTTATTATTTTGAATTTTACTCAGTTATGATGTTTGAATATTTCATTTTGTGAGATCCTAGTATATAATTTATTAAAGAATTATATTGGCCTAGGCCCTTACTTATTATCTTAAGAAAGAATGAAAAACTGTGATAGTATATACATAGCTACAGTACTTACAAAAATGATACAGGTAGGTAGTACCTATATTCTACGTAAAATGAATACCAGTACTAAGTGAAACTGAAATATTAGGTTTTTTCAACGAAAAACCTAAACTGATTAAGTTTAAAGTTTAATTCGCCTTGATTTTGTTGCCATTTCATCAAGGATTTCTTCACAGGTGTATATTTCTAAAATATCTGTGTATGTACATGTACATATAGCAAAGGTAACCCATATTTAACCTGGTCTCACTAGTTGTTTCTCTTAAATAATTCTTCAAATATCTCAAGAGTGGAGAAGGATCTTTCAGCGATGCACGAGGTCACTAATTTAATTGTCATTATTTTTAGTAATTAGTACCCAGAAGTGCACATTATCTTATCATAGTAGCTCAAAGCTTCACTATCATTAAGTTTTCTTGTGGATTTCTTCGGTTTCTTAAACAGTTCTTCTCTCTCAAACGCTAATGTCTTCAATCTTTGGTGCCAAATCTTCAACTCCCCATTTAACTGACAGTTGTTTATGGCATCAATCGCATTTACATATAGATTGTACAAAGCATTAACTTGGTCATTACGTTTTTCTTCTTTTCCATGCAGAAAAATCTCAAATGAAGATAGAATTTATTTGTAAAAGAGGAACCATTAATTTAATTGAGTAATAAAATGATCTATGAACGGGGTGAAAGAAGCTCTTCTAAAATATGTTTCGGGAGTGTCGTGAGGTGAATTTTCCCGTGCTGTTTAGCGGTTCAACATTTTAGGAACTTTGATCGGGAGACCTTCCTTAAGGTGGCTGGAGCGATTTTTGTTTGTATACAGATTTGCGTGAAACTTTGCATGCATGTCCTAATAAGTAATATATATCGACAAAAGTGACAAAAACTGCATGCTACCGATTTGGTTTCCTGGCAATTCAATGATATTTTAACAAGTACTCTTATGGCACTCGGCATATATATTTTGAAACAATTCGATTACTTATGTACATATTTTCTCCTAAATGCGAAATAATAAGTTTCATATTATTATAATAGCTGCTAACAAATATCAAGGTATCATGCCGAGTAAGAAAAGCGTATTTAGATATGATTTTCTCGTAAATTTCGAATTTCGCGCCGAAAATCCCAGTCAAAACAATGCTTTAATTAAGGAGAAAATTTGATATATAACTCTTGCATCATATACGTACATTACTACATGTAGGGTGATTTCCAACGTATACACAGGTGTACTTGAGTGAAATGTGGTCCAAGCATATTTTTATTGACTTACTTGAAAAGTTATTAGAAAGAACAACTCACGATTACCGCCACCACCAGCCACCTTGAGACATATAGTACCAATGATCCCAAATATTCCTGAAAACTCTGCCTCAGCGTTGTCCCTGATTTTTTTGGATTTCATTATCAGTATTTTCAGCGTAGGTGACAGCACTGGACAAATCAATTTTTTCACTTTCTGAGTATTTAGTTAGGAGGCAAGGCAAGTGAAAATACTTACTTTACAAAAAATAAGGCAATGAGAAAATCACATTTGGAAATGGTAAAGTGGATCAAAGTTGCGTTAGATGTTAGAGTAAACAAGCCAATCTCTGTTTTTGATCCAACAAAACTGAAACTTCAATTTTCAAATTTTCATCTTGTTTCCAGGCTCGTTTTAACAATTTTCTCTTTCATCAGCATTCATCAGAAAAAATATCTGTTTTTAATTGCACGAAAACAGAAAAACGTTCTTTTTAAAGTAATTGCGGTCAAACCACACAGAGAGCAGGATAAATTCGGGTGAGAAAAGGGCATTTTTGAGGCAATCCGACTCTTTTAAGGACCCAACATTTGTAAGGCCCCAAGGTTAGGTTTCTGTTTCATAGGAGAAGAGAAGGGAAGTGGGAGGGGTAAGATGTTTTGCGCTTCTGTTCCAATGTACTAAAACAAGTTACCTAGCAACTAAACTCTCGCCCTGCCGAAAGAAAAAACCACAAAACAGCAGATAGCGCACCGCCCGCGCCCGACGCATGCGCTGACCGCGGTACCGGGCCAGTCCAATGTATCTACGAAAGGGATTAAAGTTACAGGTTCCTCAGCTCAACGGTATTCACATTGAAATCGAATATTACTCGAGACGTGTACTTAGAATGGTAGGTTTGTACCTACAGTAATCTGTTGGTGTATTGACTTTGAATATTTATTATTTTCAACGTAATTATGGACTATAAATTCAAACGTCGTACTAATGTTTTGTTCTGGGCAGTCCCCCCCCCCCCGAAAATATGTCCCTGCCCGGGATTGGTGCAGGAAGAATTCTTGCGGAAGAGAATATCCACATATCATCTCGGCGCACTGCACTGCATCCTTATGCGTAAAAGCTTTCAATCGCGTCCGCTCTCCTCGTCACTAGTACGCGCAGTCTTTCAAAACACACACATGAGCTTGCGTGACCAACATCCTGCTCGTCCCCGTACAGCGATCGCCCGGGGAACACGTTCGAATAATTCACTGGGACGTGATACGGCCGTGCAACTCGCATTGTCCTGCGCCTTCGCTTCAGAAAGGACTTCGACGTCCTCGGACCTAATGTCGAGGATACCGAGGTTGTGATGTCCCAACAAAGTCCAAACAAACAGACCCAACAAAAAATAATACAAATTTTCGAATGCCACCATCGAGTCGGTGGATTGTGTATTAATGTATGACGGTGGCATTTCCAGGGAGAGAACAAAACTATTGGCAAACCAAAAATACTGGGAGCCAGGGTGTTGAAGTCAGCGCACATCATAGGATGATCAGAACACGAACGACGTTGAAAGGAGCGATGAGCGCTGGCGAAACGTTTAGTAACCTGCCGATAGGTAGGCCGATTCTGTGGGTGAACAATAGTCACGGCCGAATAATTTGTGTATAGTTATCGAATTCGTCCAAAATCACTATTTAAAAATGTAAGATTTTTATCACAGAGTAATTATAAACTTTACAATATCCATGTTTGAATCCTTTACGGAAAATCGACACAAAAACAACTATCGCGGATGCTATTATCGACGGTCTTTTGTTTTGTTGCGCACGTAAACTCTGCTCCCGATTTATTAACAAGTGCGCGCGGGGTCTGAATCACGCAATGCAAGGCAAGTGCGCTCTTGTGTCAAGCGAAGTGATTAGCGCACTAAAGAGCGAGTGGAAAACTCACGTATTATTTAAAGCGATTCATTCACAAAGATATCTCAAGATCACCGCGCGATTGAATCCTTGCGATGCCTCGGCTCACTAGAAGTGATCATTCGTCGAGTTGCATTTCCCGGGTGAGAAACATTCAAAAGATTATGCACGGATCGGGTTTTAGGTGTTCCAATCGCTCAGACTGAAATGCGCTGTCTAGTCTTCGAAGGCCTTGATCCCAAGACAAATACAAAATCCATGCTCAAGGCTTAGGGTTGCAAACTCTTATTTATCTGAAAATGCGGACATCTGGGTCAAAAAATCAGTACTTTTGAGGACGTGGTTCCGTAAAATACCATTACCATACCCTACGCACCTATACTACTTAATGATTTTTGACTTTTTTGCTTACGGATCTCCAAATAGTAGAGGATTTTGGTTTATTAGATACCCAAATTCCTCTGTCTGTATCACACTATCTACCCAAAGGCCTTAAAGGCCACAAAGTAACATCGGTGCCAGAGGGGGGGTTCAAACCCTCGATATTCGGGTAGATAGACCTGCACACTGCTATCAATCTACCGTATAGTTCTCTCACCATCTATCTGCCGCGGCTTTCCAATTTAACCAGCGATAAGTATCGGGAGGTTTCAAATTTACAAATATTTATGAAATTCAAATATTTATTGATTCCTGCCGGACATTCAATAAACGTCCGAGAACATACCCCGGGAAATGAGAATGGTTAACAGCCCTACCACCCGGGCGGGATTCGAACCTTCACCCTTTGGATTGCCTTGGCTGGCACGTAACCAACTTCGCAGGAGAAAAAACTCTATGGAATCGGCTGCGAAATACTTTTACAATTAGGTCAAACTAAAATCTGGAAAAAAATTCGCGGCTGTAGCACGGGACTCCAAGGATAACCAATGGAATCATATCTTTTGAGTTTCAAGAACACACTCGCATGACTCCCGACCGTAATGACCCGCCCCGTGTCGCCGTGGAAACGCACTTAAATAATTATACAAACTGTTTGCGAGAGAGGATTAATGTTACTGGAGCGGTGGTCGTGAGTCATTGGGAGCACATTTTTAATAACTCTTCAAGTAAGTCGAAAAAACATTCTTGGACTACATTTCCCTTAAGGACATAAGTACATCTGTTTATACCGTGGAATTCACCATGCATATAGTGATGTGAATAATGCAAGAATTACATTTTAAATATTTCGCCTTTATTAAAGCATTGGTATGACTCGGATTTTCGGCGCGGATTTCGAAATTTAAGCGAAAATCATGTCTAAATACGCTTTTTTTTACTCGGAATGATTCCTTGATATTAGTTATCAAGTATTGTAATAAAAGGAATCGCATTATTTTGCGTTTAGGAGAATATCTTTTCATATGTAATCGAATTATTACGAAATATATCCCAGGTACCATAAGTATACGGCTTAAATAGCATTGAATTGTCAGGAAACCAAGTCGGTAACATGAAGTTTTTTTAATTTTTATTTATACTTAGGTAATACTAATAAGGACACGCATGTAAAGTTTTACGAAAATCTGTTTACAAACAAAAACCACCTTAAAACGAGATGATAACCGATGAGCGCTCATGGGGGGTTGAAGAGCACTGGCTCCCTATCCCAATGAATTCCTGAAGTGGTGGAAATGTTTCCTCGGTGAAATCCGGATCCCCATTTGGGTGTTCTGATGATTTGGGTGATCATGACCTTCGTCTTGTACAAATAATCTTTCCCTTACCGCCCTACCCACCTGTCCTAAATGCCAAAAATTTCCTCAGTCATCGGTTATCTCCACTAATAGCCGATCAGCAACACTTCCGCGCCAAAATAAAGCTCACATCACCGGAAAATTGGTACACCAATGAAAGGCAGGAAGAATGCACACATGTCCTGCACCATCGAAAAGAGAAAAGGTGCTTAAGGTCGATGGTGTTAAGGGGGTAATATTCCTCGTGAGCCACGAAAAGGACCTGAGCCGAGAAAAAAACAAAGAAAAACAGATCGACCAATGTGATAATCAAGGAATCACAGTCGTAATTTTCCAAGGGGGGTTATTTAAAAAAACAAAGTGATTCGACGTGTTCATGTCACCCTCAGGTGGAGAGTCTTTACTTATTAATTTCTACAATCCCGAAAAACGACTCCATTAGCATTTTACATCGGGTGTTTCACCGAGTAGCGACAGACGTATTGAAACACCCAAGAGAGATGAAAAATCCACTCAGGCGGGACTCAAACTCGTGACCCTCGGATTAGCAGGCGATGGCATGACCCCGTCGCCATCGGGGGCGACAAGATGACGCGATAACGCCGTAAAGTGTAGCATTTTATTAAATAAAACCTGTGGGAAATTAAGACCGAGACTCATAGATTATCGAGATGAATTTCCACCACACCTCGCCTGGAAACGTCAATTTCAGATGCACCAAAAGTTTCCCGCAGTGGAATCGGTAAGCGACCGGCATCGCCGGGATTTTTCACGTCACAACATCGCCCACCGCACGAACTCACCACTAATGCACCAGAGGGTGGGACCGTGCAGAGCAGAGCAGCATGAACGCGTCGAGGCACGGATGCCTACGCGTTTGCGACGGTAAAGTGAGGCTCGTTTACGGATAATAATCACAGGAATGCGAGCTCGGCAGCCTCCGGTGACGAATCGCGCGACGCCAACTCCCTTTGACAGCGGCGCTGGGAGAGAGAGACAAGGAGGCGACGAGAGTGTGGCATGGGAGAAGAAACGGCTGGAGGAGATGATGGAAGAAAGTACATTCACATGATGAAGAAAGAACACGCGTCATGACGACGTCGGCCACCTTCTGCGTGTCAGTGGGCGAGAGAGAGGACTCTTAGCGGGAAGGAGAGCTTACAGAGAAGCGTCGAGAGGATCACAATGGCATTTCCTGCCTTGGTGGTTTAAAGAAGCACTTGGCGAGAGATGAAAAACTTGGGAGACGTCGTCGGGAGAGGAAAGCTTAGTAGCGGAGAGAGACTCACCTTGTTCCATTCGGGAAGCGCGGCACTTGAGTTTTTTCTTCCACAGCGGCGGACGGATTTTTGAGTGACAACGCACGCTCAGCCCTTTTGTTCTCGCCGTCCCATGTTCTGGATGGACGGAGGAGAGACCGGAGAGAGAGACACACACGCCAGATGATCTTATTTGCTACTCCTTCCCTCGAGCAATGCTGGCAATCAACTCTCGGCCTTTCCCTCCCCTTCCTCGGAGGGGAGGGGCGAATCGAGGGATTGGAAGTGGGGGGAGGTAAATGGGGGCGGAGGGGGAGGGGGGTGGGCGAAGGAGGGGAGGAGGAGGGGAGGGGCGGGCTTTGAAGGGACGCAACCGCTCGCTGGCCGCAACGGACGGGGGAGTGGGGGCAGTGCGGTCCGAAGGGATAGGTACAGATCGGCGCGAAATTTGATTTCGCAAGAATCTCGGCCTCACCTGGACTTGATTGAAATTGGATTTCACGCGATTAAAACGTAAGTTACCGCACGACTCAACATACCAAAATGAAATGCACACACACACACACTCATTCACGAGTCGAACGATAATGATAGCGACAACCTCAAGTGACTACCAAATCACTCCTTTACGCATACATATAGCAATTCTTAACTATTATATTTCATCATTAAAGCAAATATTTTTATGGATGTCCGTTTTACAATAATTTTTAATCGATGCATAGTATAAAGTTGAATATTGTTTAATTGAAATGAACAACTAATAATAATAATCGGCTCCGGTTGAAACGAACATGGATGCGAAGGAGGTGGAAAAACGGACGACATATCAAGACCTACTTTTCGAACTTCGGCAAATGTATGTACCCTGGAAACTTGTAGTCCTCATCATAGGTGTGCTCGGTGAAGCTCGCTGCTAGACAGCATCAAGTGCATTCCGTCCTTCGTGGCACAGGCGGAATCACTAGTTGCACGCATGCAGAAGGCCGTCATCCTTGGGTCACTCCGTCTACTGCTGCGTACGCATGACCCGAAGCCCAAATGGAATGTACTGTAGATATTTCGATGACGAACGCAGCAAAACATAAATTCAAGTTGCCACTGCATTAATTCCTCAGCGCACCCTTATTACAATTATTTACCATATAAATTTATGATTATAATGTATATTTTAATAATATTATATTTTAAATGATAAATTATAAATATTTAGATAATTATAAGTTTTGAGAAAAAAAGACGCTTTTTCTTCAATTAATTAAGAAAATGTGATTTTGTGAAATGTGAAACTGTGATGATTCTCGGTGGGTTGATTAAGGCCATAATTGGCTCACTGAGTGAAATTTCTGTTGGTAGCAATGTTTTGGGACATTGGTATTTCCATGGTGATTTTTCTTCTAGTTATGGTGTCTATGCTCACTGATGCGGTCTGATTTGTTCAAGGAAAAACATTTTAATCAAATATTTCGGTTAAAAGCCCAAATCCGATCTTCTACAAACATTTACTGCATTTCCCTGAAGGGAAATTTCCACACAACTATTAATAGAATTCAACGCATAGTATTAGAATTTATAATTCACGATTGAAAGAAAACAAACTGATTTACATGAACGTGAGGCGATTTACTGATATTTCCATTTGAGGAAGGAAGAAATTTGAGGAAAGAATGAATCAATCAATGCCTGGGGACTATGGCTTTATTTGAGATGGTCTACCAATGGATTTGGATGGATACAGAAAAACTGCCATCGGCACATCTACTTATTTATTTATTTCAAAGTCTCCAAAACGGCACAAAGGCTTCTTACATTGGTCGACAAGCAAATAAATAAATGGAAATTTTAACAATATATACCCTTAAAAATTTAAAACGTAACAGATAAATAGAAAAATACGTAGGAGAGAAATCTTGGGATTGGGTTTTATGGACAAGGAGATTGGATATATGGAGTCAACTCGGCAATATGTTTTCTGAGGACTGATTTGGAAACGGAGGGTGTGGAGAAGAGGTCAAGGGAGGGTAACTGCGAGGCTAGGGAGTTGAAAGTTTTCGGGATACGGTAGAATAGGGAGCGCTGGGACATTGAGAGTCTGAATTTGGGAATGTCAAGAAGGGAGTTATTGCGTAGGAAACGAGAAGGAACATGAAGAATTATTGTAAAAAAATTCACTTTCGGTATTGGCCTACAGGCACAGGTAGATTTAGAAGTTCATATTTGTAATAAATACTAGCAAACAACACGAGTAGCTGAATTGCACTCGGATGAAGTATGCGCGAAAGTTTCAGCGCAATCAACTTGATATTGGCCAAGCCGTAGCCAAATATGTATAGCCGTGCGCAACCTGGGCATTAAAATTGTGTGATTCTGTAACGTGATGCATTGGTGTCAAATAAGCACTGTAGTACATGCATGAGCTTAAGATGGCGGCTGAAATCAGCTAATGAGTAGATGTCTTTTGAAATCATGATGTGAGGACGCTCTCTGCCGCTGACTAGCGCCTTGGGTACCGGCCAGTCGTTAATTGCCCCGATTTTGGCCGGGTCGACAGGCATCCCTTTCGCGGATACTATGTGGCCGAGGTAGTTAACTTTTCCCTTGAAGGCCGTATCACACTAAGGGTAGCGGCGGCTGTTCCGGTTTCGGTGGCGGTTGCAGGTTGCGGGTTGGCCGATCACACTGCCTGTTGGCGCAGGAGGTGAGCGGGTGGACGTCTGCCGCTGTCGTCTGCTTATTTACTGTTTTCGTCCAGTTGTACGCGATGAAATCGGGGTTTTTTACAACAAGCGTTGCATAAGCGCTGGCAACCAATTGCATGTACATCAGCTGTATTACCATACAGCGCTGATTTGCCGCTTTGCACCAGTAGCTGGACATAAACAAATGGCGCGCCTTTCATTTGATAACCAAAACAACGTAGTCACGTGATGAATCAGACGCATACCATTGGCTACTGTTGCAGCCGCGCGGTTGAAAAATAGACCCGGGTCTATTCTCTCGGCGACCCGTGGGCTTGGCTGCTGAGCGATGATTGGTCGGGGGACAACCTGCAACCGCAACCCGCAATCGGATCAGCCGCGGCAACCCGTAGTGTGATACGGCCTTGAAGAGATGGCACCTCTTTGGATTGAATTTCAAGTTATCTCCGCGTAGACGTTGGAATAGGCGCTCCAAATTATCCAGATGGTCTTTGAACCCTTTGCCAAGCACAACTATATCGTCGAGAAGATGTACCAGGCAAACCTCCCACGACAATCCATGGAGTACTTTTTACATCAGCCGCTGGAATGTCGCCGGGGCATTACACAGACCGAACGGCATCACCGTGAACTGCCACAGCCCAGTGCCGAAAGTGAATGCAGTCTTCTCCTTGTCTTTGGGCTCCAAACCGACTTGCCAATACCCACTCTTTAGGTCGAGAGTCGAGAACATGATGCAACCTCCCAGCGCATCCAATGCGTCGTCGATACGAGGCAAGGGGTAGCTGTCCTTCTTCGTCACGTTATTGAACTGGCGGTAGTCCACACGGAACCGGGTTGGCCCATACTTTTTCTTAACCAGCACCATGGTGCTGGGCTTCCTCTGTGCACTGGGGAAGCCCAGGGGCTACTAGAGGGTTCTATAACCCCGTCCCGCTCCATGTCCTTGATTATATGCTCTGCTTCCTCACAGGTTTGGACAGGGGTAATCTCCTAGGTGCTTGTCGGATTGGTTTGGCATCGCCCGTGTCAATACAATGGCGGACCACAGTCTTCCTTCCTCCGACTCCGTCTTCTCCCTCGAAGACGTCTTGGTAGCGCTCAACTACGTTTCTTACCGCACCGCGTTGGTCAGCTGTTAGGCTTGCTTCGTCTAGGATTTTGGCTAGCCCTTTCGGGAGCTCTCCCGGTATGTTCGTGACGCCACTTGCATGTCGTACTATGGATGCTACGCAGGTGCAGCTTCCCAAGGGTATATTTTTTGACCGTCTCGGAATAGGGGTTCACGTTCATTAAACGAACCGAAAATCTCCCTCCAGCGCCGTTGATGAACCTATCCACCAATAGCACTTTTACCTATCCAACAATGCCACTCGTCGTTCACAAATGGTTCCAACATAATGCATTGATCTTCAGTCGTCTCATCCTCCAAATTTGCCAATGCAATGGTCTCGCTGTGTCCCTTCAAGGTGGTCTCTTCTGCTAGAACCAACTGTGCTTAAAAATACGGAGATTTTAAGAGCTTCGGGTAAATAAATATTAAGATAAATGCCATTAAACATGCTGTTGTTAGGGAGAATTGTTGAGCAGTGTTGAGGTCAATTTAAGGGAAATTGAAGGTTTTCGTCTTGTCGCCAAGTTGTGTTTCATTGCACGAATCCCAAATTCGTAACAAATTGGTGTCAGAAGTGGGATTTTACGATTGTAAAATAAGTAAGTAATCAAGTGAAATGAAACACAACTTGGCGACAAAACGAAAACCTTCAATCTTCCATCTATTTACCTCAACTGTGCTCAACAACTCCCTAACAACCGCATGTTTAATTACATTAACTTTTTTTATTGATTAATTAAGAAAAAAATTACATTTTATCTTAATATTAATTTACACGGATCTCTTAAAATCTTCGTAGGTGGCTCGTTACATTAATATCGCCTTAAAACACGCAAATGAAAGACTTCCGGCCAACATCGTCCATTTGGAGAGATAGCACATATGTGCAAAATACTATAAGAGTATGACTGAACGTTATCTTTCTTATTCCGGTATTCTTCCAGTTCTCACAAAGTCACAAGTTGAAGAAAAATTGATTTCATCAGACCTCTTTGTAGTCACCATAACCTAAGAGAAGAAAAAAAATATTCCAGAAACATTAATTGTGGTTTCTACGTTGCAATTTATAGCTTCATTTTCAAGGGCAAGAAGCCTAATTGGCCGTGACATATCTAGTTTTCAGCCGTTTTTTAATACCAAGGAGGTAAGAAAAGAAATTTATTATTTATTTGATTTAAACCTCCTTGTTTAATACAATGAAACGAATACGCGTGTAACTAGTTTTCTCTCATATCACGTAAGCCATATTTGTATAATGTAGGTGTCATATTTCTAAAATGCAAAAAATAAGAAACTCATTTTTTAAGTTTTACGACACCCAGGTTTTGAATTAATGTGTTTATAAAGTAATGTTATCGCGTATTCCTTTTCCTTCTGCTAATTCCTTTAGCTGATTTATCGGTAATATTATTGAGAGAAGCCTGTAGATAAACGCCCCATGACACTTTTGGTTCTTTGAAATTCAGAGGTACGAATATGAAAAAAAATGCGATACAACCGTCCTTAAAAAAGTGTTGATGGCTTTCTTAACAACTCGAGTGATGTAATAACCGAGTCACAAGAATACTTCGCGTAAAAACACGCACTAGTCACTCAACTGACATAGCATTTCAAAATCCATGAATTTTCGATACCAGAAATGTTAGCAAATAAGCTGCGTCATCGACGCTGCCCTAAAATCAAGACGGATACTGAGAAAAAAATATAATGCTAAAGCACAGAATCCTAAGGAACGAGCATTGCAATCTATGTTATTCTGGAAACATTTTGCGTGGAGAGATAGCCCGCTATAGCGGACAATGGTCGTTGAGGAGGGAAAAGTTTTTATGGGTAGATAACTGATATGTGCAAAAATAAAATTTTAAGTGCCACGGGAAAATCGCTCCTATCTCTGAAAACAATGGGTTGTGGCATACAAGCTGCTTCTAACTTTATAGGTGGTCATTGTTCGAGCGGCTATGTGGGCGAATCTTACATCGCGCAAGCGTTTATTAAGTAACAGGTATGAATTGATTTTTCGAATGCGTTTGAGGATTTTTTTAACACACGATCATCCACTCCACTTCATTTAAACGTATTTGTAGAGTACTCAAGCATGGAAGTGAAGCTTGAACTGTGGGTAACTGCCGAAGAATAAAAAGAGGAGATTGAAATGTGGTGTAATCGAAGAATGACGAAGAACGATTGGATGGAAAGGATGGATCACCAATGAAGAAGTCCTACGAAGAGCTGGAAAGAAACTATGAAAATGAAAACTGAAAATAAGAAGAGAGAATATGGAGAAGAAGATAATCAGACACTTTTTGCGACGTAGCAGACTCTTGAAAAAAATAAAAGTCGACTCAGCTGGATGCTGTTTTCCTTTAGTTTCTCATTACTATGTATCTGCTATTGCTCCCCTACATGGTCGATGTATGCCCCAACAAATCTTAAATCTCTGGAACACATTAGTCACTTCTTTCCAATTTTTGCTAAAAACAGAGTCTCTCATTTTCTCAACTTAACCTCCGATGCTGTCTTGTCTTCACTTTCGGTTTCTAATCCTAATAATAACTTCCTTGAGACTGATTTTTAAACTCATACGCAGCACTCTGAGCTCGGCCATTGACTGCCTTGACCTAATTTCTTTCATTAAATTCAGAATACCTACCAGACCAACCAGGACCCAATATCGTAGCTCCAAATCCCTACTCCCAGATTATCACTCACCCTTATATTTCGCCGCCTATATAATTTTTCTGGATATTCTTCGTGTCCATTAGTCCAGATCAACTCTTCACAGAGGAACGCGAAGAAGTCAGAAGACGGACATGGGCGTACCCAGCGAGGGGCAGGGGGGGCACCTGCCCCTAGAAGTTAAAAAATAGAACCTTGAAAGAAGAAAAAGCGATTTTATAAAAAAATTGCGTCGAATCGTGTTCCTTGTCGTTGTAGGTCGGATGACAACTTATCTTATTTCTGTACTTGGAAACTCTAAGAAGAAGCTGACAAATGGCACATTTGATAGCATAAAATTCCTCTACATAATCGAATTCATCTGAAATATGTTTCGCTGGTTCTGTCGTCCTGACAAAATGGCTGCATATCTCAACCGGTGATTTCTTACCCTGCGGATTCTGAAGAACAAGAGAATGAATGAAGCAATGCGTGTAGGAGACTGTTGCGTTTTATGTTTAGTCGGAGTAGTGTGGAGGGATATACCATTTTATTAGTAATGATAACTTTTATATGAACCTCAGAGGATGCATCGGTGATCGTAGAACCGAGAGAGATCCAGGAGAGGTGGAAGGAGTATGTTGAAGAGATGTATGGTAAAGAAATAAGGCCCAATAGGTTAGATATAGAAAGGGAAGACGATCTCGACAGAGATGGCATCGCACCAAGTATCCTAGATTGCGAAATCGAAAGAGCTCTACAAGACATGAAAAGGAATAAGGCGGTGGGAATAGATGACATACCTGCAGAGTTTTTAAAGAGCATGGGGAAAAATGGAAGAGGAAAACTTTTTGCGCTTATTCGTAGGATTTATGAGGATGGAGTGTGGCCGGAAGACTTCGCGAAGACTGTACTAATTCCTATACCAAAGAAGAGTAAGGCAAAAACGTGCGAAGACTATAGGACAATAAGCTTAATATCCCACGCGGCCAAAGTAGTTCTGAGGATTCTAAACAGAAGGCTAGAGAAGAAGGCAAATGAATACCTGGGTGACGACCAGTTCGGTTTTAGGAGAGGGACGGGAACGCGAGACGCTATAGCGGTGATGAGGACGCTAGTAGAAAGAAACCTAGAGTATGGGCAGGATGTTTTTGCATGCTTCATAGATTTCGAGAAGGCGTTTGATCAGGTGAAATGGACGAAATTAATGAGAGTGTTGAAGAAATTCGGAGACGATTGGAGGGACAGGCGTCTGATTCGAAATTTTTATATGAATCAGACTGCGCAGGTTAGGGTAGCCAATGGAGAATCGGGATGGGCCACGATAGGACGGGGAGTGCGGCAAGGGTGCCCACTATCGCCGTAGCTTTTTAACGTGTATTCAGAAGAAATGGTAAGGGAGGCATGGGGGGAGGAGGAGGTAGGAATAAAGGTAGGAGGAGAGCTGATAAAATCAGTGAGATTTGCAGATGATCAAGCATTGGTTAGTCAGTCGGCCAAGGGGTTACAGTCAATGGTGAATGCATTAGAGGTGCAGTGCTAAAAGTATGGGATGAAGATCAATCACAAGAAAACGAAAGTAATGAGATTTTCTAGAAGTAAGAAGGCGGGGCTGAATATAAGGGTGGGAGGGCAGAAGATAGAGCAGGTCGAGCAGTTTACATATTTTGTGTAGTATTTTGGAGGCGAATGGGTTTAGTGGTAAGGACATCAGATGCAGAATTGCGCTTGCTAAAGAAGCATTTTCGAAGGGAAGGGAATTAATGAGGGGGGGGCCTGAGAAGAGACGTAAAGAAGAGGCTGGTGAAAACTTTAATATGGCGCGTGGCGCTATATGGGTCGGAAACTTGGTCATTGCGAAGGGAGGATGTGCGTAGACTTGAGGTGTTTGAGATGTGGGTTTGGAGAAGGATGGAGAAGGTTAGCTGGATGGCGATAAATACGAACGAGGAGGTATTGGATATGGTCGGAGAGGCGAGGAAGCTTGTGGCAGAGGTTCGGAGAAGGCAGAAGAGATGGATGGAGGAAGTTTTGAGAGGAGAGGGCATGTGGAAAAGTGATAGAGGGGAGAACACTGGGGAAGCGTGGAAGAGGAAGGCGGAGGATAGGAATTCTGGCCAAAATATAGGAGGTAGAAGATATGAAGAATTGAAGAGGGATCTAATAACGGGCCATCCTTAGGAGGGAAATCGAGACAATTTCTATGAGGTTGGGATACAGAATGGGAACTGTCCAAGAACCTACCAATCAGCTGGTAGAATACTTGAATTGGAGAGGATGCATCGGATACATCTGCATTCGAGTTTAGTGGGCAGCATTATGTTAAGAAAAATTAGCTGTTGTACTTACTTACTATAAGCATTATCTCTTTTTGTTCGTTGTTAATATCAACTAAACATTATAACGCAGCAATTACCCATAGCTCGTTGAATTACGTATTCGTCAATGCTTTCCATGTGCGAGTGTCGGTGCTGCTGTGTAGCGGCCGATCGTTTCGTGTAGCCACGGCAAGGGCGATAAGGGCGTATAACAAAGCGGGAAGGTTCACCGGAGTGACCTAGAGCGTTTCAGGGCCGATTTATTAGATGTATCGCATCATCAGCTACTCTAAGAGGCAAAGAAACGAGACATCGAACGACCTTGTCAGAGGGAATTTACGAATCGATTCTGGCGCCAAAAAAATGAATAATCACCAAGAGACGTGCCGTCGAAATGCAGTTTACACTTCGCCAAAAATAAAAAATAAACACATTAATTTGTTTATGTGGTGAAGTTATTAAGGAAAAGATGATAAATGATGCTTAGAATAGCTCAGCTTAGCTTAAATAGATATAGCTTATGCAATATTAGCTGATGAAACAGCGACCTTAGCAGAACACCTAACAATCGGATTGCGTTTCTATGATGATATCCAAGGGAAAATTCGAGAAGAATTAGCTGGTATTGTGGAAATGATAGCACAAGATGCCCCATCAATCACCAGAGCAATCGAAAATTTGTTGTTACCAATAATCTTCCGTCAGAATATTGTATCGGATTTGGTTTTGACGGCTGTTCTCTACAATGGCAGGCAAAGAGGGTGGTGTACAGGCGATGTTAAGGAAAAAATATTCGCGAACATTATTTTTCCATTGCTCAAACCACAAACTCAATCTTGTGGTGAACGACACAAATGATGTACCGGAAATCAGAAACACTATTCCCACTGTAAAAGGATACTTTTTAAGTTTTTCAGGGAATCGACTGCTCGTAGGAGTCAAGGACCTCCCAATCTATCGCGAATGTGCGAGACAAGATGGTCTGAAAAACACAAAACCATTCGAACATTCTCCCAAAATTACTCCGAGCTAGTCAAAGCCCTGGAAACACTGTCAATCGAGGGAAACTATGGCACAAGAAAAGCGGCGTACCTGCTGCATTCAGCAGTAACTAAACCTTCAATCTTCGCTGTCCTAGTTACCATTGCAAAATACTCGGCTGTATTAGAATCAGTGGTTAATGCCTTGCAAGCTAAGAGCATGGATCTGGTAAAGGTAGGAGAACACATTACTGGAATCCTTGAAGTAATCGAAAAAGACCGTGAAGACGCATACAGAGTCTCTGTCGAATTACTTCAAAAAGCGTAAGACATTGCAATGGTATCGGAAATAGATATTTATGTTCCACGTCTTGCTCATAAGCAAAACACCGAAGTAATCTTCCACTTGACTTTGTTAATGTCTACTGAAGGCGTTCACTATTTATATCATATCTGGATTATCTTGCATCATCATTAAAGAATCGATTTTTCCGAGAAAATACCTCAGCTTTTGCCTTGACATCCTTTGCCTTGACACCACAGCTTTGCCAAAACTACATCCTATGTATATGCCCAAAATTAGTGTCAGGGACTCTCAAAAGAGCACATAAATCTTTAGAGGCTTTAATAAATTAGAAGATATATGACCGGAGAGCTGGACCTATGGTATAACTTGCGGAAGAAGAAAATTTTAACCGAAGTCAAATTAAAGAATTATGAAGTCGTTGACCTTTTAAACGATACCAATGTTTTTTTTCCCTTCCCTGGTACAAACACTTAATTTTAATCGTAATCTCAACCACTACGGTGACTGTAGAACGGTCCTTTAGTACTCTATGAATAGTAATGACATGGCTTAGGAGCACTATGGGAGAGGAAAGAATGACTGGATTATGTCTGATGAGCGTGCATCGAAATTTTGTCAGAGAAAATCGTGAAATGGTCGAGAAGAAAGTCAGGGAAAATTTTTCACCAAATCCAAGAAAATCATTATTAGCCTAAAACGAAAAATCTGAGTGGTTATGCTGATAAAAATATGGAAGTAATGAATTTTTAAGGTATTTGTAATGCTAATAAAACATTTTTTCCAAAACCAGTCATTTAATTTTGCTTTTACCCCCCGACCGAACCGAATGCCTTCCCGTCCCGAGAGACAGATGCTTAAGCAGAATCCGGATCCATACTTGGGTGCTATGTGGAGACCGCTTCAAGTGTAGTACCTACTTCGTCCGTCTGGGGGGATATATTAAACTAGGGACCCCTTTGGAGCCTTTCGTTAAGACTTGGCCAATTCTGACTCCAAGTTTCTCTCTACCCGTCCTCCATGTCCCATATAATCCGCAGCTAAAACAGCCACCTAACCTCTCCTTAATGGCGGGAATGACCTCAGTAGCAGGTAGTCTGCCAAAATAACCAACCAACCAACCATTAGAATTAATAAGCACGCCCTATATTTACACTGAACAGATTTAGGGGAATCTAAGAGGAGACTTACAGGAAAGACTGGTGAAAACTCTAAATCGGACCTTGGAGCTGTACGGGTGGAAGACTTGGTCAATGCAGGGAGAGGAACTACGTTTTCTGGAGGCTCTTCAGAGATGTAGGTTTGGAGAAGACTGGTAAGCTGGGTGGCGAGCAAGACGAGCGATTAGATGCGGTGGGAGAGGGAAGGATGTGGATTTAGAAAGACACGTCGAAGGAAAAAAGGTGAATGGAGGACGTTTTGCGAGGCGAGACTATGTTGAAGTGGTCGGGAGAAGGCTGGGGAAGCGTGGAAGAGGAAGGAAGAGGATAGGAATTCTGGGCGATACAGAGAAATACAGAGCAGTGGTGGATTAAGGTCGTTGTTTGGGGGGTTGCTACTTCCCGTTGGGACATGGAATGACCACCAGTTTTCCCATTGTACAGGAATTACGGGGGGAACGCACCCCCTTAATCCGCTCCTGATGCAGAGGTAGTAAGGAATATATACGAGAGACATTTCGGCGACTCATCTATGGGAGGGAAAGTGAAATGTTCCAGACATTGGGACGTCAGGATAAGAACTGCCCGAAAACCTATCAACCAGCTGGTAGAACCCCAAATGAATATTCACAGTATTAGTACTTAGACGGCACAGACGGTTGATGTAGTAGGTACATACGTGTGCAGACCTTAACGATCAACAGAGGGCGAGAGTCAGAGTGGACGGTATGGTCGTCTCGGAAGAATTGAGTTACGACCTTCACGAGGGCAGCAGAGGGGACAGAGGTGAGAGCACTTATTTCAAAAGCCCCCTAAGTGTAATTAGTATTCGACTCTCTTAGCGCGGCCGCCGCCGCGGCGGTAAGACACTTCACGCGCGAGAGTTAGTCAGTCGTGACGAGCGCTTTTATGAACGGGGGCGTCACGATCGCTTCCGGCACACGTAGAAGGAGAGCCTTGGGCGTAGGAGGCGGACTGTTCCTCGACCCGCGCTTATTCTAGAAGCTTACACAGCGAGTTAGTACCTTAGTCTACGGTCTACGGCTACAGTCGGCAACAAATATATGAGTGCATGCGCCTGCCACATTCTACATACAATTTAACAAAATCTGGGCGCGTGCCTCCTCTTAAACTTTAGCCCTGTTCTTAAGGAGAAGGATGTAATAAGGATATACCTATACTAAAAATATAATAAGTAATGATATAATATAATGTAAATTGCCTTTATTAGGATATCTATCAATTCTTTGGTAACTTTGGTTAATTACAAAAATAACTTTGGTTCAATAATAAAATACAAATAAATAAGTGCAGCTAATATTCATTGCGTAAAGAACAATGAATATAATGATAACATTTTTATATGCTTTAATAGAATATCATAAAGTTTAATTCAATCGTCGTTTTCTAGGCGTGCCACCAACGAATCTTTCGCGTAAGTATCACCTGGTGGAACGGGGGGCCATTATGTGGCCAATCGCTGCTCTGCGGGGAAAACGTTTCAGATCCGGTGTGTCACGACACGCGGAGAATCAAGCGAAGCAAGATGCATATTGCGTGAGGATTGCTGCCTGCCGAGCAACTCGCGAAATACCAAGTACGATCGCGATGAAAAAGGTCGGGTTAGCGCGGTGGCTAGAGAGTGCTGCTGCTTCACGGGTTCGACCTCCGGCGGTGAATGAACATTTACATTGGCGATCCGATTCCATCCTTTATCCCCACTTGTTATGAGTAGAGATGGGAAAATTACCGTAATTTTCGTCTGAGGTAAATTACCACGGTAAATAACGGTAATTTTTTAAAATTACCGTCATTTTCCTGTATTTTTTAGTTTTAAGTATTAGACAGCAAATGTATGGTTAAATAAGAAAGCCAATAGCAATAGGAAGGGAATAACCATGTTTAAACTATACCTTATACAGAATTAATGTATTAGATGTTTTTAAAATTGTAAAAAGAACTACGGCAGCAACACGCAATCTGGCTTTCTTTTGTCAAAATATGAGAAATTTTCAAGAAGAATATTCTAAAGCTTTAATCTTATAATGTTATAATTTAAGTAAAATATTCCAAAAATGAGTTGTACATACCTCAATTTATTATTAAACACTTAGGAAATGTGAACTTCGCTTAAAAGAACATGCTGGGAATTTATCTGTATGAAAAATTATCTCAAATATAGGTGAATTATCTAGAAAATTATGGTAATTTACAAGGGACGCGGTAAATTACAAAAAATACCTCAGTAATTTACGAAAATTACCGAGGTAATTTTCAGAGTGGACCACCTCTAGTTATGAGGTGAGAGAACATTAACTACATGCATCAAACCGCCGTCGAAAGAGACGCGATCAGGCCAATACCGGCGTCAGACTTCTCTGATATCCTCTACCCCTCCTTTCACGGCTACCCTAACATCTTCTCACTTGGTCCGTGGCGCTGATTCGTGCAAAACTCCCATCATTTATAACATCAAAACAACTCGTATTCTATTCATAAACGGATAGACAACACGGCAGAGGGAATGTACACGGTGTCAGACTTAAGTACCCTAAAACACATAAGCAAAGTGTACATTACCTATTTAATAACATTTACTATCAAACTGGCCAGTCACACTGGAAGAGGTTGGAAAAGGACTGGGGAATAAAAAAGCACCCGAAGCAGTCTCAAACTTCACAAGACCGCAAGAAGGAGAAGGGACGTAGAAGAAATCAAGACAAGAAAAGAAAAGGAGGAGAGAAGAAAAGAAAAAAGAAGTGGAAGGAATGGTGAGAATGCTGAGAAGGAGGAAGAAGAAAGAAGACACCTTTGTGATAGAAATACTAAGAAGAAAATAACAATTGTAAAGCAAGCAAAGAAAACCGCAAGACACCCGATGAAGAAGTCAAAGGAGAAAACCAAATAAATTTTGTAAATAATAATACACTTTGTAAAATTAAATGTAATGAAAAAACATTGAAACTTGAACTACACTAGTAATAATGAACCAATTGCTACAAAAAGTAAAATGTAGAAAATTGGGAGTTTAATAATAGGTACCCTAAATATTATTGTAACTGAAACAATAAAGGGGAACTCCGCCCTACCCTTGCAAGGGAAGACGGAGTGGGAGGGAATTTGTGTTCCAATTCTCTCCCTTTTAATAAAATAAAAATTATAAATTATATATAATATTATTAATTAAAACAATTATAAATTAAAATAACAATTAGTCATAATATAAATTAATAATAATAAATCATAAGGGGAAGGTGAAACCTAGTTAATTTAATTTCCTATGCGTCCAGACTTTAGGGACACCTTGTAACTCGACATATATTTTTTTTTTCTCTTTCTTTTGGGATGAAATTTCTTCGGGACAACATTTGAAACTCTAATACTAGTCGTGCATAGTCCGTGGATGCACTAGGTGCAAAATAACGTGACTACCATGTTCAGTGAAACTTTGGAAAATTTCCGCTCCCGTACATTTTTACCACATTCACTCAATAATATTTAATACATCGTAGTAATGTTGAACGAGACATTTGGTGTCAACTACAAGCTTTTGCAGTGGAGTAACACGCATTGATGAACAATATTTAAATGAGCTCTCTCTATCCGTTTCTTCCAGTACCAAACGAATCGCTGTTCCCCGGCAACTCACTCCGTCAGGTGAGCCGTGACGTCATCATCCTGCCCGTATACAGGTTGGAGAAAATTACGATGGCTACCAATAGAACATGTAGCGGCTAAGAACATTTACTTACTCTCCCTCCCTTAAGGAGGTTCCGCCGCGACTGTGTGAGTCAAAACAAATACTTAATTCCACATTTTTGATATTTTGTCCAAAAAATCCTGCTTTTGCTGATGAAATGCGTTACCCCCAAAAGTAAGGTAAAACATATGCAGATTATTCCACGAATGTATTTTTAATGAGCACTTTTTTCCAGCCATAGGAGCCGACTGAAGCGCCATTTCCTACGAATTACCGCATTTTGACTTCAATTACGGCATCAATTCTTCAATAACTAGAAAAATAAGGTGGTAAGATGCCTATATTTTATTTTTATTCGATTTCTCTGGATTATTTCCTCCTTATAAATAGTTTTCCGCAAAAATGGCATTTGTATTTTACGGAAAAAGACTATTTTTACCGTGTTTCTCTCATTCCCCTATTGAACACCATACAATTTCAAGTTCAATTATAGAATAAAATAGCGTGGAAAGGTATTGTTTGGTTGTTCACATCAGATAGAGGACAAATTTTTCTACAAGTAGACAGAATATGAATAAAATGACATTTAAGTCATTTTACGGTGGAACCACCTTAATCCCATTGAGAATAACCGGAGAGGATAAAAAATGGTCGGGATCGCTAATAAAAAGTGTGGACTACGCAAAGTTTAATTCTTAAGGCCTGGTTACACGGTACATTAGAATGTACAAGAAAATGTGTGAATGTCTGAATGTCAGAATGAACGCGAAAATTCACCGTGTAACCACACGAAAATGTACGATTGTATGAATGTCTGAATAGAAAATAGAACCGGTTCTAATTTCGTTCAGACAATCGTACAAGTTGACCTCATTACAGAGACATCTGGTGGAAGATGACGAAAATGACCCATTCACATTTTCACAAGCCGATTGACAAGTAAATGTGTCGTATCCATGGCAAAAAAATTGGTTTAAATAACGCGCCTACGGTTTAAAATGACGAAAAACAAACGAAAACACTTAATGCTCATCAGAAAATGTACGAAAATCTGTCCGAAAAAATGTACCGTGTAGCCACGTATTAATTGATCTTGCCCATGAGAATGTACAAGAATCTGTACATGAAACCATTCACAAAAATGTACAGAAACTTGTACATTCTCATGTACCGTGTAACCAGGCCTTTAATCAATGTCTGAAATATTCCTCAAAGTAAACTGCCAAACCACTCAAGTTTTCTTACTTCTTTTAAAGAGGAAAATGGGTTTGGTGGTAAGGGCTAGGGAATGGGGTAAGGTATAAAAATCATCGCGTCTTCCGAGGAGGCAGTGCAAAGACGAGGGGCTTGATGGAGGGAATCGGGAGTTAACACTTAAAGGAAATGATTCCTTGGAACTCCAGCGAGGGTCATTGAAGATGTTGGAAATATCTAATCTCGACAGTTCACTACGTTTTGTCAATACGTAGTTCTTTTGTTTTCTTTACTGAGTATCCATCGCTGTGTGAATGATTGTAGTTGTTGAGTTGTTTGATTGTATTTTATATGAGTCTAAAATATATCACATCTTTCACTTGTGCTATCAGTTTATTTAATTAAATACCCTTGAATTGACAAGTAATTTACAACAGAAGAGAACCCTGGTGTGGTTCCGAAACTTAGTTCTGTAGGGATGCGTATATGTTGGAGGATTTTATACATTATTAGAGGCGTGAGAATAAATGGAGAAAATATGTCCAATCCAGAGAGGGAGAGACGATGAAATATATACGTACAAGGTGTGTGCGATAAGAGAGTAATGGGAGAACAGAGGAGTGGCGAGTAAGAAGTCGGAAAGTAGGAGTCCGAAGAAGTAAACGGAGGACTTGTTAAAAAAAAATATAGCGGATTTTTGGTACTCTGCCGTTATCCGGTACACCAATGATTTTTTCTTTGCTTTTTATTCTTTTTTTCAGTTGTTTGGTGGTTACCATGAACATTTTTACATTACCGCGCACCGAGGAAAAGGCTGTTGAGTTCCTCCAAGAGAAGGGTATCTTGCCGACCGAACGAACGTGTCCGAATAGCCACAAATGAAGCTTTACTTTAGCGACGGCATCTACTGGATCTGTAACGTCAAAACTTGCCGCAAGAAGGTAAGAATGCGCGTCGGAAACTGGTTTGTAGGTTCACGCTTGTCATTTGTTACGGCTGTCCGATTCTTTTATTGCTCTTTATTTAAGAAGCAGCAAGGCACTAAGCGTGAGTTTTTGGATTCTTTGACTGAATTTATGTGGCGCAAGGAAGTTGGCGATACTGATGTTTTTGAAGCTTTGTTGGAAGCAATTGCGGCGTTCTGGCCTCCGGAAACACAAACTTAATGTTAATTTTTTGTTTGAGTCGTTTGAATAAATAAGTTTGATCAATTTTTGAGTTTCTTTCATTGGTGTACCGCATAACGGAAAAGTACCGGATTTTTTTAAGGTGATGAGAATATGAAGTTAGTGGGGAAGAATAACGAAAATAATGGAAATCTTATATGACGATGAGGGAGGTGGAATAAATGAGAGCATGAAGAGGGAAATTACGTTAGCTAATCAAAGTATTGTGAGAAAGAAATGCTTTTGGATGACGTGACTATGTCGGAGGATAATTTCTGGCAGAGACAGTTAAAAAGTATTCATGGAGTGGTTGAATAGCAGTTATGATGAGATTTCGGTATAAATTTATCAATACTTGATTCCAGCATTCAGCATTGAAAGAAAAAGCCGCACTTAAAGCACTATACAACCACAACGAAGATCAGCATACCACATATGTTCTCTCACGTATAGTAATACATTCAAGGTAAAGGTGGTATAGAGGTGAAATTCTATGAACAGGTTCACTTCAAATCATTTCCAATGTATGATAAAAGTATGACTTTGATGGCGACTATTCACAAAAAGATCGATATAAGCACTATCCTTCATTTGAAGTGAAATGTGCAATGTTTACTGCGGTGGAATGAATGGAATTGCATTGTAGTAAATGGCTGTTGCGGGGCGAGTTTGAGTGGAAGGAGGGAAGAAACTGTGTAGAAAAGGTGTGTATATGCTAGAGAACCAACTGCTCGATCGCTGCGCTACGTACAGTGGAAAAGAGGAAACGGCATTTTTTCACAATATGGCGGAGAGGAAAAAACGCACTTCTCAGGTTTGAAAGTTTCTCATTTCTAAAGTAGTTGATGCATTGTTGTGTTGAAAGTGTTAAACAAATTTGCAAAGCTTGCATAATAAGTGAGGTGAAATTGGTTCTGATATCTCTGTTTAAAGTGGGTGAAAATCGCGAAAACAAGTGCGAGACGAAAGCTCACCTTTACCAATCTTTCATTCCCATTAGCTTAATTTTTTTAAATCAGTCGAAAGAAAATTATTTTTCTGTAATGCAAATTCAGTAAAATCTCTACAAATTAAGGAAAATGAAGAGATACATTTAATTCAAACGGAGGCATTATGCAGTGCTTATTGTGTGACCCCCGTCGCAGAAACACAAATTCGCGCAGAAATAATGTCCCGCTGTTGCAATCCCTTCCTCACTCCTTACCGTAAACATCACCATTACTCTGGGACGTCAAACTACGCGATTTTATGCAGCGTTTCTTTCACAGCAATGCATTTTTGTATTAAGAACCTTTTGATCTGAGTTTTATGTCCCAGTTGAAAAGCATGATACAAGTGCTTATGCAGACGAGAATTCCATTTCAGTTAATAGCTTCTTTTGTTTAGACACTCGGAGAAAATGATGTGAGGTGATTGTTAAGTTGCACATTATTTACACTAATCAACTCCGGAAAGCCGCCAACCGCAAGTTGACCTCAAATATTTTTCATTGATGACGAATCGGGCAGTTGACAGTTCACTAGGAGTTTAATATTCCTCGCTGATGTGTCACCATCGCCCAAGAAAAACAAACTTTCCTTTGTCAGTTTTAGAGAAGAAGGTTTACAAAACTCGACTGCGAAAACTTAACGATCGTGCATGTCCCCTGTTTTTGGCGTCATTTGTGGATGCAACCAGTCAAAAGAATCCCTTTCCATGATCAAATTCAACTCCCAAAGATTAAATTTCAATGAGCTTACTAATGAATTCTGTGATTATACGGGGGTAATGTTATTTTTTAAAAATAGTATCCTCAATTCTTAGCAGTTCACCTGAAGCTTGTTATAGTATACAAGGTCAGAGTCTAAATAATTCAATTAGTCGGCATGAACTCGGTTAAATTTAGATATATAATTTTTAAAATTGGGTTACATTCCGATTTTACACTGTAATTAGTTCGGAAAATACCAAGAGGTTAACTCTTTGGTTAGTCTTAAAAAGCTTCAAGAAGCTCAGCGTCCAAAACGCAAAAAGTTACAATTACTTAACATCTGATGTTTTCCCGGGGAATGAAAAATGTTAATTGTGTCCTCGTGATTCCCACCGGGTTAGGTAATTGGGCAATTACCTAACTCGGTGGGAATACCGAGAACACCAAACATAAAAATAGGTACGTCTTTTCTCCCTGAAATTTCAATCAAACAATAGTTTTTGAAGCTTGGTTGCGATATTTTTTAAGTTATCTAACATTTTGGTCCTATCTATACGTTCTTTGAGAATTAAGGCATAAAAAATCATTCGTCTGGACTGGGATGATTTTTGACAATGAATTTAAACAATTAAGGCATAATTTTCTGTTCTTATCCGGTTTATCGTTTGAACAAGCGATATTTTGATTGTACTTCATGACCATTTACAGTAACAATGCACCATTGATCCTCATAATGATGAAACTCATATTCTAAAGGTACAAGTGAAACCTATTTAATAAAAATATATGAAATGCCAATTGCCCTAACTTCAACATGTAAATCCTAGTAATATTAGTTACTGCCAATATGCCTTGGGAACAGCAAGTTCTAGGCATAAAGAATAAGGTCAATTCTAACACAGTTTAACGTTTGAGGCTTAACTTTGTGGAACCACGAGATTGCAAAATAAAACGTTGCGCTGTACATTCCGCGTTGTGGTATGTATGTACATACAACGCGACGTTTTATTTCCAAGATCAATTCTACTTTTTATTTATTTAGACAACTGAGGCACACAACTGGGAAGGATGTTCCATTGAATCTCTACTGAGGTGACTTCTACCCTAGGGTTCTAAACAGTATTTTGTCCTGGGGCTCTTCCCATTCCATGTATCAGTTGTATCACTTATTCTCCCTCCAGAAAAGAATTGTCATAATTATTACCCATCAGCATTTTAGATCCCCATGCAAACCAATCTTCTACTCCTTGAAAATTCTCCCACTCTCCTGTGTATACATCTTTATTGAAATATGTGGAAAAAAATCTCCAAAATGTCTCCACCATCTCTGGCCTACATATGATTACGACACAAGAAGGAAAAATGACCTTCGTTGCTCATCAATTAGAACAGAAAGGTTAAAATCTGGTCCTCATAACATATGGGAATGAAGACTCTTTTTAACCAGCTGCCTTCAAAATTTAAAAAATTTAATAGTCACTCCATCAAGACCCAACTGAAACAGATTCTATTACAGAAACTTTATTATTCTTTAGGAGAGTATCTGAGCGATATGTCCATTAAATGAATAAACCGAATAAAGATATTTTTATAGTATTTTCATTTTTTTTTGTAAGATTATGCATCCTTTGTTTACAGTTACCGTTTGTCTTCTGTCTTTTTGATATAATTTTATTTGTAATTGTAAATGTATTTACAATCATAACTGACGTGCACAATATCTAATAGAGTGCTTTCTGTATTTAAACAACAGGGCAAATAAATTTATAAATTTATAATTATTCTATATCACAAAATTGCAAACTCATGTTCTGAAAGCTCCTCGTCACATACAATTAGACCTATTTGGTCTAATTGGCAAGTTAGGAGCATTACAGGTTGCTAGGGGTATTAACATGAACCGATAATCTTGTTAATTCGTGTTAATACCCCTGAATATCCATTTACAAACGGGAACTTTTCCATGCATACGAAATTCTTTGAAAACTCCTACGAAGGAGTTTCAACCTCAAGGAGAGAAACCTGAACTCGACTGGTGTGACTTTCGAGATGAGCTTCACCCTTATTGCCGAGTCAAACCCATTTATCACTGCCCCCCCTACACAGAGAAAATCCCCACACCGCCCGTTGAGGATTACAACTAATAAAGGGAAGGATGGATTAAGGAGGTTCCGCCGCGACTGTGCGAGTCAAAACAAATACGAAATTCCACATTTGTTATATTAAAAAAAAAAATCATGCTTTCACTGATGCAATGCGTTACCTATAGAAACCAAAAAGTAAGGTACAAAATATGCAGATTATTCCACGAATGTATTTTAAATGAGCACTTTTTTCCAGCCCTAGGAGCCGACTGCAGCGCCATTTCCTACGAATTACCGCATTTTGACTTCAATTACGGCATTAATTCTTCAATAACTAGAAAAAAAAGGTGGTAAGATGCCTGTATTTTAATTTTATTCAATTTCTCTGGATTATTTCCTTCTTAGAGAGAATTTTCCACGAAAATGGCATTTGTATTTTATGGAAAAATACTATTTTTCCCCGTGTTTCTCTCTTTCCCCCATTGAACACCATGTAATTTCAAGTAATAAAATATAGAACAAAATAGCGTGGAAAGGTATTATTTTGTTGTTGAGATCAGATAGAGGAGAACTTTTTCTACAAGTAGACAGAATATGAATAAAATAACATTTAAGTCATTTTACGGTGGAACCACCTTAAGTGTTTAGCAGGTAAGAGAATGGAGAAGAGATCTGTACAAAACCAATCTTTGCATTGATGACTGCTGATGAGGATTATTAAGGGTTAGAACGCCTTCACCCAAAGAAAGACCACAGTACAACACCAAAAACATTATGAAGATAATAGTTGGTTACGGTGCTACGTTATCTGGTTATTACACGGAAGCTTTCCGTACGAACAGAGTAACAAAAAGAGCGTAAGAACGGCGATCTTCCCTGTGCATCGTGATCATACGTGTGGGCTTGAATGCGAAAGGTGGACAACGAAAGTGTTGCGAAATGCGACGCTGGTCGTGGCCAATCGCGAGTGTGTTTATCATTTCGTTACCATCCGGTGCTCTCGACCACCGAGTACCCATTTGGCGCGAGGGTGTTAACTATTCAGCGACCGCGAGAACTCTCATCTGCGCTCGCATCCGTGACAATGAAGAATAACAAAAGGGATCGCACCGCGCATATCTCCTCCAGGTGCAAACATTTGCTCTCCATTCGCGTCTAATTGCGCTGAACCTGCTCTCTCAGGGTAATTGTTCGCCAATTAGTAAAAAGACACTGTGGGTGCACGGTTCGTGGCTTAGCTTTTCCGGTTGCTTACACACAGATATCGAATAAAATGTTTTTTTTTACCTGAGTGTTATCGAGACCAAAAGCACGCTGCTTTGCAAGGCAACTGACAAGAAAAAATTTCCCGAAAAAGTTCTTTGAGGGAACAGAAGATGTTGCCTTGATGAAGACAAAGAATCCCATTTAATCCCAAAGAATAAGAATATCCACTATTTAACCAGTGGTTAGTTATTGAACCGTTAAATTAATTTATATTGTCGGCAATTTAATAATCCGACATGATTTCCTGTGTAGGAAAAGATGCATTTACGTAGTCTTTCTTAAGTTTGTACGTGAAAACAAAATAGGCCAGAAATAAAAGCAATTTTCAAGTAGGCGAGACAATATTGATAGGTGGAGAAAAAGATCTATCAGAGTACAGAGTAGGTATGCATGCGCTTACTCTATGATCAAAGGAGCTACAGATTGTTTATTTTGCGCGTGCGATTGAAATTAGGTGTGGATACATTGCCATTAGTTGCAATTTTCACCCGCCATCTATGAGGATGGCGGGGAACTTCTGATTAGAACCAATTGGAGTTCAAAATCCCCGATGGCTTGTAAATATTTTTAAACCAATTATCAAGCTATTTTTGGAAATAATCAAATACTGAAGTTACTTTTTTAGCTTACCCTATGCCGGTTATCGACAAAGTATCCAATTAAAGCTGAGTTTCAGCCTTCTGCGGTAAAGTCAGTATTTGCTTGGTGTTTCCATTAATTACATGATTAGAAAATATTAACCAGAAGGAATTATTTGCTGATTCATACGAATGTAAAGCTGCGATATAGAGTTTTTATTTTGAGCTTTATTCACTCCAATTTCATTGCGTAAAGATTTTCAGTAACTCCAATTCCAGTCACTAGCTAGTCTCGGCTTTATAAGTTATAAATTGCCAATCATCGCTTCCGGCGAAACTGGAGATATGGAACTGCAGAAAATGCGGTCAAATGATTTCCGATATCTATCAAAACAAAACGCTATCCGTGAACTACGGAAGCAGATAAAGTTATCGAGGTAGTCTGGCGATGATAAAAATATTACTTTACCGCTTAGCTGTATTACCAACGATAGAGAGATGCTGTCTCCCATCGACGTATTCGATTATCATAAGCCTACCGATAGTGACTCATCAGACACGAAGGAGTTTTGTTCATGAAATCAGCACATGATGTCAAATTTTCGCACGACATATGAGCCCACTACGTGTCTTTTGATGCTAATATGGAGGTATTCCTGCTTAAATAAAATCATTTCCTCTAAAAATAACTTTTTTCACACTGCCATTCCCCATTACTCTACTTGAACTACGACCTTGACGTGGTGGAAGGGCTTGTGCGTTCCAATGACCCCTAGAGCTGGACTGGCAGGAGCAATTATTATTGCATCTGGTAGGGCCACCCATGCCATATAGCTTGAAGGGTAGGAGATAGACGAAAGGTAGTTCCGTGATGGTGTCACGTTAAAAACACCGTTGAGTGGCGTGGGAATACCTCTCAACTATCACTTTCCAGAATATGAAAGTCATCCACAGAGAATTGAATCCTGGCAACTACGGGACGCCGCCCACTAGGGCGGTTGTCGTGCCCGGCAGCGGGGGAGGCAAGGCCACCGCGGTCGTCCTCACACGAAATCCTTGCACAGCATCATCATCAGAGGATACAAGGAATAGAAGGGAGAAAAAGAAGAAAAAGAGAAAGGGGAGGAGGAAAACAGTGGTGAAAATAGGAACTTGGAACGTAAGGACAATGATGAGGGCCGGGAAGCTTGAGAATAATAAACAGGAAATGAGAGGAGGAAAATAGATGCTTTGGGGCTGAACGAGGTGAGATGGAAGGATAGCGGAGACTATTGGAGTGATAGTTGTAGGGTAATCTATATTGTGGGGGAGATGAGAGTTAACGTGGGGCGATGAGCGACAGGATACTAGTGGTAGAAATAAAAGCACACCCGACGAATTTCGTACTGGTCCAGGTATACATGCCTACAAAGCAACCACAGGGAGGAAGAGGTGGACGAGGTGCACGAGCAACTAGAAGAAATATTTAGAGAAGTGCCGGGAAAGAAAAACCTGATAGCAATGGGCGATGGGACACTATGCAGGCGTTGGCCAGTCGGTCATCGAAAGGATTGAAAACTTAAGTAGATGCATTGGGAAAGCAGTGTGAGAAATACGGGATGAAGATTAATCATAAAAAACAAAAGTAAAGAGATTCTCTAGAACAAAGAAAGCTGGTGATAAGAGTAGGAAATCACGAACTCGAACAAGTAGAACAATTTAATTACTTGAGTAGTACGCTAGAAGAAACAGGACATAGTAGCAAAGACATTAGAAGGAGAATAGGGCTAGCGAAGGAAGCGTTCGATATAATAGAAGTGAGTTGATGACGGGGACCTTAAGTAAGGAAGTAAAAAAGAGGTTGGTGAAGAGCTTGATATGGAGTGTGGCGTTGTGTGGGGCAGAAACGTGGACCTTGAGAAAGGAAGACGAAAATAGGTTGAAGGCGTTCGAGATGTGGGTGTGGAGGAGGAGCGAGAAGGTGGGTTGGACGGAAAGGAAGACAAATGAGGAAGTGCTTGACATGGTGGGTGAGGGAGGAAACTTGTGGATGAGATTAGGGGAATGCAGGGTAGGTAGCTGGAAGGGGTAATGAGGGGCGATGGTTTGCTGAAGGCCTTGATGGACGGGACGAAGAAAGGTAGGACTTACGCTGATATGAAGAAAGAATTACCAGGGGTAGATAGGGCACTGCACGTGTAAGAGTCTGTTGGATTTTCTCTGACTTTCATCATAACCTACCCCTAACCGGTAGATTACTCATATGGTTATTATTCCCCATTAAACAATAGTTACTTCATTTTTACTTGGCGGGGCATTCGCAGCATCAACTCCAGTGCTGGATTTACGTGTAAGTTACACAAGCTATAGCTTAGGGGCCCCACTTTCTTGGGGGCACACCAAAAATGATAGGAACATGATAGTCTGACTCATCAGGATCTGTATAGGGTAAAATTTAACGATCGTGTCCAATCAGCATTCCCTAATGTAGAAGCAATTTTTAGATTGTTTCTTAGTATGATGGTTGTAAATTGTCCTGGAGAAAGATCTTTTGCTCAGCTGAAGAGGATAAAAAATGAATTTAGAACAACAATGACTCAAGATAAATTATGTTCCCTCAGTCTCATGTGCATAGAAAGTGACAAACTACGCAGGTTATCATTTGATGATGTCATCAGTGACCTTGCTCTGGCAAAGGCAAGAAAGAATATTTTAGTTTAATATACTTCCTTAATCCTTATGACATGTTTCAAGATATTAGATAATAAGCCTTTGTAAATTGTGCTTTTCAAAATAACTTTTGTTTCTTTTGACCAGAGTTTGCATTTTTAAGTTTGTTATGAATAAAAATGATTTTAAATTAAATATTTATGATTTCACTCTCTCTACATATAGAATTCTTAGTTGTATTTCAGCTCTGTAAGGATCGATCAACTCTAAAAGTTGATCGAATCTTACAGAGCCCAAAAAGACATGTGTGGTTCAGAGAGTCCGCGTTGGAGGCTTTGTTCCTTTCCAAAAGTTCACCAGAGGTTTTTTATGAGGGTCTAGTCACCAATAAAATCCCATCTCTTCGGTTTTCAATGGGATGTTCCGAGGATTCACCAATATTTGCACCGTGCACCTTCCAGTTCGTAGCAAAGTGCCTTGGCAATTGGGACGCCACTCTGCTCCTTGTTGAGAAATGTATCAACAAAACAAAAATACGATTTTAAACAGAAAATTCCGTGCAGCCCAAACCTTCGGAAGAACGCGAAGGGACGCTTAGAATTGAGCAGAGAATGACCCTCCCGAATTGCGGACTTTCTTTTTCCAAAATATTTGCCGTAGAATTTGGAAATAGCGATAAAAGTTAAACGGGACAAGCTATAATTACCTACCTACTGGGATCACACCATGCATGGTGCAAACTGGTGCTAGCACCAAAGGGATGAAATTTGACATGAAAATAACATTGGACTTGACCGGGATTCGAACCCGTATCTCTCAGTTGCCGGTCAGCCGGTGTAACTAGCTAACACACCTGAAGGGTAATTTGGAGAACCGGGTTCAAATTCCGGTAAAGTAAAATAATTTTTCCATTTTGAATTTCATCCCTTATGAAGCACGTCTTTGCACCCGTGTTCGTGACTGCGTATATCATATAGATATCATTACAGAAAGGTCTTTTTTTGTCATTCCGTATATGCTCCGTTAATACTGCACCTACAGTGATAAATGAGGTATCATTTTAAACGTTGAATCACCGGCTTCTGACGAAAAATACAATCTCAATCTCAAATTTCACTATTTAACCATTAATTTGACTTAAAAGTATCGATAAACTCTCTTGCCCGTATAGTATCATAGAGTAAGGTATAGTATTCATATGTTTTGTATATTTTTGCAAGAAAACAAGTATAAATAAAGTACTTTAGATACACCTTCTTCTCTATTTAAAACCCAATTACACCGTTTCCTTAAAATACTTATTCCCTGATCAATCAATCAATCAATCAGTTTATTTGTCATTAAATGATATAAACCACAATAGACATTGTCAAGTAATGGCAATTGGAAAGAAAAAAATATATACATACATTTACTTGCAAAACTAAAAAGGAAGAACATTTTAAAACAAATTGATACATAAAACTATGTACAAGTCAGGTATTACAATATATTGCAATTATCGAAGTCCCCAGACATGTATTCTTCTATTGAATACAGGGGTTTCTTGCATAACTATCTCTGGGCCATGTTTTTAAAATTATTTGAATTTTTTAATTTCGCATCCCTTGGCAGTATGTTGTATCCCTTAATAGCCATGTTTTTAAAATTATTTTTGGTCTTTGACAGTCTATAGTATGGTGTATCCAGGTCTTCTTGATGCCTGGTGTGGTGTGTGTGTGTGTGTACATCAGACCTACGCGTCAAAGTTGTTAGGTTTGGCAAATTTTAGTAGCTCATATATATAGAGAGAATACTCAGTCATAATTCCTGATTGAAGGAAGAAAGGCTTGCAGTGATCATTATGCTTTAAATTGAATATTGTCCGTATGACTTTCTTTTGTAACAACGAGCACCTTACTTGCCTTGGGAGCATTACCCCACAGTATAATACCGTAACAGATGTGACTCTGAAAAAATGCATAATACACATTCATCAATACTGTCATTGATACAATAGGCTTTAGTTTTCTGAGAAGATACAAAACTCTACTGATTTTATTACATAGTTTATCAATGTGGGTATCCCAAGACAGCCTCTGGTCTAGGTGAAAACCCAGAACATTGACTGAATCTATTTCGTTATATGTTTCTTTTAGTGCGAAGGTAAATTTTATTCGAAGGTGAATATATTGATAGCGTGAAAGTGCGAAATTTTTACGGGTTACGGGTTACCTAGTACACCATATTACTTGTGCATTCTGCAGTGATGTGGAAATCGACACTGCATTTTGCTTGAGAAACATAATAAAAAGCCTTAGGAAATGAGAGGCACACGTAATTGATTCAACGGGAAGAGGATACCTTTTTAAGACCTTGATCAGTCGTGGTTCATTTGAATGTGTACCAGGCATTCGGAAATGCGAAGGACACGAGATTAAATTGACTGCAGCAGCATCGCACCTATCTTTGAGCGCTCCTCTCGCCTCCTATGCGAATGGTCTGAAGTGTCGCAGGACCGAGACACAGCTCCCCCACAGCAGCGGACGTCACTTCGCTAAACACGGCGACTCGATTGACGAATCCCTCCCGTGAACAGATTCCGCACACTTAAAGGGCTACACACGCTCCCCCTAAACAAGCAAAAGCATTTGGAAGCGCATCAAAAATGCTCGACCCAGACGTGGGTGTCTGCTTCCGCTACCTACGTGTATAGAGGCATTCTACCGCGTCCAACGGCGTAAACTGAGAAATTTGGGAGGATCACTCCCGGTAAGTGTGTTGACGTCTTGATCGACGCTAGGAATTCATCGGCCGTCACATCGACTTTTTCCCGTCATAATGAGAACCGTGCTATTGCGAAATGCACACCATCGCAGTGCCTTTAAATTAAAAATCTCGCTGGAAGTCATTTAGGAGAAGATAGCAAGTGAAATGAATTAGTAGATGGTTCATCCATATATGGATGAACCATCTACTAATTCATTTCACTTGTTCACTTTCATCTACTAATTCATTTCACTTCAATTCATTACTAACATATATGTACGAGTCGTGGATCTTACAGATCTCATATTAATACCTCGATAATATTTTATTTTTGGTTACGCTAGTCTCTGGAGAGCATTGTTAGTATTTATTAAAGCTCATCAGCAAATATGTAATGTTGAACGGCAGAAATCAATTATTTGACTGCACAGAATATTGCCGATGACCGCAGTGCTTGTTTTTAAAATTCTACTTTAGGCAAGAAAGGCCCAACTCTCAAGGCCCGCTAAATCACTCAAGCAACTCCCGTTGAAAAATCTCTAGATTCCGTACGTGCTCACTTTCGAATACTTAGGACGTAAATTATAGTAATTGAAAATTTTACATTAAGAGGTAAAATATGGCCTGACTCTGATGAGTGGTTAGTTACAAAAGGCAGAGCTCTTCATGATTAGAAGTTCATTGTAATATTTGTTTTCATGATAGACCCGAGTTTCACTTCCGTAGGAAGAGCAGTGGCAGAGGAGAAGATGCAATTAGGAAGGTGTATCTAAGAAGTGCTTTCAGCAATACCAGGAAATGTATGGTTAGAGACAAATGGGTCATTAAATATATGAGGCAATAGCTCCGTTAAAAGGAAAGATAAAAGTAGAGTATTTTTTTATTTGTTTGGTCATTCTTTTGGGGAAGGACGAGTCGAATAGCGAATCAGATATCAGATATGGTAAATGTTGTGAGAGGTAGGTAAAAGAGATAGATAAAATTATAAATATAATACTTTTTATGTATTATAAGCTATAACTTTTAACTTACAAGCTTGAAGCAATTATATTCCACATATTCTATAAAATGACTTAGATACGATAATATTATGGCGGAGCGGTGAATGCTAATATGAGTCTTGTGCTGTAATAAGATTTTAACATTACATTTTTAAAGTTATTTATGTAAATAATGCCTGCGATCCCAAGTACTAAATAATGTATGGACTGTATGTTTGTTTTTTTTTCGGGTGTACCCCGCGTACTATGATATGATACTATGATATACGCTATATGCGTACGCGTATCACCAGGTGTGAAACCTGACGTTTCGTGGCCGTTGCTGGCCACTTTATCAAAGGGAATGAGGTATCTGATGAGTTGGTGGAGTTTATATAGGGGTTTCAAGGAGGGCAAAGGATGGGAAGGGGAGGAGTGGAAGGAGTAGTCATTGCATCTTTATTCCACTTCAAAGCAGGATCCCACGTGTGGCTGAGTTGGAGGCCACAGTCCCTATTGAAATTTAGATGGCATTTTCTTATCTCCAAAGCTTCTCGGATCAGCCGGGGCTTGAAGTTTTTCACTTTGGCGATTATCTTTGTTTGTCTGAGGTTTTAACCAAGAATTAAAGTATGGAGTTTCCTCTTTCCCTGTACCAATTTTGTGACTGTAGTGCACCTTATTATGCTATCAGCGAGTCGTATATCTCATGTTGACATTTGTATTTTTGTGACTGGCTGTTTTGGCATGCAATTATCGCAAGTAGTCCTTCGGTCGAAAGCTATCATTATTGTAGCACATGTTATTCTACTCTGTGATTTCTTATTCAACCGGCAGTAATGGCCTGGGAGCTCCCATTGACTGTTGTTAAAGTTTGTAGTGGCATTGACGCGAAGGTAAATGTAAGCGAGAGATGGGCATAGAAAAATTTTAATATCGGTCTAAGTTGAAATGATACGAACAGAAATAATTTTACTGTCTTTATAATTTTTGAGGATTGGCTATTTAGTAAACACCTGAGGTTTTTGTGGGCAATGAAAAGTTTATGAATTAATTTCCCTGAAGATGACCCCATTTACGTGATGTTTCACGGGGCGAGATTGGACTTGTTGATTTTTACTTAAGTTTGCCATTGTGATACACGAGAGAGGTATGCTCTTTTTAATTCAACCCTAGCATATTTTTTCATAGATAAGCTTGGGAAATTATAAAATTACAGCCAAGATTTTTGTAGTGTTCGTCTTCCCTATAAGTAGGAATAAGCGATGGGAAACATGCCTTTGTGCTGGAAAATTGTATTACGGAGTATGAAATTATTATATTGTATATTATAATGTTATTCTGTGGCCAGTAGCAATTAAAATACGTTCAATTCATTATGGGAAATAATCCGCAACTGAAGGGCAGATAGACGCGATAGTTCTCTCATCGTAAATATATCGGTCTCCATTGAAATGATGCAGAAACAATTTTACTGCCTTTATAATTGTTAATTAATGTATATATTATTAATATACATTTATTTATATATTCGAAGAGGTTATTTATAACAGTTGAATGGAGGACATCCTAACAACAGTTTATGATATGAAAATGAATGTAGAGAAGACCGAAGTACTTAAGGTTAGCAAGCATGGGGGACAAGCTAAAGTGTATTTAAGGGACAGGCGAATAGAGAATGTAGAGGAGTTTACCTACCTGGGAAGCAAAATAACAGCTGATGGAAGGAGCAAAAGAGACTTAGTAAGTAGAGTTCACCAGGCAAAGAAAGCGTTTTATCAAAAAGGGAAACTCCTAACATCCAGAAATGTCGGCCTAGACTAAGAAAAAGCCTCCTTCAAACTTATGTGTGGAGCATATTTTTATTTGGCAGTGAGACCTGGACGTTGGGCAAGGCAGAAGAGAGGATGGTGGAAGCATTCCAGATGTGGTGTTTTAGGAGGATGTTAAAGATTCCCTGGGTGGACAAAATCAGTAACGAGGAGGTTCTCAGACGTGTGGGGGAGTCTCCTTGTCTGTTGAAATTACTGAAAAAGAGAAGAAATATCTGGGGGGCTATTCTCTATCTCGAAGCTACCAATGAAGCTACCAGAATTGGCTTCCAACCGTATTCTCTAACTCGCGGGAGCTTTCCCAAGAAGGTAATAGAAAGTGGAGAGAGGTTTGGCGAAAGGCGGGTATGAGAATCGTTTTAAACCAAATCCGCGGAAACTTCATTTCTGGTGACGTCATTCTAAGAACCAATGGGAAAGTTCGTCTCAATGTTTTTCCGTGGATAAAACTGGTGAAACCTATTTTAAGGCCGTTTTAGACGCTGAAGATGTACGTGCATCGTGTTTAGCGAAAAATTCCACGCATTAAAAATTATGCGAGCAAAATTCTAAAATGTTTTATTTTTGCTCACATAATCTCGTGAACAATCTCGTGAATACGGACGCACAACGTCCATCTTGGCTGTTTTGATCACTTGAAATAAGATTGTTCGTAAATATATTCGGGAATTAGGGTTTATGTCGATGATATGGTTCAATATGATTCGTGCTATTTGCTTTCGTCGATTACTCGTTGCTTCAAATAATTTAAATAATATACGAAGATGAAACTTTCAAAAGAAATGCGAAGGTGATACACGCTACCACGGCCCACATTATGAGCTGGAATCACGTTACTCAATGAAGGTAAATATGGCTTTCCGTTACTCCAGTTAATATCTTTTTTGTGAAAAATCCCGCTAATGGCGAAAATGACAAAGTAACCCAGTGAAAGTGCAATGAATGCGCATTTAATAAATGTAAGAAATATACCTGTGAGTTGGATAATTATAGATAGATAAGCATAATAAAATTACCAATATTTAAGCAGGGTATTCGGAGGCCGCGCTTCGTAAGGCTACCGTGGGAGCTTATTGGGGCTACGGAAGTAGCTTCGTGACATTTACAGAATATGGGTGGGAGCCTAATATGCTACCGGTAGCTTCTGCTTGCTCTTTCTCCGGTAGATTCCATGATAGAGAATACTGATGGGAGCAAGTAGCTTATTGAAGCATCTTTTCGCCAGAAAGCTCCGATGCTTCGAGTTAGAGAATAAGCCCCCTGGATCGGGCTCCAACTAAGGTACGAAACATTTCCGGCCACCATCTTAGAAGGCACTGTGGAGGGAACCAACTGCCGGGTCAGGCCCAGGTTGGAGTTTATGTGGCAAATAATGAAGGAGTTAGACTGATCCACACATGTGCAGTTGAAAAGAATGGCACAAGACCGTAGCGTATGGAGAACTGCCGCCAACCAACCTTTGGGTTGAGAACTTAAGAAGAAGATAATTGTTTAAGATTAGCTATTACGTAAACAACTAAGGTTTTAGTGGGTAATGACAACGTAATGCATTATTTTGGAGAACCCAATTTAAGTGAATTTTTACCATTTTCATGGGGTGAAATTGTACTTGTTTGAGTTGATTTTTACTTAAGTTTACCATTACGATTCGTCAAAGCGATAGACGTTTGAATAAATATAGCGTGCTGTTTTAAATTAAACCCTCGTATACTTGTGCGTACGTATATGTTTGGAAATATCTTTGCTTTTAGCGGAGTCACAGTCTAAACTATCGTGGCCAATGTCCGCTTTCGTCACACCAGCCTGAATGTCTTTTTCACCCAGTAAAAACTAACGTATTGCCATGAAATCCATGTCACTCATCATGCCAAGTATGCGCATTTATAAAAACTTTTCAATCCGCGAATTAACCCATTTCTCTTGAAATAGTAATGTGTCAAGCCGGAGAAGTGCCATTTTCCCTCTCCGCCGTACGTGAGATAGGGTCGAGCTATTGAGAATAGCCCGGTATCAAAGGCTGAGCAATAATAGTTCGATCCTCACCGGTGCTATCCGCCGTTCAGAATACCGAATAGCCACCGCGCTGTTGTCATCTTTAGAATAGCCACTTAATGTGGCTATTTCAACATTCAGAATACCGAATAGCCACTGGGTCTCCAGAATCGTGAAAATAGCCACTTTTCGCGCTATTCTGACGAATAGCTCGGCCTTATTTTCATTCAGAATAGGCCTCTTGGCCCGCTTTCATTGAGCACATGGCGTATTTGTACTACGTAAATGTAAGCGTTAATGGAGGTGGAAGACACAGCGAATAGTTCACTTTATTTGAGATTGATCATCCATTTACGAAATAGTATTTCCTCAGGCTAATATTTAATTCCACGGATATTATTTTGATTTGTTGGTGCACTCTTACTAAGCACATGGCGTGTTTGCACTACGTGAATGTATGCATGAATGAATGTAGGTAAAAGATACAGCGAATAGTTCACTTTATTTGAGACTGATTATACGTATGTGAAATAGTATTTCCTCTGGCTAAAATTTAGTTGTACGAATATTACATGGAATTTTTGGGTGTACTCACAAAGCACACGGCGCGTTTGCACTTGTGAATGTATGGATAAAAGAATGTGGAAGTTACAGTGTATGCTTCAATTTATTCGGCATTAATCATAAATTTGTGAAATAGTATTTTTCCGGTATTGTGTAGAACGAATAATATATAAATTTAGTGGGTTCACAATGAGGAAGCACATTAAAGTAATCGATGTAGTACGTCCACTTTATTTAAAAATGCACTACACGTGTTTCAGCTTTATACTAAGCCATCTCCAGGTATCTAGCACATGCATGGCGCAGTTTTTACTGCCTATTAAATGTACTCATACTTGGAGGTGGAAGGTAGTCGCATGCTCTTTTTATTCGAGATTAATCATACTTTTGTGAAATTTTATTTCTTTCTGCATTAAGAGATAGACAAATAGTACATAAATGTACTTAGTGCGCTCAATTCCGAAGTACATGGCGCGTTTCATTACGTAAATATAGGCAAGTACATGTGAAGGAAGATACATCCAATAGTACTCCACTTTATTCGACATTAATCATACATTTATGAAATAGAATCTTCTGGCATTCTGAGTTAGATGTATATTACATAATTTGTTGGGCACTCAAGAAGCACAATGCGGGTTTGAAATATGTAAATTTAAGCGTGAATTGAGGTGGAAGACAGCGAAAATTTCACTTTATTTGAGACTGGTCATACATTTACGAAATAGTATTTCCTCTGGCTAAAAACTAAGTTTATGTAACTTTCAGTGAGAGTGACAATTATACAATTTAGAATAGTTAGCTGTTTGAATTTGATCATAGCATTGCATTTTCATGGGTAGGTATACCTCTTTCATGGGTAAGTATACATCATATTTTGTTACCACGCAAACTCTTCATTCAGTCTTTTGATGTGGATGATTGGATTCTAGACGTTGTTCTGTGGGCATAGAAGGTGATGAGGGTGTTTCACAATAGGCATTGGTTGCTGCTGCAGTTACGTTTATCATTATGCTATAAGTTGATCTCTTTATATGCTGTATTTCTTTCGTGAAGTAACTTAGTGATGTTATCAATTTTCTGATGTTTTTTGCTCTGGTTTTTACTGGTGTAAATAAGATTTGGTTAAAATTATTTTATGTTGGTTTAATATGAACTGACCACTGCTTTTGTTTAGAGCTGATGCTTTTGTATCTCTCTTTTCCTTGGTAGCCTAACGTGATCTGCTGCAACTCCAAACTTCGAACAAAAATGGGTGGCCATGAAGATTGCTGTTGAGATCTCAGTGTGACGGTAGGTGTGAATAAGATAATGAAGGGGATATGTCATTTTCTGTCACTTCATTTCTACAATATGTATAAAGTGTTCTGTTAATCTCTACTGTTTTCTAACATGGATTAAATTATTTATTGAGAGCATGAAAACTGGTTATCTTCACTGCCTTGTGATAATCTCCTTAATATCCATTGGTTAATGTGTGAACTCCTGCCATGGCATATCATGTGTGGTGTAGATCAGTTTTAGGTTATAATGGATGGTGTTTTAGGTTAAAGAATATATAATGTTCTTGTGCAGTTCAGTTTTTCCCGGCGATTTTCCAATTGCCGTAGGTAGACTATTGATTTGTTCACGCCGAGGTGCCACTAGTTGCGCTATTTTGTCGAATATTTCTAAATGTAAATTTCGGAGCTGAATTGCACATATTAGGCCTGTCGGCATGTAAAACCTCTTTTCGGCCGATCAAGGATCCCAAAATTAGCTTCGAAAGTCTCCCAAGGGGGTTGATTGAAAATCCAGAAAATACGCTGAAAATTAAAAAATATTGTAGTTAATGCCATATAGGTATGGGATTGGGCAATGTGTACAGTGACTCCGTAAAATATTCGAAAGAAAAAAACAGTGATCGAACTGGGATACGAACCCGCGACACATTTCGTGTATCGTCCATCGCCTCTAACCGTTCGGCCACGGATTCTGTTGACAAGCTCTCGCATTGGAAAGGATTTATACAGGGGGAAATTCTTTAGTTGCGTTTTTCTCTTGAACTCGGGTCCAAATGGAAGAAAGCCGTGACACTTTTTCCGCATTCTCTCCATAGCTTCAGAAAATAATTGCGTCATTTGGATCCCGAACATCCTCCTCCTTCCTCCCTCCCCCTCCTTCGAGGCAGCCCACTCCGATCCTTTTCACCAACTCAATGTTATTTTTCATTGCAAAAGCATGTGACGTCAATAATGTTTGCATGCCTCACATTTAGGTGGCCCCAGTCGCGGCGCGCAATTCGATTTTTCGAAACAATTTTTCTTAGGTACTACGAATGGTAAATGTGGTGAATAACACAATACAAAGCAAGTTATCAATGTGAAATTTTAATTTTTACTTAAACATCAAAATCAGACTACATAGGAACAATGGAAACTATTGTTGAAACGTGTACTAACAAATACTGAGTAAAGAACTTTTGATGAAATTGGTTTACTAAAATGTGAAAATATTTTTAATGGGAGTAACGTGAAAATATTTTAAATGGCATTAACGACGATGGAAACACAATTTCTAATGATATAAAAGAAAAAAACTATTTAAAAAATAGAAAAAAATATTTACCTCAGCAAAGAATCGAACCTCAAACCTTGCGTCCTTAGTTTCTCTACGTTGCCTCTAGTCCACCACCCTCTTTTTAATCACGAGCTGTCTTAAGGGTATTTGTAGTTTTTCATCATGTCTGACTTAAAACGATTGGTCGGTAGTACTATTCTTGCGATGGTTATAATTAAATCTTAATCGGTCGAAATGAAATGCACATCTGTGAGCAATAAAGGGTAGTGTTGCAAGTCAGCAAATTGCATTCCAAGCCCGCGCGCAACATGATTTGGCGAGGTTGGAGGTGGCGAGGCGAGGCAGATGGGCCACTGCGGGCATAGATGGTTTGAAATAATAAATTTAAAACAAAATTTTAATACCTAAATGTTCACGAAATGGATTTAAATATTTCAATCAAGAAACTATTAACATTATTGTTTGAAAGTAATAATTAATAAAGTCTCGGGTCGCGCTTCAGCTATAGGTGGCGCTGTTATGCAATTAGAAATAATTTTGAATACCAGTTGGATGCCCATTCTTTTCACTCTCGTCGCCCGCCTGCTTGCAGTCGCGTACGTCGTCAGCTGGAGGTGTGACGTCCAGGGGTGCGATGACTTCACTGTAGGAAATGGACTTCCCATGGACGAAGTGTCCCGACAGCAGATGGTGACCAGGGGATCCGTTGTGAATGAATAAGTTGTGAGTGGCCATTATGACCTATAAATTGCAATTACTTGCCTCACTAATGGATTGCACTAATTTAATGCGTTAGCTGTATGCGATTTAGATGGCCACGCTTACGTCTATCCCTCTGTATTTCAGTGATCAAACTCAATAATTGGGTTACGATGATTATATGTACAATATAGTGTCGTTCCTCGAAAACATTGGAATAAATTGTTTTGGAGCAGTTTACGAGGTTTGACGTGATGTGATGTTCAACGAGTGATTGATGCTTTGCCCTATTCATTTGACTCGTGTTCTCGTCTCCTTTTCTGCGAATATTTGATTGCATGATTGCGTTGTCTAAGTGGGCAGTGGTATATTATTCGTTGATTAATCAAGTTATCCATCAAAGAAACCCAGAAAAACGGTCTTGAACGTTATTTGTAGTTAATTTACTAGCGATTCGAGTAATAGGTGGTTTTGCAATTTCTGCGGAGAATTTCAGGCTCAACTAATTAAACTAAACGGTCGTTGAGCTCTTAGCGAGTTTAAAGTCAACCAGAATTTGGTGCCCACCTCCTAGGCTCAATTTATATTTGTATCCCCGTATGCAGTACTTTTTACCTCTCCCCCCTCCCACAAATTTCCTGAAATCTCCCATTACACCAAATTATAATTATGACGCACTTTTCGTCTTGACCCCCTTATGCGACCATCTGTCCTGAAACCTTTTTATAGTGGATGCATGAAAGTGTGTGGCAGATATTTCTACTTATTTTTTTTTAATTTTTTGTGCCGAAAACAAGTATAATTTGTAGAAGAAATTATTTTTTTCAAGCTGTCAATGTCGCATTTTGTTTCATCCATCTCATGTGTACAACTTAGTATCTGCAAACTGAACGCAGAGCAAAAGGGCAGCTTGTTCATATGTGAAAATGGATTCAATCGATAGTTAGTGTTGGTGGAGTTCCCTCATCTGGGTCCCAAGGCTAAGGCCCGGCTTAAGGCCCTGACGACTGCCCGGGGCGCCGCAAAGGAATGAGCGCCGTGGTGGTGAAAAAATATTTTTACTACAACGTTTAACTGGTGAATGGGTTTGATGAGCAGGGAGGGGAGGCACCGGAATACTCTCTCGCCCGGGTAAAATTTTGTCTTAGCCGGCCCTACCAAGGCACGTAGACCTTCTGGACCATTGTGCCGTCCATTTTGAGTTTTTACCTCTCAAGGCCTACCTACATGCTTTCTATGGGGAAATCCGTGATGTCCTTTGATTTGCGTGGGAGGTGCATTCTAAGGTATTTCCTTACCTTGACGTTAGGGTGCTTAGACCTCTTGTTGGTCCATTGTGCCATCTACTTCATTGAGTTTTAACCATGGCGACCCTTATCCTTCCCGAAGCCTAGAAAGTCTCCAATGGGTACTTACCACGTCGTTTGGTCCTGCAATCAGTGGCGGATACAGAAAAAACTCAAACATTGTAGCTTTCAAACTGACGCGACTCTGCTTCCCTTATATATGTAGCTCGGTTGTTTCGAGAACATTCGGTGCCAGAATGTTCGCTTCCAGACTTTTAAGGAGTGTGAACAAATACAAACAGTAGAATATTCGTGACTTTTCTCGAACAAATGCCAGACAGAATAACGTATCGAGATCACTAGAATGGCCGCGACTTTTCTCGTAGGTTAGCTATCTAGTATGTGCCAGACAGAAACGTATAAAATACGATGACGCAGACGCGCACACGTTCTACATAAAAAAGTACAACTACTCGATAACTCGACTCAGAGTCGACTGGCGAAAGACACGAACGAATAGCGTGCGGGCTGACTGGCGGGGGCGGCGCGGGCGGCAATGCGGGCGGCCCTGCAAGGGGGGGCGCGCGCCCCCCATATGTATCCGCCACTGCCTGCAATTGGCATATTCTGGCACCTATTCCAGAGGTCTAGTGATTGATAGATATTCATATAGTGGTAGTAGTAAGGGGAGAATTCTTCCGGAACGCTCCCAATTTATTTTCACAAATAACATTTTTACATTTGAGGGTTCCTTTAAATTTTTCCTTATTTCATATGTTTTAATCTTTTTTGTCTTATTTTAATGTTTTAGTATAAAATTTCAAAAAAAGTTTTTCTTCTGCTTGTTTCTGCTTCTAGGCAGCTCCTCCCCGCTCCATTGTCCCTTCGGCTCAGCTGTTCTCCGGATACTCACTCATAATCACCACTGTTTCTTCGTCCCCCTGCCTTGGCTGAAGTCCATCTACTTCATACTCCTAGGCTGTCCTCCGGCTGCTCTCTACTCCTTGGCTGCCTGCTTCTCATCGGCTGTTCACTGCTCCTCAGCTGGTCCTCTCCTCTCCAACGCCATTATGGGATGGGGGTTCTTCATCCTCTTCGCACCATCTACTCTCTTCAATTCCTTCTGTGTGAAGATGATTCCTTGCTCAGTATTGACCGGTTAACAGTTCCACTATTGTTCTTAAGATTAATTAATTTGCTTTATTTAATGAGCGGAGGTTTTTTGCATGAACAAATTTTGGTCCATCAATTAATCTCCTTGCATGCATCAAGCCTTGAATTGAGTGCCATATCTTGCTAAAAAAATTGCAATACTAGTAAGTTGTTTGGCTTTAGCTCACCCCTTGATCTCAGACTGCATGATTAAAGGTATATTGTTCACCGTTGGCTCTGTACCAAAGGGACAACTGTGAACTTCTCTTTTTCCTAGCTCATTTGTCATTTCATTTTCAGCAATGCCTTCATGTCCAGGTACCATAGTCTAATGGTAAGTCTGCAGCAGCATGCCCAGTTAAGTAACTCTCTATTTTATTTGTTTGTCGAATGTTTTATCAATTTGTCTACGGACACGCGGTCAATGTGATAACAGTTAGGTAACAATGTGATAATGTTATCATCCAGCATTCGGTTATAAAAAGTATGAATTTGAAGACGTCATTTTCAAGTAATTAAGTGAAAGCATGTGCCTAATTTAATGGGAATATGCAGTCAGAAATACACATTGCAGGGAGCTTAGGTTTTAAAAGTTCTAGAATAATTGTTCCTGCTGCTTTGCATAAAAATATAAATGTTACCAAAGGCTGTCAAGAGGTCATCAGGGGTTCATCGATTCAAAAGACTTTGTCCATAGTAAAAAAAAATAAACTTGTGCAGAATTAGACTAATCTATTTAAAGGTTAATATTCATAATTTATCAAAAGACTTCCTTATTACTTTTCTAGAATCTAATTTAGTAATCAATAATGCATCATGCTATTAACAGATAGTAGAAAATTATGAAGTAAGTATTTAACATAAAAATAATACAAAAATTCATAACTTCTACAAAGTGAAGCCTGCAAAAGTAAAGTTTAGCCTTTATAAATTTTGTGTAAGTATCGATTCTATGATCTTCATTTACCAATAGTTATCATAAACCCTCATCTCAAAGGGAATACATTTCAGTTAATTCCTATTTTTTTAGTGGTTAGACAACATAATTTAAAATATTTTGGGTTTAATTTTAAGAGTAAACATTACTATCGTGATCAAAACATTCTACTTTGGGTCGAGAAGAAAGAGCATATCACCTTCTTTCTTCTCTCCATCATGGAGTCACTACTATACCTAACTAAACTGCCTTCATCATCGAAATTTATGGACCATCCCTTAAGATATAATTTTCAATTTCTGTAAAAACTTTGCAACCACTGTGTCAAGTCATTTTCAACATTTTTAGGCCATCCGTTAACATTTAATGATGCAATTTTTTGTAAAACGTTGGAGCCATAAATTGTCAATTTAAAGATTACAATGGGCTAGTTCAAAACATGTGTATGAAGACAGGTATGCAAGTAGGAGAAAAAAAAGAATTGGCAGCATGAAAGGTTGGGGATGAGGTTCATTTAAAAAATCTCTGAATGATCAAGCAGCCGAAAGAAAAGCTGTTATGGATAACCTAGTCATGTTGTCTTACGACTGTGGCAGAAGCAGTCTGTTGTAAAGATCGCAATCTTTGTGGGAGCATATGGGTAATATTTTTCAAAATTCTCTTTGGATGCCTAATACTGCATATTTGGTTGAAACCCCAATTCCTAAGGCACTGTGGGAAAGTAGTGAGTAGCAACGACACTATTGTCAATTAATTTTTTCAACTCCATTTTATTCTATTTCAAATGCCAATCATTTCATGATTAAACATTTAGAAACTATTGAAACTAGATAATGAAAACTTTTATGGACTAGTTAAAATCCCATTTCCATGAATGCGTACTGTTCAATAAAAATTAAGCAGGGTCATCATGGTGGCAAAAATATGACTAATAATTATAACAACGAAACAAAAAACTAACGACAAAAACAAAAAATATTTAAAATACTATGATTTTTACTGATTTGGATTAGAATGTAATGAAAAGTAAACACTTGATTCATGATCATATGATAAAGCAAAAGTCAGAATGTTGGATTCTTCAGTCATGTAATTAATTCACTTCACTAGAAGGCATTGAACATGTTTACTGTTTTGTTACATTTAGAAGTGTCAACTGCACTATTATCTTGCATAGACTAAGATCGGTAATCCCTCAATTACCTCGAGAGGTACCTATTTATTATTCCCATGTAGCCCTAAGCGATTGCAGTGTATCAAGGATCTCATGGGCTAGTTAAAATTAAGATCACTGGTATTCTACCAAACTAAGTCTTCTCGGCTTGCCATTTATTTTCTTTGCCGCAGGGATCGTTCTGTGATATTTTCTATGTAAAGATTAAAATTTATATAATCCCTATTAAAAACTTAATATCTTTCGTCCCCTTTGATATCATCGGAACTCACGATTTTTCTCATCCCTCTCTCAAGCTTACCAAACTTTCTTCGCCCTCTTCAGCATGTTGTTTTATCCCAGGTCCACACTTCCTCCAGCCACTTCTGAGCACTCCTTTGAATTTCTCCCTCAAACCTCCTTTCCTCTGACTTTTTTGAAGTTTCCTCTCGCAAACAATTTTTGAAGCCTTAAAACATTCCTTCTTAAATATTAAATTTATTTTAAAACTCTTGAATTGGTTTTGTTTTTCAGCTGTTGCTAGAACCACTGCTCCATTTCTTAGGGCTGGGGCTGCCTTCTGCACCCCCTTCTTGATACATTTTGGTACTCTATGCAACACTTTAGTGGGGACTGTTAATTTGCCTATGTATCATTGAATAAACCAATCACCTGTTGGTAAGAGTAAAAAAGTTCAACATGTACAAAGTGAGAAATTGTTTCAAAGTATAAACTAAACTTAAGGTTGATGGAAGTTGCTCTTCAGGGAAGGTCAATTGACAATAAATTTTAAACCTTTAATTATGAGCCACTATCATATTCCAAATCTGAAGTCATTCTAACTCCAGAATCAAGTACTCAAATATGAAAATTCTTAAGACTCAAATATGAAAATTATCTTAGATAGCTGAGGAACTTAGTAGTGCCAGCTCTGCCTACCATGTTCGTGTGTACATGGTGCCCTTTTTTTACACTGGGTTACATTACATACTAAAGGACTATAAAAACAGTAATAATTGTCTTAATTTGTCGCTGACCACATTTTATTAAGTCATCAATAGTTGATCCCAGTGTAATTGGAAAGTGGAATATTTTGTAATAGGGGAGGTGGCTGACAAATAATGATTCAAGAGAGCCCCTACCTTAATTTGATCTCAGTTCTACAGCTGTATTATGTGGCCAAAAGTAATGAAAAACTCCAACAGTTGTAAAGTTTAAGCACCCAATGCAGTGAGGAACAAGGTGTGCAGAAAAATCTTTCTTTGCAAAAAAACATTTCGCATTGCTTTCATGTCTGAATGATTGCATGCATATTTTTGTGGAAAGATTTTCCCTCTTACTTTGCTCCTTGCCCCAAGTATGGTGCTTTGACATTTACAGCAATAGTTTTTCTTTTCTTCAGGTTCCAAGCCAGGCTTATTGCCTACATTTCTTGAGTGGTGAGTGGATTCCCTGAACTAAATATAGTTTCATTAACTGTGGCTAATGCATCAATGTGGCCTACACACATATTAACATGATGATTTTAGTAAAATTCAGTTGCTGTAGGTAATTGTTAAAATAATTGTAAGAGGGTTTCGGTTTCATGGCTTGCCAAAAGTGTCGTGGCCTTCAGCACCCCCTATCCCCTCATCACCTGTTCAAACCACCTGCTCTGCCTCCTAATCTCTTCCAGCAGTTACCTTTCCTCACTCACCATGCCGAGCACTTTCTAGTTTGTCTTCCTTTCTGTCCACCACACCTGCTCCATCCCCGTCCCCATATCATTTTGTACTATGTGTCTTGAAAGTCTGCAGCCTAATCTCGTCTTTCCCAGGAGTTCATTTTATTGCTCATTTCAATGCTACACTTCATGTTATATTTTTTTATTGTCTTTTCATCACATTGTATCTCAAGGTACCCATTATTAATATTCTCCCATTGTTGAATGCCTTATTTGCTAGCTCAATTCTCCTTCTAATGTCTCCTTCCAGTCCTCCTCCTAAAATCTTCGCTAATTGATATTATAATTTCATGTTGCTACCCATTTTTTAAATCTGGCTGGCAGTGCCTGATGAAGGAATTTTAATCCATATGATAAAGATGAAAGCTATCTTTTCCAACTTTATTTTACTAGGAATTTTGAATCTAACATCATATTTCATAAGTATGCTCTAGATTTTGATCAGAATCTATATCCTCTCTGAACAAGATGCATTAAGTTTTTAATCTATTGCCTAACTTCTGCCTGAACATATCATAATCTATTTTATGCTTAACTTTCTCTCCCAGCCTTTTACATGGTTGCCTTAGACTCTGCTGATGTCATAACCATTTTTATTATATTATCCTCACTAATATGCATTAATTTATTTTTCCTGCAAAATTCTATTGTCTTCTAACCACAGACATTTCCTGTGTATGGGCCATATTCTCCCCATTCATTTCTGTCCTTACTTCTCCTTTCCCCAACTACCAATGGCCAATGGCGCATAATTATTGGGTTTTTTCCAAACCTGGATCTTCCCTTATTGTTTCTTGTAGTTGCCATATCTTCCACCTTTTAAGTAGTTGTCAGTATGTAGGTATATAGATTCATTATCTCAGGTTTATCATTGAATTTGTACTAATTTGGTTTGTCTTAAGTACTTAATTGAGGGCATTTTGGAAGGGTGTAAAGCTCGGTTGAATGGCTGCATAAAATTTATATGTAAACTGTGTAGCAGGAGTTGTGGATGTTTGGGTGAACTTATCGGCCTGATCTGTCAGCAGCTGTTCATGAACTAATTATGTAAACTGTTCAGGAACTGTGCTTGATGTGTACTCAGTGTTCTGTTCAGTAGCTGTTCATGAAGTTCATTGTATTAATTGAGTGAAATTGGTTAGTAGCATTGTCATCCCATAAATTCCTAGTTATGAGGATATTAATTTCTTAGGCCCTCTTAACGAATGCATTTTCATTTGATTTTTATATCAGATTTTCCCAAATCTCTTTTGGGAAAAGGAGAAATGGAGCAAGTTGGTGAAGACTGGAATCCAAACAAATTAGCACCAAGGGTGATTCCTGTGATTGCTGGACAGCAGCTGCTCACTGATGCTGGAGGGCATAGCATTTGGACAACTGGCTTACCCAAATCTTGGATATCTCAGAATATGGAGTAAAAATATATTCAATTGTGAAGAACTAACCTGGATCCTTCTGGGACTCCTTACTCTATGCATAAATGTTCTCTTCAACCATTAAAAATGAACTTAAAATAAATTATCTGTACATTTTCATTTACCCTTGGGTAATGTAGTTTTTCCTCATTGTGTTACCATTGGTGAAGAGCGAAAAGAATGCAGATATCTAAATGTTGGCAATTTCAGCATGTGATACCTAATTTCCTTATAATTTAAGATTCCTGTGTTAGAGGGTAATTGACCAATTTATATTCATTAAAGTAAGTACATTCTTTGGTTGCCCTGTGCATTCTCCTGAACTTAGCAATCATTCAAAGATTGATTTTTGAAAATAAACTCTAGAGTCCTCTTAAAAATTTCCAATAACGGCCCAAAATATATCTTTGGACTACCACCAATATAAGCATAATAATCTACAGATGGTCAGCGTATAGGAAAAATGAGTCGTAAAATTTGGCGTGTGCCACCAAGTTCTGCGATGGTGCCACTGATTCCTTAAAGAGCCGGGCCTCAGAGCAGAGAGGAAATTGAGGGCGGAGGGACAAGGGGACTACCGTCGAGTGCCACCAAGTTTTGCGATAAATAATACTTCCCTGAACCTTGGCCGGAGGCTGTATCTCGCCAAGTCTGGTTCAGAAATGAAAGAAATGATGCTCAACCTTCACCGTGGTATGGCTCCATCCTTATTAATGCTCCATACGTCTCGTGGTTAAATCAGTTAAATGGCTCTCCTTTGCGGCCAGTCCACCCGCCTTGGCAGCCATTAAACGTTCCATGCGTCCGGCCACGACATCGGTGTCTCTTCAGAAAGAAGAGCGCCTCATTTGGCTGTCATTCCTAAGCAAACGATTCGCGAAATCGCCGGAGCTCAAAATTATTCTAAGTCCAGAGCTTCACTCACAAAGAGAGAAGAATTGCCAAGGGGTTGCCCTGCCTAGAGACACTCGGCTCGCTTCGACCAAAATTTTCAGAAAAATGATTAAGTCCACAATTTTTAAATTTAAGTACAAGTTTTGAGTCAAATTTTAACAAGAACCCCGGTAGCCTGGGGGATAAGAGGCAGGAGCAGCGAGTGAGGACATAGCGATTGTTACAACGAAACCTTTTGCCAGCAAATTTTTTTATTTCTCAAATTTTATTTTAAAATAAGTAATTTATAGAAAATGTTCTCCAGGGGTTTTTACAATGTGTTCAGGACGACGTGAGACGTCCAGAAAACATTTAATTGTCGATCATTTTTTGTAAAAATGCCGATTTTTTTTCCCGGCGGGCCGGCCGGGCGCCCGGAAAAAAATCGGCAGTTTTACAAAAAATGATCGAAAATTAAAGGTTTTCTGGGCTTCCCATGTCGTCCTGAACACAATATTAAAACCTGGAAATGCATTTATTATAAAAATGCAGGGGTGGGGGAATCTCGGGGAGAACCCTAGTTCAAAATTTGATCAATAGATGGCGTCCGCATTTAATAATTCTCAAAAGCCACGGATACTCAAAAGCACTTCCCAGAGACCGCTAGTTTAAAACTTGACCAATAGATGGCAAGTGCCTTCACTTTTCGCGAAGTCTGTATAAAAATTTGATTCACCTTATGACGAACGCGGGAAATTCGATTTTCCGAATTTAATGACCCCTTTTTCGGAGTCGCTTCCGACAGTTGAAAGACATAAACAAAACACTGTCATAATTCCATTCGATTTAGGCTGATAACAGAGGCCTTGGAAGAATTATGCTATTCTTATCCGTCGGTGATTATCCAAATATAATATTAGTGTTAAGAAGTCTCTTTAAAATGATTAGCTACCTACTGAGTGAAGAGAGTTACATTACAACCAGCGAGAACTTGTTTCAATTCTCTTCTTCTTTCGTGACACGGATAGCCAAAGACAGCTGAAGATCACTCTCACATTTCTGCGTTCTCCCTCGGAAACCACAACGAAGTAACCGTGAATGAAGTAACAATTTTTCCTCAATATTTTTTTATTAAATCAGTTCGTACGCAACGCGAAAATCAGTCATTTTTTATGGATTATTATACATTGATACACACCACACTTTACAACATTTCACAATGGCGATATAGAATCCAAATCTATGCTTTATCCATTTCATAATTCCGTGACATAGGCCACTTAGAAGTTGCAGGAAAGTAGGAATCTTTTTTCAGGACCAAGATGAAAGTTAATTCCATAACTGAAAACAAGATTTTCTCCAGTTTTTATTTCATATTATGATTTACAACATTAACGGACCCTTATGGCCGAAAAAATTAAATTATAATAGCAATCATATTCGTTAAGTCTCCGCGAATCAAAATTCGTCCATTGTCTCGTATCCACCTTTTTTAATTAATTTATATTGTTAGTTTCCTGTCGCGAACGGATGAACAGTCCGGCAGCGGAATAATAAAAAAATGGATAAAATAAAATACACGACCTCACTATGCCAAGACAATGCAAAAGAGATGCAAACAATTTCATTGCTAAAGTGTCAGTAGAGAGATAGCCCTTAATAAATAAGCTGCCGGAAGAAATTCCCTGAGTAATAGAGAACACGGCAATGACCAAATATTATCATCGCACAGTTAACACACGACTCGGATTACGAGTAGCAATGGGACACCCTAGAGTAATTCAGACATCTAAAATGGTTCCGCTTATATCTCGATTGCGTAAGTTTCTAAAAGACACCAATGAGAATTTAAAATTAAATTTTTTAAATCATTAATTCGCCAATTCCGCCACTCTGCACCATCGCGCGGTGAACTGACTTTCATTTTATTTCCAACAAAACACGAATCACTGATGTAAGCTAGCATGTCAATTTTAGAATCAAATGTCAACTAATTCCCAGACGGAGAGGTAACAACTGAAGAGTACAAAATAAACGAACTGATCATGACTTACCTACACACCTCTGCACCTCAAAATATTTTAATGGATTACTAAATGATTACACTCGTCTGATAGCTTACCTTTCCATTTCTCTATCTTCTCTCTAGCCATGTACTGTGATTGGCAGTTCTAAGGCGAATGAATGACTGGAGATATAAGCCCCAATGCAATTAACCAAAGGTAACAGTCGAAAAAAGGACAAGTTGGAAGATAATCTTTATTTTTGTTTTCCACTCGACATGAATCAAGTATGCATAGAAGGAAAATAAGGCTGATAAAACCTATAAATAAGTAAAATATAAAAAATAACTAATATTAAAACCCGCCCTCGAAGAATAAATGCAAACTGAAAAATCAGGAAATTATTCACGTTCCAACAAAGAAACAAAGAAAAGTTCTTGGTGACTTAAATGAAAATAAAGACAGCATCTTAAGTGTTTACGGTACATCCATTTACTTCAGTCTGCAGTTGGACTTAGAATTCCCATACCAGGGTCATAACGTTAAGCTTTTAGATATTTACATAATGTCTTACTATAGTTTTCGTAAGATCAAACTGTAAAAGTGGAATTCCTGATATATCAACATAAGTTTTATCAAATTTTGACGAGGTAGATTTTACTGTGTGTAGGTGCTGAATAGCCCATTGGTATTGCTCACAGGACGAGCGTCTAAAATGTTACCTTTTTCATCTGATTTATTCTTTGTCTTTTTTCCCTAAAATTGACAACCTTTTCCTGAGGTTCTATGCTGCAAAGTGCAGGAAGTTTTGTGTAATAATAGTGACAATTATGGTTTTAAATGATCTTAAATTTCACGTGCATACCACTATACTTAAAATATGGATATAGCTAATATAATATTCGGGGAGATTCTCATTTTGTCAATTTAGAAATTACTATCTTAATCTTTTTAAACAAATGAAGCTGAAGCTCTCCGACATGTGACGAATGTTTTTTCTCACAAGTTAAAATTATCAGAGCTTAATCTGTGGCTGTGAACTATTTGAATCTTTTATTTTTCTGTAATTAAGAGACAATCCATACATTAATTACATTATGTCCAAATAATTCTAATTTTAATGAGGTCTTTTATGTGTTGGTTTGTCATTTTGCTACCTAATTTCGCCTTTCCTCTTAAATTCCAAGATAGAGTACCTGCTATGCCTAGTTTCCTTCACAAGAACACATCCAAAAACTTGATGAAATGACAATGAAATATGACATTCCTATAATTCACATTTACATATGAGTAGTGTAATATTGTATAATTTTCATCAACAATCTACTTAGCTCAATTTCAATGACGCACCAATACTGCTTGCTAAGATGGAATTAATTTTTTAATCGAATACATGACTAATTACAATTATTTTCTGAAATTCCTTTCATACCTTCACGAAGTAACAACCCAAGGTTACGAAGATTAAGTTTATAATACAGTATCTTCCTTCCCGATGATATCGAGCTATTATTTTTCAACAACTAAAATTTAAATGGAAACTGCCTGATTGAATAGAAAGTTTTCACGCTCAGAAGTCACCATATTATGGTTCCTTGAAAAAAAAACCTGAAAATTAGTGGTTTCAACATAGATCACAGCCAGTTCCAACGCAATTCAACTATCTGCTTAGGGAAAATGTGAGTGGTCCATTTCGGCACAGTATAATTAAAAAGTCACATGACGGACAGCAAATGTTTAAGTCAACTGCTCATCAACTGTGTGCTAGTCATATTCCATTGAATGACTTGGGCTAAATGTTACACCGCTGTGGCTTTAGGCTCAACAATCTCTTTGAATTTACATCCACAACAGCTGATGGGAATGAGCCCGTTGACCAAAACCATTAATTTTATAAGAGTTAATCCTGGAGACAGCTTCATTTACCCCGCAATAATAGGAATAAAACAAAGAAAATTAAGAAAATTGAAATAAACAGGTTTATTGACTAGGGCAGTCTTTTTGAAGCTACCAATTTTAATGACAAGACCAAACCCTGGTTCAATTATACATCACCTTTTTATGCAATAAAAAATAATCAGTTAGGACCAAAAGTGTAAAGGATACTTACGAAATGTTACATTTGTTATTTCAATCTCAAATATACGTCACGTCTTGATTATGTTTTTGTTATTAACCATTCAAGCCCCACCAATTGGTATATTGTGTTGGTGTGGATGGGTTGTGGTGGTGATTTAAATCACACAAAACCCAATCTCGAACAAAGGTACGACAATAATTCAACAAATTAATTCCGGATTGACATACTTTGATTTAAATAATCTTAATCAGCAAGCTACTTTCAGATTTTAAAATGGCAAAGTGGTTCGTAACACTATAACAAGCCACAGAGAAGACAAACAGTTCGTAAATCAATATTGAGCATTACATGTACCTACAATAATTTCTTACATTCACAATTTCACAAGAGTAAGTACAGATAACTTTATTTTAATAATTTAGTTCTTATGATCCTTCGATTCCTTGTCCAAGAGAAAATTCACAATAGTTGTCCCTCAATGTCGTAAATAATGAACATACTCCTGAGCTTTAAGGGAAGACAAAATCGATGGCAAGGTGCCTCGACGAGGTAAAAACAAGGTAAGGAGAATAAAACTGCGAAGGAATGAAGGAAACAAACGGGAATGGAAGGGAAGCATACCACGTGAATGGGATGAGGGAAGAGGACCAAAACAGAGGGGAAAATGGTAGCATAAACAGATAAAAAAAATAAGGAACAAAAACAACTGAATTGAAGTTAACGTAGGGTGATTTGAATAACCACTTTCAGTTTAACAAATTTCAGCGAGCACAAGCATATGAATGACGAATGAGAGTTCTAAAGAAGTAGGAGTTTATCGCAGTGGGTCAATCACCGTGCGACGTATAGACAGTATGACAGTTCGGCAATCGGCGAAGGAAACGAAGATAAGAGCACACATATCAAGGACAGCGATGAACTAGAGCCAAGGCGCGGGTGCACCACATGAGTCCAGGAGAAAGAAGCTGATCGAAGAAACTGCACCGAAGTGTTAAGTCTTCCAAAAAAAACGATGCCCCGCGGTGGAGAAAAAGCCCAAGACCGCTACACCAATGTAAAAGACAGACAAAAAGAGCATTAGAATTTGGTAATATGAATAAATACAGTACATTAGTTACACAAAAACAATAACAGTGAAATAGATATAAAGGAAGAAAATCGAAAAAAAGGTTAAAACCTGAAACGAAAGAAAATATTATATGGGAGCTTATGATGTAGGGTTTTGTACCACTAATTCCTATGAATGGAACCTTAAAAAGGGTATAGATCCTTCATAAAATTACCAGGGTGAGGGGAATATTACTTAACACCTGTGAAATTTACTTGAAGCACCGCTTCGTACATTATACATACATATGACAATGTATCACAGAGAGTCCTGAAAAAATAATATTACATAATGAATGCAAAAAATGTGAATACAGTAGTACATAATTCCGTCAGAATACATGCTTACAATTATATTGAATATATCCTACATCGTACCTACAAGTGCTACATATTCAACATATGATTGACCATACATGTGGTCTGCAACGTGCAGCTGCAGTAAGGGTAAGTACAAAAATTAAGTGCATGCTTCATTACCAAAATAAATGTGTACACAACATTTATGTTGACAAGAACATTCTGCCATTTAAGGGCTACATGCTTGACCATAAACGTAAGCTGAATGCATACGTTGTAATTGTCATTCAGCTCACTTTAAGCTCAAGACACTATAATTTAAGTGCTATTTGTTCGTTATTTCAAAATCCCAAAACTTTAAATGTTCTGCATATATTGTCAGCTAAGTCACTTTAATTTTCACCCCCCACATCTCTAAATGTGCTATGCCCCACATTGATAGTCTCCTCTCAGGCATCCCCCAGTTATAATAAGAAGAGCCCCTTTTACCTAACCTGAACCCAACTGCCGAAATGACAAAGGGCCTAAACTATCCAAGCTGGGAGACGCCTGAGAGAGAATAATCAATAAGGGAGAGAAACCTTTAATAAACGAGGGCCGTACAGTAATGTACACTAAGTGTAAATTGTAGTTTTTGTCAATGGAGGACGTTTATCATCTACTGAAATATGAATTTGAAGCAGTTTTTTTGGGAAAAGTATGGAAAGTACAGTAACTCGAGGTTAATTCTAATTGTGATACTAAACCAGTAAAAAGAATCCTACTCTAAGCCGCAACGACGTTTTTAAAGGCTTACCTCCAACTTCTCTTCCTTGAACTACGGCCTTGACGTGGTGGAAGGGCTTATACGTTCCAATGACCCCTAGAGCTGGACTGGCAGAAGCAAGTACCATTGCTCCTGGTAGGGCCACCCATGCCATATAGCTTGAAGGGTAGGAGCCAGACGAAAGGTAGTTCCGTGATGGTGTCACGTTAAAAATACCGTAGAGTGACGTGGGAATACCACTCAACTATCACTTCCCAGAATATGAGTCATTCACAGAGAATTGATTCCTGGCAACTACGGGACGCCGCCCACTAGGGCGGGTGTCGTGCCCGGAAGCGTGAGAGGCAAGGCCTCCGCGGTCGTCATCACACGAAATCCTTGCACAGCATCGTCATCGGCGGATACAAGGGATAGGAGGGAGAAAAAAAGAGGAAGAGGAGGAGGGAAACTGGTAAAAATAGGAACTTGGAACGTAAGGACCATGATGAGGGCCGGGAAGCTTGAAAATATTAAGCAGGAAATGGAAAAAGGAAAAATAGACACTTAAGGATTGTGCGAGGTGAGATGGAAAGATAGCGGGGAATATTGGAGTGATAGCTATAGGATAATCTATAGTGGGGGAGATGAGAGTCAACGGGGAGTAGGCATGGTACTGAACACAAAGTTGGGACTGAGGGTGGTAAACATTGAACAGGTGAGTGACAAGATACTAGTGGTAGAAATAAATAAACGCCCGACGAAAATCGTACTGGTCCAGAAAAACATGCCAATGAAAAACCATAGGGAGGAAGAGGTGTACGAGCAAGTAGAAGAAATAATTTGAGAAGTGCCGGGAAAGAAAAACCCGATAGGACGGGTGACTGGAATGCAGTGGTGGGGGAAGGGAGGGACGGATCAAGGCCATGGATAGAATTCTATCCATGGCCTTGGGACGGATTAGAAGTGGGAGGGTTTGGGCTAGGAAGAAGAAATGATCGCGGTTAAAAGGCAGTTGAATTTTGTAGAAGAAATAAATTAGTAGTGACAAACACTTGATTTAAACATCACTCCAGGCGTAGGTACACATGGAAAACGAAGGGTGATACTGAAAGATACCAATTGGATTATATAATGGTAAGGCAGTGATTTAGGAACAGTGTAAAAAAACTCCCGTAGCTATCCAGGGGCGGATGTGGACTAAGATCATAACTTGGTGATGATGAAGTGTGAAGTTAGAATCAAACGGCTTGGTAAAGGTAGGAGGATAAAGAGGTGGAACCTTGAAGCATTAAAGGAGTTGAAAAGGAGGGAATAACAAGAGCTGGTAGAAAAGATCATAGGTGAAGAGAAGCGGATGGGAACAATCGAGAGAAGATGGGAGGCTATAAAAAAAGGCATTGCAGGTGCGGCAGAGAAAACAATAGGAACGGTGGAGAAGAAGAGGGTTAAGAAGCAGTGGGTTACCGAAGAAACGATAAAGAAAATGGAGGAGAGAAGGATATGGAAAAACGTGAACACCGAAGTAGGCAAGAGGAAGTACAAGGAATTGAATAATAAACTCCGGCGAGTGACCAATCGGGCAAAAGAAAACTGGTAGAAGGGACAAAGCGAGGAAATGGAAAAGATGCAGGAGGAGGAAGTGGCCTCTTTGTACGCCAAGGTGAAAATGTTATCGGTTGGTAAGAGAGGTCAAACGATACCAAAGGTTAAGGACAAAACAGGAAAGATATTAATCGAACAGGAAGATATCCAGGAAAGATTGAGAGAATACATAAAGGCGCTATATGACAGCGAGAATAGACCCCTTAGCCTAGATCTAGAGGATGAAGGAACAATAGATAAGGATAACCTCGGACCAGAGTTACTTGACAGTGAAATAGAGAGGGCATTAAGAGAGATGAAGGATAGAAAAGCCGTGGGAACCGATAACCTACCTTTGAAGCTACTGAAGAATCTAGGTAGAAAGAGGAAAACATCGTTTTTTTAACTTATTTGCAGGATCTACGAGGAAGGAGTATGGCCAGAGGATTTCGTGAAAACAGTATTAATACCTATCCCGAAGAAGAAGAAAGCGTCAGAATGCGAGGTGTATAGAACAATCAGTTTAATTTCGAACGCGGCAAAGGTCTTGCTTAGAATACTAAATAGAAGGTTGGAGAGCAGACCAAAGTGCTATTTAGGCGATGACCAATTTGGGTACAGGAAGGGGAGGGCGACCAGAGACGCGATTGCGGTTATGAGGACTCTTATAGATAGAAACAGAGCATAATCAGGATGTTTTCGCTGGCTTTGTAGATTTCTAAAAGGCTTTTGACAGAATAAACTGGGAGGAACTAATGCAGATACTGGGGAAACTAGGAATAGATTGGCGTGATATGAGACTCATCCGAAACTTGTATATGGGGCAGAGGGCTCAGGTAAGGGTAGCTGACGGTGAATCAAGGTGGGCAGTAGGGTAGTTTCCTTCATCAAAGAAAACAGAATTCATTTATTGCGACAGGTGCCCCAGCATAAACGTATTCATTACACGCAAATTATTTGGATTAAAAAGTCTTAGTTTACAAGTAAATTGAATGTTAATTTTAAGTTCATTTGAAAAGGCTCGGAAATGGCGGAACAGCGGCAGCTCTTATGATGACGTAACAGGTAGATAGTCAACATTGCGAGGTATATGGAATTGTCATCGACTGTACTTACTATAGTATTTCAGAGTCCCTAAAATCTGGTGAACATGTATTAATATACCTCGATTAAAATGCTCAAATTTCGGAAAGTCTCCTTCGTTGATCATGCCATTAAAAGAAGTTTTCTAGGCTCCTACGCTATCTGCTAGTACAGAGCTACCGCGAAGGAGTTCTTCGCGGCAAGCGTCGCATGCGCAGTGAAATGAATAACGAAACTGCGTACCTGTGACTTCGCGTTCTGTGGTGTTCCGGCCTAGATGTTTACGTTTTGATCACTTTCGTTTTGACAAACATTTCCTTTATCTCATCTTCTATTCCTTTCATTTACCATTCCTATCATTCATACCTTGCATATTTCATTAGTTACCTTTCATCATCAGTTCCTTTTGCTGATATACAAAGCCACAATGTTTCATGAGAAGAAGTTCAATGGCTTTACAAACTGGTTTTCTACGGACAATCTACCGTAAGTGGATGTGGCCATGGTGGTGGAGTTCTTTAGAGAAGATGTTCGGTTTAGTGCAGGTGAAATCAGAGGAGTAAAGCAAGGTACTACTCTCTTCTGACAGCTTTTAACCACAAAATTCTCCTCTTCTCGATTAGTGGAACCGCGACGTAAGCTTTCTTGCTTTCGCTAAATGTTGTTGTGTGACACTGCGGCACAAAACAATTTTTATAAAGCAATGTTCTCGGAGGCATGTTACTGGTACTCCTTGGAGAATATGATGCTGATCAGCTGATGCAGTGAATGACGAGTTCCCATCAATGGTCTGTGATCACGGTGAGGGGTGATCAACGCATTTTAGTTGTTTTAGTATTTGCTCATACATAGTTTGCTTCGAGATTTTGCCATCCATTATGCTATTGACGGTAAGCCTTTTTTGCTAATTTCATGTTCTGGCAATGACACCTCGACAAAGTGGATGAATTAAATTAATGTGTAATCGTATCATAGCTTCGGCGCAGCACCTGCTCTCCGTATAGTTATTAAGTGACGATTTCGTGCTTGCTTGCGTGAAATATTTCGAAATGAATACGAACAAAATGGTTTATTTCATGCTTTTCATACTAACTTTACCTAAAAAAATAGGAGCTAGCACCATTAATTTGAGAATATATTATACTATACGATTTTCATTCCCCATACCGTAACCATAAATGTTTCATTATTTTGATGAGGTTTCTCTGTGCGACTAGAGCAGCTAAATTAATAAATAAAGCTCATTTCTATTTTACACCAAGTTTACTTTTGCAAATAGTTTTATTCCCGTCAATAAATTTATTATTATTACTAAAGCTTTCTCGGCGGACGTCGTCTGCAGATAAGCAGCGGCGGCGAACCACCTAGCGGCAGATTGCGGTAGTTGCGTACGTACCTGTGACGTCACACGTAGGATTAACCAGCATGCAATAGTTTGCCGTCGCGTTTTCGCGCCGTTGAATTTTTTCACTTTTTAATTAATAAGGAAAAATACTTAACGCCATTTAAAAATCGAACGGCTTCAAACACGTACTCCAGGGGTTATAAACTTCAGATCTATGCAATTAAAAAAAAATAGGAAACCACCCTGTTATAGGTCGCGGGGTGTGGCAAGGGTGCCCGTTGTCGCCTTTACTTTTCAACATATATTCTGAGGAAATTGTAAGAGGGGCATGGGATGAGCTAGATGTGGGAATGAAAGTAGGAGGCCAGTGGATAAAGTCTGTTAGATTCGCGGACGACCAGGCGTTGGTCAGTCGGTCATCGAAAGGATTGAAAACTTTAGTAGATGCACTGGAAAAGCAGTGTGAGAAATACGGAATGAAGATTAATAATAAGAAACCAAAAGTAATGAGATTCTCTAGGACAAAGAAAGCGAAGCTGGTGATAAGAGTAGGAAGTCACAAACAGGAGCAAGTAGAACAATTTAATTACTTGGGTAGTACGCTAGAAGAAACAGGACATTAGTAGCAAAGACATTAGGAGGAGAATAGCGCTAGCGAAGGAAGCGTTCAATAATAGAAGGGAGCTGATGACGGGGACCTTAAGTAAGGATGTAAAAAAGAGGCTGGTGAAGAGCTTGATATGAAGTGTGGCGTTGTATGGGGCAGAAACGTGGACCTTGAGAAAGGAAGACGAAAATAGGCTGAAGGCTTTCGAAATGTGGGTGTGAAGGAGGATGGAGAAAGTGCGTTGGACGGAAAGGAAGACAAATGAGGAATTGCTTGACATGGTGGGCGAGGAGAGGAAATTTATAGATGAGATTAGGGGAAGACAGGGTAGGTGGCTGGAAGGGGTAATGAGGGGCGATGGTTTGCTGAAGGCCGTGATAGAGGGGAAAGCGGGGAAGGGGAAGGAAGACAATCTGTTTTATGGACGGAATGAAGAAAGGTAGGACTTATGCTGAGATTGAAGATAGAAATACTAGAGGTAGAAAGGACACGGCACGTGTAAGAGTCGTGTTGCATATTCTCTGACTTTCATCACAACCTACCTCTAACCGGTATATTAGTCTAATGAATGATATGAATTTATTACACCCTCAAGAATTGAAAATAGTTACAGCTGTATATAAATTACTTATCCCAATTTTACGTCCGGCTTTATTCTATATTAGTCACTCAAAATCACATCCCCTCTCGCTAAAGCCTTGATGGAATCTGAATTACAACTTTCAACAGTTGTCCACTTGCTCAAAATACACTATGTAAGACACGTATTAAGTATTGCTCTTAGGTGTGAATGAAATTTTATTGATCAAAATACATCGTGGCCCCCTCCTAAACTGCTATTTTCCCGACTGACGCATTACATTGAGAATAAAGACGTTTTATGAATAAGGTAAGCAACAGATTTGATTAAACTATTCCACGATTTTTGATTTCTTGACAAGCAATATTTTTTTCTAGGAGCATGAATTTCACTTCTTAAGTTCACTTGAAATTATGCACGTACTGATGGAACTTCCATTAAGTCAAATGTTGCTTAATACTTTTAACTGTTGTTAATTTTATTTCAGAGATAATATGCTTGAAACAAACAATTTCACAAAGAGGCAGCAACAAAGAAATAATGCTCTTGCATATTATATAGCTGTTGACATGCAAACTTTCAACTTATTTGAGAAGCGTGCCTTCCAAAAATTTTGCGAAGTTAACATACCCTCGTAAGACTTGCCAACCCGAAAGTGCCTCTCAGAGAAATTGATAAGAAATATGTATGAGGAAACAAAGGGTAGAGTTAAAGGCGAGTTGCTGCCTAGCATGAATATTTGTTTCACCACAGATTTCTGGACGAGTATCACAATGGACCCGTATGTTTCCCTAACTGCTCACCTAATAAGTAAAGACTTCATAATGAAAAAATTTGTTTTGGAGAGCACTCACATGGGTAAGGAGCACACAGATTTGAATTTGGAAATAGCAATTGCGGAAACTTTGGAGTGAGGAATATCTCTGCATCGAAATGTCACTTGTTTTGTTTCAGACAATGGAAAAAATTTTCAGAAAGCCTTGAAAAACATGGAAGTGGAAAAGGTTTCTTGTTTCGGGAACGTTATGAACTTAGGCTGCCAATCATTGTTAAACTTGACATCGATTAGGAATGTACTTGAGAAGCTAAGGGAAATTCGGGCTTTGCGATTATGGAGGAAATTTAAACGCGATTTCAAGTCGGCACAAGAGGTCCTAAACATGCCGCAAATTGAAATTCCGTCTGTTTGTCCCACCAGGTGGTGGTCAGGCTTTAAGCAAATATTATTTTTTGTAAAAAATGCAACTCCTGTCAACAAAGCCCTAGGAGAAAGCAAAAGAGAGGAACTAAAATTACTCCCAAGGGAATTGGAATTGCTAGAAACAGTTCTAGAAGTCTTGAGACCTCATCATGATATCACAGAGGAAATGTGCAGTGCAGAGTACGTGACGGCGTCAGGTATCATACCGATAACCTACATGCTCACCAACGATCAGCAGCATGATCTCATTAGCTCTATATACTCTACTTGTTTGACGAAGGAAGAACTAAAAATTGAGGAGGAAAGACTGGCCAATTTCTTTCGATATGACAGAAGAGGTGCTGGTGAATTATGAAGAGGAAATAATGTTAAAAAAAAGAGTGCAGGAACATAAAATACTTAATGCGTCAAGCATTGGGGAAGCCATTTAATCAGTGATATGAAAAGGCAGACTTCTTGCTGTTGGCAACATTTTTGGGTCCTAGGTTTAAAAAAAAATACCTCAATGAGGAAGAGAGTATGTTGACCGAGGAAAGAATTAGAACGATGCTGAAAGAAGATGAGGAAGCAATGAATGCAAGTACTTCTACAAGTGATCAACATGATGAATGCCCTCAAAAGAAAAAATGTAAATTATTGGCATTTATTCGAGATTACATAGGTCAAACCTTAGAGCAGGAGAAACTGGATGAGGTTTCGGCATATTTAAGTTACCCCATAATAAGTGAAAACCCTCTCCGATGGTGGAAATGTCATGAGCATAATCTCCCCAAACTTTCTCAACTGACAAAGAAATATTTAGCCTGCCCTGCTACTAGAGTTCCATCAGAGCGGGTTTTCCGCTGCGGCGGAAATATAATTCATCTACATCTACAAAATACCCTGCAAGCCACCTCAGGGGTGTGTGGCAGGGGGTGAGTAATCACTAATATTAAATTATTATTTATACATAAAAAATATTAATTAATGGTGAGTAATTACTAATCATTGGGCCATGCTGACGCCGGAGCATGGCAAGCAACTTATTTTCATGTCGATGAATTCTAAATATATCTCCATTTAAACACTAGTGATGTTTTTATGTTGTTCTTATAAAATTTAATGTCATAATTTTCCATTTTACTATAGACATTTATTTTCATTATTTTACCAAGAGCAAAACTAACCGTAATGCTTTCCTCAGCATGAAATCCAATTTTTGTTTATTTTACGCAACTTCAGAATAACACATGTAACTTTTTATGCATAGAAATTTGTAAATGTATTTACTAATTTTGCTGTCGGCAAACTGTGGTTGATATTGTTGAAAAATAAAGTTAATGAATAAAAATTCTTTACTTTGACTAAAAATACTTTATAAAGTATCTTTCCCTGAATAGCGCACATCGTCCAAATACGAGTATCTGCTCTTGCTTTAAGTCCTGCAAGCCACCCCGATGGCGTGGCAGAAAGGAGGCTTTGGCCTTTCATGTGTATTTGAGAATTTCCAAGGCATAAGTCATTCCAGGTTGTCAAATGGCCAGCTTGGCATTCATCAAACTCCCTCTAAAATCCCAATACTCAAGGCACAGCGGGCAGTGTTAACCATGTGAGACATGCTTACCTTAGTGGTCGAATGAACAGCTGTAATCATCGAGGTGGGTACTCTGATACTTCTAGCCGAGGTTCTCGTATTCAGGAGTATTCAACCAGGTATTCAAGCATTCGATGAGGCGCTGAGGTCGTTGTCCTTGTATTCATTCGGGTACTCACCCACTCGTCGAGGTATTCAAGTACTCGTTTGGGTACTCATCTACTCATCGAGGTATTCATGTACTCATTCAGCTACTCATGTATTCATTCGTGTATTTATCTACTCATCGAGGTACTCATGTACTCGGTCAGTTACTCATGCATTCGTCGAGTACCCATGTACTCATTCGGGTACTCAAATACCTATGAGTGAATACATTGGGCGCACTCCTACTCTATACCTCCATTGGCTTACGCCTATTCCCATACAAATGAGGCAGAGACCACTTAGGATAAAATAAGCACCGTGAATTTTCCAAAGTTAATAATGACAATTCCGACAGCGACATCTCCCGCTTGAGGCAAAAAATTGCCACAGCTGTTACAAATTATTCGTCCTGTCATTTAACTAAATCCCGCTAGGCGATAGCAACACCGGGGGCACCGATCTATTCTCAAAAGCTTATGCTGCAAACTACAACGCAATTAACATCTCGTTTTGCTCTTCCCGGAGTAAAAAGGCCAATTTTTAAACAAATTCGAACATTATATTCACCCATGACATTGGCTTGAATGTTCTTGTTCAGCTTTCCACCATCCTCGCAGCATTTAAAAAAACTGCGCTTAAATATCCTTTAAGTTCACCCTGTCCAAAATACCACTTACGTGAAATGCCTACACTATAAGATTGAATTTCATTAACTAACTGGGAAATTAGACTAAACTATTCCATCTACCCATGTAGCACCAGCGCTTAGCGATTTTTCGATAGTTTAATTTATGCTCTATGAAATAGAGATTGCAAATTATCACCGACATTTTGTATCTGCATGCATTTCAATAAATGATTGCTTAAAGAACAATTTCACCCACCAAAACACTCCGAACAATTAGATATTGCGCCAGGCATGAGCGAACAAAACCAATGTGAATGATGTGTTATTTCACCACTTTCTGTAGCTCATCCATCTAGATTAAACTATGTAAGAGTTTCCCCTTCTTATACCCAACAAATTCCATAAAAATAACTCTCCAAACCGTATGCTGTCAATTACTTAAAATAGATCCATGTAAAACTAACTGTAGCAGTTTCCATAATTCAAGTACTTAAGGCAAAACTGTATAACAAATGCGGTCGTCCCTGACCCAGAGTAACAAACTTCATTTGATTAACATTTCCGGCACACGACAGTGAATGGCAAATTCTAGTGCCTAATCGTTATATGAGTTTCACAAGGCATTTTCAGTAGAGGTACCTGCTCTTATGTTATAACCATAACCCCAATGTGTTTCTTAATTAACGCAAATACAGTCCCTTTCATGACTTCATGATTTCAGACTTCAAACAAGACTAGATCCACGATTAACACGAAATTAGGTTAAAACTCAAAAGAGTTATTAATAACTACTAAACAGATTATGGGATCTAGAATATAATTCTTAAAAGGTTAGACGGAGATTCAGGGATCAACAAATTATCACGATTGTTAGCTAATTTGAGGCACTTCTCACTGAGAACACTATTCCCAAATATGTATTTGAAATTTGAATAAGCTCAAATTACCGCGAAAACAAATTTCACCACAAAATAGTGTCTTGTTTCGAGCGGTAGGTATTTATTTAAACTAATTTAGCTTAAAACACCAGCAACACCGGTCTATGTTATCATTTAGGACTTAGCTCGAAACGTTTTAATTTAGGCACATATGCTAGTCTCTGGTCATTTACACTTATTTGCAATTCTACATCAACGGCTCGAGAAACCTTTGAATAGCTTCAAGTTTGATATTTCTCAGATTCATTACGGATACGCGAGTCATTCCGCGTTTAATAATTCAGATATTTAACATTTGTTTTTCCGTTTCCTTAAATAAAAGCTTATTTTTCCAGCGTCGCATCATGGAATGGTTACACTTCATTAAATGAATATTAATTTAGCACATTTCTCAATTCTATATTTTCGACCATGTTTTCGGCATTCCCTGCTAACATCGGTAATAATGACAATGATTGTCCACCATGGTCGCAAATCAAACAAGTGCGCAAAGTGAAAGGTAGAAATTAATTTAGTGAAGTTCCCATAAATACCCGTGATTATAAGAGTTACATTACCAAGCCAAGGTATTTACAAAACATTAGCTCTCTGCCCTCTTTTTTACCCCAATAGTAATTAAAACGTGTCAATTTAATAACTTGACTTAATGATTCTGATAAGTGAAATACGCCGTAACACAAGATCCTAGCAACCGCGTCTGGTAATTCTACCATCGGTAATCGTCATGAGAAACAAAAAATTTTATTGTAAAAATAGTTGCAGTCTGTTACACTAGCTACGATTGCTTAAAATTATCACACGCCCCTCAGCTAAGAACATTTTGCATCATGAGAATTAACCCCACAGAGATATTTCACGTCAAATAGCATGATATACATGGAAAGTCACCAAAATGAAGGTACTCACCACTTTCACGGTGAACGCTGGCAGTCTCCAGAGTCCCTGCTTGCAATGACCTGCCTTCCTGTGGGACGCGCCACATGGCAGACTCCACCGTAGCCAATCACAAAGCTGGCAGCGAGCATGAGGGTTCTTGAAGATCAATGCACCCATTCTTTACCAGCATTCCATTGAAGAGATAAGGTCGACGGCCCTCTTGACGGTCTCCTTAGCCAGTCCTCTGGTTATTACTGAAAATGTGACGAAATTCAAATTCAAGTTTTCATTCACAATTGGGTAGCAGAAAAACTCATTTCAGTAATGCAATAAATGGAAGAATATACTTTCACTCGGATGGATTTGGCGAGATTTACAAAAAATATAAGAATTTAATACCCCGAAATGGTTACCTTTTGAATCCAGTATGCTCTTTCATCACGCCCCTGTCTGCCTGCCCCTCATGAGCACGCTGGTGTCCCGTGAACAAAAAACTCCGTCCACGAGTTCTTCCGTCAATAGTGAAAATATCATGTCAAACAGCAACGGTGAACGCAGAGCTCTTGGGAGTTGTCGCATGGTAGTAGGACGAACTATCTTGATCCATTCAGCGCTTCCAACTTGCATCCCATAGAAGAATAAGTGCTGCGACTGTAAAAGATGATACCAAATAGAAGTTTAATGCAGGAGAACGATACCAGCGAATTTAAAAAAATGTGACACATGCGGCACAAAAGTGACAAGACTATAACACAAAGATATCTTTACCAATAAATTAAAAAATCCATCAAATAATAGTAGGTACTTACCTATAGATAGAAGGGCGTGCAAACTCGTAGTTAGACCATACCGTCGTCCAAGGAATCGATGCTTTTCGTTAAATAAGTATCCTCTCCGAAAATCATCACTTGATCAAACTCAACGTGAAATAGCGAAGTAAAACGGGAGCACACTGTGCTAAAATTCTCTGCAGCAAGATCAGATCTTCGATGAATATTGCAGGATACATGAATCTTCATATCTTACGTGACCAGCCACGACGACGTTCACTTCATATCATGACCGCATGAAATCGAAAAACGAACTGCTTCCAGGGCGAACGTCTTCTGTAGCTTCAATGGTAGCGGGGAGGTTTTAGGGGGTGGCAGAAGGTTCAAGGAGGGGGGATTCCAGGATGGGAAGGGGGTATAGGTAAAAAAATGGAGACGTGGCGGGGTAGCTCAAGAGGCAGGGTTGAGCTGGGTTGTGAGAATGCAGATCATATGCGCGTATATCACCCGAGAATCGAATGGGACTATCGCCGCGGCGAAGAGACAAGCGAGTGGTCAATACGACCCGTTCGACCTCAGCCTGCTGTTTGCGCTGCTTCTACTGACAAAGTGGGTGGCTTGTGAATGGGGACAGACTTCGGAAACCAGGGGGATTGAGTTTGAAACTCTCGAGATATTTCCGATCACGTAACTAAAGAATCACGCGGTACATAAAATAACGAACTATTTTTAAATCACGATGTTCTTATGCTTTTTTTTAAGTGTAAACTTCTTTTGGCCCGTTGGGCACTTTTGGCATTGGGGAAAAAAGAGCAAACTCGCGTCATGTGAAGCTAAACTCATGAGAAAGCTCATCTTCGAACATAGTGAGATGGCGACGTGGTTGCTGTCGTCGTCCCACGTACCAAAGGTCCTTGGATCTATTCCTATTGTTGGAGCTTTTTTTTGAGAATTTTTTGTGGGAACAATTCTTGACAATTTCTTTCAGATTTTGTTCTGATCTTGTCAAAAAGTTTTTTTTCGACAAATTTGTGGTGGCAAAAATGGCTTTTCATAAAAAATGGGTGTTAATGAGAAATTCTTTCGGAAATTTGACCTACGCACCTGATCTGCTATATCGAGAAATGTTATTAATTTGGAATTCTTTTGTAGGCACGGAAACATGGACAAACGTCATGAAGGCAACGCAACTTGTTTTGAATCCGCAATGTTAGAAAATGCAGAAAGTGGGAGAGCGGCAAGAAGATCAAAAGGGTAATGAAACAATAGACGAAATGGGTGAGATTTTACAATTGAATAATTTAGCGGAAGGACAGGGAGATGAAAGAAAGCCGAATATGACCGAAATTATCGTGCTAAAAAGAAAAAATTTGCGAGAATTGACGCTGATCCCGAATTGGAAAAAACTAACATGGATCGGAAGAAAAAAAGCTGAATATGCCAGAAATTACCGCGCAAGAAAGAAAGAATGTGCACAGTGCACAGGAAGCTGAAAACAAGAGGAAAAAAGCCGAATATGCCGAAAATTATCGTGCTAAGAAAAAAGCTGATGTTGAGAATAAAGATTCTGTAGGAAATGAAGATGCTGCTCATAGAAAGAGCCTGGATATAATTCGTTCTAAAAATTACAGGGAGAGACAAGGACCGATGATTTACTACAAACTATGGAAATGAATGATTGCCAAATAGCGGGGCCATCCAAAAAACTATCATTCATTACCAAGAGAGATCGTATAATTCATTGTTCGCAAATAGCAGGTCCCTCTACGAGAGAGGTGCCATTTATACCGCGGAAAGACATTACCTATCCTAATTCTGAAAGTGGTGGACCATCTCCAGATCTTCATATTCTGGCTATGCTGATTGATGGAGGAGAGGATCGGGGTGAGTCAAATTCAAATGTTGATAATGTTGTGCAAGATTTCGTTCAACGGCGGAATGAAAAAGACATGTCAAACGAAAATAATATTAACGAACCTCTAACACAAGCACAAACACAACAGCAAATAATGTACAGCTCATTCTCAACACATTTTTCGGGACATAATCAGTAAAATCAATCATATTAATCATTAAAATTGTTCCGGTTCAGAAATCGGAATTTCAGATATGTGAAACCTGTGTCACAAGCATTCACAAAAATAATATCCCACAACTATCAGTTTGTATCCCACAATATAATGGTTTCAACTATCCCCCATTTCCAGATAGTTTGAAAAATTTCCCATTAGATTTGGTGACTGAAAGATTAATATTAACCCAAATTCCTTTCATGCAAATGAGATGACTGCGACATATCCACGGTCAGTTTCGGATTTATGGTCAAGTAATTAATGTTCCAGTTGAGGTTAATTAAATGGTGAGTAAATTACCGCAAAATGTCGATGATGATCACAGTATATACGTTCACATAAAGAGAGAAAAAATACATAGTCTAGCTTTCTGCACGACATAGTGAACAAAAGAGTGGTTAATTTCATTTCATTACAGTAATCTACCGGTTAGAGGTAGGTTGCGATGAAAGTCAGAGAATATCCAACGAACTCTTACACGTGCTGTGCCCTTTCTACCTCTTGTATTTATTTCTTCATCTCAGCATAAGTCCTACCTTTCTTCATCCCGTCCATAAAAACGATTCTCTTCCGTCCCCTTCCCCGCTTACCCAACATCCTACCCTCTATCACGGCCTTCAGCAAACCATCGCCCCTCATTACCCCTTCCAGCCACCTACCCTGTCTTCCCCTAATCTCATCTATAAATTTCCTCTCCTCGCCCACCATGTCAAGCACTTCCTCATTTGTCTTCCTTTCCGTCCAACGCACTTTCTCCATCCTCCTTCACACCAACATTTCGAAAGCCTTCAGCCTATTTTCGTCTTCCTTTCTCAAGGTCCACGTTTCCGCCCCATACAACGCCACACTCCATATCAAGCTCTTTACTAGCCTCTTTTTTACATGCCTACTTAAAGTCCCCGTCATCAGCTCCCTTCTATTATTGAACGCTTCCTTCGCTAGCGCTATTCTCCTCCTAATGTCTTTGCTACTATGTCCTCTTTCTTCTAGCGTACTACCCAAGTAATTAAATTGTTCTACTTGCTCCAGTTTGTGACCTCCTACTCTTATCACCAGCTTCGCTTTCTTTGTCCTACAGAATCTCATTACTTTTGTTTTCCTATTATTTATCTTCATTCCGTATTTCTCACACTGCTTTTCCAGTGCATCTACTAAAGTTTGAAGTCCTTTCGATGACCAACTCACCAACGCCTGGTCGTCTGCGAATCTAACCGACTTTATCCACGGGCCTCCTACTTTCATTCCCACATCTAGCTCATCTCATGCTTCTCTTACCATTTCCTCAGCATAGATGTTAAAAAGTAAAGGCGACAACGGGCACCCTTGCCGCACCCCGCGACCTATAACTGCCCACCCTGATTCACCGTCCGCTACCCTTACCTGAGCCCTCTGCCCCATATATAAGTTTCGGATGAGTCTCCTATCACGCCAGTCTATTCCTATTTTCCCCAGTATCTGCATTAGTTTCTCCCAGTTTACTCTGTCAAACGCCTTTTCGAAATCTACAAAACAAGCGAAAACATCCTGATTATGCTCTATGTTTCTATCTATAAGTGTCCTCATTACCGCAATCGCATCTCTGGTTCCCCTCCCCTTCCTAAACCCAATTTGGTCATCGCCTAAATAGCACTTTGCTCTGCTCTCCAATCTTCTATTTAGTATTCTAAGCAACACTTTTGCTGCGTGCGAAATTAAACTGATTGTTCTATACTCCTCGCATTCTGATGCTTTCTTCTTCTTCGGGATAGGTATTAATACTGTTTTCACGAAATCCTCTGGCCATACTCCTTCCTCGTAGATCCTGCGAATAAGTTCGAAAAACGATTTTCTCCCCCTACTACCTAGATTCTTCAGTAGCTCCGAAGGTAGTTTATCGGTTCCCACGGCTTTTCTAACCTTCATCTCTCTTAATGCCCTTTCTATTTCACTCTCAAGTAACTCTGGCCCGAGGCTATCCTTATCTATTGTTCCTTCATCCTCTAGATCTAGGCTAAGGGGTCTATTCTCGCTGTCATATAGCTCCTCTACGTATTCTCTCCACCTTTCTTGGATATCTTCCTGTACGATTAATATCTTTCCTGTTTTGTCCTTAACCTTTGGTATCGCTTGACCTCTCTTACCACCCGATAACGTTTTCACCTTGGCGTACAAAGCGCCCACTTCCCCCTCCTCCTGCATCTTTTCCATTTGCTCACATTGTCCCTTCCACCAGTTTTCTTTTGCCCGATTGGTCACTCGCCTGAGTTTATTATTCAATTCCTTGTACTTCCTCTTGCCTACGTCGGTGTTGAAGTTTTTCCATATCCTTCTGTCATCCATTTTCTTTATCATTTCTTCCGTAACCCACTGCTTCTTAACCATCTTCTTTTCCACCGTTCCTATTTTTTTCTCTGCCGCTCCTGCGATGTGTGCTTTTATAACCTCCCATCTCTTCTCTATGGTTCCCATCCGCTCTGCTTCAACTATGTTCTTTTCTACCAGCTATTGGTATTCCCTCCTTTTCAACCCTTTCAATACTTCAAAGTTCCACCTCTTTATCTTCCTACCTTTACTAAGCCTTTTGAATCTAACTTCACACTTCATCATCACCAAGTAATTATCTGAGTCCGAATCCGCCACTGGATAGCTACGCGAGTTTTTTACACTGTCCCTAAATCTCTGCCTTACCATTATATAATCAATTTGGTATCTCCCAGTATCACCCGGCATTTTCCATGTGTACCTACGCCTGGGGTGATGTTTAAATCAAGTGTTTGTCACTACTAATTTATTTCTTCTACAAAATTCAACTGCCTTTTCCCCGCGGTCATTTCTTCTTCCTAGCCCAAACCCTCCTACTTCTAATCCGTCCCTCCCTTCTCCCACCACTGCATTCCAGTCACCCATCACTATCAGGTTTTTCTTCCCCGGCACTTCTCTAATTATTTCTTCTACTTGCTCGTACACCTCTTCCACCTCTTCCTCCCTATGGTTGCTCGTAGGCATGTATACCTGGACCAGTACGAAATTCGTCGGCCGTGCTTTTATTTCTACCACTAGTATCCTGTCGTTCACCTGTTCAATGTTTACCACCCTCAGTCCCAACTTTGTGTTCAGTACCATGCCTACCCCCCGTTGACTCTCATCTCCCCCACTATAGATCACCCTGTAGTTATCACTCCAATATTCCCCGCTATCCTTCCATCTAACCTCGCACAATCCCAAAGCATCTATTTTTCCTTTTTCCATTTCCTGCTTAATATTTTCAAGCTTCCCGGCCCTCATAATGGTCCTTACGGTCCAAGTTCCTATTTTTACCACTGTTTTCCTCCTCCTCTTCCTCTTTTTCTTCTCCCTCCTTTCCCTTGTATCTTCTGATGATGATTCTGTGCAAGGATTTCGTGTGATGACGACCGCGGAGGCCTTGCCTGCCCCGCTGCCGGGCACGACATCCGCCCTAGTGGGCGGCGTCCCGTAGTTGCCAGGAATCAGATCTCTTTGAATGACTTTCATGTTCTGGGAGGTGATAGTTGAGAGGTATCCCACGCGACTCAACGGTATTTTTAACGTGACACCATCACGGAACTACCTTTCGTCCGGCTCCTACCCTTCGACCTATCTGGCATGGGTGGCCCTACCAGGAGCAATGTACTTGCTCCTGCCAGTCCAGCTCAAGGGGTCATTGGAACGTACAAGCCCTTCCACCACGTCAAGGTCGTAATTCAAGGAAGAGAGAGAGTGATTAAAGCGTGACTGAATTATTTAATACAAACAACTTTGTATAAAATGCACAATATTACAATTGATGAAATATTTTTTATATATTATATCTATCAGAATATCGCTATAGAAGTTTACACTTCTCCCGTGTGGTCTAAAGCACACCAGTATTTTTTATTTTTATGTACGGAAAGGGCGACTACTCGTGCTATGCTTTTAATTTTTTTAATCCTGTGAAATAAATAAAACGGTTCGATATTTTGGTGATTTAGAATCTTTCTGATTCATAAGTTAAGCTTCCAATATGTTGTTTATTGCACCATTAATCAGGATTTTTTAACACGATCAACAATATTCCGATGAGAGAAACTCGGTGTGAGATTTTTAAGAGTGATTCAAACACAACGAAATCTCGACCCGTTCGTTATTGTACCATGTGACTCCTTAGACACATTATTAGCTTATTGTTAGTTACGAGCGCACGCACAAACAAGGCATTTTTGTATGAAATTCACTGTTCTACTGGACTAGCCCTCCCGGCATTCATGACCTCGCTGAGAAAGCGTTTAGCTCTGAAAAGAAATAGATAAGTATACGAAATACAAGGAATGCTCTTCTAATTAATGCATTTGAACCTTTATTTTAATAATGCCGAGGGAATGTGTAGGAGGGTAGTCCAAGCGAGGGGCAATATTCAATAACAAGATAGGTCCCACGATAGCGAGAGGTCAATAAACGTAGCGTACAGGTCGTCCAGGAAGTGCCAACAGAGCGAAGATCAAATAGTAGAGCAAAGTCCTAATGGAGCAGGGTTCAAAATAAATTCTAATAGCTGAATCAAACCTAAACAAACCGAAATTTAGTTGTATGCAAACACCATACGAGCAGAAAACATTATTTCCGTTATCTACCACCAGCAGGGCTATTCTGATAAACGGGGCCATACGTATGGCCGGCCGTAAGTTTCGTATGGCCTGACCCGAAATTATGGCCTACGTCGATTCCAATCTCGAGGGGCCATATCGTATGGCTAGGCCATAAGTCTTAACGCCGATTTCACTGGTGAGTATGAGAATCTTTTGCGGTACAGTACGTTTAAATGCTTTGAAATCACTACCAGCGCCACTGAAAATGTCATTTTTGCGGCAGTTACTGGAAGTATATCGAAAAAAACGGACGATCGCAAAGCACAATGGCGAAAATATTGGTAAACAAACCTAGACAAACGTTGTCGAATTTTTGTAGGCTGGAAAATATCTGAAAATGGAAGGAGCGGAGTAAGTTACCCGTTGTTAATTTTTTCTTAATTACATTTAGTGCTATTTAAATCCATTAATAAGGTGTTCGAAGAACGCGTTCTCCATTTGCTCGAGGTGCTGACAATCATTGTGCTTTGCGTGCTTCTACGACGTGCTTTGCGAGATTCTATGTATGTTATGTTTGTCCTACGATGATTATCATCCTGAAACATGCAAATTATAAATAAAGATGTAAACTAAGTGGCTAGGTAGTGTACTGGCCTTGGCACCATTCGTAAAGGCTAGGTTAATGCTGATGCCGGGTTTCTATTCACCTATATGTTCCCAATCCCTAGCTGATCCATTCCCAATGGCAGCATAAGCAGTGTTTAGGGTGGATTTCGCCCCCAATCATTTATTCCAATGCCATTATTTTTTCCCCATCCCTATGTATGATAATTTACAATCGCAATAATTAACAATATATCTCTTAATATAAAAAAGAAATATATAACCGCCCTTGATCCAATCCCTACCCTGTTAAAAACTCCTTAATTATTTTTTAAATTGCCTAAGAATATTTTTCAGTGAAGTTACCATGATAAGAACTAAGTATATAAAAATTAAAGCAATAATAACCTGCAAAAATATCTTGATCGATCGTGAATCGATCGCATGATCACCCCTTCCGTTGGCGAGCACCTTATCCACTGGGCTATCACAATGCCTAATTTGAAAGGCGCTTCACACGAGTTACATATCGCAACATGCTTTTTTTTAAGATTTTTAGATGCTTTTTTCTTACACAATTACGGTGTCGTCTCACTTCGGCATATGTAATTAATAATCTTTAACTACCGAACCTGATATTATGAGCTCGATTGGCCACCCGACGGTCGTGTTCTCCCTTGTCATGGGTGTATGTGAATGTCAATTTAGCGTTGTGAAAGAAAAATCTTGTACCTGGCAGCACATTACTTCCCCGAAAAACTGCCTTTGTTGAAAGTATTATAAGACGGAACAAAGTTCCGAAAGAGATTTATTAGGGAAAGGGGCAAAATTCAGGAATAGTTGCACAAATGATGCATCCTGGTAAATGTGCAGAAGAAGGTTACTTACATTGCAATTGATAACTTCGCTATGCAGGGCTATAAATTAGAGAAACCTTATTTTTCGTCATTTTGCTAATTTCGGTCAATGATCTGGTATATTTCTAACAGAACAAGATCAATAATTGATGCGCAAAATCAATCTATAACTCCGAGGTGGGCAACTCTCTTTTCGTATGGCCCGTCTTATGTCGGGCTCCGAGGCAGGTCATAATATTACGGCCTTGAGGCCTTAGCTACCGCCCGACTTATGGCCTTTTGCTCGGATGGGAATCGCTCGAAGCCATACGTATGTCCCGAGGCCTTACCTACCGCCAGACGTATGGCCTTTGCTCGGATGGGAATCGCTCGAAGCCATACCGAGGCCGTAGTGTGTCCCGAGGCCGTAGTTATGGTCGATTTCGACTTATGGCCTGGCCACACGATTAGTGGAATAGCCCTGCAGAGGTGTCACTGAAGGACGAGCGTAACTTGTACGAATGCATGAACCCAAGGAGTCAAGGAGTCTTTATGTAGTATCCCTGCATGAACCAAATGAGAACAGGTTCTATTTTCTATTCAAGCATTCATGCATTCGTACATTTTGGTGTGGTTACACGATGAATTTTCGCGTTCATGCATTCACACATTAACTTGTACGTGTTAATGTATCGTGTAACCAGGGCTTAACAGAAGCTGTAAACGTATTTGGTAATCAATTCTTAAGCGCGCCGCTGCAAACGAACACAAGAGGTAAGTATCAACAGTAGCTTCATATTTTTGGGAATAGGGGTGGTCGGTGACCTTGATTTGTTTGCTTGAGAGCGGGATGAGTAATGTCCCATTCGGTTATTACGTCGAAAGTGAGTAGCGGGAGGGAGTTGGGTTCTTCCGGCTCGTCTTAAATTGTGTTACGTACGGGGGCCGAGATCACCTAATGTATGAATATGTCTTCTCTTGAGACCTTACCTTGTATCACAACTGTGATCATCGATGTCACGTTAATGACAACACGCATTGTCGTTTGAGGAAAGTTTTTTGTAAGCGTGAGTCGGTATACATTTAGTTGAGGTTCTGAAAAGTAAAACAACCAGCGGCTGCAACTGGCCCTGGGTTCACTCATTGCTTAAAAGCTTGCCGTCTGGAGATGTGCCCTTCTGCCTGGGGCCGAAAAACGAAAAATCCAATGATATATTTTACGCGGTGAGCATTTATACAACAATATCACATGGTGTATCCTTAGCAAGTTCCGATTGTAAGTTGTTTCGGCACTAGAAAAATATGACAATAAATAGCTTTTGATAGTTTAAAACGTTTTCAAGGACCAAATTCTGCGATCGCCAGTGGCATGAGTCGATCTACGCTCTCGTCCGGCCTGTCGGACGAATCGTACTCCGACGAGCTGTTGTCATGCAAGTGTTCCAGCTACCATTTGAATCTCAGGCGTTAAAAATACGCGAGGCCAATATTTCCGATGTACACTGCCTCGGTTTCCTCAGGATGAGCGTAATGCGCCGCGATCATGAATGTTAATCACTTAATGCTAGGCTAAAACACAAGTAGGTTTATATAAAAGCGACGCAATGCGCGTCTGGGAATAAGAACACTCGTTAGCATTATATGCGATATAATGCTAATGAGTGTTACTTAGGAGAAAAAGCCAGTTGTCAGTGTCAAAATGAGAAAACCAGGTGCCTTCAATTAAATAACTGCTGTCTAAAAATTGCTGGAAGAAATTAGCTATTTAGAGGTATTAATCCTTAATGTATTTCTCCATTAATGGTGAGCAGACATTCAGATCTTCCAAATCCAAACCATTAGTGAATGAATGTACGAGGAAACATTACATTAAGATCATGTTCATTTCAATTAATTCTTTGGACTTTAAGGAAAATTTCACCATAACGGCAAACAATCGCGTATAAATTTAGCAATGTAGGGGCCATAACAGCAGAAAAATGACACACCTCAGATTAACATAATTAATCCTTTGATTCATAGATTACTATGAACTCCTCATACTTACTTCTGTGCTGTCCCATCCAGCAGCTGAGATTCTCTGCCTTTTGTTGTCATAAATTAATTACTGAGTAAATGCTGGAGTCAGGGCTTGTTTATGTCGAAATTCAGAAAGGAATTGAAAATTAAAATGATTATTTTACTCTGCTTTAGTTACATAGTCACATACTCTGATTCAGTTGCATACATTTTCTATACATTTGACTAAATTTTAACTTTTTATTTAACCTGTGAAGCAACTGGGGACAACCACTTACAACTTCTTTTAATCATACACTGAAAAAGCAAATTTAGAGTGAACATTAAATGTTCATTACAATCCTCAGGCTCATGTTCCATCTCTAACTTCAGGAACCTCTCTTCCTTGAAAGCATTGACTTCCTCAATTCCCTTTTATGAGGTTTAACACAAAATTGATTTTTGAAAATTAACAGAGCTTTTTTATAAGTTCTGGTAAACTTCTTTCATGGACACAACAAACCCTCAACATCCTTAGTTATTCCTGGAAATGTTCTTTCCATACCTAATTAGTATTTGACTCCTGTCCTGAATTGTTATCTTTCCAGAAAATTTTTTCTTGCAGTTAATGCATCCAGTTTTAATCAACAGTCTCTGAAGGAGATATCCAGCAAAGTAAACAATGGAGCAATGTTCCAGAGTTAAAACATTTTGGTTCATTTCCACTGTCTTATCTGAGACAAATGCACTTGAGCTGTCATCTTCTTCCTCCTCTGTCTCTTTGTCTGCTGATGGTATGCTACTACTAGTAGATGCAGTGTCACCATCTAGGGGCAGGATTACGTCATCATCATCCTCATAGCTTGAAGTTGTAGGTGGTTTTAAAATAGTTTTCACGGACAGAATTCTGTATGCTTTTCTAAAACCTTTAACAGTGGGGTTTCTGTTGAATCCCCCCCTCTGTCTAATAGATGAAAAAAAAAAACGTTTTCCAATGCATCTTGATTAAGACGTGCCGTTAAAACATGTTGAGACTTGACATTAGAATATAAACGTAAAATAGCATTTATTGTTAACAGAAAACCATCAAAGCATGGTGGACGTGTTTCACCTTTTTTCTTTAAATTCTTGAATGTTTTTAGCCCCTTTTCCACAATGAGAAAAATGTTAACATTTTCCTCTGAAAGGCACCTCTTATTAGGGTTTTAAAAATAAGGATTTTTACAATTAAGAGCATCAAATAAGACATTTACAGAATTAATAAAGTCAGCTGTTGGTAGTGCAGATACTAACTTTAATTTACCCAGTGCCACACTAGAACGGATAGCTGCAGCCACAGAGAAGCTGAGTACTTAAGTTGCTAGACTCACAACCAGTGGCGGATACAGAAAAAAACTCAAGGGGGGGGGGCGCAATTTATCGCGACGATTGTAGCTTTCAAACTGACTGCCTGGCAGCGACTCTGCTTCCCTTATATATGTAGCTCGGTTGTTTCGAGAACATTCGGTGCAAGAATGTTCGCTTCCAGACTTTTAACGAGTGTGAACAAATACAAACAGTAGAATATTCGCGACTTTTCTCGAACAAATGCCAGACAGAAGCGTATAAAATACAATGACGTGGACTCGCGCACGTACTACATAAGAAAGTACAACTACTCGATAACTCGACTCAGAGTCGACTGACGAAAGACGCGAACGAATAGCGTGCGGGCTGACTGGCGGGGGCGTCGCGGGCGGCAATGCGAGCGGCCCCGCAAAGGGGGGGGGGGGGGCGCGCGCCCCCCGCATGTATCCGCCACTGCTCACAACCATTTTTTGGAATGGATTAGGCCATATGTGAGCAGGTGATAGTTTCCATAATGCTCTTGTTGATAAAATGGAGGAATCTAATTTATATACCTGGCGAACATTTTCAAATGAGAAGGTTTCATTGTCTAACATAAAATCAGTTTTCAAGAAATCATTTCTTAGGAAATTTACAAAATGTGCTACATCATACAAACACAATATTTTCCTTTCACCCACTTCAAAATAAGGTTTCTCTGGTGAAACTGTAACCTCAGGAAACTCTGTAAACTCAGGACACGTGGATAAAAAAGTAATCGGTGGATATGAAAATATGTACAATAAGGAAATTGTGAATTTAAAAGTATACTATGGGAAATCGCCTAACGGTTAATTTCAAAAGAGCAACAACGCTTTTTATGTTGTACAGCGAATGATAAGGCCATTTTTTACGAGATGGTTGCATCTTCTATACGATTAACACTTGCATACTTTCTTACTGTATAGAAATATGAAAGGAGATGCCACCCTGTTTCACATCCTGTAGAGGTTGCGATTCTTTTTGATTTGCGATTTTACTTTATTGTCATACGTACCCAAAAAACGTAAGATGTATATTTATTTACAAAATATAAAAAGATTCCGCGATCGACGTAGCACCGGGATGACTAAAAACCAGAATTCGTAATGATGCAAAATCTGGAGTTGTCATAGCTGATGAATTATAAGCGACTTACTCCGTGGTTCGGAATAATGACAATATATTAGTCCTTGGTGCATTTCATTTCATTATTTAGGTGCAATTAATGCAATTGATATTTAAAAAGATGATATTTCAAGATATGAGAATATTTCACCGAAGCCCACGCTCCAGAATAATCTAAGAGATAAAACAATGAAACATTCTCAATTCACCGCTTCACTTTACTGTTAAAAATAACTGCAATTATATTGAGCGATAAATGCATGTACGGAATACCATGAATTCACAGGTGGTAGGTCGTATTAAAAAACTGCCGAGGTAAAAAATAAAGTGAAAATATACCAGGAAAAGATGATTGAAAAAGAAGGGAATGATAACATAAAAATGCTTTGCTTTTGAGAAGATATGTACGTGACCAAATACCAGTGTTATTAATAAAAACAGGCACTTAGTCATAATTGCACACTTTATTTTAAACAACACGATCTGGTTTCAGCATCTCATGCCATCATCAGGTGATGCCTGATGATGGCATGGGATGCTGAAACGTAGGTCGTGTTGTATAAAATAAAGTGTGGAATCATAACCAAGTGCCTTTTTTTATTAATAATGAAGGAGTTACACCGAGTAACTCCAGAGACCTTGTCCTATGTTCAAAATACCAGTGTCTTGCATAGTCGAAAATGAACATATACCTAAATATGTAGGCATAAATTAATAGTAACGTATCACGAAGTAAGATATTTAATATAAAAATATACGTACGCTTCTGGTCCAAGTAATTCTCTTTCATGATAGCATATAAACAAGGTTAAACTCATTTGAAAATCTTGGGGAAATTATTTTGGTATGTAAGACTCGATTTATTGTCGAAGTCTGCCAGCCGTCACGGGAAGCAGTGGAACTTCCGAGTTGTATCATCTTGCAGTCGAAAGTTTCGGAAGTCCAGCAGTATAATGTATCCATGTGTATAATATAACTTTATTTTAACAATGATCATAAATATAATTACGCATCTCCTACTACATTGTTATCCAGGGCCGCTGTCCCGGCCGGCTAGAGCCAGAGCCGAGCACTGGCGGCCCGGAGGTGGTGCACCAAAGGGGTGCAGTGTCGTCACGTTCACCCAGAACGTGACGACACTGCACCCCTTTGGTCGCGCGGTTCTGCATAGATATCATTCGATATAAATTAAACGCATTTGTTGAATCATTGGACTTGTACATGCTGAAAAATGTCAGGAAATGGTAATTACAACGCGACCAAGAACGAAGTTTTACGATGCTCCAGTTTTGAAATGCATTCTTTTTATAAAATTGGTAACAACGCTTTTTCCAGATGCAAACCTGAAAATTATAGCATGTATAGAAAACATGTCTGTCTAACAGATATTGAACTTTGGTTCTAATGAAACAACTTGCATTTGAGTTGCGAATTATTAAATTCGGCGCTTTGTTCGAACACCGTCCAAAACCGGTACTTTTTACGTTACACCCGTTGTAAAAATGTTGAAATGCGTTTCTAAAATTTGAATTTAGCATCAAATAAAGCAGAATTAAATAAGAAAAATTACGGTGTGATTAGTTTTTTCTGTAGGCCTTTAAATTGTTTTGCTATCGGTACCCAAACTCGAGTGCACAAAATTTCTGCGCCGACAGTAGACGCCAAAGTATACCTCACCATCTCTCCTTTTTTTCAGCCGGTATCGCAGACTGGATGAATAGCTGGAAACTATCCATCAACTCAAACAAAAGCTAACTCATCGTTTTCTCCAGAAAGACAAGGAAACCACTGACAAGATCCATCACCTTAACCCTCCGGGCGCGCGGGCTACCTGTGTATATACTGGAATCTAATTTGGTATTTCTCGAATATGTTTACTCCACGAGACATCATTAGTCAGTTTAACTCCGAGGTATTTAACAGATTCTAGTCTCTAATTTGCTGTTGTTTATGCAATAGCTGTTACAAGGAGCGTTTTTCCGTTTCCCAAAATTCACAACAACGCATTTTTTCAGGTTTAATTCTAACTGCCACGCATCGCACCACTCCTCTTTTGCCTCGAGGTCCTTAGTTAACGCTTGCTTATCAGTGAGGCTATGAATTTCTCTATACACCAGTGCGTCGTCTGCAAATAATCTATGCTTACTGTGAACTGTTTCACCGATGTCGTTTATGTACAAAAGAAACAGAAGTGGGCCTATAACACTTCCCTGTGGGACACCCGATGTGACTTTTACTTCATTAGAGATAGCGCCATCTAATACAACCCTTTGCACGCGATTGCTTAAGAATTCTCTAATCCAGGAAATTACGTCGTCGTCTAACCAGTAGGATTTTAATTTCATGAGTAGCTTACTGTGGGAAACTTTATCAAATGCCTTGTTAAAGTCAAGAAAAATTGCATCAACTGGAACGTTATGTTCACCGCAACATAAGTCACAATGTGCCGTTCCTGGACACACATATCGTGGGCTAAAAGTGCTAATTGAGTTACGCAAGATCTTCTCTTTCTGAATCCGTGTTGCGTTTTTGTTAACAAGTTCTGCATATCGAGGTGTCTCATAACTGAAATTACGATTATATGTTCAAGGAATTTGCAAGAGACAGATGTTAGAGATATCGGTCTGTAGTTGGATGGCTGTTCCTTATCACCGCTTTTGAATATGGGAGTGACATTTGCAATTTTCCAGTCCATGGGTACTTTGTGTTCGTTGATGGATTTACTAAATATATTCTGCAAGTAGGGTGCTATTTCACAAGCTAATTATCTATACGCGCAGGCAGGAATTTCTTCAGGACCTGGGGATTTATTTGGACTTAAAGATTTTAGCAAGTTTTCTATTCCGTGAGTGCAAATATCGATAGGCGGCATCTTTTGCTGGAGGTGATGATTTACCTTTACGGATGTAATCTGTGATGACTTGGTGAACACACTTTGAAAGTAGGAATTTAATAAGTTGGCTTTGTCCGAACTGCTTGTTAATAATTCACCCTTTTCGTTTCGTAGTGGAATAACTGTTGATCTATTGCCTAGAACTTCCCTTACGTATGACCAAAATATCTTTGGGTTATCCTGTAACTGTTCTACTAATGTTTTTCTTCTAAAATCCATGAATGCATGCCGAAATGCTTCCTTTGTAGTGGCTTTAAACAATTTGTATTTTTCAATTATTAAATTATGATCACCAGTGGACAAATCTGTACGGTATTTTTTCATCTTGGCGTGGCATACTCTCTGACGTCTTAACGATTTTCTCACTTCTGCATTGTACCATCTTGGTTTGCTGTCCTTTTTTTTTAGACTTTACTTGGAATATATTTTCTTATCCCCGAATGTACGATCGAAAGGAAAACTTTCCAACTACCCACCGTGTCTAACTTTACGATTGATTCCTGGAAGTCGGAAAGAGAATTTTTTAGATGACTCTTGAACGCATTGAAATCGGCTTTTTTTAAATGTAGAACTTTCATCTTTGTTTTAAACTTTTAATGATATTCAAAGAGAACTTTGCGGTAACTACTCTATGGTCACTAATTCCCTCAACATTTTTTACCTTAATTACTTGTTGCGGTATATTTGTTGCCAATAAATCAAGAATGTTGTCCCCTCTATTAGGCGTCGTAGCTATCTAATGTAGGGCATTTGATGAGAACGTGTACAGCAGGGACTCGCATATATCTTTGTCTCTTCGCCCAGATATGTAACTGTAGGTCCTCCAATCTATAGAGGGCGTATTGAAATCTCCACCTATGATTAAATTTCTTTCAGTGTTCCTGGATGTGATGTTCTTTATTTGTGTTTCGAGTTCTAAAATTGAGGTGACGTCGGTGTTAGGTGGCCTGTAGTATGCGCACACGAATACTGTTTTTGATTTAGGGCATTAATAGAGCACCATACAGATTCTAGGCAGGTATCTGGGACGATTTACGCTTTGCTGACAATGGTTTTGTTTACAGCTATAAATACTCCGCCTCCGGTTCGGTTGGACCTATCTTTTCTGTAAACGTTGAATGATTTAGGAAAAATTTCACTATCAGAAATATCTTCCGTCAGCCAACTTTCTGTGCCAATGACGTTACACTCCGTGCTATGAATAAGGTGGTGAAATTCTAGAATATTATTTTTTAAACTACGGCAGTTAACTACTGCAACGACTACTGCTTCATGATTATTGTTTATGCGTTTCGGGGACATTTCAAGATTGCTGTCTTCAATTCAGCTATTCTTGGGCCCTACACTTAGAGTACTCTTAGCTAAATTACTAACGGGCAACACATAATTATTTTTTTCTTATACATATGGAAAGAAAAATTGAGTTTCCCTAAGATCCAACTTCACCTCAGAGGAAAAAAATTAAATTCCTTCGCATTTCGAAGAATCCCTCTACATTTGAGGGCATTCTCTCATCCACTGTTGATAAAATTATGGCAATCCACGAAAACAACTTTTTTTAAAGCAATAGTTTTACCGGAGTTTTTCTACCTTGCATGTTATCTCAGGAAACTGTCCCAGGTATGCAGCCTTAAAATTGTCGCGTATTGTCTCACGCTCCTTAGAACGCAAAAAACAGATTTGTGCTAACTTTACGACCTAAAAGTCATATTTCCTGTTGGTGACATTCCCAACATATACCTATGAAAAAAGCAACTCACCTAATGTCTGATTAATATCAACGGGAAGAGTTCTGACAACGGCGACTGAAGTTCTATGAATGAAACTTGAGCTGTGTTGCGGGAGCATGCAGTCTGTTTTAAGTAACTTTGAGTTTCCCTAAGATCCAACTTCACCTCAGAGGAAAAAAATTAAATTCCTTCGCATATCGAAGAATCCCTCTACATTTGAGGGCATTCTCTCATCCACTGTTGATAAAATTATGGCAATCCACGAAAACAACTTTTTTTAAAGCAATAGTTTTACCGGAGTTTTTCTACCTTGCATGTAATCTCAGGAAACTATCCCAGGTATGCAACCTTAAAATTGTCGCGTATTGTCTCACGCTCCTTAGAACGCAACAAACAGATTTGTGCTAACTTTACGACCTAAAAGTCATATTTCCTGTTGGTGACATTCCCAACATATACCTATGAAAAAAGCAACTCACTTAATGTCTGATTTTTCTCAACGGGAAGAGTTCTGACAACGGCGACTGAAGTTTTATGAATGAAACCTGAGCTGTTCTGCGGGAGCATGCAGTATGTTTTAAGTAACTTTGTCTGACAAATAAGTAATTAAAAATTGATAAATCATCTCGCTTCACAGTTATGCAACTTTTTACAGATTAAACCTTGGTCTTTGGAAATGTAACATGACGAAGGTAGGGCCAATGTTACCTTATACCTGTATATGCTGTAGTATAAGCATTAATGTATGAGCTTCTTTGGACAAAAGGAAATTTTCGGATCACAATAAATATATGACAAATTAAGCTGCAGAATTGATACTTCCGCCTCCTGTACCTTCGGAATATAATTTTGATTTTACAGAGTACCTACCTTCAAAATTCCAGACCAGCAATGAGGTGTGAAAGTGATTCAAATACAGGGTAGCCGGCGTAAGCCTTCCTCAAATATCAGGCTTTCTTTGGTTTCAAAGTAAAAAAAAAAACAATTACATGCAAACACATCTTTCAGAGACGATTAAACTATCCAAAGAGTTAAAAAAGGTTAATGAGCAATTTGAATGCCTGTCCACAGATTACTCTTCCAGTTAAAATGATCAACAACCCATAGATTATCTCCATCGTCTCAGACTCAACCTTGTGGAAGTTCATTTTATAAATGAAAAGGAAAACTTTGTTATATTCCACCAATTTTTTTCCGGTACAACTAGTTTCGACGCAGCGGCGTCATCTTCAGGTACAAAGAGTAAAAGCAAAAACATGATCCATATATACCATCCAGGGTAGGCATTGGGGAGGGGAGGGGGGAGGAAGGAGGTAGGTGGGAGGGGGTGGAAAACCTCAAGGATGCAAAGTAGTGTTGTGAGCGGGTGGGGGAGGGGAGGGGGTTGGAGAGGGAGGGGGGGGGGGCGCGGCGGATGACCGTTGGCAGGTTGAAGTTAGAGTTTTGAAGGGTTATTGGTAGAGATGAGCCACTTTGAAAATTACCACGGTAATATTCGTAAATTATCACGGTATTTTTCGTAATTTACCGCGCCCCTTGAAAATTACCGTAATTTTCGGTAGTTTTCTAGATAATCCACCTATGTTTGAGATAATATTTCATACAGATATATTCCCAACATGTTCTTTTAAGCCAAGTCCACATTTCCAACGTGTTTAATTTTAAATTGAAGCATATACAACTCATTTTTGGCATATTTTACTTAAATTATAACATTATGAGAGTAATTATTAGTAGAATATTCTTCTTGAAAATTTCTCATACTTTGACAAAAGAAAGCCAGATTGCGTGTTGCTGCTGTATTTATTTTTACAATTTTAAAAATATATAATAGATTATTGTTACAATAGGTATGGTTTAAACATCGTATCCCCTTCTTTTACGGTAATTTTCGAAAATTACCGTAATTTACCACGGTAATTTACCTCAGATGAAAGTTACGGTAATTTTCCCATCTCTAGTCATTGGGGACTAAGGTAGCGGTGGGGTGTCCGTGGGAGTGTGGGGAGGGGAAGGATTACGGGCTACTGTTTTTTCCGTGAGGGTCAGAGAGGCTTCTAGGAGGGGGGAAAGGGTTCCTTTCACAACACTACATTGCATCCTTGAGGTTTTCCACCACCTCCCACCTACCTTCTTCCTCCCCCCTCACCTCCCCAACGCCTACCTTGGATGGTACACATGGAACATGTTTTTGATTTTACTCTTTGTATTTTTTTTTCAAGTTTTTCAAGTTTTCGGCAAGTTTTCCTTTTCATTTATAACAACCCATTGCTTCAACTACGGTTAGTCCTTGCCGTAAGCTTCTTACGAAAGGACATCCATAAATTATCAAATGAAGAAACCTGTTTTCCTCTTCCAAACAACCATCATGCCAGGAGAAACCTATAAATTTGAGGCATTTCTTAGCTTTCCTTCCCTATCTCAGGTGTATAATTTCAAACTTCTATAAATACACCAACATTCCACGCTAACGACAACAATCACGTACAGCGACGATAACTGGCCACCCATTAATGACAACTACCAACAATTGGCTTAAAAATATCTGCAATAGTAAACTGGTATCCCATTTCATGACTTTCAATTATTTTCAAAACATTTCACGGATTTCCAAAATTAGGATGGAAACCGATGAAAAACAATCGGTAGTAAGTTACATAATGGCATGGTTTGTACAATTCGTGCGACTAGATTAAGATATTTAACCTAGAAGCTTCTTACCAAAGTTACGTATGTGTGCATACATAATAACCCTGAGTTTCACAAGAAAGAACAAACTCTAGTGCTAATGAAAACCATTAAATTTTAATAAACTTCTACAATCTGTATAACCCTCAAGCAAAATTTAATTACAAAAACTGTAAGTTCACAAGCAATATATAATGAAACAGGTTTTCAAATTAATTTAAAAAATCGTTAATACTGGCAAAGAGATAAGTCAGTATTCATTCTCCTCTATAATGATATAAATTACGTTTAAATATGTTTACCAAAGGAGCAAAAGGCCACGTGCTTACAGCAAAAATCAATGTGCAACAATAAGTCTAAAACTGTGGCCACAAATATCATAAGTTTCATCTTCATAATAAAAAACTGTTATTATCACCATGCAAAGAAAGCAAATATGAAAAGTTATTTTAAAAAATAATGATAATACTTTCAATAAAAATGCAATTGGCAAAAGAAATAAAACTGCAACGATAACTAACGAAATTAAGAAAGAAAAGCAAAAGATGAAATTAAAATAATATCTGAATTAAAAATAAAATATCCAGGCTGCCATTTGTGGACAGCCAATAGATTACAAAATAATCTTTTTCCCTCTATTCTTTTCTCCAAATGCACAGGCCCGGTATATTCTGAGCTCAAACATGACACCACACCCATCCACTAGTAAACAAAAAAGCCTCTGTTTTATGATTAAATCTTGAGGGTAACTTATAAAGATCTCCACAAACTTACATTTTTCCAGTCATGAGATAAAAATTAATAAAAAAAATTTTTCCCAAGATTCTTGTCTCATTGCTTACACACATGCTTACATCTCAAATCGTTATATAAGCATCACAATCAGTTTCACAAGGTCAACATCAAAAGGGGACACTGACAAGGACTTCGGAGCTGTTTTAATGTTGCTAAAAACCTTAAGTGAGCTCTCCACAGTCACTTAATCTTGTCTGATGCCTCAGCCTTTATACACTACAGACGGGTACCTGCGGCGCATAGATCTAGGGCTATTGAGTATGGAAGAAGGAATTCTGCTTCGCAGAGGCCGGGCTGGGGTTGCATTGGGACGAATATCCACTTTCCTCTTCTTGGACGGGGCGTGGTCTTGCGTCTTTCCATCGGACCTGTTCCTCTTCCCATCTCGGCTGGTTTGGTTGGAGGGTAACTTTGGTTCGAACTTCGACGTCGCCTTAGGAGTGACGTAGTTCTGGTCCTTCCGCTGGTCACCAGGTTTCCTTGGATGCGCCACTGCTACTCCCGCCAAGCTGCTATTTGGCGCTTTTGAAGCAGGACGTGGTGTACCGGTCCATTGCGTTGTTGCACTCATTTTGCGTGGAGTTTTGGAACCGCTGGACTTGGGAGTGACGAAGCCATCCCTGATTTCATCCTTTTTCTCGACAGTCTTCGAGTGGGCGGGGGCAACCAGGGTGAATGAACAAACACGGGCCTTAGGCAAACCAGAATCAACTTTACTCTTCACTAGTTTAAACTTTTCGGTCGGTGATGCAGCCACCGCGGGTGTATTGTCTTTACTGAGCATCCTTACCAGGTAAGGGTTGCGAGAAGTCGGAGGACAGTGGGATGGAGTTAAGGGACCAGGGGAGTTGTTTCCAGCAGCTGAGACTCGGGAATCGGCAGTGTGGAAGGTCGTATCGGCCATTGATTCTGGGCTGTTCGGCGGCGTCTTCATTGAGTTAGACTCGGGTTGGCAAACAATACGAGAACGACGGTCGACGTCCATGAGTATCTCCGTCAGTTTTCCCGGACTGATACTGCGGTTGAGTTGGTACGGAATCGGCATCTTTTCCCGGTTAAACCTCTGGTACATCTCCTCAAGGGTCACAGCCCTAAGAGAAGTGATCGTTTGCGCGTGCACGTCGGACTTGGGGATGGATGAGGATGCCTCGATCCCTCGCTTCTCGTTGACGGGTGTTGTGGATCTACCCTGCGACAGCACAATGGAGCGTGCGATGTTACTGAATCCGGGTGTACCCAAATGATCACTCTCACTTTGGCAGGCATGTGTCTCATCCAAGGGTACTGCGGACTTGACTTGGGTTTTCACTACTTCTCCAAGAGATTCTAGGTCAGGCATGGAGGGAAGATAAGCAGAAGCCAGAAGACCACCATTTTCGAGCGAGCATGCCGAAGTTTCGCTTGGAAGCTCACCTCCCTCCCCATTCTGCATTTCTTTCTGGAAACTGGGGTCTTCGATTTTCAATCCATCATCATCGCTTGATTCGTCGGAAGTAAGATCCGGCAGAATAGGCAATGATTCTTCGGGGTTAGTTGTACCCGAGTCAGCATCTCGTTTTTCATCCGCAGGATATCGGTCGCCTGGCTTCACATCGTCCTCCTCACTTATCTCTGCGTCATTTGCGAGGTCGAGGGATTTTTTTTCGCAAACAGGTGCGACGGCACATTTTTGCCCCAATTTTTCTTTACCAGTAGCCTTGATGATTAAATCAGTAAACTCGCCATTATCATATTCCCACTGATAGTCGATGGCAGACTGGAGGTTTTCAGGAGGTGGGTATTCACGATATCCATAAGTAATGGAATTAGTTTCCCAGTGTGGTTTTCCCCTGGTACCACATTCGTCGTAACGATCTCCCTGAAAATCAGTAAATTAGTATGTTACTATGTTTATTCAATACAAACTTAAGCATTAAACTTTCTCTCTTTTATTCATATTCATCGCCTCGCCTTATAGCAGTTTTTGCTGGGTATCATTAGTGAAATCAATCAGCCATTCCATTGGTTCCGGGTGTGACTTATGATCGTTTATTTTTAAATTTTCACATCAAATAGGTACTTTAACTAAAATATACTGGAGTGCACTTTTAGTTAGCCATAAAATAATGTAATTTACAACTTAATATTCAATTAAAAATTAACTAGCACTGTTCTGATTGGAAAAAAAACTTTTCCCGGGTGTGACTCACACAAATGACACTTAATAACATAGACTACTTTAACCTATAAACTCTCTGAATAGCTTAAAACATTAATATTAAATAATACATCGCTGGGACCAGTGAAAGGATATCTCGAGTACTGAGGAAACACAATATTGTCACAAGATACAACTGCCTGACTAAAGTAACTAATTTACTTCCACGGCCAAAGGACAAAATTCCTCAGCAACTATACTAGTCCAGTAACTTTATACATCACAGTATGCGTCAAATCCGGTAGTTCTGATTTTTTGCAGACTTGTTTATGATGTTGGCCTAATGAATAATCCAAGTTTGTGACCTCGAGCGCCGAACGCAACTTTGTCAAAAATCGAAAAAACCGCGAAAAAATCGTTATTTTTTCAAATTTTGGCGATTATAACCCTAAAGGACTAGTTTTTGAAAAACACTTTTTCAGGACGTTTTTAAAGTAGACTAAATTTGCTACAATATGGTACTAGAATTGTCTCTGTAGACCCAATAGTTTCCGAGATTAAGCCTTTCAAAGTTTATCATTTTTTTCGAACTTCGCAATTTTTTCAATATTTTAGAGGTCACTCGAATAACTCTAGCGGGATGAAGTTCCAATTACCTCCGACGGAGTGTGCTAGTATTGCTCGTGTGAAGTCACAAATGCGACCCACCTGTAGTACGTTTTTAACCTTCCCTAATTATTTTTTCATTTCAGTTGTTGACTTGCCTGCTGCCCATAACGAGAGTGCCGTTTGAACTCAAAATCTACAGAATGTCTTATCCCAGTCCCAGCGTGGGTTTGTGTTTTATATGTAAGGAGACTTTAAGTGAAGGTCAAGTGCGCCTAGTGAAGGAAAGAGGTGTAAAAGCCCTTCTTGCGTCGAGTATTTCCCTTAAGAACATAGAAAATCAACGTTTATTGAAGGGTGTAAATGAGATATATGTGCACAGTGCTTGTCAGATAAAATACAACAATCCGAAGTTGATCAAAGCAGCTGTTAGCAGTGGAAAATCAAATATTACGCCATCAAGGGACACGAGATCAGTCTCTGAGCAGTTCAATTTCAGAGAACACTGTTGTCTATGTGGAGACAAAATAACTGAAGAGTTCCTTGTGGCAGAGAGGAAGAAGAAGCCAGAAAAACGGAACAATGTCATTACTGCGGAAAAGTTGTCTCTCAGTGCAACAATCTTGAAAGCAGCTGAGAAACGTGGTGATGAATGGGCTCTTAAAATAAAAGAGCGTATATCTGAGAACACAGATTTGGTAGCCCTTGATGCCAGATATCATCGGTTTTGCCAAACAAAGCTCTACCAGGCACCACCAACAGGGGAACCAGGGGGGTCCAAGGGAAATCGTCAGCATCCCACAGTTGATGAGGCCATGGAAAAGATTTATTCATTTCTGGAAGAGAACGCTGAGGAGTGTCAATTCTCTCTAGATGAACTCATGGACCAGATAGAAGGAGAACGACCTCAACTACGAACAGTCAAAAATCGCTTGTTTGCAAAGTATGGGGAGGACATTTTGATCATTGAGAGACCCTTCAAACACACGACTGTTTTTTTTTTAAACACAGGTCACAAAATTCTCACCAGTACATGGTATGACAGTAGAAGTTCAGATCCTCAAGCAGAAAGACTACGCGTGGTGAAAGCAGCTGCTGAAGTCATACGAGAGGATATACGGTCGCAAGTGTACGACACAACACAATTCACACCATCCGACGACTTCTTCCAGAATGTAAATTCAGTTATCCCTGATTCTTTGAAACTGTTGCTCGAAACAGTAATTTTAAAAGACAAACGAAGCTGCTTGGATTCCTATAGAAAGAAGTGCGTTGCTCTTGCACATTCAATAATATCGGCAGTCAGGCCTCTCTCGTTCATCTCTTGTTTACTGCATGGGATTGGTGTATTCTTGTATCACAAGTTCGGGTCAAAACATCTGGTTGAGTTATTGTCAACGCTTGGATTCTCAGCTAGTTACAAGGATACTATGCTTTTGGAAACCTCGGCCATCATGCGACCAGACCAACTCATGTTGAAGGACCCTTCAATGTCGTTTGTGCAATTTTCTTTTGATAACGCCGACTTTAATGTCAACACTTTAGATGGGACGGGTACTTTTCACGCAATGGGAGGTATAATGATTGTGACTCCCCATAATTCCTCATGTCCCGAGAATAAAATAGACCGTTTGACGAAGTGCACTGCTTCTGAACTTGTACAGAAAAATCTTCCTATTCAGCTGGAAACCTTCCAAAAAGTGTCATCCAATCAGGGTTTGTCGGCAATTAATATTGTTAACTTAGACAATATTCATCCGCTACCTGAAGAAATTGTACCACTCCCTTCAGATATCTTATGGTTATATGGGAAAGTTCAAAAAAAGTTGAACATCCCGGGATGGAATGGGTTCATGGAGGAAGCAACAGCAGAGAAACACTTTGAAACATCCAAAATTATATGTCTGACATTCATCAACCATCTCCCGTCCAATTACGACACAGTTCTTACATCTCTTCGGTTCGCAAATGATAAATGCCGAGCCCATGGACAAAAAACCTGCGTTGTAACTTTTGACCAACCCCTATATATTAAAGCATAAGAGATAGTCGCAAACTATCAGGGCACTAATTTGAGCAACGTCGTTGTGAGGCTAGGGGGTTTTCACCTACTAATGTCTTTCTTGGGATCAATAGGTATGATTATGAGTGGAAGTGGTCTAAAGGAACTGCTCTCGACAATTTATGCTGAAAACAGCATTGATAAGATGTTGGCTGGCCATGCTTATTCTAGAGCAGTGAGAGCCCACAATTTGGTGTCTCTTTCCTTGGCAAATGAAATTGTGAAAACAATTCAGTTGACTGAAGAGGAAAAAAGCATTACTGAAGACATTATTTCAAACTCTGACAGATCTGCAATTCTAACAGCTAACGAAAATGAGCAGTTTCAAGCACTAATAACGAAATTCACGGATGCTTTGTGCAAGCTTGAAAGCAATGGACCAACCGCAAAGCTGTGGGTTCTTTATTTTCGAATGGTGACACTGATGAAGAAATTTATCCAAGCAGAACGGACAGGCGATTGGAATTTGCATTTGGACACCATCCAAAAAATGCTCCCATTCTTTCACGCAGCAGGCCACTTCTTTTATGCGAAGTGTGCACAATTATATCTGCAAGATATGCTGGAATTGGAAAGGAAAATGGACCCACTTGAGTACGATAAATTCACAAAAAAGGGATACTTCACCATCCGGCGCACCAACAAATTTTGGTCGGGTATATGGTCAGATATGATCATTGAGTAAGTACTGATGAAATCTATGAAAAGCTATGGAGGGCTCACCCGAGGATGTGGTATGACTGACAGTGTACTCTCTCGATGGACATTGGGCATGGTGTATCTACATAATATCTGCCATGAAGTGGAAACATACTGCGAGGTTACCACTGCAACAACTGAACAACATGTTGACATGCGACCATCTCGTGTCACCAGAGATGAATCAGATACTGAAAAACTCTGTAGATGGTTTGCACAGCACCCTCCATTCCTTACAACAGATTTCATTATGTCCATCAGCAGTGGCCTGGTTGGAGAATCTAGTGTCAACAGCCACATGGCTCTAGAGATTGGGAGAGAATCGATGCTAAAGATGTCTGGCCAGAACTTCCAGGAAGTGAAATTCAAACGTAAAAACAATGTGGTGTCCCTTTCTTCAGCTGTACGAACTATTACTGTTGGCAATAAACAGGTAACTGTTGATCCTCTAACACTGTTTCACAGGTTGTGTGTCTTAAAACAATCGGATGAAGAATTGCGAGAGTTCTTCACTTACGAACTGTCACCAATCCCAATGTCATTGTTCTCTGAAGAGGGAATGAGAAAGGGCACAAAATCCACCTTGTATTCAGTATTTCAACCTGTAACCTTAAATGAGAAGCAAGGGTTAACGAAGTTTGTAGTAGTGGATGGAGGGCATCTACTTCACAAAGTTGTGTGGCCTCGAAGCTCATCATTTGGTGCGATAGCCGACAGATACATACAGTACATTACTGCTCACTATGGCTCAAACGTGGCAGTAGTTTTCGATGGTTACCCCGTAGATGCTGTACAGAAAAACACAAAGAGCTCTGATCGTCTTCGAAGAGCCATGTTACACTCATCGCGAGAGATAATCGTTGATGAGAAAACCATGGCACAGGTTCCTCAACAGAAATTCTTGTCAAATGAAAAAAAACAAGATTCGTTTCATAAAGCTGCTGACAACAAAAATGGGAAATCACAACATTCAAGTACTCCAAGCAGAGGAAGATGCTGATAGGCTCATCATCACTACAGCTGTAACTGCTGCCTCTACCTATGATATAGTGGTAGTCGTTGGTGAGGACATTGACTTGCTGATCATCCTTACTGCGATCTCAAACCAACGTGAAATTTTTTACAATAAATGTGGAAGAGGCAAAGCATCAGATGTCATGTATTCCAGCATCGCTTCTTCAAAATCCTCTTTGAAACCAGAGCTTTTCCTCTTCATCCATGCCTTTAGTGGTTGTGACTCGACATCCTGCTTCTTTGGCTTAGGGAAGATGCAAATGATGTCCATAGTCGAAAAAAATCCGGACGTTGAAAAGCAAGCTGCGATTTTTCTCGACACAAACTCTACACCTGACGAGATAGCAGCAGCAGGAGAGCGAGTCATAATTGCTCTATACGGAGGCAACCCCAACATCCATAAACTTGACGAGCTGCGGTACCAACTATTCGCCAGGGCTGCGACGAAAACCAGCTTCAATCTAGCCAGGTTACCTCCTACACGAGACTCTGCTCGATTTCACTCCTTGCGGACATACCATCAGGTAAAAATTTGTCCTTGCATCAGTTACATATCATTCATCATTTTCTATTCTCATGTACAATCTTCTTACAGGTACAGGCGTGGTTGGGAGTCACACTGAACCCTCTCACCTGGGGGTGGATATTCACGCCACAAGGCCTCAACCCCCAAATGATGAACAGAGATGCAGCCCCACAACACCTCTTGCGGATGATTTCTTGCGGCTGCACGAAGGGTTGTGGGAACGCGTGCAGCTGCAGAAAGGCAGGATTAAAATGCTCATCAGTCTGCAGGCACTGCAGCGGCGCCTCTTGTGACAATAACCTGACATTGCAGTAGTAGATATTCCAGAAGGCGACGATCTGTCCGATGTCGAAATGGAGGATGACTTGTGGGCACAAGACGTCGACGATTCATCACCATCCCCTGATGGGGATATGCCACCCCAATACGTCGATCCAGATACGGACGAACCTCAACCGGGACCTTCCAAGAGGGCTAAATTAATTTAATTTTTTGATTTTGAATATTACTCAATTTCCTAACAAATAAAATTATTAACTTTTGTTGTACTTATCTTTTTTACTTCATTATTCGTAGCTTAGCTTAAACATCATCGTTCACACTTATCATTTTCTTTTTTAACATCCCATCATAAAAGTACAGGGCTTCGATAGTATAGTCAGGGTCAAAATTCATTCAGAACGACAGAATTGCAAAAAATTGCGAAGTTCGAAAAAAATGATAAACTTTGAAAGGCTTAATCTCGGAAACTATTGGGTCTACAGAGACAATTCTAGTACCATATTGTAGCAAATTTAGTCTACTTGAAAAACGTCCTGAAAAAGTGTTTTTCAAAAACTAGTCCTTTAGGGTTATAATCGCCAAAATTTGAAAAAAATAACGATTTTTTCGCGGTTTTTTCGATTTTTGACAAAGTTGCGTTCGGCGCTCGAGGTCACAAACTTGGATTATTCATTAGGCCAACATCATAAACAAGTCTGCAAAAAATCAGAACTACCGGATTTGACGCATACTACCCCATACATTCAGGCGACAAAGTTACTGGACTATACGAGGGAGTCTACCAGGTGCCATGCTCGTGCGGGAGGTCCTACATAGGCGAGACTTGCAGGTCCATGAAGACACGCCTGAAGGAGCATGAAAGGGCCACCAGAAAGAAGCAATTCAGTTTGTCGGCGATTGCTGAGCATGCCTGGAGCGAGCCTGGCCGCAACATTAATTTTGACGAGGCCAAATTGGTTTCCAAAGAGCCAAGATATTATCATAGGCTAATAAGAGAAGCCATAGAAATAAACAAAACAAAGGATAACTTCAACAGAGAAGATGGCTACCACTTATCCAGTGCATGGAAGAGTATTTGCCGGGAGGAAAAATGGCCAATCACAGAGCATGGAGGGAAACAGAAGGCCTATATAAACACGGCTGAAATGATGACCCGGTACTTCGACCTGAAGATGCCCGTTGGAAAACGGGCGAAACTGTTGTCCTAAAAAGAAACCTACGCGGTGGAAACCCGAAAATGCAGAATAATTCATCTGAACGCCGCGGAAACCTACGAAGGAATATTACAATATTTTGTTTTATAATATCTCCGATTCATCTAAACAGCTCTTATATCATATTAGATTACCTTTTATATTAATAATAATAACAATTCACTCAAAATAACAAAATTTAAAAAATATAAAAAATTTAAAACACGACTGCAAAAAATAGCAATAAAAAGATAAAAACAAGATTAGTTTTCGCTTAGTTGAATATACATTCATTAATATCTCTCAATAATGTTTTATTAGGAATAGGCGTTGTTGGTAATCTGCAACCACATATGTCACCTGCCATGCCTCATCAATTGGGAAATGTTGACCTTCGATTAAAATTTTCAATGCAGTCGGGGGCTGTCTGTATATATGTATATATTTCTTATGTTAAACTATCTAAACAGTCCCCGACTGCATTGACAATTTTAGTCAAAGATCAAAATTTCCCAATTGATAAAAAGCATACCAGGTGACATGTGGTTGACGATTACCACCAACACCTAATTCGTAATAAAACATTATTAACAGATAATTTATTCAACGAAGCCAAAACCAATCTCGTTTTTATCTTTTTAGTGCTATTTTTTAAATGCCTTACGACGTCGCTCGTGAGATTTATTTTCTGGTTATCATCGTTTCTAAGGTGTACTTTTCGAATAAGCAGCAATTAATTAAAACAGCGCCACTTTTTCAACTGCGGTCTCTTTAAAATGGTATTAAAGCCTCCGAAAATTTCGCAAACAGGAAATAAACGTCGATATAAGTCTCACTACGATTATTTTGCGCATTTCACAGGCCCATTGAAGTTTTCAATCTGCTTTAAACGAGGGCGGATTGTGTCCTCTTTATCACGCTTGCAGAAAATGTAGATTGATGCGTCCTCTGCCAATTTCAGGAAACAGAATTCTACAATATTTTTCCACAATTGCTGGAATTACTAATAAGCAAGTATAAGGGTAACTTAGGGAGTTGTTATTTTTAAAGGAAGCAAGTCAGGTTTTTAGTCATAAATTGATTGAAAATGCAAAATATTCTCAAATAAAAAGACTAGCAATAAAGTGATAACGCCAGTCCGTCATCGAGATGTTAGCCAATGTTGGGCGCTATATGCGTTTGTTGGATAGAAAAAGCTCGAGAAGTTGCTGATAGAGATGTGAAAAGAAATTTTTCTCAGTCTAACAATCTTCGACTTAATTTCTTGGGGCAAAACATTTCATGCGCCGCAGCGTTGCATAAGAGATTAGCCGTCATTTGCACTAAAGCGGGGATCCCATACGGGAGGCGTGACGCGTCATTAGAAACGGGATAAATAAAAAAAACAATGCAGCGGAGAGGGAGAGTCTGTGGTCACAAGGACAAGAATGGTATAAATAGTCGAGGGAGAGAGAGTTGGAGCGTGAAAATGAACGGATGCATGTGAGCGCTGGGCACAAGAATCCCAAAAAGTCAAGAAGAGGTGTCCAGTAATCCGAAAAGCAGAGGGCAAGGCCGAGTCCAGGAGGGCGGAGAGGAGAGGGGCTGATTGCTGACCGGGAAGTGGATAACTCGTCAGGGATGGAGATCGTGAGGATTGCTGGCTGAGAGTGAGGTTGAAGAGAGCTAAGTGGGATATTTGAACTGCAGAGAAATTAGAAAGTACTTTTTCTAGCAATCCTTAAACGACATCATTAATTGTGTTAAGAACTCGTTTAAAAAAGAAACAATGTTATTTCCAATTAAGATAATTGTCTAGGCTATGGTTTTATTTTAATTGATTTCTATGTATATTAGCTATCATCTATTTTAATTATTGCCGAGTAAAAGGAGTTGAAACACATGTGTATATAAGTGTTACATGTGAATGTATCCTAACCCCGCTCTTCTAGCCAATGTGCCCAGAGCAGCCGGCGCAGCATTAGGGTAAGGGGAAAAGGGGGTGGAAGAATAGACTGGGAGCTAAATTACATAGTTCTTTATTTGACCTTTTCGGGTGCCTGGTCATGTTTTGTGTGCAAGCAAACCTTTCGACACGGCAGGAATATGGGATTTCTCGTTTACTCTGACTCACACGCCAACCGTTGTTTAAATAATGGAAAGAAAAAGCGAATGATGCCAATGCAATTTAATCATGGCTCACCACAAGTGGTAAGTACTAGTTTGACTGCGGATCGGAGAAACAGTAAGAAGATGTTTTAAACGATGAGCCAATGGAAACGGGAAATAGTAAACAACAATGAGTGAATATGATAATTCAAATTACTGCTGTTTTACCTATCTATAAGAAAATACAAATTCATGAGGCAATATTTGGCGCTTCTAATTTAGGCATGCCTAGGCTTATCCACGGATATAACAGATATATTATATACCATTACCACTTCTATGTAACACTTAAAAAGATTTTCGAGCTACGTACTAAGGATGCTTATTAATACCATTCCTGAACGTGGTTACCGAAAAACTATAACAACTAATGTTTAAATGTCCATTTAAAGGATGTCGAACGAAAATCTAGTACAAAATTCAAGGATATTTCAAGGTTTTTAAAGATAAAAAAGGCCACTTTTGAAGGATGTTTCAAAATGAATATGAGCATATATTCCATAAAATTCGATCATAAATTATGTTTTCTATAGTAATATAATTAAAAAGTGCTTTTTAAAGCATTGATAAATTATTGGTATTTTCTTTACTTATTTGAACATTACGAATGCCCCATAATTTTTTTAAATAAAAAGTTACAAGAAGGCCATTGGCCTGGTGGTAACAATAAAAAAATCCGAGTAAAAAAGAATAAGCCTTGATAGACTTCTACTTTTTTAACCTATTTTTAAAAATAATTACTTTTTTTGGGAAGGGCTCAAATTGTTTTGCTGCTAGGTCGTTCCAGTCCCGTATGGTCCTATTCAAGAAGGAGAACCGTTTTACATTTGTCCTTTGTGATCGGCACTTTATCTTCAACTGGTGATCATTTTTCCCCATAAATTTTGGCTATATCCTTCCCAAATTTATCCCATGCTTTTTCCTCACTCACTATTTTATACATCCAACATAATTTATATTTACTTCTTTTCCTCCTAACATGTAAACTCTCCCATCCCAGAACTCAAAGCATTCCTGTAACACTCTCTGTTTTATTGTGTTTCCCTAGCACATACCTAGCCGCTTTTCTTTGCACCTTCTCCAAGTTCATTACCTATCCTTTCTTGTGTGGGTTCCATACAAGAGATGCACACTCTAGGGTTGGTCGAAGCAGGGTTTTATAGTCCTTCTCTTTTATGATCGTGCTGCTCCCTTTGAGGTCTCTCATTACCCAATGTAACATTTTGAAGGCCTTTTTAACAATGTGTTCCACGTTTAAACCCATCCTAAATTCTTAGGTAAATAGACTCCCAAGTATTTACAACTGTCCGATTTTGGAATTACCGGATAATTCGTAATTTCTATTTCCGGTCTTCCTTTTATTGCTGAAATTCACATACTTGCATTTCTTTACACTTATAGCCATCCCGTTTTTCGATACCCAATTCTTTAATTTGTTCACGTCGCCCTGAAGGGCTTCATCATCAATCTGATTTTCAATCTTCCGATAAATAACGCAGTCACCTGCGAAAAGCCCTATGCTGGAATTTATTTTTTTCCGGAAGGTCATTTAGATAAACTAAAAACAATAATCATTCAAAAACGCTTTCTTGAGGAACACCCGACGTTACCCTCGTTGTCTCAGAGCATTCATCTCCTACTTTAACCCTCTTGTGTCCTTCCTTTGAGGAATTCACTGACCCACAAGATCACTCTTCCATCTATTCGCATTGGTAACTGCCTCATTTTAAGCATAAGCCGTTCGTGATCAACTCTATCAAAGGGTTTTGACAGATCAACTATTACTGCGTCAAATTCTATTCCCGCATCTGTAGAGTCGGCAATTTCATGACAAAAACCTAACAGCTGAGTTTCAGGTGAGTGGCTTTTTCTATATTCATCTTGACGATTAAACAACCAATTCTCGCGCTCCCATTAATCCCAAAGGTAATTTTCCACTATCTTTTCTAACAACTTTCAGACTACGGAAGTCAAGCTTAAAAGACTATAATTTTCAACAAGATATTTCTTTGACGATTGGTATTACTTGGGCCTTCTTCCAGTCACTAGGTAAGACACTGTTATTCAAGGTAACATTGAACAAATGGCTAATTTAATTTGAAACGGTCAAACCACCCTATTTCAGTAAATCAATAGAAATACCATCGCGTCCTACAGAGTTATTCTTTCGCATTTTTCTAATTTTATCGAAACTTTCTGAGTTTGATGTTTTAATCATAGCATCATGGATATAGCGCTATGACCAATCAAGCTATCTTCGTGTACATTTTCCACTGAAAATCCTTTATTGAACGAAAAACTTCAGTCAACTGCCGCATTGGCATGAAATAAAATAAAAATAGCAATCAAAAAGTTTTTAAAAGCATCTGATACTATTTCTTTTGAAAGCAAATGAATTACAAATGTGTCGAGTCTGCCCTTTTTTATATAAAATTCTCTTAATTATACTATCACTGAATCTGAAGAAATAAAAGAGTTATATTCTCTTTTAACACGATCAAAATCGATTGCGTTTATACGATTTTGATGAACCAAATAGCTGAGTGCAGCATCTACTCGTTTTGGAATATTTTGTAATTCCATCACGTAGAGTGAAGAACAACCTGCACCACGCAATAGTTTTTTGATGAAAGAGGTGACTTATCTTTCAGTTTTTGGAGTATATGTAAAATATACTTTTGGCATTCAATTTTTAATTGCAATTTCTCTAGAGCTTTAACATCTTTCAACTAATGTATGATCGCAGAAGCTCCAAATCCAATATCCAGGGAGTCTTCAAGACATAAAATTTCTTTATCTGCTATATCAATTTTTAAAACATCAGGTACGGACTTAACATTTGCCATTAATTTAGACTTAATAATTCTATTCATCTAACTCTTAAATAAACTTAATTAGTCATTTCTCGTGATGGGTGACATAGGGAGGTCTGTTTGATACCTACCCAAAAACGGCTCTACGTATATTACTGAAATTATAAAATTAAGCTATACTGTTAAAAATTTAATATTTACGAGTTTTTTCGTAATTTCCTGACTTGGGGTTTTTTTCTGCAGGTTTCAAATACTTTTCTAAACGCGCTAAAATTTCCAAACCTCTTTTTATGAATGCAGAGTCGAATGGGTTGTAGCTCTTTGCCTTTGTTTTCTTAAGAAAAGGCCGAGTGCAATGCGCTCACCATTCTACCTCCAAATAAAAGGCCTCACCTCGAAATTGGAAAATTAATCATCCCACGAAATAATTGCCGACGAACTCACACTAGCAACAGCCGACCCCCAACAGCTCCGAAATCAGCCAAGAACCACGAGACAGTCACCAAGGTACTGAGGCAATAGGTTGGCTCCTTCAGGAAGACCTAGAACCCTAGAACATGATTTGCGACGAAGAAACGAGACGGGAGCTAACGCTTTAAATCCTGTAAATGCTATGTAAAGAGAAAAATGTGCATGCCTCGCAAGCGTGCAAAGAAGGGAAAGTCAACCAGATTCAGCTGAAAGTTTTGTGACACGTATTTGTGTTTTGAACATTCCGTTGTCATTTATGACTCCTGCGCCAAAAAGTAACTAAGTATTATGAGACTGATTCAAAGCCAAAGGAACTTTTTAATGCATATTTTCGTTAATAATGATTTCTAGTGATTTTTTAATATCATTTAACGTAATTTTTGTTTCAATTTTGTCATCTAAAATGTTGTACGCGAAACATGATTATGTTTATGAAAAAATATAATATGTATATTTTTTAAGCATAGAGTAATGTTTCCTACTTCTTTAGTATTGCTCCTTGCGATATTAAAGTTGTTTTAACGATTTTTTTAAAATTCTACTTTTATTTATATGGAAATAATTTATGAAAATATGCCTATATTTTCAATTCGTACGCAGTTTTGAATAATTAAGTAATGTTCTTCTTTATTATAAGCTAACACTGAAACTTCCTATTCCTGATGCATAAAAAAGTAGTTATTGCTGAAAAGTATATGAAAGACCTCAGAGGTCCTTTGCATTCCTAAGGAATGCAAAACTTAGGAATGCAAAACGCCCAGAGGCGTTTTGCAATCCTAAGTAACTTTTTGATCGCGCGTTCGGAGGGTTAAATGGAAATTAGCAGCAACACTCTCGTAGTGTTTTAAGGAAGCCTTTTTCTAAAAGCATTGCAGTATTATTTCTGCAAATATCCGCTTTCGTTAGAGTTCAAATTGATATTTACGTCTATTTTAACCATAATGACCCTTTTGGAATGCAAATTTGAAAAACTGTTAAGTGCTTACCAGCTTTCAGGTAATTTTTGTCAGCTACTACATTATGTTTGCCCTGAATAATCCATAGGTTCCGTCCATTCAGCAGTATTTATATTTTTAACTAAAAGCACGAATTTTTCCAGGAAGCGCAATGTAGCAACATCATTCCAACCAAGAACCTTAATGATTCCAACGATGAAGAACGCAATGTCTGCTGGCAGCTTATTTTCTGAAACGTACCAAGCTTACCCAGTTTTTCATTGACAACTGAAGCATTGAACCGTCTACAAATATGTAGCTAACAAATCCAACTATTTTTTGCCATTTCTATAGTAAACGCGTTCACAGACTTGTCAAGTATGTTATGAAATCAATGTGATAGAAAGACTATCTGTAGCTACTTAAGAAACAAAAAGAAAAAACGACAGCCAATGCATAGGTTTTACGAGAGGTTGATTAATGAGACAAGTAAGCACAGAGTCCTAGACTAGGAAAACTTACATGGAAATTAGCACAGTTAAGAGTTAAAATTCTTTAAAAAGAGTTCTTTAACCAGCATTGAATGTGTTTCCCGACTCTGATACGAAATGTGATACTGATAGAATTCATGTCCACTGTGTTAATGTGTCGTAATACAAGTGTGCATTAAGGCCCTTGTACACGGGTCCAGGAGTGGCGTCCACTAGATCTGGCCAGTAATGGCCGGCACCAATTATCCTTCTACTAGCCACGTGTATTGGATTTCCGGATTTTTTGGAACTGTGGATAATTGAAAAATGTTTTATCATTATCTAAACTAGGATTTAACAAATTTTGGTATCGCTGGAATTTATTTCTCTTTTTGGGTATTTACATGACTAGTTTTACTACGCTATACGTGGAATGGAATATGTGAAGCACATTTTCAGTGATAAAGAGCAAAGTAGGATCCTTGTCTCTGGGATACCAACGGCATTTGCTCCGTGGAAATAGATTCGAATGAGTAGGAGGGGAGTTACAAGATTTCCTGGGAAGATATCCCTTTGAGTGACCGTGAAAAGTGAGATATATAAGATGACGCGTAAATTGTAAATTGGTATTCTGTATTCGAAAAAAATGCGCCGGCTCAACCACATACGACGAGTCGCAGCCATCGCAGCTAAGACGCTGTCGGATTTTGCGGTGAAAAGCGTGAAAAAGGAGTGGAAGACTTGGAATGGAGGGACCTTAGAGTTCCATGCGTCGTCGTGATTCCCGATATATGCTTAGGAGGTTACGCTCGCGGTCTACGACTGTCGTCCCATCTTGCGAGGAAGATACTGAGTCACCATTTCGCCTTAACGGATAAATCAAAGATTTTGTGCGGCGAATATAATCAGCTCGTCGAGTTGGGAAATCTTTTACAAGTAATACAACGCCCACAAAAAAAAATATATATAAAATGATTTACCATTTGGCGAATAAATCGGGCGATAATATACCTTTAAGACATATATTTGATATTTTGTCACCTATAATTGATATCTATTAGGCTACCCGCCATTTTAACAGTCGATTATCTAATACGTATATAGCTTTTGACATATTTCCGGTTATCTAACCGGTTATACCTAATGTGCATCCATTAGATAACTATTTTCTGATTGGGGATAGATATCTATGGATAGACAAGTTAGACAATTAGCTATTTTAGCAAAAATATACCTAATAGACATCTAATAGGTATCTTGTTATCTGACGATAGACATCTATACATAGATACCTTTAAGACTAGCGGCCATTTGACAATAATAAATCTAATAGACATCTATTAGATATGTTTTCATCTACCTTGTTTACCTAATGTACATCTATTAGATATCTATTTTCTGATTGGGATGTGTATATATACATTGCTTTAAAAACTCCGCGAGCCACATCGGTCGTTTTTGTTACTCCCGGAATCGCATATTACACTGTTGATAGAGCAGTCTGCGAATCAAAAATTTACCTGTTTCACGGAAAAAAATAATACAGATATCTGAAGGTTTTAACTCGTAGATGATGACAAATAATGATGATAAATAGATGACAAATACACCCGAGGCACTGTCACATTTGCCCTATTTTTTATAAACATCGACCAAAGTCGTGAACTTCAATATTCTGCTTGCAGACTTTTTCGACTATGTTTTAGAGAAAAGATGTTTCAGTAAAAGTAGTAGGCATTCAAAAGGCGTTTAATTTTATTTTTTTAATGCATCAAAATTGATAAAAAAATTATTGAGATAATGGCGAAAACCCCTATTTTTGCACTATTTTTAAATGTTTATAACTTTTGTAATGATGGCCATAAATGACATATAAAACCTTGTTAATAAGGTCTTAAAAAGTGAGCAAAATTTCAGCCAGATTGGTGATTTCAGCCAGATTCAGGTTATGAGAAATCTCAATTATTTATCCCAGAGATAACATATTTAAACAATTCTACTTGCCCAACTGATGTTTCTAAAGATATTTAACAAATTTGGATGGATTTTTCAAAGATTGAACTACAAGGAAAGTTTAAAAAATAACCTACTTTTTCTAAAATTATTGTTAAAAAGATCGTTTAAAAACATGTGTTTTTGCTTATAAACGAATACAATAACTTTGTTATATTTAGGTTAAATGCTAGTAATTAAATGGACAAAAACGCTGGTTGAAAAATCCTAATTTACAAAAAAAAAATCCTCTACCATCAATGGTCGCCAATATTGCATTTTTTGCCTTACTGCAATTTACTCAAAACATTGGCTGACACGCCTTTACCCCGTAAACATAAAAGAATTCAGTGGAGAAATGAGCGAATATTAGAGCAGATCTAAATAGTTGACTAGTATTGTATGAACTCCAAAGGTCAGCCAGCCAACTTTACTCCAAATGATGAAAACTCATGACCGTGCCTGATGATATCAAAAGTATGGCATCATAAAAATCGACCGTTCTCTGACCATGATTGCCTATTCTTCAACTGTTCCTATACATCACATCAAGTATTTGCGTGTTTATTTTTTAATGCACCAGTTGTAGCTTCATTAACTTTATTGTGATACGGTGTAGTACATGTTGGTGATAACTCACCCCCTGCCACACACCCTTGAGGTGGCCTGCAGGGTACTATGTAGAATAGATAGATGTAGATCACTTGACACAGATCATGCACCTTATGACGGTGTCACGCTCCATAAAACATATAAAACATCAAATTTAAAATTATGACAAAGGGGCATTATATTATGACGTAGGGGCAATATCAATTATTTTTTCGTTGACATTTCCCCCCCCCCCAAACCCGGCGTATATCAATTATTTTTTCATAGACAAAACTAAAAGCAAAAATTATTTTATGCTGTTAATTACGATGGTAGGCATATGTCTTAAGTTAAATAAGAGTTTCTTTTTTATTTTACACATATGTAGTTTGTTACGATTTCCCGAGACGAGACGCCGAAAAACCTTGTTTTCCAGCTAGAATCAGACAAGAAAGAATTAATTTTACGATTTGCATCCGAATTTTAGTATTCGAAGAAGCATTTTGCTCAAAGAGAAGAATCAGAAACAATAAGAAAAGCTTACCGATCCGCCCGAAGAGGCATCTCCTTCAATTACTCCATCCACGCACTTAAATGGCTCGAATTGTGACCAGCCATCATCATGATCATCAACATCATCTTTTGTTCGATGAGTAGCTTCCGCTTGAGGCTCCGCCTGGCTTCCTCGAGGGAAGAAAAAGTTTACGATGCTTCGGAAAATGCCACCTGTGGAAAAAGTTAGGGCTCCAGGAATAAGTTGTCAAACAATTGTCAGAATTGGAGTACATTGCTCTACTTGGACACGGTCATTCGTATCACAAGTAGACATAATACTTAGTTGGATCCAATATGATACCAGATTAAAAATAATCACATTCATAACAGGTATTTAGTTTTTATCGTTTGTTTACACAATCAGTTCCGTATTTTTAATTTAAAGGAATTGCAGATCGATCAATCTAAGTTTTATGCCCACGTACCTAACTTTTCTTTCTGCCCATAAGATGCGATTATGCGATTTTTCACCAAAGAAATCCACGGAAAATCGCCCTGAGCCTCTCCCCCCCAATACCCAGCGTATTTATTTGTCATAGACCTTAAATTAAAACCCTAAATTATTTTGTTTTTGTTGTTGAAGTTTTGGTTATTTTACTTTAAAATCAAGTAAAATTATATATATAAACAAAAACAGTTTTAAAACCACAAGCGAAATGTGAATGTAAATCAAAAAAATTTTAGACTTAGTTAGTCGAAACTTGGAAGGTTATCTCAAATGGAAATATGCATTTAGTAAAAACTTACTATTCTTAAAAGGCAAACTTTTGCTTCCAAACCACTTATAACGCGCCACTTTGCACATGCATAGTTTGTTACGAATTTCCGGAACGAGACCCACAACCCCCCTTTTCCTGGGGGTTCCACGTCCCATGAACCGCTGGTGCCCCCCCCCCCCTGCCCAACCTCTAGCCTGGAGCCACCGCTGCCATGAGTTGTACATGATGAAAGACAAGGTGAGCAAAATAAGGAAGTATCTTTTAAGCCGGTAAATATGGTAACTCTTCCTTGAACTTCGACCTTGAGGTGGTGGAAGGGCTTGTGCGTTCCAATGACCCCTAGAGCTGGACTGGCAGTGGCAAGTACTATTGCTCCTAGTAGGGCCACCCATGCCAGATTGGTCGAAGGGTAAGAGCCAGACGAAAGGTAGTTCCGTGATGGTGTCGCGTTAAAAACACCGTTGGGTGGCGTGAGAATACATCTCGACTATCACTTCCTAGAATATGAAAGTCATTCACAGGTACTTGAATCCTGACATCTAAGGGACGCCGCCCACTAGGGCGGGTGTCATGCCCGGCAGCGGGGGAGGCAAGGCCTCCGCGGTCATCATACGAAATCCATGCACAGTAGCATCATCATCGGCGGATACAAGGGAGAGGTAGAAGAAAAATTGACAGAGGAGGAGGAAAACAGTGTTAAAAATAGGAACTTCGAACGTAAGGACCATGATGAGGGCCGGGAAGCTTGAAATATTTAACGGGAAATGGAAAAAGGAAGAATAGATGTTTTGAGATTGTGCGACGTGAGATGGAAGAAAAGCGGGGACTATAGGAGTGATAACTATAGTGGTGGAGATGAGAGTCAACGTGCGGTAGGTATGGTACTGAACACAAAATTGGGGCATAGGGTCGTAAATATTGAACAGGTGAGCGACAGGATACTAGTGGTAGAAATAAGATCACGCCCGACGAATTTCGTACTGGTCCAGGTATACATGCCTACGAGTAACTATAGGGAGGAAGAGGTGTACGAGCAAGTAAAAGAAATAATAAGAGAAGTGCCGGGAAAGAAAAACCTGATAGTGATGGGTGACTGGAATGCAGTGGTGAGGCAAGGGAGGGACGGATAAGAAGTGGGATGGTTTGAGCTACGAAGAAGAAATGACCGCGGTGAAAATGCAGTTGAATTTTGTAGAAGAATAAATTAGTAGTGACAAACACTTGATATAACCATCATCCAAGCGTAGGTACACATGGAAAATGCCGGGTGATACTGGGACAGGGTGGCTACTGATATCCAATTTTTAAATTCCCTGACTTTTTCCTGACTTTTCCCTGATGGATTCATCAATTTCCCTGACCGATCGCCATAAGGTCACCCATTATTGGAATATTTTATTTCTGCTGAATAAAATTTTCGTCAAAACTCAGACAATGTTAACAGCTGAAATCAATACATTAAAAGCTACAAAGTACAACCTAATGAAAAAACACATCAAGGAGGGTTTATTCTAACCCCGAATGCCCTGTCAAGGCGAAGGACACTACTATCTCTCCCCCATCCGCTACCCCAAAGATGCTGACATTTTTCGAAGTTTTTTTCAGAAAAATCCTAAGTCTTCAAGTAAAACTCTGTACAAATATCTCGGTGGACATATTCGTGAAACCAATTAAAACGACTACTTTATGTGAAATTTTGCCTGAAAAAACGTCAAACGTCAACGAAAAAACAAAATTGCAACATTTACCTACACACAAGGTTTTCCTACAGCAGGTTATTGAATTACGCATACAACAGTTGTGCATAATGGTGAGTCCACTGAACCATTGCGAGCGTTGGGGCGACCCAGGCGAGCGAGCTATATTCCTATATTATGTATCGTATTTCCGTGGCCGTATATGTTTCCTACGGAAAATTACAAATTGACAATGTCTAATTCTCCAAGAAAGAGGTAGAGCATCATGGTAGTTCAGGGAAGTTGAGGATTACTGAAAAGACATCGAAGGGAAAGTTAATGACCAAGTTAAAGTTTACTGCCGGACTCCGGCACAGGTATCACTCAGGTGCGCGAAAAATACAAACAAAAGAAAAGTTGTTGGATTGGATTAAAATCGGATGGCGCGAATGACCAGAAGCGAATAACAATTTGATTCACGTGAATCAGGGAACAAAAAAATGTAAAAAAGTTTGGTTAAAAAACTTAAGCACGCCAATGAGAGCGAGGGCAACAGGAGGCAATTAGCAACGGCAGCGTAATGTTCAGGAATATCATATTTTAGGTGGTTTGTGATCTGACTAAATTGCTTCGAGAGGGAGCTTAAGGGGGCCATTCAATAATTACGTCGAGCGTGAAAGATGGGGAGGGGAGGAGGGCTCTTCTTACTGTCTCACGAAGGGGGGTATGAGAATCAAAGTGATGATCTTGCGTAAGACTTTGTTTACACGTGAGATCGTACTTGTGTTACCATTTTAATAATCATCGTCTCGGATTTTTAACCCTGTAAGCAATTATTTACTACGAGCTAGTGTGCTCCAGCTACCTCTCAACCTGAGTCTCGGAAGTTAAATAAAACGCGAGGTAAAATTTTCCGAACAACATATCCTCGGATTCCTTGTGATGAACGTAATACATTATGATCATGAATTTTAACACTGCTAGGCAAATATCGCAATACGGATATACAAAAGGGATACATTGTACGTCTGATTCACAACTAAATAATTAAGATTCACAACTGATAAGATTCACCACTGAATGTCCCACAAATTGATGGGGCTTATTCCATGCACGTCAGCGACGGACATTAGTTTTAGTTGGTGTAATATTTTGGTGAAACGAATGGCGAGGATGACTGGCCGAAAACGTAATGGTAGAAAAATAACGAGAATTTCCTGTCTCAGTTTTTCCCTGACTATTACGAGAATTCCCTGACAATTCTCTGACTTTTCCAGAAATTCTAAATTCCCTGACAATTCCAAGTTTTCCCGGTTTTCTCTGACATTCGACACCCCGTGGGAGATACCATATTGATTATGTAATGGTAAGGCAGAGATTTAGGAACAGTGTAAAGAACTCGCCTAACTATCCAGGGGCGGATGCGGACTCCGATCATAACTTGGTGATGATGAAGTGTGAAGTTAGATTCAATAGGCTTTGTAAAGGTAGGAAGATAAGGAGGTGGAACCTTGAAGCATTGAAAGGGTTGAAAAGGAGGGAATACCAAGAGCTGGTAGAAAAGAACATAGTTGAAGCAGAGCGGATGGGAACAATAGAGAGAAGATGGGAGATTATAAAAACAGACATCGCAGGAGCGGCAGAGTAAACAATAGGAACGGTGGAAAAGAAAGGGTTAAGAAGCAGTGGGTTACGGAAGAAATGATAAAGAAAATGGATGAGAGAAGGATATGGAAAAACGTCAACACCGACGTAGGCAAGAGGAAGTACAAGGAATTGAATAATAAACTCAGGTGAGTGACCAATCGGGCAAAAAAAACTGGTGGAAGGGACAATGCGAGGAAATGGAAAAGCTGCAGGAGGAGGGGGAAGTGGCCGCTTTGTACGCCAATGTGAAAATGTTATCGGGTGGTAAGAGAGGTCAAACGATACCAAAGGTTAAGGACAAAAGAGGGAAGATATTAATCGAACAGGAAGATATTCAGGAAAGGTGGAGAGAATACGTAGAGGAGCTATATGACAACGAGAATAGACCCGTGAGCCTAGATATAGAGAATGAAGGATCAATAGATAAGGATAACCTCGGACCAGAGTTACTTGACAGCGAAATAGAGAGGGCATTAAGAGAGATGAAGGGTAGAAAAGCCGAGGGAACCGATAACCTACCTTCGGAGCTACTGAAGAATCTAGGTAGTTAGGGGAGAGAATCCTTTTTTTAACTTATTCGCAGGATCTACGAGGAAGGAGTATGGTCAGAGGATTTCGCGAAAACAGTTTTAATACCTATCCCGAAGAAGAAGAAAGCATCAGAATGCGAGGAGTATAGAACTAACAGTTTAATTTCGCACGCGGCCAAAGTTGTACTGAGAATTATAAATAGAAGGTTGGAGAGCAGATCTAACTACTATTTAGGCGATGACCAATTTGGGTTCAGGAAGGGGAGGGCCACCAGAGAGGCTATCTACTTAGAAATCTATCAAAGAAACTTAGAGTATAATCAGCATGTTATCGCTTGCTTTGTGGATTTCGAAAAGGCGTTTTACAGAGTAAACTGGGAGAAACTAATGCAGATCCTGGGGAAAATAGGAATAGACTGGCGTGATAGGAGACTCATCCGAAACTTGTATGTGGGGCAGAGGGCTCAGGTAAGGGTAGGTGACGGTGAATCAGGGTGGGCAGCTTTAGGTCGCGGGGTGAGGCAAGGGTGCCCGTTGTTGCCTTTGCTTTTTAACATCTATACTGAGGAAATTGCAAAAGAGGCATGGGATGAGATAGATGTGAGAATGAAAGTAGGAGGCCAGAGGATAAAGTCGGTTAGATTCGCGGACGACCAGGCGTTGGTCAGTCGGTCATCGAAAGGATTGCAAACTTTAGTATATACATTGGAAAAGCAGTGCCAGAAATACGGGATGAAGATTAATCATAAGAAATCAAAAGTAATGAGATTCTCTAGGACAAAGAAAGCGAGGCTGGTGATAAGAGTAGGAAGTCACAAACTGGAGCAAGTAGAACAATTAGTTCGTCCTACTATGTTAGAAATAGGACATAGTAGCAAAGACATTAGGAGGGGAATAGCACTAGCGAAGGAAGTGTTCAATAATAGAAGGGAGCTGATAACGGGGACCTTAAGTAAGGATGTAAAAGAGCCTGGTGAAGAGCTTGATACGGAGTGTGGCGTTGTATGGGGCAGAAACGTGGACCTTGATAAAGGAAGACGAAAGTAGGCTGAAGGCTTTCGAGATGTGGGTGTGGAGGAGGATGGAGATGGTGCGTTGGACTGAAAGGATGACAAATGAGGAAGTGATTGACATGGTGGGCGAGGAGAGGAAACTTATAGATGAGATAAGGGGAAGGCAGGGTAGGTGGCTGAAAGGGGTAATGAGGGACGATGGTTTGCAGAAGGCCGTGATAGAGGGAAGGATGTTGGGTAAGCGGGGAAGGAGAGGAAAGAGAATAGGTTTTATGAACGGGATGAAGAAAGGTAGGACTTATGCTGAGATGAAGAAAGAAATACTAGGGCACGGCACGTGTAAGAGTCCGTTGGATATTCTCTGACTTTCATCATAACCAATCTCTAACCGGTAGATTACTCTAATGATGATGAAATATGGTAAATGGTAACTCCATCGGTAGTTCCGCTAATACTACGCCCAACCAAGGGGAGTCTTCTAAAATTATTTTGATGGTGGTACGCAGAACGGTGCCGGTAAACAGAAATGTCCTGCCTTCACGCTGCAGCCACGTACATCACTCTTCCTAGCACCACATCAAAACTATCTATCAAAAAAATTATTTTTACATCATTGGTCTGAAGAAATAAAATATTTTTACACTGATTTTTGAGTTTTATATTCCGATGTTGAAGTGGGGGAAGATTGGAACACATCAGCGCACACGAGCGACGACGAATGGAACGATGTGCTCAGGAGAAACGTTCGGCAATCACCCGGTACAGTCATAGCGTAACTTGATGGCACACGCAAACATGGTGTTTGAGCCTATTGATGGTGAATCAAGCAGGGATGAGCCCCGAAGGACTCTAGCGGGAACACCCGGAGTTACCTTAGGCCACTGTATCTCACACGCGAGTGCCACCAAGTTTTGCCACCCCTAGACATACGTAGCATTTTATAGGCACATGATAGTCACGGTCGAATTTTTTGTATTTTTTTATCGTTCACAACACGTGCGTAACAGGGAAATCCTTTTACGAAAAAATACTTAAAAAATATACATTATCCATGTTTGACGCACTTACTAAAAATAAACGACACGAACGACAACCAGGGATACGATTATCGAACTTATATTTCCTATTAAACAAACGCCAGCACACATCAATGATGCCCCCGATGTTTTAAGTGCGCAGCCTAGTGCGCAGTCTGAAACGAATGGAAAGCAGCTGCACTGTTGCATTGCGAAGTGAGCACGGAGAGAGAGCGAATGGAAAGCACCCGATATTTCAATCCAAGTAGTCAGCCGGGCCGTGAAAGATTCCGCCCCCGATCCGTAGATGCAACAAGGTTAAAGAACGCTTTTCTAATACATAGTCCGATTTGCTGTTTTTCTCCAACATCTTCGACGTTTACCGTAATTACTTCACACAGAGCTTAAATATTTGTAGCAGTTAATTACAGGACGCTTCAAAACATTATCTTAGGCGTAGAAATCGACTTCAAAGCACATGCTATCTTTAAATGGGAACATGATTCGTTTTACAAAGTGGGAATGTCACAAATGTGCGAAGAAGACTAATTATAATGAAAAAAAAGCCACTTAGATGGTTCATTTCGACATTCAAAAAGAGACCGTCATCGATGAAAAACGAGTATGGCATATTTGATGTTGCAGCTTTTTCTTGGAAGGGGAGGGGAGGGAAGTTTTCTTGCGCGCATAAAAATGGCTCTTCTAATATCAGATATTCAGTAATTACATTTCTCTCTCCAGGTAATACTCGATTTTTAAATCAAGTCTATGTATTCTTAACTCAGTAGATTGACATATCTCCAGACTCCATAACCCTAAATTTGATCGTAGGCTTTCGGAGCGATTTACAAATGGTGAGGCTGCCGAGTTCAGCAGCGTGGCTCGACGTTGGGTTTTTATTGGCTCGACGTTTTGTTTTGAGTAACAGCGATCGTAAGCAAGTACATTTTCTGCGGTCTGCGCTTCATAATCTTTATTATGTTAAGCCGAGTATCAAATTCACGCGACTGCCTCCTGATATCTGTCAGTTCTTATCTATGGTATCGAACCAAGGGTGCTAGGCAAATCGATCCGTCACTCAGTGCAATGGGCTAGTGAAACACAGGTATGGAAATAATTCACCAGCCCACTCCTAATTAAAGACGCAACAAAAATTACAAACCACCCAACAAAATATCCAGGAATAACGGTCGCAGTTACCAAACCCAAGTGAGCACCTCACACCAGTAGCAATTTCTCCTCGCGGCGCGGTAATCATTATCAAACTCTGCACCCAAAACCTTGCAATGAACAGGTGACTAAAGGAAGTTGAAACACTTTCATGAGCTCTTGTAGAATCTGGTTATTTAGTAAAACTTAACACGTGACAGAAGAGCCTTTCTATCGCTCGGAGTTCACAATGAAGGTCAAATAAATATTTAAAATTTTCAAACGGGCGGTTTAAGGGGAAGTTCGGGGAGCGGCCGCCCACCCCCAGTCCCCCGTAATTCCTGGTAGAATAGGAAAAAAAGGTAATCATATCATATTCCATAAAAGCCCAGACCAGATTAAAGCCTTTAAAAATTCATATTCTTCTTAAGATAGATTCTATTCCAATATTTGCAAAACAAAATTCACAACATTAGCATAGAGGCACAGCAAAAACAGTCTCAAATAGGATAACTAATTAGATTTTAAGGCAATGGCATATTGTACATAAGCCCAGACCCCCGGAAAGCAATCCGCCCGACTCTCCAAAACCACGACATTAATGCGCCGCTGTTTCCAAGTACAAGATGCTAAATTCTGATCGAATAAATTATGAGTCCTTGTCACAACTAAATGTCTCTCAATGACAGCTACATTCAAACATACCTACAGAATAAATTTCAACATTTTGTTACACTTAACGCATACTGGTGTAGGTCCAATAACAATGTTAACACTCGCAACAAATTCAAGTAGATTAAAAAATATGCATCGAACTCATAACAGGCACAATTAGTACATCACATTTCATAAAAAACTGATAAATTCACCAGCTACAATAATACACCCTGCATCTTCTTGAGCCCTCTGCAAGTCAACAATGCAACACCATAACGAACAGAAGGACAATTTCAAATCGACGGTTGTAACGGTTAAAAGATGAACACTATCGGTCAATTTAAAAACTATTTGAAAATACCTTAATAGAGGAAGGAAAATAGATTTAAGTCACTAGAATAATACATGCTTTACAGCGACAGCTTTGGCATCCATTACTTTCACCAGCGTCAAAATACTCTTCTAATTCCGCTTCAATCTGGTGTCATGCGCGGAAACAACAAAAGATCTTTGCCATTGAACTCACACTTATCTTTGAACGAAACAAACAGCCTATACTTACTCATTATTCTTCAAGCTCAGGTTGGTTCTTCTTCCCCGTGTCGAGTAGATTTTCGAAGAAAACCGCCAGGTGATTTGATGTTTATAATGCACGTAATAAACACTGCACTCGATAAGTACACTCGCGTCGATTATTCTGGACCCTACACAAAATCACAAGCACATTGTGCACAGCAGTTTCCAAGCACACCTCTGCACACGGCGCGGAGAGCCTTGACCACGAGACTCACGCGCGGGAAGGCAGTAGAGACAACTGGTGAGGACGGTGAGGACTACGAAAACCCAGTCGTACCAAGCTACATTGTAGCAAATGATCGAGGGGAAGAGTATCCGCTGTTGATTAGAGTCGCCGAGTGGCTTGTGTAGCAGTTTTCCACAAGTCTATGTGGCGACAGTTTTTAACGTATTCATTCACCCATGGGGTTAGTAAATCGTATGTACATGATGTTACGGCAACCATGGAAACGTAAACAAGCAGAAACGCAACGACGCAACCAACTGTGGTTGAATAAACGCATTCTTTTAAAGATGAGCTATAATTGGCATGCCTATAGTGAGTCACATTTTTTTAAATTTCGCCTCATGACAATTATTAGCAGGTTTTTGCTATTGCATCAAAGTCGTAGTTCATCAACTTTCGTAGAGTATTGAGTAAATAGGTGATAACTCACCCCCTGCCACACACCCTTGAGGTGGCTTTCAGGGTGTTATGTAGATGTATGATTAGTTTTCTCTCCAAAGGAAGTTCGTTCATTCATTTCAATTGGGATATACGCTTAAATTCCGAGTGCGGAATTGTTTCTCATTTCGGGACTTGTGCATGCCATCCGGGGACAAGATCAAGGGAATATACAGTAGCGTGTACACAGGATTACCTTCTGGGGGGAGGGGGGTTTCATTAATATTTATATGCATCATCATAAATTGATATTTAGATTATTATTCACTAAAACAAAATTTGAATTAACATTCTCCTTTCGTGAAGACAATTCTACGACATTTTCAGCCCAATAAGCAACATTCTAAACGCTGGTTTAGGTGTACGAACGAAAACTAATTCAGGTAAACATGTTTTGGGGGAGTTGAAGGTTTAAAGGTATGTACGTCACTGAGAATATGGTCCGGTAGTATCAGCACAAGGAGTGCGGTGTTTCATGATTGTCACGTACGGGAGGTAAAAGGCAACGCTGTGAAATCCTACACCACTGTGCCATTGGCATGAGGGGAGACATGTGGGAGGATTGAGGGGAAAGGGGGGCAAGTTGCGTACTCGGGAGCGCAAGAGTACCACTAATTCTTTCCAGGGATTAGAGGCCAACTTCCTAGCTGGTTTAGATAATGAGTGATCACCAACATGCATTACACTATACCCTATTACAGTTAATCTAATGTAATTGTGGCTATTGATGAATTAGCGAAAACCTACATATACTCGTCAGGAGGCGAAGCCTCACAGGCATGCCCTTGCACTAAAGGTATGCCACCACCGGAAACATGCACGACGCGTTGTGCATGTTTCCGGTATCACGACGTGCTGTTAGTACTAGGTAGCAGCTAAGGATACAAGCATTAGGTAGCAAATCAACTAGTTAGTACACTATTTTATCATAGGTTTCCGCGGCGTTCAGATGAATTCTGCATTTTCGGGTTTCCACCGCGTAGGTTGCTTTTTAGGACAACAGTTTCGCCCGTGTTCCAACGGGCATCTTCAGCGCGGTGGTAACCCGAAAATGCAGAAGAAATCAGTTAGTACACTACCTATCAAGAAACCTTTTTCAAATTCTCATCGGTAGCTACATTGTCTCTTGTCGTTCGCGGGAAAAACGGCATTTTAAACCTGTCCGTTCTGCTGTCTACCTAATAGTTACCTAATTTTATTCCCATGGTCTGATCTACCAGTTTGTCGGGTTCGTAAAATGTTATTAACGTCATCAAAAAATAAATTGGTTTGGAGTTTTCATAAAGAATGAAGTCTAAATTGCAGAAGGCTTGTAACACTAACGAGATTATCATAACGGCCTCTTAAGATCGTTTTACGTGACGCACATCATTACGAAATATTGAGTAGCATCTGTTTTCGCAATGTGAGAATGCAGGCTCGGAATTAGTGCAGGCCTTCTTTTCCCATCTCATTTATGTTAAATGCATTCTAGTAATTAGCCGCTTTACACGACGCAATTTTCAATTCACATCCATACATAGAGATAGGAAGATTATGCATTTTGAAACCCAATATTATGCGACCAAATAATGATTATTTATGCGGCCGTTATGCGGCAAAATTCTGTAATCTATGCTGACATTATGCAGCTTCAAAATAGCAATTATGCGTTTTCATGAAAATTATGCAACATTTTGGAGATTGCCTCCATCACGCATACGATCCCGTCAGGTATCCCGCCCTTTGTCATTCTCCATATTTTATGGAAACCCATCCGGTGTACTGCATTCTCATTAGGTACCCACAATTATTTAATCAATTCGGAGTTTCATTAGGCAAAATGGGAATTATACCTGTTGGAAATAAATATCTCATGAGGCACACTCAATTTTAGGCTAACCTTTTGCTGAAGAAATCAGGAACTGGATGGTGAAAAATAAACCGTGAAGCTAAGGATTGACATTTTTTTTTATAAAATATAACAAAAAAATAATTATATTACAATGAACAGGGATAATTAAAACAATCACAGTAAATGCTGATTATAAACCCTGAGATTTTCGCAGGTTTTCAAATATGATGTTGATACTCCCTCCACTTGTTATTCCCCGTCGACGCTCACAGCCGTACTGACTTCCTTGAAAAGGTCGGTTACAATTGCCCCCCCCCCCTTAACTCCCAACAACCGTAATCGGACTTAGCCACCGAGATACATTGTATTGTATACAGAGATTGTATTTCGGTGGCTACGTTCGATGTCGGTCGTTGGGAGCCACCGCAATACAATGTCAACGAAAACAATACGCATCAAACAGGCGCTGGAAGGCTGGCGCGGGAATTGGAGGTGAAGGGCATGCGATGGGCATGCGTCTGGTATCGAGAGAGGCCATAAAACTGCTTCTTAGAACAAAAATTAAGCCGGCTGCACGATAATTACGCAGATTATGCGCGCCTAATGCAAATTATGCGGTATGCTGCATTAGAGGTCAGATAATGCGATATTATGCGCAGTAAATTTGTACTAGGGATGAAGTAAGGTTACTCAAAGAGTCCAACTATTTGCATTCTGATTAAATTAAAACATTATGCGATTATGCGGTCCGCATAATCTTCCTATCTCTGTACATACATCAGATAGTGCAATAAAGTGCTTCGTGTAAATCGGACTTTACGTAGGTATCCTGCCGATCTTCGCTGCACGCGTTCCACCTCAGTTTTTAAGCCTACCGCATAAGGATCCTAAATACTGGCAGCGTGTTCCAAGTGGGGTATTACAAGGGAGAAGTAGCTGATTTCCCTAACTTTATCGTCGCACTTGCCAACTACCCTTTTAACAAATCCCAAGTAAGGCTCACTCCACATAAAACAGGTTGATAAAATCCTTTGAATGACCCTTAAAAATTTAGCCTCGTATAGAGAGCGCACTCCTAAGGCAAACAGCCTATTTTTCAAGAATCTTAATTTTACCAAGTTGGTCACGGTGCTCTTGCTCCATTGTATTTTAAGCATTACGAAATAATTTACAGAGATACTTTTTCCCTTGTTAAGGAACACATACAAACATTTTTGAATATGGTTCACCCGTCCAGCAAGTCAGGTAGTTTGAACTGAACTAGTTTTGGGAACGAGAATGGGAATAAAGAATTCAAAATATCGTTCCGTTATCGAGGGTTTTAAAAACATCGAGTCGATGTAACCAGGGGCGGCTCCAGACCAGAGGTTCGGGGGAGGGGGCACCAGCGGCTCTTGAGTATGGAATACCCCCCAGGGAAAAGGTTCGTGGGTCTCGTCCCGGAAATTCTATGTGCAATAACAAACTATGTGCAAAATGGCGCGTTATCAGTTGTTTTCGAAGCAAAATTTTGCCTTTTAAGAATAGTAAGTTTTTACTCAATGCATATTTCCCTTTGAGGTTACCACCAATTCTCGACTAATTCCAAAATTATTTAGATTTACATTTGCATTTAACTTGTGATTTTAAAAACAGTATTAGTTCATATAAAACTGAACTGGATTTTAAAGTAAAATAACCAAAACTCCAATAAAAAAAATACAACAAAATAATTTAGGCTCATAATTTAATCATTGATTGTCACAAGTCACCTGATTTCGACGAGCTTCGTCGAAACCTAGGTCGTATTGTGTTAATAAATCTTTGTGGAATAACTAAGTTATACTTTTCATTTACTTATGATTTAAGGCCTATGACAAAGAAATACGCCGGGTTTTTTGAGGGGGCAATTCCCCCCCTTGGGGCCGCCAATGGTGGTAACGACGAAAACCACGAGATTCAGTGAGCGTGAACACATAGCTTACGCCATGAGAAATTACGGAACGTCACAAAATACACAAATTATTTTCGTTCACGTCAAGAGACATTTTCCAGAAGGAAAAACAAAGAAGCTTACCTCTTTTTCTGGTCTTTATTCTCTGACCCGATAATATAGGCTTTTCAATTTTCTGACTCATACAAATACGCTGAAAGAGATGAGACGCACAATTATATAACACAACAGAATTACGAAAAAATGTAATAAAATGCATGAATTAGCATCACTTTCCCACAAAGAACACCGGCAAAGTTAAAATTATCTAATTATAACCATTAGTCATCCAAAGTCATTTGAATTAGGGTCAATGGCCACGAACAATATGATAGGTAAAATTTTGGTAAATAGACGTTAATGACTAACTCCTTTCACTGCAACAAGAATCCACCAAATTTTATGCCACTAAAGCAGTAAGCACACTTGAGAATGGGCAAGTTTCTTTACCACACGTACAAAAAGGTGGTCGTTATGAAGTGTGCCAAGGTTAGTGACACAAGGGTAGGAGTACGAATAGAAATGAGGGAATTTTTCGGAAAAACTAAAAGTACGGGAAACAGAATGAAAACCACAAATTATCTTAACGTAAATTTCACGATACTTACGATATAACCTCTTGACTTGCAGCAATTAGACCGTGTGATACGTTTGTTAGTGGTTCACGAGTATCGAGCAACGTGTGACGGAAGATCCGAGGCTTGAAAGGAGAATCAAAATGACAAGTCAAATAAGCAACTTAAAATGGATTTTCATGTTATATGCCTATCTGCGTTCATAAAAAAGTATTATATAAAACATAAATCTGGTTATGATACTTTACGATTGTATGCTTGTTGATAATTATTCCAGCCTTTATTGACCTTTATTGATATATAGATGGTTGCTTGATTCAATGTCTAACCATGACTTGTGCGATTAAATTAATGTCAAAATTGTGGTATTTCGCGGTTTCTTGGGGTGTTAGTTAGTTAGTTTCTCGACGGGTGATCCACTGAGTATTTCCCAGGACGAGGAAGCCGCCAGTTCCTCAGGAAAGCCTGTTCTCAATCAGCATATAAAAATGTATGAAATCTAGGAAATGTAAGTATATTTCAACTTTATTACTCCTATCAATATTCATTCAGTATGGCTTGATGTATAATATTTCTTTTTCCTTTGTTTCAGGCCTGTGTCAAATTTTAATTCAACTATGGAGGGCCATTGTGTCCATTTCTTTTTCATTTATCTCCACAATGTATAACTTTTAGTGGAAATGTGAAATAAAAATTCGATTCAAAAGTAGTTTTGACAGATATTCCTTGCATTTTTGCATTTACAAGTTTCTTTCGTGTATCGGGCAAGGACGTGGATGGGAGACAGCACAGTACATCAATAGCCTCGGACCGTTTATCCGCGTACGGCAATTACTCACGGCCAAGGATTCCGTGCAGAGTAGACGCAAATGGAATGATGCACTGTACGCACCAATTTAAGAACTTAGCTACCATTAGTTAATTATCCCTTCATGATGGATAGCCCTACCCTTCCTTTACACACTGCAGAAGGTATGGCTACATTCCGTGGAGGGTAGCCTTACCCTTCCTCTACACTCTATGGAGGGTAGCCTTACCCTTCCTCTACACTCTGTGGAGGGTAACCTTACCCTTCCTCTACATTATAAAGTGACATTTTAGTGAGTATAGCCATTGCATATTTTCCCATCAAATCAATGTCTCTAAATGAATTCTACTAATGTCGTTATAAAAGCAAATAAGACCGTTGATATTCCATAATTATTCGGAGACATATTTTGCTAAAAAATGGGAATCAAGGAAATCTTATACAGAAAAATCACAACAAGTAATATGGAGACTAATTGTAGCACAGTAAATTCTCGATTATCCATGTACAAATTAACCGGTTTGCGGTTTATCCGTGGATCTCTCTCCTTCCTTCACCCAAAAATTTCGATATACCCGAGGCAAGGGCAATAATAAATGCACCGAAACTTCAAAATGTTTAAATATATTCTTGCAGCACTGTATTTGACCATTCATTTTTTATTCTTGTTATTCAAAAATACTTCAAACGAACTGAATTGAGTAATCCATTAATATCACCACACCTCATTTTGCGTGTGTATCCTTTATCCGTGCCTCATTCATTACCAATCGAGAGTTTACCGTAGGTTGTTCGGAAAGAGTGCTTAGGCCAGCTTACCTCTCTTCCGGGGCGGGGTCCACACCTCACGCCTGCGGGGAGACCCCCCACCACTCGCCAAACACCTCCCCCACGGCGTAGTGGAGGTCTCCCCGCCACCCATCCCCCGCCCCCACCTCCCTGAACCCATCCGCCAACCCTAACCTGCCCCCCCTTTGCCAATACCTAACCAAAATATCCTCATATCTTCTTTCCCACACCCTTAACCCATACCACTCCATATTATTCCCTCTTTGCCTCCTTCTTCTCTCTCTGCTTCTCCTTCCCAGTCTCCTCCGTCTTCCGACTCCCGGCACCGCCAACACTCGAATCATCTCCTCCTCCGTTACCCCTTCCCCACCAACGCCATCTTCTCCTCTTCCTTCCTCCACAACCCCCCTACCCTCCCCACACACGCCCTCTTCTCCTCTCACTTCCTCTGCAATCCTCTCCTCTTCCTCCTCCATCGAGGTGACCTCTTTCCTGCATCGTCGACAACCTGTGTCGAGGAAAGAATTGTTCAGTGAAATCAGTCTAACCCCTTCGTCGCGAAAAGATGAAATTACTTCAGGGCAAGCAGAGCTTTCCACTGCTCGAGATACCCAAAAGGTAAGTTTCCCTCATCTTTACATCCAAGTACAAGCGGACGCAGGAAGTTCTCGCGTGCATGGAATTCTAGTTATTGGCTTAGTGAGCAGCGCTCTCATCCCGTTCGGTGGCCGTGAACGTCTCAAAAGCATCGGTAGCGAACAGATAGCCATGGAGAGACCACTTCAGTTTTGCCGCAAGATTTTAAATAAGCATTGTCATTCGTTTATTTACTGCAAAACGTGAATCGGCCACGGAAATACATCGTCAGCTTTGCATTTGGGTGTTGGGGTGATTTGCGGGAGCATAGGAACGATTCGCGGGGGTTGAATGTATTCAGGGGTATGTAGGGGCATAAGCGGCGGTGTGGGGTGTATTCGTGAGAAAGTGAAGTAACGCGGAGTGGTGGAGGGGGACTTCGAAAAGAAAAAGATTCACGAAGGGGTTTCTCAAAGGATGGCGAGGATTCGAAGGGGGGATATTCACCTTAATCACTTTCTTGATCACTGGCGATGAATTTCCACATCCAATAAATTCTTTGCTGTAAATAAAAAAATGCCACTGCGTAATTCAAATCTGTCGGTAAAACCATGAGTACTCTCCATGGCTTAAGGCTCACTACCGACGCTTAGGAGCCGTTCACGGCCACCGAACGGGATGTTCAATCAAAAACTAAAAATCCAAGCACGCGGGAACTGCGGGCCTTGCTCATATTTGCATATAAAAATGAGGTAACTTACTTTTCTTAATGGTTTTTGCTCCGAAGTCGCAACTGATATTTTATAAATTCGTGATGAACTGAAGAACTACGGACAGATGACCTCTGGCAGCGGAAATGTGAAATGGCAAAATGAAAGCTTCAAATGTAGAAGGGGCCAAACATGCGTAAAATGTAGCGGGGAATTATTCAGCTACGCGAAAACACATAATTACAATGCACTGTCGTACCTAATTGATGATTATTATCGTCCGAATTACCACTCAGTGTGTAAGCTGCGTTAGAAGATGGGCATATTACTTTTGTTGTCTTATTATGGATTTTATATCGAGCCAGCAGAATTCCAATGCCTCGAAAACTCTCCTTCTGCTAATATTTTTTGACTCGACGTGTTAATTTAGTCGCGAAGAACTCTTACAAAATAATTCTTGAAATAAACAATTTCAATAGCGTGCATGCGATTTCATAGCAAGGTGATGTCAACAGGAATGCATCAGACAAAATTATTGTAAATCAATTAATAGCTCTGCTCATCGGATGAAATATGTAGGATTATAGTTTTAGTAGTAGAATGGCTATGCTCTTGGTCGCTAGCCTTTCAAGAATTAATGAGAAATGGACAGTTTTTGCGGAAAATAAAGATTATTATTAAGCCTATGAACCATAAATGCAATTGAATATACTTACATATTAAATTTCCCATGTTTGGGGTGGTTTCATCAGCTTTTACAGCAAATTACTCACAATAGAAATCTTTCAGAAACGGTTATCTATTCTAGATTCCGACAATGTTACCTTAGTAACGGTTACCGCACATCTCATCGCTCCTTTCTCTATTGTTGCGCGTAAATCTTATGAGTATGCATAACATTTATTATGAAATGCAAGGCACTAGTTTAGATATAGGCATATGAAAAGAATGAATAGGCATACTTTGAAGATTTTTCGTTGTATATTTTCCTTATCGAATTACGTTTTCTCCGAAACAAGTCGTGGCCTTATGTACTTCGACAAAATTAATGCCAGTTCTAATCTTTCCTAAAAATATTTCCACCAATTTGTACACTTTTTCTTTTTTATTGTCATCATCGGCTGAGAGATGTAGCTTTTTCGTGATGTCCCCGAGTCATTCATTTCCAATTTGACAGCATGGTTCCATTCAGAGGTTGCTGTAAAATGTATCAATGACCATTTTGGACGTTATAATCGTCTAATTTTTTACCTTATGAAATAATTTATCCAGCATCGCTTCTAATAAATTATTGAGTTGATTTTATTACTTTATTATTCAAAACAGACATTGAAACAGGTATTAAAACATTGAGTGACTGATTAAATATGATTTCTAGCAGTAGGCATGACTTGCGTGAAAACAAATAGTGAATTCCTCGTTTTTGTTTCATCATCAGTGGACATCAATCCGAAGATTTTTTTGCCGCAGCTGTTCGCTTCACTCTCCGCTTCATTCCTATGTAATTATTTAGAAGTCCTAAATAGTTTCCTAGTTGTATTCCACCCTCACCCTTCCTCTATGGTTCTTCACATCCATTTCTCCTTCTAATATTCTACTCATTAGGAATCGCAAAATGTGTCCAATAGTGCTGTCTCTACCCCTTTGCAGAGATTGAATTAAACTCCATTTTTCGCCAATTATTCGAAGAACTTCTTAATTATTTTTTACCTCCTTCCTCTCCGTTCATTTGGCCTCCAAAATTCTACCACAGCACCACACTTAAATTCCTTATTTCCCCAGCTTGTGTTACTAGTTGACAGAAAACTCCACTTACAGTTACATTGCCTTTCTGCATGGTTTGTTTGTCTTTCTTGCTTCTTTTATCGCTGGTGATGCTGCTTCCAAGATATCTAAATTCTTTTATTCGCGAAAGCTTTTTATGTCCAAGTTTGACAGTGATTCTATCATCTTAATTTCTTCCGCAAATCATTAGCTTGATTCTCTTGATATAAGTGTTGGGGTTGAATTTATTTATAGTTTAATCCACAAAGTTCAGAATTCTCTCCAAGAATGCTTGGCATTCTTTATTTTCAATGCAGTTGTATTCCCGTTTTTAATTTTAACTTATTATATTCAAGGCTTCTTCAATGTATGATTTTTAAGGTCATGGTCGAGAAAACGCGAATCCTTGTCGTACTCTTTTCCCCACTTCTGATTCGTCCGAATTACTGACACATTTAATAACTGCCAACTCTTCTTCATGTTTCCCTCAGACTGCTCTTCTGCCATAAAGTAACATTAAACTGCTCTTCAGTATAGTTAGCATTCTTTTCAATCCAAATTACCAAATTATTTTCCTCGGTCGATATACCTAGTCTACCTAATTCTCAGCTCTATTCTTCATTAGGATAGGTATGATTATCTTCTTTTTCAAGGCAGTTTCTCTTTTCTCAATTGAATAAATATCGCTTATCAATATGAATGGTTCATTCAGGGTCCTCACTTTTTCATCCTGAACCCAAGTAGAACATTGACGTCGGGAAGAATGTTTAAAGACGTAATAACGGTTTTACTTTGGTCTAAGGTCAAATTTTGGTGTTGGATGACCAAAACATAGTGTCCTTCCATCATGATTTATCCCGATGGTTATGGCCCTCGAAAGTACAGCGGTGCAAATTTCAAGTGAACCCGTGAAGTCGAAACTCCTTCAGGAGAACTTTCAACGGGAGTGTGAAGGATTTACGCCTCAAGATGAATCGGCCTTCCTTTCAACAAATGCTGCAAGAGGAAACAAAACGTCTTTCAAGTGTTTTAAGTGCCATCAGGTTGGTTATTTTTCTAAAGACTGTCCCGCACGGCATAAAAACAATGTTAAAGAGCAGACTCCGAAGGGGAGAACCGGGAACAATGCAAGGAATAAGGCGTGCCATGTTGAGAGTAATAGGACTTCCTTTTTGTTAACTGCCCTGTCGGCGAAGCTGCAGGAAATTAATTGGTATGTGGACTCTGGTGTTTCCACACATATAACTAATAGTAGAGACTGTTTCACAAATTATGTCTGTGATGTTGTGCAAAGGGAAGTGACCATCAACAACAATGAAAAAATACTCATTGCAGGAACCGGGGATGTTTTACTTCCGTTACGCCGTCAAAATGGTGCTCTGACAGCTATTTCCAATGCCGTTCATGTGCCTAATCTGTCAGCTAATTTACTTTCCGTTAGAAAAATGGTGGAAAGGGGCCATTTTGTATTATTTTCAAGTGAAGCCTGCAGAATATTTCATGAAGATGGGTTTTCGAAGGAAGGTCAATGGTCAAGTGCAGGAAACTTCCACAAAGGAGGGATTTATTACAACACAATTAGATCTTGAAGACCCTGGAAATCATTGTCACAAAAACACGGTACAAAATTCCACTAACTATTTTTATTGCTGTCAACCGGTTTCGACGACTAAAGCGTCATTTACAAGAAAAAACAGAAGGTAAATTTGCTATAGCTAGCATTATATAATAAAGAAGGGGGGGTTGGGAACATGGAGAAATGAGGGGAGGTCCGGAATTGACGGTTGGTTGGAAGGAAGACGGATCGGGGGTAAGACTAAGTTACGTGGGGGGGGGAGTAAGGTCGGTGGTGGTAAAATGCAAGGAAGGAGTGGGTTTGTAACAAAGTAATCACATTTATCAACGGTAGAACCACAGGATATTAACGGTCAACAAGGAGGAGGAGCATTAAAACCTTACAATCAAAGCATTTAAAGTCGTACACTTCAGACGAAAGAGGAAGGAGTGGGGGTGGGTCGGTTTTGACGGTTGGGAGAGAAAATTGAGTTACATGAGGGAGGTAGCGGGATTAAGGACAGGTGAAGGTAAAAGACAATGGTTAGCAACAAAGAAGTCAGATTTTAAAACGGTAGACAAAAGTGATGAGCATTTGCAATCTGTTAAATCATTAAGAATTATACAATCAGATGAGAGACAATGTTTGGTGATTTCTAAACTTTCTAGGAGATCCAGTTTAAAATCTTTACCCTGAATATGTAAGATATTGGGATTAAAATTACACTTGTGTCCATATTCTATTAGGTGCTTGGCGAAGTAGGACTTGAGGTTTTTAAGTCTTGTGAATATTTTGTGCTCTTCAACACTAGTTCTAAATTTGCGACCGGTCTGGCCCACGTACACACAGTCACATTCATTACACTTTTCAGAGTAGACGCCACTTTTATCTATAGGTAGCACTTGAACTTTGGAATTAAAAATCACTTTCCCAAGGGATGTAGGTGAATAAAAACACACTTTGTATTTATCTTTGGGGAGGAGGTTGTAGACACTGTAGAAAAGGGGGCCAAGAAAGGGTAATTTGCACCAATATTTCGGTTTCTCCCGGGAGATAGGTTTTAAGCTGGACAAAGAGTTTATTGATTTTGTGTTGACAATCCTGTGCAGTAGCTTTTTCACATGTTGATCACTGTAGTCATTGTTCCGGCAAATCGTTAAAATGGTGTTTAGTTCTGAATTGAAGTCTGGATCGCTTAACGGAATTGAATGGAGTCTGTGCAACATAGAGTTAATGGCTGCTATTTTATGAAAAAATGGATGGTGTGAATCTGCGGGAATGATGACGTCTGAAAATGAGCTTTTCCGGTAAATTGAAAAAAGGTGTCTCGTGTCTTTTATGGAAATTGACAAATCTAAGAAATTTATCAAGTAACCACCGATTTGTAGCGTAAAATTTATGAATGGGTGGAGGAAATTGAGTACCTAATATAAGGAAAGGTTTCAATTGCCTCTCGCTACCAGTCCACATGCAAATAATATCATCGACGTATCTAAAATAGTAAACCACGTTCTTTAGAAGAGGGTGGTTGGATTTAAAAAGGGTGAGTTCTAAGGAGTTCATGGAAATCTCAGCCAGAGTAGGTGAGAGGGGGTAGCCCATAGAAAGGCCGTGATTTTGTCCCTCAAAAAATCTCCCGGCCTTGATCTCATCTCCAACCAACAACTCCGGAATGCGCCACGCTCGGTCATTCTTCACCTTGTACCCCTCTTTAACCACTGTTTCTCTTCCTGCTATTTTCCGTCTAAGTGGAAAATAGCAAAACTCTATCTCCTTCCTAAACCCGACAAAGATCCTTCCATCCCACTCAACCGACGCCCTATCTCTCTACTTTCAAAACTTTTTGAAAGAGTTATTAAAAACCGTCTTGATACACATCTACGGACAAATGACGTACTCAGACCAGACCAAATGGAATTTCGCCTAGGCCACTCTACTGGTCTACAAGCCCTTCGGCTGGCGGAATACGTCGCCCAAGGGTTTCAGAGACGACAACATACTGCCGTTCTCTTTTTAGACGTGGCGAAAGCCTTCGACCAGGGATGGCATCGCGGCCTCATCCTTAAGCTTTGCAGGGCAAACATCCTGCCCCACCTGACGAAAATGTTCGGGAGTATTTTAAACTCCAGATCATTTCGTGTCACCGAGGGCGGCGCGAGAGAGTGATGAACAGTGGCGTTCCGCAGGGAACAACCCTTTCTCATACCCTCTTCAACCTCTATGTCAACGACCTTCCTTCTTCTCCACAAACTCTCACTTTCATGTTTGCCGACGATACTGCCATCGCGGCAATATCTTGGAATGGTAACTACGCCGTTCGCAAGATCCAAGACCACCTTTCTCTCCTTACTAAGTGGACGGTCGCCTCGAAAGTCACGATTAACGCTGCTAAGAGTAAACTCATTGACTTTCGCAGGTGTCAAACTTTCAATATTACCAAACCCCTCACCTTTTCATCCTCTCGTAAACCATCACACAAATTCTTAGGGAAACATTTCGACGAGAAACTGACATGGACCAACCACGTACAGCAAGCCCTGTCCTCTGCTCTCAAGGCAAGTCGTGCACTCTACCCCCTGCTGTGTTCACGCTCGCGCATCACGCGGCGTGATAAGGTCACAATGTTTAAACTGTGGTCCCTTTGAGCCTCTCAATAAGAGCAGGCTAATTCCGACGCCGAGTTTCTCTCCATTCCTATCCCCATACAGGGCTGGGCAGTATTTCAAATATGTATATGAAATACTTCAAGTGTTTTCTATTTGAATTGCACTAGAAAAAGTATTTTGAATTTAAAATGCATATTTGAGGTATTTTCAATAGGTATTTAAAAATAACTCAAAATACTCCAGAGAAATATATAGCTCAAATAAATGGAGCCCAAATTCCACTTTGTGCATTTTGCATCCAGTGCTACACAGTTGATCCAAAGTGAGTTGACAAAAATTTTTAATTATATCATAACGCCATTATAGTTCATTCGTATGAAAGAAAAAACCTATGACACCAATGGGCCAGAATATACTGAGTGACTTTTTATCGTTATGACAGTTTTCTTTCGCACTTAAGCTTCATTCTCATTTTTCACCAGTCTGGCTTCAAACTTGGTTCGAGAACTTCATCAGCACATCCTAGAAGTAATTTATAACAAGATCATGGGCATATTAATGGGGGGGATGAACAGGATTGTACCCCCCCAAAGCAACTTTGTTAATGGCACCATCATTAATATATAAACAATTAACAAAGTAATATCTTTAAATACTTAAAAAAAGGCTATAAAATGCAGTTTTATTGTTATAATTTTCAAAACTTTTCTGGACCTTCCGGTACTTCACCCATCAAAAATATTCTAGACCCCTCTCCCCAAGGGCCAAATTCTAGCTATGCATGGTAGACACTGATGGAGATACATTAGTGGTAGAGCATTCCATTCTCCTAGTAGGAGCATTCCATTTTCATATTGTGTTATGCGAAATAAATGTTCTCACCGCAAATTTAAAATTATTTTCTCCAGATGTAGATAGCTCCAAAAACTCAAATCTTATTTAACTCATGAATCTGTCTTTTATTTTTAATATGAATTGCAGTTTTCTCATTTCTATTTTTTTTACTATGGTAAACGTTTGACCAATCATGGGAATTTAGTATTTCACAGAAAGTAGCAATATTTTCCTCAGAGAAGAATCTCTGATATGAAGTTGAACAGTTTTCAGAAGAACTAACTGCAAGTGTGGAAAGTAATGGAAAATGGTCTGAGATATAAGAACATTAGTTTCCACAGACATTAGGTCAATATTTGTAAAAATGTTTTCGATAACAGTTGCAGAAGTGTGACTGACTCTCGTAGGCTTGTCATTAGTGATATTCAAGTTAAAAGAAGAAAGAATGTCAAATAATACCCGTTATTCTCTAGAATCTTCTAGAATATTACAGTTGAAGTCTCCAGTAATTATAAGTGAGGGGATATCAGTAGAGTTATGATTTTGATCCAGAAGTTTTGACAATTTGTCGAGGAACACACTGAAATTACTAGAAGGAGAGCGATAGATAGTAGCTAGATGAACATCTGTATCGTCGAGTTGAATTTTGGTTATACAAGATTCGAACACTTATTCTTAGTTAAGTAAATTTTAGGGGAATTTCACAGAGGAATATCATAAATTCTGAGACACAAGGATTAAGGCACCTCCATTTTTCATTACAGAACGACAAAAAACATTGGCGACAACAAATCCAGGCAGATGGAAAAAGTTCACTTCATCGGTCGTAAGCCAGTGTTCGTTTAGACACATTATATCTGGGTTATGATTACTCACAAAAACTTCTAAATCAAGTATTTTATTGCGAACACATTTAATGTTAATGTGAAGTACCTTTTAATGTTGCACTATGTGTGTTCTCCTATATGTGCTCCTTTGATGACAGCTTCGAATATTTTTACTCATCATACCAAAATTACTTTGACCACTGTTTTCCCATTTTGCCTAGAAGAAGAAGAAACTATTCTAAATCAAGCTGCAAAAAGCCTTGGGTGTCTCAAGAAATTCGCAGCCTATCAAGGTTTATGAAAGACATGACTTTGTACTTCCATTATAAAGTAGACCCAACTGATCGACTTGAATATTCAGTCATGAAAAAGAATTACAGACATATCCTTCAGAATGCTAAGAGGACCAAAAATTTCCAAATAATCAATAATGCTGGAAACAAAACCAAAAAAAATTATAAAATTGTCAAAAAATCTAAACATCACAAGATTATTAGGTCAGATTTTAAACTTTTGGACTCTCAGGGTAATACTCTTGGTGATAACTTTCAAACGGCTACTGCCCTCAATAATTTCTTTTTATCACATTAATTACCCAATATGAAACAATATAGTAGACATACCCAGACAATAAGACCCCGTAACTCCTTATTTCTTCAGCCTTGCTCCGATTCAGAATTACTGAATGTAATCCAGAGTCTAGGCAATAAGTTTACTTCAGGCATTGATGGGATTCCTACTGTCATAATAAAACGGTCTTTCCAGGCAATTTAGGCACCACTTCTATTCGTGATTAATGAATCTATACGGTTAGGCACGTTTCCAAGTCCCCTCAAAGTGGCAAAGGTCATTCCTCTTTACAAAGGTAAGGGTAGTCGACAACTGAAGCGCTATCGGGAGAAGGGAATAGTTTTTCTCGCCGATAATACCCGTAAAAAACCAACTCTTTCCAAGCTGGGGTGAAACAAATGAGGAAATCGAACGAAACACAAGTATTATCAATCAATATCAAAACTATCAATATATTTCACACATAGAACCAAACAAGTTACAATCAATTTACCCATAGGTTGAGTGCCAGTCGACCGTAATGAGAGTTTCCACTCGGAAAATAATTACAATATACAAGTACAAGAGATTGAGCTTCTCTCTAAGTACAAAAATGACAAAGTCAGCAAGATCACACAACGGTGTTACCCGGTAGCCGTCTCGACAGCAATAGAGGGCGAGCTCAGAGATGAGTCAGGTGAGGAGGGGGTCTGTCGACAAGGACGAAGGTGGAATGGGTAAGCTGAGGATGTTGGCGATTGGTACCCTTGGAGGGGAGGAAATAATGGGATGGGTGATAGATAGAGGGGCAGTTTTTAATTGGAGTGCCAGGAACTGTTTTCTGGCTTTGGCCGCAGAATACAGGATCACAGCCTTTGCGCCTTGGTCAGAATGACCGCATTTTTGGAATCCTTCCTCACTTTAGGGGCTATATGTGAGGGAATGGTGCAGTGAAAGGTGTAGCGGAAGGTGCGGCAGAAGTCGTGGCAGAAGTCGCTGGCAGGAGTCGCTGCATTTTGAGGTCAAAGGCATTTTGGCCTCAAAAAAGAACCGTCGATTTTTCGATTAATCGATCTTTTGGTTCAAATTTCGATTTTTGTTGAAAAGGTGAGCTTTTCATTTCGATTAAAAATCGATTGCTCGAAAAATCGATTTTGACCGACATTTTTCCATCACTAGTTCGGGCTGATCTAGCAGAGCCGAGTGAGATGTCACGTCCGCCTCCGATACTCTGCATCTAATCATCATCAGCTCCGAATACAGCTAGATCTTTTTTCCCTTTGTTCAAATCCCTTTCGTTTCCATCACCCGGTCAAGCTAATCGTAAATTGGGATTTGTTAAAAGAGTACTTGGCAAGTGCGACGATAAAGTTAGGGAAATCAGCTACTTCTCCCTCGTTAGACCCCACTTAGAATATGCCGCCAGTATTTGGGATCCTTATGAGATAGGCTTTGAAACTGAGTTAGAACGCGTGCAGCGAAGATGGGCAAGATATGTTAAAGGCCGTTATGATAATCTCGTTAGTGTTACTGACCTTTTGCAGCAACTGGGATGGGAAAAGCTTTCAGACCGTCGATTAAAATTTAGACTCAATCTATTATGTAAGTTCCAAACCGGTCTATTCTCTGACGACGTTGATAATATTTTACGAAATCCGACATACTACGGTAGATCAGATCATGAGAGTAAAATTAGGGAACTAGACTGCAGAACGGACAGATTTAAGATGTCATTTTTCCCGCGAACGATAAGGGACCATAACAGCTGCCAATGAGACTTTTATCTAGGTTTGTCGTTAGGTAGTGTAGCTCTTAGTAGTAGTAGTAGTAGTACTCCTAACACTTGAATCCCTATCTGTTACCGAGTACATACTAACAGCACGCCTAGCATGTTTTATACATGGGTTTTGAGTCCCTGTCCATCTGTGTAGTTGTAGAATGCATGTCTATTGACGGTCACTCTCCATTGTGATGACATCTGTAGTGTAGTAGTGCATGCTTGTGAGGCTTCGCCTCGTGACAAGCATTAGTGATTTATGCTAATGCATAAAAAGTCGTAGTTACACTAACTCTAGGGTAAAGTGTAATGCATGTTGGTGATTACTCACCCCCTGCCACACACCCCTGAGGTGGCTTGCAGAGTATTTTGTAGATGTAGATGACTTTCCCTCGTAAAACGCAAACGTATGCCTTTTTAATTAGACATTAAAAACACAAAGTCTGAGCAAATGAAAACTCTCGATATTTTCCCAAATATCTACCCACTAATATACTTCATCTAGTTTCAATTGGATCCCTATTCCCCCCGACCTTTCCTGAAATCCAATTACTCTTCTTTCACTTCCTCTCCCAATGGGCGGAAACCCTGCATACTCCCCCCACAATAGACGTTTAGGTGCATAATTTTATCATGCATTTATTTGCTACAAAAAATATTATACAAATTGAAAATAAAAATGTCAATATATTAAAAAAATACATGATGATGAAATATACACATTTAAAATCGAAAAGCACATCCACAGCTTCCCAACAAGTAATTGAAAGAGAGCCAGTATTTTCATGGATATGCTTTAATATTTAAATATTAATTATTAGCCTGGGTATGTATCTAAAGCGAAATTTAACTTTCCACTTCTTTTTTGCCCGCCGCTCGTGGTTTTCGCCGCGCCGAAGGCGCGAGTTCCTTAACCGTCCCGGAGAGCGTTGCTCTCCACAACCGGTGTAATAACTGGGGAATGTGGGGATGACTGTGGAGTAGTAGTGTTGTTTGTGAGAAAATAGGAAGTTTATATACAATATGCGTTTACCTTGGTGCATAACGCTTAAATCTAAAAATTAAAATTAAAACAAAACGAGATGGTTTACAATAAAAGGTGATTTAGTGGATTTATGAGGTTATTGTTATTTTTTTTATATTTTTTGGTGATTTATTATTTGATTTTTTAAAGAGTTTTAATTGATTTATCATTTTTATTTTCTTTTTTAATACCTCTTGGATTATTTGATTTTTTTTTCTTTTTTGAACGTATTTATATTTTTTTTTATTTGTTTTATTTTTAATATATTTATCTTTTTTTTTGGGTTAATTACGTTCACCACTTTGCACCATGAACAGATATAGGATAACACAATAACATGACTGAATAATGCTTAAGTCATGATTACAATTAAAAAAAAAAAAAAGAGAAAAAAAAGACAGAAATAAACACAATAGCATGACTGAATAATGCTTGAGTTATGATTACAATTTAAAAAAAAGAAAGAGAAAAAAAGACAGAAATATTTGATTTTTGAACACTCTTAATCGTAGGAAGAAAGACATAGGACAGACTCATAGTCGAGTTTTTTCTTTAGGCAGTTTATATGTCTTGGGAGTATTTACATTGTAATCCCATATCGATGTGAGAAGCGGGTTTTGTGTTTCCGGTAGCCTTTTTTGGAAATTTTTAATGATTTTACGGATATAGTCAATAACTGATGGGACATTGTGTGCTTTTCTAACGTGATCGATTTTAATTAATTTACTTAAACGCAGCAACAAGCGAAGAGATTTATTCTGGAATGTTTCCAGAGATTTAATTATTTGTTTATTATTTGCGAATATTTCGCAACCGTATAACAGAATTGGTCTGATTACTGAGGTGTATAGTCTGATACGGGAGGAGTGGGAGAGGGTGGAGTTTACTTGACATAATGCGGATAACTTTTGACGAGCGATAAGCGCTTTATGGCTGGCGGTAGAGAGGTGAGTTTGAAAATCGTAGTCACACTATATATACACCATTGCCGAAGAGAAGATTCACAGAACCTGGATATGACAGCAGTCTAAACTAAACACACAAGAGGTTTCCTCTGGGTTACGCAAATTAGGGCCTGTGTCACGGAGAATTTCTCCTCCAAAGAACGCAAAGCATTTAACAACAACTCGCAGGAAGTTCTAGAAGACACTGTTGGTCGATGCAGGGCAAAGGCGGGGTCGACATTTTCTTTGAGTCATTTGTCTCCGAAAAGCCGAATCCGGACCTTGTGTCACGGAAAATGCCTCCTGCGAATAACCCAATGTGTTTTATTATAGCTTGCGGTTAAGTCAAGAAAACAGTAGTATGAAGGACAAAGTTGGAGTTCACTTTCCCTCGGTTACATTGTCCTCGCAGTAAAGAAACGTGAAAAAAATGCTTTCCGCAATCCATCACAAATTGAGATCAATCTCCCACGAAGATGGCCGCGTCGCTCAAGTCCCTGAAATCAGTCGCGGACTTCACGGAGGACACAGAATCCAAGTAGCTGGCCAAGGTGAACGGCGCGACCCTACAAAGCACGCACTGCAGGACGCAAGCGTCGTGAAGGAGGGCCCGGAGATGGTCCGGCATGGGCCTCAGATGGCCCGGCAGCCGGCAGCAGGGGCGAAGTCCTGCAAAACACCACGACGGATTCCAGTGCGCCGGGCACGATGCACGACTCCAGTCCGAGAGCCAAGGCGTCGGACACCACCGCGGTGGACTTGTCCGAGGTGGACGACGTCGAGGATTCCTCCTCATCTGCTTCGGTGGTGACGCTCTCCGTCTCTGGCGCCAACGACGGTGCCTGGGCCTGCTCAACGACGCCTTCCATGCACGCCGGGTATTCGGGTCTCACGGTTCGGGCAGTGCACGGCCACCGCTTCATGGGGCAGATTTCCTGGCGGGGATCCGACAGGCAGGAGAGCCGGGCCTGCGAATGTCCTCTGGTCGTCACCCCGGCATAGCTCGGCTGCGGACCGTGCCTCGACGCCTTCCGTCGTGCCTGGGCAAAGAAGGCTACACATCAGAATAAGGTAAATATAATTTTGTTTATTTTCACAATAAAAGAGTATGGGTTGGATGCTAACATGAAAGAATGTGGGTTCACACGAAAGAATGTGTAATGGATGCTCCAGTAATGCACAAATTATGCAGGTTAAAAATATTAAAAATTCCACGTAGAAACAGGGATATTTTGCTTGTAGGGGCCATAGTAGGACTCCCAAGTGCCGTCCCAAGTGTAGTGCGACAGGTGCCGCTGCACAGGGCCCCGCGTCTATGAGGGCCCCACACGGGCTTGCCTTTTTCAGGTGGCACCTAGTGATTTCTCATATCGAATATTATTATCGCTTATCGAGTAACAAAATATTGTATATTCTAATACCGATTATCACATTTTACCGCTTAACATCTCGTTGGATCACGTAATATCGCGTTTTGTCGTGTAGGAACGCGAAATATCGCATATAGAATTGGCAGTGTCGCATATGGCATAATGCAATCGGATCTCGTATGATACAGCATAATATGACATCTCATGTTCTGACTATCAAATTCATATATCGAACACTGCATGATCGCGACTCCCAACGTGGGTGATATAAATTTGTTTCCAATTTCAATATTGCACAGGCTAAAATTTTTAATACCAAAACATGAGATAAATAGCTTATTGTATCCTTTAATAACGAATATTACACAAAATAATATAGAGCTATATCACGTGATAAGAGTATATTAATGCATATCGTGGCAAGTAATGACGCATGCCACTTTCAATATGTCGCTTATGACATGATGTACTCATATCGAATAATGCATTGTATCTCATGTTTTACAAAATATTAAGAAGTATTGAATATCACATTAATTAATATTGGATATCGCGTAGCTGAGTACTGCTCATTGCATTAAAAAGCAAATAGAGGATGACATTGTCAGTTACCCTGTGACATCAAATAATAAAGCGTAAAATATTTTTCTCACAATTGACATTTCGTGTTGTAAAATCTTATTAAAGGCATTTATGACACCCAACTTAGTCCATACCAATATATATGCAATTACGCCATCGCATCGTGAAAGCAATTTTGTGTCACAAAACGCGCGATATAGGAAAAATTGTAAGATTAATAATGTCGCATGGCACAATCTCAAAACGCATCATATTGATAATTACATGGTATCGAATGGCATCGCGTGACATTGGAACCTGCCACAAATAGCACCCTGTAATATCAAGTACATATCGCATTTTTCAATGTAACATGTTTTTTGTATTACGATATTTAAAAAGGAATGGCGCTTAAATTTTAGTCAACAATGTTAATAAGAGCTAATATTAAATATATATTCACTCTCAGTGAAATTAAATAGTTATTTTTCCTAATTCATTATATATATGTAATTTGTTCTCTCTTATTAGGTATGAATCTCGAAACATCCTGAGGAATCGTAGTTCTGGACGCATATCCCTAAGCTTTTGGGGGTGTATGACTGCTGCCGGCCCAGGACCTCTTGTTAGAACGTCTCCAAGGATGAACGCACGAGAGTATGTCGGCATATTAGAACAATATTTGAAGACCTACGCCAGAGAGATTGTACCAGAAGGAGAGATAAATTTCATCCATGATATCTGCCCCGTGCACACATCAGCTATTGTAGATGATTTTTTTCAGAAAAACGAGGAGATAGTGGTTACACCATGGCCGGCTCATTCACCCGACCTAAACCCCATTGAGAACTTGTGGGGAATGATGGCAAATGAATGGCAACCGAGGGAAGTTACAACAGTGGAGGCAATAGAGGCGCATGTCCATGAGTTGTGGGACTCATTTCGTCGACGGCCTCAAATATGCGAGAATGCTGTCGCATCTATGCCTCGCCGTCTGCAGCAAGTTGTAGAATCAGGTGGTGACGCCACTAAATATTAAAAAACTGAATGAAATTTGAATAGTTTTACTTTTTAAATACCCTTTCTACCCCGAAAGAAATACATCATGCCAAAATTACACCTAAGCCTGATAAAAAGGATGCAGATATCGGTGACGTTGATTTCGGTCAAACATATATAACTATTAAAAATCGTAGGATAATTTGGGGTAAAAGAGCTGATATGCGTATTTATTTCCACCTGGTCCTTATTATAGCTTACTATGGTTCGCACACCAAGTGACAGATTAACGCACTTGGGGGCCTGTAGGCAGTACAAGCAACAATTCTTCAAAGCAAAAGCAAAAAACAAGCAACCACGTTTATAAACAAGTCGCAAGAGAAGAAAGGGGAAAACAATTCTCAGGGCCCCCCCGGTACCCATAGGCCACTGCCTACTTTTGCCTCATTGTTAATCTGGCTCTGCGCACACCCACTGAAAGGAAAGCATTTGTTCTTTAAAACACCTCACTTCCCACATTTTTACGTGAAAAAGTACTGGAAGTTTGAAGATGAAAAATATCAATTGAATTACAAACCTTTTTCAAACTCTAGGGTTTATCAAAATGATCGAAACTACGAATGCATTTGGTTATTTATAGAGGATTGTAGATACAATGAGTAGGTATTTCACTGCAAGGACACAAAGATGCAACCACTGCCACTTCCAATGCTTTTTCCCTCTCAGTGAATTAAATCTGTTAAGAAATAAATGTGGTAACGTAGAAAGTCTTTATTTTTATAAATTAAGCAGTAAATAAAAAACCGCATAAACTCTTTCTTTTGTCAACTATATAAATTGTGTTGATATGAAGAATGCATCTTTTAAATCTAAAAGATTAAAAAATTGGCCTGACTACGGATTTGAACCCTGCCAAAACCTCACACCAACTTCGGCGAATGGAATTAACCATCTCGGCTACGGAGCCGCTTCCCTCCAATACACTCACGGTGAGCCTAAACCTGAATCTAGGGAGAGGAAAAACCCCGCGACGGAGCCCGAAAGAAAATACTCCGATCGCCCCAACGTGTGCGTGGACGTGAGTTTCCTCAGTGCATTCCTTTCGCTAGGGCTTATGCTCTCGGAGTTTATTTGACTCTAATTCTGCTAGCCCGGTCGCATCCACGTCCGTCCTCGTCGGCTCTCGGTGACGTTAAGGCAAAGGCCGCAGCTAGCCTCGTGTGCCAACCCTCTTATGTTTTTTCCGACCCGGCCCCATTTTATCAAATCAGTACAATCAGTTTGGGTGTCTACATTTCAGTGAAAACGATAGTACATTATAACCCATAACGATACTCAATTTATTCTTCGGAGTCCAATAATTATTCATGGATTCCTTATTAAAAGGTAATGCCGAGAATGACATTTGATTAAATTAATAAATCTTACCATTGAATGCGTAAATTACCGTCGACGGTCGAATTGTCGTTTTCAAAGATACATTGTGAGTAAGTATTAACATTAAGATTATCTCTCCAAACTAAAAGCACGTTCTCGTTCCGCCAGCTCAAATATATATTGCGAGAAATCATGGTCATTTGAGGAAATGAATGATACAGCAATTGAGACAGGTGGGAAAGGGCATTTGGTAAATTCAAATGTCTTAAGCCATCGTCTTGTGTTTTCTAAGAAATAATTTTTGGAAAAACACAGAGATCGGGAATTTGTAGATAGTTTGGACGTAATTGCGGGAGGTTAGAGGGGCGCCGAATGATTTTCCGTCTTCCGTAGGTAAATTCGTTGGTGAGACTATTCTGTCCAGGCTATTATATAACAGGAATGTCGCGTGCTCTACTGCCGATGGGTCACGAATAGCCAAGCCCATACCCAACCCAGAACTTCGGGCTGAGAGATTTCTCGTACACGATCGTTTTTGTGAGCCTTCGGATGTTTGAGCTGGCGGAACACGAGCTTATATTTAACCATTCCCAAAACATGTCTTAAACGAGAAGATATTAGTACAAAGACAAAGTTTTAAAAAACTTTTTCAGGCTTTCCCGGCGAAGATTTATGTCAGTGATCTTTCGGGGTTTCTACCCGGTAGTTAGGTCCATGGCGGGCAACGTTTCGATGCGCTCTTTGACAGTCCCAATTCTGCATCCCAATTTCATAGACATTGTCTCGCTTTCCCTCCTAAGGATGTCCCGCCATTAGATCCCTCTTCAATTCATTATATCTTCTACCTCCTCTTATTTCGTCCAGAATTCAGATCATCTTCCTTCCTCTTCCACGCTCCCCCAGTGTTCTCCCCTCTATCACTCTCTTCAACATGCCCTCTCCTCTCAAAACCTCCTCCATCCATATCTTCTGCCTTCTCCGAACCTCTGCTACAAGCTTCCTCTACTCTCCGACCATATCCAATACCTCCTCGTTCGTCTTTCTCGCCATCCAGCTAACCTTCTCCAAACCCACATCTCAAACGCCTCAAGTCTACGCACATCCTCCCTTCGCAATTACCAAGTTTCCGACCCATATAGCGCCACGCTCCATATTAAAGTTTTCACCAGCCTCTTCTTCACGTTTCTTCTCAGACCTCATCAATTCCCTTCTCTTAGAAAATGCTTTTTTAGCGAGCGCAATTCTGCATCTGATGTCCTTACCACTGAACCCATTCCCCTCCAAAATATTACCCAGATACGTAAACTGCTCGACCTGCTTTATCTTCTGCCCTCCCACCCTTATATTCAGCCTCGCCTTCTTACTTCTAGAAAATCTCATTACTTTCGTTTTCTTGTGATTGATCTTCATCCCATACTTTTCGCACTGCACCTCTAATGCATTCACCATTGACTGTCACCCCTTGGTAGACTGACTAACCAATGCTTGATCATCTGTAAATCTCTCTGACTTTATCAGCTCTCCTACCTTTATTCCTACCTCCTCCTCTCCCCATGCCTCCCTTACCATTTATTCTGAATACACATTATAAAGCAACGGCGATAGTGGGCACCCCGGCCGCACTCCCCGTCCTATCGTGGCCCATCCCGATCCTCCATTGGCTACCCTAACCTGCGCCGTCTTGTTCATATACAAATTCCCAATCAGACGCCTGCCCCTCCAATCGACCCCTAATTTTTTCAACATTCCCATTAATTTCGTCCAGTCCATCCTATAAAACGCCTTCTCGAAATCTAAGAAGCAAGCAAAAACATCCTGCCTAAACTCTAGGTTTCTTCTATATAGCGTCCTCATCACCGCTATAGCGTCTCGCATTCCCGTCCCTCTACTAAACCCGAACTGGTCGTCACCCAGGTATTCATTTGCCTTCTTTTCTAGCCTTCTGTTTATAATTCTCGGAACTACTTTGGCCGCGTGGGATATTAAGATTATTGTCTATAACCTTCGCACGTTTTTGCCTTACACTTCTTTGGTATTGGAATTAGTACAGTCTTCGCGAAGTCTTCCGACCACACTCCATCCTCATAAATCCTACGAATAAGCGCGAAAAGTTTTCCTCTTCCGTTCTTCCCCATGCTCTTTAAAAACTCTGCAGGTATGTCATCTATTCCCAAAGCCTTATTCCTTTTCATATTTATGGCAGCAACTGACCAGTCACACTTTAGTTTATAACTTCAAATGTTAAACATAAATCGCAAAATTATGTTCGTCTTTATGTTGAACTAATTAGGCTGATGAAAAAGGTTTTTTCATCGCAGTTATACGATAGATAATACCATTTTACGCCATTAGTAAACCAAGCCAGTTTAATGTACATTATATTACTAAAGCACGTAAAATGGTTAATCTCTATCGTATAACTGCGATTTTAAAAAAAATTTTCATCAGCGTGACTAGTGCAACATAAGTACGAACAAAATTATTCGATTTATGTGTAACTTATAGAAGATATAAACTATAGAGCGACTGGTCAGTTGGTGCCATAAACCACTCGCGGTGAAGGGTTCAGTCGCCTTCGACGCCGAGGCTCGGACTCAGAGTTCGAGTGCCTCCCGAAGAAATCCCCTCTTGTTCTTTCGGGCAAAGGGTTTTCTTGCTATTGTGCTCAATGATCCATTCGGTAACAAGAATTTTAATAAGCACGTGATCCCTCCTTCACCCGAAATTTTGGCAAAAATAGGAAGCCTGCAAACGAATCGGAGAGATAGTTCAGCCAGTCAACACTTCACTAAGAGCTTTGCATTATTAATTTCTGTTATACGTTATGTTATTTCTATGTGTTTAATGGCACATACATTCAGCAATTTTATCCCTTCAACATTTCTGCAAGTTAGGGGTCGTACATGGACTACGTTACCGTTTTCGGTGATTTTTACCCCCTCCCCCCTTCGTTGACAACTGTAGTATTTTCCCCAAACCCCCTCCCCTACCCCCCAAGCATGTAACGTTGTCTCTACAAATTAAACTTTAAATTCAAAAATATTTTCTCAATCATTGAGTATGTTTATTTTTAGATAGAGGTTGATAGAAAAGTTTTGTCACGAGGTCGCTTTTTAAGGTTGTTTGAGTGAGTTAGTTCCCTAGTCATAATGGAGACCATATTCAAATTTTATTTTTTTATTTCAGCGTCTGTAAGAAGTATGAAATAAATATTGTTATATTAATGGCACAAATAAATAGTTATATATGAACAAAGTTTCAGTAATTATATAAATAAAGCTACATAAGTCTCACTTTTTTCTCTTTTTCTCACGCCATATGGCTGAAAACCCTTCAAAACAGCAGTTTTTTTAGCAATTCTGTAAAAATTACTTCGGTGAGTAATAGATTAATTTTTATAAATAGTTGAGAAAACATGAAAAATATACACCGTTAGTTTTTTGACGAAATCTAGGTGCTAGTAGTTCCTATTGTTTTTTTTAAATATTCTCCCTCTGGAGCGCACAGCCGTAATCTATCCCATGTAAAACAGCTTGCATTTTCAGGCAAATTGCTCGAAAAGTAGTTCGGCAAGTGGTTTATATATTGATTTCATTGGAAATATGAGTTTTTTTTCTTTAAAATGAGGCCAAATTCATCAAATTCCAGGTGAAGTGAATTTTCGCTCAAACTACCTTAACCCGCGAGAAGGTTAAAATGTTAGCAATTTGATGGTATGAAAACATGCAACATTGTAGAAGCAATAGTTCAGTTACATTGAGTTGTAGTAGAAGCTTGGGGTGTATGAAACAGCTCGCGTGCCCTTCCTCATGTTAAACTCTGTAGTGTTGTCGCCGCGATGTTGACGAGTAAGAAACCTAAACAGGCGCATTGTAACAGCTACGTTCCTTTGAGAGAACCACCCCCCCCCCACCCTGTAGGTTTTAAGCAGGGACCCGGAGCGCGCTATCGCTCCGCTCTGTGTTACAGTCTTATTTATCTGTTAAGACTTTATTTTCCCCTTTCAACTTAACTCCCTGGACTTAGGAAAGTTTTTAAGGGCGGGGTTTGTGTGCGTGTATTATTTTAAACATTTTCTATTTGAGTGTATTAAATTACTATTGGTTTAATTTTTTTAAATTTTAATTTGTTTATTTCTTTTTATTTCATATTTTTTAATTTAATTATTTTATTTTCATTTTTTTATCATGCTAGGGATTTTTTTCTTTTTATTTGCATGGAATATCTCCAATCCGCTCTGCGTTACAGTCTTATTTATTTGTTAAGACTTTATTTTCCCCTTTCAACTTAACTCCCTGGACTTGGGAAAGTTTTTAAGGGCGGGGTTTGTGTGCGTGTATTATTTTAAACATTTTCTATTTGAGTGTATTAAATTACTATTGGTTTAATTTTTTTTATTTTAATTTGTTTATTTCTTTTTATTTCATATTTTTTAATTTAATTATTTTATTTTCATTTTTTTATCATGCTAGGGATTTTTTTCTTTTTATTTGCATGGAATATCTTCTTTTTTATTTTTTTAATATTAAAAAAAAATATATATATATATGAAATAACAATCATATATATTTATCCCCCTTTTTTCTCAACACGGGATTATTATTAATAATGCTAACTAACAAGGTGGACTAGACTAACACGTTGGTTTGAATTGGATTGAAGAAAGATTGAATTTATCGAGGTTGTTACGAATTATTACTTTTTATGCTACTGTCGGAGTGGAGCGACCCGAGTGTAGGCAATCCGCTCCGGAGTGGAGCGACGACAATGGGAGACGATGAACTCCACTCCGGAGCGGATCACGTCGTGAAACCGCTCCGGAGTGGAGCACTGACGTCATTGCTCCGAAGAGGAGTGAGCATCATCCCTAACAACCGCATGTTTAGTTACATTTATCTTCATATTTATTTACCTAAATTGATAATATTTACGTATATATTCATCACATTTACGTCAATTACTTTATGATTCATATCTCTTCTCCCGGAGCTCTTGGAATCTCCGTGTAGGCGACTCGTAACACAATGTTACATACTTTAAACGACATCTCATTGTACAACATGCGATATCGTGCGATATGTTACATTGAAAAATGCGATATGTACTTGATATTACAGGGTGCTATTTGTGGCAGGTTCCAATGTCACGCGATGCCATTCGATACCATGTAATTATCAATATGATGCGTTTTGAGATTGTGCCATGCGACATTATTAATCTTACAATTTTGCTATATCGCGCGTTTTGTGACACAAAAATGCTTTCACGATGCGATGGCGTAATTGCATATATATTGGTATGGACTAAGTTGGGTGTCATAAATGCCTTTAATAAGATTTTACAACACGAAATGTCAATTGTGAGAAAAATATTTTACCCTTTATTATTTGATGTCACAGGGTAACTGACAATGTCATCCTCTATTTGCTTTTAAATGCAATGAGCAGTACTCAGCTACGCGATATCCAATATTAATTAAAGTGATATTCAATACTTCTTAATATTTTGTAAAACATGAGATACAATGCATTATTCGACATGAGCACATCATGTCATAAGCGACATATTGAAAGTGGCATGCGTCATTACTTGCAACGATATGCATTAATATACTCTATCACGTGATATAGCTCTATATTATTTTGTGTAATATTCGTTATTAAAGGATACAATAAGCTATTTATCTCATGTTTTGGTATTAAAAATTTTAGCCTGTGAAATATTGTAATTGGAAATAAATTTATATCACCCACGTTGGGAGTAGCGATCATGCAGTGTTCGATGTATGAATTTGATAGTTAGAGCATGAGATTTTATTATGCTGTATCATACGAGATCCGATTGCATTATGCCATATGCGACACTGCCAATTCTATATGCGATATTTCGCGTTCCTAAACGGCAAAACGCAATATTACGTGATCCAACGAGATGTTAAGCGGTAAAATGTGATAATCGGTATTAGAATATACAATATTTTGTTACTCGATAAGCGATAATAATATTCGATATGAGAAATCACGAGGTGCCAAGCGATATTCTGTATCATTCGCAGTGCAATACTATATCATGCAATGGTCAACATTAGAACATACAATATGCATTGCATACAACGTATGATATTTTTTTGCGGCAATACCATATAGTATTTGTAAAACCTATAGCTATCAAATTATTCAATGCAGTATTTTAATACGGAACCATCTTTATGGAATTAAAAAGGCAAAACACACTTTTGGTGATGTAATGTGAAGATTATTGGTTCAAAAAATAATTACTTGAATATATTTTTTGATAAACTATGAGAAAATCGTGGTAAAGATTTAAAAAAAAGTTATACAAATTATTAGTTTTTTATTTGACCCTAAGCTCATTGAAACTCACAAATTTGTTCATGATTCCACATGATTCATGCGGGGTGAAAAACTTCTACATCTACATACTACCCCACAAGCCGCCTCAATAGGCGTGTGGCGGGGGGTGTTAGGACACCAGCCATTTACATATAAAAAGGAAACGCTCTATGAAATTACGCCTTGCATTTATTAAAGTCCCTTATTGTTCGGGGGAAAAACGAATTCCCATACCTATCCGTTCGGCAAAATATCTCTCTTAATTTATCGTTTCTGTCGGACCTGGAAATATAGTGGGGTTCTAATATGATGTTCTCCGTGTCGCTCTGAAAGATATCTATTCTCAATTGCTCAAGTAATCTAAGCCTAGCGCGCAGCCTCCGAGTCTCTAGCGGCTCCCAGCCTAATTCGTTTAACATCTGCGTAACGCTGTCTGTACGCCCGTAGCAGTTTTTGACGAATCGCGCAGCTTTCCTTTGTATTTTATTAAGTTCCCGAATTAAGTCTTTCTGCACCGGATCCCATATGCTTGCTGCATATTCAAGGTGTGGCCGGACGAGTGCGAAATAGCACCTCTCTTTTACTTTTTCATCTGAGAAAGTGAGATCTAGAGAGTTTCTAGTGAGATTAGAATTAATGTTTTCGAATGAAGTCAACCGTTTCTGACAAGATGTGATTTTCTTGATGAAGGCGAAATAATACGCCAAAACGCGTATTGTAAATGAAAAATAAAGTGGACAATACTACACCAGGCAATTTTCATTCACTTTAATGTTTCCTTATAGGTTTTGATCATATTGATTATGGTTATCTTAATGCATTTTTGTGCACTCTACGAGATTGATCTTCCGTGTTTAGATTTCAGTATTTACTTTCAAAAAATATGACACCAATTATGAATATCATGATGCAAATCCGTATTCAAACTCGCATTGCGAGCACATATACGAGCTTTCCTCCACAATGTTTCTACACGATCAATTCTAAAGGCCGTTTTACACGGTACATTTGTTTGTACAAACTCTTCCGTGAACTCTTGCATGAGGCAAAATGTATCGTGTAAAGCGGCAAATTTTATGAACGCTTGTGCGAATGTCTCAATGCCTGCACGGGAAATAGAACCTGTTCTAATTTCGTTGAGACAAACGTACAATCTCACGTACATTCCTTTGTACAAAATCTTTCATCGTGTAAAACGGCCTTAAGCTATGGCAAAGAGAAATAAGCTCTCCGAGTAGCTGAGGAATACGGTGAGCAAATTTTACTACGGTGAGAAAACTGCCGGAGCGGAGCAAAAACACAGCAAATCGCTCCGCTCCGACAATGCTACATCAGCTCCGCTCCGGCCGGAGCAAGAGTGAAAATTCGCTCCGCTCCACCTCTGCTCTGGTTTTACTTTTAACGCGACCCCCTCCCCCCCAGTTGGTACACGTCCCCTTGGTTACGTCTTGATTTAAACGTGAGGGAATTGAAAAAAATGTTTATTCTCAGTAATATTGCATTAATAGTCATACTATGTGGCAATATAGGTTTCAATTAATTAATGCCACATTTCTGTTATCGTAAAAAATGGTATTTCCTCAGACTATCACGGAATTGCCATTTAAAAGTTAGTTCTCGAAGTGACATTATTCCTCGGAAGCGGCCACATATATAAGACTTTCTTGATGCAGAAGTTTCCATGAAGGGTGCGAGAAAATTTGTGTAGAGTCGTAGGATAGTAGGACATGCGAAATAGATACAATATAGTTAGGTAGGTACAACGTAGGATAAATACATTTACGCATGCCATCGCGTAGTATTCACATACAGAATCTTTAAAATGCAAATTTCCTTTTTCTATTTCGGGAGGGAGAGTGAGCTTCAGGGGAGTGGGCAAGGGAGTTTCAGTGCTGTGGGCAAGGGAGTTTCAGTGTTGTGTGCAATGGAGTTTCAGTGGAGAGAGCCAGGTCATTAAGCAGCAAGGGTGTGCCAGCCTAATATATTTGCAAGGGTCTGTGGCATCTGTGCCAGTGCAGTTGCAAGGCATTTTATTGCACAGCTTACCTGCTGCCACCCCACTTCCAAACTCCCTTGGTTTTGTTTCAATTTCAAGGCTGTTTCAGCGGAGAAGCAAGGCAGTGTGATTCAAGGGAGTTTCAGCCGAGTTTCAAGGGAGAAATTTTTACTTGAGTATTGGATTGATCTTTTAGCTTGGAGTGCTCGATAAAATGTTATTTTACATTGAAAAATGCTAACTCTTCCAGAGAAATCCCTAACCTTAAACACAGAAAGAACACCCTTTATGAAGAAAGTTCTGTATCCTATACTTGGTCCGCTAGCTACTGCACATCTAAATATTCGTACAAATTCGCTCTTAAAACTTGCGTGCAGTGGCCTAAAATTGTATTCAAATAACAGAAATATCCTTATGAATGCTGCTTAAGAATAATCCTCTGTGTGCAGTGTTAAATTTGGGTCCAAAAGTGCTTGAAAACAACAATATCAATATAAGCTTTCTGCAGCGTTGCAGAGATACCTGAATGCATCTGCAACCTCGTGCGACCTTCCTGCAACGTTGCAGAACGACCTGAATGCATCTGCAACCTTTCTGCGACGTTGCTGCAACATTTTGTGTTTACTGGGTAAATACTATTGAATGCCGCTTTGGCTAGACCCATAAAACGTCAGGATTTGTATAAAAGATATCAGCAGGATAAATTCTTGAAAATCACTTAATATCTGTGATTGTTAAAGGACAAACTTCATAAGGCACTTATAATTTCATTCCTATTATTTCACTAAGAAAACTATGGGACTTAAGCAGACCTTGGATTTTAATGAGGGAAGTTTAAGACGCTAAAAAGGTCTATAATACCTGCTTCAGACCTTATTAGCATCTCACTCTTTCCTCATAAAAATCCAAGGACTGTCCTTGCTTGGTGTCTTCTACTTTTCTTATGAAATCATTCTTTGTCTCACGGAACTCAGGAATGGACATGTGTCTCATACTTCTCCCCTTGAAATCTCAGGAAACAGAAATGCCTAAACAACTTTGCCTCATAAAGCCTCACACTTTACTCACATCTTTCTCATGAAATCACAGGTTCCTAGGCATTTCTCAGCTCTTTCAAATATCTCATATTTTTCGACAAGGGATGATTATCAAAGAACAGTCAATGCCTGAATCTTAAAAACGGAATCTCAACTTTTCCTAATACTGATACAACATCTCTCTAATTTCATCTTCATATACTTTGGCCGCTATTTAATCAGTGTTAGGGGACTCTGTGTGTTGAGTAAAATCTCTTCGTTTATCGAGGACTGCTGTAAAATTAACGTTGCCAGCATAAATTCAATTGGTGGGTATAATCGCTCAATTTTTTTCAATCCCAATTGTGAATATTCGAGTAACTCGGAGGTTATATTTAGTCTGTCCAGAAAGGAGTCTTTGGCAAACACATTCTTCCACTACTTTCACTGCACTGTCTCTGTGGTACAGACAGGTCCAATATCTTGACCTAGTTGAGTTACGGAAAAAATTAGCAGGCTTTCGGCATTGATATTGCTGTGATGAACTCTTCTCGGGTTCTACACCGGGTGAGTGATTGAAATGTTGCCGACGTTTCAGGTAGCGACTCGTTACCCACCCTCAAGGCAAATTTCACGTAACTAAAACAACGCTTACCAGTGCTGAGCTACTATCGCAAGAGTCGCTTCAGGGACAATGCACCTTAAACTGTCCGTTGGTTTTATACGGACGGTGGCGGTGGGGGATTTGCCGAGCCCCGATTGTTGAGCCGGAGGACCGTTGGTCTTGCTCTGTCAACCTGTATTCTTTTTAGGATCCTATTCCACGAGCTGCTGATGGTATAGCTCGAATCCCGGTTTACGTTCCTCCTCTCCATTTTAATCTCTATCGCTTCCTTTGTCAAGCGATCCCAACATTTTTCCCAGAGAACTCTCGTATCGTCCCATTTAATGCGATGGTCCAGACTGAGGCTATGTTCAACCACCGCTGATTTCTCCGGCTGTCCGAGTGGAAAATGTCTTCGTGGTTACCCACAGGCACCAGCACCTCCTTGACTCTACGGCCTTCCGAAAATACACAAGGAAGGTGTTCCTTTACGTCCCATTGTGAGTGCCATCGGATCTCCTACTTACAACCTGGCCAAATACCTTACAGGAATTTTGTCGCCATATGTGGGTGTCTGTGAACACCATATTAAGAACTCTTCTGAATTCGTTGGTTAGTTTTGACGTTGTTTCACTTTTTACCCGGGTTCCACTCTCCGATACATTCAAGCTTCTGGAAGAAAAATATGACAGCGGAACCGTGAAGCTTTTCAATCATGTTTTAACATCCACATTTTTCAAGTATAACGGTGAATTCTATTAAAATGACCGACGGAGCTGCGATGGAATCCCCTTTGTCACCAGCCATTGTGAATTTTTACAAGCAGGATTTCGAGGAAAGAGCCCTTACAACTGCTCCGTTAAGACCCAAGTGCTTTTACAGATACGTGGATGACATGTTCATCATATGACCTCATGGACCAAACGCTCTTGCATCGTTCTTGGATCATATGAACAACCAGCATCCCAATATCCAATTTACGATGGAAACAGAGTAGAATAATATGATAGCCTTTCTCGATGTCCTTATCAACCGGAAGGAAAATGGCAAACTTGGGCACAGTGTTTACCGTAAACCGACGCATACCTGAACGGCCTAAGTCATCATCACCCCTCTCAGCGCGGCGCGATCCTCTCCACACTAATACATCGCGCAAAGGCTATTTACGACGACGAAAATCTTCCAAAGGAATGAAAACATCTCAGAAAATCTTTCCGACAGAATGGACACGGTGAGCGGCAAATTTCCTTGGCTTTCAAGAGTCCCTCTAATATTTCAAGGATTTCGAGGATGAACACACTAAACCGACAGCCAGAGCAGTTTTAGCATATGTTTACATTCTGGAAAAATTTTGAGGGTTGTGAAGAGGTTTAATATCGACACCATTCACAGACCAATGGCCAATTTAAGGGATCGTCTCGTGAGAGCGAAGGACCCAGTCGGCCTCATGACTCCGGGGGTCTATAAAATACCCAGTGAATGTGGCGAGGTCTATGTGGGAGAGACTGGTCGAACGATTTCCACTAGACTGAAGGAACACCGAAGACATTTTCGACTCGGACAGCAGGAGAAATCAGCGTTGGTTGAACATAGCCTCCGGTATTAAAAGCATCGATACAAAATTTGCCATAAAAATTTCGGCCAGTAACGGGGACAGGGAACCTATTGCAAAGCCTTCCGTTTGGTGATAAAAACTACCATTAAAAACAAAATAATTCGTTAAGTTATGAGATTTTCTGAGATGTTTTGTGCAGATCAGTTGGACCTGAAGACGGGAGCTGGAATGCGCCCGAAACTGTCGTCCGCCCAAATGGACCAACGCGGCCTTAACCCGAAAAATACTTTTCCAACAATTACCATTGTTGTCAAGAGTGATTTTTATTTTCCATAAGTTTGAACGCTAAACGCAGCCTGCGAGCCAGAATTGAAGTAGCCACTAACAATGGGTTTCAAATCCATTACGTCGCAAAACTTGGATTATGACTTGGTCCCCATTGAGGCCTTCCAGGGAGCTGACGAGGCGTGGGTGAAGCGTTGGAAAATGTGCATCGATTCAGGAGGAGAGTACTTTGAAAAGTTCTAAAGAGATTGTAAGTTTATGTTCAATTAATGATTTTTTTGTTTAAATTACCGGAACTTTTGGGACAGACCCTGTAAATGTTATTATGCTTAAAATTTATACATATATATATACAAGAGTTCGTGGAAAATCACACACGCGATAATATAAATAAACTATGCCACAGGTGGGGCGGAATTCTACCTTCAAACCAAAGGCTGCGCCATGGGCAGTAGATTCAGCCCTTCCTATGCCAACCTTTTCCTCGGCCGTGTCGAAGAGTCCTTCCTATCCTCACAACCCCTGAAATCCTTACTCTGGCTCCGATACATCGACGACATTTTCCTTCTCTGGCCCCATGACGTCGATTCTTTTAATTCATTTATTTCCGCTCTCAACGATTTATCTTCTGTCTCCTTCACCTCTCATTTCTCTTCTTCCCATGTTACCTTCCTTGATGTAGATATCACTCTCTCCAACCACCATTTCAACACCTCAGTCCACATCAAACCCACCAATAAGCAGCAATATCTTCATTATAACAGCTGCCATCCCTCCCATACTAAAAGATCCCTCCCCTACTCTCTTTCCACACGAGGCTTTCGCATATGTAATAACCCCGATTCCCTTGATAAATTCCTTTCCTCTTTACACCAATCCCTTCTCCGACGAGGATATCCTGAGACTCTTCTCAATAAACAAATTCTCAGAAAACCCTTTCCTCCTAAACCGACCCAAAATAAGGAGAATTACAACCTCTCCCTCTGTACCACCTACTTCCCAGGCGTCCATGCCCTCAAAAAAATTATTAAAAATCTTTTCCCACTCCTTTCTGACAATCTCACCACCAAAACACATTCCCAAAATGTCCATCTCTCACCTTCAGGCGTCCCCCCAACCTCTCCAGCATTCTAAAAACCACCAAACCGCTGACTAAACCCTATTTTAGCTCTAAAACCCCACCCAACCCCTGCCATCGCGCGAGATGCAAAACGTTCCCTATCCTTATCACCGACCCCCTCCCCACTAAATTCCTCTCCCACCCTCTTCCTTCCGTCCCCTCTCGGTCATGCACGTCCCACAACGTTGTTTACATCCTCCTGTGCAACCTGTGCGATTCATATTACATTGGTCTCACCACTAACGCCCTCAGTGTTAGAATGACCGGCCACCGAGCCAGCTGCAAGCCGTCCTCGCCCAATGCCTCCTTCCCCGTCCCGATCCATGCTTCCTCCCACAATCTCATTTTTGATAAATGCTTCCGTGTAGGCGTATTGGCTTCCCTCCCTCCCTCTCCCCTTCAATTGCGTACGCTAGAAAGTGCCTGCATCTGGCTTTATTCCGCACATAATCCGCCCGGATTAAATCGCGCTCACTGACCTCTTCCGCCCCTTCTCCCCTCCCCTTTTCTCCTTTCCACATCCCTTTCTCCTCCTCTGACCCCCTCCCGCCTCTTCCTCTGACCCCCTCCCGCCCCTCTTCTCCCTCCCTACCCCTCTCTCCTCCCATCTCACCCTACCTCTTGTTCCCTGCCTGTCCATCATTTTGTATCCTTCTATCTTTGAGAAAGGTTCTAGAGCAACCGAAATATCAACGTATAGTGTGAGTGTTCTTTTTTTGTGTGTTTATATTTAATTCCGCCCCACCTGTGGCATAGTTTATTATATATATATATATATGTAAATAATCATTGGAAGCTTACACGAGCGTGAACACAACAATACATAAAAACTTCGTCACTAGGGTGACTGTGAGGGTTGAAAAGGAGGGAATACCAAGAGCTAGTAGAAAAGAACATAGGTGAAGAGAAGCGGATGGGAACCATAGAGAAGAGATGGGAGGTTATAAAAACAGGCATCGCAAGAGCGGCAGAGAAAACAATAGGAACAGTGGAAAAGAAGAGGGTTAAGAAGCAGTGGGTTACAGAAGAAATGATAAAGAAAATGGAGGAGAGAAGGATATGGAAAAACGTGAACACCGACGTAGGGAAGAGGAAGTACAAGGAATTGAATAATAAACTCAGGCGAGTGACCAATCGGGCAAAAGAAAACTGGTGGAAGGGACAATGTGAGCAAATGGAAAAGATGCAGGAGGAGGGGGAAGTGGGCGCTTTGTACGCCAAGGTGAAAATGTTATCGGGTGGTAAGAGAGGTCAAGCGATACCAAAGGTTAAGGACAAAACAGGGAAGATATTAATCGAACAGGAAGATATCCAAGAAAGGTGGAGAGAATACGTAGAGGAGCTATATGACAGCGAGAATAGACCCCTTAGCCTAGATCTAGAGGACGAAGGAACAATAGATAAAGATAACCTCGGGCCAGAGTTACTTGAGAGTGAAATAGAGAGGGCACTTAGAGAGATGAAGGGTAGAAAAGCCGTGGGAACCGATAACCTACCTTCGGAGCTACTGAAGAATCTAGGTAGTAGGGGGAGAAAATCGTTTTTCGAACTTATTCGCAGGATCTACGAGGGAGGAGTATGGCCAGAGGATTTCGTGAAAACAGTATTAATACCTATCCCGAAGAAGAAGAAAGCGTCAGAATGCGAGGAGTATAGAACAATCAGTTTAATTTCGCACGCAGCAAAAGTGTTGCTTAGAATACTAAATAGAAGGTTGGAGAGCAGAGCAAAGTGCTATTTAGGCGATGACCAATTTGGGTTTAGGAAGGGGAGGGGAACCAGAGATGCGATTGCGGTAATGAGGACACTTATAGATAGAAACATAGAGCATAATCAGGATGTTTTCGCTTGTTTTGTAGATTTCGAAAAGGCGTTTGACAGAGTAAACTGGGAGAAACTAATGCAGATACTGGGGAAAATAGGAATAGACTGGCGCGATAGGAGACTCATCCGAAACTTATATATGGGGCAGAGGGCTCAGGTATGGGTAGCGGACGGTGAATCAGGGTGGGCAGTTATAGGTCGCGGGGTGCGGCAAGGGTGCCCGTTGTCGCCTTTACTTTTTAACATCTATGCTGAGGAAATGGTAAGAGAGGCATGGGATGAGCTAGACGTGGGAATGAAAGTAGGAGGCCAGTGGATAAAGTCGTTTAGATTCGCAGACGACCAGGCGTTGGTGAGTCGGTCATCGAAAGGACTGCAAACTTTAGTAGATGCACTGGAAAAGCAGTGTGAGAAATACGGAATGAAGATAAATAATAGGAAAACAAAAGTAATGAGATTCTCTAGGACAAAGAAAGCAAAGCTGGTGATAAGAGTAGGAAGTCACAAACTGGAGCAAGTAGAACAATTTAATTACTTGGGTAGTACGCTAGAAGAAAGAGGACATAGTAGCAAAGACATTAGGAGGAGAATAGCGCTAGCGAAGGAAGCGTTCAATAATAGAAGGGAGCTGATGACGGGGACCTTAAGTAAGGATGTAAAAAAGAGGCTAGTAAAGAGCTTGATATGGAGTGTGGCGTTGTATGGGGCGGAAACGTGGACCTTGAGAAAGGAAGACGAAAATAGGCTGAAGGCTTTCGAGATGTGGGTGTGGAGGAGGATGGAGAAGGTGCGTTGGACGGAAAGGAAGACAAATGAGGAAGTGCTTGACATGGTGGGCGAGGAGAGGAAACTTATAGATGAGATTAGGGGAAGGCAGGGTAGGTGGCTGGAAGGGGTAATGAGGGACGATGGTTTGCTGAAGGTCGTGATAGAGGGAAGGATGTTGGGTAAGCGGGGAAGGGGAAGGAAGAGAATCGGTTTTATGGACGGGATGAAGAAAGGTAGGACTTATGCTGAGATGAAGAAAGAAATACAAGTGGTAGAAAGGGCACAGCACGTGTAAGGGTTCGTTGGATATTCTCTGACTTTCATCACAACCTACCTCTAACCGGTAGATTACTGTAATGAAAAATGAATGACTAGGGTGACTGAAAGGAAAAAAACACATAAAAAAAGAACTCACACAGGTTTTGAATATTTCGGTGGTCACCGCCACCTTCTTCAGCGAGAGGTAAAGGTAGAATCTTCCTTTACCTCTCGCTGAAGAAGGTGGCGGTGACCACCGAAATATTCAAAACCCGTGTGAGTTCTTTTTTTTAAGTGTTTTTTTCCTTTTAGTCACCCTAGTGACGAAGTTTTTATATATTGTTATATATATGTAAAAATATATACGACAAACAATTAATAAAAATATTTCTCAGATGCCAGTAAAAATTTAATCAAATAACTTTTACCTGTAATAATACTAATGAATGATAAATATTTAGGAGAAAAATCGAATTTCATAAAAAATGTCATTTTGCTAGAATACTAGTGAATATATATGGTGATTGATAAATTACGCCGCTAGTAATATCATCAAATCAGCCCCCATTATGGGATGCGATCACCTACAAACAAAGTTTTCTGGCCTGATGGAAACGGACATTAGCATTCGCTAAGTTTGCAGATTGTTATTCGCGTATTACGATGGCTGGGCGTTAAAGGCCCCGTCAACAATCAACTAACTTCATGAACATTGCCATCCGTTTCTGTCACGCCTGAAAACGTTGGTTGTAATCCCACCCTTAAGGCAGCGTCCATCGCAGACACTTTCTCCACCACCTGTGTGACTTTCTGTTTACTCATAGCAGTTTTCAAATAAATGCGCGACTTTACTTTTTATTTTATTTACTTTGTGAATTTAATCTTTCTTTGAAGAGTCCCATATGGTCTCGTAGGGCACGAGCCAAGCCACGTTGAAACACCAGTTCCCATCAGGTCACCGAAGTTAAGCAATGTTGGGCTCAGATGGGGTGGGTGGCCTTCCTCCATGCCTCTACCGGGGTGCTCTTGCCTGCAAGTGGCAGGCAGGATAAATGTGGGATGATACAATGATGACCCACAGGGGTCTGAGTGCCAGGAGGGCTCCATAAGGCCCTCGCCCACCTGTACGATCTACCCAAATGCTCATAGTACAACTGCCATGTGGCCCAACCAGAGCAGAGTAGCATCGTTCTTTCTTCCTACTATTTTCACGATAAACCCTAGTTTCTTTAATATTTTTTAGACCTTTCCCGATTCTTATTTATAAAAATTCTGCAAGAGCAAATATGGAAATCAATGAAAGAACAACTCTGCAAATATTTTACCCCGTCATATCAGCATAAACCCTCCACTCTGTTTTAATCAACCAAAAGGAGACAGTCATTCAATGACAAAGATAAATCTCTCACATATATCAATACCATTTATTGCACCATTGATTGTACAATGAAGCACACGACTTATTGTACAATCGATTGGGCACAATTAGCATTTCACAAGACATTCATTGAGCCAAAACGATAGATCAAAATATTTATCTTTCCAAAGGGCCATCCTACACCCTCTGAGGACAATACATTAAATGTGGGCAAAAGAATTAAGACTTTAGGTACAAATAACTTGTTCACCACTCAACAACTCCTCGAGATGATTTAATATCATGAAATTAAGGAACAACCTATCTTATAATGTAACAGATCTCATGATTGCGGTACCTTTAAAACAGTACAACATATATGCTAAGCAACATTCACAGTTTCTTAGGAATTAAAGAACACAAATTATAATTGCACCACATTTAAGCTCCCTATAATTTGATTGAGCCTGGAAAATGTTTCACATTTTCTTTCTTGTCTGCACTACTTACGGAATTAAGAAGACAAAATTACATCGCTGATCGAGGGGAAAATTGTAACAAAAGGAGTAATTTCCTTTCAAAAATTGTTACATTGATTTCGTAACAAAATGACAAAGAAGTAGACAGATGACAGAATTTTCAAACAAAACCAAAACCAAATAATTTTAAGTCTATTTCACAGAAAATGATGGAGACCTTGAGAAATCACTATGAAACAATTTTTTTGGTTTTAGAATGTCAGGTAGGCACACAATTATTTCTCTACAAATTAAGAAGAATACACAAATATATATATATATAAGAAAGGATAGGATGATGAGTAAGAATACATAAGTCTTGTAAACCTTTAAGAAAGGGAAAGTTTTGACTTCAAAATGTATAAGTAACCAACAGCCCAGCCAATAAAAAAATCATTACACCACTTTAAATATGAACGCTGAGCCCATGGCAACGAGCTCCATTTTGCTTCTAGAAGGCATGCATTTTTACAATTACCCTAACCAGTTCGGATTCTGGCCAAAAAATGAATTCATTACGCATTCACTCACAACACAAGGTTCTGCACTACTAACCAAGTCACACAGTCACACATTCCACGAGTTATAAAAAATTGTTAAACCTGCAAGTAATGCACAGAGCATAAGCAAAGTAGTGACATACTTTGCGTTACTTCCTCTGATATCTTGTCTCTTAAGTCAAATATTCTCACACTTAGTCCTAAAAACCATGAGGATCCAAATTTCTTTCATATTAAGAATTTTCTTAATATTGCAGAATGAAAACAGATTCGTGAAGGATATAGCTACACTAAGAAAATGCATTGTGACACATAGAAAAAAAATTAAACCTAGCCACTATCAATTTTTCTCACTACCCTAATCGTTCAGTAAAAGAGGCTTTCGAGTGGTTTTGATGAAATTCGATTTCAATAGGTACCACTTCTCAGCCGATTGGGCCTGATTGAAGTTATAAAAGTTCACACAATGCAAGCTTCACAGGTAATCTTGCAGGAAAATACTTGAGAAAAATCACTTCAAACATACATATCCATAACTTAACACACAACTGAACATCAAACCTGAAGATCACTAATTCATTGTCCCTTCCAGTCCACTCTCACTTCACAGGACTCAAAACAGGTAAAGCTCAAGAATAGGAAAATTATTATACTGCACATTGTTTCAGACTAAGGTAAGCTATTCCGATGCATTTTACTCTCCACTCTTTCCCTAGCTTTACCTTAAATGGGCAAAATCTTCAGTGTTACCACACACCAGTTCTTTCACTTCACTATATGCCACATTACAAAAATTCAAAACACACTCATGAAGAGAAAGAACATTTACTTCACTTAAGGAATGCCTCCAGTGTTGCTATCTCCTACTATTTCCACTCTGAGGAACTCATCTTGCCCCCACTTATCATGGAGCAGTTCCAGAATCTTTCTTGATCTCTTCAACCACCCCAGATTTTTCTTCTTTGTCAGTTTCAGCTGCAAAAAATTAGAGGTGTGAAACTTTAAAATTAAGAAACGTGCAAAGCATGGTCAAAGATTTGTACAAAAATGGCCACTATATGACTCCATGGCACGCGTTTAAGTTTGACAAGTAATCAAGATCAATCAAAAATTAAGCAAGATACGTTAAAACCAACCTATTTTGGTCACTTATCTTGCCCACTTATCATTGAGCAGTTCCAGAATCTTTTGATGACATTAACATAACTTATTATGGAATTCTGAGCTCCTCTCAGGATGATTCTTATTTTATGTCTCGATTAAACATTACCAGATCCACTAGAATAAAAGTGGAATGAGGACTCAACGGGGGATGTGAGAAATTCAAAGTAGGATGAGAACCTCCGGTTGTGGAGTATTGACTGATGCATGAAATTCTTCTATTGGATACAAATGATGAAAAGATATCAGTTATGCTACGATTTGACTAACAGTAAAATATCCATTACATGCTACAAAATATTTACAAACAGGATATAAAACCATCGCCAAACACACATGCTGAAAAGGGATCTGGCAATCAAATTCTATAAGGGTGGTTATACCTTCAACTCAAACCTAGCATTTAAATTGGTTTTTACTAATACAAAATACGTGGTAAAAAAGGGAATCTTCATGATTCATGACATAGGAGAGAAAGATGATTTTAAATTTGTGCACAACTGAAATATCAAGAACAAACATTATGGGTAAAATTAATGAAAATGCATAGCTCAAATAGAACCAGCCAAAATAACTTGAAGGTAAAACAACATTTAACACATTACAATTATTTCAATAAGGTTATCACAAATTATCAGTTAAGGTAGCTAAACGCAAAAACAATTTTAAAGAATATATGCACTTTCTGAATGAGCATGCATTTAAGCATAAAGACATCCATAAATATTTACATCATTACTTGGAAGTTTCATAATCAGAGAACTTTACAGCAATTTGAAACATATCGCAACATTAATACTTCGTTTTAATGACCTCTATGGAGAACTTAAGAAAAAACACTTAAAAAAGAATAAGATTATTTTCTTCAGAAGAGAAAGACTCCACTTAAGTAGGAATGAAGAATCAACAAACAAAAATCACAAAAGAAAATAAGCCATTTAAACAAAATAAACAGATAATCTATGTACTGGGCAACATCCAAAATTCATGAAGACTCAATACATTTTTACAGGGAGATGAAATAAATCCATTTGACTACTTTTTTCATATCTTAAGCCATTACAGATAATTGGCCCTCCAAGGGATAGAACTATGCAAGTTTGAATTTAAAGTAAAATATACATTTCTAAGTCACTGCTATCAGCAAAAAACAGACATCACCTAGATTTCAGAAAACCTGACTATACTTCTCGTCAACAGTACCCTGAGTCTTGGGGCATTTACATAATACAATATGCACCTACATTTGAAAATTTTGAGTTCAATGTCACACAAAATGAATTGAAATGGCTAAGAGAATACTATCCCACAAACTAATGCATGCCTTACGTACCTTTAATGTCTAGTTTCCCTCCTTCTTCCACTTTTTTATCATCTTGATCAGGCTTTTCATTCTTGGCATCGATTTTGTCTAATCTAGGCCTTTTTCTACCCTTGTAAGATCTGGAAAAATAAATTAATATAAATGAGAACAACTATCCTAGAAAAATTTAAAATACAAAAGGGAGTAAAACACATATTAGTCAATATAAAAAGGGTGCCTCTATTGCAGATTTTAAAATTCCTAGAGTTTTTGGAGGTTTCTCAACACCAAAAATTTTTTAAAACTATACATTAAATTAAGCATGAAAAAACACAAGTGAATTCTTTGAAGAATTATTATTACTGCATTTAATTTTTGCACCATTGATACATTGGCATTGTCTGGAATGTAACAAGAAAAATCTCTAGACAAACACACCCAACAGCTGGGATGAATATTATTTCCGTCCAACAAGACTGATTTAAACAGAGAAGGTACTATTCCATGGTATTCATGAAAGAGAAAATTCACTTAGTGCTTTCTTTTAACTCTATTCCTGTAACATAAAATTTCACAAATAAGAGTACTTTTTATAGACGCAGTTTCATTTTTTAAATTAATATGACGACTTACTATGAGGCACATCAGTCGTCTACATTGTGTACAAGTTTTCTATTAGAGCAACATACATTCCAGCATATACTGAAATAAGCCTTTTGTAGAAGTACATGTATTCCAATAAAAATATGACATTTACCAATTTCTCTTACACAGGCAGTCCTCTACTTTCGTACACAATGTGTTCCTGAAGACGTGTACGAAAGTCAAATGTACGAAAGTCGAACAATAAGAGTCCCATACTAGGGGTTACGTTCCCGGAGAGTTAAATATACATAGTAAAACCTCATATCAATTGTAAGGAAATTTTATTTTTAATACAAAAGTTAAAAAAAAAAATTAATTATATTTAAAACAATACGTAATTACTTTAAAAACTACGCTGTCTTGATAAACAGTTCTAAAAGAATACCGTTGTGTACTGAGTAAACATACGCATTTCTAATTTTTCCCAAGCAGAAATTAACATTTCACTGATAACGTCCACTATCACTATAAAGACACAAAACAAGAAGCATCACGACATTAAATTTTTGGAACCTTAAACTCAATGTCATTTAATGTATTACAATTACCCCACAACAGTTGGACATGAAGTACTCTTGATTAACCGGGATCGGGTCAACCACGATACATATTAACCGGGATGCCCTCAAAAATGGTTAAATTGAGAAATGATGTCATTTGCAATTTCAATAATCCCCTTGATGCCAAATAGAAATGGGAAAACCCGTTTCCTGGAGTACACGCAACCCATGGCAATATGCTTTTGTCATTTTTTTGTCTGATATTTAATAAACACTCTTGTCTCCGAAAGTTCCTCAGGCAGAATGCTCACAGCCGGATAATAACACTGAGTGAGTTAGCAACTGTAAAGATGGGTTGACGGACAGCGCTTGACCTTGAATATGGCGAAAAAAATCAGGGCTTAAAATGGAAAAAAATGCTATAATGCAACGTGCTAATGCCTAGCACATTTTTCGAGTGTTAAATGGATTAACCGGGATTTCCAATAATCCAGGAAAATTATTTCTTTCAACCCGGATATCTATCTATATAACTACCTATATTCTTGAATCAACTGTATTCCATCCTCAAGTACAACCAGCAGATTAGACTCAATTGAAGAAGTGACTGTAAGAAATGACATCAAGAGGAAATAATACTGGCTATATTTACTGACATCATTCTAACTTAAACCTTTATGCCCTTGGGTGTCACAATCTTGGTGGTAAACATACCAATAAAGTCTTTACTGGCAAGCTTAATTGATGCACAGTTCGTCTGAAATGATGGAGAGACTGGTGCCACTACAGTGTATCTATGTTTGAAGATGCCATCACAAGTAGGCCGCTGGCCAAAGTTTGTATTACTCATAATTGTAACCAAAATGTTTCAGTTTCTTGCGGTTTAAGAATAAAGCACTTATAGGCACCTCTGCAATCAAAGGACAGCCTCCAATCCGATCAACAAAACCATTAGAAATTTATGAATATTGAGCCTCAAAGTGAGGCAAGTTTTGCTATTAAGATGCTAAAAAAATTAATACCTTTGATCCCGGCGACCTTCCTCGCGTTCATCCTCAGAGTCACTGTATTCATTGTCTGGGGCAATTCTCTTATCCTGTTGCTGCTGAGGTAATCGTTCATCCGGATTAACTTTTTCCTCATCCTCAGATTCTTCATTAACAGCATCTTCAGGAATAGCTGAAAAGAAAAAAAAATCAAAAATTCATAAATTAAGGAAAATGGCAGATTCATGTAGAAAACTGGAGGAAAAATAGAGCTGTGCCCATTATAATGATGACAAAAAATTAATAACTTTTGAGTATTTCAAAAATAATAAACTTCACATATATGAAGCAAGCATGACACATTGCTTAACAATGAGTAAGTAACTGGGAGTATATATATATATATATATATATATATATATATATATATATATAGTAACAGTCCGCTCGTGTTAGCGTGATTCTCTTTTTTTTTTAATGACGCGTCGCTGAGGAGATCCTAGGCTAGCGATCAGGGAGGAAACTGCTCGCTCGGCAATTTGAACCTGCCACCCCAGGTATTGTAAATATCACGTATCACTTGTTTTTTGTGTAAGGGTATGATGGGTGGACACATGACTAGGTAGAGGGGGGGAGAACGACAACAGGCAGGCGTGAGGACACACGGGCAAAACAGCTCGAGGGAGGCGGAAGGACAGTCGTGCTTAATCGAGGCAGCCGTACGCTGTGGAACCGGAGAGGAGAGTCTGCGGAGAAGTCATCGCTTGGAAGGAAAGACATCCCATCCAGCGAACGACCCCGCGGCGGAAGAATAATTTCCCCGTTGCCTCTAAGAGGACGACGAAGGTCGGGCCGAGGAACGGCGCCGATACCTTCTCACCCCAGGGCCGGGAAACCCACGCTTCTCCAGACATGCACCAAGCACCTCTACAAAGACTAAGTACTGATCATATCCACCCCCTGACCCAGACCGGTCAACGGTCAAGTGAATCCCTACCCCGCCGTCGACCCGCAGTGAACCGTAGCGAAGACAAATTTGCCAACGCCCGTGTCAACTCCACCGTTTCGCCCACGTGAACTTTTGAGAAGCCGAAAAGGGCTTACCACAGATTTGATAATCAGTTAGATCTGATCAATTTTGTATCACTTTCTCCCGTCCAAAAGATCCAAAACTATACTTCGAACGAAAGGACAAGGAGCAAGTAAATATCATTTGAAGGGTTTCATTCAGTTGTATGTAAATTTGTTCAACTTTTGTCTTATACATCATTAGTTTATAGTAATCCAGTCATTGCTGGGTATTTTTCATTAATGTTCCGCAAATCACCAGTGCATTCATCCGTCATTAGGATTTAAGAGTGTATTTTTTTTCCTGTGTGTTCAAATAAAAGGGTTCAATTTCTCATAGCTACTGTGAGTCTTTTTCTCCCTGAACGACGTGCGCGGTATTCCTGTTCGTTCGGTTTCGTTCGCCGTCGCGATCGTGGGGGTAAGGCGTCCCTACCTATCAAGTTCTCCCCCTGAGAAAGTAATTTCCACTCTCTTCTACCAACCGAGTAGCTTGACCCCGGTCTTGTGTGGCACCCTTTTTCACTTCACAAGCAAAGTAAGACTTCCTTCCTTCCTTTAGAGAGGCTTTCTTTAACTAATTGAGAGGGACGAGGGAAGGGGGGGACGGCCCGGCCGTAAGATTCTGGGGCGGACAAAGAAATGGGTTATGGTCAAACGCCCAACACTCTCCGTCACAATATATATATGGCCTTGAGTTGCAAGTAGGGATGGCGTTGTGGCGGTTACGCCGTGCCATAGAATTTTTGCAACCTGGATTTTAATAACAAGGCCTACAGTCGAAAAAGTACACTTACACTACAAATTGTTCGAGCAGATGTGTTTTGGATTGATTTCCACTGCTACATTAGTTCGTCTTATCAAGCTTTCCTATATCTTCCCACTGCCAGCCTCGTATGCTGCTCAGCTGCCTAACTTAGCGTTGTTTCGATAATTTTATTTTGCACCACACACACTTGTCTTGGTAGAAAATTGCTCTTGGCAACTATGCACATGCATAAATAAAACAGCGATGCACTAAACAAACACAGAAACACGCAAAAAGGACACAAAAGAAAACTTGGGCGTTTCGACGGTCAGGCCGTCATCATTGGCGGCAGAAGACTGAAGAATCTGCTCTGTTCCCTTGGAGAGGAAAGGGCAGAGAGGGAGGGGGGGGGGGGTAAGAGCGAATGGGTAGTGGTGGGGAGAGAGAGGTGGCTATTGGGCTATTATTTTCAGTGGGCTAGGTTTAGCCTTCGAAACACCCAGGTTCCCCCCCTCCCTCTCCTCCCCAAGGGAACAGAGCAGATTCTTCAGTCTTCTACCGCCGATTATGATGGCTTGACCGTCGAAACGCCAAAGTTTTCTTTTGTAAGTGTCCTTTTTGTGTGTTTCTGTGTTTGTTTAGTGCATCGCTGTTTTTTTTATGCATATATACATATAAAACTGGCTTCCACCACCAGTTTTTTTCTCAGGAGAATTAGTTAACTAATCAATTCATGTTATCTCAATATTTATGAGGTAAAAATAATAAATACGAAAATTTATGATCTCAAACACACTTCAAAAGACTGCAAAATTGGTTCCTCTCAATCACGAAGTAAGACTGACTGGATAGGCATATCACCGGAGTATCTATTAACAAAATCCTCAGCGCTGAGAAGTCTAGCACAATCAACTTAGTGATGCTTTTCCGGTAAGCATACTAACAGTGTGAAAAGTTTAGTCTTAATGTTACTTCATGCACAGAGTTCTGTTTACATGGGTTATCGATGAGACAAAACCTTGTCTTATCCTTTTTAAAGGCCATTAACGGGCAATTATTTTGTGAATTCTCGTTTACCAAAGAGTGTTTTGAGTTTCAACTAAAAAAATTGTACATACTAATTCCAAAGAGCTTCATTTGATTTTTCAAAGGGAAGGATTAAAGGTACAGTTCTATTAAAAAAAATCGTACCGCCGAAAATTTTTAAGTTCTGAGTTTTCGACCATGTGGCAACGTGGCCGAACCACTCCCCCCTGAGACGGGGAGCAACAACCTTTCCAAGCAAAATGAGAGCCCTCCCTCCCCGTAGCTGGGGGAGTTGAACCACCCACGGAACAAAATTTTTGATCTGCGAAAAGGATTATTTCTGAGGGTAGGGGTAAGGTTTCTTTTCTTGTGATGTGTGAGTATGAAGAAAAGGGACATCTGCGGGGGAGCAACAAACTCTCCAAGCAGAACAACTCCGAACTCACTTGCCAAGAGGGAACCACCACCCGAAGGACGATTTTGACCTGCTAAGGGATTTCTGAGGAGATGGGTTGGATTTCGGGGTCCCGTTTGGTTATGCGTGAGCGAGAATGAGTAGATGAACAATCGGTCTGTCGGCCAAAGTCACTCGATCTCTCTCGTAATAGAAAGCTACCATGTAGAAGCCAGGACTCAAATATCTATTGTAAGTCTCCATCTGAGTACGGGGAGTAATCCCGCTGCAAATGACATATGTTCCATTATTTTTCTCTAGAAAAGGCTATTACCGCGAATCATCGCTCGAAGAGATCGAATCGTGTCGAAGAGAATTTATGAATTATTTCATTTTGATTTATTCAAATAATTCTATTACTTGAAAATATCATGACTGTTTGTGTTTTTAGTACCAGTCTTCTCAACTGAGAGGATTTCCCTCATCAACCCCGGTTTATAAGTCGCCCATTGGGGCTGTCCACAATGCACATTACTAGATATACGTGAAAATCACATATGCGATAAATGCGATATTTCCGCGATACACGTGAATAAATGCGACATAGGCGTGATGACTGGACTTTTTTGATATTTTTACAGCAAATTTGCATTTTCGATGGCAAAATTCGTTAATTTAGTGCCGAGCGCAGTTGAAATGCTCTGCCGACGCTCACCGCTTATAGCTTGTGAGCGTCTGGCCAGCTGCTCGCTGGCTGGGACTCAAACTAGACGTGGGCACCAGCAAGCTACACCGCCACCACCGGCCCATTTTCGCACGTTGCTGCCGCCGAACTCATATAAGGCACGAAATTGGCGAGTTCAACAACCTAGGCGATAGCTGCCGGAAGGCAGAAACGCTTCCCTCTCTTTCCATTTCTTCCTAGGAATGGTGTTTTTTTCAAACTATGACCTTGACTATGGTTATTACAACGCTACGAAAGATCGTTAGCGATCTATACCTAACGATAGTGATATTTTGTCATTTTGTGTTTTGTCTTTCTGTCATTTGCATTTGACATTGAATTGGGTTCCTTCATGACATCATCACGCCAAGATTGCGTCCTCATGAAAAAATCTGCTCCTGGAAAGTATGTAGTTACATTTTATCAGATCCATGCCGCATATGCCACCGCCGCCTGCACCGCTGGGTCGGAAGAGGTTCACCCGCCTCCACCGACAAAAATGTCGTCGGCATCCACATCCGACTCAAACTCGTCGATCGGAGTACGCACTTCACCCACCACCCGACTTGCTTTGTTAGCATTTACACAAGGCGGAGCTTTCTAATGGTATAAGGAAATGCTCCAAAAGCCATAACGTGTTATCTATCTTACGATTTTACGTGCTGTCTTACGATTTAAGAATAGCGTTGTGGCGGTGACCCATTGGCGGAGAGAGATATTGGGTGGGAGCGGCGACACGTTGGCGGAGCACGGGAGTGGCTGAGTGTGATAGTGACAGGAAGGTGACAATGTAGATGTGGCACGACTCCGGTGGTTTGGGGTGGCAGCACGTGGGAGGAGGCCAGTCGACACCGCGTGAACCGGGACACAGAGAGTTTGTTTGGTGCTCGCCGCGAGTGTGGAAGTCTCGCGGGAGACTTTTGCGTAAGTACCGCCGTTACAAGCGTGTTTTATCTCGGTGTAATCGCCTACTTGTTTTGATTATACTGGCGGTCATTTATACTCAGCTAATCTCGACACGTGTTACCAAAAAAATGCCGCGAGTTAAAATAACAATTAAGCAACGTGCAGAAGCTTACAAAAACGAAAAGTTTTATGTAAGTGAATCCAATATTCACATGTGTGGGATAAGTAAGCTCAGATTGGACTGGAATAAAAAAGATACCTTAGACAAGCATATTTTAACTAGCTCACATTTCGTTAAGAAAGTGTCTGTTGCTGAAGATCTGCAGGCAAGCAACAAGAGGCAAACCACTTTATTTGAGGCGGATGAAAATGCCAAGAAGACAAAAACAGAGAAACATGATTTCACTCTGTCAATGTGCCTCAAGGCAAATCTTCCGGTGCACAAATTAGACCATCCGGCAGTGAGGGACTACCTTTCAAAGTAAGCTAGCTTTAAAAGCAAAGCTACCAGCCTTCCGAGACGTTGGGCCTGACTGCTTCATAGATGGTTACATGTATTTTCATCGGCAGCTACTAGAGAGGTTGAGAGAGAACCCTGGTAGCTTCTGCGATGTTAAACAAATATTTCTTGCCATCTGCCAAGAAAAAACTTAGTTTGGAAATGCTGCACTCCACACAATCTGGACACCAGTTAGCAGCGTGGATGCAGAGTGATTTTTCAGCCAGTACAATCTAGTTGTGACTGACAGACGCAACCGGCTGAAGAAAGAAAGTGCTGAAACTTGTTCTATGTTGATGTTCAACTAGTTTAAATGATATTCAGGCTACTAATCTCATATTTAATTATTTACTATATATGTATCTTATTCCTTACTTTATTATTGTTCTACCTCGTAACTATTTCAATTATTCCGTATTTTGTCATATAACTGTGTTTCACCACATTTTGTCATCATCAAATAATGATACAGAATGAAAATAAAGAAAAAAATAGACGCTACAGAATGCTTTAAACTGAATTGAAATTGCTATAAAATAAAAATGAAATTGCTATTTACACGTATCTCTACACATTACGTATGTAAAACCAACATTTTTACAGAGTTTCACCGATCGCGGAATGGGATTTACTTTACATTGGTGTCTTGAGCAACTATTTTCATAACTTTCTCCTACAAACATCAAAAGCTCACCAATGTTAAGTCATGACTTCACTGCGCCCCTCAAGTACTATATGCCTTTTTATTCAGTATTTTTACACCATGCGAGAATTTAGCCATGAACCCAATCAATTAAATACAGTAATTTCTAGGGCTCACTTATACACCGAAGACTGTGAAATTCGCCATGAAATATCATTTGACTTGACCGGGATTCAAACCCTGATCTCCCAATTGCCGATCAGGTGTGTTAACCAGTTACTCATGGCAAATTTCACAGTCTTCGGTGTGTAACTTCGCACCCATGCACGGTACTGCGTACCACATCATTTGTTAATGCAATAATTGGAAATTCCCATGGCTCATTCTTCTTCATTTGTATGTATTCTTCTTCATTATTTCTGTTTTCGTGTGGATATAGCGTACAAATGAATTAGCCCAACTGCTGGGCAATCTGTTGATGGGAAAGATTAATGCCATTATTTTCAAGATGGTGGAGTGACAAATGCACTTTTCAGGTTTGACACCATTTGATATTACTGTTAATGTAATTGCCATAATAAAAGGTGCATGAGAAAGCACATGGTGTGCAGAAAGAGTGGACGTGATTTGGCAGAAAAAATTTTGTTTTAAGTAGGTTCAAGAAAATGTTTTGAGCTGGCGGTATGAAAGTGCACATTTACCATATTTTCATTCATTTATTTTTATTGACAAAGATCACTCACTCACTCAGTGATTCAACCCGAAGGTTGGTTTTTGATAGGTGAGAGTAGAGCTCACCCTGGACTAAGCCACAGAGCGTGAATTTCACACATTCAGGGTAGGGCGGCCAGTTCCTTTCCCTGGGCCACCTCGCACTCCGAGGATTCTTTTGTTCGGAGGCGTCCAAAGGCTTCACCCGGATTTGAACCCGGGACCCTTCGATCAGTAGCCAATCGCTCTACCCACTAGGCCACCACACTCCCTTTGACAAAGATCAACTAATTTAAAAATATTATTGGTTATAATACACAACGTAGATGTATTTACGTTGGGAAAGCATTTAGATCCTTCGCCTGATAAAATTTATGCTACAGGACTTAGCAATGGAGCAACTCCATTCAGTGAAAAATTCTAATACAGAGGGCATTGCTCACTCTGCTCATCATTTCTGAAGCAGTTATTTGTGCTATAGGGATATCGTACGAGAGATTGCGTCGCAAAGTAGGAGGAAACATGCATATGTAAATGTCTTGAGTGCTTTATTATAGTGAAAATAAAGTAATGCTAAATTTAACACACTGTATTGCAGCTCACGAAACCTAACCACTGATTATTATCTGTATCTACTATAAAAATTTACCAACCGCCATTTACTAGCCAACAGCTGTGGGGTCTACCAGAAAACAAGCCCCCACAGTTTACAAGGGATACCTGTACAAAAAAATGCAATTTCTGATGGTGACTTTAGTTTATATGGTAAACATAAAAAGAGGCACAAGGAAGCTGATGGCCAGTGAAAGCCCACCTAAGTGGTGTGAGATTGTGAAATCTTGGTTAAGACCAGATTACAAATGACAGTATCATCATGGTTGCTTTTTGCACTGAAGGAATAAGGTTTACCATCATAAGAGTATACATAGGTACACAACATCATATATCATGCGGGGGTGGGTTCCTATGACATAGCTTGACAGTTAGTAACACTAGCCAGGCAGTGCACATGTTCAAAAAGGTGTAGGAGAAAACTCAAAACTCTAAATCTGTCAGCAAGTAAAAAGAAGTGAATTGAGAGAAAGTATGACATTTCTTTTTTTGTGAAATAAACTAAATAAGTTCTTGGAATAGCATTTGATTTTATTCTTGCAGCACACTGCGTGTAACACATAATTAAGAGTAAATAGGCATGAAGCTTTTAAAATTACATGTATAATATACAATCATGAGAAAAATTCCAGATTCTCATAGGCACGAGAAATACATCAACCCTTTCATTGGCAAAGAAGTCTGCTAAGGCCATTTTCTTCTAGTAATTCATGGTTTAAATAAAGAAGCAGCATATTGATTCATTCTACTTAGGTTAGTTTCCCAAATATAAGGAATAAATTGGGAGTTAAATTGTATAAAACAATGCCTTTTGATTCTATTTTGAAGGTAATTAAAATTAACATTTTAACATTTATATGCATGTATTCAAGTATTACGTAAGGTGCTGAGGGGAGGGAGAAGGGGGGGTTCGACTTTTCTTGCATTGTCTTACGTAGGGGGTGAGGGGGCCTGAGACAATCTTACATAAGATTTAAATTACTTCCGAGATCATATTTTTATCAACTTGTTAAATTGTCGTACATGGGGGAGGAGGGGGGTCAAAATGTTGCCAAAATCACCTTACGTAATACTTGAATGGCTCCCATAGAAATACCAGCCGATAAATCAGCAGGAGGCAGTTTTCGCACAATCACCAGGGACTGATTAATCAGTCCCCTGGCAGTTAAAGGATTAAAATAGCATCACAAGTACCAAGGCATTCTCTCAACAGCAAAAATTTTTCAGTATTAAAAAATCATCCCATACATAAAATATAACCTTTAACGGCTGCTTTCATCACTGCTAAACTATTTGAATAAAAGTTTCATGACCTTACCAATGCAACCAAGTGGCAAAAGCTCGAGAGGAACACTTTCAGTCAATATACTATTCTACAATTCTTACCTTGAACTTGAACTCCTGGGGCATGGGGAAGCATCCTCAGATTCTCAAACAACCTAGTCCTGTACGACAACATACAATGATTAGTCAAGATAATTTTTAAAATGATATCAGTTTAATCAGAGTAACTAGTTTTCCCTTAAGAAATCATCATGGTGAATAACAAGCACATGAATCCCATAGCCTGGCAGGGGCTTATGTGTCTAACAATAAGAATGATCATACCCAGACATCCACATGGGGATACTAAAAACTAAAGAATATGTATGTACCTACACACTCAAATACTGAAACTAGTGATTACATTTAACAATATGCTCTTTTGATGTTCTGCCTCTGTGGAACTTCACCACTCAGAAAGGCTAAAATGAACTGATTTTTAGTGGGTATTCAAAATATGTAAAGGCAGTTTTACATGGTACTTTTATTTCTACAATCTATTGCGTGAAAGCTTTTATCAGGAAAATGTACCGTGGCAAAATTATGCAAATGGCAATTACCAAAATGGCAAAATTGTGCAAACGCTTGTGCGATAGCGTGAATGACTGAACGGAAAATAGAACCTGTTCTAATTCAGACACTCATAAAATTTCATTCAGGTTTTATTCAACAATGAGTCAAATAAGGCGAAACCTGTGGTGCCTGGCGTTACCAATTGAAAATAAAGTTGTTTATGAAAAGGATGTAACACTTTCCCAGGGAATGATTTGAGTTAACTCTTCTCGGGCTCTCCAGTTTTAAATGATTCATAATTGCCGACATTTCAAGAGACAACTCGTTACTCATACTCAAGGCAAGAAATAATTACGTCGGCAATTATGAATAGTTTGAACAATTAGAGAGCCTGAGAAAAGCTTACTCAAAATTGTTTATATTTACATCATCTTTTCGTCGTGTAGTTCGGTGTTCTGGTTTTTCAATGCCATTGCGTTCTTTGGTTTTGTGTCCTTTTCCCCAAAAATTATAAGCTTGTCGCGTCCTCAAGTAGAGTTCTTGATACAGTTGAGCAACCCTAATCCGGAAATCCCTAATTCAGGAACACCCATAATCCGGCAATATTTCCAAGGTGTACTTTGCGGAAAACAAACTTTTTTTGCCGAATCACTGCTTCGTATTTACTGAAACTGTAACCCACTCTTAACAAAAACTATTTAATTAAAGACTGAGTATTAGAAGATTTTTTTCATACATTGTTGTCTATATAAATTATTGTGTGCAACGAAGGTCATCTTTATCCAGCAAATTAAAGGTATATTGCATCGTTGCTAAGACGTGGGTGTGTGGTGCCTCGGAGATGGACAGTAACGGTCTTACATGGCATGCGCATGTTTGCTTTATACTTAGTAGTAACTTGATGTAAAAACTATCTGTCATCAGCATAGATTAATCCGTAATTATGTCTAACGTAATACAGTTATAGCAGCAGCAAGGGGGCGAAGCGAAAGCACAGAACATTAACTATCACAGAAAAAGCGGAAGAGGTAAAAAAAATTGTTTTCGGTACATCAGTGAAGCGCCTGTACGTGTGATATGTATTCCGTTGGATCTTTGACAAGCTATGACAATAAGAACCAGAAAGAGAAGAACCTCAAATTTTTCTGTGAAAGTGACACTAAGAAAGGGATGGTGATAAAAAAACCATGAAAGAAGAGTCTAGTGCTGTTTTAGATAGCGTACTTATGCAGTGGTTTTGACTGCGTCGAAGTGAAGGGCTCAGTATTTCAGGCCAAATGTTAAAGAAGCAGGCTAAAATATTTTATAGAATTTGATAATTGTAGATATGTTCAAAAAGGCAACCAAGGATGGACAAGAATCCTCCTCCAAGGCTTCCTCCTCAATCGCTCCCGATGTATCGACGGATAGCTGCACAGATAGCAGCAGCGAGCGTTGATGACGTGGCGTAAACAGCGCATTGAATCAGCTGATATCGTATTAAACACAGTGGCATAAGGATTGCAAGGAACATTGGAAGCAATGAAAAATTGTTATCTATTTATATTATGTATTTATCAACTAATAACATTATACTGATTGATGTGCAACAATATGTTTATATGTTCAATGCATTCTTTTCACTCTGACATTTTGCAATACTACCGGTTGACTGGTTTTGTGTTTGTGAATTTAGAAACAGTTTATTTCTTATTTTTTCAAAATCATTTGTTAAATTATACAGAATTTATTCAAATTTCATTGAGTTTATCGAATTCCCTAAAAAAACATCACGGGCCCCATAAATATACTGGTTACTACAACAGCACCCGTAGTCTGGCAAAATGCCTAATCTGGGATCACTCGAGTCCCGATGGTGCCAGATTAAGAAGGCTTAACTGTATCCCGTGTGAGGGAAATTTGGAGGGATTTGCGGCCCAGTTTTCATTCATTAAGACTAAAGAAACGTCCGCCGTTCCACTGTACCACTTGATGACAACACTTCGTCACCCACACAAATAATAAACCTACGAAATGAGTCCATTAAGAGTGGAGATCTGGCGATAAACATCATCGCACTGAAATCCAGAAGAGAGAAAATGAAATGGTGCAAAGGTCGAATATAAAGCCAGAGAGAAGAGTCCTGTCAAAACCGGGAGAATAATCAGTAGGCAGATGGTTGAGTCGAGGTTATGAATTTCAGGTGATCAGCCTTTCTAGGCGTCAAATACGTGAGCGAAAAATGATAAACAAAACACTTGCGAATTTTGATTGATTTCTACCATTAAATTCCACAGAAAATTGTGTGTTTGCACTCATCATGTAAAAAGAGATTCAGTCATTCGTACAATATTTTCTTTCACGCTCTGATACATTAATTTGAACAAAAAATTGCACCGTGTAAAACGGCGTTAATACTTGTTCAAGAGAACTCAAAAGGACTATTGAAAAAACTATTATTCAAGTATGTAATTATTAAGATAATATTGTGTGTGAAGACATAATTGGTCAAGTGGCACAGTGTCAGTAGAAGTATATGACAAAACTTTTCATTAATTGATGGTTAACAAATAGAGTACAGGTGTCACTCTTGAGAGCACAAGCGGCTGGTGTACGTCTCACACGAGTGATGACAATAAATAATTACAATTTCAACGTTAAAGATTATAGGAACTGGGGAACTAGAACAAAATCTGACATTCACTCCGTGTGCTATGAGTTATCACACTTGGGAAACAAGCGAAAATGTGAGTAATGCACAGCACATATTCTAAGCTCAGGTAAACCATGTAATGTACACATTATGGTAATTAAATTTTATTCCATTGTACGAAAATCTATAATTTATACTTCACTTTAGCAGTAACTTCAATGTTTGAAATTTAGGATACAAAATTAAAATGTTATTGATATATCTTTTCTTTTTAGATTTTTAATACACAGACCACCACTAAAATTGTGAAAAATTCGGTTTCCACGGAATGGTTTAAGCCTAAAATGTAACTAGTGCAAATTTATTCACCTAATAATCATTAATTCAGGATGTTATCATCAGAATTCAATCAAACCGCCTTGCTTACATAGAAAATACAAAATTTGCTGCCAAGAGTTTGCATGGGAGGAAAATTAACTTCACTCACAGCAGGCAATTGAATAACAGCTGGCAATTTTAAATCTCAGGCAAGTCAAACGATTTTTTCATATCATTCTCGCTACACTTGGGTGTTACAATTGTTTTCTTTTTTTCCACAAATTACCAAGCAAGCATGAGATTTAAAAGAATCAACCAATAAAGGATACCTAAACTGAGACATTAGGATATAGACAGCCAGAATAATGTAAAAAGCAAACTTACTTGATTTTCTCCAGGTACTCTGGTGTGTTCTGGTTGGACATGTTGCTGGGGCTGATGTGCAATTTAAAATCGGGTCCGAAATACTCAAAGTAGTCATTGTATGGCAGCTCATTTGCAATGTCTACTCCCAATGCCACAGATGTTTCATACGTCCAGCAACGAGATACATTTCTAATGGTATAACCTCCACCCCCAACCATTAAAAAGGGAAGGTTGTATTTCTTCACAAATTCAACACATTTTCCATGACCTGTGGATTATTCAAAGGAATAACAACAGATCAAAAAATATTATGGATCCAAACCATTCTTTCATTTTTTATTTCCTTTACTATAAAGTGGAACATCTCCTCAAATTATACATACATTCTTGACAACACCTCAAAATAACTTGCACAAAACCCTGATGGTCAGTTGCTATGATGTTAAGCATAAATTGAACACACACAACACAGGGAGGACTTAAAATCATTCCATGCATTCTGCTGTCTCACCTCGCACAGTAAGGTTGAAACATCCAAGCCGATCACCAGTCAGTGAGTCTGCACCGCATTGCAACACCACAGCACTAGGTTGGAAAGTTTCCATGACCTTTGATATGATTGGGTTAAAAATTGACTCATAGCTCTCATCATCCATCCCATCTCGGAGGGGAATATTTACTGCATAATACTTCCCTTTTCCTGCTCCAATATCCTGCAAAGTAGAATAGCTCAACACTGAGTATAAGGCAGTAGAAAACTATACCACTCAAGTACAGTAAATGCTTTATCAGTTTCTCGCTAAATGAGTATATAAGCACCCACTAATAGCAAACAAGACATTCAATGAAATTATTAGTATTAAAAAGTTAGGTCACTGTTGATAGCCAAATTTGCATTACTAACTATTGTCATCATCTTTCAAGATAAAAATTATATTAGCCCTTCATAGACCTACATTATTAGAAATGAAAAAAAATTTTTCTCCCTCATGGAGGTTGGAGAAACGTCATCAAAACTATTTTTAGTATTTTTAAATTATTACTACACAGTAATTCAGGGCCGCCCAGAGACATTTGGGGGCCGGGGCAATTTTTTCTTCCCCCCACCTCTACCCAGGCGATGGAATGTGAGATCCTGGTAGCCTCTTCCACACGGTCGAAGAAGTACCAATCAGCAGCATTGGATGGCGCTAGCAGTTATTAAGTAGTTCTCAATTAAAAATCCTGAATATCTATACTTCGTTTGCACATGTTTTTCAGTTATTTGTACATAGTTGAAAATATTTTATGATAATCTTTTATTATCCACTGTCAAACTTGCTATGTTAAGAGTTTAGTTAATATGCAGGACCTACCACACTATTTAATTATTTTAGAATTTCATGTGCAATGACTTCACTGTCTCCTAGGATTTCTTCCTTGATATACTAAGTTTTTACTCTAGCTGCCCATGCTAGTTGCCTAACTCTAAACATAACATCTTATTAATGCCTTCAATCTGTCAATTATACCTAGTCAACAAACTAGTCGAGCACTAGTGGCGCCATCCGACGTTGTTGAATGGTATTTCTTAAAACCTGGAAAACAGACTACAACGATTTTAACATGTTCATTCACATTATAATATAGGAAAATGTTAACATATAAATGCTTACCCTTAAGTCTCCTGTTCCTGGGAAATATTCTCCATACTTATGGAAAGACACAGTCATAACACGATCTGTGGTATAAAATGCTTCTTCCACACCATCGCCATGGTGAACATCAATATCAATATACAGAACCCTTTGATGGTACTTCAACAATTCTAGGATTCCTAGAACTATATCATTCACATAACAAAAACCAGAGGCCTCTGATTTTTTGGCATGGTGGAGTCCCCCTCCCCAGTTGATGCAGATATCGGAGGCTTGTTTGTTCAGCTTCACAGCAGCTGCCACAGAGCCTCCAGCTGATAACTGACAGAACTCATAAAGTCCATCAAAAACAGGACAATCTTCACCAACATTGACTACAGAGAAAATAGACGCATTAGACATGCACTGAATTTCACACGGCATAGATATAATATAACCCCATGAAGACTGAACTTACATCGCTGCATTTGTTTATTATATTCTGACATGTTGTCAGGTCTAATGCTTCTCAGGAACCTTATGTAATCATCTGAATGAAATTTTGTCATTTCCTCTGCTGTGGCTTTATGAGGCCGCTGGAAAAAGAAGAGAGTTATCGATGAAGATCCTTAAAATATTGAAGAAAAAAAGGCAGCTTCAAAATATCATAATAATTAAGGCATAAAAATGTTTCTAACACTCCAATGGAGAGGAACATATAAAGCACATGTGTGATGGATATGTGTGTGTGTGACATATAAAATTCACTTTTAAATAAATTAAGGACAAGGAAGCAGAGAAGAATACAATACATTCCTAAAATTTAAAAGTGGAGAGAATCAATTACGAAACGAGGAAAGAACCATTCAAGCCAACAGCTTCATTCCATAGATGATTGCACACAAACTTTTTTAATGAATAAATAAGCAGAAAAGAGAGCTATTTTAAACAATCTAGAAAAAGTTTCCCCTCTGATTGCAGTCACAAGATGTGCATAATTTCATCCTCAAAAGTGCAAATAAATTTTCAAACATAGGCACATTGCACAAGAGAAATCATGGCTACATGTGTTCATTAAGATCGGATACAGGATGCAATCATTCTAATGCATTACCTCTATTTTACAATTGAAACAGTAATATTGTTAAATGACTCATGCCTCAAAGGTTATTTTATTTTAAAGAAAATGGTACACATACAGCAATGTTGCCAATTTAAATTGCACTTATAAAAATCACAAAGAGACACACGTTAACAACTAAAAATCAAACAATAACAAAAACAACAAAGCCAAGATGAAAGCAATATGCAGATTATTGACTATATTTTAGTTTTCTTTCCGAAAATATAAGTTGAGGCCAAGTCAGTGAAAGTTTTATGGGATAGAAAAAAGGGGTCAATGTCAGTAGGGAGAGAATTTATTAGGGAGGAGAGACGGAAGAAAAGAGAACGTTTAATTAATGATAATCTGGGTGTGGGCATGTGGAGTAGTGAGTTAGTTCGGGTAGGACGAGAAGGTACTCTGATATTGATGGTAGAAATACGATCAGGACTGTCTACGTAGGAATTAATGATGTTGTAAATGCCTCAAAGGTTATAATTTTCAGGAGTAGAGCTAAGCACCTTGTAACAAAAAATATGAAGAATAATAAGTAGATTAATTGCCCTGTTGTGTACATCTATTCAATTCTTTTTGGCACAAATACAGACTTTAAAGGAAGAAAAATGGAAATGCAACACTTAAGTTTATGTGTTTTCAACTGGCTTCAATTTTAGGACACTTAAAAGTTTGAAGGCACAAAAAAGGTTACTAAAAACCTACCCACTACAAACTACATATCGGGAAGGTATAGCAGTCTACAGTGTGTACTTGCACCAGAAAATTGCAGCTTTGAACACTGAAGAGTTACGAGAATAGTAATCCCAACATATTGCCACTGTCAACATGAGTATGATGTGGTGTATCTTTCATAGCTGCTTATATAGTGAAGTTCATATTATGAAAATCAGAGAATAATATAGCAAGGATAAGAATGAAATGCCGGAATGAATAAAATTTGTCAGTAAAAATCTTTGTATGGACTGAGATTCAAACCCAAATCCCCTGAATTCACACAATGCTTCAACCATTTAAGCAACAGAGGCAAAGGAACTACCATATATTCATTCGAGAATACGTCGAAATGAAGATAAGATGCTTCATCTTCCAGCCTTATCAATAAAAAAAGTTAATCACAAAGGTATAATTATTAGTATTGAAATAAAACGTAGCAAACATAGAAAAAATGAAAGTAGCAATTCCCTAATAAAATTAATCGTAAAGTTATTTAGCTGCTGCATTATGGGCTGGGTATATGTCCTCAGCCCTCCTTGACATGATTGCCAGCATTGTTGCACAAAGGGACAGTTACTGCATTCAGTCTGTCACAGAAAAAAATCATAAAATTGCATTCGTGAAGCTAGTGGCGATTTGTTAGTGTGCTGTAGCAGGGAATGGGAATGAAGATCAGGCAATCAAGATTTCACAAGAGGAAGTGTTATGTTTTCTTTTAATTTCAATTGTGAGATTATCATTCAACATACTCAATGCAGTTTCCCACCAAGTTGTTTTATCCGAAAACTTGACACAATTTGAAATGACCGAGACACAAACTTATGCTTAAAAACTACAATGCACTTAAAATGTTCTTTCAGCACTCTATTTTGCCATTCATTTGTCTCCTTCTTGTCATTTAAGATAATTTTCATAACATGAATTGAAATACATAATACATTTATATCCCCACCACATTTTCAATGTTTTTTGGTTTTCCGTGCTTCATCTTGTGCTCAGTAAGAAAGATAATTGAGATTGTACTCTATTTGGAATTGATAGGCCCTCATATACTGCAAAGCAGAATGTGTTTTATCTTTCTGCAATGGTTGATGCTAAGACAAAAAACTTTCTGCTAGTGCGGGGGTTTTAGTAATATATCTTCCTTATCTTTCTGCAGCCCTCATTTTCGTTCCGCGAAAATGTTGTGCTGTAGCTTGATGTTCTGCTTTGAGGCTCATAGAATGTTGAACATAAATTCAACCTATTTATAGGCATATATTCTCGATTGCCCATGCGTTAAGGAGAAAAGTATAATTTCTACCAGCCTTACACTGGAATATTGACTCCGATAAGGTTGCGTAAGTTGTAATTCAAATTGTAAGTTTGCTAATTTAATTTAAATTTGTAATTTAACTCCATTGTAAAGTTAGGTTTTCATCTACAGAAAAAAACTAGAAATATCTCGACTTATACGAAATACATATGTGGTAGGTGTTCTCTAAGTAGTACACTTGTCGCTTGCTTGTAATTTAATTATCAGGAAATAAAGCTTCACCAATAATTAAATCTTTGTTCACAAATATCGAACAAAAATGGCCTCAGCATCCAAAAACCTTTCCTTCGGAGTTGAACAAATGGATGTAGCACATGAAAATGTTTTTAAATGACAAAAAAGAAACAATGTTTTTACAAAATAATCACATCAACTTCCACAAGCAATAGAATAGGATAAATGTGTTAACTTATAATTTTACATCCAAGACAGAGGTAACTATAATACATATTATTAAATTATCCCTTACACAGTCAATGCTAGAAATATCTGAAGTACTTACATAAATCTCCATTTTTCTGTACAGGCCATAATTTAGGAGGAGGTTATGAGTCATGCGTATTCTGTGTGGTTTCATCGGATGGCCTTGGCCATAGTAATAGTTACCAATGTCACCTGAAATTCAAAAAGCATTAATTAGTCATGTTTTACTGCTTTAAAAATGTGAAGAAGGGGGCTAACATATACTAAATTCTATGACGATGGACATTAGTTTTGGTTGGTGAAATGTTTTGGTGAAATAAAGGATGAGAAAGACTGGCTGATACACGTAGTGATAGAAAAATAACGAGAATCTCCTATCCCAGTTTCTCCCCGACTGTTATGAGAATTCCCTGACTTTTCCAGATATTTAAAATTCCCTGACAATTCCAGGTTTTCCCAGACGATCGCCACCCTGTGTATATATTATCTCTGGCTATTCTGGACATTTTATCACAATTAAGTTTATTTATTAGATTTTCAGAGTATCCATTATAAACTGCAATTCTTTTAATGGTATTCAGTTCCTTTATAACGATGGAATTTGACATAGGAATGGAAACCAGTCTATGAATCATCACATGAAAAGCTGAAAGTTTTTGAGAAAAACAATGTCTAGAATTTGCATGAATTACTTGATTGGTATAAGAGTCCTTCCTAAATACAGATTATAGCAAACCATCTTGAGATTTGGAAATGGAGGTGTCTACATAATTGAGGGAACTGCTTTATAAGCGGATAAAGGTAATCCTCTAGTAGTAATGAAAAAGGAACAACATATCAAGAAGAATGAGGAGTTCATAAAAAATAACAATAGTTAGGTCCTTCGTTTGGATCCGACCAACGCTTTCTGCCTATCATTTGCTCGTCACAGTGGGCTTTTTCAAGGGATTCTTACCCGAGGAAAGAATCCATTGGTCAATTGTTGGTCAATTTAAAATTGTTGACGGTATACTTAGGTGGTACTGCCCACCATCAATACTTCCTGTGAACATCCATTTTTGTTACATAAACTCCACAATGAACAGAAATAATTAGGAAGACCGAATGCGTTGTGGTTTTCATATCGTCTGTTGCTGCCGCTGCCATGAAAACAGGGTACGTTTGAGGGGGGTTTCATAGGTCGACGGCAATGACGATCACCGCCAACGGAACTTGTGCCCCTTCACAGCTCAGTGGACAGAACACAAATGGAAGGTGTTAGGGAATCACAATAACATTGGCACAGCATATCATCGGAAAAAGTAAAATTATTAAATTTTTTACTTCAATTTCAGTGATTAAATGAATAAATTGGTTATAAAATAAGTCTAGAATTTTTATTTAAGCTAATTTTATGGCAATTGTTTCACTTTAACCATATATGTTAAGCAAACGTGCAACATCTCCATCGTTCACGTTAGGTAATTGAAATAAGTTGAAATAAAAGTCTCGAGAATGGATTCCAGCATTATATAAGTAGAGCTCCAAGCACAATATGTGTGCGTACGAAATAATTTGAGCAGTTCCACTTGTTGAACATGCAGTAAACAATAGCCTCGACATGAAAATTTCCGCACCGTTATTATGGCATCAAGATTGGATAACTTTGGTAAAAATAAATACATGTTCAATGATCGATTGAAGCCATTCTATGGTTAACGCTAGTAAAATAGCGTTGCAATAACTTTCGAGAAGACTATTTTCGTTGATTACATGAGATGTTTTTCTCACATTATCATAAATTAAACTCTAAACAACTTAGATATATTGTAGAAAAAATGAGTATATGTATAAAGAAGCCTTTATGAAAATAGAACGTCTCGCTAACCACCGAAGGAGTTTTCACTTTTGAAAGGCAGCAAAGGGATACCCTGTGGCCGCCGCCGAACTTTTCAGCCGGATTATTTTCGCGGCAATTCAGTACTAGTCAGCGGCACAGAGCGGCCTGACGTCATGATTTATAAAGACGTGTTCTCATTGGCTGACAAGGAGACATCGCGTGAGTGATGTTAGGGACGCAAATGACGATATTATTTTCTGAAACTAGAGAGAGAATGCGGGAAAAGTGTCACGGCTTTTTTCCATTTGAATCCGGGTTCGAATGAAAAACGCAAATAAAGAATTTCCCTCCGTATAAATCCTTTTAAATGCGAGCGTAGGATAACAGAAGCCGTGGCCGAGTGGTTAGAGGCTTTGGACTAACAATCCTAGGACTATGGTGCGGGTTCGAATCCCATTACTGTCAACTTTTTTTTCTTTCGAATATTTTACGGAGTCTCTGTACATTACCCATTCCCATACAGTTATGGCAGTAACGACAATGTTTTTTTAATTTTCTACCTATTTTCTGGATTTTCAATCAGCCCCTTTGGGAGACTTTTGGAGCTAATATCGGGATTCTTGTTTGGCCGAAAAGAGGTCACATGCCGAGAGGCCTAAGATGTGTAGATTTTGAAAATACAAGTATATTTCCGTGAATAGGATGGGCTTCCAATTGTCGTGGCTCTTTCTCAAGGCGGTAAACAATGAACGGATTATTATTTTTTTAATATACAGCAATGCATGCACTTCAATTTTCCCAGGAACTGCGTTCGAATTATGACTTTTGTGACTCAATTTTTCGTTCAATAGCGAACATGATATAAGTAGAAAAGAGATGGTAACTGTTTACGAGGTTATGTAAAAAATATTTGCTATGATCTTTTTGCGGAGCAACATATTATATTGACGGGAAGCCTGTATCGTGGGGGAGAGGATGATATAAGATTCCAGCTCAAAAAATATCACGCAATGATAACACAATTTCTTTTCCCACCTCCTGTTTATTTCAATTGAAGGAATTCAAATTTTTATTCATGGCGTGGAATTGCTTACTTTCAGATGATATTCATCGTATAAACATATAAAGCAAAGAATATCTTTGCTCCAAGCCAATTTGTTTTCTGTCGCCAGAACATTTGCATCTGATCGGAGGCATATCCGTTCTACAAACTTAATTACAAAATTAAAAAATAATAATCCGTTCATTGTTTACCGCCTTGAGAAAGAGCCACGACAATTGGAAGCCCATCCTATTCACGGAAATATACTTGTATTTTCAAAGTCTACACATCTTAGGCCTCTCGGCATGTGACCTCTTTTCGGCCAAACAAGAATCCCGATATTAACTCCAAAAGTCTCCCAAAGGGGCTGATTGAAAATCCAGAAAATAGGTAGAAAATTAAAAAACATTGTCGTTACTGCCATAACTGTATGGGAATGGGTAATGTACAGAGACTCCGTAAAATATTCGAAAGAAAAAAAGTGGACAGTAATGGGATTCGAACCCGCACCATAGTCCTAGGATTGTTAGTCCAACGCCTCTAACCACTCGGCCACGGCTTCTGTTATCTTACGCTCGCATTTAAAAGGATTTATACGGAGGGAAATTCTTTATTTGCGTTTTTCATTCGAACCCGGATTCAAATGGAAAAAAGCCGTGACACTTTTCCCGCATTCTCTCTCTAGTTTCAGAAAATAATTGCGTCATTTGCGTCCCTAACATCACTCACGCGATGTCTCCTTGTGAGTTCCGCCGACCTATGAAGGACAATGCATGACTGCGCACAATGGAGCGGCAAACCGACGCTAGAATGGTAGCATGAAAACGAAGCTATAAACTGTACATCCTTCGAACGTACGCAATTTCCACTGGATAACCACGCGCTTCTGTTAAGCAATGTAAACAATCAATTCAAAGGCAGACCGTCAGTCTTCGGAGATGTTAGCAAAAAAATTAAACGTATCAGCGAAAAATAAAATTCTTTGGCAGTGTTCCAACCCACGTCAAGGTATACTAGCCGTATTTCACTTCCCCCGAATTCAGGAACTGACGTATAGCCGACTATACCAGTCGTACTGATTCATCATAGCGTCCGCTACGGCGAGGTTCGTGAACGAGAGAGATCGTGAGGGGAAATTTGCTGCCATTATTACGCGTATGAACTATAATGATGTTTATGCGTGATCAAATAAACTATCATATGGCAAGTAAAATTTCAATTCTTAGCGTTTTCACAAGATATGCCACGGCGACGGCTGCCGTCACTCATTTGTTTGACCACATGTACATTGTACACTGCACGAGCAAGCATAAGTGGTCTGTACCACTCCGCAATTATGTTGGCTCACACATGTTGTACACTAAGTTGTTATACACAGCTATATCAAAAACTAAAGTAATGCAGCCAGCCGAAGGGTTATCAAACCAGCAGGGTTTTTATACCCCTAGATAGGATATCGTCGTCATACGTATATGAATGTAATGAAGAATTTTTTGAGCTGTGCCTGCCTTCAATGCCACCTGCCAACCTCAGGTCGCAAAAACATCTTGCGCCTCACAACCCATAACATGGCTAACGGTAAGTTCTACACCACTTATGTCTCTTTATATGACACTGAGTCCCTATTCCTTACCTCCATCCGTACTTCATATTCCTCCCAATATAACTTCCTTCAGCATACCATTAAATATCACTAGGGTCTTAATCCACCATTGCTGTCACCTTCCAATCTCTTGCATGTCCTTTTCTCCCAACCTTGTGCAGTGTTTCTTAAGCTACTCTTATCCCAGCTTAATTCATTAATTCTTTCCCAATCCCATGTATAAAATAATCCATCTTATGGTAATCCCTTTCTCATTACAATGGTGCTCATTTGCTGAGAATTATAAACTAATGTCATATATATATAAGAGCATTAAGCAGTCTTTTCTTTAAGCTTTACTTCCTGGCACAATCTAAAACCTTTTCCCAGGAATTAATGCTCTTTGGCCCATTTTAGTGCCTCACCTCATCAAAGGGAGTGAGGATTAAACATTATTACACATATAATACTCAAATTTGGAGTAACTTAAGATGTCCTCAACAAAAATCAGGCTGAGTTATTTTCTGTTCAACAGACCATCCTAAAGAAAAATTTTTAAAAACAACTAAGTATTTACTATATGCTAATATTATAACATAATTAAGAACAAACCAGCCGCCAAGGTTCAGCAACACATTACTCACTATTCAAGTGCCCACAGTGTTTTGTGCAAGACGTTTCAAAATTGACAAAAAGGTATGTAACATATTAGGACAGGCCTTTGGGAGTGAGAAGTTGTCTCCAGTATGAAAAATAATTTTAAATCTGGAGGGAGGAAGCTGGAAGTTGGCTATAGTAAGTGAATCCATGGACTCTGATTGTAATTTACAGAAAATTGTGCAACACAATTTTAATGAATCAGAAAATTTGCTATGGCGTATGCTTGAAAAACAGCTCCAAACTTTCTGAGTCCGAGAAAAGATACAGCATTTATCGTAATATTGATCATGGGTAGCAAATTGCAAGAGCAAAAACAATTCTTCACAAGAGTAGCTGCATATAGATAATTACTGTAAAACTGGTCTCACCACGCTCTAGGATGTCCAAATGTGGCTATGCGACCAGGTGCCATGTTCTGATTCGGCAATATGTACTTCACCCATTACAATACCGAAGTTAACAGAAACAAAAAGGCTATAATATAGAGGAACCGATGTAGTTTCATTGTTAGAAATTATTACAAAATTTGATTATGAAGGCTTGAATACTCAGGTCCACACAGGCCAATAACATACGCAGGTAAATGATAAAAGAGTTGAGCAAACGAATGCTCATGATTAGAAAGGGACTATCTGGTATGGTTCAAGATATTTTGTTGTTTTTTTTACTTGAAAGATAATAATTTTCTGATTAAAGGGAAATCCTCAGTTTGGAAATATGTGTCCGAGTTCTCTTGCTGTAGCCTTTTATTATTTTTTTATTAAAAAAATATTATTTTTTCGAAATTGCCAATTCCAAAAATTTTGATTTTTTAACTGTTGATTAGTACCATACAGTACTACATTCCCTGAAAAGGAAAACATCCACTTTTCAGTTTCATGGGTTTTTATAAGCAATGTTCACTTTTCAACTTCCGTGGCTAATTTACTATTTGCAGTAGTTATATAATGTTGTCATAGAACCTTCCAAGTCATTAAAGATATTTAGGAACAATGTTTAAGCTTCTAGAAAAAAATCTAAAATGTAATAGAACAATCTAAATCATTCAAATTATTCCAGAAAATAACAGAAACTTCTAGAACAATCTTGAACCGTCTAGATGATTCCGGAATATATCAGAACCTGCTAGAACAATCTGGAAACATCTAGATTATTCCAGAATATGACAGAACCTTCTAGAACAATCTGGAACCATCTAGATTATTCCGGAATATAACAGAACCTGCTAGAAAAATCTGGAAACATCTAGATTATTCCGGAATATAACAAAACCTTCTAGAACAATCTGGAACCATCTAGATTATTCTGTTTGTTTTAGCATATAAAAGGGAGGATGCATGAATTGTCAGTTCAGTAGTCAACTGGCAAACAAAGAGAGCAGTTTACCAAATTTGTGGTCCAACAGTACCTGTAAGTTTTTGTGAGGATTCAGCTGATTGTTTGAGTTGTAGGGTGTTTGCAATGTCTTCTGACTGGGGCCACAGGAGAGTGAAGTGTGCTGACAATTTGCATATCCATAAAAGAGTGATATATAAGACTAACAAAAAAAAGACTATTCAGGTTGGGAATAAGAGTGCTCATTTCAAGACTCTGTTTTAAAGTCAAGGTGTTTCCAGAGATGACTTAAGGCTGATTTACACGATGCCAGTGGCTGGCATGCCAGATTGGATATTGACTGGAAGGTCACTGGCAAGCGGCGACCGAAATGCCAGCTTACTAGCACTACCCTGTTTACACGTTGCCAGCTACTGGAACAAGTTCCAGTGACTGGCGGGTGACTGTTGCCGTTTACACAGTGCCTGTCGGCTGGCGCCACTGAGGTAGAGGGGGAAGCTGGTGCACCAGTAAAACAAAAATGTTTGTTCTGCTGGAACTGTCAGCTGCTGGCACGTCCTTGGCTTGCTGGCTTCTCCAGTTACTGGCGTGAGGCGTTTACACAGTGCCAGTCATTGGCATCCAGTGACTGGCTACCTTAACTGGCACGCTGACTGGCACCGTCTAAATCAGCCTTTACTGTGCTCTAAATGCTTTGACAGAACATCATCAATGATAGTAACTGAACTAGAAGAAATCTCCCATGGTATCGATAATGAAGATTTTGTATCTGCCAAGGAAGACTCTTCAAAGTAGAAATTCCAACTTCAGAAGAAAATGAACCAAATGACATTTGTGCGAATTTCCAGGAATTTTATCAAACATCAGTTCAGCCATTGAATCGTGTGTATCTTACAGTGAAAAGGTGAAAGTTCTCACAATTATCCCAATGTCCCTTTCAAAGAAAACATTTTTGCACCACATTCCATCTGCATCAAAATAAATGGTGGACAAAACAAGAAATGTGAGGTCTGCAAAAGGAGTGTTTGGAAAACCAGATCCCTATTATGGTCATCCTGTGAATGAAGCACATGTTCAAATTGCTGAGTCATTTTATCTGGAAGATAAAAGGGACTGTTCTCATTAGAGTGCCAACTAAAAAGTGTCTAGTATCACTATATCAGTTGCAGGAGAAAAGGTGATGAAAGTGAAAATATACATGACCCGCAGTATCAAAGAAACTTTCGCCTTATATAAGAAGGAACATTCAATATTCCTAATTGGAAGATCAAAATTTTATGCACTACAGCCTAAGGGGGTAGTTCCACACCCACCTAGAGATGTCTGCTTGTTTGTGTGTTGTGCAAATTTTGAACTGATCATGGTAACTTAGAAGAACTTACTTGAAGGTCTGACATATAACACCTTGGTGGAACAAGTGAAATTGTTAGTGGCCTGTGACGTAGAGCAAGAGACCTGTTTGTTTCAGGAATGTGGTGACTGCCCTGGAAAGGGATTCGCCTTACAGACACTTGACTTGGAAACAATAGCGGATGACTCTTCTGAAGTTACATATGCAACATGGTAGGAAAATAAACACATTAAGAAAACTGTTACCATTGATACCTTCATTAAAGAACTTGGGAAATGGTCTATGAAAGCCGTAACACTCCAACATCTAAAGAAATTGCAACAACAATACATTCCAGAAGTGAAGAAACGCATAGAGGTTGAACAACTATATTAGGTGTTTCACTTTGATTTCGCTGAGAACTGGTCTGATTCTGCCACAAGAAGTACAAGGGTATCACTGGCGTATTGACCAAGGGTCAATTTTTACATAAGTGACATATTTTCAAAACAAGACCACAAGTGTTGCAGTAATAAGTGATGACAGAGGACATGACTCAGCACATGTTTTGTTGGCAATACGCATAATTATTCAACAACTGCAATCAGAGGCAGAAAGATAACCATTATTTCTGATGTCCTAGTCACTTAAAAAATCATTACCAACAGTTTGAATTGACTTAGTCGCTTGTGCCAATGGAGTGGGTACATAAACAGTGCTACTGGTCGTGGGAAGGGGCCTTGTGATGGTATAATAGGTCTGCTGAAGCACCACGCTACAAAACATAATCTTTCCAGGCCAAGTACAGCTGTAATTCAGAATGCTGACGATTTTACAATGTGGTGAGGTAATACACATCAACAGCCCTCATCCTGCTACTCAAAGAGGAAGTTGAAGAATTCCACCAGCAGAAAATAGAAGGAAGGTCCAACCAAACTATCCCTCTGAAAGGAATTCGGAAGACACATGTCTGGACGAAGTGATGGACAAACTTATACTGTATGAACTTTTAAGAGCAAGAAAGAAGAAATTCAATTTGTCCAACCGAGATCTCAGAAACGGAATTGCAATAGTCAGATTGAAAACCTACAAAGAGGAATGTTTGAGGTCTGTGTGTATAACTGTGACTGGTGGATTGCAGAGGTTAAAGATATCAATTATGAGTTAAATGAAATTGTTGTGAACTTTATGCTACCACATGGACTGGCTGCAGGATGGATTTCCAGCTGCAAGACAACAGCACCACCATCAGTGTTCACTTCCCATTAGCAATGTTTTAAAGATTGTGGGTGACCCAATTCCCATTGGTTCAACACGAAGGCATCAATATCAAATGAAAATACTGATGTAGTTGAACATGTTTTTAGTTAATTGAATTGCTTATTTCAGTTCTTAGCAGAGTGCACAGAAGTGGTATGCTTTGGAACTTTCAAAATAGGTACATATTTTGGATGCTTTTAACGTGCTTGAAAGCTGTCTGTTACTTAGCTTTAAGAAAAATTAAAATGCCTTGCCAAATAAGGCTAGATTTTGATTTCAAGAGACCATTAATGTGAGAATGTGGTAGCAGGAACAGGCAAAATTTTCAATTGTTTATAAAACCCATTAAACTGAAAAGTGGAAGTTCTTATTTGCAGGGAATGCAGTACTGTACGGGACTAATCAACCGTAAAAAAAATCAAAATTTTTGGAATTGGCTTTTTTAAAAAAATAATATTTTTAATAAAAAAAAACAAATAAATAACAGGCTACTGTGTGAGAACTTGGACACATATTTCCAAACCGAGGATTTCCCTTATATCACAAAATTAATGTCTTTCAGATAAAAAAAAACAACAAAAACATTTCTTGAACCATTCCAGAGATTTTACAAATTTTTTTTTTTTATATTTTAAAATTTTGTCGAAAATAGCACATGAGAAATGGCACACGAGGCGCCATCTCTGGCAGCCTGTATCTCAGACCAGGAATTTTTTTGGACAAAACAAGAAAATACAGCTTTTTTACTTTGTCCTGAATTTTAACATATGTTAAAATCAATAACATCTAAGAATAAGAAGGTAAGATTTTTTCATTGCCTGCCTGAATTGATATACTCTTATGCCTGCTTCAATTGTTAAGGGTATCACTAGCGAAATGAACAGGATCACAAATTTTACATTTACAATGGAAACTGGAAAATATTACTCGGGCACAAGAAAAGAACACTGTATAAAAGATAAAAACTTAATAAAATTTCACTGACTTTTTAATAAGACGATTTCATTTAACAGTGGATATTATCTGGGTCAACTGTAGGACGCTACAGCAGTCTTATGAAAAAATCGGAAATTTTGTGGAGGACTTATCTTCTATAACGATGATATTCCACAAAGTTGAAAGCGAATACACTTATAGGATTTAATTAAAAAAATAATATCATTTGAACTACCAAATTCATCAAACCACAACTCCACTGAAACATGTGATTTAGAAAGATGTGTACCCTCCTTGATCAAAACGACGTAAAATCAATACTACTACTAGTCGGTAACCACATTCTCAACGTAATTAAGTAGCAGGACATGTCCAGCCTTTCCGATCGACATAAATTTGTTCACCACATTATAACAAAGAGTGGGTTCCATTACACAGCCTTGTGGTACTCGTTCATGATTCATCGATTATCCAAAGCAATTAATGCAGGAACCACATAAAGTGGGAATGAGCAAGAATTCCATTGATAACCTGACACAATGAACATATTAGGAGCCAACCACAAAGCTAAGAGAAGTAATAAATAAAACCACATACAGATTAACTGGCGATGAATCGCCATATTTTTCCCAGAGCACATTTCTTTCTCAGACTGAACTTCAAGGAAACGTAACTACTCCTGGATAAATGTAGATTCTGACGTAAATGCAGCTTCTCTAAGCGTTGCGTAAAAAAATTAAAGGCAACAAAATGATGCCTCTATGAAAAATCAACGACACCATGCTCTGACTTACCACCCTTTCCCTGTTGCTTAGATATAAGTTATAAATCGACGTGGAACAATTATGATTACAATTTAGGTGAAAATAGAGGCAAAGTCAATCAGTACAAATTCTGGTGTATTGAGAGACCTAATCTTAAATCGAGAGGAAACTTCCGCAGCCCCTATGAGAGAATCAAAACATTCGTCACACAGATGAACTAGGTTAAGTTATTGTATTATATGCTTTAAGCATATGACGCCGGATACCCATAGAGATCCTGAAATTAATACTACATTTACTGACACCGAATATTTATTAGGCTCATTCGTAAACCTCACAATATAATGTCCATCCAATTTTTAATTATGCTCCGGATCTCAGGTTGCATAACAACGTTAGAATGCTACAAACAATATGAAATCCGCGAGCAAATACATTGGCTGCATACATCATGGGGTGGCCCGCGCTGAATAAATACGAATGCCATTGTAAAACAGAAACTAGATTGGTATACAGACTTACACAATCGATAGGAAAGAAGTATTATACTTGGGGACAGCAAAAACATGCATCATTTCAATTAATACCATCATCTCGTTTCGGAGGGAAATCTATAAGGTAAGTGAACCCTCGGTCTACGATGCCGCCAACACGTTTCATGCAATGAATATCTCCAGCGCCACCGTAAGAAACGAAAATTCTCCAGGAGTTGAAGAATATATATTATAATGGTATTAAGGCGTAAATTGATATTTTACGGGATAAAAAAATACACAAAATAGTTCACATTGTGCGACACACAGTTTGCACGTAGTACGATAAACATCTACGGTGGTCGCAAAAACATGTTTATAACTAAATATTTTGAAAAGTATTGTTACTTACTGTCATAGTAGTAGCACACCCTCTTCTTACTGTGAGGTTGGGTGGTCATTTTCACAGAAATGACTTCCTACTTAATGCAGCTATGTATAGATAAAACAACAATCAACCGATTCTGCAATAGCGTTGACTCCGACCACTAGGTCCGTCGATTAAATTGGAAAGGCGCAAACATACGATCACATGGGTTCGGGGATGCTACGGAGCGAGTTTCAGCGGAAATGGAGAAAACGACTGAAACCAGCCGCCGTCGATCAACAAACGAAGAACATATTCTGTACGGCAAAGTACAGTATGTGAAAGCCGTCTAGATAAAATTGTTCACGAATGGCTATCATTAGAAAAAATTGGAAAACTATTGTTGGTAAGTGAAGCACCTACTATTTTTAAATTATGTTTTGTCGTTCTATGCATGATAAAATCCTTGCTTTTGCATCAATTTAGGCCGAATGTTGTTACATAAAAATCGACCATTGTAAAATGAATTATCTATTAATGACGGTGTTTATAGTAACTATAGAAGAATAGTGCAGTTATATTATGCTTCGGTGCAGCAAGTGTATTTTCCTCGGAGTGGTTTATGGAATAGCTACGCAAGTTATCTACACCTAAAGAATAGCATATGTATCAGTTGACTACCACCTGCAATGGCTTAAATTTATTTATTACTCATCATGTGGCACCTTTTGTATTCTTATGCCCGTAAAATCGTCTGTTTGTTATATTTTGCTTCGACCCTTTACTATTTATGTTGATTCACTGAATTCGATAACTAATAAGACTCGGAGCTGAAAAATCGATATTTTTCCAGCAAGAAAGATAAACATTTAAAATTTCGATGCTATTGGCCTGGAAATATCATAAGTGCCAAATTAGATTTTCGGAGTTACTTCCCTAGCGAACGTTCGGCATCGTTGCGTTTATGATATTTGGCCCTGCGGTTATGAATATTGGTCCATATTTATTCTGCTGTGTTCACATTGAATGCCTAACGTTTGCATGTTTCAGCTCGACTTGTAAAACATGTTGTATATAAATCGCATGCCTCGTGATTGGTATTATTTTTTTCCAATCGGCAATAGAAAGGTCAGCTGGCAGTATTTATCCGATTACATACTCACGCCGAAATACTTAATAGGTAAATATGCATTTTACCATATTTTTGATTGATGTTCTTCGTTAATTCCCTCAAATTTTTGCCTTCTTGTAAAGAGTTTTCCTTAATTTGCACGGCGTTGCTCTAAAAACGCTTTAACTATCCGTTAAAGTACAAGTGGTAAAACGGAAAGCGTATTAATAGCGATGCAAGTGTTGTTTTAATTTTGAAGGTAACTGACATACATCTTACCATAATTTCATTGTTTTTTTCACGTATTATGTCAATATAGCCTCTTGATTTGTAAACAAAAATTATTTTTCTCTAATACTGATTTGAAGATTTCACTTCATGGGATTTGTAAAGGCAGGAAGAGGTGGAACCTTGAAGCATTGAAAGGGTTGAAAAGGAGAGAATGCCAAGGGTTGGTGGAAAAGAACATAGGTGAAGCAAAGCCTGTGTGAACAATTGAGAGATGATGGGAGGATATTAAGACAGGCATAGTAGGAGCTTCAGAGAAAACAATTGGAACAGTGGAAAAGAGGATGGCTGAGAAGCAGTGGGTTATGGAATAAATGATTGGAAAAATGGAGGAGAGAAGGATGTTGAAAAACATCAACACCTAACTAGGGAAGAGGAAGTACAAGGAATTATATAATAAACTCTGGTGCATGATTATTTGGGCAAAGGAAAACTGGTGGAAGGGACAATGCGAGGAAATGGAAAAGCTACAGAAAGAGGGGGAAGTTGGTGCTTTATACACTTAAGTGAAATTTTTATCGGGCAGTAAGAATGGGCAATTGATACCAAAGGTAAAGGACAAAACAGGGAAGATATTCATCGAACAGGAAGATATCTAGGATAGGTGGAGAGAAGATGAAGAGGAGCTATATGACATTGAGAATAAACATATAAACCTTGGTATAGAGGATGAGAGAACAATATATTAGGACAACCTTGGACGGGAGTTACTGGGCATGTTAGAAAAGCTGTGGGAACCGATAACCTACCTTCTGGACTACTAAAGAATCTCGGTAGCAAAGTGAGACAATCCTTTTTCAAACTTATTCAATAGGATCTACGAGGAAGGAGTATAGCCAGAGGATTTCTTGAAAACAGTATTGATACCTATCCCGAAGAAGAAGAAAGAGTCAAAATGCGAGGAGTACAGAATAATTAGCTTGATATCTCACACAGCAAAAGTTTTGCTTAGAATATTGAATAGAAGGTTAGAGAGTAGGGCTAATTACCAGAGTCCTGCAACCCAAGCCCTATAGAGAAGGGGAGCCCGACAGTACTGGGGACCGACTAACTAATCCCGATAGGATGAAAGCCCGATGCGTAGGATGCGAGTCCTTGAAGTCAAGCCTGGCATTATCTGCAGGAAGGGATTTTGGTCTGATTCAACCATCTAAATCAGTCTGGATGAACTCAAGGAAGAAATCATCGAAGACTACCCCTTTTTGCGTAAGTTATGCGTAGCAAGAGCGTGAACAACATGCATCCTAAAGGCTTATCTAATGAGTAAGCTTTCAACCTGTGCAAGTTATTAGTTAAAAATTCGAGATGGCTAATTTACTTTATACTAATTATGTATAAAGTTCGTGCCGTTTCAAGTGAGAAGTACCGATGTTTCTGCTGTCATATCGCAAAATAGTGGCACACTTTCTGCATTGCACAAATCCTTAGGGCTCGCGAGTTATTTTTCTAACAACACCTCGAAAAGAGGATAGAAGTTGACTCAACTTCCTGCTTGATTCTCTCTTCCAATATCAAATCGCCAGTAGTAAGTTTTTCCTTGATTAACAATAAATTTTGATTTGTGCTTGAACACAGTGTGTAAATTACTTATACAGGTATGCTTTGAAGCTCTAAATGGAGTAGGATCTCCTCTTAATGTAAACGTATCACTTGTGATGTCATGGCCTTCTTTTGAATTAATTATTTACATTCCAAAATTCCAGACCCTTCTTTATTTAAGACCACGATACGTCATCGATCCTCTCTCTGCAGTCTCTTGCACAACAATTACTTCATTCTTTCTTTAAACAACATCTTAACAACCCTTTCCAAGAAATAAGCATTCAACAATTAGCAAAACAGCATTTCTTTTAAAACGTCAATAAAATTATGATTGATAAAGAAAATAAATGGAACAGCCATCAACATAATGAAGGACAACTAAGAATAACGAAGCCTTGATTTTTAACAAAATCAACGTGATCATTTTTTTATTTGGGTATGGCACGACGTTATACGCTCTCAATGCAGCACCATCAACTACTAAGCCACTATGTATTTACATGCTCTGGTGTACATGACAATTTACTTTCTATTTCTATTCTCTTATGCATTCCCCACATGCAGTATTGTGCTTGACGGGCCTAGTTGGGCAATCCCCACATACCCATCCCCGACAGGTGAATTGAGCCGAAACTCCTCCTTAACTTACTACTGGGCCTAGTCGGGTCGGGCTCCATCGGACATGCATTCTGCTGGGTAGGGCCCAGTCAGGTTTATCACTCGTCCGACAGCGTCGGATATCAGTATCAGGCCTGGGTTGCAGGACACTGGTAATTACTATTTAGGCGGTGTCCAGTTTGGGTTCAGGAAGGGGTGGGCAACTCGGGATGCCATTGCGGTAATGCGGACACTTGTACATATAAATATACACTGTGTATAATCAGGATGTTTTTGCTTGCTTTGTGGATTTTGAAAAGGCATTTGACAGCGTAAACTGGGAAAAACTAATGCAGATACTGGGGATAATACAAGTAAATTGATAGATTGGCGTGATAGGAGACTTATCCGAAACTTATTATTTATGGCCCAGAGGGCAGAGATGAGGATGGCTGACGGTGACTCAGGGTGGGCAGTTATGGGTCGCGGGGTAATGCAAGAGTGCCAGTTCTCACCTTTGCTTTTTAGCATCCTTGCTGAGGAAATGGTAAGGGGGGAATAGGAAGGGCTAGATGTGGTAATCAAAGTTGGAGGCCAGCTGAAAAAGTTGATTAGATTTGTGGATGACCGGGTATTGGTCAGTCAATCATCAAAGGGGTTGCAAGCTTTAGTAGTTGCTTTAAAAAAGCTTGATTAAAAAGAATATTGATCATGAGAAAGCCAAAGTAATGAGATTCTCTTGGACGAAGAAAGCGAGGCTGGTCATAAAAGTAGGAGGACACAAAATGGAGCAAGTTGAACAATTTAATTATTTGGGTAGTAAGCTAGGAGACTTAAATGGGCTACAGGAGTTCGAAATGTGGGTGTGGTGGAGGTGGAGAAGGTGCAGTGGACGGAAAGGAAGACAAATGAGGAAGTGCTGGACCTATTTGGTGAGGAGAAGAAGCTTCTATATTAGATTAGGGGAAGGCAGGGTTGGTGGCTGGAAGCGGTAATGAAGGCTGTGATAGAGGGAAGGATGTTGGGCAAGCAGGGAAGGGGAAGAAAGAGAATAGGTTTAATGGATTGGATGATGAAAGGTAGGACTTATGTTGAGATGAATATAGAAATGCTAGAGGTAGATAGGGTACGGCACGTGTAAGAGTCTGTTGGATTTCACATTATCATGGGAAATGGAAGAGTTGACCAAGTTTTATATGGTGTTGATCTGAAGAGTGCAAGTATAGCAATGCCTACGTGTCCTGAAAAAAGTCATAGATAACCAACCTCTGTGAAACTCAGCTGACTGTACACGATTGAGGTGCAAACTACTTCATTGTAGTTTATTTTTTGTGGTATTACCTTTTCCACACCGCTGCTTCAACCTCCTTGAAGTTCACTACTTTTAAATATTAAAATGTCAAAACTTTATTTGGAGATACATAATTATTGGAAGTGAGCATGTTGAGGAAGTTGAGGGAAAGTTATCCTTGTTGCACATAACTTGGAATAGTGCTGTCTTATATTTTGTGCTCTGTAAATGCATAGAGATTTTGGTTGCCAGGAGCATGAGAGCAGGGAAGGAGAACTGTCTTCATGACAATCAGGTTTGGCCTGAACACAAGCCAACCGCACAAAGAAGCATTTGTAGTAATGAGATGCACAAAATTTTACCTTGATTGGTTGATCCCTTTGGGTGTAATTCTGTGATGAACATCAAAGCAGATATTCCGATTTATGATATTATGAAAGATTATTATATTGAAGCTATGCACAAAGTGTATCTAGTGCTATTTGATTCTACCACTGAGTATGCTTACTCTATGATTGTACTTAGGTACTAAAATTATGACAACCACTCTTCAATAACTCCTTTTTCACATATTGAGATTTTCCATCATACGGTCATTATGTCTTACTACTCCCTAGTCAAAATTGCTTGATGAAACTTACCTTTACTTGCACTGTCATTGAAAGTGAAATGACTAAATGGTTTGGAACAGGGAGTTATTTTCTCTGTTATTTGTTGGAGTAATGTTAAATGTAAAGGTGTATTTTTTGTCCTTACACATTTCATAGCATGATGGATGGGTGCTTATCAATTGCATTTTTCATTCAATAAAAATAATGGTAGCAGTGCTTGGTACTCTGGGAGTTTTAAAGTTTCGGAAATATCAAAGAGTGTTGTGGGATTAAATAGAAAAAATTAATAAATCTTTACCCTATGTTGAATAGTGTGCATTACTGTCACAATCTGCTTTTGTGGGATGTCTTATTCACTTCAGAAAGTATAACCCTGGATCAGTAATGAATCTAGAAAAAATAGGGAAATTGTGCTTATCAGCCATTGTAAGCAAATTAACCTCTACCAATTTGATTCATGCTGTGCTTATGATATGATTAATTATTAGAAACAGCTGTTCCATCGAGGGATTGCATCTGGTATTCCATCCTTGGTCTTCCTCTGTAATTCTTCCCGTTAAAATCTCTTTCCAATGCTGTTATCAATAGGCTGTTGTGTTGCTGGACGTGTCCCATTAGTTTGCTCGTTCTAATTTGAGTTTTCATCATTTGTTTTATTTAAAACTTGCACTGTCTCAAAAATGTACCTGCTATTGCATAGGTATGACGTCATAAACCTTTCTTTTCTCCCTCAATGTTTGGACTTCAAACTACATATGGGTCATTTCATGTCAAAAAACGAGACCATGACTCGACCATCTCTGATTTCCGCAATAATTGGTACATATGTTTCCTGTTCGTGTATTAGTATATGTGCGAAATCGTTTTCCCAAATATCGAGAGTTATAGCTCTGTTCATTTTTAGATTTTCACAATGAAGCCCTTTAACTTTAGGGCTATATTTCTTGATCTAATTATGATAAACATCTCCAAAATTAGATCAAAATGTATAACATTTTTTTGAAATATTTCAAAACATTTAAACATTTGAACCTGATTTGCAAAAAATACGTACCCCCTCGATTTTGCTAGTTTTTTTTTATGGATCAAAGGGCTGTGTGTGTCCGCTACCAATTGGTGAAATCAGAATAATGCGCAATCAATTAATCACCGCGTAAGAAATTCCGAAAGAATCGCGTGGAATGTATGGAGCGCCGCATCTGTTTTCAGGTTGCTCAGCGCTGCTGCCTTCCGAGAATAGGGGAGGGTAAGGGAGAAGGGGTTGAAACTATAAATCTGAATAAAAACGTGCTGAGTAAAAACTTACTGAGTAAAATATTCTGAAAGGCATGTGTGAAGTGTACCGGGTGCCGAAGAGTAACGGTGAAATCACCTCCTACGGGATATCTTCCTCGTAGATTTGGCAGTTGTTACTTCAGCGACCTACACTGTGATTGCAGGGGTAAAGAAAATATTAAAAGTGAATTGCTCATTGAACTACAACCATGGCTGCTTCTCTTCCAATTCTTGTTCCATGCTGGTTAGGGATCATTAAGATAGGAGTGGGCAGTCGCCTCTGGGAAGCTGCAGACTCAGCTAGCTGTCCAAGCTCATCTCTGAATCATTAAGAATACTGTGCTGTATAATGTATTCAAATGGTGATGGTTACAAATGGCATAATTAAAGAAGAGTGACATTGCCTGTAAGGAGCTGGAGATATGGAATTCTTGGAGGCTACCATTGATGACCAATCAGGTTGATACAAGGGGGTTGCATGGGGACGCCGAGTGATCTACATGTACGAAGTCCCGTGCAAGCCACCACTAGGGTGTGTGGCACGGAATCACGCCGTACCTCGCCCGTTCCCCCGGCCGCTAGGCGCAGACCAAAGAGCAGTTAGGAGAACAGTGCGCAGTCCAACCAGAAACTGGGACAGTGATACGTAAATGAACATGCAGAACAATGCTATAGACACATCTAGTGGTTAATATTACTAATACTGTTAATTTATGAATGCTACGAGATGCTACTTCATGCAGGGAACAAAATAAAATAATGCCGGACATAGCAAGCGGAGTGAAGTGTTAGTAATGATGTTATGTTATTAAACACGAGTGAAAATAGTACTCAACGTATTAGGGTGGGAGTTTCATATGATTGATCTATCGCAACTATTATAATCCCTTATTGGACATGGGGAAAAAAACTGTCTGCTCCGAACTTGCGCAAAAGATTTAACCGGTGTTTCTCCCTTCGATCAGTTAGAGATTCCAACCCTAATTCCTTCAACAATTCGGTAACACTGCCAAGTTTATCGTAACAACTTTTCACAAATCTTGTTGCTCTCCGTTGTATTCGATCTATTTCAGATATTAGTCCTACTTTGTAAGGTGATCATCGTCGTAAGGTCGTTGGATCCATTCAAAGCTATATATTCTATGATAAAAAATTTCCAAAATATTCTCTTCAGGTCATCACTTCCCCATTTACCATATCCTACTCATAAATTCTATTACTCCTCTTGACGTATTTTATGCCCACCTTCGTTTCCACTTACATTCTATATTTTATTCAATCATATATATTATTACTGGAAGGACCTTTTCTGTCATTCCGTATATGCTCCGTTAATACTGCACCTACAGTGATAAATGAGGTATCATTTTAAACGTTAAATCACCGGCTTCTGACGAAAAATACAATCTCAATCTCAAATTTCACTATTTACCCATTTATTTGACTTAAAAGTTTCGATAAACTCTCTTGCCTGTATTGTATTCATATGTTTTGTATATTTTTGCAAGAAAACAAGTATAAAGAAAGTACTTTATGATACATCTTCTTCTCTATTTAAAACCCAATTACACCGTTTCCTTAACATACTTACTCCTTCATAGCGTGAAAGTGCGAAATTTCCGCACGGGTTACCTAGTTAGATATATCATGCCTCCTCCCTTTCGGAAGTCAAAAGTGGTGTTTTACTTCGACGTTCCTTTTACTTTGACGAATGGCGTTCAACCCATTTGATGACAATATTCCCTTCTCCTATGGCCTATAGCCCCAAAATGTACTTGCTTCGCCCATTTTGGAAATGGGATTTTGGGTGATTATATTAATTATCATAACCCCCATTTATACCGAGCAATTCTACGAGAAATTCTGCGGGGATATATTCTCTACCGATTATCTTGTTCCCCAGCGTCTTTTTTTTATATCTCACAACAAATCTGTGTTCCTTTGGCAACTCATCCCCGTCCTTGTAGGTGAACGCCATACATTTCGCTTCCAAAAACTCGGGAATAAACAATGGCCGTAGCCATCGCCTGCCATAAACGCCCTACGGTGATGTATACGTTTTGAACTTTGCGATATATTTAATTTTTTTACTGAATTTACCCACAAGAAGTCTCTCCACTTGGTTGCCCTATTTATATTGATTGCGCAATGAGAAAAAAGGCCCTTATCGAATTCAGAAGGTGCCGAATTCGATTTGGCGGATTCGAAAATTTGATTTGGTGAAACGATTTACGATTTTTCGTTATTCTCGGAACTATCCTTGAATCACCCTTTTATATCTTCGTTTTCCATGAACGGCTATAAATGAAGGCGAAGATAACCAAATTCGATCGAATACAGTTGAGTTAAAATATTCCCTTTGTATGATCGGTTAGTCAGTAGTTTTTCACTCTGAGATAATGTAATTTCACGACTAATTTCGATGGTGTTGTATCATTTTGAGGGGAAGTGACTTCACTTAAAAAACATGGAAAACCACGGAAACTAATCGTAAAGTTTAATCAATCTAAGTGGGAAATTGATAACGCTTAATTCATCATTACGGGATAGTTCCACCTCGACGGGACCTCTCTTGTATTCGCATCGGTCATTCGCGTGAATACTTAAAAGTAGGCGATTCGCACCAATTTAGTAACAATGGTTTTTAATCAATTCTTTGCTTTGTTTTAGTTTTTTCTAATGGTGTTTGCTAATCCTTTCCGTGTTGTTACTATTAAATAGCACTATTCCACACAAAAAACTTAGTCTAAAACGCAGTCGCCTGATGATGGCCAAGTAAGCTGAAACGATTTGTGGCGATAGTTCATTATTCGTGGAAAACAGCCATTTAATTTTAATTACATGGTAAACTTCCACTGTCTCTCGCCTGGGAGTGTCAATTTTGTATTAATTTTTTCCGTCTATAATTTTTGTGCCACTCTTTTCCGTAATGGTGGTTGCGGGTGGCTTGCGTCTTCGGGGCAGTAATTGATTCGGCGTGGAGAATACGTCGTGGGGAATCCCGCATTTTGAGGACGACGATTTCCTCGTATTGGGGGTTACCCGTGTGCATTTCGAGAAACATCCATCCATTTCTCAGTCCGAATCTCAATTCTCTTGGGCACTGGATGATGCGGCTGCGTACTATTATTATTTTTTTAGCCCTTCAGAGACGATACCTCTATGTCTATGAGGAACTGGGCAAATTTTCGTACATGCTTCTTTAATTCCTTATTTAATGTTTCGGAATCCCTTGACATACTGTCTATGGCGCATAACGTGTGGTGTATCGACTTTGTGTTTCTCTGAACGAAGAACGAACGGCATTGGTGGTATGTGGTTACCGATGCTTTGCATTATATGCTCTTGCAAAGAATTGTATCTCCGAAGATACACTTTTTTTCTAGCACCTCTCATGTCACTATGGATCACATACGAAGGCACAAAGTTAATTCAAAAAGTTTCAGAACTGGTTGAACTACGCGACTTTCTGTCGTCATAGCATTTGTCGGAGTTGTGCATTTGGTGACAATGTTTTGGAGAAATCCTCAAGAGTTACCTCCTATTCAGACATTGCTGTTTTTCCTGAAGTTGATGTAGAGCTGCAGCTGTTATTATAAAAGCATGTTTTCGTACGGAGGCTTTTCCACGGTGCGTAACGGCATAGACTGTATTGGGTGTTCACCGTGTCGTTGTTTTGTTAGACAAGTTTCACCTGCTTTCCAGCAGGCGTGTGTGTTCAGAGGCCCTAGTTTGTTACTAGGCTTAGATGGGAGAGATAGTTATCTCCCGAAATTTTCTCTCGTCCCAAGTCTGTAACTAGGGAGAAAAAACTCAGCCGCCCGATCCGGAAGGAAAAATGTGAAGGAAAGGAAAATTCTGAAGCCAAAGATGATCATTGGACGTATTTCAGTGATCAACTTTTGAAAACCAATGAAACCAACTGTACATACTCTTTCACACAGGCGGGAGCACTTTGATTGGTCTGCTTTTTTTTTCGGACACTCTGAAGACGAATATTTGCGATATGGCTTCATTTCCCCTAGGCAATGCTAAGTATGTACCGTTCAGATAGTTAATACCAATTGTACTCTCGAGTTTCCGCTAGTTTTCCCTTGTTTAAATAACTACGATATATTATTGAATCATCTCTGCAGAGGCTAAGTATCAAACTGGCTGGGCAAACTTAATTGGAAAATTTTGCATTTGTTGAAACATCGATACATGGATATTAAACTGAATATCTATCTAATATGCAATGAGATTAAAGAGCGCATTTATTTAATGGGTTACTTATATGATAAATGGATTTTTGAGAATATTGAAAACGAAGTCGTCGGTTGAACGGCGTTTCACTGGCGTTAATCAGCTTAACCACTCGACAACATAAGTCAATTTTACAAGATATTTTAAAAGTAGCATTCTGAGTTAGAGTAAACGACAAACATGCCACACAATTTGCATGAAATATCCAATGCCTGGACTCGGTAACTATAACACGTAACGCACACCGCTTTTTCAAAAGGATATGCCGATGGTTTTCACTTAAATTTTCAGTATTACACATCACAATAGTAAAACTCCGTAGGTAAAAATATCCGAAAAATATCAAACACTAAGGGTGAGTTCCTTTAAACGCGGGGAAACGTTTCAGCGTAATCTGATCATGCATTGAGTGTATACCTATGCTCAAGTCGTTCTAGTCTATACAGTATTAGTACAGTAAGATTATATCAGCATCGCAAACACATAATTTGCGGCGTTAAACCTTAAGTTTTAGTTAAATCAAAATACGCTTGGAAAATAAGCGTAACAAGAGCAGCTACAAAAATGCCTTCGCTTTGTCTGTGGAGCAAGTTAACAGATGACTTCTTACCCTTGTATCAGTGGTGTAAATAACATATGAGAAGCAGCCTCATCTACGGATGAATTAGAGTATACCTACCCAAGGGCGCGTTCCGAAATTCACTGACTGTGCTGCCTTGAAACTTCGGAACTGTCGGCAGTGGCTTGAAATTCAATATGGCCGAATTGCGTGGTTATAAGCGATCTTTCAATGCGTTAATTTTTAATGCTAATCCTTATGACATTGATAAAGAGCATTCCAATTAAATGCTAATGTTCCTTGCCTTGCTACTTAATGCTACTTCATACTAATTGGTTACTTTCTCTGACGAAAATAAAATGAATTCGCGTCAGCTACCCGATCATGGAGAAAAACCCTTTTTTACTAAACAAATCTCCGTTATAATTAACATTATCGAATTTATAATAAGCATTTTTAATCTTGGGCTTATAAACAAGTCTTCGAATATATTTTTCAAGCCCTGGATTTTCTTAATGGCCGTATTATACCAAGCGTTTCCAAGAGTGGTATCGAAAATTAGGTAAATATACGGGTTGTTGAGGGTTGCATCGCAGAATATTTTCACTGTCAATTAGATTTATGCAACAAATTACGTTTCCCGACTCTGAGATGAGGGTTGAAGGTAAGTTTACTGTCGAAGGTAACGCCGAAGTCCTTATGCAAGGTGGTGACAGGGATCGTTTTGCCGGATATTTGATATTGGGGTTAGTGTCGACTGAGCGGGGCCACATCTCAGGTACTCGGACTCTGGGTCACAGGTAGCCGGTGTGTGGGTCGACCCTTGCTCGCGAAGGGATAATCCTCGCTCGTGGTGAGACCTCGCTCAGCCTAGGGTTCCCTCACTGCCCCGGCCCCCGCAGCGGGAGGGGAGCCGCACAAAACTAACCGTGTGCAGTACATTTAAATGTTTATAAACTTTAACAGTTTCCTTAAATTTATCTTTTTCATCGTGTCAATCGTCCGAAGACGTTTGCGAGCATCTTTTGATCGACTTTCTACGGTGAAAATTAAGGTTTTCCATGCTGCCTTAGGAAATATGACGATGAGACGTGGCAACGCTGCTTGCATGTGGCAGGATTTTGCGGGATTTCCCACAGTTTTTGAGAGTTATTGCTAGCGTTTATGGCAGGGAAATGCAAGGAAATGATGCAGAAGAGTCTTATGCATGTAATAAAATACGGTGTACAATATTTTACATTTTATACTGAGCATTAGAGAAGCAAATTAGCTTGAGTATCTTTTTCCACGTGTAAGAAAAGGTCTTCTATGCGGGAAGGGAGGTTTTCAGGTTCATTTATGAAACGTCTTCGGACGATTGACACGATGAAAAAGATAAATTTAAGGAAACTGTTTAAGTTTATAAACATTTAAATGTACTGCACACGGTTAGTTTTGTGCGGCTCCCCTCCCGCTGCGGGGGCCGGGGCAGTGAGGGGACCCTAGGCTGAGCGAGGTCTCACCACGAGCGAGGATTATCCCTTCGCGAGCAAGGGTCGACCCACACACCGGCTACCTGTGACCCAGAGTCCGAGTACCTGAGATGTGGCCCCGCTCAGTCGACACTAACCCTATTTTCACCTAGTAGGTATATTATATGTAAATACATATTTTTGATGATTTTTTTCTTCAGACTAGTGATATGTTTGTTAAATTCTTAAAGCTTACCAAATTATAAATATATATTTTTTTGACCTCACCGGTCGTTCGGCGGCCTACCAAGACGTCGCCCGCGACTCATAATTTGGGAACCATCAGTCTGAAACGCCAACAATGCAGTTTCAATGGTACCAGTCTGCAGACGTGCAGTGAATGAATCATTATTTCTATCTCCATAGAATCTAATTTAGTGACGGTACCTTAATGTTCACCTTATGGAGTGCTAGAGGCGGTTTTGATCTGTCTATACTTAGTAATTCATGGACTATCGTATGTAATGGCGGACATTCTTTTTTTTAGGTATTCACTAGTAAGCCGTGAAGCACGAAGGACTCCTTGCGAGAGAGGATGTTGTTATCCCCCCCCCCCCCTCATCCGGGGTCGGATGAGAGGAGTCGCAATAGGAGTTCACGGTTGGCTCACGTGCGAAACTATCGAAGTGGAAAATACATCACGATAAGCTCCCGCACCTTGGCGTGACGTCACGAAAATTCAGGGGAAAACGGAGTATCGGAAGTTAAAATTCTTGAGCCGCAGTTGAACTTCCTGTCCTCGAATTAATAATCTATTCGCGGGGTAAACGTTGGGTTTTATTTTGGTCGAGTCAAGTCGAAAAACTTCTGAGAAGGTCTATTTTAACAGACTACTTTTCGTCACTTCCGTTGATTAACGTAGTTTTTGACAAAAAATGAAGTAGCTAAGTTTTGGCGGAGAATTCGTGGCTGAGAAGCAGTTTGGTTGTGAGTTAATTTTTTTCCTAATTGAAGTCCTGAGATCCTGAAATATGACGGGAATTTTAAGGTTGGAGATAACATTTAGAAAGTTTTGAGGTCTCGGATAAGTATGGGTAGTATATTCTTAAAACATATTTGTGAAAATTCTTTCATGCAAAAGGTCTTCTCTTTGAGCTTTTGTGTGTTGTGAATCGGAAATAAGTTGTACTTACATTTTTATTTTCGTTATTTTGTAAAGTACACAAGAGATGATGGTTGGTACCACACCGATGGCACTATCCTACCTCAAGGGCTAGGGATCGAACTTAACCCTTTCGCTACGAACGTCGGAAATATACGACAGTAGATTTCCTGACCAGGAAAACGAACGTCGAAAATATGTGACGGAGATTTTCCTACGTAAACGAACGAACGTCGCATATTTGCGACGCTATGCTTTCTGGCGCTTGGAGGTACATAGCTTCTACGTTTCGGGACCCAACGCAGCGGGGGTCAGGCAGTTCCCTCGGAATCCGGAAGCAGGTACCTGGACTCTTCCTCGCATTAGCACTCTCTATGCGGCAAGGGGCCGCGGTCGTATGATTGTTTGTTCAGTGATTTTGCTAAATAAATATTTGTTGCTTTGGCAAAAAATATAGTCAGAATTGAACTCCTTGTTTTATGGTGAGTGTTTACAATTTTTCAGCGTAATTCTACCATCAACATTAACTGGTATTTTGATTTCAAGATATGAACCAAGAAGTTTTGCATTGGAATTGGGTTATACAATAAATCCGTTCATATTGATGATAGAATTTTGTTTAAAATTTGTAAATGCACATTAAAGAAGGAGGAATTCACTCCAAAGTCTACAATTTGAGAGCAAGTGACAAGTATACATGTAGTAAAACCAATAAATTAATAATTAGTTGACCGCAAATTCATGCCGCAGAGAAGCTTGTAAATCTGCGAAGGGTGGAGCATAATTGCCCCCAAAGTCCGAGCTAATGGCGAGGTCCCCGCTAAGAGGGGTCAAAAAAGATAGGAGCTGAGTGTGAGTGTATACCTGCGAGAACTTTCTCCACGGATACCTTACAAAAATGGTCCTTGCAGAGAGGAATGAAGAGTATCTTGGTACTCAGTTCATAAGACATGCATAGGAGAGAATTCCGCCGTCTCGAAAGGGTTAACCTTACAACCTTTCTCAACCTTACATTTTTTTAGTAAACGCACGGCAGTACGTACTTTTTACTGAAGAAATCATATACTAACACTATGTCAATAAAGTGGGAGGGATACATATAAATGAGTCGGATGAAGTAAACCTGGAAATCACCGTAACTTCAGACCTAGCATGGGACAAAAACACATACGAAACATTTGCGTCGCCATAGCACTTTCCACACAAATGGCTAACGACTCGCCAAAGACATAGGGTCTATACATAAATGACGAAACGTCCTGTTTTTCTCCGTTTCTTATCCTTCTTCCTGACCCCACTTCTCACGATATCATGCTCCGTGGACCGTTATCCTAATAATTGCACCCCAGACGATATGTTAAATTTTATGTAGTGTTTGTTGCTATTTTTTCACTGTAGAAATTAATATCGCGTCAGGGGACGTAGAAAGTCGTGGTGACGACGATACCAAGTTACTTAGAATGTATTTATGTGAAATGCAAGGGTTTAGTAACTAATTATTTTTGTAAAATCCTACATTGAATGATTGCTCCTAAATTGTAATTATTATTGCATTGGATTTTTCTACGTTCCTAAAGAATCAGGCGTGCGACCTCAAGAGTACCTACCTATATGTTATATTGGGGGGATGCCAAAATGTCTGGGTTACCTATACGCTACAAAAAAATGAGGAAGTAAAAGGTGGACGTTCCACATTTAGTTGGTAGTTTAGCTATACTTGAGATTCGATCCCAATTTAAATATCCTTCAGGCTGGAGGTGCGATGTTGCGAATAGTAGTGGGGAAATTATTTACTTATAGTGCATTGCAGTGTAGTAATTGCACATCTAGGAATCTTCCAAAATTCAAATATTAGTCCCTGAAATAACTTACTTGAATTTAGCGCGGTGTTGGAGATTGTTGCTCGTGTGGTGCAGAATTGTGCATACGGAGCGAGAATTTGGCAACAGCGTCCTCCGCAATGCTCGTACTGTTAAATACAATTTGAACGCTCTATAGCTGGGGTTCTCGGCAAACTATAGTGTGCCGCGAAAACAAATATAAGGTAGGTACATACAAAATCACAAAAACAGGCTTGTGTATTCAATATTCAAATAGTGTTATTTACTAATCTTAGAAAACTGAAAATACATCCAATAGAACTAGTGTTTGGGAGTAATCGACGTGTTTCTCGAGAGTTCCATTGGTTCGCTCACCCTCCGTTAAGGTTTCTGATCTTGCGGGACTGTTCCCTAGCGTTCGAAATTCCTCTGAAGCAGGCATGGTTGCTTCTTCATTAGGGATGTGCCGCTGTATTCCGTACGGCGAAATAGTGTTCCGCGAACAAAAAGAAAGTTTGAAAACCCCTGCTCTGTAGTAATAAGCATGTAGTAAGTGATGAGCGATTTTATGCTTTATCGACGAATGTTTTATGTTAACTCTTACCGAGCTACCCACCAGGTGATGTTCTCCATGCCTAAAATATAGATATGTATTTGAAGTTCAAAAGGAAATCCGGCATGAGGGTCTTTCTTTAAATTCCTGGCCTTATAGAGTGTGTCCGAAGAGCGACATAATTTATCGACCGATTTGTAAGATTCTATTCTTTCCTCAATTATAGCATTGTTTCCGTCAACTCCCCCTCCCCATTTCCCAATTTGTCACACTCCGAAGTTATGTACAGCTGTTTGAATAACGATAGTTCGGCACGTAGAAATAAAGTTCGGCACGTCAAAAATGGACCTACCGTTCATTTGATATCATTCTAGTGATGGAAAAAAATACCAGTGTCTTTGCATGGCTCGGGAATGCACTAAGCACATCTCGGCCTGCCTTCCTTGGCGTTCATATAATTGTACATGCCGCCAAACCTGCGAAGCTATGAAGTAAGAAAGCACTTCATTAAAAACATGAATGGGGCTTGCTTTTATACGGCGGTGAAGCTTTGACCAAAAAAGTCACCGGAACGAAGAAGATAAGAAGGAATGGGTATGTGATGTTATCGAAGTATGATGAAGGTGAAATGGACGACAGAATCACGATTGAAGAAGTCCTTCGAAGATTTGGGAAGAAAATATACTAATGACATATGAGGAGTAGGAGACCAGCTTATTCGACATATTATGAGACGTTTCAGCTTCTTGGAATCAGTAATGGAAGGAATGGGCAGAATTGCTGAGGAGGATCAAGGATAGAATGAGCATATCATGTCTAATTAGGAGGGATGTTAAAACGAAGAGTTATGGAGGATTTAAGCGATTGGCTAATAGATGAGTGCGAAGCTGGAGAATTACAATCTGCGGATATTTGATAATTGCTGTTGATGACGAATTGTTTGTTTTACTAATACACGTTTGAGAGATTCTCTGGTTAAATTTTCCTTCTTTAATTATTTATACAAGTCGAGTCTTTTTTTATCATGATCATGTCTTTATCGCGTCTGTTTTGTTTAGTCTGGTGTCATTTTGTTAAATGTAATGTTTTTTTCTTCTTGTTTTCTTTCAGCGAGAGGATAATTTAGACCTGGTAATAGTGCGTCGGCACCCAAAATGAAATTGTTACAACTTGAATACGTTACTGCAATCAGTCGGCAGTGATGTTCGGCTCTTAATGGTATCTCACCAGCCTTAAAGTTCCTCGATAAAAGTTAATGTTAATTTTATATATTTAACTTTTATTTCTTCGATGACGCAACAAGCTTTTTGAGTACATATAATTACAGTAGATTCCGGTTAATTGGGACACATCGGGACCGGTGTACTTTGTCCCAATTAAGCGGCTGTCCCGTTTATCCGAAGTATCCCGTAAATATGTTTAAGTAAGCGTTGAAATGAAAGTCAGAAAGATAAATGACAATTGAAACGCAAAATGTTTAATTGCATAGTATTTAAACAATAAATTAATAAGCAAACATACATTATAAACATTTTTGGAAACCTTGTGTCATAAAAAAATCTCTTGGCATCGATCAACTTCGGATAAATTCCCTTTACGAAATCCTGCAAAAGAAGGATTTGTGATTAGATATAGAATTAACGATGGAATATTAGAAAAGAATAATTGATGATCTAAAGCTTCATTTGCATAGAAACCAGGGAGTATTTATTTAATTTGTAGCTCCTAGTTGAAGGAATTAGTCCAGGGTGTTCTTCTTCATTCTCTTCACTCTCGTCGCGCATACAAGGTCGGAACAGGCATCTGAGGACGATATCGGACTTCCTTCGTTGCCCTCTTGCATGAAGTAGCGTCACAACCCATCAATAAATTACCTGACATCTGCAGAAGTCACTCGGCTACACTGAGATACGTCTTCATCTCCATCAGTCTCCTCGTCTTCAACCAAACCTTGTTGTCTCGCTAGTATAGTTTCCACTATATCATCTTTGCTGCTATCATTGTTGTCATAACAGTCCACATTGGAGTCGATCCTTTCAAACTCCTTAAAGTTCTTTACTTGACGCAGCTCGGAAGCACATTCATTTTTACTTTCACATTCAATTTCTTCCGATATTTCTGCACTTGAGTGCTTAAAACCTCAATGAATGAAACAATTTCTAACCGTTTTACTAGTGACTTCTCGCCTGCTATCTGCCAAAAACGTACTGCTTGCAGGACGTTTACCTTTGAGCTCAATTCCTTGGCAGATGAAGACGATGTCAGAAGATTATCTTCCATTGATGCTAGAATTGATTGATCAACGAATTTTGCGCGGTATATTGTTTTCAAATTTTTGATGATCCCATGTCTATTATTTGGATAAGAGATGTTGTGTTGGCTGGTAAAATTTCCAGACAGAAAAATTCCATGTTTTTTAAGACGTTGGAGCAATTAGGGTGTGCCGTACAATCCAGAATAAAAATCACTTTCCTCGATTTCCGCGCTAGTTCCTTATCCCAACTGCTTAACTAATGACTGAAGAGGCCTGCAATCATCAACGCATTTTTATTGGCGTAATATTCCACCGGTAAGCTGTTCATTCAAAACCTCTTAAAGCAGCGAGGGTTAGTACTTTTTCCAATCACCAAAAGTTTCCTTTTATCACTTACCGACATGTTTGAGCAGCACCAAACAGTAATCCGTTCCATCGCTTCTTTAGACCCACTTAGGGTAAAGGTGAGATTTTGGTTTCGATAGGTCAGTTGAAAGTGGTTGAAAATCGTGTTAACGCTGGCGAGACGAAAGCTCACCTTTACCCCACTCAGTTCCACATAACTGTAGCAAAGAAAGCCATTAGGTGGCTCGGTAATACAGGCCGGTTTCGTCGGCGTTGTACACATCATCTGCACAGAATTACTGAAGTAGGGTGTGTAGCCTCTTAAATCTCCATTTCTCTGCACATACAGAATCAGCACTATGTTTTTCTCCGTGAGCATTTTTGAATTTTATTTCGTTTCTACTCTTCCGTCTAGATAGCCAACCATCTCTTGATTTGAAATCAGTATGGCCAAGCTTCAAAGCTAATTCCTCCGACTTATTTTTTACATAGGTCCACTGAAACTAACTCCTCGTCCACTAACAATGGAAACCCATTGATTAAAAGCGTCCTCGGCATCAGGATCCTTACCTTGGCGTTGGCGTTTTTGGGTAGCACCTTGTTTCCTTTTACTGACTGCTCCAATCTTCTCTAAGTTTATCCTGCTGCTGTATTAATCGGGCTATCGTTGATTTTGGCACTCTTGTTATCTCCGCCAAACAACGAAGACCGGTTTGTGGTAGATGGTCCTTAATTCGGTCCAGTATTGTAATTTTTGCAGTCAGTGAAAAATCCTTACGCTGCGTGTTAACCTGAATAAAGAACTTTTTCGGGAGAAATTTTGGGAAATGAGGAGGAATCACCTCCACCCTTCTTTCCTCAAAACATTTTATCTTATGACATATCGTCTACAGCCTAACCTTCACCTTAATGGTATAATACGCTAATGAAGCCAAGTTATCTACCTACACAGTATGCACCTCCGTGACCACAAATTCTAAATCCACTTCTAGCTGGAATACCTGAGGACGAAGGTGAGTGTACAAACAGTGAAGCATTAATTAAAAGCGCTTTCATGACTGACTTCGTTTAGCGACGGTAAATGAGACAGTAAAGGTTGCAATAGATTCCCTCATTGGAGATTGGTTCAAATGCATAGGGAAAATGTACCAAATGATTTACAAGAGCTTAAAAATTTGTATTTCTTCAAGGGAGTAGGAGGCAAATACAGCCGATGCATGGCCCGATTAAGCGGCTTCCTGTCCCAATTAACCGGAGAAAACTCAGGGACTTTCTTCAATTGGGTTCTGTTCTTGATGATTTGTCCCGAATAAGCGGCTGTCCCAAATAACCGGTGTCCCGATTAATCGGAATCTACTGTATTAGCAAAAATGGATTTTTTTCTCTCGTTTTCCAGGCGGTTAAAAAATCCAATTGCCAAGGAATGCAGGTAACTCCTCTGTGCCTGTCTTCCTTGGAGTTCATTTAATGTTAGATTTAATACCACCAAATAAGTGCTACGTACGTAACATATACGTACGTTATCTAGGCTTCAGGCAGCCTCTTCGTAGATCGACTACGCCCACATCCATTACACGATCCCAAGCTTAGCCATGACAGCTGATTTCCGGTGGGGATTAGAATAGGAAAGGATTTCAGTATTGTTCAAGCCGAAATCCGCGCGGCAGTCCTTTGGATGTGCTTAAAAATAAAATGCTTCTTATCGCTCCAATGAACGCAAGCTAAGGAGAATAAGTATTCGACGCGGGCTTCGGAAGTACGGAAATCGCATTTCCCGGACGTGATGATCCAGGGTGGCGAAGAGGATATTGTGTGAATTGAAATTTACCCGGAAAAAGTGGTTGGAAATCCACAGTTGAGTTTTTATTTTCATCAAGCAAAGCAGTGCATTGAGTGTTGGCAACCAAATTAACTGCATTTTGACGAGTGGGGTTTTTTATTGAACTTTCCCAAGTGCATTCATTTAAACCCGTGTTGCTTCTGCCATTAAAAATTGGCCGTTGCTAAAGGGGCCCTTTCCTTGCGATTATTGGCGTGATGCTGCCTTATGGTGCTCCTAATTGACTGCTTGGAATGATCTGGTGTTTTGGATAACCAAGCCCCTACGTTCTAAGCAGAAGGATTGTTTGCGGACTACAGATATTCATGTACCGCCTTTCGGACCGGGTCCTCATCTACATCTACATCTACAAAATACCCTGCAAGCCACCTCAGGGGTGTGTGGCAGGGGGTGAGTAATCACCAACATGCATTACACTATACCCTAAAGTTAGTGTAACTACGGCTAATTTTGCATTAGCATAAATCGCTAATGCTTGTCACGAGGCGAAGCCTCACAAGCATGCAACACTACACTACAGATGTCATCAAAATGGAGAGTGACCGTCAATATACATGCATTCTACAACTACACAGATGGACAGGGACACAAGACCCATGTAGAAAACATGCAAGGCGTGCTGTTAGTATGTGCTAGGTAACAGATAAGGATTCAAGTATTAGGAGTACTACTACTACTAAGAGCTACACTACCTAACGACAAACCTAGATAAAAGTCTCATGGCAGCTATTATGGTCCCTTATCGTTCGTGGGAAAAATGACATCTTAAATCTATCCGTTCTGCAGTCTAGTTCCCTAATTTTATTCTCATGATCTGATCTACCGTAGTATGTCGGATTTCGTAAAATATTGTCAACGTCGTCAGAGAATAGACCGGTTTGGAACTTACATAATAGATTGAGTCTAAATTTTAATCGACGGTCTGAAAGCTTTTCCCATCCCAGTTGCTGCAAAAGGTCAGTAACACTAACGAGATTATCATAACGGCCTTTAACATATCTTGCCCATCTTCGCTGGTGCGTCATCATGGTGCGTTGAACGTATTATTAAATGTGCGATTGTGCATTGATGCATTATTACGTGTGAACCCAATGTGTACCAATCTCAGGTAGAATAGCTTCTCTACTTTACCTGCAAGCAAAACCACTAAACAGTGCTTCCGGTGTTCTTAAAAATCATGGCTGTGGTTTATTTCGTGACAAGCATGTAGTTTGAAGGGGAAAACTTGCGTGTATGTTTGACCCAATATTAAGGGAGATCTGTATTGCATCTTAGACTCTTGTTGTGAGCCATGGAGGCGTGGATATGTGAATTTCATAGATCCTAGGGTAGGATTGTTACAATAGCCGTCATGGACAAATGAAATGTTAGGAAACATCAACAGGTAGTGGTTGGCGTGGAATTTAGCGTCAAAACGGTCTACGAGGGAAATACCACTAGTTTGGATCAGAGTTGGGATTACGCTAAAAACTAACCTTTCAACGATTTCATATTGTGCTGTGTTAATTTACTCCTTATCTTGCCATTTTATGTTGACAATTGCGTCTCCATTCATTTTATCCTGTGAAGGTAAACAAGTCTCATCAACTGCTATCTTTTTTATCAGGTGTCTCTCTTAGTTCCTGACCAAGTCGAGATATTCTAAGTATTTGTGTGCTTCATAATTGCATTTGCGTGGGAATTAAACTAAAAAACAGCTCGTCCCGCCACTATATTCTGTACGCAAAATTTTATGTGGCGTTAATTACTCCCTTAATCTGGGAATGACCGTTCGTGGTCTTCATTAAGTTTCACGTCAAGTGAAGTTAAACGAGTAGCATATATACCCGCCTAGGGAAGAATTAGAGGTTGAATTATTTGAGTTCACTGCATTGAACGGGGGTCGGTATACCTACTGCTGCACCTATTGGTAACGTGTCTCTATTAAGAAAAATCGAAAATGAAAATAAAACTATCGTATTTTCATCTCACTCTAATTCTAGTGCATTATTGTGTCATTTTTTTCTTTCTCGAATTTTGATTTATTATATTGCTTTAAATTTTCCTGATTAGGGAAAATATATTCAAGACTCGGAGAAAAAGATTTAAATTGTTATGAGAGGGACAAGGTGTGTGGCTCTTTCGTCGGCATCGAGTTATTTTTTCGCGGGTTTTTCTGTTCCTCCCCATGTCACGTGTCCATGCCTCTTCTTATGAAGCCCATAAATCCACCATAGTAGTGAAATCATTCGTCGTTTCATCCGCTACGGGAGCATTTCGAGTGGTGTTCTTGTATTCATTTGGACTGTGCCGGAAATGCACTCTTAGGTGCAGTGGTTGGTGGGATTATTAAATGGTGCGATCTGGTGTCGTGGGATGAGGAGAGAGAGATCGCACATTATTTTGGTTTTGCTTCTCCCTCTCCTGTTTGCATTGACAGTTCTTCAAGCTTTGTTGTGTAATGTATCAGGCGTCACTTGGTGGAAATGTTTAGCGTTTAACGTGTTGATTAAGAAAATACTTGTTATTTACACTCCATTTTTTTTTATTTCTTAACAAGTTATTACTCCGAAAATGGTACACTGTACCGAAACCATGGTAGGTTGTTGGAGATTAAAAAGGTGTGGAAACAACGGAGTCTCAACTTTGACGGAATTGCATTTCAACGTCACCGTCGCCATTGGTTTAATTGCTTATAAAAGTAATCTCAAAACTTGAGTTTTGTAAAAGCGTAGGTGTCCGGCGCAACTTATATTTGTGCTTTGTATACTCTACACTTTTTTTATTTCCGAACGTGGTTTCGACAACCATAGTCATTATCAAGGTAATAATGATAATGATCGTTGTAATGATAGTCGGAAATAAAAAAGTTTGTAGTGTGCAAACTAGACGTTCATTTTGGGACAGTTGCGTTTACTTTCTGACGAATGTGTTTCATGGTGATAACTTGTGCTCTAATTTTCCAGTCTCTGATTCAAATCACGTTCTTCTCGCCGATTTGTCGTGGGTTCCTCTCATTTGGTACACAGACTCATGCCTGCCCCACGTTGTGCCTTACTTATAGCGCCGGCAGTTTTATTTTTTGCACTCGGTGACGAAATTCTGGCCAAGATGGTCGTTCCTTTCCCGTGACGTCAATTGAAGTGTATCTCCTCTCTGTGCATTCCCAGGTGTACTTGATGGGGGCGGGTGCGGCAGAGTGAGTCCCATGCCCTGGGGCTCCATATGGACTACCGCTGTCCCGCACTCTTACATTTAACCCTCTGCATCGCCATTTAAACACATTATCAACAAGTCAACGTCGAAGAAATCAAATCCCTGACGCTGTGCCGTGCCTCCTGACCCACCAGTTGGACCTCCCCAATACTTGTGACGCCAATCTTCGCCGGTCTCGAATCTGCCATGGGTCGCTGTTGCAGCAAGCACAATGTGGAGGGAGGATATCCCTTGAGTGAGTAAACCACGAATATTTAATTCTATTTACTCCACGGAGTAATTGTTCTTTTTGATCGCTGAGGTTGGGAGCTTCAATAATTCCTCGGGTGACTTCAGAGTGAGCATAGCGTCGTATTCTTGCGCACTGGGATAAAAATTACATTATTCCCCCATCGAGATTTAAAGTATACGCCAATTATATTCCGTAGGTTGCGGAAATCCACCGTAAAGAAAATATTCGTCTCATCTGGGGTTCGGACCCGAATTTTCCTGCTCCCCATCTCGGGTCAGATTTGCCTGTCGATTACTCCGCCAGAACCTTGGGTAATAGGTTCTGAGAAGTCCGCGCTGCAATTCGAATCTTATGGAATTTCCTCATACTATCAGTGATGCAAAAAGAAAATTGGAAATTTGGTTTTCAGAACAGTTGCTCCAAATATCTCCGAGGAAGGTATCGTTGCTACACCTCCCGAAAATATGTTTTTGCGTTTCAGCTTGACACAAAGCATGTTCTCATGAGTTGGCCAGCAGCCTAAGTCCGTGGTCTGAACTGTTTTCCATGGGGCATGCTGCGATTTTAATCTGGAGTCTGACTTTCATACCTAGTCAGTTGTCCACGGAGATTACTTGATTGTTGCTATCTATGTTCCTCAGTGTATCACTGCTCATTCTGAGTTTTAGAATTGCTCCTCCGTCAGTCGAATTCGGTAAAGCGTGGGCTCAATCATGACGAGAATACGTATCTTCAATATTTGAATTTCTTAAGGCTTAAAATGCATTCCTGTGATTGAAAATAACTTCAGAGACCGATTGGGTTTTATAAATGGGACTTTTGAATCGAGCATTTAATTGTTTCATCCAGTGAAGTCTTCACATTTTTTGGTGAAATGTATGTATAACCTCGTTTTGGTGACTATTTTTTTCCAGTTTGCCATTAGCCATTTTGTTTGCCGTGAAGCTTTCACTTCCCCTTTAAATATTACGCGAGATATCAGACGAACATTGATGACATGCGGTTAGCCTAACTGGAAGGATATACCAAAAATTTCCTCATACGTACATATTTGCATTATTATAGGCGAAACTTGTTCAAATCGCGTCAATGGAAATAGCTGATGCGAGATCGAATTACAGGCATCTTATTACTGAATGTATTTTTTATGCATTTTCTGTGAAATTGTTTGTTTTACTTAAATTAGATCATTTAATACATTTATTTAAAAAAGTTTCCAGATGATTACTTCAGATGTAGTTGTCACAACTTGGGCCATTTACTGTTTCTTCTTAAAATTTTTCATAATTCGTGTTGAATTAATGATTGTGGTCATAATTTTCTTGAGCATAGAACCACTGTCAGGTGCCATTTCATTGACACTATTCAATTTTTAAAAGTTACATCCTCAGATGCTACGGCATCTTAATTAATAGATTTAACCACAACATTCTGTGTGCCTCAAGGTAAAAGCTTAATTGAAAAGTATTCCTTCTGTCAGGATAAGGGGAAGACTAGGGGACTAGAGGGTCAGAGTGTCAATGCTGAATGTCCAAAAGAAAGACGAAGAGGTTGAGGGAGGGAGAGAGAGAGAGAAGTCCACTTGCACCATTGCACGTCCCCAAAAGGAGAAGGTTCAGATTCAGGGGACGGTGGTTTAGAAGATTCAGTTGGTTATTCTTAGGATGTTGGGATTGGGAAGGGGCAAGTGAGGAACGGTACAAATGAGGCAGCGTGTGACCCCAAAGTAGTGGAGGGGTGAAAGGTCAAAGTGAGATTTGGGAAGGATACCAAAATACCATGCATCTGCTACTGAACCATTTTGATGTTTTCAAGGATGTCAAGCCTTGTTTTTCTGTGTTTTGGATGTAAGTTCACTGTCAGAGATTTCTCTCGGGTTTTCCTATGGGTCAGGGGCAGTATACGGGCCAACATTGTAATGCTCAATTTGAACAGCATCATCCGTAGGACTGTTCCTCATCTACCCTGAGGGCAATACTAGAATATAAATGATGACAAGCACATAGCCCTTAACCTAGTGGAAGACCCACAAGGAATCTATTCAGCTAATATGCTGGGAGAGCACCAGATCTTACGGTAGGTCATTTTCTCATGGGTCATCAGCTAAGCGAAGGGATACATTCTTATTCTTAACTCATGCTTGATGCTGTTTAGTTGGCTCTTTATTACATTTGAAGTGATATTTATGAGATGGCAGGCAATGGCTGGCCATGATGGAAACACCGGTTCCTGATCAGTCACCGAAGTTAAGCATCGTTGGACTCAGCTTAGGTTTGGAGGGGTGGTCCTCCGATTCGTCCGAGTGCTGTTGCTCCTGTCTGCACGTGGCAGACAGTATGTGCAAATGACCTTAGCCATCGAAGCACATTAAACAAAAACACTACGGTTTATGACATGGCATCACTTCACAACAACATCACTTGGCGTAAAGTTAAAAGTCTTGCGACGTCTTGATGCTGGACATGAAATTTGCAAGACTTTATCTCTCGCTGGTTCCACTGTAAGGACTATTGTAAAGAATGCGGATAAAATCAAGAAGTATGGGAAAATAGCAACTCCTTTGGCTGCCGTCAGGATAGGAACAAGAAATAGATGTGAGACTATTATGGAAATGGAAAGACTTTTAAATGTATGGATAGAAGATTTATGTAGTTGAAAAGCATATACCTGTAAGTCTGTTGGCGATTCAAGCAAAATCTAGGTGTTTGTACGATGAATTGCCCAAAGCCAGTTCTAATGAGGAAACATTTCCTGCCAGCCTTGGCTGATTTAATCACTGTAAAGACCACTAAGTTGCATAACACATCTGTTCGTGGAAAGTCAGCTAGTGTGGACGAAAGTGCAGCTGCCGTATTTATCGTTGAATTGGCGGCAATGATTTAAAAGCGAACATATTCACCTCATCAGATTTTCAATGCCGATGAAACTGGATTGTTCTGGAAAAGGATGCCATCCAGAACATATATTTCAGTGGAGGAAAAATCAATGCCAGGGTTCAAAGTTTCAAAGGATAGATTAACATTATTGCTTGGTGAAAATGCTGCTGGGGATTTTAAGCTTAAACCAATGATTGTTTATCATTCGGAGAACCCTAGGGCTCTTAAAGGTTGCCTTAAACAAAGCTTACCTGTCCTATTGGAAGCTAATAAGAAGGCATGGATAACCACTGCAGTCTTCGAAAAGTGGTTCATGACCTATTTCTGCCCAGCTGTACGAGAGTACTGCATCAAGAAATATTTAGACTACAAAGCTTTCTTGATATTAGATAACACTCCTGGGCATCCGAGAACTTTAAGTGATTTATGTTTGGAGGTTAATGTTGTTTACTTACCTCCGAATACAACATCGATTCTACAGCCAGTGGACCAGGGGGTGATTTAAACTTTCAAGGCATACTATTTAAGGAAAACTTTCAGCCAAGCTGTGAGGGCAACTTGAGGGTGAAGCCGGTATGAGCTTGAAGTAATTTTGGTGCTGTTATAATAGCCGACAAGCCATTGAAAAGTTATCAAAATCTTGGAGTGAGGTCTCTGAAAAAACTATGAATGCTGTTTGGAAAAATCTTTGGGACGACTGTGCGATTGACTTCCTTGGTTTTGATATCCCTGATGACGTCATTAATGAAACAGTTGACCTTGCACGCATGATTGATTTATACTAAGTGTAGGCTGGAGACATTCAGGACCTGATTAAGGCTAATAAAGAAGAATTAACTGATGCAGAACTACATATTAGAAATGCAACAGCATTGGAAAATGGAAGAGTGGAGCGAAGATATGTGTGATGATGAAGAAATCGGCAACAAAACTAAAGTTTTAACTACATCAAATATTAATGAAATCTTAAATCTCGTTGACTGTGCATGTAATCTCTTAAAAGAAAGTGATCCTGATTTCGAAAGAAGCTCTCTAGTTGCTAGGAGTTTAAAGGATTCTGTGAATTGCTACAAAGAACTATTACTAGAAGGAAACAAAACGAAAAGACAACTCTCTTTGGACAGTTATTTCTCTAAAACTCAAAACAAATCCTCCACCACAACCAAAGAAAGCAGCAGCAATGATTGTACTGATGACGTAGAGGTGGATCAACAGCAAGAATTGAAAGAACTTACGTCAACGTGACGATGACAGTGATGCACCTTCAACTGTTCCTTGTTTTTCATTTTTTGCATTTGGTCCTTTCTATGATTTTCAGTTTTCGTTATTTACAAAGTGCTCACAAGCATAGAATGCAGTAAAAAGCCTTTACAGGTTATTCACGTGAATAATTTCCGTAGAGTCAAGACATCTATCACGCAAGTTCCTTAGTTTTGATGGTCATTTGTGATTTATAATTTTATCTGTGATTCATTGTTTTTTTTTCATTAAGTTTGTTATTTTAAAAAGCATTTGAAGAAGCTATTGGATTTTTGGATCACAATTTTAAGCTATTACGTATTGTAATATGTGCGCATAAGTGTAGATCCGTATCTTCATTTAGCTTGAGGTAAAGGCTAAAGCTCCACATAAGTAATTATTTATTCATATTTATCTGTAAAATTTTAAACAAATGGAATAAAAACGTTTATTTAACATTAAATAAGTTTTAAAGCTATTTTAACCGCAGTTTATTATTTTAACAGTAGAATTTACAAAATTTCTACGGTGAAAGCAGTATCTCGGGGACAAATTAAGTTCCTTAACATTAGTCTTTATGAAACTTGATGATTCGAATAGCTCTGCTTCTATTAACGCTCCCTTTTCATGGAACGAATTAAGAGCGTAAATCGAGGAGTGGGTGTGTTTCTGAATCCTGTTAATTGGGATACATTTCACATTAATATAAGGTTGGCAAACTCTACATCCCCAAATGTAAGAGGAAGACAAATATTTCCTTCAAAGGCCGTTGGAGTAAAACATTTCTAGTGTTATTTATTTATACGTGTGAATTGTTATTTATTTTTTAATATTTATGATATTTGTTGTGCCCTAAATTTATGAACGTAAGTCAACTTATTATTATTTCTTTTTCTTTACACGGCCATTGGATTAAAACATTTTTCGTGTTCTGAAATTTCACTAGTGAATTATTTTTATTTTTAAATTTTCAACAAATTCACATCAATCACATTCACATCTGGCGAATGCCTATAGATGGAACAAGTCTCTACAAAATCAAAAATATTACAATTTTTTTTCTTTAAACAACTCGTTACAGCAGCTCAGGCTCATTGCATTACAATACATGAAGCAAAAAATGAACCTTGATTTAGTTGAAAACATAATATTTTACACTTCCAATAGCTTCTGTCTCTGTAGTACATTTTAACAGCTATTTTAAAAGTAAATAATTTTTTTTTGTTTATTTCTCCAATTCTCCAGAATATTTATTTAGTAATTTTGGTAGGATATACTACCTATCACGTTCACCATATTTATTATTTACTTTAGGAATAATAAAAAAGCTTCCTCTTGTGTTCAGATTATTTTGTTTAGTTCTGCACTCTTCCTTGTTATAGTATTTACGAAGCAATATAAAGCAAAGTACAGTAAGTCCTCGACTTTCATGGATCCGAGTTACACGGATCCGGAGTTACGCAGATGTTCAGTTTAAACGCCGGTGACATGCTTGCATTTACTCCACGTTTTTGTTGCCGCGACAGATACCCAACTTCAAGGTGATAATAATTCTTTTTTTCTTGCTGCTTTCTTAAAAAAATGAAAATAAATCAGAAAATGAATATTCACAGGAAGTAATGACGTAATTTTGGAAAAATTACCGTACTACTTACAATTAGTATGGACTGAAAATTGGGGGGGGGAGTCCTTTATTAAGTAGGTAATTGAAGAAAATTAATACATATTTTTCATTTCGTCAGAATTTTTTTTACAATAATTAAGTAAACATCAAGATGGAAAGAGAAACAAAAAGAAACTCAGAAAAAGGTGAGAAAAATGGATTCTGATGCACTTTTTAAAGGAAGGGGATGGTTAAACTGCAGTGCAATCTATGTCAGCTTAAAACATCCATAATAATTCATGAAGTACGTCAGGATTTACCTAAATATAAAAAAGATAATTTACATACACGAACTCGTTGAAAGTACAAAATAAATATTAAAATCTTATAGTTAAAAAACACAATTACCTTTTGAAAACAAGGGATGCAACACCGCTCCTGGGTGGGTACAACATGGGCTGCGACCACTGCACACGCTTCAAAGGCTATCGGACAACTGAGCATTGAAACAGAAGCTCTAGTGGTTGGCGTCTCACGAGAATGGCCTTGGGGGCAAAATGTGAGCTCTAATGTCAATCTAAGTCCACAGTCAGGGGATAGCACCCGTTACGCATCTATTGACATCAGTCAGTGTTGAATGTGATAAATGCTTGTAATAACATGTTTAAGTGAAACAAATTTACACAAGACAAATCAGTATTTCTGTTTTTATAAAATGAAATTTAAACAAAAGAACTTTTTTAAGAGCCAATGCATTATTGGCACCATGAATGTTTTAAGGCTTCCTGAGGAGGCTGATATATCACCATCTTGATTGCCTAAGAGTGAAGAATGTCATTTTATGGTCAATTTTGATAATTTGTTAAGATTAATAGCTTGATTATTTTCCTAATGATTTTGTCTCGGTTTCACTGCTCAGCCTATCACCACAAGCATGAATTCCAAATGCCGCCCGGAGGTCTAGGGAATGGGATGGAGGCTAGGTACGCCCCAGATCCAAATCGTCCCGACCGGACAGTTAGAAGGCAGGCTGCTGACATCATAAGAACACCTACTGGACCCAGTAAGTATGCATGCTACAGCAACCAGATGCAGTGAACCCGCCTAATCAATCACTCCTATTGTTTGACCATACCTTGTTATGACCAGATTTTTGTGGAATCAGCTGTCATTTCCTCATTTTCCTTAAATTTAATATCCCACCTCTTTTAACTATCACACCTCAGCCCTGTGAAAGACCAATGTTTTTATATCTCTCTACAAAAGTATTAGTTTTTTGTGACTTTCAGGAAGAACAATGCGGGCTATCCATCTGCAGGAAATGATTTTCATGATCCTGGCTCGCGTAAATGTCCTCACCTCATTGTACTGTGGTTTTGAGAAATACTGTGGACCAATCATTCCTTTCAAGGATTTTCATTTCAGTACATATATGTAGTTGCCTCTCATGGATGAATCTACAGTTGGGTTCTGTTTTGTTTTTTGGTTTTCCTGAAAAAAGGTCCCCTTGTTTACTCAATCGTCTCAGGCTCAACTTTGTGGAAGTTCATTTTATAAATGAAAAGGCAAACTTTGTCTTATCCCACCAATTTATTTTACGGTACGACTACTTGTATGACTACTCTTAGTACCTGAAGATGATGCTGCTGCATCAAAAATAGTCGTACCGTAAAATAAATTGGTGGAATAAGACAGTTTTCCTTTTCATTTATAGGTCCCCTTGTGTTCACAGCATGTAATACATTTTTACTCACTCTTTTCTTTAAATTTGTGAAAAAAAATATAATTTGTATCTAACTGGTCATCTTCAAATATTTCGTGTTGCATAATTAGTTATTATGTAATGAGGGAATGATTTACGTGGTTCTAATTAAAGGAGAATGTGCATTGTGATATGAAATGCATTCTACATATATCTTAAATTGTATTTCCTTAATAATATTTTTAATTTACCAGCACTAAATCCTGCCTAGTTTGTTTAATAATCAGGATTTATTGAGCATTGGTTTCAAAATGATATCTTTACACCCAGCCATTGGCTCGTTACGCAGTGACGTGTAATCCCTCTTGCTGCAGGCAGGTGAGACTATGCTGGTGGTGAAGTGGAAATGTATGAATTCTTTTGACTTGACTGATCCAAAATAGGGAATAATTACGTTTATAGTGATAACAGGTGTAATCAAAGCTTGATCCAACTTGATCCCATTGGTTATTGCATTTACTATCAAGTAACGAATTGGCAGATGCGGATCATTTTGGACGATAAAGAGGTAAATTGTCATGCAGAATATGTCTTAAATTTTCTTCCAATAGATAATACTAATCACTTTAATCCTATACATATCTCTATTGTAGAAGTTGGGGAAAAATACGAAAGAAGTTGGGAAATAAGTTTTAATAGACGTAAATTTATAAGATGTAGGATTTAAGTCTTTCCCGGTGAATCCTTTGGATGAATAGTTCTCGGGTTTCCAGCCGGGTAATGGTATTAAACTGCACCGACCGTCCAAATGACCATCAAAGTATTGTCAGTTTTAAGGAAAAAGTTATTCGGATTTCATATGAACATTATGGTGCTCGACAATATGAGTATATGGAGTACAATTTTTGAAGTAGTGAGCCTCCTAATTTTATAATATCAATCTTGATTATTTGAAACTTTTTTTTTATCAATATGTGTATACACATATATGTATATTCATACAAATATCAGTCTCTTTCACCACCTTGGTAACCTCAATGGATGCATGAATTTCTCTTGCAGTGAATACATCTCGTAAATTATTTATAATAGCAGTTTAAAATTTTTCTAAAAATCTGGACAAATAAGAAATTTTTTTCCTCAACTCTTGGTTACCTTGGTACATTTTTAGCTCTTATAAACTGAATGTATGAAACTGAACTGTATGTATGAATATGTTGTTAATAATATTTACGTACATTTAAGTGGTGTTGACTCTCAGGTGCTCTACTCTTGGAAGGAAAACAATATTGATATCAATTATGCATGTGAAACATGGCACAGTCTAAACATACTGTGTTTAGTTTAGATTGTGCACGTGGGTTTTTAGCCATCTTAAGTGTTGTATCTAATGGTTTGATGAACGAAAAATAATGTCTTCACTGAACTGAAAAAAAAAATCATTTGGAAAATATTTTTCACATATTCTCTTCATGAATGAATTTTTTTATGATTTTCTTATTTTTTTAAATTATATGAGTTTCTAGATGGGGCAATTCCTGAGTTTTTCATGTACATGCAATGAGTTTTGCGTACGTGTCAGTCTAATATATCGGTTATGGTGATGGTGGGGCAGAAAAGTCATCGCCTAGTAGTTTGGAGGTACATAGTGAGTTAGAGATCCATGGGGGTATTTTTTTCTTACTTTGCAGTTTTTAAATTATTCATTGTTTTCTACGCATCAATGTACTGTTTGCCGTGCTCTATCTATTTCGTTGTTTTTTACTGGATTGATATAAGTGAATGATCGGAGAAGTTCTTTGCCGGCACAACAAACAGTATGGGTTTAAATCGCTTACATTGTCGTTCAATTCATCAAACTCTTCTCTTTCATTTTTGCACTAATTATGGCATGAGTATAATCTGGTACCTGCATGGGGTACTTCGGTGCTATATAGCGTATTGTTCTTAATGTTCACCGTTCAAGAAAAAACCAGAACCAATGTAAACAAAGCCGATTGTTACTGCTGAGTGTGGGGTATTAGGGGGGGCAGTAGTTGCAATATGGCTGTGGTCTGTTTGTGCGCAAGGCTAAAATTGTGATTTTAAATCACGTATTATTACAGAAGTATGGAATTTACAACAGGTAAATTTTGGATTCAGGGTTTTAACATTTGCCGTTGTTTCCTAAATTTGTGCAAATACCGAATTCCAGTTTGTGGAATGTGTACAAATTTCAATGCTTGCAGCTGTTTATTTGCACCACATTTCTAGAAAGTATTTGTCAAGGGTCTTATCCCCTAATCAACTAACCACCCATTGTTATTGTATTTTTTAGTCTCTAAATACAGATTCCACTGTAATAGGTGACATATGTATGCATATGTCTTTTACCCATTTTTCCTATTTTCAGTGCATCCCTCCTCTCCACGATCAGCCAGAGTGGTTGTAGCTGTATTCCCTTATGAAGCTCGTGAAGTGACTGATGTCTCATTTGTAAAAGGAGATCGGATGGAAGTTCTGGATGACAGGTAATATAGTAATCTGTTAATTGATGTTGTGGTCTCTATACTAACATCATTCCAGTGTAAGATTTGTTTGTATAATATAAATTTTTTTTAGTTGGCATCTCACATATTTATGAAATATTTTCCAAATACATATCAAAAATATTTTTTCTTTCAATCTTTTTGAATATGGAAGGATTTAAGAGGACTTTTCCTGCACTGAAAATTCTTATACACAGGTCTTCCGCTATCCTAAGTCATTGTTATTATCATTAATAATTTATTCCTGAGGAGTTCTTGGCATTAAACATGTCAAATAATTCTTTATCATAGTGTAAAGTATCAGTTTCTATTATTTTTTTGTGCTCATAATTTACTGAAAGACATCAGAATCCTCAGGAATCCAAAGAATTAAAAGATAAATGACCCTGTAGAGGTTTATTTGTCATTATTCCTTAATTTTATTGTTGGCTGATCTTGTATCATGTTTTAATGCAGTGTGAACATGTATTAAAAGTTTCTGCCTTTCTATTTCTATCTCAACAAAATCATTTGCTCTTGCAGTGAATCTGATTGGTGGAGGGTAAGGCACTTAAAAACTGGAGAAGAGGGATTAATTCCTTGGAACTTCGTGGCTGAAGAGAAATCTGTGGAAAGTGAAGAGTAAGTGTGTATTACTGTGCATCTTGATTACCTACTTGTTATGTACTGAAATTATCGGAGGCATTTTTACTGGTGAAGTGATTTTTGTTTTACAAATCAAGGTTTTGATTTTGTTTACATTGACGTATTGCTTCATTTGTTAAATTTTTTGGCTATAGGGCAGGAAGATAGTACTAATATGGTTACGACTTTAAAAAAAGATATTTGTGCTCAAATGTGCATTTTCTTGTTGAGATATGAATTGTTTTCCACAAACATTGGCTAATGCAGGGGAGTTTCTGTGTCCGCAATTATCCACCGTTCACTCTGCACAGAAGTGAAAATTTACTGAAAGAATCGGCCCTAGATTCAAATCCACACCATTCTATGAGGTGAAACCTTATCCCTGACTCCTTGATGCTTGATTGTTTACACTCTGTTCTCAGCTACCATCTGAAACTACAAAATACGATCCCTAGAGCATTCTCAGTGTCCATATCTGATGCCACAAGGTAGAAGTGTCGTTTGGACAGCTTCCATTTATTTTTTCATAATGCCTCCCAGGAGCGTGGTAGCCTAGTGGGTAGAGTGCTTGGCTACTGATCGAAGGGTCCCGGGTTCAAATCCGGGTGAAGCCTTTGGACGCCCCGAACAAAAAAATCCTCGGAGTTCGAGGTGGCCCAGGGAAAGGAACTGGCCCCCCTACCCTGAATGTGTGAAATTCACACGCCTGTGGCTTAGTCCGGGGTGAGCTCTACCCTCAACTATCTGGTTGAATCACTGAGTGAATGCCTCCCAATATTAAGTCGAGGTGGCAGTTCAACAAATGAGAAAAGAAGTGCTCACTATAATTGGAAAAAGTGTGAATTCTTGAATCATTTCGGAAAGAAAAAGGCAATACCTGAAGTCACTAAAGTCTGTGCATGAGGTGGTGAGGCACAAAAAGTTTCCATCTATATCGAATAATACAGTGAACTGAATTTGTAGGTACTGTGCGTGTTAAATTTCAGTATTTCAGTCAAAAATTTTCATTTATCCACCTGTGCATCAAGCGTCAGCAATAAACTCTCAGAATGAAATAAAACATTTTGCCTTGTGAAAGGGAGGGTTTTGCTGGAAGTGCCAGTCGCAATGCTTGGGAGGCTCTCAGCTCCTCTTGGTAAATTGATTTCCAATGGGAAGGAGAGGGATATGAGTAAGGTGGTGTCATTGAGCCAATAAACGACTCTTTTGATCACCTCAGACCCATACCGCTGTCCCATACCGCTCAGACCTTGGTTAATGAGAAATTGAAGTTGGCCAGATTAGCTGGAGTGGAGGGATGTTGTGGGCCTTTTCTGTTATGACTTCAAGCAGCCAATGTTTGTTCTTTGGGATGAACCCAAAAGGGGAAGGGGAGTTAAGGATGGAGGGCCAGGATGATAAATGGGAGTTTTTATGGCAGGATGATAAATGGGAGAATTTTAAGTAGGACTCAAGACATTTATAATAGGTTTATTTTTTTTAACTCTAATTCTTCAAGTTTTTATTAAGAAACGAGCATTTTCACTCAATCAGGGTTTTCTTTTTGCGGTTTCTTTTATTATCAACGTTTACTCCTGAATGGCTCAGCTCCAAAAATGGTGCCACTTCATGGCACATGTGTTTATGCTCAAACTGGAGTGACCAGATGAGCTGTTACTGAGCTGGACACATATTCGGCAACCGCTTTAGTATTCTTCATTTTAGTATACGTTTCTTGGTACATTTCTGGTATAAGTTTTGTTGATATGTGCTTCCCAGAAGTCATCACATATCGTGGCTCCAGATGAGCTACAAGAGCTATGAAATGATGATTCTCAGCAATTTGAAATGGCTGATTATCAATTCATATCATTTCTGTGATAAGCCTCGTAATTAACTTTTGTCTTTTGTCCCTGGGTTTAAACTTATTTTTCACTATCTCTCCGTAATGCTTTTTCTTGCCAGTACATAGTTGTATGGGATACTCCTCGAGATATTTTAGCATTGCTAAACTTGCACACAGCATAATTTTTATTAATTTGTCAAATGCAGAAATAGTCCCAGACTTCACTTGCCATTTTTAATATGTCAATCTTAACAATAATCTCTTATCTCGCTAACAAGAATTCTGAAACTCATGCTGTTGCTAATTCTCTCAAACATGTACAAAAGCGGACAAGGTGCTTAGCGTTATTCATTTGTTTGTGTCTCTTGTAACCACCGATATTACTAAAGATTAATTTAAACTTTTATCAATAAAAGTTCTTATAATATCTCGAAATGCTTGATAAAAATATTTTTTTCCATTTTTCTAGCTATTGAATTATTTCATTCGGTACATACACAGAGTATACACATATTCTGTATATATACATACAGTGGAACTAGGATAATTCTAACTTTTTGAATGCAAAATCATCTTTAATTCAAACATTTTGCTAGGCCCATAGCATTTTGTATCTAAAAAATATTAAAAAATCATGGTTTATTCGAATTTTGTTTTGGTTAATTCAAAGTTTTTATGAATAATATAAACAACTTTCACAACACAATCTTCCCAAATACGGGCCAGGTAACATTAGAATGCGATTGAAGGCCGGGTTAATGCTCTGCGTTTTGTGATGCATGTCTCAACTCAACACACGCGTTTTGCAAATTCATTCTTGTCGATGTAGACGTTTATTCACTGGCGCCCATTCAGGTCACATGCACAATGTCAAAATCAAGGCACCGGTCTTTCAGGACGCATGTCTAAAAAATCGCGCATTCCGTCCAATTTCATTACTCAAGTTAAGTCTCTTTATGCATTTGCCCGAGTTGGAATGCGAACGCGAGTGTCAAGATGAGGAGGGTCGAGAAGGCGGGGTAGAGAGAGGATATAACGACTACAGTTAGCCTATTTTCCCCTCCAAACTACCGACGGGTGAGTGAACACACTTGACAAAGTAGTCAATCTTGCGTTCCAAAATTCGTGCATCTGTGAATGCTTCAACAGTGCGTTGACATCACGTGACAAATGCTTCAATCGTTAAAGGTGCATATGGAGATGCGCGTCCCGAAACACAGTGCAATAACCCGGCATAACAAATTGAAAGCTCCGTGTCCTTACCTCCCCCGTCCCTTCGATTCACCCCTCCTGGCTAACTGTAAACATATTTTGTGCACAATGTGTACAATTTGTGTGTGCCCTGCATTGCTTTTGCTGCACCTTTTTTATTGTTCTGGTTTGTACATCCAGTGATAATGTCGTTGTCCAAGTCAAAGACTCATAAATCTTTAACCTTGACTGAAAAGGTAGCGGTGATTGAGGAGGTGGAAAAGGGATGAAAGAAGAAGTCTGATATTGCTAAGGATTTTGGAATCCCCCCTAACACATAATCAACTTATTTAAAAAATAAAGAAAAAATTTTGAGCAGTGGAAGTGGGAGTGGTAAAGGCGGGTAAAGAGTGCCTGACCATCCATTTGTGGACGACTGTGTTATAAAGTGGTTCAAACAAGTGCGGGACAAGAAAATTCCACTAAGAGAGAATTCGTAAGAGAGAAAGCTGAAATGCTTGCCTCTGAATTGGGGAAAAAGGATTTCAAAGCCAGCACAGGGTGGCTGGATGGTTTCAAACAGTGGAACAATATTTCTTTTAAATCTGTTTGTGGTGAGAGTGGTACCGTGGATCAACTTTAGGCCAAACAGTGGAAAAAAGACTTGGAAGAAATTATCCAGGATAGGGGGCCCAAAAATATTTTCAATTTTGATGATATGGGGCTTTTTTATAAGTGTACCCCAGACAAAACCCTTGTATTTAAAGATGAAAAATGTAATGGAGGCAAGCTTAACAAAGAAAGAGTTACACTGCTGGTTGGAGCTAATATGGATGGGTTGGAAAAGCTGCCCTTGTTGATGGTTAGAAAATTGGCTAAAATGTTATCTAAAATATGTTGTTTAAAAAAGTCAAATCAAGGCCAATAGAGCATGTATTCAGCTCAAGAGCTTGGATGACATGTGACCTGTTCGAAAAATGGCTCTTGAAAATCGCTAAAAAGTTTGGCAAACAAATCCGGCAGATTATTCTCTTCATTGACAGCTGCACAGCCCACAATAGCATTCCGTCTATGATCAAAGTAAAGGTAATGTTTTTCCCAGCCAACATGACATCAGTGGTACAGCCTATGGACCAGGAGATAATAAAAAATATTTAACATTTCTACAGGCGTTTATTGTTTGACAGCATTCTTTCTGGTGATTTTATGGTCTAAACATTAAACTTGTCATTCTTCAAGCTTCGTGAATGTACAAACAAGCATGGGATCAAGTGACAGAAGAAACCATTAAGAACTGTTTTAAAAAAGCTGGTTTTGTCCAAAAATAAACAGGGTTGAAGTGCCAACAAAGCTGAGACTGTCTCAGTGCCTACCATTGATGGCTGGGATGACGTTGTTCCTAATCCCACCATATCCTATGAAGACTTTGTCAATGTATATAAAAATTTGGCAGTTTGTGGTGAGCTTACTGACGTGGACATAATCACTGAAATACTCAGCAACAACAACCAAGGTGACGGCGACGCATGTGGTGAAAGTGATGATTCTTCAGTGGCTCAAGAAAGAGCGGGTGCAGCAAAAGCATCAAATCACATTCAAGAACTCAGGCGATTTTCTGAAAGCCATAATGATGTTAGCAATTCCATTTTCCAGTCATTAAATCAACATGGGTCGTACATTATTTCTAAGAGAATTCAATCGAGGAAGCAAGTAAAGATGTCCAACTTTTTTGAGACATTGTAAATGTAGATTTTGTCAAAATTGAACTGTACTTCACAATACTGAGCCATTTAATTTGTGTTGTCGTTTAATTTTTATAATTTACAATTTTTTTAATTTCATTGAGGCAATTAAACAAAACCAGTTATATACTACTTGAAAAAAATAAATATCTGATTGTTATGTCACATGACGTGTGTATATTTTTAAAAGCATTTTTAAGAAACTTCAATAATTTGAATTTTTGGATAATTTGAATTATTTATCTGGTCCTTTCAGCTTCGAATTATCCAAGTTCCACTGTATATATTTAAAGACATTGATGGAGTACGACAACTCGATTGTCTGTTCAACTGAAACAATTAATTTCAGAACATTCAAGTTATTTTTGGTAACCTTAAATGATAAGTAAATATAACCTGTTTCAGGCTGGATATGGTGGAAGTTCTCGATATTCGTAATGAATAAAAACACTTGGTAATCTTCCACAGATTTATTTCTTTGGCATGATGCGTTTCACCACACTGTGGCATAATCATGTACCTTATTCATTATGAATAGTATGATGAGTTTGGATAATTCGAACTTGCTTAATTATTTGAGTAAATTTTGGTGAAAATATAAAAAATATCATCAGTAGCCGAATCTAGATTTTGGTAAACCTAGTATTAATTCCAATTACAGCCAAAATTTTAAAGCCAAATGTTCGAGGCAAAATTTTAACTTCTTCGATCATTGAATATCACGAATACCTCATTATTCGTGATATTCGACCATTCGAGTTGCCCATCCCTACTAATAACTGATGAGTAAATGATAATTAGTGATGATCAATGAGTTTTAGAAAAGAAAGAGCAGCAATTAATTTAGCGTTGCTGGTGAGGGAAAAATGTCCTGTGTGGGAATGAGTAAAGATTTTAAGTAAGCCCAGTTTTGGGGATGATGCAATTTATACTACAGAATTAAAAATATGCTGCCTATCTATTTTTATCTCAGAAGTATAAGGACAGTGATTGTGAGGGAAATACGCTATGCTCATAAGCATTTATTAATGATATATTATAAACAAGTTGTAGTTACTGAAATGATGTTTTACTCTTGGTTGAATGTTTTGTAAAATCTCTTTAAAAATTCCATTTAATTTTTTTTGCAGTTGGTTTTTTGGAAAAGTCTCTCGGAAAGAAGCGGAGAAACTTCTTTTAGAAGAAGAAAATCCAAGGGGTACTTTCTTAATTCGACACAGTGAACACAATCCTAATGGATTTTCACTTAGTGTGAAAGATTGGGAAGAATCTCAAAATTACCACATAAAACATTACAAGATCAAACCATTGGACAAAGGAGGTTATTTCATTGCTACAAGTCAAACCTTTGCAACTCTTCAGGCACTTGTTGGTGCTTATCAAAGTAAGCATTGCTTTAAAATTTTCAGTGAGCTGTCAGTCCTAACCTTATGGAAATGATAATCCGACAAAAACCATAAGTTCCCTAAGGTTATCATTTTTTAATCAACTTTACTGTCATTGGCATCACTTAATAGAAGTTGTGACAATTAGTACTCATTATTAAAATAAAGTACTTTACCACAGTTTGAAACGAGGAAACAGTATAAAAGTGCAAAGTATTTTATTTCAAGAATGCATACTAAACCTGGTCCTGAAATCAGTGTAGAGAATGGCTGTTGTCAAGTTGTTTCAACCCTAAACTAATTTTTAAAATATGTATGCAAATCTCCAGTGCTTGGCAAAGTCACATGGTGACAACATTAGTTCTATTTAGAGTACATCAATTTTCTATTCGTGATTGACATTGTTTTTACTGTGATCTGTTCATCCAATAATCAGCAAATACTTGAAGCGAAAACTTTGAAATTGTGCAAGGAAATGTGCTACTTGTACCCTCAGCATGCACTCAGAACTACCTATCAGGAAAGCATTGATTCTGCAGAATTCACAGTGTCATTATTATTGATTTTTAATTCTTATTACTTTTGGCATATCCACATCAGATAAGAGGACTCCAGTTTAACTTTTTTATGCGGCCAAGAACATGTAATGAGAAAAAAATTCAGTTCAAATATTTAAATTTACAGATTTAACTCTCTTACAGAGCCCCCTACTCCTAATTGGTAATAGCGAGAAATGCCAGGGGTATTTAAAAAGAATTTAACACCTTAAAAATGTAATTATATTTTGAAGCCATTGTTTAAAATATCAACGTGCAGTTTTTTTAAATTTTACTAGAAAGGCAATACTCCATGTTTGTACAATTTTTACATCACTTGAACTACACACATGATTACTGCTGTATTATAAACAATATATTTTGGACAAAGCTGATATATCAGCCCCTGGCACTTCTCGCTCCGGAACCGAAAGCCAATATATATTGGTCCGTGGGACTATTACGGGTTAAAAAATATTTTAAGGTTGTCCTAATTATACACTAATTTTCCAACTGGCCTGTACTGAAAAGTTGACTTTCTGTTTAGTTGAAATACAATCTCAAATGCACCTTAATCATACACTCCGGATTCTACTTCTGCTGTCATTTTATCAATTTAAAAAGTCCTTAGTCAAACTTTTTGAATGGCGAATCCCTAGACAGAAGAACTTTAGGATTCATGTTGTACTGCTAGTTATCCCCCATTTTATTTCATGTCCATTCCAGGAAATGCTCTTGGACTCTGTCATGTTCTGGCAAAACCGTGCCCTAAACGGAAGCCACAGATTTGGGATCTCTCTTCGGAACTAAGGGATCAATGGGAAATAGACCGGAAGGAGATTCAGCTGCTAAAAAAATTGGGTCAGGGAAATTTTGGAGAGGTTTGGTATGGTAAGTGCTACTTTGGTTCAAACACATTTCTTTACTTAACCATGATTCAGTGCTGCTCCATGAAATTTTTTCTTTTACAATTTAGTTTCAAGTTTCTATTCACCTGCTGTTTAGTTACAAGGGTTAACCCAAAAATGTCTCCATATTTAAAAAAAATTAATTTTCAAAACTTTTTCATGGTTGTTAAACACACTTTTTCGATATAATCGCAACTACAGTCGATATATTTTTTGAGTGTGGCAGTTTTTTTATGCCAATGTTGTAGAAGCTCGCCGCCAACTCAGTGAGATAGCGTATGGACTCTTCTTTCACATCGTCATCAAATCGCATTCCACCCATCTCTTCTTTCAAATTTGTAAACAAGTGAAAATGCTGGTTGCCAAGTGTGGACAATAGGGAATGGGTGATAATGTCCCATCCAAACTGGTTCAGAAGATTGATAGTTGCATGTGCGACATGCGTTATCGTGAACAATGCACACACCCTTAGTGAGCCTATTCTCTGGTTCTTAGTCACCCATTTGGGCTTTTTGAATGTCTCACAATGGGCATCTACCTTTTTCGTGGTCCCAATATGCGTGAAATCAAACAAAAATACCCCCTTGCGATCCCAAACCACAGTTGCCATCATCTTGCGGGCAGACTGTGAATTTTTGTGGCTTGGGTAAGTCGAGTACTGCCACTCAAGTGATTGTCGTTTGGTTTCAGGTGAGAAATGACGAATGCATGTTTTGTGACCTCTGACTATGGAATTAAAAAAGTCCTATTTTTCATCTAAGTATTGCTTAAGATATTCGTAGGCAGCTTCCACGCATTGAGGTTTGTGGTCGCCAGACTCTCACAGTCTCCTGCTTCTTTCTTCGTCATGAATTTCTGTACAACCAGCTTTAAACTCACTGCACCACTTGTGCCCTTTTTTGACATCCATGCACCCAGCCCCATACATTTCAGTCAACTGTTTATGAATTTCAATAGGTTGAACACCTTTCGCATAGAGAAATCCAATGATTTCACGAAGTTCGCACTTGGCAGAATGGCAATTGGGAGCTCCATTTATAATGGATACCAAGCAAAAACTACAGAGTTTGAGGACCATTTGTTTGAAAGCGGGGGGATGAAAAAATACACCAGTGGTGTCAATTTTTACCAAAAAAAATTCCTTGTGGCTCTAGCACTCTGAAGACCTTACTTTTGGGTTAACCCTCGTACTAAAAATTGGCTTCAACACGTCAGGTGTTATATGATTACAGGTATGCCTGATTTAGAGCAAGGGATGCATTCCTAGGGGTCTTTGGGTAGTTGAGTTTGCATTAAACAAGGCCAATTTAACATTGCTAAGATACGGATGCATTTCCAGCAGCATAGAGATTGGGTAACTATTTCCAGAAACCATATTTATTTTAATTAAATTCCTTGAAAGTTCTTGTTGCTATAGTCATTTATCATTAAATATATATTTAAAGATATTGGTGCTTCCTTAGTATCGTTTTCTCTCATGTGAAACATTTCTTCACTTGTAGTTTTAAATTTCCTTCCCAGAAGCGAGTTACCATTTTTCTTTTGTTTGGGTGAGCTGACTTCTAGCAGCAAATGTGTAGAACTATTAAATCAACAGCTACATACTTTGGGTTGGTAACTGATTGCCGTAGTTGGCACGAATGAAAATTGTTTTCGCCAGTAGTGAAAGAAGGATGAAAACCACAAATATATAATCCCAGTAAAAATTGAAATAAGTAAATATTTATGCCTCCAGATATGAACACAAATAGGATTTTTGTAAGTACAAATGAGGATGCTCTCACACAGACACTAAAGTGTATACGAAATATAACTTCTATGGAAAAGGTAAATGTAATTCATTACTTACATTCTCTTTATAGAATTAACTGCAAAGGAGGAAATTTTGTTAATATTACCGTCGGATATGATTTTATTCACTTGCACTTGTCGATGCCAGTAGGTTTGATTTTGTAAAAAATAAAACACCCATAGTTGTCTGGCATTTAGCTGTGTCAATCCAGCAATTGGCTCTTTTATAGCAGGATATATGTAATTCCCAAGCCTAGACGTTTCATGGTGCTGCTGTGCTCGAAGATTTGATCATTCTCGCAAGATCTGTGAAAAGCTGTCATTAGTTTTTTTTATTTTAATGAAAGTATAAGAAGAGTAAAGGCCGCTTTACACAATACAATTTTTCGTACAATTTCTTGTACAAACGCTTGTATGAGAAAATTGTACCATGTAAAGCGGTCAATTGTGTGAACGCTTGTGCAAATGTCTGAATGACTGAACGGAAAATAGAACCTGTTCTAATTCCATTCAGACAAACATATTTCCTTCAGTTTATACAAGCATTTGAACAAGAAATTGTACGAAAAATTGTATCGTGTAAAGCGGCCTTAACAGTAATGTCAAGATGCGTCAAGTGAGAGCAACTTTGTTAGTACTTGTGACTAATAGTTCAAAGTTATTTTATTGCATGGTAGTTTGTAGTACTTTATCGTGAGTTACTCTTTGAATTTGTCCTGGCTCATGCAGGCTAAATGGCTATTATGTTGGTTATTTTGTATGTGGTTTGAATAAGAGATTTTGCGGCATTTTAATAATAACTCTTGTATTGATGAGAGTACCTTTTATGATAGTTGTCTTATTTGTTGCCTGAAAATTACAGGAATGTGGAGAAACAATATTGAAGTTGCTGTCAAGACTTTGAGGCAGGGCACTATGTCTACTCAAGCATTTCTACAGGAGGCAGCATTAATGAAAAAGTTCCGTCACGATCGACTAGTGACACTTTATGCAGTCTGCTCTCAAGAGGAACCCATATACATTGTCACAGAGTTCATGTCTAATGGCAGCCTTCTCGACTTCTTACGAAATGGTGAAGGCCGTAATCTTCAGTTGGGAGATCTTATATACATTGCTGCCCAGGTATAATTGTGTGAAATTTTTCTTGGATACGATACAAGGGTCCTTCCATATGAGCTCATGTTTTTTTCCGTGCTAAACATTTCTGAGAAGCTTAGTTTCTAAGTCACTGAATTAGATTGGGGAAGGTAAACAGCACACTAAAAACTCAACTGATGCAGTTAAACAAGCTTTCGGGAACACCCTTCCCTAAAAACTCTGGGTAAAATCATCCTCATATGTAAACATATGCCAACCTCGGGCATAATTCTTGCAGAAATTATATTTTGATGTCTCGGAAAACCATATAGCTGGGCAAGCATAGACTAAAGTGACAACTGTTATTTGCTATGAGTTGTTGCTAGTAGTGTTCAAGTTTGGTGTCTAGTTAACCGCTGATTCACCACTTACATGCTGGTGTGGAATTCCTCTCTTAGCACTCATGGTGACAGGAAAGGACTAAATTGCCATGCGCTGGAGTTTTAAGTTGTTTCTTATTGAAATGGAAGAAAAATAAGTGGAATCAAATCTTTTAGCCATAGAACTTTCCATGCATTCCTGAAAAAAGTAGCATGTTATCCTTTTCTTCAGAAACACTTTCAGAATCTCAACTTCTTGGACTTGTAGGATCTTCAGGAGAGAGGTGTAAGCTAGCACTCTTTATTTAGTCCGCATGGGCATTGTTGAGCAAATTTAAATTTTAAAAAAACATGGGTATTTATTTTTCTTTCAGTAGATATTCACTAGGCTAAGATTGTAACCATCCACTCAAAGGAAATTAATTCATTTTGTAGTTTTCCAGCACTACTAGTTAACATGCTTACCGTATTTGCACGAATGTAAGACGAACCTGATTCTAAGGGGAAAAATGGAAATCCACATTGGGAAAAAAGTCATGGATTTTGCTTCCGATGAACCCTCTTTTCTTCGGAAGCCTGGAAGGGAAAAAAACATAGACTTAGATTCGTGCAAATACGGTATTATGGATTATATTCTTCAATGATTGTTTTAAACCATTTTATTTTCAAAACTGACCATGTCATGAGCTCATGATACTCAAAGAAAGTGAGAGGTTGAGTGCCTTAGTTATTAATCACTTTCAATGATGAACATTAATAACCTGCAGCATTTCCTTAAAGCACTCAGTGTTACTGGCCATGTGCTAGGAGACCATTTGTAACGTGCTTCTTGTGGTCAATGAATTCAGTGCAGCTAATCAAAGGACTACCTGTGTGATGCTTGATTGTTGCTTTCCCTTGTAGGTGGCTAGTGGAATGGAGTACTTGGAAGGGAAGCAGTTGATTCACAGGGACCTTGCAGCTAGGAATGTTCTCATTGCGGATCACAATATAGCCAAGATATGTGATTTTGGACTTGCCAGGGTGATAGAAGATGATGAGTACTGTCCCAGACAAGGTGCAGTACTGGTGTCTTTCCCAATACCTTAAGATAATTCATATTATTCCTCGCTGCTCCCTGCCTTGATAGAAATATGGTGTGGTACAGGACAGTTACATTTTGTTAACTGGTTAACTGAACTACTAACAAAGATGATCCTAACGTCCCTGCATTTTAGTCACTCTGCTTGCTCCTGCAACTGAGCCATGACGACACCATCATGTCAACCAAGCACCAAATGTTTTCATTTCTTAGAGGAATTAAAATTTTTTGGCAAACTTTGACTTCAAATTTCCCTCAATTGTTCTGTCTACACTATAAATACTTGGTAAATTAAGTTTTTTTGAAGTCTTCAATGAAATACAGTTCTTAAAATCAGGGCTTGGTTGGTGCCACTTTTTTTCAGTTCTGGCTCGGTTCTTAGCTTCGGTTCTCGGTTCTTAATTTAGTACGAAATATTTTCACTGATTGATTTTCAATGGCAAGAGAAGTTTTTTTTGTTTGATTATTATGCAATTGTGTAAAATTCACAGTGAAAAAATAAAACAAAAAAATACTTCTCATGCTGTTGAAAATCAAGCAATGCAAATATGTAGTACTAAATTAAGAACAGAAAATTTTATTTATTTTTGATTATTTGAAATTTGATTATTATGCATATATATTGATTAAAGAATCAAATTATCTCAACCTAATTGCATCCACAGGATCATAAAATTTGCAACATTATGAGACAAAACAATGCTATATTTCTGAAAATTAGAGAATCCAGATCGCCAATTCTCTTAAAAAGAAAACAAGCAAAGAAAAGAAAGGTACAAAAATACAGCAGTCAGCATTACCTTCTTGTAAAGAAAGGACTCCTTTATATTCCTGCAAATAATTCAAAATTTTACACTTCTGTATTTCATTGAAATATGTACTTACCATTAAATGTTTAAATGGAGGGGCTACCCCCTACCTTCCCAGTACAGGTATGGAGGGAGTTCTCTCTCCTACCTTCACGGTCTGGGTATACAGTAGAATCTCAATTTTACATAACCCGATTTTACGTAAAATTTTATTTTACACAAGTGAATGAGCAGTCCCAGCCGGCTCCTTAGGTATTCTTATGGAATCATTATTTGATTTTACGTAAATTCGATGTAACGATTTTACGTAATACTATTTTGGTCCCTGGTGGAGGTATCAGTTCGATTTTATGAAATGAAACGACAGAACTTCGGAAAGAAAATCGGGCAGATTCTTGCCCATATTTATAGCAAATCTTCAATTAAATGCTGTACTACTGTGAAATTCAACTGCAATGAATCAATGCACGGCATTTTAATGATACATATATTATTATTTTATTTTCCCATCTTTCAGCACAAACAGTTATGGGTTCAAGGTGTTTAATTGTTTCTGCTCAGACAGTTGCACCGGAATGCTCACTCGAAGCTGCTATATGACCTTGAGACAGGAATCCATTCATCTGTTCCGAGTGATGAGATGAAGCTTGATTTTGGGATGCACGCGTGTCGTGACACTGGCGCACGTTTTTGAGCGGAATAAAGTACAGACAACATTTGTCCTCGACTGATACCAATAATAGGGGCTATTGGCAAGATTGGTGGCGTAGTATTATATAGAACATCACAATTGATGGTATCACACGGCTCAAACTTGCTTAAATCGGCGTAAATGCTTGCCAATATATATTTTCCTGTAGCGACATATTTACTCACTATCTTCCCCATGTACTGGATAGGTCTGCTTTGGTTAACCTTGGTTAACCTGGCTTAATTTGTGTTTTCTGTACTTTCCAAATCTAGAGCTTTAGGCGGAATTAGATACTCAGTTTGGGTTAGCCAAAAATTAAATAAATTGAATTGAAGAACCAAGCAATATCAAAATGATAGCGAACACAGTGTAATTCAAGACAGAGAATTTTTTTATAAATGATAATTACGATTTATGTTTTCGTGAATGCTACCTGCACTTTTTTACCCTATCTCCCTCCGGCCTCCGGTTATAGGTCTGGAGGGAGTATCGCCCCTCCATCCACACCCAGTAGAGGTATGGAGGAGGGCCACCCGTCCAACCACCATCCGGGCCCAACGTTGCTTAACTTAGGTGATCTGACTGGAACCAGTGTGTCAACGTGGCTAGGCCCTTGCCCAAACCTATAGGTTCTTTAAAACTTGGACTTCAGCTCTATGGCTCGACTCCAGAAGGACATAAATGGAAAAAAAAGTAGTTGATGTGGGAGAAGTACTACGATTTTTATTAAACCTTTATGCAGATAGGAATTACTTTAACATTAAGTTTGGGATTGTTTTCATCTTTTACAAGGAAGGTCATTGGTTCCACTTCCAATGGCCCATGATTCTTTCCAAGAACACTGAATAGTGTTCTTGCAGAATAGTATGGGGAGAATTTATGCTGCCGCATGTAGGGAACCGTGTGGCAGCAGAAAAACTTGTCCATGCGACTTTGGTGAGACAAGATACTGCACAATTTGTTAAACTGAGAATAATATATGGAAGGCATGCTTCCCTATTTGAAACTTTTTCCAAAACTGAACCTTCAAAATTGGGGGGAGGGGGGGCTTATATTCAGAGGGGGACTATATTTGGAGAAATACAGTAATTCATTAAAACAATATGCCCAGACTCACATCCACAAGAGATAGAGTTAACCTGTTACATATATCAACCAGAAAATGGAAAAGGTGAGCTTTCATCTCGCACTTGTTTTCGCGATTTTTACCCACTTTAAACAGAGATATCGGAACCAAATTCACCTCACTTATTATGCAAACTTTGCAAATTTGTTTAACACTTTCAACACAACAATGCATCAACTACTTTAGAAATGGGAAACTTTCAAACCTGAGAAGTGCATTTTTCCCTCTCTGCCATCTTGTGAAAAAGTGCCGTTTCCTCATATCCACTGTACGTGGCGCAGCGATCGAGCAGTTGGTTCTCTAGCATATACACACCTCTCCTACACAGTTTCTTCCCTCCTTCCACTCAAACTCGCCTCGCAACAGCCATTTAATACAATGCAATTCCATTCATTCCACCACAGTAAACATTGCACATTTCACTTCAAATGAAGGATTTACACTTCCTTTTCACTCGCATTCATTCCACTGCACTAATAACATTTCACGTATCACTTTAAATGGAGGATTTATACTTCCTAATTGAGCGTACACCATTGGCAAATCATGGTGACCATACACCACACACGCAAGTCAGAAAATGATTAATGCCAACAAGCCCCTCAACTCTCAGCAATGAACATCCAACTGTTGACAGTTAATTTCCCCCTTCCACACTACCCGAGAGAACTCCGTCAACAAAACTATTTCATTAGCCTCTAACAAAAGCCGACTTATATTAACGTTGTCACCTGAGGGATTTTATACCAGAAGCAATACGCAGAATTACATTTTAGCCTTCTACCTATGCCCACCAAAAATCACCAATGAGCGAAAACTTCTCTCGACTATAGCAAAACACCCAGAATTATTCCTAACAAACGTCTTTCCATTTTCACATTTATTGTAAAACTCAGCATTTTGAAACTTCAACCACTACCAGAAATGCCCATTTCCACGTTATCAATCGCGCTAAAAATGCGTTTCCGCTATTCAAACTCACGAAAATGAGTTTTTCACTTTTTAATATAACCAATTCCTGTTTCACTCCATTGGCCCGCAAACCTCTTTGTGGGGTGGGTTCAGGGCAAGTTATGGAAGGGGAAATCGTTTTCCGCTTTTCCAAATCACGAAAATGCCATGAAAAATCATCTTTTGAAACGTCCTCGACTCCCAGATACGCCCATTTCCAAATCACAAAAATGCCTTGAAAATCATCACTTTGAAACGTCCTCGACTCCCAGATACGCCCATTTCCAAATCACAAAAATGCCTTGAAAATCATCACTTTGAAACGTCCTCGACTCCCAGAAATGCCCATTTCCACTTTACCATTCCCACGAAAATGCGTTTTTCGCTTTTCCAAATCACGAAAATGCCTTTTTCACTTTTGAAAATGGCCAAATCGGGCCCGCGTACCGTCCCACCCAAGCACCCCTGTTTCACTCCATAGGCCCGTAAGCTTGTTGGGTGGGTGGGTTAAGGGCATATTACAGAAAGGAAATTAGTCATATCCCCCTAACGGATGTTCATAAAACCTCCAAATATGGCGTCGAAAACGGACGAAAAAATCGCAAAATTGGTCATTTTCAAACGTCAATATCTCAAAAACTACTAGTCACATGGGTATGATTCTTACATTTTTACAAATCCGCATTCTTCCTCTACTCCAAGGTATAACATTCAATTTCGTCAGTTTCCTACGTTTTTCAAAAAAAAATTTGAAAGTGCGAGAGGAAAGCTCACCTTTACCCAGAAAATGCTAAATAACGTGGTATAGAATCACTTACTGTAGTTGAATGTGATAAAATCAATCATAAAGTCCTCTTTAAGTGTCAATCTCATTAATTCACGAGAATTTTAAAACACATAAGTACCGAATTCACCAGGTTTTAATGCAAAGCCTCCACTTTCAGAGATTGAACAGGTTTCAAACTGGTTTTCGCAGCAATTATTTCGGTACTGATTCTTTTAGGCTTCGGTTCCGGTTCTAACCTAAAGAACCGAGAAAACCAAACCTATCCATCCCTAGTTAAATTTAAAATCAGGGTTTGAGGAAAACTACCCATTGTGTTTTGGGGATGTTGTGAAGCAGGTTAACGACCCTTTTAATAACCCAGATTAGACCGAGAGAGAAGGGACTTTGTGGGTCTAGTGTAATGTTTCGAGCAGTTGATATATTTATCCTTTAGGACAAACGTTTTAGGGGAGGGGGATGGCAAACAACAAAGGTGTCTGTTACACTTGTGACGTCATGTAGTGTAAGAAAAAGTCAGTGTGTGGCATAGAATTGCGAGATGATAATTCACATAAAATTTCTAATTTGCTAAATAAATGGCTAATGTTTCAAAGAAAACACCAGAAAGAAGAATACGGGTCAGGTTATCGTCCTTGCCTTGTCCTCTGCCCCTATAAGTGAAATGGAGAAATGGTTAATACATAGCATACTCAGTTATCCATGATTTTCATGATCTGTAGGTCTCAGAACGTTTAGCTACAGTGAACACGGGGGTCCTCCTATGTAAATCAAGATAATTAAGTTGAAACAAATTATTTTGGTGTTTTCATCACCCTTTACAAGATTAGCACCATAGTTAAAACTGTTTATTCAATCGAGGTTTTGTGATTATGGTTTGTTTAATCATAAAGAAGGATGTCACATTCTGTAGCCAGAAAAGTAAGCAATTGGAGTACTTGTGTTGTGATTTTCAACAATGTTCCTAGAATTGATTTGCTCAGCACATGTGATTTATTCATGAATTTGCGGAAAGAAAATGTACAGTTGGGTTGAAGAATGGTCAGCCTCCAGAGGGTTGTCACAAGATTCCCGAATTCATATTCCCTGACACAAAAATCTTCATGTCCCCTGACTTTTTCACACTACTTTCAATCATTATATAATATTTTTGGAGGGTAAGAGTTATTAAATTCAAAATTAAAAAAAAATATATAACTAAATTCTTTTTAGAACTTATTTCTTTACAATGAACACACCAAAAAAACAGTAACTTGTAAACTTAATTACAGTCATATAAAAGTCAAAATATGGCGTCAAATTTAAATTGACACATCCAACAAAAAGCCTACATTCAAGGTTGTAGAGGTAGAACGTACCTAACCACAACATCACAGAAATCACATGGCCACATAGTGCTCTCAGCCTCTTGTTGATAGTGTTGCACTCCAATTGGTTTTGTAGCAAAAGTTTGGTTTTCTTGGCTCTTAATTCTTTAACTTCCTCCCCAATCATTCTTTCATCTTTTCTCTTCTGTATCTTTTCCTTGTCTTCTTTTGCTCTCTCCCTTCATGCCTCTTCATACTCTGCACACGCATGTCGCACTCTTGAAATCATTTTGTCACTACATCATACACCTTCCTTTGCGCGACTAGTGTCTGTGGGAGTTGGTTTTCAATAATAACTTCTTTGGTTATGGAAAATCCCCTCTCCACAAAGGCATTTCCATGGCTCAATATTTTAATCATGTGGATCAAATCTACCATTAATCCAGAGCACTTCTGCAACATTAAAATGCACCTCCAAAAGTGATCAAGACGGGTGTGGTCTCGGTCATATTCACCCAAACACACAGAGACAGCAGGTTTGTTAATTAAAGTCATGAACTCCCCTTTTAGTGAGTCCCACTCTAAAGCAGGGAACCACTGCTTTAGCTGCAGCAATGAGAGGCAGTTCCCGAAGCGAGCAAGAGCTGCAGCTTCGGATTTCACTATCAACTCCGGATCACTAAACATAGTAGCCTTGCAAATCTTGTACTGAAGTGGAGACTTTTCTAATATCTTGGCCACCAATTTTTTTTAACAAATGCTAGCAATGGCTAGCAACGCTACTCAGCTCGGCGGAGCGTTGAAGGGCGGAAATACGAACTAGTTCGGTACCCGGCTGACCCAGGCCAGCTCAGCCAGCCGACAGCGCGGCGGTTCTTTTGAATCGCCCAACATAACATACATTTTCCCTGACACCATGGACGAGATTCCCTGACTTTTCCCTGATTTCCCTGACCTGTAACAACCCTGCTTCAGGCATAAGTGTGACCATATGACTCTCTAGGCCGGCTGTTTGATACCTGGGTCCTGGCTACATCAAATGATTTTTAGTGGTGAATTTTTACTCAGTTGTGTGCTAATAGGCAACCATGCCAAATGGACTATGGTTGTCCTTATATTTTGAATAATATTTTATAAACATATTTTTTGAAACATATTTTGAATAATATTGGTCACACAGCTTGATAAAGCCTCACTGGACAACACATTTTAGATATTAATTAATGTAAGAAATGTCATAGTGAAGTGCAAGGAACATACTTGGAACATATTGGCTTAATTTTGATTTGTAAGTATACTTCATTCATTTCTAATGATATTTTCTATGCCATCCATTTTTTAAAGGCTCAAGATTTCCCGTCAAGTGGACAGCACCGGAAGCCATCATTTATGGTCGATTCTCCATTAAGTCTGATGTTTGGTCATATGGAATCTTCCTCATGGAATTGTTTACCTATGGGCAAGTGCCTTATCCAGGTATGTTATTGCTTTTATACCCTGGCTTATAATTTTGAAAGATCACCTTTCTCAGAAAATTATAGCTGGCATTAAATTTAAATACTAAACTAGCTAGTTTATTGCATCAAACCATCAATTATCTGCTTATACAGTCAAGCATCTTTAATCCGGCACTGCCGGGACCTAGGTCTTGCCAGATTATAGATTTTTCAGATTACAGGTTTTTCACGTAATGTCTTTTTCTATGCAAGGCATTTTCAATCCAGTTAGTGATATTCTATGATGTCGTTCTTTTACTGTTTCTATACACACAAATGTGCATAAAAATGATTATAAACATATAGTTTTAACTTCATAAATCGTTTGAAGATAGTACTTTTCCAGCAAATCTGTTGATGCCCCTAATGAAGGGCCGTGTCGGACATCAAAATGCCAGAAAAAATGGAACCTTTCGCCCGTTTGGACTCCCCAAAACCTTTAATTCGCAATCAATCATTTTTAGAAAAAATATATTTGTTAATATAATGAGGAAAATTAAAGCATACCGAAATAAAAATGAAAACTACGAAACATTTTCATTGACGCAACACTCCTTGCCGCGGCTGATTGATTAATGCGATTGACGATCAGTTGTTTCATCGTTTTTGATGCTATCGTCGCGTCGCGAGTTAAGAAATTAATGGTTAATTTCAATGGAGCAGTTTTAGTCTGCTTCATCCACATTGCTGTTTCAGGAGGCTGGTGCGGATAAACTTCTACTTTTTCTGCGGCCGATCAAGTTTTGTGCTGTTGTTCCACACCTCTGGCATCGCTCCGCCCGCTTAGATCGGACAAGGTCATAATAACTGTGCGAACGTAGCAAAGAATTTTAATGAAGTTTCTTGCACCTCACAGCCAGAGAATAAGCAATAAAGCATTATATTTAAGCATGGCTAAATGTGCCTGCCATGAAGTAGCGTAGCCATGCCAAGTAACTAAACCATTATAGTGGTTTCTCAGCCAACAGTGAGGATTTCAAACTGCAATGTGCGTAACTTAATCGTATAATTAGTTTAGATTGCGTGTATATTTTTAATGAAATTGTCTCGAAATACTAAAGTAACATTATATTCCAGCATTAAAGGAAATATTTTTATTAAGTGCAGAGTCAAAATCTCTTAAAACAACGTTTATGGTTAAGATTTTTTGATTTCTTGGAATATGTATGAGGTAGTTTTCACAACACTGCCGGACTACAGCGAGCTCCTGGATTACCAGGTTATAGGTGCTCGACTGTAATTAAACCTGCGGGGGAGTATTAATTGTTTACCTAAGTAGAAACTATGAAGTATAAAAATGGATTTTTAACCAGATATGATGAAAAATTAAAGAACTCGTGGTGGACAACTGAGATCATTTGCACTGCCTCGATTCCCGAGCTATAACTATGATAGGCAAGACACAGTGTGTGCTGTTCAAACTCTAAGAATTAACTTAGTAGGTAGTAGGTACTGCTGTGAGAAAATGCTTGAGGAACTGGAGAAAATTGAAAATAAAGTGCACAATATTATTAATAGGCAGAGGAAGTCCAAGCAGTTGAAAATATTAAATTTCTAAACATAATCATGCTATATTCATTAGATAGTTTCAAAGGTTGCTAATAACAAATATAATATAAATCGCCCTGCCATCTTCATCCTTTCTTAATTTTCAATTTGTCTTAGATATTTAATGTATTTTTTTCATCAAATATAAATAAATGAGAAGGGCTAGTTCAAGGAATAAATTATGACACTGCTCTATTTCAGTTTATCAGTGTTTCTTATTTTTACCCTTACTCCAGTAAAAGAACATGAATGTATAAGTGAAAATTCTACATTTCCTGCAATTTGCATTTTCCCGCAATTTACACTTTTTTTCTAGGGTCCCTGGAAAAGTGTAATTTAGAGGTTTCACTATAGTTGTTTGAAATAGTTTGGCTAATGAGAGATTAGGAAATAGTAAATAACAACAGGGTAGGAACTCTCTGTGGTGTAAGACTGGAATGAATCAACTAAACTGCAACTATAGATTGTACTAAATATTTCTCTTGTATTCTACAAGTCCCTCTTTTTATATCTCTGTCGTGTAATTAATATCTTAGTATGAAATCTTATAGGAAAACTCTTATGAAAAGTTTTGGAAACTTTTCATTTAATTCCATTTCCATTCCATTTAATTTCTACAAAGCTTAATTTAGACTTAAGGCCTAATTCTTTTATAAATGCTCCACCAATGTGTCAACATTTATATTGAATTACGAGCTGTGTTAGTTCATTTCTCTATTAATTTTATTCTAACTTGTATTTTCAGCATTATATTTGTGATAATTAACTATTTGAATTTATCATTTATCATAAGGTATGCATGGCCGTGAGGTGATTGAGCAAGTGGATAAGGGCTATCGAATGCCAAAGCCAACCATACACCAAATCCCTGACGATATCTACAAACTTATGCTACATTGTTGGGATGGTGATCCTGAACGGAGGCCGACATTTGAATTCCTTAATCACTACTTTGAAGATTTCTCAATTACTTCAGAGAGGCCTTACCGTGAAGTCATTGACTGAATCAATTTCCTTACAAATGAGAAAATACTGAGGTTCTTGTAAAAGATTTCAAATCTTCACTTAAATTTGTCTACCAGGAGATTTTCAAAGTGTTTTGGAAGGATTTGTCTACGAGTGTAAAGGAATGGCATTGTAAACCGATCATTTGTCTCTCAAATGAGGATCAATATATTTTTTTTATGTCTCATTGATCTCAAAAGATGTACGGATAGACCTGTATAACTATGTTCGTATATTTGAAAGTTTTTTAATGTGAGAACATCATTCTTGAGGTGACAGTTTGCTTGTGACAAAAGCCTTATATAATGAGTATAGGCAAGACTGAATAGCTTGAAAGTGTCTGTGAGTGCTATGTGTTAAGTATTAACATAGTTTGTGTTGTAGCATACACTTTGTAATAAGAAAACCAAATTCGTAAAATTTTGTATGAGGAGTTGGTAAAAAAAAAGAAGCATCAACTATTTGTCATTGTGAGGGTATGATATGTTTATTTCATACCAACAATTGCAGATGCTGGCGAGCAAGTGAGCTTAGCCATTGTCAGTTTTCAGCCACACAACACTAATACTCTGCCATTGTATTCTTCCTGCCGAGCTTGTCTGTGGCCTGGAAAACCTACTCAATAACCAAGTATGTCTTACACCCCCATCAACTTTTTTAAACTGGACAATTGAGTCGAGAGTGATAAAATGATGGCATTGGGCCACTGTTGCACACAAGAATGGATGTCTTCTCCGATTCTTCCATGATGGGATTGAGGTGCATCTGACTGAAAGATGCACGTCAGCCCGGCAAACAAGTTTCTACTCAATACTCAGCGTATTAAAACAAGATTTTTATAATGTAGCTCTTGTTTTTCATGAGCTCTCTCTCTTTAACATTAGATAGAGGGAAAAGTCTTCTAATCACATTTATCTGAATCCTATAGCCTCGTTTTGATCACTGTGCTAATATTGCAGTCGTAAAACTTCCCTTTTCATTTTTAAGGGGACTTAAGGATGGACTCAGCTTTGGGAAAAATGTACATTATATTTAAACAGAGGGTCAAAAAATCGCTTGCTCTTTTATTTTTGTGTTGCAAATGACAAGTTATTTATGTTGTTTACAGCCATGCCCCATCCATTTTTGGGTTCTTTGGATCTCTGGATTCCACAACCTGATTTTTTAATGCTTTTTGTGCTTTGTTACTTAACCAAGATTTTTTTATATTTTGTAAATAAATTGTAATTTATTGCTACTTCATTTTTTTATTTTCCTTAGAATTATTTTATGCCTTGTAATAATTTGGCTATAATTATTGGAAAGAAACAAAACCCCCATAATGATTCCGTGTGTGTGCATAATTTTTATCTGAATGAGTTTCTTTTGTATGTATGCATGAGAAAGGAAAAAATGAAGCTATTAGTAACTGTACGAATACAATTAACATGATCTTAGGCAGTCCAATTTTTGTAGAGTTCATCAAAAGAACATATGCAATCGAGAAATATATGACAAAGATTTCTTCAAGTAGGTCAACTTTGTGAAGTTATTCTCTTGGATATTCTTATTTTTCCAGGTCCATTTTTACACTGAATTTGCTAACCATAGCACTTGATTAACACTGCATTTACTATTTTTCCAATTATCAATTAGATACCGAAGGAGCATTTAATTAATTACATTAGTTATAAATGCCTTTTTTCATGTGTAATCAATAAAATAATTTCTCCTAAGGAGTGGACCACTGCCAAGTAAAACAAAAGTTATTTCTTAACAGGAAGATCTTTTAATGCATGGAGAATAAGTTTAGGAGGGAATTCTTTCATTTCAACTATCATGAACAGAGGAGTGGGCTTGATACTAAGCAGGCTTAAGATTAATGTTTGAAAGTAAATTTAGTGCACAAGTAATATCGATCATTTATCAGATGATTCAGTCATGTGCACTTTTATATGGGGTAATTTTAACTGTTTCAACATTGTCTCTGAAAATGAACCTGACAATAATAACTAAGTAGGAGATAATTGGACAGACTTATAAAAATCAGCACAATAACTATCAAAATTAAAAATATCCCATATATGTTAAGAAAAGGTATTTGTCCACCGACTTTGTTAAGGCATGGGGTAATATTTTTCAGAAACCTTGTAATTCAGATGTCTAATCAGTGATTTACAAGTGTAACCTGATGTTAAAGTGCTGTAGATTTTAAGGTTTTTATGAAAAATATTTAAACTATCCCAATGATGCCCAAGGGTAGCTGTTTAATTCACTTGATGGTAAAAATATACAGATATTTGTTCTTGTATTACTGCAGAAATGCTTGGTAAATCATTATGCTATGGGTGAACTTGTGGATGGACATATTTCATCTTGTTAACATTCTAATGTTCTATACACACCATCATTACTTTTATATACTATGGAGTAACTTTAAAAGCAACACAAAATTACATCCAAGTCCTACATGGTGTCTATGGTAATTCCGACTAATCTGTATTTTTCTATAAAGTTAATTGCATTGGTCATCACATCTCTCGGTATTTTGGAGCAATGAGACAAACTGAAGTGTTCATGTAAAGTACAATTCCATTTTATATATATTCCATCCTTTATTTGTCATCAGAAATGTTGGAAGTGTAACATGTTGTATGATGTTTCAGTTTTGTGAAGATGTGATTGCTATTACTTGAAAAAAAGAAGGGATTTAGATGACCTTGACTGTATTGATTCATGTTAGTGAGTGTAAGAATAATTTTTTGCACAAAGTTTTTTATCATAACTTTTGGCAAGAAGTGACAAATAAAAGTAAGGAAAGAAGAGTTGAAATGTCTGAGAAGGATGTTTTACAAAACTTATAGCCATTTGGACGTACTTTTGTCCTTGTAATAAAAATATTTTAGAATGGCTATATTTTGATCAGATTTCCAAACGTATCAAGAACTTTTTTTTCTACTCAAGCTTTTTCAAAGACATCTTCCATTCCCAATAATTTTTAGTATCCACATGTGCACAAGTTTCCATATTTCTTTTTTTTCTCTCTCTCCTTATTATCAATGAAGCAGACATTAGGTAAATTACATGGTATTTCTTTCCTGCTTCCTACTAGGATTGAGAATACCTAGGGTGCAAATAGCTCTTTCACAAATATTTATTTTTGTAGTTGTGCCCCCATACCCAATGGTCTTTATGAATTGATGTTATTATTATCAAGAAGCAGTTGTATGAATAGTGAGGCATGAGTAGTTCAGTTGTACATCCAAGACCGAAGGCTATTTAATTCTCAGACTGGGCTATATTGAGACTATACTGAGATTCTGGGCTAAAGTGGACAAAACTGTTTGGCATGTGGGTCCAGAGCTGTTAGTAAGTACAATGATTCTCACATCAATTGATCTAAGTATAGAGTACCTCCCAAAGGTTTTGTTACTTTAAACCTAAAAAACGCATTTTTGTGATTCATTTGGTTGTGTCATTATAATTGTGATATTTTGTGGCATTGTGTGCATCATTAAGGTAACCTACATGTTTTGTATTGTGAAGATCTTAAAAACAATGTGATCATATTATATAATGAATGATATTTATCAGTTACGATACTTAACTATATTGTTTCCAATTTGGAGCTTAAAAATAAAGTCATTGAAATAGTATCACTTTCGTCTGATCTTTGAATCTGGGAGGAACACAAAAGCCAAACCACGTAAGCCACTAAAAATCATGGGCTAACCTATTACTGTGGTAATTTATTATTAACAGAGGTGATATACCTAGGGTTGCCATAAGGGTGAGGTAAAAATTCAGGATATCACCAAATTGATATTTCATAAAAGTGACAAAGGTGTGTTTTTTTATTTATAATTTGCATATAGTACAAAATGACAAAATTTGAAAACTTGCTACCCTACATGATACAATAAATTGAGAGTATTTAAACCAGTCAGAATGCCTTTTTTTTAAGAGCCAAAATTCAGGAAATTCCCACTTTTTCAGGATGTATGGCAACCCTAGATATACTAGCATGGTGGTTTTAATTTAACCTGATCCAAAAAACCTACCCTGGTTTAAAAAAAAGTTCTATAGGGCTTTTTTTTGGGTTTTTGTAGGTTTTAACCACTTGGCCGGGAGTGAAGAGTCATGCAGAAATGGCTTAATTTGGGCTTGACAAGATATCTTGTCATGCTTGAATTTGCATATTTTCATGCAAATGCAATGCATGGGGTGACGAGATATCTCGCTGGAAGTTTCTTAAGTATCGTCCTTCAAGTACACTCTTCGGCAGCAGATGGCAGCTTCAGAGAATCTTTTGTGAGGAAGGTGCATTTCCGTCAATGCCCGTACATGTATGCAGGGCTTACATAACCTTTTCCGATATAAATATGTATTTCGTAATTGCCATAAAATTTTTTACCGTTTTAGGGTCACAGGCAATCATTGAAATCCCCTCCTCTATTTAGAGAAGTAAGCTTTTCCTCTCCTTCCCCTCTACTTTTCGATAATGACATGGTTTGCATGGATTTTTATTTTGTAATACCATGTCAATGAAGATAAATAATAGGAAAACAAAAGTAATGAGATTCTCTAGGACAAAGAAAGCGAAGCTGGTGATAAGAGTAGGAAGTCACAAACTGGAGAAAGTAGAACAATTTAATTACTTGGGTAGTACGCTAGAAGAAACGGGACATAGTAGCAAAGACATTAGGAGGAGAATAGCGCTAGCGAAAGAAGCGTTCAGTAATAGAAGGGAGCTGATGACGGGGACCTTAACCCCTCAAGCGTGACTTTAAATGGACGTATTAAATCCCTCCGCGTGTGCGACGCAGCAGTTGCGTCCGCTTAAATCCATGCCTCAAGCGTGTGCGACGCACCGTTTGCGTCCACACTTTTCACTAAGAATTCTTATCGCTCACGCTCTGATATATATACTTCCAGTGAGTATATATGTGAGCTTAAGGTGCCAGCTTTCTTTTTGTGCTCCTTTGTTGCCTGTATATATGAGTTTGTATTTTTAATTTTTTTTTCCTGACTCATGCCTGGTAAAGAAAATGCTTACTCGCGACCCGGCGTCTTGTGCCTGCTTGTGAACAGATCTTTCCACTCACGCTCTGATTTATTACTTTCAGAGAGCTTATGATTGCGTGTTGATACTGACTACTTTCTTCTGTGGTTCCTTGTTATCTGCACTCCACATTTTCCCCTTCTCTCTCATCATGGCAATGCTTACGCAGGCATGGTCCATCCAGGCTTGGTCACTCAATGCTTCTCAGAACCTCATAAGGTCTATCCTCGTCTCCTATCTTATTTACGATGTTTACGGAGTCGAGGTTTCGGGTCGAGGGTCGAGGTTTCTTGACGCCTATTGCCAAAAGGCCTAAGCAGCATTGGTGGCTTTTTTATTTTTTTTTACTTTGGACCGGCCCCTTACTGAACCCCGCTACAGCTCGCCATGGCATCTAGCTCTCGTGAGTTGTCTGGCCAGGAAGTGCTTCATGCTTTGGAAGAAACGAGTAACGAAAGTTTAGACACAATTTCTGAGGATTCTAGTGGATACACTTTGGGCTCCAGTTCAGAAGAGGAAGAACCTTCTCATTTTTCTGTGAATAATCAAGAGAATACTTGGGAAGAAATCGACAGTGCTAATCCTCCTCTTCCTTTTCCGTGTGATTTAGTTGGGAAACAAAAAGTGCAAGTTCAGTGTGCCGATGATCCCCTAGAATATTTCGAGTTGTTTTTTGACGATGATCTAACTACGATCATAGTAACTGAAAAAAACCGTTACGCGGAACAGATTCTTGCTCACAAGAAAGAAAAAATCTTGATGCAAAAATCTTGATGCGCTTTCAAGAGTTGGTTCCCACAACTCCGAACGAATTCAGGGTGTACCTAAGTTTGCTTATGTTGATGGGAATAATTCAGAAACCAAGTCTCAGAATGTACTTTAGTAGGAAACACATCTTAGAAACACCTTTTCTCCCCAATGTAATGACCGAAGAAAGGTTTTCGTTGCTGGCCAAATTTCTGCATTTTGTGGAAAACACCGAAAAGGTAATTGCGGAAGGAGATCCTAAATTGTATAAAATTCTACCTATAAGTGAATATTTGAAAAATAAATTCCAGAAAGAAAATATGCCAAGGTAAAGAAGTCAGTTTTAATGAATCTTTGCTGTTGTGGAAAAGTAGGCTTTCGTGGAAACAGTATATTCCCATGAAAGCTTCCCGGCTTGGCATAAAAATGTTTGAACTTTGTAATTCCACAGGATATTTGTGGAATTTTATAATTTACAGTGGCTCAGGAACAAAATTAGGCTGTGAAATAACCGAAGACACAGATCTTTTTTCTACAAAAGTTGTTTTAAGTTTGTGTGAGAAACTATTAGATTCAAGCAGATGTGTATACATGAACAATTATTATAGTTGTCCCGATCTCTTCCAGAGATTGGTTCAGAGGACAACAGATGCTGTTGGGACAGTTAGAATCACACAAAAAGGTATACCAATAAATCTAAAAAAGAAACTGAAGAAAGGAGAAGTGATTAGTGCAAAGTGTGGTAAATTGGTGGCGTTGAAGTGGATAGATAAGCGCGATGTCTCAATGCTGACAACTAAACATTCAGACGATATGCAACCCGTAAGTCGAAAGGGTGGGTTAGAATTAGTAAATAAGCCTACTAGTGTAATAGATTATAATAAATATATGGGTGGTGTAGACTTGAAAGATCAACTTTTAGAATCGTTCTTGCTAGAAAGGAAAAAGACAAAAGTGTGGTATAAAAAATTATTCAACCACTTAGTAAATACGGCTGTGTTGAATGCTTACAATCTTAACTGCAAGGCTGGAAACAAGAAAGATCATCTATCATTCAGAATAGACTTAGTGAACAAGATCATAGGCAAGTACCGTGGGCAGAATTCAGAAAAGCGCAAAGGACGGCCCTCAGATACCGACACTGAATGCACGCGATTGACACGTCAGCATTTCATTCAAGAAAATCCTAAAACAGACACTTTTAAAGTTGGAAGAAGAAGGTGTGTGGTGTATACGAAACACGGAAAGAGAAAAGAAACAAGGTACAGGTGTAAAAACTGCCCAGGGACACCGTCTCTCTGCCTAGACCCCTGTTTTGAGCGATACCATACTCAGATCAACTACTAAACATTGGATATGGAGAGCAGAAAAAAATAAACAGCATGAAAAAATGTAAGTATAAATTTGTAATGATACAGTATAAACAATTTTAAAATTAATATAATTTTTTTGAATTTTTTAAAATAGCGATTACAATGCTAAAAATATATAGGCTAATGTCTGCACAAATTCTTCGCTGCTTACGAAAAAAAGGCACCCTGGGTGATTTAAATACCTCCGATTAAAGTCACGCTAGAGGCATGGAATTGAGTGGATGCATATGCTGCGTCGCACACGCTGGAGGGGTTAAGTAAAGATGTAAAAAAGAGGCTGGTGAAGAGCTTGATATGGAGTGTGGCATTGTATGGGGCAGAAACGTGGACTTTGAGAAAGGAAGACGAAAATAGGCTGAAGGCTTTCGAGATGTGGGTGTGGAGGAGGATGGAGAAGGTGCGTTGGATGGAAAGGAAGACAAATGAGGAAGTGCTTGACTTGGTGGGCGAGGAGAGGAAACTTATAGATGAGATTAGGGGAAGACAGGGTAGGTGGCTGGAAGGGGTAATGAGGGACGATGGTTTGCTGAAGGCCGTGATAGAGGGTAGGATGTTGGGTAAGCGGGGAAGGGGAAGGAAGAGAATCGGTTTTATGGACGGGATGAAGAAAGGTAGGACTTATGCTGAGATGAAGAAAGAAATACTAGAGGTAGAAAGGGCACGCCAGGTGTAAGAGTTCGTTGGATATTCTCTGACTTTCATCACAACCTACCTCTAGCCGGTAGATTACTGTAATGAATGAAATGCCATGTCATTTCAGTCCTTGAGTAAGAGGTTTTCTGACATTTCTAAACCCTGCATTCGATGTCATGGCAGCAGCATCTTGAAGTACAGCTCATTATATCATCTTTCCATACTTTTTTGAATTACCATTTTTACCTACTTCGGGAAAGTCTGATTCTGCAAACAAGACTAGAGAACTGCACGCAGTTGGAAAACCCACAGGATTTTCCTACAGCCTGGAGTCTAGCCTGAAACTGCCCATGTCATGTTCTCTTCCGATTGTGTGATATAGATGTCCAACTACTTCTGCTTGCCGCAGTTGTAGTTCATACCCCATACACAGTGGCCGTACAGTCCCCAGCTCCCACCGGACTTGAGGCTTAGGGGAAGGGCCGTGAAGGAGCGGTAGGGACCATGGGAAGCGCTCTCTTATGGGAACTCCAGGTTAGTTGTGTCCGCAATGCCTGCAGCTACTAAGGATATCATGAACTCCTACAGTTGGCGACCGTAAAGAGGTGGTGGGGGGGGGGGGGGCATTTCCAAGACTCGATACCAGTTTGAATTCCTAGAACCCTGACCACGCGAGAGATTTTGCACTCTGCCATGTTTTTCCTGCACTAACACTGGTTGTTGTTCGGAGAGGTTGGAGAGTCATGTGCGACAGCTGCAATTGTTGCTTTGGAGAGATTTGTAGCTGTTGCTTCTGCAAAAGCCTTATTTGCTTGAGTGGACAATTATCATGGTGAAGAAGTATTGCTGTGTGAAGAACTGTGGTACCCATGTGTCGGAAGGAAGATTGTTTCAGTTTCCAAAAACCCAAGACAGGTAAGCAAAATTATTATTTTTATTTGAGCATAGAGATGTTTCAATGTATAGTTTTAAATTTGATGCCGTCTTATGTCGAATTGTTAATTGATTTTGGTTTAATGTGGATGAGTTATTAGTCCACTTATATAGGTAGTGCATTTTTCAGTGTTCTTGTCTTTTGACCCTTTTCGTGACTATACACCAATGTTATACGGCTTAATAATTGCATAAATTGTGAATGGATCAATCCTTCCTATTTTTAAGACCGTTTTACATCGGGCACTTAACTGCACAATTTGAAGTAACATCTGTTTTCGCAATGCAAGAATGCTGGCTCTGAATTATAGCAGGGGCCATTTTCCCATCTCTCGTTTATGCATTTGCGAATGCATAACAGTTCATCACTAAACACGACACAATTTTCAATGCTAATCCATAAGTACATGCCAGTGGCATACAAACGGATGGGGGAGAGGTTTAGGGTTTAACACCTTCCCTGATGGGTTTTTTTTTACAAATATGGTCAAAAAAGTAATATTTTTTATTTCAGTTTCAGAAGCATTAAAGGGAGGCAAATCTGAAAATGTTTTCATTAATTTTTTATTCCAAATAACTAATGATTTAAACCAAATGTATTCACTTTGCTGACAGCGTTAATGTTAGCTAATAATTTTAGTTCGTAGTACATCAAGAAACAACGTACAAACATTCATGGGAGTTAGGCAACCCACATGATGACGACTTTTGCTCTGAAAATGTTATAACAAAATTCTTTTTATGACACAAAACAAGAAACTTTGTTTCTTTTATTTGATTCTCATTGAAGAGAGCTGGAATCCCTTTCCTCAGTGTTCCCTGCGAGTCAGTGGAGTGTGAAGTGAGCTAGTCTGCTAGATCTGGAGACATATAAAAATTATCCGTCGTCAGACAATATAATAGGCCAAATAATGGCTTCATTAGAGTCATCATCACTTTTGAGGGCATGTGTAAATGGGCAAAGTCGTGTAAATTGTCGTTGACTACCCGTATCCAGTTCTCGATTCACTAAGGACAAATATTTGACAAATAAAGCTCTTTTCATAGGGATGAACTGCCGCCACCCCAATCTTCCCTTGTACAAGAGCAGGCTCTCGTCGATGGTAACGTCCGTCTCTGGTGTATGGAGTGCCTTGAACTTTTTCTCCAGCTTCTGGCAAATCGACCATATTTTATTTAGTTCGGCGTTGGGGTGTGTTTGGGGATCAAAATCGTTATTATAGGCAAAATGTAAATATTGCCTTATTTTTACGAATCATCGGAAAGACATTCTTGGTCCAAAAAAGGGAGAGGAGAGTTTAGGTCTCGTCGACCAATAAAACTCAGTATCTGGCTTCCACACTATGCTTTGTAGCATTACAAGGGCAAAAAACATGAATTTCTGAGATTGTCACAGCTCGCCACTGATTTACGCTAGCACTGCTTGGCCCCGCCTTCCGATTCGGAGCTTGTTTCTCTGGAGAGAGTCGACTAGGAGATGGAAACTTCAATGTCCATAACCTCGGAATCACTGCTGGTCTAACATTGATTCTTCTCCGGAATCCATTGTTGATTGCCTAATGTTACCAAGCGAAAACAAAGAATTTGCCGTGGAGTTCACTCATACTACACCGCTTGTATTAGAACGAAAATGTTCGAACTAAAAATAGAGTATTAGCATCGGTGGAATTTCAGTGAAAAAGTGCGTTCGCATGAAACCGGGCGCCAGGTTGCTTAGTGGGCTATCGGTCCTCGAGCGGGTGTTTTCTGACCTCAGGAAAGCATCAAACATGACAATAGAAGGTATTACAAGTTTGGGATTTATCTCTATGTCTCCTTTTTTCTCGTACTCATGTGGGCTAGGGTAGAATATATACAGGGCACTTGTGTTGGTTTTTATTGAGAACGTACAACTTTTAGATGTATTCATCGTATAGCTGCTTTCGTAAATATGTATCACTACTTCCACCAGTATTCGAAATAGAAAAATGAAAGGGGCTGATGAAATAACATTCGCAACATGACTAAGCATTTCCCTGTCATCGCGTTGCATCACATTTTCATCCTCACTAACATCCGAATCAATGTTCGTACACTCAGAGGCGCTTGAATCAGAGCCAGAGAGTTCAACATCCTCCAATTCCTCATCAGAAACATCAACGGTCGAATCACTTTCGGATCCACTCTCCATAACGGTAAGATTCGTACACCAAAGAAAAACGAACTTCTGAAGCAACGAAATGATATCACCAGTTCAAGGGAACTTTGAGGTGTGCACACTACAACGTACATACGATGAATAACTAACGTGTCCTAAAATTTTGCGACAGCTAGAAAGAGGCCGATGGCAGGAGAACCTAAACATATTCGCCGAAAGCGAAGTATCAGTGAATGAAAGAAAAATCTTCGTCCCTTTTCCCTACTGTAGTCCGTGTTCCTAGAGATAGCGTCATAAAAATCCATTTTCACATGTGAAGAGAATAGGATGGGGGAAAAGAGTATGAGGGGTCTGTGAGGTGAATAACCCGGGGAAGAGAAAAACTAGACTGAGTAACAGTTTAGCAGAAAATTGTAGAGGATGTTCAATGAGAGACCTGCAGACGGTCCGAAAATCCGAAAGACTTCCGACCGCCTGTTTATTGCCCTTGCACGTGATCTTTCTCGCCCGAGTGACATCAATGCCCTTCCGTGCCCGACCGTATCTTGCTGGGTGACCACTCAGTACGGTGACACATGCCAGACGTCAGGGTAGGGGAGGGGAATTTTGGGAAATACCAAAGGAAGGGTGGTAGAGACCCCTCGGAGAACCAAAGACAAGGAGAATCAGAAAGGGTACGTGAATGAAGCCTAAGCGGCGAACATCCGGCAGGAGTCGGTCGGTGAAGCATACACGGATACCAAAACTACAGCGTAAATAAGTAAATAATACACAACTAATAGGTAAATATGTATTACAAAGTAAACATAATAAAAAATTGGGAATGCATTGTTGGTCATATATTATAACAGATAAAGATTGAGTGAGTAACAATTGTTACATGAGTTTTCTAGATCGAATGCAATTTAGCGATAATGCAGAAAAGAACTTATGACCCCATAGGAAGATTTCGCTTCCAGGGAGCGTAGTTTCACTAGTATTCCGGTGGGATAGATAAATAAAATAGATGAGTTTTGTGAGAACTGATAAAATATAATTCTCATAAGTAGATAGGGAATAATAAGTAATTGTGAATAAAAATAATACAAATCTAAAAATAATCCTTCAATCATTATATAAATTACGTTATCAATTGCATAAGCAAGATTCCAACTGTTGTACTTCGGGATATCAAATAGCTAAATAATCCTAGTAGTAGGCAGAGCGCTTGATAAAATTGAATGTTCATGACCATAAAATGTTTCCTAACATTTATATTGGATGAAAAAATAGTGCGTAAATTTTGATATACGGAGGGCAATTTTGGTGCGTCAAGTTTTTTTTGAAACCATAATACAAGTGAAAAGCCTTCAAAAAAGCAAAAATACAGAGATAGGTAAAGCTCCAGATTTTACAGCCCTAATACAGAGCTTTAGTGATAGGCGTCCATACATGACATCTAGCGGCGAAACATCGAATTACTACGAAGGGGGCGAAATACCTCGTCCAAAACAGCTAAAGAAGAGAAAAAGTAGGGTAGGACGAGATATCTCGTTCGCGTCAGACTTTGCTCGACCATTCGGGACGAGATATCTCGCCCGCGTCAGGGAAGGGGTTAAAACCCCCCCCCAAAAACATTCTTACCTGAATTCGTTTTCGTTTGTTTACCTGAACTAGTGTTTGGAATTTTACTTATTGGGCTGAAAAATATAGTTGAATTGCCTTCACGAAAGGAGAATGTTAATTTAATTATTGTTTTGCAGAATTGCAGATTGAAAAATGCACCTTTCGTTGTCACCCCATGCTTTTTGTGAATTCGATTGTTTTGTCATCCAATGCAGAACTTTAAATACGAGTGTATATTGTGAATTCACTAATCTTATCATATCGTATATGAAGGACATGAGCAGGCTGACATCTTAGATCAATTGTGGCATTTTTCATACATCCCCACCCCCTTTTTTTTGCCAAATTCCCCTCTTTGGACAGTTTTCCCTTTGCAGTATGTTTACTCTCCGGACTTAGCCGAAGAACTTGCCCGAGGCGCGTCCCACCATGAGTGCTAATGACATGGCACCAACGACGGCCAAAATGCTTACGACTCTAAAGCTCTGTATAGCAGCTTGATACGACTATCCTATCAAGAGCTTTATACGACTCCAAAATGCAGCGACTCCTGCCAGCAACTTCTGCCACGCCTTTAGCCATGCATTTGCCTCACCAGGTCCTGCATCGTTTATATAGCCCCTAAAGTGAGGAAGGATTCCAAAAATGCAGTCATTCTGACCAAGGCACAAAGGCTGTGATCCTGTATTCTGTGGCCGAAGCCAGAAAACAATTCCTGGCGCTCCGATTGAAAACTGCCAACCTATCTATCACCCATCCCATTATTTCCTCCCCTCCAAGGTCACCAATTGCCTATATCCTCAGCTTACCCTTTCCACCTCGTCCTTGCAAGGGGGAGGGGGTCTGTCGACATGTTGACAGACCCCCTCCTCACCTGACTCATCCCTGAGCTCGCCCTCCTTTGCTGTTGAGACGGCAACCAAGTAACACCGTTGTGTGATCCTGTTGACTTTCAGTCATTTTTTGTACTTGGAGAAAAGCTCAACCTCTCGTACTTGTATATTTTAACCATTTTCTGAGTGGAAACTCTCATTACGGTTGCCTGACACCTGTGGGTTAATTGCTTGTAACTTGGTTGGTTCTGTGTGTGAAATATATTGATAATTAAAAAATTGATTGATAATATTTGCGTTTCGTTCAATTTCCTCAACTGTCTCACCCAAGCTTGGAAAGAGTTTTGTTTTTACGGGTGTTATCAGCAAGAAAAACTATTCCCTTCTCCCGATAGTGCCTCACAATGACCGTATAAGGTTCAAGTTAGCCCCCCTCTTGCTTCACCCCCATTACTGCGTTTTACATTTAGTCTCCGCCCAGGTTTTTTAAATGCGAAATCTATAGAAAAAAAGTTTTTGAAAAACATATGTGAGAACACTTTACACAAAGCGTTTTGAGTGGATTTTTCTGTAACTTAATTCCGGAAGCAGCAAATATTTTAAGACAAAGTAAAGAAAATTGAACCAATGTCCTGTAAACAGTGCAGAATTAATTGGGGATTTTGATACCGTAAGGTCTTCCAGACAACGAAAATCTAAATCCTACACATTTGGGGTGAACATATCAACACTTTTTAACGCTAATTTATATGAGCAGGAAACAATAAAGAAAACGAAACGAGCTGCGGGGATGCAAACCAAAGATGTGGGCATTTCGCTTCCGCACATTCTGGCTGAGTGAACGTGAATATGCGTGTAAATTAAAATAATCATAAAAAACTAGTCCATATCACATCCAAGATGTGTGATAAAATCTGGCTTAAGGGGAATTGAGAAATGCAGTAATTGCAGTGAAGCAAAAGAGAGACAAAGCCTTAGACAATACAGGGCCTTATACAATAGCCGTAGGTATGAGATGTTTGAAATTATTAGGAGCTCGAAGACAACACTCAGTCGATCATGGATATCAACTAAACTTGGATTAAATAGTCAAGATATGAGGTTCTTTCCTCGAAAATGTATCCATATTGTTGCCTTGAGACATCGTAGACTTGGGCTAGAAGAGAATCGTGGAAAAAGCAAGCCTAATGAGATCTCGATGTTATTGATCTTTATTTGTGTATTATATATTATCTCAAAGTGATCTTTATTTTGGATTCGTCAATTCATTAGGTATTCTTCAGCTCGACAGAATCAATACAAACTTTGTAAATTTAGCAATGAGTTTTATTTAATACGACTGGTTTCATCGCATAGGCGACATCTTTAGCAATGAAACCGGTCGTATTAAATAAAATTCATTGTGAAATTTACAAAGCTTGAATCTTTGGTAGTGGGTAGAGTGCTTGGCTACTGATCGAAGGGTCCCGGGTTCAAATCCGGGTTAAGCCTTTGAACGAACCCGAACAAAAATCCTCGGAGTGCGAGGTGGCCCAGGGAAAGGAACTGGCCCCCCTACCCTGAATGTGTGAAATTCACACGCCTGTGGCTTAGTCCAGGTTGAGATCTACCCTCAACTATCCAAACCAACCTTCGGGTTGAATCACTGAGTGATTCTTTAATGAAACTAATTTCCACAACAGCTGCAGCAAAGAACTTCCAACGGGAATGCTACTTACAAGTAAAAGGCCTACCAAAGTTCTGAGATGGGGTTGCAGCGGCTATCTTACTGCTAATTTTAAATAATTCCCGAGAAAATATGGATCCTTTGTGATGACGAGTTAGTTATTTGCAATACACTAAATGATAGAAAAGAAATGGAACTTACCAAGCGTCCGAAGATAGTGCTGGACGAAAAAATGATGAACACCCAAAAATATGCACAGAGGCCGCATAGAGAGTACATTAAATTTTAAGATGTTGCTAAGGTGTTTTGATAGCTTTTCTACAATTTTTTAAATTTGACATGCTTATTCTTATGTTTGCATGATGCCGAATGTTTACATATTGAGTGATGCATTGATGACAAAACACTGAACTCAATACAATGTATTGAGTTCAGTGCGACAAAACCATTTCAAATACTTCGTAAAACAGGGGTCAGTCACTCCTTGGGACCAGCTTCTCACTTAGTATACTCACTTAGTATCAATAAAATGGAGGTTTCGTAAAACAGAGGTCATTTTACATGGTTTTCCTACATACAAAGATCGGGACCGGAGGAATGGTTCGTAAATTGGTGTCATTTCATAAATGGGACCGGCTTCTCACTTAGTAAATCAATAAAATGGAGTTTTCGTAAAATGGAGGTCATTTTACATGGTTTTCCTACATACAAAGATCGGGACCAGCGGAATAGTTCGTAAATTGGTGTCATTTCATAAATAAGAGGTTCATAAAAAAGAGGTTCTCCTGTTCCTCAAAATATATTTCATGAGCTGCCTACCCTAATTTAATGCCAACATAAGGCGCATTTATTTGATAATCAAAAATAAACACTAAAAGGGAATTCAAAAAATGCTCATACATCTTTTGGTTAACATTTTTATTCCCATCAGTACAAAGTACATCTGGGATTCAAACAACTTCACGTTGCTATTCATATTACAACAATTACAAAATAGTTGAATATTCAATATATTCAAAACAAGATAGTAACATGAAAACAATGATAGCATCAAATCATTTGCCAAGGTTATAACCTTCAATTAGTCCATACTATTGAAAAATATAGCATCCCTGATCATACAAGTCAATGTCAACAAGAAGGTCATTACGTTTACAAAAATATCATAACAAATTGCATTGTTTTCACAGAATAAAATCAGGCACTTGCTAAATAATTAAATGCCTAAGTATGAAAATTTATCCACAATCCATGATATTTATCAAAAACGATTTTTTTCCTGATTATTTTGTCACAAGAATTAATACTGGGAAATAACTGCAAATATTATGACATAACAAAGGCTTAAAAAGCAATTTAAATCTTATCAACACCTATTAATTTGACAATATTATCATCATTAAACATTGACAATTCATAATTTACTCATTATGAACCAGTTCAATTTTCTTCTTAAGGATTCTAGCAGCTCTTCCAATGGTTTCAGAGATTGACAAGCAATTGTCAATAATTTTGATACATAAAGTAATCGAAAAACATTAAAAGAATGATACACTGATATTCTCATCTTGAAAATATGCCTGATAGATAGGTAGGTATATGCAATATCTATAATTGTATTGCGATAAATATTTCCTGCTCTAGTTAGGCTTACTTTGCCTACAAAAGAATAGCAATGATTTAGGCCAGGGAAAGGAGAAAATAATTAAAAAATAAATTAATTTTCCAGAGCAGAAAACAGTAAGAAAAAAATGTTGCTTATAACTTTTAAGGACCATTTGGTCGAATTATAAGGATTGGGAAACTTCCCTCACCGTAACCCAATGATTACAGACTGGTGACACCAGTCATACCGGACATCAGTCATTGCCGTGGCACAACACCAGGAGGTGCACTGTTTGTGGGTGGGTACATGAACCGTGGGTGTAGCGTGGTGGGCAAAAGATGGGGCTGGGGAAGAGGGTGGTGGGGAGGGAAAGGGCTGTAAACCATATGATGCCCAGATGGGTGCCCACCTGGGGCCGCGCACACATAAAACTGCGGCTCCATACCCCCGTGGTGAGGGGGATAGGGGAGCATTGCCGAGGGAAGTGCCTGTGGCTGCATTTGAATGTAAGGAGAAGGCATTTGATGGAGCACGGAACCATTTACTGGCGGGGGTATGTGGCGAACCATGTCCACCCACCTGCTCACGCTCTGGGGTGGCATGGATTCTATTTCCTGCTCTGCCTGGGGTGAGTAGCTCCCCTGCGTGGAAGAATAGGGCAACTCCTCTCGTGACCTCTCTGGCACTAGTGGGACTGGTTCCGGGGTCACACGAACATGGACGGTGGAAGGTGAATACTTGAGATTGTTAATGCCCTGATCATAGCAGGGCTTCTCCTCTTCTGAATGTGCCGAGAAGTCTAAAATCATGAAAAGAATTTACATGGTGATGATGAGATTTCAAAAACCTTGAGTGACAAGGAACATTGAATAGTCAGAGGATGGTGGGCAAAACCTTACAGTATGTACTAGATCAAATAAAAGCCAAATCACTGAAATTTTCCAACAATTTTTAGAAAATACATAACTTGGTAGAGCTTCATAGAAAAAAATCCTGAGCTGCTCAATTTGAAAAAACTTTGTAATGCATTTCAGAAAATAAAATAGTCAGCCAAGAAAAGAATTGTATATATAATTCAAAATGATAAGTATTGCAATGATAGCTCAGACCATGAGGGCTGGCATATTGATTTAATTACATTCAAAATTTAACACGTTCAATGCGGGTGACATCTTAAGATGTCAAAGTTTCTCCCATATGTGGCTGGTGACATCTTTCAGACCATGAGGGCTGGCATATTGATTTAATTACATTCAAAATTTAACACGTTCAATGCGGGTGACATCTTAAGATGTCAAAGTTTCTCCCATATGTGGCTGGTGACATCTTAAGATGTCATCGGTGGTATAACGTTTCATTTATTTTTTTCGTGCCCGGTATTGAGCCAGGCCTTTCTTCGACGCACTTTAGTCAATTGCAACCCGTTGTTTCTATTGGACCCAGCCGTTCCTGAATTTAATTATTTTTTTTAAATCCACTATCATTTTTCTTAGGCTATTTTTTCTCAGTTTTTAAATGTTGTGCATTATGCTCTGGGACATTGTATGTAATATTTGTCTTATTTCATTGTTAATATTATGTGATTTTTGTATTATGATATTGCAACAGGCAGGGTGGCAATCATAGGTGTTTCACCTGATCAATGTTAGTTTCAAAGTGAGTTGTTTTCTTGCTCCAAAATTGCTACATTATCCTCGCTCCTCCGTTGCCACGCGGCTCAAAATTAACGATCCGGTGAATATGACAAGTAAGCAACACATGAGAATCTGAGCTTCCCCCGCAGAAGGTCTTACATTGTTTCATATACCTTGCTTATCTTAACCCTACCCTTCAGTCCTATAAGGTATTCATTTCACAACTTGTCCGGAAAATGCTCTGTTCCAGAGCTTACCCCCAGAGGTTGTAACATTGCTTCATTACCACCCTCTAGCCCGACAGTGTATTCATTTCCCCGCATATTCTTCCACAAACAAAATAAAGCACTGTAAGTGAATATGTCATTGAACTACGACCATGGCTGGTTCCCTTCTCATGGATGGCCCATGGTGGTTAGGGGTCATTAAGATAAGGTGTCATTAAGATAGGAGTGGGCAGTCGCCTGTAGGAAGCTGCGGACTCAAGCAGTTCTGTGCTGGATTTATTAAAGATATGAGTGACATTGCCTTTGAGGAGCTGCATATACGGGCTGATGTGGTCCTTGGATAGCGGGGAAAGAGAGGTCTTCGCAGGAAGAGCGGAGACTCAGGAGTCTGGGGCAAGACAGTGCACGGGTGAGATGCAGTGAGCTGCAGAATGCAACTATTGCGCGTAGGGCAATCCCTAACAGCACACATTTCACTCACATTTTAGTCGCTAATGGTGCTCTGTTCTACCATACCACATTGCGGTTCTTCATTTCAGCTCAGCTGACATACATGTGACCATAACATCTTGTTTTTTTAATTGTATACGTTCGAAATGCACAGAAAGAAATATACTTCCCATACAGAAGATACCACCACCACCATATGTACTTCTGGTAAGTATTCACCACACATTCGTTCATATTCAATTTTTGAGGATAAATATCAAAATATTGCATTTATATTTGTATACTTAGGAACTGGGAATAGGAGAAAGAGGAAGGTGAAAGAAGATAAAAATGATTGCAGGAAAACTGAAATGGAAGCAGGACCATCAGTCTCTGGTGAGTTTTCATAAAGTTGTAGTTTGGAAAACGTATTTCATTTTAAACTTGATATAATTTCAAATTTTTCCCAATAATAAGATATTTTTTTCTGTCAATAAATAGGGTGTTCAAAGAATGATCCTTTGCGAACCCAACCTCATAGAATGACCGAGGACAACCTGAGGAGGCTGCTTTTTGAGACGGATTCTTCGGGAGAAGATGATGAGTCATGGGAGGATAGTGCTGAAGATTTCCATACTGAAGATAGCGACAGTGAAGAAGAGAGCAAGGATGAGGACCTTGGAGATTCTGAACATGACAGGACCAATATTTCTACAACTTTTACCACCATTTAAACCATGACACCCAACCCCTCAGGTACCGTTATGCTTTCTGAAATGTGGAGTAATGAGCAACCTGCTATCACACGCTTGCCATTCACTGGGTGTCCCAAAGTGGTATAAGAAACTAGCAATCCACATATTTCAGTTGATCGTTGTAAACAGTTACTTATTGTATAAAAAATATAGCGGACACAAAAAAACACTAAGAGTTCCGCACAGAGCTAATACGCTCCCTACTTGGAGCACAAACAGCCCGTCAGCAACTACCTCACGCCTGTCTACACCGAAGCCCCCCGAATCTCATTTTCCATATTTCCTTCCCGTCGAGGGCGGGAATAGACAGAAAGAAAAGAGCATTTGTCATACAAATGAAATCAAGAAGACCATCACCACCTTCTGCCTAGATTGTCCTGATGAGCCAGGATAATGCTTTCATCCCTGCTTCATCGAATTCCATGGGAAGAAGCTCGAGAAATACTAAATGGGTATTGTTATACGTAAATGCAAAAATTAGCCTGTTGCATATTTTTTACTGTAATTTGCTCAATACTATATTTATTAATTTTTCAACAATGTATTTTACTTTAAACTTGAATAAAACGTTAAAAATGAAACAATTGCAATGGTTTACTTTCAAAAAAGCATTGTATTTGTCATGCAGAGAAAGTTTACAGTGAATTATTTTAATCTAAAAATTGAAGAAAATTTTCTATTTTCCTCGATGAATAATGTGTATATTTCCATGTTATGGCTTCTGCAGAGTATTACTTTGGAAAGATCTGGTCTTTCTAGCGTGAACTTCCACTTATTTGGACAAAAAATGGAAGTTCACGGTCGAGAACCCGATAGACCCGTTCTTTCCAAAATGTATGTTTATTAGTTTTTGTGTTCGATGTGCATAAAAGACAAGATATTTCATGAATTATAACAATTAAAAAGTGTGAATTTCATTCAGTATTAGTTATTGTTTAATGTAAGCAAATTAAAGTTAGAATGAACGCAAGGGTTGGTCGCAATTAGAATAATAATATTTGCGGGTAATGGTGTAGTGCAGGTAACATACGTCTATTTTTTTCGCCGTAACGGATGACATCTTAGGAGGTCATGAAAAAAAAAACTAACAAAAATATTTCCCGGGTGATATTGGCAGTCCTAGATATCAAGGCATCTTTCAACCCGTTCAACGCGGCATGACGGGAATTCCTGTATTCTAGGTTCTATCCAGTGACTCATGCCGGAGTTCCCATCACCGGTACAAGCATCTTTCTAAAAGTTCCTACTGCTCTCAGTCACACGCAAGGGCTCTGTCTAGTTTGAACCCTACTTTGAGGGAGTGCGGTCAGTTTTGGTTCCGGGAGCTTTTTTTTTGAAGACTACACATCGTTCTCTTGGTGAGTACTGCTACTTAACCTTTCTTTTTTCTTATATAGTTATTTATGTCTTTTGTGTTTTTCCATTCATTATTTCCATTTTGGAACAATTATTAGATCAGGATAATATTCTATCGAAAGAAAGATTTTTTTACTTATTTCTTATTGTTTTAAAATCATTTGCAATTGCATTTTGCCTAATTACTAGGGGTATAAAACCTAGTTTCTTTTAGGATTTTTTCCAACGTTTTTTTGAGACAACTCATTGTTTCATTGCTATCATTATTCAATTATGTTAACCATTTTATAATCACAGATAAACATATGTCTTTGGAAAGGAGTAGAATGTATGACGTCTTATCATATTCCGTGACACATATTTATCTCTTTATTTGTACATTTATACATTCTATCTGAGGAAACAGTTCCAGATTTCTTGATATAATAATGTTAGGCGTGCATTCTGTTGTTATAGACGTATTATATTTTCAACGCATTTATGTATTTAGTTTCTCTTTTTTCTACTTATAAACTTGGAGCATATTTGATGAATTAGTACCTTCGATGTTTTTTGATTTCTTAAAATAATGTGCCTTTATTTTTGCATTGCAAGGTTTAGTTCGATTTTTCTTTCAAAATTATACTGTTAAAGACATAAAGTACGTCAAGTTTACACCGCTGTGTTGTCGTTACCTAGATTTACGGATGGTGATGGTTTTTTGAGCATGTTGTCTTTTTTATTTGTCTTGTTGTCCACTGTGTTGTCGTAGCACTTAGACCCAAGTGCAAAGTTTTCTTTCAAAATAATTATATCTGAAATCAACCATCATATTTTGTCATTTTTGCTTCAATTAAAGTTTATTTATTTTTCCAGGCTTTATTATGAGAAGGAAATTGAAGGAAGTTCTGGAGAGTTCAATGCAAAAACAATTTGACTTAAGAAGAGTTTTCCCTAGAATAATTATCACACTCACTGCTATGAAGCAATGAATTCGGATGCTATTAATATTTCAATTTTTCTAGGTTTCATCGAGTCAAGTGTATTTTCCTTGAGGGAAGGCAACGTAATAGTGCGGTCATGTAAGTACATATAGGAGGACTCTGCATTAATAATATTAGAACTAGTGTTAAGCAGTGATTTTTCCCAATATGTATACATATACATAAATGTACATGTATATATTAAAATGAATAAGTCTAAATCATAAACGATTTATTCAGAAAGAGTTAGGGTGTGCCTGAATTTTCACCAAAAGTGTTTAGTGACCCGCAGAATATCTGGAGATGGCTTGAGGTTTGTTCACTTATTTGATAAGGGCCTTTATTTTGTTTGTGTCATAAACTGTTTGTTAGTGTGGGTAAAGGAATGCTCAAGCTATGCAAACATATGAATCGGTAAAGAAAGGGTATGAACCGCTACAGCAAGGGTGGGGGTTCCGGAAGGGTCGACGCAGTAAACAGGTATATAAAGGTAGGTAGGTTTATAGGTTTTAAAGCAGGTATATAAGTACCTATTAACGAAGGTGTGTCAAGATGTAAGAATTATTTCATATCAGAGGATTCATGAGATGGAGTGGAATTTGTCCATATTGGAAAAATCATGTGCTATTTTCCACAAAAAATAACTTTTAATGCGACCCGGCTTTCAATGTTGATACATCATCATCAGGGTACAAATGGTGTTAGGTGTAGCCAATCTTTTGGAAGAGGTAGGGGAGAGAGGAGAGGTGATGAGTGGAAAAACCGATGGAGGAGGTGAAAGGGATGGGGAGGAGTGGAGAGCGGGGAAATGGTGGGTTTTTTCAGGGTTAACAAACTTAGACAACACAAATCAGTGGCAAACAATAATTGGTGGTGGTCTTCTTCTCTTTTTTCGGCTCAGGTCAAAAATTTCGTGGTGTTGCTTCCAAAGGCTCTTGGTGAGTGGTGGTGGAGGGAGAGTGTCCCTGGGCAGGCAGCCAGCCACGCGGATCAGGCGTGGGCCACTCGAGGCAGGGTTTGTCTGAGGGCAGGTGGGTGGGGGGGGGGTTGCCAGTAAGACACCTCAACACTTTGAATGAGGGAAGAGGTGGGGAGAGGGGGGTGGAAACTGGTCTTGGGAGCATACAATTGCAACTCAATGGAAAGGAGGGGGGAAGCAACACCCCGAAAATTTTGACCTGAGCCGAAAGAAGAGAAGAAGACCACCACCAATTATTGTTTGCCACTGATTAGTGTGTTGTCTAAGTTTGTTAACGCTGAATAAACCCACCATTTCCCCGCTCTCCACTCCTCCCCATCCCCTTTCACCTCCTTCTTCGGTTTTTCCACTCATCACCTCTCCTCTCTCCCCTCCTATCCCCCACCTCTTCTTAAAGATGTACATATTGGCTACACCTAACACCATTTGTACCCTGATGATGATCAATCAAAATTGAAAGCTGGGTCGCATTAAAAGTTATTTTTTGTGGAAATTGCACCTCATTATACCAACATGTAGGAATTAGTTCTCTTTTATACACAAAGGTTAGCAGTTTTATGGATGTGAAAGGAAAAGCCAAGACTACAAAAACATGTCCCTTATATCACTTTCCACATTCAACTTTGCTCTAATTCATTATTTGACTGTAAATATAAGCCTCTTGAAATAATATGGGAATGTTAAATAATGCTGAGACCAAATGCAAAAAGTACGCCAGAAAGGAACTGGAGATATCTATGCAACACGCACTACAGGTTCATGCCGGTGACTCGTGACGGGGATTCCCGTCATTTATTAAAAATTTTTTTTAATTACAATTTTTCATTAGAAATTTTTAAACTCTGAATATCGACTTTTAGGGTTAAAATCTATCGGAAAATAAGTAAATAAAATTTCAGCCACCGGATAGGTAAGTCAAAAAATGGAGCCACGTTCAATGTGTTAATTACCAAAATCTGTTGAAAAAAAAAAAAAATTCTGTCACCCGGGATGCCACAAATGTTTTCGGCCACATTGAATATGTTAAGATTATATAGATATGGCTATATAGATATGGCTATTAATTATTTCAATGTGTAAAAATTGTGCAAAAAATATTAATTTTCAAATCTGTTTCTCTTTATCAAAATGGAGATCAAAGTTAGCATGTCCTCAGATGTGGCTACATTAAAACCTTTATCTGGCTTAAAAAATGCGATGTCGAAACATCACTTGGTGTAAAGAAAATGAGAACAGTAAGACTTTAAGTACAAAGAGATTATTTTCTCAGCACAAAAAAAAACAAGAAGCTACAAATTTCAGACCTAAATGAACACGCTTTATATATTGCTTATTCCGCGGGAGAATCTTAAGAATAAATTATCCGAGCCTTTTCTTTATCACTCGTCACAACAAAACTTTTATTCTCTCCATTTCATTAGCAACAACAATACTTCCAAAAATCAATAGCAACGAAAATAACAGCATTGTTAGGCAGATTAACATTCTTTTCATAAATATGTATTACTTTATGGAACACATTCAACATCCTCCAACCTTTGCAAAAGTTACTCTTTTGCAAACAAACAAATTAAACATAATATTCAAGCCTTTAAAATGAAATAAAATTTAAAGACCAATATAGAAGGTTGAAAACATCTTCCTAAAGGTCCAGCACAGGCTGCCGCCTCCAACACCCTCTCCCTATCTCTGGGTCTGCTTCTCCTTCAGCAGCATCAGGTACCAGCGCGCTCGGTGAATTGTGCTGGTGGGGCTGTGAGGCCTGGGGATGTGATGTATCCAGCTACAACTCCATGGGATAAAGTCTTTGAACTGGTCTCAGTTGAACCCCTTTTGCTGTCTTAACCCTAACTAGTCGGTGTTTGTACCCCTACATGTTTATGCAGAATGTGCTGGTACTCTATTAGCTTCTTAACAACTGAATGATTCGAGGGAAGAATTATAGGACATACATACTCATCACTTTCTTCCCATAGATATATTTTACTCTATGCTTATTATGGTATACTTGATCTATAAATGATCACTACCTACGTCACTAACTAATGCTCCGCTATGCGCGGATGTGTGGGGAGTTACCCAGCAAACCTTACAGATGTTTGGTGGGGATTCATGGTTCCAACTCAGCACCCATAGACTTAGCACGTACGTATGCTTATGGAGGTCTAATTGCGGACGAAAGGCCAAGTTCAACCGCAGGACCACTGTATGGATATACAATTACACGGGTGAAATATAGCCGCGCGGAGCCTATACCTAATGAGCAATAATGACCAATGACACGTATAATACAGCGGACTCTTATTAGGACGTTCCTTAATAGCACGTTTTCCTCATTTGGAAGTTCATTTCCTCAGGTTTGTGTCACAGGGCATGTAAATAACTATGGTTAGCACGTTTTGGTTACCTCTTTAGCACATTTGGAGGAGGACCAAGCCAAATTTGTCCTAGGGAAATAACCGCCTCGTAGGTTAATCAGACAATGGATAAATCTCAAGAGGTTTACTTCTCACTTTAAAATAGATCGTTATCGCTTAAAATACTATTTTGATAGTCATATTATGGTTTTAAAAAATGTTTATGAAGAAAGAAAAAAGCAATCTCAAACATTAGAATCACCTATTCAACTCTTGGCAAGTTCCCCACAAGCAGCGCATTCTATAGCGATATTCGTCTGTTTTACTATAGGGATGCGAGAGTAGTACTTTTTGATCTCGAGTTGAGTATGAAATGTGATGCTGACTCCGACCCTCCGGTGTGGGCTGAGGCGAGGGTGGGGGGGAGAGAGAGACACGGGGTGGTAGACGGGAGAGCAAGAGGCTGGCCAAGGACGCGTAGCCATGCGCTGGACTGCCGAAAGCACTCGGCGCGAAGGCCTGAGGAAAAAAGCGCTGGACATCCTCTTTGCCCTACACTACTACAGTACTTGTAATAAACTTACGTACTTGAGAAGTATCCATATTGAAAGATAAAGGATGCAGCTAGAACTTATATAAAAGCTCATTTTCGTATCACTTCTCAAAGCCGAGGAACATTTCCACGATATGATCGATTTTAGGCAAGTTTAATATGATAGCGCTTCCTGTCGGCAGATTTCTGAACCTAATTATCTCGGTGGCTCCGACGACTCGACTTTTGTAAAAATACTCGAATTACTTGAGTCGACTCGAATTTTCGAGTACTCGCAAATCCCTATTTTATTGCTGTCGCTGTTGTCACCTATGGAATCAAAACTGCGTGAGCAACAGCGCATGTGATCATCAAAAACTACAGCCCGAATAACATTTTTAACGCCGATGAGATGGGTTTATTTCTTAATTTTCTTTCTGATTAAACACTGGCATTTAGAGGAGAATAGTGCCATGGAGGTAAAATGAGTAAGGAGAGGCTGACTGTCCTATGTTACAATGAAATTGGAATGGAAAAACTGATTCCGTAAGTGATCGCGAAATATAAACGTCCCAGATGCTTCAAACATGTTCAAACATTACCTTGGACGCATGATTGAAACTCTAATGCTTGCATGACCACCACAATTTTTTAAAAGTTCCTGCAAGCACTGGATGCAAAGATGGGTGGCTAAAATCATAAAGATTTGTTGCTTATTGATAACTGCGCAGCACATCCAAGACACTGCATTTTTAAGAAATATTAAAGTGGTGTTTTTTCCTCCAAATTGCGCGAGTGTTCTTCAGTCCCTCGATCAAGGCATCTTACGATGTATGAAGCATAAGTACAGGAAACTACTTGTCGATGAGAGGTTGGCCAGCCATCTCGAGTCAGGAAGAAAAGTAAATATTCTGAAAGTGATGCATTTTGTTAAGCATGCCTCCGACTCTGTCAAACCCAAGAGCGTAAGAAATAGCTTTCCGACCTCTCGATTTCATCGCAGCACAAACGAGGACGATTCAGCATCGCTGAGTGACGAGGCATCACGTGAGCACAACCTTGAGGGCTGGGATCAGCTGTCCGGAGAAGGGGAGGGGGTATGACCTTCGATGAGTGCGTCGCCTGTGACGACAATATCGAAGTCTGTACGTTGTTTGTTAGAACAATTGTGACTACTAAGAATGAAGCTGTATTTATGGAGATAATTACATAACAAATGAATAATAACTAAGTATTCCAAACATAAATCTTTCATCTCCCTAAATGTAATTGAAAAAGTCAGTGACTCTCATTATCGGTATTTTTATCAGTAGATTGATGTCAATAGATGACGTCTATGTACAGAAAGGAAGAAGAAGAAGACACGGGGAAAGACGAAGCAGAGCCCAAATATCCTCCAACATTCGCAAAAACAGTGGATCCAATGGCGACAGTTCATAAGCAGTCACTAAGTTGATGAAAATGTGATGAATACTCAAATAAAAATTGAATACTATCAAAGAATTAGGTCTCAAAATGATAAAAACGTAACACCTTGGGCAGATTCTTCCAGCCCCCATAAGTTTATATGCATTTCCATTAAATTGTGCATTTTTGTTTGCAATATTTGTGGAGAACACGCAGGAAGTTCCATTTTTGTTTTGTTACAAGCAATCAAATTTACGCCATTACGCATGGGAAAGACGATGTTCTTGGGCCGAGAGCTCAATTTGTTCATGTTTTCAAGGAGTTCTGACAATCCTTATTGTGCTATAATATTTGTTCGTGAAATTAAAATGTTCATCATGGTAAACACAAATATAGCATTTTCGGTGCAATCATTGTATTTTACTACAAGCAATATAAACATAAAACGCTATTCAGTGAGAAGTGGGCATTTTCGCCACGATTTCATCTGTTCTCCGACCTATTTATTTCACTGGAAGAGCGAAGAGAAAAATATCGCTAGGTGGCTTCGATAACTTTGCCACTGACCTTTGTGAAAGCAGCATCTGTAAACTAAACGTGCTGTTTGGTTATTAATGATGATGACAATTGTCGTCATCATTAATAATGGAGTACACATCAGCGTTAGGTGTCGTATGTATTTTCTTGGGAGGCGGAATAGGGAAACTATTTTTACAATAAATGATCACCAGTTATTTACGGCATGAGCAAAAATGAGCGTCAGGATATCATTCCCCTGCAAGTTATGCAACCAACCAGTACATATTTGACTTTCCATGGAATGGCTACCCTGTTTTGCACATTTTCCTGGTTACCACGTTCAGAATCCCGGGTCACTTCTAGAACGTGCTAACGAGAGTCCGCTGTACTCACTATATACTATTTAGACATCATACATAAACTCATTCAAGATGGCGCCGGGTGAGTCAAGCGTCCGTAATAGTAGCACTTTAAAGTCGAAAATTAGTGGATCAAATTGCAAAATCTGCCTCAAAAATGTTTCCAAAGGAATAAGTTGTGTCTACTGCTCATCAGTGTTTCATGTTAAGCGCTCACAGAATGACATAAGCAACTTGGGAGATGTTGATGCTTGGTCGTGAACTGTGTTCGCGAGAAAGGCATCAAGCTCCAACGCGAGATTGCATCAAAGGACAAAGTTATTGCACAATTAATGAAGGATATGAGTCTATTGCGCGAGAAAAACAAAGTTGTGGAGCTGGATAAAGCCAAACTGGAAAAACAAGCACGATCTTTTCACTGCCATGGAAACAATCAGTTATCATGTGACTCAAACCCGGATTGGATTACGCAGTGCAAAGTGCAAGGTAATAGTGTTAAAAATACTGTCTCTGCCATTCCGGATGCATCGATTTCATCTCCAGCCCCTATTACGTTGAAAAATAAGTTCGGAGTTCTTGCTGAACTCGATGAGATTTCTACGCATCACCCATTCGTCAGTCCCCAACTTGAAGAAATAGTGACCGCAAGAAGCAAGACTCTACACTCGAAGAAAGCCCAAAGAAAGAATTCTATACAGTTGTTTACAGATAGCCATGGTAGAGGTTTATCCTCTAAACTTTCCAAGAGTGTGGTTGGTGAAAATTTTGAAGTCTGCGGAGTGGTGAAGCCGAATGCTGGAGTTCGTGAAGTGACGAAGCATTGTGAAAGTAACGGTAAAAAATTATCAAACGGTGACCATCTTGTTATTATGGCTGGCACGAATGATGTTTTTTTTTACAAGGGTAAAGAGGTATGTAGTTCAAAATTTGAAAACACTGCCACCCAAACTTTCGCATACGAACGTAACTATTGTCAACTTGCCGCATCGCCATGACTTGCCAAGCTCCACATGTGTAAACAAAGAGATTAAAAGAGGAGGAGGAGAGTGTATGGAGGAGGGTCACCCATCCAACCACTGTCAGGGCCCAACGTTGCTTAACTTCGGTGTTCTGATGGGAACCGGTGTTTCAACATGGCTAGGCCCTTGCCCAGGGACAGGGGTAGGAGGGAAATACAGAACAGTAAGGGGCTCAAGCTGTCGCCTTGAAAAACGCCACGGTGGTATGTTACCAACTCTGTGGAAACTGACCGCTTGCCTGAGGTCAGAACAAAGCGCGTTTTCCAGAGTGGTAACAGGCGTTGGATGCAGGACACTACCTCTGGGTGGACTTACATCAACTTCAGCATGGCGATCAAAAGCTCATGCGAAGTGGTGTCAAAAGCCTTCTTGTAGTCCACCCAGGCCATTGGTAGGTTTCCCTTATGCCGGATGGCATCCTGGCATATGCACCTATCAATGAGCAGGTTGTCCTTGCATCCTGCGATTCCCCGCTTTGTTCCCCGCTCTGCTCGTACACCTCCTCCCACACCGGCTGGACTTGGTGTAGGATAAGGTCGCTCAAGATCGAGGTGAACGCCTTATATACAGTGTTGAGGCAGGTAGGTTATAGGGCGGTAGTTCTTTGGATTGGACAAGTCTCCCTTCTTAGGTATTAGAACCGTGCGTCCCTCAGTCAGCCAAGGTGGAATTGGTTTTCCACCATTTAGAAAGGACGTGAAGATTCTGGCGAGGTGTTGGTGGGTGGAAGTAAATTTCTTCTACCAGAAGTTATTATTATTATTATTACAATCATATCGTGGTCTCGGAGCCTGTATAAGTTTCTGTGACTGGTACTACGATCTACAGTGTTAAGCCAAAAATTTTGAGATTTTCATATCGTATAATTTTTTGTATAATTGTATGCCACTCTCTAGATTGTGCCTAAATATTTAATTGATGCATTTTAAATTGATTTTTTATCTTTCGGTGATTGGAATATATAATTTCAAGGATGCTAAGACATTTTTGAGGAAAATTCAGAAAAATGGCCTTTTTTCAATGAGTTTAAGGATTTAAAAAAAATTCAAGGATAATTCAAGGTTTTTAAGGTTTTCAAGGACCGTTAGGCTCCCTGCATTAATGTTCAGATCATATGATTGATAATCCTCCTTTGCACTTATATTTGAATAATGTACAAAGTATTTTTTTTTAATATCAGAGCAATGGAAGGTAATACCTATAGCTATTCGCTATAGTGAATTTAGTGCTTGTTAATATTTTCCGGACCATTTTGAAACTACTCGAGGGCATCATGGAAGCCCTCGAGTTGTTGAATACGATTGCTTAATTGTTGTTGATTTACACTGCTACTTTCATTGTTTTAAGTGAATCTTATGTCAATAAACTAATTTATGGAAAAAATTTATTTCCAGTACTTCTTTGATATACTTTCCTATGGATGTTTTATTTATATTTTCGATGGTTGTGCAAATGTGCCTTTTTGTCCTTTTTCTGGTTGTTCTCTAATTTCAGTTTAGGTAATGATGGATGCTTTTCGAGAGTGGAAATTGGTTCATGGAAGCCCTTCAGCATCATGGCTGGATGTGGCTGGTAGCAGATAATGAAAGCACCAGTGTAATGACTGGTTAAAATTAAAATAAATATTACCTGCGTAATTATATGAAGAGCAGTAGAATATAAAATAAATTCCTTGAACTCCCAATAGGTGGCACTGAAGGCCAACCCACATCGTATAGTTCCGTACATAGCCGTTTGTGGCACTGCAGTCGTTCTTTTGAATCCCCTGACCTTCATTGGCTATCCAGAGCGAATCAAAGAAGAGGATTTTGGCATAGATTCCCCACGATCTCTCCCAGATTTCTCCTCTCTCCCAGTTTATGCAGACTAATATCTTTCATGATATCTTCTACTTTATCTATCCTTCATTTTAGAGAGAGCCTATACTTGATCGAGATGAGTTATCCCTAATGGCACAGATAGGATAAGATGTCCCGTGAGATGTGCCACCTTGTGCAAGCTGGGATGGTATTGTCAATGTGTCCTAATCATGGAGGTCATTGTTTCAGTACTATTTAATTGGATTTTTCCAAGACAATAAATTTAAAGGATAATATAGTTCCATCTTTTGAAACAATGCTCATCAAGGTGGCAGCATGTTATAGACTTTCATTGACACTGTCAAGCGAAAAGAAACTAAGGCTTCTCTCTCCCATCCCATTTTTACCACCTCTTCATTTCATTCCTACCAGAATCTGATCCCACACTGACAACCCCAGAGTCATACCCCAATTCTCATATTTTGAAAGATACCCAATCAACACAGGAGTCATAATGAGGTCTTAATGAACTCATTCGTAGACCTCTTTCAGACTCCATGTCAAGAGACATAAAGGAGTCTTTAAGACCTCACACTCCTGAGGTCCTTATAAGAGGTCCGACCAATGAATGCCGAAAGACTTCACACACGCGAGGTCAGACAAAATGCCAAATATATGGAAGAAGTGAAATTCCTGGGGCACCATCTGGTACGAAAAATGGAAAATGACTTCGATGGGTAGAAAAAAAATCTTAAGTACCTCTAAAATTCATTAACGTAAAATGGCACAAATTTACACAAAAAAGTGTTCCATGGCAATATAACTTTGTTTCCCCAATGTTGTGTTAACTGCAGCCGTCTTTGCTATCTTGTCAACATCATTTCCTGTGTTTCCTACTAGATGGTGCCCCAAGAATTTTATAAAACCTCTCACATACTCTTTACAGAAAGTCCTGTCTTGTGAGCCAATGAGAGCACATCAATTCAGCAGTGGAGTGTGTAGTTGCCGGTGTGTTTGCGATCTTGTTTCAACCATTGCATGTTATTTTGACCCGGCCTCCTTTGGATTATATTTTGACCCGAACACAGTTTCTTGCAATCGACCCGGCCTTCTTTGGAATTTGTGTCTCGACTGCTGATTTACCTACTTTGTTTCGACCCGGCTTCTCTGGACTGGTGATCTGTGTGTGATTCGTGAACGTGTACCCATATTTATTTTTATAGAAAATAAATTTTATACTTGTCCACCCCAAATTATTGTATTTTCTGTTTTTTTTTAGCCATGGTTCTCATATATATATTTAATATTGCTATATTTAATTTGGATAAGTCAAGTAGTCATAATATCATCAGACTATTTTATGTATCTATCCTATGTCCCTTAATTGTGTTCCTCTAAAATATATCAGACGGGAATGTTTTGTAACATTGGCCTATGCAATATTGTCTTTGCTCTTAGAGTTCAGACCTAACTCTGGGGAAGTAATTTCAGGCAAGTTCCATAAATGACGCCCACACAAATGGGGGCGGGGGTCACTACCTTGTGACATGTGTGACATGGTGAGGGGGGGGGGGCTATGCTTCATGAGACATCAACACTCCTTCCATTGTATATTATGTCTTGTTTTTACTCAGACTCTGGAGGGGGTTTTTTTTTTCATTTTTTTGACAACTTTAAAAGGGGGGTTGACACTATTTGTACTAACTGTGACAGGGGGAGGGAGGGGGTCTAGAATGGTCCAAAATTGTGTGACATCATTCATGGACAGCCTCATATTGTGTATTTTCGTGCGAGTCGTTATGTAGTTTCAGTGTATCATGCTCTATTACTTTGTGCACGACGCTATATGAAAATGTAGTATAAAGAAAGGGATTCGCCAAGCTTCACAAATGGGTAAACACGATAAGCATAGGCTACCCGCCATATGTCACATTGATTTTTTCCCCTGGTAGTTCTAAAGGCACCCACTACGTGGCGCCACATCTCCAGTTACACTGCATAGGATCTCTTACATGAGTCTTACAAGACCTCTTATATGATCTCTTTATGAGTCCTGCAATACTTTGAGTATGACTCTTGTAGGATTGCATATGACCTCATGAAGACTTCATCATGAGGTCATTTTGAAATTCTTGTAAGACTCCTTCAAATTCATAAGAGGTCTTTAAGACTTCACGTTGGACTCATATGTGCTGACTGGGTAGACTAACGCCCACCTATTGCAGTGGTGCCATTTTATATGTATTAGACTTCAGCACAGGCACATACCTTGGTCTGACTGCCCCATCAGCCCTGTGAAAGTCGATTCTTGGTGTGCAGCAGGAGGGAGAATGGTGGTAACAATTGGTGGGCACTCACTATGCACATCGATTGCTGAGCGAGTCATTGGTTGGGCCTGCTTCTCCTCATCCTGCATTCTTGCTACTCCACTCCCTGCTTCCACTTCCAGCTGCTGCCCCGAACACATGTTGGACCCTGGCCAAGCTATATAATTCGGGCGATAATACTGAAGAAAATTTCCAGGAGTAAGTTTTCAGTTTCAAACAATTCTAATCATAGAGACAAAAAAATCAAGATATCAAATAAAATTGAATCTTGATGGTAATGACTGTAGCAGTTAGATCACACACAAAACAAACAATCATAAGTAACAGTCAAGTATGTAGGTAGAGTACATGGTAATTTCAAGGACTTTAATGAGGATCTTGTTAATGATTAAAGCTCTGCACTTTTATACATGATTCCACAATTTTTGTGGTCCTTACATGGAAGGACATAGCACATCAGTGAACATAGGTTACTTATTAATCTTGAAAAGTGTTAACAAGCCAAAAACTCAAAGAGGCGGTTTGGAATACTGCCCTAAGACCATCACATGAACACCTACTCCTACAACACTTGATTTTTTTTGCAGTGGTGCAGATACCTCTTGATTTTCCACATATTAAACCCAACTACCATAAACCCATCAGTACGCACAGTGGAACCTCGATCTATCATTCCTGTAAGGATCATTTTTCCAAGTGTTCTGTTTGCCATTTTTGGTCTAGAATGAAGTTCCACACAGATAACGTTATTTATTCCCTCATCCATCATTCCCGAAAGTATTGTTATACGTCATTGATTGATTGCAAATCATGGTAGTCCCAGTATAGCATTCCTGACATACATCATTGGAAAAAAAATTAAATTACATATTTACATTGTATTATTGGTGCTGATTTACATTGCCTTCTCTTTAAGACTAAAAATTCATCAACACAGTCATACAGTCACACTTTATACTTGGTAGTTGGCTCCGTGTCCACGATGGCATAATTTCCAAACTTCACTTCAAAGCAAGCAGTTCTGTGCTTTCTCATACGGGTTGTTTTCAAGGAATGTTCTTCTCGGGAAATACCCATCTCTTTCTCATTGAATGAGTCTCACGTAGATCATTTCTTCAGGTTCAGGAATAAGCAATGAGAACATTTTATCTTGAATGAGAGGGGTCTTTGGAGTAAAACCAGTTTTGGCCTGTCAATTGTTTAACCTGATGAAGGGACCCACCACTTTATCTGTCAACTCAACAAATATGACAAATTTATTGTTTGTGGCTATTGAAACCAAATAGTTGTTCTCTCTTCAAATAATCGCAGTCAGATCTCTTCTGCATCTCACTTTCATATCTCTCCGTTTCATTTTCAAAGAGTTTAGGAGAGGAAAAAAAATTATCCATGATAAGCTTGTGCCCTCTTCCTTCCACTCTTATCGCCAATGTTTTTACAGTTGCATGTGTGACTGCTATGTCTTTTGTTGGCTTTTGCCTGTCTTTCCCTCCCTGATGAAGGAAGTACATTGTCATCACGCGCTATAGTGCATTGTAACCTTGTAAAATTTGGACAGTCAGTTGTGAATCGCATTGCTGATGCATTGTTATCACATTTTGAATCTGTTTTGTGCGTGGAAGGGAGCATGTTGCAATCCTGTAGTTATCGTGTTGGGATCACGTTGTGAGTACACTGTGGCCCTGTTTCTGTGCACGAAGAATCGCGTAATAAACACGTTATAGCCGCATTGCCATCAATATTATGCCCAGTTTATACAGAAAAAGCTAATTTGTTCATCTCCAGAACCCAACATAAAATACTCTGAAATGTGTACTCTTTTGGCAATTGTGGTTCAAATGGGACATGATATCCGGGATTCACTAAAAGACTATTGGACTCGATTGGATCAGTTTTACTCCCCTTTCTATGGTAATGCAATGGCACACAATAGATAATTACATATCCTTAGATTTTTACATTTCACAAACAATGAGAATGAACCAAACAGGAATGATGAAAGTTACAATAGACTCTGGAAGATAAAAATTCTTTTTGATGTTCTCAATGAAAAATATCCGAAACTTAACAGGCCTTCAGAGTACCTATTGTTCTATTCAAATTCAGAGCGGTTTGCCAGCAATATAATCCAAAAAAACATAAGAGGTTCGGAATAAAAATATATAAGCTCTGTGACTCAGCGGGATATACACTAGATATGACTGTCATATACTCCCTGACGAAGGGACTAAGTTGTCATCACTAGTTATGCTGCATTGTAAACTCATTGGAAGTTTGTTTCATTTGGTGAATTGCGTTGCTGATTCGTTGTTATCACATTGTGAATCTGTTTTGTGCGTGAAAGGGAGCATGTTGCAATCCTATAGTTATCGTGTTGGGATCACGTTGTGAGTATGTTGTGGCCCTATTTCTGCGCTTGAAGAATCGCATAATAAACACGTTATGGCCACGTTGCCATCCTCCCTTTATATAATATATAAACGGAGGATAATAAATACCATATTTGCACGAATCTAAGACGATGTTTTTTCCCTCCCAACTCCTGCAGAAAAGAGGGTTCATCTTACAATCGGATGCAAAATTCTCGACTTCAATTGGGTTGCAATAATTTACATCGGAAAAAAAATTATGGATACCTGAGTTTGCCACCTGATAGCTATACAACGAAAAACCAACGTTAAAAATAGCTGAACAGTAATTTAGCTTATTTAATTTTGTGTTTAAGTAAAAAAAATTTTCCATTTTTTGGCAGCAGGCAAAGATTCGGTGCGCGCCGATCAGTCCCCGGGTGCACTTCTGCCGTGTCCGCGAGTTCGCCTGCTTTACCCTGGGCTTGGCTCCGTTCAAGTTGAAGCTTGATCAACTCACAAAATGTTCATGTGACTGGTGTCAATTTACCCAAATTGTAACATTAAAGCTTCAATACCGTCGCGGAATAAACTGCTACAAAGTCGTTGCATTTTTCTCAGAGCAACGGTAAGAAGGCAACATGATTTGCCTCTGATTAGAGAGATCTATTCAGCTGTGATCCCGTGCCTTTCAGAGTATTACGATGGCAGAGAAAAGAAGTCATTAAACTGCCGCTTTCAAAAGAAAAGTTATATTATTTGCAGAGAAAAATTCCAATTCTGCAGCTGGAAGAGTATTTGGTGTTTCGGAATGTAATGTTAGATGCTGGAGACAAGATTCGATTAAGATTTTCTCGTGTGTAGCATCAATGAGAGCATTTTCTGGACCTCAAAAAGGAAGGTGCGAAGAATTGGAAACAAAACTTAGTGACTTTGTTATATCTCAGCGGGCTAAAGGACTACCAGTTTCTAGCGAAATTATTCAAGTGAAAGCAAAAGAATTAGCTCGGACTTTGGGAATTCTGCGGACTGAATTTGGAGCTAGTCGATCTTGGGTGCAGAAGTTCATGGCTCGGAAAGGATTTTCTCTTCGTCTGCGAACTTCGATTTGACAAAAACTTCACCGAATTTTGAAGAGAAGCTGGTTGAATTCCAGCGTTTTGTGATAAGAAAACGACAAGAAAAAGGATATCTTCTTGGCCAAATAGGTAATGCTGACCAGACGACAGTGTACTTTGATATGCCCAGTGCATATACAGTGACAAAGAAAGGGGATAAGGAAGTGAAGATACTTTCTGCCGGTGCTGAAAAACAAAGACTAACAGTGATGCTGTGCTGTACCGCTGATGGGTTTAAACTGCCACCATACATAGTTCTCAAACGTAAGAATGTACCCAAGGGTGAGAATTTTCCTTCAGGAGTGATTGTAAGAGCAAATGAGAAAGGGTGGATGACGAGTGAAATGGTAGTTGAATGGCTGAAATTGGTATGGTTCCGACGGCCTGGACACCTTCTCAAATTAAAGTCTCTACTTGTTCTGGATTCTTATCGAGGGCACATTTCTCCGGCTGTGAAGGATGCAATGAAAGAAGCAGATAGTGACTTGGCTGTGATTCCGGGAGGTATGACATCCCAGCCGCAGCCTTTGGACGTTTGCTTTAATAAGCCTTTTAAAGATCAATTGAAAAGGCTTTATACAGATTGGTTGGCATCTGAAGAATGGGAGCTGACGCCATCTGGAGGCGTAAAGAGGGCTCGTCTATCTCAGTTAGTGCATTGGATTTTAGCTGCATGGAAAGGAGTGAAAGAGGAAATCATTATTAAAGCAATTAAGAAATGAAGTATTTCTAATCTTATGGATGGAAGTGAGGACGATGAACTTTGGCAGAGCAGTGATAAAGATTCAAGTGGAAATGAATGTGATAGTGACTGTAACTAAAATGATTCTTCGTGAATTATTTTGAGCATGTAAATTAGGTAAGTCACTAAGTGAAAGTATCTTCTTTCATCATTTCTTGTTGATCAAGCCATAGTAAGAACTTGTGAAGACAACTTAATATGTTTGCATTTCCTATTTTCCTGCTTACGTGCAAAAATGTTGATAAACTTAATCCTTAAGTATTTTATCATTTATTGCTTTTGATGGGAGTATTGGTTTATGGTCACTTTGGAATAAAACAACAAGAAATACCGTGGGCCACTTGTATTAATCGCCCAATTACGACACAGGTAGTGAATATGACTCTCCGGTCTGGAGCTCTCTCTCACGATGACCGTGGTGGCAGGGTGTATATAATCTTTCGCTGACTACTGACTTTCGTGAGCGCGTCAAGCAATCTCACGTCGCCATTGCGGCAAGCAATAATGTTAAAGGTGATGGACTCTCGTGGCAGTGCTCGCAACTGTGGAAAACATGTGTAGCGTTCAGCTATGTCTATCATTAATATTAATTCCTCAATATTTTGGCGCCAAGATAAATGAAATAATATAGAAATTTACTATATTTATTGGAGTTGCAACCTTAAAACTCCTGTCGTGGATATTCAAAGCAAACAGCAATCAGAAGATAAACAAAAGATAATGAACATAAAAAACAAAAACAACAACAAACATAAATATAAAAATGCAAATAGAATAAATGTATAAGCACTGGTTCCAAAAAAGGGGTGTCGTCTTAGAATCGTGTTCGTCTTACATTCGTGCAAATATGGTATATTATATACGTATATATATCATCCGCACTCAACAGTGCTGTTATAACCTGTTGGTTAATAATACTTGGGCTCCTGCCAATCTAACTTTAGGTTGGTAACTGCGCGCATCATGCTATTCATTTGTTGTTGTCATTAATTTTGTATGAGTGTCACCCATATGTCTTGTACCGTTGCTCTTTTGTACTTTCGGCCATGCCTCATTAAAGGGAGGTCACGCCATGTTAAGTTGAAGTTTGCTCTTCTTATTTCCAACGACATCCTTCCTATTTCTAACAAAACCGTATGCCAATGCTGCTACGCGTGTTGTAGGTCTGTATTGAAACGTTCTTAGCATAAAAAAATTGAAAAAATCTTGTTTATTCTCAGTAATATTGCATTTATATTCATACTATGTGGCAACATAGGTTTCAATTAATTAATGCCTGATAACTGCTTTCGAAATGTTATGGTATTTCCTCAGAATATCACAGAATAGCAGTTTAAAAATTAGTTCTCGAAGTTACATAAAGCCACGGAAGTGGCTAGATATACGAGACTTTCTTGACGGGGATTTTTTGAATATGGGTTCGCGTAAAACTGTAGGGTAGCTGAACATGCGAGATAGATACATTGTCGTTAGGTTGATACAAGGTAGGATGATACTAATGCCATCGTAATAGTAACATTCATAACCTTCAAAATGTAAATTTTAATTTTTTTTAGACGGCACAGAAATAGGGTTACAACGTGCCCACAAAGGACATGAGGATGGCAATGTGGCTATAACGCATTTACAACGCAATTCTTCGAGCACAGAAATAGGGTTTCAACGTGCCCACAACCAACATACACGAGGATGGCAATGCGGCTATAACATGTTTATTACATGATTCTTCGTGCACAGAAACAGGGCCACAACATACAACGTGATCCCAGCACGATAACTATAGGATTGCAACATGCTCCCTTCCACGCACAAAACAGATTCACAATGTGATAACAACGAATCAGCGACGCGATTCACCAAATGAAACAAACTTCCAATGAGTTTACAATGCAGCATAACTTGTGATGACAACTTAGTCCCTTCGTCAGGGAGTATGTAAACAGTCATATCTAGTATATATCCCGCTGAGTCACACAGCTTATATATTTTTATTCCGAACCTCTTATGTTTTTTTGGAATATATTGCTGGCAAACCGCTCTGCATTTGAATAGAACAATAGGTACTCTGAAGGCCTGTTAAGTTTCGGATATTTTTCATTGAGAACATCAAAAAGAATTTTTATCTTCCAGAGTCTATTGTAACTTTCATCATTCCTGTTTGGTTCATTCTCATTGTTTGTGAAATGTAAAAATCTAAGGATATGTAATTATCTATTGCGTGCCATTGCATTACCATAGAAAGGGGAGTAAAACTGATCCAATCGAGTCCAATAGTCTTTTAGTGAATCCCGGATATCATGTCCCATTTGAATCACAATTGCCAAAAGAGTACACATTTCAGAGTATTTTATGTTGGGTTCTGGAGATGAACAAATTAGCTTTTTCTGTATAAACTGGGCATAATATTGTTTGTCTCAAGCACTAGTAGAGGAATAACCGCTTGGAAATAGAGGAAAAATACTGCCATGGGTGAGGAACTTGCCGAGATATTGGGAGCTTCTTATGTGTTCAAAACCTTTTCACCACCGGAAAAATGAATGGACACTGGAATACATGGCTCCTTGACTTTTTCACCCACTCCTTGGCGTGAGTCGGAGCTATATCTTGGCCGATGCCGAGCTCTTCCTCCGAGCTGTCATTGTCATCTGTAATTTGTGCATCGGAATCGCTGTCTGCAAAAAGTTCCTCCGTAATTTCACAAACTTAAATTTTTCTCATGCGATCCATGGTGATGTATGAGTGGTTTTTTGCTAAATAAAAACGAATCGTATAAATACAAAAATATAACCAAAAAAGATTTTATCCAGGTGTAGATTGGTATTTGAAGAAAATTTTCCAACTACGAAACATAAGTAATACATACAGAAATAAATGAAACAGTCAATAATAAACCAGCCAAAGAATCAGGAGTGTTGAAATAATGCTTATAACACTAAGACTAATCTGAGGGAACAGCTCACTATGGAAGTAGCAGGGGAACTAAAAAAAACCGGCAGAGATTGTGTTCAGAGCGAGGGGAATCCAAGGCCAAGGTTTGTTGTTAGATATGTACTCCTCAGATAAGGAAGGGCCGGCCAGCATGTCAAAAGGGGCAAGTGTGGAGAGATAAATAGTCCTGATATCATTACGCATCCCAACCATCATCATAGAAGGAGCGCGACCACCCGAGATAGACAGAAATGGGTTGGGTGAAGGGCCTTGGGACTGTTTACGTTTGGGCTGCTGAGGAGAGAGATTCGTAATGACAAGAGACTAATTTTGAATATGATATAGCAGATACATAGCACATGGCAGAGTGTGATTCGTTCCTTTCACGTTAGCTGAAGGGTCATCCAGGGTGCCTGAGAAAAATATCAACACTTACTCGGCGATAAAAGCGATTATGTGCTGAATGGAAACAAAGAGTTTCTTAGCGGTTCCTAAATTTACCACTCAGCCATTCGCAAAAACATTTGGTGGTCCCTTTAGGAACCGCATGGCTGATAAAGGTTAATGGGTGATTTTATGTTAAGAGCGGGTTACAGTTTCAGTAAATATGAAGCAATGATTCGGCAAAAAGTTTGTTTTCCGCAAAGTACCTTCGCCTTTGAAATATTGCAGGATTATGGGTGTTCCCAAATTAGGGATTTCTGAATTAGAGGTGCTCAACTGTACATTATTACTCTTAGGGAGAGAATGTCCATTATTTTCCAGAATCCCTCCCAAAGTCCTGATCAAGTTCACATTATCTCGGATGGAGCTTTATTACACAAAGTGGTATAAATAAATATATTTACCAACAAAAAATAAATAAGTTTTCGTAATGTTGTTTGGGCAGTAGTATAATTATTTTCGCTCGCTTGAGAGTGATCAACATGTGTGACTTCAGTAGTCTCTCCGCCATGATGTGCAGAGTTCAAAGATTGAACGAATGCGGACGGAGAGTTTATGAACATTGCCTGATTGCCCGTTGGTGAATGCAGCTTTCCTGCAATTAGAGAGGAACTACAGAAAACTGCACCATTTTCCAGCTCTGCGCGTGCGACTTAAGGTAAGCTTAGTTATTATGAATAAAGAAATTCCGATTTTCCATTACTTTCAACGAAGACACTTAATTCACCACATGTCTTGTCTTGGCTGTGATAGATTAAAACATTCCCAAATTGATTTCAAAAAGGGTTCCAATTTGTATTATGAAAGTGGTATTTAAATATTTATACATGTTTGTTAATGCATCACGCATGAAAGTTATGACACTGTGTCGAGATGGAATTTGAGTCGAACATTGTTGAACGGCATAGGTGCCATATTTTTGAGTGAAGAATTATCTCTCTAGTTATGGTGCTTACGGTAAAGGTTTACATTATATTTACGTAATTGCTTAGGACGATGCCATGTTGAAACAATCCTATAAAACTAGGCATGAATTTCCCGTGCTAACCCAGACAGCACACCGGTAACCGTATATATATACTGAAAGTATACCACATGTATACTGCTTCCTTGAGAATCTGTATACTTGTTTTAGATGCTAAGTATACATAAACCGTATACAGAAGCGTATACTTAAACAGTATACAAAAGGTATACATAAGCCTTTAGTATACAAAGTGTATACTGTATACAGGAAAAGAAACGTGCTGTAACCTCGATTTATTAATAATATTAATATTATTTATTATTATTAATTATAGTAATGTTACCTCGATTTATGGCCGGTAGGCTGTGGGTCTGCAAAGTGCGCCCCTAGCAGCCGCCCGCCTGGCCAGCCCCTAGCTGAAGCTAACGTGCGTGAATTCGAAAAATCTTGTTTATTAGCAGTAATATTGCATTTATATGCATACTATGTGGCACTATAGAATAACAGTTATCTGGCATTAATTAATGGCAAATAACTTATATTAAGATTTTATGGCATTTCCTCAAACTATCACGGATTTATCATTTAATTATTATAGTTCTCGAAGTCACATTTATCCACGGAAGTGACTACATATGTACGTCTTTCACATTTTCAATAATTTAGAAACAGATGCGAGATTGGGAGCGTAGAAACGTCTATAATTGTGCAGGTAGCATTACGATAGGTAGATACGAGGTAATACAATATGGCGTGTTACATGCCTTTGCTCGATAGCAAATTCAAAATGAATGATGACAAGCTATCTTTTTTTTCACTGGAAATCCAGTGAATGTCCTTCTGATATCCAATATCTACTATATGGATATCCATTGGATGTTTAATGTATATCCATGGTATGTCGAAAAAGAGGACATTTGGATATCCATTAGATATACATTAGACATCTATGGATGTCCAATGGATATCTTTGTGCTGTGTGGGATAATGTAGCAAATGTCCTCCTACCATGCATATACAGTATACGTATACAGTATACATACATCTTGTATACTGTATACGTATACTGTATACGTATACTGTATATGCATGGTAGGAGGACATTTGCTACATAATATACATCTGGTAGATGGGGGGTAGAAGGTGTTTATACGTATATGGTATACATGTACCTTCTACTGTATACACATGTTATACACTACATATATGTATATTTAACATATACAGTAGCATGTGTGCTGTCTGGGAAGTGAACCCAGTCAAAGTTTACATGATTCGCCATTATAATGTCCAGATTGTATGATAAAGAATCCTCCTTCATACTTACATTTGAATAGTGTACAAAGTATTTTTTTAATATCAGAACGATGGAAGGTAACGAAATTATTGCTTGTTTATATTTTCCAGGCTATTGAAACCACTCGAGGGCATCAAGGAAGCCATTATGCTTGATTGATCATTGTTGATCGAGTATGATTGCTGAATTGTTAATTACACTGCTACTTTCATTGTTTTAAATGAATCTTATGTCAATAAACTAATTTTTGGAAAAATTTACATTGGTTCTTTGATATCCTTTCCTACGGATGTTTTATTTATATTTTCGATGGTCGTGCAAATGTGCTTTTTTGTCCTTTTCCTGGGTGTTCTCTGATTTCAGTTTAGGTAATTATGTTCGAGAGTGGAAATTGGTGAGTGGAAGCCCTTTAGAATCATGGTTGGATGTGGCTGGTAGCATATCATGAAAGTGCCATTAAATGACTGGTTAAAATTAAAATTACTATTAGCTGAGCGTAATTAAATAGCGAGCAGTAGAATATAAAGTAGGTTCCTAGAACTTCCAGTAGGTGGCACTGAAGACCAACCCATGTCGCGTAGTTCCGTATATTGCAGTTTGCGGCGCTGCAATCATTTTTTTTTTTTAATCCCTTGGCCCTAATTGGCTAACCAGAGCCAATCAAAGAAAGAGATTTTGGGAGAGATTCCCCGCGATATCTCCCTGATTTCTCCTCTCTCCCAATTACCTTCCAATCTTTACTGACATTCCTCCCTCATATCTTCATGATTTCTTCACGATCCCTCTCTGATCCCTCCCTCATTTTAGGGAGGTTACCTCCCTAACCGGGAGGACTTATCCCTAACGGCATGGAGGTCCTACGTGTCTTTAGGGATGGTCCTAGGTGCCGGCTGCGTGGTAATGAGAAGATGTTTGCCGTAAAAGACGATTTCATTTCATTTATTAGCACATTAATATCGTGGCCTAGAAGCGTCATGTGGTGAACTACTCATTCTATATGTTTCTATCAAGGATTCGTAACATTTGGAATATTGGACATTAGATGTTCACTTTCGTGCACATACCATCATACACCCACATTATTTTACAAATGGCATTCGCAAGTGATGGGACGGAGCATGTCCTTCAGTGAATGAATCGCTAGTGGCGACTGGAATGCCCCTCTGGTTTTCTTTGGTATTATAATCTTCGGAGGCAAGGGAGGATTCGGAAGATTTTTCAAACTGTAAATTCTAATTGCACCTACCAGCCATTATCAATGCTCATTATCAGGCTTTACTTCTACGGTTCGGTTCATCGGTTCATCGGTTTTCAAACTTTTATGCACAATCCCCCATTTCACCATAGTTCAGAATATGATTCCCTCTTCCGAACATGAATTATTAAATAATAATTCGATTCCACAAATGAAACTAATGCACGTGCTTAAGAATCGATTTTAATGTGACAATGAACAAAGATTGCGAACGCTACAAAATAAATTAAAACAAACTACAATTACAGAGATTTTACGTAGTCTACAAAACATCACAATTCGCTGAATAGTCACGACTCCCCGTTCTATAGAAATGGAAAAATTCAGGACATTCGAATAAATGCTAAAATTTCAAGTTACTTGTGAGTTAACTGTTATATGCACAATTTAAATCAAGCAATGTTGATATGGATATACGCCAGCTTAAGTATGATTTCAAGCTTTCCCGGCGAATCTTCTGGTATGAATTCCCATGGGTTTTCCAAAGGGTGTCAGAGTTAACCATAGTTTTGATGCACCCAGTCCCCGAGATTTATGATACAAAGCAGCTCACAATATCAAAAGGTGTATTAGAATACTTGAAAGGCCCATCTGGCTGTTTACTGGGATATTTTTCCATGTCAGAAATAGAGAAGTTCTGGGCATCGACGAGTAAATAAATTTTTATGCCATACTGGGTTCCTCTCTTATAAACTATGAAAGCACAACGCCCTCTGAAGCTCTACAGCATTTCTGCAATTGTCACATATTGACACATTTTGAAATTATTTTTACAAGCAGAGAGAAAATCTGTGAATATTTTCCGAACAGGGGCCAGCCTGTCGAGGCTTTTCGGTGTCACTCTATCTCTTACGTTATCGAATCTGAGACATCGCAAGAGAAAACATAACCTATGGTTGAACATAGTGGTAAGAAATACGTCAGCACCAGTTCCATCTGAACTGTACAAATCGTCCATATTTTGATTAGAATTTTTGATGCTCCCTAGTGCTATGTACAGTTAATCAAAAAGTGCACGTATTTCATTGGCTAAAGCATCTCTAGCATCCTTCTCCCTGACAAATTTACTTTTTATACTCTGAATGCATAATCTTGTGTATTTTGTCATATGTCCGACCATGCAATCAGAAAAAAACATTTACCATCACTCTAAAGATGTTTCTCCACTTTTGGCTAAGGAACGAACTCCAGGCAAACGAGTTACACTGTTGTGAGCTTGAGTTTTTGTACTTGAAGGGCGTTTCTGGGACAATTTGGTCTTTTTGTCCCTACCAAGATAAAAAAAATCAAGGTATCCTCACATCCATCTATGGGTGGGAGGTCTTCACCACTCTGGTCGGTGTCAGAATTGTGATTTGAGTCATGCACTTCATCGGAATTATTGTTATCGTCCTCGGCCAACTCGGGCACTTTCTCATCGGACATGGACCAAATAATTTCCAAAATTCTCGCGTGATTTAACTCGTACGGATCCATCTTGGTTCCATAGGATATAATTCCTCTAGATTTAATGAAAATTTTAGTTAAAAAATCCGTTGCAATAACAATATTTCAGTTTTTCATTAACTTGCCTTTCACATAAAATGTTTGTAGTAGAAATAACTTATATTTTTGGATCACAGTTAAAGCCTTAATTTTCACCAGATTTTTCTCCCTAGCACCAGTCTAGGTTCCTCAGGAAAACTCCAGCTAAAATATGGAATATGTTGCATGTAAAAATGTAATATTTGCTCAAAGTATGCCCGTGATACTACCTTTAGTACATCAAAGGTTTATCAACAGGTTAAGAGTATTACATCTACTTACAGTTTAAAATATATCCCTTGACACACTTTTGCCCACCCCATTGCTCGCGCCCTGGTCAAAATGACCAAATGGAGTATCGCCAGTGCTCGCACTATGGTCGAGAACACCAAACTAATTGTAGGAGCGCCTTACTCGACACATGCTTAGAGTGAACGAAGCGTGGATATTGCGATGCAAATTAAAAAGTATGTGCAAAGAATACGTGGAAAACTAACTGGATTTGCGAAGTCCTCATAAGATGGAGCACATTATTATACAAACTACGGGGAAAAGACCACAGCACGACCAACACCGGGATTGGAGTTAAATGTTTTCCCAGTGACTTGAGGAAATTCCCGGCTTTTACCCGATAGCTTCAAATTCCTGGCTTTTTCCCGGATTTCCCAACTGAGTGGCCACCCTGCAGTGTGAACACCTATTTTTAGCAAGGTAGCCAGACAGAAAATTCCGGTATTATTCCCATATACTATAAAAAGTTCCCGTAAAATTCCTGCTTTTTCCGCTCGCTAGACATGCTCGTAATAGTTTCCTGGAGTATTCATTTTCCCACATTCATCGTTTGTTTCGTCCATTCCCTTGAAAATCGATAGATTAAAGTTCCACTGTATTATCTTCATACAACCCTTTCACAAATGACCAGAACAAATAGTAAATTTTAATAACATTCAATGGGAAATGGTTGAACTATGAATTAATTATCAGTCTAAAAGATCTTAGACCAGTGCCCCATTTCAAATTTAAAGATATGGTTGCACATGGGTGAATGGTACATTGTGAATTAAGGAGAACTCTACAACACATTCTAGTTTAAAATATTTACATTACTCTTTAAAAAATGATTATCTCAAACATCACACAATAACTGAGGCATTAACTTACATCATGGCCCATATTGTAGACCCGGTACCCAGGAATTTCTGAAAAAAAAAAAATCATTTTGATGACATAGGTAGTTTCATAGAGACAGAAAATGAACTACAACCACAGGAACAAATCCTTTCACAAGTTTTTACTGAAGCTCTTAAATCACTCTATAGAAGAAGCAGGTATTGAAGCTACAGTATAATGTAACAAATCTCCACTATCATGAATCCTGGCACCAGGGGGGTTATGCTAGAAATTTTAACCTTATGTGACTTCGCAGTCGAGTGTGGGTCAGGTGGTACGAAGCCTAGCACTTGGCTGATTTGGTATGCACTCAGAATCCCTCAAGAGGAAGTCAAATGCGACTACAAACGTCATTAACTACCCAAGCGATGGGAAGCAGTCAACTAACCCTTTGAGCTCTAATTCTGCGCGCTTCACATCCAAAATTGCAGATATCTTTCACATTTACAGTAAATGAGCAGCTAGAATGTGCTGAAAGTGAAATCACAATGAATGTAAAACTATTCATTACAGCAATAGGATACTGTGTTTCTTCTTGTATTATTATCTATATTGTTTTAATGAACAGCATTTCTACATCTACTGCATGTTCCCTCTTTCTCATTGTCAGTCATAGACTCTAAAAGCATTGTAAATCGACGTAAATATCTGCTAACTTCGCCACAGTATGGGAAATTGCATCTTTGGGAAAGCAGATCTTTTCATTGTCAATGAGAGGTATCATTTCTTCATGACTGCACGAGAGATGATCTAACAGTGTACCACAATTATTGAGTATTAATGAATAGTTGCAAATGTTCATGGAGGCCAATTGGCTAGGGTTACTTTGAGTGATTCCCTGGCAAACAACACAAACAAAGTCGCTGTTTGTAACCCCTACACCATTTTAACCAGTTGAAGAATTTTAATACGCATGCGGCCCAGCACTGTATATAAACAGCGTAAAATATTCCGCACAAGAGAACGAACACCGTGATAACTCGGCTCTGCAGTAAATATGCTATGGAATTCCCGTTAAACATTGAATTTAACCCAATAGATATATCAACTTTTAGTTTTCCGCCTTAAAATAAAAACTCAGATATTTTCATCCTCTTTTATACAATTACTCAGGCATACTAATAGAGACAGAGTTCTGTTTATGAACGCACAATGAAACATAAGGAATGCACATTCAAACCTATATTATTTGATTATGTTACACACTTTTTAAATTAATCCAATGTGTAAAGAACTAGCTGAGCGCGGACAAATTCCATGAATGTGGTTGGCATAGAGACGAAGGGTCGGGATTACCTCCATCCAGGGGTCAAGGAAAGAGCCCAGCGTCCTGCATCCGGTCCAAAGATGGACGGGCAGTTAACTCCTTCAACTCACTTTCTTTTCTCATATCCTCTTTTGAAATCACTTCTTATCTTTGTTTCCCTTTGAAAGCCCTCCTTACCAAAGGAGTTGATTAAACCCTCCGATGAGTTTTCCATCTCTCAAAAAACCTATCACAGCCACCTCCTCCCATTCGTCAACGCTCGTTTCCCCTCAACGCCTGGTGAGATGACCTTAGAGAGGGGTACATGAAGTGCATTTTGTAGACTTGTACCATTCCCGGAAACTGAGCCCAATGGGTTTGAAGCGTCGAAATGATTTCATCAACATAAAAAACTTGCCCAGGGTGGTAAAAGAACTTTCAATGAGTTCAATGAACCAAGCTGGGAATTAAGAGGCTGCTTCATGATCGGCAGGTGCGACTACTCCAGTAAGCTTCAGATTATGTAGCTAAAATAGTTTTCTTTTTTAATGTATCAAGCTATCCTCGGCTGGCTTAAAAAATGAAAATCTATCTTCCTCTTCATCTCTATCTTGCACTTTTAAATAGTCATAAATTAAGATTACTTTACTTCTTATAATAGGTCCTTCCAAAGGAGTGTTTTTATCGAATGATCTTCTATGAATTCTTTGAATTCCATGAATTCTTTTGATGAAAGCTTCGATAATTTTTATACTAAATTTCTGCACTACTTTAATGTGTCATATCCTGTTCTGTACAAGAAAAGGACCAAGTCTCCTAAGTGTAAACCTTGGATAACTACTGAAATACGTTGTCTCAAATAACGATTTTGGGCCCAATTTACAAATAAAATTATATCTGTTTTCAAATTTTATAATACAGTTCATTTATGTTAAGTTTTCAGTCTTTTTTGGTTCCCTTCAATTTATATTAATAATTCTTTCACTTATCATGATCGAGGAGTCCCGTCGATTATTATTTCCACTCCTTCCGTGATCTCCCTCAAACCGCTCCTATGATGTGCTGTCGGCCTCTCTCCTTCTCAGTTCTCTCCTGTATGTCCCGTATCTCTTCCTTACGTGACCCACACTTCCTCCTCCTTTTTCTACAATAATCCCCCTTGTTTATTTATCCCATCCTTAGTTCCGGTTTTCATTGTTTAACTGTAATTTCTATATTTATTTATCATTTTAATAAGTACTTAACTATTTCTGGGCCTCAGGATAGGTGTTTTGTTACATCAGCCCCATTAAAAGAAATGATGACTGGTACTAGAATCACTCTCTTTTAAAGCCTTCAGCATCAATTTCCTAACTATTGCATAGCCCCAACGCCTTCGAGAAAACCCCTATCAATTAGATCCTGTGTTGTTATCTTCACAACGTACCATATGTGCGTCTGACAATTCAATATTTGATGCTTAACCATATTAATAAACTGTTTCCAATTACATCATCTCATATACATTTCAACCAAACAATTCAACCCTCCAAAATAAACAAACATATATAATAAGTCCGTCAATATGATGCTTCAAATGTAAACATATAAGAACATTGATCACTAAAATGTAAACACCACATTCAGGCATCAGAGATCAATTAAATAGAACACTGGACATTTGAAATTTTAGAAACATACTGCTCCAACAAGATATACATCTATCCGCCATTTTCAATATTACCAAACCCCTGTCCAAATCACTCAAACCCACCAAATCCCTTCCCACCCCTTGCAACCGCCCGCGATGTAAAACTTGCCCCATCCTCATCACCCAGCCCTTGCCGGACAAGTTCCTCGCTTTTCCCCTCCCTTCTGTCCTCTCACCCTCCTGCACCACGCCTAACATTGTCTACATCCTCCTCTGCCAATACTGCCCTTCTTTCTATATTGGCTTATCCACCACTCCTCTCAATATTAGAATGAATGGGCACCGCTCATCTTGTAACGATTGCCCCTCCCTCTCTGTTTCTCTCCCTGTCGCCATTCACGTCTCCTCCCACAACTCCACTTTCAATAACACTTTTAAAGTCGGTCTACTTGCTTCCCTTCCCCCTTCTTCCTCTCCCCTTCAGCTCAAAGATCTTGAATCTTCTTGTATTTTAATCCACCAGGCTTTCTCGCCCCCCGGACTCAATAAATCACACTAGTTTCTCCCTCCCCCTCATCTCATCTCTCCCTGCTTCCTCCACGCCCTCTCCCCGCTCTTCGTCTTTCCCCTCCTTCCCCTCTTACACCTTCCTCTCTCCCTCTTTCCCCTCCTTCCCCTCTTACACCTTCGTCTCCCCCTCTTTCCCCTCCCATACCTCAATCTCTCTCCTTTTCTTCATTCCTACTTTAAACCTTGAGAAAGGTGGAGCTAGTCTTCACCGAAATATCGGAAGTTTTTATTTGTAAGTGTTCTTTTTTCCGTGTGTATATTTTTTATCGGCCACCCTCTTGGCATATTGTATATTTATCACCCGAGTGATTCTCCTGGAAGTTTTATGTATATATATATATATATATATATATATATATATACATCACATCACCATTGTGTCATCACATTTTATGTGTTTCCTATACTCTTTCTTTCACCACCTGTTTGAACGAAATATTTATTATATATATATATATATATATATATATATATCAATCACACCTTCATCACATGATCATTTGATTCATTTCAAGTCCATGTCCTTCTCTTTCACTGCACACATAATTTCAATTTAATTTGCAACACTGTAACGCTACACAACATGCATATGAAAAATCATCAATTCACCTACAAACCTCTTAACGCCAACATTATTCTTACATCACCTAATTTTGATGAATTTTCAGAGAAGTGTAAACAGGTTTGTCACACTTTACTTGCCTGGTGTCATAATAATGTCCTAGATTTGAATATAGAGAAGTCTCACCTAATATATTTTGGAAATAAAAATGAAGCAAGCAAAGTACTTTCTATTGAATTTGATGGGGAGGTGATCCCGCAGGTACAAAATACCAAATTTTTGGGACTCAACATCAATTTTCAAATCTCTTTGGATGAACACAAAATCTTTATCAAATAGGTTAAGCTCCTCCTGCTTCTTAATAAGGTCCATTAGATACACTGTTTCAGTAGATGTTCTTCATGCTACTATGGAGAATTTTACTCTCACATAGCCTATAGTATCCTTTTTTGCTGAGTCCTAGTGGAGGTGAGCACGAGAGGGGGATGGTCATCTGTTCGTCCTACCTGCCCTATGATGCCACAGGTTCACCAACAAATGAGCTGAGGAGACTGATAATTGTCATTTTAAAATAAAAAAATGGGACCTGCTTATTGGATGTGATGCCAACTCTCATCACATTGTATGGGGAAGCAGTGATACTAACAACAGACGAGAGGCTCTCCTAGAGTATCTCATGTCAACCGAGCTACAGGTATTAAATAAAGGATCACGGCCAACCTTGTGTACAGCATAAGGGAGGAAGTGATAGACATAACTCTGTGCACCAATTCTTTAGTGCAATACATAGATGAGTGGAGGGTTTCGGAAGAGGTCACCTTGTCCGACCACCAACACATTCTCTTCACTCTTTGGAGAGCCAAAGACAGGGTTGTAACGTACTGGAACCCCAGGAATACTAACTGGAGTCGTTATAGAGAAAAGCTACGAGGAACCTTAGCTCAGGCTCCTCAATGTAAGTACAGGAAGACAGATGAGATTGATGATGCTGTGGATCACCTTCAGTAATGCATCATCTCATCCTTCGAAGATAGTCGCCCCCTCAAGACCAAGACGGAGGGCTGTAAGATGCCCAACAGCCAGAAGGTGGACCACATAACTAGAGGACTTCCGGAAGGAATCCAGGAAGCTCCTCAACAAAGTAACAAGGACAACACTAACCCAGGACTGGGGCAGCTATAGAGCAGCCCAACGGAGGTATAAGGCTACAATTAAGCACTCAAAAAGGGAATCTAGGAGGATTTTTCAAATCTGTTCCGCACCTCTCAAGATTTCATAAGATTATATTAAAGGACCCAGGCGCAGGCGTGGGGTCTCTTTTGCTTCCCTCAGGAGACTTTACGTCTTCTGATAAAGAAGCATTAAAACTACTGTTGGAGACCCAATTCCCAGAATCCGTGAAGCGGGAGGAGATGCAATACAGAAGGCCTCCCACCCGCCCATCTCGGACAGAATGGAGATTGGCTTCTAGCATCATAACGTATGATGTTACTAAATGGGCAATTAAGAGTTTTGCCCCATATAAATCTGCCGGGGAAGACGGGGTCTTCCCAGCACTTCTTCAAGAGGAACTGGATTTGCTGCTACTCCCGATTGTAAGAATATATAGATCATGCATGGCATATCCAAAAGCCTGGAGGATCACCAGAGTTGTCTTCATACCAAAGCCTGGGAAAACAGGCTACACCAAGGTCAACTCCTTTCGCGGAATCAGCCTTGTGTCCTTCTTGCTCAAAGCACTTGAGAAGATAATTGACTGGTATATCAGAGATGGGCCTCTAAAGGACCACCCCCTACATCCGCGTCAGCATAATTACGAAAAGGGTAAGTCTGTTTAGACTGCCCTCCACAATCTCACGAGTAGGATTGAGGGCGTATTGGAACATGGGATGTTTGGATTGGGAGCCTTTCTTAACGTGAAGGGAGCTTTCAACAAAACATCCTTTCAGCAAATCTGCCTCGCAGCAACAAGATATGGCATATATGCTCACATTGTCACGTAGATTAGGCTTATGCTGGAACAAAGGACTGTTAAAGCCATTCTGAGAGACAGCTCAATGAGGGTGACGGTAACAAGGGGATGCCCTCAGGGAGGAGTCCTATCACCACTTTTGTGGAATATGGTGGTTGATAGCCTGTTAACATGCCTGAATAAGACTGGTGCGTACACGCAAGGATATGCAGATGACATAGCGATTCTTATCACAGGAAAGTACCTTGATACAGTATCTGGACTCATGCAGAAAGCCCTGAACCAAACAATGGAATGGTGCGTGGAAACAGGGCTTACAGTGAACTCAGGAAAGACCAAGCTCTTACTGTCCACCAATACGAAGAAAAGAGAAGGACTAGGTCTTCTCTCCCTAAAGGGTAGGATTCTGCAACCGTCATCTACAGTTAAGTACCTTGGAGTAATTTTGGACTCCAAGCTTAACTGGGGAGAACATCTCGAGGAGAAAACAAAGAAAGCATGTGCCTCGTTATGGTCCTGTAGAAGGGCTCTTGGAAGAACCTGGGGACTTCAGCCAAAAGCCACTAATTGGATATACCGTGTATCTTGGAATATAGTCCCCCCATTTTTGCTCAAAATCTTCATGGGAAAAGTAATGGGGGGGAGGCTAAAGCGACTAAAGCATGATTCACACGATTATTTTTTAGGGATAGCGGCAATGATAGTTGAAGTAATGACTCTATGAAGCCATCATTTTCAAGGATAATGGCAATGCTAGGGTTCCCTATTCATTTTTTTCCATCATTTGCCAAAGTCCCATTTTCCTTCCATGAACACGTACGTGACATCTAGCTATGACCAATCAGAGTGCACAGAAGCAAATACAAACCCAAGGTCCGTAGACAGGTAATGACACACACTTGTCAAATGTAAGCTGCCATCTTGAGGATCTGGAGCAAATCTTGAGTCTCCGTCGCGGTGGGAATTGAAATTTTGCTTATACCTAAATTCCTTTTTCTACAGTGAAGGTAATTTCGGTGATTCAGGGCTGGGGAACTTTTACATGGGATTCTGACGTGTTCAACCATTAGCAAGCATGCTTGTTCTTGCAATTCCTTCAGTTTATACGTATGGCTAAAGTAATTCCCAGGTAAATACAGCGATAGATGTATGCGATTCCATATCATGATTCGTAGGTCCCGCAAAAATATCTTCTCTGCTTGTTCTTTTTGTACAGAGAATACACAATTGATGGCAGAACAAAAATTTCTCTTCTCAGCCGTCAGCCAATCAGTGCCCAATTCATGAATTTTGCCTGCTTCTGTGACATGGGGTCCAACAGTTCATGAAACTCTATTCATGAATTAATTTACAAAAAAAATTACTATGGAACACCAGCTTAAGACAGAAGCCTCACTTATTGAGAACAATCAGATTTTGTCTCTGAAAAGCAAATTTCCAGAATAATTTATCATTTTCCACGGCTTTTCCAGGCCTGTAGAAACCCCGATTATACCTAAATTACTATTGTTTTTTATACTATCAATTCAGTGTCTTCCCACTAGTGTCATCCAAGTGCAATGACAATAAAATCGAATGACAGCATTAATCCCTCATTTTCTCACCTAATAAACTAAATAGGCCCTCAAATGCCAAATGAGCTCAGCCATTGAAGGATAATAAACTGAAATGCTACCGTTCAAATGATTTTTTATTTTTAAACTTGCCCACGTTTCGGATGTTTATTCATCCATCGTCTGGGCTATAAACAATGATGTATGATGATAAATGATTTACAGTTCTGTTTTGGTTACATAATTGTAAATTTACAGACATTAAATTTAAAAAAAATATAAAAAATACATAGACATTCATAACGTTTGTTAATGTCTGTAAATTTACAATTATGTAACCAAAACAGAACTGTAAATCATTTTTTATAGCCCAGAAGATGGATGAATAAACATCCGAAACGTCGGCAAAAGTTTAAAAATAAAAAATCATTTGATCTGTGGCGCCCCTGTACGAGCACCGGCATTCATTTGGATGGAGTTGTCGGGCTCGCCGTTAGAGGGCAGCCGAGGGATATGAGCGCCACCTAGTGAAGCGCGCCGAAAATCAGCAGTTCCCGACACAGACTGACTTAGTGTGGTTGTGATTAATCTTCTGTGGGCGCGCGCCGCCATCTTGGTTGTGTGTTGGTGATTGATCTTTGTGTATCCCCTGTTTGGAGTCGCAATAAACTCCCGTCATTATTAATCAGTGTTGGCGGTTCTATTTATTTAAAATCCCCCGTAATACAATCCCAAATGACCTATACTCATGAAATTTGCACCATTAAATAAAGAGGTCGAGAAAAAATACCATTTGAAATGCTACCACTACCATGAAATATGCTAAAAGTAACACGACTCTACATGGAAAGTATGTTATGTAAGTATGTTATGAAAGTATGAAACCACACTAACCTGGATATGACATGTTTCGCCCTTCAGGCGGACCCGAGTCAGGCGGAGCCATGCAAACCCCAGGGGGCATCGAGGGGCAAGGGAACATGGGAGGGCCCTGGATGATGGGCAGGGGACTGCCTCCGCAGGAGGAGACATAGGAGGGGAGAGGGTGATTGCCACCCCCAGGCCTCCAGTCCATCATAGGGTAGCTGCAGTAGCAGAGGGGCTGGGCATTCCATGGAACCCTCTCTGACTCAATTGGTTGCATCGGCTGGCAATGCTGACTTTCAACCTTCTCGCCACAAGACGGGCAGTCACACTGAGAGGCCGGCATGGGAGCTATGTTGCTGATGTTCTCATTCGATGAGCTAGAAGTGGAACTACTTGAAGTAAGGGGAGATTGCTTCATTGTATTTGGAAGAATGGCAGCAGAATGTGGTCCGAGCATTGAGTTGACCTTTGAAAAGATGGATAATGGGTAGAGTGAAATCATAAAACCTCAATTAACCATTTTCAGTTGGTTTTGTACAATGGAATTCACTGACCATCACTATTTACATAAATAGGAAGGGACAAGATATTCTAATCTATGATAATATGTATGTCATTAAAATTTATTGGTGTTCCACAGGTGTATATTTCTTCATCCTAGGAAACTACTTCCAAATAGATTGGATAAAATGATTTGATAACCATTGTCATTTAAACTCACTTTATCACTACAAAGTAGGGATGAGTTGATTTCACTTTTTTCGATTCCAATTCCGATTCTGATTCTTTCAAATCGATTCCCAAATCTCGATTCCGATTCCATCGATTCTTATTCCTAATAACAGGTGGGATATTGATATACCAGTAGCGTAAGACTGTTATTTAAATTCATGTACTGGCTAGAATAAAATAACAGCGACATTTAAATCGCTCAAAAAGTGTATTTAATGACAAATAGCAAATATATCCTCAGCTTATAGTCATATTTAAAATACAGTAAAACCTTGATTTTACGATGTTGGAGGGACCAAAATAAGGGCACTGTGTAAAATCATGACTTTATGAAGAGGTGACAGCAATGCAAGGTGTCTAGTTATTTAGGATGTCTCTTACATTTTATTTTTGATAAACCTTGTCATATATATTGTGTTAAGCTATGAATAAGGAATATTTAAACAGAATTTTTTAATATTTATTAAATCATGTACTTGTCTTAATGATATTAGTTTTAATTGTTTAGTTACTTCAACAAGAAATTGCAATACTTTTTTTGTAAAATTCTGTAGAAACAATATTATTTACAACAATCTTGTCACGAGGTCTTTGAGGTTATTCAACAGAGCATCACAAGAAATTGACACTGATATTTTTTATGATTGTTTTGATACATTTAAGCAAAATATGCTAACATATCTGCTGTCAATATACTATCAAAATGATATCTGAATAATTCATGTGCACTCTGACAGGTATATAGAAACAAAAATTATCTGTTTGCTATAATATTAATAACGATCTTAATATTATAATTAAAAATAATAATCTTCTAATGTATGTAAATTCCAATGTAATTGTATTGCAATGCAATCTTGTAAGTTTTGAAATTGTAATTTTTCTTGTAATTTCTTTCAATTTAATTTTTGTAAATGGGTTAACCCCCGTGAAAATAAATATTATTATTATTATCACTCCTTTTGGGTGAAAGTAGCCACTTATTTTAGTTTGCTGCATCCCATTATATAAAATTTGATGTACAACTGCCTCTAAAGCATTCAGATTTCCAACGTAGCCCTCTGCAACCTATGGGTTTGCATAGCAAAAATTGTTCAAATTTCTGAAAGCTTCTCTCATATCACCATGAGCTGGATGAACAGGCACTGCTTCACCGTCATCTAATATGTCACAGTCTCCCTCAAATAAATCAGAAGCTGGCAGGTTGGTACATTTTGCACTCACTGTTTCTTCATTTGCAGCCAACTCTTCATCTATCTGGCTGTAGGTGAGTGGTGAAATAACTGGCATTATTGGGCAAACCTGCAAGCAGATCCTGCAGTTTTGGGGGCCTAGATGAGGTCTCTTCAGCCACATAAACTTTTGTCTCGCCATAGCCTGCTTATTTCCAGCAATTTTTTATGATTTCCTCTGAAACATTGTTCCATGCTTGAGCAATGTTTCTGACAGCATGGAGGAGTCTAGAGAAGAGCAGAGTCCAAGGAGCAGCTTCTGAGAGACTTTTGCCATGATGTAAACAAAAGGAATTGAAAACTCATGCAAGGGCAGGATACCGTACTAAAAGTGTTTGCAGACCGTCGGCATTTACACTGCCACGATGGATTGCTGGCAGATAAAAACTACTGTTTTCACGATTCGATGTAGTAAAGATAGGGCTACATGGGAAGTTATTTCAAACATACGTGATTTTAACCATATTGAAGAGATAAATGCATGTTTTAAGCCTAAATCAACCATTTTTGCCAGTCCATTACTTGGCCATGAGATGCATTGTATGAGCCAAAAAAGTATATGACATGAAATGATCCTTTTCTTTGAATTCTGACCTTTCTCATAAGAATATTTTCTCATTACAATAAAAAATATTTTAATATTTTCGATACAATTGAAGCAATCGTGTAAAGCGAGAACCATGTCGAGCTTATTCATTGGAGCATTCTGTGATGAGAAGAGGCTGGCATATTCTTCCCCCTCTCTCGGCTCTTATGATGGCTTGGTTGATTCCTTAACACCACCAGCCAGCCATTTTTGATACAATTTGAGCTGTCATGTAAAGTGTAAACCATATTTTGCCTCTTCATTGGCGCTTTGCTGCGATGGCAACGCTTAGGCCAACCTGTACCTCCAAGTCAGCCTACTTATTTGTCTTCACCGCGTAGCTCACTCTACCCCCACCCATACTGGATACTTTTTTCGGGTTCTTCGTGATGAGGAGAGGCTGATGGTTTCTTCCCCCTCTCTCGGCTCGTATTACGGCTTATACTCAATCAGGGAGAGAGCACGGAGTAACCTGAGAAGATCTCTCCTACACCTTATCTGTGTTTATCTATCCTCGCCCTTTTTCTCTTCGACCCAGGTGGCTTCCACTCTTGGGGGGAGGGGATGGGCCTCCTTTTAGGGTGACTCCGCAGGCAATACTGGGTTGATGCGGCTGATGCTCGAACAAAACGAGGGGAGCCGTTAATTCGGTCGATTTAAATCATAATCTTACCCTTGTGGTAGGGGTGAGGCAGATTTTGAACTTCCACGTGACTTTTCCAAAACCTGAAATTATGTTGCGCCCAAGAGAGCTTTGAAACATATCGTCACATCAATAGAACTAGCAACATTGTGCATCAGCGCATGTGAAGAGAGAATCATAACTCTGACCTCTTTTTACTTCCTTTTTTAGGACACATTCACTAAAGTGTGAATTTTAATACTTCGGATCAACATCCAATTTTTTTGAATGAATTAGGATCCGATTTCAGTATCCGCTAAAACGTAATATCCATGGATCTTTGGATCCGACGTATCCCATCCGACCATCCCTGGTTGAAATGCCGAAAATGCTAAGTAAAATCGAGATTATTTTGCTCTTAGGGACAAGTTACACTGTGTAAAATCAAAAAAACTATGCAAAACCAAGAACATACATAAAATCAAGTTTTTACCATTGAAATGCCCTATGTTCCTGGCCGGACTTGCATATCGCTACGTAAAAACAAGAACTACTTAAAATCAAAGTGTGCAAAATCGAAGTTTTACTATATTTATCTATCTGGAATCGATGGAGTCGGAATCGACTTTAGGCGATTGATTCTCGATACAGATTCTAAGCCTGAGAATAGGTGGAATCGAGAATCGACATTTGGAATTGACTCACCCTTGCTACAAAGAGAAATTATCATTCAAAGGAATTGGAGCAAATAACCTAGTGCCTTTGGTCTCAGTCAGACGGACTGACACATAAGGGGGTGTGATGCAGCATATTTTAACATACAACACTGTCCACATTGAAAGGAAAGAAAAATGTAGCTGAAATTCTACATCTACACATTGAGAGTGTAATTCTACTGGGGCCTGTTTTGGAACACACATTCATGTCAAACTGAAGTAATGGCAACAAATGCAACACTACCTAACAAAGGATTTTCCATTCAGCAAGCTTGAAAGGGACTCTCAGGAAATTATATAGTTATGTACTTAAATTATACGTATAATTTAGTACTCCATAGAAATGAAATAATGAGATGTTGTTGAAAGAGGAATGAAAAATCTGTAATAAACAATACTTGAAAAGAGTCGTTAAACAAAATATATATTACAATCCATGTACAATGGGAACTGCAGAAATTTTATAACTTAAACAGGGAACAATGCTCAATGTATAGATAGAATACTTGCAAATAAAGACATGCTCGAGGGTTTAAATCAATACCACTTGTATCACCATTGCAATGCAACTATATAATACCAAATTCAATTTCATACAGGACATTCGCATCAGAATGAAGGCACACTCGGTGCTACGCTTAAGGGAGTCCACCGAAGAGATATGGTAGGTCAGCCTTCAGGTGAGTTGCAAAATAATCATCTATACTCATCACCATCATAAAATGTAAATTAACTTGGTAATTATTGAATTTAATGGCTGATTCATGTATTGTCATCGAGAGCAAGTACGAGAGCCAAATTTCAGCTCGATTGAACATTGGAAAGTGGGTTAGATTTCGACAGCGCCAGCAACAGTTCTGACTGCGGGTTGCGTCATATTAGGATAAATAAATTAAAATGTAAACCATTTACTTTTAGTAGATTAACCTTTATCTACCGAGCGTGACTCTCCGGCACAAAAAAAATATCGCTAGACTGCCGAGCGTGTTCATATGGCACACTGCGTCCTCCTTTCACTCTCAAGGTCCCTGGGACTGTCAAATGATAGAAAGTCATATTTTTTTGCGTCATTTGACTAAGAATACATCTTTCTTCCATCTGAATTTTTTTCTTTGGATATCTCACGGTATTATATGTTGTTTGACGTAATATAACATGACGAATCCAACTCCCGTAAACAAGGTTTGCTTGCTGTTTGTATGAGAAGGGAACCGAATACTTTCCTCAGTACAAATGAAGTTATAGCCCACACAAAGATATATATTTCTATAAGAGAAGCATTCAGAATGTAGAAGGTCCTATCTGAGAATTTTTTCTTTGTTATGACGAGATAGTGTGATTTTATTCAACCATCTTTCGCATAAATGATACATCTCCTTACTCTAGGTTTGTTTACTTGCTGTGAGACCAGGAAACTTCATCCTTTTGCCATGACAGCAGAGGATATATAGCCCAATTATATCCTTATCTTCTCAGAAAGCACTCAACGATAGGAGCATCTTACTTCCATGAGAGGTTTTTTCCTTATCTCAATATGCATACTAGGTTCCGCTGGACCATCTGTCCTGTGAATGACTCATCCTCTTTGTTCGAGTTTGCTTATCTCGCTGGTAAGGAGGAAAGGGAATCTTTACGTGAGCACAAATCAAGATAACAGGATGTTGAATGATACCTTTGATAGCATACGAGCCTTTCTGCATACACACTTCGAAGTCCTACCCGTCTGAAAATTTGTTGACTAACATTTTCATATCATCGCAGACTGGCTCGGTGAGAAGTTTCTCCTGAAACTTATCATTCAAGCGTGTTGTAGGCTGTGGCATGAGTATTTTTGAGACAATATTATTAGTAATATCGTAGTTCTAGCAATATGGCTTTTGCAAGTAAACTTCTGGAATAAGAGGAAGATATAGAAATTCTGACAGAGAGCAGTTGTGATGGAGACAGTGACACGGATGTTGAGCCCTCCTGGTGTTTACCGTTACGGAATTTCAAGCAGAGCATGCGCTCACCGGATGGATTAGATAAAAATCAAGCACCACTCACGATAGAGAATAGTCTCCTTGATTTTGTTAAATTATTTTTTGGAAACAAAATTATTTGGGAGCGAGGTGATTGTGTCGTTCAAAGGACGAGTCATTTTTCATCAGTATATTTCTAAGAAACACGACTTTGGTGCCCGGAATGTGAAGTTGGGCTGTGTGTAGACCTCTTTTTCATGATCTATCGCACAGTTTTCAGTATATGAAATGCGTAACTGGCCGACATCACTATGATAATATTCAGTTCGAAGGAAAATGTGCAGGTATTTATGAAATTTACATGACATCTCATAAATATGGGTTTTATTGCCAAAGTTGCTATTTACGTTTTTGAACTACAGTAATTTTCCTTATGCAAGGTGCACTCATGTTTTCGTATCATAAATATAAAAAATATTGCCGTACGTACTAGGTTTTATCATCAACCTTCAGCAGTACCTTGAGCCTCCATTTCTCTCCCTCCGTCTCACTTCTTCATATCTCTCAATTACCCCTACCTCCCCCTCCCATCCTCCACCTATCTCTTCCCCCTTCTTTATCAAGAATATTTTCCCTCACTCTAACCCTTTCTTTTTGGAGACATCGTCTCTAAAAAGAAAGAGTTAGAGTTACTACAGCATCAGCTACTACAGCACCGCTCAGCACAAAACACCGACTGCGGTTTTTCACTTCTGACGCAATTGGAACGGTCCGCTAAAGTGAACTAGAAGTCCATCAATGGCTAAAAACAATCAATTAATGTGGCATCTATTGCTTGTTTACTGTGTGTAGGATTTATATCCATAATGTAGATACAAACATTTTTTTCTATGTTGAAATTTTCTTAGACTTTCGGAACACGAAAATAACATTACTACGCAACATGAGTTTGAACGTAATTACACCGATAATCCGGTAAAATATTGTCTAAAAGGAAGGAATAAAACAAGCGCAGCAGACGGAAAATTAATTAATCAATTCAAATAAAGTATTTATAATGAAAAAAACACAAGTATTAGGGTGAAAAATTTGTCTTTCATAGTGTTCGGAAGAGAAAAACGGAGCCTCTCAGATAAAGGCAGTTGTCATACTTTGGATATTTTCCATTTTTTTATGGTTATATACCATTCCATTACTTGAAAACTTTAAATTGAACTAAGGGCGTTGTGTTACATCATTTTTGTAGAGGGATTGCTCATTCTTTTGCCAAAATACCCTTCACAGTCGAAAATAATTGAAATTTTTTTACATAAACAAAAATTAAACTATGATTTAAAATACTGTTATATTTACTATCCCTATAAAATTAAATCTCATGAAAGCACTGTAAAAACTCTATAGGGCACTTTTTATTTTATTGTGATACAACAAATACTTGTCTTGTAATAATTTTTTTTCTAAAACACTACGTTTTAGTGGCAGAAAGTTTAAAAAACCTCGGTAGTCTAGATATACAGCCGGCGAAAAACCTCGTAAGATAAAGGTTAACTTGGTAATTAGTAAAGTTAGTGACTGACTCATATTTTCATCGAGATTAAGTAAGTGTGCCAAATTTCAGCTCAATTGAACATTGGGAAAGGGGTTAAATTTCGATTACTAAATTCCATCCAGACAAACAACAAATAAACAGGGTAAGTTAAAATAAGCGTGGTAAAATGTGTAGTGACCCTTCCTCACGAGTGAATGTGGACACTACAGTAGACAGCACAGAAACACTCCACTGCAGGTGAGGTAACATTTATCTAAACAAAGTCGAAGTAAATGTTGCCTTGCCTGTAACTTAGTTGCTTTGACATGTGGAATGCAAGGAGAAACCACCACATTACAATCCCAAAGACCTGCCTGTAACCATCACTTTCTTTTTATTTTTTTATCCACCAATGAGCTAATGGAACATCCAAGAAGCAATAGGATCATACACACTAGATCACATGAAGGGGTAGGAATTATGCTTAAGAGCACTAGAATGCAGGTGAAAACTTTCCTTCAGTATGAGAAAAGGATAGTCATTTTTAAGATAGCAACTAAGTTGACAGACACAATAGCTGTATAAGTCTACATGCCTATGATGGACTATGAAGAAATCGAAGAAGTCTGTGAAAAATATCTTGGAATTAAAAGAATGTGAAAAAGGAATAATGCTTGGACAATGGAATGCCAATGTCACACATAGTGAAGAAGAAAGAACTGTGGAAAAACTAAGGGTAAATACCGATTAGGACAATACATATAATGAATGAAGAGAATCACTCTTAAAATTTCAAACAAATTAATAACAGCTATTTAAAAAATAATCCACAAGCAATTTATGCATGGAAGGATATACATTTGGACTTACAAGTGGATTGATTGATTGATTAACAAAGACGCACTGAGATGAGTGGGAGACGATTGAAATCTCATAAGAACTGAAAAGAAAAGGAGGGACAACCTACTTCGGCATATTTTAAGATACAAGTGTTTAAAAGCTGTTTTACAAGGGGCAAGAAATTGCACAACTTCAAACTGCATGTTTTTCTCAACCGGGCGTGCAATCATTTTCGAATTAGAGCAGGGGCTATCTTGCCATCTCGCGTTCATGCATTAGCACAAGCATTCTTGCACTTCACCGCTTTACACGATGCAATTTAAAATACACGTTCGTACGTACATCAGAATGTGCAATTACGTGCCCCGTGTAAAACGAGCTTAATGAAGACAGCCAGAAGCAGAGTAAGACCATGGCTGAGATACATGGAGCAAATAATGATTGATGAGGAAACAAAGAAATATGTATAGGTGAAGAGGCTAGCTGATAGAAGAATCGATTGGAAAGCCGTATCAAACCAACCTTAGGGTTGATGACCAGCACTAATGATAGTAATAATAACAATGGAATTTGACGAAAGTGACAATGACACGACCATCTTGTCATTGAAGGCAGTGTCAGGGCCCCCTCAATAGTCCTCTACCACACTAGTGGTAGAGGACTATTGAGTCTGGAATGTCTCCACAACAGAGTTGTCCTGGGTACAGCTTGCCGAGTGTTGAAAAGCAGGGACCCCCTGCTTAATCTCGTGAGAGAGCACGAGAGTACGGGAGCAGGGGCATTTCTCTTCCAGGCGGCAAAGAGGCCAGCAGACGAAACCGGTCTCGACTTCGACCCGTCATCCTACGGAAGCGACAATGACACGACCATCTTGTCATTGAAGGCAGACGTCCTCAAGCTCTAAATAAAAAAAGCCGAGCAGAAGGCCTTGCTCAAGGCACATACCAATAAGGCCAAGCATGGATGTTTCTATCGAAACATCGAAAAGCATGGGTTACCGAAGGAGCTGACATTTGCCTTCCTACGCTTCGCTGGTCTGAAGTCCAAAACCGAGGGTTTTGTTCTCACGTGCCAGGATGGTGTCATAAAACACTCGTGTACCACCGAATTTTATTCAAGGCAGAAGTCGCGAACACGAGATGCAGGGTGTGCCGAGCCCAGCCAGATACTTTGAGCCACCTTCTCTCCGGCTGTAGTTATTACGCCAAGTCAGCGTATTTAGCTCGGCACAACGCTGCCCTGCGGGTGTTATACGTTCACCTTCGACACCATTATGGCATCGACGAAACACCTGTGCTGCCCTTTGCCCCTGGAGATATTGAGTCCATCATGGAGAACGATAAATATACGATTAGGTAGAATTACTCCTTCTCCACCACCAGGCATTTGGAGGTGACCAAGCCTGATATCGTTCTCCTCGACCACCTCACACGCTCCATGTTTGTGATCGAGTTTTCGGCTCTGGCTGAAACTAAAATGGATGTGAAGGAGGTGGAAACACAGACGAAATATCAAGACCTGCTTTTCGAACTTCGACTAATGTACCCAAAAACTCTGTAAAACTAGTGGTCCTCATCATAAGTGTGCTCGGTGGAGTTAAGGGCTCGCTGCTAAATAACATCAAGAGCATTCCGTCTAGCGTGGCACAGGCGGAATCACTAGTTGCACGCATGCAGAAGGCTGTCATCCTGGGGTAACTCCATCCACTGCGGACGCATGACCCGACCGCAGGGTAGCCACTCATCCGATGGGCATCGGATGTGGCTGCAATCACTGCCCAACCCCTCTCGAGTCTCCGACCATAATGACAGCAATGAAACCTGATGCTTGCCAGTGACTCGGAGGGGCGTGTTACAACTGTAACCAATAGTAATAATAACATTTACTTGCCTAGTAGATCGAGTAACAAAGTTTGTACACAATATGAGGCAGTATATGATGATGACAAAGGCACGATTGTGATTTAACGAGAAGTAAGCCCGTTCGTATAAGACCACATTCAGGATAGACATTTCACAAAGAATGATTCATATTCTGAGGTACGTACAAGAAGAACTTGCGTCCTACTACCTCCATTCATACAATTCCTGCTTTTTCTATGTACCTTGGCATCTGAAAGAAGAAATTTCTTCACTCTGTGAAGTACGGCTTTCGAAGGTAAATTCATGTTTCCTCAGACATTCAAGCCTTAATACTCTCACAAAAAGGGAAATCATGGCACTCAATGGACCAGAGATTCTGCTGCTCATTCATTTTGATTTTACTGACTCATAAATTCTGTTTTCTCAGGCGTAACTAAATGGAATTTGCATAGCATATTGAATGAGAAGCAGTAACTTTGTAATTCCACCTGATGATGATGTGATACGTCGAAACCTAGGTCGTTTACAATAAATACATGTGGAATTACAAAGTTACTGCTTCTCATTCAATTTACTGACTCCTGCTGGAGGTCATTATGACTTGGGAGTGTCTAGCAAGGAATTACCCGTACGTACACAATTTGAGGAAAAACAAATATTCCATCATCCACAGAACGATTGTACAAAATAGGGCCTGAAACTTAATTTTAGGTGCACATAATTAATTGATAAGGATCAAATGAGAGCTCCGATGCCTCATTTAGGTGAGGTACCAACAGCACGAAGCCAACACACACACACACACACACACACACATAGAAAGTGCTTAAAAGGGTTCCCCTCACTTATTGAAAACAAAGAACTTGGACTTAGGGAAAGCAAATTTCCAGGTAAGATCTCATTTTCCCTGACTTTTCCAGGTTTTCCAGAGCCATTTTCAATTTCTCTGACTTTTCCAGGTTCTAAAGGTTTCCCAGGTCTGTAGAAACCCTGAAGAGGCTTATTAAACAAAAGGCAGCAGTTGCACTGGCAGTGACATATCTTCCTGTTCCTGTTGAATTAACTTATAATGACCCTTAACCCATTCGCATCCATCCCCTGGGATTTAAATCGACCACAAACACCACGTATAATAAGTTTGCAAGTAAGAAAAAGAATTTTCTAAGGTGATTTACGATGGAAAACATTTTCTAAATAGCCACCAGATGGCAGCTACAAACAGGTACACTCTCCGGCCAAAAAGTTACAAAAAAACTTGTAAGATAACAGCAGGATCAACTGACAAATAACACTACGCATTCTGCGTACCAGTACGCTTGTGGTGTTTGTGGCCAGCTTGAGGCCGCGTACCAGTACGCTTATGGATGCGAATGGGTTAAGCGTGACTTTAAATGGACGTATTAAATCCCCCAGCGTGTGCGACGCAGCAGTTGCGTCTGCTTAAATCCATGCCTCAAGCTTGTGCGACGCACCGTTTGTGTCCACACTTTTCACTAAGAATTCTTATCGCTCACGCTCTGATATATATACTTCCAGTGAGTATATATGTGAGCTTAAGGTGCCTGCTTTCTTTTTTTGCTTCATTGTTGCCTGTACATATGAGTTCGTATTTTTAATTTTTTTTCCTGACTTATGCCTGGTAAAGAAAATCTAACTCGCGACCCGGCGTCTTGTGCCTGCTTGTGAACAGATCTTTCCACTCACACTCTGATTTATTACTCTCAGAGAGCTTATGATTGCGTGTTGATGCTGACTTCATTTTTCTGTGGTTCCTTGTTATCTGCACTCCACATTTTCCCCTTCTCTCTCATCATGGCAATGCTTACGCAGGCATGGTCCATCCAGGCTTGGTCACTCAATGCTTCTCATAACCTCATAAGGTCTATCCTTGTCTCCTATCTTATTTACGATGTTTACGGAGTTGAAGGGTCGAGGTTTCTTGACGCCTATTGCCAAAAGGCCTAAGCTGCATTGGTTGCTTTTTTATTTTTTTCTTACTTTGGACTGGCCCCTAACTGAACCCCACTTCAGTTCGCCATGGCGTCTAGCTCTCGTGAGTTGTCTGGCCAGGAAGTGCTTCATGCTTTGGAAGAAACGAGTAACGAATGTTTAGACACAATTTCTGAGGATTCTAGTGGATACACTTTGGGCTTTAGTTCAGAAGAGGAAGAGAAAGAACCTTCTAATTTTTCTGTGAATAATCAAGTGAATACTTGGGAAGAAATCGACAGTGCTAATTCTCCTCTTCCTTTTCCGTGTGATTTAGTTGGGAAACAAATTGTGCAAGGTCAGTGTGCCGATGATCCCCTAGAATATTTCGAGTTGTTTTTTGATGAGGATCTGATTACGATCATAGTAACTGAAAAAAAACCGTTACGCGGAACAATTTCCTGCTCACGAGAAAGAACAAGTCTTGATGCAAAAAAAATCGCACAAAACCCCTTTCCCAACGCATCCGTTCGACCATCTAACTGTTGTTTTCCGAAGGCATTATTGGCCCTATCTTCGACCCTTCCTCAAATCCTTTTTTTCGTCAGCATTCCTAAAGAGAGTAACCACATCACGAGGATTGGGAACCGAATGGTTTTTCAATGAAACATATGATATTAAGCACGGAAGTCAATTGAATTCTGTCTCAATATTATAATTAATATAATAAATAATAAAATAATAATAAATTTACAAGGTAAATAAGTCAATCGCCAATCGTCAATCTTTTTCTGTTATTGTTGGCATCTTTCCGGATAGTAGTCGTCAAAAAGACATTTAAAACACAAATATTTAGGACACCAAGAACACCTTGTGAAACTTTGTTCACCACAATCACATTTTGTTTTCAAAATATCTTCTGGAAACAAAACTTGTTTTACATTAAAGAAAACCTGTCGCTCACTAGAGAGTCTGGAAGCAAACCATGATTTCATAAGCATTGGTCGAAACACTGGCGCGGACAACTGTTTGTGAATGAGCGCATGAACTTTTATCACTCTCGCAGATGAGTTGTCACGATTTGAATTCGTTAGAATAAATATTTTTACTTGTCTATAGAAATAAACGTTACAGGGTTGGCAAATCGGAGTAAAATTTTGGCGGAATAACCTTAATTGTGCAGGTAGGTTCATTGGAGTCGTCCTTAAACCGTTCGTCGTACAGTGCCTGATTCGTTTGTCCCGCCCAGGAATCGGTGAAAAGAAGAAACTTTTCTTTTTTCGCGAATGGCGCCAATACCTTGTTCAAAGCATTTCATATGTGCTTGTCAAAAGTTTTCCAGATTTGGAACAAGTCACAAATAGTGACTTTCCTCTGTCGAATCTTATGTTTTTGTTTAAAACGATTTGTCCACGTCATAGAAGCGTTGAACTGGAAGTCCTCGGCCAAAAATTGAGATGCTGCTGCCACAGCCCACTGCTGTAACATTCTCGTCGTCACATGCTCGCCATTTTCTCTGCATTCGCAAAACCTGTCATAAGTCCATTTGTCGATCATATCCCACTTATCTCTCTTGGTTCCACCGGAACGGATATCTTTTTCCCAGGATTGTAATTCCTCAAGGCGTTTTAACCGTCGTGTCACACGGCAGCAAACTGACTTCAATGACCACCGAGGATTGAGTTTAGCCACAGTAACCGCTTTAATTTTCGTTTCCAAGGGGACCCTGCGTCTTTTCTTTGGTGAAGGTCCGAAGTTAACGTCACTCGAAGACGACGACTTCTCCTCTTCTTCTCGACTTCTCCTCTCCCCCATTGTCATCCTCCGTCGAAGGAGACGATAATTCCAAATATTCTTTCGTAGCATCGGGGTCATATTCTCCCACTAGTTCGTCAAACGTTTCAAAAATCCATCTCATCCATTATTTTCAAAATTCTTGAAAATATTTCCTCTCCTACTGCTACGGAGCGCGGGGAGGGCTCTTCATTAGCCGACTCCGAAATGTATCAACCTTCACGCAAGAGAAAGCCACAATGACGGAAGGCTTCAGAAAACAAGGTCAGATTTTCCTGACCATCTTCATTGCTGGTGGAACTATTTCTTTCGGAAGATGTTCCAGGTACCGAATCCATAAGTAGGAGAAGCCTGAACTTTAAATTATACTTCACCATACAGATGCATACCAAAGAAATTTCTTCATTAATTAAATTTATCATAAAATAATTTAAATTTTAGATATGTGTATTGCGAATTAAAACTCAAATAGCATATCTAAATTCAGGATTTTATGAAACCAAATATCCTCTCAGCAACTGAAGACTTACGACTCCGACAAGAAAAATCGCAGATGCACTACTGCTTGAGAATCACAGCACCTTCAAATGTTGACGGTGAACTAAACATGCAACGAAATGCACTCTCTTTCTAACACTGGCGAGAGTTTTTGGAGGAAGAGTCGAAGAGAGGGCCAATAATACCTTCGGAAAACAACCGTTAGATGGTCGAACGGATGCGTTGGGAAAGGGGTTCCTTCCTGCGCTGCCATGGACATTTTCTGCAAGTGGTCACTCTCGCGACTCGCCAACACGAGCCTTATTACAATGTATTTATTTGTATGTATTTAGATCGAGAAATGGTGATTCGATTACAGAAATTAGTAGATAATCCAATCACACTTTCCCGTCCTTTTTTCAATGCACGGCAAAACAAGAAAACGGGGATCTTTGATCATGGGACTTATAAATAATGATGTAACAAATATTAAGACTATTGTATTATTATTATATCAACAGGAGGTCTTGCAAATGAAGGAACAAATCAAGTTTGCGTGGTGAAAGAATGGGGAAACAAAGAAATTACGTTGACTTCGCGCGAAAGAAGAAAAAATAAGCCCTATGGTATTCGCGAAAAAAATATTTCCACTCATAAAAAAAAACTTCGAATAGAAAAGTAAAAATTAGATTTTAACAGAGAATTCCACGACGGAAAAACAAAGAAAATAAGCATAAAAACATTTGTCGCCGACGGGAATCGAACACGGTCCCTCCGCTCCGAAGCCCAGTACGCTAACCACTGGACCAAACCACCTTGATACCCCCCGGTGATATATAGGGTTTTTATAACATCTATAAATCTTTAAACGCCTTTTTTGTTTAAACTATTGAATATATACGCCCATATGTGGGGTGATTCGTGAAAAGCATTCAGAGTTCTATATGCATACCAATTTTCATCAAGATCTGCGACCCGGTTATCGGACACTCCCCTTGTCAGATTGTACTTTAGTAGGAAACACATCTTAGAAACACCTTTTTTCCCCAATGTAATGACCGAAGAAAGGTTTTCGTTGCTGACCAAATTTCTGCATTTTGTAGATAATACCGAAAAGGAAATTGCGGAAAGAGATCCTAAATTGCCTAAAATTCAACCAATATGTGAAAATTTGAAAAATAAATTCCAGAAAGTATATATGCCAGGTAAAGAAGTCAGTGTCGATGAATCTTTGCTGTTGTGGAAAGGTAGGCTTTCGTGGAAACAGTATATTCCCATGAAAGCTTCCCAGTTTGGCATAAAAATGTTTGAACTTTGTGATTCCGCAGGATATTTGTGGAGTTTTATAATTTACAGTGGCTCAGGAACAAAATTAGGCTGTGAAATAACCAAAGACACAAGATTTTTTTCAACAAAAGTTGTTCTAAGTTTGCGTGAGAAACTATTAGATTCGGGCAGATGTGTATACATGGACAATTATTATAGTTGTCCCGATCTTTTCCAGAGATTGGTTCAGAGGACAACAGATGCTGTTGGGACAGTTAGACTCACACGCAAAGTTATATGTACCAATAAATCTAAAAAAGAAACTGAAGAAAGGAAAAGTGATTAGTTCAAAGTGTGGGAAATTGGTGGCGTTGAAGTGGAAAGATAAGCGCGATGTCTCAATGCTGACAACTAAACATTCAGACGATATGAACCCGTAAGTCGAAAGGGTGGGTTAGAATTGGTAAAAAAGCCTACTTGTGTAATAGATTATAATAAATATATGGGTGGTGCAGACATGAAAGACCAACTTTTAGAATCGTTCTTGCTAGAAAGGAAAAGGACAAAAGTGTGGTATAAAAAATATTCAACCACTTATTAAATACGGATGTGTTGAATGCTTACATTCTTCAATGCAAGGCTGGAAACAAGAAAAATCATCTATCGTTCAGAATAGACTTAGCGAACAAGATCATAGGCAAGTACCGCGGGCAGAATTCAGAAAAGCGCAAAGGACGGCCCTCAGATACCGACACTGAATGCACGCGATTGACAGGTCAGCATTTCATTCAAGAAAATCCTAAAACAGATACTTTTAAAGGTGGAAGAAGGTGGTGTGTGGTGTGTACGAAACAGGGAAAGAAAAAAGAAACAAGGTACAGGTGTAAACACTGCCCAGGGATACCATCTCTCTGCCTAGACCCCTGTTTTGAGCGATACCATACTCAGATCAACTACTAAACATCGGATATGGAGATCAGAAAAAAATAAACGGCATTAAAAAATGTAAGTATAAATTTTTAATGATACAGTATAAACAATTTTACATATAATATAATTTTTTTGAATTTTTTTAAATAGTGATTACAGTGCTAAAAATATTTCGGCTAATGTCTGCACAAACTCTTCGCTGCTTGCAAAAAAAGGCACCCTGGGCGATTTAAATACCTCCGATTAAAGTCACGCTGGAGACATGGAATTGAGTGGACGCATATGCTGCGTCGCACACGCTGGAGGGGTTAATTCTGAGCAGTAATTCGCTTGTAAATGTAAGACAACACACACAACCATGCCCTGGGAGGTGAAAAATCCTCACCAGGCAAGACTCAAATCCGCGACCTTTGAGTTAGCAGGAGGGGACGTTACCCCGCCACCACCGAGGCCGACAACTTATCAGTGGGAACAGATTGAATATGTTGGAGGTATTGCAGGCATTTCTAATCAAGTAACCTTTTTTGTGAGTTCAGCTGATGTAACCATACCAGAAGTTATCCCCATCATTGACAGAGCAATGTACAAGTTAAAGAAACTTTCACTAGTATCTTCTGGCTTACAGGGTGAGAAGAATGACTTGTTGACTGCACTGAAGTGCTGATACCAATCAGTGGAAAGTAATCCCAAGTAGAACACGAAGTCAGGATTAGCTCATTGTGACCTCATGATGACCTCCAAAGAGTCACACTGAATTCGTGGACCTCAAAATGACCCATAGATGAGTTAAACCTCACTTTGACCTCAACTTGAGGTCGCATTGACCGAAAATTTGCAGTACTAATTTCCTGCTAAATAACCATTTTTTCAATGACATACGACCTCCACGTATTAAACCGAATACAGTAGGAACTCAAAATTACGAAGTTGATGGGACCGGAAAAATCTGCACTTCATGATATCAAATATTGTACAAACGAGTATCTTTCAAAAACATCGCGATGAAGCCCTTTTTTTGTTTACTTAAATTAAGATGTACTCTCGCGACATACTTGCATGATTTACGAAGTTATAATACATGAAAGTTTATTTAATTGTGTATTCAAGCCCACAGGGTGTACACAGTTGAACACAACTAATTTTTCGGAATTTGATTCTTCTGATTTTCGAGATTTCCACACAGACGTTCCAACTTTTCACAGTGGAAATCCCAAAAATCGGAAGAATCAACCTCCATCCAAGACCCGTGGAAATTTACATCATGACAACAAACTTGTCGTTCTTTTTTCCAATGAGTGATAAGGCAATGAAGCGTCTTTGCACAGTTATCGTGCAGTTTGGACCTAGCCTATGAAGTGGATTTTTTTATATAATTTCCTAACTGGAGAACTCTTAACTTTAGCGTGAACGATGCATAATCATCAATAATATTAATTTATGCATACACTAAGGCAGTGAGCGACTTGCATGATCTTTTGCACTGGATATTGAAGACAGTGAAAATAAGATTCTCTCGCGGATGCTATGTGATGGATACATGTTATGTATTTTGCACAAATACTGATATGTCTGTTAATCTCGCGAAATAACAATCATTATTCTCGCTTGGATTCATCTTATTTGTGCGTGGTTATTTCCGATACAATGGAGCTGATAGAAGAGCTTATAGAAGAGTCCAGCTAAATAGGTACCTCCTTTTACACTTCATCGGCTACTAATGATGCTATCACTACAAATGAATAATTTTCGTTTTCCTCTCTACTATGCGAAAGCTTCATTTGTGGCTCTATTCAGATTAGGTCGCCTGCTTTTCATTCATTAGATCTTAGGATCCATTTAAAGATTAGATATTGAACTAAAATTTGGTATATTTTTTGTTATTGTTTTCCCTCTGCTTTCGATCAAGCAAGGAGATTGTCGTCTGAGCATTGCTGCTCCAGGTCAGGCCACCCACCAGGCCGGAATCAGCTGTATCCCCCTCCTTTCCCCGTCATTGCGGGAGTTACTCACCCTCCACCATTCTCCCTCTCACAAAAACAGCTACGCAACCCATGTACTAGGAGTATCGTGCGTCACTTGAGACGTTGATCTACCTGTAAGTCAAGGCCAAGGGAAGCGGGCGAGGAATAAACATCGAATGAATCATTGGCTTTATGCCGAATAGTCACATCTCATCTTCCTCCTCCCTTACCTCAACCGGCTGCATCAGCAGAGAGGGAGGACATGCCTTTGGAGAGTGGGGGGCTTTTACTTTAAGGGCCCAAGAGTTGGCATGGGGGGCCGGCAGAGTCGGTGTGGGACATCGCATCTTGACCTACTGTTGAGGGGGTGGGACGGAGGGGGCATTTGAAGGGGCCTGATCTCCTGGAGGGCCGAAACGGGGGCTTCGGTGTGAAGGTGATGGCTCATGCCTACCCTTAGAGTGGGGAGGGGGGACACGGAGGGTCACTTGAGGGGGGAATATGTGAAAGAATGGAAGCATTTGATAGGTTCGCCTGAAGTGAGAAAGAAGGTGATGGAGGAGAGTAAGCCGAGGTTTTGGAACAACGGAGATGGAAAGCTGGGTGAATTTTCCTTGTGGAGATTACCGGGTGGGAGAAAAAGAATATGGGAATGTGCGGGCATTTCCATTTTGAATTTTCTTAATGTCTGATCCATTTGGGCAGTCTCAGAAAAGGGAATAATAATTCAAGAAGAAATACGACAAACGAATGAATGTATAAAAATACTTCATCTCTTCTGTTGAGAGAATCACTCATTTAACAAAAAAATCAGTTGTTTTTGCACATCGCTTCGCTCCATCGTCGCTCCCACCATGGCCTCTCATTTGGATAAATGCAAACTAACTGGGAATCGACGTCATTAACAATTTTGGATCGATGTAATGTATCCAGAGTGAGCAAAACTTCATTCTTACTAGGAGAAATCTTATTAGGAGAAATCAGGACATCGTAATTTTTGTCACAAGCTTGGAGATCGTGATCTATCGATTTAAATTGCTGGGGGTTACATCCAAAGAACTGCTAACTTGTGACGAGTGATGCCTCAGCGCCCCTACCGATCCGATACTGACCCAATTGCCGATCCTGGCCAATCCGGTGTCCTGCTTCCGCACTGGCATGTAACAACTAACTCCCACCCCCGATGTCCCCCGGGGGTCCAGGGTATAAACCGTTAACCCAAGGAAGAGATGAAAGTGCTTCCAATTGGGCTATGATATTGATGAGGTTTTTTGCTCCCTCTCCGACGGCGTGCCTTTCGGTATTACATAGTTTGGTTCGGTTCCACTTACCCTCTTCTTGTTTATATCTCTAAAGGATTAAGCTACAAATCCTTATTCGATTCTTTATCAATCTGCAGGAATGCAGCGGAGCTCTCTTTTAGGATATTTTTTCAATCACTGGTTGGGAGCGAAAGGAGAGAAAAGTACACTATTTTCCAACACAAATATATATGGCTGCTTGAGCGTTTTTCCCTTTGACTATGCATGCGGCCAGCGCTAGTCATACTTAAGAATTAATGTGGGTCAAAGTAATTGGTCATATGAACCAAGCAAATTCGTATTTTCTCTGTTTTTCTTGGCTGTTGGCGACGGAAGAAGGGAAGGGCAATACCTTGCTCGATGTCTACATCAAAACGCTCAATTAGGGTGGTAAATAAACCTGATTCTTTCGATGATAGCTACGGCGTCCTAACTTGTGTGTCTTGAATTTGTAATTTTATATTTAGCCGAATTTGTGATTTTATATTTCGCCGTTATGCACCGTTGCTACGCAATGGTTTTGTTTAGGATAAAGAATAAGCTCTGAAAGAGCGGACAATAAAACATCTCTCGCTGACTGAGTCAATCAGATTGAGTTTTTAATTCAAGTTGTAAGTTTTAATCTTCCACGAGGTTTTATCCTACCTTATAATTGGTGACCCCGACGTGATCATGGTCGTTACGCGAAGGACGCGGAAGGAAAGACGTGGCGTCGATCTTGTTCAACAGCAAACCCAACCACACGTCGTTGATCCGCCGCCAGCCGCTCAGCTTCCACAACCGGGCGCTGACAACGAAATTGCACAGCTTCGGGATGCCCTGCAGGGCCTACTTAAGCAGATGCATCAACAGCAAGCCGCCATTGCCGAGCTGCAGCAAGTACACATTCCATCGCAACATCCCAGCCGCGTTGCACTCAAAATTCCCACTTTTTCGAGGAACAACCCACAACTCTGGTTCTCACAAGTCGAGGCCCAGTTCCGGCTTTACAATATTATCGACGAGGAGTCCAGGTATTTTCATGTCGTTGGACAGCTTGATGAATACGGAGCTCAGGAGATTGAAGATCTTATTCTCACGCCGCCGGCGAATGCACCATACTCAACCCTCAAGGACGAGCTCATCAGGCGCATCTCAATGTCCGATCAGCAACGCATTCGACGACTCTTAACTGGAGAAGAACTCGGAGACCGCACACCATCGCAGTTCCTCCGCTACCTACGCTCTTTGTCCGGCGCCGTACCTGACCAGCTACTGCGTACGATTTGGATGCAGCGCCTGCCATCCCACGTCCAAGCGATTATTCAGCCACACGCAGTTGACCCGACCGTCACTATAAACCGACTCGCCACCATCGCTGGCAGCATTTTGGAGGTATCACCCGCAATTCCTGCTCATATTGCGCCTGTTATATCCTCAAGCTCTGTTGCTGCCATCAATCCACCAGCAGCCCTCGTCACTACTTCCACACCGGCCACAGCCGCTGCTGTCACTTCTGATGATTTAACATCCGCACGCCTGGACGACCTATCTCGCCAGTTTGCCTCCATACATTCAATGCTTCAGGACCTCTCCCGTCGTCCACAACGCCGGAGCGCCACGCCACCCCCTCGCCGAAGCTCATCCACCGACTCAACGAGATCCAACGATTCCGGCGAGTGCTGGTACCACCGCAAATTTGGTAGTAGAGCCAAGAAGTGCTTGGCTCCCTGCACTTTTCCATCAAACTTCAGCGGCAACCGACGCTAGCGGCGGTCGGTTGTCAATTTATGTTTAATCGCCGTGTTTTTGCGACAGACAGAGTCAGCAGAAAACTATTCCTTGCTGACACCGGATCCGACGTAAGCTGTTATCCTCGCAGGCTGCTTCCAGGTCGTCACTTAGACGCTCATTATGATCTGCAAGCGGCCAATACTTCCCGCATTAAGACCTATGGACCCGTGCTTTTCACTGTAGATTTTGGTCTTGGCCGCAAGCACACCTGGATTTTCACCATTGCCGACGTCTCCGTCCCGATCATTGGATCTGATTTTTTGGCTCACTATAAGCTCCTAGTGGACTGCGCCAACAACCGCTTACTTGACTCCGCGACTGGCCTCTCCACAAGCTGCATACGCTGCACTTCCAATCACCACAGCGTTAGAGTCGTCCAGCCAGCCGTGAGTTCTGCCTTCGCCAGCATCTTAGCCGAGTTTCCTAGCCTCACTCGACCACGAGGAATAGAACACCAGGCTAAACATAATACAGTGCACTACATCAGGACTACACCAGGGCCACCAGTATCGTGTTCCCCACGTCGCTTAGCTCCCGACCGCTTGCGCATCGCCAAAGCAGTATTCGAAACCATGTTGCAAGAAGGCATTGCACGTCGCTCTGATGGGCCCTGGTCATCACCTCTCCATATGGCACCCAAGAAACCGGACAGCTGGCGTCCCTGTGGAGATTACCGCGCACTCAATGCAAGGACCATCCCCGACAAGTACCCAGTGCGCCACATCCACGACTTCGGAAACCATCTTCATGGCTCAATCATTTTCTCCACCATCGATCTCGTCAAGGCGTACAACCAAATACCGGTCAGCAAGGCAGACATCGAAAAGACAGCCATAACCACTCCATTCGGTCTTTTCAAATTCCCCTTCATGTCCTTCGGCCTCCGCAATGCTGGGCAAACCTTCCAGCGCTTCATAGACGAAGTACTGGCTGGTTTCGATTTTTGTTTTGCTTATATCGACGATATTTTGATATTCTCAAAAACTCAAGATGATCATTGCCAACACCTCCGCCTTCTATTCAAACGACTTGACGAATACGGACTTTTGGTGAATGTGAGCAAAAGCACCTTTGGAGCCGACAAGGTCTCATTCCTGGGCTACTATGTCTCTTCACAAGGCATTCAGCCTCCTCAAGACCGCATCGCCGACCTTCGTGCATATCCCAGACCGTCAACCGTAAAAGGCATATCTCGCTTCCTCGGCATGATCAACTTCTATTGCCGTTTCATACCTCATGCCGCTGAACACCAAGCAACCCTAAACACTGCGCGATCCGGCCTACGAGGAAATCAACCCTTTCCCTGGACACCCGAGTTAGAGCTGGCGTTTCAGGCATGCAAAGATAGTCTCGCGGATGCTACAATGCTGGCCCATCCGGATCCCTCTGCCACCCTCGGTCTCTTCACGGATGCCAGTGCACACTCGGTTGGCGGGTGCTTACAGCAATTCACCAACAATGCTTGGCAACCCCTGGCATTTTTCTCCAGGAAACTCACTCCCCGTGAAATCGGTTGGCCAGCTTACTACAGGGAGCGACACGCCATCTACCTAGCCGTTCAAAATTTCCGGCACATACTCGAGGCACAACATTGTCTCATCTTCACCGATCACAAGCCTCTCACATTTGCGTTCCAGCAGACTCGTGAGAAGCTGCCTCCAGTTCAGCTGAATCAGCTGTCCTTTATTGCGCAGTTCACCACGGACATCCGCCATATCAGCGGCTCCAACAACATCGTCGCCGACGCCATGAGCCGGGGTGACTCCGTGACCGCAGCCAACTCCGTGAATTACTCGGTCAACTTGGCTGACCTCGCTAGAGCTCAGGAAAACGACAATGAGCTCGGCGACCTACTAGAACAAAAATCGGCTCTCCACTTGGAATCCGTTCAGATTCCTGACAGTAACGTGACATTCTATTGCGACACGAGCACTGGCTGCCCACGCCCGTACGTGCCTGCCTCCATGCGTCGACTGGTGTTCAACGCCCTGCATAGCCTCAGCCACCCTGGCTCCCGTACCACCGCCAAGCTCGTGTCACAACGCTTCGTTTGGCCTCGAGTTCAACAAGACTGCCGTGCTTGGACGCGAACCTGTTTAGACTGCCAACGGAACAAAGTTTCCTGTCATGTCTATACCCTGACTGGCACCTTCATCACGCCTTCCGCACGTTTCCAACATATTCACATCGACCTGATCGGACCATTGGACTGTGCTAAAGGTTATCGATATTGCCTCACTGCCGTCGACAGATTCACTAGATGGCCAGAAGTTTGGCCATTACAATCCATAAGCGCAGAGGAAGTCGCCGACGCGCTAATACGCTGCTGGATTTCGCGTTTTGGTTGTCCTGTCTGCATCACGACCGACCAGGGCAAACAATTCGAGTCCCAGCTTTTCCGGTGTCTGAGCAACATATTTGGTATTGCACGATGTCGCACCTGTGGGTACCACCCATGCGCCAATGGGATGGTAGAAAATTTCCATCGCCACCTGAAGAGCTCCCTCCGATGCCACCCTCATATGACCTGGCTGGACGCTTTGCCTCTCGTTCTTCTTGGTCTGCGCAGTGCCGTTAAAGAAGACCTTAAAGCCTCCCCAGCTGAACTTGTCTATGGGGAGCCCTTACGACTACCAGCAGAATTCATCGTTCCAGCTGCTAAACCTGATCGCCAAGAAGACAACAATAACTTCGTCGTGCGGCTTCGTCATCAAATGTCGCGCCTCCGTCCGGTTCCAGCGACGCGTCATTCTTCCCCGACACCGTTTGTGTTTCAAGAGTTATCGACATGTGGACACATATTTCTTCGGGATGACAAGATAAGACGTTCCCTACAGTCGCCGTATTCCGGTCCACATCCAGTGATCAGCAGAGACGACAAGACTATCATCATCCTTATCAACGGTCAAGAAAGACGCGTTAGCCTTGATCGTGTGAAACCTGCCTTCATTGCTTCAGACCACCCCGCTTGCAATTCATGTCGCCGCGTGCGTTTCCGTTTGCCGGACCTCCGGTCTCCATGGGGGGCTGATACGGCGTCCTAACTTGTGTGTCTTGAATTTGTAATTTTATATTTAGCCGAATTTGTGATTTTATATTTCGCCGTTATGCACCGTTGCTACGCAATGGTTTTGTTTAGGATAAAGAATACGCTCTGAAAGAGAGGACAATAAAACATCTCTCGCTGACTGAGTCAATCAGATTGAGTTTTTAATTCAAGTTGTAAGTTTTAATCTTCCACGAGGTTTTATCCTACCTTAATAGCTATTGCCAGCCGGAATAATTATGCCTTGGAGCAAGGTTAAGTGTAATCAGTCTGAAATAGTGAGAAAAAAAGCTTCCTTGGGTTATATTCACGACTGAATCTACTGCTCGACCAGCATAGCACCATCTCCAATACATGTCATAGTTTTTAGCACACACGCGCAGCAAACGATTTCTGCACCAAGAATACTCATCATGGATTTATGTTTGGAGAAAACCGGTAGCAAAAAATGCGAGGGATCATGAGAGGAAAATGCTGGTTGTAGCAATTATTCTCTTGCGGGCAAGTATATCCGTACACGACTAATTTATGTATTTTACTTGTTGGCAACTCTGTGGACTCAAGGTAACAAAGCCGAACGCATTTTTTTGTCCGATTGGTTTCATATTTTATGTGCTACAATGCCTACGATTCAAAGTCGGCCATAAGGTCTGGTTTCACTGGGACGTCTAGCGGCCATGTCTAATCGCCGCATCTGGACGAAACAGCCAGGTGGTTTCATTCAGGCATCTACGTCTCTGCGGCTGGACGATGTGGGAGAATGTGTATTTAGTTTAATTATAAATTAAGTATCGGTTTGTGTTTCCTGAGAGTGAGTTGATTTGGGTTGAATTTGATGGTGATGATTTAGTTTGGTTGCTTTGTTGGAAGACGAAGAAGAGGGCGACCAAATGTTGCAAGTAGTTTTTCAGAAAAGAGCTGGAAAGGACGCTTTATATAATACGCGGAGAGAGGAGATCAGAAAATCACTAAAAATTGGGACTGCTCGACTAGGCGTCCCCGTCTCTACTGCTCTTGAAGCAGTCGAGAAGCAGACGTCGGGCGTCAGCAGTTGAATGAGACGGCCAAGATGTCTCACAATCAGCGAAACAAGCACATTTGATATACATTGGATTAGTACGGCAGTGACTTCCGACTGCTGGACGCGGACGCTGGACGTGGCCGCGGGACACCCCAGTGAAACCACACCTTACTATTGTAGCATTGAAAAATGAGTTATCGTTCACGTAATTCACATTCAGTGCATAATGTATTCGGCTACGATGATGAATTAGATGTTTAACTCTGACAAGGAGTGCCTAAAAACGTTGCTGTGATCTGTAACTGTTCGTATATAAGAGTAACTTTTTCATGTGGGAACCAAGAACTGAGGTTCGTAAATTCAAAACTTCATTATTTCGTAATATCGTGTACTGTTACATACACTTGTATACCCTTTTGGTCAGGACCGAAGATTTTGCTTCGTAAAATCAAAATTTTGTAATTTTGAGTTTCGTATTTTCGTGTTTCTACTGCATGAATATTATCTATTTTAATCATTTTTCTGCTCTAATGAGTGCTGTGCGCATCGTAAACAGACACTTTAAGGCAAAAGTTTCAAATTTTGATAGACTTTATCAGAACGACCAATCACAGGCTTATGGCCAGCATATTTTAATTTTCCCTACGTTCCCTACGATTCCAAACCAATCGCCCCAAGATGTCTACCATCCGTAGCGTCCGTAGAGTGTCTCTGATTGTCTGTGTTGGTGATTTGCATTAAAAATGAAGAATCTCCAGTGAAGTTGCGTTTATTCAGAGGTAGTAAATTTCTCTGAGCTCATTGGAATCCTGTTCTTTTCACGTGTGTTCTGATTACACGAGTGCAGTGTATAATACCTAATGTGTTTTATTGTATTCATTTCGCCGTTATCCATCGGTGTGTTTAATACGTTATTCGTGAAACCAGCAAGACTTCGTGCTGATATTTACCACGTGCAATGAATTTTGTGGACTTGTAAATTCGTTGTCTGATTTAAAATCATAGTGGTGTTGCGTGATAGTCGATAGCAGTTGGGAATGATAATTTTTTTCTCGCGAAGTTGTAATTATGTTATCGGAAACTTTTTTATTTTGTGTCTCACATTTTTTGTTGAGAGTTATTTTGGAGCTGTTGGGGAGTGTTGTACACCCGTGCGTTATTATGGTCATGTAATTCTTCTCCACTTAATTAAATGGATTCAATAAATAGGTGATGTATACAAGTAATGTCTTGAATTGTAAAATACCATTTCCTTTTAGTATTCACTTTCCCTCCAGACCCATATTTAGAGGTGGATTATATTCTACGATCCAATTTTTGGTAAAATGAGTTGGAAATGACTCACAAATGAGGTCATTGTGTGGGACCATTTTGAGCTCATCATGAGTTTTTCAAGTGCATTATTCATTTCTCTGCAACCACCCTTCACATAAATTAGTTAAGTATGTGTACAGGATAGATCGGTGGATATATACCTATTTAGAGGTGGCTATATATTCTATGATCAAATTTTTGGTAAAATGAGCTGGAAATGATTCACACATGAGGTCAACGAGCGGGACCATTTTGAGGTCATCGTGAGTTTTAGTAGGTGACTCCTAAGTGAGGTCATCTTGAGCTCATCATGAGTTTTGTGTTCTCCTTGGGATGAACCCTATGCTGTTGCAACTCTCCTTGATCCAAGGTTCAAAGTAAATGTTTTTCAGTGTGGAGCTTTTGCGTTGAGCCAAAATGCAGATAATTCAGGAGGTTAAAGCCTGAGTGGAACATATCCTGAGGATTGGTAAGAGCTGGTAAGTAGGTTCGCTTAAGCAATTTATCATTTGATTGGTTCTTTTTTCCATAGGGTATGTCGTCATGTGTTAAATTGTTTAATCCAGAGTTACAGATTTTAGTTTGTAGGGGAAGATGGGGTAATTCGAACAAGATAAAAGCATATTTATTTGCCAAGGCATAACAAAAAAACTAATAAATGCATGATCAAAAAAAATTTTTCTTTGATAAAATGAGGATACATATTTTCAAGCAGAATATCACATAAGATGTATTCCACAGTATATCATACTCGAAAGAAGTACTTTCAAACTTTTCCAATTCCAAAATGTTCTATTTACCCCAATTGGGGTTAATGGAACAGGTGTCTAGAATTTTCTTAAAATAAATGGAAATATTTTGATGCAATAGATAAGACACTATTGGTATATGCTCTCTTTACAATTTAAGTTTGAAAAAGATCCACTGACAAATAAAAAAAATATTAGATCACATGCAAGTGAAATGAAAACTATTTATTTCATGCACTTTTGACGTTTGCATCAATTCAACCTAATTTTGCAGTAAACTTAAAAAATTCCAGAACATATGTAAATATGAACTTTTGAGCATAAATATGTACATTAGCCCGGCCCTTATTTTTCAGAATTGAGAAAATTTATGTTTTCCTAGTCTCAAAATGATCCAAATGAGGTTTATATTCACGTTCTAAAATTTGGTTACTTTAAAATAATGGGAACCCGTGCCCCAAGGGCCCTAAGTACTGAGGACCTTCAATTCAGTTTTGGGGCTGAAAAAGCACTATCCTTATGAAATACGTGAAAGTAGAGCCCTTTAGGGCCGAATTTCTGTTTGTGTTGACCTATCTCTAAGCGTTTACGAGATATGCGATCGTAATGCGATCCACCCCCCCCCAGGGCGCTACCCCGTACCGCGGCGCCGCGCCGCTGAGGTACGGCCCGCACCACTTGCTAGAGACTTCCCCTCCACCCCCTCCCCGCCCTCGGAAAAGTCTTTGCTCCTGCTGGCAAGATTTACATTCAAGTGGTACAGACTTGAATAGTTTGTTCCTCTTGTTTCATGATTATTATTGTTAAAGCCTACAATGTCACTTTTAACCCTTCAACGCCGTCCTACGTGCTGGGTACCGACCCCTTTAACCTTACATAGTTGCCGCCATACGGCCTCGCACCGTTCCAGCATGCTTTGTTTCAAAGTGCTCTTTATGCATAAAATATTATAAGTATGTGATACAATTGTGTATGTGAATTACAAAGGAATGAAGGAAATGAGTGGGGCTTCCAGGGCTCCACCAGTAGATAGAAATATTCAAGAAAGAAGAAACGAGGCTGTCAGTTCACGGATATCCACATCGATCTACATATGTAGATCGATGTGGAGAGAGAGTTAGTTCTTGTGAGTGTCCAAAGGATATGAAGTACTAAGTTTTTTAGGATTGAAGGAGAAAAGTAGTGAAATAACTAGTTTATCATGGATACACGTGACGTTCAGTTTAAGAATAGGCCAACAAGGAAAGGCATGAAATTAAGACTAAATTCAGAAATTGAACTGGTTGGAAAAGAAAGTGAAGAAATACTTGGCTCAAAGTTACCTACAGTGAGAGAAGTACTGTGTGTTTTTTTCTATCACCTAAGGGGTTCGAAATATATTAGACTTTGTGCGAGAAAAACCGTAAGAAATGTGTTTCATTTATGGAACAAAACGAGAATTCCTGTTATTGGGGAAATTAAGGCGATTGAAAAGTTAGAAAAAATACACGAAGAATGGAGGAACGTTCGACGGCATAAAGAGAGAGCGGGAACTGCCGTGGAGATGAAGAGAAGAAAATCTTTCGTGTTAAAACTTGATGACTTGCTCGACATTGCAAGGAGCTGTGGCATTGAGTTTTTGATGCACGAGGAAGAAAGTGCAGTTAATCTCTCGGATATATGTGCTTGGGCTGAAGAAGAAATTCTTACGCGAACAAAGAGGAATAATGCAGTTATTGGTGGAATAGATTTCAATATGATCAAGAAGGAAGAAAAGATTGGTGGCAGCACGAAATGCAGTTATTGGTGGAATAGATTTCAATATGATCAAGAAGGAAGAAAAGGTTGCTCAGAAATTATTGAAGAAGCTGCAGCGGGAAGAAAAGTTGCGTGAAAGAAGAGTTATTGTGGATCCCATGCCGCCATCATGTATTTGAAAGAGTGCTGGAATCTGTGTATAAAGCAGCTATGGGATTAAGTACGGGGCCGCAAATAGAAATGTTTAAACAATTTCAGACAAAATGGCCGATGATTGTCCAAGATACATTTTCTACACTAAAGAGATGTAGGCAAAGAGATATACTCTTGATTAATGACGATATTTCTATAATTGATTATGCAAGAAATCAGCTCGAGGTAACTCCTGTCTCCTTATAACCTTTCTCAGTCTAATTTGGTGCTTTTTATTTTAAAAATAGGTCCTAACTACAATTTTCTTTAGGTAGGGCATCCTCGAGCCGACTATCGAGAATTACTGGAGCTAACGATAATATTTCTTGGAGGAGTCCCTCCAGGAGGCATTCGCTTCAAGCAACCGGGCCCGATGCATAACGCCCGATGGATGTCCAAAGCCAATTATTCTATTATTTATTCTATCTATTTTTCGCTCGCAGTTCCTTTTGAGCCGGGCCCAAGAAGATGGTCTCATGCACGTCTCCCTATTTGTAGTGAATTTATATATTCAGATGTGGTTCTCCGCTCCTTGTGCTGCATCTGCTCCCAACAGTGACCTGCAGTTCCTAAAAATACTTGTTAATTACGAAAGTGTTAACCTGGAAATAGCGAAAGCGGCACAAAAGAGGTTTTCAAACCACTTGTGGTACCTGAGCGAGGAGTTGGTAGGACTGTCATTGTTTGACGGATCTCTTTCTAGGCGTGAAATGGAAAACGTGATACGCCGTATGAGGACATGTGAGGGAAAATGTGATCCACCGAAGAAGGCATCTTATAAACATAAAGACCTGACTAAGCTATTTATATCGAAGCTTGCCACTACTAATTCGAGAAAGCTATTTAATACATTGGAAATATGCACTGAATTCTTTCATGTGCCCACGCGAGAATGGGATGAACATCCTGACAACAAGAACGGTTTGCAAATTATTCGGGGTCTTCAAGTGGTAAATGATTGTGCAGAGAGAGGGGTGAAACTAATTCAAGAAATTAAGTCAGTTACGAAGAAGGAAGAGAGCTTTCAAAATGTATTACTAAGTGTAAATCTTCATCGTAGCACAAACCATAATGTGCGCAAAGACACTTTAACTGCCAAATACGGTCTGTCAGGGGAATATTAGAAATATACTGAAAATGTATTTTATTTTGGTTAATATCTACATAACTTCATGGACAGAGTGAAAATAAATTGATCACTTTTGGTTGGAAATTTTGTCATGTCAATTAAATCCTTTCTAACATAAGCACATTTCTTCAGAGGCTAGATCTTGCCAGCAGGAGCAAAGAGCCGAGGGCGGGGAGGGGGTGGAGGGGAAGTCTCTAGCAAGTGGTGCGGGCCGTACCTCAGCGGCGCGGGGCCGCGGTATGGGGTAGCGCCCTGGGGGGTGGATCGCATTACGACATATCTCGTAAACGCTTAGAGATAGGTCAACACAAACAGAAATTCGGCCCTAAAGGGTTCTACTTTCACGTATTTCATAAGGATAGTGCTTTTTCAGCCCCAAAAAACTCAATTGAAGGTCCTCAGTACTTAGGGCCCTTGGGGCACGGGTTCCCGTTATTTTAAAGTAACTAAATTTTAGCACGTGAATATAAACCTCATTTGGATCATTTTGAGACTAGGAAAACATAACTTTTCTCAATTCTGAAAAATAAGGGCCGGCCTAATGTACATACATAACCTGTCTTTTTAAATCTTTTCACAAGATATTAAGAACTTGAAATTATTAAAAATTGAAGAAAAACATTCACAAACAATGCATTAAATAAATGGAAATTCTTAAGGAATATAAGATAGCATTTTTGTATGCATTACAAGTTACAATGAATCTCTACTTTAGCTCTTCCTTATTACAATGTACATATACATTTGCTACTTGGCAGACCAAATGTGACACTTTCCATTCGAGTGGTGATTATGAGCCCTCAAAATATGGTTACATACAAAACAAGGGAGTTGGGGGGGGCGGGGAAGAGGGGAGAGGCATTACACCCCCCTTGCTGTGGGATGTTGGGGGGGGGGGGGGGGAGGGAGGATAGTGGAGCAATGATCCCCATTCTCCTTTTCTAGTTGCACTGAGGTGCAGAAAGTTAACAATTTATTAGCTGATTGTGATGCGTTACTCTCGGCATTCCTCTTGTTCTAATTACACCAGCCTAAGTGGTCTAATTACCCCAATGATACATTTTTGAGGTTCTCAGAACTTGGCCTAAAAATTAGGTTTGGTCATTGGTTAATTTGAAAAAAATCACTTTCTCTGCGATTAGGAATGCTATATTTCACACCACAATATTTTTTTGTCTGGAACTTGACAATTTATTTTTCCACGCTCATTTCTATTTAGGGGTGTAAAGTAGAAGGCCGAGATTTTTGCACTATTGGGGGAATCAATCTTATCAAATTAACCCTTTCGCTACGAACGACGTTATAGAGCGGCGTAAATTTTTCTACGCAAGTGAACGAACGACGCGATAGAGCGGCATAAATTTTTCGACGCAAACGAACGAACGACGTGATAGCACGTCGTGCCGCTAAGCTAGCCCCAAGCAAGCCTAAAAGGTGTGTATTATAAACAGGGATGCGACCTGAAAAGGCATCCGAACTCAGAGTCCGACCCTTCACCGCGGTTGGTTTATGGCACCAACTGACCAGTCACACTACAGTTTATAACTTCTTAAAGTTAAACATTAATCACACAATTTTGTTCGTCTTTGTGTGGTACTATTTACGTTGATGAAAATGGTTTTTTAAACGAAGTTTTACGATATATATTAACCATTTTACATGCATTAGTAAACCAAGCCAGTTTAATATACATTAAATTACTAAAGCACGTAAAATGGTTAATACCTATCGTATGACTGTGATTAAAAAACCATTTTCATCAGTGTGAGTAGTGCGACACAAAGACGAACGTAATAGTGCGATTTATGTTTCACTTTAAAAAGTTATAAACTATGGTGTGACTGGTCCTTTGGTGCCATAAACCTCTTATAAAGGACTTCTTCATGGGACGCCACAGGTACCCTTTCTCGGCTTGCGGGAGAGGATTACCTTGACCCTTCCTCGCAGTGCGCGCCCCACTCACAGCAAGGGTCCACATTCAGTTGCTTGCTGGTGCAGTGGAATAACAAACTTAAAGGTTTTTGTGCAATTGGCAAATTGAGCATTATAAGTGCATTCCTTATGTTTAGCTCTACAACCACAAATTTTAAACAGAGCTCTACCGATATTTTCAATTTAGTTCGTGTGTAAAGGGAATCTCCGAACTAATTTTTGTTAGTTATTTAGTTCGTTAGTGAGTGATTTTTAGCTACTTTATTATTTATTCACTAATGTATTAGTCTTAACTGCTTATTAGTACTAACAACACGTCTAGAATGCTTCCTGTTTAACTGTATTATTTGTGTACACTTGCGTAGATGCGATTGCGTAGAACCCAGTTTCCTAAAAATTTGGAATTCATCATAAGACACAACATATTTCTCTTGGGCCTTTGCCTTAAAATAGAAAATTGTCAAATTATTTTGGAGAGATAATTTTCCATTCCGAACACAATTCCGTTAATATTCACAGCACAGTTACGTTAAAAAATTGTATATGCTCAGCGAGACGTAAGAAATAGACTTCTGAGCCTGTATATCTCGAGTATGCAACAAATATTTATTTAGCAAATGCATTGAAGCAAAAAAGTATTTGGCCACAGACACATGCCGGGAGAGCAGCTGCCAATGCGACAAAGGGTCGAGGTTTCCTTCGCCAATCGGCCGAGAAATGGGGTCAGGAATAAAGAGAACCTTTCTCGAGGGTAAGGTGCGAGGTAGTGCTCCCAGTAGGGGTAATGTTATCTATGCCCCACCCAAGTTTCTCTTGAAACACATATACCAGGTTAATGTTTTCTAGGAAAAGCTCATTTCATCCTCAAATGCATGCTCAGGACGCAGTCTCTGTTGGGGGTTAATTTGCATCGCTGAAGCTTCTTCTAAGATATTTCCATACAGATAATCTTACTATTCTCAGAAGAACATATTTTCTCTTCAGTTGTATTAACGCTTATGGGTGAATGTTCTTTACCAGCAGTTTCCCTCTTATACGGGGACTTTCCAAGAAATGATGCTTCATCCTAATTAGTTTTTTCTTAGAATGGCAATAAATCCTTATCGAAAATACCTTGCAAGAGTTATTTCGAGTTATCTTCAGTTCTACTTTCGTGGTTCATGCGTTCAGAGTGTTTCACTACCGGTCTGTGCTTGCTCTGTCCTCTCTGAGGCATTGAAAGAGATATCCAGACACGACTGATTTCAACTGCTGAAGACATGTCAAAGATTACAACGGATGAGTCGATTCTGGAAATACTGATGAGAAGTGATAGCGAGGATGACGATTTATTTAGTGATTCTGAGGATGAAAGTTCACCAGCACAAACTACTTCAAATAGTGTGAGTGACTTAGTGTCCGAATTTTGCCAATGTCGGTCCAAAGCCCGGATGAAAAAGAAAGATGGAAAATTTTTACAGTATCAGGATATTTGTATGATATGAGTGTTATCTTTGCATGAATTTCCCCAAATAAGAGTTCCGTAAACCATACATCTCATGGATAAACACGATGGAAATTTCCGGAAAGTACCGATTCTTTTATTCACGCTCTGTTGATACCAATATCCTTAATGACATTTTAAATTTGTAATAATTTTTGACGTTGAATTATCGTAAAAATCATTTCTAAGTGTAAATACAATAATAAAAATACTTATTTGACAATTGATACAATTTTTGTTGCTAGAGAGCTTAATATTAATGGTAGAACTTCGTTTAAAAGCTGTAAAGGCATTGTTAAACTAAAACAATTCATGCCCGATTAAATATATATAGAGGTTGTAGCAACAACGTTTTTAGCAAAACCATTGCATTAACAAAAAGTTAACCGCGACGGCATACCGTAATGGGTAACCCAAGCGGAAAAGGGTGAAGATTATCTCAGCCCGATGGCTGAGAAAAAGGTTCGAAACCCCTCTGGGCCCCAACCCAAGTTAGGGAAACAGGTACCTGAGAGGATCCTAGCGTAGTGAAAGCTCCGTACTGGCGATGCAAAAAATTTTTAGTGGCAGTCGTCAGGGAAGTAGCATTTTCTGAAATGTGTCCCCGTCACGAAAGGGTTAAATGTATCAGGGCATGTGCACTAATTTTTTTATGATCATTAGGACACAAGTCTACAGGTCCTTTGTGATTTTCATGTCGTTTGCTTCAAAAATAAATAATATATGGTACTCTGTTCCAATTACCCCAGCCTCCCCTAGTTATTTTAGGCCCAAAAAGAAGACTGACTTATAGTCAATGAAAAATGGTAATTACAATTGTATGGACAGCCCTTTACTGGAACGATGAGAACATGTTAACCTTTATGGAAATGCCAGGCTATAAACTTGGAGAGAGAGAAAAATAGGGAAGACAGTGATGGTCAAATATGTTTTTCCCAATGTCACCTTAGTAAATGAATAAATATGTTTCCCTCAGCTGAATGGTTAAGCAAGTTTTTTTCCAAAATATACCATACTCAAGATAAGAATATTTGATGCAAAGGTCTAGTTTTGACTTCATTTAAGCTCTCATTCTAAATTTAATACTGGTTTCACTTCGTGAATAAGGCCTAAAAAAATGAACATATAAACATTTCATTCATAGTGTGGCAAAGAAGCAGGTTCTCATGGGATGGAGTACCTAAGCATGCACCCAACCACCTGACTTACCTATGTAGTGAAGGAATTATGGCTGATCAAGAGTGACTCTTGTTTCACAAATCACAAGATGTTGCCATTCATGGGTTTGCAGGAAATAATTTGAGGAGGTACTGCTAGAAGAGAGCAACTTCTTCCAATAGAACACAGGCAGTAAAGTTTATTAAAAAGGACTGGAGGGAAAGGAGAGAATGCAGAGAAATTTTCCAAGCTAAAAACATTATTTTAACTCAAATTCTATTCCTACAAAAATTTAGGCAATGTTGGCAAAAGTTGATCGCTATAGGTGAAAAATATTTTTTAAACCTTTGACATGCCAGGCTAGTGTTTAGACTGCCATGCTGACAAGTCTTCATAATTCTCATGCCAGTTTTTGAGAATGCACAGGAATGAGAAGATTTAAAAAATCTAGTTCCTTTAAAATTTCTACAATAATTAGGAACTTTAGGTAGAGATCCGTGAAATTCACGAGACGCGATATTGCGAAATAATGCGAAATACCGCAAAATCAGTAAATAAAAGAAAATTGCACTTTTCTCACAAATTTTACGTGAATTACCAAAAAAATCGAAAATGTAATGAGTCAAAATCGATTAAAGCCTAGGCCTTCAATGTTTAACGCTGCTGAAGTTCATTCGCGCTATCTCATTACAATCCAAAGGCCAATAACTTGCTTTTTCGCACGCATATCGCATTCGCGTAATATATATCGCGCACTGAACTATATTGTAATCCCCATTCCTTCCTTAGGTTTAGCAAATGAAAAATGTACTAAAATTTTAATAATTCAAGTTTCACATAAAAAACACCTCACACATTAATTTTATAATCTACCGCAATGCACTACTTTTTGGATATGTTTAAAGACCAGTTGTGGTGAGCTCTGCTCACCGGAACGGTGCCATATCTTTGTGCCTTCGGCACTGATATCGTGATATCTCCCCCTCGATGTGATATCTCCACCAGAATTCGCCATCAAATTAACCACGGACTCTCTCTTCGATTCCCATTTGTCAATCCTCACATTCTCGTAAATATCTAGAACGACGCACTTTCTTTCCTGAAGAATTAGATATTCTGAATTCATGATGCGCTGAAAGAAATTTAACAAAAATAACACAGCCACGGAAGAGCAGAAATATAAGTTCACGCGCCCGGAACGAGTCGATGCGGAGCAGTAATTGCTGTGACTCACTGTAATGCAGTAGACAGCATCATTGAATAACTTAAGTTATTCATTGTTGTTAAGTTAACAATTGTTGCAGGAAAACCGGCCCATTTCACATGAACGCGGACGATCCGCACTACACGTGTGGACTACTAAAAATTAAATTACTAGGCTAAAGCGGTTCAATTTTAAAAGAATATTTGAAATGCGGTGATGTCGTTCTCCTCATATAAAACAATAAAGAGCACCAATCAAATATTTTGGCCGTGATGAGATGAAGTTGTCGACCGTTTCGCCGTTCTAATAGTTTTTTGCATGTTTTTCTTCATTCTTTTGACCGTAGAAGCAAAACGTTTACATTTAAACACTTATCAATTAATGCATTTTGTGGTCAAATAAACAAGGAGTAAAACAATATATTACACGACTCTATGGAGCTCCGGTGGAATTTCATGCAAATGCTTAAAGTTCAGCGTTCTACCTTTTTTTGCGCCGATAATAAGTTCCATTGGCACGCTATTAGCAGCAATGGAAGTTTCATATGAAGGCAGACCGTCTGCACGCAGTGGAGCTATCCGCATTGCCCCTTTGTCCCGCGGTCCATCCGCACGCATACGGGCCACAGAGACAGGTTGGTGCATACACATGAACGTGGACGGCTTGTGCAGATGAAGCAGGTTGTAGTTTGTTGTAAGAGCTCGGTGAAAGGCCACTGCGAGTTGTGCTATGGATGTTGAAATAGACACAGTCTATCGCTCTCTGTCTAAGATCTCTGTGCCACTATAGGGTACACCCAAAACAGCCTTTGGCGGGCATTTTTCTTCCATTCTTTCATAGCATGGTATATACCAATTCCTTTGATTACACTAGGTTGCACGACGTCCTTCCCGCTTGGCAACCTTAACACAACTGGGATTGCATCCTACGTGGACACTCAGACATATGTTGTCCACGCCAATGTGAAAGGACGAGATGCTCCGCAAGACGAGCGTAAATCCACGTCCATGTAAAATGGGCCTACCGAATGTAGCAGTTTTGTAGACTTAACACGGCCACTGGCTGGGAACAGAAGTGCTAGGAGTTGGGGGAGGGGGAGGAACAGAAAAGGATAGGAGGAGAGGAGGTGCTACTTATTATTTTTTTTATAGCGGACAGATCGTCAGATATTCGGCGCTCCACTGTACTTCAATGCAAAAAAAATCATTTCGACACATCCCCAGGTCAAGTTTTGCTGTTTCCGATTGTGTTTAGTTATGCATGCTTCTTTCACTACCTATTTCTTGACCGATTGCGATTGGCAACAGCTGTAATCAATACCAAACGATTTTGTAGCATCTATTTGCTACCTACCTTCCCTTGGCACCTTTTATTTCTCATTCTATAATATTAACGCAACTAGAATCATTTCGTTCATTTGGTTTTTTCAGAAATTCTGTACAATCAACATTTTATTAAATATATCATGTAAAATGCTTAATAAAAATATATCCATTCACAAAACGTGCACCAAAAAATAATTAAATACCTATAAATGTGCAAAAAAAATTTAAATTACAATAACACCACCAAGATTTTCTATAACACCGAAGTCGCATAGTTTTAAACCGAGATTTAGCAAAAAATAAAACCACTTTCATGGATCTCTAACTATGGGTAATGTAGTTGCCTGTGCATGGGCCCAGCTACCTAAAAGCCCCTGACCACGAAATATTTTTCCAATGGAAATTTTTACACATTTTGGTAACTAAATAAACAATAACATTAACAATTATGGTACTCGCACAACTCTAGGACAATGTTTCTTCCTAGAAGGGAGTTAGCACCATATTCCATTCACGATGGATTAGGTGAAATTCCTAAAATAATTTCTACGCCACTTTTCCTGATTCCTACAGTCTTTCGTTAATCCTTACAAGAAAAATATTAAACTTTTTCAGGTTTTCCTCATGGTAATGTGGAAATTAGCTCATCATCAAATGGTAATGTGAGCCCAGCAGTTTGATGTAAGTTTCTGACTATAACTGGAAAATAGTTTAAGATCATATTAACCATTCCAAGAGAACCTGCCTTTCAACAAGATAGCATGCCACATTTTTGAGAGAGATATGTAGCAAAGAGTAATATTAGAACAAATATAATTTTGGAAAAAATTGCTAGTTTGTTACCTGTTGGTTTAGAGTGTCAGAGTTTTCTGAGCGCTGAGATTGCAGGTTTAAATGGAGTGGAGGATTGGTAAACAAAACTTGAGGATATCTGCAAAAAAAGCCATTTTGACCAAATAAATACCAAGAAATCAAATTTGAACGGCCTAAGTATTCTACATGAAATTTATACAAATAAAACCTTTAATCGAACTAAAATACAAAAACTTGATTAGGCTATAGAAAATGAACACATGAAAATGTCATAAAAAAACTATTGCATGAAAAGAAAACCACTAAGCATTATATACAGTCACAAAAGTGAAAATAATAGTTGAGAATTAAGCAAAGGTTGGGTAAGTATTTTCATCCAAAACCAATTTTAAGAAAATGTGCATGCTATGATTATTTGTAATAGATTCAAGAAGGCATAAACATTGAATGAATGTGGTGATTATACGTAAACAGCAAGGAAAAAGTGGATGCTGAACTGAATTCTTCAAAATGAATAAGTGGGTACCATATAACATCACATATGGTAATTACCATTACTGAAAAAAATAATTTAAAACATCTTGAACGGCTCAGAGAAATAAAATTATCTCTTAATATTAAATAAAACTGCAGTAGTTGCACTGTCCACTTAAATTTTAATGTAAAATATTACACAACACGTGTTCTGACGTTTCTTAGGACATCATCATATCAGGTCTACACCACTCGACATTTCTTAGGGCGTCATCATCAGGCCTACACAAGTTATGTCTCCAATGGGAATATTTATACATAAGCAAAAGGAAAGAGGGGGGGAATTCTTGACCAATGAAGGAGGTAGTAGTAAAGAAGGGGGAGGGGGGTACGGTTAATGGTGAATAACAGGGGAGGGGGTGTTTTTTACACTCCACTCATACTAAGGGACATATTTCATAATGCCAAATACACATACGATCCCTTGAAGAAATCCGGGGTATGTGAAGTGACTTGCGTGTGAGGGTATGTAAATAGGTCAAATGAGGCGAAATTTTGAAATCCTCATCAATGAACATAAGAAGTGCTTGTCAAACAGTGATCCCAAATCCCACCTTGCCAAACACTTGATAGAGGAGTCCCATTATACAAACTTTGATGTGAAGATCCTCCATTACGAGAAAAAGGGACGATGCCTGGACACCTTGGAACAGTGGGAGATTATCAAGAGAAAGAAAAAGAAAATCAAACTTCTTAAAAATGTAGAACTTGATGTTCACTCCCCCATTCTATCCTTGTCCACCTGACAACCCAAGCCTGTTGTACTCCCTGTTCCTCTGCTTATCTCCACATTTCACACCCCCCCCCCCCCCCCTAATAGGCCACTCTCCCGAATCCTCGGGAAGGTCACATCTCCTAACAACACCCCCCCCCCCCCCCCCCCCCGTTATTCACTATCAACCGTACCCACCTCCCTTCCTTACTACTACCTCCTTCATTGGTCAAGGATCCCCCCCTCTTTCCTTTTGCTTATGTATAAATATTCCCATTGGAGACATAACTTGTGTAGACCCCCAAAGAAACGTTGAAACACGTGAAGTGTAATATTTTACATTAAAATTTAAGTGGACAGTACAACTACTGCAGTTTTATTTAAATACTAAAATGCTGTTCCACCATATAACGCCAGAGACTGTCGATTTTATTATTTATATTAATTTCAGAAAAAATGGATTACAGCAATAAATACAAAATGGAAGTTTTAAAATAAGTAATTACTAATGCAATAACTTTAATCTGATCTTTTATGAAAATTCAAATTTGAAATTTCACTCATGGATGTGTTGTTGACTCCTTGAGGTGTGTGAGCAGCTCCTCCTTTTGAAGATAAAGCATAACTATCAAGGCATTTCTTGTAGGTTTGAATCAGTACTAAAGAGCCACAGAACTGAATTTTAAAAAACTGCTGTAACATATTTAATAACTACATCATCCCTCTGACTTAAGTAAAATACTTTTCATTTTCCTTCACAATTGAAATGGCAGCTTAGCATGAAATTTTGACTTCTAATAATTTTATATTTAATTATATATAATAATTTCATCTATAAATTGTATTCGTTCAAATTTATTTCAGTATTAAAATAACTTTGGAAATAAATTATTTTCATCAGTTGCAACAAATCCGGGTAAGGTGAGTCCGTGAGGCTCAATATGTTTCTAGTTTTACCTCTGTGTTTATGAGGGTTTCTTGTTTTTTAATTTACATCTATATTGAGTTCCACATTATGCTGTGCATTAGCGAAAAAGAAATAAGAAGAATTTTAGAAAGTTCTTCAGATGAAGAAGACAATGGCGCCTTTGATACGTACAGTGAACATTCAGACTCCGAGAGCGACCATGAAAGTGAGGCATCAGAGGAAACTGATAGTCAAGAAGGGACAAACACTGATGAAGAGTTCCAAGTTGGATAAGATAATGTAAGGAAGGAACTACTTGGTCATCCATTCCTCCCCACACTGTACGTGTCCGAGCGCATAATATTATGAAAGGGTCCGTGGGTAGGGATTTACTTCCCCTAAATTGAAAGTAGAAAACCCAACAGAATCATTGCCTATTTATAAAAGCCTATGTTTTAGATACTATTTTGAAATACAGTCAGATCCGGATTTAATGTCTTCGTATTTAACGTTTTTCCGCATTTAACGTTTATTTTTTGAGGTCCCAATTCATTCCCTATAAAAACAATGTAAAAATTGTCCTAATTTAGCGTCTCCGCATTCTGCGTTTCTCCGCATTCTAGGTTGTAAAAATTATCCCGAACAAGAATTTTTACCTGATTTAAGGTTTATTCATGATGATTCATGCAAATGATTATCCATACATCAGTGATGACTATCACCAGTATTAGTTTTCAATAGGTCGACGATCCTTAAGGTTTCGCTTTAAGATGCTTGCATGTGTACAATGAATGAATGTATAATGAACATACCAACACTAAGATATTGTATGCTCTTGGTAATACATACATAAATGTAAAACCGCATTTTCCCGATAGTAAGTTTAACTCAAGGATGATATGCCATATTAAGCAGTTGAAATCGTCGAAATTTACGCTGTGTAGAAAAAATGAATGTCGAACTGCACGCCATGTGAGAAACTTGCATGTGCAACAGCAGCTTAATTTCTCGGAGCTACAAATCAAAATTGATAGCTAAATAAGGCATTCTCATTATGTCGTACCATCCTTAATATTCTCATAATTGTAAAGTATCAATATTTTGCGAAATGAAATGTCTATCTTTCGTTCGTCTTTAATGATGATTTTTCGAGTTCATAGCCGCCTACACCTCGCTTTTACAGAATAAAATGGGTAGTAAAAATGCATTGAGACCACTGAGAAATGTGCAAAAATGGAATTTTTAACGTTGATAACCATCCACACTAACATTCCCAGTGGGAATTTTCCTTAAATCCATTTTTCTTAGGAAAATTGCCAACATCTATTAGGTGCCACAGTGACGACAGTAAAATAGAGAGCAGAGAAAAATTATTGAGGAGGTGGATAAAAATCCTCACTTAAAGAGAATTGACTAGGCGAAGAAGCTGTTCATGCCAGTAACAACATTGAACAACATCATAATGAAAAGGGAAGCAATTTTAAGAGAATCCACAGCATTGGGTGTTTTATCTAAGCGTCGTAAGCACTCAAAAAAGTCCCCGTTTGAGGAACTTAAAAAGTAGCTGTTCAGAAATATAATTAGTCTCTCCTAAAAGTTTTAAAATTGATATTCAATTCCTGAGAAGTCAGAAGGCTAATGCATTGTATTTTTTGTTAAGGCATTTTCATTTTTGGTTCATTTTTCATTTATTTTCATTTCGTCACTGAATCCAACCTTCTTTGGGAAGAGCATATAAAACTAATGAAAATATTCTATTGCTTTATGTAACTTGAAATTATATTTTCTTTTCGTAGAAAGCTGTTCTAATCATTACAGACCCTAAAACCTAAAAAAAAATGACAAGTTCTCATTTAGTGTTTTAAATTTTGTCCCCCCTAAAAAACCTTAAATCAGGATTCTACTGTATATCAATATGGAGACGGAACGCGTCTGTAAAATGTCTGAACAGAGACACGCGAATCTATAGAAATATTGCAACAGGCAGGAGGTTTATGCTTGTTTTGTATTTTACTCACTTTTGGCCACTTGAAATCAAATTTATCTCATTACAAATCTAAATGGGAAAAATTTTACGGGTACCAATTTTCCAGTTTACAATGGGGATAAAAAGGTTCAAATTTTTTTAATGATTCCTGAGTTTTTATGACAAAGTGCTTAGCCCAGAAAAAATGATAAATTGGCTCCTATTCATGACGCATGGAATAAAATAAATTACAACCTAAAAAATATTATGTTCCAGGAGAGAATCTTACTGCCGATGAGCAATTAGTGCCATTTAGAGGGAGGTGTACATACCGACAAAGCCTGACAAATACGGTATAACAATTTGGTGGATATGCAAGTCAAGAACTTTTTATCCCATAGATGGAATACCCTACTTGAGTAAAGGAATAAAAGAACTCATAACCTAGCCTCGTCTGCTGTTCTGCCCCTCACGGAAAATTTCAAAGGGAGTAATCGCAATGTAACTTGCGACAATTATTTTACAGATTTAGACTTAGCACAAACACTGCTCTCAAATGGACTAATGTTTGTGGGAACAGTAAGAAAGAACGAAAATAATTATACCCTTTGCGTTTCATCCAAATAAATCTAGACCGGAAGGTTTGGTTTTAGAGAGAATGTCACATTAGTTTCGTTTGTCCAGAAAAATAGGCATTTAATACGTATATCCAAAATGTACCTTTCTGGTGAATTTAGTGAGGGTGGTGAACCAGAAATAATAGCTTATTTCACCAAACTAAGGGAGGAGTTGACTCCTAAGACCAACTCGTTTATGAGTATATGTGCAAGAGAAAAACCAATCGCTGGCCATTCGCATATCTTATGAATGGGTAAGATATTTGCAGAGGTGCGATATACGTGGTGATGTGGTGCTCACTAAACTCAAACTAGAATGAGAATAAGCTAAATAAGAGGCGAAAATTCATCCTTAGCCTTGCAGAGGGTATTATACAACCTCGATCATTGCTAGGTCTTCAGCGACCGACACAGGCAGCAATTGCCGTTTTTCATTGCGAGGTAGAACCAGATTCAGCCATTGAAGTGTCTTGGAAAAAAAGAGACGATTCATATGCCCAGCAGCTAGAAGTAGGATGCTAAAACAGTCTTGCCATAAATGTCATAGGCATGTTTGTGGTGAACACAGCAGAAAAAGTGCTGTTTGTATCAAATGTAAAACAGTAATGTGAAATGTAAAAGTTTTTTTCACCGTAAGAATTATACATGGTGCACTGTATCACTTGAGTATACAATAAATACCAAGGTTATGTGAAAATTAAAAATTATCATTGTGAAATCCGGTAAATCAAATAAAAAATGAAAAGAGTCTACTAGACTCACCTTGTCCGGCTAAGTCACAAATGTCGTATTAGGGTTAATTTACAGCTCAAATTTAATACATAGTCTACATCCATCAATCTCAACATCCTCTCAGCATGTACATGCACTACTCCAATCCTGTATTTAGAATACCTTTTATGAATTAATGCATAAAACTTATGGAGAAACAGGCCAGTTGCCTTGAGAGCAAAATACAGTGGAACCGCGTAAGAGAATGGCCTGTTACGAGACAACCGCCAATACGAGAGATTGCAGGGGCACCATCAATTGACCCAATGTTTGCCATGTAAAAAAATAAGGTTTTGACGAGGACCTTTTGGTGTTGGCACCCGCCACTGCGAGTTTCCATCACCGGTAAACTTAAACCAATAGTGGCCATGCTCTTGCATTTGCTTGCGATCTGTTAGTAATGCAATTTACAGTAAAACCCCCATACAACGAATTTGTTGGGACCAGAAAAATTACTTCGATGTAGGGGGTTTTCGATGTATGGAGGTGGTGTGCGGGTTGCGTCTCCAAAGGGGCATCCAAGTGTTCCGCGTGCTTTACGATGCAAGTCGAGTAAATATCTCAATCTTGCTTTATTCACCATTAAAACCTTTCCTAGAGTGATGATAAACAATTTTTATTATTTACCATCAAATACCGTGGCTATCACCGTGTTATTTTCAATCTGCGTATTTGTAATTTCATCGCTTTCTTTAGTTACGGTCTGAAAGTAAAGGAGCGCCAAAATTAATGCCTAAGGATTAGGTATATTTAAAGTGCTCCATAATTTTTCTGAGTATCTAGTCTATATTATTCTTAGAGTGCAATAATTTAAGTCAATATCAAATGGCAGTTTTATGCAGCAATTTTGCTTGAAAGAGCACATATTCCCATTTATACTTCCGAAATGAAACGCACTGTTGGAATCCCATTGAAATACCGGTAAATATCTATGTTCGTGACCAGAATATACTAGATATCGATAAACGACGATGGAATATAGGTGGGATGAGTTAGTTACCACGAGTAAAAACGTGGCAGTCGGCAATGCATTGAGGTCACAATGGCAATCTCAGATGATAATGCATTGACGATGCCGTTAACGCGTGTAAGAGTCGCACCCCTTTTTTTATGCGTCGAAGTTGAAGAAAAAAATTTGGGGCTTTTTTTTCCTATTGCGAGGTGTTGCGGGACTAACTTCGAATTTTCGGCCATTATCAAAGCCGCTAGCGATATTCTCTTATAATTTATGCGGCATTTTCCATAGGCATGTATGGACCTCGGAGGCAAGTTTTCACTTGTAGCCTAGGCCCTACAATGCTTGCATTGTTTATTGTCCTTTGGAATGTGTGGAGTAATTGATATTCATTAAAACAAAACAAATCCGACCTCGCTACAATTCGTGTTTAGTTGGTAAGTGCGGACAGTCGCACCGAGCTCTGATTTATAAATCCGAATCCCCCCACCATTTTCCTAATGCACAAGTCATAGTCGCTGTAAGTCGCCTTTTAAAACGTGGTTAACTTTTACAAAATATATTTTGCTGTAAACGATGACGAGTGGGAATGCAAACACGTTAAATTCAAAATACCCCAGCGTCAGCCGCGTAAAAAACGAACGATAAGGCGTAGATACGACATCAAAACTTGAAAAAAGTCAAACTTTGAAAGAAATCATAACTGTCTATGGAATTTAAAGCAGTTAATATTTCAATATGGTCCAACAAAAATCTTCAATGAATGACAAAATAAAAAAAATCATGATTTAGGTACATACATAAAAACGGCTGACTTACTAGTGAGACGGGCGTCGCAGTACGGTGGCACGCGCGCGCATGTCCTGTCACAGCTCGTAGATTTTCCCCGAAAAGACCTTCTGTCCCTATTGGTATGAATAGTGCAACCTTATCCTTCCTCCATCTTCTAATGCACGATTCCGGCACATCATGCCTTAGTCCGGCAGCGCGGTTTCCTACATCCTCAGCGTCTTTGATGACTTAAAGCGCTTTAATTTTTTCAACTACCGTGAAAGACCACAACTTTTTGGAACAGCACTGATCTATATTGACGCATGCACAAATGTTAATAGTCACAGAATTCTCTCAGTTGAGCTTAAGGCAGGTGCATACAGTCACTCAAAGTTGTCTGGTGACAGAAAATGAGAAAGTTAGGGGGGTGGAAAATTCCAGTGCTTGCACTTGTCGCGCGGCCAATCGCTGTCCCCCAATTGCACCCCACACGCTTGCCTTGTCAAACAACAAGTTTTTAAAGTTATTAGGCAACTGCATCCCCCGTAAACAAGCGAGCGAATGATACCCTCCCCTTGATGACTCACGCTAAGCACCAAGGTCACTCAGCTCTCGAGGGACTTGCCTCGGGCACGATACGAGCGGCGCGAGCCGCGGCCACGATACGAGCGGTGGTAGGCAAGCGATAGAGTGGCAACGATGAGTTTTATGTTCCTAATGTTTGACATGGACCACACTCGAACCCAGCCATGATAGACGTGAGTGGCATAGGTGCCGCTCGCCACCAATCCCAGATATTAAATATTTCTTGTGCCGTTCTTCTCATTCTGTGGTAAAATGTCGGCCGAGAACGTTCTGTCTTCTGACAGTATGTACTGCCATTTCAGATTCTGAACTTATCTTAGGACGAATCACTGCTCGTTTCGTGGCCACTACCACCCTGCCGCGTTATTTCTCTGCAGCCCACCGCTCATATCGTGACCGAGGATCGAAGGCTGGCAGATAAAAAATTCGTGTCAGAGGCGCACCCTCATTTTCGGCTGCGATTTCTGGGAAAAAAGGTATCCTCAAGCAATCGAGCAAATATTAGGGCGATCTCGAGCAAACTTGCCGGTTAACAGACCACATCCATCAAGGTTAAGACGGCAATAGCAATATTTGGATAGAGAAGAGAGGTTACTCCAGATTTTCCTTTGGGATGGGGACAGAGTAGATAAAATTGGCTCTCATTGGTTGAACACCAACCAATGAAGTTTTGAATACTTCGCCCTCCTAACGAGGGGAGTGTCCGATAAACGGGTCGCAGATCTCAATGAAAATTCGTATGCATATAGAACTCCGAATGCTTTTCACGAATCACTCCACATATGGGCGTACAAATCCAATAGTTAACAAAAAAGGCGTTTAAACATATATAGATGTTATAAAATCCCTATTTATCAGCCTACGGCATCAAGGGTGTGGTCCATTGATTAGCGTACGGGGCTGCGGTGCAGAGGGACCATGTTCGATTCCCGTCGGCGACAAATTTTTCATGCTTACTTTCTTTGTTTTTCCTTTCTGGAATTCTGTTAAAATCTAATTTTTACTTTTCTATTCAAAGTTTTTTTTAACGAGTGGAAATATTTTTCTTTTGCGAATAACATAGGACTTATTTTTTTTCTTTCCCGCAAAATTTCTTTGTTTCCCCATTCTTTCACCACGCAAACTTGATTTGTTCCTTCATTTGCAAGACCTCCTGTTGATATCATAATTATACAATAATGAAAATAATCTGCAAGTGGTCACTCGCCATTTAAAACACGAGCCTTTCTCGACGAGCCTTATTACAATGTATTTATTTGTACGTCTTTAGATCGCGAAATGGTGATTCGATTACAGAAATTAGTAGATAAGCCGATCACATTTTCCCCTCCTTTTTTCAAAGCACAACAATACAAGAAAACGGGGATCTTTGATCGTGGGTCTTATAAATAATGATGTAACAATTATTTAGACTATTTTATAATTATAATATCAACAGGAGGTCTTGCAAATGAAGGAACAAATGAAGTTTGCGTGCTGAAAGAATGGGGAAACAAAGAAATTACGTTGACTTCGCGGGAAAGAAAAAAAATAAGCCCATTGGTATTCGCGAAAAAAATATTTCCACTCATTAAAAAAAACTTTGAATAGAAAAATAAAGATTAAATTTTAACATATAATTCCACGAAGGAAAAACAAAGAAAATAAGCATGAAAAAATTTATCGCCGACTGCCTCTCCCAAAATAAAATCGGATACCGAAAGGTAATTTGAAACCATGGAGCTCCTCCCATTCAGGGGTCTCGGGAATGTAACCCAATAAGGGAAAGTAATCTGATACGATTTAAAAAGGGAAAATTGAGCTCCATCCTCACCACCTGCACCTTCGCAAAAGAGGTGGGGCGGATGAGTGAGAGTGGAGAATAGCCCCCCTGATCTGATCGGTAAAGGTGAGCTTTCGTCCCGCACGGTCAACATTTTTTTTTGGAAAACCTAGGAAACTTACGATATTGAATGTGATACCTATGAGTAGAGGAAGGTTGCGCATTTGTAAAAATGTGGGAACCATACCCGTGTGACCAGTAGTTTTTGAGATATAGACGTTTGAAAATGACCAATTTTTCGACTTTTTCGTCCGTTTTCGACGCCATGTTTGGAGGTTTTCACGAACAACCGTTAGAGGGATAAGACTAATTTCACTTCTACTATATTCCTTTACCCCACCCCCCCAACAAGCTTACGGGTCTATGGAGTGAAACAGGGGAGCTGGGGTGGGACGGTACGCGGGCCCGATTTGGGCATTTTCAAAAGTGAAAAACGCATTTTCGTGAATTAATACAGCGAAAAACGCAGTTTTCGCGGGAATGGTAAAGTGGAAATGGGCATTTCTGGGAGTGGAGGAAATTTCAAAATGCTGATTTGTACTGCATTTCCGTCTTTTGTTAAACCGAAAAACGAATTTCCCTTCCATTCCTTTGCCCTGAACCCACCCCTCCAATACACTTGGGGGGCGTATTATTTTAAGAATAGAATCCCTCTCGCTCATTGGTGATTATTGGTGGGCATTGGTAGAAGGCTAAAATGTTATTCTGCGTATTATTTTATGAATAGAATCCCTCACGCTTATTGGTGATTTTCGGTGCGCATAGATAGAAGGCTAAAATGTTATTCTTCGTATTATTTTAAGAATAGAATCCCTCTCGTTCATTGGTGATTATTCGTGGGCATTGGTAGAAGGCTAAATTGTTATTCTGCGTATTGTTTCTGGTATAAAATTCGTCAGATGACAAGGTTATTATAAGTGGGCTTTTGTTAGAGGCTAAGTAAATAGTATTGTTGACGCAGTTCTCTCGGGTAGTGTGGAAGGGGGAAATTAACTGTCAATAATTGGAAGTTGATTGTTGAAAAGTCAACCGGTATTCATTCGCCAACGAGAGTTGAGAAGCTTGTTGGCGTTAATCATTTTCTTGCATGTGTGGTGTACGGTCGCCATGAGTTGTCAATCGTGTACGCACACACCAATGTCTGCGATCCAGACTTTCGTTTCGCCTGAGTCAGACTTGGAATTCCTCGAAAGGCACGGGTGTTTTTTCGCTGCGGGAACTCGCAATCCTCCATTTAAAGTGATACGTGAAATGTTATTAGTGCAGTGGAATGAATGCGAGTGAAAAGGAAGTGTAAATCCTTCATTTGAAGTGAAATGTGCAATGTTTACTGCGGTGGAATGAATGGAATTGCATTGTAGTAAATGGCTGTTGCGGTGCGAGTTTGAGTGGAAGGCGGGAAGAAATAGTGTAGGAGAAGTGTGCATATGCTAGAGAACCAACTGCTCGATCGCTGCGCCACGTACAGTGGATAAGAGGAAACGGCATTTTTTCACAAGATGGCGGAGAGGAAAAAACGCACTTCTCAGGTTTGAAAGTTTCCCATTCCTAAAGTAGTTGATGCATTGTTGTGTTGAAAGTATTTTACAAATGCGCAAGGTTTGCTTTATAAGTGATGTGAATTTGGTTCCGATATCTCTATTGTAAGTGGGTGAAATTCGCGAAAACGCTGGCGGGACGAAAGCTCACCTTTACCATCTGATCTTTTCAGAGTATTTTTCTGTATTGGGTTACGTCTGGCCGGCTGGAACTGACTGGTATTCCCCCTCCCCTCTTGGTGCATTACTCATCCACCCAACTATCACCCGGCTCAGCTAACGCGGAGCAGAGCTTTGGCTTCCCTCACACGTTTTTTATTGTGGGAACCATCAGAGTTGCTGGTTCCCACCATAATAAACGTGTAAACGAGCCTTCACCGAGCGAGAGCGTCAAGTTTCCTTCATGCTCTCTGCTCTGTAGGTCTCGGATGTAAACATTTTCGAAGCCCGGAGCGGAAGGGTTAAGACTCTCTCCGCTGCGGTTCAACTTCCTGCTCATTACGTAAATGTCTATGGAAAAATTACCTGTAAATGAAGAATGCTACGTTTTTTTTCTCAATAATTCGTTCTAGAGGGGCACTTTTCATGTTTTGGGCCCAAGCGCAGACTTCGATGTACGGAGTTTTCGTAGTTAGAGAGGTTCGTTACGGGAGGTTTTTTTGCGAGTATTGTCCATTGGAAGGGTCCGGGACCGGGCCAATGACTTCGAAATAGGGAGTTTTCCTTAAAATTTCGCTGTATGGGTGTTCGTTGTATGGGGGTTTTACTGTATATGGAGTGTTAAGTCTCAACTGCACGTTGTAAATCACTGTCCGATTAATTTATTGTTAATTTTTGTGGAAATACTTCAGGATTATAGAAGTTGCGATTTTTTATCTTCTTTTGTTTCCTGGACGGTTGAGAGCACACTCGCACGTCAGCGAGTTGAGAGCATTTCAAAGATAGACACCATGGGCCAAAAACGCAAAACACTTCTTGCTAGTCTACACGAGAAAATAGAAATAATAGAGCAATGCGAAAGTGGCATATTGTCGAAGAGTGAAGTGGGCAGGAGGTATAATTTATCCCTGATATATTTTGCCTCCTGCCCACGATAGAGGGATAAAGATACTGAGTACCCTGAAGGTTGGGAAGAGATAAAATAGGGTCATTTTGATCCGTGTTCTTTTAAATGTTTTATGGAAGTTGAAGAGAACCAACGTTTCTAGAGCCAACGTACTACGGTAGAAGCGATCACAGGAATAAAATAAAGGAAATTGATTGCAGAACCGATAGATTTAAAATGTCATTTTTCCCGCGTACAATAAGGGATCATAATAGCTGCGATAGATCAATCACATGAAACTCCCACCCTCAATAGGTAGAGTAGAATTTTCACTTGTGCTTAATAATACCACATAATTACTAACTCTTCACACCGGTCGATTAGTCCGGCATTATTTTATTTTGTTCTTTGCATGAGGTAGCATCTCGTAGTATTCATAAATTAACAGTATTAGTAATATTAACCACTAGATGTGTCTATAGCATTTCTCTGCATGTTTGTATGTTTTTTTACGTATCACTCTCCCAGTTTCCGGTTGGACTGCGCACTGTTCTCCTGACTGCTTTTGCCTGCGCCTAGAGCCAGGGGGAGCGTGCGAGGTTCGGATTTGTTCTGGGACGAGTGCTGCATGACTGGTGTGGAATCACCCTGTGCCACACACCCTAGTGGTGGCTTGCACGGTGCATCGTAGATGTAGATGTAGATGAAGACTCTGCCCCCTCTTGTGAGGAGATGACAGATGACGCAATTCTGCTTGCGGTGCACAAGGAAAGTGTGGAAGGTGTGGAATCGAGTTCCGATTCAGAGGACGATGTGGTTTACCTTCCACCGAAACAAGATGTACTAAAGGCACTTGCAGTAATAAGCAACGTGTACAGGGCTAGCAGCGCATCAGCTGACAACCTAACTTAATTTTCCAGCATTGAAAAATTCATTTTGTATTTGAGTTGAAACAATAAATTCTATTGGCTGTGCCCCGCAATGCCCTGCCCAATCTTAACCAATCTCAGCTCTCGTAACATTTCACGCTGATCACATATTTTTGGAGTTGTCAGTGTGTGTGCTTCCCACATCGATGTATTTAAACAACTGTACAGCAACTGTAATAATGTACATTGATCGCTTACCGTAACCGGGCATTATGGTGTATCGCTTCATTCGGGACGCAGTCAAGTTGTACGGAATCATGTCTTTTATATTAATCCTCCCAATGGTACTTGTCTGTAGAATCTAGTAAGCGTATCGGCAACGGAGCGACACTACAAAGTACGCCATACGTGCAACTGGAGAAAAACTAAAACAAACATCGTTAGTCTCTTTTGTACATAATTAATGGTTTTTATTGAAACTGAATATGTGTTTTCACTTATTAATTTCAAAGCTTAATGGAGTATTTAAGTCTGTTAGAAGGAAAAAAAGGCAAGCTACTCAAGTCTCTTAATATTTTCTTTCACTCTATATTTTTCAATGTTGGATATTTGCGTGAGTTAATTTTATAATTGATGAGATTATTGAAGTTTGCAAATTATTTTTTGTTACTTATACTTGATGCAATTTGATGAATGCAGTGCCAAAGAAGTTACGATTTTAGTTTTATTTACTTTCAATACGACTACAATCCCTAACATAGAATTATTATAAGTACGCCGATGGCCTAACTAAATCTTTAAAAAGAAATATTTGTTATAAAACCGCTATTTCAATTAAATTGTTATGCAAGTTAAAGCAGATTGTTTTTCAATGTGGACATTACATCGGACGGCAAGGGCCTAGCCATGTTGAAACACCGGTTCCCATCAGAACACCGAAGTTAAGCAACGTTGGGCCCAGACAGAAGTTGGATGGGTGACCCTCCTCCATACCTGCACCAGGCATGGATGGAGAGGATAATACTCCCTCCAGACCACCGGGAGGCCGGTGGGAGATATACCCAGACCGGGAGAGTTAGAGGGAGTACACCCTCCATCCCTGGTACTGGGGCGAGGCGGAGGAAGGTTAATCCTCTATACCTCTACCGTGGTGCTCTTGTCCCCTGTCTGCAAGTGGCAGACAGGCATGGGGTTGGCACAATGGACCAAAAAATGTCTAAGTGACCGGGCTCCTAACGAAGGCCCCCCCAATAACAATCTTACATCGGACGGGAGAAAACGTTTTCCAAGGCAGGATCCCTTCCACTCTTTCATTTCGTCTGCAGAAACAAATGAAATACATTTTTCCAAATGGCTTCCGCGAAATGTCACGAAGAACGTGAATATACTCAAGATAGAAATGCAAGCATGGATCAAGCTTGATTCAAGCTTGTCTGCCTGTCAGATCAAGCCTCCACGCTTGCAGCAACCTTGAAAAAACAAGCCTGCAAGCTTGATTCAAGCTTGAATCAAGCAAACTAGTCTCCACTGGTCCAGGTTGCTGCAAGCTTGAAAAAACAAGCCTGAATCAAGGTTTTGACACCTTGCTTATTAACATGCCAATGCAAGCCCTTCTATTAGGAAAAGACTAGAGTGGTTCACCCAAGTTTGAATTTATTAAATTCTATTTCCATTAGAAATAGTGTAAACGTGTGAACAGTGAACCGGAAATTACAAACAGAAGTAATTTAGTTAACAAAAGCATGTATGCCTGTAATAAAATATTAAATTCAAAGGTAATATCACAAAAGACCAAAATCAAAATATATCACAATAATTCAACCAGTACTTCTATATGGTGCAGAAACATGGATCATGAACAAGAAAGAAGAAAGGAAACTGATAATATTCGAAAATAAAGTCCTGAGGAAAATCTTTGGCCCCACAAAGGAAAATGAAATATGGAGAATCAAACGGAATAAGGAAATACGAGATCTCTACAAAGAGCATGACATAACTGCATGTGTCAAGGCCAGAAGTATGAGATGGCTTGAGCACGTTATGAGAGCAGAGCAGGGCTCAATACTTAAGGATGTTACCAGTAGGAGACCAGAGTGAAGACGACCACCGGGAAGACCAAAAAAAAGGTGGTATGATGGAGCAAACACAGACATAAACCGGATAGGGGGAGCAGTGGAAGAAGCTAGAGACCGAGAAAGATGGAGGGCACGTGTTGGTGAGGCCAAATCCCAGCTTGGGCATAGATGGCCATGGGAGTAAGTGTGAGAAAGTAATGTTTACTCTATTTCTAATGGGAGTAGAATTTAATACATTCAAACCTGGGTGAACCACTCAAGTCTTTTCCTAGGAAATACTTCAAATATAGAACAAGTAATAAAATAAACACCCATATAATTCCTTAAAAAGCAAAAATAGAAAAAAATCTAACAGGAATCATATCAGACCTTTCTTAAAAATCCTAGTAAATACAGAAGTACTCATATTCAATTAAATCAACAAAAAACTTATAGGACACAATGAATGAACACCTAATAACACACCCTAGCCACACGAACTAGTGTATTGTGATTCTTAACAGCTGAAAGCAATACTTAACTAGACAAAAGCTATTAACTCCTATAGTCTGAGTTGATACAAGGGTACTAACTTTCAACCTTGACATGGCAAGGGAAAATCAAGTTGGGTACCTTGACATAGGCTGGACTCAGGCTTGAAAAATTCAATCTTGACATTGCAAGGAAAAATCAAGCTTGACGTAAGCTTACATGCTATGTGGGACTCATCATAAACATTAAGATCCACCAAAGGAAAGAGTAAATGCAAGCAATAAATGCGATACAATTTTGATTTATCAATCATGGCTTACATTTTTGGTGAAACTAATCAAAATGATGGAATGAACATTTCAATGCATTAGAAAAATGTAGCTTGGTCAGCTGTGCATTTGGGTGAATTACTGACAATACGAGGCTTTTTGCGCCTTTTGGATTAGGTACGGTGCTTTTTGAATGAATGGTTACTTGGTAAATTAAGTAGGGATATGAATTACTGGGATAACTTTCCCCTTCTTTCGGGATTTGTGCTCGCAGCCTCTCCGGATGGAAATAATTCGGCCACCACAACAACCCAATTCCTAGAAAAGTGTTGTCAATAGGTTTAATGGTAATTTTTTGCTCCACTCCAGGTAAGACAATAATTTGCCATAGCGAGGGTTTCCTTGGGCACCGTGAGGTCTCGTTTTATTGAGGTTGCACTGTACAGAGTACAGGAACTGATCACTCACATATAATTATCTAAAAATTAACTTATCAACTCATTTGGTGGGGACTGTACTTAGCCATATCAGAATATATTTTATGCCAGGGTGAGATATTGTGTATGACAATGCCTAGGATAGGAAAGTTACCCATAAAATTGCTAGGTAGGAGAAAAGAATACACTGTTGTCCAAGTGGTTTAAATGTTTGGTCAATTAGATTCGCTAATGCTGATTCATTTGATGCCATATTCTGAAAAATGTATGGTGATTATAAAAGCTTGTTTTTTATTTTTATTCAGAAAAATTATTTTCTCAGTCACTTCAGGACAGGGACCAAGCTCATGATATCTTAACTTCAAAATTTAATAATGTTGCCAACTCCTACATGCAATTAGGATAGTACAGTGGACCCCCGCTTTACGATGGTAATCTGTTCCATAGGACCGAACGTAATGTGAATTCCATCGTAAAGTGAATCAGTATATTACCGGGCGATGGATCGGTTTAACTTCATCAACGCCAATGCATTCAGTGACACACAATACAGTATAGGTATGAAATATGATGGAATTCAATGATTTAAAATATCATTTAACCAATATTTAAACTTTAATTGAATCGTCGAAATGGGAAATTTTAAATGGCACACACATATTCAGCGAGCTTAGTAATTCCTACCATGCAGATCATAAAGTGAATCCATCGTAAAATGTCGAAATGGGTGGAAGTCGCTTTTACAAATGGGTCTTTTTCGTCTTCAATTTGTATTTCAAGCCTTTGCAAGTGGTTTGCCACACATGGGTTGCAGGACTTGATAGTCACAGACAATGGTCCTGCTTTTCTTGGGCAGGAGTTCAAGGATTTCTTGGGGAAAAATGGCATTGGGCACCACCTCACCCCCCCTCCCCCCCTCTACCATCCAGCTTCCAATGGGCAAACTGAGCGGGCTGTTCAATTGATAAAAAAGATTTTAGGGAAAATCCTTAGTAATGAGTGGGTTCGAGAGCTTTCCAGCATACTCCTAAGCTTGAGGACCTCTCCGTGTGCAACCACAGGGTTAGCCCCTTGTGAGGTGTTAATGGGTCGTAGGCTGACAACAATATTGGGCAGATTACATCCCGTCAGTTCAACTTTTGGTGACCAGGCAAAAGTGACCACTCCGAAGCTAAATTTCTCCACAAGAGACCCCGTTTATTACAGGGTTTTCAAAAGGGGGGGAAGCCTTATTGGGGGGTGACAAGTTAGAGAAATGTAGCTATCTTGAGCTCGCGATGTCCAAATGTCAGTAGTTACAGACAATGAACCAAGTGTACTGAATTATTCTTCTAATTCTAGCCTAATTTCACATTTCCTTTTTTCGTACATTTCCGGAATAATTCTTCTTGAAAAAACAGTTCTGGAAGGCATTTCATATCTTGGTTCTAGTACTTTAATTACTTCTCTAAAACCCCTATCTTCTACAATAGAGTATGGCTGAAAATCAAAAGCATCATCATCCCTATAGTTGATGTTATCAACTTCGCCCTTTGGTGAGAAGCATCCATTTTCTCGGGAATTAAAAATTCGGAGATAGATGTTTCCTGCTTCTTTGAGGGTTTCTTTTCATTGATGCTCTTTCCCTCCTTTTCTTTTAAGTATACAGAATACCTTGATGGATGTTTCTGTAAATGTCAAATTAGGCTTGTGGTGCTGCCAGTTGGCGTTTTGAACCTTCTTTTGCAAGTATCGCATTCTGAATCGACAGAAGAATATTTTGTAAAATAATTCCAAATAGAAGAACCTCTTCCACTCATTATGAAAGGCGAGTTCTGAAGTTGAAACGTTTAAATACTAATTGGTACAGACAATGGGAGGGCTCACACGCACCCTGAAATTAAACGAAACAGTCCGAGGTAGTATTACACTCATCGGTAGATGAATTGGATGTTTAATACAAAAAATGGTAATTGTACGCAAAGTTGGGTCCTTCTTCCGTCAGCAACTTGGATACCAACGGCGCCACAGCCATCATTTTTACTTTATGTTAAAGATATGTATTGCATTTTGATCACAAATGTTTCCCCACGATTTTAACTAAAACATGACCAATTTGAACTGACCAATTTCACTGAATCTCGGAATCATATTAGGAAAATAATTTTAACAGTGGATCCTTCTTCGCGAACATTTACCCCAGTAAAATATATTCTAATACGTATAGTCAATTACCTGTAAAAAGTACGAACACGGTCACTTTGTATTAAGGGACCATGAGTATGAAATAAGTATCTGTCAAAATTGGTCAAGTTGAACATTGTTCGATACCGGTGTGGTTTTAATCATAACAACCCTAAGTCGAAATCCAAACAAAAGAAAGCGACTAGTGCGTACTTAAAGAATACCGAGAATACAGACTCAGTTAAACTTTGCTCGAATCTATCATGTGGAAAGGACATGTTTTTGCTTACCAGTTGAGCTACACAATGAACCAAGGAAGATTTTCTTCCGTTTATAAACATCTGTACATTTTACTATTTACTTGTAAATGAGTCGCATTTTCACTTAGTACGTAATCAGTTGCTTATGTGATGTAGTTATAAAGTCGATACACTGTAAATTCGGTACATGAAATTTTACTGTCAACGTTAACAATGTAAAACCCACAGATTTTTGGTTGATTTCCATATGTTTATCGTATGTGAACACTCGTATGAGTACTATTCTGATTAAATTACATGCTAATCTCGGAGCAACGATCACGTACGTAATTTGAGGCACGACAAACGTCTCAGTATTCCATCGTTGGAGATGATTTAGTTAACTGAAAATTATTTCCTGTAAGTACTCATTAATGTTAAGGCAGATTATGTAATATGTGGTACATACTTATTACGTAGGTATTGTAAATTAATAACATAGCACGAAATTTTAGTATTGCTACCTACCTTATGGGAGTAAAATATTCTCCATCACTGATCTACGGACATTCACCATTAGAACACGATTGAATTTGAAGAAATTGTCGGCAATCTTAATTAAATACCCCATTTTTTCAACCACTTAAAAATCTATCGACTCGACTCGAGGTTTATAAAAATTCACGAGCCAAGTCGAGCTTCTTTCTTAAACTCGACTCGACTCGAATTTCGAGCTGCTCGCACATCCCTAGTTTTTTTGCATGCATTGTATATGGGAATGTCCCGGGACCGGGGCCATGACTTCGTAATAGGGGGTTTCTCGAAATATGGAGGTTCGAAATAGGGAGGTTTTACTGTATGTAGAAGACATCGGTGAATGAGGATTAGCAAAGGAGACTTCAGACACCCTGAAGGAAATCCATACATCCTTCACGTTGACCAAATTCCGGAAGGTCATGAAGCAGATGATGAATGAGTCCAAAACGCCATAGAAGATTATGCATCAATATATGGCAGAAATACAGGGTCAGAACTGAGTAGTCCAGAGTGCTGGATACGGATTGGAGCTCAGCGACATGCAGCTGGCAGGTCTTCCCGATACCCATAGAGTCACCATAGCAATTCTGGGTGGTGACAAGGAGTTGTCAACTAAGATGGTGCAGGCTGTTTAATAGCAAGAAGATGAGATGGTTTATGATGAGAGGAAGCCAATAAACAAGGTGCTGGCATCCAATTTTAACCAAAGAGGTAGAGGAAGACTAGAGAGGCTATCATTTATCATCCCACTCCAGGCCGCAGACGGAGCAGAAGGGCGGAGGCAGCGACGATAGAAAGTGTTGTAAGTGCAATAAGTGGGGACATATCTCTAGAGACTGTCCTCGAAACCAGCAGGGTCAGAGATGTTTCAGATGTGGAGGAAGTGGACATTTAGCTAGAGATTGCATGGAAAACAGAGAGAAGGACTGTAAGATTGAGGAGATAGATAACGGTGAACCTAAATCTGCAGGTAATAGCACGAAAGTGATATCGTACGTTAGCGCAGTAAATTTGGCAGCTATGCGAATGAGAGACAATGAGTGGATCCTGGACAATGCTTCAACAGATTATATCTGCAAGGAAAAATCATTGTTTTCTTAATTAAAACCAGTGACTAGCTATGGGAATATGGGAAAGGATAGTGTCCCAGTGAAAGGCTTAGAAACTGTGCGAGTTGTGTTAACACCCAAGTGTGGTGGAGTCATTTTAGAGCTTACTGATATGTACCTTACTTTAATTACAACCTAATATCCTGCTCCAAGTTGGCAAAAAAGAATATATCATGTGAAACTTTTAAAGATTTCTGTGTGGGACGACTCGAGGGAGAGGACATGTTTAAAGCTTTAGAGAAAGATGGACTTTACATCCGAGAAGCAGTGTCAACGAAAGCCATGATGTCAACAGTAATAGAAGAACCAAAAAGCGACAATGTTAGTGATGAGAAGGAAATTTGATGTGCAGTGGCTTTGAGAAGTGCAATGGAATGGCATAATAGACAAGGGCATTGGCATGAAGAGGGCATAAAGAAAATCCAGTAATAAAAGTGAAAGGGATGGTTGGTGACAATTGTGAAGTTTGTGCTCTAGGCAAGGCCACTAAAAAAGGCTTTCTGAAACAAAGCAATAGAAAATCAACTCAATCCTTAGAACTTATTCACAGTGATGTAATGGGGAAATGTATTAAATCATTAGGGGGTTCACAGTATGTGCTAACTATTGTAGATGACTATTCCAGATACCTAACTGTATATGTACTTCCTAAAGAATAAATCAGAAGTATTTCAGTGTTTCAAGGACTAAAGTATTGGTGGAGAACAATAAAGAGGGAAGAAAAATAATGGCGTTACAAACTGATGCCAGAGGTGAGTACATCAATCGAGAATTTAATGATTTTTTACGTGAACACGGAATTGCTAGGAGAAAGACAGTGAAATAAACTTAACCTTGGCAACAGGCAGGTTGCATGTCGTTGGTTACGCAGGTTGCATAACTCCAATATTGCTGTGTGCTGTGGATGCACCGGTGCATCCTTCATTTCATTTGTTTAAAATAATGATTGAATTTGATTAAAATATTTTTATTTTTTTTATGGCATCCATAGAGCCATATCTACTTGGCCATGCAAAAAAACTACTGCCGCTCACAGCGACATTTTTCATCGAAATGGCCACCAGTGAAAGTGTTAATAATAAGTGAAAAAAAACTCATTCAGCAGTTTCAAATATAAACTAACATCACAAGTAAAATGATGGTTTTTTAAACTGACAGAAACAGGAAAAAAATTCAGAGAAGCATGAGCAGGTAGGTAGCAGGAAAAAATCTTTCTAATATACATCAAGTGTATAAAATGATAGATAAAGTGAGATGATATAAAACCTTTCTTCCTGATTCAGTGCCAAAGGCTGGCACGCTCCTCTTGATATCTGTGATGGAATCACAGAGGTTGCCGCATGCTGCTCGGCTGTTCCACGCCCCTTATTCCGGTTTCCTGAACTCTTTAATCTACTACCTTCCTTATTTGAACCACCTTTATTCTCATAGCGGCCATAATTCATCCCTGCAAAATGAGGACAAGACACTAGTTTTAAAAAATCCACACTTACTAACTGATATGGTGGGAACAATGATTTTCATAATAACATTATGAACTGCTGGTCCCATGAAATTGTTCATTCATTCTCCTTGGCATATCCATCATGATCAGAAACAGTTTCAGATATAAATATGTGAGCAAGTTACATCACATAGGTACTGTGTATCTTTGAGTATCAGTCTTCATTTCAGGTGAAAATATAGACTAAAATCCATGACTTGAGTATAAGTAAAAAAAAATTGCTTATTCTCATAGCTGGCCAATGAAAACAGTGAACCACTCAAGAAAGTGAAGTCATGTGAGATATTTTTCAGTAAAAGATATTGCCATAAAATAAAACTAACTCCAAAATGTGCTCTGGAATACAATCATAGATATCCTTATACATATTGGCAGTAAGGATAAAAATATTAATCAGGAATTAGAGGAGCTAGAATAGAAGCGATTCTTTGGAATTTCTTGCAACACTGCTCCATTTTAGTTACCAGTGTTTGACAATTTAAAATACCCGTTATTAGTTATTTACCATTGGAGTACATGGTTGAGGCCATGTAAATAGTAACCTGAGTAGATGGACGTTCCCATTTTGCCAGTAACAGAAAATGATACAAAACAGTATTCATGATGCTACTAGTGAGTCGTTACTCACTTGGAAAAATGCATTGATGTGTTGTGTATCAGAGAGCATAGAAAACGGGTGATTCATGATTTTGCAATGAGAAGTCTAAATGTTTAACTTTCACATGAATTGTGAGTTCATCATTAATATGTTCAAATTCTTTTCTCTGATATATTGTTAAAAAAATGCCTGACATGTCTAAAGAAAAAAAATTTGATCATGCTTTTCTAAAAATTTAATTTTATTAAAAAATCTAAAAAAAAGAAATATCTTAACAGCGTACTACATAAAAAGAAAAAATAATATTTTCTCAAGTGAATGAAAGTTTAGACTAGAACTGGAAATAATTCAATTCAATTCAAGAAAATTAGCCGTACAATGGATTACCTATGAATATGTTCATTCCTGTTAAAAACTCCCCATTTAAAATCCTTATAGGCACATGAAATTCCTTTTAGAGATTTTATGTTCTGTATGGGGGGAATCTATATTTCTATGGGTCTTCAATGGGGACTCCTATTGAGAATGTGAACCCATTGAAATGTCCATATAGGGATATGGCTTTACCCATAGAGTTTATAATGGATAAACTTTATGGGTCTTCAACGAGTGTTCCAATGGGGAAGGCGAGTGCGTTGGATAACAATGGTAGAAATCAATAGGGGTAAGAGGAATCAGTAAAGTTTGAGTAAGAACTTCCAGTTTATGTTGAATTCTAACAGTTAATATGAACTCGTAGGCTTCCGCGGAGTTGTTCAGATGGCAGTGAAGGTTTATTGAAACTGTCATCAACGACAATGGAAGCATACCGAAGAAATCCCGAAAAGCCTTCACTGCCATTTTAACAGTTAATGTTGGCCCCCTGGTAAAAATGTCTACTGGTTTTAGTAACATTTTTCTACTGACTCCTATACTGAACTCTAATGAACTCTACAGGATCCCAACTGTTTTCTACTGTTATGGGTGCAACAGCCTACTGACTTCTACTGGTTACTGTAGACCAACTGAACTCTAATGTTTTCTACTGTTCAGGAGGCATATAGCCATATAGCTAGAGCTGGATTACCAATAAAGCCAAGTAGGAAGTTGCCTTTAGGCCCCGAAGCTTTGGAGGCCCCGCAGGGGCCCTGAGAATTGTTTTCCCTTTTCTTCTCTTGCGACTTGTTTATTACGGTGGGCCCCATTACATACTGCCTATAGGCCCCCAAGTGTGTTAATCCATCGCTGCACGTAGTGAATGATGTAGATCCATTACACACGTAGCACAATCACAAATTGCCTGCCTTACAAGTACATTTAAAAGGCATCATTAAGGCTTTAATTTAAAATTACGAAAGTGTTGAACTTGCATTTTATATTATGTAAATCATAATTTAATATGGCAATTAAGAAAATAGTTCAATATTGGTATAAAACCTCTCTTGTTATTATTTTCCATGACTTTCGGTAATGCCAGTTATGAGTTTTGCTTTCATAATTCGTGGTATAGCCTTCAACCAGTGAGATCGCACTGTATACAAGGTTTCCTTCTACCCGTGATATATGTCATTCCTCCTCTCCAAACAGAAGAGATACATGAGATTTGAGAATAAAAAATAATAACAAAGTTATTGGAATCATTTCAAAGAGCCACTTGGGTTCTAAAAATATTCCTGATAGCATATGCACGAAATATTGGATATTAGGGAACAATGTACAAAGCATAGATAAAATACTTGCAATTTAAGTCATGCTTGAGGGTTTAATTCAATATCACTAACGTGTCCATGTATCACCATTGAAATACCAAAATAAAACCTAGCTCTATTTCGTTCCTCATATGGAGTTGCTAGTCTCCCATTGAGCGCCTCCCCAGGTGGTGGATAGGGGAATGCTCACCAGATATGGTGGGTACCAGGGAAGTAAAATACCCAGGGTGGACCAAAACTAGCCCCTTGCCAGGGTTACGGTGCAGACCTCAATGGCAGTGAAGGCGAAGGGGTCCTTTGGCGGATCTGGCAAAAGAGGCGACCCCTCCTGCTTAGGGTAAATAAAGCGGGAACTGCTGCCTTGTAGATAGAGTGTGGATCTCAAAGGGTAAGGGAGACAACCCTAAAATGAAAACTGGTAGCCTGCAAACGCAGGTAGCAGGTGGGGCAGACCTTATCAGGTGTGCCGGGCTCTGGACGACCGGCTGCCACTCTGTTGTTTCCTCATTAATAGGATCCAATGAAACCAACACCTGAGATTAAAGGTTTTGTTTTGCCGCTCGTCAGCCCCTTAGCCTATTTATGACTCTGGGGTTGAGTGCTTCCTCTTTCCCCTACCCTTCCCGATCTATCCTTCAATCGTTTCCTAACCTCGCACACTCGTCGACCCTGGTAATAAGTACGAGCTTGATGGCGGGGGAGGTGCGTTCCTATGTGGTTTGTACCCACAAACTATTTGGCAAGAAACCAGTGAGGAATAAGGATGGGAAACTGGTGATGGGAGATGGACAACAGATGGAAAGATATAGAGAAGTTTTTGAAGGCCTATTGAATAGAAATGTGAAAGAAGAAGCGAGCCAAGACAATAGAGTAGAAGAAGATTTTCGCATAAGTGCAGCACCAGCCCCTTAAGAGGTTGTTCAAGCTATTAAGGAATTAAAAAATGGGAAGTCCCCCTGGTGTGGACAACATACCGCCGGAGGTGTTAAAAATAAATCCAGGGACTACAGCAAATATCTTACATGGGCTGCTGGTTAAAATATGGGAGGAGGAAGCTATACCTAGAGACGGGAAGAAAGGAGTGTTGGTTAAAATACCCAAAAATGGTGGCCTAACTATATGTAATAACTGGAGGGGTATTACCTTGCTATCAGTACTGAGTAAGATTTTAACCAGAATTGTACTACATAGAATTAAAGCTAAGAAGAGAGCAAGGGGGTTTTGGAAAGGATAGCTCATGTGCAGATATGATTAACACACTTAGGATTATTATTGAACAGAGTGCTGAGTACCAGTCTCCTCTGTATTCGTTCTTCGTGGACTTTGAAAAGGCACTCGATTCCATTAGTAGGGAATCAATATGGAAGGTTCTGGAGAGATTTGAAGTTCCTCAGAAAATAATAAATATAATAAAATCAAACTATGAAGGTTAAGAATGCCAAGTGATACATGAATCGAAACTCGCCAGTTCTTTCGGGATCAAAACAGGGGTTAGACAGGGTTGTTTACTCTCACCCATACTGTTTTTGATGGTGTTGGATGGAGTTATGAAAAGGGTCTGTAGGCGAGTTAGAGTTATACAATGGGGAATGACTCAAAGACTGGAGGATATTGACTACGTGGACGATTTGTGCTTGTTATTGCATAAATTTTCTGATATGAAAGAGAAACTGGAAGAACTGCAAATGGAAGGTTGTATACATAGTTGGCCTGAAGATAAATGCTAGTAAAACAAAGGAGATTAGAATCAAGCACAGGAATAATGAAGATTTGTTTGTTAATGGCAATAGAATTGAGCGTGTTGATCATTTCCAGTATTTAGGGAGCATTGTCTCAGAGAAAGGTAGAACAGAAGAATATGTGACACAGAGAATTAAAAAGCCAAAGAGTATGTTTACACAATTGCAGCCACTTTGGCGGTCACAAAAATTAAGAAGAAGAACAAAGTTAATAATTTTTGAAAGTTATGTAAAATCTGTTCCTTTGTATGGATGCCAAACATATGAAGTTTTCAAAACCACTACAAACAAATGACAAGTATTTGTAAACAAATGTTTAAGAAAAATTCTCAAAATTTATTGGCAAGAAACTATAACAAACACAGAGCTGTGGCGCAAATGTAATCAAACCCCGATTGGAGAAATAATAAAGAACAGAAAATTTGGATGAATTGGGCACAAAGGCCAAATGAAAATATTAGCAAGCAAGCATTGTACTGGAATCCGTAGAGTAGGAGAAGGGGAAGACCTAGAGTAACCTGGAAAAGGACTGTAGAAATAGAGATTAAAGAAGAGGGCAAAACGTGGAAGGAGATCAAATGCATGGCCCAGAATAGAGTCCGGTGGAGGTCTTATGTTGCGGCCCTATGTCCCCCAAGGGATTAAGGAAATAAGTCAAGTAAGTCAGTCTATTTCATTCACATCAGGATGACCCTATGTCCCCCAAGGGATTAAGGAAATAAGTCAAGTAAGTCAGTCTATTTCATTCACATCAGGATGAAGGCACACTTGGGGCTACGCTTAATGGTGTCTACCAGGAGCCGTATGGCAGTCAGCCTCCAGGTGAGTTGAAAAATAATCATCTATACTCATCACATAAGGAGTCATGGGGAATAGCAGAAAAAAAGGTAGCGGCCCTTACTTACATGAGTGAATGTGGACACCATCGTGGTCAGTAGAGCAACACTCACTTCACTACAGGTGCTCTTTGTGATACGAATTAGGAAAACAGAATGAATGAGGAGAACCGCTCTTAGAATTACAAACAAATTAATAGCAGCTGTTTAAAAAAATCATCCCCAAGGAATTTATGAATGGAAGGATATACAATTGGAATTACAAGTGGATTTATCAATCAATTAATGAAGAGGCACTGAGAGGATTTGGAAATGATTGAAATCTCATAAGAACTCAAAATAAAAGGAGGGACAACCTAATTCAGCATATTTTAAGATAAAAGTGTCTAATGAAGACAGCTAGGAACAGAGTAAGACATTCACTATGATACATGGAGCAAATAATGAATGATGAGGAAACAAAGAAACATGAAGAGGTGAAGAGAATAGCTCATAGAAGCATAGAGTGGAAAACCAAGTCAAACAAACCATCATGGTTGATGACCAGCAATGATAATGATGACAAAGGCACGATTGTGATTTAACAGGAAGTAGGTTAGTTCATCTAAGAGCACATTCAGAATAGACATTTCACAAAGAATGAAAAATATTCTGAGGCATGTACATACAAAAACAACTTCAGTTCAACTACCTCGATTCATTTAACTTTTTCAGGAAGTTACGAATTCCCTTCCATTTTAATCATTAACAATTCCTGCATTTCCTGTGTACCTTCGCCTCTCAATGAGAAACTTTCTTCACTATGTGAAAAAAAATTTTGTAGACTAGAAATGACTGAAGAAATTGTTTTGACTTGAATTTTCTTTTTAATTTTTTTTCACTTTTGATGATAAAATCATATTTCCTCAGATATTCGAGACCTAATTCTCCCAAAAAAGGGAAATAAAGACACTCAATGGACCAGAGATTCTGTAGTTCATTCCTTTTGATTTTACTTACTCATGCTGGAGGCGATTACAACATGGGAGTGGCTAGCAAGGAATTACCTGTATATATACAATACGAGGAGAAACAAATATTCCATCATCCTCAGAATGACTGTATAAAATAGGACCTAAAATTTAATTTTAGGTGCACATAATTAATTGATAAAGACCAATTGAAGTTCCACTGCCTCATTTAGGCCAGATAATAAAAGCAATAAGCCAACACACACAGGAATTGCCTAAAATGGTACTGCTCACTTATTGAAAACAAACAGATTTTGACTTGGGAAAGCAAATTTCCAGGTAAGTCCCCATTTTCCCTGACTTTTCCAAGTTTTCCAGAGCCATTTTCAATTTTCCAGACTTTTCCAGGTTCTCCAGGTCTGTAGCAACCCTGATCGGTCCTCCAACCTAATTATTTCATTGGAAATGCAAAAAGAAAAATATTGTTAGGTGGCTTCGCTAACTTTGCCCCTGAACTTTGTGAAAGCAGCAGCTGTAAACTAAACATGCTGTTTGGTCATTGTCATCATCATTATAATTGAGTAGGCATCGACGTTAGGTATCGTATGTAATTTCTTAGGAGGCATAATAGGTGGAAAAGAAACTATTTTTACAATAAATGATCACCAGTTTCCTGCGGCATGAGTTAAATTGAGGGGCAGGATAAAATTTCCCTGAAAGTTATGCAACCCCTATTGGAAGTTTTCAATTTAAAAAAATTCAATTGAAATTTGGCAGTAAATTCAATTGAATTTTTTTCAATTGAATTCTGAGATTCATCTGAATCAGAACATGATAATCCAGTTGAATACCCTTATTTATCCTATAATAAAATGCTACTACTGTAGTAATAAACTACCCTGCTAAAATTTACTACAAACATATTTTTTCCCTACTGTGTATATTTGGACTACATTGCACAACCAACAGTTACTGTTAAATCCAACTGTAACTGTTGGATTCAACAGAGTTTTGATAACAACAAGAAATATTCTCATTGACCTCCGAGAGTTCTCATGAAGAGTAAAGAACTGAGAATGAAAATGAATTGCATTTATTAGCACGAAAAGACCAGTTAAGCCATCACACTCAGAAAGTAGCTTCCCGACAACACCACCACTCATCCGCTGAATGCCGTAAGGCGACAGAAATAAAATATAAAAAAACCACAGACTTGTCTGAATCACTGCATCAAGCCACACTTTGCAATTAATTCTTTGATGAAAAATTACGAACGCACTGCTGGAAACTACACAATTTTATTGAGTTCCCAATTTTTCCAAATTTTTCTTGACACTCTTAAGGCATAATCACATTGCAGGGTACAGTACTCCCTGATAAAAACAGAAGGCCAAAGATCACCCACTGTTACGTAGGTGCAATGAAAATCACGATTTATAAATCGTCACTATGGATGCTGATTACCATTTCCTAGCCAAGTCCCTGAAAATACAGGTTGATAAAAATCTTAAGTTAAAAATGATGCTGCGAACTTTGCTACTTAAGTTCCAATGAGTATGTTAATTTCTTACCTCGATCTTTCATTTTGGAAAAGATAACTATTGTCCGGAATGTCAACCTCAGCCATTAGCGAATCTTTCCTCCAAAGATCACGTTTTATAAACTCGCTGACATAAATAAAAACACTGTAACACTGCACCTTGGTCCCTGCTTACCTCTGTGTGGACGCCATTTTCAAAACCGATTAATCTCTTGCAAGAAAAATTGATCTCACTGGTCGAAGGCAAGACCGCAAATTATGAAAGTAAAACTTAAGAGACAAAAAGACGAACACAAAAGAGAGGTTTTTATATTAAAATTGAACTATTTTCTTAAACGCCTAATCAAATTATGATTTTTATAATATAAAACGCAAGTTCAACACTATAGTCATTTGAAATTTAAGCCTTAATGTACTTTTAAGGCAGATATTTGGCAATTGTGCTACTTGTGTTGTGGATCTACATCATTCGCTAATAAAATCAACTACTGCTGGTGATAGAATTATTGAATAGACACTGCTTTGAGCTGGTAGTAGTAGCGCTAATGCGTTCCTGTTTTCAGCTGCTTATTTTAAGATAAATTCCCTCCAGAGCATTCAGCTGATCACCCATCATATTGAATGAATAGAACATGGTTGTACCACATGCATCAGGCTGATTTCACAGTTGGGAATCAACCTGGTAGCTGGGGTTATCTATATAAATATTGCTATGGATTGATTTCAGGAGGGCTATAGTATGCCAACTGGTAGGCATGCAATATAAACAGAGCTGTTTTCAGGTAGGTACTTATCATAGTTAGCATAGCATGCCAGGTTAGTGGCAAATATACCATATAAATGTACTTGTAAATATTTCATCATTTAGGAGTAGGGACATCATTCCTGTGTGGACCCTTGTTACTCACTCACCCAGCTAGTTTTATTGAATTCCTCATATTCAATTGGATTTCCGAAATTGTATTGAATTTTTGAACCTTAATTGAATTTCTAATATTCAATTGAAAAGTTCTATTGAATTCCTTATATTCAATTGAAAAATTAAACTGAATTTCGGAATTCAATTGAATTTATGGAAATTCAATTGAAAAATTCTATTGAATTCCTTATATTCAATTGAATTGGCAGAAAACTTTCAATAGGGACCAACCAGTACGAATTTGACTTTCCATGGAATGCCTAACCTGTTTTGCACATTTTCCTGGTTACTACGTTCAGAACCCCGGGGCCCTTCAAGAACATGCTAACGAGAGTCTGCTGTATACTATATAGACATCATACATTCATTTCGTGGGCTCGGCCCCTGTATACGTTTCTGTAAGTGGTACTGCAAACTAAAGTCTTAAGTTAATAAGTTTGGGATTTGGACATATTATAATAGTTTATACATATAATTGTATGCTACACACTAGATTTTGCCCCTAAATATTTAATTCATGCATATAAAATTGATTGTTCATCTTCTGGTGATCGGAATATATAACTTCTAGGATGCTTATAGATTTTCAAGGAAAATTCAGAAAAATATGGCCGTTTTCAAGGAGTTCAAGGATACAAAAAAATTCAAGGATAGTTCAAGGTTTTTAAGGTTGTCAAGGACCATTCGACACCTTGACCACTGTTTACAAGCCACTGATGCTATTTTTATTGGAATACTTACTGTTTTTCCCAGATGATGACTGTCGCCATGTCTGAAATCCATAATTTTTGCTGTTATTGGCTACGCTCACAGCATTCTGAAAACAAGCATTTGAGATATGTCTCTTCTCACTCATCCAAAAATGCTTGCCCCTATCAGATCTAATCTGTGAGTGCGACGACACCGCAGTTGGCAGAGGCTCCAAAGTTTCAAACTGGACAATACACCTGGAATATAAAAATCAAATTTTAACTCAAAATTAGAGGTTTAGCAAAGGGAATACAAAAATGACCAAGAGAAACAAAAAAGTAATGTGAAGGTGAAAATGATGAGCTGCACGTAAAAATTGACTCAGCAGAAATTATGCCATTGAAGCTCTGCTCTGCTCACTACTATCATACTAATACAAGATCTGATCCAAAAGATCAGGACTGATTTCTCATGTATAGGGCTAAGCGCTAAACCTTTGAAGTGAAGTACTCAAAATAATCATCACTGTCTCCCAGCAATGCATGTGTACATAAGCCCAAATTATGTGCAGTGCAATCTTAACTAAACAAGGCCTCATGATGCTTGGAAACTTCTCTCTTAGACATTTCACTATTTACAAGTTTATTTTCCTAATTTTGTTTTGGGATTGAAATTACTGTCAGGAAGCCTGGCCTCTTTCCCTCTCGTAAAAAGGATACAACAATGAGTCCACGGTACCCTGGAAAAAATGTTCCGTTTCCTCGACCGGTCATGAAGGGTACACGAAGCGGTGATTCCCTTAAGGAAGCGAATCAACAATTGGTATACGGTTCTTTGACTGTTGAAGTAGCGTACACGAAACATACGGAAGCGGTGCTCTCTGCTTCCTGCCCCTTTGTGTACGGTTCTTTGTCTGTTGAAGTAGCGTGCACGATGTACCCCGCGATATTACTTCACTTACTGCCTTCATTCACCTATATTACGCCATAATACGAGTTTATTCTTGTACATTTGAAATGAGTTAATACAATGTGAAATGAGGTAGTGTGTTACTAGCTGAAACCATGCAATACGAGATGAAACAACCTAGACAAGGAGATCCAAGAAGAATCAAGCTGCCCAGAAACGACAGTTACTGGTTGATACCACATAAATCGAGGTAATATTACCTCGAGTTGCGCCCCTGGCAGCCGCCCGCCTGGCCAACCCCTAGCTACGACGCTGAAGCTAACGTGCGGGAATTGGAAAAATCTTGTTCATTCGCAGTAATATTGCAATTCATACTATGTGGCAACATAGGATAACAGTTATCTGGCTTTAATTAACGGTAAATAACTTTTATCAAGATTTTATGGTATTTCCTCAAACTATCACGGAATTATCATTTAATTAAGTGATCAAGACAGGTGTGGTCTCGGTCATATTCTTTCAAGCACACAGAGACAGCAGGTCTGTTAATTAAAGTCTTGAATTCAGCTTCTAGCGAGTCAAACTCTTAAGCAGAGAACCACTGCATTAGCTGTAGCAATGAGAGGCAGTTCCGGAAGTGAGCAAGAGCTTCATCTACGGATTTCACTATCAACTCTGGACCACAAAACGGGATAGCCTTGCAAGTCTTGTACTGAAGTGGAGACTTTTCTAATATCTTGGCCACCAATGCTTTTTTTTAAATGCTAGCAATGGCTAGCAACGCTCCTCAGTGCAGCGGAAAGACGGACTAGTTTGGTGCCCAGCTGACCCAGGCCAGCTCAGACAGCCGACAGTGCGGCGGTTCTTTTGTATTGCGTGACATGGCATACATTTTCCCTGACGCTGTAGACAAGATTCCCTGACTTTTCCCTGATTTTCCTGACCTGTAACAACCCTGCTGTAGAGCTATCAGGGTTAATACGAATTGTCAGTTTTGATTTTCCCTGACTTTTTCCTGACTTTTCAGACCAAACAGATTTTTCCCTGACTTTTAAAAATCACATCATTTGAAGAAAACTAAAGAAATATTGAGAATAGAGTTAAAATACAGCTTCTTACATCACCTTCTTTGAACCCTTTAACTGCGCAAATAATCTGAAATATAGCTCTCCCAAAACGCAAACTTTTTTCTAAATTTTTGCATCATTTTAAAATTTGTCACTTTTTATTTAAAGGAAAATTAGTTTTAAAATTTTTAATGAGTAATTATCGTCTGATTTTACTGTTCAATACGAATTGTTGAACTTTTTTTTACTAAAACCATTAACCATACTTCAAATCGCCAATAGACGATGGGAGCAGTTAAAGGGTTAAAGGACTTAAATGTGAAGTACCTACCGGTAGTAGAGCATAAATAAAGTGTCACTTACTCACTTATCTTGATAGCAATCCGGGCAGATACATCCTTGAATAAATTATACTCTGCTCTAGAAAAATGTACCATCCATCCAGAACCAATGAAGCCTGTCTTAAATGCATTGTGCAGAATGTGCAAGCCACACGAACCCATGTTCAGGAAAAGAGATTTTTCTTCACCATTTTCTACCTTGAAGTATGTCTATAAATCCTCAACAAATTTCCAATTAATATTTGAGCCATCCATTGAGATTAGTAAAAGATGTTTGAGAGGTTTGGTTTGATTAATGAAGGCAGAGACAAGATCAGATGCCTTAGCATGACCTAAAAATGCAGAAGTTAAATACTGAGATAAGTAATCGCTCCACTACTTAATTGCAGTCGCTTGTAGGAAAACCCCTCGGCATCTCTTACCAGTGATCATCGCAGAGCGATCATCGCTGAGCAATGATTGCTACACTCACTCCTTGGAAAATGTGTTTACAAACAGCGTTGGCTTGCCGTGCCGAGCCATAGCTCACCGCTCTGAGGACAGATACAGTTCCCTGTCCCCTTACCCTGCTATTCGGTGCTCGGCTCACACCTCAGCAACCTAAAGTGGATCCGTAGTGCAGTGGAACGAGCCACATGTCAAATCGGTGTCGAACATAGGTAATTTTTTCCTGACTAACAATTAAATTCCCTGACTTCCAGACCAATTTTTCAGTTCCCTGACCTTCAAGATGCGTACCAACCATGGTTATTTACTGCCTATAAAATTTCAAAGGCAAGCAATTGCAACGATTATCACTGTTCAATGTATTTTTACCGGTGATAGAAACTCATGCAATAGCGGGTTTCAGCAACACGAGAATCTCCCAAAAGCCAATATTTTTGGCATGGTTTTTTTAATAGGTCCAATTGACAATGCCCCTACAATATCTCATACTAGAAAAGGTCTCGCCATAGGCGATACATGCTTGTACAAATGTGGCTGGACTATTTTTCAGAGAAGTACTTTAATAATATAGACACCTTTATCAAAGTTGTATGCTGAACTTCACAGATGACTATGCTGAATTTATTTCAACCACAAGACTTTTAATTTTATCTTGAAAGAAAATAGATATTCAATTTAAACAAAAAAATCCAAGATACTCACTTTTTAGCCAACTCTTCCACATACACAAGAACAGGCCCCTTCTCAAGAGCCATCTCTTGTATGTGAGCATGAAGCTCCTTTCCAGGCGATGAATCAAGCCTAACTATGCACTTGGAACCAACACGTAATTCCCTTGAGTTTCCTCCATTCAGCAGATCACTCACGCCCCACCTCAACTCTTCCATGTAAAGAAAGAGAAATTTGTTAATAGACTCATCTTTAAAAGACTGTAATGAAAATAAAACTAGAGGGAAACAGAAGCAATTTCATTATTCCAAAGACATAATTCCAGGATCCTGACCAATGGCAATGAGAAACTTGGGACTAATCACTCATATTGACTCAATTAAAGGATAGGTAGGTGCCCAAATGGAAGAGGAACATTTGAGTAACAAGGAATAAACTGATATTGAACAAAACAGAATCATTTGGCGGTACTGAAGTTAGGAGGTGGAGAAAGAGAGGGTGGAGAAAGGGAGAAAGAGAGAAAAGAGAAGAGAGTTTGGCCAGTAAATATACAGACGAAAATTTTAAAAAGACAGATCAAACAAAACAAAAAAAGGAGCCATATGGAATTTAGTGACAAGTGTGATCTCAGGTTTTTAAGGGGCTCAAGAGCTTATAAGGACAAGGAAGATTTTGGCGATGACAAATGCTCTGAACATTCTGCGACTATGAAGACAGATGGCAACATCAAAAAGGTCAGCGAAATTGTCCCACAAAATCGTTGCCTGAGAATTCTAGAAATGATTAAGTTCATAAACATTGGGACAGAAACAACACAACAGATTTCACTTAATGATTTCAACAAGCCACGTATTTGAAGATGGTGCCTACACTCCTCACTCCTGACCAAGAGGAGATTTGAATAAACACAGCGGTCATTCTTCAAAACACTTAATTCGACCCTAACTTCTTAAGGAATGTAGGATTTGATTTTTTTCCCAGAGAATGAAGTGAATTCTTCTCAGGTTTCCGTTTGTGTTACATGTGAGTGCGGAGTGGTGAATATTGGTGAAACTGGCAGAACTAAGGAGCCTGTAAGAGGAGGAGAAACTCCGCTCCTGAACACAAGCCAGACACTTTGACAGTGAATGGTAGGTTTGCGTACGGAGCTGCTCGTGGCAAAAGTTAAAAGCTCATCCTCCTCATGTTTCCAGCCATGATACAAATCTTCTCTCGCAGACTAACATTCAATTCACACTTTGATCTCACATTTCTGACTGAAAGTACACTATAACAACCGGTTAAATATTTCTGCTTGATAAAATCCATGCGAATAGTCTTTCACCCCAATATCGTTGTCAGCTAACATGTGTAACATAACTGATGTACCTATGTTATTAAGCACATTACCAGAACTTTGTCATCATAAATGGACATTAAAACATTATCTGACAGTTAACGTTAACCTGAAATTATAAAAAGAGACGAAAAAATGTCAGCATTTGAAGCTACAGCTTGAAGAGCTAATGAATCGGACAGCTATTGAGTCAACACATACTCAGATTCATAAATAGAAGGTACAAGTTAACTTTAACAAACAATAAAAACAACACTGGAATGGTGTTTAAGGAATAAAATAGCAATACACCTTTTTTGTCCTACTTGAATAGCTGGAAAAATCCCAAAAGGCAAAAATGAACCAGCGATGAATGCAATTCAAGAGAAAAAGCTGAAAATGCAAAGTATCACTAACATAGACATATACAATATATTATATCCACAAAACATACAAGCAAATAATAGACAGGCAGGCACAACAAAGAAATTTATATAAAAATAAAATAATTACTCAAAACAAAAAAATGTTATCTGGCCCCACTTAAATTCTGCCGATTTCTTCAAATTATGGCAGTCAATGATGTAGAACACCAGAGAAAATAGTTTGCTTACTCACTGCCTACGTGACCCTGTGCTCGAAACCTTCCTTTCCCCTGCTACCTGCTCACAACACTCTGGGAACAGGTTTTCCCTACCCCTCCAAACAGGAGTTTCTCCTCCTCTAACAGGCTCCTTAGGCAGAACCATTAAAACAAGAATAAAGGAACAGCAACGGCACCTCCGGCTGTGTCAACCCTCCAATTTGGGAGTCACAGAACACGCAATCAACCTCAACCATGCCATTCAAACTGCTCTGCCATTCCAACGGATAATTGGACCGACTCACCAAAGAGGCAATAGAAATCTATCTTGAAAGCAACAACTTCAACAGGGACAAAGGATTCCACTTGAGTAGGATTTGGAACAAATTTTGAAAATGGCAGTAAAAGCAAAAAGCCTCCACCACTCAATACCGGCCTGAACTGAGTGACACAACACCTCGACACCCTGCATCGACGGCCCTGATAGTAAGTCTTTCATCAAAACATCGGCAAAGAAGATGGAGCACCTAACCAGGACAAAAACCCGAGAAGACTTCTGAAAGAATGCTATAACAAGTGACATATCTTAGTTTTTTTCAATGTGACCCTGAAACAAAGTGCTAATCTATGCACTGGAAGAGCTCCCATTAGCCAAAACAATCAAGGTTGGGAGAGAAAATCAAAATTCAAAGCCGAGATAATCTTTTCAAAATCCGAAGGATTGTTCAGGTAGATTGAATCCCTGAAGGACAGACCTTTAACCAGGTCTACTACTAGGAGAGTGACATTTTTTTAGGATGGGTGATAAGGCAATGACTGAAAATGCAGAGGAATGACTTATGGATTCTTCACCAAGACAAAGCATCAGCACAAAACAGTCTGTCTCTGAAGATGTTTCAGAGACAGAACAAGATCACAGCCACAGCCTCTACACTCATCAGACCTAACCTGAGGAGAATAGAGCTCATAAAAAACCAATCAGCAGATGAGCTGCAACATTCTTTCCTGCTAAAGATGAATGAAATCTAGAGACATCTAGGGATAGACGAGGGAAGTACATTGAGGGTGATATACATTTCCATCATGATATCTGATGGATAGATTTAATATTAACCCAGTAATTGGGGTTATTGGGGTAAAGTTAAGTGATTATAACGCAGTAATGTCCAATAATTTAACAGCCAAACCTCACATAATAGCATAAGCTGCAGAACTAGAACATTAGCCCTATGGCTACTGCAATTCTCACCAGAAAAATATCTGAGCCTGCATCAGAAACATCTCTACGAGTGACAATTATTCCAACTCAGTATTAACTTTTCAAACAATTGATATACGTTGAATAAAAATGAGATGCTCACCTTTCCTCTGCTCATTCCACACATCAAATTCAATGTTGCGATATATTTCTGAATCAAGAGCCTTCGCAACTTTATATGGAAAAGGAATTATTCCCTGAAGTAGAATCTCTTTCGCATCATTATACCATTCTTTGGATAGTTTATTCTCCAAAGGAGGGCTTCCAATCCTCTCTTCACATATTTTTTCCATATTTTCATTTACATTGTTAATATTATTCTTCCTGAAAGGTTGGGACACATTAAAACAATGTAAAATTTCCCCAAGCACAATTTACATACATAAGCAAAATGTTGTTCCCTTTGAAATTTTAAATTTTCACTGCTCTCACCTTACAGTAGAACAAGTACTACAATGAGTCACACACGAATCTCTTCGAAGTCTCACTGATTTGTCATGAAGCATTTTATCCACTGCAAAGTCAGTTCCGTCCATTTCAAATACTCTGTCATAGAGTAAATGGTAAACAAGAGCTGAAAATAACAGAAAGGACATAATTATCATCTAGTATAAATGAACTGGAAAAGGTCTACATACAGAGGGAGTTGATGGGTCTCATTGAGGAAAGGAGAAAACACAAAAATAAAAAATGTGGGAGGGAATCAGATTAACACTTTGAGTGCTAACGGCGTAATATTACGCCGCGCGTGTTCTTGCGAAATTTGCGGGCGGCGTAATATTACGACGGGCATTTTGTACACATTGTAGCGGCTACCGCCTCTAAATTACGCCGCTCGTATTTCTCGGATTCATAGAAGAGCTCTTTCAGTTCACTTTAATGGCACTGGATGGCATATGTCTTGACATTTTTTTCTTGCAAGTCATGCCTTGTCCGAGCTGTCCAAAATTTTTGCCGCCTTTTTCATCCGTGTGTTCTGCTGCCGGTGGACATGGAGCGTATACTAGCTGAAGAAGATATTGCAAATGTTTTGAATTCCTTTGATAGTGGAAGTAGTGAGAGTGAGTTTGACGACTCGGATCGTGATGCTGATTATAACCCCAAAGAAGATAGTTCATCAGGTAATTTCATTTTTGCCCGTATTGTCCTAATACAAGCATGTGTGCCTATTCGTTTCACAACATTTTTGGCGTGACATTACTTCATCTAATTGCTATTTCTCATTGTTTATATTATATTTATTTAAGAATCTGATGCTATGGATGAAGTTGAAACTGTTCTACCACCAAATAAGCGAGGCAGAGCACAGACAATGTTACGTGGTCGCAGGGGTGCACCAAGAGGAAGACGATCTATTGCCAACGGAGCAGGCCCGGGGGATGTTTGGAGAGAAATTGACTCCGTTCCCAACATCACTGTCTTTACTGGTGACCATGGTGTTAGATCAGATATTGGGCTCAATTGTTCAAGTGAGATGATGGATTTTTTTGAACATTTTTTCGATATCGATTTGATAAATCATATGAAAGAACATACCAACTTATACGCAAGGCAAAGAATTGCAAAACTGAGAAGCAGGAACTTACTATCCGCAAACAGCAGATTGCAGTCCTGGAAAACAGTTACTCAAGCGGACATAAAAAAATTTTTGGCCGTCATAATGCACATGAGTATTAGCGAACGTCCTTGTATTTCTGATCATTGGAGTACTGATCCCGTTGTGGCGTGTGGTTTTTGTCCTGGTGTTTTTCCTAGAGATAGATTTCTTTCAATCTTAGGAAATTTCCATCTCGCAGATAACAAATTATACGTGGAAAAAGGAGTAGATGGTCATGATCCCCTATTCAAAGTGCGTCCTTTGCTTGAGGTTCTCCGAAATAAATTTCAAAATTCTTTCCAACCAGCAGAGGATATAACTATAGATGAAGGAATGTGTCCCTTTCGTGGTAGGTTTTGCTACAAAGTGTATATGCCTCAGAAGCCTAATAAATATGGTATAAAACTGTATATGCTCTCAGAAGCAAGTAGTGGTTATATTTGGAATGTAGATGTTTTTCATGGCCAGGAAAACTCTGGATTGGCTATAGTCAAGAGACTATTAGGTACACTTGCCGGTAATGGGCATACGTTGTACACAGACAGGTTTTACACAAGCCTTGTCCTGGCTCGTGAATTGGAAAGCCTTCAAACGGGCTTAGTAGGAACTTTGATGAAAAATAGAGCTGGAATTCCATTGCTGATAAAAAATGCTCGCCTTTCTCGAGGAGAGCAAGTTTTCACACGAAATGGCAACATATTGGTCCAGCGTTGGAAAGATAAGCGCGATGTGTTTCTGCTTTCCACTCGACATACGAGTGACATGATCACCTTCAACGATAGAAGAGGAAGAATAAAAACGAAACCTGCAGTAGTGATAGACTACAATAAGAAAAAGTTTGGTGTCGACCTAAGTGACCAACTCATGAGTTACGGTGCACTGGATCATCGGTCAGTGAAATGGTGGCGTAAGTTGGCATTTCATCTTATCGTAATGGCAATCACGAATGCAACTATCATGTTCAATAAGTTGAATAGAAAATCGGTTCCAGTGACTCATTTCATGCAGAAAATATGCACCGAGTTAGTGACCATAGAAGATGCATCCACCCTTGATAAGGGAAGAGCGCAAACAGCTCGACTCTCAGAAAAACATTTTATTGAAAAAATTCCTATACCTGCAGGTCAAAAGAAGGCCCAAAAAAGGTGTAAGGTGTGTTCTGAAAAAGGACGTAACATTACTGGGAAAGCAGCTAGAAAATGCACGTCCTACCAATGTAATGCCTGTAAAATTGGTCTTTGCTTAGAACCATGTTTCAAGCTTTTTCACACGAGGAAGAACTTCTCAAAATGACTGTATTTATACTTTTTTTACTTTATTTTACTTGGAGTAAATTTGCATTGATTGTCTCTACATTCCATTTTATTATTTTATTTCATGTTGATAAACCCTTTCAAATGCAAAATATGTAATTTTATTACTTTCAAAATATATTTAGCAAAAAAAATAAATTTTCAACTTTTTGAAAATTCAAAATATTGCTTTTTTTAAACGCAAGCTGTTCCTTTGTGCATAATTTAATGTGATAAAAATATATATCATTTAAAAGATAAATATGTTATCTTTAAAATAATGTTAACATTTCTGGTGTACCTTAAATAGTTTTTTCATAACATCGCTATAAAAAGTGCAAAAAATAGCCAGCACTGAGGGATAGACCTTGCAAAATACACCCAGCACCCAAAGTGTTAATTAAATTACATCATAATCCATAATTTTTAAAACGATGTTTGCTCACATTGACAAAAAGCAGCTCCTTTAACATATTCTTTGGGATAAACAGAGTCATACTGGCTGTTTCCCAGTTGACAGAGCATTACTTTCTTCTTGAATCCGTTGCATGTCGCTTTAACTGCTGGCATTCCCAGCTCTCGATGCACAAGAAAGTCACACCTGGTGAGAAGAAAAATACAACATGGATTACTTAAATCAAACATCCCCTAAAATGAAGAAGAGAGATGGTAGCCAGGCTGAAGCATTGATGCTCAATGTTCCAAAGCTTAAAATACAGATCTCTCTTTCTCCCCATTATCATTCTCATTCCCATTATCATTCTTCTTGCCCATTCAAACAGGAGTGTTGTAACACTAAGGTTTTCAGGTTGCTCCATCTGACTGGATGAGTTTGGCTTCTATTGCAGTCAGTATGTACTCACTATCTAAAGTATCTACTCACAGCACTTCTGCAAAACAGATACCGCCTAAGCCTCATCTAAACAACCTACCAAAAGGAAGAAACGAAAAGGCTAAATGGCCCTAATAGGACCATTAAGGTCACCCCCCACACCCAAGGTGAGACCAAGGTCTACGCCATAATACTTTACATGGCCAGCACATTGGCGAAGATCATTCTATAAACCAATTTATTTAAGAACATATACAAACCACAGAATAAAATACACTCTCTCACACACACACGACTCGGGTTTCGGCACCGAGCACCATCATCAGGTGACGAAGCAAGGCGAACAACCTGTATGTATACCATACCTGTATATAAGGACCAGAGGGGGAGGGGGGGAGAGGTGGGTTGGGCGGGTGGGGGATGTAGTAATTAGGGGGTGGAAACATTGTACTGTGGGTAGTGTTGGAGGGTGGGGAGATAAGCAGTGCCGTGCAGGGCTGGTGGCAGACCTTGAGTGAAATTGGGGAGGAGCGGAAGCAGCGAATGAGTCAAGGATAGGAGAGGAGGCAGGGTACAAATATTCATTTAATACAGAAACTAAGGAGCCTGTAAGAGGAGGAGAAACTCCGCTCCTGAAAACGAGCCAGACGCGTCGACAGTGAACGGTAAGTTTGCGTACGGAGCGCTGCTTGTGGCGAAAGTTAAAAGTTCATCCTCCTCACGTTCCCTGCCGTGTCACAAATCTTCTAACGCAGACTAACATTCATGTCACATGTTGATCTCACATTTCTGACTGAAAGTACACTATAACAAGTGGTTAAATATTCTCGCTTGATTATAAAACGAGACAAAAAATCTCAACATTGGAAGCTACAGCTAATGCATCAGACAACTATTGAGTCAACACGTTGCTAGATTCATAAAGTGAAGCAAGAGATTAACCGGTTAAAATAGTATCACTCGATAACCCAAGCAAATAAGCTTTCACCCCGATATCATCATCAGCTAACATATATAACATACCTGATGTACCTACATTATTAAGCACTTTACAAGAGCTCAGTCATCACAAATTGACATGAAAACATCATCCGATGGTAAGCGTTTACCTGAAATTCTAACAAGAGACAAAAAATGTCAGCATTTGAAACTACAATTAGAAGAGCTAATGCATCGGACAGCTATTGAGTCAACACGTCGCTGGATTCATAAACAGGAGGAATAAATTAACTTCAACAAATAATTTTTTACCGGATGTTACCTAATTTTCCCACCAAAATTTCGGACCTGACCTACCCATGGGGTATATATTGACCTCCACCTCTAGTCAAGGCACTCACCTCTGCCCTGAGGACGATGCTCGACTCGAGCATTGAAACGTTGGCTGCCATGGACCTAACTACCCGGTGCAAACCCTGAAAGATCACTGACATAAATCTTCACCGGTAAAGCCTGAAATCCTTCATTATTAATAGTTGACTACAAAAAAAATTACCAGCCAGAAAAAATACCCGGCTGCTGGGGTAAGTTGGAAAAACAATATCCGGTCTTTAATGTGTTAATAGTGAACTCAAGATCATTCTAGTTTTTGCTAAGCACAATGTGGTGATGAGGTTTAGCAGTGTCACCAAGATGACAGACCTTCGGAGGAAGGAAAAACGTCAGCGTGCGAGCAATATCCACGAAGAGGTATAGAAAGTCAAGTGCACCAGTGGGAAATCCTTTATAGGCTGAACATTGAGAGCCCTCAAATGTCATCTTCTCCCACGCAAACTAGAGAAGGCTTAAGTCATCACCAAATAAAATAGATTTTTTCCGAGGCTGACAAAGGAAGCAATTGAAATTGCAAAAAATCCAGAAAATTTCAATCAAGAAATGGATTACACACACTCTTCTAACTGGAAAAGAATTTAAAAAGCAATCCAAACCCAAAACTAATAATAGAGCTGTAGACACAACCAATCACGACGGCCTTGGGTAGACAACCTTGAATATAATGGCTTAATCTCTGCAAATTTCTCTTCGGACTTGGAGATGCCAGCGAAACTGTTTTGCAGCCATGTCGAGCAACGCAAAAGACACCTGAAAACCTTAGTGTCATTTGTACATCACTGTAGAAGCCTTTGCACCAGTTGTAAATTCTAGCAAGGCTATGAGCAACAACAAAAAATTCGAGCAGGTTTACCAACTCAAAAGGTAAGAACTGGGAGTATAAGTGGAAATTGGTGGCAATAATAAAATGCTGGGGGTGGCAAGCCGAGGCATTTTGCGAGGCAACCAACAGCTGATATTGCAAATAGGTACATTTAGTGATAGGTGGTCAAAATGACATGGGATTGATTATTTGAGGAAAGGAGAGAGCATAGGGAGGAACCCAATATCAGAATAAGCCTCCAAAAAACTTAAGTAGGTAAGGGGTCCACAGTTTAACCTCCCACTCTACAAATGGGGACAAAGGGCTCTCCACATAGCACCCAGGTAGGGATCAGGATTTCAGGATAACATCTCCACCAATGCTGGGATTTGAACCTCAATAATGGGTAGCCTGAACTCAAGTCACTACACCAAAATAATTCCTTCAAGCAAATGAATGCACACTCTATGATAATTCATGAGATGACCTAATGCATGGGTAGAAAAAATCAATGTGTAATATCCAAGTTGATAAACTCAATAAACTGAGTCACCTCGCCTCTGATTACCAGATCAAACTAAGTGCGATATTCCACAGAGGAGGAAAAATCATTCGCCTTGACCGGGATGATTTTTTTTCGGGCGAATTATTTTTCCTCTTATGGAATATCGCACTTTTGTGCAATTGCGGGTGACTCCGTAAAGGTAAACACCGTGCCTAGTCCCGGTATCCTCAAAATTAGATCAAACTAAGGTGAAAACAATCTCATACCACTCGTTTAACATAGTACCATCTTTATGCAGTAATGAGCTGTATATATCACTACGCATGATGAGGAAGCACCACGCATGATAAGCCAACATTCAGCACTGCTAAGCTTCAGGACATTACTCAGCGGTTACAATACATACATTTAATAATTTGTCATGGATAGAAATTTAATATCACATCACGTAATGAGTTTTATGAGGCCCCGAAATAGGAAATCATTTTATGTGACATTAAAGGTGATGGCCTAAATGTATTCGAGGCGTTAACCTACCTGTACATGAATGACATGACTCTCATTTCAAGATCTCCGCCCCATTCCCAAGGATTCTGCATCGATGAAATGTGTGCATCCAGGCATTCTTCGCCAAACTGAGTGCAAATTAACATTGTACAAGGTAGTGTATAATTAATTCTAGCGAAATGAATATTTATAAATTTTCAAATTACGCATTAACCTTACCTCATCAAACAGGTCCTTATGCCTTTGCATGAAGCGAACACAAGCCGATCGAACTTTGGTGTGTAAAACTTGGGTATTAAATACCTGCAAGCGAAATATCAAGTTAAGTAAAGCGTTGACATCGACAACACGATTGAGTATAGGGTTACGCGTGATACATTTATTGAAGTATTTCCTATGAGCACGGTAAGTTTTTACTACTTCAGTAACTGTCACGCCCACTGCATAATCTTCGAAATAAATTCCAAATGAACATATTCCCTACACTGAATTCGCCACAGTACTTCATTAATAAAATTTTGTGGAATCCATTTAACAGATGCATGGGCGTAATATGCCTTTGATGGCAAGTCAACGCAATTTTTAAACCATACCAACGATTCACACGCCAAATACCACTCGATAATTGCTTTAACATACAACAAAATAACTATGTAACAGAAAATTAGTATTCGAAGCAAGATGTGAATCCTTGGCACAGAAGAAAATAATGATTCATGAAATAAATCCTCAATGTAATTTTCTGGTTTTAACAGCTAACACGAAGGTAAAGCATAAAAATAACGCAAAGGCAAAATAAGGACAATTTTGGATTCGAAAGAGAATGTGTAGCTAATAAAGAGAACCCCATTATAGGGTGATGCTGAAACGGTCACCCCTAAAATTAAGTTACAATGGTTACAATTCCAGAGCGAGGGACAACCGAGAAAGCGCAACAATAAATTAAAACTCGCCTGTTCCGAAACAGCCCTGAAAAGACATGAGCCATCCTTGGCAATAAGTTTTCGGAATAAACCTTGAGATTCCAGCCACTGGTCCATAGGATCCCTCATTCTTAAAACGGACGGATTCCTCGACGCCATTTCACTTCCAACCGCCGCCACCAGTCAACAATATTAAACCAGAAAATAAACCCAAAATATGATGCACTCGAAATCCTCTGTCACTTTATGATGAATTTCCAACAGCTCAAATTGCCATTTCATTGCCCCAATTAGAAGGGCAGACCTGTAAACAACACGGATCGGAGAATCCTCTCGCGACAAACTGCCATCGCGGGCGTCCACTGTCACGTGACCTTCCGTCGAAAGCGGGCGCGCGCAATCTATTTGAGTTTCACTACGCAAGTGAATGGAGCTAATCGAATTGTGTGGCCCGTAAGTTCAAATCGCGTCAATAATTCAAGTTATCACGCTGATAATTATGAATGTGAGAGAATATGTCGAAAGAACACTTTCTATAGCCTACCCCTCTGCCTAAATTGGCCTTATTTAAATTGAGCCCTAAACTCTTGACTTGGGGCATGTTGGCGATTTTATGGGAGATAAACTCGGTTAGATATGACTAACGCCCAGCTTAAATTCATGGGGATTTTTTAGCCGTCTCCTTCTTTGCTCCCCTGTGCAACGATGCATTGGCATTAAGTCAAGAGGTCAACTTATCATTCTTCGCGAGTGCACCAGTGAAACGGATCAAATGTCCAGCCAGTCGCAATTAACACCTCTCGAGTGTTGATTCTTGAAGCGATATAGGTAGATGCAATTTCAGAATAGAATTCATCGCTCCTCGAGCCAGAAGATCAAGAAAATTCATCACTGAACTGAAACAATTTTTGTTCGTTTTTAACGAGCTATCTCCAGTAATGGAAGTTCGGGGGCGAAGCTCTTAAGTGGAATGGGAAAGGTAGGTACCCCAAAGACGTTTCTTAAATGCGACTATTTTCCGTTTTCCTTAGTTCACAGATTCACACATTTTGATTTCTATCCACTAGCAGCATAAACTTCCCGTTAATTGAACGAGGCCACCATTTGGGAATAATCTCAAAATACCTATCCCTTTCCTTTCTGAAGAACAGCTGATTTCTGAGGCCATGAAGATGCCCGTTACTTCGCGTTCAACATCAGTAGGTGAGCAATGAATTCTTTTACCCTTCTATTCTCTTTTTAATTTGAGTAATGAATGCAACCTTTTGTTTAACAAGAAAAAATATCTCCTTAACTCTTTAAGAAATCCTATCAATATCTCCACGGTTAATGCTCTCTTGTACAGGTAGGTACCGCTCGTGTCGAAAACTCTTTTGGGGAGCGGGAAAGGATGAAGGACGAGTCTGCTGGTCTTCGTGCTTTCGTTAGATTGCCTCCGTTGGAATGGGCCTCTGCCCTCTCTTTATTAGACAGGAAGCTCAGTCAGCATCTCTCTCGCCCGTTGTAGATATGCGAACTTAAAAGGTGGTCTTTACAAAGAATCTAATCTCGAAACTTTACGCGATACGAAATCAGGATCATTTTCCAAGACGAGCGGTGATGTCGGTAGGGCTCACTCGGTGAGTAACTTGTTCCTCTCCGTCTGTCCGTCCTAATCTTAGCTCATATCGCTCCTGTGGATGGTGCCTTTATCGTGCATACTGTCTTTTCATCGTATAATATAGCTCAGTTGAGCATTTTTAACCTGCGACCAATAGGGTTGGTAGGTAGGTACGTACTGCCTTTCGGCGAGGCATACATGAAGTATGGCGTGTAGGGGGTCCGTCACGCTCTCTTACGTAGCGGCATAATTAACATAGCAACCCACATAGCACAGAATATCTACAAGATATCTACAAAATCACTTCCATGTCTACACCTAATATCTTGAAAATATCTACAAAAATCTTGTAAACATTTTCTAGGCACTTAGTAGATATTTGAATGTCCCCTTTTTTAATGTCCTCTAGTCATCATCCTTAGGTATTTTGTAGACATTGTGAAATGTCTTCTAGATATCTACGGTGCAGATTTTAAGCAGTGAAAAGATTTCACCGTTGTAAACGGGGTGCGAGGATACAACCACCTTGCTTACGCGATGTCAATATTATGGTTTTGTAACGCGTTTAAAACAATATTTGCAATCGCATTTTCTTACTAGGCATCCCACGGGACTTCGGTTTTCCTAGGCACGGCGCGTAATTTTTTAAAGTCCAATGAAGGTCTTATAGAGACCAAAAAATAATGACGCAGACTAATGTTCATTCGATTCAGGAGGCCACAAAACGCATTTGAAGCAATATTTGCAGACGTATATTTCTACATGGCAGTTTCTGCATAGTTAATTTCGATTATCAAGATATTTAGTAAACATTTTTTAAACATCTTAAATATCGAGGACATTGAAGATCTTGTGTGGATATCTTTTAGATATTCTGTGGTATGTGGGAAATTTTAAAGCACGGTTTTCAATGCTAACATTAGTATCTAAAAATTAGTGACTGTGCCGGCATTTAAAAGTGGACATGTTTAGTCGTGACGTCCAATCACTTCCAAAACAATATTTTCCTGCATATTTAGCATTTACTTCGCATTCATTTTGGAAAAGAATACCTTGGAAACCAATTGTTTATGACGTCATGCATTACAAGTCCATTGCAAAGATTGTGGGGCAGTCATTGAGAGATTTTGTCAAAAGCGCCTGATTCCATCGAGTAAAATACTGCTGTAAGGTGGTGTAAAATACTAAAAGGTGTTATCATAGCCACGGAGTGATGAAGTGATTATAACGTTTTTTTTAAATTTTGTATTTTAAGCTATAGGCATGCAAAATAAATGAAATTATTTTTTCTTAAACTCAATTTTCAAGTTGTGTCATTGGTATATAATAGGTTTGACTGGTACCTCTTGTGTATTTCCCAAAGGAAGGTCGGCAATGGACAGACCGCCACAGTCGGCTCGAACTGTAGCTACCACACTGATGCCTACGATAAGTAGGTTACCAGTAAGTAAGTACATAATATGAGGAGAGCATAAGAGCCAAGGAGGTACAAGTGACAAAAAGTTAGTTTTGAGTTCTTCATGTTTAAAGTTTAACTCGTTGGTGTTGTTCAATGTGTTTCATGAAGTAAGTAGATGAAATTTACTCCACTAGATCTCAGCACCCATCAGTAAATTCACTTATACCCCTAGGCCACAATAATTTAACATACTTTAGGGACACATTTCTTCACTTAGCTCGAAAAAACTAAAAAGTCGCTTGTACCCCTTGGCTACTATACTCCTCATATGTTATGTACACACGATCACATCATGGATGGGATTTTCTACTTCACAATTATTTCAATTGCCTGTCATTTTATTCGGGGAAATTAGGCGTTGAACGTCAATCGTGACATAATTAACTTGTTAATTAAATGATAAATTAAGAATTTGAACTACTATGTACCTAATCTAGAACGGTTCTTAACACCACCTGCTTTAAGAAATGATTCACGACGACAGACATATGCATCAGTGAATGGGGCCTATTCTGTAACTTGGAGCGCTAAGTACCGCCAGCGGTATTCTCCGCCTATAAATAACGCCTGTTGCGATTCTGTAAACACCGCCGCGCTACGTTCCGCCGATTTCGGGGACGTTAAATAACGCTATCGCGACGCCGGAGAACAGAATGAGAAATTCTAAGGGCATATACAAAAACGTTTTTTTTTGTTATTTTAAAAGCTCTATTAATATTTGGCAGGAATATTTTGGTTTTGCCCATATTTTTTTATTTATTCTCAATTTATATTTATTTGCGTAAAAAAATGTGTTGTTTACAAAACGGAATCACCCATTTTAGTTTTGCTTTCGGTTAGAGGTAGCATACTAGTAGCGAAGCGATCAATTGCTAAGTACCTACGTTATTGGGATACTAGTCATAAAATAATAAATACAACCTCATATTTATAGTAAATTAAGAAAGGATCATGTAATTATTATTCTCTCCAAGCGGAATACTCGTCATTCGCTTAAACAAAGATCGTTATCTAGTTTCATTCTGTTAAACCACGTTCCCAGTCGTGCCATTTCCGAAGTATTTCTAAAGAAAACAAAAGATGGCGCCGATACGTGAGCAAGAAATGCAATCGGAGGGGTCGGTATTATGGATAACGCAAGCCGAAGGCTGGCGTTATTATTGGTGCTATTCAACGTCCCCTTTTTGTCGTTATTTGTGTTATAGAATCAGGGGAGCGTTATTTTACGCCAAAATAGCCCCTTACATCATAATAGCGCCGATAGCGCAGGCGTAATTAGTAACAGAATTGCCCCCAGAGAGCGTTCGAGAGTCAACAATCAACAGTGTGACCGTACACGGGGTAGTGTTGGCATGGGCGTAGCCAGGGAATTTGGCTGGGGGGGCGGGGGAACGTTGAACGTTTCAACGTCCCAGCCAAATTCCCTTCACAAAGATTTGGGCATGGGACCACCCACCCTTCGGGGGGTCTGGGAGGTACCCCCACTTCAAGAGGGGGTGTTTCTCTCCCAGAAATGTTTTTTAATTTAACCTTCTCAGAACTGAAACTAAGCCTAATTTCTGATGACATTTTTGTAAAATACTGAAAGGGATTGCTGTAGGTTAGAAAATGATCACATCGAGTTGGAAAATAAAATAGCTTTTATTTTCAACGAGGATTCACACATTTTCAGAGGGATATTAGTAAACTTTGGGATAGATATCTGCTAATAAATTAAATACTCACAACTTAAATATTAATTTAAAGTGAAAACAAAGAAAATTAACAAAACATTTGTTTGAAAGGAATTTTCCTGTTTTTTTGACTAAAATGCTCAATGATGCTGGGAACTGCTATAGTGCTGGGAACCCTTTCTTTAACAAGTTCTTTTTCGATGTGAAGAATGGATAGATTTGAAAATCTTGATTGGCCGGTTGTAGACCAAACTTGACTACGACTACGACTTGATTCTTCGCATGACTGAAAAACTTCTTTCACATCCGCCGGGCTGACGGGCAGGCCGATTGCTACTTGGAGAAGTCTGTAAACATTCGGCATGATATCTTCATTTATTTCTCTCTGACATTTTTAAGTTTGACTTCTATAGTACCTTGTTTTTAAATACATTTCTCAATACCTCGGCATTTAAGGAATGGGTATCAATATTCAAAATTTCTTAGTAATTATTTATGAAATCTTCAGCTTCAGTCAAGTTCAACTGTGTAAAGGCATCCGCTGCCTCTGCCAGGGAAACGGACTCAAACCTGCGCTGAAAATGTGAAAAAATACTATCCAAAACCCTGTTGTACACATTGATTTTCCAGTAATCTCGAGTGTTGGGGTTGGTGTCAGATGGTAGGTCAGTCAACTGGCTTTTTTCCTGGCTGGTAGTTTCAACATAGTAATCGCTCATTTTTGCGGGCGGCTGATGCCTTATTTTCTTTGAGATAGACACAGGCTCTTGCAAAATGTCGTTGTAGTTCGCAAATTCTACTATTTCTGCCTATAAACCATCAAAATTATTTCTGCTCTCTGTGAAAGTAGTTTGAATGCTGGCAATAACTGAACTTGCTCTCCTGAGCGTCGCATCTGGGCCTTGCAAATACTTACTCAGCACGATGGTCACCGATAAAACTGAATGGATTACGAAAAGATTAACAACGAATTCAGGTTGTGCGATAGATCTTAACAAACCGATGGCCTCCACCACACCCCCATCTCGTGGAGCGTTGATTTCCTCCCCAAGGGCTTCTTTGATTGCGTTGAAGTTATTTATCACAACGTTACAATTTGTGTAACGGCAGCACCATCTTGAGCTCCCCATTTCTTTCCCACCCTTAATGCCTAGCTTATTTTGAATCTATGCTAAGATGGCATGATTACCACGTTGTGAATAGTACATATGGAGGGCTTCAAGAGTATTGAAGAAAATATAAGCTGACTGGATACTGTTGCAGGAATAAACATCGGCCAAATTTACTTTGTGAGCTAAGCAGTGGATATAAATTGCCTGTGGGTGTATCTCTTTCATTTTCACCTGGAGACCTGCGTTCTTTCCTGATATTACGCTGGCACTATCGTATGATTGTCCAATCATTGGTATATCGTCCAAGCTGTATTTAGCTAAAATATCTTGAATCATTTGGCTTAGCGACTCGGAATCTCTTGCTGTGGAACAATTTAAGAAACCCAGAAACCTTTCGATGGGCTCCAATCCTCTTACGTACCTCAAAACTACTGATAACTGTTCTTCTTTGTAACATTTGGCTTCATCAACCATCAATGAATAAAACCCACACTCCCGCACTTCCTTTACAATTTCTTGAAGAGTTAGACCGGCTGCAACTTCTATTATTTCGTTCTGAACCATTGGGCTGCAGTAGTTAAGGCACTGCTAAAAATATTTTGCAAAAAAGTAATAATACTTCGCAAAAAGCTTACACAATTCAACAAAGTTTCCCCTATTCTAAGATTCAGAGCTCTCATCATGTCCTCTCAGTGGCATGCCTTGACAACTGAGATAGAAAACGATGTCAGCTACTTCTGTCAAGTAACGTTTTTTCTCTTCAATCTCTTCTTTACTCTGATTTACGACTCTCTCGTGTACAGTACCAGATGCGTTAGCCATTTGGTACCCCAGATACTTTTGATGACAATCCGAATGAGATCCTGATTTTTCGTGGTTTTCGATCGCATCTTTTAATTTTTTTCCATTTTCAAAACCCCGTTTTAATAAACTTTCCGTTTTGGTCTCGCACAACCCCGGTAAAGAAAAGTCTACACACAAAGCAGTATGCTCGATCTTTTTCCACGCTGTACTCTAACCAGTGGTGTTTTTCATAGTAAGCGTTGGAAAATGATCGGTTTCTGTCACCAAATAGTGTTTTCGGGAAATTAATTTTCAGTTGTTTCGGTCCAGTTTCCAGAGTACCAAGATCTGTCGGTTCAGATGCTCTTTCCTCGGTTACTTCCAATTTTTTCATCTGTGGGTTTCGTTGAAGTTTCAAACGTTGACGGTGCAGAGGAGGGGAATGTGCGGTCGTCTCTGGGAGGATCGATCATCTTCACGTTGATCATTTCTTGGAGGGGGAGAGAGTTTTCTTGAAAAATTATCGAATATCTGAAACTTTCTTCATCTTGCACCTAAAGAAAAAACAAAATAGAAGGGAAAAATCACAAGAATGCGCGAAACTTAATGAACTGCGCAACACTATAGTGCTTTCCACATTTAATTGTCAGTATGGGCTCTTATGGAGATTCATTTCCCATGTTAATCTCCATAAGGACGGAGGTGCGCTGTTGCCAAATGCATCATGAAAATTAATATTGCTCTCTGCACTGTATAAAAATGTGCCATAATGCATAAAGAGACGTTTCATTTCGTGGTCTCAATAGTTTTTCGAAAAAGTTTATAAAAAATATTTCCTTAAACTTCCCCTAGAAACGCGGTTCTTTTCACTTTATTTTCTTCACTCGATTGTCGGCAAACCGTTCCTCATGCTGGATTAAAACTTTTACATAAAGGTTCCTCATACTATTTTCTTCGTAACAGTGCATATGTTTTTTGTGGTTAATTGAGCTAAAATGTTGTTATACTGATGTAAATATCATGTACTTACTCCTGTGGCCACTCAAATCCAAGTCGATTTTTGGCCTCGCCGACAAGTTGTCTTCTGTCCTCCGCCATGTCAACCCCTCTCCCCCAAGTCTTCTCATGTCTTCAGCCACTTGGTCATTTCATCTTAGTCTTGGTCTTCCCAGTGGGCGCCTTCCTTCTGGTTAACCTCTCTACACTCTTCTTATCATTGCATCCTCCTCCCTTCTTCTTACATGACCGAGCCACCTAATTCTCCTACTTCTTATCACAGCCACAATACAATCTTCTGTACAGGTTCCTGAGCTCTCTGTTTTTCAGTATTCTCCATACCCCTTCTTCAAATGTTGGCCCATATATCCTTCTCAATATTTTATTTTAAAATGTTATTAACTTCTTCTGGGTCTGTTTTGTTAGGGTCCATACCTCTGCCCCATACAAGAAAACTAGCTGTATTATGACTGTGTATATTCTAATTTTTGTATTTCTTGAGAGGAGTTTACTCTTCAATAGTTTTTATAGGCTCCAGTAACATCTATTAGCTGCATTTAATCTCATATGTATCTCTGCTTTTATTTTATTTTGGCTGTTAATGGTAACTCCCAAATACATAAATTCTTCAGTCATTGTAAAGCTGTATCCCATAACGTCCAGCGTTGAATTATTGGTCTCTGCCACTCTTCCAATTTTCATATATTTTGTTTTTTCTTCATTTACCTGTAATCCTACTATTAATGCTTCTTCTAAGAATACTTGTGCTAGTGTTTCCAGGTCACTTTTACTATCTGCTATTAAGGCTACATCGTCAGCACATGCCAATATATTTATTTTTCATTCGATATTAGTCCCTCTTGGTATAGCTTCAGTTGCTTTCAAAGCTTTTTCTAGAGCCATGTTGCACAAAAGGGGGGACAATCCATCTCCTTGCATTACTCCTGTGGTGATATTGAAAGTGTCTATGTATTCTTTTTCTATTCTGACCTTTCCTTTCGAACCTTCAACACACATTTTTACAAGTCATATTATCTTTTCTGGAATGTTGTTCTGCCTAAGTGCATCCCATACCTTTGATCTAATTAAACTACCATAAGCTTTTTTAAAATCAATAAATAATATGTATAAATCTTAATTGTATTCCCAGTACTTCGAGGCCAGCTCTTTCATAACAAATACGTAAATATCATAAGGACAAAAAGTTGAATTTTGGTAAGGTAAAAAGTAGTCACCTGCTAACTTACGTATTTTACGTTGTAGGTCCATTAATGCTGGATATTAAATGTGAAGAAAAGTATAAAGTTGTTTTTAGTGAAAAAATCAATTCCGTATCTCAATCGTGAAGGGAGTTACAACGTTTTGATCTTAAGAAAAATGATTACGGGGCCGTCGAGGCGCGATGTTTGCTCAGTCTGCAAGTGAAGACAGGAGGCAATTAGCAACGGCAGCATCATATATCATATTCGAGGTGGTTTGTGACCTGACTAAATTGCTTCGAGAGGGAGGTAAGGGGGCCATTCAATGAGCGTGAGAGGTGGGGAGGGCTCTTTTTACTGTCTCACGAAGGGGAGTATGGGAATCGAAGATGATCTTGCGTAAGATTATCTTTACACATGAGATCATACTTGCATTACCATTTTAATAATAATCGTGTTTTTAGAACTGCAAGAATGTATTTTCTACGAGCTAGTGTGCTCCCGCTACCTCTCGACCTGAGTCTCGGAAGTTAAAAAAAAGTGAGGTAACATTTTCAGAACAACATATCCTCGGATTCCTTGTGACGAGCGAAATGCATTGTGATCATGAATTATAACACAACTAGGCAAATATCGCAACACGGATATGCAAAAGGGATTGTAAATCTGATTCACAAATAAATAACTCTAAGATTCACAACTGAATGCTCCACGAATTACTACGGCTTACGGCTATGGAGCTTATTCTATGCACGTCAGCGACGGACATTAGTTTTACTTGGTGAAATAAAGGGCGGGAAAGACTGGCCGATAAACGTAATGGTAGATAAATAACGAGAATTTCCTATCCCAGTTTCTCCCTGACTGATACGATAACCCCCTGATTTTTCCAGAAATTCGAAATTCCCTGATAATTCCAGGTTTTCCCAGACGATCGCCACCCTGAGTTAAGTGCATCAATGCACTTAACTCAGGAAATTTCGAATGAGAAATAGACACGCAGCGGTCAGCTGTTATTAGCGTTGCGCGACTGGAGGTTTAGTAGCATACAGATAGATTGGTCACCGCGGTGGCACGGCATTACGTTTAAAGCGTAAAGCGAGGAAAATTACATGAATGCACATTTCCACAAAGATACACGAAGGACAAAGAACATGCTTTCGAAACGGCAACGACATGCCAATAATACGAAAGGCAATAAGAAAATTGGAAGCGAACAAAACCATAGCCGTGTCAATCCCACTGATTGAAAACAAGAAATAAAGAACCTTACCTGCAGAATGAAACGCTCACATCTTCCCGATTCCCTGTCACAAGACGCCGGCGTCAGTTCATTTGGAAACTTACCTTTTCACTCCACGCGTTATCACGTAATCCGCAAGATGCACCGGTTTGCTGTCACTGGGAGCGCCGCGGGAACCACACTTAATAACTTAACATCACACTCACCACAGCAGTATACTCGACAATGAATAAAACAGTGGTTGAAGAAAAAACTGGCCTGCTGGCGCCAGCACTCTTGCACAGCGCGACGTACGACGCGCGGCTTGTCTGTCAATGTAAACAGTCCTGTCGATGCCTGTTGAGGCGGGCGAGCTCTCGCGGCGGGTGGAAGGGTGAGGTGAGGTGGCAAGGGAGGGGGTAAGAAACAGCCAGGCAAGCGCGCTGGCGGGCAGAGACTAATTAAAGGTCCTACATAGGGTAATACAGAATGTACCTCTGCAGAGACGAGTGCCGAGCACCTCAGCTACACCGCTGGAACCAGACGAACAAAGCAGTAGTGCCTGTACGCGGTGCACTTATTCAAACTTCGCAATGCTGTCCCGGTTGCTTCAGTGTAAATTGTAGCTTACCTTTGGCCAAAATACAGACCCTGCCCCAAAATATAGACCGATTTGGGCCAAAATTTGAAACATCGACCAATATAGACCAGAAACATATCGACATTCTATATTCTCTATACACCAAATGGGATGCCTGGTTTCCCGTGATCTTGAAATCCAATTTCCTACACGGGGTTTAAATATTTTGGTTTTCACTAGAATGCCACAATCACTCGCTGGAAATCTTTCTATTAATACATTCGCTGAATTCGAATTTTTCTTGACAAATGTATTCAAATCAATTCATACTAAGATTTCATACGAAAATAGCGAGAGCAAAAGTAATAACTATCCCTGCAAACACCTAGCTAATAAAATAAACCATGATGGACGATAGGTTCACTTCGAAACATATATATCGTTACGATATTAGAATACACCTGACCACCATTATATATAAATACACGAGTCTAATATAAAGGTGTGAGGTTTTACTTTACATCAATTCATCAACACCACCTCGTATTTATCGTACTATATACACTTCTGTCGCTCCTCGTCGACATATAAATTTGTTTTCACCACGTCCATCTTGTATTTTTAACCTTCTTCTTTACCTTCTTTACTTACTTGCGTTCACACGAGCCACAAATTCAGGTAACCTGCGCCAAATCTAGCAACTCAATGCTGGTAAAATCAGTTTACCAGCGTTTCTCCAACTTGCGTTCATACGATGAACTTGATACTCAAGTTACTAGCATATACGGGTTACTGGCTTTCTAACCTAGTAGTGTGAACGGGGCAAAAGGGACCGCGCCGCTGTGCTGTGGCTCGGCCGCAGGCGCGCGGTTGCCAGCGCTGTGTGAAGCGTGGCCGCCACAATTTCGATTTGCCAAATTTTTCTGGGGGGGCCACGAGCTTTCTGGGGGGACCCCCCCGGGACCCCCTAGCTACGCCCATGAGTGTAGGAAAAGGCTGATTTACACGTTGCCAGTCGGCGTGCCAGTTAAGGTATCCAGTCACTGGATGCCAACGACTAGCACTGTGTAAACGCCTCACGCCAGGAACTGGAGAAGCCAGCAAGCCAAGGACGCGCCAGCAGCTGGCAGTTCCAGCAGAACAAATATTTTTGTTTTACTGGCGCGCCAGCTTCCCCCTCCGCCGCGCAACCTCAGTGGCGCCAGCCGACAGGCACTGTGTAAACGGCAACAGTCGCCCGCCAGTCACTGGAACTTGTTCCAGTAGCTGGCAACGTGTAAACAGGGTAGCGCTAGTAAGCTGGCATTCCAGTCGCCGCTTGCCGGTGACCTTCCAGTCAATATCCAAACTGGCATGCCAGCCACTGGCATCGTGTAAATCAGCCAAGGGAGGAGGGAATTTGTAAGTTTTGCATGAGTTTATGGGTTGGCAGGCATTACGTGCACGCGCGTGCATGATTATGTGAATATTATGTCAGCTACATATTTACTCTAAACTATGCCTGCATATTTTTATTATACTAATGACAATTTATTAAATATGGGTTTGTTAACACCCCTCCGCCAATTCTCTCCGCGATCTGGTGACGTCTGTTTACGGTCGAGGGGATGCCAGATTGGGAACGAAGCAGCAGCATTCATCGAATTGTGTGAGCGTAGGTGTGCTTCCCTTTATTCTCCCACACCCGTCGCGACGCGTAGCCCTGCACTTGTGCTCACGCCAACTACCACGGCCACTATAATCTCAGATGATCTTCTTTGCCTGCATCCCTCTTTCATTGGGGCAAATTAATTGCTACGGGCTACGATACTTTTACATTGGTCCTCAGAAAATGTGTAACAGTTACTCAACCTAACACACCGAGTTCACGACAACTGAGTCAATAGGGGCCGAAGTACTATATATGAAGATGAAATTAGAGAGACGACACGCCACTTTAAGAAGTCAGATTACATTTTGCGATCCAGTGGAAACGTTTAGAAATTGGATGTTCTTTGAAAATCATATTGTGCTACTAAAATCCAAAAAGTGCTGTATCTCACTATTAGTGCAGGGCCGTCGTTAGGGATTGAGGGGCCCTGTGCAAACGAAAGTCGGATGCCTCCTAATTTCGCTTCCATGGTCAATTTTTTTCAAAACTTTTCATTTTTTTACAATATGGTACAATTTTTTTCAAACATATATCAAAGAAAGAAGGAAATGATCCGACAAACTGGCTTATGATTTCAAGAAACTTACGCATATATTTACCTAGTTTAATGAGGTAACCCTACTGAAATTTGATGACATTTATACAGATATATTAAAAAGTAAAAAAAAACAAACTTTTTACATTAAGTTAACCTTGACGATATTTCACAAATAAAATTACAAAGATGTACGAATGGTGCACCTAATGAAAAATTCGTGAAAAATATACTTTCTTGGCTTTCATTTGATCTCATATGTCATTTTAGTCTTAAGTTATCAGCTAAATTTTTACGTACAGATATGGGTGAAGTGGATACGTAACTTTCTAAGTGATCGCAAGCAAAAAGTAGTTATTGACGGATGAAACTACTAACTAGTGCATGGTACCAGTATGATTGGCGGTATTAGCTCTGATATGGTAAGAGTGACATCCGGCGTTGCACAAGGAAGCGTGATCGGCCCCCTTTTATTCATGATTTATATAAATTACATAAGCTCCCACGTTAGCAGTAACCTTAGATAATTTGCAGACGATGCGGTCATCTACCGCGAAATCAGCGAAGATTCGGACTTAAAAGTTTCATCATCGGACCTTAACAACAAAAGCTCGTGGTGGCAGGAGTGCAGGGGGCTTGAATTGAATCTTAGTAAATGCACTGCGGTGTACTTCTTGCGGAAGTCAACACACCAACGCCATGTCTACACTGTGGGTGAAGTAAACATAAATTTGTCAGATGAAGTAAAATATCTGGGAATTACCTCAACTTCAAACCTATGAACCCACAATTAAATTTACCTGGAGAACACACAAATTAAACATTTGCGGCACATCCTTAAAGAAACTAGGATTTATCAAGCGTATAGTCAGAGGGTCCTGGGATGAAAAAGTGAAAGAGAGGAGTGCTACTTCTCTCTGGTTAGCCCACACCTCGAATACGCCGCGAGCATTTGGGACCCTTTGGGACAGAAAGATTTAATTCGAAAAATAAATGAAGTACAAAGGAAAGCTGTGCGCTTCGTTAAAAAATGCTAAGAGCGAACAAATAGTGTTTCACAGTTTTTAGAGGGATTAGGTTGGGAACCACTAGGGACTCGGAGGCTACACGCTAGGCTTAGATTGCTTAGATTGCTTAGGACAGAAAGATTTAATTCGAAAAATAAATGAAGTACAAAGGAAAGCTGTGCGCTTCGTTAAAAAATGCTACGAGCGAACAAATAGTGTTTCACAGTTTTTTGAGGGATTAGGTTGGGAACCACTAGGGACTCGGAGGCTACACGCTAGGCTTAGATTGCTTGAGGAATTCCGAATGAATGGGTGTGTTTTAGTGTGACACGGAGAATACCATTTTGACGCCGCACTACATCTCTAGGACTAACAGGAAAGATAAAATAAGAGAGATAGGCACATTGCCGAACAGATGGCTACAAAAATTCGTTCTTCCCACGCACAATTAAGACCATAATAAAAACTGAGATTCACTGAAAACACTGCCGAAATACACTTCACCTTTTCACCCACCTATTATAACATTCTCCTTTACACACCTTTACGCGGTTTCTGTTGTCCTAACACCCCCTGCCACATGCCCATGTGGCGGCTCGCAGTGTAGTATTTAGACGTAGATGATTGCAAGATCTTTTAGGCGGTCTTTGGTCATAGTACAATCTTGGGACATGGGATCTCAAATTTGTCTTTTTTAATTTAATAAAAGTTGAGAAGCTTCCCTCAGTAGGCACTTGCAACACTTACGGGAAACGTTAAAATGATCCGCAATGCAAGTGCAAGTATTACGTAAAGATTCATTTTTTAAGGCATGTGATAAAGCTTCACCATAGAGTAAATATTCACCATAGAGTATATGCTTACTCTATGGCTTCACTTATAGATTTCTCTTCTGGCTGATAGCTTTTCTGACACTAAGCATTTCAATATTTTTAACTTATCTAATAGCTCTTTCCCACCAATGTCTCTAGAATCTCTGAAGGTTAACATTTTCTCAAAAGTTTTCAGGTACTCAACAATTCATTGTCATTTCAAGACTTAAATGTTTTGTCAAACAAAAATTTAAAAAAATATATATTATCTCTGAAACTGCTCCAAACTTTCATTGAATGATGTAATAGGTTGGCCTACTGAAGTGGATATTAAAGAACTTAAATTCAAGTTATCTTCTGGAGAAATTTCTTATACGCCATAATGACGTTCATTTTCATAGACTTTCCTTTTTCTAGCAAGCCTTACTTTTGTGAAATCTGTAGAGGTATGCAATATGCTTCTACGTTACGTTTCCCGTTAAAGACTTAAAAAGTGCTGAGTCCCAGCTACTCCAGTTGGCTTCTTTCTGACACGGTGCAGTGGGAAAGATCCAAAAAGTACGGCTGTACAAAATCGCCAGGATCGGGCGCAACTGCGCGTTTAAACGCTTGTCTCCTCCCCGCGCCCTTCCGAAGAAGGTAAGAAAAACCCGGCAGGGCCCCCCAAAACAGGCGCCTGGGTCCAGTGCAGCGGCACTAGCCGTCGCATTACCCTAGGGGCCTATTAGTCCTATATTGTCCTAGATTAATCAATAACTTTTTTCCTGAACAAGGAATGTTTTGAACTTTACAGGAAAAACAAGAATGTGCACATCAGGAAGGAACACAATGTGCGCATGCGCATTGTTCAGTATAACTTGGAATTGTAATTTCTTGGCGGAAATCTGAATAGCATTTTGTGAAAAGAATAACTAGTGTAGTTTCAATCCTTAAGCTACTGCAGGGACTGCTTTTAGGAGAACATTTCTTGCAAACGGCTTTCAGAGGCTTGTTGCATTCCATTTGTGCGCAGTAGTAAAATTATGCATGATATTGGCCGTGATTGCTGAGAACGTAAAGGTCTGTGTTTGAATGTAATGTCATAGATACAGTGGACTGTGGTAGACTAGTGGAGCCTAGACAGTGTTGTCATGGATATTACTCACCTTACGAAACGGTTCTGGATATCTTGCAATTAGAGGTTGAGCGTGTGATACCATATCGCCAGCAAATAAATCGAAGATGGGTTAAAAATAAAAAGTTGATGTGGTCAGTGACTCTTTTGTGCCCCAAGATATGAATCAAGACTTTTATTGGAATGACTTCCGAGCCACTAACCATGCGCATACTTCGAAGCGGCGTATTTATGGGGGGTGTGGCGTCGGACGGGGTGTACAAATTAGAAACACCTAGTTTCTGTTTTCTTGAATCTAAACTTCTTTTTACTCATGCAGAGCAGCTTCCAGACCTGCTCTCCTCCTCACTTAACAACTCATCCTCTCTCCAATACAAAACCTTCGCAACTTAATCATTTTATCAATCAAACATGTGAACACTAGAATAAATTAAAACATTTAAACAAAAACTATACCAAATTAAACAAATCAAAACTAAATACTCAGGTACGGTTCAAACTCTACAGTTTTCCTCCAACCTTCGAAGAATTTTGTTGAGGGATGTTACAAATATTACATCCCTGGGCAAAATATGGCTGCAAACTTTTGGGAGTAGGTACCTCTTGCCGAACGGCGCTACATCCTGAACACCGCTCTTACCCCCAATTACTACATGTCGCGGTCGAATCTACCTTTTTTCCTTGACTTACTCTCAAGTATTTTTCCTTTCCTTAGCTCATCTGCTACTTCCCACCCGTCACCGTCTTGTTCCTGCTTTCTAACCTTGCAAACATTTTCTTTCTTACCTTTCCTAGACTTTTCTTCATCTTTTTTTTCACTCCTTGTTTAACGAATTCTCTCTTGTCTCCTACCTGACATTCCTTCCTTGCTAGTTCTTTGATTTCATCCGTAAACTTATCATATTCTCTTTTATCATCTTCCATGCTTTATGCCTCCACTACTCCACCTTCTTTCAGTTTCTCAGTGACTTTGCCATCCAGCAAAACTTGGTCTTTTTCCTGAGGTACAGAGCCCTCTTGTCTCTCAAGCTCTTCTTTATTTTCATCCTTAACTTCTTCAGGAATGTCCCTTTTCTCTATTTCTTTCCCCAATTTACCATCCCTTTTATGTTCTTTTTCTTTGTACTCTGTCCATTCTGTCTCTCGACTCCTTTCTTTGCTCACTGCCATCGCCTTCTCATCAAGCCTCATGTCTTCCCTGTCTCTAGGTCCAGCATCTTAATCAGATATTTACCTGTTTGAAGTCTTAGCTTGAAGCTGTCGATACCTTTCTTCCAGTGCTTTTATCTTATCTTACTGTTATTGGATTGTGTTCTCCTGCTCTTCATTTTCCTTCGAAATTTTAGGCAATCTTTATTCCTCTTGCTCTCTGCTTCTTTCAATAAATGACAGCCTTTGTTGAAGCCCAGTAATTCTTTCATTAAGTGTGGAAATGTTAATCAGCTGATCACACTGATCTCTGGAAAACAGTCATTCTTTATTTTTCTTTGCTGCTCCGGTCTTCACCACATTTCTCCAATGCCTCTTTCATTGTTTTGCTCTGCATATTTCGATTAGCCCCGCGGTTGCATTTCCCAAAATGTATATACCATGATCCAATTCATTTGGCACAACCGCAGCTTTCCCAAATACTCTGCCAAATGTGCCAATTACTTGTACTTATGCAATGAGAAAATATCGATCGTGTACCTATAAAGCTTGTACTCGCACTGTTTCTCCCATATACGTGTGCGAGGCCGCATATTTCTGGGTCACCATGTCGATTGTTGCGCCTGTATCACGTAATATCTTCATTGGATAGCCATTTATCATTCCATCACTCAGATATTTCCCAAATATATGTTGGACCAAATTTCCCAAATATGTGTGGGTGGGGAACCAACGGGACCCCCCCAGAAGAAACTTGGTTAAGGGTACCAACATTAAGATATAAATTAATTAGCTAACGAAATATCTTTAAATGCTTCAAAAAAAGCTCGGAAATGCAGTTTTATCGTTATAATTTTCAAATATTCTACGGGATAGGTCCCCGATTAGGCTAGGCCCAGACTCCAGGTACTAAACATATTAAAAATATTCTGGACACCCCGCAGAGCCAAATTCTAGATACGCCACTGAGTGAGATACGGCCCTTGGATTGCCGATTTCTAGTGTAATTTCTGGTAGTGCCTTCCTCCAGGCATACTCTTAATCCAAAGAAATATTGCGTGCTTTTAAGACCATATTCCAAGTCTCAAAAAATTACGCATGATCTCTAGCTAAATCAGTTGAAGTTAATGCAAAATAGTGAGTACAAAATTAAGTCTATACTAATGCTACAATTCTGCATTCACTAAGGACTTAATAATGAAAGCATTATTCAGCTCCTCAAAAAGACTAAAGTTAAACCTCATTGGCACCTCATTTTATGAAGGACCAGTAAAATATGGATGCAAATCGACCCGGTATGATGTGATTTATTTTTTCGCAGATATTACATTTACATTAAAGTAACCTACCGCTTAAAGATAGGTTTAATTGAAAGTCAGAGAAAATCCTCTAGATTATTACACTTTCAGGGCCCTATCTGCTTTTAGTATTTCTTTCTTCATCTCAGCGTAAGTCCTACCTTTCTTCGTCCCGTCCATAAAACCTATTCTCTTTCTTCCCCTTCCCCGCTTGCCCAACATCCTACCCTCTATCACGGCCTTCAGCAAACCATCATCCCTCATTACCCCCTCCAGCCACCTTCCCTGTCTTCCCCTAAATCTCATCCACAAGTTTCCTCTCCTCACCCACCATGTCAAGCACTTCCTCATTTGTCTTCCTTTCCGTCCAACGCATGATGTTCTACATCCTCCTCCACACCTAATACCGTCTTTACCATAAGGGCGCACGGGGCCCAAGCCAGTAAGCCCCCGACCTCACGGGGGCCCCGAAATGCCGATATATTTCCTTAGACAAAAAAAAAGAGCTCAATTTTTTTCGGTTTTCAAGTAAATATCTATTAAAATTACAGTCATACTTTCAATTTTTTCCAGAGAGTAAACAGTGAACATGTTAACAAAAATGAATACGTATTATTTGCTATTTGGTGAAACTGATTAACTGCGCCATAAGCATAATAAATATGAAATCATAACAGAAAAATATTTTTTCTTGTCATTCCCTTTTTTTACTTTCCATCGGGGCCCCAAATGTTTGTGTGCCCAGGGGTCCCGGCATGTCCTAAGACAGCCCTGTCCACACCCACATCTCGAAAGCCTTCAGCCTACTTTCGTCTTCCTTTATCTGAGTCCAAGTTTCTGCCCCATACAACGCTACTCTCGATATATCAAGCTTTCCACCAGAAGTCTCTTCTTAATATCGTTACCAAAATTCCCCGTGTCGTCCAGTGGTGGAATCACTGGGGTGGATGGGGGTAAAAGATGGAAATCCCCCTCCCCAAGAGGTCAGGCGAGCAAAAAAAATAAGCATACCCAGTGGGGAATTAATTGTCCAAAAGATGTTCAAAGAACGTTCAGTGAAGACTGTTTAAACGTTCAAAGATCATTCAAGAAGGACATTCAATGAACGTTCAAATGGCACTCACAGATAGTGCAAAGAACATTCATTGGATTACTTCATAGAATGTTCAAAGAATGTTAAACGTAGATGAATTGCGGCTGAACTGTTTTTGAATTAATAACATATGAACCATGAAGGAATGTTTAAAAAAATAGTTCTCGAGAAATGATTCTCAATTCATATCGTATTACCTGACTCCCCTGCTCTCTCAATTAAAAGAAATATAATTTGCTATTAATTACTTAGTTAGTTATTTGGCATTAATTAATTGAAACCTATAATGCCACATAGTACGAATATAAATACAATATTACTGTGTATAAACAAGATTTTGAACTTGACATGGTTTGTTTGAAAGGTTTAAAGATGTTCTTTAAATGTTCAAACAAGAAGCATTTTTGAATAATACTTCGTGGACTGGAAATGAACGATCTATGAACTGTCTCAATTGAATAGTTCATACTTGAACATTCAATGAACGATCTATGAACAGTCTCAAATGAATAGTCCACACTAGAACATTCAATGAACGATCTATGGTTGTATGCTCAGGATAAATTAGTGGTGCGGACTACTTTTGAATTAGTTCATGAATGTCTTCTGCATGGTCTCTCCCCACTGGGTAGGGTTTGATAGTAAGCTTCATTGTACCAATACGTCAATAGCATTGAAAAGCTAGAAAAAATAACATGCCTCTCTCTCTCTCTCCAACGTGCTACATCTGTGTTTTTCAGTATTGAGTTACTTGAGGCAATTCGAGTTGGGCAGCGGAAGACCAGAATCCGACGGAGAGGAGATGAGTCACAACTGAGGCTTCGTCTATCCATCCCACTTTTGTCTTACCTACGCCTCTTGCAAAGCTGCTTCCCACATCCCCTAAAAAGTAAGGGATCTCTGGCCGGTGTCGGTCACATTGTCTCTAACAGCCTCAGATCCTGACCCCTTAAAAATTAAGGGCTCATTTCCCTTGCAGCTGGCACGGGCACTTCATATTTACATATTTTAAAAAGTGTTTTAGTTGCTGACTGACTGGTAAGCGTTTGGGCGCTAATGCGGTCTCATTCGCTCTTTGCCATATCGCATAGATGCAATCGTGTTTCTTGAGTGTGTCACTTTCTTTCAGTGGCGGATACAGAAAAAAATCAAGGGGGGGGCGTAAGTTATCGCGACGATTTTAGCTTTCCAACTGGCTGTCTGGCAGCGACTCTGCTTCCCTTATATGTGTAGATCGGTTGTTTCGAGAACATTCGGTGCCAGAATGTTCGCTTCCAGACTTTTAAGGAGTGTGAACAAATACAAACAGTAGAATATTCGCGACTTTTCTCGAACAAATGCCAAACAGAATAACGTATCGAGATCACTAGACTTTTCTCGTAGGTTAGCTATCTACGTGCCAGACAGAAACGTATAAAATACGATGACGCGGACGCGCGCGCGTGCTACATAAGAAAGTACAACTACTCGATAACTCGACTCAGAGTCGACTGACGAAAGACACGAACGAATAGCGTGCGGGCTGACTGGCGGGGGCGGCGCGGGCGGCAATGTGGGCGGCCCCGCAAGGGGGGGCGCGCGCCCCCCGCGCCCCCATATGTATCCGCCACTGCTTTCTTTGGTCCCATTGACGTCTCTTTCGGCTTCTCGTCTCGGGTGTTAACTTAAACGCGTCTTTTTTCTGCTTGGACAGATTAATTACGTTCGTTTCAACAAACTCATAAACTATCTAAGGTTCCTAGAATTTGTATGATTCGCTGTCGTTAGAAAATTTTCCGTTGTTTCGGGCGTGCCTTCGTGGAATGTGCTTAGCATTATAAATATGATAAGTGTAACTTAGTTCTTCCACATAGATTTGTTAAAACAAGACGACCTAGGTTTCGACGGAGCTCGTCATCATCAGGGTCGTCACCCAGGGTCGTCTTGTTTTAACAAATCTATGTGGAAGAACTAAGTTAAACTTATCATTTAAAAGTCATTAGAAAAACTCCCGCTTACTAAATCCCAGTAAGTAAGACTAGGGTTGCCATATTTTAAAATGAAAAAACGGGGGGATTACCATATTTTACAATGAAAAACCAGGAGATTATCACTAAAAGTTCTAGTCCATCTTCTTTAATTTGCATTTCGGCGCTGAGTACGCGTTTTTGTGTTTATTATCTACATATCGAATTTAAGTTGCATTCTTGTGGGAGCACGTGGTGTATATTCCAAACAATAAAGGCCAACTAGTCCGCATGTTTGAAGCGAGTTATTGAGCATTGTTTAATGGGAGCGGAGTGATAAAAAAAAATTATTTGTGAATAGTGGATAAGACCATAGAGTAAGTACGTAGCGACCCTTTGTTCTTCAGAATATATTTTCAGGCTTGTGGAACAAGCAAATTCATAATTTGTCAGAATTTCTTCCAACGCCATCTGCGCCATCTACGATATCCCTCCCGAATTACATCAAAAATATATACGAATTTTACGCGTGTGGTGATCCCTCTATAATATACTTACTCTATGATAAGACGTTCAGACGGCTTGAGAGATTGTTCGGCGAACAGCATTAATTACTGATTTAATATTTATGATTGTAGATTTATGATTGTATGGGTGGTTTAATGTAAACTCAATGCAGGCTAAAATTTACAATTACGTCAGATTAAACAACCCGAAGTTTCGAGTTAAACCTCAATCAATCTTTTAATTTACCATATTTTGGTGTAGGTACGAAGATAAGGGGCATCGTCTCATTTTTTTATAAATATTACACGATGAAAGAAAAGTTTCTACCGTTCTACTACCGGGGCTGAGCAGCGATCATAAAAACCCTGGGGGGTTTCCCTGTTTGCTAGACATTTTATCGGGGGCTGAGAAAGGAGATTAAAAACCGGGTGGTACCCGACTAAACCGGGTGATTTGGCAACCCTAAATAAGACGCAATACAATATTTCGATAGTAAAAATTCTAATAATGTTGATCTTAATATGTTCCTTAAAATTATCGACAACAAAGTTATTCCCGCAAAAATTCAGTTCTGAACGTCGGGGCGTGACTTTAACTTGTAAACTTCTCGTGGAATACGCGCATGTTGTCAAAATATCAACCAGAGTCAGTAAAATGTTTTATTGGTTGAAATTTCGAAAGGAATTTCTTCCTCATGCCATCCGAAATCAGCTCATTTCTGCTCTCTCTCTCAATGTTTTATTATTGTTATAAAGTTAATTTAATTTGAAAAATACTTTAATCCATGCGTTCGTTGTTTTCTTGAACTTCTTAAATTTGATTGCGTTTCGTCATATTCACACGACAAGAACGCCTGTTCTTTCCGACGCAGTGTTTTGGAAATTCTTTTTCGGCGGTGCCTTATCGTCCCCTTTTGGGTAATTAAGTATCACAACGACCAAAAAAATACCGATATCACCCTTGACTTCTTCGATCTCGACATATTTCGTTTTAACACATTGTTGCCCATGCCAATTGTTTTGCAAAATATGCATCCGTTGCCAAAGTTACGGGAGTATGAACAATTGAGCTCTTCGTAAATTAATGTTTGAGTTTTTCTCGATATCTCCGGACGTATTATACTTCTTTTACAGCAAAAATGCTCTTTAGAAAGAATAAGCAACGGCGCTTGACATTATGATATTACTAATTAAAAATTTTGCAATGTAGTGCATATTATTTTTATTTTGAAAGATTCTAACCCGTTTTTCTGTAAAAATGTACCCCTTCTATCTCGCTAGTATTTTTTATTTAGTAGCTAGATACCTTAGCTAACCATCCTTGAAGTTTTGCTTTGGTATTTTTTCTTTTGAGAGATAAATTAATTTTATGTGTCGACATGCTCTCGCTAAATACGTCGAAGGTGGTCGGTCGGTCATCAAGGCTTTTACGCCAAAGTCTGGGACGGTGGATTTATATATATATATATATATATATATATATATCGGCATGCGAAAACAACACCACTCATGTGGCCAGTTGAATTTTGGGGGCTGATTAAAACAAAGAATTATAAAGTACCATATCGCAATAATGCTGTTGTGGCGATGTCTCCATCTCGAGGAATCACAAAATTTGCTCTCGCGATTTGGATCCTGGACCGCTCGAAACCACGTCATTGTTAAACCTATTATTTTACGTTTAATATATCTACGAACAAATTAATCTCATCATACCTGGTCAATTTGCCTACATATTTTTCAGGTCCCTCGTTAAACGAGGTGCCGAAGAGGTTTACTGAAATTCCTTCTGAGGAGTTGAAAAATGATTTCATAATAATATCCTGTAAATGCGACATCGTTGCACCAATTGACCTAGGTAATTGTTATACTAACCATTGTCTAAAAACTTTAACTGGTTTAGCTAGCAGCAAAGTATTATTTTTTATATTTGGAACATAGCCTTAAAGGAACACAAGCGGCTTGATTCAGAATCCGGACTTGAGATATAATGAGGTGTGGAATCGTGGAATAGCGCGCCCCGATTCAGAATAAGCCTCAAGATATCTTTCGAATAGGAGAGTATGCTCGGAGGGAGATACTATCAGAAATAACATGAGAAATAGGCGATTCAACGGCATTCCCCACTTGAAGTATGTATCTAACACATGCGCATGAATACATACTCAGTGGCTGGGCTGTTGTTCCAATGAAAGCCTTTATTCATATCTTGGAGCACAAACAGTCATTTCTATTTGTAAGATATCCAGAACCGTTTCATAAGAAGAGTAGTATCCATGACAACAGTGTCTAGGTTACACTAGTTTACCGGAGTCCACTTGGTCATTACATTTAAACATGGCCCTTTATTTGTGTGTTTTGCGGAAAAGTTCTCAGTACTCACTGCGAATTTCATGCGAGACTTTATTAAAGCGTACAAAATCGAATGCAACACGACCGTTTGGAAGCCGCTTGCAAAAAGTGTTCCGCTTTCAGAAGTCCCTTCATTAACTTCAGGATTCAAATTTTCACCAAATCCTATTCAGATTGTCTGCAATAAATTGCAATTCCAAGTTGTACTGAATATATTAATGCTGACCTACACGCATTGTGGGCCTGCCTGAGAATCGTATTTACGAATTCAGGAGATCAAAAGTCGTCAAATTTTTTAGACCTACCTTTTAGTTTGGATGCCTCTCATTCAAGTTGTTAAGTATTTCTTGTAAGTTTGCGAAGCAAAGTCTCTTTCATTGGTTGATAGTTATTTCCCCCACACACTTTTCTACGCGGGGTATTTCTCCGATGGCAACTGAATTTTATATCGAAAAGCCCTTATTATTTTTATAACTGATTCACCAGAAAGCGTTTAACCTTGGTTTCCCTGTAAAGTGTAAAACATTCCTTGTTCAGGTAAAATGTTCTTGGTTTTCGCAGCGAAATAGGGAGAGCGAACTCTTTTTGGATTATAACCAGGGATGTGACCCGAAAAGGCACTTTACGTTTCGTGCCGTACCTGGGAGGAACCCGAACTCGGAGTCCGAGCCTCGGCGTTGAAGGAGACCCAACCCTTCACCGCGAGTGGTTTATGGCACCAACTGACCAGTCACACTATAGTTTATAACTTCTTAAAGAAACATAAATCGCACAATTATGTTCACCTTTGTGTTGTACTAGTCACGCTGATGAAAATGGTTTTTTCATCGCAGTCTTACGATAGATATTAAACATTTTACGTTAATTATTGTACATACATTAAACTGGCTTGGTTTACTAATGCACGTAAAATGGTTAACATCTACCGCATAACTGAAATTAAAAAACTATTTTCATCAACGTGAATAAGACAACACAAAGACGAACATAATTTTGCAATTTATGTTTAACTTTTAAGAGTTATAAACTATAGTGTGACTGGTCAGTTGGTGCTATGAACCACATCTCCTTCAAAGCCGTGGCTCTGACTCCGAGTTCGGGTGCCTCCCAGGTACGGCACGAAACGTAAAGTGCCTTTTCGGATCACATCCCTGATTATAACTGTACATACAACATGCTTTTCGAAGAAAATCCAATTTCTAAACTTTTTGAACTACATCGTAAAACGGAATTAATATTCCCTCAAGCTGGTAACATCTCGGTGGTTCTTCGGGAAACCCGACCAATGTTGCCACACGCCTGGAAAGCCTTAATAGATCTTTTATGGTAACATCTTCTCCCTAACTTCATCTTTGTATACTTTGGCCGTTTTTGAATCTGTGGTCATGAAATCGGTGTGTGTTAGGTTAACTTTTCCTCATTTTCCGAGAACTGATGTAAATGTAGGTAACGTAGCCCGTAGCAAGTCAAGTTGCAATTCAACGAAAGAGCTAGATGCAGGCATAGAAGGAAGATATTTTATAGTAGTGACCCTGGCAATTGGTGTAAGGAACCATGGGGTGACGGGTACGGGAGAATAAATAGAGGCGCAGACGGATAAACCGTTGGAATTTGCTTTCTTTCCATTCCGGGGTTCCCTCTACCATATACAGTTAGGTATCACCAGATCGCGGATGGAGTTGAAGTAGAGGAGTTAACAAACCCATAGTTAATGATTTGAAATAAATTGTCAATTAGCACAGTAAAAATATACAGGCATAGTTAACAGTAAATATAAGATGTAGCTGACATAAGATTCACATTTAAGCACCCATGGGGCGCAAGAACGTTCCTGCACGCAAGCACACCCATACATACTATTCTCGTACAAATCTTACAAATTTCTCCCCTCCCCCCACTGCCCCCTCCCCCCAAAGATTGCTCCTTGGATCCGCCCCTGCTGGCAGCTAAACAAAGAATTGATCTAAGCTGCAGGCAGTGTTGTTAAACGTTTTACCAATTTTAAAGTAAAAATCTTAACGAAAAGAATAATAACGTCGAATTACTTCACGGATTCCCACGATAGTTATACAAACATCTCGTTGCTAGGAGCAGCAGAGTAGCGAGAAATATATTCTGGTGTGTGGTGGCTCGTCACCTTGATATTGCTTCGCACAATGCTTACAAAAATAAGTATCGGAATTGCAACTGCCGATTGATTCGTTAACACACCTCGCAATTTTATCCGGAATCTCAAACCCAATGAAAAAGATTTGATCTACCCCACCATTTTGGATATTTGATTGTTCACGCTAAAATTTTATCCAAATTAAGTAAAGAACTTCCGTTACTGTCAGAATTCGAACCCGTGCTCTCCGGAGGGGAAGCCAGTACTTTATACGTATAAACGTTCCTAGACTGCGTCATGCAATCATGTCCCTCAACTACGAACCACAACCCGCTTTCCGCGCCTGATTCCCGCATCCAGTGTCCCACATATCTTAAGTTTCCCGCGCCCGTAGATAATGTGTTTCATTCACACGCTAACATAATTCGCGTCCCGCACACATCTCGAGTATCCGCATATCTCCTCTTCCCCATCTGTGCCGCCATCTGTATATCCCACTTCTTCTTCCGAAGAACGACTCGCACGCATTTGCGCCGCAAAAGCGCTTTTGCGGCGCTCCTGACGCGCTTGTGCAGCACTGCTGACACCAGTTTGCAGCGCATCCGACATTCAAAAAAAGTAAGTTTAGGAGTACTAGACGCGCTGCAGCAGCGCCTTCGCGGTAGCTGCAGCGCATCAGATGCGCATCTGCAGCATTTTGTGTTTACTGGGATTCTTCGATCGATATAATGGCCGCTTCGGCACTACTTTGGCGCCGAAGCCGAGCGTAATCACAGGTCAATACCAATACGTAATAAATAATAAACGTAATATAAACATAATAAAGCGTAAAAGACCGTAGCTGTTAGGGTACGAAAACCGGACCACCAGCCTCCACGTGGCGTACCTGGTAACAGCTCTTGCCGGCTAATGGTGGACGTCTGCGTGTGGGGCTAACCACCCCACACGCAGTAGTACTGGTTCCAAAAAGGAATAAAGAAAAAGCCACCCACAACCGGCCCCTCTCGGATGGGGGCCCTAGTACAGTTGGGTGTGGCAATAAAAATTCACCACCTTAGAAGGGAGCCTGGATGCAGTGGACTGTAGCCCTAAGGGGCGACCTCCTCGCATGCCATGCTGCCAGCGAGCCCGAACGCAGGGGGTATATGGCAAGGATGCACTCTTTGTGGTGTGAGATGCATCCAGAACACGACCACCTATCGCAGCAGAATCTGCGCGATTATGTCAAACACCTGCGGAAAAAGGAAACTCTCCACCAACCGCCAGTTCAGAGGAACACACCACCGGCCAGACCACCCTCCCCGACACAGGCATCCTCTCAACCGCCTGAGGCGAGAACGACATTCGTGTCTGTCTCTCGGCCAAATGGGGAAGAAGCCGGTCAGGCCGTCTCTGAATTACGAACGCGGTTGTTAAGCACCATTACTGTGATGAAGGACATCCTAGGGTGCTTGCTAGAGAGACATCCACCGGAAGATCTCTCTGCGGGGTAACCACCTGCCCCAGTTGAATGGTCTTATCGACGAAATCCTAACGTATACGTCGGACCTTTGGACGGTAAATTACGTGGTCTATGCTGCTGCCAAAATTATGGCTCACTCCCAAAAGAACACCACTTGGGAGGACAAAGCAGCAAAGAGGCTTGAACAGTTGGAGGCCAAGATCACGCAGGCGAGACAACAGGCGGCGAGAATTCAGTGTGTGATGGAATACATCTTATCTGGGCGAACTTTCACTCCTAAAGTTCGGCGCATAGCGCGCAGTCTCAGGTACAACCATCACACGCTGAATAAAAGCGTGCTGCTTACCATTAAGCAGCACGCGGTCGATAGAGTACGGGCACTCACCACGGCCCGGAAAAAACTCCTGAAGAGGAGTAGGGGCGTGAGAGAAAATGCCACCTTTCTCCTTCACCCGTCCCGTCTCTTTCGACCACCTCCGCATGTCGTTGAATCTCCGCCACCCGTCCAAGAGGTTGAACGTTTCTGGAAGGAAATATACGAAACGTCGAAGCCATTCAACGGAGACACTCCGGCCATAGGCCTCTTTAAAGAGGTTTGTGACCGCCACCTACAAGATGTGGATCGACCTCTTTCAGTCACCGAAAGTGACGTGAAGAAGGCCTTCTCTGGCAAGAAGAATTTCTCGGCTCCAGGAATGGATGCCGTGAATAACTTCTGGTGGAAGAAATTTACTTCCACCCACCAACACCTCGCCAGAATCTTCACGTCCTTTCTAAATGGTGGAAAACCAATTCCACCTTGGCTGACTGAGGGACGCACGGTTCTAATACCTAAGAAGGGAGACTTGTCCAATCCAAAGAACTACCGCCCTATAACCTGTCTCAACACTGTATATAAGGCGTTCACCTCGATCTTGAGCGACCTTGTCCTACACCAAGTCCAGCCGGTTTGGGAGGAGGTGTACGAGCAGAGGGGCTCAAAGCGGGGAATCGCGGGATGCAAGGACAACCTGCTCATTGATAGGTGCATATGCGAGGATGCCATCCGGCATAAGCGAAACCTATCAATGGCCTGGGAGGACTACAAGAAGGCTTTTGACACCACTTCGCATGAGCTTTTGATCGCCATGCTGAAGTTGATGAAAGTCCACCCTGAGGTTGTGTCCTGCATCCAACGCCTGTTACCACTGTGGAAAACGCGCTTCGTTCTGACCTCAGGCAAGCGGTCAGTTTCCACAGAGTTGGTAACATACCACCGTGGCGTTTTTCAAGGCGACAGCTTGAGTCCCTTACTGTTCTGTATTTCCCTCCTACCCCTGTCCCTTAGGCTGCGACGAGGTAAAGGATACATGTGTGGTGTTCCAGGTGACAGGAAGCATAAGGTCACCCATTTGTTTTATATGGATGACCTGAAGCTGTACGCTTCTAATGCGAAAGACCTTCGCACTGCCCTGGACACCGTACTGGAATACAGTGAGGCTTTAGGGATGGAGTTCGGATTGGACAGGTGTGCATCCATCCACTTGGCGAGAGGAAGATTTTCGGAGATCAAAGAAGACGTGCAACTTGTTGACGGGAGCATCATTCGTCACCTCGAGGACGATGACAGCTATGAATATCTCGGCGTCCCCCAGCGCCGAATGCAGGAGGTTGCAGCAGTGAAGGAAAGGGTCACCGCCAAATACAGACAGACTCTCAGGAACATCTGGAGTTCTGAGCTGTCAGGCAAGAACAAGGTTCTTGCCACGAACATGTTCGCGGTTCCTACACTGCTGTATACCTTCGGATGCATGAAGTGGAACGTCAACGAGTTGTAGAACCTCGATAGGGGAACGAGGAAGATGATGACCATCTATAGAAGTCTTCATCCGAAATCTTTCGTCACCAGATTGTATCTCCCTCGCAATGTAGGTGGTAGAGGACTATTGAGTCTGGAGTGTCTCCACAACAGAGTTGTCCTGGGTACAGCTTGCCGAGTTTTGAAAAGCAGGGACCCCCTGCTCAATCTCGTGAGAGATCACGAGAGTACGGGAGCAGGGGCGTTTCTCTTCCAGGCGGCAAAGAGGGCAGCGGACGAAACCGGTCTCGACTTCGACCCGTCATCCGACGGAAGCGACAATGACACGACCATCTTGTCATTGAAGGCAGACGTCCTCAAGCTCGAAATAAAAAAGCCGAGCAGAAGGCCTTGCTCAAGGTGCATACCGATAAGCCCATGCATGGAGGTTTCTATCGAAACATCGAAGAGCATGGGCTGTCGAAGGAGCTAACGTTTGCCTTCCTACGCTCCGCCGGTCTGAAGTCCGAGACCGAGGGTTTTGTCCTCGCGTGCCAGGATGGTGTCATAAACACACTCGTGTACCGCCGCATTATATTCAAGGCGGAGGTTGCGGACACGAGATGTAGGGCGTGCCGAGCCCAGCCGGAGACTTTGAGTCACCTTCTCTCCGGCTGTAGTTATTACGCCAAGTCAGCGTATTTAGCTCGGCACAACGCGGCCCTACGGGTGTTATACTTTCATCTTCGACACCATTATGGCGTCGACGAAACACCTGTGCTGCCCTATGCCCCTGCAGATATTGAGTCCGTCGTGGAGAACGATAAATGCACAATCTGGTGGAATTACTCCTTTTCCACCACCAGGCAGTTGGAGGCGACCAAGCCTGATATCGTTCTCCTCGACCACCTCACACGCTCCATGTTCATGATCGAGTTTTCGGCTCCGGCTGAAACTAACATGGATGCGAAAGAGGTGGAAAAACGGACGAAATATCAAGACCTGCTTTTCGAACTTCGAAAGATGTACCCCGGACACTCTGTGAAACTGGTGGTCCTCATCGTCCTCATCATAGGTGTGCTCGGTGGCGTTAAGGGCTCGCTGATAAATAACATTAAGTGTATTCCGTCCTGCGTGGCACAGACGGAATCACTAGTTGCACGCATGCAGAAGGTCGTCATCCTGGGGTCACTCCGTCTACTGCGGACGCATGACCCGACAGCAGCGTAGCCACTCATCCGATGGGCGTCGGACGTGGCTGCCATTACTGCACAACCCCTTTCGAGTCTCCGGCCATTATGACGGCAATGAAACCCGATGCTTGCCGAGGACTCGGAGGGTCATGTTACAACTGTAACAATTAATAATAATAATAACTTCTATTTATCTTACAGCCGAAGCCAATTACAAGATATGCATTAGATCGACGAACACGCACAACAATGCCCTGGGAGGTGTAAATTTCCTCCCCAGACGGGATTCGAACCCGCGACCTTCGACCTTTGGCAGGCGAGGACTTTACCCCGCCGCCACCGAGGCTGCCAAAATGTATTGTTGTTCGTGATCTTTAATATAGTGTCTATATTCATGTTCGTGATTATTCGTGAATATATATAATATGCACTTAATTATATAAAATAATACGTACTGTTGGAAACGATACTCACTTTCAGCAAACCTGCAGCACGCCACCGGCAAGTGAAAATCAAGTCTAGTGCAAACTCGCTGCAGACGTGTATGGTGTCTTGCAGCCAACTTGCTTCACACCATCAAAGCAAGGAAAGTCTAGCAAGTGAAAATCAAACCTAGTGCAAACTTACGTGCTACCTGGGACACGAATGACGTTGAATGGAACGATGTGCGCTATGGCGAAATGTTTTGTAGGTACATAGTTACATTCTAATAGGTGAACAACAGTCACGGCCGAATGTGTTGTTTAAAGTTGTTGAATTCGTTCTAAATTAGTATTTAAAAAGTAAGCCAAACTTGACAACAGTCCTGCAGGGCTATTCTGATAAACGGGGCCATACGTATGGCCGGCCGTAAGTTTCGTATGGCCTGACCCGAAATTATGGCCTACGTCGATTCCAATCTCGAGGGGCCATATCGTATGGCTAGGCCATAAGTCTTAACGCCGATTTCACTGGTGAGTATGAGAATCTTTTGCGGTACAGTACGTTTAAATGCTTTGAAATCACTACCAGCGCCACTTAAAATGTCATTTTTGCGGCAGTTACTGGAAGTATATCGAAAAAAACGGACGATCGCAAAGCACAATGGCGAAAATATTGGTAAACAAACCTAGACAAACGTTGTCGAATTTTTGTAGGCTGGAAAATATCTGAAAATGGAAGGAGCGGAGTAAGTTACCCGTTGTTAATTTTTTCTTAATTACATTTAGTGCTATTTAAATCCATTAATAAGGTGTTCGAAGAACGCGTTCTCCATTTGCTCGAGGTGCTGACAATCATTGTGCTTTGCGTGCTTCTACGACGTGCTTTGCGAGATTCTATGTATGTTATGTTTGTCATACGATGATTATCATCCTGAAACATGCAAATGATAAATAAAGATGTAAACTAAGTGGTTAGGTAGTGTACTGGCCTTGGCACCATTCGTAAAGGCTAGGTTAATGCTGATGCCGGGTTTCTATCCACCTATATGTTCCCAATCCCTAGCTGATCCATTCCCAATGGCAGCATAAGCAGTGTTTAGGGTGGATTTCACCCCCAATCATTTATTCTAATGCCATTATTTTTTCCCCATCCCTATGTATGATAATTTACAATCGCAATAATTAACAATATATCTCTTAATATAAAAAAGAAATATATAACCGCCCTTGATCCAATCCCTACCCTGTTAAAAACTCCTTAATTATTTTTTAAATTGCCTAAGAATATTTTTCAGTGAAGTTACCATGATAAGAACTAAGTATATAAAAATTAAAGCAATAATAACCTGCAAAAATATTTTGATCGATCGTGAATCGATCGCATGATCACCCCTTCCATAGGCGAGCACCTTATCCACTGGGCTATCACAATGCCAAATTTGAAAGGCGCTTCACACGAGTTACATATCGCAACATGCTTTTTTTAAAGATTTTTAGATGCTTTTTTCTTACACAATTACGGTGTCGTCTCACTTCGGCATATGTAATTAATAATCTTTAACTACCGAACCTGATATTATGAGTTCGATTGGCCACCCAACGGTCGTGTTCTCCCTTGTTATGGGTGTATGTGAATGTCAATTTAGCGTTGTGAAAGAAAAATCTTGTCCCTGGCAGCACATTACTTCCCCGAAAAACTGCCTTTGTTGAAAGTATTAGAAGACGGAACAAAGTTCCGAAAGAGATTTATTAGGGAAAGGGGCAAAATTCAGGAATAGTTGCACAAATGATGCATCCTGGTAAATGTGCAGAAGGTTACTTACATTGCAATTGATAACTTCGCTATGCAAGGCTATAAATTAGAGAAACCTTATTTTTCGTCATTTTGCTAACTTCGGTCAATGATCTGGTATATTTCTAACAGAACAAGATCAATAATTGATGCGCAAAATCAATTTATAACTCCGAGGTGGGCAACTCTCTTTTCGTATGGCCCGTCTTATGTCGGGCTCCGAGGCAGGTCATAATATTACGGCCTTGAGGCCTTAGCTACCGCCCGACTTATGGCCTTTTGCTCGGATGGGAATCGCTCGAAGCCATACGTATGTCCCGAGGCCTTACCTACCGCCAGACGTACGGCCTTTGCTCGGATGGGAATCGCTCGAAGCCATACCGAGGCCGTAGTGTGTCCCGAGGCCGTAGTTATGGTCGATTTCGACTTATGGCCTGGCCATACGATTAGTGGAATAGCCCTGCTGGACGCCATACTCGACGTTCTTTTGTTGTTTAGCGCACATCAACTCTGCTCCCGATCTGTTTAGAAGCGCGCTGACATGTGCGCGGAGTCTGTAACGAATAGAAGACAATTGCGATGTTGTTTTGCGAAGTGATTAGCGAATACTAATAAGCGAATGGAAGGCACACCTCGCTTCAATTGAATACAAGCCCCATATATCCACGCTGTCCCGTATTGTACAGACTCCTAATGTTGGTATATTCGCCTCGGAAAAAAGTAAGCTGATGCTGCTGAAATGCATCAAAATGTCAGTTTTCGGGCGTTAATCGTGTGTTAATCAGGCACTAGCATCAGTGCTCTCTTGCTTTCATGGTAAGCGAATGCTTACTGCCCTAAACTTTTACTAGGCGCGAACACATTATATGGCCAGGCAGGGACTACTTGAGGCGCGTGTTGCCGCACTATATATATATATATATATAGTTATATAGTGCGGCATATATATATATATATATATATTATTATAAAAATTGTTATTATATATATTTAACCATGTATATTTTAACCATATATTATATATATATATAATAGATATGTAATATATATATTTAACCATGAGTTAACTGCAGTTACATTACATTGGACATTTGCCTGGTGTTAATGGTCCATGTATCAATGCTCAATTCACACACAATGATCAATATTTTTCGCATAAAATTATTAGTCGGTTCGCTTAATTTTTGTGAGGCGAATTCTCTTCTTGGACTCCTTTTCACATTTTGGAAAGAATTTAAGACTTCTACAGGTAATACATTCCACTCCTCTATCGTCCTGTTAACGAAGGAAAATTTTCCTGTGTTGGTGTTTTGCTGTCGTGCCCTTATTTTAAAACTATGGTATACCTACTAGTCGACCCGTGCGAAGCATTCGCACTGTATCCTCCTCAAATCCCACTTAATTGAAGTGCACACCGTATAGTTAGTACCGTGTAGTTAGTGCGCCATTGATGTAGGTGTGGGTTGAAGTAAGGAATAGATGTGTGTTTAAATTTTAGATTATATATTTTTTGAAACATAAGGTTAAGGTATTTACATATTTACAGTATACTTACAAGTTTACAGGATCTCCTTGAACACTATGTTTGAAGTGATGATATGGTCTGATTGAAGTGATGATTGTTTGTTGGTGGGTCTGTTTTACACAGACATAGATGTCACTGAAAGAGCTCACCCTGGAAAACGCCACATACAACTGACCGTGTGAAAAAACAGGATCAGGCAAGTACAATCCTGCCTTTGTTAGCGTCTTTCCCTGTGCCTTATTTATAGTCATGGCAAAGGCAAATTTTATGGGAAATTGCTTCCTAGTCAGTTTGAAAGGCACGGTAGGATCAGAAGGGGTGAGGTTTTCAAAAAACCGGTTTTATTCAATTGTAATTTTTCGAAAAACAACTGAAAAAAGAGTAGTTTTTATATTTTTCCGGTGTAACGGTTAAGAAAAGCTTTAAAATGATGCCTCATTTATGAAAATTGATGAAGTATTAAGGAAGTTATGGCGTACCGACAAAAAAAAAGCCCTTGAGAAATAATATATATGATTTTCTCTAAGTAATCGATTACACGCAATGAAAACTCGAAAATGGAAACGGCAGCTATTACTTATCACTAGAGACCTGCAAAAGGTGGGGTTATTATATAGCCAAAAGTGGTGTTATTTTTTTGCAAAAGCGGTGTTATTTTACCCTGAAATCGGTGTTATTTTCACGACAAAATATTTGGTGTAAATTAAGTGCTCTCCTCCCAGCAGGCCCACCTGTTGGCAAAAAATGTTGAATATCATTGATTAGGGGGAATTTAAACAATTAATACCATGCTGTATTCACATTTTATATTTTTGTACATTACACGTACCTAACCAATTTACATAAAAAGGCAAATTACAGTTAAATGTCCGTATTTTCAAATGCAAAAATTGCAAGTGTGGCTAAAATTTCTTCATTTAGATTTGTTCTCCTATTTTTTAGCAGTGTTGTAGGAGGAAAGAAATCTCTCCCAGTCAACATTTGCACAGGGGGTCCAAATTGCTTCAAGGCACTTTAATGCAAATGATGGTTCAAACAATTTTAGTACCTGAATTGCTTTCATTATATCCCCTGAACCCTGGAAATTTTGTTGCGGTAATATTCACCATAATTCCCCAAACCCCAACATCAACTTTACCATCTCAATTGACTCAAGGCTATGAACTTTTTTCAATTTCGTATTTTTGGCAGGGCTCACCTCCATTGTGAGAACTACTTGAGGGTCAAAAGCTGTTTTCAAATCTAACTCTACTTGGGTCTTCTACTACAAGAGAGCAAAGTTTTATTGATGCCTTTGATGCTATCTGCACTAGTATCGACTTTACAGCTTCTGTTTTAGAAGTTATCATACCTTGCAAGGAATTAGTAGTTTTGTAAAAAAAAAAATGACACTCGGAATATTACTATGGATGCTTGCCATTTTATTCCACTCCCACCGGCAGAATTTTTTTCAGCATTAGCCTTATGTTTTTCACTCAATATGTGTTTCGTGCAGCTGTCCTTCCTTTTCCACAAGATATTTGTGTTGTAAAAACGGCAAAGAATTATTTTGTTATCAGCACAATATAATCCATGTAGTCGAAATTCTGCCTAACGCTGCTTTGCCGTCACTGTCCACTTAGGCATTATAAGTTTTGTTGAATGTGATAAAACTGTCACAAAAGAAAATCACTATGACACGCGCCCCTTGAAAGTATGCAACCGCTCTTTGCATCCCGTAACTTCCGTAATTTTCGTCGTTTTGAGTAAGGTTCCCAATTAGGTAAGTACATATGTAAGTCTAGGCTTACGTAACTCGTGGACTGCCTGTATAGCAAAATTTTAGCATGCATTTTTCACTCCTTTTGTTCATGTTCACCAAACTTGATTGAAATATTATATCCGAGTAACATTTCTAAAGTAAGTTGTACCGGAAAGGCATTTTCCATATGTACTGCCCAACTAAATGTTTACAGTCGCAATTTTAATTACAGAGGCCGCGAAAATGAGGAAATTCACGTTGGAAATGTTGAAATTCGCGATTTAAATGTTGAAATTCGCGATTGAAATGTTGAAATTCGCATGAAAAACGAAATTCGCGTTTTCGCGGAAAAACCCCAGAATTCGCGCAAAAATTCGCGTTGTCGCATTTGCGAGTTTTGCATGTCCCTACTTATCACCAAGGAAATGACTTTGGACTGTAATTACTTCATTTATGGAACATCATTATCCATTGTCCTCAAACATACTTTATCATTAGTATTATACTTGTAATCGATTGTAACAGGGAGCTCATTAATCGATTAGACCTATTAATTGGAGGCTAAATAATCAACTAACGTACATTTTACGTCGTATGTGAGCGAGTTTATTTTTGACAAACTGGATCAAAATATAATTTTTTTTAATCCTGAAGGTTATTATGGTTATATTTTCTCGTTAATCATCATCCTTCCTCCATGTTGGCCATTTAAAGTGTTGCTCTCGCATATGTGTCAGAAAAAAATTGGTATAAGTGGAAAGATTTTAACTGAACTGCGTCTCTGTAAGTCAATTCCAAAAATTAAACTTTCTCTCCAAAACATTCAATCAACATTGCAAAAACTTCTGTTGTTATAATATCTTTTCTACCTGATTATTCAGTAAATAGTTCAGTAATGGAATCGGCAGTCATTACTTATCACCAAAGAAATAACTTTGGATAGTAATTTCTTAATTTATGAGGCATAGTTATTCACTGTCTTCAAATGTATTTTTCAGTAGCATCAAAAAATTCAAAATGAGCGATAGGGTGTTACTAGGTGTGAGATCGTGATTTCAAGGAGAGAAGCAGGGAGATGTGTCAGGCCCTCGAGGGAGGGACTGACATTAGATCTAATGTTAGTCTGTTACCAAGTTAGTTAGTTTTCAGTTAGTTTTCCAATTGGAAAAATGGAAGAGTGTTCGCGCCCGCATGATTTGTTATCTAGCAGTAATTCAGAATGAATAAATATCATCATTATTGGTGTATCTGTCCGCAGACAGGTTTCAACGGTAGCGTTGTCTCCACAGCATTCTGTCCTGGGCCTCTCTCTTCATCTCCGCATAACTCCTTCCTTCTTTTATATCCCTCAGCATTCCGTACCTCCTCCTTCCTCTTCCTCTCTTCCCTTCTATTTTCCCTTCTATTATTATTTTCTGTAGGCAGTTATTCCTTAAAATATGTCCTATTCATTTTGCCTTCCTCTTTTTAATTTCTCTCAGTATACTTCTTTCTTCTCCAATCCTCCTTAGCACTTCTTCATTCGTGATCTTATCTTTCCATCCAATCTTCTCCATTCTTCGCCATAGCCACATTTCAAAGCTTTCTAAGTACTTTTCTTCTCTTTTCTTCAACGTCCACGTTTCGCATCCGTACAGCACAATGCTCCATATAAAGCATTTTGCAAATCTTTTCCTAATATCCATCTTGATGTTCCTTGCTGTCACCAGTTCCTTAATCTTGCTAAATGTTACTTTTCCTTGCCCAATTCTGCTTTTAATTTCTTCAGTACTGTTGCCACTCTGTGTAACTATACTTCCCAGGTACTTGAAAGAACTAACTTGTTTTAAGAAAAAAATATAAATATAAAGAGTCTTATAAAAAAGAGGGAGATTCTAAGGCTTCACAATCCTCCAGGAGCTCGTTCGAGGAATCGCTTAACAGGCATAGGCTGACGTGTTATTTTCGAAACCGGGTTTCTTTCAAGGAATGGTTTTAAATAACATTCTGCCTTATCCACCGGTGGGAATAATGAGAAGAACTTATCACGGGGTTTCTCTATCTCGGAACGGGCGCAATTCATTCAGAATTAGAAATTAATACAGTGGTTAGCAATTACTCTCGTTTCTATTACGAGCGTCACAAATTACGCTCGTAACAAGCAACTGATGTGAACAAGACATAAAATATATTAGATTATAGTCTATTAAATAGAAGTTTCTAAACTGCCAATTAAATAGTGTTATGATTTTCATTTAAAGGTAACTACTTATGACCAGGAACTCAATCACTTAGAAAATCGTTTTCCTATTTCTCAAAATATAATAACCCGCGAAAAGTTGGTAATAATCGGTATTTACCAACTAATCGAAATTACGCTATAAATATGAAAAACTTAAAATTTTATCGGTTTCAGACTGGGCTATATTGAATTTCTTCATCACGGAAGTAATGAAAAGAGAACTATGTAAAATTCCCCTTTACTAAATATATTATTTTTCGACTAAGGTTTCGACATGTTAGGCTACCATCATGTCGAAACCTCGAGGTCTCCTAGGTACCTCCTAGGAGGAAACCTAATTCTCGAAATAAATTATATTTTCTAAAGTGGAATTTCATAAAGTCCTTTTTTCATCACTTCCGGGACGAAACAATTGGGTTCGGTCTTCAAGAGGTACACGGATTTCAAAATGCAGTCGATTACGGGCGAAACTGGTTGGAAGATATCCACGAATTGAGTGCAAAGCAGTTGAATGAGTGTGTATCTGTCGAGAGATAGGTTGTTCTTAGGTGTACGTTAGTAGGTCACGTGGATTACACAACCCCCTTTTGTGCGATAAACTGGTGTGGAAGAAGGAAGGTCGATCGTCATCAATGGAGTCGGCAAGGCGCATACCATGGGCTTAATGACTTTAATGGCACTAATGATGGTAGTGATCTTATCCGACTTGAAATGATGAAAATGAAATGGATGCACGTATATAAGCCTTGAAGTAAACATGCAAGAAGTCGACGGAGAGACGTCTAGTTTTGGCCCGATTCCCTAGGCTCTAATTTTCTACCCGCGCTATAGATTTGCCCAACACTAATTACCTCCATATTTTACGGGATAACTGGTTTAGGTAGTTTATGCTTTGTTTGCAAATGTTTTGTTCAGAGGACTTGTGAACCGAGTCCCAGATACTGGCTCTGAGGAATGACTTTACGACCCCTACGACTGCCGCGAGGAATTGGCGTGGAGGTGACGGTATTGCTCGCCTAAGAATAGAGACATCGGCCAAATATTTCCAAAAGAGGGACTCAAAAAAATAAAATATGTTTCATGAATATAAAATACCCTCAGGCGACACGACGTGCGGCATCAATGAAGGAATTCAGAAGAGTACAAAAAAAAGGATGGCCATCCTTCGATCCGTTCGATCTAAAATTCTTTTAGATCGAACGTCGTGAAACTCCTCCCTCAAATTTGTGGAAAAGTGGAAACAAGTTGTGCGAACTGACTACAGTAAATGTCGCCCTCTTACCTGAGTCTAAGAATCCATCCACCGGGGAAAATCGGACTGGATTAACAAGGCGTTAAACGGTCGTTATTAACAAAATTATTCATTGCGTTGTTCCCGTGTGATAAATGTGGGAAATATCGTGGAAAAAAACCCTTAGTTCCTAATTATAAGATTGTTGATGTGGGCTCTTTGAGCTTGCCGATCACAAGATTGGGGTTCGCAATAGAGGTATTTTGATCAAGTTCAATTCAATATATGCGCACTGATTGACTAGTTACAACTCTATTTGTAAATACAGATACACTCCTAAAAGCCTGGGTAATATCGGCATCAAAAATTTATTCAGAGCAGGGGTTCTTTAAGGGTGTGCATCTGGTGTGCCGCAAAATGGCTGGACTGTGCCGCGAAAAAAGTATTGGGAAAGTACAAACATATAAACACTGGTTTGTGTGTTTAATATTTTAGTAGTATTTTAGTAATAATTTAGTAGGCCCGCATTTTTCAAAATCACAAGTTTTCGTCATGATTTTCAGAATGTACGCTTTAAATTCCTTAACATGTTTGGGTCGTCATTTAGGATTCACTGGGTGTACGTGTACATAAGGTTTGTTCGCTCAATGTGTGGCGGCAACAGTCACGATTATTTAAATGATTAATATTACGTAAATCCATGACTCTAGCCATACCTAACTAGTACAATAACCAGGCATTGTTGAGAAAGAGGCGATCCTTGATAAACATAAATTATTTTTTGCGGTGACATCCGGAGCAATTAATTCCTTTTCCAAAATCCCTTTTCACTATGAAATACATCACTATACGTGATCATATGTCGTACAATATTATATTTAATCGTGATTAAACCCAAGTAAGATAATAAAATGTACTCTTGAAATAAATTGGTCAGTATAATAAAATCTGACTTAAATCTGGATAAAATCATTCTCTGGGATATCTAGATTTCCATATCTAGATTAAACTTGGATTTGATAAGGATTTAGAAATCTAGATTGGATGTCACAAGAAATCCCAAACGAATCTAGATTGAATCCTTTTCTAGTTTGTAGGGTTGGGACGGCTGCGACTTGTCATTACAAGTTAAAGAAAGCATAAACAGTTGTGCTTCATTCGCATGATGCATGAGTATATGCCATTCTTTTTTGTTAATGAGTGTAGTCAATGAATTACCGCCACAGGACAAAATGTAATGACAATGCCGAGCAGATAGAAAATATATTTTACTTTATTATATAGAGCGCATCCTGCACCCTCTTCCCACACTCGTATTCCCGCTCAATGTCCAAAGCCAATGTCGGCACAGTGTCGTGTAGGTCGGCTGACTTTGCCGACATCTACTACTAGGGCATACACCGAGGTTGTATTCCGATGTCGGCCCAACATCGGCATAAGTCGGCTGTAGCTTGGCCCGAAATGCTGTAAACCGATGTCGGCCCGATGTCGTATACGTCGGCCGACTTTGCCGACATGAAAACGATGTCGGGCCGATGTTGGGCCGACGTATGATGCTACTGGGGGTGTTATTTATTAATCTCAAAGAACTGAATATGCATGCAACACAAACTCAAAAATTAGAAACGCTCAGTCAATATTGATACAATATTCTTGCAGTTTGGTGTGTTTAGTGTGTTTTTTCTACGTTTTGGATGTACCGCGATATATTGCGCACGGCGAGATAATGTGAAGCGAACCGAAAAGGTTTGAGAACCCCTGATTTAGCGTGTAGTATTGTTTTCTAATTGGGAAGTTTCATTTTTGAAGTGAAAACTTCTTATGTCGCGTTGAGCACTTTTTATTGTATTTTTTCATTGATACTATTATCCTCCCGTAAGTTGCAGGAAATTTTATTAATATTTTTTTATAGTAATGCAGCGTCGACTCCTTTCAAACAAGGGCTGGCGATATGGTAGATTTATTAAATTATTTTTGATTATAATATTTTGGTTGCTGATGCTTGAGTATGATCTAAATGTTTCAATGTTATTTAGTCCATGTATGGTAATTCTATATTAGAGGAGCAAAGTTAGCATGTCGTATTCATTGAATATGAACCTATATGACATTCTATTACTGAGACCTGACACAATTATTCTGAGCGCCTTTTTCTGCAAGGGAACGATTAATTCTAGGGTATTACCCCATATAAAAATCCTATACTTTAGAAAAGAATATATTCATAGTAAGCAGTCAGTTTTGCGTCCAAACTAGCAATTTTGTAAATACAATTCAATTTGAAACGTGCTCTATTCAATTTTAATGCTACATTATTTGTCACCCCGCTTTACGTTACCATCAATAATCAGCCCTAATATTTTTTTTCCAGATATTTCAGTTTTCATGTTTGCCATGTTGTAACCGATACTTTCTTTGCTATTTCATTTGTTTCTAAATTCACTAAAGTTCGATCTACCGGCCGAATCCTGGACTCGTCTGGGATGTTATGAACTCTCACTAACCTTCTTTCCCTTGGCATATTTGACCTCATTGGGTTAATTAAGTTCCTTCCGTGGGCGGAGTCGGAACTGCCATAAAGGACACTCGTGAGTGATAGCGTATCTCTGTAATTTCGTTTCGAGTCTGCGCTTTCATCAAAAGAAACGTTACAGAGCCCGTTTAAATTTCTGCTGGAGGCCCTTGCGGCTTGCAGCGCTCCGATGCTTGAAGTTGGTGGACATCAGAATTCCGTAGTGTTCGTCCATCTTTTCGGTGACGAAGTTTCATGTCCATTGCAAAAGGCTCTTCTTTAGTTCAGCATCCAAAGCTGAAATTAATATGTGCCCTGAGATGGAGGAAAAATATCGTCACCGCAAAGAGCAACCCGGAAGTCCTCCAACCTCAAGCGAAATAGCCCGCTGTTCGGTGGTGACCATTGTGACGGTGGAAGACCGTCGAAACCGGACGCCCTAATCTTGGAATCAAATCTCAATGCAGGCTGTGAATCCCAGAGAAGAGTCATTGCTTTCCGGTGAAAAATAGTCATCGTGTCATCGTCATTAATGTTTGTATGACTTCAAGCTTTCCCGACGAATGATATGAATGAAGAGCTCTTGGGTTTCACACAACGGGTCAGATTCTTCGCAGCTTCCGACGTTTCGCAAAAGCAACTCGCCTATCGTCTTCAGGAGTCCAAGAATCCATTCAATCATTCTCCTTGGAAATGGAAAATTCCATCAAAATAATTTTTAAAAAGTTAAAAGACCATCTATGGAGATTTCAGGATATTAGTACACACACATATACATATATATATATATGTGTGTGTGTGTGTGTGTATATATATAATATACACTGGACAGGGGGTGGGGAAAGAAAAGTAAAAAGAGAGAAGACTTACTGGGAACGTTTCGGGCATGTAAGTCCTTCGTCAGCTGGAGAAAAAGGCGTATCGTCGGCGTAAATCTTATCAAATAACAATCGGCATGTAAAATAATTAATCTTAATAATTAAAACATCACCCTCACCCTAAATAATAATTAAAAATTAAAATAATAAAATAAATTAAAAGTAAATATTTATATATTTGTGGCCAATTGGAGAAAAATTCCCAACAAATATATATATATTTATAATTTTTTCCGTCTGGATTTGACTCATTTTCATCTTCCCCACCAAACCCTGTGTTCGTCCTTTTATGTGTTCCTATCCATTTCCATTTCCTATGAATGTATGAATTTATATATATATATATATATATATATATATATATATATATATATATATACATACTCAATCATACGAATATATATATATATATATAATGTATGAATTATATATATATATATATATATATATATATATATATATATATATATATATATATATACGAGTTCGTGGAAAATCACACACGCGATAATGTAAATAGACTATGCCACAGGTGGGGCGGAATTAAATATAAACACATAAAAAAAGAAGAACACTCACAATATTAGTTGATATTTCGGTTGCTAGAACCTTTCTCAAAGGAAGACGGATACAGAATGCATTCTGTATCCGTCTTCCTTTGAGAAAGGTTCTAGCAACCGAAATATCAACTAATATTGTGAGTGTTCTTCTTTTTTTATGTGTTTATATTTAATTCCGCCCCACCTGTGGCATAGTCTATTTATATATATATATATATATATATATACACACACACACAAGCCGATTGGATTGTACAGTGGAAGTTTTCTGTATTCTTCGTCAGAAACCACGCTAGCTCATTATGAGATAACGGGAGTCAATTCGTTTTCAAATTCATCCTGGAGCATTGTTTTCCCCTTTGAGTTTCAGCGACTTGTTGATAAAGGAGAATGGTATCTATGGATAACTGCGATGAATTTGTATAATGTTCCGTTGCAGTATATTTAGACTACATATTTTTAAAGAAACGAAATCTTTCACAATTTCCATGTTAAAAAAATCTTAAAATTTAGAAAAAGCAGAAATGCTGAAAAATTCAGAGTTTTCAAGCGCAACTTGATGGTCACCTGTGAAAGGATATTTCCGGGTGAAAGTTACATGTGGCTTTGTGATTTCCCTTTTAAATCCATTTACTTATATTTGAGCGATTGACGAAAATAAATTACTACCCAAATTACTCTAATGTAATCAGCATGCGTGCATCAAGAAAATAATACGATAAATCCTCGTATTCGGTTGGAAGGAAACTTCAGTGTTGCTCAGATATATATTGTTGCCTGACTCACTTTCTTAAATGCATGGAGCATAATTTTACGAGCTTCAAGTTTAGACATGCAGCCATTTACATTGATCGCTCATGGAGGCAGCGGAGAAATCATGACTGGATAGATTTAATGTAGGTACCTATTTTGAAAAAACAATGTAAATGATGCTACCCATTATATGTTAGAAGAAAAGGTTTTCGTGATCTCCCGGTGAGATCAGAGGAGGAGGTGGAGATGTGGGGGCAGTAAAGTCTTGGTCAGAAGTAGGTTTAAGAGGGTTCCCGGCATGAGAGTAAGTTGTGTGTGGTTTTGAACTTCGGGAATGTCTTAAATTTTGTGAGAGCAACTACGAGAATGAATATTTCTCATGTTGGGTCACTGCTAAGTTCATGACTTACTGCTGAGTTCTATTTTGAAGCTTAGCCTTTCCCAATTTGTAATCTTTATATTTATAATATAAATTCAGCCTGCATATGTTAGTGACCGCAAAACTCGAAAGGTATAGTCGGTCGGTCGGACTTGAAACTTTGGTGAGTTGTTGTGCGCCCACAAAGATTTATAAATTATAAAAATGGCTAATTTTGGGGTTGTTTTTACCCCAATATTGTTAGCATTTACTCCAATAAGAAAAACATTGAATTAGGTGCAGTTGTTTATTTCTTTATTTTTTTAAAATTACTTGCACTAAAGATATTGGATGGAAATTTTTATCATAGAGCGCATAAAAGAATGCAGTATTTAATAATTTCATTCCATTTTCTTATACACTTCGTTTTTGTCAAAGTATTGAGTTTTTATCTCAAATTTCATCAATTTTTCTTCCTTTACAATAATAAAAATTTCCTTGGCAACGAGACGTGAATGAATATCCATTTAAAAGGGATTTAATGAATAGCTATTCACGCCTGCAGCATTTAAGGTCCAGGTTGAGTGTCTAATTTCATAGTTGTAGTCAAAAGACTACAGTTCCCCGTTCGCCTTGCCTTCTCAAACAAGGTCAATCGCTTCAAGTATGTGGATTAAATTTGGAAAATCCATGCTTTTCACGTGGTCAATTATATGTTGCATGCTCACGAGTACAGCCGGAAAAGTTATTTTTTTGCATAGGGCAGTAAGACCAAAAATATTGTATATCCAAAAGTACTTGAATACATTTTTCCAACTTTAATTTAATACGCAAATAATCATTGTCTTTCATTTATATTTTACATGTAAATGTGTCTGCTTTGTACATGTGTTCCTACTTATGTTAGAAAGAAAAAGGCATTGCAACGCATGTCGGGCACAGCTAATATTTAATAATTATTGTAGTGTTCTTACTTCTATTGTGTTCACTATAAACTCGATAGAATTTTATTCTGATTGCAATATATTTTAGTAGATACATTTATTTGAGCATTTAAAAAGACATTTATTTGTATTTTGTATTTGAAATACACCTTGGCTAAAGTCTTTCGCATTTAGAATTTCAAACACTATTTTTTTTAGTATTTTGTATTTCAAGTACAAGTTTTAGAGTATTTTGCCCAGCCCTGGAGGAGTACCAAAGAAAAGGCTCATATGGATCTCTTTTCCACGGAGAAGAAAAGAATGGGCTGGCGGCGTGAGGATAAATATGATAAGCCAGAAATACGACAGGAAAAGGAAGGAGTCACGAAGACAAAAACCCAGGATAAATAGAGAGGAAAGAAAAAGAAAAAAAAAATACGGTTGAGCAGTGTAGAAATTCGGAAGAAAAATATTGCTCAATCATGATTCATTAAATAGCATTTTAATTGGTATACTTATATTTTTGGTAGTATGCTATGGGTATAGGTTTTATGGACGGGATGAAGAAAGGTGGGACTTCAAATGATGTGATACGCAGTCACGAGCACGGGTTATACACTGAAAACGGCAGTCAAATGATTTTTTCTTGGCGAATTTCACCGTCTTCGGTAGGACTTTGTTGAGATGAAGAAAGAAATTTTAGAGGTAGATAGGGCACGGCACGTGTAACAGTCCGTTGGATATTCTCTGACTTTCATCATAACGTACCTCTAACCGGTAGATTACTCTAATAATAATAATACTATGGGTATACCCTCCTCTCAGTTAAATAACTTTGGATGACTTGTTTTGGGGGTAAAAATGTGGCGGTTCACCCGTATAGTATTGGACGCCAGTGTTGGTTGAGCTCTGATTAATGAGACGTCTCGTTACTCAGAAAATTAGGCAGTTGTTACAAAATAAATAACGAATATTTGTTTCTTCGGAGGTTTTAGAGCACATAGAATAGAAATGACATTTATTATTCCGGGACAAAATGTCCCTTAGGAACATAATTCGTGTACATAATTTAGAGTCAGACCCTCAATTACAAGGAATATATCATATCATTGAATACATAGGTGATACAAAATTAATAATACACATTTGGCATTATTTCCATAGAATGTAAACAGTAAATACAAGAAAATGAAAAATCAATGAAAAAATACACTTCATAGGTGTTGCAGAAAACAATATTCAACTGTATAAAATCGTTTCAGGCTTGATTTTGTGGATGTTCGCTATATCCATGTTGAAAGAACACACAAATGGTAATTTCCACACTTTTTAATAAAACAACACTTAACAAACGACCATGGTTTCAACACATTGTGTCATTCTCAAGGCAATCAATTCTTACCTTGAGAATGACACAATGTGTTGAAACCATGGTCGGTTGTTAAGTGTTGTTTTATTAAAAAGTGTGGAAATTACCATTTGTGTGTTCTTTCAACATGAATATTCAACTGAATTGGGACAGCATTTTGTTACAATATTACAATACTATTGGAATGCAATAAGCAGAGACATCAAGAAAAGATAAAAAACACTGTAAATAATACATTGTAAGTGTTACACGAAGTAGCGCATCCATTAACGCATTTTTAACAACATTTTATAATATTCATTTTTAAACCTGTTGGCATTCTTACATTTTTTAAATATCTTCGGGTAAGTGGTTCCATATATCGCAAGAGGTGACATAAAAAGAATTTGCATAGACAGATGAACGGTATAGGGGTACATAGAGTGCTTCCATGTGGCGCGTTGGGCGTTTATTTGTCGCAGCATTGTACAGTACATTCTGATACAAGTATGTGGGTAATTTTGTAGTTATTATTTTGTATATAAAAGTTGTTTTATTAAGTAAGCGCCTGTTTTGTATTTTTAACCACCCGAGTTTTTCAAAATATGGTGTCACGTGCTCATAATATTTTATGTCAAAGACATACCTCACACAGGAGTTCTGAGTTCAGGAGCACATACTTATATACACACTTGCAGCGGTGGATACGCACAATGTTGCCAGTGGCAGTTGGCAGGAGGACTCCCCCTCCCCCCGAAATTTTAAATTTATTAAAAAGTGGCACTAAAGGAGGAAGTAACATTTGAAACAAAAGAACGTTGAATTCCTTTATTCTTCAGTTTGAACAACTTTTTTAATAAAAGTGTTTGTAATTTTTTTAAACAAATACGTGTGCGTATTGTATTTATTCGGAAGTTTGCGCTGCTATAAAAGCACCGCAGTCGCAATTGCACTCTAAATTGCTAAAACACACATAATATTCCAAAATTTTCACCTCCCCTCCTCCCTCGCTTACATTCAATATTGACCAATATTTACGAGGTAATACATTTACCAATGACTGTAACATGATTTTTTAATAAGTTTATCATATATTTATAAATATATATTGATCTAAAATATTCGTGAATTTTTATAAGAAAGCCTTGCCTTCTGGCTAAGAATACGAAATTTATGGCGACGAAAAGAAACCGGGTGAAAACGTTAGCCGCCACTGAATAGGGCCTGAGTATTTTAATGTTTTGTAGCTTCTTTGAAATGCTTGATGATAGGAGATCTTAATGTTTCCGAGTTTTCGTCTCTCATAAAGGTCTCCGTCACACGCTCACATTCACCCTCCAATGAACGAGGCTTGATTGGTGAGGGTATAGCTAATTCGAACATAACTCAAAGACGTGTCATTCATATGTTTAGGTTTCTTGTGACGCAGGAATGGCAAATTCTTTCTCATATTTATTTATGGATGCATTCCATTTCCGGTATCCATGAAATCTTACCCCGTTCTTTGAAGGAGGGTATTTTAAAAGAGGTTTCATTCGGATATATAGAGAATCTTCTTAAAGGAGTATCCACCGGTCCGCAGTCAAATTCTCAAACCTCTGGGCTACCTACTTCATCGGTAAACAATTTAGAGTCATCACTTGAGTAAATACCTTAACAAGCGAATATGCACCATCTTCTTTTACGCACGGTATTCTCACTTAGATGGCTTATCGGTTTCATTTGCATCCTTTGTTCACGTGCTTCATTTGGAGCCACAGCATCCGCCTAGCAACCGCCTGGCAATGGCAGAGGAATCTCCCACCGAAACACAATTTCGTTTTGATGTGATTCATTAGTAAAGCCCGAATAAACATTTTAAGAACTTTATTGCTTCTCCCAAAAGTCATTATGTAGGTCACGGCGTGCTGTGATCCGAGTAATTTTGGATAACATTTTTGACTGCACGAAGCCCAAAACTGGGAAAATTTGGCTCCTCGGGCCTGGTTTTAATTACACCGAGAGTCGGATAAGGTATCTTTCGCCACGCAATCAACCAATAAAATTTCAAATGTACGCCTGCAACCGCCGAATTTTGTGTGCGCTACTCCACCATAAAAGATTAGCGGATTTTAACAAATCAGATTGAAGAACGAATGTGTTAGATGCATTTTTGCGACAAAAATGTTTCCATTACATAGCAAAATATGTGTTTGAAACATAATTTTATTAATGAGAAATATATTGTAAGCATTGCATCATGGACATTTTTCTTCTATTTTTACTGACTTCACTTACTTGAAAGAAGGAAAAGTTTGGCCCGATAATTTCGTAAAAAACACTAATGATTCCTATTCCGTAAAAAACAGAAGAAGAAGACAGAAAGGAGGAGATTGCTATAACGATGGGATGATTATGCACCAAAGTATTGACCATCATTTGAATTGACCGGGATTCGAGCCGGGATCTCCCAATTTCCGATCCAGGTGTGCTAGCCAGTCAGTCATACAGTTACAGGAATCCCGGTCAAGTCACGTGATTTTTTCATGTCGAATATCACCTACTTCGGAGTCGTGCGCGTCATTCTACATCTACATACTACCCCGCAAGTCGCCTCAATAGGCGTGTGGCGTTAGGACACCAGCCCTTTACAAATAACAAGGGAAACGCTCTAATGAAATTACGTCTAGCATTTATTAAAGTCCCTTATTGTTCGGGGGAAAAACGAATTCCCATACCTATCCGTTCGGCAAAATATCTGTCTTAATTTATCGTTTCTGTCGGACCTGGAAATATAGTGGGGTTCCAATATGATGTTCTCCGTGTCGCTCTTAAAGATATCTATTCTAAATTGCTAAACCAATCTAAGCCTAGCGCGCAGCCTCCGAGTCTCTAGCGGCTCCCAGCCTAATTCGTTTAACATCTGTGTAACGCTGTATGTACGCCCGTGGCAGTTTTTGACGAATCGCGCAGCTTTCCTTTGTATTTTATTAAGTTCCCGGATTAAGTCTTTCTGCACAGGATCCCATATGCTCGCTGCATATTAAAGGTGTGGCCGGACGAGTGCGAAATAGCACCTCTCTTTTACTTTTTCATCCGAGGAGTTTTCATTGCGTATGTACACCACATCCTTTGTGCAACCGTCATGATTGGAAATTCGATATAGAGGATTCGATTAGTTTGATTCCACATGAGGGTAAGGTCGTACTTAAAATTGTTAAAATGAGGTTGAATATGAGGTGAACGACTCTTTGAAGTAAATCAGTTAGGAGATAGGAAAGCGATGGCGACACCATCATTATATTATATGGGTATTTGAAAGGATTCGAGTGCGTACAGAATGTTTATACACGTTTCATTAACTTCGAGAAGGCTTTCGAAAGACTAGAAATAGACTGGGAAATATAGATCTGTGATAGTGATACTTAAGAATAGGCTGGGTAGAAATACGAATCGTATATCACCGTATACTCTTGTCACCCGAAATGCTTAATTTTGAGGATACCGGGACTAGCCACGGTAGTTACCTTTACGGAGTCACCCGCAAGTGCACATAAGTGCGATATTCCACAGAGGAAAAATCATTCGCCTTGACCGGGATTCGAACCCGAATCCCTCGATTTCGCGCGGGGTTCGAATCCCGGTCAAGGCGAATGATTTTTCCTCTGTGGAAAATCGCACTTATGTGCACTTGCGGGTGACTCCGTAAAGGTTACTCCCGTGGCTAGTCCCGGTATCCTCAAAATTAGTCTAGAGCGAACACCTCAATGTGTTCTATGCATGGCTTTATCCTCGCGGACTGTGGCGCTTAGCGCACGATTTTGACTAGGCTTGTGCGATGAGTCGATTAATCGAAGTCATCGACGATGATTTTAGTCATCGCGGTGCGATGACTGTAATCGATGACGATGAATGTCATCGACCATCGATGTCGATGAGAATCATCGATTCCGATGAGTCGATGCGAATCATCGATCCCGATGATTCGATGAGTTGATGCGAATCATTGATGTCGATGCGAATCATCGATCCCGATGAGTTGATGCGAATCATTGATGTCGATGAGTCAATGAGAACCATCGATGAGGATGATCGATATCCTTATATCACTAATTTTTCTTCTTTTTTTCTATTCATTTGAACGCCTTAGATTTAAAATGTATGTATAAAGTATAAGCACCCCAGCTATTGCGCCTTGAGGACGATGGCAGGGCCACAGTGGGATGTTTGGAATTCATATTTTTCCTCAAGTTTGTGGTAGACGATACAGAAGTAGCGATCACGTTCAATCACAGTTAATGCGCAGTAGCAGTGGTAGCATTGTATTCGTTGGTTGCACTGGTGCAGTTGGTAGCAGCGGTAGCAGCCTGAGCTAAATCGGCTAAATTCACCGAATTCACAGTCACAGTGATTTCGATTATTTAGTCACAGGCTGTGATTGCTGCTTTTCAGTATCGGTGATTCAATCACAGCGATATATCGCTCATCACTACTGCACATCGAGAGTCATCGATCATCGGAATTCATCGATCATCGGCATTCATCGATCATCGACATTCATCGATCATCGATATTCATCGATAGTCATCGATCATCGTGTAAACTCTATACGATGATCGATGACAGCCATCGTCATCGAAACATTTCGATGAAATTTTTTCATCGAAAATCGATGACCAAAATCGGTCATCGCACAAGCCTAATTTTGACTGCTAATAGCATCATATGTCTAGCAGTTCTGACCACCATGCTCCTATAAAGCCACTAAATAATCCACAGGGGAGAAGGACGCCTCGGTAGCTTAACTGGTTAAATCACTCGGCGCGAAATCGAGGGATCCGGGTTCGTATCCCGGTCAAGGCGAATGATTTTTCCTCTGTGGAATATCGCACCGAAATTCTTAACATATAAGTTGTCCATGGCACGCATAGCACCCATAACATTCAAGGTCTCCAACAGTTTAGCACTTGCTAATGGAGATTTAGAATTTATGTCTCCCAATATCTTATTATTAGTATTCAGAAAAAACATTCCAAACTTTTTGGACAAAAATAGTTTCGTGAGAATAACACTGAATTTACAAAGTTAATGCACGACAAGAATTATTCCAAAATTTTAGTGCCAAAAGTTTACTTAATGAGATGGAACGAATGTACTCCTAGACGCGTTTGATGTTCACCAAAGTAGATTGCAGACGTCAAAATCGCATTTTTCAATGGGAAAACGTTTTGCATTATTAAGGAAATAAAATTATTCCACCTAAGTTTAAACTATTTTTACTTGTAATTCACTCTGTTAAGAGGATAGAAATTATACTCGAACACTTTTTGCAAGACATATTTAGAAATATGAGTAGAAATTAAAATCTGAGTCAAAGTGAAAAAGCTGACAGACTATTTATCTGCGTGCATGTCCAGCAAAGTCCAAATTTTGGTAGCAAAAGAAGGATCGGTAAAAAAAGTTGGAGAATTCTGCATTTAATTGCTGTCATTATTCGTGCGCCGTGTGCCAGAAAATAGTGCGACAGAGGACTGGAGTGGAGGAATAAAGGCAGTTGGAATTGATTGTTTAGGCATCGCGAAACTTGGTGGCGCACGACAGAGTAGCGTTTGAGGTCAGTGAACGCATATGAAACATGGATGAGCGGGAAGAGGTACCAAAGGACTCCTGCGGGGGACATCGTGAGAGACCTACCACTACCCTTTGTCCTACCGCTTTTGCATGCTTCTCTTTCCCAGAAGTCATTCTTTTTACAACGAATGCCTCTAAGTTTATCTACCCCTATGTTTGCCGATGACCAAGCGTTAGTTTGTCTGCCAGCTTAAGTTTTACTGTAACTGTTATATAGGAATTCCAAAAATGCTGCAAGATGAATGAATGAATGAGAATTAATGAAGATAAGTAAGATAATGATATTTAAGAATAAAAAGAAGTCAAAGCCAAACATAGGAGTTCAAAGATATTAGCTGGAGCATATCGAGCAATATTATTGCTCCAATACCCTCGACGATTCAGTTATTTGCGCCGGGGTAAAAATTGATTCTTGTGTGATAAATTAGCCTTATGCCTGTTGCTCACGGTAAAACGTTTTATAAAATCGACTAATTTTATAAAAATGAGCTTGCTAACGATAAAACCGTTTTATAAAACCTGTTTTATAAAACGTTTTACGGAATAGGACAGGTTCTATTTCCAAAAAAACGTTTTATGCAACAACCGAAGAGACGTTCCGCTCATCGCGTTGATAATAATCTCGTATCCATGGTAAGCCAAACAAGGAAAACGTAAACAAACATTGCTGGAAGTTAATGGAGCGTTGAGGAAGTATCCTTCTTGTTAGTGTGTTAGAGCCTTAGCACCGTTGAGTGTGATCAGAAAGTAAGTAAATAAACAATAAACATCGAAAAGGGAGAGTGTATTTATCACTTCACGTGTTTGCAAAGCGTCTCATAGATGGCAGGGCATTGCGGTTTTATGAAAAGTTTTACCGTGAGCAAGCAAGTACGCTTTACGTACGGTTCATAAAATTTCAATAAAAATTTTTATAAAACTCTTTTATGGAAAATTTTACCATGAGCAATAGGCATTAGCATGAAAATTTCTTGGCGAATTTCAAGTAGGTTGACTCCTGTTAAAAATCTTAGCATTGAAAAAACAAGTTCCGTTTGAAGCTTAAGTTAGGTGATCCGAATTCAATTAAAAATATGACATGTTATTAATCTTTATGTCTTTTTGATAAAACATTGATTCGAATTGCGATTGGGTAGATTTTCCAGAGTTGTTTTGAATCAGGCGCTGAAAAGCTTTGAATGTTTACCAGGCAGATTATGGTCGTTGAACTCCATTTTCAATGCACATAGATCTATCAAAGCACTTCATTTATTGTCGCAGATAAGGCATCACTCATCTGGTTGGTCGAAATGTGTGAAACCAGATCGTTTCAAGTTTCTTCGAGTTCGCGGACCTAATCAGTGGTGATAAATTGTTGAGAATCTGGCCAAAGAAATATGCACACAAAGAATGTTTGCCAAACGATTTTACGCTAAGTCTTTCTTCAACCTTTCCTCTGTACTCAGTGTGAGTTTACTTTTCGTAAAAGCAAACATCCCTCACGTCTTTTGTACTTCGGAAATCCGAATATTCAGTAATGTTATGGGTGTTCAATTGTTATTGTTCAAGGAATTTACAGTGGTGACTTACATATTTGCGTGGTGATAGTTTGAAAGGTTTAGAACTTGTTAGATCCTGTGGGAGGGTTTCACTGGTTTCATTTTCTTCCAGGCTTTGCAAATCCTTGCTTAAGCTTTTTTTTTTCTTTTTTGAAACAACTTTTCAACGGCTCTGAAATGCTCGTATTGTGGTCTTTCATAGTATTTTAGTCAATCAAACCAATCTTCAAATCCCTTAACTGTTGCATATTGTATAAATGAGTCACCTCTATAATGAACCTCAAGCTAATCCACCGGTGAGCCGTAAAGAAAAAAAAACTTTCATGAACCCACGCACCGTAATTATTATAATTTAAAAAAATTCCTTTTAAAATAGTGTTTGACCTCTGGTACACTTTTTGCTGACTAAATTATGACAGTTATTCTTTTTGGAGATGGTATGAAGTCAGTAAAAGGAGCTCGATTCAAGCATGCATCCTTGAGGTTTCAGTGTATCTTTGACATTTCTTCGAGTTAATTCCCACTTCTACTCTTTTTGGCGTGCAAGAGGCTCTAGTATTTTTGTTTTAAGGTTTTCGCAGCGATACTCTCAATCATTTTCGGGTTAACTGCTTTGCGCGGAGAAATTTCCGCCCCCCCCCCCCTTGCCCCTCGCTGGGTACGCCCACGAATACGTACTGTTTTCTTTATCATTACTATATAATTTGATATAAATTGAGCGGTTGAAAATATTCCAAAATCCATATATTTAACATTCTAAAATCCAGTTTTTAATTTCTTTTTTAACTTCACTTATTTTTTTTTAGATTTTTTTAAGTTACCGGGAATATTGCTAAATATGGTGGGTACTTTACTCTTCAGATATCTCTCTCCATGCAAAATGAGACACCTTTTTACTCTATATCTTATATTTCCTCTGAGTGCTGATTTATTTTTAACGTTATCCAAAACCTTGCATGTATCGCTTAAGTAATTCTCAATAATAATCACATACATGAGTAACTTATCCACTTGGAATATACCCAGTCTTTTATATGTGTCCTCAGCTGACCAAGTTTTAGAATTGAATTTAATTATTTTATTGATTTTATTTTGCTTTCGTTTTAGGGTGTTCATATTTGTTATCCCATTTGATCCCCAAACTGTGATTCCATATCTTAATATGCTTTCGACTAATGCAAAAGATAAGACAGTCATGACACTCGCATTGATATCCTAAAAATTGCTACGCAGCATGAAAATTTATGATTTTAAAATTTACTGATCCCAGAATTGCACTTCAAAATTGAGTAACTTCCACAGTGATAGGATTTATTGCGACCGGTTTCGCTTTTTACTGCACCTTCAGGTGAAAGATGCTGTAAAACGACTCCACCTGAAGATGCTGTAAAAAGCGAAATCGGTCGTTAATAAATCCTATCACTGTGGAAGTTACTCAATTTTAAGTGCAAATAATGTTACGTTTCCACTCAATCACGCCTGAAACCTCTGATTATGATCCCAGAATGTTTAACGGCTTTTAATTAACGCATACGATAATTTAATATTTGCAATGGTAATAGTTGAACAGTCTGAAATGCGGCATCCTTAAAATTTTTCGGGATAATTACTTGAGTTGTGGCTACCGATGCTGAGAGATTAGTAGTGCCATGAAAAAGTTAACTTTGTGAAGTTTTAAATTTTGTGACTAATTGTTTGTACTATATGTGTACCAAGTTTCCACGAAAGGTGTGGTCGGGTGTGATTTTAATTTTCTCGGCTAAGCAATCTCGAAAAAAGGTGATTAATGTCGGATTACCGGATTAATTTATCAGGGGGACTCTCTCTGGATAAAAAGAGAGTGTTGAATAGAGCTCTTAGAATGCTTCAGTGCTCTTTCGTTTTGTTCTGAATTAACATAATACATCGTCTGAGACATTGAGAATTATTACTGGACTCAAACCAACGATCTTACCTGCCGGATTACATATTCGGATAAATTTTTGAAGAACAGAAGCTCGCATTAATATATTTGTTCTCCCCTTAAAGAGTCCCCAATCCCAGCCGACAAATGGTAAAAAAAACTACAGCAGTGTTATGGAAATCTATAGCTATCGTCTGAAATTTTATCTCAGGACTTAACGGCTTGTCACATAACTACGATTATTTTTTAATACTTCTCGTGTTAGAACAGATAGAGACAGTAGAAGGAAAAAAACGGCACCAAACTTTTTACTTTTAAAGTTTCCGTTATTGGTGAATATGGCATATTTTTAGAAATTCAAGGATGATTTTATGTAACACATCAAATGACTTGGAACCTTTTAGGAACGACGAATCAACTAATAAACTTTGTAAAGAGGCTATAGATCGTTGGAGGAACTGGAACTGAAATCAGCCACCAAATGTTGACTGTAAGGCAAAATGTTTGTCGTGTAGTGGGGAAGATCTATATTTTGAAATCCAGATGTCTCGATTCCCGTCATAATTAAGGTTTGTGTATGCTTTTAGCGCCATATAGCGACGCAGCAGAGGGTTAGGCCACGGAAAATATTAACTAGATCGACGCTAGAACGGACCTATAATGTTAAAACACACGTTCCTCTCCGCATTCGTAAGGAGGTCATAATGGATGTCTCCGAAGTCGCCTTCAGGATAGGTACTCACTTGGACTTGTTAACCGTCGTGTCACTTTTGTTTACGACCGTTATGGCTTGCCCTTTTGAAGTATTTTGTTGGTGGCGCACACGCATTATCATAAATTTAAACCGCTTTAATGTGATTTTTTTTAATAGTTGGACTTTTTGCCGCGTGAATGGTAAGTTTGGTCTACGAATCCGTAGTCTATAGTCCTTTAAAATATTCAGGAATTCATTTTCCACCAACTTTGTTATTTTCCTCGTCAATGCTCGTCAGTAACATTTTTGCGTGTGACAGCTTACCATTGAGTTATCCTGGCGGTTGTTTAGTGAACTTAAACTTGAGTGGATCTCAACGCTTTTTGCTCAACTCACCCACTTAACCATAGTTCAAAACATTCATTCCCCTTCACAATAAAAATTATAAAATAATAATTTAACTCCGAAAATTAAAATAACGCACATGATTAGGAATTGATTTCTTTAAGCTTGATGAATCAGGGGTTTTCGATAAACTTCATCGAACACCGAAAATTAAATTAAGATAATGTATACTTTTACAGAACGACGAATCAACTAATAAACTAAATATAATGTATAATAATAAATATAATGTATCACATTTTTCTGAACAATGATCTCAATAATCACCCTAAAACCCCCTTTAAACTCTTCTTAGGGAGGATACCTATTCCCCAATGGTTGAGAGCCACTGATTAAAACAAAATAAAATTCAATGCAAACAACACAGGGTCTTAAGTTCAATTAATTTTTATATACGAGAGGCAAGAAGCTCTTGTTCTTACTATAGAGGGAGAGAGGAGGAGGAGGGTGATATACTTCACAAGTTTTTACCGCTGCGTGCATAGCTCCGCATATTACCTTTTTTTCTTAAGTTTACGTAAAGTTGAATGTTTTAATATAAATGCAATATTACCAGATTATTTTCTTCAGTATAGAGTGTAGTCAGAAACTTGACTCCTGAAAATTCTCTAGGAGCTGGAAGATTGGGAAATTCCAAAAACATTGAGAAACATTCGCCACAAGTCTCTCAGTTGTTAATTTATCATTTAAAAGTCCTGAACTTAAGTTGGGGGAGGCATATTGCTTTCCACCTTCGCCTGCTTTAACGACCCCAGGTTAAACGACTCTTGAATTATGGTGCTATCAATTGTGAAAGTCATCAAAAATGATCTGGAAATGTTTGTGAGGAAATACCCTTATACGTATAACGAAAGTTTTCCTAGCGATTCAAAGCGATGCAGGAGTCCAATTTGGTGCATGTACAAGTTGGCTCTCCGGGTTCTTATCTGTTTGATGGTGAAAATTGTTTGAAAGAGCTCTTTTATACTCACGGGAAAGGATTAGAGAGATGCAGTGCCTCCAAAAAAATAATCCCTTAAAAGCTTTCATAAAAATTATTCCTTTTCTTGAATGGAATTCCCCATTGCAAGTACTGATAAGGCACCTTGGGGGTGGGGGTGTGGTTCAATCGTTCGATCGAAGATTAATTTCGGTACGTAACTAAGGACCAGTGATGTGATGTAACGAAGTAAAAGTAATCGAATTACTTGTGACTATTACATTTTTTAGTAATTTTTACTTGTGATCGATACATTTTTCAAAAAGTAATTTTTTCTGGTAACCTACTTCAAAGCACGTTTGAATAATCGTTACATGTGAGTAATCATAAGAGAAAATTTGAATATCTCGTACAATGAACGCATCGAGAGGTAATTATAACTACATTTTGCATACTGAGTCTCGGTTCTCTCTTTCACGGACGGAGGAGTGACTCGCCTTCTACATAGGAGTGACTCCCCTTCTACATAGGAGTGGAGTTGGTTTCGAGAACTTGAGAAGGGTCGGACGATACGTGAAAATGGGTAAAATGTAAATGGTACAATGTAGCTAATAGGCGTGGGTTATAATGCAATACAAGTTTCTGCGTCTCCGGCTTTTGCGTGAATCTTTTCTCATGTCATCGGCGGACGTAGAGAAGAAGCCTCGCATAGTGATGGAAAAATCGATTTCGATTAAAATCAAAAATCGAGTTTTAATAGTCAAAGATCGAGGAAATCGAGATCGAGTTATGATCTACGAGTTTCGATCCAAACTCGATTTTTCAACTTCGATCTTAACCATTTCGTACCGTTTCGCGATCAGAGTGCTGAGTATGATAACGCCATCCGTCCCATGTGAAAGACTTTTCTGTAAGGCCGGTAAAATTGGAAAGCCCTAGATTATCAAGAAAGCATCTCATTCAGTTGATCTTTCTTAAAAATTTTAGTGAAGCCGAATGGTTCCCAGCGGTGATCCCCAAACTTTAATGTCCGTGAATTTGTAAATTTTTACTACAAATAATTCAAGAATGTATTCTAAGTTCATTTTTAGGGATTTTTTTAAACTTTTCAAATATGCATTATGAGCGTTTTTCGAATGAATAATAAACATGTTTTTGTACCAACTGTATTTTTTTCAAAAATAACCGTCGATTTTTTCGATTAATCGATCTTTTGGTTCCAATTTCGATTTTTGTTGAAAATTCGAGCTTTTCACTTCGATTAAAAATCGATTGCTCGAAAAATCGACCGACCGACCGAATTTTGACCGACATTTTTCCATCACTAGCCTCGCAGGTAATCCATATGAAGAGAAGAATCTAATCAAGAGAGCTAGGGACGCGCACACCCTTGTATTTGCTAAAGAGGTACCTCTATGTTTATATCCATACAATGGTTGTAAATTATTTGAGAGGAGAAAGTTAAGTTGTAGGCAATAGACGTTTTATATCGATGAAAGTGATATAGTTGTATCTCAGAAAAGAAAATTAATTTATTTCGGTAAAATTTTTCTCCCAATTTCAACTGAAAAGGTCGCAAAATACTGAAAAATTCGTGAACATTGCTGAGCCTTCTGTTGGCCACCACAAAATATTTTAAATACTGAGAAGTGAAATAGGTAGGTACTGTTTTCTTAAAGTTATAAATAATGAGATGAGAAAGGATGGATAGTTTTTTCTGCTCAAGTTTGTTGAATGCAATTTGTGAGCGAAAAAGATAAGTGCCATGCAAAACATGCTGACGATGCAATCACGAGGATACAACGGATAAAAACATGACTCCATTATAAGGAACTTTGTCCGAGTAAGTGGCCTTAGTAACTTTTTTCGTTACGTTTTGGGCCTTGGATTGGTAATTATTCTTCCTTAGACTCCAGCGGCGTAGCCAGGTTTTGGGTCTAAGGCGGACAAAACATTTTTAGGAGTCGCCGACTCATAAATTAACCAGTTTACTAAACTTTAGAAATTTTGGTGATGCAATAGGCGGATGGGTTTGTACAAAATGTCAATTGACAACGTATGACACACATTTATTTTACGTATTTGGAACTTAAGAGTGGAAGCCTTCACAGACTTATTGGCGCCAGAACACGGGGCGGGGGGGGGGGGGCATTCGCCCCCCTGCTCCCCCCTGGCTACGCTACTGTTAGGCTTTCCTTCGACTGAAGAAGTTCTACTTCATTGCATTCACGCGAAGGAGAATAGGGTTTTTTTCTCATAATCAAGTCCATTTGGAAGTATTCGTCACGTCTTCTCTCTGGGCTTTCAGTGGAGATCATTTACAGCACTATCAAGTGGTACCCCAACACAACACTTTCAGGTGGTAGACATTTGTAATGATGTTGTTGGGAATGTTTTTCTTTTCATTATTTAAGTATTCTAGAAGATTCGTTTTCAGAACCTCGGATTTTTTTTTCCAAGGCGGAAAATTATATCCGTATTTCACGTTCTTCATTTGTCCCTATGACGAATGGGCATAGGTGCCGGAGACCATATGCTTATCATTCTTCACTGTCAAATAGTCGTTTTAGCATGCTCCAAGGTTAAGTAGGATAGTCAAGGCTTCATCCGGCAGACAAGTCTTCACGTCTTCAGCTGCGCAGAGCAAGCCCACCTTGATGAATTCACCAAATCCACGCTCTTTCTGCCCCTCTCGAGAAAGGAGAAAACATGGAACACTCGAAACACTGTACGCGCAGCAGCACACGTAATTGCTTCCATTGTTCCTTCGCCTCCCTTCCAAACATTTTTAATTCAACGTACTCGCGGTAATAAAAAAAGAAACCTCGGGGACGCATTCTCCTGATTCGTCTTGGGCGGACGAGGGCACCGTCACGTATCCATCTCGCGGGCGGTTGAGGAATAACGAATGGGAGGCGGCGACAGTTCTTCCACCCCCCTCCCCTTAAGATGAAGCCTCCCGTCCTCCGCTCCTTAAGTACCCTCATTTGTGAAGAGGAAGCAATGTTTTCCGAAAAGAGTACACACATCCCCAGCCTCTCCTTAACATGCTATAAGAGGGGAGCAAACCGAAGAGTCATGCAAACAGGAGGAGGGGGACACGGAGGGAATGAGAGTCTTTTTCAACGTTTGCGGTTGGATTCGGTCGAGGGGGCGTATAAACACAAAAGAGAGGCTTTGTTCGTCACTCCCGTCACGTGAGAGTAGGGAGATCCCTGAGAATTGGTTTGTTGTGGCGAATGATGCATTCGTGTGGAGGATCATCTCTAGGGCAACCTCAATCACTCATCTTCCTCTCCCCTTCCGCTTTGTTTCTCCAATCCGCTCGACTTGAACCCGATGCTGCGGTGCCCGGGGCACGTGGAGGGGCGAGAAAATGGAGATGATAAGACGAGATGAGGGGGGGAGGCAGCGACCGTAACGCCTCCGCTTGGCAACACGGCGTTGCGCGTCGACAATATTGGATAAATGACGCCGATGTCGCGCCTCAGTCGCTCCTCGAAGACAGCCCCAGAACGTGCACGCCAAAGTCTTGCTCTCGCTGATCGCTGTTTCACTCCAATCTTCCAACCGAACGCCGAGTGTTCTCCGTCCAACCTCGAACTCTCTCTCTCTCGAACACAAGTCTCTTATTTCCAGTCGAACCTCTTCCTCTCGAATCCTGTCGGCGTGTTTTTTGGCAGAGGAAATCCTGCCGCTTATGCGTCTGCTCGTCCAAGAACTGAAGCCGACAGCTGTGGGCATAGCTAGGATCAGTGGCACCGCCACTGGACTGGAACAGTCGACAGAACTGCTGTTTCTCGATCGGTGCCAAGGTAAGACCTTGCCGCTTCCCCTGACCTCTCACCTTTTGCTTTCCAGAACCTCATTGCCGAACAGCGTGGCTGCGATTTCGGGTCGGCCAAGGATCCTCTTGATTTTCTTAAAGGGTGCATAGGCTCGATGTGAGGAATATTGGTGATCGACAATGTGACGCATAAAAAATTGTCGTGAACGTAAAAAAGAATATGGATGACAGATTAGGACGTAGTCTCCGAAATGATTGTTGAAGTACATAGTGATTGGAAGTATTTGTCTGATAAGTTTTAAGGCTTCGTCGTTTTAGGGTTCTGAAGCTCCTTGTTCTCCTGCCCAACGACTCACCTCTGGCCTTTATCGTCGATTGAATACTCGATATTAGAACTGAGTAAAAATCATAGGTATGATTGACATCGTTTTTACTAGTTTCATTTAGCGAGACATAGTAGGATGTGTCAATGAACTATGAGACATTAGATAAGAATAATGAACTACCTGCATCTCAGTTGATGTATTGTTTGCGCCGGTCATCATGAAATAGCCTTCTTTGGCGTGACATTCACCCCTATAATTGGAAGACCTTTAGCTTCGTCAAGCTGTCAGATCATAGTTCAGCTGTCAGAATAAGGTTATCATAGCAGTAGTACCCATAAGTTGGATAAAATAGCCATAATGAACAAAATATGTTTTTTTTCTTATGACGGATCATTCGCACATCAAACCTCTTCGCACTATTGGATTACTGAATTTATGATGAAGAAACCTCAGGACATATGGATTTGGATGTATCCCTCCCCCCACATAATTCATAATCGCAATGAAACTGTGGTTTGGCATTTGTAATTGGAAAACCTATTTCACGGTGGTTATAGCACTACCTTCCTACGCTAATCATCTAATTTCCACTCGTAATGTATGTTTATTATTGTTTTAATGTGAGTTTAAAGCGACGTTTCATTCTGGAGCGATACGTATTTAGACGATTATTCATCATTCCTGGTTAATCATCATTTTTTATAGTGTTTTTTTCCATGATGCAAACATGGATAAGTTCTTCAGACCTTGAATTGAAATTATCGATAAGAGTGAGCAGGTATTACCGCTGACATAAACTAATCATGCGGTATATTGCTAGCGATATAGTTAAGTACTCATGACGTGCCTCGGAAGCCTTGAGTGAAATAAAAACATTTACAATTATTGAGAAATGAATTTTTATTTGTGTATCACGGGTAATAACTGATTATATAGGCTTGTATTGGTAAAACTGGTTCACAGGTGGTCTGACATGGAGCGAGACTAAAGCCCGTTTCACATGACACTTGATCCAGCACAAGGTCCAGTATACTCGCTAGTATGCTAGCTTTCCAGTATCGTGTGAACAGAACCAGTATACTGGCTAGCAAGCATGCTAGCTAGTATACTCGCTGAGCTACTGGATTTCGTACTTGATGCGGTACTAGTTTGCTACTAGACCCAGTAGGACCCAGTGGCCATCTACCAATCACGTTCACGTTACAGACGCTGTGCGATATTCTCTTTTTAAAATTAATATGGAATCATATGGAATAATTGCTTAATAGCAAGCACAAGGTCGATGATCGTGTGAAACCTTCTAGTACGGTTTCTAGTATACTGGGTTTCGTCCTCAATATCAAGTACCAGCTAGCATACTAGGTCTTGTGCTGGATCAAGTGTCGTGTGAAACGGGCTTAAACGTAAGGTAAAACCAGGGGCGGATCCAGGGAGCAATATTGGGGGGAGGGGGGAACTTTGGAAAATGTTTTTAAGGTATGGGTCTGCAGTGCGTGCACGTGCGTTCTTGCGCCTACTTGCAAATGTGAATCTTATGTCATTCATCTTATATTTACTGATAACTATGCCTGTATATTTTTCCTATGCATATTGGCGATTTATTTAGCATCATTAACTATGGGTTTGTTAACTCCTACCCCCCAATTCTATCCGCGATCTGGTGCAACCTGATATTGGTACAGGGAAAGCCAGAATAGAAAGGAAGCAACGTTCAACGAATTATCTGTCTGCGCACGCCTTTCTTCATTCTCCCACACCCATCACCCAATTATGCTCAAACCAATTACTACGGTCATTACTCCATAGCCATCTTTGCCTGCATCCCACCTTCATAGAATTGTAACGGACAATAGAATTGTTACGGGCTACGTTAATTTTACATCAGACCACGGAAATTGTGGAAAAGTTAGCTTAACACACCCGAGTTCATGACCACTGATTCAATAGCGGTCGAAGTGTATGAAGATGAAATTAGAGAGATGTTGCGCCAGTTTTTGGAAAAGATAATTCCGTTTTACGATGATGTTAATAAGTACAGAAATGTTCTTTGAAAGTCATGTTGTACTGCTAAAACCCTAAAATTGTTATCTCTCCCTATTTTGCTATGGAAACCAAGAATTTTGCTTATGCTTTGCACTTATCATGAAAAACAATGCAAAATACTTTCCGATTACATCAAAATAAGTTCTTTTAAAAATAAAATTCTGTTTTTGTTTGAAAAACACCGAGTGTAGGTTTTAAAAGTGTATGGGGGAGGTGAAATAATTATCAAGTGAAAGAGACTTGCTTTGCAAACTTACTGGAAACTCATACCAATTTAAATGAGAGACGTCCCAGCTAAATGGCAGGTCTCACTAAGTTTCGTTTCCGGAATTCTTAAATACAAGTCGGCGCCTCAGGCATGCACACTAGGTGCGTACGCATTACTCTGTGCATTCTGGAATTGCAATTTCTAAAGGACAAGCTGGGCAGACCATATAATTCGACGAAGAGAATAAATAGTGTTATTTTAATTCCTAAAGTTAATGGCCAACTTATAAGAGAATATTTCTTGCAAACGGTTTTCAGAGGCGTGTTGCATTCGATTTTGGACGCAGTAGAAGTGTCATGTAAGCAGTGAATAGCAGCAGAAACAGATATTAGCAGTGAATAAATACTGAGAACTTAAATGGCCGTGTTTGAATCTAATGGCTTAGATACAGTAGACTCCGGTAGACTAGTGCAGCCTATACACTGCTGTCATGAATATTACTCTTCCTATGAAACGATTCTGGACGTCTTACAATTAGAGATTGTGCGTGTGATTTCGTCGCCAGCAAAGAAAGCGGAGATGTGTGAAAGATAAAAAAAAACAAATTTCACCGTGGTTTTGTGCTCCAAGATATGAATCTAGACTTTCATTGAAATCAGTCGTAAAATCACCAATTTCTTATGTTATTTCTCATGGTATCTTCCTCCAAAAATACCCCAATTCGAAAGAAATCTTAATTGCTTTTAAGGCCATGTCAATATATAGTTGTCTTTATAATCTATGAAATAATACTTTGCTGCTAGCTAAACCAGTTAAAGTTAAAAACATATGGTTAGCACAACAATTATGTCAATGGATTCCACAGTGCCGTCCGTATTCATAGAATCACATTATTATGAAAGCATTATTCAGCTTCTCAAAAGGACTTAAGTTAAACCTCTTTGGCACATCGTTTAGCAAGGGAGTTGAAAAAATTGAAACAAATCGATTGGGAATGATGATATTAATGCGTTTGTAGATATATTAAGTATGAAAAATAAGCTTAACAATGACGTGGTTTCGAGCGGTTCAACATCCAAATCGCAATAGCAAATTTTGTGATTCGTCGACATGGAGACAGCATTTTTGCGATTTAGTACTTTATAATTCTTTGTTATTAGCTCAACATCAGCCCGCAGAATTGACATGTGAGTGGTTTTTTTGCTCCCCTAAATAAATCCACAGTCCCCCAAGCCAAGGATGCCGCAAAACTTAGACGTAAAAAGTTAATATGCGAACACACAGATTAATTTTTCCCTTAAGAGGAAAATTACCATTTCACATCTTGAAGGATGAAAGCTAACATATTTATCAGCAAAATATAAAAAATAGCATGATTATTGGGGTACATGTTTGTAGAAAAACGCGCTTAACTTAAAAAAAATAAAAATAACTAAAGGGATTATAATATTATGCGCCGTTGATTTTTTCTTTCAAAAGAGCATTTTTGCTGTGACATAAGTATCATGCATCCAGAGATATCGAGGACAACTCAACCATAAATTTACGACCTCAAATTTTCATACTCTCGTTACTAAGGCAACGGATGCATATTTGGCAAACCAATTGAGCATGACCAACCATGTGGTAAAACGAAAGCGCCTCGACTTCCGAAGAGGTCAAGGTTAAAATCGGTATACACCGAAGACATTGAAATTCGTCATGAAAAAATCATTTGACTTGACCGGGATTCGAATCCGGATCTCCCAATTGCCGGTCTGGTGTGTTAGCCAACACTGGAATTATCCTTGAATTATGATGGATTGGTAGTGTAACTCGCTAATACACCTGGCTGGCAATTGGGAGATCCGGGTTCGAATCCCGGTCAAGTCAAATGATTTTTTCATGACGAATTTCACCGTCTTCGGTGTATATCTTCGCACCAGTACGCGTGACTTCTTACCACATCATTTGTTTAATGCAATGTTTGGAAAATTGTTAATATCGGTATTTGTTTGGTCGTTTTGACATGTAATTAACCAAAAGGAAAATTAAGAAACCACCGAGAAAGAATTTTCTACGCTCCGTCGGAAAGAACCGTCGTAGTTTTCTTGAGTATGATGAAATGTAATAAAATTTACGAAGTTAAGAAATACGTCGAACCCATAAAATCAAGTCTATTTTTAGTTAAAGTAATTTTATGGCAATAGAAATCAGGAGCACGAGGAAAAAAAACAGTTTTCGGATGGCACACGGACAAAATTATTTTCCAAATTTCAACCAATAAATCATTTCATTGACTCCAGTTGATATTTCGACAGCATGCGTATTTTAAGAGAAGTTACATGATGAAGTCACGCCGAGAATCAGAACTGAATTTTTGTATGGGGATAACTTGGCCGTCGAAAATATTTAGGAGCACGTTAAAATAAACATTACCTGTTATATTTTTACTTCCAGAATGATAGATTGCGGTTTAGTGGGATTTAGTAAGTGGTAGCTTTTTCTAATGACAGCGAGTGATGCAAATTCTAGGACCCTTAGATAGTTTATGAATTATTTTCATGGGAGCCTGAACGGTGATGACTGAGAATGAAAGAGATACCTATGGTTCGAAGTTTCACACAAGTGGAGTTTCTTTTTCATCATGTAATGGTGTATAACATTATGAATTATTTCAGGATTACAGGTTTCCTGATTCATGAGTTTTAGGATCAATACGGGATATTAGAAGGAGTTGAAATAACAGAAGGGAGATATATTATGATATAGCTATGCACTGAGTAATATATAAAATAAGTACTCACCATAGTTTATACGCGTACTGTAATACTGTAAAATAAGTCACTGGCATGCAGAGATCCGTTAATATAGTAGGATGTGACCGCTGTCAGGAGAAGTATCAGATCCAGCATAATACATCACTATTCCCAGGCACTTGATCGTATTGTTAATTAAAAGAGTTAATCTGGTAAACTCCAGCAAAACATAAATCCACTCAAAATCAGTCGTCAAAGCGAAAAAGATTAATCTGCCCGCGCAGTAAAATAAAAAGACACGTTTAAGTTGACCCCGAAGACGATGTGCCGAAGGAGACGGCAACGGGACAAAACAATGTGACACATGCAAGGAACACGACTGTATCGATTGCATATACGCGCGGCAAAGAGCGAATGAGACCTCGTTAGCGCCCAAACGCTCACAGTCAGTCAACAAGCAACAAATTTGATAAATTATGTGTCAACCCGCGCCAACTACTAGGGAAATAAGGCGTTACTTTTTAAGGGGGCAGGGGAGGCTGTTTGAAACAAAGTGACCGATACACCCCAGAAATCCCTTACTTTTTAGGGGATGGGGGAAGCAGCTTTGCAAGAAGTGTAGGTGAGACAAATGTGGGATAGACGAAGTCTCAACTGTGACTCATCTTCTCTCCGCCGGATTCTGATCTTCCGCTGCCCAACTCGAAATGCCCAAAACAACTTTCTTGTTACCGAGAAACATAGTTTATGCTCGTTGGAAAGAGAGAGGTTTTTTTGCATATCAATGCAATTAAGCTTTTGGTACAATGAAGTTTACTATCAAATCTTATGATTTTTCTTCTGCTCGCCTGACCTCTTAGGGTGGAGGGGGAGGGGGAATTCCCTGACCTCTTAGGGTGGAGGGGGGGATCCAGGGTGGGGGGGAATTCCCCCCCCCCCTGTATCCGCCTCTGGGTAAGACAAAGTTAACTTTTCGTAAACGAGCAGAATTGGGCTGTTACGGTTATGCGGGTACATTAGTCATTATTATTCAAATTATTCATGTATTTTCAAGGTACAATCAAGTGTTCTATCTTCTTACGGTGTCAATTACCAGATTTCTTATAAAAATATTAATCTTTCTGTTCGTTTATAGCAACGGTGACCACTCAAAATGATTTTCCTTGTGTGTATTTGGTTTTCGTCACCATAGAAAATTTCCTACCGTAAAACACAAATATTCTAGGTATGCGTATTGATGGTTCGTCGCGACGATTGGCGTGCCTCAAGGATGTGTCATCGGGCCACTTTTACTCCTAAAATACAATAAGTTCCCGCGTTAGCGGCAGCTTAAGACTTTCTATGAATCCAGAGTAGAAGGGAGACGTATTAAGCCCCGATCTATTGCTCGTTACTCCCATGTGCTTTTAGCTTTGACTAGCTAAACTATTTGCTGATTTAGGTGATGAACTAGAACATGATAAGGATTAGAAATAAACCTTAATGACTATGTATTTGCATTTTCTGGTAATTGGCGAAAGCTGACAGTGTAATTTACGCGTGACATAAATTGTACTGCATTTAAATAATTTTCGATACAAGTGAAGTTGTTACCCTGGAGTCGCTTTGGCTCCTAGCCATTATGATTCAAGAAAGGCGATCCCAATATTGTATGTAGAATAGAGGGAACTCAGTTAAGGGCGTACTTACCTAACCAAGGATACCTGACATTACACCTGAGAAGAGTGGTCATGTCTCCTTCGAGGAGCTTGGTTTTATTCGACGCACGTTGCATGTGATGAAAAACTTGGAGGCTCGTTTCTCTTCGATGGAATCATATTTGAGAGTAGCTGCAAAGAACTAGGACCCATCGAGGGAAATGGTCGCGGATTTGTGAAGATCAAGTTTTTATTTCTGCGCAAAACATTGTTGCAAGAAGTCAATGTGCTGGGTTTGTTGAAGACTCGACACTATAGGGTCCCATTCAATCGCAAGCAGTTCATTTCAGGCATTCTATATATTCTGCAGAGGTGAAATGACTGGGACAGTCGTGATTTTTGTTGCCACTTCCCAATAGCCTTTCCAGATGTTTCTGGCGACTTCGTTCTTTTATTGAATTAACGCCAGTGAAAGAACGGAATCGTCAAAAACATCTGGATATGGTTGTTGGAAAGTGTCTATATTAACCATGACTGTTCACCTTATTATACCGACAAAATATCTGGAGAGATTAAAATTGACACTGAAATATAATTGCAATCTTTAAACTGAGACATATTCTCAGGATCACGAACATATTTTGACCCTCAAGTGTCATTGAATAGCCGATAGCCGAGGTTCCGCCGCGACTGTGTGAGTCAAAACAAATACTAAATTCCACATTTTTTATATTTTGTACAAAAACTTCTGCTTTCGCTAATAAAATGCGTTAGCTATAGAAACCCAAAAGTTAGATACAAAATGTGCAGATTATCCAACGAATTTATTTTAAATGAGCACTTTTTTCCAGCCATAGGAGCCGACTGCAGCGCCATTTCCTACGAATTGCCGCATTTTGACTTCAATTACGGCAGTGATTCCCTAATAACTAAAATAATAAGGTTGTAAGATGCCTACATTTTATTGTTTTTCAACTTCTGTGGATAATTTCCTTCTTATAAATAGTTTTCCGCGAAAATAACATTTATATTTTATGGAGGAATACCATTTTTCCTCGTGTTTATTTCATTCTCCCCATTGAACACCATGTAATTTCAAGTTCAATTATAGAATAAAATAGCGTGGAAAGTTAGTATTTTGTTGTTCATATCAGATAGAGTACAAGTAGGCAGAATATGAAAAAATTACATTTAAATCATTTTACGGTGGAACCACCTTCGATCTTGCTGATTTATTGGCGTCGGTTAGAGACTTTTTTGCGTAGCCTCTCTCGATTGTTTTTTATTAATTGTTTTTTAATTAACTTAATAACTTTCTCTTTATATAATGGTTGCCTAATAAGCGGTCGAGTCTAAATAAACTTATACATTTTCCAGCATGGCATTTCAAGTACGGTTTTCTTTCAGTTATTCTCATTGAAAGTACAAGCTCCTAAATAATGGTAACATATTTAGTTCAATCCCGAACTATTTTTATCAGTTTGTCAGTAATGACCTTTTGATGGCCTGAATGCCATCCTAAAATCCCGACAATTTGGTATTTTCACCACTTTTTGGACATAAAGACATGAAAACACGTAGAACAAACCATCGTTTGTCTCACAAATTCTAGGATATTTCATGGCATTGTTTGTTCCTATATGCTAAGGATAGTATGCATATAGATACCATTGTTAGTAATCTTCAAAAGGATTATATTATAGCGCGCTGCGAAATAATTTTTGTTACAGTAGTGGCATTAGAAGTAAATACGGTATCAAAAATTAATCTGTGCATGGAGATTAAGAATTATGCAGTGTCAGCAATGACGGTCTTCTGAGACTTGGCTCATATAAATATTCCAATGATTAATGACCGCGCGTCAAGAAGAACTGCTCACCCGTTTTTATCGAGTAAATAAAGTAATAACGGCGATGTCTTTTCACTTCTTGGTATTAGCAATAATTTAATTTAAATGCGCAAATATGCTCGCAGTATCATTTTCATTCTTCCAAGCCTTTACTTACAATTTACCTCGTATTCAATAATATAGCCGACATGCTTGCACACCTCCCTCTACTGCAAACTTTTTGAGTTTGGATACCATTAAATGTTTGATTTTTCGTTCCTTGGATTTATTTATCGACGGCAAATTTAAGACTCAATGCGTTCTTCCTCATTCCTTTTAACCGATATCCAAAAATGGTGGTGCGAGGCAAGGGCGAACGTGGCGAAAGTTCGAGAAATTTTTTTTATATCATACTGTTGTGTTTTCTCCGAAATAGGCTATATGATTCCTACATGGAGCTGCGATATGGAAAAAACATTTTTTGGGACACAAGATTTCTACTTTCAGTTTATTGTCATTCTGCTGTGAACATTAGTAACATAGTATGTTACACACTTTAAGATTATTCGTAAATGTGATTGCTAAAAAGGAGGAAGAGTACGGCCAGGTTGAAGATCGGCAGTTTGGGTGCAACTCTTTGTCATTCTTTAAAACTATTCTGACGGCAACGGCAGAGAAAATCAATTTTACATGAACTATAAAGCTATGAGTTTTAATGGATGGGTTTTTAACCTTGGTCCAGCATAAATGTTCCTAGATTCATTATTTTACGCCGTTCTCTAATGGAGGACGCGTTATCCGTAACTCTGCTTCAATGTTGTCGTTTTTTAGATCTAGTTCTCTTTTCCTTTTAGCCTCCAAACTAACCTCCTATTGCATGCGTCTTTTCCTCCACCACATCCACGCTTTACTCCTTATTTATGTTCTTTTTCCCCAAAATTCTAAATTATCTTCAAAATCGAGTAGTCTCCTCCTTCTCATTTGTACTTTCTCGAATCTTAGGCGTTAAATAAATTGAATATAGAATCTGGGTGTGTTCGTGTGTTTAAATGAATTTACCGCGTCAAATGTGCATTTCGGCTTCTAAAAATATGTGCAATTTTTTTCGCTTTCGTTTTTTTCCCCAGGCTGCTGCTCCTTGAGGAAGATGTCTTCCATCCCGCAGAGCGCCCACGCCGCCGCCAAGGTGCACATGATGATGGCCGAGGGCAACTGGACCCCCAACACCACGATGTCCCGCAACGTGAAGAGTCGCGGGAATGAGAAGGAAGCACCCTCCTCATGGACCCCGTGGCTGAACCAATGTAAGCTACAACACACAACTACTTGAGTTGGATCTCAGTGAAAGTCTCAAGTGAAATTTCTAGCTGAGGTAGCTCACTACACTAGACATCACTACACATAAAAATTCAATGAATTTGGCCTAATTACACAGAAAAAAGATCTCATATTTCTAATTTTTCCAACATATCAGCCACTTTTCTACTCTGGCTGATTTTCCCCGACGGTGGGTTGTGGGCGACCATTGACTAGGAAGGAGAACTACCGGGGCGAGAAAGCTGTGGATTTTTGCCGTAGAACTAACCTAGTGATTACAAATACATGGTTCAGACATCATCCTCGACGTAGGTACACTTGGAAGAAACCGGGAAACACAGATAGGTTCCAGATAGATTATAGAATTCACTCGTCACAGATACAGGAATAGTGTTAAAAACTCGCATACTTATCCAGGAGCTAATGCAGACCACAACTTATTAGTCATGAAATGTCGGGTAAAACTGAAAAGATAAGAATGGGAAGGAGGGTACGAAAGTGGAATACGAAGGCATTAACTCGGGAAATGAAGAAGTAGTATCGAGAGAAGGTTGATGAGATGATAGGTGAGGATCATGGAGGATCAGTGGCAGATGAATGGGGAAGTTTGAAAAATGGAATTGTAGAAGCGGCGAAAGCAACGGTAGGCGTAGTCAGTGCAACTGAAATTATAAAACCGTGGATCACGAAGGATATGATAATGGAGATGGAGGAGAGAAGGAAATGGAAGAGCGTAAACTCTGAGCTGGGTAAGATAAAATACCGAGTATTAAATAACAGGCTTAGAAGAGAAACAAGGAAAGCAAGAGAGGCTTGGTGGAAAGAACAGACTTCTTAGAGAAATACCAAAAAGAGGGAAGAGCAGATGCATTATATAGTAAAGTAAAGGAATTGACGGGTGGTAATAAGGGAAAGTGAATTGCAACGGCAACAGACAAGGCAGGAAAGTTGATCGTAGAACCAAAAGAGATCCAGGAGAAGTGGAAGGAATATGTTTTAGAGCTTTATGGTGAGGAAATGAGGCCCAGTACGTTAGATACCTATAGAGGGGGAAGACGACATCGACAGAGATGGCATCGGACCAGGTATCCTTGATAGCGAAATCGAAAAAGCACTGCGCGACATGAAAAGGAATAAGGTGGTAGGAATAGATAACATGCCTACAGAGTTTCTAAAGAGTATGCGGAAGAACTGAATAGAAAACCTTTTGGCGCTAATTCGAAGGATTTATGAGGATGAAGTGTGGCCGGAAGACTTCATGAAGACTGTACTAATTCCTATACCGAAGAAGAGTAAGGCAAAAATATGCGAAGGATATAAGACAATAAGCTTAATATCCCAAGTGGCCAAAGTAGTTCTGAGAACTATAAACAGAAGGCTAGAGAAGAAGGCTAATGAATAGATTGTATGACGATCAGTTCGGGTTTAGGAGAGGAACGGGAACGCGAGACGCTATAGCGGTGATGAGGACGCTAGTAGAATGAAACCTGGAATATGGGCAGGAAGTTTTTGGTTGCTTTGCAGATTTCGAGAAGGCGTTTGATAGGGTGAACTGGACGAAATTAATGGAAGTGTTGAAGGAATTAGGGATCGATTGAAGGGACAGGCGTGTGAGTCAGAATTTGTATGTGAACCAGACGGCGCAGGTCTGGGTAGCCGACGGAGAATCGGGATGGGCCGGGAAGTGCGGCAGGGGTGCCCACTATCGTCGTTGCGTTTGAACGTGTACTCAGAAGAAATGGTAATGGAGACATGGGGGAAGATTGTTAAAGAATCATTTTCAAAGAGAAGGGAATTGATGAGGGGGGGTCTGAGAAGAGGCGTATGGAAAAGGCTGGTGAAAACTTTGATATGGAGCGTGGCGCTGTATGGGTCGAAAACTTGGTCATTGCGAATGGAGGATGTGCGTAGACATGAGGCTTTTGAGATGTGGGTTTGGAGAAGGATGGAGAGTGTCAGCTGGGTGGCGAGGAAGACGAACGAGGAGGTGTTGTATATGGTTGGAGAGGAGAGGAAGCTTGTGGCAGAGGTACGGAGAAGGCAGAAGAGATGGATGGAGGAGGTTTTGAGAGGAGAGGGCATGTTGAAGAGAGTGATAGAGGAGAGAATACTGAGGAAGTGTGGAAGAGGACAGGAATTCTGGAGGAAATAAGAAGAGGTATGGGGAATTTGAGAGGGATCTAATGGCGAAACATCTACAGGAGGGAAAGCGAGCGTATATACTAGCAATTGGGATGTTAGTATAGGACTGCCCAAAAACCTAACAATCAGCTGGTTGAATACTCGCATTAACCGTCGCTTTGTGCTGTAGAGAAATATTATTTTTTTAAACAAATGAGAAAGTTCCAACGCACAGATAGCGATTGGCTGGAGAGGTGTTTCTCTGTTATTTTACAAAATAAACTCTTATTCGCCATAATACTTTTTACAAAATCGCAAAGATAAACTTTGAATGAATAAATCAAGTTTAATAATCAAATATGTATATTTATACGAATACTGAGTAGTTGAGTAATAATACCTGAGTTTCACGTCATTAATACTACTATAATTATTTCATGCTTCTTACGACTGGGTAAGTTAAAAATAAAATTCGGATATGGTCACTAACATGACTGCCAGTGGAGAAAAATCTAAGGTCAAACTACCGTAAAAATCCATTAGGTTTAGTTTGTGTCCTGGTAGAGTGTAGAAAAATACTCTATCTCTTTGTGGTGGCGTAGTAGCCTACTGGTTCAAGTATCGAGCTGTACTAACTGGGGATCTCATCTTGTGATCTAGGGGCCATTTAGCTTAATCCAAGCTGTTTGATTTTTCTGAGTACCAGTCCTTTCTGGGGAACCACAGGTGGCACGGGAAACTTCCCCCATTCCCCTTCCCATTCGGCATGATCATTAGCCGTACTTAGTGACATCTATTATCACCGGTCAAACTTTATTTCGAGTTGAAGACTGTGGTTTATACTGCCTCGCCTTAAGCCGCTTGCATTGGAACGGAACAAAAGTGTCGATCTTTGGACTTTAATTGCTTTGCTAATGTGATTTCCGTAGCGTGTGATTGTGAGATAGGCAGAAAGTGGAAGACTTTCAGCTCTGCGTGTGGGAATAATTCACTTGCGCTGTAAGCGAGACGTGTTTATGGCCTCTACCAAAATCCTGAGTTCTAGTTTATCGTTGCTAAGTAAACAGTCATCGTGTGCGTGTTAAACGGGGAATATAAAATTCACAGTCACCATTTATTACCATTTTATTGTCGTGTATGCTTACGTTATCTCTTTTTCCTTGCGTTTCATTTCATTTTTCCTTTCCCTTAAACAATACTAACTTTTCTCGTTCCGATAATGGTGATTTTGATTCCATTGTTTGTATTCTGGGGGAGCCACTGCCACTGAATCCTGTTGCTGTGTGCATATGAATTCCGATGAACTAATGAAGGGAGGATAAAATGACATTAATTCTATCCCGACGAAGTTTAAATGGATTTTATTTGAGAAAAAATATTAGAATGAGAATACCCAATTGGAGTTTTTCGATTATGATAAGATTATGCAGATTAATTTACGATTGGTGATTTACAACCAATGTGTCAAGGCCAAACAGGGCGCCGTGAAATTTATCTTATAAAATATAACTGATATTCCATTTGGAAACAAATTTGGACAAGAGTGGGGGACATTTTAATGGAATCCTTAAGGGTGATATGTGCATTAAAAGTTTAGGAATCCTTGTCATTTTGACAGTACACCAGGTTGTAAACTAAGAATGGGGTAGGAATGAAATAGGAGGATTATCGATGAAATTAAGGATGGAATACATCCTGGAGATTATGAGGGGCGATAAAACGAAGACTTATGAAGTAATAAAGCGGTTGTGTGATAGAAGAGTGAAATGGAGGGCTTCTGCAAACCACTCTTCGAAATGATGACTGCTTATGATACACAAAATAGATTGTGTACGATTCCTGTGCATTTGCTACACGCAGTGTTAATGAAGCTGATGAGACTCAAATCCGATGACTCTCGCGACAACTTATGTGAAAAGTAGGGCAGTAGTGACCCCGAGTAACTCCCCGAGCATTTCATCAAGTCCTACTTAGCCTCTGAGTGCCAAGCTCTTTCATTGCGCAAGTGACGTCATCGGTCGCGTATATTTTTCTTCTATAGTACAGTGTCAGAGGTGACTCATAGACTTCACTCCCCAAAAGTGCGATATTCCACAGAGGAAAAATCGAAATTCTTTGACCGGGATTCGAACCCGGACCCCTCGATTTCGCGCCGAGTGCTTTAACTATTTAAGCTACCGAGGCATCCTTCTCTCCTTTGTGGATTATCGCACTTATGTGCACTTGCGGGTGACTCCGTAAAGGTATTTCACCGTGGCTAGTCCTGGTATCCTCAAAATTGGTTCACTCCCCAAGTTTCTATCCTCCAAAGGGCCAATATTAAATGAAAAAACTTTCCCATCCCTACAGTTATACCCATATTTTGACGTGGATGGCTTTTGTGCCGGTATCCTAAATAGAGGGCCACGATTCAAAGGCCAGTTATCACGAATTGAGGCTATATATGACATATTGTGAACTGTTACCACCTGTCAGGTAATCCAGAACTATTTGGCACTATCTAGGGGAAGTGACATATAGGTCTGGATAAAGTGCCGAGAACATGGGTTCCGGTCTAAGTTAAGGGATGGTGCTTGTCATTAGAAAATGATGCCCTGCTTAGAGACGCGTTTTGCGAAATAGACTAATGTTTGGAAATCTGAGCAGAGGGAGGGAGAAGAATAGTACCGACCCTCTCTTAACAATAGACCAAGACATGGTTGGATAATAATTTGAGGGTGGGTTGTTGAAATTATTTTTGCCTCACAGGACAGGTGCGTAGGCTAATCAAGGCATTGGCGATTTGGACTGCTACTCCACATGTTCATGGGAAAATAGCTTTTAAATCAACTCCCCTACCACTCCTTAAACCTCAAGTACACGGGGCGAGTTTACAAGCTAACAAGCCGGCTTGTAAAAAGCCGGCGAGTCGGCGAGTACGCTAGTAGTCGAAGTACACACAAAAGTTCCCACTTGCTCAGTAGCCAACTAGCTGGCGTGTGGAAACCACTTGTTGTTGTCTGCTGACCAATGCTACTAGCAACTTGTGCACAAGCTACTGTGAGTACACGTGGCTGGTTTACAAGCTAGCTCACTCAAAAGCCGGCGAGTGGTGAGTAAAGTCGCCGGCAGTTCAACTTTTTCCAGAGCGTTTTTACAAGCAGCTAACGGAGCGAGTGCATCGAGTACACTGGACTAGTTTACGAGCTGCTTGTGAAAAAGCCGGCTTGTAGCTTGTAAACTCGCCTCGTGTACTTGAGGCTTTAAGTTTTGCAGCTTCTTCGTGAATCACTCTGTAAAACAAGTACTTGATACGAAGAGTGAAGGGGAGGGGGGGCCGGGCGGGGAGGAAGAGGAGGGGACTATTAGTGGGGAATGGGTCTCTTCCCTTCATTCACTTCCCCAACACTTTTATTTGTGTCCCATGCAGTGGAAAGGGAACGAAGTAGTTTCGGAGCAGTGAAATTTGGGTGTAATCGAGGAATGATGAAGATCAAATAGACCGAGAGAATCGTCGATAAAGAAATCCTGCAACTGGGGAGAAAAGGCGTTGAATGAAAACTCTGCGAAGTGGAGGAGGCAAACTTGACACATGGGATACATAGCAGCCCCTTGGAAACAATAATTTTTGAATGTGAAATGAATGGGAAGAACTAGCAGGGAATTGATAAGTAATTCTCGGGTTTCCAGCCGAGTAAGATTTTAGGTTGCTGACGTTTCGATGGAATACTCCTCCATCGTCCTCAGAGCAATAAAGCTTGCAGGGCATTCCGCCTGCGCTTATATAGCCGTATCATCCGGGGTGCATTGTTGTCATTAAATCGATACTCTGGGTACATCTTCAGCAGAGAATGGAAGCCGTTAATTCGAAAAATAACGGAAAATAGGAGTCAACAATGCCCCCCCGGATGAGACGGCTATAGAAGCGCAGGCGGAATTCCCTGCAAGCTTTATTGCTCTGAGGACGATGGAGGAGTATTCCATATAAACGTCAGCAACCCAAAATCTTACTCGGCTGGAAACCCGAGAATTATTTATTAATATCATTCGCCGAGAAAGAACCAAATTCTTTATAACTAGCAGGGAAAATCAAGGAAATGGAATTCAGGGAAAGGGAAATTATGAGGGGCGCCATACTTACCGAGGAATAAATAGTTATCTGAAAAGTGAGTGGAGTTAAGAATTGCAGCAAACCAATTTTCGGATTAATAAATGCCGCTGCTGATCATTATGATATGAGGAATGCCCTCCGCTTCTTTATAAATTGTTTTTTTATCATCTTGGCAATGGCATTGACCTTTGAATACCGCCCTCGTGTCTTATCGATTCATCCGGAGTAATTCTGAGTGAAATTGCCACAGGAAAAAAATGTTCAATTTTCAATTAAAATTCAATGTTCACGCAATTTCTGTTATTTCATCACCGTATTTGTGGCAGGCATGAATACCTTAATTCTAACTGGTTTATTTAGTTCTTAAAGGAATTATTTACCTCCGCGGTTAACTTTTCATACTCATCCCACGGATAAAACATTTTATTTTGCCAATACGTTTTGTATTATTAGCGTGATCATTTTTCCCACGGAGCCACACTCTCGCTGTTTTTTGCTGGGTAATATTATCATAGTTAATCATTTGTACGTATTTAAGTCTTAGAACGGGCTTCCACGGGCAGTTAAAATATTGTCTGGGCATCGTCCTAGATGTATGTTATGAGGTTTTTTCCTCGGAAAACTCGAGAACTCTAAATCCTAATCATCATAGATGTAAGACGGCAGACTTTTTTTCGGAGGGCCACGGGGCTGACATGCCAAGCCCACGTGAAGAGTGGAAGAGAGTAATAATAATGACAGACAAAATATGCGAACGGCAGGTCGATTTTGACGTCAACGGTGATTGCTGTCTGCTTATGCTGTATGCTTCCCCTTGTACCAACCATTTTGACGTATGTTGCTCCTTCCTGTGTAGAAGACGTGCTAGCGTTCTTCAGCATCCAGGAATTATTCAAAAAGACAAATCATGCAGAAGTACCTATCTCAGAATTATGGTCGCATCCTGTCTTTCCCACGTGTACGCTGTCAGGACTGCGGGATCCAATGCCATGACCTTATTATGATAATATCGTTCTCCCATTTTCAAATGCTTGTTTAACTGAGTGAAGTTTTACGGCCAATAAATCATTCAGCCTCTTTAATGCTCTCATCCACCTCTTGTCGACCTCTGGAAAAACTGTTATTCCAATCAGAGTCGACAGTCTATGGTAAACAACGAGTGAACACGTTTAATACCTTCTAATTCATTTCTGTAGTGAATAAATACCTCTGAACCTCCTCGAGGGCTCACATAATGCACGGGGAGTAATATTTACATAAATCTCTTCTTCTTTATGGACGCAATAGCATATTTGATAGCTGACAACAGTTTATCAATAGCATTGCGATCCGGTCGTCTTAACTGATAAACCCATAGTTTGCGAGCCCGAAGTGTATGATATACCTATTGCTTATGTAGCTTCAAGACATTTCCCCAATCGAAACCTAAATCATTCCACTATATACTAAAAAAATGAATATATACCAACCTCCTTGTCCTATCATTCTTGAGGAATATTAAGGGATTATCTTCTAGATGACGCTCATGTGATGTTGCTAGACGGCTCAACTGCTGAATATTTGATTGCGAGAAGGAATTCATTTTCAATTATCATATATATTATTACAGAAAGGTCTTTTTCTGTCATTCCGTATATGCTCCGTTAATACTGCACCTACAGTGATAAATGAGTTATCATTTTAAACGTTGAATCACCGGCTTCTGACGAAAAATAGAATATCAATCTCAAATGTCACTATTTACCCATTAATTTGACTTAAAAGTTTCGATAAACTCTCTTGCCTGTATTGTATTCATATGTTTTGTATATTTTTGCAAGAAAACAAGTATAAAGAAAGTACTTTATGATACACCTTCTTCTCTATTTAAAACCCAATTACACCGTTTCCTTAACATACTTATTCCCTGATAGCGTGAAAGTGCGAAATTTTCGCACGGGTTACCTAGTCATTTATAATGATCTACATAAAACTCTCTTATATTTACAGCAAAACTTTTATCATGTGAAGTTGGAGCACTTTATAAATGGAATTAGTACGATCAGTGGACTGATAGGTAAACCATGGCAATTAAATCATACCTATACATAGGTATTCCATCTCACCAGGTGCATTTACTTCGTGTGAAGTCTGCCGATTTTGAACATTCGAACGGGGACATGATGCTCCGGATAAGAAATAATGACTTGAACCACACATTAAGTATAAAACATAAAAAAATCTTGATGTAATACTTTACATTTTTTTATTCACTTATATTCAGCCATGAAATACAACAGTGAATTCCCTCTTCCTTTGAACGACATATAATGTGCAGCACCACGCATTATTTAAGATTTGCCCAAAAGAAAATTGTAGACAATGTGTGACGGTATCCTTCAAATTATTTTGCCGGTGGTTTTTCTTTGCCCGCGTCACTGCATCTGTTCACGTGAGGACATCGCCCGAATCACGTACCTCAGTTTTAATTCTTTTCACCTTCGTCTTATATCCATGCAATCACGCTTGCTCAATGTAAGTGTAATGAATCATCATGGGCATGAGCTATCTCTTCCCATTTACCAATTAAGATCTTAAGGGATCCTCCTCCACCATTCCTCCCCCCTCTTTTAGAACACCCTCTTGTGCTCTGGCATCCATCCTCTCGGCCCCGGGACGTCCGCAGTAATGTCACTTTATTGGCGCCGGCTAACGTAGGCTTTCCTTATCTCGAACACCACATGCCCCAAGTGGTGGCGAGCCTGCGGCGAATTATCTTGCCCGAGATCGCATGTGTACCCGTTTTTATGGTTCAGCTCCCTTCCCTCGGCTTCGCGGTTGCACAACTTTTCATCCATTAAGCGCTGTGCAAACAGTTCCATCGCTATATTACCCATCGCCTCTCGCAGAAGAAGCAAGTGTGTGGTGTGCCACCTTCGTGGGGGATTTTTCGAAAAAAATAATTTGCTTCGCCACAGTGGGGTGACTCGAATTTATTCCATCACGAGTATCCCTTGGGTTTGCTACCCTTTCTCCCATGTTAAACTTATCACGGTCATCAACAAACGCCGACGAAACATCGAACTCACTCGGGATAAATGAGGAATGTGCTATTTGCAATACCGTCTTTACCATAAGGGCACACGAGGCCCGAGCCCAGGAGCCCCCGACCTCACGGGGGCCCAGTAATGCCGATATATTTGCTTGAAAAAAAAAAGCTCAATTTATTTTTCGTTTTTCAAGTAGATACCTACTAAAATTACCGTCAGATTTTCAATTTTTTCCATAGAGTGAACTGTGAAAATTTAAACAATAATAAATACGTATTATTTGCTACTTTGTGAAAGTGATTAACTGCGCCATAAGCATAATATATATGAAATCATAACAGAAAAATATTTTTTTTGTCATTCCCTTTTTTTACTTCCAAATTTTTGTGTGCCCAGGGGCCCCGGCATGTCTTAAGACGGCCCTGGCTATAAGTCATGTTAATACCTTGATGAAGACCATATTTATAAGAAGAACGAAAGTGTCAACCCGCGGGGAGGAGTTGGTGTCTCGGATGGAGTTCAATGGTGCGGTCCCGGATTCGTATCACAGTGCCCTTCCGAGAACCTGGATTTTGATCTCGGAAGTGGCACAGATTTTTCAGATGGATTCTGATCCCTTAGTAAGTTCTATATAGAGAGCACTTCAAGTGGAGCTTTCCGTCCGTCGGATGGGACGTTAAAATGTGGACGTTTTAGCTGTGTAATGAAATGGAGTGCTAACACTCTACTAGGCCACGTGTCCGGGTTTGTGTCTCGGTTCTATTCCGATCTCTTCTTGGGCGCTGTGTGGAGATCACTTCAAGTACAGTACTCCGTCCGTCGGAAGGAACGTTTAACTTTGGACCACTTGGTGCCTTTCGTTAAGAGTATTGCCTACGGCAGGTTTCTCTCCACCCTTTCTCCTTTCCCTCAATAATCCCCTCCCTTATCGTCTTATCTTTAATATCACAAATTATAATCTCTGTTGTCAATAGCCTCCCCCAAACAATATGCCAATTAACCGCATCATGGCAGTGGCGGGGCTATTTTTAAATTAAAGTCCGCGATACTTACTCGGGTGCCATGAGTAGAGCACATTACGTGCAGTGCTCTGTCCGTCGGATGGGAAGTAAAACTGTACAACTAAAACTTCACTTTTTGGTCACACACCAACTTGGGAGTGGAGGGGAGGTGTTTTCCATTTAGGGGCGTTTTCTGAGGTCGGAAATTATATGGCTTTTCGATCGAAACTTCAGCTCTGTTCAAAGACTACGCTTTGGAGACGAATTCATCAAAATACATTTTGTGAATAGATGAGTAGTAGCGGTAATAGGGATTGGAAATTTAAATCCAGAATCGATTTTCGATTAATCGACTTCCGATTTTAGTTTTTAAAATCGATTTTCTATAAATTCGATTTTTAGCCCAAAATAATCGAAAAATCGAAATCGATATTTATGAATAGTAAAGTAATTGTCTGCTGAAATACGGATGTGCTGTTGTAACAAAATGCAAAATATGGGCTAATTGAAGCACTAGGGATAAGAACCGAATACAGTTAAATTTATTAATACAATATATTATTTTAAAGATATTAATAAGATATGCAGGAAATTGATAATCCATAACAGATACTTATAAACATATAGGTAATATAACAAGCAAATTACATATTGTTTAGTAGCAATTAGAAATGTATTTTGAAAAGTGAGCATACCACAAAATGAAAATCATAATTTTATTTATTTATTGTTTGCAAAGCCGTGTAACCAGTGTTCCGCGGGGATGGACCTTAATAAAACTAACATATTTAAATGTTCTCCGGATAATCGATTTCGCACCTGAGTTGCAATTAACCCGGCGTGAGAAAATAGTCGCTCACAACAGTCGCTCGGTAGAGGCAACTATAGATAAAATCCTGCTGGCTGGTTTGTATACGTGGGGATATTCTCCCTTAATCTCCTTCCAAGCTTGTCGTGAATTAGAGTTGAACTTGCGGTCGACTGGAGGGCGGTTTACGAACTGGCGCAGCTCGATTGGCAAAATTCAAACGCTGTAGCAAGCTAAAAATCGAAAATCGATCGGATAGAATCGATTTGGTTCTGTTTTTCTAAGTGAATCGGTCTTTTTCAATCGCTTTCAAACGTTTCTCTATTTTCAGCGAGTTACAGAAATTGTCATTTTCTAGAGTGTGGAGGCAGTGGAATGGACTAGTCTCGAGTTCATTTCTATCATGTCGTTAGCTTTACTTTTTTATCTTGATCAACTTTATTATGACATCGGCTGTGCACAATCTGTTAAAAATGATCCGCAGGACTGCGGACACTGCCACACTGCGCCGTTGATGAATAAAAATGGGCTTCAATTCATGTTGCGGTTGAAATCCTGCTCCCTGGTACAAATGCCACTTCATAATTCCCCTTGCCGTAGAATAGCAGCTCAGCATAAAAAGTTTCGAGAAAATTGGCTAATTATGAAAGATTAATGAGTCGATTAAGAAATACTGAAAATTGCTAGGTGGAATCTACCTTGATTTTGCGTGTTATTCCTACTATGGCCGACCAAAAATTGTTGGAATTTTCTAGGGTTAATAAACTTAATAATTTGAATGGCACATCCTGTTTACCGCACTCAATTTTCTGTTGACGATTGAATATGGGTGGAGATGCTTGAATAAAATATATGCTTTCGTTATGACTCATGCATTATTCCATGGGGGCTATTACGACCGAGGGGGCCGTGTCGCACCGCAGGGCGGAGTTTTCGCTACGCCGACGTTGTAACTCCGACCCCTGCGATTATGAACTTGGGAGTCGGAGGAGAGTCACAGCAGGTCGTAGCAACACGTCTTGGGGTCGGTGAGAAAAGTCATCCCTTACGTGGTAATCATTGCGTCATGTTCATCTGTTAATATCCCTTCGATTTCTATGTAATTTTCACGAAGACTAGGAAATGCTTATGTTTTATGTATACAGACATGATCTTCCAGTTTCACTACGTAATCACGAAACAGCTGATTCTCAAATGCTTTACTGCTGTGAACCGTGGTGAACTACCTGCAGAATTAAAGCATTGAGGCAATCGTGACAATTTTCGTTGCTTTTCAAGTGGTAAATAACGGTCATTCATAATTTCATCGGCCAAGCTATTCAAATATTTCACGCTGAAACAAGGTATATTTAGAACGAAATGCACTGTTCTGCTGGGCTAGCCAGCCCTTCCTCCTGACATCAAAGAGCAAATTGGCAAGGGATGTGAAACACAGGGAAAGCACAGTTAATTAATAAATAAGAACGTTTATTCAACTTCTTTCGACGGTATGGGTTATAGTCACATTTTCCACATCAAAGCATTCAAATTAAAAACCATTTCAATCATTTAAGTCCTGATAATTCTGGAAGTTTCGAAGTGACTAAAATAAATATAGTCTTAAAGTCAGAATAACTATGCACAGATAATATGCACTGCCCACCAAAACCATTTAGAAGATCACAGAGGACACAAAATAGTACACAGCAAAGGAGCAGAAAATCTTGTGTAGCACATCTCACAGCAATAGCATACCCGAGAATCCTTAGCAACACAGGTAAACTCACAAAATGTCAATTTAAAAGACGATTCCGGCCAACACAAATTAAATGAGTTCTAACATCAATTACCTCGAAGCATGTAAAGCAAAACAGCTGTTAGCAATTGCAACACAGGTACACTCTGAAATGCTGAAGATCCTTAAAACAGGAAATCCAAAACACTAACTCGAGCACCATACAGCTTTGAGGAAACATCCAAACAGCATATTTGCTCTTCGGTCTATGCATAGAATTATGACACATCTCTAAGTATCCCACTTTGCACACCATGGGATTAATAACGATCACTTAACGCACGAATTCACTGGGTAGGGCATTAGTTTATCACATTAAATATTCAAATATATTGGCATAAAAGTTGCTGATATCCAAGTAGTCCTTCACAGCAGTGGCAACACGGGTATAAATCTCCGGGTAGTTCCAGGCGACGAAGTGGACTCATCACAATGTTGCCGAGAACTGAGTTCGGAAATAGAAAGAGGACTACTGGTATTACTATCCACCGCAAACATCTTAAGATAGCAATATTTTACCATAGAAATTAACACAACTCGGTGAAAAGTACTTACCTTGAATAACTTCCATTATTATTGGCAAGCTATTCGCTCGTCATTACGATGTGGGTATAAACAATACAATTATTGATGTCCAACGATGCTACTTTCACATTACGAGTGTTTTCTCAGCTATCCTGATAATAAATAATATATAATAAGAACGCTACTATTTCCCTGACGTCGGATATAATATTTTACAATCGTCAGCTATAGCCAAAGAATGTAAACAATGAATGACAACGTCTGAGACCCGTTCGTAATCTCATTGGGCGGTGAGAGCGATTTTCGACGGATGAACTCCGCCTGCGGTGTTTCACCGCGTGCGGTGAGCGGTTCGTATGGGTTCGTAATAGGCCCCCAATGCCTGCGTCATGATACATGGTGGCACCCTAATAACACCAGCTTTGGATTTTTGTACAGTTATTAATTGGTAATCAAAGGCGTCGGATATCTACTGGGTATGCATGATTTTTTTCCTTTTCGTATGTAGTAGCTTCATTTTTCATATGACGCAAGTTTCTATGCATCGATATAGTGAACCTCTGAACTAACTTATTCTTCAATAATGTCCATTTGACTAAGGTTATTACATAATAAGTGGAAAATGTATGGAGAGAGGCATTTGTTTATTTATTAGGAAAAATACGATACAATCATAGTCACCGTTCATGAATATTATTTAGTATAGTAGCTCTCGCGTAATGCATTGATTTGTTGTATATTAATCAATGAATTTTGAGTGCACATACATATATACTCTTAATATTTATATTCCTTTGATTTTATTGATGAGGACATTCTGCTTTACCAATAATTCCTTACTCATTCCTTCAAGTAAATGTGCTTCATTGTTTGGGCCATGTTTTACTGAATCTCTCTTTAATTGGCAAACTTTTATTATTACTGTTCAAATTAATTTGTGGGCATCTGGTAAAATATTTTGCCACAGCTTCCATTGCTTTGTAGTTCTATCTAACTTACCGTGGTTATATTTACTGAAAACTAGTCTCACGATTTTAATTTTTACGAAAGTAAAATTTAGCTCAAGCTATTAAAATGTAATACTTCTATTGCAGTTATGGATCATCCCCTGGCGAAGTACAATAGTAAGATGATGAACAGTATATGGGGCTTGTACAACCGCTATTCAGTCCACAACTTCAAGAGAGTGACTGAAGAGGGGGTAAAAGGGAAAGCTGGAGAGTGGATGGCTCCAAGCTCATTCACTTTCAACCAGAAGTTGCAGGCGGCTCAGCCTAATCAGTCGGCGTAAGTTACCTTTTATGAAGGATTAAAAATGTTCTTCTGTGCCTAAGCCAAAGAAAAATACAAACTTCTTAAAGATCACCTTTTCATTCTTTTAAGATAAATAACTCGTTGAGGCCCGGCATATATAATTTTTCTGATAAAACTTTCGAGTAAAAGTTTTGTCTCTGGAAAAGTAAAAAATGCCATTTTCCATTTTTGGACACAACAATGCTAGATTATAATTTGTATCATCACAATGCTGAATTATGTCTCATATGTATGCCTTACAACATCGTAAGTCTGCTCCACTCTAATAGAAGGCAGACGAAGTTAGTGTACATTTATGATGGCATTTTACACTTGTGATAATCGAAGAAATACTCTGTGATTCATAGATTGGCTGCATCCAATGCTGGTCTTCCTGCAACCGCTTTCCCTACAGCCTCGGCCCCAGTGAGAGACGCCAATCCTCTCAACTCATTTTGGGTTGGCAGTCACCATCATTGAGGTAGGTACCTACGAGGCGAAACAAGTCTTGCTACAGTCTTGTTGCAAGCTCGTCAGAGCAATATTGAAACCACCCAGCAGCTTGCCATTGCAAAGTTCCATTTTTCTGCAAGCTTGCTGTAAGACTGCTACGGCACTTTCACCTAGAATCATGCAAGGTTGCACTTCAAGTGGTTAGAATCTTACACAGCAACTTGTCATGAAAGAATTTCAACTTTTCTGGAATCTTGCAGAGGAAGGTTGGCAAGATCATCTCACTCCCCACTTGATGAGAGCAATTTTGCACTGATAGTGCACAGATTACCAACGTTGCCATGGTTACAGCCATCTTGCTGCTAGATTGACAAGCTATGAGAAAGAATGATGCAATATTATAGCAACTTTGCATGCTATTTGGGAAATGACTACCTATAAGTCATAGCATACTCTAAAGTGAATCCAAGATAAGAACATCTATATGGAAAGTTAAAAGGGCACTAAGTAGCGTTAATTGTCATAAAAGTCCCCCCCCCCTCTATTTCAATTCACTCAGCTATATTATACCTATACCGCTATCACCTGTTAAGCTACTGAACAATGAATGGTTTGATCATTTACCACCTGCTGTAGAAATCATTGTACGAAATTTCGTGCTTTCAAATTTTATTACATAAATGATTCACGTAAGCTCCCTCTTTCTGGCTAAAAATGAGGATCTATTGTTGCCTTGTATTTATTGGCCTATTATTTTCCTCTTGCTCTCATATGATTTGTATGTTCCTTGCTGCCCACATTACACCACAAGCTGTTTTTGCTCAATCGATGTCATTGTCAAAAATCGTCTTCATACTTCATGTAAACAATTGTTAAACCTTTAAAAATTACATGTTTAACAATGTGTTAGATGTTGAAAACTACCGTAGGTTTTTTTTTCTTAATTAGTATATTAATTAATTTCCTCCCATACGTTATTGTGCATTATTTTCTGCTAATAATTTTTTTCTTATTCTTTCAGACCTTACCAGACGAGTATTGCAGTTCTACTATGAAGTGATAGATTTATTAAATATTCCCATTGAAAGGAATATTGGTGGTTTTGTCTATTTAAAAAATGCTGGTTTTTTCCACAATGAATTGCAATTCAATTTGCAAAGTAGACAGTGATATGAGGGATGTACCTGTTTTCTCAATTTATAATGTAAAAATATAAATAAATGGATAGAAATATAGTGATTTATAATTTACATTTTGTTTGTTTTTTTTATAAACCACACATAGATGTTGTGAAACCTGGAGACATACCCACCATTGATGGCCTGAGGCAATTCGAAGGGTTTGATCAATTCAGCTCCGATTTTATCCCATTAAAATCTTATGTAATGTTGAGACAGCCAGAATTTGGCATTTGACCAGCATGTTCGAATATATTTGGTCAGATGTGAGCCATACAAAGTGTGGGGTCTATTTTCGAGCAAAAAGAAAGATACCCACTCCAAAAGTCAATGGCTAATGGCCCTAAGTAACAGGGAAAATTAACTACCGACTTGATAATAATTCATAAAGGAAAATAAAGTCTTATTGTTTAACAATTTCCGATTTCTTTATCGCCATATTTGAATTCTTCAATGACGATATTTTTACACGCCGCGGTAAAGACATTATGCAACCCACAATACAATCGAATCGAAACTTTTCCGCACATTAGGAATATCTCGATACAAGTTGAACAATGACAAGTAACGCGTTGTTATTTAATGCCGATGAACATGCGATACGAAATGAATTAGAATGGCTGAAGATATTTCAGATATCATTCATTCCAAATTTGATTGGGATACAAAAGAAAAACTGGCAAAATATGTGATGCATAAAATAAACCAATTTGTATCCGTAAAACATCGCCAAGCGGCTGTGTATCATCCCTGTGGCCAGAACAAGGACACAAAATTGACTACTACAATATTAAAATACTAGCGAGAACAAATTTATTGTTAGATAGATCGTTATTTTCACGGATTCAGAAGAGAAGCCGTAAAAATTATGAAAAACCCACTAAACTTCAACCGCGGTAAAAATCACGTCAACGTGGAGAAGAGCACCATGTACCAGCACTATTAACCGGCCAATCAGGGCACTCGGAGGCCACGACACCCATCACTCCTTACTCCCTTCCACTTCCACACCCTTTAACGAATTCGAACGAAATTGGCACACACGCTTCTTACGACGCAGAAAGAAGGCCCCATGGCCATTAAATGGCCAATCGGTGGTCTTAGATTATTTACAATATTAGACATTAAGTATTGAATTCGGCACAGGGTTTTTTTGCTATTTCAAATTACTAGTACCCCTGATATAGGCTTCGAATGTATAGTAACGGGTGACTGAAAGAATCAAGTTTTTAATTAATGTATTCCATTTTTTATTTCCCTATTCAATTTTTTAATCCCTATATACCCGTTTTTTTCCTAAAATTTGGGTTTCTGGTTCCAAAATCGTATATTTTTGCACCATTTCAACAATAGAAATTTTTTATACTTGGCAACCACGTCATAGGCAATGGGAAATCACGCCCGATTGTTGAGAACAGTTGAAGCACAGGAAGCAGCGGTGCTTTGACAACTTATTTATGTTTTATAGGCTTTATCTATGCATGGATACTATGCTTTGTAGACATAAGTCAACGACCTCAATGAAACTTATTAAAACTGTAACTGCAAAAGGTTATGGGCCCAAATAATAAGTAATAGGAATTAATAATTGATCGTTGGAGCAGGAAGAAAAATATTTTTGAAGAAGTAGAACTGAAAAAAAAACTTTTTGAGAATGGCCGAGTTTGCATTGAAACTAAAAGGTGGAGAAAATTGAGAGCTATGGGAATTCCAGGTAACAATTTTACTTAAGTCTAAGGGACTTTTTAAGCAATTGAATGCAAATGCAGCTTGCCCAGCAGACGCAAAGGATAAAGGAAAGTGGGAAGAAGTCGACGTAAGGGCTCAAGAAATATTGGTTCCGCGTCTTGAAGAAGGTCCAATGACGCATCTATTGAGCGGCAACACAGCTGGAGAAATGTGGACGAAGCTAAAAGCAGTATATGAAAGGACGTCAGAAGTCAGCGTGCATCTGCGTCAGCAACAGTTTCTTAACTCGAAATTTGAGGTTCGAGATAATATGGCATCATTCATCACAAGAATCGAAGGAATCGTAAATAAATTAAATCAGGCAGGAGAAAATTTTTCAGAACTTATGATTCAAACAAAAATCATTATGGCACTTCCAGAGGAATTTAAAAATTTTATTTCGGGGTGGCAAAGCGTTCCTGCTGGAGAACAGAAATGAAATAACCTGATGAGCCGGTTAATTACCGAGGAAGAAAGAATCAAATCAGCGGAGAACCCAAGTGAACCAAGTTCCGCGTTGTACTCGGAAAGGCGCTGTACTGCAAGGAAAGAAATTAAATGTTTTGAGTGTGGAGAAGCGGGACGTTTTAAAAAGGTTTGCAAGAACAAAGTTTGTTACCATTGCAAGAAAAAGGGGCATGTAGTGACGGATTGTTGGTTCGGAAATGGGTCGGGTAGAAAAGATTCAAAGAAAAAAAAGAGGAAAGAAACCGGAATGTATAACGTGCGTTTATCTCTTTCGAAGAACTAACTGAATCAGAACGGTATTTGGACACAGTGCAGCAAGTCAACGCATGTGTCGAAATAGAGTATGGTTTACAGAACTGAGGGAAGCTCATAATAAAGTCAAAGCAGCCAATGTACAAATATTGCAAGCTGAAGGAATAGCAAAAATCGAATGTTATATGCTTGATGGGAAAAGTTGGCATCTCTCCGAAATGAATGATATTCTTTACATCCCAGATTTAGAAGCCAACTTGTTTTCAATGGGTTCTGTTACAAAATTGGGATAAAACATTCAAGTTAATGAGACTGGCTGTTCTGTATTGAATAAAAGGAATGATATATGTGCCATAGCAGAGAGAAATGGAAACATGTACAGGATGAAGATGAAGTTTAAGCATGGTACTGTTCTGATAGCCAGAGAGAAGAAAGGCAGTTTGATGGAGTGGCATGAAAGGCTGGGCGGCCGTCATTACGAGGGTCTACCATCGGTAGTCCCCATGAGAGTGACTTTAACCGTCTCGGATCAAATGATCAATACATAACAGAATTGCAGCTAGATTTTAGTTGGTGTATTTTTCACTCCCAACCTCTCCACGTGTGGTTAATGACCGTTATAGACTGTACATTGTAACCTCATCCGGTCACACTTTCTTTCATAATAGAAAAAAATTAAACCCTTCGTGAAGAAACGAAGTATCAAAGAGTGAAAGTTTCTCGGGTTTCACACCGGGTAAGATTTTTTAAATGTATCAACGTTTCGATTGTTGACTCAGCCATCGTCATCAGGATAATGAGTAGGAGCGAGGATGCTGGCGGTCATATATAGCCACAGATGCCCCATTGTTGTGGAAGCCGTTACTCGTTCTTTGAATTTCTTCAATTACTGGGCGCCAAGTCCCACTTAAGTTGAAGCCGTTGTCTCTATTGATATTATTTTGCTCGAACTGTATCAATATCGCTTCTTTAGTTATTCTTTTCCAATATTTGGACGCCCGGGAAAGTAGTGTGGAATTTGGGAAATCGACACGATGGCCATGGTCAAGGCTATGCTCTGCTAATGCAGACTTTTCCGGTTGAAAAAGCCTAATACTTCAGTGGTTTGAGCAAAAAACCACTTCACCTAGAATTTGGCCTCATTTTAAAGAAAAAACTCTCATCTTACCAATGATATCAAAATATCAAACCGTTGCCGAACTACTTTTCGAGCTATTTGCCTGAAAATATAAACTGTTTTACATGGGATAGATTAACGATGTGCGCTCCAGAGGGAGAATATTAAACAAATTAGGAACTTCTAGCACCTAGATTTCGTCAAAAAACTAACGGTGTGTAGATTGCATGTTTTCTCAACTATTTATGAAAAATAATATATTACTCACCACAGTAATTTTGACAGAATCGCAAATAAACCTGCTGTTTTGAAGGGTTTTCAGGCGTACGGCGGGAAAAAAATGAGTCAAATTAGTTTTTTTATAATACAAAATACATTACAATATACAAAAAATTTAATTACTGCGAATTTTGATCATATTTTACTATATTTTTGCGCCATTAACATTACAATATTTATTTCATACTTATTGCAGACGCTGAAATCAAAAAATAAAATTTGAATATGGTCTCCAATATGACTAGGGATCTATCTCGCTCAAACCACCTTGAATCCCTACTCGAGAGCTGCGAGGGAGAGGACATTTTAAGAGAAATACTCCGCCCGTCCGAGATTCATTCAAAAAAAGATTTCGAAAATTTGGGTGCGGGAAAACGGTTACGTTTGCTCGTCCTCTCGGTTAGCAAGCACGACGACGAAGACGCGTCTTGAGCTGTCAATTGCGTTATAGACGCTGTGTTCGAGAAAATGTAATTCACATGAATGCTAGCGGATTAATTTGAGATGGTTTGGTTGTGTGACTGGCTAGCACACCTTGAGAGGCTGTAACAAAACTTTTCATTTGCGAATCGAAAAGCCGACACGTGTTCTAACGAAATGATTACGAAAAATTGGGCGGAAACAGAGGAAAATAATCCCCTGAAAATTATATAATGGCAAGGTTCGAAAAATGCACTTTGGAAGCAGACATGAAATCGACAATAAAAAGCATAAGGGTAAAAAAGTATGGTGCATTTAAAGATTGAATATTTCCTCATGATAAACTTTAAATTATGCTGTACTATTATAGAGAAAGATAAAATAATAAAAATAATCCAGTACACAAACAAGTAATGTGCATTCGCGAGTAGGGAATGGACCGCAAACTACTTAATTGCACATAACACGAGAGAAATTTCGGACAGGCGCAAAAAGGACGTTCTTGAAATTAATTATAGTAAATCCATCGTCATATTAAAGGCACGAGAAAAACATTTGCTGCAAAATATTGCTATTTTTCACGTAATCATGCTAAGTATATTGATGGAGGACAACGGCTGCTTGGCACATCTGCTAGCAAGATCGGCAGCCGTGCGAAATAAATGTAGTCGTAAAATCAAGGGAAGCTTTCTACATAATCTGTAAGCATGAGGAAAAAATGCATGACATAAGGAGTCATTTCCACAACTGGTATTTGGTCAAATGTACAATTCGACGCATGATTTCAAAATATCAAGAGCTATTCGATAGATAACTTAGATTAATTGGTTAGTCACATTCATACAGAACGATTTTCAATTCTAATAATTAAAGCGAGCCAGTATTACTATGGTATATAAATGTACCACAATTCCAAGAAATCTAATCAAACAATTTCATAGACCAACTTTACGATCTATCGCTCGCGAGAAAACATTAAAAACGTCGGTTAGGTAGTCTTATTTGAAGAAGCGAATTGACTGACTGTACTAAGTTGGGGATGGTTGAAAAATAGGTCTTGAAAAATACATTTTTAGTTTTAGAACTTTTATATTTTCAGCATCACTAGCCAGAAACTCCTGAGGTGGTTGCAGGAAGTGTCGACTGTAGTTATTGTTTCTAAATTTTCAATCAAGAACGTTTGAAGGCAAAAATATTGTCATTAACTTATACCATAAAATAATTTTTTCGTGATTTTTTTCAGACCTGTTTCACCCACCGAATGTGGACAAAAATGGCTCCGCGCTCAAAATCAGCCATTTTTGGACAATATATTCTCCGTTGGGGGAGGTATTCAAAATATGTGGTTTGCAAGGCAAAGTTAAACTTTCTAGTTTATTCTTTTACCACATCATTTTGATTAGGAATTAGGATCTCTCAAATCTAAGAATATTCTCCCCCTGACAGCTTTCCAGAATCGAGAACAAGTTTTGGAAAGGAAAAATGAAAATCAGGGTAAACATTTTTCCATTTTGTGCAGAAAAGCATGGTTCCAATGCCTATCCTCTGTCATAATTAGGTCTCGAAATATTAAGGATTGAATCAAGGTAAATGAGCTCTACGGCCTCTATAGATTAAACAGATAAAATATTTCTCCAATGGCCGTAAAATATATGCACCACTCGTCAAAAAAAATTAAATACATACTGTGTTGGTTTGCGGGAATGAGGTTCCACAACAGGGACCAACCACAGCCTCTCCACCAGAATACCCTCCTGTGGTAGTTTACGGGAAAATAATTTCCTCGCCAGGGACTACCACAGACACACACACACAACCCAATTGGAATCCTTTGTAGGCTAATGAGACCTAGCTAAGGATTCCTGGGTTATAACCTGGGATCCTTCGGAGAGCTGTAATGACTCTACTAAGGCTGCCAAGTTATTAACACAACCACACACGCAATCACACAAAACACTCACTCACACACACAGCAGGGCCCCAGATTTCTGGGAGAACAGCTCAAAAAGAGCGTTGTCAAATAGAAAAACAACAAACAGGGAACGAGGGTGTTGTTGTTTTTCTATTTGACAACGCTCTTTTTGAGCTGTTCTCCCAGAAATCTGGGGCCCTGCTGTGTGTGTGAGTGAGTGTTTTGTGTGATTGCGTGTGTGGTTGTGTTAATAACTTGGCAGCCTTAGTAGAGTCATTACAGCTCTCCGAAGGATCCCAGGTTATAACCCAGGAATCCTTAGCTAGGTCTCATTAGCCTACAAAGGATTCCAATTGGGTTGTGTGTGTGTGTCTGTGGTAGTCCCTGGCGAGGAAATTATTTTCCCGTAAACTACCACAGGAGGGTATTCTGGTGGAGAGGCTGTGGTTGGTCCCTGTTGTGGAACCTCATTCCCGCAAACCAACACAGTAAGTATTTAATTTTTTTTGTCGAGTGGTGCATATATTTTACGGCCATTGGAGAAATATTTTATCTGTTTAATTAAGGATTGAGTTAAGATTAAAATTCTCAAAAATTCACGTGCGGCATGTTCGAAAAATGGCTGCCGCGAGAAATAGTGAGGGTAGAAATTTTAAAATATAGATTTAGTCAACAAAAAATATATAGATTTATTCAAAAATGGCCGTGCGACCATCATGGGGGAATTTTTAAGCTGAGGAAATTGTCTTGAAGCCTATTTTTCTTACCTTACCAGGGAAACGAATTTTATGAAGCCAGAAATTCATTTCAGACTATAAATGACGAAAAGGAAGGAAGTTGTCACTGCCTATAGACTGATGAATTACTAAATAAATCACAAACTATGTTAAATTCAGGTATAAGATATATATACAATGTTAATATTTATGACCATGTGACCCCGTATTATGTTAAGTTAAACTGATTAAAATTAAAGCATAGAAGGATATACCAACTATCTGTTTTCATGTATAAAATTTTATCTTGTAAAGCACCGGATTACCTCTATGAAAATGTAATTGTAAACCTTAGTGATGTATTAAATAGACCTGTTCGAGTCAGAAAACGATTTGAGGTTCCTAAATGTAGAACAACTGTGTACCAATTATCCACTATTAATTCATGTTTAAGGGTATGGAATGATATTCCTGACTATACATTGAATGCTAAAAATTTAAACCAATTCAAATTAAAAATGTTTGCATACCTGATTGATGAATGTTACGGTGATTGAGCGTGTACCTCAATCGTTCTCACTTTTATTGATTTTTGTTCTTTCAAAGAATGTAAGTTAAATTCATTAAGAGGTTCTTGTATGTTTGTGCATATTATATTGACTTGACTTGATATTTTCTTTGTAAAATCTGTCATTGTATTTGATTTCATATTATGTTTGTGTTGCAATGGTATCTGGAATGTTTTTTTTATTTTATTTTCGTTTTCGTGTTGTTAAAGCAAGGTGACTTGTAGATATTTTTCAATACCACAGAGCTTGTTTTTTTTCTGTATCGAATGCATGTTCCGTAGGTTCTGTCCAAGAACAATAAATTTGTTTTCTATTCTATTCTATAAATGCCTATTTGACGTCAGTGACTTTTTCTGCTAATATTGCTTATTCAACGTCCTTAAATGGCAAGAATCGACGATATTATCTGATGGATAGGTAGAGCAATTCTAATTTTTTTTTCTCTCTCGCCTCAAATGCTTCCACCCATCCATCTCTCATGCCTTCCCACCTGGGGAGGCCTGGGGCCTTATTCAGAAAGGACTCTACCGGGTCGGAACCACGGGAAATCCGAGATTTTCGCCACTTCCCTTACCCCCCCCCCCCCCATCCAAATTTTAACCCCGCACCATTAACAAAGTTCCTCACAAGTCCCCAAAGCCTTTGCCTACAAACCGTGACCCAATTGAGGCATTCTGCGACCGGCTATTAAGTAGTGTCTCCGATCCTCAATTTCCAAATTCCCTCAACCCAGCTCCAAACTTTACGCCTAAATGAATTGTCATTGATCATAGTTAGTTGCCTCCGCAATCCCAAGATGCAGACAGTGCAGATGCTCAAGAGAGGGTGGGTTACATCGAGATGGCGCTTCATCACACCAACCACTTGTATAGAGGATCCAAATGCGGCGTTTCAAGCAGAAATTCACGGCTTTCTTAAGATCAGAGGTCCCAGATCAAGGACTCTCCCAGTCCCACATTCACACAATGTGTACTACTTCAAAATCCCACTCCCACTACGACTTTCTAATTCCTTCCCGATAAACATATGTGCCATCTGGTGCCTGATCTGTGCCATCTGGGGTGCCCACAATCTTCTCCTTGACAGGAACTCACCGACGGGGGTCATTCATTCGCAACTTCCTTACTTCATTTAAGACGCACGTCACTTCCTAGACATCATAAAGGGAGTAAAAATTCAACCGGATAAAAGGGTCATCATGAGTACAGTCTCCTCACTCTAAACCACTGCTCCTCCCCAAGAAGGCCTACAGTCCCACCAGTGGCGGATACAGAAAAAACTCAAGAGGGGAATTATCGCGACGATTGTAGCTTTCAAACTGACTGCCTGGCAGCGACTCTGCTTTCCTTATATATGTAGCTCGGTTGTTTCGAGAACATTCGGTGCCAGAATGTTCGCTTCCAGACTTTTAAGGAGTGTGAACAAATACAAACTGTAGAATATTCGCGACTTTTCTCGAACCAATGCCAGACAGAATAACGTATCGATATCACTAGAATGGCCGCGACTTTTCTCGTAGGTTAGCTATCTATGTGCCAGACAGAAACGTATAAAATACGATGACGCGGACGCGTGCTACATAAGAAAGTACAACTACTCGATAACTCGACTCAGAGTCGACTGACGAAAGACACGAACGAATAGCGTGCGGGCTGACTGGTGGGGGCGGCGCGGGCGTCCCCGCAAGGGGGGGCGCGCGCCCCCCGCATGTATCCGCCACTGCTCTACACCTTCTGCTCCTCCCCAAGAAGGCCTACAGTCCCACTCCTTACCGTCCACGCAATCCCTCCTCCGAAAACCCTTTTCTTTGAATGACCGGTTTTTTTCTTCTTTAGTCAAAGGGACGGGCTTTATGTGGGCACGAGAATGGGGAAATCTCCCCATGAAGCAAAATCTTCTCATGGAGAAACTATAAAGGAGTTTCCTTGCCACTCGGTCATTACAACCAGAGCTCTGGGTTGGATTATTAAATAGCTATTTTCACCATAGGTTATTTCATGATGGCTAATTGACATTTTCACCGCTAGGATCCACCGCGAGGAGTGGCTGACCAGCGTCCTCAGTCCTCTAATAAGCCATTTCCATCCGCTATCTCCCAAATCATGTTTCTTCCGTGTTTCCATTGTGGACAATAACACTTTCGAGATCTCAGTCCACATAGAGCCATGCAACAAACAACGCTAACTTATACAACAGCTGTCACCCCATACACACCAATCACCCCAAAATCCCGCACAACTAGCCTGTATCGATCCGGAGCAACCGCATTTCCAATTCTTAAGTAAAACTTGAGGAAAAATAATACCAAGAAAAGTTGCAAACTTCTTTTTATCAATAGTAGGTAGTACCCCGAGCCACTATTAAACGAACGCATTTTGCCTCCACAAGCTAATTGCATCCCACAATTAATTCTTCAGATGCCCTCAATCTCCACACCACACATTATCCTAGTGTCCAAAAACTAAAGGACGTTTTCAATGACGTATTTCTCATATATAACCAAATAGATCGACAGCTAAACTCGAGTCCGAAAACCCCACAGTATTCTTCAAATGCCCACCCAATCTAGCCGGCCTCTGCTCCAATCCTGCGAAGTATTGGTGACGCTCCCCCCCCCACCCCCCCAACAATGCCAAAAGCATACGATGTCACATACATTGCGAAGACATGAGAACCTCTTATAAGGTCATGAAGTATCCGGTCCTCAGCGCGACGTCATATATATTCGAGTCGAAAAGATGTATCACGCGAGACTTCTAGTAAGAACTCAGAACGAAATATAAGAAAATACGCAAATATACACACCACGTGTTAGACAAGAGTTACGAAAAAACAACCATATCTATAAGAATAAAACTCGGGCAGTGCTGTGTAGGTGCATTCAATGAACTGTGTGCAGATCAACAATGCATAGAAGAAACTACTGCGCGTGGTTTACCAGCCACAGGTGGGCAGTTGCCAAACGCTCAATAACGATGTTTACTCGGTTGCATGGATACCGCACGAGGAGGTAGAGAGTTACAGCAAACGGAAATAATTTTGGTACTAAAAGTGCAGTAGATTCTCATCACAACGTTTTCATATCCTAAAATGCCTAAAGTTGACAAAGACTTTGAATCATTCATGGAGAGAGTCGATGCAATAGGTATCTTAATCTGTCCCCTAAATTATAATTGAGCAAAGAAGCACGGTGCATTTTCGCAATTTATTCGTGTTTTGGATGACGGTAGTTTAGTTGGATTTCGTGGAATAGTCATCTAACTAAAGTTTCGCATTTTTTTCAGGCTCTATAATTAAGAGACTGAGTTCCAAGGATGACGCTATCTGTGAAGAGGCCGCAAGAGAAGCCGATCTGTGCTTAGAGGGAAAGGTTAAGGGCCCAATCGACGAAGATGCATGCATCATTAAACAAGACCGAACAATAATAAACAAAAGTGCTTTTAATGCTGAAACGCTAGATCAGGCTTCCACCTCAAAAGGTTGGTGATTCTAATTGGTAATGGAATCAACAGTCGGTACCACCAGTAGTCGCGGCACCTCCGAAGTTAGGCAGTCGGCACCTCCTTAGGCAGTAATCATTATTATATTACTTGATGCGAATTAGATGCTTTACAGCCGGCCCAACAGATTCTCTGGGAATCTTTCGACAAAGAAATAGAAAGTTTTACATTAAATTAATAATAGCATGAATATCGGAGGTAAACAAGTACCTCCAAGACTGAATTTTTTATTAGACCAGTCATCTTACCAATGAATAGTAGTGGGACCAAGGATAGAGCCAAACCTCCGATTCTTTGAACCATTCTAATCTAGTTCCATCTAAATCAAAAGTTCTTATACTTTATCCCCATCCTAGACTACACTTTTCCACTCAGGTGTCGAGTGTGGCTCAACAGTGCTCTAAACACCAACTTGCATGTCAACCAGTGTCACTCGACGCATGTATTTCATTGTGAAAGTGTTCAACTTTCTTAATAAATATTTTGTGTGAATGAAAAAAAAGTTGCGCAAAAATGCTAGTAACATAGAAGACATTAATTTAAAAAACAGATTTATAATTTATTTAAAATTGTTTTAAAATTTAGGAGAACATATTCTGGGATTAAAATCCGAGTGCATTGGATAAATCCAAGGGCAAAGGGTAAATACCTCATTCCCTCCTTTACAGTAGGCATACAAAGTCCCCACTCTTCACCTAGGTTCCCTCCAGTGCAACACATCCAGCTCTCAATCACTGCCTTCAACAGAGTCCATTAACCCTTCAATATACCCTCTGATGGGCACTGCTTCTTCCTTCGACCCTCCCTTCCTCTCCTCCAGCATACTCAACAACACAACACCCCAGTCATCCACCTCTTATCCTCATCTCGAAAGACCATTATTCTATCTATGCTACTCCACCATATTTTGGATCCATACAGCGCTTCACCCATACATGATTCCCCATGGGATGAAACAATTCCTCTTTAAGTTTCTATTCAGTAGATAGAATTCGTAGAATATCCATGGAGAACAAGTTTCCACCATAATAGTAGAATTTTCCTAACGGATAAAAACATCTGCTGACAAGATTCAGTTGAAGTTTTCACGGTTTTTAGTTTTAATTGATTATTAGAATTAAAATGACTGAGGCGACTTCAATAGAAAATGGATTTCACTTGATAACCTTCCCTACGTCTTACAGACTATCTCTAGGAGGAATAAAACAGCATTATCTAAATTAAGAAGAAAATCCCATATGCCAATTATTGTACCAAACAGAAACCATGGTTCTGAATCAATGATGATTGGCTTAATTGGATTAATCACAACACCAAAAAATTATGGTGAGGAGTGAATGAGCTTTCCTATTCAAAGGAAAATTAGAAGGCCATGTTCTCACTTCAGCGCTTCTTGGGTGAGGCTTTCATACATGCATACTTATTCAAACTAAGTGTATCCATTCCTCTGCCCTCAATTTTGTGGCATTGCGTTTTCTACACAGATTACTTTGCCCAATTCATCTAACACTCAAGTTAACTATTTTCACTCCTACCTCCACATTCATCAATCGAATGTTATTCCTCTTCCCTCTATCTTCCTTATCAATTCTGCAATGATCAGCAGAAAAGAACAACACCTATAAAGAGGGGGTCTGATTTCACTTCTCGACCTGCAAGTACTAATTTATGTATGCCAATGAATACTTAACAACCATCTGGAATTGACACTCGGGATAGCAGTTTGATTAATCACAGTGGTTGATTGAAGTACTCGCAATGGCAAATTTAGTCAATTTCCACAATATGATTTTGAATATTTCCTTCAGATGTATTTATGGCTATGATGTCAAAAGATGCTGACGAGAGGTACAAACAAAAGAAGGAGCGTGAGAGCAGAGCCAGGAAATGGATGCACGATGCTGAGAAAAGTGCACAAAGAGAAGACTATGAAACTGCATTGTACCAATACACAAAAGTAAGTGACTGCTATCGTGAATACCAATGAAATTTATTACTCATGGTTTATCTATTTAAGATACAATCTACTTGAATTGGTCCAAAAAAAATGTTGGTTGCTGGACCAATTTAATAAAAATTGGAACTTTCCCAGTGGTTTCCCTCATGTCCTAAGAGATTAAAACTATTTTTTTTTCAAAATTTTATCTCAAGCGGTTTACCTTGGGCGGCCATTTTTATAATGTTGAGAGCCCATTTTTGCATTTGTAACGGTTTACTTAAAAGTCTATAACTATAGAAGTATTTATCCTAGAAGGATGAAAAAAGTATTTTTTATATGTCTCAAAGTAAAACTACAAGCAAAGTTAAAAAAGTTACGAGAGAAATTTCACAGTTTAAAATTTTTAAAATAATAGTAGGAGAAAAAGGGAAAGAGAAGGAGGAAAACAGTGGTAATAATTGGAACTTTGAATGTAAGGACCATGATGAGGGCCGGGAAGCTTGAAAATATTAAGCAGGAAAAAGAAAAATAGATGCTTTGGGATTGTGTGAGGTGAGATGGAAGGCTAGCGGGGACTATTGGAGTGATAACTACAGGGTGATCTATAGTGGGGGAGATGAGAGTCAATGGGGGGTAGGCATGGTACTGAACACAAAATTGGAACTGAGGGTGGTAAACATTAAACACGTGAGCGACAGGATACTGGTTGGTAGAAATAAAAGCACGCCCGATGAATTTCGTACTGGTCCAGGTATACATGCCTATGAGAAACCATAGGGAGGAAGAGGTGTATGAGCAAGTACAAGAAATAATTAGAGAAGTGCCGGGAAAGAAAAACCTGATAGTGATGGGTGACTGGAATGCAGTGGTGGGGGAAGGGAGGGATGGATTAGAAGTGGGAGGGTTTGGGCTAGGAAGAAGAAATGATCGTGGTGAAAAGGCAGTCAAGTTTTGTAGAAGAAATAAATTAGTAGCGACAAACACTTGGTTTAAACATCGCCCCCGGCGTAGGTACACATGGAAAATGCAGGATGATACTGGGAGATACCAAATTGATTATATAATGGCAATGCAGAGATTTAGGAACAGTGTAAAAGTCGCGTACCTATCCAGGGGCGGATGCGGACTCAGATCATAACTTGGTGATGATAAAGTTTGCAGTTTGATTCAAAAGGCTTTGTAAATGTAGGAAGATAGAGAGGTGGAACCTTGAAGCATTGAAAGGGTTGAAAAGGAGTGAATACCAAGAGCTGGTAGAAAAGAACATAGGTGAAGAGAAGCGGATGGGAAACATAGAGAGAAGATGAGAGGTTATAAAAACAGGCATCGCAGGAGCGGCAGAGAAAACAATAGGAATGGTGGAGAAGAAGAGGGTTAAGAAGCAGTGGGTTACCAAAGAAATGATATAGAAAATGGAGGAGAGATGGATATGGAAAAATGTGAACACCGACGTAGGCAAGAGGAAGTACAAGGAATTGAATAACAAACTCAGGCCACTGACCAAGCGGGCAAAAGAAAACTGGTGGAAGGGACAATGTGAGGAAATGGAAAAGAGGCAGGAGGAGGGGGACGTGGGCACTTAGTACGCCAAGGAGAAAATGTTATCGGGTGGTAAGAGAAGTCAAACGATACCAAAGGTTAAGGACAAAACAGGGAAGATATTAATCGAACAGGAAGATATCCAAGAAAGATGGAGAGAATACGTAGAGGAGCTATATGACAGCGAGAATAGACCCTTTAGCCTAGATCTAGAGGATGAAGGAACAATAGATAAGGATAACCTCGGACCATAGTTACTTGATAGTGAAATAGAGAGGGCATTAAGAGAGATGAAGGGTAGAAAAGCCGTGGAAACCGATAACCTACCTTCGGAGCTGCTGAAGAATCTAGGTATGTAGTTAGGGGAGAGAATCGTTTTTCGAACTTATTCGCAGAATCTACGAGGAAGCAGTATGGCCAGAGGATTTCGTGAAAACAGTATTAATACATATCCCGAAGAAGAAAAAAGCGTCAGAATGCGAGGAGTATAGAACAATCAGTTGAATTTCGCACGCGGCAAAAGTTGTACTGAGAATTATAAATAGAAGGTTGGAGAGCATATCAAACTACTATTTAGGCGATGGCCAATTTGGGTTCAGGAAGGGGAGGGCAACCAGAGACACGATTGTGGTAATGAGGACACTGATAGATAGAAACATAGAGCACAATCAGGGTTTTTTTTCGCCTGCTTTGTAGATTTCGAAAAGGCATTTGACAGAGTAAAGTGGGAGAAACAAATGCAGACACTGGGGAAAATAAGAATAGATTGGCGTGATAGGAGACTCATCCGAAACTTATATATGGGGGAGAGGGCTCAGGTAAGGGTAGCTGATGGTGAATCAGGGTGGGCAGTTATAGGTCACGGGGTGCAGCAAGGGTGCCCGTTGTCGCCTTTACTTTTTAACATCTATGCTGAGGAAATGGTAAGAGAGGCATGGGATGAGCTAGATGTGGGAATGAAAGTAGGAGGCCAGTGGATAAAGTCGGTTAGATTTGCAGACGACCAGACGTTGGTCAGTCAGTCATCGAAAGGATTGCAAACTTTAGTAGATGCACTGGTAAAGCAGTGTGAGAAATACGGAATGAAGATTAATAATAAGAAAACAAAAGTAATGAGATTCTCTAGGACAAAGAAAGTGAAGCTGGTTATAAGAGTAGGAAGTCACAAACTGGAGCAAGTAGAACAATTTAATTACTTGGGTAGTACGCTAGAAGAAACAGGACATAGTAGCAAAGACATTAGGAGGAGAATAGCACTAGCAAAGGAAAACTTCAATAATAGAAAGGAGCTGGTGACGGGGACCTTCAGTAAGGATGTAAAAAAGAGGCTGGTGAAGAGCTTGGTATGGTGAGTGGCATTGTATGGGGCAGAAATGTGGACCTTGAGAAAGGAAGATGAAAATAGGCTGAAGGCTTTCGAGATATGGGTGTGGAGGAGGATGGAGAAGGTGCATTGGACAGAAAGGAAGACAAACGAGGAAGTGTTTGACATGGTGGGTGAGTAGAGGAAACTTATAGATGAGATTAGGGGAAGATAAGGTATGTGGCTGGAAGTGGTAATGAGATGGTGATGGTTTTCTGAAGGCCGTGATAGAGGGTAGGATGTTAGGTAATCGGGGAAGGGGAAGGAAGAGAATCGGTTTTATGAACGGGATGAAGAAAGGTAGGACTTATGCTGAGATGATGAAAGAAATACTAGAGGTAGAAAGGGCACGGCATGTGTAAGAGTTCGTTGGATATTCTCCGACTATCACCACAACCTACCTCTAACCGGTAGATTACTGTAATGAATGAATGAATAGTAGGAGTGGAATATATAGTTCAATTTCATTTATTATTGGTAGATATAAGTTAGTAGGTTTATCATTAAAAATATCAATTGGCATATTATTACTCTTAAATTGTTAAAAATTTTTAAAAAGTCAATTTTTTCAAAATTTTCCAAGTTTGGTTTCGAATAGCTCTGATGGGGTTGGAGATAAAAATCTCAAATTAGCAGGACTTTGTCTCTTTGTATATGTACATGAACAGTGAAAAATGATGTTGTGTATATAACAAAGTTACAACCTCTCAAAAATAACAAAAACTTTGTTAAAGCAAAACATTTTGGCACACTGAGTAGGGCTTTTTAAGATGTTTCTGATCTTCTTTATAATTGGATGTTCTATCCTAAGCCTATCCTAAATGCTAGTGAAGTAGATTTTTTTAATTAATCGAAAATTAATATGGAAAAAATTTGGATAACAATTTTGGATTTGAATTTTCAAAACTGTTTTTTTTGTGATTTTTCATAGGGTCACAACAAGATCATCTAATCAAGATGGTTAAATTTTAATGAAAACTTTTTTTTCGTGATACTCACAATTAGTTGTGACATCTGAACTTACTCGGATATAATTACGTTTTTCTTCTTTACAGTATTTACTATCATGCATGAGTACTTCTGGCACTGCACCATACAAATTTTTATGAAACTCTTTATTCATATAAACTCCTACGGAAACTTTAACTTAAATATATATCAAATATGAAAATGTCACTGGTTTTAGAATCTATAGATTGATATAGGCTATTATCATAAAGTAAAACTGATTTATGGGCAGTAGAATAGCAAATGATATATAGCCTCCAATATGATAAAATGCTTCTTACGTTAGTGATATTTTCTCACCCAAGAAGATGCTTCCCTTCACCAAATATCACTTTAAGCTCTTAACACCTCTGATTTGCTTCGCAATTTGCTTTTCTGTCTTATCAGTAGAAAATATTTTTAATGTAATATGTAACATTCAAACAGGAAATGAAAAGCTATTGCTATTGTATTATTATTGAGCATTGGACAACAGATTATATTGAAATAGATACTAATATCACATTTTAGAATGCTAATAACATTCAAATAAAAAATAATGCAGTCACAATGACAATGTTTCCAAAATATGCTAGACTGCACCTGAGGTCAACAGTATCCAACATTCAAAATCTTCCAGACCAACGTTTTCTTTCTACCTGTAGTACAAATACATAATTGTACTTAAATAAAAATAAGGACTTATAGATGTGATACAATATAATAGTTTTAAACAAATTTCTATTTGCAGGCCATTGATGAGCAGGTAAACTGGCCAAAGCTCTTTGTTGAAAGGGCAAAAATTCACTCAAAACTAAAGCTTATGAAAAGGGCGATGGAAGATTGTGATAAGGCACTGAAAATGAATGACGATTTGTTATTTCTAAAAGGTGAAGAAGCAACAAGGGCAGACAGAGCAGAAGCTGACCTGCTAACCACTGAAATTAAGTCAATCAAAGAAGAAATAAATACATCAAATAAAAATAAAAACTGAGATTTCATATTTAGCTGAAAAGCTTTAGCGTGATATTGGCTCTTTCACCACTTCCATTTAGAGAAAAAACATACTTTTTGAAAATAAAAGAACATTGTATGTGAATTTCTAACTGCAAATTGTTGCCCAGGACTGTTGATTTTATGATTTGAGTAGTCACAGCAATCCAAGCTGAAGAGTATCCAGAGCTGTAATTTTTTGTTATTCATATTCACCAAGAATAGGGAAATGCCATGATCACTACTGAATTTATGTACATGTGAGCGGACCCTGTGTGTGTGTTATAAAGAAAGGAAATAAATATAAAAGTATAAGCTAGCAACAAGGCGTTGAGGTTGGGGAAGGATAGGAAAGTAAATCAGTGGACACTCACTGGCAGATGATCCATGACGACACAGGTGTCCACTGCTTAGGGTAGCTTTCGGGCTAAGGACCCTTCTTCAGCTGGAGAAGATTCACTACTTCATGGATCATCTGCCAGTGAGTGTTCACTGATTTACTTTCATATCCTTCCCCAACCTCAACACCTTGTTGCTAGCTTATATATATATAAAATACTAATATATATTAGCTGCACTTTAACCCTTAAGCTGCTACAGCTAGAGCGCATGTCGTCCACCCTGTGCAGGAAATATCTATTCGGACAGAGCCTGTCCCTCCTTATCACAGGCCAAGGCCGGGCAGTTATATGACCCATGTAATCCCCTCCCAATCCTTTTCTTGGGATCCCAGGGGTTGGGCACCAGAACTGTCTCTATAGGTAACAGCCAAAGTCATTTAATACCTATTTATTACATAGACTTACACACACAACCATACCCTGAAAATCCTACCCATGCGGGATTCGAACCCAAGACCTTTGGTGTGGCAGGCAAGGAATCAACCTCACCACCACTGGGGCTGGTATTTGTTGAGGTATACATGTATATTATGATTAAAACATTTGAAACAGAGGTTACAGATGCCTCCCCTGGACTAAAGATCTTAACCATCGCCCTTCTTAGTTCACTTACTAACTAAAGTAGATTAATCTGAGCAAACATTAAGAATAATTCACGTAAGGACTAGACTAAAAAGTTATTTTTGACCTCTTAATAATATAAGTTGACCGCACAAAGAAAAAAAATGTCAGGAGTTTTCAATATCATCCAACGTAGTATGTATAGTAGGCAGATAATACTCTTATGGTACATGTTAGTCATTAAAAGAAAAATATGCCAAATCTCATGCTATATATAAGATTGATTGGTCTGATGTTTTTATAACCTAAGAGAAATACTAAGTCAATCCACTTCCTTCAAGTTCCATAAGTGACAGTAGTCACTGACTGCAATCCAGATTCCAGGGAGTACCATACACACTGATTCATAAAGATGTTTCCTAAACTAATGTGTAGTATGCTAGTATGTCATTAATACCTTATACACTTGAGGTTCAGTTTATTTTTTTATAACCACAACAATAACCATTTTCCTGTCTAATTTCAGAAGTTCGCTCATAAGGTATGCTGCTGAATGGTAGCATATCTAGTGTAGTGCATGCTTGTGAGGCTTCGCCTCGTGACAAGCATTAGCGATTTATGCTAATGCATCAATAGTCGTAGTTACACCATTTCACTAACTTTAGGTTTTAGTGAAATGCATGTTGGTGACCACTCACCCCCTGCCACACACCCTTGATGTGGCTTGCAGGGTATTTTGTAGATGTTGATGGTATTGGGTGTCTCCGACGTTGGTGGCACCTTGATTCAAGGTGACTGGGGGAGGGGGGATGTGGCGGCAATTCGTGATCAAAGGCGGACGATGCTAACGTGTATTATTTTGCAAGAAACAGAAAAGGTGTACACGCAACCAGACGTGTACACGTCCCAACTTATGACCTCTCTAAAACATTAGATAGGTTCCAAAAATTTGAGAGAACAATTTTTTAAGGGGCTGTCCATAAATGATGTCCACACGAATGGGGGGGGGGTCACCACCTTGTGACAATATGTGACGGGGGGAGGGGGTTATGCTTCATGTGGCATCCACACTTTCACTGTATATGATGTCTCATGTTTAATCAGACTGTGGAGGAGGGGTTAAAGTTCTTTCATTTTTGTGACATTATTTAAGGGAGGGGACACTATATGTCACCAACTGTGACAGGAGGGGGGTCTAGTTTGTTCCAAAATTGTGTGAAATCATTTACGGACAGCCCTTAAGAAGTTCTCATAATAAGAACTTATCCAACATTCATCAACCCTAAATATTATCAGCTTCCTTCCGCTGATAGTTCAAACCTGAACTTGGTAATTGATTGAAACTGAGCTTACTTCAAACCGCCCGTAATAAATGTGTTTCCGCCCCATCTGCTCAATGGTCTACTTAGCCTTGCTACCAAATTCAGTTCACCATTTGTGCAGAGTATGATATTATATTTACAAAAACTTATTGAGTTTTTTTCACCATTTTCCGCAGTTTGACATTTTTTAAAGCGATGTCCTGTTCACCTTGATTGACACGCCATTCAACCTCCTCCCTCAGCATCTTCAGTCAGAATGGTGTCACGCCGCACATGATTTCCGGATTCTGGAGGGCATAATAACAAAATAATATGGTATAGAGTACACATGAAGACCTACTGCATCCATAATGAAGCAGAGGAACCAACAGTTATCTCAATAATCTGTTGCACACTGAATCATTCAATGAATATTCGCGCAAAAAAATAACATAAAATTACACATGAAAACTCATCGTCCATCATTAAATATGTTCATGATCCATCACATCATGAACCAAGAACCCTTGTCATGATCAATTAATCGATTTAATCCAGGAAAGTTCGACTTCCACGTTAAATCGCTTCCCTTCGTTCCGCGAGGGAGGCGTTAGGGATTGGTACTGAGCACGTAACTTTGATCGACACCGCATGGAGCGCTGTGCGTTCTTGAAAGTACCGTTACGCCTCGCTAGATGGCGCTGGCATCGCAACCTACCGCGCAGGCCCGCCTGGTTCAAATTTGATTTGTGCTTCATTATATATTTTAGCGTAGAGAATAGTTACTTCCACGGATACTCGTAAAATAATTATACTTACATACATACATACCTATTATGTCATTCCCTTTCCTGGTGAAGCTCCTTCAATACTTTCCTCCGGACTGTTTTAAATTAACTACTGTGACTATATCCTTAATATTTACTCATAGAAAATTTAATGTAACTTTGTGAAAACCATTTTAAGGATTTTACTAAAAACAACCCGGGTTTCAACACTTCACAGTGTCAAAACCTGGGTCGTAAAATACAAAAATTAAAGTTATAAACACAAAGTTATCATTGAACATTTGGCACATATTGAACTGAAAATAATGACAATAAATACAACAAAGGCCACCAGTGGCTTCAGAAACGATGAAACTCAAAATATATATTCACTGTGTTAACTGATTACTCAATAAACTTTAGAGGAAGAATGAGAGAGAAGGTAGGTAATGGTCCAAGCATAGACTTAAAACCATTTTGGAAATGAAAGGCATAGCTAACAAAAAACATCACTTTTAATGCAAAAATAAAAACATTGATTATTGTACAGTACAACAATAATGGATTTCATCAACTTTCTACAGCTCATGATATCTTATAAGTAAACTCATTTAACGGTATCAATACAGCTTTAGAAATCGAGTTACACACGAAGAGTGAAACAGAAGGAGTTGGCATATTTTAAAATGAAATTTAACATAAATATACAATAGAGAGGGGCAGTTAGTTTATACACTATCAAGCAAGACTTAATGGATGGCATTTATGATAACAACAATAACTTAGTGCAATTATTACATAATGAAAGTCTTATTTACCCGGTGAAAACTCATTTATTTATCAGGTTTCATCGTGATCATAGCACACAGACATGCATAGTGAACCAAATATTCCAATTATAGTCACAAGGAAGGACTGGTGATCTTCCAGTAGTAGGGGAGGGTAGAGGTGATTGTTAGGAGGGTAGGGGGAGGGGCTTGTCTATTGCCCAAGCCAGCATAAGGTCAAGTATATGTTAATTTCAGATATTTTAGATATCACTGGCTTTGGAACAGCACAGCTGCAAGTCTATTTGCAATAGTAGAATTTTAATCTAACAAGCTTCGATGACAAAGGTCATTTCACACTCACTAACTACCACTCAAAGACAGGGGCAACATCCCTTGGACAGCTAGGAAGATCACCCATTCAAACACGAGCAGAGACAAACAATGCCTAACTTCGGTGACTAATTGGGAACTGGTGTTTCCATCGTGGCAGCTATTGCTCAAGTCTATTTGTTTCAGATATGTTAAAGCAGCACCCAAATAATAAGCATGGAAGGGATTGATGCAAGGATCTTTTTAGAAGGAAGTTTACTCTAACACTGATCAAGTAGATCCCAAAGGGTTATAGGCAACTAATAATAAGAAGCATGTTGTCTCTGCCTACTGAATCCACCCTCATTCCTATTTTAAGGGCCCTAAGTACATGGGCGCCCATACACGGGGGCACCGGGGGCCGTGCCCCGCCCCCCCTCCAAGTCTCCCAGGAAAAATTTATTGTTAGTTTTTTATTGTTTTTGCTGGATTAAATATATATTTTAGTAACAAATTTAAAAATTGTCATTCACCTAAGATGTTCCAAAAATGTACTCCTGAGACCTCAAATTTACTTAACTTTCCAGGAGAGGGCTCCTCGGACCCCCCCCCCTTCTTAAACCTGTCTTGGCCCCCCCTGGAAAATACTGTATGGGCGCCCATTCCTAAGTACCCTGGGTCGTGTACCTTGTGAATTGAGCTAGTCATCAAGAGTGTCAAAAAACATTGTTAAAAAATTAAAAATCTACCCACCATCACAAGATGGGTGGATTACCACAATATTCAGGGCCTCTTATAGAGTGAATTGCACAAAAAAAGTGTCCAGCAGATTAAAACAAGGGAAATTAATCAAGATACACAGAATTTAAAAAAAATTAATCTGGGAGAACTATGGTGCTAACAAAAAAAGATATAGGAGCCTTGCTGTTGTGGGATTTAAGCATAATAAGAACTTAGAAGGTTCTTATTATAGTGAAAACCATGTATGTGTGGATATTATACAGAACAGGTGTGGCACACAATCCGGCTAAGATTTTGTTGGTTATGATGAAAAATATCTTTCTTCGAGATGTGATGATGTATTAATCCAACTTCAATTTGCATCGTACTCTGGAGTCATACTATGCTCATCTCTCTTCCAGGGTCCTTTAGCTTAAGTTACCAGCAGACCACCCACTGGTATAACCTAACACATGCTTGGGAATTGTACATCCTCATCCCTCCTCTAGACCACCCATAACCTTTTCTCCCCCACTATCTGATGACCACTTGCCTCTACCTCTTGTTACTATTGAAGCCATCTTTGATTTACTTTGTGAACCTGATGATGTCACTATACAATGGAACCCAGGTCGTGTGTCATTTAAATGTGAAAAACCAAGTGAATAAGACTTTCTTTATGAATGACAAGAGAAATATCACACTTTCGTGCAGTAGAGTACATAATCCCAAGGAAAAATTCAGCCATGTAAAATTTTTCCCTCACTTATCTTGAAGGAGATGAACCCTAGTTCTCAACAGTGCTCATTCCAAATGTTGACAATGCCTCCAGAAGGATGGTTGTTGGCTCTCCAATGATAGCATTCTGGAACAGAGGGAAAAGAAGATTTAATCATAACTTTAGTTTGAAAAGCAATCAATACAGTAATACTTCATCTGACATCAGTTGTCTCCGCCATCATTGTACATGCAATAAATATTCATCTCATAGGAGCACATTATATTTTGTCATGTGTTATTGTCATATTGCATCAACAGCGTGAATCATACTCTATATTCTCAGGCGTAACTTTGTGAAAATCCATATTGACAGAGCCAATACAAACTGTAAATTTCACAACAATTTTATTTAATTTGACCGGTTTCAACACATAGGTAACATCTTCAGTTGATAATGTCATCTCAATAAAAAAGCACCAAATGCATTAATACTAGCAAAGTAGCATGCCACAACTATATCTGAAATTCATTATGTTAACACCAAAGCCATAGCCCAAGGATAACCTATACAATTTGGTACTTGAGATACAAAAATATCATCAGGAAGTGCAACCATGACGAACGAAAGACACTTGGCAAGAACTTATATTAAGTTTTTCCACTGACTTAAGACTTGCAGCAGATAAATAATAACAGTAAGCTATATTTCACCACAACTGACAAAAGTTCGCCGGATTGTGTTAAGTAATATCCATGCATAAGGCATGTCAAAACATCGAATGTATAACTTAAATTCTAATACCTTTCACAGTGACAAATGAACAACACAAGAAGTACAAACATACACCAAAAACATCCCCAAACAATTTCTTAACACAATGTATTAAAAGTTACAACTTTTGATACGGAGCCAGTAGCCTCTCGGCAAAATCGCTCGATGACAACCTCACCCAACAGTGGCACGAATAAATCTTTGAATGCAGTCAGAGTAACAATTAAATTAAAGCGTACTGCCCTTTCAATTTCTGATGATTTTAATAGCCACTAAATACAGCAACTCCCAAGAAAATTTGGGTCTCGGGAGAGACTTCAAGGTTAGCAACAACGAAATTCGTCATTCTGCCACAAATTCGTATTATATAACGCGGTGATAGGCTTATCACATTGCGTGTACATAATTTCTAGTGATACATCATTAAATTGCTTCGTTTTGGACACTACAACACAAACACCGATTCATATATTCCAACCTCTTCCCGAAGAAGCGATCATTCGAGACAAGGAAATTATAATTATTTACTGAGGCATAACGTGAACTTTAATGCATTTTAGCTTAATGTTGTTATTTATGAAAACCACCACCAAATTACACATCGCACACCATAATGATGAAACAATGCCTCGACCAAAACATACTATGTACCTAAATACGAGCCAAACATACTATGTACAACCCTATATAAGAAGAACATAAATCCTGGAATGCACTAAGTATCGTGAGCGAACTGCAAAGTGACAAACACCTAAATTCGTGGATTGAGGCTACATAAGAAATTTAAAATGTCACTCACCTTTCAAGTCCCTGGTAATTTGAACCTCATATCCTCAGGAGCTGACAACACCTTCTTCCTCAAAGATTATATACACAGGATCCTTCTTCGTTTAAATAAGAATTCCCGTAAACAAGGAGAGTCTAAATAATTCCCGTTAATATCCTTCTACATTTATCTAATAACCGTCGTAGTAAACGCGCGCCAACGAAAACAAGTCGAAATACGTTAATCCCTTCCCTGCGCTCGCCGAGCAGCTTGGGGCGGAGCAGGGGAGGTAGGGGAAGTGGTTTCCCCTCATTTCCTTTCAATTTGTGTTTTTTTATTTATGTAGTTCGATCGACACACCGGAGTGCCGCCACTAGTCTCAACTTGGGCAACGTTCGAAAACGACGTAGAACGGGCTCCCTTGAAAGTCGACACTGGGTGATTTAATCTATTCCCTGATCGTACGATCGCGCTTTTCGTTAGACTTTTGTCTGAACTCATGGTGCTTTTGATATATTGGCGCTGGTAGCAAAAAAAAACAAATGGGTCATGTTGTGGATGTTGTGCACAAAAAGTCTCTCGCTGTAGTTAATTAATTTACCAACAGTTCCTAAGAACGGAAAAATGGCAATAGGTGACACAGATGACCATAAAAGGGCTGGGGGTAGTGACAATGGAAAAGGCAATGGACTACTTTTGTACTTTTATCACTATTCTTTTTATTCTCAAAAGGTAACGAGATACATATAACCCACCTGACAGTGTACACTTAGGTTTACTGTTTTACAGATTGGCATTCATTATTATTTATTACAATTGTAGGAAAAAGGTTGATGTTTTCTTCGAATAAAGGTGGCCTTGATTGCAGGTTCTCATGGCTCTTCATGAGAAAAAACTGGATTTTAAGTCACATATCGTAATGATTCGGAAGGGAGAACAGTATCAGCCTTGGTTTTTGCAATTAAATCCTCGTGGGGAAGTACCTGTCTTGAAAGATGGTGTAAAAATCATCCCCGATTCATCTCGTATAATCGAATATTTAGAGGATAACTTCAGCAATGGTAGGTAATGCTTTTTCTGCACGGCACTTATAATTTTCAAAGGAAAACCACTCACTTGGCAAATGAAATTTGAATCAAACAGGAGATTCCCGTCGTCTTATTCCGCTTGATCTGGGACCCGAAGTAAGGCAGAAAGTACTGCACTTCCGCACTATTTTGGATCAACTGCCTACGGGGATCATAACGGTGGGCTCCTTTTATAACCCAGAATTCTGCCAAAACCCGAAACCTCCGTTCATTAAGCCAGTGAGGAAACTGATGATGGGTAAATATCAAAAGAGTATTGGCTCAGTACTCAGAATGGAAATGCAGTGGATCATTTCTTATTTTTTCTCTAGCCGCAGATGAAAATAGTTGTCAAAAGTTGAAGGAATGTGCTGAAAAGAATCCGGAACACAAGGAGGTACTGCTTCAGAAAGCTGAATTTCAAGAACAAAAGCACAAAATTGTCACAAGTAAAGAAGAATACTCGAAGGTTTTAGATCTGGTAGATTCTGTATTGACAGAAGTGGAGGCGGAGTTGGGAAGCCATAATCAAGGTAATAAGGAGAATCAAATGTAGATTAAGAGAATGGAATCCTTTCAAGTAGTAAAGGTATCAGTGACAATTGTGATTTATTTATTTCGGAATTTAACGACCAGCCATTATCAATGGGGTATCATAATATAGAACTGCAAGTAAGTTCCATCTTAGTGACATATAACATTACTAGTAATGTGAGTTACTTTTACCCATTCGGAACTGATATTACAGTGGGTAACCAGACTGGAATGCCAGAAATGACAGTGGTATCGTATGGCATGGGATTACGAAAGTGTTTAGTTTCATAGTAGCCGAGTAGTCCAATTGTAATGACTTCAAATGAAGTTGCTCTCCATAGGATCTTTGATGAATGCAATGATAGGCTGAGTAGAAAACTAAGCACCTGGGTAGATAAACCCCTGGAGTTATGTAAATCGTTCTTAATATTACCTGGAGGTAAAAGTAGAGCTATTTTTTAACTTTCATTTCAAAGGAATAAAATATTTTCAATTTCAAGTAGCTTATCTGCGATTGCTGTTGTAAACTTCAGTGACGATCATTAAAAGCAATAGGTCAGACACACTCGGAAACATTCTCTGCGGGGTAATCTTTTTCTGTTATATTCCCATTATATTCCGTTGATGCTCTTTCTCACTCATTTAGTGGTAATATTTTCATGATTCTCATTTACATAATTTGTTTCATTACGAGCCTATGTCCTTTCTAATGGGCTGCGTGTGGTGTGTATTTTATGACAAACATAATGAGTGTAAATTCATTTCAGAGGTGAAATGTTTCTTAAGTCCATTGACATCAATCAGATTGAGCCTAAGACCAGGGGCTGGTGTTGTGGCACCATGTGAACGACTGATAGGTCACTGATGCAAATATTGTACTCTGGAATGAGATCTGATTGGGTAGTGTGTTTTTTATACTCTGATTAGGCCCTCAGGAAATATGGTGAAAGTTGACTTACTGGAATTTGGGTATTTTCTCAGGAATACAAATAGTTTCCATGTTTTTCTCTCTCCTAGGAACTGATTTGTGACACTAAATTGCCTATGAGTTTCCTGTGTAGCTGAGCTGTCTAATGTGTATTATATTTGGTGTTTTTTTTTCCTTGGTACATTCCAGATAAGTCCAACTGGTGGCTTTGTTGTGAGCAGTTCACTGTTGCTGACATTTCATTGGCTGCCTTAATGGAGCGACTCAAGTGTTTGGGCTTGGAACATAGGTTTTGGATACCTCACCGTCCTCATTTAGAGAAATATATTTCGAAAGTACAGCAAAGAGATTCATATGTTGCATCTGTTCCGTCCGGTCTATCTCATTTGGGGGAGGTGGCGAAAATGGGTTATCCCATATCTCTAGTCATGGGGAGTGTAACTATTGCATTGGCAGCTATTTCTCTTTTTATCTATTTACAGAGAAGACGGTAGGGTTTTAATGCTCTCATCATTCCATAACCAGCTTCTCTAAGCATTGTTGGTCAGTTTTACATTGCTTATGTTAGTTTATCCACTTAATACTCTTAAGAGCTGCATATAGGGATTAGGTTAGAATATTTTTAGATTAAATAAATGCGTGGTTTTTCTTTACTCATTAGAGTGAATTATAGATTCCTTTGAGATGTAATATTGTGTTGAAACAGTTAATGTTTATTTGGGAATTCCTGTCTATAATTTAACTTGTTAACTGATTGGCAAACTATATTCATTTTACAAAGGAAACAGTTGTAGGCTTGACCTTGTGGAATTGATCCATTAGAGAAGAATTATAATACCTTTGTTAACTCCACTAATTATTTATTACCCAGTGGTGGATACATATGGGGGCACGGGGCACCCCCCCTTGCGTGGCCGCCCGTATTGCCGCCCGCGCCACCCCAGACAGTCATCCTGCACGCTATTCGTTCGTGTCTTTCGTCAATCGACTCTGAGTAAAGTTATCGAGTAGTTGTACTTTCTTATGTAGCACGCGCGCGCGTCCACGTATTTTTATACATTTCTGTCTGGCACATACATAGCTAACCTACGAGAAAATTCACGGCCATTTTAGTGATCTCGATACGTTATTCTGCCTGGCATTTGTTCAAGAAAAATCGCAAATATTCTACTGTTTGTATTTGTTCACACTCCTTAAAAGTCTGGAAGCTAACATTCTGGCACCGAATGTTCTCGAAACAACCGAGCTACATATGTAAGGGAAGCAGAGTTGCTGCCAGGCAGTCAGTTTGAAAGCTACAATTGTCGCGATAACTTGCGCCCCCTCCTTGAGTTTTTTCTGTATCCGCCACTGTTATTACCACGACCCGGGTTTCAACACTTGGTGTTGAAACCTGGGCCATGGTAATAAATAATTAGTGGATTTAAAAAATGTATTGTAATTCTTCCGCATATTCATTTTAATTTGAGCAGGGATTTGAAGTTAAAATTTGTTATTTTTTTAGAATTTTAAGTTCTGAATACAGTTCTGTTTATGCAAGATACCTATGAGCAGGTTTACTTCACATTTTTATATCTAAAAAGTGAATATTTTTCTACTGATGCATTTTAGAAACTACCTCTTCAATGATCTTTGTAATATTTGAATCTCTTATTTTATGTATTTTTACTTGAGCTCAACTTGTTCCTCAACTTTATCAATGAAGATTAAAAAATCGTGTGATATATCTGCTTGTGGTCCTGTCTTGTGCGTCAAATCACAGAATTAGTTGGGCATCATTAGCAAGGTGATGGTTTTTTAAATGTGGCTCGGAAACTGATGTACATACATCACAGCAAAACCTTAAGGGATGAAAATAATTCGGTTTAGCTGTAAGAAAAACATCCGTTGTGTATTATTTCTGCACACAGAATGGAGAAGTTTATCCCTGGAGGAAATAAATTCAATAAATGTATTTTGTGACATGAATTTGTTCCTATCAATTGCTTTCCATACAACTCTCTGAATACTAAAGTCATTTACTATTTCTGGCAAATTATCAGGTACCAACCTAATGCTTAATCAGGGCTTAAAATCGCAAAACTTTCCCTGGAATTCCTACACCAGCAAGAAGGGAAGTTCAGACAAATATAATTAAGTTTTCCTGTCAGACCTAATGACACTTCAATGAGCTTTATTAAATTTAAATTCATGAAATTCTTCAATAAAAAAATTAATTTATCCTTTATCAGACAAAAGGAAACTGTGCCCTCAAAAAAGCAGGTTCTGCAATGGAAACCTTAGGGACTATGTACTTGTTTTAACAGACTGGGAAATATCCCAGGCACACATACCAACCTGGAGAACTTTAATGCAGTCTTTAAGTGAATTAGAGCCTCTGGACGTTGGGGCAACTGGAATGAGAGCCACTATTGAACCTAGGGCACTACTTCCTCAAAAGACTTTTGAAATGTATGCTAATCTCATTCCATCAGACAATGAGCATTGCAAAGAATTTGTGACGAGCTTTTAACACATTCTGATATATATGCTCATGCGTGATACAATAGACAAAACCCAGGACTATGATGCCTGCATACCTTACGTTAAACTAAGAGAAGTATTAATAAAATCAGTATCTTGCATATAATATAGAAACAAATTTAATATGACAATTATTTAAATGAATTAAACCCTAAATTAGTCTTAATTATAATTCAACAGCTAATAATTTATGAAAAACGAGCCTTCAGTTGCGTCCAAGGCTACAATATATTCCGTTCCCTCAAACATCTCCCTCCCTCTACCAGCCTTCAAATCAGTGGAACCCAAAAAAAACTGGTAGTTAGGTTTAGTGGCACTGGTATTGAAATAGCAAGACTTGGAAAGCAAAGTAAGACTTCGCATTTTTACTGCATGAATATACAGTTATTTATCGCACTTTCAAGTTTTATGGATGCCAAAACATTATGTGAACAAAAAATCTCCAAATAAAGGTGAGTGAAGAAATATCTTGTGCTTTCCTGGCATATACTGTAAGTGAAATCTTTGGGTTCTCCGAAGTAGTTTTACCGTGGCCGAAGTACATAGTTCTAAGAATTATAAATAGAAGGCTAACAAATACCTGGGCGATGATCAGTTGGGGATCAGGAGAGGGACAGGAATACGGGACGCTAGTAGAAAGAAACCTAGAATATGGGCAGGATGTTTTTACTTGCTTTGTAAATTTTGAGAAGGAATTTGGTAGGGTGGACTGGATGAAATTAATGGAAGTACTGAAGAAATTAGGGATCGATTGGGAAGACAGACCTCTCATTCGGAATCTGTACATGAACCAGATAGCACAGGTTAGGGTAGCCAACTGAGAATCTGGAGGGGTCATGATAGGACGGGGAGTGCAGAAGGGGTGCCCACTATCGCCATTACTTTTTCACGTGTATTCAGAAGACATAGGGAGGAATGGGGGTAGATGGAGGTAGGATACAATTAGGAGGGGACCTGATAAAGTACGTGAGACTTGTGGATGATCAAGCATTGGTTAGTCAGTCTGCTAAGGAGTCACAGTCAATGGGGGATTTCATCTCAAATCAGGCAGAGGGGTGTCAGGTGACCATCACCAATTTCTCTAAAAGTTATATATGTGAAAGTAGTATCCTTATGATGAAATATGATCACTTTATCTCAGCTCAGAACCGAACCAATATAAAGCTATGATCCTTTGAACATTGCTGAGTCAGGCCTCAAAGTAAAAAATGAAAAATCACATGAATGCTAATAACTAAAGAACCATGACCCATAAAGCAGTGGTTTTTGTTTCATTTTGAAGAAAATGCATTTATGCACATTCTGACATAACTTTCAAGTAATTTGAAGTAATAATAAACGAAAAGGACTTATTTAAACAAAAATTAGTAATTATTTAAAAATTTATTACTAAAAAAGGCCACCTTTTATTTGCTTTATATTTTCTGTGCCTAGCTTAAATGTTCTGCTATCAATAAAAAAATAAAAAAGGTAGTATTTTTATATTTTTTGTTTTAAGGCATGTCAAAGTTAAAAGAAGTTAGTTAGAGAAGACTGTTTCGATGGAAGCATTCATTGCTGAAGTTCAGGATTGCACCAAGAAAGGTGTGTATCACCACTATATTCTGAAAATACAGAGGGAAGCTATTCATAAAGAGAAGTTGGTTGCACTAAATGGTGTGAAATTGGTGCTTCATTTCGACTTTGCCGAGAATTGGAGTGTGATTCTTCCAGATGAAGTACAATCCTACCATTGGCAAAAAGTGCAGATATCAATATTTACCTGTGTGGGATATAGTGACAAAGGCACACAGAGTTATGCAGTTATTTCAGATGATTTATCACATGATACTGCACATGCTTTGCTTGGGATAAATAAGATAGAAGAAAACTTGTCTAAAATTAATATTATATGGAGAGACAAAACATACATATATTTCAGATGGGGCAGCAGCTCATTTTAAAAACAGATTTCAGCTATTTGAATTGGGGAAAGGTCTTAACCCGGAAGGAAGTCATAGGTGGTTGTTCAGTGCAACTGGGCATGGAAAGGGGCCCTGTGATGGAGTTGGAGGACTAATCGAGCATTATGCCACAAACTACAACCTCAGAAATTTCAATTCTGGCGAGTACATTCATAACGGTGAGTCCTTGGTGGAGCATGTAAGTAAATTCTTGCCTAATATCAAACTTTTGCATTTGCCACATTCTCAATTTAGACAAAAAAAGCATAATGATTGGGCAAAAGTGGCACCTGTACATGACATCAAAAGCTGTCAAGTCTGGGTTCTTAACAGACATGGGGCAACTATTGCTCGCTCTGCGAACCACACAAGCATACAGGCTGTGACACTAACAAACTCAGATATAAAGATATACAGTATTCAAGATCTCACTATAAATGACTTCATGTGGTGTGTTTTCGAAAAAACCTGGTGGATTACTAAAATCACTGCAGTGTCTTTAGAAGAGAATGACGCTAGTGTCTCGTTTATACATCCACATGGTCCATCGAATGGTTTCAGGTGGCCCAAATTATAAGACTCATGTGAAGTGCCTTTGAAAAATGTTCTTCACAAATTGCCTCATCCACCGTTTCCAGTTAGTAGCAGTAGGCGTTAGCACACATTTGACGCCATGGAAGTACACAAGATTGAACTTGCATTCAGTCAGTGGATGTAACCAGTGATTCAGGTTTGTACTATTTATCCATCCTATTAGTAGAATGAATCTTCATTTTTCCCCCTCATAGGTATGCAATCTTGGTGTATGAGAAGAGTGCATAAACAGATTGGGTCGAAAACATGTCTAACTTTGACATGCCTTAAAACAAAAAATATAAAAATACTACCTTTTTTTTATAGCAAACATTTAAACTAGCCGCTGAGAAGATTTAAAGCAAATAAAAGGTGGCCTTTTTTTGTAATAAATTGTTAAATAATTACTAATTTTTATTGTTTAAATAAGTCCTATTTGTTTATTATTACTTCAAATTACTTGAAAGTTATGTTAGAATGTGAATAAATGCATTTTCTTCAAAATGAAACAAAAACCACTGCTTTATGGGCCATGGTTCCTTAGTTATTAGCATTCATGTGATTTTTCATTTTTTACTTTGAGGCCTGACTCAGCAATGTTCAAAGGATCATAGCTTTATATTGGTTCGGTTCTGAGCTGAGATAAAGTGATCATATTTCATCATAAGGATACTGCTTTCACATATATAACTTTTAGAGAAATCGGAGATGGTCACCTGACATGATTTTGCACCATCTGCCTGATTTGAGATGAAAAGGCCCCAATGATGAATGCATTAGAGGTGCAGTGCAAAAGGTATAGGATGAAAATAAACCACAAGAAGACAAAGGTAGTGAGATTTTCTAAAGTAAGAAGGTGAATATAAGGGTGGGAGGGCAGAAGATAGAGCAGGTTGAAGCAGTTTCCATATCTGGGTAGTAATTTCAAGGAGAATGGGTCTAGTGGTAGGAACATAAGATGTAGAAATGCCCTGGTTGAAGAAGCATTTTCAAATAGAAGGGAACTGATGAGGGGGGTCTGAGAGAAGACGTATAAAAAAGCCTGGTGAAAATTATAATATGAAGCGTGGTGCTGTAAGGATCGGAAACTTGATCATTACGAATGGAGGATGTGCGTAGACTTAAGGCGTTTGAGATGTGGGTTTGGAGAAGGATGGAGAGGGTGAGTTGGGTGGCAAGGAAGACGAACGAGGAGGTATTGGATATGGTCGGAGATGAGGGGAAACTTGTGGCAGAGGTGTGGATAGAGGAGGTTTTGAGAGGAGAGGGTATGTTAAAGTGAGTGATAGAGGGGAGAACATTGGGGAAGCCTGGAAGAGGACAGGAATTCTGGGTGAAATAAGAAGAGGTAGATGGAATGAGGAATTTGAGAGGGATCGTAATGGTGGGACATCTATCTGAGGGAAAGTGAGATGATGTACCAGACATTGGGATGCTGGGGTAAGGACAGTCCAAAAACCTACCAATCAGCTGGTAGAATACTCGAATTATGAGTGCTGATATAACTTAACACATATGAGGAATTTAACTGAGAAGACCATTTACGTGAATTGATATTTTTATTCACACATGCATTATAATCTGCTACTTTGTCTACAAAATAAACCATTTCACCAAAAGCAATAAAAAAATATGTTTTTGGTAAAATGAGTACATCCATAACCAGTTCGATGAGAGAGCAGAATACTGAGTAATTGATTTTAATAATAACTTTGAACTCTCACAAAATATTAATAACTTAGAATGGTGAATAACATAATAATCTGAAAGAATAACAAAATAATGGACTGGCTGAAATGCGTGCAATTGACTGCCAGTTATAATTCGTCATTTTGTGAAGTTGAGTAAACAACTTTCTACTAGCCAAGGCTTGATCTGCATTTTCACCAATCTCTGATGGCAGATATATAGCAATAACAGTCCAATCTATAACATGCAACAAAAACATAGTAAATAATTAACATCCCATTTAACAGGGTAAAGGTCACAAATTAAAAATGTGCAGAACACCCAACAAATGACTTGTCTTAGGAAAATCGGAAATACCTTTGTTACTCATTAACTTGAAAAGAATTGTAATTGTTCTGGGGTAGAATGGGTGTGGAGAAAAAAGGTTAGTGATTCAGGTGAATAGTCTACTGCCTGACGGGAGGTTTTCACTTTCAGACATAGATGCACCCGCGGATGATTTGTCTTTACTGTCAGGCACCTTGTTTGCAAGGCCATAGAGTGGCATTCCCATGAATCTGGGAAGCTGATCCTTTCCATTGGCAGGTGTTCCCATTGATCGTTTTCTACCACCAGCACTCGTGTTACCAGTAACACCACCGACACTTTCCCGTGGACGAACTTGATCTCGGTAGCGAAAGCACCCGCCTTCACCAGGTGCGGGAGGTGGATAATTGAGCGTCGAATACCACCACCGATATGACAAAAACCACACTGCGATGGCAACTACACCACTGATTAATTTCTCCACCATGATATGAAAATACAGAATGGTACTAATTAACATCACGTCCCATAGCACCATCATGCACGCCATTGCGATAAATAAACCTCTTACGTAGGGTGTAAACTTTTCATAATTGAGCTTCAGAAAAGCGAATTCTGAAGGTGACAAACTTTTTAGTGGACTTTTATCGTATTCTTCGCGTTCGTTACATGCCCGTTTGTGTTCCTCATTTCGAATCATGTCTTTTATACCCTCCCACCCATTGATAGCCCGGGCTTCTTCTATGATGGTTAAACTGCTGTGTATTAAAATGAAGGCATGACCAGAGACATCAAGACCATTCCACAGGAAACCGCTGCTTAAGCACGCATACTTAGACTGAGGAACAGATCCACCTCTTCCTATGCACTTGCCATACGAACTTTCTATATACACAAACAACTTTGTCCAAAAGAACCACATTAATGTGCCAATACACATTCTTAGTAGTTGTTTGAACACTTTCTGCCTATTGCCACAGCAATACGTGGTGCTAGTGGTGACCACAAATGGCACAGTCACTGCCAATGTCCATCCCCATCCAAGTTTAACAAAGTATTGATTAAAAATATTATTAGTCTTAGAAAAATATGTCTTTGGAAAGGGGACAACGTCAGCTACCAGAGACACCGCAAACAAGGCGACAAGATATATATAAATTTTTACTTTGGTGTCCACAAATAAGACTCTCCGGCAGACATGCACTATCATCATCAAAAACACTTTTTGCACCGATGTCGGCTCTGGGAGGGGTTTCCTTCCCTTACTCTCCGTCTTGGTAGAATCTGGCAATCTATAATTTAGTTGTGACACAGTAGTAGGAGGCCGTCTTTTATTATTCATGTTGATTTGATTTCTGAGGACTTCACGGCACACCAGAAAATACCTTTGAGTATAAAAACATCCGCTAGATGACGATAGTTATCTGCTCAGAGCGTAGCGATGTGCAACTGTTTACACGGGAATTTTTTTCCGGGAAAATCGAAATAAAAAATCTTTGCGTCAAATTATATTAATGCTATTCTGGAAGTAGAATTTCAAAGTTACATTTTTTTAAATTCAGAAAATGTTCGCAAAAATTATTTGGTTTTTAAGATGTTTTAATTTCTGCTCTCTGCCAAAAAATAGCGCAGAAGACGTTAATATATTTTACACCACGTTATGCAATAATGCACGGTCCAGTTTTTATTCCGGAAGTGCCATTGCCCGGGAAAAGAATATGATGAGTTATCCTTCAGTTGTTGCAACAGTACTAGCTTCAGACTTAGTATCTGCTGGTGGATCAGGCTCATTGATTCTGAGGAAAGGCAATCTCTTCTGAAGCTCCAACCTATATGTAAAGAAGAAACGATTTTCCGTTAGTTCGGCTGGGCGACGTTATATTCACATGACATTTTACTAATGATAATCCGCTCTTTCCCAGATTTTTGGAATCCTTAGTAGAAGTGCCAACAGATGAGTGCCAAATAGCTTCACAACTGCGTGGGTGGCTACCCGGATATGAAGTAATTTGGCACATATGCATTGGCTCTTCCTCTTCGGATTCCTTTCATCACCTCGTTTTTTATCACTTTTCTGAAATATGGAATAGTACATATAAATTTCCTCTTTTTCCTCAATGGCAAATTAAACATAATTAACATGTAATTTATGTAGGTTAATGTGATGCAGAAATTCATTCAAGTGGTGACATCACATTTTTTCCTGGTCTTTCCATTTCTCCATCACTAACACTCTTCAAAACATAGCCATAGCGAAAATCACCAGAGTCATGAAACACCCAAATCACGGAAATGCATGCAATGTTGACTGTCAACCACGGGAAACTGTCTGCCTAGGCCAGCCTGTTAGGATCTACTTCCACAGTCAGCATCACCTTGAAATTTGCGACTGTTAATGGCAGTATGACTTCACTTGACATTTGATTACATTGGCTACCCAAGAACTGTCTCAAGATCTGCTCAACTATATTAGAATAAGATCTCCTCAAAATATTGGCCAGTTGACTCTCAATATCCTTCATTCAGAACATACTATAGTGCAGCTATATGATGCAGCTATAGCTTTTCATGCCAATCAATCCTTTTCAATGCGCTATATATTATAAACCATTTAACCTTCCTAGCGATGAAGTTCAACTGAAGGGGAGGGGGAATATGATGCAAATGAACAATTCTTGTGTTCTCATAATATTTACAATATTTTTGGAAAAATTAAATAAACAAATTACAATTTCTTTCCTATTTTCGACGAAACCTATATCTGTGCAAGTAAGCTCAAGACATTTTGGATGTAATAATTATTAAAATTACAATTTAAGGATTTACAAACTTCTCAACCAAAGCACGTATGTATTTTGAGCCAACAAAATTTTGCTCAGCACTATCTTACCCCAATCACAGATTACATTTAGAGAGGTCAAAAGCAACTATGGCTGTAATAATGGTTTGAAAATTCCTCCATGTTCTTAGCCAGTACCACCCCAGTCAGTTTATAGTAAAGAAGCAGCGATCACAGAGAAAAAAATGGCTTTCAAACTGTAGACATTCAAACCACCACACATTTATCATTGCTTCCAATTTTTTAGTTGTACCATGAAATGTTTTCATATCTTCAGTACCTCTAAGAAGCTTGGTATCAGTAGCGTAGCCAGGGGGGGGTGGCAGGGGGGCTGAATGCCCCCCCCCCCACCCCGTGTACTGGCACCCCTAAGTCTGTGTATTTTCCCACTTTTAAGTCCCAAATACGTATAAATAAATGTGTATAATACGTTGTCGATTGTCATATTTTGTACAAACCCATCCGACTATTGCATTACCAATGTTTGTAAAGTTTAGTAAACTCGTTAATTTATGAGTCGGTGCCCCCTAAAAATTTTCTACACCCCCTAAAAATTTTCTGCCCCCCTAAAAATTTTCTACCCTCCCAAAAAACTTTTAGCCCCCCCTATACCCAAAACCACTAATTTGTTATCCGTCCATACAATTAAAAATATTTTTTAAATGCTAAATTATTTCAATTTTACTTGGTTTTTAAGTCATGGGGTCACAGTGTCCACACACCAATTAACATTGCACTTTCTGTCCATGGTGTCCATATGCTACAAGTCCCCAATTATAATTAATGTGAAGCAAATTAAAAAAAAAGTTCTCATTCAATATCCCATACAGCACAAGGTTGAGATATACTCGTGTTGCTTTGGTCAAAATTGTCATGTTAGGCAGAAACTGGTATAGTTCGAGGCTCCCATGAAGCAAATAATCCTGGTTTTATTTTGGTCGAAACATTTTTTATTAACCTCAGAGTTTAAATTCTTTCACAAGCAAGTCACAAGGATAAGGTAGACATTCTTATTTATGAAAAATTTATGAACTGCATGGTCCCCATCATTAGTTGCTTGCCATCATGTGTTTGACACGTAGAATATCGGCTAATAGACCAAATATACACCACTTTCCTATACCGGTTTGATACATGTAGGATCAGTTTTTCAACTAGATTAATCACATTTTATGCTCAGTATTGACACTTATTTTGTATAGCTTGTGCTGTTTGGGATATGCATGCATCTAGATGCTATTTTTTGCAAGAAAAGAAAAGAAATTTGTTTTAATGCGTTATTGCAGCCAAGTTATTAGAACCCCACAAAATAATATGCAAAAATGCAGAAATTTACAGTAATGATGCCTTTTAAGGTAAATTTTTTTGTATAAATGATACTAATGTTTAAAAATGATACGTAACTAGAACATTTGGGTGAAATAAAACCAGAAAATGTCATAATTCATTAGTAAATTATTTTAAATTTTTGGGGTCTAACAGACCAAACCGACCGACCGACCGACTTGTATGACAAAAACTGAACATGCCTTACCGACTTAAGGGTTAAAGAAGAAAAAATTCTTGGAAGTAATTTCCTGTGTAAGCATTATGTCTCATTTAGATGTTTTTGGGTCCAATCAAAAAATCATGAACTCCAACACAAGTTTACCGAAGGAAAAAGCGGCGATATGCCAGATGTTTGAATAGGTGCTCTGGTATGACCAGATAACATGGTTTGGCAATATTTTCTTCATATCTCCCTCATGTGAACAAGACGAATAATAAAATTATGTTTAAAATTAAAATATTGTTGGGGTTACAAATTTGCTAATATTCTGTTTGAATTGGAATCACCTCTTTTCATTTCCCAAAGATCATTGCTTTTAGTTTGGTCTGAATGAACAATTTACATTTACTTCTGCAACAATTCCAAACACAGAATTTTTCAAAAGACACTGAGCTCTTAGCAATGATTTCATATGCTTTGCACCTAAGGAAGTGGCTAAGAATATGGCAGATGGGTGCAGCAATCATGACATAAAATAACATTTGGAGAAAAAATTTTCCCAACCTGTATATATACTCTGTGCCCCAATTCCATCAGCTTTTGAAAAACTTTATTCAATTGTGATACTGTTCTGGGATGGGGGCTGTCAGTCAACCAATGGAACCCTGCTACTGGTCCAGAACGCTACTCATCACTGAACGTTCCAGAAAATGCCAGCTGATTAAAAATTTTGAGCATTATTTTGAACAAAGCTCACAGTATATAAGTAGAAAGATTTAGCGCAGAAATGAAAGCTGTCATGCATGATTTAAAATACTTTAATGCGTTTCAAATAAGAATTGAAGGGGTCAAGGTAACATCGTTCTACATTTTCAGATATTTAGACTATATTTTGGGCAAATCCATTAATTATATAATCCATTTATTATTTCTTCAAAAATTTCTTGAATATGAGCTTAAGTATGGGTTTACAGTAAATTGGAAAGAAATTGAAATCAGATTATTTTTATTTTTCCCATTATATATTGTATTAAAAAACCACGATAAACAATAAATTATGGTTGGCACTATCTCATCTTAACCCCTTCAATTCATGTCCAGAACTCAAGTTTGTTCAATTCATTATATTGTGTTTGTTAAAAAATAATTGTGATTACAAATGGGAATAATTATAGATTGCCTGCATTACCTGTACTTGGGATGGCTGATGGCATACACCCATGGATCAATGCAAGCAACGGCCTTGCATGTACAAGCTGGGATCATCGTTACACCTGGAGTTAACAGTGCCCTGAAAATACAATAAAAGTGGCATTCAGTTAGTAAATAAAGCATTTTGGAGGATACTGGGTTTAATAGTTGGGGAATCAGGTGTAGAATTAATCTGGATGAGGAGGTATTCACAAGGAGGCATTTACAAGAAGGAAACAGATGAGGGGAATGCTGAAAAAAGACATTTAGAAAAAGCTAGTCAAGACTTTTATATGGAGTGTACCATTATATGGAATGGAGATTAGGATATTACTGTGATAGGATAAGCATAGACTGGAGTTTTTTTGTGACATGGCTGGAGTATGAGAATAAGCTGGTTAGCTAGAAAGGCAAATATAATGGAGCAGTAGGTAATGGTAGAGGAGGAAAGGATATTGGCCATGGAGATTCTGAGAAGGCAGTAAAAGTAAAATGAAAAATGTATGGAAAGGGGATGATTCATTGAAGGAGGAGATGAATAATAGGTACCTAAGTGTGGAGAATGAAGAAAATATATTTTGGACAGCATGATGGGAGTCAGAAATTTGACGAGGTTAAGTGAAAGTTAACAGCAGAGCTTAATTTACAAGTTTTGAAGTATCAGAGCTGAAAGCGCTGAAGTTTCTACAATTGTGGGGTATGGAATAGTAGAATGGGGTATGGAATAGGTAAAAAAGGCTAAGCTTGATTGAATAAGTGGAGAAAAGGTCCTGGAGTATTTAAAAAGTACTGGAGCAATGCTCCAGACTGAAAATAAGCCCTGTCCCTCTTGCAGACATCCTGTCATTCCTGAATTTGATAAATAGTAAGTACAGCTATTGCAACTTGACATGGATTGTAACACAACCACAACCTTTGTATATTGCCTAATAGCTCAAAGACTAACTTGAATAAAACGTGAGACTTTTTAGTCATTTACAAACTTTTAGCATTTTCCTTTGCATACTCTTTCAAAGACATATATGATTCTTCCCTTTCACATGATAACTGTGAATCATGTTAAGTGCCTATGTATACATAAAAGTAAATATTCATAGAAAAGCACATACTTGTTACCAAATGCTCCAATTAAAGCACAAACAGCATATGGTGTCCATGATGCAACAAACATGAAGCATACAGTGATTGCTGCCTTGGCAATCCTTACTTCTGCTGATACTTGGTTCACGTTTTGGTTACTTCGAAGGGATTCAACATTCATCTTCTTAGCCTGTTCAAAGATCATAAAAAAGATCATTTTTGCTGCTTGGAGCAGAGAGTAAAAAGGCAGATCTAAAGGAAGTTTAACTTCAAGCCAAATATGGTTGCATGCAAATCTAAATTCACTTCTTTATCAAAGAATGTCCAATGAGAGGTAAATCTGATAATGTTAATGCAATCTTTCACCTGTTCCCTCAATGCTTTTTCATGGTCGAAAACATGGTTGACAATTTGAGCATAGTAGAAACAAATCATGAACATAGGGATAACGTAAGAGAAGAAGAACAGCATCATCACAAAGATTTTGTTTTCCGCAGTGCTGGTCAAATAATCAAAGGTGCAGCTGGTGAGATAACCCTCTGAAATATGAGGCAAAGAATTAAAATCACGCCACTTTGGAATCAATCCCTATACATATTCTTCACAATCATTGATATTCTCTCTACTCTTCAAATTTTCATATGGAATTGATTACAATCCTCAAGTTAGGTTACATATTTCAAAACATTACATGAGATGCCTATCCAGATGCTTTTAGCCACCACATATAATGCAATTATCTACTCATCCTTAAGCAAATTATTCAACAATTTTTTCTCGCATACCTGGTACAAAACGACCCCATGTCCCTAAGAGAGGGAATAATGCCCAAGGGAGAGTGTAACCCCATATTAGAGCCAGGATGATTAGAACTTTTCCTGCAGAGAGTTTACCATCAAACGGCCGGGCTATAGCTCTGGAATCCAAAAGAAAAGTTTTCAAATAAATCATTTTTGTAAGCAAGAGGTTGAATCTAATGACATATAAGTTCAACTTATTTCTTAAGTTCACCTGTATCTGTCAAAGGCAATGGCTGCATTGGTTACTGCAGCTCCGATTCCTGATATAGAGCCAACGAATGCAAACATTTGGCAACCGAATCCTCCCAAGGCAAATCCCAAGTTAAAGGAATTATAGATGAATATGGGAGTTTTAGCCATCATGAGAAAATCTAAAATAGCCAAGTTTACTACAAACATGTTTGATGGTGTTCTTAATGTTTTGGCACTGCAAATGATAACCAAATCAAAATTATTATTTTTGGCATAATTTGGAAAACATGCCTACTACTACTCTTGAACCCTCAATCAATAGATTTAAAGAACAAAATGGATTATCTCTCTCTCACCATGTGAATACCCAAATGACGATTCCATTCCCTGATAGAGAGATTAACATGAAGCAAATGTAGAGTACTCCGAGGAGGTAGTGCATGTACGCCTCTGGTTCTTCGAACGCAAGCCAATGTTCAGGGATATGATGGAGTTCCTCGGCCGGTACATTCCATCCCAGATATTTTCCACTCACCCTGTGAAACAACAACGCCATGAGAGGGAAGATCTATAACATGCTTCTAGTGATCAATGTAGAAATATTTGAATAAAAATGATTCAACCCTTTGGCTGCGGAGACTTATCCCTACTTGCACTGCAACAGAAATGAGGTAGGGATATGTTTGACACCTTCACCCTCTACCCTGTTATATTCGCACTCTAAATTTTATGGCCAGACCAAATTTGCAAACAAAGGTTTGAATGTTCATTTTCTCTCATGGTTCCAGAATAGCATTCTCCATTCCAGGATTAGGCTCCATGGGTTCCATGATTAAGGCTCATGACCACATTCCATGCTTGCTTCAACATAAGATATGGTGGCTAATAATCAATGTACTAACATATTCCTCGGAATAAAATTAGCCTAGAAAAAAGTAAAGAACTTAAACGTTGAGTGCATATTCAATGAAAGTTCCATATCATACCGCTTCTGGCTCTGTGTGAATAATTATGCAACCCGCGCGCCAAACAATCATTTTAAATTGCATACACTCAAGGATAATGACTCAATTCCATTCATTCTTTGTTGGTAGGCTATTTGCTGTGGCGAGCGACAACTGAGGTAATATCCGTGGTCTATGATATGTGGGTTGGGTGGAAAGGAAGAGATCATTCATGGAGGAAGGGAGGAGTGAAACCCGACGTCGACATTGGCCTGCACAAAAGGCACCAAGTAAAAACCATCCCAGTAAGAAAAGGTTTGGAATTCCACGTGGGATCCACCACAGTAGTATGTGGATATTTGATGAAGGTGGAAATTCGGTGGAAATTTCTCCATTTACCCACGGTGGAAATTGAGTTGATTAAGAGTGGTAATGGAGATTTCTTTGAATGTGCAAAAATTCACTTCAGTGAATTTTTGCACATTCAAAGTTACTTTGACGCACGGAAATGACCAGATATATACCACCTTATTGAAGCATTACTATCAGTTGCAAGTAGGACATGAGATATAAGTTGAACTGTGCGGTCGGGTAGGTAGTTAGTAGAATGATTTAATATCATATGTTGACTTTCAGAATCAACAGTGGCAACCTATATGTTATACATATGTTGACAACGTGATTCTGTAGTAGTGGCATTAAGAGTATAAATAAATACATTTTTATTTTGGAATTCAAGAAAGGAAAATATTTCATTTTTTGCAATTTTGCCCCCGTAAATAAAAATTTCATAGCCAAAGAATACAAGGATTTTCTGGATTGATGATCAACGTTTTTCAGTAGGGCAATTCATGAGAGTGGGAATGATGTAGGTCCCACGTGGGAATGATGTGGATTTCACGTGAGAATAATGTGGGCCCTACGTGGAGTTTAAGTGGATCCCTGGAGGAAATTAGAAGGTTAAAGGATTTTGGTGGAATCCACGTGGGTATGATGCGAAATCCACAATGGGCCCAAAGTGGATCCCACGTGGAAATTTGGCATCTTGGTGGAAATTTTGTGGATCTGGTGACCATATTCACGTGAATTCCACCAAAGATTTCCACCAAACTTCCACCTTCATATCCACGTGGTCCCCGCGCGGGTCCCACCAACTTGTTCTCACTGAGATATTTTTACATACAATCTAACGGACAGATTTCTGCATTTGTAGTGCCTTCGACATAGCAGCCAAGAAGGGATCGGAATTACAATGGAAAACCACTGCCACTGCTGGGATTCAAACCCTGGCACACGTCATGAGAAGCCAGTACACATACTCTTTCCACGGCATCTTAACCTAATACCAAATTCTAGGACTCTCCTAAACAACAAAAAAGGGAGCTCTCCATATTCTGGCTCCAACAGGAAAGAGAACGATCTAAGCATGTATGAATGGAAGTAGAAAACGTGCAAAATTTAAGTTGCATGAAATTAATGTGGGGGTCACATTATTTTTTTACATTCGAGGTATCTTTTCTGTTTGCTTTTCCTAATTCCATGATAATTCAATCTCCTTGGAGTTATAATATTCGTGCCATGCACCAACAAACTTAATCTGATAATCTAAATAGAACCTACACAGAATAAGACTTATCTGGTAAATATTTTTAAAATCAATAGTATACCTAGTAAAAGCAGAATTTCTAACGAAGACCTAAGAGGAATGGCGAATGAAAATTTAAATCAATCTGCAATTTACATAATGTAAAATCAAGATAACCAATTTTATCAATCTTTTCTACCCCTGCCTGAGAAGACAACAGAAAAATGCACTATTTTTACAACTTTCTCTTTTAAGAATGCAATCAGGTTTATTTAATTAAAATTCATAAAAATTATCCATGTTGAATAAATTAATTCCCAATTAATCAAAACAAAAATGATGGGTGAGGAAGTCAAGAGGCAAAAACTAATTCTTACAGTGGTTTCGAGAGAGGATTTGATTTGTAAAAAGAATGTGAGGGGCTATAAGATGTATAACTCATTTCCACTCAGTAGTATCACTACCCACAAGGATGTACCATTTAATTTTCAATCATAGGCACATTTTTAATGCCTACCCATTACAGTCAAGGTGTTCTACCAAAAAAGGGAGCTATGGACAATTATGTGAATAATTTCCACTGACTAAGGAATCCACTTTACTGTTTCCTTTGCAAAGTTAACTCTTTTACATATTGAATCCCTTTTTAAATTCTAGCCTACCTAGCAGAAAAACTGTGATTTCCATTTGATGTTCGACATATTTAATATTTTTCCCACAAATTATGCTATGATACAAAGTGAAGGAATTACAGAAGACTTCTACTAAACAAATATTAAAAAAATGTGTTCAGACTCTGATTAAAATCTGGCAATTTTGAGATTAATTATGCTGTATTGTACTGTTACCATGATAATAGTCATTACTGATAAATAACAGAAAGAAAAGGATTTCAAGTTACCGATATTCCGGCCTGAAGACAGTGCTATTGGCACATCCAGGGCTGTCAGGAGAGGATAGCAACGAGGCTGGAAGCACATCACTGATCATGTTTGGTGCCATGTCGTCAGCCCCTTGATGGCCCAGGAATGACTCAAGTCAAAAGTTAAGGAGCAATTGATGATGGTATAATATTTTTGCACCTTTAAACTGAAATATAAAAATAAAACATTGGTGGCCCTTTCATCAATAATTATACCTAACATTACTGTTTGTTGTGCTGCCATTATACTGCAACCATAGAAGCTACTCACAAACTCCCTGACACATACCCTGTATGTTTTTCTCACTTTACACAGCTTGATATAATGTTTCCAATGAAATTATTCATAATGATCCAAAATAGTCATAAATTTTTCCTAGTTAAAAGTTCAAAAGAAGTGACATTATACCAGAATTTCTGGTGCAATGAATATCCATTATCATGTTAAGGGGAAAGGATTATACAAACCATTACACCAGATGTTACTGGATATAGTAGTATAGTGGGTGTGATTTTATGTAAGAAAGAAGGAATTTTTCTTTAATCTGAAGATAGAATGTAACACCGTATAGCCCAGCGAATCCACAAGAGCTATTGGATGACATAAGTATGTGAACAGACTCCAGGGAATTGAGAGGAAATGTATTAGGGTAGTTGCAGTCGTGTTTGGTAAGAAAGGGAAAAATGATTGAAAATTAATCATAATTGGTGAAATAACTGAAATATTATAGATTTGTGTGTTTTGGTTGAATGCTTACAAAGGGCAAAATGAAAGGGTGATGAATTAGACAGATGCAGGGATTAAAGATGTATTAAATATGAAAGAAAGACTCGGCATAGAATGTTAAGATTCCCTAAGACCAAATGTCTGTCTAGAGAAGAAAAATCTTATTGCATACATGGGCAGTATACTGCATTGTATGGAGAAAAAAAATTGGAAATGCCAGAGTATGCAAAATTGACAACTAATTCTAACTGCTGTATGTGTAGTGTGCATGAGAAGATTTGGCCATAGGATAGATGGGTAGAGAAATGATTGGGACATGAATGAGGGAGAATGCAAGGAGTTTCAGATTTAAGTGCACATGCAATGCTGTAACCCATGAGTGTAGCCAAAGAGTGACAGGCACAAAAGAGAAGGAAGTTGTGTTCAAACTAGTAAAGCAGGGTTAATTACCTGGGCCTACCATTGTTAGTGTTGCTCTTTTATTGAATCTGCTCCAAAAAAATGAGAGAGGAAAGGATAAGAGCAGATGCCATAATTGAACAGATGGAGGTAATAGGAAGCTACAGATATACACTCAAGAAATAGAAATCTATGCATGTTGAAAAATTGTACGTCCTAATTTTTTTAATGTACTCTAAGGAAAGAGAATGAGATTAGACTACATTCGTTCGATATGTGAGTGTGGAGGGAAATGGAGGACATGCAATGGGTTGAGAGGAGAACAAATGAGGAAGTACTAGGTTCATGGGTGAGGAGAGGAAGCTGTTGCAGGAAATAAAGAGAGTGCAGAGCAAGTGGATGTGGCGGGTGATAAGGGACAATGGAATGCAAATGGCCATGAAAGAGGGAAGAACAATGGGTAAAAGGAGATGGGAAAGAAATAGAATAGGCTTTATGTTGGTCATAGAAAGCCTGAATTTAGCTGAATTCCAACTTGAATACGTAACTTCAATTCAGTTGGTCATGCAAGCCTGTAACGTTTCCTTAAAGTCCAGCTTAATTCAAGTTGGATTCCAGTCTGAAATCCAACTTGTACATAGTTAGAATTGTTTAAAAAGAACAGCTGGAATCTGGATCAAATCCAGTTTTTCAATATGTCCAGTTGGATTCTCACTTGCAGACCCGAGGATGCAAGTTGGAATACAGTGGGATTCCAGCTTTCTTTGCTATCTGGGATAAGTGCCAGAATCAGCAATGCTGCAGAAGAAGCAGAGATTATTAGGAAGTAGGCTCCTCCTTTACAAGAACCAGCAGAGCAGGTGGCAGTGCATACTTCCATATGCTTCCAAACCTACCTAAGTTGGTAGATTTAGGTTACCTGTAATAGTAATAATGTAAAGTCTGAATTGAGGGTACACTTGAAAGCAGAAAGCCTACTCATAGATAGTCCTCTAATTAAGGCCCAGCATGAAAGTCAGTCACTGATCATATGTCCAATATTTATACATAAATGACCCATCAGGGAAAGTATATAAGGGAAAGAAACCAGCTCACATAACCTTATCATGCAGATTACACATGCTGAAAGGCTATCTATCAGGTGAACTATCCCCAAGCACAAAACTGACTTTTTGCTGTGGTAACATCAGATGAGAGCAAGAAATGTTAAAGCTACCTTAAGAGCAATACGTCAAGTTTTTCACAATCATTTGATGATTACACAGTGTTAAGTAGTGGCCCAAGTTGGGAGTGGAATAAGAGCAATAAAAAGCCATGAAAGAATATCACATCTAAAAGTCCACAAAGTACACACTGGCAAGGGAATAAGATGGTCATAATTATATGTTCAGGATTATGAGAATGAATTCATAAAAATAGTATAAAATGTACCCAAAGAGCCAGCAAAAATTGCTACATTATTTTTATCACAAGCAGAATATTAACAGAGAGTGATCCTAAAGTGAGTATGGTAATTTTTGAAGTAAAATCAGAACTACATATAAGGGCAGGCAATCACTTCACCAGCATAAAGTGAATAATGAATACCTTGCTTGTAGCAGTGAATGCAGTTGCAGTGGTGCTTATGTTAGCTCCAATGGTGCACTTTGGATGGTGAAATGATTGTCATGATGTCAAAAAGTGTAACTTTCAAGAGGACTGTATTTAAAAAAAGCTCAAAAGAGTGTGACATGAGCGACAACTCCAATGCTTCTTTTACCACAAAAAATAATGCCTTCCCATACCTTTGACTGCTCTTTCCTAGCTTTCCTCAAGAGACAACCCTGGCAAATGGACTCATGAATCTGCCTTATATAGCATTCCCCACCCCTCCGATCCCCATCCCTAGGGACCACAGGTGATTGGCAGAGGGGAGGAAAAGGGGAAAACATTGGAAGTAGGTGGGAGGGGAGTTTGGAGTGGGAGGGAAGACATGTGTGGAGTCACAGGATAAGAGGAGGTATAGGAGGATGGCCATGTTTGTAACTTACTAAATGGAAGTATATGGCAGGATTGAAAAGGAGAGGTTATGACAGGGAATAATATGGGGCAGGAGGAAACCCAACATCAATCAGGGAATCAGACAAATCCAATTTGTGGATCGTAGGTGGGAGGGGGAGTGGTGTGTGATGGAGAAAAAGAGGATCTAATTCCACGATTGGAAAAATGGACTAAGGATATCGGAAACCGTGGGAGTTTGAGTTTATAAGGGTAAACAGAAATGAATGAGTTATTTCTGCCATCAGATAACCTTAAAGCATATTGAACTTGAAGTTTATGAAAGAAGTACATACTTTATTACACTGCATAGAGACCTTTATTCTTACTCTTTTACAAATAAATAGGTCTCATTCACGATATTGGATACCCAAACCCAAAACAAATGATTTATAGATGAGTGCGTGTGACCGAGTACACTGCTCATGACTCAATGAAGAAGCTTTCATATTAACAGGAATTCATAAGTCTAAATAACCACATTTATGGCCTAAAAAGAGACTTATGGCCAAAAGTGCAACTCACATTGTTCTTTGTTCAGACGGAAAATTTTCTCCTTAGCAATGGTGATGGTTGCCTCATTTATCATTTGTATTTTTTACTTCTTCATTATGAACTGAAAGCAGATGCATAGGTGCTATTCTTGTTATGGTTACAGCTTATATCAATGAGAGATTTAAAATAAAGTACTGCGTACTGGCAAACGTTCAATATCTCAACATAACACATTTCGCGCGCCGGCACTGATGTGGATCGCTTGGATCGCGCGATAATTTTGTGATTTTGAACAAACGTATCGCCTGCCGCCGTTCAAAATCACAAAATTATCGCGCGATCCAGGCGATCCACATCAGCTCGTTGAGAGGTTATTTCAAGATGGGAGAAGAAACGGAACTGTTGATAGAAAAAGTGAGAAAGTACGCGGATTTTTTATGACACTTCACACCAGTTCTACAAAAATGTGGTGAAAAATGCTCCAGTTCGTAGTGATCGTCTCAATGCTCTGTTGCATTAGGTCATATAGTTCCTTGAAACTTTGTCTTGACATGCAAATATTTACAAAAATTCTGTCCTTGTGTGCCTGCAGTTCCCTACAGAGACGGTGGTATTCACCAAGTTCTTCTCTTTTTTCATTAATTGGGTTCACCCAATATCGGAAAGGCATATGCATTCACAGAAAGGCAATGGCGAAACAAACATTCGCCGGGGATTTATGGAAAGAAAACCTAAAAGCTCTGCCAGATGGACTAGATACAGGGGTCTTTAAACTTATCGTAACGAGGGCCGCAATGGGTACATGAACACTTGTCAGCGGGCCGTAGTATAAAAAAATAAATTAGAAACTCTGGATATGAGTTTTAACGAAATCAGAAAATTTTATTAATTAAGTACAGAGTTTGTGAAATTAAGTTATCGTATATTGATGACGACGAACAATACCAGCACATTCTCATATTTTCATCTGAGAACCATTAATTTGGATGGTTTTATTGTGTTTGTGTTTTTTAAATCTTATTAAACCGAGATTTAAATTTTGAAACGCTGGTTACTTACAAGTAGCGACCATTGAAGCAAACATTATGCGGCGCATTTCCGCATAATTCTTCTGCGGGCCGCATAAAATCACCTTGCGGGCCAGATGTGGCCCGCGGGCCGTACTTTGGAGACCCCTGGACTAGATAGGTACTGATTATTCATGCCCTTTCACGTATTATGATTACCAGTAAAACGGAATTCACTAGTATATTCCAATGCCTGCATTCACGTGACAATTTCTTAAAGTTCTCATGGCTTGGGGGTGAGCTATGACGGAGTACTTGGATTATGCCGAACTAGACTCACATTATGGCTCACATGGTGCACATAAAATGTCCAGTGTCCAGAAGCTCTCACGCAGATGGACTTTCAGGGAATGCCTTTTACAATGGGTTTTTAAGTAATGGCAATTTCCCATCAGAGATTGTTTCCATGTTCGTTCACTCGAGTCAAATTTGGTTTCATAATTTCAAGAACCAAGTTGAGTAAAATCAATACGTCAGCTACCTTGGCCGTGGTGAAGTTTTAAAGGCCCTCTTGGTTTAATTAATTTTTCCAAGGAAAGAATGTTTTTTTTTATTTTTCCAGAATTCATATTGAAAAAAATCTCTTTGTAAAAAATCCACACTTTAATAATGAAAAAACCGTTACACGATGGTTACCTATTAGTCATGAACGCTTACTTAGCCAGGGATATTCTACGCTTGATGTCCGTTCTTTGTACTCCCTCCATCCCACGTGATAAAAGAGAAGGAATCAATCCACTCTTGGTCTAATTTCTCTCCTCTTCTTCTGTGTGACTTCTGCTTTCAGCTTCTCTCTTCCGCGTGCTAGGATTTTAGTCTTCATCTTATTTATATTCTTGGTGTATTCTAGAATAGCTTGGCCTATTGTTCTCCTCCCGTAAATAGCCAACCAACCGATGGTTTCTGACATTTGTTTCGAAATAGTAAATAAGATACTCGATTCATCATCATTGGCGGAACTGACCTCCGACAGGTTTCAACGGAAAATCCTCCATCGCCCTCGGTCCTGATCATCTTCATTCATTTGCCTGAAACGTCCTGTGCCACTCTTTTATACCATCAAGCATTCCAATCCTTCTTCCTCGCTATCCTTCAATTTTTCCCTCCATGATTCTGCTCATCAAGCGATTTCGGTGTAATATATGATTTAGCCAAGATGTCTTTTTTTCTCTTTTTTATTTCTGTCAGCAGTTTTTTTTCTTCTCCCATTCTCATTAGCACTTCATCTCCAAGTCCACTTCACGAAAAGCATTCTTCTCCGCCGCCATATTTAAAAAAATCCCAAGAACTTTTCTCTTTAGTTTCAACTCTCCAGATTTCGCTGCCATAAAACTCCAGACCCAAACAAAGCATTGCGAATCTCTTTCTCTACTCTATTGGAATTCTTCTTCTTGCCGTCAAAAGTTCTTTCAACTTTTCAACAGCAACAGCTTTTTCTCATTTTCTCTCTTTACAACAGCTTCCGTTACGATAAGGAGGGCGAAAAACAGCATCAACCAAAAGTCACACTTCCCCATCGGATTGTTTGCTCTTGAAAGCATTTCAACCGCGAGTAATGCTATCGTCAGGAGTAGTGCAGTTTGGTGGGTCAACTCACCGTTCGTCGAGATTAGTCTTGACCCGAATGCACTGCTGCAGAGAAATGAGCCTCTACCGATCTCCTCTCCAGCCAATAGCGTAAATCAAGTGCACTTTTACCAGAAAGTCATCCTTAGCAGGCAAGAGACCCTACGCTCGGGGAAAATTTCGTCCCACGAACTCGTGCCGATACCCATAGAGGTTTTGATCAGGAGAGAGGGAAGCCTGCCATATTAAGCTCTGGTCCCGGCCGGCCTGCCTTCGCGACGCCTGAAAAAACAATGGGGGTTAATCTTTTATGGGGCTATATCGTAATTCCTCTCCGATGCCCCTGCAATGCAAGTTCTTCATCTGTCAGCAGGTTTGTGGACTCACGAACGTCGCAGTTCAATAGGGTTACCATAGAAATCAATAAGGTTTGATGTGGGGGTGGGAAGCCGTTCACAGGAAGTATAGATAGGGTCGCTGAATGTGCGACGGATAATTATTGGAAGTCAAAGGCCAAGTCACGAGGGTCAGGAAAGCTTTTGCTAAGTTAAATCAGTTCATTTACGTTTGGCCCTTTCCAATCGATAGCAGCTGCATATATTCATCTTAATAAGTACACAGACACAAGATAGTACAGCATTCATTCATTTCCACACCTTCAGTAAACAAGTTTTTCACAAAAACCAGCGACATTATACGTGACAAAATTACTGCAAGTGAGACTACAAATGACAAGTTTATGGTCATGGGAGGTTTTGTACGTAGGATTTTCTATAAGTGCTATGAAATAATCGCGTAAATCGTGATATATTTAATTAAAAAAGCATAGTGGAATGTTATCGTGTTCACATAAAGATACCATCGATACAATTGCTTCAAAAATCAACTCCATAAGCATAATTTATTTTCAATTCCATTCATGAACACATCCCTAATCATTTTATTCCACCATAAATTGCTCTTGCAGGGATGAATATGCAACTTTAGCAATAATTTCATATTCGCAATAACTGATAAACAAAGAAGTCTGTCATTTTCTAATGGTCTCCATCAGCTTTCCGCATTTTATATACGAATTTATATTTCCAATTATAATGGCGTTCTCTATGAAAAATCATTATTTTTTTATGGTTACAGATCAAGTTAAGAATCTGACATGAGGTGGCATCCGTAACTGATTTATCACGAGAACTCATATTCACCGATTAGAGGGATACTGGGCTAATATGAACCGATGAACAGCAAGAAATATTATCATCTTTACTCGTTCAGCATATCACATGCATGTAGATAAATTAAGTGCATAAGGGTGATTCATGCTGAAAAGTTCATCGTGAATAAAATATATTAGCTGGCTAAGAAAGTTAGACGAAGTTTCGACACAGCGTTTTCCGCATTAAAATTTATTATTTTCGACCATGGTTTCGTTACAGAGCAACACCAACAGGTGGCGAAACCATGATCGTGAATTAATAAAATTGCATGTGGAAAAAGCTGTGTCGAAACGTCGTCAAACTTTCTTTTATGAAGGACTTCCATAAAGGTACCCAGAAACAGATTCTTAAATTAGCTGAGAAACAAGAAATGGATACCGAGAAATACTCCACCACGCAAGGGTAAGCTGAATTTTTTAAATTAAGAAGTTTATTCGATTTCATCGGAAATCCATGTTTTCGATGAAGGGGAACAACAAGAAAGCGGAAGGAGAGGGTAACGAATTGGCCACAAGGGGGTAAAAATATTCCTGTGGACTTAGAGAAAAAAATATGCATGGCTAACGGAAATAGGTATGGATTCAGAATATAAAAAAATCGTCAGTATCTCGTTAGTTACTCCTAGTTAATCGTATAAATATCTAAACAGAATCTATAAAGAGATGCCACTATGATTTAAGGGCGAGAGCCATAATTAAAAAGAGTTACCTCGAGGTCATTATGTTAGTCACCATGAGGAATATTTTTTGACAGAAGAAGCGAAATCCAGTCACCGTCGGTTATCGTGGCTAATATTTTAGTGATAATACAAGGAGGTGCTGGGAAAAGTAAATAACACTATATTTAGCTCAAAAATCAAAATACTAAAATTATTCAATGGACTAATCCGTTCCGAAACCATGGGTTCATTTTCCGAGGATTAGAAAGCGTCTTACGTAAGATTCGTAAGCAGGTATTTGCAACTCGTACGATCATATTTAGTCCCTTTTTTAAATTTTTGTCAGAGAAAGAATTTGAATTATTAGCCCTTCTAATCGCAAGGCAATATTTTTAGTTCCATGACGGCAGACATTACCTTGTATTAATAATGACGTAGTCTGTAGTTATTTTCCACTTGATTCATTACAATATTACGCGTTTTGACGTATCAATGTCATCTTCAGGATCATTCAGGAATCAAGTCGGTAATTACCACAGACTCTTTCATTATTTACTAGGGATTTTCACAATATCTTTCCTGAATCTGTCAAATTCATTATCTTGTGTTCCCTAATGTCTACCATAGGAACTCGTAATGACGAAAACATGCGTTTACCAGTTAATCCGTATTCAATCTTCCAAAAATAATAGCTCTTACGAAAGATTGGGAATAATAGCTCTAGAATGCACATATATACATCCTTATTCTACGAAGAGGAATAATCCAGAAATATTTCCTTTACTGTAATGTTGCTCTCTTATGATACAATAAAAAATATTACGCATTTATTCGGCGGATAATGATTCGATCGCCTGTTTGTAGGTTATATCTTCATCATTAGCAACCGTCAATCCAAAGAGTCGTTTGCTGAAGCTCTTCACTTCAATCTCATTTTTTAACTTATCGCTTTATTCCCTCATTTTTACATTCCTCAAAACTTGCCTTACGTATTCCATCTTTGATCGCCCTTGGTATAACTGCTCCTTCCATAACTGTTTCCAATTTTCTCTTACGCCTCCCAACAAGTTTGTCTCTTCTAAAATAAGCAAAAAGGGAGTTTAAACAAAAAAAATTCTCTCCCCGCAACTCTTCGTAAGACTTCTTTATTTCTCTGATTCTCTCCTTCCATTCGATCTACTTCGTTTTTCTCCACACTACACCACGTTTCAATTACCTACTTCCAATCCTCTTCGCTCTGCTCCTGACATTATAAAAGCTTCATTGCCACTTAAAGAGCGTATATATGATTTAATGAAGTGGTCCCCTTAGTTCCAACATGTTAATAGACCCTTTTCCCGATATAATGTCTTCTTATCTTACAATACTCAGGTCACTCTATCATACATTCAGAAGCTCGCACAGAATTCTTCATTCGTGGTTTTTCCGGATAAGAATTCCTAAAGGGTGGAATAAGATCATGAAAAAACAGCGAAATATATCAACTACTAGGTAGGCACACAACTAGGTACACAGTTATACGCATGAATGCAAAAATTCGCCATGGATTTGGGTTCGAATCTCGGTCAAGTGAAATGATTTTTTCATGGCGAATTCAATCCCTTGGGTGTACGACCATGAAACTTACTTGGAGCAAGAATGTTTGAATTCTTAGTGTACCATACTATTTTTAAGACTGGCACGCTTAACGATAAAACAAACAGTCAAGCAAAAGTTAAGAATCACTTGAAGCGATGTTCACAAATAGGATGAGGAAGTCAATATGTTTTGGCAGGAAATCGTCAAAAGATGACACCTTTCTTCAATGGAAAAAAAAGTTACGAAAATAAAGCAATTAAAAAATACTATTTTCACGCAGCGTCAACCCGACGTCTGCTTCGGAATTGATTGGTGCTGAATGAAAAAGCTGGACTGAATTACACAATCAACATGTTATCAGGAATTTAGTTTGTTTCAAGATTTACATGTCTACACACCTCTATACCTGGTACGGACGACTTGAAGTCGAGGATGAATAAAGGCTTGTAAGATGTGAGGGTGGAGAGGGGTGGAGATGGTTAGGAGAGGAATACGAAGATAGTCCACGGTGGAGAAGGAAAGGATGTTGCTGGGGGATACTCGAAGGAGGCAGCAGGTAAGGAGAATTAGAGCGGGTTCTCGAAGAGGGTAATGGAGGGGAGAATATGCTTTCGCAAAAAGTGGGAACGAAAAGGATGTCACCGGTTTACTTGGAATGAAGAGAGGCCGAAAATGAGAGGATTTGATAACTAAGGGAATGGGTGCATGCAACTATCGGGAAGGCTTTCCGTTCAGTTTTATTCTCCACCCAAACCAAAATCTACAGGGTAAAATACTCTGATTTGAATTACGATCACCAGACATGAGAAAAAAAATATATTTACGGGAACTTCGGACAGGGTTTTCAAAACACCTCATGCAAGTAACAAAAAAATCCTTGATAAAATTCGTACCGATTTCGCACGAAAGCTGTTACGCACTTTAACTGTCACTTTATAATAGTTGAGAAATATACCAAAATAGTTGAAGATTCCTTACCTGACTACCGTCGAATATATTTTACTATGAAGATTAAAAGAGAGGAGACGTTGGGAACTTCAATGAGCAACGGGAAGAGAGCAGCGTCTTGTGTCTTCTAAGGAGCGGTGAAGTTGCTTTGACCACTGAGCTACTCCTTAGTCCTTATATACTCTGAAAGCTCCTTCTTGAGCATTCGAAAAATCCCGGCTCAGCGGAATACCACCCCCAAACTCCCACCCCTCTTCTCGTTACTTAGTCGAGAGGGGAGTGGACTCTCAAGAGTGTATCCTTATAAGATCTTATATTTGCGACCGTCTTGGTGGTCGACATTTCCTTATGTTTTGCCGATTCATTGATTTGAGCCCATTAGGCTCGATGACTTATCTTCAAGCGGAGTTGAATCTCACCTCATGCATCTCTGCTGCTATTTAAAAAATACAGTACTTCGATCCACGTCATAATAGGTTTACGCTATTCAAAGGCAAGGGTAGGTAAAAGTATAATGCAGCACAGGAAAAAGTGATGTATTTCACTACATATCATTTATGATGACATATTATTCATTATACATATAAGTCTCCCTTCATCTTTTACATCCACGAAAAGAATGTTGCAATACCCTTGACATAGTTTTAAGGTAAGTAAATAAAGAAAAGATCTTATCCCTCAAATTATACCAAAATATGAGCCACTTATCGCACTACTATTGACTAGATTAACCAAAAAAATAAGATGCCGTTTTCGATTGTAGTAAGTAAGTTTTATTACTCCATACACAAAATACATTTCAATATCAAATTTTGAGTAACTTTAGTTAGCCTTGAAGGTGAACCTGTTTAAGGCTACCATAAAATAATAACAGGTTATGCTTACACTTAAAAATACATATAGCTCATGTAGTGAGGCCTAGAAAATTACTTGACAATGTGATTGCGTACCTTAAGAAGCTACTTACTAACTGTTTATGGAGTTATTTATAAAACATTTACTTCAACATTTCCTTCTCATTCTCTTTGGCTCGAAGCCAAGACTGTACATTTTCGATAATATTTTTACGCATATTACATTACATTAGCAATAGGAGAACCTGTTTAAGGCTACCATCAAATAATAACATGTTATGTTTTCACTTTAAACTTAAATAAAGCTCATGTAGTGAGACTAAGACAATTTCTTGACAATTTAACAATTTAGTGCGTACATTAAGAAGCTACTAACTAAGACTTATGGAGTTAATTATAACACATTTACAACAATATTTACAACAATATTTATAACACGTTTACAACAATATTTCCTATACACTCTCTTTGGTGAGAAGCCAAGAATGTACATTTTTCGAAAACATTTTCACAGACTTAGAATTAATGCATAAATGGGGTAATAGATTGTATACCTTTGGTCCTACATACAAAAAACATCTTTTAAATATCGTCAAATTTGGTTAGGGTAAGGGTATCCTTTTCTGATACATTACTTTAAAAAGTTCTGACGCAGAGATGGCGTAAGAAATGTAACAGTGTGTGTAATTCGTATGTTTTCTCAATAAAAAAAAATTATCACTCACAGTTTAACCTTTTAACAATCACGAAAAAACCTCCTCTTATGAATACGTTTTCAACGTGCCGCGTGAAACAAAAATGTCAGCTTGAATTTTAAAATCTCAAATGTGTGTGTGTGTGTGTGTATGTATATATATATATATACATATGCATTAAAAAAAAACAGTAATACACTAAACAAACACAGAAACACGCAAAAAGGACACTCACAAATAAAACTTGGACGTTTCGGCGGTCATGCCGCCATTCTCAGCGGTAGAAGAAGGCTGAGAATGGCGGCATGACCGCCGAAACGTCCAAGTATTTGTGAGTGTTCTTTTTGCGTGTTTCTGTGTTTGTTTAGTGTATTACTGTTTTTTTATGCATGTGCATCGTCGCCGAGAGCGATTTTCGACCAAGACATTATATATATATAATGTCTTGGTCGTGTGTGTGTGTGTCTGTATATGTGTATATATATATATATATATATATATATATATATATATATATATATATATATATATATATATATGTATGTATATATATATATACACACACACACACATTTGAGACTTTTTAATTCAAGCTGACATTTTTGTTTCACGCGGCACGTTGAAAACGTATTCATTCGTATATATATACTATATATGTAATAGTATCTATATGCATTACTAATTCACTAAATTCTGACTGTCAATGACGCCTGCTTGAGGAACTTCCGGGTGAATTAGGAAGTTGGAATTTGGCAGGAATACTAGTCGTGACCTAAAACCCACCAGAAAAATATCAAAAACTGAACAAAAATTTGAAGGGATCCTTTACTTAGTCGAGAGGGACCCCCCATACCCCATACTTAACCCCATAAGAAAATCATTGAAGTCGGTGCAGAGGTTTCGACCTCTGTAGAATGTAAAAATGTAGTAGCGGAAATCAGTAGACGTTTAGCCTCACAAGTAAAGAATTGAACTTGCTGCAGGGGTTTCTCTTTTTTGAAATTACTTGCACTCAAGATGTAAGGCTAAAGATATTCACTGTCGAATGGCTAAAGGAAAGAAGATTTCAATTTGTGTATTTGATTTTCCTATACACTTCGCTTTTGTCTGAACTTTGCGTTTTTGGCTCCAAAATAGTCTATTTATTCATTAGAAATAAAAATTTTATAATTTCCTCGGAAACATCAGCATTTGTTTTAAATGGGAACTTATACCCGAGGCCTTTGTGACTAGGTTGTGATCAGCATGAGAACTCCAGTGAGATTTTAGTTAAGGGGTATTTTCCTCCCCATCCTCTCCATGGTTAGTTAATGATTTGACTATGTTATCCTAAATGGAATACATATTTGGCGCATCACATTATGAGGATTCTTTTAATCCTTTTACACATTTTAAATTATTTTATTCTTCCCGTTAAATTTATGCAGGCAACCTCTCCAAGTATTTGATTAATTACTGAGGCTTTCAATCATAAAAATAAAAATTTTGCATGGATTACTTCATGTTTCTAATTGCGTTTACTACTTACTTATGCTTCTAATTTAACTAATCAAATTATAATCAAATATACAACCAAAATAAAATTCACATATGGTCTCTATCATAAACAAAGAAAAATTTCGTTCAAACCACCCTAAAGTCATAAAAGTGAACTCGAATCTCAAATCACTCCTTTCGTCGCCTTACCAATATTTTTGCGGAATCGATAAAATACTTCAAATCATCGTTTCTTTAACTCTGAGTGAAATGAAAATAAACCTTGACAACCTTCAATTCGCAAAGCCATCGATATCACCATTCCATGGTTACGGTGCACATAGAATTGAATAATGGAGGAAGAGGACACGAACAGTACGCTTCTTTAAAGTGTTTTTTTTCGCAAACAAATCTTTATATCCTGTCAGCCATCTCTCACCTGAAAAGAGGCACTCTAAGTATGAGTAGGGAATAAATAAATAAATGAATAAATAAATAAATAAATAAATAAATAAATAAATAAATAAATAAATAAATAAATAAATAAATAAATAAATAAATAAATAAATAAATAAATAAATAAATAAATAAATAAATAAATAAATAAATAAATAAATAAATAAATAAATAAATAAATAAATAAATAAATAAATAAATAAATAAATAAATAAATAAATAAATAAATAAATAAATAAATAAATAAATAAATAAACAAATAAATAAATAAATAAATATGTATATATTTATTTATTTATTTATAAGTGTGTGTATGTGTAGAGTAAACTATATCTTGCGATCAGAAACATTCCGCCACTTAGGTATTTGCCACTATTTACCAGGTTAGAATTAAGTTTCATTTCAGAAAAAAAATTAATTTTTAATCCTGAAAATTATCCACTAATCAACTTGAATTCAATAAATTATATGAGGGGTATATTTGTGTAAGAAAATTCTGCAATATATATTTTGGTTATTTACACACTGCGTCGCATAAGATAGGTTCCGTGAAGATACAGCGAAATATAGCGAAATAGCTAGTCAATTTTCCGCCACTAGTTTTCAATATCATCGTCAGTTGAGGTCTTATGCAGAGAAGCTCCGGTGGAACTACTTGTTTCAAGAAATATGCAATTCCACAGGCTTCTACTCAAAAGTTCGTATGTGTACTTCCAAGAGCTTGCAGTAAATAATTAAAACAATCAATTCTTCATCCCTTTTAACATCTGATATCTTAAACTTAGCAAGTGATCAGGAGGTAACTGCCAAAATAATATATGGATTGAATTCCGTTATTTACGGTATCAATAAATTTTATACTGGAGGTTGTTGATTGGAATTTTAAGGGTGACGCGACTGGACGCGACCGCCAACTGAAGTAATTTCTGCCATTAGGGCAGGATGGTAAGAGGAAGGTTCATTTGGAGAATTGAGGCTGAGTGAAGAGAAACCCGGCGTATGTACTGGACTACTTTTAATGAAAAGCACCGAGAGGTCCACAGTTTAACGTCCCATCCGACGGATGGATTACTATCCTTGGACGCTCTCCATATGGCACCCAAGTTTGCATAGCGATTCCATTCGAATTCGGGCCCTCAGGATGGGACGCCACAGCATTGGCCTGGACCAGGGGTGGGCAACCCTTCTGAAAGTGCGTGTCAAAATCGGACAAATCTCTGACAAAGTATTTCCACATACTAGCCAAAATGTTTTTAGAACATATTATTTGACTGAGAAATTAGCATACTCTCGTCTGCTTGAAACAGTAAATAAAATAACTAATGAGATATGATTAGTTATTAAATTATGAGATATGAATAACTAATGAGCACCGTTTTCAAGATATGAGCGAAAAACAAAAAAAAGAAATGGACCTTCTGCGCCCCCCTCCTTCCCCTCGCGGGTCCGGGGACTTTTAGTATGTTTACCTCCTATCAACCACAAACACATCCCTGAAGTTTGGTCTCTGTCCTCTTCCATGTCCTCTACAATCTCCTTTTGGGCGTTCATTGACTGGACTTAAATTACTGCGATATTTAATTGAAGCAAAACTGTGGTAGGTATTTCCATATAAATGACGCTGCAGTCAGCAGCTTCTATGGCTATAAAACAGTGTCTGTTAAAAACATATTCGGGGAATAATCATAAGCATATTATTTTTGCTTTCAATGGCTACCGACCGCATTTCATCGGCGGATGAAGGATTTTTTATGAAACAATGAAACAAAAAGTTGGAAATTAGGTTTTGGCTTGGACTCAGTCGTGGTGGTCCACGCGGATTCCAACACGACCATGGTTTCCGACAAAATGGCAAACGGCCACCAAAATTCGTTAACTGGGTCAACCCCTCTGCACGCGCTCACTACGCCACGCCTCGTTGGTCAAAATGGGACGGTCAAATCCCCCTCCACGAAAAATGGATGCTATTAGTCATTTTTTGCCAGTCAAGTGAAAATTTCCAGCCGAGTCAACTCTTCCGAATTGGTAACTCCTCCGAAGAGGTTTCAACGCTCACTTAGGAAGACTTACACTTCCAGCCCGTTCGGATGAGAAAAGTCAACTTTGGGATTTCAGTCCCTCCTGCCAAGAAACTCTTTTTTTAAGGCCGGCGCACACTCTTCTTCCCGTCCGGCTTCCTCCCGTTTTGACGGATCGCCACCCGCCCACCACCCGCCCTCCTCCGCCCTCATCACATGACACAAGTGGCTTTTTCCGCACGGTGAGAGCTTTCGATCATCACCTTATCCAAGCCAGTATTGAGACCTGAAATCGGCGAGGGTTTGTACCCTGCGCAACATTGTAACCTACCTATGTCTAAAACTCAGGGCTGATCTCAGGGCTGACCTCGTGGAAATTATGGATATCCATGATGAGAAAACCACCTTTGTTATTTCCACAAAACTTTATTACGCTGGCACGACGTGCGTTTCACCACACTGTGGCATACTAGGCACACGAGTATGCCACAGTGTGGTGAAACGCACGTCGTGCCAGCGTAATAAAGTTTTGTGGAAATAACAAAGGTGGTTTTCTCATCATGGCTCCCTATGTCCAGGTCCGACAGAAACAATAAATTAAGAGAGATATTTTGCTGAACGGATAGGTATGGGAATTCGTTTTTTCCCCGAACAATAAGGGACTTTAATAAATGCTAGGCGTAATTTCATTAGAGCGTTTCCTTTGTTATATGTAAACGGCTGGTGTCCTAACACCCCCCGCCACACGCCTATTGAGGCGGCTTGCGGGGTAATATGTAGATGTAGATGTCTGTTTGGTACCACTGTCTCCATATCGTGTTTCACATGTCTTCACAACGTGATGCGATTAAGTAGACATGTGAAATATATTTTTATTCAAAAGTCGTTCCGATAGATCGACAGGGAACAATTTCACACTTATGTAGGTACGCTATATAGATCGCAGGTCGCTGCCTCGTTACGTCCCCTTCCTCACACAGCACAAAATTTATAAAAGATAATTCTCAACTTCTACGGGTCTTCACCATCGTATATACTTAAGCTGATTACAGGGTTTTCAGAAAAATCCTGATTGCATGCTCCAGTAAATCATTACCATGCATTGACATTTTCTTTAAAACATTGTTTTTTCTTTTTTATTGAGTAAAAAATATCATTCACCATTTTTAAAAAATTTTTATTTTCCCTTTGTCAAATAAACATTTCCCCATTCATATACATTCATTTCTACGCTGCTGTATACAGTGGCGTAGCTAGGCGGGGGCGAGGGGGGCGGACCGCACTTTTAATGGGGCGGTAATGTGGGGTCTGCTGTATGCTATAATACTATTACATTTTTAATCTACGAAAGCATTCCTTTGCTACAATGAGTTTTTGAAGTTATACTTCTTTGCGCACGTTGGAGACTTTTGGGATGGGATGTTGGTTGAGAAACCGCGTCACGCTCTTTTTTGGGTGAGAAAAATCCACATTTGTACGTTTTTGTATGGTTTTTTGTACGTTCGAACTTTGAACAAGAGCATCGATGGGTGAGTCGGTAGCACACATCGACTTTCACATAAGAGTCCCATGTTCGATTCCCGGTTGGGGCGATTTTTTTTTATTTAAAAATATTAATTAAATTAATTAAGTGGAATATGCATCAGAAAAATTTTAACCTGACATGTCAATAAATACTGCCTCAGTTTTACTTCATTTATTAAAGTAAGGTAATGGTAAAATTGCCAACCAACATATAGCATGGCATAGTTTAGGTATAGTATACTACTAGAGTCAGGCTGGAAGAGGTTCTCGTGTTACTGTCACCATCTGTCGGGCGTGAGAGTAATCAACTCATACGTAGGTCATGCTAAACATTTCTCGTTTTCCCGCCATATTTTCGCGGAACCCCTTGCTGTTTTCCCGGCGCCCTAAAGTACCGAGGCTCACCGATTGCGAACCACTGCTCAACTCCATTCTTTAACACTCTCTCGAATATTCATCTTCATTTGGCAGAAACTTCGACCCATCGTTGCATCTCTCGGCATTTTAAACCTACTCTCCCCCATACCCGCAATTCTCTTCCCTTCGATAATTTTATTAAACAAAACTTCTTTTCAAAGTTCGAACGTACAAAAAACCATACAAAAACGTACATATAGTATATAGGTGTATATAACAGATAATATATAGGTGTATATTATAAAAATTAAATCACTCATAACAATATATCGAAGAGAAATATATTGAATAATAGAGAAAAAATGTCTTTTATTTCATTTATATATCCTGTCTGCCTGTGTGTGTGAGCGGGTGTGTGCGACCGGCCAAAGAAGTATAACTTCCACCGTCTGGTCCGACGCAGACCACGTTTTTCTTAACGTTTTATTTGTCAAAACAGTGTAGCATTAGTGGCATGTCACTTGTGTCACAACTCTTGTGATATTTAGCTTCATCAGTCATCACTTTGATCTATTCTTTTCCTTTTTTAACATGCTGTATGAATTGTTTTCTCAAAAAACAAATATATTTTATATTTTGAACAGACTATCGCCGTATTTTCAGTTGAAGCGAGCTAAAGAAAGTGGCGCTGATTACAGAAAAAAAACACGAAGGGAATTATTAAAAAATGAAGATGCACTATTTTAATACATACTTTGTTTAGAAACTAATACTACTGGAGATGGAGAAGTTAAGGTAGTTTGAGCGAAAAATCACTTCACCTAGAATTTTATGAATTTGGTCTCATTTTATAGAAAAAACTCTCATCTTTCCAATGATATCAAAATATCAACCCCTTGCCGAACTACTTTTCGAGCAATTTGCCTCAAAATATAAGCTGTTTAACATGGGATAGATTATGGCTTTGCGCTCCAGAGGGAGAATATTAATCAAATTAGGAACTTCTAGCACCTAGATTTCGTCAAAAAACTAACACTGTGTAGATTGCATGTTTTCTCAACTATTTATAAAATATAACCTATTACTCACCGCAGTAATTTTGACAGAATCGCAACAAAATCTGCTGTTTTGAAGGGTTTTCAGCCGTACGGCGGGAAAAAATGAGTCAAGTTAGAGACTTATATAGCTTTATTTATTTAATTACTGAGAATTTTGGTCATATATAACTATGTCTTTGCGTCATTAATATTACAATATTTATTTCATACTTCTTACAGATGCTGAAATTAAAAAATAAAATTTGAATATAATCTCCAAAATGACTAGGGAACTATCTCGCTCAAACCACCTTAACAAATCCAAATCATCGTTAAATTCAATGGATTCAACTTCAAGCGATTCATCAACTTCAACTCCCTCGAGTGTTGAAGAACACGGAGAAAGTATTCCAGGACCAGATGTGGACAGAGTGGGCATCAAATACGATGGGCATCACCACCATCAAAGGCCTATGATCAAGCACGATTAGCAATGACACACAACGGATCTTTCTGGTACGTCAAGGCGCATCAGTGGTTCAAAATCTAGATTCTGATTTTATCGAAGTTCTTCTCCAAGGTGTGTCAACCAAAGGACAAACTAGAAAACTAACTCGCGAGTGATTTTTTAAAACTATGCAAAATGGTGAAAAAATATTGAGATCTTGGATGGAGTACTCCCCTTCCGAGGAAGCTCTTTACTGCTTTTGTTGCAAACTTTTCAGACCGAAGTAACTCAAAATTTAATTCTCAGAATGGATTCAACGAATGGTGGAAACTGAATCCTAGAATATCCGAGCATGAATCTAGTGTAGATTACGTTCGGAATTTCACACAATGGAAGGAATTGGAAATAAGGACTGCTCGTGGAGCAGCAGTTGATGAAAAAGAACAAGAAGTAGTTGAAAGCCAAGTGAAGAAGTGGAAGGAAATCCTTTCAAGATTGCTTGATATTATTAAAATCCTAGCAAGGCAGAATTTGGCTTTACGAGGCCACCGAGAAGGAGAGTCAATTGTGAGAAAAACGAGTCTGATGTTGAACTTGAAGCAACAGAAAGTAAAAAGGAAATTTTTTAGAAGTGGTGCATTTTTTGGCGAAATATGATCCAGTGAGCTACGTGAACCATTCTTCTAAGAATCCAGCTGGGAAAAATGTTGGCTACTTCCTATCTGTCTTCTACTATTCAGATTGAGTTTATAGAAATTTTTGGAGAAAATTTAAGAAGAAGAATCATCAAGCAAGTAAAAAAGCCAGGTACTTTTCCATGATATTTGACAGCACTCCTAATATTTCACATAACGATCAAACGAGCCAAGTTTTACGCTATGTTATGATTAAGCTGAGGACATTTAGGCACTAAAAATGAAGAAATAGGCAGCCTAAATAGGCACTAAAAATTTCAAAATAGGCACTTAAAATAGGCGCTGAAAATACTTTTTGCATTTTGGAAAATTCTGTCTGTCCTGGAATCCCAAAAGGCTAAGCCTGTAATCAGGTTTTCCAGGGACCAGACAAACAGAACTTGACATACATCTACGCCTTGGGTGGTAAAATACCCACTCAGGCGGGACTCGAACCCGTAACCCCAAGATTAGCAGGCGAAGACTTTACCCCGCCACCACCGTGGCCGGCTAGAAGCATAATGCGGCTTATTGCCACAAAGAAGCATCTGAAATTTAAAGGTTGGGCTGAAATACACTTTTCGGTAAAACTGATGGAGAGGAAAGAGGATAGAACTCCAAATAAAATTACCGTATAAATTGAAGAAACATAAAATACAAAAGGTTTACTTATTTCAAGTTGCATTACATTTTACAACAATGTATTATTCTAAATCTTTTCCTGTAAACTGATGCCGAGAGTCAGTCGGGATATTTCTGTAGTATGAAAATGACCTCTCAACCTCACACGAGGTGATAGGGCAATACTTAAATGGCGCAAGTTCTTCTGCTGTTTGCAATTTTCTGGACATCTTCCCAACCAGGGTTCCTTTGCATAACTTTCTTGAATTTTCAAATCAAGGCTTCTCCAACATCAGTTGGTATATTAATAAGTTCACTTTCCACCTTTCGAATTTTTTCCAAAGCTGCCACAAGAAGTAGTTCTTTTTCCTCCAGCGATGATATGATTGATGGTAGTTAACCAAAATTGCATCTGATAAACGTAGGATCTGCGTCGACATCGAGATTCAACTCTGCAGCTTTGGATTCGAGAATGCAGTTTGCTTCTTCATCATCCAGATATTCTGTTGCCTATAGAAAACCTACTCATGTGCCATGATGGCTTAATTTTCTTATAGACAGAATTGACATGTAGTATAAAAGATGAGCGAAATCGGTTACAATAGTGTACCTTTAAGTGGGTGAAAAAGACGTTCCAACTGATGTATCAGAGGTGCACATTATTCCTGTCACATACCTCACGTATTTCAATAATTTTATCTGCAGAGTATAATGCAGTATTTAGCCATGTTCCCCATAATATCAATACTGGCTGTGAAGGCAGAGCAACTTCGGGCAGAATCTCTTTAAACTTAGCAATACTGAGGTGTACCTTCACGAACAAGTTTTTGGCAATTGAAACCATCGCATGTACGCATCATGTAAAATGATCATAGTTGTTTTTCTACTCTTTATATAATAATAATTTGGATTGTTCTTCATGCATGTTTAATGACATTATTTCAACCTTGATAGATAAAAAAAGAAACTGAAATAACAGACTAGCTCTGCACTAAGGAGATGTTTGGCGACTTTGAGAAGAATATTGCTTTTTTAGGACCTTAAATAGGCGATATTAGCAGAAAAAGGCATAAATAGGTAAAATAGGCATTTTTAGGCAGTAACAAATTGCCTTAATTTCGCCATAAATGATCCTTAATGAACTTATAACTTCATAAAATTGGTTTCCTGAGTAAAAGAAAAAATAGGCATTTTAGGCAATGTCCTCAGCTTAGTTATGATCGATGGAGATGAAGTGATGGTTGTGGAATCATTTGTCGATTTCATTGAAACAAAGGGTAAAAACTACCGAGAATATTTCAACGATGATTTTGGAGAAATTAGAGAAAAGCGGAATTGAAATTCAAAAATATTAGAGGGCAAGCATATGATGGCAAGCATATGCTTGCCATATGATGACAAGCAAAAATATTAGAGGTCAAGCATAGAGGGAAGCAGATGACATTGCGGTGATGGCAGGTCTGCATATTGGTGTTCAGAAACGCACCAAGGAAATTAATCAAAAAGCAGAATTTGTCGCTTGTACAAATCACTCGCTGAATTTAGCGGGTGTTCATACAGATGGTGTGAACTCTGTAACTTTTTTTTTGTGTGTGTGGAACGTTTTTTTGTATTTTTTCCTTCATCAACCTTTATTCGCTGGGAAGTTCTAACTTCAGTCACTGGTCAAAGTGTCAAGCGCATTATAGAAACTCGGTGGAGTGCGAGGGGAGAAGCTGTAAGTGTTGTAAAGAAACATTTCTCAAAACCCTTAAGTGCCCTAGAAATGTTAACCCATGAAGAAGAAAATAAGACTACTCAGGAAGATGCTGGTGTTCTAGTCGGATCGTTGCAATCATTTTCCTTTTTGTGCTTTCTTGGCTTGCGGGGACCCGAACTTCTAGAAATTATCGACTCACACACTTATCTCCAAACCAAAGGATTGAACATTAAAAAATGCGACATAAAACTCAGGGCATTAAAAATATTTCAAGCTAAAAACAGGGGCAAGCTGGTGAGTAATGGTGTTAACTACGCCAAAGAATTTTGCAATAATCTGGGGGTAGTCATGGAGCGTCAGCTTCGACCCAAAAAGAAGAAACAAATGCTAGGTGAAGAATCACAGGACGCTGAATTGCCATACGACATTGAACTAAGAACAGAAATGTTTTCTTCGCTGTGCAGAGTGATCTAAGTGTTAATTTCGAGATTTCAACAGATTCATGCACTGAGTTAGCGTTGCTACCTGTGAGAGGAGTTTTTCGAAACTTAAACTGGTCAAGAATTACCTAATATAAGATCATCCATGAGCACCTTGCGTTATAAAAATCTTGCCATACTGTCTACAGAGCAAAAATTGACAGACGAAATAAATTTTGACATTGTCATTGAAGAATTTGACAACAAAAAGGCAAGAAAATTTACTTTGAAGAAAGTTGTAGTTTTCATTTCAGAAATAAAGATGGTCTTAATTTCAAACCTTTTTACTATTTTCCCCAGTATGTTATTTTTGCTTTTTTGTTAACAACTGTTACTTATAAAATGCGAGTATGTTAGGTGTGCATTTAAAGCATAGTATATTTGACCATGCGAAAGCAATATCATAATGGTACACAAACTAGTTGACATATATAAAACTTGAAGTGTGTCAGTGTGCAAAATGTATTTTCTGTGGGGCCGGGAGTGCCAAACTCAAGGGTCGCCCCGGGCAGCACACACTCTATCTACGCCACTGGCTGTATAGGTACACCTTTGCATCCACATTTCTAGTTTTAGACATAAGTTTTAGCTCTACCGACAATGAGAATTTGTTTCGCAATAGTTTTCGGGTACCTAGGTAAAAGTTTTGGAGTCAAATAGCTAGTGCCAACGTGACCAACAATAGGAAGTAAGTAACTACTGCACAACTCGTTTACCGAAATATATTATGAACCATGAAAATAGTTCATGTTCATAGGTATGTCAAAATCATAAAGGAAATTTTTCAGTAATTTATGAGATATTTTGTTTAAATAATACATAGGCACGTAGGAGGCATCAAGTAGATATTAAAAGAGGGGACATTCAACTATTTGTTTGGAGTCTGCAACATGTGTGCCGATAAGATATTGGAGACTTTTATCAGTCATTGGAATTAGCCATCGAAATCGTTTTGTAAATACCTTGTGGCATATGGGTCACCTTAGGCTGAGAAGAAAGTCAAAGACGTTGCGTGAAAATACACGTTAGCCCAAAATAAACCCACGTGGACCGAAATTTTACTTCGGTCAAGGAAGCCAGAGTAGACGTATTGGCGCTGACTGAACGGATCATCAAATGTAGGTCGAACCCACGGGATTGAACGTCTGCATTGGCAGCACCTTTTGTTTCATTTTCCATTCACAGGTTTTCTGGCCGTTTAGCACATGACAGACGTAATATACCTAGGACGCCACGAGCAGCCCCTCTAATATATTACGTCACGCGATAGATAGCAATTGAATCATCTTTCCGTAATTGGGATGTCCCTGCGTGTTTAATCATGCACCGGGAGCTTATGACGGTAGGCCTCATTCACGTTAGGATTACTGAGATGGTATATAAGACTACTGTCTTCCCATCCCGATGGCCCGGGCGTGGGTTCCGGAGATTTTTCATTGGAGTCCCGATCCCATTGGGAGGGCGCCATGCCGAGAGCACGTAAGTTTAATTCCTTGGGAAGTAAGTTAAACAGTGGTTCCCTCTTGGCGCCTTTCGTCAAGATCGTAGGTTAACGCCCGGCCTCTCCCCACCAATCCTCCCTTCCTATGTAACTATGAAAGAATTTTGGAACTTCGTTGAGCGATGACCAGGAAAATATAGATATTCGGGGTCACATCGGGTACACATATCTCTAGTGGAAGGTTTCGCGGCAAACATATCGAATAGATATTCAGGGGATTTTTCCTTTTCTTAAGGTGGCTGGAGCGATTTTTTTATGTGTACAGATTTGCGTGAAACTTTGCATACGTGTCCTTATTAGTAATATCTATCGATAAAAGAGAAAAAAACTGCATGCTACCGATTTGGATTCCTGGCAATTCAATGATATTTTAACAAGTACTCTTATGGCACACGGCATATATTTTGAAACAATTTGATTACTTCTGTACAGATTTTCTCCTAAATGCGAAATAATAAGTTTCATATTATTATAATAGCTGCCAACAAATATCAAGGTATCATGCCGAGTAAGAAAAGCGTATTTAGATATGATTTTCTCGTAAATTTCGAATTTCGCGCCGAAAATCCAAGTCAAAACAATGCTTTAATTAAGGCGAAAATTTGAAATACAACTCTTGCATCAAATACATTACTGCATGTACGGTGATTTAAATTGTATAAACTGGTGTACTTGAGTGAAATGTGGTCCAAGAATATTTTTTCGACTTGCTTGAAAAGTTATTAGAATGTGCCTTCAACGACTCACGATTACCGCTCCAGCCACATTAATGGCATATGTTTTCGAGTGCTTCGAATCTAAGACTCCAGAGATCGAGTCGGTGTGGTGGTTATAGTTCTTTCTTTACATGCCGAGGTACCGGGGTTCGACTCCCAGTAGAGCAAGGGATGTTTCAGTGGAATCAAGGTACTTAATTGAATGCTACGTGCTGGGCCGCCGAGAGCCGGGCCCCTGGACAAAGTGGTGGCCCTCCACACCCCTACTCCTCCACGCCTTCATTAGACCCGATCGCGTAAACTACATTCCAGGAATCAAAAATGTTCCTTTGTCTTTCGCCCTAACTCCGTCTTATCCCTCGCTTTATTTATGTTCCATTCGTGGTTTATTGCTAAATATTAAAGAATTAGGCGAAAAATAAATTGAAACTTAATTTAAAATAAGATTCTTTACTTCTAGTACTCTTACGTGACTAGGTCACATGTATTTAACATTTTAATAAGCACAAGCTGTTCTGGATACAAATAAACATTTTTTATTAGAACCTTGTTTCACGGAGCACAAAAAATTATCAGCAATTAAACCTTTAATTAGATATAAAAACATTGAACTTTGTAAAAAAAAAAATTCAATGTCCTCGGAAGTTAAATAAATTTTTTTCTTTTCTTGTTTTTCTTTTTGGAAAATGTTTTAATAATTGTATCAAATTCAAACTTCTGGCTAACTTCGATTCAATTGACAAAATACCTAAATCAGCCAATCTTTGTTGTTCCATTGTCAATCTTAAACAGTTATTTTTGCGACTAAGTACGCCGAAAGAATATTCTACCTGCGATACGGCGACTGTTAGGGTGCAAAATATGCTTAAAGCTACGCAGAAGTTTGGGAATGGGCTAGCAATTTTTAAAGATGTTAGTTTATTTAGCAGCTCTATTGGTGGCAGTGGTTTTTCTGATATATTTGTTCTGCTGACTGCTTTAAGATATTTGACCTCATCCACCAAATTCAAGCTGACGTCCACTTTGTATTCTTCCGCAAATTTAGTACAAATTGTTTCAATTTCATCATCTCCCAGGTCTAGATATTTCCAAACAAATACAAATATGTCCTTTTATTTCTTCCAGAGCCGAGAACCTCGACGTCAGGTTCGCAACTATGACATCAATTGTCTTGTAGAACACGACGACTCTAAACCTGTGTTCAGGACCACTACTGTGATGGTCTCTCGTTGTAAAATCATTTGGGTTTTTTCACGCGCACATGAGAAACAGGGAAATCTCTCTCCTCACCGTAAGCTGTAGCGACGAGCTTTGCTTCTGAATATATCTTGTCCCACATGTTGCGCAATGACAATAAATCACTTATGAGGCTTTCGATGTTTTTCACTTCTACGTCTAATATCTCATCCACTTGCTGTAATAATTGACTTCTGTAATTGATCCCAAATCGAAGCCATTAGGTACAATGCAATGGAAAGCATCGAGTTATTTAACTATGCCGTTTATCGTCGCTCTTGTTTCTATTGGAATATTTAATTGGATTGGCAGCATTGCCTACCATGTGCCAGCCTCTCTTGCTCCGCTCCTTTACCGACCCCTTCCCTCCTTGAAGTCTCGCTTCGTGCAAACGACTGCCATTAAGTATCGCTACCACTATACCCACCTATCATACATGGTCTAAAATACCTCAGCTGTCAGTCGCCTCTCCAAATAATAAACAAAAGAAATTTAGCGAAGATCACTGCTTTGATCAAATTATTCCACACATAGCTCTCTATACACTATGCTATGTGAATCCAAGGCCAGGTATATCACTCAAGCATTTCACTTGAGCAAAGCGTAAAGGTCTGCTGACAGCCAATCAGGTGTAGGGAACAGCTTTCAAGCCTCACTTGCCCGACTATGCGCAGGAATAGTTTCCTAAATTGAAACTTTCTGAACGAAATGCACAGATTCGACAACAGGTCTGCAGTGTGTGTCATAGAAAAATGAATAAGCGAAAGAAAGGGATTAACCCTTAGCTGCGGGAAACGTACATGTACTATCACTTTCAAAGGTCGGTCCACACGGTGAGCGCAACCATCTCCGTGTTCTGTTGAAATCGAGCTTCACGTATTGCATTCGCGTTCCATGACTTCTGGGGGCCAATTTTACTGCTACGACAGGCACAACTTGAGTGTGTTTTTTACTCACTAAGAGACCTCGCGTGACCTTCTCCCTCCGACAACGAATAGCCAAAACAATCCCAACCCCCACCCCATAAGAAGTCGCCAGCCAAAGAACCCGTGAAGTGTTTTCGGCTGGGACTTTCTTGTGGGAGGACTTCGGCCGGTATTTCTTGTGGGAGAAAGAAGGCGATAATTTCCCGTACTCTCCTTATGACATGGGTCGTCATGGCAAGAATCATTAGTCCTGCGCAAAGGAGACAGATAGTAGCCTCGTTTACATGCAGGAAAACTAATAATTTATAAAGTTATAGTAAATACGTATAGTAAAAGTGCGTTGGACGAGAATAATAAATATTACTGCAGAAATAGGGAGTACACTGGAAGTTTAGGCGATTAATTATAAAACCTCTCCGGGATGAAGCGGTATACGGGTAATGAATGACGAATCGGAATGGGTGTATACTTGCAGTGAATGAATCTTTTTGTTTTGTATTAACTTTCTTAACACAGTCGAAGTGCATTTAACATTCCAATAAAACAAGGTAAGAAGAATTACAGCCTACTAGAGCAAAATTAACATTGAAACGTCTTCGGTGTAACGTCGCTCGAAGCTGATTTCTAAATACGCAAAGCGAAGTCATACCTATTTCACCCAACACATATCATTACTGAAAATTATACTTTACGATATTACCTAAAAAAGGATAAAACCCTAAGTAGGATAAAATAAATGCAAAACTATGGCGAATGAAGCTACAAAAAGTGGATTGTAATTTATCAGAAATGAATGCGGTCATTTTTGAATGAGTTTTCCGAATGTGGAGATATAACTTAATTGATTTCTCGCTCTCAGAGGAGCTTTGCACTCCATTTAAAAATACCTACGATGAAAAATGCTCATATATTAAAGATAAGATTTTCAAATAAGAAACATGAAAAATATTTTCGTTATTTAGAATATTTTCGAACTAAATAGAAGTTGTGGTTTAAACTTAAAGTTGGCGTTCATTTTGCTGCGAACATTAATGGGAATGAGTAAAGATTTGATAAGGTTAGGAAGAAAAGTGTACTAGATAATTTGGGATAGTCATTTTCAGTATATTACCTATGGTAATAGAAATCTAAAACAAATTGTTCATTCATTAGAAAACAACTTTAATATTTTGTAATATCGCCATTATTTTCAGTTGCGGATCGTAATCGTGACTGCATAGACCCTTCCAAATGTTCTATTACACGGGGAAGTTAGCTTAAAGAATTCCAAACATCCCGTATGTAGACAAAGTTTTACTCGGTTCTTTCTCCGTCGTAATGCCACTCATTCACAATGTTACCCTACGCATTCTCAATAGGAGAAAGGTTCGGGGAGTTAGCTGTCCAGGGTAAAACGTGAAGTCGAGAATTATCCTAAAAAAATTCCTTGGGGTGGTCGATTCGCCGATCCATTTCCTCGATTTATCAAGAATACAATTAAGCCCGCTACTCGTAAGAGTGAAAAACACCTAACGCATTTCCCTTTTGCATTCTCCGCCTACCGTTGCCTACCACTTGGAGTCGGGGGAGTTGGCTGGTCGGCGATAGCGGGAGAAGGTCATACGAGGGTCTCCATAGTTGGGTGGAAATGAGTCAAGTTGGCCCTTAGTAGTCGCTGAATGCATAGGCAATACCAGAAGTTCGAATTCAGCAAAATGCGAAGTTGGCCGCGCTCACCGCGTGGACCGACTTTTGAAAGTGATAGTACGTGTGTACCGGCGACAGAGGGAAAAACGTTCTTGTACGTTTGACCCACTCTGTCTACCTGCTTCCTCAGCTCTTTCATATTTTTATGACCCGAACTCTTTATTACTTTCCAGCGGTGGACATTTGGGAATCCACCCTTTTTACCCAAACCACTCCTTTCCCACGCCCTGTAGGGATGGCATACCACCACATGAGGTACGACCCTTTCTTCCGATTGCTCGCTCAATGGGCTATGGTTGTCTCAAAAGTTAGTTGTCTTATACTCGCGCCCGGTTCCATTATCAACCGATTTCTTTGGTGTTTGGTATCAAACTAAACAGAAAATTGCTATAAAAATATTGTCATTGACGCCTATAAACAATTTTTCAAAATGTGTTCAAAGTCCCACTGATACCTCAACAAGTTGCACCCCCTGGGATCCTGAGAAAAGGGTCGGGAGGGGATTACATGGGTCATATAACTGCCCTGCCTCGGCCCGTGGGAAGGAGGGACAGGCTCCGTCCGAATAGATATTTCCCGCACAGGGTGGACGACATGCGCACTAGCTGCAGCAGCTTAAGGGTTAATGAAAGTGGCGATGAATTTTATCGTCGGTAGTAAACACATCTCATGGGTATTTTACCACGTGAAAAGTAGGGCCAGGGAAAGTCTAACTTGTAATTCCCTCAACTGCATAGTCTTCGCCAGGGAATCCTCAAAAAACAATACACTTTCCAATACTATCATTTTCGTAAAATTTCATAGATTCAAAGTAAAATATTTCTGGATCAAATAGTATTTTTACCGCAAAAGTAAATTATGATTATCCATTTTAATGATTATTGGTATAAATGGCACACTTAATATCTTGAAGTCATTGAATCGTGATGCATATAAAATTTTATATAGGTACCAAGCCCAGATTGGAGCGAGTGAGTGTTTAGTGGGTTGCCCATGTGTTAATACCAAGCTTCGTGAAGACAGGCATGTACGTGCAGCTAATAAATATGTATTCTCCAAAAATGATTAGTAAAGTCAGCAATACATTTTTTACACGTTTATAAATATCTTTACGCGATAAATTACAAGTTTTCTTGGAAATTTTTCACAGATTTTGTTAATATGTTCAACTTGCAACTGAATTTTGGCATGGGAGTTCTGATATTGATGGTGGTGATTTTGTGTTATTTTGGCGATCCCTGGTGAAAATAAGCTGCGAGAGAAGTGTAAGGGAAGCGTGAGGTGCTGTGAGTATAATTTTTCTGAGTCCTAAGGACATTACATAGTTCCAATGTAAAAAACAAATTTCCCACCATATTTCTCCAAGCAAATAGTCATGGTATGACTTACACAAAAACCGCTTTAAATTTTGTCAAAATTATGCAAAAGTTAACGTGAGGGAAATGTGAGCATATTATTCTTCCAAGTCCAAAGAATATGAATGTGAATACAAAAAAAAATTTCCCACCATATTTCTCCAAGCAAATAGTCATGGTATGGCTTACACAAAGTCCACTTTAAATGTTGTCAAAATTATGCAAAAGTTAACGTGTGGGAAACGAGAGGGAACTGTGAGGGAAGTGTGATCATATTATTGATCTAAGTCTAAAGAATGTTAAATCTTGTTTATCCTCAGTAATATTGCATTTATATTCGTACTATCTGGCAATATACTTATGTTTAAATTAATTAATGCCAAATAACTTTTATCATGATATGATGGTATTTACGCAAACTATCACTGAATTGCTATTTAAAAATTAGTTGTCCAAGTTACATTAATCCACGGAAGTGTCCACATATATAAGACTTTCTTGGCATGAGTTTTTTTATTTCGGGTGCGAGAATATGCGTGTATAGGTAGCTGATCATGCGAGATAGATAAAATGTCGTAAGGTAGGATAATTCAATATACTAAACCATGCCATCGCGTAATAGTACATTAATTGTAATTAAATGTAAATTATCATTTTTCTTTTTTGAGAGGCCAGGGAAAAGTTAGTGGATATAGCAAGGGAGTGACATCTCATTAGGCAGCAAGGGTGTGCCAGCTCATTATGTATTTACAAGGGTGTGTGGTTTATGTGCCAGTGCAGTTGCAAGGCATTTTATTGCGTTTAACTCACATTACCCTCACATTCAGGCACGTAGCCAGAAATTTGCTTCGGCGGGGGCTAAGTCTAGCGCATCGTAACTTGAAACAAATCAGTCTTTCCCGTTCGGTGCCGGCTTGTTACAAATCCCTTCCTTAAATTTTCATTGCTTAGTACACATTTACTTTCACAGTGCCCATTCCTATCTCTTCTCACTGGTAAAGTTCACTGCATCACCTTGTTATGAAGCAGATAATTTGCCCGGCCCCAGAACAAGAAGTTCAACGCATACAAGCCGCGTCATAAAAATTACTCAATAGGCTAGTTTGGTTTCGTGATGAATATGATAAGTCGGTTATTCCCTATGATTGAAAATGCGCCTATGGTGTTCTCAAATTTGGTCTGTTGGTATATTTTAAAATGTTCACATTAGTAATTTTTTGTCTCTAAAGCTTATGTAAGGCTACCTTTAAAATTAAAACTTTTTTCTTCCTTTCCACAAAAACACTATTTTTCATTTCATCAGGTCATATCTTACGTAATAACTTATTATTATGGACGCCATTAGATTGGGGAAAGCAAAAATACCCCGAGAGAACTCTAAAAGAAAAAAAAATGGCGACAAAGATGACAGGACAGCAATGGAATACGGCCTTGCCTTCCCTGGAATACTTCCCACTACAACACGCACCACCCCGGAGGCCCCGTGAGAGAGTAGCGGAGAAGAGGGCTGCGGTGAGACCGAACAAGAAGACATACAGGAAGGAGAAATAAGGCAAGATGGTACCCTCTGACCAAAAAGCTCAGTAGGAAACGGAAGGGGCAATTAGGAAAAAACAACAAAACAACAAAAACGTGACCACAGGCTCGGAAACCGAGAACACAACACTGTGGAAACAAAAGAAGGAGAAGAAGATTGAAGGGACAAAAGACAGTGAACAATTATATACCATGGAGATAGACGCACAAGTTATAGACGACAAAAAACAGCGAGTGAATAACGCAGAAAAGGAAATTAAAGAAACAACAGTTGAAGAGCGAGCGGGAGAATCCCGAGAGAGAAAAAAATAAATATAGTTAAAAAAACTAATAAATACGCTTTAATGATAATTCAAACTAAAAAGTGAAAAAATTCTTAATATAGAAATAAAAAAAATAAATGAAAAATATTAATATTATCGTGAAAAAAGCGTGGGGTGCTCCGTTGCTTAGTTAACTTGATATGCCTTTTGTAATTGTTTACCCAAATTACTGAATGGAAAATGCGGGAAAAGATTATGCTTTGAGCCATATTTTTAGTACCATTTTTCTACTAATCGTACCGATTGAATATTTTCAAGAATTGATATATCGAGCACCCCACGCTTTTTTCACGATAATATTAATATTTTTCATTTATTTTTTTATTTCTATATTAAGAATTATTTTTCACTTTTTAGTTTGAGTTATCATTAAAGCGTGTTTTTTAGTTTTTTTAACTATATTTATTTTTCACTTTTTAGTTAGAGTTATCATTAAAGAGTGTTTTTTAGTTTCGGAGTGAAATCGTTAAGAATTACTTCGGAGTTGAGTGTTAAGGAGTCGGTTACAAACGAACAGACAAACAAATTTAGCAAATACGAAAAGCGAATACGACGATAAAAAATTCTTCTCTCGTCTAAGCTTGCTGCAATTAAAATTAAATTATAACTGGCCGTTAAACGATCAAATTAAAGACAACAAAAAAAAACATCCTTAATTTAGCCGCGATCTCATGCCACCTCTGTGAGAGTTGTCGACGCTAACCTCTACACCATCCTGTCACCACACTGATGATGCTTACTCCATATGTCTAATTCTCACGCAAAGGATCTGTTCAATTGAAGAAAATTATTAATCCTGGCGATCCTGATGAGAATATTGAGAAATTCTTATCAAATTATTGTATTGTCATCGGTCCTTGATGAGTCTACAAAGTTTAAAGGAAATCTGATCGTTCAAAGTGGGTCAAAATCGAGTCCAAAGGAGTCGGTTACAAACAAACAAACAAACAGGTGAAGCTAATAAAAGCGTGTTAAAAAAGAGCGTCGAGTCGTCTGATCCTACTTCCGTGACAACAGGGGTCGGCAAGGGGAGCGGAATGCATGGCAAGACGGAGAAGAAGACGGAGGAGGAGGAAGAGAAAGCAGAAACGGGGGCAGATAACAGCGAAATGGGGCAGCCCAGAGCTGGGAAGGAAGAAGGTAGTAGCGGAGGGATAGGGAGGCAACCCCAGTTAACTGAAACGGGAAAAGATGTAGCGGAGACTGAGAGTCTTCGAAGAGGGGGCAGTGGGATGGGAAAGGGAGTGGTGGGGAAGAGGAGGGGCAGGGAAGGAAGCTGTGGGAGAGGGGACCGAGGGAAGGGAGGGGCGTTATAAAAGACACAACCCCGGTTTTCTACCCACAGGATTTTGTTGGACAACCGACGATACAAGCCGACCGACCATCAGCAGCTGCCTGGAAAAACACCGGGGAAGAAAGCGGATGGCGAGAATTGCAATATTCCGAGTACCAGCTCACAATACTTCCGCTCCAGACAAGGCTCCAGTGGCAGTCAAGGAAGAGGCAGACATCGTCGAGACCCGAGTACCCGGTAAAAAAACAACCACCTTGTTTTAAAAAATCTCAGAAATTCTTATCCATTTTACTTTTGATATATTTTTAAAAGATTTTAAGTATGGATTATCAAAAAAATCCAAATCTAAACTTAAATGCTGGCACACAAAAAATGTAAAAATTGGACAACCAAATTTCCTAACAATTAAAATAGCATCTCTCAATATTGCCGGTATCAGCAATCAGAAAAAAATAACAATCTTAAAATAAAAAATGTTAGATGCCAAAATAGTCTTCCTTCAGGAAGTAAAGGAGAATTTACAACTGGAACATAGAAATTGGCAATACATTCATAACCATGGCACTGTCCCCTTAGTGACAACATTTCTGGTTAGACGGCGTATAAAAACAAGAAATATTCGGCAGCATGAATCGGGGCGAATCATCAGCCTAATGGTAGGAGACGTGCATTTTATAAATGCATATGCACCCTCGGGCTGCGAGAAATGAAAAGAGATAGATGAATTCTTCAATGAAATAATCCTCCCGTATTTCATTGGATTTACTGGGAAAGCAATATTAGGGGGGGGACTTAAGCGCTATATATCGCAAAGAAGATAGCGACAACAATCGAGAAAAAATTATATATCAAGTAACGAAAACTCTTCAGATTTTAATAAATAATATAAAGGCCACGGACGTTGCAATTAAAAATGAAAAAATGTAAAGTTCACTAGAATTGGGCAATCCTCAAGAACTAGGCTAGACTATTTTCTAGTTTCGCGATGTCTAAAAGAAAATTTTCAAAACTACCAAATCTTTCCAATATATATTTCGGATCACTGCACGATAACTTTAGATATTAATATTAACGCAAACATCTCTCAGCCAAACTCAAGGAACAATAACATTCGTAATGACAACTTCAGCTGGAGACTTGATACAAACATTCTAGCAGAAGAGGAAATAATTGAAAAAAATCATCTGGGAAATAAATAGATAGCTACACCACAAAAACATAGATATCAATCCCCTGTACTGGTGGGGAAATATTTTTAAAATAAATGTAATGAAGAAGCTAAAGAAACTCAAAAGAATAATACAAAAGTCAAACTTTAACAATTTCAATGTATAGGAGCGGACTCAAAGAACTGATTGATTCAGAAGATAGGCTTCTGAAACTTCAGGGAGCAGGTAAAGGACTTAAAGCAAATCATACTAAAATACGAACTCAAAAAAATAGCGCCTCGAACGTGGCAAAAAAAGGCGACATAAACAAATGGGACCTGCTTACGCTAGCCACGATGAAACATACGATAGAAAGAGCGGGAGGAGGAGAAGTTGAAGGTCTCGTAAATAACACGAGTAGCGAGAGCGAGGCGAAACACCTGTTAGAGGAAGCGAAAGTCCATTTCCAAGCCTGTTATGCGAGGTACGAGGAGTGGAGCGAGGAGGACGCCCCTCCCCTTCTCCTCCTGAGGGTTTTTAAATATAGTATGCTCGTCCTAGTGCACTTAATTACTCAAATGAAAAATTTCACAGAAACCTGTTCCGACGTTTTTGCGTGATGGAGTAACAGACACACTACATTAGATGTTTAGACCCCTGAGTAATTATTGCTGCTACTGAGGGAAGTAACCAAAGGTATCTTGGAAATGGCCACGTCGGGTCCCGACCGACATAAGAATCCTTGGATGATGCAAAAAACCAATGTTCCAATGAACCAAAAACAAACCTCCTCATGTTGCCTACCACAAATTCGGCGCCCATGCCGAATATAATAATGCCTGGGGCACGGCTGTAAAGATATCGAGGTAACATTCTGTACAAAGCATGTTGTAGTCATTTGACATCGAATTGGGGAGCCAAGTGAAAATTTTGAAGACTTAATATTTTTACGGACCAACGTAATGATCATTCAAAAAGGCATAGCAGTGCAACATTGAAAGTTATACGTTTTGTTTTTCGAGCAATCCTTAACCACTGTGTCATCTAAAATAAAAAAAGCAGAAAAAAATTCACACATTCTGCTTCTTCCAAAATTTCTTAAATTTATTTTTTTTACGCTGTATGCATTGCTAGTTTCATTCTGAGAAATGAAATAACTGCTAATTTATCACGTTAGAATAAGGAACTCTAACGATAAATATTAACGCGCAAGCACAGCAGTGTGGTTTACTAAATATGAGATTCATATATTTTGAATTTCGAAACATCCATTACTGTGCCATCTTCTACGAACGAGGAACCAAATTCACACAAAACGTTTCATCCAATAGTCTTTTATTTCGTATTTTACATTGTCTTCAATACCACATATATTCAAAGATAATGTGTGTTCAAAGAGTGATCAAAGAGTATGAGCGATTATTTATCACGATAAAATATAGAATTCATCTTGTGTTTCATGCAGTTTTCACTGCTATCTTTGTTCTAAGAAATAAAAGAAGTGCTTATTTTTCACGATGAGATAAAAAAAGTGCAGTGCGGTTCGCTAAAAATTAAATTTTTATGTTTTAATTGCCGAAACATCCAAAACTATGACATCATATACAAAAGTAGGGAAAGAGGCTAATTAATTGGTTACCTATTCAAAGTTTTTGAATTTTCTTGTTTTACGCCATATTGATTTTTATTTTGGTCTAAGAAATAAAATGTTTATTTTTAACGAAGAAATTAAAAAGTCTAAAAATATATACCGTTAACTGAGGTATTGAGCTAAGGTTAACTTAAAACGACATTTATGTTTTGATTTCCGGAACATCCTAAACTTGGTCATCATATATAAAAATAGGAAATAATACCCATATTTTCTTATTGAAAGGTTTTTTAGTTTTTATGCAACGCTGAATTCAGTTTTCTTTTTTGGTTTAGAAAGGGGTGATGTGATCATTTTTAACGAAGAAATAAAGAATTGTAACAACAAATATAAATTCGAACGAATTGCAGTGCGTTTATCAAAAAACGACATTTTTTGGTTTAATTTTCGAATCATCCAAAACTATGTCGTCTTATATCATACAAGTAGGAAAAAAGACCCATTAATTGATAATTCAAAGTTTTTATTTTTTTGTTTCACTCTGTATTCAGGTTATTTTTTACCTAAGAAAGGGATGATGTGATCATTTTTCTCGAAGAAATAAGGAAGTACAGCCATGAGTAAAAATCCCAGCGAATTGCTGTGCGGTTCACTAAAAACGACATTTTTATATTTTTTTATTTTCAATGCACCCAATACTATGTCATGTTATGTAAAAAAGGAAAAAAGACACATTATTTGCTTGTTCAAAGAATGTTTTGTTTCTTTTTTTACGTTTTACTCTGTTTCATTTATGTCTGAGAATGGGATATAGATGTGATCATTGTAAACAAAGATATATGAATCATATCAAGCGAATATTTAACCAAAAATATAAATCTGAGCGAATTGCGGTGTGGAATTGCGAACTAAAAAAGTTTTTTTTATTTTCAATAAATCCAATGCTATATGTCATGTTAAATAAAAAAGGAAAAAAGACTCATTATTTACTAATTCAAAGCATGTTTAGTTTCTTTTTTTTAGTTTTATTCTGTTTCATTTATGTCTGAGAATGGGATGGATGTGATAATTATAAACGATGATATATGAATCTTATGAAACGAAGATTTAACCATAAATATCAATCGGAGCGAATTGCAGTGCGGTTCACTGAAAACGAAATTTTTATTTTTTTTATTTTCAATGCATCCAATAATCTGTTGTCATGTTACATAAAAAATGAATAAAGACACATTAATTACTAATTCAATGATATCTTAGTGTTTTTCACGCTCTATTCAGAGTTCATAATTGTCTAAGATATGGCACATTTGTTCATTTTAACCTATTCGGGACCGTAAAACTTTTTTTTCGAGATTTTTGTTCATATTCCAAGAAGTCCCGTCTACCTAATGATGCCCAAATATTATGCTAGTTCTTTATCCAGACTTTCAAGTCCATTATATGCATACTCAATGTTTGGTCATTTCTATACACGGATATGGAACCGATTAAAAAAATATTCTTTCTTAAGTATATCTGTAATTTTAATGAATAATTAGACGATATAAATTAAACAAACGTAATTTATAAATGAAAAACGCCATTTCGAGACCTGTAAACAGTGGAAACAGTGTAAGCTACGGCAGCGAAAACGAAATCTACCCTAAAGCCCGTTTTACATGGGGCACGTAATTGCACACTGATGTAGTACGTACGAACGTGCATTTCAAATTGCATCGTGTAAAGCCGTGAATTGCAAGAACCCATGCGCGAATGCATGAACGTGAGGTGGCAAAATAGCCCCTGCTCTAATTCGAGAATGATTGCACGCCCGATTGAGAAAAAAATGCAGTTTGAAGATGTGCAATTTCGTGCCCCGAGTAAAACGTAGAAGTACCGATAGTACCGCAGTATCATTTTCTTTTTTCATTTGTTTTTTAAATTCTTCCGCTCCACCGATGGGGCACCGCTGTCAACCGCTGTGTTGAAGTCAAGATGGCGGATTAAGTGTCGTATGAACGTGTTTGGGAAAATGTTATTGCTGAAAGTGAGTAACAAGGTAACCTCGGGAAATTTAAATCAATTTGTTGAGGTAAGCGAAAGTGTCGTGAGTTATGTTTTTATGTCGGTGTCTTAAAATATTTATCTTACCTTCGATTTTAGTATTTGGAAAATGCTGGGTGAAATTCCTTCCCCGCGAATGAAATGTATGTTAGATTGGTCGGTATTCTTATAGTAAATTTGGAATTCCGGATGTGGATATAGCCTTGCATAGTATTTACGTGTGTGTGCCGTATTGTAACCTTACGTTATGTTGCCTTGTGAGAACTCGTTACCTACTTCGTAGTAAGTGAAGTCAGTTTCACGCGGTACTTGATCAAGCACAAGTTTGAGGGTATTCGCTAGCACGATAGCTTTCCACTATCGTGTGATATTGAACCAGCTATCAGGCCAACAAGAATTATCACTATTGAGCTGGCTGAACTACTTGATTTCATAACCGAAGCGAGTTAGAAGTACTAGTTAGCTGCTCGCTTCCAGTAGGACCTTGTAGACGTCGATCTATCATGTTATATATTACAGCCGCTATATGTGTTCTTTTTTTAATCTATATCACGTGTGGCTATAAGTAATTTTCAAGCCGTGAAATAAAAATTAATTAAAAATTGCCTTTCTCTGCCCGAATCGCTAAGTCATCAGCGAACTTTTTCTCCCGTTATACCAGTTTTTAAAATTTTTCTTAATTTCATTTGTGGATTTTTGAAAGTAGGTATTGAAGATCGTGGGCGACAAATCGCATCCTTGTCGTAGGACTTCTGGAAGAAATTAGGAGAGAATGAGATGATATGAGGAATTATAAAGAGATATTATGGCGAACCATCTATAGGGGGGGATGAGAAGTAGTGCCCCAGACATTTTGATGCTAGGATAAGGACTCTCCTAAAACCTAACAATCAGCTGGTGGAATGCCAAAATGAATACATGCCCTTGAATGCCTTCCTTTCACAACCTATCTTAATGGCGCTTATTGTTGAAAATGTACCATATTACTTGATAATATGAGAGGTTGGAGTGCGCTACCTCAGTCACTTGTTTTGTGTACGATATGTGTGCTTGGTGCAATAAAACTCACTCTCGTGCAGTTTCTCATGGAGACTAGTCGTTTTCTTCCTCTCCTATCCACGACATCAATACTTATGACATCAGTTTCTATTCGCCTCCCCTAATCAACTAACCTTTCCATCTCGTCTCTCCTCAGACCCACTCACCAATTCCATTTTCTCAAAGCCGGGTATCACGAGGCACTTTAATCCAATGTCTGATAAATGGGTGGATGCGCTGTGAAAATTGCGTCGTGTGAAGCGAGGACTTGCTAGAATGACTGCGCAAATGCATGAACAAAAGAAAGGAAAAGAGCCCCTGCTCTAGTTCCGTGCCAGCGTTCTCACAATTTCTGTGCATCAAACTGTGCAATTAAGTGCCTCGTGTAAAAGCAATATTAAGAAAAGGCTTCCTTTCTCAGGGAAATTCTACATCGAATGTTCCTATCACTGAACCTAAAATACGTTCCATTCAAGTACTTTATTTATTCTCACCCCATACATTTCCTAATGCACCTCTAGAGCGCTCATCATTGGCCATAATCCCTTGGCTGTCTGGGTGACTAATGATTGATTACCTGTGAGTCTGAATCAGTGGCGGATACAGAAAATACTCGGGGGGGGTGGGGGGGGGGGCGCAAGTTATCGCGACGCTTGTAGCTTTCGAACTGACTGCCTGACAGCGACTCTGCTTCCCTTATATATGTAGCTCGGTTGTTTCGAGAACATTCGGTGCCAGAATGTTCGCTTCCAGACTTTTAATGAGTGTGAACAAATACAAACAGTAGAATATTCGCGACTTTTCTCGAACAAATGCCAGACGGAATAACGTATCGAGATCGCTAGAATGAACGCGACTTTTCTCGTAGGTTAGCTATCTATGTGCCAGACAGAAACGTATAAACTACGATGACGAGGACGCGTGCTACATAAGAAAGTACAACTACTCGATAACTCGACTCAGAGTCGACTGACGAAAGACAAGAACGAATAGCATGCGGGCTGACTGGCGGGGGCGGCGCGGGCGGCCCCGCAAGGGGGGGGGGGGTGTGCGCCCCCCATATGTATACGCCACTAGTCTGAATGACTATCACCTCCCCTCCCACCTTTATTCCCATCTCCTATTTTTTTCCTCCTGTAACTATTTTTTCCGAGTAAGCGTTTAAAAGGATCTAAGATAGTGGGCATCCCTGCATCATTCCCCATCTTATCGTGGCCTGTTCCAAGTCATCTTCGGCTACCCTTAACGTTCGTGCAGACATTCCTAATAGGTCGTCTATCTCTTCAATTGTACTGCAATTCTTCAACTCATCCTCCAATTTCGTCCTATCCAGTCTATCAAACTCTCTCTCATACTCTAAGAAGCAATTTAAAACATCTTGGACATATTCTAGGCTTCTTTTTATTAGAGTCTTATTCAGTGGTGCACATCCCCCCAGGCTCAATGGATCATCTCCTCCATGTGTACAATATTTTTTCATCACCAAAATTTTATTAAATCGCGGGTTCCCCCTCCCCAATTATTTTTATGACGAATTTTGTGTTATTGCCCCCTTTTTGTGGGGCTGGGACTGGTCTTATTCTATATTTTCCACCTCTTGAAATCATAAACACTACATGTTTCAGTTTTAGAAGCCCCTTATAATTTTGTTCATGTGTTCTCTCAAGTGTTCATATATCTACTCGCCTTGGGAAATATGTCGTGTAGTATACAGGCCTTTATGAAGAGCAGTTATCTGCTCAGGATGGATGCAGTGAATGTGGAGCTTCGTAACAACTCCATGGAGAGAATACTCATACTTTTCCTTTTCACGATTTCCCACATGCACCTAGCCTAGCTCTTCGTATCTCCAGTGGTGCCAGAATCCTCTTGATTAGTTTTTTTTGGGTGCAGTATGCAAAAATATCGTCTTCTAATCCTTTGTCCCTTCCTCCTTTCTCATGTATTCGTTTCATTTTATTTTCAGATCTTCCATCAAAAGCAGGCGTCAAAGGCTCCAATTCTCCCTATGCACCGTATATCTTATCCCTTGGGATCCACGTATCGGAAATGGTAATAAAATTACCTAACACACTGTTGAATTTGCTTGGTACCGAGTGATTTGGAAAGTAAATGGTAATGATCTGTTATGTGGTGGCAATTCTTTAAGACCTGGTCCAGAGATGAGAGGAGCAGCAGACTCGTCAGTGGAAGACAAACCGTCGCCAACTGGTGGTGATATGCTGTGAGGCATTTGAAATAGCTCTGGGAAAGAGTGGACAATGCAACCAGGAGCATGCCTCCTCAAGCATTGTGGTCGATTACCATTTTCCTCCTGCTTGATTCCTGATGGAGCCTCTAGTTGTAATCTTTTTAAGACACCAGAACCTTGGAGAGGAAGGTACAGTAGCCTCTTAACAAAGGATTGAAGATGCTACACTCTTGATACCATTGTATAAGTTGGTGGGATTATGATTAGAATTTCATGGTTGGGGTTTTGGTGCTTTATATGGAATTGGTGATATATATGGAATTCTCTCGGCTGTTGCACTGGGTCAGGATGCCTGAGGCAGATGGCAGAGAGTGGCTCATCGAAACTTTGGCAATGGGAAACCTAACCCTGAGTCACACCCGAGATAACGTCCATGTGCATCCACCAGGAAATCTAACGGCCCTTCGTGAAAAGGTCATTCCATGTCAAATCACCCAGACATTTTTGAAAATGTAACCCACCGACTCGGATTTTTATGAAATATTTGTCACTATCAGCTATCACCAATTTAATGAGCCATGCAAATTATTTTCTCTCTCAATCTCATAGTTTGTCAGATATGAGGGCTCAAAGTTTGGGAAATTAGCTTAGAAGTGCCGGTAGGGGGATTCGACTTTCAGAGTACAGGGCACTAGGTAAAAATTCATTGCTCAGTAACCATTTAACATATCACCATGAAATTTTTACCTCTTGCAAATCAAAGTACATTAATTCCATAGAAATATTTTTTACCACCCTTGCATTTCTATGTTGGCCACCAAAATGTCATTAGTTGTTAGTTAAACAAGTTTTTGAAATAAAAAACATGACTTCATGTTTTCACAATTATCACCCTAAGGCAGAGTAATAAACTCATCCAATTTTTTTTAATTTCACCTAAATATGTGCTCTAATGGATTGTGAAATAAAAATGGTGGTGTTTTGACTGCCACTGTGAGTATTTCAGGTTTCACTTTTTTTTCTATTTCGGAGAGAGGGATTTTGGACAAATACTGTACACTTACTAAGGATAACAGTATGGAAATGCCTGTGATCATGTGGAAATATTTGAAATAATGGTCAGTAAATATCTAATTTTATTGAATATGCCTCTTGTTCATGCAAATATAAAAAAAAATGATACTGGCCTTGTGGTAGCCGAGGGGAAAAATGTTTCAGCAACTGTGAAATGATGCACTTTATCTAGCATTTTATATTTTTTACAAATGCCAATTGAAATAGTTTTTGAACTAATAATTATTTCTCACATTATAAAATGTGATAATTTATTTAAATTATACACTTAAATTGTATAACCTACCTATAAACTGCAGTGAAATGTGTCCGGCTGTACTGGCATTGCACAAAGTCAGCCTTATTTTCACTAAAGTAGTATGTACATCGTTTTGTTTACATTTCCAGAATTTAATGTTTTCAATTCTAGGCATGCAGAACTCCATTATTTTCTCCACAGAGTTTAAGATGTCTACTGAACATCTCTGGAGACTCTCTCGGGCCATCAAAGGTTTAACTGCGCCACCAATGCCATCACAAGGGGATTTTCCTTGGCTTTTAGCAAAAAATGTCAATGAAGCCATTAAGGAGAAGTCCTGGTTGTGGTTACAAAGGTTGAGAAAATATTTGCAGTTTTTATACTGTCCAGCTCAGCCATCACTAAAATAGTTCACTTTTTTTACTGACGGAAATTTTTCTTTAATGAACGGATATATTATCCTTTGGCATTCATATACAAAAGCTGCATCATGCTCCAAATCATCTGACAATATGCATAAGCTTGAAACAATTTCCTCTTCATTTATTAGTCTTGAGTGTAAATTACAACAGGGTGCAGAGAACAACTATCGCTTGTCCAGTGATACCCTTGTGCCTCATTTTGGATAACATATGAGTAATTTTCACTGAAGTCAAGGAGAACAATTGCCTCACGAGGACCAAGATTTTCCTTCATTTGCTTAAGATAGTTTGCCTGTGCTTTTACAATAAATGAATGGGGTGCCAGTTTTTCCAGTCTTTCAATTAAAGTTGATATATACTCATCAAATGTTACAGTGAAGTTCACCAGTTGTGATCTGTCACTAGAAACCCACTGATTGTATGATATTTCCTCTCCAGGGTCACATTCATCAAACATTTTCAGCAGAAATCTTTTCAAATTTTCATGTGATGGATTGAGTGCAGTGTCGCAGCATTCAGTCTCTATTTTCACTAGAACACTCTAAGTAACTAACCAGGTTCTGGCACGATTCCTCTATATTACAGGCATGAAGAAGTAGGTTGACATTTCGATGAATTATGCAAACACACACAGAATGGGTTCCAGGAGATCCTGCTAGTACGCACCATTTTGAACGCAGTGTGCAGAATTTTGAAAACCCAATTTTAATCCTGGGAAATTCAAATTTAAAAGGTGAATACAGTTCTTTCAAGGAAGCTAGTAATAATCTCTTCTGAACATGTACATTTTTAGAGACACTGACTGCATCTTTTTTTCCTGACATAATTCTGGAGTATTCATCACTTTCGTAGAAAGTCCTCACTAATTCTACTGTTTCATCAGTGATTGCCTTTTCTTTTCTCAATTCAGGTACATCTAATATTCCTTTGTCTCTGGAAAGTTCTCTTGCCTTGCGGGCAGTGTATTCACTGACGTGGAACTCCTCCATTACTTTCTTCCTGCTCTATGATGTAGGCACCAATGTTAACAGTTGTACATTTTCTCGGTGTGTGTTTGCAACAGAGATTTTTTCTTTCACTAAGTCTACAAGCACATCCATGTAATGGATTTTCTGCTGTAATTCCTTTGGCAGTTTTTGGTAATTTTTCTCAGGAGATAACTCTTTATCAAGAACTCTATTGACCTTTTCAAATTAGAGCAGGCTGACTACTTTTCTTTTGGCATAGGTTAATCTTCTAGTTGATGAAATACCATGGAATTTCAACGGTGACTCCCCCATCTCTTGTAGTGTCCTTTTAAGTTGCTTGGTTGTTTCTTCTTTGGATATTGCTGTTTCATAGCTTGAAACACTCCTATCACTGTCGGTATCAACTGCTTCAACATCAGAAAGCTCATTTCCAAATTTGGTCGTTCAGTCTCACCACTGGTGTGTAGCTTTTTTGTGGCAGTCAGATTCTGTTTCTTTTCCAATGCTGCACAATTCAACAATTTGCTCAGTTAGGAACATTCTGAAAACACTATTCTTTTTCCTTAATTGAAGTCCACAATGAGAAGTTTGGTCCAGCACTCAGAAAACGAATATTTTCTAATAAAATTCCACTATTCACACACATACAACACTAACTTGGATACACATGGAGCACACCTTCTCCCAGGAAGTGATGGCAGAAGACTAATAGCCCTTCCCTAGAGCCTTTTGTGATTTATAATGTCCTCACAGTGATACAATTTGATTTTTTTTCAACGTGGAAGTTGATAGGTGCAATGTAGGAAATTTTCTGTCTTTCTCTTATTACTTGGGGGGGGGGGGGGGTAGTATAACACAGATATGTGATGTGGAATGGGTGGGATTGTGTTATATTCTCAAGTTTTCCATATGCTTAAATGTATGTAACATGTCCCAGGTAAGGAAAATTGCATTCTAACCTATAAGTCACTATTAGGTACAATATTGTACATATGGTGATAGGTACAATTTACTTAATATTCTCATTCATTGGGGAGCCAGTATAACATTGACTTGCATAGTAACATTTACTCTGTCAGTCCTATCTCCGAGGATTCTGGAGGGATGTACATACTACTTGAGTGAAAATGAGGCTGACATCGTGCAACGCCAGAACAGTCAGACACATTTCACTGCAGTTTAAAGGTAGGTTATACTATTTAAAAGTATCTTCAAGGTAATATACCAGTAAAGGTAGGTTTACATAGAACCTTTTGTAATGAACTTGGATTGTATCCCATTCTACATTGAATTTCCCTCCTCAATTCTACAAAATATCTACTATCCTTCATTAGAATGAAAATTATTTAAGTGTAAAATTTAAATAAATTATCACATATTGTATAATGTGAGAAATAATTATTAGTTCTAAAACTATTTCAATTGGCATTTGTAAAAAATATAAAATTCTAGATAAAGTGCATCATTTCACAGTTGCTGAAACATTTTTCCCCTCGGCTACCACAAGCCCAGTATATATTTTTTTTAAATATTTGCATGAACTAGAGGCATATTCAATAAAATTAGATGTTAGGCCTACCATTCACTAACCATTATTTCAAATATTTCCACATGATCACAGGGATTTCCATACAGTTATCCTTAGTAAGTGTACAGTATTTGTCCAAAATCCCTCTCCAAGATAGAAAAAAAGTGAAACCTGAAATACTCACAGTGGCAGTCAAAACACCACCATTTTTATTTCACATTCTATTAGAGCACATATTTAGGTCCAATAAAAAAAAATGGATGAGTTTACTACTCTGCCTTAGTGTAAAAATTGTGAAAACAACTAACGACTAATGACATTATGGTGGCCAACATAGATATGCCAGGGTGGTAGAAAATATTTCTATGGAATTAATGTAATTTGATTTGCAAGTGGTAAAAATTTCATGGTGATATGTTAAATGGTTACTGAGCAATGAATTTTTACCTAGTGCCCTGTACTCTGAAAGTCGAATCCCCCTACCGGCACTTCTAAGCTAATTTCCCAAAATTTGAGCCCTCATATCTGACAAACTATGAGATTGAGAGAGAAAATAATGTGCATGGCTCATTAAATTGGTGATAGCTGCAAGTGACAAAAATTTCATAAAAATCCGAGTCTGTGGGTTACATGGGCTGGGTGAACTGACAATGGAATGGCCCGAAAGTCAGGCAAAATTCCTTGCAAAGTCAGAGTAATTTTGAGAGGAGAGGTCATGAAATTAGTTTATTTTACCGAAGTCTGTATATGCACTCAATATCACCTCAGGGTTTGTGTTTTTTCTTTTGAGTTATTTCGCTCAAGTCCTGACTAAATAAGTTTGTAACTGAATTTCATTTTGATGCATGTGCACAGTGCCAAGGAGATAAATTTCTCCTCCAAGTTACTTTTATGGCCTCTCCCCAAACCTCAAGCCTAAAACCTCAGTAAATACAATGACTGTGCGTCAGAAAATTATAATTTTTGCCACCTGTAAGAATTGTAGTTATCGTTTACATATGTCACTTGGGTGAAATGCCGTTAGTTGCTAGTATTCAGTAATTACTACATTCTTTGGAAATACTAATTACAAAATATAATTGCTTTAAAATCTTTTAATAGGAAGTTTTTGACATTTCTAAGTTAGAAAATCAATTTTTTAATACTGCACCATTTGCTTTATTTTTCTTCATAACGTGTTGTTTTCATATTTTTTATTCATTTAAGAGAAGACACATTTACGTGTCATTGGGAACTACAAGTTTCTGATCTGCCGAGATATTAATGCATTCCCTTGATTTTTATTGTATCATAAAGATACTTTTGTGAATATCTGAAACGTTTTGAGCAGATAGCACATTAAATGGATATTTTTTCTATGAACTGCAGAGGTATGTAGTATCATGCACTGGAGCCTCATTTGAAATAGTTAATTCATACCATGAGTAATAATTCTCCCGTCAAGTATTCAGCATCTACACAGTAAAATCTACCTCGACCAAATTTGATAAAACCTATGTTGATATATCAGGAATTCCACTGTTACTGTGTTTGGTCTTACAAAAAATATGGTAAGACATTATGAAAATATCTAAAAGCTTAATGTATGACCCTAGCTTGGGAATTACAAGCCCAACTTGTGACTGAAGTAAATGAATGTACCGTAAACATACTTAAGATTTTGTCTTTATTTTCTCTTAATTCACCAAGAACGATTGGTTTCTTTGTTGGAACGTGACTAATTTCCTGATTTTTCAGTTTGCATTTATTCTTCGAGGGCGGGTTTTAATATTAGTTATTTTTTATATTTTACTTATTTATAGGTTTTATCAGCCTTATTTTCCTTCTATGCATACTTGATTCATGTCGAGTGGAAAACAAAAATAAAGATTATCTTCCAACTTGTCCACTTTTCTACTGTTACTTTTGGTTAATTGCATTGAGGCTTTTATCTCCAGTCATTCATTTGCCTTAGAACTGCCAATCACAGTACATGGCTAGAAAGAAGATAGAGAAATGGAAAGGTAAGCTATCAGAGGAGTGTAATAATTTAATAATCCATTTAAATATATATAGATGTCTGAATTACTCAAGGGTGTCCCATTGCTACTCGTAAGCAGAGACTGCACTATGATAATATTTGGTCATTGCCGTGTTCTCTATTACTTAGGGAATTTCTTCCGGCAGCTTCTTTATTAAGGGCTTCAGTAGACTTGCAAAATGATTTCCCCTATTATCTCTCTACTGACACTTTAACAATGAAATTGTTTGGATCTCTTTTGCATTTTCTTGGTATGGTGAGGTAGTGTATTGTATTTTATCCATTTTTTATTATCCTGCTGCCGGACTGTTCATCCGCTTGTGACAGGAAACTAACAATATAAATGAATAATTAAATAAAAACAATTTTTTAATATATCACGTTTTAAAACAGACTAAAAAGTATAAAATAATTTTCCGTGGGCCCTTCTAAATTTTTGAGGGTGAATTTTTAGTGGCTATGGAGACAGTTGTAAGACGTTAAGAGAAAAACATGGGGCGCAGGCAGTAGATAATCCAGATGAATTCACAACCAATTTCAGTGGATTGCAAATGGTATTATGTAATTGTGGGAGTTTGCTCAACAATACCTGGGGGCCTATTATGTAACTCATTACTCGTTACGAATGGCCGCCATAGCTCCTTTGGCTAATACATAACCGAAAATAACTCCAATCAGAGTTTTGAATTGGATTCATACCTGCCCTAGACCCACCCTTATAACTCCAATTGGAGTAATTTTCAGGTTTGTAATAGCCAAAGGAGCTATGGCGGCCATTATAACTCCTTACTCTCCGCAACTCTGGAGTTACATAATAGGCCCCCTGGTCCCTTTACTCCCTAATTGTCATGGGTTGCCTGCACCCCACGTTTTTCTCTTCCAAGTCTTACAAATATCTTCATAGCCACTAAAAATTCTCCCTCAAAAATTTAAAAGGGCCCAGGGAAAATTATTTTATGCTTTTTAGTCAGTTTTAAAAACGTGATATAGTGAAAAGTTGTTTTTATTTAATTATTTTCTACTTCTTAGTCTTATGCCCGGATGAAATTTTCCAATCGATTTTATACATCTTGATGAGACTCGGACAGGGACACATTAGAAATCCCCGATGTATTTCAAATTCTGTAACGGCAATTTATTATCGTAAAATATAGCAAATGATGCATTGGCATCCAGTTCCGACCCAGGTAGCATTCCAATGTCGGTCTGATGTTGTGCCAACATTGGCATATGTCGGCTGTAGGTCGACCCGACATCGTAATGATAACGTTTGGCTGAGCTACAGCCGACATTACCAGCCCCTCGAGCGACGGTTAAGTTCCTAGCCTTTCCAAGCACATCAGGAAATTTGTTAATTTATTGTTATAACTTGTAGCTAATATTGCATTGTCATCCACTTCTGAGCTATGGTTGAAATTTCAAGACCAGCTGATCGGGAAGTTAGTTTAAACTCAGTTGCAATATTCCATCTTGACAGACAGACAGTAAACCGAACTAATAAAAAAGCATGACATTTTTAATTAATTGTTATAGCATGTAGCTAACATTGCATTGTCGTCCACTTCTAAGCTATGGTTAAAATTACAAGCCTCCGCTTGTACATCAGGAAATATGTTCAATAATTAATTGTTAATTTATTAACAAGCAATTAATAAATTAATTGTTATAATAGATAGTTAACATTGCATTGTAATCCAGCACAGCAATGGTTAAAATTTAGACTCTCTAGCTGATCGGGAAGTTAGTTAAAACTCGGTTGCAATATTCCACCCGGACAGACATATGAATGAAACCGAACTAATAAAAACTTGATAATTAAAATGAGGTGGATACATAGTGGACGAATTTTGATTCCCAGAGACTTGACGAATATGATTGCTATTAAAAATTAAATTTTTCGGCCATAATGGTCTGTTAATGCTGTAAATCATAATTAGAAATAAAAACTGGAGAAATATTGTATTCAATTATGGAACTAACTTTCAACTTGATCCTGAAAAAGATACTTCCCTGCTACTTCTTCGCGAGTGGCCTACGTCACGGAATTACGAAATGGATGAAGCATTGATTTGGATTCTATATCGCCATTGTGAAATGTTATAACTTATAAAGCGTGGTGTGCATTAATGTATAATAATCCATTAAAATATGATTGATTTTCGCGTTGTGTACGAACTGATTAAATAAAAAATATTAAGGAAAAATTGTGTTACTTCATTCACGGCTGGGTTGGTGTGTCCGAGGGAGAACGCTGTAATGTGAGAGATCAACTGTCTTTGGCTTTCCGTGTCACGAAGGAAGAAGAGAATTGAAACAAGTTCTCGCTGGTTGTAATGTAACTATTCACTCAGTATGTAGCATTTGAAAAAGACTTCTTAACACTTATAAGATTATATTTGGATAATCACGGAGGCACAAGAATAGCATAATTCTGCAAAGACCTCAGTAATCAGACTAAATCGAATGGAACTATGACAGTGTTTTGTTTATATCTTTCAACTGTCGGAAGCGATTCTAAAAAAGGGTCATTAAAATCGGAAAATCAAATTTCCCGCGTTCGTCATCAGGTTAGCCTACTTTTTATAAAGACTTCGCGAAAAGTTAAGGCACTCGCCATCTGTTGGTCAAGTTTTAAACTAGCAGTCTCTAGGAAGTGCTTAATGCGAATTATTAAATGTGGACGCCATCTATTGATCGAATTTTGAACTAGGGTTCTCCCCAAAATTCCCCCCTCCCCTGCATTTTTATAATAAATGCATTTCCAGGTTTTAATATAGTGTTCAGTACAACATGGGACGTCCAGAAAACCTTTAATTGTTGACTATTTTTTGTAAAAATGCCGATTTTTTCCGGGCGCCCGGCCGGCCCGCCGGGAAAAAAATCGGCATTTGAACAAAAAATGTTCAACTAATTAAGGTTTTCTGGACGTCTCACGTCGTCCTGAACGTATTGTAAAAACCCCAGGAGAATTTTTTATAAAAATTGCTAATTTAAAAAAAAATCAAGAAATTTAAAAAAATTGCCGGCAAAAGGATTCGATGTAACAGTCGTTATATTCTCACCAACTGCTCCCGCCTCTTATCCCCCAGGCTACCGGGGTTCTTGTTGAAAGACGACTCAAAACATGTACTTAAATTCAAAAATTGGGAACTTAATCATTTTTCTGAAAATTTTGGTCGAAGCGAGACCCGAGGTTCTCGAGGCCAGGCAACCCCTTGGTAATCCTTCTCTCTCTGTGAGGGAGGCTCTGGACTTAGAATAATTTTGTGCTCCGGCGATTTCGCGAATCGTTTGCTTAGCAATGACAGCCAGATGAGGCGCTCTTCTTTCTGAAGAGACACCGATGTCGTGGCCGGACGCTTGGAACGTTTAATGGCTGCCAAGGCGGGTGGACTGGCCGCGAAGGAGACCCATTTAACTGATTTAACCACGAGACGTATGGCGCATTAATAAAAATGGAGCCATACCACGGTGAAGGTTGAATTTCATTTCTTTTATTTCAGAACCAGACTTTGCGAGATACAGCCTCCGACCAAGGTTTAGGGAAGTATTACTAATCGGCAAACTTGGTGGCACTCGACGGTAGTCCCCTTGTCCCTCCGCTCTCAATTTCCTCTCTGCTCTAAGGCCCGGCTGTTTAAGGAATCATCGCAGAACTTGGTGGCACACGCCAAATTTTACCATTCATTTTTCCAGCATACTGACCATCTGTAGAATATCATGATTTTGTTGGTGGTAGTTCAAAGATATGTTTTATGTCGTTATTGGAAATTTTTAAAAGGAGTCATGTGAAGTTTATTTTCCAAAATCTATCTTTGAATTAATGTAAAGTACAGGAGAATGCACAGTGCAACCAAAGAATGTACATAATTTTATGAATATTAATTGGTCAATTGCCCTCAGAAACATGAATCATAATTTAAAAGGGAATTATCACTAATATTGAAATTAGCCAAAATTTAGATATCTGCATTCTTTTCGCTCTTCACTATTAGTAAAACAATGAGGAAAAACTACATTACCCAGGTGTAAATGAAAATTTACAGATTTATTTTAAGCTCATTTTTAATGGTTGAAGATAACATTTATACATTGAGTAAGGAGTCCCAGAAGGATCCCGGTTAGTTCTTCACAATTGAATATTTTTATTCATATTTTGAGACATCCAAGATTTGGGTAAGCCAGTTGCCCGAATGCTATGCCCTCCAGCATAAGTGAGCAGCTGCTGTCCAGCAATCACAGGAATCACCCTTGGTGCTAATTTGCTTGGATTCCAGTCTTCACTGACTTGCTCCATTTTTCCTTTTCCTAAAAGAGATTTGGGAAAATCTGATATAAAAATCAAATGAAAATGCATTTGTTAGTGTGTCAAGAAATAAATATCCTCTTAACTAGGAATTTATGGGATGACAATGCTACTATCCAATTTCACTCAGTTAATATAATGAATTTCATAAACAGATGCTGAACAGAATACTTTGAGTACACATCAAGTAGTTCCTGAACAGTTTATATAATTAGTTCATGAACAGCTGCTAACAGATCAGGCCGATAGGTTCACCCAAACATCCACCACTCCTGCTACACAATTTACACAAAAAAGTTTAAGCAGCCATTCAACAGGGCTTCACACCCTTCCAAAATGCCCTCAATTAAGTACTTAGGACAAACGAAATTAGTACAAATTCAATGATAAACCTAATATAATGAATCTATATAGGTACCTACATATAAAGTTCTTCCTACATACTGACAACTACTCACCAGGTGGAAGATATGGCAACTACAAGAAACTAAGGGAAGATCCAGGTAGGAAAAACCCAACAATTATGCATCATTGACCTTTGGTAGTTGGGGAAAGGAGGAGTAAAGACAAATGAAAGGGGAGAATATGGCCCATACACAGGAAATTTCTGTGGTTAGAAGATAGTGGAATTTTGCAGGAAAAATAAATTAATATATAATGGCGAGCATAATATATAATAAAAATGGTTATGACATCAGCAGAGGCAAAGGCAACCATGGAAAAGGCTGGGAGAGAAAGTTAAGCATAAAATAGATTATAATATGTTCAGGCAGAAGTTAGGCAAGATTCAAAATTTAACCCATCTGGTTAAGAGAAGATATATAGATTCTGACCATAATCTAAGTCATACTTATGAAATATGATGTTCGATTAAAAATTCCAAGTAAAAATAAAGTGGGACAAGATAGCTGTAATCTTTATCATATGGATTAAAATTCCTTCAGCAGGCACTGCCAGCCAGATTTTAAAAAAATGCATAGCAACATGAAATTATAATATCAAGTAGCTAAGATTTTAGGAGGAGGACTGGAAGGAGACATTAGGAGGAGAACTGAGCTAGCAAATAAGGCATTTAACAGTGGGAGGATATTAATAATTGATACCTTGAGTTAAAATGTGAAGAAAAGAATCAAAAAATATAATGAAGTGTAGCATTGCAAGGAGCAATAAAATGAACTCTTGGGAAAGAGGAGATTAGGCTGCAGACTTTCAAATACGTATGTGCAAAGTACAAAATGATATGGAGAGGGGGATGGAGCAGGTGTGGTGGACAGAAAGGAAGACAAACGAGTAAGTGCTCGGCATGGTGAGTGAGGAAAGGAAACTGCTGGAAGAAATTAGGAGGCAGAGCAGGTGGTTTGAACAGGTAATGACGGGATAGGGGGTGCTGAAGGCCACAACACTTGAGCAAGCCGTGAAACCCTCTAACAATTAGTTTAACCATTACCTACAGCAACTGAATTTTACAAAAATCATCATGTTAATATAGGTATAGGCCACATGGATGCATTAGCCACATTTTCTGAAACTATATTTAGTTCAGGGAATCCACTCACCACTCAAGAAATGTAGGCAATAAGCCTGGCATTTGGAACCTGAAGAAAAGAAAAACTATTGCTGTAAATGTCAAAGCACCATACTTTGCAAGGAGCAAAGTAAGAGGGAAAATCTTTCCACAAAAAAATGCATGCAATCATTCAGACAAGAAAGCAATGTGATTTTTTTGCAAAGAAAGATTTTTCTGTACACCGTTGTTCCTCACTGCATTGGGTGCTTAAACTTGACAACTATTGGGGTTTTTCATTACTTTTTGCCACAATACAGCTGTAGAACTGAGATCAAATTAAGGAAGGGCTCTCTTGAATCATTATTTGTTAGCCACCTTACAAATTACAAAATATTCCACTTTCCAATTACACTGGGATCAACTATTGATGACTTAATAAGATGTGGTTGGCTACAAATGAAGACAATAATTACTGCTATTATATTCCTTTAGTATGTAATGTAACCCAGTGTAAAAAAAGGGCACCATGTACACACGAATATGGTAAGGAGAGCTGGCATCACTGCTAAATTTCTCAGCCATCTAAGATAATTTTCATATTTGACTCTTAAGAATTATCATTAACTGTACTTGCTTCAGAAATTAGAATGAATTCAGATTTGGAATATGACAGTGGCTCAAAATTAAAGATTTAAAAATTAATTGTCAAGTGACCTTTCCCTGAATAGCAACTTCCATCAACCTTAAGTTTGGTTTATACTTTGAAACAATTTCTCACTTTGGACATTTTGAACTTTTTTTTCTCTTACCAACAAGTGTTTGGTTTATGTATTCAATGATACATAGGCACATTGACAGCTCCCACTAAAATGTTGCAGAGTGCCAAAATGCATCAATAAGGGGGTGCAGAAGGCAGCCCTAGCCCAAAGAAATGGAACAGTGGTTCTAGCAACAGCTGAAAAACAAAACCAATTCAAGAGTTTCAAAATAAATTTAAAATTTAAGGATTGTTTTAAGGCTTCAAAAATTGTGTGTGAGAGGAAAGACTTCAAAAAAAGTCAGAGGAAAGGAGGTTTGAGGGAGAAATTCAAAGGAGTGCTCAGAAGTGACTGGAGGAAGTGTGGACCTGGGATAAAACAACATGCCGAAGAGGGTGAAAGAGCAACCAAAGTTGGGTAAGCTTGGGAGAGGGATGAGAAGAATCATGAGTTCCGATGATATCAAAGGGGACCAAAGATATTAAGTTTTGAATAGGGATTACATAAAGTAATATCTTTACATAGAAAATGTTACAGAACGATCCCTACGGCAATGGAAATAAATGGCAAGCCGAGAAGACTTAGTTTGGTAGAAAACCAGCGATCTTAATTTTAACAAGCCTAAGAGATCCTTGATACAGAGAAATCGCTTAGGGCTCCGTGTGAATGATAAATAGGTACCTCTCGAGGTAATTGAGGGATTACAGATCTTAGTCTGTCCAAGATATTAGCGCAGTTGACACTTATAAATGTAACCAAACAGTAAACATGTTCAATGCCCTCTGGGGAAGTTAATTACATGACTGAAGAATCCAAGATGTTGACTTTTGCTTTATCATATGATCATGAATCAAGTATTTACTTTTCATTACATTCTAATCCAAATCAGTATAAATCATCAAATTGTAGTATTATAAATATTGTTTGGTGTTGTTGTTATCTATTAGTCATATTTTTGCAGCTGCTTAATTTTTATTTCACAGTACACATTGGTGGAACTGGGATTTTAACTAGTCTCTGCTAATTTCCATAAAAGTTTTCACTATCTAGTTTGAAGAGTTTTCTAAATGTTTTATCATGAAATGATTGTCATTTGACAGAATAAAATGGCATTGAAAAAATTCATTGAAAATAGCGTCGTAGCTACTCATCCATGATGGCATCGAGACTACGTCATGTCTGTATTATATATATGCATTTGCATGCTGGTACCCTATTGGTCGTAGGTTTGAATGCTCAACTGAGCTATTATCTTGGAAGGACTTTATAGATGAAGTGGGAGATAGTCACAAAGGTCTCGAGAATCTCTGAAGGCAAGCTGGGCAAGAGATGGTCCTAAATACCTTCAGAAATAGCAGAACACAAATTGAACGAAATATTAATACACAAAACTACTCGTATATCACACTGGCACAATGGACCAATAGGTCGAAGTGCCTCGTGGACTCCTTGGGAGTAACCCCACCAAATGTTACACAAATACCATACGCCAAAACCAACCACCAGCGAAAAAAAAATTGAAGTAAAATTGCTACTTTTGGTCAACTGAATATCAGCGATACAATCCATTTTAACTTCATAGGTTAATAAATCAAAACCAATATGGTCACATTGCATTCCATGATAGCACTTTCCCCAGCAACTAACTCCTGCAGACAGTTCCTGATGGTGGGTAAGACCACGACTGAACAGCAGCGAAACCTCAGAAACCCCTGAAAGTACATAAATTATGATCAGCAGGATGCACTAAATACCTACGCCTTACCTTCAAAATAATTTTCAGTTCCCAGTTACAGTTCTCCCTGGAGTTGGAATTAGAAATCATTCTTGATTGCCTTTTTTTGTAAGATGAATAAATCTTTTGTAGCAGGAGAATGCCCCCAGAGCTTAATACCATAAACTAGATGGCAATGAAAAAAGGTAAAATATATACAGAGGAAACCATCAAGGAAAATCAGAATATCTCTGAGGGGGCTTAACAAGACTATCAGACCTGGGCCTAACAGTCTTGAGGTGTGGTAATTGTATCTTGTTCCTCACTCTGACCTTCCCATATGCTATCATTGCTCCTTTCCCACAGTGCCTTAGGAATTGGGGATTCAACCAAATATGCAGTAGGTATTAGGCATCCAAAGAGAATTTTGGAAAATATTACCCATATGCCCCCCACAAAGATTGCGATTTTTACGACTGACTGTTCCTGCCACAGTCTTAAGACAACATGACTAGGGTATCCATAACAGCTTTTATTTCAGCTGCTTGATTTTTCAGAGTTTTTTTAAATGAACATCATCCCCAACCTTTCATGCTGCCAATTCTTTTGTTCTCCTACTTGCATACATCTCTTCATACACATGTGTTGAACTAGCCTTTTGTAATCTTTAAATTGACAATTGATGGCTGCAAACGCTTTACATAAAATTGCATGATTAAACGTTAATGGATGGCCCAAAAATGTTGACAATGACTTGACACAGTGGTTGCAAAGTTTTTACAGAAATTGAAATTAAATCTTAAGTGATGCTCCATAAATTTCGATGATGAAGGCAGTTTAGTTAGGTATAGTAGTAGCTCTATGATGGAGAGAAGCAAGAAGGGGATATGCACTTTCTTCTCGACCCAAGGTAGAATGTTTTAATGATAGTAATGTTTATTCTTTTAAAATTAAACACTAAAATATTTTTAATTATGTTCTTTAACCACTAAAAAAATAGGAATTAACTGAAATTTATTCCCTTTGAGATGAGGATTTATGATAACTATTGGTTCATGAAGATCATAGCCTCGAGACTTGCCCAAAATTTATAAAGACTAAACTTTACTTTTGCAGGTTTCACTTTGTAGAAGTTATGAATGTATTATTTTTATGTGAAATACCTTCTTCATAATTTTCTACAATCTTTTAATAGCACGATGCATTATTGATTACTAAATTAGATTGTAGGAAAGTACTAAGGAAGACTTAATAAATTATGAATATGAACCTTTAAATACACTAGTCAAATTTTGCACAAGTTTATTTTCATTTACTATGGACAAATTCATTTGAATCAATGAACCCCTGATGACCTTTGACAGCCTTTGGTAACATTTATATTTTTATGCAAAGCAGCAGGAACAATTATTCTAGAACTTCTAAAACCCAAGCTCCCAGCAATGTGTATTTCTGACTGCATATTCCCATTAAATTAACCACATGCTTTCACTTAATTACTCTAACATGACATCTTCACATTCATACTTTTTATAACTGAATGCTGGATGATAACATTTTTACCATCAATGAAATCTTTTTGCTTCTCTCCTCAGACATGGAAAAATTGGTGAATGACAAATGAATATGAACTTCAGTTTCATGTTTTAAGTCTGTGACTTCAGTGTCAGGAAGAGCTCTAGAAAGTGCATCAACATTATACTTGCATATTTTCTCCCATGAACATAACTAACTTTAAATGATAGGACTAGAGAGCTAACATACTTCTTTGTATACAAACCGGAACTTCTGCGAATGGCTTTCAAAATAAATTTACTTAAGGTCAATGATCTGTTATCACATTGACCACATGTACGTAGACAAATTGATAAAACTTTTGACAAAAAAAAACAAAATAGAGAGTTACTTAACTGGGCATGCTGCTGCAGGCTTTCCATTAGACCAGCGGTTCCCAAACTGGGGGTCGCGGGCCATTCGGAAAGGGGTCGCGAGATGAGGATTATAATTACTTTAAAAACAATATCATTTGAATGTACACATTGTTTGTTATTTTTAGGGGGTCGCGGCTAAAACGTATGGGCTAAAATGGGTCGCGGAAAGAAAAAGTTTGGGAACCGCTGCATTAGACTAAGGTACCTGGACATGAAGGCATTACTGAAAATGAAATGACAGATCAGCTAGGAAAAAGAGAAGTTCAAAGTTATCCCTTTGGTACAGAGCCAATGGTGAGCAATATACCTTTAATCGTGCAGTCTGAGATAAAGTGGTGGGCTACAGCTAAGCAACTTACTAGTATTGCTAGTTTTTCAAGGAGATTAATTGATGGACCAAAATTTGGTTATGTAAAAAACCTCTGATCATTAAATAAAGCAAATTAATTAATCTTAAAAACAATAATGGAACTGTTAACCGTCAAATACTTAGCAAAGAATCATCTACACACAGAAGGAATTGAAGATCGTAGGTAGTGCGAAGAGGATGAAAAACCCCCATCCCATAAATACGTTGGAGAGGAGAGGACCAGCTGAGAAATCTAAAGGAACAGCTGAGGAGCTGTGGACAGCCGGAGAGCAGCCAAGGAGTAGAGAGCAGCCGGAGGACATTCAGGAGTATGAAGCAGATGGAGCACAGCTAAGGCAGGGGGACGAAGGAACAGTGGGCGAGGAAGAGCGAGTAGCCGGAGAACAGCTGAGCCGAAGGGACAACGGAGAGGGGAGGAGCTGGCTAGAAGCAGAAACAAGCAGAAGAAAAACTTTTTTTTTATTTTCTAACAAAACATTGAAAACATTAAAATAAGACAAAAAGATTAAAACGAGTATAAGAGGGGTAAATTTAAAGGAACCCTCAAATGTAAACATTTTATTTGAGAAAATAAATTGGGAGCGTTCTTCTCCCCTTACAACTACTACTATATGAATGTCTATCAACCACTACACCTCTGGAATCGGTACCAGAGTATGGCCATTGCAGGACCAAACGACATGGTAAGTACCCATTGGAGACTTTCTAGGCTTCGGGAAGGCTAAGGGTCGCCATGGTTAAAACTCAATAAGGTAAATGGCACAATGGACCCACTAGATGTCTAAGCTTCTAAATGCCCAGGTAAGGAAATACCTTGGTACGCACCTCCCACGCAAATCAAAGGACATTGGATTTCCCTATGGAAAGCATATAGGTATAGCCACAAGCATAGCTGTAGGCCTCCAGAGATAAAAACTCAAAATGGATGGCACAATGGTCCAGAAGGTCTACGTGCCTTGATAGGGCAGGCTAAGACAAAATTTTACCCGGGCGAGAGAGTATTCCGGCACCTCTCCTCCCCGCTTATCAAACCCATTCACCAATTAAACGTTGTAGTAAAAATATTTTTTCACCATCTTTGCGGCGCCCCGGACAGTCGTCAGGGCCTTAAGCCGGGTCTTAGCCTTGGGACCCAGATGAGGGAACTCCACCAGCACTAACTTTCGATTGAATAAATTTTCACATGTGCACAAGCTACCCTTTTGCTCTGAGTTCAGTTTGCAGATACTAACAATAAGTTGAACACATGAGATGGATGAAACAAAATGCCACATTGACCGCTAGAAAAAATGTAATTTATTATACACATTATACTTGTTTTTGGCACAAAAACTTGTAAAAAATAAGTAGTAATATCTGCCACACACACTCATGCATCCACTATAAAAAGATTTCAGGAGAGATGGTCGCATAAGGGCGTCATGACGAAAAGTGCGTCATAATTATAATTTGGTGTAAGGGGGGATTTCAGGAAATTTGGGGGAGAGGTAAAAAATACTGTATACGGGGACACAAATATAAATTGAGCCTAGGGGGTGGGCAACACCGACCCACACGTCCAAATTATTATTTTTTAAGTTGCTAAGGTAATCTGCCGGTTAACTTTAAACTCGCTAATAGCTCAACGACCGTTTATTTTATTAAGTTGAGCCTGAAGTTCTCCGCAGAAACTGCAAAACTACCTATGTCACTCGAATCACTAGTCAATTAACTAAAAATAACTTAACGTTCAAAACCTGTTTTTCTGGGTTTCTATGATGGATAACTTGAATAATATACCACTCGCCACTTACACAACGCAATTATGCAATCATTTGTTCGCAGTAAAGGAGAAGTGAACGGGAGTCAAAAGAATAGTGCAAACATCAATCACTCGTTGAAAATCACGTCAAACCTCTTAAACTGCTACAAAATTTTTTATTCCAATGTTTTCCAGGAACGACACTATACATATAATCATCGTAACCCAATTATTGAGTTTGATCACTGAAACACGGGAGGTATTTCTGGTCAGGGGATAGACGTAAGCGTGGCCAACTAAATCGCATTTGACATCTAATCGCAAACAGCTAACGCATTGAATTAGTGCAATCCATTAGAGAGGCAGGTAATTGTCATTTATAGGTCATAATGTCCACTCACAACTTACTCATTAAAAACTGAGTCCCTGGTCATCACCTGCTGTCGGGACACTTCGTCCATGGGAAGTCCATTTCCATCAGTCAAGTCATCACTGTGGGAAATCCCTAGATGTGACACCTCCAGCTGACGACGTTCGCGAATGCAAGCAGGCGGGCGACGACGAGAGTGAAAAGGAGGGGAGGGGGGCTGACTCGAAGGAGGGGCGCGGGAGGGGGAGGGAGAGCAAAGAGAATCCTCAAAACGCCACGATGCGTAAGATCCAAAGTAATTTGGGACTTGAGTTTTTTTTGAGGGTTTGGAGTGAGGTTGCGAAAGACCCCCAAGCCATATCTCGTCACCGTAAATATTTCATATTAGGCTTGTGCGATGACCGATTTTGGTCATCGATTTTCGATGAAAAAATTTCATCGAAATGTTTCGATGACGATGGCTGTCATCGATCATCGATTCATCGATTCATCGATGATCGATGAATTTCGATGATCGATGAATTTCGATGATCGATGAATTTCGGTGATCGATGAATTTCGATGATCGATGAATTTCGATGATCGATGAATTTCGATGATCGATGAATTTCGATGATCGATGAATGCCAATGATCGATGAATGTCGATGATCGATGAATGCCGATTATCGATGAATTACGATGATCGATGACTCTCGATGAACTGTGCAGTAGTGATGAGCGATATATCGCTGTGATTGAATCACCGATACTGAAAAGTAGCAATCACAGCCTGTGACTAAATAATCGAAATCACTGTGACTGTGAATTCGGTGAATTTAGCCGATTTAGCTCAGGCTGCTACCGCTGCTACCAACTGCACCAGTGCAACCAACGAATACAATGCTACCACTGCTACTGCGTATTAACTGTGATTGAACGTGATCGCTACTTCTGTATCGTCTACCACAAACTTGACGAAAAACATGAATTCCAAACATCCCACTGTGGCCCTGCCATCGTCCTCAAGGAGCAATAGCTGGGGTGTTTATACTTTATATATACATTTGAGATAAGGCGTTCAAATGAATGGAAAAAAAGAAGAAAAATTAGTGATATATGGAACTGTACGTGAAGCATAATTACATGTTCGTGACATACTCGTATAATAATACGTAACTTGACTCGTATAATCTACCGTAAACATTGATTTGAAATGTGGAATAATTCTGAAATCATTTGACGGGGTAGTTGACTAAAATGTTCTGATTGATTTCCATCATGCATCTATTTAAAACAATTTGCATCTCATTTGAGATACTTTCCATTTATTTTTCCTAATATCTACTGTATTTAAATTGTCCTATTCTCCGTGAGTCGAAGTACCTAGATATTGCTAAATTTCAATATGCTTATTGCAGAATGTTACACTATCCTGTGAAGACGATCCACCGGCAGAAGATGACGGAGATTGTGTAACTTCGATGGATAGAGCTACTCCATCAACAAGTAATGATGGTAATGATAGCTCCCTTCAAATTCCAGCCGTCGTCCCACGTCCGTCTTCTTCGACCACAGTTCAGCGCCAATTAACAATTCCTTCTTTTGGTTCCTAAATGCTCTCTTTCAAAAAAAAGCAGTACATTGAACAGAAGCTACTTGGATTATTCATAATTGATTTGCAGCCATTCAGTATTGTGGAAGATGTTGGGTTTAAAGAATTAATGGAAGTGGCGTTGCCGAATTATGAAATTCCTGGTAGGCATCGCATTTCGAACACCAAGATCCCTGCCATGTATGAGGAATGCGAATTTTGCGTAAGCCAATTACTCAAGGCAGCCTAAAGTGTGTGTAACCACAGACTGTCGGTCATCCTCAAGAAGAAATAGGGTGATGATAAAGTGAACGCCATTCACTTTTTAAATGCGAATTCCAAATACATGGAAAAAGAGTGACATTGGCGTTTGGCATGTTTTCTTCCTTAATTGTTTGTTTAATTCTTTATTACTTTGTGATATTACGTAAGAAACGTAAATCTTCTAGCCTCAAACCAAAAGTAACATTTATTTATATTCCAAAGTTTTGTGTAATTACCTACTTAAAATTTTTATTTTTTGCCAGTAGAGCCTCTATGTGTAAATGTTAAATTGTTTATACAGTTTGAGGCATTTCTTGAAAACTAATGTGAAATAAGTTTATCATTATATAATTTCATTTCAAGTTACCATTTAAGGAGAAGGGTTGCATTTCTCAGCAATATATATACGTATAGGTATATATCTCCAAAAGTTTATAATAAACAGTATTTTGTTATCACTTGATCGAAGAGTCTCTCTTTTATTGTTCAGTTGAACTACTGGAATGCTGACGTACCGACATGGCCAGCCCCCTAATATGCGATTGCGATTGTCATTTCCATGCCGTGTCAATTCTAAAATGTGATCGCAATTACATTTTATAATCACAGTTATTGTAACGAAACAGTCACATTTAAGGCGGTGACAATAAAGTCACAGTTAAGGCCATCCCTACTGTGCAGATGTCTCGGTTGGCAGTTTGGTGTGGCTATTAAGGGAAGATTGAATTGGGTCAACCGTAATTGAGTAAAACAAGGCTATTTATGAAAGAGAGAAACAATCTCCAAGTTACAATTTTAGCAACAACTCTTTATTGTGGTATAAAACAATTCTTATTTCCGCATTTTCGTTGGTGAGTAGATGTAGGGCGTCCAACACAACGTTTCCTGTATCGCTGAAGAACCGCTCTGATGCTGTTGAAGTGGCAGGAATACAGAGGTATTTCTTCGCGTACTTCTGAAGGCGGGGATATACATCCTTCCTGTCCCTATACCAATGTAGGACGTCCAAAGATTTGGATAGAGCTGGAACATCCTCGTACTTGTGGAACTCCGCCAGGAAGGGGTCGTCAGCAGAGGTAGCGTTTCTCGTGTCAGCAGCACGAACAACACCATCACTGGTGCGGCGCCTCTTCGCAAATAGCCCGTCTAAAGATTTCCGCGCTTCAGCCTGTGCTCCTTCGCCTTGGATTTGGCGGAAAACATGACCGCGATTTTCCTAGCCGGGATCAACTGAATGAAGCGTAAGGAGACTGACACTGGGAAACAAGCTACAACACGTCTAGACTGGACCACAGTTTCGACACTCAATGTTATAAAACGGCGACATTCTAGTAGCAGACGACAACATCGAGGCCAAGTGGTGGAGCGCCAAGGTGCTCATGGGCAGAAACTCCGTCCCCTCACCTACCTTCCCCGAGATATCGTCTGCTAGAGTCGACGTACTCCAATCCCTGTGCGGCCCACGTGGGCTGGATCTCAACGCCGCCGGCTTTTTTCAGTAAGTAAGCGTTGCGCAATAGAACAAGGAAGGTGCCGGGGAGGGGGAGACAAAGGAGGAAACGTCATAGCGGTCACCGGCGGCGGCACGGGACGGACGGGCGACAGAAAACCTATAATTTTCATCGTCCCATCGATCTTCCTTATCGATGATTCTCATCGACTCATCGACATCGATGAGTCTCATCGACTCATCGACATCGATGAGTCTCATCGACTCATCGACATCGATGATTCTCATCGACTCATCGACATCGATGATTCATCGACTCATCGACATCGATGATTCATCGACTCATCGACATCGATGATTCATCGACTCATCGACATCGATGATTCATCGACTCATCGACATCGATGATTCTCATCGACTCATCGACATCGATGGTCGATGACATTCATCGTCATCGATTACAGTCATCGCACCGCGATGACTAAAATCATCGTCGATGACTTCGATTAATCGACTCATCGCACAAGCCTATTTCATATGATGAGACACAGGGTAAAATGGCGTCCGTCACTGTCTTCATTCGATCAACCCCGAAGGGCACATGGGCGCCCATACAATATTTTCCAATGGGGGGCCAAGACAATGGTATAATAGGGGGGGTCCGAGGAGCCCTCTCCCAGATATTTTAGTAAATTTGAGGTCACAGGAGTACATTTTTGGAACATCTAAGGTGAATGACAATTTCCTACATTTGAAACATAAATTTTAATTTAATTCTGCAAAAACAATATATAAATTAAATTTTCCCTTCCCTTATTTATTTTTCCCGGGAGGCTAGGGGAGGGGGGGGGGGTGCTCCCCCTGCCCCCGTGTATGGGCGCCCATGGCTTCGTGAACCCACATATGCTTTCTAGAAATGACGTGAAACCTGAATGGAATGAAATTTGATACCTGATGATGACGTGCGACGTCGAAACCTAGGTCGTTCTCCTAATAAATATTTGTGGAATTAAAAAGTTACTGCTTCTCATTCACTCGCATTTTCAATTTATATTTAGATTAATTTGCAAACATGTTGGGTTTGTAAGTTTAATATTCGCGTTTTTGTCATTGAGTTTGGAAGTTTAACCATCGCGTTTCTGTCATTCGGTTTGCAAGTTTAATAATAGCGTTTTTGTCATAGTTATCATTTTAGCATAGCATTATTTTGGGTGTATAATGGAAGTTGAATACAAAAGGAACGACATTCTTAGAAAACCGACGAATATATTCACCTTCCCGGAGATATTCAACAGGATTTTCCATGACTCAAAGGCCGTAACGGTGCGATTTTTTTGCTCAAACGAAGATATGAAACTGAACGAAATTGTGTGTTTGTCTGAATTAAATTAGCACAGGTTCTATTTTCCGTTTTGTCATTCATACAATCGCACAAGCGTTCGCACAATTTGCAGTTTTACACGGTACTATTTCCTGATACAATCGTTCACGCAATTATAGATTATGCAAATAAATTAAATTTACCGTGTAAAACGCCCTATGTATCTCCGGTGATGGCTTCTCACAAGCATTTTCATTTCACAACCCAGTCGACAAGGATTTCAAGATCGATTACAACAAGCGCATCCATTTTTGTTTATCTCTAAAGATCACTTTAGCATCTGAAGTGAGCTCCGGCGAGCACTATAGGATAAAGTGACACTTTAGCGTTATTTCGCGTAGTGACGTCTATGAAACGCATGAAGAACACTTTGGCCCATCTAAAGTATACTTAAGCCTAAAGTGTCAACTATGAATCGGACCCTTTACACATGGAAGTTACTTCCATGACAGTAGCCTTGCAAGTCGCTTATGGAAATTCGTTTCCCATGTTAGTCTCCATAAGGGCGGAGGTGCGCTGTTGCCAAATGCAGCATGAAAATTAATATTGCACTCTGCACTGTATCAAAATGTGCCATAAAGCATAAAGAGATGTTTCATTTAGTGGTGTCAATAGTTTTTCGACACAGTATATAAAAACGTTTATAAAAATATTTCCTTAAACTTCCGCTAGAAACACGGTTCTTTTCAATTTATTTTCTTCACTCAATTGTCGGCAAACCGTTCCTCATGCTGGATTAAACTTTTACATAAAGGTTCCTAATACTATTTTCTTCGTAACAGTGCACATGTTTTTTTGCGGTTAATTGAGCTAAAATGTTATACTGATGTAAATATCTTAAGGACAAAAAATTGAATTTTTGTAAGGTAAAAAATAGTCACCTGCTAACTTACGTATTTGACGTTGTCGGTCCATTAATGCTGCATATGAAATGTGAAGTATAGTTGTTTTTAGCGAAAAAATCAATTCTTTATCTCAACCGTAAAGGCAGTTATAACGTTTTGATCTTAAGAAAAATTATTACGGCGCCGTCGAGGCGCGATGTTTGCTCAGTCTGCAAGTCAAGACAGGACGCAATTATCAACGGCAGCATCGTATATCATATTTGACGTGGTTTGTGACCTGACTAAATTGCTTCGAGAGGGAGGTAAGGGGGCCATTCAATGAGCGTGAGAGGTGGGGAGGGGAGGAGGGCTCTTCTGTCTCACGAAGGGGAGTATGGGAATCGGAGATGATCTTGCGTAAGATTATGTTTACACATGAGGTCATACTTGTATTACCATTTTAATAATACATAATCGTGTTTTTAGAACTGCAAGAATGTATTTCCTTCCCTTGAACTACGACCTTGACGTGGTGGAAGGGCTTGTGAGTTCCAATGACCCCTAGAGCTGGACTGGCAGGAGCAAGTACATTGCTCCTGGTAGGGCCACCCATGCCAGATAGGTCGAAGGGTAGGAGCCAGACGAAAGGTAGTTCCGTGATGGTGTCACGTTAAAAATACCGTTGAGTCGCGTGGGATACCTCTCAACTATCTCCTCCCAGAACATGAAAGTCATTCAAAGAGAATTGATTCCTGGCAACTACGGGACGCCGCCCACTAGGGCGGGTGTCGTGCCCGGCAGCGGGGGAGGCAAGGCCTCCGCGGTCGTCAACACACGAAATCCTTGCACAGCAGCATCATCATCGGCGGATACAAGGGATAGGAGGGAGAAGAAGAAGAAAAAGAGGAAGAGGAGGAGGAAAACAGTGATAAAAATAGGAACTTGGAACGTAAGGACCATGATGAGGGCCGGGAAGCTTGAAAATATTAAGCAGGAAATGGAAAAAGGAAAAATAGATGCTTTGGGATTGTGCGAGGTGAGATGGAAGGATAGCGGGGACTATTGGAGTGATAGCTACAGGGTAGTCTATAGTGGGGGAGATGAGAGTCAACGGGGGGGTAGGCATGGTACTAAACACAAAGTTGGGACTGAGGGTGGTAAACATTGAACAGGTGAGCGACAGGATACTATTGGTAGAAATAAAAGCACGTCCGACGAATTTCGTACTGGTCCAGGTATACATGCCTACGAGCAACTATAGGGAGGAAGAGGTGTACGAGCAAGTAGAAGAAATAATTAGAGAAGTTCCGGGAAAGAAAAACCTGATAGTGATGGGTGACTGGAATGCAGTGGTGGGGGAAGGGAGGGACGGATTAGAAGTAGGAGGGTTTGGGCTAGGAAGAAGAAATGATCGCGGTGAAAAGGCAGTTGAATTTTGTAGAAGAAATAAATTAGTAGTGACAAACACTTGGTTTAAACATCACCCCAGGCGTAGGTACACATGGAAAATGCCGGGTGATACTGGAAGATACCAAATTGATTATATAATGGTAAGGCAGAGATTTAGAAACAGTGTAAAAAGCTCTCGTAGCTATCCAGGGGCGGATGCGGACTCGGATCATAACTTGGTGATGATGAAGTGTGAAGTTAGATTCAAAAGGCTTTGTAAAGGTAGGAAGATAAAGAGGTGGAACCTTAAAGCATTGAAAGGGTTGAAAAGGAGGGAATACCAAGAGCTGGTGGAAAAGAACATAGGTGAAGAGAAGCGGATGGGAACCATAGAGAAAAGATGGGAAGTTATAAAAACAGGCATCGCAAGAGCGGCAGAGAAAACAATAGGAACGGTGGAAAAGAAGAGGGTTAAGAAGCAGTGGGTTACAGAAGAAATGATAAAGAAAATGGAGGAGAGAAGGATATGGAAAAACGTGAACACCGACGTAGGGAAGAGGAAGTACAAGGAATTGAATAATAAACTCAGGCGAGTGACCAATCGGGCAAAAGAAAACTGGTGGAAGGGACAATGAGAGGAAATGGAAAAGATGCAGGAGGAGTGGGAAGTGGGCGCTTTGTACGCCAAGGTGAAAACGTTATCGGGTGGTAAGAGAGGTCAAGCGATACAAAAGGTTAAGGACAAAACAGGGAAGATATTAATCGAGAAGGAAGATATCCAAGAAAGATGGAGAGAATACGTAGAGGAGCTATGTGACAGCGAGAATAGACCCCTTAGCCTAGATCTAGAGGACGAAGGAACAATAGATAAGGATAACCTCGGACCAGAGTTACTTGAGAGTGAAATAGAGAGGGCACTAAGAGAGATGAAGGGTAGAAAAGCCGTGGGAGCCGATAACCTACCTTCGGAGCTCCTGAAGAATCTAGGTAGTAAGGGGAGAAAATCGTTTTTCGAACTTATTCGCAGGATCTACGAGGAAGGAGTATAGCCAGAAGATTTCAAGAAAACAGTATTAATACCTATCCCGAAGAAGAAGAAAGCGTCAGAATGCGAGGAGTATAGAACAATCAGTTTAATTTCGCACGCGGCAAAATGTTGCTTAGAGTACTAAATAGAAGGTTGGAGGGCAGAGCAAAGTGCTATTTAGGCGATGACCAATTTGGGTTCAGGAAGGGGAGGGCAACCAGAGACGCGATTGCGGTAATGAGGACACTTATAGATAGAAACATAGAGCATAATCAGGATGTTTTCGCTTGCTTTGTAGATTTCGAAAAGGCGTTTGACAGAGTAAACTGGGAGAAACTAATGCAGATACTGGGGAAAATAGGAATAGATTGGCGTGACAGGAGACTCATCCGAAACTTATATATGGGGCAGAGGGCTCAGGTAAGGGTAGCTGAGGGTGAATCAGGGTGGGCAGTTATAGGTCGCGGGGTACGGCAAGGGTGCCCGTTGTCGCCTTTACTTTTTAACATCTATGCTGAGGAAATGGTAAGAGATGCATGGGATGAGCTAGATGTGGGAATGAAAGTAGGAGGCCAGTGGATAAAGTCGGTTAGATTCGCAGACGACCAGGCGTTGGTCAGTCGGTCATCGAAAGGATTGCAAACTTTAGTAGATGCTCTGTATAAACAGTGTGAGAAATACGGGATGAAGATAAATAATAGGAAAACAAAAGTAATGAGATTCTGTAGGAAAAAGAAAGCTAAGCTGGTGATAAGAGTAGGAAGTCACAAACTGGAGCAAGTAGAGCAATTTAATTACTTAGGTAGTACGCTGGAAGAAACAGGACATAGTAGCAAAGACATTAGGAGGAGAATAGCGCTAGCGAAGGAAGCGTTCAATAATAGAAGGGAGCTGATGACGGGGACCTTAAGTAAGGATGTAAAAAAGAGGCTAGTGAAGAGCTTGATATGGAGTGTGGCGTTGTATGGGGCGGAAACGTGGACCTTGAGAAAGGAAGACGAAAATAGGCTGAAGGCTTTCGAGATGTGGGTGTGGAGGAGGATGGAGAAGGTGCGTTGGACGGAAAGGAAGACAAATGAGGAAGTGCTTGACATGGTGGGCGAGGAGAGGAAACTTATAGATGAGATTAGGGGAAGACAGGGTAGGTGGCTGGAAGGGGTAATGAGGGACGATGGTTTGCTGAAGGCCGTGATAGAGGGTGGGATGTTGGGTAAGCGGGGAAGAGGAAGGAAGAGAATCGGTTTTATGGACGGGATGAAGAAAGGTAGGACTTATGCTGAGATGAAGAAAGAAATACTAGAGGTAGAAAGGGCACGGCACGTGTAAGAGTAGTTCGTCGGATATTCTCTGACTTTCATCACAACCTACCTTTAACCGGTAGATTACTGTAATGAATGAAGAATGTATTTACTACGAGCTAGTGTGCTCCCGCTACCTCTCGACCTGAGTCTCGGAAGTTAAAAAAAAAGTGAGGTAAAATTTTCAGAACAACATAGCCTCGGATTCCTTGTGATGAGCGAAATACATTGTGATCATGAATTTTAGTACAACTAGGCAAATATCGCAACACGGATGCACAAAAGGGATTGTACGTCTGATTCACAACTAAAAAACTCTAAGATTCACAATTGAATGCTCCACGAATTACTACGTCTTACGGCTATGGAGCTTATTCCATGCACGTCAGCGACGGACATTAGTTTTATTTGGTGAAATAAAGGGCGGGAGAGACTGGGCGATAAACGTAATGGTAGATAAACAACGAGAATTTCCTATCCAAGTTTCTCCCTGACTGATACGAGGATTCACTTATTTTTCCAGAAATTTCTAACTTCCCTGACAATTCCAGGTTTTCCCAGACGATTGCCACCCTGAGGTAAGTGCATTTCGAATGAGAAATAGGCACACAGCGGTCAGCTGTTATTATCGTTGCGTGACGGGAGGTGTCGTTGCACAGATAGATTGGTCACCGCGGTGGCACGTCATTACATTTAACGCGTAAAGCGAGGATAATTACATGAATGCACATTTCCACAATGATACACGAAGAACAATGAACATGCTTTCGAAACGGCAATGACATGCCAATAATACGAAAGGCAATAAGAAAATTGGAAGCGAACAAAACCATAGCCGTGTCAATCCCACTGATTGAAAACAAGAAATAAAGAACCTTATCTGCAGAATGAAACGCTCAAATCTTCCCGATTCCCTGTCACAAGACGCCGGCGTCAGTTCATTTGGAAACTTACCTTTTCACTCCACGCGTTATCACGTAATCCGCAAGATGCACCGGTTTGCTGTCACTGGGAGCGCCGCGGGAACCACACATAACTTAACACCACACTCACCTCAGCAGTATACTCGACAATGAATAAAACAGTGGTTGAAGAAAAAACTGGCCTGCTGGCGCCAGCACTCTTGCACAGCGCGACGTACGACGCGCGGCTTGTCTGTCAATGTAAACAGTCCTGTCGATGCCTGTTGAGGCGGGCGAGCCGGCGCGGCGGGTGGAAGGGTGAGGTGAGGTGGCAAGGGAGGGGGGAAGAAACAGCCAGGCAAGCGCGCTGCCGGGCAGAGACTAATTAAAGGTCCTACATAGGGTAATACAGAATGTACCTCTGCAGAGACGAGTGCCGAGCACCTCAGCTACACCGCTGGAGCCAGACGAACAAAGCAGTAGTGCCTGTCCGCGGCGCACAGGATATTTCAATCAATTTTACCTGAGTAACTAGGTAAGAACTGTCTGTTGACAAATTATCAACATTTATATGTTAATTATGGGATAATTTCATTGATGGCTAAAGCTAGGGAAACATTTTAACACTGCCTTAAAAATGTTTCACCGATAACGTTGCAGCGATGTTGCACTGATAACGTTGCAGCAACGTGATTTTTCGGGAAATTAGGATGTTGAGGCAACGTGCATGCAACGTTGCGACAACTAACATCAACGTTGTGTGCACTTGTACCTTTTCCCATTGTAACGTTGTCACACGTTGTGACAACTTCCTCTGCTACTATAGGGAGCAAGTTTGCAGAGCAAGTCTGCTGCATGTGAGCACAGTAAGTCTGCTGCAAGTGTGCACTGCAAGTCTGATGCAAGTGTACATTATATAGCGCACTCTAATGTATTCTCATTTTATATACCTATCGGCATATGGGACTAAAAATTATATTTATTCCAATAATAATATATTAATTTTTTCCGATAGTCTACAGCACGGGCGTCGCCGCTATTGGGGACATGGGGGACGCGTCCCCCCCAATATTTGAAAAGTCAGTTTTGTCCCCCCCCCTAAATTGTATAAAAAAATTTAATATAAATCGTAATATTTTTGTTTAACTGCATACATAACACAGTAGGCGCGCAAGCCCGCCCGATCCGTCGCTGTCAGCAAGCACGGTGCTGGCCTTTCTCCTCGCCGCTCCACACTACCCCTACCTCCCCTCTCACCGCCACCCTACCGCCCCTACTGCTCATGCGTTGGTTATTTTTGTCTCAGAGACACGAGTCATCGGTCACTGCACCTGCAGTTCCAGCGGCCACGTGGCTCGGTCTTCTTGTGTGTGTTTAGTCGACAATGGTTCATACTATTTAGATGTATGTTAAACTGTTTTTCATTATGTGTTGTATCCAACGGTTATAGTTGTTTTAGTTGATACTTTTTGGAAGTACGTTGAAGTGTTTCTTGACAAAATGAAGCGAGCAGAGGGACAACGAAATTTGTTGTCATTTTTTAAAAAACAAAAAAAGGACAATGGTAAGTAAAGATTATATATTTTTGTGAGAGATAAAGCGAATTTGTAGATAGTAATTGATTTCATGTGGGGGGAGTAAAAGAAACAAATTGTCCCCTCGATGATGATGGGTTTACTGACCTGAAATGGCCATAGTGTCTTAAAGTTTATTTTAAAAGAGATCTTGGTGTTGTTATTTGTTATTCTAACAATTATTAAACAATTGGACACGTTGGTATGTATAAGTCGCACATTATAAATCCAACTCTGACCTTGCAGCTATTAACAGCCTTGCATACTATGCTAAGACAATCTATAAACTCGCGACTCATGTTATCTTATTACCAAACAGCTACATTTAATTTGAGTTATAATATAGGCTAAATGTTTTCGGATGAGCATTTTTTCAATCCCCGCTTCCCCTCTCGCCTTCACTCCCAGCTCTTAGACCAGAGCCAGATTTATAATGCGTGACTTATTTAATAATCCCGAGTTCTGAAGCTGTATCATCATCAGTTTGCTCTCCTTCAACTGAAGCACAGCAAGATGGAAGAAACAACCAAGACGTAGTGGCATCAGGGGACTGCTCTGTTCGTCACACTTCTCCTCATCAACCTCAGATTCCACCAGGGGATTTTCCGCTGCAAAAACTTCCAGGCAGAGTGCTGAAATTCCAGACCAGTTGGTACGAGAGATTTCCTTGGCTACATGTGGCTGGAGTTGAAGGGGTAAGCTGTTTTTACTGTGCAAGATATGCTCAATTGTGCCCAGGCAAAAAGCTAGCTACCAAAGCAGATAAGGCTTTTAGTGAAAAAGGGTTCAACAACTGGAAAAAAGCTATTGAAAAGTTTGGAAACCACCAAACGAGTGATGCGCATTCCCAAGCTGTTTTAAGCTACTCTCAGTTACAAGCACCTATTGAGTCACAACTGTCACATGTTAAACTCAAACAACAAGAACTTGCTTTAGAATCTCTTATGACTATAATAAGTAGTGTAAAGTATCTCGTTAGACAAGGTCTGGCAGTAAGAGGTCACAAAAATGACGAAGGTAACTTAATGGAACTATTGAAAGTTCGGTGTGAGGACAAGCCGTCTTTGAAACGGTGGCTAGAAAAAGATGTTACTTATACTCACCCTACCATACAAAACAAAATCATACAGATATTGGGAAACGAAATTGTGTCCAGTATAGTTCAGAGCATTAAGTTAAGCAATGTACTCTGTCATTTGTGATGGGACGCAAGATATTGCTGGCAATGAACAAGTCAGTGTTTGTGTAAGGTGGGTTGATGCTGATCTCCAGCCTTACGAAAGTTTTTTGGGCTTTTATGAATCGGAAAATACTTGTGGAACAGATATAGCAGCTCTTATTTTTGACCTGTTGCTTAGATTGCAGCTCCCTTTGTCCAATCTTCGTGGGCAAACTTACGATGGAGCTGGTAACATGAGTGGTATCCATAAGGGAACTCAGTCAGTAGTAATAGACAAACAACCACTCCCTGACTACATTCATTGTGGTGCTCACTGTGTCAATCTAGTAATGAAAGCAAGCTGTGAGACTTCAAGAACTGTCAAAAACGCCATGGATTGGGCTCATCAGCTAGGAGTATTGTTTTCGAACACAAAAGCTAAAGATGAATACAAACATATAGTTGAAGATGCAGCTCAAGGTCCAGTCAGTAACATTGCAAAAATAAAACCTCTTTGTCCCACAAGATGGATATACCGGAAAGGACAAATCAATGAAATTTTGCACGAGTATCCATTGATTTTGAAAACTTTGAATGAACTCACAGAACGCAAGTACGAAGGAGCCAGTGGTTTGTTGAGTGTGTTTGAAGATGGGCCCACATACTTAGGCCTGATTATGGGTAGGAAAGTTGTTGAACTTTTGGAACTACTGAACAAAAGTTTTCAAGGCGAGAAGAAAACAGTGGCTGGGTTATGTGAATCTGTTAAACACATTGTTGATGGCCTACAAAATCTCAGAACCAACCAGCAGTTTTCTTCTGTGTTCGAAGAGTGTAACAAGTACATAGCTGAGTTGGGCCTAGAAGAGCTAAGACTCCCAAGACAATAAAAAGTGCCTAAAGATATCTGAGGGAAATGCTGATGGCTACGAGTTTACTTCAACAGAAGAACACTTTAGACGGGAGTATTTTGAAGTCATTGACACGGCTGTGCATGGTCTCAAAACTCGTATACTTGAACAGGCTGGTATGAAAAAACAAATACAGCTCGAGAAAGTCCTGCTAAAAAGAGAAGTTTATGATGTCAATGTGCTAGCGCCATATCCGGAAATCAACGGTCAAATGTTGAAGTCAGAACTTGAACTTTTCCACCAAAGATACAAGATAAAGAATTTAAAAGATGCCAAGGACGTGTTGACCTCTATGATGAAAGAGGTCAGAGAGCTGTTCTCCAATGTTGAAGTCATGGTGAGACTAATGCTTGTATGTCCAGCTTCAAGTTGTGAAGCAGAGCGAAGTTTTAGTGCTATGCGTAAACTGAAGACCTACCTAAGATCAACCATGACTCAAAAAAGGTTGAATCATGTTGCTGTTTGTTACGTTGACAAAGAAATATTGGACAAGGTAGAAGCAAAAAATGTTGCAAAACTGTTTATTTCAAACTGTGAAACTAGGAGAGGTGATTTTGGTTACGTAAAGGATAATAAATAAACCACTTTGGGGTTGTTTCAGTTCCAGTATACATCCGTTAAGCAAGAGGTCAATTTGAATTTTTATAATGTACTGTAAAGAGAAACAAGGCTAAGATTTTTAAGTTAATGTTTACGTTGTAATGTGATAGACCGTATGTAGTAACAGTAGTGTGTGTAAAATAAAGCATATTAAACCTGACCTGATAATGAGTTTTTATTTGATTCCTATATACTATATACATTTTAGAATGAGTTTTCAATTGTATGTTTATAGTTTGTTTTTTGAACGATTGGACTTGGAATCAAGCGTGTGGTATAGGGCGTTCCACTGTTGTCAAGTCCAATGGTTCAAAAAAAGAACTATAGACATGTTTTCAGGTTAAATACAAATTGTTTCAATGAAAAACCTGCTTGTACAAATGTAAGATTTTGGGTTTAAATTAGTGTTCAAACGTCATTTCAAGGTCACAATTTTTCTAAAATGTCCCCGGACCCCCCATTTGTCCCCCCCAAAGTGTTGATGCTGACGACGCCAATGGTCCACAGTATCATGTATTGGGAAAGTGCATAAGGCACATCAGATCAGTTATGGGTCAGTACAAATAATATCAAATATATGTAATATAATTATCTATAATATTTAATATGATTACATACCGTGAGATATATATGGCAGCTGTTAATCATTTCTACTATATATCCAGAGACACATGTACAGCGGCACTCAAATAAAGGAATAATACTTGAATGACATCAAGTCGAGTAAATGAAAAGATATCTTTTGAGATGGTAAAATTTAATGAATGAAGCATAATGAAACAACTTACATTGCATAAGTAGAAAAAAAATAATCATCCTTTCACTTGGACTCCATAGTCACAATTTACGATACTCTAAAATAACACAATAATCCCTGCCAAGGAAAAATCCAATTGCCTATTGCTAATTAGTCATTACCTGCCTTAAACGCATACGGATCAATTATTTCATCAAAATCACATTGGACACAAAAATGCAATGAAATAAAAAGATGGCTTAACAATGCAAAAGATGTAATAAAAACCTAATTTAAAATCTGGTACAAATAAGTTAAACTGTGATACTTGTGAATGTCGCTATATTGGTCAAACGGGGTGAAATTTCAAGACAAGAGTAAACAAACAAGGCATGCTGGAAGAATAAGGATGATTCGTCAGCCTTTGCCCAACACCTTTTGGAGATAGGGCACCGAAGCAGCTATGAGCCAAAAATCCTGTATTTTACCGGGAAAGGAAGGAGAATGGATGCCCTAGCAATTCGGGAGATCAGCCTACAAGGAAACCACCTTCTCAATGACGTAACCTTTCCTAACCCATCCCCCTTATTTCTCATCACCCTCCCAAAACCCCACCCCCACAACCCGAGTGATTAACCCCCCCCCCCTCTCTCCCAGTTACAACGCATACTTTTTCCCCCCCACCCCTTTCCCTGCTCAACCAACCTCACCCCCCCTCCCATAGCAACTTCCCATAGTATATATAAACCTGTCTTTTCCATGTTTTTCAATGTACCTGAAGATGGCTTGACAGCCGAAACCAGTCGTTCTGTGTTAAATAAACTGTGGAAGTCACAAAGTCTCTTCATTGCTATTATGGAAACTCTCACAGGAAATGCTACAAAGTTACCAATTAAATTAGCCTGAATCCTTTATTTCAATAATTAACACTCATAATCATGAAAATAATCTATTAAAAGTTTTACAATAATCTAAATAAAAAAGTAGCATGCGACAGATGCTCCAAGGAAAAATATTCTCTACATCCAACACTTATAAACTTGTTAGGCAAGAGAAATGTAATACTCTTCTTTTAACACTGCCATGAGGAGCTTTGGTTTAGGCTATTTCATTTTCACAATAATTAGAGAGTTCTCTAGATTTAAAGCATAGATAATTTTTTATAAAACTTATTTGTACCACAAGATCACAGAACCATTTACGTGATGACTAAGCTGTTGTATTTGAAAACAGTCCAAACAGGCGGTAAATATCTTGTTTGCAGACACTCACATCACTGACTTTGCTCATTAGAAACCGTAAGAGGGATTCTTGGAGATTGTCAAATCCATACATTCAGACACACCAGGATTCAGAAAGTGCTCCTCAATTTTGGAACCTGACTCTGAATGTGTAATGAACCATTTCTAAGATTTTTTTACTTTTGATCATCATCAAAATTGGACAGAAATGGAAAAAGAATTTTGCTATCTTGGAAGTAGACCAGTTATGGAAGAAGCAAGAAATGCATATATGCATGTACTGAGCAGAGCAGCACAAGCAAAGAAGGCATTCTCTATCAGAAGATGAGTCTACAAACAGCTAGCTATACAAGATTAGTAGTAAGGAGGATGTCAGTAAAACATGCATAAAACATTTTCAGATAGGAGTTATTAGATTAGAAGTAAGGAGGCCATCATTAAAACATGCATACATATACATACATACATGCATAAATCATATTAAAAATATAAATGCATATGGAGTATATACCGCATATTATACGACAGTGAATCTTGAACAATGTAGGCCATAGAACAAAGGAAATTGGCAGCGATCAAAATAGGGTGCAACACATGAATGATGAAGATGAAGAAACCCTATGAATATAATGGAGTGTCAGCCATCGAAACGTTGTCAGCAGCCCAATCCTTGACCCAGTGGAAATCCTGTGAAGAGTTTACGTCAATTATATTCCAGGAAAATACCAAAACATTTATTGAACATCTGAGACATAACAGCCTCCTGAAAGCAATGCATAAAGAAAAAAACGAATGGTAAGAATAATGAAGGATGACCAAGGATACATATGGCAATTTATATAATGGATTTCAAATTGAGGAAATAATGAGTTAGCTGAGAAGAGAAGGAGAAAGCACCTGAGCTGATGTATAGCAAAGTGAGCAGTTCACCAAAGTGAACAGAAAGCACACAGAGATTACGGTCAGTGTAAACAACTCTAATAATTCTTTTGCTGACAGCAGTTCAATATTCAATAGGCCTTTGGTGCCCGTGTTTAAGCTGCCATTGGCCAATATATCAGCTGGCATGTTTATACATATTTATTCGGAAACATTCATTTTACCATCAAAATTAAATCTATAAGATACAGATGAAAGTAATTAAATCGCAATGAAAAATAGTTGACCAGACAGGCGATGTAATACTTGTACTATTGAGTGATCCAGGTTTGAACCCCCCTCGAGTCCAATTATTTTTCATGATGAATTTCATGGTTTTGGAGTACACTTTAGCACCCATGCTAGTGCATTTACATATTTTTTCATTGAATGTTGAAATCTAAAAGAGTAATTCTTCACCAATTAATTCTCAAATGTGAATTTCTCCTTCCTCAACCAATACGTCTGGTGTCTATTATGCATTGACAAATTCGTCTACTCAGGTTTCTAAGTTTTGTATTCCTCAAAAGTTTTGAAATCCATTGTTTCTTGCAAACCTACTCACTGTCACTGGGGCCCTCTACCACACTGTCCATAAAATCAGGCTTCCTCAGTCTTGACAACCTCTCACAAGAAGAGCTGTTTCTGTAAATTCCCACCAACACTGTAATGGGAAGTCAAAAACATTGGCATTAATTTTCCAATCACAGTACAAAATAATTTAGCCCTCTGAAATTTTTCAAATGACAGAAAATTCAGAGACAATTACCTTTTCCTATGATGACTACTAGTTTATCTATTAAAGCAGGATAGCATTCTGTATCTCCTTCCTTCGTTACACACTCCACTGCTTGAATGGAAAATGTAATTTATTTATTACCAACGGATGAATAAAGAACAATGAAAAATATAACAGCCAATTGTCCATTGCTTTACCCCAACCAAATGATAGCCTGGCTTGATTTATTACAACTGTGGAACTGCAGAGATCAGCCATGCCATATTTAGTGCAAGTAATGTATTCCAATGAGTCTGTGCTGCTCAAAAAAAAAGAAATGCATTCAAATTGTTTCGCAGCTTGTAGCCTTGAAAGTTAACGCCATTTTGGAAATTAATTACCAGAATTTTATGTTATTTAAGAGATAGTTTTAAGATTTTTATCAGTCAAAGGCAAGGGTGGCCAACCTGTGGTCCATGTGCCAAATGTGACACATTGGATGATTTCAAGGGGTGCATTCTATCCTTGCGCCTACTTATTCTTTTGAAGTAAGCACCATATAACTGAATCCATCTTCATATTAACTGAATCCATCATCATATTTTCAACACCAGCGTGCTCTCAGTTCAATTCATACCGCCATCTAACTCATCAGTTCGTTGCATCAGTTCGTCGTTTGAGTTTAAAATTGGTATTCTGTGTGATATGACATTTGTACTTATGAGCGCAAATTTATTGTTTCTCCTGATGATCAATGACCACCAAGTAGCATAACTGCAGACTGTATCCTATATGCTGATGATACTTCTTTTATGAATACATTTGAGAACCCTCAACAAGCAAGTGACTGGTTTTTAGCAAATAAACTACTGTTTAATTATAAAAAAATGCAATATCTGATGTGTAGTATCATAGAGTAAGTATGCTTCTTCTCAGCTCCACAAAAACACATTTTATACATACAAAAAAGGTTATCCACAGTTTACATCAGTGTAGGTACCTCTTACTGGTGAAAGGTACATTTATGTTTGTAAGTACTGGCTTCATGTTTTGGCCCATTCTAATAATTTTTTCTTAAATTACATAAATGCCAAGAATTATTGTCAGTACATAGTACCTAGAGCTATAATAGAAAATAGTTTTAGAAGATATGGCGGCAGCAGTAAGAGCTGTATAAAGTTGGGTGAAATGACTGTAGCCTATGAGAAATGATGCAAAAACTTTCACTGAAAAAAGTCTACACTTATATTAAGAAGGAGGGGAAGAATTAGAGGAAGAATTAATATTGGCCAGACACATAAAAGAAGCTGCCAAGACGCACCATAGTTTGAGCCTGACCATATAGTAAGCTGGCAGTTGGCCTACCAGTATACTATGGCCAACAATAAAATTTTCCTCTAACTTGGAAGACTAAAGAAAAAGCCAGATGTAAGTGGTTACAATGTTTTCAAAAGAGGAACTCCAAAGAACCAGCATTGCTCAAGCCTGTGCCTTCAATCGTGAGACTGTAAAAGTAGTATTCCAGAGTGTCAAGGAATTATTGTCTCGACATTATTCAAGATTTGGAACTTGGATGAAGTTTGTAAGTACAATTGAAAATGGAATGTCAACATTCTACGTTCCAAACGGAATTCTAGCCCCTAAAGAGTGTAAACAAATTGGAGTGGTCACATCAGGGGAAAGAGGCGTATACATGGCAATGATTACTGCAGTAAACTCAACACCACCCACGCTTATTTCTCTAAGGGTGTATTTTAAGAATTTTATGTTGCATAGTGCCTGGTTCCATTGGGAGGAGCTTTTTCATTGGGGATGCTCCAATGAAGAGCTATTTTTCTGAATTTTTGCAACACTTCATCCAGCACGTTAAGCCCAATTCAAAAATTCTTCTAGTTTTCTGATGGGCAATCATAAAAGCCCTCTTAGGATTCCTGCAATATCCTTGGCTAAGGAATCTGGAGTTTTCATGATGACTTTTCACCCAGATACAAGCCACTAGATGCAGAAGCTCTCAACAGTATGCAGTATGCTTATGTATTTGGACCATTTTAGACTTACTTAAACACTGCTGAGAATGATTGGATGTTGACACTAGTCAGTGCAGGCAAACCTGTTACTTAAAGATCTGAGGCTTTCCTGGCATGAGATGTTGAGAAGTTCAATTCGGGCAGTTCACCGGGTGAGGGAAATCATTGGTGCTGATTTTTTGATGGCCGAGTCGTCCATCGTCTCCATGAGTATATCGCATTCCATGCGAATGTGGCCTAGCTTAGGTGAAGGAGACTGGCAGGACAAATGGGACCTGAATCAAGGAGCACAACCGTAACTTTAGGCTCAGACAACTGGAGAAACCCACCGTGGCTGAACACAGTATAATCAACGACCATGCCATCCAATGGAACAAGGCAAAGATTCTTCGCCTCGCCAACCATTTTTGGGAGAGACTGACAAAAGAAGCCATTGAAATCAGGCTGGAGGAGAGAAATTTTATCAGAGACAAAGGTTACCAACTTCTGCCTGGAAACAGGTGCTCAGACTGATCCGTGAGGACAGGAAAAGGTGGGAAGAATGTGACCAATCAGGAGCCTCCTGACCCTTCCGCTTGGCCTATATATCCCGGAACCGATGAAGCCACGACATTCAGCCCTGAAGACGATGGACGACTCGGCCATCGAAACATCGGCACCAATGATTCCTCTCACTCATCTCAACTGCCCGAATTGAGCTTCTCAAACCTTTTATGTACTATTTATGCAGTTCCTTCACTTGTGGGAAAAACCATCAGTACTAGAGGTCAGTAGTTGAAGAGCCCATAATTGTGATAGACCACAACCTAGTAAGGGCAAAGATCAGAGAAAAGATAGAAAAGGTCCTGAGATTGAACCATACAAGAGTGATAAAGTGGGATATTGAGAAACACCGTAAAAATCCTATTGTCATTCAATGGTATGAAGACAGTTAAATAAACAGGCTTGCGCAATTGATGACATCAATAACGACAGGTGCAAGACAAGAAGGATGACTGGAAAAAATTCGAGAGAACAAATAAGGGAACTGCAGATGTAGCAATCGGAGAGTAGCAGGAAACTAGAAATGGAGACTGTTTTGACAGAGAATTTGTGGAAATTTAACAAGAAAAATGAAGCACGGCAAATTGTGTTACAAAGAAACAAATGAAAAAATGCCAAGATATACCAAAAACTCAGAAGAGAGATCAATAGCACCCTTATAACAAAGACAAGAGAAATTAGTAAGGGACAGCTAATAGAGATGAACTAATCAATCAAGTGAGATTAGAAAATTCTACAAATATGGCAATTATCAAAATGACAAAGGAATTCCAACCATAGAAAAAGGCCTGCTTCCCTTGGGGGAGACATTATAGGACCTCCTCTATTTCCCCCCCCCCTCAAATCACAATACCAACTTTTCTATAACCTTCCTTTTCCTCTCTCACCATATTCACTTATATGTGAGTCAACCAACCTTCCTTGTTATTCCATAAACCCTCTTTTTCTTTCTTCACTTCCAACCCAACCCCCCAATTTTTTTATACATATATAAAGGCCAAAGTATGTACACATACCCACACAGCACATTTCCATTTTAAAACTTTTTTTTTGTCTCAAAACTAGAAAAAAAACATTTTTTGGCAGTTTTGAGAATAAGAAAAACGTTTTGAAGCGAAAAATGTGCTGTGTGGATACTTGTAAAACTGCATCCTGATGATGAAATAACATGCGGAAAACTTGATAGGCGGTTATTAAAAAGTGTGGAAATTTAGCCATTGTTGTTACAGTCGAGAATCCGTTATTCATCAGAGTACAAATACTTGTAAAAAAATTATAGGATATCATACAGATAATCTGGAGCTTAACATGATAATGGTTTGAACATAAAAGAGAGAAGGAATATGATTTTATGCTTCTAGTTTCAACCAGTTTAGCTTAACATAATATGCAGTTGTGTATTCATAGGACAACAGGAGAGTAAAACAAGTTAGGGTGGAATATGGTAAACAAATCAAAATTGCATGTTTGAACATCAGCTTCCTGTTTGCTTCAGCCCCTCTCCAAATTTGATGACCTAACTTCCCAAGAGATGTTCGAAGGGCACAGTTTCTCATAACTAGTAGGAGTATGTTTCGACATTACTGGGTCATTAGGGGAGGGTGTAGGTTTCTCAGGTAAGGGTTAAGACTGCATCCTTCCTTACTTAACATTACACATGTGTTACGGCTAATAAATAAGGAATTTATTCAATATTTTATATTAAATAATCAGAAAACACTAAAGAAAATAAATAAAGGGCTTATTACATAAAAGATCCATGTAAAATGAATCAGTTCCAAGCAAAAACATCTGCACTAGTGCTTAACAATGACCACTTCACCTTTCATTGGTAACAGGTTAATGTGGATGATACGGATCAATTTCCTTGTTTTGCTCAAAAGAAATTTGTTGAAAAGGAGGAAACGCAGTAATACAGAAACATAATATTCCAGAGGAAAGAAAACCTCTAAAAATGACTATGTAGTTTTCTTTGGATGGTAGGTAACTTTTGAGGCAACTGACAGCTGAGGATAAGTCAAGGAGGGTAGGTAGGTTGGTAAGGGAATGAGGCAAGGGGGAGAGAAAATAGGCTTCCTTTTAATGAAGCATGCCAAGTTTTTACATAGTACTGTTCCACTCACTTAGAGTACTACACTTGCTCTCCACCACCACAAGTGCTCTCTCTACTCACCTTAAAACTTTCACTAGCCCTCCTCCTATCCACCTCTCACCCCCACAAATCTTCAAGAGTTCAACTATTGTTGGAACTAAAATGTAATTGTGAAGACACCCATCAGGGGGCAGGCGTGTGCTGCGCATGATGTAGTGTGTGTAAAAGGTTGTGGTCGTGAAGACGTGTACTGCGATAGTAGTAAAGTGAATAAATGTGTAAGTAAAGCCCCACCATTGGACTTTTCTTCCATGCATAACCCTTTCTAAAACTATTACATCACAGTGTAATGGAGCAATATCATAGAGTTGTACTCTTGGGCTATAAATACATATATATCACTCACTCGCAGGTGAAAATAGTTTATCCCCTAATATGCATATTTTGGACCATAGTGAGACCATTGCAAGAAAAATAAACCTTCATTCTGGCTAGATTGTAAGACAATTGACGTAACTCCTGGTAATTAATTTATTTGAAAAAGTCCCAAAAAGGCACAGAGGCTTATTAGGTACATTGGATGACCAACAAAAAAATAAATTAGAAGCATAAACAAAATATAAAAAAAAACAGAAAAATGGAATACATGCAAAATATGTAACAGATAAATGTGGAAGAGGACTTAGCGATAAGTAAACAGGATAGAGGGAGCATATTTGCTCACGTGATTTGTAAGGAAGGATCTGAAAGCAGAGGGTGATGACAAGAGGTCAAGGGAGGGTGATTGCGAAGCCAGGGAGTGAAAAATTTTTGGAATGTGGTAGAATAGGAAATGCTAGGATATAGAAAGATGAAATTTGGGGATGTTTATAAGACAACTATTATGTGTGGTACAAGGAGGAAAATGAAGTGGAAAGAGAGGAAGAAGGTTATTGGTACGGAGAGTACCACTCCAAATGTTATGAAGGAACTTCATATCACATAGCACATGACCGAGAGAGAGGTAGGGGATTCTAAGGGAAGACAGGATAAATTCTTGAATTTCTGAGGGAAGGGATGTCGAGAAAGAAGTTAGCCGAATGATTAAACAGTTTCAATGTTTTTGGGCAGGCGGTCGACCAAATTGGGGCACAGTATTCTTCAATTGGGAGGACACAGTCAAAAAATACCATTCGGAGAGCAAGTGGATCTTGAATGTCAGTGTGGCGGTAAAGAAGGCCGACAACTGTCATTGCCCTCCTCGTAATAATATTTATGTGCTTGTGAAAGTTTAGTTTAGAGTCAAAGACTGCACCACCTAGGTCACGGTGGGAACAAACGTAAGGGATAGGGTTTTGTGATAGAGTGTAAAAATGAGATAGGGCGTTGCACTTTAAGGAGAAGGTCATCACAGCTGACTTAGAAGGGTTAATATGAAGCTGCCAAACGGAGAACCAGGCGTGAACGGAGGAGAGGGCAGATTGAAGGGAACTGGAATCAGATGGGCTATCAACCTGCCTGAAAATTTTGCAATCGTCCACATAAAGTAAAATGTCACATCCCATAGGGAGAACAAAGTCAACAATATCATCAGCATAAAGAGAGAACAGGAGGCCAAGGATGCTATCCTGAGGAACCCCTGAGGAGACAGGAAGGTGCTTGGACAACACGTCATCAATTAAAACACACTGATACTGAGAGTTAAGGAAAATGTGGATTAAGGTTAAGAAAGTCCCATGGATGTTGTACACCTAAGCTTGAGTTTATGTATCAGAATGTTGTGGTTAACTGAGTCAAAGGCATTGGAGAAGTCTACGTAACAAACGTCAAGTTATGAGTTAGATTCAGAAGCTACACGCTATGGTGGTGTAAAATGGCGAGACAAGATCCACCTGGGAGAAAGCCATGCTGATTGGGGGAGATGTAGGTTAGATTAAAGTGAAGAAGACGATCATGGATGATGCGTTCGAAAATTATTGATAACACGGGTAGTATAGAGATAGGATAGTAGTTCTAAACTATGCCTTTTGTGCCAAATTTTAAAATTGGAGTGTCATTCAAGTATTATTACTGTGAATGAAATCAGCCACTTGAGAAGAATCTGTTGAACAATATAGAGATAGGCATATGGAGTGATGTAACAGTGCGGTTGAGGAAGACCCCACATTATCCGACCCAGTGGATTTTGAGCAAGGTAGCACGCTTAAGTACAGTGATACCTCGAGATACGAGTTTAATTCGTTCCGTAAACTTGCTCGTATGTCAATTTGCTCGTATCTCAAAGCAATTTTCCCCATTGAAATTAATTGAAATGCTATTAATCCATTCCAGCCCCCAAAATGCCACCCATTTGTTCTTGTTTTTTAATAAGAAAAGTGTATTTATGAATGACAAATAGTATATAAAAATATAATACAAGAGAGTTTAAAGAAATAAACTGGTTTTATAAAGTGTATTTGTATTTTGGTCACTTAAATGCAACTTACACACAACTTAAATGTTACTGTATGCTTAATTTTAGTCACCGCTTTTTTCTTCACTGGTCTTTGCCTTCTTCGCTGGATTAAAAAAAATTGTCCAAGGAGGTTTGTTTCTTACTCCCTTTCAGAATGTTGCGGAAATGAGGTAGGCAAGTGTCATTAAATAGCTCCTATGCACGACCAGTTGCAACTTTTTCAGGGTGATTCTTTTCCACGAACTGTGAAACTCTCTCCCACATTCCCAAGATCTCCTTCATTTCACTTGTAGAGATAACCTCCTCCACCTCTGGCTCCTCCTTGAAACCAATTTCTTGCAGAACCTCCGTACGCTGTTGCTCTTGTAACTCCTCGGTCGTCAGTTCTTGAGAGTGCTCCTCGACGAGCTCATTCACGTCTCTCTCATCCACCACCAGGCCCATGGATTTTCCCAGAGACACAATCTCCTCCTCCACTGGCACTTCGGGTTTGAATCCTTCGAAGGGCCTGTCGGCTACAGCCTCAGGCCACAGCTTCTTCCATGCAGAGGTCAAGGTCCTCGTTGTAACACCCAGCCAGGCCTGATCAATAATTCTGAGGCATATCACAATTTAAAGTGGTCCTTCCAGTACTCTCGAAGGGTGAGATTTTTGTTCTCTGTCATCTCAAAGCAGCGCCGGAACAGGTGCTTAGTGTACAGATTTTAAATTTAGAAATCACCTGCTGATCCATGGGCTGCAGGATAGGAGTGGTGTTGGCTGGTAGGTAGAGAACCTTAATAAACTTGAACTCTTCGAGGATGTCATCTTCGAGGATCGGTGGGTGAGCAGGAGCATTGTCGAGGACGAGGAGGGCTTGCATGGGTAGGTTGTTCTCCTGAAGATATTTCTTAACAGAAGGGCCAAACACCAGGTTTACCCACTGCACAATGAACTGCCTGGTGACCCATGCCTTCGGGTTTGCCCTCCACATAACTTACAGTTTTTCTTTTAAAATCTTGTGTGACTTAAATGCTCTTGGGTTTTCCGAATGGTATACGAGCAGAGGCTTGATCTTGCAGTCGCCACTCGCATTGGCGCACAGTGCTAGAGTTAGTCTATCCTTCATGGGTTTGTGGCCTGGCATCATCTTTTCCTCTGCCGTTATGTAAGTCCTATTCGGCATCTTCTTCCAGAAAAGCCCTGTCTCGTCACAGTTGAAGACTTGCTGGGGTAAGTATACTCTGGCTTCTATCAGTTTGGAAAAAGTTTTGAGATAATTCTCAACTGCCTTCACATCCGAACTTGCTGCCTCACCATGCCTGACAACGGAGTGAATGCTGGTCCTTTTCCTAAAGTTGTCAAACCAGCCTCGACTGGCTTTAAACGAGTCTTCCGATGCCTCGTCCGTGGAAGTGCGTGGGGTCTGATTCAGCAAATCACCATAAATCGCTCGTGCCTTCTCGCATATGATGCCCTGTGTTAAGGTATCGCCTTTAAGCTGCTTCTCCGTCACCCAAACCATCAGCAGTTTCTCCATCATTTCATGGAGAGAGTTCCGGAGCTTAGAAATTATTGTAATGCCCTTAGTTGGCGTTATACCCTTTATCGACTCCTTTTGTTTAAGCACAGTACATATCGTTGAAGTACTACACCTGTACTGCCTCGCCAAGTCAGCTACTCGCACACCTTGCTCATTTTTTTCTATGATTTCACGCTTTAATTCAATAGACATCATCTTCTTCTGAGCACTGACCTTTCCACTCAGTTTCTTCGGACCCAGGGTTATAAAAATAAATGTGATAAAGTATGCAAATGCACAAAAAGCACAAAACCCTAGAAAAACTTATCAAAGATGCTTCGACAGCGAGGTAAACAAACACACTGGGGGAATGCGTGGGATAATGCGAGACGCACGAGGCGCAGTAAACTGGTGGGTCGTGTGCAGCTGGCCGTTCCTCGTATCTCAAAGTTTGCTCGTATTTCAAAGCAAAAATTCGCTCGCTCGACGGCTCGTATCTCAAATATCTCGTATGTTAGGGCACTCGTATCTTGAGGTACCACTGTACTTAAAAACATCCTGAGGAGTGGTTGTATAGAGGAGAAAGAGTGTGAGCACACGGATTGAATCAGGGTAAGAGGAAAGGTGGGAGGGGCGAGGTTGAAGTTGGAGCAAAAGTAGTTGCTGTAGTCGTTAAAAGCTGAGGGGCCGTCCTCACCAAGAAAATTCACATCATTATAAGACAGGGAGGTAAAGCACAAAAATAGAATTTACCCATTCTTCAAATAGTAATCAACAGAAAGAACTGAAATTCATAACAATGAGACTCTTAAAATGCCATACCTGATTTATAAACTGAACTTTGTAGGTCCCAATAATTCTCAAGGCCCGACATGCTTAACACCTCAAGTTATCCCTCAAAATGAAGTCAGGTTCCAAATCAATACTATCAACCTTCTTCCAACTTAAGAAAATACTCTTTTATTACCAGGGAGTCAGGTTTTTTACATTGCTATTGAAATATATCAAGTTCAAAACAAAACATGAAAATATAAATATAGAGGTATTAGCAATAAAAAGTGAAGCTCATGCAATACCCCCTGGGACCATTGACTATCGATACATTTTCTCCAATCAGATTGGAGTTAGAAAACTCAAAGGGAAAGTTTATAATATAAACCGGCTATAACTTATTGGGATAGTATGAACTATTGCTTCCCTAAATTTGTTTTATGGTCCTTTGATCAACAATGCATGATTCAGCAATCCTATGCATTTCATCAGCAAACAGACCAATTTGGAGACCTGATGTGAAAAGTTTCCACGAAATTTGATTCACAATGATACTAGTTACCTAGAATGGAAGGAAAATAAATGCCAAGAAATATTTTTCTATTGAAGGCACTTTGTATATTTTTTAAAAGCTTAGTACAAAAATTGAAGCACAAAAGAGAACATTAAATATTTGAAAATTAAAGTAGTAAAAATATTTTAAATAAGTACATAAATACCAATACTTTCTCAAGTTAAGAGACTACTAACAACATAACATCCTCTTGAGTTAAGTGTGTGCACCTTTTTGAATGACACAAGACAGAGGAGGAAGCCACTTCAGCCTTTGATGAATCTTTGGGTGAAAGCTCATATTTCTGTCAACAACACACAAACTAAATAACCTTCAAAGAAAGACAAATAGAAGCTCTATATGGGATAAAATACAAGTGACAAAGATTTCTGAACATAGGTATTGCAAACTAATCACAGAGTAGTCAACAGAATCAAACAAAAAAATAACAATTTCAACTAACCATCTACTTTAAAGTCATGAAGTACATGACTCATTATAAAATATGTTTCAAATTAGAATAAAAAAAACAATTCAAAATGGTTCCTGCTAAAGCAAACAATGTTTTCAACGTCAATATATGGCCACCAGCATTGATAAAGTAATGCATAAAAGTGCATTCACCTATATAAGAAAGTATTTGATGACTAAATCATTGCCACAGGCACTTTAAAATTCCAATAAATCACAGGATGTATCATCAGTTTATCCAGTCACCAATAGGTACTATTTCTTTGTATGGACACTCCATTGCACATTGTATCTCTTTTACCAATCATTCATATTATGTATTCCTCAGAGACTCATTCACAAATTCCAGAATTTAAGATTTTAATTGAATATAAAAATTTTCAAATAGCATGTATCTACTAAAATAGTATGTATGTATATAGATACCTACAGCCACTACCATAATCAACACAACACTTTATGTCAGTGGGTGAATGACCTTTTATGACCTATTTAGAGATTAGCATCAAATCTGAAAAGCTACTCAGGGAAAATGACACAGATACAGGGTGCTCCACAACTCTTATTCCCTGAGAAATTGTCTCTGTTGACTTAATGATGAAACTTTAAGTAAGAGGTTGATGAGGTTTCTTCATCAAGTATATATGTATTTCACTATGTTAGCTGGAAATTGAAATTTGACAAGGTTGTGCCACAGCCATTGGTTGGCCACACTGTGTGTATATGTTGCAGTCCATTGGCATTGAAAATAGCCAAAGGTTGTTTGTTACCAAATTTTCTCTCAAATGTGCCTGTTTCCAGTTATCTCTGAATTGACACATATTTAAAAAAATGAAGTTTTTGTATAATATAAGAAAACAATACCGCTCTACTCTTTCGAAACTCATGTACACAGTAGCTCCATGCTTTATCTTGAGACAAGAGTAACATCTATTTTTACAACCCTTAAGATAGTGGAAAACTGCCTATTTTTAATTAAAAAATAAATTCCACAAGGTCAAGCCCACAACCGTTTCCTTTGTAAAAAAGAAAAGATAGACTCAGTGCAAACAATATTTTAGCAGGTCAATGAGACAAAAGTAACAGAGAGCAATGGTACCTGCAGTTCATTAGTTATTAGGTGAGGTGACTCCCAACTGACCATTTGCACCGGGAAGGATATTATTGTGCAAGTATGTACCATCAGAAGTGAAAGATATTAATATCTGTGCAAACTAACCTTGTACTCTCCTGCCTAATTTTATCTGCTAACCAGGACAGATAACAAACCTCAATCACTATCATCACCATCACTTAAGTTTGTACTTGAGATGATATTTTTGGAAACTGATTTAGAGATTAAAATCAAATCTGAAATGTTACTCAAAGAAAATGCAACAGACACAGCAAGCTGCACTACTCTTATTCTATGAGAAATCATCTCCATTGACTTACTACCAAAAGTCAAAGTAAGAGGCTGAAGTGCTTTCCTCATCAGCTTCCCTTTCGTGGATAGAGACACTGGTACTGCAAGTATAGAAAGAGCTACCGCTTTTGCAACTTCTCGATCAATTGATTCACCTACATGATTTGGAGAAGGGGTGACCCATGATGTAATCACCATGTCATGCAAGTATATTTCCGCTAACCCACCAGCTGCAACCAAATTCTCCACTGAAGACAGTGGCAAATGATCTGAGAAAAGTCTTTCACCACACAAGGCAGCTTGCAGAGGAAAATTTTTCATGGGACCGGTAGGTAAACCCTTTTCTTTATTTTGGTCCTCATATCTGTTTGAAGACTTTCTCAAAGGCGTACATGAATTTTGTGGACTTGGGGGAGGAAAATGTCTAATTTTTTCTATGCATCTGTGCTGACCCTGGGAGCTGAACTGGCGTACCAGAGTGAGGGCATTGTAACATGAGCGTTTCAGCCCATCCCTCATCCCTAACACTGGTACACACAGAGCTAAAGACCGTACACTGGGCACGCCCAACCACACAAGGTTTGAATTCTTTGACGAATTTTCATGCCATCTCCTCACACAATTCACATGAAAGCCAGCAGAGTTCCTTGAATGAAAGGCATTCTGGTCCTGAATTAAGTACCGAAGAAAATCTAAATCCGGAATTGAATGGACGACTGAGACATTGCTCAGCTGGGTAATTTTGAATTTGATAAAATCTGATGGAATGCAAGATGTCAAATACAAAAAATTGGCTTTGAATTGTAATTGGTCCTCTCTACATTGAAATGCACTGGATAATTCATACTCAGTGATTATCTCAACATTGATTTTTGCACAGCCATCACATATATCACTATTACATGGGTTTTCTTCAGTATCAACGTCACAATTATGAAGAGAATGCCTGCATATCTCTTCATGAAAATTGCAACCTTTAGGCACAAACATACACCCAATTCCAGACCCCTCCAACAGAACACCATCCACTACGGATGAATGATCCAATGGAAAACCAACTTTGACTTGACAAAGAGAACTAAAATTACTAAACAAAAAATCAAGGCCTCTACCATCCTTTTCTGCACTTTTAATCCACTCACAAAGCAACTTGGGGACAGACTCAACCACATATGAGGGGAAGCGAGTGTAAAAAAACATTTTCAGCAAATCAAGTACTTCATCGCAATAGTTGGTCATCAATTGGGAACTGAGATTCATTACTGAATCAGAGCTAACGGTGGGCTCATTCGAGAATTCCTCATTAGCTGAGTCGAAACATTTATTTTGGTCCAGCTCCCTGTGACCAGGAAGTAATGATTTGGATGGATGGCTTCTAAGTGGTATATCACAGCTCTTACCCAGTAAATCCATTGCCTTCCCCAATTCTCTCCTCAACCAGCCAGGCCTCCTATCACGTTCAAAGTTGGAACAGTGTCTAAGAAGTTCTGATGTTATCAAAATGAGACTCTTCACACCATCACCCCACTCAACTTCAAGCACCCTGCATGAATCCACGAGTGATTTCAACAGAGGATGAACAGTCTTCGCCTCATTTCTCTTTGCCAGTACTTCCACCATCTGCAATCCTGTGCGAGTTATGAGCGGTGACATTCCAGCACTGTTTGCAGAGGATGTGCTGTCTCGAGCAAATAGGACTGCCAAGCCATTAGGACCAAAGGCAGATGCTATAACATCTGCCACATTAGCCACCAATTCAGCAGCCCTTGTAAATACCTCAGACCTAAAACAGTAAAATGCAAATGTTCAGCAAGTTACAACAGCCTTGTCTTGAAGTGGATATGAAAAAAATACTGATATTTGTTAATATGCATAACAGATAATATTATTCATTGGCATAAATAACAGACTGATACTGCTTAGTATCGACTAAAGATAATAATGTAGTGAAACTACAATTTTCACATTACACATTGATGTAACACAGTATATTCTTTTTGGCTTTTACTACATAATTTTTTCAACTCAAAAACTTTTGGTTTTGTATTAACAAGAAACTCACTAAAATGACAAAATAGCTAAATATTTCCTAAAATCTCTCATTAATTAACAAAAGGTACTAGAAATTAGTGTTAGAGACAATTTTGCAAGACAAAGCATTAGTGAAATGATGACGAGGGAAAGAGGAACATAATACATTAGCGTAAGACAGCAGATTATTTCATCAAGTAACATTTTGAGAGAAGAAACAATATTGCAATAGAGCCATGATTAGAATGGCATGCTATTATATTTATAACAGCATGAACATTTACAATACAAAATTAGGTTAACAACACATTGGACATGAAGGGAAATTCAAGGCACATGTAAGTCAGTATCAGTGAAGTGCAGTTGCGGATACATTAAATTTAGTCACAATGATTTTTTGATATTATTTTTTACCTTCAGTCGTGTATTTGGGCCTTCTTCATTTCTTAAAACATCACTTCCTACAGACAATTGATCACTCACATTGTTCACATTGGTGTTGGCTTGAGAATCACTTTCCTTTTTAGAATTCCTTGTTGCCATCTTCGTCTTGAGAGAGTCACCATTCGTACCCAATTCTTTAGTTTCAACACTTTTGGGTTCGTAGAATTTATTGATAATCGCACCATGGGGCCAAAAAAGTGGATTAATTACATTTTTGAAGTCACCATAGTCAACACCAATTTTGAAGGCACTGAATTTTATGCTTTTTATGGCAATCTTTTCACAAGAAACACACGTAACATCAAATTGAGTTATTACGTGAGATATTGCCGGCCTCGGTGGCGGCGGGGTAACGTCCTCGCCTGCTAACCCAAAGGTCGCGGGTTCGAATCCCGCCTGGGGAGGATTTTTCACTTCCCAGGGCATGGTTGTGTGTGCTCGTCCATAGTTAATATTGTTAATACCCCGATGTAAAGGCCAATGAGTGCTGTTTTCGGTGGTAATTGAAAATAAATAAATAAAATAAATAAATATCACTTCATCTTAATTTAAATCACCGGGCAGGCGGCCCAAGTACACATACGACGTAACTTTCGCAGCTCATAGTCCCCCGCTGCCTTGTTTGAATTCACCTTTACTGATGGAGAAGAAGCTTCGTTTCTTCCTCCGTGGCTGGACCCGGGTGTAACCATCGTCTTCCTTTTCACTAGAGCTTTGTTGCTGGTTGGGATGTGATGCCTTATCATCGGTATTTCTTACCGGTGACGAGGAAATTTTCTTCTTCTTATTCATCATCACTTTCGTGTTGGCCTCAGAGGTTTTAGCGGCAGCTTCAGATACTTCCTGATCTTCGTTTTTACCCAGCCTCTGTGATACGATGCCGTCTCCCACATTTTCGGCACGAATTTCACGATCAGGATTAGAGATTCTCGCGACCTCATTGTCGAATCTCACCTTCCTTTCACGATTTTCGTCCACTAAATGTTGGTGATGATCAGCCTTGTCTTTCATGTTAATAATCTCTGCTTTCAGAAGTTCAATGTCGTCTTCCATCTTGCACAACCTGTTTGCGCCTTCAACACGACAGTAAATACACTTCCAAAACAAACCGTCAGAATCCTCAGGGTTTTTAACGCAATTTCCTTCAAGCCTATGCATTTATGGTGATACGGTCGTTTACAATTCTCGCATAGTAGAACTTTTTCACACGTAGCAAGAAATTTTTTACAAGTGTGACACTCTGCGTTGATCACATTGGATGCCATTTTGTCTAATCTAAGTAGAAAGTTGAAGAGTGGGTAAGTGACCAAAGATGGAGAAAAGCTTTATTATATGCATAGAGGCACGACGACATGCAGAAACAAATGGAATGTTAATGCCAAGGACTGGATAACTCTGATACTGTACTGTAAGAATTGACTGGAGACTTAAGAAATATGGGTATGCTATTATTCCTTTGTCTTCCTCTAGGGACTTGCCTTCTATCATAATTCTTGCAAGTACATATACCAAGTCAAAATAAGGTTAACACTATGACATGTGCTCACCCCATTGTGAAAAATAACTCTAGTCTTAAGAAAATATAAAAAGAGAAGTATCAGGCGTGATACCGTGGCATTTCAGCAGAATGAAGCACAGAAATGGCAATGTTCTACTAGATTGATTTTATTTCGATCATGGCTTTCATGCACTGCATCATAATCAGGTACATAAAATAAGATAGTTCGGTATACATACAAAATTTTGCAGAGGAGGAGGAGGTGGGGTCGGAAGGAGAGGGGGGGAAGGTAGGTGTGAGGTTGGAGGTGGTTGGGGAGGAGAATTGCCATTTATGTGCTTCACTAAGTAAATATGCAAGCAATAGATCATGTAGTCTAAATTACCTTTCAGTGACGTCCACTCCTTTCAATGGTTTCATCCTCGAGCATGTAGGCAGGATGGTACTTTGTTTCTCCATCCTTTGTTGCATACTTGAGCGCTGGATTAGGAAAAGTATTCCTTTTATCACCTATTGATGTATACCTATTAAATGAAAATAAGTGATGGTACAAATGATTATCTCTGCATTAAGTGTTGGTAGTAAAAGCCATCATATACAGTAAAACCCCCATACAACGAACACCCATACAGCAAAATTTTAAGGAAAACTCCCTATTTCGAAGTCATTGGCCCGGTCCCGGACCCTTCCAATGGACAATGCACACTAAAAAAAAACCTCCCGTAACGAACCTCTCTAACTACGAAAACTCCGTACATCGAAGTCTGCGCTTGGGCCCAAAACATGAAAAGTGCCCCTCTAGAACGAATTATTGAGAAAAAAAGCGTAGCATTCTTCATTTACAGGTAATTTTTCCGTAGACATTTACGTAATAAGCAGGAAGTAGAACCGCAGCGGGGAGTACCGCGTCTTAACCCTTCCGCTCCGGGCTTCGAAAATGTTCCCATCCGAGACCTACAGAGCAGAGGGCATGAAGGAAACTTGACGCTCTGGCTCGGTGAAGGCTCGTTTACACGTTTCTTATGGTGGGAACTGTCAACTCTGACGGTTCCCACAATAAGAAACGTGCGAGGGAAGCCAAAGCTCAGCTCTGCGTTACCTGAGCCGGGTGATAGTTGGGTGGATGAGTAATGCACCAAGAGGGGAGGGGGGAATATCAGTGCCAGCCCGCCAGCCGTAACCCAATACAGAAAGGTAATCTGAGATTTCTGAGGGCCTATTCTCTAACTCCAAGCATCGGAGCTTTCTGGGGGAAAGATGCTTCAATGAGCTACTTGCTCCCATCGGTATTCTCTATCATGGAAGCTACCGGAGAAAGTGCAAGCAGAAGCTACCGGTAGCTTATTAGGCTCCCACCCGTATTCTGTAAATGTCACGAAGCTACTTCCGTAGCCCCAATAAGCTCCCACAGTAACCTCACGAAGCGCGGCCTCCGAATACCCTGCTTAAATATTGGTCATTTTATAACGCTTATCTATCTACAATTATCCAACGCACGGGTAAGTTTCTTACATTTACTAAATGCGGATTCCTTGCACTTTCACTGGGTTACTTTGTTATTTTCGCCATTTGCAGGATTTTTCACAAAAAGATATTAACTGGAGTGACGGAAAGCCATATTTACCTTCGGTAAGTAACGTGATTCCAGCCCATAATGGGATACTTATTGGGCCGTGGTAGCGTGTATCACCTTCGCATTTCTTTTGAAAGCTTCATCTTCGTATATTATTTAAATGATTTGAAGCAACTAGTAATTGACGAAAGCAAATAGCATGAATAATATTGAATCATATCATCGACATGAACCCTAATTCCCGAATATATTTCCGAACAATCTTATTTCAATTGATCAACCAAGATGGACGTCATGTTTACGTATTCACGAGATTGTTCACGAGATTATGTGAGCAAAAATAAAACATTTTAAAATTTTGCTCGCATGATTTTTAATGCGTGGAATTTTTCGCTAAACACGATGCACGAACATCTTCACCGTCTAAAACGGCCTTTTCAGGTTTCACCAGTTTTATCCACGGAAAAACATTGAGACGAGCTTTCCCATTGGTTCTAAGAATTACGTCACCAGAAATGAAGTTTCCGCGGATTTGGTTTTAAAATGTTCACATACCTGCCTTTCGCCAAACCTCTCTCCACTTCCTAATACGTTCTTGAGAAAGCTCCCGCGAGTTAGAGAATACGGTTGGTAGCCAATTATGGTAGCTTATTCGAAGCTACTGCATCGGTAGCTTCGAGATAGAGAATAGCCCCCCTGATCTGATCTTGACAGTGTATCTTTCTGTATTGGGTTACGGCTGGCTGGCACTGACTGGTATTCCCCCCCTCCCTTCTTGGTGCATTACTCATCCACCCCTCTCACTCATCCAAGGGACTCACTTAAATTCTATTTTCCTTTATTCAAGTGTATTACTAATTTGTAGTGCTTGCTTAGTTATAATTTGTCTTGCTTCAGTGGTTAAGTAGTGTTATAGAACTTAAAATTATTAGTAGTTCTAAAGTATTAGTATTGACTCTTAATAATTATTTGATCCTATACGTGCGTGCGTGTTCTAGCAACTGATCCATTGCATTTTTGCTCTTTATCCGTCTAACTACTTTGCTAGAAAGTACTTCTTACGCAACCTTGCGTATCGTACTTGATTCGCTTATACCCGCCTTATATATTTAGAGGACTTAGTGTAAATTCAAATCGTTTTAAGTGCTAAAGCCTGTAGAATAGTATGGCTGGCCCTAGTTCCTCTGTAGCGAGCCTCAAGAGCAAGGTGAAGAGCGACCTCCTCGAGGCACGTGTCGCCGAACTGGAGAGGTTAGTTACGGAGATACTCGCCCGGGTTACGGGTTGTGGGAGGGTTTCGGGCCCCGGTGGTTGTAGCGTTTCTTCCAGGACCTTGCACAGCACCAAGGTGGTGTCCCGGGCATGCTCGGGTGCGAAAGCAAGTGCGGCGGCCTTGGGGAAGACGGTGCAATCTTCGGGTCTGGGGATGACTCACAGCCTGAGGCCCGAGTGGGTGGTTGTGCCCCAAGGGCGGGGGGCGGTGGTTCGACCGAGACGGGGAGTGGGGGATGCGGAGGCTAATCCCATCCCCGTTTGCAACAGCTTCGCGGTTTTGTCGGAGGACAATTCTGGGGGGCCAGTTAGCGAGGTCGTGAACGAACCCCCCGTTGCAAGGGACTCAACTTCGAACGGCAGCCGGGCTGGGAGGGCAGGAATAGTATTGTTAGGGAGTTCGAACGTCCGGCGGATTTTCCCCCAGTTGGAGAAGAGTGCAAGGAGAGACGGAGCGGACCAACGGGTCACCTCCTGGTGTACACCAGGGGGAATCGTACCCAATTCTACGGCGGTGGTAAAAGCGGCGGTGAAGTACACGGGCTGCTCTAGACTGCGGGTGGTGGCCCATGTTGGCACCAATGATGCTTCCGAGCGTAGAGCCGATGAGATCTTGGATTCCTTTAGGGATCTAAACTCGGAGGTGGAACGCGTTCGGAGGGGCACTGGTGTCGATCTGCGACTATCCATCTGCAGCATTGTTCCACGGACTGACTGCGGCCCTCGAGTTTGGGACAGGATTGCCTGGATCAACAAGAGGCTGTGGAAATTCTGTGCGAGCATTGGGGCAGAGTTCGTGGATCTTCGGCCGGTGCTTAGATCATGCCGGGCTCCCCTCAACTCGTCTGGGGTGCATTATTCCAAAGAGGCGTCTGAACGGGTGGCTCGTAGGATTTTTGAGCACTGTAGATATTTTTTAGACTAGAGGATAGGTCATATAGTGGGATTTTTAAATATTTAACCAAACGCAGCCTCCGAGGAAATCCGCATTGCGAAAATGTTCACACCCAAGTAAACTTAGGAGCGCTAAAGCCGGTAAATAGTGGCAATTTTCCCAAAACTCGTACTCCAGTGAAAGAAATGATATCAAATGTAATAAGCACTTCCAGTGAAATTCGCCCACCTAATACCCATAAGCGTGGAAAAGAACCAACCGACACTCAATCGACAAAATATGACATTAACTTTATAGTAGTTAATTGCCGTAGCGTTAAAAACAAGCGCGCTGAAATCGAGCATATATTTCAGGACGCAGACGTGGTCATAGGAACGGAGAGCTGGCTTACTGAGGATTTAAGCGACAGCGAAGTTTTTCCTCCAGGATATAAAATCTACAGATGCGATCGAAGCGATAGGGCAGGTGGCGGAGTTTTCCTAGCAGTTAAATCACATTTACACAGCACCGCCCACGAAATAACTGACAATGAAATAGAAAGCGTGTGGTGTACAATTAAACAACGAAACAAAAGGAGTATACATGTTTGCTCTTTCTATAGACCTCCAAACTCCAAAATTGATGTTATTTACCAATTAGATAATCAAATATCCGCATTTACTGTGAGAGACAGTAAAAGTGTAATAATTATTGGGGGAAATTTTAATCTGCCATCTATAAATTGGGATTCTTACACTGTAAAACCGAATTCTAGGAATAGGGAAATCAGCGAGATTTTACTCAACACACTTGCTAATCACTCACTTTCCCAAGTAGTTGACAAGCCTACGAGAGGAAATAAAATATTAGACCTTTTTGCAGTAAGCCATCCTAAGTTGATAAAACAGCTCGATATTATTGACGGCATAAGTGATCACAGAGTAATTTTTGCAACCTTAAAAATTGAAGTAGAGTCAGCTGTAAAACCGAAACGCAATATTTATTTATTTGATAAATAAAACTTCATCAAATTTGGCGAGATGCTTAATGATTCATACACGGATTTCGTAGCTAAAACTGAGGATAAAAGCACTGATGAATCATGGAAATATTTCTTAAAAATTCTACGACGGGGAATCAACGAATATATTCTGCAAAAATTGAAATGCGACAGTAAAGAACCTCTCTGGTATAACAACGATGTTAGGAGGGACCTTAAGAGACAGAGAAAATTGTACAACTTGGTTAAAAAGTTCACTACGGTAGGTGACAAATCGAAGGAACTTGAAGCAAAAGAAAGTTACGCTGCACAACGCTCAAAAACTAAGAAATCAATGCGTTCTGCATTGCTAAATTTCAAGAAAAAAGTACTTGGTGAATTACTCGAAGAAAATCCGAAATCTTTTTGGTCATAGGCGAGAGAGCTTCAGGGAAAATCTTCAACCGTAGATTCGTTATTTGATAAAGATGGCAAACTTGTCACCGAAAATATTGACAAAGCTAACACGTTAAATTCTCACTTCAAAAGTGTATTCACCACAGACGATACTGCATGTAATTTTGAAATACAATTCACTGAGGAACCGATGAAAGAAATCACTATTCAACGTGATGGGATAACTAAACAGCTGCAGTCGATAAAAAATAGTAAATCTCCGGATCCAGAGGGAATACCCGCGCGTGTCCTCAAGGAGTTGGCGCCACAGATCGCACCGTTCTTAGACATAATATTCAAGAAGTCATTGTCTGAAGGAAAGATACCATTAGACTGGAAAATTGCAAACGTTACACCGATATTCAAAAAGGGAAACAGACACGACCCAGGGAACTATCGACCAATTTCATTAACGTCGATTATAGGCAAGATACTCGAACATATCGTCGTTAGCAATATCATGACGTTCCTGGACAGTCGTAACGTCCTCCATGGCTGTCAGCACGGCTTCCGGAAAGGTAGATCATGTGAAACACAACTCGCGCTCTTTCTTCATGACGTTCTCAAATCTGGTGAATCGAAAAGACAAGTTGACGCATTATTTCTAGATTTTAAGAAAGCTTTCGACACGGTACCTCATAACAAACTTTTATACAAATTACAGTCATGCGGCCTAAAAGAAACAGTAGTAAACTGGATACGCGACTTTCTGAGTGATCGTAAGCAAAAGGTAGTTCTTGACGGAATTAGCTCTGATGTCGTTAAAGTGGCATCAGGTGTCCCGCAAGGAAGCGTGATCGGACCCCTTTTGTTCATTATATACATAAATGATCTATGCTCTCGAATTAGCAGTAAAATACGTTTATTTGCCGACGACGCTGTCATCTATCGTGAAATTAGTGATCACTCTGACTTTGAAACCTTATCATCGGATTTAAACAACGTTCATGAGTGGAGCCAAGAGTGGGGACTCGAACTTAATCTAAGCAAATGCACGGCGGTACAATTCTTGCGGAGGTCGTCCAACTATTCCCATGTATATGCTGTGGATGGTGTTAACATAAAGGCGACAGATGAAGTGAAGTATCTAGGAGTTACGATAACTTCGGACCTATCATGGGGAGCACATATAAGAAATATTTGTGGCAGAGCTCTGAAGAAGCTAGGATTCGTCAAGCGTATTGTGGGAAGATTTTCGGATAAAAAAGTAAAAGAGAGGTGCTATTTCGCACTCATCCGGCCACACCTTGAATATGCAGCGAGCATATGGGATCTGGTGCAGAAAGACTTAGTCCGGGAACTTAATAAAATACAAAGGAAAGCTGCGCGATTCGTCAAAAACAGCTACGGGCGTACTGACAGCGTTACACAGATGTTAAACGAATTAGGCTGGGAACCGCTAGAGACTCGGAGGCTACGCGCTAGGCTTAGATTGCTTGAACAATTGAGAATAGATATCTTTCAGAGCGACACGGAGAACATCATATTAGAACCCCACTATATTTCCAGGTCCGACAGAAACGATCAATTAAGAGAGATATTTTGCCGAACGGATAGGTATGGGAATTCGTTTTTCCCCCGAACAATAAGGGACTATAATAAATGCTAGGCGTAATTTCATTAGAGCGTTTCCTTTTTATATTTAAACGGCTGGTGTCCTAACACCCCCCGCCACACGCCTATTGAGGCGGCTTGCGGGGTAATATGTAGATGTAGATGATCCACCCCACCTCATTTGCGAAGGTGCAGGTGGTGAGGATGGAGCTCAATTTTCCCTTTTTAAATCGTATCGGATTGCTTTTCCGTATTGGGTTACATTTCCGGGGACCCCGTGAATGGGAGGAGCTCCATGTTTTCCTCTAAAATGGTTTCAAATTACCTTTCGGTATCGGATTTTATTTTGGGAGAGGCAGGTGGACGGTTATCGTAAGACTGTCCACCTGCCTGTGGACCGTGTTCATTCCCGTCGGCGATAAATTTTTTCATGTTTATTTTCTTTGTTTTTCCTTCGTGGAATTCTATGTTAACATCTAATTTTTACTATTCTATTCAAAATTTATTTTTAACGAGTGGAAATATTTTTTTTCCCGAATATCATAGGGCTTATTTTTTTTTCTTTCCCGCGAAGTCAACGTAATTTCTTTGTTTCCCCATTCTTTCACCACGCAAACTTCATTTGCAAGACCACCTGTTGATATCATAATTATACAATAGTCAAAATAATTGTTACATCATTATTTATAAGACCCACGATCAAAGATCCCCGTTTTCTTGTTTTGTCGTGAATTGAAAAAAGGAGGGGAAAATGTGATTGGCTTATCTACTAATTTCTGTAATCGAATCACCATTTCACGATCTAAAGACATACAAATAAATACATTGTAATAAGGCTCGTCGAGAAATGTTCGTGTTATAAATGGCGAGAGTGACCTCTTGCAGAAAATTCTCATTATTGTATAATTATGATATCAACCGGAGGTCTTGCAAATGAAGGAACAAATCAAGTTTGCGTGGTGAAAGAATGGGGAAACAAAAAAATTTCACGGGAAAGAAAAAAAATAAGCCCTATGGTATTCATGAAAAAAAATATTTCCACTCGTTAAAAAAAACTTTGAATATAAAAGTAAAAATTAGATTTTAACATAGAATGCCACGGCGGAAAAACAAAGAAATTAAGCATGAAAAATTTGTCGCCGACGGGAATCGAACACGGTCCCTCCGCACCGCAGACCCGCACGCTGATCAATGGACCACACCACCCTTGTTGCCGGAGGCTGATAAATAGTTTTTATAACATCTTAAATGTTTAAACGCCTTTTTTGTTTAAACTATTGGATTTATACACCCATATGTGGGGTGATTTGTGAAAGGCATTCGGAGTTCTATATATATACGAATTTTCATCTACATCTGCGACCCGTTTATCGGACACTCCCCTTGTTAGGAGGGCGAAGTATTCAAAACTTCATTGGTTGGTGTTCAACCAATGAGAGCGAATTTTTATCTACTCTGTCCCCATCCCAAAGGAAAATCTGGAGTAACTTCTCTACTCTATCCAAATATTGCTATTGCCATCTTAACCTTGATGGATGTGGTCTGTTAACCGGCAAGTGGTGCGTTTCCTCGAGATCGCCCTAATATTTGCTCGATTGCTTGAGGATACCTCTTTTTCCCAGAAATCGCAGCCGAAAATGAGGGTGCGCCTCTTACACGAATTTTTCATCTGCCAGCCTTCGAGCCTCGGTCACAATATGAGCGGCGGGCGGCAGAGCAGTAGTGGCCACGAAACGAGCAGTGATTCGACCTAAGATAAGTTTATTATATTCGACCTAAGATAAGTTTGTATGTTCATTTACGTATCACTCTCCCAGTTTCTGGTTGGACTGCGCACTGTTCTCCTGACTGCTTTTGGCCTGCGCCTAGCGCCAGGGGGGGCGTGCGAGGTCCTGATTTGTTCTGGGACGAGTGCTGCATGCCTGGTGTGGAATCACCTCGTGCCACACACCCTAGTGGTGGCTTGCACGGTACATCGTAGATATAGATGAAGTTCAGAATCAGAAATGGCAGTACATACTGTCAGAAGACAACGTTCTCGGCCGAAATTTTGCCACAGAATGAGTAGAACGGCAGAAGAAAAATTTAATATCTGTGATTGGCGGCGAGCGGCACCTATGCTGCTCACGTCTATCATGGCTGGGTTTGAGTGTGTTCCATGTCAAACATTAGGAACATAAAACTCAGCGTTGCCACTCTTTCACTTGCCTACCGCCACGCCTCTCGTATCGTGGCCGAGGCAAGTCCCTGGAGAGCTGAGTGACCTTGGTGCTTAGCGTGAGTCATCAAGGGGAGGGTATCATTCGCTCGCTTGTTTACGGGGGATGCAGTTGCCTAATAAATTTGAAAACTTGTTGTATGACAAGGCAAGGGTGTGGGGTGCAATTGTGGGACAGCGATTGGCCGCGCGAAAAGTGCATGCACTGGAATTTTCCACCCCCCTAACTTTCTCATTTTCTGTCACCGGACAACTTTGAGTGACTCAACTGTATGCACCTGTCTTAAGCTCAACTGAGAGAATTCTGTGAATATTAACATTTGTGCATGCGTCAACATAGGTCAGTGTTGTTCTAAAATGAACAAGGGCAAAAAGTTATGGTCTTTCACGGTAGTTGAAAAAATTAAAGTGCTTTAAGTCATCAAAGACGCTGAGGAAGTAGGAAACCGCGCTGCCGGACTAAGGCATGATGTGCCGGAATCGTGCATTAGAAGATGAAGGAAGGATAAGGTTGCACTATTCCATACCAATAGGGACAGAAGGTCTTTTCGGGGAAAATCTACGAGCTGTGACAGGACATGCGCGTGCGTGCCGTCGTACTGCGACGCCCGTCTCAATAGTAAGACTGCCGTTTTTATGTTAATCATGAATTTTTTTATTTTGTCATTCATTGAAGATTTTTGTTGGACCATATTGAAATAATAAATGCTTTAAATTCCATAGACAGTTATGCTTTCTTTCAAAGTTTGATTTTTTCAAGTTTTGATGTCGTATCTACGCCTTATCGTTCGTTTTTTACGCAACTGACGAGTGGGTATTTTGCATTTTACGTGTTTGCATTCCCACTCGTCATCGTTTACAGCAAAATATAATTTGTAAAAGTAAACCACGTTTTAAAAGGCGACTTACAGCGACTATGACTTGTGCATTAGGAAAACGGTGGGGGGATTCGGATTTATAAATCAGAGCTCGGTGCGACTGTCCGCACTTACCAACTAAACACGAATTGTAGCAAGGTCGAATTTGTTTTGTTTTAATGAATTACTCCACTCATTTCAATGGACAATAAACAATGCAAGCATTGTAGGGCTAAGGCTACAAGTGAATACTTGCCTCTGAGGTCCATACATGCCTATGAAAAATGCCGCGTAAATTATAAAAGAATATCGCAAGCGGCTTTGATAATGGCCGAAAATTCGAAGTTAGGCCCGCAACACCTCGCAATAGGAGAAAAAAAGCCCCAAAATTTTTTCTTCAACTTAGACGCATAAAAAGAGGGGTGCGCCTCTTACACGCGTTAACGGCATCGTCAATGCATTATCATCTGAGATTGCCATTGTGACCTCAATGCATTGCTGACTGCCACGTTTTTACTCGTGGTAACTAACTCGCCCCACCTAAATTCCATCGTCGTTTATCGATATCTAGTATATTCTGGTCACGAACATAGATATTTATTGGTATTTCAATGGGATTCCAACAGTGCGTTTTATTTCGGAAGTCTAAATTGCAATATGTGCTCTTTCAAGCAAAATTCTGCATAAAACTGGCAATTGATATTGACTTAAATTATTGCACTCTAAGAATAATATCGACTAGATACTCAGAAAAATTATGGAGCACTTTAAAATGCGTAATCCTTAGGCATTAATTTTGGCGCTCCTTTACTTTCAGACCTTAACTTAATTAAGCAATGAGGCGTAGAGCAGAATCGACGAAAAAAACAATAATTTCAATTAGAAATACGCAGCTTGAAAATAACGCAGTGATAGCCACGGTATTTGATGGTAAACAATAAAAATTGTTTATCATCACTCTTGGTGAATGGTGAATTGGTTTTAATGGTGAATAAAGCAATATTGAGATATTTACTCGACTTGCATCATAAAGCACGCGGAACATTTGGATGCCCCTGTGGAGACGCAACCCGCACACCACCTCCATACATCGAAAAACCCCTACATCGAAGTCATGATTTTGGTCCCAACAAATTCGTTGTATGGGGGTTTTACTGTAATATGTGCAGGCCAGACATTTTTTCACATCCATGCAGAGCAATACATTAAGGATTGATAATCTTTCAATAATTCATTTTTTAAATCAGAAAATACTGAAAATTAAAGAGAAAACATTTAGGCAGAACTGAACACATTTTCCCTCTTAAAGTATCCACCCTAGTGTAACCCAACGTCCATAAAATAATAGCGTAGTAGTAAGTAGTGTTTTCGATTGGTAACAATGCAAAATTGGGGATGCATAAGAAAATAATGATTTAGATGGCGAAAACTAGGAGATGAGAGAAATAAATAAACAAAGTAACAAAGGGAGTGAGAAGGTGAGAGAAGAATATTGAATGAGAAGCAATTTCTTTGTAATTCCACATGTATTTATTGTATACGACCTAGGTTTTGATGCAGCACGTCATCATCAGGTGATGACCTGACGATGACGTGCTACGTCAAAACCTAGGTTGTTTACAATAAGTACATGTGGAATTACAAAGTTACTGCTTCTCATTCAACATGCTAAGCATATTCCATAAAGTTACACCTGAGACAACGGAGTGAGAGAAGAAAGCGATAAACGCAGAAAGATGGACGGAAAAAATAAACGAAATAAGAAAAATATGACGTAATGAGAGAAAAGTAAAAGGTGTTCCGGAGAAGGAAAATCCGAGGCATCGGGTTACATATTTGGCGCCACAATGTGTTGGGCTCAACGACTCAAGGGTATTGAGACCGCAGGAAACCTGAGCTAAAATAATTGAAAGGACGATTAATAAATTGGCAAAGATAGTTAAGGGATTTACTGAACTTGAAGGGAGAGTTACAAGATATATTAAGGGATCGAGGAGAAGCAGTACATACATGGTTCAAAATTTGAATTGCAAGAACGTCTAAAAGGGTTATTAGAAAAGGAAGGTATAGACACCTACACACATGGGTGTGAAGTTGAGATGGGAGGACCATACTGAGGAGGTGGTTTGGAGACCATACTGAAAGAACTGAGAAAGAGAGACAAGGAAATGGAGACAAAACGGAGGAAGGAACGGGAGGAAATGGAGACGAAATGTGAAGAGGAGAGAAGAAGAGAGAAAGAAGAAGAGAAGAAGGAATGGGAGGAGAGTAGACGAAGAGAACTACGCGAGCTCGCAGAACTACTGAGGGAGAGAAAAGAATGCATGAGGTTGGAGTGGAACGCGGTTCTCATGACACACAAAACGGTAATTGAGGAGGAACAGGGGAAGGTGCATGGAGAAGTGCAAGGGCTAAAGGAAAGGGTAGAAGCGAGCGATCAGAAGGTGGAGCAAATTATTGATGACCAGAGGAACATCAAACGTCATATATGAACGGCTGAAGAGAAGGTGGAGAATTTCAAAACCAGGTTAGATGAAAATGAAGTACGGATTGAAAAATTTTCACGGTAGTAACGACTCAAATGCAAAATCGAAGGGCAGGAATGAATGAAAGCACACTGAAGAAAAAGGCAAAAAGAGTGAGGGAGGACTATGGAGGGATACACAGCCAAGGGGCAGCCGTGAGCATGATACAATTGAGGATACCAACCTTCAATGGGAGGAGTGGAGCGACACTGATGAAATTTATCTCCAAATTAGAGGAATACCAAGAGATGTATAAGTTGACAGGGGAAGAAAGTTTGCAGATCATAAGGCAAGGGATGATTGGTAAGGTGGGGGAGTGGTTTACTGCAACGTCCCACCTGTACCAAGACCTGGACACATTTAAAAGAATTTTTCAAGAGCAGTATTGGCGTGACGAACAGCAAATGGAAGTGAGGAGAGCACTAACTACGGGAAGTTACCGGCAGATGGGCAATCTAACGCGGGTCGAGTACACCGTGAGCAAGATAAGTTCGGCCAAAAAGTTAAGACCACCCATAGGAAATGGCAACCTCATATACTGTTCCGACAGCATTTCGGAAGCGAGATAAGCTCAGGGATGACATCACATAATGTTAGAACACTTTCCCAATTCCTTGCATTGCTCGGGCGATACGATAGTGTGGCAAAGGAGGGCCAGATAGACGACCAACTGAGAGAAAATCGGAGATGGGAAGGTGATGGACAGAGACGGTACAATGGACACACATGGACGAGGGGGCGAGAAGAGACAGAAGGATGGCAACCGCCAGATAGACGTGCGGGGCCCAGATGGAGAGAAGATGGTCGGACATACAATGGATGAGGGTATTACCCAAGGCCGCAGAGGGAACTCTTAGATGGACGGAATAACAGCAACCATCAACAAACAGGATTCAGCGGAGGTCAAGGAAGAATCAGACCAGAGCAAAATGTCCGAGTGAAATCGCTTGCCGTGGAGAATCAAACGATGGAGAGATGGAGAAAATATGGATATGGAGAATGCAAATATAGAGAAAAAAGCGGAAAACTGATGGCGGTGCAACACCTTCATCTTCCCGGGTTGACGAACGCCAAAAGATTCTACGCAAGGGACACATGGGAAAGTGTAGGCGAGAGTGAATAATAGAGTTATTTAATTAGAATAAAATGTTACAATGTAAACATATTTGAAAAGAAGACATATGGTGGTGAATGGAAATGAGTGAATAATTATGGTACTGCTGGGTGGAGTGTTGTTGGGAGTGAATAATAATGTTGGGGGCGTGGCTCTTGTTTGATATGTATTGTGTTGGAACTCAAAACAATGTGATGTAGATCATCATATGTTTTTGTTGTGATATAAAAAAAGGGGGAGAGAAAAAGGGTTTATACATCAAATGTGTTTAGATTTAATTATTAATTAATTTGAGATGCCGAAGCCTGTGGCCTATCTCTTGATCGATGAGGCATTTCTATTTTGTTTGTTATTAGCTGGTACGTTTTGTAACATGTGTATGTAAACAATCTATTGGTAAAGTTTAAGGAATGTTAAGTCATCATATTGAGGTCACGTCACGTGGCGTCACAGCCATGGTTTTGGCGCTACAAGTATAGTTATCAAATTAGAGGGGGGTTCATTCCGAAGGCATTGGGGCTAGGTCAAGGAGTCATCAGAAGGAAGGTTAATAGCAGTTGAAGGCATTAAAAGAGGCTGTATCTATTTCATGGCGACATCTTTTAATGGGGCTGATGTAATCCAACGTCCATAAAATAATAGCGTAGTAGTAAGTAGTGTTTTCGAGGGGTAACAATGCAAAATTGGGGATGCGTAAGTAAATAACGATTTAGTTGGCGAAAACTAGGAGATGAGAGAAATAAATAAAGTAACAAAGGGAGTGAGAAGGTGAGAGAAAAAAGCGATAAACACAGAAAGACGGACGGAAAAAAATACACGAAATAAGAAAAATACGAAGTAAGGAGAGAAAAGTATAAGGTGTTCCAGAGAAGGAAAATCTGATGCATTGGGTTACACTAGTTTTAGTCTTTTTCGGGACTAAATAAACCTTTTCTGTGAACAGAATTGCTAAAGACCACAGAATATGAAATTTCAGGACTTTTCCAGGTATCCCTGGGCAAAATTTCCATTTTTCAGGAGAAAATATCCATTCTTAAGTGGGAATTTTAAAGAAGATGCAAGAATAGGAGCAGCACACATTATTGCATGCACCATGGAGAATTAAAACTTCCCAACAAACGGAGCGTCGCCACCACTGCTCTAGGGGAAAATCGGCTTCTTTTCTGACGGCATATTATTCTTATGTCTCGGCCATGAAGAGAACCATGAATTACTTGCACAAAACCTGAGGAGAAACAAATATCCCATCTTCCTCAGCATGAGGGAAAATAAAAGAACCAGAAATTTTATGTTACGGGCATCACTAATATGCTTAACAACAAATAAGAGGTCCACTGCTTCATTCAGGCAAGCCACTAAAAATCCTCACACCAACAGACAGTGCCTATCTCCAGACTTATTGAAAACAATCTGATTTTGACCTGTAAAAGCAAATTTCCACGCTAGTTTCTCATATTCCCCATGGCTTCTCTCCAGGATGCCCATTTTGAATTTCCAACACTATTCCAGATTTTCCAGGCCGTTAGCAACCCTTTGATAATGTATCACCCTTTCTGGTGATATGTATTGAGAAGTGATCTTCCCCTGAATTATGCACAAAAACTTGGTAACATGGTATAAACTACAATGTTACAAAGCTAAGCTTTTACTTGTGTCTTTCCATATGAAGTAAAACTTAAGTAAAATCAGCGTGAATTTCAATAGTAAAGTTTCTAAATGTAGAAAACCAGCACCGTATCAGCAAATGCTCATTGTTAGTAGTCTTCAAGCTAAATCCGGCCTTGCCATAAATCATGAAAGATGGGATGATTTTCAGAGACTTGATGGGATCATATATTATGCTACGAAAAATCCCATAGCATTTGTATGATTTCAGGCTTTCCTGGCGAATGATGCTGATGAGTTCTTCTTGGATTTCCCACCGGGTTTAGGCTTTCCATGATTCCTGACGTTTCAGCAGGAGACTTTCCTGCCATTTTCAAGGCTCTGGATGTGGACTGTCTTGAATTTCCAAGTCTTGAATATTGGCGGGAACGAAGCCAATGAACAGAGACCACGGTGGGAGGAAAAGAGTATAAAGACTGGAACACCAAAACCGTCCGCATCCAGAGCCTTAAAAATGTCTGGAAAGTCTCCTGCCGAAACGTCGGCAATCACGGAAAGCCTAACCCGGAGGGAAACCCGAGAAGAACTCGTCACCATAGTATTTGTTTTCCATTATACATTAGATTATTTTTGCTAAAGTAATTACCCTTCATCATAGAGAGAACAGTAAGGAACTGAAAGAATACGAAGAAACGTCCAAACATTTTCATAGCTCCAGTCTAGAAGTGGACTGACTCTCATCATCCTCGGCCAATCACCATCGGTCATCTGCAGAGAAACATTAAGGGCTTTCAATGTCAGGAATAAATCTTTGAAGACACCTAACCTTGTCAGTGTTAAATACCAGCTGGTTCCAATAAACGAGAATCAGAAAAAAGTGTAGGTATTAGCACAGGCCATGGGATAAATACATAGCATTCTTTATTTCAAGATGAACTCATAACAAAGAATTTCAGGTTGAAATTCTTCATCACATAACAGCTCTTGTAAAAGCTGGTGGCAGATGGATGCACAGAATGCTACGTCACGAAGGGAATAAGTCAAAAGAGAAGGGACAAAGGGAAAGGCAAGGAATTGGAAGTGAAAAAGTCTTTGCCTATGACAGCCTTATTTACCATATACATAGAATGGTAGGCACATCATGCAAGCTGGGTGGCCAAAAGTACTAAACCAAGGCACATAGCTACTACATTCACCTGTAGTGACAGGATTTTGAAAACAGGCCCTTTCATTCCCAAGATCATCCATAGTGTATCTGCTATGAATTTTTGAAGGGCTGTAGTTTCCCCATTGTGGAATCAGTTAGCACACAAATCCATACCACATAACAGAAATCCACAATGACCAATTTATTCAAAACTTGAGTATCAGAATCAAAACATGTACATGCAATTTGGCAAGGTATTTTTTGCTGACAATTTGAAAACATCCAGGGCTCAATTAGCTAAGAAAGATACCTTGACTCTGCAAGTTGCCACACAGGATGAACAAGCCTTTTCGTGGTCACCAGATTTCACATCACCCAAAGTACACATAATAAATGGTAATAACAGAAAAATTGAATCGAAATATTCAGATATCCTTAATTTCAGAGTGTATTCCACTTTCAATGTTCCTCTAAGTTTCAATCTCCTCAGTATTTGGCAATGCAGCAAATAATTAAAAAAATAATAAGGTATCAATCAAGGAAAAATACCTATCCCTCATGAATACAGCATAGAGCTTACTTTGGTGTAAGGGGGTGCTGATTCATATAAGCATGTCATTATCAAAGTAATCAGTAATCCAGCAGAATATGGAGGAATAAAAACACTAAGTTGTGAATGTAATGAAGACGTAATGGAAGTGGACCTGTGCCCTGAACAACAACAATGGAGGGACATCCACATACTGCCCCGAGAGCTGCGAAAAGGGCACGTAGCATGAAGTGGGATACCAGCCATGAAGTACGAAAGGAATTGGGAAAATGACTTAAATGTGAGGAAAAGACAAAAGTGAAACATATTTTGATGGTGTGCCTTAGTGTCTCGCTTGGCATTTGTTGGGAGTCACTAATGGTGCATGGGAAGAATGAATTTTTTAACCCATCTGTTCAATAGTGTACCTCTAATTTTGTTGATTCTACCATGCACCATTCACGCTACCAACATATTGACCATAATTAAGTACCACTATGAGCACTAGACACAGACTGAATAAGTATTGGTAAGCATTGTACTAGCAGTTCCTAATGTTGCCAATTTACTATGGTAAGCACTGGTGACATGGGTGGAAGCCAGAAAGGATAACTCACTCAGCATCATTATATATGGCAAGCAAAAGAGAGAGGTGAAGTGTTATTTTGAGAAATAAGCAGAGGAGTGTCGGTTACTTTTAAAACCATTTCACAAGTTTCAAAAATGTCACAGGGATGCATACATTCTATTTCAGTTTGAAATTTGCAGCTTGCTTTTCACTTGATTGCTGCAATTCCAATAGAAGGGAATAGTGAGTTACAATGGTGCAGTGTGAATGTACGTGGGCTGGTTAAATTTGTATGTACGATTGTTGTCTGAACTGGGCATCAGTTCTAGAGATGTAGCGTGGGCTTTTGAGGAAATGCAGGAAATGACAGGGGAGGAATGAAAGATGCAGGAGGAAATCAAGAGAAGGTGGAAGGAGCAGGTTATTAGGGGCAATAGAGTCCCAAAGTTATTACCTGAAATGGCTGAAGTGATACAGATTTAGGATCTGTACGTCTGGTCCCAATTAATACTGCATTCATCCCACTGTTCTCATCCATGAATTTCTGTAATGCATTCTTCAAGGGCCCTGGTCGAATTTGCAATTGTATATTATACCTGAAATGAACACACAGATAATGTAGAGTAAAACTCCAACAGTTTGTCTCAAATGAATAACGTACATACAATTTATTCCCCATATTTGACTAGAGTAGTTGACAGCAAATATTCTTAGGTATGAAACAATCCATATCAACATGCATAAACTGCAGACGTTAATGAATGTCTTCAAAAGACAGGTTTCAAAAAGTAGTGATCCAAAGTGGCATCTCAATGGTTTGATTCAACACTCTTGTGTGTAATTTAACATGGAGGATCAAACCATACTAAGTAGTTAATTATTCTTATTTTCTTGAGTTTTGGTCAATTCAAAGTCATTATTTCATATCATATGACATCATGCCACAACTAATGGCCATAGTTTTGATTTTATTAAAACCAAAATTATAGATTATGAATCCAATTTACACAAAAGACTTTTTAAATAAATGGTCCACATAATGAAACACCCAAACACACGTAATATAAGAACGGATATAGATACATTAAGCAAATTTACATTAGGCTAATACAATAAATCTAAAGGTATTATTGTTATTTAATACATACTTATGCGTTTTATTATTTTTTTACATAAACAAAATATGATAAAGGTTTTTTTTTAAATTGATGTTATTGTTATCTTTGTATTCATATGAAGCAATTTTCATGATATTTTCTAAATTAATGGGTTAATAATTTTTGCAGCAATGTGTGTTTTCTGTTGCCAAGAAACTTTATATTTTTCCTGTAAATTTGAATGGTTGAAATCTCTTTAACCATCATGTTAATGTAGTTAAAATTCACAGGTTTGTTGTTATTTGTTAACATTGTGTGCCCGATAAAAAATATTCAGTGTAATTATCACCTAAGTTGTCATAACAATTGTTATTTTTATCTGTATCTACCTATTTATGTTGTTAATTTTGTTTCATGGTTTTCAATTAGCCCTGACGATGGCAATAAATTTGCAGATATGTTGGTGGTGAAATAATGACTTTTAATTGACTAAAACTTGAGAAAATAAAAAGAAATTATTTCTAAGTGGTCATAAAATACGTTAATCATACTACATAGTTCATTACCTTTCACAAGGGAAATAAAAACTAAGATTTTCATCAGATTAGGTCAAAAAACCTGAGCTACACATGGAAACACGTTAAAAAAGTGGCAGATGCACAGCTATGTAACGTCATCAGCTGAGTGCACGGTGACCATTTTGATGCTGCCAAGCGAGTACAATTTTAAACAAGAAATATTTTCATGAAATAATGTACCCACACAGCACATTTTCGTTTCAAAACGTTTCCCTGGTGCTCAAATAGGAAAATCCCGTTTTTCCCCAGTAAACCGAAAGTAACCTCGTAGAGAACGTTTTCATTTACTTGTGCGCGCACCTAAAAGAGAGCGTGGTAAAGGTGAGCTTTCATCCCGCACGCGTTTTCGCGATGGCAACGAAAACATTCTCAGAACGTTTCCAAGGTTTCCAAAAGTATATGCGACATAAAATGATTTTTAAACTGTTTACAAACATATTGCAGGTATTGTATTTCTCACGACTGGTTTCGTGTCCCTCGTGGCTTCCGGTGTTTGGAAAAATATCATCGAAGGTGCATTTGTTGGCAAGTGTGTATATAATCTTTGTTGGCAAGATTATACGTGTTCTACGGTTAGAATTTCTTGATGTCTAAGGGCATAAATTATATATACACTGGAGTTTGTGAGGTTATATGTACTAGTTCTACGCAAATGTTAAAGTGAAATAAGTGATTATTCTATGGCGATTCAGAAGATAAGGTTGTCAAAGGCTGAACCCTTGTGTGTGACTTGTGTAAAGGTGTGATTTTTTAAAATTTTGTTTTCTATTGAGTGACTAATCTGCACTCTATAATGATGAACAAAGAGTTGTGTGTGAATTCTCTTATATGATATTTCATAACCATTTTAATTCTGGTTTTATTTTAAATCATTAATGTTATAAGCATTCTGAGAACATACCTTTCTCCTGACCAATAGTTGTTAAGAAATACGTATTACGTACGTAAAGTGTATAGGTACATGTTGATTTGTCGTGCTGACTTATTCCTTAGTGTCTTAAGGATTCACTTGAGTAGGTTTTATACGTAAAGTAATTATTTTTTAGTGTTACCATTTGCTCACTGTAAATAATTGCCGTTGCTTTGGTCCCAGACCTTTACATCAAGTTGAAGAACATATACGCATGTTTAATTAAGTTACTTTGCGGTTTTTTAATACAAGTTTTCCTAGTTTTCTATCTTTTTAGAAAAACCGGTCGTTTAATTTCATATTTAGCAGCGACTTGTATGTGATTTACGTCTCGGAGTTATGCCGTTGTTCACTCTTCCCAAGTGCAAATGCTCCCTGGTTAGAAAGCATGTGATAAAGTGGTCGTAAATTCATTGAGTGAATGATTATAATGGTGAGACCAATAAGGGCAAGTGATTTTAATTGTAAAAGGGCAAATAATTTTACGTGCTCTCGGTACTGCATTTGTGGCCTGATACCAGCGTAATTATAACACTGGTATCAAGCCACAAATACGACGTAACGTCATTATTATGCCCGCATAGAATCAGTAGAAAAACGTTTTATACCATCGGGAAAACCGTTTTAAAACCGAAATTTACGGCTTCCACTCGGCTGAAAAGGGTTTAAAAACTGTTGCACACATTTCAAAACTAGCTGGAACCGGAGAGGAAGCGATACGAAAACGTGTTCTGAACAATCAAACAAACATTTCAATGCCGTGAAGTCGGCGAAAAGTGGCGGACATTGGCACCATTCCAGCACCATTTAGAAACTCGAATGGGCCAGTAGAAAATGTCCCCGGAAAGCGGGATGAATGCGGAAATGAAGCGATTTGTACTATGTGGGTAGTTTGTCATAAAAATCCTTCCATCTGTTATCAGGGAAATGAATTTTGTATTCAAATGATGGTAAAGGTGAGCTTTTGTCCCACACAGTTAACATTTTATTTTGAAAAACATAGTAAACTGACGAAATTGAATGTGATACGTAGAAGAGGAAGAATGCGCATTTGTAAAAATGTTAGAATTATACCCGTATGACAAGTAGTTTTAGAGATATTAATGTTTGAAAATGTGCAATTTTGCGATTTTTTCATGAGATTTCGACGCCATATTTGGAGGTTTTATGAACAACCGGTAGGAGGATTGTGACTAATTTCCCTTCTAGTATATGCCCTTACCCCACCCCCCAACAAGCTTGTGGGCCTATGGAGTGAAACAGGGGTGCTAGGGTGGGACGGTACATGGGGAATTGGCTATTTTCAAAAGTGAAAAAGGCATTTCTGAGAGTTGGAAAAGTGGAAAACACATTTTTTGCTGGAGCAATAACGTGGAAATGGACATTTCTGAAAGTGGAGGAAGGTTGCAAATGCATATTTATACAATAAATGTGAAAATGGAAAGACAATGGAAAGACAAAGGAATAATTCTAGGTGCTGTGTTTTAGTCGAGAGGAGATTTAATTGAAAGGTATAATACTAGATGTGCATTTTCACAGTGAAAATGACGTGAATTTATACCATTCACGATGACTTTGCATATTTTTTAAAGAATGAATTCCCTTTTGTAGGTTGGTGATTACAAGGGTGTATTGTTTGAAGCCTAGTATTCTTTTAAGTATACAATCCCTTTATTGGGTAGGTGATTATAGGTGGCTAATTAGCAGAAAGGTAAAATGTCATTTTACGTATTCTATTAAGAATAGAATTTCAGTCCCTCTAGTCAGTTGGTGATTATAGGTGGCCATTAATAGAAGGGTAAAATGTAATCCTAAGTATTCTTTCAAGAATAAAATCCCTCAGGTGACATGGTGAATATAAGAGAGGTTTTGTTGGAGGCTAATGAAATAGTATTGTTGACGGAGTTCTCTAGGGTAGTGTGGAAGGGGGAAATTAACTGTGAATGGTTGGAACTCAATTGTTTAAAAGTCACCTGGTATTCATTCTCCAATGAGAGTTGAGGGGTCTGTTGGCGTAAATCATTTCTGACTTGTCTGCGTGGTGTGTGGTCGCCATGAATTACCAATCCTGTACTCACACGCAAATTTTTGCGATCCTTTACCCTCCTAACCCCCCTTCCCTACCGTAATCCCTGTCACATCTCCCTCTTCCTTTCTTTGTTTAGGGTGCGACATTAATGGGCTACCCTGCCAAAGAGTTCTTTTCAGAGCTCGCAAATTATCTTGAATGATACTATTTGCTTTATCAAGGTATTCCTTCCCCTCACTAAATCATGAATTGGATTACCGTGTAGTAGGCCCAATAAGGAAGTGTAAATCTCCATTTGAAGTGAAATGTGCAGTGTTTAGTGCGGTGGAATGAATGGAATTGCATTGAAGTAAATTGCTGTAGTGGGGCGAGTCTGAGTGGAAGGCAGGAAGAAATTGTGAAGGAGAGGTGTGTACAGGGTAAAGAACCAACTGCTCGATCGCTGTGCCACCTATGGTGGAGAAGACGAAACAGCATTTTTTTACAAGATGGCCGAGAGAAAAAAACACACTTTTCAGGGTTGAAAGTTTGCCATTCCTAAAGTAGGTGATGCATTGTTATGTTGAAAGTATTTTACAAATCTGCAAGGTTTACATTATTAGTGAGGTGAATTTGGTGACGATATGTCTGTTGAAAGTAGTTGAAAATCACGTTTACGCTGGGGAGACGAAAGCTCACCTTTACCCAAATGATTTTTACACAACTGCCCAAAAAAACAGTGCTATGTTTTCAGCGCCTGGCTATGTCTGTATGTAGGTATGTGTGTATGTATGTTTGTTCCACCGTAGCAACTTAACGACTGAAACGATTTGGATGCACAAACACTTATTTGAACCGCTACGTTACTGGGAATTCATAGGATACATAATTATTGATAAAAAATAATTAAAATAATAAAATTATTTAAAAAATTAAAAAACACATCTGCAAAAAATAGCACTAAAAAAATAGCCTTGCTGATTTGTTTATGTTTATGTAACTAAGTCATGGACTGAGATTGTAAGGGGCATTACATAAGAGCTCTAATAAATTGATTCGATAAACGTGGAGATCTTCTCACTTACCCATCTCCACATTTACCTGTATGTGTGCTGAAAACCAAATATTCACAATAAATAAGCTGTAACGGTATTCTCAAGGTCAGCATGGAGTTTTGAACGGTGTCAGATCGAGAGATGTTCTTAGAGACACGTAGTGGATAAACAGAGTCAACAATAGTGAGAGAAGGAGGAAGAAGTCGTAATTTGCATCCCGTTGAGAGTGGACAAAAATTTGTGCAGATGGGGGCAAAAGTAATAAATTTCGTCGAGAGTGATCTGCCATTAGGAGCGGACTGATGCCGCATGTGCAGAAGATGCCATATTGTTATTCAGCCATGAATGAGCGAAAGGTCGGTGTCGCGAAAAGGAAAAATATCATGATTTGACGGCTATTGACGAACGGATGAAGATCGCGTGGAAGAAAAAGGAGTGAAAAAGGGTCATAGCCAGAAATTGGGTGAATACGAGAATAAGGCTATGGAAGCATAAGGAGAGAGGGAAACTACTCAAGAGCTTGATAAAGAAGAAGATACACCACAAGAGACGCCACAAGAGTGAGAATGGACCTCAGGGGGAGAAGGATAAGTGGACACAATGTCTGTTAATCGGGGTTATATGTTAAAAATAATTACGTACTGTTGAAGTTGACCTTGAGATATATGTATAAATATATGCATTGGTGTATTATTGGGCCCAATAATCTTTCGTTTTGAAAGTAAAATTCCAAATTTAAGACTAAATTTGATGCACGATTCTTTGTTAGATTGTGCTTAAAAATTGAATAAATGTTTTTACTTGCATGCAAAGAAATTCTCTGTCTCTCACTCTTTAAAAAAATAAAAGGAATCCAAAATAGCATGGGGAGGGTTACAAAGCATTAAGGATAGTGGTGATATTCTATATGGGCTCATAAAAATATGTAATTGGAGGACTAAACTTCTAAAAACACTTTTTTAAACTGAAGTCTCTTTTTTTAAATACATAGTTCATTCTACATCACCAAAAATGCATAATAATCTTAAACTGCTTAAAGATTATAAATGATAAAATATCAGTTGTTGACTTAAAACCATATTCTACTCTGTTTCTGCATTTCCAGGTGTCCACCAGGTAAGTTGTTTTTGTTAACAACAGTTTTGCTCGTATTCCAACAGGCGTCTTCAGGTCAAAGACTGCTTTTTGCCTGCATTTATATAGGCCTGCTGCTCTCTGACTGTCTCTTTTTCCCGCCAAATCCTCTTCCATTTGTTCTCTAGGTGGTAACCGTCTTCTCTATTAAAGTTATCTTTCATTTTCTTTCTGAATAGAACATTAATACATAGTTCTTTTGAATTTCACATAGTTTTGAATTTCAATAGAGAAGACAGTTACCACCTAGCCAGCGCATGGAAGAGGATTTGGTGGAAAAAGAGACAGAGAGCATGGAAGAGAGCAGAAGGCCTATATAAATGCAGGCAAAATTTTCGCCTTTCCGCGGTTGCGGAGCATGCATGGTCAGAACCCAGACACGTGATTAAATTCCACGAATCCAAAATCATTGCCAGAGAAAATATATATTTCCCTCGGCTGATAAGGGAAGCAATAGAAATAGTGAACCACGGAAAGAACTTCAATAGGGAAGACGGTTATCCTCTCCCTGCATCTTTCAAACGGCTTTCCCAACAATGGGATTCAAACCGAACGTATCAGCGTGCACCTGACTAGGCATATATAGAAGAAAATGATGCTCTGCAGATCAGTTGGACCTGAAGACGGGAGCTGGAATGCGCCCGAAACTGTCGTCCGCCCAAATGGACCAACGCAGCCTTAACCCGGAAAATACTTTTCCAATTAATCACCACGGAAGCCTCCATACCAGAAGGCCTATATATTAACACGGTCAAAATGCAGTCCCGTCACTTCGACCTGAATATGCCCATTGGAATACGGGAGAAACTCTTGCCAACAAAAACAACTTACATGGTGGACACCCAGAAATGCAGGAACATTTGCTTCAAAGCTGTGGAAAACTATGATGGAATGTTCTGTTCGGAGACAGATCATTAGTTAATTAGGATAAAAGTCAGACATTCATAATTTTTAGGCCAACTTCAAAAAAAATACATACTTCCTTAGTGCACAGTCCACTTCTAAAAGGGCAGGTATTCAGATTGAAAAAAAAACATTAAAATGAAATGCAGACAACTGATAATATGTAGACAGATCATTTTCTGTAGAGCTCCTTGTATAATAACAATGATAGCTATTATTAGTGGCATAATTTGAAAGATTTTTTGTAAAAAACAATTGCAGCAAACATGCAAATACGGGGACGAGGTAAAATACAGAATTTTTGAAAGAGACATGGGGCATAAAGAGATTCTTTACCTATCAGTCGCATAATCCTCTTTTGAATTTTGAATATTATTTTAGAATTGGATGTAGGGCCCCAGAAGAGGATACTGTACATGACCTGGGAATAGAACTCGCCATAGTAAATTGACTTTAGTACATCATTATTTACAGTTCCTCCATTAGACCGACCGAGTCTAGAGTGATCTAATAAATTAATAACTTAGTCATTTGTCGTGAAACAGTATACCCATAAAACTTTATACAGGAATATGTATATAATTTTGCAAAATTATCCTGGCAATTATACATTCCATAGTGAAAACCAGGAAAATCGAGGAGACATTCCCCAAATAGGTAAAAATCACAAATAATACACCAAGTTCTCAAGAAGGTAGCCCAACTACTTAGGTAACAATACACCATCCAGCTGAAGACCTATATCCTACGAAAAATTCAACAGCCATGCAAGAGGCAGGACTAAAAACTACGACCTTTAGGATGCCAGGACGGTGTGTTTCCATCATTATTATAACCATCTCTGTTGTGGCCAGTTTCTCAACCGCTGTAACCCATTTTAAGAAAAGATAAGGAGGCTTCAAATTCTGAATTTCAAACTTCCAGACATATATAAAGTCATTCTAGACAGTCTGTACTGAATTACAACATGAAAGGAAAAATAAGAACTGTTGGCAGTCCCAGGAAAAAGCCATGTATTAACGCTTGCACACAATCAAGATTATGTGTTGTCCTGGGGTGTATGCAACACAAATGACAACCCCCCATGATATATGCAACTGTTATATCCTTCACTTTACACAACATCCAATCTGGGACGTGCATTTAATATTAGAGTTCATTTCCATACATGAAAATCCGATGGAGATGAAAATGCTGATGAGATTTGCCAGAACTTGATGCAATACACATACATAGGTGCGAGAGCATTAAACCAAGTATGAAGAACAGGTTATAAATATTATGCATGGAAGAGGTGCATTTGTATTTACTAAAAACACATTGAAGTAAGTCAACAATATATGCAGCTGCATCCTGTGCTCGGAACACACACTTCCTGGTGCATTTAATTTTTGAGTGCAAATGACAGGAGTATTACAATAATGAGATCTATGATAGGACATCACTCTGAGATGGTACAGTGCAGGCAAGCATGCTCACAGCACTATCACATTGAAGTTTCTATCTGAGTAAATATGCCTAACCAAATTGTCTGATTAATAATATTCAGAAAGAGGGAAGCATGATACATGCACTATGAATCAACTTTCAAAATCCTCACCTTAATGCTGCTTCATGCACAAAATCTTCAACTTCAAGAAATGGATCTTTAGTTTGGATGTAGAGAGCTGTCAGTGGTTTCCCTTTAGGATAATATTTCGAGTAGAATGCAAATATTAAATGAAGTAGGGCTGTACAATCCTTTCCTCCATTGAAAGAAATAAATACTCCATTACCAGAATCATAGCGAGTGAAGCAGTCTCCCACAGTCTACAAAAAGAGAACAGTATGAAACATTAGAATCAGATTTTACTAAACGTTCAAATAGAACACTTGAATTTCAAATTACCTTTATCGCTTTGTCTAAAGGTTCCAAGAGTGACTTTGGGGTATCTGGATGCTTTAGCAAACGAAAAACACGGTCACTAACTTCTTGTGTAACGGATGAATAAACGTCATCCTTCCATGAAGAGTCAGCAGAACTCTCAACTGTAGGGGGAGGAACCTCGATACCATGCGCCATTTCATTTTTTAGATACATTTTCGCCCTAGCCGCGAGTAACTCGTCGGAAGAATCGATTGCAATCAGTGTTTCATAGGTACCACCAAGATTGGGATAGGAACCGAAGTTGACATTTTTCCCAAAAAGGGCAACAGCTTTGTTAAGAGTTTCGACTAAATTTACCTCATCTGTCATATAGTAAATTTTATGGCAATGAAACTTAGGAGCTGAGACTAGGGAACTTTCGGGTGCCGCATTAGGAAACAAATCGATAATTTCCAATTTGGAGAACGAACTTTCCAAGAGCTTAGGTATTCCTGGGAACAGCACAACATTATAAACACGAACAATAGGGAAATTTTTACTGCATTTAGTCAGTATTTTTGCTGATGTTGGCAGATTTGCCATTTTTAAAGCCGGATTTTCGGAGACAGTGTTTCCACCGGGATAAAACCTACACACATATTTGGCCATTTCTTTGTGAATTTCTAACTTCTCTCCAAATGCCTTCGCAATACCTTCGTAAGTCACATCATCATGCGTTGGTCCGACTCCTCCGCTAGTAACAACTACGTCATATTTTTTAGAAAATTCGCGAACTTCCGTAGCTATTATATCTACTTCATCAGTGATTACAGAAATTTGTTTCAGCTTCACACCCAAAGAATACAATTTTTGGCTGATAAAGAACGAATTGGTATCCTTTGTCATTCCCTTTAAAATTTCATCCCCGACAACAATAATTCCAGCGGTGCGAGAAGACATGCTTTGTGCTATTAAAGTATTCGAGTATATTTGAAGTTAAAATAAATACAATATTCATTTCACAAAATCATACTCGTTTGAAGAATTAAATCGAAATAATTATACCTTAAAAGATGAAATTTCTAGTGCCACAGACTGATTACGCGGCGATGGATGCCAAGAGACAATTTAGCCAAAGGTGTATAATCGGAATTCCGTAAACAATTCATTAAAATTTCTACAGGCACTTTCGATGGTATTTTGTTTGTCCTTAGGTTGTCTCCAATCGCACGGTGGCTCTGCTCCCAATTGAAGTTTAGGTGGACATTCAAATTGATTCCAGTGATGACACTACACATGAACCTTACATTTACGCTATAACTTTTACAAATAGAAGCAAATGTATCGAAAGCCACAATTTAAAAAAAAAGATCTGCTGATTTTCTCGGCAAACGTTTGGGCTGGCGGGAATTGTCATTCTGTCAAAACCAAATTGTCATCATATATTTTTTAAGGCAATACATAAATTACTTTCTGAAACTCAAGGTAATTGGGTTAACGACCGACGAAATACTCATCGCATTACTAGCTTTTTTACAATCGTAATCCATTACAAGGGTAAGAGTTATGCCAATCCCTGGTTGGCTATAAATTAATTAATTAAAAAAAATAAATTAATATAATCCATATACGTACAGTCACATAAAAATTACATAAATGAAAATAAATATGCACGAAAAACACACTACCTATTTAACATTCAGGAGATTCATCTCGCATGTACTCAGTCACCCCACATAGCACACTAGCTGGAAAATGCGCCTAAAATGGGCACCTGACTACTTCATGCGCCGTAAAGGCGCCTACTATAGGCACCTACCCAAGTAGCCATGAATGTTGGCTGAATATTGGCCCAATATCGGCTTCAGATTGGCACATCGGCCCCTCATTGCCATCATTTTACCGATGTTGGCCCGATATGGGCAGCCCACATTGGGCCGACATCATCTGCTGATGTTATGTTATGAGGTGAATATTGACGAAGTTCTGCAAGCATGCTGAAGCTAATGTGCAGAACAATTTTGTTTATTCGCAGTAATATTTCATTTATATTCATACTATGTGGCAAAATAGGATAACAGTTATCTGGCATTAATTAATGGTGAAAAATTTTATCATGATTTTATTGCATTTCCTCAAACTATCACAGAATAATCATTTAATGATTGTAGTTCTCGAAGTCACATTTATCCATGGAAGTGACTACATATATACATCTTTCTCAACACCTTTCTTTAAGTTGTGGGTGCGAGATTAGGTCTGTTGAGTCGTAGGTTAGATAACCATTCGATACAGGTAGGCATTAGGTAGATACGAGGTATCATAATACGACGTGTTATATCATGCTATTGCACAATAGAACAGTGAAATTGATTAATGGCAATGTGTCTTTTTTTATATTGCGAGAGCAGCGAAGTCAGCGGAGAGATAATACGATATTCCGGCTCGTGAACTTTTTCGTCCGCTAGGTTTCCGGCCCACATTTTCTATTGAATATTTTAGGAGCCATGGGATTGGTAAGGATATAATAATGTTGCCATCCTTTTTACAAAATCCTTACTAGTGCTTAAAATGTGCCTCTAAGTGGTGCCTTTTTAAGGCGCCTTGAAGGTGCACCTTAGCTCCGTGAAAAAGGCACCTAAAAGGTGCCTATTACAGGTGCCTTTTTTATGTGCCTCTGAGGTGCCGTCAAGGCACATTTTCGTGGCAGTGTCCTACGTGGGACTGAGTAATACAGTTTTTTAAGTAAGAACTCTTTAAAGTTTTACCTTGAAGAGGCTAGCACTTCGCAGATTTTTAAATCTGCAGGCAATTTATTATAAACTCTAGTTTCTATCTCGTGTGGTCCACATTTTAACCTTTTTGTTCTAATAGAGTAACAGAGAAGGTCGTTTTTCTCCTAGTATTGTGATCATGAAGATCAGAATTAGTGGAGAACTGAGTCAAGTTTTTTTTCACATGTAAAATAAGTTGAAATAGATTCATATATGTAGGGGAGTGGAAGAACTTTTAGGGAACGGAAAATAGACTTGGAGGGAGATATTTGGTGATGATTCTGATTATTCGTCATTGCAAGATGAATATTTCAAGGATATGAGATGCCCCCAGAACAATATGCTTTGTAACGCCCTAGCATGGAATTCAGCATACTATAATAGGGTAGTTTCCTTCATCAAAGAAAACAGAATTCATTAATTGCGAATGGTGCCCCACCATAAACATATTCATTACTCACAAATTATTTGGATTAAAAAGTCATTGTTTCCAATAAAATTGAATGTTAATTTTAAGTTCATTTGAAAAGGCTCGGAAATGGCGGGACATCGGCAGCTTTTATGATGATGTAACAGGTAGATAGTCAACATTGCGAGGTACATGGAATTAACATCGACTGTACTTACTATTGTATTTCAGAGTCCTGGGAGTTCAGAGGAAAAATACTTAACGCCATTTTTAAATCGAACGGCTGCAAATACGTACTCCAGGGGTTATAAACTTCAGATCCAGGCAATAAAAAAATAGGAAACCACCCTATTTTAATAAAACATCAATGCCTGTAGTGCGTCTCTGTTGTCCAAATAAATAGCAGCTTGAATGTAGCTTGCCTTTGAATTCCCCAACCTGCTTTTCCCATGTGATATTAGCAGTCAAGTGTACCCCAAGGAATTTTACTGTACAGGTTTGCACAATAGACTGATTACCTATTTTTACAAGACAGACTCTTTTAACATCATAACACTAGGAAAATTTAGACATTTGGGTTTTATTTTCATTTATATTTAGTCCGTTTTCTTGACATTTCCTAATATTCTCCATGGCTCTGTTTGCTTGGGTTGGGATATGAGTCAGATAGAATGACATTTGTGTCAACGGCATAAAGGACTGGGGTTAGGGCATTTATGTTACTGACGGCCTGAGGAAGGTCATTAATGTAGAGCAGGAAGAGAAGTGATCCTAATATGGATCCTTGTGGCACACCCAGGGCAATTTTTTGAGGAGAGGAGGCATATTTCACTCCATTGACTGTGAGCAACACAACCTGTAATCGATCTCTGAGGAAAGAGCCAATCCATTTGTTGGGTTCCACTCTGATACCAGCTGTTCCCAGTTCCCAACATGTTCTTTTCAGCCAAGTTCACATTCCCTACGTGTTTAATCATAAGTTAGGGAATGTACTCATTTTTGGAATATTTTACCGTAGCTAGGGGCTGGCCAAGGGCGCATGCCTCAGGGGGGCGCACTTTGCAGACCCACAGCCTGCAGGCCACTGAGACACAGGCACACAAAATTAAAACATGATGCTAACTCACATTTCCAAAACGCACCTGATTACGATAGGCACCCCCCACAGTTTAGGAACGGCGCCCCTAACTTAACACACAAATTTTGTACCGAACCCTAAATAAAAGAAAAAAAAAAAACTACACACAAACTAATATTTTGTCACACTCATATGTACATTAACATTGGCCGTTTTTCATCTCTCCGGCACACGCCAACCAAAGCGGCCAGGCGGCGCGGTGTGTGGCGCTAAACTGGCCATGTCGGCTGGCCGTACTTTGTGAGAACGACCAACGAGCGTAGCAAAACACTGTTCGTTCTGATTATTAGATACATAGTGTTTTTCCACTTTCTGGCATGCACATGCCGACCAAAGCGACCGCAAAGCATGCTGGCACCAAACCGGCGGTGTCGGCAGGCCATACTTTGTGAGAACGACCAGCGAGTGTAGCAAAACACTGTGTGGGGAGTCACCACAGTTTATTCGCTCTGATTTTTAGATACCTAGTGTTATAGTGAGTATAGCGGGGGGCACAAAATTATATGTTGGGGGGTGCAAAATTCAAATCTTGCCAGGGGCACTGGTGACCCTAGCTACAACTCTGTATTTTACTTAAATAATAAGAATATAAGAGTAAAGCATTAGAACGTTCTTCATAAAAATTTCTCATACTTTGAAAAAAGAAAGCCAGATTGCGTGTTGCTGCCGTAGTTCTTTTTATAATTTTAAGAAATTCTAATACATTAATGTTGTATGAGGTATGATTTAAACATTGTTATTCCCTTCCTATTGGCTTTCTTATTTAACCATAAATTTGCTGTTAAACGCTCAAAACTAAAAAATACTGGAAAATTATGGTAATTTTCGAAAATTACCGTGGTAATTTACCTCAGATGAAAATTATGGTATTTTTCCCATCCCTAGGTCAGTGGAATTTGGGTGAGGAGTGGGAGGGGTCCTCCTCACCCAAATTCCCCTGACCCAAGCCAAACCTCTCACAGTGAAGGCAATAACGACTATGAATACCACCCCCTCCCTTAACTCCCCTTCCCCTTTTCCTCCCCAGCCCTTTCTCATTCAATCCTTTCCCCCTCCCCTACCATGATTTTGTATATAGGTATACCCTAACCTAAAACTTATTTTTCATTTGAACATGACACCAAGTGTTGAAACCCGGGTCATGTTATTAAATAATTAGTGGAGTTCACTAAGTTATTATAATTATTCCGTAATGGATCAATTCCAAAAGGTCAAGCCGACAACCGTTTCCTTTGTGAATATAGTAGAAATTAATTTAGCAAACAACCATAGCAACTTTAAATATTTTAAAAAATAAGAGAAAAGATTCTGAAAATGGTAGGACGAATATGAGGGCAAAGTGTTTTTCACCTCGGTATTCTAATGCTGAGAACTTAATGAGAGTTCAGGAAAAACTGGACCAATAAGGTGACACCAGACCTCCCAACATAGCAGGTAACTATAACAAAGGTGGCCAATACACATCATCACTCTGACAAAGACAGCCAAGTAAGCTGCTGAAACATCACCCATGGAGCCACTAACCCAGATAAAAAACAGAGAGACTTCTACTCAGTTCACCTGGAAAGCCTGAAGTCATTCATTGAAAATGAGCATTGATTAACACTGCTAAGGCTGTCTTTTTTTCATCAGTGGGAGCATGTCTCACACGCTTACATGTTATCTTTCATTCTTGATTGGAAGTTTCATAAAAAGTTGGCTAGTTCTTGAATTTATCAATTGTAACTTGATATATTGATATAGGCTTTTGATCATTTTTATAAAAAGTTTTTGTCTCACTATTGCATTCCAAATACTCTCTCAAGCTTAAAACCACATTTCGATTCAAGGGCATTATCAATGAGAAAAACAAATTCACTCTCCCATAATGCAACAATAATCAAAGATGATCACCTGAATTTGAAACAATCCACTTACAAGCTACTCCACTTACAAACATGGCTGGAAATAATATGCTAACAATTTTACAGCATAGATTTACTCCTATTAACCTTCATCCACCAGGTTTAAATCCTGGTGTTTCACCTAGCTGCAGGATTTAAATTCGATGCAGCATGCTACATAGTCAGGATGTTTTGGGCACTCACGGCATGTGGAAAAAACATTTAAAGGGACTTTTCAGGCATGCTAGGCATTTGAAAGTTAAACCCTCACATTGATGCAATAAAAAATTCAAAATTACATACAACATGGGGAAAATGAGCTAATATTACACATTTCACAATCTGATATATATTTGAAGTGTGTGCATTATGCACAACTACAGTGAAAAATGTTATACATATATATAAATAAGAGTAAAATAAACTTATTAAGACTGCAAATGTAAAAGCATTTACTTACACAGAGCTATTGAAAAGAAATGTGAAAGTTTCTTATATTCAAGTGACTCTGGATTAAACTGCTGGCTTGATGATAAAATAATTTATGGGAGAATATGAATTTATGCTCCACTAACTTCCATTAGCAATGGTAAAGTAAAAACCAGTATCCAAATGATGGTGAACAATATAGTTCGGCGGGATATGGTAAAAGAAAAATCTTGAAAACCTTTAATGGCAGATATAAAATCTTAATTCATTCAGGAATGAAAGCAATATACAGTCGGAAAATTGGCAACAACCATAAAAGCAACATAAAAATAAATATCTCAAAAAATCTCATCTTAGGCAAATGATTTTAGGTGATACATCATATCACCTACCATTAGTTGTCCCACAAGTCATAAGAAATTGTGATAACTGACTCCATTACACATGTTATGGATAAATCAAAAGTTCTTGACAACACTAACCAACTCATACACCGTATTTTACACAATTCAATCACGATAATTCCATGACATCCAGTTTCTGAGCCGTTTCTGCTGCATCACTCTCTTTAATTGGGGCAGGAGACTCATTTGCTGGCTTCTTTGCCTCTTTCGAGCTTTCCACTGAAGGCTTTTCTTCAGTTTTGCTTGAATCACTCTGAAAAAGTTGCTCTTGCAACAATGACAGCTGTTCATCAACTTCGGCCACCTGACTACGTACAGCTTCATTCAACTGAAAAGAAAAATTTTAACAGTTTGACATACTTATTTTTTTAAAGGTTGTTACTAAACACACTTCACAAAAATCTAGATTTGGCTGATGCCAAAAATCTAGGCTTGCTGCCAGCTAGCAAATTTGTCACCTTCACATTACTTAATGTGCACCTTCTTTGTTCCTTTGCAAGATTCTATACAAGAAAGATTTTCATCGATTTCAAGAATGATTATTTTAGTATTATTAAAATTTAAGGAGGAAATACTAATTTACAGCAGTGAAAGAATTAACATAAATCATGAGAGCCCAGTGATACAAAAAGAGCTCAAATTTGTGCACAATCCTATCGTAAAGGTTGACTTTTCAATGCATTCTTAGCAGTTTAAAACGGCAGTGAATAAAATCTAGCTTTGATCACCTTGTCAGGCTTAGTGGCAGTTTATAGAATCCATTATTGTGGACAGTAACTCCATTGAAGCACAGCTTTGCCCAGTTAGTGCCATCTTGGACAGACAATACAGGGTAGCATGTTTCTACAACTCCTTCAAAATTTTCCTAATGAATAATTCGATCAAAAAATAAGAAATGTTCCCTTACAATGAATAGAACCCAGCAAATCCTACCCATGCTATTCTTACACTTCATATAATTTTTGGCTATAAAAAATGGACAGGCAAAAAAATTAATATACAGTGGACCATTGAAAGTAGAACACAATTCTTGAACTTAAAAATTGGTGCTTGAACATCTTGACTGAGCAATTCCAGGAAAATCTGGTACAAACCTTGAACGGAAGATAGGAACTTGATCCACATTAATGCAGCCATCAGAATGCACAGAAAAACTAATTTTAGCCCACTATAGGCATTACATACATCCCAACATTTACAGTTGGACACACTTAACTCCAAAGACATCAAGTGCTCTCAGCAATGCCAGAAATAGTGAGCCACAACCTCCAACTAAGTAGTGGATTCAAGAGGAGGAGAGAATCCAACCAAAAATATCCTTCCTCCTCCTCATCTCCCACTGCTTTCAAAATATTTTCATCACAACCACCATCAATCATCAAAAGTTAAGTGCATATAATTTGATTCATGTCTGTGTTTGAGTTTAAGGGTAAAAAAGTAATGATACTCTACAAATGCAGTTGGATATTTTTTCTGAGGGTGCACTAATAAACTTATATAATACAAACTTTAAATAACCTTTTCATCCCCAAGAGAGAGGTTCCAAAAAATAAAACACCTTAATCTCAGGCTGAGACAGTGAACATATTGAAACAATCATTTGGTACAAAATCTACACATTAATAATAAAACCGACCCAGGTTTTGACAACTCAGTGCCATTTTCAAGGAAATGGGCCTTGAAAATGGAACTGTGTTGCCAAAACTTGGGTCGGTTTTATCATTAAAGTGTGGATTTTTTACCAAGTGATTGTTTCAATATGAATATTAGAAATGTCCACCAAGTTACGCTGGAAATGTTTTCCCACATATGAGACAGTGAAGTTTTGCAGGTTTTAATTTTAGAGAAAATGGGGGAGGGAAGTAATATCACAAAATGACTGAAATGTTTCATACCATTTCATGAAACTTTGAAAAGAAATACTGCACAAGAAATGTTTTATGCTGGCAAGGGTATCATGCAGTTCATCTCCAAGGCACAAATAACTACTTGGAAGAGGCTATCACAGTCAAAACTGGTGTTTGTGAATAGTAACCACTTGATCACACATGGCTGACTTGTTCTCATCTGAGGATATTAAATGGAATATCAGTGAAAATTGTTTCTGGCATAAATATGCAGAGCTTCTAGTCAGAAATTTTCCAATCAGCTGTTGCACTCAATTTTCGTCCCCAACTTGCCAGTACAAAAGGTATTTCACAATTTAAACATAATTACAACCACTGAATATTTCAATTGAAAGGGGTCCTATGTAGGTAGGCTACATCAGATAGGGTAATACCAATGAAGAACACTACACACAGAAGTAGTTTCTGAAGAAGCCTCAGAATAAGTATTTGGATAGTAAGATTTGCTTACACAGATTCAAGCTAAAAATGGCAGCTAAGGCGACATCAGTTGAATTAATCTCTTGTCGCAATACAGAACTATTTACTTTAACACTCACACAGTTGTGATGGTATCTCTTTAAAGGAGTGATTAATGATTCACTTACCTTTTTTAACTCTCCAGCTACAGCCTTAGCCTTGGCCCTGGCTTTAAGACTCTTAGCTCCCGCTACCTTGAACACTCCTGGAATTTTGCTGCTCGCAGTCTGCTTCAACTGCTGTTTCATCTTCTGCTTCTTTGTTTTTTGCTTCCCCATAGTTTTCTACCTCTCTCTCAGGAGTCACTGAAAAGATGCCATGTTAAATGCCATGGTACAGGTCATGCATGGTGGAGTTAGATGCTAAAGCAGTTCAAGATTACATCACACCCCATAGATTAACCTTTTACATATTCCTGTCAGTAGCCCACAAGTAGGCAGTGACTTCCATGAATATTTCTCCATCAGGTCTGGGATTCTATTCTCTCCAATGTATTGATACTTGAATCTACCATCATCCAAAAGGATGCTGAATGCCAATATGTATGTGCATTTGGCTGCTTAATATATGCGTGACTGGTAGGTCAGGTATCTTCTAATATGATATCATTTGGTACCTCTTCCATAAGGTCTGGAGGAAGGAATGGAATACGAGACCCAGTGGAGACCAAGAAATCTTCTTACTGCTTACTCAAGTAAAAATTTCTCCCTTGAAACTCAACTGAAACTCCCTTGAATCACACTGCCTTGCTTCTCCACTGACACTGCCTTGAAATTGAAACAAAACCAAGGGAGTTTGGAAGTGAGGTGGCAGCAGGTAAGCTGTGCAATAAAATGCCTTGCAACTGCACTGGCACAGAGGCCACAGACCCTTATAAATAATGGGCTGGCACACCCTTGCTGCCTAATGACCTGGCTTTCACTAGCTCTCTCCACTGAAACTCCCTTACCCACAGCACTGAAACTCCCTTGCCCACTCCCCTGATACTCCCTTGCCCTCTCCCTCCCGAAATAAAAAAAGTAAATTTGAATTTTAAAGACTATGAATGTCAATACTACGCAATGGCATGTTTAAATGTATTTAATTATCCTACGTTATACCTACCTAACTATATTGTATCTATTTCACATGTCCTACGGCTCTCTACTAATTTTATCGCACCATTCATGGAAACTTCTGCGTCAAGAAAGCCTTATATATGCGGATGCTTCCGAGGAATTATGTGACTTCGAGAACTAACTTTTATATGGCAATTCCGTGATAATCTGAGGAAAACCATTACATCACGATGACAGTAATGTGGCATTAATTAATTGAAACCTATATTGCCACATAGTATGACTATTAATGCAATATTACTGAGAATAAACAAGATTTTTTGCAATTCCCTGAAGTTTGTTCACGTTTAAATCAAGACGTAACCAAGTGTATAAACTAAAGTGTATAAACTAAAGTACCAACTTGGGGGGGGGCTCGCCTTAAAACATTCAGCAGGTTATGAGGGAGAGGGGGGGGGTTATCTCAAAGTAACGTAGCTGTTACAATGTGCCTGTTTACGTTTCTTACTCGTCAACATCACGTTAACAATACTACAGAGTTTAACATGAGGAAGGGCACGCGAGGTGTTTCATACACCCCAAGCTTCTACTACAACTCAATGTAACTGAACTATTGCTTCTACAATGTTGCAAGTTTTCATACCATCAAATTGCTAACATTTTAACCTTCTCGTGGGTTAAGGGTAGTTTGAGCGAAAAATCACTTCACCTGGAATTTGATGAATTTGGCCTCATTTTAAAGGAAAAAAACTCATCTTTCCAATGATATTAAAATATAAACCCCTTGCCAAACTACTCTTTGACCAATTTGCCTGAAAATGCAAGCTGTTTTACATGGGATAGATTACAGCTGTGCGCTACAGAGGGAGAATATTTAAAATAAAAAAATAGGAACTTCTAGCACCCAGATTTCATCAAAAAACTAATGGTGTATAGTTTGCATGTTTTCTCAACTATTCATAAAAATTAATCTATTACTCACCGAAGTAATTTTTACAGAATCGCAAAAAAAACTGCTGTTTTGAAGGGCTTTCAGCCATAAGGCGTGAGAAAAAGAGAAAAAGTTAGAGACTCATGAAGCTTTATTTATATAATTACTGAAAATTTGTTCATATATAACTATATCTTAGCACCAAAAATATAACAATATTTATTTCATACTTCTTACAGATGCTGAAATAAAAAAATAATATTTTAATATGGTCTCCATTATGACTAGGGAGCTATCTCGCTCAAACCACCTTAAAAAGTGACCTCGTGACAAAACTTTTCTATCAACCTATCCCTAAAAATAAACTCACTCAATGCTTGGGAAAATATTTTTTTTTGAAAGTTTCATTTTTAGAGACAACGTTACCTGTTAGGGGGTGGAGGAGGGGGTTTGGGGAAAATTCTACAATTGTCAAGGAAGGGGGGTGAGGGAGAATGGTAAAAAATCACCGAAAACAGTAAAGTAGTCTATGTGCGACCCCTAACTTGCAGAAATGTTGAAAGGAGAAAATTGCTGAATGTATGTACCAATAAACATATAGAAATAACATAATATTTAACAGAAATTAATAATGCAAAGCTCTCAGTGAAGTGTTTACCGGCTGAACTATCTCTCCGATTCGTTTGCAGGCTTCCCATTTTTGCAAAAATTTCGGGTGAAGGAGGGACCATGTGCTAAACACACCGGGTAAATGCTTCTTAAAAGTCTTGTTACCGAATGGATCACTGAGCACAATAGCAATAAAACCGTTGGCCTGAAAGAACAAGAGGGGATTTCTTCAGGCGGCACTCAAACTCTGAGTCCGAGCCTCGACGTCGAAGGCGACTGAACTCTTCACCGCGGGTGGTTTATTACACCAACCGACCAGTCGCACTATAGTTTATAACTTCTATAAGTTACAAATATATCGAAGAATTTTGTTTGTGTTGCACTATTCATGCTGATGAAAATGTTTTTTTTTTATTGCAGTTATACAATAGAGATTAACCATTTTATGTGATTTAGTAATATAATGTACATTAAACTGGCTTGGTTTACTTAAGTACATAAAATGGTTAATATCTATCGTATAACTGCGATGAAAAAACCTTTCTCATCAGCGTGATAAGTTCAACACAAAGATGAACATAATTTTGCGATTTGTTTAACTTTTACAAGTTATAAACTACAGTGTGACTGGCAAGGTGCTGCCATAGACTGCGGTGAAGGGTTGGGTCGCTTTCTACCCCGTGGCTTGGACTCCCAGAGTGGCCTGGCCTGGGCCAACTGTCCAGTTCAGTGGTAGTGGAGCGCTCATGCAGCAAGAGAGAAGCAGTTCTATTTCAATTGAGTAACAAGGGAGTGTAACAGTGGAGTTTCAGATGACCGCAGTTTTTCTTGTTGAGGCAAAGGCAGTGCAGTCCAGTTGCAAGGTAGTTTCAAGCCAGTTTTCACCCGTTCAGTGGAGTTACAGTCCAGAATCAGTTGAGTTTCAAGGGAGAAATTTTTACTTGAGTATACACCAGGCAATTACCAATCTTCAATTGCAATTAATAGAAGGGAATAGTTGACTGATGAGTTTCTTCACAAGGCAATCCACATTTCGATTCAGTGTTTTTGATGCAGTGATCTTCATTACATAAATACTACAAAAATTTTCACATTCAATGAGATAGGGAAGAAGTTGGGAGTCCCCAAATTTTGAAGAGAAAAAATACCATTAAAGGTGAGATTAAGAAGACTGCAGAAGGTAAAAGCACATGGCATAGGGCTCTCAGATTTGAAGAGATACAGAATTAATTTAAAGGTCACTCATTTACAGGCAAAATTTGAAATCATATAAAATTGATAGAGAAACTAAGGATTCAAAGATTTGTGTTTGTTTACACAGTTGTAATATACATGATTATTGATCTTCAGAAATTTAAATTTGAACACCCTGGCTTCTCACCAGATTTTTCTAGGCAAATCCTTTTGGGCTGAGGTTGAGGGAGTGGCTCCCGTACATTACTGAAGAGGACCTCCTTCGGTAGTTCAAATGTTACCCGCAACATCTCTTTACTTGGAGAGACCTTGCGAACAAAAGTCACTTCTTTGGACATTAATTCAACTCCGATATTATTCTCAACTAAAGCAACCGCCTCGGCATGAGAATTTTCCACCACAGCAAAACAATAAACATGAATACTGATTGGATCTTGGCCAGCTATATCTCGAAAACAATCTATCCCATTGAAAAGACCACGGAAAGCGCCTAAGAATTCCGGAGCTCTGCCTGGCAGGTTCATCACGACGTGCATACGGCCTAAAACACCATTTGACCCCTCTAACGACTCTTTCCAACGCTTCTCAATTGCTCGGGCAATATCTTCAGTAATAAATGACCATCCATCCTTATTGAATGCATGAAAACTGTTCGGTGGAACTTTATTCAAGGAAGCATTGTGCACCAGCCAGCGATAGGACTCTGGATTCAAATCATTCGCTAAAACTAATGCACAACGACGATGGCGAGCAGCAGGTACACTGAATGGTCCTACACCGGCAAACACATCAAAGAGGGTATCACCTGGGGAAAGCAGAGATAGAATTCGTTCGTGTTCGGTGCACAATCGGGGATTCCAATACACGTGCGAAAAATCAAAGTCAAACAGACACCTATTTTCGCGAACCTGAGCTTTCATATCATATTCTCCACATAATACTTCCATCTGGAAATTACGATACGTGCTGTCAATAGAGTCTGTTTTGTTGACCACGGTTCGAACACCGGGCACTTTATCAAAGAGAACTTCGCCGATTATGCTTTTGTAATCTAGCAAATTTTCTTTGAGATTCACATGCACAATGTGGCCAATTTTGGAGAAGCTGGTCAAGTTCCCCACTCCTGGAGGTATGACTGACTTAATAATTTCTTCCGCTCTCCAGTTATCATATGTTAAGGTAATTCCGCCACTTCTAAAATTTTCCTCTGATATCTCAAAGTTTTTGAGGTAAGAACGATCGCTTTCACTAATATCTTCATAAGCCTTCACAGCCATTGGGTTAAGCAGAATTCGCTTCTGCAGTTCCTTAGTGGCGCCAGACACTAAATTTCCCGTTTTTTCACTCTGAGATTGTGTCGAATTAAGGTCATTGAGTGTAACTTCTACAGTTTGCATTGGCTTTAAACGCTCAAGCTTAAGCATGTACTTTTTCAAGCATTTCGAATACAAAGATACTTTAGTTTCTAAGCCGGGTGGTATGACTATCCATGGCACTGTAATTATTTTAGAAAATAACTTCCGATCTAAAACCTTCATTCCACAAACCTCCTTCGGAGGTGCTAAGACACTGTGATCTTCCATTTCATTACCACGAGTATTTCCGATTGAAGATAGAATCCTACAAATTCCAACGTGACGAAGCCGCGCGCCTGAGTACTTGTACCATGCAAAGTGGCGAACAGAGCTTGGGATAAACACCATCAACTGAGCAATATTAACTGTAAACAAAACAAGAATTCCAAAATAAAAATTTGTAGATGTGAACTTTCTTGCAGATAAAAGAAAACTATAAATACCTTGGTTAAATTTTAAAACGACAACAGCTGAACAGCACGAACCAGCTCACTCCAGAACCACGGTCGAACTAGTGGCGTTTTTGTTGATTCTTTTTTTATGTTAATGTTACGCGCCACGTTCCTCAATTGTTACGCTCTATGTGCGGTAACTTCGAAGTTGTTCGTTGGCCGACAAAAACGGTGGTGCCGTAAATATAAGGAAGGGGGAGTTTAGGAACAGGCTTTATTTATGAAATGAAGGGATTCATGAGATATCAGAAGGTGAAGAAATTTATGGTATGTATCAAGAAAAGACAGCCTTCTTTAAAAGAAGCGGCAGTACCTAAGTATGTATAATCCACCCCTACCTTATAACACTGCCCATAAAAATAATAATTACCTTTGAGATCTATCAGTTAGGAATAGGATTTCGATGGATAATTGTTTTTCTTCAGTAACATGTCCATGTTTCTTTTTTCCTTCTTCAACTCCCTTTTCAGTGCTATCTCTACCCATGACACCCAAAATACCCATTTTTCTCCTGCTTCTACCCCTGCATTCTCATTGTGTCAACTGCCTTTATTAATTGATCTACCCACCAGCTCCTGCATGATTTCCTCAAGCAATTCTTACTTTGCTCTCTGACCATGCCAAAAACTTTTTTGTTTGGCTTTCTTTTGTTCCCTCATACTTTTCCTGTTCTCCTCTATACAGGGGTGGCTCCAGACCAGATCGAGGTTCGGGGGAGGGGGCAAATAAACCCCCCCCGAACCTCTGGTCTGGGGTATGGAATACCCCCCAGGAAAAGGGGTGTTCGTGGGTCTCGTCCCAGAAATTCATAATAATAATAATATTTATTTATCCCTTAGAATCAACATTACAAGCATATTTACATTTCAATTAAATAAGGATAAATTAATTAGGAATCCCTTTAGGCATTGCCTGTATTGGGATACCTCAAGAGAAATTACAATATGAGTAATTGAAAAAAAATAAGTAAACTGAGACCAGTTACGAGACATAAATAAATGAATGAAAAGATAACAATTTGTTTTTTAGTTACAACCTGTCGTGCATTCAAAATATAGTGAGTATTAACCTTACTATTAATAAAAAAATACATCTGGATTTTCTACATTAAGTAACCATTTCTTTACTCCTTTCAAAAAAGATGTTAAACTTTTTGAACCTCTTATACTATCTGACAATCTAGAAAATAATGTTGGCCCTACATAGATAAATGAGCGTTTGAACACGGTCAGATTTGGTTTGGGCAAAACATACATTTTTGTAGATCTTAGGTTGTATACATTGGTTATTGGTTCTTCCTTAGGTTTATTAACTATATTTGCAAAATATGGCACGTTATATAACGGCACGTCTTCCTGAACACTTACAAGTGTCCAAAGTGTCCAAACACTTATAATTATACTTAAGTATTTAGGAAGACAAAGTTTGCCTTTTAAGAAGAGCAAGTTTTTACTAAATGCATATTTCCCTTTCAGATTACCACCAAGTTTCGACTAATTCCAAAATCATTTTGATTTACATTTGCATTCAGCTTTTGGTCTTAAAGCCCATTTTAGTTTGTATAAAATTTAACTGAATTTTAAAGTAAAAAAACAAAAACTTAAATAAAAGAAGCAACAAAATAATTTAGGCTTTTAATATCAGGTCTATCACGAAGAAATACTCTGGGTTTTCGGGGGGGGGGGGGCAATTGCCCCTGCTGCCCCCCCCCCCCCCCCTTGGGGCCGCCAATGCCTCTGTACTCATATATATAATGCCTCAAGTCTCATTTCTTGGTCTTTACCCAAGGTCCATGTTTCACTATTGTACACCACAAATCGATATCAGGCTCCTCAACAACATTTTCTTGAAGCTGTTACCCTGGGTTCCTCTCATTAGTTCCCTCATTTCAATGGACAGCTCTTTTGATGTCGATATTCTCCATTGAAAATCTTTGGTACACTTTCAATTTTTGCCCAAAATAATGTCAAATCTGTCATACCTCTTCTAGCTTATGCTTTTATATTTAACATTGAATTGTGATTCTTGGATAACCTCACCACTGTTTAACCCTCTCCCTCCTGACTCGGCTGAAACTGGCCATATGGCATTCTCTGGCTGCTCCACAAATTTAAATTCCCAGAATCCAGAGAGAAGAACCTACGGCCGGTTTCAGCCGAATTAAGAGGGAGGAAGTCTTTGGGCATTTAAACTTCAGAAGGGAAGGGGTTAATTAATTAGTAGGTATAATGAAGTTAAGTGTTAATGGAGATACCTTTTCTCACGTTAAGGTAGGTAAGCACCTAGGCACAGACTGCCATTTGTTCATGCAACAGATCTTCAGCATAAATTCCCCTGATGCGGTTAGTCTATAATCTCAAAAGAAGTAAAATTGGATTGTGGTGTTTTTCAACTGCTGTGGTAATTTGCAACTCTATGCATGAAAGTTATTTTTAAAATATGTTCAGGATAAGATCCAGAAAACTTTATGAAATATCGATGTCAGCCATTGCAAGGATCGATTTTCTGCAGCTCGCTCCACTCTGCTCTCCTCCCAGATAACCATGTGATTCCTAGGCAAGTTTATGTTCCTTTTAATGTCCATAATAATTTGCCCAAATTGTATTCCATCTTTAGTCTTACCCAGTGATTCTCCCCATTCATAGCGCCATCTAATTTTGTTTCAAGGAGGCTGTATCCACAAGTTTGTCTTTCTTACTTTTCAGAATTTATTTGGCACACTTATCATTTCTACTCTTCATAGTACTTTTTCATCACAGTACCTCTTCATTTTCTCTGTCCATTTGATCTTCATCATTCTTCTGGGATCTACCACATTTACATCACTTATAATCTCCTTTGTCCCGCTGTTTTTATAGCTCATGCTTGAATTCCACTTCCCTGCCTAATATTATTAAAGAGATAATAAGACAAATACATTATGACACATACTTAGGAAGTGAAATCAGTCTGTTTCTTTTGTTCCAATAGAATAATTCTACCTACAGTCTTAAGGCCATGTTACCTGATAAATGATTTTGTACAAACAAATGTACTAGAGATTGTATGCTTATCTCAACAAAATTAGAACAGGTTCTATTTCCCGTGCAGGGATTGAGACATTCGCACATGTGTTCATATAATTTGCAGCTTTACACGATACATTTTGCCTCATGCATGAATTAACGGAAGAGTTTCTACAAACAAATGTATCGTGTAAAACGGCCTTTACACTTCTCTCCAAAGATGCTAGGTACATAAGTCTCACTAGACACCACGCCTCTTTCGCATGGAGATGTACCTACTTCTGAACATGATATCCAATAATGAGGTGGCAAAATGTACCTACTACATAAGTGTCACAGGCAGCATATATTTAGATTTCCATCAGTAATGGATATTTTAATGTCTTTAGGATTATGATATGAACTATACCTTCATTCATTCATTCAAGTATTCTACCAGCTGATTGGTAGGTTCTTGGACAGTCCTCATTCTGCATCCCAACCTCATAAACATTGTCTCGCTTTCCCTCCTAAAGGCCCGTTATTAGATCCCTCTTCAATTCTTCATATCTTCTACCTCCTCTTATTTCGTCCTGAATTCCTATCCTCTTTCTTCCTCTTCCATGCTTCCCCAGTGTTCTCCCCTCTATCACTCTCTTAAACATGCCCTCTCCTCTCAAAACCTTCCCCATCCATCTCTTCGGCCTTCTCCGAACCTCTGCCACAAGCTTCATCTACTCTCCGATCATATCCAATACCTCCTCGTTCGTCTTTCTCGCCATCCAGCTAACCTTCTCCATGCTTCTCCAAACCCACATCTCAAATGCCTCAAGTCTACACACATCCTCCATTCGCAATGACCAAGTTTCCGACCCATATAGCGCCACGCTCCATATTAAAGTTTTCACCAGCCTCTTCTTTACGTCTCTTCTCAGACCCCCCCTCATCAATTCCCTTCTCTTCGAAAATGCTTCTTTAGCTAGCGCAATTCTGCATCTGATGTCCTTACCACTAAACCCATTCTCCTCCAAAATACTATCCAGATACGTAAACTGCTCGCCTTCTCGAAGTCTACGAAGCATGCATATCCTGCCCATATTCTAGGTTTCTTTCTACTAGCGTCCTCATCACCGCTATAGCGTCTCGCGTTCCCGTTCCTCTCCTAAACCTGAACTGGTCGTCGCCCAGGTATTCATTTGCCTTCTTCTCCAGCCTTCTGTTTATAATTCTCAGAACTACTTTGGCCGCGTGAGATATTAATCTTATTGTCCTATAGTCTTCGCACGTTTTTGCCTTACTCTTCTTTGGTATAGGAATTAGTACAGTCTTCGCGAAGTCTTCCGGCCACACTCCATCCTCATAAATCCTACGAATAAGCGCAAAAAGTTTTCCTCTTCCATTTTTCCCCATGCTCTTTAAAAACTCTGCAGGTATGTATGTCATCTATTCCCACCGCCTTATTCCTTTTCATGTCTCGCAGAGCTCTTTCGATTTCGCTATCTAGGATACTTGGTCCGATGCCATCTCTGTCGATATCGTCTTCCCTTTCTATATCTAACCTATTGGGCCTTATTTCTTTACCATACAGCTCTTCAACATACTCATTCCACCTCTCCTGGATCTTTCGGTTCTACGATTACCTTTCCCGTCTCGTCTGTTATCGTCGTAATTCACCTTCCCTTATTACCACCTGTCAGTTCCTTTACTTTCCTATATAATGCATCTGCTCTTCCCTCTTTTTGGTATTTCTCTAATGCATCGATCTGTTCTCTCCACCACACCTCTCTTGCTTTCTTTGTTTCTCTTCTAAGCCTGTTATTTAATTCTCGGTATTTTCTCTTACCTAGTTCTGAGTTTACGCTCTTCCATTTCCTTCTCTCCTCCATCTCCCTGATCATCTCCTTCGTGATCCATGGTTTTCTAATTTTGGTTGCACTCACTACGCCTACCGTTGCTTTCGCCGCTTCTATAATTCCATTTTTCAAACTTCCCCATTCATCTTCCACTGATCTAGCTCCGTGTTCCTCACCCATTATCTCATCAACCTTCTCTCGATACTTCTTCATTGCCCCAGTTAATGCCTCCGTATTCCACTTTCGTACCCTCCTTCCCATTCTTATCTTTTTCAGTTTTACCCAACATTTAATGGCTAATAAGTTGTGGTCTGTGTCTGCAACAGCTCCTGGATAAGTATGCGAGTTTCTAACACTATTCCTGTATCTGTGACGAACCATTATATAATCTATCTGGAACCTATCTGTGTCTCCCGGCTTCTTCCAAGTGTACCTACGTCGAGGATGATGTCTGAACCATGTATTTGTAATTACTAGGTTATTTCTACGGCAAAACTCCACAGCTTTCTCGCCCCGGTCGTTTCTCCTTCCTAGCCCGTAATCACCCACCTCCCTCCCATCTCTTCCTTCGCCCACCACCGCGTTCCAATCCCCCATTACTACCAAGTACTTACTCCCAGGCATCCTACCAATTATTTCCTCTAGCTGATCGTATACCCCATCTATCTCCTCCTCTTTATGATTAGAGGTAGGCATATAAACCTGGATTATAACTAAATTCGTTGGATCTGCCTTTAGTTCCACGACTATAATCCTATCACTCATCTGTTCTGCATACACTACTTTTCTACCTAGTTTCCTATTCATTACGAATGCAACCCCACGCTGACTTTCATTCCCTCCACTATAAATTACTCTATAATCGTCGCTCCAGTAATCCCCGTCATCCTTCCATCTTACTTCACCCAGATCCATGATGTCTACACCCACCCTCTCCATTTCTTGCTTTATATTCTCTAGCTTCCCCGCCCTCAGCATTGTCCTAACATTCCACGTGCCTATTCTGATTGTTTCGTTCCTCTTCTTTATCTTCTTTTCCTCTGCTGCTGCTACGTCTGAGCCAGGATTTCGTGTGATGACGACCGCAGGGGCCTTGCTCCCACCGCTGCCAGGCATGACACCTGACCCTCTGGGCCGAGTTCCGTAGTTGCCAGGATTCATTATCAATTGAGAACTGTCCATAATTTCATGGTTTTTGTTTTAATTGAGATAGTATTCCGTGGCCTATCCCAATAGTGTATTTTACATGACACCATCACTTCAGAGGCCGCCCCACAGGGGTCAGACGCCTTTTGCAGCCGCCTCACTGAGGTACAGGCGCTGCACGGACTACCGTTCGTCTGTCTCCTAACCTTCGACCAATTTGGCATGGGTGACCCTACCAGGAGCAATGCTCCTGCCAGTGCAGCTCTAGGGGTCATCGGAGCACGCAAGCCCTTCCACCACGACAAGGTTGTAGTCCAAGAGAAGAGGAACTATACCCTAGCCCATTAAAATAAGAGGTGAGTTTGGAATGATTACTGAGCAAGAGTTTTACTGGAACATAAACTAGCTTAAGATGGCAATATTTACCTCAGACAAGTCATTACTTACCTCAAAATATTTTGAGATAATTAATATTAATTACAATTTCCAACAGACTTGAAACATCATACCTTAAGCATTTATTATTTTTCCTACTAGGGGAAGAGGCTACCCTAGGGGAGGGGGCTAGAATTTCCTACAAGGGGAGGGGGCTCCGTCGAGATGTAAAAACACTGATGTAACTATGACCAAAAATCCACAACAATGGATGGTTAATGCAGAGTCAGAGGAACAAAGGGGCAACGACAAAAACCACTAAACTGTGGTTAATTTTATTTCTCACTGGAGGGATAAATACTGGATATAATCACTCCACTTGTGAGTGCTTCTCTGTCAACAAAGTTTTTCCAATATTGTAAGAGAATAACATCACAAGGGGTCGTACATATTCTGTAACTCGTATCACTGCGGTGATGAGCAACCACCAGTGATGTGACATCACCCATCACTGCCTTTCTGATTTTGTAAGCCGACGAGTTGATGTTCTTTATCTAAAATGGGGTGATACATCACTGATTGGATAGCTTATCCCATCACCTTCCTGCATGGCATTGAAGCATCAATATTTTCATTTGCTGATGGCGAACATTACATATATAAATAGCAATTTCTGAGCTCAACAGAGATTTGGAGTGCATATATCTACTTTATTTGTAATAAAAATGACCAATCGAGCTGTCAAGAAAAGTTTTGTTTGAACAAAAGGTCCATCCTATAAGTTGAATGGTGATTTAGATAACCAGTTCCAGGTATAGCAAATTTAACAGACTATATATCCTCTTACTTTTACATTCATATCAATCTCTTTCAGCATCTCTCTTACTATTTCCTTGGCATGAATGCTAAAAAGCAAAGGTGGCAATGGGCTGTTAATCCTTACCCCATGACATATATCTTGTGACATTTTTTATGCATTCCCCCCCCCCCCCCTTTTGCCACAATTCCCCCTCTTTGGACACGTTTCCCTAGTGGACTTGGGCCACCAGCACTGACAATTCCTATGACTATAGGTAGTAGTCAGCACAGGAGAACCTCTGAACATGGCAAAGAGGCATTATCTCTCTATTCCGCAGACATAAACTTCTGTAGGTTACAAAACTAACATAGAAATCATTTTTTAAATAGGACATTCATAAATATACACATAACATATGAAGGTTTAAAAAATACATATAAAGTTACAAAATAAACTAAGGCATTCCTCTCATTTAGAAAGTAATTCACAGAATAAAAACAATTTAGAAGTAGGTAATTTTTTAGGCCTCTTTTAAATATATTAATGGAAGAGATGGTTTTAATTCTAACAGGCAGCTTATTGAAAATAACAGATGCTGCATTAATAGGACCTTTTTGGCAGACAGACAATCTGCACCCCAGTTTGTGGATGTCATTTTTAAATCGGGTATGACACCCGATTGCTGGTAGCTAGAATTGATGGGAAATAGGTGGGGGTATGTCTTCACAAAAGTAGCACATTGAAATATATAGACACAAGGGTAAGGGAAGAATTTGCAAATTTTGAAAGTACGGTTTGCCGTTAGAGTTAGAAAAGGTACCCTACTCACAACCTTAATAGCCTTTTTCTGAAGGGAGAATGCTTAAGAGAGTAATTATCGTTACCCCAGAATAAAACTGCATAAGTTAAATGAGAATTTTTTTTGGCAAAGTATATTAGTTTGAGAGTATCCGTAGATACCATATTTAGTAATATATTTATATAGTAATATATATTTAGTAATTTGTGCAAGATGAAGATACCCTTAGCCATTTTCCCTATGATGGAGTCAATATGTAGTGACCAATTAAGATTTTCATTTAGATAAAGGCCTAGGAATTTTATGTGAGTAGTGTCTTATTGTTCAGTTTAATTTTTGGGCTGGAGGAAGAAGGAGCTTTTTTTGGTATGAAATTGTAGTTTAACTGTTTTTTCCATGTTTAGTGATAGAGAATTTGTGGAGCACCAAAATGACATATCATTAATGGAATAATTGACATGGTTCATTAATCCTTGGGTCATTCCATGTCAGTTCACCCAGCCCATGTAACCCACCGAATCGGATTTTTGTGAAATTTTCGTCACTAGCAGCTATCACCAATTTAATGAGCCATGCAAATTATTTCCTCTCTCACTCTCATAGTTTGTCAGATATGAGGGCTCAAAGTTTGGAAAATTAGCTAAGAAGTGCCCGTTGGGGGATTCGACTTTCAGAGTACAGGGCACAAGGTAAAAATTCATTGCTCAATAACCATTTAACTTTTCACCATGAAATTTTTACCTCTTGCATATCAAAGTACATCAATTCCATAGAAATATTTTCTACCACCCTGGCATTTCTATGTTGGCCACCATAATGTCATTAGTTAAACAAGTTTTTGAACTCAAAAACATGACTTCATATTTCACAATTATCACCCTAAGGCAGAGTAGTAAACTCATCCAATTTTTTTTTTAATTGAACCTAAATATGTGCTCTAATAGACTGTGAAATTAAAATGGTGGTGTTTTGACTGCCACTGTGGGTATTTCAGGTTTCACTTTTTTTTCTATCTCGGAGGGATTTTGGACAAATACTGTACACTTACTAAGGATAACTATGGAAATGCCTGTGATCATGTGGAAATATTTGAAATAATGGTCAGTAAATGATAGGCCTAACATCTAATTTTATTGAATATGCCTCTTGTTCATGCAAATATTTAAAAAAAATGATACTGGGCTTGTGGTAGCCGAGGGGAAAAATGTTTCAGCGACTGTGAAATGCTGCACTTTATATAGCATTTTATATTTTTTACAAATGTTAATTGAAAAAGTTTTAGAAGTAATAATCATTTCTCACATTGTGCAATATGTGATAATTTATTTAAATTATACACTTAAATTGTATAACCTACCTTTAAACTGCAGTGAAATGTGTCCGGCTGTACTGGCATTGCACAAAGTCTGCCTCATTTTCACTAAAGTAGTACATCCTTCCAGAAGCCGTGGTGATGGGAGGGTTGACAGAAGAAATGATACTACTTACAGGTACATAACAGATGTCTTTTTTCTCCTGTGGAGGCCAGTGAAATGATCTTGCTGGGCCATAGGGGTGCATGAATTTGACTTTCACATCACCTTCGTCCTCATGCTTAGACATCACTAATCCAAAAAAACCAATGATCATCATATGCACATGCAATGTACGAGTTAAGTAGTTAAGATTTGTGACAATATAACTGCAGTTGGTGTTTTGTCATTGGTGAATTGGAATGTAATGCAGAAATTTTCATCTGAGCTGACCCTCTTTGCTCCTAAAGAATTTTGCACTCCAAAAATTAGTTCCAGGAATGAAAATCTGCCAGCCATGTAGAGAGAAAGTTCACAACCACCCCAAATTTGGAAATGAGCTTTCTGATCTTGATGCAGTGGATAGTGACAGTGATAGGAGTGTTTCAAGGTATGAAACAGCAATATCCAAAGAAGAAACAACCAATCAACTTAAAAGGACACTACAAGAGATGGGGGAGTCACTGTTGAAATTCCATGGTATTTAATCTACTAGAAGATTAACCTCTCTCTACTAGAAGATTAATTCATGCACCCCTATGGCCCAGCAAGATCATTTCACTGGCCTCCACAGGAGAAAAAAGACATCTGTTATGTACCTGTAAGTAGTATCATTTCTTCTGTCAACCCTCCCATCACCACGGCTTCTGGAAGGATGTACTACTTTAGTGAAAATGAGGCAGACTTTGTGCAATGCCAGTACAGCCGGACACATTTCACTGCAGTTTAAAGGTAGGTTATACAATTTAAGTGTATAATTTAAATAAATTATCACATATTGCACAATGTGAGAAATGATTATTACTTCTAAAACTTTTTCAATTAACATTTGTAAAAAATATAAAATGCTAGATAAAGTGCAGCATTTCACAGTCGCTGAAACATTTTTCCCCTCGGCTACCACAAGCCCAGTATCATTTTTTTTAAATATTTGCATGAACAAGAGGCATATTCAATAAAATTAGATGTTAGGCCTATCATTTACTGACCATTATTTCAAATATTTCCACATGATCACAGGCATTTCCATAGTTATCCTTAGTAAGTGTACAGTATTTGTCCAAAATCCCTCTCTCCGAGATAGAAAAAAAAAGTGAAACCTGAAATACCCACAGTGGCCGTCAAAACACCACCATTTTAATTTCACAGTCTATTAGAGCACATATTTAGGTTCAATTAAAAAAAAATTGGATGAGTTTACTACTCTGCCTTAGGGTGATAATTGTGAAATATGAAGTCATGTTTTTGAGTTCAAAAACTTGTTTAACTAATGACATTATGGTGGCCAACATAGAAATGCCAGGGTGGTAGAAAATATTTCTATGGAATTGATGTACTTTGATATGCAAGAGGTAAAAATTTCATGGTGAAAAGTTAAATGGTTATTGAGCAATGAATTTTTACCTTGTGCCCTGTACTCTTAAAGTCGAATCCCCCAACGGGCACTTCTTAGCTAATTTCCCAAACTTTGAGCCCTCATATCTGACAAACTATGAGAGTGAGAGAGGAAATAATTTGCATGGCTCATTAAATTGGTGATAGCTGCTAGTGACGAAAATTTCATAAAAATCCGAGTCGGTGGGTTACATTTTCAAAAATTTCTATGTGATTTGACATGGAATGACCCCCGGTTCCAAATTCTCTGATTTCCAAAGGCATGAGGTATCATCTGCATACAGTATGGGTTTCCTGATAGAAATGTAGTTTGGTAGATCATTAATATAAATAATGAATAGTAAGGTACCGAGAATGGTCCCTTGAGTTGACCTCTTAGAATATCAAGCGGTGGTGATAAACCATGAGTCAGTGGCGGATACAGGAAAAACTCAAGGGGGGGGGCGCAAGTTATCGCGACGATTGTAGCTTTCAAACTGACTGCCAGGAAGCGACTCTGCTTCCCTTATATATGTAGCTCGGTTGTTTCAAGAACATTAGGTACCAGAATGTTCGCTTCCAGACTTTTAAGGAGTGTGCACTAATACAAACAGTAGAATATTCGCAACTTTTCTCCAACAAATGCCAGACAGAATAACGTTTCGCGATCACTAGAATGGCCACGACTTTTCTCGTAGGTTAGCTATCTATGTGCCAGACAGAAATGTATAAAATACAATGACGCGGACGCGCGTGGGTGCTACATAAGAAAGTACAACTACTCGATAACTCGACTCAGAGTCGACTGACGAAAGACACGAACGAATAGCGTGCGGGCTGACTGGCGGGGGCGGCAATGCAGGCGGCCCCGCAAGGGGGGGGGGCGTGCGCCCCCCGCACCCCCCATGTGTATCCGCCACTGCCATGAGTTAGTATGTTATTGCAGATTAGAGAATATTTAACTCATTGCTGCCTATCAGAGAGAAAAGAGATGATCCAGTCTAATGATTGTCCCTTAATGCCCATATTTTTGAGCTTATAAAATAATATGTCATGGTCAATGCTATCAAAAGCTTTCGATAGGTCGTAGAAAATGCCCAAAGGGATCATTTTGTCTGTCAAGGCTTGATACAGATTATTTAAAAATTCAAAAGAAGCAGATGTCATTGACCTAGCTTTCCTGAAAGTAATAAATTATGAGTGTCCAGGAAATTGATAATTCTATCATGAGAAACTTCTTCAAAAATTTTTGAAAATATAGAATCTGGTTTAGTTGGCATAACTCCCAGAATTCAGTCAATTTTCACTTAGAGAACCTAACAGGTTACACTTGTACCAATTTGTGATTGATTTTGGAGTGGAAGTTATAAAACGGTCACCAATATACTTCTACTTTAATGAGAATATTCATCAGGTTTCTCCCAACTCACTCAGTCAAATGCAATTTCAACCTCAACAAAACAAGCACTTTACACCATAGCTTCTTTGCTACATATATGTGTTCTCATCACCACAATTGCATCCTGTGCTGCACTCTCCTTCCAGAACTCATCACCTTAGTGGTAATTTACTCTAGACTCCAAAAATTTACGAATGATTCTAATAAACACTTTTTCTGTACGTGAAATAAAACTAAAAGTTCCAGAGTCTTCGCTATCTTCTTTTTCGAATAAGGATCAAAACTGATTCCAAAAAAATCCTAAAGTAGATGTAAAAAAGTTAAGTAGCAATGTCCATTACTATCTTGAACCATTTACCTCTGAAGTGGACAGTGCATAAAAAATATCCGTATTTATACAGAGCGCTATGTATATCTTAAGTTATATACTTAAGGTTGTAGCTTTCATCAAGTGGATAATATGTACTGAACCATAAAAAATAAAAAAGTAGGGGCCAATGAAATAAAAGTACAAGTATGAAGCTATAACACTTTATTTTTATTTAAAAAATATAGTAACAGCAAGGTCTCTCTCTGTTTCACCATATGGGATATGAAACCTGTAATGTAAGAGTGTTCTCCATCACGTAACAGATAATGCAATAAAATGCAAGAAGATCTGGAAGATTTAAAAAAAAATGAAATCATAAATAACTTTATCACAAAATCAAAAAAATACTGAAAAGTCCACAACTTATATCAGACCTGCTTGGTTTCAGTCTCAAGGATTTCAGAATAGAATAAAATGAATGAATGAAAATTTCCATTATCTCTTCTTCAACAGAAAAATATTTGGATCAATAAATTATTTCCCAATTTCTAGTGCAGTGATACACTGGCAAATGTCATCAAATTCTCATGCAACAGGGATAATATAATAATTATAATTCAAACGTTCAAGGCTCTCGATGAAATATCTACTCTTCATTTGGGTCACAAATGAAAATCCATCTAGTTACCATGCTTTCTGCTGCCTGGGTAAGGAAGCAATTATGACAATTTGTAGGCTTTGAGAGTTATTAAATGGAAAAATATGCACTAAGAATTGCGCCAAATTGTATTAACAATTGCTCTGAAGTAATTTACTCAAATGCAAATTGAATATTTCACGACTAGAAATTATATGAACGGATAACAATAAAATGCCTTGAATAATAAGGCACAAAGTTTCAAGCTGAATCAATCATAATAAATTCACTATTACATAGTGACCAAAGCATGAATGATATTTAAAATCTACTTAGGTTTTAAAAACGAAATCTAATAATATTTAACAAGAAACAACCACCACTTAAATTAATCACTAACCGCACTTCTCCACCACCAATTCAAAATAAAAATAAAAAAGAATAAAATAAATGCTGACAAATTGCGGCTCAAAAATTCTTGTTGTAGGTAGATCTGGCTTATTTCAAGCAATGTAGAAAAGTTAAAATACTCACAAAAATTTAATTTACACTAACAATGTGTAAAAAAAATATAAAAACAGAGCTCATCACAACCATTAATGTGAGGCGATAACCTATTAAAGTCTCTGTTCTCAAACAGAGTTCTGTCCTCATTTCCTTTTAAGATGTAAAGTAAGATCATTATTTGCATGCTCCAAAATGCACATTGCTGAGAGTAGAATCGCCATTATGCGGCATTCGTTAGTAGATGTTATGACAGCACTACTTAAGTTAGGTGCAGTGAAGACAAAACATAAGCAATCTAAACAGGCACATCACATTGAGATAGCACTCCTCCTAACAGCCGCACTAAGCAGAGGATTTGGATCGGGTTCTTCGGTCACTATATTCACCTTAACCCATTCACGGTTACGACTAGAACGCCGTAAGGCATCGATCACTGCTTGGACATACTGGCCGTCTTCAAAAGTCGCGGCTAATGCGACCGGCTCCTTCACCCATCCTTTCCTATCCTCCACACTTTGGAATGCTTCCCTGAGGGCTCCTACCATTTTGAAAAGCCCCTTCAAATATGGTCGTGGCAACAAGGGAGCACCCGTTGGCGCTTGACCTTCTTGATGCAGATCTTCAACGTCTAAATACAATACCTCTTCTTTGACGTGATGGTTACACTTTCCTCCCTCGTTGTCAGGAATTCTCCTGCGACCATGAAGGTCGCCTCCACGGACGGTCAACTGGCCTTTCTCGCCGCTAACGATGACTTCCTGCGAGAAGGAACCGGGAAGATGGGAACTGCTACATAGATTTGCCGTGACCAGTGCTCCGCCATCCAGCTCCATTTGAAATGCGGCAAAATCTGACGCAGAAATCCGACGGATACCCTGGACTCTGTCCGTGGCAGGAGAAAACGTTCTCAGCACGGCATGAACCCGAACAGCTCTTTGGCCTGTGAGGTGCGCTGCTAAGTCAATTACGTGACTGCCAACGAGAGTCAATATACCCCCGCCCATAGCATCATCACAACGCCAATCGTAAGCATCAGAAAGAAGGCTGCCAGTCTGAACACGGGCATCCAGGATATTCACAGCACCGACATAGCCATCCTTAATCGCTCGCCGCATTTGCATGAAGGCGGGTAAGAAGCGCAAACTATGATTCAAAATAGATATCAAGGATGGATAATACTGCGAAGCATGCACCATTTTCAGGGATTCACTTTGGCAAAGGCCAGCTGGCTTATCACACAAAACGTGCTTACCAATTCCAAGAGCTTTCACAGCAATTTGAGCATGTAAATTTGGAGAGCATATTATAAATATCAAATCAACATCCTTCCTCAACAATACATCATCGATTTTATTGGTGTAAAATGGAATGTTAAGTTCTTTCGCTGCCTCCTCTGCAGTACTTAATGTTCTACCCCATATCGCTTCAACTTTGAAACCTTTTGCTCTTAAAAAAGGCACTATCACTTTCACAACATTCCCAGTTCCAAATACCCCAATTCCTGGAAGCATAATTGCACTTAGCACACTCAGTAAGAACTTGTTTTAATTAGAAAGAACCTTTTATCTCGAGTTTTGCAAAGGGTCACATATAGTAGCAAACACTCGTCACCCAACACACGGATTAGTCCCAGCATCTAATTTTGGCTTCCAGTCTTGCTTCGTTCGGGAGAGTAGCTTTGAGAAAACACACTTCAACAACACAACAGAACACAAAAAATGTTAGAAAAATTCATTAGTAAAGCTCTTAACTACTTATATACAATCACAACAGTTTGTTTCAATGAGGTAATTAAAACTTCACGCGACTTGACGACTATTGACACATCTTATGCTACCCGTTCTCTGTTTACTTTAACCCACGCACATGCATATACATGTTCATGCTTTAACCGAAGCAGAAACGATCGGGTTCCTACAGTCATTTTTAATTCAAACCTTCACAAAATGCACGCACCTCTTGGAGGGCAGCACCAGCGAGGTATATGATAGCCGCGCGGATATGAAGATACAACCATGGATACTAGAAAAGATACTATACATGCTATAGATATGTTCTTTACTCCCTGGATGCAACATGAATACAAAATATGGCCTTGGTATGTACTATAATATCTTCATGCTTTGATTTTGGGAATTGTATTTGAGTTTCCATTTGCTATTTTGCCCGGTTCCTCCTCTTATTCCATAATCATTTACTGCTCCATATAGATTCCTCTCAAAACCTTCTCACAAAAACAAACTGTAAGGGCCGGTTTTATAATGTTTGGTTAATGCTAACCAGAAGATGATACACCCTTTAACTTTACCTGCAGGTGGCTGAAAGTACTGCGTTACCTATCAGTCTGGTATTATACATAGAAGCTACCCAGGTAGCATTCCAATGTCGGGCCAACATTGGCATATGTCGGCTGTAGGTCGGCCCGACTTCGGCAGCCGACGTCGGCCCGACATCGTAATGATAACGTTTGGCCGGACTACAGCCGACATAACCATCCTACGTTGGCCCGACATCAAACTAACACTGGCCCGACATAAAGCCGACATTGGCCCGACATCAAGCCGACATCAGGCCAACAAGCCTATACAGGCCCGACAGGCCCAACACAAGCCGACATATGCCCGACATCAAGCCGACATAGGTCCAACATCAAACCAACATCGGACTGACATCAAACTATCTGATCCGACATCTGGTTATAACCAGAACTTTCAGCCACCTCTAGGTAAAGTTAAAGGCTGTACTATCCTCTGGTTAGCATTAACCGTCGTGTTATCCCGCCACTCTGTTTACTGATTAATAATCAACGCCGTTATTTTAACAGATTTGTTACTCACACTATACACTCAAGCCACATGGCCCTGGATACACCGGATTACATGGGATACCGCAACCACGCCACCTCGTGTAGCAACCGTCAACTGTATCAGAACAATAGAATATCATAATGCCATACTCCACATTCCTCCCCTACCAGATTTTCGATCCCCTCCACTCAGCATTACAGATCAAGGCGCACAGGGGCCTTTGTTTGCCGAGAGGAGTGACGAAGCTCACTGTAGGTTCCATTCCGTGGGTAATCCATGTGGACATCCTCAGGATCCGGAGCTGGAGTGAGTACAGGAACTTGTGGATAGAGACATGCTGGTAAAGGGAGGTATGGGGCTCCAACAGGGAAGTTGAGGGATGATCTGATGAGTACACAACCTGGATCTAGCTGGAGCTGGTGATGGCAAACACAAGGTGTTATTATGTTTAGCAGTGACATGGGGTAATGGCAAGCGTTTCATCTGATTCATATGGATGAGTCTGATTTAACCTCCAATGTCTACCTCATACATAACTTGGCTGACTCTTCTCCTAATGATCCCACGCACAGGCTCACTTTTGGGCTTTTTTCTTACCAGCACTCCTACCTCTGGCCTATATTCTGAGTAATCTTGATTATGAATAAAAGGGAATGTTGACCAAAGTTTGATTAGGGAGAGGAGAGTGCAGGGCTTAAATTTCAACATAAAGTCTGATGGACTTAAACCACCCGTGGAAAGGGGTGTGGTGCGGTAGGCAAACAGTATTTTGTTAATCACCCCTTGAATGCCCCTGTGATCTAAAGTACACATGCCTAGTTCTTTTTTGAGTGATTTCTTGATTGTTTGCACTGCCCTCTCTGCAATGCCATTGGATTGAGGGTGGTAGGCAGGTGCTTTCAGAATATAAATACCTTTTGACATGCAAAACTCGGTAAAATACTTGGAGTCAAATGGTGGGCCACTGTCAGTCATGATCTGCAAAGGGAAACCAAAGGTACTGAACAAAATATTTAAATTTTCACACACTTGTTGGGCATTGGTTCCATATGGCATGTAAAAGACTTCACTTACTACAGCTATCAACAATAATAAGAAAACATTTCTGTTCCAATACAAAGAACTCTAAATGCACCCTGCACCAAACATCTGCCTTAGGCCAGGTTACATTTGTTGAACAGTCTCGTCTGAAATTTATCAGTTGGCATTGTTTGCAGTTACGTACCACATCTTCAATATTTGTATTCATGTTTGGACACCAACATAAAGAGCAAGCCAATGCCTTCATTCTCACTATACCAGGATGAGAATCATGCAACAATTTTAAAATCACATCCTGAAGGACTCTAGGGATGATCACCCTGTTGCCCATTAAAAGGCAGCCATTTTCCAATGAAATCTCATACCTCTGGCGAAAATATGGAGCAATGGCATGACCATCAATATAATTTGGCCAGCCTTGCTTAGTAAAATCCATGACCTTACCAAGCACTAAATCCCTGTCAGTTTCAGCTGCAACTTCCCTGTAAGTTAAGGGAAAATTAAAGGGAAGTACACTTTGAATATTTTCCACACTGTCTTCCGAGGCAATCGGTAGCCTAGATAATGCATTAGCAGGACACATCAAGGCAGACTTCCGATATTCAATTTTATATTGATAAGCTGCCAGAACAATGGACCATCTTTGAAGTCGTGCAGCAGCCACAGTTGGTATTCCCTTATCAGGTGCAAATATATGGCGGAGGGGTTGGTGGTCACTGATTAATGTGAACTTTTGGCCATACAGGTATTTATGAAACTTTTTAACCGCAAAAATCAAGGCCAATGCCTCCATGTCCAACTGAGAATAGTTTTGCTGTGCCATAGTAAGGGTACTTGACACAAACAAAACAGGTTTCTCCACACCATCAATCATATGGCTAAGAACGTCCCCTACCCCATAAGATGAAGCGTCCGCTGAAACCAGTATGGGGAACTTAGGGTTATAGTGTACCAACAAGGAATGTCTGAGAAGCAGTTTTTTTACTTTCTTCAAACACTTCGTTACACTTATCAGTCAATTCCCAATTGGCATTTTTCTTAGTCAAGTTATACAAAGGCTTTATAAGACTAGAGAGGTTAGGTAAAAATCTGTGATAAAAATTCAACATCCCCACAAAGGACCTTAGTTGGGTGACATCTCTTGGAGGCTTGGGCTTCACAATGGCATCCATTTTATGTGCCATCGGGCAAACTCCCTGTGCATTTATAGTGTGACCAAGATAGTCAACAGATTCAGCAAACCACATACATTGGCCATGTTCACTTTCACATTGTATTCATTAAGTCTAGTTAACACCATTTCTACCCTTTGCTTGCAATCATGCACATCTTTCCCAGAGATCAATAAGTCATCCAGATAGCACACAACCATTGGTAAACCCTTGAGTATCTCTTGCATTACCACTTGGAAGATACATACCAGGTGCACTTGAAACGCCAAAAGGTAGACGGGTATATTGAAACAGCCCGTAATCAGTATTAAGGTAAGATACTTTTGTGATTCTGAGCCCACCCCTAGTTGAAAGTATGCATTTTGGAGGTCTAAAGTAACAAAAACAGTGTCTCCTGCCAGAGAAGCAAAGACATCCTCTAACTTAGGTAGGGGGTAAAAGTTGGTAACCAGGAACCGCCATCATGCTTGGGCACATACAAGATGGGAGAGGCAAATTCTGAATGGCGAACACATCTCAGTACCCCATTATGCACCATTTCTTCCAGCTGCCTTTGCACCTCAGCCCTTAGGGCAAAAGGGACTAAGTAAGGTCGGTGGAATATTGGAATGGCCCCTTCTTTCACAACCAGATTTGCATTAAAATGGTTTATCATATCAGATTTCTTACTATTAAAACATTAGGATTCCTGGAAATATACCTTGAGATTAATATGCTTTCATCACTTAGTACAGACTTGTACACAGTACCTTGAGGATCAGGGTTGGATCCAAATTGAAAAATTGACATGCTTCTTGAATTATTACTCAATTCCTTCACCTTGTCGAAACTATGAATAAATAAATTTTTCCACCCTGGATACAAGGCATGGGCGACCCAACAGGGGTTTAACTTTTCCTCTTGAAGAAACCACTACCAACTCAAGCTTATGAACCTCGCTGTTTCCTTTACATGGGTTGGTTACACTCACTTCGATTTTCCCATGTACAGAAATCTGGTCCCCCGTTACTGATTTTAAGGCCAGATTACATTTAGAGAGGAAAAAATCTTCGAAAAACCTGTGATATGTATCTTCCGAAATCAGGGAAACACTAGCCCCACTATCGACCTCAAAGGCCAACCGAACTCCATGTACAATAATATTAACAATAACAGGGGCGCTACCCGACTCAGAGCTTGCTGTGGGTAAATAAAAACAATTTACAGGTTCCCTTGGGAAGGCCTTTGAATTACCCTGAATGCCAAATTCTGACCTTGAGTTGCACGGAGGAGGGGGCTGCGACTTGTCTTCCTGCCATATGTCCACATATACCTCACGGACATTTGCACCCATACACATTTTTGAGGCGTGTCCTCTCTGATGGCATCTGAAACATTCCCAGTCACGGACTGGGCAAAAACCCTCGTGATGGGCTCGTCCACACCGTTGACAGGAACCGCCTCTCTGAGGTCCGTTGCTCGGCCCGTTGTTCCATTGTCGCATTCCCCATTGGGCAGGAATAATGTCTCTTGTACGTGGGGCAGCATCTTGCTGAAATCTGTAGTAGTGATCCGATGGGGTAGACACTCTCCGCTGAACAGCATCCACTTCAGCCTGCAGCTTGGCCGATTCAAAAAGGGAATTCCTTTGTACCAACTCAACATCTGCGGCAATCGTACATGCCTGACCAAATTCAACTGGCTCTCTAGCAAAAGTCTTTGGGGAATCTTGCTGGACTCCAAGCTGAAGACAAGCCTATCCCTGGGAACGTCATTTAAAAAATCACCAATTTCCTCCCCCATCGTTTTAGTAATTTCTCATCTCTTTCTCTGACCCATACATGACAACTGGTTGAACAATGGTGTGGAATATTTTTCTTACTTTTATTTTTAGACAAGGTCCTCTGTAGTGCAAAGTATTGTCGGTTTCCTGCTGCAATTCTTGCATATATTTTCTCATTGTTGTCTCCCAGCACCAGGGAATCCAGGTACTAAACTTATTTCATTTTCCCAATCTATGGCCCTAGGGCTTAAGGAGCTCCTTAGGTGACTAATTTTGACTCATGACTTTGTTGTCGCCTCAATGCTGTACGCCAGCATGATGTACTCAAGTCTTTTCTACATTCACTTCCAATCCAATTTCCCCAGCATGTTCTTTTATAATGCACTTGAAGGCATATTCTAGGTAAATACACTGACCCACATGCAATTTTCTCACGTGTGAGTAAGTCATTTACACTATAAATATAGCTGAACATTGATGTAGAATAGTAGGTACGGGTAGTGTCGATTTCAGGGGGACCGCATGGTGGACGAACCCAGGTAGTCTCCAGAAGACCCTCATTAGGAAGGCCCTCGCTCGCTCTTGAGCTAATCCGGGTCCTCTCTGGAGCTTGGGGACGGACGAGGGTCGCCCTTCCCGGCAGGTAGAAAGTGACCCCGTGCAGTACAATGATAAAGTTTATAAATTTTGCAATTTTGTAACTTTTTCGCATCGCCATCGAATCCCTTGTCTCAATACGTTTGCGAGCGTCTTTTGATTGACTCTCTGGGATGAAAATTAAGGATTTTAATGTCAGCATAGAAAATGCGCCTATGACTATGGGTTGGGTTGGGTTGCCAGATGTCATAGGTGCATTTTCTATGCTGACACTAAAATCCTTAATTTTCATCCTAGAGAGTCAATCAAAAGACGCTCGTAAACGTATTGAGACAAGGGATTCGATGGCGATGCGAAAAAGTTACAAAATTGCAAAATTTATAAACTTTATCACTGTACTGCACGGGGTCACTTTCTACCTGCCGGGAAGGGCCACCCTCGTCCGGGATTAGCTCGAGAGCGAGCGAGGGCCTTCCTAATGAGGGTCTTCTGGAGACTACCTGGGTCCCTCCGCCATGCGGTCCCCCTGAAATCGACATCACCCGTAGGTACATATATACTTAAGACCTCTGCCATTGAAAGCTGCCTTATCCATTGAGTACCAAGTAATCTCATAGCTATCTGGTCACAGGCTTATGGCAGAATATGAGAGATATCTTTGGAAATTGCCTGTTTCAATCCATACCCATATTATTTTGTCCACTAAGTTCTTAATAACGGAATGAGCAATTTATTCCAGTAAATTGCTCATTCTGTCTATACACACAGTAGAGGGCTAAACAGGCCAGGCTTGGCCTATGACCTTTGGCTGGTGGCTACAGACCCAAATTTCTCATTTCAAGGTTGCAAGGGATGAGCCAATATCTGTTTATGGCTGGGACCATTTTGCATTTTCCTGGCTTCAAGAATTTGATTTCTTCAGAGACTGAAATGATACCTCTGGCACGCCAAAGTAAAATCCCATGCAATATGTATGTACATCCACTAATGGTGAGTTTTCCTTTCCAATTTTTTCATGATATGATCTATTCTAAAATGTGTCTAAATGCTGGCCTTGGTTCTAGTGGGGTAGAGTACTAAGGTAAAAATATTTGGGCTGTAAATAATCTGAAACTGATCTGGAAGACCAGTTTTTGCTCTGTAAGTGGTGTGTAACAGAACTGGACGGATTTGGATTTCCAAGTGGTGAAGTAAAATGGTCTGTAAACTGGTCTGGAATCTGTTCTGTAACTTCTCTGCTGCATTGACGCTCTGTAACTGGTCTGGATTCTGCTCTGTAGTATTGAACTGCACTGTAATATTTAATGGTCTCCAATAGCTGCAACCATGGTGTGGATTCTGCTCATCTTTGGATAACTGCTCTGCATTTAGGAATTAAAAATTTATTTGGAGTTAATTAGGAAAAGATAATAAAAAAATAGACACTCATTGGAGGCAAAGAGGTATACATATTTAGTATATTTTCAGGCACATGTTTTATCATATATTTGGATAACTTAAGATGCAGAGTACAAAATGAAATTCTCAGAATGGAACTTACAGTTCTATGAGCCTCCCACATTTCTCGGTGTCATTTTCAATTTTCAAGCGGCGTTACCGACCAAATATACCATAGGGTACTTGCCTACTAACCTGAAGGTCACAGGTTTGAGTCCCGCCTGGGTGGGTTTTCCTCTCTGGACATGGGAGTTAATGTAATGTGAAAGAGTAAAATGTAAAAGAGGACTGCATATAGTCCTAATTTTGCTATAAATAAAGATGCTATTATAAAATAAAGACCCATGCAGTCCTCTAATGCATACGTGCTATCAGCAAATGTCAATTATTATCCTCCAATAGTTCCAACCAAAAGGCTCCATTGGATAATCATTCACATGATATGGGAATTTCAAGTGCCATTATTTTACCATAATTTGAAAATCTAAAAATCCAATCAAGACGGTTCACTTCAAGTCAACTTCAGTGGAAACTTGATATGTAATACGAAGCACCTGGGGCAATCCTAAGGAGGGATAAAGGGTATACATAGCTCCCCGAAAATTTTGGGTTTTACAAAACAATTTTAACAACTAAATGTAGTTATCAAATACAACATTAAACACTCCGATCACTGATCTGAAAAGTATAATAGTTATTATTATAGATATAATGATGTAACAATATGATACCTTAAGGTATTGGTAGGTTGCCTAATATCGCACCCGTCATGTTCTCGGGAAGTATGTGCTGCCACCTGTCAGGAACTAGCTTACTGGTGTCTAGCAGCAAGGTGGCATTCCTGTAAGAGAATTGGTGGAATTCACGGGTCCATTTAGTGCGTGTATTTTTTTTAGTTGTGGCAGTCCTGAAGCATTTGAAGAGATCGTCATAAAGTGATCAATCTGTTGAAAGGTAAGTTATATTCTTAATCCAAGCAATGTGATTACAACCATATTATAACATATGTAGTTTGAGTAGGTACAGTTGTAACGGTTTGTTAGTTGATGGTTTTGCCGGTAGTGCCTGCCTTATTGGAATGTCATATTGTTCCTAATATCACACCCTCACCTGTAGACCTAATATCGCACTGTGCATAATATCGCACTGTGCACAATATCGCACTGTGTGATATTACACACACAAAATAATTGATATGAATAATAAGGCTTTGTCGCTTTATTGGTGTTCTGCAACATGTTTTAATTTATTGTTGCAGATGCCTCATAAAAAGTGAAAGCAATGGACTGAGGAAAACATGAAGAGAGCCATCATGGCTGTGCGAAAGAAAATGGGTCTGGGCCGTGCGTAAAAATATTTTGAAGTTCCAAAGTCAACATTGAAAGGCAAAGTAAATTCTGGAGACGATTTAAATAAATTAATATCAACTAAACTTGGTAGGAAACCTGTGCTTGACAGTGAACTGGAGCAATCCCTTGTCAAATACTGCTTGGATATGGAAGCCAGGTTTTATGGTTTGACTGCAAAGGATGTGAAGAAAATGGCCTTTCACTAGCCAGAAAAAAATTCTGTTTGACACCCTCTCAACTAAGGGAATACTACAGAAGGATGGAAGTGGCTTCACTCCTTCATGAGAAGGCATTCTGAATTAAGATTGAGGAAACTGCAACTGACCTCTATGAAAAGAATGAGGGGATTTGGCCGAGAAAATGTTAAACAGTTTTTTGGTATTTACAAACCACTTCTGGAAATGATGAATCATGACCCTAAATGACTGTACAATTATGACAAGACTGACATTACAATAGCCCAGCATAAGACAATCAAAGCCATTGCATTGAAAGGTAAACACCAAGTTGGGGCTGTTTCTTCTGCAGAAAGAGGATCCTTAGTAACGGTCGTTACATGTATGAGTGCTACGGGCCACTTAATACCACCTCTACTTTTATTTCCTAGAACAAATCAGAAACCAGAGCTTTTAGATGGGGCACCGAATGGAAGTAGAGCAACCTATCACAAATCTGGTTGGATAGAATCAGAAACTTTTCTTACATGGTTTCAGGAGCAGGTTTTAGACAGTGTGAAACTTACGAAGGAGGATCCAGTGATCCTAGTCTTAGATGATCACTATTCGCATACAAGGAATTTGCCGTTGCTTGTATCAGCCAAGGAAAATGGAGTTCACATAGTGAGTGGAGTCCACCCAGTGGCAGATACAGAAAAAACTCAAGGGGGGGGGGGGGGGGCGCAAGTTATCGCGGCGATTGTAGTTTTCAAACTGACTGCCTGGCAGCGACTCTGCTTTCCTTATATATGTAGCTTGGTTGTTTCGAGAACATTCGGTGCCAGAATGTTCGCTTCCAGACTTTTAAGGAGTGTGAACAAATACAAACAGTAGAATATTTGTGACTTTTCTCGAACAAATGCCAGACAGAATAACGTACCGAGATCACTAGAATGGCAGCGACTTTTCTCGTAGGTTAGCTATCTATGTACCAGACAGAAACGTATAAAATACGATGACACAGACGCGAGCGCGTGCCACATAAGAAAGTACAACTACTCTATAACTCGACTCAGAGTCGACTGACGACAATGACTGATGACGACACGAACGAATAGCGTGCGGGCTGACTGGCGGGGGTGGCGCGGGCGGCCCCACAAGGGGGGGGGGGGTGCGCGCCCCCCACATGTATCCGCCACTGGGTCCACCTCACTGCTCACACAAGATGCAACCACTTGATAGAGCTTTCGTGTACCCCTTGAAATCTTACTATGGTTAGGAATTAGAAAAATGGTTTAAACAACATGCAGGAAGGGTGGTAACACATTTTCAAGTTTCAAAGCTGTTTGCCGAAGCCTACAACAAATCAGCCACAGTAGCTACAGCTGAACATGGTTTTAGAGTAACTGTACTTTATCCTTTGGACAGAGATGTATCCAAAGACCATGAATTTACATAGTGGTTGATTCAGCTGAGTCTGAGGACCAACAAGGAGACCCAGAAGACTCAGTCTATCCATCATAAGTGAAATAAGTCTGATTAGACGAGAACAATCTTAGCCCCAGCCTGGACCCAGTGGCCTCCAACCACCTGTAAACCAAAGTGATAATCAATGACAGGACAGTTAACTTAAGTGTAAGTGTGTAACACTTAAGTGTATCCTCATCGCCATCAATACTTGGTAGCAGAGTTTTACCGACGGATATCAGCCCCTTACCACAATTGAATGTCAAAAACGATCTAATAAAGGAGAGGACTAAGTTGACCAGCAAGATTCCTGACAAGTTCACCGTATAAAAAGAAACTTGGTGAAGAAATTGCTAAGAGAAGGGGGAAAAATGTCGCCAAAAATATTTTTTCCGAGGCATTAAAGAAAAATAATCAATCTGTCAGAAAAACTGCAGGGTTGCTTCAGACCTGGAATGGTAGAAAATTCAATGTGGGGGTAGCTAGTGTTAGAAAATGGCGAAAGAATGAAGAAGTTATTAAGAAACTACAGTGTGGAAAATGAGCAATGTGCTTTAGGAAGTGGTTTTGGCAAGTGCTTGAGAAATAACTTAACAATTGGGTCATTCGTGAAAGGTCAAAAAGAATGAGACTCTCAACTACACGAGTTTTACTACAAGCAAATCAAATGGCACGAGAAAAAAACATAGTTAACTTTAAAGAATATCCATCCTGGGGATTCAGATTTATGAAGCGTAATAATTTAAGTGTTCGTGCCTCAACGACCATCGGGCAGAAACTACCTGTAGACTGGGAGGCTAAGGTGGAAAAATTTAGACAATTTGTGAAGGAGAGAATTGCCAGAGTTGATGAAGTGCATGTGGGAAACATGGATGAAGTGCCAGTAAGTTATGACATTCCAACTGCGCAAACAGTGAATCTCAAAGGCACAAAAGAAGTGTCCATTACTACTACGGGACATGAAAAGTGTAATTTCACCGTTGTATTGTGCGTAACTTCGGATGGTTCCAAGCTACCCCCAATGTTTATGCTCAAAAGAAAAACAATTCCAAAGGGGTATTTTCCAAAAGATGTTATTTTAACCGCAAATGAAAATGGCTGGATGAATACAGAAATGATGAAAATCTGGGTTAACAATGTTTGGAAAAAGCGTACACATGCATTTTTAATTGTTTTAATTATGGATTCATAAACGTGTTCCTATACATCTCTCTCTTCTATATAAATAGCATATTATTTTTGGTAACACATTCCATCTTGATACAACAATACAAATACAATTGAGAATTGGATCTTTTGAAGTATTAGTACAAAACAGTTTATTTAGGCACTTAGAGCAGTATCTTTAATTTAGGATATCCGAAATTAATCCATTTTCTACTACAGGCATGAAGCACCAGTTGAAGCTGGAGTTCCTTGTTTGCAGTGACAAACGCAGGAGAATTTCTAACACATTTTCCTTGCTACACCTTGAAAAATAAAGGCTAAGGGAGAATTGCCTCAAAAATCAAACTTTTGGACTAATTTTGAACATTTACAGCAATGTGAGTTTTATGAACACCTGAATGGCACTGAAAAATTAGAATACATAAATAAGTCATTGCAGTGGTATTAATAAAAACAAATGTTTTTTATTTTTGCCGCAGTAGACCAAAAAATGCCTTCTGAAAAAATAATTTGAACTGAGTATGCCACAGTGTGGTGAAACGCGCGTCGTGCCAGCGTAAGAAAGTTTGTGGAATTAACAAAGGTGGTTTTCTCATCATGGAAATAGTTTAATATTTGACTCTACATATTTTACATTCAATCGAGATTTCTTTTCATGCAAAATGTTTTCTACTAATTTTTTTATTGCATAATTTATTGTAAATTTCATTCTGAACATATGACTAAAGTTAAGTTAATATAACAATCGACCATTCGCTCTGTTAGAAAATCTTAGGGGATAAGTGGCATACACTCTGTGAAACACATTTTATGCAATCATTATGAAAGGAAGGAGTAATTTAATAGCATTAGAATAACGGAATTGCGTGTTCTTTAGGATATTTTCTCAAAATACATATTGCCCATAAGAAATACATTGGATCTACAGTTCCTGAAGTTTTCGCCAAAGTTGTTGAGCTATAAGCCCAGCGCTGTTGTCACATATGAGAGTTGTCCATCTGCTATAGCTATCCCTTGCATTACCCATCTCCTTCCAAGGAGCTGTCAAACGGAAAGGAAGGCTGAGTCCTAACAGAAAGGACGGGTCCTTTACCCTCAGACCCAAGTGGGTGGGCCCACTCTGTTTAGGAACTTCCCAAAAAGAAATGCAGTGGAAGGGGTGGGTAGTTATTTCACTCACTCCGTCCGCCTTGGTGTTTTAACCATAGCAATAAGCCCTTTGAGGCCCAAAGTTTGGACCCCAAACTGACCCTCTCTGAAAAGAAATGGTACATTGGAAGGGTTTAGGTTGTTCCCACTCCTCCAACCTCAGTGTTTTACCCAGAGCAATAAGTCCGTGTCAACTCTTTCTGGAATTTACCCTAAAATATCCCACATTTGGTTTTGTGCCGAGTTTGATGAGTTCTATCACCTCAGTCTGATTCTTGCTTTGAGTGGAACTTGTTGCACGCCACCATCACCATGGGAAACTACTCGTATAAAGCTGGAAAGAAAAATTAGAGGCCGAAAGCCATTACTGAATCTTGGGAGTCCCCAATAATACATAGGACTTTCAAAATGCACTTCCATAGTAAAATAGCAAGCCGAGAAAAAATATCAGAGTTTGTAGCTAGGATTGTTTTAATATGGATTAAAATTTCCATTGTCTGCAGTCAATCTCGTGTTACATGCAGTTGCTTATTATTGTTGAATTTTCTGATGACCTTGTCCTGGGTAATAATAATTGTTACAACGGGAAAGATCAACCCGCATGATTTATTTGAATGCAGCGGACGTTGGAAATTTATCTTGTAGCCAAAATGGATGTTTGGTATTGTAACTATTATCCTTTATCTGATGCCTCTCCAAACTATAGAAAGAGAAATACCCATTGCAATGGAAAACCATAAATGACGAGCATGTGGAGAGACCCTTACGTAGTTCCTCCTTTCTAAGCCTGCTTATGCTTTGGCGAGGTTTTTCTACCTCCCCAGACCACTGAAAGCAATAAAATACAAGGAGGTGGGTGTCGCCCATGTGGGAAAGGAAATGGTCACTTTCTCCCCTCTGCCACGCCAATGCAGTCCCTTCTAGGGATAAGGGTTACAGGATATGCCTCTAAAAATTAGAGTGCGAGAGTCTCCGAACCCGGTCAACCCTAGTGTTGCTTTGAGGGCAAGAAACTTACTGCTTGGCAATATATGCCTTTAAGTATGTGGTCCCTTTTCTTTGAGCTGAATTCCAACGAAAGTTTCTCATCATATTTGGTAACATGAAAATAGGTGCAGGAAATGATCTATTGTGGAGAAAGCACACTCAAAACATTAGCCATGCTGCCATAAAGGGACCAGGTTTGATCAAATGAATATTTGGAAGGTCCTTGAATGAAAAAAGCGAAAGAGAGACTTTGCTTCACTCAAGTTAGTGGACATCATCCTAGATGACTACAATTTGCATCACATGAGTTTCAGGGTGACATGGAGAGGATACTATTTTACAATACATATCTGGAGAAGACAAGCAATGTAATAAGAGAGGTTCTGCTGTCTGACTACTATAGGAACAGAGATTTCTCTTCCCGTTCATTGTTAATGACAACAATAAAAACAAGAGTGAGACGTCTCACCCTAATCCATCAAAACACAATCCTTTTTTTGTCCTTTTCCTCTCCGATAGTTTTTCCCAATTCCCTCCTTTCTCCATGGTTGACATCCTAACACCCCCAGCCACTTGCCTTTCTGCTAGCTTGCAGGGTGGTACATATGTAGATAAAGTTGTAGAGCTGGTGTTTCCATCGAGGCAGGCCTTGGTACATGGCTGGTTGCCCACATCTCTGTCATCCAGATTAAGGTTCATTGCATTCAATCTGCTTTTCACTGAAGCTGAAGGCAGACATACACATCAAAGGTTTCAAGATGACTGTGCTTCGAAGCACAGTTCCATGTGTTTGGTTGCAGGTGCTTTTCATCTACTCTTAAGTAAGGGCTAGTTTATGCAGAGGTGTTCCTGACTAGTACTGGATATATACAAGGCACTCAATAAGTTGGTAAAATAACTGAGATTCAAATAAATTTATTGATTTAAAAACTGTTTCCTTAATACAATGCAATTGTACAAGGACATTTGATGTGGCTTTCCTGGGCTTTTAGTTAGACCACTAAGTACACAATGCAGACAAACTTAACAATTATATATTTGGTTGTGCTCAGATGAAAATGTACAAACACTGAAAATGAAAACAGAATCTTCTAGCACAAAATAATGTTAGTGAGGAAGAGTTTAATTTTTTCTCTAGTTGAAGGATCTAACTAAATCCCAAAGGCTGGTATTTCAACTTATCGATGGGTCTGCCTCCTTGTAGGCATTTCCTGTGCAGTTTCAGAGGGGAAATTTCTCAACAAAAACTTATGAATTTTATTCCATACATACGAAGTTCATATGGAATGTGATGGTATTGATGGACGGTATCATTTTGATATATTTTCACATGTTACAGTTCAGTTTTTTTTTCATGAAGCAATGTTGTATGCACAGTCATATTTAGTCCTCCACTGTAGAGTAACAAACTTGTAACCTCATTGACACAAAACAAATAAAACCTTTGAAGAAATGTTTATAAACAGCTTCATAAAGAGAAAGATTTCCACCTTGAAATCAGTCCTACTGATTGAACTGAAGATAAAATCATACACATTTGCCAAGCAAATTTCTAGCACAATTGAAAGGTTTTCCACAATTTATACCACACTCTTTGTGCTGAATGACTTCTGAGCAAAAAATGTTAATTTGTATAATGTTAAGCAATCCTAACACTTGCAGAATAATTCCTTACAGTTATTAGCAAATAATACTCATACAAAATGCATTTTTGAACAGTAGCAGCAGATAAATATATAAACCAAATTTAATCACAAAGCATCTCAACATTCCTTTCTGAGTGAGCATCTCATAAAAACATTTTTTACACACTATATTTACACTGGAAAATCTGCAAATTATTTTCAACTTCTCTTCGTTTAGACTCCCAACCAATATAAAAATAACTTTAATATCTGTATCTCCACATATTTTACACAACCTGTCATATTATGTATAAAAATGCCATTAAAATAGGCTGGGATGTCTCCATGAGAATAGTATCAGTAAAAAACGATAGTCACTACAATGAAGTTAATCATTCACATTCTTTTTCTCCAAGAGCAATCTCGTTCAATAGATTTATATAAACTCTATTTATTTTTTGGGGAAATCTCACCTTCCAAATCAGAGTAGGGCTTTCATACACATTCATTCGTCATTATATGCAGGCTTACTGAATCATCCACTCATATCAGAATCGTGAAAAAGAAAGTGAAGAGGACACCCAATCCATTGTTTCAGTAAAAGAACCAAATGCATATTGGAATGGGTGCAGTCAATTTTTGAGAGTACATATATCAACAATTAAAACATATGTTGGTACCGATGGAATCAAAATAAAAAGCAAATTTCAAAGTTTAAGATGCAAATAATTATAATGTAATATCAACACTCATTTTTTTCAGCTTTCAATAGTGGCCAAGGCCAAGTTGAACTGAATCCCTGTCAATTTTAAAATAATTTACCATCCTGTGCATCACTATTCATTTAACATCTATACAATGTCACATGGAAAACTCAATAATTTAATGGTAATGCTGATCATGTGGAACTGACTTACCATTCAGAAAACACAGAAGGGTAAGCTTGGAATGTTGCTATCAGCAGTCCAAATGCATTTAATATCATTATGAAGCTTCCTAGTAATGATTTCAGATAATTGCCTTTGTGTTCATTATGAACTCTCATATCTTCTAAAATAACAAATATAGACTACTCACCTGAAAGGGTCATCTGCATTACATTTTCAATTGATTTATAACTATGGAATGTTAAGCAATACTCACTGACAATGAGTCAACTATGTTTGTATTAGGACTGTTCTTTGAGAAAATATGAAAGAAAATTAAAATTTTCTTGAAAAAATTCACCACAACTACTGATTATTCCCAGAAAATTCATACAAAATGATATATGGAATTCTGATTAATAACAAAATAGTCTTTGGGTGAAAGGGCACATAACTCAGCTTCTATTCAATGAGGGGAATAAAGGAATCCACAGCTATGAAATAGTGATGCAGGAATGTTGCATTCATGCTGTTCTTTGCTCGAGAATGTAGAAATAAATACCGTTTTCCTCATGTGCCATTTCAAGCTGACAAACAGCCATGGGAGACAATCTCACTGCACATTTACCCTCTCTGCTGGATAAAAAATAGACACATTTTCTATTTAGCATTCCTTTAAGATTCCCAGTTTTCATTCAGTGATGTAGTTTTGGACAACTGTTCAGAGCATTGCCTCCGAGCCAACTCCTGATCTGTTTCCTTGGGAACACTGAATGCTAGGCCAGGTCTCAATCTCTCCACCCATGATTTAGCTGGATAGCTAACACCCAAGGTAGAGAGAAGGAAACCGCCTTTTGGGGCCACTACAGAGCACCTGCCCGCACAAGCAGTTCTCTTGAGCAGAGAGCCAAGGCGCTTTGGCCTAACCCTCTGCTAGCACTCAGATTTGTCTTCCTCCACAAGCTTTTGGGTGTCCTTCCCTGTGTCCGTTGTCGTGGGGTCCAGCTCTCGACGACGAAGCTGAGGGGGGAAGAGCGCTGGATGATGCTGGACGGTGGCAAGACGGCCACCGAGGGTGGAGTGACTCCTTTCTTGCTGGCGATGACATCGGCGGGGACTTCGTACGTGGGTGGAGGAGGTGTGGATGAGGTAGGGTTCACCTCGCTACCATCTGCGGCCCCACTGACGACTGCATCGTACATAGGGTTGCTGAAGTCTCTTGTTTTGGCGCTTATGTCACCCATGCTGTACTCAACATTTAGTGGTTCCTGAAATCAGACAAGGTTCAAGTAGAGGAAAAACTCTTGACCTTTATGGCACACAGAAATGAAGCACTTTGGTTGGTTTGGGGATGCAATCGGTAACTAAGGTCATCTGCACCAATAAGGACTGATTTTTAAGGGTAGGGTTGGGTGAGGAAAGGGTGGAGAGAAACTCAGCCTACTCTCAATGAAAGGTGCTAAAGGGAACTCAGTTTAACACCCCATCTAATGGACAGAATATGTACTGCCCTTGAAGTGCTCTCCACACACACTAGCACTAGAGTTGGGATTGGGATTTCCTTTGAAAAGTCTCTACTACAGCCTAGATTTGAATTTAATGTCTTTGGAACGGAATGCACACCCTCAAGCCACTACACCAACCTGACCCACTGGATTTAATGGATTTGCTGTCTCTGGATCAGCTAGGCTGGAAAAGTCATGGACGCATCGTGAGGAGTCCCTGTTTGAACAGGAAATTATAACTATTGGGAATAAGAATGCTCATTAATGTTTTGAGCAGTTCTATCAAAAATTTATGTAACTGATATGAATTTAGGTCCTTGGAATGGGAAGCCAGTACTCTATCCACCACTTACCTAAACATCTATCCACCACTTACCTAAACTTGTTTACACCTTAACATGGGCTCCAAAAACCATTCACCTTATCAAGTGTTGGCTTTTCTGTGTTTCATTTGCTGAGCCAGCATACAAGTGATACAATGACAATACAGTGCTCTTCACATTATTATTAGAGTAATCTACCGGTTAGAGGTAGGTCATGATGAAAGTCAGATAATATCCAACGGACTCTTACACGTGCCGTACCATATCTACCTCTAGTATTTCTTTCTTCATCTCAACAGAAGTCCTACCTTTCTTCATCCCGTCAATAAAACCTATTCTCTTTCTTCCCCTTCCCCGCTTGCCCAACATCCTTCCCTCTATCACAGCAGTGGTGGATTTAGGGGGGGTCACAGGGGTCATGACACCCCCCAAATTTTATCAAAAATTTTTAATTTTTATTAGTTTAATAGTTTTTGTATCCTTTTAAAGGAGTAAAGGAAGTGTATATGCAAATGCATGGCTACAAGTGAGAGAAGTTTGAGCTCCCTACATACTCCCCGGACCCAGGTAATGACCCCCCCCCAAATTTGATGCTAAATCTGCCCCTGTATCATGGCCTTCAGCAAACCATCACCCCTCATTACCCTTTCCAGCCACCTACCCTGCCTTCCCCTAATCTTATCCACAAGTTTCCTCTCCTCACCCATCATGTCAAGCACTTCCTTGTTTGTCTTCCTCTCCATCCAACGCACCTTCTCCATCCTCCTCCACACCCATATCTTGAACGCCTTCAGCCTATTTTCTTCTTCATTTCTCAAGGTCCACGTTTCTACCCCATACAACGCCAGACTCCATATCAAGCCCTGTGTCTGAAGACACCAGCCTCTTTTTTACTTCCTTAATTAAGGTCCCCGTCATCAACTCCCTTCTATTATTGAAGGCTTCCTTCGCTAGCGCTATTCTCCTCCTAATGTCTTTGCCTCTATGTCCTGTTGGTTCTAGCATACTACCCGAGTAATTCAATTGTTCTACATGTTTGAGTTTGTGACTTCCTACTCTTATCACCAGCCTCGCTTTATTTGTCCTAGAGAATCTCATTACTTTTCTTTTCTTATGATTAATCTTCATCCGTATTTCTTGCACTGCTTTTCCAATGTATCTACTAAAGTTTGCAATCCTTTCGATGACCGACTGACCAACGCTTGGTTGTCCCAGAAACTAACCAACTTTATCCCCTGGCCTACTACTTTGATTCCCTCATCTAACTCATCCCATGCCTCTCTTATCATTTCCTCAGCATAGATATTAAAAAGCAGAGGCGACAACGGGCACCCATGCAGCACCCTGTGACCTATAACTGCCCACCCTGATTCACCGTCAGCTACCCTCACCTGTGCCCTCTGCCCCATAAATAGTTTCAGATGAGTCTCCTATCACACCAATCTATTCCTTTCTTCCCCAGTACCTGGGTTAGTTTCTCCCAGTTTACTCTGTCAAACGCCTTTTCGAAATCTACAAAGCAAGCGAAAACATCCTGATTATGCTCTATGTTTCTATCTATAAGTGTCCTCATTACCGCCATCGTGCCTCTGGTGGCCCTCCCCTTCCTGAACCCAAATTGGTCATCGCTTAAATAGTAGTTTGCTCTGCTCTCCAACCTTCTATTTAGTATTCTAAGTTAAACTTTTGCTGTGTGCGAAATTAAACTGATTTTTCTATACTCCTTGCATTCTGATGCTTTCTTCTTCTTCGGGATAGGTATTAATACAGTTTTCACGAAATCCTCTGGCCATACTCCTTCCTCGTAGATCCTGCGAATTAGGTCGAAAAAGGATTCTCTCTCCTAACTACCTAGATTCTTTAGTAACTCTGAAGGTAGGTTATTGGTTTGCATGGCTTTTCTACACTTCATCACCCTTAATTCCTTCTCTATTTCACTGTCAAGTAACTCTGGTCCAAGTTTATCCTTATCTTTTGTTCCTTCATTCTCTATATCTAGGTTCACTGGTCTATTCTTGCTGTCATATAGCTCCTATACCTATTTTCTCCACCTTTCCTGGATATCTTCCTGTTCGATTAATATCTTCCCTGTTTTGTCCTTAACCTTTGGTATCATTTGCCCTCTCTTACCACTGATAACATTTTCACCTTGGCCCACTTCCCCCTCCTCCTGCAGCTTTTCCATTTCCTCACACTGTCCCTTCCACCAGTTTTCTTTTGCCCGATTGGTCACTCACTGGAGTTTATTATTCAATTCCTTGTACTTCATTTTGCCTACGTTGGTGTTGACGTTTTTCCAAATCCTTCTCTCCTCCATTTTCTTAATCATTTCTTCCGTAACCCACTGCTTCTTAACCCTCTTCTTTTCCACAATTCCTATTGTTTTCTCTGCCGCCCATACGATGCCTGTTTTTATCATCTCCCATCTTCTCTCTATTGTTCCCATCTGCTTTGCTTCACCTATGTTCTATTCTACCAGCTCTTAATATTCCCTCCTTTTCAACCATTTCAATGCTTCAAGGTTCCACCTCTTTATCTTCCTACCTTTACAAAGCCTTTTGAATCTAACTTCGCAGTTCATCATCACCAAGTTATGATCTGAATCTGCATCTGCCCCTGGATAGCTACGAGAGTTTTTTACAGTTCCTAAATCTCTGCCTTACCATTATATAATCAATTTGGTATCTCCCAGTATCACCCGGCATTTTCCATGTGTACCTATGCCTGGGATGATGTTTGAACCAAGTGTTTGTCACTACTAATTTATTTTTTTCTACAAAATTCAACTGCCTTTTCACCGCAATCATTTCTTCTTCCTAGCCCAAACCCTCCCACTTCTAATCCGTCCCTCTCTTCCCCCTCCACTGCATTCCAGTCACCCATCACTATCAGGTTTTTCTTTCCCAGCACTTCTCTTATTATTTCTTCTACTTGCTTTGAGTTCATAACAATTTACGTATTCAACATCAGAACATTTAAACTTATCAATACCAAGCCTCTCACTTAGATACTCCATTTTGGCCTTAATCAATGGGCCATTGATTGGAATTCAGGCTGCTCTCTGCTGGCAAACCTACGAGAAAAGGGCAGATTCTAACTGGGTATGTTCTCCTGGCCGCAAATGTTTCTGGCTGCTTGGTCATCATTCTTGAAGCACTGCGGCATGAAATTTTTCCTTATTCTTCAGAATTGTGAATATGGTGAGGAAGATATGCCAAATCTCCTCCCTATCTAGCTTTTGGTCCCATCGCCACTTTAGCATTCATTGATAATTTGTATTTTAGTTTCAGATCCCAGAACTTTCGTTTCCCAGCCGTGATGCTGTATCAGTCAGACTGAACTTGATAAAAAAGCGGGAGGATGACAAAAGAACAATGAAATGCACGGACTTACAAGGAATTTATTTGTGTGAATACGGGCATGCCGTGAATGTCCAAAATGTGCATTTGAACGTCAAATTGTTTGGAAAAAATACTGCTAGACATGTAATTTCAATGACAGAGGACATGAGCACAAGCTTGTACACGTTTGCTGAGATTGAAGTAGACATTTACCACTTGTAATAGTGAACGACCCCAGTGGAGGCTGGTTGTTGTCCTCGCTAATACAGATTTATTTTACATGTAAATCATAGGGTTTTAAATAGTTCTTTGGCCATCCCTCGCAAATTCAAGATTGTCGTTATATGCCCTACACATTATATGGGGCTTTTACTGTATAATGAACATCGAATGAAGATTAGCTCTTAGAAAGAAAGTGTTCATGATGAAAAAACCAATTTTGTGGATTACCAATAAAGCAGTCGTCCCTGAAAACATTCAAGCGGAGTATTCCACAATTTGACTCAGAGACGTGGACCATTGGAAAGTAAGAACAGAAGAGGTTTTTCGAAACTTGGTGCTGGATGCAGATGCTGAATATCAAATGAATGGATGGGATCAGAAATGAGTAGGTGTACAGAAAAATAAGAGAAAACAATTTGGAGTATGTACTGTCAGAAAGACAAAGGTCCTGATGGATAGGCTACACTTTGAAGCATAACGAATTTGTGATGGAACAAAATGGAAGGGAAAACCCCAGGAGGAAAACTGAGGGAGAAATGCACAGGGCAGCATGAAAGACAGAAGAGCAACAAGGACATGCGGAGTTAGCAAGGAAAAGGATAGAATTGTAGAAGGCGCTGCTGTCAACCAATCTTAGGATTGAATGAATAATGATGACGAGAATGGACTACAGGCTTCATGGCCCTAAACTGAATAACAATTATAACATGCTGTTGAAATGTTCTTAATAATATTTTCTAGAGTAACATATTCAAATAACTTACCCCTCTGACTGGAGGCCCGTTGGTTGTGAAAGTTGGAGATCCAAACTCTACGTTTGTTCCCTGACGGAATGACACACTTTGAGAATTGGTTAAGCTTCCAAGTCCAGACATTTTGCCACTGCAAAAAGAAACAAAATAGCAGTGAATCATGGTAAGATAAACACCCATGTAAAAATTCACAAGCAAAAAAATTCTACAGTGGGAATACAATTATGAACACATTAAAGAATAGAATCTGTGATATGTTGAAAATGAAGAGCATATTCAAATTCTTATCATGGATATCTAATGATATTATGTTCTGAGACTCATCAAAACACCAGGAACAAACATTATTTTTATTATGGAAAAGGCTATTAGGTGCCATGTGGAAGGAGATATAAAGAGCACCACGTTGAAAACTTGGATGTTACATACACCTCATATTGATTCTTTTAAAATTCTAATTAAAGAAAATTTCACCTCCTACATGTTGATTCTGGTATACATTTATAGTTAAAAATAAAACAACACCATGCCCATATAACCCATTACAACTTTACCACTTCTCATTGAAGCCAAATGACAGTACAAAGGTATAAATTAATATTTCTCTACCTGATTCTTTGAAAGATGTGATAAGATCTAGTTTTAATCTGAAATTAAATTAAGACCAATTGAAGAACTATGTTATTCAGTAAACGAAATTTTAAAGGAGCAAGATTTTCATTGTAAAATGTCAATTTCAGATAGCTTCATTAACAATATGTGTAATGCCAGTCCAGTCTGCCTACTTCGCAATTCTATTATTTGTTATTAAAGTCTCTGACCCGAGACCATAGTGTTAGATTAGATTGGATTGTTGTTGGGGGGGCCTTCATCAGGAGCCCGGGCACTTAGACCTTTCTTGGTACATTGTGCCAACCCCATGTCTGTATGTCACTTCACTTGCAGACAGGGGACAAGAGCATCTCGGTAGAGGTATGGAGGATTGGCCTCCCCCTGCCTCACCCCATTACCAGGTATGGAGTATGTCCTCCCTCCAACCGGCCTGGTCTGGGTCTCCCTCCGGCTTCCCGGTATAGGTATGGAGGGAGTATCATCTCTCCATCCATGCCTGGTCGAGGTATGGAGGAGGGTCACCCATCCAACCACCGGGCCCAACGTTGCTTAACTTCGGTGTTCTGATGGGAATCGGTGTTTCAACGTGGCTAGGTCTTTTCCCCAGGCCATAGTGTTACATGTATACTAATTTTTTTAAATGTTTTGTAATTGAAAGTACATGTTTAAAAAAAACACTGGTAATACTTTTGAAATTTAAAAGGTAAAGCTCTTCTTAAACTCTTCAATGTAAAGTAAACTCTTCAATGCCTTAAATCGACATATTCTGAAGCTTCACTGAAAAAGGCATTTGCAACTTTTTCAACTCTGAGACCATGTTTCTAATAATGAGATATCGACAGTATTGTCTTTTTCCCAACCACAGTTCACTTTTCTTGACACTGTAACCTCAAATTCTAGTTATATTATTTGCCTTTGGCACAAATGTGCTGCAGCGTGACTATTAATCATGTAAACAAACCAAGAGATTTGATACTCCCTATTTACATAACACCTAATAAAAAACTTAGCAGATGCAATTTTCCGCAGATAAAAATTTATTTGACCCGGGTTTCGATGCACTGCATCATCATCAGGTACACAAATTTGTAAATCAAGGTTTATATACCAGAGAAGGTGGGTGGTGGAGATTAGGAACTTTTATTTGTGGAAAATTGCATCTACTAAGTCCTTATTATGTTCATATTCCACAACTTCTCACCTGATACCTCCCTTTTTGTACATAACACCTGTTTTTTTTTATTTAATTTTTTTTGGGAAAATTCTGCTTTTTTATTATGCTAAATGCTTCATGCATTTCATTTTATGCTTAATTGTGTAATTAGTCACTAAATTTCAATTTATAGCCTTAATATACAGCAAATTAATGACTTGATTGATTGGAAAATAATGATAACTGAAAAAGGGTAAATATAATTACTTACAAGGGCCTTTTCCTGAGGAAGAAATACACTGCGGTAACACCAGCCAACAACAGTAATACAACGATAATGGGAACAACAATAGCTGTGGCACTGGAGCCTGCTCTGGTTCCACTGCCTCCCGGCCCTCTATTCCTTTGTGTGAAGGAATCACATAGGCGTCCTTGGAAATCCGGAGGGCACTCACAAATGAGACTATTTTCTTCCCCTGCAACTATTGGATCTCCCTCTTTGCAAATTCCTCCATTGCGGCAAGGGCAAACTCGTGGCTCAGGTCGTGGTCTCTCAGATGCGGCATCACACAGCACTTCACTGCCCCCAGGGATGCCACCCACAACGCCCATGCGCATGCCAGAGTTATCGGGACAGATACACCTATGCCCTCCAGGGACGATGAGACAAAGGTGAGAGCAAGGGTTTTTGGCACATGGGTCTGTCAGCGTCTGATTGTAGCGGAACGGATGATAAACTGTGGAAAAAAGCAAAGGAATACAGAATACAACATATCAAGGATCGTAAAGAACAGTTAAGATCAGGATCAATGAAAAGCTGATGCTGAATGGAAGCCTAAATTTTTCGCTTTCAAATTATTATTATTGCATTGATACACCATTCAGAGTGTACATACATAATAGCAGCTGAATCATCACCTAAGATAATTGGTTTCTTGCATCAATATGCTCCTCAAAGCAAATTTTGAAAATTATATTATCTATTAAATAAAAGGGTAAAAGAAGCTGTTGTTCAAACACTAAAACTACTGAAAATTTCCATTCACTTGCAGCATACGTACCTTTAATTGACGATGGGTTGACCAAATCTTTTGCCATCACTACGGGCACACCTCTTCCAAATTTATCTTGCTTGATAAGCTCTCCAGTATCTCTAGTTATCCAGAAGATACTACTCTCAAATACATCCAGTGAAATGGGATGTTTCAAATATTCTAAATAAAAGAAGGAAATATATAATTAAGGCGAACAAGATTTGAGAAAAACTCTCACTCTGAGGCAGAGGTAGAGGGTGGGAGATAAAGGCAAGGAAATGAAACATTCTGACGTTCAGTGCTACTAGTGTACAGTTCGTTTGAAAGCTCGTGGCCCGTGCGCAGAAACCCTTTTTTGACCTGGACGAGTCTATTTTCGTGAACGGTGCTCGCTGGGGGTTTTGGGAGAAAGTGACCATTCACCCTCGGGACACCACTCAGGTCGCTTGTGTTCGCTGCAAACCTCACTACTTCTGCTGGTTCCTTCTACTTATTAACCATTTCAATTTTTCGTTTTAGTTTTATATTTTTATGATTAGGATACCATTAGTTCTTGAATAGTATAGAGCTGTGTTTATTCTTTTGAATTTATTCATATTCATTTTAAGCTAACGCTTCATATTTTTCGCAGTAGTTTTTCCTATTTTTTAACTTGTGCTTACATTATTTCAGTAGTTTCTTCAATTAGTAATTTTAATTTTCTCATAAATTTTTCGTAGATTAGCTTTTCATATTTTGTCAATAGTTCATGTTAGGAATAAATTAGGGGTGGTATTAACTTTATGTTCTGTGTAGTTTATTCCCGCATCATTGTAATTAATTGCTCTCGTTAAGTAGTATTTTAGTGCTTATATTTTTTGAGTTACCGTATCATTTCACCGAAAATTAGTTTTTTTCTATCTTTTGTTGCATAAATATTAGTTAGGGTTAACTTAGGAGTTCGTATATTTTACATAGATAGTTTTTTAGCTAGGTATAACTGAGTATGGATTTCGCGTCCAAGGTGGGGGGTGGGAGAGTACTGCAGTCAGGAGAACAGTGCGCAGTCCAACCGGAAACTGGGAGAGTGATACATAAATGAACATACAAACATGCAGAGCAATGCTATAGACACATCTAGTGGTTAATATTGGTAGTAGTATTTTTGTTTAACGTGCTTCGACGGCTAAGGTCATTTCGCACTTACTGTCTGCCACGCGCAGACAGGGGCAACAGCACTCGGACGAATCGGAGGATCACCCCTCCAAACTCGAGCCGAGCCCAACGATGCTTAACTTCGGTGACTGATCGGGAACCGGTGTTTCCATTGTGGCAGGCCATTGCCCGTGGTTAATATTACTGAGACTGTTAATTCATGAATGCTACGAGATACTACTACATGCAAAGAACATAATAAAATAATGCCGGACAAATCGACCGGTGTGAAGAGTTAGTAATGATGTGGTGTTATCAAGCACAAGTGAAAATTCTACTCTACCTATTGAAGGTTGGAGTTTCATATGATTGATCTATTGCAACTCTTATGATCCCTTATTGTACGTGAGAAAAATGACAATTTGAATCTATCGGTTTGGCAGTCAATTTCCTTTATTTTATTCACCTCTACCGTAGTACGTGGACTCTAGCAGTATATGTTGAACGTCCGGCAAAAAACTGTCTGCTCCGAGTTTGCGGAAAAGATTTAACCTGTATTTCTCCCTTTGATCAGTTAGAAATTCCCACCTTAATTCCTTCAACAATTCGGTAACACTGCTACGTTTATCGTAAAAACTTTTCACAAATCTTGCTGCTCTCCGTTGTATTCGATCTATTTCAGAGATTAGTCCTACTTCGTAAGGGTCCCATATGCTAGCGGCGTACTCCAAGTGAGGTCTCACGAGTGAAAAATAACATCGCTCTTTAACCTTCTCGTCGCATTTTCCTAATATTCTTTTGATAAATCCCAATTTGCAACTAGCCTGTCCGCAGATTTACCGGACGTGTTTCCCCCAAGACAGGACCTGAGTAAGGGTCACCACTAAGTATTTACCTGACTCTACATTTGATAAGTCTGTTTGATTAATTGTGTACGTATCGTTGACCGAGTTATTCTTTTTCCAAAAATTCAAAACAACGCACTTTTTAAAATTCAATTCTAACTGCCAAGTATTGCACCATTCATTTATAGCATGTAAGTCTTTTTGTAACGCAATCTTGTCAGACTCCTGTACAACACTGCGTCATCTGCAAAGAGGCGAATTTTGCTCGTAACAACGGTAGTGATGTCATTAATATACAAAAGGAACAATAAGGGACCGATGACACTTCCCTGGGGTACACCTGATGTAACTTTCACTACATCTGAACCAAAAATAAACATATGGGGGATAATGAAAAATTGGGTGGCACTAAATAATACTACTTTTAATTTGGAAGACGTGAAGCGTTTGGTGGAGAAAAAGTGTGAGGATATTGGACGACAAGAGTGGGGAAAGGTCAGTGAGAAGGTGAAGGCGGAAGAACTTCATGAAATTCGGGAAAATGAACTCATAAACAAACCTATTAAGTGATTCGGAGGAAAGTGATAGTGATGTGATAGTGATTATGGATAGTGAAAGATTAATTGTATTGTACTTTAATGTTAGATAAATTTATAATTAATAATTATTTTTCCCCAATACCTTTTAACCATTACTTTGGACATTTCTGTAATATCTACTGTCCCTAATGGTAAGATTAATTAGTGTCAAGATTGGGTTTTTTCTGTGAATTGTTTGCTTGGTACCTCACGTGATTTTACTGAGAATAGGTGACAATCGACGAGGACTATGGCCACCGAGAATGACCTGGCCTAATTGTAAGTAAACAGATAGTAAGGTTCGTGAAATTCCTTTACTTCTGTGATTCACACTGAAGTGTAATTATAATGGTGTTGGACACCCTGCCGATCTTCCTTCCTTTTCCCTCCCTCCCCAGGGAACCGACCGCAGGGTTTCCCCTCCAAGTTTCCTCCCCCGAGCGCACCCTCCCCTCCACTCGTCAACGTTCCGCGCATTTAGGGATCACAAGCTTTCAAACGAGCTATAACTACAGTCACAATACAAGTCAAGGCATTATATGGTCACTGAAAATTTTGTTATGCCGAAATCCTTAGGGAACTGCTGTTGTTCCATAAACTATAGCCAATAGCTTATGAAATCAATAGATCTTTATCACTACAATGCCAATTATCTGTCAGGAATTCTTCTTTCAAAGTTTTCACGTACTTTAGTTACAATACAGGACCAATTAAGAAAATATATCACTCAATAAATAATTATTTTTCAGTTTGATGCATTGGATTTGTGACAAATGTAAATTTCACATTTAACTTTGTAGAACCCTAATATAGTGATGGTTTTAATTGTGCTAAACAAATCACTGCCGTATGAAATATATAGTTCCATAGTTCCATATTGCTCAAAAATATGGATGTATGTACTTATTTTAAAAATTAGTCATTGTGAATAATTGAAATATATGATTAGTTTTGGTAAGCCACTGAGGTGGGCCACTAAGAGGGTGAGGAATGCTTTGTTTTCATTTTGGTGATCATGTTACAGAATAATCCACACCAGTGTGCTTAAACTTCATTGGCTTGATTTATTTTTATTTTCTTTCACTCTCTATAAGAATGAACAAATGGTGGATGACCAACCCATTGAAGTTTGAAAATATAAACAAAAAGAGCGTATAAAGCAGTGATGACAAAAACATACCTCCTCTGAGAACGACGACACGGTTCGTACCATCAGGTTTCATAACTTCAATAGTGTTCAGTTTTGCATCTGCCCAGTAAATGGCATGTCCCATAGCATGATCAACAGCCAGGCCCGTTGGATGCCTCAGTCCGTCTGTTGCTAGAGGCCGACGTCTTGACCCATCCATCCATGATACCTCAACCTACACAATGAATTTGGATATTTACAGTTCATTCATTCACACACAGATAGCACATGCATTCATATGTAATTATATAGTGACATGGGTGATGAATATGCACAAAGCCGTAATATGATGCCACCTGACCACTGCAAACAATACCATGATCGTAAGAAAATGGGAATGACAAAATAAAATTCATCCTCATAACAAGTAACAAAAGTACATACCATTTTATATCACACAATTACAAAAAATGCTCATTTAATGCTGACATACATAGTTAAAAATTTTATTGGGAGAGGTGTATTTGTTTGGAATTAAATTTTATCAACTCCCAGGTAAACTCCAAACTGGATAATCAACAGTGCATTGCTCGCATAAATTAGTTTGGCTAAGAAAATTAATGTGTTAGTAATTGACTTAGAAGAGTATTTAACACCCCAAATCCCCATATGGGCGTTCGATAAAAAAACTAATGAATTCAAAGAGACACATCAAGTGAATTTGAAAAATGATGGTTTGGTAGTAGTAACATTTATAGGGGCTCAGGCAACTTGCAACTTACACCATTAGCACTATTATTGATAGGTTGCTAGCTTGCTAAGGGTATGATTATCTGTGGAAGGGAGGAGATAAATCTTGCATTGGCAAACTCTTTGTGATAGGTGCCATGGGGCTCTCAGTTGTATTCCCCATTCAACAGGTTCTATGTACATACTTGAAGTGCTCTCCACATAAAGCCCAAGTAGGGATTGGAATTCCAGGATAAAATCTCCATTGCCGATATTTGAACGCAGGCATTTTGGATGGGAGGTCAATACTTAGGCAACTAAACCAAATTGATCCCCTCATAGTTATATCAACTAGATGGTGCTGATAAATTTTTTAAGCCTAATCAATACCTCTGAACTATTCCAGTTAATTTTCCAACTGCATAGTTTGTAGCCACTATTTACCTTGGGTGCAGCACCAGCATCAGACCAATAAAGCCTTCCAAGGGCTGGGTCAACTGCGACTGCAGTCGGTTGTTCAAGTCCCGTTGAAATTAGAGAGCGGCGGTAGCGGCCATCAGATTTTGCAACCACCACCCTACCACGAGGCTTCTGGCCAGACCTATCTGTTTCTGCCCAGTACACATTTCCACCAACCCAATCCACAGCTAATGCTGTTGGCTTTGAATTACCTTAAAGATAAAATCAAGGAGCATGTTAAGAGACAAATCAAGAGGAAATAGGTACATAATTATGTGCACAATTTAAGGCAGTTGGGAAGGCTGGGAAGGGAATTTGAGGAACAAAGGAAGGGTGGAGAGAAACCTGGAGTCGCCATTAGCCTATGCTTAATGAAAAACTCCAAGGAGTCCACAGTTTTATGCCCTATCTGACAGAGACAGTACTGCACTTTAAGTGTGCCCTACAAAACACCCATGTAGGAGATGAGATTCCACTGAAAAATCTCTGCTACTGCTTGGATTCACACCTGGGCCCTGATTAGGGAGCCAGTACTCTAGACAACATTCCATTCTCTGCTCCCCTGTCCTATTCATTTTAACACCATACGAAACTAATTCAATTTCCTCCACAAATAACTATGAATAATTCACATTTTATAGAGGATATAATAAAAAAATATATGTAATGACATAGAAAATAACATGGTTTAATAAAAACTATGGAGAAAAATTTATAAATATTGATGAACTTTCCGGAGACTTACCTTTCATCTTCAGATCTTGAGCGTAGCCAGTGCGGACTTGTCCATTTTTGGCTCCGGGCAGGTATGAGCGACGAATGGCACGATCATATGAGTCAGCCCAATAAACAACCTGCTGTTTCGGATCATAATCCAATGCCTCTATCCTCTTCTCGCCTGCCAATACATCAGACACCCTTCTCCTTGATGGCACCAATTCCCTGATTTCTGGTCCATTAGAGAACAATAGTGCCATTGCCATGGCTTGCTGAGCCGCTTCATCATCATCATCAACAGGCTGTTGGAAAGGCAAGTTGTTCGCCTTGCATACCCCACTGAATTGGTCAGACAGTTCAAATCCAGGGAGGCAGGAGCATGCATAGGTGCCATTCAGATTTGTACACTGCTGGGAACACTTGTGGTTGAACGTGGCACATTCATTGACATCTGGTGAAAAAAATGGTGGAAGATAAAGTTGTTGTCTTGGAAAACAAACACTGGATAACAAACGCAAAATCAAGGAAAAATATGAGTGCCCTAAGAAATTCTCCAATGCATATTTAAGAAAACTGAGCAAATTTATTTATTTATTTATTTTATTTATTTATCAAAAACTCCAAAAACAGCAACTAAGGCCTTTACATTGGGTTTAATACACAGAATAAATTAAAAAACAACAATAGTAGTAGAAACAAAACAGAAATATTCAAAATATAAACAAGGCAAGAATGAGGCGAAGATGACATGAATGTTACTCATTACGTTTCAGTTGGGAGAAAAAGACATTGCGTGAGGAGAAAAGGTCAAGGGTGGGGTGACTATTAGTTAGGGCATTTGAAGATGAAGGTAGGCGGTAGAATAGTGATCGTTGGGAAATGGAGAGACGGAATTTGGGTGTGTGTAACAGACTCATATTGCGAGTGATGTGGGCTGGGATGCGGAGTGAAAAATAGGAAAGAAGAAGATCAGAGCGGAAGGACCCATTCATGATGGAGTGCAGGAATTTAAGGTCCGAAGTCAGCTGGCAAAGGGAGAGGTGTGATAGGCCAAGAGATGATAGAATTTCTTCACATGAGCTAAGTCTAAGGGAGGGCACGCGATGACGACCTATGGCTAAAAAGAAGTGAAGGGGGCGGTTGAGTAATTTAAGAGTGGTGGGGGACGCAGTTGACCAGATGGGAGAGCAATATTCTAGGATGGGTAGTACACATCCAAGAAACACAGATTTTAGGGCAAAAGGGTCTGTCATTTCTTTGAGCAGATAGAGAATTCCCACTATCGACATTGCCTTTTTAGAAATACCAGAAATATGTTCATGGAACATCAACTTTTAATCAAAGGTAACCCCTAGGTCATTGTGGGAACTAACAGAAGGTATAGGGTGCTTGGAAAGTTCGTTGGTAAAGGAGATGGTTTTGCATTTTAAGGAGAAGGATATTGCAGCAGACTTCTCAGGATTCAAGTGCAGTTTCCATTTGGCGCACCAGCTATCAATAGCATTTAGAGATGACTGTAAATTTGTAAATTAAGGGAATCCACCACACTATCAATTGCTGTAAATACTTTACAGTCATCTGCATATAAAAGAATGCTGCAACCCAAGGGTAGAACATCTTCAATTAGGTCGTCTACATAGAGTGCAAATAGAAGGGGGCCAAGAACGCTGCCCTGGGGGACTCGAGAGGTAACTGGCAAATACTTCGAGGAAATTCCATCTATTAAAACCCGCTGGCTGCGAGAATTCAAAAAGTTAGAAATAAGGGATAATATGGGGCCATGTATATTGTAACGGGACTGAAGTTTGTGTAGAAGGAGGTTGTGATTGACGGAATCGAAAGCTTTGAATGGAATCGAAAATGGAAAAACAGTGACATCACTTCATGGTTAGAGCTTCTCACCTCATCATCTGAAGACAACTAAGAGGTAAAGCTTTGACAGATACATTTGAGTTTTAACAAGGGGATTACAGTGTCAAAAAATTAAGTCATTCTAAATTTTTCTTGAAACTGCTAACTAATATCCACTTTAGTGCATGCTTTCCAAATCTTTCCTTGGCAAAATCAACAGACTAAGGAATTGAATATAGATACACTTCTGGGACAGAAAAGGAATATGAATGAAGTACATACATAGAAGAGGAATTCATGGCATGTGAATATTAAGGGTAGGGAGAATGTAAGCTCACAATTTTAATGCAAACATTTGAATTACAGTAGAAACTCGATAATACAAAGTCAATGGGACCGAAAAATTGGCACTTCGTATCATCAAGTTTCATAACATCGAACCTTTTGAAGAAATTGTGAAAAAATAGTTATTTCCCCCCCCACCCCCACCACCCCCCCCGCTAACTTTTGTGATCCTTGGCAAAGTCTTAAAACCATATTTGGCCCTCATTAGTCAAAGCATTCTGAAAACAATGCCTTTATATCATTAAATTTAACTCATATAGAATCATCATAAAATAACTATCACCTCGTAGTTTCTCTATGCAAATATTTGAAGTCAGCAAGTAAGAATTTAAATTCAAAATCGCAATATGTTACACTTATTTTGAAGAATCTGAGATCGGCCAAATCACATATTTTAACTTCTGAGACTCACGTCAAGGTACCTGACGCACTCTTGTACGACGACAGCTCCTGGGAGTCAATAAAGACCTGCAGGCGGTTGACAAATCCGAACTACCCCCGCCCGGCTGTGTGCGAGAGATAGAGAGACACTCTCTTCCCTCTCCCACTTCCAAGCGGAGGAAAGGGCAAAAGGGGAAGGGGCACGCACTGCTCTTGAGCTGATCCCTCATTGGGTGGATGAGGGACGGTCGTCTATATTGCAGAAACCACTGTTTTCCTGAGGCCAACTATGCAGACCTTTTTCCGAAGGATTACCCCTTCCCTTCTTTTGCAAGTTCAGCGTGCGAGGCCGGCGCCCGGCGGGAGGATGGGTGACCACGCCAATAGGCACGCACAGGTAATAAACACACGGGCTGAAGTCACCCGGGTTTTCCGACCACCTACATTTCCGAACCCTCCAACCCAAGCAACAGCCAACTCATCACATGTTTGGTCTGCAGCGATTTATGGTCGCCCCTCGGGAGTTCCCGGGTCCCCTATCTCCTTGCTTACTCAGCCCTCTCTCGAAGAAAACGAGGCAAGGTCACCGACCACCCCGATCAGGACCCACGATGATCAGGAGTACAGAATAGACAACGTTCTTTAGTAGATGCATCTTGAAGTAACATCTCTTAGTAACGGAATAAAAAAGCTCATCTTTAATATGCAATTTTCCCCATGGAAATGTGAAAAAACGGCAAACCCTGACATTTAAATAAGCATATAAGTTGTAACTTCCAGAGAAGTTCACTCATTTAGGGCCTGTCACTCAATATATGTTAAAATCTGTTCCGTGCATGGTGAAACAAAAAAATCAATAATCTCTCAAACCCCTAAGTCCTCCGAATATAATTTAATAGTAAATTGGAGCAAATTTAATAGTAAATTGGAGCACTGCATTGTTAGCCTTAGATCCAAGTAATCTCATGTGCTCTCTGCAAACCTACAAGTTAGGGAAATTCTTACCCTGTAATTTTTCTAGCAATATATTCTCCCCATTCTTTCCCTTTCATTTCTGTAAGGAATATCTACTGTGCTGGCTGGGGTGGTGGTGAGAATCAGTGTGAATGAATACTAAAACCAATGGAATTGCCCAGGTTAATTTTTATTTAATTGTGAGGACTCACAAATGATGCCAAGATATTGGTAGATAAACTAAGGAATAATATAACTCACCTTCACACTTCTTGCGATCTACAGAAGATATGATGAAACCAGAATAACAAGCGCAGATGTATCCTCCATCAGTTATATTCATGCAGTGATGCTCACAGCCACCCTTGTTAGATTCAGTGCACGTCTTGGAATGGTCTAAATGAAAAAAAAAGAAATTAAAAAAGACAACACTAAAATTTGTCCGAAGCTTAATGAGTGAATAGTACATAAATATTAAATGAGAGCTTACGACAGCCAAGTTCATCCGAAGAATCTCCACAATCATCAGCAAAATCACAGACTCTGCTTCGGTCAACACACTTCTTATTGGCACACTGATACTCTGCATATAAATCGCAGGGTTTAATGCGAGCAGCACATAAGGTCATGTTGTTTTCATCACTGCCATCCCCACAATTGTCAATGCCATCACAAACTTGGTACCTTGGTATGCACTTGTGGTTTTCACATTGGAACCTTTTAAGGGCATCACAGTTGAAGTTCTCTGTAAAAAAAAATTAGTTCATGATGTAGGTAATGAAATGGATGAATATGAGAATACTAGTATAGTATATATTCACAGGCGTTCTTATCGATCCTCTATAAAAAGGGTTTTTTATTGCACTTGTAGTATAAATTGATGAATAAGTTTATGTGTACCGAAGTGTACTACAAAATGTTTAATGAAGGGTTGTAGGTTAAGGTATTAGCTACAGCAATGAAAAAATCCTTTATATAATTGCGCGAAAAGGTTTAAAATATAAAATGAAAACATCAAGCATTATCCACGTCAAGCCCCATTGACACATTTACATATATGGGTAAAGCGCATATAATACTGGAATAACGTAACACTGCTATATTATTCTAGTCTTACAAATGTATTTATAAAGATAATTTAGCATATTATTTATTTTAAAAATATACCATTTATTATAAATTATTATCACATACGTTATACAACTGCATTAGTTATATCAGTATTAATAAAATAAAAAGTTAATATAAATTATATTTATTATTAGTATAAGTAATGTAAATTTAAAGTAATAAAGTCCAGTGACTTACACTGCTGCAAGCAGAAGTATTTCTACCATTCCTAAAGAGGAAGAGTTCAATTTGCAGCTTATTTGCAATTGGGGTTGTGATGGATGTTCTGGGCAGAGCAACTACAAACAGATATTGGTTGACGGAGATGGCCGGGTCATTAATGATATAACTAATGCAGTTGTATTACGTGCAAGATAATAATTTATAGTCAATAACATAACAGTTAACAACATTATATTATATAACTATTATATAGATATTTTAGAAGAAGAGAAAAACAAATCGTACAAAAACCACATATTTGGTAATATTATTACACAATCTTGGTCCAGAAATAGTGCTAAATAATATTAATAAGGGCAAGATGATCATGCCCGTTGAATCTCAGTGGGAGATGCCATTTACCTTTATCGATAAGAATCAATGCATGACGTGTGCTATATTCAGGTACTATCTATCAGCCATTAACTGCATGTTGGAACTTCGGAGTGAACTCTCATTGAAATTCGCTTATATGTAATGAAAATCTTATAAATAATGTACAAAGTATGCATGCTCACGTAAAACTCAAAAACGAAATGTAGTACAATTTTAAAACTTTAAGGACTATAAAATGTCTTCTATTTATAGATAACTAACTACTTTTCATGTAACTCGAGATCTCCAGTTCGATCCCTAGTCGTTCGTTTTTCTTGGAAAAATAAATGTTTCTACGCATCTTGATTTTAAGTTCAAATTTTCAGAATATTTTTAATAGTATACATATTCTGTATCAATTCCCGAAGCAGAAAATTACCAAGTATACTAATTGGTAATGTGATTACATACTGCGGCCATATAATAATGCTAATAAGGGCAAGATGAGGGTGCCCGTCAAAATTCAGCGCAAGAGACAAAACATGAAAGCCGTTATATGTGACTATAAGAATCAATGTGACGTGCTAAATGCTGATGTTATGTAAAAGCCAGTAAACGCAAATAGTGTGGTTGGGGTAAACACTATCAACTTATCAAATCAATGGTTTGCGAGTTCACTTTGTGGAATGAAGACATGATAGTTTCAAAAATAAACTTTGTTATATTCCACACCATATTTATTAAAACTCAACCGGTTTTGACCTTTTCAGGTCATTCTCAAGAGGTTACCTCTTGAGAATGACCTGAAAAGGTCGAAACTGGTTGAGTTTTCATTCATATGGTGTGGAATATAACAAAGTTTATTTTTAAACTATCAAATTATCAACTTAGTCACAAAGTCTGGCCTTTAAATGCTGCAGGCATGAATGGCCATTAATAAAATCGCTTTTAAATGGATATTCACGCCAGGTTGCCCAGGAAATTTCTATTGTTGAAAAGAAAGAAAAATCAATGAATTTAGAAATAAAAACGCAATAATGAGACAAAAATGAAGCGTATAAGAAAATTGAATGACATAATTAAATACTGCATTCTGTTATGCGTTCGATGATATAAATTTCCATCCAGTATCTTTTGTGCAAGTAATTTAAAAAAGCACAGGAAGAAACACCTGCACCGAATTCAATGCTTTTCTTGTGGGAGTAAAAGTTAAAATTAATGGGGTAAAAACTACCCCAAAAATTGTTTATTTCAAAAATCCTTTCTTAATGTGCCTATACATCACGATGGGGATATACCCTGGAAATTTCACGTTTTTATCACCAGTAGTTTGGGCTGTACGTTGATGAGTGAGTCAGTCAGGACATTCTGTTTTATATGTAAAGATTAGCACTTAATTTATTTTTAAATTCTCAAATGTACTGTAAGAAGTTAATTAAGAATGTGGTTGCAATAAATTAATTCAATAAAATCCAGTTGCAACCAGTTTGATCTTTACGCTGTGTGTAAGTGAAACTTAAATGAAACTTCATTTTATTAGGTAGTCTTTGTTGACACAAGTGTTCCTTAGGCGGTGACCAACACTATCATTGTGGAAGACCCTTTGACAGGATATGCTCTCCTACAGTTGAATAACATGGAAGAATATTACTGGTTACAAACTTATCAAATATATTTCTGAAATTGTTCCTAACCCATTGAAGATAACCATTGAAATAATGGGATTAAGAGTAACAGTTAGCACTCTAGTTGATATGAACAAGATAAGGCATTTTGATGCAGGCAACAAAGGTTAGTGACCTTGGGAACCCTGTTAGTCAAATGCTAAGACTGCCTTGCTCCCTCTAATGGGGCTACATTGAGGGCAATCGATCCTTCCACTGATAGGACCCTCTGTGCAACTGCCACCATGTTTTGTTACAACTGCACTAAAGGGAAATGAGCTACTGAAGTCAATTTTGGAATGGAGAATGGTGGGGAAGAGTTGGGAGAAGAATTAGATATTATGGGGTGCCATGAAAAGATTGTGCTGAATTAAATAGGGAGATCTTATGAGGAATCAGAGTGACCCTAGCAAGTGTAATAGGACAGCAGTATGGTCTGTAAAGGTAAGGTCTATAAAGAACCTACCCAAGCAGGTGGAATAAATTCATATAAAATAAATAGTATTCGCTCTTCCACCCGAAGTGGCTGACATCTGGTGGTCAAATTCCTAGGCTTTCGAGAGGGGATAGCAAGGACGTGCAAGTTGTGAGTTTTCAGCCAGAAGCCATTTTACACGATGAAAGATTTTGTACAAATGAATGTACGTGATATTGTATGTTTGTCTCAATGAAATTAGAGCAGGTTCTATTTTCCATTCAGGCATTCGCACAAGCGTTCATACAATTTTCTGCTTTACACAATACATTTTGCCTCATGCAAGAGTTTGAACAAACTTAACATGAACAACTTGGCCTTAAGCCTTAACATGAACAACTTGGCCTTAAGCCAAGTTGTTCATGTTAAGAGGCTATACCTTCTTTCTTTGTAAATAATTTGGTGGATTTTGAACCTGCCATCCTTAAATTATTGGGCTCCTGCATAATTTTTGACCACTCAAGTTGATATATTTTCTTGGACACATATATAAATCCGTTGATGTGAATACAGGTATAGAAGCAATGAAGACGTTTATAAGTGTAACAAAATATGCTCAGTTCCACAGTGCAAAAATAACACCAGAGCACAAAGCATTGTGGTGGATTTGAAGAGGCAGGCTGCATCAACATTATCTGAATCAACTGAAATGGTGAGCTCGAGGTCTTCACTAACAGAATTCAATTTCAATAATCACTGCTTTCTCTGAGCAGACCATGTAGAGAACGAGAAAAAGAAGGCTTTTTAAAGGCAGAGAGAGGTGTATGACGCGCGAAAATTATAATATATAAAGCCATACCTACTGTACAACAACCGTGTGTGGAGGTTGGTCTTGCGAGGAATGACAAGTGGAGTGAAAAAGTTATTGGTCGGCAGTCCTCCATAAATGATTTAGTCATCGAGGAAGTTATTTACGATGATAAATTCGGTGTGTATTTTATTAGGCCTCTATACCCGACTAGAGAAACCAAAGAAATCTGATAACTACATTTCCCGAGGAATGGAAGAAATTTATTTGTGCAGGGAAGAGATCAGTAACTTCCAGTTAAGACTTTGCTGTAAAAGTAAAGGCTGAGCCGCTAGAAAGAAATGTTTATAAAAAAACGGGAGGAAATTGAGCATTTTTCAAATATTTACAATATTCGATAGCAAATATCTCGATAACTATGAGGAAAAGAAATAAATGTATAAGAAGCTATTTTGTAGTACATTTAAATAGCTTTAATTTTTGATCCAGTAATATTTTCGCTGCCACGCACAGTTTTCAACACATGAGCAAAAAAGTGACCTCTTGCGCCTCCCCCTCCTAGATCCGGAATGTTTACCACGTTTAGCAACTATCAACTCTAAAAACATCCCTGAAGTTTGGTCTCTGTCCTCTTCCATGTCCTCTACAACTCCTTCTTGACTGGACTGAGTAATTCAAGGGGACTGCGTTCGTATGTCGTACTGACTTCAATGTTTTCAATCATCAATCATCCCCTCAATCAATCATCAATGATTCCCCTCTATATCCGCCATGACACTTTTCAGTGCTGCTCTCTATTGGCCGGTTTATTTGCCAATACTTCTGGGAATGTAATGGCCTGGACTTTGTGCAATTGACTTACTGCAGAGTGCAGGCCTCTCATCAGAGTTATCGCCACAGTCATCGGTTCCATCACAGAGGTCCCCTTGGCTGACACATAGATGATTGTCGCATTCAAATTTGGTCTCAGGGCAGTATCTTCCTCCTGGATGTCTTGGTGGACAGTCCTTCTCATCGCTGAGGTCACGACAATCTCGGTCTCCATCACAACGGAAATATGAGGCAATACAATGTCCACTTGCACACTGGAATGTTCCATTCTGAAAGAAAAGAAAATACTCCAACACATTAGTCCTTGAGTTAAGAAAATATCAGGCTTCTTTGAGAAAAGCAGCCTATGCAAGTTTTTCAGTGCAGGTGGGGTTTCCTATGGCTAGTCATGCATATAACTGTATTAACCATGAATGAAGTAATTAGAATTAACCTCTACGTACTTGTTAAGCTTGGTGTTAATTGAGATTCACCGCATATTCTGGAGGAGCCTTTCACTAGCATTCTCATTAATAATGAGAGAAAAGTATTGACATAAACCAGAGGTAGTCGGTAAAACATCAATAGCATTTCCACTTATTTTGAAACTCAAAATAGACCGTACCAACTCCTATAAATGAAATGAGGAATACATGCTGAACTTCACAGAAAAGTTAACTAACTATGCACTTTTTCCTTTGTTGGAATTCTTAAAAAAAAAGAAGATATTTGTCCCATGTTTATTTTAGTCATTTATTACACTATGGTCAATGAAATTAGTTCATTCAGCACTTGACAGAGGAGGCTGCTATTCTGTATGAAACAGCCCCTTCAATTTGCCGGAATAGCTTATCCAGAAGCTTTTTCCTCTAGAATCGCGTCTCAGTTCCTATTTGTAATCCTGAATGTTTTAATGGAAATTTATTTCTAGCAATAGCTCGGGTGCTATTTGCTACTCTGAATGCTGCATAGTCTCTGGGAGGGATGCTCGGATCTGAATACCAGGCTGTTGTGAAAGTGCCCCTACTTTCCTTACGCTAAATGACTCACAGGAAATCTTTAAAAAGTTCATAGATATGAGTTATATTTTCCAATAAAATGGAAAAATAAAAAATAACTGCGGGGATCGACACGTCAATACTTTTTAAAATTTAGCCTTATTTCACAGTTTCTTGGAAATGTTGAAATGCCAATTAGCAATGCCTCTCATATTTTTTATCACTTTTCATTTTTATAAGTTGCCTATTTTTTGGCCCATCCAGCTGCATAAAAAACAAAATTCTACCTCACATAAATGCATGAAATTGATTGGCTAGTCACAGCAAAAGTTAGCCCAAGTACCCCACACACTGTTGCCTCACCTTACACTTGAAGCCAACACAGTTTGCCTCATCAGTGCCATCTCCGCAGTCATCATCATGGTCGCATCGCCACCTGCCAGGAACGCACTTGCCATTTCCACATCTGAACTCTGATTCTGAGCAATCTCTGTATGAGCCCTTGCATAGGTTTTCATCTTCATCACTGTTGTCACCACAATCATTTTCAAAATCACACAGCCATCGCCTGGAGAGGGATAATTGCACTCCAGTAATTTTTGTTAGGTACTAAGGTCAATGTTTGGAAAAATCAACACAGATAAGGAATAGGTGCAGGTTATGGACCTAAGACCATGGACCTATGGACCATGGACTTAAATTTTTGTCATAACACAAGAAAACATAATTTTTCTTCCATTTCTTTCATATCCAGTTATTTTTGCAAATGATCTGTTACTTTAAACTAAATTAACTAACTTGATGCATCAAGAGAACAATAAAAAACTATGATTGCAACAATTCATGAATGAAACACAAATAAACAACAATTTTTACATTCTATACAAAACACTGCTATTTGAAATTCAATTGAGCATTGACACTTCTAATTAATATGATCGTCAAATTTCCTTAATTATTTTCAGGAATATATAAATTCTAGTTAGGAAAATAGACAGTAAAATTGATTCATTTCAACGAACTTTGAGACATTTTTAAATAGTGATTTACAAGAGTAAATAGGATCCACAGTGAAAATATAAGCCCCCTTGTTAAAATATTAAGTAATTAAAACCTTTCAAAAAATAAGCAAACACTCACATATTGAGTGACAAAACCAACCTTGGAATGCATCGGTTATTTCCACACTGGAAATCTCCAGCCTCTTGGCATTTTGGACAATTCTCTGGAAGTTCATCACTTCCATCACGGCAATCATCCTTTCCATCACAGAACAACCATTTTGGAATGCATCGATAATTTGAACGTCCGGGACATCTCTGCCAACCATTAGTGCAATTCCGCTGCCTGAGAACACGAAAAAAATTAAGCCCGGATTAGATATGAAGAAAACAATAGTGAAAGAATAGAGCAACTAGGAATTGATTGATTTAGTCACTATGAAAGGACAAGATTACACTTGTATGGGTTATAAATATGGGAATAAAGTCAGAAAGAGAAAAGCTGAGCTGAAAGCTAATCAGATTCTGAAGAAATATATACCTAGTATCCCTAGTAGCAGAGGACGTTGTCACAACGTTGCATCAACGTGCACAAGGTTACATGACAACCTGCACGTTGCCACAACGTTGCATCAATATCCAAGCACAATGTTATCAGTCGACGTTGAATCAACGTGCATGCAACGTTGATGTCAGCTATGATTTTAATCATACTTTATCTGTAATTATACCACAGGGGTTGGCAAACTGCAGCACTTTGAATTCGTGCATGTGAACATTGTCTTCACGTATAAATATATATATATTTCATTTTGAATAATGTATTCTACTAGTTAGTTGTCTGCTTGTGAACGTGAATGTGAACAAACATGTGGGAATTGGATAAATTCTTGTTTATTCTCAGTAATATTGCATTTACATTCATACTACGTGGCAATATAGGTTGCAATTAATTAATGCCTGTTAACTGTCATCGTAATTGGATGGTATTTCCTCTAACTATAATCATGTAATCGCAATTTAAAAATTAGTTCTCGAAGTCACATTAATCCACGGGAGTGGCCATATATATACGACTTTCAAGACTCGAGATGTATAATTTCGGGGGCAAGGATGTGCGCTTAGAGCCGTAGGACTTACCATAATTAGATAGATACAAAGTAGTCAGGTAGATAATAGGTAGGATAATACAATGTACATTCTTATTTCATTGTGCGATAATAACATGCATAGTATTAAAGATGTGGATTCCCTTTTTTATTTTGAGAGGGCAGGGAAGAGCCAGTGGAGAGGGCAAGGGAGTTTTTACCTGAGTAACTAAGAAAGAACTGTCTGTTGACAAATTATGAACATTAATGTTAATTATGGGATAATTTCATTGATGGCTAAAGCTAGGGAAATTTTTTAACGCTGCCTTAAAAATGTTTCACTGATAACGTTGCATCGATGTTGCACTGATAACGTTGCAGCAATATGGTTTTTCGGGAAATTTGGATGTTGAGGCAACGTGCATGCAACGTTACAACAACCAATGTCAACGTTGTGTGCACTTGTACCTTTTCCCATTGTAACGTTGTCACAACGTTGTGACAACTTCCTCTGCTACTAGGGATATTAATATGTTTATGTATCAAGAATGCTGAGAAATATAAAAAAATATGATTGAAGTTGATATTAAAATGATTATTGATGCACCAGTGATGTAGCAATAAATGATCACATCAGCCCTCACTCATTGCATATACTATACTTCAGAATAAATGATGTGGAACCACAAAAGTAAAATCTCCTTCCCTACTATTTGATGAGTTTTTGAAATCCTTTTAAATGTCTACTCCTCCATTAAAATGTTTTAAATACTACTTAATCAGAAAAGCATCTAAAGGTAGGTACATATCTAGTAAATGCTAATTTTTCAAACGTCAATGAAGCATGTATGTAATTCTATTTAGCATTTCTCTTTCACAGCCTCATCAGAAACAGATAAATTGAAGTTTTGATGTGAAACACTCCTGCGTTTGAAAATCAATGGACACATTACCAAAATTCTTTGACTAAAGCCAGTTAAGTTCAAACTACATATTTTTAATTATGAAATAATCAAGAAATTAAATGTTCGTCCCAAATTGTTGAAAGAAGAAAGATTTTTCAATTCTATTAGTAGTTAAGAGGTATGAGCCATGAAATTTTGTTTTACTTTACCTGCACATGTATGCTGGCTCATCAGAATCATCCCCACAGTCATTGTCAAAGTCGCAAACCCACAATTTAGGAATACACCGACCATTCTTACATGAGAACTCAGTGTTAGGGTCACAAGCTCGATGATCTGAAATTGCCAATGTCATGGTTAGTTTTCATTACATAAAATATTTATATAGGAGAATATTATGTTTTATAGCTGTGATATGTGATACAAAAAGCAGCCGAGAAACACTTACGGCAAATGGCTGGGTCCTCATCGCTTCCATCTCGGCAGTCAGCATCTCCATCACAACGCCACGCTCCCAGCACACATCTTCCACTGTTACGGCATTTGAATTCCAACTCGGGGCACTCACGGTCGCATTTCTGCTCATCAGATCCATCGCCACAATCATCTGCTCCATCACACACGGTGGCGGCAGCTGTACAGTTTCCATTCGCACATTGGAGCATTCCCGGACGACAGTGTCTCACAGGGCAGCTTGCTGGCTCATCAGATCCGTCACCGCAGTCTTTCTCTCCATCACACCTAAGCATTCAAGAGATATATCCAATTAAGGCCAATGACATTCCAATGTGGAATCATACTATGCACATGAATACTTAAATGCAACCCAACCAATCATCATTCATGTGAAAGTCACAGTGAAAACATCATTTGCCACGACTGCATTTTGAACCCAGATCCCCAGATTGAAAACCGAGTGCTTTGGCCAATTAAACTACCCTCTTCCACGGTGAATGTTTTGTTGAGGCTTTAAAGGAACAAGATGTTGAGAAGAGATACTCTGGAAATATGTATCAATTGAGCATATGTATTGTTGACTAGGCAAGTAGAATGTTCTTAGGATATATATTTTATTAGGTTAGAATATAAGTTATGATGAATCATGAAGTGGAAAGAAGACTTACTTCCAGAACCAGGGGATGCACTTCTCATCGGGAGGACCGCAGCGATGCTGGCCATCAGTGCAGTTAGCTACACAAGTTCTGTTGTCAGCAAGCAGGTAGAATTGATTTGGACATGCACATGTGAAACCCACATCCCTGGCACCAACATCTTCCAAACGGCTGCCACTAGCAATGCCAACTGCACTGTTTCCAGGAGAAATGAGACACAAATGGGAGCAACCACCATTGTTGCTGCCACAGGGATTGTTGTAAGGTAGTTGTCGGAGTTGGTGGAAAACCTGAAACCCAAAACAATGCATTACTTCAAAGGCTTCTCCTCTATTAAGGCTGTCTTTTGTCAGTGAATTTGGGCTTCATACATGAGATTTTTCAAATGACAATCATGCATCTTTAAAGGGGCTTTTATATACAAATGACTGATTTTTTTACATTGCATTTATTCCAGAGATACATTTACTAACAGGAAATTGACTGGAACCTCCCTTAGAAAGGAATAAACACATGTGTACTTAAAAGCAGCACCCGTTAATTCATAAATAAAATACCTGGATATCATATGGCCTGTGGGTAGTGTTTCTGAGGACTTTCAAGTTCTCTCCAGTGAATTTGTTCGCACTTGAGATTGCCTTCAAATTCCAATCTGTCCAGAAAATTGTGTCATCAAATACTGTCAAGGCAAAGACATGAGGAACAGAATTAGCACCGGTGATGACTCTTCGAACACCCTTTCCATTCAGGTCAGCAAAAGCAATGTAGTCTAAATGAGCATCAGCCCAGAATATGCGATCAGTGAAGTAATCAATGGTGAGAGCATTTGGCCATGCAATACCATCGTCCCAGTTCAAAATGCGTGTCAAGTTTGACCCATCCATTCCCAATCTACCAATAAATGCCTGCAGAAGAAAAGAAAATCAACATTACTATGAATGCATTAAATGAGTTACAGTGTTCCATGAACTTAAGGGGTCAGAGTAAAATTGTACCAAGCAACACTTTGTTACTTTTGAATATGAATTACATAATTAAATTTGGGTGAGTCCATTAATTATATTTATCAAAATTATATCATCCCAATTGTTTGCATTGGAGATATAATAGAGGTCAATAATAAATTGGAATCTAATTGTTTAAATTTTCTATGGGTGTTTAAAAGTCATAAGAAATTAATGAATATATTCATTAATTTCTTCATAATAATTCATTATAACGGTTGGTATTATCTTATTCTAACCCCTTCAATAATAAAATAAATCATTAGCTCTAGAAGTTGTGAGAAACAGCCAGCAGGACCACAATTGAACAGTGATAATAAAGAACATCCCACATTTTTCTCGCTCTCTTGTAGCTAATTTTTTTTACAAAATATTAGGATATTATGAAGATACACTTCTTCCGGGTTTTACACCGCCCGCCAATTTTCACGGCCGCGTAGGTCCATTGTCCTGGGACGACAGTTTCGCTGGCGTTGCACTGGGCTTCTTCAGGTCAGTGAAGTGCGGATGCAGTATGTTGGCCGCCTTATATATCTTATCTGTAGGGGTTAGGTCACTCGTGATTGGCTGTTGCTGTTTTTCTTTTTCCCACGCAAAACGCGTTTCCAGGCATTGGCGAGGGAATAGCCATCTTCCCTATTGAAGTTGTCTTCATTCTTGCTTATTTCAATGGCCTCCCGTATAATAATCCCGAAATAAGCAAAAATGAAGACAATTTCAATAGGGAAGATGGCTATTCCCTCACCAATGCCTGGAAATGCGTTTTGTGCGGGAAAAAGAAAAACAGCAACAGCCAATCACGAGTGACATAACCCCTACGGATAAGATATATAAGGTGGCCAACATACTGCATCCTCACTTCACTGACCTGAAGAAGCAGACTGCAACACCGGCGAAACTGTCGTCCCAGAACAATGGACCTACGCGGTGTAAAACCCGGAAGAAGTGTATCTTCATACTCATCAACCCGCGGAAGCCTACATAAGGATATTAGGATATTATGTACCTAATACTTTAAAAATAAATTTACCAATTTTGTTATTTTTCAAGAATCTCACTACTTGACTGCAAAAAATTCATAGATCAAACTACAGCCACTACGTCACGCATTTCAATGCTATTTGGAAGAAAAAAATCTTGATTCCTAAAAACATTCAAACTAACAAACTTCAGAAAATAATATACATGTAGGCAAAATGTATCTCATGAGAAAATTTTTAACTTGAAAGGAAATTACTAACTAAAATAGGTAATAAAATTCATCCACTGCATTTTGGATTCAGCTGAGGTCATGATGCCCAACCTAGAGACAGCTCAAGGAAATATTTCTACCCTGACAAATATTCTTTTCAGTTCCCCCCAATTCCCCCTCCTCCATTTCACCTCTCAAGCTAAAATTCTCATTGGGCTTTCTTATATGAAAATAGAAATTATAATTATTTATAAATTCCCTTTGTATCATTGAGAAATATATAATTATTTAAAAATATATTAAAATCCAATGTTTTTAGTGATTAGAACTTAATTTGGCCTCAACCCTACTAGGGAGCACCCAAAGGCAGTCAACCGGATCTGGAGCAGACCCTGGTCCGACCAGAGAAACTAAAAAAATTTTAAGGGTTGCATAGATTTCTAAAACTTGCCTGTAGTTGCCAGCTGGTGAAGTACAAATGACCAGTTCCAGGATGCAATGCAAGTGCTCGGGGATCCGATATATTGGCCAGCAATGTCTTCCGCCAATGCCCATCCAACTCGGCAACATCCAAATGTCTGCTGTGGCGGTCCAACCAATAAAGCTTCCTCCCGACCCAATCAACTGCAAGACCCTCCAGCCCATGGCTGTCATGCCTAATGACAGGCTCTCTCTTTTCATCTCCAGTTGTGGCATTTAGGAAAGCTCTGTATATAGTCTTCGCCCCAACATCACAGTAATAGATTCGCCCATCAGTTAGGTCAAAATCAAGGGCCACCACATTAGTGAGGTCACGGTGCATTAGGGAATACACAGAGCCATCCAAAGACATGTTTCGGACATAGTATTTGTTGGTGAACACGAGCCATGGATCTGGTTTTGGCTCCTTCCTCTTGCAAGTATGCTCGTCAGGTGCTCTCTCGTAGTAGCTATCGGCACATTTACAATAGTAAGATCCTGGAGTGTTGGAGCATTTCTGTGAGCAAACTCCTGGTGTTTCTTTACATTCATCAATGTCAGCACATGCCTTTCCATCAGTGAGAAGCCTGAAAATTATGAAGTCAATATGTTAAGTAAATTCCACTTACAGCAAATTCAGAACAAAATTTAATGCATGAAAATGGATTGCTGTCAAAATAATGCTACTTATTTTTGGCTTTTGATAGATACAATGGTAAAAAAATTATATAACATTTGGACAATTTTAGATTCCTTTTGCTACATTGTGAAAGCATTCTCATATCTAAGAGGATTTAAGTACCTTCACATACTTTACTAAATCGATCATCAATCTGATTTATGCATAGAAATGTTACACTAATGTAAAATGTTTAGAATGACATTCTGATGATACAAAATGGAATCAGTTTGACTCATTTTTGCATTTTTTATATGCCTATTCTATAGAATCAATGTGCATCATAAACCACCAAGAAATGACGTATAAACCTTCTTTTTTAGCACTACCATTGAAATTTTCTACAGAGTAACTTGGAAAATAGATGCTGAAATATTTATTTCTTTCATCAAAAAGTTCCTGTTCATTTCATGTTCAAACAAAAGAGTTCATTCTGTCCTTGAAAATAACATCCTGAGAGGAAGTTCCAAACAATTTCACACAGGTTTTCATTTGGGAGTAGTCAATGGCCGATATAAGCCATGAATATTCATTTACATCCAACGCTATTAGTACAGCCTCATGCAAGAGGTTCCACTAAGGGTTCATTTTCGTTTGAGTACTTATAAAGGATCTATTTTCAATTTCATGTAAATAAGTGATAGGAAATACCTTATGGAATAATCTACGAGTTTTTCCTGCTTATAGCAAAAACTTACTTGTATCCATCATTACATTCGCAGTAATAACCAGTTGGAGTGTCAACACACTTGTGGCCACACTGATGGATTTCAACCTTGGAGCATTCATCCACATTACAGTGCGTTGGCTCATCAGAGTCATCCGGGCAATCAGAAACACGGTTGCAAACTAGACGATGGTCTATACAAGAATTGTCAGCACACTGGAACTGACCTGTGGGACATGTTGGTGTCTCTTTCTCTGCAAAGAAAAAACTTGGCATGAGAATATGATAACCATGAATGCAGTGGTGACAGAAACTGTTGAGTGAAATTCCCACTCGTGCCTAATTTTAAAACTTGTCAGGTTTTTTTTTAAATATGCATGAGTGCTAGAATTACGAATGTCTTCCAGAATTGCATGCCCATGAAACAGTAAGAAAGAGTATATGGTGCTATTTTTAGAAAATTAGGTGCCAAACATTAATCCATCTTTAATGAAATCATTTTTAAAACACACTATTCTATTGATTCTGAGATGACTGACAATTGTTTTACACTTTGTGCAATGTTCATGTTGGAGGAGGAACTTGTAGATGACTCTAAATGTAGAAACAATGGCCAGTTGTTAATATGATAAAGTGAAATTTAAAATATGATTTTATACTGAAACTAAGTACATATTAGAGGAAATAGGATGACAATTAACTGAAGGCTTTTGAGATATAAAGTTGAAGGGGTATTATGAGAGTAAATCAAGTAGAAAAGAACATAGATAAAGAGGATTTCAATATCGTAGGAGTTGAAAGGAAGTTGGTACAGGAAATTCAAAGGAGGTGAAAAAGTAGACGGAGAACGCACTGAGAGGAAATGGGATTGTCAAGTCAGTGTTAGGGAGGTAATCAGCTGGTAAGAGAGGAGGATGAATGTAAAAATAGAGGATTTGAGACTGCAAAATTAGATTTATGAATTTCAACTAAATAGGTAGGTATAACCTGATGAACTAATCTGTCAATTGCTGTCTTCAAGACTTGCCATAATTTTATGCTACACATTTTTAAGCTCTGAGGGAGTGACATTTTGCAATGCTCACTTCACTAGTACGGTCTCCTAAAGAATTGATTGTTAGTAAAAATGACAGCATATGTCAACATAACAATGGACTGAGCACATACAAAACCCATCCCGGAAAGGAGCACTCTCCTCTGAGAAATATGTACTTCCTTCTTTTCAGCTGAATGACAACTAGATTACTTGGTTATAGTAAATCAACCACTCTTCCCAAAACCCAAGAAATCATAGTGTTTTCTCCAATTTTAAAATGTTCACAAATTATGCCAACAATAAGTCTTAAAATTATCTCCAGTCCTGCATCATAAATTAGCTGTCTTTTCCAGAAATATCTGTAATTGGTTGAGTAAAGTATAGGTTCCATCATCAGTTGATCATTTTTCAAGTTTTGTTTCCTCAGAGTAAAGGTTTTTTTTTAAATAGATAGGTTTAAGTCACAAAATAAGAATTCAAAATCAATACAACTTACTGCAGGCAGTCTCATCAGAACCATCACCACAGTCATCTTCACCATCACAGCGATACATTTGACGGACACATTTGGAATTCTGGCATTGGAATTCAGCAGAAGTGCAAGCCTTGTACTGGGTATTGCAGAACTTTCCTTCGTCTGTTCCATCACCACAGTCGTTGTCATGGTCACATAACCAACCCTGAAAATGAGAAGTAACACCAAATGTGCCAAACGTGAATAGCAATGGAAAGAATGAGGGGGCCAATGAGCCCGAATTTTAGCATTGTATTTTAGTTGAAATTTCATTAACAATCGGAATAGGTGGAAGCAGAAGTGAACACTTTCAATTGGTAATTCTAAGTGATAAAAATTAACATGCATTTAGTTTTTGAGGAGTTAACATCTAGGGGGTAACTTTTACCCGACAACCATTGTCTCCCCTGTGATGTTTATCATAGGTGGTGAGTCTATAAGCCTCATTTGTCTCTAAAGTTGACAATTTAAGCAGTGCCAAGTATAAAATAAGTGACTGTGGATGCTTTTTGCACATACAACCACATAACCAGATCCTAAAATTTTCAACAAATATGGGGTAAAAGTGCACAATAGATGCACACAGATTTTTTACAATTGTGGCATTATTGAATTCACTCAATTTTTCCATTAGTGGCAAATGCCAGAGTAAACTCTCACGTGTTTTATGGCATCGTGGTCTGTGGTTATTCCACTCCCTCTTTAAAGGCATTTCCACTGCAGAAACAGCCAGTTAAGGCAATCTGCAGAGTCTGCCTGTTCGAAAACCTGGCATACCTATCTCTTTTCACTTCTCTTCAAATTCTTAATCTTCTATATATCAATATCCTCTCCAGTGCTTTTTTGTGTCAAGAACTTCTTTTCCTTGTTAATTCTAATTTTCATACTTATTCACACTCTAAACATAATATTCACAGTCTCCAGTCATAAAGTTTATGCCTTAATGCCCATACAATTCAATAGCTACTGTCTACAACAAGTTTCCTTCACATTATCACTCAATCTCCTCCTCATCTGCTTTTAAGAAGACACTTAAAAATCTGCAGCTGATTAAATGCTATTGTAGCATTAATGAATTCCTAACTTATTCGTTATACTCAGTCTGTGTTTATACTGTCTGTTTTTTTGCTCTGCTTTTGGTATGACTTTTGTTCTTAGGTATTATATGTGAATGTTATAATTTGCTAGTTATGATATGCTATTTGATGACATCCATGGTTTGTAAATAACCCAATGGAAAAAATAAAATTTTTGATTATTAGTTTCTAATCAAGGTTCACAATTTAAAAAAAATCGCTTGCTCACACTAAAAGCAAATTTCCACTCAAACAAAATGTAAACTATTTCAATGCTCACCGTGCAAAATAATTGGAAAACTGTGAGGTGAGCTCATCAGTGGTCGCCATATTGTCAAAAATTAGGCTTTTAGTCCCGCCAATGTCAATTTAGGCCACAACAGATACAATTGACAATTATTGACAGGTGACAAAATTAATAGACTTGCCCTCTAAGATGTATGGCAATGATGAAGCGAGTGAGTACACATATTAGAAAGTAAGGCTGTCAGACCAGTTTTTCCTACCTTGTTGATGCAACGTCCATTGGCGCATGTGAACTGGTCATCAGAGCATGGTTCAGGAGTTGAGCAGTGGTGTATGGTTGCATTTTCATCGGCACCATCCACACAGTCGGGATCTCCATCACAGAGCCATTTCCTCGGTATACATTGAGCTCGACTCCACATTTTGTTCTCAGTGCAAGTGAATTCAGTCTCTTCATCACAACGGCGGTCATCTGTTTCATCATATTGTGGAAAGAAACAAAAAAATGAAAAACTTGACCCACGACCATATTCATGCAGAGGAAGAAAGAAAGTACCAAGCCATTCTAATTGATTTCAATGTTAATTACCAGTTAATAAGATGATAACTTTGAGTAACCCAATACATAGTCATAAGTTATCTGAACCTGAAGGGTATTTTAACTTTCAGCAGCTAGTATTTCAGCATTGAAACTTTTAAATCAGATATGCAAAGGTGAAAGGTATAAAGCACCTGACACTTAAGTGTACAATTACTCAAAGCCCCGATACCTCACGTTGATTCAGTTCCGGATAATTAGCGTTAATCATCATTAATCATCTGGATTTTTCATCTTTTTTAACTCATTTTTTCTTTATCATTATTGAACCTCATCAGACAGTATTTTATATCATGTAATTACTACCTTAGGATGGCTAGCATCATGGATATTTATTATGCACAACAGAAAGTCTTTGTATCTTCACTCATAGCCTCACACACCAAAGTCACTTGCATCATTGAGAGCATGACAAACTTTCTTTTATGAACGTTTAACACCAGACAAAAACTATTAAAATTAACTGAAAAATTGATCTATTTGACTCATATGCACAGTAATGACTCTTAATGATATAAAAGGATTGAAATGGCATTATAAGATATCAACACTCACTGCACTGATGACGATCATCTTCGTCTGACCCATCAAGACAGTCATTATCTCCATCACAGATGTAAATCCTTGGAATGCAGTTACCATTGTCACAGGTAAAGAGATCACCAAAGCAGGTTCTTCCCTCGGAACGGCAGTACTCAGGAGGCTCATCGGATCCGTCACCACAGTCATCATCTCCATCACAGTACCATGTAGCAGGAATGCAACGATGGTTGGGACACCTGGTACAATTGGCAAATTTTGATTAGCTGTGTAATTCAGACATTCTGTGATCAGATACCTAATAAATAGATGATAATTAATCAAGTCATTTGGACATTGGTGTACTGAAGTATAAATAACACAGGATTTACCAAATGGGCTAGTTGAATTTTTAAAAATTGCCTATTTTGAGAACTTAAAATATGATGGCAATCATTTTATCACTCCTTAAGTCTATTGCCAAGATCTCAAATTATAGATGATGAAACAGTGAATTACTCCAGACAGGATATTTTCAAGTTACGAATACCACAACTAGCATGTATTTCCACCAATTTGCACAACCACAGCAAACAAAGTTCTTGCTGTTGCCAAGATTCCCTTGGCTGTTGGCCATCCTCCCAATCATGCATGAATTGCTTCATTAATACTTTTAATAGCAATCATTCTACATGTCGTCTCACTTAGATCAAGAATTGAGTTTTGGAAAACTTGTTTTGTAAAATAGAGTACCAAATAGTACAAATTTTTGTTCTTATTTAGATTCTAACGAATGATTTCCTCGTTCAATGAACCAATTTCCGTTGAGTCAGGTAGGTGAGCGGATCTGTGATTACGTATACATAAAACACAATTGAGTCTGTGGCAATTTTTGAGCACATACTTTTGTTTTTTGAGTGAATGGATGAGTTCAGAAGAAACAATTTTTTCAAAAATTTATTTTCATGGTCCATCAAAGAAACCATGATGAATAAAATATTCATTTGGGGCCAGAATAAATGACCCCATTCACACGGCATGCATAGCAACTTCTACCGCTATGAATAAAATAGGCACTCATAAGAATTTCAAATGCACATATTTTCAGTGGCGGATTTAGGGGGAGGGTCACAGGGGTCATGATTTTTATTTTATTTTATTTTTTTAAATTTTACCCCCCCAAATTTTATCAAAAATTTTTAATTTTTAATAGTTTTTGTATCCTTTTAAAGGAGTAAAGGGAGTGTGTATGCAAATGCATGGCTACAAGTCCCAAACGTGAGAGAAGTTTGAGTATGGAATACCCCTCGGGAGAACGCCCCTCTCTCCCAGGGGGTATTCCATACTCCCCGGACCCAGGTCATGACCCCCCCCAAATTTGATGCTGAATCCGACCCTGCATATTTTTCATGAAGTAAGTTTTTACTATGCATTTCAATTAGCCTGTTATTCTTTAAGGTAAATTTTACTTGAATCCAAGCAATTTGCACATAATTTTGTCTCTTGAGTTGGTAGACAAGACTCATAGAATGCATTTTATCGTGGCAATATTTCAATTACCTGAAACTATTCTGTGGGCATGTTCTCTGGGCACAGTGCAGCTCATCCTCATCAGAGTTATCACCACAGTCATTGTCACCATCACAGAGCCAATATGGTTCCACACAAATGTTGGTCTTTTCACACTTGAGGTGGTTGGCAGGGCATGTGGTGTTCCGTGGACATCTGTCATGAGTCTCGTCAGTTGTGCCATTGTCCTTGCAATCGTTCACCCCATTGCACACCTAAAAATGATCACAATAGAATGTAATTATACGAGGTAGAACATATTGTGGCATGTAATTGTTCAAGACATGCAGAAATAAAATATAATTGCATGGTTCTGAATCTGGCCTGTGAGGAAAGAGGATGGGCGTCAGGATTTTAGAGGGTAGGAGAATGATAGAGAAGATAAGCTGGAAAGAGAGTAATATGGATGAAGAGTTGAGTAGATATGGTGGAGATGGTCATCGGGAAGGAGGCAGAAGAAGTGGCTGGAGGGTATGATGAAAGGTAGTGTACCTTCTGGAAGAAAGTGATAGAGGGGACGATGTTGGGCAAGAGGTAGATGAAGAATGTGAATTTGGATGCAGTGAAGGTATGAAGAGTTTAGGATGAGGGTAATACAGGAAATGAGTAGGGATTTGTGATGCAATTGGATTTCAATGGACCAAGAAATCTGAAAGTTGGGAGTTCAGCGGGAAAATTCCTTGAACAAACCCATTTTGACTGGTAGAACCTCTTGACAGAATGATATACAGTACAGGACCTCAAATCTGGAAAGCATGGGACCAAGTGATTTCTGGATTTTGGAGTTTTCTGTATTTTGGGTCCTCATTAAGATTAAGGCATTTCATTAATCTTAAAAGGTCTAAATTGAGGTATAACACCTGACAAGCAAATTTACGTCAGTAAGATCACGTAAATCTAACATGAATCGTCTCCAATAGTTCCACGACTGGAAGCGATAGTGGCGCTGCATGGCGGTAGAACTAAAAAACATGTGGAGGGAGTTTGAAAATTTAGCTTCAAATCTTGCAGATTTTGGGTTTTCCGAATTTTGGGATAACGAATTTGAGGTCCTCAACTGTAATAAAAACATGGAAAATTATTTCTAATATGTCCTCCAATGCGAGTGATATCTTTCAGCATGCTGAGGATGCCTTTGGGTGTGCTGCATTTTGTGAATTTTATTGGCTTGGAATTCCTCTCATGTATCAGCAAGCATCTTCAGAAGTGAAGATATGTACTTCAGATTGTGCTCAATGCAACGTGAGAGAAGCATTAACAAGTGTTATGTTTCACTAAAAGCTAGTGCCTTTTGGAAATATACAACTCTGCTGTTATCATCAAGGTTATGTCCTTGACCTTGTCTCCCTAGGTGTTCACCCTCTCATATGTACAGTCACGTCATAAAGTCTGGTGACATCGACAAAAGTGCTGAATAAGCAAAACTACAATTTTGAGTGGCTCCACTGATTCAAAAGTGAGGGGTGGGGAGGGGAGATAGAGAGGAGGGGGGTGGGAGGGAGGTGAGTTAGTGGCCAGTGTAGTCGTGAATCGGAACCTCGTCTTGGGGGCTAGTGAATTAAGGGGATTAAGTTGCTGATGTCGCCAGACTTTATGCGGCGACTGTACTTAGCACCCTTCTTCTTTGAGAAGAGGTGTTACTCTAAAGAGAAGACACTAGGGGAGTTAAATCATGACATTCGAAAAGAATTTTCTTTCTACACATACATAATGAACATGATTACAATGGTTAATGAAAAACTGATTAATTATTTCTTTTACATTACCTGAGCCATTGGAATACAGCGATGATTGGCACATGTGAATTCTCCATCAGCACAAGGTGGATACGTACATCCTTCTTCATCAGAGTTATCCTTGCAGTCATTTTCGTGATCACACTTCCATGATTTGAATATACATCGTCCATTGTTACACCTGAACTCAGTGGGGCTACACGAGTGATAAGCTGGCAATGAAGAAAATAAAAGATCAGTCTTTAAAGTTCTGTAATGCTGCAGATGTGTATTTCCAAATGTTGAGCAATGAAAATACTTATTCCTATGCATAACATATCCTCAACCTTAACAAAAAAAAGGAAGCTTACTGCAATAGTTTTTGTCCTCATCGCTGTTGTCCCCGCAGTCATCATCTCCATCACATGCCCACATGCGAGAAATGCACTTTCCATTGCGGCAATAAAACTTAGCATTGTCACATGTTAGATTTTTGGCAACACACATCCTGCCTTCATTAACAAGTTTGGAGCCATCATCACATTTGCATTCAGCCTGTAAACATGAAGATTTCCAAGATAGAGTTACTCCTGAATGTATTATTTAATTTTTCTTGATATGCCTACAGGGTATTTGAGAGCATATTTTATACTTGAACTTGGGAAAATAAAAATTTTTATTCCTTTATTTACATATCAGGTGTCAACCTCATTACATGGATACGATCACACATAACTTTAGGCACCAGATGATGTTTTTAATTCAATTTTGGGAGCTGACACAAAGGTGGTTGGGAATTTTAAGAATGGGTTCAAAATATCCACATTCTCTTACTAGGTATGTCAGATAAAACATATGCGAAAAATTGATGTTGAAAAACTAAAACATATTGTGCGAAATGTCACAGGAATTTTATAGTTGCCAAAAATTAATCAGTTACAACTACATATTTAGATACCACTGAAGAAAAACTGATATATCCCTCTTCCACCACAGCTAACATTCCAAGAGCAAAACTTGAGCCCAATTTGCAACAGTGCAGCCAATTTGATTTCCAGCATCAGATGCTCATTGAAAGGAGAAGCAGTGAGATGATAATGATGTGGGTAATGAATAGAGGAAAGTTCCGTCCATGACAATACATACACGTTTCAAAATGAAATATCAAGGAATCATCAAACTTTAATTTAGAGCATGTATTACTACAAGTGAATGTCAATGTCATTCAAAGTACTGATGAAAATACGGCTCCCGTTAATACCCCGATGCCATTTACATGGCCCCACTTTAGGGTCATAAAGTTTTATTACAATGCATTTTATATCTCCCACATACATTCAGCTTTTTCCAAGGAACTTCATCACTTGTTAAGAGGCACACAAAACAGAATATTACCGTCGAATTTGGTCCTGGATGGCAGGATTGAGCACAACCACCATTGTTGAGATGGCAAGGATTAGCCTCGCATGCTTGTCTTTTGGGAGAGAAAACATGTATCCCTCGGGGTGAATCCTCAAGTCGCTTGACCATTTCAATCATGTTGGCACCAGTGTGTTTCTCAGCCCTGTAAACTCCTCTAAGTTGCAAGTCTGTCCAATAGATATGATTTCCATGCACAGTTATGGCAAATGGGTAGATTGTTGCTATGACAAGGACCTGTTTTTTTTGGAAAAACATTATATTATTTTATAAGCACCTTCAGTAACGCAAGTAGAAATAAAAGCATTTTAACTTGCCTCTCTGTCTTCGCCATCTAGTGTTGACCTCTCAATCTTTTCCCTGACGGCATCTGTCCAGTAGAGCATCTTCTCTTCATAATCAATGGCAAGTCCACTGGGCTGAGACAAATCGCGATCTATTATAGCCTTCTTTAAGGATCCAGCCATTGTGGTCCTGAATATTTTTCCTGATGTTCCAAATCGGCCCCAATCAGTGTAATATAAGTATCTGGAATTGAGATGCTGAATTAGACCATATTTATTGAGCTAAAGGTGTAACTTATCTTAAAAATTAGCAAAAATGAGTGAGTAAGGGGGGATGGATCAGGAACACAAATTCTCTCGATGCCATCAAAAACTAATCCTTGAAGTGAGTAGAAGTACTTGCCCACTGCATGGATCAACTGCAATAGCACGAGGTCTTTCAACTCGAACAATCATTACAAGTTCGGAGCCATCAAGGTTAACAGCATAAATGCTGGAATTGGTTGAGTCAGTCCAATAAATCTTGTGCTGTGTCCAGTCGTAGGCCACACCCTCAGGATTGACACCCTTTGTCAAAATTTCATTTATCTCTGAGCCAGGATTGTCACTTGGTGTCCAGGCTATCCGTGCCCATGGACGAATTTGGGTAAAAATCAGCCTCTTGTCCGCATAGTCAAAGTCCACTCCCACAACATTGGTCATATTTCCCTGAGGAAAAATGAATGCATAATTCTTTTAATAGGATAATCATAAAAATTGCATCTTACTAGAAATCATGGGATCTCACACAATACTTTGGAGCCATATTTGTAAGCATCAAATTTTAAACAATTGAATACACTTGACTGTTTTATCTTTCAGGATTCATTCCGCGATGTTGTGTCACGGAATGAATCCCGAAAGATTAAACAGTCAACACTATATCCGCGGAAGCCTACGAGCTAATTGAATTCACTTATTGTATCATAAAATGTACAGTAAAGTGTCTTATAAAATGTATCATAATACTTTCCATAATCTGATCATAAGAAAAATCAATATTTCTAGATATGACTTCATCATAGGCATTTGGCTCCATAACTGCAGGACTAAACTTAGATCATGATTTCTTATGTTTTACTCACTTTTATGGAAAGTATGAAATGCTGGAAAGAGCCTTACAAGTTAAACCAGCTGGTTACATTGTACCTTTTTTAGCACTAGGTGCTTTGTAGCTCGCACATAATGCTCAAGAAAAAAAACATGAAATTACCAATGGTTTGAAAGGAACACCAGAAGCCCTTGGATCCAGATGGACACTGCGTATTTCAGTCCTCGTTGCGAATACTAAGTACTCTGATACAGCCCCACACTTAGTGCGGACACCACCAGATCCAGTTTCAAGTTCACCAGTGGCACAGTCACATCTAAAGCTTGGGCGGCTTGCAGGCAGTAAAACAGCAAGTGGGGATGGCTAAAAAGAACAAACATTAAAGGTGAAATAAGAGATGTGAATCAAGGCAAAAGTAAAACATGCATAAAATATTTTACATGTATTTATTAGAATAGATTATCCTTGGTTATTGCTATTCTGCTATAAGTGAATATGAAAAAATTAATTTAGCAATCTCAGAAATGTCTTGGACTAGAAAGATATCACAATATTCCACAAATTAGGAAACTGAAATGGGCCCAAAAAAGAAAACTATTTGAGCTACAAATTCTAGTGAAGATTGTAGGCTATTGTTTCATGCCTCATTGTTACAAAAATATTGTCTAAACGTAAACTTTTATCTTCAATAAAGGTGATTAACAGAACAAGCAACTCATTTCTTTACGCATGGCCATGCAATGGTGGTTTTCAGCTCAAGACCCAGAGAATTTTTTTGATCTCTGCAAAGGAAGTTTAAGGAAAAAGATTATTTAGTTTCAATGGCATAAGGGTTAGACACACCCTTATCTTTGAAGGGGAAGATGATGAACTCTTCTGAACTTAAAATGGTATTTTTGATGAGTAAAAATTATATATATTCAAAACTATCAAGACTATGCCGATGTGAGCAAAGGATGACCGGTATGCATGGATACGTACGGTTGTTGTCGATGAGCCTGCTGTGGGTGAAGGAGTAGATCGGTAGTAATCAGGGGGATAGGAAAAGCAGAGCTGATCACATCCACCATTTCCAAGTCTACGGCAAGGATTTGACTCATCCGGTGGCTGAGCAGCGACATCAAAGACAGCCACATCACGAAGTCTGGGCAGGCCAGTTCTCAATGCTTCAGCACGAAGACTTGGGTCGGTGGCTGCAGAGCCAGCACCAGCAGGAGCTTTAGAGGCCCTGAAATGCAAGAAAAATAGGCTCATCATTAAGCCATGTCTAGATTCCTTTAGCAATTATAAATAAGCCATCACCCATTAGCCGTCATAGGTACCCAAATTTCTTAATGACTAAAACATGAATTGTTTACAGCTTTTGAGATGGATCGTTCACCTCCATAAAAAAACAAGCAACAAAGTCCACATATGCCGGTGGGATTTTTATCACCTGAATTACATCTCCCATTTCCATCTTTAAGAGTATTATTCAGAATTTACACCCTATGTTCAGAGATTTTTCCCTTAAATACGAGCAAAATGAAAAATTTTACTGACACATTCAATGCCGTAGAATTTCACCTGTCGGTCACCCGGTGATGGGAAAATTTTTTTCGTCTAAAGTATCTAAAAATAATGTAATTTGACTAAGTTTATAGTTTTTTCTTCTGAAAACCAATAAATTTTTTTTTATTTAAATTTTTATTAATGGCCTCTTAAGAGGTCACACGTCATCTGCAAGAAATTTGTGTATGCAACCCGCTATCCACATTATTTCCCGTGTTTCTGTAGTCATTTAAATTCAAGCTTCTTATGTCATATTTGTTAAGATTGTGCGGAAGAAATTATTTCCCGATGGTACTAAGGGACTTTTGCTTGAGCTTTTTCATCTGTATGTAAGTAAAATTTATGTCAATACCTTGGTAAACTTCTTTTGTTTTATTTCATTTCTTATTTTAGTGAGCTAAAAGCATTGCAAAACATTTTTCAAAGTGTCTGTCCGTGGTTATCCCTCTTCTAGATGGTCTCTCTATCTTGAGTGAAAGTACATAATTTAAGAAAGCAAAAAAATAAACCACAGCACTAAACCCAATACTTAGAATTACTAATCATCTTAACTAAGCAAAATGAATTTTAAATGCATTAATAAACATTTTCAGCCTGAAGTATAGTGATTAACGCAAAGAAGTTTAAGAAATATGAATTTCTTGATATTTGCGCAAAACAAAAGAAAACTCTACCCCCAATGGATGTTCTATCTGAAAAAATATTTGTAAATCATGGAAACTAGAAACGAACTCTTGTATCAGGCTGAATAAGGTTTCCCTAAGGTCCAGAAAGCATGCAATGATCCCTCGAGCGGTTCTCGGATAAAAAAAACCGAAAATACCAATATGAGAATTTGTGGCCTCTTAAGAGGCCACTCATCACTCCCGAGAGACCGACATGGCCTCTAAGAGGCCATCCACATTAAACGTGTTAACTCTTAATGATAACTTCCAAGATGGATGGAACTGTGATAGGTTACATTTGTTGTTCTCTTTGATGATTGGTAAAATTAGAGGCAAAAACTACATGAACTGGAATGGGATCATGAATTTTCTTGATGACACATTAACTTCATATATGTATGTAGTTATCAATTTATCATGAAAAGATGATTACAGAAAAACTTAATAATTTATCTTACACTGTATTTCAAGCCAATATTAGTAAAACTGAAAACTGGGCTTACTTGAATAGGGTGCCAAGGTTTCTATCCACCCAGAGAAGTCCTGGGGGAGATGGCAGAACAGCAACACCCATTGGATTTGGCAAATTCCGTCGCACCACAACACGGTTTCCACCGCTGAAGGAGACTCGCTGAAGAGTGTCCAACTTTGAATCAACCCAATATACATCATGAGTAGCCACATCAACAGTTAAATCTCTGGGATTACTAATGCCGGAAGTGACGATTGGAGTCCAATTAGAGCCATCCAAGTAAGCTTTACCAATACGGGGGTATTGTCCGTAATCAATCCAGTAGAGAAGCCTGGAAAAATTGACAAAAATTATGATTAAATTACTTGAAGCTGCTCTCATGAACATATATTTCTCAAGGCTAAACATAGTCTTTTACACATAGAAAATAGGTCAAATCAGGCAAGCACACACTTTTATATGGACTATAACCTTTTTCTCCCAATGGAATACCACTCTGAACATCCACTCTCACACTTATTAACTGTTTAAACTAAATAGAATTCCTCTGAAATGAAATATTTATTCATTAATGTTGCCCAGAAGTATATTCATCTACATTAAGAAAAAGTGGGAAGAGTTTGCCACGCAACATAGAGTTGCAAGACTCTGAAACATGAAAACCATAAAGGGAAGTTAAATCTCTGGGATAACTAATGCTGGAAGTGACAATTGGAGTCCAATTAGAGCCATCCAAGTAATCTTTACCAATACTGTCCATAATACAATATTGTCCATAATCAAGCCAGTAAAGAAGCCTGGAAAAATTGACATAAAAAAATGATCAAATTACTTGAAGCTGCTCTCATGAACATATATTTCTTAAGGCTAAACAAAGTACATGTTATTGTAAGTGTTTGAGATGTGGAGGAGAAGGAAGATGCAAAAATGTAAAAGTAAAAAAAAAAGATACCAAACACAGAAATTTTAAACATGATGTCAGAAGCAGGGATGTGAAACGTAACCGAACCTCTGAAGCGGTACGGTTCCACGTGAAACCGAACCTTTTTCTCGGTAAGAGAGCGGTTCGGTCCGAACCGAACCGTGTCTGCGAAAGAGAAGAGGTTCGGTTCAAGCTGAAGCGGAACCGGCCGTAACAACTTGAACCGCTTTTGGAACGGTTTTTTCGGTCCAGTGGTGGTACAGGGGCGCAAGGGGAAGGGGAGCAATCCCTTTGGCAGGGACTGTGAAATCCGTGAAAACTGAGATACATAATATGACACGTAAATGCTGCTGCTCGCTGCTGCGTTTGAGTATAAGGGTGCTATCTTAGAATATTGAATAATATTTGTTATTTTCCTTCTCAACCCACTATTTTGATCGTTGGATGTTTTACTCCTTTCATATTTTCCGCTCCCTCCGAAACTTTTACTCTAAGACAACCACTCGTAAGCGTTAAGCCGGTGTCCCACGGTAAATTTTTTCGTAAATTTATTCATGAATACTCTCATAGTTAAACTGCGAATGCGCAAGCCAATATTCGGTAAATTTCTGTAAATAAGAAAACTCTGTAAATTCTTCATGAAACTCAGACACTGATTGGCTTTTCTGACACGATTTTCCGGCGCGACATCATAGTACATCGAGCGCGATTACGTGATAGCGCAATATTAAGCGCAGTATCATGATACTTTATCGTGACGTTTATCGTGATATTTTATCGGCCACGATTACCTTATCGAGCGCATTATCATGATATTTTATCGTGATATTTATCGTGATATTTTATCGGGCGTGATTGTTTTATCGAGCACAATATCACAATATTTTATCGACCGCAATATCACGATACTTTATCGACCGCAATATCACGATACTTTTTCGACCGCAATATCACGATATTTTATCAACCGCAATATCACGATATTTTATCGACCGCAATATCACGATATTTTACCGACCGCAATATCACCATATTTTATCGTGATATTTATCGTGACATTTTATCAGGCGCGATTATTTTATCGAGCGCAACTTCACGATATTTTATCGTGATATTAATTGTGATATTTTATCGAGCGCAATATCACGATATTTTTAGGTAATATTTATCGTAATATTTTATTAGGGCGCAACATCGTGATATTTATTGTTATTTTTTATCGGGGCGCAATATCGTGATTTTTTATCGGGCGTGATTAATTTATCGAGCGCAATATCACGATATTTTATCATGATATTTTAACTCAGCGTGATATCGTGATTCTTTATCGGAACGTGATATTGCGGTTTTTATCGCGAGATATATCACAATATTTTGAGTCGCGATAACACTATATTTATCGTCACGAAATAAGTTGTCGTTTGATGCGCGATAAGACGATATTTATCGTTACGATATGAGTTATCGTTATCGCCAAGATACGATATACTAAAATTATCATATCACGATATTGAATCACCAATATCGCCCAGGCCTAGTTTCGGCGACTCTGGGCTAGCGAACTGCTACATAGGGATTCTGACGTGTTCCATTGTGAGCAAGCATGCTTGTTCTTTCAATTCCTTCAGTTTATACGTATGGCTATAGTAATTCCCGGGTAATTATAGAAATAGGTGCGTGCTATTTCATATCATGGCTTGTAGGTGCCGCAAAAATATCTTCTCTGATTGTACAGAGACCACACTATTGATGGCAGCACAAAAAGTTCTCTTCTCGGCCGTCAGCCGATCAGCGCCCAATTCATGAATTTTTCCTGCTCGGGTGACATGGGGTCCAACAGTTCACGAATCTCTTTTCATGAATATGGAATTCATGAATAAATTTACGAAACAATTTACCGTGGGACACCGGCTTAGAAACAAAACAACTAAGGGTTCCACATAGCATCGGCGATTTTGCTGCAGCTGCATATGTTGGGCGGTATTCCCCTTTCAATATTTCTCTTTGTTTATTTACGATGGTGGATTAGGGTGTCCCTTGGTGTGCACCACTCAGCCCGGCTCGCTAAGGTCGGAGGGGGGGGGGGCGAAAAGAGGTAAGAGGGTGAGGAAGTATAATAGCACGCTGTAAGTGGCAAGATTTAGTCGGTACGTTTGTATGTACATTGAGGACAGATTTCTAGGAAGTGCCTTTGGCATGTCATAAACATGGGTGTGAGGGGTGAGGTTTGTCATTACTCGCTTCCGAACTGAAGCCGAAAACAAATTTTAGTTAGCTTGACAGGGTTCATTCACGCCACTTATTGCAGATCTTGAGAAGAATATTCTACCAAATGCTCAAGTTAGTTTAATTTTTTACTGGTAGTTTGAATTTTAGTGCCAAATTGGTGCCAAAGAAAATATAGTGATCCAGAACTATATGAACTAGCCAGCGCCGACCTTGCAGCTCCTACCACGCAAGTAAGCGTTGAAAGGCTTTTTTCACACACAAAGTTTATACTGCAATCAATAATAAGCAGATTACGTTAAAAAATCGTCAACGACATTCAACTGGTTAGATGTAATAGAATATTCAAAAGAAAAGAAGAAAATCAAGATTTGTAAGTCACTAAATTACATTTTTGGCATAAAGTTTTTGTAAATGTTTCATTGATCTCATGTCCTTTCCAAATACCTATTATAACACTCTTTGATGTCCATACTTGTATAAAAAAATTAGTCGTGTATGTTCTGACACGTCCTTTTATGTTGACCTCATCAGAATAATGAGCTGTCAATGAGAAAACCTTGTTGCTTCCATAAGATTTTGATGACACTGTTTATAACCATAGGAACGAGCAGTAAGTAGGATAGGGAAACCCAGAGAGAATTCCGAAGCGAACATGCTTTTGCAACAAAAGAGGGATGTCCTTCTGTAGGGTCAACTCCACCGCGTTCATAGTATGAGTATTGAGTATGTGCTGTGTGCGACCTGGGATTCCCAGCCTGAGTATAACGGTAAGGTGGGTGGAAGGGTCGGGGACCCTCCTAACACGTGTTCGTGACCGTCCCACCCCTGAGGCTCATAAAATGACCGTCCCTGAGAGGGCCACAAAATATTCAATAGACAGATGATAACAGCGCATCGTGTTTGGTTTGGATCTCAGTTGGTTGCTTATCATAGGCTCCATTCAGTTACACTTTGCTCAGTGATCACTTGATCATGACGTCATAATCACTTAATGTGAGAGCGCCGATTATATGGGAGTGCCGCGAGACTCTCACTTGTTTTCCTCCCTTCTGCTCATGAGAGATCATCATGGTGATCGGTGTTTTTCTCCACTCACGAAAATGGCGACCGATCACAGCCGTGACGTCGTTTCACTCAGTCCCAAGACGTAACAGCGCTCACTTGATCAGTATACCAAGGTGATCGCTCAGGGCGGCAAAATGCACCCAACCTTCTTTTGGTAAATTTTACTGCGTACCGAACCGTTTTTCCTAGTTTGGAACCGGAACCGAAACGACTTTTTCGTTTCTGAAACAAGATTCTCAAAAACGGTTTGGTTCCACGTTTGTTACGAACCGATTTTCGTTCCAAGCGCTTTTGTTACAGAAGAGGTTCGGTTTCATGAACCGTTTCTTTGGACCGAACCCTTCCAGAAGCGGTTCATGGAACGAAATTTCGTTACGTTTCACATCCCTGGTCAGAAGAAAGGAAGTCACTGGGGGACACGAGGAGAAAGCAAGATTAGCTGGCTGAAGCAGATTACTGGAGGATATAGGGTGCTGAAGGCCATAATGGACAGGAGGATGCTGGGTAAGCATAAATCTTTTGCCATTCTAAATGGGATGCAGCAAGAAATAAAATTATGGTGTACTGACTAACAAAATCACCTTGAGACTCAGTTGAGGGAGGAGTAAAGTGTGTGTAGAACTATTTTTAAACCATCCAAACAAAAAATTTGAAAAATGGTGTAATAATACTGTTGTATTTCCCATCCCAAAGGATGCACTTTCAGTAAGGCACTGTGATTTTTCGGGTAGCATTTTAGGGGAAAAGAAGGATAATCAACATTCATAAATGCAAAAAATTAATAGAGAAAAAAAAGGGAATTTATAATTTTACAAAAATAGTTTCTCAATTAACGTTATTCATCGTAAAATAAAAAAAACAAATGAATGATGGAGAGTGCACCTTTGGCTTGATGCCAAAATACAGCCTGTGGTGAAAGTAGAGAGATGTCACCTTCAGTGGCATTATAAACTTTGATAAATGGTTGTATACAGTTTTACCCTTGGCTCGTATGACACAGGCCAATTTAAGAACATATTTTTGAGAGAAAAAACATCTTATGGGGCAGGAAATATGCTACTTTGTAAAATAACAATAAAATCTACGTAATAATTATGACATACATACGTCACAATTCACTGACATTCATTTTTTATTGTCAATTGTCTTACCATAGCATAAACAATCATCTTTAACTAAGTTCGAATCATTACGAAGTTTCATTCCATATTTTTACCTTTTTATTGGATTCACTGCAAGCTCTCTAGGGGCATCAGTGGTAGTGCGGACAAGCACCTTCCTGTGAGATCCGTCAAGCCAGCATACCTCCAAGTAGTTTTCATGAGGGAATACATTGGTGAAATACAGATTCCCAGCAATCCAATCCACAGCCAAGCCACGAATTCCACTTGATCCAATCCCATCTTTCACAACAGCCTGCAGTTCTGTTCCATTAGGACGAGCACGGAATATTCCATTCCATGCACCACGGTTGAATTCCACCCAGTATATCCAGTTTGAAGCATAGTGTACATCTACATGGAGAATGTGATGGCCTGAAATAAAAATTATATATTTACAAAAAATGCAACTCTCAATGAGGGAGATGAAACTTCCTTTGCCAGCAAATTCCAGGTGGGGTGTGCTGAGACTGCCAGAATAGGACGTGTAGTGAATTTCACCATAATCTTTTTTCGGAACTGTGCCCATTGGGAAAAAGTGCCTTTTAACGCCCAGGTTACGGGAGTAAAAAATTTTCCGGTCAAAAAATATTTTACCGGGGCACCAGGGCCTGAAAGTTACCAGCACTATAACTTTCAGGTCCTGGCACCCTGGTAAAATATTTTTTGATCAGAAATTTCTTTAAATTCCGGTAATCTGGGCATTAAATGGCACTTTTTCCTAATGGGTGCAGGCCAGAAAAAAAAAATTATGGCGAAATTCTCTACACCCTAATTGGCCACAACCCTTTTCTGTGAAGTTTTTAAGGTTTCATATTCCAATTTTGAACATTATTATTTCATCAATTAACTCTAATATGGACAACATTTTCAAAGATATTACATAAGTTTAGGAATCAAGCAGTGAAAAATAATGAATTCAGAAGTAATTTTGAAGGCAGTGAAAATTAAGAAATTTATTTCTGTATGCATAAAAATGCCAGCTGATATGTGTGCCAGAGGTAGTTTTTTGCACAGACACCATGGGAGTGCACACAGAGGCTACAAATGGGTTAATATGAAGTTTCCAAATGGAAAGATTCACCTTTCATGCACTGCATGGTTTGCATTACATATATTGATAAAATATTTAAACTTCTTTATAGAATCTAAAAATTGTCTGTCACCTATAATAAAAAAATAATAATGACCATTTTACCACAATAACCATGCTTGCAATTCATTTAGAAGAATTTGCATAACCATGCACTACCTTAGGCAAGCTACACATCTGACTTGGCACTCATTCAATTTTATAATCATTATATAATCAATGCATTATCAAAACTCAACACTTAATATTTCTAAATTATCTAACACCGTTAACACAGCAAATTCCTGAGTCCAAAAACTCTTGACCCAGGACCCATATCACAATTGTAAAAAAATATGCATTAAATAAAGCGAAAAATGCAAAATTCACCTGGTCCTCCAATTGGTACCATTGCTTCTGACGAGTCTTGCATGCTGTATCCTCGAATGACATCCAACTGTGAGACAACAATGAATGACCTGTAGAGTGCACATCCAACTTCATTTTCACGCCTGTAACCCACAGAGCAGCCACAAACTCTTGTCCCTCCAGGAGCAGGAATGCAAATGTGTTCACAGCCACCATTGTTGGTCATGCATGGATGTATACCTGCTACTCGGAAAAAAAAGATGACATTATAAAAAAAAAATGAAATAGCTTACTCGACATTGTTAATGGCAATCTCATTCAAAGGCATTGGTAAGTTTGTTAGAAAATAATTTTCAAGGAAGTGTAAAACTTACCCAGTCTTTTTCTGAATATAGTGAATGTCCTTAGGTCTGCTTGATTGTCCATTATCAATTTTGGATTGTCAGCTCGAGGAAGGTCTACCCTTTCAATTTTGTCATATAGGGGGTCCAAATAATACAATCTGCTGTCGAGTACTGCTAGAGCTTTTGGCTGTGAAATGCTGTTAACCTCAGTTAGAAGAGTTCTTACATTTGTACCATCCAAGTCCATTACTTTAATCTGAAATAAATACAATACTTATTCAGTCATTTTTCCTCTTGCTTATTAAAAAAACTAGGTATTCTCATCAGGACAACAAAAACATTGATGTAAATTTTAATGGTAACATGCTTTCCTTAATTGCAATAGTGATATGACGATGTATTAACACGAAATTATGGTGGATTAAACCATTTATTGAAATTTAAGGAGACAAAAATTTTATTTTCTAAAAATCAGATACAGTAGAAGTCCGTCATCACGAGTGTGGTATATAGCGAGAATCTGGCTGTAGTAAGTGATTATTTACCAATGGTTGGTCTCATGGTAATAACATACGAAGTTGGACGGTTGTAGCGAAAGGTTGTTTCTCTCGTATCACCGAAACGAGTGCGATTTTTCATTTATGTCATCAAGGTTGCATAATTCACAGGTACCTTTTGCTGCAAGTAACAAAGTTATTCAAATAGAAATTACTTAGTGGCAATGTATCACCTTGAAATGAAAATGTACCTATTTTGAGATCAGAGTTCCGATTCTCTCTTCGCATGCCCCGATGCTCCAGGTACGTTACATGTCCTATTGATGTGACGATACGTTTCAAAACTCTCTTGGACGCTACCCAACATAATTTCAGATTGTGGAAAAGTCAGGAGTAAGTGCAAAATCTACCTCACCACTACCACCAGGGTAAGGTTACAATTTGAATCAACTGAAATTACAGCTCCCCTCATTTCGTTCCAGCAGCATTGGCTGTATCAACCCAGTGTTGGCTTTCGGATTTTGCCGTACTTCTGAATCATCCATCAAAATTATGATGCAAGTAAACAATGAACATTGCAAATTGATAATGCAGGCATCCATTGTTTACGTAAGGCGAAGGAGCGATCTTCTCGGTTGACTCCCATATTGTTCTCGCAGAATGTGTCCTGTGCTCATAAATTTTGTCTTGTCCAAAAATTAGCGGTGATGTTTTCTCATCCTAAGCGAGAGGGTGGCCTAGGGAGGTGTGAGAAGGGCATGTGGGGGAATTAGCTGTCAATGCTTTTTCAGTCAGTGAGCCTCGGAGCAGCAGGATGGGATCCACGGATGATCCCAGGATTCCAAGGAATCATCTATGTCGAAATACGAGCCGGAGGGGGAAGAAACTGTCAGCCTCTGCTCATCACAGAATGATTTACCACCTTCTTCCCAATGCAAACCCGAAAAAAGTATCTGGTGTCAGAAGGGGTCGGGGAGGGGGAGAGAGCAAAGACAAAGAAGTCAGCTGAATCGGAGGCCCAGGTTGGCCTTGGTTCTACCATCGCAGCAAACCACCAATGAAGAAGTGCGACATGGTTCACGCCTTGAGGGGTGGATACCATTCAAATCGTCCTAAATAACAGTCATCCTGTGTTGCAGCCGATGTTGGAACTAGTTGGAACCATGGAAGTTGGCTGCTGAGGCTCCCAAAAGGATGCCCCCCCAACTAGTGGAAGCCACCTGAGAAGTTAGAGCGTGGGAAAGCAATGAGTGAAATGTGATACTTTTGGTTCGCAGTCATAACTGATAAGGGACTGCCAGCGGGCAACGCTTCCCCTCCCTAACTAGTGGAAGCCACCTGGGAAGTTAGGGCGTGGGAAAGCCATGTGCGAAATGTGATACTTTTGATGAAATACGATGCTGACTCGAGAAAAACATATCACTTCACTCCGACCCTCTAACTTTGAGCGCCAAGGCGAGGTGAGGGTGGGGGGAGAGAGAGACCCAGGGTGGTGGAGGGTAGAGCAAGAGGCAAGCCAAGGATGCGTAGCCGTTCGCTGGACTGCTGAAAGCGCCAGCGCTTGGTGTGAAGACTTGTGAAAAAAACGCTGGACATTCTATTTGCTCTAAATGACTACAGACGCAAAAACAATGACATGAAATCACATCGTAGGAGATGGAGAATTTAACCCGGCTAAAGAACCGTGAGGATGACGCCCATTGACACACGATACTTGCAGTGCATGGAATGCATTGTTGCCTAATCCACAAAACTCTTGGTGATGAATGAATTAACTTTTTGAACTCACAACATTATTTTCCACGTATTACGATGCGTTAATGAAATATTTCATTTATAATTTCCCCAATTGTTATTTCTAAGTAAGCCGCAACACAAGAACTAATGACGATTGAGACATTAAATAAGGCGATGAATATAACGAGTGTGCCTTATAGCGAGTACTTTTTTTAATTTTGTCAGGACTAGTAATTATGGACTTCTACTGTATAAGTTACATTTGGATCAGTCTTTCTTCTCCAGTTTTGTTCTCCAATTATGTTATTCATCTCTAATACTAATGAGGAGAAATGATTTAAAACTTGTACTGAGACTCTGATTCACACTTCATAATATAGTAGGTAGGTAACTGTGGAGAGGTGGAGCTGATGTTCTGAATACTTTTGACCAATGAAACTTATTATTATTATTAAGCATTGGGCTACGTAGTTATCCATGGAAAACTAGATTTTTCGTTGTCAGAAATAGCTATGCTTCGATAGGGAAATGTCGTAACTTCCAAAAAGGGAGGAATCAGGTGGGATGTTGTGGAATATGAACATAATAAGAACTAAGACGATGCAATTTTCCACAGGTAAAATTTTTAATCGACCCAGATTTCGATGCACTGCATCATCATCAGGTTTTCTTCCATAACTTCCTTTTTGGTTGTGATTCATTAAAAGCACAATCACTAAAAGTGGTATTTACAGTTTAACTATCCTCTAGAACCCCTAAAACTCTTACTGCACAAGTTTTTAACACATTGTGTACGGATGGCAAGAATTCTTGTAATTTAAATCCTATCAGTTGTGGATGGATGATGAGAATTCTCATCCGAAGGAGCATCATTTTAAACTTTTAATTAACATTATTTACGTTTTTGGTGGTAATTTTTCATTTGCCTTTCGTTATTAAATGAGAATAGTCATTACGTAATTTTTGATTTCGTTAAGTAATTTTGATAATATTAGCCATTTAACTGTATTTAAATCCCAGACTGATTTTCCGTAATGGCAAGCAACTTCAATTTCAACAGCTTGAAACTTATTTGTCGTCCCTCTTCATTTCGTTGCTAATATTTATTTCAAATCTACCTGGCGTACCCCAACTTCTTGCCTCATTATTTCTCGAGTGTTTATCCACATGATCCTAGATGAGCCATCGGCGAGAAACCTTATCTGTATCGCCTAGAGGACCATATCTGCCTTGCCTTCAAGGTCCGCTCCCGACTAATGGACTCTAAGCTCTGCTCTGCTCCAATGTAAACATTCATTATGAAAAGAATGAGGGGGGCAATAACGAATCGTTCATAGTTCTTTTACGGCTCTGGTCAGTTCCTTCTCTCGATGTATCTTGAGCAGTTCATTTCCTTGAGTCCTGGTGAATTGTGATTTTGGTGTTAGGTTTGTCCTGCGAGGGGGTTTTCTCAATCTGTATTTTTTGAAATATTTAAAGGAATATTCCAAGTAATGAAATTGCATAGGAAAGAGATTGCTTCGCACGAGGAAGAAATTTTATTATGTCTGTGCACTGATAATTTGCACTGATTTAGAGCAATTTTTGGGCCAACCTGGAGTATTACATGTATGTACCAGAAAATTCTACCAGTATCCTTGATGTAGTCTCACTGTTTGATTCTGATGACTTTTTCAAAATGATGTGCATTTAATCCAAACTGAATTATCATCAAAACCAACATAAATACAAACAATCACCAAAAACAGGTGGTCAGTGGTCAGACACCATTGCTGAATTGAAAAAATTCTTCATGATTTTGATTCTCATGGGGCAAGTGAGGAAAGATTCACTGACGGATTACTGAAGCATTGATCCTTTTATTACAATGAATATATTTGGAGAATTGCTGATGAGAAACAGATTTGGAAAGCATGACATTTCAGTGATAACTAGGAAATTTTTGGGTGCGATGGACAGGCTATATAAAATAACACCCGTACTGGAATACTTCATAGAAAAATTTCAAAATGTACATAAACCAAAGCAGGAGCTATCACTTGATGAAGCGATGATTCTGTGGAGAGGAAGACGTAATCTAGCCGTAATCAAGACATAATCTAGCCGAAATCATAAAGTATGGGTTACTAGTTCGTATGGTTTGTGAAAGTGATTCTGGCTACATTAGTTCATAATTCAGAAATATATTCAGCCGAGGGAAAAAAATTAAAAAAAAAACATCATTTTGCTTCTGCAGCCTCATCTCAATCTTTGGCATCATGTCTGTCAAGATAATTGTTATAACAATGTAAAAATAGCAGAACTGGTCTTTGATAATAAAGTAAGAGTTTGTGGAACCATCTGGCCAAATAGAGGGCTCCCTGCCACATTGGTGAGGAGAAAACATTGAAAAAGGGACAGAGTACGCTTTCTTGTAAAGGTGAAGTGCTTCTGGTGATTTGGAAAGACAAAAGGGAGGTGAGGATGATTCACAGTGCTAGGATGGGTAATACACAACTGACAGATAGGATCACAGGACTGCCAATCAAAAAACCTATCTGCATTTTGAAATACATTAAGTTCATGAAAGGCGTAGACAGTGTGGATATGTATTTATCGTATTATACAATCATGAGAAAAACAATGAAATGGTCAAAGAAAGTAGTGCTCTGGATTATAAATTGCACTCTTTTTCATGCTTTTACAGTTTTAAAAACACTAAATGAATCAAATAGCATTCAAATCAAAGGCTTTCTGCTCCAGGCCGCCAAAGAGTGGGCAGCGAGTAGAGAGGAGCCAGATGAGTCATCTTCTGAGGACGACAGCGATGATAAGTCCATGCAGCGTGTTCCTTCTAGGGATCTCCCACATCGTCTCTCGAGAGACCTTAGTAAACATCATCTCGTTCTTATCGTGGGTAAGGGGAAGAAAAAATACCACACAAGAAGATGCAAAGTCTGTGCTTCAAGAATAATGAGGAAGGAGACAAGGTATGTGTGCTCTTCTTGCGGTGTTCCACTCCACAAATGAAATTGTTTCATGGAGTATCACACAAAGAAGAAATACTAAAATTATTTGTTAGCATTACTTTCAAAGTTCCATTAAAAATTTCTAATTTTTAAGAAAGTTATGACAATTTTACTGAAGCAATGCATGTTCAAAAACTAGACTTTAAAAATCTGCTGGAACAGAGGGTTAAAACCCATTTAAATACCCTGGTACGCAACATGTTAATTAGCATTACTACTACCTAGATATATATCTTATATATAAAACTAGAGCTTATGAGAGGACACATCTTTCAGCCATACTTACAAAAGTCGGATAGTGTGAACTGAAATATAGCTGCCTTTTGTCCAAATCAATGGCAATGGCTTCTGGCTTTTCCACGTCATCCACCAAAACTAGAGGATTTGTCCCATCCATATTAACTCTTGCAACCTTAGCAGGTACACCAAATCCTCCATTGTCAATCCAGTAGAGTTTGCTGTTTCAGAAAGGAGGAAAAGAGCATTAGATTAAATATTTTCATCAAGATAAGTCATATTAGCACTCAACATATGATGTAAGTGCTCTTCTTATTGAGTTCTGGTGGCCTTCATGTCGCCCAATTGTTGTACGAAAATTGTTAAATTATGAGCATAATGAATGAGTATAACAGAAAAAATAATTTTGACCAGATTGAGTGGTGACAATATTTATCCCTTTGAGTGCCATATAGCAATACACTGTCCCCAACTCTTTGTGCCAAAAGTGTGATACATGACAACAATATTAATTGTTTGCGTTTGTTTCTTAACAAATTATTTTGAATGCACAAAGATAAGTAATAAAATTGTATTTAAGGATGTAAAATCAAAACTTGGGGTCATTTTTTCTTTATTTAACGCCTTGAATAATTAATAGGAAAGAATGATAGATAGCTTATAGTGATTTTTAATAATTGAGTTCAAATATGATAAAATACTCTTGGCACTTCTTGCCTATACCACCTGAAAGAGCCATAGAACTGAAAGGGTTAAGATATCACTCTATCCCTCACAAGCAATGGGGCTACAAAATGCTCCCACCATATATGCGTATAGAGACCTATAAGAGTGACTTACCCATCAGGTGGATCAAGACAAATAGCCTTTGGTTTAGCCACCGATGTTCGATTTCCATCATTAGCTAAAATGATGAGACGATGCTTTGTTTTGCCATCGATCTTGACAACCTCCAAGTTGGAAGCCAGCCGATTGCCAATGTATAAGTTTCTTCCAAGCCAATCAAAGGCAATTGCGTATGGTGCTCCAACAATGCCACCAACTGAGCCTTCTGATCCAGCTCCTCCCCCGAGGAAAACTGTCTTATTGCCACCTCCATAGCTGGTCGTGTAGATAGTGCACTGCAAGGATTACAATTTATATCACTTATTATGCCAATTAATGAACATATTTTATAGCTTGAGCTTGCTTAAGGTCTAATTCCTTAATCTTCCATTCAAATCATGGCTTGGGCTGCCTTACCTCACCTCATTAGTCATCACCACCGAGGTTACAACAAGGACTTTATCCCTCATATCACTACACTCTGTATTATATTCCATTTTATTCAGAAGAAATATTAAATTTCTTTCATTATTAGTTTATTACATAAAATTATCTCAAAGGAAATAGTTTATGGTCACTTTCATTTATCTATTATATTACTAAATACAATTTTGAATTTACTACAATTAATCACTTGTAATGACCTTAAGCTAATCAAGTACACAGAAAGTAATAGCCTCATGAGAAAAAGATATATAACAAATAAATGTAATGAAAACCTGTACTTTATTTTCCAAATATGTACTGCTTTTCCTACTTTATTTTTTAATGTGATTTTCTGCAATCACTCTTGATGAAGTAAGTATAGAAATCATGATATGTATTTCATATAGCTCCAGGAATAAAATTTTGTTAACAAGTAGGAGGAGCTTTTGGATAAATATATGCATGCAGTAAAAATGAAATAAATTCTGGAAGATATAGTGCTCACAAATGGTCATCAATGGTAGATATCAAGAGGTATTGTAGTTTTTACCCATGAAAGATGTGGATGCTTTGAAATTTTCATTAATTTTTCCCAGGTGAGGATATATTGGAAACTGAAAATGGTTGGCAATCTTAAAAGTACATATCCAGGAAAACCTGGAGAGGACTTGAGGCTGCGTACTAATACTAGGTTTTTCTATGAGCATTTTAAAAAGAGAGTTTCATCACGAGCAATAATAATTTTTTATGTACATTTTTCAATAAATTATTATAATTCTTGATGTCCTACAGCCAAACTAAGGAAATTTTAAATCTAACTTAATAGATGAAAAAAATTAGAGTTAAAATAAACTTACATTTTCATCATCATCATCACCCTCTTTCCCTTCGACCCAGTAAATTGTTTCTGTTTTCCTGTCAAAGTCAATCTGGATACCATTTTCAACACCAACAACAGGAGTGAGAAAGCCACTAGTCTTGTCTCCAGGGTTGAGGCTAACATCAATTATTTGTGAGGCCCTCATAACCATAAGGAAGGATGTCTCCTCTGAGTAAAGAAATAGTTTGTTATTAATAATTTGTATTTATTAATACACATGAAAAATTAGCTGAAATTACCAAAGAAAACATTAGAAAAGATCACTTAATTGGTACACAAATATTTCATATTGGGGTACTACAACTTCATGAGGTATTGGAGATATATATGTATCTTAAAAAAAGTATCCCACCAATGAAATAATATCCATCGAGCAAATGATATAGAAATGCTTTTATCTTATGCCACATTACTAAAGGGGACTACAATAAAAAAAGGTAAAAAGAGATGGACAACAAAAGTAAAAACCATAATGAGGCATAATCGTCCTACACGTAAATACATAGATAAGCAACTCATGACAACACATACTGTAAAAGAGTTAAATGTGTTAAAATACTCATGATACTAAAGCTGAGTGCTAGCAAGAAATGAGTACTTAGAAGTGATGTACCTTCCATGCACTTTCCATCGTCAGCCATTCTGTAGCCTGGTCGACAGCGACACGAGTAACCCATCTTAGCGCTGGGTGAGAGTAGGCAGAGATGAGAACATGGAGCATGCTCACATGGATTTGGGGAGAGAGGCTGCAAGGCGGGATGGTGGGCATGTACGGACAGGGGCTGGGAAATCAGGTGCGAGACGACAGTTTGGTTTTTGCCCCGGTACTTGTGGGCTGACAGAACTCTGTTTAGCTGCCTGTCTGTCCAGTATATGGTGTCCTCAAACAGAGAGAGGGAATGAGGGTGGAGGAGGTAGTGTGACCCAGCAAGAACCTGATAGCGCCCAGAGCCATCGTACGAGCAGAAATCAATAAAGTCAAGTTTTGAATCTGCAAAATACACCCTCTTGTTGGCAACATCGAGAGTCAGTCCATTAGGCCAGTAGATTTTAGTGTTTATGATCACTTTTCGTTCAGTGCCGTCCATTCCCACACGTTCAATCCTTGGGTTCTCACCCCAGTCAGTCCAAAACAGCCAGCATTCCCTGAAATAGAAGGAAAAAGTTAAAAAAATTGTATGGTTTTTCACATAATCCTTGAAGAATATTGTATGATCAGGTGCTTTCCCAGCGCAGCTCAAGAATGAATTCTTCTCGGGTTTCCAACCGGGTTAAAATCTCCATTGTTGCTGAAGTTTCGATGCTCGACTCGCGTATCGTCATCAGGGCGATGTGCGAGTCTAGCATCGAAACGTCGGCCACAATGGAGATTTTAACCCGGTTGGAAACCCGAGAAGAATTCATTCTTGAAGAATATTGCTGAAAGCCATCTTCATTACAAATGTAATATATGTTTTGCATTTAAAAAAAAAGGAAGAAATAAATCACAACATGCATTTATTAGAGGTACAGATGAAAAAGCTCAAATTTCTCACCCTGGGCTGGGATCAAGTGACATTCCACGAGGCTGAGTAATGTTTTCCTTGAGGAGCACCATTCGACTAGAGCCATTTTCCTTTGCAACTTCTATCGTATTTAACCTTGAATCCAGCCAGTAAATGTTCTTTCCAATCCAGTCATAAGCAAGCCCTTCAACAAGATCCAGTCCAGTAGAAATAATCTATAAAACAAAGTTTTTGTTTGCATTAAACAGCAGAAATGTGAACAATACTTTTTGCAGCATTAGGGAATGAGGGACAGCATTTGCAAAACCGAAGTAAGACAAGGGGTGAAGGAATGTAATTCTTATGCTTTCCTGAATTGCTTTGAGGACTTGAAAAAAAACTTCCAGCATCCCTTGTATTGAGAAAGGTTAAAATTATCAAAATTTAATATCTCCAACTTCAACTTGTCTAATATGAGAATAAATTCATTATTTAGGTTCTACTGCAATGTGCAAGAGAACATCAGCTTTTAACACACACTTGTCCATAAAAAGCTTCGCTGGGGGTATTTGCTCTTTCAGTGCATAGAAAAAACAAGGATTCACAAACATAGTCAAAATATTGTGCCACTTAACATCATGCAACAAATATCTGCTACTTGGACTCTGAGATAAAGTAGAGTAACTTGACATAAAAGCATTACCTCAACTGGATCACTTTTTTTGTCTAGCTTGGAGATCTTCTTGAGCTTCATGTCTGACCAGTATATCGTTCCCTTGTGCATGTCAGATGCTGTCGCAACCACATTTTCTACAACAATTGGAACCCTTTCCAGGCCTTGCTCATTCAAGTCAGCCACCAGGATAGAATGCCGATTAGAGATGATCAGGAATGCTGAGCTGTGATCTGAAAACAACCAGAAGGAAATCACTCATGATGACGCAATTCAAGGTAAAATGCTCATAAATTTGAAGGCTATTTATAAAATCAATACACCAAACAAAATTGACTATTATTTAAATAAATGCAAATTTCCACTATCATGGGAAGAGATTAATTGCAATATGGAGAATTTAGAGTGATAGAACATCATTTCATGAAGTACTTTAAATTTTTGCATCAAAATAAATATGGGATTTTACTATTTCTTGCATTCAAAATTATCTCCCTCTAACATGACAGTTATAAATAATTCCACAATAATATATATTATTGTGAAATGTACATATACTGCCATAATACTTTATATCAATTCAGGACTGATATGATGAAATTATTCCAATTTAGTAATATTGAAGTAGGTATACCTACTGTATACATATAAGTTTTTCGCTGAGTAGAGTTTTTTAGAGAAGGGTTTCAATGATTTTGTTGGTAAGCGATGGATATAAACTTGCAATAACTTTGATAACCTAAGTGAAAAACTGCCACTTCCATTTCAATAGAATTGAAAAAGATTGATCATTCACTTACTGATTGCTTTACACGTGTGTTTGTCTCCTTCTATTGCATAGCCGTCAGCACATGAGCAAGCATAGCTTCCTTTGTTGTTGGTACAAATTTGTGAGCAGAGACCAGGAGGGTTGCATTCATCCAAATCATCACATTTGGTTGCATCGTCAGCTCTCAAAGCTTCTCCAGGGGGACATGTACAAATTGCACCCTGAAGTGAAAATGAAATTTCAAGTTAGTGATGATGAAATTGCTCTAAAATTTAACAAACAACCCTGAATTAAATTAAAAAAAGTATTCAACTAAGAAATGAAAACTTTTCCCAATTCCCTCCTCTCTGCCATGCATCCTTGTAGAGGATCCAAGAGATGCATGCATATGAATTTAATGGACTTAATATCACCGCAAATCTTCCCCTCCACAGAGTGAGAGCATGAGAATCATTTGGATGCCACCTCTACTTCTGGAAGCAAGGTATAAAATTGCATGAGATATTTCAAATATGTAATTGGCTGGCGCAAAATGTACCTATGTAATACTGCGTTTAAATGAGTCATGGCATCTGCCAACATGTTTCATGAAGTGTGACACACATTTAACTTTAAGTACTTTGGTAATTCAATCTAAAATAAAGGTATTTTCTTTCACATGACACCAAATAGCTTCTACACACATTTAAAATTCCTAAGAACCCTTGCAAAGTAATTAAATCACATAGTTTTATCAGAATATATACTTAAAGTATTCCATTACATTGCTATATTTTCCCACAGAACATAAGACAAAAATGCTCAGACAAAATTGGGACAACCCTAAAGATGTAAAAGAACTTAAAACTTCTTGCTAGTTGCAACAAAATGTTTCTGAGGCATTCTCCATGTAATTTTCTTCACAATGGATGAATTCTAAAAATCTGGTGTTAATGAATTCCAAGAAACATCACACTCACACTTGGTGTCTGTTTGCAGGAATTGGAGCAGAGTCCTCCCTGGTGGCCACATTCATTGAGATCGCAGCCTGGTCCTTCATCAGCTCCATTTGGACAGTCGTGAGGGTGGCCATCACAAACAGAAGTCAGGTTCACACAACGACCAGAAACTCCAGGGCATAGCCACTCTCCAGCACCACACCTGCAATTAAAAACCACATTTAATTGACTAAATACAATCCAGACAGTAATTCTCCTAAGTAGCAAACCTCAAATTTAAGGGCTCTACTTACATATATCTTTTATATAAGTTAGGAAAAAACTACTACATTATGAACTGAGAATGACCTTTAATATTCCTCCACATTTTTTCCTGGGGCTAGGCTTAAAGCGTCCTACATATTTGAGATTGGTAAATGATGTTGAGAGTAAGAGGTTCAACAAAATATGTCATGTAAAGAACACAGGAATATCTCGTAGCTAATGCAAGCTTCAGAGACATGAAACCTACATGAATCATGAGCCTAATATTTACACATGAAAAATTATTACATTTTGGTAGATCCGGTGAGTCCCACATGGACCTACGAACACCCAAAAATTCAGGAGACATTCTGCTGGTAAAAGCCAATGCTGTCTCATTCTCTCCACCACTACTAACCTAAATGGTGGGGGACCACATGCATGTCTGAAATCTTCATCAGAGCCATCACCACAGTCATCACGCCCATCGCAAATGTATGCTTTGAATACGCAGTGTGAGTTATTGCACTTGAAATATCCATTCTGGCAGTCAATCTGAAAAAAGGAAAAAGGATTGTTAATAGGATCCAATTTCAAGCTTAGTAATCCAAGCAAACAGTGATCCAAAAATCTCGATTCTACCACAGCAATTTATCACTTGCAATAGCGTCAATCAGTCTTACTTGTCCACATGACGATGGCTCATCAGATTCGTCATCACAGTCAGCAGTACCGTCACAATGCCAAGCCTTGGGGATGCAAATCCCTGAAGCTACACACTGGAACTGCTTCTCTCGATCACACTGATTCGGGGCCAATGATGCTGAAAAGTACCAACATGGAGAGATTAAAAAGAGATGATCTCTAATGATTTGCCTCTGATTCACATGTGCATCACTGTACTCCCATGTTTACTTACGACATCCAAGTTCATCACTGCCATCATTGCAATCAGGAATTCCATCACATTTATAAGATTCTTGCACACACTGCCGAAGATCTGCACATTTGAACTGAGATGCTGAGCAAGTAATTGGAGGGCAGCCTTCTTCATCTTGATTGTCAAAGCAGTCATTGTCTCCATCGCAAACCCATGATTGAGGTATGCAGTGTCCAGATCTTGGGCAGGTAAACTAAGACAGAATTAGAGAAAGAAATTTCATTGCTTTAAGGAAAGAATTTACACTATTTTTGTACATCTTCATGAAAGTTTGATTAAATAATGTAAATAATGAAACACAAAAAATATTTACAAAACATTTTTCTCTCCATATAGGATCATTTACTTAAGGTCCAGGTCTTTCCAAAACACCACATGCAATAATTCAGGAGTGAAAATACAAATCTGATTCTAGTTTTAATGGTACATATATGATCTATATCGTATATTTTACTTTCTGATATTCAAGTCCTTATCCCACCCAGATTTTAAATTATCTAGTTCCTTTCAGAGAGGTATTTGCCTTATTTTCACTCATATTAACCGTATGTGATTTTCAAAGGAGAACTTAATCACACTAAATTGAGGGAAACAGTAAGTCATTGTTAAACTAAACAATTGTAAAGGTACAAATTTTTGAACACATAGTCTGTAAAGGCACATAAAAAGTATTATAGCTTCAACAAATGACAGTTGAGCCTAATTTGTTAGTGGATAACAAATATGTATCACCTGGAAGTAAGCACAGGTCTTCTCGGCACAAAATTCCCCCTCATCACTCCCATCTCCGCAGTCATTTTCTGAGTCGCATTTCCAAGTTGTGGGGACACACCGTCCGTTGTCGCAGAGAAACTGAGAAGGAGCACAGGTCACATTGACACAGCCAGTCTCATCAGAATAGTCACCACAGTCATTTTCGGAATCACAGCGATAGGATGATGGAATACAGCGACCAGAACCACACTGGAATTCTTCAGCAGAGCAGGTAGGCTCTACAGAATCAAAAAAAAGTTTTTTTAATAGGTTAGTATACTACATGTTGACTATAAGTCTTAGCGTGTTTTTCTAACTATGTACTTGCAATAGTGAGGAATGCGAATCTCTTAAAATAATTTTTTTAAATTGGAATTACGTTGCTTTTTACAGGACAACAACGAACAGAAGTTAATGAGGTGAAAAGTAAAGCTCAGCAAATAATTTGTTTGCTTCAATACAATTTGACTCTAGTTTATTACCATTCAGTCAAAAGCTAACACTGACCACAATTATTTGATACGATCATCTATCATTCATGCAATTTCAAGAATGCACAGGTAGATGCCACATTAATCAATAAATAACCCAAGGTATATCTTGTTCATCAGTCAAGATATGCTGTTCAAAATATTAGGTACAGAATAACAGGTATATATATAACAATAACAGGTACAGGTAAAGAATGCACAGGTAGATGCCACATTAATCAATAAATAACCCAAGGTATATCTTGTTCATCAGTCAAGATATGCTGTTCAAAATAACATTGCTATTCGTTAGCAGTAATTTTTATGGAAACATAGGAGAGAAAATACATGTAGTGGAAAATATAGGAAAAGTTAAAAATATCTCACTTGTGCAGTTCTGTTCCTCATCTGAGTTGTCAAGGCAGTCATCATCGCCATCGCAAACCCATGCCTTGGGCACGCAGCGCTGGTTGCTGCAAGTGAAGTCCCACGCATTTGGGCAGGCTGCCAAGGGTGGCTCAGCATCTGGATCAGCTGCACACTGTGTGCTGTCTTCACCTTCCAGCAGACGCTCCCCATATGGACAGCCACACTGGGCCTATGAATATTTAGTTGGAAGGAAACATTCACATTTCAGAGGGCGCAATTTAAAAGAAACTCAAACTACGTTATTGGTCATGTTTTCATTTTGAGGCAATGCACAGATGCCATTAGAAATAAGAATTAATTCTACTTTTTCAAAATAGTTTTAAATGTCCGTTTTCATTGACTTATAGTACTCTCCCACAGAAATGCATCATGGTGCAATGCATCATGGTAGAAGAGTGTGAGCTGTCAAAAAATAACCTCTCTATGATGTTATTCACCATGCCATGTACCTGAGAAAACTACAGCTAAAAAAGAATGAACAATGAAATAATTGCAGCATTCATTTTGTCCCAACAGGTATACATACGTTATTAAAACTCTTTTAGTAGTTCATGGACCATGAAGAAAACGACCTATTTAAAACTCGAGTCAAATATTGTTATTTGTTCAAGTTTTAGAGATGTGCAAATCAGGAATATTCACTTTGAATTCAATCAAATTGAACCTCCAAATAAGTACTGGCAGTTCATGAGTTTGGTGAGCCTCATCTTACATAAATCCATACTTGCATCAGAGGCAACCTCACCCAAAAAGACGAAACGTGAGAATTACGGATCCTATGGAATGCAAAATGTGTTTGACTACGTTCAAGGGGCGGAGGAGTTGTTGGATAAGGCTGGCCGATCTGAGAGGGCGATAACAAAAAACTGTCCTATTAAATGTAGAACTGCCCATTGCAGGGAATCACTTAGTATCATTGGAAGGTCATTGAGAGGAAACCACGAAAGGCCATTCTTCTACATTCTACTTCTAAAGGACATTAATTCTACCAAACAAATCCTCAGGGAAAGCAAAAAATATGCACCCACTATTTGTCGAAACACTCAAGGTTATCAAACAACTGTCTCTTTATGAGACTTCTTGTTCCTGCTATTTTGCTTTTCGTAAATATTCTTCGGCCTTGGAAAAAAATTAGAAAGATGGTACCTGAACAAAAAGGGTGCACAGGATCTGTAAAGAAAGTCAAAATCCAAATACGTTTTTCCTGGTGAGTGCTTATACTAACATTGCACACTGTAAATCAGAATGTTTTATAAGGACCAAAATTAACAATAAAACTGTTGCGAGAATTGTATCATTAATCAAGAAAAGACAAAAACTTACAGCTTACTTTCTGAAACAAATATAAGTAGTCCTGCATATTTTTTATTGAATTTTTTGTAACACAGGGTTGTTAAAGCACCTGTTGAAGTGTTTTTTTCACATGTTGGTGGTAAATAAAATAAAGCATAGAAAAAAGTTCCAAAATTAAAATGCTAATATCAGTGCCATACTTCGTAAAAGATTGATCATACATTGATGATACATAGATCAAGAGATATATGAAAAAACTATAGCGTTAATTCTTTACTAAAGCTTGCTGTAACACCCAATGCTGCTAGTAGACTTGCCTTAACCCTTTGCGGTCCAATTTTTTTTTTTAAGTCAAGTAGTCTGGTCCAAATTAATTTTTAGGAAAAAAGAAATAATTGACAGGATTGATTGTTGTCCTTTTAATTGATCGCAGGCTTTCCCGGCGTATAGAATTGTGGAAGGTTACTCGGGATTTCCACCGGGTCAGGTTCTCCAACTCCATCTCGGCCGACGTTTCGATGAACGAGTTGTCCATCGTCATCAGGACATGTCGAGGCAAGCAAAGCGAGAAACTGGGCTCTCAAGTCTAGGGGTGCCGAGTGCAGCCAGCTGCCCTTTATTAAATGCGCTTGGACGTGGACTAAATTTGGTGCACCCTCAATTGAGGGTGTTATCATTGTGTCAAGAAAAAAAATCGATTTTAAATCTTGCTATTGCTCAATAATGCACCTGGTCGCCCTCCGCACTTGGATGCTTTAAATGACAGCCTAGGTTGTTTTTCTGTCCCAAATACAACTGTGCTTCTACAACCCATGGATCAGAGCCTAATAGCATCCTTCAAAGCACATGACATGCACAAGACATTTGCTTATATGTACAGTCCTGTTAAAAAAAATCTTACCTCCTCGGGGCCGAAAAATTTAATTTGCAAGTTGATGGCAATGTGACAACGTAGCTGAACCACACCCCCTTGTGCGGGAAAGCAATAAATGCACGGAATGGATCAAGGGCCTTTCTACTCACAGCTGGCGAGGGAGAGACGAACGGAAGGAAGGTTTTGACCTGCGACAGTATATTTTCTGAGGGGAGGGGTAGGGTCCAGGCTTCCCGTTTGCTTTATGTGTGGGAGAGAATGGAAGGGGGTGGCTTGGTTTGGTCGCTCAAAGACCTCTTGCAGTTGACTACTGCTACAAGACAGAAAGCCCAACATATCCCCATGGCTTCATTTTTTAAATACTTTTTCTTACACAAATTTATTAACGTTAAAAATGATTGAAGTGCTGACATATTTTCGTTATCTGTAATTCATTGTGGTGCCACAATTCTTCTTGTTATTATTTGTTGAGTTTGATCTTGACCACTTTAATTAATTAATTATTAATTGTATGTATTTTATGAAGGGTTGGTCAATGTTTAAAAAATAAGTCAATTTCCTTTCGCCAACATACATACTTTTGCTGCCAGAGATGGGGATGGTGGCATGATGCATAGAGAGTTTTGGAAGAGTTAAAACGTGTATTATGCGATAAAAATTATAGCAGCATCCTCAGATGAAGTTACGGGCTTGAGCATGAATGGCGTTTGGAAAAACACTATGCCTCGATCTAGTCTATTTTGAGGGATTATTGACATATGCTGTACAGGAAGTCTTCAATCAAGCTTGCACATATCCTTGACCTTTAAGAGGAGGTGGAAGCCGCAGATAAGCTTTTAGACTCATGTGAGGAGTTAAAAAACGAGGATCAGATCGAGAAGGAGATGAAGATGGTAATGGAAGCCTCAGAGAGGATGTGTGTGTGTGCAACACAAATCCTTCTCAACTCAAAGTTTGCCAGGTCTTCGAACATATCAACACGACTGGAAAAACTCAAGAAATTGGATTCAGACGTTTGGCAGGATTGCGACGGTCAGCAGGGCACTTAAAATGTCATGTCTTGCTGCGAGGAGATATCCTCCATACCTCCTCAGTGTGTGTTGTTGCTCAGTTTAAATTGGACAGAGTCCATTTTTTAATTTCTTAACTAACGACAGTTTAGGATGGCTACAGTTGTATATTTTTTATTGCAAGAGAGAACCAAGTCCAAAGTTTTAATATTTACAGCTTCATGGCAGCAGTTATCAAGAGCACTGATACACTGATATGACTATATCTTCGTAATGCATATTATGCATTTTTTCAATCTCACTTTTCATATGGAATCAGACTTTGGGGGCATGCTTCAGATGTAAAACAGTTATTAATACTCCAAAAGAAGGTGGTTCGAGTTATCTCTAACTCTGGATTTAATGAACATTGTAAACCACTTTTTGTCAGATTAGGCCTAATGACTGTATACAGCCTATATATATTTCATACTCTGTTGTTCGTCAAGGGAAATTTGCAAATGTACTCCACAAGAGGTGATGTACACAATCATGACACTAGAGCAAATCATAAAATAGATATGCCTCACTATAGACTGGTTAAATCTTTTAACTATGAAAACTTGGCTATCAAGTGTTTCAACATGCTGCCCAACTAGCAAGAATGGTTGACGAAAAAGTCTTCCGCAGGGCCCTAGAGAAATGGCTCGTCTCTAAACCTATATATTCACTGGAGGAATTCTTTGAAATTGACTTCTCCACAATAAGTTTTTAATTGTATACTTGCATTTTGATTCTGATTGTATTTACTTTCTGCTTCTTACTGTATATCTACATTTTGCTTCTTACTGTATATTTGAGCTTTGTATTCAGTGTATTTCTTTCTTTCTGTATCCTCACAAGATGAGTGTAATGACTGACGACATCTACCACAATTATTGTTTTGCCACAGATGAATAAAGACATTATTATTATTATTAGTATTACAGCTGATTTACGGGAGGAGTATATGAAACTTTAAACCACTTTTCCTCAAAATAGTCTTCAATGGACCCCACATAGCCATCTCCATATATCGTGAAAACAAGTATGCCCCCTCAGCACCTTCAACCTTGTCAGTGGCTGCAATGCCAAGGGTGACATCACCATGCAGCGTTTGACATCCCAATGTGAGAATGAAAATATGTCTGCGTGCGAAAAAGCTTAAGAATGTGTGTGTGACGTAGGCATTAATATTACAGTGCTCTACGGGCATTCTTGTGTGTGTGTGATTTGCACCGCTACCAACCTATAGTGAGAATAAACTCTACGAATGATACTACCAGAGCCATTAAATCAACATAAAAGGTAGAAGATATATTGATTAAAGTTTAGTAAATTACGAGTTGTATGGCTCCTCAAATCTCTTAAATACATAATAAATAAATGAATATTAGTTGTCAGTATTAGTAAAACAGCATAACAATACCATGCTTTTGCAAATCTGCACAATAGTTGTGTTAGTACTAATGACGTTTCTCATGTTGATGAGAAATTCAGAATTTCAGGAGATTGTTAGTATGAACTAGGGTTAATAAATTAGGGAGATGCTTAAGAGTTCTGGAATTCTAAGCGAACTGAATCAAATTGGACTGAAATGTATTCCCTATATTTCTCTGCATCGACCGTAAACTCTGGAGCAAGGACTTCACTCCAGACAAATTTTCAAGAGTTGGAACACACATTACATAACTCGGGGACTGCCTGAATTTAATTTGGATTTAAATGAATATGTTAACATATTTCAAAGCAAATCAAACTGAAAATATTTGAATTCATTAATGAATAGAAAATGCAAGCTTCTTCAAAGGAAAGGCATTAAAAGCTTGACATCCTGGGGTGATGATTTGAAGATGAGCACCACAGTTTAGAGTCACCCAAAGGTTTGGATAACGTATTACATAGTTAGACAATTTGACTTTTGCTCGATTCAAGCTGATTTGATTTGGCTTTTAAGTATTCACACTGCTTTGGTTCAAGGTTATAATTTGATATGAAATTTGGAATATTACATTACCTTCAGAGTGCTCACAGTGGGTGGTGAAGACTTGGACATGGAGGATGTTGACGTGGAAGCATTTTCATTCCGAGGAATAGCAAAACACATTTTCTGACAGCCTCCATTGTTGATTGAACAAGGCTGCAGTGGATCAATCGCTTGAACAACTTGACTGAAGACTTTTACTCCATACAGTCTATTTGATGGTGGCTCTTTGATGACAACCTCTTCTCCAGCACCAGTCAACTTGTTCAACTTGATGATGGCATCCAAACGCCAATCAGTAATATACATCCATTCTGAAAGAAATGATTGAATAATGTGACACTTTGAGCAATGAAAAATCTAACGACTAAAGCTAAAATGTTTTTCCTGAAAAACTTGCATAGATAACAATGTACACTAGATAAAAACCGAAACAGAAAAGTTGGATAGAGAAGTGCATGTATAATTTTAAGAGAATCAATTAATTTCATGGTACATGAATTTTTTATCCAAAACTAGAACTAGGCTTGAATAGACTATGCTTTGAAGCATTTCTGGATAGCACTAAAGTTTTCCAAAGATTTTGATTACTAGCCTCCAGTTTGATAATAACCATCCGCCAAAACCTGATTTGCATTAAGACACATTCTTAATGGATAAAACATGCTCTCAACTTACCTCCATGAATTACTATTGAAAATGGGTGACGTATCAGTCTGGCACTCACTGTACGCACATCCTTGCCTTCCAAATCGGAATGCTGCACATGATCTAAGAGAGCATCACACCAGTACAAGCGATCAGCTAAGAAGTCAACCGAAAGTCCGTTTGGCCATCCGAGAGTGAGATTACGGAACACAACAAGGCCTGTGCCATCAGTGCGAGCTCGGCTGATATTTGCAGGTCTGTCCCACTCAGAGAAGAAGATGAATCTGCAGGAACGGAGATGAGAACAACAGTTTGCACACACAAATTACATCAATATATTGTTATAGACTTAACATGAGGTTTAAATCGTAAAGTAACTGATGATAAAGATTGAATCATTAAGTATTATGCAAATTAAATCATTTGGAAAAATATAAAATTTAACTTGGCCATTTATAGAGAGGTGTGCAAAGGATTTATATTCAGTCCCCTAACCACTAGAGATGGGCCACTTTGAAAATTACCACGGTAATTTTCGTAAATTACCGTGGTATTTTTCGTAATTTACCACACCCCTTGAAAATTACCATAATTTTTGGTAATTTTCAAGATAATTCACCCATGTTTGAGATAATTTTTCATACAGATAAATTGCCAAGATGTTCTTTTAAGCTAAGTCCACATTACTGACGTGTTTAATTATAAATTGAGGAATGTTCAACTCATTTTTGGCATATTTTACTTAAATTATAACATTATTGAGTAATTATTAGTCGAATATTCTTCTTGGAAATTTCTCATACTTTGACAAAAGAAAGCCAGATTGCGTGTTGCTGCCGTATTTATTTTTGCAATTTTGAAAATTTTTAATAGATTAATGTTGTATTAGGTAAGGTTTAAACATTGTATCCTCTCCCTTTTGCTATTGGCATTCATATTTAACCATACATTTTCTGTTTAATGCTTAAAACTGAAAAATACTGGAAAATTATGGTAATTTTCGAAAATTACCGTAATTTACCGTGGTAATTTACCTCAGATAAAAATTACGGTAATTTTCCCATCTCTACTAACCACTCATTGACTCAAGATTTGTAAAATTAACACCATTCTCACCTCTTTCCATTCAATATCAGGTAGAAAATAGATAAGCTCCTTTCAAAAACATCTCTTTTGATAGAAAAAAAACTCTACTCAAAAGTTCTATTCAAAGCGACATACACGTGACAAGCAGTTGATTTAAATAGAAATAACTTCTTACCCTTTGTTTGGATGTACGACAATTGCTCTGGGTCTTTTGAGATTTTTCAATAATGTACGTCGGTATGTCACATTTCGGGTGCTGAGAACATTGAGGGTTCCTTTACGGCTATCAATATAATACAAATTTTTTGCAGCCCAATCCACAGCTAACCCCTCCACACCTTCATTCTGTGATGCAAGAACAATCTCTCGCCCTGTAAGTGAGAAAATAAGTTTTTTGTTGGGACACACAACAGTAATGATGAGTTATATTGACACAGCCGTGAGTTACCTTGATGGAATTTGTAGGTAAGTTAGCAAAAATTTACAAAATTAGTTAAGGTTACAGATTGTACCTACTATGCAACCTAATGTTTACAATTAAGATTATCAAGATACCATTTGTTGAAGGTTGTTCGGGCTTCCCACAAGGATAAACTCTCCATCTTTGCCGACATTTTAATGCATCGTCCATCGTCATCAGGGCATCAAGCACGGGGAATCATGTGAAGCCCGAACAACCTTCAATAACACTATACGCCGGGAAAGCCTTACATCTTTCTTCAAGATACCCTTTGTCAAGCTCCATCATCAAATGCATGGTGGTGCATTACATAATATGAAAATATTTTAGTGCAGAAGTTGACACATGTAGGAAGGTCATGATCAACATTGTATGACTAAGAAAAATATACCTGTGCCATTACGATGTATCCTGTAAATAACATCTTGGAGTACATCAGAATAATAGATATATTCATCATGGGAGTCAAAATCGAGCCCAACAAATCTTGCTCGTCTAGATACAACAGGAACAATAGCATCAGAAAATCCTCTGGTAGCAGAATCTAAAACTCTTCCTTTGATAAACCTCTGCTGAGAATACATTAAAAATTCTTCCACCACTGAAAAGAGAAACACAATTTATCAGTGGGGAATTAAAATTTGTGGCAAATGCGAGTAAAGAGCAATGTTAATTGACCAAGAAAAATAACATGAGAGTAAAAAACGACCAAACAATTTCAGATCCCACACAATTTCATGACAAAAAAGAGAGAGAAGACAAAAAGAAGAGACTGAAAGAAGTGAAAATGGCTCTAAAAATAATAAAATTTGAGCTTCCAAGATTATTTTTAACTTTTTGACACTCAAAAATCTCTATGAGATTGAGATCTCAAGTTTTGATGGTCTACCTTCATTGTTTTTTTTAACAATACTGGTTTGAAAATATATCTTACAGTTGCAATTCCTGCCATCTGATGCTAATCTCCATCCGATGTTGCAAGCACAACGATAGCCAAGGTTTCCTCTGGGCCCTGAGGTAGCTGCTGTGACAATGCACATTTGTGCACAGTGTCCATTGTTATTTCCACACGGATTAGAAGCTGAAATGGATTGATTTTACAAAATATTATGACAACACATTAACAAATGAAAGCAAGTACACAATTATGTACCAACAACTTTGATGCAAAGATCCTAAATCTTAGTTTTAATAAACAATGCAAAAAGCACTTTTCAGCATTTCACTGCAGTGTCACTGGTCACCAAAAATGCAGACCCCGGCGACACTGATAAAGTTCAGGGTTTCATTCTCAAAAGTCAATGGTTTTATCTCAGTATTATGTTATCTGGTTTTTAACTATGATTAAAAAATTAAATGCCATAATCCAATGATATCTCTGCAACATATTCAACATGAAAATGGTTAGGAGAAGTTCATTTAAGTTAGATTAGATCGTATGGATGGGCAGAGGCCTCCTGGAGCACTGGCACTCAGACCTCTTTGAGTCCATTGTACCATCTCACATTTAACCTGCCTGCCACTTGCAGACAAGAGCACCACGGTAGAGGTATGAAGGAAGGGCCTCCCTCAAACTTCCCAGTACAGGTATGGAGAAGGTCCTCCCTCTAACCTTCCCAGTCTGGGTATATCACCTTCCGGCTTCCCGGTATAGGTCTGGAGGGAGTGCCACCCCTCCATCCACCCTGGTAGAGGTATGGAGGAGGGCCACCCCTCAAACCTCTATCCCGGCCCAACGTTACTTAACTTTGGTGATCTGATGGGAAACCGGTGTTTCAAAATGGCTAGGCCCTTGCCCTAATATTTTTTAAGTACTAAGCTAACTAAGTCTTTTAAACGTGTCAAACAGTGGCGTAGCCAGGAATTTTGTTCGGGGGGGGGGGTCCAAAACCAGGGGAAAATTTTTGAAAAATAGGGCGAACTAGACAGTCCACAGTCGAAACTTTGCCAGCAATACAAACACTGCCATTACACTACCCGAGCGGCTGAGCCCAAACGTATCATTTGATAATTTATAATTTGAACAAAAGGACAAACCTTTTAAAAAACGATATGATAATTTATTATTTGTAGACTTTCCCCTGCTCCATGCTTAATTTATTTTTTTATATGTCTTAATATTTCGGGGGGGGGGGGGGGGTTCGGACCCCCCCCCTCGCTACGCCACTGGTGTCAAATGATTCCTTAAAATTTCACAAAATTGCTTCTCAGCCAACATCATGATTTCACATTAAGGACACAACCAACTTCTCCTCAAATATGACTATAGATTTTCTTATCACCTTTGATTTGTATTAAAGGGTGGTACACTTTCACGGCCTTTGGTTCCCTTACGTCTCGCATCCTGTAGACAGCTTGGATGGAGTTCGCTCCTTCAAATTTATCAACACTCATTATTCCTTGCTTTGTACTGTCAGACCAGTATATCCTGTTTTCAAACACTGCTAGTCTAGAAGGTGATGGCACTGATTGACCTGCAAGGAAAATATTATTCCTTAAGTTGACACAAATGATAAATGTTTTAAGTTAAAAGAGAGATGAGCCTATGCAAGACATTTTATGAAATGAGAAATTGTCACTTTAAAGTACATATATGGAATAAACAAATATGTACATTAAGCAAAAAATAAATTAGTTGCTTATTCATTTATGCTACATATTTATTCATAAGCTTATTCTCACCTCTGAGAACCAATATCCTGTTATTTCCATCATAATCCACTGTTTCTATGTAGTCCAGCAGTGAATCACACCAAAATACTCGGCGGGCTATTATATCAACGGCTACACCAGAGGCCTTATATGCAGCTTCAGAGACAATGGCTTTATCATCTGTTCCATCCATATTGGCTCTTAGAACCTGATTGCTATCTGCTATAAACATGTATCTAAAAAAAAAGAAATGCAGCACATTAAATACCAATTGCACACTGTTGGAATCAAAACTGAGCATTTTTCATGTTCCATTACAGCAATAAAGCAGAGATCATTCCAGAGATAATCTATGATGGTATTAGAATCTAAATTTTAAGAGGATGCGATAAATTGCAAATACATATTTTGTAATGTTTTTTTCAATATTGCCACAATTACTAGAATCTGACAGGATTACTAACACTGCTTCAAAATATTCAAGGTTACATGGAAAAAATAAAATGACACAAAAAATCAAAACATTAGTTTTTCTACAAGAAAAAAAATTGAGGGCCCAAATCATAGTTAACTGTGTTAAAATTACAAAAGAATAGTAGAGTATTCACACTCAAAATTGAGCATGTTGATTTTGCAACTGATTTCAGAATTTAAAATCATATAAAATTACAATGGGACTTATGAGAGACAAGAATATTTAACATAGAAAATGGAAGTTTTAAGGGTTCTTTTTCACTTAAGCAAATCTTCTTACCCCACGGTAGGATCCAGAGCAATATCAGCAGGAGAACTGAGGTTTGTCCCCAAGACAATAGCATGCCACCTCCCATCAAGTTCAAGGACATCAATCTTTTCTCCGAGAGAATCTGCAACATATAACTTGTCTCCAACCCAATCCACTGCCAAAGCCACAGGTGACCACCATGTCCCTGCTGGGACGCCAACATCCACCACTTTTGATGTCAAAGTCGAGCTCATATCAGTCCTGCAAAAATAACAATGAAAAAAAGTTCGTTAATGGTAAAGTTAAGAATCTCATAAAAATTCTAAACAGGCAAAAGAAAAATGGTCAAGCTCATTTCTGGGATACATTAGACACTTTAAGACCTTATCAAAGGTTCAAATGGATGGCAGCTCACAGGGATGTAGAATTCCAAGATCCAATTAGAAAATTCACTTCAAATGATATCAACATTAGAGTAATCTACCGGTTAGAGGTAGGTTATGATGAAAGTCAGAGAATATCCAACGAACTCTTACACGTGCCGTGCCCTTTCTACCTCTAGTATTTCTTTCTTCATCTCAGCATAAGGCCTACCTTTCTTCATCCCCTCCATAAAACCTAATCTCTTTCTTCCCCTTCCCTGCTTACCCAACATCCTTCCCTCTATCCAGCCTTCAGCAAACCATCACCCCTCATTACCGCTTCCAGCCACCTACCCTGCCTTCCCCTAATCTCATCCATAAGTTTCCTCTCCTCGTCCACCAAGTCAAGCCCTTCCTCATTTGTCTTCCTTTCCATCCAACTTCTCCATCCTCCTCCACACCCACATCTCGAAAGCCTTCAACCTACTTTTGCCTTCCTTTCTCAATGTCCACGTTTCTGCCCCATACAACGCCACACTCCATATCAAGCTCTTCACCAGCCTCTTTTTCACATCCTTACTTAACTTCCCCGTCATCAGCTCCCTTCTACTATTGAACGCTTCCTTCACTAGCACTATTCTCCTCATAATGTCTTTGCTACTATGTCCTGTTGCTTCTAGCGTACTACCCAAGAAATTAAATTGTTCTACTTGCTCCAGTTTGTGACCTCCTACTCTTATCACCAGCCTCGCTTTATTTGTCCTAGAGAATCTCATTACTTTTGCTTTCTTATGATTAACCTTCATCCCATATTTCTTGCAGAGCTTTTCCAATACCTCTACTAAGGTTTGCAATCCTTTCGATGACCGACTGACCAACACCTGGCCATCCGCAAATCTAACGGACTTTATCAGCTAGCCTCCTACTTTGATTCCCACATCTAGCTCATCCCATGCCTCTCTTATCATTTCCTCCGCAGAGATGTTAAAAATCAAAGGCGACAGCGGGCACCCTTGCCACACCCCGCGACCTATAATTGCCCACCCTGATTCACCCTCAGCTACCCTCACCTGAGCCCTCTGCCCCATACATAAGTTTCGGATGAGTCTCCTATCACGCCAATTTATTCCTATTTTCCCCAATATCTGCATTAGTTTCTCCCAGTTTACTCTGTCAAACGCCTTTTCGAAATCCACAAAGCAAGCGAAAACATTCTGATTATACTCTCTTTGAATGACTTTCATATTCTGGGAAGTGATAGTTGAGAGGTATTCCTACACCACTCAATGGTATTTTTACCGTGACTCTATCATGGAATTACCTTTCGTCTGGCTCCTACCCTTCGACCTAACTGGCATGGGTGGCTCTACCAGGAGCAATAGTAATCGCTCCTGCCAGTCCAGCTCTAGGGGTCATTGGAACGCACAAGCCCTTCCACCACGTTAAGGTCGTAGTTCAAGGAAGAGTCAAATGATATAAGATTAAAATGTTTAAGTGTGCAGATCATATTTATTTATTTCCACAATCCCAAAAAGAGCACCATTGACCTTTTAACATCATGTGTATAAATAACAACAATGGATGAACACAAACAGCTGGGTCCACCCAGGTGGGACTTGAACCCATGACCTTCGGATTAGCATGCGAGGATTTAACCTCATCACTACTGGGGCCGACGATATTCAAATTAATAATGGGCTCCAGCAAAACCCAAATATTTTAAGAGTATAATATCCTGAATAGATGAATGAAGCATGCACTTGGAAGAATCTGATGAACACATCCCTGAGATAGCAATTGAAAATAATTACACCAATTTCAGTCAAGTCACCGAGTTAAGTCAACAACCAACTCCATCCAGATTTGGACTCAGGTCTCTCAATAGTCAATCAAGGGTGTGAGTCAAGTCCTGCTGGTAAAACTGGCTAAGGCAAAGCAAGGGATTGGCGATATAACTAGCTAACAGACAATTGAGACATTCCAGAACAAATCCCAGACAAACCAAATGGTTTTTCCTTGATGAATTTCCTTTCATTGCTGTTATATCTTCCACCTGAATACACGTATGCATGCTATGCTCAGTTGCTCCATTTTGCAATGGGGTGTATATTAGTTGAATTTACAGTTGAATATTATATTAAAATAAATCTATGTTATAAAAGTTGAATTATAAGTAATTCAGGGATTACCTTGAAGAAGTGGTCTCAGTAGGCAGTATTTGAGAATAAACTCTCTTGGTTTTCGTGTCGGACCAGAAGAGCAATCCTCGTGCTGCATGGTAATCCAGACCACTGACTCCTCCAGTGCTGCCACCTGATCCAAAAACAATTCCTCCAGAGCTCACGGTGACAGGGATACTTTGAGATCCCATTCCACCACTTGCATTCGCAACCAATCGAGCTCCCTCCCCGGCTGGTCCCATTCTCCAAATCGAACGATCGTGGGCAAAGAAGAGCTTCTCCTCAGCTGTAGATGCTGAACATCTTGTACCATCAGCATTCAAAGAATAACCAGCGAGGCAGGAGCATTTGTAGCCTCCCATCGTATTTGAGCAAAGTTGGTCACAATATCCCCATTCATTGCATTCGTTACGATCTGCAAGAAAATTCATTACTTCAACTCAATGGGCAACAATCAATGCGGCACATAGAAATACATAGTCTACGCATGCCTGCATGCACTTGTAATGAATCACAAGTTATAATTAAAAAAAAAGCATTCATGATTAGTCATGTTGGGTAAATTACCCAAAAAATCTAATTGGGGCTGATAACAATTATTACTTCAGTAGAAAATTAATCAATTACAAGAAAAATTACTTAAAATAGTAATCACTTACAATTACAGTATATATGTGACCGCAAACTCTTTGATTACAACAACTTAGAATTCTAAGAGAGTGAGAGTTAAAAAAAAACAGTGTTGTGGCATAATGTTGCATGAAAAATGTTTCTGATGGAGACCTGGCTTAGGAATGTGCTGAAGGTGTTGAAGGGATGGAAAAAAATACATAGGTAGTTGAAAAAAATGATTGTGAACACATTCTCTATGAGTTGATAACAGTTGAAAACTGGAGTAATCAACATTATCACTCAATGAGTACAATGCCGATTACAAATTATCACGAGAGTAATGATTACACAAATGTACCAATTACTTTGGGAGCAAATTACAAGTAAAATTATAATTCCAAAATTGTAACAATCACAGGTCAAATAAAATTGTTACTGATAACTGGATTATTTGTAATCAAAATTATTTCTCATGCAATAGTCAATCCTTGGGAATGATGAGAATCATTAAACTTCAATTTTGCAATGAAACAAAATAATCCACGTCAGATTAATTAAGACCTGTTGACAGAGGCAGACATAGCTACGATTTTAGCCATAAAATTATTTTTCTTGATTTTACCTGCATTCATCAAAAGCATATACTTCTTTTTTTTAGTAAGCACAGTTTTCATTAATTCAAAATTGTAATAGGGTCTCCACACCAGAACCTTTAGAAACAATTTATGAACTAGATTATAGGGATACATTTTTGGTAGGTACCTCATCAAACCCTTTCTATTTGTGGCCACCGAATCTGCAACAACCCTGACTCCCTTGATAAATTCCTCACCAACCTCCATCAATCTCTTCTTCGCAGAGGATATCCAGAGCACCTTCTTTAGAAAAAAATCCTCAAAAAACCACACTCCCCCAAACTGCCTCCCACTAATAGCATTTCTCAACACAAAATCTCCCTCTGTACCACCTACTTCCCTAGTGTTGACTCCCTTAGACGTAGCACTCAAATTCTCTACCCTATCCTTTCAGACAACCTGACCACTTCAAAAATATTTCCTCAATGTCCCTCTCTCAGCTTCAGATGCCCCCCCAATCTATCCGCCATTTTTAAAATCACCAAACCCCTGTCCAAATCACTCAAACCCACCAAATCCCTTCCCACCCTGTGCAACTGCCCGGGATGAAAACTTGCGCCATCCTCATCAACCAGCCCCTGCCGGACAAGTTCCTCACTTTTCATCTCCCTTCTGTCCCCTCACCCTCTTGCACCACACAAAACATTGTTTACATCCTCCTCTGTCAATGCTGCCCCTCTTTTTATTTTGGCTTATCCACCACTCCTCTTAACATTCGTATGAATGGGCACCACTCTACTTGTAACGATCCCCCTTCCCTCTCCGTTTTTCTCCCTGTCGCCATTCACGTCTCCTCCCACAACTCCACCTTTAATAATACTTTAAAAGTTGGTTTGCTTGCCTCCCTTCCCCCTTCTTCCTCTCCCATTCAGTTCAAAGATGTTGAATCTTCTTGTATTTTGATCCACAAGGCCTTCTCGCCCCCTGGACTCAATAAATTGCACTAGTTTCTCCCTCCCCTTCATCTCCTCTCTCCCTGCTTCCTCCACTCTCCACTTCCTTTTTCTCCCCTTTATTCCTCTCTCCCCTCCGCTCACCCTCTCCCTGATCTTCCTCTTTCCCCTCCTTCCCCTCTTACACCTTCCTCTCCCCCTCTTTCCCCTCCTTCCCCTCTTACACCTTCGTCTCCCCCTCTTTGCCCTCCCATACCTCAATCTCTATACCTTTCCTCATTCCTACTCTCTACCCTGAGAAAGGTGGATGCCAATACCACTGAAATATTGGAAGTTTTAATTCGTAAGTGTCTTTCGCTTGTTTCTACATTTTTATCGAGCATGGCATATTTTATATTTATCACTCGAGTGATCCTTCAAGAAATAATATACATACATACACACACAACGAAAGATTCGCCAATAGGCCACAACAATAAAAAATTCACTTGACAGGGGGTGGGGAAAGAAAAGTAAAAAGAGTGAAGTCTTCACTCTTTTTACTTTTTACAGGAGGTAGGAGAAAGAGAAAAAGATAAAGAATTCGTTCTTTCAGGAACGTTTCGGACTGGTTGGTCCTTCGTCAGCTTTAGAAGCTTCTAAAACTGATGAAGGACCAACCGGTCCGAAACGTTCCCGTAAGAACGAATTCTTTATCTTTTTCTCTTTCTCCTACCTCCTGTAAGTTTTATTATATATATATATATATATATATAAATAATTTCGTTCAAACAGAGGGTGAAAGAAAGAGGATAGGAAAAACACAAAATTGTGAAGTCCAATGGTGGTGCGAAAATCTTCGCACCACCATTGGACTTCACAATTTTGTGTTTTTCCTATCCTCTTTCTTTCACCCTCTGTTTGAAACGAAATTATTTATTATTTACGCCTGTGAGCGGTTTGAGTGAATGAATGCCGAAACCAGTCCGAAACGTTCCCGTAAGAACGAATTCTTTATCTTTTTCTCTTTCTCCTACCTCCTGTAAATAATTCAGCATGCGTATGTTTGTGCACGCAAAACTCGATAAGTAGACAGTCGATTGACTTGAAGTTTTGACAAAACATTGCATTCGACTACGTGAAGGTTTCAAATTTTGGGGTTGTTCTTACCCCAATATTGTTAACATTTACTCCCATAAGAAAAGCATTGAATTTGGTGCAGGTGTTTCTTTATTTGTTTTTTTAAATTACTTGCACTCAAGATGTTGAATGGAAATTTTTATCATAGAATGCATAAAAGAATGCAGTATTTGATTCTTCCATTCAATTTTCTTATATGCTTCCTTTTAGTCCAAGGATAGCGTTTTTATCCCTTAATTTATCAACTTTTCTTCCATTTCAGCAATAGAAATTTCCTTGGCAACCAGGCGTGAATATCCATTTAATAACGATTTCATGAATGGCTTTTTACGCCTGCAGCATTTAAAGACCAGGTTCAATGACTAATTTGATAGTTGTAGCCAAACGACTACAGTTCCCCATTAACCTTGCCTTCTCTAACAATGCCAATCACTACAAGTATGTGGATTAAATATGGAAAATCCTTGCTTTTCACATGGCAAATTATATGTCGCATGCTCACAAGTGGGACAGCCAAAAAATTTATTTGTTTTTGCAGAGGGCGGTAAGACCGAAGCTATTATATATATCCCAAAGTACTCGAATACATTTTTTCAGCATTAATTTAATACACAAAAAATCACTGTCTTTCATTTATATTTTACACGTAAATGTGTCTGCTTTGTATGAATATATGTGTGCCTACTTAGAAAAAGGCATTGCAGTGCATGCCGGTCACAGCTAGCAGATCACAATGTAATGTCCAATTTTTATGAAAAACCAAATGCCTTACAATTTACATTTAAAATCAACTCCTCAATTATCAAATACAATGATTTGTAAACTAGAGGTATTTTTCATCACAACTCACCAATACAAGTCCGGCTGTCATTTGCTACCTGTCTACCTTCTGGACAATAACAGCTTCCTCCTGTCAGGGATGCCTGGCACTTATATTCACATCCTAGTGTTGAGCAACTGCTGGTTGCTGTTTGAAATTGATAAATTTTTGAGATCAGACAACAATAGGTATGTAACACTTATAAAAATATATCAATACAAAAAAATTGGAATTTGATCAAATAAATCACAAAATTAATCATGAATAGACAGAAAAATATCCTTAGGTAAATAACAAAATTAATTAACCAAGAAAGCAAAAATAAAAATAATACAACACAATTTCTCTTACTATTAAGGAAGTTATTATGCATAAAAGAACTTTACAAGAAAAGCAAAGGGACAGGTAAACACCATTCCATTCAGGAAAATTGATTGCAGAAATTAGGACATACCAAGTAACAGTAAATTTGACTATGTTCTTTGCAGTGGTTCACAGTAAACAAATTTGGCTGTACTTACCAGAGACACCGCAACTGCATTTTGTATTCACTCATTACAAGCTTTTATATGTCTATTTTCATAATATTACATGCACGGTGATACACTCAGATTGGAATCCCCAAGTTTCAAGTAAATATAGTGTAAATGCACACAGAAAACTTACAGCATGCTGTTTCTTCATCGGCAGAGTCTTCACAATCACGCTTCCCATCACATAGCTGAGACCTACTAATACAACGAGGAATACCACCCGGTCCGCCCTTGGGACAAAGGAACTTATTTTCGGGACAAGCCACAGCTGTGCAATTGGCTTCATCACTTCCATCCATACAATCCCTATAACCATCACAATGAAAACTGGCTGGAATACAGAGGGCATTGGCACAACGAAACTGTCCACCATGGCACGGAGGGAAATCTGGCGATAAAGGAAAGTACAAATGCTATATTAATATATTGTTAGAAGAAGAGGGTAAATGAAAGTTGTGAATACATAATTAAAACTTTTCATTTTGTGACCACAAGACAAATCCCTGAATCAGGCCCCTCAGGCTCACATGTGGAATTATTTAATCTTGGTACATAATCATTACTTTAGCAGCCCCTTGAAGGACAATAGCTTCGCTACACTAACGGTAAGTGAGGATAAAAATAATAAGAATCAAACAATAAAGGGGCTTGACAAAGCAGGCCGAGGTAGGATTTTTGTTTTCCTTCAATCCTCAAAATTCACTCTGATCACATCATTGGCACGTACTGCAATTTTCTTCATCGCTTCCATCGTTGCAGTCCTTCCGATGATTGCACTTCTGTGAGGCGTCAATGCACCTTTGTCCATTGGCACAGTGGAACTGGTCGAGGCTGCAGGCAACTCCTGGTCTGCCATTAGTTCCTGCTGCACATCCCTCTTCATCTTTCTTGCTACGGCAGTCGTAATAGCCATCACACCGCTTCTCCTTCGGCAGACACGGACCATTGGGACTACAGTGGAAGTCGTCTGATAAGCACTTTCGATATGCTGAAAGACAAGAGCATTTTAATATAAATTTCAAGTTGACAAGCACATATGCCATTTTACCATTCCAACCATGACCTGATTAAATATTTACAGCTACGTATGAAAGCTAAAATTCGAGAACAAAGTGGATTAAAATTTTTAATCTACAAATTAATTGATAGCTATGCAAAATGATGGAGGAGTTTTTACAGTATGTGATTTTGACAGTTTTTATTGAATTAATGACTGCAGTTTTGTTAAATAGCATATACATTTGAGAAACAGGCCCAAGATCGAGTTGATTCACATAAAAAAGCACAAAAACTATGTAATTTGCATCGATATGGATGCCTAAATTACAGGAGCAAGGGTTAAATCCCTAATCAACGTGTGCTTGGTCTTAATCGTCGAAATGAGGTAAGGTCATTGGACTAACATTTCAGAGAAAACAGCAAACATGCTTTCTGGTGTAATTCAAATACTCGCATAACTCACCGAGGTGTTTTGCGAATAAATTTGGTATTTGGTAAAAAATAAAAATCATAGAGAATAGGTTGAAAAGAGGTTTTAATAAAGAATGACAAACTAAATAGACTGAGAGACATCATCATTCAAGCTGTTCCAGTCTGTCAGGACATTTTCCTCATGTTTGAGGTGAAATCGTTTCCAGTAAAATATCGCGTTAAGTTTAGATTTAAAAAAATTCAAATACTGCTGAAGTGAGTTGCGGTAAGCAGGAAAGAACTTTTGTGTGTTGGAGTGATTAGGTTTTTGCCAAGTCATCGAAAGAGACGGATGCTTCAGACTGTAATTCAATACAACATAGGCAAAACAGAGAGTAATTTTGCAGTTATCCGTTGACCTATTCGACATGCGACTTTCCACACACGACCGAGCGTTTGACTACGGCGCACATGTTCCAGCTCGGCAGAGAACCGGCAATCGTCAGAATATTTTTAGCAACGGTTGCGACTACATTTATTTTCATTACTACTACTACCATTTATTAGTACTACTGCCATGCTTATAACTTGTACTCACTGCAGTCTGCTTCGTCCGTTCCGTCCACGCAGTCCACCGTCATGTCGCAGCGGTGATGCGTGGGGATGCAATACGTCTTGTTCCATACGTATTGGCCGCAGGACAGTTGACCCGGCTCGCAGTCCGGTGGAGCTGAAACAATGCAAGAGAAAAATATATAATCGAACCCACAAGCCAATAATCGATGGTGATCGAACGGAGGCTAATTTGAGGGTGCTTTCCATTTAGTACGGCGATAGCCGACGACTGGGCTTATTGACGGCAGTAGATGGCTGTTATGTGTGCGTCGATATTGCACATGTGCTGCCACCTATTACATGGTGTGTGTCTTTGTCACTACTCACGGCCGTCTGTCGTACGTGGACGGTCGGACTTGTAACATGTGAGACAATAAACCAGTATATAACATGGTGTCAGAAGTGGGATTCCTTCTGTCACGTGATAATGATGATAAAGTATTGTTTTGAATTACCGAAGTATCGTGCAAGTCACCACCATATCGGAAGTGACATTCCAGGAAATTGAATGACCATTTTATGCCAGAAAGAATCTGACAATGCAAAGGCATAAATTTTTCTCACGACTCCAAGGTCAAGATGACATATACGTGTTCTTGGCCGACTTGCAGAATCTTAGTCATGCGTGTGAGTTCGGAAATTTGCGTGAGTCGCTAGTGAAGGACATATTAATTTTAAATATGAATATACGGCATCATGTGATTCGAGAGAAACTGCTGCAAGAAAAGTTAGTGTCAAGAAGAAATTTGGAGAGCGTTATTGCCAGTCAAGTTTTACTACAAGCAGTCTGACATTATCAAAAATTGCAATTCCCATAAAGATATCAACACGTGGTATTTACGACTTATAAGGGTACAGTGAAATTTGATTAGGTATGATGATTTTGTGTGCCAGTTCAAGTAAAGTGAGTTTCGACAAAATGGTAATTGTTTGACGTTGAAAATGTTACCTATATTAAAATATATTTTCAACGGAAAAAATAGTCTTGTATATTTATAATGGCTGTTAAAAGCCATTTGACCGTCTATAACTTTGCGCCAATTTCAGCTTTAATTTAGGAATTCCTTGTGTTTTCAATGAAAACCTTGAGTTACAAAAAGTCATCCCACAGAATGTAGTAATTTTGTGAGAACTTTCACATTGCTTTTTTTAAAGTAATAACTTAGATTCTTAGGAAAGGATTCAATTAATGATTACCAGAAGTCTTCATCTTTATAGATAAAGGACACCACTGAAGAAAATGATGGTTTTTACAAAATCTACAGCGATCAATAATACACAAGAGGGCACCTATTTCGCACTGGCAGCAGAATGCAAGTGACCTAAAAGACGGGTCACTAACCCACCCGAAGCAAACGGCATTTTAAGCAAGGCTCGCTAGAAAGGGCACATACAACACCACCGGTTGTATAGTTGAAAGCTACAAGACACTTTAAAGGTCCCAGCGGTACACAAATATGTAACAGTTTCATTGCGAAAGAAATACATGTTTCATATAATGCACACATACGACGCCTACATAAAAAATGTTGATGCTTCATAATTTTGCATAGCACATACATAATGCTTTTGAACTCAAAAGAAGTGTTCCGCTTTCCGAAGGAGAGGAAGTTTACGCTTTATTTCGAAATTGTCTGCATATTCTAATGATTAAAAGAAAAGTTCGGCGAAGGTGGTGTTAAAAAATATTAGAAAAAAGTATCCAAGCCAAAAGTATCCAAGCAAGTAACATGAAAGCGTGCACATAATAAGAACTGGAATATTGGGTTGATGAGGATTTTTCGGGAAAAAAGTTTTTGATTGCATTAAAAGAAATAAGATCGCGGAATGCTCATCTGGATTTCCCACTCCTTGATAGATGGTAACATGGGGACAAACACCAAAGAAAATGAAATGTCAAAGAAAGCAGTGACGTAGTTTCGTGATTTAGTTTCGGGGAGGAGAGGGAGGTAGTATAACCAGGGTGGGGAGGGGGGTTGAAAATTTGTGAGGGGCAAATTTTTGTCCAGGCAATTACGAGTGTAATTGCGACTGCGGTGTTACACCGATACTTAAAGCTTTTTAGTCTTGCAAACTGCTGAAAGATTACAAAACTCGAGAGTTTATTAAGCTTGAAAATGACGCATAGGTAAGTATTTGTCCAAAATAATTGTTAAAAGTGAGTAATAAATGAATTGAACATCATTTGTTTAAAAACAGTACAACTATCCCATTTAATGCCCTTTTTTTAAAACAAATTCAGAATTTTGGGTGAATCTGGACCCCATGGACTCCTATTTCTAGTATTTTTACGAGGGATATTAATTTTATTTATATATATAACTAGAGTTGCATCAAATGAACTCTTTATTAAAAATAAAGTATCTTCTTTTAGGGACCCTGGTTACATCACTGATATATAAAGGACCAAAATGAGTACTTACGGCACGCTTGGAATTCGTCCTCGCCCTTCTCGCAGTCCTTGAGGTAGTTGCACACCCAAAGCGACGGGATGCATTTTCCCTCCGGACATCGGAACATGCCCGACGGACATGTTGAGGCTGCGGTTGACGGTTCTGCAAGGAAGAGCAATGGAGGCATTTAGATTTTTTCTCACTTAATGGAGAAGAATATGGCGGGTAATTGAAAACCCTGAGATTGTAATGGATTCGACTCGAGCACATTGTGAAGAAAAACTCCGCAACATGTATTGAAAAAAAATAAAAATAAATACAAAAACGTCTAGTTTCAAATATACATACACATCAGAGAAAAATGTTGAGTTCTCATGACACGAGCCGTCAGGAGCAAAATTGGTGTAATTCAATTTTTTGCCTCAGTTTAGTTAGGTGCGCAGATGCATTCCTCTACCTGCATTCTGTTTCGTGCATCAGTGGTGAGAATCTACCTTCAGTGTTTTTTCTTTAGAAAGCAGCATTTAGGGTTTGTTTTTTTCTTTATTTCACTTCAAGCCTCATTTTCCAAAAAAGTAACAATTTTGATTTGCACCATTCTTGTTCTCAAGGGGTCATATACAGTACAAAGCCGCAAAAAAGATAGGGCAAGTTTCACTATTTGATAATTTATTCTAAGAGACGGCGTTCCTCAGCCCTGTAATAGATGGATATAAGAATAAAATGACCAAGTATGCCAGGCTTGAACATTAAATGAACAAAGGGTGAATGTGAGCTCAAATAAATTTGTGGCCACGGCCTCCAATGCTTAGTTCAGTTTTGAATGCGATCTTCAATAATCGGAAGATAGCCGTCAGGTTTTCAGAAAGCAGTAAAATACGAGTAAACGTATATTATCGGAAGGCGATTTTGACGGTAAAATTCAGACGAATTAGGTCGGAACAACACAATTTCAGCTCAGAACAACGTGATAGTCTCTATCTCAGACATAGCAACGATGCACGGAAGTAATCAGCACTAGTACTAAGGTATTAATCACGTTAGGCCCGAACAGATTGAATGCATGCGAACACGTCATTAATACGAGGCCAAATAGCGGCGCCAACTTGATTTACATACGCAATGCGGATCCTTGGTTGTTTTCAATTACATAATGGCCGGCCTGCGGTGATATACGAAAGGTAGGTATAATGTTATTTCGCGACGCCGCCGTCGCACTTCCGGACACTGAAATCAATCGAATGTCGATGTTTCCAGAGCGCGATGGAGAAGAGGTCACTCGGGTCACGTGCCTTTCTCAGTCGGAGAGTAAAACACAGCGAAAGGTTGGCTTCTTGGGAATTAAAACGCAAGGTGAGAAGCAAGGAGCGGATGGACACCTTCCGCTTTCTCTTAGCGAACTTGGCTGCGAAGGGCTCTAGAAGAGGGTCTAGAAGTGGAAGCATTTAATAATGTGCAAAGTTCGAACTTGTCCAACCTTTGGTTCTTTCAAAAATCTAAGCATTGGATAAAAAATCATGAAAAAGTAACAGTTTTCGGCTTATCTTTTTACAAAATATAGGATAAAATTAAATCGCGTAAGAAAAACATTAATTTTTAAAAATAATTAGGAAACATATGAATTACACATCGTTCCAATTCTGACGAGAGCTACTGTGCATCAGAATTTCCTCCTTTTTTAAATGTTATCTCTCTGTAGCTCAAAGTCATACAATTTTTTGCAAATATCTTGACGAGTAGTAGTTCAATTAGTGCCTGATATTTTGGTACCATGAGAAAAATGAGATATTTTCCTTCATAACGAGGCGAAATTCATTGAATTTTATGCGTAGTTATATCTCACTCAAATAACCTTAATGCCAGACACTTTTATTCACAAATTCACCCCAAGACACTACCGCATTTTTTATGTAAGATTCCTGATAAAAAACTTTATACAGTTATTGCATATGTGAAAAAGGAGGAAAAGGTGCTTATGCGTGTGAATGTATTTATTTTTATTGGGTGTGTGACATGCTCAAAAGTTATATTACAACACGGTATGTATGCCTCGTAGAAAATATAGTATAACTATCTTTTCTACTTCGGTTTGAGCAGGTATATCAAACGGGCCTAAGTCTATTTGTTTGAGTAAGGGGAAGATCAGTTGAGGAATTGATGATTCCGTGTAGTTTCATTTTTAAAAACTCGAGTCAACACTTTCGTGAGCCGAGGAAACTTTTTGCCACATCGCTACGATTCTGCTGATAGTATAATTCGGCCATAAAAGGATTACGCATCTTTGAGCGAATCAAAGAATTCGCTAATTAAGCCACAGAGTCAGGAAAAAAGGATTTCCTTCGTATCCAAAAAATTCAAACGAAGCAAAGCTTCCGATTAGCTCAATTCACGCTCGTAGCTTAAAAAAAGAAAAGGATTTTTTTGCATTCGATAGCGAAAAGAAAAATGCTGCAAATGAATTCCTCGACGATCTAAATGTTAAAGCACACGATGCCAGTCCAAGAGATACTAAAAATGTAGTTTTAGTGAGATTTTTCTTTGGTCATAATTGTGACATTATTGGGGCATAATTAGTGATGGAAAAATGTCGGTCAAAATCGATTTTTTGAGCAATCGATTTTTAATCGAAATGAAAAGCTCGATTTTTAAACAAAAATCGAAATTTGAACCAAAAGATCGATTAATCGAAAAAATCGACGGTTCTTTTTTGAAAAAAAATACAGTGGGTACAGAAACGTGTTTATTATTCATTCGAAAAACGCTCATAATACATATTTGAATAGTATAAAAATCCCTAAAAATGTACTTAGAATACATTCTTGAATTATTAGTAGTAAAAATTTACAAATGCTAGCACATTAAAGTTTGGGGATCACTGCTTAGAACCATTCGGCTTCACTAAATTTTTTAAGAAAGATCAACTGATTGAGATGCTTTCTTGATGATCTAGGGCGTGCTTTTCCAATTTCACCGGCCTTAGAGAAAAGTCATTCTCATGGCAAGGATGACGTTATCATACTCAGCTCTCTGATCGCGAAACGGTACGAAATGGTCAAGATCGAAGTTGAAAAATCGAGTTTGGATCGAAATTCGAAGATCATGGCTCGATCTCGATTTCCTCGATCTTTGACTATTAAAACTCGATTTTCGATTTTAATCGAATTCGATTTTTCCGTCACTAGGCATAATGGGCAATCTAACACCGAAGCAATCATTTTAACTGATGATTGGAGGGGATTGTAATAGATGATGTCGTACGGGATCGTACCTTATGATGGTGATGCAGCCGAAATCAGTAATCTTGGGGAAAAATAATATTGTGGAAAACGCAAAGTTGTGTTCTTTTAACGATGAAAATATTCCACAAAGTCCGATCTTTATCGTGTGATTATGAGTCCAAATGAATTGAATTTTAAGTGAAGTGATATTTCGCTCAACTACCTGAATTATTGGTCATACCATTTTGGGAGAGTTTTGAAATCAATGACACTCTCATGTACCAAAATCCTCAATTCCAATCCGCTAATATCTACCGAACCACCAACCCCAATCGACGGAAATCAATCTCAATAACGATTCAGATGGAAACTACGAGAGGGAACCACTTCTGAAAATTTCTAATGCACTTAGCACTTCTCTCCGAAGCCGAGAGAGCTTGGGGCTTTAAGAGCCACTGCGCTTAATCGTAAACTCCGTATTCTCCGAAGCGACAACCATCGCTGATTCGGATAAATGACTTGAAAGTTGAAGAAGGGACAAAAAGCCGGCGATCCAAGAATATCCCGAGGACCCACCGCCTAGATATATATACAATAGAATTGATTTCGCTAATATCGGAGAATCGGACGTCGACAACAAAAGGGGAAGCCCTCAGAGGCACGGACATTAATTCCAACTCCGATGTTTTTCCAGAAGATTGAATCCCTCTCACGGAAACCAAATGTAACGGCGAATGGAAGCACCCGCCGCCGCCGCTCTCAACCGCCACGGATTAAAAGTCGGATTCCAGCTTTTGGCAAATCAGCCCCCACGCGAAAAGTCAATACTGCACACCATCGCGCTGATTCTGGAGAATCCATCGCTTCCACATCGGAAATGTCTCGCTAAGAATGACTGATTAATAATGCCTGAGCGGTAAAGACGATTTTAGAGCAACTTAATGCGATGGGTAGAGCGCAAATGAATCATTTTGAAGACGATGAGTAAGTCAATGGATACATATATGTATAAATTAGTCACAATTCCAACTACCCGTAATATTTAGAGCTATTTATAATATTATTACACTTCACAATGCTAAGGCCCTTTCCTCATAATTTTAACAGAGAGATAAATTGTATTGACAGAGGTTTCGAAATCAAATGCTGTTTTTTCTATTTTAAGCGTCGATCAGGTCTTACTCGATAATTGAAATAAGATTGTTATTTTTATATAATCCATATGTTATCATACTAGTCATATCACCAGTCAGGTTGGAAAGATTATTATAGTTATTATCGATTAAATTTCATGTTGAATAAGACAATTAAGTACTTAAAATATGCTCCCCTGAAAAATTGACTACGTTGAGAAATAAACAAGCATAAGTTGAATACTTTAAATGACCCCCATTAAAAATTTTGGAACTGTATTTTTCATAAACACTTCAGGTACGCAGTGGCCTTATTTATTGCTGGCAATTTTAGGCACTTGTTTCTGTGATTGTTAGTATTTTGACGAAAACGAAAAACGGTGATGGCACAACAACAAATGCTTCGGCATTTTTTATTCTTTAAACCTTAATTTTTTTTCTTTCTTGGGCTAAAAGGCCATCCTACAATATATTCAGAGTTTTCAAATGCTTCGGATGATTTCTGTGGAAAGTTAATAGGGAATGAAAATAAGAGTTTTCCCAGTTTTGGCCAACTGGCTTTGACTGAAAACTTCGTAATTTAAGACGAGCGTGACTTCATGGAGCCAGAAGGCGTACTTGAAATACATGTTTTAAGTCACAGAACTTAGATAGAGTCAAAAAACTCATACTTTTCAGCGAGTTATTTAACGAACTATTTTGCATGGCCTTGGATTTCCCAAGGCGTAAAAAATATTTGCCTTTCTGGATAGTGAACAGAAAAGATTAAACGACAAGAATGCTGAAATAACAAGCGAAATCAAGTTACAAGTTTTATTAATCACAAAGAAAACCACAAATAAAAGAGTTCTGAGGGTCAAACAAGTGAAGGGAGCGTAATAAGAAACAAAAGACACGACATCTCAATATATCCAATCCATATCATTATTTGATGAGTATCATTGACCAGAACAAAATGATGAGAAGAATAGCAAAGATCGGGGTGTGCTTATTCTCCTTTCACGGGAACAAGAAAGACTTGAAGCGCGGTCTAGGGTTTCGAAGAAGGAACGAGGGAAGAAGACGAAGAGGGAGTGTGGAGGAAGAAGATGAAGAAGAGCGATAAAGGCGCCGATATAACCGGCACAAGTGGCAAAGGAGGGCGAGAAATGAGTCGTTCCCATGCGGGGCCCCCCCTGTGGGACGCCACGGGGAGGAATGGGAATTCAAGAGGGGAGCGATTTTTACCGTCTCGGAGAATTACCTGGACGATTTGATTGCTGATGTTGATGGAGAGGGATTGAGAGGAGAAGAGTAGTAGGGACCGGTGGTAATGGGAAGCGATGTGAAGGATGCGAAGGAAGAGGGGAAAGGCGAAGAAGGAAACGGGGAACAAGGAGGGGAACGAGAAAGGGAAAAAGGACTTCCGTTCCTGTGCGAAATGGTGTTTGGGATCGAGTTCGGGGGAAACTCGAGAAGGCGCAGGGGTGTTTTGAGTGTTCGAGAAAGCTGATCGACTTTTTCTCGTCTTTGGCGCTTTGATTTGAAAATCAGGCATTTTTGTTTGCATCCGGCTTCTTGGTGGGATAGCGTTAATCTCGAGTGAATTGAATTCATGACATTTCGCGTTGGTGCGAAATAATACTTTGTGATAGAAAAAAATACAGCACATCCATGATAATGAAGAGTGAGAAAGTTTTAAGCATCTTAAAAGCGAACCCTAACGATATATTTTAAAGTAATTAGATATCCCCAGAGGTAATGAGGGGCGAAGGGTCGCATAAGGCCGTAGTAGAGGGAAGGATGTTGGGAAAATGGGGAAGGGGAAGGAAGAGAAGGAAAGTTTGAAGAAGGGTAGGAAGTATGTTTGAGATGAAAAAAGAAGTACTAGAGGTAGACAGGCCAGGCAGGTGTAAAAATCCGGAGGATTGTCACTGATTTTCACTAAAACCTACCTTTAACCGGTAGATTACTTTGATAAATGAGAGATCCCCAACAGCCTAAAGTTGATTAAGCGGTCCAATGGAGCAAAACCGCGAGGATAAGTATACTTGTTTTTTGTACGTGATGGATAATTTCTTATCATGATGACTAAGCGTTATCGCGAACATTCATCAACAACCTTTTGTTCAAACTCAGGATGACAGACAAAATTTTTAAGCTAAATTTTCAACGAGAAGGAGTCAAAGCACTTAAGTAAATTGTTATTAATCTCAACTTCATCTCACATTAATGTGAGATGCTTTCGAGAACAACACTTCTGCTTAACACCATCTAGATTAGTTTGACATCTTCGAAAATAACGAATGAAAGCGATATTCTATTCGTATATCGCGGTGAAACTTCCCTACTATTCCCATCTTCAACGAAAGAGACCCTCACGACGAAGTATTCTTATCCGCCTGACATCCCCTGACGATTATTACTATTAGAGGAGATCAGCCGGTTAATTGCTAGGTTTAGATGGAAGAGGGTAAGTGCCCTCCAGATTTTTACAGGCGCAGGCTTGCACGATGCCATTCTTCAGCTCGGCACATGTCCTACCGCTCTTCATCGCGTCGACAAAGCCTGTTTCTCTCTATTCCCCTTCCCCGCTTGCCCAACATCCTCCCCTCTATCACGGTCTTCAGCATCCCTTCGGCCCTCATCACCTGTCCCAACCACCTACTCAGCCTCCTATTAATCTCCTCCAGAAGTTTCCTCTCCTCACCCACCATGTCAAGCACTTCCTCGTTAGTCTTCCTTTCTGTCCACCGCACTTTCTCCATTCTCCTCCACACCCACATATCAAACGCCTGCAGCCTATTCTAGTCGTCTTTTCTCAGACTCCGGATTTCTGCTCCATACAACAGTACAATGCGTGTTAAACTCATCGTCAGCCATATATTTAAATTTTTACTCACGGTCACGATTATTTGCTCCGAAATTCCCTGTCCGCGCGATTCAGCAGCAAGCAATGCAGTCTTTCATGATGTGCTGATGACAGAGGTTCTATCGAACTCACCTGAAAAAAACAACAACTTTTGCCTCATCTTCTTTCACTTTACATACGAGGGCAAGAGGCTTCTGGAGAAAAACATCCGGGTTTGAATGGATATGAAGTCTTCCCGAGCGTTTCACCGATTGGAAATCGTGTCGCCTGGTTCTTTTTTGCTTCCTCTTTCCCGCTTCCTTACCGTACAAAGCAGGAAAATATGAGCAATGAAAACGTTTTTTTCCAGCACGATTTAGGGAGTTGATTGTGTCGTGTGGGAACTCTTTTACTGATGAATTCAATGGCGATCGAGCGAAGCGGGAGTGGACTGAGGTTTCGCGTCGCGGACGTGCTTGAAGCTTTGAGTTCGACATACGAGGGCGAAGGAGGGGAATCTGAATGTCAGCGCCACCTGCTGTTCGCCTAGAGGCACTGCAGACAAATTGGCGCCGTCCTCCACGTGAAAGAAATATAAGAGAGGCGTCCTGCGACAAGAGGATACAATTACCGAATAAAAATTGAATACGACGGGTCTTAAACCTTGGAGTGAGAGAGTGGAATTGCATCCAATTTGAGTTTCGGCCCAATAGTTTGGGCACGAATGTTTTTCGGACACGCAGATTCGTGGCTTGCTCGAAATTCCCATCGAAATGTATGAAGCGCACCAACCCCTGGCCTCCGATCAAGTGTAATGCGCTCACTGAATCCATGAAAAATAAAACTATCGAGGAATAAACCCTGAATCACTGCATAATACTAAATAAGGACATGATTCGAACGAAATACACTGTCCACTTGCAACATTTACACGTATGTTCACAGTTTCTACAGCATTTGTGTGAGTCCACTATTCATGAACGTGAAGGAAAAATTCGCGTGAAAAAAAAAATTATTTAAGTGACCATTTTTGACTTGGGTCACAAAACAATTTACCCATTTTGATTATGAGTTACGAGTAATAATACGAAAGAGATACGTCTTTAAATCTCGTAAATTTCCAGCAATATGATTTAAATGCAAATTAGGATAATCCCTAGTAAAGGATGTAAATTATCAAAGTGAACATTCTAAGGAGTCAAATATTGATAGTGCAATCCTCTCACGTCCTCTATACTGCAGAGCTAAGTTTCTCCATCTTGTCCTAGTTGTAAGTGCATTGAGGACAGCGGGGCTAAACTTCGAGCTAAGAATTAAGCCAATTAGGCGCCAAAATGTCCTCTTCTTGGGGATAAATTCATCTTAAGGGGTTTCCGATATTTATCTTCCAACAAATGGCTTGAGACACTTATTAGAGCCGCCAGAGGAAGTCGGAGCGAATGGATCTTTTGAGACGAACGATTGACTTAAGTAATGCCATTGCTATGCCATATTTGTTTTGCTGCGGTTATAGTTCATTTACAAAAATGGTAAGATGAGTTTTTGCTTGCAATTGTCATTTTAATAAGATACATTTTTTAAATGTAAAGTTATTTTAATTAGGTAGGAAAAAAACGAACTGTATGACGATGCATTCTTTCCCACCTTATTTCATGAATGTGACTCATGGGTATGCGTGGATAAGCAGGTAAATGTTTTGACATGGATACTTAAGATGAAAACAAACGGTAAAAGCAGGAGGTAATGTACGAGAGCGGAAAGGAGTGGTATTATTTCGTTCAGTCGTGTTGAAAGAATGGATGGTTGTCAAACAATAAAACAGATACGATGGATGAGAGGAAATGGACAGAGAGAGAGGGAGAAAATATGACCGCAGCTGAGAAAATCGTGGGAGTGCGTTTCCATCGCGAGAGAGGAGAAATATTCTGAGCGAGAGGCACAAGAGTATGGATTAATAAAGGAACACAGGAAACACAAGTTTCATCATCAGAGCCGGATTTCCTGATCTTTCAAATTTTAGGCATTTTGACACCAGTCTAAATGGAAAGAGAGGGGAATTCGAGATTACGTACGTTACTGGTAACGTACGTAACTATTCTGTGCAGAGGCAGGAATTCAAATACAATTGGATATTTCGGAGGCTTTAAGCGTTGGGAAAAAGTTTGAGCGACACTCCTTACGATATGCCGGATGCCCAACACACGTGCTTAGCGAAGATCCAGAGGAAGCTGGGAAAACGACTAAAACTCACGTGGATCGAGAGATCAAGGACGAAGGACAAATGTGGGTTGGTCGGTGCCCTTATGCGCGTATTCAAACACAATATTCCCTCCCACTCCTCTCCACGACCGCATCTCATTCTATTGCATCTACACCCACCTCTCTAGTCGAATAAATACGATAAGAAAAAAATCAATCACCTTTCGACCTTCCATGCCCTTTCGCTGGAGTGCCCTTGAACCCATACATACTCGAGACCCAATTTGGAAAAGGCTGAAGAGGTTGCCTACGCTCTTCATCTTCGAATTTTTATTCCTCTGAAGATTGGAAGAGTGAAAGGAGAAAGAAACATTGGAAAAAATAAGGAGGAGACACTTTTCCATCGTGTCCAGTTTCGGAAATGAAAGCGAGCAGCTGGGCGAAGAGGAGATCGAGCAAGTACACTGTCGAGGATTGATCGCCAGCGTAAACACAACTTCAACCGACGGATTACGACCTTAGGCTATGATGCTATATCGAATTCGATCCCCACACAAATGTTTTTTCGTAACCTCCCAACTCATTGAAGGAATGCGTCAAAGATGGGACTGCAGGCACCGTTTCGATACTTTTACGAATAAATTCGAATATGGAAAATCGGACAATAACTAAAAGTTAAACCCTGAAGACCCACGTGGTTAGAAAGGACTCTCAACTATTCACGGGGATTTCAGCAAAGATACCCGATAAATACTTCATCACGCGTAATTATAAAACTGCAAATGCGCGACATTTGATTAACTTAATGATAGAGAATAAGTACATCAAGGTAAATAATCCTAACACCATAAGCCTGTTTCCAAGCAGTAGTTGATCAGGACTTTATGGTGCTCCAACTAAAAAGGTTATATCGAGTAATATCACGCCTTAATCCTTAGACAAGCACAAGACTCAAACGCGAGGCGGGATTCGAACCTGCGTCCTTTGTCGTTGACAGCCTGGTGCTTTACCAAAGTGTTCAGGGAAATACAGACCCTGTAGTGCTCCAATTTCCAAATCCAAAGTAGAACTCTCAAGTATGTATGGCATCACTCGGTGAGATTATTTGTATTTGAGGTTATATATCGAGCATTATCACGAAGGAGAAGTAGGTAGGGATCCACTCAGAGAAATAAATGCATTACATTCCCGTGGGATGAACGGTTCTTCATCTTCACAAACGCACGAACTGAGGTTACGAGCTGCCACAGGAGTCTTTTAAGCGTGGAAACTGAAAGATTCAAAGAGGGATGAGGTGGGAAATTGTGTGCACTTCTTAAAGTTGACATTCCCGCGCTGAGAGGAGGAATGAAAAACCTAGACTAGCAGCACCCTTTTGAATGTCGTCGACGTTCAGTACTTCGAAGCGACTCACGTCGAGAGACCCACGTATGTATGTACTATCATGGCACAAAGAACTCCCGAACTGACTTATCAAGTTGAAGTCCAAATCCTTTGAATAGTAAGCGAGAAGGGATTCGTAGGAGAAAAGAAGGAAATAAAAGAAGAGAGCTCTATGGGAGTCCCACCCCTTATAAGTCTGCCCTCTTGAGTTGTATGTTCCGGAGGAATGCGGAAAAAAACTTTCCCTCTCGGTGTGTGGGGAGGCTCCTCTGATGCCAACGGCAGACCAAGAAGACGAAGGGCACTAGCTCTCCGACTCTCTCATTTCTCCAACAGAGCGTGGCTTCCGAAATCTGCCGCGCCTTGAATCAGGCGAGCGAGTACAATGGGATCATGAAAAAACAACTACTTGTATTTAAAGTACACATTATTACAGGGCGTGAATTTTATCGAAATACATAATTATGTTGTACTGCGAAAATATATATGTTTTTTCCTAAATATTACGAGCGCCCTTTGCGGCGAGGAAACACTACAACATCAGGATCCCGGGGGATGACGTCACTGCACGGTATTGCTAACATATCGCATATGACGTATTTCCATGAGAGGTTCGGCTGTTTTTTTTAGTAATTTGATTAAGATATCGTTTGAATTTTCCTTGCGGAAGACAATAAGATAGTATTGTTCGATCGTTTCAGTTGATATTCATGTAGATCAGAGAAGCAATACCGTGTCGTCAAACCACCGAGATGCCGTTTTGCATAACGTGACTTCTCCAAATTTTTATTCACTTTTGACAGGCAATCACTAACGTCTGCTGTTGACGCATACGCATATTTTTTGTATATGTTTGAGTTCTTGAGGATATATTTTGTCGTGTACACTGCTCAGAAGTGAGAAATGAAGTTTATGCGTGTTCCCCATTCGTCCGATTGGGGACGTCTATTTGTGATGAACTACTAGACGCCTGTTCATGTATCACATAAATCATCTTTTGCGATATCGCCACATCAGTAGCTGTCCTGAATTGACACGGATTACGCGTGACCAGGCAACTTCACTATTCTCCGTTAAATATATATTTATCTGAGACGGCACAGTGTCTTCTATTCAACTCAAAATCGAAGTTTGGGTGTGTCTTTCTTTCTGATATTTATAGAATCCTAAGCTTGCTTTTCTAAATTAATAGCGCTCCAAATATTTGATAGAAATTTTATCACTGGACCTCGAGAGTCCATGAGAGCGTAAGAAAACAATAAAATTACCATTCAATAGGTACTACTGGCGATTATAGGCTACGACACTGTCCTCTGGGTGATAGTTAAAGCTGCATGATACAAGGAATCGCTCCACAGCTGCTATGCTGGTATGAAATTCACCGTATACATACTAGGAATGAGACTATAGTATTTTTGCGATAGTATTACTAATTAGTATAAGACACGACAAAAAAGACAACCATCGCAATAACAATTCATTGTGAAAAGAATGAACAAAGTGTCTAAATTTAATGAAAACATTTTTAATCTCTGTATTCTTCCTCGTTCGCCTTGGCCGAGATATCCCATGACCGCGTGAATTCGGATCTCGACAAAGTCGATAGATATCTCGATTCGTTGCCTCTTCGATATATATCTTCTATAATATCTCTGCTATTCCGCAAAAAAACACTGTGAGCAATGCTCTTCTTATGGAGATCACACAACAATAATCACGAAAATGGTGGATATCGGGTCGATGAGAAGACCCCTATCGAAGAGGCAAATACATCGACCCTGGGATCTCGAACGACTGATGCTCTCTCTTCCGTACATTATTCGCACTTCTGAGCTCTTGCGGATATGACTCAGTAAAGGAAACAACGCCAAGCTGCTGATTCTCAGTACTCTTAAACTTTGCCTCCAAGTCTATTCCATTCTCAAACTCAAACACCATTTTGTAGTGTTCAGAAAATAAAAACTGACTTCCTAATGTCCACTAGTTACTTTATAAAGCGCAGACGCGTAGAAACAAATGTTGAAATTTCTCTCGTTAAATAAGAGGATAGAATGAATAAGAACTAAGACGATGCAAGTTTCCACAGATAAAATTTTTAATCGACCCGGGTTTCGATGAACTGCATCAAAGTGCTTCAAGTATTTGAAAATTCCGTTCCACAAAGCTACGCTGGATAAGGTAGACTTTACTCCAAGCTAACGTTTATGAAACACATGGAATGACATTTCACTTCAAAGCTCCAACTAAGCCTATCCAACTAAGTCTCTAATGAGGTTCACTAGCATAGTTTCTCTCACTTAATACCTGTCTCATTGGTGCTGTTCCTCTATAAATATCTACCCATGTGAAGTAATATCACAACCCTTTTTCATTCGAGATACAAATCACGTAGAAGTGAGCGAGAGTTTAGAAACACGCATGACGCTGAATTACGAAGAGAGGAGCAGTTTTGATTTGATGGAATGCTTATCTTTTATTGGCAAAGTTCGGCACTTTGTATGTATAACATGCCCATATATCTTTTATTGTGCACTCAAGGAAACCCCTCGTCAAACCTTGAAGAACACTTGTACTACCGAAGCGCCATCTTCCCTTTATTGTTTATTGCCCGGGCGGCATTGCCGAATGATGACGTCGGGGGCATTTTCGTCATGAAAACGAGGTTAAACACTCGTCGAGTTGGACGAGAAACGCTTCTTGATGTGAGGAAACCGGCAAACTTTCTTCATTTGGTTCCCTTTTCCCTTACCCATGAGAACAGCGTCCGAAAATCCTTTCCTCGCTTCAAGTTGACGTTCCCAGATCCCTCTCACTCGCTTTACGGCCTACTTTGAATCTTAAGCTGCAAACAAATACCTACCTCTGATCCAAGATTTTTGTATGAAATACAACAGTTTCACAAAAAGTATCGCATTTACCGACCTATAAGACGCACTTTTTTCCCCTCGAAAATGCTTTCTAAAATTGATCGGCTTGTGTCTTAAGGGGCCGAGGGTGAAGCTATATTATTCATGCAACCAATTTGTTTTCCGTCATAGGTGCACGTATCTCTACTTTTACCGCCGGCTTCGTTGCGGCATCGATATAAAGGTGTGCTCTCCACCATTCATTTATTTCTGGAATACTACGACGAATAACTTTAATATAGAAGATATTTTTTCAATCGTTAACAATCCTATTTTCTTTCTATAAATTGTGAACATTAATGGATGTTGGTTATATTGTTTTTCAACCAAAAATCTAACCAAAAAAATCACAGTGAGATGACAATCGTTTCACTGCCACGAATTAATGAGACGTGCATACAAATAAGGACAATTTATTTCTTCTTACAGACAACCCAACTCAGTTGCATAAAAACAGTCGGGGAGACAAGTCACTATCGCCAGAAAGACAATGTAAACGGAGACTTTTCAGACTATGGGCGCGTTCCGAAATTCACTGCCAGTACTGCCTGTGAAGCAGTACCTACTGCCACTGCTGCAGTAGAATGTTATTTCGGAACGGTCGGCAGTAGTTTACTGCCCACAAGATATTCAACATGGTCTGATTGCGCGGCAATTATAAGTGATTTTCAATACGCTAATTCTCAATGTTAATCCAAATGACATTGCGAAAGAGAATTCTAATTAAATACTTATTTTTATTGCCTTGCTTTCATGCTACTTAATACCGATTTGTTACTTTCTCTAATGAGAATAAAATAAATTCGCGGCAGCTACTCGAACATGGAGAAAAAAACTCTGTTTAAGCAAAACAAATTCTCCGTGATAAACAACATTATCGAATTTAAAATACCTATGTATTTTTAATCTTATACTTAAAAAAAAGTCTTTGAACAAAGCCCTGATTTTATTCATAGCCAGCTGTACAAAGCATTTCCAAGAGTGACATCAAATACTGGGTAAAAAATATGGGTTATCGATGGTTGCATCGCATAATATTTTCACCAACAATTAGGTTCATGGAACAAATTTCGTTTCCCTACAGTTATTATACATGCCGGTGTGATAATTTACCGTTGTAAGAAGAGGCAGTATAACTACATGTACCACATTATCATGTAACTAAATTAATATTTAGTTATTTCACAAGTCGCTTTCATACGCGAATATATTTGCTTCTCTACTTGTATCACTTGTGATGCTCTTCACTCCTCCATAATTCAACTTTTTGAGAGAAGTTGGCTAAACTCAGTTAGTTTTACGTATGTAATTGTAAGGTTGACATGTAAATATTTACTTGGTGTCGTAAGTTACTTTGGTTTTATAAAATAAAAAATAAAAACATTATTGTTTAAGCATTAAACATGATATCGTATTTATTCTCTCTCACGATAAAACCAGTTAATTAATTAAGAATAAGACAAGTAATAACTAGAAATAACCAAGAATCTATGACAACTAACGCTTTTATTCTAGTGAAATATTCACAAGTACGATTAGCTAGTAATCCGTTAACTGTAAATACCTACACGCTTAAAAAATAATTTGAGGTAAAATGCGCTTTATACACTTCTCTATACTAATTAGGTGTTGTTAGCTAATTAAGTGCAAAGAGAATTTTCGCTCTCGCCGATATAAACATTGAAATGCGAAGCGGTTGCTCACAAATCTTCGAATTTTACTTATTTACCTTGTAGATTATTGGTACGGTTGATTCATTTCATGAAACGGTTGTCCATAAAATGAATCAAAGCGGGAGAAACGCGAATAAAAAAAATTCCTCTTGTAGATAATTATTTCCGACATTTGTTTGTCATGGTTTCCACAGCAACGGCTTTACTGCCGCTACTGCAGCCCAAGAGTAGCAGTAGTGGCAGGAAATTCTCAGTAGGAAATTTCATCAATTGACTAACGTCACTGGTCAATGTGTAGTACTACCAGTTGATTACGGAACGCATTGGCAGCTGCACTGGCAATGAATTTCGGAACGCGCCCTATATCGGCTGACTTTCCGCGTCCAATGTCACACACGCCTCGTAGTTGCTGTAGAGACAACTTCCTCTGCTGAGGGATATCTAGCCTATAGGTACTCGATATGCATGGTATGCAGTTTATCAATTCATTAGTTTTTTCCACGGTTATGTAACTACTAACCCAGGACCACCAAAATTAATTGGCTGGTTATTTTAGAAGAAAATCGACGGCTGAGGTAATTTGCTCCATTGAGAATTGGTGGGTAGGATGAGAACTAAGGATTATAAGGAGAGTGAAGGAAGGGTGGAGAGAAACCCGGTAGCGGCATTGGACTACTCTTAAAGAAGCGCAAGAAGGTGGGAAAAAGTAGAAAGAGAAAAAAAGGAATACCTTCAGCTTAACGCTCCATCTGGCGGACGGAGTGGGTAACTCGAAGAGCTCTTCACATAAGCGGGGATCGGGACCACATTGAAAAATCTCCACCGCTGCCGGGATTTAAACCCGAGACCTTGGAATTTAAGAAGTCAGTACCTACTCAAGCCACTATACAAAACCCTATCCCTAAAAATGTATAAAAGACATTTCTACCGCCTCCTACTGCTTTGAAACGGACTTCTTTCGCAAAAACGTAAACCTTCGGATGTATTCTATACCAAGTTACCAATACAACTGTAAACCCGTGTAACGTTTTGAACTGTAAATGCGTGTAAACCCGTGCTTACAAATACGCAACGACTATAACAAAACCACCGATGCTAACGATGGCGTGCGGTTAACGGCCAAATTTGGGGAAATGTCATTCTGTAAGCACCATGGCAGATGGTACAAGAACAGAAAATTGATGACGTTTGATTAGATGAGAGGGAAATCGATGACTACAGACTCGGCTAACGATCCAATGTCGGTAGTTTTGGTAGAGCGTCATCTTTACATCAAGCGTGACATCCCTCATTAGTTTAGTTTCGAATGGTAGGAGGAAAGAAACACTGCATTCATGAAGTGGTAGCGAGAATGACATCATTTACAAGACATATTAACATGCTAACGAAATTTACGGTCAGAATTTCGATCATGAATAGGAATAGCTGAAAATATAGTAAACATAAAACGGGGCGAACTTTTCAAGAAATTTATTTAGAGTAGGGAGACCATTATATATTTCCAAAAAGAGTAAGGTAATTAAAATATGAAAAGATGAAATAATAGTTAGAGAAATATAATTAGGAAGAAGTAGGTAATTGACACCTCAGAAAATGCATTTCATTCGTCATGAATTGAAAGAGAAATCGAAAATAAATTTATTCGAGTAGGTCTCACACGCCAAATACGATGTCATACCGGTATTTCTTTAAAAATCATACGGTCCCGCAACAAATTATCCAGGTTTATTCAAGCTGAAATTTAAAAGAGCACAAAGAATATGAGACAATTTTTTTTAGAAAAAAGGCTTAAAATTTTCATCCAAGACTTGCTGATAAAAATAATCAGCATTAAAATAAGAGTATTAATTGAAAAAACTTTTACTTTGATTAATTGCTTAAACTGGTATACTACTTACAATAAATAAAAGTTTAAGGCAGTTAGTCCATCTATTATTTAATTTTCGCACCCTCTGGCTATGCATTCATTTATGAGATGGAGAGTGCCGGTGAAAGCCATTCGTATGATGTAAATATGATAAATGTATACATTGACCACGTATAAATAACATCTTCTTTTAACTTATTGAGTTTTGGGAAATCAAAATACATAAAAGAATAAATAAAAGAATAAATAAAAGAATTAAATAAAAGAATTATATAAAAGAATAAATAAAAGAAATAAAAGAATAAATAAAAGAATAAATAAAAGAATTAAATAAAAGAATTAAATAAAAGAATAAATAAAAGAATAAATAAAATAATTAAATAAAAGAATTATATAAAAGAATAAATAAAAGAAATAAAAGAATAAATAAAAGAATAAATAAAAGAATTAAATAAAAGAATTAAATAAAAGAATAAATAAAAGAATAAATAAAAGAATTAAATAAAAGAATAAATAAAAGAATAAATAAAAGAATAAATAAAAGAATAAATAAAAGAATTAAATAAAAGAATAAATAAAATAATTTAATAAAAGAATAAATAAAAGAATTAAATAAAAGAATAAATAAAAGAATAAATAAAATAATAAATAAAAGAATTTATTAAAGAATTTATTTGACCAAAACTTTAATAAGTTAAAAGAAGAGGATATAAATATGGTCAAGATGATATTTGTTCCAGCCGAAAAATACATATTCAGCTTTGAGAGATTATGCGGCACAGCCAACCACGTCGCGTCGGCGTGCTAGAGCCAAAAGAAACTCCCGGAGTCCACTCTCGTGATTCCATTTCAAACGAATCTCCGCTTTGAGAGGGAAACTGTCGGAAAGGAGTCATTCAGGTCCTAATTCGCGTAATTCCCCCGCCGCAGAGGGGTCCGCATTTGCATCGAGTTGGATGGAAGGCTGCGCGGATTGGATCGAAAAGAAAAATAAAATCTCTCATCTCTCGCAGGGGGAAATGAGAGGGTGGCGATTCGACAAAAAGGGATGTGGAGAGAAACAGGTCGATTGGAGGCAAAAATATATAAAGGGAGCACGCGTATAGTAGTTAAGGGTTCCGAAATGAAAGGACGGGGATGAGGGGCAATCCACGAACCCTTGGTCGCCCAATGTAACTGCAAGGGGAGCGAAGGCGAAAGAGAGTTTGAATTGGGGTCGGCTACAGACGCGTGAGGCTTGCTTGCGAATGAAGACGGGGTTAGTGGGAGTGGGTTTGAGCCACATTGAAATTTGAACATCGGATTAGCATATATAGATATATCTAAACGACGTCGATACATCGAGATTCCCTTTCTTCTCCCGATTCATTTCACCTTTCCATCCTTTTTTCATGGCCTAACACGTCCTAGTGGGCGGCGGATGGCAGGGCACAACATCAGACGTAGAAGTGCAATAAATTTGTGCATGGACCGCGGGATATTATATTGACCCCTAGTTAGAAGTGATGGAAGCGGCAAAATAAGAAATATCCTTCCTGGAGCAGAAACGTGGACCTTGAGAAAGGAAGACGAAAATAGGCTGAAGGCTTTTGAGATGTGGGTGTGGAGGAGGATGGAGAAGGTGCGTTGGACGGAAATGAAGACAAATGAGGAAGTACTTGACATAGTGGGCGAGGAGAGGAAACTTATAGATGAGATTAGGGTAAGACAGGGTAGGTGTCTGGAAGGGGTAATGAGGGGCGATGGTTTGCTGAAGGCCGTGATAGAGGGAAGGATGTTGGGTAAGCGGGGAGGGGGAAGGAAGAGAATCGGTTTTATGGACGGGATGAAGAAAGGTAGGACTTATGCTGAGATGAAGAAAGAAATACTGGAAGTAGAAAGGGCACGGCACGTGTAAGAGTTTGTTGGATATTCTCTGACTTTCATCACAACCTACCTCTGACCGGTAGATTACTGTAATGAATGAATACGTACACAAATTCCTTTTTTCCACGCACGACTTGCGACTATGACCAAATGAATCAACACTACAACACTAAGAAACTCCGTAAACGCGGTTGGAGCAATTTTTGCCCATGTACAGATTCGCATGAAGCCTCGCATTTGTTTTCTCATTAGTAATATTTATAGATTTAAGTGAAAAAACTTTCACCATACCGATTAGAATTTTTTTGGCAATTGAACGCTATTTTAACAAGTAGTCTTTTGGCACATTACATATATTTCGAAATAATTCGATTGCATACGTACAGTTTTATTTTAAACGCGAAATACTACATATCTTATTATTTGTAACTGTTGTTAACAATTATCAAGGTGTCACGCCAAGTTCAAGATTCAGAGAAACACATTTCAATTGGATTTCGTCCCAAATTCTAATACGGCGCTGAAAACTGTCGTCACAACATGATTTTATTAAGGAAAAATTAAAAAATATAATTTTTATGTAATTTCCATTACTGCCTGTACTATTAAAAGAAAATAATCATTAAAATGTGCACTCAATGACCCACTATTAACGCTATTAACGCTACCTTAAGATGCAATTAACTCCCGTCTTCTCCACCTTCCTGTTCATTCTCCTGCTCCCTCGCCTTTTCACAGCTAGTGTCATAAACACACACATATTCATCCCATTCCTCGCCGGTGTCTCGCACTGTCGATATGCGTAACCATCACTTTTGGCTAATAGAGTATTTGCGTAAGTGAGGTATTTTGTTGAAATTTATTTTAGCGAGTAGTGTTTGGTTTCGAAATGCCACGTACGAAATACCAAGGTATAATTCCAACTAATTAATTTAATAAATAGCTTTTAATATGCATTGTTTTAGCATCGAAATTGCCTAGGTCTAAACGCCCAATCATTAGTTCTTCGTAGTGTGACGTCATCTCCCATATTAGCAGAAGCGAAATAGCCTAGCTGTGCGTTGAGAGTGAAATAGTATTTGCCTTTTCGAAGTTATTTCGATATTTGCTAATTAATAGTTAAAGTTTCGTCCGCACGCTAAGACTACACAGTCACACAATCTCCAAATCAACAAATGGTCGACTATGGGAGATGATGTGAGTCTACAAAACATGGCGGACCAGTGTTGCGGCGCAATAATAATTTATTAGATTTTATTAGCGAATAAAAAATTAACGAAAAGCCTCTCGAGCGTCAGAATGAAAATTTAGTGTCTGAAGTATCGATAAATTTTTTAGATGTCACTTCTCAAAAGTGTGCAAATACTCTTTTGGACACTTGGCAATACGCATTCGACCATATGTGGCTAAAAGGGTTTACAGGAATGGTTCATTGGCCGGGAGGGGGGAGCGGGGAAGAAGTGGTAGGGAAATGAGCTTAAGGAGGTTCCGCCGAGACTGTGAGAGTCAAAACAAATTCTAAATTCCACATTTTTTGTATTCTGTCCAAATAAATCCTGCTGTCACTGATGCAATGCGTTACCTATAGAAACCCAAAAGTAAGGTACAACATATGCAGATTATACCACGAATGTATTTTAAATTAGCACTTTTTTCCAGTCATAGGAGCCGACTGCAGCGTCATTTCCTACGAATTACCGCATTTTGACTTCAATTACGGTATTAATTCTTCAATAGTTAGAAAAACAAGGTGGTAAGATGCCTGTATTTTATTTTTATTCAATTTCTCTGGATTATTTCCTTCTTAGAGACAGTTTTCCACTAAAATGGAATTTGTATTTTATGGAAAAATACTATTTTTCCCCGTCTCTCTCTCATCCCCCCAATGAACACAATGTAATTTCAAGTTCAATTATAGAATAAAATAGCGTGTAAAGGTATTATTTTGTTGTTCATATCAGATAGAGGACAAATTTTTCTACAAGTAGACAGAATATGAATATAATGACATTTAAGTCATTTTACGGTGGAACCACCTTAAGGAAGAGTTACGAAGACGCGGAGACGCTAAAGGCGGGATTACGATTGACGCTTTTTGACGTGGCGGAGACGGACTGTGACGTTCGCGAAGCTTGGTGATAGTGATGCAGTGGTACTAATTACGATGGCCGAACGTTGACGGGGTCGTCAACGGACAACGAGCAAACCTTTTCAAGGTCTAACTTTTCCGATACGCTACGCCAACGACCGCCAATCAGAGGAGAGCATTTTTTCTCAACATTTACCAAATTACATTCCCGGATTGTCCATATTACTATTTAACTTTAAAACGAAACATAATTAACCTCTTCTTGAAGCATTATTTGACGGTACTGTTAGCGGATTCTTTATATTTTGTTCTTAAAATATGAAAGTAAACAGTCACTTCGCAACCGTTCACAACTCTGTTTGCAAAAACTGTTAACGATTGGCGCTGATACTGACGTCAATCCGCAATACACTCCTCCTTCACGACGGAAAACTGGCCGCCTACGTCCGTTAACGTCACGTCAGGAAACGTCGATCGTAATCCCGCCCTAAAGATACACCAGTGTGTTTCCGCTCGCTTTTCCACACCTGGCGGGGAAGGCATGTGTGTTTCTCCCTCTCGCCCACGTGTTTGCAAACGCTGAAGAGTTTTGGTTGTTCAGGGGGGGGGGGGGAGGAGGGAGGACTCGGGGGAATGGAAGTCGGGACGATGTTCAGGGATGCGAGGGACTCCACAAACACACACACGCAGAATCAAAGCTTTACAGACGCACGCACACATGACGACGGAGAAGTTTGAGGGAAGGTGGGGGGGGGGGGGGTAAGATGGGGGGAGGGGGGTAAGATGGCGGTGGCAGGGAGGTGGCAGGTGATAGTGGCAGGGGAGGGAACGTGGGAGTTAGAAGAGTCAGGGAGGAAGGTGGAAAACACGAGCATCTAGATACTGCGACGAGTTCGTGTGAAGCGATTTACGACATAGGTATGTATAATTATTATAATATACATATGCGGATTAATCTTTGGGACTACACATCAGCTTAAACGATAACTTCAAATTCCCGTGGTATTTTGCTATTAAAAATGGCGGATCAGCCAGTTTGTCTGTATTTAAAGGGCTCCAGTGACTACATATGTACGTAAAATTACACACGGACTTTTTTCATCTAGAAGTTCAACCGGAAAAGGCCAGGATTCATTAGCAGGCTCGCCGGGACAGGCTTGCAGGATTGATGAAAGGGACCTCATCCTTTTTTATTTCCGGAGAAGCCTCGGGGGTGAGGGTATTCTCTCAAGTCGGTAATAGAGTGTAAGGGTCCCCGCCATCCTTACGGATATCCTAGTTTCAGGGACGGCTGCGGGGGCGATTCTGAATGCGACGCTGCGTCCTTAGACGCTCATCAGAGACGCCGGTCTCAAAAGTCTAATTTAGCGAGAATGCGTCAATAGCGCCGGCGTGATTAAAATTGGAAGACATGGTCGATGGTGTCTAGAGAAAGGATGCGAAGGATTTTAAATCCAGCAGCTGAGCCTATCTGGATATGGTGAAGGACGAAAGGAAATTAGAATCGGAGATTGGGAAGCGGAGAGCACGTGTAGAGAGGTGTGTGGCTCGGAAACTTGGTCATTACGGGAAGAGGGAATAAAGGATATAAGAGATGGAGATTCAGAGACGGCGGAAAAAGTGTTGAGTGGTGCGCGGATCGGAAACTTAGTCATTCCAGAAAGAGGATATGCGTGAATAGGAGGCATTTGAAGATGTGGGTTTGGAGAGGGAGAGAACGGGGAGGGGGAGCCGGGTAGGGAGGAAGACAAACGAGGAAGTGTTGGATATGGTGGGAGAGGAAAGGCGAATATTCAGAGGAGTCAGAAAAAAGTGGAAGGAAGCCGGAAGTGAGGATACGTTGAAGAGGGTGTTATAGAGGAGAACGGTTGGCAATTGCGGAAGAGTAAGGAAGAATGTGGGAATTTTGGACGACACAAACAGAGACAGAAGAAAGGAGAGCTATGAGATACATGATTACAAGCAGCAGTTTAATATCTTGAAAATCAATAGTATAAAACATGTTATCTCTAGGTTGCGGATAACTTTAAGCTCGCTTGCTCAGTGATCAAACCAAATATTGGTGAGGAAAGACCTCTCCAAGGCCAAACGCGTGCGTGAATCTCAAACATTCAGAGTTGGGGGCAAGCTCCTTTCCCTGAGCGGATTGCGGTTTTCACCAAAGTTCTGGCATCCTAACTAAGCATAAGCATTACGCCACATTGACTTCCGGGTTATATACGAAAAACGGACACTTTCAAGGACCAGATGTTTACGTTGAGGAAGGAGAAATGCGAGGCAAGCAAAAACGCTTCACGCAATGATGAAAATGTACAAGAAAATTGCAGAATAATTATCTTCTGTCACGGGTGTCTCGACAAACATGCTTACTGAGGCTTTTTCGCGCAGTAGCACATCATGGGCTACATCAAGACCCATTCAATTTGTACTCATCACAGTCGGAGTAATTGTTTTTGGTTGACAGAACCTATCATAAAGACTGTTTTTCAGTTGAATGATGAGTTAAATTCAGAGATGTTCCGTTAAAGTTGAAAAGCCGACAAAAAACCCTTCACAATTTATTAATAGACTTGGGGTTGGTGATGACAGCTACTCATTAAAATATGAGGCATTTCACTTTTATGAATAAAAAATAGGATAAAATTAAATTTTGAACACAGCATAGGTAAAAAAAACTTGGCAATATACTTCCACACTTCAGATACATGTGAAGTGCACTTTCCAGTACAATAATTAACTAAAAGTAGATCGGCTCTTCGGAGAAGTTCTAACGTAGCTTATTCGGCCGGAGAACAAAAGAACAATACAACACAAGGCATTTCATTCGAAGCAATACCTTCCAGTTTGAAGTTGGCGGCCGGGCTCGGGACATGCCTTTTATTACTGTCATTTAGATTTCTTCCAGTAAGGGTAAGTTTTCGATGGATAGCGATAGCTAAACCCATGTTACAATTTCTATATTTACAACAATCCCTCAAACGATCTCTTTCCGGCGTACAGCATCCTCTTCTCTCTCTCTTCATCACATTCACTATGTCTATATTACTTTTCCATCTTTCCCAGCATCCTCATGAAATCATTATTTCAGTGTAAACTCTACATCCCATGCTGATAAATCATTTTACTTAATATTTAACAATCCTGAAAATACCTCCGGAAAAATTCTCGCCTTCCTTTCCCACCCCCACTGTCAGCAGCCTTATCCTTATCGAATGATAATGTTTTAACGAAGATTCCACAAAAAATGCGTATTCCTGAAGTAAATAAAATAATTTTCAATGTATATTAGATACGCTGAAGTACATTAGAAGACAATGTGCGAATATCATAGTAGCAAAAGGTATTACGAGGAAAATCTTCCGTGCAAAAGAAGCGTTCAGCGATAGGACGTTGATGACATGGTCCTTGGTTAAGAATATAAAAAAGATGCTGGTGAAGAGTTTGATACGAAGTGTGAGGCAGAAACGTGGATACTGGGAAAGAAAGATGAGAATACGCTCTCGATATGTGGATGGAAGGAGGATAATGATAATAATCTTTATTTTCTCTGGGACAACTCTGTCCCGTCCCGGAAGGATAGAGAAGGCGCGGTGGGCGGAAAGGAAGACAAGCGTGGAGTTTCTCGGAATGGTGGTTGAGGAGAGGAAACTTCTAGATGAGATTAAGAGGAGGCAGAGTAGGTGGATGGAAAAGGTCATGAGAGGCATGTTATCTATGTTGCATAAGGCCGTAGAAGAGGGGAGGATGTTGGGCAAGCGGGGAAGGAGAAAAAAGAGAAAAGGTTTTATGGACGGGATGGAGAAAGGTAGGATGTACGCTAAGATGAATAAAAATACAATGTAGGTAAACAAGGGGCCTACACTTGTAAAAATCCAAGGGATTTTTACTGATTTCAATTTAAATCTACACGTACCGGTAGGCAAATTAATAGTAATAAAACGCTTATAAGTAATTACCCCAGTTGGGTGCAGACTGGCTCTTTTACAAACCGTGATGTTCTTACTGCAGCTGCTTTTATTTTGAGTTGTAAATTCCCCGCAAGGTCTTAAAGCGTGACAGGCACGCTGTAAGGAGACGCAATCTCTCGTGATTCCCCAAGTAGCGAAACATTGATGCGTGGAGTGTAGGAAGGAGCCTTCACTACACTACCTTGTAGCTCTACTCGGCTCACTCGGCTTGCGCATGCGTCGTTATGTTTAATTTAATGCTTCATATTACGGTTCCCTCGAGGTGGTTCATCTGTAAAATGACGCGATGGTCATTTCATTCTCATTCTGGCTACTGCTATTCTTATTCAGGCTAACGTGTTTTTATTGGTTTGAAATGAACGACATAAATCTACAATTTGAAGCTATGTTTTTTTTCGCAAACTAAACTTGATTTACAGTGTTAAATACGGGAATGGATGAAACATGGAGAGATTAAGAATTTTTATATCGCATATAAATGGAACTTTCGCGAACACTGAACATTGATTGTAGCAAATCAAATTGACGCAAAGCAAATTGTCGCAAAGCAAATTATCGCAAAGCAAATTGTCGCGAGGTATTGAAATGATAATCAATTTTAGACACCTGACCATAATATCTTCTGAGTTATCATTAAATAATTGCAATAATTGGAGTGAAAACTCGTTAATTCAAAATAAATGTGATGCAGTTGGCCCCTGGCACACTTGCCTTTTTTTTTGAACCGCTTTTGTAGAACTTTCCAGGGAAGAGTTTTAAAGATTATTCCGAGAATATATGCAAAAGTCAAAGTCATCAGAAAATCTGCATTTATATCAATAAAATCAGAACCTATTTTCAAAAATAACTTCGTGATATTTGGGGAGATTTGGCACAACATCAAGAAACATGGCCACCTTCAAGCATCACTAACTGCGACGCCACGTTTAATCACTCTCATTTCGCGAGTGTAAATATCCAGAAGAGGCTGCGAATACGCGGTAGAACGGAGAGCGATGAATAAGCATGAAAATCGGACATTTGCAAATCCCATTAGAAAGATTAATAAAGAGACTGGTATATATAAGTATATATGACTATAGTTCGCGTATTCATGCCCTCCGTCGAGGACGAACGTTCTATGACGGATGATGAACATTAATCATATTCATACGATTACGGAGAGTGCGAAATACTCGCTGCTATGCATAGGCATAGATCCAATTCCACAACTGCTTAGCCAAGTTTCTTTCCCAGAACCGTTGGCATTTGATGCACATACTAAAGGAAACTATATTTAAGATTCCGACAATTATTTAAAACCTGAATTCCAAATTGGTTACAGAGCAAAAGAAAGTAATAGTAACATAAGAATCATTAACTTTAAATTAGTTCAAAATCGACTACAATTGGTAAGCAAATTTGAAAATCTAATGTCAGAGAAAATGGAAGACTGAACATTATCAATATCGCAAATAAAGACTTGGAAATGTATCACGATGTGAAAAAGAAGTACAAGCCGTGAGCATGAACGCCATGTTCTTAAAGATTACTCATAATAGGCGGATCGTGCCACAAGTATGAGCAATAATTGATTTCGGAGTATACTTTTGAAATGGAACGTGAAGGGTGAGATAGAGGTGAGGATGTGGAGTAAGCGGGGAAGGGGAAGAAGGATAGACGGGACGAAAAGAGAGGAAAAGGACGTATGCGCTGAAATGAAGAAAGAAATCGTCTAAGGGAGAACTGGCGCCTGTTACCAATCTAAGAGATTCTTACTCTCTCTCCGTTTTAAACTACCGTAAACGACGCATAGCCCTAATAAATAAATAAACACTAATGAGTCACAGGGTTAATGAAGCAAGAAGTTATATTTTATTCAGAATGAATTGACATAAGGACGAAGAAGGAGCGGACTTAATGACAGCACATTAAAAGACAGCGTCGGAAGTCGTTTAACAAGATATGAAAAAAAACAAATTCTGTCAACAGTTTTGTTGATTTTCGTTCCCGGAAGTCCTCGAAATTTCCTTTTCTCTCTCTTTCTCTCTCTCTCTTAATTTAAAAAAGACAGCTTCAAGAGCTTTTGAAAACTTATCATTAAGGGAAAGAAATCGTCGTCTACTACCATCAATTCTTCTTCCCCTTTCACACGTCATAATTAAGTTGCGGGGAGAGAGATTGCCACGAGCTTTTGAAAGATTCGAGAGAGAGGATTCAAAGGATGCAAAAGGACCAGTCCAGCGAGGTCGGCACGGGGCATAGGGGGAGTGAAGGAGTGAGAGATGTGATGATGATGATGATGGGGGGAAATTCGCAAACATCGTGCCAGCTTAAAACGCGGGTTTTCATAGGAGGGAGGGAGGGAGGCTTAGAGGGGGGGATGAATATTTCAACGGGCGATGCATAATTCAGTCCTGATTCAATTTAAGTCGCGAAAGAAGAGGGTGGTTTGGAGGAAGAGGTGGTTGTGACGGTGATGGGGGTGGAAAGAGAGGAGGGGTACGTACCCCCCCTGGTGGTGGGATTTTGAAGTGCAAATGGGGTGAGGTAAGGGTATGATGAGAGCGGAATGAGGGGGAAGGGGGAGAGAAACACACAGCAAACACGTAATATTAACCCTTCTAAAAAGGCATAAACATCGAGGCAGTAACGACATATCGAAGCTACGATAATTATCGGATACATAAACTAATACATGTGAGGATATTATCGACAGTGTAGTCACGTGGACTATACTGTCCATGTCGCAATAAAAAAACAATGCCCTTTCAAATGATAATTACAGAGAGAGCCTAGATTCGTATCGTCAATACCGTACATGGAAGATTATTACTGTAGACAATTGCAAGTAAACAATCAAATCGGCAATTGCATCCATGACGAAATTCGGAATTTGTGATGATAACCATCGTTACACGATATCATCCACCCACACGAAATCATCATCATTCGAATTCCGTCAATAATGGACGGTAATACGACTGCCCCTGCCTATAATTATTATCGCTGATGTTCTATACCATACCGTCAGACTGACGACAATTAATGTAATGTCGACGGCGTAGTCTTCATCGAAATATCGCTGACAATTATTGAATATTCAATCGATTGCAAAGTTATCGGTCATAGTGCAAACTCGGCGACAATTATCGGTTCTCAAAAAATCTGTTCCTTCCACATACCCGTAAATACCAGGTTAACAATATAAACTTATCTAATCGCCTTCGATTCATCACTAGATCACGCAGCAATAAGGGGAGCATTTTCTGAGCAGCCGTGGCTCGCAGACGCAGGTAGCCGCGGCGGCGGCATTGGCGGGGCCACGATTGAGGGAATGTCCCGATAATCCCTCGCCTCTCGACTGAACCTCCTCCCGAGTTCCCCCTTAAGTTGAAAAAATATTAAGCTCAGAAAAAAAAGGTTTTACCCTTCCATTCATTCGTTCCATTTCCCTTCATACACGTGCACTCTCGCGTTTGGACGGTACCGCGGCAATTAAGTAGTCCCCCTTTAACGGAAAAATAAAAGAAGAAAAATTATTCACAAAAAATAAACGCCTGGGAGTGAAAGAAGTAAAAAAAGAGAGGTTTAAAACCCCCTCTTGCGAGCTTCGGAGAAATCACTCGAGCTTCTCTTTAAAATTCATCGCAGCCGCCGCCGCTCGGAACAGCCACGCGCCCATTGGGAGGATTGGGGGTAAAAAACGCGGGAAAACGAGTGAGCATCGTTATCCGGCCGTGGAGAATAAAATTGGCCGGAATCGAATGCGGCGATGCTGGCTGGAGGCGGAATAGTATGTATGTAGTACCTTCCTAGGGAACCGGTTAGAAAATCGGCTTTTGGCGAGGGACTAGAGGAAAAAAATATCTTTTCCGTTTCAAGGAGTGGCCTGAAGTAATACGCTTGCGGCGGAGGATAGCACGCCAAACGAACGCATCCACCGCGAAAACTCGCAAAACGTATGAAAATGGCATATGGCACATACATCATTAGGATGCCAACGTACCTAAACCTAACGATGCACGTGAGCGAATGCATTGGAGCGTCATTATTTGACTCCATAGTTTGCGAAAGTGGCATTTTTTTTTAAAGGTGCTGCGACGGTTGAAGTCTTCACGTATCGTAAACTCTATCGAGGGAATTTCTTGATGTGACGACACAAAATAGAGTGGTGACATTACTGGAGTGCACTCTCGAAGTTAAACCTTTGAAACGAGCTAAAAAAGAGTCATACCTATTATAAGTTTTGTAACATCTTGAAATCGATTGCTATAAACAGTAATAGATTTAAATGCGTCTAATTTTTCATACAATAATTGGAAATTGCAGATGCAACCGTCCTCGTTGTACCTGATTCAACGAACTCCAATTTAAATTTTAAATGAAGGAGACCAAAAAAATACTGTAATCCATTCATCTCTTTAGTTTACGTATTGAACCTTCGCTCATAGTGACCAACATTTCATGAATTACGGTTAATTAATTTGATGAGGTGAGCTAAAATTATTAATGAAACTGCGATCAATGCAGCTGTGTTCATATTTCGATGGGTTTGTAACAGAGATTTAGCATTTTTTTGCGCGTGGAATTATTACTAAATAATTATTACCTACCTCCCCGATTAATTTCTACGGGCGATCACGGCCAGCTTCTTCACAAAAATACTTCAAGTCAACTTATCCGCCTAAGGCCACAGGGGTTTCTACACAACTTTTCGATTCAGAATCGAAAAATCGACTCCGTTACCAACGGATACGATTTTGTTAATTCGGGCGGACGCAGAGGAAAATAATTTGCAGAAATGTTACACATTAGCTCTCCGTTCGACTATGACGTAGATTACAGTCATTAACGTTTACACGTTCGGTCCGAGAGTTCCATAATAATCACTTGAAATCACAGAGTTAAAGTTAGTTTACAGTAAAACTGCAAGGAAAGTATATGAAGAAACTTGACAAACGAGAGGTGGTGGGTTGAGAACTGTGGTGTAGGACATAAAATGAGGCAAATGTATTCAAAGGGGATTTGACGATTATTTACGATTAAGAGCATGCGCTCGTCCGGATCCATGACATTAGATCACGCGACAACAGATCACGCGACAACAGATCACGAAGACAATAGATCACGACGACAACAGTTCACGCGACACTAAATCACGATTTAAATGGGAAAATTAATTTGTAATATATTTTCCTTCAATATTTTGCGGATATTTTGCCGCAGATGTGTAATTGGGAGGGGGGGCGCTGCGGAGTCGTTCCGAATGTAGAGAGAGATAACATTACTGGCATACCTGATGACAGCGCTACCAAGCGGGGAAACGCACGAACTCCTTGAGACTGGAGGGACGGGTAACCTTCAAGGCTACCTGGGGAGGAGGTTATTTGGCGGATAGTTACGTTTCTTTTTTCACGAATACCCTTTGGAACCAACCCACCCCAATGGTGATTGTTTTGCGTAAAACTACAGCGAGTTGCCCAACCAAATAACCCTAAATGATAATAAAGTGTGTGTGTGATTTGTATCATGCTATTAGGAATTATAACAGTGAAATATATCTGATGAAGTGAAACCCGTGTTATAAGGTTTATTCTATCTTTCACTTATTTAAATACAGCGTTTTTTGTATATCGTGATCTATTGTCGTCGTGATCTGTTGTCGTCGTGATCTATTGTCTTCGTGATCTGTTCTTTGTGATCTGTTGTCGCGTGATCTGTTGTCGCGTGATCTGTGTTCGGCGTGATCTGTTGTCGTCGTGATCTTCTTTCGGGGTACCGTTCGTCCTCCTGCAGCTTATACTATCGGGGCGTCGCTGAGGGAGAATGGCAAGCGAGAGGGCTGCCTTGACAAGGGCGAGTGTTGGGTTTGTGTTGGGCGTGCGTGGGCCAGGCTTCTTCGCCGACGACCCATCGCGATCAAACGTTTGGACAGACAAGCAAACACGAGACACGAATGAACGTACGGTAGAGCAAAATGGCTGCCCGGGACGCGTGGGTGGAGAGCCCTTCAACGGGAAAAGAGCAATGGACTGTCACACACGCGATGAGGAGAATATTGCGAGATCAAAAGAAGTGAGTGAGTATGAACTGAAAGAACGGTCGCTGGGGTAAAAATGGGAGAGGCGAACAATTTTTCATCCACGAGTTTAATCCCAGAGCAGCTAAGCCATTACCGAATGCTTGTATTCGCGCCAATGATCTAAACTTATATTACACAAATCAGAGTCGTTTTCAATCTGGTACGTAATTCATTATTTCACGAAGTATCACAATAGACAACACAATACCGATACATGCTCTTTATCCTCTTAGACATATCTTTTATCACAGTTAAACTCGAACTATGGACGCAAGCAGGTCAACCTTAAAGCATAAGAAAGTCTGTCTTTCAGCAACAATCACAGATTGTAGTTATCGACAAAATAATCTCCTCAAAAATTCTGCCCAGTGTTACCGAAATTAATTTTCTTTTAATGTATTTAAAATTCGGTAAATTTGTCGAATATAAATAAAAACAAACATTTTTTGAGTTCTCTTCTTGAAAAAAGTTATACCTCTGGCGAGAATTCACATTGGTCACTTCAAAAAGCCAATATAAATGCAAAGGGAATTTTCTAGATAAGGATTTAAAAAAAATTGTTTCCATTAGTTGTTGAAAGAAGGACTAAACGTTTCACAGGTGCTATGCTAGTGCTCTAATGTCATATCGTACATGGACTTTTAAGGTCCGTAGGTAAGTCATTTTGCAAGACTTTTCTCTGAAAGTTTAATGGAATAAATGTTTTGACAGGAAACTCTTGCCACAACTGAAAAATGAGGAAATTATACAAGTAAAGATCCATAAACTAAGGATAGTTGTTATAGATTTTTCTCGCAACTTCGAAACAAAAACTCGTCTTCTTGGCGCAAATGAAATCTAAAAATCAATCATCAAAGCAAATTGACCGCATTTGAAAATCCATATCGTATGATGACATTTTGAAGATTTTATCCGACAGAGCAGTCCGAGAAATAATTTTTTTAGGTAGGAGTACGCGACGTTTTGAAACTATTTCACTATAAGTCTATTCCGCACAGAGCAATGCAAAGTTTTATGAAACACCTATGGATAATTTATTTTGTCAGAGACTATGTTTACTGAAATGCTATAATGGTGCAAGAACATTATTTTACCCGAAATACGGCGGCTTGTCTGTACTGGACTAACTCACGATGGAGGTTTTGACGCTAAAATGTAGCCATCCGAAAGAATCCATCCGTGAATCACGGAAAGACAGCATGAGAGACGAAACGTTTTTTTTTTAAACAGAAGGAACACGATGAAATCATAGCGATCGAGTTGCAGCGGAAGTAGACTCGTGTGGGATGCACAGGAAGGAAAGGAAAAGTGTGTAATACAAGCAGTTATTCACGATGACGTTGGAGCTCACCCAACGCATTCATTTCTTCCTCTGTTGCCACTTCCGATCGGCATAAAAAACGTCCGAATCCACGATCAGATAAGGCACGAAATCTCTTGGGAAGAAAGGAAGGAGGAAAAAAACACGCATGCAGGAAAAGAAAGTTGACGTCGAATCTAAACCAAAGACTTTGACCTAGAGGAACAACAAACGAGCATCTCGGCAAACGGGTTAAAGAGATATGCCACGATACGTAACGGACGATGTCGATATTTTAAGACAATCTTCAGCAGTACGAAGGTTGCTATGCTGCAGCTCTCTACTACATCATATTTTCAGCGTACCACTCTTAATACTTTCGTCATTTCTCCATTTGACATCCCTAATGTTTTTTTTCTTGGTTTCCTCGGTTATCGTACTTCTCGTTCATTGTTCCTTCCAATAATTGTTTTCAATTGGCTGTTATGTTTCAGAATATAATCGATACGTTAAATCTCTTCCTCTTTGAAAAGTTGTCATCAAACTACTCTTCTCCCCGACTCTTCATCATATATATTATTACAGAAAGGTCTTTTTCTGTCATTCCGTATACGCTCCGTTAATACTGCACCTACAGTGATAAATAAGGTATCATTTTAAACGTTGAATCACCGGATTCTGACGAAAAATATAATCTCAATATCAAATTTCACTATTAACCCATTAATTTGACTTAAAAGTTTCGATAAACTCTCTTGCCTGGATTGTATTCATATGCTTTGTATATTTTTGCAATAAAACAAGTATAAAGAAAGTACTTTATGATACACCTTCTCTATTTAAAACCCAATTACACCGTTTCCTTAACATACTTATTCCCTGATAGCGTGAAAGTGAGAAATTTTCGCACGGGTTACCTAGTAGGACTTCTTCTTAGAGGATTTTCTCCACCCATTCGATCATCATTTTCCGCTAACACCACATTTTCTACGCTATAAAACTTGATTTAGCATGAAGTGACGCTAAATGTATTTTGTTGATCCTCATCTATAGCTTCAGGTCGGCAGAGTCGGAATAACTTAAAGTAAAACATTCGCATCGGAACAACTGGTATGGGGCCTCTGCCATATTTGAGGGTGAGGAGGGGAGATATTTTCGAAGGCTTCGGGGGCGGAAGAGAGTGAAACCGGAAATAAACACGGGAAGTGGGAAAGGGGAGGGGAAAGACGAGGCTCCAGAGGATGGCAGTTGGAAGAGAAGAAAAACAAACCAAACACGCCACCTGGAAAGTGGCATGAGTGGGAGGACGGGGAATAATTGCGATGCTCTGAAGCATCTATGTCGATTTGCAAATGGTGTGCAATTTCGTGGCCATTATCGTCATGAGATTTCACTTTTTTTTTTACCAACTACAGTTAAAAGGCTATCATACACGACTCTTGATTTACATAAACATGAGGATTATTAATCACACATCAAATTTCGACTCAATATAAACTATATTTCACAACTCATCTCACCTTCCCATTCATACATTAGGTGCATCGTTGTAAGTTCAAGTCTTGTGTTTTTTCTGAATCATACGGCTGCATTCATACTTTCTTTTGACCAACACAATGGAAGTAAGTTGAGCCTGTGTTCATAGGATTATGTTATTCCTGACTGACATCAGTCTTGGCTGCTTTCGTCCGGACCAATGCAATGCTCCTAAGTTTACATTCAGGTTGAAGCCGAATACCTACTTCTAGTACTTTTGAATCTTTTCTTTGACGTAGAATAAGTGTAAATCTAGATTTGTGTGAGGGATCAGTTGGCTCTCACTTGTGGACGGTGACCAGAAACTCACCCTCGGGAGTTCCCAAGCGGGGAGGGAGAAAAGCGAGACTTGAAATGAACACATTTCGATACATTTTAACGTATTAATATGAAATCCGTAGTCTCGGGCGTAAATTAATGGGATTTGCTCAACGTTTTGAAAAGAAAAAATAACTCGGTAATTCAACATAAATATTATTTAAGCTATTTTCACCGGAAAAAAGTTATTTTCAAATTTCAACATTTATAGACTTATGTCCCGAAAGTTTCACTTAAAAAAAACTCCTGATCCTGCAGCTTTTGTGAAATCGAAGGTGTGAAGTTAACTCAACTAGACTTATCTGTGATGACCTGCAGTTACTTTAACAATTGTACACACATTCAGAAAAAAACGTAATCGAGAGGACGATAGATGTATTTATTCAGTACTTTTCACCTATGAATTCGTATAAGATAGTGTATTTTTTCGCTCTAAAGCTAGGAAAAAAATAAATTATCATAAAGAAAAGAGTTTTTAAGCATATTTACTTAACTCGTGCCACGGGAAATGCAAATAGATTAGGCCTATAGACGGGTAACGCGTTAAAGTGCATAAATTGTAACCCGTGAAGTGAGTAGGCATGTAATCATTATGGCAGGATGACCTGCATAAGAGTCCCAGCAATGTGAAAAAGTGGCGTTGACAGGAGATCTATTGCACGGCAATAGCACTCCCTTCATCAACAAAATCTATTTTATGTGTCAACCTAATGAAGCCACTCTTCTTGGAAATGAAATTCTGAAAATGATCGTTGAGTATTAACCGAATTACCAAAACGTTCGTTCCAATTTGAAATGTCTGTTCGAATTAAAGGCGAAATGACAGTTAACAATTAATACCAGCTCAAAACAAAATTAGATTATTTGACGGATATGCATTGATGGATCTGGAAAGTGACGCTTCCGATGCATTCATGGGTGGCTGGCTACTCCGTAATTGAGACCGATTTCTGCTGAATTTCTGAGTATGACCATGATACATAGTAAATTGTTGGTAATACCTAATGGGGTACTGTTTTACTGGCAGCGAACCGTAATTGAACATAAGCTCCTCTTAATTGGGGAGATAAACTGAAGCTCACTAATTAACGAGCTACAAATGCAGGTAATTAAAATCTTTCCTTCCATACACTCAGTTTCAATCAGACTAATGCTTGCAATTAATTGTCGAGCTAATGTTGTACTGCGATTAAATGCCCAGCTTACTTACTATTACGCAATTTGGTTTCCTAAATCCATTTCAGTAAATATGTATTTATTTCAAGCTTCCCAAAGGGAATATATAATGGTCGTGCATAATACTGAAACGCATAGCGCGCAATACATTTTTAAAACTCTAAATTAAAAAGTTGGAAATTGAATGGCTGGAGGAGAAACCTCTTAGCACTTAAACTTCAAAACGTAACTACTGAAAAATAAATAACTAAAATCAAGGTAATTATTCGCAACTAAAGCAAACGGAGACTTCAGAGTCATAAACTTTTGATTTGAGACAATTTTTTTGGAATGGTGAGAGCTGAGATAAACTCAGTAGTAAGTAATTAAAAAAAATTGAACGTAAGTAATAATAATAAAAACAAAGATTGATTATTATGAACAAAAGAGTAAAACACGTTTTTTATTTCAAATAAATCTCAAGTTGGAGAATAAAATCGCATGCACCAGCAAAGTAAGTTGAGTTAGCTCCGAGTGGGGAAAATTACAATTCTGAAGGAAACGTTCAAGAACACTCCTTGGTTTGGGGATTTCATATTTTATAATTTCAGGGCACAGTGCCTGGGCCAACCAATTATTTGGTAAAATAACTATGACTAATAAAACTATTTTCTCACAATAACGGCATTAGATAACATGAGCGTGTTCCTCTACTTGGCGTATCTATTTCGTCAGCCGGGAGTTTGGACCTCCCGGTGAAAGGTTTCGCCAAGACGCTGACTCCCCTAATTATGGGGCTTTGGTGTCGTTTTCTTTACTCCCACTCCCGTAACCCTTTACCCTTCCCACCCTCTAGAGACTCCTCGGGTAAAGTCTGATGGACTAGGTACCGACTCTAGATGTAACTCCTCAGTTTTCTTTAAGACTGCGCTAACTTGGCGTATCTGAAGACTAAGAGCGATGACCACTGGGAGAGTGAGATGCACTCACGGTCCCTCGTCCGACCGAAGATAATAGCGCAGTTGAACTATATGTACTGATCTGGCTAAGAAAGAAATGAAACGTTAACAATGTTCTCACGATCGTATGATTCAAACAAAGGTTGTTCGGTCACATGATTCCCTTCCCCAAAGGGCATTGGACGTGTTCACAAATTGACTGCGTTTGAAACAGCCAACTGCGCCATTATATTGGACGCACTCTAGTCGTAGAAAGCTAGAAAACATTTACGGCTACAAAAGATGAAATTTTTCTATATTTTGAGCATCTTAAAATCTAAAAGTTTTATTAAACATAGTTCATTCAGTTCATTTTTTGTATTTCAGTACGAAGAGAATACAAATTTCAGAAATAATAAATTCATTCCCTTCACCTCGATTTAAATGAAGTGACCACAATAAACAAGGGGAAAGAGCGAAAAGCACCCAAGAACTTCCCAGAGCATCGAGAATAAAGAAAATGTTGCCGAAAAAATGCATGCATTTCCAAGCTTTTGGTACATTTTACGATTAAAAAAATAATTTATATTTCTCACGTATGCATTTTTAAATACATTTTTAGAGTTCGTAACGCCGTGTTGATATAGAGTATTGAGCAAACGAACTTCAGAAAACTTCGGAACGAATGAAAACATCTAAGAACTTCCAAAAGTCACGAGGTTTGAAAATTTTGCCAACGGGGTGATATTATTTCTAGCCTTTGGGAGCATTTTGCAAAAAATATTGTTATATTTAACTTCTCTCGAATATATTAGATAGATTTTTATTTCATGCATTTTTACCATTGATCACGATGCATTGATGAAGAACGTACGAATCAGCAAAACTTCAGAAAAGATACATCCCATTCGTCTTGCATCAGCCGCATAGAAATCCTCCCTCCCCCATCATTCCCCCCCACAACTCTCCACTTAACATAAAAATTCCTCTCCCTCGTTCCTTCTTCTTCCCCTCCCAAAGGACATCGAATGCGCCTGTGAACCGAGGATCGCCCTCCGGCCCATTTGACCCGGCCCCCTCTCCCCGGCAACCATTATCGTCTTTCCCTTTTGACGCGTCGCTGTCCACCCGTCTCCCCCTATTGTTCCCCTCCTTTAAGATCCTTTCCCTGTCCCTCCCCCCACATACATACATAAAACTCTTCCCTCTCCTTCTATTGACGACCTCCTCGGGCCATTTTTCCCCGTCCTCCGCCAGAGAAAAGCGCCCGCAAGGATATAGGGAGAAGCTGCAAGGGAGAGGGACTATCAATGCCCCTTAAAGTGCTAACGCCAGCCCGGCCCTCCTTTCTCATGCTAGGAACCCTCGAGGGTGTTTGGATTTTACAAACTCCACTCCCTGAGAACGATAAAGAGACTAGAATATGCAATATAGCATGATATCGTAACGCAGAAGGAAATATGCAAAACTGAATAATTTATTACAGTATAGTAACTTAATTATAGTTACACCATATTCGGTAAGATGATAGTTTCTGGACAACTAGAAATCTTTCATCGTAGGAACGAAAGGTGACTTTAAAACAATGTAATGTCCACTATTTTATTGTTCACAACCATGGTTTAGTTACAAAGAAACATCATCACCTGATGATATAACATTTGCATAAAACAATGAAAAAATACTAAATTATTATGGCATGTTTCTTTCAATAAACAAAACCTCCCGGAACGTTGCTTTTCCCCACGATGTACCCATTCTCTCCACTGTTTGTTTCTACTGTTATTCAAAATTATAGTTTGGCTTGACCTAACTAACATGTCAATCTTTTCCTCCTCCTTTCCATCCTACCGAGCATTCTATTCCACATCACTACATTCATATTCCCGTTTGCCAGTTCCATTCACTAACTCTCCATAATTTCCCCTAGCCTTCTCTTATTTTCCCCCACAAAATGCCTTCCACTTTACCTTACCATCCTTACGATGGGATAGTGGTCGATATCATGTGATGCGCGATAAAGAACAACGTGAGACAACATAAGATATTACTTGAGGGCGTTCCTCATTGAGTGAACTGTATTAGTTCTTTTGGAGATTATTTTCATGTGTATTTTGGAGATTATTTTCATGATCTCCACGAGGCCGGAGGAGAGATGGTGCCAATGGCAGCAGAAAAGTTATCCACGTGAAATGCAGTATACTGCACATCTTGGAATCTACCAGTATTTGAATATTATTTCCGAAAGTGAATTACTTAAATTTAGCGCGGTGTTGTAAGTGGCTGCCCACGCTACGCAATGTTTAGCACACGGAGCGTAATATCGTTCCCCCATTAATTCTATACAATGGTATAGGTATAGCGAAACTTGGTGGCAGTCACCAGCGAAGGATTACAGGACACTGACAGTAAACCAAGCGTTGATGATTTGGCAATGTTATCTAAGGACTCCCGTAGGGTCCTCTAGAACAAGGCTCGGCCGCTTCATCTCACATCTCACGTATGCTTTTCTCACCTTTGCGTCATGATCTTCACAAGCGAGTGCCATCAAGTTGTACTACTAATGTATTGTACAGTTCCCGTGACTAAAATGAGTCCGTTCTGCGCATGACAAGTCATCCGGATGACACGAGCAGCTGACCACTCGACACAATGGAGTCAACTAGATATTTGTATCCTTAAATACTGATGTACAGCATCTTTGATCGGTTGTAATTAGTAAATGTGTAGTTTGAGAAAGCAATCTTGTTAACAGCGGAAATAACCCTAGCAACGATTTGTTAAAACACATACCATTTTCAACATTAAAGTTGTCTTGTCTCCGGTAAACCTGGACCCGCTTCGCCCGCGTGCAGATATGTATTAGCGGGATATCTTAAAAAGTTATTTCCCTCGTAATATGTATCCTCTCGCATTGCTGTTGTGTCCAAACAAGTATATGCTAAATTTGGTGTAAATCGGACAATAATTGGCCATTCGATAAAACTCGTCTGTTACCGCAATATGTACCTAGTAGGTGCTATAAACTACGTCACAGTGTTCGATCCAAACGATAGGCGATGTTGTATTAGTAGTGCCATGGTCCATATTTTCAACGGAATGTGGAATGATTTATAATTACAACAAGGAAGAAGATTTTATAAGGTAAAAACATGTATATCAAACAGCGGTATTCAAAATTGCATATCGCGCCACCACATTCCCGAGGCGCTCTGTCCAAAACGAGGGTGAATGAAAAAACGGGCCTCGACGCTACAGTCAACAACTCTTCGTCCCCTCTTTGCCCGATTCTGTCTTTCCTCGGAAGCCCCTTTCCAAGACTTCCACGCCGAGCCACGAGCGTTCAGATCTAGCCTCCACTCATCGTCGGGGGAGGCAAGGACGAGAGACCGAGAACGAGGTAGCGAACGCCCCTCTGTACGATGCTGAAAAAAGTATTAACAACGACGCAACCCTGGAATTGGATATCGACGAAGGTAGGTACGCATCGCACCAGGTAAGTATGAGCAAACGAAAAGACGCACTCAATTTGGTCGAAATTCGGTTAGATAATAGTCAACCGTGAGCCTTTCTAGGCTTCACTTTAAGGAGAGGCTGTAAACCAGCTCGAGAAGAATTTTTCTAAATTTCCATTCTTGAGATGAAAAAACAAATTGGAAACCTTGGAGATGAATTTCCCAAAAGTGATCTCCGAAATGAATGGAAAAAGAAGCAAAAGCATCGGGCTGGTAGTAAATCAAAAAAAGACAAAGTATATGATAATGTCAAACTCGGCGACCCGAAGAGCAGCCAAAGAATTAAAGATTGGAGAAAAGAATTTTGAAGGTGCTCCTCACTTTAGTTACCTGGGGGTAATGGTATCCAACGATAACGATATAAATAAAGAAATAAAGGAAAATAGAAAGACAGATAATCGTGCTTATTATGCGAAAAAACTTTTGTTCAGAAACCAGCATATCACATGAAGAAAAAAGCTCAAAATATATGACCCTTGTCCGACCAGTTGTCACATATGGATCAGAAACATGGACCATGAAAGGGCTGGATGAAAGTTAGTGTGTTTGAGAGATGGACACTAAGGAAAATATATGAACCTGTAAAAGAAAACAACGACTGGAGAATAAGGTACAATACGGAGTTTAGAGTAGACTATTTAATTGAAGGCCAGGACATAGTTAGATTTGTGAAAGCTCGGAGGATAGAGTGGCTGGGACACGTGGAGAGAATGGCGGAAGAACGGATGCCTATAGAAGGATATGTCAAGGGAAATTTTACATCATGCAAGGAAAAGGGGCGGACCAAGGCTAAGGTGGAGTAATCAAAGATCTGCAGATAATGCACATTGAACGACGGAGAAGAAGAGTTGCAGGAAAAAAAGAATGGAGGCAAATTGTGGAGAAGGCCAAGGTCAGCCAAGGGCAGTAGTGCCAAGGAGAGGGAGAGGGACAGAAAATAAAAAGGATTGGAATTGAAACATAGAAAGAAATGAAGAGAGAATTGAATACATGACAAGGAAAATAACCTAGATCAAACTCCTACACTCATAAGCAATAGGCTATCCGATACAGATGGTATTCAATCTAGCATTTGACTCCACACTGAATTCACCTCAAAGAAGAAATCTCCAACGTACACATTTCCTCAAAGAGCACGATATATTGACCGAGCTAAATAAACACTTCAGGCCGCATTCAAGTAGTGAAGGTTCATATCTCTCAACGAGTGTCTCCCTTTGGACAATACTGCAACTGAATTGGATTTGGTCTGAAGTTGGTTGCAACCAGAGTTTTTGGGTTCTTTTTGGACGTTTTCAATTGACTGGAGTCAATATAGAATCAACGCATAGCAAAGAAATTATTTGGTTGATAGTCGTTGCGAGTGGAAGTGGAGAAACGACAGGAGCGAAAGTAACAGGCTGAAATGAAAGCTGAAGCAAAAGACATGAACTGAAACTAATTCAAGGAACCTGTGAAACGGAGTGAAGAAAAGGATTGAAATCACATATTTTAGGTTCAGTCGTCAGGAAAAGATGTTAAGCACATCAATGCGATGAACTAGAAAAAGATGAACTAATTTTAATTTGCAAAATTAAATTTTGACAGACTTTTTAAATAACTTCCGTACCCTTTATTTCATGATTTGACTGAAATTTAGGGAAATGTATAACGAATTCTTCTCTAGCTAATAAAATGAAAAGCACTTCGTTAAGTACTCACTTAAAATTTGATTTCGACGCAGGATTAAAGTGTTTACAGTTTTTGATGACCTTGAAAATGACCTTAAACATCTGAAACCTTAGTCAGAATTAAATCTAAACTGTGGATTCCACGATGTGTTTTTCATTTGAATATAATGTACTATAGTAATGCAGTTCCACCAAGTCGCCCCTCAAAACAATTAGTTTCTTTTCTCGCTTTTGGATGAACATCCAAGAAAAATGTTGAAATGTTTACGTTGAATATATAAATGATAAAAGAGAGCGCACACTTTTCAATTGTAATATTTGGTTTCACTATGCACTTCACATACGTACAGAATCGCTCTCATAAAGCAATTCCAGCTCATCTAAAAAAAAAATAAATTATATCAGGGAAGAAATTTGGAGCGCGTGAGTGAACGTGATCTTGAATTCACTTGGATGGAAGACGTGTAGAAATTAACCCTTTCGCGACGGGGACGTGGAAAACTTTTTTGCTTTGCCAGTACGGAGCTTTCACTACGCTAGGATCTTCACCGGTACCTATTTCCCTAACTTGAGTCGGGGGCTAGAGGGGTGTTGAACCTTTTGCTCGGCCACCGGGGTGAGATAATCTCCCCTCTTTTCCGCTTAGGGTGCCCATTACGGCATGCGGTCGCGGTCAACTATTTTTTATGCGATGGTTTTGATAAAAACATTGTTGCTACAGCCTCGATATTTATTTAATCATAAATGAATTATTCTTGTTTTACAATGACTTTACAGCTTTTAAACGAAATTCTATCGTTAATATTAAGCTCTTTAGCAACAAAAATCGTATCAATGGTAATGATTCCTTTACACACAAACTACGTTAAAAATAACAGTAGAACTCCGTTTTAAATTTGTGGTTGTAGAGCTAAACATAAATAATGCATTTATGGTGCTCAATTTGCCAATTACACGAAAACCTTTAAGTTTGTTATTCCACTACACCAGCAAGCAACTGACCGAGGACCCCTGCTGTGAGTGGGTCGCGCACTGCGAGGAGGGGTTGAGGTAATCCCTCCCGCGAACCGAGAAAGGGTACCAACGGCGTCCCGAGATGAAGTCCTTTATAAGAGGTTTATGGCACCAAATGAACAGTCATACCATAGTTTATAACTTTTTAAAGTGAAACATTAATCGCACAATTACGTTCGTCTTTGTGTCGCGCTACTTACACTGATGAAAGTGGTTTTTTAATCGCAGTAATACGATAAGTTTTAACCATTTTACGTGCTTTAGTAATTTAATGTATATTAAACTGGCTTGGTTTACTAATGCACGTAAAATGGTTAATATATATTGTATGACTTTGTTTAAAAACCTATTTTTATCAACGTGAATATTCCAACACAAAGACGAACAAAATTGTGCGATTAATGTTTAACTTTAAGAAGTTATAAACTATAGTGTGACTGGTCAGTTGGTGCCATAAACCAACCGCGGTGAAGGGTCGGACTGTGAGTTCGGGTGCCTTTTCGGGTCGCATCCCTGTTTATAATACACACCTTTTAGGCTTGCTTGGGGCTAGCTTAGCGGCACGACGTGCTATCACGTCGTTCGTTCGCTTGCGTCGAAAAATTTACGACGCTCTATCACGTCGTTCGTAGCGAAAGGGTTAAGGACTAGGAGAAATGGTAATAATTATTCCAGTCCTAAGTGTTCGTATCAAATTCAGAGTTGAATTACGTCATTTATTCGAAGAAATTCTGCGATAAGAGTAACCATTGTAATAGGAATCAGTCAAATACGGTCAACGATTTTTTCATAAGAAATTTAATTCTTAAGTTTAAAGAAATCTAAAGCATTCAGAAAAAAGCCCAGAATATAGTGGTGGGTGCCAGGTGTTTCGTCATTCTAAGATAATGAAATTTTTTTTCGAAGAGTGGACGTACACTATAAGAAAGGACAATCTTTCATGTTTTTGATCGTGAACCGACAACTTCAGCTGGGTGTACCCCAACAGTAGCTTCAAACCACGAATAATAAGAAAAATTCGATGCAAAAAAATGAGAGTATCTCCTGCGGTTTTATGCATCTTGTGGTTCACTAACGTATGTGCGAGTTGCATACACACATGGGGCTAAGGACTGCCTCAATTTGCTACTCAAGTCCAGTAGTTTTTGGGGCGTTAGACACTACATACAAAATTAAAAATAAGAAAAACAAAATCAGTGAGAAAAAACAAGTTAACAGCTCTTTCAAATTTCAGTGTATTTATTCATTTAGGCAACACTAAATTAACCTGAGGAATGTAACCAAGGGGTCAGCGATAACTTACGTAATGTAATAATTTCATAACTTATACACAGATTCTTCAATAAACGTAAAATAATTTATTTCATATTATTTTGATCGTTGCTAAAAAAATAGCAAGGCGTATCGCCGAGTCAGAGATTCGAAAAAAACATTAAAAAATAATTTTCGTCAACATTTCAAATAACGTTCTACAAAAACTATCAATTTCTCAAGTCATAGCATGCTTTAATAAATGTAAAAATGCAAAATACAATTATTGTACAATTTCCCTTACTGCATGTATGGCGAGTTCTACTGTATAAACAGGTGTACTTGTGAGGATAAGGAAATGTGGCCCTAGTATTTTTTCGACTGATTTGAAAAATTATTAATATGTGAACTCAATAACCCACGATTACTAATCCAGCCACCTAAGGCTATGAATTAAGGATATCCACCCACCAGATGGAAAGGTTGCGAGCCTTTTCAGCGTTCCCTGCGTTTCAGCGCACCCTTTTCCAACTCCTGCTTCCTTCCTTTGACACCCCCGGCGCTGCAACCCTCTTCCCTGTTCAACCACGCTCCACTGAGCGCATATAGCACTTTTTTTTCAACTCCTTGGACGACGGAATTCCTTACCAAACCCACCCACTTGGAGTTCTCGAGAGAAAGAGTCAGGGGAGAGGGACGCGGGCAAGGAAACGGAAGGAATGAAAGTGTGGGGGTGGGCGTCTGAAGAAAAGCCCATCTTATTTCCGACTAAAATCCAGACAGCAGAACACGCCCTTTTAAGATGAAACCTTTCGTTCAAAAGCGAAAGATTCATCCCTCTTCCCCGCACGAACTTCCAACGCTTACTCCGTCTAAAAAAAAATGTCCATGCCTCCTTTTATTTACACTTTTCCTCTCGCTTTTTCACGTGATCTTCCCCCCTACTTCGCTCTTTCAAAGGATCCTCACTTCTCATCCACTCGGACCCCGCCAGGATGCTCTCCCCCGGCCGCATAAGAGGAGACACTTTATCACGAGTCGTACCAAAGCTCGGGAAGTGGGCTGAATTGAACGTAAGCCGAATGAATAACCTTGGACCTGATTTATAACGAGCTAAAGACGAAATTGATTTTCGAGTTTTGGATCAAATGAGCTTCATCGCGCAACACCAAGGCCCTGTTTATAATGTCTGGTTAACGTTAACCGCAAGTTTACGTAGTACTCTCGTCAACTTGAAGGTAAGTGAGAGTTAAAGTATTAAGTTAAGATATTTGATCAGACTGTCGTTTCGTTAACACGGGCGTTATCGATGGGAGAACGTGTTAACTTCGGTTTTTACACCATGGAAATAATTAAAGAGAGATTATAAAACCGGGCCTAAGAGTCACCTAAATTAAGGTGGTTCTACTTTTAAATGACCTAAATGTCATTTAATGCCTAATCTGGATACATATGTAAAATCGCATCCTCTATTTTATAGCAGCAACTAAATGTATATTGCAAAAACTCCCAGGGAATTGAATAAAAATGAACTGTAGGCACCCTATAATGTTACAATTTTTTTTATTAGCAAATCACAGCAAACATTGAAGACAAAATGCGGCAATTCAATGGAAATGGGGCGATAATATCGGCTACTAAAGCTGTAAAAAAGCGCTCGATAAAAATACATTATTTGACTTATGTGGTTATTTTGATACTTTATTTTATTTTTTTATTATTTTTATTATTTAGAGCATGCTGTCAGTGAAAGTATTTTTTTTGAACGAAACAAACAAAAAGGTGCAATTTGATTTTTGTTTTGACTCAGACAGTCATGGTAGAACACATTAAAAAAAAACACCTATCCACATTTCCCTGAGTAATTGTGTCTTCTACTATAGGTACCTATATTTTCCAAGTAAAAAGTTTACCGACGCAAACTAAGGAAAACTAAATGACAGTTTTCGAGAATTAATTGGATAAGTCATTATTATTTGTAGTAATGGTCTCTTGCTATAAACTTAAGGGTATGCGTGCGGTCGTTGTATTTTACTAGGCGCGAACACATTATGCGGCCAGGCATTGGGTACTTAAAGGGGTATGTGGATTCACTACCTTTAATCGCGGTCCGATGTCTCCTGTGTCCTAGCGTGAGCAACCGGAAAATAAACAGCCCGCACTGACGTTCTAGCAACAAAGTTGAACGGAACCTCTTCCGCACGGAGGCGACTATGACCGTGATTTTTGGTTCTCACCTCTCTCATTACCAAGCCTCAATCAAAGATTGGTTTGCCAACGCCCTTAACTCCTTCAAAATACTCCTTTTTAGCACCCCATCTCAAAATTGGCTAGATAACTTACGTCTTTGTTCTATCATCGGTAATTCTTCCACTCCTTCCTCCCTCCATTATAGCTTCTGTCACGTCTCAGAAATGTGCCCAATAAGTGAATCTCTCCTCCTACGCAATGTTTCCTCAAACTTATATTCTCCCCGGCTCTTCGTTGGACATCTCCTTCATCGGCGATTCGTCAAGTGGGATCGCGGTACCTTCTTTCGCATGGACGTTATCGTTATCCAAAACTCCAAGAAGAGCAATGATCACAGTTACTATCCTGAGAACGCACTCCATAAATTACAACTAGTGATGTAAAGCACCTGACAATATTTGAAGAATGGCGATCACGTTTTCGCTCTGACGTGCGCGATTGAACAATAACGATAACGCGAATACAAGCGTTATGGAGAACCTTGTTCTCACCCATGGTTGATATATCAGGGCACGATAATGACCGAGCACAAAGTTTCCAACTAGTGGTGCATACAAGTGCCCAAACGAGTGTGCGCTTGGCGGTTTTGGGGTTCGCGAATAATTGAGTAATAGCGGATTTAAGGTTGAAATGACAGGAAAAATATAATTTATCCACATTATTTTTTGTACATGGAGGAGAATTTTTGGAAGTAGCTGACAAATGGCCGGTTGCACGAATATTTTGCAAAGGAATCGGTAGTCATGCAATCCATTAAGTTATGGATCTCATTACTAAATTCGGGTTGCAGGAACTCGCTTTAATAACTTATCTCCCATTCATCGCTTTGGATGTTTGATCTACTCTCCTTCCTCTGAACGAAATCTATGCATATAAATTACATATGCACATTATTAATAGCTAGCATGGGTAAATAATCTCGTCATTCGACAAATAATAACGCTTTTAATCACATAATCAATCCTCCAAGTGATTAACTGTGCATCCACTATCTTAGTTTCTAATGCAATTCATAAACATTCAACTACATTACATCAAGCCAAATTGTTTTCAAGCAGGGAGAACTGCAACAATGTTGCAATACTGAGGGCAATAAATATTGAGGGTCAGTGACGAAGGGAGGGGAGAAATTGAGTGTGGGGAGGGGAACTGGAAGGGTGATTCAGGGAAGGGAGGGGAGAAATGGAGTGTGGGGAAGGGAACTGGGCATTCAGGGTGACAATTTTGCGTCAGATTATCAATATATGGGAAAAGTTTGAAGCAGGGAGGAGTTCTTGATGAGTGAGAAATGCAACAGTAAAATTGCAGAGGAAAATTATAATTGTGACAATAGGGGGCAGAGGTATTGTATGGGATTAATGCAATACATTGATTCCGGGTGGGGAAAAGGCTTTACAATACCAGATAACGGACATCTCAGTATTTCTCAGCTGTGAGTTCGAAGTATTGGTGGGAAGGGCATTGAGGACGGAAAGAGAAAAGCACGAGTCGAATTGGAGTCCATGTTTGGAGGTTTTCGCTCTACGTACCCTAATTTCTTCAACAGTTCCATTAATTTCCTCCAGTCCACCGTATCAAACGCCTTCTCGAAATTTACGAAGCATGCAAAAACATCCTGTCCATACTCTAGGTTTCTTTCTACTAGCGTCCTCATCACCGCTATAGCGTCTCGCGTTCCCTTCCTTCTCCTAAACCCCAACTGGTCGTCACCCTTGGTATTCATTTGCCTTCTTCTCTAGCCTTCTGTTTATAGTTCTCAGAACTACTTTGGCCGCGTGGGATTTTAAGCTTATTGCCCTATAGTCCTCGCACATTTTTACCTTGCTCTTCTTTGGTATAGGAATTAGTAAAGTCTTCGCGAAGTTTTCCGGCCACACTCCATCTTCATAAATTCTACGAATAAGCGAAAACATTTGTTGTTAGACAGGGAAATTTCAGTATCTAGAAAAGTTATGTAGGAGCAAGAGGAGGAAAGACAAAGGACTACATACATGAAGGAAATTATTAAAGGGCAGAGGACAGTGATGGAGAGGTAATAAGGGACAATGTAGTTCATTCGATTCAGTCTTCGTAGATCACGTCTCGCAGCGATTCTTACAACGGAACCGCGAGCCTCGCTATAACGCTGCCTCTCTCTCTAGTGCATGCCTCTTTGATTTGAGGACGAAATAGCTGATCGTCCTCCAGCACAGTCTGTCTCGCCCCCGCGGGAGAGGAAGTTCATTGAGCCCACCGTTTCGTTCTGACCGAGAGCCCTTTGCCGTAAAATGATATGTGGCGCGGAAAAGACATTTGAGGAAGGGCACCGAACGTAAACCACTCCCTCTTGTGTTCTTCCGTAACGACTCTCTCGGGACTCGGAACGCATAACGCACAATACGAACGTAGGTACACCACAGAGAGTAAGATAGCGAGATCATCTTCTCTCCTACAGAGACCTACTCGGGGTGAAAACATCACTCGGCTTCCGTGCATTTCGCATTGCGATCCCAACGGTCGTAGCCTCACAGTGCCAGCCCCGATGCTTATTATATCCACCGCTTGAGTTCCCACCACTGGTCCGTTACTCAAGTATTCCGCTCATTTATTAATTTTCTAGGTTCCCAAAGGCACTTCCTCGTCCTGACAAATGCTTCGTCATACCCATGAGTACTACAGATACTCTCCTACTTTTCCCGTGTGAGCACAGAACCCCTTTGTAATGTGTAAATGGCAGCAAGGCTTACAACTGTTCCTCATCCTCAATGTACTTAAATTAATCTAAATTTATGAAAGTACAAAGAAGAAGCCTAGGGATACTCCTACACTTAAAGAAGGTTAAGGTATTTTTTTCAAGTACTCTAGCTACATTCGTGCTTTTTCAGCCACCAGAATTGCTCCTAAACTTTGCTCTAAGTCATATATTAGGGTTCTAGGATCCCTTGATGAATAAGTTCATTTTGATCCATGAACATAATGCCTAGAGAGTCATTTATAGCATGACCGTTAGTCCATATTCGAGCATACAACTTTTCGGGGTAAGTCCTTGAAAGGGATATCTCTCCAAAGAACGCCACTTTTCGCACAGATAAATGCCTTGTACTACCCCTATAAAGGGAAGTAAATAATCGAGGGAGTCCATTTAATTTGTTATTACTCAATTCTTCCAATCTTAAACAAAAAGAAACGCCCTTTTTTGACAAAACTAGAAAGTATAATTAACAAAGATGCTCATAACTCCTAATGGATTCCCAAGTTGAGATTACCCTCTTTCATTCTTCATCTCAACATCCAACCATCCTCTTTTCATCCTTCAAAAATGTCCATGCTTTTCCTCCCTCATCACTATTGACGTCATCTATTACGGTACGGCTGTCAAAACCACTGTAAATACCCTATTAGTTTTCCATCATCTTTCTCTGCTGTCTGAAATCATTCTCAATAATAGTAGTTTTATAAGAAATGAGGCATTAAGTAAGAGGAGCTTACAAGAGGCGTAACTCAAACATAGCAGATGGTATTCTCAGGATCATATTGAGTGAAATATGATGTGCACGAAGTCAGAACTATCAAAAAACCTACTCATTCGTTAGTAGGAAAAGAAATTTAAAACTAGTCACAGTTTGAGGGGAAAATTAAGTTCTGGTATCACTTTAAACCACGTCCACAAGATAAAAACTAGTCATAAATAAGTATTATGGAAATTACATGAATGGCAGACGCTGAATAGTGGTTTTATTTGAGAAATATAATTTTCTAGTTATATTCTTAGATATCAAGAGCGGTGATAAACTTAATATCACACAAAATAAATATATAGCTTTCCACCCACAACGATTTCAGCCAATTTTATTGACGGGCTCCCAAGAGTGGGAAACGAGAGGAAAACTTAAGCGAATGACTAAATTGTGGAAAGTATTTCAAATGTGATCACGTGTATTCAGAAGAAATGGTAAGGGAGGCATGGGGGGATAAGGAGGTAGGAATAAAAGTAGGAGGGGAGCTGATAAAATCAGTGAGATTTGCAGATGATCAAGCATAGGTTAGTCAGTCTGCCAGGAGGTTACAGTCAATGGTGAATACGTTAGAGGTGCAGTGCGAAAGTTATGGGATGAAGATCAACCACAAAAAAACGAAAGTGATGAGATTTTATAGAAGTAAGAAGGCGGGGCTGAATATAAGGATGGGATGCCAGAAGATAGAGCAGATTACGTATCTGGGTAGTATTTTGGAGGAGAATGGGTTTAGCGGTACGGACATCAGATGCAGAATTGCGCTAGCTAAAGAAGCATTTTCGAAGAGAAGGGAATTGATGAGGGGGGGTCTGAGAAGAGACGTAAAGAAGAGGCTGGTGAAAACTTTAATATGGAGCGTGGCGCTATATGGGTCGGAAACTTGGTCTTTGCGAAGGGAGGATGTGCGTAGACTTGAGGCGTTTGAGATGTGGGTTTGGAGAAGGATGGAGAAGGTTAGCTGGATGGCGAGAAAAACGAACGAGGAGGTATTGGATATGGTCGGAGAGGAGAGGAAGCTTGTGGCAGAGGTTCGGAGAAGGCAGAAGAGATGGATGGAGGAGGTTTTGAGAGGAGAGGGCATGTTGAAGAGAGTGATAGAGGGGAGAACACTGGGGAAGCGTGGGAGAGGAAGGAGGAAGATAGGAATCCTGGACGAAATAAGAGGAGGTAGATGATATGAAGAATTGAAGAAGGATTTAATGGCGGGACAACCTTAGGAGGGAAAGCGGGACAATGTCTATGAGGTTGGGGTGCAGAATGGGGATTGTCCAAGAACCTAGCAATCAGCTGGTTGAATACTTGAATGAATGAAATGAATTCATTCAAGTCTTTAGTTGCTACTCAAGGGTAATTGGGACTTTTCCATACAATTTCCTGATGTTACGTGGCCCAAGGATAATTTTTAAAAGCCCAAAATATCTTTCTCTTCCATTTCCTTAATAATACCAGGAAAATACCACCAGGAAAATCGTGCTTTCCAGAGTTGACTACTTAAAAAACATTTAATGTTGCAATGAAGACAATCTAAAAATCTAATGAACAAAGACAATCTAATGAAAGAGACATACAATTTGTATAATTAAATTTCGATATAAATCCTTGTAGATAATTAGAACAAATGTAAGCAAATCTCATTTCTACACGTTCTTAATAATTGTCTCGAAAATGTGATATAAATTGGTAAAACGGTTGTTTGCTGGTCAAATTGTTTTCGTTGCAAGAGGCACAATCCGTCGAATCCCTCAAAATTCAACTGCAAATACGAGTCTACATAGAGTTTTGAGATCAAATGAAGTTGTGCACCATAAACGAGCATAAAAATATATAGCTCTCTTGATTCGGTGGGAAAGAATATAAATTTCTACAGATCGTTCGACATAATAAATCTCATCTATTTAATACGAAATCGACAAAGATTGGCTAATAAAAATGGAGGAACACAGGTAGAACTATTAAAATAGCTGTAAGGACATTTGAATATAATCTCTGGGAACCTGGGATTCGGAGAAATATTCCCAAGAAAGTGATTCTGAACAAAAGACGAAAACGAATAAAAATATAAAGGTAAGATATTCAAAGTAAATCTTGGATTAAAAATGAAAATATGTACTCCTGGATATAAGTATTCCTGATATTCGGTCACGGAAATAATGAAATATAACCACTCCATATTCACAAGAATGCATATTCATTTCATCCGTTTGACATATTTTTCCACTTAACAAAGAAAACAAGTGTGTTTTTCAGGAATAATTTGCAAACACATTAAATAGATACGGATATATTTCATACACACATCACGCAATCGATTGAGGGTCATCATTAGCTCTCATTTTCTTCCTGTTTCTTTACTCGATGGAAATCATTTTTGGATCACGTAAAATATCTGAAACTGTTTTTATACATTATGTAACAGCAAAGGACCCATGCCAAGACTACCACAAAATCAATATTCAACAGCTCTTTCCTACTTGATTTATTCAAATACTGAAATATGAAGAGAAAGTTATTAAAATTTAGGGAATAACTAAAATTTTCATTTGACATATTCTTCCGTTTGACATATTCTTCCACTTAACAAAGAAAACAAGTGTGTTTTTCAGGAATAATTTGCAAACACATTAAATAGATACGGATATATTTCATACACACATCACGCAATCGATTGAGGGTCATCATTAGCTCTCATTTTCTTCCTGTTTCTTTACTCGATGGAAATCATTTTTGGATCACGTAAAATATCTGAAACTGTTTTTATACATTATGTAACAGCAAAGGACCCATGCCAAGACAACCACAAAATCAATATTCAACAGCTCTTTCCTACTTGATTTATTCAAATACTGAAATATGAAGAGAAAGTTATTAAAATTTAGGGAATAACTAAAATTTTCATTGCATACAATTTTCAATAAAAACCAAACTCGTAATATCTGATCATAAGTCTCATACATTTTGAATGATCAGTATCCCGCAGAGAAATTGGAGAGGAACAATATTTGATGACTCATTATATTTTTCCTAAAATAAAATTCATCTCCGCAACGAATAATGCCTGATTTTCAATCAAGGATACACCCAAAAGCATATTGAGAGATTCATCACATGAAAAATTCGTGTGTCATCGAAAACCACCACATTCAAAGCAAAGACCAGGTTTATAAAAGCAAATATTATTTTGGAATGTCGATAATGAATTGAAAACATTACATATTTATTTCCCAACACACATCCTTCGACGAAATCAAACTTTTCCACGCGGAAAACGAAACGATAATTGCAACTCACAAATACGAAGTTGATCTCGCGATGTAAACAAAACTAAATGTTCATGAAGGATAATATTAGCCTCCATGAAATTGGACGATATGAATATGAGAATATATAAACGTAAGAATTAATACCAGCTCCAACGTTAAACTCGGGAAAGAGAAAAATTAAATGTAATGTTTCGAAAAAACAAGGACTGTTAGAATGAAAATATAGATATTATTTTTCAAGTTCCCAAGATAATCAATGACGATGTGTGCTATGTATTCCCTTGTTCCTAGAATTTTATTTGGACGATGGACTCATAAAAGTAAATAAGTTTTACACGACACGATATCGCGCGGAGAGAAGCCGCATGAGTTAAAAAAAAGCGTACAATATACCTGTAAATTCAAACTGTTCGAATGTTTCCATTGGCTCATGAAACACGGGGCTCACATACCCTCGGGATATTTATCTGGGTCATATTTTAAACCTCTCTGTCGAAATCTCTATCTCCCTTAAATCTCTGTCGAAAAACAATCCACCTCCCGTGTGAACACACAGAGTATGCCATAAGAATACGTTAAATTCCTGCAACGGCATCAGTCATTAGCACGATGAATATCAATCTCCACACATCCCTCGTATAGAGGCCTACGACAACGCTTTCAATTTAAACTTAAAATGAAAATAATTCCACAAGACATCGGATTTTACGTTTAGCGGCTGGAAAATACGATAATTATATAGCAATTAGAGCTAGTCTGTCGACTCAGGTTTGGATGGAGGTCTAATGGGCTGGTATTAATTCTTAAATTAATATTTTTCTGTGTTAATTACGTCTGCTAATCTTCTTGATTCGCAGGGTTTTACTTCTTTTCACGATTTCTTTCTTGAGCTGAGAAAATGTCTACTCCATCCACATACTTTCCAGATGGCTCACGTTCTTTCTTCCCATCCCCCTTGTAGCTCTATCGGAAATCCTACAATCGCAGACACCAAATACTTCATAAACTCTTCAGTTTGACGTGTTTCAAACCTCCCTTCTTCTCGTTCACAATTATGTCCGTTCCATTCTACCCAACCCAACACTGTGGGTGAGCACCGATGGCATTTTTGTCGGCGGTGACAGTCGACCCTATTTCACCACGGTGGAGGCAGTGCACATGACGTAATCGGCGTCGACCTAGTGATAGGTTCCTCATAAGAGTTCAGGGATTAAAAATTATAGTAGTTATAGTTATCTTAATAATTCACCGTGATGCATTAATAAAAGACGATTAGGGATTAAGAAGTGTTACTAAGTCATGTTCTTGTTGCTTACGATGATTTGTAAAATATCAACTAGTAGATTGAGTACGGAATCATAGCATCACAAGGAGTAAGAGATGAGGGAGACCCGTTCAAAAGCACATCACTGGCGCTACTATGCACACTAATGGAAAAAAATTAACGCAAAGCTCAATGGCGTCTGAATGCGGCGCGATTTTTTTCCCACTTTTTTTGAAAATAGCCCACTGTGCGGCGTAGGCGAGAACTTGCTCCATATGAATGAAAATAGATTTTACGGGTCGCAAATATAGGATTATTAATGAGGTCCACATTTGCGAAATCGCCTTGGAGTTATAAACGTGATGACTGCTTGATTCGCCCCGCAGCAATCGAGGTTCCGAAGTCGTAGTGATTATGTAATAATAATATCCATATTTTTTAGTACTATGAACCCTTAAAAAACATTTGTGTCGATTGAAACTCAAGGAACTTTTCGAAAGGAGTATGAATTTCCTGTTTCCTCGAGATCGCATCTAACTAATAGGAAAAGTTTATTCGTACGTAGAAACTGTCCGTGGAATGTTTGGAATCTGTGTCTACGTCGGAATGGTAAAGTGTAGAAGACAATTATTTTTAAAATAATTCAGTTTTTGGGTCCGTGTGCCGAATTTGTAACTTAAATTTGGAATCCGAGTCTGGGTGAGGAACCCAAAGAAGTGTAAAATATTCTTGAAATACATTTTAACCTGTTTTAAAAGTATTTTCCAGCGTTATATTCTAGATTTGCAGTAAGAAATGTGTAAGTCGTAAGGTTCTAAAGTTAAAGTTCGCAACTTCGAGGATGGAGGATAGTACTTTCTCGTAAAACACAATAATGCAGGTTGTAAATGTAAAAAATGTAGGTCGGAAATAATTTATTGCTCGTGAGTACCTGCCAATGCTATTTTCAACGATACATTTTATTTCGAGAAGTGAAATATATCACAACAAAAGGTGTTACAAGTATCCTTTGGATAAAATTAATTTAGCAAGTGGGTCATTCCATGCCAAGTGGTCTGATTTCAGAGAAGTTTCATATAAAATTTCATTGAAACCACGGATTTCAATGGAATTTTATATGAACATTCACATATACCTCCAATGAACATTTGTAAATTTTTACGTTCGCCGATGGTATGCTTGCAGAGATATAGTACTTTGACCCGGTGCCACAGCCTTCTTCAGTTTTCGACTATCTTCAGCAGTCTTCAGCCTTCGACTATGAGATTTCGGTAACTTTGAGGCATAGTATCTCAGGAGATATTTTGATGAGAGAAATAAAAATTGCCTATCTTGTACAACTTTTTGCGTTCTATGAAACAAAATAATAAAAATTACTGTAAGAGCGACCTCTTTGCAGAAAACTCAGGGCGAAACTGGCCCGAAAAATTGCGGATCGAAAAAAAAATAAAATTTTGACTTTTTATATTTCAGGAAGTAAAGGTATAATCAACGTGAAACTTTGTGCATGATAACATCTCAACACATAGTTTATGAATATAAAATTTCATATTCCTTGTGCTTTCCATTAGTTAAAAATTTGAGTCAAAATTTGAAAATATTTGTAAAAACATCAAAAATAGGATATTTTCACCCCGCTTTTACTAAAGGGCCGTATGTGCTATGAAAAACCAAGTCTACTTTTTAAAGAGGTTTTAAACATACTCTTTAAAATGAAAATGATTCAAAAGTGCATCCAGAAGTTCTTTCTTTTGTAAGAGCGGGCAGAAAATAAACTATTTCTGTCATTTTTACAAATGTCATCCTCAGAGTTATCCCTGTTTTTAGGGCCTTATATGCCCGCGATGAAAAACCAGATATACTTTTTTAGAGGGTTGAAATCATTCTATTTCTAATTTAAACAACCCAAAAGAAATTCCAGAGGGTCTTTTTAGTAGTAGCTCAGTAGCTTTAAATTTTCTAAGAGAACTTCAGCAACTAACGTTTTGATAGGAATTGACTACACTATCAGCTGCTTATACACGTCGATAGCGGAATATACCAGTCTATCATATTTTATTTCAAGTTATATTTTTCACTTTTTTAAATACGCTCAAGACGGGCCTGTGACTAACTGTTAGGTTATTTGAAATAAATAATCGGCCATATTATGACTACTTATGATTATGATAAAATTTCATGATTATGACTATAAATTTTATGGTTCTCTCAGTTCTCGCATTCTGCAGTGAAACCTTTCGTGCACATGTAAAAAAATCCTCAAAAATATAAATTATTTAATCATGTGAATATATTTTAACATAGACACGGTGAACATATTAGAGTTAAAATTATGCAGCCCGTTTTTATGAGGAGCAATCTGTCATGCACGCGTATGTAATATTCCGACAACAATAATCCCGTATCTTCCCGGGTGAAAGTAATGAAATACAAATAATCATCATTTCCACGTGGCAACAAAGCAATAATTGACCATTTTTAGCATACTCATGTGTGAACTCCGCAGAGAAATCAATGGAGTATAAGTTGGGAATGTGCACCATCAAATATTACACGATTGATAGGAAATAAGTCCCAAAGAAATCTCATTCTCCTCAAAGATGACAACGTTTTTTATTGCTTCTACGGTGGTTAAATTTGTGGGAGTCCCACGCGTAGATAAATTAACAGAAATTTAGCCGGGCCACAAGCCTCCTCACCTTATGCTTATACATTTTCATGGCTTTTGGAGAGGGAGACTATTCAGCTGCATTTAGGAACGAGTGGAAAAGATTGAAATTAATTAATAAATCTCTCAGACTCAGTGATGCAAATGGCCACAATGATTAATCATCGAGAATTGCACTTGGATTGACAAAGTGAATGAAGATTTTTATTATTCTAATAAATCAATCCATCCCGCTCCATTCTCGATTACTTGACCAAGTTCCTGAGACATGGAGTTAATAGCTTTCTAATGATCCATTTCTCTGAATCACAAAAGGCTAAACTCCATACAATTGTGTTTACAGGAATTGGAAATCCTATTTTTCTCTAACACTAGTTACTCTTGCACCATGGCTGTTTCCTTGGCTTGAGCTATTCCTCCTATGACCCATAGTAGGCTCTCAAAAAGAGATGAAATATAGAACAAGTTTCTCGTCGAGTGGGGTGAAAGACAGGTATCGTTCTACCTCTCTCTCTTTCTCTCAATCAATTTCTGGAAATGAAGGCCTTGGAATTGATTGGAAGAGGAAGAGAATACGTGCGCCATAAATTGCGTTTATTCCAATAATAGTGAGAGAGATAGGGATATGCTGACCGGCCGCGGGGACGACAGAGGACGCAGTGCTCTGTGTGGAGGTCGCGCGCCAACGCCTAATTAGTTCATTTTCCTTCCCCCCCCCCCAAGGATGGGTGGCTGCCATCAACCCTGCCGGAGGGGGTGCGAGGTTGGAAGAAAAGAGGCCTCCGGTCGCAGGTTTGGCTCACATTCCCAGGGGAGAATCAAAGTGGATGTGCTGACCCCGCGTTCGTCGTAATTTCAGCAAAATCCACTCGGGACCAGAAAGGTGGGTCGCAGTACTGTCTGCGGTTCTTGAGACTATAGGCACTCGACGAGGTCACGTCGGGGATTCACAGACGCTCTTTCTTATCTGCAATTTATTCTCTTTTCACGACAGAACAACTATTTTTTTTGCAGTTTTCCACCATTAAACGGTTACATTGTGATGTTGGATGTTTAAGATGGTTTGGATGGTTAAATGGTTTGGATGTTTTCAATCATTGAACAAGCAAAATGGAAAACTAAAAAAAATAACTTTCCTTTCGTCGTGCATGTTCCATCGCAACTGAGATAGAATTTTTATCCTATTTTGCATCCAATTTCATATAAAAAGCCTGAAAGATGAAAAATAATTAATGCGTTTTTCACTTAAAGCGAGAACTTTTTTTTCGCAAATGAGCCATAGCTACGCTTCTACATAGCTTAAGCACTTTATGGCGATACCCTTCATGGATTCAGTCTTTTTTAGAGCTATTTTCCTTTTCAGTAATCAGAAAAATTCTAAGGGGAAGAAAGTTCGGATGATTCTCTAAATCACCCTTACCAAATGATACAATTTTTCGCAACTAGTAACTATGCTTCTAGACATTTTTTCTTTTCAAACAGAAAATAATAGAAGAAAAATGCGAGCGAATGTTGAGGCCGGAACTTTATGGTATTCCATAGCGAATTAAGAAAAAAATCAATTAAAAATCCTGTTTTCTACAGAATATATTTATTATTCAAATAGATTTCCTACACCGGTATATTTACGAGAAGTGAGTGTTCCCAGGCTTCAATGTGAATAGAGTGGCAGTGGGGAGTGGAGAAGGTGTGCCGTGGCACCCTGCGGCGCACTTCTTGTAGTGTCCTCTGATGATGCGACAGGATAGCGAAACCTATTGATGCTAACCATATAATCAAGTGGACCTACAAGTTTTTCACTGAATATTTCTTAATTAGAACGTAAAGATAGTTTTAAAACTACTTACATCATTTGACAATGTAAACTGAATGATGTTTCTAAACCAGATTATTTTTATAGATAGCAAATACATTAAGCGTCTGGTTTTTTTTTACAGATTAAGGGCCGTATCCAGAAACCTCGCTAAACTTATAGCAGAATATCCGCTACACGGTATCCAGAACTCCCGCAACAGCAATTCTTCGCATTGCTTGGTGAATGGTACTTAGTACGATGGTCTGGGGTTCGCAACTTCTTGCAGCACGCGTTTGGGTCATACTACAGCGTGCCGTCCCGTGGATGACGTTTACAGTGGAGATAATGCTATAGCGAGGTTTCTGGGTATGTCTTTGAGTCCCTTATCGACAACTAATGTATTGTATTATCGTTAGAAATCTGCTTTACTTTTTCACTAACAAGCAAATTTGCTTGTTTTTAACGGAATGAGTTTTTTAGCCTCCATTATTTGGATAAGATGTAAATCGGGGATGTGGTGCTGATTTCTGTAAAAAAAATATAAAGTAATTTTTCTAAACGTATTTCAAACACGCCAATTCGTGTTATTCTGTGAAAGCCAATTTTTCATTCTAAATATTTTATCTCCCCCATGTTTCTGATCACCTAAATGTTAGCTCTCTTCTCATTTGACCCGTCTATCTCTTACTTTTCTATTATACTCCCAACTATGAGGTATATTTATCAACAAAACCGCCACGTGTTACGGAAAGAGAGACATTAAGTTTCTCGGTAGTCAATGGAAACACCTCATGTTAGTCAGCGCTAATAAATCTACTCCAAAATTTCAAATGGAACGGTGAATATCTCTCAACGGTGAATATCCCTCGCGTAAAAGCGTTCAGACAGCTGGACTGACGTTTGGAGTTGACGCGAGACAAACATAGGGGCGCTGCCGAAAGTTTTTAGACCTTTGGTAGGTTCACCCACGAAACATTTACAGCATTTCTGCTGAAAACCGGTCGAAGCGATAGATAAGGCTGGCGTCTATTCGGACAGGTAACAGAGAGTTACCTCGGCGGTTAAGGTGACATCCCAGAATTTTGTTCAATTGGGGAGGAAAAACAATACAATGGAAATGGAAGAATATAGTACGGCTAAAGGTCCGTATGCAAAGCGAGCATACAATCATGGAAGCTGACAACTTACCCTTTGAGCTAAGCCCTCTTTGTTTTTCCTAATGTTTAGCCAGTAAGTATTATGGTACGAGAAACATAGAAGTAAGAAACTCATTCATGGAGAAATGCATGTACTCGGATAAACATGTATAAGGAACATGATTTGTCCTGGGGAAATACTTTACGACCAGCAGCCGACGATTTCTTACGTAAACCAAAAAGTAGATTCGTGGTTGGCTTTGCGGTTTCATATGAAACGTTTTAAATGTACATTAACTCAATTATTTTTGATCATCCAAGTATGTGTCTCACTTACGCGGATAAGAGGAAGAGCTGAACGAGAGTTGTGAATGCTCCGAAGTAGAGGGTGGACGTCTCGGAAGCATGAGATTTCATTACACTTGGGGGGCTGAAGGATGACATTCAATCCATTTCCACTAAATAAACTTTTATCTCGGAGCCACGGCTCAGTTCCCAGGGTCTCCACAACATTAAGCGTTGGGAAAGAAAGAGAGAGAATATTGACTCAACTCAAGACGAAGACGCGTTTCGGCATTTAAGACGCGGGGGATGAAAGTTTTATTTTGTGGAAAGCGACGCAAGTTTTCAAGTTATACACGCAAACAAAGGACAATACTCCCACACGCCAGAGATGAAATGCATGTAAATTTTTTGAGGCAGGCAACAACAAGATCAGAGGCTATAGAAAAAATAGGATAGAAAATAAGCGTAAATGAAAACCAGGGCCAGTGCATTACACCAAAAAAATGATATTTACGCGATCTCAAGACGAATGCTCAACATTTTCGGCAGAAAATTCATTGCATCTACGCAGTCATATTTCCTCCATATTTTAATGGGATATATGGGTCATTTTCCTGAGAGCTTACTTCCAGGCTAGAAAGGATCGTGATCCGTCAGTTTAAATAAACCGGCCAACTATTTATTTACACCAAATCCACTGGTCACTGCTCCAAGTAAAGTTTTATGTTCGCAGAGACCATGGGCCGAAACGCTCATCATCTTACTATAGATTTCTTCCACCGTGTATCCCCATAGAAACCAGGAAAATAAGTAAACACGTAGGTACATGTACATGTTTAAATTAGCACATGGAAAGATGAAACAGGTAAGGGAAAAGATTGACTGTATCTTTTTACGGGATTCATTCCGCGATGTTTAAAATTGCAAATCTCAGCGGCCCCACTCATAATTTCAACTTTGAGGAGACAAAATTAATATCAAAGGAGGTACTCTATTACCCAAGATTAATCAGGGAAGCTAAAGAAATTGCGAAGAGACCGGAGAACGTCAACCGAGAAGACGGTTACACGCTGAGTAGAAAGCTTAAAAAAATTATTCAAATTTAAAAATTCCGACAACAATGGGAGCCCTCACTCATACATATAAAGACGAGCGAGACTAAGGAATCAGTTCAGTTAACCTGATGAATCTGGCAGGAGGACCAGCGAAATATTGTTTTTTGCAATTTTAAACATCGCGGAATGAATCCCGTAAAAAGCAACAGTCAACACTACATCCGCGGAAGCCTACGAGATAAGGGAAAAGATTAATTTCCAAGATTTGAACGAGAGATAACAACTAAACGACAATCACAGATAGATCTTGAAGACACGTAAATTTTCACACAAATTTATTCATCACCAACCATGGTTTCAGTTCACGAAGTTCAGTCCACTATCGAGGTGAAGAATATAAAGAACAGAAAGAGGGAATAGAAAAGAATATTATCAAGTTTACAGAAAAAGAAGTTTAACAGATTAAACTTTCTCAGAAGAAATATTTACAATCACGAAACACAAATTTACATAACCATTAGTCCTACACGTCTTAATGTACAGAAGCTATAATTTAACATGACACTAACCAAAATAAGAATATAAAACAAATAAACACCTATGCGAGAAATAAAATAAGGATTTGCATTAAGAACCATAAACTATGACAAAACCAACGGCAAGAATAAAACAAACTCACGATGGGGTACAAATCTACGACACAGAGATTGAGAGGCTAACATGTTAAACTATGTGATTTGAGAAAAAAGAAAAAAATAAATAAAAAAAACGAAATGAAAGATACGTGATTTGAAGAAGCTGAAGTCATTACAACGACATAATGGTTTCAGAATTTGTAATAATTGTTGCAATTTAATGGATTGGAAGTGGAAGACGAATAGGAGGAAATGGTTGGAGGGAAAAAGGGGGACCCGGAGACCTTTCGTTAACAGAGGGTGGCTCTCAAAGAGAGACAGAGAACGGAAGGGTGTGTAAAGGGAGAGGAGAGGTCTTGGTGGGTTGTTTGGGTCAACGAGTTTGGTCAGCTACGCCCCTTTGCCACGGGAGGGCATCAGTGGGCGGAGGGGGCTCTAGTACATATACGAAACGCCATATAATGAAAACGTGCGGGGATGCTGTTGATTGCTTTGAGGCGGGACGTAATCAATTCCACGGTGAAAATTTGCGCCCGGATGGACACATTGAGGGAAGGGATTTGAGGGTGAACTGTGAAGGTGGTTTAGACGGACGTGGGTTTGGACGAGGGCAAGGAAAGAGAGAGACAGACAGACAGAGGACGTACAAACGATGGGGAACGTTACGACCTACGTACGTAACAAGGGGTTTTCTCGTGGTCTCGTGGGCGATTATAGAGTTCTGGATTGTATAAAAGTATTCGTATATACCTGAGTGCATTACGTAGTCATGTGCACTGCTCAAGTAAGGTGTATGAAGTCAATGCATGCTCCTTTCTGCGGTTAAGAAGGACGGTGGGTGGACGAGAGCAAGGGAGTAAAGTGGAGACAGAGGAAGTATGGGCGAATGGAATAGAATGGGGTATTCTGGAATACGTTGGTGGTTGGTTGAATGCGGCGGAGCCGACGGTCGCTCACTTCATTGATTGACGCCCCCTCGCGTTTTGACGGCCCACGAGCGGGAAAGTTGCGACTGTGGCTCCAACGGAAGGGAACGACAAATAGACGAAAGAGAAGCAGCGCTTCGCCAAATTCCCCAAAGTTTTCGCACCAAATTATTAGAGCCGCCTCTTCCGTTACGTTCGGACATTCGGGAGAGGTGCCTTTCAAGGTAGTTGGGAGCGAAATATTTCCCATAATTATAACAGAGGTCATATTAAAATTTAATTTCTTGACTTAAGTAACTGTATGAAGCATGAAGTAAATATTGTAACATTAATAATGAAAAAAACTTTGTTTTAAATTAACGAAGCTCTCAGTAATAAACTCAGTAATACATGAATAATATTTAAACCATAAGACTCATTTTTTTCACGCCATGCGCTGAGAACGCCTTCACAACCGAAGATTTTTTTTGCCATTCTGTAAAAATTACTTCGGCGAGAAATCTGTTGTGATGGCTTAAGTTCCGGCTTCCCGTCTAGAGGGCCAGGATTTGAATCCCGGCAGTTGGAGATTTATCAGAGGACTTCCGATTTCTACTTGGGTGTCTACCTTGAGGGTATTAGTACTCCCTCCGTTGGAAGGGACGTTAAACTAGGATCCCCTTGGCGCCTTTCGTAAAGGCTAGGCTAATGGCATCGCCAGGTTTCTATGCACCCTCCGGTAAAGGTGAGCTTTCGTCTCGCACTTTCAAATTTTTATTTTGAAAAACGTAGGAAACTGACGAAATTGAATGTGATACCTGGGAGTAGAGGAAGAATGCGGATTTGTAAAAATGTAACAATCATGCCGGTGTGACTAGTAGTTTTTGAGATATAGACGTTTGAAAATGACCAATTTTCCGATTTTTTCGTCCGTTTTCGACGCCATATTTGGAGGTTTTCACGAACAACCGTTAGAGGGATAACACTAATTTTACCTCTACAATATGCCTTTACCCCACCCCCCCAACAAGCTTACGGGCCTATGGAGTGAAACAGGGGTGCTAGGGTGGGACGGTACGCGGGCCCGATTTGGCCATTTTCAAAAGTGAAAAACGCATTTCTTGTGGAAATGGTAAAGTCGAAATGGGCATTTCTGGGAGTCGAGGACGTTTCAAAATGATGATTTTCAAGGCATTTTCGTGATTTGGAAATGGGCATATCTGGGAGTCGTGGACGTTTCAAAATGATGATTTTCACTGCGTTTCTGTGAGTTGGAAAAGCGGAAAACGATTTCCCCTTCCGTAACTTGCCCTGAACCCACCCCACAAAGAGGTTTGCGGGCCAATGGAGTTAAACACGAATTGGTTATAATCAAAAGTGAAAAACTCATTTTCGTGAGTTTGAATAGCGGAAAACGCATTTTTAGCGTGATCGATAACGAGGAAATGGGCATTTATGGGAATGGTTGAAGTTTCAAAATGTTATTCTGTGTATTATTTTAAGAATAGAATCCCTCACGCTCATTAGTGATTATTGGTGGGAATTGGTGGAAGGCTAAAATGTTATTTCCCGTATTATTTTAAGAATAGAATCCCTCCCGCTCATTGGTGATTATTGGTGGGAATTGGTAGAAGGCTAAAATGATATTTCGCGTATTATTTTAAGAATAGAATCCCTCCCGCTTATTGGTGAGCATTGGTAGAAGGCTCAAATGTTATTTCGCGTATTATTTTAAGAATAGAATCCCTCAGGTCACAACGTTTATATAAGTGGGCTTTTGTTAGAGGCTAATGAAATAGTATTGTTGACGGAGTTCTCTCGGGTAGTGTGGAAGGGGGAAATTAACTGTCAACAGTTGGAAGTTAATTGTTGAGAGTAGTTGGCATTAATCATTTTCTGACTTGCGTATGTGGTGTATGGTCGCCATGATTTGCCAATCGTGTACGCTCAATTAGGAAGTGTAAATCCTCCATATAAAGTGATACGTGAAATGTTATTAGTACAGTGGAATGAATGCGAGTGAAAAGGAAGTGTAAATCCTTCATTTGAAGTGAAATGTGCAATGTTTACTGCGGTGGAATGAATGGAATTGCATTGTAGTAAATGGCTGTTGCGGGGCGAGTTTGAGTGGAAGGAGGGAAGAAACTGTGTAAAAAAGGTGTTTATATGCTAGAGAACCAACTGCTCGATCGCTGCGCTACGTACAGTGGAAAAGAGGAAACGGCATTTTTTCACAATATGGCGGAGAGGAAAAAACGCACTTCTCAGGTTTGAAAGTTTCTAATTTCTAAAGTAGTTGATGCATTGTTGTGTTGAAAGTGTTAAACAAATTTGCAAAGCTTGCATAATAAGTGAGGTGAAATTGGTTCTGATATCTCTGTTTAAAGTGGGTGAAAATCGCGAAAACAAGTGCGAGACGAAAGCTCACCTTTACCGCACCCTCCTTCCATTACCCAATATCCTTTCCCTTACCTTTACCAACCGATTCTCCTATTATTAGTGGCACAAATGACCTCAGCTGTCGGTCGCCTTCGCAAATAACTGACCAGCCTAAACCATACATAGGTAGTCATAGTACATGTCAGTTTACATAATATCATTCAGTGAATGGAAAAAGTGTGGAGAAAAACTAGGCGTAGGCATAGCCTAACTCTTAACGAAGGCCTACTCTTAACGAAACGTGCCAAAGGGTCAAAGATTACGTTTACCATCTGAAGAACGGAATAATACACCTATAGTGCTCTCAATACTCTTCTCATTACACTCAAATAAGGATGGATTACACCGAAAAGTATCTACTCCCGTCGGAATCCAAACCCGAACCCTTGACATCGAAAAAAATAGTCAAGCCTACAAACCAACCTCGTACTATCAACGAATTCATTAGAGAGGTAGTTATTGTTTGGGGATGATCGCGGAGTTAAATCCGCACAAATAGTTATGGGATGTGTGAGAGCAGAATTAGGGAACACGTGGGCAAGGAAGAAAAAGAGTCGGCCATGGATATACCAATAATAGGTCGCCGCAGCATATAACAAGCGCAGGTGCGCCGCAGGGTTGGAATTAGCGACCACTGCATTTACTAGGCGTGAAATGCGAGTGACAATAAGTGACACTAAAAAAACAAGACTACCAACAAAGCGTTACGTATTGAATACTTCATTTAGCGTCGATGTGCGATAGATAGATGGGGCTGGGCGCAAAAATTGAAGAAATTGACGCACATAAGGTGCTAATTAAACACTAGGCACTAAGACTAAGATTGTTGTTACTAATTTCATATATTTGGTGAAGCTATTTTTAGTGGATACATTTTCCAGCTTTGACAAAAATTGGTCTATTCAAGTTACGAAAGCGAAATGCTGTTTCAGTTCAGCTTACGGGGTATGCATGAAAAAAAAACTTCTTATTCCAAAACTGAGTCTTAGGTACACGTACAGGCAACGGTAGACTCAACCAAGCTGCTAAAGTCTGTTATATCAAAAGGTGTTAAAGGCCAGCATGCCGACATGAAAGCATGTTTTTCAATAGAACGTAAGAATGGAGTGCTCCTTTCACGGTCAGTGAAGCGACTAAAAATCACGTAAAAAATACGTTACCGTCCGAAAACGCACTTATTTCGAAATTCCGAAAATATTTAATACATCGTTCAAAAATTTAGGAATGCTAATTAATGAAAACAAATCACAGCGTCCATGAGCTTACTAGTATTGCTCATATGGAAGAAAATTCCGCTGCTTATATGAAATGATTAGAGTAATAAACGAGACGTAATAATCCAGCCATAAAACATTTCTCACAGTCAAAACATAAGCAGAATTTCTTCTAAACAGCCTCTAGGAATATACACAGGAAAGTGTTTTTTTAAATCTCTGAGGTGCTGGTATCGATATCAGATACAGCACGCAAAACGTGGCACAAGACAGTTGCCGTTCACACAGTCCAATATATCGGTCTTCAAACGACCGAAAATAGTGTCGATCAATGCAATACTTGTAGATCGATAAAGACAGGGATGCCGATTTGATTCCCGAGTAAAAGAACTTTCGATGTAATCACTACCTTAGTGAATGAATGAACGCAAATGGATGAAAAATCCGGTGATCCGGAGAAAGGAGTTGTGAAGGCACGCCCGGAGTCGGTCACGCGACGATGAGCACGCATTTCGCCTCCGGTGGTGGCCGCTTGGGAGGTTCTTGGGATTCGCCCGAAAAGAGTTTCGGGGACATGGAATGGTGGTTGTCCGGAAGCCATTACGGCCCGGCCGCTGCTTCTGCTTTGCATCGCAAGTCTCCAATCCATTTCCACCGTTGGGGCGGGGGCACCACAGCACGCATAGTGTGTATTCTTTTTGGCTTTGCGCCAGGGTTTTATATGCCTCTCTCACTAGATTAGATTAGCACGCAAAGTTCTCTTTGTTTACTTTTTGAGTTCACTCACACAACAGCGTGTAAGGACGTTATCATCCCCACAAGGAGTGCACGCAAAAGGAGTTGCCAGCGCCCGGGATTGGACCATATGATTTTAAAAGCACTCCCCTCTCGAATTCAGGCGATTAGTGACGTTTTCAGTTGAAACTCACATATATGTATAATCACTCAGTGATTCAACCCGAAGGTTGGTTTGGATAGTTGAGGGTAGAGCTCACCCCGGACTAAGCCACAGGCATGTGAATTTCACACATTCAGTGTAGGGGGGGGCCAGTTCCTTTCCCTGGGCCACCTCGAATTCCGAGGATTTTTTTGTTCGGGGGCGTCCAAAGGCTTCACTCGGATTTGAACCCGGGACCCTTCGATCAGTAGCCAAGCTCTCTACCCACTAGGCCACCACGCTCCCCATATGTATAATAATAAGACTAATTAATCACGTAAATGCACAATTTAATTGTTGCTAAATCACAGAATATGTACATGTCACTCAATGTTTCATAATGTACACGATTGGAAAATGGTGGTGAATGATAAAATTGACCTAACTTGTGTTAGAGCTAGTGGTTTTTATGCAGTTCATTGATTGAGAATTAATTGCAGTAATTGATATCATGCAAGCTGAATTAATTCGGACACGTTTTACGCAACCAGGAACACTCTTGAGGCGAGGACAGCCACGACAACAGTTTTTTAGTGCCATCTCTTATTGACCTTGGAAACCAAAAGTAGCAGATAACGTAAAATACAGAATAAAAGAAATTAATTATATTAATTCCACCACAACAGTTGCGTCCTTTTCACAGGAGGATCAAGTTACCCAATAAATAGGTAAAATATTTCATTTCTCGATAACTGGTGTGACGAACACCTTTTGGAAGCAAATCAATACATTGGAGAGATCACTACATAAACTGAACATTGCTTAGATACATGTTTACAGTCAGACTGAGGAAAACTGTCACACATCTATAAGTTAGCTTATTTCACATACAATGCATTTTCCATTTTTCGTTAGGTCGAAAAACTCGACCCGACTCGACTCGACTCGAACCAGCAATGCGCAAAAAATAATAAATTCGCATTCTTTTCCAATAAAATCTAGAGACTCCTAAGTTGCGTTGAAATCAAATTCTTTAAAAATATTTAGTGGTAATAGATACCCGGAAATTACTATTGGCTAAGGAACCATTTTTTCGCTTCAACACTTTCCCCGAGGGAAGAAAATGACTTGGGGATTGAGTTTTTTTTCCTGGCGAGGCACGTGAAGCCTATCCGCACAAGAAATCGACTCAATCGTTGACGACGAAATTGCGCCATGAGGTTTGTGGAAAAGTCGTCACCGAGGCTGGTTGGTCGCGACGGTTGCGAGGGGAGGAGACGCGGAGAATAACCTGACCGGAAGCAATATTCGACCCTTCCGTCCACCGACAGTCCAGACACTCAATTTTGGGCCCAAGGGGAAGGGTATGAAACCGAAAAGCGGGAGGGGAACTCTCGGAGAAGGGAATGGGGTGGATGAGAAGTGAAGATGGGGAAACGTACGAGGTTAGGGTGTGGGGGAGGAGTATGGGGTAATGGTATGAAGAAGGGGTATGGGGGAAGGGAGGGGGGCAGGATATGGGGGAGAGATATGGGGAAGGGGAAGGGGTATGGGGAAGGGGTATGGAGAAGTGTATAGTGGAAGTGTATGGGGGAAGGGTAATAATAATGGCGACTTTCCTTAGGGCGAAATTAGGGCTATGCAGCCCTCTCTTACATGTAACCCTCACACTTTAACACCCATTCCCTGGGTGGACGTATAACCTAACCAGGCGGGAGTTGAACCCGCGACCTTCGGATTAGTAGGCGAGGACTCTAAAACACCACCACCGAGGTCGGCAAGGGTATGGGGGAAGGGTAGGGGGAAAGGGTATGGAGGAAGTGTATGGGGGAAATAAATGGCGGAGGGGAATGAGGGAGGGGTGTGAGGGAAGGGATGTGAGGTAAGGGTATGGGGAAAGGGCGTGGAGGAAGAGTTTTAGAAGAGGGATATGATGTGGAAGGGTGTAGGGGAGGGGTGAGGAGGGGAAGGGTATGTCAGGGTCTCTCAGGGTAACACATCCGCCGCCGCCTCCGCCACCATTTTCTACAGCCGTCAATCTCTTTCGATCCGTGAGAGATCGAACGGTGGGCTTAGGCCGGAGGGTATATCCGGAATAAATCCCCTCACCACGGAAAGGACTGGGCGATGTAAGAAACGGGGGAGGTAGTGAGGGGGGCACTTCATGTCCTGGAGTACGTCACCCCGCCAGCAAAATCCCTGTGACCTCAATAAAAAAAGATAAAACAAAGGGAAGAACACCAACGGCCAACGTGCCATTCCAGTTTTTGCTCGCGGAGAAGGGACACAGTTTTCTCGGGGTATGAAGTCGGTCTCTTATTCTCCACCACCCAACTTCTCTGCATCCGGAGGTCGGGTTTCTGCGGATGCCACAGCGCCGTCTTTTTATCCCGAAGGCTCGGGATAAAACTTCGGCAGTAGTAGACATTTTCCAGTGAATCCACGATTCTTCTCTAGCGTTTGATACAGAGCGCTCCTATTGCAGCATTCCGACCGACATATAGAACATTTAACTGAAGAACTTTTGGTGGGTTGATACTGACGCTGAGCTCCACTGCTTCTTCTTAATTGCATACATTTCGGGTCGTATTCACAAAATAACTATTCCGTCTAATTCAGAGTCCCTACCACAACTTTCTTTCCAAAATAGTCACAGCGAAATGCGCTTTAGAAAAAAAATTGTGAAAAATATTAGCTTCCAATGGGCACATTTTGATAAAAAGAGCATTTACTTCTGAACTAAGAAAAAAAGCAAGCATCGAAAGATTGAGGCATAATTTCATCTCTAATAAGAGAGCAGGGTTTTCTTCGGTGGAGATAAAGTTTTTGAGACCAATGCAGTGGCATATTTAATACACGTGAATAATATCAAAAAGTTAACTTTAAAGGTAGCGGCATATATAATATAAATTAGTAATGCCAAAATATTAAATTTCAAGCAAATATTTAATATTTAATCATTTTAATGTCCTTGACGCTCCATTGATCTCATATATACCTATTTTCACTCATGATTTAATTCCTCATCTTAGTATACTTCCAACTCAATCATTCAATTCAACAAAAGATATTCCTATTCCTCCTTTCATAAGTTTACGCAACGCTATCCCATACTACACGGCCTTACATCCACATGCCAATTATTAATTGAACCCCCTCCTTGTAGAGTCAGCTTATAATTTCCTCCCGGTGACTTCTCTCCTATCAATATCACGTCAATAACTTAATCACTCGTCTTCTATTCTGCCCATCATACTTTTTCCGACATATTACAAACAGTACTATGCCGTATATGGGTTTACCACTTGAGTTGGGTATCAAGAAAGAGTCCAAGAAGAATTAATCTTTGAACATTTTTTACAAAATGATCATCAACTTGACACGCCTCTCTGTAATAGATATGTAGATAAACATGCGGAAGGGGAATGTGAAACGTCTTCAAATATTCTTATTTTTTCTGTGCGACGTGTAGGTTTCGTAAACATTTAACGCCAAGCGAAATCCCAGTGGCTAGAAAAATAAAATTTTACTCCGGGAAGAATACTACCAACGGAAGATAAATCCTACACCATCCAGAGGAATAATAGAAAAATATTCCTACAGATCTACGAATAAAAAAATTTCATGATTCCAAGGAAAGATAAAAAACGTACGTCTAGCAAAAGAGGAACAAATATATCACATAATAACGCGCGAAATGTATACATTCCACTATCTTCCCGGCCGGAAGAGAAAATCCTGCTTGATCCGGGCGATAAAAACAAAATCTTTCACCCTCCACCATGCACCACTCTCCCCAGAGAAATAAGATTCCGCGCCATCTCTGGGGGAAAAATCCGACATGCAGTAAAATACCTCCTCTTAAAACAATAGAGTTGCCTGAGCATCGGAAGGTGAGTGTTGCGCAGATCCCATAGGAAAAAGATCCTGCGACAATTGTGACGAGGAATAGCATCCTTTTGACAACAGATGGGAATCCAAGATTAATGAATAGAAATCCTGTGACTTCTTGGGACACGTTCGAGAAGTTATCCCAATTATCTCGTCGTCGTGATATGATAATGCCCGTATGACAAACATCCTGCCTATATAATAATAACTGTGGACGTTTTGACCTCAGTTATCAGGTCAAATAGAGGATAGTTTCCTCGTGTAATCGTGGCAATATGAAAGGAAAGAAAAACTTTTGAACGCAGGTGTCTACACGTCATACTTATCATCGCAGTGCCATTACTTTTTACTGCAATCTCGACCCCAGGTGGTTAAAAAAATGAGCGTGGAATTAATCTTTTTCCTGCTTTCATCACGTCTACACGCTTGAAACAGATTATTTGGTGGTGTTTTTGCGTTGAAATTACGATTTTCTAGGAGGGTTCTCGGAGAAATAACGGCTTGGCGAATTTTACCCAACGAATCCTTTTCACAATGAAATTTCAAGACGCTGAAACTTCCACACAACGTTTTCATGAAACAATTTTAAGGAACAACTAGTTTTATCATTACGGGTATCATCAGAGGTGACCTTGAGCCTGATGATAACCGAAAGGGTGAAATTACTTTGTGAAATGACTCGGCGTGGAAGTTACGTGTTTTATACATTCAGTTCTGTCCTTGTATGTTTCACTATTAATGAATAAATTTAATTTCATCCTCTTGTAAAAGTAATTATGAAAAGAACTGGCATCAGCAGCTCTACGGAATGAAATGGTGTCATTTCCATTGGTTCTCTATATCACAGCACAACTTCACCCCTTAAACCGATAGTTATCACGCCTGTAGTTTGATGATTGTTGTCATGTCAACCACAATGGTCCCCACCTTCACTTATACTACGGAGAAGAACATCTGCCTTCCACTTCGAGTAATTGAAGGCACATTTGTCCGCTACTGGACGCCACCACGTCACGGTAACAGCCTTGGTTTGCTTGGTTATCATTTGGTGGACCTGGATTGCTCAAAGGACAGACCCATAAACCCTCCGAATGCCGATGCGACCGTACACGATCGCTTATTCATCGAGGATGCATTCGATAGGCTAACCTCAATGTCCGGTGGTCGATTCAGCGAGCACGACCCGTATAAGAAGCACAGCGAAGCTTTGTGCATAATAGACACGTGGGGAAGAGCAGACGCAATCCCAGCGAAAGAGAACCTATTCTCACAGGTTGAAAATTTGTAATTTATCTAAATACATCGGAAAAAACGTTATTATATCGGAAATTCTAAGAGACAAAAAGCGTAATAAACCATTAATATTAGTAATAATAGGTATTCAACTTGAAGAAACTCCTAAAGGAATCTATTCCATAATTTATATTCCTAACGATGGTACCTTCAAGTAATTTACTGATAGTTATTTTTCTCAGAGCTTCATTATTACTTCAAGAGACCTAGACACATATTATCAGTCCTTATAGCGCCACTTATGATAAAGTTTAACATTAATGTTCTTAAATTAACCACTGAGGATTTCTTCGCAACATCCATGCTTGACATTTCAGCATATATTTAGTCTGTTCATCATTCACCACTTTTAGTCCTACACACTATCCCGAACGGTGAAAATCCAACACAATATTCGCGATCCAAATACAAAAGAAAATTTGACAATTAAAATTAAACATCTTATCGTCACCTGAAGCAATAATGTTCATATTTCCTCATCATAGTCATATGACTAATTTTTACCACTCAATTAACATTTCAAAAAATATTTTTTCCCCCAAAGTTAACAATATCAAAATCTGATGATCTAACCCACCCAGCATATAAGTGTGGCTTCCCGCGGGATATATTGCCGTAGCGTTGAAATTGATATTGAGAGGGCTAAACTTTGGTCACTAAAATTTATGACTCCGCGCATCCCTTGAAAAATGAAACAAGTTTCACCCCAAAACTCAAATCTCCGTTGCCCTGAAAAAATAAGCAAAAAAATCCTTCATCTCCAACTTTCATATGGTTCTCCCTCCACAAAAAAGAAATAGCGTGACCTTCGTGATATACTATATATGTTTTCCTTGCCCACGACGCCAATCCGGAAATTTCCACTTTTTCCACATATGCCATTTTCCACTCCATTCCCTGGCCCTCCAACACCCGCTTTCCCCAGTTATCACTCATCCGTTCTTAATGCCCTTAATCTTCCATCACCCTCGACTCTGTCACTATAATGGTTGGTTCCCCATCACGTCCCGTCAACGGCGACTAATTTCTCCTCCCTCCACACCTACCCTCACTCACAAAAAATATCCCACCGCTTTTCGCACTCTATATATATATCTATCTATCACCCATTGACTCGGCACGGCGGTGTCCACTCCCATCTATACAGAATGATGTCCCTGACGTGGACATGGCAACGGTGGCGATGGCAATCTGACCGCGGACTACGAGCGATAAAATGGAAATGGACAGAGTTTTCGAGGGTTCTTTCTCCTTCCCTTCGGAGTAATAAAAATACACTCCCAATCCGTCTGGCTGATTAGTTCTTTTTGTAGGTGACGGGAAGGGAGAATATTCCGTTCTTCCTTTCGGGAAATGAGGAAAACGGAGGAGAAAGAAATCGCAAGCGGGATAAGAAGGTGTAGAGGCCGAAGTTTGAAGCAGATGTGGATTAAGGTCAGTTGAGGCCCCGGGGGCAGAAGAAAATATTGGGCCCATTTAAAAAAGAGGGAGACAAGTAAAATAAAAATACATATTATCCATATTTTAAAAAATAAATAAAAAATATTATGTACACACTATTTATGTTTTTTTTCCCAATAACTCACGATTACCACTCCAGCCACCTTAACGCCACTCCCACATTTAGAATTCTTCAAACCAGAGGCGCGGATCAAACGGCGGTGGGAGCGACCTCTGTAGTGCCCCGCAAAACCCCAACTTTACCCTCTTTTCTAAACACACCAATTTAGGTTCCATACGTGGAATTTTAATTTCGTACTTTATACGTTTATTAAATAATATTAATTATTTTATTGCGTAGTAGGTATATTTTGTTTTTCCTACATATTCAGGAAATATCAAGCAAAACTATCAATAAAAATCTTTATCTCCCCGAAAGAGATTTAACTTTGAATTATATAGAAAACTCTTGCTGAATTCTCCACTAAAATAGAGCTAAACGAGATAAGCTGGCTTATAATCCCATTTCCAAAATATTCGTCCTCTCCTCGAAAGCCTTTCTGACGGGTTAGACTTCAAACGTAAGTAATACTTAACTCATTAACAACTTTTGAGTGCCACAAAATGAATTTAACACAACTCTTAATACTACTATCCTAATGGGTACTCATCAGGGACTATACGCGAGGCTAACGCGATGGCATGATTTCAAAATCGCATTTCCACATAAACTTTGCATCACAAAGGACGCGATGTATCGTATTGCATCGCATAAAATCGCAATGCGATATATCGCATAGCTCGGACAGTCAAGAAGATCGGGTTGGTATAGAGTATTAGCTTTCTATTTCAAGGGCCCAATATCTCGGAGGATATTTTTTTTAAATAATCCCGATCCCTACTTGAGTGATAAGTGGAGAGCACTTCATGTACTATACCTACTGTTTCCGTCGGAAGGATCGTTAAACTGTTGGAACCTTTCGTTCAGAGCTGTCTAATGTCGACGTCGGGTTTTCCTTCATCCTTCCTCCATTCCCCCAAAAAATCCTTCCTTAGCAAACTATCCACCAGTCCTCAATACTGAGTTAGTTATAGGTCTCCTCCATAAATAACCAACCAACCAACTGGTCGATCAATATCGCAATGCGATATCTTCAGCAGAAACCAACACAAAGTCGACGTATGGCAACATCTTTCAGCCCGAGCTCTGAGATCCGAGTAATAATCTCACCGCGTGAGTGTATGTACCTACGGAGTTCCCGAGGATCGTGCACCCTTATTTAGTCTCGGGGAAACTCCATGCACGTAGATACGAGTCTCAGATGTCGCGAGAAAAGTTCCGCCTCTCCTCGGCGGGAAGCGCGTGCCCTCCCGCGCATACAGTAGGTATATATATTCCATTACATCAACACACATCTCTCTATTTCGCATTCACGGCACCGCGGCGTGGAGGAAGGAAGGGAGACCCACGTATCGGCTGCAGTACGCGTGACTCACCCTCGCGCGGGCGCCCTCGCGTATCATTCGAGAGTGAAAAAAAAAATGAACGACGAAAAATGGAAAAAGAGAATAATCTTTCGGCGCGAACACACACGTGTCAATTCATCGCACAAGACGTGGGAAGTTCGTATTCCGGGAAGGGCGCGAAGACGGCGTTTTAGTGCGCGGCGGAAACGTGTACATGTTTTAGCACACAGTGCGTGTGTCACCCACATCCGCCTCCTCAGCAGCACAGCGATCGCGTTTCGCATGCATACACACACTTCACAATTACATGCATGTACATATGTATGTAGTTTGGGGGTCGGATTGATCTTGTGGCTAGATTGTAGGCTGTCTATCCCAAGGATGCAGGTTCAAATCCCGGTAATAGCTCTATTCTTTGACTTGACGAATGTGAAATGAAATTCACAATGAAAAAATATTTGCCTGGACTAGAAAACAAGTCTGGGACTTGCTAAGACATCATAGGAGCATGTGCCGGTTTTTAAAATTTTTTTAAATGACTTACTACAGAAAATAGCTATTCTATACATTATGTGTGATAATTTTTTTTCGATAAAATCGACGGTAAGAAGCAACAGTATTCGGTAAACCATCACTTAGAATTGAAATACATCGCTTCGCTTTTCATCTTGGTTATAACTTCATCAGACAGGTGTAAAATTGTAGCCCTCATTCGAGATGCTTCAATAAATATTGTGCTTCGTTGCCAAGAACGAGAAAAAGAAATGAAGCAATTTATGTTCTGATAAGTAACTGGAACGATTGTCTGCCACCTCTTTCATTTACTTCCTAATCCCACGTACACACCAACACACCGATTCTTAAAGATACAAAAAATCTCAAAGGTCAGTCGCCTCCCAAATAACTACATGTATATATTTTTTTTTGTTCCATCAATCATGTACCTTTCGCGGATTTCTCTCACATCTGATAATCCGGAGTTATAAACATCAACTTTCCACCACTACGATTAGTTAATCTCTTTATGTCTCGGTAAGGAAGCTTATTCCTTTCTACAAGCATATAAAAACGGAATAGAAATAAATCACAAAAAGTATTATACGACAGATTCATTTGTAACTGTGTTTCCGTGACTCTGACAACAGCGAAAACTTCATTCTTCTACAGATGGTGGACACAGCAACACACCCAATTCAGCCTATTTAACATATTGAGCTCTTAAAGCATGTTAGTACAGCAACTGCTATGGGGATAGCTGAATTATAAATTGGTGAGAATAACATTTTGGTTATATTTATTTACCCAACTCAATTTAAGAAATACACTGTTAATGATAAAAAATGCACACTCAGTATTTGATCATACATCTTCAATCTACAATTTATCAACTGATTTAAACTGAATATCATCACCGTTAGGAATTATTTTTATCCCAATAATATACTTACTAGGGACTTCATGAATAATTTTAATATGAAATATGTAAACAAGAAATACACAATACATACATAACTTTAGAAGGAACGCAAGGATTTCAATGAAGAAAATTCATTACATGTACGCAGAGACAAAACAATTCAGAATAATTCAACAGAATTGAACAATTCAGAAGGAACTCTCCCTGAGCCCTGAAGAAGCATGCATACTCATGCGAAACGTCGGCAAAGATAATAAATATTTTACAAGTTATAGACCTATATCCCCCGAAGGAAGAAAAAACATTGCATTATTAAAAAGAGGCCATAAAGAAGAATCATCTAAAATTCATTTTTATTTCAGTATTACTCTATGCGTGCATGAGAGCACGTAATGCCAACACTCCGATGCACGTCTCATTATATAGTTCTCAAGTTATAAAGGTTAAATGGTGCACGCATGTTTCTTTAAAGTTTATCGTGGAGGAACGGCCAATCATACAGGGGTGGAGTGGTTAATAATGAACCCTAGCGGAGCCGAAGCAGCTCAATACGAAAGGCGGGCAGGACGAGGACATCTCCAACTCGAACCCACGACGGTTTGCGTGGACGAGACTTTATTGCTTATGCGTAGTCTAGTAGGCTAGGGATGAAACTTCCGTGGGAGCCCAATATCAGCGTGGATACATCCAGCCGAGCGACCTTCTACGCCTCGAAAGAAATCACACCAAGAGTTGACTTTAGGGGTGAATTGAGTTTGCCGGACTGAATGAGGTCATTTTTTTCTTTCTATCGGGGCCGAGGCTCTCACAAGTGATATCAAAAGTCACAACCAAAAATAATTCTCTAAATGAGAGGAATAAAAATTTTTCCAAAAATGTATCAACATTGAACAATCTAGCAAAATTCTTCACCACTCCTGTACTGAAACTTGAAGATCATTATCTTATGCCTCAATACTGAAGTCAATGAGGATATATCCAGAAAATTGCTGAAAAAAACAATTTTGAACGAGTAATTGGGTAACAACATAAAGATAAAAATTCAAAAAATTACTATGGGAATTTTAAAAACCGTCTTATAATGTCAATCAATGTGATGTACATCGCTCTCATCGAGTTTCACAAGCATTCGCCAATTTTATAAATTTATAAACATTGGATTAAATATATATGTGCATCTACAAAACGTACTAAGTGGGTCAATTATGTATTTTATTTCTTATTCTTCAGCGAATAATTTCAGGCTAGACTTTGTGGAACTCTTTCATAATTACAGAAAGAAAAAACTTTCAAATGGTATTTATCCACACTGTTCATTAACACAACCGATCTTGGTTTCAACGGGTAACCGTCATTTTCAACCTTGTTAGCTTTTATTAACAGTGTAGATACATAACATTTGAAAGTTTCTTATTTCTATAATTCTTATCATTCAATTACGAGAGCAGTTACAAGTTAAAGTAAACTCTAACAACAAAATCATGTCTACGTAAAAGTAAATGCCTATATATGTAACAATAAGCCCTTTTCTTGCAAATTAATATATTGCTAACATTTTGTATACCCCCTCGCAGTCATGTAATCAGTATTTCACCGGATGCAATGCCATTTTATGGCGAAGAATCTAAAATACTACTTGCAAGCAAAATATGAGCCACTCTTATTTTCCGTACAAGTACGAACAGTGGTCGTATTATACTGACATCTCTATTCACTACCACTAAATGAGAAATCTGAGTGGTTACGGTAGAAAAGTTCATACAAGGCTTGTTAAAATATACATGAAGCTTGAAGTCTCCAGTATCATCAATGCCATTGCATTGCGTTAATGGACTGGTATGACGAGATGCCAATAAGTAAGAAATTACGATTTCAAATGAGATATTAGGATTGTTTAAGTTTGAGCTAAGTGATTTCCATAGAGGACAACACTAAGACATTTAAATAAACCCAAAATAACCACATAACGTAAGATGTAAACGCTTTCAAATCTACAACATCCACTTGTTAAGAAATATACTTCGTATATTCCACACTTTTTATTAGCAACCCCAACCGCTTTCAACGCTCTTGTGTCATTATTAAGGGGATTTCCTTCGGTAATTGGTTGATTGAAACCGTTAATGGTTGCTAACAAAAAGTTTGGAATATACAACGATTATTTCCTAATCAATGTATAAAAAATTCCACTAAGTATACTGCCAAACCATTCAGGTTTAAATACATCTCTTACAGATAGTAGGGAAACAAATCAAAAGTCATCCAGAAATGGACGCTTGGATATCCGCGTATATAACATTGTATTCACTTTCCAAAGGAAGACAGCTATTCAGAATGAAGTTGTCGCCGTATGTTTCGCCCGGGTATTTTGGCGAAAGTATTGTGGCCTTTCGGGCGACGTTGAATATAAACCCCTATTTTCTTCTCATCTCCCCCCATGGCACAAAATAAATTTCCCCATGATCCGGAATCCCATCAAAAGAAACCTTTCTGGAGCTTCTTCTCCCTCTCTGCCTTATGCTCCGCCCGTAAATGGGGATGTAAAAAATTCCAAGGCGAAGTAAAGTAGAAGAAAAATCAAATAAACTCACGGCATCACATAAACTCCAGGAAAGCCTTTCAAGTATCTTTCGATTACTTGTGTCAACACAAAATTAAAAAATAATCGCTCCAAATTGCGCGTTTGTCGATAAAAAAACTTACCCAATTCTCTCGATAATAATTATGAGTAAAGGTTTAATGCCGTGCGGAAAGTTAATAGCTCTGCCAATAGACGAGTCTCTACATTAGTAAAAAATACTTTGGCCTCAAAACTAGCTTGACTGTATGTAAGGTTCCTTAGCGCTTTAACACTTTAAGAAGATGAGGGTCGGTTCTATTGGGATGTTTTCATCTACAACATTCCACAAAGAAATTAAAAGTTACACTGAGCAAAATAATGACTAATTAATAAATCTCCATTGTTAAAAATTTGACTAATTTTAGTACGTGCATGGGAAATATTTCTCCCAATTAGACTAAACAATCAATGCAATATAAAACAATTTTTACGATAACTCTTGGGTCTGATTATTTTTTACAATCCGAATTTCACATAGGATTATCACATATCCACAAAATTAAAATTTATCCAAATTTCACATAGGCCAATTGATCAGTAATTTCTTGTGTTTTGTGATCAACAAATTGAAGACCATAGTCTCTTTCCTTAGACCCAAAATATCGACATCGTGTGCAGCCATATGAGCCCCAAATACAATCGCATGATTGATATACCAACTTGCGACAAATTAAATATACATATCAGTGAGCAGAATTTTTCCCAGAAGCTTCAAAGTCATTATTTGTCACAATTTTGGGCACTTTCGAGTTCCTCATAGCCATTTTTCACGAAAATGGGTTTCACTTTTTAAAATAATTGTTTAATACCTATTGTAATGATGCATACATACATACACGCACTCGGCGAATAAAAACACAAATATAAGTATAGTTTTAAAACTGTTACTGTTAATAAATATAATATATTACGATGCTATATATATATCGTTCATTCATTCACTCAAACCGCTCACAGGCGTAAATAATAAATAATTTCGTTCAAACAGAGGGTGAAAGAAAGAGGATAGGAAACACAAAATTGTGAAGTCCAATGGTGGTGTGAAGATGGTATGATGGCCGATTCACAGTGAAAAAAATTCGACTAGACCGGGAAATGAACCACGGACCTTCCGATGTCGCGCCGGATGCTCTGAAACACTAAGCTATCTAGTCTTGTAAGAAACACTGGAATCGGCGCGTTATATGAATCAAACACCCCCAAGAGTAGCCCGTACAGTTCACCGAGAGATGGCGACAGGTCGTTTTCACCCACCGGCAGAGAAGGAATTACGTTCACAGAAGAGGGAAGGAAAGCTTGACTCAGGCACACAGACAGTGGTAAAGATACAGAACAGGCGTTTCGGGGCACGCAGAGCCCAATAAGTAGAAATGAGCCATTACGGCCATACTATCGTTCATTCATTCATTCATTCATTCCCGGTCTAGTCGAATTTTTTTCACTGTGAATCGGCCATCTTCACACCACCATTGGACTTCACAATTTTGTGTTTCCTATCCTCTTTCTTTCACCCTCTGTTTGAACGAAATTATTTATTATTTACGCCTGTGAGCGGTTTGAGTGAATGAATGAACGATATATATATAGCATCGTAATATATTATATTTATTAACAGTATTTGATTCATCCAAACAGTATTTATAACGTGCATTTATAAAAATCACGCAAGGCTCAAAGTACAGGTGAGACAAATAAATCACTGAGTTAGCAGCTCTAATTTTTTATACCACCGTATGAAATGAATCCGAAAATTGACGAGCATTTCTCTTTGGTTACCACCTCCAAAATGAACTTAACAAGCTCTCATCTGCTCGAGGCCTTTTCATTTCCGTTTCTGGGAGAGGAATTAATATGGGAGTCACACTGAATCGCAACACCTAGGGGGTGATACGAGCTCGGCATTACTTCCGTCACATCCTCTCCTGCTCTTCAGGTGTAGTGGGTGCGGAAACCGGTTTCTTTCCATTCATCTCATCCCGAAATGGCTCGAGGAGACTCGAATGGCAGTGTAAAAAAAACCCGAAACAGTCTGTTGCGAAAGAAAGGATGAGCGGAAGAGCGGGAAGATTTTATTTCAACCCAGTTTTTTTTTTACTCCCCACATTTAGACGTAAAAGCGTGAACAAGGAAGCTCAACCCATATGCCGCTCAATTAAGCAGCTCGGGAGAGATCTTTGGGGGGCGGTGGAGTGAGAGGGTAGTTTGTATAAACGGGGATAGGGCTGGCCCATTGTCGGTTTTTCCGATACCGTCCGATACCGATATTTGAATTTCCGATATTCTGGTAATACCTATCCGATACGTTTTGAGCGCAAATATATAATTAACAATGATGGTTAGCATTTGAACAGACTTTAGTATTTTTCTTCAGGTAACTACATATAATGTGTATTCGTACATGTTTTATTTGCACATGTACTCATATTGATATCCATTTCTAACGCCACACCTTTGTTCCGATGTAAATAAATAACGCTAATCACGATATATTTATTTTTACTTCAAATATAATAATGTAATATCCATCTTAACTGATTTTTATGTACAGAATCTCATTCTCAAAAAAACGATTTCAATTTTAAGTCAAAAACACCGTAAAAGGCAAAGGCGCAATCTTAGCTTACAGGCTGGCAATGTTTTAACCCTCTACTGCCCAAATTGTATTAGTAAGTACATTAATTCATTCTTTTACACTAGACTATCTCCATTATTTTTCCCCCCAGCAAATTCATTTGTAACATTTTTGCAATTTTTATGATCCCGCAACCGGCAAAGATGGTTTGTTTGGGAATTGATCCGGGTCTATGTGATACAGTAGCAATTGCGAAGTAGTGGACGAAATCATTTACGTAGGCAAAGAGGATAGCGGAAAATTTAAATACTAAATAATTCCCTATGAGTGCAATAATTGCTTCCTACTTCAGGCAATAAGCTTGAGTAAAATATATGTTTTTTAGACCGAGGAGAATAGTCGTTTGATGACAAAACAGTTACCGTTAACCACAGTTTATTTCGCAGAAAAAGGGTCATAAATCCCTTTTCAACTCTTCATTATTTCCTTATATATCGAAAAGATCGATCTAAAAAATTATCGAACACGTCGACATCAGGCGATATGTTTCGAGATCATTCTGCTAAGCGCGTTTTTTGAGAAAATATTTTTCTTCAATCGTTGTCGAATTTCACAGAAACGGATTATTTATCCCATTTAAACCCTTCGTTATTTCTTGAAGTATTGCATCGGCCAACGGCCATCGACTAATGTGGCATTGAACGATATACATCGGGCCAGTACTAGGCGGAAATGCTACCGATGGGGTTTGAATAGGAACAAGAGAGGTAGCAGAAGAAGGCAACAAGCCCGGAATGGAGTGAAGAGTAGAGAGGAGGTCCAAGGGGACTGAAAAGGATAAACGTATTTGAGGGTCGGCTAGTGTAGGCTTTGGGTGGCGGGGGTCAGGGTGTGAGGACAGAGAAGGTTCACAGGACAAGGGCGAGTGGAAGTAAGCAAGCGTGGAAGAGAACTGAATGGACCACTAAGGGGTTGGAATGGACCGAGAGAGGAGGCAGTGAGAAAGAGATTAAACACGAGGAACGAAATAAAAATATGCAGGAAAAGAGTGTGAGAGAGAGAGACAAAGAGGATAAAAGTAAATGCGGAACAAGGACGATGGGGAGGGGGGGAAGCGGGGGTGGGAGAAGAACTTCTCTTGTCTCCGCTGGATAATTAAGTCGAAAATGAAAAAAAGAGAAGAGAAACAACAAGACCGTGGCCTTTTTTTCCACTCTCTCAACATTTAATTTCCCGGGAGGGAAGCAATTTCACCCGCCACCGTGCCCTGGATAGGGACGGAAGATGGGGAAGGAAGAAGAAGAAACGAAAAGGGAGAGACAGAGAGAGAAAGAAAGGGTGATGGGAGGAGAGAGGATGGGTATTTGGAAGATGCCCCCCCATGTAGGTACACATGCGGGCTGTGGGGGAAGCTGCTCTTCTGTTTGGACTGTTGTGCGCGGGCAGGTTTGTGTGCCGAGCGTGCGAGTTTGTGTATTGCGCACGCATTTATACACACATGGAGGTGTTTGCACTCAGACGTGATATATACATATTATTCAATGGGTGGCAGCAGCCATTCGGCGATTCACAAAAAATCTCTCGACACAAGAAGCGTTGACAGTCAAGAGCGAAAAACGACGGAGCACACTTACTTCACCATTTTTCGGGTGTGGTTTCGAAAGACAAGGGTAACATAAATTTTCCTATCTTTGCATTGAACAAATGATGTGGTCACGCGAACGGGCGCAAAGATATACACAAAGTGGACAGTGGCAAGGACACATCCTCCGCGACAGTTGCTTATTAAGCACGACCACGTCTCGTGTGCAACAATGTAGACTTCAGACGAGAATACCTAGTTCGCACAACTACCACCAAAATTCGCCCTGAGTTAAGATGGATTGGTGGTGTAACTGGCTAACATACTTGACCGGCAATTAAGGAGATCCGGGTTCGAATACCGGTCAATTCAAATAAGTGTTTATGGCGAATTTCATCCCCTTGGTTTATATATGTAATAGAAATCGGCACCAATCCTCTTCATCCGAGATTCGAAACAAGAGCATTTGACTTTCTGGGTCAATTTTCAGACCATCAACGATGGCAACACAAGGGAAAGGGCGCACCAAAGAGGCCACAACCCGTGAGGGTGAACACTTACAACATCACTATGCCCTTCTTGGCTACTAATGCAATGATTTCATTCCTGCCAAATTACTGACATGGAGTAAGTCCAAATCGCCCGTCCCGGCAAGCCAAAATATCCGCGGTTAGGTCCCCAATCCAGTTGGATTTTTGCATCGTGATAATTTATACCGTCTAATGTTTTTCCGCTATTTGGCCGAGATGAAAATCATCATAAACAGAAGTGTTGAAGGAGGATGATGCAGATTAAAAATGACAATTGTCAAACGGAACGGATTTCCAACGTGGACCTTCCAATTTCGCGTAGATTGCAAAGTAAACCCTCTCGAATCGGCAGTGATTTGTTTTACTTATTTCATCGATAAGTTAGCATTTTTACTCACCAACAGAGAGACTATGACGCACAAAAAGAGGATAAGACAGGGGAACATAGGCAAACACACCGTGTTAAAGGAAACATGCGTTTAAAGGAACGAAGAACCAAAGAAGAAACGAGCCATATCGACCACACAAAACAATATTCACATACGAAAACGCACTAGGGCGATGATAAACTCTTTCGTGAATTGGAAAGAGAAGTAGAAAGAAAGAATAGGCAAACATGAAATAAACGAAAACAAGGTAGGTGGACAAGTACGAGGATTGGTAATTCCATTGAAAACATTGACTGGATTATACAAAGACAAGCTGAGTACGACGAATGAACCAACCTTACCTCTACCTTTTCACCTCCTTATAGTGCAATAACATTTTGGAACTGCGCTGAGTTTCACTCAAGAGTGACCATAAAAAGGAAGAAAAGCGAAGTGCAAAGATAGCGAGGAAATGAAAAAGGGAAAGCAAAGGAGGATGATAAGTGCATTTAGAAGATTTAAAAGTCCTTCGCCGATTTATTTTCTGCCTATTTTTGCGTGAAACACAATCCCATTAAAAGCAACGCAAGGAACCCCTGGAGTTTACTCAAAAAGACTATTAAGCGAAAAACCCCTTTAACCCCTTTATTATGACGAATTTTATTGCTCACACAGAAAGGTAAATTACATTACATTTAGAGAGTTGATAGAAAATAATTAAATTCTACTTGACAAAAATTAAAATATCTACTTTAGGATAAGCGAAACAAAATACCGACAACATTCAATTAATGTAGATGAAGTAACACACGTTTTGCATGGAATATATTTGCACAAAAAATTGCAATTAAAAATAATTTTAATAAAAATGTCATTGCACCGGGATAAAATTGCGCTGGTTTTTTATTGCGATATATATGTAGGTACACAAAAAAATGGTGAAAACCTCCGCTAGATAATTTAGGTGTAATGCAACATCATTATTAGTTTGTCATTATAGAAATTATAAAGAAATTAAACACCACCAGTTCCTTCTTTTCTCAGGAATTTGCATGACCTGAAATAAATAAAATTGAGTTTTCGAATGAAATTTATAACATTTATAACAGAAGTAAGGAAAACTGAGTTGAACTTTTTGGAGAAGGGGAGAAAGTACGTTGTTAACCTAATAGTTGAAAAAAATATCAATAAATTACGCCTTAAATTCTTCTATTTTTGGGTTAGCTTTTCCTTCTCTTCACTTTTAAGTGAAAGGGCAGGGCTCGAGAATAAAAGCTTAACAGCCCACAAAAATCATTTCTGGTTTACATTTACGACGGGAACAATTATAATTGAATCTGCAACGTGAATGAATTTAAGACGGCTCCCTGTTCTGCCGCAAGAATGCCATTTTTTGTGATAACTCGAGAGGATGAGGGCCGCTGGCGCTACAAACATTAATTTTCAGCCCAAAATAGTTTTTAACTACGCAGCGGAATTTATTCACTAGCACGAAAACAAATGTGCGACCGCCGGCAAAAGAAAATTCTTGCGGCTATGGTAAATAAAATACGTTCAGCGCTAGTTGAGACGTTTCTTTAATCCTTTCAGTGCAGAGCAGTCCATCTATTTTCGGTAGAATCTCTCAGAATGAAATTTACTGTTACCTTTGTTTAATCATTAAACATATTGTCATATTCCATCATTGTAAAAGCACGAAAGAAATTTAAATTCGTAAGGAATAGATGCAGGGGCAGTTTTTACCTAAAAGGCGGAAGCCGATATATATCAAGTAAAGAACGACGAAGACGACAATCGAAGACAGTAGTACGAGGGTCGCAAAAAAGGAGGTGACTTATTCTAGTCATGGGTGTCCAACTCAATGTTATTTTTCATTGCAAAAGCATGTGACGCCAATAATGCTTGCATGCCTCACATTTAGGTGGCAGCCCCAGTCGCGGCGCGCAATTCGATTTTTCGATACAATTTTCCTTAGGTACTACGAATGGTAAATGTGGTGAATAACACAATACAAAGCAAGTTATCACTGTTTTTAATTTTTACTTAAACATCAAAATCAGACAACATAGAAACACAGGAAACTATTTTTTGGAACGAGTACTGACAAATACTGAGTAAAAAACTTTTGATGAAAGTGGTTTACTAAAATGTGAAAATATTTGCAATGGGAGTAACGTGAAAATATTTTAAATGGCATTAACGACGATGGAAACACAATTTCTAATGATATAAAAGAAAAAAACTATTTAAAAAACATAAAAAATATCTTCCACAGCAGAGAATCGAACGTCAGACCTTACGTTATTGATTCCTCCACGTTACCTCTAGTCCACCGCTCTTTTGTAGAAGATACGCTATCACAGGGGTCAGGGGTATTTGTAGTGTTTCATCATGTCTGACTTAAAACGATTGGTCGGTAGTACTATTCTTGCGATGGTTATAATTAACCCTTAATCGGTCGAACTGAAAAGCACATCTGTGAGCAGTAAAGGTAGTATTGCAAGTCAGCAAATTGCATTCCAAGCCCGCGCGCAACATGATTTGGCGAGGTTGGAGGTGGCGAGGCGAGGCAGATGGGCCATGGCGGGCATAGATGGTTTGAAATAATAATTTTAAAACAAAATTTTAATACCTAAATTTTCAAGAAATGGATTTAATATTTCAATCAAGAAACTATTAACATTATTGTTTGAAAGTATTATGTACGAAATAAAGTTTCGGGTCGCGCCTCAGCTATAGGTGGCTCTGTTAAGCAATTAGAAATAATTTTGAATTCCAGTTGGATGCCCATGTTCTAGTGTTATAATAGCGCCTTATACGTCCATGAAACGCAACCCGCGTAGTTGAAAAAATGTACGGGTTACCTACCCATTAAGGATATAAACTCGATAAGACAGGCACACTACGCGCGAGCACAAGAAGCATTACCATCTAGAGCTAGGCTTGTGCGATGACCGATTTTGGTCATCGATTTCCGATTAAAAAATTTCATCGAAATTTTTCGATGACGATGGCTGTCATCGATCATCGTATAGGGTGTACACGATGATCGATGACTATCGAAAAATATCGATGATCGATGAATGTCGATGATCGATGAATGCCGATGATCGATGAATTACGATGATCGATGACTCTCGATGAACTGTGCAGTAGTGATGGGCGATATATCGCTGTGATTGAATCACCGATACTGAAAAGTAGCAATCACAGCCTGTGACTAAATAATCGAAATCACTGCGACTGTGAATTCGGTGAATTTATCCGAATTAGCTCAGGCTGCTGCCGCTGCTACCAACTGCACCAGTGCAACCAACGAATACAATGCTACCACTGCTACTGCGTATTAACTGTGATTGAAAGTGATCGCTACTTCTGTATTGTCTACCACAAACTTGAGGAAAAAACATTAATTCCAAACATCCCACTGTGGCCCTGCCATCGTCCTCAAGGCGCAATAGCTGGGGTGCTTATACTTTATACATACATTTTAAATCTAAGGCGTTCAAATGAATGGAAAAAAGAAGAAAAATTAGTGACATAAGGATATCGATCATCCTCATCGATGGTTCTCATCGACATCAATGATTCGCATCAACTCATCGACTCATCGGGATCGTTGATTCTCATCGACTCATCGACATCGATGGTCGCTGACATTCATCGTCATCGATTACAGTTATCGCACCGCGATGACTAAAATCATCGTCGATGACTTCGATTAATCGACTCATCGCACAAACCTATTACCAGCAGCACTGATCGGAGCCAGCTGGTAGTGCACCCAAAGAACGGAGGTTGGAGCAGGTTCCACAAAGCCGTTAAGCACATATAAGCGAGTCCAAAATTTTGAACATTGCTCCATCTTCACTCTCTGCGTTGCTTTTACGCCTATTTACGTAATTTATTCTTCATTACGCTATGTTTTCCTCTGCTAGCGCTGCCTGGTAGCTACATCGGCAAACTCTTGAAGCTTTTGCTACAAAAGAATGTGAGGTGAACGTGGCATGTGGTATACTACAACCGGTCAACTTAGCTTTTGGAAAAGTCCCATATGGTAGTTTTTGAGTATCAGCTGCCTGATATACTAAAGAGGTTCTTATTTTTTTTAGTAATACAGCGTTTAGCGTACCTTCCGGCAAGAGTCTCTCCTACCCTGGAATTAAGGGATCCAAAGGTTCTTAGATAAAAATTTAGATAGGCTTGGATAACTGTGACCACAGTGACGATATCTAATAAAACATTTGTACTTTGTCACAATACGAATTGCTTTCTGCTTACTTAATAATAATTTATTTAATTTCCACAGGAACAACCCAATTATAAACATAATAACACATCCTAATCGTAATTAACAATTCGTACGATCGCAATGACCAATGCCAAAGGGATGTGTCAAACCTCCCAGTCGTGGCTCGAACCCATGACCTCGGGGACTTTACTCCGCCGCCACCAAGCCCGAAAAAACTTAGAAATAAAAAACGAGTGAAACATATTTCTAGCGTTTCACGCTTTGGAGACGGAAAGAAAATCTCAAGGATTTTCCAACAACAATATAAGAAATTTCCCGGAATGATCACATCGATAGGCACCAACCTTAGTGATTGAGTGTCACTTCAAAAGGTTAGACGAAAGGTTTAAATAAGTCTTTACTTTCGCTCGGGGAAGAGAGAAACGTGGGAGAAAACGAGTGGAAGAGCACCGGGGAAGGATGGGGAGGAGAAAACGAGGGGGACGCCGAGGGACACGTGCATGAGGTCTTATCGCGGAAGGGCCGTGTAATTAAGTGTCAAGAAGCCTGGAGATCATCCGACCTTTTATCAGCGGTGACAACAATTAAACCCCAGGGCCGCATGGGCGCGGTTCATGAGTTGGGAGGGGCGGTGCCCACAAGCTTTAGAGCAGACTGTGGGGCGGGGGAGGTGTTAGGTGGACGAAATTTACAGCCCTGATGAATGTGACACTTGCTACGCTCTCATATAACACGCGCCTCGCTTGATAAGGTGTGAGTATGTTGGGGGAGGATGGTTGCTTTAAAAACCAGACCGTTGAGTTATACACAAAGTTTCCTCAGTCTACCGGCCGCAAGAGTTGGGACGGCTAACTAATACTTGCGTTCGGACGTCTTCACGCAAACACTCCGCTTGCGGTGGAGAGATGTAATCACATTTACGCGCGTGCCTATTCGGCAACGCTGCAAGCAACTCCGAGGCTCTTGCATGCAGAAGGAATATTAATTCCGTCCCTTAGAGCAGCTCGAGCGCTTGAATGTTAATGGCCCCCTCCGTTATTTCGGGATGTTCGAGACTCACTCAGTACTTCCAAAGACTTCTTAAGCCTACATATGGACAGAAAACACTTCCCTACTCCTTTAGCCTGCTTTCCTTTATCATTAATGTATATTGACTGATGGGTACTTGGTTGGGTAACAAGTGCAGAATACCCAAAGCATAGAAAGTGTTCATCATGAAAAGGCAACTACTGTGTTCTAAGAAAATAGAACTACGAACGAGGACACAGTACGTGAAAAAATCCGTTTGGAGCGTGCTATTCTATGGATCGGAAACATGGAACATTTGAAAAGTACACCAGAATAGATTAGGGGAGACGGATGCTGAAAATCAAATGGAAGTATAAAATAAGTAATGAAGAATCCAGTAGAATAGAAGAAGAGAGGACCATATATGGAAGACTACAGAAAAGAAAAACCAGATGGATTGGACACACATTGAGGCACAACGGGTTTGTGAGAATCTAATTGAGGGAAAAATGAAAGGAAAAGCCCCAAGAGGAAGGCAAAGTGATTGATACATATACCAAATAAAAAAGGAAATTACTTAAGATAATCTACCAGAGAGTTACGGAACTAGCATCAAATAGGAATGGATGGAGGGGTGGAATCTTCGAATTGAACGACCAATGATGATGATGGATACTTCGTGATCACATAAGATTAAAACTGAAATTAATGATCGGGTAGACGTGGTGGGATAGAGTAGATACTAGCTTACTACCCCGAATGCTCGGGGTTCAGATCCCGGCACAGATTTTTCTGTTGTATCTCTATCTTCACTAGGCGCTACACGGAGAGCGAATGCAATGTAAAGCAAAGCTCAGTTCGTTAGATGGGACGCTAAGCTGTGGTTTCGTTGGCGCCTTTCCTTAGAATCTGCCTAATGCCGTCGCCGGGATTCTCTCTATCTTTCAGCCAGTACCCCCAAATAATCCTACCCTAGAGATTCCAACAATCTGTCTTCATTGGTGCAAATTACCTGCATGGTTGGGGGGGGGGGTGCCTTCCCTAGAAACTGCGACTGTAAATCTTGAATTCCTTGCCTGTTTTAATTTAAAACGAGGAGAAAATCCGTTTATTTCCGAATGATTTCCACCCGAAATATGGAAAACTAATTCTCCCAAGGTGAACAGACGGAAATAGATTTCAGACAGGTTTCTCAGAATGGCTATTTTCCACTCATAGTCAATAATGAGCTTCCTGGAACATTCAAAACTTCCTAGAAGCGTAGCCTCAGGCAGTAGAACTTATTTAGGCCTCATTCAATAATTGAATGCATTTATGCAATAGGTACATACCGAGTGAATGAAAACCAAAGATAACCTTACTTTACTCAAAACAAGGAACAAATGAATATTAATAAAAGTATTAACAATAAATACCGCGCGTATTACTTTTATTTATATAGGTTACAAGTCTCACATTATTTATTGATAATGTATATCTATTTCACATTTTTTTCTCCTCGTAAAATATTATCTTTATGATAGAAAAGAGTTACAGATCAAGTATTAAAACTATTAATTGAAAACTAAGTAAAACTTAACTCTAAACTGACTAACTAAACTTAAAAAGTAACTAACTAGTCTGAACTATGAACAAAATTTTTAAATAGTGGTTACATCTTTGATACAAACTAATAAGCCAATTTTGTCCTAAAACTTAGGCTTAATTATTATAATTAAGGTAATCTAGCGGTTAACTTAGACAACTGGTGGTAAATAAAAAAAATCTGGATTTTTACATCTGAAGGGCCCTATCTACACATAAAATGTCTTTCTTCATCAAAGCATACATTCTACCCTTCTTCAATCCACCCATAAAATCTATTTTATAAATGTTAATTACATATTTCCTTTACATGAAAGAAAAAAAACAAACCCTTATTTTCTGGAATGCACATTCACCATTTATACACTTGCATATTTGGAGAAAGATGTAAGGTGATTCGGGTAACCGTACAGTTTCATATCCACAAATATGATATCAGCGTTCGTCCCCACTACGGTAAGCAGCAATTGAAGCCTTACCGCTCTGCGCACTGAATCAAAGTCTTTTCATGCTTCGCCGCCTCTCACGTACATTTTCAGCCGGGCAGCCGGTCAATTGGCCCCACCGTATGAACTGCACACACAGTCCACACACGAATGGGGAACGAACGGGTGGTGCAAATGACACGAGCCAACCAATCGTCCATTGGGGAGGTGCGAAAAAGAAAAATCTTCAGAATAGTAGACGTATCGTGAAGAAAAGATCTACGTTGAGTCACAAGTGCGAGATGGAGAGAGAGAAAGACAGCATTTGGGAGCTTTTCAGAAAAAAGAAATAGCTCTCCGCAGCCGAGAGATCCAATAGAGAAAAATAAATAAATAAAAATGTTCGATTCATTCAATTCGACTTGATCTCGCATGGAAGAGGGCGACGCTTGTCGGCGAGTAATCGGCAAAACGTGTCAAGGGAACATGGCGACGTGCGAAGGGCGGAGACGGAAGGAAATTGATGAAGGAAAAGTGGGAGAGATAGGAAGAAAAAGGAGAGGACGGGAAACGAGGAAATTGGAGTGGTGTGGAGAGAGCAAAACGAAGTAACCATCGGAGGTAATGACACGTTTATGAACAGAGCATGAAAGCGAAAAAAATGTCCGAGAAGAATGAGAAGACCAAGCAGCTTATCGGTCCAAAATGGTTAAATAGAATAAAATTTCCTTTTGAAAATACACGACAGTCGAAGATATCGCTTTCAAATGATCACTCCTCTCAGGTCGTTGAGCCGACAGCCGCACTTTTTTTTCTATATAATAGTTATTTTAATTTCCATTCGGCAGATGACTGAGGGCAATTCTGATTGATGTTTTGTTCTGATTAGTAACCTATTTATACTGAATTTCCGTCTTAAACTAAAACTTTGGCGAAAGAAGCTAGAGATGACGTAATTATTCATAACTACTCATCAAATAAACGAATCACAAATCCGGGAAAAGACAATGAAAGCTTCCACGACAGTGGTGGCCATGTTAAGTTTCTCTGCTTTGTCATAAACATAAAAGATGAACGGCAAGATAGTATAAAAAATAAATCGTTCCATATACTGCGAGGAAGATATATATGAGTTATTCAGTACTTATCACGTTGTTACTCTTCCACACTTTTTTTATTTTTTTGACCTGACTGGTTTTGAAAGTTTCATATCACAATGAAAGGTAGGCCTTGGATAAAGATGTGAAACCATCTAAACCGGACAGGTCTCAGAAATAAAAGATAGAAAGAGTCTCAGAAACATGAAGATAATAACTACGTATTATTTATCCTCGTGATAAATAATTACTTAATTCCACAAAGTTACGTCACCGACCACTGCTTCTACATGAGTTATTCAGACATAAGCGCTAAATAAAAATGTTATTTACGACAAAGTAACCAGTTATTGATCACCGAAGTCCTAGCAGCATACACAGACATCTGATCCTTGAAGAACTTCATTGAAAAACTGATCGAAACCACGACCCGGGAACATTTAAGCCTGCTTTATTGATAGAGGCTGTATTCGACCGTTATATTTAAGGCCAACATTGCGTAAAAGACGAAAGAAGATCAACAAACAAAACCGAAATGAACGCACGTGACTACATCCAACCGGAAGGAAATGGTGGCTTTGTTTTTTTTTGCGTGGGAAGAACGACCAAATTTTCTCCGCCCCTTCAGCCGCGAACGCTTAAGAAAAGGACTGCTGGGAGCAGGGGGGGGGAGGGGAAAGAAAGGCAAAAAGGAAGGAGGAAGAGGAAGAAAGAGAGAGCGAGAGGGGAGTGAATTATGGACCATTACTCTCTTGAAGTAAAAAAATGAAGAGCGAATGGAATAATATGCGCAACCACCATTCTCGCGGGGTGACGACGGAAGAGAAATGAGGAACCGGCACGACACCTCGCGGATGCTTTCAGTTTTTATTTCTCGCCCAAATGTATGTTTTTCTTTCCTTTTTTATTTAAGCAGAAAAAAGAGAAATGAAGTACGAAAAAAATGCCTTTCCCGTCGAGTGGGTGGAGGACTATCTCAAAAATTTAATCTCCCCCCTACCTCTTCCCCTCCACCCCCCGCGGAGGAAGTCACAATGCAAATAATAAGCCCTTCGAGGAGCCGAAAGAACTGAATAAGGCGGAAAAAGTTCCGCTCCAGCAAATCATACGCTCCGGAATATTTAAAAATCTGCCAGAGTCATTGCCATGGATATCACTCAAAATCGGCGACAATTAGCACACAAGATTTAGAAACTGAAATTATTAAAATGTTGGCAACTGGCTTTCCACTTTAATACTGACCACCTATAACAACCTTGAAAGTTATTGAGTGCCCCCTAACGTCCCCACAAAGATTAGAACGACCACAAAGTCAAGGTTTATCTACAAATAGTCACAATTTTTTCAAGTTTCATTTCACAACGAGTTTCTACGCTTTTTGAGATACGTAGGCAACTAAAACGGGCTGTAATATTGGAGAATTAGGCTGGATTTGTCTACGATGCCATTTAAAATAGTTCTCATCCAAGTCTTGCGACGCCAATTAGCAGGGAAGAGCTAGAATAGGAATGGAATAGAACATAGGTGACTCTGCCAAGTACTGACGTGACACTTGCAGAGTGATACCCTCACGTGCTCACAAGAGCACCCGAAAGCCAACGGTCAAAAAGAAGTTCGAAGTAGAGCCACACTTTCTAATCGATACTTACTTCATTTCACATGAGCCATCCAGGCTTGTTAACCTTGCTAATGCATTGATGGGATTAGATTCTTCCTCTAAGGGTGGTGACAACTAAGGACATATTTCGCCACACACAAAACCTTTTCTGGATTTGAGTTTCAGTCAAATCAAGCAAATGAAAGTGCAAAAGTCACGGATTAAAAAGTATTTAATTTTAATTTAAAAAGCGGCTAACCTCCTCCGGGTAATCAATCAAAGGCAAGATCGTCAGATATTGACCATTTTTAGAAATATTTCATCTCACAAGATTATTTCCTGTACTGTGATTATCTATTTCTCAATCATTATGTCCATACGGTACTTAAATGCATATTCCTATACTGAGTATTAGGACTGTAACGAGATAATGTTTCGATGACTCTATTTATGCCACTGATCGAACAAAATATGTATGATGATACCGACCCTCAATCACTAATAATTACAAATTAAATAAAATAGAGTAAAGTTTCATGGGTGCAAAAGTGCTCAATGAAATGTACACGCGTGTTCATTAAAAGTTAAGTGCGATATTCCACAGAGGAAAAACCATTCGCCTTGACCGGGATACGAACCCGGATCCCTCGATTTCACGAGTGCTCTAGCCAGTTACGATACCGAGGCGTCCTCCTTCCCTGCGGATTTTTTAAAAAATCCCCTGACAAATGATCCCGGTCAAGGCGAATGATTTTTCCTCTGTGGAATATCGCACTTATTTTCACTTGCGAGTGACTCCGTAAAAGGTTATGCCGTGACTCCGTATCCTCAAAATTTGTCATTTAACGTTTGCCTAGCCTGTAAACGGAACGGCCAAGGGCCCCAAGGTTGCCAATGGAGTATAGGTATTCAGGCGTGATGTAATCAACGACTTACGAAATCATCAACCATTATGACCGAGCAAAATTACTAAAGTCATAAAAGCGACAATAAAAAAGATATAGCGAATGCACTACGCAATCTACTAAGTGGGTGATGGGCGCTAGCAAACGTTTCTATCCACAGAGCGGAGAAATGTTTTTTTTTACAAATGGATTGCGTAACACGTTCGTGAACTTAAAGAGATCGGACGACAAGAACTAATACAGATGATGAGACTTTACTTATCGTGATCTAAAAATCCCTCTCACAATGACAGATTCTGTGAAATGAGAACATGAAAGTCCTGGACTTTGATCACTGAAAAAGGGTACTGAAAAATGCTGGGATTTCCTCCTACCTTTTCCTTAATCCCTTCCAAAGAAGAAGCGCGACGTAAAAGGTACCTTCTAGATGAGTCACAACCTTTCACCCATGTACGCTTGTAACCATTCCCTTTTGAGTGGGGCTAAGGGAATGGAAGCTTCGATAGAGGGCCTGTCACAGCGGCGAGGAAGTTTGCGTTGTTTCCCAGGTTCTTACCTAAAACTGAAAAGATAAAAGATGACTTAGATCAATGCGTCCAATTCACAGGGTCCAATATCACATTTTGATAAGTTGAGTGAAACACGGAATGATACCAAATTATAAAACATTACTCTCAAGAGATATTAGAAATACAAAGGAATGCAATAACATTTCATGCATTAAAAACATTTAAAAAAATTATATTACAAGAGATTTTAAAATTAGTCTCAGAATACTGGTACACCGCGATGATGTACCTCAGGAAATAGTATAAGACTTCAACTCAGGAAATAATATAAGAAGATTCCTTAGTAAAAAAAACGCATTTAAAACATTTTCGATAATTAAAAAATGTAGTACCTTCACAAAACAGAGATGATTTACGCTCGAAAAAACACCTTCGCCTTTACCTACGTTTTCACCCATGCGAGTGATGGAATTTAAATCGCCATAAAATTATCATAAACACGTTAATTTTAATAGCAACTAATTTTGAGTCGATTTAGGGAATCAAAAAAACGTGGACACTGGGTCAGAGTTCTATAAAGTTCCCTATTGCGTACTTATAATAATTTATACCTCATTTAAGATATGCTTTAGCATGTTCTTAGCCAGAATTATGGAATCATATGATGCGCTAGATTAAAAAGCATTAAACACAATGAAAACTTGATTAACAATTCCTAGAAATTTATTAAGAATGAATGCTTTACAAATCCAATCTAAGAGCCAAAAATAAGGAAACTTATTAGCAAAGTATTTAAACTTATTTAACACTTCCGCAAAAAAACAAAAATACATGAATCCAACGGGAAAAACCGGTACGCTACAACAGCTCTCATATATTTGCTCTAAACTTTAAAAGCTTGAGCGATTATTCATCAAAGCATTCTATTTTACCCTCACTCAGCATCATTCTCCAAATGCCCTAAATGTTTTTGTCCCAAAACAGCTTCAGTTGCCCCCTGCTGTTGGTGTTACACGACGACAACAACACGGCAACAGCACTTTTATAACTTCACAACAACTTCGTCGCTTTAAGCTACACAGAGACACGGGTAACGGAGTGAACTGCACCTTTTAACTCATCACGCTTACGACATTTTTGTGACCTAGTTTTATATAGGCCTCCCCCTCACGTACTATAAGATAGCTGTCGCCTCTCGCTGAATAATACATAGAAGCTACTCGCTGCCTCTGACTTGGCGAGCGGGACAAATCAGAGGGCAATAAATCACGGAGGTGGAAGGGAATAAATAACAATGAAAGAACCCTTTTTAGAAAGCGCACCCTCCACGACCGGGGTTTTAATGGAAGTGGCATGCGTCAAGAGCCTAAGAAACGTTGGCGGGCTGTCCCACCGCCACCAGCTGTCAAGATGTGAGAAGAGTACGTATGCAGGCCTAGAGGGTGGTGACCATCGAAAGAGAAAAACATCGATACTAGACTTCGATAGATCATCAAAAAGAGGCTCTACACATGGACGTTTGACGAGTACAGCAATATCTCGAGGTGTATCGCTACTTGCAAGGTTTCTTGTTCTGCTTAAACATTACTCCTGACTTTTCCACAAAAAATGACTTAAGAATACAGTGAACGTGGAATTGTCGAATATTGCCGAATTTCAACAATCAATGTGTTTGTGCAACACATTCATTGAATGTAACAATAGTTCGTGGAACATATACATTCGCATAAATTAAACACACATTTATAGCGTGCATTAAGTTTGACAATTGTAGTATTTATAATTTTTCATAAGATAAGAACGGGCACAGGTCTTTCTTTCAATTCATGGTATAGTCTCAATGTTAATATAAATATTTACATTCCAGACAGTAAGTCGTCCTCTGACAAATTAAATTGCTCCTGAGATTTTTCATTCCCCCTCGCAGTCAAAATATCAGTAGTTCACCAGATGTTAAGCAACATTAAATTAGAATAGAAATTCCAGTAGGCAAAAAATAGGTTTCCTACGTTTCTAAGAATCGCGGGTTGTGGTCGACATTTACTCGATTACTACCTCTATCGACCCATACAGCCATAGAATTCCGTGATTATTGTAAGAGGCATATAAGGCCACTGCTAAAGAAGTAACTTCCACATGAAAAGCCACCTTAAACCATCGTTGACGTTATCGATATAAGTAAAATCGATCTTTAAGCGTCGATACTACAACCATGAACAGAGAATTTCTATCAATTATCATCCAGATGGCCATGCGCGCGTAAATTTGATGTATTTGCTTTGCTTTCCTATTATATTGATTACTTTGCATAATCAACAAAATAAGCAAGGTATTTACCGCCAAGATATACTTTCTGGGAGGGCTAGAAATATTTTGCATAATACTGTAAAAACCACAGTGTTTATTTAAATCAAATGTTTTGAATAGGATGGAAATATTAGACGTAGACTAATGAATGACCACGTTACTGGAAGGCTATCAAGTAAGTCTCCAGTGGTGTCTCTTCTGACTTTGAGAAGTTACGTATGGATACCGATTCCACTCCTATCCCAATCTTCGCCTTACTTATCAATAGTTCAGCTTTTATAATAGTGTTATAATAGAACAGATGTTGCGTATGACAACCATCATGTTTCAACCAATAATGAAAGGATGTTATTAAATTTTCCGACGGTCGTCCACCAACTTAGGCTATTAACTGATGTATAAAAAGGCTGTTGGCTCTACCGACCGATTTTCATCCCTATTATGTGAAGCTTGTTCAAACTATGTAAGCAGGGAGTTATAATATTTGCCTGAAAATGAAAATCATACTCTGAGTACCGATAAAATAATAATGGTAATGTTTGGAGAAAATAATGCGTAGGAAACCATTGAATAAAACCATAGCTGTAGCGGCAAACTTCTACCTAGGCAAAATAGACTGCTGCCTAGGACCACCACCTCGAAGAGGGCCCCAGCTACGAAAAGAAATACTACACGTTAAAGATTAAAAAGTTATGTCAAAAATGTTTTTGGGGTAGGTACTTATCTATTACGTTTCTAAGTCTGCTTGTCTACATTCTTAAGTCAAAGTACGATGAATATATACAAATAATGGATATTTTCGCTAAATTAACGAAAAGTGACGACTCTGTTTTATCTGTCTATAGAGGCCTTGGATCCTTAAGTCCTGGCCTACATAGATAATTCAAAAACGTAGGCTATCGATATTGAAAACATCGAGAATTGGACACCAAACATCGAAGTATTTCGACTATCATCACCATTGAAGCCCATCCCTAATGGTTGGAGGCTGGGAGAGCTATTGAAAATGCGAACCATATCCCCGCCGTTTGACGTCACGAGCTAGTTCAAGTAAGCCCCATGAGGTGGCGGGGGAAGGCCATGAATCTGTCACACTCGGAGGAAATCATTTGCCGAGTGGGGTGCGAAAGAGTGTCCTGAACACGACGCGTCTCAATGGAATGCAATCGCACGCTTGGGTTAACTCCACACACATGTTTCGTTGACGAGGCAATAAGGAAATCTGCGGCTCCGCGGTGGTCACTGGTAGGATCAACACTTTATATTATAAAGATTGATAGATATATCTTCTTTAAGTCCCTGCATTAATTTCCCCATTAACGGGGTTTCATTACACTTTCCTATCTACAAAGTAAATTCAATTGATGTTTTGGCTCATAAAAACTATGCGGGGCCATGTTTCAGGTCATTCATTAGGAAGGACTTCGCTCATGAGATACTTAATCCCTTTCTCCAGCTCGCCGCTATCCACTCTGGATCAATCCTCCCGGGGACCGCTGAAGATCAAATGGACGGATGAAATAATAAATGATGAAGTTTACTGGAGAGTAGAAGAGGAAAGGACCATGTGTGGAACACTATACAGAATAGAAGAACCAGATTATTTGGGCACATCCTGAGGCACAATGGGTTCGTGAGGAATGCAACTGAAGGAAAAATAGAGGAACGAACCCAAAGAGGAAGGCCAAGGGATTAATTCATTCATTCATTAGAGTAATCTACCGGTTAGAGGTAGGTTGTGATGAAAGTCAGAGATTATCCAACGAACTCTTACACGTGCCGTGCCCTTTCTACCTCTAGTATTTCTTTCTTCATCTCAGCATAAGTCCTACCTTTCTTCATCCCGTCCACAAAACCGATTATCTTCCTTCCCCTTCCCCGCTTACCCAACATCCTACCCTCTATCACGGCCTTCAGCAAACCACCGTCCCTCATTACCCCTTCCAGCCACCTACCCTGCCTTCCCCTAATCTCATCTATAAGTTTCCTCTCCTCGCCCACCATGTCAAGCACTTCCTCATTTGTCTTCCTTTCCGTCCAACGCACCTTCTCCATCCTCCTCCACACCCACATCTTGAAAGCCTTCAGCCTATTTTCGTCTCCCTTTCTCAAGGTCCACGTTTCTGCCCCATACAACGCCACACTCCATAGAAAGCTCAAGGGATTAATACATAGGCCAAATAAATAGGAAAGTACATAAGAAGAACTACCAGGAAGTAAGGGAAGTAGCATTAGACAGAGGGAAGAATGGAGGGGTGCTGCAGTCAAACCAATCATAGGATTGAACGACCAATGAATTCCCCGCCATCAAATGCGGGACTTATTCCTTCTCTACGAGCAACACACTCATTAGCAACCCGAAGATTCTTAGGAAATGTGAATCGACGCAAAGTTTGCAAGGCACCACGAAGATCGAACGGAGAAAATTATTTTTTAAATATTGATTGCCGCAGCGTTGACGGAGACGCCATACCACATTCCGAGCGCTAATTCGTCCGTTTACTGCCCCTCGGGGGTATTTCGCCCATTCACGAAGAGAATCGATCGCTCTCGCCCGACATCCGGCGATTGATTGATTGATCGGGGATCGCCTCTCAACACTCGAAGCCGCAAAACCACGCCCCGGGTAGAAGCGACGGACCGGGACAAGGATGGGTTGTGCTCAGACGAGTGGAGAAAGGCCGTCGTGCGAAAAGCCTTTCGGAACCGCAGACCGCAGTTCGATACCGCTTTCCGACGCCGCTGTCTGGAACAGGCGTTGGCACTCGTGCCATAAATAACAAATGATACACACACCCTCTTGCTACTTCTGGCTGGTGATGGTCTTTTCTCTTCAGCAAAATTAAATGCAGAAGATGCTGCAGCTCAAAGCTGCTGCGCATGCTTGCTCAAAGATCGCTGCATGCTCAAAGACGGTGCAGAGTAAAAAAAAAGACTACGAATTTGATCGAGTGCTTAAAAAGCTGAAATTTCGAACTGCAAGTCCACAAAAACATCAACATTGCTCCAACGTATTTATTTGTTACTAGCTGACAACCAGTCAACAATGGCGGGAAAATGCCCAGTCATGCAAATATTATTAGTGTATATTCTATTTATACATTTTTTGTGAAGGCTATTTCACTTCTAATAGTATAAATGCTGGAGGACGTATCGAATAACTTAAAATAAATCATTAAAATTTGTTCTCAATCACGATTAAATCTCCATCCACCTTAAGGCGGGTTTCACTGCATTCTAAAGGACACCGATATTCTTCACTTTCACACATTTTCCGGGAAAGTAAGGCGGAATCGCACGAACATGAAACATTTTCCAACGTATACGGACCAAGTCCACTGCGTTTACACAATTGTTCTTCTTCTACTTGTTGAAACTAGGCTATTCACCATTGTTTTAAACTGGGAATTAGTCCTAATAATGGAAGGTGGACTGCTAGCTGTTTTTTCCATTTTTTTCGGTCTTCCTATCGGTCTCCTGCCATGAGGGATGTCCATTCTTAGAATGTCGGGGTCTGTATTTCGTCACTTATCTTCTCCGCTCTCTTGTCCAGCTGACGATGTCGTTTATATTTGTCTACTAGATTAACTCGGTGTTTCTTTTTCTATCCAAAAGTTTTTTGCTCGTAATCATTCTTATCGTTCGCATTTCTGTTGTTCTCAATAATCTATTACTGAGCGTTGGTTGGTCCAGCTCTCGTTTCTGGACTATGTGTCATGATGAGTCCGTTTACGTGGGCTCGATTTGCATTGCGTGCGAATAGATACGGGGGAAAGTCAAAGGAATCAATTCTCCCCCTTAGGCCAGTGTTTTTGTTGCCTGAATGTCTTGGATGACCGAGAATAACTGCTTTCCGGCAGTTTTTTTTCTTTTTAGAATTTAACTCATTAGTTCTACACATATTTTCGAGAAATTGAAATACTTGAATATCAATCGCCGTATTTATTTTAAGGATGAACGAGGCTACACTCATGTCTCACAACAGTTTGAAACAAATTTTTAATGCATCTCTGAAATAGAAAATATCTATTCATAAAATATCGATCCATCGATATCGATATCGATCCCCCCATGAAAAATTCGTATCGAAATTAGAAAAAATTAGAAAAAAGAATGGACGTTGTCGACCGTGGGCGTTATGATCAGAATCTTTCGAAGCCAATTCGACATGTCTCGACCTGATTCTCGCGTGAATGTATAAACAGTGCAAGAACCCAGAAGACCAATGTCAATGAAATCGATTGGGCGCCAAGGACAACGGGAGCCAATGAGGGGGTGTGCGGAGCGTGCTCTAGTGACCGCTTGCGGAAGCAAAAGGAGAGCTTGAGTGGAGGAACACGATCGCTGCAGTTTAAAGCAAACTCCCATCCGCGTAGTTGCCGTTGAATAGTGTCTATAACGCAGTAGGCAAGGTAAGTCGTTGCGCATGTCCAGATTGGCTGCGTGCGCATCCGTTACGTCACCTGGTTCCCACAAGCGGACGAGAACTCGCGAAACTTGCTGTCGAGTATTGCGGGTATTTTGGTTTGAATTTGATCAACAAGGACGGTATAGAAATGAATTATAAGGTATTAGTTGGTAGTTGGTAGAAGTATTAACCTTTAATTAAACTTCGCATTGCTGAATTAATTGTGGTAATGTCCCCGAAGAAACATTATATCTTGACTACGCTCAGCGATATCTGTCAGGTGCGTACTTGCAATCGAAAAAACATTATTCTTCGTTCGTGTGACATTAAATACAATTACGTACTGAAACATTCTATGTCTTGTTCATCGTATCGAATATTTTACCAACCATCTAGAAGCATTCAGTGAAAAATAACTTGTTGATTATGAATAACCTTACTTGTAGCACGTCAAAAATCAGTCCTGATAGCGTATACAGAGAAATATAACTTGTTGATTATAAATTAACTTACTTGTATAGCGTCAAAAATCATAACTGATATTTTATACAGTGAAAAATAACTTGTTGATTATAAATTAACTTACTTGTATAGCGTCAAAAATCATTCCTGATAGCGTATTAAGTTAAACCGCCTTACTAAATTCTATTTATTCTCACATCGACGCAACCGTTATCATCAATGGTGAATTATAATCAAGTGATTATAACCCCTTGATTCACGATTTCAATAATATACGAACTTATGTTTACTAAAGTTTCGCAAATTAATATATATCCTCTGCGAAATATCTATGAAAAATTGTTTATTTTTGTACAAACAAAAACGTATCCCTATTATCTCATTTGGTATTGTAATTCACTCACTTTAACCACTCATTTTCATAGGTTTTCCGACACTAATTGTCACATTGACTGATAATGAAGTAATAACGCCTCTTTTGCATCGACTTTTAAAAAGTTCTGAGATCTTTAAGTTTATTTATGACTTGCAAACGACTTTTAAGCAACTCTGTTCAGTTTCAATCCAGAGAGGAATTGGAGATGACAGTTTTTTAATCAAGTTGCTAAAGTAATAATTTACCTGGGATAATAAACGTCATGAAAATATTTTAAAATGACTATATAAGGAAGGTGTAAGAGGGAAAGAATCACTGTAAGTAATGGCCTAAACAAAACGGTGAATAAGAATTGGTCAAAGTTGTGTCAAAAGAAAATAATGATTCAATGAAAAAAACAAAGGCTTACAAAGCAAAGATTTTTAATGTTAGAACCAATATTATCAAGCAAAATTGATAGGAAATACCAATGAAATAAGCACTAAATATGAACAATGTTTTTTAAAAGGTTCTGCACCCCAGAGGTAATTTCTCAGATCTCCATGATATAGTTGAGTCAGTTTGTGAAGTGATTAGTCTTTGAACGTGTCTTCAATTTTATAGTTTTACCTCTAAATTCTGTGAGATGTCAATCAAGTTGATCGATTGTGGCGATACTTTAAGGAAATTGAAGATAGAATTCATTATTAAAAAAACACGGTACAAAATTCCACTAATTATTTTATTGCTGTCGACCGGTTTCGACGACTAAAGCGTCATTTACAAGACAAAATAGTTTTGTTTTGTCTTGTAAATGACACTTAAGTCGTCGAAACCGGTGGACAGTAATAAAATAATTAGTGGAATTTTGTACCATGTTTTTGTAACAATGAATTCTGTGAGATGTTATTTCTCAGATTTTCATGGTATAGTTGAGTCAGTTTGTGAAGTGATGGGTCTTTGAACATATTCTTTATATTATATACTGTTGACTCAGACTACTGTGAGAGGCATTTCCTCTGATCTACGTGGTATGGTTGAGTCAGTTTGTCAAGTGATGGGTCTTTGAACATATCTTTGATTTATAGTTTTACCTCTGAATTCTGTGAGATGTTATCTATCAGATTTTCATTGTGTAGTTGATTCACTTTGTGAAGTGATGGCCCTTTGAACATGTTCTTTGTATTATACTGTTGCCTCTGACTACTGTGAGAGGCAATTTTCCTTATATATGTGATATAGTTGAGTGTTTATGTTTCGTGATGGGCATATTGTAGTTCACCAGATCCTCTTGTGATGCACACTTAAATGGAGGGGAGTGGATGGTCAACGCGTGTATAAATGAATTAGTATCCAACATTAACAAAGTGACCAACTAATTTTCCTTTTCCATTTTTTCCCGAAAAATATGTTCTCATTATAGTCTGACCAAGCATAAAAAAGATTACTGAAACATACATACCTACTGTTATTGACATTAAAAAAGACAATTCCAAAAGAAATACCACAACTCCACCTCGTCACTTATATTTGACAGGACAACGGACGTGAATGAAAATTTAAGTATAATATTCTCAGTCATGAATGATCAGATAGATGAAGGCACTCAGAACAGATGAAATCATTATTCAAAGACATGTTCAATGACCAATCACCTGACCAATCCAATGACCAATCACGACTTAACTTGTGTTAGTAGTACCATGGCAGTAAGTACCTACATCGAGGCAAACAAGGTCGACTGGTATAACGACAGGCCGAACAACAATTGGGTCCTTTATATCTCATTTATCTAGATGATTCCTGTTCATGACCTCCTGTTTTATTACGTATTTTATTTTTCTTCTTCATTCAGGTGATATATGTCTATTAATTTGGAAAATATTTATTACTCTTTGTCGACGTTTCGAACTTGAATATACGCTTCTTCATGGCTACAATGAAAATTATTGGGCGTATTACACATCGCCAAATTAAGTAAAAAGTATTATAATTTGATACCATGAACAGAGAATTTCTTTCAATCATCACCCAGATGGCCATAGGCGCGTAAATTTAATGTATTTGCTTCGCTTTCCTAATATATTGATTACTTTGCATGATCAACAAAATAAGCAAGGTATTTACCGCCAAGATATACTTTCTGGGAGGGTTAGAAATATTTTGCATAATACTGTAAAAATCACAGTGTTTATTTAAATCCAATGTTTTGAATAGGATGGGAATATTAGACGTAGACTAATGAATGACCACGTTACTGGAAGGCTATCAAGTAAGTCTCCAGTGGTGTCTCTTCTGACTTTGAGAAGTTATGTATGGACACCGATTCCACTCCTATCCCAATCTTCGCCTTACTTATCAATACTTCAGCTTTTAAAATAGTGTCATAATGGAAAAGATGTTGCGTATGACAACCATCACGTTTCAACCTATAATAAAAGGAAGTTATTAAATTTTCTGACGGTCGTCCAACAACTTAGGCTATTAACTGATGTATAAAAAGGCTTTTGGCTCTACCGACCGATTTTCACCCCTATTATGTGATGCTTGTTCAAACTATGTAAGCAGGGAGTTATAATATTTGCCTGAAAATGAAAATCATACGCTGAGTACCCAAAAAATAATAATGGAAATGTTTGGAGGAAATAACCCGTAGGAAACCATGATGATTTGATACATTATAACAATACTTGATTACACTTTGATAATTTAAAGCGCCTAAATCAACAACAATTGAAAACAAACAATAAATATCAACGAAGGTATCATAAAGGAATTAATTCAGAAGGAACTCTCTTTCTCTCTCTGAGGTAACTTGAATAATCAAATTTATTATAATTTGATACGTTATAACAACACTTGATTACACTTTGATTATTGAAAGCGCCTAAATCCAAAACAATTGAAAACAAACAAATATGAACGAAGTTATGATCAAGCAATTAATTCAGAAGGAACTCTCTCTCTCTCTGAGGTAACTTGAAAAATCAAATAATGCATACAAACTTTTTAGCATAACTAAGTACAAAAAATTGTAAACCATATTCCATTGATGTACATAACACGCCCAATAATTTTCACTATAGTCCTGAAGAGGCAAATATATACGAGTGCGAAACTTCGGCAAAGAGTAGTAAATATTTTTCAAATTAATAGACCTATATCTCCTGAAAGAAGAAGAAGAAAATAGATAATATCTCATTTATGCTCCAAATGAGGTCTGATTATGAGGACCGATCAATTTGCAAGGTCTTTCGCTAAAAAGAAAAAAGGTACGATATATGCCAGCGATATTTTAGATTTTTAAAAAATACATTTTTGAAGAATACATTCCTAAAAATGAATGTACACACACTTGAATATGACGCGAGCCGTTGGTCGAAACGCGTCGCAAGAATCTATCTATTTTAAATAAACGGTGGACAGTACAAAGTTTTCTTTTTTCATTTAAAAAATGTGGAAACTGTTCCATGAGATCTCGCCGGTTAGTCTTATTTTCAAAAGCATACTTAGAACTCACAGAACCGATATTTATGAAATTTAAACAAAAGACGCGAATTTTCAAGGTATCAACGTCGGAACAAGGCATAGGGTACGAAATATCTGCTAATATCAAATTAATTAATTGTGGCGATACCCTGTGGAAATTGAAGATAGAATTCATTATGACAAAAACACAGTACAAAATTCCACTATTTACTTCAATGCTGTCGACCGGTTTAAACGTCTAATGCGTCATTTGTTTGTCTTGGAAATGGCGCATTAGACGTCGAAACCGGTCGACAGTATTAAAATAAATAGTGGAATTTCGTACTGTGTTTTTGTCATAATGAATTCTATCTGCTAATATATATATCTTGAATGGCTTGCACTGCGCAGTTACGCACGACATTTTACACGTAAAAGAAGTATGTGGTTTAACGAACCTTAGCATAAGAGAGGATTATCCTTCACATAATGTGAGGCCCAGAGAACTGTAAATGCAAGATTTAGAGAGGTAATATCTTGTGAATTCACAGATTACGAGTTCCAAAACGGTATAAGAAAGAGCTTTACTTTGTTCATGGGGTAGTAATATTCAGTATGCCATCAAAAGCAATATTCCCTGCGTTAATAATATTTATTTGAAGTGATTTTCCCACTACCTCAGCAATTAGCAGCAGAATTGTAACTGTATTGTAATTGAATATACTTTCCTAACCAGAAATATCGCAAACAATTCAGATCATCTGAAATAATTCTCCGCTTTTAATCATAAGAGCACCCTGGAGAATGAAAATTTCAATGGTAAAAGATACATGGCAACTCCAACAAACATTAAAAATATTACTGTCAGAGAAATGTTTGAATCTGTGCCCATTTTCTTAATGTTTTCAACAACTATTTCGCCCATTAAATAGCTCCGAACTAATTACAAGAAAAAATGTGAAGTAAAATAGGAAAATGCCAAAGAGGAATGAGAAAAATGTAGAGAATTTGACAAGCTTGCACTAATTTCATGCCAATCTCTCTAATGCAGATCAAAAGGTGCTAGTTCACACAGCAACAAGCCTCGCAGCAGTAACATAAATTCGTCGCTACTATCTGAAGATGGCGAGTTCGAAATACTCGTTGGGGATTAACCCTTTTCAAACTTACCAAAGGGTTTCATTTTTCGTTTTAGTCAACGTTTCGATGGAAGCCTTTCCCATCTTCTTCGGTGCAGATAATAGGGAAAGTCTTACATGACAATGTCGGGCACAATAGAGAATGAACGGTTGGATACTCGACAAGAGTTTACCACGAATATTCGAGGGGAAAGAATCAAATGTTTAACCCTATGTGGTTTCACTTATCACCCAAGGCATGAGTGTGGGTCCATTCTGAATTAGCATCTATGTTGAACGTAAACGGGATTAACCTGAGCGCAATAAAGACAATCATTATTTATACAATTTTCCACTCCTATTCGGAGCGTCGAACTCCTTTCCGCACGTAAGGCGAGAGGCCGAAAACAAATTCGTGGACAGGAATACATTACAGAGCTATAAACACACAAAAAACAGGCACATATATTATGTGGAAATAAAACACACAGGAACATTTTTTTTTGAGGAGACCCATATGATTCCCCAGTTTATTTTCCCCAATGTTTGAGACGACGGGCGAATCCTTGGCGGACACGAAATATATGCTTTTATATCCACGGCAAATGCGAAACCGTCTCGGGAAGCCCAACACTCTACACGGAATGTGTTCGGGACCCATATCTCTTTCACATTCTCCCTCTCTCTCCCTATCCATTCTTCTTTCCTCTTCTCGCTTCGTTCCTCCTTTCTCCCTTAGCTCCACCTTTTCTTCTTCTCCCTTTTCCTTCCTTCCTCTTCCTGATCCCCCAAGAAACGTCACTCCCAATTCTCTCCGAGAAGGCCTTCGGGGGAAGTACAAGGAGAGAGAGGGAGGTAGAAGCAGCAAAGGGGTTTTCTGAAGAGATTTGTGAGCTGAGAGCGTGTTTCCGGGGTTGGGTCGTGCGCGCCTCGTGCCTTCCCCCCCGATACGTACCCGGATGCGTGTTTGTGCGGGTGCGTCCCACGATTCCACTGCACATTGCTCTCTTTCAAGCACACTTTCATGCCAGAGGCATTACCATGCGCATTCCGATGCACAAACGGCAGCGCAGAATAATGCATAGATAAATGCATAACGGTCTGATTATAAAATAAATGCTCATTGAAGAAAGGAATTGCATATTGATTGCATTGAAATGATTGAATGGATTGCATAACTGCGCAAATGCGTGATTGACAGTACGTATGATGGCCCCAGGTCTAGTTAGCTGGGTCGTGCGCCTCGTGCCTTCCCACGATACGCACCAGGAATACGCTGGACGCGAGGTTTGGGCGGGTACGTCCCACGATTCCTGAGCACCCTACTCACGAAACTTTTACATAAGAGTCATTGCCATGCGCAGTCAGAAAGACAATTACACTGCACACTAATGCAAAGATAATGTACGACCTTATGCAAAAATCAATGCGCAGTCAAATTTGCATGATTGAAAACAGAATAAAGGCCGCCACACACCGAATGCTATGCTAAGCGGGCTACCAGATTTCGCCACGTGTCTTAAGATCCCGTAAAGCAATTTCCCACTGCCCGCACACACCAAATTCGAGCCACGCGAACCGATGCGAACTTCCATTGCGGTATTTCGCAGGGGATCGCTCGGCCGGCGATTTCCTCTTCGCTTAGCTTTCATGGCGCACGCGCAGTATCTATTGCGGTAAATGAGCACTTTCGTCCAGCCAGCCCAAATTAATTTTTAACCTACTTACAACAGAGATATTTCAACTACATTACGTACATTAGTTCTGCACACTATGCGCATTGTATAAAATCATTCATCATTGCAATTAAGTCAATATTAACGGAATAGTAAAGTGTCAAACCTGAGAAGTGCGTTTTACGCTGTCCGCCATCTTGCTACATAGCACGGCATGGTTAGCTTCTGGTGTGTGCGCGCACATGGCGTACGTCCGTTGCGATAACAGTTCTCTCGCTTAGCATAGCATTCGGTGTGTGGCGGCCTTAATGAGCGTAAGTGTGCAAATGCATGCATGGCAGCAAGTACAATAGCACCAGGCCTAGTTTGGGTGCGCTTATCCTCGCAGGATGGCTGGGAAAGTTATGTGCGAGTGCTAGGACCCACGACACCTGCGCGGCTTGCGCCCTCTGGACCATGCCACGCGAAAGATTTCATTGCACAGCAAGGAAAAAAAAGTAAGTGCGCTGTCAATTAAGCACAATACAAAGCAGATAAATGATGGCGTGAAAGACTTCACATAAATCTCCTCCGGAGCGTTCATCCCAGTAACTTCTACATAGATGTTCTCCCACCTTTGGCCGTTATGCCTCTTTTAAGTATTTCCACAACGCATTGCTACCGGAGTTATAAGAGCCATCGTCCGAAGAAAATCCATCTCTTTTTCGAAAATGAATTGATGTCGGTTTAACAAGGCAAATAAAAGATCATGCTCATACAATACTCCTCCGTCAAAACAAATGGCATGCCTCTTGTGCAGTTTTAGACGAAGGTTTTTTTTTGCAATAGTTGTTTGAATTCGTTCATGCAGCCTAGAAAAATATAATGGTGAATCAAAATGCGCAGTGAAATACCTCTTGCGTGTTATCAGTGCCTTTCAGGGTGAGGAAGAAAAGGGTCAGAGCACACACAGAGGCGTGCGAAGCTAAAGGACGACGACGGAGAGAGTAGAATGTGCAAAAGAAGGGATGCCGGAAGAGCATATTTGAATTTGAACGGAGGAAGGAAGGATGAAAAAAAGAGAGAGAGAGAAAGCAAGCGAAGGCGAAAGGCCGAGGAATACAGGGAAAAGGAGAGAAATAATTATTTCAATACGCAAGGATCAATTCTTGGAAGTGTTCCAATACATTTTTAAAATTAACATATTTAAATTACATGTAAAAAAAGGGCGCATTTTTTGGTCTCGTGACAATTTGAAGTTAATGAAAAATAAATATAAACTGAAAAATATTAGGAAAAAATAAGTATTTTAAAAACATTTCAATAATACAGATTCGATATCTCCTTCCTTTTAGTTCAGATAAATTGCCAAAAATTCGCCATAATCAAGACTTTCAATTCAAAATTCGTTGAATTAGAGATTTAATACAATCTATGTGTACAATATGTGTACAATATGTGTACTCGTACGCTACAAGCTGGTAACATAGAGATAGAAAGCGCCATCATAGACAAAGTAACGAAAATATCGGACGATAAAAATGTTGAGGACTAAAACTAAAAAACCACGTTGTGTTTCGTAAGAGCAACGGAATTCATTTAACGTTGGGCTAACTTAAGAAACATTCCCTAACTTCGTTAAGGATATTTTTCCCACAAACGAGCAGGCTACATACGGTTATTGGTTGAATCACATTAGATCTGCCAAATTGTTCCCCTGCCCATTGATAACTGGATTGCGAAATAAATATTATTTTTGAATAATATTAATTATTTAATCAAATTTGGAAAAATGCAATTCATCATATGGAAGAAGCCAACGCGAAAAAAGCTTAATTAAAACTTCCACTTTTGGCAGCATTCAATTCCCCGAAATTATTCAATGGCGATCAGCCAATGACTTTAAAATCTACTTGATACCTTCCTATATCGATCAAATATCTCCGCAGTGATTCTAAATCCGTTAGCGGAGCTGATAAAAATTAATTAACAAAATATATTGACATAAAATCGCCATTCAAAGACTGAATGAGGCAAAGGGAATGCGAATAGAACTCTTTCATTGCTCCGTATCTTTTTAACTGCCAAAGAGGGCACCGAATTTTGGCATAACGTCATGGACATGAAAAATCCCAATAAATGAATTAAATCTTTGGGTCGGGAAACAGTTGAATCAAAAGCGTTGCGACTACTTTGCGAGACACACGTGCCGTGCCGAGTTGCCAGAGGTTCCAAATAAGAGAAGGCGATACATTTTTATCAAACAAAAGGTAAATTTTCCACCCGATAATCTCCTGCACGACAAGTATTTTCATGGTGGATAAACTCGATGAAGTCGAGATATCCAAACGGGTGAGCTTCCAACGAGGTAATAAACCCATGCGATGAGATCACACCGTCGAAACGAGATGGAAATAAAACGGCAAAGGAGTGCGACAAACCAGGGATACGCATCGAGGACCAAGAGACTAAAAACATCGACGTTTTTGATCCAATGCCATTTGTTTTTAGATCGATGCCTTATAAAATTGTTCTTATCATCTCCAGTTTTATTCGATGTTTTCTTCTAAACCTAACCATTGATGTTTCATAAATAGAGTGACATTATCATAATTCAGGCAAATATTATGCTGGGAGAGAACAACACTTATCTTTTCACTTATATTTAATTATAATAGTTACATGGCACAACTAGTTATGACGCCAAGGCGTCATCTTCAGGTACAAATTTCTTTATTTATTTATGATTATTGTTGCTAGGTAAAGTGGAATAAGGGAGTAGGAATGGAGGAGAATATTGGGTGTTCTGTACTTCTTTTGTAATGGATGATTAGGGTGAGGGTATGGGAACCCTTGTTCCCTGAGTGAGAGGGAGACTTCGAGGAGAGGGATGTGGTTCTCAAACAGGACCTCCTTCACCAGATGACTATTCTTCAGGTTCCTCCTAATCTCCAACACCTCCCTTACACCCATTCTCTTTCCATTCTCAATCCGGCACAAAATTCTAAGGATTAAATTGCTCTAGTGGTTCTCCTCCCATAGATGTTTGGCGAAGTGAGAATGGTCAATGTTGAATTAGAGGAAACATGTTCTTCTGCCCTCGTCTGGAATCACCTTCCAGTTTGGTCAATATAAATTTCACTGCAATCACTTAGTATTATTTATATACAAATATTCTTATATATATACAATATATATACAATGTAACAATAAATAATACAATATATATGCACAATGGTAATAAATAAATAACGAACTTTCCACCTAGTTGTGCATTGCAACTACTATAACCACTAGAAGAAATGATTTTTCCTCTCTCATTTTAGAATGAATTTCCAAATTGCCGTAAGCTGAAACCTTCGAAAAATTATGACTCTCATAAATTTTGTAAATGGCTTCGGCTGATAGCCTTGGTTGATGGATAACAAACAGTAATTTAAAAAAAACCTTCCAGCTATTATACTAATATGCTAATCTGTGCCTTCTGAGCGCTTCCTTTCAAAAGTTAGACAACACATAAGTTAAGGAAGTAAGAGGATAGTTGGGATATATTGGTGTCCATAGTTATCTTTTTACGTTCAGTAAAAGTGGAGATTCTTATGACACGCCATTTCTTTGAGATCATTGATTCCCCCTCCCCCCCCCCAGGTCATGTTTCGAAAATTGTAATTTTATAGTCACAGGAGTGTTATGTGACATAGTCAAATTTAATTGGAAAACATCCGGCAAGCCTTAACTGGTAGTAAATACCATTGCTGTTGGCACATACACGTAAAATACAGAAATTATATTTTAAATTTATGATCGTGCAGCCATATCAGTAACATTTTTAAAAATTTGACTAAAATTCTTGTAACAGCAATGTTTAAAGGTCGATGTTTTACCGACATTGACGGTACAACTTTGATTTAAAAGAGAAATCAAAATTCGATTATTTTACTTTCGAAGCTCAATCCCGCGATAAAATGAGAATCCGGGTACTCATAGCCTGGCATCCGGAGGAGGGGGAATATATTACTAGCACCAAAGGGAGTTTTTTTTTAAATTTAGGGCGAATCATCAGCGAAGAGAAGTTATTGCATTGTGGAAGTGGGGAACGGGTCTCCACGGAATCGAAAATACACTCGCTGTATAAATATGAAGGCGCTTAAGTGATGCCTGATGCGAAGGGCGATGCCTCTCAAAGCGATCCAACACGCGACGACCAACATTCGACAAGTATTTCTGTCTCTCGCGCACCTTTTTTGTCGCCATTCGCTTCAAAACCGTGAACTGGGTCGTTCGGATTTCAATCGTAGCCTTTTTGGCCCATCAAAAAAGTTTGAAATGGGATTTCCGCACTTCTTTCTCCTCCCCGCCCCCCCCACCTCCAATCTCGCCTCACCACACATTCCTCCTCCTCCCATCTTCTCCACACCACCCCTCAGATCACACGCGAAAGGGACTCGTTCTGCGCAAGGCTTACGACCGACCGACTTTTTTTTCCCGATTTTCGGTGGAAACGCAATATGCTGGCAAATATAACGGAAAATTAAGCCACTGATAACTCGAACGGCATAGGCCGACTCGCCTGCGGATAACATAAAAAAATATCACTCTGTAGCAAACGCGTATATAGCTTGTTGATATCGAGGCGAGTTTATTATTTCGTTAAATATGACCGTGTTCTCTCATGACTATCGTATGAAACCGATAGCGGGATTAACGCTGTAAGTTACACGAGCTGAAACTCCTTTCAGATCGCAGTTGAAAGTGACTCGTTCGCGCGATATTACTGTCCGATTCTTTGTATTGTTCTTGCATTTTGGTTATTAGTAGAGCCACAGTGGGGTGACAAATAACCGATAAAGTAAGCCACCGACTGTAGATCAGATGTAAAATCGCAGCTGAAAATACGGAGAACATAATGTCTTCCGCGAGAGCTTATTATTCTGTTCATAGTAATCAAACCGAGAGCGAAGCTACAGCATGTATATCTACATCTACATACTACCCCGCAAGCCGCTTCAATAGGTGTGTGTTAGGACACCAGCTGTTTACATATAAAAAGGAAACGCTCTAATGAAATTACGCCTAGCATTTATTTAAGTCCCTTATTGTTCGGGGGAAAAACGAATTCCCATACCTATCCGTTCGGCAAAATATCTCTCTTAATTGATCGTTTCTGTCGGACCTGGAAATATAGTGGGGTTCTAATATCATCTTCTCCGTGTCGCTCTTAAAGATATCTATTTTTAATTGCACAAGTAATCTAAGCCTAGCGCGCAGCCTCCGAGTCTCTAGTGGCTCCCAGCCTAATTCGTTTAACATCTGTGTAACGCTGTCTGCACGCCCGTAGCAGTTTTTGACGAATCGCGCAGCTTTCCTTTGTATTTTATTAAGTTCCCGAATTAAGTCTTTCTGCACCGGACCCCATATGCTCGCTGCATATTCAAGGTGTGGCCGGACGAGTGCGAAATAGCACCTCTCTTTTACTTTTTCATCCGAAAATCTTCCCACAATACGCTTGACGAATCCTAGCTTCTTCAGAGCTCTGCAACAAATATTTCTTATATGTGTTCCCCACGATAGGTTCGAGGTTATCGTAACTCCCAGATACTTCACTTCATCTGTCGCCTTTATATTAATATGTGTGAAAGGAAAATATATGTGTTCCATTAAAGCCTCTTATGAGATATACAATGGAGGAGGACGATTACGTAGATTAAAATCTACTACTTAGCTGAGTCGTCGTGGCATACCGTCGTGGCATTCGGGAATCAGGGTTCGATTCTTAGCCCGGAAAAATGATTTTTTCACTCTAAATTTCTCACATTATAGGTACACGCAAACAAACATTTGCTGCTCTAGATTTGACAACCTATTTTACAAAATAAACTATCTTCACCTTATTCTATCTACACATATTATTACGAGTTACTGATTTCTTCTCTGGGCCAGGTTTTTACAGGAAATCCTCCTGATATATGAAAGCTGATTCAACAGCAGAATTAGGAGGCGCATCTTAAAGCTAAGTCCTGTGACCGTTTTTCTTTAAGTTGGAGCAAAAATGCATGCATAAAATGACATTTCCAACTATCGTCAACTCGTTTAAAAATTAATATCAACCGCTGCAGCAAACACAAAGGGCTCAATACTATCGACTAAAGTTCATTTTTCTGTTCGCCATTTCCTTTCATTTTTATAAAACCGAAAAAATCGCCCCATGCACAATCTTTAAGACTCATTTGGTTTCGACGACCCATTCTATAAAATAACTTATTTCCCAGTTATTTCATACTGTATAATTAAAATGAAATTTCTTTTTGGATGATCAATTCAACTTCTGTACCGAATGAAAATTTCGGAAACCTGATTGACAAATGAAATTCGGTTTTTAAATACGGTTATCAGGTGCTGCCAATGGTGATAAAGCCTCTTCAATTTTTAATTACAAGAAAATATGTCAATTTATTAGAAAAATAATTTCGCAAAATTGAAATATCTTTTGATTGATTACATTTTTAGAAACTATAATCGGAATTACATGTGTGCTCTTCGATTCTATACTGAGATGAGCTTACATTTTTCGTCTATCGTACTATTTAGATGGTAAAAATTATCATATCCAGGGAAACAATCCTAATCCACTGTGCTGAAGGCGTGATTTGATATGGTCGGACAGCTCCCAATCCAATTTCCATAATGACGATGAGAGGAGAGGATGTTCAACATAGGGATATGTTATAGGGAAGACTTGCTGGAATTATCATTTGGGTTATACAAATTTCATTTATTTGATAATCCGCGGAATAGCATACTAGGTAACAAACATTAGCTCAGATTAGTTTTTGATTGGTTTTTGAAATGCATTCCCAAAATTACGTAAAAAAATAAAATCTTGAATATGATTTAATGATACGTTTAGGAGTTAGCATACCGAGTCCATAAAACCCACCTTAAAACGATAGAACACCTATCATATTCGGATTTATACTTATGAATGGCAGACTAATTGGCGTCCTGCCTTTTTGTACTGAATTGCGGTGTCATATATATCCTGGCAAAGCTGGCGATTTGCATCATGTCTCTCTTAAACTGCTCACTTTTTCTGCTTTCATCCCTTTGTGTCGTCCAAAATTCCAATTATTGCACTCTCTCTCCCGCACTTAGCCACCATTCCTAGTTGCTTATTCACTTGTTTGCTAGTATGTTTCGCTACACGACTCAACCTCTCAAAAGCTTCTAGTCTACGCACATTTTCGCGAGTATCAAGATTACAAACCATGCAACGCCAACCTACATACTAGAAAGTAAACTAATATTAACTATGTCTCTTCAACAATAAATAATGAGCAATTTACTGGAATCCATTTCATCCTCTCGGAATCTCTTCTGTAGCACTCATGTGTTAATATTCATCGCTACGCAACTCAACCCCTCAAAAGCATCCAGTCTACGCACATACTCTTTCTGCAAGCATCACGATTCCGCAACGCTAGCCTCCAAATTTAAAGCGTTCACTAACATTTCCTTGATCCTTTTTTATAATAATGAAAAGAGCAATTCGCTGTAATCAATTGCAGCCTCTCGCCGTCTCTTTAACATATCATCCCAAATTGCCCTCCTCTTCCGCTACGCTCCGCACCCGACACAACCACCTTCCCTTCGCCGGAAGCACCCACACCCACCCACGACTGATGCTCAGACACGTTCTCGCACCACTACTCCTCTTGGTTGCCTTTAACCGGTTTATCGGTATCCCCACCGCCAAGACCTTCCCTCCAGCACAGGCTCTCAATATTCCGCGGAGATGCTATTGATTTTCAGAGGGCAGTGGAAAGTCGAATAATTCCTATGCCACACACATCAAGTTCCCAAAATGTTAGGCTGTCAATCTTTGGGTAGCATCTACATAAGTCTAACTCCAACGAAACTTAAATGTTCCGGCTGATAATGATTGAGGTGCTTCCTCGGCAATTTTTAAAAATTCACTTTCAACACCTACTTAACAGCTGTATTTAAAAAAAATGCTTCGAATTATGGCAGTGCCAGAAATGTTTTAGTGGAATCCCGATGCCTGCTTGGGAGCTATGTGGAGGGAACATCAAGCGTAGTGCTCAGTGACCCAGATGGAATGTCAAGGTGGTTGGGGCGGCTTTTTTTACGTAAATATGTGCATGTAACTACGCGTACATGTTTTCATTAATGATATCTATTGATGAATGTGAAAAAACTGTGTAGTAACGATTTGTTTTCTTTTAGAAATGCAATTCTACTTGCTACATTAACACTTAGCCTTATGACACATGAGATATATTTCGTTATAACTCGATTTCATAAGTACCTACAGATTTTATTCTGAACGCGAAACAATCATTTCAGATCATTATAACGGTTGCTAACAAATAAAGTGCCACGCCGAGTCAAAGATCCGAAAAATATATTTTATAGTAGTATTATTGAATAGAAATGTTGCCTGAATTTCGAATAAAGCGCCGAAATCTAAAGTCATAACCTCTTTTATTGAGACAAAATATGTAAAATTCACTTATTTCTGTATAATTTACATCACTGCATGTATGGTGACTTCCGCCGCATAAACTGATGTACTTCGTTCATGACTTTTTTCTATTTATCTGAAAAATTATTAAAATGTACGCTCAAATGACTCACGATTACAGCTCCAGTTCCTTTGGCGCGCTTTCCTTAAGATCAAGCTAATGCCCACGCTCTGACGTTCTCTCCTCCTCCTGTTGCCTTCGCCCATCCATTTTAAAGGCGCAAATGACCATAGCCTACCTCAAGAACCAATATGAAAAAAATCTACAACGTATAGTGATTTTTATGAAAAAAATATGATGATTAATGAATTAAAATGATGAAATGAAAAAACATTATCATGAAAGTGAATTAAATTAAGGGGGATTTCAGTGGAGAATGTAACATCAAATTGAAGAATTGGCTCGAACACTTAGGCTGAGCATTTGGTTTTTGAGAGGTAAAACTTTTAAATATCACGTAATTATTGATTTCAACGAAATGGACAAAATACTTGAATGGTAAAACGCAGCTAAAAAGTCCGCAAAAATTCAGATAGTGTACCCAATATAAAACTCATATACAATTCTAATTTGATTTTTAGCTATCATACCTTCCCACTCATATTCATAAATAAAATATATAATTGATTCTGAGAGATTTTCGTGAGCATGCAGATCCTTCGTTGCACCGAAGCAAACACAGCGGGTATTCTAAGCTGCTGTCCATACATTCCACTTCAATGTTAACGTATGATTTGCAAAGAAAAAAATTTAGCTTATAAAACCTGCTTCTCCCACAAATAACGAAAATGTGTGAAATTGTTCCAGGGTGACAAGTAAAAATTATTGGTAAGCTTACAAGTTGCTCTCGGCAAGAAAAAGTTATAGATTATTGCCTTAAAAATACATTAAAATTATCTTACATTTTACAGGATTATCAGTCACATTTATAAGACCACTTACTTTACAACCATTGTTGACAAATAATTAACTCTTATCGTACATAAAAACTCTCACAATATTTGAATATTTTTTAAAATTTACAGACATATGGAAGTTGGATGAGTTTACCGGTGGATCTCAAATGTAATGAAATGAGGAATATAAAGGAGAACTCATAGCTTTGTCCGCCAGTGCAAAAAATGGTTTTTCTTCAAAAAAATAAAACAAAATTCCGCGGAGAAAATCGATTATGACGTTATAATGGAAAATAAAATACAAAGTAGTATTTTGCATGGAGTATCGGAAAATAGTAATTTTTTCTGCGTTTCAACGCAGAATCTTAAATTCTCGACTATGCCTGCCCTGCCTGCTTCATGCCAACAAAAAATGTACCATTGTATATTCAGCGCCCGAGGCATAAATATATCCTCAACACCACCACCGCGACCATAGTAATCAACCGGGGAGAGGGGTTGGCTTGAAATATAAATGCATGAAATTTATGCGGGGGCATATATGGAGGAGGGAAACAGATTAGGCCTTTTCTCAAGAATGATGAGGCAGGGCGCGGACCTTCTTCCACATCCAATTTTTTTCCCGCAGCCCCTCTTTTTCCCGCTCCCCTAAAAACCTTTACCCCCTTCACCCCAAAGACCTCTGCCCTTCAACCCTATCTCCCAATTTAAGGGGTAAGCCTTGGAGCGAAGGACGAAGGTGTGCAGCGGTGGTCCTGGTGGAACATACCCACTCCTTCCTCGAACCTAACAAGCCACCTCATCCCTTCATACTTACTTCCTAAGCCACTTTTCTCGCGCACATTATCCTCACTTTTAAACACGCCGAAATACGTGCATCAAATTGAACATAATCACAGCTACATACTACTGCGCTGATTAAATAATGGTAAGTTTCTGAGTTCATATAAACACATCACGAAATTTCCTTTCGTGTTAAGCAATAACTGACTTAGTCATTGTTGTTAAGTCTAGGAAAATGGATCTCTTGTAATACTTTCCTCCATATTGCCGCATCCTAGCACACCCCCTTCGCTTCTATTGCATTCATACATTGCTTCACACACGCTATTCTATTCTTAAAGACTTCTTCCTCCCCTCTCTGAGTCTCTTCCAACACGTTCACTCATGTCTTTCGCGGTCTACCCCTTCTCCTCTCACATAATTTATCCCACTATCGTGCATCTTTTTCGTTCTTCCATTCTCATCCATTCTCTGAACATGGCTTAGAAGCACATTCCTCTAATGTACATACACATTACTAGAGCACCCAATTCATTCATGACACACTCATTCCTAACGTACTTTTGCCGCAAACATTTCTCAGGTGCCTCATTCACACCTCATTTAACCTACTCTTTAAATGCTTACTACTTTACTTCTGGCATAGGTACCGACTTTTTTCTAAATAATTATCAATAAGTGCAATTGAATATGTCTAGTAAAGGGTCGCGAGTAACGTGAAATGATCACCTGCAGATTAAACATAGTTAAATCTTCAATTCTACCCGCCAACCTATTTACCTCGTTAACATCCTGCACCACAAACTGCAAGTGGTTAACACGGATGGGTCCAATTCTCGGATGGGTCTCGAAATGTACAGATAATCACCTCAAACGAAATAAAAATACAATCGAATGGTTTTGGCTGCAGAATCGCATGTCATTCAATTCGATACTCGCCATGGAATAATTATCACGTCCTAACTCCAAACTAAATCGACGAAATCATGCGAGGAACTGTTATTTCCGCATGCGGTAATCATTGCTAAGCGACATTCCGAGAGCTGACCCCACACCGACACTTGGGAGATTCTTGTTAGTATCTCGGTCGAATCAAATGATTTTTTCCTGGTGAATTTCCACACTTCACCTTTACAAACTTTACTACAAAATCAACGTGGATAATCAAGGCGAATTATTTGAGAGCATCTAAAGTGCAGAACCGTCACAACAACAAAATCATGTAAACTTTAACTAGAACATTTTTCGCATTTCTTGGAAGATTTATTATCGTTCATATAAGGCTGGCCCAAAAGGCTCACCCAGCCCTGTGTCGTGAGTAAACTAGATTTTGCCCGAAGCAAGACTCCTCCGAACTCATAAAGACAAGAACAGCAGCCCCTTAACCTTTCGTATTTACTTATTCAGGACATTTTTTTTGGCGCTCGTTATATCCTCCGGCACCATCCTCCCACCCTGTACGATGAGCACCCAACAGGCCACGCCACGGGGGCGGGGAACATTCCCTCAAGCACCTTTTCTTCTCCCACCCCCCTCTCTTCGGCCTTCACGGGAGCCCATCTCTCTCCATTTCGGAGGAATTTTCCAAGTCTCGCGCTCGGCGGTTTCCACGGGGAAGGTAAGAGGAGGAGACCGCGTGAATACGTCTCCCTTCATAACAGCGCGTTGATGCCTACGCCTCGAGAAATCCTCTCTCTCTCTCTCTTCACCGCCTCTGGGAATGAAACTACTCGCGCCTAATAGCACCTCTCCCCCCGATGATTACAAGGCACCCGAATTGGACGCGCGTCGATCTTTCCTTTCCAGTCAGTGAAATTCACTATCTTGCACGGAGACTCGCAAAAATACGATATTATAATTATTTCAACAGATTCAGGCTTTATGTAGTGGAGATAATCCATTTCAGATAAAACACAATTTGCACCTTTCCTGAGGATTTCCTGTGGAATAGTGCCAATTTTGCTAGATTTCATTTTATCATCATTATTTAGATGATTCTTCTTTATGAACTTTTTTAATAATGCAATGTTTTATATTCTTTCAGGGGATATAAGTAGGTATATAAATTGGAAAAACATTTATTCTCTTAGCCGACGTTTCGAATGCGTATGCATGCTTCTTCAGGGCTCAGAAAGAGAGAGAGGGTTCCTTCTGAATTGTTTGGCGATACCTTCGTTGATAAATTGAGCAACGAGGGTATCACCAAACAATTCAAAAGGAAACCTCTCTGAGCCCTGAGGAAGCATGCATACGCATTCGAAACGTCGGAAAAGAGAATAAATGTTTTTCCAATTTACAATCCTATATCTCCTGAAAGAAGAAAAAAACATTGCATAATTGTCATTATTACATCCCCATACGCCTGAGGTAGGAAGCTCTGCACTCCCAAAACCGACGAAATCAATTTATTGACGTAACAAGAGCCTCCTTAACCAACATTTACGTAATCCAAAATTTTTATAATATTACAATGACATAACCCAATTGGGATGAACATCCTCCTAACCATGAGCTTATCAACGGGATTTATTACTTAGAATTTGGAATTAATTTTGACAACGCTCCCCCAAATGGAACAGGAGGAGATGGTTAGCAAGATAAAGCAAGAGATGAGGGGTTTTGGGTGTAACGATGTTTATCCTGGAACATGATAAAATGCCCTACAGCACAAAAATAAGAATCGCTTCCTCAAGGATAAGGCTATTACCATGCGAGAGAGTGCATACCACTGCTAGGATTCGTACTCAGGACCTTGAAGTGGGACGCCGGTCTTAGACACGTCGCACACCCTGTCCCCCAAGCTTTCACCAAACTAATTTTCCTCTCAATAAGATAACTAACATGCCCATCTTCAGAATCATTCCCATTAAATAAATCCATATTTTAATGACGCGGTTTTCACAGATTTATTTATTTTACTCTCCAAATTTTCACTTCACCGACACGAGAACCACCGTTCAGAATTCACCCTTACCGATATCTTTTACAGCATTATCATGCCATGCACCCCCAGTTGGGTTTTTTCCATCCTAACCATGAGTTTATCAACGTATTTTTTTTTTAAATTCAGAATTCCCTCGGACTACTCTCGCCCGAATGGAACAAAAGGAGATGTCTGACAAGATGAAGCAGGGTATGGAGGAGTGTGGGTAGGAAGATCTTTATCCTAAAGCATGATAAAATGTCCTCGAGTATAATAAGAACGCTCGCTCTTTTTTTTCTTCGCAAGATGCGGGATACACCGATGATACGTGGGGATGCGCTCCCGCAAGGCAGCTGGATGAGCTCGCGAAAAATGGGGGATATTCATACCCTCGAAACGAGCAGGAGGAGTGTGAAGAAGCAGTCCCCGAGGCGAGAAAAAGGGGCGATAATGAGGCAAAGGAATCCATAATACGGTGCTGTGGCTTAACAGAGAACGGCGGGATGAAGAAGGCACGAACAAGACGCAGCGCCAGAAGACGCCTCCACGGCCCTTTAACCGCGGCTGTTAAAAAAAAACAAGGGATAAAAATAGCAGGGTAGGAAAAGCAAAATGCTTGCGAAGGTATTTTAAATACTGCACTTTGTTTAAAGAAAAGAGGGAACGCTCTGACCGCAAAATGCCCTTAAAGATGCTCAAATGAGTTTCCGTGAAAATTCTTTTGATGACACTTATTGCTATTGGGGGGGGATTTAGCTGTCGCGAGAAATTTTTACGATATGCGGTAATTATCATGAAAGAAAGTCTAAATATTTAGGTAGCTATGAATAACTAAGGATATAATACTATTTGATCGAACTTTCCTTAAGAAGAAGACAACTACTACTTTATATTATCTGGTTAATCAGCCCAGCACATGCCCCTAATCTCCATTCATCTCGTTGTTGAAGCAAATGTTTGTTCTTCCCTAACCCAAAATCTCACTCTCTAAAACGACCGTCACTCATTATACCCACTCCAACCACCTACTATGCCTCCTCCAGATGTTTCTTCTCAACACCCACCCTGACAAGCACTTAATCTTTCGTTTTTCTTTCCATTCAGCGCATTTTCTCCATTCTCTTCCACACACACACATCACCGGAACTCATATCTTTCGATCACACTACATCTACATACTACCCCGCAAGCCGCTTCAATAGGCGTGTGGCGGGGGTTCGCGGCGGGAAGCGGGCTTCAATAGGCGTGTTAGGACACCAGCTGTTTACATATAAAAAGGAAACGCTCTAATGAAATTACGCCTAGCATTTATTTAAGTCCCTTATTGTTCGGGGGAAAAACGAATTCCCATACCTATCCGTTCGGCAAAATATCTCTCTTAATTTATCGTTTCTGTCGGACCTGGAAATATAGTGGGGTTCTAATATCATGTTCTCCGTGTCGCTCTTAAAGATATCTATTCTTAATTGCACAAGTAATCTAAGCCTAGCGCGCAGCCTCCGAGTCTCTAGTGGCTCCCAGCCTAATTCGTTTAACATCTGTGTAACGCTGTCTGCACGCCCGTAGCAGTTTTTGACGAATCGCGCAGCTTTCCTTTGTATTTTATTAAGTTCCCGAATTAAGTCTTTCTGCACCGGATCCCATATGCTGGCTGCATATTCAAGGTGTGGCCGGACGAGTGCGAAATAGCACCTCGCTTTTACTTTTTCATCCGAAAATCTTCCCACAATACGCTTGACGAATCCTAGCTTCTTCAGAGCTCTGCAACAAATATTTCTTATATGTGTTCCCCACGATAGGTCCGGAGTTATCGTAACTCCTAGATACTTCACTTCATCTGTCGCCTTTATGTTAACACCATGCACAGCATATACATGGGAATAGTTGGACGACCTCCGCAAGAAACGTACCGCCGTGAATTTGCACTAATTGTAGAGGGGAGAACTCGATTTATCGAGTCATAGGTGCTGTCAAAGATACGCTATGATTGGGAAGGAAAAACTGGGAAGGCACTGTTCCAAGCTCAGATTCGGGAGAAAATGAGGGAAATGGAATATGAAGTTGAAAAAAAACCTGGCATCAATCGTGCATCGGGCGAACGATTGGAGTGATTAATAAGAAAACGGATAGCACATAAAGATTGAGGGATTTTCCTGTTTAGGATGTTTCCTTTAAGCTGTGAACCCATGACTCAGTCATGATACTCCAAAAACTTCGAAATTTGGACCCCTTCAATGCGCGGGTAATAATTTGGTAGTGCAAATTCCTCCACTTATCATGATGTATTTCACATATTTCGTGGTTTGAAATTGTTTTAAACATATTTGTGGTAAAATTTACGGCACCTATGAGCTGAAGTCGTAGTAATGAATTGTAATAAAGCCAGTCGATTGAAAATTAGCTAAAGAAGTACGACACAAAGCTCTTAAGTTCCAAGTAACAGTATTATGCCGGGATTCCAATCATATAAAAGGAGTCAGGCCCTAATCCTAAGGATAATGGATATTCAGAGGACCATGACTCAATTTTATGAATAAAAACATGTATAGGTTAGTCGTTTTATGTCAGACTCTCAGAAACATATAATTATAAGAAACATGCATTTAATAAACAATTCCAGCGTTAGACTTCCTTCACTTAAGATCGGAGAGTGAACTAGGTACACTGCATATTTATCAGTTGTACTCAACTAGTATAATGCATACCTAATGAAAAAAAATGAAAATTTAACTCTTTCACGAATGCCTGCAGGAGGGGTCGAAGGAATCACGGGTTATTCGTCACATGGGTTCCGTCGTATTCTTCTCTTAACTATGGGTTACACGGTACATGAGAATATACAAGAAAATGTGTAAATGTCTGAATGTCAGAATGAACGCGAAAATTCACCGAGTAACCGCACCAAAATGTACGATTGTATGAATGTCTGAACAGAAAATAGAACCAGTTCTAATTTCGTTCAGACAATCGTACAAGTTGACCTCATTACAGAGACACCTGGTGGCAGAGGACACAAATGACACAATCAGTTGTCATCTGGCTTGTGTTGGCGGCTTTTTTGTTACAATCAAAGAGCAAGAGGTCAAAATACAAAAACAATTCGAGCGCACGAAACCAAATAAACCACCAACACAAGCCAAATGACAACTGAATGTGTCGTTTCCATGGCAAAAAAATGGTTTAAACAACGCGCCGACGGTTTAAAATGAGGGAAAACAAACGAAAACGCATAATGCGCATCAGAAAATGTACGAAAATCTGTCCGAAAAAATGTACCTTGTAGCCACCTATTCATTGATCTTGTCCATGAGAATGTACAAGAATCTGTACATGAAACCATTCACACAAATGAACAGAAACTTGTACATTCTCATGTACCGTGTAACCAGGCCTTTAAATACAGAGGAGAGGGATATCACATTGTCGTTCCCGTTGTCCGACTGCGAGGTGGTCGCGGGACAAGGATAAGATAATTATCCACGGGCCCGAAGAAGGACTAATAAGAAGGGCTGATAAGATTGGACGCGGCTCCACCTTGGCTCCCACCGAGCAATGGGAAAACCTTTTCCACCCCCGAAATTCATCTTATCACGCCGAGACATCTAAAGCCTCAGCCCTCTGTCACACACCGGAATATACCACCACGGAGATAACTCTCTCAGCTTTTGGCCCCTCCGCCTGGGGGAGAAACATTTATGATGCCGTGGTTTACGGCTACTTTCGGGTGAAAATGGCGAAGCACATTATGGTGAAGACGGCACGTCGGACGAGTTTTTTTTGGAGAGGATCCAGGGTTACCATGTGAGCGCTGTGGGGAAAAATAAGGGTAAAATATGGAAGTCGCGGCTGCGTTTGCGAAAAAAACATTCATCGCAAATGAACACAGTCTTTCACAGTACATACTTAGTAAGAAATTGCTAACTTCCTTCCAACTTCTTAAAACATAAATATAACTTAAGGGTAATATTTAAGATTCGGCGACGGGAAAACAGACAACTTTGTGATGAAGGTCATCACGAAATAGAACAAATGCAAATGGGGAAACTAATGTCGGATATGAGGTTGAGTTTAAAAGATTAGAAAATACGTACCTAGTCTCGATCTTTGAAGGGAAGCACCCTAAAAGATTCCACTTTTAATTTTTTAATTAAATAAATAGAGAAAGCAGGTGCTAAATTGATGACAATTAAGATAAAGACCCTCGCATTGTAGCCCCAAAAGGACCTCGAAAGATTTTTTTCCGATTTTTCTGACCTAATTATAGCTACAACTCATAACTTACGAATCACAACCACTCATTTCCAACCGCATACGTTTACATACTCGCATTGAAGCTGTCAATAATTATTTAAAAAAATAATATTTTTATTATCTTGCTTCAGTGCGGCCGATCAATTTAAACACGAGATTTATTCACACTTCAGCACAGGCTCAGGTGACAGCACAGGTGGCTCAAAGAGAAATTTACGAAAGAAAAAATTACGAGTGATAGAACTTAACTTTCAGAGAATATTTATCGGAACCAAAAAGTATGTGCTAGGACATTTATCCACTGACTGGACGGATGGGAGAACGTTCATCGAGACACCAAAACACTTTGCTTAAACGACGAGCGACATTTCGAGCGGAGGATCTCCTAATAGGCAGCAGGTGGAACTCGGGCTTGGTCGACCGATGAACCGAGGCCAAAAGGCCTTTCTCCAGCACCTGACGCCGTATTTTGTGAAAATTCGACTTCAATCTTCCCTCTCCTCTCCTTCCCCAACGAACAAGCCCATTCCTCGCTTAAAGCGCAACTACTACCCTCCCACCTTCGGACGCGCGGCATATTGCATCAAGTCAAAAGGGAGTTAATCGAGTAAAGCTATCTATTCATCACTTCACGGCGTGGACGCCCTAATCTCATCAACAGGGGCGCACCCGCCAAGGAGGAGAAACCAGCCCGCCCCCCAAACGGAACGATTGCAACGGCTATGAGCGCGTAATCACCGACCATCCCCATCTCGGCCAAAAACGCGATTATCCATGGCCGCACGTCCAACCTTTCTAGAAGGCTATTCGCGGGATAGCAACTTTTTGAGCCAATTTTTCATTCATTTGATCCATTTCGTGGCCACTCAACTGCAAACTCCTGCAAAATGTTCGTGGCCGACTTGATTGGATCGTTTCAGCACACGAGGACTGACGTTCTCAAAAATTCAACGCGGGCAAATTGCTAAAGACCCTTTGCCTTTGAACATGTTTCGGCGGTCAAAAATTTACACGTAGCACTACTCACTTTCCCTTATGTAAGAATAACAAATGATACCTAATTTAAACTTTTTACCCTTTCGATTTTTCCGCCAATTTATCGACATCTCATGTTATATTTGTTAAGCCTTTGCTGTCTAAAAGTCAACGAGCCCGTTAAAAATTACTAACTCACTTGATATTTCGGTCCATCAATGAATAATTGCCACAATATCACTAGTTGAGTATTAAAATATGATGCTTCCATGAGCTTAAAGTATTTTTAATATTATACGACCAAGGGTATGAGAAAATATGGAAATAATGGAAATAATAATTCAATCGATTGTAATTTTGATTTTTTTTCAATCATTTTTATTCATCAATTCTAATTTTGATTTTCAATTTTAATAATTAAAAATAATTTTCAATCGCCTCCATTGCTAATAGATCCAATCTCCTGGTTAGGTTGAGGGAACTCAACATTGAAGAATATTTGTGAAGATTTTTGTTATTCGAGGGAAAACGTTGAGCTGGACTTCACTCCTCACCGTTTTCAGTTGCATTTTGCTGGCTTGAAACGTTGTAAACGAGTAATAGGAATTCAAAAAGTCCATGAATTCTAAAGGACTTCTAAAAGTTGATGGTTAAACCAAATAAAATTACTTTGAATGAATAAAAAAAAGTACTCCTTCCGCCACTCTCTATCAAACCATTCGGAAACATGTAGCATTTATTTAGTTAGGTGAGTGACAAATGAAACCCTCTGTAATTGAAAGCCAGGACAACCCAATCCACGATAATATTCCCACCTTGGTTGCAATCTATCCTACAGTGGTATCAAAACTTGGTGGCAGTCGCATGCGCAAAGCGTGACGTCAAGGAGGGGAGGGCTCTCGTGGTAAAGGGGCCGGCTAAGGACCAAAGGGGAAAGGACAGCACATGGTAGGCAATGCTACCAACGTAGCTGCATTTAAGTAGGGAAGAGAGCGGGGGAGTATCAGTAACGCGTTGTTCCACTGTTTAACGACTCTAATGACGCTGAATCAAAATTACTCTGATAGTGTTCGCAACCCATCGGCGAGGCCAATTTAAACCATTGAATCAAGACCTATTGCGACTCGGAGAATTTACAAACGAGATTAATCATTTGGAAGTTGGCAACGAAGACTTGCACCCTTGGAAACCGAGATAATCAAACGCAGAGGCTGGAGCGGTAATCGTGGGTCACTGAGTGCACATTTTAATAATTTTTCAAGTAAGTAAAAAAAAAACTCTAAGACCACATTTCAATTAATTAAATATGTTTATGTGGTGGAACTCACCATACATGCAGTAATGGAAATTATACAATAATAATATTTTTTACCATAGGCAAGGTGGTTCCGACTCTGTGAGTCAAAACAAATACTAAATTCCCCGCAATTTAAATGGACGAAATAATATTATTCCCCGTGTTTCTCCCTAATTTTCACATTGATTACCACGTCAAACTAAGTTCAATTGGAGAATAAAATAGCTGGGAAAGGTAGTATTTTTTTTCTCTTATCAGATAGAGGACATGATTTTCTAAATATATACTGAATGACATTTAAGGTCAAAATAAAATGAAATTTAAGTCATTTACCAGTGGAAGCACTTTAAAGTATGTTATGGATTGGGGTTTTCGGCGAAGTATTCGAAATTTAGGCAAAAATTATACTTTGATACGTTTTTTCTAATCTTTCACTCGGCTTGGCACCTTGATATTTGTTAGCAAACAATATAATAATATGAAATGTATTATCTCGCGTTTAGAAGAAAATCTGTACATAATTAATCGGATTGTTTCAAAATATATGCCATGTGCCATAAGGCCACATGTTAAAATAACAATGAATTGTCAATAAACCAAATCGGTAAAATGCATTTTTTTAATTATTATAAAAAAATATCCTAAAAAGGAACACAGAATGAAGCAAAAAGCAAAGCAAAAATCGGTCCAGCCTCCCCCGTGAGGAGCAGGCAGTGAACTCTTCCAATGAAAATGTTTCGTTACCACAGTACATGACGCTCACAAACTTTTGCCCGTTTGGAATCTTGTAAACTCCTTGAAGGTGATTTGCATATCCTTGAATGTGAAAATTAAAGGCACCAAGAGCGTAAATGGCGTAATGGAATGAAGATTCGAACCCGCTGCAAGAACTCAACATCCACCATACCAACTCGATCCTCGCATTCCGAAAGACCTAGATCAAGCGAACAACACAGCACGTGCCTCCACAGTTCCGAGCGCCGCAAGTTCCCCACATCCGATCAAATCATTAAGTAAGTGATCGTGGAGTTAAGAAAAAAAATCCTCGGCCCATTTCATCCCACCATGATGATCGCAGACGGGATGGCAGCGACCCCCCCACACTCCCCGTGACCTAATTTACGCCTCTCTGGGGGGGAGAGGAGGTGTTGGACCTCGCATCCATCCATCCCCGGCATCCTTCCACCCGCGTGGGATGGAACTTACTCCGGCGGTTTGTTCCGAGAGAGGGTTGAAATTTCATTACGAACGAATGGGATAAGGGGAGGCCGGTGATGCGAAAGAAATCTCCTTCATCCCCCTCTGCCCTGGACGATAATCCACCACGGGAGAAAAACAAGGCGGCGGCGGTGTGAAGCCGGGGAAAATCGTGATGACACTGAGAGATGGAGCCACTGTCGCCATCCCTCCACACCACGTGTACTTGTAACCAACCTCCTTAAGGTGGTTTGAGCGAGATAGTACCCTAGTCATAATGGAGACCATGTTCGAATTTTAATTTTTAATCACAGAGCCTGTAAGAAGTACGAAATAAATATTGTAATATTAATTGCGCAACGATATAGTTGTACATGACCAAAATTCTCAGTAATTAAATAAAAAAGCTACGAAAGTCTCTAATTTGACTCATTTTTCCCGCAGTACGGATAAAAACCCTTCAAAACAACAGGTTTTTTTTTGCGATTCTGCAAAAATTACTGTGGAGAGTAATAGATTATTTTTTATAAATAGTTGAGAAAACATGCAAACTACAAACCGTTAGTTTTTTGCCGAAATCTAGGTGCTAGAAGTTCCTAATTTGTTTAATATTCTCTCTCTGGAGCGCACAGCCATAATATATCCCATGTAAAACAGCTTATATTTACAGGCAAATTGCTCGAAAAGTAGTTGGGCAAGGGATTGAAATTTTGATATAATTGGAAAGATGAGTTTTTTCTTTAAAATGAGGCTAAATTCATCAAATTCTAGGTGAAGTGATTTTTCGCTCAAACTACCTTAAGGAAGTTATGCCGCGACAGTGTGAGTCAAAACAAATACTAAATTCCACATTTTTTATATTTTGTCCAAAAAATCCTGCTTTCGCTGATGAAATGCGTTGCCATTAGAAACCCAAAAGTAAGGTAGAAAAAATACAGATTATTCCGCAAATGTATTTTAAATGAGCACTTTTTTCAGCCATAGGAGCCGACTGCAGCGCCATTTCCTACGAATTACCGCATTTTGACTTCAATTACGGCAGGTATTCCCTAATAACTAAAAAAATAAGGTGGTTAGATGCCTATATTTTATTTTTATTAAATCTCTCTGGATTATCTCCTTCTTATTTCCGCAAAAATGGCATTTATATTTGATGGAAAAATACTATTATTCCCCGTGTTTCTCTCATTCCCCCATTGAACACCATGTAATTTAAAGTTCAATTATAGAATAAAATAGCGTGGAAAGGTATTATTTTGTTTTTCATATCAGTTAGAGGGCAACTTTTTCTGCAAGTAGACAGAATATGAATAAAATGACATTAAAGTCATTTTACGGTGGAACCACCTTAAGGAAGTTCCACCGCAACCATTTGAGTCAAAACAAAAAAAAATAAATTCCACATTTTTGCTAACGCCGGGAACATCGTGAGACGGAGCCACTGCCACCTACCCCACACCACCTGTAGTTATCCTATCCTTAAGGTGGTTTGTAGTTATAGTTCTATGTCCTTAAGTTAGTTAGAGCGTGATATCACTTCACATGAAATGCGGTGAATTTGGTCTCGTTGTAAAGAAAAAGATCTCATCAAGTCAATGAGAACAAAATATGTGCCACTTACCACTATACTTTTCGATTCGTTTGAAAAACATATACCGGTCAGCCATTTTTCTTAACACTGTAAAGGTAACACTGGTCCCTTCACTCTGAATCGTCCTTTTTCCCCCTGTTTTGTTTTGCGTTGAACAAAATGGCCGCGCTTGCAAAATCACTGAAGGCGAGGCTTCAATTTCGGGCACTTGGGGGAGTTGTAGCGCTCCCCCTGTGTTAAGGAGGTTCCACTACGACTGTGTGAGTCAAAACAAATAGTAAGTTAATACTTAATTCCACATTTTCGTTTGAATTGTTAAAACACTACTTTTTCACTGATTACATACCTTTGCTAATAGAAAACATAGTTGAGGTACAAAATTAGCATATTATTGGCCGAATATATTTGTCAATGAACAATTTTACCAAACATAGTAGCTGACGACAATGTCAATTTCACTAAATAAATGCTTTTTTGACGACATATTTGCACTAATTTATCAAGAACTAAAAAAAGTTAGATAAGTAGGTGCATAAATGTTTCAACTCAATTCCCTGGGAGAATTTGCTTCTTATGCATCGTAATTCATGAGGATGGCGTATTTACCAGACACCAAATACTTGATTTCCCTATTTTTTCACCCATTCTGACAATCAACACCATGTCATTTCTGTGAGTGTTGGATGTAAATAGTGTTTTGTTCTTAGAGGACATTGTCCTAGAACAATAAAAATGTTTTCAATTCAATTCATTTCAAGATCAATCTGTGAAAAAAAAACTTGGAAAGGTAGGATTTTGCTTCCATACGTAAACGAAGGACACATTTATCTATAATTCGCCAGATTATGAATAAAATAAGTCTTTTCACGTTGGAACCAGCAATCTTTCTATGTTGCTGGACCAGTAGCCGCACCGGAGAATAATCCTCCAAGAGAGGGGAGAGATGATAAGGGCATCACAAGAGTGGCAACCTTAGAAAATCGAGATGACGCTAAGAGACGGAGCCACTGCCGCAAGCCGCACAACGTGTAGCCAGACGTGCTGAAGGAGCCGCCTCCTCTAAAACCAGGCAGCCGCCTTGCTCGTGGCGAGGGGTGGGAGAGGAGGCAAAAGGGAATGGCCTAATTTTCCGCATTAATGAGAACAAAGGTTGGTGTGAAGGGAGGAGTGGGTGGATAAAAAGGCTATTTTGTAGAGCACGTGCAGCACAAGCCATACTCCCCAGTCTCCTCCTCCTGCCCCTCCTCTCCTGCCCTCCTCTCCTTTGCGGTTAACATCCTACGGATGATACGGTTGGAGTTCCGGCCGAGAGAGGTGGCACATGGGTAGAAAGGGTCGAGAAGGATGCGGGCACGGGTGGAAAACGGGCAAAGGTAATGATAGCGTGGACATATAAGTAGGAAGCTAGTCGACTTGAGGTTCCACATTCACGCGGCAGGAATTGAGACACTTTCCGGAAACCGCGTGTCTACAAGACGACTTAACATGCCATGAGATGGCATTTCCTTTTAAGGGGAAGGAGCGATTTTTTTATGCACAGAATTGCAAGAAATTATTCATACGTGTTCTCATTGGTGATACGGATAAAAGTGAAAAAATTGCATGACACCGCTTTGGTTTTGTGGCATTTCTATTCAATTTTAGCACGTAGTCTTACGGCACACGACATATATTTCGTTATAATTCGACTAAATATGTACAGATTTACTTCTTAACGCGAAATGATACATTTATTACCATTAAATTGTTGTTAATAAGTACTGATCAAGGTGTCACGCCGAGTTCAATATTAGAAAAAATATTTCAATATATTTTCGTCTAAATTTGGAATAACGGGCCGAAAACTGTAGTGGTTAAATTGCGAGAAAAAATTAAAATATTATTCTTGCATAATTTCCATAACTGTCATGTACGGTGAGTTTCAACGCATACACTGATGACAATGTAACCAAAGAATTGTTTTTTGACTTAATTAAAAATATTAAAATGTGCACTTAATGACAAATGATTAACGCACCACCTACGTTAAGTGCAGATCGGCGCCTCTTGGAATCCCAAATAAAATATATTTTCTTCCCCTGGCCTTTCCCCGTTGATAAAGTGCACGGTGTCTTAGCCTTCTCCTACAGGGTGACGAAAGAAGCATAATAGCTCACTTCAACGACTTCGAACGTGGGGCACTTACCCACATGAAAGAGGAAATACAATAAAATAATGATATGATCACCTTTTGAACAATAAAGCAATGATAAGTCACTGGAAAGAGGAACGGATCAGACACCAAATGGACGATCTTATGTATCTTACAATGCATGTTATCCAGGAATACCAATAAAAAGGAAAAAAAATCGATCTAAGCATAAAAAGAGAGTCCATGAAGTGGCTCCATCATGGGGATTTCCACCAGTTGATTGGTAGATTATAGGACAGTCTTTACTCTACCTCGCTATTTCTGGGACATATTTTCACCTAATTGCACTTAAATTCCCGTCATCAGATATCTCGTAAGTGCCTCACACCTCCCGCAACTCCTCATGTTTTTAAAAATTCCTATCCTCTTCCACGCCTCCCCAGCGCTATCCCCTCTTATCTATCCCCACCCACTCCAACATGCCCTCACCTCTCAACACGCCCTCCGTCCAACTTTTCTACGAATCTCCGAAACCAACTCTCTTTCCTGCCCTTTTGACGTCTAATCACGTCTTTCGTCTTCATCGATACCCATATCACTCTTCCCATTAATTCTTCAAACTAAGGTCTAGAAAGCCTACTGTCTACGCACATCCTCTGTCTGTGGTGACCAAGTTACTGACGCATTCAGCAATTTAATGGCTTATATGTAATTAATAATGACAATCAATTGGCCTCTAAAGGAGGTTGTTTTTGACCTATCCTAGAAGCTAAATACAAATTTGAAATCAGGGATGGAATGAGAGAAGGGGTGAAAGATTACAAATTGGAGGTTTTTAGATCACTTACATGGACCTGCCATGAATTATCAACTCCCTCATTGTTTTCTCTTCATTAATTTCTCTTATTAAAGTCAGTAACTCCATTTTTGAAAAGAGGAATCGAACAGAAGATTAGGAGACATGAAGGAGCACTGTCAGGAAGATAAGGTTCAGATACTTAGGCCACACTTTGAGATGCAACGTATTTGTAAGGGAAGTAATAGTATAGAAGGGAAAATGCCACGAGGAAGACCGAGGAGCAAACACATAGGCCACGAAAAGTGGGATCCGAAAATAATGAGCTACAAGGTCATAAAAGAGCTGGCAGTGGCAACGCTGAATGGAAAGCTGCAGTCTTGGGAGTAAATGACTCAGAAGGATGACTCCATTTTCATTATTTCCCATTGAGTAGTAGGAAAAACATCACTGAGAACATTTATTTAAGTTCAAAAGCCATGGTAACGAACTGTAACTTAACAACCTCCTAGTAATCCTGGAAAAGTTACGGAAAAATGATAGTGCATTACCTTCACAAATGGATTCACATTGAAGGACCTTCAGAACTTTCTGAACCCTTCTGGAAGAATGAGAATAAACCGAATACATATTGCATCAACGTAACAGCGGAAATGGAGGGGGCTTTGCCATTATTTTTAACCATCGGATGATAACGCATCTGGTGGGAAAAGGAAGCTGCGGAACCGCAAAGTACTAAGAAAAAAGGACCATTAACAGGAAAAACTATATTTTTTGCTTATCCAGAAAAAAGAGCCGGAGGGATTCCGACAGCCTCAAAGAAGGTTAATGCGAATAAGATGGGGGTCGAAGAGAATGCCCGCGGCGGAGTATTGGAAGACCTCTAAATGTTATCGGCAGAGAGGCCTCGAGGGCACGGAGGGATGGCGCTTCCTTTGAGTGATACGTGAGGGTAAGCATGCATGGCCACAGATAAGGAGCACATTTTTCGAAAGAGATTTCTTAGAGGGAGACATAAAGAATGTCTCAATCCTTATCTAACGAGGTGTATTTTTTTTTTGGGTTCGACATGTAGTAGTTTTTACATAGTTTTTTTATAACCGTGTTTACGTGTAGAGCCTATCTTGAAAGGATTGTCACATCATGAAAACAATATCTGTAACGAAGAGAGAAAGCGTAAATGTTTAAACAGCAAACGGAATTGCAGCCAGGTCTTCTCCAATTGACCTATTGTATTTCTCTTCAAACGTTAGTGATTATTATTTGTGAAAGAGAAAAAGTGGTTGCGTATCAGTTTCTACCAAAGAGAAATTGACATATATTGATAAAATGTCAAAAAAATAAAAAGCAAAAAACGCTAGTTTTCCGTATACTTACGACCAATGTTTCGGGGTTCAACATCATACGTTGCGGCGGCGAAGATGAAGTTATGAGGCTTTTGAGATTTTCATAACCGCACCTTTTCGCCAGTCGTCATAACTACAGGCAGTCCCTGCATTAATACTACTGCTATGACGCCTACAATATCTAAATTATCGGCCGGAGCGAACGATGTCAGGGATAAGAGAAATTCAATCTGGTATTCCGGATTCAAGTGACATTCACCATAATACGTGTTTCAGTCGCACAAAAAAACGCCCGAATTTCGAGAAAATATATTTTATTTCTATAAAAACTGGTAAAATAATTAAAAAGTTGGTATGCATAGTGAACATATTCATTATCCTCTACTGAAGGGACAATTCTGATGACAACACAGTCATCCGATAGCTAGCCTAAGGCGAATGAAAGTTTAACTAAAATTGTATTTTCTATCGAGTAACTGAAAAATTCCTGCCATGCTTCATTAGGACATAATTCCGGTGAGAAATGAAAATTTGGCTCGTGAAATTGTCGATAAGCCCTCAAGATAGAAAGTCGTCGAATTTTGCCATTAAAACCATTTAAAAAAATGAAATGATAGTGGAATTCGACGTCGGTTAAAATTCAGGTAAAACGATGAAAAAAGTCTCAAAGCCAAAGGGACCGTCAAATAAGAGATGATGCCATAAAACAATCGCTTTGCTTTGACACTGGGAACTTGAGGAAATATTTCAATTATTTCCCTAAAAGATACATAGACGGATAATGTCATTTAATGAACAACATAAATAAAGTTCTCGAAAAGCAAGTTACTGGGAAATAATATAATCTCTAATTTGGGTCATTGATGAATTTAAAAATGAAGAATGCTAATCAACAAGGATGACTACAAAGATTCGACAGTCAAATTATGGAAACGCAATATCTCGTCTAAATTTAATTTCCTCTCAAAATACCGTTTTTGAATCTCTAAGGCCGGAAAATTCAATTACATTTTAACGTTGTTCAAAATTAAATGTTCAAAATTATTGTTGAAATTGATTTTAAATTATGTGATTGAAAAATTGCCTTGTGAACCTCTAATACCCTTTATATTAAAAAGATGACATTTGGCACTGAGTTCCCTCGTTAAACGAAAGTTTTGAACACCAATGAAATAAATCTCTCTTTCCGAGGCTCACCGAGTTTCAGAAAAAAAATCTTCTTATCCAAATACATTTTGTTGTTTGCAACAAATTGTCTTTTAGGTGGTACACGAGTAATAAGCGGGAAAACATCTCATTGAACATTAACATACAAGCAGCTCATCCTTAGCAGGCCCACATTATCGTTGTCATCTTTGGGAAGACGCTCATCGTAGTAGATATTGATGCTTTTGAGAGAGAGCTTTTAACTTCCCTCCTCTAAGCAATTCCCTAGTCACTCTCCTCCCACTTTCTTTTAAGGGAAGCAGTCAAAGACTTCGTGCTCCTTCCCCAGGGGTACGAGACTATGGGACGAGGGTTTTTAGAGGAATAATAGGGATGAGGAAAAAAATGAAATGGGCTCTGGAACCCTTCACATCAGAGGGATAGTTTGTCGGACGACCCAAGCCTACCGTAGACCTTATCTCTCCTTTTGTATACTCTTTCATCCGTCGATTATTGGCTTTCGGGGGAGATGATGCTCCCACTCTTGTTCCCAGATATTTTTTCCCATCTCTCAACTCCCTCAGTTTTTTTTCAGCTTCCTTACGTCACTATGGGGTTAAAAACGCCCTTTTCTGATGCTACGAGACAGATAACACGAGAAAAGCATTTTTACTAAGTAAAATGACGGGAGAATAATAGATAGAAGATCCGTAACAAATGGGGATGACAAGGCGTTGACAAAATACGACCGGATAGTTAGAAAACAGGATTTGATCCGGTTTGTATGTACTTCTCGTGTAAAAATTAAAGAGCGTATCTGTAGCAATTGACACCCAGCTGTATCACCATTAACTTTACATGTTCATAAATACCTAGATCACGGAGAAAATAAAGGTAACAAGTAAGAGTCAACGATGAAAGTATTCGATGTCGTACAGTACCTGAAGATGTCTTAGTACAAAACCCGAAAAACGTGTAATAAATTTAAAATAAAGTGGACGGTACGACATCCATTACTTTAATTATTGATTATGCAGTTCCACCACATCTCGCCTCACACTGCTGATTTTAACAAGTAAGAGCTAACTTGGGATGGGTTTTTCTCTATTTTTGAGAATAAAAAAGGCAGGTTACTACTTCTCACAGGACGCAGGACACTTAATTCAAGCGTACTTGGATACCAAAAGGAATGTCAAGATATCTCACAAAATCGTAGGATAATTTTTTCATCCCACACAAGAACAAAAGAAGCACTGCGTGTCCCCGCTCGAACTATAACATGAGAGGAGAATTGATATAATATAGCTTAATGGACGCGAAGGGGCAATAAAACGCATCGCAAATATATTTAAAAAATTATATTATGTTTTCTATTTAAATTAAATCATATTATTCAAATGAATTAAATAGCATGATAATAGCATTGCTTTTCTAAATCGTGTGACTCAAAGTTAAATCACACAATATATGACTATCATTATAATAAAAATAAATTTACCATGATTACAATTATAGTAACACTAAAATTACAATTTTTGGATCTTGGACTAAATGTTACTTTCTGTAAAATATACTTCTTAAACTAAAATTCTAAGAAAATTTCTTCGGAACTGTATTTCTACACCTTATTTTCCCATGCATAAATAAACAAACATCCTTCAACAACTATATAATACCGATCGGGTTAAAATGTTTCCTTAGCATAATCCACAATCACAGATAAATTAAGATGACATGAAAAAAATAAAGAAAGTTTTTTCTGTCACCAGATATCCTTGTTCTTTCCAAGATCTATGGGAAAAGAGCTCATAACTCTTCTCCTGCAGCATAGTTTAAATATTTTGTCCTAATACTCCCTGCCAAAACGACCTCCTGGTGACAGGGATGGTATAAAAATATGTAGGAATATTAACGATGAGGAAAAAAAACGTCCACCTAAATTATTTCAAGAAGTCCAATGAGTGAAAAATAATGGATTTTGGTTTCCTCGGTTACCTCCATGTACCCTATTTTAAAATATACGGGACGAGTTCTTCCACCGGCTTTACTGATAAAATATGGGACCCAAGAGCTTCGCCAACGGGCCAGGATACCCCCAAGCCATAAAGTATTTTTAGTAGGGTACCACAGGGATTTGAACTAATGGAGAAATGGAAATAACATGTTCCGTTGGCAAACAAATACGTTTCGAATCATTTGATGGAGGCTGTTTCCATCCCAACATGCAGCGCCCCTTTTTCGACGGCAATTAATTAGTACCTCCACGTCAAATATTTTACTGTCATACTGGAAATAATATCGGATGATAAAAACCTTAAGCGTAAGCATATTGAATCTTTTTACCATTTTTGTGATACACGTTCCCAACAAATGACTCTCAAAGGTTTCGAGAAACGCGATATTTATAATCAATATCGATTACGATCCCAATTTCGGCATAGGTGAAACACGGATGTAGAATTATTAGATTTAGATTAATATGCCAGACGAATAATTTTTAGATTCATTTGCTAAGACTTCAATTCTTCTTTTGAGTAAATACCTGGAAACAATATTAGCCTTGAAAGTATCGCCTCATTAGTAAGTATAAAGAAAGCACAGCGTATTAAAACTAGTGAACATGATATGCATGCAGGTCACGAAAGCCATGGTAGATGGTGATGAGTAAGGTTGCTAAACTAATTTTCACTACTTCATAAGATCATATCCCAATTGCGCGCGATAGCTGACACGCGATCAGAGGAAATCAAACGACGAAAGAATGAGTTTTTACTGCCCTTCGAAGTACTTAGAAATACCCTCCTCCTTGTCCTTCAAACAGTCTATGAAAATTCATAATTTGATAGCATAACTAAATAAGGAACATCTTTTTTTAATGAAATTTGAAATGAATTGAAATTTGAAAAAATTGAAACGATATTTAATCTCAAATAGAAGTGACTTAACATTCAATTCAAGAAAGGAAACAATTTTGTTTCGAATCCTAAAAAAACTAGATTAAAATTTCAATTAACTTTTAACTCGGATAAATTGAATTCTTATTCTAAATAAAAACTTCAATTCTCACCTCCTGTATTTTTCATGGAAATATATAGCATTTTCAATCTTGGGGGCACACTGACCTACTTAAAATATGCATCTGAAGATGCAAAAGGGAGACTCATCAAACGGACACATCATTCACACTACAAAGCAGTTCATATCCCGAGATTAATAAGATACCCAGCCTCTTCCTCCAGTTCACCGACTAGCATAGGATATCGTAGATATTGTATCATATAGAATAGTGCCCGTAAAAGTTAGCCCTCGATATAAACAGTAATCTCTCAGCAGGCTATTTTCATCCCTTCCCATGCAATTTAATTGTTACCGTCATTACTGGTTGGAGTTATAAAAGATAGAGTATCATTTTATCTGATATACTATTTTTTTAAATGTAATACTTGGAGCATACATGAATACTCTCATACCATATTTATAGGTTCGAACATGCCTGGCTATATAGCCTTAAATTCCCGACATTTTCAACAGGAATAAAATATCAACGAGAAAAGTCTTTTACGGAATACCATGCAAAAATTTGAGAAGGCTTACCTCCAAGGATCATATTCTAAGCAACAGCAAAATGAGAACGCTTACCTGAAAAGAGAGAAAAAAAAATATTATAGTTAAATTATTAAACGTCGTCCGGTTTCTAAGAATGCCAACGAAAAATTTAGCAACATGTAAATTGACAATAAGAGAATAGTTTTCGAGATAAATTCACTTTAACCCCAATATTTTAATGTTAAAATATTCTTGACGGTCAAGTTAATTTCAATTCAACTCTTTGCCAACGTTTCAGTTTATTAATGAAGTGAATAAATTTAGAAAGTTGTTTTTTGGTTTCCATAGCCATATTTATATTAATTTTTTTAAACAAAGATGTTCTATTTCCTGATTTGACTGTTTTGTGAATTCATTTAGAGTTTTTGGTCAATATTGTGGTATGTATGTTTTGATTTAATTATGCATATTAATCAAATTATGGTAAAATGGAAATTGTATATGAGTTATCAAATTATTCCGTGAATTTATATTTAGGTATCTTTATTGCTTTCGTGTTAAACAGGATATGAAATGTGAATATATTTTTTAACAAACGAATGGTATATTTTGGTTTTATGTATGCAAACTGAATGCAAACATAGGCTAAATTTTATAATGACTTCTATATTTTTTGTTCTTTCAACTAATTTTCAAGCCCTGGTGATGGTTTAAAAATAAACTGAAACATTGGAAAAGAGTTGAATTTAAATTGAATTGACCTCAGGAGTATTTTAACAGATTGATTATGGTCAACAATACTTGATAGGATATCCCAATATGTTTTATCAAAAAACAAGAATCGCTTCATTACATAACGTATGATGAGGGTATTTTGATGTCTAATTAGACACCAGTTGGAATAATAGGGCCGATTTTCGCAATATAGCGGTGTTTTCACGGCTTAAACCCATAAATCGAATAATATCGTATTCATATGGGTCATCATCAACATCAGAGGTATCTAAGTAGCATGAAAAGGCCTTCGCACCGTCTACGGCCGGGGATATATGTAACCTAAACTTTTACTTAACCTACGAAAGTTTTCTCCAGAAGCTCTTCATAATATGCTCCTACCTTCATACATTGTCTAAGATCACAGCTCTTTGCTTCCCCATTTCCCGCTTATCCGACTTTCTCCCTCCAATCATGCTCTCTCTATCCTCTCCTGATATCTGATATTATTTAATCCATCTACCTACTCTCCCTTCTTTGCACCTGTCCCTGAACTCTCCTTCCCCAACGATAACTGTAATCTTTCTTTTGTTAACCTAATTGTCCCTAGTATTCTGCACACATGAATGTTACAACCTATATTCATTTTCATCATATTTCCCTTAAGTTCAGAGTGCGGAATTAAGCAATACCACGCTCAATACGCCTTCATAAGTCTTCCCTTTAAGTCTTTAAAAAACGACCCTTTTCATAGATTCCCTCCTCACTGGATATTCTCCTTGTACCGAAGCAATACTTCTCCATGAACCTTTACTGCTAAGCCATCCGGAATGCTTAAGGGTGGATGAACGAATATGTTTGTATTTCCAGAATCCTTTAGTAGGTTAATAGTAGTTGAAACGGAACGAAAACTTTTTAGTGTAATCACGAAGTGGGTGAATGAAATATACAGCTATTAACTTCATTCTCCCCAACAAGGATTAAAATTTCGTTTTTTCCTTTCATCGGTCTTATCTCCCTCTATTCTTCTCCGACCACACTAACACCAATCTATTCTTATTAGTAATAATTTTCCTTGGTCAGTCTACGGTACATACTTTCCCATGCCTTGTTACTTCTATAAGCGTTAATTGCTAAAGACACAATTTTCCTTGCATATTAAAAGGAAGTACTTCATTCCTGAACAATCGGCTCTCCTATCGATGTGTACACTGTCGAACATCGGAGCCCGTTGTTTAAATGTAATTGTGTGTTGAGCATCACAAACGAAGAAGCCAGTTCTTATTCTTTTTTTATCCATTCTCTAATGGAAATCACTTTTCAAAGCAAGCAAGTATAAGAAAAAGTACATAGTATGCGTTTACCAAGGAAGAACATGATTCCAGGCGAATGTACTTTGTTACGTTAAGACTGAACATATCGTATACGAAGGATTTCTCACTCATACCAATCGTGCACGAGGAGCTGAAAGTATATCTATCAATCACAAATGACCAAAGAGATCTATCATCGTTGGTAGCTCATACAGCTCATGAGCTGCAACATCATTCATTAATGAGCAATCAATCGCGAATGACTCACATATGTGATTGATAATCGCAACCGAAATCACTCCAATGACCTACTTGGCACACGTCACTTGTTCTCATTATCTTTACTCGACAACCAAGCGTTCTGAGTCGAGCCACGAGAGCTAATCTCGTTCGGAATTCCTCAAACTCCCATCTCTGAGATGTTTTCCTTTCAGCAAAAGTTTTCTTCCACTAAAGCTATATTTCTTCCATTTCCTCACCACTATGCCATTCGTAACGTTTTGAGTGAATGAACGATAATTTTATCGATGGATTCCTTACGAACCTCAAGGAAAGTTGATGTGGGACGAAACGCTTTATAAGTAATTACGTGGAGGAGGAATGATATGTGTATATTATAAGAGCACAAAAAATATCGCCGAGGGCATATCACTTCGGGAATTTTTCTATTTTTTTCTCTCTCGAATAATTTTCCCGGGGAGTGGATATCCTGATCAAATAAACCGAAACCCACTCATACCGCTCATAGAGAGCACTTTTAAAACCCAATCCTCTCCAATTCAATTCTGCACGCTTCCTTGCTTGGCGCACCTACCTCACTTACTCTCTCCGCTCGCTTGCAGAGCCAATCCTAAGTGTGCGCCTCTCCACGGACACACACACATCGATAATTGGATTCCTTGGCGCATGGGGGGAGGAACCCTAGGATATTTCCCATCGCCCAGCAAATAGAAAAAGGCGCCCCACCGACGATTAGACGACGTATGACTGAACTCTGATCGGAGGGTTCCCCTCGTAGGTTGCAGACTATACTTACTGGCAGAAAAGACTTGTCTACGAAAGAACGGCAATATTCCTCTGATAGAACGTTTGAAGAGGCGTTTTCCACGCAAAGAACTTTGACTGGACTGAATCAATGACTACCCAAGTGAAATTTCGACGCATAGGAAACGAAACTACCAAGTAAAATTTCACACAGTGACACACTACAGACGTTTATGTGGTGTGCCAATGGGTGCAATGAATTAGACATTTTTATAAAATTATGCCACAGCATATGTTGAATTATTATCTGATTTTTCAGAACAATCATCGTTAATTTGTTGACGTAATTTATGCCAGATAAGTCAGAAACATTTTATTTTTAACCACGAATTAATTTGTAACGACTTTAGGTTTTAAATTGATAGGTTTGAACCCATCGTCAGACATGAGAGCGATATTTGAAATCTCTCAAGCAAAGAGATACCACATATTTGTAAAATCGATTTGATGAGTCAGATTTGTAAGTCACTTGATGATGAGCTTGCTAGTCAAAAATTAGACAGTAAAAAATAAGTTTGCGCGGAAAATACATTTTTACAAATTCGTTAATCGTTTCTGGGGCTTTCAAGCCTGAATATGCCTGTAGAATAGGACCACAAAACTGTTGCGATAAAATAAATATAAGAAAAATAAAAAATAATCATTTCAGTAATGCAAAAACATCAACATTTCATTCAGCACTTATTTTTATGCAACGATGGAGCCAGTTAAGTTGGTGTTTTAAGTTCATACTCAGGCATGGACTGTTTCCACGTGAATAAATAATTCCGTATTCCGCATAATACAAATAATTTCGCATCTGAATAATAGAGGCAAAACCGTAGTTAAGAAAATAACAACAAATCCCTCGAAAACAACAAGTATTTTTCCTGGACTGAACGGCTGAAATTCCAGCGTTAGCGGGCGATATGAGAGCGGATGAAAGATTAAAGCGAACAAGCGAACGTCCAAGAGGCGTAAATAAACAAAGACAAGGAAGAAAGCGTGCGATAGGCGCAGGGGGCTTTTTTACGTCAGAATATCGAGTTTCGGGTGAACTTTCGGAAACGATGAGCACATTTAAAATATAAATATACATATATCTAGCCGAGGTTCAGCTTCGCCTCATTCGGCTCACACCTGCTCCCGCAGATGGCGGGTATTTAATATGGATGAGGCCGCGAAACGACGCCGTGTAAGTGGGGAAATGAAAGGCCATTAGGGGCAGATACGGCGAAATGTATAAGGGAAGAGATATAGAGGAAGAGAAGACGGTGAAAAAGCGATGGGGCCGAAAAAGTTTCGATTACATTTAAAAGGACACCTTAATTAGTTTTTTTTAAAGGAATATCTACAATGGAAATTAACCGGCGCAATAAAGCGAAGACAATAACTTGACCTCTTAAAAAAAGTTGAACGGTAAAATTAAATTAATTAATTAATTCATATTAGAGTGAAATTGACAAAAGCGTGCTCTAAAAAGTGATGGAAAAGTAAAATATCCAAGAGTCGACTCAAGTCCTGTCGGGGAAATTAAGGGTCCGTGGACCGACCATTTTGATTTTGTAAAAAAACCCAGGATGATACTTATATAAAAGAGACAACATCGCCCTACCTTCTCACATTACCTGCTAACTTAAAAAGTTTAACTTGGGATTAAAACGCCTTGAAGACGAGTATGAGTGCGGCGAAGAAGAAAATAACAGTATTTTTCCTGCATTAAAAACGATATTTTTGCGAAATGCTGAGATAAGAGGAGATCCTTTTCCAAGAAATAGAATTTTAACAATACCAAGTCACCAACCCATCTCATTTGTACGTTATTTTAAAATTACTGCAATTATTAAAGCTAAATTTATTTAAATAGAAATGCAACTAAAATCGGGCTGGAAGAAAAGCACTTATGAAAAAATATAAATTCCTAAACTATTTTGCCTTTGTAGTACCTTACTCTTTTTCTCCACTAACCAAGACATGTCATCAATGAAGGATGAATTCATTTTTAAAGACACAAACGAAAAGCTTATTTTCAGTTATTTTGACTCACGCAACGGAATTATAAGAGAATGCTCGACATGCAAGACCGACAGAAAAGAAAAACGGGAGAGATATGTCATCTTACAACGATGACTGTGTGATTCTTCGCTCATCTCTTTCAACTTCCCCATTAGCTTATATTATTTACAATAACTTTGAAGGGAGCTGACGAATAGATATGACCTCAATCAAGTACCGCATGCTTTATAATGATTTATTCCAATCGTATCTCACGATAATTCGGCCGCCTCCTCATGATAATGGTGTTTTTGGAGAATGATAGTCAGTACAAAAAGGTCTGTTACACGACTAGATACCACCCTGAGTCAAAAACTGAAGGGCAATATTTAAATCCGAGGTAGACGATGGCGAATATGAAAATTTTGTAACAACAAAATTCAGAGCGTATTATAATTAGATGTAGCAATTTAATTAAAAAAAAGAGTTTCCTCCTAATTTCTCCAGCAATAATATAGAATATGGAAAGGAAGATAAGGTCGTTTAAACTAACCTTAAAAAGATTGGCCAACGTTTAACTTTCCCCGTAAATGCGAGAGAAATTTTAGCCACATAACGGAACGTATTTCTACTAGATAAATATTAAAATCTGATATTCTTTTGGTAACTAATTTAGAAATATAGAGATGAGAAGGGTTTTCATTACTAAAAGAAGCACAAAATAATATAATTTTACAATATTGCGGGCCAATGATCAAAAGAGGAATTTTATCTCCAAGAATAAATTATCATATTATCTCTCAATAGCAGTTAACTCCGATTTAAGTTTAGGAGGCAGTTTCATCCGCACACGGCATCGTTAATGCCTCCAAAAAATCGTACGCCTTTCCTTCGATCATCCTCTTATCTCCTCCACAAGTTTCCCCTCTAATGCCGATGTCTCACGTTCAAAATAATAGACAAGACATTTGACCAAACGGCTGTGAATATCGAAGGAGGATTCGAAGAAATCGTAACTTGATTCCAAGTGATCAAAAGATTATTCAACCAAATTCTTAGAATCGAATAAATATTTTCTTCATCTTGTGCCCTTTAATATTAAAATACTCGTTTGTTGAAATGCTTCGTCCAACATTATGATCGTGGGACAACGTCTTGACGCTTTCTCCCTAAACAATTCTACATCCAATTCCCTAGTTATCCCCTCCTTCCCCCCCCCCCCCCCCGCGAGGGACCATTTAAAGGGTCATTCATGCCCAAGATGCGGAATGGAATGGAAGCTTGCGTCAAGTCCCTTAAAATGCCAATTACACCCTCTCCACGCTCGCTCGCGACGTCTCTAATGCGTAATCTTCGTCCTTCTCCTCTTCAACACGGCTATTTTTGACCGTCAGCTACATAAACCCAAGCAAACACCGGACGAGAGAGTATGACATTAGCCACACCGGTAACACTTTAAGTGTCATTTCCGCCGTAATGTAACCTAAACGATGAAGTATCCAATGTCACGATGCAAAATATGCAACAAATATTTCAGACAGCTGAAAATCTGACAAGAACCACCGTGGCAATATCGTAAACATGCATACCAAAAAAGGTGTAGGAATTACGTATGGATGAATAAATTACTGAAATAGACAAAAGCGACATGAAAATTTCGCTATCATATTTTTATCGTTGTGTTCATTAATCTAACATTTACTATTCGGACGTTATTGTCTCCAGCTATGAATATATGGGACGACCAAGTAAGGTGCCATCATTTTATGCATTAATTTTATTCAATCACTTGCACAGGGACGCGGCTTGTAACGGGAAGCTTGACATTAATTGCATCGATTATGAATAAAAGAACCAGGTTAATGTTGAGCGTTTTACATTTTCTCGGCCAGAAAAATGTATAAATGTGACATGAAATTTGAGGTATAATTTCGAGAATATTTTTAATTACATATTCTATAGAAGTTTCAGAAGCAGAGAAATTACAAATGGCGCAAAAATCCACCCATGTATTTGGTAAGGTTATTTCAACCTGGGGTTAGAAGTAATGCTAAATAATATCATTAATGGCAAGATGATGGTACCCGTTGAATTTCAGCGGGAGAAGTCATTTGCCTATGTGACTGTAAAAATCAATGTGGCATACTAAGTGCAGGTAATATCTATTCGCCATTAACCACACGTGGGAACTTCGGAGTGAAAAACACCCCTAATGAATTTTCACTTAAATTCGCACTTAAGTCTATAATCATACTAGCAGACCTGCTACCTGCTTTGCAGGCAGTCTCCGTCTGGTGTGCTCTTGAGGTGAACTTGGTGCTTTTTCTTTTTTTTTTGCACTACTCACGTGGAAGCAGTGGGAAATGTGGCTAAATGAGTTCATGTTTCCCAAAAATGAAAAAAACATTGACAATAGTTTTTGAAATATAAGTAAAGATTTTGGAGTAAAAAAAGGCATAAATATTCATTTTTCTGTGCAATGCTCACTGTAGTTGACTGAGGAGAGTACCATTTTTGAGATACAGTCACTCCGACGATTGGTTAGTCTTAGCTAAAAAGATGAGGGAAAACTTCCGCCTTCTATCACACAGAGAGCCACACAGAGAGCCAAGGTATTTTTTTCACATTGCATTGTTTCAGGTGCCCCACTGGCAATTTTACTTCCCCAAAACAGCAAGCACGGGAGCAATATTTGACATACATTAACAAATACTGGTAATGAATTATCTCCGAGGTCAGTTTCTCGCACATTCATATAGCATTCGTAATGGTATAAGTAATACTTCTAAGCTTTCGACGTGAAGTTTGTACCAAAGTTCGACCAAAGGTTTGTATATTGAGACAGCGGCACACGCAAATAATGTATTGAAACGTTTACGACATAGGTAGGTAGTTATCCAGACACTTTAATGCATGTAAAACTCTTGAGGTTCATTTCACTTACGCTAGCTAATCGTATATTTTATGCAAAAAAAACAAAATCAAGGGAACGGCAACATCAAAACACTTAATTGATTATATTAACGTTGAGTTTACATAAAGTTGACATGAACCTTATTGTTTTGGAGTGGAATACATTTAAACATTCACCCGGATAATTTCTAAATATTTTCACTAAATAATTTCGATTGGCACACTTAACTGTACCTTTCATTTTCAACTCGACTAATTGCCTAATTTCGCCTTCATTCGCGTTAAAGTAGTTATATATCAAGGGAAATAAAAGAAATGAAAATAAAGTAATACAGATATCGTAGTTCAATCAACATTTACCCGAAAAAGATAAATTAACAACGTTTAAATGTGCATACGGTTTGTAACTGATTGTAATTTAATGAGTACTGTTTGTTTACTTCACCGTTGCTAACCTAAATAAATTCATCGTTGTTTAGCAGTTTTTACACGTTTTTTTGCATTTTCCTTTTCACCACCAACTGCTAAAAATCCAAAACTACTACCAAATCATACAGACAGAGAATCCACATTTAATGCACCAAACCTCATTTCTCTACCTCCAAACTTGAGAGAGAAATAAACAAAATGGATACAGAATGACTGTCTGACTTACTGACTGACACGCTACAAAATTATGCTATAAAATTATTTTTTTAAATAGCTAACTACTGCAGCCTTGTTAACATGTTGGATTTATCGATTTAGTTCCACATAAAAGATAACTGCTGATCGAGGAACTCAATTCACTTAATATCTTTTTAGTAATGAGGCAAAGCAATTTGGCATCGAAAATCCTCAGGAAAACGGTATCGGTGTGTCGATTAAATATGGTGCCGGTGCCATCATTTTATTCAATTACTATCTGTGCCCGGCATGCGTTTCAATGCCTCTTTTTCTTTATAAGTAGGCACACATACACAAAGCAGACACATTTACATGTACAAAATAAATGAAAGACATTGATTTTTTGTGTATTAAATTAAAGTACCGCTAACGTAATCACCATGTTGAAGTCTGGCTCCAAAGAAAGTGTTACTAACTATCGTCCAATCTCTATTCTCCCCACTCTTTCTCTCTTACTGGAGCGTCTTCTCCATGCCCAGCTCTTATCTTTCACCCTCTCTCGCCATCTCACCGAATTAGCACGGCTTTCCTTCTGGGGGCTCTTGTTCAACCAATCTATCGATATTGCACCACCACATCACCTCTGCACTCGAAGCCTCTTACCAACTTGATGTTACATTGACGTCTCCAAAGTTTCTCCAAACGCTCGCAGAGAGTGGTGGTCGATGGTGTTTCCTCCTCTATTCTTCCCGTTCCCTCTGGTGTCCCTCAAGGTAGCCTCCTCGGTCTTCTCCTTTTTGCCCTGTACATCGATGACGTTACATCCTGCACCCTCTCCTACACCTGCGAGATTCTTCTTTTCGCAGACGACTGCAAAATTTTCAAAAGAATTGACACCACTGCCGGCTCTTAATCCCTCCCTACGCTCGTAATCTGCCCTACGCTCACTTGAAAACTGGTCCAATTTGAGGAAACTCAACATTAATCCTTTAAAGTCATCCTCCATGCCATTTTCATTAAATTCAAAACCCTTACACAACCAATAACAACTATCCGGCAAAACGATCCCTGTCACCACCTTGAATAAGTACTTCGGCGTTACCTTCGACAGTAAACTTACCTCCAACTCTCATCTAAGAGAGAATAAGTCGAAAGCGATGTCCATTGTGGGAATCCTCTACAGATTCAATGAAATATCAGACCACCTAGCAGTAAAAGCGATCTTAACTGGATGCATACTCCTCATTGTTGAGTACTGCTCATTATTTTGGTCAACTGCCTGTCTTACCAGCTTAAAACTTTTGGAACGTCCCCTTATATTTTTTACATCGACTGTCCGTCACTGTGCCCCACCAGCGTAGCTCATCCCATAGCGAAATAATGCCATCTCTTGGAACCATCCCTTTGTCAACCCGCCGAAAAGTTCAAGACCTAAATTTCCTCCAGTCTGCCATCAACGGCAATTTCCGATCCACCGACATCCTTACTTTTTTCTCCCTTCATATTCCAAGCTGCGAAACCCGCAGCAGTGATCACCTTCACCTACCTGAATTCCGCCTCTCACTCTCCCAGCGTTCTCTTTTCTACCGACTCCCGAAACTATTCAACATACTTTCTTTCAATCGCCCCTTACTTGACCCCTCCACCTCCCGTCACTCATTTACCACTCAAATAAATTTTTCGGCTGTCCCACTCTTGAGCATGCAACATATGAACTTGACCACGTGAAAAGTATGGATTTTCCAGATTTAATCCACACACTTGAAGTGATTGACCTAGTGCCTTGTCGGTTGTCATTGAAAATACAAGGCGGACGGGGACTGTATTGTTTGAAATCAAATGGCATGTCGGTGGGAATAATGGGAATACGTGGAATAAGCACATCTTCTCCTTTTGACTCGCCATTCAGAATTGTCGCTTCGATGACGTTTGGCAGCAGTTGTTTGGCAGTGAGCCTGGTTACATTGCACAATCGTAGTACATAAATATTGCGCAAAAGAATTGTTGGTGCACCGAGTTTGAGTGAAGATTTGTGCGGTGGATCACCAGAATGATCCAACGAATTTAAAATATCAATTAGATAATTTAAAGTCTCTTCCGCATTCATTACGCTGTCAATCGATTTGTAGGAGACAGACTCGCCCGAAACTTTTTCTTGGATGGCGTAGTTGATTACATTGGCGTCGGTGTTTTTTGCTACCAAAATAGCAAGTTTGCAAAGCCATTGGTGATTTTTGTAATCGGTGACTATTTGTGGAAAAACTTTCTGAATTAATTGTTCGAACGTTGGAACAATGGAACAAAAGTTGGAATTGATATATTTTGTGTCAGCATCAACTGGTACTTTTCCATTGCTAATGTCCAATAGGTGTTCTTAAATATGGGTGACACATTGCGCTGCAGATTTACAGGCATATTGGTCGTTAACGTGAGTTTCTTCCGCATTCATGACGCTGTCAATCGATTTGTAGGGGACAGACTCGCCCGAAACTTTTTCTTGGATGGCCTAGATCATTGCATGTTTCCAAAGATTTGAGGATTTGAAAGCTTTGAGGCAAGCGTTGAGTTGATCAGCTGGTATTGAATTTGGTATTACTGGTCTGTCCCACTCGTGAGCATGCAACATATAATTGGCCGTGTGAAAAGCATGGATTTTCCAGATTTAATCCGCATACTTGAAGCGATTGACCTTGTGCCTTGTTGATGGTCATTGAGAAGGCAAGGCGAACGGGGAACTCGAGTCGTTTGACTACAGCTATTAAATTAGTCACTGAACCCGGCCTTTAAATGCTGCAAGAGTAAATAGCCAGTCACTCTTGCAGCAATGAAATCGCTATTAAATGGATATTCACGCCTGGTTGCCAAGGAAATTTTGTATTGTTGAAAAGGAAGAAAATTGATGAATTTCGAGATAAAAACGCAATTCTTGGATAAAAAGGAAGCGTATAAGGAAATTGAATGAAAGAATTTAATACTGCATTCTTTTATGCGTTCTATGATACAAATTTTCACCCAATATCTTAGCGTGCAAGTAATTTAAAAAAGCATTTAAAGAAAAACCTGCACAGAATTCAATGCTTTTCTTATGGGAGTAAATGATAACAATATTGGGGTAAAAACAACCCCAAAAAATGCCATTTTTAAATTAAGAAACCTTTATGGGCAGGCGCGCAACAACTCACCTAAGTTTCATCGCAATCGGATGCATGGTATTGGCGTGCATAAAAAACGAACAAAACAAACATTCTTTTTATAAAAAGAAGATTTTGTATTGTTGCCAAAGATGTTCTTTTAACTACAAAGGAAACATTTTATGTAACTAGCAAGAAGTAAACAATGAATCTGCAGAAACAAAGACCTTATAAATAAATAATTTTCATTAAGTGGAGTTGCTCTTGCATTAACGAACTCTACATAAAGTTTGTCTCATTTCTTGAGAAATGTGAAGGGTCCACCAACAATGCCTTGGGGCTGAATGGGAATAAATGGCGGCCTCTGCGAATAATTGCCAATTAAATATTTAACACAGACTCCGCTACAATATAATTAATTTTTAAATTTCAACCGTAAAAAATAGATCTGGACCTTATACTGCAGAGGAATTTGTTCATATAACCCCCGCACGTTATCTTAATAATAAAGCCTCAAATGAATGCATGCTAATGTCAATCTTGGAGAACATTAGGCATGACAAGAAAATCACTCGCTTATACAATACCTTGGCAACATAGCATGCAAAGCATCTAGATAACGCATCACCACAAATATACTAGCCTTTTAGTATATTTCAGTTATCATTAGGTTGACCTATTTGCGTATTTGCTTAAAATAATATCTAATTTTGAATTCTTTCCTTAGATTCCATCACAACACTTTCTGTCCCATACCGGTACGGTTTATTTTAGAAAAAAAATCGCCATTATTAGTTCATAAAAACGTCTACTTTACTAAATTCTCACAATGAGATAGTACTCTCTCGCGAATACCTCGCGCTTTGAATCCGTGGAACCTATTAGCTCCAAACATATCTCATGGGATACATGCTGCCAAGGAGCTGTTCCCTTTACAACCAAAGCTCCCGCGAAAGAAGAGCAGCCTCCCGAACATAAGTTCCCTATTCATACCCCAGCCTTGATGCATGATGGATACCTGGCTACGAAGGAGTAGAAACTTTTTATCTTTTACCCCATAATCTCTCCTTCGTCCTCTCACTCCACCACCATTGAGATGCACGAACGGCCATCCTCTTACCCTTCTAGCAAAAGACGTCAATCATTCTTTCTCCCGCACACCAAAACCGCTACGATGATCTTCCATTCACCCACAATCCTCTGGTGCTCTTTATACATCCGGCCAAAATGGAGATAGGCAGTGACGACACAATTTTTAACCATTTCCTGCCGTCACCACGAGAGAAATTCTTACCACATTCTGAACAAAACGTTATGTATTGACAAATTATTTTTTCCTCCTCATTATAAAACAATGGAGGACACAGAAAAACAATTAAAAAGTACTTAATTTTGAAATTTATTAATAATTTTTTCCTGAACCCGATTCAGCATTGGTGAATGAACTGAGTGAGATGATTCCAAAGGTATGTCCGACTTCGGCACACAAATGAGATCTCAAATTAATTTGACCAACGCAAAACTCTCAGTCTATTCCTCAGGGATGCAGGTCAGGTTGGAAAGGTTGCTAGAGTAACAGGTTTTCCTTTCCTGAATACTCAGGTTCGAATCCCAGGATGGCAGGGATTGTTCAGTGGAACTCAGATCTTTTCCTTGGGTTCCAAGAGGATAGCTTTAAGTGTAGCACACCGTATACGTCGGGTTGGATTTTACAATGACATCCCCTGGGTGTATTTTGTTAAGAGTACGCAAATACAAACGCCAGTTGTCTTTCCACCCTTCCTCCACTTCAAAAGGATCCTTCCCGCACCAATATAAAAACCACTGTCCTCAATGATGTAAAGGCTTGGCAGTTTTCGACCACCACTCAAAATAGCCAACCAAAAAGTGTACACTGTAGAAGGTAGGTACTCTTAAAACCATCACAGCTTTCATGATCCTTCATTTCTGTTCTTTACTCGTTGACTCGACGAGTGGTTTCGCTCTTCGTCTTTTGCCCATTCAGGAGGCAGGGTAGTTTGATAGGCATATAAGGTTTCAATATAAACTGTGATGGAGAAAGTTAGATATTGTGAAACAGCACACACATGACTTGAGTCATGAGAAAAATAAAAAAAGATGAAGCTATTCATTTCAGACAGCAGCTTCAACGTTTGAGACTATCCAAATACTTTACATGATCGCGTTGATTAAGGGACTAAAAGGCAAACGACAAGACTTTTGATCACTTCATAGAGGGATAAAATACTCACTAAAACTAGGATCATGCAATATGGTCATCTCAGGACTTTAGTTTACTATCAGTGCAAGAATTAAAACAACACTAGCGCAATAATCTGCGTTGAAACCATCTTGAAATGGCTGCCTTGAATATCTCGTGAAGTTGTGTTGAAATTTGAAACATGAATCCAACACAGTCTCTGTTGAGACTTGCTTGAAAATCTCTGTTGAGACTCCTTTGAAACTCCCCTGCCCTCTCAAAATAAAAAAATGAAAGCTTACAATTCAAACACTATGAATGTTACTGTTACTTTATGGCATATAAATTATAATACATTGTCCTAGCCTACCTAACTACTAAGGTCAATCTCGCATGATCACCTCTTATACGATTCTACGCTCATGTTCTCGCAGTCGAAATCATATCTTTCGTGTCCAGACAGTCTTATATATATGGCCACTTCCGAGGAATAAAGTGACTTCTAGAACTAATTTTTACATGGTAATTCCGTGATAGTCTGAGGAAATGCCATTAAATCACGATGACAGTTTTCAGGCGTAAATTAATTGAAACCTATATTGCCAAATAGTATGAATATAAATGCAACATTACTGAGAATAAACGAGATATTTTCCGTCATGGGTTTTCGGGTTAAGGATATTCGGTTTCAGGCTATTCGGGTTTGCCACCGGGTCACTTCTCTCATCGCTGCCGACGTTTCGGACCTTGAGTCGAGATCCATTCTCAGGGCTGAGGGATATAAGATATTTTCCAATTACCTCATGTTTGTTCACGTTTCAATCAATACTTAGCTTCGCGGAAATGTTGAAAGGAGAAAATTGCTGAATGCACCAATATACAGAGAGATAATATAATGAATAACGGAAATTAATTACGCAAAGCTCTCAGTGAAGTGTTTCGGGTGAAGGATGAACCACGGGCTCAAAATACCGGGTAGATGCTTCTTTAAATTCGTTCACAATTAATAATGGAGCTTAATTATGAACCAAAAATAGAGAATAATTTCCTTTATACTAACAAGTGGTATTCTGGTAGTTTTGAAGGCTAATTTTATTTCCGTGTAAAGTTCACCCATAGCTGTACGATAATGGACAGTGATGGAATTAAGTAATTCATTACAAGTAATCCGATTACCGGTAACGATTACATTCGATTTACTTTTACTACTTAAACCGTTAATTTTTTCAAATTTAATTTTACTCGTAATCAACTCCAGGAGAAATCGTTACATTTTTGTAATAGTTTCTCTCGGGGTAATATTTAATCGGCGTGTAATTGCGGTCATTGATATTGTGGATTACTCAGTTTTTTCTTATTTTGGACTACATTAGCAGTTGTTCACAATCGGTTACTCAGACTATTTGTTTCAACCACTATCCTCTTCAGCTTATTCTGAAGCCGCATATCCACTAGAACCATTTTCCGCGAAATATCTCATAATTAACATTAAAGTTTTATCGCAACCACGGTCCCTACTTTAAGGACCGTGATCGCAACCAAGCTTCTAGATATCGAGTGTGGCAGCAGATCTACCGGCTGGTATACCGGTACCGGTTGCTAACCGCAACCGACTAAGCGTTCAGGTTTAATTTATCGCTTTGGAGCGTATCGCCCGATATATGTTGTCACACCGATGTATCGGGCCGCCATACATGGGTCGGATAAGCCTGAGTAATTCTAGATGGGAATTTCGATTAAATTTCCTGTAACTGAATGGGCCATTGAGCACAATAGCAAGAAAGCCCTCGGACTGAAACAACCATAGGAGATTTCTTCTCATAAGTCGTCACGACGCCAATGCCTTCTCTTCTCCTCATCCGACGCTGCCCGTGGGAATGTATCGCCCGATATCCGGAACCTGATATGCAGAAGCCAAACCAATACGATCTCGATATCCGCTAGTTATTTTCCGCTATGCCATGTCCTCTCTGTCCTGCTGTGGGATGTACATATTAATCTAATACTTTCAAGCCTAAAACTAACCACTAATACTTTCCACTCTTAGTGTTGAGCGGGACTCGACATAGCCTATTGTTCTGCAGCAATTTGCGCAATCAAGCTCGACACGTTCTGCAGTTTTCTGTGATGTAAATATGTCCCCTTTCGGTTTAAATCTATGCACATTAAAGTACATTTTTGTACATATATAGCTTGATTTGGGCATCTCTAAAGAATACCATGGAAAATTTAAAAATAATTATATACTAACTATATAAAAAAGAAATCATCTAACATTTAAAAATTAAAATCGCCGGAGACATCGATGTCTCCGATCGGAAGGAGACTGAATAAAAGGATGGAGTAGATTTAAGGAGTAAGGGCATATTTTTAAGGCTGTGATGGAAGTGGTGACTTTGTTCATAAGCAAGGACATAGGATTAAGATAAATTTTCTCAAAGCAAATCAATTTCAATATAGCAATTATAGTTTCCACATACAAAGTATCAAAGGAAGTCAAGTGAATTTCAACTAAGTTAAAGGCAGTCTCAACACACTTAAAAACAAGGCAATTCAAGACAGAATTTCAAGAGAGCTCAAAACAGAATTCAAGGCAGTCTCAACACACTTAAAAACAAGGCAGTTCAAGGCAGAATTTCAAGTGAGGTGAAGACAGAATTCAAGGCAGTTTCAACAAAACCACATGCTCCTGCCTTTGGAACAAGAGAGACTAACACAGTTCAAGGCAGTTTCAAGACAGATTAAAGCCCTTTATCACAGTTTCATTACAGGTTCAAGAGGCTTTCAACACAAATCCTTTTACATGGGAAATGATGAAAAAAATGAATGATGATACTAGAGAGAGAAACTAAGCAACATTCCACATTTAATGGCTCAATGTCACATTCAATATCCAATGGTTCATTCACATTACGGAGTAAGGGGTCCTGTGTTTTAATCTCGACTAATGGACATGAGTTCACAGCAATAATAAGAGCATCCCTTTTTGAGCACTATTGAGTTTCAATTCCACAATATCACGACGCCCCAGATCTATCCTATTAGAACTAAGGACTGTGGGAGATCCTTTGACATCCATCTACATACAGGAAACTTTCTGTGCACTAATTTAAATTGCCTGCGGCGTGTACGATGCCTTGTACGGCAAGTTAAATTGCAATTATGTCACTATGATGTACACTTTCCCCAAGTACAACCTTCGTACCGTTTCCCGGCTCTGCTTCGTCCTCCATGTTTAACTCAAAGGCCAACTCATAATCGGGCGCGATGGCTAACTGTGAGGGGAGGACGAGTACATGCAATTTTCACGCATGAAAAATTATGCGCCGAGGAAATAAAAGAGTTATTGCCTCAAGGGGAGAGAAAAACATGCCCGGATGGATTTCCCTCACGTCTTACCCATTTCGCGTGGCTGGACGTACGCGATGTTTAGCAAGTCGGCAAAGTCGGTGCTAGGATGACGCGATTAAGGATCGAATTAAAACGAGCGGCACAACTCGACATGCCTTCCGCGACCCTCAAAACGCCTCCTTCCGTCAGAATCACTCCGCAAGGAATGCCGTTTATATCTCGAAAAATAAGGGGAGGGCTGTGAAGTTAACATAGATACGCGTTCAAATTTTAACCGCTGATGAGGTATGTATGGGCGTGAAATATTTTTATCCATAAGGTTTGCTGAGGGTAAATGTTAACGGCTATGAGAAATTTAACGACGTGGACCCTGTGAGTGTAAAGGAAGACTGGCGAATAATCTATTGTGGAGTTGTAGTAGGAGATGAAACTGCAGGAGGAGATTAGGAAGAGGCAGAGTAGGTGGCTAGAGCGGGTAATGAAGGGGTAAAGGAACATCTGAAAGCCGTGAAATGGGGAAGGATGTTGGGTAAGCGGGAGGGGGGAAGAAAGCTAATAGGCTTCCTAGATGAGATAGGAGGGAGATAGGAGGTATGCCGAGCTGAAGAACGAAATTGTACTAAGAGAAAAGGGCGCTTGGATGTAAAAAGATTTGTAGAGTTGCTCCGGCTTCCATCTAAACCTACCTTAACCGGTAGATCACCTATGATAATACTAATAAGGATTACGGGATGAAGTTGCCGACAGAATGCACGGAGGGAAGGCAGAGATTTCGAAGTTAAAAGGAAAAGAGTGATTTGGGATCCCTGGATCCTCGTTCCGCCCACCAAGCAAGAGCCCCCGCCAAAAAGGCAGCGGTATTGATGGAATCAAACGAGGGGTCGTCGCCAGGCGTTCAGAATGGCCCTGCTTTCCGGCGAAAACTGACGAGGATTCGCCCCACACACACGTGGGGATTCACCTGGCATTGGATTGGATGCCCGGTCCACGAGATTTCGGGATGATAGGGGGAGCTGAGAGTTGGAGCAGTACGGATTTCGTATGCTGTGGATGAAATTGAAGAGGATATTGCTTTGATGCGGTGTTAGAGGAAACTTTATACATGCGTGAATGAGAATTCCAAGCGGGCCAAGGCAGGCTCTTATAATATTTTGGGGGAAATCATCGTCATTAGGGGCCATTCAAGTATAACTCAAGGGGATTTTGGCAACTTTTTTACCACCCCCCTTTGTGAGAAAACTAAAGGAGTTCATGAAACCTCCCCATGCACATGGATAAACATACATGGGCGATTCCATATACAAGCGCGCAAATAAATTACCTCACCCCCTCCGGTTTTTAATTTTTTTACATTATCATAGAGCAATTGGTAACTCACAAAACACGTGATCCCTAAAATTGCGATATCTCTCAACTAATGAACCCAAAGAATTAATCATGGGTTTTTATATAGTTGAGTATAAATTCGGATGTACCGCTGGAGTGATAATCCGACAAAGTACGACTTATTGCCCGAAAATAATTGAAAAAAAGTGATAAAAATACGATCTTAGAAGTGACAATAATCTTACATAAGATTACCTCGAACCTCCTTCCCCTTACGGAAGACAAGGTGAGAAAAGCTCGACCCCCCTCCTCCATAACGTCTTACATAAGACTTGAATGGCCCCTTATTGGTAAACTTATTTTTAGTACTAGGTAGGCACAACATATCATAATTAGTATTACATGGAAATTTATCAATTAATGTGCATTTCATGGACAGTAAATATCATACTTAATGTCCCTTCAAACTTCTCCTTTCCTCTACAATTTCTCGCTTCCGTTCGGCATTCTTCCAACATGTCTTCATCGCTTCCCAAGCGATTATTCTATCTTCTGTCTTTTCCTTCCCGAGATTTTCCCCTCACAATAATGGGTATTAAACAAAATGAATTTTAAGTCCTCGAACAATGCTACCTACAATATCCTCCGTCACGGACTGTCTTCTCCAACATTTCCTACACAAATCGATCTGAATTCTAATATAAAAGTATTATTATTCCCTTCCCACCTTTTGCCTCCCTCCAAACTGAAAAAATACAACTCTCTTCCTTCCCCTTCCATGCTTACACAAACATCCTGCCATCTATCGCCGTCTTTTACATGGCACCTCTTATGCATGACCAGCAACGGCGATACTATCGTCGTGATAGCCGAAATCCAAAAGTAATTTTTTTATGGAATTTCCAAAACATCGCATATTGTAATTGCACCCATTTACTTACTGCTTTAAAAGAATCGCTCGATCGAGAAACTGATGGCCATGCAACGATTAGAGAGCAGACGATGGGAGATAAGATGGATTCTCACATTACTTTGTCTTTCTTGAATGGAGCAGAAGAAAAGTTGAAATTAACCATCCCGTCGCTAGATAGCCACAAAATAAAGGAATGTGTAAGATGACGCAAGACGCTTCTCAGAAAGAACTAAAGATAAGCTTTAATTTCCGAATGAAAATCTGGCGCCTGGAAAAGCTTCGAAAAGTATCGGATGCATTTTGATTGATGGACGCATTATCACTCTTTTTTCGATTTTCTGCCGGCGAGTCGCACTTTCTCCATCCTCCTTAAAATACACATCCACCTCCAGTCTCATCTCGCCCTCTCTCCCCACTGTTGAAAGTTTGCTGCCATATTGCGCGAAGTTCCATATGAGACTCCCAATCACCCTTTTTTAGCGGGGAACGAGATTAAACGAGGATAAATTAAACTAGATAAGAGAAGGCATTGGGGGAGATGGCATATGGACAAGATGGAACCAGATACCTGCACTATATGTATATAAATCCTCTCCACTCAACTAGAGTGGATTCGCTTACGAGAGAAAGAGGTACAAAGGCGGAATAAATTACAAGGCGATTAACGAGGGTGACATACGAGTGGACGCTTCCAGAAAATTTGGACTTGAATGACGGAGGACATTGCATTAGATCAAATCTTCCGTCATTTGTGTGAGAATGAGAAAAATAAAAGAAAAGTCCCAAGGCTAGATGAGTTAAAAGAAACAAAGGTTAATGTCGTGCGTCAAGAGTCAGTCCACAAACTAGCTGCTCTCACCATAAATGAAGCCAAAGGAAATGGAAGCATTTGAGAATGAATAAAATAATTGGAAAGTCAGGAGTTACAACGACAATAGAATGAGCAAAAGAGTTAAGGCGAAAGACAAAAAAAATGGCGAGTTGATAAATTGAACTTTTGAACACCGATCAACTTTCCCCTTTCAATTTGTTTTTAAGAGTAAATGTTAAAAAAAGTGGAAAAATTTGCCACCTGATGATGCCTGAGGGCGTATGCTGCACATCTCAATTCACTCAGTGTAATATATTATAATGAAATGCACTGAGAGTGAAATCGCATGAATACATTCGCCTATTCACAGCACACTGACAGCGCAGTGACTACGTCCGTTCTTGGACGTAGTCACGCGCTAACTTTCTCTACCTCCTCTTCCCCTCACCCCTCAGCCTCCATTCCTCCTCCCCCCAACGTCCTTCCTATATGTCCTTTACTAACCTCCCCTTTTTGTTGCTGCTTTTCGCCTTTTGTTTACGCCGGTCTCCCCTCCCCCGCTTTTGCTGACTTCATGTTCCCCCCTCCTTTCCCCCCCTCCTCATTTACCTTCATATTATTTTGGATGTCATTACCCTTCCTCGCTTCAACCTTGCGTTGTTGCGACGCTTTTCCTTCGGATCGCCGAAGAGGGCTACTTGGTAGCCGAAATACTCGTATTTGACCCTCACCCTCGTCCGTTCTTGTCTGCAAGATTTTTACCGCGCTCTTTTCGAGCAGTTTATCCCAGAAGTTGGACCCATTTGTGTGAGTGATTGGGTGATTTTGAGTGCTTGTGAGTGTGTGTGTTTGTGTTAATAACCAGGTACCTTTAGTAGGGTCTCATAAGCCTTACGAAGGATCCCAGGTTATAACCCTAAGTATCCTTAGCGGGGTCCCATTACCCTAGCGAAGGATCCTATCTGGGTTGTGTGATTGCGGCTGTGTTGTTCACTGGCGTGGAAGCATTCTTCCCGTAAACTATCACAGGAGGGTATTCTGGTGGAGAGGCTGGGGGTGTGGATGTCCCATCCCGGCAAACCAACACAGCAAAGTTCTCTGACGAGTGGTGCCAATTATTTACGGCTATTGGAGACTCCCTTTAATTTTGTATTCGTCCAGCCGTAAGAGCTCACCCCATTATAGTAATTCCAGAATTATCCTATATTCTCTCCTTTATCACCACTTTTAGTGAGAGACCTTTCTACAAGATATGTTCTGTTGAAAATATGGATGATCTGGAAGAAACGTCATGGATAACGGTAACAAAATGCTAATACTACCCAAGTACGTCTCGTGCCAAGAACACTCTCTTTACTCTCGGCGGACGTGAGTCTACCAACGAATTGTTAGGCAGCTCTCGTAAATCCAGCTCGTCGGAAATGATTTGCATATTTTCCTCTCTCGCGTTCCCGTATGCTAGGCCAATTTACGTCGTCCGGGCCCGAACACCCGGCCACTTCAAACAAATGGCAATCCATTTAATTGGACTGCGAGTACCAAGAGAGGCACCGGGAGTATAGGTACATGAAGTCAACTGACAAGAGAGCACGCCAGGCGCGAAGTTTCGAGGAATTCCGGTGGATCCTTTGATAAACGCGGAGTATGAAAGCCAGAAGACGATATTGCAAACGAGAATCGGGCGCGTTGAGTAAAACCAGGCATGGATAGAGCTGGTACGAAAGCTTATGGCCCAAGCTTAGAATTCCATTTTTGAGCATAAATATTGTCCCAGTCAAATATGCATAGAATGGGGGTGGAGGTGAAAGTGAACATTACCCACTGAGACTTAACTGAGACCTTGTGCCAAGTACGTTTGCTGCCAACCTCTCAGCTTTGCTGCTTCATTGCTATTCGTTCACTTCCGTGACTAAAGAATAAGCTACCTATCTAAAACCATTCCCCATGCTGTTGAACTTCCCTTGCGCTTCCCACAAGGGATCTCAGCCTCATCTCCAAGTTTCCTCCCCATCAAGAGCATCATTCTCTACGTTAGTTGCAATTGTGTACATTTTTTTGGCTTTATGGGCATCCGCACGAGAACTCCTAAGCCAGACGCAGATGCATATCGGGGATCGGCGAGTGCTCGGGCACTCGCACATAATACCATTCGAGATTCATTGGTCCGATAGACGAACTGAAAATGCAGCAAAAGTTTTGAAAACGCTAAAACACATTCACCGCTAATGAATTCACCGTTGATGCGCCATCATGCAGGTACATATTCCTAATTCTAAAACACATGTAGGAGACAATTTCGTAGTTTTCATTGGTATTTACTAAAAAAATAAAAGGTTCATGGACCGGTAAAAATATAAGGTTCATGGTAAAGCCTCGACCGTAGGGAGAACATTTAAGTAATTGGTTGGGAATCGTTTTTTTCTTGGAAAACGTATTTCAATGAAACCAGAAGACCCATCCGTAAGATTCCATATAATGCAGCTGCTACCAATAGAAAAGCATACTTGAGTTTTTTTATACATGCATTGGATAATTTATGGGTTAAAAAATACTGAAATAAAGAATACTGAATTTTTGCCGATCTAATTCCAGGACGACTTGTAAGTTTTTTCGCGGATATTCCACAATCCTCCAACTTTCCACGGTCTCCGCGAATGTCCTCCTGAGGGTCACATATACCGGAGCCTCACTTCTTTCGCAGCCACAACGATAGGAGAAGCCCAGCATATCACTTTAAGGGATGATTTTTGATATTTTTCTCGGGATAACTGAGCGATATCCGTAATTCCTTATCGACGGGAACGATAGGGTCGACATTTCAATTTAAAATCTCTTCCACATCCTTGCTTTTGTCTCCCTCTCCAAAAACGAATTAGTTCAAGTAATTTCAGCGCCGAGATTGATGTAATACGATATTACGGATCGACCATGTTTCCGGAGGCGGGGATGAGATGTGGACTCTCGGGTGAGTGAGAGGATGCGTTCCCGCTGACGACCCTTGGGAACCCGACAAGGACATTTGCTCCCCATGCGGACATTCCGAAATAACATCAGCACCGAAGAAACTAAATTCAGCGCAAACAAACGAGCTTTCCTTCAGACCCTAGCATGTATACCTACTTGGCCAATGGGCAATGGAGCATCAATTATATAATTTTACTTTATTAGTATTTCTTTTCATTATTTTTGCACGTGTCTTCACAACGTAAGAATTAAATGCGACATAAGAAAGTAATGTAGGATTTCCCTTCAAATGAGGAAAACTCCAGGCCTGTAAGAAGCTAGGCTCATATCATCAGTTTGAAGCGGTTAAGAGCCACATTCGTGGATATCTCGGTTGACATAACTATACCGTTAAGGTCGATGGGAAAATGGTGTAGGAGCAGACAGATACTTTTGGACTGGCAAAATAAAGACATAATCGGGAAGTTGGCAATTTTCTACTTCATAGGAAGAATGCCATTTGAACAGGGAAGAATAATGGCTTAAATATCAGCAGAGGCAAGCTGAGACGAAGATGTTTACGCGCGTAGAAATTGTCATTCAAGCCTTTATTTGAACGAATTCATTAATGCCATCCAAAACAATAGAGTGCATGCATTTCCAATAGGCTAGTTTTACTTGGTTAGTATACCTAAAAGCGTCTTCGAAATCACATAATTTATTTTCAATTCCGCGTCCTTCCCACTCTCTCCGTTCCATTTCTTTTCAATTACATGCTTTTCCAGCATTCTATCATATATTACTGCCTTTTAAACGGAATAACACAAATAACTTCTCAGTAAAGGTCCCTGGACACTGAGGATTGAGAATGAGAAAAACGGACAGAATGTAATACGAACGAGGAACTATTGGGTGTGGTGGGCGATGAGAGGAAACTTCCGGAGGAAGGTAGGAGGAGGCTGGAAGGGTAATGAGAGGCGAATGGATGCTGAAGGCCAAATTAGATGAGAGGATGTTGGGCAAGCGGGGAAGGGGAAGAAAGAGAATAGGTTTTATGGACGGGATGAGGAAGGGTAGACCGTACGGCGTACGCTGAGACAATTAAAGAAACATTATAGGTAAATATACGCCGGGCCCGGTGGCGGCAGTGTTAAGTCCTCGCCTACTAATCCGAGGGTCGCGGGTTCGAGTCCCGCCTGGGTCGGTTTTTCGCATGCCCAGGGCATGGGTGTTTCTTTCAAATTCTGGTGGTTTGGTCCCTGAGATACCTGACGACAAGCTAATGGCTTATCGGGATCGCTAGGGGCGTACGGACCACCAGAATTGAATCGTCCGAGAGCAAAAAAATCTTCAATCAAAAAACTTCATAGCATGATATATCGCCTCAGACGAGTCAAGGATGCTTGAGTAGGTATTTAAAGTTTTATACAAAAAAGTGGGCTAAGACATTTATTCAAGCTGACACGCTAACCCTCGAGTTTTAGCGCCATATATGCTGTGACTAAATTTACTCTGCGTCCGACTAGGGCCGAGCCTGGCACCGTGGGGAAGGGGAAGAAAAAGGCTAGGCTTCATGGCTCGAATGAAGAGAAGCAGAATCCGGAGAAGAATTACCTACTTTGAGCTGATGAAAGAAATCATGCAAGGAATACGGTGTCAGCAGTTTAAAAAAAGGCAATATTATCTATTTAAACCTATCTTAATCGGTAGAGTACCTCTCATATCAATCATGATACGGATAACAAAAAATTATAAAGAAACGAAAGAATCAGCCGAAAAATGAAGAAAGATAGGAAACGAGTGAGAGACAGAGACAGCAAGGAGACGTGGATGAAGGAAGGAGGAGAAGAGGAAGATTAAAGAGAGGGGCCAGGAGTGAACCCAAGATTAGTCTCACTTGCCCGGAGAAGAGAATAGAATGGTGGGTGAAAGACAAGTGGGGTAAGACGTAGATGGAGGTTGATGATGCGGAAGGCCTTTAAGCCGGGAGGGGGAGATTGAACGGCCCATGAAGCACCGCGGCGGGGGGGTGGGGAACCTGCAGGGGGTCTTCTCCTTTTCGCTTTCGCTTTTGAGACCCGTCAAGGGTCTCACCCGCGGGGTTTGAGACGCAGGCGGCGGGTATTCTCAGGGTGTGGGATGCTCCGGTCTACGTAGCCGGAAGCGAGACGAGGGGTCCAAGGGATGTATATGCCAAGGGTTTTGTTGATATATGCTACGGTGACTAGGCTGAGAGAGATGACCTGAGGTAAGATTGAGCTGTATTACGATGCAGAGACGGCGAAATTTGATGTCCGCGCACAGTTGCGACGAGATTTCGAGCCGTAAAGAAATGTGCAACATCGCTTTACGATGAGAATACATATTACGTTAAAAATATAATCACTAGATCAGTAAGAAAAATGTAAAATGCAATATAATGTGATTTATTTTTATCCGAGTAAAATATGGTTTATTATTACGCGCTTTGTGATGCCATTTAACTTGCAAAGAAAATATTTAATATTGCATTCCGCTCTTGGAAAGATCTAATTTTTCCAATCATAACACTAAAAATGTATAAAAAGAGTCGTTTAAGACGTAATCTGGTGGAATATCAAAATTAAAGAAAATTCCCAATAAAAATAATAAAATCTAAAAATGTAATATATCTAGTTTTCAGGTCGTCAGAAACATACAGCATACTTATTATTTTTTAATAACCTGAAGAATGATCGCAGGCTTTCCCGGCGTATAGAATTGTGGAAGGTTACTCGGGATTTCCACCGGGTCAGGCTCTCCAACTCCATCTTGGCCGAGATGGAGTTGGAGAACCTGACCCGGTGGAAATCCCGAGTAACCTTCCACAATTTTAATAACCTATTTCGTTTACTGAGCTATTATTATGATAATTTACTTTGAAATTAGAAAAATAAGGCAGCCACTACGAAAATCCTTGCCAATATTAATAAATCCACGTACTCAATTCGAAATATTCTTTACTCTATGGCCTTTTACATATATGACATGCATTTGACACAATTTAGACACACATGCGGTGGGTACATATCCATATTGCATTCATGACTCATGTTGCAATCACACTTAGCCCCGCCTCCGCTCCGTAGCCATGCTCACAGCCCTCAGGCTCGCAATACCACCGCAACTACGCAATATTGCTGATTACGGCTATATACAATTCACTGATTCAAATCGATATCACGCGAAATTAATGCGGTCATCACCATCGTCGTTTTTCTACGGATACCAATATTGAAAATGGGCAGTGGCAGCGAATATTTCGAAATTCACCGCCCAGATGTCCCCTAACCTCGCGTTCATTTTGTACCATGACATAATTAATATCACTTCGAGGTTGGTACTTTTTGGATTGCAAGCATCGCAACTTAATATTTTCGATGGCCTTTCTCCTCCCCAGGGAAGAGAATCAGTCAGGGTGTTGACGAACTCTCCCACAGAGAGAAAAAAGTTAGCCAAAATCTTAAAACAAGACGCCGGCAATCCAAAAAGTACATTGTATCTAGAAATTTTCCGATACATCCAATAGTATTGAGAAGCAAACATCAAAATTTATCTTGAAGGGTGGACCGTGAAATTTTTTAACCGACTGACTATCTCATTGCAATATTATAGTTTCTTAAATCCCTCATTCTTTAAGTCCTCAAGCTCTCCAAATGAACACGGAAATGTGATATGAAATGCGAAACGACACAAGCTCAAAAATATCAGTATTTTGAGCGATTCACAATCACTAATTCCTAGAGGTTAACGCATACATTAAAATGCTTCAGCCGTGGCTGGGATGCGAGGGAAGGGAGTCCTTCTTGGTAGACTTACGGGGGCACGCCTCCGGGGCTGGGGGCCTTGGGAAAGCAAGCAGTTTAGATAGGGAGGTGCGGATGACTCGGGAGAAAGGCGATGGGGAAGGACATGGGCTCTCGGGGAAGAAGGATTCTCAGAGGGGGCGGAGGCGATAGGAGGGCGATGGCGGGGGTTAAGAACGATTGTTGATGGAGATATGGGGAGACGGGCAATATGGAGGGGCCCGGCTTGCGACGGTGAGAAGCGAGCAGGAAGACGTTGGAGATGGTTCAGTTTGAGATATGCCACACGCTGATACGACTTTCAGAGATAGCTGTAGGTACGACTCCGCGATATTACGATTCATCATGACCTCAGCCGATGATCACGCGCTATTAGGAAGCGATATATCGCTTAGAAATGCCATTTACTAGGTGGTCTACCAATTGTGTAGTTGGCCTTCAAGACTGCCCCTTCCTTAATTTAATGCATAGTAGGGTCGTCTCTAATCTTTCCTAACGACGCTATTTTTCCCAACCAAGTCCCTTCCTAGCTTTTAACGCCGCACAATCCTATCATCTTTCTTCCCCTTTCGCGCTTACCAAGCGTTCTCCCCTCATTCACCCACTTCAACATGCCCTGAAACTCGCCCTCCATCCCTATCTCTGACACAAAATTTCTTTCCTCTCTCACTGAATTTCCTCATCTTCAACACAGACTCCTTTGTCGTATTTGCTTCCAGCTTCCCTTCTAAATTCTTCTCCAAAACCATCTCATAAGTTTCAAGTCAACGCAAATATTCACTATAGAAAGACCAAGTTTACGGGTCATATTGCAACAGGATCTATATCAGAGTTTGAAACAGGCGCCTGTTCTTTTTGTCATTTTTCTTGTCGACTTATATCGTCCATCTATGTACAATCGTACATACAATATTACGCCATAGACGATACATCTAGATAATAATTATTCGGGCGATCTGCCATTTCATGTAGGTTTAAATCGAAGAGAGAAAAATTTCTCTTAAGGGCGCAAGCCCATATCTTTTTACAAGATTCCTTTCTTCATCATTTCAGCATACGTCATACCCTCTTCATTCCGTCCATATAGCCTATTCTATTTCTTCCCACTTGCCCAACATCCTCCACTCTCACAGCCTTCAACATCACTCACCCCTCATTACCTCTTCCAACTACCCACTCTGACTACTCTTAATCTCCTCCAGATCTCTCTTTTCCTCTCCCAGCACTTCCTCGTTTATTTTCCTTCCCGTCTCCCCATTCTCCTTCAACCACATCTCCTGAAGCCTATAATCTTTTTTTATACAGAGTCCAGGTTTATGCACTTTACCACGCTAAATTCCGTATTAAAAATCTTCACCTTCTTTTTTAAAAACATTATTTACAATGTTCACGTCATCACCTCCCTCCTATGTTTCTTTCGCTGGCACCATTCTGCTTCTATTGTCCTTGATACTTCACCTACCCATTTTCCAATAACGTACAACCCAAGTAATTTAAGTGTACTACTTATTGTAGTTGGATTCCTCCTACTTTTATGACTGGCCTAACTTTCTTTGTCCTAGATATTCTCATTACTTTTTTCATTCCATATTTAACGCATTGGTTTTCTAATTCATCTACAAATACCTGCAATCCCTCAACTAACCAACTTCAACTAACTACTCCACTATGACCCGCTAATCAACGCTTGGTCGTCTAACTTAAGTAAAATGCAATACACGAGATATAGTGCCTTTACTTGTACATCTGAGCGGAATACTAGAACATTATTTCAAGGAAAAAGTATGGTCTGCTCCATCAGGTTCTCTCAACTTGAAAACCACGGGAAGGAAAGAAAATGGATTAGGCAAGGGTATAAAAATGCTAGAAAAACGCTTAAAAGGCCTACACGACGTCCCTGAAGGAAATGGTCGCCAGATATGAGTGTAGTCAGGTAGCGGACTCGAAATTTCTGACTAAGATGTTTAAAAACGTTGCTGCCATGGTTCAGTTCATCAGGTTCAGAAATCCGCGCGTTGGAGGAGCCATAATGCACCGAACTTGTAGTTTAAATTCAATTAAAGTTATATCAAGCTATAAAAATTGTTATAAATGCGGAATGCTCTTATTTTATATAGGCTTTTGAAATTAAAAAAAAATATACGTGGTATTCAGTGGCTGTTTAATGTCATCAAGTTAATTTGAGCAATTAGTTTGTGTAACTCTTACATCATGATGCAATGCACATTTGTAAAGCCAAAGACAAAATTTAGAACATGAGCAAAGAGTCGGATCGGAACTCTAGGTGAAATGCCTGCGGAATAAAATTTATCCACTTAATAAATGTCTCTTTCAAACTTGAAGGAGAGTGCTTACTTTAAAAATCAAATAAGCCAGTAGTGAAGGACCTCATTAACTTACTTAGTCCCCCATGAAATAGGTCAGGTTTCCTTCGGAATGACAAACACGCAGTAATTTGAAAAATGTTCCCCGGGTGAAATTTTACATCATTCAACGAGGATTAGAAATACTCATAGCTCACTTTAACATGCACAACCACATGCGAAACTTTCATTTCTTGAGACTTTGGCAACGTACCGAGGTCGAAATTTGAATTTCTAACCGGAACACCGCTATATTCACTCGAAACTCTTGTAATCTACGTACACCCCGAAACACACTCCCTTCATCCCTCCCCGGGGAAACCGAGAAAGTTCCTCGACGTGGCGAAAGGAGGGGGTGGACTACCTACTTCGGCGAATTCCGAAGACTCGAGTCGACGATTTGTGCGACGATGGGCGAAAGAAACTTAAACAGAGATTGGGCGATCGATTGGCGGGGTGAGAGGGGTGTAAGAGGGGATTTGGAGAAGCAATTTACTCTCCTCCCGGAGCGACCAAAATACTTCGACTGCAACCACACACACTATGGGGATATTTGAAAGATTAGCAATGGGTTAAAATAGAACTTTTTCCCGCAGGAATCCTAAACGTCACTTATCATAATTAGAGGTAACATACCGCTTAAGGTCGGTCTAAATGATAGAAAGAAAATATCCGTCAGATTCTCAAAGGCGCAGGCAACTATCTCTTAGCATTATTTAATTCTTCAGTTCGGCATACGTACGTCTTATCTACTCCTCTCATGCCATTCTTCTTTCTTCCCCTTCCACGCTCAACAAGCATCCTCCCATCAATCACGACTCTCGGTAACCCCTCGCCCCTCGCGTTACCCTTCCCTAACACCTACTCTGCCTCCTTCTAATCTCCTCAAATATTTTCCTCTCCTCACGCACCTTACTGAGCACTTTCTGGTTCATCTTTCTTTTCGTCCATCGCACTTCCTCCATTCTCCTCCAAATTCATGTCTCGAACGCCTCTGCAGACTTTCCTTATCCTCTTTCCTGAGTCCACGTCTCCGCACTCAATATTTTATTCTTCACCGACATTAAATTTATATGACAAATAACATTTATTAACTTTGGATATTTCAATAATCCGCTCAAAATGAAAATTTACACACGATACGTGTTTCAGAATATAGAGCCATCTTCAGAAGACAACGCCAGTCTGCACCTGAAAATGGCTTCACAAGAAGCAGATGATGGATTCAGTCCACGCTTGACGACCAGTTGTTACTGATGATCGCTAAGTCAACTGGACCACGTGGCATCTAATAAAGTTATATTTTTAACTGGAAGAGTATAGTGCAATGCATTTTGGTGACTACTCACCCCCTGCCACATCCCTGAGGTGGCTTACAGGGTATTTTATAGATAGAAAGATAGATAGTGGTAATTTTTCAATATCAATATCCTGTAATGTAACGCGTAAAACAGTGAACAGTATTTTTTAAATTTTCAAAGAAGTTTTTCACGTTTTTTTCTTTCTCATAAACTTTTACTTGCTAGAGAAGCGTGGACAGGATAGGAAATGGGAATAGAAGTGGGAGTAAACCTGCTGATACACTCAGTTCGATATAGGGACGACCAATAATTTTTTTATGAACAGTTATCTCATATTGTTTGTATCTATCTATCAGTAATAGAGAAATTGAAATCGAAATATGTGGGAATAAAAGCTGTAAGGATGTTGATAAAGCCTATTGAGCTCTGCAGGCCATGATCAAACTTTTGTAGGTGAGTCAGCTAAGTGGTTACAGTGAGTGAATAAGGCGCTACAACAGAAATATTCAGAATGAGGACTAATCATCGATAGACGAGCGAAAGCACAACAAATACATCGCTATGTGAAGCTTATACCGGTTAAGGTAGGTTTTAAATGGAAGTATATAAAAAATCCTCTCGAATTCCAAATGTGTCCACCAATAATGTTTATTTCTTCATTCTAGTATACGTCCTACCCTTTTTCATCCCGTCCATAAAACCTACTATCTTTCCTCCCCTTTCCCGCTTACCCAACATCCTCCCAGCTATCACAGCCTTAAGTCACCCTTCGCCCCTCATTACCCCTTCCAACCACCTACCTTGCCTCTTCCTTATCTCATCCAGAAGTTTCCTTTCCCTAACCACCATACCAATCACTTCCTCGTTTGTTTTTATTTTTGTCCACCGTATCTTCATAGTCCTCCTCCCATGGAGTCTAATACAGACTCCATGCCTACTCCAAACCCACATCTCGAACACCTGCAGCCAATTCTCGTCCGTCTTTCTCAGAGTCCACGTTTCCGACCCATAGGTACAACGCTACATTCCATATCAATCTCTACACCAGTCTTTTCTCCACACCCTTACCCAAGGGCCCCGCCAGCAGCTCCCTCCTATTACTCAACGCTTCTTCCGCTAGTGTGGTTCTCTTCTTGCCTTCGCTACTATGCCCATTTTCTTCAATATCGTTTTGTTAACGTGTTAGAAAACATTCGTTAAAATAACTGTGGATAGGAGGAACGCCAAAACTAGATTTACATAGAAAATAACGCCTTGGGTTTTCTGTCATGATTAAAAAAGGGGAGGGATTTTTTATCTAAGGGGAGCAATGTGTTCAATAAAGAACATTTTACACGAGTCAATGGGATTAACATCAATCCGGGAAGGAGTCAAAAACCACCCTTTTTCTTTTTCACCCGAATGACAACGAATTTTTATTTTTTTTCACGCGTTTAAAAATGTTTTTATTTTGCTTACTGCAAGGCTCCCATGAGTAGCTCTGCGGGCAGAGGCAATTACTTCTCCATGAAGGGCCGAGCGCAATACTTCCAGGGTGCGCACGATCCCGCGCAAACACATACTACGGGGATATCGGCGGAGGGATCGCATCTTTCTTTTATTTCTACTCGCACGGATTTTCCACGGGCGATCAGTCGACGAACGGAAAAAAAGAGAGAAAAACAAGAGAGAGAGAGAAAGAGATAGGAAGGAATTCCAAATCAAGAGCGGAGAGAGAGATAGATGAACGGGCGAAGAGAGGAGAGAAGATTGCGGACGCGGTGCCTTGTGCCCCGCGATCTTCTCTTATTTTATTCATGCCCACGAGAAAAGAGTAAACAATGTATGGACCGCGGGAAAGACAGGAGCAGGAGTATAAGACCGTTCACACTGAACGCAAAAACATAACTTAAGGCCGCTACAAATTAAACAAAAATTTAGAGTATAACAGTTCTTTAATATGGTTCACATTGAATGAAAGAGCAAAAATTAAAAACAATATAACGTGATGCCGTTCACAATGTAATGTGGACAAAACTTAAGACGGTAAATTTGAGAAGGTTGGACTCAATAATGCAAGTCTAAAGGCCGTTTTACCCGGTACATTTATTTGTACAATCTATCGTGCGAATGCATGTATCAGTAAATTGTACCATGTAAAACGGTAAATTGTGCGAACGCTTTTGCGATTGTATGAATGGCTGAAGAATATAATAGAATAGAATTTTTATTTAATCTATTATTATGAACGGAAAATAGAACCTGTTCGAATTCCATTCAGACAAACATACAATTTCGTTCAGGTTTTATTCAACAGACGGCGCATATATGGCGAAAACTGTGGTGCCTGTGTTACGATTGAAAATAAAGTTGTTTATAAAAAGGATTAACACTTTCCCTGCGAATAATATGAGTAACTATTATCCTGTGTATGTAATCTTTAATGATTAAACTCTTCTCGGGCTCTCCACAGGTTTAAACTATTCATAATTGCCGACGTTTCGAGAGACGATTTGTTACTCATTCTCAATGCAATAATTAATTACGTCGGCAATTATGAATTGTTTGAAACAGTGGAGAACCCGAGAAGAGACAACTCAAAGTTGCTCAAATTTTTACTTCGTCATTTCGTCGTGTTGTTCGTGGTGTTCTGGTTTTTCAGTGTAATCGCAATCTTTGGGTTTGTGTCCTTTTCCCCCAAAATTATGACTGGTCGCATCCTCAAGTAGAGTTCTTGATATCCCGCGTGATATAATAATAATAATAATTTTATTTCTGTTGGATAGCAAGTAACATAGAAATCGTCAAAAAAAGACATTAAAACACTGGTACAAATACAAGGGAGGGAAATTTGGAGGGATTAAAGAAACGTCCCGTGTTCCGCTATTCCAATTGATAGTAACACTTCGTCGCACACACAAAAAATAAACCTACGAAGTGAGTCTAACAAGAGTGGAGATCCGGCGAGAAACGTCAATGGCTTGTCGCACTAAAATCCAGAAGAGAAAAAACGAAACGGTGCAAAGGTCGAATATAAAGCCAGAGAGAAGATTCCATGAGAGCTTTGTCTTAATCTGGAGAGTAATCATTAGGCAGATGGTCGAGTCGAGGTTCCGAATTTCAAGTGATCAGGTGTCAAATACGTGACTGAAACATAAACATGATAAACAAAACACTCGCGAATTCCGATCGATTCCTACCACTAAATTGCAGGGAAAATTGTGCGTTTGCACTCATCGTGTAAAGCGACATTCAGAATGATTCAGTCGTTCGTACGATTTTTTCTTGTACACTTGATTGTACGTTCGTTTGTACAAAAAAATGTACCGTGTAAAACGGCCTTAATAGAGAGCGTTGATTGCGTGTCTTGAGAACAGTATTGAATATGGCTTTCGTACATATCTTAGGTTATTTCGTTAAGTTGGCGAATCACATAGACGAGTCATTAATTAAGTGGACCAAAGAGATGATGTTTTCGCGGGTAGTATGCATGTATCTCCAGTCACGAGTAATGACTTGTACAAGACAAATGTTGACAGGGAGGACACCTCGGAAGCTTAACTGGCTAAAGCACTCGGTGCAACATCGAGGGATCCGGGCTCCCGGTCAAGGGGAATGTTGTTTTCTGCTAAGGAACTCCGAACTGATACGAAAAAGTACGAAACAAAAGTTAAAAAAAAATAGATGGAGTCTTCTCTCTGTGGGAGTGTTCACGAGTGATCACATTTGCGCAAGAAATGAATCATAGTTTTAAAAAACTGGTGCCATTTAGGGGAATTAGGAATAAAGTTAGAAAAACTTCCATTGGCTGTAAAGAGAGAAATGTTCTCCATGCTTCGTTAGAAAATGAGATCACACTTCATCGCAGCAAAGATTGCAGTCGAGGCATAAGTTACGTAGCATTCTGAAGTCATTATCTTATATGTTCTACAAGATCCAGCTTCAATCAGGGGAAGATACCCGGAGGAGAAGCTCGAGAACAATCGTGGAGCAAGGTCGCGACGTTCGAGTTCGCTCCTTCCACCCACGGACCACGTCACACTCAAGTCATCCCGCGCGCAGAAAGGTTCCGGAGGATTTTCTCTCAAAACATATTTTTTCCCTGGGCTGCTACGCCATCTGAGGCGAATATCGAGGGGGGAGGGGATGGAGGGATTCCGGGAGAGAGTTGTGGGCAAGGAAAAAATCCCCATCTGGAGCAACCTCTCCATATGGGACGCAGAGGGTGGCAAAGGGGTCTGTGCTCCCATTCCAACGCTGTCTGACCCTTCGAAGTGGACGCAAAGACTGGAATCTCGGACGATCTCCGCAGATTGGAATCTTCAGCTGAGCGGAGGAATCAAGGCTCAGCGTCTGGAGAAAATACAATGAATGCCCGATATTATTGGTATTCCGCAGACTGGAGGCATGTGTTTTTTTCGCTTGGAGCCTTACAGCCCAAAATTCCCTAAGTGCCATTAAATAATTCATTTTCATCGCTGCATATTTTCCACCACGTAAGAGGTTGCATTAAGGCTTTTAAAATTGTATCCCTGGAATGAAAAATAATGATTTTAATGGCTAAGTTATGGCTCTAATATTGGCCAAAAACACTAATAACGGTTCAGGCAACATAAATTAATTGTCCAAGCTAATAATAGCTCATTATATTTCCAATTACCTAAATAGTAGGCTTAATTCACCAATACTCTAACGATTAAAAAGTGGTGTGGACGAGATAAAAGTTTTCGTTACCCACATTTTTACTGAAAATATTTTATTTCCTTCCACCATATCATTCATTAGCTCGACATGCGTTCGTACTCTCGTACATTTCTCACACTTAATACACTTCTCACCTCTTTGTGAATTTTTTACCTCTTTGTAACTTCAATATCCTTTCGCCTACGATTAATTGTTTTACCCATAGTACAATTATCTACATAAGCCTTTAAATCCTCCTCGTATCAATGGCTGAAACGTGTACCTACTCATATTCGGTGCTGTTTCAAAAGCTGGGGTGCATGAATTTGAAAATTTAAAAGTTATTAGACGAATAAGACTTTAGTTAATAGAAGTGCTGTGAAAATTCTTCCATTCCACAAGTAACTATTTCTTATGAAGTCCAAGATGAGATTCGAAATTATTTACCATAATATCATTGGGCGTTCTACCTTCTGATTGGCAGGATTAATCTTATCCTAACTTCCACATTTCTGGGAATCTTCTCACTCATCTCATATGATTCTCTCACCATCAGGTCTCTCTTGTATTCCTCATACTTTCCTCAGCTCAATAACTAACTCTTATGGAGTTGCGAGTAGGAATGCACCAGGTGCGGTAAGGGAAGCATATATATTCCCTCCAGAATTGGCCATGAGGAGATTTCTCCAGGCGTCGAAGAACTTGGTGAGGCCATCTTACACCCTTCGCCCTCGGAAGCCGCAGGTTAAAGCGTTTCCACCCTCCTCCTTTATCGCAAAACACGACTTGACCCTCGACCTCTATGTCACTCACGCCTTCTGACTAGAAAATGGGATCGCCCTGACCTTAATTCCGAGACGCTCCCTTCCCAGTCCTAAGCTCCCTTTATTCCGTTGGACGCCACCCACCACTATGTCACCATCAAACCTACAACGCTCACGCACTAAAGAAACCTTCCTTTCCTTCCTTCATTCGCTGCATGGCACGCCTTCTTCCTTACGAATGCGATGGACCACGCCGCTTCCGCCCAATACGCCTGCATACTTTCCCGAAGATACCGCTCTCATCTTCGTTTCTCCCGTGCACACAGACAGGAGATGGAAGTCTTACTAAAGTGCATTCACATCCATATTTAACTGCTTAATTTATGTGCATAGATATTCCACATATTGTTTTTAGATCCTATTACAGTCCTGCATATGATTCTCCGAATGGTAGGAGTCTTCCCTCCATATCTTCAACAAGACTATATATTTTGAAATCATTCAAATCCACTTATTAATTTCGTATTTTCAGCCTCTCATAACGTTGTGCAGAAAAATTACCATTACGTGTATTAAAAATGTGTGTCTCTGTCATACAGAATACTGTATTTTCATACAAATTAATATATTATCAATTATTAGCACTAAAAGTCAAATGAAGCACAATTAAAGCTTAGTTACTATTAAGAGAAATAGCCCGTTAATATGCAACAAAAATCTAATTTCGTCCACAAATTTACAAAATTAGCGCCGTATATAATCCGCAAAGAAAACGGCTTCAATGAATTACTTGTCATTTTACTTTGCCTATAAAGTATTTAAATTGGAATATACAAAAAAACTGACGAGTTAACTTCTGCAAAGGTAAATTTTATGTTCGAATTTCATGTTACACCTTTCCTTCGCTGACTTCCAAAACACAATTCACGTATGATACCTTAGCTTTGATTCGATGTCTTATGTATGCCTCATATGCATGGCTGTAAAGTATGCTCAATGTAATCACTAAATAAAAAAACAATCAATTAATTCTGCAACAGTGAAAGTCCAATCACTTTCACGTAAAAGAATCTTAAACATTTTTCCATTTAGACATCCAAAATAAATTACGCAAATGGAACATAAACTACGATAAAAACGGATGAGTGCTTTGTGTAAAATAACTTACTACATTACATCAAGTACAAGGATAAAATTCTCACCAAGCCGTGAAAAAACATTTACCGATGTTCGCTCATATCGTCCGCGTAAATCCACATTTCACGGGAAGAAAAAAATCGTAGAACGGAATCATTTCGAGAAAAAAAAATAGCACCAAAACGTTCCCTGAGCCAATTTCTTCTGATTCCTACCCGCGGGATGAAATTACAACAAATGGTCCGAGGCGTAGGGGGGGTGGGGGGGTGAGGAGGAGGGGTGAGGAGGAGGGGCGAGGAGGGGGACGGAGTACATATATGGAGAGGTCAGACGCGAGGAAGGAACAGGGGGGTGGGGGGATGGAGGGAAGTAACAAAAGAAAAACGCCGTTCTTCTGTTCACCCGAGTGGAACATAAACACGAATTACGCTACACATCCTGCCCCCTACACGGGCCTTTTGATTAAATTCTCCCCAGGCTCCAATTGAAAAGCTGACCCCGGCGAGCATTTAAAGCTTGGTATTGCATTCCGCGGACGGTCGCTCTCACGCATTGAGAGCCATATATGTAACGCGGGAAATGAAACGGACCTTTCCCGCCATAAAGAGCAATCCTAACCCACCCCAACTATAACAGGAATCGTACGTCGGGAACGGAACAAGACGGAGCGAGAGGAAAAAAAATGGAAGAATGGAACGCATGATTCCATTTGCTTTTAGGGATCGTCTGAGGGCGAGGGACGGAAGGAAGGAGGTGGCCAATGAAGACACATTAACGCCCAAACGGCTGCCGTTTCTTCAAACCGGAGTTTCTCCCTTCAAAGGCGTACAATTAAGAGGAAGGAGAATCGGCACTGAGGTAACGATGAGTGCTTAAAGCGCACCTAGCGCTGGAATGCGGACGGAGATTTTGCGATGGAGAACAAGTGAGGCGAAAAAAATGCACCCTTAAAGGTCCAACTAGGCCGCCAATAAAGCTCCGAAAAAAACCAAGATTTCAGCACTAACTTCCGCTCAGTTTCACACAAAGGAGAAACGGCTGCGAAGGTCAAAATTAAACTGCCTAAATACAGCGGGGTAGGCTCAAAACCATATTCGGACAAGACAAAGTACCCTTATCAGAACTAAAAAGATTTAATTTTTTTTAACTTAGTTTATACTATCCGCGATCGACAAAATACCCACAATTGTAAAGAATTTTGCATTACACCGTGCATAAAACACGACACGTTTTACCATATTTAAATGTAGCAAGTAATAATATTTTGCTTCTCGCATTAGTAAAGTTCCTTGACACCGTCAATAAAAAGATTTATTTATTACGGTGGTGAGGTTCGATGTATTCGATTAAGGTTGTATCTACCGAATATGTCTATGCATAAAACAAAGTTATTAGCAAGTGAACATTCTCGATATTCACGATGGGCCTTTTGTCTTCTTTTTTTGTTAAAAAATAAAAATAAAGGGAACTTCCACAGAGTGAACTCGTCTACCATTGATCTAATTATTTTTTGGTGTCACGGTCGTCTGCCTCGTACTATCTTCTCGAAAAACGATTCTAAAATAAGACTGAAAAGTTACGAGAGGATAGTAGAGCCACGTGTTATGCAAAGGGTTACCATCTAAATTTCAAATCTTGTCTATATCAATAATTATTTCGAGATGATTTCTAAGAAAACGACCTCTTAAAAATATTAGCATAAAATATGCCCATTACTAAAACCATGACCTTCCATGCCGTTTTAATAAAAGAAATCCGGGAAATAGGGGAGTTTCATGAATATTGTTTTACTTGTAAAACTGAAAATTAAAAATTGAGAGCCAGGAGATAATAAAAAGAGTACCTAAAGAAGAAGGTGAAATAACAATGTTTCTTATTATATCATACATACTTATATATTAACAGGTTATTGTTTGGCCATACAAAAGAAAACTGACGAATTTACAAGTCAAGCATTTTCCTTTTACATAATATCCGTAATAAATGCATTAACGTTAATAATTAACATCATTTCCGTTTTTAAATCTCCAAAGCCAAGCCTCGACACTGTCAAATCCCGGACTAAATAAACAGTTTATTAGGTCGTTTAAAATGTTCGCCTCTTCTCTTGGACTACAACCTTGTCGTGGTTGAAGGGCTTGCGTGCTCCGATGACCCCTAGAGCTGCACTGGCGGGAGCATTGCTCCTGGTAGGGTCACCCATGCCAGATTGGTCGAAGGTTAGGAGACAGACGAATGGTAGTCCGCGCAGCGTCTGTACCTCAGTGAGGCGGCTGCAAAAGGCGTCTACCCCAGTGGGGCGGCCTCTGAAGTGATGGTGTCACGTAAAAAACACTATTGAGTAAGGCCACGGAAGACTATCTCAATTAAAACAAAAACCTTGAAATTATGGACAGTTCTCAATTGATAATGAATCCTGGCAACTACGGGACTCGGCAAAGAGGGCCGGGTGTCGTGCCCGGCAGCGGTGGGAGCAAGGCCCCTGCGGTCGTCATCACACGAAATCCTTGCTCAGACGTAGCAGCAGCAGAGGAAAAGAAGATAAAGAAGAGGAACGAAACTATCAGAATAGGCACGTGGAATGTTAGGACTATGCTGAGGGCGGGGAAGCTAGAGAATATAAAGCAAGAAATGGAGAGGGTGGGTGTAGACATCATGGGTTTGGGTGAAGTAAGATGGAAGGATGACGGGGATTACTGGAGCGGCGACTATAGAGTAATTTATAGTGGAGGGAATGAAAGTCAGCGCGGGGTTGCATTCGTAATGAATAGGAAACTCGGTAGAAAAGTAGTGTATGCAGAACAGGTGAGTGATAGGATAATAGTAGTGGAACTAAAAGCAGAACCAACGAATTTAGTTATAATCCAGGTTTATATGCCTACCTCTAATCATAAAGAGGAGGAGGTAGATGGGGTGTACGATCAGCTAGAGGAAATAATTGGTAGGATACCAGGAAGTAAGCACCTGGTAGTAATGGGGGATTGGAACGCGGTGGTGGGTGAAGGAAGAGATGGGCGGGAGGTGGGCGATTACGGGCTAGGAAGGAGAAACGACCGGGGCGAGAAAGCTGTGGAGTTTTGCCGCAGAAATAACCTAGTAATTACGAATACATGGTTCAGACATCATCCTCGACGTAGGTACACTTGGAAGAAGCCGGGAGACACAGATAGGTTCCAGATAGATTATATAATGGTACGTATCAGATACAGGAATAGTGTTAAAAACTCGCATACTTATCCAGGAGCTGATGCAGACACAGACCACAACTTATTAGTCATGAAATGTCGGGTAAAACTGAAAAAGATAAGAATGGGAAGGAGGGTACGAAAGTGGAATACGGAGGCATTAACTGGGGAAATGAAGAAGAAGTATCGGGAGAAGGTGGATGAGAGAATGGGTGAGGACCATGGAGTTAGATCAGTCGAAGATGAATGGGGAAGTTTGAGAAACGGAATTATAGAAGCGGCGAAAGCAACGGTAGGCGTAGTGAGTGCAACTAAAATTAGAAAACCGTGGATCACGAAGGAGATGATCAGGGAGATGGAGGAGAGAAGGAAATGGAAGAGCGTAAACTCAGAGCTAGGTAAGAGAAAATACCGAGAATTTAATAACAGGCTTAGAAGAGAAACAAAGGAAGCAAGAGAGGCGTGGTGGAGAGAACAGATCGACGCGTTAGAGAAATACCAAAAAGAGGGAAGAGCAGATGCATTATATCGGAAAGTAAAGGAACTGACGGGTGGTAACAAGGGAAGGGGAATTACAACAATAACAGACAAGACGGGAAAGATGAGCGTAGAACCGAGAGAGATCCAGGAGAGGTGGAAGGAGTATGTTGAAGAGCTCTATAGTAAAGAAACAAGGCCCAATAGGTTAGATATAGAAAGGGAAGACGATATCGACAGCGATGGCATCGGACCAAGTATCCTAGATAGCGAAATCGAAAGAGCTCTAAGAGACATGAAAAGGAATAAGGCGGTAGGAATAGATGACATACCTGCAGAGTTTTTAAAGAGCATGGGGAAGAACGGAAGAGGAAAACTTTTTGCGCTTATTCGTAGGATTTATGAGGATGGAGTGTGGCCGGAAGACTTCGCGAAAACTGTACTAATTCCTATACCGAAAAAGAGTAAGGCAAAAACTTGCGAAGACTATAGGACAATAAGCTTAATATCCCACGCGGCCAAAGTAGTTCTGAGGATTCTAAACAGAAGGCTAGAGAAGAAGGCAAATGAATACCTGGGTGACGACCAGTTCGGGTTTAGGAGAGGGACGGGAACGCGAGACGCTATAGCGGTGATGAGGACGCTAGTAGAAAGAAACCTAGAGTATGGACAGGATGTTTTTGCATGCTTCGTAGATTTCGAGAAGGCGTTTGATCGGGTGGAATGGACGAAATTAATGGGAGTGTTGAAGAAATTAGGGGTCGATTGGAGGGACAGGCGTCTGATTCGAAATTTGTATATGAATCAGACTGCGCAGGTTAGGGTAGCCAATGGAGAATCGGGATGGGCCACGATAGGACGGGGAGTGAGGCAAGGGTGCCCACTATCGCCGTTGCTTTTTAATGTGTATTCAGAAGAAATGGTAAGGGAGGCTTGGGGGGAGGAGGAGGTAGGAATAAAGGTAGGAGGGGAGCTGATAAAATCAGTGAGATTTGCAGATGATCAAGCATTGGTTAGTCAGTCGGCCAAGGGGTTACAGTCAATGGTGAATGCATTAGAGGTGCAGTGCGAAAAGTATGGGATGAAGATCAATCACAAGAAAACGAAAGTAATGAGATTTTCTAGAAGTAAGAAGGCGGGGCTGAATATAAGGGTGGGAGGGCAGAAGATAGAGCAGGTCGAGCAGTTTACGTATCTAGGTAGTATTTTGGAGGCAAATGGGTTTAGTGGTAAGGACATCAGATGCAGAATTGCGCTCGCTAAAGATGCATTTTCGAAGAGAAGGGAATTGATGAGGGGGGGTCTGAGAAGAGACGTAAAGAAGAGGCTGGTGAAAACTTTAATATGGAGCGTGGCGCTATATGGGTCGGAAACGTGGTCATTGCGAAGGAAGGATGTGCGTAGACTTGAGGCGTTTGAGATGTGGGTTTGGAGAAGGATGGAGAAGGTTAGCTGGATGGCGAGAAAGACGAACGAGGAGGTATTGGATATGGTCGGAGAGGAGAGGAAGCTTGTGGCAGAGGTTCGGAGAAGGCAGAAGAGATGGATGGAGGAGGTTTTGAGAGGAGAGGGCATGCTGAAGAGAGTGATAGAGGGGAGAACACTGGGGAAGCGTGGGAGAGGAAGGAAAAGGATAGGAATTCTGGACGAAATGAGAGGAGGTAGAAGATATGAAAAATTGAAGAGGGATCTAATAATTTAGGAGGAAAGCGAGACAATTTCTATTAGGTTGGGATACAAAATGGGGACTGTCCAAGAACCTACCAATCAGCTGGTAGAATACTTGAATGAATGAAAATGTTCGCGTCAGAAAAATGAGACTAAGAGACCTTGAATACCGTGCAATGCGTAGTGAACGAGAGAAATGCATAAGGAAGGCTAATAGATTATCATCACTTATGTAATGAATCGCAAACTCAGGATAAATGTCGACGCAATGAAAGCGATGATACTCGAAAATTGCGAAACGACGACAGCCGACGAAGTGAATTCGATTAACGGATTTCCTAAACATGGAAAACGGGCACTTTTGAGAGAAAATTAATGTCGCCTGATGCAGCAGAAGACTATCACGAGAGGCAACAGATTGAAGCATCAATTGGCCCCTCTGCTCGCAGGAAAAACATTCGAGGGAACGAGTAACAACACCAAGGCAGATTTCTGACGTCGGAGGCAGGGTGGCCCGACTGAATTCCCATTGAGAATGCTAGGCTGCAGCGCATATAGGAATTTCTCCGACGGATGAAGCGACGTGCGCTCACTCCGGGGAACACATCGACGTTAAAACCCGACCCATTCATTCACATCGGGCGACGGATGAAACTTTATGAAGTGTCCTTGTCGCGAACAACATACGGAGTGACGAGGATTCTGGAGCCGGCGGCCTGTTTCAACGGAAGAAAAAGATGTCCGCGGAGTGAACGATGTGGGAGCGGAGGAAAGCTCCCCGCCGAGAATGGCTCAAATCACTACGCAACAGCGGGAAGAGGAGGAAAGGATGATCATTAATACGAAGATTGGTTTTACTCAGTTCTCCACTCAATTCCTCTTCCTAAAACAGCTTCCCTTCTTCATCACATACCTACTTCACTTCCCCACCCCTCAATTCAGCATTCCTCGCGTAAAGACATTATAAGACTTGTGGAGAGAAAGAGGCGTTTACTAATTGCAGAAATCTGCTACCAGAGACCTACTGCAGTAACGTAAAGAATGTAAGAATTTAATTTGGATTATGGCGCTATGCGGTGCAGAAACGTGGACTCTGAGGAAAAAATCTAGGGAACGTGAGGTCTACGGCCTCTTAAAGTGACAAGTTATAAAAATCTCCAATGGCTGGTCTCCAATTGCAATGTGACGACAAATTAATTTCCAAATAATATTTTTCTGTATATGTAAAATTGACTTTGCATTTATCTGGAAAAGAATACCTTTGTAAACAATAGTTCGTGACGTCATGCTTTACCAGTCAATAGTACGTATACTTATGGGATTGGAAAAGGAGGACAAAGAGATAGAGAGGAGACTAGGAGATGTATTTATGCGACTGGAATCACAAGCAGCGGCAGGGCTTGTTTTCAAGAGGGATGATGATTAATCGACCGTGATGAATGGGTGGATGACGGTTGATGCATGCACCTATGTATATGCAGGTGCTGTTGCACCGCCACAGTCGCCGGCGGCGTTGATACGAAAATGCTTTGCTCGTCAAATCCCCGCTGTTTACACTCACTGCCACTCGTCGGGAGGTTGGATTTGGAGCGGAGAGGGATTTGAAAATGAGAACCGTTGACACTGCGGTGAGGAAGGAATTCATACTCTGATGCCACAGCGGGCGGGGGCTTCTATCCCTCGCTCAGAGCTTACTTTACCATGATCGATCAATTAATATCGCAATTCCGAAACGCCATCTGTTGTCTCCAAATGAGAGCGAAGTTAAAGAGGGGGGGGGGAAGTAAAGGAAAAAAATATCTCAATAAAGCAAAGAAGTTATCACTGTATCACCGCAGATATAGCTCAGCGGTACTTAGCATACTGGAATGGGTACAAGTAGCACACAACCATTGATTAAAGGGTTAATAAAATATGGTCAGTGAATTTAATAACTACACTAAATTCTTAGAGATAACTATTTCCACTGTATTTAGAGCATTTGAGAAATTTTGATAAGAAAATTGAACGTTTATTACACCGTCAATTTGTCTGCAATATGCAAAACTGAGCATGGTAAAAAAACTATTTATACGGTAACAATGCTTGATTGTTATATTCATGATTTCACAAGGGTTTGTAAATGCTAAAGTAAGGAAAACAACGCATTCGCCAGGAATGAGGATTCCATTGTCCATTAATTAGGATTCTTCTCCATTTGAAATTACGCTAATATGGATATTATTATGCTAAATTTTAACCCGCAAATGAACCTTTCCTGAAACTATTTCCTTCTTCAGCTCAGCGTATTTGTGACCTATTTCAATTTTGGCTGGAAAGCAAATCATTATCCTCTTTTCACACTCCCGATATAGTCTCTCTTCTACCACACCTTTCAACCTACTATTTCTCAAACGCAGACACCAAGCCTCCTAATTTCCCCCGGCAACTTCCATTCCTCAGCTATCACCCACTTCTCCGTTAGCTTTCGTGTTTAGCCATCCACATTCTCCATCATTCTCTCAAAGCCAGGGGTTCTCTATTAGGTGGGGAAATCCCTCTTTTGAGGGAATTTCAGAGAGTTAGGGGGGAAATGGTGCTATTCAGCAAAATGTTACCTTACGTAGATAATGTAAAAATATGTAAAATTGAAGTTTGTTTTAATTTATCCTGAGGCCTTCAATAAAGTTTACTGAGTGTCACCATTGAATAATCGATTTTTAAACATACGCATTATTTTCATTTGCCATATTCAATTATTATTTAATAATTTAAATTGGGAAGACGGAATGTTATTCTCAACTATAGTTAAAGGGAGAATAGAGCCAAAAAGGTTGGGAACCATTGCTATGGGCCCAAGTCTCAAACATCTGCAAATAGTTCTAATCCTCTCTCCTAAAAAATGAATAAATTGAGTGCGGAAAATTAGGTGGGCATGTCAGAAAATTCCAGCCATTTTACTTATAAAAATATTAAATGAAAAGAAATACTATGTAAGGCGAATCGACGTCTCGCACGACAAGTGAGGCTTCAATGCTAAACTCCGTCCTCTAATCTTATACTGATCGTGATTCAGTGCTTCTGTTTAAACGATGCCAATTAAAGCTAAAGACCGTCAAATAAAAATTATGATGACCTCGTCTACGCTCAAGTTCTACTTAGCAAGGGAACTCAGGTCAAAAAATTGTAAAAAATTCAGCGTCAGGCATGCGATGGAGACATTTTGGCTCTGCCGATCGGGAGGGCTGTCGACTCTATACCACTATCTCCGTGAAAAGGCAGAGCAAAAGACGAATGGCTTTCCTCATTTTTCAGCTCCTAACTTGAACTTAGCTCTCTGACTCTTAGGGCTCACAAAAATTTTACGACTCCTCTCGCAAGATAAAATAAAAATAACGTCGTCGAAAAAGACTAATGCACCAATGCACTCGTAAAGAAAACACAATCTTCAACGTTCGCAGTCCAGATTCCATCATAAATTAAACCCCAAATCCTTTTAATGCCTCAGGCATTGAAACATCCGTACCAATAATAAGACCGCGACGCATCCAATGCATTTGGGATGATATATCCCGGGATCGACGAGCATTGCCCAACGACGCACTGAGATCCTCCTAGGCAGAAAAACCGATGGAGAAAATATGAGATCGCATGTGAATCCTTTTGCATCCCGGTGGGAAGGGGAGTCCAATAGGTTTTGGAAACCGCTGAAATCGGAGTATAATAGAGCGTTCAGCTGAAAAAAAAGTTCCACCGATTGCCTCTGCTCTCCATTTTCCCATATTTTCGGCAAAATGTATTTTTTTGTGGAGGGAATGGGTAACTTATTTGCTTTCTCATTCCTCTGATTCGTGTAGGACCTTCAGGCGAAGACTTGCCGTCATCGGTAAATAGAGTTTTTCCACTGCAGCGAGTCCAATGTTCATACGATGCGAATCTGGGAGAAGGATTCATTGCCCGGAAGAAAAAGTCGTTGGATCCCATCTTCATAAGAATCTAAAATGATGCATATTTCACGAAGTCGTCAAAAAATAGTAAACACATTCCATCACACGATGATAAATCGGTTCCTAATCCCTCGTGAGCTTCGTACTTCAGCTTTCTCGTTTCCTCTCTTGTGGATGAGTATCAAGCGCAATATCCTTTTGCTACCTTGTCCTCAATATTTCATGGAAAATGACCTTGCCTTTACATATAAAAGCTTTTTCTGACATCGGAATTCTCAAGTTTAGGTGCAAAGTTAAGTTCAACATGATTCTATCAATCCACGAAACGCTTTCACAAATACCACTGGACATACAAGCTATAGGGAGTTCGTTAGCACAAAGTTTAATTTCAGCCCTGTTGTGCCCACTTTCGATCCAAAACATTCCTCTCCATAAGGATGGTAGATTGCGATAAAACATTTAGAATCAAGCTATGTTCATTCATTAATACACCGGAAACTTACATATTCTGATACAAAAACCTGAAATAACGACAAAACAATAGCCATTCGGTGAACTATGAATCCGTTACTACTTGTAAATATTACTTGTCCTACTTATTCCTGAGGCTACCTCAGGTGACTTAATGAATGTCTATGTACATATAACTTTTGATGGATGACCCTGATGAGTAGGTACATATACCCAACCTCCTCTATCCTGACCTCCGTTTCAGGTACGCTGATTTGCTCACATTTTCCCCCAAGCCTTTCTCTGACGTCACCAAACCACCCAGTATAAATACGAGTACCACCTGACCAAATCACCTGATGAGGATGAAAAGCCATGAAAACCAACTTGAGCGTGTTTTTCAGCGGTAACATTTTTAGAAGTTTGTGTAAATGTTTGAGAAATAAATTTAGAAGACTTAATAAGAAATTCCATAAGACTATTTTCTTGAGAAAAACTATGCGGATAATTAATTGAAGTTAAAAATACCTCTTTTCAGGTGCAGAGAACCTCCAAAGGGACGAGGAAGGTCAGGAGTTTTTTCACAGGAGCTTAATTAGTTATACACCCAAGCTTACTTAGGGAAAAGTCTTTCGTTAAAATTAAAGAATTTAACTCATTATGAAGGTTTATTTATATAACCTATACCATGGGACGAGCAATCCTTTTAATTTAACAGTCAAACATTGACAATTGACAGTTCTTTAGGCACATCACGTGGGGATAAGAATGACGTCTTCTTTTTGTTGAGAGAAGGACTTATTGTATAAGAAGAAATGATATTCGTCGTCTCCTGGCGACGGAAAAATAGTCGCCCTTTTCGCATCAAATATCCCATTTACCCCACAAACCCGCTTGCGGTTTCCTTTTTAATAAAAGCGGCCAATGGCGATGATGAGAAGGAAATTCTGGGGGAAAGGAGTTCGTTCATACTTATACCCACTAATTAAAACGGGATACCAGGCGAAATAAAACAAAAAATAGGGGGCAGAGCCTCTCGGACAGTAGGTACAGAAATATCCCAGGCTTCGGCAAAACTCGACAAAAAACAGAACTCGATGATAAAAAATTGTACGTACGTTCGCTGACGGGATTGGAAAGGTTTGCGAGAGCTTTCAGCGTCGGACAGCGTATGGGGGTTAAGTCTTTGTGGGATAAAATCAGGTTGGGGGAGAATAGGACAGACGGAGCTGACGGCGGATCAAGACTGTTTGCTAAGCGACGAGGAAAGAAAGGGGGCCCGAGGCGAATGCCGACCGGGGGCCTTTGTATTACATGACAAGAGGTCCATTGATTAATAGCCTTCGGCGTTGGTGGTATGGAGAAAAGGACGCGGAGGTTGAACCTTTGCACAACAAATAAAGGCAAGGAAAGAAGTTCTATGTATAGACATATTCCCATTATTTTTCAAATTAAGTTTCTTGGGCGATTCCATGACAAACGATCCAATGATCATAGCAGGATCATTTTAAAAATCAATTTTTAAAAACAAAGGAATGTATACAGAAATGTACGGAAATATATTCCATTTTTTCTATAATAGTATGGTTTCAGTTTCATTCCTCTTTCAAAATTAATTATCGAGATATATGAAGGATACAGTCAACATCAAATTTCTCAAAAATTCATGGGTGACATGTCGAAAAAATGACTGTCGCAAGAAAACGAGTGGAGATAAAATTTTTAAAATTGTCACATTCAACTGTCAGAACATGCAGTCATGTCAGAACATGCAGCCATGTCCGTTCAAAAAATGCATTTTTTTTAAATGGTCATGTAACCATTTTATATTTTATTGTATCATTTCGTATGGAATGACCATCTGGCCTTCAACATTACGCTGCATGGACAAAATTTCAAAATATCATAACGTTATATTATTGACGTTGAAAGATTAAAATGAGTAGCGCTTTCTGTGAATTCTATCTTGAGTTAAAACGGTTTCATCCTACATACGAAATCTTCAGGCATTTGTCTGCAAGCAATCTCTAATTGTAAGCCAATACGATATTTCCAAATAAAAAATTATAATGATCAAGCAAAGTTTACTTAGCTTCTCAGTGCTGAGCAATACTACAAAGAAGAACAGGAAAGCATCGAAACGATGTACCAGTAGCTATTTATCGCCTATTACTCTGAAATGCAAACACAACGCACTCCTTTTACATGAGCGACTTTAGACAAGAACACCTCGTACGAGTAGCCCCACTGTTAATTGAATATAGTGACTTATTCGCTGTTGAGAGTTCCGGGCCCGTATTCCAGTCAGGCCAAACGACATGTTCAACTAGAATTTTCACAGATTGGTATTGAATTATTTTTAAATGTAGGTATCTCATTGCTCACCCAAACAAAGCCTAATGCAGTGTTTCCTAAACGTTAGTTAAACAAACCTATGACCAACTCCCTCGACGAATGTGGCAGTAGCCTGGAAATTCGCATTTCCAAGTCAAAATATGATTGCTTTCAAAAAGCCAAGGTTCTCATTTTACGAACTTTTAGGTTCCTTGCCTGAATGAGGCAGAGGAGCTCTTATTTGGTGGTTAACAATGAACTACGCTCTAAAATAAAATTCCGGGTCCATTTCTTAACACTCGTGCCGAGGAAGATGGAATATTTGTTTCACCTAAGATTTTGTACAAGTCAAAACACATGGCCCTCGTCGTGGCCGAGACCGAATAATAATTAATATGCAATCGGAAAGGAAGCCGATTTTCCCATGAGCTATAGAGGCAGCGCTGCGTTTGACGGGAAACTTTATTCCCCTATAGAACACGCGTTGATGTATGGTTCTCGAATTCTTTACGTCTCCTTCAAAATACACTTCACACATTTTCGCAGGGAAAAATGAACATAATGGCCAGAAAAACCTGGAAAATTCCTGGAATTTCACAATCTCTTGTCCGTAGCATCCCTTCAAAGACTACATGACCAAATCAGGAAGGTTATTAAAATGAAGTTGAAACAATTATGATTAAATTAAGTTTATTTCAAATCCATTAGATAGTTCAATCATTCCAGGTGATGTATGCATGGTAACGTACGGTCAGGACGTATAGGCACTATTTTGGGACATTAATATAGGACCTCTATCAGCACCCTGCCACCCGCTAACTTCTTTTCGCCCCACCTAGATTAAAGCTCCGACCCTCAGGAGGCGGTGGCACTCTCTTTGGGAACCATTGGCCTACAGGGGGGTCATTCTGTAACTCCAAACCGATCGGTACGGTAGGCTTTACGTCGGGTGGGACGTCACACCGACGAAGAGAGAGCAGCCGTACGATTCTGTACGCACCCGATCGGTGCCCCGGCGAGCTCCAGTCGGTGGATCGCACCGACACGCAAAAGCTGTCGGTGCGGCTGAGAATCAGTCGGTTTGCTTGAGAAACACCGAAGCAAATGGGTAATAAATGAGAATTTTTAGACTGAATGGGATAATTTGATACTTGTAATAATGAGTATATATATATTAATGATTGTAATGGCGACGTAATTTGTTCTTAAGAGAGCTAATGCAAAAGTCGATTAAGTTAATGACATAAAGGTGATGATCTATAAGAAAAACTTAATATACACAACTAGAATCCATAGTATTGCATTGCATTATCTAGGCTGTTAAAAATGTTTTACTATTTGGCACTAACAAGTACGTATATAGCTCCATATTTAGGCTATTCAGCATACCTACTGTCACCGGAATATTTTTCATAATAAAATTGCCAAAAATCGTCCGCGGTGAATGCCTATCATTGCGGTTTAGCTATTCTTAAATGGATAATTCCCATTGAAAGTTTTCAATTATAATCAAATATTGCGTATGCAGTCACTTAACTAGATTACATACGAAAGTAGCTTCTGATTTCAGAAAATAGGCGGTTTCGCATATTTGTATCGTATTGCGATAGCGTTATGGTAGTCCCCGATTTTGGGCCAGGGTAACGAAAGTACGTATTTATACTGATGTTTGTTTGCTTCAGGCCTCTATTTTCGTAGTTGAGGAGATATATTTTAAGAATCTTTTGCATTGAACTGTCAATCAATACTCTATCCTAATAAAATTCGGATTAATCATCAAATAATGCCGAAACAATGTGTTGGACATTACTATGGTGGTGACAACACTACTTGCAAGTAGGTACACGTACAAAAGCCAAGAGTGCTAATAGCAAATTTACTTATTTTGAACTGAACTCAACTGAAACTACTTTCAACATATGTATTTATTTGTCACTCGTTAAATTCATTTTACATTCAACTTTGCTCCACGAAATTATATAATACGTTTCATGACACGAGCGCGCAGTAATTTCACTGTCCTAAAACCACGAATATAGAATAATATACCTACAATAATATTTCAATACCATACCTACAATATAAAATACATACATGGATATTTTATTTTCTAGATCACGCCACTGTTCAATTTATTCCAACGAACAATTCTAGCAATCTTTCGAAGATTAAATACTATATAGTTACACGCAGGCCTTTTCTGCAACTAGAAATTCTAAATGCAAAACGCTGTTAAATGTCGGATCTCAATCACACGAGCTAATACATTTAATCAATCAATATACAGGTAAAAATAAAAATGTGATGGTTATTGCTGGATTCAAACAATCACAACTGATTCATTCTCACTCCGCACACTTCATTTAATCTCGTAGCACTCAACATCTGTTATTAATGCTTCATATTCTCACGGACGCTATTAAATATGTACTTTAAATATAAAGCACTTATTTTAATTGTCAAATGAACATTGTAACGCTCAAAATTCACATAACTTAGTATACCCTCATTCTCCCTTCGACATCGTTGATTTCTGTTGTTGTTGTCAACCCCGAGAGCACTACGCGGCTTCATATAGTCATTTGTTTGTTCTATCGTCTTCCATTGGTGGGAATACAGCATGTGACCCTCAGCTTCGGAAACACTCGGAAAAATTGGGAGGGGGGGGGGAACATTGAGTGGGAGGAGTTACCCAACCGACAGAAATGGCACCGACTTGCATACAGAATCGCTGAAAGAGGCTTCGTCGGTGCGGGAAACCTAGTCGGTACGGAATCCCAACCCGTCTGTGGATTAGGAAGCGCAACCGATCGGTACGGAACCGACGAATTACAGAATGACCCCCCAACATCATCATCTTCAGCTGATTCGTTGGCGCCTGCATGTAATCATCCCTTGCCCTAAAATCCCCTCTGCCCGTAAGCTAGGTTTTCTCTACTTTGATCTCTTCCAGAAAATACATTCGCCAATTTCCCCGTTCGAACCGTTCTTGCTCTTTCAGGGAGAAAAAGGAAACTCAGTTTGAAAAAACTGTATAAACCGATTAAAAAATAGTAGTATAGCTTTTGTAAAAGAATGCCATTTAGCTCCATTGTTATGGGTACTATATTTAAGTTTTTAGTTCAATAACTGCTGACAATGAAATACTCCTTAGCCATTAAAGAAAAATTATATAGCCAATAAAAACCTTAATAGCCAACTAATACACCCACATATTTGGTCACCGATGTGTACTGTTTGAATCCTGAGGGTAATGAATATCTCGCACCGAGAACTTTCTTCGCTTAATGCGTTCTTCGGAAAATGGAAGCCGGATAAGCGGTTCACAGATTCCGTCGAGAACAAAGATTGGGGAGCAGAAATACATCGTCGTCGAAAAAACTGCGGGAGCGCAAATTTGAAGAGAATTGAGGAAGTGTGCGATGACGAACAGGATGATGGGATACTGTCCGTCTCTTACTCAACTTCGCTCTATCTTTGGTAGACACGTCTTTGCGTCATCTCAAAGGAAGAACTTTCAGAGGACTGACAGAGTTAGCTATGATTAATTTCTCTTCGTTATGCTCCTGTCGCATTAAATGTCATACAGTAGGAGACAAATTTTTGACAAAAGGGCAAAACTGTAGAAACGACACCGACTCGAGGTCACTGATCTCATTATAAATGTGTAGCATTAAATGAATTAAACAATAGGAATGCTGCCACTGTTGGAGAAACTATTAGTATTAATGTACATATTTTGCAACTACATAAATATACAGTGATACAAGGGTTACACAGGAAACATGCACGACGTGCTTTTAGTACTAGGTAACAATTAAGTAGAAGGGAAAAAATTAACTAATTAGCTACACCATCTATCGACAAACCTAGTTAAAAGTCTCATTGGCAAAGTGCGTTTACACTAGAATGTCCCGACTTCTCGCCTACCTAAAATTCCCATGGTGGTCATTTTGACTATCACCGTTTATTCGCGCTATCTAATGAGTATTTTGCATTTGTTTGTTGAAAACTAAATTTAATGTTGTCCTGTAGTGTTTGACAATAATTAATGATATTTTCGCATAAATTCGCAATCTAAAATTTCGATTACATAATGCTGTAATCGAGAATTTATGTATACTTATTTTCTTGGTCTTTTGTAGTATTTTTGCTGTAGTGAGGATTTTTACCAGTAATATTTAAGTAATGGCAATTTCAATCACTTTTGCTTTAAATTAATCCTTTAAGTACGATACATTTTTGTTTTAAAATAGTTCACTCAACTTGTTAGGTATTCAGTACACCTTTTTCACGGGTACCACCAAATTATGGCGATGATATATATTTTGGCAACATTTTACTCATAAAGTGAGTACAAATAAGATTTATTACGTAGGTATATTGAAGAACATTCAGAAAAATAGCATGGTAAGTCAGCACTTGGATACAATTGTACAGTTCCAATGAAATATTTAAATAACCACGTGACGCTAATTTATACACTCTTTACACAAACGGACAGCGAGAGAGCGTGCAGAGCTATTGCTACCAGTTGCATTTTTGCATGAATCGCAAATACCTACAATCCAATTTCTCTTGCATGATTCCTTAATTCGGTCAAATTTTTTTTGAATAACGTCCGTCTGTGGGGTTCTGGAACGGGAAACCCGGCGATGGCATTAGCTTGCAGAGCAATACGTCATTTCTGACGAACGAATTACTGTACTTCATCTACATACTACCCCGCAAGCCGCCTCGATAGGCGTGTGGCGGGGGTATTAGGACACCAGCCGTTTACATATAAAAAGGAAACGCTCTAATGAAATTACGCCTAACATTTATTAAAGTCCCTTATTGTTCGGGGGAAAAACGAATTCCCATACCTATCCGTTCGGAAAAATATCTCTCTTAATTTATCGTTTATGTCGGACCTGGAAATATAGTTGGGTTCTAATATGATGTTCTCCGTGTCGCTCTTAAAGATATCTATTCTTAATTGCTCAAGTAATCTAAGCCTAGCGCGCAGCCTCCGAGTCTCTAGCGGCTCCCAGCCTAATTCGTTTAACATCTGCGTAACGCTGTCTGTACGCCCGTAGCAGTTTTTGACGAATCGCGCAGCTTTCCTTTGTATTTTATTAAGTTCCCGGATTAAGTCTTTCTGCACCGGATCCCATATGATCGCTGCATATTCAAGGTGTGGCCTGACGAGTACGAAATAGCAGGGATACTTGAGGTGCTCAAGCAGGGATCGAGTCTCAATTAAAACTCTCAGCCACTGACGGAATCCTAACCCGGGCCCCAGCGGTTTCATCCTGATTCATTCATAACCTATTCACTAAAACAATCGCAATTGACTCATAAAACTCTTACTAAACACACAAGCAAACACCATTCCAACTCTATCCACCCAACTAACGGTTTTGGCAGCATGCAACGGAAATTAGAGCATCACGAAGTAGATGACATGCATGCGTCGATTATTTTCGTAGGAACATAAGGGATATATGTGAGGGAAGTCATTCGCGGCTCGTGATCTTCAAGCAGAACCCCGAGTGCTGACTTCACCGAGTGGGCTTTCGCTTCCACCACGACCCAATTTCCAACTTCTCGTGTGCAATGAATTTAATTACCACGGGAGGAAGCGATTGCTTACGGGGTGAGGGGGACGAGGAGGGCGGGGAAAGGAATGAGGAGGGGTTGGCAGCAGTTCCTTGGAACGAGGGAACAAACATATAAGTTCACCAGTTCCGCTCCCTTCTAAGATTACACGCGGCGGCAAGCCAAGCCTCTAACCATCAGCACCCAACCTCCCAGACGGCTAACTATTCCGAAATTTCGCAGACGTCGACGGCTGAAGACGTTTTACGAACAGAAAAAGTGCAAGGTGCTCCAGTTTCAAGGAGAGATAGTCGAATTGAAGGCCTCGAAGGAGGAAAACCGGTTCCAGGGCCGGGAAGACATAAGCAGGTTTTCCTTTTACTTTAATGAGGAGTGTAGGCAAATGTTTTCATCGATGACTCCAAAAATTTAGCTCAAAATTCATAAAAAACTGATGCATACATCTTTAACACCTTTTACAAATACGTATAAATAAAATGTAGCAAACTAAAACACTGCAGCAGTACAAACTTTACCTAACTTCCCCAACATAATTAGGATTGTGATCTCTCGATATCAGATAAGAGTGTATTTACCGGAGAAAAGTAAAAAGTCGAACATACAACTTAACGCCCGTCCTCAATAATATATTAGCTATTGTATGCGATGTCGCAACGTAAAATATCTACAAAAACAAAAAAATTCACCAGGGCATAAATGCTTTTCTGCAAGTACATAACTGTTAATGCTTATTAGCTACTTCGTAAGACATTGTAACACAAAGTTTAAATATGAAGTCAACCACGGCATCCATTATTTTCCGTATTTACTGATATCACTAGTAATACTAAAAACGGAGGAATATTTAGGAAACTAGAGATCAATTTTTAAAAAGGAATTAATGTGGACCATCAAGTAACGCAAACTCCAAGACAGTGGAAGATACACTAACTCTAAACTCTAAAACTCAAAAGGGAAAAATACACTAACAGGAAAAATCGAGCGACTACCGAACACATGGACGTGGAATTCAAATTTTAGTGCATGGCTTGCCATATTCGAAAAACTTTCACATAAATTGATGCCGCTGGTCCAAAAAAACACTCATACCTCACCGGGGCACACCATCAATCCTTAAAGACTGTAATAAAAAGGCGCACCAACTTGGGGAATGAGTTCTCCTGGGCGAGCGTCGGCAGATTCCGAAGCCCGCCTCGAGTTGGACGGAGTAACGGCGCGGATCTTACCTGGAATAAAGAAGGATAACTAGGTTAGAGCTCAGGGGAACGACGATAAAGTTTCGATAGTTTTTTTTTTCAGAAAAGAGAGCGGATAAATGACCCATAAGTGCTCACTTTAAAGCATCGCCATTATTATATGGCCGTCAATATCGCGTCGCCTCTGCATAAATCTTTCGAGGGAAAAAATTTACGTGGGTCGATTTCCCACAGAAAAACGAAGAGCAAAAATATAAAGAAAGATTACCTATGCTTTTATAGTCCGAAGTTCCCAAGTTTAATTAAACTTTAGCATTCCATATTGAGCAATATTCTTAAAAAAAATTGACAAGAGGAATATTAAAAATAGAACAAAAACAAAACCAGATGGAATGCTACATGTTGGAAAACTACTCCATTATTGGTTAATTAATAATATGACACTATTTATCAAATATTGAAGAGAAATATTATATTAAGGGTTGCCCTTCTCTTCTTTCCCTTGAAAAACTTTGGGCTCATGCACTCCATCAGCTCTTCTTTGTAACTCACACATTTCATAGCAAGTTCATTTCAGGAAAAAGTGCAACTGAAATTATTCATAGAGTAAGTATATATGGCCGTATAATTAGAGTTCTAAAAACAAGAGATTCTGTTATTTAACTTGGAATCAGTATTTACACATCTAAAAAGTGATGAAGAAGCAGTAGAGGCCATCTGCATTCCCTAGATTAGAAGGGCTTCCCCAGATAAGAAGTATAAATTACACAAACGAATATTCCTACGCCTAAAAATAAACCAATTTATTAATGAAGCAGCATATTTATTGAAACATATATGTACTCCATCTGATGTACAATAATACATGCTGTAATTGCGGAAATAAAGCAAAAAGTTCGACCAAAAGTTTCGATCTTTAAGGTGTCCTATTTCCTATTTCAGATATGAAGAATTGAAGAGGGATCTAATGGCGGGACATCCTAAGGAGGGAAAGCGAGACAATGGTCTATGAGGTTGAGATGTAGAATGGGGACTGACCAAGAACCTTCCAATCTAAATCCAGTAAAGTTGAGAGAAGTACATATCTTAAATTATTCCAACCACAAAGCATACGTACACTATACTTCGGCAGAACATTTCAACTGGGATTAGTCTGGCGAATAACTTGCCCGCCACGCTGACCAAGTAACCAGTTTTCAAGTCTGAAACAGTGTGAACTGTGCACGTGTTCTACAGTTCCGAAAGAATTTTACTCTAAAAACCACTGACACAACAAATACCATTTGTTGAAAACTCTGAGGTCATATAATGCCAGCAAGATTTCAAAAATAAGCGTTCAACTATTTGCCAAGCGAAAGGCGTTGCAATAGGTTCTTAATATTTTTACTTCCAAAGATCCTCAAGACATTTATTACTGATTTTTTTAAGCAATAAAAAAGAAAAAAATAACAAGGATTTTGTCATAGACTTCCCTGAAATAGAACGATGAGGTGGGTATATAAGTACGAATGTACGGCGATTAATACGAAGGGAAGGAAAGATTAGTTGAGGGAATTATGGAAAAGAATATAAGGTGCGGGGAAATATGAGGCATTGCAATTATGAGGCACAAGATGAAAGGGAAAAGGTTACTTAAACGTGGAAAGTGTTAAGAAAAAGATTTTCATCTCAGGAGTTGGGTTGATATATACTAATTGTAAGTTATAATAAGGATTGATGATATGAATCCACGCGAGGGAGTGTGGTGGGTAGAGTGCTTGGTTACTGATCGAAGGGTCTCGGGTTCAAATCCGGGTGAAGCCTTTGGAAGCCCCCAAACAAACAAAAAAAATCCCCGGAGTGCGAGGTGACCCAGGGAAAGGAACTGGCCCCCCCTACCCTGAATGTGTGAAATTCACACGCCTGTGGCTTAGTCCGGGGTGAGTTCTACCCTCAACTATCTACCCCAACCCCAAACTCTACCCCAACCTTCGGGTTGAATCACTGCGTGGGAGAGTGATATGAAGCCAAAAGGTACTCGCGGAGAAACCTTAGTCAATACTTTTATGTCCATTCAATCCTCCCAGTCAAAGGTACAATTTCCATAAACACTGAAATGAAAAAATAACGAATGTTTATTTAGTAGTTCACTACGCAAGGACCCTGGAAAACCGTAAAAACAGAAATATCATGGCCTAGCGGCTAAAATTATTTATTGATGATTTTAGAACTCTGGGAATACCATTGAAACAATCACTATCCCAGATAAACATAGGTAGAGGGGAATGCGATGGATTAAAATAAACAAATAATACAGCAATTAATGTAATAATGCACAATACGTGTAAAGTGTTAGGACAAGGGTTGATAATGTATTAGCGATGGATTGAAACGTAAAATCGGCTTATAACTGACTTCAGAAGTCAATTAATTTACAGCCCAGACACGCATGATCAACAAAATTTTCAACTGCGCTCAGCTCGATCTCTAGGTTTTGCAGCACAATAGCTGACACCACCACTCAACTGCGACAACCGACACTTTAAAATGAAACATTCCCAGTCACTTGTCAAACTCAAGGCACAACATTCGACCACAAAATCGCATAGCACTTGGAGAGGGAGGAAGGGAGAGAGCAAGCTAAACCCGGCATCGAGTTTGGAGAGAAGAGATTCCTTCACGAGCCTCGGAGACAATCTGCGAGATCAACGCTCTTCGGAGTCGTAAAGCGAAAAGGAAAACGCTAGCGGGGATGGAATCAAACGAGGAGGAGTGATGGAGAGTCGAGGCAAGACCGGTTTTGTGTGTGTGTGTTTGTCTTTCGTAAGCACCACGGCGTGCAGACGGGCGATTGATGAGACTCTAGGGCGAGGGAGGAAAGGAGACACGGGGGTTGGTTTGGAGTGATGGAGGGGGAGGGAGTTAAGAGGGTGTTCAGACAGGATATTGCGGCTCTTGAGGACCTGTTCGTCCCTGTGAGTCGCTTTACCCCACGGGGTTCGGGAATCAAAAGGAACTTATTCCCAACCACCGCCTACGCTAGAATGTCTGCCACCACACCACCCGAAGACTTCACCCACAAGAGCACAGCTCCATCATTATTATTTCATTATCAAACGATTGGGGTGGATAGCTATTCAACCAATCATCATGAGCTGTCATCGATCCAAAGCTGCACTCCATCAAATGACATCTGCACTCGGACGAATAGGAGTATCATCCCTCAACCTTCAGCCTCAGCAATGCTGAAGGGGAACCAGTGTTTCCATCATGGCAAACTATTGTTCTTCCTCCAAGTCCATAACTACATACATCATGCAGTGGCTTCACGTCTTCTCTTCTGTCTCCTCCATCATGTAAGCATTGGCAATTCCCCCGTAAACATTTTACGTTTAGGCCAAATTTATGTTCGGATTAAGTTTAGCCCAAATATCGGCAATGAAACTCCAAACTTCAAATAGCGTCTGAATATTTATACTTAGCCCAATTTACTTAAATAATCTTACTACAAAGTTGTAACACCATTCGGGGAAATATAGCTAGTTTTGTACTACTTTCGAAAGTTATTCATTTACCAAATTCACTCCAAATTTTTCCCAAATTAGCGTTAGCTTACGTGAATATTTACACAAAAACGTTTTTGGAAAATTTATGAATCTTTGGGAAAAGTTGCGCAATACCTATCCTAAATAAATTCGGCAAAGCATAAATATTTAGACGCTATTTGAAGTTGGGAGTCCCATTGCCGATGTTTGGGCCAAACATAATCCAAAAACAAATTTGGCCCAAATTTGGCGCAAACGTAAAACTTTTAACGCGGATTCTGACCTAATTCTTATACTTCAATGTCCATCGTTACAACTACCGACTTAATCCATCCTCATGATCCGTACATACTTCCCCGGATTCCTCTACATTTTGACTAATCACCTACTTAAGTCTTTATTTATTTCTTTTCCAAATCTACTGAAAAAGGTTCATCCGGCCTCATACATCTGTGCAATTAACATGCAACAATGGTCGAATAGATAGAACCATACCCTGAGAGGTGAAAAATCCACACAGTCGGGACTCGAACCTGCGATCCTAGTGGTAATATGGAGTACACATTTTTATAATTTTCAAAGCAAAAAAAAAATTCTTGGACCAGATTTCATTTAAGTGCATCTGCTTACGCGTTGGGACTCACAATTTGATGGCATTAGAAATGATTAAAAATTATCTTTTAATTTTTTGTTCCTAATAAGAGCATGTTATGCCGATGATTTCGGCGCGGCATTTGAAATTTAGACAAAACTAGCAGACCTGCTGCCTGCTTTGTAGGCAGTCTCTGTCTGGTGTGCTCTTGGAGTGAACTTGGTGTTTTTCCTTTTTTTGCACTACTCAAGTGGAAGCAGTGGTAAATGTGGCTAAATGAGTGTATATGTTTCCAAAAAATAAAAAAAAACATTCAGAATAATTTTTCTTCCCCAACACAGCAATTACATTGTTTTAAGCCTTCTCATCCCATGCAAACTTGAGAGAGAAATAAGGTGGCGCGATCGCCGGCGGGGCCCGGAATGCGTTGAAATGCCTCTTTTTCTTTTTAAGTAGGCACACATAGATATAGAAAGCACACACATTTACATTTTCAACATTTTTGAAAGAAAATGATATTTTGTGTAACAAAATATAGTTAAAAATTTTATTCGGGTGCTATCGGATATACAATATGTTTGGTGTTACCGCCCTCTGCAAAAACAAATTTCTTTTTCGGCTGTTCCACTCATGAGCAAGCAACACATAATTGACCGTGTGAAAAGCATGGATTTTCCAGATTTAAACCACACACTTGAAGCGATTTACCTTGTGCATTGCTGATTGTCATTGAGTATACAAAACGAACGGGGAATTGTAGTCGTTTGAAATCAAATGGCATGTCGGTGGGAATGATAGGAATACGTGGAATAAGCACATCTTCTCCTTTTGATTGCCATTCAGAATTGTCGCTTCGATGACGTTTGGTATCAGTGGTTTGACAGTGAGCCTGGTTTCATTGCACATTCGTGGTGCATTAATGTTGCGCAAAAGAATTATTGGTGCGCCAAAGGAGTTTGAGTGACAATTTGTGCGGTGGTACACCAGAAAGATCCAACGAATTAAAAAACTCAATTGGATAGTTAAAAATCTCGTCCGCATTCATGACGCTATCGATCGATTTGTAGGAGACAGACTCGCCCGAAATTCATTCGTGGATGGCGTAGTTGATTGCATTGACGTCGGTGTTTTTTGCTACCAAAATAGCGCGTTTGCAAAGCCATCGGTGATTTTTGTAATTGGTGACAACTTGTGGAAAAACTTTCTGAAATGATTTTTCGATCGATGGAACAATGATATAAAAGTTAAATGGAATTGAAATATATTCTTTGTCGGCATCAACTGGTACTTTTCCATAACCGATGTCCAACAGCTGTTTTGAAAATATGGTTTACACACTGCGCTGATTTACGCGCATATTGGTCGTTAACGTGAGTTTCTGTACATGTCTCCAAAGATACGACGCTTTGAGGCAAGCGTTGTGTTCATCAGCTGGTGTTGAATTTGGCATTACTGATCTGTCCCTCTCATGAGCATGCAACATATAATTGACCACGCGAAAAGCATGGTTTTTCCAAAATTGATTAATTTCGAGATAAAAATGCAGAACCTGGACAAAAATGAAGCGTATAAGAATTGAATTGAATTGAATTGAAAAATTGAATGAAAGAACTAAATACTACATTCTTTTATGCGTTCTATGATGCAAATCTCCATCCAATATCTTGAGAGAAAATAATTTAATAAAACTAAATGAAGAAAAACCTGCACCAAATTCAATGCTTTTCTTATGAGTGTCAATGTTAACATTATTGGAGTAAAAACAAACCCAAAATTTGCCACCTACCAAACCAAATTTACTACCAAATCATACAGACAAAGAATCAACATTCAATGCACCAAACCTCATTTCTCTAGCTCAAAAATTGAGAGAGATATAAACAAAATGGATACAGAATGACTGACTGACTGACATGCTATAAAATTTATATATATAGATTACATTGATATGTTTTTTTTAATACTGGGCTCAGCAAGACACCTTGATATTTGTTAGCGACAATTGCAATAATGATGAAGGTATTATTTCGACTTTAGAACAAAATCTGTACATGTGCTGTCGATTTATTACGAAAAAAATGTCATGTGCCGTAAAGGCTACGTGTTAAACTAGCATTGAATTGCTAAAAAACCAAATCGGTATGATGCAAATTTTTTCAATTTTATCTATAGATATCACTTACGAGAACACGTATGGAAAGTATCACGCAAATCTGTACAGGTACAAAAATCGCTCCAACCTCCACCTTAACTCCACTACCACCGAGACCTGCAAACTTTGACTTTGAGAAAGACTTCGTAGTTGAGTAGTCGTTATGTAGAGGAGTCTGCTTTGCACAGGTTCATTGCGCCATCTTTAGTTGGCATGTGCTCGAAGTACTTCAGTTTAATGCGCTGTGACGGCTGAGAGGTCATTTCACAGTCACAGTCCGCCAACAACTCTCGGGCCGAATATGAGGCCCACCTAGTCCGAATACGAGCCGTGCCCTCTCTGACTGAGCGTGTGATTACTGCGAGGCACGAGCCGTTGCCCATGCACTCCCCTTGCTTCCCCCGGAGTCCGAAACGAAATAAGACTTCCCGTCGCCGACACCCTGAACACCTATCCGGTCCTCACGGATCCTTCAACAGGGACACTCTCCGTTCCCTGATTCGTTCAGGATCTTCTGTTTGCGTCGAGGAGCATCAAGTCCTCCGTCGGGTAACTCAAAAGCAGATTTCACTCTCCGAAAATCTCTATTTGTGCCTCTCAGAGTGCCACCCAACATCAGCAGATCCCATTCCTTTTGCGAAGTGAAAGTGGGTGCTTCCGACTATTGCCTTCCCTTGGGGCAAACGAAATAAATCCCTTGTAATGGCGACGGTTTGATGAACTTTGTCGTTTTCCCCCAAGTTCACTTTTTTTCCTCTGTATCGAGGATTAGTTCCTTTCGCTAAAAAGGGAAAACGACCATGTTTATATCCCGACAAAGGAAACGAAAAGTTAAAAATACTCGGACAAGATTGCTTAATGTATTTTTAGAAAATAACTGCGGAGGATTATTTACTATCTCAACTTGAGAGGCCACTTTGGGCGGAGGCAAAATCAAAGCTACTTTCAAAACATCGCTAGACTTTAGTTGGGATAGAAACGAATTTTATTAGCAAACAGCAAACATTTGGCTTAACTGTGTTGAAGTGAAAATAATGATCGAATTCACCACGTCAAATAAAGTAACTCTAGCTAACAGTTTTAGGAATCATGAAAGATGGAATGAAATTGACAAAGATGAAGAGTAGAACAAAGAACGACAAAGACTTTTCACGACAGGATTCCATCAATAAATTGTAACTTCCCTGACCCCGAGAATAACCACATAAATCAGGGAAAAATATTTGAAATTTTTTATGGATATCGGGACTATCAACGGTATAACCTTTTATGGAGTCACCCCCAAGTGCACATGAGTGCGATATTTCACATAGGAGGAAAAATCATTCACCTGGACCGGACTACGTAATGGGGCATGAGGTGCAAAATATTTGAGCGCATTTTTTGGTAAAATAAAAACAAAATGTAATTACCAATCCATTCACCCTAAAAAATCTATTTAATCAAGCGTTGTTTCCATTCAATTTTTATTAACACTACAAGTATGATTCATGTTAGATACATGTGTGACTCCAGGTAAGAGAAAAAATGGGTATAATTGGGATAAAATGCTCAGATATGAGTGAAATGAAAACCATAAGTAGGGTGAGACCTTGAATAAACGTAAATAATTAGAAATGAAAATAATTTGAAATTAACGCGGGATCGCTAAAATGTATGACAGGAAACCGGGAGAATTTTTCCTCAGAGAGTTACGCATTTGTCAAAACAAAAATATGTTCTACATCATTTCGGTCTTGGACGCTGCCATTTTCCTCCCCTTTTCTATCATCTCATGCTCCCGTCAATAAAATTTCAAAGATGAAAAAAGAAAGAAGAGAGCGGGAATATAAGTGGGTAGAAGATTCTGGCCGAGGAATCATTCATTGAGGTAGTCTACCGGTTAGAGGTAGGTTGTGATGAAAGTCAGAGAATATCTTACACGTGCCGTGCCCTTTCTACCTCTAGTATTTCTTTCTTCATCTCAGCATAAGTCCTACCTTTCTTCATCCCATCCATAAAACCTATTCTCTTCCTTCCCCTTCCCCGCTTACCCAACATCCTTCCCTCTATCACGGCATTCAGCAAACCATCGTCCCTCATTACCCCTTCCAGCCACCTACCATGCCTTCCCCTAATCTCATCTATAAGTTTCCTCTTCTCGCCCACCATGTCAAGCACTTCCTCATTTGTCTTCCTTTCCGTCCAACGCACCTTCTCCATCCGCCTCCACACCCACATCTCGAAAGCCTTCAGCCTATTTTCGTCTTCCTTTCTAAAGGTCCACGTTTCTGCCCCATACAACGCCACACTCCATATCAAGCTCTTCACTAGCCTGTTTTTTACATCCTTGGCCGAGGAATAACCCATATATTTCCGCGGGGTCAATGGTTGCGATATTACATTGGCAGATAGGGAAGGAGAAAGAACCCGCAGTCCAATCTCATTCATGGCGGCACACGAATATGTACTCGAGCACACACACCCACACACACGCCACACGGTGACCGAGAGCCGTCCACTTGAGAATTCTGCCGAAAGCCGTGCCCTCCCCCAACCGCACACATAACTATTCCCTATTCCCAATTCCCTCCCCCGCTCATGGCCCAAACACCCCCTGGCACAGGCCTCTGCGGCATCTTGAAGGGTAAGTATGTAGATTAAGATAACCATTTCTCCATCCACATCCTTATCCTATTCCTCCTCCATTCCACTCATTACTTTTTATTAGATTGGAGCATTTTTTGTCAACGCTAAGATTTGCGTGACACACTGCTGACGTGTCCTTGTTGAGGACATCTATAGATAAAAGTGAAAAAAACTGTATTTTTACGATTTGTTTTTTTTCTATTCAATGCTATTATAACACATATCCTTATGGCACATGAGCTATATTTCGCAATAGCTCGAACACATATACGCTGATTTTCTTCTAAACGCCAAATGCCACATTTTATCTTTTATTATAATGGTTACTAACTTTTATCAAGGTGTCACGTCGAATCAAAGATTCGAAAAAATGTATTTACATATTATTTTCGCCTGAATTTTAGAGTACCGCGCCGAAAAATCAAGGCATAACATCCTTTAATTAAGACTAGAATTACATATAAAATATGTAATTCTTGTATCATTTCCAGTAATGCATTAATGGTGATCTCCGTCGCATATAGACATGTCCTTAAATAAAACGTGGTCCTAGTATTATTTTAGACTTGAAAAATTATTATAAGGTGCCATCAATGACTAACGATCACTGCTCCAACCACCTTTAGACTAAGCGATGCATCGTCAGCGATATATACATAATTCATGAACCATTGCGTCACGAGACTGATCAACCGGACTTTAAAAAAAATAGTTTATAATATTATTACTAGTTTTAATTCAACATAGTCTATCTGCAACATTTGAGTTGTTTCTTACCGCATGGACTGAACTTTATTTGTAGCTAATTAGATGTGGTAATAGATACGTATGGATCAAAAAGACAACTTTTGAATTGCTCGAGATAAATATTGTAATTTTCATACTTAATGTTTTACATTTATTCAGTTTTCATCGCATTTCGATACCTTGCGCAATGGGATACGACGTGATACGCGATATCATGGTCCTTAGCGACATTACAATGTGTAGCTATCGATAAGTGTCATTTAGGGACATTCCGGCACTTGAGAAATCACGACACATTTACGAATAATTGTGCCCAGAAAATGATATTTGTTTTCTTTTCAGTATCTTACAAGTAATGGCATTTCATTTATGTTATTGAATTGATATTTAAAGGTACTGGCGACATCAAAACGAATCTAAGCCATTCTCATTAATTGCCATCCTATTATCAAAATACATTCTCTTTTTTTGCCATATTCTGCATAAGATTTGGCGCAGCGAACTCGATATAGAACAATATTAGTTTTCCATTTTGTTTAATGTATCATCGATTAATCTAATTGTATTTTCATCTATGTATATTCCCTTACTTTTCGTCGAGAGCATTGTAAATTCATAAAATTACATTGTGTGCTCAGTATTGCGAAATAAAAATGAAAAGCCACTGGAGACTCAAGCTTAAATTAATCCATCCCTCAAACATAATGATCTAGTATGTCACTCATTACAAAGATATTACATTGCGCACAAAGATATTACATTGCAGAGCTTTTTGTAAAAACTCATGAAATCATGCTGATTTTAAACTCAAGCTTTAATTTCATTGTAAGAAGCTATAAAGAATGATATTGGGAGAATGATTCCCTTTAGGTAACTCCTTAAAATAATATATTGATTTTTTAGAATAGAGGGTGTTGCTCGGGGCTGGAGGGGAGGATGAAGGGATAGAAGGGAACCTCAAATGTTGCCTTTTTTATGGAAAACATGCATGGCACCCTGGGAACCCGCATTCTTTCTCAAGAGTTGAAAGACGTTCATAATTTGCAGCATGATTCCGAAAATTGTCCAAAGAAAAACAAATGTGTCGCAGTTACGCGTGCACTGATCCATTCTCTCGATTCAATATCCTCGCAAAATCTTCAGTTTGGAATCTTTAGAAATCATTGAGAACATGCATAGCCTGAAAAAGTTGAATTCGAGGAGTTAATGTCCACACAACTTGAACAATCCAACGGGGAACACTGTATTTCCAGGTCCCGCTGCGCGGAGCCGGGCCGCGACGCGCGATGGAAAAATCAAGTTTATTCTCGGCGTCGCAAACTTTTTTCGAATATTTTTACGGAATAATCTAGAAATATGTTTAGTTTATACTCTGAAGAAGTATCCCAGAGACCATTTTCCGAATAAGGAGTATATTGTCTATTTTATGTCAAATTTTGCCTAAAAAAAGGGTCCGCCATTTTGAGACGTAAAAGCACTCAAATATGGGCAAATATGTCTGAAAGTTATGCATAGTATAGGTGAAGTACCCTGTTTACAAATAGTAATGTTTTTTTTCATAAAAATCCTTTCATTACTCCTATATCTGCTCAACTTTTACGATTTTCGAAGAAAAATGAGAGCGGGCGCTTTTTAGGAAATTTGGTCGTGTTTGAGCCTCTGTATCTAAGTAACGGGTAGGACCTATGAGAAATGTTTTACCATTTCATAATCAACAATCATTTGTGTGTATATACGCCAAGTTTCAAGTCGATATCTCAAAAAAAGCAATTTTGGACTTTTGTCCGGCGATTTTCGATTTGGGCCCACTGTGCGATGGTTTGCTGAAGGCCGTGATAGAGGTTAGGATGTTGGGTAAGCGGTGAAGGGGAAGTATGAGAATCGGTTTTATGGACGGGATGAAGAAAGGTAGGACTTATGCTGAGATGAAGAAAAAAAAATACTAGAGGTAGAAAGGGCACGGCACGTGTAAGAGTTCGTTGGATATTCTCTGACTTTCATCACAACCTACCTCTAACCGGTAGACTACTGCAATGAATATACACTATTACAATAGAACTTTCTGTGATCATTATATTAAGTCTGATGTTAATGAAGGACATGTTAATAAATTTTGAGAAGTTATTTTGTGACCACGTACCTTGTAGTGAACCCTAAGGCCGTTTGGAGTCAGAGGGATTTCATTGCAGAGCCCTCTGGATTACCATTTAATAGCTACTAAGTTAGAGAGTAGCGTTGAGAATGCAATCCAGAGGACTCCGTTTTATTATAACCTATGGATCCCTCTAGAGGGATTTCATTTTAACATATGCAGTCCTCTGTAGAGTGGCAATGTAACTTCGGGAGACTTCGACACTGTGATTTGGAGAAGTTGGAGTCTCCCTGTTCTTTTGCTAACAACACAATAAAAGTCACTTCAGGAAAGTTTCTGCAATCAGTATTAAACGCTATTATCGTGTTTAATAAATAACGATGTCATTAAATACTGCAACCATAGGATAAATTTACGAAGACAATACTGGTGAGAGGAGGGTAAAATGCCTGAGGAACTGCTATAAATGGCTCCATGAAAGATGCGTAGAAAATGGACGAGATAAAAGTTTTTCCCGCGAAAGCTGCCACGAACGTGCAAATTCAATCATTAACTTTTCTATACGTCTTTTTTTTAGAAGCAGGTATAATTTATTTTTTGAAAATGATTAAGTATGTACATGTCGAGATCAACCCAAGCTTTGGGAGAAACGGACATTTTGACCTGTATTTATTTTCGTTATCTTATATTGATTTTCCATTATTTTAACAGGAAATATTTATATATTTTTCAAATAAAAGAGAGAACACCTGATATTTCCTCATAAATATTTTTAGAAATTTGCAGAATTGTACCTGAAATTTAATTTATTTCTTGACAGTGTCCGAATCTCCATCAAATGAGCTAATGCAATTATCCTGAAAGATAGCAGAGCGTGATATATCCATCGGGCTCTGCGATGTGCCGCATTGTTATATAATGCGGCAGGTATAATACATAGTATAAGTCAGGGGTTCTCAACCTTTTATTATTTGCGACCACACAACCATATGTGATGATCACTCGCCACCCCATGCATGATCAAAACTGAAGTAACTAAAATATCAAGCGATAATTTATCACACCCTTGCGACCCCGCGAGCCTCTTCCACGACCCCAAAAAGGGTCGGGACCCATGGGTAAGTGATTTAATATGATTTGTGACCCCAGACGGTAAGATCTATTATGTATTATGAAATAGTTAGCAAAGTCCAATATAATTACGGTTCAAATAAACATGTGCCATTAGCAAGTGATATAACTTTCAATTTAATTACATAATGAAGCGATTTGTAAATTATCTGAATGAGACGGTTTCTTTTCGATCAACGGAACACGTAACGAGGAGCGTTCTCCTTGCACCCACAATTTCATTTCGCACTTCAATGCTGAAAAAATATTCATCATGTTTCGATGGTTTGTTCAGCGATATCATGAGAGGTACGTCGAGTCTATTTACATGCAAAATATAGATCGCATTTCGATACTGAAATGATATTTAGAATATAGTATTCAGCGATATCATGCAAAATTCAATATCTTTTTTTTAAGTGTCGAGCTAAATCATGCGACATAACTCATATGTCAGGATTCATTAGCTTTGTTTTGTTTTGATGTTGAAATTACAATTAGAATATTTCGGTATCGTAGCGACATATCGCCTCTTTTGCGATGATATCATTCATATCGTTTTTAGATGCTTAATTTACTCCTAATTTTAATATTTCGTCACAGTACCAATATCATGCGATATTTCACGTATTTTTATGAATTATCCAGCTAAATCATGAGACATACATATCGTAAATTTTGCGGCATAATATTTGTATCAGAATTTCGATACCAATATTTTACTTCCAAATGGTACGTCTCCTAGCCTCTTATCCCTTCCTTGAGCACAACGACACCATGTTTTGCTCCAACCTCTTCCCAGACCACACAAAGCTACTCTCTTCTTCCTTTCCACATGCACCACCTCCCTCTCTCTCTCTCTCTACATAACCCTTTCCCTTCCTTGTCCCGCTTAGATGCGCTCCGGCGGTTCAAAATCCGAACGAGAGAGAAGGAGAGGGTTGGAATATTACGCGCTGGGGCGGCCGTGTTGCCTCAGGGTGTGAAGGGACCGTGAGAAAAGGGTTTTTTTTCTGCTTCGAGCGTCCCGACGGCAGGCAGGCCCCTGTGTCTTTGGGGCATCCGATCCCTCCGTATCCGACATAACGGAACAGCGGACAACAGTGGGAGCAATAAAGAGGATGATGACGACGAGAAGGGGGTGTTTGGGGGGGGGGGGGCTGGGATGTTGGGTGGCCTCCGGGAATTCCAGGGTACCGTGTTCAGGGTTTTGCTCACGCCCTTCCCCTCTTCCGAGAACATATTCCGAACATCGGATGCTGCAGGTATACACAGCTAGCTGACAAATTCGCGAAAATAATGCCGGAGTTGAAGAAAATAATGCTCCCATCACGTTGGTGAAATAAAACGACGAAGCCAGTAAATTGGTTATATTAAAGAAAATTGACAATTTTCCACAGTATAAAAACTTTAATACGACCGGTTTCGATGCACTGCATCATCATCAGGTAACAAGTATAACTCAAAGTCCAGTATACATACAGAATTTTACTTACAGAACTTATAGAAAGGGGAGGGTTTAATTTCCACCCTTTTCCCTTTCTTCCAACCCCACCTCCACCCCTCCTTTTCCCCGACCCTCCCCTTACTTGCAATTTTGTGTGCATACTCCCCTTACCCTAATCTCATCAAATTTTATACTGTGGAAAATTGGCAATTTTCTTTAATTATGATATTCCCCCATATCACGCCGGAAACGACTTTTTTACCAGGAAATTGGTTTAAAAGATTACAGGAAACGACAAACATCAAACATTTATGAAATAAAGTCTGATGTTTTCCCTACGTATAGTGTCATGGCAGGCTATTCGGGTTTTACACCGGGTCACTCCTCTAATTGCTGCCGATGTTTCGGAACTCGAGTCGAGATCCATCTTCAGCCGTGAGGATGGATCTTATCCTGAGGGCTGATGGATGGATCTCGACTCGAGTTCCAAAACGTCGGCAGCAATAAGAGGAGTGACCCGGTGACAAACCCGAATAGCCTTCCATGAAGATCAAATATTGATGATTACGGGGATTCTACCAGCCAGGTTGAAAATCTTTATTGAAGGTCGAGTGATAGGGAATCGGAGAAAAAAGAAAGAAATCATAGGTAATAATATTAGAGTGGCCTATTCATTCATTCATTCATTAGAGTAATCTACCGGTTAGAGGTAGGTTGTGATGAAATTCAGAGAATATCCAACGAACTCCTACACGTGCCGTGCCCTTTCTACATCTAGTATTTATTTCTACATCTCAGCATAAGTTCTACCTTTCTTCATCCCGTCCATAAAACCGATTATCTTCCGTCCCCTTCCCCGCTTACCCAACATCCTTCCCTCTATCACGGCCTTCAGCAAACCATCGTCCCTCATTACCCCTTCCAGCCACCTACCCTGTCTTCCCCTAATCTCATCAATAAGTTTCCTCTCCTCGCCCACCATGTCAAGCACTTCCTCATTTGTCTTCCTTTCCGTCCAACGCAATTTCTCCATCCTGCTCCACAACCACATCTCGAAAGCCTTCAGCCTATTCTCGTCTTCCTTTCTCAAGGTCCACGTTTCTGCCCCATACAACGCCACACTCCATATCAAGCTCTTCACCAGCCTCTTTTTTACATCCTTACTTAGGGTCCCCGTCATCAGCTCCCTCCTATTATTGAACGAGAGTGGCCTATATGTTAAGTAAATGGAAAAGAGTAATAATCCTCTGGATATTTTTCTAGACTCAACAGAAACATGCCCCTATCTACTGGCACCAAGTTAGGCCAGGAAATCTCTCCAATGAGATAAATTATTATAACTATAAGAGGTGATCCACCAATTAAGGTATCTTGAGGTGGGAGAAAGTAAAAATATCTTTAACTTTTACAGCCGCAGGCCCCTCCCTATCTGCCTACACCATTTCGTTCTTCATCTCATTCATTAACCCTATTCCCTTTATTCCCTCAACCCGCATACCCAACATTGTCCCGTCTATAACGGCTAATAGCATTCTTTTTATCTCATTACATGCTCCAACCACGAACTCCGCCCCCTCCTAGTCTCCTGCAGTAGTTTCTTACAGTCAAATGACTTGCAGATGATTGTAAAATCCTGCCCATAGTTTTCGTAACCGAATAAAAATAAATGCTTTGTAGAATAAGAAGCGATTTTGTATTTGATTACTTCCTCCACAAGCTGATGCGTTTGTGTCAATAGCGTCGGAATTATCACCTGACGTGGATTTCCCGAAGTTGACGGAAACAAGGCTTCGATTCCGGCAATTTTGATTGTGGACATTTAAGTTCCGAAAGAATGAAATGAGGAGGGAAAACGACACACATAAATAATATTGATAAGAGTGCTCTACCGGGATTAATGAAGACCGTGACTGAATGCAGGGAAGTCGGGGAAGGGAATGGACAAGAGTACGGAGTGAGGAGAAATGTAGAATTGAAGAGAGGAAAAATGGGTGAGGAAAGAGATGTTAGTTCGTAGTTTTCCGTGGCGTTCTGGATTCGTGGATCTCTCCATTTTTCGGGTTTGCGCCGCGTTGGTTGTCCTATGACAACCAACGCGGCGCAAACCCGAAAAATGGAGAGATCCACGAATGAGGAAAGAGATATTTAAACCCTCTCACTGCGCAAACAAATTTCAGTAATCATTCCTAATATGTGCCAGGGTACAAATAATTATCCCAGATATATTTTATTTTTGTGTTAAATTATAACAATGTGTGGCGAGCGTAAATGGTGCCATCATCTTTTATATTGTTGTCAAGGAGGCCTTGCTGATTTGTTTATGTTTATGTAACTAAGTCATGGACTGAGATTGTAAGCGGCATTGCATAAAAGCTCTAATAAATTGATTCGACAAATGTGGAAAACTTATCACTTGCCCATCTCCACAAATGTGTTGTTTTACACAGAAATAATCGCAATAAATCATTGATATACGGAATTTTGCAAACGCCTTTTGAAAAATTTTATAGAAAATTGTTTAGCTCCGTTTCTCATTGCTCATCAATGCCAATATGCTGTATATGGATTCATTCATTCACAAATATTTTATACTTTTAAACATAGCCCCATGGCATTTATGGAAACGCCTCCTATTTTTCTATATGTAAAATAATATATGCGCAGCATTTGATATTCTTTCACCTTCTAAAAGGCCGTTTCAAATACCCTACATATCCTAACCGGTTATAATTTTCCACAGGAAAGGTATTCCATCTTATACTTGGCAGAAAACCGTCTCAACTTCGGCTAACCCTATGAAACTCCGCCATATTGGAACGACCGCGCTGACATCTACATTTCGTCGCGATCGCGAATAGAGTATGAGATACGAGAATATGTGAGGAAGTGTCGGGCTGTGGGACCGGTAAGGGGTAACCAATGTCCGTCTGCTCGGCGAAACCACTCGAACTCAAAATCTCGCGTCCTTTACGACCGGAAATGACGACACGAGCGGCGCCTCTCGATACCACGCTAGAAGTGAAAGAAGGGGATGGAAAAAAACAGGGTTCTTGGGGAAAAACGAAAAAGCAATAGGAGACGAAGGGAGACCCAAAAGAAGAGGCGTCGGGAAATAAACGCGGGGCAAGAAAGAAACAGGGCAGGCTGGCATGGGATGATGATAGGTGGGGGGGGGGCGAGGAGGGAATCAGGGGAGGGGGTGGGGATACGGAAGGGACGAAGAGAGGGGTGGCGAGTATGAAATGCAAATGAGAGAGTTCGGGAAAGTGGAAAATCAATGGCGGAGTGGGATGAAAAACAAGACTGCTGGAATCCCATGAGCAGCAAACTGCGGCGAGTGTGCCAAAGCGGGGGAGATGTACAAGCGACTTATGTCTCGCCTGCACTGCTAGTGTCACCCCGCAAGATTTTTCCCTTCGAATCCAAATGCAAGCCGTGAAATGCACTTCGGAACACCTCTTAAGGCTATGAATAAAGTGCACATCGGCGATTGAATTTGTTATTGCCAACCAAGACAGATTGTGGTGGAATATCAAACGAATTGCCTCTACAAGACACAAAGCAAATATAAAAAATCCGTGGTACCACCGTAGGTTTGATCACATGCATGAAATTAGGGATATATATTGCAGAACGGGCAGTTTTCAAATTCCACTCTTTCCGCGAAAGATTTGCAAACCACTATAGCTATTCCCGATGCCGTAATAAACGTTGAAGGTATCCAAGGTGAGTAAAATATTAGCTAGACACCGTATTGTATGTGGAATCTTCTTACAAAAACGTTAGTTCATAAATAAGCTAGTGAAATAGCAAATAACATTATGATGGTATTCTCTCGGAGTTCCTGTTGATGACTCCATCCGCCTCATCAAAGAACTTACGAAGAGAGGCTTACCTAAGGATTTCCCTGGACTGGCGGAGTTTTGTCTTAAGAATTCCTACTTCTTATGGAAAGGGAAATATTACCACCAAGACGAAGGTATGGCCATGGGATCGCCCCTCTCCCCTGTGGTGACCAACATATTCATGGAAGATTTCGAGCAGAAGGCCATCCAGATTTACCCTAAGAAACTTTTCAGGTGGCTTAGATCGGTTGACTATACATTCGTAATTTGGCCTCACGGAAGAGACGAGCTGGATAAGTTCCAGAATCACCCCAATTCCCAACACCCATCCATACGTTTTACTATGGAGATTGAAGAACGTGCACAGCTACCATTCCTGGATGTTTTGGTCAGGAGGACCCGATGGAAGACTGAGACATGCAGTGTAACGCAAAGAAACGCAACGGACAGATACCTGAATGCAGGCTCACACCACCATCCTGCCCAGAAAGAAAGTGTCATTGATTGACACTCTACTACATAGAGCCTACACCATTGCAGATAATAAATCACTCCCGACTGAGAAACGGAAACTGAAAGAATCCCTGGAGAAGAATGGTTACTCATAAAGATTGGTCCTGAAAAGAACCACCAGGTTGGAGAGGAGTAACCAGAGGAAATCCGACCAGGAGGAGTCCATCGGCCTACGCCACCATCCCCTACGACGTAGGAATAGCGGAACCTATTGGCAGAATACTGAAGAAATACAACATAGTGACCAGGTTATCCACCACCAAGAAAGTGGGAGACATTCTGCCTAACCCGAAAGAGCCGATCCCTAGCACCATGAAGGAGGGAGTGTACAAAATCAACTGTACATGTGGGAAAGTCTATGTTGGACAAACAGGGAGAGCACTTTCCTGCAGAGTGAGGGAACACCAGAAAGCGACCGAAAAGAAACAGTTCCGCCTCTCAGCAATAGCCGAGCATGCCTGGTCGGAGCCTGGTCACTCCATATATTTCGAAGATACCAAAGTTCTTAGCGGGGAGAGCCGATACTTCCCACGGCTGATACGGGAGGCGATCGAAATTGGCAAATGCCCCAAAAACTTCAACAGGGATGATGGTTACAACATAGCTACCACTTGGAGGAGGGTATTGGCGCGCAACGAAATGAGAAATGGCGCGAAATGTGCTTTTTCCGCCATAATTGACAGCCAATCAGATGGGACCAGCTCCAGTATAAAGTCGGACCAAAATGCAGCGCAGATATCTTCGACTTGAAGACGCCTCCAGGATGGGAGGAGAAACGTAGTCAAAAAAACACGACGCGGCATATACCCGGAAGAAGAATGGAATATTATGATGGTATATTTAAAGACTGGTGCATGCCTTATGAGGAATCTTCCTCTTGGTCCTGCCATACACCCTTGAGGTGGTTTCAATGTAGATTTATTCCATTCTTGTCTCCCCTAAACCCATATCACACTTTGAAAGCGTTAAAAAAATCAATTGGCTCTATGAACATTATATTACATACCGACGAATACTTCAACAAAAAAACGGTCATTTTCTAGGAAATTATGGCCATTGTATTGACTAAACTTGTGGAAGATACCAACTTATTTTATTTAAGTCACAGTGTGTCCACAAAGCAAAGCCTATAAAAGTGCATTGCTCCTCTCTCAAGCTTCTAATGTGAACTTCGCATCGAACACTGAAAATTTTCTTTAATCAACCCTCTTACCGGATGATACAACTTTCTACCCTCTGTACTTAACCTAAAGCACTTCATTTCCTCAGACTACTTGGTTCATCTACCCCTTCTAAATATTCTTCCAATATCCTACAAGCTTATAGGCCACAGTACAACTTTATGAGTTGTTGTTTGGGAGATTTTCATTCGCCTCTCGTGCACTGCGCACTTCGAAACACTACAGCGTACTTGACTTCCATGGCAGCGCGCTTCAAAACACATCGGAAGCAGAGGTGATGCCCGCGAAAAAGAAAAGAACTGCGATAATCACATCTGCGAATATAGTTCACGTGCTGCTTTTCGGCCAAGGCGTCAAACATGAATAATTTAAAGCTATTAATTACTCTATGGTAAAAAGCTTACGTTATTAAATACTTATTTTGAACGAATTCGATATCTATATACAAAACATTCGGCCACTGCCATTGCTAATCTGAACACAATGCTACCTGCCGGTAGGTTGGCAAGGTTTGAGGGCCAATTGATAACACCTGTTTCCCTGCCAAAGTTTCGATTTATTCTCGAACCTTCTTCAGGCCGTATCTAACAAGGGGAGACTACGTACCATGCTACGCTTCTGGGAATGTCATATTTTTTATGATGTTCGGAATGCCGAATGCTGCTAGGAATACGTCGTGGTTTGGTTGAATAGGCTTTAGTTTAGCCGTAATTAATTAATTTCTATTCATTATTTTCAGCGCGCTAAACATAAGCTAAGGACACCACACCGCAATCAGCGAGCTCAGGTGGTCCAGTGGTTACGGTTGTCGACTCCTGAGTCAAGGGTCGTCGGTTCGAGTCCAATTGACGGAACTTTTTTTTCTTCTCTATTTCATTCATTTTCAATTTTTCTATTATTTTGCATTGCAACTAGTCTCACCGGACGAAGGAACATTTTTCAACCGTCTCTTCGAAATAATGTATTGACGTCGTATTCCGAACGCTGAAGCATTACATAGAGTAGCAACCCTAGGGTGCACTCACCAATTTAAGTGTCCATTGATTATAGTGATCATCTTCCTAATCGCCATGGAACACAACGGTTTCATATGGGTGCATTCACATTAATGCTTGAGGTCTGAAGACACCAGCATGCGTAAATTAGATATAGAAGAACGCGTAAAGAATAATAATTACCTTATTATCAACCGCTCTCATTAATATATAACTGAAAAAGAAATAAAATTACTTGGTATGTAAGTACTAAAATTAAAGTGAAGGATAAACCTTACATGTCCTATCCACAAAAAATTATGTTATCACACGCAAGTGTCAGAAGGAATAAAAATTACATTTATTTGGGAATATTCCGGCGATTTTGTGTGTCATTTGAACATATTGAAAAGAAACAAAATTTAAAAATTTCCATCCCATGAATTAAGGATAAAGACGCTCAAGAGATAATAGAATCTGTACCTTCACCGAGGACGAAGTTCCGTTAGTTTTCACGAAGGGACCAAAGGCCTGCCGCCCACTTTGTCCCAAGCTCAGGATGGTGGGGTTTTCCAAAAGTTGGCCATTTAAAACCCTCCGCCTACTCCGCTCTTTCCTAATCCCTGACACCCTGAAATTTCGTTCTCTTTCCTCCGTTGGCACGGTTTAAATGGACTCACTTTGGCTACGCATGCGCTCCAGTGAACACTGTTTCTACTTTGGTGGCAACATTCGTAAACGAGTAGTTTTCTTTTTCTGGTGAGCATTGTGTTTTTTTCGTGAGTGAAAAGGTGCCCGAGTAACTTTCAATAACGAACCTCGACCTGGAGATAATTTTTTGTCATCCGAGGTAATCAACAGTGAAGTGTACCTTAATTCGTGACCAATGGATAAAGCAAGTACATCCAGGGAAATAATTCCATCGGAGGAAGAAGCGAATACAGGATGCCTTCTTGATTGTTCCAGAGAAGACGCCACCGGCGCGGTGATTTACTTACAAGGTAAGCCAAAAGTGTAGCGATGTATCATAACATGTATGTGCAGCAGTAAGTAGAAATGTGCAGTTTTGCAATCTTGATATGAACTGCTTCACTTGGCGGTAAAAATACACGTCGCAGGGTTGGCATATAGGGGTGCATTTTGGGGGAATAATTATTAACTGGCATGTTGGCAGGTCATTTTCGTCCGTAAATATTTCGTAATATATGGAAGGGTTTGTTTGTCCTCCCTATGAATCTAACAAAAGAAGGAAACGATTTGTGGAAACGTATGGTTTCACTACATTCTTCAAAAAGAGTTTGAACAGGTCTGCTGTTAATTTTCCTGATTTGGAGGAGGTCACGACAACGTTCTTCGATCTATTCTCCAACTCTTCTACATTCCTCCTCACTCTCGGGCCGAATGCTCCTCCTATTTCCTGCATGCACAGGAAGACTTTCGGTAAAAGTTTACCAGATGCAGTGATACTGTATTGCGCAGTGTATGAATGAGTAACTTTGAGGAAATGAGGAAATTTTTAAATTTTGTTTCTTTTCAATATGTTCAAATGACACACAAAATCGCCGGAATATTCCCAAATAAATGTAATTTTTATTCCTTCTGACACTTGCGTGTGATAACATAATTTTTTGTGGATAGGACATGTAAGGTTTATCCTTCACTTTAATTTTAGTACTTACATACCAAGTAATTTTATTTCTTTTTCAGTTATATATTAATGAGAGCGGTTGATAATAAGGTAATTATTATTCTTTACGCGTTCTTCTATATCTAATTTACGCATGCTGGTGTCTTCAGACCTCAAGCATTAATGTGAATGCACCCATATGAAACCGTTGTGTTCCATGGCGATTAGGAAGATGATCACTATAATCAATGGACACTTAAATTGGTGAGTGCACCCTAGGGTTGCTACTCTATGTAATGCTTCAGCGTTCGGAATACGACGTCAATACATTATTTCGAAGAGACGGTTGAAAAATGTTCCTTCGTCCGGTGAGACTAGTTGCAATGCAAAATAATAGAAAAATTGAAAATGAATGAAATAGAGAAGAAAAAAAAGTTCCGTCAATTGGACTCGAACCGACGACCCTTGACTCAGGAGTCGACAACCGTAACCACTGGACCACCTGAGCTCGCTGATTGCGGTGTGGTGTCCTTAGCTTATGTTTAGCGCGCTGAAAATAATGAATAGAAATTAATTAATTACGGCTAAACTAAAGCCTATTCAACCAAACCACGACGTATTCCTAGCAGCATTCGGCATTCCGAACATCATAAAAAATATGACATTCCCAGAAGCGTAGCATGGTACGTAGTCTCCCCTTGTAAGTCAAAAAGAATGGTGTTTTAGTAATTCTGTTCATCGGGTAGCAAGTCCTCGTAATTCATATACAATCAGCTTATCGACCTCACTAATTGAAAATAATTTGTTTGTTGCTTATTGGAGGAGATCCACTGGTAAAGGGAGGTTTAAATATAAGCAGGAATACCTTACATTAATCTTTTACAGCTGCAGGTACTTGTCTTTCCGCGCTGTTTCATTCTTCATCTCTCGACATTCTTCCGAACTCTCTTCATCCCGTCCGTCAAGTCAGTCATTTATTGAAAAAGTTATCATTCTTTCCCTTTCCCTGCTTACCAAGCAAACCTCCGCTCTATCACGAACTCTCCTTTCCAACGGCGTTATTTGATAATTGTCAATATTTTTCAGTTTATTTGCGAAGCAAATAAAATTCAACGTAAAGCCGCAAGATTCGTTGAAAGACCGCCAAGATCGAGCAAAAAGTGTGACGCAGCTGGGGAAGGACCATAAATAAGGCTGGGAACTATTAAGAGACTCTCGAGGCTACACGCTACTTGGCTTGGATTACTTGAAAATTTTAGATCAGGTGAGTTTCAGTAATACGACACGGAGGATACTCCTTTGCCCCCGCAATACATCTGATATCTAAGCGGCGAAAGGAGTGAGATAAAATACCGAACTGATAAGTACTACAATTTCTTCTCACCATGCACGGTTAGTTATTATTGCAAAAACAGCGCGACACTAACATATGGCGCACGGTTAACATACGATTCTCCTATCTGTCCTCTCCCCCTCCTTTTCCCAATTTTCCTCCCCACCAATGGCTGGTGTCCCAACACCCCCTGCCGTACGCCTCTGCGGCTCAAAGGGTAGTGTGTAGATGCATTGTTGAATCTTGAATATTCCGGGGCCTTCTTGGATTGGTCATCTGGTAGGGAGGAGCGGAGGCTTTAAAAAAAATCCGACAGGACGAAAGTGCCCTCCTCCCATTCCATAGGTAGGCAAGCGTTCAACCGAAGGAGTCCAGCGGGCAGACGACGGCGGAATTGAGACCGCACTCAACGCCCGCCCTCCGCAATTTCGCCTAACTCCGCCAAGCGCCCCCTCGTTCCGCGGCCGCCGACGACGCGTCCAAAAAATTGCGCTCCACTTTAGACATGCCCCCCGACCCGCAATTCTGGTTTACTCTCGCCTTCATCATGCGTCCCTCGTTTCTCTTTTATTTTTTCCTCTCTCCCATCCCGGGAAAAAGAAGAAGACTCCGATCGTATCCTCGGACGTCGTCCAGAAGGAGAGAAAGAGAGAGACTGAAGAGTGCGTCGCACTTCGCGGAAGGGAATATGTCGCTCGAACTCCGTTCTTCTTCGAAGGCGAAGCCAGAAAGGGGCGTGTTTCAATTCTGCGGTTCCACGGCAAATTGTGTCTACTCAACCGCTGCGAACACAGACGTACAAAGAAATAAGTGCTTACGAGTTGTCTCTAGATCATGTTTGAGAGTGACTTTATTCTTGCAATCGGGGATCATTCATGGCCTTTTGATTACCTTCCAGTTCCGACATGACTGTTTCCCATGGTTTAAATTTCAGGGAAAAGGTTTTATAAAATGCTTTGTTAAAATATCAGGAAATTATTTGGTTGAATTAGAACCAACTATTTTCCATCCAACTTTTTTCTTTAAAATTCAGTGTACAGAAAGGCTAAATCGTGTGAAACCCAATATAATGAAATGAGCTGCTTTAAAACAGACTTCATGCATATACTACGGAATGTTATACCATGTGCACATTCAATAAAGATTTTTCACCCTTAACCTAGCTAGGATATCGTTTCCATTAGGTATAATGTCATACTTTCAAACTGGTAATTGGATCTAACGGCTGGGGTAGGGGTTTGCGATTGTACCTACAATAACGCTCTTAAATAACCCCTTTCCCAGATTACTTGTTCCACACACACACACACACACCCACTTGTCTTTTGCTAATTTCCTCCAGCAATCTTCTTTCCTTCTCCACCATTCCAAGAAATACTTATTTCGTGGCTGAGAAATACAGCACTCCGCTAAAGCTCTGCCATGGCTTCTTCAAATCAAGAGTGGACGGCAATATATTCCACACCAGAGCAATGCGAGTTCACCGAATTTAATGACATGACAATCGCACCTCGTCACGGCGTTACCGACGAAAAACCGATTTGGTTTGGATGCAATCAACGAAAATACTTTCATTCATTACTCACGATAATTTTTCGTTCCTGCTCTTGTTTTAAATAGAGCATCGGAAATGCAAATTTGAAACATAATTACAGACAATAAAAAACCTGTATTAAAAAAAACATTCTTTAAAAAGGTTTTATACTTTCTCCCACATTCGTCCTTTCCTAAACTCCAAAACATTTCTTCTATAGGAAAAGCAGACACTAATAATTAGACAGCTCCATGAAATATGAGGGATCAAGATTTAGAGAGCCTATTCCTAGAACGAACTAACGACAGACCCACACCGCTACATTCACGAGTGGCCCTAATCCACTCACAATTGATTCAAGAAAGTCTAATTGAAAAGAAGAGGCGGATTAAAATTTTGCACTTTAATCCCAAAAGAACCGCCTATGAATATAGATGTGTTTCATTATTCCAAGCTGATTAAGGAATTTAGGAGGAAATTAATTCCGGGATCCCTCCATAAAGGACCACGGAGAAGGATATTGGGTAGCAAATTTTAAAATGTTTAGCGGAAAAGAAGAGAGGAAAATGAAAACCTTAGTAGTGCTTCTGGGCAGAACTGAAAGTCAATCATTCACGAAACCGACAGCAATCAATTGCTACGGGGACAGAGAAAGAGGGTTTTTCAATAAAAACCACAAAGGGGTGTGGGGAGGAGAATGAACGTGATTTCGTTGGCGGGAGAGAGTGCGACATCTGTCAAAGGGGAGCTTCCGGAAGAACTTCGTCCAGCACTCAAATCCTCTCTCTGCGGTTTGTGGCTGTTCGATTGCGCAGCGCTCGGTCTGCACGTGACAAATGGAGCGTCCGGTTCCCGGATATCAGGAATCACCCGCCCGCCTCTTGCTAGTTGCTATAAAGCCAATGATTGAAATAAGGTATCTCCAATACATAAAAGTATTTATCATATAAGGTTGTAGAAGTATCACAGACGTGATTATGTGTCACAATGCAGGCGGTGTAATACATCTACATACAACCCCGCAAGCCGCCTCAATAGGCGTGTGGCGGGGGGTGATAGGACACCAGCCGTTTACATATAAAAAAGAAACGCTCTAGTGAAATTACGCCTAGCATTTATTTAAGTCCCTTATTGTTCGGGGGAAAAACGAATTTCCATACCTATCCGTTCGGAAAAATATCTCTCTTAATTTATCGTTTCTGTCGGACCTGGAAATATAGTGGGGTTCTAATATCATGTTCTCCGTGTCGCTCTTAAAGATATCTATTCTCAATTGTTCAAGCAATCTAAGCCTAGCGCGCAGTCTCCGAGTCTCTATCGGCTCCCGGCCTAATTCGTTTAACATCTGTGTAACGCTGTCTGTACGCCCGTAGCAGTTTTTGACGAATCGTGCAGCTTTCCTTTGTATTTTATTAAGTTCCATACATAGGAAGGCAAAAGAGGAAACACAAATAAAAAGTGTAAAGGTTGTCTAAATAAAATGTCCCGGGAGTTAATTTTATTATTCAAAGTAATCTGCCAGTTAAATCAGGTGGAGATCTCCTTCCATTTTTAGACTTTTACAGGCGAAGGCCTTTATTCCTTAACATGATTTCATTTTTATATTTTCAACAGCCAATTCGATTTGCTGCCCTTCCCCCGCTGTCTCGCCATCCTCCCCTTCATCACACGGCCCTTCAACAACTCTTCGCCCTTAATTATCCGATCCAACCACCTAATCCTTCCCCTACTGATTCTCTCAGTTACCTATCCTAATGTTAAAAGAAAACAATGCATAATAATAAGCCTATAAGAGTAGTCATTCTATACGCTGACATAAAGCCAGGTGGAATAGTGAAGACTTACGTAGAATAACAGTCATTCTGTCTTAGAAAGAGATCAACAAAGTCCTTACAGAATATTTAATACAATTACACATCTTATACAAGTTGCTATAAAAAATATATGCGTAATATCAAAATATTATGAAAATAACGAAAGGGTTATGAGAGTGAGTTATTAAAAACTTTATTAATTATTTTAAACTTTTTCTCCTCAGGAAGAAAGAATAATAAACAATGAGGCTTAATTCCCACAAAGCATTGTTTTTACTTACATTAGCATTCATTTATTATAGAAGATGAGCTGAATAAAAAACGCATTAATTTCCAAGGCGCTCCTTGAGCATTTTGAAGAATTCCTTCAAGACGCAAAAGGAGAGACTAGAGTACTTTAATTATCCAACCCGCCACGATTAATGGCGACCATAAAAATTATAAAGAGTTTCAGCGCGGGAGAAAACAGCTTAGCGTTCCCCCTAACGACTTTTCCAAGAACTTACTTGCTGCTCTTTTTCCGCATAGTTAGCAACTGCGACGGAAAGGATAGGGATGATAACAAAATAGAGAATTTAAGCTGAATTCAGAATCACGAGGAGAATGATTTCAAATTCGTCCCAAAGACAATATACCCGACATAGGCAATACACTCGACAAATACACGGGGATATCTTTCAAAAACGTCTGAAAAAAGAGAAAAACGAAAGTAGATTTAACATACGAAGACCACTCAAAATCACATTCAATTAAAAATAGCTAAAATAGGACATAAATATGGCGGAAAGCGCAACGCGGAAGGATAACTGCACTACACCAAGAATGAACGCGGCGAATTTTTATTAAAAGAGGTTATGCAGATTTATTCAGGTTATAAAGGAGAGACTAATATACGTTAACGTGGTTAGAGTGATTTTTGTTTGAGTACAGATTTGCACGACACTTTGCATGTACGTGCTCTCGTTAGTAATAGATATGTATAGATAAAAATGAAAAAAACATTTCATCATACCGATTTAGTTTTTGTCAATTTAATGTTTTTTTAACACGTAACCTTATGGCAAATGAGATATATTTCGTAATTATTCGATTACATAAGTACAGGTTTTTTTTATAACCGCTAAATGATATTTAATTATTTATTATAATAGTTACTAATTAATAATAACTAACTAATATAAAATTCGTCGGCCTCAGTGGCGACGAGATAAAGTCCTAGCCAGCTAATCCGTCGGTCGCGGATTCGAGTCCGGCCTGAGTGGATTTTTTCATCACTCAGGACGTGGTTGTTTTTGTTCGTCCGTTGTTACTCGTTGAAACACCCGATGCCAAGGGCCCGTGGAGCTGTTTCCGGGGTTGTGGAATTAAATAAATTAATTGATAGATACATAGATAAATATCAAGGTGTCACGCCGAATCAGAGATTCGAAATGGCATTTCAATGTAATTTTCGCCTAAATTGCGAATACCTCGCCCAAATCTCTAGTCATAACATGCTTTAGATAAGGAAAGAGATTCTTTCTTCTTTTCCATTACTGTCTGAATGGTGCGTTACAACAAATAAACAGATGCACTTAAGTTATGCGGTTCAAGAATTTTTTCAAGAATGGAAATTCTGCGGTTAAACTGTGGTTCAAGAATTTTTTTTCGACTTCAAAATCATTGAAATTTTTACTCAATGACCCACGATTACCGCTCCAGCCAACTTAACAAATATTTCAATACTCTAGCTGCACGATTTCATTCGTCAAGTCTGCTGAGAAAATATATACCACCTATTACCCATCTTCATAACACTCACATAGACTATGGGGTAATGCAACTAACTATTTTTTTTAGAGGACATCTTTTTAAAAAAAAGTCTTGTCTGAAGTGAGGGTTAAAGAAAAAGGTATAACAGCCTATATTCCTACGCAAGTATGAGAAAGAAGAAACATTTTAATAGGACAGAAAGATGACGTACACGCGTATTGAGAGGGGTTACCAACACTGCAATCCAATCCAGCCCGCCAAGCTTTTCATTTTGGTTCACGAAAAAATAAAAACAGTCCCTTCACCTCCTCCAGCTTGCTAATAAACACAATATTTTTTCACATGCACAAGCATACAAGCACACGCCTATTCCTCACCCGGCCCGCTAGGATGGCGGACTCTTTGCGTAATTAAGAAGTCTTCCAAACCCTCTTAATCTATCATGAGTGATGTTGCTGCGGGTGTACAAGATGGCGGGCGCTCATTCTCTGGAAATGGCGCCCACCAATCCAATTCCGGTGGGATGCGCGAAATATATAGTATCCCGAGTGGCTTAATTACTTTTTTATAATGGATGGGGAGGGATCTTCATCTTCGGAGAAGATGCAGCGGGATTTTTATTACCACATCCTCCTCATTTAATTTTTTATTCATTCAACCTCACGAGCGAAATTCCTCGCCGATTCCCTTTATACCTTCCCCAGAGTATCTTCTCGCCAGCCTCCTGCGAGGCGAATTTATCGCCCGGATGAGCCCGATGGCAGACGGGTGGCCGGATATCACTGAAACATCCAAAGAGCAATGGCGTTTATGAGGTAATTGACCTATATACTCTCGTAGCTAAATATGCGATTAGTGTTAATATAAATTTAAATATAAAATAAAAGTTATGAATCATAACCCCAAAAAATGAATACAGCCAAAATGACGATGTATTATTTTTCAAGTTTTACGTCAATCATCTGCGTGCTTTCTGCTAGTTTCGGAATCCTTACTCTGCTCCCCTCCCCTTCAGATAAGAATAATTACACTAATTTATGCTGTCGAGTCCCTCGAATTTGTTTTCACTGAGGAAATCCTCATTGTTTGAATGCAGATTATCAAGCATAAACGTCGTGAGGCCGCGTCGGGCCAAGTCCGTATTTGAAGTTAATATGATAAAATCCACAAGAAAAACGTATGTCCTCGTCCCAGTTATTCCTCGGCGCCTTACCCTATAACAGCGAAAAAAAACCGTACATGTTAATTGTGAGTCCGACCCAAATTTTACCATGACCTCTCTTCATCTACCTACAAAACTTCTCAACTACCATAGCTAAGTATTGACCGTAATTAAATATATATTTACCAAAACACTACGTAGACGGGGTGAATGTCGATAATAACAACCTCATGGTATGCTATTCGAAATACTTCTTCATACTCTTCTCCCGATAAGAGTTTTCAGTCAGATGCAGAGAATCGTTTCAGGATTAGAATTTATAGTGATTCTGTCATTTTGAAGTAACAGAGAAGAACAAAAATCTTAAAATTTAAGTTATAATTTAGCTTCGGATAAACTGGTTTACACATTCAGCTAATGGTATGCTTCATAAATGGTGTATTATCATTAATGAACAAAATATTTTTGTACGTAATCGCCGTATTTTGGCTTCTCTGTGTTCATTGCAGTTTCATATTTATTTACAGGAAATAATTCATAGCAATACGACTGAGAGTAACCTAATAATTTCCACTATAATCACAAAGAAGAAGCAGACAGCAGCCACATCGTTTTTCAGCCACAGGGTCTTAATGAGATACTCGTGAGGGGTTCATAGTTGATCTGAAATGGGAATTCTACCGTTTACAGAGCAAAGAAAGTTAGGAGCACACTTGCCTAACAATGATTTTTATTCAAAACAATGCTGAATAAACTTATTATTAAAGTAGTAGATATACTTCATGAAAATTTAGGAGAACAACTAACATTGAGTTGTAGGCAAACTCATAGGAGAACATGTCTCTAAGTCACCATATTAAATTGGATCCTAAACTTCAATCCTAAATCTAATTACTAATTTCAAAAAGATACTTTTGCCGAATGAAAGCTTATACTTCCCGCAAGCCCTTCTCGCGGATTCAAAATCAAGCTACAGCAACACTTAATTCTGAGTGCCTATGACATCAAAAAAGGTTCTGCATTCACGATCCCAGTCAGACGCAGGGCAAATTCATTTACAGGGTACAATGGAGTTAAAACTCGAGGGTCAGCGTTTTGACTTGAGTACATTTCTCGACCCACTATTCGGGATAGAAAGGGTACGCGGAACTATGGATAAGCCAGCCGAATAAAACGAGGAAAATGTGACTTGAGATACCTAACCAAGCATCCGTTACTTGAGTGAGGCCATATATCATGCTGTGAAGTTGTGGAACTGACATTTTCCATTTCAACCATGTACGGTCTTCATTAAAACTTTCACGCTTCTCATACTTGGTCATTGCAGAAATAGGATGTGGATAGACAAAAGGTATTTGAGATGTGTTTGTGGAGAAGCTGGGTAGCGAGGAAGAAAAACGAGAAAAAGCTGGATATCGTAGCGGCAGAGAAAACAAGATCTGTGACGAAAGTATAGAGAAGGCAGTAAAAGTGGATGAGAATGCATTGAAAGGTGAGGGCATGCTGAAGAGGATGATGTAGCGAGAACGATTTGGGAGCGAGGAATAATAATGAAGAGAATAGATATATGGGACGGCTTAAGGGGTGGTAGAAATTACGGTGAGGTAAAAGAAAATTTAATGGCTAGAAAGAAGTTAGTAAAGATTAAGAATGCTTCACACATACCACTACAATAGGTTGACGAACGTCGAACGTCGATAACGTCGATTATAGGCAAGATACTCGAACATATCGTCGTTAGCAATATCATGACGTTCCTGGACAGTCGTAACGTCCTCCATGGCTGTCAGCACGGCTTCCGGAAAGGTAGATCATGTGAAACACAACTCGCGCTCTTTCTTCATGACATTCTCAAATCTGGCGAATCGAAAAGACAAGTTGACGCATTATTTCTAGATTTTAAGAAAGCTTTCGACACGGTACCTCATAACAAACTTTTATACAAATTACAGTCATGCGGCCTAAACGAAACAGTAGTAAACTGGATACGCGACTTTCTGAGTGATCGTAAGCAAAAGGTAGTTCTTGACGGAATTAGCTCTGATGTCGTTAAAGTGACATCAGGTGTCCCGCAAGGAAGCGTGATCGGACCCCTTTTGTTCATTATATACATAAATGATCTATGCTCTCGAATTAGCAGTAAAATACGTTTATTTGCCGACGACGCTGTCATCTATCGTGAAATTAGTGATCACTCTGACTTTGAAACTCTATCATCGGATTTAAACAACGTTCATGTGTGGAGCCAAGAGTGGGGACTCGAACTTAATCTGAGCAAATGCACGGCGGTACATTTCTTGCGGAAGTCGTCCAACTATTCCCATGTATATGCTGTGGATGGTGTTAACATAAAGGCGACAGATGAAGTGAAGTATCTAGGAGTTACGATAACTTCGGACCTATCGTGGGGAGCACATATAAGAAATATTTGTGGCAGAGCTCTGAAGAAGCTAGGATTCGTCAAGCGTATTGTGGGAAGATTTTCGGATGAAAAAGTAAAAGAGAGGTGCTATTTCGCACTCGTCCGGCCACACCTTGAATATGCAGCGAGCATATGGGATCCGGTGCAGAAAGACTTAGTCCGGGAACTTAATAAAATACAAAGGAAAGCTGCGCGATTCGTCAAAAACAGCTACGGGCGTACTGACAGCGTTACACAGATGTTAAACGAATTAGGCTGGGAACCGCTACAGACTTGGAGGCTGCGCGATAGGCTTAGATTGTTTGAACAATTGAGAATAGATATCTTTCAGAGCGACACGGAGAACATCATATTAGAACCCCACTATATTTCCAGGTCCGACAGAAACGATAAATTAAGAGAGATATTTTGCCGAACGGATAGGTATGGGAATTCGTTTTTCCCCCGAACAATAAGGGACTTCAATAAATGCTAGGCGTAATTTCATTAGAGCGTTTCCTTTTTATCTTTAAACGGCTGGTGTCCTAACACCCCCCGCCACACGCCTATTGAGGCGGCTTGCGGGGTAATATGTAGATGTAGATGTAGATGAGATGAAGTAGAGAATGACCATAAAATCCACCAATGAGTAGGTAGAATACCAAATGTAGCTGATTTTGATTATAATTAAGGTAATCTACCTGTTAAGGTAGGTGTAAATGGAAGTGAGTGCCAGCGTTTTACAGGCGCAGTCCCCGTTCCCCTGACACGATTTTTCCTTCTTCCTAGCATTTTTCCTACCTCTTTTCATCCGGTACATAAAGCCTATCTTTTTTCTTTCCCTTCCCCGCTTATTCCCAACATTCTCTCAATCACGGCCTTCAGCATCCCCTCGCATCTATTACCTGTTCCAACCACCTACTCTGCTTCCTAATCTCAACCAGATGTTTCGTCTCCTCGCCAACCACATTAAGCTCTTCCTCGTTCGTCTGCTATCTCCTCTACACCTTCTTCTCCATTCTCAAAGTAGGCAGTCTACTCTCGTCCACAATTCTCGAAGTCCAGTTGGATATGGTGTTTAAGGCTAAAACTTATCCACCGATCTAGGCTCTCCATGACTATACGAAGGACAAACAAAAAGTCTCAACTTTAAGTTTAATCTCAACTTAAACAGTTAAGGATCCTTTCAAGATTACAAAATGTAATTAAGAGGAGAAAGTTGAGGCTTGGGCCTCAAAAATATCGATGGCGGACTTCCTACCGCCTCGCAAACAGTTTCGGCAAAATTACGGCCCGATGATTTAATGAGTCTTGCAACATTCCCAGGCGAGAGACCTCGGAAGGAGCCCACTGTTAGCGCTGATATCCGCTGATAAAACTGGAATTCCATTAGCAACTGTCGTGCTTCCGTGTTCATTAACCAGAGAGTCGAAATACCAATAAACACGAGCGAGCAAACACAGGCTTCGGCGGCGAAGATTTGATACAGATTAATTTCATGCGCCTGGCGTATTCTCGTGGCTATCCGACTCCAAGCAGTTCAACATATTATACAAGTACTCTTAGGAAGAGGATTATCGTGACGGAATAAAAATATTTAAACAACAAACAAGTAAATAACCAGCCCACATATTTTATTTTTTTATTATAAGATACTGGTGAAGGTGCCCGTGGAATATCAACGGGAACAATATTATCAATTACGTTGATTGCAATAAACCATTCATATCTTATTTAGTGCAAAGAATCATTGAATTAATGGCTATATATATATATATATATATATATACACGGAATCTCGACTTAAACAATGAGCATGGTTGTTATGGGGACGATGACTCAAAAACACTAAAATATTGGGAAACATCGTTACGTTTTAGCAAATATTTCGGAATTACGACCGGAATACAAAATTCGATTGAAAGAATAAGAATATTTATTTTATTTTCTTTGTAATGGTACCTTTCCCAAAAACAGAAAACCACTATTTCTAATTTAAATTTGCAAATATAAAAACGTCTGCAGCCAAATGAAGATTCAGCTTCATGTGCATTTCTTGTGTGAAAGTTACTTACATATACACACACACATCGGTGATAATTATAGCAGATATGGGGAAAATTCCAGCATACTCCTAGCTACATCTGTGTCGGGTCAAAACAGGCTTAATTGTACCTAAAGCAGTTGAAGGAAATATTTATTTGGCCGGACAAAAATGATGATTTCAATCTCCAGTAATTCAAAGAAAAACATGCCTGAAATCTAATGTATCTAAAGTCAGGTTTATGATACGCAGCTGATATGTTGCACCGATATTCATGATGGACAAGGAAAAAAATCAATCTTTGTAGTCTACAGAAGTTTTTTTTACAATTTAGAGATCATGTATAAAACCCTTTACTTGTTTATATCCATAACAAGCACACCGCTGCTTCGGGAAAGAATTCATCACAGTTGTAAATTTAGATCATTTTGTCATTCAAAAGGGAAACGGCTTTACCTAATAGTAATTTCAATTCACAACAACGCTACTCTTTCAATCTTCTTAAACCATGCCGCACTCAATAATAGCTTCGAACATATTCTTCTATAACAAGTAAAATCGTAGCATTCGAATGACTATTAGACTTGTGTAAGCTAATTTTACGGAAGCATTTGGAGAATTTTTACTGACTTCCATTAAAACCAACCTTTAATCGGTAGATAACACTAATGAATGAATTATGATTTTTGGTAGTTTTTAAAAACTGTTAACAGTATTATTTGCTTACTGTTTTATTCATAGAAGTTAAAAAAAAGTTTTAAAAAAGTGAAGTAAAATTTTCGTAACTTAAATTTTCATTTTCTCTTCGAAAACTGAACACATAAGTTTTTCCCTCCTCTAAAGGCCGTTTTACATTGGGGCTCTTTACTGCGCAGGCTGAAGCAGCTTCATCTCTCGAAGTAGAAGGCGCCAAAGTACACTGCGAGAACGAGAGCTTTTCACAATATGACAGCTTTACACGACACATGCGTCTGTGCAAGTCTTCGTGAAATTCCTTCGTAAATAACGTTCGCATTAGACGAGTGTTTTGTTTTGACAGTGAAAAGGGCTTATGCGCATTATTGTTTACATTGGTTTGCCAGGGATTAGAATTCTATTCCCTGGGTTTTCTTTATGTTCAATTTGCAAAGGAAGGCATGGATGTAGAGGGTGCAAGGTTATTAACGCGTCGCCAAGAAAAGCTTTACTTTAAGGTCGGTAATTAGGGATAGATTTAATTTTTTCTCTTTTAAAATATTTCTAATCTTTGTGTTTCAAAATTTTACGTACAATAATAAATCATGAAATAACAAATCTAGAGAGGTTTGACCAGGTGCACTTCATGATACTAATCTCCTGCGTTAGCGACTACCTATTCTATATCATCAAGTTCCCGGTTGAATGAAAAATGAATTTAATGAGTGACAAATAAATAACTACATATGGTGAAAGAAATTTAAGTTGAATGGAGAAATAAGTAAATTTGCTATTAACACTCTTGGTTATTGTAAGTGTACCTACTTGGTGTTGTCCAAAACATTGTTTCAGCATTATTTGATGTTTAATCCGAATTTTATTAGGATAGAGTGATAATTGACAGTTCAATGCAAAAGATTCTTAAAATATATCTGCTCAACTACGAAGATAGAGGCCGATAGGAAACAAACATCAGTAAAAATACGAACCAACGAACTACTGTACGAACTTTCGTTACCCTGGCCCAAAATCTGGGGCTAACATAACGCAACCAAAATACAATGCTCAGAAATGTGCAAAATCGCCTATTTTCTGAAACCATAAGCTACTTTAGTATGTAATCTAGTTAAGTAAGTGACTGCATAAACAAAATTTGATAAAATTGAAAACTTCCAACGGGAATCATCCATTTAAGAGCAATTATTATGAAAAATATTCCGGTGATCGAGTATGCTAAAGCAAAATAGTACGGAGCTATTTACTTTCACGCTTGGAGAAAGTAGGTGATTTTTTTACAGTCGCTGCATGAAGTCTAGCGACATCGACAAATGCAAATTCAAAGAACTCGACCTCGAATTGATCGACAAATGCGCCGAATAAGCGAAACTACGATTTTGAGTGGCTCCAGTGATTCAAAAGTGAGGGGTGGGGAGGGGAGACAGAGAGGAGGAGGGTGGGAAGGAGGTGAGAAAGTGGCCAATGTAGTCGTGAATCGGAACCTCGTCTTGGGGGCTAGTGAATTAAGGGGATTAAGTTGCCGATGTCGCCAGAGTTTATGCGGCGACTGTACATAAAATGTTTATTATGCGAGCAATTACCGCTTAATAAATGTCTTGCACGATATTAGTAATTTACTAGAATGCATAAATCATCATTGTACGCCTAAATACCCTATTGATAGTTATTTAGATAATGCGATGTGACGGTAATCGATCTCCCTTTCACCGGTAGAAATATTTAATTATTAAATTCTGGCATATTATGCAACTAGCAGCCAACAAATATCTCTCTCAACTTAACGCACACTGGCAAGAGCATGTCTACATGTGTATTTGTAGCAACATAAAAAGTAATATTTTATTAAATAACAGTATAACATACGAGGTGCTTCACGGACTGCGAGAACGCGGGAACCAAATTAGAGCAGGGGCTATTTTTCTCGCAGTCATTCGCACATTCGCGCAGGCGTTCGCGCAGTACACCGCTTTACACAACGCAACTTTCACTGCGAATTCATCCATACACCAGCCTGCGCAGTAGAGAGCCCCGTGTAAAACGGCCTTATGTTAAGCGCAATCCCCCAAGGACTAATACTTGTACTATTCCCACTAATTATTATAGCTGAGAGGAGGGAGAAGTGATGTAATGCCACAGGAGGCAGGCTGAGAGGAAGGGTCCCACGATGCTCCTGTACTTGGAGGAGGTGGAGGGGTAAAGTCTCGGAGGGCAAGTGAATGGTTAGGGCTTAGCCTCGGTGGTGCAGCGGCGCTGGGTGGCGCCCTGGTGGGCCGCTTGAAATGCGAGGGCCCATATCTCATAAAAGCATCAAGATACGTAAAAACTAACGAAATTTAAACCCAAATGAACTTTACTTTTGCATTTTACTCAGGATATGAGTTTTTAGTTCCGAAGTATATAGGGCCCTTGGATCACGGGTTCCCGATAACTAAGGGTTACAGAATTTTAAAACGTGAGTTCACACCACACTTCGATCATTTTGAGGGGTATAAAACATAACTTTCCTCAATTCTGGAAAATAAGAGCCACCCTAATGCCCATACAGCGCAAGGATAATGCATAATTTATGTATCAAAAGTTTAATTACAATTAAGCCTCCCTAAATGGTGACCTCTGCCTTATTAATATCATTTTATACGCTCACAACATAATTTAGCTCCTGGCACATTTGACTGAGGAAACATTTCGAGTGATAAAACATGCATATCTATGAATTGTTTATTTATTACTCGAAGTGATTTTCATATATACGAAGTGTATCTTTTATATTTCTCGAAACACAGTGAACATCGTAGAGTAGTTTCTCTTGCATGAGAAGTTGTTTGTAGAGGTAGGAGCCACTGGCTATCGAGCGTTTAAGTAATTTTTAACAAACTCATGAAAAAATAAGATATTAGCTGATTCATCAGTTGGTAACCATTAGTTTGATCGAAGTCAGTAGGTTCTTAAGGTATCAAAGCTTAAGAGGCAAGTCACTTAAAGAATAATTGACGTGCCTCAAAAAATTCTTTTTCAAAACATGAACGGAATTCTAATCCTTTAATAGTTTGGTACGAACTTATTGAGCCACATAAATTTCAGCACTTTCGCAATCGAAATTCAAAAAATGGTACACATATAATTTTCCTCCTCCGCACTTTTCTTGACTGGGAAACACGACTTTCACAAGACGGCGTCACCGTTCCCCTCCCCAACATGGGGGGGGGAATCTTGTTACACTCCCGAAACCCTGAGGGGGCGAAAACTTTAAGCCAAAGAACTTCTTCCCCCACTAAACGCTCCACCGTGCCAAATCACAAAGCCCCCTCCTTTTACGCACCCTTCACCAACTTACCTTTTTTCCCAAATATCTTTATCAACTTTCCCGTTAAAACTCCTCCCACATGAACGCACTCCTCTAAGGATTAGGGAGCGACTCAAATCCTTCCCCTTTCACCAACCCTACGCCAGCTTCACCCTGACCTTTATATGTAACCTTGGCAACAAAAACTTTTCCACGATGTACTATCCGGATCGAAATTGTTCCCTCCCTTTGAAAATAGAGTAGGCAGCGATCGGCAGTTATTGACGCACCCAAATGACCGCTGAACCGGATTCACAAGTCACAATTGTTGGCAGAGCGAAATCGTTATAAATATAACTCAGCGCTGGGTATTGCATCAACTTGTTTTTGGACAGTCTTTACCCTAACTTCCCCATTTCTGGGACATCCTTGGACTTCGTCTCATATCACTTGTTTGTCATCAGATTTCTCTCGAGTTCCTCATACTCATTGTATCTCCTAATATTGTCCAGAACTCCTATCCTCTTCCACTCTTCCCCTTCATCTCCCTCTTTAACATACCTTCACCACTTAGCACGTCCTCCATACATATTTTCTCCACATCTCCGGCACTTCCTTTCCTCTCCAGACACATCCAACACTTTCTCCCATGTCTTCCTCGCAACCCATCTCACCTTCCCATTTCTCCTCCAAACCCACATCGCAAATGCCTACGGTCCGGAAGTAAAATCGTCTCCCCGCGATGACAAAGTTTTAGAGGGGTAAAATAGAGAAAAGATGACAGGGCGCAGCGAGGAAGACCAAGATACAGTCGCATGGGCCACATCAAAAGAGATGCAGGAATACTTAGACGACGATGAAGGACTTGATGGGGATACTGGAGAGCAATGCATATGAAAGAATTTAGGGCTACGGTGAACCAATAACCGGATTAAAAACTGTTGAGTGACAAAGAATGTGGCTGCGGATGGGCGAGGCTTGGAATAACACACCGTGTCTCGTGATAGGTATTTACAATTAGGATACAGTTGAAAACATTAAATAGTATTGTACTGTAATTAAGTAATCAGTAGCACCATGATTTACAATTTCAGTCGCGATTTCGCCGTAGAGTACGAACGTGCAGAGAAAATCATTTCCCAAAAGCCACAAAAATTTTAATTAAATGATCACCACGAGTTTCTACACCCTAGCTTCATTCCCAAGGGATAAGTATTAATTTTCAAAACTTATTCTTAAACATCGTAAAGATGTCGAAAAACATAGTACTACAGTAGGCGCACGAGAAATACGCGAGTGGTGTAAGTAGAATACTTGAAGTTGTCTTCCCTAAAGATGTATTTAGCAGATTAAAAACGCATTCATACCAATTTTTCTCTTCGACACTGTTTTTCACAGGTTTCTCTTAAGTTAGTATAATAAATATTACTTCAATGACGAACAACAACAGCCATTGTTATAAGTAGGTATCTAACAAAAATTAATAACAAAGGCTGGTTTTAAATTGTAGAGCACAGCTAACCCGTTAATGAGCTCCATGTCAAGAATTCGATTCCCATTATTATCCAGACAAGTAACGCAGTTCACTTTACTCTAAGTTTTACCCGACAGCCTTAATTTTTAGCCAAGCCCACCTCTTTATCGTGAATCCTTGGCCAAGGATTGCAGACAAAAACAGAGCAATTCTCTCCTGTTGAGAAAAACAGGCGACAAAAGCATCGTCTTAAGGATTCCCTCCGCAGCAGTTGCGTCGTTATGACTTTCGTGACAAACAGTTCCACTCTCGCATCTCGCCAGCCTCAGACGCATCACGCGGCAACCAAGAAACTAGGATGGCCTACTTTAGCAATAAACGACAGATGTGGAGTAAAATGCTAAGACGGCGCTTCATAAAGTCACCAGCGCAAGTGCAATCACAGCGCTGCTCGAGCGGTTAGTTCGCTGTGTATCCCATATCGCATCAAGTGAAGCGCGCGCGCAAAGAAACTTTGCTCGAGAAAGTAAAACTTGGCGTTCTAGGACACGATTAGGTAATTATGGATAAGCTAAAGTAAATACACGTTTAAACTGAAAGACAAAGAATAGTAGCGGTGAAGCAAAATGGTGGATTTAGGTAAGAACAAAGTCAACTTCCATCGCGCAAAATTCACGCTTCCAGGAATTATTTTTGAGGGGCTATTTAAAATGTTTCATAGCTCGTTTACACAATATTAAATAGACTAATCCGAAATGACATTCATGGCTTAAGCTTCATACATATTAATTCGCATTTTCTAAAATCAGCGTTTCCAGGAATTACTCAGGGGATATTAGATTCTTCTGGAGTAGGAAAACCCTTTTAGTATTTAAAAAAACTTTCCCAATCTTATTGATCTTCCGTGTCGCACAAACAAGCAAAGAATTAAAATATTTTGCCTTTATACTCCGTAAAAGTTAAAAGAGAGTTCAATCCCAATGGCTTTCTTGGTTAATACACTATTTATTAGAATATCCCAAAATTTGATCCATGCAAGTTTTCGCGTGCGTCAACAGTCGCTTGTATCACAATTTTGACGAAAAGTGCGATTTCAATTGAAATTCTGAACAAAGATATAACTTATGTGCTTGCTGAATTATGTATGTCTGTAAAATAAAGTATGTCAAGTGTGTATGCTACATTTTGTACTTTGGATCAACTACACTTCATAAGAAATGGTGGACTTTTGTTTTCCTTGACTTTAAGTCATTTGGCGAAATCTTGTATGTTCGATAACGTTAAAGTGGAAAGAACAAGATATTATCGTCGTATTTAAAGGCATCTCAATACAACATATTTTGGTTTGAATGGTTACCTACCTATGTTACGTATGAGGATATTTCCAGTAGGATTCCTTGTAACAGTGTTGACTGGTCTCCATTATATACCTATAGAGACAAATGCTTCCACAGCCTTCGATTTGATGATGGATTTTTGTGTACCAGTCTTGAATTATCGAAATATGAACTTAGTCCAAAAAGTTCACCTACGTTCCTGAAACCTTGGATGAGCGTAAACTTGCTAAAAATGATTGATAAAAGAAATTATCTCTTAAGGAAAACTAGGCACTATCCTAATACTAACAGCCTTCTCATGAAATTTTTAAAGTACAGAAACAATCTTCGAAAAAAGTTAAGGTCTGCGTCAAACGAATACTATATGAACCAATTTGAAATTTTCGAGGTAACATTAGTCAGCAATGGAATTTGTTGAGGGAATTGATGGGAGAGAAAACTGCATGTCCAATTACTTTAGAATTGAAATCAAGTGGTAAAACAATAAAAAATTCATTTGATCTAGCTTCTGAATTTAATAATTACTTTATTAGTGTGTTTGATTCAAGTAAAACCCGTTTAAATACCAGTAAGCTTTTGAAAAACCCTTGTGCTACACAATCTTCCCTCGGTTCTTTTTTTTAGAGCCAGTTTTACCCACTGCTATTATTAATATAGTCAATTCACTTCCAAAATGGAAATCACCAGGTCCTGATGGGATAAATACTAAATTGCTAAAGGCTATAATCTTAGATATTGCACCAGTTTTTGCTCATGTATGCAACCTGAGCCTGTTAAATGGAAAATTTCCCAATTCTCTAAAAAAAGCCTTTGTGATTCCGTTTCAAAAAGGGTGATAAAACTGAAGTACGGAATTACAGGCCTATTTCACTGCTGTCAATTTTTTCAATGATATAAGAGAAGCTTGTTAAATCTAGGATGTTAAAATACTTGAACAAGTGTAACTTTTTTAGCCAAAATCAGTTCGGCTTTATGTCTACTAAGGGCACGGAAGATGCGCTTGATTTACACTTCAGTCAAGTATATTCAGCGATAAACTCACATAGGAAGGTAATTAGTTTATTTATTGATATTTCAAAAGCCTTTGACACTTTGAACCACGATATCCTTTTAAGTAAATTGCATCATTTGGGTATACGCGGAGTCACACTAAAATGGTTTCAAAGCTATCAATATGACCGCTCTCAGTACGTGCGAGTGAATGACCATCTCAGTGAATACAAGAAGATTTTCTCTGGTGTACCTCAAGGTTCTGTATTAGGATCAATTCTTTTCCTAATATATATTAAAGACTTATGTGGCCACACATTCAAAGGAAAATTAACTGCTTTTGCGGATGACATAACATTAAGCTATGCTTTCTTGACATGTGAGCAGCTAGAAAGAGATGTTAATCTGGATTTTTGTATATTACGTAATTGGTTCGACTATAATGGACTAGAGTTAAGTGAAAAGACCAAATTTATATTCTACGATTTATGCAATAGCTGTGAACATTATTAGAAGTTAATTAATCACAATTCTGACTGTTCTAAAATATTTAGTTCCTCCCCGATTATGGAAAAGGCGGAGGTGTATAAATACCTTGGTGTACACGTAGACAAATGCTTAAAATGGAAAAAATCACTTCGAAGCTGTTGCTAAGGTACTACGGTCCTGCTTATCCAAAATGTATATTATTCGCAATAAATGCCCGATAGCCTTCCGCAAGGCGATTTATTGCGCCCTTGCGCAGTCCAAATTAACGTATTGGTTGATCTGCTGGGGAAGTGCTTATAAAAATGCTTTGCATCCTGTTGTTGTTTTACAAAAGAGGATTGTTCGAGTTCTATGTTTAAAAACCCGCTATTCCAAAATTTGAACCTACCCCCAATAAAGAATTTGTTTTTGTATAAAACACTGAGAATGTTTTATATCCGATCTGGTGATAGGCCAATATTGTTTGGAACTTATAACAAGAAAACTGTGAACAACACCAAAGAAAATCATTTTATAAGGGATGCCAAACCTAACATCTCATTGTACAAAAGATCATTTGTGTATTTAGGGCCCAAAATGTACAACATGTTGCCATGCTATATAACTCATGTTAATAGCTCTCATGTATTTCTTAAATCGATAACGAAATGGCTGTTGCAAAAAGAGAAGGTTTTTGGATTATCTTAAAAAAAATAAAAAATAAGTTCTTCATTTTTGTCTGATGTTGCTGGGTAAAAGTGCCTTGTTATGTTTAAAACAAAAATTGTTTTTTTTTGTTTTAGTTCATATGTGCCAAAGTTGAAAGGGTCATATACAGGCCCCACTTTTTGTCACCCTATTGCATCTCCATGTATAAAATGTATATATATAAAATATGTCAAGAGGGTGCTTAATAAAAATGTAGAAACAAGCGAAAGACAGATTAAAACTTCCAATATTTCGCTGGTATTGGCATCCACCTTTCTCAGGGTAGAGAGTAGAAATGTCATTCCTACTCTCTACCCTGAGAAAGGTGGATGCCAATACCACCGAAATATTGGAAGTTTTAATTTGTGTCTTTCGCTTGTTTCTTCATTTTTATCGACCACCCTTTTGGCATATTTTATATTTATCACTCGAGTGATCCTCCAATAAGTAATATATATATATATATATATATATATATATATATATATATATATATATATATATATATATATATATCATTAATATATAGCGAAAGCGAAAGACACAAATTAAAACTTCCATATATATATAAAAACATATATATATCATACATTCATAGGAAAATGGAAATGGATAGGTACACATAAAAGGACGAACACAGGGTTTGGTGGGGAAGATGAAAATGAGTCAAATCCAGACAGAAAAAATTTCACCTTAGCCGGGATTCGAACCCGGATCTCCCAATTGCCGGTCAGGTGTGCTCCCAGCATATAAAGAGGTGAACAGTACGTTTAAAGGCACGCATAGCCGCAGAAGAAGAAAAGAGCCAACATGGCCAAATATACTCAATCATACGAAAAATGACGCTCAAAGGCGCGAATAAATTCATACATTCATAGGAAAATGGAAATGGATAGGTACACATAAAAGGACGAACACAGGGTTTGGTGGGGAAGATGAAAATGAGTCAAATCCAGACAGAAAAATTTATATATATATATATATATAATGTTCCAACACGGGCGAAACTGTTGTCCTAAAAACTAACCTACGCGGTGGAAACCCGAAAATACAGAATAATTCATCTGAACGCCGCGGAAACCTACGATGAAATGTAATCGTATTGTAAAAATACTACTGGAGAAATAAATTTTATTTCATTTCAATTCTCAGATAAATGAGAAGCTGGTTAGTAAACTGGTGAGTAGCAACTCAATGCTCTCAAATAACTGATGTATATAATAACAGTATAAACCTACTTAAGACACAACCTAAATTTAACGTCGCATGCCTCCAAAGGTCATAGGTCCCTGAGTTGATTCCACGACTAGATGTTTCTTCTACACAAATAACAGAGACGTCGAGGAGAAGATAATGTTCATGCTGAGAGAGGAACGTAAATAATTAATGACAGTTTTCTTCATTTTCAAGCACACATTAGATCCCTGTACCAACAAATAATACGACCACGATGGCAACACTTCCAGCAGAGGAGTGAATATTGACAGGACTTCTGGGAGAGTGTTGAAGGCACGGGGATTATTAAAGCACACGTCGCGAGCAGATGAAGACTTGAAAAGAAGGGAGGAGGTAAGAGTTTCTAGCCGTGTGTATACCGAGTAATCTCCGAGAGAGGATTTTATTTCTTTCCTTCCTCAAGATCTGGAGAACTCGAGAGATTAAGTACATATAAAAACTTGCAGCCGATCCCATCAGGACTCGAAGGAAAGAGGGAATTGGAAGATTGGGTTGGAGCTGGAAGGGGGACGAGGAATAAGGCGAAGACAAGATCGGTTTTCGAAAGAGGTTATCTGGCGAAAAGACTCCACGCCACTAAGGAGAAGAATGGGGCTGGTCATATGCTGGTCAATGGCTGGTCATAATGAGTATAATGACATAAATGAATAAGACAGAAATGAAGATCTTTTCAAGATCTTAATTTCTTTTCAAGGTGGAGCAATATTTTCTCTTTTCATTTAGGACACCATAGTCAAATTTTATTTTAAAATCTAAGCTGCAATGAATAGCATGACTTAGACAAAGTAATATTACTGAAGCAATAACTTTGTTTTTTCGGCTTAACTACTAAATAATTAAATAAATATATACATATGATGTATAAATTATTTTTTTTTCGTGCTATAAAAGCCCCTGCAACTGAAGTTATTTTTAGCGGTTTTGTAAGAAGATTAACGTAGGATAATATTTTATTTTAATTATAAAGGATAAATGCGTACTGCACACAGTTTAATTTCAGACAATCTATGCTTCAGGGCTTCCTCATATTTTCAACAGCGTCTCTCTAAAGCGCAAAGCATTATCACATACTATGGAAAACTGCCTTCAATTTTTAGCAAATTTCTCCAAACGTAGTGAACCAATTGCCTGACATTTTGGCATCATTAAAGAGATAAGATAGTTTTATTCATAATGAGGCCAATTTTCAGCAAACTTTACGTGAAAAAATATCTCGCTCAGACAACGATTCTTAATTTTAACATCCCTCAATAGTTTTCTTCATGGTTTTCATTCTTGCTCTTCGTCGGTGATTCCTGCCATTCGCCGTTCTTTCGTAGTTTCCAAGAGACAGCAGCGTCGCAAAAATGTGTCCAATTAGTTTGCCTCTTCTTTTTCTTATCAGAGTTTTTCTTCAACTGCTCGCTCCAACTCTTCGTAAGGCATTTTCACTGATGATTCTCTCCGTTCATTTTCTCTTCTTTATATTACTAACGCCATATTTACATGGTTTCCAATATTATTTGTTCTGCAACTTTTAACGTCCATGCTTTACTTTCATGTGGGCAAGGGCCCAGCCACATTGATACACCGGTTCCTGTAAGATCACCGAAGTTAAGCAATGTTGGGCCCGTAATGGGTTGGATTGATGACCTTCCTTCACCTTCACCATACCTTCACCGTGGACTTCTTGTCTCCTGTCTGCATGTGGCAGATAGACAAGGGGTTTGCACAATGGATCAAGAAGATCTACGTGCCCGGGTTCCTGTCGAAGGCCCCCCCTACAAACAATCTTTCTATCTACTTTCATGTAATCTATGTGCATGTTTTCTATAGACTGCTTGCTTTTTTGCTTGATTTACAAATCTATTACAGCTATAGTTATTACTACTCACAAACGTGATCGTTGCGAAAGGAGGATGAGCGTAGACTGGAGTTTAAAAAAATAAATGTGGGAAGAAGGGAGGAAAGAGTAAGCTGGGAGGAGAGGGCAAAAAGAAAGAGGACGATTTAGATATGGTAAAAGAGGAAAGGAAGCTGAGAAGAAAATATTAGGAGGATGCTACAAATAGTGGCTGTGAGACGCATTGAGGGTCGGTCGGTCAGTTTCGTGGGAGACGACCGACAGTTTAGATCATCTGCGCCATGAAGGATGGGTGGGCTGGAAAGGATTTAATGGGGAGTTGGGGGGAAGAGTGGAGGAAAACCTGTCGGCGGCAACAGCCCACTCACAACAAAAGGCGCCATGGAGACCACAAATAAACGTCCCATCCGACAGACGGAGTGCTCTACTCGAAGTTCTCTCAATACAGCATCCAAGCAGGGATCGGGATTCCACTGAAAAATCACCACCAATGTACTGACGGGGAACACGATGGAGAGGTTGATGGAGGATGAATTTTGGGAAAGAGAGGGAGAAAAGAGTGAGAACATGGGGCGGAATGAATGGAGGCGAAAGATGACAAGAATTAAAAAGGGGTTTAATGCACGGAAAGTGTACTACTTATTCATTAATTAAGGGCATGTTGAAGAGTGAGATAGAGAGAAGAATGCTGACTAAGTGTGTCAAAGAGAATTTGGTCGAATGAAACGTAAAAGGAAGCAAAGATCGGCCATGGGAAAAGGTAGCGATTAATCTAGCGAAAAGACTATACCACTTAAAATATGGAAAGAAGAGTAATAAGATAAGTAAACGACGGAAAAAATGAAAAGACCTTTTTTTAAGGGTTCCTTACTCTAGACGACGAAGGGAGGGACCTTCCACTTCCTCACGTCTCCAACTCCTCCGTCTCTCGTATGTCTTGGTCTTTTTAAAAGGACTCAGTAAGCAGTTCAGATGAGGTGGTAGGAAAAGGACTTGGGGAGCCCAATCGGAAGAGACTTAAGTGTATAATCTTTTCCAAAGAGAGAGACTTGTCTCTCACTCCGCTCAGCTCTTTATTTTTTTTCCACTCCCAACAGTTCTACCACCCTGAAACACCTAAAGGTCCCTTCCCCGCCTACTTTCTTTCCCTTCATCCCTTACTACTCGTGGTTTGCACCCCTTTCTCCACCTCCAACTTGGCTACCCACCTCACTCTTTAATGGAACAACTCCATTAGCGCCCTTCCAACCCACCCTTCCCTAAATACGCCAAACAAGTCGGCGGGCACGGGAAGGAAGGACAAGGGGGGGTCCTTTTAATTCCACCCTCACGCACCCCTCTTCAACCCCGCACCCTCTCAACTTCTCCTTCCCCTTATCCTGCCCCCTCTCCCAACCCCTTCCGAAAGCAGAAAGCTGGCTCCGACGCTTACGCATATCATCCGATTTCAAAGTCGAAAAATAGTTTAGAGGCGTGCGTTGGTATGAGTGTGTGGGAGAACGGTGAGCTGTGAGCATCCAGGACATATCGAGAACGTGAACGAGAGTGTTCTATTGTGAACGCTCGCTTCGATTGAAACGCCAAAGGAACACGGAATAAAATGATATTGCAGCATTAATAATAAATTACCTTGGATTTTTGTTTAAGTTGGAACAGTAATTATTAATTGTTTACAAACTTTTTACACAATCCAGTCTACTTCTCATCCCTTTCACCTGAGGTACAACCAGAGTTGTCTTATTTGGTCGGCAGGCCTTCTTCAAACCAACTTAAAATGAACCGGGCATTCTACTTTGCTACGGACTGGAACGCACTGATTGGACGAAAGATGCAATCATTTATTTATTTATTTAATCAACCTGAATACAGCCTCGAGGACTATTTTACATCAGGCGTTGTAACAGTGACAAAGGACAACACACAAAACCATATCCTGGAAGGAGAAAAATCCTCCCCAGTCGGGACTCGAACCCGCGACCTTTGGGTTGGCAGGCGAGGACGTTACCCCGCCACCACCGAATCGAGCCAACTATCATGCGATTTTGGAAGCCGTCACTTTATGCCCAAAGGGGAATGGTCGAAGGCTCGAGAGATTTGCCCCATCCCATAGAGCACAAAATCCACACCGAATTTTTCATGTCCTTCTCCTTGTTGGTAATAAACAATCACGAGCACGAAAACGTATACATAAACTGAATTCCTACAATCACGAGGAAAATAATGAACATAAGGAATTCCTTCTCCCTCTTCATCCATTTTATTTAAAAAGCTATGCTGATTTTTCCAATTAAACTCCATGACAACGAATCATCACACTCGATGAAAGCTATGAATGAATACGACGATTATACGATAGAGAGATCCTATACAAGAGTAATTAAAAAACGACAATGACCAAATAAAAAGCGGTCCACCAAAGGAGTCACTTCATTGGGACAACAAGTAGTCGAAAAAAGGTTTGAGTGATGATATATTGAAGGGGTGGAATAGAGAAGAGAATGTTAGGCAGGCATTTGAGATGGAGGAAAAAAAATAGTGGTAACTTTGGACGGTGTGCATGGAGGCAAGACGTATGCAGAGCAGAAAAAAGACATCGCGTCAGAAAGTTAGGTGTCCTCCGTTACAAAAGGTAAGCAGATGTACTTTTATCTATACCATACGGAGATTCCTCTGTGGCTGTGTCCAAACGAATACCGAATTACACCTTTCCTCCCGTACTGTTAAAAAAAACATTGCTTTCATTGATGACAGTCCTAGGCCATTAGGAACATATATCAAGATACAAAATAAGGAGATTATTCCACGAATATATTTTAATGAACACTTTTTCCGGCCATATCAGCCAACTGCAGCGCCATTTCTACCGAACTAACGCATTTTGACTTCAGTTCCAGTAGTTATGTCCTAATATATTTTTAAAAACCAAGATGTATTGGTGCATACATTTAATTACCATTCAATCCCTATGAATTATCATTAAAATCAAAGTGCGCCACAGATTACAGTCGATTCTTAAACATGCACATCATTTTCATTTGCGGAATTAAATTGTTTTTAATAATAAGCAATGAAGATACTTTTTAACTTCCACAGTTTATTTAATACAGAACGACCGGTTTCGGCTAGGGATTGGAAATTTAAATCCAGAATCGATTTTCGATTAATAGACTTTCGATTTTGGTTTTTAAAATCGATTTTCTAAAAATTTGATTTTTTGCCCAAAATAATCGAAAAATCGAAATCGAAATCGATATTTTAAAATAGTAAAGTAATTGCCTGCTGAAATACGGATGTGCTGTTGTAACAAAATGGTAACCGATTAGTTAAATTTATTAATACAATATATTATTTTAAAGATATTAATAAGATATACAGGAAAGTAATAATCCATAAAAGATACTTATAAACACATAGGTAATATAGCAAGCAAATTACAATAGTTTAGTAGCAATAAGAATTGTATATTGAAAAGTGGAGATACCACAAAATGAAAAACAGAATTTTATTTATTTCTTGTTTGCAAAACCGTGGAACCAGTGTTCCTCAGGGATGGACCTTAAGAAAACTTAAGATATTTAAATGCTCTCCGAATAATGGATTTTGCAACCGAGTTGCAATTAATCCGGCGTGAGAAAATAGTCGCTCATACAGCTAGTCGGTAGAGGCAACTATAGATAAAATGCTGCTGGTTACTTTGTATACCTACGTGGGGATATTCTCCCTTAATCTCCTTCCAGGCTTGTAGTGGATTGGGGTTGGTCTCGACTGGAGGGCGGTTTACGAACTAGCGCAGCTCGATTGGCAAAATTCAAACGCTGTAGCAAGCTAAAAATCGAAAATCGATCGGCCAGAATCGATTTTGATCGGTTTTTCAAAACAAAAAGTCGACTTCGATTAAATCGAAAATCGGAGTGTGATAATCGATTTTCGATTAAAATCGAAATCGATTTTCCAATCCCTAGTTTCGGCTGTCAAGCCATCTTCAGGTACACATACACAGAATGTACCTGAATATGGCTTGACAGGCGAAACCGGTCGTTCTGTATTAAATAAACAGTGGAAGTTACAAAGTCTCTTCATTGCTAATATGGAGCCCTTCCACCACGTCATAGCTTCCAATTTCGATTTAATTTGTTTTTAATAATTTATATTGGTAAAGGGGAATGATATTCGAAGATATGAATGATATGAGAGGAAACACCCTGATACCAGGGTGATTATAGGCTAGAATCTCCAAGGACAAACAACTTTTTTGGAAGGATACCAGTGGCGTTGGTGATGTAGCGACGGTTTTAAAAGGGCGCGCTTAGAATGCGTGTACGGAAGAGGAAGTTAAGGAGAAAGAAAAAGTCCCCCCTTTTCCCAGGCCACACTCCGACCGATAGAATAAGAATGCGGAGCGATATTTCTAGAACGCAAGCAGACGTCTTCATTCCATCGCACACTCTGTTCACCCTTCCCCGGGACGGGGGAATAAAAACACAATCGCCCGGGAGTCGTTACGCAGCGCGATAAAACGCAAATGTTCGTAATGGATGGTGGTGGTGCGGGTGGATAAGAGCGAGAAGAAGCCGAGGAGAAGAGAAAAGTCACGCCAAAATGTTTAAATGGGACTTTTTCGGAAGAAGAAAAATACAGCAATTTACGCGCCCGGAATCAACGCTCATATTTCTGCGAAGCTCATGAAACGTAACTTCTTCCCAGTACTACGTCTCCTCGCGGCGAAAATGAGGTAAAGAAAGTCGTATGCAGCAAAAAGATCATTTCACACTCCTACACTCTACATGTATATCACAGTCTTACATGCGAATCACCACACCCATTCATTCACTTCTCATATCATCTCGTGGACATTAATGACTTCACGGCAGAAATAAAGAGGTGATTAAAAATCTTATTTCTGCAATGAATTTGAGAAGTAACCATTATTTTTCACGCTAAATATTAGCCAATTATGTCACAATCTTGAGTATCCAATGACGATAGTTAATCCTTGTATCTGTACATAATCTGCAACCATAGCAAAAAATATGCAAGCATTCACGAAATCCACACAGCGTTCTGAATTTGAAAGGCAATTTATTTTCCTATATCTGAAGGTGTAAATATTGTAATTGGTGCTGAATGCCTCTCATAAGGGCATTTCCCGTAAATTGCTCCATAACGAGGCGTTACAGATTATTCCCCAAATATATTGATACCACGGACGACCGTGCCACAGTTTCACAGTTGTTTCAAGAAAGAAGACGTAGCCACCGGCGTGTTATGATGTAGCTTCGTTTATAACCGTTACTCGAAAAAAAATGACGCAGGTGATTCAGGATTCCTATCAGTAACAGACTGAATTTGTAAGAATACATTTTGTTAGCAAATTACTTGTGAATATCTTAAGCATTTCGAACAACAATAGGTAATATATGCTTTTGAGCGCACGTAAAAAAGCTACGATAGAAGTGAGCTGAAAATGTATCTCTGCAAACTCTATACGCAAAAAGGATAAATGTCCAGAAGAAGTTGAAATGGCGAAGACTGAGGTATGAAAAATCCCCGCGCCATTATCCAAGACGAACTCATATGTGTTTCACACGTTTTTGGATATGGGATTCCCGTTCCTTCATCATACCGCACTTTAAACATAAAATCCCCGTTGTTTTTATTTATTCGCGACAAAGAAGAACGCCCACAGATGTTCACTTCACCCCACCAGAGGGGATGCCGGCAATGAATCCCGCCTCGCCCACGAGCGACGAGACCAAAGGAAGAGTGAGAAACACTCTTGTGGGGGATCTTCACATGGGGGGAGGGGGGCGAGAAAGCTTTATCCGCCCTCCTCGTGATACGCCCACATCGCTTCGTTTTACACTCTTCCATTACCTCGGCACACGAAGTGGGCGAACCACGGAGTAGTTAGGCCAATCCCCGGAGAATTATAAGGGGTGACAGGCGGGTGAGGTGAATAGACGCGGATATTACAAGATAGGCGATTGCCATGACGTACAACGAGAGATATCTGTGTGGTACAGGGGACAAAATTCACTCCTCTTCATCCCTTAGGAGCTATGAAAATTCTCTAAGATATCGGCTAAGCGAATTAATTTTAATCTATCAGGCTTACAAATGTGAAGAACTTCTACAAAGTTCTTCACATTCTTAAGCCTGATAGATTTCGTAGAAGTTCTTCACATTCATAATTTCAATCAAAACACCTGTACTTTTCTATACGTTTTTCTAAATTGTACAACGCGTTCCGCGGAATTAATGATGAAGCCATGAGTCGACGAAACGTGTTTTACAAGAAATAAAAAATGTAGAGGAGTACATACAAGCGTTTTGGATTTCAATTATGAAATCCAAAGCGACTGGTTATGCTTTACAAGCATAGTATAATACCCATTAAACATAGGTTTGAGTTTACTTACGAAATATATATGGTAAATCTAAGTGCTCCACTGCACCCGAAAAAATAATGTGTTTCCGCTAATTTGTACACATATATACCTACTCATTCAGATTCCGTTATGATACAGTATAGCAAGAAAAAGAGAAAAATGCACAGTATCCACACAAATCCGACACATTAAATACACCAGAGGATTGATTAGCAAAAGATGCATTTGCAACCATTCCTGAGTAAGACAGGGAAAAGAAATTCAGAAAAAAGCACGAAAAAAGGTAGCCTAGGACGCAAACGAGTTTCAACTACATACTTGTCTTTAAACGATCATATTTAACGGCCTTTGAGAGCAGTGAAAATTTTGAAACACATCTTCTTGGTTACAATTTCTTTTAACTTACAAAACGACGTCATTTTTCTAGTTAGACATTTGGATAACGAATGCAGGCGTTGGAAATAAATGGCTATATGGAAAAACCAATGAGTACCACAGGACAATATATACTACTGGTTGTTTTTGAGTTAGAATAAATTATTTTAAATTAAAATATAACAAGATATTACCTATATTAAATTTTCATGAGTAAAATCAATAAGATATCGACATTTTTAACTCGAAGAATATTAAGGTATTTTTAACGGATGCAATAGTGGCACTTCAGGCCGACACCACCCGTTTGATGGTACTGAATTTATGCCTGTAGTTTGAAAGAAAACATTTTGGAAGGTGAGATATTAACCTGGTGTACTACAACAATTTAGAACAGGAAGATTCTCCAAAAACTACTGAGAAAATTGATACGAAAAACAGCTAACTCATCGCTATTGAAAATTTACTTACGGTACTAGAAGTACAAGAGTTGAGGGGAGACAAATATAAAATCCACTTCGACTTGTAGATCAACGCCCCTCGCGTGAGCCGCGAGGATAAAGCGAAAAAAAATCAGAATATTCATGAGATTCGTGCGTTTCGTCGGTCGAGCGTTGTCCCACGCCCCTAAGGACCCACGACTCAGCCCACCACTGAGCGCCCGGCTGTGGGACGCCGCTCAAACACGCTGTGCACACGGAACAGCGCCTGGCGGATGATGAGCACCACAAGCGGTGCGTGCTCCGTCGCCGAGCGTGGAGATGAAACAGCAATTGGGGAGGAAATTAAAATACGCGACATGGGGAAGATATAAAGACGACGAGTAAGGGGAGAGGCGAATAGATCGAGGATGGATAATCAAAACGCGAAAGACTCTATTTGCGCCGGTTAGAATGGGTCTATGTAGTACCGTTTTCAAGAGCAGTAGGTACGGAATGTGTACTTCGGCTCCCTGGTCAGCTAAGAATCGGACGATCTTCTGCACCATGTAATGTAGGATCTAAGGCATAACAGATTTTAAAGTAACAGGCGAAAGTTTGTGGAAAATTGTCACAGATTGCATTGTAACAGAAAACACTTTGTAAATATTCCCACACCAATTTTTATTTTACCGACCTAGGTTACGGCAAACATTGCCATTATCAAGGTATGGCAATAATGGAAATGGCCTTGATAATGGCAATGTTTGCCAAAACCTAGGTCGGTAGAATAAAAATTGGCGTGGAAATATTTACAAAGTGTTTTCTGTTACAATGCAATCTAAGGCATAAGTTATCCGTAATACAAAGGGATTTATCAGTAATCAAAGTTACGTAATTTACGCACTTTGTTTCAATTTCGACGGGGAATTGCTTCATTGCAAAGATTCAGCAACTGAAATCACCCCTTATGATGTCAAATTTAACCAAACTAACCTTATTAAAATTAAAACAAACAGTCTAAGTTGCAAACATTTCACAAAGATCTTCATTTAACTCGGTATTTTCCCCAATAATACTTTATTCAGGCGCAAAGAGCTTCACAGCTTAGATGTGGAAGTTGAGCTCATACGAAATGCAACAGAAAATTACTCGCATTTTTTTAAACATTCCCACAGGGTTCCGTCCTAAAGAATTCCAGCCATATGGTTTCATATGACAGTTCTTTTCTATCATCTGCCCCGTTTACACAAGACACTCCCTTCTTCTATAGCCTCCAATAACTCTCAATATGCTCTCCATCCATTTATCTGTGGCATTCAAACCTGCACGCCAGGTTCCTTCCCCAACCGTGTCTAACACTTCTTTGCTTGTCGTGCTCACCACCTACTATATATTTTTTCTTTTCTTCCACAGAGCATCCTTAGATGCCCTCAACGTTCCAGTGAATGAGCTGACTAGAGATTTTATATCACGACCCTGAAGAAAGCTTGAGAACGAGGAAAAGTGGAGTGAATAGAATACTCGAGCATGCTCGAACAAGGTATTTTTTACTTTCTTTTCTCCTATACGAGGGAAGGCTTTGAATGGGAGGGAAGGTTAACATTGTCACCTGCCCATTCTGATCACGTACCACCGTCTTCTGGGAGGGATGAAAATGAGTACCATAAATAACCCCCCAACGAAAGTCTATTTCCCTTCTGCTAATCCTCAAACTTATCGATCTTCCGGCGAAAGACAAAAGACTCCCACATAGCCGCATAGCATAAATTGTTGCGAAAACGAAATAAAAAAGAAATAATCCTATATCCGCGAGCTGAAGATGGAACACTTTCACTAATTACACGCCCGACTCCTCCACGTCGGACAATTCACGCGCAAAAGTTGCGGCGTTCGCAGCGGCGGGAAATTAAATCATAAAAAAACAACAACAGTGAAATCAACACCGATTGAGACGTCGCGACTCCTCGCGAGCAATTTTCATATTGTCGCGGAATTGAAAAGTTTGCGGGAGCGCTTCCGGAAGTGGGAGGTTGGCAAGAACATTGCGCGAACTTATTCTTTATTTCTACTCTTTCAATCCAACCGCACCGTCGACTTTAGCCGTAAAAAATAATGCGCATGAGAGCGCTAAGAAAGAGTAGAGAAGAAGAATGGCTTGCGGCAATTTAAAACTCGCGCGCCTTTCCACTTGGCGGCTTCCAAGGGTTTATTCCCATCTCGCCTCACTTTACTATCGCCCTCTCATTCCAGGCCTCCCCTCTTGCACGCGAGCAAAATATACTACACATAAAAGTCTAATGTTTCACGTGAATAAGTAGTGAGAGGATGGTGGAAGAAGGAGAGGAAGAATACACGAGTGGGTATAAGGGGGAATGAGAGGGAGAGAGAGAAGAGAGAGAGAGAGGAAGTGGTTTTGCTGAAACGAAGGGATGAAGCGATAAAGAAAGCGAGGTAGGGACGGGGAAAAAAAAACATGGAGGAAAACTTGAGCGGGGAGAATAGAGCTTTTAATTTATTTTTTGGAGCAAACACTTATGCTAAGGGTTGGATCAACCCTTTTCGTGACTGCAAGCGTGCATCAGTTCCCCAGAATACATTGACTGCTTAATAACTTCACTCCAGTGCTTCATCTGTTATAATCTTTCTCTGCACTCGCGATAAATATCTTACTTGTTACCGGTAATTTTTTTGAGGCTTTCGCGCGATAAAGGGTTAAGTCAATGGGGTTCGTAAGGTACCTCACCTATTCAGTACATGCAGCTGGAGATTTTACACTTTTAATTTTCAGGTAATTTATCTGGCATAATTTAGGAATAATATTTTATTTGCGAGGACGTAGGATACCATGGATAAATAAAAAGTATATAACCATACATTGAAAAAAGAATATGAATACTTTCCCTAAGTGCTTTATTGGCACGAAATTTAAGCATATTTATATCATCACTATTCCTAAAGCAAGGTTTGCAATTCAAAAAATATCCTTCTAATAAAGCTTTAACAGATAATTTAATTATCCATGCCCCAATAATTTATTCATTCAAGTATTCTACCAGCTGATTGGTAGGTTCTTGGACAGTCCCCATTCTGCATCCCAACCTCATAGACATTGTCTCGCTTTCCCTCCTATGGATATCCCGACATTAGATCCCTCTTCAATTCTTCATATCTTCTACCTCCTCTTATTTCGTCCAGAATTCCTATCCTCCTCCTTCCTCTTCCACGCTTCCCCTTTGTTCTCCCCTCTATCACTCTCTTCAACATGCCCTCTCCTCTCAATACCTCCTCCATCCATCTCTTCTGCCTTCTCCGCACCTCTGCCACAAGCTTCCTCTCCTCTCCAACCATATCAAATACCTCCTCGTTCATATTCCTCGGAACCCAGCTCACCTTAAGATTATTAAAAAAATAATACGGAGGAGTTACTCAGAAAACACGCAATTATACTTTTTCCCTGATGATTCTCGCTAAGTCAAGCTCAACGTGAATAACTAGGGCGATTTAAAGAAGAGACGAAGGATTAATGAAAAGAAGAGACAAAAGGATGGAAGCCGCGACGAATAAAATGAAGCTAGAAAGATAAAGAGGATACAAGAAAGAATGGAGGAGAACTTTAGAAAGAATGATGAATTTTCTCATTTGTTTTTTTTACATCCACAGACACACGCGCTCAAACGCACACGAAAAGGGTTTTCATTAAGGGGTTTTCGTGGAGGAAGGAAGGAGGAAGGAAAGGAGAATACTCATGTGCACGGACGCACGTACATACAAACATCCACCACATATATTTATGATACCTAGCGCGTCTCCTTTCCTTTAATGCGGCCGTAACTTTTATCGGCACGCCCGACGCTAACTCTTCCTCCTCTCCCATGCAGTCCTCCTCCACCGACAACCCCCTCACTCACACACACAAGTCTACCCGTCCTCTTGGACTTGGAAAGCGCCTTGGGAAGACGGAGGCGGACGAGAAGAACGCAATGAAGGGACGACGATTAAGTGTGCGAGGGAAAGATAAAGAAAGGCTGGCCGACGGACACAAATTTTCTTCGACGTGAATGCCTAACAACACGGCGCGGATGCAAGACAACTGTGTATACTAAACATTCCTTAATCACTGGTAAAGAAAAAGAGAAATGTCAGCAAGCCATGTGCCATTAGAAAAATCAACGGGCATCTTGAGGTTAGTTACGCCATCGTACTTTAAAAAGATGGCTGCCAGGTACGGGAAAAGAAACACGTGTCACCGATAGCATACAATGTATGTATCTCGACGTTAAATGAGACATAGTTTGAAAGTAGGTTCATTTGGAAGCGCTTAAGACTTTTTCAAGGGATTAAATAACGGAACAGAATTCATTTAGATTAAAAAAACATTTGAGAGATGAGTTGTGAAATGCAGAAAAATTTGTGCATTTTAGAGGAAATGTCAAAACATCAAAAACAAACAGAAAGTGAATGTAGTGAGAAAGACAGTGAGCGGTTACAGGATGAATAAGCATCAAATTCTAAGTCTAAGAAGCTCTGAATATTATCCACGAAACGATGCAGAGCATTTCGGGAGCAACAGATTCTGAAAGCGACAGCCCAGTTAGGGCCTGCCTCGTGAGTACAAGCAATGGAAGTTGGCTATGAAGAACACCTACGGTAGTGGCGTAGGAACTATGCGCTGTGTTTTTGTCCTTGGTGAAAAGTAAATTTAATACAAAAACGAAAACGACGATCCCATTATATACAGCTACTCAGCGATGGATTTTCTGTTGAACATAAATCCCGCAAGGATTAAGAGCATGCACTAACAGTGCTACGCCCAAAAAATTGATGAAGCAAAGGGATTCAACGTGCTTATCATAAAAAGATGCGGATAGAATAGAGACATCCCATCCCATGCCGAAGGCCCGGGATCGAACTCCGGTGGCGGCGGAGACTTTCCAGATGAACTTCTTAAATGTTATGTGGACCGTACTTCCAGCGCAGTCCTCCAACCGTAAGTTTCCTTTAGGGTCCTCGGCGCCTGTCCTTTACTGTAAACTAACGCTGACGGCAGGATTCTGACGAGCCGTTTTGCCAAAATTGTTACTAATGGGTTCAGTTACCTATAGCCTAAGTTAAGTTAACTAAGCACTAGTACTGCTATATAAATAGAAAAAATATATTTGCACGATGCATGACCGCATAAAGGCTGCATGGGAGTATTAACAAATTCCCGTAACATACTGCTATGAGTCGCAACTACAAAAATAAAATAAAATCATTGATGTATAACTGGCATTTTAAAATTGAGAGAGATTATAAATGATAAATAGGATCAGCAAATATTTTTAAAAATATTGGCCTCGTATTCATTTATTTATCTCGAAATCCGGCCGCATACCTATTAGTTTTTTAACGGAAAGATTTCCAGAGCATTTCGTGAACGTCGACTAAAATTATTCCAATCAGTGAATATCGCTAATGAAGACTTCACATACGAAATGAGCACACTCCAAAAATATTTGATTTAACAGCACTAACCAGAAAGGGAATATTCGTTTATTAGTTGAATTACAAGCACTGGAATCATGCAAGAGATTAAAACGAAATATTATTAAATATTACATCAAGAATAAGGAAAACACCGCGAAAATATATATTCGATGTTTTTGGATGACCAGTCATCAAAAACAGTAAAGATGTTAAAAGCGAGTTTTTAATAAAAAAAAGCAATAGAAATAGATAGAAATCACTTCAAAATTTCAGAAATTATTCGACCCTTCTATATTCATGAAATCAAAAAGCTTACGAAAGCCACGAAAAACATTCTCTTGGACAATAAAAAGACACGGACAAAAAAACCCCTGCTGTTTTCAAACAGCTAAGTAATACCTCCTATGAAATGAATGCCGTCGGAGATTCCTTTTATGTCGCGTAATCTTCTTATAGGATTGTTTACAAGCATGAATATTGCGAGGAATTAAGGAGCAAAAAAAACAAGGCCTTCCCGACAAAATTTTCCTGCCAATGTAAAATCGTCCCCATATTATAATGAATAAGCTTTGTGGCACATTTTAGTGTCACTCCTACAATTTTTAGAAGCTCTTCCCCTAGTTCTGTGCCTTCGGAGACCCATAACACTGCAAAACACTGACCTACATGAAGTTTAATGATGAAAGAGCTCCATGGAGAGCCAAAAAAATGGACGGCTAAAAGGGTACCCCAGGGTTTACACGGGTTACAATGTCACCTGGGCCATGAAAAACGCCGGCGGGGCTAAGTAGTTTTCGTACAGAGGGAGCTGGCAGGTCAAGTTCGGGGCAAAAAATGTTTCGCTTCAAAAAGAATTTGTGAATTTAGAGGCAATCGATGTCTCTCTCCACCATACGCGACACCCAAGGGACGGTCTTAAGGGATACGAAGGACTCGTATCCCTGCCGGAATACGTTTAGATTCCCACAGGGTGCAATATACCAGGTTATGACCTAACCAAGGACGTGCTAATTCGGATTTTTGAGGTTTATGACCGCAGTAATCATATACACGGAGATGGAAAAAACAGATGATTCACGACATTAGGAACTCTCAGTTATTTATGATCTTGTAAATCTAGGTTAACGCATTATCACGAAAATATTCAACACCTCATATCCCACCAGATTATTCGCTGTTGAGATTCTTGTTTATTTCGTTGGATGGCTGAGGAAGAAACATTTTATGTAAGAATTCGGACCGAGACGACAGATATGAGTAAACGAATTGTCTCAGTAAGGACAAGGTAGGCCGATAATTCGACATATAAATAATATCAGCCACTACAGAATTATCAAAATCGTACATGGGAAAGAAGTTCATTATAACTTGAAACATTGCAGCACTATGAAACATTCTGTAAGGTGCATAGTAAAACTAATGGGAGTTCGTTTAAACGGATACTAATGACAATTTGACACGTCATAAAAATATTTGAGTATTCGTGAATTGATTAAACATTACGATTGGCATGTGGTTTAAGGATAAGAGAGGTATACATGCCGCTAAAAAGGTAAAGTTATAACAATTTTCAACCTTATAAACAAAAAAGATTATGTTGGGATGATGCTGAAACATAAGTAATGGAAGAATTACGTTCATCATGGTGGACTAAATAAGTCAGAATGATATTAGACAAATAAAAATCATAAAAAAACTTCGTTAATTCCTCTGGACTAATTGTATTGCCAATCCAAAGTTTCAAAGTATTACTTTATACTCAAGGTAGACGAAAGCAGCAGGCAACTTGGATCCATAGCATTACTGCTACAATGGATTATACAAAAATGTATTATTTTCATCACTAATGCGAGTACTCAACTCCACAGAGTGACACCTTACTGTTTAAAATATATCATGGAATAATAAGTTTTCGATAATTTTAAGGGCCATTCTTCACTTAAATTTTTAGCTTTCCTTGCATCTAACCGTAGAATAATACGTATAACATACGCGAGAGTTGTCTCATATTAAAGAACGCCTACTTTCTTAACATGCCCGGCAGCGCCTGATTAATCTCTTACATTCAACCGTGTACCTAATGCTTACGTGAAGGTTGTATGATTCTAGTTTCTGGAGTTTCCTTCTGTCTCAAGTTCAAGTACCAATTCAGTTTCACCGATACTCTGTATGAATTTCCGTGTCCAAACGGTAAAACGAGACGACCATTGGAGAAAATAACCATCGAAGGATCCACTTTCCGGTCAGGACTCGAAGTGTTTCTCCAATTCTACCCCTGGAATTCCTTTCCTTTATCCCACCGCCCATTTCCTAAGCCGGACGTCTCATAATCCCCCGTGAAAGCTGTTCCTCTCCCTTAATCTCCCTTCCACTCCTTAAATCTTTCCCTCGGACCCTCAATCCCTCCTCCATTCCACATCTCCATTCCCTTGTCACACCCAACCCTATAGGCACCTTAGCTCCCCTACTCCTGAGGCCTTTATTCCCTCACAACTCCCGCCACCCCGAGGGAAACCGTCTCATTTAACAAAAAAAAAACCTGAACCCACGACGACCTCCTGTAACCCCAAGCCTCACTTTTTCTGTTTTTTTTTGGTTGCTAAAAAATTCATATCCCCCATCTTTAAACTTTAACTCTAAATTCTCTCTCTCCTTTCCCATCCGGGGAGTTTTTTTTACTCCCCACCTCTCCCCCAAACCCTTAACTCCCTCGCTTTAGGGGTTCTAAAGCGTTTATTACGTCAACCACCCCCAGGTGGCGATGGGGATAAAGGTGGGGTCAATTTGCGAGCCAGGATAGCTTTCGTTTCGTGTGCTCGGTCGGCATCTCACACATTTGTGTACACGCGGCGTCAACCCAAAGAACGAGAGGGCGATTCCTGAGATGTGGAGCTCTCAGCTTCCTTGAGTTGTGGAATTTTTACTTTAAGAGCGCGAATACCGCAACGCAACCCTTCGCTCAATACAGTCGATCATAGACCCCAGAACATGTATTTTTTGTATTTTACAATGTTATTTCGCGTATTTTACAACATATGTTCTACGGCAGATAGTTGATGAGAAGTTTGAATGGCTTGGCAGTTGAATTTTGGAATTCAGGTACTTTGTAATTTGTGAAAACGGTTTCTACGCTCTTGCGTTACTCTCCAGGGAATAACTTGAGAATAACGCCAAAACATATTCTCCCGTCGGGGTTCGAAAATAAAAGGTGTACAAAGAATACGTACAAAGCCTGTATCTTAAGCAATGCGAAATAAAAGTGAGAGGTAACGGCGTCGTCATGGATAAAAAATAAATTAATAAATCAACCAATCACCATAAGGAATCAGTTGTGTCCAGTTCTCAACTTCGTTTGCCTTCTCAGAAAAGGATTCAATCCTTTTCCCTTTATTTATAATAATTTTTCCCTTAACTTCTATAATATATCCCTTTTTAACAAATGTGATTTAAGTCGCCTTCTCTGTACATTCCCACACATATTAATAGGAGGGACAATGCGTGTAACTTAATGAAATATTCAGGGTATCAAGTGCATACGTAACAATTTACAGCTCTAGCAAGCAATTGATACAGAATCGGGCAACCAATACGTGGGTTTAGCAAGAATTCGACAAAAAGATGACATGCAGTATAATATGTGACAAAAAAGTATTTTGAATTTTTTTGAATGAACGAATCCGTCCGACATAAGGATAGAGAAATTTATCCCATTTTCGGTTACAGCTGAACTCTAAGGCAGCCTATGGAGTATAACGTAAAAAAATATCGAGGGGAAAAATAACAGTTATGTAAGGAGTATTATAAAAGCATTAGAAAACATTTCCAAGTAATCGGTGACGATAACTCAGTCTGCAATAGTATAAACTGTAGCACCATTCCGTGGTTTATTGGCAAGGGATGCAGTCGTAGGTAAGAGACTGAGAACAAACAAATAAGACAAAATTAATAATTCAGAACCAAAGCTTCAACATGTTCACTCTAAAAGAGTAACTTGTTAAATTCAGAAAAATGAGCGAGTTTAACATTGAATGAAGTATATGAATTGAACTCCATGAGCTAATCTCGAATAAATCCAACAGGACACTCCTAATCACATTTCGGGAGAGGATATCACCGAGATAAAGTTAACTGTTATGAATGCCCCAACAATGAATGCAGCAAAATACAGCCGCGGGATTGATTAACTTCAATATATTAGCTAAAGCTTATTATGTGATAAAATTATTGAAAGCTTTTCTGGCAATAGATAGATAAAAAGGTTAGATAACATACGTTCGCTGGTCACGACAGCTCCTTTCTTATTGTAGATCGAATCACTTTTAATGCCGAGCCAAACAAGCAGTTATGGAAAATTACCTGAAAGAAAGAAAAAAACAGTATTAAACATAATTCCAAAGGTGCAAAGTTCAAAACTTACTTTATGAGATAGTAAAATTGACAAGTATGTATCAGTAAAATTCTCTAGGCTTCAAGAAACACGCATCTTTATTTACTATTTATGTTTCCGAGTTTAAAGTAATCACGAGAGCTACGGCATGACTTCTCCCGGTCTTCCTAGTAATTAATTTTTGTCAAAATCAATTCCAGTGCCTTATCAGCAAGTGGACCATAAAAATATATATATGTTAGATCAAGTAAGGACTTTTAGATTTAATAAATTTTGGAGTTGAAGGTTAGTCTAAATAAGTGAATATGCACTTGAAGTCTGGTTTATGACATAAACCGTAGCCATAAACTATCGTAGTTTCAATTATGGTAGGGGTCAACAGAAATAACAGAAGCAAATAGATGATAAAAAGAAGAATAAGAATTTCATTACTTACTGAATTAGCTCTAAAGAGAGAAAAGAAGGCGGTGAAGGCCTTTCATATCGGTGAAGCCCCCTTGAAAAAGTTCAATAATTACATTGAAAAACAAAAGCAACGTGTATTGGTGATGTTTGAATTAATTTGGCAATCAATTCTTTCTAAACCTGGTTTCGCTATTAAAATGAAAATATTGGAGAAAATGGTGAACTATTTAAATGAAAATGTGGATGCCAGCCCCAAATTGATGCAATCGACATTCTTGACAATTAAGCGTAAGCCTTCGGTCTTTCATTTTCTTTATTCTAAGATCTAACCTGCATGGTGACCTGGTAAATGCTTTTGTATTTCTATTTCTTAAGAATGTAATAATCGTACCAAAATTCCGATGATCATTTATACCGTCAACCACTTCATATCAATTCCTTTACCCAATTCCTTTCTTCAAATTACCCGAAGACCACAACGCATATTCTCGTCCTTTGTTCCACGCCCAGGCTCGAAAAAGGTGTTGAATGGCGAATCAAAATGGAAAGATTTAAATTCATTAATAGGAGAGAAGAGTGTTGAGGATGTTTTTTCAGAGAGGGAATGATATACTTTATACTTATGTAATGTATACTCACATATCCATCACGCTGTTATCTTTCGGAGTAGGCATTGTCAAAAGAGTTATTCTCTCGGCGTTAGACCGAGAAAAATGGCTTCAATTTAAACAATTTCCTCCGTACTGCCTTATCTTTTCAAACCTCCTTTGCTTCTGCCACATTCATGCTCTGCTTCATACTTGGTTGACCTCTCTCACTAGATAACTCTCTCTCACAGGATACACTCTCCTATTCTTAAGACTTCAAATATTCCTCCTCTTAATTAAGAGTCTCTTCCACCCACGACTTTCTCGCTCTTACCCCTCTCCTCCTCTCTTCAATCCACCATCATATTAATCTGTTTCGTTCTTCGACTCTCCTCCGTTCCCTCAACATGGCCAAACCAACGAAGCAAAATCCTTCAAAAAAATGCGTCCATTGCTACTCCAGTTCCCACATTCTCTCATGACCCACTTAGTCCTAAAACTATCCATCCTGCTTCTTCCGCAAACACTTCTCAGGTAATCCATTCCATATATGGATTCAAACTTGGAACTACCTACCTAATTCAATTAAAGATTCCTCATCGCTACCCCAATTCAAAAATACATTATATTCTTACCTAACTTGCCCCACATAAGCTGTTTTTATTAATTTAAATGCTTTAATCACGTATGGGTTGTACTATTTTGGTTTATTTTTCCATTGCTATTTATTTCAAATTATTGTACCAAAACATTTAATCCTGTTTATATATAATTCATTGTGTGAACTTTCTTCGTATCCCATATTGTGTTTTGTTCATGATGTTTATTCCATTCATTTGGCATGTTGTTTTTTGTCTTGTTTTTCATTAAATTGTAATACTTTTCTTCTTAAATTGATGCTTTGAACACTAAATTTAAATGTATTTTTGAGCTCGAATGTGATACATGAAAATTGTTCAGATCGGATGTAAATCTGTGAACAATAAACTATATTATTATTATTATGTGCACACCAAGGTTTCTCTTCCATACGGTAATGTTGGGCGGAATGGTATTTTGAGAATTAGCTTTGCGTAGAAATAAAGAATGAACCATCGTCATTCTCAATCAAAAGCATACATAAAGCATCCCATAGATAAGAAGAGGAGGAGGTCGATGAAGGGAAGAAAAGGAGGAGAATGAAAACCGCAACGCGTGAATCCTTGCAAGCAGACGCGATGATGATGATGATGATGAAAGGGAAACTTGAAGAATACGGAGCAATAAACTAAGAGCGCCGCGGGAGATTCTTCCTCTCAGACGGAGCGACATCACAATAACGAAGACGGAAATGAGAAAGAGAGAGAGAGAGAGCAACAGAGTAAGAGATAGCTTGCTATGCTACTACTTAGGGCATGTGCTCCCTACTCCGTGCCTTCAATCTTTCGTTGCTCGACGAATAAAAAATTTCGTTTTCGTTATATAAGTAAAGTTCACAGGGTAGTTGTTTGTAGGAGCGACTAGTAGGTAACTGAGGTAATTAGAGTGACCAACGCATAAACCGCCTACATTTATAAAAAAAACTTGCCCCTGGCGGCAGCTAGAGCTAAAAACACAATACCTAGGCAAAAACGAATCGTATAAGAAAATTGAATGAAATAATTAAGATCTACATTATTTTATGCGTTCTATGATATAAATTTCCGTTCAATATCTTGAGTGCAAGTACATGGGGTAAAAACAACCCCAAAAATTTTTTATTTAAAAAATCCTTTCTTAGTGCGCCTATACTCTACGGTACGGATACATCCTCAAAATTTCGCAGTTCTATCATCAGTAGTTTGGGCTGTGCGTTGATGAATCAGTCAGTCAGTCAGTCAGTCAGTCAGAACTTCTTCTTATATATATATATTAAATATATGTAAAAATAACCATTTTTCTTGTGGATTCTTCATATAACATACTCAATAACATAAATTATAAGTACAGAGCCCATACTAAATTTGTAATTAATCATTAAAGAGAATGTCTTGTTTTTGAAACTTAGGCCAAATACGAGATTCCTTGGTGAGCACAGGCAACACGCGCAAAACGAGGTGGAATAACATCATCCTGGAGGCAACATGAATTACTTCGTTAAGGCGTTGCGAAAGATTCAAGACTCGAATCACTGGAGTGCACTCGGGGAAGAGGATGTGACTGAAGTCGACGTGGAATTCGAAGGACACCGGAAGAACATAATACTAAATTATGCTGCCTCCTCCCTCTGAAGGGGTTTTTCCTCTCCATTCCCATGCCATTGGCGAAGACATAAATAGAGTAATATAAAATCTGGGACAAAAAGGAGACTGGAAAAAATATCTCAGTTATTCTTCGGCCGACTCGCATTATCTCGGCCCATTCGCGAACGACGGCTCTTGAGCAGGAGAAGACGGTTTAAAGTGGGTTTGACTGCGAAAGGGTGGAGCTCTCCAAGAGTTTTTGACCATCCAAAGATTTTTCCAGCAGCTCCCTCTTTCTTTCATTCCATTTTCGTCCTTCTCTTTTATATTTTTTTTCTCGAAAAGAAAAACAGAACGTTGCGGAGACTCGCGCCGACTGCTTAATTTACGGCGGCCGTATTTCAAGTCCCCGCAAGTTCATTCACTCTCCGGTCGGCGTCCCATGGCGCTGTGAGAGGACAAACAATGGATTTGGACCGTGTTTGCGGTTCCGCGTATCCGTCAGACTGTTACTGAGTTCTCTTCCGAGAGCACCCCGATTTTTCCCTGGAGGTACCTCTCGATTAAGGCAGGGTGGATTGTTTTCGGAGATGATTTTTACATTATTCAGGATTAAATCTCTGGATGAAACTAAGGGAGTCTCTCCTCAGAGTGAAAACTATCCAGAGGGAGTGTGGTTAATTTCGGGTGGCACGAGAGATGCTTAATACACCAGGCGATATTGAAAAAAAAACTCTAGGAGATGACTTGGAGGGAATAATAACGGCCATTAAATCATTTATGAATCACATGTCTCATGAAGAAATTATGATTCTGCTGTGTAATATCAACTGATAGTTTTATTCTGTATTTGATCACTTTTAGAACTAATGTAAATTGATATGCGAGGTGATAAATGGCCTTAGACGTCGATGCACCCTATTTTTTTAAAATCCTACCTACCTACGAAGAGTGTAGCTACAAACAAAGGGATCAAATATTGGCATCCGCCAATTTAAATGTAAACCCCATCGCTCTTATAAACTCAATGGGTTCAGTTGTCTCTACGTGGAAGTTTAATATATTCAAGTCAATGAACGAGACATAGCACATTTTTATTGCAGTGGAAGAGTAATTAGTGTATTTAAGATATAAGGCCTATTAGACATGACTTTAATTGATAAAGGCTGGTTTTTGAGAGTTTGGTCAAGTAGACGCCGCGCCGTTGCCAACGTTATTCTAGACCAAACCCTAAAAAACCTGCCTTTTTCAATGGATTTTACTGTGGTCGAAAACTTCGATGACATGATTTTAATGGCATGTAAATTTCCGCGTTTGCAAATAAATTAAGAAAACATTAAATAAATAATAATACTGCCTCTCCGCGAAATCGCTGAAGTATAAGGGAGGAAGGTTTTTAAAGGATAAAAGTTCACGGTGTAAAGAAAAAAGCTAAACAAAACGTTAGGAAATAGGCATTCATTCTAATTACTTTGGCGTTCTTTAGAATGATTTCTCTAAAGGTATATAATAGTACACACAAAGCCGATGATATATTGACGCATGTCGACTAAAATTTCCTCATTTATTCTTTATTTTACACCATATTAACTTTTACGTCGGTCAAGAGATAATTGGGCCAATATTACTGCCACTCTAGTTTAAGAAATCGCTGGAAAGTTAAGAGTTTTTAAAGAATAAGTATGTTCCATTTAAAGAGAGACAATTTAGGAAAAAACTAGTACTAATAGGTATTCAATCAATTCACTTCGAATTATTCAGAATTAAATCTATAAAGGAAATTCAAATTAACGGTAGATATATCGACGTAATCCGATCAAAATGCCGAACTACATGCCTAAATGCCTGATTTTACTGCAACTCCACAGTCGTAAAGAGTTGATAAAAATAAATTTTTGTAAATATAATTTATTTTCATACATACACATCACATAGGTTTAAAGCAATAAGTTTTAGCGTCTCAAAAAAAGAGGCTATTGGAGGAAAGTACAAAAAAAGCATTCCGTTATTTCATTAATCAGATACGACGCATAATGAAATGAAGAGTTGACATAAAGACTAATGGAAGATGCATCAACGTAATTCCGATCCAAACTTCGAACTCTATACAGCTTGATTTCACGGCATGATAACTTCAGCGGTCGTAAAGAACTTATAAAGCCAATATCCCCAATCTAATTCTAAACACCGCTGTTGTTTCAGAGAATTTCAACGTGCGAGAGTAACTTCAATTGGATGAAAGAGTTGATTTTTTTATGAAAACAACAAAAAATGGGAATTTGATCAGATCCTTTTTTTTATGCTCTCGATGTAAATCTTTCGCAGTTTTAAGGTTTATAATAACGACTGCATTATTTTTATTAATTTATCCATTGCATATACTTGCCAAGAGATCCTTAAAATTTAAAGTAAACCTCAATATCAACCCTACACGTTTTCTTTTCACCATCAGGGGACTATAAACCCCAGAATATATTTGTAATGAGAGCTACTTATAACATAATCATATATCATATAACTTATACGTATCATGAAAACACATAATTTGAAGATTATAAACTTTTGCTCCCTCGCGTAACTACTTAACTACACACATCTATTAGTTCTATCTTAGTGGGCAACGAAAACAGCTATTCTTGGCTGGAGTGATGGGACTTTCAGCTGTTTGCTCGCGGTAAAATATTCAATCGACCTCCATCGAGCAATGGAAGGAAGCTTTCAAGGGGCACAGGCATTAGACTACACCCAAACTGGGTTGAGGGGCGTTGGAAGGACCCCTACCGTCTCACACATAGCAGCCACTTCGGGGGTTCTGGCTCAGCAGTCTGTGGAGAGGTGGAGGAGTGGGAAGTTGGATATAAACAGTGGGCCGAAAACGCACAACTCAGATGGACTATCGTCCACGGGCAAGTGGCGGATGTGCGGGGGTTTAGTAGTTGCTGAGGAAAGGGCCCCCTTTCGGGAGGACGGGGGAACAAAGATAATATTTTGACGAAGAGAGGAACTTGGCGATGCAAATGGACTTGCTTTCGGGTGTCGAGGGGGGAGGGGCTGAGGGGTCGAGGGGAAGGGAAGGGGTGTGGCTTCCCACACCCCGACGGGAACCGACGGAAGAGACATTCGCCGGCTCCATTTCCAACCCTCCAACATCCACTCCAGCTTCCTCCTCTGAAAGAAAAAGCAACCGCTCCAGTCAAGCGGACCGCTGGGCAAATTCAGCCCTCTATTCATGATTACTAACGCAAACGGATGGACAAACACCCAAACCTTTTCCAGCAATGATAAAATACACATCTTGAATGTTTGAGACACCCTTGCATTCAAAATCCGGCTAAGTCGACGTAATTGTTATTTTAAAATAATAGTTCTTTTAATTAATTAAAGTAATCAACCGGTTTTGGTATGTATAGACGGAAAAGAGTGAAAATCCTCTGGATGTTTACGAACGCAGCGCCCTATCTACCAATAATATTTCTTTCTTCATCTCAGAATATGTCATACCCTTCCTCATCCCATCCATTAAACCCATTCTTGATACGTGGTACCCATACTCTCTTATTCCATGTTACGACATTACCACTTCCAAGACTGACATTTATTTAACTCTCTCAACCCCTCTCTTTTGAACGGATTTCATACTACATTCGGCTATGTCACAAAATTTCCAAGTTATTAAGAAATCTTTGTATGATCATCGCCAGCAATAGGTTTGCCTTTTCATAACCGTTTTATAAGAAGTTTCAAGTCTTAAAAACAGACACAACAAGTCGACGAGACGTTCTCAGGTCCCTTCCTCAATTTTAAAATGTAATCGAGAAGGCGTGCACGTGGAAGTAGGCACACTCCGTAAGCTGCGGAAACGTTTTCGCGGTCCACGGAACACGCTTCGTGGTGGGTGGTGGGAGGAACACCCTGCGAGACGCAGCCAGAGATGCAGATTAAGCGCTGCTGCTGCCGCTGAATCAATTCGTTCGCGGGGCGAAACTTTCATCAGTGTTGAAAGCGTGAGAGAGAGAGGTAGAGTGGTGAGGAGAGAAAGAAAAATAAAGGGACGAATGAAGGCCGAAAAGAGAAACGAAGCGTGCAGAATGATAATAACAAAGGAAAGAAGAGACGAGAATGGACGCGGACAGAGAGAAAGAAATGGGGTGTACACAGACATAAAGAGGGATGAAGTACAGGGGTGAGACACGAAAAACCCACAGCCACGAAGATGCAACACAAAAGGATGGTGAGAAGGAGGAGGAAATAAGGGAACCCCAGAAGGAGAAGAGGATGAAACCCCGATATGTATTATTTACCAAGAAGCATTGCATGGCAGCGCGGGGGGGTATGGTGTGTTTCGGGGCATAGGGGAAGGAGGGCATGGACCCGCAATGTTAGTAGTATGTCTTCCGTGAATATAAATGGATGCGGAGGTGCAGGAATGGGAAAGGTTGGGAGATACAGGAGGGAAGTGGACGGTTGTATAGATGGCGAGAACGATGTCGGGGTGGGAAAAGTAAGACATTTCAGAGAGTAAGAATACACTAAGAGGTGGGGGATGGAAATAATGCATGACCTTTTGGAAGAGACAAGAAATTACGTCGTGGATGCGAAACATGCATCTCGCGATGGTAGCGTTTGCTTTTTTTTGATGTTGCGACAAGAATATTTCTGCTTTCCCAGAGACTCGAGGAAATGTATGCACAAAAAAGGGAAACACAAAAGAATACACTCATCTCGGGGTTTAGAGCTATGTGCAGTGTATACAACAGAGTAATATATTTTAACATTTTCTCAACCATACAATATCAGAGTTCAACATCATTGATATCGAATAACTATTAAGTACAAATATACGCGGAGAATTATCAATGAAGGAGTCCTCAGAGTCGTGCTTAGAGAACGATGTTTGATTAAAACTCTGACAAGTACAAGAGGAAAACTTTTTGGACAAATTCTGAGTCATAACGGGCTCCTGGAAACCATAATGGAGAAATAAATCAGTGGGGAAGAATAATCCGCGCGTACCGAGAAGATATAAAATTAAGAAGAAAGTCCAAATAAGGAAGTTCGTGGAAAGAAAAAGCTGTTGGATTTGTAATTCAAAGTATTCCTGATTTTTATAAAAGAAAAAACAGGAGGGTAGCAGCAAATCTATTTTCGCACTTATGGCAGCGGATGATGTTGAGACCGATGAAGGTTTTGGGTGGCCATTTTAACAACGCCAACGCCTTCAAAAATCCATTTCCACGCAAAATTTCTTTATTCATCCCAGCACACTTTCTGACTTCGAGTTCTTGATTTCCCGACTTTCACAATGACACAACATTCTTCCTTCTATCCCGCCCCAATTCCCCACCAACGCCCGCCCTACGCCTTTAAATACTCGCTCCATACACTCCACCCTTCTTCCTTTCTTCCCATTTTCTGAAGCGATTTCGTTTCCTTCCCTACCACTACGAGCATCTCTTTGCTAGCCTTTCTCATCGCCCACCACACCTCCTCCATCAATCTCCAAAACTCGAAGTGCATAATAATTTTCAAAAAAGATTTAAGCGGCAGCATAAAAATAATTATCTTATGTCGTGGGGGTTATGAGTTTCCTTGATATGGGTTAGCGGTCACGATAGTTCATCGAAAAGGAATAGGGTTGCAAGGCATGTGTTTTAAGATTAAAATTATATATCTTGAAATCACATTAGAACAAACAAGTAGGTTTTTGGAAGTTGAAAAGAATATAGAAGAAACATTGTAGTAAATATGAATAATATTACTGAAATTGACAATTTATTGAACGAATAAAATATAAACCTAAAAGGCCTTGTATCCTTATGATAAAGAAGTTGTGTTCGAGGAATTATAACGAAAATAATTTTAATGGCTACAGGTCACAATAAATATGCCTACCTTCTTCAAAACAATAAAAATATTAATTTCGACTACCAGCAATGCATTACGTACCAATACCTTAATTTCATGAGAATGATTCAGTAGTATAATGCCAACCACCGTGCTCAACTACCTCTTAGCCAAAATGCGATACATATATTTATTGGCTATAGTGCTTTCAATTAGACAATCACCTTCATTTCTTGACATCACAGCGAATAAATTAGCATCAATAAATTAAATTCGCAACTTCTATTAAATTATTCTAAAGTCTATTAAATGATTGAGAAAGCATACGAACACCGTTACATTCATGACGCGATATTTGCGTCAAAACCTCAACTTTTTCAATAATTCAAAACTAATAAAAATAAACTTATTTTGTAGATTTTTGCTGCTCATTGTTTATGGTATTCAGGCTTTTGGTTCTGCGATTAATTATTTAGTATTATGCAACAGTTTCGCCGTGCTATGCTGCCGGCTTCGTCGGGCTTTTAAGAACAAAAATGGTCTTAAAAAAAAAACAATTCCAGCTAATGATGACTTTGAGAAGTATAAACTTAATTTCAAAGAAGTCTCTTCCAGGTATAAGGGAGTTTATAACTATTCTCTATTGATATTATTTGGTATTTTTTCTATTTCAATCGCCTCCCTTATGAGCCGCGGAAAGTAACTGCTTTCTTTGTGTAGTACTCTCGCCGTCTCGATGTCAATGGCGTCACCTAAATCGTGATCGAAAAAGACGGACACCTACCATTCCTGGATGTCCTAGTCCAAAGAAAAGATGATAGTACACTTGGACATAGTGAGTACAGAAAGAAGACTCATACCGACCGATATCTTCCAGCATGCTCACACCACCACCCACAACAGAAGGCTTCTGTTATCAAGACCCTGTTTGATCGCGTCAGAAAAGTTTCCGATCTTGATTCCATCACACAAGAAATACACCATTTGAGGAAGGAATGGATTTAGTAACACATTAATTGAAAGAGTGACATCAAAAAAACCTAAAGAGAAGGAGACTCCTAAACCTCCGGTATATGTTATGCTGCCTTACATTGTGGGTACGACCGATCGCATAGGTAGAATAATGAAAAAGTATAACATAATCACACGATATAACACTACCTTCAGAGTACGAGATCATCTACAAGGGACTAAAGATCCATTACCATCCACAATGTATGAGGGTGTATACGAACTTCTCTGCAGTTGCGGAAGATCGTATGTGGGGCAAACCAAGAGAGCAATTGGATGCTGATTAAAAGAACATGAACGTGCAATCCGGAAGAAAGACTGGTATCACTCTGCCGTGGCTGAGCACACTACGTTAGAGGAAGGTCACACCATTGATATCGAGACGGCAAGAGTACTACACAAATAAAGCAGTTACTTTCCGCGGCTCATAAGGGAGGCGATTGAAATAGAAAAAAATACCAAATAATATCAAAAGAGAATAGTTATAACCTCCCTTATACCTGGAAGAGACTTCTTCGAAATTAAGTTTTTATTTCTCAAAATCATCATTAGCTGGAATTGTTTGTTTTTTATTTTTTGAAAAAAGACCATTTTTGTTCTTAAAAGCCCGAAGAAGCCGGTAGCATAGCACGGTGAAACTGTTGCTTAATACTAAATAATTAATCGCAGATACAAAAGCCTGAATACCATAAACTATTAAAAATATTTCACTTTCTCTGAAACACCATATCCCGTGGAAAACGGCTTTTATTTTTCGGCGAAAATATCGGAAAGTTAAGCAGCAGGTGGCTGATATTTTGGTATCAATAGAATAATGATATTTTTTAAATAGTGATGCCAAATTCAATATTGTATGTGCAGTGACATCTCGCTCAAATTTAATGTGAATGATTTTTTTCTAGTTGAATTTAGCATTTGTTTTTATCTCCTTAAAGGGTGAGTTTGCTGCTTCGTATACAGCCTGTTTTTCTCACACACGTGCTGGACAAAGCTTTGAACGTTTTGCACTGAGACTGAACTGTTTTTCCGTTTGGACTTTAAGCGCTAATGACGTGATCACCAGGGATTTAATCGGTCTTTAATCTTCTGAATATTTCAGTCGATATTACTTATTCACAGTATCAGGCATCTCACTGTCTTGGAACAGACAGCCCAGTTTAACTAACAACTTTCTACAACCTTCCAGATTCATTACGCTTTTCATTATGTATACAGAGGTCCACGGGGGCAAAACATTCTCTTTCAGAACGCTCACTAATTAAGAAAGGATAAAAGAAACGCTGGAACAGCCTCTCCGACGACGAACACACAAATGCAATCAAAGATTTAAACAAAACCCAATAGATTTACCTCTAAATTTTGGAAATGACCAACCAAATAAATGGATCGAGGTTACCCGTGACTTTGAGTACGCTCAAACTAATATTACGCTCAGATTTTAATAATTTGAATTTCAATTATATACGCAGGCCAAACTACCTTAAAATAAACGGCGATGGAGAATTTCCCGAGTGAAGTTTTACTTTTTGTCCCGCTTTCGCTCCTTTAAGCTCAAGAGCAGTAGAAGGCAGCTGGGAAAACGTCGTAAACCAGGAAACTCCGGGATTACGCCGAAAAGAAAAAAATTGAGAAAGCAAAAAATCAAGTTTTTCAGCCATTTTCAACTTTTTCTTTTCGTACACTCCGGCTCCAGGGATGAAAAACCCGTAAAAACTCATTATTTTTGCATCCCGGGCAAGGAGTATAATTTTTTTCTGGCGACCCTAGATAGTAAGAATGTCCCCAAATAACCTCTGAATAACTCTTTATTTTTGGTGGGTAGGTACATACATGAGCCTTGCACAATCTCCTTGGGACGCAAAAAATGCACAAAACAACGGCACATGAGATGCGGAGCCAAATGGGAAGAAAATTAAATTCGGGGTTCGTAACGATCATTTAAGTGCTTTAATAGTCCATGCTTCGTCGGGAAGTGGGTACTCGCGATTTTCCATGGTTATTTGAAACTCTTATGCAAGCGCAACCGCAGAAAAGACACTTAAATTTGAACTACGGACTGAATAAGCAACAAAATCCATTTCAAGCCGCGAACTTAGGTTGATGGCCTTAAAGAAATCGTCAAACGGCGGTGGAATGGGTTTTTTCTTCATTAAAAAAAAGTCATTTTCGGGTGATTTATAAGTAAATTCAGCAAGGTAGCGAAGCACCTCTTAGGATATAGTCAACTGCCACAAAATGTATTGTCATATGGTGGTTCAAATATTGCAATACGATCACCAGAATGGGAATAATTTATATGTTCGTTAAATACAAAGGGGTCCAACCCTGGACGAAATATTTGAATTTCGCACAGGGCAGGGAAAATTATATATTATTTAGTCCAATCTGTTAATAGATTATTTATTCAAGACATGGTAGGATATTGGTATCACATAAAAATAGTCAATAGCGTCATAAATGAGCGAAAATAGGTCTTAATACACCTATGTTACACTTAAGTCATTTTTATCACATAAATTAGACACAAATTATGACAGAAGTTAAAAAAAAGACATCCGTTATCGTTGCACGCATTATGCTCGCACGCTCGTGAAACAAATTTCATACTATGCGCGACTAATTCCTCGACCTTCCTACTCCATTGGTTCTTCGGCGACACCCACCCTTCATAGAACTATACAAAGTCCTTGAAAAACTTTGTTTTAAGCACTGATCTGTTTTGACTTCTCCATCAATTTCAGTCCTTCATTCATTGCAGTAGTCTACCGGTTAGAGGTAGGTTGTGATGAAAGTCAGAGAATATCCAACGAACTCTTACACGTGCCGTGCCCTTTCTACCTCTAGTATTTCATTCATCATCTCAGCATAAGTCCTATCTTTCTTCATCCCGTCCATAAAACCGATTCTCTTCCTTCCCCTTCCCCGCTTACCCAACATCCTACCCTCTATCACGGCCTTCAGCAAACCATCGTCCCTCATTACCCCTTCCAGCCACCTACCCTGTCTTCCCCTAATCTCATCTATAAGTTTCCTCTCCTCGCCCACCATGTCAAGCACTTCCTCATTGGTCCTCCTTTCCGTCCAACGCACCTTCTCCATCCTCCTCCACACCCACATCTCGAAAGCCTTCAGCCTATTCTCGTCTTCCTTTCTCAAGGTCCACGTTTCTGCCCCATACAACGCCTCACTCCATATTAAGCTCTTCACTAGCCTCTTTTTTACATCCTTACTTAAGGTCCCCGTCATCAGCTCCCTTCTATTATTGAATGCTTCCTTCGCTAGCGCTATTCTCCTCCTAATGTCTTTGCTACTATGTCCTCTTTCTTCTAGCGTACTACCCAAGTAATTAAATTGTTCTACTTGCTCCAGTTTGTGACTTCTTTAACGCCCAAAAATCTAATATTATTATGTTAATTCACATTCTTTAACAGTTCCCCAACACGTTCAAATACACATATTCCACTCTACTAGGTCCCCTGTTTCCACATTTCTCACCCCAATATTTCCAAACTTCTCCGTTTTCCTATTTCTCCTTTCACGAAACACGCTTCCGTTACCAACTTGTCACAATCTCAAATGCATTGGTGATAGGAGAGGCCCTTTTCAGAAAAGATAACAACAAAACCTTAATCTTTGGTAAGGATTAAAGAGGAGAGAATTCAGTCCTAGGCTTAAAGACAGGCAAAAGCAAACACGCTATATATCAATTGGGTCGTGAAAATAACGCCAAGGAAATATTTTGTTGAGCTCGTATATCTGAAGTCTCCTTTTTCACACGCGATGCGTGGGAAAGAAAACCATGTCAAATAAAGTTGACTCTTCCACTTAATCCTCTCCAATATAAAACCTCTTTAAGTAGGGCAGAAATAATTTAGAAGACCATGATAATAGAATTCCGTGAGATATGAGGTAAGGAGGTCTTAGTTCTCGCGGGAATGAATAATGAATATATTTTTAAACAAAACTGTAATTACGTTCCTTGTTCATTACTTTTAACGTAACCAGCCGAGAGACGACTAGTTAAAAGTGCAACGAAATTAGAAAATAAAGCCTCAGCACACTTCAAGACGAAGTTGGCTGAGGGCAGACCCGAGGGGTTTCATTCCAGACCAAACTAAAACGAGGAATATGAATAATTTCGCGCTCGGAAATTAAGTCGCGGGAGAAACGAAATCGCTGTGGCCTCCCAAGAGCCACTGTCTTCAAGTTCTCGTCGGCTATTAGACCCTCTCTAATCCTCTCAAGGCTTTCGAAAAGAGATCCATCTCTTGAAAAACGAGATGAGTACTTATCTCGGAGCCATTCCTCTCTGCGGCCGGCTGAAAATATGAGAAAAAAGAATAAAAAAAAGATGAGACAATTTTTTCCAGCTATCTTAATTCCCGAATAAAAACCCCGCTATTCCGAATCGTAGTCCTTGTGAGCTTTGATCTAGGTGATCAGTAGGATCGAGATGGTGCATTAATTTTCGGAGGAGGATTTTATTTTGCTGGATAACGTATTAAGGGTTAACGACGGTGCTGAATATGTGGATGACGGGGTGAATAATTGGGGGAGGGAGTAGGCGAATAGGAAATCCCGGCGGTTTAAATGGGAGGTAACGTACCTAGTGTACAAAGGTCCTTTTGCACATCGTTTACTTCAGGGCTAAAAATCGAACTGAATTCAGTAAGCCTACAACCGTGCAGTTTAAAGCGGTGGTTACATTCAGGAGTTGATTCCAATACGAGTCCACTTGGACGTGTATCATACCTATTCCTATACGAGTTCGCCATCGACAGTAGTGGAGGTCGATACTAGGGAGTAGCCGCCGTCCTAGTTGTGGACGAGATTATCAACCAACTGTTCAGTTCGACGAGTCGAAATGGCCAATTTAAAAAGGAGGCCGCCTCAAATATGAAGGATACGGAAATGGTTTGCCAGCTCAAGTTGATGCTAGATAATTTAACAACCCTTCATTGAAGTACCTATGTATGAAATGTTAGCTTACTGAAGTTGATGTTAGTTCAAGTTTAGAACCTGAAATTGAGGTATACACAAATTATTTGATTTCTCAAATTGATATTTGCACAAGTTAAGAACCTAAAATTACGGTGTATGTGGTATATTTGAATTCTTAAGTTGATGCTGGTGAAACTTAAGACCCCTATTAGGAGATTTATGTAAAAAGTTCGACTCTCTAGAAGGATAATGAGGTGGCGAGTTACAAGTCGTACGAAAAGTATATACATACCTACAATAGAATTATTACAGTTGAAAAACATGCTTTGAGGTTAACGTAGAGATTTGCTACTAATTCATTTCAAATTTTGAAATAAACTTAATAAGAGACTAGTCTTTAGTGTACGTAAAAACTGTAATAAGCGCGTGATACACTGTTGTGCAATTTTGCTATTGTATTTTAATATACTGCTGGGAATTTGATCACAAAAATTAACTTTTAATGCTCTTACCAACAATAATGTGATATTGCTTCGAGAACATTTCGAATTACCTCGTTACGGAGGCTTCCGCGGTGATTTGATAAATTTGTTTTGTTCGGGTTTCTCCCGCGTAGATTCATGTTTATATCCGGCCAATCAGCTCGGAGAAACCCGAAAAAACACAAATTTATTTCGAATAACAATTGAAGGAGGTTCGGTGGTTTCACTCAACTTAAGAGAATTCGACGAAACTTGCAGGAAGCATTACTTATGTTGTCTTAAATCTACCTAATTCTTCTCAGAATTATTTACCGCAGATTACTTAAGATATTTGATCGAGAAGTAGACAAAAATTTACAAGGGTTCTTATGGGAACACAAAGTACGAGTAGCTTAAAATCATCAAAAAGAACCCTTTTCTAGTTAAGAATAAGAAAAACTAAAATAATTAAAATAAAGTATATCAAATGATTTTCATACATTATTCTATTGATGATTTAAATTATTTTTGTTTTTCTTATTCTTCACCAGAAAACGTTCTTTTCGATGAATGAAGCTAGTCGCACCTCGCGTTCCCATAAGAACCCATGTAATTTCATGCCCACTTCCACATCAAATATCCTAAGAAATCTGCGATAAATAATTTTGAAAAAATTCAGGTAGCTTTAGGAAAACATAATTGATACTTTCAGCAAGTTTCGACGAATTCCCTTCTGTTGAGTGAAACCTTCGAACGTCCTTAAAATCCAACGGCTCATCAATGTCCCAATAACTATGACAAAAAATAACAATTCAACACAACTGGTTACCTGGAGCTTGTTAAAAATACTTTGTAAACAATATGGTACACGTGCCAAAACAATATGGCGCAGTTTATTTAGGTTGCGTAGTTCATCAAATAGACAGCGCAACTGCAAGCACTCAAATTAGCGTCGTGTAGCGTAACACGGGCTCCGAGGCATTGAATTCGAAATTTTATCTCCAAATTTAAATCCGCGTTTTCGCCGTTGATTTCAGTGCCGACGTAAGTTTCCTGCATTACAACCCAAAGAAGGGTTTTTGAAATGGGCTTAATATTAGAAAATTATCCATCGCATGAAATTTTAGAAATATAAAATTAAAATCCTCCCCTCAACCACAATATACTACGGCGAAAATGACCTTCCTAATCGGTGAACACACTAAATAACCAAACAACCACGTCCTGAGAGAGATTCATGCCTAACTTAGATGACATAGGCGAGGGTAGCCGGTTTGGTCGGGCAGCGACGGTCGGCAGTGTGAGTAAGGGGTGACCACAATCTTCCCGATTACGTTGCATCGAGACGATGAATGCTTAATCCATCACCAAGCTACAAAATGAATGAACTCTGTCATTGGTTACAACTTGGACGGAGGGAGACGGAGAGTAAACAGACAGGCGACCAACCAGACAGAATGCATTCGAAATCCCTGCGATGATTAAGCGCGTGCTTGATTGGTTATTTCAATTTCGGAGGAGGGATGGATGACTGAGTGATCAAAGGTTTGATCAGACACTGGTGGGTGCAGGGGAGAACCCCCCAGAGGTATGAATTAATTCCTGTGTGCATTGGTATTACCCGTTTCCAATGGGACTCATTCTCCGCTCTTTCCGAAGTAACGCTGTGATTGGTGCACGCTAATGGGAACACTCATCCCAATAATGATATTAGTAGTAGTATTTTCAAGTTTTAATTGAAAAGGAGGAGAATAGTGCTAGCGAAGGAAGCGTTCAATAATAGAAGGGAGCTGATGACGGGGACCTTAAGTAAGGATGTAAAAAAGAGGCTAGTGAAGAGCTTAATATGGAGTGAGGCGTTGTATGGGGCAGAAACGTGGACCTTGAGAAAGGAAGACGAGAATAGGCTGAAGGCTTTCGAGATGTGGGTGTGGAGGAGGATGGAGAAGGTGCGTTGGACGGAAAGGAGGACCAATGAGGAAGTGCTTGACATGGTGGGCGAGGAGAGGAAACTTATAGATGAGATTAGGGGAAGACAGGGTAGGTGGCTGGAAGGGGTAATGAGGGACGATGGTTTGCTGAAGGCCGTGATAGAGGGTAGGATGTTGGGTAAGCGGGGAAGGGGAAGGAAGAGAATCGGTTTTATGGATGGGATGAAGAAAGGTAGGACTTATGCTGAGATGAAGAAAGAAATACAAGAGGTAGAAAGGGCATAGCACGTGTAAGAGTTAGTTGGATATTCTCTGACTTTCACCACAACCTACCACTAACCGGTAGATTACTGTAATAAGATGAATATAATATTTGGTCATTCTATGAATTTTATAATAGCGTCCTTGAATAAAATGATCTTTTTAATTCATTCTATTCATTACAGTAATCTACCGGTTAGAGGTAGGTTGTGATGAAATTCAGAGAATATCCAACGAACTCTTACGGCACGTGTTTTTACAAAAGGGTTTTGCTTAACTGGGGCCATCGTTAATGGACCGTTAATTCACGCGACATATACTCCAAATAATTCCTTTGTAGGCAGCAATCCTGAGAGGCATAGTGGTATTTGCAATGGCTCATAAAGCCTTCGAATAGTCGCCTTCTCCGGAAACAATCTAAATAAATGCCAATTTGTAATTTTTTGTTTTTACCTTTTGGTGTTCACAAACAAAATTATTATTTGAGTTGATATACCTATTAAGGTAAGGCAAAGAGCAAAAACCTGCCTGATTCTAGTTCTTTCTGGCAAAGCGTGATTTCTCGAAAATGCTGGCGATAGTTTTGCCTGTCCGTAGCAGTATCTAGCTGCAGTACAGTCCAGAGCAGGAAACGTCATCGATTGAATGACGTCCTTCGGTACTGCGTGGTACTGCCAGTCGATTACGGAACACTTCGGCAGCATTGGCAGTGAGTTTAAGTGCGCACTCCTAACACACTATCAACCGCACCAACCTGGGGTGGGATTGCGGATCTTTGTGCAGCTTTTGCGCTCACGTTATCGCAATTTTATTGACGCGTCAACGAGTTAGAAAAATGTGACGAGGGTTCTTCAAACGACGCCCGTTCTTCAAAAATTACTGTTCTCATACTTGTGGAACTAGTCGCGGGAACTGTGAGTGCTAAACAGTTCGCAACAATGAACGTACGCGTTTTGGATATCAATATCGACCAAGCAAAGGAAATACCAATGATCACGCCTCTGATCCAAAACAGTGAGGCATCACCACATACGTGTCGGGACACCCGTAGAAAGAACGCTCATGGATTGAGGAAAGTGGAAAATAAAAGAAAGAGTAATAAAAATCGTAGAAGCGTGAGAGTTGGGTAGCTGGAAAAGGATAATCGCGTGTAGATAGGGAAAGTGGAAGAGCAGTGACAGGGAATAAAATACCGAGGCACGAAATAAGAAACGCTATCGGATAATAATTGAGGTGCCATGGCGTAGTGAATAGGAGGAGGGGAGGAAAAAAGGGAGGAGATGGAAATGGAAAAGGAGTGAAGAACTGCGACCTCTAAATCGAGGGTGGACCTTTTTTCTTTCTTCCATTTCAAGAATTGTCTTGGACCCAAGCTAGGTTAGCGGGAGGAAGAGAATCATATCACGAATAGGACAAGAAAAAAAACGCGGGATAGGCGGGCTCGAATGTTAGGAGGGCGATGGTACTTTCTTTAACCTTTAAGCGTTAAGGGGAGTTGGGGTTGGGAATAGTAAGCAACATTGAATGGGCCGCCGCCGTAAGGAAAAGATTGGAATGCATAAACGACAGAGCAGAGCAACAAGGGAGGCGTGCAACCGAGAGGGAGGAAAAGAATGCAAGAAAAGGGAAGAAATTGCAAAGAGAATGGGAAAAAAGGGTTTATAGCGAGCAAGAGAAGGACCTGAAGAAGGGCTGAAGAGGAAGGGGAGGAGGAGGAGTTGAAGAGGACGGAGGAGGCAAGAGGGGGAGTATGGAGGGAGGTGAGAGGCAAATTGGATTGGGATTGCAAAGTCGTAAAGGCGAATGTGTTAAGCGGAAATAAACGGACGGGTTGAAGAAGACGAAATGAAACAGAGAAGTGGGGTGGGGGGATTGAAGGAATGGGAGAGGTGTGTGGAGGGGGGTGCTTTCGCGAGGAAGAGTGAGAACCCAAGAGTAAGGAGAAGAGGAGGGACCAAGGGAACGGATTTATGCTTTCTTCTTCTCGTTTTATTTCAGCCGGACCCCTCTCCAAGGATCGCCATCGTATACTCATGAGGGTTGTGAGATCTTCGAAACACTTTTATTTTTTATTCTGTCCCGCTGAAACATTTCAGGGCCTCCACTCACAAGGGATTATTTCGTTCGAATAAAACTGAAATTTGCGTATCCTTGAGCTTAAGTGTCTTTTTTTATGGGATGGCAAAGGTCAATTGGACTGAAATAATGGCATGTTCTGGTGTCTCATGACTTTCGACGCCCGATGCATGCATTTCCCTTGTCAGAATCGAAGAGAGTCCATCTACTCAGCAAGATAAGGTTACCCTTAACGCAAATGCTTTCGCGCACAGAAGATATAGTACGCCTAGGATTTAAAAGAATTTATTCGTGGACCACTTCGAATACTTAGAATTGAATTGAAAACAGTCTTTATTGTTCTGGGACTTTAAGTCCCCAGGAATATTGAAATATTATTACATCCCACAGTAAATTTAATTTAACTTTAATTTTGTTTTAATTTAATTACAAAATGTTACAAGTAGGCAATCGCCTTATGGTAACATTAACATTAATATAAGAAAATATTCATGAAATTTTCAAAACACTTCCAAATAAACCATTATAGAATTGAGGAACAATTTTTTTTTTAATTTTAACGTTAGCGGGAAAGAACTCAAAAGTTACTTCAGGTAACTCATTCCACTCCTTTATACCTCTATTTAAGAAAGATTGCTTCAAGATACCCAATTTCTGCTTTCTAAATGTAATTTTGTACTTGTGGTCATTCCTTCCTATGCAGCAGGGTGAGTCTAGCCTTTGATTTATTTCCTCCCAAGCCCGTTCTTTTGTAATTGATTTGTATATCCCGCATAACCTGTTTATGGTTCTCCTTAATTTCAAAGGTTTCCAACCCAGATACCCCAGCATGGCTGTGACACTGTCACACCTGGGGAGGGGGTTTAACCCCCACACCCCCCCCCTCGCTTCGCCTCTGCATGGCCGTACAAAAAATAATAACGAAGACGTATTTCAAACTACGCTTTTCAAACTTTTGGTCTCCAAGGAGCACAAAAGCATAACTGTAGTGACTTACTTTGGCAGAAGCAATGAAGTGAACCCGCTTTCTATATCCTAGGGCATGTTTTGCCACCGTTTCAAAAATTGGGGCATCACGGACAATATGGTGCTTAAAATTTTGATGAGGAATAAAGAAAACCAAAGGGATTCGGGCATAACTCTTTAGAATTGCTTCTCTAAACCAAAACAAAACTTTCAATACCAGTAAAATCCTCATTAAATTCAACTTTAGTAAATGTGGAGTACTGCTAGTAATAAGGAGTAGATACTGAGTGCTACTAATGGCTGGCAAATGGTGCAAAGAAGGCGTTTTATCAAAAAAGGAAACTCCTAACATCCAGAAATATCAGCCTAGACCTAAGAAAACGCCTTCTTCACACTTATGTGTGGAGCATATTTTTATATGGCAGTGAGACCTGGACGTTGGGCAAGGCAGAAGAGAGGAGGGTGGAAGCATTCCAGATGTGGTGTTTCAGGAGGATGTTAAAGATTCCCTGGGTGGACAAAATCAGTAACGAGGAGGTTCTCAAACGTGTGGGGGAGTCTCCTTGTCTGCTGAAGTTACTGAAAAAGAGAAAAAATATCTGGATCGGGCACCAACTAAGGCACGAAACATTGCTGGCCACCATCTTAGAAGGCACTGTGGAGGGAACCAACTGCCGGGGCAGGCCTAGGTTGGAGTTTATGGGGTAAATAATGAAGGAGTTAGACTGCTCCACTTATGTGCAGTTGAAAAGAATGGCGCAAGACCGTAGCGTATGGAGAACTGCCGCCAACCAACCTTTGGGTTGAGGACTTAAGAAGAAGGCTAAGTGTATTGGGTTCATTTTTCTCGTCAGCGCTCCATGAATTTTGGCCAGGTCTTTAAAAATGAAATCTTTTCTTATATATGACATTTCTTGAAACAATGGAGAGAAACAAAGCAATACCACTAATGCTAGATAAAATTCCGTTCAACAGAATGGCAAGCGAGAGAGAAGAGAGTCAGAGAGGAGGGAGGAATAGAGAGCATATGCTATGCTCACACGAATAGTCTTGGGACCACAGAGGAATAAACGAAAGGTTGTTAACGGTGCCCTCTGTTGGGATGGTGGAGGAAGGAAAGAAGAGAGAGAGTGCATGAAAGAAGGGATGAACGGGAGAGCAAGGGGATTCCCAGGAGCGCTCTATTCTCTTATGTAAGGAAGGAGCGGAGCATAATAAGCCAGTGATCTTTTTGGAGTTCTCGAGTGCCTGGCAATTGTTTGCTCTCCCCAGAAAATAAAAACAACTTAAATGGGCGCCCTGGGTGTGAGGTTAAACCAGGGATTCACTCTTTATTTTCACGACTTAAGAGGAGAAATGAGAACAGCAGTCGAGGGAGAAGCGGTGAATTTTCTCGCTTAAAACGGACTTGTTCGATAGGGAGAGTAAAAATGCGGAGACGAATTTAATCTTAACTATTTTGGACGGACGGAATCCATTCGGCGACGGTGGATGACCAGGAACGCAGCAGATGAAAAGAAAACCTCAAACATTTCAAGAGCGTAACTATTGTGTTCTACTGCGAAAATGAGTTTTGTGAATAATAAAATGATTTTTCCACGGCGTCTCAACTATTTGCGTGAAAAGATGTACATATAAATACACCCTCATCCATTAATAAGTAGTCCACCAATTGACCGGTAGGTTTTAGTTCAGTAACCAATTTAACTTGCGCATTACCGGGTCATATTTCAAGTTTCCATAACACACGACTGTTCGCCATGTATTCTCTCTTAACCTCTACATATGTGTTCCCTGCCCTAATGTAGTCCAAATTATGTATATTCCTTTTTTATACACTACCCCACTTAGCCAGTACTAAACTCTCCGGGGAGAAAATCAAACGAAAAAACTAGTATTAAAATAACATGAAATTCCTCATTCCTATACTTCTTGAGTAATTGAACTGGCTCTGATAATAATCAATGACAATTGGGTGTTTTCGTGGGAAATATATTCCGTGTCATTGAGTTGTTTGGAAAACGAAATGATACGCAAATTAATGCGGTAGAGCTCTTAGGATGCGTCAAAAACGAAGCAACGACAGCTACCACTAACTGTGTTGTAAATGATAATTAATACATGCATAATGATGATCAGTCCTGATAGATTTTTTCTCTTGAGACCACGCGCATCGGGAACTAACGGCGGAAATGCGACTTCCTGGAGAATGTTTACTCGCCACACGAAACAATTTGAGCCCAGGATGCAAACGAAATCCAATTACGGTAACAAGCACTTGGCGAAACAAAAGTCCCCCCCCCCCGGGCCGGCGGGACTGCCTTGCATTCGGGTCACTTGCCGCGAGTAAGACTAATAAAAGGAACGGAACAAGAAGTTCGCGCGAAAAAATCCCAACGACGTATTCTCGAGAAAAGCGGTCTCCCCTGACCAATAGGATTCAGCTGACCCGGATACCTACCTCCCTCCCTAATAACCACATAGTTCCCGAAAACCCGAGAGCGGGCGCCAAAACTCCCACTTCGCTCACCCCACTTTTCCTCCACCTCCCTTCCAGGGAGCGAGGGCATCGGTGTCCGGGGAGTGATGTGGGAAGAAGTCGGAGTTGTGTGAGGGGGCGGGGTGTTGTTGGTTGCCGGAGGGTTGGGAGGCCAAAAGCCGGCAGTTGGTCGGACGCGGTCGCAGTGTTGTTGCGGGATATGGGGAGGGCGGGAGAAGGGAATTCCGGAGCTGTAAAGGGCACGTCAGGGATACGAGACCCTTTCCTACTCCCCCATCCCTCAGAGAAATCTCGAGCTTTTAAACCTTAACTTAGTCCTTACATTGTTTTGAACTGTAAAAAAATTAAATAAAATTTCGAATTTTAAAATTTCTATTCATTTTAAGTTTTCATCCTAGTTTGAGCAGTGAAGTAAAAAAAAACAGGAAATGTGTTTCAGCAAACATCAACTTGACTTGCCTGCTCGTGAATTACCACAGAAGAGGCCAATGATTCATGAACTTTTAATTCAAAAGATTGAAAATTATATTGAAAATAATTGTACATTATGTGAAATACGGGTTAGAAGTAAATGTTTAGTGGGATATGGGATAAAATTTCTTCTATTTCACTTCAATTCACATGAGCCTATAAACAATTACGCGTCTGACTTGTGCAAATGTCTTAGTCAAACTTCCACTCGCAGAAATAAGTTCATATTCAATTTCCGTGGTGTTTAAAACTTAAAAAACATAAGGTAATAAGACCTTTAAACATTGGAATAAGTTATACAACCGCATTTCAAAAATCTATTATCCCTCTGCTTTCCCAAATTGTTGTGACCGTAGTTTGAGGGTCAGAGAAGATTATCCGTGACATGAGATCGACAGGAAAAACGTATTTAATTTGATTGAATGGATCCTTATAATTATTTTATCTCGTTAAAAATTCATTCATAGAATAACGTTATTCCAGATTTCATTGCCTTAAATTCACGCAGAACGATTTGCCCATCGTATAAACGCGTTATCTTCAACCAAGGCAATAAAAATAATCATTTAAGATATTTACTCTTTTTCAAAAAAGCGTCAAATTCCGCATTTTAAGGTAAAATCACGATAACGACGTAGACGGACACATTCTATGACGCGTCATTTTTTTTAAACAGTACTGAGGTGAGAAAAGAACGGGAAGAATTATCAAGAAAGACCAAGGATGGAATACGCGAAGCAAATCATGAGGGACTCTAAAATGAGGAATTATGAATGAATGAAACGTTTATCTTCGAGGAGAGTGGAGTGGAAAGCTGAATCAAATCAGTCTTCAGAGGCCGTTCAACACGAGGCACTTACCTGCGCAATTAATTGCACAGTAATCGCAAGAACGCGGGCACGGAATTGGAGCGTGGGCCTTTTTTCCCATCTGTCGTTTATGCATTTGCGTATGCATTCTAGAAATTCACCGCTTTACACGACCCAATTTTCAGTGCAAATCTATACATCAGATTGTTCAATTACGTCTCTCGTGTCAAACGACCTTTCGAAATGATGACTGCCGATGACGATGATGATTCTTACACACATACCAACCACGCCGTCCATTTCAAGATAGACGCAGTCGAAAGAGTTCAGTTCTCGGTGATAGGTCTGTTTAGCTGACTCTCTATCCGTAATTTCCTCCATTCTATCCCGTCTCATAATTTGTCCTTAGTTTCAGTTACACTCATGCAACGATTCATACACGCTCTCCTATTCTTGCGACTCCTAATATGATGCTTAAAATGGAACAAATATCAAAGACGTAGGGGAGAAAATACCATGGTCTCCAAATACATATGTTAGGTATGTACTATGTTACCTTTATTTGAGATAGACCGGCCCAAAAATATACATGTGGATCCTAAACTTGCCGCCAGTGGATGTCGCCAAACATTCCGCAAGCGCCGAAAAATTAGGACCAAGCAGATTGTAGCGCCGCCACTCTACAGAAGGTGGTTTTAATAAGGAAAGGCCGAGATTCAAATGGAGATACTGGAAATAAAGGTACCGGAATTGGCCTCCCTGTTAACACGGCCATTTTTGACACACACAAGCAAACCATGCCGAAGGAAACACCGTGATTCAAATGGAGATACTGGAAATAAAGGTACCAGAATTGGCCTCCCAATTAAACCGGCCATTTTTGACACACAGAAGCGGAACCATGCCGACTGCAGCGCGACCTATCTTTTTCGGAAAGCTAGGCAGCACCTTTGCCCACACAGTGGTGCCGAAGATTTAGATCCTTATGTATATTCATGGACCGGCCCATATATATTTTACAATGCAGAGGTTTTATGATGCCTGGATTTTCTCGGCATGATACCTGACGTGGAAACGCTTTGTCAACCAACCGGCAGTCTGATGCACTTTACAAAACACGGACATCGTATTATCGCAAACGCTCCTTCGTTATGCTCTCTCGTCCGTAGTTGAAATGGAACTAAGGGACGGTGCGAGGGTCGAAAGTTCTCACCTCCCCTTCCCCCCTCCCAACCCGTATCCAATTTTCGCCGTAACGCGAGAGGCCAAAGAGAGAGGCACCAGGGACACAACAGTCAACACTCCCGCCCATACCTTGCCCTTTGCCCTCCACTTCTCTCTCTCTCTCTCAATATCTCTCAAACACACCATCTCTGAATCCACCTCCTTTCAGTCCCATTCGATCCTGGCCTTTGTTTCACCTTGACGTAAAGTGTCGCTCACAAAGGCTAAGCGTCACTGAGTGACGATACTTGAAATGAACGATTTATTGGAGCCCTTTCAAAAAGAAATGCAAATATTTTTTAAGGAAAAGGTACTAAAATAACCAAAGTGACAAAAAACAATTATATCATATATTATGGTTGGTTCATCCGGTTTCGGGGCTTTCCGTAGCGTCGCTCTGTCTTGTAAACAACATTTCACGGCGATATATCGCCCACAATATGGAATTATGAAGTGAAAAACTCGGAAACCGGTTTAACAATCCTCCAGCTATGCTCCACGGAAACCTAAATCACATTATTTTACTCAGTTAACAGTTGTATTGGCACATTTGGAACTTGCATTATGATTTTAAATGTTTTATGTCACTACTGGATAAATTGCCTAATCGTAGCATATTCCTCATAGTACTAATAATAATCACTTCACATCCGGTGCTTCGAACCGTGCGATACTCATACTTTAACGTACATTTTGCGAATTAATTTTGCACTGCACTACACGCAATGTATCGCACATGAAATGATATCGCATGAAATCACCAATCACCTGTTATTGCATTTGGTACATAGTATATATCGCCTCATATCGCATTGAATATCGTCGCATTCATCTTCATTCCACACTGAACCATGCGTCTTACGATATTTCATTCCGTCAAATATCGAATGATAACACAGATTGAAAAATTCGTCAGAATTTAGCAACCCGGCGATTGGTCTAAACTACAACTCTCCTACTCAGTTTTCTTTCAAGTCCAGTTACATTACAAATCAAATGGAAATTCATCGTATAGCACATCGCACAGCATTGCTTTTCATCACATATAAAATCATATCATCACTGGCATGCTACAACATTTTCATTGCAATACAATGTAGAGCACAGCAATGGCGATCAGCATCGCGAGGCGATACCTCCAGCATATTGGTGTCGTCGATGCATCGTACTCTGCCCCACATCGACTTCCCCACCCCGTATTCTGCCCCCCCCCCCCAATCACCTTCCTTTATCTTTTGGCCTTCCCATCGGAAGGGTCACGGCCAATGGAAGGACGGGAATGATCCGATTTCCTCCCCGGAATCCGTCCCAATTTATTTAGACCACCGTAATACTACCACCGTCGATCGGCTTCCGGGCCGAAAGCTAAGAGCACGCACCCGACCTCTATAAAGCGATTGACGGATATGAAGTAACACTTTCAGAATTTAAACGCTCGTCATCCTGCAGTAAATGGTTAAATGCGATAGAGGATGATCAATAGCAATCTATTGATTATAGGTATGCCCATAGCCTTAAATCCTGCACAACGATAACATATAATTTCAAAGGGATTTTGAGGAGGGACACAGTAATCCGGCCTCGCTGGCGAACTTCCCGCCCGAGAACCCAGAGGCCAATGGTTCGAGTCCCTGAGAATGTTGACTGCTGAAAGCCTGTGTTGCACGGATATTGTTGCAAAAAGGCGACCATGATGCCCTAAAGCTCGAATTGAATTCATAATATTATAACTATATCACTTTCTCTGAACTGATCAACTTTTTTATAGTGACTTTCATTTTATTACCCAATTATTCCTCTAAATGATTTCAACATCTTTCTTTCTTTCGGGTGATTAACTTGAACTAACAACCAGGACATGAAACTAGGGCAATTATTTAGTGAAGAAATATTTGGTCTTTGTGGTGACACAAAATGAGGAATTTAGGGAAATGGGGAGTATTAGATGGAATGAAGAAACTATTGCTGATTGGGGAGGAAGACAAATTAACTTCTATTGATAAGGGGAAAAGAAGAAAAGAAACTTTTGGGCGCAACCCGAATAAGCGGAAGAGTTGATGGAAGACCTACTAACAAAGAAGAAACGGTACACTCAAGGGAATGATGCAGGGTAGATTTGCTTGGTAGGCGTGGAGAAGGGAGGAAAAGATCATGGACTTTTAAGACTTACGATAAAAGATAAGACGAGCACAAAAGAGACTTAATGTAGAGCAGGGGAGCGTAGTACGTGAGTAGAGATTATTAACGACGCCCCAGCATTGGAGAAGAGGCAGGGGCTGTCAAAACACGCATAGTATATATATTGGAAGCATATCCACAATGATGGCGTATCTAAATTGACGTAAAAGCAGAAAATCTTAAAAATAACTTTTCTTTAAGTTTTACCACATTGAGGTAAATTACCACAGCAGCTGGAGAATCACATTTGGCCGCCGCGCGAACATTAGCAGTAACCGAAGTGGTCAACGGCAGGGGAGTTCAACTGCTGACGCAGGCCATTCAGTTCATTAAGGATACATGAGCAATTCCGGTTAAGTTAGTGAGGTAAGGGGGGAAGGGGGAGAGGAAACGGTCAAGAGAAAAATCCGCTGACGTCACAGCCCTCTTACAAAGATTAGAACCGGGAAATTGAGCCGAGAAATAGAATGCTAGAACGTAAGCCGACGAAGCTATTGTACTCCCTTCCGGATATTTCAGAGTTTAACGAAGATATAGAATTGATCAAAGAGGTATGCGTTAATATTAAGACTGTAGTCTTTTTAATGAAGAAATAAAATATTGATTTTCTGAATGAGTCTGTCGAACAGTATACCCTGTTCTCTAGGCTACAATCGAATGATTTTCCCATTCACAACGTGAAGGTCATGTTGACACGTTTTTTTAATAATAATGTTTTGCATAATTAGGGAAATAGAGCTAAGCAGCCAGAAAATAATTAATATCCAGTTTTAGGTCAAACTAAATACAATTAAAGTATTTATGATTCTACCAATCTATCCGTTTAAACCGAAAAAGTCACAAACTGATTCGAACGTGATAGGGCAATTTATATGAAATAAAAGTAATTCTGATGCACTATTATTATTAAAGTGAGAGCTGATAACTTTCTAAGAGGCATATACTTCAGATGCCCAAAAAGAAATTGGCTATCCCAGCGGATTCATCCTACGACGAATGCTAAGGTGTATTTTGAAGAAAGTCAAGGAGATGATTAACCAACCACTAACGAGAAGATGGCGAATAATTCATCCTTTGAAACACCAAAACTTTACTAACGCATCCCTTTCACACTTCAGGGGATTTTTATGTTATTACTTACGATACGGGTTCGGCTCTTAAGATACGGGTGAGAAAAGAAAACGAATCACGTTGATATGATAGGAAGAGAAAGTTAAAAGGGTTGGATAAGGGTTACCTTAGGGAGCTCATGATTATAACAAGCTGAAGAAAAGACTAGTTGTGTCAGGCAAAACTTTGTGGAACTTGCTTAACATTGTGAAATGACAGCTGTAACTTAGTGATTCCACATAAACTTTATTATCGACCTAGGTTTCGACTTATGCCACTACCCCTCCCCTTCTCTCCCCGTCACCGGCTTTCACCCACTATGTGACAATATATTTGAGCAGTTTTCTTATGAATGTACCTGATGATGACTTCATAAGTCGAAACCTAGGTCGTTAATAAAGTTTACGTGGAATCACTAAGTTACCGTTTTCATTTCACACTGAAGAATAGAATACTGCACAGCAAAATGTTTTAGTTGGCCCTTTTCACGGTGTGATTCGTTAACATAAGGCTAATATCGACATTCAGTTCCTGTCTAATGTTCCTGCGAGGCTAATGGATATCTAAAACGCCAGATGCTTGTCTAACTCCTAACCAGGAAAGTGGCCTCATTTCTCGGTAGTCCCCCCGGTAAGCCTAAAACAATCACTTTGACAAGCTCGACCGCCTGCGCACGCAAGGGGGAATTTAGGCGTCGATGTGGAAATATTGAATGAACGCCTTGGAGCAGAGAACGAGGCAAGGAGAATTGAATTCCTGAAAACCCCCAAAAGGGAAATCCAATCAAAGACACCTGAGCGGACGAGAGAAGGAAGGAGATGGTCTTCCCCATCGAACCCGGCCACCATAGCAACCACCCATTCCCATCTCCACCCCCTAGAGGACTCTGCACTCCATCCGCATGAACCCCCAAGGCGTCAAACTCGCAGGGCCTCCTCCGTACCCGACGCGTCACGTCCAAGTCTCTCCCGGCGAAGACCTCCCTCCCCATCATCAACTTCTCCACCTTTGAAATCCTCCCTCTCGACCGGGGAATGAATCCACTCTCACTCTCTCCTCACAGAACACACTTTTACTTTAATCCGTGGACGGAAGATGAAGCACATATCACATATTTTAATCTTCGTCGACTCTTGAGTAAGGTTTGCAACAACCCAGGACCTATTTTTGAAGGTATGCGTTCTTTTTTATTTACTCGTAGCAACCTAAACTTTAACGGTAAACTTGGATGAACCAGTAATTGTTGCATATTGAAATATCTATTTACCGTATTTATGCATGCATCTATTTATTGTAGAGCAATTTTATATTTTTACAATCCATTCATTCTTGAGTATTTTTAAGGTTTTCTGGGTTTCTCTCAACTCCAGGGGAGTAGCAGGCATATACTGCTCATGACAAAAATGAGACGCATGACTTCAAACCGCTGAAAAAGGGGAATTTCAGGCATCTACATGGACGGAAGTGCGCAACCCTGAAGAGGCACACGGTCTAAAATATTGCCTCTTCAATTTCCACTGACCCCTGAACTCGTTACATATTTAGTTTTATATTTTACTTATGTTTAGAGGAGAAATTAATAGTAATTTTAATTTGAGTAATATTCCTCACTCGCAAAATAGTCCTTTCAGAAGGCATCCAAGCTCAAGCAGAATAGAGAAAGCGAGCCTATGGTAGAAATAGACCTTTGTTTTTCTCGTGGCGTAATGGCGAAAATGAGCCAAAAATAACTGTTAAGTGCGCCGTAAACGTTATAGCAGAGAAAGCTGCACGTGGCGTTGGTACTAATAAGGCAGATAACCTTGTATACCATACTTAATACAAACACGAAAATTAAAAAAGAACACCTTTAAATGTTAAAAAAACAGTGATTAACGGGTCACAGGATATGAGGAAAATATAAAAAGTGCGATGAGTAGCACCTGTACATGTCTATCAAGAGTTTACGCATTCCTAGCGGGCAAAATCCTGCCAAACCCACGCACCAAATGCGCTGAGCAGTAATTACTGGGGAACGCATTCCCCCGGAGGCAGAAACTGTACTCACGACGGGGGTGAAGGAGGCAGTCAGGAAAAGGAACACGCCCCCTTCCCACCTTCTTCAAAAAGGAGGAAGACAGAGAGAGGGGGGGCTTTTCCTTCCTTCACCCTCTCTCTCCTTGATCTCCTGTTCCTCGCCATCCCTCATACCTCCTCCCCCACCGCCGCCAAACCTTAATTACTTCTCAGGCGAACCGGAGCATTCGCCATTGGGGCGGAACAGAAGATGGGAGACGACGAAGAAGAAGAAAAGAGGAAGACGAAGCGCAGGGAAGACATCCGTTCCACCCTTCATCCCTCTTCATTTGCTATCTTTTCCCACGGTTACAAGGCGAGGAGGAAGAAGAAACGCGAGGGTGGGGAAGGGGGGAAGGAGGGAAGCTGGAGAGAGAGAGAGATAAGATCGACTCCCGCCCTTTCTTCTCCCAGTTTCCCGAAACCCCACCAGGAACACAGAACTCCGCTCCTTGCTTCCCCTCTTGCCGTCAGCAATGGTGCCATTTCGTCGCTATCGACGCTTGATTTCGTTACATCAGTCTACTGGTCGACCGGCGCGGTAGCCTGGTGAAAACGGAGCACTCCGCTACACGACACTGATAGTTGTTCCTGGGCACAGAGTATATTCAAAGTGGTCTAATTGGTTGCTCCGTACGCTATTTCATGAATTGACTGGCTAAATCCCGTCTAAAATGACGTCCCCCACTGCAAAATTGGTGTATGATCAGCTATTGCGTTGCAGCGTTACACATATGCAGAGTGATTCATTATGACTCTGTAATATTTTAGGATATGATTTAGTAGATCAAAATAATAGCAAAATTAAATTGGACATGTGTCCGAAAACGCACCGTTATTCAGCTGTCAGTCGGTATGCGTTTTTCACAGAAACCCTGCTAAATAAAAAACTATTTAAGATAAAGACTTCATATTTTGTATAGCTGTTAATGGCAATGTTTTAAACTTTTTTTTGCAGTAGTCTACCGGTTAGAGGTAGGTTGTGATGAAAGTCAGAGAATATCCAACGAACCCTTACACGTGCCGTGCCCTTTCTACCTCTAGTATTTCTTTCTTCATATCAGCAGAAGTCCTACCTTTCTTCATCCCGTCTATAAAACCGATTCTCTTCCTTCCCCACTTACCCAACATCCTACCCTCTATCACGGCCCACAGAAAACCATCGCCCCTCATTATCCCTTCCAGCCACCTACCCTGTCTTCCCCTAATCTCATCCACAAGTTTCCTCTCCCACCACGTCAAGGTCGTAGTTCAAGGAAGAGGTTTTAAACTAGCATACGATATTTAATTATTTTCTAATAAACCCTTTCAAAATGGTGGAAAATCAAACTTTTCAATCCTTAATATCTTTACACACAGAAATCGTATTAAAAAAGTGCAAGTATGGAAAAGTTGCGCCTTTTATTTACAAATAAAATGGTACCAATAAATTTTCACACCTAATAAAACAATGAAATGGTCAATAGATTTTCAAACCATTGTCAAAGAGTTTAATGCACACATACAGCAATATGGTTTCAATAAAATTTCCATACCCTCTACCACAATGGTCAACCAATTTTCAAACCAAACGACAAAGAGAGTTTAAAACACTGTTGTCCTATGGTCTCCTAGGTCACCCGACCTCAATCCTATGGATTATTTCTTTTGAGACCAAATGAAACAAGATTGTGTATGGCCAGCGGATCAACAGCAGGGAGCAATTGGTAGACCTAATTTAAGATGCAACAACTGAAATTAGGAACAATCAAAATATACTGGCTGGAGTGTACGAGTCTCTTCATGAGCTTTGCGAGAGCTGTATTGCTACAGGAGAGCAACATTTTGAACACCTTTAATTATGTTGTTCTGTATTTTATTAATTTAATGAACGATTTATGTATGAAACAATGTATTTCATTTTATTGATTGAGTAAATGTAAAAGTATTAGCTTTTTTTTGCTTTGAAATCTATTATGGTTTATTGTTGTATGTGTTAAATATTACAGAGTCCTAAAATATTACAGAGTCATGACGAAACACCCTGTATATGGACAGCCAGATAGACAGCTTGTTAAAAAAATACAGTCATTTGACTTTGTGTAACTACCTGATTAAAATATTAGTATTTTTAAAAGTTTGAAATTGAAATATTTGAAAATTTGATCTGATTTAAAACTTCCTGTGAATATTTTATTACTAAATATAAATAATGGAGAATGCTATATCAACTTTTATGAAATGTACAACATTGTTTTTACCTAATCCTAAAATTACTTTTTTTGCATTTTATTATGTGATTACTTTTGTATAACCCGTATTTGTTCTTAGGTGGCTTGCCAAAGAACAATAAATAATAATAATTGTAGTTTTCACCCCGGGGGCCTTTAGGTGGCAACTGGCAAGATTCGTGAAGGTGGTCCGTGGTCTGGGAATATCATTTCAATGTGTGAGTTTAAACTGCAGACACACTCAAAACTCGCTCCTCGTTGGGTGAGAGGCAATTGAGGGCAGCTCTGACCGGACTCCGCAACCTCTTCCTACCCCCTCTTGTTCACTTGAACGGCGCAAACTACCTCCGGCGTGACAAGTGAAATTACACGCATAATTTCAAGAGACCTTCACAACGTTCCGCTCTGCTTTTTGTTCCACGGAGATGACAACGGACGCGTAAGCCAGGAGAAACAAAGGGTTGGGGATTGCCTACACGTTAACTAACGCTCACCTCCTTGCACTCTTCAAGTGAGGTTCTAGAGTACCTTTCCCTTCTAACACGAGGCCACGCCTACTAGCAGGAAAAGTGCAATAGAGGTAGGGAAGTATGCACGTAGAGAGGGATAAAAATTCAATGACACTCGTATAAATTACCGACATAGAAAATAATTCCATTGCTATATAAGGATTACGTATACATCTACATACTACCTTTAACGTCGTCTAGCAATGAATTCTCATTGCTAGACAGTATCTGTCATTGGCAAAAAATATTAATACTGTGAAAATTAGTCTATTGCTTCATTCTTCTCCCCAATCTAGGACTATTGGCTCACAACTATCCTACTCCTCCATGTCTACTCAAGCAACAATATTCTTTTTTATATAAACACATCACTTGGGAACCAAGAAATCTGTTACAATTGAATGCCAAATATGTTAAAATTCATTCAAGTATTCTACCAGCTGATTGGTAGGTTCTTGGCCAGTCCCAATTCTGCATCTCAATTTCATAGACATTATCTTTAGATCCCTCTTCAATTATTTATATCTTCTACCTCCTCTTATTTTGTCCAGAATTCCTATCCTCTTCCTTCATCTTCCACGCTTCCCCAGTGTTCTCCCCTCTATCACTCTCTTCAACATGCCCTCTCCTCCCAAAACCTCCTCCATCCATCTCTTCTGCCTTCTCCGAACCTCTGCCACAAGCTTCTTCTCCTCTCCGACCATATCCAAGACCTCCTCGTTCGTCTTCCTCGCCTCCCAGCTCACCTTCTCCATCCTTCTCCAAACCCACATCTCAAACGCCTCAAGTCTACGCACATCCTCCCTTCGCAATGACCAAGTTTCCGAGCCATACAGCGCCACGCTCCATATTAAAGTTTTCACCAGCCTCTTTTTTACTTCAAAAAGTTTAATTCTTGGTGATAGGCCTGTAAAGCTGAATATTCTTTTATAATTTCCTCCTAACTGCCCTATCCTAGAACACCTCTTTTGCATCAGTTACTCTCGTACATTGCTTCATACACGCCCTCATGTTCTTAAAACTCCTAATGTTGCTCTTCGTAAGAGTCTTTTCGACTCGTGACTTTCTTGGTCTACGCCTTCCGCTCACACTCCTCTATCATAAATGTGATTCGCTATTCGATTCTCATCCACTACACTCTCGGCATTGTCAAACCAACGAAGCACCTGCTCTTTTCAAATACATTCATTACCCGAGCATCCGTCCCATATTTTTTCATCACACACTTATCCTAACTCCATCCCTTCCGCAAGCACTTTACCATTTTCACTGCATTTAGCTTACTCACATATATGCTTATCGTTACACGCCCAGATTTCGCTGCTATATATAATTGAGTCGGGAGGTGAATACTTTCGTGTACTGCAATTTTCTCTTCCCTAGATAATAACTCATTCCTTGATATGCTGTACATACCAACTACCTACGAATTTCCTTCCAACATTCCATTCTCGTCGTATTTTTGTCGTAACAATAAATGTTGAAAAGGGATTTTCGAACCTGTCTGCTCGAGAGTATATCTAATTCATTTTGTTGCTTCAGTCAGTTTTATAAATGTAACGCGGACGAGTTACTTAGGGAAGTTGATTTATATAAATGGGGATAAAGCACGTAATATGAGCAAAATGACAATTAAAATTTGAATTATCACTGACGCCGAAAATATTACCTACTTCGACCGCTGCAAAATATAAGTACACTATCAAACATGTAAATACTGACTCAGCCAAAAAATATCCCCATTATAGTTAAATCATGAAGGATTTGGTGCTTATCCGGCGAACAAGGCTGATGAACTTTTCTCGAGTTTTCCATCTGGTCAGGAAATCTGTTGTTGCATCTGAACAACAGCCTTCCTGACCCGGTGGGAAACCCAAGAAAATTTTACCATAATATCATTAGAAATAAATAGGAGTAATCAGTGAATGAATTCAAGTGTCTTCAATAATGATAAGGAAATAGTACCGTTCTTCAAAAAAAGCAAACGAGCAAATTATGTTCCATCCAAACTTGACACCTTACAAAAATATCACTGCTATGCGTCCAACTTTAAGAGGTTGAAATTCGATCGACTTGAAAACAGGCAATGGTCAGAGTCGATTCTGAAAATGAACATTGCACAGCTCATACTTGAATCGCAATGCCCTACACACATCGTGACAACGCACTGCTCCCAGAGACCTATCTTTTTTTTTTGCTAACGTCGATTCAAGTTTTAGGACCCTCCCTATGTCCACCCACATTTACAATTCTCATTCATGTTCACAATGAAATGAGATCATAAGATGGACGCCACATAATCTCAATGGCCTTCTCATCTCTTTTTCATCGCTCATTAAACCAAAGTGCCTCTCCGTCTACTCCTCTGCTCGCGGGGCAATCGCTGTTACCTCCAAAAGACCGACCCTCTTTTGAATCCTTTCTCCTCTGTCCTTTCGGCAAATGGCTCCCTCTTTTCAGGTTGCATCATTATCGAATGAAAAATCGTTTCCGGGCGGTTAAGTTAAACGGTTGGGCTAAGCAACCGAAACTGTTACGGAAGCAAGTCCTTTCCATTCGAATGTAAAGGACCGTCCATCCGCCGAGCGGCGCCACAATTGCCTGTCAAGAGACTGTTTCATTTAAACATGACAAAATGGCGTGCGTTGTCATCGCAACGCGTTGGCTTCCTTCTCGTGAACTGTTTCTGACGAGTCCTATTTCGGAACATCACTGACATCTACCATAAAATAATCCACTGAATTGATATCAATCAAGGAAATGTCTGGCAACTGACGCATGGATTGCCAAACTTCTCGAGTGTTCTCATCTGATGTTATAGGGGAAACTATATTGTTTCCTATTCCTTTCCTGGAACATTTCTCCTACATTTCATAACAGAATGTTTGATCATTTTTTTGGAAGGATAAAACATGCTCGTGACGCACCTTCCTCTCAGCACATACTTGACATGGTGAAAACTGGATGATACCACTTTTTAGATTACAAATACAAGTATTAGGGAATCTACTAATTCGATGGCTTAATACTTAATATTGCTTAAATCCACGTGGGTTGAAATCTGTCCCTCTCATTGACTACAATATGTTTGGATTATGCAACTTATAAAACATTTTAGTAAGAAAGAAAAAAATTGTTGCGAACAAAATCTCGACCCGTGTGATGTGGTTACTCAAAGTATATCTACCGTTGTTTTGTTCTCGAGAATTCAGGGTTGAGTTTTCAAATAACGAGGAAAAACTTCGTTCATTGTTCCATGATCCGACAATACGTTAAGAATAAACGTAGCCCAGAAACGTGGCCATTAATGTTGAATATGTGACTTCTAAACATCATAACACTAAGTATAAGTAGACGATTATTACAGTACTTAAATCAGAAGGTCCTTCTTTCTCTACAAATGTGGCAGAATGATTAAATCATTAATTTTCTTTAGCCAGCAAATTGTTTTTCGGATATCCTAGTTTTCAATTTTGCATATTTTACGTTACTGTCAATCCATAGATTACCTAAACAGAATGTTTATAATTCTTAAGGTAGTACTTTTACAAATTTTTAACACTGAGTCGGCTTCCTCATGATGTCATCAAGGATTTTATTTCCACGTAGAAACATGAATTTAAACGGGTTCAAGGCAATGAAAGTGAAGTACGCACTGATATACGAGTAACATACCGAACAAAAACTCATGTCGAACGTAAAAATAACGTGGACATAAAATATAACGAGAGAGTAAACTTCAGTCCATTCGAAACAGAACTTGTGAATTGTTACTCAACAAGCGGAACTAACGGTTGACCGGAGGTTCCTTTCCTGTTCGCCTCATTCCATTTTCATTATCAAAAGGATTCATGAATATTCATCAACGGAAGGAAATAGGGCGGGGAAGCACTTCCCTTTTTTTTTAAAAAAAAGCTTAATTAGTTCCCTCCCTTTTTATATATTAAAGGGAAACTGACTCGACTGCCGGGTGATCTGCGGAGCCAATAAAAAAACGAATTCCCTTTAAATATGACATTTTATCCGTTTTATTTTATTATATTAATAACACCTCTGCATAAGGTAAACCTCATCTATCGAGTCCACAAAGAGTGTTTACCCTGGGAAAAAAACATTTAAGGATATTTCTCTGGAACTCAGCGGATCCAACATCCGTCATCTGAACTCAATATACTCTTCATCTTCTCTAAATAGGACACCGCCGCATGTTTCCGACCAGAAATGAAAGAAATAAAAAATTTAAAGAACACGCACTGAAATTTAAAAAGTGTTTCTTGAAGGCCTTTTACTGAGCGTCGAAATTTAGAGCGCTCATTTCTCTCCGATAAGAGACTCGCAGTTTCAATCCCACTTTCTTGAAATTGGTAAAGCTAAATGCGGAAATTAAAGTTTTATGTGAGTCAATTATTTAACTCGTTCAATCGAGAGTCGGAATCACTTCAATTATTGCTAAGGTGCACTATCACTAGACCAGAAAATGATAGAGATTTACAAAAACCAAATTTTTATCGTACTTCAAATACAGCAGATAGTAGTCTCATTCAATGTCACAGTTGATTGAAATCGAAATAATTTTCATTCATTCATTCAAGTATTCTACCAGCTGATTGGTAGGTTCTTGGACAGTCCCCATTCTGTATCCCAATCTAATAGAAATTGTCTCGCTTTCCCTCCTAAGGATGGCCCGTTATTAGATCCCTCTTCAATTCTTCTTATCTTCTACCTCCTCTTATTTCGTCCAGAATTCCTATCCTCCTCCTTCCTCTTCCACGCTTCCCTAGTGTTCTCCCCTCTATCACTCTCTTCAACATCCCCTTTCCTCTCAATTCCTCCTCCATCCATCTCTTCTGCCTTCTACGAACCTCTGCCACAAGCTTCCTCTCCTCTCCGACCATATCCAGTACCTCCTCGTTCGTCTTTCTCGCCATCCAGCTAACCTTCTCCATCCTTCTCCAAACCCACATCTCAAACGCCTCAAGTCTACGCACATCCTCCCTTCGCAATGACCAAGTTTCCGACCTATATAGCGCCACGCTCCATATTAAAGTTTTTACCAGCCCGAAATAATTTAAGGTGAGAAAAATAACTTCATATGTGGATCCCTCAAATGCTAATAAAATTATACTTGAAACTGATTAATGTTTTAGCTTTATTTAAACGAGACGGTTGAATGAATAATGGCGAGTTGAATAAATACATTTTTGTTGGAAGTTTCCAGTTTGCACAGTTTTTCAATTTCCAGCAACTAGTTCGTAATAATGAAACTTGGTCACGAACTGCAGCAGAAAATAACGAAGCGATCACAAGCAATTAAACGCTCATTTATCTGCAAATGAATTGAAAATAAATATTCCCACGCCTTCGGCTACGGTGTTCGCTGGGCAGCCAAATATTTTTGCTCACCATTACCGAGCTCCGTAGGTAATATATCTCACGGCATGGTAAAATGAAATCCTTTGGGTTGCTAGGGGAGCACCAATTTGGAATCCGACAACTCATTAGCTCAACTTTTATAAAATAATTTTATGGAAGCACCTGCTCCGTAAAAATTTGAAAAAGGGGCGACAATAGTATGACGGAGAATTGATTTTCCATCTATTTATATTCGGCCTTCGTTCCGTAACTCATCTACTCATAATTCGTCGACTTAAACACCGATTTCGTCCCCTTTATTCAACGTTGACTTAACCTTTTTAAAGTAGTCAATTTTGCCACTGCATCTGTTTCAGTAAAACTGGAACAGGGTGACAATATTACAATGGAGATATGATTTCCTATAATTTGCATTCCGTCCTCGCCACTCACCTCATCTTTAATCAATTCGTGGACTTTGACATTCACCCTTCTTCAAAGTTTTCTCAACTTTATTTAAGTATCCGATTTCATGAATGCATCTGCTCCGGAAAAAAAACTTGAACAGGGAGATGATATTGCGACTGAAAGATGCTTTTCCGTCAGTTTATATTCAGCCTTTACCACTCACCACCTTTTCCTTAATTCTAACGACTTAAACACCGACGCTTCCTGACCATCCTCTCCAGCAATGGGACTGGGAATGGGCAAAGGTGACGGAAAAGCGTCAGGATATTCCAGACCTCCCTTCGCACTGACGACATTAAGCGAGAGAATTATATTTCTTGCAGAAAATTCGGCCATTAAACGATAAATTACCAGAAAAGCCGATTTTTAGGATTTTACACCGGATCTAATCAATATTAATTCTAAGCCCCCTAAGATGGGGCTCGAAATTCGCCTTAAAAACCCAGTGTATAACACTTCTTACCAAAATATCACACTTAGGAAATATTTGAAAAGTGAGAGGAGCAAATATCAATGAAGCGGATAAAGTCAAATCACCACAACCTAACACTTATCTCATGGCAAACACGTTCGAAACATATTCGACGTTGCTTTTAAGTAACTGGGATTTATTGAGCGAATAGCAGGAAATCCATCGAATGAAGAAGTATAAGAGAAATATTGCTTCACTCCAGTTGCAGAGTAAATCTCGAGCACGCATTCGGGAACCGTCACAGAATGGTTTCAATAAGTGAAATAAAAAGAGATCCACACACATTTTAAGAATGCTATGAGTGGCACAGCTAATGGAAGGACCACGTTGCCCAGAGATTACACGCTAGGCTTATATTACTCACAAATGTCATGACATGGAAGATTATTATTTTAACTCTGTTCATAATCTCTATAACAGATAAAAGAAGAGAGAAACACTGTCAAACTCAGTGGTATCAAAATAATTTTCCGAAGCATAATTAATAGCTACAATGAAAACAGAAATCCACAAAAAATATCCACTTTTTGTCTTCCCCTCCACAAATTCCTTTTCCTTATTCCTTTATTTGCAGACAACATATTTGACCATTTTTTCATAAATTATTAATTTTAGGAGAGGAGTGTTGCGCTATATGTCTCAGAGATATGGACCATAGGAAAGTTGGAATTGGATTTAATAGAGGAATTCCAAATTTGCTACTGGTGGTGGATGCTGAAGATCAAATCGACAAACAGGATCAGAAATGAGAGAAATTACTGAAGACTAGAAGAGGTGAAAACCATATGGATCACTATCAGAAAGTCAAGGTACATATGGATAGGTCAAATTTTGAGGCAGAACGAACACGTAAGGAGCATAAGGGAAGGTAAAGTCTCATGAAGAATACTAAGGGGCAATAGGCCAGATAAAACGGGGTGCGAAACATCTCATCTACATCTACTTCTACAAAATACCCTGAAAGCTACCTCAGGGGTGTGTGGAAAGGGGTGAGTATTCACCAGCATGCATTAAACTATACCCTAAAGTTAGTGTAACTACGACTAATTATCCAATAGCATAAATCGCTAATGCTTGTCACGAGGCGAAGCCTCACAAGCATGCACTACACTACAGATATTATCACAATGGAGAGGGACCGTTAATATATATGTATTTTGCAACTACACAAATGGACTGAGACTCAAGACTTATGTAGATAACATGCATGGCGTGCTTTTAGTATTAGGTAACAGTTAATGATTCAGGTATTAGGGAGTACTACTACTACTACTAAGAGCTACACTACCTATCGACAAACCTAGATAAAAGTCTCATTGGGTGCTGTTATGGCCCCTTATAGTTCGTGGGGAAAATGATATTTTAAATCTGTCCGTTCTGCAGTATAGTTCCCTAATTTTATTCTCATGATCTGATCTACCGTAGTATGTCGGATTTCGTAAAATATTATCAACGTCCTCAGAAAATAGGCCGGTTTGGAACTTACATAATAGATTGAGTCTAAATTTTAATCGACGGACGGTCTGAAAGCGTTTCCCACCCCAGTTGCTATACCATAAGAGCTATCAGGGCATAAAATACAGGATGGTTACAAAGAAATGCGTCGGTTTCAAAGATCTGTACTTTTCAAACGGTACGAACTACAGAGCTGCGCGACCTCTTAAAATGACCGGTTAAAATGACCTCTAGTTCTTTCGGTTACCACTAGGAAGCACTATTTGCCTAGATAAGAGCTTTATTGCCTCAGTTAATGTTTTCTCAAGCTTAACGATCGCAACAGCTCAACAAAAGTCGTTTTGTGTGTTGCAGTACGCGAAAAGTGAGTCTGTTACAATGGCGCTACGTACCTTTTGGCGTGAATATGACATTGATCCACCACACTAATCGAACATCTTACGCTAGTACCTACTGCCTACAAACAGCGAGAAATTGAAAGTACGCATAACTTTGGCTGTGAAGACAGTAACTGCTGACGTGCTTCACAGAGTGTGGGAGAAGTTTGAATATCGACTTGATATTGTTTGGGTTAATCAAGAAGAAAATATTGAACATTTGTGATATTTTTTTCCCAACAAAACTAGAGAACGTACCGGTCATTTTAAGAGGTCGCGCAGCTCTGTAGCTCGTAGCATTTGAAAAATACAGATCTTTGAAACAGACGCATTCTTTTGTAATCACCCTGCACTTAGCAGGGGGCAAGGTCGAAAAATGGGCTGACGTAAGCCAATATTAGGACTGAATAACTAATGATAATGGCATTCCCTCCTCTGTTCATGTCCAAATTCCCCCAGCCGCGCGTCTTTGCGGCGACTCGTAGGTTAGTATCCTGTAGAAGGAGAGGCATGAGGATGAGTAAGCTACCATCTCCGAGAGCCAAAGTTGAGTCCATGAAACCTCCCCCACAGCCCCTCCCCTTCAGGAAGAAAAACACCCACACAGCTCTTTCATCCCCCCCGCAGGGTTAGTTCAAGCGCCAATAATGACGAAAAAAGTGGCGGAGGGTCAGAGAAGGAAAATATGGTGTGGCGGGTGGAAGACCGATCGGCGAAACTTTAACGCATTTCACGGAAGGCGAGAGCGGGATGAAAGTTAATGCGAAAGCTAACATCGTCGGGAGGATGAGATCCCGTTTCCCGAGTACATCGGTGGGCGGGAAGAAGAAGAGAAGTGTTTGGGAAAGAGTTTTGAATAGGGTGGGAGAAGATCTTCCGGGGGAGGGGAGTTGTGGGGGGGGGAGAGGAACGTTTTTGAATGGGCTGAGGGAGGGCAGGAGAAAGAAAGTTTTGCGCGAGCTGGAAACTGGGGAAGATTTAATTTTCCTTCGCGTGAAACGTAGCTGACGCAGAAAAGGCCGCGTCTCCGGTCGGAGATGTCTGCCTTTCGATAATACATATCACTAGATCGATTTCCATCTGTCGACAGCGCCCATCCCGGCCTGATCTAAGGTCTATTTTGCTTAAAGACGTCCCGCAATCACTTTATTTGATTTTCATTTAGGTTTACGATGAAAAAAAACATCACTTGCAGGATTTCCCTCTTCAGTATGCTTCGTGAACAAAATTTTGTTTTAGCGAATACATACCCAAACAAAGAGTGTTGTAGGGTATTATTCATACTGACTTTATTAAAGTATATAGTTAATGGATTCTATAAGTATTCTTAGAAGAAGTATTTAAAAGGTAATTTTAATAAAGACAACTGTAAATTATTTTAGTTCGATATAAAATGTTGATCCACTAAGAAATATAAACGCCGCAGTTAAGCAACGTTGGGCTCGGCCGGAGGTTGCATGGGTGGTCCTCCTCCATGCCTCTACCGGGGTGCTCTTGTCCCCTGGCTGCAAGTGGCAGGCAGCTTAAACATGGGATGGCTCCATGAACCAAGATGTCTGAGTGCCACGAGGGCTCCAGAAGGCCCTCTCCCACCCAGACAATCAACAACCATTTAATCAAGAAATATAAACACATTCGTTTATCCTTAGAAACAAATAAATCTAAATCACTTGGTACTAACATTTTTATGTCATGTCTTCAGGATTAATAGAATCCATCAAATAAAAACATTTAAATAATATTTTAATATAGTAGCACATAATGAAACATAACTACAGAATGATCCACTGCTTCTCCGATCATTGGTATGAGATAATACGAGAAACCATGAAACGGTGAAAACTTAGATGCCAGAGTACTAGGTCGAGTCGATCGATCGAGACTAGTCCATACATATAGCTACTCAGCCAAAGTATCGCTGTTCTACCGGGTAAAGTTAGTATTCAAAAATATCTGTCGAGATATGGTGAAACAGCATCATGAACTTAAACAAATAAATAAATAGCAAAAAGATTACACTCCCTCGCGACCACCATTAAAAAAATGATATCGGTCATCCGTTGGGCTAACTCCCAAAGGAAAAATCCAATCGTAAAACATTACATACACCAGAACAAAATCAAGGCATACAAACTAATACACTGCGCCGATTTTTGCCAGTCCATTTAAAAGCATGCTACCAGAATGAGAGGAGAAATCACATCCAGGTACAAGAGAATAATTCATCCTCGCACTTCATCTCTCTCGGGAGTGTCCGGATATATTCAAAGCGAGAAACGCTTTCAGACAAAGGATAAACCATTACTTTACGAAAGGGAAAAGAAGTACTTAGTGCCCGATACCACGCGGCCGGATAAAAACCCTTGGGAGAGGAACAAAGAAGAGACGCACACCGTACGAAACGAGAGTGTATAGCCATTTCAAGTCATGTTCCTCCGCTCTCTTCATTCCTTTTGCCGCACTCGGAACAGAGAGCGGGCAGTAGGCTGGAAAACGTCCCCATGAGATCGAACACGAAGTGAGGGAGGAGTCCCAATTACTTGTGCGCACGGGATTTGAAACGAAAAGCCCACACAGAGGGAGAGAGAGACAAGAGCAAATGGAGCGTGGACGCATTGGAGTGCAGAGCAGGAGGTATTGTTTCGCTGAGATCTCGATTGGAACGTATCACGATTCGCATCGAAGGCAAGAGGAGATGAACAATTCGATCAGCAGCGAGTATAGGATCCGTATCCTCAATGCCTTTTACACGAACAAAGAGAAAGGAGAGAGATAAGAGGGTGCGCGATGGAAGGAAAAAAAACGGTCTTTTCTCCGCTCTTCCTCTTTGTGAACGTTTCATTTCATTTCTATTCTCTCTCTCCCAACACAGTAGCACCCGTAAGGTGGGTCTTCATTTAACATCGCATCCCACGTCGGGTTCTGTGAACGTGATGCCCTTCGTGAGCGTGGCTCCAGGTTAAACGCGTGTTGCTCACGTGTGTCCGTTGTGTATGAGTTTAGCCAATCGACGCCTCCCGATTCCATCACGACGGGTGCACCATTGCAGAGTGGGTCGGAACGCAGAAAAACTAGCTCAAAACCCCAAAACTTCTCCACATTTTGCTTGTGTATTATTATTATCAAGGCTATCAACCGGTTAAGGTCGGTATAGCTAGAAAAGAAAAAAAATCTTCTAAATTTCGGAAGGCGCAGGCTATATCTCCCTATATATATCTCTCCAGGCTATAGCAGGCAGCCCTATCTCGTTTCACGATTTATTTCTTCAGCTCGGCATGCGTCCTACCTCTTCATCTCATCCATGAATCCTATACTTTTTATTTCCCTCCCCCGCTTACCCAACACTCTTCCCTTCAGCATCCCATCAACCCCTCCTCATCGCCTATTCCAACTACCTACTAACTCTGCTTCCTATTTCATCATGCGCCATACCAAACCCTTCCTCTTTAGTCCTCCTTTATGTCCAGCAAGTGGTCATGAACCGAAATAAATTGACTAACAATTAATTCAGGGGTATCATATACTAGCTATACTGCGTCTGCATGTCCACTAGCGTCTCATTAATTCACAATTCTACGGAGTGGGAGAAACATATGAGACAACAGGTAAACCATCTCAATTGCTTACTGTAACCATATTACTACATACCGCGAAGGTATTGAGCTCGTCTTCCTGCTATGCCCAAATTCCCTTCGCAGCAACATGGCCTCAACTACAGGGTTGGTATCTTGTCATAAGTTTTGCACCTAATAAGGCCCATGGACACCTTACACATAATTTTCTCAATATTTGGGGGTTTACTCCAACGTTCCCTTCCTAAAATTTAATTCATAACATTTAATGCCATTCAACCTCTTCGTATATTTTACCTTTCTTCATGCCATCCAAGTTTTAAATTATTTTCCAAACTTTCCCTAAAACACTTTTCAAACAATAGCATATTTACTTGCTCCTCATTTCCGCTTCGCTTCACTGACATCAGAAATGGCGGCAAAATTTTATTTTAACTGCGAACTGTAAGTGATACTCCTATCACTAATGAACACATAAAAAGCTTTCACTCTGGTTCTCATTCGCGCACGGGAAAATTATTCTTTAAACCCGCCCACTTGTTTACATTTGCGGCGAGAAGAGGCGATATTTATTTAAGTGTGAGCAGGTATTAATGAGGGCCGGCTGGAAATAAATATACGCCTCAGGACGAAAATTTTACATTTAGCAGCAGGTTAAGATAAACGAGTGCCCTCATGATTTGGCGGCACATCATTTTCATCAATTCCTTAATTGATTCTATGTTGATGAGAGACTGTAAATATACATCTGGGAAGTAATACTTGGATAGAGGTTGGTGTGATGTGGTAGGGGACGAAGATTGTAATTTTTGGTACCCAAGCCAGCCGTCCACCTCAAGTAAGTGCTCTGAAGTAAGTATATACCCTGTATATTGTCGATACATATTTTGTCCGTTATTTTTATATTTTTCCTGTACTCCAGTATCTTGTATTGAAACTTGGAGAGTGTAATTATTCTTTTTTTTGCAATCTGTATATTGTCTACCTTTATGTTGTTCGATAATTTTGCATTTTTCTGTTCTTCAGTGTGTTAAATTGAAACTGGGAGAGTGTGCTCATTATTTTTGTAATCTGTTTTGTACCTTTTGTCTGAAGGACTGGGCTCTCGAAATAAACTCTATTCTATTGTAAATGATATATTTAACTTTTAACTTTTTTGAGTCACTAATGGTCATTTTTAAAGGAGCTTCCAATCAAATAAATAATATAAGTAGGTACTTGGAGCTTTCCATAAAAAATCATGCAATAGATTAACGGTTCCGATCCCATATGATACACAATCGCTCTTACATACATACGACATCTATTTTCTGTAGGATACCCCGAATTGGGTTACATTTCATCATGCATGTATAAATATTATGAAATTGTACGGAAATTGAAAAATGCATCAATTGAATTAGCGCAAATCGCAGGATAGAAAAAACGACGATTTAAGGGGGAAATACTGTAATACTAATAGATAGTAAATACTAATAGATAGGTTCAAATATTAGTTTCTCCTTCGCACAATTAAACAAAAACAAAACAAAACCACTACATAAACAAATCGAAACACTAAGAAAACCACAACACATCACCTCTTTCATCCCTTATACCCTCTATACTCGTCTTCCACTTCGAAACACTTATTAATTGATGTTGCACCCCCTGCCACACGCCTTTGCCTTCCCGAAGGCATTCCCGAATTTTCATCCTTTCGTTATTCAACGAAAACCATTTTCTTCCGGGCCTAAAAATAACCAAGACCGAAACCGACGAGGGGGAGGAAAGTATATTTATCATCATCGCTCATTCTTCTCACTTTCTCCCCCAACTCCTTCCCAGTTCCTCGTTCGTCCTCTCTCTCTCCCCAGCATCCCTAAAAGGGCTGCTCCACGCAAAACGTCTCGAAAAGTCTTTCTCTGCCCCTCCCCTTCCTCCCAATTCTTCTCCCCGTCCTCGTCGTCCCAAGAGAGATGGAAAAGGTGTCGCACATCACCTTCCACTCCCGCGTCCAACCCACGACAACCCAAAAAACCCATCTCCACGGCGGAGAAGAAGAAGTAGAAAATTTCTCCGGCCGATTCCTTTCGGTCGTTCTATTTCCCTTTTTTACACCCGTTTACTTCGGCGGCAAAAGGGAAGGAAAAGAAAGCGTGGAGGAGGAGTAGTTGGTGGTGGTGGTGGTGGTGGGAGGATGAAGGAGTGAGGGTTATTTTCGGCGCGAGGCTGGATGGGGGAGAAAGGACCGGAAAGGTACGAGTTGAATACAGGAGGAGGAGCGGTGACATAAACAGAGAAATGGAGACGACGACCACCAGAGAATTGGGTATAACACTCCACCACTCTTACAGTGGATCCACCGTTAATGCCAATTTATTCAAATTACCACTACTTATTCCGACTGTTTGATATGAATAACAAAACCACGTCTTTCCATGCTATTTTTTTTCGCAAGCTGAACTTAAAATTACGTAACGAAAGAAGAAATATTCGCAATTTTCCACGGATATAGGCTCAACGCGGCCGGTTTCGAGGTTTTACATAATTTTCAAGCCCTATGCGTGTGAAAAAGTGCAGATCGTTCTTCTTTAGTTATGAAAATTTTCCACCACATCAGTCCTGTGGCAACATTATAAAATGAAATTAGTTAGCAGTTAATTGAGTAGCCTTGGTGGTGTAACTGGGAGCACACCTGACCGGCAATTGGGAGATCCGGGTACGAAACCCGGCTAAGGTGAAATTTTTTCTGTCTGGATTTGACTCATTTTCATCTTCCCCACCAAACCCTGTGTTCGTCCTTTTATGTGTACCTATCCATTTCCATTTTCCTATGAATGTATGAATTTATTCGCGCCTATGAGCGTCATTTTTCGTATGATTGAGTATATATATATATATATATATATATATATATATATATATATATAGTCAATCGATGAAAAATCACTCGTGGTGACAATAAAAATCAACTGAGGTGTCACAGGCGTGGCAAGTTAAAAAAGATATAGGCACACAAAAAATTAGATAACTCACACGTTTTTTGATCTTTCGACAGCTAGACTGTTATCTTCTGAAATCTTTAGAGTAATCAGATTACTCTAAAGATTTCAGAAGGTGACAGTCTAGCTGTCGAAATATCAAAAAGACGTGTGAGTTATCCATTTTTTGTGTGCCTATATCTTTTTTTGCTTGTCACGACTGTGACACCTCAGTTTATTTTTATTTGTGTGTATATATTAACGGTCCCTCTCCATTGTGATGATATCTGTAGTGTAGTGCATGCTTGTGAGGCTTCGCCTCGTGACACTCATTAGCGATTTATGCTAATACATAATTATTCGTTGTTACACTAACTTTAGGGTATAGTGTAACGCATGTTGGTGAATACTCACCCCCTGCCACACACCCCTGAGGTGGCTTGCAGGGTATTTTGTAAATGTATATTTTGGAACTTAATTTTGTTTTCCATCATCCGAGACATATAATCAGTGAAAGCAATCGTTTAAATAGCACAAAGAAATAGGGGGCATTTTTTTATGAACCATACAATTGAAGTGGAGCCTCCTTAAATTTACCACGATCGCCAGTATAAGGCGCCATATCTCGAAAACTTAGATAAAAGAAGAGAATACAAGAAGTATACGGTGCGATGGAAAAAGGTGAATATTGAAACCATAAAAACGCGCCATATTGAATGAATCAGTTTTTCCCCTTGCGCGCCAAAAAAATTAGTAGGTATTATCGGTACCAATACAGTATCGTAATTATGTGTTAATAAAATTCAATATAGAAATATGCTTAAAATATTAGCAATACCTGATTCGTCTGCTCTCTCCAATGCCACAAATAACCTTAGTTGTAGGTCTAAATTCATAATACCTGAAAATAGACGACAGGTTACGTTCCATAGGGAATAGAGGCACGAGAAAACGGAATTGCCCGGAAATAAAAGCAGGAGTAATCCATAATATCACCATCTGCAGTAAAGTACTGATGATGACGATACAAAAACGTAAATCGTCACGCGAGTCATAAGTAACAAAGCATAAAATATAGAGTAGAGAACACAATCATTTCATTCACACATTCTTTCATTTATTCCTTTTGCGCTCCACCAGTTGATTACAAAACCTTATTCTCCTTCTGTAACATTCCACAAATTCCTCCCCTCTATCAGCATCTCCGTCAGCATTTCCATTTACCCGCTCCATCAATCGACTGTGCCCTTTCCTCATCTTTTACAGGAATTTCCTCTCCCCAACCACCGTTCCGGGCACTTCATTGTTCGTCTTGCTTTTCTCCCATCCAAACTTCTCCGTGCTTCTCCAAAAATCGGTGGAGTTCGACAAACAATACTGGATATAATAAAGACGACATGAAAGCGACCCATTCGTTCTCGATAGACGAAACAGAACGACACGAAGAGAAGAAAGGTACTCGAAGTTGACGGAGAAGAAGAGGAGAGCAGGACGGGGACGGCAGAACAAAGGATAAGGGTGGGTTAAGAGGATGAGCAGGTTCGTAGGGATGGAATTCGATTAGCCTAGTGCGGGTCGGGCCCCTCATTTTTTATGCGCCCGAGCCATTTGGGCGGACGGACGAGGGGGTGGAGGAGGAGAGGCACGAGAAGACAAGAGAAGGAAAAAAGGGAGGAAGAGGATAGTGGGATGGGATGGATGCAGAAGAGGAGGACGATTCTTCGCGATGATATCGCCAAGGTGATTGATTGATTGATTAAAAACGCCGTGCGACGAACGCTCCGGCAAGGGGATTGGTTTCGGGAAAAGAGAATGGGAGTGAAAGTCTATCCGGTACTAAAAAACCTACAGGCGTTGGAATTATACGGTTTTTTGGGACTGCGGAGAGAGAATGCACAATTAGATCCAGAAAGGTACGTGCAACGAAACATGAAAAATAATATAGCTGCGAGAAGTGACATTTTAAATTTCAACATTTGACTATTTAATATTGCTAATTTCTGCCACATGGGCCTGAATCATATTGTCTGTCGTTCCCGGTAAAAATCACTCCTCTTACAGTTTAATTTAGCTCATGGCTAGAATTTCATGAAATGATTTTCTGGGCTACACAACAAGCTCTATTTTATGCAGATTTTATAAAAGTAGATTTAAAATGAAGGGTTAATCTCGACTAAATTTATTTTTATAAAATTTGGAGTTTTAAAACTGTTTTGGTGACAAAGTGGATGATTGATGTTAGTTTAAATAGATTTTTAATTACTTTTGATTTTCACAGAACCAATAAAAATATTACGCTGTTATCATCGATAAAATAATCATCAAATTCGTATTATGGAGTGGATACTCGACAGAATAAAGCGAAAAAGGCATGGTGTGACAAACGCTACGAAGGGCAGGTATGGCTCTTCACGAAAGGGAAAGTGAATTGTAGTAAAAGTCTTGGAGGTGGTAAAACCCTTGCGGCCCTTGAATCATACTGTTTTTTTTGGCTACGGTGAGAGAATGTGAAATAACAGCTGACGCACGTGCAAGGAAATAAAAAGCAATTGAGTTCAGATGGAGATCAGACTAGATTTCTATCATTACAACATCTAACTTAGAAATATGACTTAACGCCGACGGATGAACCAGGAGTATGAGTACTTGATATTCTTTTGCACACAATTTTATTTAAGTAAAAATATTTTATGAACTTGATAGATAAAATTGAAAATAATATTTTTATGGATAAAAACAAAATATTTCGTAAACGTACGATAAAACCAGGTTTAACAGTTTAAAAAAAAAACAGATTTAATCCTGAGAAAGCATAGTTTTATAGCAATGCCCATTTTAAAACTCATTTTATAAAATATTTTAAGGTAAACTTTACCAGAAGCTAAGAACAAAATTAGAAAATAAGTTTTCTTCTGCCTTTCGAAGATCTATTACCAATAAACCAAAGGCCAACTGATATCAAAGACGTTGCAAGAACATCATCAATACAGCTTTGCTTTTATTTCGAAAGACGAAACATGTTAACTAGCAAGGCTTAATTAGTTTTTCCTTAACTTTTGCGTTCGAAATACATTTAATAAAACAGTAGGAAAAAGTTTCCCATGACTATGAATAATTAATAGAAAAATCTAGATAAACAATCGATTCAGCACAGCAAAGTCCATACGGTGAAAACAGTCAAAGCAAACGTAGAAAGCAGTTTGATATAATTTCGGTTCCATTATATAAAGTGAAAGGTCATCCCAAAAGCTATTTAATTAATAAGAACCCTAAAAACGGTACGAAGCGAGTCATCGGGCTGAGGTAATTTTGAAATCCACTGCCAACCAGTCTGTGTTTACTTCACCCATTTGTACAATTGACAACTGGCCATTGCGCATTCCTTTCTAAATTTACTCAAAAATAATGGCATACTTTTTGCGGCTGCTTAACATAAATTCCTATTAATGTAATTGAACTGAAACCTGAAACGCAAGACAGGTAACAAAAACGCACTACATTCCGCAAAACATTCAAGCACACGCCATTAATTTCCCTAAAAAATTCTCTCAAACGGCGATGCATCAATTCGAAGTGGAGTAATTGAATATTATTGTCAGACTAATGTATCGTTTAACTGCAGACAGTAGCGTGAATAAAGGATCAAAGCAAAATGCACGCACTACAAACAAATACAGTACTTAGCTTTATAGATATTTTCTTCAAGCGGCATAGAAATTATAATAATTCCTCAAACTATTATGAAAATTACACAAAAAAAAGCTTTAACGATGAACTCCAAAGTGGAAAATTGCAACATGAAGAACAATATTAAATAGATTTTCAGCCAGTGATCTAAATACCGGTATTTGTGTATGCCAATCGCACAACAATATTATGCTTTTTATAAGCGGGTGTGAATAAGGATAAAAAAAGCTGATAAAAATAAGGATACTGAAGAGAAGGAAAAGATACGAAGACTTGAAAAGGTATTTAAAAAGGCGTTTGAAAGGTATTCCAGGAAAAGTATAGTTTTGAGAAAGAACAACAGAGATGCCTCCTAGTACTAGGAGTAACTTAGGGCATTGACAGTGATTACCATTCATTTGGTGGGATACTAATGGTGATGGTTGCAACGATATTAACATACTACTACCACATTCCATTATTATTCTTCATCTTATCTGCAAGATTTTATGGATAAAATCGGCCGTCAAGGTGTACAGGTTATCTCATTATGAAGCCGGCTTGTCCCTTCTATGCCTGAAGGATCTAACTTCATTCATAACGAACGAGATAAGGAACAGAGGAGACCTTTTTTCTGTCCTCCAAAATCACCCTGAAGTTCTCAAAATGTACTCACAGACGCATCCCCAAGGCAGGTCCCCCGCAATAACCGACTAGAAGTGATGAAGTTAGGCATAAACCGCCGAGTAAACTTCCGGATACCGGATTCGAGGGACGTCTCAACGAGACTCGGGTGAAAGTCAGGAGACCCTTTCGACCACATACTTCATTTCTCCCTTCTGAAGGGAGTGGGTTAACGTACGACTCGGGTAAGAGAGAGAGTTGTCCCTTATTGTGCACATGGATGAGGTATCATCTTCTAATATTCTAACAATTAACAGTCACCTTTCATGGACAGTCTCCTCGCCAATGTCCTATTTCGGGATATATTTCAGCTCCTCTGCATCTATCTATCAGCCTGCCAACTTCAAACTTTTGACCTATTCTTTTTATTTCTGGCTTAAGCAACATTCTTATCTCCCTTGGACATTTCACTTCTTCTCAATTAACCATCTATCCCAATAACCTTTGGTTGCCTTCTCAGTATTACCACCACTTATGATGCAATATACCATGAAACTTTCCTATGAATCGCTTCCTTAACAAACTAACGGCTAAATCTCCGACTTCTTTAATTATAGTTTTTCTTCGCAAAACCACAAAATTGTATTGATCAAATAAACTACAACCAGTAACCACGAAGAAAAATTCTCGAAAGGCATTACAGATAGAACATGGATATTGTATATTATGAATTTTCTTAATAGTCGCTATCCTAACAGCCACAGCCTCAGCTTCCATTATTTTATTTTTCTTTTAACTTTATGGAATGAAAATATAAGCATACCCATGATCAACGAAACCGGAAATAAAACATCGGTCACATTTTTATTTCCTCAGAAAAACTTAATGACTAAGGGGGAAGCGAAAAATACAGTAAAGAAGAGAAGAATCGTCAGAATTTTTTCCGTGGGAGAAATATAATACCGCAGAAGCGACAGGCCAAACAAAACAAGCCATTCACGAGAACGTTCCAAAGAGACCACACGGACTTATTTTTCCTCGTCCGAATTCCTCACACTCTTCCTCCCTCTTATTTCCCTCCCTTTCTTATTCTTCTTTCTCCTCCTCCTCCTCACACATCACCGTTTCCTGCAAGCGTCCAGTTTGCCCCCTTTTTCACCCTATTCCCTCGCTTCCCCCATTCTTCTCCGACTTCACCCTCTCTATTCCGTTGAAATTTGTTCCCATACGTAGGTTCCACCAGTAGTTACCTTACATGATGTAATTTATTATATTGGTGCCATTGGTAGAAAAACCTTTTTCCCTCTGATAACGTTCCCAAAATCACACTTTTCAACGCAATTTGCATCACATGGTTAATTCAAAATTACACAGACATTAAGAAGAGAGTTAGGGAAATCTAAGAGATAAAATACCACTTTTCTCATATAATAGATAGGAGAGTACATGGCACACGAATTAAACATAGTATTTTGCGAAAAATTATCCACTTAACATGGTTATTTCGCGCACTTCGCCAATAAATTTTGGGAATAATTCAGTGCTGTCTTCGATATTACATCTATTTTATTTCGGAAACTTATAACGGTAACGCGAAAATTCTGCAACTAACGTTTTCGGCGTATTGACAGCGAAACTGATCTATTCAATATGGCTGACTGCGCTTTAATGTCTTCAATATTTCCGTGTACAATCGTACCGTATGGATCCATCTAATCACTTATTTGATCCATTACTTCTCTGTCATGCACAATCGGCATTATTTTAGCAAAACTAATATAAGACGCAAATTCTTTCAAGGAATAAACTGGAGATACCTACGCATACGAAATTTTGAGATGGTAGCAAATAATAGCAATTGTTGAAGTCATGATTGTTTAGTTTAACAGAAATGGCACTGAATTTGGCTACTTTTCTGGTTTTTTCCTTTCCGGCAACTAAGGAAATTCATTCGCGAAAGCACTGTAACTTTAACGACGAAACAAGCCAAAATGAAAGATTCCAAATTTGTTGTGAGTGACGACGTTGGGAGGAAACGACCTTAATGGAGAAGCCGACCGGACGGAGTGGGCGAATTGGAGAGCAACAGGAAAAGAATATAGAGACGATGAAAAGATATATAAAGAAAGGAGATAAAGAGGAAAGCAGAGGCAAAGTGGAAAAGGTGAAGAGGAGCAAAGGTATGGGTGGATAGGCGAACGGGAGAGAGAAACTCTCCAAAGGGAAGAAGATAAGTGACGAGGGCCGAGACACGACCCTTGGGGAATTCCCCTAAGTCGGTCGATCGCGGAAAAAACGGAAGCCCATGGAAACCCAAACTCACTCACTCACTCACATACTGCATTCACGCAGAGGAGGGCGACCGACGTGGATGTGCCATAGAAGGATGCGCGGGAGGGAATCCTCGGGGCAAGGGGGGGAGGGAGGTTTTCGGGGGCTTCAGAAATGCCCCTGGACAAAGGAGGAGATGGAAGAGAATGTCTGAAGAGAAAAAGAGAGAGAGGAAAGATGCCGCTATAATGGATTCTTTTCGCGTAAGTTTTCACCAAAATATCGATTTCAAAGCCACAACTTCATGTGCGTTTTAAGCGAAGCGAGAAATCATAAGAGAAAGTCATGGTAATGAGATCTTCCACTAATTAACGTAGGCTAGAATGGTTATAAAAAAACTACCATTTAAATGTGCAATTGCAGGCAATCACTTCTTCACAGTACCTGCGTTTTTTGCTCGGGATGCTTCCCAACCTCTTCATACCATTTCTTTCTTCTTCATGCCTATTCTTCTTCTCTCCATTCCACGATGTCAAACTCATTCCTCCTTCTATCACGGCCTTTGGTTTATTACTTACGTTAGTAACGAAATGGCATTATCAAATCTTCCAGGAGGAAGAAAGGAAAAGCTATATAAGAAAATATGTGAATAATATTCGAAATAATTTTGGAAAATACATAGATTTTGAAGGAAGAAAAGTAAAATTATTTGGGGCCAAAGCCCTTATTTTTCCTCTGCAATACTTATTTCAGAGCACTCGTATATGGTACTCATAGATCCTTAACTGGAGGAATCCTTTCAAAAACTGGACATAGGATATCGTAAAAAACAATTATTAATTGTAAATTTCTATTACTGTAATGCACAAAAAAATATAAATGGCATATTTTGAAGATGGCTCGATTCAGGTCGCGGACCTTGGAGTCAGCTTAAAGCTTCCCTCAGAAAATATTTTAATAATAGACATAAGATTTACTTTTCAAAAACAATTTACCCGTCAAAAAATTGCGATTTAAACGAATTGCTCAAACAAATGCCGGTGGGAAAGTAACAAAGTAATATGCGTCATCTAATCAGCGAGTATTGTGAACTGTTAGAAATTTCAAATGACTCCGTCATGGTTATCACTGCATATAGCATGTGATCAACCACAAATGAAGATGGAGAGATAATTCACGGTTTTCAAATGACTCAAATTTCATAGAATGTCATAAAAGTTAAATGAGCAACGGCCATGTTATGGCCGCGGAAGTATCAGTGAAATTTGCCCGTTTAGAGTTCGTTGCTGGTCACTCTTTCTGGGGGATATGCCTGTCGATATTTTATGAAGCTTGCCACTTCATTTCATACGAGAGTGATGTGCGGTAAATCCGCAAATTCTCACTTAAGTCTTACGAGGATATAACCCGATTGTTATTCATTTATCACTATGATCCCCGAAAGTGTCAAATAAGAATCCTTAAACCGTTGGAATATTGAAAATAACATTGAAATATCTGTTCATCAAAAACTATTCACTGAATAATGATTGTGTTGTACACAGTAGTTTCCTGAAGGTGCAACTGTCGCAACGTGGGTTCAGTGATTTGCACCTATCACCTAAGGGAAGTCAATTTAATTCTTAGAATCTGTAAATAAAATAAGGATACTCTTTAGCTTGACAGTACTTAAAGAACTTTCCGTCCGTTAACTAATTGAAAAATAAAAAAAGAGAGGTGAATTTGGGTCTCCGAAAAGATTATATATCAAGCTGTCTCAAAAGTTGCATTATCGCTAAAACGTGTGGAGAGGCGAGAGACGTAAGATGAAAATATGTGAAAAAGAGAGAAAACATAATTTTCGGTTAAAAAAAACTAAAGGTTTTCGGGTGAGGCAGACTGAAGGCGGGAAATGGGAGTGGGACGGGAGAGGGAAAGTCAGGGTCATTCATTCGAATGTGGGGCAAAAGGGGGTGAGGGGTGTGGGGCGACGTCGAAGAGATCCTTCTCGCCCCATCACCTCTCGTCGGCGCGGCGACTCGGACTCAGGGTCAACCTCTCAGCCCCATGACCCCGCTCCCTGCCACTTCCCATCAGGGCGGACCAGAAAGGAAGAAGGATTGGGAGGTGGCGCGGAGATGCGTAAAAAGACACGGGGAATAAAAAGATTGACCAGAGGATGAACGAAAAAAATAAATCACTAAAAAGGACTGAAATATCCTTGAGAGCGACCGCGCAAGGACTGAGACAGGCGAATAGATAAGGGTGGATCAAAGGGATCTCCTCGCATATGACCAGAGTTTGTTTTTTGTCTGTATACCCTCGGTGACCGAGAATAATTGTTTTCCGGCTTTTTGTTAGAAAAAAACTATTTTTTTCATTGACTCTGAAAATAAAATAAGGATACTCGTTAGCTTGGCAGCGATTTTATCCGTGTATATTTCCGTAAACTATTTAAAAAATCCAAAAGAGAGGTGCATTTGGGTCTCCGAGAAGATTATATATCAAGTTGTACCAAAAGTTGGATTGTCGTTTGGAGTGGCGAGGTACTACATAGACGAGAAATTGAAGCGCTTGAATCCGAACAGCAACAATAGCGTTCGCCGTATTTTTAGGATGAACGTGGCTACACCCATGTCTCAAAATCAATTTTGATGCTTCGATGAACCAGGATGAACCTTCGATCGATATTTTATGAATTAATTCATAAAATATCGATTGATAACTCCATGAAAAATTCGTTTACCGGCCACTGGACTGAGATGTGTATGCTTTGAACGGCTAATCCTACCGCTTTATCCCTTGTCAAGCCTGCACCATTCTAACACAACGTCTCATCCGATTACATTTCACTTCTTCCCCTGTTCCTTTGGAGGGAAATCAGCTTGTTCTTGCCGGTGATAATGCATCCCGCCAAAATTCAAGAGAAGAAATACCATCCGCCTCAACCGGGACTCGAATCAGTACCCTTTAATACCCCGCCGAGTCGATTTGCCAGTAAAGCTACCGACCCATCTTTCTCCCATGAAATATTTTTCGGGTTTAACGTGGTTATTCCGTAAAATGACATTTATTCATATTCTGGGTATTCAAAGAAAAATGTGCCCCTTATCTGATATTAACAACAAACCTTTCCTTTCAAAGCTATTTTATCGCTAATTGAACTTAATATTAAATAGTGTTATATGTAAGAATAGGAAAAACTTAGATAATTAATATTTGTCTACTTAAAAGACTATCTCAGGAAAAACTGATAATAAAATGTAAAAACTCCAAGGAAACAGAAAAAATAAAATATATGCATCTTACCACCCTAGTTTTTCAGTTATTAGTCTACTACAACAATAATATTGGAGTCAAAATGCGTTAGTACAATAGAAATGGCGCTGCATTCGGCTTCTATGGCTATAAAAAGTGTTAAGTAAAATATATTTGTGGAAAAGCTTGCGTATGTGGTACCTAAATTTTGGTATTCAATAGGTAACGCATGTCACCAGCGAAATCAAGATTTTTCAGACTAGTTAAACAAAATGAATAAATTCTTCGTGGGTTTCCCACCAGGTGAGTTGTTCAGCCAAAGCCGACGTTTCAATGGCTAATTCTCCTCAAAGCGTTGAGTGCCGGGTCAAAATTGGTCCGGGTTCATATATACGTCGGCTTTGGCTGAACAACTTACCTGGTGGGAAACCCGTGAAGAATTTATTCACATTGTGCGCCAGGAAAGCACCAAGTCTTACATTAGTTAAACAAAAATTTGGATTTTAGCATTTGCTTTGACTCACACAGCCGCGGAAGAACATTCTTAAAAGAGAGCAAGGTGTTCACGACTGTTGCATATCCAAAGTCATAAAGCATTAGGATTGAGTGCACAGTGCTATCGTCCACGAGGTTGAAGCCAAGCTTTGAAGACTGAGACAATGACTTTTGACAAAATTTGAGTGTACCGCGAACTAGCAAGGGTATATTAAGAAGTGACCTGCAACTACGCAGAAGTACGAAAACTCCACACACATGAAAAATCCTCCTCTTGTGAAGACTGTCGCGCAACAGGAAAGTGGTCTCTTTAGTATTTCATCACGCCCTTCTCTCACTCATTCAGCTAATGCACATTCTTGTTCCTTTCCAGTTTTCCAATATTTATCCATTCAATTGCATTGCATGTTTGGTATCCATTTTGTTCCCTCATTTTGTCCTTAGATGACTTCTCTCCCGTTAGCATTTACACTTTCAACTCAGCTGTGCTCAGAAGACTACTCATCATTGCCGTTTTCTGGTGCGATCTCTGCTACATATGACCCTGCAAGCACACACTAACGTGTATCATAAATCTCGAGCTGTTAGTAACTACTGCATCAACTACGCATTCACATAAAATAAAAGCTAAGCTAACCGGGAGTTATGTAATCGGACATTGACGTAGCTAAATAAATTTCCTCAGTATAAGAGTAAAGACTCCACTGTATTTATCTCGCCTCGTAGATGAAATATAAGGGTTCCCTACATGATAGCAGTGTTATTGACGAAGAAAGTCTCACAGGTCTAAGAATATCAGAGAAACACAGCTTAAGTATAGAGGAATTACACAATTATAGAATTATCATAACATGAGATTCTACCAATAGATGTACTTTTACGCAGTCTCTGACTTCATTTCCCGTCAATTATTTAAAGAACAAAAAGTGTAAATAATTACTTTCCCGTCACTAATTCAGAAGCTCTCATGAATGTTCTCCGAGCAAGATAAACTAATCACCGCCTGAACTAATCCAAGGCAAAACATTCATCTCATAACTTCATCACAATCCATACGTTTACGAAACGGCAATGATGCTGCAAACAACAGAAGAACGTGTTCTCCCCGTATTACTACACGCAATCGAAGCAAGTGGAAGGCGGAAAACAGACAAGCCGTCCAAAATACACAGCCGCTATCGGAAGAACACGGAGGATATGTATTTATACGTCCTGAAGAATAGCCTCTCAAAGCTTCCGACAGAGCGTAGGAGGGCAAGAAGTTCGATAATAAGGAGCCCAAAAGGAAGAGGCCTGGGCCGTAAATTAACTTGAATGAGGCATCTGTGAAGGCGGTTTCGCACTACGCAAGTGAGGTGCAGGTCAACAGAGAGAATAAAAGGAAGGGGATGATATTCAATTATGAAAAAAGAAGAATTTGGGGAAAAACGAGAGACGAAATTAGATAAAAAAAATAGCATGATTGAATTCTGTGAAGTCCCTTCGAACGAGAAAGAGAGAAGAATCCTGCCCACAGAACGCCATCATAAGACGCCTAGGGGTGATCTCTTTCAAAGGCGTGATAATTGCATTTCAGATGGGACATTGCGTGCTAATGAGGCCTTTGCGTGCACTGAGATCGATTGAAATTAGGCGTAAATGGGATCGGAATGAGTTCATTTCGACGTAGAGACTCTTATCCGACGACGTATATGTTTTTAAAATAAAAACTGACAGGAACTGAGTCTATATCCCAGGTAAGATGCTTTCCAGCAATTCTTAAAGAAGAGAAGAAAATATGTCCGATGAGATGGTAAACCTGTGCAGAATGGCGTGGCAAGATCTTACACTGACCAATAAATACACTGAAAACGCTTACACGCTACTTTCTGTCAAAGCTTTTCATAAACTAAAATATGAGAATGAAGTATTATTCAACAATATCTCAATTAGAATAAACTAGCTATAGTTCATCTCCACAGAAAACTATTCTTGGAAAAAAAGTGCGAGTTTTTACATAATTTAAATATTTTTTTCGGAATTTTAATGCTAATATAAGAGCAGTAGTAGTGTTTGTAAATAGTTTTTACATAAAAAGGTATAATACAAAAAGTTATTCCCTAATGCACTATATTTATCAGCATATTACCTGTCTTACCTGGCAACATTTCACTCTGAAATTCTGACAATTTCCTATCTACGTTCATACTATGTATTAGTCAATTTTCTATAGCATACCGGTTGAGTCGGCCGGGCTGACTAATAATTGTCTTTCCAACAACTTATAATATATTTAGAATTTGAGTAATCACTCAGCTATTAGCAAATGTTTCTTTCACTGACGCTAATTTCTACTCCAAAGTTATGCCCATTTTCGCCATAAATATTCAAGTTATACGTAACCGGCTCTGTCATTCTGCTATAAGTAAGAAATATTGACAAAACAGGCAAGCATTTCCTCCGCCCTTCATATACGTCCCTCAATTGGGACTAAGAATTTATGCAGCCACCCGCCTGGATCTTTGGAAAACTTGCAAGCTTCAGTTTTACAAAAACCATCATCCGGTGAAACCACGCAAGCTAATTCAGTATCCCTATTCGATTTCCAGAATTTTCAAAGTTTTATGGAATCATGAATAATGAAAATTTCTTCGTCCCGAAAATGTTCGCAAATAGCCGAAGGAAAAACTAGAGGAGGAACTCGGGTATGAGATATCAATTTGCATTTTAAAAAACGATGTTTTTCAGCCGCTTAATTATTTTCGTCTTTCTGTACGAAATCGCTGAATATTTAAGGTTCCCAAGGGAACCCTTACCTACCTTCCCAACTCCCGAAATGGATCTACTGCTTGCACTCGAAACTTTGTAAAGGACACCGCGCCAGAGAATAAACATATTATTCATGGCTTCTTGTAATCTCCGCTCGAGGAAGTGAAACGATATCGATGAGTATGCTTAGCTCAGCGACGGTTCTCCTTGGAGCAGTAGCCAGGCTCCTTAAAAAATTCACAGTTTGAATCACTTAAGAAGCAAGGCCGAGAGGAGAGGGGGTGGTGCCATTGAGTGGTGGGACGGGAAGGCAAGAAGTTAAAGAAGGCTTCAAAAACATCTAGCGTGTTTTTAGAAGGTAAGTAATGTCTAGGTTAAGTGAAATGAAAAATGAACCGAGAGTATGGGAAGGAAATGCAGAATTAAAACGGCATTATTAACAGTGTATGTCGATCAAAGTAAATATGGATGGTCACTTCTAGATGTGCAATTGGGTGTGTCGAATGAAAGAATACTTGGCCTTACAAGGTATAACAGCATGAAAGCGATTAAATCGGGTTCAACTATGTGAAAATTCAGACCCTAGTCAAGAGTACCAGAGGATGATGTCTGTGTTGAACCCGGTACTACCAAATAAAAATTTCTTTGAAAATTATATATTGTTGTCCATGTGAAACAGCCTTTTCGTGGTCGTAAAAAACGGACTTCGTTCTCTCGCGCTTAATTAAAAAAAGAATAAATGTTTGAAAATCAAAGCGTCATCAATAAATACACTGAAACGCGAGTCGTAATTAAATTAAATGAAGTGGAAAGAAGCACATAAATGGCAATTTTCCACCAGATAATATTTAATACGACCATGGTTTCAATGACCTGCATCATCATCAGGTACATACACAAAAACAGACACCATACTTTTAGCGCGATGCTAATGAGCATAAAGCTTTCAGTTATAGCATAATAGAAGACATGAATCAACTCCCATTAACGGACGAACCTTCTGGATTGGTTGAACGTACACCATCCAACGGTGTGCGGATTATAGGTGAAAACGTTAAATATACTTCACTGCCGGGGGAATAGTTTCGAGATTTATTCATCAAGACGCTATCACCATTCAAAAAATCAAGTCAATATCATTTCAATCGGGATGTACTTGGAGCGGTACATGAAAGTGCGTGTAGCTACACGCACTTTCGACCTTATTTCATCTCGCCCAAAATGCATCATCCCGGCAATTGACATTCTATCGTGGTGATGGTAAGTCTGGATCACACGATACTTCACCCAGCATAAGACAGTATGTGCCAGCAGGCACTTGCTATTGAGTACTGAGCCGTGCATGACAGGCTCAAGGTTCGCGCTGAGAAGAGAGAGAGAGAGAGAGAGTGAGAGAACATGCGTCCCTTGTACGCAGGGACTTGAACTGTCAACTGTCCCCCCGGAAGGTGTTCGTCCGGGAAGAAAATGGGACAAACGGTATAAATATCCGGCCCCAAGGGAGAGCTTCTTTCCTTGGTGGTTCCCGTATTGGGAAGTTGGTGCCGCTCCACTCCTCGACGGCGCTCCTGCTTTGTTTCATCGCCTCCAGTCAGTAAGCTTGGAATCCTCCTTTCCCATTACCCCCTGTTTCCACCATATTTGCTCCCTTCATCTCTCCCCCTTGTGACGCAGTGCGAGCTAAGCATTTTTTTGTTAATTAAAAGGTTCTGTTTTGTTACTATAAATCTTTATTTTCCTTCTTACTGCCACTACCCTGTTCGCCCCGATTGTTGGCGATAGTTTAGTACGGAATCCAGTACTGGCGAGGAAGCGGTATATTCATGTCACGGCGCATCTCTATTACACTTTTAAATCAAACAATTTATGGTAGTACAATGCCAAAATAACTGTCGGAGAATTTTCACCTACTGCTGATTTTACGACCAGAAAATTATTAACAGTCACAAAGATATATGTGAGGCGCTGATTTTAGAAATTGAAGTTTGCCAAACGACTGCCAAGGTAGCGCCAAGGCTATGCCTGCTAATTCCTCCTAAAAAGTAAATTTTATCCCTAAAATGCCTAGCATCATTCAGGGGATGCTCGTTAATCAGGAAATAAGAAGAAGCGAATGGGCACTTGGAATGGAACGGAATGTTGAAGGTAGCACAAGACTGGAAAAGTATGGGGAAAGAGATTTTTATCGAGGTAAATATGAGCAAAAATAGTCAAATCCAACATTACATCAAAAGTCTTGGATAGTAGTAGCGGCAAAAAAAACGGCTGGAAAAAGATGTGAGGGTAAAATGATGCTGGTGACCTTTGAAAGGGCAGAAACTGGGAGAAAAAGGGACGAGATTCTAGATAGAGTGTAAGGTAGCTAAAAAGATGGAAAGTTTCTTTCCACGAAAAGAGAGAAGAGAACTGAGGAACATTAAAAGGGGGTAAAAGAGGGTAACGGGAGTAGGAGGCTCCAAAGCAATGGGTGCCCTCTCTACATACTCGAAAATCACCGACGTTGTTTTAATTTTTTCCTCTTGGGGGATATAGCACCAAAGAAGGACGCAAGCTTGCCCTCACCATTCTGTTTGACCGAGAGCATACTAGTTCCTAAGGACGCATCTCCCACTCTCCGGGATTGCTGCGCGAATGCATCCATTCCTTGCAATTGGTGGCTGTGAATCCTCTCCAACTAGTGCTTTACGCGTTTCTGGGAGATAAAACATCGAGAAGTGTAAGTGACCTCTCACTCGGGTAATCTCTCCGATGAGCATAAACATCTGCGCGAATTTTATTTACTCATCAATGGAAAAACTTATTTTTCGTTTCAATTTCTTTAAAGGTTTGCGAGAGAGTATGGGCCCCTTTTTACATTGGGAGCAACAGTGACGCGGCCACTAGAAAATTTCGGTCCATTAACATCGCCCTCTTCTAATCCATGGAAAGCGTGGTGGAACGGTGTTGCTAAGACAAATCAGCCAGAATGACACCTATACCTCAAGCATGTTTTGCCATTTTTAAACGCTTATTTGCTTTCATAATAATTGATTTCATGATTTTTGAACAGGCCATACCTTAGTTTACTCCACTGCTTAACTGCCGACTATCCTCGCAATAGGACATTGTAAAGAGTATAAATATCTAGGGATGCAAATTGCAGAAAGTAAAACAATGGAGGTAGGGATAGATGCAATAAAGGCAAAAAAGCAATAACACTATTAAATAGCTTATTGTGGGACAATACAATATCCATTGAAAACAAAAAGAGAATTTATAATACCATAGTAAAGAGCATAGTACAGCACAGCTGTGAAATATGACCACTAACGGAGAAATCAGAAAAACTGTTACTGACGACTGAAATGGACTTCTGGCGAAGAGCAGCCGGTAAATCAAAAAGAGAAAGAGTAAGGAATGAAAGAATTAGAGAAATAATGAATGTCAATGATACCATAATAGATGATAACGCAGATAATAACGCAGCAGTTGAGGTGGTATGGACACGTAAAACGAAAGGGAAATGAAAGACTCCCGAAACAAATGCTGCTGTGGAACCCGGAAGGAAGACGGAGGAGAGGCAGACCGAGGAAAAGTTGGATACAAGGGATAGAGAAAGAAATGAGAGAAAGAGGATTAGATGAAGAACTCTGGAATGATCGGGATGCATGGAAATTGGGAATCGGAAGACGTAGAACGTCGTAAACCGATATATATAAATATATCGGTATATATATATATATATATATATATATATATATATATATATATATATATATATATATGATTTTTGAACAGGCCATACCTTAGTTTACTCCACTGCTTAACTGCCGACTATCCTCGCATTGAGAGGTTACGGCTACGTGAGGGGAAAGGATCGGGGAATAAACATGGGATTGGGAGAAAGAGATAATTAATTATAGTCGGCATGAAGGAAGGCGAAATATACGAAGAGTTAAACAGGGATTAAATATTGGAAATATATACTTTTATGCATGAAATGTTAGAGAAAACTCCCTTAGGTATGGGAAATAATATACAGTAGTTATTTTGACTTACCATTAAAAATGTTTTCAGACGAGATGTAGTAGAAATTCACCTTGTTTATCAATGAGTCTCAGTCGTAATTCCTGACAGGGTTTATTTAAAGGATTTCACCATAGTACTATTAAATAAGGTAGACCATTCCGGTGGACGAAAACAGGCATGGTTTGCGCATCTACGTCATCTGGATTTCATGCAGTGGCGCCACTTTGAAATCTCTCGTATAATTTCACGAGTGCTGACGCATCAACTCATCAAAACTACAATTGCTGTCTCTATGACTACCACTCTTTACTTCCCTACGAACATTTCCGAGGCCAATGTCGTCTACTTCTGTTGAGTGTGACAGTATGAAATATTGCATATAGGGAGCTGTTTAACTTGGGTTGAGTTGAGAACATGAAGCTAAATATTTAAACCAATTAAATAATATCAATCGCCCAGAATCTTTCACTATCATTGAAAACTCGGTAAATAAGCTCAGGTCTCTTATTAATGTAAAGGTAATAGACGTGCTACACCAAAGGAAATGGATAATTCATAGACAATACCTTAGATTTGTAGTGACCGCACCATAACATAATACTAGCGTCACTAAGTCGACATTAAAATGTTTTGCGCATTTGCATTGGATACCCTGAGGAATATTCCCATAAAAACCTTTCTGTGATTGATGCAGCGAATAAAAAACAACACACGGCAGTTTAAAAATATGCTGAGTTAGAGTAGCAGAGTCTTTTTTTTAACTGAAATTTTCATAACCGATGTGGTACTTCAAGTAAATTGAATTCGTAGAGAATGGTATTGGCATGGTTATTATGAATAGTGTACATTGGTTTGCTAATATTTCTTGTAGAATAGTAGTCCTTATTACTGTTATTAACCGATCAAAAGGTAGATAGTGTTAAAATCCACAATATCGTGAAATATTCAGGGAAATTCTTTTATTTGCTTGAGCTGAAAGTTCAATGTGGCATATAAAATGGTCAGAGCATTTAAGTGGTTTAACAAGTATGCATTTTCTTCAATACTCTATTAAGTTTTGTAAACCACAATCAATTAATCTATTAAAATATTCTTGAGGTTTTGGGTCAGTTCCATTTAAATTCGACTATTTTCCAACCTTTCAGTTAATTTTTAAGCCATCATTCGTTTGCTAAAAAATAAATTTACATTTCAAATCCTGGTTAACATGAAAACAATATATAAACCACACCATAACAATGTTTTCACTGTTTTGTGAATTCATTGAGTGTTATATTGTGGTTTAGGTATTGTTTTCATGTTAACCAGGATTTGAAATATGAATTTATTTTTTAACAAACGAATGCCCTGATTCAAGTTTGAAAATAAACAGAAGCGTTGACAAATTGAGTCGAATTTAAATTGAATTGACCACAAGCTTTGAAAAACTGTAGACTGAGAGAACATAAATCTTATTCAAAGAGGATGTGAGGAAGACGGTTATCGAGTTGCTACAATTAGCATTCAGAATTTGGATATACTATTCACTTATCAAATTTTTAGAATACTTAACCAATAGGTGTAAATAGAAGTGGTCAATGAGATGAAGAGAAAATCTACTGGGGAAAAAGCCTAGTGGTATATTATTAAGAAAAACTGGAGAAAATTGATATATGTACCTAAATAACGATTTTTAATCATTCAACAGTGTTTAAAATAAGTAAATATCTTTATGTTACGAGATAGAATGAGCCGTGGACTATGTATCAATGTAATGATACTAGTATTAGAATGGCAATTTTGTATTACTACTGTGTAATAGATTTGATAGCTTTAACCATATAAAAACAGGCATTCAAAATTTAGCATGTTTAATTAATACATTTATCTTATCTGAAAGTTTTAAGGTTTTATGAACTGGCATCTCTATAAAGATAAAGTTTAGCTGAACCAAACTGAATGGTTGTCTCGTCTCCGGCAGGCGTGAATTAACTTCTCCTCTCCAGATCCTTCGGGAAACGAAAAAAACTTCACTTTTCCCTTGCATTTACGATAGCTATTGCTACATCAAAATACCGCTCAAAAAGACATTGTCGCTTGACTCTAGAAGTGTAAACCAGAGCAAACTGCTTCCTTGCTACGGATGCAAGCGTCGCCCGGCGAAAATGCAATCCAGTCGACGTCACGCATGACGTCAAGTAGCCAGCGACATGCGCAATGGCCTACCTTATTTAGTAATACCATTGATTTCACCAACAATCATTGGTTCCTACGAGTTAACGACGTTCGGTGGTTTCACTCAACTTAAGGGTATTCGATGAAACTTGCTGGAAGCATTAATTATGTTTTCCTAAAGCTACCTGAATTTTTTAAAAATTATACACCGCATATTTCTTAGGATATTTGATGTTGAAGTGGGCATGAAATTACATGGGTTCCTATGGGAACACGAGGTGCAACGAGCTTTATTCATCGAAAAGAACCTTTTTCTAGTTAAGAATAAGAAAAACAAAAATGATTTGAATCATCAATAGAATAATGTATGAAAATCCTTTGATATACTTTATTTTTATTATTTTTGTTTTTCTTATTCTTAACTATAAAAAGGTTCTTTTTGATGAATCAAGCTACTCGTACCTTGTGTTCCCATAAGAACCCATGTAATTTTTTTTCCACTTCTCGATCAAATATCTTAAGTAATCTGCGGTAAATAATTCTGAAAAAAATCAGGTAGATTTAAGACAACATAAGTAATACTTCCTGCAGGTTTCGTTGAATTCTCTTAAGTTGAGTGAAACCACCGAACCTCCTTAAGTAGTAACGGACATACGGGACGCCGTGACCTTTTTGCAGGAAATTCATTCAGTACGGCTCCAAATCCACCCTTAAGATATAATTTGACATTCACATTGAATCCCTGGAGCGGTTGGAGGAGATGAGTTGGGGTCAGCGGGTTAGCAGAGTGGGCAGCACGTGGAGGGACGTGGATGCAGGGCAGGCTAATCGTCCTGGAGGACGGGCATCCCAAAGTGCATTAGCGTGTTCCGATTCAATCTTCTCCCGGAAGGGAGGAGGGGCTGGCTGTGAGACAGACTTGAGAACAGGAGATGTTTTTGGCCGAGGGAAGGAGAATTGAGAGCAAAGGCCGGCAAGACGGAGAGAAGAGAAAAATAACGAGGGAACATGAGCAGCGAAGGATTTATAGTTTGTGATACATGGATTGTAAGTAGTCGTGGTGGTGTTCCTTTCCCATTCATTACCCTTAGAGAAACCAAGAGAAAGTGAAAGCATATCTGCCATGGGTATTTTCACGGAAAAAAGGAAAAAAATGTCAACTTAAAAGAAATGCAAACGAAACTCTACTCGAAAAATTATAAATTACAAATGCAAATAAAGAAATATGCACGAAGAACTGCTCAGAAGGACTCGGAGGAATGAATATTCTGGAGGAAATAGGAAGAAGTAGAGTAACTGGATCATTAGAATTGGTACTCAACCCAATAAAGAAGATTATTTCAACATAATTTTAACTCTTTCATTTACGATTTTTTTCTCTGCAGTTCGGCGTGCGTCTTCTCTCTTTCATTCAATCTATCGTTTCCATTCTTTTTCTCCCCCTTCTCCAATAACCAAAACTTCTCCTTTCCAACATGCCTTTCAGCTCAAGAAATTATTCAAATTGTCACTGTTTATCTTAATGAAAGGAATAAGCTTGATTAAAAGTAACCAGAGGGGCTTAAACACTGTAGGAAACCTCACCCCACAATTGCAATATTATATTTGAAATGCCTTTCAACATCCAACGCCTATGACCACTTTTTCAATCAAATTTATTTTTAATTACGTGATTTCGTGCAGAAAGTTACTTTTATCACCAACCATGGCTAAAAACCAGTTTGTACGTCTTCCATTCCGACTAACATAATTTATCCAACTTTCTTTAAATCTACATTCCAAAATCCTCCAAAATATTCTCCATTTTTAGGCAAACATATACTTAAAGTTTAGTTCATCAATCAGTAACAATTAATCATTGGTTGTTTAAAAATGTAACGCAAGTTAACAATAATTTGTTTACGTCAACATTGTTGTTTCTATAAAAGGGTTTTCATTCAAGAATAGACTAGTTACACAAACATGTTTCTGATCGTGTTGTAATGGATGATGCGGCAGATTACGATGCATCAAGTATTTATCTCAATTGACTCTCACTTTTCTGGGTAATGTTTAATAATTTTTTGAAGGTGAATTAGCAACTTGATTGGGAATCTATAAAAATAGCTTATCCGCGTAGGTATTATTTAAGCCTGTTAAAATAAACAAATGTAAAATAGGCGAAAGTCATAAGTTAAACGTGTGAGTTTTGAAAAAAAGTGATACCACTGATCGATAAAAACTTATTCATTATGTGTACTTGATATTCTTGATAAAATTATGAAGAAAATGTTAGCAGCCTCTGATAAAATGTGATTCCAACACCCATGACAAATTTTTGCTAATTTCCATTGCATATACACCAAACAACATTATTACGAGTCACGACTATATAGTTAATGAATCACAAGCACAAGTTAGAGTATACAAATGATAACGAATTTATAACTCAGAGACCTGCATGATACTTCACGCAACACAGCGATGAGATAAGGTATGAAATGAAGCACTTATGAGTCTCAGATTGAGGCATGGAAATCATATTAAATTCCCTACTCACCAACTGCAATTGGTGACCGTTGTTAAGGACTAAAATATTAGTAAAATGTTGAACTCATTCTACCTTCCTACCACGCAGCTGATATTTACGGAGAATGTTCCATGCTCTACAGTGAATATACATGATTCGTAAAGAAAATTAAAGAAAAAATAGAACAAACGGGGACAAAATATCAATCCAGCCACAATTATTAGATGCAAACATCTAATTTCCACGCAAATATGTACTTAATTTCGTCACTGTGTTCTTAATCTAGTCTTAACTGCTCATACACCAGTAATCCAACTTGAAAATTGCTGTATTTACTGACGGGAGGAAAAACATTAATAGGAAGCAAACATAGTTTATTGCGTGTTTCCGTACGAAGACTTTGTCGGCAAAGTCACCTGAGCCTCGCGTTCATTTAATGGTATCTTAATGATGAAAAGCACTACTTAGATTAAGCCGCTCGGTCACAGCACATTCATTACCGCGAGGGCCTAAGTGCTGCCCAAGTCCATTTTATCCGACTGACCTTTATCTTCGTGACGGCGGAGGAGAGTGTACATCACGCCAGAGAGTCAGTGAGTGGTAGTCTACAACAAGTGGACGCTCACGAAGTAAAACGAGTAGAGAGATGTATATTCCCCTGCGCGAGTAGAGGGGGCATAAAATTACATGATGTAAAAGTGGACTAGCGAGCTTCATAAAGGAAGAAAGAGAGATGATTACTTCCAGATTTGACTGGAAGATAGCCAATGGTGGAATAATAACAGTATCTAACGATGGAATGAGACCCCTTTGGGACATAACTGGAGGAGCAAAAAGTGTATAAATATCTTTGATTCAATATTTACAGACAAAATATTAAATAAAAACAAGTATATGAACACATTCAGAAAATCAGTTGCATTGTTGCTCATAGAAGTATGGGGAAATTGGCAGCTTAATAGCTTAAATAGGGAGAAAGTATGGTATTTTCGGCATTTGAACTAAAAGGGAAATGATTAGGCCTTTTTAAATACTATAATCTTGTGTACCATAAATTGGGAAACTACCCCACCATGAATTGATAATGAAAAGGTAAACATCGCCATGTATTTTTCTACCAGCTAATTGGTAGGGTTTTGGACAGATACTGCCTTGAATTCCCATTGTTTGGGCTACCAATAAACTTCACCAGACATAACTCTACCTTCCCGCCATCAAGAGTAGCACTTATTGTTAGTGCATCATGGCTTGTACATTTCCATGCATCATACGAAGCAGGTACCTATGAGCACAGTTCTTGCTCACCTTGAACGAAAGCGTCTGCGCACCCTATGGTGTTTGGCAATTTGAGGAATTACGAAAGAATTAAAATAACTTCGATAACTACACTAATTATTTATTATAACGACACGGGTTTCAACACTTGGTGTCATGTTCGCCTGATGGCCCAATTAGTGGAGTAAACGAAGTTATTTTAATTCTTCCGTAATGGATAACTTCCACAAAATTAAGCCTACAACAGTTTTCTTTGTAATTTAAGGATTATTTTCCACACGAAAACACATATCTCCAATTATTCATCAGCAAATGCTTTACCCATCTCCATTCCATTATCCTGAGTCATTAACAAGAGGCAGATTACAATGTTGTACGTTGGAACTACAAATTACGATGAAACAAACTTGCGTTCACACGACATTTTCCGATCAACAAATACTGTTACCACAGTTGGTACTTCGTTAGCAACAACGGGAAATTTTCATTTCATGGCGTTGCTTTGAAGCCGGCGAGTCTGCGACGCGTTGCGAAGAGTAAACAAATTTTCTAAACGCGATTTCAATGGCTGCTGAAGCGTTGACGCAACTTTAAACGCTGAACGAACCCCTCAGCAGTAGGAGAGGGTGAGCGAGGGGGATCCAGACAGAGGGAAAATGGAGCAAAACATGGTAATCTGGACGCGTACCATCGCCGAGGATTCTTAATGCCCGCGGAATTCATCCCTGGGAAACCTTTTGGGAGCAAACAAAACATCTCCTACCCAACCAACGTTTTCCCCACCAACACGGAGTCTCCAGGGAGAGGACCTGGAGTGCATTCTAAAAAGAGGTCCTCCGCCATTCCCCCCCGAACCTAGCACAAACACACCTTTTGACTCCTCCAGGGCACAACCCTCCCTTGTCGTTCCTTTCATTAAAAACCAGCTCATTTTTTTCAACCCGGGAGAAATGGGACAAGGGATTAGGTAGAGGTAACAGAAGGCAGGTAGCGGTCGGATTTTTTTTGGCGGGTGGCTTTTTTGTAGTAGGGAGAGAGTGAAGGGATTTTCAGGCAGCCTGAAGTTTATTTATTTTTCCTCCTCCTCTTTAGGGGAAGGAGGGGAAAAAAGAGCGTGCGGGTGGTGACGAATGGCTCGTTTTAAGTTAATTAAATCCCTATCGCAAAAGGAGGGAGGGAGAGGATTTTTGTTTTCGACTCTCCGCCCTTCCCTTCTGTATCGTTAGTTTTCCTTCCACGGACGTCTCAGAGTAGGCGACCGAACAGTACTTAAGCCCACAATTTGGGGAAGATTCGGACGCAGAACACGTTGCCCCTTTCCCTCATTCCTACCTTACTCTTGACTCCACTCTTTATCATCTTGCTTCTCTCTCATTTCCCATGCGCCAGGGGAGTATCGTCCTATCTGCAGTGTCAAAATGTTTTGCCGCGAGCTATTTGATTACCTGGGTAGTGAGGTAATGGAATGTTAAGTCGGCAGTTACCAATGAGAGAAAATTGAAAATATATACCTAAGTCAATAACCCTGGACGAAGATACACATGCGTCACAGTTGGTGAACTTATTGTCAATCAATGTTGAAGATAAAGAGGTGATCCGAGTGTGATTAATTGAGCTAAACCGTATGCAATATAACATCGTATTGCCAGATTGTGGACACGATGCGACGACTCTCTAACTGTTCCATGGGATGAGTGTCGGATGCTTTACAACTATTCGAAATCGTTTCACATTCGAGTAAGAATGGAGTGGTAACCATGTGAAGTAAAATGACCATGGCCCCACGAAACCATGGATTCATGCATCCATGGAAAAGCGAGTTAAAGAGATGCATGTAAAAAGCAACGAGATAATACTGCGTAACATTTGTCTGCACCTTGCCACCCTTGAAAGTGGCTTATGCACAATAAATGCACTGCGTGGAGTTAACACCACGTTTGGCCAGCCAATAAAACGACTCGTATCAAATTAGAAAAGCTGGAGAAAATGTACATGGTTGGTGAATCCTGATGTCGACGGAACGCAGAAAATTGAAGTCACCAGTGTAACATAACGATGAGTTCGCCATGTTTGAGTAAGATCTCCCCACGTGGTTTAATAACAACAATAGGAGTCAGCCATGTTTGTCACTCCTTCTCCACTTAGAATTCCCGGGGGATGGGGTGAACAATTGCCGATCTAACCATTGCGGTCGCTATGAAACAAGAAAGCCAATAGGGAGGCGACGTAAAATCACATGACAAGGAGGAGGGGAGAAAAAGGACGTCGACTAACAATTAAAATAGGGTAACGTGAGGGGAGTTCTCACACAGACACCAAGGAGTAAGGACGTGGGGAGTGCTCACCCAGATTACGTAGCCAGTATCGATACCACTAAAGCACATAGAAGCATCTACAAGTGAATGTGGATAGAAAACAGGCAGCTGTGTAGCAGATCCGACACTACCAAGCGGCCCCAAAGACCAACTGGCGTAAATAGCAGAAGACAACGTCCATTGGAATCGAGAGTCGAGGGGATAACGTCTTTCCTGTACGAACCTGGTCCGACCTGTGGCGTCCTGTTTTTGGTGTATCGTAAATATGCCATTTTGGTTATAATTCTTGCTATGTGGTGATATAAGGTTTAAGTGAGCAAGAATTAGACCTCACGGCCATCATTCATACATTAACTATTATATCTGTGGCTAAGTTAATTATAAAGAACCGGGCCGAAGTGTGGACTTTGAATTGCATAAACGTTTGGTAAAAGGAAGAAGAAAATATTCAACGCTAAATATATGCGCCAACTTTGAGTAAAGGCAAACGAGTCAAAGAAACTGATTTCCATGGCCACATTAATTGAAAGCAAGGTATTGAAATTTTTATCATTTGTAAAGTAAATACTTTGGATTGATGTGTATGGTTGATGTTAAAGGTTTTTATGTCTATTAAATTTAAATCCATGCTTTAAATGGTCTCATGTTCTGATTTGCTGAGCTATCCGTGCAGAATTAGAACGACGATAAAGGTAAGGAATACAAGTGAAGTGAGGGGGATATGTTACAAATGGTTCTCAAAAGAAAGGCAATAGTAAAATAGATAATTATCCTTATATACACGTTACACCAGGCTGGCAACAAGTTAGTCTGGAAATATGTTGTCGCGGGTTCGAATTTCACCTCGGGTATGGATTTTGTGTTTGTCTAATTGTTAAGTTCTTAAGTAAGACGGTGTGATAAACATCAGTAGCTGGAGCGCATAAAAAATCAGTCTGTAACATAATTCGTCGACGTTACCGAACCTTAGTGAAAGCAGTAGCTTCTCTATTTTTTTAAGCTCGGTAAGGGTTAGCTTTAACTGTGCTCACGAAAGCAGTACTGCTTCCAGCGATACATTATCCTCTCGTCCCGTTCCTTTTGCTCTTCGTCCTGGACCGCTTCTTCCCCACTCACTCACCCCATCTCTCCCGGTCCCTGCGTGCGGCGACTGTCGATTGTTTTTTGCCCATCTTGAACCTGTTCCTGCTTTCGTATTCATGGGAGGGTTAATGTGTAGGAGATTGGGAGTCCTTCTCCTTCACGCCCTCACTGTGCTTCCGACGAGACGATCGGCGATGTCGGTCGAGAGCGTTCATCTTTCCAACCGGAGCGATGGTTTTTCTCTCCGGACGATTTTACCGAGTTTTGCCAACGATCACCTATGGGAAACTAACCTCCGCACGGGGGGTACCACAGGTAAGCGTCATAGGTCCATACATTTTCTTTTTACATAATAATAATTAGGTTGATAATTTGGTTGGCAGCTTCACCTAAATGATATGATTGTTTTTATCTCGACGATTTTACAAAGTTTTCCAGCTTTCGTACACGTATAATTGATCCTAGATATAACCGTAGGGGGTACCCCCTTACGTAGCAAAAGAAAAATGCTAAATGCCCTAAAAGCAAATGTCAGATTAGAAAACAACAAAAAAGGAGTCTAATTGAATTACTCAGTGAAGAACAATCATATATGGCAAATCAAATTAGACACAAAATCCGCAAAACATCTAGGAGTGAGAATGAATAACGATCTCACTCAAGGTAAATGCGTTCGTGAAACAACTGGCGAATGTAATTGTCAAATTAGAGCTCACTAAAAGGATACTGGCTAATTGCAAAGATTACGAAAGAGAGTTTTGTTATTTTCCCCTGTTACGCCCTATTTAGAACAAAATTCAGTGTTTGAGATTCTGAAAAGTAGGACTTAAATACTAAATTAGGACATGTTCAATGCTCATACAAGGTCGAAAGGGTACACTAAACGTCTTTATTATAATGCTTGTTGTCATACAAGCCTCCAAAAACAACCAGGATGGAATTCACTCTTTAGGTTAAAAATCTTTTCAATATTTTCAGTTTTATCCTGACGATGTGAAGAAAATTTCGCCAACCCACACCTACCACAGTCCATTAAATTAATCATAAAACATAAAATTAGAAAACATAACTGTCATTTTGAAAAATTTTATCTGTCTAAAAATTATTAAATACAGCTGACAACTGGACAGAGTAATCTTCCGTGCAAGTTTTGGATAAAGAATTAAAATAAAAAAATAGCCTTTAGATATAGAAAGAAAAGCGATCTTTTACCAAAAATCTTAACTATTGTGGCGACATTGCGTGAACTGGAACGTCATCATACTTATTTTATACTTACGTTTCGTTTGAAGATTTGTACAACGGAGATTTCAACAAAGAAGTTAAGCAACATTTGACATTTTTATTGACTGTATGAGACGCGGGGTAGTTTCCCGCGGGTTTCTCTTTTTCTATGTGAAAAAAGCACATCTTGTAATGTGGAAAATGCGTTTGTTTTTGGGGAAGTGGCCTAGTAAGTTAAGTTAGCTTTACCGCACATGTCAATGCACTTTTCGAAATACGAATATTTCTACGCAAATGTAACAGCTTGATACGCTAAATCCTGTAAACCACACAGTATGATTCATAAAACTATGAGTTTGAAGAATCATACTGGGCATGCATATAGAACATGTTTGGTGAAAATTCACCCTACCACACATGCTAAAGATTTCTTGAAGTGTTCTTTGTGAATGTGTCGTGTTGTGGGAATGGTGGTGCGTACGTGGTGTTCGAGATAACGCCTGGTCCCCTGCTTCGCGGCTTACTTTCTTTGTGCCAGGGGCGAAAAGTACGAACCATATATCTCGGTGTCCTTAAAGCCCGCACACGACCAGACTTCCCCGCAAGAACCATTGCTGCCGTAGAACATACGATGCGGTCTTATAACCTGGTGCAGCAAAACCCTACTGGAGGTCGCATTAACACATTACCCCCTCTATAATGCATACGGGGGTTTTCAGGATAATTAGCCGAGTACCACGAGAGATCTGCGATCAAAAAGAAAGGGCTTAAATGCATAGATTGCTCTCAAAGAAATTTTTTTCATTCCAAATATTCAGAATAGGTTCTGCAAGAAAGGACCCACATTTATTTCGTCATTATTGAGAAAAAATTTAATTAAATGGTTCTCTCTTTAAGCCAATCAGCAACAAATGAGCATGAGGTACCCACACACCGTTGTTTTTTGGTATTGTCAAAGACATTAATTCTAAGGACGCTAAAACTATTGCCAACTTCATTAGCCCTCAATTCTGAATATAGGCTATTTCGTCAATTACTTCTAATCGCCGGGAGGATAAACAAATATTCCACTCACTCGTTCCGCTTCACTCATTCACGACATAACACGCTCGAAGACTCGCAGATGATGACTCACCTGAAACCAAAAGAAAAAGGAAATAAGAGCAATTCAAACACTGAAACTAAAATTAAAATATCTACTACATTACTATATTTTTCACGAAGCAAAATAAACCCCGACATATTCTATTTATCCTAAAAGCAGCATTCAAACACGAATAAAACGTTTAAATGGAAACTGTATTTTTAGCAAATAAATCGTTCAGCTCTCGCAGGAAAGTTTATCTATATTTCTAATAAAAAACTTGGAATAACATTGTGTTGGCTCACTTGGGCAAATATTTTACAAACGAGAGCGAGTTTACTGATTATAAAAAGTCAAAAGAACACATTCCTTCGACAAATGTTGTCTTCAAAGAATAAACATCACTGAAGTTTAATGATATCACCGGGTGGTTCTTATAAAAAATAAATATACACTTCGTCTCATAAAAAGGTGTTCCAAATTATTGTAGCCAAGAGCGTCGAACGATTCAGCAGCAAGGCTGTCCTCTTGTTAGTGTTGCAATTTATTTTTGCATATGATGGTATTGCAAGGAGATATTTCTTTATACCGCGACAACTCATGCCTAATATTCCTTATCACGTAATGCTGTACTGACGCCATAAATTAAGGATGACTAAAAGATGAAAATATTCCTTTCTTCCGTCTCCTACGATAGGAACTCAACACAAAAACGTTATAGGAGAATTAAAAAGAATGCCTTTCCAAAGAAATAAGGTCGCAGGATGTGACACGAAATGGGAAAAATGTCCTTCTCTAAGAAATAAAAATTACGACGCATCAAAAATTTGTCCGAAAAAAAAGCAAGTCCACCGTATCATGACGAGGCTTATGGGAACAAGATGTAAGAAGCTAAAAACACAAAAAATACCAAAAGGCGATCTATCAGTCCCTTTAAAACTCCCACCCACTCCTCCCCTTGCTCTTGAGACTCGAGCCACCTGGTGGCGTAAACTGTAACTGGCGTCACACGGGGCGTTTATCTCATGCGCTAGGTGCTTCTTGAGTTGCTCCTGGTGTGCTAACTTGGGATCTCCTGTGCGTTCCAACGCTTGAAAACTCTTCGTTTTACCTGAATAGAACCGGTGCGATATTTCTCCGCGTCCGGCGATACGTGGTCTAATCAGTAGTTGGAAATTTTTTCACGTGATTTTGGAATTCCAGGCTGTAGATGGCGAATTTGTAGCATAATTCAATCATAGGCCAAGATAAACGCTTCAATTAACTTCTTAAAAAGTGCAACCTGACTAATACTAGCAGGAATTTGGCTTCTTGCGGTTCCAATATTGGGTGGTAGAGCTTTAGTTTAATATGTCATGACGACTAAGGAAATTTCACAATTATACTATGCGGTACTTACAGACATCACTACTAGAACGAATAGGAGGATCATTCCCCAGAATTCGAGCGGAGCCCAACGATGATTAATTTCGATGACTGGAGCCGGTGTTTCCATCGTGTCACATCGTCGATGCCCTTGCACTAGTTTGATAAAAGCTGACAGACAGCTATAAAGAAGATTCACGCTTTAGCGACCGAAAAATCCGCTGCAGGATCTACCTCTGTACAAAATTGTGAACTTTAGGTGAGAGATTAACGATTCTGTTTCCGCATGTAGAAACAAAATTCACTTTCGCGACTTTTTCGACTTTTTCCATTTCACGATAAATGTTACAAACACGTTCACAACCTGGAGTTAAAGGAGGATTCTGCAGATCAAATAGATGGATAAATTATGAAATGAATAAGTATAAAGAAGAGTAGAAGAGGAAATGACCATATATGGAACACTATACACAAAAGAAGAACCGGATGAATTGGACATACTCTGAGAGGCACAATGGGTTGGTGAAGAATATAGTTGAAGTTAAAACAGAGGGATAAGTCCCAGTAGGAAGGCCAAGGGATGAATATGTAGGCCAAATAAAGAGGGAAGTATATAAGAAAAACTACCAGGGAGTGTTGGAACAAGCATTAGATAGGGAAGGACGGAGCGCTGCAGTCAAATGATCTTGGGATTGAACGATCAATCACGATTTACGTAACCTTATTTAGGCTAAGAATTACATTAGCTAAAATTAGAAAATAATCGTCCTTTTTCTTTGCTTTCTGCCTCGGCTAAAACCTTATACTGGAAGTTTCCTCAATAGACCCACATTTCAGTCCTGTGTCCGTTCATTTAATTAGTTACTAAGATTTTAATTTTACGGAATGAATACTGATCCTAAAATTTGACTAATGTAATGGTAGATCATTTTTTGCATTATTCGAAGACATGAAATAGTAGACGGAAGGTATATTAAAGTGAGCAGCAGGAATTCGAAAGGGAATGAGATAGGAGAATCGTGGAAAAGTCGAAAAACTTAACGGGGCGCGTGTAGGCCAAATCGAAAGTCGACCAGAAAGGGCGCTACCCGTTTATAAATCATGAATCTCCCGATGATGCTGCACCCGCGCCGGGAAACTGGGAAACAAACGCCGACGGGCCAGTGAGAAATTACCGACGTCACGTGAGATTTCTCGCTTGATCAATCTCATTCGTTTTTCCCTCTCTTTAAGGAAGAGAGAGAGGGAGTCGAGCGACTAGGTATCCGAGGCCAATCCCGTCAGGCCATATCGGAAGCACACAACCAAAGTCTTCGAGAAAATGAAGAAGAAAAAGAATTACCCGTTAAAGGAAATGGATAAGGATTTCGTTAATATTTGTGGTGCACTACCGTGAAGAGGATACGTTACATGCCAGGCCTAAGCATCCCAGGGCATGCAAATTATAGTGAGGCCCCTCTGTTTTTCATGAATTTTAAAATTTCCACCGTCCCCTTCAGGAAAGATCCAGCAACAATGTATCCTTGGAGTTGCCAAGGGAAAGATATGAGGGTATATATTTGAGGTCATGAGGAAAAATACATAAAAAATGACCGTTAAGAAGTGCATCACAAGAGAAGTGCACATGAGGAAGTGTGCGCAGATGATTTTTTTAATGATTACACGAGGCCACTAGAGCTCCCGAAAAAGATCTTGGCAAAGGAATAGGACGTAGATGAGCATGCATAAACTACTAAAACTGAATTTTCAAACAGTTAACCCTCAAGAATGGTGTGGTTGACTCGATTCCATTGAATTATAATTACGTACATAATTCGTCAGAAAACCCACCCATGAATCTTATGCTGTTAAAACCACGGTTACGTTTTTTAAAAATATTGTGAAATACCACGAAGTTTTTCAATTAATGAACGTAAATAGCTTCAAAAACGTGAAGCCAAGACGAGAAAAAGATAGCCAAATAAAGAAATAAAAGCAGTATTTTGATGTATTTATCCATCACGAGCATCTTACATTTTCATGAATTGCTGCAATGATAGCCATAAAGCAAATGGACCAAAAGGAGCGTCTTGAAGAAGATAACTCTGAGTGAAACATCTATAACTCGCAATTGAGCACAACATGTTTGCGAAAAACCTTGCTGGTATTACAGGGCAATAATGAATTAAAAACACGCAACATGCGTAATTTCTTTTTCTGGGAGACTTTGGCAACGATGTTTCAAAAGGACCAACTTTTACGAAGTTCTTGCGCCTCGTAAATTTCACCTTCAGGCCCGGTTTTATATTATATGACTAACTTGAACCATTACCTTATGCAATCTGAATATTGATGGGATATTTAACGGAGAGGTTAGAATTTAGTGAAGCACGTCAGGCCGTCAGTAATTGACGTTAGATTTATCAATCTGAGAGCTTATAAGCATCTTTTAGTATTCCCAAAAAATGTTTAAAGGCATTGTATAAAACTTAGGAGAACGTTTCGGATAAGTCACAGCTTCCGTCATTAGGTACGAAGTACGTTGTCCATTAGATGTGAAAAAAATCGAAAAATACTGTACTGCTATAACCTATTTACATGAGGTGCACAAGAGAAAAAACAGTGAAATAATTTTCCAACGCAATTAAAAAAACTATACCATCATGCAAATGGATTAACTGCCGCAGAAGGAGTACGAATCCTCCAATAAGAAGGGAACAATTGATTGAGGCAGTAATAGTTTTTTCTCTCTCTCCCAAGCTTTAATGAAATGAAAGCCTACAACTTCGCTCGACGCACAAACGTACAAAAAGACGAAAATGATGCGGAAGGAATCCCAGCTGATAAGATCTTATTTATTCTCCCATTCAGGGAGTCCATAAAAGACTTTATAAAGCAGTTTTACGACTTAGCATTGAACGCACGGGGGCGACGACGTAGTCAGGAAGTGAATTTAGCGACTCATTGTGAACGACGGCCCTCAGAAACGACGTGCCCTTACTTACATCAACTACCGTCGCAAAGCTGCCTTGCGGGGGAAATTTGTTACCACGCCACCCGAGCCACCCGACTTAAGAAAACGCTTGTGCTTAAATGGGAACCTCGGAAAAAAAATTAATTCCATCTTCTATTTTTTGCCGAAAAACAAAAACTAAATATCCAAATGAGTTACAGTAGATAGAATTGAATTCCAGCAAAATGAAAAACTCCTTCAATTAACCCATATTTATGTTTTCACAAATGATCAAGAGCTTACAACGGCCATTAACTTGCCGCTAACCCGAAACTCAAGGGATTCAGAGTTCTCCGATGAAGTACGCTATATGAGGTTGTTTCTTTGGGTCAACGAACAAGGAATTGGTAGGAAAATATTTAATTCAGATAAAAGTTACACATGGATTCAGCACCATCCCTTGGAAAGTCCTTATGAAGTTTAAATTACATCAGTTTTGAGAAGGTTTGAACTCAAAAACATGAATTTAATAATTAAGAGTACACAAACAAGTAACCTAGAAAAATACCTTGACATTAGGTACTCATATGATTAAAATCCTGCAGCTGCCACTCATACCTACTATGCCGTTTACTTAGGACTCGAGAGATTCAAAACATTTTACCCGAACGAAGGAAACACTTGTAGTTCGAATTAACGTGTAACACGTGTAGCCATTGGCTTCGTGACAAAGAAAATAATTGTAAAAATATATAATTCAGTGGACATGTTTTCCAGTCAAAGTGTCGCTTTTTTGAAGTTTAATTTTCATCACTTTACGCATTATTTCAGTTGGCAGACGTGACGTGCAGACATGTTATGAAAATAGAACACTTTTATTAAGGTAAGGGTCCTGGAACTTTTTAACTATTTTTTTCACAAGACGGCACTTTCAAATACAGGGGCCATAGACATAACAAAGGGAACATCAATGTGAGTCGAGATTTAAAGCTTGTAATAGATTATTCTTGACAAGTAGGTGCTCGGAAAAAGTTAGGAATGAAGTGCCATTCAGAGGAATAAAAGACGAGAAAGACTTGACGCCTTTCGCAAAAGACACACACACAAAGATTAAATCTATTATGAGAATTAATGAAGCACGGAGGAGCAAAGCGAAAGAAAAAAAACATGAAATATACACAAAAACGTTATTCCAAAAGAAAGGAACAATTAAGGGAAAACAATATGGATGAGGGAGTAAAGGTAATTAGTCGAGATTTGAGAAGAATGAGCGGCAGTTTTCTTTTAAATCTTTTATTTTAAAACTAACGAAGATTGAATAAATGGAAATAAGAATTAATCTGTAGAGTGGTAAAGGTCTTTTCAACGTCACTCTACACACTGTGGTAATTTATCAAAAGGATTTGTCTACCTATAAGAAGGCCATATGTTCTTAAAGGGAGTGTTTTACTGTATTACCCAGCCTAAACACAAACTAATTTTTTTTACATATCTCAGTGTCCTCTGTTCGTTGAATAAAATCGTCGCACAGAGACCGAAAGCAATGAGTAGTTTACTCCCTTGTGGCCTACTTCTCCAACGTGAAGTATGGTCTCATTGAAAATAAAGAGATTTCCTTATAGATATCCGCTCGTAAAGTCAGTTGTTTTACTTAGATTCCAAGTTATTTTAGCGTAAACATCCGCTAAAACCTTTTTCTTTGGCCATAAAATGAGTTAACGGCCTTCAGCTTCAGAGAAATGACATTTAATTATGAATTTTCTAGTTGCCATGACTCTATAAAATCCATTATCATTGGAAATCATGTCCTTAGTCCATTCCTTAATGCAACTCCTTCGCAACTCTCGAACCAATTAGGAAGGGTAGCCTTTCTAAAATTCCGATTCACTTAGACAGCTCGTGGAAATAGATTTTTGAGGACAAAGAGGAGTAAATGTGTGTTGAGGGGCTAACGTGTAACGCTAACAAATAACTCCACGGCAGAAGGTGAAAAAGTGGCTCAGGCGATACGCATCCAAAAAGACATTTAAGGCCGAAGAACGAGAGAGTAAAGAATCCAGTTTCTGTTTATTTCACGTGGAGCGGTGAGGACGGTTAGAGGATATTGTGCTCCATCCTTCCATCAACTGCAATGAAAGGAGTTGACTTGGCGTTAGAAAGGATACAACACGTATTTCTATGGAGGCTATCTAGGAGATTAATGGACGACTGTCTCCTGTGCTACAATGCCCTTCGAAACACATAACGACCGCAAACCAGTAACACAGCGACATCACGCATCTGAATACAGGCAGGCAGGTTTATCTTCCTACATTAACTGGCACAAGTTCATTCCAGCGACGATGCAAATTCTGTGCTCTAAATCAACATCCTTGCCTGCCTGCCTGCTTCTGCCATCCTGCCACATTAAAATGCCTGCTCGACAAGATGAAGGGACAGAAAGCAACTCTAAGCGGGAATATTTTGAGGCAAGAAGGCTTTGCATAGAACATTTTTGAGGGCTCGGTTGAGGGAAAAAGCTTCAGAGGAAGGCCTAGGCTGTCCTATGTGGAGAAGATCGTGGAGGAGCTAGGTTGTCATTCCTATGTAGAGCTGAAGAGGCTGGCTCAGGACCGAAAAAAAATTGAGGCCTGCTGCAAACCAATCCTAGGATTGTGACCGAGAGAGAGTGTGTGAGAGAGAGAGAAATAAGTGCTGACAACAGCACCAAATGGAAATAAAGTGTAATGTAAGCACCGATGATCCGTTGAGCATTTAACCCTTAAGAATAATATCGGCCAACATAATATCTGTTATATTATTATTTTTTAAAGTGTGTTTTCTACTACAGACAAGGATTTTCATTCAAGTATTCTACCAGCTGATTGCTAGGTTCTTGGTCAGTCCCCATTCTGCATCCCAATTTCATAAACATAGTCTCGCTTTCCCTCCAAAGGATGTCCCGCCATTAGATCCCTCTTCAATTCTTCATATCTTCTACCTCCTCTTATTTCGTCCAGAATTCCTATCCTCCTCCTTCCTCTTCCACGCTTCCCCAGTGTTCTCCCCTCTATCACTCTCTTCAACATGCCCTCTCCTCTCAATACCTCCTCCATCTATCTCTTCTGCCTTCTCCGAACATCTGCCACAAGCTTCCTCTCCTCTCCGATATGAATAAACTTGACAGCAGCGGGCTTCATTTCACAGAAGTTGTTTATGCTTGTATCCTTGAATTATCGAAATACTTAGAACTTTCCTTCAAAATTAGAAAAAAAAATAGAAATTATAAAATTAGAAATTTTGTAGAAAAGTACTAAGTATTTTAATAAATCATGAATACAAAACAAAGGATATGAATAGTAAAATGTGTGAAGAGGAGTTTTAATTTAAATTGGTCGCGATATTTTCAATAGCATGAGCAACTACGATCGCCTACGCTATGAAAATATTAGAATATTGATCAGTAAAATATCTCCACGTTATGTGTTCGAAAATAGATGTTACAAAATCAACTTGGACCACTGGTATCCCATGCGGTGGAACGCACATTAAAATAACACGTAAAAATATCAACTTTGAATGTTCGCGACGACGGAGGTAGCAGAATCTCGCGGTGAAATAAACACAAGAAAATCCATAACACGACGACAAGGCCACCAGGGTCCAAATCCTTGGCGTACTGCTTACGCTATGAGCGATATGCTGACCGCGCAGTCACATCATTTTGATGGGAAATAAATATTGACCTTAACATGGCGAGACAATATTTGCTGACGATAGCTGGGAGCAATAGCAATATTTATGCCCAAGCTATTACTTACTACAAAACAGAGAAGAACTTACTTCATCATAAATCTCACACGGAAAATTTTAACTACCAAAACACCAGAATACTTGTTTAACCTCTTTCAATTTTCCCGAGAAATCAAGCAAAGAGTAACCCGAGCACCACTAGAACAATTGTACACACCTAGCCACAGATCTACAGCGTACAGCAACTCCTTCGCAGTACAGGCAGCAAGGTGTTGGAATGCGGTACCCATTGAAATTAGGAACGCATCCGAAAATGTGTTCAAAACTAAAATATTTAACTACGTCTATAAATTAAAGTGATTTTACCCTTTTTCAGAATAATATAATTACAAAGCATATGGTCAATATCAATATCGGGACATGTAAATTGGATGGAGCTGTAACCCGGGGGTGGAAGTTGGCACGGTTGTGGCAGGCGATGAGGGATGTAGGTATTTGTTGCCCCGGCCAACCCGCCACCCTCTGAATGAATATCATCCGCAGTTTATTTTTTGGAAGAAAAGAAAATCATACTAAACTATGACTTTTTTTGTTAATAGAAATATTGTACATGAACTAAATATCTGCAAGAGGCAAATTGTGTAATGGGATAATTGTTAATGAGATAAATAATAAAATTTTGTGATTATATAAAAACTGAATATGTGAACCAGGCTGATGGTAAGGAAATGCCCGGGTGGGTGGTGGTGGGTATGATGGTGGCAGGTGAAGAAGGGTGTAGGTTTATGTTGCCCCGGCCTATCCACCAACCCAAGGGTATATCAGACCTGATCTGTATTATGGGAGAGTGTACCATTCATTGTATCTTTTTTTTGAACCTAGAGTCCTTTGGACTAGGTTCTAATAAACACATTATTCTATTCTATTCTATTCTATTCTAAGCTATACAATGTGATTCGTTACTCCAAAAGAGTTTATCCGTGTCATTCGTCGAGGGACGCAGAATTGAAACGACTCGCGGCAAGATTACGACAGTCGAAAACAGGACAATACATCCACCTCCGAGGTCTTCACAAGAGCAATCATATTCGATGGAACTTGAAAAAAGTAATTATCCCTTCAACTCTCAATAAATAACTCAAATTTCAAGGAGTAATATAGGATAAAAATGCCACCACCGGAAATAAAATATTGATCAAGGTACGAAAAAAAGCAACTGATATCAAACTCCATCCATTGATTTGACCATATGTTAGATCCCAAATTCAAAGACAGAGCCTCCATCTTACTGCAGAAATCACATACGCACCAAAATCAATACATATCATAAGAGCCGTAACAGATCTCTATTTCAATAGGCATACGCACACGTGAAAGGAAAATTCATTCCGATTGGCGTATGTGATTCTCTATCGATAAATACCAGTCACAAATAACTCTAAAATAACGACGCTCACTTTAACTAAAGATTAAATTTTTCGAATCAACTTACGATTGCGATCGGTTGAATTTTTGCGGAGTATTTACAGAAAATAATAAATTCCCGGCTAACTGCCGAGGTAAGGATTCAGCAGCATATATTCACAGCAATATATAAATTATATTTGGGAGACATTAATCTGAGAAATATGAAAACGCAAGCCTCATCTCGACTGAGCAAGGTCCTCCTATTTTATGGCTGCTGCGGTGGTCACCCACTAATCTGTCGCATGCTGAGAGTGCCTGGACTGGACTCCACCGACCACAAGCGACTGCTGCTCCCTTACCATTCTCACTTCCATTGCTTCATTCTCGTAATTGATCACCCCAATGCCTCCAGATTAATATGAGTTATTAACGTTAACGGACACTCGGAGTTAGCCACTAAATATCCCATGGTGTCACCGAATAATTCAAGGGGAAATTCCATGTGGAGTTGGACTAAACCACCGAGCCACAAACAATAGTTATCATTTAAGTGGTAGCATATGAAGCCATGGATATGCGTGGATCAAAGGAGGGAGTCTTCCCTCCACCGATTTTAAGTATTCCGGAATCAAATCCCAACATGGGGATAGATTTTTTGATGAGATATTAATATTTACGCTTCAATGATTAAGATATTCTTGTTAATATGTCATCCCAATATCATCACCGCTCATCTACAAAAATATTAGTTTCCAGAAATACTCCAATCCTCTGCCATTTGACCTATCGTCTCCCAATTCATTCATTAGAGTAATCTACCGGTTAAAGGTAGGTTATAATGAAAGTCAGAGAATATCCAACAGACTCTTACACGTGCCGTGCTCTATCTACCCATAGTATTTCTTTCATCAACTCAGCATAAGTCCTACCTTTCTTTATCCTGTCCATAAAACCTATTCTCTTTCTTCCTCTTCCCCATAGGAGATAAAAACTGAAATGAGTTTAAATTAATTAGATAGTTTTCACCGGAGACGGTGAAATTCGCCATGAAAAAATAATTTCATGACGAATTTCACTGTCTTCGGTGTATAACTTCGCATCCGTGCGCGTGACAGCGTATCGCATCATTTTGTTTAAAGGAAATGCTTGGAAATTTAATTAGACATGTCTAAATCCCAATTCTTAGGTCCTCGAGAGTCGGTAAATTTGCATCAGTAGTAATAAAGATTGAAGAGGACGCGGAATGTGACAGAATTAAAAAAAATATTTTTTTCTCAATACGGCAGAAACGTAGCTGGAGCAAACATTTACCATAGTTTCTTTTTAAAGGTCCCGCTAATGGGTGATGGAAAAGAAGAAAAATTCAACAGCAAAAGGTCAATAGTCATTCCGATTTAAAATAATTAAATTGAAAAAATACAGAGATAAACATGTAGGATTCCGGTACATTTTTACTACACAACACCTTCAACACATACAGTTGCCTTCGAAACTATTCTTGGGTGATTTTTGGAGCTATAAACTTTGGTCGTTTTATGAACCAGAACACTCTACCCTATGGTAACCCTTTAAATGTACTTGAATGCAAATTGTTAAGTTCAATGACTCGCTAACTTCCTCGTTCAGAATAGAAGATGAGTGTGGATGGATCGGATGACTTTGAGAAAGCGGCTATTCGGTCTCAATAGGCTCATTTCCAAAAGAGGGTCAATCCCTAATTAGCTAACCCAGAACTTGATCTAAGTTTGTTGGTTTAATCATCGGGAAACGCGCATAAATGAGGCATCCGAAACAAACTTGAGAATTGATCGAGCAAGAAAGACTGACAATGAGTAAACCCGTTAGGATATCAGAAGGGTGCCAGAAAAATAGAAGGGACACACTGAATTTGAGGATAGTTCATCTCTTACTCCAACGGGAGTAAGTCACGGGGAATCCAAATAAGTGAACTGGTGACAGTTTCTTTTATTCATATGGATACTAATACGCTATTGATATCTGAACAGTGGAAGGGAACAACAATTTAAAAGGTGGATTAGAAAATTTGGAAGTTGATAAAATAAAAAACTGGATTCCATGAAGTTATTTTCTGTTGACTGGATGGTGATGTATAAGTTAATTAGAAAAGCAAAATATTATTGTTCAGCGACAACCTAGAGTACATTCATACCTATCTGAAACATTTCACAAACGAAACTTAGAAGGAAAATAGTTATTTGAGGATCGTCTAGGAAAACTTCAATGCTATTAGAAGCCCAACTGAATCGCAAAGATACCCGTAACGATTAGCGTTAACAGTCTTGAAGAAATAGTATATGGCATCAATTGAATTAAAAAGATGTCACAAAGTGTAGACACTGTGATCGGTTCTTAATAAAATAGTGGTAAAATTAGAAAGCGATGTTATTCAACATGAATAACAATCGTTACATGAAAATAAAAGAGAAAACCACATCTCCATTCATTAAACACCATAAGACAGATGGTTATTATCCACGTCAATGACAACTAGCATACGTTTCCACATGGCTCAGGATCTCAGCTGCCTTTAACTATTCAAAAGTTTTCCCTCTTGAAAAATAGCACTTTCCTGGTCCCGCAACACACCGGGAACGGCGCTTCAACCAAAATGGGCGAGAAATGAGTGCAAGCACTAACGGAGAAGGGCGCGAGGAGAAGTTTGTCATTAAGGCAGACCGCAAACCGCGGAAGCAAGCACGCACCATCGCCATCTTGGAAACCCTAGTTAAAGCACAACGAAGGTAATTTTCGGGGAGCCGGCGTGGTATGCGAGGAGGAGAGCCAAACTACTCTTTAGTCTGCAGCCAAGAGTGTAAAAAAAACTCGACCTTCCCCCTGGGCTTGAGTTAGAGCTCAAATAAATACGGCGCTGGCAATTTTTCTCAGTCTACCGATTTTTTTCGCGACGGCTAAACGCGCGAAAGAAACAAATTTCAGTGACGACGAATCCTTTCCTCCTTGCGAGCAAAACGGAGAGGAATTTCAACTGAAAAATTTATCACTTTCGGCCACGTTTAAGTATCAATCAATCAGAGTCAAGTTTGGCTTCAACTCCCGAACCCTCGCTGAATCACCGAGAAAATATCGAAGAAAATAAACTTGTTGTTTAGTTGTTGCTTAGAAATATCTTCGTTAATAAAAAATGAGTATTAATACAATCAATATTTATCTCGATAAATAACTACGTAGACAATTTCAAAGCCTTTAAATGACGCCTAATTAAGTGTAAGCAACATTATAATGTGGATTGAAGATGCTTTAATATGAGGTAGAACACGCCAGTCTTCCCAGAAAGGTAAATAACAATGTATAACGGGAAAAATATTATGCCTATATTATGCTAGGAATCATTTATAAATACTCTGTGAACACATTCAGGTGTCAAAAGGTTCTCATTAAACTAATCACTCAATGAATGTAATCAACAACGCCACCAAAAACACTTTCTACAAATGTGCATTAGGAGGTGGAAATAGTAAAAAAAATTGTATAATTAAAAAATAAACATCGAGTACGTATTTTCAGCCATACACTTTTTACAGAAAATTATAACTATTTCGAGGAACACTAAAAATCTAATTTTAAACAAATTTATGATTCAAAGAAGAAACATTCCCATTTAAAAAATAATGACCTGAGGTACCTGATGATGACGCCGTAGCGTTGAAACTAGTTGTACCAATAAAATACTCCGTGGATTTAAACATAGTTGGCCTTGTCATTATTTGAAAATGGACTTCCACAAAGTTACGCCAGAACGGAATGAATTCACTCTCATTTAATGTCACAGTAGTCTCAGAAAGGCTGAATAAGAAGAAACATAAAATGACGTAGGTGACGGACTACCAAAGAAACACAAAAAGATATTCAATAGTTACGTTTTGATTTCGAAAGTAGAGGTTCCTAATTTTGCTGATTAAACGTTCTCAGTTGCCTCAATCGCTGTCCGCATTTCTTCCTCCGTCATTTAAAACTAATTATTTCGGTTGAAAAAATAAGCAACCTTGCATGCGTTTTAAAGAGCAGTCAACATTACGGATTGTCGTGATCACTAGCCATAACCATTAACTCTTTCCTTTTTTTACACACCGTCATAAGGCGTCGCAAAACTCTCACACTTTAATGCTCCTAATTCCCATACTTTGAAGAGAAGAGCGACTCTCCCTCCCATAGCCAATGTAGACATCCACTCGAAAAATCTTTCGCATGGATCAGGCCTTAACCTTCTCAGAAGTGCCAGTCACCTGCAATTAATTTGCGGTTCGGATACGCGAAAAATACTGCCCCAAAGCGTACGCTCTAGAGCCACAAGAGTGTCGTCTCCATATTGCACACAGGCAAACTTTGCATAAAATACGTCACTTCTGCTATTGATCCCTAGAACGAAATTTTTCTCGCCCGTAACTTGGCAAGGAGCTGGGAGAGAGGTTAACATAGTATGGAATGTAATACCAGCTAAGTAAATGAGAAGTTTCGCTGGGGTTGTCAAACAATAGAAAACAAAAGTTTGAAATAAAAATCTAAAAACCACCGATCTCATTACATCATCCCACGTAATTCTAATCTAACAATGCCTGGAAGCTACTAATCCTTTAAACGATGGTAACATAAGCAATTATGTACCGACGACGGAATACTGCAGGTCATGATAGGGGGAAAAGTGTTAGGAAAAAGGGTAAGTGAGGAAGCGGAGGGAAGGGAGCAGGACGTAAGGCACTGGGTAGGGAATTTATATTGAATAAAGATGGGCCAGAAGCGTTACGAGCGAAAGAGAATTGTGGAGAATGACAGAGGAAAATAATCTGAAGCAAAAATTACCATAGAAAGAATACTCCAAAATCTGTGCCTATATATTAAGCTCTTTATATCAATTGCGCGTGACTTGACTTGCGCGAGACTCAGTCAGGCCTAACTATTCAAAATAATAGCGAAATATACCTAGCTCGCGCCGCGAAGAGTCATTTCTCATAATGGATAACAAGTCTCAGACATTTCAATGCGGTTTGTGTAATTTTAGTCAACATAGTCTAAAGAGGATCCATTACCGAAAAATATTTTCTCATAACTATCAATTGAAATTCTTATTATCATAATTGTTCACTCACATTTTCTCGAGAAAAATAAAATATGTAGCCGACATTTTCACTTGATTCCACTTCAGAATTCATTAATACTGTCTCTTGAACAACCTTGATATGAATCAATTATAGCAAAATTTAGTAAAAATAATTAATAGCGATGTACTGAATCAATATATTGACCCAGCACATTATGTTCCGGCCCATTCCAAATCCCCCTGAAGGCGTTGAATCGTCATAAGGAGAAGGAAACACCCTTCTTTTCCTATTCCATTGATATACGTTCCCTCGAGCCCTTGTTATCGAATTTTTCTCCTCCGCGCTTTGACAAGGGAAGCAGATTTAAGATAATAAAAAAACCCGAGGGGCGTAAAAATGGAATATAGTTAGGAAAGAGTCTAAAATAACCATAATGATAACTACTCATTTTCATCTTGCATTCAATTGTCTCCCCATTCACTTGTGTTTACAAAGTAATGAAAGTGAACACTAAAAAGCCAAGTACTAACTGTGCACGCAGTTCTCATGGGTTCAATCATTGCTAACCCGTTATTTTCTAGTCCACTCATCAAACCAGAGATATCCATAGAACAAATGAAAACAATGAAAAAAGGGCATGCTTGCAAAGTCGACGATAACCACTCCATATCGGGGTATGCGATGGACTAAGCCTCATACTTGGAAACTGCTTCATGTTTTAAAAATTGATAGAAATTTTCCAAAATTTTAAATCTTTATTCACGACGAGTTTCCATTCGCAATTTACAATTATGTAAAATATCGGCACGCGTCGTGGATGTCACTTTTAAAAAGAGGACTATTACCATTAAATTATTTAAAATATTTCAGTTAATAATGTATAATGACTAGAAAGTCTCACGAAAAAATAACGCCGAGTTTGGTAGTAATAAGTCTAATATGATAATTGAAACATTCACATGCCCATCTCAAAACAGTTTTTATTGCCTGAACAAATTTTAAGTCTTACCAACGGGTATGCCAACGGGTGATAAAATTCCTGCAGGTAAAATAATCCTATGATAAGTCGGTCATAACCAAGCGGGAAGGTTTCACTTTAGTTGGGGCATGTAATTCTATCGTTGACGTCTAATTTTTTCAAGGTCTCGATTAAACTATCAACTAAAAACTGTATATTACAACGAAACGTTCCTATACTTGTCCTAAGACTCCTCAAAATTACTCGGGGGCGGCAAACACATTCAGTATAATTAACAATGATGCAGCCCCAGTTTCCCTATTTACTACTCCACGGAGAATGTTTTGATGCACTGGAGTCAGAAACATCGGAGTAAGAAATTTTCAGGTATCAACAATACCTTACTACTACGAATGCCAAAATTACTAACCTCTTCATCTTTGATGAACGAATTACCGCTAAACATGGTATCCCATCTACTTTACAACAAGTCCATATTAAAATAATTATGTCCAAATATCATGCAATTCAGTTTTGAAAATCTTCTTCAATTACAGAACTTATAAAAACGACAACATCAAAAATACAAATTTCGATTTGATCTCATGAAACTTCTAACTGGCTCAGATATCAGCACCTAGGTATAAACATTCTGCAGGGAATTTCTCATTCAAGTAGTTCTACCATTTAACGTCAGCAGAAGGACTGTACCTAATAGATCCCATTCCTCAGAATCATAGCTACATTTTTATTTAATTCAGTCAAAACCCAACGTGCAACTTGCCTTATCCCTATTCTAAACTCATCACACATTGCACCTTCAACTACTTTGGCTTAAAAGAAACCAGCCTGTGAACTCGAGAGCAAAAAAGCAATAAAGATGAGGCCAATGATAATCTATCTGCATTCAGGGAAAACACGAGTTTATTGGTCAATATATCGCCAAATAAAATAAAAGAGAAATAATTCAAAGGACCAAAGACTGCGATTACAACAGAGATAAGTTGAAAACATGCTCGCATTTCCGCGAATAAAATTCTAATTAATTTGATATTAAAGGAGTCACTCCAACCAATAAATAAATTTATTCTATAAAATGAGGTTGGGGCAAAATAAAAGACGTTTCGTAAATAAGCCTTCGTAAATGAAGGAGTTATTATAAGCCTTGCGGGAGGAAAAATGTAACACCGCAGGAGAGATATTCTCTTCGTGACTGACGGCTGAACTGGATTCGTACCTGAATGACACGCAACCTTACGAGAAAAGAGGAAGGAGAGAACATAGAAGAGATCACGGGGGTCGAATGTGCCTATGGCATAATAATTTGAGATACTCTAGGAAATGATAACAAACTATGGTACGCCGCGATTTCTCTTGCATTCAACCCTTAAAAACTCTAAATTACAACAAATTAAAGTAACCAAATTGCTCATTAACATAGAGTCGATAATTACACTATGGGACATAGAGTTGTTGAGTAAAAGCGTTTCGATTCAAAAGAATGTACATCAACCGACTTGTTTCAAAATGGCCAATATTTTTTCATAAAGGGTTGGCGTGTTTTTTCCCCAAATCTGCTGATGTTAAATTCCGATACCAAAGCATAATTGTATTTTTTTAAACAAAGTTCGTTAGTTTTCTTAAGCTGCGGAAACCAATTGAGCCAGGAAAAACACGTGCATAATAATACCATTGGTTGTCTTTGTATTGACGCAATGTCAACTCTCTATCTCTCTCTCGTAAATCCAGGATATAAAACAAAATCTGTATTATTAATAAATGAAGAACTCACATAAACTTGTTTTGTATTGATGTTAGGTTTTCAGTGAGTTTCAAGATTTTACGTACTAGCTTTCGGTTACACTGATTGTATTTTAATAAAGATAATCAGTTTAACCGAAAGCAAGAACGTGAAACCTGTTTTGTATTTAGTTGTGATTCCATATCTTCCATAATTTCCCGAAATACTTAATGATTATTGATGATTTTATTACAACTTTGAATTACGTTTTCAAGACAATTATAGCGTGTAGAAAATAATTTTATACCACATACCAGAAGAAAACATATAGCATCGAGAAAAAAGGGTAAACATTCAAGGTAATATACCTGTTACGCAGTACAACGATCTCTCTATTTACTGAGAAACATTCTTATTCGTATATTGCGTTATAAAAAACCACAATTTTGGAAAGTTAAAACAAAATAACTGGGAAGAATTCTACAAATATGTTTTAAATTTAAAACTTAAACGTAGTACACTAGGTCAACACAGGAATGCATTTACATTCAAACAGAATGAAACTTCCATCGAAGAAAAGAGTTATGAGAAATCAACCAAATGCCATTCAAGACCTACCAGGAATTTCAAAGCACGTCCACTGCACCAAAGCATTTGAAGCGACTACAAAGGCAGTATGCCTGAATTTCTAGAGAAAAAATATTTCTAAAAAATAACCTCCCAACTGCGAGGATTCCACCGATCGCATTTGAAATTTCTCGTCTCAGCAAAAAATGTTGACTCCCAGTCATTCTCATTCTGAAAACTCATTAAGCCCGCCGCAGGGTGAAGCTGGAATTGGGTGGGTCACAGCTACAAAGGAGGCACGGAAAATGATTTATATTTCGGAATGAGTTCTCCTGCTTCGAGCTCGAGAGATGAAAGTTACCGAGCATACAGAAAACCAGAACGCTTTCCCACGGACGAAACGGGGAACAGGACAAGGTTTCTCTGCACACTCAGAAGTCAATGCAATTAGAGAAAGACAATGTGGAGAGAGAGAGAGTCTGTGCGACAATGGCTTTTACTTGAGGACAATGCAAAAAATAAGCGACGATTTGTCGATAAATGAGAAACGAGTACGGAGAAAACAAACCATTACACCCAAACATAAGATTCTTTGAAGTACACTTTCCGCCAGACTGACTTGATCAATGCTTGAACTACTTCGTCGCTGTTGCCATAAAGACGGCGGGACATTTCCCGTAAGAAAACATTGGAAGAAAATACGAGCACAAAACAATGCTAAGATGTTCCGCATTCTTGGAATTGTAAGAGCAGGAAACATTCCCTCAGCCGCATTTCACTACCGTATATTTCTCCAGCGGGCTGTACAGTATGCAGTTTTATTACACAGCCTTCCTAAGCATACGATGCATTATTTAGTCCAGTGAAAATATGTGTATCGCTAAAATTTCTGCTCAGAACACACAGGATTATTCCCCGGGTCACTCTGGACAAAGAGTGCCGTTGTCTTGAGGTCCAATAGAAATTAACCATGTCCACCATTTCATTTGCCCTTTGTCTCATTCAAGTATTCTACCAGCTGATTGGTAGGTTCTTGGACAGTCCCCATTCTGCATCCCAACCTCATACACATTGTCTCACTTTCACTTCTAAGGATTTCCCGCCATTAACAGCCTATTAAAAAAACAAACATTACGAAGAAGTAAAACAAACTCCTATTCATTATCCTTTCATTTTCAACTTATTCATCCGTAGGATTGCCTAGAATAATAATAGAAGCGTAATTCCATGTCAATACGAACGAAATTGCCTTTGACCTATCCGATTCCGACCAAAGTTGAAGGAATTAGCTCCATTGATGCAACACTGCCACATCCATAGAAGGACATTATTATAAAAGCATTGTTCAACTCTTCAAAAGGACTTAAACCTATTCGGTTCTTCATATAATGTGAAACTTGAAAAAGATGAAAGCAAATCGACCCGGATGATGAGATTTATTTATTAAAAAAATATAATAAGCTTATAAAATTAGCTCAACATTGATAAGGTTCTAAGCAGCTAAACAACAGAAGCGAGAGAACAATATTTAGGATTCGTCAATATGGAGACATCGCTACAACAGCACTATGTATTACGATTTGGTGCTTTATAATTTTAGCTCTAAATCAGCCCTTAGAATTCAAATTATACATGAGTGGTATTATATCGCAGGCCGATATAAGATAACCGTCTCCCAAGGCTTCGATGACACGATTCTTCGATGCACAAATCGAACATGACGAGACATGAAAATTAATTTCACCCTTAAGAAAAAAATTACAATCACAAAACTTCAGCATTGCATAGCTAAACTAACTACAAAATATCGAAAAATGAGCAAAATCGAAAGGGAACATTTTTTTGATAAAAATGCGTTTGAACTTTTCAAAATAAAAATGTATGCCCCAAATTGCAACATCTTCAATTATTGACGTCATAATATTATGCACCGATGCTTTTTCTTTCAAATAAGTATTTGAGCTCTGAAATATATATTACGAGCGGAAGATACCCGTTGAAATTCAACGGGTGTGAAAAACATTAAACTTATTTTTTATAATAAAACCACAAAGCCCGAAGAAAAACAGTATGCGTGGTCATTTGAGGAGTTCGTAACCTATCTTGTATGTTGTGTTCGTTGTAGTACTGACAGTTTCCCAGGTTCACGGAGAGATGAGTGACTATTGGTTCACTTTCATGCACGGGAAACCCAAAAATCGGCCTCGCAGACTCATTACTACTTAAATAGCAACGGTTGATAGATGGTCACCTCGTCCCTCCGGTCCTCTTGAGCCGTCTTCTGAGTGATTAACAGCTTGATCGCTTCCCTTGTGTACATACATATATTTGCATTCCATGACTTAATTCAACTATTCAACGTTGATATGTGCGTTGATTATCTTAATCAGGATTGGACAGTACAGTACAATCCAGCGGTTGACACGTCAAGAGGAGTAATGGCAGCAGAAGCCATGTTTATTTGACCTATGAATCCTCCATCAATGGGACTGCGCCTTCGGCATAGCCATAATCATTGGTTTCGGTTGCTAAATAAAACATTTATGGTGATTCTTAGTGCACTTGTCGATTTTCATGCACAGATGTCGTTAATTGCGCAGCATTTTCGTTCTTATTTCGGATAAGAAGCATGTAGTGACGTCATTATAATTTCCGCCATCTTAAAGCAGATTGAAGGTTTGAAACAGATGGGTCTGTATTTGAACCAGATTTAGAGCTGGTTACCCGTCTGTATGTTGGGTAAGGATGAAATTTGTGCGGATCTTAGCGTAACCCGAGAAACACCACGGGGAGAATCTCATGAGATCGCTGGTGGGCATGTTTTTGACCATCCAAATCTAACCTTTGTCGTTTGTCTTTCAAGGGTTCATTTTCTCGCAAATAAAACATTCATTTTGTCTTAAAAGATTTTTTCGAAAGGTTAATCTTTTTTCTATTAGGCATGTTGATGGATATATTTTTAAGTCCAAGGAACGGAAACATAGCGGCAAGTGAGAGTCTAGAGTAGGCAACTCGATGATTGAGTGAATGTGCCTAAGTTAACCGCACATTAACACTTTTAAACGTATAAATAATTCGTGACGTTACTGATGTGGGTATTGGTCTAAAAACATTTCGCGAATGTACTGAGAGGCAGACGGTTTCACTATGTGTAATACACCTGAGTACTAAACGATAATAAACAACGCCGTGTTTGTTGTAGCAACAGAGGCATTATTACCATTGATATTCGCTGCACGTATATATTCTTTTAAGTGTGTAGTCTATTAATTCCTTTATGTGTAACGTTTACTACGTAAGTGTTCTCCCATATATATGCCCCTTTGAGAGCTACTTTGAGAGTAGACGTTGAAGAGTATACTTGTTAAATATGCATTGAATTTAACGATTACCCCCTGAAGCAATCTATCATGGGGGCCTTGGGACTCCAGGATCTTCTTATACGGATTTTGTTTCTACGTACTATCATGGGCCTGCAGGAAAGCGTGATATTAAAATGCTAGAGGCGTGAATATTCTATGAAAATGAAATCTCTGGTTGTCAAGGAAATATGTTATTGTTGATTTCAGGGAAAATGTGAGATTTTTCAACTGAAAACATGAATTTCAGACAAATATGGAGCGTAGAAGGAAATCGATTGATAAAATTAGAAACGTCATTTATTCAGCCATCCGATAAAAAAATCCCAGCCCTATATCTTGAGTGAAAGTAGTTTTAAAAACAAATAAATGAAACCACTGCACCGAACCCAATGCTTAGCATGAACCACCAGGGGGGACCTTCAGGGGGCCTTTGGGGGCCCTTAGGGATTTTTAATATAGCATATGTTACAACCACATATGTTTTCTATCTGCATGCCAAATTTCAGCTCAATCGGTTCAGTAGTTTTTGCGTGATGGAGCAACAGACAGACAGACACCATTACATTTTTATACATATTAGTAAGGATCACACCCTTAACCCTGAAAAAATAGGGTTATGGTTAATTGAACCCTACAGTGTTTGTTGTCTACCAGTAACAAACATGTGTTCCAAATTTCATCAAAATCGGTCCTGTGGTTTAGGAGGAGATGTGGAACATACATACATACATACATACATACATACATTGACTTTTATATATATAAAGATATGTCCGGAGGTAGGTATCGAAAACAAACCAAAAACAAATTTACGAAAAGCTCAATTTTTCATACTCCCATAACTAAGCAAGGAATCAATATTTTTTTAAACAATTGGTCATGGCCAAAAATGTTATAAAACGGAAGTTGTCCAGTGAAAATCGTCGAAATCAGAGAGGTCAAGGGCAAATCGTTGTTCAAATTGACGTGGAATGACTCAGTAAGAATATATTTGAACATAAAGTGAAAAAGAGAGTATTTTTTCAACAGGCGCGCATTCCCCTAAAAACGTTTCCAACGGTTTAGAGCGACGATATTTTTTAAATGGCGAGTATGAAATTTATTGTTTTCCTGAATTCCTCCGATCTGGAATTATTAAAATGTCCTCAATTTTATTTACAACTGATAGAATTATTCCGTGTAAATAGTGCACCCGTCCTTGAGCCTTTTCTTTTGTAGAATAACCCTCCAATAGTTCGGAAAGCTGAAAATAGTTTTGTTCTATAAGGTAAGACACTCACTTTATATTATTTGTATGCGTCGGAACTTGAGCAGGATTTCCTCCTCGGAAATCCCGTGATAATAAAAGGTACTTTAGACTATAATGTAAACCAGTCGCCTTATTACAAAAAAATATAATCATCACAGAGTGAAGAGCTTTCCTTATTTTTTCTGTTGTTGTGTTTATGGCGAACCGCACCAACTACCTACACTGAGCTCATCCATTTCTTTGAAAAAAATCAAGACAATTCAACGTCAATTTTACGTTCCAAATAGTTTTATTTTATCATTCTTTAGAGAAGCCGTGCATTGATTCAAGAACTTCGGCAACTCAAAGATCCAACCTCAAATATCTATCCACTCGTCACTTGACAAGTACGTAAGTAGGTACGCCTCCGCGTAACTTCCACCGCAGCTCAGATCTCAGTTTCCGCTTTGGGCTAAGACAGGGAAGTACGTAGTTACCCAGCCAGGCATTTGGACTCGGGGGAGGAGAACTCACGAGAGGACTTTTGAGGAAGGCTTCACCGTCCGTCTTAAGGGGACCGTTCGACGGAATGTGGGTGAAGTGCGTTAACTGCTCAATTTCCCGAAACACGTGAGAACAAAAGGCCCTCGCGCTCGTTGCAACTTCGACGAGAGGAGTTGAAAGAGAAGAGCCCTCTCGATTAAGTTTCCACACTTCCTTAAACGCGGAAGACGGCGCGGCGGGCCTTTGAATGGATAACGACCGAGCAAATTGCCTCCCCACTGATTGGGCGAACGAGGGAGGGAAGCCATTTTGTCTTTACGGCGAGACTAAATTTCAAAGTGGGGCGATGACGTTATCTCCCTCGGCAGCAGGTAATAATGATAGCTTTTTAATTAGTGGGCTGAGAAAATATGGAGAAATTTCAAAATTTTGGAAAGAAGATCCAACGAATAGAAAGGATACGCATTTTCTTCGTACTGTTTTTACTGAACTGAAGGCGGGTTTGGTGAGCTCCTACGGCAAAGAAGCTTTCGATTAAAGTTTTTCAGTCTTTTATCTCGATTTTGTGTTTTCGGTTGACACTTTTATTTATATTTTACCGCTAGCGTTCACTTCCCCGACGAAGCAGGATAATGGGTCGGCGAAAGATGGCGCGCTTAAATATAAAAATACTGTCAATACGACATTCTCGTAATTATTTATACTGTGCAACACCATCACAGAATAGCAAGATAACTCATTTCCATGATACAAAGAAAGCATATGTGGTGAAATACCATAACTGAGAACTATGCGCCACCCATCAATAACATTCCATTGATGGTCAACGGGTTTTCGGGAAAATTAATATTAGACAACAAAAGATTCGATAAAATTCGGGAGTTGAAAACAAAATACCACTTCTCTATAAATTGAATATCTCTTGCTTATTCCATTTAACTTACAAGACCCATTCCCAATATTTATAGGCGTGTATACATTTTTGGACCGCGATATCTAAAGTTGGTTTTATTACTGTTTACCTGAACACACTAAGAAGTCAAATGACAGAAAAATATGTTTCCTCGATGTCAACTCAAAAATGCTGATCATATACCCTCTATTAGTCACAAAACCTTGATTAAAGAATCGAAATACCACACACGGATTCACTTGAACATAATTAGGTACACATAAGTTATTGAACGTAACTATCTGTGATGTAGAAATGTGTGAAGAAGTTTTCAATTACAACTCACACTCAGCGTTTTTAGTTCCTTGCCACATATACTGTCCAGTAGCATTAATTTTTAAGGGCACCGCTAAAAATGTCTTTTTCTTACGCATTTGAAACAAAACACTCCCCATGATCCGTAAAAAGGACCCAGTTTCCCCGAAGAAGGAGGAAAAATAAGAAAAAAATGTATGACTTTTCGATAAAAAAGGAGAGAACTACAAGGAAGATCCATTCCTTCCGAGAGTTTCATAAGGTTTCGTCGCCTTTTGCCTTAGAGGGGAATGGAGATGAAATTAGAATAAAAAGTAAAGAAGGAAAAGTGCATAATAGAATGGAGAGGAAGGTTCTCGGCGGAAGTTCGAATGCTTCGCTTAAAAGGAGAAGAACCTCTCATCCTTCCGGACGAACAGCAGCTGGGGGGATGCAGGGGGAGGGGGAGGGTGGAAGGGGAGGGAGGTGGGGGCGGACCGAAGGCAATATTGGTTTTCTTCCGAGGAAAGTGAGGATGCGAGGGTTGGAATTGGAGTGGAAACAAATGCTTAAAAGTCCTCAAACAAATGGCCAACAAACATTTACAACCAATTATTTCAGTTCAAAGAAAACTTAATTGGAGTTAAAAACATAGGTTGTACTACCTACTTTAGTTTCCCGTACTCCGACGGCTAAGGTGATTTCGCACTTACTGCGCAACACTAGCAAGCAAGGGCAACAGTACACGGATGGATAATGGGATCGCACCTCCGAGTTCAAGCCAAGCCCAACCATGCTCAACATCGGTGATCGAACGAGAACTGAGGTTTTCATCGCTGCAGGCCATCGCTCGAAAGCAGGAATAAGTATGGATCACAGTCATAATTAGCATTTTTCACTAATCGTAACGGCATTGATATAACACGCAAACGAAGGAGTACGGCCAAATATGCAAATTGACAGCCGTTAGGCCTGCTTTGATTTTTGAAAAATAGAAAAAATACTTTAGAACATGAAAAACTAAGAAATTTCGAATAGAATTTACTTACAGACTTCTGGACGCGCTTCTCTACTCGGCAGCCTACTCAATGAGTATTACTCCTGGGCATATTTTAACACTCTCACGAAGTCCAACCTGATTTTATCAGTTTCATTATAACGATAGAGCGGTAGAAGAGTCCAAGCATATTTCATGATGAACTCACAAATGCCCTTATTAAAATTTAAAAAAATCGTCTGACTTAAGTGTTAAGACAAAGTAGATCTTCTCCTTTCATGTATACTTTATTTGCGTTTATTCCTAAATGCCACTTAAGTGCTCTCTCTCTCTCAATTAAGTATATTTTACCGTCTATCCTATTTTTCCACCCATTCACTGAGAGGGCAATTTCAGACATGCAGAAATATTTATCGTCCTTGACTGTAAGATGCCACCGAACGTCGATACGTTGACATGTTCTGAGTATTCGGCGAACTACGGTACACTGAAGTACTGGTAAGGTTTCCAACTCCCACGAAACGACTCGAACGAAACACGCATTTTCATAAAATCAACAAGGGTTTCGAATCCTGAAGGAAAATTCACCTAAATCCAATTACCTCTCCAATATTCTCTCCCTTAACTCTCAACACGGACGAAACGGGAAAATGGGTCGATATAGACCACCAGCACATGCATGAAAAAGAAAAAAATATTGGTTTTGACTCGGAAATCAATAGAAAAAGGTAAATTATTTATGATATACAACAATCACTAATAAAATGAAAATAACCTACAAGTAATATACGATTTAAGTAGTTTACGCATTTGAAATGCGTGATGGAGCCCAGGTTTCAGCACCGTGCCGAGTCAAATTCCGTAGTTCAATAAGATGTACGCAAATAAGTCTGCTAAATAACCATAGGAAGATAAAACTTGTATATCATTAAAATCATTGACAAAGGCATTTCACCATTATGGATACTTCTATAGACCATCCCTGCTTCTAATTTTCCCCACTTCTGGGCAATATCTAAGCTTACTTTCGTAATTCAATGCACTGTAAACCATTATACAATTAGAATAAAATCCGAAGGTTCTCATCACAGTAACAATTAATTTTAAATACTATAATTGGTTAACTGCATCCATTAAGTCTTACCTATCCTATCCCATGCTGAACTCATATACTCTCCTGTATATCCATTCCAGATTCATCATAGTCTGTCCGTGATACTCGTCCCTTGTCCCCTCCCTTCTCTTTTTATTTCCCTTTGGTGTTTCTTACAATCCATAGTCTCGGAATGTGCACAATGATTACGGACGTGCATTCCCACAGCAATTTAGGTCCACCCGCGAGCGTACGACGAGACGGGACAAGGCGTTCTGGCGACAGGGCGTGGCCAAGATATTTCTCTTTCAGATTTTGGTTTAAATAACTCCGTCACGGTACTCTTAGTGCATGAATTCTTAATATTAGTGCTTAAATCAACTTTATTGGAAAATTGGGCCAAAAGTTGAGAATTTCAATTGTGTAATTTACAGTAGCAAAGATAATCTACATGAAAAAATTCATTAACATTTCTTCTACAGAATATATACTTCTACATAATATATTTAAAAATTTCACATTTAACGATCAGTGGAGAAGTTCAAGAATGAAAATAGTTAGAATTTCCGCGGAACAAGGATAGTTTTTGACTTTTTTCTCAACTACAAAGACGTCAACAGAAAAGAAAAGAAGTATTAAAATAAAAATAACGTTTTTTCATGAATATTGTCCAGTATTTTGCATATTTATTACGTTACATTACTGAATTGAAAATGCTAATTAAAAAATCACGAATAATCACCTTTTTTCGATTTCAGTCAACTGCGTGATTCGGTAGTGGAAACTGAGCATTTCAAAGGGAAAGGAGGAAGGAATGCGGGAAGCGAAGAGAGCGACGGAGAATATCAAGAGAGAGAGAGAGAGAGAATGGAGAGATAGAAAGGGTAGAGGAGATGAAAAGAGAAATTGGAAGGGATGGGAAGAGAGAGAGAGAGAGTGAAGGGTGAATGAAGACGGTGTCGATGGCCCTCAAGACAGCACTCGTCAGCACTGCCGCTAATGGCTCACAGAGCAGCAGCGAACCAGATATTTCAATGGGGAAGAGGAGGTAAACAGAAGACTGTTCACCGCGGATTCCCGAAAGATCATGCCGTCGAAATTCCGTCAGATTCACCTGAAACCAACGGATTTCCCTCCCTGTGCAACATTAGAAAATAACGTCCAAGTTTCCTTTTCTGGAGATCGTGAGTGCCCACACTAATGGCATTATCCCTGAATTTAAAATACGTGAAATGGAACACGTTCGAACGGGGAAATCATCTAAACTAGATAGCCGAATGGAAATGTGATTATTTGTTGAAGAAATTGATTAAGGGACAAGAATAAATATCTGGTATATTGCGGAAGTGGAAAGAATAGATTGAGAAGACTATTCGTAAAATGGGGAGGTTGAAGTTTGGATGAGTTTATGAGAAACTTCATACCAGTTAAATAGATTTCAAACGGGAGGACAGAGATGAGGAAATTTATAATGACACATACAAAACTGCATCTCACGCATGGTGGGAGATGTTACTAAAAATAAACAGGGCAACTTGATCCAGTTACTGTGGTGTGCGCATTTTCCACCAATGTGTTATCGAGTCCATTAGTAAAAGACCACTTCTGCACATACTTAAAATATAATATAAGAAAAAAACAGATGTTTCCGGCTATTTACCGCGGCACGAAAAGAAACGCACGCATGCACACCAAAACCCTTCCTCGACCCTGGGCATCACTCAGAGGCAATTGACACCCTTGCATCAGAGAACTGCGAAACACGCCAACCCGCACTCATTGACACGCCAAGGCCAACGTTTGGGCAAGCGACTGAACTCATAATCTCGGCAAAGAAAAACATGTCAACAGGTTGAAGAATTCCACTGCTGTAGTATTCCAATTCAAGCGCACGAAACATCATTTTAATAAAATAGTATAAAATGTAATTGACAGATTGGAAATTATTATAATGCATCAATGTTGGGAATAACTCACTTGCCCTCGGCACAAAAGAAAATTCAGAAACTCGCAAAAAAGTTAAGCGCACTAAATCCCATCTTGAATGAGAAATTGGCTAATCAGCTTTCAAACTTTTATTGCTATAAAAACAAAATTTACAATCGTAGTAATCAGTTAAGTTGAAAAATCAATGATAGAATCAAAACAAACTTTGTAAATTTTACAATCGATTTTACTCACTACGACCGGTTTCATCGCATAAGCGACATCTTCAGACTTATGCGATGAAACCGGTCGTAGTGAATAAAATCGATTGTAAAATTTAAAGTTTGTTTTGATTCTATCAAAATGGAATTTTATAAAGTAACGCCTGAGAGTATCGAGTTCATGAAAAATCAATGTTTGTAGCGACCATGCGAACCTTTTTTCAAAAAACATCACTCCATCCTCAAGCATAACAAGTGTGTCGAGAGACTAGAATAATACATCTAGACAAATGCACTCCAGGTCTTAGGTGACACCTGACGGATAAAATAAAGATCGTTTTGACGTCCGGTTCAGTCACTTGCGAAGTTCCAGAAGAAACTCAACTGACACGAGGAACATGAAGGGAGGAGCATAAAAACGATATTCTCACGACGGGGACTAGAGGCACGCGGATGGATATATAGTATAGGTTTCGAGGTAAAAGAAAATGCGGAGTATCTGGAGAGAGTGGGAAGAGCTGGAGGAGGGTTTAAGACTTTGGGGGGAAACGGGGAAGGGAGGAAGGGGAGAACACGGGAGAAGGACAAGAAGAATGGAATTAGCCTGACGGGATTAAACAAAGGAAGAGGAAAACCAGGGTGACAGGATGAGGAGAGATAGTTAGAAATTGGATAGCGAGGAGAGATGAAGAGAAAACGACTAAGCGTGCGTCTCTATTTCACGTTCCATAAGCTTTACCGCAACCAAAAAAATCTATTTAACAAATCCTAACTAAGCCACATCTTGCATAGAACCAGCCCTGTTAATTCAGAGTCTACTGAATGAAGAAACACATTAGGCATTAACTCTCTCTTCAATCATCCGTTCGGTTCGCCTTACTCCTATTTTCTTATTCTCAAAATTTCTTGAAAAAGATTTAATTTTGCCATTAGATTTCTCTTTTTGAACCGAAAACCTTGTATTGGATATCCCACGGCACGGCCCTTAATTTATCAGTGCGTAATTTGACAGAGCATCGGAAAGAGCAATGTTCGCAATTTGCGAATATTAATCTTTCATATTCTGCTTTTAGTTTGAAAAACGTTAGCAGTAGCCCTTAAGCGTAAATTTTATGGAGAACTAGTTTACATGGATACCTACCCATCACGTCTTAAACAAATTTCTGATTGAAATGTGTGACTGAAAATGATTTCAATCTCATCAACGATCGAAAAATATATTGCCATAGATTTTTGAGACAAATTTTATTAGAGACAGATATAAGATAATGTGCCCATTAACATGGTGAGCAAACTATAAGTCGAGATTTGAATCACGAGCTGGAGCGCGACGGTTTTATCGACGTATCAGGAAGTCCATTTCACCTTTGCGGCTAGTTAAATTGAACAACCTGCAGTAAGAAAAAGAGCTAAGAAGAGGAAACTAAATAAATATTTATTTTAAAGCAAATTTTTCTATACATCACGCGTTTTACCACAGGCAAAATTCTTTATTGTGTTTTGCACGGAAGAGATTCGAAAGAGAGGGAAAGGAGAGGGAGAGAATCCCCAAAAAGATAAAGCAAGGGAGAGGGAGTGCACTGAGAGGCGAACAAGAGAACAAATGACGGGGAGAGCGGCGCATCCACAGACGGGGAGAGTGGATGAGTAGCCGCGGGGTCTCGGCGGACAGGATTCATCGATCTGGAGTGGATTAGAATAGGCGCAAACGATCCCTCGGGTTGAAACGAGAGGCGGAAACGAAAGCGAACCTGCTCCAAAAGCTTCACCATCAGACTGGGTCGAGAGAAAACTAAATGGAAATCCACTTCCCTCATTTATTTTTTAAAAATACAAACCATACAATCAGATTAAACCAAAAACTTCCAGTTTAAGTAACCAATTTGTACGAGTACTCGGCGATTATCGCAAAGTCAATCCTCAGTTGTCCCGTTACGTACTCGCCTAAACAGGAATAAAACGTCCGTAGAACTGGACACCAGAAGTAAATACATATAAGTGGTCATCCACGCAAAGCAATTCCGAAGTATTCCATCAACAGAAGCAAAAAAAGAGTTACTTTAAAACATTCAAAAGAGCAAATGTGGAAATTGCTCACCTTATCGATACTTCATTTGATATTTTTTTCCGGTCAACGGAAAATCGAGTGCAATTTGAGGTTTGTTACATAGACGTGTACACGCCCTGTATTTGATCCAAGTTTATCATTTCAAAGGACGTCCTACACATTTAAACACTACAATATCACTCTTGGACAACTTTCTTCAAACTTAAACGGAGCAGAGCCTGTTTCGTTAAATTTCACTTGAATTAAATCTTCATATCCTCCCAATGCTGAGCAATAAATATACCAATATGTAAAAAATTCATTTTATTTTCCTGGAGAAATTAGCATAAAACTGAATAGACTTTTTCGAAAAAACCAGTCATTGATATGGTATGAAAACAGAGTTTTTTTAGTTCTATAAGAAGTATGATTTTAAGCGTAAATTTTTGAAAAATGAGTGATAAATAGTGAGGATTTCGTTGACCTTAAGAGGCACATGAATATTTTTCTTGAAGCATCACGAGTGTGAAAAATATGACTCACAGCATTTTACTCTCCAGCTCGGTTAGGGACTCCTAAAAGTGTTTACTAGATTGACACCAGGTGGTACGAGGGACGGTAGGCACCACCTTACGGAGTGAATTTCATCGGAAACATGTCTAACATCATGTATAAAAAATCGTCAGCCTTCGGGTCGTATACAGGGAGAGCGATAGTGGATCCATGGGCGTGGATTACAACACGTTGTTTCCTTCTCCCACTCAAGAGGACACTTAAAAGAGGACGACTCTCAAATGCGGCAAAAATCCTCATGGAGTGGTTGAGGGGATTAGGAGGTATTTGAGTACCAAAATTCAAATGAAAATGAAAATATTAAAGTGAACTCTTCCTCGACCTCTGTTTCTCCTCTTCATCTTGATAATGGTAGCGTATTAACAGAAATAATGGAGAATTTCAGTGAATGAATGCGTGGAAAACCACCGGGGTTCTTCTCCTCCCAGCAATATTTTCGTTTTCCACTATTTGAAAGCCCTAACTATTGAAAACGGGAATATGCCTCCAAAGAACACCACAAATGCTATTCCCCTAGAATATTTGACCCGCGTCTTTTATTACTGTAACTCAAAAGAGTAAAATTTGACCGAGGACGGAGCGGGGTCAACACGCGGGAACCTTGACCGGCATACTGATGAGACGATGGTATTCCGGCTTGGAAGTCCCAATTTATCAATACGCCTGCCAATCACTAACACACTCTCGCATTAGGGCCTACAGGAGGTCGGTTGCCGGAGTCCCATTCTCCACCCGTCACGACTGACGAGATAATGCACACACAGACACCGTGCTAAAGAGCCTAGGGTGGTATCAACGAGCAGATCAGTCCACCCGGCTAAATGCAAAGGCCTGAATTCGGGCGCACAGTGATCGCACAACATTAACATTTGAGGTCCAAGTCACGTGTAGCAGCTAAGCGTAGACCGCGATCGACCCACCTAATCGCTAAAGCTTAATGTTTTCATGAGGGGGTGGAAGCACGCTTCGAAGGGGTCCACAGGGGGTGTGTGTAGAAAGGGGTCACGTACATGTCCGCCGGCCTTCCGGAGTGGGTTTTCGGGTCTCCCCCCAGCGGTCACAACCGGAATGCATTATTCCCGGGGACTTGACGCTGCTTCTAGCGTTCAGTTTTGGGCCCACGGTGTCGTCGACTCAACGACCGTCGACTCCTGCTCCCAAAACTAATCTACCCGGCTCGGATATGTTTCCGCGTAGGTGTGTTCTCCGGAGCTCGGGAGGAAAGTTTCACAATTCCGCAGAAAAAGTGTGCTCTGGTGGGACCCGTGGCGTTATGTACACCGCTGAAAATTCTCCTTTAACCTGACGTCTGCATTCGAGCGCCCGTATAGGGCCTCAAAAAAAGAACCAGAGGTATTTTCCCTTAACCTTTCCTCAACTTTTAGTCGTGCGTTTTCTAGCGAAATTTCAACACCATATTTTTCTTAAATAAAAAAAATTCAACGGTTGATTACATATTTTAAAGTCATCATCACAGTGCTTCTAACCTACGGTTGCTTAATTGCAGGCAACCGTTTTCCCCTGGTAATAGCTTAACATAAAATCATATAACATCTTAAATATTATCATGTGTATATTTTCAGTGAGACTTCATAGCGGGCAGGCAGATCACAGCATAAGGAAGTTCATAATGTCAGCGATAAAGTACCTTTGGAACTTTTAAATATAACTGGCAGAATGGCCGATGGCGATGGTGTATTTAAAAAATGCCATTATTAAAACTTCATTCAATTCTCTATTCAATGTACTCCACTCATCAAAGTAACAAAATAAATATAGTTAGTAACATTAATCGCAATAAAAATTTAGGAGAAAATTCAACAGAAACACAGAAAATAGATCAGATATTGTCATTAGTGCTTGTGTTTTTCCGTTTTTCGGCAAGTCTACTTTCGGCAAGCCTATTACTTTCAGTTTTTCTCTCATATCAGGTCGCTTTAAAGGGATACACTCAAAAAATGTATTACCATTCTACAGCGTCATTATCAATGAATAGGGTAAGCAACTACCTAAAAGAAAAGAAAATAGAAAATAACATTCTCAAACAATAATAGTACAGCATTGTCTGCGTGTACAAAAGCAGCTTCCTTCAAAATAAAAATTCAGGAAGGACAATTCAAAAATAGGCCTTATGAAATAGGAAACGAAATCTTTTAACCTAACCACTTCAAGCCAACTAAAAGCGGTACCTAATTAAATTTGCTCGCCACTGAGCATCGCGTTACAATCAACCGAGCTGAAAACGCCTTTCATGGGAATGGGATATGGTGTATTAATTATATGGACCTCATTTCTGTTGTTCAACTACACCGATAAATGCCGGTACGTAATGGACCAGAACCGCCATTGACCCATGGACAAAAAGGTCAAGGAAATAACAAGGCCTCATTAGCGCAAAATGAAAATGTCATGTTTTGGCCGCACTGCGCCCATTTTTCATTGAGTTTAGAGCTCGATTTCACATCTCCTTTTGAATGTAATTCCATTATGGCCTCACAACTAACTTAATAATCACCGTTGTGTATATTTATGTCGGTAACTTTCACATAAGAAATACACGTGAAGCTGAATCTTCATTTGGCTGCAGACATTTTTTTATTTGTAAATTTAAATCAGAAATAGTGGTTTTCTGTTATTGGAAAAGGTAACAATATATATAAAATAAAATTAAGATTCTTAATCCTTCAATCGAATTTTGTATTCCAATCCGATTTCAATCCAAAATTCCGAAGTGTTTGGAAAACGTAACGATTTTTCGCAATATTTTAGCGTTTTTGAGTCATCGTCCCCATGACGACCATAATCATTGTCTAAGTCGAGATTCCGTGTGTATCCACTAACTCAATGATTCTTCGCACCAAATAAGATACGAATGGGTTATTACAATGTAGTGTTGATTTTTTTCCTTCCCGTTGATATTCAACGGCCACAGTCTCCAGTGTTTTAATACGCGACAAAAAATAAATTTTAGGCCAATGGAGAGTCATGAATATTGATTTCCCGACCTGTGGGAGCTTTTGCAGACGTTTCCTTCGGAATGGTACCTGTCTCCCACTGTTAAATTCCTTTTAAGGTATTTTTATATTTTTCCTCCAGTGTCCACGTAGTGTCCACGCCTCCCATTCATCTCCTATTCATCTCCCACGCATACCCAACAATCCAATATCCTCCCCTCGATCAATCTTTTCAGCATGTCGTTACTCCTTCATGCTCCCCCCAACTGCTTTTACCTGCCTCCTCCCTATTTCTCTATTAGCTTTCCTTTCTTCCTTACCACACCTAACTTTCCCTTATTCGTTCACCTATCCAACCAACTCACTCTTGTAAGAAGTACCTTGAGGCAAGAAGTACCTTTATGAAAATGTCTAGCGTTCATGATGAACAATTATTACAAGCTACTATTTTCATCCTTATTTTATTGGCCCAACAAGGTTTTAGCATATTAATGTCATTATCAACGAGTCAACATCACCTTGGTAATAACGCTAATGAGTTAAAAACTTGGTCGGCCAATAAAATTATTGTTAAACTAGTTCAATGTTATAATTTTTCATCATCAACTCACTCTTTACACCCTCCCCTACACTCATAACCATAAACAGTCAACTCCCTTCCCATCTTAAATCTTCCTTCCGTAACGACCAAGGGTCTGAACCATACGAGGTTACCACTTCAAGGTTTAAATTAATCTGCACTTAATTATTCACTCAAATTTTACCTAATTAATTCCCAACTTTTCATAAAAGCAGAACACACTCAATATTTCTTATGGTGTCCTTACCACAAAGCCAACTCTCATCCAGAAAAATCCCAAGGAACGTATAGTGTTTAACTTGCTCTAGTTAATGCATATTTTAAGAAATTTTATACAGAAAAATAAATTATAATCACCGTAAAAGGTTCGCTAGCCCTTCAACCTCTCAAGTGACAGTTCTATATAATGGAAGGCTATTTCCAGAGCGAGGCGGAAATCGAATGAGGATTTCATGGACCTCCATAAACTAGGCAGAGTATCGAAGCGACCACATGCGCTTAACGCGGTAATTAATATGACTCAGTCGACCTGGGATGGATCACACGTAAACGGGGACTAACGAACCATGCAGAGGAGCAGAGGGGAGAGCGTGACACAAGAGGTGACAAAGGTACCGGAGTGAATCAATACCGCGAAAGGCCGGCGGTAATAATTGCTCTGGTTAAGTGGACTGACCGTTTTATCTTTGGCCGGCAATTTTCAAAAATCATCCACTAGACGGGAAGGGGGTGTTTCCACCCCTTTGTTTCCACCATTTTTCATGCTTGTGCAGCACACACACACAGCTGACCACCATCAGACAGTATTACTAGCGTATCTCAGATCAATTAAGGCAGTGAAACAATTGATAACTAAGAAGGCATTAATAAGTCGCAGCATCAAGAATTAATATCACGAAATTCCCTAACCCAATACTGCATACTGCCCATATGGCGCAATCTATTTCATATTTTTATCTTTTAACTCCAGTTAAGTAAGCTGAAATTTACAGACTAATCATGAAAATGCCCGAAATTTTAATTTTAATTTTAAAATTTTTGTAAGTAGTTTTCCAGAGATCAGGAAAGTAAATGTAAAGAAAAATACACTCATTTAAGCCAAAACAAAAAATATCTTACCGTGCAGGGCTAATGTAATCAAGCCCGAAGAAGACCTAAAATAACATGATCGCCAACGCGTCAAGTAAAATATTTGCGGTGATAAACAAGCTTATTTAACCATCTTAATCTCGGTTTTTTCGGCTCAATTGTGAAAATATTTTCCTATGAACTTTGAGAGAAAGAATTACGATTATAGTTATACGCGACCTAATTGCTGTTTCAGAGACACTTTCCCATATTAGCTGGGATAAATAAGTTTAAAGTAAGTTTTTCATTGAAATATAATGGGACAATCTCTCATAAATTTCGCTGAAGCTTATTTAGAATTAATTTATTAAAAAATAGTGTCATTCACAATATTTTATCCAAGAAATCACCGGCTTGGATAAAAATGAGAAGCAGAATTTGACCTTTCAAGTACGTTCATTCACTAGCAGCTCCTGACTAAAACGAGAAACTTATCCACAAATTAGGCCTTCGAGAATACCTACTCTTAAATTGAAAAGGATATGCCGCCATTACTCTCGAATGTTATTTCTCGTTCCTTATAAGACTAGTAACTCTTTTTTTTTACTGCTCACAAATGCTTCGCGTGTTATTTTTAATCCCCTTTCTCCATTGATTCCTACTTCATCATTGCTACTCGATACTTTACAAGTGATTTTCCACCCCAATAACGAACACTTAACGCAGTCGTTAAGGTTCAGAAGCATATTAGAATATATATTTCCGGTAAACAGTTTGCAAGATTGGTCTCGGTGAAGATTAAAGGTCGCGCAATTGACCGCATAGAACACGTCAGATTGTGAGACACGAGGAGAGGACGAACTGGAGACTAATTCGGGAAATGACTTCGAGTCACGTGACATGTTCCCACGAAATCAACCGCGTTCAACGAGTAACTCGGGAGTAAAATATTCTGCTCACATAGCTTTAACAACTAAAATGAGGAAGAAATATTTATCGATCATAATCAAATCATGAGTCCGCGCACGAAGTACTCGCAAAAACGTAGGATAGGGTCATGGAATCGATTGAGTGACATCCCTGAGCTAGAATGACACGATGGCTGAGAAATATTGCTGTACATAAAATACCAAATCTTAATAAACATCTCGGTATTTCATTCGTTTAGGATTTTAATGTACCATTGCAATTTACAACTACGTTTCATTGGAATTGCTGATTTAGGGCAGTAAATATTACTCATTGAGGATGACTAATACACTTCTATGCCAGACTAACCTGAATTACACAGTTATTTTCTTTCAGGAAATATCAACGTACTAGGATAGTTATTTCATAATTTCCGTAAAAAATTTAAGAATCACGTCAAAATTCATACCGCAACGACCTGTGAAGGATTTTCATCTTATACATCAAAACAAGTAAATAAATATTTTCGGTAGAACAAAAAAATCGGAAGCAATGAACGCCAATAGTTTTAAAAAGATAACTATAGGTACAAAGTACGTAAACGTAAAGTTCATTAACTTTAATATGAATCACGGTACGAAATATTACGAACCGCGCGTCTCTTAAGAGATTATCAGTATACATGATATTTCTCATGATTTAATTTGAATGACCTGGCAAGAATTTTTGACGTTTTAAATAACTAGGGTTTCTAAACGAGATTACACAGAATTTTGTGCGGATTTGTGGGGATTCTTCAACATAAATATTTGTTGCTTATATGCGTCAATACAATATAAATGCGTATTCACTCTTTGATATATGACGAAATTTGATGATTCTAGGTCAAAGTAGTTTATCAATATTTATTTGAATGTTTATTTTAAAAATATGAAAACCTTAAGTATATCACGACCGTAATAAAATTACCACGAGCTTAGCTTTGTTGTGGGATACGTTGGACAAAACGAGCCTGGTACGATAAAAAAGGATTGGATTCAAATTTAGAGTGGCTTTGTGCAGACTTTTAAAATACGTCACTACCTGAGGCACTTCAATTCTTTTAAAAGCTTTTAGAATTGGATTCCACTTTTTTGAAGTCCGCCATTGAACTGACTTTGAAACGTAAGGATAAAAATGGGAACCTCTACAGACGCATGTCCAAATATTGCTGCGGAAAAAAATGAACAAGCGAACTTGATTCCGAGCAACGCAGAACAGCTTTCCGGTGTGGAAAACAAGTTGTTCTTTGTTCCTGAATACGCTCCAAAAACGAAGACCCCTTTGTGTAACGTATGATAGAATTGCGGCCATTAAATTTCAGCCGTGCGATTCCCAGGAATATTATTTTCTTTCACACAAAAGCTCGAACAGCAATGTATACCAAGCACTTTGGCTCGGACGATGCCTGTCTAAAAGGATATTAAAAAACACATTCTCTTGTCGAATAACAGCGAATTTTCATACCCATGACTGATTTGAAAGTATCTGCCTCAGAAATTGTCAAAAAAATAAAAATTTACACGCACTGCATCGGACGATGGAAGCGCAGAAAACTTGTGGGCATTGCATTGCAAAAACATTCTTGTGAAAGGATATATACTATTACAACACAACACCACCTTATAAAGAGCAATCGGAGGATACGCATTCATTCAATCCACAAAATCCATACTAAATTCCAACTTTTGAAAGATAGTATTTTGCAAACCGGATACAATAATCAAATCACATCATTGAACAATATGATTTGTGGCCCTTCACCGCAGAGCACGTCGCTCATAGTTACTAAATATCAGGTATAATTTTAAAACTACGATTGAAATTTATAAATATTGGCAAAATTCAGGAATAGAAAGATTTTCTGCGAGATACACGGAAAAGAATAATGCTCCTGCTTTCCTGTTAAAAAACGAGCCTAATTTTAATAACATGAGATAAGAAAACTTTCTTAATTACAATCGTAACCAAAAGCAATCAAGCGGAGAAATTACGGTTCAGGCGATCACCCAAATTGCCTTTTGCATTAAAACTGCAAATATCACCGACTGCCAGGCACAAATATGAAACTGATCACATCCACATAGCACCTCAGTTTATTTCGAAACTTATGCTAAGTGATACTAAGTTCAAACGAAATGGAAATTGGCCTTTTATCTCAGTTTACGAAAAACATTTCCCTATCTCGAATTAATCACGCATCGCAAGATACCAACATTTCACTCCCGGGATCAAACCATTTACATCAGTCCAACGCTACGATCATCATCTTTGGTGCTCTACTAATTGAAAGGGAGACCAGCTGGACATTCAAGTCCATTATTTCTCTGGCAGCGTTAACTTCTCCGTTACATAAGTTATTACCTTTTCTAATGCTAAATCCCTTTCCAAATCTGTGCATCTTTTGCCAGCGTTTATACCGTGCAAATTCCAACTCTCTTCCCTCTACTTTGCTAACCCAACATTCCTTCAATTATTTTTGTACGCTGTGAAGGGAGCATGAAAAAACACTGGGGGCTTTAGAGATGTGGATCTGAAGGAGAACAGAAAAGGGTTTCATGCACGGAAAGGAAAACACACGCAGAGGTACTTGGGATCGTAGGCGAGGAAAGTAAACTGCCAAAGGAAATCAAGAGTAGGCTAACTGGGTGGAGGGATTAACGAAGAAGGAGTGATGAGCCTTGATACTAGAGATCCTAATCTCCTCTCAGCACGCTACACGAATCAATCCACCGCTGCAATTCCAATGAAAACCTCATTACCAGCAAAAATGAATCCAACTGCCATTGGACATTATAATCATGTTTTGGTTCTGTGAGAAACACAGAGGGAAATGCCGGATAATGGTCGAGCATGAAAGCAGTGAAAGGATGCTACAAATATGTTCTACAACCATTGGCTGGAATCTTGAAAGCCAGGTGGGATTGCGACGGTAATTTTTACGACTGCGAGATAAGAGCATGATCAAGGTAGGTAGGTTGGATTACATTTTATGAGGCTCCGACAACAATCGTCATATTTCACCACTCTTAAATCAATTCTACCAAAAGTAGAACTAGTACCGATTACAATAGCAATGCAAAACATTTTACTTTTGTCAATATAAAGTTATTATTTTGTTGCCCAAAACTGTTTTCAGCATCCTCTCATTACCCGATCCGACCACATATTCTGTCTCCCCCTGCTGAGCTCCTGCGATGAGGAAACTACTGAAGCTGAAGGTTGTGCTAAATTAGAAGAAGTTGGTTAAAAAAGGAAATGGTAACGAAGAAAATTGGCATTATGGATGGGACTAAGGGAGGTAGGACCCATACTGGGCTGAAGATGTTAAGACCGTGTTAAGACGTAAGGACTATTGGCTGTGGAAAAATTTGTGCGGGAATCCTATTTTCGACCTTAACCGATAGGTTGCCTATAATAAAATATATTAAATAGCATTAAGTCGTCTTAGTTTCTAAAAACGGCCTATTTATACTAAAAATCATAAAACTCTACCTTAGCATGGACAAACGAAAATATTTGACCTAATTATTTTCAACAACGAAGTCAAGACATAGAGGGTCATATATTACGGTACTTTTTTACGCCACAAACCGATCCGCTAGAGAGTTGGGATAAGGCAGGGGGTGCGAATGGAGGCGGCAAAAAATTATATCCTGTCAACGCCAACAATTGAAGGAGCAAGGTCTGGGGCGTCAGGAAAAAATTGAATATTGATTCCCAATCTCTCGCTGGAACGGATGGAGAAGAATGGCGTGATAAATGTTCTCCTTTGCCCTCCCACATCCAATACCGTCCGAAATTCAAATCCCCAAACTTCCCAGGTTCCCTTCCCTCCTCCCGTCTGGCCAAATCAAATCACGCGCAACACACTACGACTGTATACGAGTCGAGCGAGTCAGAGCAACAGCGAGAGAAAATCGAGGAACACTTCAATTTAAATCGATTATTCACGAGCCAATCCAATTTAGACTCAGCTCATGTCATAAAGGATTGTGTACTCCTCTCGTTTCACCAAATAAAGCAACGCACCTTCTGCAGCCATTGTTATTATTTTTCGGTTGCTCTGCTACCAGGCAGATTTCTGAGTAAACATAGAGGCAGACAATGCTGCATCGCCTCGGGCGAGGGAATACCACATGAAGTAGGATTTTGCTTTTCCCCTTTCCTTTTACGCCGCTAAATATTTGGTGAGGCCGCGAGATATCCGATTTCCAATCACTGGACAATGGCGCATGCTGTGAGCCATTCACGCAAAAGCCGCAAACAAAAGATTAATCTTCTAACATGCATTAGGAATTTGAACCTCATTTATTTATGCCAGGTTTCTTTTACGGCCTAATAAGAGATGACAATAGAGTAGCCGATACAATTTAAACGACACGTTTCTATTCCTTCATTAAGTAAGAATAAATACATGAAATTCGTTAGTTACTGCACTGCAGGCTACAGATAAGATACTTTTAAGACAATTAATGTCTTTTCACACGCAATGCGGTAAAAAACTTGCTTTAAGCTTTTCCATGGTAGAACGAGCTCCTTAGTAATCATTAACCACAGTAAGACTAATGTAATACGGAATGATTTTCGTGGCAGTATTAAATTCAAAATTTAACGTTACTGGTAACAAAACAATGAATTTACTGAAATATCTAAGGCAGGCTAATGAATTTACCCTTGACACCGTATTCATAGGAAACAAAAAACTTGCGCGATGCTCAAACGAATAAGTGAATTCAAAAATATAATAAAGAAATCAATGCAATGAAGGAAACATTTCCACACAATTCCACACATCTGTTCACTTACACTTTTACATGTAAGTTGCCAAAAACATCCTAAGTAACTACAAACGCTTTGAATATGATACAACCCATTTCATTTATATCAGTTAAACAAACATGGTTCTTTTCCATTTTTGGCGAATTTACGCAATGCCGGTGCAGCACACGCCAAATGTTTTATTCCAAATGACGCGCTCTTGAAGAGGAAGCCTCGTTTCCAATTCCAACTTGCATTAATCATTTAGCTTTTTCCAATGAACACATACATAGACTACCTTTTCGACGAGACGATTTAAAATGAGACATTCGAGCACCAAAGAACAAGAGTTTCCACTGAATGCGTTTAAACAAGATTTCCACAGAAAACAAAACAATTCCAGATTCGTTTACATAGCTCAGTTGCACGGTTTTATTTTCCAGAATTTCGCTGGGTCACTCTCTCCACATCACCATTCCACAGCCACTCTCTTCCTCTCTCTTGAAACGCGGCAATTTTCCGTGCAACAAATTACAAAGTAAAAGGTCAACGCTTCCGTTTATTTCTCCCCAAGGCCTGGCGTGCAAACTAGCGCATCCCATGTTCATCACCACGGCGAGTTGTCATAAGTGTTTTAACGCTGGCGCCAAAGAGAATGGGATATCACGGAACGCAATGCGAACGGGTAAAGAGAATGCCAAGAGCATTTTATGTCAAGACAAACTTTATCAATCCCCCTCTGCTCACGCACGGAAAAAAAGACAAGATTCCTGGCCGGTATGACGATTTTGAACGGGAAATGGCGGAGTGCATTGTTAACATACGTCGCTTAGTAATTGACGAAAGACCAACGTACGGAGACGGAATAGCGAACATCGTTGAGGATAATTTAACAGGACTCGCATGCTACGTCAACAATGTCTACCTTTGAGAACGGCCATTCAAGAAAGAAAACACGGAAAACATTAATTTACCACGCATGATATCGGCGGCAAATCGTATGTATACATAGACTTGATGAAAGGGATCATGAATATAATTACGACGACATTTTGACAAAGACTGTTTTAACCACGGCTCATAGAGTAAGAGTTAATTACATAGAGCTAAGAACTGAGACAATATTACTACAAAAACACCAAACAAGATGAATGATGATGGACAACGTTACAGCTAGCTAGGGACATTAAATAATGTCAAGATAACATATGAGGGAAGGGAGGGTAATTTCTTTCCATTTGGTTTCCTAGGAAGATATGGCATCCAAGATAACTAAGGGCTAGGTTGAAAATATTGTCGAAGTTAATAATACTTTCGGGTCGATCACATGTAAATTATGGCAGAAAGAAGATTGACATAACATTTTTGGTAACCACTTTGATTAAAGCAGACTTTCAGAACCAAGAGGGCGGCCATTTGGTCAGCCTTTCCTGGGATTTAAAATGTTACAGTTAACATAAGTATAACATTTACATAAATTTACCAAACGGAATAGAACCAAATTGATGTCCTGAACTCACGATTGCAGGTATGTCGAATTCCAAGCTACTTCTGGAAAATAAGAACGGCTTTACAATTCAAATTAGCGAAAAGTGATTCTGGACCTAATACTATGTCAAGAACTACATCAACAATAGAATTTTGAGGATGTTAAAAGGAGCAATGCATATGAACTCACAAAGGGATTAGCTGATAGAAGTAGAGTCGAACTCGAGTGGTGGGCTTAATCAAGCAATTTTTGAATTGATGACCATTGATGACGACAGTGAAACTCTTGAAAACCACAAGGAATGAGGAAATACGGATATGCGAAAAAGACGAAAGGAAGGCCTTTTCCTCACCCCCTGTATCTTTTAGACGCCAACGGAGATGATATAGGCCTTCCGAAAAAATCGAGGAAAGGGCGGAAGAAATTTCCTCAGGAGAACTTCCCGCTCTTCAAAACCTCCATGCATAATAAAAATTATACAATAATGGAACCATGAAATAAGATCTGCAAAACACTTTCGGACAAGTTCAGTAAGTAAGTTTTAGTATTTTTTAACACTTACAGCAAGGCCTTTAAAAATTATAGTTATTTGATAAACGGCTACGAAAAAAGTCGTGAGAAATCACTCATAGGAAAACTTCTTACTTCTTTGAAAATACCTTCTGAATCCTTTGCAATTCATTTAAAAGTTATTACTTCATTAAGACCAGTACATTAAGGCACGGTTTCATAACGTCTGTTCAAAGATTTTCTCGGAATAACAACTGATATCAATAAAGCTTTTGTCAAATAAACATGAGTCAAGTGCACTTTATAGAGCCATAACTAATCGATAAATCGCATTAGTGTAGGGGCTGAGTCATCTATCTGCTAAAGTTAAACATACATTTTAAAACACGGCTTAAGAATTTAAAGTAATAATGCCACCTTTTATGAATTACGATTTTAAACATGGACACAAAGGATGAAAAACCACCGTTGAAAAATTATCGGTTAGCTGAAGTAATGAAATAATGAAATTAATACGAATGCATAAAGCTGATAGAATTGGAGTGGAACTCGAGGGGAGAACCACATCAAGCAGTCTTGGAACTGATGCCCACTGACGGCGGAGATGAAACTCTTGGAAAATCGCTGCTAAGAAGCAGTATGTATCCCTCGAAGCCACGAACAGAAAGGAGAAAAGACAGTTTGGAGCAAAGACCTTTCTTTCCTTCCTCAACGCCCTCTTCCTTCACACGTTACCGGAGATGCTCCTTCCGGAATAATCGGGACAGGGGTGGAGGGAGTCTTTTTCCTCTCTTTTTTCGAACTCCAATGTGGATCGACGCCCCTTCAAGAGGGCCGAGACAGGGGAGGAAGGTGGAGCGGGAGAGAGCAAGCGACGCAGAGGAAGAGACTCACCGGCTCCTCAAATGTTTAAGCGCGTTTCCGACGACGCGACCTTTTGTGTTCTCGAGCTAGTCTGCGCACGGGCGCAATACTTTCAACCACTTTTTTGTTCATCCTTTCCTAACTTTTTCCTTTTACAAATTTTATTCTATCCTCTCTTACGACCTGAGGAGGTAGTAGTCGTCACCTACAAAAGGACTGCAAGACGCCGTGAGGAGGGAGTGGAGCCGGATGCATGAGGGCAAGAAAGTCCCATCCCGGTGTCGGAGACTTAAGATGTGCAGTGGCGTTAAAGTCTGTTTCGACTTCGGATAATACTAGGAGTTTTCCACTTTTCCGGATTGAATCGAAGAGAAAGAGAGACAAGAGCCCCTTTTAATGCTTTGCAGCAGACTGATCGAGGTCGCTTCGAATCGAGAATGAGGCGAGAGGGGAATTTAAAATTAGCAGATTCGAGCGAAGAGTGCACTCTCTTTACGGCTTAGAGCGAATTATAGCCGCCGTAACTTCTCACGAAGGATCCGGCCTAGGACATGCATTAGTTAAAACCACTTCTTTTACTGTTCATTTACCAACCCATGCACCTACATGAAATGCAGTGAGAGCTTCTTGAATTATTTAGCTAATACATTTCAGTGACAACATTCTTTTTAAAGAATCTTCATACATTAAGAATATAACGGATTAATATATATTTAAACATGTTAGTTCATAAAATAATCACGATGTAAACATATTCTAATATATTTATCTAATAAAAAAATGCACACCCTTCCCAATAATCAAATAGAGCAGTGATAGTACCAATAATAGGAACATAGAAAAATAAATTTCTCTCAGCCACCCAATGGCCCATGAAAAGCGAACGCGGGTGAATAATTATAGTTATAACTATCGGAAGCCCATATCAATGTACCACAGATATACCTGATTAAAAAAAACTATTCGAGTTTCAAAAGTGTTTTTCCAGAAATATTGTATACCTGTGACGGTCTCTCACTTAACATCTTCCTTACTACCGTTTAGTAGGTAGGTATGAAACAGTATTGGAACTAACTTTGTGGAAATGATAGATATCCAACATCGAGAAAGAGAAACACCGGTCGGCCTGCCTTCTCTTTCATCTGCACATCCCCTTTTCCCTTAACTTCTAAACCCACCCACAATTTGAGCTGCATGATGCCGAGACATTTGTGAAACTGCATCCTGATGATGGCATAATATGCCGAAACCTTGGTCGGTGGTCAATAATATTATAGAAAGTTTACTGGTGTTTTTTCCTTGAATGTGGATACTGTTTAGCAGATGAACTTATTGTTGTTCTGTTTTTAACAACCATCGCTTATTTTATGAGGAAATATTTGTGTAAATCTTCACAAAAAGATGGGGAACGACACTTTTCACGCCGCAATTCTCCATCGTTGCACCTCAATTCACTGCTAATGAGTTGCCGATTCAGTTATACCACCAAAAATAAAATGTTTCTTCCCTATTTCTCATTTCCTTACGATGTATTACCCATGAGGGACGAACACGAAACCAATAAAGTATACTGAGCATCTAAGAAATAATTTGACGCATACATATTCGCTCTACGCGCAAACGCTAGATTGTAGCAGTAAAATTGTTTTATTGATAATCGTTAGTATCTCTCGCCCACAGATATGGCGAATACGATTTCGTAATACCATATTGATTCCTTGTACTTCGTTTTTGATATTTACGATTGGCTTCATTTGGCAGTAAAGCACAATGTACCATCACGTTTGGGACTAATAAGAATGGCTATAAAAACAGCCATTTTTAGTCCTAAGGAGTCACTTAATTCTGCACTGCGATCGACGAGCTTGAATTTACTTGACTTGTTCACTTCAGGCGCCGAAGGATGAGAGCAAATTAAATATCCGCTCCGAAATTTATGCCCCGCTGTAAAACGTGTCACATTTGGAACGAAATTCTCCTCATTAAAGGAATTGCCGTTAAAAATTTTATTGGACCTTGGAAAAAGATAATACTACTACTTTAGGATCAAGGTAGTTGAGCTCTACGCCCTCTATGGATTAACCAGATAAGATATTTCTCCAATGGCCGATATGACTCCCACCCCCCTTCCCTACTTCGACGGTTACGTTCCTTCACTACCAATCCCCAATAGCCATGTACCACATCTATTGGCCATTGGCTCCCTTTCTCCCACCCCTCCTCGCCTACTCCACTCTCCACTTCACCCACAATCCCACTGCTCACCAATGACCTTTTAGCCGTTACCAATTTACCCCCCCCGCTTCCCAACCCTTTTGTCCCTTCCCTATTTATTCTAGGATTGTCCTCCTCTTCATTCACTTTCAACCTCGTGTTGCAAGTGTTTTTCCCTTCAGCTCGCTGAAGAGGACCACTTTGTGGTCGAAATACGCGTATCTATATACGGCCATTGGAGAAATATCTTATCTGGTTACTACTTTAAATAGGAGTTAAAAAAGGTAAAAAGAAAATTTCAAATCTCGACTAATTCAGTAGGGAGTTTCCTTTTTCCGAGAAATCCACTACAATTGGCAAAATATACAAAGTTTCATTAGTGAGGGATACGTAGTTATATATGCATGGTTTAACAGAATTGAACTGAAAAGCCTACTCCATCCGTTTGCATTTCAAAATATATTAGTGTCAAGTTTTGGCACAACTGGTTACTGAATAAGGTTTAATGAATGGCGTTCATTATTCAGTTCATTATCCTTAGGGACGAGCAAAGTCAAATATTAAATTAGTTTTCATTGGTTGGTTGATGAAAGAGAGACGATTTCCAAGGTATACACGCTTCGTTATGATAACATGCATCCTCCGATTCTGCACCAGTTTGAACCACGTTAACAAAATAAATATACCTACACGCCTACTTGAAAGGTTTTTTTTGTTTTCCCCAGACTAAAATTTGGAAATTATATCTGGTAACAATATTCCTAGATAAGTCTACTGTTCACCAAACTAATACAAGCATTACCATGAAAAAAGCTAACACTGTAAGCAAATTTATTATAAATAACCGATAGCCCAAATGTGGGAATGGTAACAAGTAAACCTATAGCTATATAAATATGATTACATAAACACAAATCTCAACTATAGAGAAGAAAGCTTTAGAGGGCAGGTAGAGGAAATAAAGTCCATGCGAATATTATTAAAAAATGAAAATTTTAATACAAAAATTGTAATCCGTAAAACGCCTTAAAATCTACGGTAATGCATGACCAAAGCTTCACAAAGAATTGTACAGATTTTTTCTAAAAGTGAAGGTGAAAAAACAATAAGGAATAACGGATACATTAATTCCATCTCAAAACAGATGGAAATGAACCACGGATGACACAAAAAGGTCGAGGGAGCTTTACAAAAGCCGATAGAAGAAATAGACGATGAGATGTGGATGAGCGTCGCAACACGTGGGCACAGCGGAAGACCGCTCACCCAAATGTATTCTTTGGTGCGCGTAGACCCTAATATTATCTTTATAACTTCCTCAACAGTTATGACCGCGAATATATTGACGAGAACGGGGCGCCAAAGGTTTGCGGAAAACTAAACTTACAAGAAACTCCGCGGCGTCCAGAGGATATCGTACGCCGGTTTTCAGTTCCTTCTCCCTCCGAGTCTAAAGTGAGGTGGCGGAATAAATCTCAAAATCTAAAGGTGATGTGACAGCTGGTATCTAGGATGGAATAGCTGCGGCCTCAGACATTCAGCAGTCCACAAACAATTGCGTTTCACAAGGCGTGGGTGAACTGCTACAGGAGAGTCTGGTGATCCACCATAGCAGGGCTTGGTGGTACTACGATACTTCGGCGACAAGACTACATATCGATTCGAGAGCCATTTACTAACAGAAGGAAGCAATACAATGAGGATTAATTTATATGATTTACGGATATAACAGATGGGATTTTTTTTGAGTGGGAACTCAACCACGTACTATATGCGGACAAACAAAGCTGTTTCATGCTATGATACTTGGGCGATATTGGACGGTGGCAACGACATTATTCATAATTACCTTAGACATGAGAATATGGAAATTAATGTCGATAAGACGACGTGACTAAGCTTTGATTATCAGGATAATATTTTTAAATATTATAATATACATATTTATTATATCAGTCGCAAGAGTTTTGACATATCAATAGTGCCCTGCCAAAGCTCTTTGGGTTTGTCTGCTGTTTCTCTTATCGCAGTACGCATAACTACATTACCTTTGTAATTTAACAACATACTTCGGAGTTAAAAAAGTTAGTTCATTACTACAGCAGCACAAAAATTTATCCTTATCAGGCATATAAACTTACATATACCTGGCAAAAAACATATAGTACCGATGTTACCTCTTACAATTAAAAGGCATGTTGACAGTGATGTCAAGAAATTTCGTGGAAATAACTCTGATGACTAAATCAAACAAGTTATAGAAAATCACGCAATGCTCGTATTCATCGATACACGAGAATAATATTGTGGCGTGCATACAGGTAGTCAATAATCATTGATATGCACCATTGATGGCCGATAATAAAAATTGCATATCACACGGCGATTTGGGGTGGATAGGAAGGCCACCTGAGGGGAGAGGGAAGTCGGAGGAGTTCAGCAGAAGCGGAGACGGCGGCGCGGCGGCTGTCCGGAGAAAAGCAAAGCAACGAGATATCCGGCGCGGAGTGCACGGCAAACACTCCCGAATACAGGACCGCGTCCACCCGCCGCCCACCTCGCCGACTTCATGACTATGCAAATTTTCGAACCGGTTCAAAGGGCACTTCGTCGTCCTCCACTTCCTTCTGTCTGTCCTTCCCTAGGGTCTCCTCCCCCCAACCCCTTCCAATGACTTTTGCCTCATCCCGCCTTTTGATCGTTCACTTGTCCGACGTACCCTTGCCCCATACGCTCCTCCCGACGTCAAGAGGCAACCAAAATAAAACGGGGTCTTCGCCCTTGTACGATACACACCCACCCACCAAAATATCCCATCCTCGCCCACTTCGTCCCTAACGTGCGTGTGACGGCAGCGTAGGCCAAAAGAGTAGTAAGCCATTAGCATCTCTCTCTTTGATGTTCGACACTTCACCACACGCACGACTTTCTCATAAAGATTACTACGAGATTGTTTTGCAACTATACCTACGTCGAAAGTAACGAGAATAGTCTCTTTCCTAAAACAATTCGATGAGTGCTCACAGAGGAAATATTACCATAAGCAAGTGAGAGATTTGAACCATGCTCTTTAAATTAGGTAACCAAAGTTTATGTTTTTGCCACACTCAGCCAAGACTGCGGATCCAATAATTGCTGAATATGCTCTGCATTGCAAATTCTTAAATATTATTTTTTGCTACGAATCAATCACTAAGGTAACTGGTACTGGTGATATGAACAATTCTATAAAACGAGCGAAAATTTAGTAATTTTCCCTTTTCTCAATTTCTAAAAGAAAGAAATTCCCGCCATCAAATACTTGCTACTAATTATAAGTTTTTTTCAGAGTGATGTTGATATTTGATATTAATTACTACTTGATATTTTCAGGTCCTTTCTCTGCTACACATATTTTTTTTCTCTTATATATAATTGTTATGCATATAAAATAAGCCATTATCATATTATTTTTTAAATAATCTCGGTCTACGGGGAGAAGATAAGTTTAGATAAGATGTTAGCACGTCAGAAACACTTTGTTTCATCATAAAACACGCTTATCTTTACAATACATCCTTCTTTACCGTTTCCTGGAAATGTTTGCTACATTAAATAATCTAAATCGGATGAATACATAAGTAGTAATATCTTTTGTTCCACTACTCAGGATACGTTTTTATGGTGAATTTTAATTCTAATTCTTTACCTTCAAAACTATCATAATCTATCTTTCATTATTTATAAATATATATCATCGATATATGTTTTGCTAATAGTGGCTTGATATTCCTCCAATCTATAATGCATATTCCCTGCATATCACTACCCTATGTAGACAACTCCTATGATGGCCATTACCTCTTAATTACTAGCTCTATCTACACTATTATTTCTTCCAGCAGCTTCCATTCTCCCACTACCATAGTTATTCGTCTGTCTTCCCTTTAGTAAATCGTTCTTTCACTAAAATATATCACACAACCCTCTAGATCCGTATCTCATTTGGGCACTGTACAAATGTGGACGCAAGCATATTACACACACACATCCGAACAATAGCTCTTTCACCCGATAGCTAAAAAAAGAAACGAAAATCAAGCGTGGTCGTCTTTCTGACCGTCTCACAAAGAATTTCCCTCGTCCTCGTTTCCATTCGTGACACTTGAAAATAAACCAATTCCCCTTCCTTTTCTTTCGAGAGCTTCAGTAGGGGAATTTGACGGAGGCGTTGATCTTTAACAAGGGGGAAAACGCCCCCCTCCCCCCCGGTGCTCTCCCAACCAAACCCTTGCCACGCGGCAGATGGCGGACAAGGCAGCGTCAGCGGGAACGATGGCAGGGCGGAAGGGTGGCTCTACGGGAGCGGGCGGTTGTTCGAGACGGAACTTTACATGTCCATTGGACCAGAACTCACCCCCATCCGCTCTCGCCACAAACGAACCTGACGCGAAATAATAAAAAGAATACGAAACTCTCCTTCGCCAGCAATTCGTCCCCTTTACCGTCACTCCTTGCTCTCGTTTCGGATCTAGTAAAGGGATTTCTCCAATATGAAGAATTGAAGAGCTGTTGAGGAACAATATATATATATATGTGTTGGTCGAAAATCGCTCTCGGCGACGATGCACATGCATAAAAAACAGTAATACACTAAACAAACACAGAAACACGCAAAAAGGACACTCACAAAATAAAACGGTTGACCGTTGACGATGGCGGCATGACCGCCGAAACGTCCAAGCTTTATTTTGTGAGTGTCCTTTTTGCGTGTTTCTGTGTCTGTTTAGTGTATTACTGTAATGTCTTGGTCGAAAATCGCTCTCGGCGACGATGCACATGCATAAAAAAACAGTAATACACTAAACAAACACAGAAACACGCAAAAAGGACACTCACAAATAAAACTTGGACGTTTCGGCGGTCATGCCGCCATTCTCAGCGGTAGAAGAATGATGAAAAGTCCGCTCTGTTATATATATATACACACTCACTACGCAATAGTATAGCGGTAGCGGTGTGAATACAACGCAAGGCATCTGGTTCTTCAGATGCAAGTGAAAAGTAAAATTATAAAATGAGGAGAGAATTATTAATATATTAATATGGGCTATACCACTTAAAAAATACGGATGGATTTCAATGGCAGGAGCACTACCGGCGAAAATATCTGGACGACATATACGAGAGAAGGTTCTCGGCAGGGTAAGACTAGAATAATTCAAAATCATCATTACATTCATCCCACTCCACACCTTGTATGGGCTCATGTTTGAAAATTAATAACAGGCTAGTTTGACTACGACACAGAGGATATTACTTTGATCCCGGACTACATCCGTAGAACTGATAAAAGCGACGCAACTAGAGGGAAACACTGTCAAACTGATACGTATCAAAATTGTTTCTCTCCACGGGCCATCAGTGACAATTACAATCTGAGAAAGACACTCCGTTAACGCTATTCATTTTCGTTCTCTTCTTCTTCCTATTGCTTATACATATTTTTCCTTTTCTCATGGCTGGAACCTTAAAAATCCCCTCCACAAGCCCCTGCAATGGTTAGTAGGGTACCATGGACATGTAGATGCACAGACACAAGTTGCAGAAAACTCAATGATTCCACCGCAGTCCGCTTTTCCTCCCCACAGAGACCCGAGTCTACTGACTTCTCTCCATCTTTACATTTCTCCTCTTATTCTCCAAAATAAAATAAAACACAGATCTTCGCCGTCACGGGTTTCACCCCCTCTCATGTCCCCGTGAGAATCAAAGACTCCAATCCACACACCACCGCCGCTTCCTCCCTCTACTCCCTCCAGCGCCGCACTCCGCTTCTACTTCTCCGCGCGCTTGGCTACGACATGCCAAACTCAATTGTTTGCGCATCTTTCGAATTGGAGGAGGGGAAGGAAGTTCGGAGGCAAAGGTCGCCGCGACCGAATCTCAAAGCGTTTTTCTCCACGGGAGCTGCGGAGACGGAATCCACCGTAAAAACGCCAGCCCTTCACTTCCTCAAACATGAAAAGAATTTAAGACCGAATTCAGTTGTCCTAAAAAGCCGACCGTAGTGTTATTGCGAAGCGACTGACATCGAACTGATTTCCAAACACCACGGCCGTCACTTTATACACTAAAAAAAAACATTACCTTAAATTAAAAAAAATATGGTGACAAACTTCAACTCATTTGATATCATGGACCTTCATAATTTCATCATTCCTTCATAATAAGACTTTCATTAGGTATTCACCCACCAAGAGAGATTATAAACGAAATATAGCAGTTTGTAGATAATTTCAATATTTACGCAATGCCTTCATAATAAACGTTTAAGTAGATATGTACAATGTACATTGTACACACAAAGAGAAATTGCAAGTGAAATATTAGAAGTATTTTGTATGTAATTAATCATTCGAAATGGTTCATGACTATCAATAGTTCCCGGGATTTTTAATAATAGGTTATTATTTATAGTTATAGGTATATTTTCAAGTTAAGTGATCAGCATTAAGTTTGGAACAACTTCCTTTGGTAAATAAATATGACCGCTAATAAAATTTTGAGACCGTTTCCATCCCTTTATCTTTTTATTTAGTCTGTTCCCGAATTTCATTTCAAAATGTTTTCTTTTTCTTTCGCAAAGAAACTGATTGATTAAAAAAATGTGACACCTATTTTTGAAGTGAATTTACGCCGATATACTTAAATTGCATCTGGCATTGACAAGACTTAAGAGAACATGGTAAGTGGAATGCTTCATTAAATATTGCATTAAGAAGTAAGCAAACGTTTATTAGGTAACTTAATACTATGCAAACATGATATTAAATGAGTTGGACTAATCGTGATTCTGCATAGTTTTTCATTGAAACACAAAGCACTATTTCCAAGACATCCAAAAAACTTCGTCGTACATTATACTCGGGGTACACTCCAATTGAATTCTCACCCTTCCACCCTTATCTGAGCCATATTTTTTCCGCTCCGCATTCTTTTTACGCTCGTCAACTCTCGAAACCTTTTTCATACATCTCCGGGAGGAAAACAATCCAACACTCCATTTCCCACGACTACCCTTCGAAATATTTCCTTCTCTGGCCCTGGATGTTCCACCTCAGGCCAAAGGGAGTGAAAAACGCCCTATCTCATGCGACTGCGGCCCTTTTTCCAACTCTGAGAGTCCCTATTTATGAACACACACATTCCCCGGCCAATACGTTCCCACTGTAGATCCCACCGCCATTCCTCCAAGGATAGTAGTCTCCACCGCACTAAACCTGGATCACATTCATCTCCGCGCTCCGCTCCCGCGTTTGCTATCCACTGAGTATTCCCTCCAGGTCACAGCGAGAAGACGTATACCCGATTTTTTAATCCTAATCCCTGGCTTTGCAGAATAATTTATCCTCTACAGCGCTTCTGCCAAGTGTGGCTGTTTATGTGGGATCGTCACTCCAGCAAGAGACTATAAGAACGCCTTGTGCTTCGTGAGTTATGGAATTAATGAACTATTTTGCGTAAAATATAAAAATATCTTTCGATAAAATCAGTTCATTCATTCATTAGAGTAGTCTACCGGTTAGAGATAGGTTATGACGAAATTCAGGGAATATTCAACAGTCTCTTACACGTGTCGTGCGCTATCTACATCTAGTATTTCTTTTTTCATCTCAGCATAAGTCCAACCTTTCTACATCCCGTCCATAAAACATATTCTTTTCTTCCATTTTCTCTTAAAATCTCCCATTTTCTCTCTACTGTTCCCATCCGCTTTGCTTCACCTACGTTCTTTTCTACCAGCTCTTAGTATTCCATACTTTTCCACCCTTTAAATGCTTCAAGGTTCCACCTCTTTATCTTCCCACCTTTACAAAGCCCTTTGAATCTAACTTCACAGTTTATCATCACCAAGTTATGATCTGGGTCCACATCCGCCCCAGGAAAGCTACGCGAGGTTTTTACACTGTTCCTAAATCTCTGCCTTACCATTATGTAATCAGGTTGGTACCTCCCAGTATCACCCGGCATTTTCCATGTGTACATACGCCTGGGGTGGTGTTTAAACCAAGTTTTTGTGACTACTAATTTATTTCTCCTACAAAATTCCACTGTCTTTTCACCGCGATCATTTCTTCTTCCTAGCCCAAACCCTCCTACTTCTAATCCGTCCCTCCCTTCCCATACACTGCATTTCGTGATAAAATAAGTATCCTTATTAAAATTAAATTTGGTTTCAGAAGTGGGAAATCTGCTGAAGAGGCCCTAGAAAAGTAAGGGGTCTCCCACTGAGGCAATTGTACAATGTTCTGAGACTATTCTATCTGAATAGTAATCAAATCTCTCAGCGGACAAACGTTACTAATGCGCTATGACACTAGTATATCAAGACACTATTTAAACGAAGTTATAGTATTTTTAGCCAAGAGTTTTTCATATTCTATCCAATGTCTGTAAAAAGGCATTGAGTCTTACTTGAAAAGGCATCAGTGATACTTAAAGGCATAGTGAAAACTTGTAAAGTGCAAAATATTGGCTGTTTACTTGTACGGCTATAGAAGATATCTGTTGCTAACATTTATCTAATAATATTTTTGGTATATATTACTTGCTATATCCTAATACATGAGTAAATTTATTCGATGGTTACCTCACTACAGATCTTCCATTCGAGGTCACAAAAATCTCCATGTTCAGTTGCATTTTTCTACTTTATTTCCATGTAGTATTTGGGAGTAACGAAAGTTTATTTATTTACTGTTATTACATATTATACAAAAAAATAATTTTTTAACGACCAGAGCGGAACGGAAGCATAAGATAAATAAGCAAAAGACGATAGGGCAAACGTTGCATAGTGACGAACAAACGGTAGTGGTATAAGTAGTTATCCACGGAGGTAACTAACTGTGGACTTTTGCGACATATGCGTATAGTCTCTTACGGCAGAGGAAAAAGGATTACTTTGGGCAATAAGAAAGGATGGATAGAGGCTCTTCGTTGGCGTTACATCGCTGTCAATAAGGGCGACGAAGGATTCACAGTTTTACGTATCATCCAACTGATTTAGTACTGCACTTCGCGCCCTTCCCACATAGCACCCAAGTTAGCATCACCATTCGGCTGAAAGTTAACGCCACCTTAGGGATTCAAGCCCAGGACCATGGAATGCAAATCTCATACTCTAAACATCACAGCAACCTGATACCAATAGAAATAACAAAAAAATCCCTCCTGGGACAAAGAACTTCTATGAAATAGGTAATTTACGTAGTATTAGTAACATACAGAAAGACGTATGCCGAGCTGAAGAATGAAATCGTGAAAGCAGAAAAGGTCTTGCGGCTGTCAAGGATTTAAATAGGTATTTCAACTTTCGCATAAACCTGCCTTTACCAGTACTTAAATGATCTGTAATAATAACAGTGCAAAAAAATACTTAGGAGCAATATAAAAAAACTTACAGTTTATGTCAGCTGGATCCCTCCAAGAAGGAGGGGTACGCATTTGCCACATGAACAATAGTATTTCTCCACGTAATTTATCTCGTTTCTTACCTGCAAATAAAGATAATACAATATATTATTACGAATACCAAGATAGTTTTTAATTATTATTATTTAGCAAATATAAAATGAGAAAGTAATTGGCGAAATAAGAACCACCTTCCGGCTTATGAAATGAAATAAACTTTTGACGTATTATTCCAATGACCAATGCCAACAAATATCCATTAGGGTAGGATGAACAATTTATGAAACTATGATGTATCAAGTAATAATTATCACATAAACGAATAACATCCGATAGAAGTTATGAGGTCATTCATGTAAAAATAAGTATATGAGTAAAGATAGAATTCACTCCATCGACCAGTGAGAATTAAATATATTTACAGTATAGTATTTACTTTCCCAAGCGGGATAAGTTTAGTGATTAGCATTTCACTGCGGAAATCAGTAATTACTTAGTATTATTACAGTAGTATTAATATCTCTTATCTCAAACGCAGCACGCTGTTGGGGTATCGATTTAGACTACAATGGAGCCATTCACTGCATGACCCGAGTGTTCCCCGAAGAGTTAATCAAAAGCATGGTAAAGGTCAAATGCAATACTTCAGGCTTCCCTAATGTTTTATCGTGAAAGAGATTTTGAATAAAATGTCATCAGGGAAATCGAAGGAATGCTTAGATGAAGACAGCTTACATGACCCGAGTGTTCCCCAAAGAAAAATAATTCCTTATAAAAATTGGCCAATAGTTTAATAATATTTTACTCTGTGAAAATTATATTAATTAATGTTGTAAAAAACTGATAAATCACTGCATTATTATTATTTTTGGCATGCCATACTTACTAATAGCTTGATTTCGTCGGCAAAGAGTGAAATAATGTTAATAAAATTATATCCTACCGTCAAGCAACACGCAACGCAGTCAAGAATAGCGTGTCGTCGATGACCAGGGTGCTCTGGTGGCCTTTGAACTGGAGGGAACTTACCATTCTTAGTTCCACACGCTCAGCTACATGGTGATCACGGAACGAATTTCTTAATTAAATATTTAAAAGGCTCATAAAAGGTGATGAATAACACGAATACGCCTTCGTTAATGAACCAATTCCTCTTCCTTCAAAGTAATATTATGTATCCGCAGTATGAAGTCCTTCAATTCGCTTTTAACATTTATTCATTTTTCAAACAATCATGAATCAAGCCATTTAAAGGCTATGACTTCATCGTAACTGTGGGCAGAACTCTGCTCTAAACTATATATGTTTCTCAGACGAATGAAAGATTCCAAATTCCTCACTTCTCTGAACATATCGCCACATAAAATTACAAATCATCTTCTGAAAAAAGGAGAACACTCTTTCAAAGATGGGAACTTAGTGGTTGATGCTTTCATTGGCGCGTCAGAATTTTTTTTAAGTACTTCCAGCGGCAGGTGCGAATCGGATATTTATCTATAGTGAAAAAAATGAACAGAATAAATCATGGCACGCATTGAGCGTATTTATATGAAAAAGTAACATAATCATACGTAAAATACGCTGAGTTATGGTATAAAAATTAGGGAAAAATGTCATAAATAACTTTTATATGAAATATATTCACCTGAAATACGACCAGGACCAAAATATTAAATAAAATCTTTAAATATTTAATAATTTATAAAAAGATTTTGAATTTCAAAGCGTTTTCTGTTTACCCGCATTTTAAATAAAATTTATTGATAATGCACAATTGAGTCCAAAAAATACGAATTAACTTACGCTCATAAATTTTCCATAAAAATAAACTGGCACTATCCAAGTAGCTCCTCCTAAGCTGGGCCATTTCAAAAGCCTTCATCCTTACATTTTGCCAAATATGGCGTTCTAGAGAACGAGAAAAAAGACCAGGACTTTGGCTTGCTCGACTTCTTGTTCTCCCTTGTTCGTGATTGATCAAAGATAGTATAGAGTAATCGCTTCCTCCAAGGGAAAGTAGTAGATTATAGGTTGAATGAGTGGGGTGAGTGTGGGGGAATGTCGAAGGCAGGCCGGAAAGAAAGATGAAGCCGATGAATGGTAGCACGACGAATAAAAATTATGAGGAGTGAGGGTAGGTGAATACTACCATGTTATCCAGCCACTGTACGCCAGCGACGTCTGTATAAAAATGAAACACAACGATAAACGTCTTTTAATAATCGTTAAATCTTAAGGAACCACTTTATTCATGAATAATTCTACGCATATCATCTATCTATATATTCTACTCATAATGTGAATCATAAATTAAATAAAAATAAAAAATAAATTAAATAAAAAAATATTAGGTCATAGGCAATAATGCCCCCCCTCGTTCCTAAGTGTTAAGATTTTAGCGAAGAAACTTGAGCAGCACTAGCCACTAAATATTGAAAAAGGTGCATTATTATAGCACACACTTCATTGTTTTAGCAATTGAAAAGTATAGGACAAAATTTAGTGGGGCTTAAACTGCTGTTTGATATGTATACACATTAAAAATTATGTCCACGCTAGTAAGTGCAACCTTCAACAAAGTCATCTCTCTTAAATCAAGCGGACAACAGAAACGCACAATAGGAGGTCCATAAATTAAAAAAAATGAGCAGGAATGCTGCTATTAAGATAAAAAGTAGCGAGTAACAAACTCTAGGATTAAACCATTTACGTTCCTCTCACGATAATTATCACAGTTAGCCTTTCTGGATGACTTAACCATCACTGCGTAGAACGCCTTAACGAAGTTGTTTCTTAAATTCTTCCATGATAAAGCACAATTTCTGCTTTTTTATTAAAATGAACATACCATGCCCGAATTTAAGATTAGAAATTAAAGAAAAGAGAATTAAAACGCTATTCAAAAACTTATAAACGACTTGGACACGACATTGCCGTTTTTTTTCCTTTTAAGGGTTTGCTTAAGCAGCCAGCCAGCCCGCTTTTTCTCTGATATCAGGAGAATGCGAAAGAGCAGTTCAGGCACATGAGTGCTGAAACCGTACAGGCCGACTCCTTTCTCTCTAAATCTTTCCCGTTTGATTGTAAAAAGGCGCGATAAAAAAGGCGAGGAGGAGGGGATAAGGAGAGGAGAAACCCTGAGGATGGAGGACTGAGGAAACCCAATGAACGTGATGGAGGACGATGGGAAGAATCAGAACCGAAGGAGTGTTCCTAAATCGAACACTCCCCAATAGTCTCGAACTCACACCAGGATAAGTAAGAGGAAAGTGAGATCGGGAAGAGAGTGGAGGGGAGGTGAGGAGGCGTAAAAGGGGCGTGGTCGGTCAAAGGAGGGTCCAACACCTTTCGGAACGCGTCGGAGTGAGAAGATTAACGGCATCGAACCTACCCGAGGGTCATCTCAGGGAGTGTAATAAACGATCCCTTCCGTGGATTCCGTGGGAAATAGCGGACGACTCGAAAACATCACTTGGAAAGGACTGAGCGACACGCCCATGCAACGAAGTCCACATGCATCACCCAATGTCCCGATGCACTCGCAAATTCTTTCCTTCAGTCAGGAGGTAATAACAAGAGCAGGGATCAAAAGATGATTGATGAAAACTTTGCGAAGCAGAATAGACAAACTTTTTGGACACATTCTAAAGGCATAACAGCCTCCTGGAAACGACAATGGAAGGAACAACGAATAACAAGAATTATCACGAGGAAGACCAAGTATGGATTACATGAAGCTAGTGATGCGAGATCGTAATTATGTCCTAAATCATGGGAGATTATGCAATATCCGATGCAGAGCGATCAGAATAACAAATTTATCAAGCGGTAAAAAGCGACAATACGCGAAATGCGGAATAATTAGCACGCGTCTTGAACCAATGGCTAATTTTATATGGGATATGATTTCGATATAAAAAAGGGGATCAAACTGAAACAAGAGGTCGTACTTCATATTTATGTGTTCATATCATTACATTTTACAGAACAGCACCGTTGTGCCGATTAAGCAGGTAAATATACCAGCCTGGGTAGATTACGATGAACGATGTCTACTCCCAGAGGAAAGAGGATAAGGAAAGGCTGCAGGTGTTTGAGATTTAGGTGTCGAGGAGAACAGTGATAATGAAATGGACAGAAATCAAGACCAACGAGGAAGTGCTGATATGGTGGATGAGGAGAGGAAATTTCTGGAAGAGATTAGGAGAAGGTAAAACAGATGGTTGGAACTGTGAATGAGAGGCGAGGGGATGCTTAGGGCCATGATTCAGTGAAAGAGGTAAACGTAGTAGAGGAATTTAGGAAATAGGCTTAAAGGATGGGATGAAAAGAGATCGGACGCATACTGAGATGAAGAAGGAATTCGTGCTATGAAATAAGGACATACGCCTGTTCAAGTCTATGGGGATATTTCCTCTATTTATTGTTCAAATTTACTCCAGCAGGAAAGGTGTGCTGAAGGCCGTGATAGATGGAAGGATGTTGAGTAACTATGGAAGGTGAAGAAATAGAATAGCTTTTATGGATGGCATGGAAAGGGGAGGGACGAATACCAATCGGAAAAATTAATTCATGCAAAGAGCCTGCGTCAGTAAAATACAGTACAGGTATTTATACTTCCAATTAAACCTACCTTAACCGATTGATCACCTCTAATGAGAAAATAGAAATTATCTCCGCAACGGTTGCACAACATCCTAACAATTTTTCTTCAATCAAACCAGAATACTTCTTCCCTCTATTCAAAGCATCCAAAATGCCTATCCTCTACCTCCTTATTCCCCTCTATTCCATCATTCTCCTTCACAAACGGGACTTTAGTTTCCCAACTCTTTTTATTACATGCTCCATCCACCTACTTTGCCTCCTCTAGAGATCTCCCGTAATTCAATATCCAATATCTCAGAGTTATCGTTCTTTTGTATAATGCAGTGCCAGCTTCGTCTACTCTTAGAACAGGTGCTATTTTTCAGGAGATAAAAAATCAGGGACCTCCTCCCCGGCTCTGTAGGACACCGTCCTCGCATGGGATATCGAGCAAATATCCTCACAGTGAGGGAGACTATGGAAGTCCATTAGTTTTGGATTCACTCTACTCGACCGGACGTCTGGGAAGTAACGTGACGGTTGGGATAGGGAACGTCAGAAAAGGAGAAAGGTGAAGGAACACAGGTTTCCCGCGGGTTGAAGAAAACTTTGTAAGTTAAAAAAATAAAGATCCTTTTTCAGAGACTTGGAAATATAAAACAAGCGGTCCTCTTAAGGTGTGCTCCCTTAGGACGAGGAAGTTTATTTTTCCTAAGGAGAATCGTAAGTAGTATTCGTCAAGAAGGCAAACATCGGTGATTATAAAGATCCTAATTCAGGAGTGGTGTTGAAAATACCGTGGAGAAACGTATAGGTTAAGACATTCTATTTCCAGGAACAAAATTTGAACAATATCGATTTCCATTAATGACATTGAAATGCTGTAAGCAATCAAGCTCACGGGCTCTAGATATGACACTGACCTTCCTCGCAAATTCACTTGAGTAATATCGTTTGTTGTTCGAGTAACCAGCTCACATTGTCGTTTAGGTGTAGGAAAACTTGGTGTCACCCACCAGCGGAGAATCAGTCGTCACTGAGGGTAAACCAAGCGTTAATAATTAACGGATAAAACAAAGAATAACTTCCCGAGGGACGTCTAGAGGAAGGTATCCTCCTTTATCCCTTGCATGCTTTCCGTTCCTTTGCGTCAATCTCATCACAAGCAAGTGCCACCGAGTTTTGCTATGTCTATACCATATTTTCGGGCTCGTGGAACGGGATCGTTTTGGTCAAGACAAATATTTTCGATATCAATTTCCAAACGTTGTTGTTTTAACTTTACAAGGCCACGGTTTTTCAAGCAAGGCTAAGCCTTGGCGCGACATTGTAATATAATCCCTATGATATCTACTTCGTATAAAACATCTCGGAAAATCACTGACACATCTAAACGGCTATTATGAGAACCGGGTTCGTATCACGACTATTAAGTTATAATTTCGAAGCAAGTTTTCAAACTTTAAAAAGCGGGAAGTTTGAAAAAAATAATAATATTCACGCGGATTCTGTCCCTCCACACCGTAAAAAATACTCCAAGAGAAGTAAAAACGAAGTTAAACCAGCCGACGGAACCAATGAATACAATTACCTCCGGGGACGAATCCCGAAAAGTTCGGGAGGCTAAAGAAAGAAAGGAATCCAGCAGGGCTAGGTGGAAGCCCGAGGGAAAAAAACTGGAATACTCGCTTTCGTTTGGATTCGGGAGACGGATAAAAATTGAACAAGCGAGGAGAGTGAGAGATAAAGAAACAGGAAGAAAGAAAGGATAAGAGACGAGCCGAGAAAAATGAGGCGCTAAATTAGTCGACTCAACTCTTGGCTGCAGCGAAGGAGAATTGAGACTCGCTCCTAACGCCATGGAGTGGCTATGTGGGGGGTGGGGAGACCTTCGAGGGAGGGAAGGGTGGGCGCGGGAGGGTATGGTGGGCTTTCCGGCCAATTTCTCCTGACTCCTTCCCTCCCCAAAACAAAAAAAACCCGCCTCCCTCCCCGATCCGTCACACTTTCAAGCCCATTTTTTTCACGTCTAAGAACCGAAAAAAACGAAGAGTGGAAGCGCACCTTTTTGTGGAAATACAAAAAAAACTGGAAAAGTGAAAAATAAATAAAAAGAAAGAAAGAAAATGATGGCATCCTCCCACGTCTACCAACGGGACTTCTTCAACTGTCGTCCCTTCCTTCGGTGACTTTGCAAACTAGTTCGTAAATTCCGCAGAATAATATTTCAAAGCTTTTGAAAAATGAGTCCACAGCGCTTCCCCCAATACCATGAATTACCTCCATGAATTACTTGAACTGAATTTCTCGGCTTCCATTAATGAGACCGCCGTACCAAATCGGAAGTAGCCCATTACGTACATTCATAGGTAGACGAAACTAATTAAGAAAGGGAATAACAGTCATAGCAGCGAATTTTTGGTATCTCCAAACAGTAAAAAATTCATCCGCATGAGTAGATCAAACAATTCGTTGGACCCTTTTAAATAACACAATTTTTAACTACAAATTTAAAATTTGTAAGAATACTATCAAGTCATCGATTAATGTGCTGAGATATTAGTCGTATGCTTGCATAATACATAAAAGGCATTATTGATCTGCATAACGCAGCCAATTTATCCCAAATATTTCCTAAAACCACCTCTTCCTTACCCCGTCACGCATTTAAGCTAATTTTTTTCACGCTGACGATCAGAAAAAATGTTTAATACCATTCTATGGAGGAATAAAAAAAACTTGAAGAGCGAAATTAAAGTAATGGAAAAACATATCGGAGAGTACCGTCCACCTACGTATAACAAGCAGGACTACTTCAACTGTCCAATCCCTTCTCCTTCGGCGAATTTGCGCTTGACCTTGAACACTCCACCGAGTAGCATATTATTGAGAGTCCACTTCGCTTCCCTCAATAATGAATAACTCCAAGAGATAAATTATAAAACTGCAATCCCGGGATACCTCTTATGAGGCCGCCACACCCAGCACGAAGTAGCCCATTAATAAGAACTAAGACGATGCAATTTTCCACAGATAAAAATTTTTAATCGACCCGGGTTTCAATGCACTGCATCATCATCAGGTGATGATGCAGTGCATCACCTGACAATGATGCAGTGCATTGAAACCCGGGTCGATTAAAAATTTTTATCTGTGGAAAATTGCATCGTCTTAGTTCTTATTATGTTCATATTCCACAACATCTCGCCTGATTTCTCCCTTTTTAGTCCATTAAATACGTTAATATGATGATTATTTCAATTAATATAGGCAATAGAAATTACAGAAGCGGGTTTCGGGCCTCTCCAAACGATTATTCATTCCTCCACAATGAAATCATCAAACAATGTGTTAGGTCCATTTCAATAAGATTATCTATTGTTGAATGCATTATCAATAGTCCTAAAAACATCAATTACTGCGCTTGAATATTAGCCGTATGCTTGTAAATGGTCTAAACTGAATAAGTGATCTGGTGAACGTAGCCAATTTCTCCCGACTTCTTCCTATTCCACTACTTTGTTCCTTCCCGTCATATTTTCAAGCTCATTTGTTTTTACGTCAACAAACCGAAAAAAAATGTTGGAGTGTACCATTCTGGGGAGTAATTAGAACCTGAAAGACTGAAAATGAAGGAATGGGAAAAAATGACAGACGATGACGTGCTCCAGCATCGACCAGCGGGAAATGTCACCCTCCTCCTTGGGTGAATTTGCACATACTGCGATAACTAAAGGTAATTAAACTATTTTAAGTCTTAAAAAAATTGAGTCACCACCACTAAAATTCGTTAAACAATGAATCACCTTAAAGAATGAAAAATACTGAATCTCATTGTTACACAGCTTTCATCTATGATGTCCCTGGACTCTATTGAAAGCAGTCCACTAAGTAAGTTAACAGAATGATAAAACTATTTGAGAGAGGTATCTCGCTATCACAGTAACCAAATTCTTCCCACATATTTCTTCTTCCAATATGAGCAAATCAAACAATTTGCAATGTCCTGTAAAAATACGAATCTAAGTGAGATGAGGACGATTGAGGATGAAGTCCAAGGTAAAAGTTTTACTCATACGTAGACGTTTGAATAAAGTGTAAAATATAGTGCTAGTCTGTAATTCGCATGTTAATTCACTTTTGCTGTCCTGCGATCACAAAAATGTCACTGAAGTTCTAAAAAAAGGCACACGCCAGTATATTATTGCGGCTGGTGGGAGATTCCCAAACCTCAATAGAGAATATGAGGTTGTATGATGCCAAATAAAATACGTAATGAGTACGTGATATGGAATTATTATGGGAAAAACATGGAAAGGTGTTTAACACAATTCCTCGATGGAAAATCATTAATAATACTATATTTCGGTTCCTTTCACATAGCAAGGGGTTGGAGGGCAAAGAGAGTTATCACAAGACGTTCTACAAGAGAAAATACAGACTAATGACATTTAGGGAGTTAGGGGGGAGGAATAACATAAGGTAAGCCAGAGAGGTGGAGAGAAATAACTAGCGTCGAAACAGTGAAAGAAGAGAGAACGTTTGACGGAGAGGGCGACAGAAAGTAAAGAGGCTTACAAGTGCCTTCACAGTAGTAATTGTTCCAAAAGTGAACATGTATTTGAAATAATTATAAGCTATATCCTACAACTAACGCTACCCAGAGGATAATTTTCGCGAGAATACTGATCATAAATTAGATTGATTGGTGTAATTTTCTACTATCAAAAAAGCCATACTTACTGCTATATGTTCGTACAACCAACCAATAATTCAATACTTCCTCATATTAAGAGCATGGCAAGAATAATACCATGAACCACGGCTTCATCCTCTTTGAGAAAACAAGATCTTCCGGATTGAATCCTCTAAATTATAATGAGAAACCAAAACAAGAAACTGTAACAATTCAGCGAGTTTAGTTTAAGGACGATATTAATAGATAAGCGAGCACAGATTGAGTAAAAATTTATGGATTCCACAGTTTCATTTGTAAAGCTAAAATATTTCTGCATTGACTAATGACAAAACTCAGTTATTTGAAAAAAAAATAAAAAAGGTAGACAATACGCAGATTATTAGGTAAGTAAATTCTTAATTAACACTTTTTCTACTCATTGGAGCCAACTGTAACGCCATTACCGTTGAAATGACGCATTTCGACTTCAATTTCTGTAGTTCTTCGCTGAATACTATACTAAAATAGATTGTTGCCTTAATTTTTTTACAGTTCGATTCCTTGTGAGACCTAGCATCTTGTGAATACTTTTTCACGAAAATGGCATTTTATATTAAATATAAAAATACTATTTTCCCCAATTTCCACCCACACCATGAAATTACGAATTCAATTTTCGAAAAAAAAATCTCGAGGAAAAGTAAGATTTTGTAATGGGCATCAGAAGACAGGTATTTCTGTAAGGAGCCAGAATTCAACGACAGAATATGAATTCAACGGCATTTCCAAAATTGTAAGAGAAAACAGTGTAAATTACCATTATATTTTTAAAAACACCGACAATAGTTAGTGAAGTTTATTCGGGTTCTCCACCGAATAAAACTCTGCATTTCTGTACTCTCGATGTGCAAGTCGTCCATCTATATCAGGGCTGAATGTGCATCGAAACCTCGGCAGAAATGCAGAGTTTGATTCGGTGGGGAACTCGAATAGACTTCAGCAAAAGCATACACTAGGTAAGCATCAGATTACTTCACCGACCATAGTTTCAACATAAAAGGTCACTCTCGAAGTAATAACCCTAGAAGTTAAACTATGAGTAGAAAAAATGGCTGGTGTTTACTAAAATAGAATGAAATTGTACTGTATGTTCTTGAAACAATAATGGAGATGAAGTTTATCCACTCAGTTGCACCGGAAACTCTCTTCTTAATGACATTTAAGTCGTTTTATAGTGGGGTCACCTTAAAGTTAAACGGGCACCTTCAACCGTCCCCCGTTGAAAGATTAACGCAGAAACTGGCCAGCCAGAGGAGAAAGAGATGGGAGCCAGAGAGAGAGAGGGATTTCCAGGGTGGAAAAGATACTTCAGAGCCGGAGGAAGTCGCGTAATTAATTTTGACGGGTCGCGCGGCGGACTATTCTCACCACACCCGCGGCCACCCCGCAACTTCCTGACCTCAAACCCGCCACATTATTATTTTTTCTCCCGGTTACATTTTCTCCCGACTCCCTTCGGCACTCACATTCGCACTGAACGCGTCGCGCGCGTTTTTGCAGTTTTGCTCCACTCATCCCGCCAACCGCGGCGCTCCCTGCTTACAAGTTCCACCGCAGCCCGCCAAAAATAAAAATTCAAACGAAAAAAAAGAAATAAGATTTTTAAAAAATAAAGGGACTTGACTCCTCTAACCGTGGGATACGGACTAAAGAGTTTACGAAACTCACTCTGGAGGCGGATGAGTTGAAGAGCGAGCAATGGTGAATGGAGACGGAGAGAGAAAGAGAGAGAGAGAGGCCACACCCACTTTTGAGTTGGGATGCAGAGATTAATCCCCCCTTGGGCTGCTGCAGCAACACCTCTCCCTGCACACAGAGATTCATTCCGAGCCGGCTGGCCCAATCTAATCCGCAGAATGAAAAGCCAATGGAAAGCTCGAGTACTGCTGCTAAGCTCGCGCGCCCTAAGGGTATGGAGTTTGCAGAGCAGGGATTCGCAAAACAGGAAAATTGCCGCATCCAGGTTACGACGTGAGGTCCTCCAATCCGCTTAAGATGCGCCAGGTTATCCCAAAAGCCTTTTCAGTACATTTTCCCAGCAAAATCAAAGAAAGACAGCATTTTGGCAAATACATCAATGCTTAATGGTGATAAAATATTAGTAAATAAAAGTTATGATGTTAGGATTCATGGTTTTTTTCTGAACTGTACGAGGCTAAAGTTAACCCATAGTTGATATTTCCTTACAAAAATCAATTTTTCATCCATTTTATTACGTCAATATTTAAAAAAATCCAATAATTGCTGGCATAAATTACGTTTTAGGTGCTAGAACAAATGCGATGCCGAATGGCTATTTAGTTGGCGCCTATTTTAGCTAAAGCTTTACCAGAAGACTTCAGGGAAAAATGAATTGAGAAATTGGATATTTTTAAAGAACTTAATTTTAGTTTCTGATGCTTAGCGTACCTGCGCGATGTAATTTTCCAGATTTTTAGCGAAGTCATTGATAATTATAAAATCTCCTTCACTTCCATTGCTTCCTCATTTATACTCCAAAGAGCAAGAAAAACACAATTTCTTCAGCTGAACGGTGATATCGATATTTATAGAAAATATGGAATATCAAACTTGATATAAGGTCATACGAGAGCATGAAGAGAAAACTAGAAAGCTTTCCTTCTCAGATAACTATGCCACCTATTTTACCGAACTTTTCCGCGTTCATATCTTTTTAAAAGTAAGTAGCAACTTATATTTCTTTAGCTGATAAAAGTCATTTGAACTAAATGAATATATTTAGCGCTTTATCCCGCCGTTGAGGTTATAGCAATCAAATAGAGAGAAAGGATATTCCAAGGACCAACTAGCAGATTTCCTGAACCAATACGTTCTACTGATCAAGTTTTATAAATTAGAGGAACAACCTGAGTTGCCATCAATATTGTTATAAAAGAGATTAAACTTAACCCGTAGTTACCGTACATCATAGAATTAAATAGATAAATCCTAGGAATAACGCGGTTTGTGAAGATAATATAAAGATATAGATAAATTAAACATCGAGTGCGGTAGCGATATATCAATGACATTTACTTCAAATTCTTCAGAGGAGAAATCGTCAGAAGATTCGCTAAATTTATGCATTGCATTGTTCTGCTTCCATTTTGTCCGTATGAATACGAACAAAGGACCTTTTGTGATTAGAATCCAGATGAGGCGGAAATAAAACCAAAGAGATTTCGGCCCCTGAGTCTCTCGAAAATTCAAAACTTTCACGAAAATCAAAAGTTTTGAAGATATATTGGTCCATCCCTGCTGATGTCAAGGCAGAATCAGGTTGTTAAAATCTAACTCGCCCGCAGGATAAAGGCAATACTAAACCATATCTCGGTCCCACAGAAAGCGACGTACCAATCAGAATTTGACTGTGGTGATACCGATCAACTTTCCTTCCAAAAGGTAATGAATGAGCGGGAGGGAATCCGTAGTAAATCGATCAATTATTCCACAAAAGCCCTTTATCTTTCCCCACTGATATCCTCCTTATTACGCCTCTTAAGGGCAGACTCTACCTTCACTCACAACAAAGAAAACAACGGCAAAAGGGTAGAAGATTTTCCCACGTCCTCCTCACTTCAGACGGTAACGGGGAAATAAATTCAGATGAACGGGGCTAAGAACAGAGCGCGGAGTGCATTGTCAGGAGTGTAGATGCCCCAGACTGAAAAGAGTTATCCAAATTGGGGAGAGCAGAAATTAAGAGCAGAAAGTTCGCGGAAGCAGCGTGGAGCATCCGAGTGGCTTCAGATAACGTGGGATGGAGGGGAGGGGAGGGAGGGAGGGAAGGGGGGGTAGGGAGGGGTGGTGGCAGAGGTAACAGGGAGCGGAGTGGGAGAGGATTTAGACAGTTCGCGGCGCAACCCCCCAGCCTGGATGTCGGCGGTGTAATCCGTAAGTTCGAGGCATTGGTATATTTAACAATTCCGCGCTAGGTTGAATATTACCCAGACCTTCGCGCTCGAAGTACAAGGATCATGGATCGACTACGCTACGTTGAACTGATCATATTCAAAATTAGTGAACCTCAGCAAGCCATGAAGGCAGAAATTTATACGTGATTAAAACAGCCACCTCCGGAATTTCCTCAATCGTCTTTAGCTAACTTGCTAACGTTGTGGTAGCGTAGTGATAAGGGCATCTGAAGTGAAGGAGGGAGTATCTGAAAGAATACCTTTTAGATGGAATATCGAGGCTTAAATTTTGGCATAGAAAAATGAATTTTTTTGATTTATAATGAGGCCTAATTCATTAAATTTCGAACAAAGGCCTGCCATTATGGAAACACCGGTCCCCGATCAGTCACCGAAGTTCAACATCATTGGGCTTGGCTCTAATTTGGAGGGGTGATCCTGCTATTCGACCGAGTATCATTGCCCCTGTCCGAAAGTGGCAGACAGTACGTACGAAATGACCTCAGCCGTTGAATTACGTTAAAATAAAATACTAATACAACTTCTTGATATAATTCACGGATTCAGGTGATAATTTGTTCACACTGGGAGGAAAGTAAGAAATTGGTACTTCACCACGGATTTTATTTGAATTACGACGCGTTTTACTACGTCGGTAGGTATGTAATTGTAGTTAAAATAATAATACTGAAATTTAAAGGCCCATGTGTATATTTCACATCAAGATTACCGGCGGATTCGGGAAGGGCTTTCCGGTAATCTTTCAAAAAGGGCATTCGAAAATCCCGAGCTAAACCTAGTCCACTGAAAATAATAGCCCAATAGCCACCTCTCTCTCCCCACCACTACCCATTCGCACTTACCCTCCCCGTCTAACTCTCTGCCCTTTCCTCCCCAAGGGAACAGGGCAGACTCTTCAGTCTTCTACCGCCGATGATGACGGCCTGACCGTCGAAACGTCTAAGTTTTCTTTTGTAAGTGTCCTTTTTGCGTGTTTCTGTGTTTGTGTAGTGTTTCGCTATTTTACTTATGCATATATATAAATAAGTGCTCACACACTTTTTCTCCAGCATTCATGCATAACCATACAGGTGAAACCTAGTTCATGGTTACAAAATCAAACTTCAATTGATGATATATTCCAGTTGTGATGTAATTGATTGCACTTTAGACCTAAAAAATACAGTCCACGTTAATTGGAAGTAATAAATACAAAAATCAATATCCTTAATTATTCATTTCCCGAAGCTTCATTCTCATGATACTAAATATTTTATAAGGCATTGATTATTGCTTCAAACACGGAATCTCACGGTTAAGACTCATGCCAGTTACAGGTAGGTAGTATACATTTCGGAATCACACAAATGAAGTAATTTTTAGATTATTATTACACGTGCAGAGTCCTATCTACCTCTAGTACTTCTTTCTTCATCTTCGCGTACATCCTACACTTCCTCATCCCGTCCATAAAATCTATTCCCCATCTTCTTTCTCTACCTTTCCCCACCTACCTTACCTACCTCTATCCTTCCCCACCTGCCCAACATCCTTCCCTCTATCACGGCCTTGAGCAACCCGTCACCTCTCATTACCGCTTCCAGCCACCTACCCTGCCTTCCCCTAATATCATCCACAAGTTTCCTCTCCTCACCTAAAATCCAACCACCAACGTCAAGCTCTTCCTCCTTAGTATTCCTTTCCGTCCAACGCACTTTCTCCATCCTCCTCCACACCCACGTCTCGCATGCTTGCAGCCTTTTCTCGTCCTCATTTCTCAGAGTCCACGTTTCTGCCCCATACAACGCCACAATCCATATCAAACTCTTCACCAGCCTCTTTTTTACTTCCTTACTTAAGGTCCCTGTCATCAGCTCCCTTCTATTACTAAACGCTTACTTCTTTAACGCTATTCTCCTCCTAATGTCTTTGTTATTAAACCCTTTTCCTTCTAGCGTACTACCCAACTAATTAAAAAACTCTGCTTGCTCCAGTTTGTGCCCTCTTACTTTAATAACCAGCCTGGCTTTCTATGTCCTAGAGAATCTCATTACTTTTGATTTATTATGATTTATCTTCATTCCGTATTTTCCGCACTGAAATTATAATGCATCTACTAACGCTTGTAATCCCTTCTATAATCGAAAATCGACATAAATAATAATAAATAAAATTATATTTAATTCTTTCACATGGAAGATTCATGAGAAATTCAACTTCATCGAATCTGGAGCAGAAGTAACAACTTTTGGAGAGGAAAATTCGCAAATAAAGAAAGCCTTTCCACATGCCGCAAAACCTTCGAAATGGGCGTGGCTTTTTACTTGGGAGTGCTGAATTTGATTTTCCACCACTTGGACTAGCTCACCTTTACACGAATTAGACTCGCCATTTCTCTAGGCTTCATCCTTGACAAACACAGATAATTTCAGACTCGTAACATCATCATGATCTTCAGCCGGGCGAGTGAAAATCAAACGTGGAGGACGCTCACTAACCCTTTCGGAAAGGACGAGTCCTTATTAAGACCTAACCCCTATCAACTTTAAAGGAGGAAACCCATTTCTAACGGCACTTCCATCCTCTTTGAAAGGAACGAAATCCATACGCTCGAATGCAAAGAAATGAGATTCCGTCCAAAATTTTATCTCGCCCGTGATACTAATCACATACCGCGGCGACGCCACACACCGACCTAAGAGCCGTCCTTCTAAAACAAAATAAAATGTGACGAACTCGTTACCTGAACGGCAAAGTCTTTCTTAAATAAAAAATAAAAACATGGCGCAAAGGGCTGGTTTGATCTCGCTGATGAGAACTGTCACATCCGTTTCGGCACCAGTGATTCCCTCCTCCATTAAAAGACGGATAATTTACGCAAATGGAAGATATTTTCACGCACCAATGTGACCCAAGCCGCAACGAAATTACCACACGAAAAAGATAAAAATATTCCTCACACCTCCATCAGTTGGGCTAAAATATCCTGCAAAGGCAGCGAGATATAGTCGTGCTGCTTGCAACGGAGAGGAATGTTAATGTATCAAAGTCTGTTTATAAAAAAGTTTAACCTAAAATTAACATAAGCGTAGACTCACCCAGGGTTACCAGTACCCTGGAGGCAAAGGCAGCGTACAAAGAACTGATTAGCGAAAAGCTCATGTAAAGTTCCGGAAAAAATACCATAGGTGTACTCTAGGGCGTAGTGTCAAATTCGTTTCTTCTATCACTTTTTTCAGCCATTTTTGGAATATTTTCTAGTTTATCATGTGGAAAGTACAAAGGGAATGGAGCAGTAACTAAAACAGACTTTCAGATCATTGCGGACAAAATACGCCTGGTAATAATGTAATTCGCAATTTGCGAAAAAATGTGGTCGTTCTGATTTCATTTTTCTGGTAATTCCTTCAGTCGTTACGTTTATTTTTTTAATCAAGTTCTTTTCTTAGTCAATTTCGCATTAATTTGTTCCATCCATTTGAACAAATCACTAGCGTAGTAAAGAATGCCACGCCTAGGCGGCAACATCCGAACGGAATTCGGTTTTACATTTTCCTATTTAAAAAATTCTAAAGGTGCTTCCATTAAAACTAAATTTTCTTTTCAATAAAATCCTCTACCACTAATTTTACCAAAAATTCCAGGAACTCCTCCTAACCATCTAAATCATATCCTTTACAGCTGACGCAGGGATTGACAGAAATATTTCATTTTTTCCTCCACATTTTTCGATGCAATCCCATCTGCACACCAACTACTTACTGAAATCAGTACGGTCCTCCACGTTTTTAAATCACGGTTTTGACTATACATATAAGGGTCGCCACCTTGCACGTCATGCGACGAACGAAATTACGCCTTCCGAAGGCTACGTTCGCGAAAAAGAAACGAACTGAATGTCTTTGCACGTCGAGCTATTCATGTTTATGAAGCAGACACGACCAAGCCGAGTAAAGTTGCCGCTGTCGTCGTTATCTGACATCTCATGCATTAAAAATGAACTTCATTTTATTTTGTGAAAAAAAAATTATAAGGGTATGCTTCTAATTCGGCCGCGTTTCTTCATTATCATTCTTGACTTCCTCTACTTTTCTTTCCCTTCCCTGGCCCAGCTAAAACATTTCTACGACTGCGTCCTGCATCTTTGCATATCTACCCTCACCCACATCCTACTCCGAGATTGGTTGAAACTATTTAAGTCTCGACGAATTTTTTTACCAGATTTCCGTTTCCGCAGCTTCCGCATCCACAAATAAGTACGTATACTTCGATGTGTGTTTTATCTTCATCGATGAGTTTTAAAACAAGTTTTCGCCTCGAAAGAGCAAGCACCTTGCCCCTCACCGACACTTTGCTTCAAAATAACGAGATCACGTCTTCTGCAGACGAGTACAGGAAGACGATTTAGTTCTTCGCGCATTCCTTAACCACTTTTTGCTATTCATGTTCATGGATCAGACGCGATCGAGTCCCTCGGCAGGCCTGCTAGGGGGTCGTCAATTTGTTAGCAGACAACTGTGCTTTTTTTCAATTCTTCGTCGTATACTAATGCAACAGAAAACCGAATTGAAAGCCTAAATCATTGAGCATTTTGATATGACAATCTGTAAGTAAATAAGCGCGAGCTTCAGAGAAACATTCACGGCTGAGATATGATCTGGATATTTAGGTAAGAATCAGATTAACTAAATGCCAAGCAAAATATGTGGCCTACACCGCTAAAGGATGGGAAAAGTTATTCCAATATTCCCAACTGTTCTTTTTTTGGGATTAACGTATTTCTTGCAATAACATTTCACAGAAATGAGTTACCAAAATATAAAATTTAATTATTTAACAAAAACGCATTCATTTAAATATTTTATGGAAGCCAAATCAATCACAAAAATGCCTAATTTTACTGATTTTTCGAGGATTGTGAGCGGAATTATAATTGAAAAATTAAAAATGAAGTAACTTGCATCTTTTTTCCGACCGTATAAAATAAGAGGAGAGTCAAATAATCTTGCAGCCCACGAAAATTACATAGCTTGTATCGCTACCACTGTTAAGATATGTATCTCGCACAAATGGCGTTATTGTCCCCACAGGTTACTTACCGGCAACAGCTAATGACGCATTGGGTTATAATAAAAAATATACCTGGAAGAAAAACTGAGAACTGTTAACAATAAAAGACAACGTACACCTAGAAAGGAAAAGAGATGCTCACTAGATGAGACTAAGTTTGAAAAATTCTCAGTGGTTAAGGAGTCTAATTGAGATAAAAACGAATTACGTACATTGTTACCAGCAGAGTATTTACATCTAAACCTCGATGTTAAATTTCATTAACTTATAATGGAAACAGAAAAATTACCTCAGTCTAATAGCGTGAAATTAAGTTTTAAGATTATTTCAGTTATTGACGATGATAAAAATCTTAAGTAGGTTGCTACTCAAAAGCAGTTGTAGTGTCATCGACTGAAGGCTCAATAAAATGTATCCATTGAGTAAATCATTTTGCACGCCACCATGAAAACGCATAATTCAACCAAGTGTTCTACCAGCTGATTGATAGGTTCTTGGACAGTCCCAATTCTACATCCCAATTAAGGTTAGGAGACAGACGAATGATAGTCCGCGCAGCGTCTGTACCTCAGTGAGGCGGCTGCAAAAGGCGTCTGATCCCAGTGGGGCGGCCTATGATGTGATGGGGTCACGTAAAAAACACTATTGAGTAAGGCGACGGAATACCATCTCAATTTTTAAAAATCTTGAAATTATGGAAAACGCATAAGTATTAATGGGGGAAATACAGATAGAGCTTATGAGGCTAATACTCACAAAATCAACGAAAGTGATCACGTTCAGGGAAGATACCAAAATAGTAGAGACTGCTGCGTCGGACCACATCTTTGTATACGACACAGTTCTTTAAATCAAACAACAACATAGAGACGGGCATAACTACGAATCTGCAAGTTATCCACATTTAACCCTAAAATGATATAATTAACCGCAACGCTTAGCACGAGGAGGAAAGCAGGCGGCTTGATCGGCTTAATCTCCGAAACGCCTCATTGAGCGGAGGTCCACAGGGGATTATAATGGTTTTATCTCAATGGGAGGCCGGGATAAATATCCCCAAAGGGCCGAAAGTGTTCCGGCTCCGAATATACATTTCGCCATCCGTTAAAATCGTGCTTTTAATCCTAATTTTATTTCCATCGCCTTTTCATCCACAAATGAACAGCCAGAAACAAGGACATTTCAACCGGAGATTATCCACGAGGAGAAGCTCGAGATAATTACAGTCATGCCGGGCGTCACGCATGAGTAGATCGTGTAGATCAAGGTTTAACCAGTCTCATCTCTCGCTGAAAAATGATCGCCTGCTGTGGGCATTACGTTCGCAAAATATACGCTTGGAGCGGATTCTGGCACCAAAGCGTCCTTAATCCAACAGTGAGTCCATTGCGAAGCCAAGCATTGTGAATTCTCTGTGGATTTAAAAGGTGGCTCAAATTTAAAACGTATTCTAGACAGACAGGCTACACTTCGAGATACATGGATCTAAGGAATAAATAGAAATGTATAGAAGAGAAAGCCCAACTAGGAAGATCGGAGGGCAAAAAATAGGCAAACTAAAACGGAATATTAAACAGAAAAACTCTAAGTGCATAAATGGGTTAGCAGGGTACAGGGAGATAGCACTGTTTGCAGTCAATCTTAGGACTGAATGGCTAATAATGACGATGTAGGTTGTCTACCGAGAAAGAGAGGTTTAGGCGGAGAAAAGGTTAACTCTTTCCAACGAATAACCGCAAGACCCAGCCTCCTTACACAGTGTCTTTCTTTTACTTTACATACTCTTGACCTTTCTTGCAACCATTAATAAAATTTATTTTCTTTTTTAAACCTTACCCATCTCCATAATCCAAATTCTTTCCTTGCATCTATGTTCTCAACGTTTCTGATATTCTTCTTTCCAACATTCCTCTTCATTTGACCAGGAGCTTATTTTCCCTTGAAACTAATCCTTGGTCTCCTACGAGTGAAGCCATATTATCTCTCATATTTTTCGTACCATTTTTCTCCCTGAAAATGCAACACATATCAAGGAGGGGAAATGATTAGGTGTGCCGGTAAAATAAATGGCTTCCCATTCCGAGGTCCCTAGTTCGTATCCCGGCAAGTCGCAGATTGTTCAGCATAAAACGATTCCATACTTGCTCTCCCGACGTTAATTTTCCTGCTATTCTTACTAAAAATATCACTGTCTTCCGCGAGGAGGAAAATCCTTCAGGTGCGTCCGTCCATACGACTCACAGTTTCAGATAGATTTTCCTGCCCCGCAATGGCGTACCTCTTGAATTGGATAAGCATCAAATAAATTGTGGTGTAAATGATTCCGCCACGATTTGGAATGTGTAAACCGCAACTCAAATAATGAACTGACTGACAGCGGCTTTAGTTAAAAAAGAAATAATTTCACCAAAATGCATTCACGGCCCAACCGAAAAATCAGCACTAATTTTCAGTTCGAAAACACTTGAGTGAAACAATTCACAATCGAAATCAATACTTCATAATAGATGCCGATAACTGACAAAACCTTTATAATTGGGCATAAATATGAAAATTTGACTCGAAGTGAGTTACGCATAAAAAAGAGGGACGAAGATATGTTTTAATTTATAATGCAAAAATGTCGCATAGTGAGCGAATCCTTGATATGAATTTGCCACTGTTTGCACTGTTTTAATAAAATGACGCACTTATCGGATATTTACGCAGCAGCAACTCATTCAGAACTAATTATGATATGATGAATTCGCTACAAGGCCGCAGGAACCACTGCAAGAAGGCACGAGTGATGTTATAAATCGTGCATAAAAGTTTTAAAAATTCGCATTGACAAAAGTTTCCGATTCTTACTCTCATTCTTGGTTTTTTAAATACCGCTAATTAATCACGAATCGCTCCCGTTTATTTTTAAGCACACGGATTCGGACTCCTTTTATCAAGATTAAAATTTTCTGCATAGTCACGAAATCATTCCCTCCTTCCGAGCAATCCGGTGAAATTTCGAAACCTTGAGAGAAAAAAACTCCTTAATCCGTGGTAGCTAAAATAAAATACGAGCTTCACACTTCTGGAAGAACTTCTGAAGCTTCATTGCTAACCGACCCAAGACATTTTTGGATATTATCTTTTTTAGCACGCTTCAAACTGCCTCACCACCCAAACTTGGGCTGGAAGTTCGCGCATCGTTGAATCAAGAGCGAATTTTAATGGTTAAGGACAAGAAATGTTAGCTGAGATCTTCTTAAAATAATTGAATGAGACGGTTCTAAAAGTTTTCTCCAAAGATTTCACTATATTAATGATCACAGAAGGTTTCAACTGTTTCCTCAACATATTTTCTATTTCCTGAGAGAGGGAGCAAAGAATCAACATCACAGGAACCACATTTGAATTCAACGAAATAAACTAATCACAAAGTATTACTATTCATTAAGTTTTAATTGAAAAACTTGGTAAATTTAATTGTTTAACTACATTTATTCCAACAAATAATACAAAAATGCAAAAGTTCATGGGTGAATATGTCGAATTAACTACATTTATACACGTGATATGACATTCTGTTAACTGTTCAACGAAGCAAAATCGTTCACAATAATTTCACGAGAGAGCAAGAAAACCCACGGTGAATACACACGGAAAGCAGTCAGGACGATCAGTCGAGTGCTACAAGCCCTACGAATGCAATTAAAAGCTACCAGAAAAAAAGAAAATCGTTGTCGAGGTATGTCTCGGACGAGGGCACAGCAATACAACCCTGCAAGCTCAGTGGATACCGTGACAATGCTATACTAATCCTTTATCAGACCCTGGACAGGCCTTTTGTCGCCGTGAACCCGCTCTCACTAACCCCGCCCCTATTCACTCTCTCCATCCGCCCTGCTCTCTCCCCCTCGCCTTCATCCCTTAAACCCAAAAAATCCCTCTTAAATTCCTCTCTTGGACCCAAGGGCTGTGATAAGGGGGAGGATATTGGATAAACGAAGAAGGAGAAGGAAGAGAATAGTTTTAGGGCGGGATGAAGAAGGGTAGGAGCGCCGAGATGAAGATGAAATATTTTTGGTGCAAGGGCCCTGCACTCACTTCCATTTCAACCTACCTTAACCTGTAGATTATCTACCTACATATTATAATAATGCAGCGAAGACGATGAAATTCTCAGAGGTCTGAAAACATCTTTTCTCGCGTACTATCCATCCCTTAAGGAGAGATGATACTTTTTGAGAAGCCAGGCACCAGTTCATCTAGTTCCGATATGGGTGGCGCAGACCCCGCTGTCTCTTTAATCGGGAAACCCGGGGGGTTTCCCGCTTAAAGAGACAGCGGGCGCCATCTTCACGGCTTGAGTACTGCGCGAGAGCCTGCCAGGGAAAGCGCTGGACATACTCCTCTCACTACACAATTACATAAATTACGTGATATTAACGTACTTGAGAATACCTGGAGACAAAGACAAATGATGCAGCTAGTACTTATGCTATCGTAAATTTTTGCATCGCTTCCTGCAGCCATGTACCATTCCAGCCAAAATGGTCGACTATTAGGTAAGTTTTCCAAATATTTTCTTCAACCTGGTTAGCATTAAGTAAGCGCGGAAACAAATAAGTCCTAGCACATCTTCCAAGCGTCGAACGATGAAAACAAACATTTTGTCTATGTATTAGCATGCCAACATGCCGATGTAAAAAGCAAAAGCCTGAAGATGGATTTTTCAGGCGTTGTATACAACCCCTCCGTCCAGCCACCACTCAAACCTACCCTCGTTCCACGTTAATGCTTTCGCGAGATACGGAAAACCATCCTATATAACCCAGCAAAGCTTCCAATACGACTTTAAGCGACGAACACTTCATTCCTCTGGGTCTTTCCGTCGCATTTTTTTCTTCTGAATTCCCACCGCGGAACACCCTTTATCCATTTGCTGCTGCGGTCCAGACTTCCCCGACGCCAACTCCCAAAACCCAGAAGAGGGAGCCGGCCGACCAGACTACCACTCCCGGGTCTTTCCGGACACTTCCTGTTCCCGTCTCGACTCCTTTCCCAATCCTCCCTCCCCCCCTTCCTCTCGTTCCTACCCCCACCCTGCAGCCCCTTCCCTATTCCTCCTGCCTCACCCTTTCCCTCAACTCCAGTTCTCTCACCAACACATCCACCGAAATTTAAACCACACGCAGTCCTGAGAATTTTGCGGCAACCGAACCGGCAACGAAAACCGCTAAAACGATTCTCCGAAAGGAGAACGATGAACGAAATTATGATTTTTATTAATATAATCAGAGTTGATGTTCCGATTAAGTTATGTTTAGATGGAAGATGGAAATAAATCTCCAAAACATTAACAGGCGCAGACCAATTTCCACTGGTACGATTTCATTCTTCAACTCGGCGTACGTCCGACCTCTTCATCCCATCAATTACCCGGAATTACGTTTTTCTTTAGCTATAGTGTGAGATACAATTGATAAATTAAACATAAAAAAATCTCGTGGAATTGCAGCGTTCTTTCTCCAACCATTCCTGAGATTGGAGAATTCCAACAATTGAGGCCCGAAACCATTTATTACAATTTCTTGGCTTGGTATCAAGAAAGTATAAATTAAATAACTAAACCAACATTCGCGTATTCAATGCAGACTAAGACTCTCGATTTTTAGGTACCTCAAAACTTTTAAAAGCTGCACAAATATTATTATTTTTAGAGGTGATCTACCGGTTAACATAATTTAGATGGAAGAAGGAATACCTGCAATAATTTTTTACATATGAAGGCCCTTGTATTGTATCCTTTAATAATTCTCCATCCCCAACTCGGAATAACTCTCTTTATCCCCTCTATAAAGCCTCTTCTTTTTCTTCCCCTTCCCCGCTTACCCAACATCCTCCCTTCTATCACGGTCTTCAGCTGGCTCTCACCTCTCATTACCTGTTCCTACCACCTACCTACGTCATCTCCTCAGCATCTAAAACGCCTGCAGCCTATTTTCATCCTCTTTACTAAGAGTTCACGTTGATGCACGGTGAGAACAATAATATTTCTTCCTATAAGGATCACCCACGCCTGATATGTCGACGGTAAGGACCCAGAAAAATCACGCAATGTACGTGATCGTTTCAGTAAAAATACCGTATTTAGCAAAAACTAGTTTGGCTAATTGAAAATTCCTTTTTAAAGACCAATTTATTTAATAAAACATTTTACCAATGATACCATATTAAATTCTTCGTATTTCTTGCCTACATCTTGAAGGACGGAATATGAGTACAAAACAGCAAGAAAAGGGGACTTTTGTGAACAGATTTCCCAAAGCTGAGTATACTTACGGTAGGCTCTCAACGATGAAATTACCTATCATCCACGTTGACGATTGATCACTATGAATTAACGGATGATCAGTAATTTAAATCAAAAAAATGTAGCTCAGGCTAGAAACAGCCAAATTAATCATAGTGTCTTTGAACTCGGAAAAAAACCACGTGTCGACTCACAAAAAGCTCGACAAAAAACTGATAGAAGGCGTCATTACGAAAACTACACGCTAGTTCAATTTTAACCCACCTTATCCTGCACTATTTTTTCCGCAACTCAACCTGGTTTTATGCTACGTTCTATGAACACCACCATAACCGATAACCCTCAGGAATATAATATGTAATAGGTGTAAAATAACGCTGAAAAGGCGCTGTTCGGGTCTGTAAACTATCCTAGAAAAGCAATTAGAGCAATTTACTTCATACCAAAACTTCATCGTAAATATTCGACGACAAACTATTTTAAAGAAGCATCTTCTAGGTCATATTTTTATGCCTCGCGTCCACTTCGAAATTTTATGGCTCTAATTCAGGCGTTACTTGTCATACACTTAAGCTAAAACTGAAGATTTAGCAAATGTCGGGGCGGCTCTCTTGTCCTCATGGGTAAAGCGGGAACTCTTCGCACATTTGATGGAAACAGGGACACCATTCCAACGAGATGTTTTCCCCGCACGTCCCTCCCTACCATTCCCATAATACATAGCGGCACATTTCTCTCTCTCTCGGAATCACGTGTACCGCGAAACTACACATGTCGCCTCCGTCTCTTAAACGGAGCAGTTGAGTCATGTTGGTCCCGTCGGGAAAACAAGATAATTTCACTCATTCTTACAAAGCGCATAACACTTCATGAGCATGAGTAAAAGCACAGAAAATCTCTTCCAATCCCCTAATTCAGCACTAATTACTCAACCGCCCTTTAAGATAGAAGTAAACTCAGACACTGAGCAGTACCAGTAGCTAAATGTCTTGCAGATGGGCAGAATAGATGTATAAATTTATAGAAAACCATGAATAAAAGGCACCTTACCCTTTTCCTTCCAACCACCGCCTAGTTCGAAAAAAAACCCTTCCGTCTAAATTTCCCGGAGTGAGTTGGAGAGAGTGCGACGTTAATTGAGAAAGCCGTCGAGTTCCATCTGCCCCGTCCATCCCACGACACCTTCATTCCTTCCGACCCTTTAAAACCAAAACCCTTGTTCCCTCGTCTCTCCTTCCATCCTCGGCCAGCCCTCCGTCAGCCTCGATAACATCGCTCTTTCGCTCAATCTCATTCTTTTCCACCTAGGCTCGTACCCACCTAGGCTCGTACCCACAAACTTTCCATTCAACCCCAGACCCGCGCCTATTTTTGAGTTAGTTCGAGCGAAATATCTCTAGGAACACATGAAATTGAATTAATTCCGCCTCACTGTAATTAATAAGATTCTAATGAAACCAAAATATTAACCACTTATTGCACTTCTTTCGACATGTTTACCAAAAAATAGAAGTCGGTTTCCAAAGGAATCAGTACTGCTACGCATGCCAGAGAGACATTATTAACATAAATTAGCAAATCCTGACGCACAGGTCACGTCAAAGTATTATGTCAAAGTATTAAACGCTATGCAGATTGTATGTTTTCTCAACTATTTAAAAACATAAAATTTATAACACACCCTAATATTGTAAAATATCGGCTGTGAATATATGTTGAGCGTTCATCGTGATAAAAAGTCAATTTTTAAGCCTCAAATATCTTTAAGTATTTAAAACTGATGATGTCACGCTTAACATCGTGGAAATAATGGATATCCATGTCGAGAAAGCCCAACTTTGTAATTTCGACAAACTTTATTTCGCTGGCATGACGCGCGTTTCACCACATATTGTGGTATGACACGTGACTACGTCACAGTGTGGAGCAACGCGCGCCAGCGAAATCAAGTCTGTGGAAATTACAAAGTTGGTTTTCTCAGCATGTTTAATTATTTAGTTCAATACTGAGAAGTTTAGTCGTAAAAACAAAAAGTTTGCTCACAACTGCATATATTTCAAAATAAAATTCGAATATGGCCTTTATTATAACTAGAGAAAAATCTCGCTCAAACCACATTAAGAGGAAACCACAAACGTGACTTGCACATTTTCTAGCACGGCAGTTGAACGAACTATTTTTAAAGAAGAAAATGAGCACTTTAGATACAATACTCAGCCTAATGGATAGGACGTTAAACTGTGTCACCTTGACACCTTTCATAGAGATCAGGCAAATGCCAAATCCGTGTTTCTCACGTTTCTCCCTACCTTTTTTCCATACCACGGTACTCATCCTTCACGATACAAAAATCCTCACATGTCTGTCGTCCCCCAAATATTTGGATTTAAATCATCTACATCTACATATCAATAAAAGCCAATGTCCGAAGGCGGATGAGGGGCGATGCCAATGATGGCGAACACGGCTGAACCAATTTAGTTGGTTTAGGTGTAATTTTTTCACATAGGATCACATATATATGAAAAAATTCCTGAATTTACATATTCGACCCAAATGAATTGTAAATTGAGAAATATACACACTTCAAATCAAAAGTCTCAGGTTAAATTTGCATAGAAACCACGTCACCACCGTCAACAACACTGCACTTTAGCACAGATGTTTATATTTTGTCAATATTAGTAACGAACCCCATATATTACACAACTAACAGTGAAATTACCTACACAAAACGAATTTAAAAAATCTATAAGATTCAAATGATAAGGTATTTTTCCCGTCATTTTTTAAGGTTCATCAGCTAGCGTATATATATATGCTCCTTAGGCTAATTTTTGTCCTTTCGTTATATAACGAAGTTAGAAAAAAAGATGCGGATATAGATTAATTTTAGAATAAGCACCAGTCGTCATAGGAAACATTTTTACAATAAGTCTCAACTTTTCAACGAAAAGTAAGGTTATGTGATGGTTTTTTATCCACATCGGAAGAACATACGTTGATTGGGATTTTATTTCCTACTACAGATGAAGTAAAAGCTAAAAAGTAAGTGCTCACAGTCGTTTCGTCGAAGAGATCCCATTAAAATTGGAATACGAGGGCAAGAGTTGTAAAAAAATAACCTCTTCTGATCTCCTGAAAGGCAACTCGTTTACGCGTGCTTATGTCAGAGTTATATTTATTTCCCCTACGTCCATTCAACGTATAGTATCCCTTCGGTCGGCAGTAAAACTTTTGATGGGGGTTAAAACTTAACGACTTTCACCGAAAGATGAAAGAGGTATGGCAGAACCGAAGGCGAAGATGCAACTAATTTCAGGCCGATCACCTTCCACCAAGGGCCGTTATTTTTTAATAACCGATATGATAACGGTTTCTATGAGAAGAACCAGCTTAAAGTATTTATCTCGCTAAAAACCACGACAAAATCCTTATCTTTGTTTTACAAGGAAAATGGAACCGAAATCAATATAACATAGAACAAAATAAATGGCAAAAAATCCACGACAAAGAAAGATTACTGGGATTATAGGTGACTACTGTTTGAAAACATCTAGGCATATAATTATGCATCTTTGTACACACGCTCTTCTATGAGTCCTCTGTATGATTAAATTCTATATTACATGCTTAATTTTTTTTAATTAAACTTGATTTTATGGGCATCATAATTTTTGGGCATCCTACCATCTGAGTGAAATGTTTTTTTTATTTGACAGATTGGACAGACAGAACGTATATTCTAATTTTCGGGGTAATTTTTACCAATCATAATGCATTGCATGAGGAAATTGCAATAGGTAAAGCTATTGAACGAAGCATGTGATAGGAGGCCACCAGATATCGAGGGAATAACGTTAGGTTGCGGATGAATAATATAAAGCAAAGGGACGAATGTGATAAATGAGATGAAGAGGGATAGGGTTTCTCCTGACCTGGCAAGAGGAAAGAGGTGACGTAGGAGTTCTTTGAAGAAGGGAAAACAGCGTTGTAATAATCAAAGTCTACCTTTTACCGACAGAAAACCTATAAAAATATTACAAGGGGAATTAATGAGAGATCAAACGATCTCTCATCCATCTTAATCACCCAACTGAGAAATGAGAAATTGAGATGGATAGAAATTTTCCTAGTTTTCCACAAAAAGGATGTTGCACGTAACCTTTTAATCAACAAACACTGTGGGGCATTTACCTTCATATTTAATTATTTTGCGAGAAGATATTTTGAAGTCAAAAAGTACAATCATCTCTTACTCAGAAAGTAATGCATTTATATGGTATTGAAGCTTATATGAGAGCTACAGCAAAGCAAAGAAGGTTGGAAGCAATATGGTAATGCAGTGTAATAAAAAAATGAAATGATCAAATGGATGGAGAAAATCACTACTAAGGAAGTTCTGGAACGAGTCGAAGAAGAGAAGTGCACGGAAAAGTTTGCTTAGCAGAAAAAACTTGTTGGACATATTTTGAGACACAATCACCTGTTAAAACAGTGCTTGTAGGATAAATAAATGGGAATAATTAACGAGGTAGACGAAGGGTGCAGTGCATGAGACAAATTATAAGGGTTGTTAAAATGAAGAAATAGGAGGGATTACAGCCGATGGACAGTGGAAAGGAGAGCTGCAACAAGCCAAACTTCAGATTGATGATTGTGAAACAAACTCAAGAGCTCCATAAAAGAGCCACGAAGTACGATGTGTAAATCTTATAAAACGTATGGAGCCATTTAAAATAAAATGCGTTTTCGTCACTACAATTAGACTATGCCAGCGCAATAAATTCGGTTTCTCTATCCAAAAGAATAACAGGAAAATGGAAAGAAGTATAATTGAGAAATCAAACACTTCTTTGAGATTCCTTTCTTTGAGATTTCTTTCTCTCTCTCTCGGCATTTTACGCTGCCGGTGAACAATAATTTCGTATAACCGTAATCCACCGACCTGGACCTCTTTCAGCTCTAAAAAGCCGAAAATATTTTCCAATGCCGACGTTGAAAAAAGATCCCTTGTCAACATTGACTGTGGCGAGACCACACCCATGCATATATTAAGCTTAGGAAAAAAAATTCCGACCCTTTACGGTCCGGGAATTTACGAGTGGAATGTTATGGGGTGATCATTGCGCATTAAGCCATTAAGTTTAAAGGAAAAAAAAACACTCCGCTAAACGATGGAGCATTTTTCACAAGCCACGATAGTCCGGAATGCTCATTAATGAAGCCCCAACTGAAATTCCAATGGCTTTATTCCCGAAAGGAAATGAAGAGTAAAAGCGAAAAAAAATATGGTTAAATGTTGTTAATTTTCCAATATTTCAGTATTGTAAAGAAAATATTAAACAGTAGAAGCTATATTTGTCTAGTTCGTTGGTTTTTTGGAGAGGCAACCGGCAACTGATGTATCATCGCTTTTGAGGATAGACAAATAGGAGAGCCCGACGTCTGACAAAGACTTTACACTACGAATGGACGGCCTTGGTGGCGGCGGGGTAAAGTCCTCGACTGTTAATCCGAGGGTCGCGGGTTCGAATTCCGCCTGGGTTGGTTTTTCCCATGCCTAGGGCATGGATGTTTCTAGCAAATAATTTCAAATGTTAACGATCTTCTTGTGTAAATAAAACTCCCTCTCCCTTTGAAATTATTTCCCTTCACCACTCCCTCCCTCCTCTTTCCTAATCTCCCTCACCCACATTCTCTTGTACATATACCTTGATTTCCAAATTTATGTACCAGATGATGATGCAGTGCATCGAAACCTGGGTCGATTCAAAATTTTTATCTGTGGAAAATTGCATCGTCTTAGTTCTTACTATGGATGTTTCTGTCAAGTTCTGGTGGTTCACCTCCTGAGAAACCTGATGACAAGCCAATGGCTTATCGGGGCTTACAGGGGCATACAGGAGATTCTGGTGGTCCTGAATCGTTCGAGAGCAAACAAAATAGTGCCAAGGGAACTACAGTCAAACGTCCAATCAGACGGATGGAGTGTTGCATTTGAAACGCTCTCCACGAGACGCTTAATTATCGGCCTCACACTCAAAAATTTCCGCCACTGTCGAGAATCAAACTAGGACCCTCTGAATTGAAAGCCAGTATCCTAACCACCACACCAGTTCAATTCCATAGAGTCCTCTATTTTTTTCCCCTGAAAAAATGGTAAACTATCGATAACTAAGCATGCATTGTTCGAATTCTATTTTTTGAAGCGAAACAAATTGAAGTACATCCTTAATTTACATACTATACCTTTATATACATACTATCATTTTCTTCTCATCATTATCTCAGAACTGGAGAAATTGACGATATTATCAACTAATGTTTACAGTAATTGGTAGGAATCTAACATTTATTTGTCCAGATGAGTGGAACGATGGAGGCATAGAAAATAACGCACATTACGAAAACGAATAAGGATATTTTACAAGACAAATGAATATTCTTTATGACCACCTTGGGTGAAACTATGAACAGGACACGGTGGAATCCTAAGATCCACCTGAACGACAATCCAGTTCATCTATCTTTCGATGATGAGGCAAAGCTTTTTGACCATAAACAACTTGGGCAGAACATGGTAACTTAGAAGTCCGGATTATAGTGTTTGAAGCGAGACAAATTGAAGTTCACCCAGAACACCCATACTATCATTTACTTGACATCAATTACATTGATCTGGCGTAGTTAGCCACATCGTCTAGTTATATTTCTAGTAATTATCAAGTCGTTCCATTTGTTAGCGGAGGAAATCATCTCCTATTGTTCTTATATTTGTCAAGATTAGTGGAACTTGGCTGGTATAAAAAAATAACACACCCTGCGAAAACGAATAAGGATAATGTTACGAGCGAAATATCCACCTTGGATAAAACAATGAACAGGACGCGATGGATTGCCTGGCTCCACCTGAATGCTAAACCGATTCATCAATCTCTCGATGAGAGGTGAAGCTTTCAAAGAGGATTATCATAACCAGATTGTCGAGGAACCGCAAAATGATGGCAAATGATTTCCTCGGCTTACGTATAAAACGAACGACTGGGCCAATATTCATAATTAATCGGCGTACGGTAGAAGCAGGGCTGTGGGGACTGAATTACGACAGTAAGGAAATGGAGGCAAAGGTCCGATTACGGCGGACTGGGCTGGGATGTAAGAAAATTGCGGCGGTAAGAAAATCCTAATTGGTTTTATGATAATGGGAAAGGTAGATGTGATGGTGGAAATGGAGAGAAACGGGAGATAAAATGAGGAAACGAGGACAAAACTCAGAAAATGAGCTAGATAGTAAAAGGATTATCGCTTCAAAATCTTTCCGGATTTCTTCCTGATTGAGTGGATAGCAAAATTATGCAAAAGGTGCCATCAAGTGAAGGAAATTTACGTCAAGATATCGATAAAACACTCTTAGAGAACTTGCGGTAATTTATCCACTAACGAGCGATAATAATATGGTAAATATAAACATTTTATACAAACCACATAAACAAACAACTAAATCAAACCTAAAACTTGCCGGCCTCGGTGGCGGAGGGGTAGCGTCCTCGCCTCATGCTAACCCGAAGGTCCGAATCCCGCCTGGGGAGGATTTTTCACCTCCCGGGTCACGGTTGTCTGTGCTTGTCCATAGTTGTTAAGTTACAATGCCTGATGTAAAAGGCCCTTGAAGCTGTTTTCAGGATGATTATAAATAAATAAACAACTGTATCCCTAAAACATTTTAATCTTCTAAAATCCATACTTTGTTTTACGATGACGGCAAAGGTGAGAGATCTAAAACACTTGAGTCTTTCATGCAAAAGTCAATAGACAATGCACCCAAATTAAGTCATAGTTGCATGAACGAATGAATAGCTACTGAAAGGAGCATCATATAGTGGCTGTACATTATGTATTTCTTAAACGATATCGGAGAAAAAATACGCATGACACGTAGCAATAACCCAACTATGACAACCAGTAGCAACAAAAACCCTCAACTCATAAAAGTAAATAACGCTTATGATTACCTAATTACTCATCATGAGAATTGCCTAAGCGATTATCAGTCTGTCACAGTATAGGACAGCATGAATACGCAAAAATAACAGCCAGGAACCTAGACACGCAGGATAGTGAGCGTCACAAGGAATTCTTTGAGCATATCACGGCAACAACCTCGATAGAACACAGGGTCACTAACTGAAATGGCGAATCTCTAACTCCTCTGCTAAAACTAAAATCAATGATCATGAAATAAATGACTCAATGAAAAAAAGAATTTTTGCCTTTCAAGCATTAAAAAAACTTTCAGGGTTGACCGCTTCCTTTTAAAACTTTTCCTCATAAATTTTTCGCATTACCCAAGGCAATTTGCCGGAGAGAAAAACCACACAAGCAATTAGTGTTTTTTATAATAAAATAGGAGCGTGGTGGCCTAGTGGGTAGAGCGCTTGGTTACTGATCGAAAGGTCCCGGGTTCAAATCCGGGTGAAGCCTTTGAACGCCCCCTAACAAAAATCCTCGGAATGTGAGGTGGCCCAGGGAAAGGAACTGGCCCCCCTACCCTGAATGTGTGAAATTCACACGCCTGTGGCTTATTCCGGGTTGAGCTCTACCATCAACTATCCAAACCAACCTTCGGGTTGAATCACTGAGTGAGTGAGTTATAATAAAATAGTTCAAAAAGTTCAAATAGGATAAGCTGCCTAACCTATGCTTGACCATCACAAAACTAAAATAAATCCAAAAGAATGTGCATGACCGATTGATGGCTAACTTATGGAAAAAAGATCATTAAATATCCTATGTATTATAATAAAACATTACATAGTATTGTGTACATGATCTGAGGAAAGAGGACTAGAATAAGCTATAGGCGTTTGAACTGTAGATGGAGTAAGACAACAGTCGGAAAGGAAGACGAACGAGGAAGAGCTCGGCATGGTGGTTGAAGAGAGGAAGCTTCCGGAGGAGATTAGGTGGAGGCAGAGTAGGTAGTTGGAACTGGTAATGAGGGGCGAAGAAGGGATGCTGAAGGCAGAGATAGAGTACTGTATATAGAAAAAGGGATGGTGATGGATTAGCGGAAGAATGAGAAAAGGATTTGTAGATGATACGATGAGCGATAGGACTTATGGTCACCTGAGAAATGAAATCACATAAGGAGATAAGAGTCTGCAGCTGTAAAAGATTAGAAGACATTTTTTCATCGTAAATACCTTATTCGGTAGATCACTCTAGATGATAATAAAAATTATGCCACATGTTAGCTTCGTTCACCGCATACGCACCATTCAATACTATAGCTACACTGACTGAAATACTCATCTACTACATATTGTACAAAATGTGATTGATGCAGGATTTTAAAATTGTAACCTTTCAGTGACATATTACAAAGCACTGTAGTCAAACATTGAAGCAATTTAAGCGAATATTTCTTTAATTATTTTCTTCTGCCACTGTTCTCCAACAAGCTACACACAACAAGCGTAAATCAACATAAGGAAATCGATGCTCTTACCAAGAAGTAGCCACCAATAGCCAATTGAAGTAGCAGTCCTTGTAATGGCATGTTAAGCAGATATTTACCTGAAATAAGAAAAATTAAGATAAAAACTACAGATAGAAGATGAGAAAGGATAGGGCAATATCAGCCAAATGTATGTATTTACAGTTTTTTGGAACATTTGAATACCTTAATGACAAGTACATTATAAGAAGATTAACCTTGTATATATGTAAGTATATGTATGTAACCTTGTATGTATATATGTATAAGAAGAGCAAAATTAACTTGTTCTTGTGTAACTTTGTGGTGTATAATTGTAATTTTTAAATAATTTAACTTTTTTATTATAAGAAGATAATTAGACCGATCAATGTAAAGGCATTTTTAAACACTTTCAGAGGCTGATTCTTTGTTTGAAATAAAGAAATATTTGAAGTTGATTTGCGTTTCGCGCGATATTTTCATCTTTGTCATTTATCTACTCTTCTTTAGACTATACTGCAAATGCAGCTGTCTGAATTTTCTCTTCGTAACATTGAAAAACACAAGTTTTTCAGGTTTTATAAACTGAAACACGTCAACAGCTCAATTTTTATAGGCACTGATGTTAAGCCATCTAGTATATCGGAGAGCGTTTCGAATTTTAGATGAAGTCATTCTGCCATCGACTAGCAAAATAAAGCTATAGTAAAGCCATAAACTCATCAAAGGCCTTTGATGCCTGTACCAGATCAAGGTTCAACGAATTCTGTCCAGCAGTTATTTTTAGAGCGATGGGACAATGTACAAAATAATTTAAAAGGGATTTGTAGAGAGAAAAGCGGAAGATAGAACAGGAAGAATGACCATCAACAGCAGTCATCAATCCAAAGATTAGTTTGCTTCAGCTCTTCACTCTGTGATCTATTCATGCAAACCGCTTTACTCGTAAAATGGGGTGAACTCAGACTGGAATGGACTTTATTTTTCAAATATTCCGACCTTGGTCTTCCTCAGTCATTCATCCTATTATTTCCTCCTTCCATCATTGATTTTCGAGAGATTGTCTCAACATGTGTTTTTAGGTCAAGTCACTTGCTTATCAGGAATTTTAATTGAAATTCTTTTTCACCCAAACTCTTAGTATTGCTTCGTTGATGATTCCCTTCATCCATTTGATCTGCATACGATGAGGATGGTAGCAAAATAATGAACGAGGAAACCCAACTTTCGGGGCGAGCATGTAAGCACACGTGCATTACGGAAAGGCAATTCAAGAGTCGGTCCACTTAGTTAACGAATTCCTGCAATGACCCACATGTACGGAGAGCAGCGGGTGGACGAAGGATGCCGTGCAAAGTCGGTGAGGTCACTCCGAGTAGATTACACCTTCGAAATATATCTCACCCAACGCCAAAACCACTGACCATGATTACACAGGAGTGGAGGAGGAATAAAAAGAAAGTAAAATAGTGAGAGGAAGAGAGAGGGGCAAAGAGAGATAAGGGATTAAGAGGAATGAAGTAAAAGAAAAAAGATAAGGAGGCTAGTGGTGAGGTCATCTTCATTACCCCAAAAGTTTGTACGCGGCATCCCCCCCTCCAAAGATATTCACGGGGACCCGCGTTCTAATGTACGCGAGGGTGCAGGAGGGGTGGTGGGTGGGTCAGACCTGCGGGTCGCGACCCTCATCTTTTCTCTTTTCGCAATTTTTTTAAAACTTTTTCTCTCGCACGAGTCCACCACTTCCTTTTTCTCTCTCTCTCTCTGCACCTATTCCGGGCCATCGTCCTTTTGATCCCGCTTGGAACGGAGGTGACGATCCGGAAACGCTTTAAACGACCGTCGTTATTAAAGCGAGAGCGTCGAAAGGACGAGGCATGCGAAGAATGTCTCGTAAATTCAAGAATGTCCCACACAAATCAAGTACAGGCAGAGTGAAGTGACCGATACATTTACTTCCTTTGAAGGTAAGCATTGGCCGAGGATGATTATATTACTATTATTGTTGGGGTAATCTACCGGCTAAGTAGGTTCAAATGGAGCAGGAATCCCATTCTTAAATTCCGAACTCATTCGATGGCCTGCAGCAGAAGAAGGAATAGTATGTGAATATTAGACGACAATACGAGCGGAAAAGGGTAATGCAAAACTCAAAAGAGATTAGTAAAATCTTCTCGGGTTTGTCACCGGGTAAGGTTTTTAAAGGCCAACGTTTCGACGAGTGACTCCCTCATCGACATCAGGGCTGAGACTGATTGACGAGTTGGTCCATTCCGGGGTTTTTATAGCTGGCCAAGGGTGGTTGAAAACCCATTGTTGACCGGCTCGTTCAAGGCGGTTTGAATTTGAATTGTAACCGCGACCGTTTAATTTTATTGAGTAGCGGTCTCCATATTTGGCTGATTTACTGCCCAGAGTCTCCATTTTACTTCTTCTCCTCCAAACTTATCTTAAAAGCCTTACCCGGTGGCTAACCCGAGAAGATTTTTACTAACATTATTCGCCGGGAAAGCCTAAGATCTATTATCAAAAGAGATTGATTGTTATTTTTACCAGCTGCCCGAGCCGTCAAAAATGACAACATTTTCTTTTGTTTTCAATACTATGCAATAAGATTTTTTATTTGTTAGCATTGTAAACTTTCGTAGACATTCTTAGGGTACTTAAGTGCTCGATATAAATATTTTTACATCCCCAAAATGTAGACTTCGAATTTGGCCATACACAGTTGGTAAGTGATATGACTCAGAGTATATTGGCATACACTGAATCAAGACTTCAACAACTAGCTTAATATTTCATTTAAATTTACTTTTCAATTGCTCTTTTCCTGGATTAATATTGTTTCTATTCTGCAACCAAATAAAAAATTAACTTTACTAGTATTTCTTACGTAAATTACCGACTTAGGATGACTAAATGTATTTATATAAATTAGACATTTATAATTATAACAGATACATTAGGGTGGTCTACCGATTTAGTTGGGTTTACGTAAATGGAATAGAATAAAACTATTCTCTAAACTATTCAAGATAATTCAGAATTATAGTAGCAAAATTTCCGGAAATTAAAAAAAAATTAAGAAATTACTCCCGTAAAGCCTCCGATGCGTGAAACACGAGAACGTATCGGAGAAAACGAGAGCGGTTGGCAGATATGGTGGCACCACCACCCACTCGTGGAAGCATAAACAAAGGGAGCGCAGGATGGCCACGGCTTTTAAATCCTTCCGGGCGTCCGCAGACCAACCAGAGAGTAACCAGCGTGAGCCTTTACATTAGAGTTTATTTTTCTAAGGGCGTGGGGGAAATGGCTTAGCTCCTCCCAACATGTGTGTGGGTATACATCCACGCCAGCAATCTCAAATGCACTTTAATTACTGTATGGGGGGGGGGGCGCTGAGGGAGGGCGATGGATGGCAGTGGGTGTGTGCGAGGTGGGGAGGCACGATTCCCTCCGAAACGAACGACGACGCTTGCAAAAAACTCTCCTTCCTCTGCCGGGCACACATGGTCCATTACATTTTCACGGCGTCGCGAAGAAGGTATTCTGCGGTCGTGCGTCCGAGCGTCAAGATGGCAACTGAACGGCCATCCACTTCTACTTTTAAATACCCGCGTTGAGATGGAATGCAAGAGTAGAAGCCGCCATATTTATAACCTTCTACATGCATCGATGGAGACCTTGGGCAAGAATGTAAAGAAAAGACTGGCGAAGAGTTTAATACGGATTGCAGCGTTGTATATCAGTTACATTTTCACAAGACATAAATACTTATGTACCCCTAATTACAATATACACATCATCTTAGCTCCTGAAAAAATAGCAGAGAAACTAGTCCGGAAATCATTATTAAATTAAAGTTTTACAAACTTTAACATTTAACTTTAAAAAGGACATGTTGAGATTAAACTATCACATGATGAAATCCTGAGAGGAAGCAATAAAATTCCAGACATAAGGCTAAACTGGCAAAAAGTGCACGTGTTACCTCACAAATGGAAGCCAGTTGTATTTGTATCCAGCCAATTACATTCAAGCAGCTCCTGATATTTCACGCCAAGAGACATATAGCAGTAACCCATCACGTGCCTTACATCTCCAGCCACTCTGAAGTGCAAGCAATATTAGATTTTGAGGAGCATCTAGGGCACGATACGATACTGAATTTCTTAGATAGTGATCACAGGAGAAAACTTCTGTTTCAAGTACGAGAAGACAATGGGGAAAACGAGATGAGATGACAAGAATAGAATACTCTACAAGATAGAGAGAGTAACCTTACCCCAACTGACGTCTCCGCCGAAAATTAAAAACGAAATGATGCCCCAAACTCCGGAAGTAATAAAACAGACGAGATAAGATATAAAGGAACAGAACGGGTGAAATCCTTTGAACCGGCCCGCGAGCCCTAAAGGACCCTCAAGGCAGAAGTGGGAGGAAGCTAAATTCTTCTCGAATCGTGGTAGCTTCTTCCTCAGAAATAAAAATAGGTAACTTACTGTGTCAAATAAATTTTATTTTTCACGACCAATTTTTGGTTGTTGCACAAGGTCATCAGGTGAGTGCAACAATGAAACCTAGGCCACGAAAAGTTAAATTTATATGGATATTCTCACAGGTTATTTATTTCATAATGAAAGAGTTCTACAAAGTTACGCCCGAAACGATTAAGTTCTTTCCATAGATAGCAACGTTCATTCCTCGAGAATAGAGGTGTGTCTGAAAGTAATTATTACCAAAGAAATTAATAAAAATAAAAAGGAAATCTATGGCCAGTTTTGACTATGATTCCTCATAAAACTTAACAATTTTTCCAATATTCACACTCTTTCGAATTCTTCTTACCTTCTGTTACACTTCAAACTGTCCAAAACCTTATCCTTTCCCTCCTTCCCTCTCGTTACTCATTATTTCTCCCTCAATCACCCCCTAGAACTAGTCATCACCCCTCAATACGCTCTTCAGCCAGTTGTGCAACCCCTCTCTAATTTCTCCTAGCAGCTTCCTTTTTTGCCACTTCATATTTTTTTGTCGCTTCCTAGTAAGATTTTCTCTCCAACCAGCTTCCATCTTTTTCCACACATGAAATCACTAATTTCCATATTGGGGAACGTAGATGCATTTTCATCCGTCCGATTGAACTGCCGAATCACATGCCATTGATGGCAGGTGACATCAGTGAGAGACAAAGTACCAAACTCTTTCAGCCGTTTCAAATTATTACTACTATGAAAGGTGACCGGTTCAAGTCGATTTAGATGGAAGTATGAATGCCTATACTAATGTCTCACAGCAACATGCCCTAGAATCCATGCACAATTTCATACTTCAGTTCGGCATACGCCCAATCCCTCTTCATCCCACAGATAAAACCAATAGTCTTTCTTCCTCTCCAACATCCTCCCCTCACTAGCGGCCTTCAGTATACTTCCACCCTCTTTACCTCTTCCAACCTCCTCATCTGCCTCCGCCTTTATCTCCTCCAGCAATCTCCTGTACTCACACACCATAGCGTGTACATCCTCGCTCATCTTCTTTTCCATCCATCACACAATATCTCAATTCTACTCCACATCAACATCTCAAACCCCTACGGCCTATTATCACCCTCCTCCCTGAGAGCCCACATCACTGCGACAAACAACTCTGCGCCTTATATTAAACTGTTCGGCAGTCTTCCACTCCAAATTGCAAATAATGTTTGACTTTCGAGGAGTATCTGAGGATTCGAAAACTCTTCCCTGCCAAGCAAAAAGAAGTTAATTGGAAGCACGAGGCAAGATGGCAAGAATGGAATACTCTTCACTCTGGTGAGTTACTTTTATTTTTCCAGGCGCCTCCGCTGGGAACAAAATAAAACCAAGAGAGTTCTCCAAACTTCCAGAAGCAATATAACAGATAGAGAGAGAGGTACAAAGAAACGGGATTCCCCGCGTTGTCCACGGTCACAAGGAACCCGAGAAAACGAGACAGGAGAGGGGAGGGCACGAAACTTTAACGCAAATCATCATATAGCAGCTTTTTCCTCGTTAGCGACCTAAATTCTTCGGGCGCCTGAGTGTAAGGGGCGAGACAGGAGCACTTCATCCGAAGGCGATGCGATTAATGGGACCATTCGACGGCGTGGGGTGAAAGAAGAAGAGCAGTGCACGGAGGAAATTTCTAAGTCAGCGTCAGCAAGAAAAGAAGAAAGATCTGCCGTCTGGGGTTGGATTCGGAGGGGAAAGTACGGGGTTGTGGGGGGGGGGGGGGGGGGAGAGCTGAGATGTGTGTGAAGCTAGAGGGAGAGCTGAGATGTTGGGAATTCGGGTGGGAAGGGGATTGGAGTTGAGTCGGGGAAAAAAGGGTGTGGAGTTAGCAAAAGAGGGCAGAGAGTCGCAAATGAAATCCTTATAAGAAGTCCTTTTTAATTACGAACTTCCGCGGAGAAGAACACTTAAAAAGGGGAAGAAAGAGCTAAAAGAGTCGTTTTCTCCTTCGAGGAGTTTCCCTTCTCTTCTGACTGCAACGCCCCCAACCCATCCACTTCAAAACTACGAGAGCTACGCCAACTCCATCTCACTTCGGGGGAGCGAGGTAAAGGGTGAGCCATGCAACCCCACTGGCGCTACTACGGAATGCGACGCTTGGACTCGGGGCGCAGTATCCGACACCGAGGGCAGCCAACGGTTGGAAAATATTTAAGAGTGTCTCCCCCTGTAGGGTTAACCCCAGGGGGTCTGCGAGTGATTCTGGAAATGAAATAAATGTAACAGAGTGAGGAAAGAGTCCCGGACACAATTTTTTTCCTTCGAGTCGGACGACGGACACAAGATAACGAATTCCTTAGTCAAAATGACATGTTTTTTGTAAGAAATATTTCCTTCGAAATAGTTTCCAAACGTTAAAACAGCCTTATTTTTTACCAATTTTTCCTAAATTTAGATTTTCCAGCACATCACATCCGCAATCATAAAAAATCCTATCATTTAATTTAACTATCAAATTAAATAAGATATTAAATGAAGACAAAAAATGATGGCGCAGGGCAATATTAAAGTAAAAAAATACAAAAATGACCAAAAGTGGAATCGATTGGTTACGCATATAATAAGCCAAAAATGGGAGGTAATAGTCGAAGAGTGACCCAGGTGGAGGACGGCGAGTCTTTTATGTATAAAGACACAAAGAAATGTAAAAAAATAACATTAAATGTAACGTTACTGGACAAATTGCACGCGTTGGCGATTTTAGGAGGATCATTTGTAAAAAAACATGCTTCACGTGCACTACAACTTTGCGCACTTTCTTCTTAAAATAATCTTTGATTACACAAAACAAAACATTTGCCTCGAATAACTCGTAATCATTGTAGTGAATGCATTTTGCCACCAATAAGTCGCCCCCAATCAGCTCCCAAGATCTTTAGAGAGAACGAGACGCGAATGTTTTTGCACCATTCGCAAACATTTGCAAATTGAATGCTCTGATAGACTGAACACCCATTAACGTGTTATTTCAACTATACGACATGCTCTGTAACTAATTTTGATCAATTATTTAGTGCAAATATTTCACGGATAAAAAAACTAGAAAAAGAATGTGTTTGAAATGTATTTAATTTCATGATTAGGAGGGTTTAAGAAAACCAACAAGGAGAAATGAAATTATTGACTCGGGCGAACCACAAACTAATCACCGCGATGAAGAGTAGATTAAAGTTATCAACTAGCGGACATTTGAAACTTGACTTTACACGAATTTAAGGCGAAAAAATGCGGAACACGAAATAAATACCTTTGGTTTTCCTATCCACTCTGAATTTCGAAACGAAAACATGGAATGCGAGCTCCTTTACAAGTTAAACGCCCACTGCGCATTAATGCGAGAAAAAGTGCTACGCTCTTTAGAACAAACGAGAGGCTGGAAGCGAGTGAAGGTATAATTCTGCAGTGAATAGGGGAATCCTTAAAAAATAAATAAATAAACATGAACGCATAACAAGCGGGAACGGCTTTTCGTGCTGACGACGTCGCGGGCGATCACACAAACGAGAAAGGGAGACATCCGTGGAAACTGAAATGCATTCGACCAGAAACAAAATGCTTCGCCGAGATAGATGGCGAGAGGTGGCCTAGCCGAGTGATTTAAGGACGTCGCGCAGCTCAGCGAGGTGAATTTGAAATTTCCAGCACCCCGTCATTCCGCCGGGTAAAGTGAAGCGCGCAGGACTTTAATCCTAAGGTTCCACCAGCGACGCATAAATCGCAGAGCGCAATTATCCCCGTTATAGAAGAGCAGAGTTTAAAGAGAGATTAAATTAGGCGGGGATCGTACATTAAAGGTCAAGGCTCCAACTTCGCCGAGGCATCGCAAAGGCATCAGAGAGTGTTCAAAAGTGCTCAAAAGAACAGCACCCGTTTGCTTGTGAAGCGAATAACATATTACGAAAGATTCTATCGATTTTAAGTCTGAAAGCTAATGCACCGGCACTTCTTACTGATCCGAGGTAACTATTAAGCTCTAAGTGCGACAGGAGAAAAATAATTCACCTTATCCCGGTCAAGGCGAATGATTTTTCTCCTGTGGAATATCGCACTTATGTGCAATTGCGGGTGACTCCGTAAAGGTTACCACCGTGGCTAGTCTCGGTTTCCTTAAAATTTATTAAGCTCTAGATTATAAAAGTATGGACAACCTCGACCGATGCCGACAACCGAGGCAATTGGGGATTATATGTGGCTTTAAAATATTGTAGTATCAAATAAAACATCACAATAGATAGCACCACACGGCTCTTAACTCACTTAAATGCTTGGCAATAATGTTTTTCCTGCGGAAACATGTTTACTAACTATCTTCCATACGTGCTGGGTAGGTGTCTTTTGGTTGCGTTGTCCGTACTACTACCCAATCTAGAGCTTTAGGTAGCTAGTACTTCGAGCGCCAGTCTGAAGGAGTAGATTTTTTAGACCATACTTGTTGGAGTAACTACACTCCGCGCGGCTGAGGAAATTAAAGACAGGATATGGCTAGGTCCAATTCGGAAAAATACCAGAAACGATAACTCTATAGGGTGTCGCTGATGCAACAATTATCGACTTTATTTTCATTTTAAACTGATCATCGATTTATGATGATCTTGGGCAGCGCCTCGCCGTAAACTGCGCGTTTGTCCGAAAAGTAAAAAGGACGTGGTATGATTTCCAGTTAAATAATGAGAAGTAAACGTGGAAGAGAAGGAATAGTCATTCAATGAGGAGTAGAGAGATATTGAAAATGTGATGGAATAAAGGATGGATTAGTCGAAGGAACTGGTGTTTGCGGAAGAAAGAATGCGTTGATTATTTCGTGTCCTTTCAATTGGTGTAAAAATGAGACGGTTTTAAATTTAGTTCCAGCCAATTTCTAGAAAAATAATTGCTTAAATCCTCCAAAAACGCATCCAAGACTTTAAGTAAAAGCCATCTTTAGCACAAGCGGGATGAGTCCGTCGCGGCTGAAAAATCGTCCCAAAAGAGATTAGCGGCACGCGTGCACACATCACTCGCCATCTCTCGTCTTTCGCTCCGAGAGAGAGACAAAAACCCTCGTCAACGCCAGGAAGCTTTAGTTTTTAGAGGCGGACAAGCGACGAGGTGGAGACTCGATAAAGCACGGAGACAACACGGGCGACAGGGCGAATGATGGAGGGCTCCGGGAACGTGTTGCACATGACACAGAAAAAAGCCCCAGACGAGAGTCCCGATTGCTGTTAGCGAGAAGAGTACTGTAACAAACGAACTGCTCTTTGAAGACGCATTTAGTGGATTTGAATATATTAAATGAAAGGAAAACTTTGTTTTATTCCATTATTATAGTGGATTTGAATATTTTAAAGAAGACTGTTTCGACGAGTCATTTGGGAAACGTTCAAACTAGGGTCCTGTATACATATATAATTCGTTAAATGCACGTTTCATAGTAATTGGGAGTTTATGTGATTAAATAGCATCCATTTTCATGCAGTTAGTTGTTCACCCCTGTACTACTTAACAAATTCTTAATGGGTGACTTAAGTAAAGAATATGTCATAGATACCCCCAAATATTTCAAAATTTACAATCCAAAAATAATTATGAGGATTTATTATGGGTGTGATAACGATAATCAAGGAATTTTCAATTCAATGTGTGTATGAGAAAATACCATTTTAGTATTTAAATAAGAATTAACATAAATAGAATCTTCATTGACTCATCTCAAACAAAACTTGAATAAGGGTAATGCAGAGGCTTTTTCGATGACAAAACAATCGCGGAGGTCTAATGCTGTCCTAGTCTCAGTGGCTTCGAGCAGTTTAAGTTTTGGGAAAACACCAATTGTTATAATTAAATGTACATTCAAGCGACCAAAGCATCGGAAGAAGAATAGCGCTGGAGAAAGAAGCGTTGAGTAATATGAGGATGATCGAGGATGCTCGAGGATCAGCTCGATGACGGGGACCCCGGGCGAGGATATAAAGAGGATAATGCAAGGTTTTATGTGAAGTGTAGCGCTGTATGGGTCAGAAACATGGACTCTCAGAAAAGAAGGCAAAAATAGGCTGAAGACGTTCGAGACGTGGGTGTGGAGGAGGATGGAGAAGGTGCGATGGACGGAAAGGAAGACAAATGAGGAAGTGCGTATGTTAGGTGAGGAAAGGAAACTTCTGGAGGATATTTGGAAGAGGCAGATTATGTGGCTGGAAGAGGTAATGAGGGGCGAAGGGATGATCTGAATGGCGCGAGAGAGAGGAGGATATTGGGTAATGGGGGAAAGGATACGTTTTATGAACGGGATGAAGAAAGGTATGCGTATGGTGAGATGAAGAAAGGTATGCGTATGGTGAGATGAAGAAAGGTATGCGTATGGTGAGATGAAGAAAGAAGGTGCGTAGGTAGATGAGGTATATGCCTGTAAAAATCTAGAGGAGTTTAACTCTTCCATTTAAACGTACCTTAATCGGTAGATTAATCAAAATAATACTAAGAAGACGCAGTTTGCCAAGTGAGCCTCCAGGTAAGTACTTGAGGAAAAGATTTGGGAATACACAGTAGAAACATTTCGATATTACAGTGGAAAAGACTCGATGCTTAAGGCCACGATTTTCGAGTCTCAGAACGAAAGCGATAAAGCGGCGGACAGCGCTCATCTCAGAGGGGTCTGGAGAGAGAGAAAACGAAGATGAAATTAGAGAGAGAGAGGGAATCGAGGGAATTCATTTTTCATTTGTGCCCGAGGAGCATGAAAACGATATCGCAGAGGGACTCCAGGGCGTCAAGGGTCCGGAGACGGAAAATCTCATTAAGTCATTAGCGTCTTCCACCCAACCCCACCCCCTCCCTACCTTTAAAGGCGTTCCTTGGGCTGGGGGCTATAAGAAAAGAGAGAGAAAGAGAGAGAGCGGGGGTGGAGAAAGGGTTCGTAAGTGGTGGATAAGGAGTGCGACCAAGGGGTCCCGAGGGAACGTGGGATGGTGGTGGGGTAAGAAAAGAGCCATTGGAAGGGGAGGACTGTGAGTCAAGCGGAGGATTTCTGCTCGTCTCTCTCAGGACTCTCCTCCCAAGAGCGGTTGGCGTCTCGAGAAACTGCCTCAAAATATCGAGTTTATATAAATTATTATTGTAAACAGAAGTAATTATCCCGGTTCGGGTAGGTTTTCACGGCCCGTTTTTACTTAGATTTTCTAGCTCCAGAAGACCTCAAAGATATTATTAAAAAACAATGCAGAAATTTTCTGGAAGTTGCACCATGGTAACGACTACATTAGGTAGTCTTTCTTCAAAATCTACCTAAAAAAAGATAGAAGACACTTATTCCACAAGTTACCACGATTTAATCACTAATATTATACCGTCAAAGGTATGTTTTTAAAGGAAATATACTATTCTACATATCCATAGAAATAAGCGTCTTTCCTCACCCTATATCCTAAGGTTTCCTCTTCAAAGTAATAATATCACCATCTCCTTTAATTATACCTATACTTCATATCTCCTTTCCTCCCAAAATTTCTTAGAATTTATCTCTAGGTAACAGTCTTCAACATTCCCTCGCAAGTAAACACTTGCTTCCCCTTCTTGCCCTGCCTCCACCTAAACAGTTGCCGTACCTTCGTTACTTCCGCTCCACTTCGGAGTTGAAAAATTAAATTATGATAAACAGAAATAAAAACTCACAGTTTTTATAGAGAAGGTGCTAAATATGCCCGAAAAATGCAGCATAACTTTAACTAAACGGGGAAACATAATTACTTAACATGAGGGTTCAAAGAAGTAGATCAGATCAGGAAAGTAATTTATGTCAGGAAATTCAGGTCTAGACCTAACTATTATTAAAAAAAATATTAGGATAGGTTTATGGATAGTTTCGACTTTGCAATTATATCTTAAGGCTTCTATCTCCTTAGGAGATTTCTCCCTTCATCTCGGCAAAATTCCCACCTCCCTTCATTCCCACATAACAATTACATCATTTTTCTCTAATGACTCCACTTTTCCTACTTTCTAACTACAACGCTATGGGGTGAGTATGGTTCGGGATGGACATTCGACAAGATTGACTACGGACTGGCAACAAAATGGGTCACCAAAAGAGACAACTTCCTAAAATTATTCCCTCTTCCCACACAATCATCATTCCAGTATTCTACCATCTGATTGGTAGGTTCTTGGACAGTCCCCATTCTGTATCCCAACCCTTTAAAAAATGTCTTGCTTTCCCTCCTAAGGATGGCCCGTTATTAGATCCCTCTTCAATTCTTCATATCTTTTAACTCCTCTTATTTCGTCCAGAATTCCTATCCTCCTCCTTCCTCTTCCACGCTTCCCCAGTGTTCTCCCCTCTATCACTCTCTTCAACATGCCCTCTCCTCTCAAAACCTCCTCCATCCATCTCTTCTGACTTCTCCGAACCTCTGCCACCAGCTTCCTCTCCTCTCCGACCATATCCAATACCTCCTCGTTCGTCTTTCTCGCCATCCAACTAACCTTCTCCATCCTTCTCCAAACCCACATCTCAAACGCCTCAAGTCTACATCACCCTTTAAAAAAAGCTTTCTTAAGTGATGATGACTGGGCTGACCTCCATTAAGCTACACTGAGCTGATATGGGCGGCACTAAATCTCAAAATAATTTGGAATATTACCCGCTATCATTTGATAGTTAACATCAGCGATCATTTGATCATCGAAAGATACACATTTCAACAACGACCCATTTTTTTTTCTTCTCACCGACGGATTTCAACAAGTAACGTACTAACGAAGCATGAAACCATAATTACCGAGTTCAAGTAGGTACTGCGCATGCCTACATACTCATCTCCACACCCGTTCTGGGAAGATAAATAAAAGTTTACTGCACAGGAACCACGTCGTTGGAAACTTCCGCGCTGAAAATGCACGCAGATGGAAGGAACCTCGTACTAAGTGCCGGAGCGCCATTCTGAAACGCTGGAAAGCCTGATTGAAATGACTCCGGGCTCCGAGGGCGAGATATTATGGCACCAATTTTGCTGGCAAGAGGCGGACTGAGAAATTTGAATTTCGCTCCTTACTTCATTCCCCTGCCTTGTCAGCTCCTTCCGCATAGCGTCTTGAAAGAGCGAGAGGCGACGAGCTCGTTCTGAGAGATTAGAAGTAACCAGCATTCTCTTACCACGAGACCTCTCCAATGAGAGTATTTTAATTTCATGAGCAGAATCCTCCGGCTCATTTGGTCCTTAATTTGGCCCATATAATCTCCAGAGTTCATTTTTACCATCAGAGGCGATTTGGAGGAAAGGTTTCAGGATATTATATGTGGATAGTAAGCAGGCAAAATCACGAAGCTTGCATTCCTTAATACGTTCATCCAAGGCTATTTTTATCAAACGGTTAATACTCACAACGCAAAGACGATAGCGGGTAGAGTACGAGTAATATCACAAGGTGAAATACGATCGATAAAGAGTAATTTGCGTATAGTACAGAACTTTAATCAGGAATCGTAAATAAATATATAAAGAAAATCTTAACTCAGTGGTCGTATAAAGTATTTTCAGGGAATAGAAAGAAAGACCAAATATAAGCAGTTGTGCCAAGTAATACAGGAAGGCTTTGGAGGAAATTCCCAGGAGGCAGATGAGAAAAGAGGAGAAGATAACGATAAGATGCAACGAGATGCTGAAGGCCATGATCCGGAAAAAATGTTAAGGTAAGCGGGGACGAGGGAGACAAATGGTATCAGATTCAGAAGATGTTTCAGATTTGATAAAAGGAGGTTAGAAAAAACTGGAGCCCAGGAGAGGATTCTTCAAACGCTTCAAAAATAGTGCTAATAAAAATATATATATAAATTTAAACAGGTAGAGGGAATAATAGGTTCAATAAAACGTTTATAACGCTAATGATAGAGCGACTTTTCTCCATACAAACCAACCTTGAACCGTAAAGAAAAACCTTGAAACATAAATTAAACAATAAAGGCTATAAATACTCGTTACTTCACGATTAAATTTGAGAAACCAATCATAATTGTTACGAAGTAAATGGTAATTGGCTTAACGAAACAAGGCTGTCGAGAAGTAATCCTTCGAACGGAGTAAAAACGCGTGGCCACAACCGGCGAAACAACCTCGAGATTATATACAAGCGATTGCCTATGAGAGTGGTCTTAGCGTGTGACACTCGAGTGACGAAAAGGGGATGATAGGAGCTGAATTATTATAGACTGAAGAAGAAGAACGCTCGAAGGGGAAGACATGGATGAATGAACATGATTGGCTGATATCAAAAAATCCAGAGAGAGTATGGAGTCGCGGGCCTTGCATCCATTTGAGCAGTGGAAAAGGAGCCTTAAACGTTCCTTTAGAACAAAATGCATCACTATTGAGACTCTAATCACTCTTATATGCCTTACGCGGCACAAATAGTCTTCGACCATCTTGGTGATATTTCCGCGAACTAGTAACTGACTCTTATACGAAAGCAAAATCGACATTAGAAAAAATATAAGACCGTAAGAGAAGATGTGAGAAATTTTGCATCACATTATTCATTTCGTTTCGAATGCCTCTTTTAAAAATAAATTTGACGCATTGCTTCATAAGAAATGAGCTGCATAAAATGCTATTTTTTTCGCAAACGGAGTTTTTAATTATTTATTTGGCAAAATATTTTTCAAAATCATCTGATATATTAAATATGATAAATTATCTGATAAATCATCTGATAAATCATTTGATAAATCAGATGATTTATCAGATGTTAGATTTACAAAGATATTAAAATATTTTTCTCAAGGAATCACGCAACACAAGATAATTGTAGTAGTTCCAGTCAGTCAATTCCTAAAAAAGCACATTCTTAATACACTGGAAAGCACAGTTTACAGCTTAAGTTCATAGAAACTGCAGGAAAAATGGTTTCAATATAATCTGCGGTTTAACAAAAGTTTTTTTCTTAGTTATGAGAGCTTACAATATATATTATTTTATCGTATTCATAGCTTTTGTGCCAATCAGGATTCAATGGTATTCAGAATAACAATATTTTAAAAAAAACTCAGTAGACTAATAATGCAATACGTGTGAATAAATTCAAGAAGAACTTAAATTTCTTGTCACGCGCGGGAACCCATACCTAGATGATGGCAAATGAGGTATTCTTCACAGGAAAAGAAAGCCTCGGCCTGTCCAATAGCACGAAACTTAAAAGGTTTACCCCAAATATGGAAGACAGCGAGGCATGCACAGAAAAACGAGCATTTGAAATCAGGTATGCAAAAGAAACTAAACTCAACCTAGGAAAGAGTTACAGGAATATGATTTGCATGCAAGACTAGACTAAGAATTCCAAAAAGGAAGCCAAAACAAAGAAAGAAACTATAATTATATAAACTCGGAAACTTCGTGTCCCAGATGTTTTTCCCTCGAATACGGGCGCGGATAAGAAGAAGCGGGATAAAAATTTCGATTTTGAAGGAAAAGCGGACAATAATATGTTCTTTTTTGACCAAAATACGAAAGGAGACGAAGTGGTCCAAACCTCAAGAGCATTTTTAAAGCGTCAGAAAGAAGAGGAAGAAAATAAGAACGTAAAAAATATAACAGAACACACAACACACAGCCACCATTTTTTCTTTTTATTCAGATGCAATAATATCTAAAAGAGAACGCGGCGTTTTTTTCCTGTGAAAAAAATTAAAAAGAAATTTCGCGCGGGATGAGAGAGGAATAAGCGGGAAGGAGGACTGAATAAAAAAAATGAGGAGCGGCGAGCGTAATCGAGTTTGTGTCCCGGATAAAACTCGATTAAGGGACTAAAAATTTCCCGGTGAGCAGAGATGGAAAGATAAAAAGGGTGAGTGAGGAGTTGGGAGGACCCGGCAGAAGACTAGGACGCAGAAGGGATGGTTGGCAAGGGAGAACGGGTGAAGACACAGATTGAGAAGAAGTGAGGAAATAAAAAGGCATTCGAGCTAGGATCTGGTTGAGGGGTGCTGGAGATTTTTTTCTTTCAGAGAGGTGCGAAGACAAAAGAAGGAATTGAAGATATGACGACGCTTTTTAAAGGACAGTGGCCCTTGTCGGTTTCGGGGTCAAAATAATGGTTGCGAAGATAAAAATAAATTACTGAATTTGTCTCCTCATAGGGCAGAGCCTTATAAAGTGAGCAATTAGAGAGGCGACCGACAAAGAATGTGATAAAATATTTTTCATATAATTTCGACTCTCTAGCTCCAGTCTATTGCAAAGGCGCAGATAACGGTTTCATCTGCACTGATGAGCCGTGCACAGATGAAAAGGAAGGACACGGGAAAGATATCACACCTCCAGTTTTCTATCAAAAGGAGCTTCTACCTTTGACATGATATGCTTTTCCTTAAATCTCGAGCCTCAAAATATATTCATTATTTCTTAGATATTCTACAGACTGCGGTGACGTATGAGTAGACATAATAGAATTTCCAAACGCTCCTACCTTTCAACCTCAAGCGTCTATTTTTTCAAAGGACATATTTCGGCTCGGCAAACTTTCATGCTCTCTCACCTCTCAAAATGCTATTATTTTTTCCGCCTCGTTCTAAAAGACAGAGACGGATTCGCAAGACAAAGAAAAGGAGGAGAGAAGGTCGTCGAAGTATATTCCAAGGTAGTAGAAGGTGCATGGATAAGAGAGTTGTTGAGAGATGTGAGATCAGAGAGTTCGGTGAAAGAGGTCTATGGAGGAGTAAAATTGCCTTTTCAGAGGGTAAATGAGAATCGTCATGAGATGGATGAACTATTAAAAGAAAATAGATTCATTTATTACAGTAATCTACCGGTTAGAGGTAGGTTGTGATGAAAGTCAGAGAGCAACCAACGAACTCTTACACGTGCCGTGCCCTTTCTACCTCTAGTATTTCTTTCTTCATCTCAGCATATGTCCTACCTTTCTTCATCCCGTCCATAAAATCGATTCTCTTCCTTCCCCTTCCCCGCTTACCCAACATCCTACCCTCTATAACGGCCTTCAGCAAACCATCGCCCCTCATTACCCCTTCCAGCCACCTACCCTGTCTTCCCCTAATCTCATCCACAAGTTTCCTCTCCTCGCCCACCATGTCAAGCACTTCCTCGTTTGTCTTTCTTTCCGTCCAACGCACCTTCTCCATCCTCCTTCACACCCACATCTCGAAAGCCTTCAGCCTATTTTCGTCTTCCTTTCTCAAGGTCCACGTTTCTGCCCCATACAACACCACACTCCATATCAAGCTCTTCACTAGCCTCTTTTTTACATCCTTACTTAGGGTCCCCGTCATCAGCTCCCTTCTATTATTGAACGCTTCCTTCGCTGAAAATAGATGATAAAAGAGAAATTGATTGGGGTTTTGAAGTAATACAAACCACTAAAACCTATCTGTAACAGTAAAATATAGCATTAATTATCACCCTTTCCTAAATTTCAATAGAACGGCTGGGACTAATTGAAACAAATTTACAGGTTGCTGAATGATTAGTTTACAGTCCCCCAAACACACTTCAATATTCCAGCGTTCGAAGGAGCGTAGTAGCTACCGTTTCATGATTATCATTTAACCGCGCAAGCACGACGATGAACGTTTCTTGCTCTCCGCGTTCCCAACATTCCGCGATAACAAGACCACATGTTCCCAAGAAGGGGCACTAATTCAAATCTCGTTCGTCCAAATTGCTGTCTCTCCTCAGCACTCATGTGTTCCGACTCGTTTCCAAAGCATTTCACGGACTCCGCATTGCTCCGGATGCTTTGTGCGCCGCGCAGTAGACCCTGGTGCACACACATACAAACAAATGAAGCTCCAGCTCCTCGCAAAGACAACGCGACGTACGTGAACCTCGCGCCAGCGCCCTGATTCGGGGGATTCTGAGGCATTGGCGTCGGCTCTCCCACGATAACTCCGATAAAGGAGTCGGCTGGCGAAATCTCAGCGCGCAGACAATTTGCGGAACAAGCGAGGACTTAGCATCCAGCAGAGACGCAGGAACAAGCGAAGATGCTGAGTTTGCTGCACACTGTATATCACCCATAAAGCTGCCACTGGGAAGCAGTTATTAAGACATAGGCCAACTGGAGAGTTATTATTATTTTTAGGAGAATGTGACAAGAGAGACATGAGTTTTTTACTGATTTATGCAGAAAATAAATGCTTGTTATTATTACTATCACGAATTGTTGCCGAGGAAACATTTCTTGAAACATTGGCTTGAAAGTCCATTTCTTTTAGAGTAATATTTATCAATCTACTTTTTTGTTGAAATAACTATCTTCATTTCACACTATAATATCCTTTTTCATTAGTTTTGGTCTTAAAATTGAATCGAATCAGTAGTGTCGGACGATATAAACCATTTAGTAAAGTAATCATGCTGCATATAAAAAGTATCGACTATCCACTGGACATAAGAAGAGAACCAATCTAAATCAACAGTTAAATTAAAGCTCAAATAATTTTTCTGAAGCAAAGCAGTTAATTTCATTGGTAAGTAACCTATGAAGATCTGATTATTTTTCCTTCATCAGAAAAAGTGGACGAATTTTCAATAAAACGAAACGGAATGCTGAACGAGGCAATGGCAAAGGAGAATGTAAGAGGGAAAGAGGTAACAGAGTTCAAAGACAGATAAAATGAAGATCTGAATAGGAAGAGGTATAACATACAGCAGAGGGTGTTCAGTCCAAAAGGATATTCTGAGAATGTTCTCGACAACGTTGAATTATTCTCCAGGCCTTATATACCTTCCAAAGGAATTCCAACATTCCATAAAATATCAGCCTTTACTAATGATTCATTAGAGTAGTCTACCGGTTAGAGGTTGGTTATGACGAAAGTCAGATAATATCCAACAGACTCTTACACGTGTCGTGTCTTATCTACCTCTAGTATTTCTTTCTTTATCTCAGCATAAGTCCTACCTTTCATCATCCCATCCATACATCCTATTCTCTTTCTTTCCATTCCCCGCTTGCCCAACATCCTTCCCTCTATCACGGCCTTAAGCGAACCATCGCCCCTCATTACCCCTTCCAGCCACCTACCCTGCCTTCCCCTAATCTCATCCACAAGTTTCAGTGAAAGGTATTGTTGTCTTGATACAATTCATCTTCAGCGAAGGACAAACTGAACGTTTTACAGAAATGGTGCCACAAGGTGGGAATAGAACCATTAAGGTCATCCGCGGCTGGAATAGAGAGTCATCTTTCCACAAGCAAGATTTGAGGCAGAAAAACGATAAAGTGGAAGTTGGCACTCCAATGGCTTGAAGGAGAACAATGAGACATAAAATGAGAAGCGATGGAATTATGGAAAGAGGTATCCGTTAAGAATTCCATTAGAAGAGCCATACGCTGAATAAATACACGGTTGATTCATCACGTCCTCAAAAAATAATGGATTTGTTGGTAACACAATAGCGGAGATGATAAAAAGGTAAGTTCCCATGAGAATTGCCTAAGGGCAAACATTCAGACTGACGCTGGAAAGAAATTATCGTGCGTCTTCCGCATTCGAAGATCTTTAGAAAAGGCAGGAGAGTATCTGTTAACCAATCGCATAGTAGGCGGTACGACTGAGATTTGTAGCTCCGTGGCCAAGTGAATAATAATGATGGATTACTCCTGTCAGTTTCGAATGCCAACAGGCTAAACAAACATGTTCCTCTTGCTTGCATAAGAAAACACACACTACTACGTTAAATGTGTTCCTAAAAGAGGAATATGTTCCTGACGGCCAGACAGATTATGCATCACAGACAAGAACTTTGTTGTCGTTGCAACAAAGTTTAGTGTATCAAAGGATCTACAAACAAATTGCCACAGAACTTAGAAGGAAAACTTTCTTTAGAACATACTCATAAAGAATTCTATTAGATGGTAGAGGAGCTTGGTCCAGAACGGCAGCCGGTCAAAGAAGAGTTAAAGTGATGGAAAGATAGTGCCATCGAAAAAATATGAAGATAAAGGAGAAGAAAGTAACCAACAATGAAGAAACGCAACGAAATGTTGGATCGAAGATGCTTAGTGAGAAAAAATTAAGAATAGAAAAGTTAAATGAAAAATTGTGAAAACAACAAAGAATGGTTACAATTACCGAGGAATACCAAGGATGGAATGCGCAAATTGGAAGTTCCACGGCGACTGTGTAAGTCAAAACAAACACTCATTTCCACAAGTTTGCTATTCTTGTTTTAAAGAATAATGGTTTCACAGATGACATGCCTTAGCTATTGAAAACGTTAATGGCCAATACATTCAGATTATTTCACGAATACATTTTAATAGACACTTTTTACAGCCAGATTAGTCGATTAAAGCGCCGCCGTTTTATTACCGCATTTTTACCTCAATTAATGCAGTACTTTTTTAATACATTTAAAAAATGATAAAGGGCCCAGATTTTAACTTTACTCCATTTCCTTGGAAATTTCACTCATTTTTAACAGTTTTCCGCCAAAATGGCGTTCATATTAACTAAAAGACTATTATTATTCGCCATGTTTCACCAACTCTCACACAAAAATAGCGTGGAAAGGTACGATCTTGATATCAATACGAAACAGGGGACATATATTTCTACAAGTACCCAATATATGAATTAAATGGCATATAAGTAATTTCACGATAGTGAGCTATTAAAGGATAAAGCGATTAGGCGATGGGAGAGCTGCATCAAACCAATCTTCGGATTGATGACTGATGATGATGACGACGATGACATGTAAAGGAGGAATGGGAGAGGAGAGACGAAATGGACGGCAGTGGGGTCACGACTTCAGAAGGATAATGGAGCGCCGCCGTTCGGCAGGCCGTGGGACGAAACAAAAGACAGTCTCGGGGATGATCTCGAGAGGTTGAGCGCGTAAAGCAATAACCTCCGCCCACCTGTTCCTCCCACCCGACCCGTTTGGAAATCCTGACCCGCGGAGACATCGTCGTCTCGGATGCTTTGGCGGAGGGACGCGGCGCTGAACCGGGAACAATCCCCAGAGTTCTTAAAAAGGGATCGGAGACTATTTCAGACGAGACGAGCGGAACCAACGAGCTGCCTGCCACACGAAACCTCATCCTCTCAAATCCCCACAGCACTGCGCTGCTGCAGTGGGAGGAGGACGTGAGAAGCGAGAAGTGTAATAATCACTGCCGGGTTACGGAAGGAGAAGTTCGTTCCTCAAGATTCTTTGAGAGAAGAGCTCCTTCTGAAGAATACCCGGAAGTGTTTTGAGCCGGTTTGACTCAACTTGGGCCGGAGACGGTGGAGTGTGGCGGAAGTGAGGAGGAAAAGTTGAAGAGGTTTGCGAGTACTTACGTGTAGACGAAGCCATGCAGTGAATGACTTTTGTTTCGGGCTCGCCGAAGTTCAAAAATTCTATCAGTATAGGCGTAAATGCCTTATATTTATATGAATATGTAGTGAATACATAAATACTCAACAGCTACCGCCTAAGTACTTTCCAACGCATATTTAAACAATTAACATTGGTCGTCGTGGTAGTCGTAAAAAGACACTACACGGAGGAACGCCCTGAAGCAGACACTAGGCATGCCAAACGACGCGGAAACCTTTAAATCAATGAATAGTGGTGACAATTCTGCGATCGACGATTTATGGCATGGACGACATGCACCTCTCTAGTTCAAAGAATTCCGAAACTGACCGCGTAGCCTGGGAAGCTAAACTAGTAAAGCTGGGTTTACACGTAGCAGTCGACTGCTATGACAGTCGCTCGATCACGATATATCGCTACTATGATCAACACAAAAGTGTCCCAAGAGTTCCTGTAAGAATCATGGGAAAACAGTTGAATCAGGGAAAGCGTGGAGGGATCACGATTTCACCGTCTACACACAATATTAAAGAATAAATATTTAAATACGACCGATATGGTTTACAGTGATTAGACGTTGCATGCGTAGTTAAAGAGAGGATAGATTTTATTATGGGTAGGTTCCCTTATTCAAGTATATCGCTAATAATATGAAATGAACGACATTTTGTCTCGTCTATAATACTGTTTGCTGTTTCACTGCCTGTCCAAGGCATCGGCTTACGAAGACATTATGAAGGCCTTAATTTTTATTTTACATATTATTATTATTATTTCTAATTTCGCTTGTCAACCAAGGTTTCAACTTATGAAGTCAATAGCAATGCCTTCAAAATGACAAGCGTTGAGGGATCACCATTAGGACTGTCAGCATTCAACATTTTTAAGTGCTTATATATATTTAACTACGCCTATCGTTAATGATTAGATGTCGCCTTCATTTTTCAAAGGGAGGATATAATAATATTTGGGACGTGGAACCCTTAATCAAGTATACATGATTGATAATAATATGAAATTAGGGAAATGTTTATTTATGTTTACCAATAAATATTATGGTTGATAATTTACAATTGCGTGTATAGAACGAGATTTAGCGATACTTCATAAACAAAACTTTTTTCGGAAACACTGGAAGCTCAGAGAAATGAGAACGACAACATAAGATTGCCCAAGGAATGTCTATGAAAAAAATACTTCCAAATCTGAAATGGCTGTGTTCCTCGCACTGATATTTTTGTACGAGTCCGACCTCACATTCCAGAGGCATTCGTGGTGTCTGTACCTCTCAATAAATTTAAATGTTTCTCCCTCCGACAACTTTTTCCTTACGAGCTTTTTGTAATTGCCGGTCTCCGCCATGTTTTTGCTTTCGATGGTTGCGATACACATGGCTTGACTGCGTTCAAAATAGAAAAGATTCTACTTCGCTGATAGCTCGAATTCAGGGTCGATCTCGTTTGACCTACTCCCTTATCGACTCTTACTCGCATCGCAGTTCGTGTTCATACGTGCGAGTCGAGCTTAACAGTCGACTGTCATAGCAGTCGACTGCTACGTGTAAACGTAGCTTAAGAGCTCTCGGCGAGATATCGAGGAGTCGAGATACGAATCCCATTCCAGGCGAATGATTTTTTTCACTGTAAATTTCACTAAGTCCCAAACAAAGATCAACGTAAATTAAATACATTGTGAGAGAGGCTGGACATTGCTGACGTAGGTACTCGGATAGAGGGTACGATTTTCAAAAGGTAGATGAAATGCATACGAAAAAATGGCATTCAATCCATTGAGCGGCGAATACTCCTGAAACCCGAGTCATCCGCGCCGAGTATGACCGCTTAAACTATGCCTCCCCCCTTCCCTTCTACCCCCCCCCCTACTCAAGGTCCTCCTCATTAACCGCTATCGCCCACGAAGCCCTTTGGACGACCCCGACAAGCAGCTGCACGACTTGCCTACCTCGACAACCACCGGCAAGTACTCACTCACTCACTCTCGGAGGCATCAACTCCCGCGTTTTTTTAACGACAAGTCGAGAGTAGACTAGAAAGAGTGAGAGGCCGGCCAAGGGAAATGAAAAGTGTCCCGGCGTCGTTGAATCACTACTCCATATGGTGAGGAGCGGGCGATGGGATGAGTTGCTGGGAGGAATTCACAGACTCGTCATCCAGGAAGTGCCCTTCTCTTTGACGGTCACTAGCGTCAAGGGGATGCGTCCGAATGAGCCGACCCACGTCGTCGTCGGCGCTGCCCCCTTCATTGTTGCCGCGGCGGACAATCACCATCTCGAGAGAGAGCCGAGGGCGACGCTAGGCGGCGGAGGGACGGACGAGTTTCGCTCCGACGATTGTCATGCGCGCGGGCGGCCGCGTCGGTAGCGACAAAAGAAGAGCGGCGAGCGCTCGCGAACAGCTCTCGGGGAGAATTGAGGAGTGGGGGAAAGGCGCAGGAAGAGACATAGATCACGAAGTTATTATACTAATCGTTGATGATGATTGAGGGAGCGGGAGAAGAATTCGGCATTTTCCACCAATGTTTTCGGGAAGAGAGAGACGAGAAGTTGCATTACTGCAGTGACGTACCAGGGGGGTGCCCATGGAATTCTTTGTTTAATAGGTCACCAAAGGAGAAAGTCTTGTTTTGATTTATTCGAACAAAGAACTGGTTTAAATGACCTCAGCTTTTGATCGCCTCCTCGCATAACCAACAAACGAAAGTGCTCTACAATTCGCCAATACTTCCATTTGCATGGTAGAATAATAATTTAAGTGGGAAAGCAAAATTTGGAGTCAGTAAGACAGTAAAGTTACCGGGGATTCTCGATAAAGTGGGCATGATAGTGCGAAGGGAATTGTCGGAGGAGAACTACGTAAGCAAAAGAGGCACTTGCCGTAGGAGAGAACTGATGGCAAGTAACATGCGTAAAGGATTTGTGAAAAAAATTTGTTGAGGTCGAATGTTACGTAGTATGATGACGACACCTTGACACTGAGGATGGTGGCGGAGGCGTTTGAGTATTGGCATCGGGAGCGCGAAGAAAAGTTGCGACGGATGGAAAAAAGAAGAAAGCATGAGTAGATCTTGGAATGGTGAGTATGGAGAGCAGGCTGCGCAATTCGAATTCCATATTTTTGTAAAAGCTATTAATAATTATTTTTGTAAAAACACTTATTAGTAGCAGAGGAATGTAACCAAAGATACGAGTGAGAGGTGAAAAAAATCGACAGAAAAATATTTACACATTAAGTACTTATTTATCACATAATTGTTAAAATTAGTCATCTTTAACAAATTAAAGTTGCTCTGGGGCTATTACGCTTGGAACGCAAATGCAAAGAAAAAAATTCCCCAAAAGAACTTTTGACACTCGAAGAAGGTACTTACTCACCTTCCCATGATAATTTCCCCCCCAAGGGAAAAGGTTCTGAAGTTAAAAGAGAAACGACGCCCCTGGTTGAAAATCACTGCAATCACCTCTGATGATCATCTTCCCAGAGAGATCAGCCCGATAAAGAAAGCGTATCTTGCGCGAACGCTTTCACGTCGTTGAGAAAGCGATGACAGAGAGTGAATAGTGTTCCCACGGTACCTCAAAGGAGAAAGGGATTAAAATCCCCGAGGCCTTTTAGCCGAGCTCGAGGTCGACGTTCATGAATGGTGACAAAATGCCACCGGGTCTTTTGAATGCCGTCACATTCCGGGTGAATATCAACGGCTCACACGAGACACGTTCACACCTCCTATCACATCCTCGCTAAATTTGGCAAAAAGGAAACAAAGATTGGACAAGCCAAAATCTGAAGGCTGGAATAGAAAATATACAAAGCACTGTTTCCTAAGAATGACCGTATGCTGTAACAAATGATGCCTAAGTGTGACACAACCGGTCGGTTTGCATCACAATATGTGGAAACACTATGTTCTTTTCTTACAAAATAGCATTAATCAGCAAAGAGTATCCGTCTCTAAAATTATAAACATAATTAAGAGATGTTAAGTTGAGAGACACGAGTAACAACCTTATAAAAATCGCGCATTTAAGGCTTAAAAATGATGAATGTTCTTGGAAACAAATTGGAACCATAGACTCATCATTATTTTCCAATTACTTGGTAGATTATAAGGGCACTCTTACCAAAAGTGATCAGATTTCGAAAATTCTTATATGCTCCTACTAATGATTATGTATTCTCCTGCCATTTCTTCTTGTGGGTGGAACAGGTGATAGCTGATCAGTGTAATGGTTATGCGGTGAGAGGAAGTAAAGGAATAGAATTCCTAGGTGGAATGAAGAGAGGTACGAAGTGTATCAATCTAAGGAAACAGATCTTAAGTCGGCTTCCTTTAAAAAGTAGATGAGTAGATGCTAGTACTCAAAGGTGTCAATCCAAAGCTGCCTTAATCGATAAGACTACCTCCATTAACAATAAAGAACTTCTTTTGAGTTCCTCATACTTACTGCTTCCTCTGGTTACTTAAAAAAGCCAGATTCAATACAGTGAGTCGAGAAACTAACAGACGGCAATTGCGCGGAGAGTTGTAAATTAAAGTTGGATAAAATACTATCTTTTGAAAATTATTTTCGGCTCACGTAAGTTAAGACATATTACTACGGCATTGGGACTGGGACTGCTTTCATTCTATTGTCAGCTGAATTGATTTACACGATATGGAGTAATTCATATTTTAATGGCACCAATATTATTTGGCGATATCGTACCGTACTGCTCCAACTGTACTCCCTTTTTAAATCGAAGGAAGGGACAATGCAAAAGGAATAACAACTTAATTTTTAACGAAACACCTCTTCGACAAAAACCGACTTTAGCGGGGATTCAAATTCGCAAATCCAGCATATTCGTGAAAAATGTAAGAGGGTTCAGAGAACAGAGCAGCGAAAACGCGGGTAGAGCTGATCGCTGCGGAAAATTGACGACGAGAACAAATGATTTCTCGATCCGTGCGGTACGATTAAAATTTCACGGAAGAAATACAAAATGGGAATCACACCAGTCCCCGTATTTAAGACCGGGTGCAAAGCTCCCTGATAACCACCACTGGAGAAAGAGAAGTTAAACTAATTAAATTAAATAAGTATGAACATCAATTAGCACACAGCAATGCTTCGGGATTCTTCAAAATGCCGAGAAGACAGGGCAAATGGATGGAGTACGTAAACGAAGGCATGGGACGTTTAACACAATGACTGAAGGGAGATTGCTCGATAAGTTTAGAAGACGAAAATGACTGATCATTTAGAGATGGATCAACCGAGGTTAGAGTATTAAATGGATAATTTATAAATAACTTAGTTTTATGCACGCCCAATCGTTAATCAGCAGGTATACTGCCCATATTTAATACACATTGCATTGAATATAAATACTCAAGTATACACAAACATTTGTTAACCTTACAGTCGCATACAAACATATTAGCAGGTACAAAACAGTGTTATGTCTCGTGCAACATAAGTACTTAAACATAAGTAGGTAAAATGCTTATAAAAATGAATAATTTCACTGTTTCAGCCAGCATATTAAAAAAAGAGTAGATGGCGTCTTGACGCACATACGAGAGGCTCGTTTTCCGCGAAAAGTGATCCACCAAACTTGGCTTTCACACGCAATTTTTCCAAGGAGTTTACGAATAATACAGTAATTAAAAAATATATAATACTGCATTTTCTACATGAATCACTAACTTACCGCGATAATTCCACTAATCATACCAATGTCTTCTACGTAAAAAATGTAAAACTGATCCATTCAATATCGCTGACTGGGTATTTTAAAAACTTCAAATATCCCCCCCATGTCCTATCGCGTCGTATGGTTCCATTCGTCTTCTTTGATCTACGTTCCAACCTTCTTACATAAAAAGACTTTTTGGAATAACATCTACTTTTACACTTCTAGCCACTATACTGGAATGCAAAAGAACTTGGAAGAAAATAGGCCGGAGAAGGAGCACGAAAGGAGAGAGCTGTAAGTATCATAAATCGATATCGGTAAAAATGCGACTCATAAGCAAAACTCTATCTCCACGGCGGCACGCATAAATTACTCGTCTCATTCTTCGCATTCGCCCTCCCTTCACCGCTCCCTCCACAAATTGCGATAAAAAACTTTGAAGGCGGTCCCAAAATAGCGGCAGGGTGGGAATTACATACACATACAGATGCATGCACAGACATAAATTCCTTTCTCCCGTCACCGATCACAAATAACTCTCTCAAGTCGGCTCGATTTAAAAAAAAATATATATTTTAAATAATACATATCCGTCCTTTTCCGGGACCCGATCGAGCTATATCGATCTGCAGCCAATACGAAGCCTCTGAACAGCAACAATTAGTCTCTGGTTCCCCGAAAGCGAGCCCGCCCAACAAAACAGCCACCGCCACGACTCCCTCCGTCCGCCCGTGCCTTCAGATATAAATCCCCTCTCCCTCCTTCATCCCGTTAACCAGCCAACCATCGTCGAGTGAGTTCGTGAATTATTCATGAGGACCACAGAGGGGAATGTATTAAAGGACATACATAGGGAGGGAGGGTGGGAGGGGAGGATGACTTAACGTGCACACATATATCCATTCATTTTTTTTTGGCCCCTCTCGTGCTCAGCTCGTAAAGCAAACTTTTATTCTCGCTGTTGAGTGTGCACTCTGGGGCTTTGAATTTTTTTTCGTCGGCATACGTATCGCTGAGTATCACATTGAAAACAAGAACCAATCGAATTCATTGATCGATGGTTCATTTATGCCGGGCAACATAGACTGAGAGATTACTTTCTCTTATTATCACTATAACGGAACTTCCGCATAAGGTTTTTTTGAATCTCAGTAGCATTTCACAGTTATCGTAACTAAACCATCCATTCTCTTGGTCTCGAAGCAGATATGGCTTGAGTGGGTGACGTGGAACTATCTATTCGAGCGGATAACGACCGCGTATTCTGCGTATTATATCGCACGCATATTTACTCCTCCAAGTGCTTTCGCAAACCAACTACGAAGACGGTATGATGCTAAGTGAGGAGTAGCATCAAAAATTTAAAACGTTTTAAACGCGAAATGTGTCATGCTCCTACCGAGAATGAAAAGCGTTTATCGCACCTAAGTTAGACGATTATTAGAAGAGTTTTTACAACGAGGATTGTAAGCTGATATAGGAAAAGCCATTCCTCTACTCATCTTCGGACATGCAGGCCCTAATCCTTTAGCAAGATTTTCTTCTTCAGCTTGACATACGCCCTACATCAGGGGTTCTCAAACCTTTTTCGTTCGCGGCACAGGGTTTCGCTATGCTCCCAGGTTTAAACTTTTACTATTTCTCCACACATATCAGCTCAACATTAACTGAAAAAATTCAGCTATAAACGGATAGGGAATTTCAAACTAACCAGAGTTAAATTTAACTCACTGTCGTCACTGAGTTTTTTCCTGTTGTTAGAGGAAAATTACTTTCGCGGCGATGTCATGTTAACTAGCCATGGTGATTAATGAAAAGCCTCACCAGATAAAACTACTATAATGAATCAGAAGTTAGCACCAGAGTTGCTAATTTTAATTCCATTAGGTGAGTACTTATACCAATGGGATGTATTTCACTTATTTTTCTGCGGCGTATGTGTTTTAGGGTGTACACACTCCCCCAGTCTCTTTTGACAAACCTAAGGTGAGCTCTCAGTTCTCCACCATTTGTCTTCCTCGCAATTCTCAACAAATGTATCATTATTCAACTAATGGAGTCGATCAATGTAACCCATAAATAACATCAAGACATCGTGGCTACCCATGGCCTCGTACACGTACCAAAAAATTCGAGGAAACACACATTTACCGTAATGGTGCTCTGCCCCAGAAAAAATAACACCTTTCACTCGGCTTTCCAGGAGCATATATTACTCATGCAAGGATACATCATTTCGAGGAAATCTGAACCGAAATAAATAGGCCGAAAATAATGACATGTTGCATGTCTATGGCAAACCAATTAACCGGCATGCAATACGATCTTCCCTACTCTTCGCTCAAGGGCGAAAAATTAGAGACGGGATTAAGAAGGCAGACGTTACAGATGAGGTGAAGGGATGTATCTGCCACAAATGACCTCTCTATCTGTCGGTCGCCTCACTTAATAAGAAAACCTTCAGCTGCTTCAAAAATACCCTAAAAGCCATTCTTTCCGGTTATTTTGAACTATGTACAAAAAGAAGGTTAGGTGAAGAACAATCCAGCCAATATGGACAGAAACTCGTGGCCTCATTATGAGCAAGCTCTTGTGGGCTCTTACCCACTGCCACTAACAATATTAGTCCGAAGGTATCGTACCTAAGTTAGACAATTATTAGAAGAGAGTTTTTATAATGAGTAGTGTAAGTGGATGTAGGAAAAGGCATTCCTCTACTCATCTTCGCACATTCAGGCCCTAATCCCATAACACGATTTTCTTCTTCAGCTTGACATACGCCCTAAATCAGGTGTTCTCAAACATTTTTCGTTCGCGGCACATTGATTCGTTATGCTGAATATAGCGGCACACACAAACGTACAAGTAACTATTTCTGTTTTAGAGGAAATTCGAACGCTACAGAGCGGTCCCGAAAGATAGAGAACTCTAGCGGAGGGTACACGAACCACTGGAACGTTAGAGAAACATGTTGATCACTCCCAGGCCCATTGAAAGCCTTAAGGTGTCCATGCACGGTCAGTTATAGATTGGTGATGCCGGGCGTGTCAACCTGGGCGTCCCATTCCTGGCGCGCTAGGAATTCACTACTCACGTGCTAGGCTGAAACCTTCAGTTCTGGGCTGCGAACCGCTTGATTCTTCAGTCTCTGATGTGAGTTCGTTCTGATAGGCCGTGAAGAAAAAGGCAGCAGCGGCTATTGTTACGTTATTGGCAGACGAGGAAGACTTAACTCTATGGTGTAAACGTTGGTTACAGCAAAGAGGCAAATTTGCCAATCTTACTATATTGCGTGAACGTGAAGTGAACTCAAAAAAGGAATAAAAAATTATTAAAAGGCCTACATCCTCCCCCCTATTACGTTCTTCAGTATCCAGTCGCTCCTATCACCTGCTCTACTACACACTGTCCTTTTCCTGATTGAACCTAGCAGTTTCTTCTCAACACACCGTGCTGTGCACTTCCTCGTTTGTCTATCATCATCTCCATTGTTTTGAAAAATCCAAATATAAAAAAATCCCAAGCTACTCTCATCCTCCTATCATCTCAAAGTTTGAAGCCTTCGATAGCACGGAATCAATATAAGCCTATGCATATTAGTCTAAAAGAAGATATATTGGAACTTCTCCATTCTTCTCAACATCCAAATCTCAAACGCCTTCAAACTAATCTCACCCTTTTTTAAAGTACCCTGGTTTCTTAGTAGTTAAATGATTACACCTCTATCAGACTCCTCATTATCTTGTGTTATTAATAGATATCCCAGCGTACGGCACGTGTTATTATTTGCATAAAATAAGTGTCGAATTGAAGCTATTTTTAACGAGTGTAAAAACGAGTTTGCCTTTTTATCATAAATGTATTGTTCATTCCATCCACCAATCTTCTTCAGGGAATTTAAGACCCCGCTGCGACATTGAGCCGCACCTCCCACACCTCTCGGTTCGGCCGCAGACATTGAAGTTCCTGTCCGGTCGTTACCACTGCGGAAAAGTCGCCGGTCGTGAGACAGACTGCTGGGCATGTATGAGGGGAACGCGAAACGAACTAGAGCCGTCGGCACTTTTGTGAAACGATATTGAGTCGCATATAGCCCACACAAAGAAGACCGCGTATATTAATCCCCATTTGGGTGCGAGCGCGTGTGTTTTTAAAGCGCCCGGGTGTGGGGTGCGTGTGTATACCTCCGCGCGCGTGAGTGGCCGCCGTGTAACTAACTATTCGAGCGGATGACGACCACGTCATTTGCATCTGCACAAATATCTATCCAGTTCAGCGTGTTCCTTTGGCACGCTTATGCACTCTTCCTAAGGGCCTCACAATTTCATGCCTGTATTTAAAGCCTGAGAGAGTATCGGTTAAGTACGCGAGTGTATTCGTCCGCCCGCATGCGTGCGTATGTGAGTGAGTGGAGTGGAAGTAATTATGCAAGCGGATAACGACCGTGCCGGGATATCTGTACAAATATCAATTCCAAAAAGAGAGCCACGAAAACCCGGAAAGCTTCCGTTTAAATGACATCTTTCCCACCAAAAATTATTTGCTTCCCCAGGGTTTTCGTGCAACAAGGCAGGGATGTACTAAAGAAGAAGAAAAAGTAGCTCCATCTTCTGACGCACGCATCGTTGATATGAGCCAGTGAAACGATAAACCGCCTTTCTTCCATTCCTGTTAGTATTTCAATACTGCACAGTGCCCACTAAAGCGGAAAAAACAGCTTTACCAAAACAATCAATAAAGCCATTTGAGTATTTTTTGTTAATAATCCACGAGGCATCTGACTACCCCTTGTCAACAAATTAAACCGTCTTTGACGTAACAATAATCGTCATGATGCAGATCCACGATCAGAACATTGCACCGCTATCAAAGAAGAGAATAGGTGGAACCATACCTTACGATAGAGCAGTGTTTTTCAACCTGTGGGCCGCGACCCCCAGGGGGGTCGCAAAGGCTTGATGGGGGGGTCACGGTCGCAAGCCATGTTAAATAAAAAGCAAGGGTTATAGGTCATACACTACAATAAAAATACAAATATTTCAGAGAAAAGTTTATTTTTAAATATTGCAATCTACACCTTCACTACATTAAAGATACAACAATAATTTCAGTGAAAAGGCTGTGCCTGTTTATATTTTTTACCAATTTTTCGAATCGTGGTTCTATTTTTGAGATGCAAGTAGGGGGGTCGCAGGGGGTCACATATAAAAGAAGGTTGAAAAACACTGCGATAGAGCACAGGGGAATATTAGAGCCATTAAAATGCGCTATCGGTCATATTGACTGGATCAACTACGCAGTTTTGAATACGTAGGTATTAGTAGCGGCATCGTCAAGTTGCCACATTGATTTATTTATAAAAATGCAATGTGGATATTATTCCCACAAATGTACTGGATTAATCGTAAAAAAATGGACAAAATGGGAAGTTATCATGTTCCCCGAATAAAAAAGCTTCTATTTTCGTGGGCCATGCAAAGGAAATTCCAAGAGAGATTAAAAGCAAAATTGAGTTGAAAGTGTAACTGTAACTCTCGTAGGATGTCATATTCAAAATTATTATAATTATCTATACCTGTGTTGAGAGTTAGGACGCATGCTGAGATGAAGAAAGAACTAAAGTAAATTATTAAATAAATATTAGAGTCTGCGCCTGAAAGAATGTAGACGATTTTTTTACTCTCTTCAATTTAAACCTACCTAAACCGGTGACTTACCCTAATAACAATAAGGTCGGCATATATGGATGAGAGTGAAAACCCTCAAGACTCTTTTAGGCGCAAAATTGGAATACTTTCCAAAAAGGCACTCACATTAAGGCCAAATGACGCGCAATGGAAATGCTAAGTTGGTCATCTTCAACGACAAAACAAGCTTCAACTTTCGTGCGTCAATTCGCCATTTAATCTCTTCTCCAAATAATGCCCCGCACGAATTGCACGCTCGCTTTCCAACTCAACTGGTACCGTGCTAAGGGTATCCGTCCGCGTGGACGCGGAGGGGAACTAACTATTGGAGTGGATGACGACCGCGTCATTTGATCTGGACCAATATCTCTCACATTCTCTCCCGCACGTACATATATATATATACTCTCTGTCACTATTTAAACATATGCCTTCGAGACCTTCCTCTGTTCCCTTCGCTTTGCGATCGCGGGACTTCCCTCTTAAGTCTCGAGGGGGGAAGAGTGGTGAGGGTAAGTGGTTTGGAGTACACGGGACAGTTATCATAGGAGACGCGGGCAAGAGGGGGGGGGTAGAGGGGATTGAGGGTAGCGATTGTTTCAGGGAGGGTAAGGGACGTGCAATGAGCCCAATGCATGGAAGAGAGCTGTCTGGTGGGGGTTGGGGGACCGTGGTAGGGAATGGAGTGATAGGGTAGGGACACTGCGGCTAGAGTAAAAGGATTCCTTAACCATTTTCAACATCACCCCAGAGGTTCTAACACCCTTCTCGCCCCACATAATGTATCAGGTTGGTGTGGCTGCTATAGTACTTGAGTCCCATCTTTAGGACACAGGTTTTAAACCCGGCAGGGGTGGATATTTTTCAATAGAACCCCGATCTCTACTCGAGTGCCATGAAAAGAGCACATATCGAAAGCCGTTACTACTCCGTTCAATGGATTGGACGTTAAAATGTGGTCTCATTGGCGTTTTTCCTTAACAGTAGGCGCTAATGCCGACGTGGCGTCGGTTTCCTCTCTTCTCATCAATTCATTCCTTCTCAATTATTCGAATAACCCTTCCCTTAACCACCTCTCATTAATGGTGCAAATGAACTTAGTTTTCGGTCGCCTTTCCAAATAACCAAATCTCACCCTACCAATCGAAATATCGTCCCGGCACTCAATAAATCGTTTAGGTATTCTACCTGGTTGGTGGCTTTTATGGAGTCTTTACATCGAATACCAAATTTTAGGGTACGTTCAAATGCTCCCACTAATGTCTTCCTATTTTTCCGCAGAAGATTTCCGCAAACATCGCAGAAGGGACAACATTGTACTCTGAAGATAATATGCTCTTTCAGTCACCCCAAGGGGCAATGTTGACCACCTTAAGGAAACCTATCAGAGCGGAAGAGATTCATGATAAAAATCAACAACGGACTTATAAGGAGTCGTAGCTATTCAAAACATTTCCCGGCATGACCGGCACATTCCCTTAGACGTAAGGCTAGCTTACTACATTCAAAATAATGAAAATCCTCGAGGAACTTCTACGGTCCAAAGGTAATGGCGATATATTTTATAATTTGACCAGTGGAGCAGAGAAGCTCCAATCTATGAATAGCAATTCATGATCCATGAGAGTCTAATTTAAGCTGAACTAACACAACTCAATTAACACTAAAAAAATTCAATTCCGTCGAGGAAATCTTCTAAAACACTGAAAAAGATAAAAATGCTTTGAGTCAATGCCATTTTCACCCTGGCAAAGTCATTCTTTAAACGGAATTTTGGTTTACAAAGATACAAATTCGATAAACCCACACTATGTTTAAACTGATGCATCAAACCTACCACACGAATTGGCCTCATGATAATCTCATAAAACCAAGAGAAATAAAAAGTTATTTTCCATGAATCCTTCTCGTCCTGTCAAGCGACACAAATTCAAAATAATCGGAGGAACTTCGCAATATTTTTCTTTAATCCCTCACTCACAGCACTTGGCAGACATATTTTATTGGACCCTGAGTTAACTAGCTACCGTTCGATGCGTAATATTTCATTCACGAAAACGGTGAAAGTCTTAACGTTCACTTTAATCGCAAATAAAATGAATCGAGCAAAAAAATTGATGATTTAACCCTGTCCGCGAGGCCACGCACGTCAAATGAACGAATGCGACAGCGAAAAAAAATAACCCTTCCCATTTCCCCCACCCGATCTTGATCTCAAAGAGGACAAGTTAGTTATGCCACTCCCACCCATCAATTTTAGAGTGGATGGCGTTTAATATGCATGCGATCCCTGCGCATACTTATAGCGATCCCCACTTTAATGCCCTGGCTGAGGACGTCTCGAGTTGGTCCGTACGAGGGCCAGATTTCAATATCGTATTGCGAGAATTACATCGTATATCACATCGCATGTATCGTATTGCATCGAGCTAAATCGCCTTTCTCACTACATCGCTGTATAGATTGCGTCGTCAATATATTACATTGCATCACATATCGCAATGCACTTCGTTGCATCGTTTATATCGCATTTCATCGCAGTACATCGAAATGCGACATTTCACGCGGTCCTGAACATCGCATTCACATCTAATTTCGCATCATATATCGCATGTAGCAGTGAGTCGCATTACGCCACACCTGCGATACATCTCGCAGCCCGAAACAACGACATCGCAATGCGATATCTCGTGCACATCGCATACGTCAAAGTCCAAGCGACACAACATCGCACACCCCTAATCTCCGCACCACACTCACTTCCTCTCCTGCCATCACTTTCGACTCCCGTTCGAAATCACCCACGCGGTAGGTAGCCAAGACCTCCGAGGCCCTCTCTCTATATTCACACGCACAGAACCCATCCACCATCCCTCTCTCCAATATCGCTTCCAACCCGATGGTCTCCTCTCATCTCCAGCTTTCTCCCGGAGAGGAGTGGAGTCGAAAGATCGGTCGCCGCAGGGAGAGCATTAAGACCCCCCCCACTCCCTCCCTCCCCAAGGGACCCAACAAACCCCATTAGCAATTGAAATGCGGATAAACCAACCACACACATTCGCACGCATATCTAGCGGACGTCCAAAGTCGTGAGGGACGATTTCCGCGGAAAATAAACTATTCATGACCCTTCTTCGCCTCGAGGAGATTTCAGGAACGACGGGAATCGCCGTAGTTGCGGAGGGAGGCTGGAGCAGGGGCCGGTGTGACCCGAATCGATTGACGTGCAGTGTACATCGCACGGAATTCTAGCCCCAACCCCCCAACCGAATCGTAATTTAAAAAATCAATTCGCGAAACTCTTTTCTTGAAACGAATGGAATTGAGGAGATGGCGATAAATGCGGGCTGACTGGCGCTCTAGTCGCAGATGTCGCTCCACTGATGGACCTAATCTTCGAGCAAGGAGGTGGTAATATGACAGAGATTTAAAAAAAGGAATTCACAAGAAGGTATCTTAATCTAATTAGGCTGGGTTTCATAATACTTGATAAACGTTAAACGTAAGATGAAGAAGCATTCACGATAACAGGGTGTTAACTGTGAGTTCGTGTTTTGATTTTAACATCAGACTGAAGGTTGGTTGACGTGAGCGTTGTTGATGGGGAAACGCATCAACTTTGGTTTTGATACCAAAATAAAATTAAACCATAGATTAGAAAACCAAGGTCTGAGAAACACAAATGATATAGTACTTATTTTTCTACAGTTGGTAGAATTATACTATGCAAAGTTTCAAAGGGTGAGCGACATCTTCAAAGTCCTTGAAAATGACGATTCTCCGTTGTGAACTAGGTCGGCATGATGAGAAATATGCGGAGAAATATAGTGGAATTTTGTTTTTAATTAGAACGTTTTTGAAAAGTATATCCCACGATATCTCAATGCGTATTTTCGTTCAAATTTAAATCATAAGTAGAGGAAATAATAATCAAAAGTTAAAAGAGTAAGTCTGAAGAGAGATATCATGTGAAGACCAAGTGCAAACTACAATCGTTCGTACCTTGAAGGTACGCAGCCTTGTAACAAGACAAGAAGTATCCAAGCCATATAATCCATTTAAACATAAGGCAATGCAAAAACATCGATAATCTTTTAAGCCCAATACGCGTAATGTGTTATCCCACGGGTAAAATAGCATTCCTACCCAGATAGCATCCGATAAATTTAAGGCGAGTTTATCGGGGTTTACACCTCCAAAACGGATGTTTCCTTAGCGAAGCGATATTGCAAACGCTATCTTAAAGCGTCAATTAGGAAATTTAAGGGTATTCGACGAAAGTTCGACGGGGGGGGGGGGGGGGGGGGGGAGAGGAGGAGGTGGGAGTGGAGGGAGGGTTGGAGTTGTGTGCGGTGGGCATTAATGAAATATTTGACTAGTCGAGAGACGCCAGCCGCTAATCTTCCCTTCAAGCGTATCTGCCTTCCCCCCACCCCCCTCGATGCGAACGAGCTATACCCACGTCCGGATTATTTCGGAGAGGGGAGAGACGCCATGTTTACGAGGCGATTAAGGGTTTCACGTACGGGAGAAAGTTAGGGGATGATATCGCAACAATGTTGGACTCTCACGGGATACGGCAAGGGAGAAATAGAGATTCCGTCGCTCTCCTGAAAGTGATTTGAGCGAGATTTTTCTCCAATCATAACAGAGACAGTTTTTTAATTTTATTTAAAATTAAATCCGTTGTTTGAAGCATAAAGAATAAACATAGCATAGTATATGAACAACGCAAAATGTTTTATATTGAAATCCTGAGTAATTATCCTTATGCGTTATTAAACTCATAAGTTATACATTAAACGGATGGATAAAATAAGAAATGAATAAGTATACAGAAGAGTAGAGGAAGAAAGAACCATATATGGAACACTATACAGAAAATAATAACAATGTGGATTGGACACACACTGAGAGGGACAATGGGTTTTTAAAGAATTTAATTGAAGGAGTAATAGGGGGAAAAGTCTCAAAAGGGAAGGCCGAGGGATAAGTACATAGACCAAATAAAGAGGAATGTTTAGAAGAGGAACTACCAGGGGTTTAACGGAACTAGCATTAGATAGTGAAAGATGAAGAGCTGCAGTCAACCAATCTTAGGATTGAACGACCAATGAATCAAGTAATTATACACCAAAGGAATGAAATTCACCGTGAGAAGATCATTTGATCTAGTCAGATTCAAACACGGTTCTCCTAATTCCTCCGCTGATTTTTTCGCGGTTAATTGCATTCCTTTATACGCATATTTGTACCCGTGCGCGTGGGTGCGGGCCGAATTATTTTGGAATTGTTTACAGTGATTTTGGATTTCTCAGTAATTAACTCAATGCGAATACATATATAACGCTTTAACTTGGCTCATTTGTTTCACGCTGTATCCTGAAAAAGACTTCAACACCGAAGGCCTTTATTTGCGATTGCATTATAACTATTACGTTGAATTAATTTTAAATATAATTGCGAAACCGAACAAACTACACACAGTTACACTTATGACGGGATTTGTTCGTCATTACTTCCTCATTTTTTAAATAATGCCTCACGGAAGCGCACAGTGGTGAGAAAGCCTGAGGAAAACGGCTTTTTTCGGCAAATATCTCGGAAAATTGGGCAATAAGTAGCAGATAATTTGGTTTCATATATGTGGTGTTAGGAAAAATGAAAAATATTTTTAAGAAAAATATTTTCTTTATCATGAGGCCAAATTCATTCGCTGAGACTGCCTTAGAGACTCCACGCGCTTGCTACTCAAGTCAATTAGTTTTGCGCAAATGGCGGGGCAATCCTCGACTTGATCAGATTGCACACGATGGTTCCGAATATGCTACGCGGGCAGGGAGATTCTCAAATGTTGGTCTCTCCAAGCAAGCCTTGCTTGACTAATATTCTCTTCTTCTTCTTTTCCTTTCCCTTCCCCGCTTACCCAACATCCTACCCTCTATCACGGCCTTGAGCAAACCATCGCCCCTCATTACCCCTTACAGCCACCTACCCTGTCTTCCCCTATTCTCATCCGTAAGTTTCCTCTCCTCGCCCACCATGTCAAGTACTTCCTCATTTGTCTTCCTTTCCGTCCAACGCACCTTCTCCATCCTCCTCCACACCCACATCTCAAAAGCCTTCAGCCTATTTTCGTCTTCCTTTCTCAAGGTCCACGTTTCTGCCCCATACAAAGCCACACTCCATAATAAACTCTTCACCAGCCTCTTTTTTACATCCTTACTTAAGGTCACCGTCATCAGCTCCCTTCTGTTATCGAACGCTTCCTTCGCTAGCGCTATTCTCCTTCTAATATCTTTGCTACTATGTCCTGTTTCTTCTAGCGTACTACCCAAGAAATTAAATTGTTCTACTTGCTCCAGTTTGTGATTTCCTACTCTTATCACCTGCCTCGCTTTCTTTGTCCTACAGAATCTCATTACTTTTGTTTTATTATTATTACTCTTCATCCCGTATTTCTCGCACTGCATTTCCAATGCATCTACTTAAGTTTGCAATCCTTTCGATGACCGACTGACCAACGCCTGGTCGTCTGCGAATCTAACCGACTTTATTCACTGGCCTCCTACTTCCATTCCCATATCTAGCTCATCTAGCTTTAATGATACATAAAATATAAAAAAAATCTTTTAATTCGCGCAGCCCACTGATGAGAAAAGAGAGAAACCGACATGCTCTAATTTGCGGACACTCGGATCAGAATATGGCTCGTTCATATGTTTCCGTATTCCTCAGTGACCAATTAACACGACCCGGTGTACATAATTCAAGCTTCAGATAATTAACATCATTATGCATGCGTCGTCATACTTTTTCCTCATCGGATAATGAACTCCGAACCCTTCTCAGTCCATCAGGGACGACGCGACGATTTGATTTCAATCGAGCCATGAGTCGAAAAATATCGACATAAATTATTAAAACCGGCAGGGGCACAAACGGAGACAAAAAGCCTCGGATGACAAGCAAAATCCGTCAGAATGACATGAGCTCAGCAGCTAGCTTCGATTCATGGGCTTTCTCCGGAGCTATTAAAGGAGAAGGATCAAAAACGATTGGACTTATGCCTGGCGAAGTGATGGATACCGGGAACTGCGCGGAACATAAATATGACGAAGGCTGTGAAAGTGAATTTACCTTCGGAACTAAAACGAGGAAAGGAGATGAGCTTAGGTTAGAGACTTCTGAGACGAATCTACGGCATGGCGGGGAATCAAGGGACAGAGTGACAAAAACAAAGAATCCTCCAATTTAGAAGGGGAAGTTGGAAGGGGAGCAGATGAAGGAGAAAGAAAAAGTGGTTAGCGAAGCTATTTGGTGTCAACTGGATGTTGAAAGTAGCGAAAAATAGGAGAATGAAGAATGGGAGGTGGGATAGCAGGCAGCATTATTACGTCATTCAGGTAGACAGAAAAATGGGAAATATTAGAAGAGAAAGATCGTGGGGCAATGACATTTTAGTCATCACTAGTGTTCCATCAATATTTGTTAATTTTTTCACCATGAATACTTATAATATCTCTCACTGTCTTTTATTTCCTCTAATTAGAACAGTTTCGTAAGCTCATATTAAAGAAAAAAATCATTAATGAACAAAATTTATAATTGACTTTCACTCCAGTATTACTTTTCAACGGAATCACTTAATTATTCACTGGAATAAAAGTCGAACAAAAAATTGCTATTTTTGCTACGTATGTATTTTGCTGTTTTAGGAATAATGTTACTTAGCAACGAAACAATGATTGCCATCAGTGAAGTACATATCGGAAATGTAAGTGTTTTAGGTTTACCTTTCGTTCAATGTATGAAATATTTGGTTAACAGCACACACAAAGTTACCTGACTGTCAACTATATCTAGGCAATTCATGTAATGTAGCATGAGTTTTCTATACTGCTTCCTCTTCCAAATTTCCGGAGCGACCTCCCTTTTACCGCTCTCTTCAGCATGTCCTCATTTCTCAACACATCCCCCATCCAATTTTCTCTGCCTTCTCCGAATGCCTGCCACCACCCACTTCCTATCCTCTCCCATCACATCCAACACTTCCACGTTCGTCTTCCTCGCCACCCAGCTCACGCTCTCCATCCTTCTTCTTCATAACCATATCTCAAATGTCTTCAGTCTACGCACATCCTCTCTCCGCAATGACCAAGTTTCCGACCCCTACAGTGCCACGTTCAATTTTAGTGCTGACAAAATAAAGGAACGAAAAATGTTCCGCAAAAGCCAGGTTGGAGACGCACCGGCATTGCGATTAAAGGGAAGCAGGTTCGATTCCCACCACGAGCATCGATGGTAGTGCACGTCTCACAAAACCCGAGTGTACTCCTCCCGTTAGGATTCCTTGTCGCGCACGCATAGATTCTTAGATGCATTCATTCATTGCAGTAGTCTACCGGTTAGAGGTAGGTTGTGATGAAAGTCAGAGAATATCCAACGAACTCTTACACGTGCCGTGCCCTTTCTACCTCTAGTATTTCTTTCTTCATCTATTCATAAGTCCTACCTTTCTTCATCCCGTCCATAAAACCGATTCTCTTCCTTCCCCGCTTACCCAACATCCTACCCTCTATCACGGCCTTCAGCAAACCATCATTACCCCTTCCAGCCACCTACCCTGTCTTCCCCTAATGTTATCTATAAGTTTCCTCACCTCGCCCACCATGTCAAGCACTTCCTCATTTGTCTTCCTTTCCGTCCAAAGCACCTTCTCCATCCTCCTCCACACCCACATCTTGAAAGCCTTCAGCCTAATTTCGTTTTCCTTTCTCAAGGTCCACGTTTCTGCCCCATACAACGCCACACTCCATATCAAGCCTTAGATGCATAGAATAAAAAAAAAGGAAAGTATTAAATATTTTCATGAGTGCTCCATTAAATCACGCCCCTTATTCATCGATTCTTGACAAAATGGAGGATGAGAGAGGAGTGGAGACGGTATGAGGGGTACAACGAAGCGGAGAAATATGCTAATTTCCGGAAGGATCTTGATTACACAGAACGCGCGATCTCCAGGGGGGGGGGGAGGGGTAGTGGGTGCGGGAGCCAGGCCCCTGCTATGCGGGCGGAATAAAATGAGGGCCAGGGCCGGCCCGGATGGGGGCGTTTTAACATTAAAAGCCTCGCGGCGCACCACTAATGAGAATTTAACGAGAGTAGGCAACGCCGCCGCGGCAGCAGATCACTAAGGATAGAAACAAATCACTTATCACGGAAAGTGAGCGCAATTATACGGGAGAGAGAGAGAGTAGAAAAAATAATTAACGGCATTAAAACGAAGAGATATGAGGATGGTCGGGAGAGGAGATGTGGTGGTCACCCTGCACATCGAGAAATTTGAGACGACGCGAATATTTTTCGCAAACGAACCCAATTACCGAGACGATGCACGATTCGTGTTACTGAAATCTGCCGCGTGAGAGCGCTGCCAGTTATTGCTAACGTCCGGAAGATTAACGAAAATGGCTACGCAAGCAAATCGCAGCGTAGGTGTTATTCCACAAAGCAATAATAGTCCAGCGTTCATTTTTTTTAATTGAACCAAACGCCGTATTAGGAAAAACTGAACTTCATGTATGAAATATGGCCGGAAATTAAAGGCTAAAAAATATCCCTTTTCGTTATTATTTATCGTTAGCTGCTTTATTTAAAACTAATATCTCAAACTGAATATTGGATTCTCCTCCAATGAGAATGCTGCGTAATGACACTCTCGACTTATACATCCAGTCTTTGTTGAAAGACTCCACAGTGAAGGTGCAACTGAAAATGTGTTAGCTTCCATTTTATCACTGAGTAATTTTACACGAACTTTTACGAATAAGTTCATAATCTTACAAGAAGAATCATATTACGAACAAAACGTAAGATTGTCAGCTATATAAAAGATCACCTTATTGGATTCCCAATCGCTTCTAATGGCCGGAATAAGAATATACACTTGCGGCTTAAAAACCGATTTGAGAATGCAAAACTTTAAAATCCCAGGTAGCAGCTTACTTGATGGGCTTAATCTGCGTGATATAAATAGTAAAATCACTTTAAAATTTGGCAGCACCTCATCTTTTGCCTTACATTATCCAGATCATGTGAATTCTTCATGCAACCCTGAGATTGAACGCGCATAATGTCTTTGTGTTGAACACTTTGCACCATTGGCAGTCAGAATTTTGAACTTTCACCACAGCTTACACTCCCTCCCTTCATTAATTTCACCCTCCAACAAAGCTACCCATCAGCTACAAATCAGCTACTTCTCCCTCGTTTGACCCCACTTGGAATATGCCGCCAGTAATTGGGATTCTTATGAGATAGGCTTGGAAACTGAGGTAGAACGCGTGCAGCGAAGAACGGCAAGATACGTTAAAGGCCGTTATGATAATCTCGTTAGTGTTACTGACCTTTTGCAGCAACTGGGATGGGAAACGCTTTATGACCGTCGATAAAATTTAGACTCAATCTATTATGTAAGTTCCAAACCGGTCTATTCTCTGACGACGTTGATAATATTTTACGAAATCCGACATACTACGGTAGATCAGATTATGAGAATAAAATTAGGGAACTAGACTGCAGAACGGACAGATTTAAAATGTCATTTTTCCCACGAACGATAAGGGACCATAACAGCAGCCAATGAGACCTTTATCTAGGTTTGTTATTAGGTAGTGTAGTAGTAGTAGTACTCCCTAATAATTGAATCCTTAACTGTTACCTAGTACTAACAGCACGCTGTGCATGTTTTCTACATAAGTCTTGAGTCTCTGTCCATTTGTGTAGTCGCAAAATACATATATACTAACGGTCCCTCTCCATTGTGATAATATCTGTAGTGTAGTTCATGCTTGTGAGGCTTCGCCTCGTGACAAGCATTTGCGATTTATGCTAATGAATAATTAGTCGTAGTTACACTTACTTTAGGGCATAGTGTAATGCATGATGGTGACTACTCAACCCTTCCACACACCCCTGAGGTGGCTTGCAGGGTATGATGTAGATGTACCCATCGCGGCCGATTTTTCACATACGTCGTCGTGGATGCAAAGCCCGGTGGCGCGGCGTCCTATAACAACCTGCTACACAGATGCACTCGCACTGTTGCATTATTTCACAATTCAAAATTATTATTGTGAAACAGTTAACCTAATAAGCCTCAGAAACGTCATAAGATCTGATCTCAACTTGAAAACGCGAACTAAAATGCCTTCAGAACTGCAGTCAGAGAAAGACCACTAAGCAGTAGACACCTAAAAGGAATGCAGAAATCTAGGAACGAACATCTGTTGCAGTAGGTTTTAAAAAGCAAGAAATTGTTTATTTAAGAAAGGAAACACTTAAAATAGTATTAAAGTATTGATTGAACAGAAGTTCATGTATGATAAATTATTTATTTATAATAGGTGATCGATCGGTTGAGGTACGTTTACATGGGAAAAGAATTCCTAAGTTAGATTTTAAACAGGCGCTTCACTCCTTACATGATCTCATCCTTCAGCTCGGCATACGTCACAATCCTCTCCATCTCCACTGTCAAGCAAAATCCCTTTTTTCCCCTTCCCAGCTTACCAAACACCCTCCCCTCTATCACGGCCTTCAGCATCCACTCAGACCTGATTACCTGCTCCAATCACCTACTCTGCCTTCCCCTAATCTATTCCAATAGTGCCATTTTTCCACCCACCACAGCAAGCACTTCCTAGTTCGTCTTCATTTCCTTCAATCGCACGTTCGCTATCCTCCTCCACTCCTACATCTCAAATACCTGCACGCTATTCACGTCCTCTTTTCTCAGATTCCACACTTCCTAACCATACATCGCAAGATTGACCTCCTTACCCCCTCAAACCAGATTATCTGCTCCGTCCACCTACTTTGCCTACTTCTAGTCTTCTCCAGCAGTGTTCTTTCTTCAGCCACAACACCAACCCTTTTTCTAGTTCGTCTTCATTTCCGTCCATTTCACCTTCTCCATTCTCCTACAGGCTCAAATTTCAAAACATTATTTACGTCTAAAACTTCGGACAACTGACATCTCCACGTCACTGCGAATCCCTCTGACTGATTTCCCCGACGCTCTGGGAGACGGCATTTCATCCTTCTGCGGCTTATTACTATGCACGTCACCTAGTGGACTCGGTTCCAACGACAGTGATCCGGAAAAAGGTGCATCTAAAAGAGGCCATACGGGCGGCTATAAAATTTTTATGGCCACCGCTATTGACCTTGATTTCCTCGGGATTGAAAAAAAACGGCGAATGATAAAAAATAAACTCAGGAAAGGAAAATAAAAAACAGCAGGAAAGTACTTTCTGTCTTCCCAACGCGTAAAATTAAACGCAAAGTATGTAAATGAGGGAGAACAGCGGAGGAAGAGCCGCAAGGGATAGATGTAAAAACGAACTGCAATTAAGGACACGAAGAAAGGATCTTTTCTTACGCTTAGAGATCTACATTTTTATCGGTTTCTTGGCAAAGCAATTCTGTCCCAATAGGAGAATGTGTTCCATGGTAAGTTAGTGAACTTACAGCCGTCCTTGAAGGTAAAAACACTTTGGAAATCAAATTATAACTCATCCCCTTAACTTCAGCGAGCAGCTACATAAGAGAAATAAAACGAAGACAATCTCATCAGCCGCGAACAGACTGAAAATCACTGTGGTGTAAGAATAAAACTATATTAATATTCATACATTGTAAAAGTGAATAAAATAAGATCTAAACGAGAGCTATATACAGATGTGACATAATCAGAATTGATACAATAGTTTCGTTAGGATAATATAGTCACACCACGTAGAGTACTTTACCTAGGATTTTAAAATCATTTGAAAATAAGGGTGGGAGGGCAGAATATAGAGCAGGTCGAGCTGTTTACGTATCTGGGTGGTATTGTGGAGGAGAATTGGTTTAGTGGTAAGGACATCAGATGCAGAATTGCGCTCGCTAAAGAAGCATTTTCGAAGAGAAGGGAATTGATGAGGGGGGTCTGAGAAGAGACGTAAAGAAAAGGCTGGTGAAAACTTTGATATGGAGCGTGGCGCTATATGGGTCAGAAACTTGGTCATTGCGAAGGGAGGATGTGCGTAGACTTGAGGCGTTTGAAATGTGGGTTTGGAGATGGATGGAGAAGGTGAGCTGGGTGGCGAGGAAGACGAACGAGGAGGTATTGGATATGGTCGGAGAGGAGAGGAAGCTTGTGGCAGAGGTTCGGATAAGGCAGAAGAGATGGATGGAGGAGGTTTTGAGAGGAGAGGGTATGTTGAAGAGAGTGATAGAGGGGAGAACACTGGGGAAGCGTGGAAGAGGAAGGAAGAGGATAGGAACTCTGGACGAAATAAGAGGAGGTAGAAGATATGAAGAATTGAAGAGGGATCTAATGGCAGGACATCCTTAGGAGGAAAAGCGAAACAATGTCTATGAGGTTAGGATGCAGAATGGGGACTGTCCAATAACCTACCAATCAGCTGGTAGAATACTTGAATAAACCAAATGTAGTTTTGGTTAGAGGCATGTTCAGAGATAAGATACCAATGGACGAAACTTTTCCACCATAATAACAAAAAAACGATGAATTTCAAATAATTTTATTTGCTATTAATTGTTCCACTAATTGGCGGGATGGAACTGAATACAAAACTAAATTATACCTCATGTCTTCAAAGTAAGAACAAGGAGGAATTCAACGATTACCTTCTTATAATCACGGTCGGTCTAACGATGGCGGAAACCCCTAGCACAGAATTTAATTACACAAAACGTCAAGAATATCTCTGGCCTTCATTCGGCGATCATCTGTCACAATTTTGACCCAGGAAAAACGCACCAAACAAGAAATTATTTAGATCAAAAACCTACTAAGAAAATACAGTAAGTCAGAAAAAATATCAGTATTTTCCGAAAAAAGAACGCATATTTCATTCATATTTCACGAGAAATGATTTAGTGGTCATTTAAAAACTTTCATTCTTATAGCCAGAGACTGCAATGTGCTTTCATAGCATGATAAAACAAAATAAGAGGAAATCCTTTTAATATTTTCACGGTAAAATTTGATTAACTGAAAATAATTGCAAAAGTAGTTAATTACCTTAAGGAGATAGATATCCGCACGAAGTAGATAGACAAGTAATTTGTGAAGGCGGCAGTCATAATTGACTTGGCAGGTTGAGGAGTTAATTACCTGAAAAACAAAAGAAAAATGAAGATGAGAATTAAAGTTATTTAACATGGGGTATTTTTATAGCATGCTGAATAATTAATTTATTAATTAAATTAATACGTAAATGTCTCTACCTTGTATTAAACCAGTCCCACCAACGTGATATATTTTGTGGAAAAATATTTCATGCACATTAGTATCACTATCAAAAAATAAAAACAGATGCCATACGGCTCTAGAAGAAAAGGTAATATTTAAAAGAGGATGGTTAGAGGGGAATGATGTAAATTCGTGATTCGAACATGGTAAAAACAAAACAAGTTTCTTAAAAGAGGCTGACAAAATTAAAGTAAGGAACGATAAAACAAAGAGGGGAAGAAAAAAGATAACGTGACATAAAAGGGAAGGGCATCAAAACATTAATAGAGCTGTAATTAGTCAATCCCCGACAAAGCCAAGAACTGATATATCGTTTTCTGTTCCTCGTGCCTCAATTGGCAGGAAGAGAGATAGTTGTCCACGCATATTTGATAGTAAATGAATTTGTAAGCGCAGAGAGATGGAGAAGTTCACTTATTACAGACGCAACTAAGACTTGAGATGTCTTTTTGATATCATTATAACATAAAAATGAAAAAAAAATCGTTGGGGTTAAAAAATCAACATAAATTACTGAAATAGCCCTCGCCACTTCTGGACAATACCAATTGAAAGAGGTGTGACTCTACAATGGTAACAATCCTTTACTGAAATATCGAGAGCAAGCCATAACGCACATAAGAGGAATGGAAATGGTATCCTAGAAATCGATGATTGAGGTATTACCTCCTCTATCCCTCCCTAAGGACTCTCTCCGTATCTCTTGCGCTAGTCACACACATCAATCAGTCATCATGAGCACCACCATCGTTCGGCAAATTAATCATTCCAAGCGGGTTACCGCTGATTTAATCGGATTTTGATCACAAGGGGGGGAGGGAGATGGAAAGCAGAGCACCAAGGTTGTCTTGGTTGGTTGATCGCATTGCTGCACTCGGCCGGGGGAAGGGAAGAGTGAAGAGATTGGTATTGTGGTGTCAAAGGGAGGAGGAGGAGGATGGAGCGACGGTTAACTCGGGGGGGAGCAAATGGGGAATTGCGAAGCGTACAGCGGTCAATGGAAGCGGACTGTCATTTCTATCTCCATCGTCACTCGACTCACGCAAACGTTCTCGGCGTGCAAGGGAGAGAGAAAGTTCATTTAGGAAATCAAGAGATGCAGGAGGAGTAAGGAAAAGAAGTACATACTGTACTCTTACTAAGAGTGCCTTAAGCCGCTATCACGCTCCTCATATCTCTCACGAGACGTGACAGTCCTCCGGCAGCCTCATGAATTATCAGTCAACATGAAATTGATTTTTATATTATACATTGTTAATTTTTTTCTTGAATTGTATTTATATATTTTTTACGCAGTAAGTAAGAGGAAAATGGGCAAAGTAGCACGGAAATTGAAGTGAAATTGCTAAAACAAAATGAGGCGTTGAGCAATAGGAGGAAGCTGATGACGCGGGGACATTGCGTAAGAATGCAAAGAAAAGGTTGGCGTAGAGTTTCATATGGAGTGTATCGTTTTATGGCGTAGAAACCTGGACTCTATCGGCCAGCCAGGGTGAAAACAAACTATAATGGTTACAATTGATGAACATAGAAATATCCAGAACTATGTTGAGGCGAGTTAAAGGGTGTTCTTCAAGGGTATTTAACAAACTTATTGGGAGCTATTTTTTACGTAAAACTAGCTTGATAAGATTATGATCGCTTTGTCATGCAATTGATCCGATCTGGACATGCTCTAGTTGCATCAAATACTATCAGAACGCAATTTCAAAAGGGAACAGACTCAATTATTTTTTATGTTACGTAGCAAGTAGGGAACCGCAGCCTAGAGAATTTACACGAGCCTGTGGTATTTTCTTAAGGGTAATAGATAAAAACGGGGAACTGCAGTTCCTTACGCTAAAAACTATCCTCATAAGATGAAGACATCATTTCCATTCCACTAATCCGCTTCACACTTGTCCCAGCGGATCAAAATAATATAGGAGCATGTTTTCAGAGGGATAAAAGATTCAGCTATAGCGGAATAGTTTCTTTTTGTATTTTTTGCTGCAAGTTGGGAACCGCAGCCTAAATAATTAACACGAGCCCACGGCATCTTGCTACCATTTGACACATGGAAGCAATCTACAAATCCTCCAAAGAAAACTCATCCCATTTCAATGACTGAACCTCGAGCAATTTCCGATGGAATGGACATCCGCTTGCCTTCACACAGTTCACCTTAACGACAGCGAGGAGACTCATGGGTAAGCGTCACGTGAGCTTTCCACCTCCTCTCCTTCAACTCTCCCGCTTCATTATGGCATTTATGTAACGACCTTTAAAATACCAACGAGTTCCGCGGATACCTCTCCCGTGGGCAAGTAAGTGGAAAGGTATTGCGTAAAAGCCGACGCGCGGAAAATTCCGAGAAAACCCATGCACTCGCGTGATTTCCCTCTGAGCCATTCGAAATGCCGTCGTGATGCAGAACCGGGAAATCCTTCTCGTTTCCCACGGGATACCACACGCCGCGCGAAGATCACGCGAATCAACAGTTAAGTCGGGGAGTACACGTAGGGCTCCAGTTTGAAACACACACACGAATACTCCATTGTCGTCCCGGTGGGAGTAATCAGTTTCTCGCTAGAAGGAATCAAGACAATACAGGAACAAGGGTAACGTGAAAACTCAAAAAGAGCGCTACCGAAATTCTTGTAAAGGCAAGCGGTGCATACGTACGCAAGGCTGATGTGATCTTATTGAAAGAACACGTTCCGGGAGAATCTTCGTAAAGAATATACCCATTATTATTATTAGGATGAATTATCAGTAAAGGTGTGATTAAATGGAAAGAAGTAGGAAACTTCTGGACTTCAACCGGTGCAGGCCCCTATCTCTTTAACCGAGTTCCTTCTTCATTCCCGTCCATATTCACCCTATTCCCTTTCTTCCCCTCCTTCCCTTACTGTTACATCTTCCCCTTTATCCTCTCACGCCTTCAGCATGTCTCTTCACCTCTCATTAGCTGTTCCAACCACCTACTCTGCTTCATCTTAATCTCCTACAGAGGTTTCCTCCATTCTCGTCCACTTTTCCCGGAGTCCAGGTTTCTGCCATCTAACGCTACACTCTATATAAAGCTCTTCGCCAACGTTTTCTATAAGATTCCAGTATACTAGATAATTCACACTTTAAATCTAGGTGAAGCGCCGTACGCATTCCATAGTATCCAGTATTACTAAATGTAATATGACGTGTATCCATAGTATATTGCTGAGGACAAACAGCCAAGCAGACCTCATTTCACCAGCTACATCGGTAAGGTATGCCAATATGAGTGAGTGCATTGGGAATGGATTGGTGAAACCTCACTGGGTGTTTAACTATATCTAGGAGGTTTTAAGCAATGCTACCAGCAGGGAGGAGAGGGTATACCATCGGTGAATCATAGTTAACTTAGACTCTGGAAGGGAATATGTGAATTGGGAAAACCAAACATACGCCAAAATAAATATGCATATGCCAAAGCGTTCACTTATACCACGTGCAAGGTACCTACGTATGCAGACACAGTGTCACCTTTGCCTTCGGTTAAAATATTTTTTGCCCTAAGTCAGGATTTGCAATTTGCCACGTATTTCCGATGCATAAATAAACATCATAAAAGTTTTAGTGAGATTCCACGTTTGGACTAATAGAAAATTCGATGCAATATTATAATCGACTTTGTGACATTTACTAAGCACATCGAGTGGGATTTAATGACATCTCAAAGCCACGAAAAACATAATCATCATCATTATTAGCATTAATCAATCTTAAGATAGGTTTGCTGTAGGGATGGGCAAAAAATACCGGTATTCGGTAGTACCGATTACTATTTTTTTATCCGGTAGTACCGACCAGTATTTAAAATCTGTACCACCGACGGTACCGGTACGACTCGTTCATCGAAACGTCGGCAGAAATGGAGAGACCTGGTCTGAAACCCGAACAACCCCCAACATCGCTATGCTCCGGGAAAGCCTTAGATCTTTCATTTGCGATGAATGTTGATTAAAAATGCCGATAGATGGAAATGTCTGCGCATCATTTTTGGACTGATATTCTAATTTGCCGAAATACCGGAAAATTAGGATGAAACGTATGTTAATTTGTAAATAATTAAAATATTTAATGAATCACATAAATACCGGTATTTTTCGTCGGTACTATCGGACGAGTAGTAGGTATTATTGGTATTTAATACTCATCAAAAAAATTCCGGTACTTTTTTTGAGTACCGCCCATCCCTAGTTTGCTGCTCCTCTTCGATACTTGTATTCTCTTTGCAACTAACATCTTCATTCCTTCATGAGTTATCACTATGATAGCCTTCATAATTTTATCCGTGAACTCCATTCTAGGCCTTCCTCGGAAAATCTTCCAATTCAATGCTTCTGTTTTTAAGACGTTGTTATGTCGCAAAGAGTTCTTCTCCTAAGAGTTTTCATCATTCGTAATTTCTCTCCAACTCTTCGAGGACTCCTTCACTGGCGATTGTCCACGTCCTTCATCATTATTCGATAACGTCACATCTCCATTGCTTGCAATCTCTTTTTTTTCGACAGCTGTTAATTTCCAATCTTCACCGTCATATAAGAGCATGCTCTGTACGTATGACTTCATGACGTGCTTCCTTACATCTGCAGTTGATGACTGGTTGAGTCGTTTGTTAGTAGACTCATCTCCCTTGTGGAACTCCTTTTTACCTTGACATCACTCCCCACCAAATCTTCCTTGCTTTTTCCACCACAGGATGTACTAATTCTTAGACACCATATATCTTCCAATTACGCATGTTTGTTCTGTCCAAGTTCGACGATGACTCTGTCTTCTTGATGCCTTCGACAAACTATAATTCAATACAGTTCTCTCCATTGTTTTCGGGTTAGCTGCGTCAAGTTTTACTCAGATGACGTTTCGTGGCCTATGCTGGCCACATCTTCAGATCAGGTCAGAGTGCCGACAGATGGAAATGGCCCTCTATTTATATATACAATCCTCAGATTGGCCTACCAGTTCACTAATCCCGGGCATCAGATTATGATTGATAAAGCAAAAGTCCTAGCCGAAGAAAAGCATTATTTCCCTCGCATCATCCGGGAGGCTATTGAAATTGAAAAAGTAGCAGACAATTTCAATAGAGATGATGGGCATAGACTAAATACCGCTTGGAAAAGGCTCATACGCAAAAGCGCACCATAATCGGGGTCCTCGACTATGATTGGTCGCGCCACTGCTAGGCCAACCTGAGGATGGTATATATATAGAGGGCCATTTCCCGGCACTCAGACCTGATCTGAAGATGTGGCCAGAATAGGCCACGAAACGTCATCTGAATAAAACTTGACGCAGCTTACCCGAAAACAATGGAGAGAACTGCAATCCAGCGCTGCGAAAGCCTCAAGCAGAAATATAATTTAATACAGTTTATAATTCCATTAAAGTGTAAAGGAGGCTGTTATGCCTTAGAATGTGACCAAAACGTCTTTTAACATCGTAGTATCGAATGTAATATCTAATGAATATCGAAGATTGCTTTCAATCCATCACAGGGGCTCTCTATAGGGGGAGAGAGTAGAGCGACAGAAGGTCGTCCGGAATGGTAGTCGTCTCAAAATCTCGAGCGGGGAACTCCACTTTTGGAGATGGCATGGAGCGGTGAGGAATCCTGGACTACAGAGACAGACGGACGGCGACGGAACAGAGGGAACCTATTTATGCGGATGCCGAAGTAGAGGGGATGTCGCGTCGTCCACGTGATGAAGGTGGGCGGCACAGATGCCTGGCCAGCGACGGCCGCCGCGACGCCAAGGGCGCTCCTCGAATAAACGACGAAGAGCCGTTTTGTCTGCAGTCCTCCCGCGCCCCTCGTCCAGGAAAGCAATCCCAAGATTGATTCTCTTCGTTTCCAAAACATTTGCATTCCGCAGGCAATCTATGCCTGGAATCTCTTTGTGGTAGTGCAAGGAATGAATGAGACATGGGTCAAAGAAGACATTAATTATTCGATAATATTCACCTACGTATAGACCCGTTTACTGACAAAAGCCCATATATCAACCTCAACTTCTAATGCAAAATTTCTATGGATCAACGACTTGCTCACGCTGGTAGCATTTAATTAATAATATTTATAACATAAAAAAGATTATTTCCGTGTCGTTCCTGAGATGAAAAATTAGTGTTCAAATGGTATTTATTTCTCGACCTCTTTTCTATTCGGTGCAAATATCAGGAGATTTTAGGTCAAATAATAATTTTTTTTAAGACTAAAAACCTTAAAACCAAGAACAGTTCTCAAATCAGCATATCAAAGTTTGCTATTAACACTTAGTAGTTCTCAGTCATACTCGCAGAACCAAGAGCCTAATAGCAATGTGCATATCACTTTTAAAATATTAAAATGCATTGATTCAAACTTCAGTTTATTAAATGTAGCAACTTTTCACGTAATTATAACTAGAGGTTATCTGGCGAATAAGGTAGGTTTAGCTAGAAGGGAAGAAAAATCTTTTAGACTTTCACAAGCGCAGCCTCTTAGTCTTTACACTGATCGAATTCTTCCTTTCGTCACGGATTTTGCCATCACGATGACTTTTAACCAGCATCCAACTCTGCCACCGGATTTCCTCCAGTAACTTATGTACACCCTAATGATGCAACTCTTATTTTGCCCGTTGATTCCTCAATTATTCTGCCAACCCAAAACTCAAAACGCCTCCACTCAAGGCTCATCCTTTCTTCCAAGTGCACATATTTCAAACCCGTACAACACCACGCTCTATTTTCAACCAACATCCACCATTCTTCCATCGAGATGGGAAAGATGAGAAGCGGAAATCGATCATTGACTGCAGCAGGAGAAATCGATCTCAAGATAATCGAAAGCCTAAAAGGACGCAAGAAAGCAACAAGAAATAAAATAATGAGAAAATACAAGCGCACGTTCACCGCAGGGATTGTTTTATTTCCACCGGAGGATGGATTTCGTCTTCTTCGACAAAATCCGATCATCATCATCATTGGCGCTACAGCCCATGTAGGGCTCTGGCCTTCAGAATTATCTGCCCCCATTCTTCTTTATCTTCTGCAACACGCCTCCATCTCCTGACTCCCAGTCTTCTCAAGTCGGTCTCTAAGTCATCAAGCCACCGCTTTCGTGGTCTTCCTCTGCTTCTCCTCCCTCCAGGAGTGCCATTGAAAACCTTTTTGACTGCCCTGCTTTCCTCCATGCGTTGTACATGACCAGCCCAACGAAGTCTTCCTTGCTTTATAACTGATATGATGTCTGGTTCACCATATAGTTCATAGACTTCAGCATTTGTTCTTATTCTCCATATTCCTGCATCTATCACGGCACCGTTTATTCTTCTGAAAATCTGTCTTTCCCACCTTCTGATTATTTCTTCTTGTGTAACTGTCAGTGTCCAGGTTTCAGAGGCATATAGGACAACAGGTCTTAGCACTGTCTTGTATATGATTATTTTGGTGTTTCTTGAAATATTTCTTGACCTGAAAATAGGCTGCAGTGCATAATAGCATTTATTACCTATGTGTAACCTGTCTTGAATTTCTAGTCAGAATCCGATCATAAAATCCGATAAACTAGCGGTAAAATAAAAAGTAAACTTCGGGACAATCGAAACCCGGTTCCCTCCCCCATTCTTCCCAGACTCGAATCTCCACTCCCGACAGTAGTGCTTCTGCCAGCGTCCGTACGGCGGCGTCCACTTCACGCGTGGCTGGCAACCGAGAGCAGGTTGCTGGGACAATCCTTGGAGAGGGGGATGTGAGGACCTATCTCCCTACACGTATTAGTTCCCTATCTAGCCCACACAAGAACACATACACACACACAGACGAACTAAACGAGCGCATAGGACGGGAATGTCTCTAACACACACACACACGCCCTCAACTGGTCGGAAACTCGCGCGGATAGAGAATGCCGCGCGCGTGTTCTCGGCGTGTTGTGTGTGTGTGGAAGGAAAGAGAGGTGGAGAGAGGTTGGAGAGGTGAGAAGAGGGAGAAATCGGAGGAGGGAGAGGAGGAATGAGTCGCGGAGGAGGAAGGGCGGAGGACATTGATTGAATTTAAATGGCGTCGTGGTGGAGAGCGTGCTCCGAGTACCGACCCACCTTGGTATCTCTCCCGGAGTGCGATGTGAAACGACGGGGGGGGGGGGAGGGGGGTTTGGGTGGTTGCGAAACCTGAGGGGTTTGGAAGCTGTGGGACAGAGAAGAAAGGGGAATGAAGACAGAAGGAGATAGAAACGGATGTACCACGTTTATCATTTCGATTTTGTCAATATATCTTTTCCATAGATCTTTTCGTCTAAGAAATATACCTTAAAAACGGTAACAAAAGGGAAATGTAATTTATTTCTGACAAAAATAGAATTTTATAATAATTATACTCACTATGGGAGCATTTTAATCGCTCTAGGGCGCAAATCACTTCACGACACAACAGCGCATTTGCCTTCCATTCCTCACAAACCCTGCACTCTGGGTCTTCACCGCACTTCAAAAAATATCGTGAGCAAAGTTCGATTAACAGCAAAATAACGTCGATAATCACATCCGCGATTGTTGCTTTTTTTGTGTTTATTTTTCGTAAAGGCTACAAACATGAATATTGTAAAGTGGTTTCTATTACTTTGTAGTAAAAAGATTGTGCTATTAAATATTTATTTCGATCGAATTCGATAACCATACGCAAAAAATTCGGCCGTGACTGTTGTACACACACAATATGATTGCCTACCGGCAAACGTTGCCTCAGCGCAAATTTTCCCATTAAACGTCGTTCATGTGCGCTGATTGATGTGTTACGATCGGCGCAAACTTCAACACCTTGATTCGAAAGCTCCGTATTTACACTGAATAGACACAACGCAACTCTTCTTCCCTTGTTGGTTGGTTAATTGGAGAGGCGACCGCCAACTATGGCAATTTACGTCAGAAAGAATAGGCGAGGGGGATGAGCGGAGAGGAACCCGGCGTCGGCATTGGCCCACTCTCGAAGAAAAACGTCAAGGAGTCAACAATTAAACGTCCCACCTCATTGACACTTGGAAGCGCTCTCTACAGAGCGCTGAAATGGTGTAAAGGAATTCCGTTGAAAAATCTCCGCCAATTCAAACCAGGGCCCTCGGGATGGGGAGCCATTACTTCAGAGTTACATTTGATAGAGTAAACCAAGAATAAAGTAATTGTTCATATATGATTTTTTGCATAAAAAATACGTAACTTAAGTTTGAAACTTTCTGATTTGAAGTCAGTGTCAATGTTTCAAGATGGATTTAAGTTTTGGTAAAAGTGGTATGAAATAAAACTTTTAAAAATTTTTGTAATTAGGACGGTATTTGTCTTCCAGGCTACAAAATTCAGCGGATTAAAATTTCTAACCACTAGCAAGATAATTATTTTAATAGTTGTTTTATTTAAGTTACGAAATAAATGCTTGGCAAACAATTAGGCCAATGGCCTCATTTACGTCATGTCTCCTCTGCGAATAGATGGTCAAGAATGAAAATGAATAAATGCTATAGCATTATTTAGCAAGTGTCACTTAATAGAAAAGGATAGTTTCGATGAAAGAGACATAAAAAGAAGTCGGCTACGAAAAACCAACTGTGCGACCTTCAATCCCGCCAGAATTCCAGAAAGGTAACCTTTCAGTCCCTCGCACAATACGCCCCCCACCCTTTCCCCCTCACCAACACCACCCTCGCCGCCACACCTGGAAATCTCTGCATCATCCCCAAGCCGTATCCCACCATTTGAGCGCGCCTGCTTTGCTTCCAAAACTCACCGCGTCCCGCAATCGAATCCAAAAGTCCTCGCAGCAAAACCGTTCCCTCCCGCCCAACCACATCCTCACTTTCTCCCAATCCCGAAATGGAGGGGGTGGGGGGTCGGAGAGGGTGGGGGTAGGCATGTGATTCCCGCACCCACCCCTACCCACCCTCAACCCTTACAAGGACCGCCTCTCCGTATGTTACCCAGGTAGCAGCAGCGGGTGCGGAATGGAGCCTACATCCCCGAAACCTTTTGGGGCCGAATTTATTATTATAAATAACCCACACAGGATGTTTTCCCGCACACCCTTTCTCGCCAGCAGGGTTTTCTCACGCACGTCCATGGCGAGGCTGCGGAGCATGAAACATGCGCCCGACCGAATCTGACAGCACACATTACACTCTGCTCAACAATTCGATTGGGGGAATGTTTATGTCTTCCTCCACGGATTTGGCAGTTTCCGTCAAAGTTGCTGTCAAGTGCACGCTTGTGTCATGTCAATTACAAGCAATTTTGGAAAGTAATCCACGATAAAGAGGTAACAACCAGGAGAGAGAAAAATTGGGAATATTTATTATTCTTCGACTATTTAGAAAAATCGGCAAAATTGAAAGTCGACTGCCAAATCAAATGGAATTAATTGTCAGCGTAATGCTTCAAGTTCACAGTGGACTCCACTTCAATTGCATACGTAATGATCCTAAGAATCATACAGAGATGATCAATTCGCACTTCACTCAACCCTTTCATTATTCCCTCATTTTTTATTTGAAAAAAAATTCCCGTGTCTCGTAGAAATATAGACTTTAATCACAGGAGAATCACGTCAATATCGTGAATATACAAGAAATCAATTTCCGACAAAATTTAGTGCGATACATCTCACGAGTACGAGATATTTTGTGTAATGTTACTTTGATAAAAAGATTTCATGCTTCATAACTCAAGAACCATAAATTAATATAACTCTACATTAGGTAAACATTACACAAACAGTAGTGACCCTCCCTTCGAAAAAACGAAACACAAAATGTGAAAACTGACGAGCAGGATAAAATTATTCACAGAATTATTAATTCAAACTATAGTATATTCCTCAACTGCAAGATAAGCCATTTACCGGCCAGCTTAGTTAAGATGCCTCCTATGGTATAGCGTACGTTAGATGGAGAGAAAAGATTCGGAGAAGTTGTAAGTGGTTTTAGAATTGGAATAAAATATAATTTAGTGGATGACAAGATGATTCACGACTACCCACGGTCGTGGAAATCATAGGCAGGACTACGCAATGACACATGCCCCTCATTTCCGCAGTATATCTACCCTTGGCGAGTCATGCAGAGTAGATGACTCCACCGCAGCTAGCTCCCTTGGAGAAGTTCAACTCCGGGCGACACCTAGAATGGGGAGTCGGAGGTGAGAACGCATTTGTGGCGCCCCGGGCAGAGAGGGGGGGAGGGAGCAGCCTGGAGTGCGGCACCGGAACTGGAATTAGACGGAATGGTGTGCTCGCGGAGGGGATAGGGGTGGGAGAGGAGTATCCGGGCCAGTGGACGGTGACAAGGCAGGGGCGGATTCGGGGAGCTGAACAAGTCGTAGACCGAGGAAATGGAACTGGGGGAAGGCATTAAGAGAGATACACAGAGGCGCAGGGCAGGAGGAAATAAAGCAAATGAGAGAGACTGCAATAGAAGGGGTAGGAAGGGAAGAATGGATAACTAGTTCCACACGGGCGAGAGGAATGGAAGGCGGGTAGAAGTTTACGTTCCTCAAGCAGTAATAAATGCCGCAATCACGGAGCTATCAGTTTTGAGCTAATTTGTTATTTAAGGTTGGTTTGCACTGGCAAGTTATTGTGCCAGTTACTTGCAGCAAGTGACTTTCGACGTAAATTTCAGGTGTAAACGGCTTTGAAATTCCACTTGCGGAACTGTTACAAGTTTCTGCAAGCCGCTTTCAGAAGCGTATTGTTCCAGTGCAAACGGCAACCATAATCAGGCTCTACACAAACTCAAGAAAAATTTTTCGTCGGAGTAAAATCCTCTAAACGTAGCACTTATAAGAAGTTCCACCTCATCCATGCCTACCTAGCATTGAAAAGCGGAGTAGAATAAGTCTATGAAAACCTTACTAAAGCGGTAGAACACAATATAATTACTATAAAAGGGTTGATCGATTGGGTTCGAATGGTAGCTAGGCTTACCACTCCGAATAGTCCCGATTCGAATCCCGGCTGCGGTGGAGATTTTTAAGTGAAATGACAAACCTCACTTCCGTGTTACGTAAAGAGTGCTAGAAATGCAGTACTCGGTCAGGTGGTAGGTTAAACAGTGTACCCCATAGCTTCCTGCGTTATGAGTAGGATTATGCCGAAGACGGTTTTCCCTCCACCCTTCCTCCATTTCCCAAAATCCTGAATAACCCACTCACGGATACTCAAGAGGCACAATAATGACCTCCGTATTCGGTCACCTCCCTAAATAACCAACAAAGCAAATGAACATAGTTTAACACTAGAACGGCATGTCTTTGCCATTTTGGTAAATTTGTTTTTTTTAATGAATGCCATTTTGGAACAAAAAACTGCCGAAAATTTTTCTTCGGCGACATTTCATCGTTTTCATCTGTTCTTTTACGCAATTTATGACAATCAATAACGATAACCATGGCCAGAAATATTGGTCGGCAGTAGATGTAGATTATAAGTACTTAGTCAATGATTTCCATTTTTGGGAAAAGACATCAGCCATCCCAGTCACTAAGCGTGTCTCCAACTTTGTAGTTCCAAAGTTAATGGGACCTTTTATGTGGAAAGGAAGGAATGTAACCACCTATAAATTCTGTAACGCTAGCAAATTAATTGAAAAATTAGGAACAAGCCTAGTAGGAACTAACAATAAAGCAAGAAAAGAAATTCCACAACCCCTGAAAACAATGAAGGAACTCTTGTACACTTATAATGTTTACAAGTCCAATGATGTGACACTCACTGCGTATCAACGTAAAACAAACAAACATGTCATTCTGCTAAGCGCTATGCATCCTTCCGTCCATATAAAAGATAATTAGAAAAAGTCTCCGGGGACAGTTCAGTATTTCAATGAAACCAAGTGTGTTTTTGATGTAATAGACCAAATGACTAGGGAAACAGTACCAAAGCTGCATCTAGGAGTTGGTCAGTGCATTCATTCTACAATAGATTTGACTTGGCATACATATCAATTCTTGGATAATTTAAAAGGAGACAGGTCACGGGATCACCCACAGGAAATTCATGCAAAAAGTTGCAGATGAGTAGGGAGGAGAAATGATGCGATGCAAGTGCAAGATCCCCACTGATTATACAGATGAGAGTTCTGAGGAAAAAATTAAAGGCAGGGAAAAGCGCAAAAATTGCCTAGAGTGAGCTAATTGCAAGAATAATCACAATATAGATACGTCCAAGAGATGCAGGAAGAGAGTTTGTTAAAAATGTGTGAAGATAATTTCTTACATTTGCGAAGGTTATCATGAGCAGCAGTAGATAAGTAAGTTCACTGTGTCCCCAATGATTATTGAAAAAGTATTTTTGTATTTTTAATGTTTATTCTTAGTATTGTTTTATTTAAATAATTATTATATGCGTATCGATTATCATGAGAAAAAATAAGACTCATTGTCTCCCCGTGAGGAGTGCAAGAAAACATCAAACAAAATAAATTTGCAATTTCTTAATATGATTTATGAATGAAAATTATGCTTAACCTTTTTGTTTTTTTAAATTGCTTTGATCAATGAAAACCTGAAAGAAGATGTGTGATGTTTAAAATTAAAAAAATGTGTTCAAAAGTTCCTTCCTTTCATTTTTCATGCTTGCCTAATACAATCGTCATCACAAAATGTCAGCCACGAAACTTCTCCGTTATATAAGTGGAGACACTTCACAGAAACTTGCAACGGATTGCAAAACTAAAACAGCAATTCCAATTCATTGTACCAAACCACAAACAAACTAGAGGGTAAAGTACAAAATCAGACACCTACAGGTTAATTGAGTCAACGACGTAACACAATCTCCAAAATGTCTGAACTAACATATTCTAAGATAGAACTCCATGCATAAAACATCTATTAGAGTGTATTATCTATATCTAATGTATAGATACCATAAAAATCATAATTGTGAAGAAACGACATTATTCAACGATGAATTAGGAATTTTGTCAAAATGGCCAAGTTAGCCTTTCTAGCGGGTAAAAGATTTCGGCCCTTCTAGGGGTTAAATACCACCAGGACTAATTTATCGGTGATTCCCTGTACATTTATTCTTCATCATTCTTCAAAGAAACACCTCCGTTACTTCCAATTTTAAACTCTCAGCCGCTATTATAGTCCAGACTTCACTATTACACATGAGAATACTTTCAAAATGTATTAATGAGGGAAAGAGGATGGAAGAGGAAACCTACTTTATTATTACTATTATAGGTGATTTACCGGTAAAGATAGGCTTAGATGGAATTTGGAATACCTACACTGATTTCTTATAGCAGCACGCCCTTGTCTCCTGACAAGATTTTATTCTTCAGCTTGGTATACGTCCTACCTCTCTTCATTCTATCCATGGAGCCTATTCTCTTTCTTCCTCTTCCACACATACCCAACATCCTTCCCTCATGACCTTTACCGGCAAAAACCCAATTATATTAATCTTTGACAAATAATATGGAATGCATTACCTTTCCAATTATTATTATCAGAATAAATCTACCGGCTAAAGTACATTTAAAAGGAAGAGAGTAAAAAAACCTTTACATTTTTACAGGAACAGGCTCCCATATGCTTACACGAATTATTTCTTCATACCAGAATACGTTCTCCCTCTCTCCATCGCGTCCATTAAGCCTGTTCACCATCCTCTTCCCCGCCCCTCGGTCACGGCATTCAGATCATCCCTTCTTCGCCCCTCATTACCTCTTCCAACTAGCTACTCTACCTCCCTCTAATCTACTCCATATGTTTCCTCCCCTCACCCACCATTCCAAGCACTCTCTCGTTCTTCTTCCTTTCCGCCCACCGCACATTCTCCATTCTCCTCCACACCCACATCTCAAACCCCTACAGCCCATTCTCGTACTCTTAAACCAAGAGCCCACCCCTTCAGAACGACAATCAAAAGGGGGTAGGAATACTTCGTCGAAACTAAGTTAAAATGAACAGTAACATGCAAATTTTATCGCAAGCCAAGACAAGGCGGAATAGGAGAGTGAATCGAATGGTACAGTCCGGCAGCAGTTCGCAGCGAATCAGCAAATTTCAATCGAATTCCGCGTGCTAGTAGTCCCTCTCTTCCTATCCCCTTGTACATCCACCCCCTCCTTTCCCACTCGCCTTCTCTGGCGCTTCTCCGGGGACCACTCGTCTCGCTCATCATCGCTCAACCCCCTTCGGTCCCCCCCTCCTCTCTCTCTATCTCTCTCCCTCCCTCATCGCCACCCCAAACACAGACACACAACCAACGCGCCGCTCCAAATTTCCCACGCCCTCCTCCTCACCGCCACATCCTCGAACACCTAAAACCCCGAATCCCCATGGGTACGGCCGGTTGTGTGTGTGTGTCTGATGGTGACTCTTCCGCACTCCGGCCATATTGTGATGCAACACCTGTCATGCGGCGCCACTTGCGCCCACCCCTGGAGAAACGAGACGGCGCGGCGGGGGACTTTGGAACCACGACAGGAGAAAGAGAAGCGAGGGGAGGGAAGCCTTGCTCTCGGCCAGGGGACTGCAGTCGTGGATTGGAGGCCAGAGTGTGAACGATGGACAATGAAGATTAACGATTCAAAAGGAAAATGAAATGTTTCCCCAAATAGGGGGGCAAGAAAAAAAGTTGAATACAAGAAATCATCATTCGGAGTTCTCAGAGTGGATTGCTCGGCTTCTAGGTTGACTTTCAAGTTCCGCTACGTAGTCAGAATTTTGATGGCTCAACGTTTCGTCCCGCGTTTCAGCGAGCGTGCTCAAGAGAGAAATAAATCAACTGTTGTTTCCTCTTCACCTTAGCATTCCTTCACTTTTATCCTTGCGGATGGGGATACCTGGAATGGAAACATCTCAGGCAAATCGAGGATCTTCGCACGTTGCTACAACCTTGTATCCATTAAAATTCTCTTGAGTTTCTGATACTCTCCAGCCTTCCTTTATGCCTTCCTAAAGTTCTTTTCTCCTTCTGGTACCTCCAAGCTTCCGAAACATTCTCCTCTCTATCAGCTCCTTCTGATCCCAAATGTTCGATGCGTATTCGGAGGTATTAAACAGAGGTTCTATACCATCTCTCACTTTTTCACTCGCAGACATTTCCACTATTCCCTTCACAAATCCTAGTTTCTTCAATGCCGTGACGCAAATTTTACGCGTGCATTCCAATGCTAGGTGTCAAAATTCTGTGACTCCCATTAACATCGACAAACATCAGCTCACGTGTGGTGGAAAACACGGAGGGTAAACTAATTTAAGCATTTAAATTGCTATAGTTAGGCTAAAATCAACGCTAATATAAAAATGGTTGTGCACATCTTTTAAGATTTTGTGCCACGCGACGTCATCCAATGCGTGTCCTTCACTCCCAACGGTTTTGATCAAGGAAAATATTTCCCACAAGAGAGCAGGGCAAACGTGCTGTGATTGGTCGTATCACAACTGCTCCGCCAAATTGTTCACCTGTTCCCTAATCTCCGATCCTTCCCCATTTTCCCCGCCGGCCTTCATCACCTCCGCCTCGCCAGTCCCTCCTCACGAAGCTACCCCTTCCAAACACGTGGGATTACCCTCTCTTCACCATTGATTCCCTCATCCTCGTCCCCCTGCAGTCATTAAAAAAAACGGAGCGGGTCCCCGACCCCTTTCCCCCATTCCGGCCCAGGTCCCAGAACGGGTGCGCGCATGACTCCCTTCATTTGTCCGATATCTCATTCGGAACCTTCTCCCAATCCCCGAGTTTCACCACTTCCCACTTCAAAAGCTAAGAAGTTTAGGTCCCACATAAAGTGTAAGGTTAGAGTTTGACCAATTTTGTTTTAATTTCACGGAGAAGTGTGCGTTTTACGACTAATTAACTCTGCTTAAAGAATCAATTTCAAGTGATTGCAAGCTTGAGCAGACGCATAAGAAAAGCAGAGTGGGGAATACGGAAGGAAGATAAATAAAAAGAAAACAAAGGTAATGTGATTTCATAGGACAAAGAAAGCGAGGCTGGTCATAACAGTAGGAGGGCAAACACTGGAGCAAGAAGAGTAATATAATTACTTGGGTTGTATGTTGAAAGGAAATGGGCATAGTTACGAAGACATTAGGAGGAGAATTGCAATAGCGAAAGAAACGTACAATAATAGAAGGGAGCTGATGAAGGGGACCTTGAGTAAAGATATAAATAAGAGGCTGGTGAAGAATTTGATATGGAGTTTACCGTTGTATGGGACAAAAACGTGGATTCTGAGAAAGAAGGACAAGAAAAGCCTGCAGGGTTTCGAGATGTGGGTGTGGAGAAGGATAGAGGTGGACCGAAAGGAAGACGAACGAGAAGGAGCTTGGCATGGTTGGTGAGGAAAGAAGACATCTGGATGAGAATAGTAAGAGGCAAAGTAGGTGGTTGGAGGTGGCTATGAGGGGCAAAGGGTTGCCTCAGGCCGTTGATGAAGAGAAGGATCTGATGAAGGAGGTGATGGAGAAGGGTAAAACGCATGCAGAGATGAAGAAAGAAATATTATAAGTAGATAGGAGTCTGCACATGAAAACATCTAGAGTATTTTTTACTGACTTCCTTTAAAACATACCCTAATCGGTAGATTGCCATAATGAATGAATAAGTAGAATTAATGTTTGGTGACATAACTTAGTGGACTTTAATTGTCAATATTATAACGATTCCATAAATAATTCGAAAAATACTCGGTAACTTTCCAAACTATTTCACTATTGGTAACCTTATCGGTGCGTAATTGCTTTATATCACCATTTTACCTTGTTCGGCATCATCATTGTTAATTTACAGTATTTCTATTCGATAATGATGTAAAACATCGAGTTCAGCTATGTTACTAGCACTCATTCTTCAATTAATTTCGAAAAAATGTATCTAAATTATGTACTAAAAAATTAATACGTAGATACCTACACATGAACAAATATCGTTCCGTGCATATATATAATTAGCAACTAACCCGAAATATAGGTACGTCCAAACAACTTCGGCAGGTGATTAGAGGGGAGAAGAGGTTTATAAATACCACATCTCGACCCCAATAACAATACTCTAGATAGATCCGCCTCCATAACTCTCCCACCCACCACGTCCCGTTTTGCCCTATGTAGTAGGCAAGTATTTACTACTTGGCGAGCGCATATGCCTGCGAGGCAAAGGCGCCAACGTTCTCCGCGGAGGGAAGAGCGACTAAAGGTCAACACGAGAGATTCCACCGAAACGGGACGGAGGAAACTAATGCAATGAAAATGAGAAGTTTTCTCGTGACTGTATCCCTCGCTCGGAATGACATTCTCCGGCGATCCCCCATATGTGATCGCTCACCGTGGAAAATGAGTAGGGGGAAACCTCAGGCATTTCCCACCAGCGACTGAATGACTAGATTACGGACTTGCTCGGGCCAAGTAGAGCATATTCTCGTTTTGGGTTTTGAATCAAGTAAGACCGTTTGTAAGCAGACATATAATACTTAACAGTCAGAAAATAGTTAGGAAAGAGGTTTTGGAATTGGTAACACAGTCCTTCATTAATAAGCACAAAAAGGAATTAGAGATATTGAGTGCAGAGAGCATACGGTCTCTTTATCATCGTATATTTTCCCGCATATGAAGTAATAAGTTATTTTAGATCTTATTACTACAAATTGTAATGGTAAAAAATAAATTTCAGAACATGTAAGACATTTACCAAAATAGCTTCCCTAAGGAGGAATTTCCCACTTCTAGAGCAATCCACCCGATTGATGCGTATCGATTGTAGAGTGTACTCATGTAAATGAATGTGTCTCGGTAGGAGGATATATGTTAACCTGATTTGAGCGTTCTTTTAAGACAATATATTGGGTAAAAGAGGAAGAAGAAGGAATAAAATAAGAATTTTAACCCCCATGAAGAAAGGTAGAAGATTCGAGTAGCATAACAGGGAATTGATGTATTACAAATGGAGTGAAGTTATAAAATATATTTAAATGACCCCAAATTGGGGGACGTATGAGACTGTGCGAAGGCCGACCAATCATTGGTAGAACTCAAAATGATGGCGGGTTGATGAATAGGTATTCCTCAGCTTCCAAAGAGCACTGAACCTAACAACATACGTCAAATAGAGATATTTATTAAAAATAATGTCATATGAATGAGCAAAGATTTCAAATTATTCATGAGGTCATCGAAGGTTACATTCTACTGATTAAAAATTTTTATTTTTCCAAAAAATGCCTATTTCTTAAAAGAATAACTAATACTGTTATTTCAGTAAAGGCCAAGGCAGTAGCAGCATAAAATAAGAGATAATTATTTCAGGTCGCAGTAGATGATAGGGACCTTAAAATGCAACGGTACGGTTGGGAACAGCATGAAAATTAATCCATATGACGCAAACGATGGGAAAGACAGAATTCTACGTCATAAATATTCATTGGTGTTTGCCTCAACTTATTATTTATGCCTGGTACGGACGATAACATTCCAATATTAACGAGCGTTGCAATACCAGAAAAAAACACTAACATGACCCATATTTGCATAGCCGTTTGGTCATTTAATGAGAAAAACAACCCAATCAATTGCGAAAAGCCATTACCTACATTTAACATGTTGCTCATTTCTGCAGGGTGATAATCTCTGATCCTTTAAAACAAATTTATTTCCAATAACTCTTCTTCAAATGTTTTCAACGAATGTCTAATCTTATTAACCACGATGGGATACCCTTAGAACAGAATAATAACGATTCTAGGGGAAATTACACACGGTTGTAAAGTAGACAACGCACATCATAAGAACTCATCCCATTGATCAAATTACTTTTCAGATATGGAGAGTTAGGATTACAGCTAATAATGGTGTCCAAATACTGATTCTCAAACTCATTTCTCTCGAAATGAAAGCGTAGTACAGTTTTATAAAGGAGAAATCGTATCCACATTTCACACTATGTTTATTAGTAACCGACCGAATTCGATGTTTAAATATCGCTATCGTCGTCATCACGGTTAACAAATACTGTTGAAACTGATGATGACATTCCAATATTGAAACCTGGGGGTTACAAATAAATAATGCGAGAAAATTACCAAAGGTCGTCTTTATAAGCGTTTATTTTCCACGATGTAGCCTCGCCTAGCATAAGAATCATCCACAGTTTACTCCTGGAACTACAAGGCGTTGCATAAGGTCTTTCTTCACCAACTACATCGGTATGGCATGCCGCAGAGTGGGTGTATTGGGAATGGCTTGGCGTTAAATGCTATTCCGGGGGTGTTAGCGGGTATTTGAATAATTACAACGGCAAGGAGCAGAGAGCATCCCATTGGTGTACCTCAGCTCAGTTAGCTAAGCTCTGGATTGGAATATGCGAATTGGTAAAACAAAACATACACCAAAATGAATATGCGTGCACCAAAGCGTTCACTTTGATCTCGTGCAGTGTACGTATGGAGAGACACATATTCCCTTTTTGGTTTGGTTAAAATAATTTTTGCCCTAGTTCAGGATTTGCAATACAGTACGCATTCTGATGCATATATAAACATGATGAAATGTTAATGAGACTCCACGCTTGGTCCGATAGAAAATTCGATGCAATATGATACTTAATTAACTTTGTGACATTCACGAAGTACAACGAGATAAATGTAATGGGCTCGCAGGTTGTGCATGGAAATATGTTCCATCATTCAAATAAGAAGCAATTATATGCAGTAAGGTATACCTCTCTGAATCTAAAGCCCGTTTCACACGACACTTGATCCAGCACAAGACCTAGTATGCTAGCTGGTACTTGATATTGAGGACGAAACCCAGTATACTAGAAACCGTACTAGAAGGTTTCACACGATCATCGACCTTGTGCTTCCTATTAAGCAATTATTCCATATGATTCCATACTAATTTAAAAAGAGAAGATCGCACAGCGTCCGTAACGTGAACGTGATTGGTAGATGGCCACTGGGTCCTACTGGGTCTAGTAGCAAACTAGTACCGCATCAAGTACGAAATCCAGTGGCTCAGCGAGTATACTAGCTAGCATGCTTGCTAGCCAGTATACTGGTTCTGTTCGCACGATACTGGAAAGCTAGCATACTAGCGAGTATACTAGACCTTGTGCTGGATCAAGTGTCGTGTGAAACGGGCTTAAACTTCATTAAATTTTCCATAAATTCTCTTCAGTGATAAGTATGCAAATTTGTAACGACCAATGAAACTTCAATTCTATTTCTCTGATCATGCAAATCGGTAATTCACAAACAGTCATCAAAGTACAGTCCATTCGCGTTAACCTGGCCGACACTCAGTAGTCTACTGCGCAGGTGGGCCTAGTTCAACTCAGAAAATAGGGGAAGCAGGGCTTACTGAGAGGGTAGTCATGCGCGAAGTTTTCCCGTGGTGGAAAGGGAGGGGGAAAGTAGAGGAGAACTGTTCCCCTTCAAATCTGAAGTCGTATGTGCTGACTTGTTTACGCCCGCACGTTGTACAGGTCAGCCAAGGCAAGAACACTGTCAGAGAAGAGGTAAACCACGTGAGGCTTGAAAACCCTACCCCTTGATGGGCGAAATTATAAGAAGTTGGACTAGTTCGAACCAAATGAGCATGACGTATGGCGGGAAGATACCCCTCCAATGTTCCCCCTCTCCTTCCCTAATTTCTCCTCTCGCGAGTTGTCATCGGCCAGGTTAACGCGAATGGATTGTACTGTAGAATTTATTTCCATTAATTATTAGATCACTGCATTTGAGATTAAATTTTTCTCACTCAATATGTTTATTAAACAAAGAAAAACATTCCACAGAAATATCAAGTTTTACCTTCAAAGCACTTACCTAAATAAGAATATCATAACTGCACTAATTTAAGCTCAGATTTACCTGATGTTCAACCAAGTCAATTTCATGAGTATCGATTACATTTTCTTTTAATATGACTACTTTCATACCTAAGCGATTACGATATGTTAAGTAAAATTGTAGAAGGTAAATGAATAATTATGGAGATAAGAAACAACCAAGATTTGGCCAATAGATCCAAGAATAACAGATTTTTTTATCAGTGCCGAACTAAAAAACAGTATTTCCCTAAGAAACGGACATTCACAAATTTGTGCCGACATTAATATGGTGCTCACGGTAAGATTTAAGACGTTATCTTTTCAATTAAGTTACATTAGGCTAATCATTAATGCAGGGCGAGCATATTGGGAATAACTAATGCGCACGTACTGAAGATATGAAAAAGTTACCGTACGGAAGGAATTGGTGGTCATATGCAGTTGCATAGTTAAAACTCGAGATTTACAGTAAGGAGGATGACAGTATAAATAGACAAAGTATACATATGAGGCATTTTGGAGATGGTAAGGTGAAAGAAAGTACAAAATCATACATTTAAAAAAGTTTCGTGATGGATTAAAGTAAGTTTTAAAAGGAAATGTATCAAAAACAAGATGAGTGGTCAGAGAAGAGACTGCAATGACAAAGATCGCAATTGAGAGGAAAATTTATGGAAAAGATTAGCTTCATTTTGGTATGACATGGAAGGAGATAGGGAGTACGCAGAAGAGGTGAGAGAAGAAGTAACGAATCGTTTATGGCAGTTTTAGTTTTGTTTTTGGGATAGAAATAACAGGAAAACGCGGAAGGAGTGGCAAAAAGGATATATACACGTTGGAAAGGATATGGAGAGGCACGAAGGGGGCTTGCTGAATTCAAAAGGGAGAAATCGTACAGGGGGGGATTCGGTTAGTGAGGGGTGGCTTTAATGCTGGTGGCTTCCTGCCGCGAGGGCCCAGCTTAGAACTTCGGCAGAGGCGGAGATTTTTCAGAAATATCACGTTCCTATTTGCACGCCATCTACGTGGAGAGCACAGGAAGTGGAATTCTCCGTCCGCCGGTTCCTTAGTGTCTTTGAGTAGGCGATGGCGAAGTCGGTTTCTTTTCTCCAACTTTCCTTCTCAATTCCTCTCGCGTGCGGTAAACGCATACAAAACAAATACGACGCATCATTATGGAAAGCTAGGATTTATCTAGGAATAGTAGGAATGTTCCAGAGTGACAAGGTGAAATATAGAAGCTGCTTAACTCTGGTTAGGTCAAATCTAGAATATGCCGCGGGCATTGGGGGCCCTGCACAGAAAGATTTAATTTTCAAAGTAAATAAAACACAACTTAAGAAAACCGCGCACTTAGTTAAAAGCAGCAACGAGCGAAGAGAAAGTGCAACACAGCTGATTAAAGGACTAGGTAGGGAGCCGTTAGAGACTGAGGCTAGGATTTGATTACCTGAAAATTTCAGATATTATGAGTTCCAGTACGACACGGAGGATATTATTTTGATCCTGTACTTTGATACTGAAAGAAGCGACAAAATAAGATAGATACACTGCCTAACTGATAGGTATTGTAGCGATTGAACCGTACCTCATTATTTCTTTTTTATTTGTTTTATTTGGTATAGTTTTTGTTTAAATGTTTAAATTTATTTTATTGAATGTACCTACAAATGTTTGATAGTTAAAATGTTTTGGTTGCTAAGGTTTTGTTTTGGAGAGGAGATGGGTTGTTAAGTAAGAAGGAGAGCAGGTCTGGAAGCTGCTCTGCATGAGTAAAAAGAAGTATAGAATGAAGAAAACAGAAACTAGTTGTTTCTAATTTGTAAACACCGTCCGACGCTACAGTATAAACATTCCTTCTTTCACCTAACAAAAACAGCGTGACACTAACAAAAGACACACCGTTAACATACAATTCACCTCTGTCCCCTCCTTTTCCCGAGTCCCTCCCATTTGGTGTACTAACATCCCCTGCCAATCGCCTCTGCGGCGGCTCACATGGTACTACGTAGATTTTCCCAAGCATTCTTGGTGCAGCTCACCCAATGGTGACCCAATTGGAAACCCGAGAGCTCTACACCATCCCCTAACTGTCCTACACACTCATTTATGACGACGAAAATGAACTCAGCCGTTGGTCGTCAGTACAAATAACCAGCCAACAAACAGCTGATGGAGGGAGACTTTTTTTCACTCGTATGGGTGGAATAGAAAGTGATGAAATAAATAACTGATAAAAGAAATGACCTCCGTGACCTCTTTCGTCGCTCGCAGTTCTCCTTTCCTTGATCTGCAGTCTTCACTTCACTCACGCAGACTCAGCATTCAGACCCTAGCCTAGCACCCTCATCTTCCAACACCCATTCCCTTAACTCTCTATATCCAAGTAGGTTGGGTTATCCAACAACTGCGAGAGAACGGAAAGTGTTACAAAGCTGACGGAGGGCCTAGGTTGGGAGCCGTAAAAGACTCGGGGGATATACGCTAAGCTTAGATTACTTAAAAAATTCAGATCAGGCGTGTTTCGGTACGACACGGCGGACATTGCTTCGATGCCACTCTATATCTCTGGAACAGATTCATTCAAGTATTCTACCCGCTGATTGGTAGGTTCTTGGACAGTCCTCATTCTGCATCCCAATTTCATACAAATTGTCTCACTTTCCCTCCTAAGGATGTCCCACCATTAGATCCCTCTTCAATTCTTCAAATCTTAGAATCGACAAAATAAGAGAGATATTAAACTGCTGAACTGAGAGGTAAATTTTATCCAAGCACCATTACTGATTTCAACAAAAACAGCGTGATACTAACATACGAAACTGTCAACATTAGATTCACCAGATAAAATTAATGGGTAATAATGACCAAACGGAACCTGCCGAAAATTCTAATTAAATTTGGCAGGACCGAATTCTGTATGAAACATTCTATTGCCCAATGTATTAATGTCGAAATGTTTTGTTATTAATAAATATATATTTCGCAAAAAATCTCTGTTCCCTCCCCCCCTCCTTTTCCCTAATCCCTCCCCTTTCATAGCTGGTGTCGTAGCACCCCCGTCTGCCACACCCCTCTGCGGCGGCTCGCATTGGGGTAATATGTATGTGGTTGTATACGCGTGCGTGTATTACTCCGCTAGCCGCCGCAGGGAGTGTGTCATGGGGTGTTAGGACACCAGCCATCGAAGGGAGGGGATTGTGAAAAGGAACTAGAAGACATAAATTATTGAAGTTAATTGGATGTTAATGGAGAGTCTCATAAGTTTCCCTTCCTCACCAACCATTACAAGCACATCCTCGTTTGAGGACTAGAGATGATGGATGCGACAAAATAAGAATGATACGCTGAGTAGAGTGCATCTTCAATATTTTATTACTCAGTGAATTATATTTCTGCCTTAATTAAAGCATGTCATGACTTCATTTTTCCTCGCGATATTCGAAATATAGGAGAAAATTATATTTTAAAATGTTTTATTTTCGAATCATTGTCTCTGCGTGACACCTTGATATTTGTTAGCAATCAGAATGGTCATAGGAAATGTTTCGTTTCGCCCTTCAAAGAAAATCTGTGGATTTGTAATCGGATCACTATGAAAAACATCTCATGTGCCATTAAGCTACATATTATTAGCATTGAGTTGCCAAAAAATCCAATCAGCAAAACACAATAATTTCACTTTTATCCATGGATATCGCAAATGAGAAGACGTAAGCAAAGCTTCACGCTAATATGTGCGTAGAAAAAAATCGCTCCAGCCGCCTCCCCCACCCCCTCGAGCTCATTTAGTCCCGAGTAGGGAGACCCTTGTGTCACATGACACGAGAGAGCACACTTGAGAGGTCTTCTAAATGCCTGCAAAATAGATTCGGGCGTCAGAATAGATTTCCTAAAGAGATTGCATCTGCGCGCATACCTGTCTTTTGTTCCCATGTCACATAAATACAAAGGTGCGTCCTCATCTGAGCTCAGCTGCAAGTTTGCTCCCAATAATTAACACTTCTAAATTTGAAAAATCGATGTTTTTAATCGGCTTGGTTTGGAAGAAGAGCAGGCACTAACCTTTCAGTCTGAAGCCAAGTTAAGATTTTAGATGAGATTCATGAGTGAAAACCCCGAAAGTAACTTGTGAGAGGAAGTAACTGCCAAGGGTTGAAACATCACACAACAGGTCACAACGTTTAGCACACATGATGAAACAAATTGAGGCGGAATAATCCTACTTTATCTATTTATCTTCGATAGCCCTCCAATCGGGAAACATCGTCATGTTAAAGAGAAGGGAAGATTGTTTTAATTTTCGGGTCGCCCAGAGTGGAACGATAAAATCGACGTGGGGAAGAAGAGGTAGTGAGGAACTAGCGCTTCCCAGAGGTAAAGGAGTACGTGTTCTAAGCGCAACCACGTCTAAGACATTCCAGCAGGGGCAGAAAGGAGTCTTTTAAAGGAGTCAAACGTCTGTTTCTAAGCTATTGGGAAAGTCCTGCTCGAAAGAAATAATCATAAAACCCTAAACGAGATTATTATCTACACAAAAGGTAAACAACACCCCACCATGGAAGTGTCTTGCTGAGACGTAATACCGTCCCAACTGTCGGGAGCTCTTACATTTCATTCCGTAGTTACATAGTAATAGGGGTAAATCAAGTTTATAACATTATACGAGGGTCGGAGGCATATCTCACCGTGAATTCAACTTTGGGAAAATCCATTACGAAGTATGGTCCGTGCCTGAGGAGGGTATTGTGACCATCTGACCAGTGAATGAGTCAGGGAGCCAACCTCAATGACTATCGTTAGTATAGTTACCCTGTATAATAGTTTTGCAAACCTGCACGTCAACGTAAATTTTAAATACCTTGGAAATTTATTAACAATAGATTCGAAATTTGAAAAAAGTAAAGTGCAGATTTAAAGGGGCAAAGGGAGCATTTTTGAAAATTAGAATGCAGCAATGCGGATCATTAGATTTTAATTTAGCTAAGAGGCCAGGGAAGTTCTTATTACGGAGTGACTTTCTATTGAATTCAGAGACATGGAAATTGAAGAAACCTGAGGGGAGAAATTAAGACTTATGACTTAGAAACAAGAATTAGAGGAGAAGGTTGAAAATCAATAGGATGGATAGGGTAAGGAATTAATTTCAGGAAGAATTAAGGAAATGAGGTATTTCTACGTGTGTAGAAGTGTGAATGTGACGAATAGTTATGTAAATTAAATAGGGCATCTGTCAATAGGAAATAGTTTGCAATGGTTGTAGAACCATAAAATTTTCATGCACCAACCAGAATCACGATCTATGTGGTTTTAACGAACATAAGAAAAGTCAAGGGAATAGAAAGCAATGACGGTCACCCGAATTTCATAGGGTAAGGAGCAAAAAAATAAAAAAAAAACAGTTCTCGATATGTCATCCGGCATTCATAATTCAGTAATGCCACTGAAAATAATTACCTAATTAACCCCAAACGAAGTTATGTTAGAAAAAATATATTATCCAAAAATATACGTTCATGCTCGTATGAAATGCATTAATTCAATTATAGATTGGGGAAATCGGGGGCATAACACATTATTAATGAAATATAATTTCGATGCATTCGGGGGAAAAATTGGAAACGGATTAATTTCCGTTTTGGAGAACAAGGGACGACGTGATGTGGCCCAGTGTGTGAAGGTCTTTGAGCGTGGGAAGCCGGGTTCAAATTCAGGCGACGCCTCTCTCAGTGTAAAAGAAATTAGAAAAAATTAGTTTTAACAAAATTGTACTGATTCTTAAAGAATGCCGTCGAAACACGAGTCTTCCAGGCTAAAGAAAGTTATTGCGGGTTCAGATGATCGGTTTAAAAAGTTTAATGATTTTCCGTGTGAATAACCTAATGCAATCCACAATTTTTTTATGAATTAGACCTGTTATCTAGTATCGGCAGCTACAACTACATATTGACTTGCGAGCCATCTCAGAGGTGTGTGGCAGGGGGTAATAATACACAAGTAGAGTTCTTCATTAATTATAGTAATCTACCGGTTAGAGGTAGGTTATAATGAAAATCAGAGAATATCCAACAGACTCTTACACGTGCCGTGCCCCATCTACCCCTAGTATTTCTTTCTTCATCTCAGCTTAAGTCCTACCTTTCTTCATCCCGTCCATAAAACCTATTCTCTTTCTTCCCCTTCTCGCTTGCCCAACATCCTTCCCTCTATCACGCCCTTCAGCATACCATCCCCCCTCATTACCCCTTCCATCCACCTACCCTGTCTTCCCCTAATATCTCATCTATAAGTTTCCTCTCCTCGCCCACCATGTCAAGCACTTCCTCATTTGTCTTCCTTTCCGTCCAACGGACCTTCTCCATCCTCCTCCACATCCACATCTCCAACGCCTTCAGCCTATTATCGTCTTTCTTTCTCAAGGTCCACGTTTCTGCCCCATACTACGCCACACTCCATAGCGTTCAACAGCGTTCCCGTCGTCAGCTCCCTTCTATTATTGAACGCTTCCTTCGAGTTCTAGAGGTGATAAAATAATATCCTCCGTGTCGTACTGAAACTCGCCTAATCGGAGTTTTTCAAGTAATACATAAGCCAAGCAGCGCGCAGCCTTAAGAGTCTCTTAATAGTTCCCAACCTAATCCTTCCATCAACTGTGTGACACCTCCCGTTTGCTCTCAGCAGTTGTTAAAAAAAAAGCTTGCGGCTTTCCTCTGCATTTTATTTACCTCGCGAATTAAATATTATTCCCGTGCAGAATCCCAAATACTCACGGCGTATTCGAGACGTGACCTAAGCAGAGAAAGGTATTTAACACGCTTTCACTTTTTTACCACAGAACCTTACTGCCATTCGCTTTTCATAAATCCTAATTTCTTTAAGACAGCGCCGCAAATGTTTCGTATGTCCACGTTTTATTCTGAAGTCCCAGGTTTAATCCCACACATTTCACGTCTTCTGCTCCATTTATATATTAACCCCTCCCACTTTTTAGACACAGCGTTAGTGTGATTTCTTCCGCAAGAAGAGTACCGCAGAGCATTTATTAGCGCATTAGTTGGAGAGTTCCCACTCGAGACACCGCGAGTTAACTTTGTTGAGGTCCAATGAGAGACATATAACTCATCACTAGAAGCTCCGCGCAGTATTTGAGAAATACTCTGAAGTGAGTATTGAGATTGGAAATTGCTTTGGTCGAGTGTGTAATACTCTCGATACGAATTAAGAAAATAATTTGTGAATAATACAAATAATTAGAATGTTTGCGAACATTCTTCGATATTTTCAAAATAAGTTAATGAATGTCCCACATACTTCCTTCCAAAACATAGAATCCACTACGCTCTCTATCGATAGACATTTTAGCTATTAAATTAGGATAAAGGGCACACTGCAGCAAAACTTCACAGGCCAATTCACAGTCGTCTGCGGCAGGCATGACCCAGCCGTAAACGTACAAAAAGGTTATGCTTGGATGGCCTCCGAGGAACAAAAACGGGAAATGCATTTTTTTTATGATTCCAAAATACATTTCCAGGAATGAGCATATTACTTCCACAAACCCAAAAATAAACGTGGCATTATGGAGTTACCAAGACAGTATACATCATTGAAGGGCACTTAGAATCGGAGTGGTTCTTGGCACCAGCTGCCAGACATACGCACCGGCGAAATATGGAGACGAAGGGCAAAAACCGCGGCGAATTGGATACCTAAGGTCGGCAGAATGCAAAAACAGCCTTGGCCGAGACATCTTCCAAGGATCGTTCTTCTGGCGGACCTCTTCTACGCTTCTTAGTCCCTTCAAGGAAATGGGGGCGGATTTTTTCTGACGACTCCGACCTCGGACCCGAGACGACAGCGTTGGCAAGCTGAGGGCATAGCCAAAGGGAACCCCGGGTGAGAGAAACGTATGGAGTCAAGAGAACGCCACTCTTCCTTGAATGATGAGCACTGTCTTGACAAAGGAAAAAAATGTCGAGGGGGTTTGAAAATTAAATTGGACCCTGGGGAGAGAAAGGAAAAGATGAGGAGACAAACAAGAATAAATAGCGTTGGAATTCGTGTTGCGACGAGCTCTCAGAGACAAAAAATTACTCCTTAGGCAGGGCTAGGTAGAATCCTAAGTCAGTGAGGGTATGCCGAAGAGGGTGATGGAGGGGAGAACGCCGGGGATGCGGGAATTTAGGACGAACTGAAAGGGCAGGGATCAAATAACTATTAAGAGACCTGATGCCGAGTAAGTAATACACAGGAAAGTGAAAAAAATGTTCCAGATATGAGGACGCTATGGTAAGAGCTGTCCAAAAAGCGAACATTCCGCTGATATTGTATTCCTCCAACGATGATGAGTGAGAGCGGGTGCGAGTCTCCGGAACAATTAAGTTCCTTCGCAAACAACTCCTCAGGCTTGGTATCAAAGACGAAAGCGATCGAAAGACGTACTGAGATGTTCTAACGGAATGCAAAAGAGGAAGGTGAAGGGAAGATATGTGTGCAGGCTCGGAAGAGAAAGATTATCAAGCCCAATATGAAGGGAAACTGAAGATTTGAAGAGTTAATGAGAGACTTGAAAACATGGCAAGTAGAAACTATATTGCGAGTAAGCTTTCAGAATTCTCCGAAAATAGGACATGGCAGATTAATATAATATCATACCAAATATTAATATCAGACCATAGAAATCAATGGTCAAAAACCCAAATAATGAATCCTTATGAACTGAAGAGTTAATTTAAATCAGATGATAAAAAGTGTCTAGTTTTAATTTTACAAAAATATTAGGTATTTTAATAAAAAATTTAAATATTTTGTTTTAAAAATGAAATATCACTTTTTCACGAACATTTTTAAAACACGATGCGTTTCGGCTTACTTATCATCACGTGACTGTGATCGCCATCAGGTAAACAGTCACAGGATGGCTGCGTAAACGTTTTGTGATAATGAAGTTTTTCGTGGAAAAGTGCACTTTCATTTTAAAACCATGGAAACCTTCCACTGCATCCCGCCAGAGGCTGCACATTTCATTCGAGGATATTTATATCCATTGATTTTCATATTTCGTCTAACTACTTTGTAAGTTTGCGTTGCTGTCGACTTAAATCTTTATATATATAAACATTCAGCCTGCGATTGTTTGTGCACGCAAAACTCGAAAGGTCGATTGATTTAAAATTTTGACACAACGTTGAATTTGAATACACAAAGGTTTCTGAATAATTAAAATTGCAAATTTTGGGGTTGTTTTTACCCCAATATCGTTAAAATTTACTCCCATATGAAAAGCTTTGAATTCGGCGCAGGTGTTTCTTTATTTACTTTTTTAAATTACTTGCACTCAAGATATTGGATGGATATTTTTATCATAGAACGCATAAAAGAATGCAGTATTTAACTCTTTCATTCAATGTTCTTATACGCTTCGTTTTTATTCATATATTGCGTTTTTATCTCTACATTCATCAATTTTTCTTCCATTTCAACAATAGAAATTTCCTAGGCAACCAGGTGGGAATATCCATTTAATAGCAATTTCATTAATGGGTATTCACGCCTGCAGCATTTAAAGGCCAGTTTCAGTGACTAATTTCATAGTTGTAGTCAAACGACTACAATTCGTTTTGCCTTCTCAAACAAGGTCAATCGCTTCAAGTGTGAGGATTAAATCTGGAAAATCCTTGCTTTTCACATGGTCAATTATATGTTGCATACTCACGAGCGAGACAGCGGAAAAATTAATTTGTTTTTGCAGAGGGCGGAAAGACCAAAAATATTGTAAATCCCAAAGTACTTGAATAAATCTTTTCAACTTTAATTAAATACACAAAAAATCATTTTCTTTTATTTATATTTTAAATTTAAATGTGTCTGATTTGTATATGTGTTCCTACTTAGAAATAAAAAGGCACTGCAACGCATACCGGGCACAGCTAGTAGGGTTATATTTTTTGACTGGAAATACGTAAATTACAATGTAGTAGCTCAAGGCAAAAAGCTAAAATATTATAGCAAAAATCCTAGAAACTCTTAGTTTATACAGCTGTAGATAAGAACTCCCATAATTGTTTACGGGTGAGAGCTATTTAAACAAAACATATATCTAAACATTTCAGGATAGGGAGTCCGCATGGCCTTCATGAAGTGGTCTCATGGAGGCGCAGTGTAAATACGATGAGAAAGTCTCGGCTAAATACGAAACATGAATGCCGAGAAGTCCAACAAAAGGAACGCCACCGCTCGGTTTTATCAGCAGAGAAGCAGAAATTATCGGCTTTTACTTCAAAGCCTGCCAAAGCAAAGGGAGAGAGTAGTGATACTGCACTGCGGCCAAAGTAATGAAACCGACTCAAAGATTAGGGTCAACGGAGGATGAAAATTTCACTCGGCCATAAAATGAGAGCAGACAGGATTCAAAATCATTTCGGGTTTCACGTCCTTTTGGCACACTGCTCAGAGCCAAACCGCTCATGAAAGTATTTCATTTTGGGAAATGAATCTCAAATGCGTGAGTCATGACCCAGAAGAATTTCCTACTTTTAATACGTTAGGTCTAAAAAAATCTGCTTTCACTGTAAACTTTACGGAAATGGAAAATTAGTACGAAGAATTTGAAAACGTATTGAAGGACAATTTTAACCACCAATTTTCTCTGCTAGAGGCACTACACAAAGTCGACTTCAGTGCCATTTTTATTCCACTCCGGCATTCGTCCGCGAAAAACGATAGTAACTTGCCATTAATTAAAAACTAATAAGAATTTATGCCATGATTTTAACATGACTTGCGAAATTTCATTATTACATCAGTTTTTTCCACTCCAGGCATTTTTACACAACACCTAATACCTATTATATTTTTCATTTGATAAACACAATTTTTCCCAAGAAAACATAAACGTGACTTCTAGTAAATTAAAATAGCCAACATTAATAATTTCATTGCCTTAAACAGATGTTGAAAATACAATTGGGCTATGGATTTTTTTTTACTTCAATAGACAATTTCCTAAATATCCAACAATTCTTTATCTAGTGGAGCAACTCCACCACATGAGGACGAGGTGAGCAGTATCGAAAAGCATATACTGAGAAGTATGCATACATTTAAAGACTAAAGGGCAAAGACTGAGCATGAGCATCCGATACAACCAGTCACAAAATGACTTTACGAGTATAAAATTCCGTCAAAACTATAAATAAAATAAATCTCACATCAAAAGTCAATCCGATTAAAGGTTGTGAGTTAAATTAGACAAATGAATTGTAGGATATGTCGAAAATCCAGGTGGCAGAAAAATATATCACAAGAAAATTCCTTCACGTGAACACGAGGCAGTTTCCAGTTGATCTCGATCTCTGCGCAATAGATTAGATTACATTAAATCATTGTATTAACATACATAAATCATTCTCCATAGAAGAGGATCTGAGTTATGTGGCGGGTTGACAAGAATGGTGGATTATGGAGAAGGATATAGGATTCGAAGCAGGATTAATGCCTCCGCACGAAGGACCGAAACAGAATTTCGCTTTGAAGAAGCTTCGTTCCTACTTGTGCGGATGAGAAAATGATACGAGTCCATCGCTACGTTACTATTTTCTCGGCCCCTATTTCTAGGGGCATCCTGCTTCTGCGTGGAGTATCACAATAATTGCTTGATTATTATGAACTGATTCTCAAGCGCGATCCTCTAGTTGATAAATGAAAAAAACCTTTCAGAAAATAATAAGACCCTGCTCGCTGATGTAAATTGGCCCTCCTATGGTACATACACACCACTCAAGCACCAATAGTCTCCTTATCCCTCTAGTAACGTTGTTCTTGGTGTAGACTATCCAGAAGCGGCCTAAGGCCTGGGAGACACAGATCATCGCATACGGGACTTCGCGTAGTCTTAGATGGGTACCAAATCCTGTTCCAATAGTAGAAAGTATATATTCAAAGCATATTTTGATGGTTCAATGTCACAGGTGACCACGCGTCATCTTCCAAGTTTTAAAAAAAATTGTCGGCAATAAAGTAAACTATATAGCAGCTTCCAAGAACCTCGACGGTGGCAGTATTTTGCAGATACTGTGCTGTCAGCCAGGCTTAGCATAGAATACTTTTTTTTTCTGATAATTTCACTTGGTATCTCAAAATGAGCCGCAATGGGGCTTAGTCACATATAGCACTGATGCATCTCTTTAAGATAGTATTATGTATGCATAATTAATAACATATGTCTTATGAGTTGAATTATTATTATCATTTGATAATCTACCCGTAACGGTAGGTTTATAATGGAAATGAGTAAAAACTCTAGATTTTTACAATTGCTGAGCCCTATCTACCAATAATATCTCTTTCTTCATCTCAGCATACATCCTACTCTTCTTCATCCCGCCCATAAAACCTATTCGTGAGTGAAAAAAGTCCCAAAAGAAATTCATTTAGGAGTATGAAATGAGATTGAGGAAAAGCAACCCTGCCTGGGTGAAAAAATTTACTCGGGCTGTCCCTGAACATACGAATAACTCGTATTTGCAATCTACTCTTCTGTATTTTATTTACCCAAGTCCATGTAACCCAGATGTGGCTTATCAATGTCCAACTTTACATGTTTTGTAGCTGAGAGACGATGTTATTCTTAAGATAGATAAGTCATCTCTCGTACTCCATGGCCGATTCAATATATCGTGGACGCCATGAGTTCTCGAAACATGGCAGAGGTATGAAATTAACTCGAGCGTAAGCCCAAGAAAAACGACACTCAATTCTCATATTGCGATATAAAATTTCTGCTTGGTTATTCAGCCTTTATCTCACCTCGAGGTGAAATTTTATCTACATGCAGGGATAAATCAATGGCAGAAATCACGTAAACGCGGATGATTGACATTTTCAATTGCTACGCGATTCACGTCGTGGAATTAGTACACCTCCATATCATTAAAAGACACAACGTATTATTCCACGGATATTTCTTTGGTAGAGTAGGTACTTGGGGCCTTTACATGATATGGTGGGTGATTGATTTGAAATGCAAATATTAAGCTTCTCCAGAATATAAGAGAGCCTCTCGCTTCTATGAAAATTATCATGAACGAGAGGATGGCGTGACGTTGGATTATAGATGTACCAGTAATTGATACGACAGAAGACACGTAGATTAAATGTAAGAATAATAAAACTGAGTGACATGCTGATGCTGAGAAAATAATTTATACGCTTAACTATGTTGAAAAGGTGCGACCAGAACGATTAATTCTCCGAAAACACAATAAAAAAGCACCTCATTAATTAAATCTAATTCCCCAAGCGCAATTTGACATCAAAGTGGTTTAAAGTATCGGGCTCGATTATTTATAGTATTACACCAATTAAAACGATCAAGAGAGATTATCATATTTGGGCCACTTCCTTGGCCGTCCTGAGTCCCGGATGGAACACGCCTGATTCTATACGTCACACTTTCTTCAGTTCATTGCAAAAAATTGATAGCTTCCTTCTTCAGTGGTTACCCCATTTCTTCCAACGCATCCTGTAACATTCAATGAAATCTATACATCTCCTCAACCCATTAATTCTTCCTTTTTCCTCCGACAGCTTCCTCTCCTCCCCTGCAATGAACAGCTAAGTACTTTTCCTTCGTCCTTTTTCCGTATACTTAATATTTACCATTACTTTCCCTGACTCTTCCCCGGAGGGTTTAAAAAAATATCAATGACCATCCCCTTTAAAGTCATATCATGCAACCATTAAGCGCCTCATTAACAAAGTAGACTCCATTAATGAGCTGCTTCAGAGCATTTATTACTCATTCTACTAACGCAACTCCTCTCCATATTTTGTCTAAACTGCCGAATTAAAAAAAAGCAACTTGTTCCATAGACCTCAGTTAATACATTCCTACTTTAATGAATTTGTAGCAAATCTTGTTCTCAAAAACTATCCTCACCATTATAGGTATTTATAACCATTCAAATTCATCTCAATCGGTAGACGATCATTGATAATGTTTCCAGGCTCGAATCACAGTTATTTATTATTATGTGAGGGGATGTATCGGTAATTGACAGGGATAAAACACTTTCAGTTAAGTTAAGTAATAATCACACCACTGAACAATTCATACATAAAAAACTAAACAAAAAGATTATTCATCCACTAATTTCCTTGCCCAATAAGTCTATGGAACAGTCTATAGTGGACATTATCGTAGCAGGTAGAAATGTACCATACACGTAGATGTAACATACCCCTGGTCTCTGCGATGGACATAACACAGCTACACACACTAATTTTCACTAACTTTGGTCACAAAATACCATCATTATCCCACAGTTAAAAAGTAAAAAATCGATCCGAAATTTCGTCTACCTCAGAGCAGGCTGAACTTTCATTTTCATCCAGTCTTCACTCCAACCTACCCTTTCCTCCCTCCCCTCTCCCACCACCCCCTCCTCTTAATCTTAATCCCGCAAACTCATCTCCCCCAGGCCCAACCGACCGCGGAAGGAAAAACGAAGAGCCCGCCATCACGCAAACACCGAATTTCCATCGCTCATTTCCACCCACCACCCTTTTTATTAAGGGCTTAAAGGGATTGAAAAAGAAGAAGAAGAAGAAAGGGAAAGAACGGTGGTGGACGAGGGGGTGGGAATATATACCCCTTGATACATACCCCTCCCCCTAATCTCTTCCACCTCGCACCAAAGGAGAGCTCCTTCGCTCAGAACCGCACACGCTAATTCACTCACTCGGCCCGTGGAAAGGACGGCCTTTGAGACGCGATAAAGTTGGTTCGCGTGACGTGAGGTGGCGTGAGGAGGAGAAGACGAAGAAACGAGAGGAAAAGATGGGGAGTGGAAGGGTGGAAGAAGGGCGGGATAATGATGACCCGGAGAGAAGGGTTTCTCGAGAGGAAGCTGAAAGGAGCTCCGCTCTGCGATGGATACCAACCCTCATTAGTGTAATCCCAAGAATCGAAGCAACAAGTTTTGAGACATCCTCCCGTACGCTCTCACAAAAGCCGCCACCGCCTCATCACGCGAGAACGTGTTTTAAGCGCGCCACCAACATTCAAGTTTGGTTATTATAAATCGCTATTTCACGCAAGGGGATCTACATCGACATCTGCATACTACCAAGCGAGCCGCCGCGACAGTGGGGAAAAACCCCACTTTAAGGCGGACAAAAGTCCAAAAATGAAAGTTTGAATTAGGGTTTCTGAAATAGTAGGTTGGGTAACCTGATTTTTGAACTACGTAACGATGTATTTAACAGGTTGGTAAGTATGCACCTGCGCGTAGAAATGAGTGTCAAAGTGAGAGAATAGCGGAGCACTGGTCCCACGGACGCCGACGCCGAATTGGACGGTCGATTTGAAACTATTAGTACACCATACTGGTGCCCTCTATTTTATTTTTTGAACTTTCAATCGATTGAAATAAGCAAGTAGAGTGTGAATATGATTTTAAAATTTATTTTTTTAAGAAAATACGCGTGGAGTAATAAATTATCACGAATGAAAATTTATTGATTTGTCAAAATGAAAAGTTTTAATTATTTAGAGAAAATTTATATAATCGGACGGAATCGTATCGTAATTTTGAGATATATTATTCATTTAAGTATGAGATGGAGATTGTAAAAGAAATCAACTGCCATTGAGTTGCAAAAGGACTGTTACGATATAAAAGTTATTATGCACGAGAGGCGGATAGGAAATTCATCCGGCCGCTATGGCCGCATGGCAACGGGTAAACTATAATATAAACAATTTCAATCATGGAAAGCAAATGTAAGTACCGTAAATAATATCTGTTTATGAAGTTATTACTAGTTTTTAATAAGTCAAATTTGGATGCTATATGTATTATATCCACTCAAGGTACAAGTGGTGATGTTTGTTACACGAGGGCTGAGATTTCAAAAATCTCAGCACTGTGAAACTTATGCAAATCGAATCATTTTTTCTATGAAGCATGAAAAGATTTTGCAAAGGTGATTACAAAAATAATTTTGTAAATTTAATAGCATATTCATTTTCGACGACCATCTCAATTTACGTGAACATTTTTAATTTGATAAGTTCAGATAATTCTACTGAAAAATAATTTTACCTACTGTCAAAAATTGTAAAAATAATAAAATTTGCAAAAAAATCATAAAATACAATAAATATTGCAAATTTGATATGAGCGTTCAATTAAGCAATCTCAAAAACATACACATGCCTATTTTGGAGTTGTTTGTATATTTTTTGGACTTTTGTCCGTCTAAATTGGGGTTTGGTCCCACTGTGCGCCGCCTCAAAGGCTAGATGCAAGGAACACCAGCACCGGCCACCATGATATAAGGGGGAAGGGGACTGGAATTGTAAGAGGGATCGGACGAAAGTGAATTGAATGTTAACGGGTAGGTACCTTTATTGCCTCAATCTGTTTTTTTAATAGTCACTTAAGGTGCGTGGAAAGAAGAAATGTTTGTACTTATGAGTAGGGCAGTTTACTCCTCTTATTATTTCCCCGTTTCAATCAGTTCTAGAGATGCACCGCAGCGTTTATATAACAGCCTCCATGTCATTCTGAAAATCACCACACCTGAATTTTTCAAATAATCTGAGCTTGGTTAGTAGCCTCAAACAGCGCCCAACAAAGTCCTACCATCTAGTGTTAATCTATCTATTCGCTCCCAACCTAGTCCTTCCATCTAGTTAGACATTCTCTGCTCGCTCGTAGCAGTTTTCAACGAATCGTACGGCTTTCATTTCCATTGTGTCTATTTCGCGAATTAAATCTTTCTGTGCAGTAGAGCTCAGAACACTCGCGGCATACTCTACATATGTCCTAACAAAAATGGGATGTTCAACTAAGATCCATCGATGATGAATGTATCCATTCAACATTCCCGTCTGTGCATGGCTTACTGAGGACCCTAGCTAATAGTGAACTGTAGGCTCCATTTCCAAATTTGGTTGAACACTCTCGGGTTGGGACAGTTTTTCGCTCTAAACCTTTACTCCGATTTTCGTTTTTACTCTTCAACTCAGCATATTTCAAGTAGTTTACGTACTCCGTCTGACAAGTCGCCCCTTTCTCCGCCAGCGACTTTCTTTCCTATCATGCCATGCTCGTCATCAACGATACGAGTGAAAAACTTATCATTACGTGCAGTAAACCAATTCATGAAGGTATATTTGGAATTTGGAATTTCTTATATGAGTTATTCCACTACAGAATTTTCGTAATATTTCTGTTATTTTATATTCTCAGGCAAGACATGTCAAAATCGATTGTTCAAGCATGGCTCTCGTCTATTGTGGACTACGTTTTACCTGATCCAGGTAAAATACCAGTCCCAGCTATTCGTCCTTAAGGAAAGATAGGAGTTATGAAGCATGTATATACATTTCATTTATCAATTGAACGATCCAGATGATTAACAAATTTTTATAATTTTGACTGCTAATCTCAGCGGAAAAATTTGATAGCTAATCGATTTCGCTCAGCAGCTTAGCTCTTCATCTTCTCCAGTGGTCGAGCCAATTCTTTTTTTTTCCATTCTTCGCTCTTTATTCGCATTTCACTTTGCCCAACTTCCGCCAATATTTCCCCTCCTCCAAAAAGCTTTCTCTCAGTTTCTTCCTCAATGAACCAGAGTTCCTCAACTCCTCTCTCCAGTCAACTTCGTTTAAACTTTCTCGCAACATCACTCAAAATATTTTGCCTCCCCAACGTCTCCAACACTTGAGCAATACGTCTTCATCTCTACCTAAATCTGCCCCTTTTTTCATTTAGTAAAAGCACGTTAAAACATAATGGAATATGCATTTAAAAAAGGCGTAATGACTGAGGGGTGGACAGCTTGGGTATAGCCCGGAGCACATTTTACTCCCTTAGAACACGCTAGTTACAAAATAAAATGGCGTAGATATTTTCTGGTATTAATGTGATAGTAGGAAGGCTAAAGAGGCACATACAAAGGATCTGGCGACTCAAGGAATTCAGACAGCAAGTGCTTAATATGGAATAGATCTCCGCCTTTATTAACAAAATGACATTTCGGGTGATGACAAATTCATTTTGAAATATTATAAAAGGTACACTCATAAGTTCAATGATTTAAATACATGTTCCACCTTCGCGAACATTGCGAGCACAATAAAGAGCTGGGGCGTAACAATCATACACATTAGCGTACCTAGCCATTCTAATAACAAAGTGTAACCTTATGCGCCAGTACTGCGGACTGCAAAACATGATAGTTAGCATAAATAAAACCACAGAAATAATTAATTAACTCTATTTGGGAAAAATGAGTAACGTTTTCGCAGTTATGATCAAATTCGATCGTAAAAAATCATGAAGGAAGTAATTCAGGTGGTGAGAAGCTTTCTCTTCCAAAACAAAAGGTGCGAGATATGGTAATCAAAGGGACACAAAAATTTACAGATAGCGTTACTGCGCACTTCCAAAACATGCGTATTTCAAGAAGACCGCTCACACGCAATTAAGTTCGCAAAATGAGAAGCCTGGAGGACGAAAAAATTAAAACGAGCTCTGTTGAACTTATAGTTTGTTTATATCATTTATAGGCCATGACAGATTGGTAGCCATGCAGAAACTTTGCTTGTATGAAGTGCTTGCTAAACTGAAACATGTTCAGGTTTAGAAGTTAATATTTTCTGGAATCCGAAAAAAATATAGTAAAATATCTATATTACTGATGAAAAATGTTCCATAAGATTTTGAGAAAACATTATTTAGTGCATATGTCTTTGGTGAATAACTCAGAATTTTCCACTCGGCGCGTTAATTTCTTTTTCCTCCCTCGGAACAAATTTCTGCAAGTTTTCCCCTTTTCCTTTTCTTCCCTCGCCAAAAAGGAGACCTCGAATCCAAAAATACCCCACTCGAAAACGTCGAGATGTAGTTAGCTACGTGCCACGGAAGTACGAACAATTGGAGCTCCAGATGAAATAAAAGGGACCGGACTGATCTCCCGTGCGACCTCCTCACAGTCAATGGCCGAAGCTGGGAGGAGAGAGAGAATATCCCCCGGACACACACGAAATCCACCGCCTTCATTTTCCTAACACCATTCTTCCCCTTCACCTCTTCCTCCTTTGAGCCGTCCAATTGAATTTATCCTTCCTTCTCCCTCTCCAGGCCAATCTCCCCTGCCCTCACACATCCCTTCCCTCTTTGGCTCCAGCCGTCCCACCTTTTTATCTTTAACCCTCACACAGGATTCTCTCCCCCTACAATACCCCTTAAAAACCCCTATCCGTCCCTTCACTCAGGTGCCCCGGCGAATCCCAGCGAACCCTAATGAGCCCACCCTCCTCCTCCGAACTCAAAATCCTTCTGTCCCTCACGCACCCTTTTCCCTCCCCTTCCACACCCCCCCCACTCCCCTTCCATGGGAAATCCATCTCATTTTCCAAGAGAGTATCCTCTTTAAGGGCCAATCACTCCCGCTTCCCCATCCTCGTCGTCTCCTTCCGGCCACCACGCACGTACACACACACACACAAGCCCTTTCGTCCCTTCCTTCCTATTCACTTCACTTGTCCCCTCTTCCTTTTCCAAGGGCTCGCTCTATACTATCCCTTTTCATCCTCTTCCCTTTTTTTGTCCATCCATGCTTTCTTCATACCCCTCAGATACACCACTGCTTAGGTGCTTGATGGTCAAAATAATTGTTGAGCGAAGCGTTATTTTATTATCCACATTCCTTGTTCCTTCCTCCTCTTCTCAGTCTTAGTAAGCTTGTTCTTCATCCCTAATATTCAGCCGTCTATGCTTTCATCATCCCCTAAGCATCATCCTCAGATGAACCAATGCTTGGGTACTTAATGGTCAAACCACAATTCTCAAGCCGCACTTAATTTTTCATTCACGCCCCTTGTTCCTTCTTCATCTCTTCAGCTTGTTTTCATCTCCAACTTTATTCCCTCTTACAGCCGTCCCTCTATTCTTAATCCCTGTCGCATCCCCCACGGTACCACAGCACGGAACCACACAACAGGTGCTTGATGGTTAAAATAATAATTGAGCCAGAGTTTATTAATGCTTCAGAGTCCATCCGAATCCGTATCACTTTTACTTTCGATGCAAAGACCTACTCTTTACGCCTATTCATCCATCTCTGCTTTAAACGCCCCATATCTTCTTCCTTCTTTCGTCCGTCTCCGCTTTCTTCATCCCTGTTGCATCCTCATCTGATGAGCCATTGCTTAGATGCTTTCAAAATTATTCTTGAGCCACGCTTCATTTTTTATCGGTAGGGTTTCTCTTCATTCCCAACCTTCATCCCCCTTTCAACCGTCCTTGCTTATTTCATCCCTGTTGCATCTCTCTCGGATGAACCACTGTTTTGGTACTTGATGGTCAAAATAACACTTGAGTCACAATTAATTAATTTCTCATGTGTCCATCGAAATATTTGTTTTACTTTTCTTACCACATCCAAGGCCTACTCTTCATTCTCTCTTTCTTCATCCATCTCTGCTTCACAAACCACCCCAGGTGACGGTGGGAAGAAGCCCTTGCCACGTCACTCTCAGATCGCGTGTCCATACAAATATTTGTTTTACTTTTCTTTCCACTGCAAAGGCCTACTCTTCATTCTCTCTTTGTCCTTCATCAATCTCTGCTTAACAAGCCACCCCAGGTGGCGGAGGGGTTGAAGCCCTTGCCTCGTAATTCTCAGATCAGTCTGATTCTTGATTCGCCATCCAGTGCACAGGAGTGCCAGTGGTTAGTCTGAAAGAAATGACTCCACAGTCCTTCATTCGATTGCGAATAAAACGTCATTGTGACCACTAAAATACTGTATTCGTCATATAGTATACTGTATCCTACTGGCTTGAATCACTGTTTGGATGTCTGATGGTCAAAATAATGCTCGAGCCATAATTCATGCTTTACGAGTATATCAACATATTTGCTTCATTTCTCGCAAATATATTACCATTTCTGCCCATGTTACGCTAATCTTTAGAATTATAAGATATATATTATGTAGTAGCTTGTAAACTAAGATTTTGGAGTACGTAAAACTATTGCGTGATATACCACCACATGAAGTCAGTAATTTTTCGGATTAAAATTGAATAACGTTGATGTTCCGTCAAACGTTTTTTTTTTAATTTTAATGAAAAAATATTGGATTGATTACGTCCTACGTTATACTTAGATAAGTTTTAACGATGTTATTTCATAAATACGGATAAAACATTAATAAAAATTAAAGGATGGCCTCATGAATGCATGACGTGATGGAGCGAAAGATTATTACAATTGAATTATGTTGTTGATATTTTTTCAACAGTCCCATAAATAAATGAGAAAGTCGACTTTTTGAGGATGCTAGCATCTCAGAGTTGCAATTCATAGTGATTTTCATAAGTACATGCAACTGAGCATCGTGAAGTGACAGAACATATGCCCTTGATAGGTCACTTTCACAGACACACGCGTACGAGAGTGAGGTAGTCTAGTATTAATATTGTTTTCGTATCCTTTCAAAGTTGGTTAAACTCAACTTCACGTCTAATGAACTTTAATACTAAATTTAGTGATTTAATATCAGACAGTTATGTATTTGATAAACGATTTGATCAGTAAACTAAGGCGGACGAAAAAAATTGTTAACTAAGGTTTTATGTCTTAAAAGGCCTCTTTAATTCATGCTGAACTATCTCCAAAGAAGAAATTAATTCTTCATTTGTCATTCACATTTTACGGACCTAATGTTACCCTCGCCTTGGGTGTCCCCTCTTCTGAATGACAAATGCTTCTCTCCTTCTTCGATTCAGACGCTTTATATAAACTTCCTGCATTTCTCTCCAGGATTTATTCTTATCTCACATCTCTGAGTTATCACTTTCAGCTTGAAAGGCGCCATTATTTATCGCCCCTAGCCGCCTGCATTGTTTCCTGGGCTTAAGAGTTTTTTCAACCACGGAAAAACCTGTTTTTGGCAGTGATATTTTGCCAGTCTTCGACTTATAGAAACTGAAACTGGAAAAAAATATTATATAATTATCAGAGGCGCATTAAGAGGGAAGCTAGAAAGCATTTGGACCAAAAATTAACACCCATAGCTAGAATAGAATGTCATAAGCAAATTCAATTCATTAAGACCCAACTTGGAACTGGCCCAAAAAACCTCAAATAATTCGGAGATGATAATTATATGCAAATCACCCATGAGGGTCAATAAAATCATGTATGTTTATTCTGCTATCTCGTGTGTCTCTTAAGCCCAGATTACCTTCCAGATAGCCTCGCTATCAGATCTCTAAAGGGCCAAAACGCCTGTACTCCACGTGAAGTAAGATTCTGTGACCCTAATAGCAGACAGGCACTTTACCTGATAACCTTACTGGATAACGAAAAAGGGAAGCTAGACTTTATGTAATGAAAATATAAAATATATACAATGAGATCCCAAATAGGAATTTTATTACGAAAATTGGCAAAAAATATACCTATAGAGTTATGCGATAATAATGGGTATCAGTATTGACGCATTATTCCCATGTGCTCATGCACGGAATGTGGTGCAGCATTATGATGTGGTTCGTATGAAATGAAGGACACTTCAAATGTATAGTCCACAATACACTATTTTGTTTCACTTGCCGATCAAGGTTTTGAATGATTAACACATTATCGAAGGCCTTGATAATGACTGAGTCGAAACCTTGGTCGGAAAGTGAAATAAAAAATGTATTGTGGACTACACCAATTTTTCTTCATTTCGTATGATCAACATCATACTGGTAGACTGCTTCACCACATTCCGTGCATAAACACATGGGAATAATGTGCAGCGGTAGAAACTGATACGAGCGCTGGCCAAGGCCCTGCAATTACGGGCGGTAAATTGGATTCTTGCAACCGCCGAGCCATCCTGAGGAGGAGGAGTGGGGGATGGATCGTAGAAGGAATAAAAATTGCAGGACGCAGTGGTAAAGTCTCAGAGGAGGTGCGAGGAGGGTGGCGGGGTTCTTGACTGGCGCGGTCTTGAAGCAGATTAGAACGAATGATTCCCGATGCATAAGACACGAAACCATCCCCTCCACATACGCTCACCGAACCCCCCGACAAAACTTCTCACACTTTTTTTTCTTTCTCCTCCACCCTCTCGCCCACTCCTCCCTTAATCCTCCCCCCCCCCCAGTCCTTCTTCGGCGATGCTATCCTTGATTAGGAGGATAAATTGCTGGTTTTCTCATCCCCATCGACCTCTTACTCCATCTCCTTCTCTTCTTCCTCTCGTCCTACCCCCTTCCTTCGTTCCACCCCATCCGGCTCCACCTCCACTCCCAGCCCGTCCTTCCACCTTCATTAACCCCACCATTTATCCCCGTCTCCGGCCACCTTCCCACGCTTCCTCGGCTCCCACCTTCCCCCAAGCAGGGCCGTCGTCTGATTCCCCTTCTTCCTCGCTTCCGGCCCAGCCGAGAGAGGCTACCGCGTTCAAATATTCGATTTCCCTCGAGGGTGCGTCCGAACCTAAAATTGAACATGGCCGAAAATTAAAGCATAATTTTTATATGTCGAGGATGCCACATGAAATTAGAGTAATATTAGAAATTCGGTTTCACTGCATTGCGGCACAGTATTATTTGTATTAGTTGCATCATCAAGTAGGTACAGTTGGGAGGGATTGCACAGGTTGGATTACTTGGGAGAGTTGAAGAAGGACGACGAGAAACCCGGCGTGGAAATTAGTCGTCTCTTGAGGAAAAAGCTAACTCAGAACCGCATCCCATTCCACGGTTGCACTTTCAATGCTCCCGAAGCTCCTCCATTCAGTGCATGGGTTTATACAGGCGTACACAGGTTTCCACGGGTGATTTGAACCGAAATTCTCATGATGGAAATCCAATACTCGAGCCAATACACAGAACTGATTCTCACTACATTCACAACTAATTAATTCGGTCAAATTCTAAATAAGATCATTTTAATGATTAAAGAATCACTGACATTAAACTTAACGTTTGATTTGATGGTCAGGGATGAACCCACTCCCCTGGCCGTTTCGATTATTCGATACGTAGTGGCCGGTTTTAAAATGCCTAATTTATTACTTTATCACCATGAAAAACGATTTTAATACATTCTATTGAATCAAAAGCGAGACAGCATATTGCTACGGAAATTTAAAAAATTAGTTTCATAAAAACAAATGCGGCTGTAGACAACGTTTTGTGAGCTAACAAGGTACATAACGAATGAATGAGAGAGGAAATATGAAAAAGACATTCTCACAACCAATCACAAACATGGGAGATGGAACGGAAACATGGGACATTGGAAAATCAGACCAGAAATGATTAGGAGCTTTCGAAACTCGGTGTTGGAGGAGGATGCTGAAGATCATATGGACGGATAAAACAAAAAATGAAGAACAATTCAGAGGAGCAGAAGAGGAAAGAACCATATCGAACAGCCAAGGTACTACCGAAAAGAAGAACCAGATGGATTGGGCAGACCCTGAAGCACATGGTTTTGTGAAGAATATCAGTGAAGGCCAAAGGACCAAATAAAAGAGGAAAGGTATGTAAGAAGAACTACCAGGGAATAAGGGTACTAGCATTAGATAGGGAAGGATGGATGGGTGTAGTCAATATTAGCATTGAACGACCAATGAATAAATACTCAATGAAAATGCTAATTATTCGTGCTGAGAGAAATCAGATTAATAATTGTCTTATTTATAATCACATAATCATAAAATATTATCTTTGCAAAATTGCCTCTGTAATGAAGAAGATTCTCCTAATGCATTCAGCTCCCTCCCTGAAGTTAAAAGTTTTCCACACGCATATGTTAGGTAGACTTTATTTTTTCTCCCTATGTAGCGCGATTTTTACGATTCTGTCCGATAAAAATTATGGTCATTTGCCGAGTTGACAGGAAGTGTTTTACAAGCCTCCTTGTAGGTCATATTTCTGTATTTAAAGTTCGTGCTACACGCAAAGTGAAAGGTCAACGGTCAAAATTGCAAGGGAAGTTGGAATGTATGACTCTCTTTCACCAGCTCTTACTCGTTTGACAATCTAAAGAAGGATATATCATCGAAGTTAACCGCAAAAATTATGAAGTGAGGGATTTTCGAATTTTAACTTCCTTTACACCACAAGCCTAGAGAATTTTAACGAGTCAGATTGGGAAATTCTACCATTACACTTCAAGATGGAAACACGCATTTTCTTCAATGACATTTAAAAAAAATCATATCCATCATATTTGCGTTTCCCATTTGTCATTTTTTCAATTAATCATATTTATTGTTTCATCACGTCAAACTCTAAACATGATTTCTTTTCTATAATTGGAGGTTCAACTGCACTCTCGTTTTCATATATGCTTGTGCAGCTAATAAATATTCTTCCGCTCCCCAACGCCATAACGGTACTCGGCCAACTTTGCAATAGTAAGATGCTAGGCAAAATGCTACGCAGAAGTGGTTTTTTTATGCATGGGAACCTTTTGGATTAGATTAGGAAAAGACAAAGTAGGTGGATGGAGGAGGTAATGAGGGGCGAAGGGTTGCTTTAGGCTGTGACAGAAAGTTGAGTTAGCGGGGAAGAGGAAGAACAAGAATAGATTTTATCGACGAAATGAAGAACGGTAGGACGTATGATGAGATGAAAAAATAAATATTAATTCTAGATAGGGCCTTAAACATGTAAAATCTATAGGATGTTTCTCACTTTCTTTCACACAAATCACCAATATGAGAGTCCAATGCGATCACCAACTCACACACTCACTCAGTGATTCAACCCGAAGGTTGGTTTGGATAGTTGAGGGTAGAGCTCACCCCGGACTAAGCCACAGGCGTGTGAATTTCACACATTCAGGGTAGGGGGCCAGTTCCTTTCCCTGGGCCACCTCGCACTCCGAGGGTTTTTTTTGTTCGGGGTTGTCCAAAGGCTTCACCCGGATTTGAACGCGTAGGGCGCGTGGTGGTCTAGTGGGTAGAGCGCTTGGCTACTGAAGGGAAGGGTCCCGGGTTCGAATCCGGGTGAAGCCTTTGAACGCCCCCAAACAAAAAAAAATCCTCGAAGTACGAGGTGGCCCAGGGAAAGGAACTGCCCCCCCTACCCTGAATGTGTGAAATTCACTCGCCTGTGGCTTAGTCCGGGTTGAGCTCTACCCTAAACTATCCAAAGCCACCTTCGGGTTGAATCACCAATATAAAATAGATAACAATATATCGCACATCACGCGATTTTACTTTCGAGACCTTGAATAAAATCAATTCTAGGGGATGTTGGATGTACTGCTCGAACGCATCCTATGAGCCACACCAGCTAGGCTACGACTGATACAACGAAATGCAATGACTCAGTACGAGGAGCATGTTTCACAGTCTTATTTTTGCCCCTTTTCAAAGCTTATCCTGGCAAAGAATTACATTCAAGGGCGAGAGACTGATGATTCACTCATGGAGAGATGTTGTAATCGGGTTTTCAGCTATAATTTCATCTTCGCAGCTTTGGCCATTGTATTGACAAACTGTGCTCTCACAGCTTGACGGGGTTTCCTACAGAATGGGGTCCGTAGGATTGCGGGCACAAATTCCTTGTTTTTATTTTTTCAATTTAAGAACCTTAATTCGCTATTGCTACGCTCTCAAGCGATGAATATAGCGTTCAAACTTGTTCAGAGCGGGGCTCTGATTTTTATTCATCGTTGATTAAGTCTTAAAAATTCAATAGTTGCTCAATGTTATTTAGTTTTTCTTCTAAATACAATAAAAATTTAATGTGATAACCTTCTGTAAATCGATTAAGTCTTAAGAATAACGGAGGAAGCATTTAGAGCCGATTTTGGGCTCTTGCGTCCCTTTTTTTAATCGTCGGAACCTGAGAAGTAGTTAAGAGTTTTTCAACTTTTGGTGCAGGTCTAGTGAAGGTTAAAACCAAGTTGACTTCAAATTGCAAAGCTCCTTAGTCGACGATTGGTTTACCTCGAACTTGTTATTACAACAATACGGGATAACAATGGGCGATTTTCTAAATATTCTTAAGATGAATTCCGAAGGTATTATGCGGTCTTCCATAACACTCCAACCCAGCTGGCTTACTTAAATCACATTCAGGTTTTAATAGCGAATCTTTTTCTATTTTCATTTCCTTAGGTTATTTTACTTCTTCAGTTCATAAATGTTTGACGCATATTTTCTCCTATTTCTCAAATAATTAATAACTAATCGTAAGACCAAAAATATTAGATAACTTGAGTAGCTAACACATAGTGCCTGGAAATACCTGAAAACAAATGATTTTCCAGATTCGATTTGATGACGAATAAATAAAACTTTTTAAGATGATATATGTAGCTAAATAACTATTTCCTTTACAGTAGAGTCACCTTGTTGCATTATAAGTTTATTTAAAACTATTTTGAGTAAATATTTTACCGGAGAATCATTCCTACTTATCGACGCCTGAAAATAAATGGTGATAAAAAGCAAATTGGATGGCAACTTTATGAAATACCGTATCATCACTTACGCACCAAATTGATTCTCTGCTTAAAGGAATCTTCGTCTTACCTTTAAGAGTTTTACAATATTTTTAGTTATGGACCCACTGCAGAAATACACCAAGGAAATATATATTTCCTCATGTCATAAGTACTTTGATAAACTACCTGCTTTTTTCATGTTTCTTTTTACAGGAACACCCGCATGAAGAGCTGTTTTGGATAAATATTAAGATTAAACCCACAGGTTAAACCAGAGGGGATATAATGAGAGCTTTTGAAAATATCGAATACGAAAAGAGGAAACGATGTAGGTACCTTAAGTATACTCCCTTGGAAAACTGCAACCCTTCCAGCTCCGAAATGAACTTCCCTCGGAGCCGAAAAATCGCTCGACTGTGGAACACGCTTGACTTGCCCGACTTTGCGAAACTCGTCCGCGCACATCAAAGGTTTATGAAAGCGATCCGACCGTAAGACTTTAAGTGAAACATTTGCCGCAGAGCAGAGTGAACCAAAAAAATGAGCGACGAATATCGCAGTAAAGAAACGCGTCACCTTCCTGAAGGTAAGAGAGATAACTCCAGACTTCCTCTTTGTGAACCGAATCGCCTCGAGGTGAATAAAAATTATCGGAGCTCTTAAGAGTCGGAAACTGAAACCTACTTCAGAGACGGCACGCCCTTCGGAACGAAATTAGCCTACAAAGGAATATTCGTCCTCACAGTGTAAATCAAAAGCAGAGCTATACACAAAGGTTTGTCCAATAGATGGGAGATACGCGATTAAAAAATGTCCATATTGGCTAAAAATTACATTTACAGAACTATAACCACCATGACGGCTGGTTTGGAATAAGCTACCCCGAGACTAGATTTACCATAGAATTTCAGATTGTGCTTCTAATGAGCGGGATTATGACACACGTCAAACAGTTTTTATTTTGAGGAACCGATAAGGAATACTTAGATTAAAACACTAAATATTTATTCTGAAAAGGACAATGATATCAGTTGAAATCACTGTTGGATTCTTATTAGAAAAAAATCTGTGTGGAAAGTTATTCTTTTATTCTACAACTTCATAAATTCATTTCCTACTCTTTCCAAAGAATCAAGTTTCATTAGACTCTTCTGCCTACAAACCAGTCGAGCAAGAATTAAACTTCCCTTTAGGCCCACTCAACTACAAGCATGCACCAGAAAAAAATTAGTTAATTAATGCTTATGTCTTGCGAGAAGTATATCTGAATTAGGGACGGAGACACTCGACACCCAACTAACTCCACCTACAAGTTGCTAGGGGACTTGGGAGAAAGACCACATTGCGGAGGGAAATAGCACAAGTTGGAAAGTGTGCATATTAAGCTGATAATTTGTTAGTGTGAGGTATCCGGGTGGATGGACCCCAAGAGGTATCGAATTAGCGATTACAGGATACAGAGGAGAAAGAATGCACCCGAGGAGATATTAATATGTACAAAGAGTTCCGAGTGGCAAAGACAGTTTCCACAAGAGCGAAGTATAGTGCAGTGAGCTACACGGATATGCAGGCATGAAATGGGGTCCTTGGGGGATATGAATACGAGAACAATGCATACATATCCGTGAAAGTAATTTCAGGTAGCAGAGCTTCCAAATGGGAATTATTAAAAGGAATTTCCCTCGAAGCATCTCTTTTAGGTCTCCCAGTGAAATTTAGATGAAAATTAATAACCAATATCTCTATTCGCAAACATGAATGCATCCACCAGGCAGGCACCTTTTGGAGTGGTCATAGTAATAGACCGAATGCCTGATAGACAAAAAAAGCACGCATAGTTTCAATAAATCGTCCTACACCGCAGGATTATTTCATGCCTGGTTCACTTCTGTTAGATCATCCCCTCCCTCCAACACCCTCCTTATGAATATCTTCCATCAGACGTGTTCATAGTTTTCTTGCTCTATCCTTGTCATACGTACATCATAAAATTGTTTCGTAATTCGAATCAGTCAATTCTCTCGGCATGTATCACACCAACGAGCCGAAATCCTTTCATGCGACAATTACCAGGACATCCAATTCCATATCTTCTGTGGCACAGTTGGTGTGATTTATCTCTCCAAGGATTCCGGGACGGTGGAAATTTTTGCAGTTATGGATTTCCATGCAATAAGAGAAACAGCCGTATCATTTCCACAATATTCAAAACACACAGAATATGGCTTTGTAATATAATGCCATGATAAACGTACAAGGGAGCATATATTTTGTAAAATACACTTAGTCTTTCTCTTACAACAAGGATATCAAGTATATCCCCCAAGTTACGCCTGAACATCTTTCCTAAGTGACGGATTTCATTTGGAGAACCCCCAGGCAGGGTTTCCTCAACTATAGTTTAATTTCTCGTGGTGGACACACATGGTAGGCTTGATATAATCATTGGAGGAATCCCAGCAAGATGACCATGAGTACAAGATATGAGAAATGGTAGACGTGTTTTTGAACGTGCATACCTCACATGAAAAGGCGTTTATAAGACGACACGGTGTTTCCCACAGTTATTAAACCAGTTCATGAACTCAAATATATCCAATCCAGCGAATTTTATGGGAAAACTAAATACGAGTAAATCTGTTAATCTACATATAGTAGGTGGTACGTATGATCTTTAAACCTACCTGTAGCACTCACATTAATGTATTTTATCATAAAGTTTTCTCGCCTTTTTTAAGGACCAAACACACCCTTCACTACTTTTTTCATCTTTTCGGTTTTATGTGAATATAAGACCCCGTTTAGGAAAGATGTTTTAACCAATTCTGTCACGCCTGCCACTCACCTTAGTGGCTGAATGGATTCGACGCAGATGAATGAGAGGAATAATCAGATGAATAACGCAGGGAAAAGTTGCCGATGAAAAAGAAGGGATGAAAGCGAGAGTGAGTCAGAAGGAAGAGAAGGAAGATAGTGGGGAGAGAAAGGTGGTATAAAGAAGAACCAGAAGAGTTATCGCGAAGAAGGAGGGGAGTGATGGATGAGGTAGCACAACTGACCAAAGTTCGGCTTCCGTGAAACACGAAAATTTCAAAAAGAAAACGCCATTAATTTTTTCTCTCCAAAGCGTACGAACGACATGTTATTTTTCAGGGACGATTTAGAAAGCCATCCCGCTCCTTTCCTCCCCTCCATATTTTTTTCCTCCCAATACCGGACACGTTGGTGATTTGTTATTTCTTCACACCATCATCCTCAACCAACCAGCCACCCTTTCGTTTGGAGGAAAAAAATAAAATAACTCCCACATGTAGCACCACCTCCCACGCGCCTCCTCCCCTCCCCTACGTCATATCCGTCATTGTCTGCGCCACTGATTTCATCCCCTCCTCCCCACCCCCTCTCCCCAGGCCGGACGATCGAATTCCTCCCGCGAAGACTTCGTGGGAAACTTTCTCCGGCACACGCCCCCGTATCTTCAGCAGAGGGGCTTCAAGATGTTTGGATGCGGTGAAGTTCAGACCGGGAAACGCTTTTAGCGGGATGCGGCAACTTTTAAGCACGACGGTCGTTCCCCCTGACATCCCATGTGGCTTCCGAGAGCTGGATAACCTCATGACACGCCGGAACTTACAGAGGGTCTCTTCGCTTATATATTAACTTCATGCAAAATCAGGAGTCAATCTAAGCGTCTTTAATGATACTTCTCGATCCCTGATATTAAATGACTGAACATTTGAAATGGTGTTACAATTGTGTGAAATTCACAGTGAAAAAATCAATCACCTGGACTGGGATTCGAACCCAGACCCCCCGAGTTCTCTACCAGTTAAGCTACCCAGGCGTCATCTCTCACTGTGAATTTTATGGAGGCTTTAAGGAGCGAGATGTCTTCACAGGTACCGTGCATACAATGCCGAAGTACCCGTGTGCGAACACTAATCGCTACTGTCCACGAGGTAAAGCCAAACTTTAAACAGTTCTTTGAATTTTAAATGGTGTTTTTTAGCATATTTGTTAGTTGTATTTTACTGGTTGGTGCTAGTTTTGACAGACCTTTTCTTATCTTCAAATTCCTCTTAAAATGCGTCTCCTGGTAATATTTCTCAGGGTTATTCCCAATAACAGTATAAAACCATACCAAGGTTAAGGAATAAAACATGAACATCGATTCGATTTAGATACGCGCATATAAGAATAATGAAAAGCGACACAATCATATTTAAAATCGATGGAAACTCGCCCACTCATATCCAGGTCACAAGGACCTTTGCACAATAATCTATATCTCCCCTCATCTCGTCGTGCATGTCTTTCCCCCTTTTTGCCTTAATTTTCCATTGTTGTTGTCAAAAATCCTTAGAACTTTTAATTAAAATTAAACCCCAACTGCTCTAGTTGGAGAAGCGGGAAAACACTGGAATAAAAAAACTAAAGTATAAAATATAATTTAATACAGAAAAAGAGTTAAAGTAAGCGTTGCTTGAGCTGCATATAGTTACACAAACGCCGAAAATCAATCAAATTCATGGAACAAAATTAATTAAAATTGAAATGAGGCTAGAATTTTATCTCAAACAATCAAACATTTCTTTGGACACTGAACCCGTAAATTTTCTCGGTCAATCACTCTTATCAGCATTTCATTTTGGAAAGGCTTTGAACTCAATTCACAAATTATTAAGTAAGTAGGTAGTACAAATTCTTACGTGGGCTTACACGAAATAGATTTAACACTCTGAGGTGTTTCCTTTTTACGGCATTAAATACGTCAGTCTAACTTAAGATTTTTGTTACTTCCATATTTCCTCCCTAGTTTCACACATTATATTTAATCAAAAGACCAATCAAGATCCACAATATGAGTAGCCAGTAAGAGCTACAGTGAGAAATGTGAGTAACCAACTTAAATTCAATGCGTTCAGTAAGTAAATGCAATTTCCTCCAATTTTCACCAGTCATTTATTCAATTTAAGAACCAGCGCACTAAAAAGAAATACAAACAGCAGTTTCTCAACTCTTCAAAATACCGATAAACAAAATGACTGTGTCAGATGTAAAGTACGGGTTAGAGACGCATTGATGAGGATGAAATGCTGAATGTCAGATTTTGCTTAAAGGCCATTCCAATAATAAAAAAATAACACTCAAATAGAAAAGTTACCCTGCGGTAAGCTAGCTATGCTGAAGAGAAATTTGAAAACTCGATTGTTGACAATGAGCTCAGATTTGGTTTGAGGAATGGCTTCATAAACTCACCGTGCATCTTTTCGATAAGCTTGCAGGCGACGACGGATTTGAAATTGATCCCAAGCAGCGCCAAATAGCCTCCCGTCGGATATAATCGCATCTGTGAATTCCGTCACGTATTCCGTGACAATTAACGCAAACAACGAGTCGCCATGGCCACTTGCCTGAAAAGCGCGAATATTAAATAGGAGTGCCATCAGCAAGTCAATCGATTGCCTCGTTTTGTCTCTTGCGGTGATAAAAAATTGACTCGCGTGAAAGGAACCAAATGTTAGTAATTATTTCAAGCTGTTTATTGGCGCAAACAATAATTCTCGCGGAGGCTCAAAATCAGCCCACTCGTAAGAGAAAACTTGACTAATCATGATAGGCATGAATTTAAGAGCAAAAAAAATACTGGAATCTTACCTTATTTCGCCAACATTGACATTCGACCCAGAAATAAACATTGGGAAATTTACCTGAAAAGAAGGAAATAGCAATTAAAATCCTCAAATGGGGTAGCATGAAAAATGGTAACATTTAAATTAAGATTTTCACCACATTTTAATATAAATGCAACGAAAAATCACCCACCATCATCGACCGTTTCTCGCAACCATTCCTTCTCAAATCTTTTTAACACGGAAAAGTTAAACATAAGATAGAGGGAGACTTTGGCTCGGTGTAAATGCATAAATAAACAAATTCAACATACCTAGTTTAACCAAAACATAAAAAAACACTCAGACCCAATTTTAAAACTAGCTCGGTCTCTTGCGAGTGTGACTGAGGAGGATGCTAACCATTAAACACCTAACAGCAAGATGAAAAAAGCACATACGGTACGCACAGTTCAATAAAATAATTACTGGTTTCCGAAAAAGGAATCTACTTCGTGGACATAAGTTATCATACGAATCTGAATTTTTCATCAAAAGAGAAATATTCAAACAGTGTTCAGTTGAAGAAATTATTAATGATTTTGCATGCAAGAAAGAAAAAATAGAAAAGTAAACTTAAAACACACTGACTTAGCAAAAGTAAATGTTTCACTTAATTCCCAAAACACCAAAATTTCTCAATTTTTTTTATCGTATGCTATTAATGCATTGAGGAAACTAGGAATTGTGCCTTACGTGAACAAAAATATAATGATGATGTAAATAGATTACATTGTTAGGCAAAAATGAATAGCATAGCATTGGTTCTAAGGTCTTAAAATCTAATTATATAACTAGCTCCTCGGAAATATACCATGCGTTTGAAAAACAATACCTGGGGTAAATATAGATACATGCCGAGCCCTAATTTTCTAAATACAGATATGAGAACGTACGTTGCGCAATGGAATATATTCAAAAATAAATCCCTGGTAATAGGTATTACACTAGCCTCAAAAATAGGACTACGCATTAAGTCTTAACGATTGATCGATTAACGAAGCTTGATATGGAATGTGGTGTTGTATGGGGCAGAAACGTGGACCTTGAGAAAGGAAGACGAAAATAGGCTGAAGGCTTTTGAGATGTGGGTGTGGAGGAGGATGTAGAAGGTGCGTTGGAAGGAAAGGAAGACAAATGAGGAAGTGCTTGACATGGTGGGCAAGGAGAGGAAACTTATAGATGAGATTAGGGGAAGACAGGGTAGGTGGCTGGAAGGGGTAATGAGGGACGATGGTTTGCTGAAGGCCGTGATAGAGGGTAGGATGTTGGGCAAGCGGGGAAGGGGAAGTATGAGAATCGGTTTTATGGACGGGATGAAGAAAGGTAGGACTTATGCTGAGATGAAGAAAGAAATACTAGAGGTAGAAAGGGCACGGCACGTGTAAGAGTTTGTTGATATTCTCTGACTTTCATCACAACCTACCTCAAACCGGTAGATTAATGTAATGAATGAATGATTGGGATTGATGTGAGTTGAATTTTTTTCTTAACTCCTTCCTTCCGGATGAGAGTAGGCGACCCAGTCCTGAGAAGAGGCAGAGGTGAATCTCTTCATTCGTTAATCCTCGCGCGGGGAATTAAAAAAAAATACCCGAAATAACAGAAAGAAGGGCGCGCGCAACCCCTCTGAGCGCGCGCGCTCGAGACGAAGACTCAATTAAAGAAAGTGCAACAAAGCGTATCCTTAATTAGCGCGGGAGACGGGACCTGGCGACTGGCAGGGGGTGCTAACGGGGTTGAAAGAAATGTGTCAGCAGAAGATAAAAGGTGCAAGGGAGCGGATTCGTTGAGAATGGTGGTGTGAAGGGGAATGTGGGGAAAAGGCCGATATTTCCTCCGAGATTAAACGTTGGATTAGATCTCCGTAATCGCTGGGATGCCATCTGAAAGTAGGGGAGTGCAATATTACGATGTATCGACTAGGATCTGCGATTTAATGTGGAGCTGCACTTCGACATGAACCAACAGGAAATTCGATACATAGCTATCTTTGATGCCTCGAAAAATTCGATACATTTATTACTAAAATTGAGGTGCACCGATGAATTATGAGATATCATGTACAAAAACTCAAGAACATTCGAAACAATGCATACAAAAATTGGAGAGTATCGAATGCCATTATTGATATTTTAGTTTTACAGCAATTCTTTGTTGTGCTATATGGAAATAGTAAGCATCATTATGCGATGAGAAGGATTATTTTTTGAAAATATATCGACAAAAAAATGCGATATTTAAGCTCTATCGCTTTGCGGAATTGTGAATAGGTATGTGTTAGGGTTTCCACATGATAAATGAAAGATGTAAATAGCAATGATGTGACGTACCATGAACAGTTATGCGACAATCATTAGAAAAGAATGCAACACACGTATTAATGCGAAGCATCAACCTTACTGGAGATAATCTTACGAGTTAATATGTTTGGATGAATGCAGAGGTTTAAATCTGCTTATTTACTTCTGGTAAAGAAACCACCGCTTTTTTACACGATTCACTTTATCTCGGCATGGCTCCCTTCATCTCACTCACAAGGCATTTTTATTTAAAGCCCTTCCCCGCGGAAGCAATAAATAAAATAACAGCATTTCGACATGAAATGCGATTAGATCCACTTATATTACATGTACGATACAAAATCATCAATACGATACATTCTTTACAACGCAGTTAGATAGTCAAATTCGTATTTCGCACACCCCTAAGTGTAACGAGGATACAGGAAATTGAAATAAGAGCTGCTATGCGTTCCTCTTCTTCTTGTACAGAAAGCAGTAACTTTTTTACACTCCTTGCCTTTTCAGCTCGACATTCCCCCAAGCTTCCAACATTGTCTCCAGAAAGCTGGTTCCTCTTATTCGCTTATACTTGGAATATAATTTATTTAGACAAGAAATGAGATTTGGTCCATTGGCATCGCACTATCGACACAAAAGGAGTAATAAGATTTATTCTTCAAAACGCAATTTGATGATGAAATTCCTATTTCGCACAGCCCTCTGGGTAACGAGGAGAGATCTACCGGTTGGGAAGGGGGGTGAAGATGTGATAGGACGGACGGGTGCGCCGGGCGAAAATTTTAGAGAGGAGACAAAGGTTCCAATTCGAATTATAAAAGGGAAGTCTTCGCCTGGGATAAATTTCTTTCCCTCCCCATTAAATTCACAACCCTCTTTAAACTCCCCTTCTCTTCTACGAAGAAGTTTCTCCATCCACCCAACACTCGCGCACATAACATTCTCTCAAGACACAGAAAATATACCGACGCGAGAGGGAGAGACTTTGAATCGAGGGAGCTCAGATTATGTCACAAAGGGAAGTTAAGTGACGCGGGCTTCGATAAAATTGTCTTTTGGGCGAAAGGATTTCCTTTTTTAAACATGAAAGGCAAATTAAAATCCTCTCCTCTTGCTTGCCATCCCTTCACATATTTCCTCCTTCGCGATATTTCGATTCCGATAAGTCTCTCACATAAAGACAATTACATGAGTACATACTCCTTTTGCGAAGGAGTGTTGGCATTCAAGGAAATCAATTATGGTTTATTGCTGTATGTGTGCATTAAACTCTCTTTGTCGTTTTGTTTGAAAATCGGTTAACCATTGTTGTAGAGGGTATGGAAATTTTATTTAAACCGTGGTATTGTTGTATGTGTGCGTTAAACTCATTGGCATTGGTTTGAAAATCTACTAACCCCTTCATTGTTTTAAAAGGTATGAAAATTTTATTGATGCCATTTTATTTGTAAATAAAAGGAGAAACTTTCTTATACTAGCACTTTTTTAATACGATTTCAGTGTGCATATTAAGGATTGAAATGTTTGACTGTCCACCATTTTGAAACGGTGCATTAGAAAATAATTAAACAACGTATGCTAGTTTTAAACATTGCACTTAACAGATATATCAAACATCAAGTCTTTATCATAAAGAGGTTTTTATTTATCGCGGTTTTCGTGAAAAACGTATACGGGCAGACAGCTGAATAACGGTGCGTTTTCGGAAACTTCCAATTGAATGTTTTTCTTATTTTGATCTGCTTAATCATACCCTCAAATATTACAGAGTCATTACGAAAACCCTCTATAGTAAATAATTTGCAACTATGTGTGTGATCAAATTAAAAATAATTTGACTTTAAATAATTACTATACCAGAAACTCTTTGAAATCCATAAAAATCGCTGCATTCCATTTAATGTTTTTATTATTTTCCAATACTTTCAAAGCACTAAGGCATCTTGAGTAGCTAGCACCACATAAATTGTCGAGGCTGATTCCTTTAGATGCTTAAGACTAGCAAACATACTTGAAATAAAAAAACAAAGGTGAGAGCAACGCTTAGATTTTTCAACTTAATTATATTATATCTATAATGCATTTACCTTGTACATATTATAATGAAATAAGAATTAATAAATTTACCATCTATCACATTAAACATTTGAATCTTGTACTTTCAACACAGCTTGTACTTTCAACACATCTTGTACTTTCAACACATCTTGTACTTTCAACACATCTTGTACTTTCAACACATCTTGTACTTTCAACACATCTTGTACTTTCAACACATCTTATACTTTCAACACATCTTGTACTTTCAACACATCATTACTAGGTCCAAGACAGAGTGCCTCCATCAAAAGAATTTTCACGAACGAAGAACAAACATGGAAGATGTGACCAAACAGCAAAGACTATCTAATATTTTGTTTCACGTTCCTCACCGAAATTTTCTAGTCTCAACAAATGCTAGTGAACAAAAGAGAGCATTATGGAGAAGCGAAGAAAGCGGTAAGTTCAAAATGGCTATGGCTTCGGATATTTAAAAAACAGGAAGTAGTGCGTACGAATGGAGAGAAACATTTTTATGTGGGGGACACAGAGGATGCCGCGGCGGCGCCTAAATCCTGGACGCGCCGGAAAGAGCCGAAGAACGGAACGGAGACGAAAAGTGAATAAGACAGTCAATATCCGATTTCCATAAAGCCAAAAAAAAAGTCTCCCTTCCCCACCCCCTTAATACGCGGAATGGAAGCCTGCTTTGATTCTAAAGGATACATTGAGATGGAGACGGGGGTGAGAAGAGAAGGGGGAGGGGGGAGAAGAAGAAGAAGAAGAATTCCATCCGCAGAATAAGTTACGTTCCCTTAAAATGGGAAGAAGGGGGGGATGGGCGGGGAACAAAAGCGATTATAAAGTTTCTCTCGGTGATATAATCATGGTGCTGCCTTTCCCTCCGTTCGGGAGTTGAATTTGGCAAACATCGATGCAATCCCAAGCAAATAACGCTTTTACGGAGCCGGGAAATTGTATCAGTGAGAAAAGAAGAAGTTAAGCAAAGAAAAGGATCGAGGGATATTGGTACTCTTTCGTCGGAAATATGCGGTTGAAAATTCGGATAAAAAAATTCATAGCTATACTGAGACTCTCATCGTTGTTTTCAACGACTGACTGCGTGGTTAACTGATTGTGTTGCTATAAATATTTCCTCACTATTACGAGCAATCATTCCTGATATTACACGGAATAACTAGCGTCTCCTACTCATATTTAGAATTAAAAGTTAACGAATATATCATCGGTCAGTATAGGTGTTATAAGTGATTCAATATTTGAATTACAGATATTTTTATGAAGAAAACCTTAGCGAAAATTTCCCTCGGTTGGTGAAATTTGACACTTAAAACCTGGACAAAAATTATTTAGTAGAATAACTATGGTTATGACAAAGCCTGGAAAATAAACACCATGAATACTTTCAAGACTGATAGTCATGATTTTTTACTAAAAAGAAAATATGTGACCATAAGCAGGACATTGAGACCATTCAGATTACTCAAAAAAGCATTGATGAATCTTGTTTTAAGAGATCAGAGCGAATTCAACTAAACAATGAAGTCCTAGAAATAATATCTGTAGTTTCTTTATATCACAGCGATAACTCCAGGGCGGAAGGAAGACAAAGAAAATTGATGCAACAATGGCAGGGAAGAAAAGAATTACAGTTACATAGTGAACTATTTTTTAATTTATTTTAACATTTTATGTTAAGTTTTGGATCAAAATTATACTCGGGAGTCTCTTCACTTTATTGCAACTTAAAACAGAAAGATTTCATTTGTAAATAAAACAAAATAGAAAGGAATATTAAACGATTCGTTAATAATGCAAAAACGGTCAATGTGACGGAGAAACTGAAACAGGCTTATATCAACATTATCTATATAACTCTAACGGTGGGGGTATGGTTTTTTATGGGTCTTTGCCGCTTTACTTTGTTACTAAATGTTAAAGCTCAACTCACAATTTCTATCCCCTCTTCTTGGCATATTTTGTACCTCAATTTATCTAGTTTTTCATCCTTTTCCACCCTCTCCCCCGTTTCCTACCATTCTACTTACAACAGCCTATCGTCTTCGAGTCCCTATTCCAACCACAAGATCTGTATTCAAATCTCCGCTAGCGACCTCCTTTCCTCTCCCGCTATGTCAAACAGTTTTTACACTCTTGAAGAACTAAAATATTGGCGAAGGAGCTTTTTTTTAATCGAATCCAACTAAGTGAACGCCCTCGTTGGCGTACACAGGCGGGTCAAGAGTTTTTGTCGTTTGGCGTGCAACGCCTTGTTTTTAAGGCAGGTATAAAACTTCCACCCTTTGTCTCTAACAAAAAAAAAAGATGTCGGATGGTGAGGACTCATAGTGAAGACAAGGGTGGCTTACAGCACGGCTGCCTTTGACGCATGAAATAATGGAAGGGAACCGATCGAACAATGACATTATAAAATGATAACTTGATGCAAAATAAAAATATCTCTTGAACTCTACCAATTGTCTACCTCGTAACTTCGCACGGCAGCAAAAAATGACGCACTAAATCCAGAGAATGCGTCCTTTAAAAAATTCACTTCGAAAATGTTTTATGTTGGAACGAACACAGAATAAGTTGTTCGGAGGACAAGGTTCGGAGGTTGTGGGGTAACAGCGAGTTGTAGATTGATAAAGCGTACATAATGCTAGACAGGGATGGGAGAGGGAGGAGAATAATACGTATTTTGGAAGTTGATATGAAAAGCAACTGATAAAAACAGCTCATATGACATTTGATAGTTAAAAATAAATATCTAAACGTAGGGAAAAATTGGAGACCCTTCCTAAGGTCAGTCAAATCATAGTTTGGACTATCCATGGACCAAATATTTATTTCAATATATAATTATCTATGACAATAGGGAGCTTAAACGAAAGTTATAATACACTCAAATTCATCACGTCAGAAAAATAAACCATGGGTAAAAGTCCAATTCCAACAATAAAGAAATAATTACAGTAGTTACCAGAGTACCCAACCGATTAAATGTTTTAATACAACTATCTCTTAAATGTTTGTTGCAATTCATGTATTAACGTACCTACTGCTCATGCGCAAGCGGGTACAAAAGATTAAAAAATGTAACCCCATCTATAATTTAATATAATTAGTATAGTAAACAGCACAAATTAATTAAAAAACGCAATGAAAATAATTAAAACAACCAATGTGTGCTAATTTATGAAGGACAGAGTTTTAGATCTGAAAAAAACTCAATGAATAAAATTTTTAACGGTAATGACTGCTATTATAAAAATGTATTCATTTTAATTTGATCCGAAAATTGTTTTTTGCACAAACATTTTTCGAATTAAATGAAATTTATTTTCTGTTTATGCGACAAATGTGGTCAACAAGGTATTTTTCCAATGAAATTGAAACGGGCCAATGTACCACCAGTGAGAACGTCAAAATGTATAACGCAAATAAATCACGCAGCTACTGTACAATCTATTTGCATAGAACAATTAGTACACTCCAGAGATTTACGCATGTGTGTCATGAAGAGGATATCCTGTCGACTATATAATAAAATGAGCAGCTGGATAAATGGATGTGAATTATACGAGAAAAGTGTGTTTCATTGGAAAATTCGGCAAGCATTTATGCCATAAATGCGAAAGCATGATTGAAAAAAACAAATTACAGCGTTCCAATTACCCCACATTTTGACAGAATTTTTAAATATGTTGGTGGTGAAATACACATCTGGTCATCCACGAATCCTTATTCATCCATCATTAGTTAGCAGTGCAGCCAATGGGCTGCAACACGGTTGAAGAAAATCTTTCAAAAACTTGGAAATAAACTAAGCAATCAAAATCAATAATGCACCTCAAATAAGGCGCAATGAGGATCTGGTCTTTCGATTGGCATGCTGAAGATATGTCGAAATCCTAGGGTATTAAATGCAATATCATTCTATGACTGAGAGGTTATTTAAGCCCCAAGGCGCAAGCGTTATCACGAAATATACCAAGCAGGATAAAAAAACCTTAAAGAGAATCTAAAATAATAAAATTGATATGAAGGTCACTGTATTGTAAAGCATAAAGCCATAGAAAAGTAGAATTAAGTCATAACATAAAATGGGGGACTAGTACTAAAAATAAAAATTTAGAAAATAGGCTATTGCATTGTCAATGGGCATTAATGGGTTAACTTAACGAATTTTTGTAAATAAGGCAAAAATAACAGACGGGGAACATCCGATACATGCGGTTCGCTCAAAAGAGACGATTGCGATGCAAATAAGGTTAGGCAAATAAAAGCGGAGACCGAGGCAGAAGAAGCATTACGAGTCAAATTTAAAAAAATCCAAAGTTCTCGAAATGTTGGATTCGAATACTCGTTATGCATCTGTTATTCATTTACCTTTTAAATTTTCGGATGACAGAAATTAAATTCTAGAAGAATAAGTGCCAAAATCAGACGTTAACAACGCTATACTTCTCGACAAACAACCAACAGAAAGGATAAGGCACCGAAATTTGGAAAATATTGGGAGTAAAAGACTTGATCCTATTTCTTCCAATAAAGTTTCGATGCGATAGTGCCCGCCACTAATCGTAGGAATAAAGTAATATTGTAGGCAAAAGCAGGTATAATATCTCACGTTATGCATCTACGTATTTTTTTAAACGAGATCGTGAATGATATTCATTGCATTTTGAAACCCACCTGTAGAAGAGTAAGTTGGTCGTCCACTTAGCGCCTTTCGTAAAGAATAGGCTAACGCCAACATTGGGTTTCGCTCTCATCCAACCCCTTACACCCCAATCCAACGATCAATAATCATGCAAAAGACCTCAGCTGTCAGTCACCTCTTAAATTCACCCACAGACTAACCTGCGTACTAGTTAGTCATTCTCGAGTTTCCCACCGGTTTAATACCTGCATGATGGACGAAGTTTCGATTGAAGACTTTCCCATCAACCTAAGAACTGTTGAAAATCCTCAATACCTCTGAGGATGATGTGAAATTCTTCCATGGAAACTTTGGCCATCGTGCAGGCGTTAACCCGATGGGATACCCGAGAATAATTCACCAGAACAATTCGCTGGGAAATGCCTGAAATCATTCATTATCATCTGAAATATTTATTTCCAAAACACAAAATCCACCAGTGGGTCCGTCCAAATGTGTGCCCTGCTTCCGGGTCATTAAGGTCGGAATCACCAACCACCTCGATGAAACTAATTGAAATTATGCAGAAAGACCGAAAATGACGTGCAGTAGACCCCACGCGAACAGCATTGCATCAATGTTGCACAATTGCGTTTTTTATGTGTTTGTCACAGTTTGCGCGAAGAAAGCCGTGCAAATTGATTGGATATTCCAAACCATCCATCAATATTCCTCGAGCGGTTTCCCAATTCCCCCCTCATCCTGCGAATGAAATTAGCACGAATAAAACCGTAATGGCAAATTTATTTCGTGCGGAGGACTAAAAAAAAAAGAATGCGAAAATGCGCATAGCCACCGCAAGGGTATTCGCGGAGTGTAATTAACTTCGAGAGCAAATCATCACAAAACTCAAGATAACGAAATAGGTGCCCATTTTCCCAATTCCGAAGGTGGAAAAAAGGATTGCTATCGTCAAAATTGGATTATGGGAATCTCAGGTGTTATTTACCGCGTTCGCTTCAAACATCGCTCTTCCGCAACCTATCATGAGGTTGCCTTGAGTTTCTTTCTTAATGGGGCGAGCCTATTATTTTTTTATAAATTAATCCCCGACAGCCTTATGAACAACTTTGAATGCCTCTTTTATAGGGCAGCAGAAAAATGTTGCCGTATTCGAAGTTTGATGCGAATGAATTCATCTCAGTTTCAAGCGTTTCAAGACAAAACCAGTCTTCCTCCATTTTCAACATAATCCTTCCCTCATATTCCTCGAAGTGCTAATGACCTCATTTGTCAGTCGCCTTACTCAACCAATTGACAGACAATGGTTGCAAGGATCCTGGTCTGCATCCTCAGTGCGACGGAGATTTATCAATTGATCCCTTCTTGAGTGCTATGGGAAGAGCATCAATAGTCCAGTAATCCATCCTGTCAAACGAAGCGGCGACCTATTATGGATAGACAATATTAATCAATCTGACTACAATAATTAACAACATTAAAAGGGCATTAGCGCGTAGTTTGAGTACGGTCTGTGATTATCCCTGGCGTGTAATCAATTTCCCGGAAAATAGCCTTAAGGAAGGTAGTCTTTTCTTGTACATATTACCCTCATGAGTTGCAGCTAAAACGATCTATTTTGGTCCCATAGTCTGATTTTTGCAAATTTGTATACCCTTAGCGTAGTCGACGATCGGGATTAACAACCTCGATAGGTGAAGCTTTTTAGTCCTTGTAGTAAGTTGGTCTATTTAGACCTGGTAGACCCTTGTGGTAAGTTGGTAATTTCTATTTAAACCACCAACCTGAAAATGACATGTTGGTGTTGCTCCCTGACGAGGTGGCAAAAAATCCTGCTCTGAGAAACATTCACAGGTAGCGTGAAAGTATATTGTTTTTGAAGTTGAGTGCTTCGTTTTTCTTTTAATTTCTCTTTGAGTTGATCCCTGCCGCGGGCCCGTAAAGTACTCAACACCTTTGCTTTTCCTTTTAAGTTATGAAAGGTACATTAGGTCACGCCTTTTGGAGAATTTTCCTTTACAGTCCTCCGTCCGTCGAATGCGACGTTAAGTTGTGGCCCTATCGGCGTATTTCGCCAACAGTAGGCTAATTCCGACGCCTGATTCTTCTCCACTCCTCCTCCATTCCCCAAAACCATCCTTTCCTCGCCAACCCACCCACGTGTCCTTAACGGCGCAAACGATTTCAGTCGTCAGTCGTCTCGCCAAATAACCAATGAATCAATATATTTCCGGCTACACTTCACTTTCACCTCACACAGCAAAGTAGTCAAGAGGGATGACACAGTGGCCCGAAGATATAAACTCATTCATGCAGAATGGAGTGAAGTGGGAGAGGCCAAACCGGAGTCATCCACAGTCAGCTTCCACAGTAATCCGATTGAGCAATGTAATTTGCCCACAGTCAGCAAGGGCGCGCATTAAAGCTGAACGGAAATTGAATCAGGTGAATCCACGGTATAAGCTAAGCATTCACCTTATCCATGCAACGACGGCATTCAATAGTGTCAGAGCAAGAAACATGCTACTAACGTAATTTACATTGCCAGTGAAACGGGCGCCCGCATGGTAGGTGGATCGATTCTAGTTCATTTTTCAAGAGAGAATAAGACCATGTGCGAGATACTAGAGTGATAATGAATTCAAAAATATTAAATTGCAATAAGGATAAGGAAAATATAATTTAGGCCTTATTTTTCAACAGCTTTTTAACCCAAGTGTTACATATTTTCAAATTTTTGGATATCTTCCGAAAGATGAAGTACGAGAGCGCTTGAAGTTTCCCCGTTTGACATCCATGCTCATATGTAATTTATGAATTGAGTCCAACATGTCTACCGTGAGAGGCGGAGAAGTTGCTGTTAGGTAACGACAGTGCTACTGTAATGACGCGAATACTTATCGGGAAAACTTGAGTCTTGACACTGGCACGAAAAAGTCTAATTACCTTATTCTGAGAAACCGAAAATAAGTCAGCTTTATGAAACAGTTCATAAGGCTAAAATTAAAAATTAAATTTAAAAATCTACAATAATTTATTCACAAGCGCCCAAGTTAACGGCGTTACTTCTCCTGAAGATATATTGCTGTTACGAAACCAACTAAGTTTAATAAAATTCTAGAGGAATGGCGAATTAGTTAATTGTTACATTTAGTAATTACCTTACATATAAAAGGAAGTGATCATGCCCATAAACTAATAGCGCGCTGCAATTATAACGCCTGCGTTAACCTCGAACTCGAATAGCTAGTATTACAGAGTAAAGAGGAGGTATTATTTACCATATGCAAGTATTTATGCACATGAGCTTAAGACAGTTGGGCAACCTTCGACACAGAGTTTGCATTCACAGAGACCATATACTCAAACGACAATCAAAACCTCAACCTAAATCTTCAGCGTGAAATATTACAGCACATCAGCTCTGTAGGGAAGCTGTGACCCTCCGCGAGCAGGCCACGTGATCAAAGAAAACGATCGATTTCCAAGCGTGTCAAGAAGCTCCGTTTCGCGTGAAATATTTTTTTCAACATCTTCACAGAGACGGGAAAAGCGAGAACCGACTGAACTTGACGCACGAAATTCGCGGTTGCAAATGGTGGAACAAAGGTGAGGCCTCTTAATATTTAAAAAAAATCCTTTAACGGATACACCGTGAGAAAATCATTGAGATGAACTAAGCGGAGAGGAAAGGGGAGGGATGGGATAAGAGGGGTGGCGGGTGGGGAGGGGGGGGGTGGAATTGGCGGGAGCAGCGATAAAACTCTTACAACGACTTTGGAGGTAAATTGAGCGATATTTTCCCTCAAGTGCATTCGATATTATTTAGTCAAAAGCAAGAGCTTTTACAGAGATTCCTTCCCTGTGTAAAGTTGCAAAGGCCGGATGTGCGGTGTTGTCAATGGCAGCAGCGGTTGCCTAGAGACGAGAACACGGAGAATAAATATGGCAACATTATTCCCCTAAAGGCCCATGCTGTCAACTCCATAATCGTCACAAGACTACATTCGAATTTTATTTGGTTTAAGCAGTTGTAAGAGGGATGAAGTAATACAGCAACTTTAATGACAAAAAAACCTTCTTTAATACGAATGCATTCCTCATAAATTAAGCGATGGCGACGAGATAGAGCACTAACCCCTCTCTACCCAGGTTTCGAGTCATGCCTGTGTGGGTTTGCCATGGAATGGGCGTTTGTGCAATATCTTACTCGAGAGGTAATTGTAAAAAAAAGCCTTGACTTTTTTCACGTTGAACGCAGTAAACGCCTTCACAATTGTAGGTTAATTTTTGCGATTTTATAAATAGTATTTCAGTGAAAAAAAATAATTTGGAAACTAGTCGAGAAAAACGTGCGAACTACATATTGCTACCTTTCTGAGGTACTGTGCGTCAACGTTTAATTATTTAAAAAATAAACGTCTCTTTGAAGCACACTACCAAAACTACATCCAATGGAAAACTGTAAGTCTAATGTTTTGGCAATTATCTCGAAAACTATCGTGAAATAAGCAGTGGAAGACTTCAATTCGTAGAAGTTCATTATGTTAGTCCTGATTATTAATGGAAATACTTAGCACTTTTCTACAGAATTTTGTAGTCACTAACATAGTGAATTAAGGTATTTTAATATTACTTGAAATACGAGATATTTTTATTCACAAGGAAGAATTCGTTGCATTTTATGTTAAGTGGTATTTCGCTCAAATATCCTTAAACTTAATTTACAAGTGTATTCTTTTTCCCTAGGAAAATAGGAGGAATTTTGGAGGACGGAATACGGCTGAACAAATAGTAGATGAGTTTAATAAAGGTTCAAAGCGGGGAAAATCGATAACTCTGGCAAAGATTGTTTAGACGTGAACCTGTCATGAAATTTCTTTAGGTCTTATGGCTAACCCATAAACCTTATACTCGGTAGAAGTGCAATGTGCAGATAATATTGGCCTCTGTGGAGAACGGCTCCATTCAGTAATTTACAAAATTAGTTGATGAAGAAGCACTGCTAACTTTAATAATTATGAAAAGCATCGCACTTTTTCAGCAACTTTAAATTAAAGCCTTTTACACATCGCAGTCCAGTTACCAAGGACATGGCAATCAGACTCATTCGCCCGAACAGTTTCCCAGAAAATAGCAAAATATTCTATTCACCATTGAAAAATAACGAATGAGCATCATACTTTTGAACTTCTCACTTGTGACCTGCATTCAAATAAGTATTTACACTCTTCACATTGATGACAGGTTAAAAATTATTTGCAATGTCAAAACCGATACTATATTTGTTTTCGCCACAATGTGGACATGATAAATAACGAGAAACAAAATTTTTAAGTGAGAGTCTGACAGTTATTTCAATTTGAAACGTATAATTACAGGTCCATCCGGTATAAAAGTGAGTTACGGCACAATACAAACAGTTCATCAAGATCATAACAAAAGAAGACTGTATTAAAAAAGGGGTTAACAATACAATCATGTGCCATGGAGAGAGTAATAATCCAAAATATTAATTTTATAATAGAATTGCATATGAACACGGTGACACATTGACGCGCTTCGCTGTTTCACATTTCCATTTGGAAATTTCATTCTCATGAATTCAATCCGCTCTGGTGTAACTTTGTGGAAGTCCATTTTCAAATAATGACAACGTCAACTATGTTTAAATCCACAGAGTATTTTACAGGTACCTGATGATGACGCCGTAGCGTTGAAACTAGTTGCACCAATAAAATACTCCGTGGCTTTAAACATAGTTGGCCATGTCAATCATTCTCATATTTCAAACCATCGAGGAATTCAAGTCTAGGCAGCTCTGTTAATATTTTATAGCAAATATGAGCTGAGACAAAAACATTCCGCACCATCAAAATTATAGTATATAAAATCACATAGAGCATTTGAAAGGGACCTTAAAAGAGCGTATTTTTTAGCAACTCATACAGTTCCGCGCGAGAGCAACAACAACCATCTTTTATGACAAGGGACATGATTATTGTTTTTTCCGCAAGATTTTTTTTTTTTTGGGAACTTCGAGTAATGAAGCATCGCGAAACCCTCATGAGGTCACTTTTTACAATACACAGGCTTAATTTTTTCTCTACCATAATTTATTTACACAATTTCTCTCGTTCTACCAGCCCCTCAATCGGGGCTGAATCCCTACAATTCCAAGCCAGATAGAGTGAAGACGTCAGCTTTTACTGTGCTTCTATTTTGTCACCAAACAGCCTGGATTATTCCAGTAAATCCCCGTAATTCCATTGCAGGCATCACTGACAACTTTCAAAAGAACATTTGAAAAAAAACTTGTGTATTACCGTAATAACACTTTTATTGCACTTAAGCCCGTTCCATAACCCGTAACTAAATATTTTTTGCGTATAGAAACCTGATGCGTTCTCCCTTCAATAGTGCTCACGTCAACTAACCGACAGCGTGGTGTTTTCTACGAACTCTCAGATAACATGAAATTAATGAAAAGACCGCGTCATCTCACGGTTAACGTTGACCCGACAATATAAAACCGGAACTTAGGCTAGTATTCATTTTACAGATTTTTATTAACACCATCTCTCTCGTTTTTCTGGGTTTTCATTCATGAATTATCATCTAAATGCTTATATAGCCTCATGTATTCGCGATATCACCTCCATGCGCATCTTCTATATTTCGGCATCGAAACAGCCCGATGAAATTCAGTCAAATCGAGGAATGTCATTGCTGACATCCTATTATGCCATTCTCGAACGTTTGCTCGCAACAATGCGAAATACAAGGGTGCACTAGCGGAGCGGGCAGCATTTTCCGGCCGCTAGATGGCGTTGGTGGCGTGGGAATTTCGAGGGGAGGGGGAGGTTACAGTCCGGGGTCAGTACGCCGCCGCAGCTGGCTAACGGTAAACTCGCGATGTGCCGTTCGTTTTAACTGCTCTCGCTCGCATCACGATTCTCACCCACCACTCCTCCTCGCAACATCATCCACCCTCTTCACCTTCCACCCTCCACCCAAACCTTTAATGTCCCGACTTTTTCGAGCGCTTATTAACTTACGGTTCGCGCGTGTGTTATTGGCGACCACCTAGTCGAAAGATAGTAGAATAGGATCAACCTAGTAACTGCTGCCGACAAAAATTCCTATTGATTCTATTCACTAGCGACGCAGGGGAGTATTTATTGCGATTGATTCGTTTATTTTTAGTACATTGCTAACAAAAAAAATCAGCTATTCTCCATTGCTATTCTTGACCTGACCTCATTCTGTGAATTTTACGCCACGATTCAAGGCACGAACAATCGGTCAGGTTAAAAACAATTAGTGTTTTCTGCAACATTAATGAGTAAAATCTACTAAGTTCATTCTTAGACAGCCACCAGAGTGCTGACTATTTACTCCAAGTTGTTGGCATAAACAAAACTGCCATATAAAAATACTGCAGCATTTGACAAGATTTCCGTTAGTGTACCTAAGCATTGAAGCGCCCAGTTTTAAAGCCGAAAAGTGCCCTTTCACCGCCCCATTTGATTTTGGCTCATACAATTTTCATCTGCGCAAATATCCTGTAAAACTCAAGGTCCAACGTCCAACTAAGATTGTTATTCTCTGGAGAAGTAATTCTCAACCATGTAAACTTTCCTTTCCCCCAATGTCCTATTCACCATTTAAACTTTCCTCTCCACGCCACCTTTCATGTCAAAACATTTTGGACGGGGATCAGGTTGGATTGGTGAATATATCACTGGTTCCATTCCGAGGAGCCTTCTTCGCATCCACGGAGAAGTAGAGATTTCCCGATTTAGAATCCCGATGCCTTCTTGATTGCTTCGTGGAGAGAATTTCAAAATCCATACTCTATCCAACGAATAAGTAGAACAATTTAATTACTTGGGTAGTACGCTAGAAGAAACAGGACATAGTAGCAAAGACATTAGGAGGAGATAAGCGCTAGCGAAAGAAGCGTTCAATAATAGAAGGGAGCTGATGACGGGGACCTTAAGTAAGGATGTAAAAAAGAGGCTGGTGAAGAGCTTGATATGGAGTGTGGCGTTGTATGGGGCAGAAACGTGGACCTTGAGAAAGGAAGACGAAAATAGGCTGAAGGCTTTCAAGATGTGGGTGTGAAGGATTATGGAGAAGGTGCGTTGGACGGAAAGTAAGACAAATGAGGAAGTGCTTGACATGGTGGGCGAGGAGAGGAAACTTATAGATGAGATTAGGGGAAGACAGGGTAGGTGGCTGGAAGGGGTAATGAGGGACGATGGTTTCCTCAAGGCCGTGATAGAGGGTAGGATGTTGGGTTAGCGGGGAAGGGGAAGGAAGAGAATAGGTTTTATGGACGGGATGAAGAAAGGTAGGAATTATGCTGGGATGAAGAAAGAAATACGAGCTAGAAATGGCACGTCACGTGTAAGAGTTCGTTGGATATTCTCTGAATTTCATCACAACCTACCTCTAACCGGTAGATTACTCTAATGAAATGAATGAATCCAACGAATTGGACGTGAAACTGCGGTATTACCCTTTGTACCCTTTGTTAAGGCAGGCTAATACCGACGCCAGGTTTCTCTCCACACTTGCTCCGTTCTCCATGTAACTCATTCCCCATTACCAACCTGCCCATGTATCTACCATGACGCAAGTGACCTTACTGTTGTCGGTCGCCACTCTAAATAACCAACCAACCAACCATCTCTCCCGACCGCCTTTCCCTAACCGACATGGCTTTTTAATTTAGACCACACACCAATGACTCATTTCGCCAAGCAAGATACACGTAAAACACCCACCTATCGACCGGCCACCACTTTTGTGACTGTAAATTTTCACGCGTCCTCAGCCCGCGAGGGACTTCGGCGTGAAACCAGTTCCGCGGGAAAAACTGGGCTCCGTGAACGACGACGGTTTTAAAAAGGAAATTCGAATTCATCAAATGAGTTTTAACGACCCATTGACAGTTTTAGTACTGAAACGAGCGCGATGCGCGATTGTTAAATGAATGGATGAGCGGAATTCGCAGCGGGAGCTTCGAGAAAATTTGAAGGAAAATCGATTTTTACCTTCGACCCGAATTCTAAATTGCTGCTCTTAAGCATTCGACTTACCCGTTAAACGTTCACAGATAAAAATTGTATTTAGAAATTGATGGATTTGACGTCCACTTTATGAAAGTTAAAGTAGAATTGCAACACACAACAGATGCATAAGTTTGAAAAGTAAATACCAAATTAAATATTTCGAAGAATATTGAACACGGTTTGTATGTTGTCGTTCGAGTTACATTTTCGTTGAGTAATCTAGCAAAAAGCGTACACCTACAAACGAGGATTGTTTCCACTCATAAATGCACTCAACCCTCCGAAAAGCAAAAGCAGAATTTTATGAGGCATTCTACTTTTCTCTCATTGGACAATTCGTGTTTCCAGCTTGATATTGTGCCTGGAAATTTGCACAGATTCACACAACTGGAAACTACATAACTATAAAAACTGAACTGAATGACTACAAAAAGGCTACCTTACTTGATTCATATCCATTGTTCGTGGCCCTCAAATTGTTACCACCAAGGCATTTGTATTTATTTAAAGCCTTAAAATTGTTTTATGCCAGAAGTGGCAATATGCTGAGTGTATCTGATAAATGTAAATATAATTTAAGGAATGAGTCAAACTTTATAACAAACAGACCAAGATTAACTTTATATAAACGTTGTTTTCTCTATATGGGGCCAAAGATATTTAATTTCCTGCCCGCTAAAATTAAAAAAAAATAAATTCTCAACAAAAATGTTAAAACTTGCCAAAGACGCTTTTTTTTCAAGAAAATATTGAACATTTATTTTGATGGTATTTTCATTGTAACAAGACTTATGTTTCAGTTACTGCATTTATTTTTATGGCATACATTTTTGTAATTTGCTGGTGGCTCAATTCTGGTCTTATGACCTTGGAGACCACCTAAAGATTCCGGTCCTTCATGTTACTAGTTTGTGCAAGAAAATTTTTGGTAGTAAATAAATTATTATTATGTTACACATTGCGTTACATATCTTGAGCCCATGTCACGTAGAAGAATGGGTATGAAATGAATGAAGTATTCACATTCAATGAATACCACTGTGAAGGATTTTGGGAAACAAAAGCTTGAATTTTAGTGGACGGCGTATTTTTAAATGTCTAGATAAAGATGAAAATAACATTCAATGGCTTTTGGCCAGACTAGTACATTAACTACACAGTTTTCATGAACTCAAACGAAAAGAGCGTCAACTCCCGGCTAGGGAAAGCGGAGGAGTAAATGGAGGAATAGATCGAAGCAATGCATATAATCCTATCTCGAGTAGGGAATGCTTGCTTGTCCTTTTTATTACAAAATATAAACGCGCTCGGGAGGAAAATTATTCAGATTTATGACATTTACTCCATTTTCAAGACTATGGATGGAGCTTTCAAGACTTTCATTAGGAACCTGTTTCATTATGACCTAAGATTACGCTTCGCGAGTGCATTAAAGCCAAAACGAAGTGTTGAGAAACAGATGCTATCACATGTACTCTGAGAGCATCCGAGACTACACACTCCAACTCCATTATGACATTAGCCATGTAGAGTTGGTAAGATTACTCATAAGTAATGGCAAATCTAAACGATTTTCTCTTTTCTTTCGCAGTTGTGCAACAACAAGGTACACTACATCAACAAGTGAATAAAAGGAAAGAGTAAATACGATTAAAGTTATTACATTCAGCACTCAATGACTCTCCGTAATATTATTCACAAAAGGCATTAGCGAATTAAAAATGGAGAGAAATCAAACTAATTTTTAAGTACCATATTCAGCTCCTTATGTGTCACTGAAATGCAAGGTTTTCTACACATATTCACTCCCCTACGCTCCTATTAGCTTACATCTACGTCTAACTATGACACCCATTACAGAAGTCTATGTGGAAGAGCGTTTTTGGTCTCTATTTATAAAAGGTAACGGTGGAAAAAGAATCAAATAGTATTTTGCACTTGCATAATTAATGACTGCATGACTCCTGTTGATATTGGGCGAAAAAATGTTCTCCATAACGATTATAACATAAGTATATCTCTCATAACTTGAAATCTCGTCAACTAATTGAAGCAACCCACCACCACAAAGTGGAGAAGTTTCTATGGGCTTTGTGTTGCCTGTAGTGATGGACAGTTTCGTTCCTTTCTCGGACTCGTTCCTTTCGTTCTCGTTCACTAAAAGGTACGAGTTTAAATATTCGTTCCTTTCGTTCCTTTTCAAGTTGCGCCTGGGAATTCGGGTATTCGGGTACATGTCAATGATATGATTCAATATATATCTGGCACAATATCACAATATGTGTGTGTATATATATAGATAAAATTTGCCACAAGTGAGGCGGAATTAAATATAGACACATAAAAAAGAACACTCACACTATACGTTCTGATAATTCGGTTACCATAGTAACCTTTCTCACAGACAGAAGGATACATACTCATAGGATATATATGGTAATACCTGGCACACTAGAAATTCTGAGAAAAGTTCACCTCATTCGTTGGGAATGTAACAGATCCTTTATTTTACGTAATCTTCCTCGCATAAATACAAAACCTTAATCTTATTCGCCACGGAGATATCTATTTCTTATCTATATGAATCCTTTCCTTTATTTGATTCCTTTAATTCCTTCGGTCCTTTCGGTTCCTTTCAGTCCTTTGGAACGAGAATATGTATTTCCACAACCGGATTCGTTCCTTCTCGTTCCATCAGTGGATTCGTTCCAAAGGAACGAATCGTTCCTAAATGGCCCATCACTAGTTGCCTGAGCTTTACGTATTTTAAGTATTTTGCCTCTCGTTGTCCAGCGATAGGTTGAATCCTGCGAGATAGATATTAACAACTGATAAACGAGTTTTGTATAGTTGTAGCGAATTCAGCGAATCGAAAATGGAGAATAACACGATATTGAAGAATAGTTGATCTCAATTGGGAGGAATATTTACGAATCATAAATGTATTGTTACTTCGTACTCAATTTTATGAAGAAAATGATGAGATGGACGAGAGAAACAATGTAAAGAAAGAACAGTTTTCGAAAAACAAAAGGCTCATAGAAAGCGCGCCACGGCCACCTTTCTGACTATTTACGACAGAATTTAGCGCGTTGCTCGATGGCAGGCGTTAAGACTGACGTGCCACGGCTTCCAGTTACGAAGCGAGGCAGGTAGAATAGGCCAGCTATTTCGCGGATATTGAAAAGGCTTTACGCGGTGACCGATATAAAGGTTCGATAAAGACCGGGTAGGCACTGCGCCGTGACCCCCGGCGAACTCGAATCGCCTAAACGGCAGAGGTACTCATGTCATTCACGCGGCGTGGCGTGAAAATGGACAATGGTCAATCATTCGTGAAATAGCCGCCGATTCCGATGGAATTCCAGCTGGCCTCATCCCTTTAACGGCTCCGCGGGAGGAATTACGCATGGGTTGAAGCTTCGCGTTTCCAACGGCCATTTTACTCTTTTTTATAGGTGACTAAGTTTTATTGCAGGCATCTTTTGATAATGACGGTTACATCGGTTTTATTTTGTAGCATTCGTGCCAGAATCGAGCAATGAATTCTTCCATCTTTTTCAAAGCCATTCCCAACCGAGGGTGATACGGACGTTCATTGCTACGCAATTACTACCCTATGCATCAAAGATGAAAATTGTCTGAGTAGGTATTAAGGGTATTTAAGATTAAGGATAAAGATATATTAACGAATTACGAAACAAAAAAGGCGTTCACGAATTGAGAGCAGTTATGAAAAGCTCACAAGTAAGAAGGTTAAGAATATACTGCATTACATAAAAGTAATATACCGGTTAAAGGTAGGTTTTATTGAAATTAAGATAATATCCTCCAATTTTTTACACGTGCAGGGCCCTATCAACCGATAATATTTCTTTCTTCACCTCAGTGTACGTCCTACCCTTCTTCATCCCGTCCATAAAACCTATTTTCTTTCTTCCCCTTCCCCGCTTTCCCAACATCCTTCCCTCTATCACAGCTTTGAACAAACCATCCTCTTCCACTCCTCAGCTACTCAAAATGCAAAGGCCATGTACATTAGCATTAGCTAATAAGAGCTTATGAAGCATACTATGAGGGATGTTACGATGAAGAATTTTGAAGGAGTAGAGCAGTTGGCAGATATGAGAGGAGTGAAGAAGAGATATAAAAAACGTGCAGGGCAGTAAAAAAAATTCACTAGGAAGTAGGCGTTTGTGGGTGGAACGTTCTAGGGATACGTATGTTCCCCTCCCAGACCACATTAAGCAGGTTGGATATCCAGAAGATAAAAGGGTTGTGGGCGAGCTCCACTAGAATTGAGAGCCGTATTTCTTCCATCGCTCTCGTGCCCGAATCAACCGATCATTCTTTCGCATGTGTTTTTCATTGACCACGCCCGGGAGGGAGAAGGTGGGCCAGGCACCCGTATGCATCATTTATACCATAACGCCTATTATTACTCCGTATCTTCGGAACATGGGGATGGAAAGGAAAGCAACAAATGTTTTTTAAATAGGAAGGCAGAAAATAAAGCGGGTGGAACAATTCACCGACCTGGGAAATAACTACTAGGATGATAATGGGTTCGGTAAGTACATTAGGAGGAAGATTGCGTTTACATAGGAACCACGAACGAAGAGGAGGGACTCGATGAAGGGGAAACTCGAGCAAATACAAAGACTATCTAAACTAAAACCCTTACATGGAACAGAGGATTTTATGCTTTAGAAACCTGGTCGCTAAGGAAGGAGGGTGAGCATTGACTGGAGATTTTGGAGATATGTATGGGTACGGGGAAGGATGCTCCAGAATAAGCCAAGTAGAGAGAGAGAGAGAAACAAAACAAGGAAGTGTTAGACATGGTGGGGGGAAAGAAGACTGATAGAAGAAATCAGAAGGAGGCAGGAAAATTCGCAGGAGGCGGTATTGATGCATAACAATACGCAGAAGAGGAGAATACGGTAGTGGATTCGTGGGGTATGTTGGGCGAGGAGAGGAATGAAATCTAGCATCTATCCTGCGAGCAGACGAAGAAACGTGTGAAAGGGAATCGGCCTCGAGGAAGGGAGGGAATTGGAAAGAGGAATTGTAAGAGAGAAAGAGCAAAAACTGAACTGTATGTTTACGGAGTGTTTCAGTGGATTACTCTGTTCTTGAAGCTGACATTAATCGGACGGAAGTAATTTTGTTTTTGCCAGGGTATTTCTCGTATTTTGTCACTTCTGTCAGTTGTAGAGGAAGGAGAAGAACGGAAATTTTATATGATACGACTAAATGCGGACGCTGGAGAACTAATGGACGCCGGTGAGAACAGAGGCGAGGAAGAGAACACAAAAAAAGGAAGGGAGAATAACGCATGGCGTAATATCAAGAAGGAAATGAACAGCTGGAAAGATCACATTATGAGATACAAATATAATAGAAGGCGAATATAGGAAAGGGTCCAAGATGGTCAAATATATTTTCCTCCAATCAGGTCAATACAGATCAATACAAGGGTCCTATAAACTAGTCACTAGATGTTCAAATACATTTTACAGGTAAAGCGGAATATGGAAGAGAAAAGCTACAAGAAAATTAACGATTTAAATGGAGTCATGGTTGGCTGCAGACAACCGATCTAAGGATTGCAATACTAATGATGATGACATAAGGGAAAAGATTCAAAGGGTTTAAAAAGTAATTTGATATAGGAAAGTGGAGTTTCACGGGAAGAATCGGTGAATGCGGAGGAAGAGGCTCTAAAGAGGAAGAACATTAGTAGTCTTTAATAATAGGAGAGGGCGTATGAAGCAATGCACGAGTGCAGAAGAGAAGCGAAAAGAGGCATGCAAGGATGGGGCATTATGGAGGAAACCGACAGCAGAGAGGCAGTTTTCTGAGGCCTAACATCCAAGAAGTCGGAGAAAGAGGTACATATAGGACCGCCCATGGAACTACCATTTATTTCATTCCTATGACGATTAAAGGTGGGGATGAACATAAACAGAATAAATCTCCCGACCCAGGTGAGTTCATCGACCTCCGGGGGCTGGGCTTGGAATATAGGGTAGTGTGCCCCGGCATCCGACCGACACCCGCACTCCCAACAGCTTTCCTCCGCGCGCGGATAGACGGGTGCTGCGGCGGCCAAGGCTTCCGGAAGCGGGCACAGCTCCCTCCGTCAAACGACTTCGGATATCTAGTTTTTTTTCTCTATTTCGGTTCGCCCCATGAGAGAGAGAGGTTTCTAGACCAATCCATTATCGCCCGGCCCTGTACGTCGCCGAGCAGAGGAGAATCACAGAGGGGAGGGAGGGAAGGGATATAAAGAACGGTAAATTCGCCACGAGTAGTGCACCGCGGGAAATCCGTTGGATGAAGAGCTCAAACCGATTCAACATCACCCACATTAATTTTTCCAATTTTATAACTCACCATAATCCTCTTGGTAGCGTGAGAAATTACAGACTCACATTCCTTGTATTTCCTTTTCTCTAACCCTAGTCTACGTATACCATGCCATTTTAATGAATAAAACAAATCGATTCAGGTTTAATTCAATGGAACTGCACCAGCCTAAAATATGCACCCACTCTAGTTATGTTGAAAATTTAACTTATACTGCCCAACCTAGTTTTTGACAGCTAAACAATCGTTTTCAAGGTTTATCATTAATATTAGTAAAACCTTGGAAATAACTGTTTTGCTATATTTAAAACCTGGTAAATAACTGTTTTATATTTATATAAACCATGTAATTACCTGATCAGCTGCCGGCCAATAAAAATAGTATAGTACTAGTAGGAAGTGTATCTTTTCGGGATATTTAATCCGAGGTTTCTATTAAACTAAACTCATTTATATTTTTCATCAATATCGGTCGGAATACATTTTTGCTCGAGAAATTAAATCTAAATAACTAATGAGGAGGAAGCACGATTTCTATATCTGTGTAACGTACAGAATTCAAAACGTTATCGTTTAAAGAGGAGGGCGAAAACATAATCACCGTACTAAACACTTCGTCGGTTACTTACAGTCGTTAACCTTAGCTGCACTGCACAGCGAACCGGAGTGAAAAGCCGCAAGAATTACGAATGGGAGCTCTGTAACTGGAGCGTTTACCCCTAAGAATAGTGATAGCGCCTACTTGGACAAAATATCGATGACATACATCAATCTTGTTACAATTATGCATCATAAGAGAGCAAAAGTACTGGGAACTGTGGCCTGAGTGTTACAGATTAGTCCGGTACATCACGACAGTTGTCGGAGGTGTCACAAAGACGGTTCGCCTAACCAACGATTCTTTGAAAGGACATTCAGAATGCTTTTATGATCACAACATTACATTCAACCTCCCCAAATATGACGCAGTCATTTAAAAACTACCTTAATTCCGGACGATTTCCCCGACACAACAACGAACTGATCCTGGCAGGTAATAATAGAGAAAGTTAATTGAACTGCATCCGTTATTTCATTCGTCGTGAACATTTTGTAGCGCAGCAACTGACTTTGAACACAGAAAGGGCCTTCGTTTATGTCTTCACGGCGGTTTCCCGGGCGTAAAGATGTGCCATTGAAACGGTCATTACAAATGATGGGGTCGCCGCGGGAAAAAAAACACACAGCTGAGGAAGGCAGTAGGAAACTGCCTCCATCATATTTCCCGTGAAAATATGAGATGGGCCACAGCATCTGTTTCTGCACACTTAGCGTAGCGCACCTCCGTGTTGTACTAGTACGCACACCATTGTAATGGATTTAAGTGAGCGCGGCCGACGTGAAATAAATCCGTGCCACATTTGTGGGAGAGCAGGAAAGGGTATACTCGTCCCGCATCAAAGGGAGACAATGGCTTGCTGGAATTACTGAAGGTGAAATTGTTGAATGATTCACGGCGGCATGAAATAACGCGGGTCCGTTGGCTGGAATGGCTCCAGGCACGAACTGGGAAGAAGTATAGACATAATATAAAAATGAGAACATGCATGTTAGAAATTAGCCGCGATAGCACAGGGGAATACTGAAACCGGTAATACGTTCAATCGTTTAATACGTTGAGTGGATCAGTCAATTAGCAGTTAATGAATCGAAAGCGGCAATATTAACTGGAGAAGTGTCACGTTAATGCAATGATTTATCTACACACGTGAAAACCAAAATTCACATACATATTTATCATGTAGTTTTATACAGTGTTAAGGGAGAAAATTTGATAAAGTGCAAAAAGTGGTTAGCAAGGAATGAATGCTGATATGAGACATTGGTAGAAGAGGCAGTAAAAGAGGCTGGAAGATGGGTGAGAGAGGGATGAGAAGAATAGAAATATTAGGCAGTATGAAGGGAGGCCAAAGATACTTAAGAGTTTAAAATGGATTCGATACCAGAAAGTAGATATTTTTGCTTGGGAAATGAAAGATAATACTCTCCGAGATGGGATGAATCGCAGGATTCTCCATGGACATTCATTTTCTAGATTGCAAATGATGATGGACAAATTTTGCACGCCTGTCACGCACGCATAGTAATTTTTCATAAAAAATTGGCTTTATTATCGCGCGACACGGAACAAAGCGGTGACGGTATCCCATCTCCAACATCAACTCCGACGAACGTCCGAAGGAATGTTAGCGTTCCCACTACCAACCGTATGAACCAACGTTACCAACCGAAAAGCTTTCACACTACTTCTCAAGTTATTGTCATAGCTCTGTTCCGTCCTCGCCACGTTTAACGACTAACAAACGTAAATCAAGCACCTAATTTCAAACGAAATTAGAAAAACCTAGATATCCTGAAACATTTGGCAACATTGAACATTGTTTTGTAAATACATGATACTCCTCTGTTCATTAATGAAACAAACACTATGGTTTTCCATTTTGTTGGTCTAATTTCATTAACGGCTTCGTATTTTCCGGTTTCCATCCGTGACGTCAATGCTTTAAACGGTCATGTCGACATCGTTTGAAACCACTAGTTACGATAGTACGGAGGCGCATTGTCACATCCATGAATATAAATATGGATCCTAAACTTGCCCTCAGTGGGTGTTGCCAAACATTCTGCATGCACCGAAAAATCAGGACCAAACAGATTGTAGCGCCACCACTCTAAGAGAAGGTGGTTTTAATAAGAAAAGTCCTTGATTCAAATGGAGATACTGGAAATAAAGGTACCGGAATTGGCCTCCCGATTAACACCGGCCATTTTTGACACACCCAAACGAACCATGCCGAAGGAAAGGCCGTGAATCAAATGGAGATACTGAATATAAAGGTTTTGGAATTGGCCTCCCAATTAAACCGGACTTTTTTGACACACAGAAGCGGAACTATGCCGATTGCAGTGCGACCTATCTTTTGCGTAAAGCTAGGCAACACAACTGCCCGTACAAAGGTGCCGAAGATTTAGATCCATATATGTATATTCATGGCCACATCGTTTATCGCCAACGACGATACGTACCGTGGTCGGTTTGTTAGTAGTGGAAGCGGGAAACAGATGAGTCCGGTGCGGCGCTCAAACCAGGAAGTAAATCCATCGCTCGCAAAGCGGGTGAGCGAAACGAAAACGATGCCGCACGACGGACACGGCTGGAAAGGGGGCACGACTCATTTTGACCAAAAACGGGCGAGAGGCGAGAGAGAGGAATTCCGATGTGCAAGAACGCTACGCACGACTTGAGCGGGCGATCACAGGCGGCCGACGAATAAGAAAACGAGGAAGGGATTCTATAATCGCCCCTCCTGGCGGGAAAATCACTTCCCAAGTCTCGAACAAAGGTATAACGAGTGGGACGCGAGAGTGAAACAATAAACCAATCGAAACTCGATCGCCTCCTTAAACGAAGGGGATTGAACACCATTCAGTTTATACTTCCGCCCTTCAGGAGGTTCGGCCGCGACTGTGTGAGTCAAAACAAATACTAAATTCCACATTTTTTTATATTTTTTCCAAAAAATCCTGCTTTCACTGATGAAATGCGTTACCTACAGGTAACCAAAAGTAAAGTAGAAAACACGCAGATTATTCCACGATTATATTTTAAATGAACACTTTTTTCCAGCCATTAGAGCCGACTGCAGGCCCATTTCCTACGAATTACCGCATTTTGACTTCAATTACGACAGTAATTCCCTAATAACTAAAATAATGTGGTAAGATGCTTATATTTTATTTTTATTCAATTTCTCTGGATTATTTACTCTATACAAATAGTTTTCCGCGAAAATGACATTTATATTTTGTGGAAAAATACTAATTTTCCTCGTGTTTCTCCCATGACCCCATTGAACACAATTTTCAAGTTCAATTACAGAATAAAATAGCGTGGAAAGATATTATTTTGTTGTATACATATCAGATAGAGGACAAGTTTTTTTTACAAGTAAACAGAATATGAATCAAATGACATTTAACCCATTTTACGGTGGAACCACCTTAATGATGGCAAATACTGCGAAAGACATCGTGCTGTAAGCTCGTGGAAATGAATTTCCAGTATAACGAGAAATTCATAGACTTCTTTTGCCACCCATTCAAATGAAAATGCCTGCAAATTTAAAGGTGAAGCGCAATACAAATTGTTAGTTTTTTATGGTAGAGGTAGATAAGAGTGTATAACCAATATATTTTGCTCTGGAAAAACACCAAAAATAAGTTAAATGAGAGAAAGTGTAAATTCATTCTGAAAATATACGGCTGCATCAAAACGTTTGGTAGTCCAGCTCTGCGGAATCTCGTTCGGCACTTCCATTGCACATAAGTAATTTCATCGTCACATCGTCTTATCCCAAAATTGCCTCACTGGAATCCCCACGTCGACCAGGTATGGGTAAAACCCTAACTTTGGTTTCAGTTGAATTAATTTTAATTTAAAAACAAAAGAATTTTAAAAGGGAACAATATTTGATCAAATTTTCTATATTTTATGAAACATATGGAAAATAACTGGCTCCCCAGGTGTGCAAACCTGCACAGCTCAGGAATTCATTGCGAAGGACTGTGATATTATCTCATCAAATGCCAAAAATTTCTAGAAAAGCCTTAAGAAATCTCTATCAAACACTACGCTGCACGATGGTGAAACGACAACCTATTAGGAATTTGATAGCACTTAAAGAGGGGTAATACATTCGTGGGAAATGTGCCCACTATTAGTCAATTCTTTGAACCGATAATCCAAACCCAATTCCCTTTCTATTACTGGCTTCAAACTACTTCACGTCCCATTACATAACTTACCAAGATACATTAGGTACGCAAGTTTGGAGAATACAGAATCAAAGGGAATGAAATAAACTAATTTTTTACATCATAAAATCATACTTTACATACACCAATCTGCAAGTCTCGGAAATTCATTCTGAATATGATTTTAGTTCTTTAACTGCCAAAGAAGAAACACGAAAAGCATTAATACTTACGATCGATCTAATAAATTCCATTATTCACCTATTTCTACCTTTTCTAGGCAGGAAATAAAGATTTTATGATGAAATTCCATCCATATTCACAACATTTATGCTTAAAAAATAAAAGTTAATTTCAAGCATAAAAATAAAAACATTTGTGCTTTAAAGGGGTTAACAATAATGGTATGTACACTAAATAATGAAAATTCGTGAGATACGAATTCGCGGGGGAGCTCGTTGCGTTGAAAAAGAAAACTTTCTGACATTTCCCACACCTGGGACATCCCGCACCCCAAGCTGGGACACGCTGCTCTAAGTTCACACCAAAGGACTTCCTCAACGTCACTGACGTGACGTCGGTCAGCCATCAGCTTCTTCCTATGAGAGACTACCTTTAAAGTTTCAAGAAGAAGACGACGATTTCCAGCTCTAACCTAGTTACACACATAAACTTTGAAGGTGTGCCCCAGGTGCGAATGCAAAGAAAATCATTTTAAAAGTGGCAATCTCACCGAGGAACAATTTACATCTTTCGGAGTGTTTTCCGTTTACAAAAACGTTAAAAACTTTCGCCGTCCACAATGCGCAGAGGATGATAACTTTTGGGATTATTCCTCAAGCCACTGTCGTTGGTAGGTAACTCAGTGTATGTCATCGAGAGCTAGAGACTTCCTCTGGAAAACAAAAGAGATGCTTGTGGGAGTCGTTTCATAAATTTACGCTGGGAAGAAAAGGAGTGGAAGAGATGAGAAAAATTGGGGAAAGGATTCCCCTAATTTTACTTATAATTTTTGCATGATCTTTTATTGAATATTTTTGCTGTCGGGGAATTTTTTTTTCCTCTTACAGCACATAAAAGATGAATCTCGCTCGTTTTCCCAGCAATATAAGCATCATTAAGCTCCATTATTGACTAGATTACAATTCGCAATAACCCGCACAAACACGTGCTGGCAAAGCGACCAAAGTTTACAGGTTCGTATCCCATCTCGGGCATGAATGCTGTGTTTGTGTTAAAGAATAAAGGTCTAATGTTAGACGGTAGAGCGCTGAACAACCAAAATCAGCAAATACTCTCACGAAAGTTTGCGGAAAAAAGCACAGGAAAAAGCAGCAACTCCACAGGGTAAATAAAAAAATATTTCAAAAATAATGAACGGGAAATACCACAGTTGAATCACAATACACCCAGTAGCCCTTCATCAAGTGAATTGATTGAAAATTTCATATCAAGAATAAGGAATACCGAATACTACTTATTACAGGATTGAAAGACTGAATATTTTACTTGAGCGAAATATGTGCTTCAGAGATAACGAAAATAAGACTTGATTACTAGACTCCGGTGCAATATGACATTAGTGCCTTATCATAGAATGTATAGCTGGCGAATAGCAAGAAAATGGATAAAATTAATAGGCTGCAACAAGGCTAAAAAGGGTTTATCAAGAACGCAGCGAACAAATAACTACCACCGCAGGGTCTGATAGACCATGTTAATGAAGTTAGCGGAGTAATGAGAACAGCTAAGGGTCACAGAAACTAGTCTTAAATGCAAAAAAGGGAAATATTTCATTCACGTAAAAAACGCTGACGGGAAAAATTTACAATTTCATTTAATATTTTTATAGAAAACTTGGTTTCATTATTTTGCGGCATGATCCACCAATTACGTTATCTAAAAATCAGAAGTATGTAAAAAAAAATGCTCCTCCTTAGCTGGGCTGGCCGTATGGAGCCTCCTGATTGCCCTGCTTTTAGTTGAGTGAATCTTTTCGGTGGTTAATCCTTGGCCAAGAATTGTATTTCCCGCAAAACAACACTAGGTTTTGAGAGAGTACTAGATTTGGGTGTTTTTGCATGCACGTGTTTTCATTTAATTATTCGTGCGTTCAAATTCCTCAAGCGTTTTAAAAACACCGTGAATCTCGACGCAAAATTTCTCGTGTGGTGCAATAACTCATCGCGATTATTGGAATTATTTTCACCACTTGAGGCCGTAAAACTCAAATTCCTCATTCATTAAGTACCCGATAAAATATCAATAAATGGCCTCAAACAGTGGCTTTAAGCTCAGAAATGAAAAATAATCACGATGTTGTCTTTAGTCTTGCAGCAGTAAGTGAACTAGGGTTAGCTTGGACGTTTGATAAAAATAGAAAACTTCTATCTACGACAGTCGACGGATTAAGGGGAGTAAAAAAACTAGCGACCGACGAGTGTTCTGTGAATGAAACGAAACCCCCGCATCGACGCCGCTCAGAGGCGGTATCCTTTGACGGATAACACTCCCCTCTTCGCAGAGACGGAAATAAAGACGAAAGCAGTAGACCGTCCCGATGAGAGTGAACACCGCTCCTGTCGCTCTAAACGATTGAAAACCAACCGAAAGTCCTCCAAATATTCCCCTTTGCCTCTTCCTTCCACGCCTTTCCAAGGTCTCCGATGGCAATCATTCACGACGTCCCACACACCGACGTCCCTTCGAGCCGTTTTTAATTCATTCCTCCGCCGAAAGCACAGATTCTCATCCCATCCCGAATCCACCACCACCAAACTCCAAATGCCCCAAAAACCTGGGTTGGGTAGTAGCGCGCTGTTATAGCACTTACTTTTTTTCGGTAGCTGCAGATACAGCGCACTTCAGTTTTTAGAAGTAGCTGTAAGAGTAGCAGATACAAAAATTTCTTTAACTTGTAGCTTTTTTGAACAGCTACTTTTTCAAATCACTCGGTAAACTACGAGATCGAACAACGCGACAGCGTAAGTGATGCCGAGTTGAAGAGCATTCGTTCCATCCTCAATGGCAGCCTTTCCTCCAATTCGTCATTCGTTTAAATTAATTAGCATCTCCGCTCCCTTCATCATTCTCCTTTTTCTAAGAGGTTTTACTGTCTTTTAAGACTTCAAGGTCCTTCTAGGTAGGACATCATCATTTTGGGATATTTACGCATATTGTTTTAATTTACGCATATAAACTTTAATTTTAATGTATGCGTTTATATTATTGAGATTTGGTCATGTTTTTTTAAATCTCAACTTCTTTTTTGCCAAAGTTAAATTTTAATGAAATATTTTAAACTTTCATAGTTAAAACCTCAAATACAGGTCAGGATGCTTAATTAAGAGACAATTTTAAAAAGTTTTGAACAAAAGTGAAATTAAAACTTAGTAGCTGATAACTACATTTTATGAGTAGCGGTAGTGTCGCTTCCCCTTATTTTCATTTTTTTGCTAATAGACAGCTGATTTTTTGGGAAGTAGCTATAATTTAACTGGCTACAATTTTTTAGTAGATAACCTAAACCTAAGAGTAGGAAGTCACAAACTGGAGCAAGTAGAACAATTTAATTATTTGGGTAGTACGCTAGAAGAAAAGAGGACATAGTAGCAAAGACATTAGGAGGAGAATAGCGCTAGCGAAGGAAGCGTTCAATAATAGAAGGGAGCTGATGACGGGAACCCTAAGTAAGGATGTAAAAAAGAGGCTGGTGAAGAGCTTGATATGGAGTGTGGCGTTGTACGGGGCAGAAACGTGGACCTTGAGAAAGGAAGACGAAAATAGGCTGAAGGCGCTAAAGATGTGGGTGTGGAAGAGGATGGAGAAAGTGCGTTGGACGGAAAGGAAGACAAATGAGGAAGTGCTTGACATGGTGGGCAAGGAGAGGAAACTTATAGATGAGATTAGGGGAAGACAGGGTAGGTGGCTGGAAGGGGTAATGTGGGGCGATGGTTTGCTGAAGGCCGTGATAGAGGGTAGGATGTTGGGTAAGCGGGGAAGGGGAAGGAAGAGAATCGGTTTTATGGACGGGATGAAGAAAGGTAGGACTTATGCTGAGATGAAGAAAGAAATACTAGAGGTAGAAAGGGCACGGCACGTTTAAGATATTCTCTGACTTTCATCACAACCTACCTCTAACCGGTAGATTACTGTAATGATGATGAACCTAAACCTGCCAAAAATCCTACCTAACCAGGCATTCAGAACGTTCCCATCCTCCTCCCGCTGGAACATGGGCAAAACTGTTGTTAGCAGAAACGACCAACGCAAAGAATGCCCGAAAAATGCAGGAATCTTAGCATCAATATAGTTACACTTGGTTTAATTTCGTCTCTTTCTCTTGGATTGTGCCTGAATTTCTTCACCCAAGCTAGACAGTATCACATAAAAATCCGAAATCTCTTACATTTTCTCTGTAAAATACCCATGTTTCTGTTTCCGTAACGCTATGAAAGCTTGTTTATGGTGAGTGGAAGGCCTATATTTTTTAAACTATCGGTACGCAATATTTTTGTTAGTTTCTTTTATGGCGGCGTGCTTTTGGACAGTAAATGGACATTTCCCGGTCGAACATTGTAATTTTTTAACTCAAAGTTCCAAATCCAGCATTTGAATTGCAACAAAGCTGATAAGTTACGGGAATTTCTATACTCTGCTCGAGGAACCAGATACAATTATCACGGTATTTTTTGTCTCCAGTCAGCGCATCAGTGTATGACTCGCGGTGAAGAGTCGAATTAAATATTGAGGGCAGTGAAGGTATGTAAAAATAAGATCTTTTCTGAAGGGTTATCTGCATCAATATCTTGTTTGTTTACACGCATGGATCCCACAAGTATCAATCACTTATGCAATGAATCTTTTCCTATTGTCTCTACATGTCCACCAGAAGCGACCTATCTAACTTGTACTGCCCAGAACATCGCACGTTTAAATATCACGAATCATTCGTAGTTAGATCTACAGTAACATGGAATTCACTACCAAATTCACTAAAAGCTTTATTTGTATTTAAAACACTATTTTATAACTCTCTGCTTCGAAATTTACCTTGAATATAATTACCTGTCGCTGTTTGGCCATGTACCTATGACATATTTCTCTGATGAAATTTCCGTATCGAGTACTTAATTTAATACTTTGTAACCCCGTCCCACATTCATTTGTTATGCGTCATGTCTGATCACCTTCACTTCCAAGTATACTGTAAAGTGGCTATGGGTTGTTGACATGTTTTCACTTGTACTTTGGTATCTGATTGAGACACCTGCCATTACATTACAACATGAAAAATAGAGACAGGGGCATGGGGAAAATAGATGTATCTACTTATCTATATGCTTTTTTGTTTTCCTTTGTCATTTCTCTATGAGAATAAATGTACACCAGTTTTGTAACTTTTGTATTGCCCTAAGGGGTGTCGTACCCAGAGCATAAATAACACCTATTCGACATTGAATATTTATGGCAATTTATGTGCCCAACAATATGAATTACTATTTTCACAAATGCAAATTTAATATCTCATCCAGCTCAAATATGTTTTTAGGCCACGTTGAGCAAAAGACTTGATCTAAGGTAGAAAACTGGTGTCCGTCTCGCGTCGAAAAGACTTAAAACACTCAAGGTTGCGTCGGTTCAAAATGCGAGAGTAATTTGTTGGTCGCGTCGGGAAAAAATCACTCTTCCTAAGAAACCACTCATCCTTTCGAAGTAAAACGTTTTGAGTCAGTAAAGTGACTCAAAATAAGAGACTAGACGGAAAAAAAAAGCAGACTGATGACAGTTTCCATACGATATCTTCAAGGAAAATGTCGTCCGAAAGACGGGACTGATCAAGGGTCATTTGCGATAATAAGGTGGGTAGATTGTTTGGTGTTTAAATTTGCAGTGGATGATTTAGGTAATGAAAGAAGGGCGGGGAAAAATCGAGGAGAGGCATCATTCTAAACGGACCACGAATAAAAGCTGTGGACCAAGGAATTCACAGTTTGTCCCTTTTGATGGAGGAATTACAGCGCTTGAAGTAGGTACTCATTACGTGGCACTCAAGTAAGAATCAGAAATCCGGTTGGGATTCTAGCACGGCCCCTCGAGGTCGGAAGTCATAACTCTAAGCCTCAATACAAGCCCGATTCCTCCTTTTTCTTTCCATTCCTTTACCTTCGCCTGTATTCCTTAGTGTCTATCACATTTTTCTCGTTTTTCCTCTCAAGGCTCTTCATTAAAAACGCCTTTGATCTAAACTCACAGGTACTCTCCCCCATAGGTCCAAGTTACGAAACCAAACATCCGCATCCAAATCCGCACTAATCTTTCCTGAACACCTTTACGCAAGGGACTAGTAATCACTTCTCTCCACTTAGTGGATGCCTCTTTCACCAACGTACACCCTCCGCCATACTCCTCTGGTGCGGAAAATCAAAGCGGCAATACTTCCTTCCCCGACCTCCACCACGACCATTAATCCCTCTTCGTAAAATAAAGAGGCTGGCCGGAGGGACAAAGGCGGGTGGTTGAAGATGCAAGCTGCATCATGCAGCACGTAAATCAATCCGAGCACGCCAGTCCGCCAACTCTAAGGTAGAGAGGTAGGTAAAAGAGAAACTTTGTGAATTTCACTGTAAACTTTTTATATTTTATTTGCCGACCAAGATTTCGAATTACGCAGTCATTATCAAGACTGTGTAAGTCGAAACCCTGATCGGCAAATTAAATAAAAAGTTTACAGTTAAATATATAAAGTTTAACTTTTACCTAGCAATGGAGTACAACAAAGTAACACCTGAGAAAATTTAGTCAAAGGTAGAGGGTTGTATTCCCGCCTCGGGGCATGTCAGTAATAGGAGCAATGTCTCAGATTAAACGGTGCTACAATACATCATACGTGTTTCCAGCGCCGAAAACACCAAGTATAATATTATTACTAATTCTGTCCATTGGACGAGAAAGAACTTGGTCATTGCGGAAAGAGGGTGTGCGAAGACTGTTTTATGACTTAACGTAGATCGCATTTTAAATGAGGTTATGGAGAAGAATGGAGAGGATGAGCTGGGAAGCCATACAGACGAACGAAGGAGTGTTGGATGTGGTCGGAGAGGAAAGGGAGTTGGTGGCAGAGATACGGTGAAGGCAGAAAACGGAATGAAGACGCGCAGAGAGGCGAGGGCATGGTAATGGAGGGAAGAACGCTTGCCAATTACGGAGGACGAACGATGATGGTAGGTATTTTGGACGACAAAATGAGACGCAGAGGTTATGAGGAACGCAAAAGAATAACTTAATGGCGAGCAAAAGATGTACAGAAAAGTAAAAAGATGTTCCAGGAGTTGAAATGTTAGGGTAAAGACAGTCCAGAAACCTGCCGACTATCAGGTAGAAAACCCAATAATAGTGATATGGGAAAAAGTTACACGGAGTGGAAATGGAAGCAAGGACCTTTGGCCTGCCGGCTGCTGCTCCTTAAATGCTTAACGTTTGCTCAAATGTGGCCCTTAAACTCACCGGTGGAATTCCCACCAGAATCAGGAAGCCTGAGTAGTATGGTAATCTACTGATGGACACGTAATTTCAACGGTAACATCTCCCTGTCCCTGAAACTTTTTTCCAGTATAAATTTGTTGCATACTTAATAGCCTACGATGATTAAAGGGCGGGACAAAGGCATTGCCTCGCACTCTAAAGAGCAAACTGAAGACCCAACCGAAAATCCCCAGGCTTCACATCAAACTCATCACTAATCTTTCCTGAATATCTCCATTCGAGGGCCTGGAAAAATCACTCCTCTCCGCTAAGAGAATGCCTCTAGCGTCGTCGAAAAACCCTCCTCTCAACGATAAAATCAACGCTGAAACACTACTACCCATATCCCTCCCCGTTCTACGAAAAGGCGAAAGGCGGTTAGGGGACGAAAGGGGGACACGAGTGGGGGGGAGGCGAAGCGGAAAGTCCTCGAAATGGGAGGGGGAGCGCGTTCGACGGAGGAGACAGACATTGAACGAGCCGTCACAAAGGCGAGAGGCCTTTCATCCCCCTAACCCCCACTGCCAGACACCGCCCTCTTTCGCACACACTGCGAACGGTGCCCTCCCTCCCCATTGAGAGAGGCCGGGAGTAACGCCGCACAGCGGCGGGAGTCCCCGCCAAAGTAATTAATTGGGCACCACCACTGCATCGTTTGGCGGGCGATGTTTCTGCTTCGTACTTTTTTTTCCTTACTTACTCAAACACTCCAGTCTTAAACTAATAAAAAGACAACCAAAACAGGCGCTAAAAACATCCCCTAATAGCAAATTGATGCTGCGATAGCCAGAGCTCCCTTAAAAAACGCACAATTTTTACTCAATGCAAGGCTGAATTTTCCCGTTGGATCGCCGAATTTTTTATTCTTAAAAAGATTTAAAACTGTAACATATTATATAATACTAATATACCTGCGTATATTTCAAAACAGTAAGAAAGTGATAAAAAGGTTTTATTTCACAATACTTTATCTGCAGCTTTTGGATAATATTATTATATATTAAGTGTGACACAGATAGAGATAGTTTTGCACATCCATTGAGCTACCATTGGGATTTGGTTGGTGTGGCGGCGAGAGTGCTAGCTTCTCTTCCAGAGGACCTGGGTCCAAATTCCGCCTGTCATGGAGATTTTTCAGCGAAATCCCTGATCTTGCTATGTGGATAGTACTTCAAGTATACTACTCATTCCGTGAAATGGGACGTTAAACAGTGCATCCCTAAGCACTTTTCGATTAAAGTAAGGCTATAAACCCTTTTTCCCTACCCTTGGCGGGTGGACTTCACCGAGCGAGTAGCCAATGAAAGGCGTTTTCCCGTGGGGCGGCGAGGAGTCGCGTTAATCACAGTTTTAAGCCTTAACCGCAGTAAATTTGGCGACACAGACGATACCAGACCGAAGTGAACCTCACGGCAGTCGGAGAGAGAGACTTGAGTTCCACCCCAAATGCCTTCCACGCCACTCTTCTGTGATTGGCTGAAAAAGTGAAAGGTACACCAGCGCATACAAGGTCAGCCGCCATGAGTCGAGAAAAAGGGTATAATGCCGACGCCAGGTTTCTCTCTACCATTCCTCCATTCCCCAGATAATCCTTTCCACATCAATCTACCCACATATTCTCCATAGCGCACATATTCTCCTAAGCTGCTATTCGCCTCCCCCATAGAACAGGCCAATGAAGCTACCTGTCTAAATAAACACTAGACATTCGCCTCAAGTCAAACAAAATTACCACTGGGGATCACAGTTTTTTGTCTGAGTATTCTAAACCAGTAATTCATTTTCTAGTATTATAAGCTAATAACAAAATGGCACTAATGTGTAACGCAAGTAACAGTCGTTCGGCAAATATTAATGCAGGAGACTGCTCTAAAGACTGTTCGATTAAGTACTAGTACGACATGAAGGGAACCTCCGGTAACCACAGACATTTTTCGCAAACAAATTACTTCATGGAACTTATAGACTTCTTTTAATCTCACCCCAAAGAGACATTCCTTTTCAATAAATAACATAGCATATCCAACATTTTCTCATCCTTTGCAGTCTTAATCCTCAACATGATTTTCAGAGTCATTAGGAATACTTTAAATTGGCACGTTACATCCGGCAGAAATACGTGTGTATTAATATCTTGTGACTAGTTTACTGATTCGGAGGCATAGGAGAAATAGACAGGTCTTCGTGAAAGCAACCCCCCAACAAGAAAGGTTTTTAAATAACATAAATAGGAACGAGACGCATGACGACTAGGAAAGAAAAAGTCTATGACTAAAGGAAAAAAAACTCTTAAATTACACCCCAAAAAAATAACTCCTCCATTTCCCGCTAACCCTAATGCACGCTCATCTTTAAATACTTGTCATCTTAACAACTGAGCGGTGGGAAAAAAATGGCAGGTAACCGAAAGGAATGGAAATTTCGCCAGTAAACCTTAATCTGAAAAGAAAACTCGCTGGCTTATCTCATTCTCTCCAGGAATAGTTTAGCCAGCGCTGCGGGTGTGCGGCGGCAACGTTGAGCGAACCGTTTTGCTCGCTCAGTTGCGGGTTCCCCAGGAGAGAATGCTCGGCCCGCGAGCATTTATCATCGTTAAAGCGAGGCGCGTAATCGCCGCTTGAAAACACTCCCGCGTGACGCGATCACGGCTTCTCTCTCGACAACGGCCCTTTGGGATGCTCAATGCGTGTAAAAATGCTCGACTCCAGACGAGCGCCCGAGTCGAAGCGTTGGAAGGAGGGGCGGGAAACGCTTAGCGAGAAGCGTCGCACACGTTTGCGGAAAGGATTGAGCAAAGAAAGAGGCACACGAGATAGAGCGAGGTGATGAACACGACCAAGACAGAGACAACTTGGTGACGCATGGTTGATGCACATGCTTGGTGCGCAAGGATGAAAAACATTGCCACCATCACACCATTTGGTAAATTAACAACAATTGGTACGTTTTTGGACAGAGCCGTTATACATTTCATTCATTTCAGTGGTATCTTAGAAACTTTTATGGAGAAAAAACTATTTTTCCACCTTGAATCAATTATCTCAAAGTTTCTCGTACTCTTTGCAATACGCTTACGTCCATGATTGCTGTTGTTTCTTCCCTTTACCACATTATCACCCTCTTACATATGCCATCATCCCTTGAAAAATTAAGCGAAGGGTAGTACAATATTTTGAAGACCAAGTATAAAGAATAAATCAGGAGATCAAGAATATATCTAGCAAACTACGCAGTACGCCATGTGAAGACTCAGGCAGGAATACAGCGGTTATCTCAAAAGGACAGTTGAGTGGAAAGTTGCAGCAAACCAGTGTTTGTTTTTCATAGTAATCACTCCTATTTAAAATCACTACACTATTTCCTGGACTTGGACAATTTCTTGGACTTGACTATTCAAATAAGAGTTGGTAAACATGACTTTGTAATTTATCGGAAACCAGTGTTTGGTTTGATGATCCGCTGATGATGAGCATAATATTTTCCCAACATAATTACTTCGATTCCATAACTTTCAGGCTTGTTCGTTGACAGTAAAAAGGGGAGTATTGTCGCTAAATCGTGTGTCCGGAAGCAAAGAGACACAATCGATAAGAACCTAGTAGATATGCGCACAGTGGACTCCAATATACTCGACTGAGTTCCAAGTTTAAGTTACAGAATCGACCCACAGATCTCTAAAGAAAGGAAATGGTAGCGGAATGGAGACTTTGGAGACAAAAGTTTCAAAAAAATAATTTCGGCTTAGAGAAAGACGAATAAAGATGTGTTACTCATGCTAGGGGAAGAAGGGGTATTAGTAGATAAAATCCAAATGATGAAGAAGAAATCAATAAAAGACAAATAAAAAGATGCTGAAAACTGCAACAATAGAGAATATCGCGTAAGTTGGAAGAAAGAGAGATGCGAGTTACAGGTGTCATAAATGAGAACAGAACGTTTAAGTAGTTGCTAAGAGATACGAAATAAGACTACGTTGGACACGAAATATGACAAAATTCGAGGAGGATAATTTCGTGAGACAACGGTTTAATGTACCCAAAGTACACGGTAATTCAGGAGGGGGAAGTCCAAATACCTGTTTATGATGACGTAGTAAGCAGAATTACCAACGAGGGCACACAATATCACTCGAGCACCACTCGCAGAACTGTCACGCCATCTGAGCCAAGAGAGAAGGATGAAACCGCTCAGCGTGACTGGTGGTTAATCTTTTAGTGACAGGGATCTTTCATTGCCGCTCAAATGAGGGAGGCGAAACAAGGGAGACGCTAGGAAAGGAGGCTGTGGACAAAGTTTACGCATTTAGGCACTTTTGCCAGGGCGATCTGTTTTTCGGATACGTGTCTATGCTTTACCCATTTAGGAGTTCATGAACTCATTAATCTCTCAGTCCAAAGATTTATTGAGTACATCACTCCCTACTTCCCTATACCCTGTTCAGTATTTTGTGATCTGAGAGCTCTTCTATATATCATGTCTCGTTTTATCTGATTAACGTATTAATCCCTCGTTCTTTCTCGTGGGGATTTCACTTCTGCTTTCCCTTCAACCATTCATTCTATTCATGAATTCCATCTGCCTAAGGGTGGGCATTTTTCCATCTAGGTCTTCGCATTCTCAAGAGTGTGTCAAATGGTTTCCTCTTCTATTATTCTGTATTTTTCTTTGCTTCACCTTTAATCCATCCATTTGATCTCAAGCATCCGCATTTATTAATAAGTTTCCATAACAATTATTTTCTTGGTATGCGCTTGCTTTATAATCTAGTGCTCTACTGCTATTATTATATTCATTGGCTAGAAAACCCAAACTCCTACGAACAATATATAGTGCTTGCTTCACTCCTGTCAGTGCAAAACGAAGTCAAGTCACTGAGCGCGTCAGATAGTTGATTAATCCCATTTGAGACATCAAAAGGAAGTATTTTATACGAACGAGCAACTCACTCGCTCCACCCTTTCTCTCAAAGCATGATTGAAGTCTGTAACTGACACGAATGAAATTGCAGTTGACTTGCCAAACGGTTTTCTCTTTGGAAAATCGATTCTGAGATTAAAATTCTTACTTAATGTCATCAGACCCCTGACATTTCCCGTTGAACTTGTCAAACTCCCCCTCAGAGTCTGACGACATTTTAAAGGTCCGGCCGGTGTTTAGAAACTACGCCATGACTGTAATTACTTAAAATTGCAGTCCTCTGTAGGTGAGTAGCAGATCTACACACCGGCTGCACGATAAAAAGCGAACAAAGTTATCTATCCAAACGAAGGAGTAACGCTAAAGCATAACGACGTTTACAATCTTATAAGCTAAAATGTTTAAATAACAGAAATCATTGGTGGAGATATAAGTATTTGATTGTACTTAGACGAAAGGTAAACTTCAAGGGCACAGTAAGTATGTACATACATCTATCCCACATATAATGTAATTTTCGGATGCCATTTTCTTAAAGTATGGTCGTTCATCAAATAATTATAGTGTTAGACTTCCAATTAGAAGTCATCATAAAGTAAGATTTTTGTAAATATTTTCTTCATACAAAATGAAGGCATTTCATGAAAATTTTAAGCCACATTTCAATTTGAAATTATTTTTCATTTATCTTTTCGCTAACCCCACAGCATGCAGATTACTCTTTGATCAAGATATATAGGCTATGATTTAAAACTGACTTTGAGTAGAGTTACTGAAAATGTCCAGTCCATGAAAATGTTCATGCGTACCAAATGTCTTTGGTACGCATATAAAAATACAACTCAGAAAAGCAATGAGAAATGTACATTTAAATTTTACTATATGTTTCGCCATTCATTTAGTGCAGAAATTCTTAAGAAATTAGCCGTAAGTATTTCATATCGGTCAGTCTAAAGGTTCCCCACTATACCTAGGTACCAATTTTGAATATAAAAAAACGGCATTATTTTATAATCTTTCGCCCACTTTCATCAGCAAAAATACAATACAATTACAAGTACAATGGGTAAGCAGGAAGGATTGACGGAAAATCGATTCGACCAGGGATCAGTATTCCACATAAACATATTCGCCGCAGCCGGGATAAGACCCCTACGCCTTAGAATGCTAGCATAAGATTAGAGATAGGCAAAACAGGTGGTCAGAGGAGGTTTTAATGGGCGATGGGTTACTTAAGTTTGGGATCGAGGGGATATATTGGGTTAACGGGAAATTGGATGAAATACAATAGACTATATGGATGGGATGGAGAAAATAAGGAAGCATGCCGAGATGAAGCAAGTAATCGCGTTCGGAGATATGGGCCTGTGCCTGGATAGGTATAGAGGATATTTACTCCAACTTAAGCTGACCTTAGCCAGTAGATCCGATTTACAAACTAGAGCAGGTTTTAATAAAAGAGAGTAACATAAAATATCTCATAACATTTATATTTCCACTGCAGTTGGAAAACATGACACGAACAAATTCATTACCGCATCCTTCTTGCAATCTTTACCCACTACTTGGTTCTATGTGGTTTTATTGCGAGTCTCACATCCACATTCTGGAACAACCTTTCCTTCTCGACGTTATAAGCATCTAAAAAGCTTACTCAAGAGGGAGATACAGGTTATGCAACTTTACCGATAACAATCAGCGGGCACCTTGACGTGTTTGCCGCCATATCTATCTATATAATAAGAGGATCGCGATGGCCAACTTTTAATTTTTCAAGCTCCGCCGCACAGCTCTGAGACGAGATCCTATAAATTTCCCCGCTGCCCAGTCTGTGGGGAGAAGGACCTCTGGAAGCGCTTAACGGGACGTCAGCTTATCAGAACGCTCGAGAGATTTTTTATTGCTACAAAATTACAAAATGGGGAGGTGATTTCATACGAGATTTCACATATAGGTCGCGACTATGTGCACCGTTACCTATTATATTTCACTCATCGCCTGAGGCACTTCCTAAAATCAAGGAAGATTTATTTGCGTCTCATCTCGTCTTGTGAAGACCCATCACATTTAGAAAAATAATAATTTATCTGAGCACTTAACAGTTTAAGTAGGTCACACTAGAAAGGTGAACAAAATATTTTAGCAGTAAATAAAAAAATATTCAGATAAAAGTCTTACATAAAAATTAAATGGCACATCGTAGCGCTGGCGGTGAACCAGGCTCACGCACATAAGAAAACTTGCATAAAAATTATGATATTACACATAAGATCACCAATAAAAAATGAACATGATTTACTAAATCGTCAGCTGTTGGGGTAACTGCACTGGCTGCCCAAGCATCAGCGACTTCCGTGTAACCTCTTTAAACACAAGCTACTCTAAAAAAAAGACATGGAAAAACATATACCACATCAATATTGTTACTAAAATGTTTGACACTACCTCCACTTTACACAAAAGGATTACATAAAAACATTACGAGCATGCTCTTAATTTCTGTAGCTCGAATTAACGATTGTGCTTTATTAGATTTTCACATTAAAGGGGAAAAGATTTACCATAGGCATTTGTCTGTAAAGGAAAAAGGATCTCGCCTTTAAATGTTCTCAAGCGTGAGTTGAAATATGGATCACGACTGGGTTATCGTTTGAAGCCATCATTCCCAAAACAAACTGAATTTTTAAAACCATCGGCTCGAGACCAAAAGTGAAATGTAGAAGAGTTCCATTTCAGTCTCAAAACAACTGAACCGATGCAGTAGAAAGGAAATAACTACGGATGCGAGTATAATTTTTAAAGAGAATTTCAGCTAAAACCCCATTCGTATGTCCAATAATTGTTTATATTAAAAAAGAGAACGACAAAATTTTCACTAATTTAAGTACACGCAAGATAGCTTTTCCTTTCATTTGCTATGGACCTCATGCACTACACGTACAAACATTATATCAAAATACAATTAACAGGCTGGAATTACAGTGGGAAGATTATTTAGGGCGCTATTTGCATTAATGCCGCCAAATATTACTGACATGAGCGGCAAATAAGTATGTCCAGTTGAGGAAAAAACGTAAATTGTCCACTTAAAAAACAAGAACAAACTCCGGGCACACATGGCCTGATGGTCAGGATAATTGAATCACACGCACCAGAACAAACACTGTTGTTTCGAAGGCTTCCGCGACGTTTGGCTTGTTTAGTGTCTTTCGGCCGTTCTTCCGCGAGTTGTCTTTTTATGAAGACAGTTTCTGATTTCTAAGAAGTGAAATCAAGTAGGAGTAGCATGAACGTATATTTCACACATTAATTACTCCCGCGGCTATTAATCTTAAAATTGTAACGTGCCCGCTGATTTACGCCCGGAAATTATGATAAAATAAATGAAGTACCCACTAAGTACCACAGTCACGAGGAATCCAAGGCTGAAATGGAATAAATGAGCGAGGTTATGGTCCGGAAAGCGAATGCAAAGTGCTGGCGGAAGCAGTCCCGCAGTTCTTAAGTACACCTTCCTTCCTGCTCTCAGCGAGTGAGCGTGCGAGCGAACTGTGATCTCAGACGAGTAAATCACAGCTCACGAAGCAGCCAACCCAACCACCGTGAAGACGATTAAAATCGTCCCCCAATGCGAAATGACATGTTCATGTAGTCGTTAGTCGTTACTGCTCAGCAGCTAGTTTCAGAGGTCATTGTATAAGCAGACTTACTCTGCGTCCATTTAGGTTAATCAGAATTGTTTATTTCATATTCCATTATATTACTTCAGTTACGAAACTAATCGTTTGCTCGGACTTTTATATTTGTCTCGGTTCATTGCCTTACGCTTGAAATTAAGCTGGAAAGATTTCAAGGTAGTAGGCGTTTGAGATGTAGGTGTGAAGGAGAATGGGAAACGTTCGGTGGACGGACACTAGGACAAACGGGGACGTGTTTGGCATCGTGGCCGTGGAGATAACGGACTTTAAGGGGAGATTAGGAGTAGGTGGTTATAAAAGATAATGAGGGGCGAAGGGATGAATATAGCCATGATAGGTGGAGGATGTTGGGTAGGCGGGGAAGGGGAAAAAGAGAATAGGCTTCAAGGACGGGATGAACAGAAGTAGGACCAATGCTGACATAGGTAAGAAAGAAATCCCGTAGGAGATAGGGGCCTGCGCCGGTAAAATCAAGAGTATTTTTGCTTCCTTCCATTTAAACCTACCGATACTATGTGAGCTTGACTGGCGTAATAATTCTAAAAAATACACCATTTTGGATATTCTCAAAATAAGATTTTTAATTTTGAGTAAGCTACATTTTTTCACCGGTGGTACTTCCCCAATTTAAAAAATTATATTCTGCTCTGGTTCACACTTGGAGTTTGCGCTGTTCACAGTCATTTCCTTCTATTTGCTTCCATTTTATTTATCATCCCCCTCATTTGGCAAGCTTGCTTATGACGGAGAGGTGTATTGAATATGACGATGCGAAATAATATTTTCACTGCAAAGTAATGTGCACGTTTGTGCATGCAGGCGCATTGCGGAACGGCCTTAGTTTAGCTCAAAATTTCCATCGCACTCCGTCGCCACCAACGCAGCCTGTCTTAACGATCCGTGGGGAAATTAAGCCGAGCGGGTAGGGGGCGTGGGGTACTTGGCGCTTGATGCGGGGTTGACAAAAGGAGTATCGCACAAAATACAGGTCAAGCATCCATCCTGCGGGGAAAAGGATTCGCGGAAAACATCGGACGCTCACCCATCCCGCTTTTTATTACTCCATTTTCTTTTTTGTCTCGTTCTCCCTCTTCACGTACGTCGCAAAAATTCCGGAAATGAGCCTGCTCATTCGGAAATTACTCTTAACGGGATTCCCAAAGCGGTCGCGGCGACGGCGGTGGTACACGGAAAAATAAACTGCGACAAAATTCACGGGCACCAATTTTCACCCACCTCCGGAACTGCATTTGTGAAGAAAATACATCCCATTTAGCCCGAACCCCAACGCATGATCCGCTCGAACAAGAGGGGATTCGAAAAAATGCATAAACGATCCTGGATAAAGAAACGCATTACGTATTTAAATTAAGCACAATTGGTTTTAACTTAAATACACTCGTAGACAGTGAAAGCAAATGATGGTCATAAACATTTAAAGAGGATTAGTAAAATACTAAGATAAATAAGAGCTATTCATTCAGCGCATTTTGAGGCAGCGCGAGAAAAAAATGTTAGCCTAATTTTTCCACGGTTGGATCACTGTTAATACTGCGCCCATTACAGTATGCAAGTTATTAATTTGTGCAAAAACGATCACACTTGATTAGTTGCGATACTAGACCTATTCATAATACGAAAGATCATAGCCATGTATAAAATTAACTTCACGATAATGTTTGGTAGTACTCATGATTAAAGAAAATAAGCACTAAGCTCGTACTTTATTAAAATACAATCTGTGTAACCGGAAGCAAGAACGTAAAGTTCCAGAGATCATTGTACGGGGTTAAAATAGTATTTTCCTTCTCATCCTGACACACTCATGTTTACTCCCGATTTTTCATTAATCACGAATAGGTACTAACAAAATGAACTTCTACGGTGAAAACTTGCCTCTATCAAGTTTATAATGTTTGGATTTGGAATAAATGATCTAAATAATTATAATGACTGTGGACGTTCTTCAAAATAAATGCTTATTTGGATTCTTCTATAAGTTATTTTAAACTATCCGCAATATCCTAAAATACGTTTTTTTTAAAGAAAACTTAAACCATCTTCAAAGCTTATTCTTCTACTCCATCTTCCTCAATGACCCGACATTTTCCCATCCATCACGGCACTCAACATCCCACAGCCTTCCACAAGGTTAATTCATCAACTTAACTTTTTCCAATTATTTTCAAAAACCACCATTCCTCCAAAATAATCTTCCTCCTAGCCTTCGCCCTGATACAATGTTTACTCCGAGAATACCTGAAACGGTAATTCTATCCCGTATCCATGTTATTGGGTGAACAGTACATATATTCATTATTTTCACAAACGATTAACATATTTTCACATTCTTTATTGATACAGAGATACACCATGCTATAGGTTTCAATATATACTGCTAATAGAACCGAAAGGTCAATAGCGTAGCCAGGGGGGGCGATTGCCCCTCCATCCTCGCCCCGTGTTCTGGCGCCCCTAAGTCTGTGAATGTTTCCATTTTTATGTCCCAAATACGTATAAATAAATGTGTAAAATACGTTGTCAATTCTCATATTTGGTACAAACCCATCCGCCTATTGCATCACCAAAATTTCTTAAGTTTAGTAAACTGGTTAATTTATGAGTCTGCTCCACCTAAACATCGCCCCCCCATCCCCTAGATTCAAAACCTGGATACGCCGTGCTGCGAAAGGTATAACAACCGGCTGCGTTGGTCAAGTTGACAACTCGCCCGATAGGAATTCTAAAGGCCGCGCGAGTTTGAATCCTGCTTTAGCCATTGATGACGCGTTTTTCTCAGGATTTAGTCTTTGGATAAGGTTTCAGTTTGACGGTACAATGTAACCTTGGAGGTTTTACCACCTAAAAGCCATATCCACAACAAAAGAAGACAATAATAAAGAAAACACAGCGCATGGATTACTGGTAATTAAGGTTGCCTCTGATTGGTGGAAAAATCCACCATCAACCGGGCCCGTTCTAGCTATTTGTTTCTGATAAGATGAGAAAACAGAGATTAAGCGCTTGGAGTTTTCAGTATTTTATCCGAACACAATTCGGTTATGTTTTACAACCAATACTCGTGGGGGAATAAATAAATGACTAGGTGACCTATTCACGTACAAAATTATGCACCAAAGTGTTGAAATTTACCATGAAAAAATCATTGGACTCGACCGGGATGATCCATAGAACTGGATAACACACCTGACCAGCAACTTAGAAATCCAGGTTCGTGTCCTGGTCAATTCGAATTATTTTTTCATGTCGAACTCCATCACTTTGGTGTATATTTTACTTTAACGTCTCTGCTTAAAATGAGGTTGTCCAAATATCGCTCGATGCAGGAGCGTATGCTTCCAGATTCCCCCGTAACGACCGACTGCTGTCACTCGCAGGCAAGGGAGAAGGTGGGCGGGAAAAGTATAATCACTGACTCCTTGCGAACTCCCGGCCCCCCGAGGCTTTCCCCCCCCCCACCACCTTCCCTTGCTTCCCGCACTCCTCCGTCGCTTCTCCCACCAGCCGGCTATTCCCCATAGAGACCGACACCCGCAGGCAACCAATTAAGGTTGTTCCATTGCGACTGCGTGACGCGAAACCAATACTAAATTCCACATTTCCGTAGTTATTGTTAAAACAAATACTGCTTTCACTGACGACACGTCTTAGCTATTAGATAACAAAATTAATTTATAAAATATGTGGATTATTCGACGAATATATTTTCGATAAACACTTTTTTAATAGACCAATTTCAAACACAGGTTTCCCATTGCAAAAATGATAGTTTGTTAAAAGATAGTGCATTTTCCTAGGGTTTTGCGTTTTCCGCGTGACATCTCATTTGGTAGGTTTTTGCTATTCTTCACGTTTTATCAATGCAAAGTATCCTCATAGATCTATAGATTTCGGTCTCTAATGTAGAAAAGATAAAAACTCAAAGTGATCACCATCTTTTAGGGCCATTGGAGTTTTTTTTTAATCTCTGCTTTGCTAAGAAAAACGAGTAAGATGGGAACAGTGCCATGGGAGAACTCAATTTCATTAAAAAAATTTCATAAACACAATCAATTGAAAATGTACAATTAATTTCATATGCCATGAGCAATAACCAGGAAACAACTGCCGGCGTTCAATGGAATTCGAGTGGAGCAAGAAGTGGGCGATGTTCGGCGTTCACCGACACACGAGGGGAGAGGGCTGTTAGCTGTTACACATTGGTCTCGAGAATCGGTCGTCTCTCCCACAGCCCAGCATGCTTAAGGCGTCTCATCTCGAGAACAAAAGGAGCTGCTGGGAGCCAAGCACGCCTCCCACCTCCCACGGATCCTCCCACCATCGGCCATCAGCCAACCACGTTTCCTCTCTCACACCTCATAGGCTCACACTCTCCTAACCTTATCAATCTCCCTAGAGCTCGTCTATAAAAACCCCACCTTCATCCGTCCTTTCGTCATTAATTACACTGGTCAACAAAGATTTTGTCCTAGAGACGTTGTTGGGTGATCTTATACGTTTTTTTCGTGCTGATTCCGAATCTGTGCTTAGATTCTTTCTATCACGTCTAGTTTTCTTAGGACAGCTGAATGTATGTTTCTGCTATTCCGAAATTAGTAATTTATTTCATTTGTATATCATGATAGCATGAGCAGGTGAAGATAAAATTTTCCTGTCAAAACATGTTGTCCTACGATGTCATGCCTTCCTATCTTGTCAAAACATGTTTAAACTTGCACTATCCTATCATTTTGTTCAAAGCAATGCTGAATCAGCTGTCACTGCACATCAGAATGTGACTAACTACTGTCGGCGCGGGAAGACGTTTGTTTTTTCTCTGAAGACGGTTTGAGAATTTTGTTGCTCGCAGGAAATTACTTACAGCTTATTACACTGTAATCATTGTGAAGTGGCTTAGCTTTCATCATGCCTAGACATTGCGTGATGAACCACCTCGATGACTTTTATTACGTGTGTGGTGAAATTACTTTCAAGGCTCAAAGGCGGAGCATTACTCCCTTTTTGAGACAGTGTTATAAACTTAATTTAGACTGTCCGTTGGGTGACCAGGATAAAGGATAGGCGCCTCATGTGATGTGTAGCACCTGTGTAATCGTTGTGAAGTGGCTTTAGCTTTCATCATGCCTAGGTGTAAGGCTTCTCACTGGTTGGACTGAGGGTAAACGTCATATGAATTTTGCCGTCCCCATGATTTAGCGGGATCCTAAGGATCATTTTTCAGACTGTTATTTTTGTTTAACAAAAATTAAAGGAATTACACCGAAGTCAAAACACACAGTAAAATATCCAAACAACCTGGCATCAGCGATACGACCGGTCCCTCACTCCGAAAATTTACCAGTGCCGGAAAAACCGGAACATGTTAATTTTAGCGAAGATTCAGAAAGAAATCAAGAATGTGAGAATGAAGGATTCGAAAACTCGAAGGACCCAAATTTCGGACCGAGTACATATGATGGACCTCATTTTATAACGCAAGAGGATTTAAATGATCTAGTGCGCGATTTAAATTTGTCCAAAAAGCAGAGTGAAATCTTAGGATCACGATTAAAGGGTTGGAAATTGCTGGATCCAAATACGAAAATTTCAATGTATCGATCTCGCCATGACGAATTTAAATTATTTTTTCTCAAGAAAACAACCTTAATTTTGCAATGATGTTCTCTCTGTTATGGATACTCTTAATTTTGAATACAACACAGATGATTGGCGTTTGTTCAATGATTCCTCCAAGGTAAGTTTAAAGGCTGTTCTCTTACATAATGGAAATGAACTCCCCTCGATACCGTTAGCTCATGGAACTGACATGAAAGAATCTTACAAGAATATGCAGTTACTTTTAGAAACAATTCACTACGAAATATATAAGTGGAAAATTTGTGGCGACTAAAAGGTAATTGTAATTTTACTAGGCTTACAACTTTGCTACACGAAATATTTTTGCTTCATCTACGAGTGGGATTAAAAATATTGCTAAGTATAGAAAATAATACTCAGTTTTAACCTTTTTTTCTCTGTGTTTTCCTCGAAATCGAGATACACTCAACTGTATTAATACGCATCTTACCTTTCTGTCACGGCGGCCTTCAGCTCACTTTACTTCAGTTTGAGAGCGCTATTGTCAGGAGGACTGCGTTAACTATAGCTCGTTGGGTATACCCGGTCTACCTTCCTAAATGTAACAACAGCTGACTACAGCCATTCAGTTGCCAGATAACACACAAACTACCATCCGACTGAAAACCTGATGATCGACCACCATAATTTTACCCACGCAAACCATTCGGTAGTGCGAGCACGGAATCATTTTTTTCCGTCAATTTCGGATTTTGCAACCTAGCTCCTTGTATAGGAAAGGCCGCTAGTTTGTAGAGGTTACGTACATAGCCCACTATTGAGGAAGTTCATTGCTCCAGGGTTTAGAGGTCGAGCCTGCGTGATCGAAGACGGGTCTAGCGGAGGGGCGGTAAGTAGATCGAGAGAGAGAGACAAGGATGGGATGGACACAAAATTGATTCACCGAGATGGGTGGTAGGGTGAGGTTCGAGAGCAGTGATTGACGACAAACAGCCAATCAAAACGCACCAAGTTCCCCTTAGGCCTTCGATCTGGGCTCACGTAGGGAACAAAACATGACTCACTCAAGGGCACATGAGTAGGGTACCTACACCGAGCGCACATACTCATCCCCTAGACATCCTTCATGGCCAGGCAGATGGGGAAACTAAAACCTTCGGTAACATCAATATGGGCGGACGGAGATAGATGGAATGTTAGCCGGCCAGCCGCCGGCGGCCCAGATGGGCTCACGTTCAACATATAAGAACATAACTTAAATTAACGTAAATTAAGAAATGCTGAACTAGAACAAGTAGACTTGTGCGATGAGTCGATTAATCGAAGTCATCGACGATGATTTTAGCTATCGCGGTGCGATGACTGTAATCGATGACGATGAATGTCATCGACCATCGATGTCGATGAGAATCATCGATGCCGATGAGTCGATGAGTTGATGCGAATCATTGATGTCGATGAGTCGATGAGAACCATCGATGAGGATGATTGATATCCTTATATCACTAATTTTTCTTCTTTTATTCCATTCATTTGAACGCCTTAGATCTAAAATGTATGTATAAAGTATAAGCACCCCAGCTATTGCGCCTTGAGGACGATGGCAGGGCCACAGTGGGATGTTTGGAATTCATTATTTTCCTCAAGTTTGTGGCAGACGATACAGAAGTATGCGATCACGTCGAAGTATGCGTTTTCATCGAAAATCAATGACCAAAATCGGTCATCGCACAAGCCTAATAACAAGTGTGTGTGAAAAAGGGCGTTGACATGGTCAGTTAAGAACATAACACAGAAAATAACTATCGTCCATCTCTTATGTCACTAAGTTGGGCAATCACAAACTAGGGCGATTTCGTAAGCAGACCAATCACAAGCCACACTGGCGGGAACACATGCGCCACCAGCGGCAATAAAGTGAATTGAAATTAAGTAAAGACTTATTTAAGATTAAATCGCTTATAACTGAGCCAATTAGCGATCGACCAATTTGTGCGCAAAACAAAATAATCGCAGTTTTGGAAAAAAATATACAATGAAAGCCATTCCATTGCTCGAAATAGGAAACACTCTGGGAAATTTTACAAGAAATGGTTGGAGACGTGAGATAGCGACCGATGTTTGAATTCATTTGGGACAGATAAGTGGCTTGGAAAGGAAAGAACTGTTTGTGAAATAGAGGATGAATGAAGACAGACCCAGCGTCGATATAATTGTACTCTTAAAGTGGTTTGGGCGAGATATATCCCTTATAGTCATAATGAAGAACATATTCGATTTTTTTATTTCAGCAGCTGTAAGAAGCATGAAGCAAATATTATTATATCGATGGCGCAAAAACATTGCTTAGTATGAATGAAATTCTCAGTACTTAACTCACTGTGCATGCAAGTCTAAAACTTAACTCATTTTTTACACGTCCTCAAAACCGAAGATTTTTTTTGCAATTCTGTAAAAACGCGGTGAGTCTACGGTGAGTAATTTTTTTTTTTATGGTTGATAATGAATGCAAACTGCACTCTGTTACATTTCTGAAGAGATCTATACGTTAGAAATTCCTCATTATTTACCAAAATATTCTCGTTGGAGTGCATTCCCGTAGCATTTCCCAAGTAGAGTGGCTGGTACCTATTTTTTGGCAAACATCTCGAAAAGCACTACGGTGAGTAGCTGATATTTTGGAATCTTTGGATACGTAAGATGTTTTTCTTCATGATAAGGCCAAATTCATTGACTTTTATTTTAAATGATATCTCGACTCAACTTACTTAACGTAAGGTGCCCCCCTGGTTATTGAGTGGCTTTTTATAAGATATGGGAACTCAAAATTCTTTCTTTGTGCTGTTATGCGTGTTTCCTTATTGCTTAAAATCAGAAATGTAAAAATTATTTTATGTTTTTGTTAAATACTTAATATGGGGGTCGATATGAAGACAGATATTCCAGGTCGACGGGATAAAAAGTTAGGGGGCCCCTGGTTTAATGTGACCCAGCCTCAAAAAGCCCTCGGGTCCCAGAGAAGGCATATATGAGGACTCGAATATGCTCGTGGGATAATCCTTCCCCGCCACTTCCTCGATTTCCAGACAATTTTCGCGTTACGCCTCCCGCAAATGGAACGCTTTTAATGCGCAACCTCTCTACCCTTCCCACCGCAAATGAACGCTTAAAAGCCGGGAGTTCAAAGTTATAAGCCCGGAATCAATTTGGGCACGGGCGGGGCCGGCTACTTAACCGTGGAAATGATGACCGCGTCCCGCGAACGATCGCTTTTAAAATGACAATCGAGGGCCATTTGATCGCATTAGCCGGGAGGACGTTAGTTAGGGGAGGGGAGGAAACTTCGTGAGACCGGGCCTGGTCTTTCCGAGCGGATTAACTCATTAACGTCCACCATTGCTACGGTTCCGGAGTAAATAAACCCCGTAAAGAGATGGAGAGAGATCGCGGACGCAGTTACGCATTATCATAATACGATATTAAGATAACAGCTCTTTCACTCCTACAAGTAGTTAGTTTACATCTACATACTACCCCGCAAGCCGCCTCAATAGGCGTGTGGCGGGGGTATTAGGACACCAGCCGTTTACATATGAAAAGGAAACGCTCTAATGAAATTACGCCTAACATTTATTAAAGTCCCTTATTGTTCGGGGGAAAAACGAATTCCCATACCTATCCGTTCGGCAAAATATCTCTCTTAATTTATCGTTTCTGTCGGACCTGGAAATATAGTGGGGTTCTAATAGGATGTTCTCCGTGTCGCTCTTAAAGATATCTATTCTCAATTGTTCAATCAATCTAAGCCTAGCGCGCAGCCTCCGAGTCTCTAGCGGCTCCCAGCCTAATTCGTTTAACATCTGTGTAACGCTGTCTGTACGCCTGAAGCAGTTTTTGACGAATCGCGCAACTTTCCTTTAGTTTAGTTCAGCCCCAGAACAGGCACCAAAATAACCCGTAAAACAGGACCTTTCCCAAGCGAAGAATATAGGCTACACTTTACAAACTTTTAAATTCTACGGTGATCGGATCCAAAAATGATAGTCATGCCATTTGTTTCAACCATTATAGAACCAAATTGTAAAATACGTCTTAGAGATTTACTTTACTTCAAAAGACCAATCTGGTAAATAAGTAAGTTTATATGGATACTGTTAGATACGCAAAAAAATAGATATTTATTTATATGCCGAATATGTAGTTTCACATTAGTAAAAACTATAAGCAATGTGCGCATATTCTTATGAGATAACAATTTGGTGAAATAAAGAGATAGACCTAACTTAGTTTTCAACTCAATAGTCTTATTGACAACATTGCAGGCAAAATATATCGGATATTCAGGAATAGCTCGGCTATCGGCATCTATAACTGCACGAAATTATCCCATGTCCGTCGACTAATACTTTACTTCACATGGCAAAAGCTAATACATACTTTCACAAAAAACAGATTTTTAAAAGTCTATATTATAGATTTCATTTCCCACGCGTCTAGATTAAATCCACTACAGAATAAAGCTTTACCACCGAGAAATGCATATCGGGGAGGGAATAGCACGGTCTAATTTATTTACGATTTTTAATATTCTCTAATTTAGGTACAGGTATTGACTTAAATTACAGCTAATTCAACAAAAAAGTGCGCGCTTCAATTACACTAATATGTAATATCATTTCATACTCGTAATTTTGAATTAAATAATGCAAGTTCAATCCTTTTTTTAGCACACCGATCGAATAACATAACACAATAAACTCCTGCGCTAAAATCAACGAGTGTGAAAAAGTTATTTAAACTTGGAATCGATGCTCCCAAACTCCACATTTGATGTCGAACATTAAAACGGCCATGTTTTCGTTCGAATTTTAAAGCATCAAGCATTATACCTCAACACAAAGTGTGCGAAAACAAATACGCTCATGATAATTAAAAGGAAAGCCTTGGAAAGGTCGGTTCGTCAGTGTATGCACGCGATAATATATAAAACAAAACTGGCCAACCGGAATGAATTAACTTCAGAGGCATGAATATGCATGTGCCGGCGATAAACACAAACAATGCCGTCACGTGAGTCACCTTGGCGTGAGAGAATTTCGCCTTGACCTCCAGACACGACGATGTATTAATTCCGAGCTCAGGGATGAAGGCCGATACAATTTTATTTAACACCTCGAAGGACCTCTTCTTCTGCAGTGGCTGCACCGAGAGGAGGGATTGGAAGACACATCCGGGAGATGCAATGGCTATGAGAATGCCGGGACACGGACCGAGGCTATGCAGAGAATGCATTAGGGGACGACGGGAATAGGAATTATACGGGACTCCCGTACCGTAACGGAATCTGCGAGAGACAAGAGAGAGAGAAGAAGAGAAGCCAAAGAATCTTGAAATACCAACGTTCCTCCAATCACACATGAATATAGACTAATCGATATCTATTGTCGAAAATTCCACAGGCTAGGCTACCGCGACTGAGGCGATGGCAGCGCTGTAAACAAACGGGCATTGGTAGAACTATTGGTGGCGGTTTAAACTGGCCACAGAGTGAGTACTAAGGGTTATGTTCAGGATTAATCGGATAAATGAATGAGCATCTCTTCAGGAAGTAAATACTGCTTAAATTTAGATTAGGTTAAATACCGATGTCTGGAACTAATAACGTTTATTCGTTAAAAAAAAGTCTTAACTTCATAAATTCATTTTTATAAAAAACCGCTGTAGAAATCCGGGAACTCCATTATGGTCAGGGTTGTTTCCTTTGCAAAAATTGCAATTACAAATTACCTACCTATTTTCCTACTGATACAGCGAGAAGATAGGTCTGGGTATTGAACTGCCGGCTGGACGAGTGGAAACTTATGTTTTTTATGTCTATGTTTGCCGTGTTACCTATCAAGAATCGGAGTCTGAAATAATTTCACAATTTATCTGGAGTCGAATGGAAGACTTCAGCCCAGTTGTTTACACATATTATCAAGTAGCATGTCATTGCCTATTGACCTCGCAAATTTAATTTTTTTATCTTACGTATTAAGTGAGACATTCGTGGTTCTTATAACCTATGTCAGCCATTCATTTACATGGAAAATTTGAATTTCCGCTGCGAGCTGGATTCAATATGCTGGATAACATTAGTTAAGTGGGTGTCATCACCTGATGCATAGCGACCTTGACTAACCTTAGCGACGCTAACGCTACCTACCAACTACCCACAGTTAGAAAAGGGAACTTCTATAGAGTGCGGAATTTACCGATAATAACGCTTACGGGGGATTTACGCGGGACAAGATTGCGGATTTTCATCCAGTATCTATAGTCATGCAATCACACCTTCGGTCTACGAGTGCCTTTCACGAGGCGGGTGAAAACAGGCTCGAATCGCGAGGCGCGGCCCCATTCCCACGGACTGCATAGACATACACACAAAGGTAGGTAGCAATGTTAAGAATGTACCGTTTTCTTTATTTTTTTCAATGAATACAAGAAAACGAATAGGATGGTGTTGCACGGAGCTTGCGACTTGGTGAGTCATAACGGTAAGACATGAACACTACCAATTTTACCGTTGGAAAAATACTTATATTACTTATATAATGCCGGCGATATTGCAAAAGAAATAATTTTCATATACCTTAAGATGTTTTGACGAATGTATTCCACATTCCTTTCAGTAAATACCGAAAACTCCCCTGAGAATACAATTAATTTAGCTATCAATAAGGACCGAGGCATGAGCCACAGTTAAACTTAAGATTCTTCCGTACATCCGTGACTCTAGCAGTAACTAAGGCCGTAAGTCTCAAGTAGAAATTAAGCATTAACCAACCGGACCAAAGTACCTTTCATAAGCTTATCACACTTTGTGCCTCCCAGCTCGCCGTCTTATCCCTTCCATCCAATTCAACTATCTCCCATCTTTCACCACCTTTAGTGTACTGTACCCTCCATGTCGGTCCTCATACTGTCGATACTTCCTCTAGCTTTCCACCACCTACTTCATTTCCTCCCCTACCATCTCTAAGACCTTGGGGTTTTACCTGGAAAAGAAGAAAGATTATGTCAGAAATAATTTCAGAAAAAGTTATTTAGAAGAATGTCATGCAAAGTTACACACACGCATTTGAAAAAATGAATTATCACATGTAATTTCACTTTTATAGCACTACTTCATCGCGTGATTAAGCTGTCAGTAAATCAAGTTAAATGGGCCACCAAAACGTACTTGATAGCAATCAAAACTTGACAGGGAAAGTACCTACTGAAGAGGATGACAGAGGGAAGGATTATGGGTAGGCGCGAAAGAGAATGGCAATGTTTGAACAATAAGAAGAGAGTTATAAACTATGAAGAGTTTGAGAGAGACGATGGAAAGCAAATTGACAGTTCCCTAAAGAAAGTTTAGATATGAGCCACCGTCGCGGTAAATAAGGGAAATTCCTTAAAGTCAGTAGACACAAGCAATACACTCAAAATAATTACCTCAATCACTTCAATTACTTCAATCATTACAATTCAAATCATCATTCCCCATTTCCTACATCCTCAACATGGGCAAGCGGAGATGAAACCGAGTGAAACTCATCCCGTGCGAACGACCGCGATCCAGGCTGAAGAGGTCGTGGGAGCGGCAATGAAGGAGCAGATGTGAAAGTGTTCACCGCATCGAATTAAAACAAAGAAAGGCCGTCCGCAGGGGACGACGGGAAGTGATGCACCAAATGGCGGAGAGGGGATAGGAGCAGAGAGTGAGTCGTTCACGACTTTTAGCAGCTCCTCCAAGGACGATGCTCATCTTCATCTCCCTTTTGAGGATCCACTATTTCCCCCAGATTCACACACACACACGCGGTTCCTGCTCGACCAGCGATGGCGTCACTTCAAAACATCCAAACGCTCGCCCGAAACGTGTCATCATTGGTCGCTCAGTCCTATGATTGGTTGACCTCCATCCTTCCTTCCCTAATGCTTCGTTCAACACTCCGTGGTGATTGTTCTTACATACTTCCCTCTTTATTCATCCCTCATTCATCCCTTGGCCTTGGCCTCTTTGGACTTTTCCCCCTATTACTCCTTCAATTAAATTCTTTAAAAAAACCCATATTACCTCTCAGAGTGTGTCCAATTCATCCGGTTCTTCTTTTGTGCTTAGTGTTCCACACATGGTACTTTCCTCCTCTACTCTTCTGCATAATTCTTCATTTCATATTTTATCCGTACATTTGATCTTAAGCATCCTCCTCCAACATCATGTTTGAAATGCTTTCAATCTTTTCTGGTCGGCTTTTCCAATGGTCCACGTTTCCGACCGAATGAGTGCCACGCTCCACGGATCGGACACAAACGTGGGAAAATAAAAAACCGTAATTCTCATCGCTCTTAACGTTTTAACCTCAGAATACCGAGCTCTCGGACTAAAGGAACAGGAAGGGAAAAAGGTGAGACAGATGCATTAACATCATCATCATAAGTCACTCAATTCTAAGACTGGCTGACTGCAACCCTCCATCCTACCCTGTCCCCTGCTTTATCCTTTTAATATCCCGTTCTAGTACGTCAATCTCCTATGGCCTATCTATTTGTGTCCCGGTCTTCCTCTCGAGGATTTCTCTTTATCATGCCCTTTACGAAGTCGCTGTCTGAAAGGGAAGCATATCCATCTCGACATTTTCTTTCTGATAGAGCTCCACATGGTTTTCTCCTCCAGCACTAAGCTTCGAAAGCCGCTTCTCTTCTGTTCCGTCTTTCCATTGGTCCGCTCATTAAATCGTAATGTAAAACTACGGTCCGCTTTCTCTCTATCGTTCATTTGTAAGGATTTTCCTGTCTCCGGCAAGGCGAAAGGTATATTCAATTTCAGAACTGCTGGACGAGAAATTTCCCGTTCCAGGGAAAGTACGAGGTCAAGGTGAGAAGATAGAAAAATAAGAAGAATAATCTTGCTAGAAATCGCTTTCTTGACTACACCTTCAAATTATCGAAGAACGACGAAGAAAAATATCGGAAATAGAAAAGACAGCCGTCAAATATGGAACGAACTCAAAATGCGCGCAATTTCAGAGTAGCCTCTCATTGAGTTCCATACAATTTGCAGAATCATAGAGCTCTTAAGTGGTCAATGTTTAGAATAGTTATCAACATATTATCCTATTTAAAGTCATGATAAATCACAGAATCAGTTCTGCGAGCACGAAGTCATGGGAAAAGGGCTTAGTGTGAGCAAAGCAAAAGTCCCATCAAACAATCCAGTGTGATTACAACGATTAGTTTCGATACAACAAGCTTTATACAACATTTCATTTGATACATTGGAATGAGCAATTCCTCTAATAAGCCCAACCTCAAAAATTATCAGGAATAAATTTTAACATGTAACTATGAGCTTTATCGGCTGAAACAATACTCAAATGGCTCTCAAATAAATAAGGTTTTATTTCGACTTTTTAAGTGTATCGTGAATATTGTATTCCAGGCACAAACAGGCTACCTACATTTGAGGAGAGCACAGTTTGGGCGAGTGAGATTAGATAATCTCTAAGTGCCACATTAGCAGTAGTTAAAATTCGTCGATTTCCATGTCTTCAGTACCGACGAGGCGTAGCCGAATGTAGAATAGAAATATCTTGTGCAGCTTAATTAAACGTCACCACACAAAAATATGAAACAATTAGATACGAATCCAATATGCCTCTAAAATTATGAATAGGATGGTTCTATTAGACAAATTAGAGCTGACGTAATAGTATTTCTATTGCCCCATCTCAACTACGTTCGCGTAAAAAAGTGGACGATTCAAAATTATTCCCGACCTCTATTCCCGAAAGAATTCAAGAAACGGAGTCCGATATCCTATATCATCCTGAACATAATGGCCCATGAAATCACGCTCGCCTGCACACAACACATTAACGTGCAATGCAATGCAGATTAAGTCGTGCAAAATTCAAAGGCTTTTCGTGCACGATTACCCACAGCGAGCCACAATGGCGGAAGCGAGAAAGCTATATGGATTGACAGCCACAGCACCCATGACAGCGGGGAAGCATGGTTTTTTTCTCTACCATGGAAAAGCATTACACCGAGAGTAATGCAAGTATACGACTACGTTCTTGCATCACGGAAAAGCTCCAAGATACAACTTCGATTTGCGGAAATTGATTTGCTGCAACCCTCAGCTTCACTCGCCAATCAACTAACCGATTGGTAAATTCTCATCCATTTTCAGAGCCCTCTTAAACTGCGTCATTAATTCCCCATCCTTGGTCTTCACGATCGTTCTTTCCATCCATCAGGTACTGTAATGTTTTTAATAGGGTTATTTAGTGCAGTACGCATCAAATGACTTTTACTCCAGTGCTTTGGGAAATTTTCACCAAAAATCTTCTCTCAGCGACTCTCAATGGAAACTCATTACTCAAGACTCTCTCAATCTATGTTATCATCATCATTCTTCAATGACATCATGTTTCTATTGCTTCCAAATGTCTTTGTTCTGCTGTAATTACCTAGACGGTAATTACAGCAGAACAAAGACACCCAACTTCACTACCCAATAAATGCCAGCTCCAACACAATGTTTAAACGAAGTGTTCCCTTATAATAAGAAGTAGTTCCTTTACAACTTTCCACTCCATTTATTTTTACCTCAGACGGATTCAACGTTCATACGTCATTTTCAAGAGACTACTAAGCCGAGGAAAATGACTTTTAAATTTGAAACCGGCAGAGTTAAAAATAAGATTTGAAAAGAAGATTTGAAAGGAAAATAATGAGAATCTATGGCCCAGTAAAAGAAGGAGAAACGTGGAGAATAAGAATGAACTATGAAATGAATGAAATATTGGAAGAAAATGACATAGTTAGGTTCTCAAAGTCATTGCGAGTATCATGGGTGGGCCATGTTGAAAGGATAGAAGAGTATAGAATGCCAAAATTGTTAATTAATAGCAAGATGGAAGGGAGTAGGAGGAGAGGAAGACCAGGCAAAAGATGGCTGCAAAATTTTGAAGAGGACCTGAAGACAATGGGGATTGGAAGATGGAGAGAGAAAGCAAGAAGGAGAGCCAAATGGGGGCATATAACTAAGGAATCCAAGGCCCACGCCGGGCTGTAGATATGTGGAATAAGAAGAAGAGTTAAAAATAAATGGTGTGGAAAATTACAAAGTAACTACTTCTTATTACTATAGATAATTTCCACAAAGTTAAACTCGTCGACGCATAGTTTTATTTATAGAAATGTTTCCTTACATTCAAGTGTGTTTTGCGGGCGATTAGTAGACTCTACCCCTAATTGAATGCTTTCTTGGTTTATGCCACTCTGCTCGCTACATCCTTCTTCTTTCACTTCAGTAAGGGAGCCGACCGACAAACGAGGTTCTATTCTTTCAAACTCGTCGAGGGACCTCTTCATTGCTGCATTTCTCCATCAATATGAACCGCATTATTCTTCGATTATGCCAGGGGCGGATTAAGGTCGTTGTTTTTGGGGGGATGGGGGACGGTTCACTACTTTCCGCGGCGCCTGGGGGGTATGCAATACCTTTACACCGCGTTGGTCCATGTTTTCTCGGACGACAGTTTCGTCGGCGTTGTAGTTGGCTTCTTCAGGTCGGTGAAGTGAAGGTGCAGCCATTCGTCGTCTTATATATCTCACCCGTTGGAGTCAGGTCTAAAGCTTGAGATATATATGACGACGAATGGCTGCACCTTCACTTCACCGACCTGAAGAAGCCGACTACAACGCCGACGAAACTGTCACCCAAGGAAACAGACCAACGCGGTGTATAACGCGCAAGACCTGCATCTTCACATCCATCAACCCGCGGCAGCCTACACATGGATTTCAAACTCCTTTTCTCTTTAATGCCGTAAAAAATGAAAATTGGTTGGAATGAAATAAAAAAATAAGCATTCAGAAAATACTATTTTCCTTTCATAATTTTATTTTTTGTGCAAAAGTCAATATGATAGCATATGAAGAAGAACTACCAGGCTCTAGAATACATTTATAATAGTTTTAATAACGACTAAAACAAGTGGGTTCAACTTAATGTTAAAATAAATGAAATAAACAAAGTACAGACTTTTGCTTTAAGATAATGTAGTCACCCTCAGAAATAGATATACGGGCTGACGAAAATTTAGAAAATATAAATTAGTTTTAATGTTTTGAGCATCAACGTTAATGAAAAAAAGCCTAGGTCTTGAAGGTATAAGATTTATGCATACAAATTACAACAGCAAATTTTGCTTTCTTGCTACTTTCTGCTCAGAAAACCAGTTTATTACACTATCGGGGTCTACATGAATATGGCGGTAGGTGAACAGCATCGCAAGGCATTTTAAGCGACTTTCACAGCATCTTGATCGCACGTAACTTTTCAAAAGGCGTAGAGCAGAAAATGACCTTTCAGCTCTTGCAATACTGACAGGAAGAGTTTAAGAAGGCAAGGAAAAGTTTCTTTATTAGTGGAAAAATGGCAGGATGGCATGCATTATAAGCATCGATTGCAGTTGAAGGAATAACTTTACCATCATCAATATCCCGGTTCCATTTCACTATCCACTGTTCATCATACTCTGATTTTAGCTGAAAAATAAAAAAATTATTTTTGGAGACCAAATAGGTCAGAATACTTCTGGAAAAGTGTATTTATATCACTTTTAACGTCTGCGGTTTTTTTAACGACACTCTTAGCCAAAATGGCCTATGGGGGAAAGATATTTATTCTGAATACGTCCATAACCACATTAGAAAATCTAGAGGAGAAGTCCTCCACGACCCAGCCCAAAAGGGAGATGTAGATGTTTCGACGGAAATATTCCTCAGCAGATTGAAACGGTGCATTTGAGTGCCATGATTGCCGTTGCGCAATCCTCGGGACTTACAGCGCGCATTGTCACGTTAGGAATACGGTGCAACGACGTTGGAAATAAGTTATAAAGAAAGTGCGTTGTGACAACGTTGTGGACATGTTGGAGGTCTATTACAGGACGTTTACAACTAACTAACAATGGAATTACAACGCGATTGAGCGGCTTGATTGTCGTTGAGCAATCCTCGGGACTTTCAGCCCGCATTGTAACGTTTCGAATACTGTGCCACGACTTTGGAAATAAGTTATAAAGAAGGTGCGTTGTGACAACGTTATGGGCTTGTTGGAGGTCTGTTACAGCACGTTTACAACTTACTACTTGTGGAATTACAACACGATATCTTGTGTGGCTGCTTCGTCAGGGGGCTCAACTGCCCAAACTCGTGGCTAGATTCTCTGCATACATAGTATGTAACTTATATATATTTTCCGTTACGGTACCAAAGCTTTCAAAACATTATTCATATAATGGCCTACAAAAGTACAATTGCGAACATCGAGGATACTGTGCCTGTTTAGACAAGTGGATTTTAGATATTTTCCAATTATCTTTAAACATTGCATATTGAGCTGGTGGACTAAAACTTGCATTGTTGATCCACCTTAATGATTACCATCGTATCTTTTTTCCCAGGAATTACGGGGGGCGGCACCCCCCCCCCCTTAATCTGCCCTTCCGATAATCCCACTATAATTGATATTACATGCCCCACTTTTATCCGAATTAAAAGAACACGAAACCAAGACGAAAGTACTCCAATGGCCGCTTAAAGCATAAGAGCACCACACGCCAGAGATCTCCCGAATGGACTTTTGAGGGATGATGGTGGGCTACTCGTGGGTGGTGGAGTTTCAGCGAGATTTCAGATGAGAAATAATTTAGTTTGAAGTGTATGCCTTTTTACTTTTCGGGTAATCTCCGGCGTGTGGTACACAAAACTTTCCACGTCCACTGGAGTCTGATATGCTTCTCGTGTTCTTACATTTGAGAGGCCGCATAGCTCGTCCACTTCATATTTTTATTCGGATAACGGTCGAGGAAACCAAAGGTGTTGCAAATACTCCGATGACGAAGCACAAATAACTCAGATGCTCTCCGGTTCTCAGAATCGTACATCGCGTGCATTCCTAGAGAAAGGGATGCAGAGAACAGGGAGCGCGGCGAGAGATGAAAGTGGGAACGGCGAGGTGAAGCGGATAGATGGGGAAGGGAAGGAAGACGTATAGGTGTTGGCAACACCGCGAACGCGTCACCCACGCCGTGCATTCGGCGCATTCCGCGGATTCCGCACAGTTCCGCGTTGTTTCCGTGCTCAAAAACAAAACACTCGCGAAATTCAGGCATCCCGACCAACACCCCACTCTCCACGACGACTCCAATTTGCATACCCCCTTTCCAAACGCGAAGAGCAGCGGAGATAGATAGATAGATAGGGGGGATAGGGGTAGGGAAAGGGGTAGGAGGAAGTCGGTTGGCCACGCGATGACTCCACGGCCGGTTATGCCAGCCATTGTCGCGCGACACAATAACGAGCGAGAGATTTGTCTCATTGTTGCGGCGTAACCTTCGGAAACGCACGTTCCCCCGTACACGTCACTGGGGGGGCAGGGGGTGGTGGGGGGGGGAGGAAGGGGAAAGGGATTTCAAAAGGGTTCGCTGGGACGGGAGAGTAGGGTAACTCCCAAGCGGGCAAGAATGAATATCCCCCTATTACTGCGCCGGGGTTGTCCGCAAATGAGAGAAGGATGGCCACTGCGGAGGTCTGTTCTCGTTAACATCCGTGTCGCTACAGAACGCGAAAACTAATAGATTACCTACCGCTGGATATCGCAGTCGCCGTCTGCCCTTCGTTCCGTCCGCGGAGCACGCAGGCCACGATAGGCTCAATTGTGCGTCCCGGAGACCTGAATTAAAAACCGAATCAACCATCAGACGCTGAATCAACGAGTTCAAACAGTTGACGACACGATGCGCGCCCTCCACGGGGCGGAGTATTTCTCTCAACCGCCTCAGGGTTGCCGATCCTCAAGCAATGGTCAGTTTATTAAATTCCGGAAAGGACGTCCGAAAGAAACATTATAAAGAGGAGAGTATTATTTAGCGATAGTGGAATGAGACATAATTTACATTCCGAAAAAAATAATAATACTATCATATAAAAGCCTCGTAAAGTGCATCAACATTCGCATTCACATCGTATTTCATGTGACCAAGATTTAAAAGATTATGCGGTGATACGAAAACATACTTCATGACTTAATTTTGAAAATATTTCCAAAAAATACTTTTGTTTTGCTTTCAATTTTATTTATAAAGTAAAAACAGCATTGGTCCCTTAATGAATTATTCTCTAGAATCTCAGATTTTTATTGGCTTCCCCAAATATGATTAGATCATGACGACTAATGCAATTACATACTATACTCTAGTGCGGGAATAATTTCACCAAATACTATATATCTACCAAATTATGCTTAATGGATTTAAAAACTTGGTTCAGCTTACAGGAATAAGAATGGCAAGTTGTAACATCACATTGCACCATATATTTTTGATTTTCCCGTCAACTCACTCTCACTTCTGAAGGTATTTCAACATAACCGCGGAGATCCCCTCAACGTACCGTATTCTCTCATGCTTCTAGTAAATGCCCTTACGCTGCATCGCACTCAAAGCGAACACTGGGGCATGATGGTGATGTGAATTGTGAAAATCAAGCCGGCTGAATAAGCAAACGTTGAACGCAGACATCACCACCGCGGAGTGGTAAAAATAAACAATCCAATGCATTAGTGAGCGCGGCTGTAAGGCTGTGGGCATTTAACTCACGAAAGAAACGCAAAAAACATCCAAAACTACTGTGTGAAAATAAACCAGGTAAAAATATTATAGTGCTATAAACAAGAAAGCCAGAAGGATAAAAACTTCCAACAAAAACAGGAAAAGGAGTCATTAATCCGACGATGACATGTGTACCAACCTGAGGTTCTCTCTCGTTCACTGTTTGGTACGACCACGAGCGAAGTCGCCGACGAACGGTTAAATTCCATCCATGGTGTAAAAAATTTGAAATGGGTTTCAAGCGTTCAGGTCTTTCAAAAAAGTTATGGCTCTAAACGCATGAAACGCAGAGGTAAATATTGAAAAAGGTCCTCCATAAAAAAGGGATGATATAACTTGATTCAAAGTAAGCAGAGGGCGGTTGATGGCATCAATAAAGATAAGAAGTTAATAACTGAGTTTCAACCGCAGAGAGGAAAGTCGTCGAGTTACTCGCGTCCGGAGGTGAAGGAAAATACAGTGGGGGGTCTTTGAAGAGGGAGATAGCAAGTAATGCGGAGGGTCGAGAAGGAACTTTTCAGAAATGGGACGAAGTATTCTTTGAACCCATCGCGGAGGCTAACTTTAAGCACAAAAAATTGTGAACGATCGTCATTTACTAACCTCATGCTATGTCCCATGAATACACATATGGATCTAAATTTTCTGCACCATTGTACAGGCAAAGGTGTTGCCTAGCTTTCCGCAAAAGATAGGTCGTGCTGCAGTCGGCATGGTTCCGCTTGTGTGTCAAAAAAGGCCGGTTTAATAGGGAGGCCAATTCCGGTACCTTTATTTCCAGTATCTCCATTTGAATCACGGCCTTTCCTTCGGCATGGTTCGCTTGTGTGTGTCCAAAATGGCCGGTGTTAATAGGGAGGCCAATTCCGGTACCCTTATTTCCATTAGCTCCATTTGAATCAAGGACTTTCCTTATTGGAACCACTTTCTCTAGAGTGGCGGCACTACAAACTGCTTAGTCCTGATTTTTCGGTGTATGCGGAATGTTTGGCAACCATGGAGGTTACCTCCTTGTATCTGTTTACGCTATGTCCTTACGTTACGATTTTACATTCAATGCGTAACAACCTTAAGAGAGGTAAGCAACAGTAAATCGTGAAACTGATGGCGCCTTTGGACGACCTAGTTAGGAGGAGGCCGTCAGCTTCCCATCTGCTTAACCAAGTCATATGATTCACGACTCCTTGAAACTTCCACCTGACGGATGAATCTACCGCTACGAGGAAAAAACAAAGACCAATCACAATGCGCCGCTCTGATCCACCGACAAGTCCGCTTTCCCAACGACGGGCATTTCCATTGAAGTCGCTGGAGTCACCACGTCCACAGGGGATGGAATTAAAATGCGCACGGGGATTTCTAGATGAGTGGCTTTCAACTGTTTTCTCTTTCAGGAAACGTCATTCCCATCGAAGAAGGGTCACGACTTTTTCTCCTTTGCCGCACCGAAGAGGGCATACATCTTGAGATTCTCCTGGCATGTCCGAGTCATAAAATACGCGAAATCCCATCCGTTTACGTAAGTTGGAAGGAAGGCTAGAAAGGTATAAAATAACGAATGTGAATAATAACGTTTACGACTTTAGTGCTCCATTAAAGTTTTCTTGAAAACCAAGGAAATGAGAAAACAAGCCTTAGTGATTTCACTGATAGAACTTAATGTATCCAATCTGTTACTCGGAGCGTAAAGTATATATAGCATTCGCACTTCAATCTTTTTATGCACATTTTATCTTTAGAAACATTGACTTTTCATAGGAATTTCAAATACAAACATTGAAATGGTGGAAATGCCATGCGAGTCATAAAATGTGAATTATTCGATTCGTCAATTCCGCACAGTGAGATTAAGTTTCACAAAAGTTATTGCCAAATTGAGAGTACCCCGAATTAGGTCAAGTACACATACCGTGATTTCATACGTATACTTTAGAATTAATACTTTAGATGTCCTCGTTATTGCTAAGATCACCCTTTCTTTCATTTTTTAAGTGCACGGGAAAGAATATTGTCTGTGTCTTTCGCTTTTCTTCCAAGGGATAACAAGCATCTTCACAGCTCTTTCTCGTGTAAGATCCAACGATGAATCCTAAAGAAAGCAGCCAGGTTGATGAAAGTTAATAGCATTTACAGAGAGATGACTTTTCGAAAGAGAACTAAAGATTTAAATTTAATCAATAAGTTGCTTTCGTTAAACCGTGGCAATTTCTTTATTACAAGCTTTCGCTAAACCTTATGCCAGCTTCGTCAGGCAAATAAAGTTATTCGCCTGCTGGTCTGCATACAAAAACAGGATTTTTATTTATCGGATAAATTTTTGTCGGTTGCAACAACGGAGACCGCTGAATTTCATTACACTAGTCTGCCTAATATCATATGACTGAAAACTAGTAAGTGACAATAGCTTTAATATGCTGATTTCAGAACTGTTCTTAGTTTTCTTCTATCACGTAAAGGTTTTTCAGAATTGACCCAATTTCACTTCTAAGGTTTATTGATAAGTGCCAGTGGATAATAATTGTGCGAGGGATATTTCTCAATACAAGCTAATGAATCTTAGGTTGGCCCAAGCTAATGAGTCTTAGGTTGGTACGACTGCTGCTATTGCTGTTTGACCTTGGAAGTATTATTCATCCTTCATTAATTTTTGTTACAAAATTGTCATTGTGTGTAGTAATGTTAATATAACTGTGCTTGCAGTAATTAAAATCTTGAAACCATAATTCTTATTTTGAGTAAAAACCTCACGTGATAGAAAAAAGTTCTTTAGAATCAGCATAAAAAATTGATTTAGGAACATCTATTTCTAATAAAACATCTGACAAAAAGTTTCAAAATGCAGACGTGTTATTATTGCTGCCAGAAGAAGCCAGAAGAAGGATGGACGACAACTCGCGTTAAAAAATAAATACTACCGGTGTTTCCCATAAACAAATCTATAAAATGCTAAAAAACTGAAAAATTAGGATCAGGTTTAAAATTATTCGATTGCCAGTTTGACTCATAATTTGCCACTAATTGTCGCAAAGATACTTTTCAGGCAAAGTAGGACCGCAACGTGACATTTAAGGCTCGTAACAAGGCAAATAAGAATTATTTAAGGCAGAAATGGGAGGTGAAGGGGATATAGGTTATCAACCTTTCCCTATCGTGAGAAAGTCGTCGACAAAAAATGCCTAACGGTCTGAGCGTGAGAAAATGAACATTCCGATCTGCCTGTTGATTCAAGTATCGTGGAATCGGAAGAAAAATATCCAAGCGGAAAACAATCGTCGAAAATTAATGAGAAACATCAACCACTTCACTTTTATCGGCTAAGAGTGTAATTTTCCTCCTCTACATCTGTTAAACTGTCCCAGTACCTATATTTATGAGAAGAAAACATTAATGCCTGTAGCAAACAAAGTGAAGAGCTCTTAAAACTTCACAATATAAATGAAAATAATGTCTCCAAAATTGTAAACGAACGTCGTTAGCGGCTTCTGGAGATATTCTTTTCAGAATAGTAAACGATATTCTACCAGCTGATAGGTGGGTTTTAGAGAGTCATTAACCTTACATCTTCATTTCTAGGAAATCTTTTTACTTTCTTGTACATTAATTGCTTACCCTTAGGTGTAAGGTCCATCACCTAAGGTCACCTGTAGGCTTCATAAGCTATATTTACTTCTTACACAAGACACAGTTCATCACTTTACCATTAGATCCCTACTAATGCAACATAAAAATTTAAAGAAAATTCTATTTCCTGTTCACGGGTTAATAGCAATTTACTCCAGTTCATCACTTGACTATTAGATCCCCACTAATGCCACGCAAAAACTTTAAAGAAGATTCTATTTCCTGTTCATGGGTTAAAAGCAATTAACTCGTAAGCATCATGTACAAAACAACAGCAAAACATTATTACTTCCGGACAGGAGAATTCACATTCGTGACTATAAAAGCCGACACTCTTTGGGCAGATGGGCCCTTCACAAATAGTCGTATATACTCCGGATAATTTCCTCAAAATTAAGTCTGATAAAACAGTGATTCTCTCACAGCTTAATGCTACAAAATACATTAGAAAGTATTTCACACTAAGTGCCCATCGAATTAACGCTTTGTCGGAGGTAAACCTGATTTGATATAAATAGATCTGATAGATATTTCATAAAACATATATCATGCCATCATGTTACGAAGGCATATTGCTGAGGGTACGACCAATGCAGAGTGCTATAGTTGAGCAGTACAAAGGTTTCTTTCATCAAAAAGTGTAAACTTTATCGCTTAAAATACGCAGAGAGACTTTTATTCCTTTACTGACATCACACACATAAAAACATTATCTTCTCACCTCAAAAAGGCATAAAAATCACGAGAGGAATACGAGAATGGTGTTAATCGTTCGTTAAAAAAAGGGACAACCACATAAGGCATACCTATTCGAAGGATCCTAAAGGAGAACATAAAGCCCCTCGGAGGGTGCTGAAAGTGTCTTTCCTCGCTCGACTCATCCCCTCTCCCTCCCCCCCTTTCAGCATCCCCCCAGAGTAAACCCCACCCCTTAAAAACATCCATCCCAAACCCACCACGCTTTTTTCCCCTTTCCCTTATACGTGCCGCCATAATGCGCAACTGTCTTGAGGGAGAAATATGGCCCCACTTGTCATATTCCCGTTCCCACCGTTACCACAGCCCATTCATTCCCGTTCATCCAGGCCAGGCACCGAAAGAAAAACATCGAAAGTTAGCATCGAAAAACCATCGAAGTTACAATATCGACTTCGCTTATGACAACGATCTTAAACCACTGAATATTAAAATACCGTCGTCGCTACTGTTGACGTTCAATTAGTGAAAACTGTCACAGATATGGCCGCCGCTCGCGTGCAAAACTTAAATGTAATTTGTTTATTTTTCAATCTTTGATTAATATGTGGACAAAGTGATTACGATGAACTGGCGAGTTCAAACACAACTCGAAATTCGATAATCGACGAAGAGGCTGCACAGATCAATTGATTGATAGTACATCAAATGATGAGGAATAACTTCATCTGAAATTATGAGGAACAACCTGATCTCGGACAGTTATTTTAGTACTTATTCCCTAAGAAAGCTTTTAGGGTAGTTTAATAATTAATTCTACAATGTTTTATAAGCATTACTAGGATTACTGGTGAGATCCAATGAATAAACCATAGCACGGATAAAAAAATAAGCAACCAAAAAGCTGGAAATCCTTTCAATTAATCCATAAGGATAATACTGGATTCCAATTTTTCTTCAGACCCATTTCTTGTCTTAGTTATCTGTTTCCCAAATTATGAAAATCACAGAAAATGTTTTAATTTAATGTCCGTGCGTGATCAATGCGTGCTCAAACTATATATATATATATTGAGTATTACGTACGTTGACTCTTAGGTTTCCGCAGCGTTGATCGGTTGATCTCTCCATTGTTTCTGGGTTGTCAACGCGTTAGAACTTTGTTGATGACGACAGATTCGCTGGTATTCCAACTAAGTATCAACAAAGTTCTAACGAGTTGACAACCCAGAAACAATGGAGAGAACAACTGAGTTTATATACTTAATCTCAAAAATGAAAAGTTTCACACCAAGATTCATAGAATAAGATGGGTGGAGGTGAAAACAAACGAGAACATGATAGATATGGTAGGAGAGGAAGCTGATGAGAGAAATGAGGAGGCAGCAATTGAGTATTAAGAAGTAACGACACACTAAAGAGGGCCATTGTGGGGAGAATGCAGAGTAAGCTTGGGAAGAAAAGAATAGTTAAATTGGGCAAGTAAGGATGGAAGAAAAAGATGCGACGATTTCTATAGGGATGAAAAAAAGATAAGACCAAGAAAGAATACTTCGGAGAAGATTCCCAGCGGTAGGGAAAATTATGGGCAGGTGTATCCCATTTCTAGGTGGAGCACGTAGATTTATTCATGAATTATTGTGAGATTTCCATCCAAAGGTGTTGAAGTTATCACCTCAACGCACACGAACGCCGATAAATGGAACGATTTGCACATGTACAAAGTTCGGCAACCTGACAATGGGTAGCATATTAGTCACCAGCAAATGTTTTGTTTATAGCAAACGAATTTTTACTAAATACGCACTCTAAAATGGAAGCTTTTTACAAAAAATTAATTTTAACAGGACATTACACATGTTTGACGCCATTGATAAAAATGAACACATGAATAACAATAGCGGATATGAATATAGATCTTATTTTCTTCTCAAACAAACTCTAGTGAGCATCAACTCCGCCTCCGATATGTTTTGAAGAACACAGAATATGAAACGAATGGCAAGCATTTGTGCTGTTGTTTTTCTAAGTGATCTGCGCACTAGAGCAAAAGGAATGTTCCAATTAACGGGTATGTTTGAAGGAAATACAACATAGATGGCGTTATAGCATCAGTGGCGAAACATTCATAGAAAAAAAATCATCGACCACCACATCGTAAAAACATCGATGTTTCGAGACTATCGGCCATCGTAGTTCATCGCAGCCTCCTGACTCCTCTCTCCAGTCCCCGCCCGGGTCCACAGCAATCTCCCCCCATTCCCCCTCCACGCCGTGCCGCACAAATCACTCTGCAAACAAACGAACAGCGGAGACCGCAAAGCGAGATGAGAAAGAAAATAAAACTTCACCTCCCCCCTTCCTCCTCTTCACCCCCTCACATTCCCCATCGTCCGCAACAATTTTTTTTTTCGTTTTCTCCCGGTCAAATAACGAAAGTTTTTACCATGGAAGTCCCAGTTTCCGTGCTCCAGAGCTTGCAGTTATCTACTACATCTATGTACTACTGACTGAACCATCTTCAGAGCGTGTGCCAGTGGTTGTTAGGGTGCCAGCAATGAAGGACGGAGAGAATGGGAAACAGCAAAGCCAGTCGCTGCATTACGACAACGTTCGGTACCGACAGACCGGTCGTACGCAAAATAGGGTGTAAGTCGGATATTTATCATTTTTTGGGCGATTTTTCGATTAAAATACTTTCGTCGTCCGCCATCTTGTTTCAAAATGGCGACTATTCAAATAAAAAAATGGAAATGTAATTAGACGCAACAGCTAGTAGTATCAGATTAAAAATTGAGAGCGTTCTAACGTTAACCAGTTGAACAGCCCCCTCACCCCGCTGCCAAACACTTGGTCGTCAGTTGAATATTCATCTGTCGAATACGTCTAAGTCTACGACTGACTGTAACTGGAACTAGAGGAAGACGAAAAAAAGAGGTGAGTTCCGGAAGATTACTGCCGTATGTGCCCTCGGTTTCTTCTTCTTAGTTCTAGGTTGTCTAATTCCGTGCCCTCGTCCTCGCGCTTTCTGTGCATCAAACTGCGCCATCAAATGCTTCCTGCAAAACAGCCTTTAAGGCCGTTTTACACGGGGTACCTACGAAATTGCACAACTTCAAACTGCATGTTTTTCTCAATCTCATTTTCGATTTAGAGCAGGGGCTATTTTGCCATCTCGCGTTCATGCATTCGCGCATGTGTTCTTGCAATTCACGGCTTTACACGATGCAATATGAAATGCACGTTCGTACGTACATCAGACTGTGCAATTACGTGCCCCGAGTAAAACTGGTTTTAGAGGTGGTAATGCATTCAAAATATTTATGTAATGCGGAAATAGAGGATGAAAGGTAGGACCTGGATAACTGCAAAAAATAAACTTTCGCTTAGAAAAACGAAAATATATGTTTACAGCAATTAACTTCCTCATGCAGCATGCAAAAGCCACGCCAAATGATGTTCATATGACCAGAAAATGAGCGGCAACATCTCGAAAGGCCAAGCGAGGAGTGCGTTCGAGCCATGAATGAATGCGGCCTTAAAGCTGCGCGATTGTGCGCAGACGTAAGGAGTTTTCGTTTGCCTCGGGAGGACTGATGAAAGTCGAAATACAGAATAGATGGAAGATTAAAAAGTAATTGGCGTGGGAGAATCGAGTGGACCGTTATAATCTCGTGAAAATGATGACTCCCTAGCACTTTAAAAGAAAGGGAAGAGGAATTCATTAAACGACTGAAACAATTGATATGAGTGAATGGCGATGATTTGTTGGTACTTAATAATATACTTTCAAGCAGAAGATCATTGATAACAGCAGGGAATAATTCACTCCAACACAATGGTAGCACCAGTGTGAAAGTATGGAATTAAATTACTACGTGATTATTTGTTTTTACAAGTTCTTGATGTTTAAAATAACTCGAATCAAGCTTGAGTCATGAAATCAATCACATTTTCACTTTCATGCAAAAACAATGCAACCTTTACAACTGGAGACCGATTTTTAAATATAACGTATTAGGTATTCCCGGATAACAATATATTGAAAAACGTCTTTGCTTCATGGAGCACTTCGAAAGGAAAAAGAGACAACAGTACTATTGTACGTTTAATCTACAATAAAACCCACTAATAATTAAAAATAAAATATTCTAACCATGTAATTTTTATCTCAACAAGAAATAAGAGCACCTCAATCACCCATTAAAAATTTTCTCCAAACCCATGATTTTCCATAATTTCAACGCAAGGAGCACTGCAACATACAGGTTAATCTAATTAAGAAATTAAAAATGCGATAAAAATTACTCTGAACTGCAAGAGGGTAGAAACGTAAGGCCGTGTTGAGTAGAAAACTTAAAAGCAGAGCCACAAAAATGTAACGTTGTATTAAAGAAGTACAAGAAAAATTAAATTATTTCAATAGGGGAAAAAATGGATTTATTCAGCTTTCATAGGATTTTAGAGAAATTGCATAACTAGCTACAAAGAATAAAAATTTTCACCATTATCAGATGTGAGTAAAATATAAGTCTAATAATTGTAATGAGATAATTTATTTAAAACCTTAAATTTTGACGATCTTTCGTATTGGAGGCTTTTCTCCTCAATAAATCAATGTATTCAGATCGTGAGAATATGATTCATTCATTAGAGTAATCTACCGGTTAGAGGTAGGTTATGATAAAAGTCAGAGATTATCCAACGTACTCTTACACGTCTACCTCTAGTATTTCTTTATTCATCTCAACAAAAGTCCTACCTTTCTCCATCCCGTCCATAAAAACTATTCTCTTTCTTCCCCTTCCCCGCTTGCCCAATATCCTTCCCTCTATCACAGCCTTCGGCAAACCATCGCCCCTCATTACCCCTTCCAGACACCTACCCTGTCTTCCCCTAATCTCATCTATAAGTTTCCTCTCCTCGGTCACCACGTCAAGCACTTCCTCATTTGTCTTCCTTTCCGTCCAACGTACCTTTACATCCTCCTCCACACCCACATCTCGAAAGCCTTCAGCCTATGTTCGTCTTCCTTCCTCAAGGTCCACGTTTCTGCCCCATACAACGCCAAACTCAATATCAAGCTCTTCACTATCTCTTAAAATAAATGCAGACAGCAATTCGAATCACATCAAATGACGCGATGCGCATGTTAATTAGATACTACCCATTTTTTCAGGCAATATCTTATCTGTCCCATCAAAAATTGGAAATGGATTCAACCATGAGAGTCAAGGTGTTCTCTGAATCGGAGTCATCGAGCATGTCAACACAGGGCTATAGCGGAGGAAATGGGTAATGTTGACTGGAGCAGAAACTGATCTGAGACGAAATCTAAAATTAATAATAGGGATCCGTTTCGGCGTATTTCATTTTAACAATGGCCATCCATTCAGGCGAACAGTCTGAAGAAATGGAGGTCACGAGGCGGACTGAAAATATCGATTCGACCAGCCGGGGATCGCAGAAATTCGAGGAGATTTATCGTCTCGCCGCAGAATTCTACCGAACTAATCCTCGTACGATCTTCAATAAATAGAGGTGCTCTCCACGAGTCTATCCCGGCTTACTAATCCTTTAACTCACGCTTCAAGTTCACTTCTTTTCTTTTTCATAACGTGTTCAGTGATGGACACAAAAGCCGCCGTCTTAGTTAATGCCCCAGACGGCGAATCAGCGGGTTTCGGTTGATGGATTAGAGTTTAACGAGTCCCAGAATGGAAACCAGAAAAGGGAAAGGAAATTATTTTGTTCAAAGTTTCGGCGTGCCACGTGCATCTTTGTCATTCAACCGCGAGTCCGCACAGGAGCTTTTTGCGGTACAGGGGTAGGGATATTTATAAATAAATGGAATGGAAATTTACCGGAAATTTTTAAAGCATTGATGCTAGAGATATGGACAAAGGTAAAAACATAAGGTAATAAGGAATTTCAACTCTACGGCTGCATTATTCGTAGCGCTTACCGTCAAAAGAATCTGATATAGTTAAAACATGAATCTATGCATGGACATTAAATACAATGCTAACGGATTTATTCTTTTTCTGGTCCACCAAACATGGAAATTTGACAGTATTTCTATCTCCTAATGTAAATTTGACTGCCTTTTGCCTTTAAAAAAAATTAAAAGATAGGAGAGAAATAGTAAAATTGTTCTTTTAAGAAATAGTTGCCAAGTAGTGCAATGCCAAAGTACCACACGGCACTCGGCGCGAAATCGGGGGGTCCGGGTTCGAATCCCAGTCCAGGCGAATGATTTTTTCACTGTGAATTTCACACAATTGTCTGGCCACTAGCAGGTGACTCCGTTAAAGTTACTACGCGGCCAGATCCGCAGTTCTTTGAATTTTGAGAACACATCTTTCATTCATTAGATTAAACCGTGAACAAAATAACGCTAATTGATTCCTCACGCTTTTCTAACTTAACACTTTGAAAGGATTGGAAAAAGAACTGGCATAAGTTGATATGACACTTTTGCAGCAGACAATAAATACACAACATATAAATGCAAGAAAAAGTGACAGTGAAGACCGACGTTACAAACAAATGCCAGAGTGGAATTAATGCCGAACTATCCCGAGTCAGGGCTAGCTTGACGGCGAGAAGGAAGTAAAAGCGAAGATGTGTACCTGCACAGAAGAGCCGAATCCACAAAAAAACAAGCCAGTCCAGGCTGAAGGGAAAGTTTCGCTCTCGCGAATGTTACGAGTGACCGCCACCGCTTGAACCGCGCTCGGGATCGTGACCTGGAGTCCGACCCCAAAACTTTTCCAGAAGGTAGAAACGGAGAAATGACTCAAAGAGGGATAGAGAGAAGCCAGATGGACGAGGTGTGCAGGAAAACTTTTGAGATGGTCACTGCATACTATTATATCCAACCTTTTACTAATTACAGTCGGTGTTCAATAGATTTTCTACTTTTAAAATTCATCTTATAGCGTTCCTCAAACTACACCTCTCTGTTGTGAATTCAATTTTTCTCTTCCCTTACCACATTAAAGTCTCGTTTCACTTCCTTTTCAATGCTTTATTAGCATTTTATTATCAATGACTGTCTCCAAGTTCTTTTCACCTGTAACAACTTGTTTTCCCCCTTCCTACCTAACTATGATGAAAAAATTGATCATCTCAAAGACAAAAGGATAGTCTTATCCTTTGAAAACAGAGCGCTTAAAAAGAGATAATGGTATCATTTAGAGTAGTTGCATATATATTATGTTTATACTTAACATCATTGGGAAGAGATGCAGCTAAATAATTGTTTAATATAGTTATTCATTAGGTAATTTGGAAATATAACATCTTATTGTAAAAAAGGCGGGAAGCAGAAACATTTATTACAGGAAAATAATCTTTTATATTCCGGGCATTTAGTACTATATCATGGCATTATTTTGATGTCTCAAAACGACCAGTACTATCTTGTTATGAAACTCTTGAAATCGTTGAAATAATTTAGAAACTGGTTTGTACAAATGGCATTGCATATAATTGTTTATACCAAAGATGATACGTAGTAAGAAATTCAAGGTATTTATTGTTATTGTTTCAAATCGAGTAAAAGACTTTCATTAAATCTATCACATGGAACATCACTTTACATTCTATCACATCATTAAGTATCTTATCCAAAGCATTAGCATGATTGAATCTTTAATTATATCTAAAAATAGGGCATGGCGCTAATTTGACTAAAAATCTTATATTCTCTTCACTATCATACTTAGAACGTTCGATTTTTTCACTAATAAATATTTTAAAAATTAGGGACCAGTAAATGATGAAATAATAATGGCTTAATTTGAAAAACAAAATTTATTGAAAAAACTAGATTGCGCTTGGTAAGAAAGAAAACTTTGCAAGTTCAATTTGTACAGTAAGATAAGTTCAGATAGTGAACTAGGAGCCAGGGAATGACGTGTACCTACGTGCGCTACAATACGAAGAGTCTTACAGCGTGAATACGCACAAAATGATTAATTAACAAGAGATGAGCATGATAGAGTGAAGTTAGGATATTTAGCGATGGTGTGGAATTAATAGAGAGCAAAATAGAAGAGCAGGTTGATGGATGGACGATAGATGGCGGAAAGAGAAAAAAAGTAGCACGGATTAGGAGAAAGAAAGAACAACTGATTGGATAAGTTCATGAAGTCTCGAGGCCTGCTCTGAATGATTCATTGCACGCATTCATTTTATCCCGAGGTGGGAAACGTCTTGCGTTGTTGCGAGAGGCGTTCTTCATGCACACGACTCTGCGAGAAAAAATTCCCCCAAGTTTCGTAAAAGAAAACATTTCTCGCTCCCGCGACGCCCGAGGATTCCGTTGAAATATGGGTAGTAAAAAGTTCCAATCAACTTCCGGGGTGATTCCTTTAAAAGGTTTTTTTATTGTCATTGTTCCCGGGCAGTCCATCAAGGGTTACGCGAGAAGTGCGTTGGAAGACCGAAGGCAACAGGAGAAACAGCGAGGTATTTATCAAAACAAATAGTGCCATAATTTCTATTTTATCAGTAACATGAAAGTGCTTCAAAACTTTCATGAAAAAACAACACCACATCACAGACATTATCATTATTATTAAGATAATATAACGGTTAAGGTAGGTTTACAGGTAAGTGAGATAAATTCTCGACATTTCTACATGAGCCAACACAATTTCCTTCTTCATCTGAGAATGCGTCCTACCTCTCTCTTTATTCCGTCCAGAGATCCTATTATCTCTCTTTCCCTTCCCCACTCGTCCCTCCTCACTAACACATCCCCTCTATCACGGCCTGAAGGAACCCTTGCTTCGTTGAATAGTTTGCTAAATGTAGCCACTTTTCACATAATTATTATTAGAGACGAACTGCCGATTAAGGTAGGCTTAGATGGAAGAGATCAAATATCTTCTAGAATTTCCAGCCCCCGAACTCCTAAAACAGATTTCATTCTTCAGCTCTACATACATCCTATCTCTCTGTTCATAAATCCCTTTCATAAAGCCATTTCATCTCCATTCTCACGTACCCATAACATACTCCCCTCTATCACGGCCTTTAGCATCCCTTCGCCCCTCATTACCTCTTCCAACCAACTACTCGGCCTCCTCCTAATCTCCACCAGAAGTGTTTTTTTAAATAATTACAATGATATACCATAAAGTTACTCTAGAACAAGTTAATTTTGTCCCCTAAAAGTACTCCCCACCCACCATATCAAGCACTTCCTCGTTCGTCTTCCTTTTTGTCCACCGCCAGCCTTTTTTTTAATATCCTTATCCGAGGTCCCTGTCATTACCACAAACATTCAGCACCACAAAAATCACAAATAATTTCATATAACAATGTTTCCTGCGGTATATAATAAAGGATAGGCAGCTAACATGGCCATTTTAGAGCGGAATATAAAATTTGTTACCGAGAAGGACTATTTTGTCTCCGCTACTGGCTAAGCCATACCGCGGTGACTAAGCTCCATGAGTTTTGCAAATGATTTCAGAAATTAATGTTTTCTATGGCGAGAACTTACGTTTTGCTTGACAAAATACCCATTTCTGAGCAAAGTATAAAACTTGGCATTGGGTAGGAATTCACCAAAAATGCTTAAACTGTCCGGCGCGGACGTGAGAAGCTGACGTCATATTCTAGGTTCCTACGTACCAAGCACCACTGGAGCACACCAGATATGTTCGAAGAGGAGATGTAAATTTGCCATCGTGATCCCTTTCCGAAGGTCACAGAATTATCTCAATTATTCGAGGGCTATTTACACGACACATGAAGTCGCGCAGTTAAGACGCGTCAACAAATGTGGGGTCAAATGCACAGATATAAAACATGGGCTGTGTTATGGTCATTCGTTAGTGCATTCGTGCCAGTTGTGATGTTAACACGATGTTATTTGAAGGAACACCTGCTCACTCATCCACAAACGCAAGTACCACAAGCAAACAGGTCTCCGCAATACTTTCTCACTAGGCCGCTACAAAGGAGTGAGCAAAGACCGATGTTCTTGTATTCACCGGGGTATATTTTACCCCTGATATTCCATTATACCACTACTTTCGCACAAAATTACCAAAAATGTAAAGCGGAAATGTGTAATCAACGTACAGTTCAAGTGCTAGTGATTTAACATTCTGAAACATCAAAGAAAACAGAAACTCAAGTATTCTGAAACGCTATGGTTTTTACAAAGTTTTCAGCTTTAAACAATAATGCTACAAGGCTGTCAACTCATGCTAATCAAGTAAAAACAAATAATTGTACAAAAACGCAGGTGTATTGTCCAGTACTTCCACGAAGAGCCTTTGGTGCCTTTCTACCAAGCAGCTTAGCATGAATTCAACTGCAATAGTACGAATGCTAAGAACTTCTGCCATTGTATAAAACCTTGTGCGTCAAAATTTCTTTAAAAAGGTTAGGAAAAGGCTAAATTTAGTATAGCTGTGGTTGAGATTAGGATTCTGGAGAGTCATTGCAGTTACGGCCAAAATCATGGGTCGGCAAATTGACTAAAGAATATAATTGCCATCTGTCAGCAATCTCGAATTTCAAATGAGTCCACAGTTTGTGTTGCAAAACACGAGCTCCCACACATCCGATAAACTACGTAAGAATAAAATATAGATGCACATAACACATGGCACTCTAAATTTTAAGGCCTGTATATGGTCACGTCAAATCACGACAGATCGCCACTGCACGTATTTCACGCACAGATGGTAACCACCTAACAACATATAGAGACCACGTCAGTTTAACTCCAAGGCAAAGAAAATTTTTACAATTTAAAAGGGGAAAAAAGAGCAATATTCGCGGCTTAGAGCTTTAAAAAAATATATGCACCACCTGAAAACTCACGATAACAAACCTGGAATAGCCCTTTTGTCTCTCGTTTCTCTCGATGTAAGAATTCATGATAAATTACGAAGACGGCTAGGTCAATAGACGCTCTTCAAAACCGACGTCCTGATCATTTCTACGACACAGGTCGGCAAATCGCTAATCGCCACCTACCGGTAGCTCGCGGAGATATTTTCGGTGGCTCGCGAACGATGGTGGATGCATCAAGGATGGTTCATTCTACCTTTGGTAGCTCGCCACATCTTTTAAAATTTGGAGAGTAGTTTTTTTAGACAGAGGAGTTTCCTGACCCTTATTCTACGACGTCAATTCATAATCTAGTAAAAAGGTTGATCCTATGTAAGTCGAAAAAGGAAATCTCCATTGAATTAATTCCATGCGTACAATTAACCATTAGGCATGAGATTAGATATGTAGATCTAAGATGCATGAATAAGATATTCACACAAAATTTAGAATATGTATGACGAACTACGTTCGTATCGAAGGCCAGCGAACATACTTCGATAGTACTTCGATAGTCATTCATTAATCATCATCTCTAACCTTTCCAAACAAAACTAGGTCACGCGAATCGATCACATTTAGTCTCTCAGTAGCTCCGCATGCTCACCACCAACCCTTATGTCACCAAAAATCCTCGGCATTACAAATAAAATGTCTTCTTTTGTTCTCTGGAAACTCGAAAGATTACTGGCATAGAAGAATATATTGAAATATGGAATTCAATAAGCAAATATAACAGGTGAAAAAAACAGGAAGTCTGTAAAAAGAGGCAATGCGTAAGAGGTTCAATTATCAGCAATGAAACTATGTCTTCAATTGATTGTTCATCTGTGTGAATAGCCATTCAATTAGCAGTGAAATCAAATTATCCGTTAATTTCTGTCTCAAAAGGCTGAGTATACAAGTGCTGCTACCAAATATGGTGACGAAACACAGGTTTCACAACAAACCCAGGAGCCCAACTGTCATAAAATGAAATAAATGCTGTTAGATACTATACAATTGAATCTTCCCTGTCACATGAATTCTCAAAATTAGCTTGAAAGAAGAGTGACAAAATATTTGTTTTAAAATGTAATTTAAATGTGTGGACTTGATGTGGACTCACATTGACATGGTGAATTCACTGAATAAAATGACCATCCTAAACACAATTAAATTGTCTGCGCCTAGGAATTTAATTAAATCTCATTATAAATACCAAATTCCGGAATTGTTTTTAATGAAGAACACTGAAAGAGAGATAAACAAATGCTTGAGTAATCACGAGATAGGAGTGTGGAGCGTTTCAATTAGAATAACTAGATTGCAAAAGGGAGTCATAATTAAATCGTTTCAAATAAGAATGCTCATTACATTCAAAAGAAATTAATTTAACAAGTCGGTTGCAAAATCCATTTACGGGAGAGGAAACCCACATAAAGGTAACAAAATGAAATTTATAATTTATGATAAAATAGGGGAAATATTCGGTGCGAATGATAAGAGTTCACAAATTCATTACTCCCTGCATAAAAAAATATGATTTAATGTCCTCTTTGATACCTTTTGTTTCAAAACTACCCTGAGACGAACACAGATAAAAGTTTTCAATGCCGAGTAGACACAGGATTTTGATTATAGAATTAGATTTTTTCCATAAAACACTGAAAAATACGGCAAAGTCAACCAAAAATCAGCTTTGCTACGGCAATCACGGATTATGTTTTACCGTCCGAGTGATACGACACAGCATGAATGTTTTTTTTTCGATTCAAAACAAATATTGTTCTCAAACACCGAAATCATTTAGTGTTCCACCAATTCATTGCTAGGTCTTCTTGCTCCACACATATTACTCTCATAGTATGTTGACCCACAGTAAGTTTCTTACACCTTCTGTCCACAATTACGCCGTCCTCCATTCCTATTTGCTTCCTTCTTCTTCTGAGCATAAGTATATAATTCATGCATTTCAGAAATAGAATACTCTTTATACAATGGGCGAAGGGAGATCAAGTGTTTCCTTAGCCGAAGAGAAATGCAGCTAGAAGATATTTGAGGATGTGAAGGCAGCGTGGAAGAGGTCCCTCGAAACCTATCAAAGATCGATAGCATACCAATTGTAATGATGACCGAAAGAGAGGCAATAACATCCAAAACCAAACCCTCAGCCTCACCATCTCGACTCGGACGTTTATATGAGGGCATGGGCAGTCTTTAAATCGGTAGTATCCTCAAACGTACAATGCGGATTCTTTTCTAAGGGACCGTTTATGCTTCCTATTTCTTCGACGACGAAATGGACTGGAGGGGGGGATTCACATATGATGAGGCCTCAGGAACCAATAGGAGGATAGAACGCTCGAAAAACGGAGGACTTGAATGGGTGTGTGTGTGTATATATATATATATATAATAAGACTTACAGGAGGTAGGAGAAAGGGATATAGATAAAAAGGATTTGTTCTTAAGGAACGTTTCGGAACGGTTGGTCCTTCTTCAGCTTTAGAAGTCTTCTAAAGCTGAGGAAGGACCGAAACGTTCCGTAAGAACAATTCCTTTTTATGTATTTCTCTTTCTCCTACCTCCTGTAAGTCTTATTTTATATATTTTTGGCCAATTGGCGAAAATTTCACAACGAATATATATATATATATATATATATATATATATATATATATATATATATATATATATATATAAAAGGAGATGAAGAGAGTGGGGTGAGTCTGCGAAAAGATTCGGAATGGAAAGAAGAAAAGAAATTGGGGGGCGTTATATAGAGAGCTTGTCGTCGGATAATGAAAAAAGATGTGGATGCTGGACGATAGGGAGGGGCATTCCTAACTTAAAAGGAATTGGTCAAATGGACCAGTAGGAAGAAGAGGGGAGGATATTGGATCTGAGATAGGGAAGGGTCGAATAGGGAAGGAGAAGGTTGTCCGGGTGGACGGGGGAGAAAGGAATATAAAGGTCAAGAAGGGGAAACGGAGAAACTCACAAGGAATAGGGTGTAGGGATGAGATAATGCGAAAATGCGAGCACTGAGGGGTCCAGAACGAAATCCGAAAAGGGAAGATCGGAATAAATTTCGGATAAAAAAGTAGACGGGAATGATTCAGCAATTATTGGAATTGTGAGCATTTTTCAAACCGAGCATTTTTTCGAGTAAGCGCAAGATTTATCGCGAAATCAGTGAGAAAAATTTGGGACGAGGATAAATCTCAAGATAATTAAAGATAAGGATATTCCAGGGACGAGAAGGATGAGTTCAGCATAAAAGTTGAAAGGAACAATACATTTCAAGGGGAGCCGTTTCCCGATTATGGTAGTATTCTGGACGAAACTGTCATATGAGAACTGGAGAGAACTTACAAGATGAACAACTATTAGGATTGCGTCGAAAATATAATTTTTTCGTAACATTTGTTTACGCAAGCACTCACCCTATCAAAAACACGTTCTTGAGTGTGAGAAAAATCAACAGGAGCACAAATAACCAACATGTTTCCAGGCAAAAAAAATACTAATTAAATTAATACCATCACGAAAAAATTGGCTTGCATTTTTTTCCTTGCTTTAGGTTGGGTGGATTAAACCGAAAAATGAGTTGGCTTCCCCGACTACAGCGGCCATTGTTATATTCTTCGAGATTAAAAGGTTTTCAGAGTTTACCTGGCTCCACTTCACTTTTGAGAAGGCAGAAGGCTTAAGCTCAGTACCTGCATCCCTCGTTTCACTGTCACTGTGTTAAACTTTGGACTCCTCAAGGCCTCTGCATGCAAGTTGACAGAAACTTCCACGCAGGGCCTTCGCCCAAATATTTTTCTCATAGTCCCTTCCTTTCCAGCCTCGATATAATAATTTATTTCCCTCAAACAATCACGACTACAAAAAAGGGAATAGGACACGTTAAAATGAAATTTATTCCTCATCATGAAACAAAGTTTCTCCTTGGGCATGATTGCCGGTAACTTTATTATTAGTTTTTATTACACTTAACGTTCATTAAATTATATGAAAAATAGTACGCACCAATTGAGTTCTCCATAGCATAATAGGTGTACATAAAGCACATCAACGATATATACTAAACGTATTTTAAATATTTACATCTATTTGTTAACTGGGAAGTCTTTACTTATAAAGAAACATTTTTCACATGAATGTGTGTCATATGTATTAGTGTTGTAGAGACAATAATGGTTCATTAAGCCTTAAAAACTTATTTTTAAACCAATTCATTATTCAATGTTAATGTCCGTATGGGTTCCTCCCTTCTTGGCTATGTTACGAAATTATAAATGATGTAGAATACTTACATGCTCAGGAGAAGCGTCTCTCCTAAAATATGAATGGTGGATACACCTACTTAAGCAGAAAACCCAACACTGAAGATTTGTTGTTTTTTACCTGGAAGAGAAGAAAAATATGTTAGAAATAGCAATTAAGATTAATGTCGTCTAAATTAATTTTTTTTTAAAACGATAACATTATTGTATGCATTTCTACATTCCCATTAGCACTGTAGGACATTAACAAGAGGACGAAACTGTCGTTATTACATGAGACAACGCGGTGGAACACCGGAAGCCATTCAACACTTCACTATTTCAATGCAACAAAACTAAATGAAGCACCATTCATCGAAGTTAAAGACCATTAAACATACCCTCGCTTAAAACTGATGATCTCAGGCCTGACATCGTGGAAATTATGGATATTCATGATGAGAAAGCCTCCTAGCTCCTCCTCCTCCCACCTCCTTGCGCCATGCTTAGTCCAAAAAGTGCCGCGATCGAGCCGAATGTAGGTGACGTTGCCCCTACCCTAATTGCTTGCCCCCTCCCCCCCCCCATCATGCCCTTCAAACGGTCAACCCCGACAGTAGCGAGTCCCTTTCCCCGTGTCTCCGTCACCCCCTCCCTCCCCCGCCCGTTCCCCCCACTTCTCCTCCCCCATCCCTTAGCCTTGTCTTAAACCCCACCAAACCCTAACATACGACCTCGCCCACCCCCCTCCTTCTCTCCGTTTAGCAAAGACATCTTCACCCCCCCTCCCTCCTCCTCCTCCGTGGGGTGTGACGAGTGAGATGTACACGGACTAGTGTTTTTCGTGGTGGTTAATTTTTAGCAGGGCACGTCAATGACAGTGCTTTTTCAAAAGTTTATAGTATACTATTTTTAGTCACCATTATGATGGGCACTAAGTACTTCTTGCATGCAAGTGATGAGTTTCGTGTGTATTGTGTTTTATTGTTTGTGTGGATAAATATTTAGCAGGACACTGCAATGACAGTGACTTAATATATATGTTTTTCAATTTTCAATCTTTTCACCATTCTTACAATGGACAGGAGATACATATTGTGTGTAAGTGACGAGCGTGGTAAATGTAGTGAAAAGTAGTTTATATTAAAATTAGGCCATTTAAACTCTAGATAATTTTGTTGGTTAGGGAGAGGAATTAGTTTTACTTGTTTGTGTGATTTTTAGTATGACACTGTAAGGACGGTGATTTAACATGTGTGTTTTTCAATCTTTCATATTGTCATCATTCTCCTGATGGACAGGAGGTACATATTGTGTGCAAGTGATGAGTGTGGTTTATTTAGTTAACAATAGTTTATATTACCATTAGGCCATAAATTCTAGATAATTTTGTTGGTTAGGGAGAAGAATTAGTTTTTACTTGTTTTTGTTTTAAGTTTCAGTCGGACACTGTAATGACGGTGATTTTTTTTAAAATGTGTGTGTATTATATATTTTCTGTTAGAGGTAATTAGACCTTTCCTCTTTAAGAGGGTGGTCACGGCGGTTTTTAAAACGCTAGGTCCCCAAATCCTCCTACACCATGCACTTCTTCTCACACCCTCCACCCCCCTTTGCAACTGCCCCTCACAACCCTAAAAAACATAACCTCTAAACACTCCACCCCTCCCCTTCCCCCCAACCATCGGAGTCGCCTAGCAGTCTTCCGAGAAACCCATAGCCTCTGTGGTACTCATTTTTAAACTTAACGGAAATCCTCTCCCCTCCCCATTCCCCACCCACCCCCTCTCCTTTCCTCAGCATAAGCCCAGGCTATATATTCCCACCCAACCTGCCGCTAAATGCACATGAGTATGCCAGTGTGGTGAAACACGCGTCGTGCCAGCGTAATAAAGTTTTGTGGAAATAACAAAGGTGGTTTTCTCATCATGGATACCCTCCCTTGTTCTTAGAGATAAAGAAACCAGACCAAACGACTCGAAATCCTTCCATATGATATTATAAAGTAGAAGAAAAATATAACCCATCAACTTCTCCATTTTTTCTACCAGGTACTAAAAACCTATTTTTAAAGAGCATCCCTCTTGAGTACTTACAAGCACCACGCGAAAGAAAATTTCGTTTCTTATCCCACTCTCGGGCTACTTTTCCAGTGCCTACTTGCATGTACCTGCTCCCTTCCATCGAACAAAACGCATTCATCCTTCCCTCGCTTGCTTTTCCACGTGGATACAGGTTGAAAATGTCAATAAGATATCTCTCTTATGTACTCCAATTCACAGATAATCTCGTTCAGCTTCGGTGGATCAACGATGCCAATCCTTTCTCAGGCGAAGCTCTCAAACGACGGATAAATATTTATTCGCGAAGGAATGGGAGAGCAAATGCGCAACTTTTTGGTTCCCGAAGTGAAGTTTCCGACGTCAAGCGTCTAGTATTTCGATAGATATGCAACTGCTTCTGCTCCCTCGCTCGAGCACGTCTTCAGTCTAAGGCGGAGATGATACGGAGTGTCACTCCTCAGGTTTGATATTCAAGGAATGACTGAATAATGTTTCGTGTCTTCCAGTGCCTCCATCCATTAGCTCTGCATTCTCAAACGAGATTCTTGCACAATTCTCGTTAGTTCCCACGCTATCTCTGAACAAATGTCAAACATTTTTCATTTAAATTTCATTACGGATACCTCCATTCTTATTTACGCAATACATTTACCTAATCTTGTCGCTCTAAAATATGAACACTCGCCATTTCAACATCTCTATGTATATTAAGGAATTGCCTTCGGAGGGACTCTCACACACTATCGCAATATTTAGCAACAAATAAAACACCATCACAGCGATTCTTCATGCGAATTGGAACACTTTTAAACGCTGTAGAACACTTATTTCAAGAAAAAAAACAGGCGAAGAGACAACAAATTGCTAGAAAAGGTAGTTCCAGCGAAAAGGTAATGCATAAAAGGAACGATTTATGTATTTCGTATAAGTTAAAAATAAAGAAGAACCAGGAGAAATATTGATGAGAAATTGTAAGTAAATATTCGGTGTGAAAAGGAACTGAATTGGTGATGTAAGCAAAGGTTAAGTGGGAACTTAGGACAGTAGTTTCATTTTCGTTAATGCAATGATTATAACGTTTAGGAGAAAAATGTACATCAGACAACCCCATTTTCCCAAGAATCCTTGACTAACATTGTGAGATTCTTAGATTCCTATGCAATTTCATCCAGTAACCCCTTTTTGCGGGGATTTACTATCTTATTTTTAAGACATTTAGATATTTTCCCCAAATGCAAAAGAATTTGTCTATAATTCAAAACTCATACCTCACCATTTTTTTAATCCACATAAATTCAATTTGATTTTTGGATTCAGCCCTAAGTAAGAAATAAACCTTGTCAAATAAACCCACTCTCCAACTCCTTGCCCAATCTTGCGTTCAGCAGCACTAATTTTAAGCTAGCGGCGACATATGATTTCATACCCTTACTTATCGGCGGCAATCTTCTTTCGTATGATTACGTTATTAATTCTAGAAGAATTTCGGGACCATTGCTTTGGACCGTAACCGAGATATGAACAAGTGTAACGTACATACCTTTCAAATGGGAAAAAATGAGAAAGGTAGCCAATTTCAACACACTCCTCTCGAAGTCCCTCAATTATAAATAGCAAGTCGAAGAAGCTTGCAGAGTTTCGACCTCAAGGACGGCAGATGCTTTTTCGAAAAAAAGACGAAAAAATCACCTTTGCCATTTCAAGCAGAGCAAGGGAAAGCATTAATTTCATGGCAGATTACCCACCCAAGGGCGTCGCCGTAGCTTGAACACCCATTCCCCCTTGAAACACCTCGGCGGGCGAGAAGCGGGTATTCCTGGGAACGATCATGTGCACTCACGTATGTACACACATATGTACAGGTATGCGCATGCATACGCCTATATGTTACCTACTCCCGCGCCCACTATACAGATGGGTCGAGATGAAGTGAGAGAGCCAGTCCCCTTCCTCCATGCCATCACGGCCGGATCGAGTGGGCGTGGACTTAAGAGACGATGAAAAGTTGCATCAAACGGAGCGAGAGGATTTCCTTTCCCCCTTTTGGGTGGTTTATCGAGGGGAGTGTTGGAGAAAATCAAAGAGTGAAAGAAGGAAGCGTTAACTGAGGCCCGTGTCCCATCTCAAATACCGCCAGATATATTCTTCTTAGACTGACGTGGACCACTCAACATTCATCAGATTTTCTTCAATATAACGTCACGAGAAACATATTTCGTATGAATAATCACCGTAGGCATTCAACGACTCATGTGAAATAAGCCCTTGAGTCGCTCAAGTAATGTACAAATTGCCTAAGAAACACTCGCTAATACTACCTATTTATCCGGAATTAACTTTTTACAGTGCGAACGCAATGTATGCACTAAATTGTTCTCCCAGTGACAGTATTATACCAAAACGAGCGCAGCGAAACCAGGGTATGTCAGGATAAGCGCGAAATTAGGCTAAACGCAGGGGAAATGGGGTAGGTGCCCATGAAGTGGAACCATAGTCTACGTTTAGTGCGTCTCAATACTTATGCGAGCGTTTCTTTTGTTCTTCCGATGAAACGATTCCATGAAGACTAGACAATTTGTTTTAAATTGCAAAAAAGTGTAAGTCCTAACTTTTTTAATACCGTCCATAAAACCTATTCTCTTTCTTCCCATCCCCACTTACTCAACATCTTTCCCTCTATCACGGCCTTCAGCAAACCATCGCCCCTCATTACCTCTTCCACCCAACTACCCTGCCTTCCCCTAATCTCATCCACAAGTTTCCTCCCATCACCCACCATGTCAAACACTTCCTCCTTTGTCTTCCTTTCTGTCCAACGCACCTTCTCCTTCCTCCTCCACACCCACATCTCGAACACCTTCAGCCTATTTTCGTCTTCCTTTCTCAAGGTCCACGTTTCTGCCCCACACAACGGCACACTGTATCAAGCTCTTCACCAGCCTCTTTTTTACATCCTTACTTAAGGTCCCCGTCATCAGCTCCCTTCTATTATTGAACGCTTCCTTCGCTAGCGCTCTTCTCCTCCTGATGTCTTTGCTACAATGCCCTTTTCCCACTAGCGTAGTACCAAAGTAATGACATTGCTCTTCTTGCTACAGTTTTTGCCCTCCTACTTTTACAACCAGCCTCGCATTCTTTGTCTAAGGAAACCTCATTATTTTCTTATGATTTATCTTGATTCCCGCACTGAGTTTCTACTGCAAAATAAACAATAATATAAGAAAATAACTATTCTGTCTATTGATATTACAAACATTGAAATGAAAGCAGATGAAGAGGAATAAGGACGAGGACGATCTGACCCCCGAGAGAGAAGAAAGAAATAGTCTTCTGTGGAGACTTCGCTCATTGCCATATCATTTAACTCTAATCTTAATCTCTTGCCCTCCATCGCTTCCATAACCTCCCCAAGAACGAATACGCGAGCCACTTACGCGAGTAACGACCACGATAAAAACTCAGAGACGCATCACAACTAAAAGAGTCGTGTTATCGCCAGAGTAACGGGATTTTTTCCCTTAGATTGACATCTCATGAATGGAGGTCCATAATGTTTGAGGTTGAGTGACCAAGTAATACGGACGCAGTAAACGAGGAAAAAAAACCGCCATTAAATTCGCTCGTTCGCTTTGTCGTTGTTCTGATGTCCCAGGACGTGATGATCGAAAGAGTAGTTAGGGAGGCGAAATAGGATTGTTAATAATCACTCGTTTAAAAATAAAATTGCAACGCCGACAGTTATACTTTCGGACGAGAAGTATGTGTTCCTTTCCCTTTATAGTACACTTGACAGTGTATGATAGATAGTCTCTAGGACAGTGAGTGCGTAGAGTAGCGAATTGTAAATTATTGTATCACATCTGTTATAAACGATACAACTGGATACTGTATAAGGATAACTCGTAGAGTTACGAAAAAACACTGTTGTGGTACTTACCAAGAATGAGAGCTTGTTGCCTCGAGATTTTATGAACGACACCCTAGAAAGTGGACCGATATGTCACCAAGCCATTCGCACAAAACAAAATACCTAAAGTAGCGTTCAATTGGTCATAAGTATGTACCTACACCATTCGAGGGAAAGGATTTAAATGTAATTCATACTACGATTAGGCCAAGCCTTATTCCTAATAATTTATTTTTTTAATTCCTGCTTCTATTTTTGGACGTTGATGACGTAAACTCCATGCTCAGCACTGAAGAGTCCACAACGAGCTCCTCATTTTTCTATGTAATTCTCTTACAACCTCACAATGGAATAAGATTATTTTGAAGCGTTAAGACCTATCTTTAAATGAAACTCTTGTTCATAAATCACCAGCATAGGTCGCTGCTGTCCCACAGGGCATACGCTATAGTTAGCAGTGCTCTTCAATGACACCAATCGATTGGAAACGCAGTGAAAAAGGGACATCTAAAAGATGTGAAGTGTGTCGAAAGTACCCGTGGTGATTGCGACGCTGATTTCTGCATTAGTGACGAGCGATGATTAGAGAGCAGTAAAGCAAGTTTCACACGAAAGAGTGGGTACAAATCGGGGATGAAATGTTTTCTCTTAACGCACTGCTCTGAAACTCTAATATTTAGCCTAATTATACAGCAAAACATGGAGGCCAAATAGCATCATTTACCGATCGCCTCTCATGATGACCACTCGCAATGAACTGTTTATGTCCCTCACAGCGCTCCCTCCCTTGCGATCTCTTAGCACTTCCAACGGTAGTCACCCTTGCCCTTTCCCCGAATCTTAATATCCTTCAATCAACGCATATCAACATCCAGATCCCCATTTTACTCATTTAAGCATTGCGGAGTCACGCATCTATTTTTGACAAATAAAAGGACCTAAGTTGTCGGTCACCTTCACTTACAATAGAGCTCCTTCAAATAATGGAGCCAAACAACGTTCACCAATGGTGTTCCAACGAGTGATGGGCATACGCAATATCTTGAGTTTTTGTCAATAGATGGTAGAACCAGAAATCATTATGCTGGAATTCAAAGCCGTAAATTTAAATATAATTTTACATGCTCAATTCAAGGTAGTTTAAAAAGTATGAAACATACTGCATGCCATAAAAAATATTAGAAATTTAAAAACATTTTTACGCCGAAAAAAACAGTGCTACATCACTAAGCACAATGGAATACATATGTTAGTTTACATTTCATCTACATCTACATACTACCCCGCAAGCCGCCTCAATAGGCGTGTGGCGGGGGGTGTTAGGGCACCAGCCGTTTACATATAAAAAGGAAACGCTCTAATGAAATTACGCCGAGCATTTATTAAAGTCCCTTATTGTTCGAGGGAAAAACGAATTCCCATACCTATCCGTTCGGCAAAATATCTCTCTTAATTTATCGTTTCTGTCGGACCTGGAAAGATAGTGCGGTTCTAATATGATGTTCTCCGTGTCGCTCTTAAAGATATCTATTCTTAATTGCTCAAGTAATCTAAGCCTAGCGCGCAGCCTCCGAGTTTCTAGCGGCTCCCAGCCTAAAATTTTGCAAATACGAAGCCAAAATGTTTACCACAAAGTATCGCGGCAATCAAAACTAAAATGTATCCGAGATTTATTTCAGTGCACGTCAAAATATCTCCTTTCTAACTGTTCTACAGCAGATTTGGGCCCGGTTATATTACGTCCGGATGACGCTGACCGTAAGAAGAGGCAGCCTTTACCTATGTGTTAACTAAGAGTTTGGGTTTCATATACTACATCAGACTATCGGTTATTTAACTCAAGCCTTACCGATGATGGAACGTAATAACATCGGTTTTCATAGCAAGATAACATATAACCAGAGGATATAAAATCGTGCCCTAGTGTTTACGAATTATCGCCAGCATTTCTTTTTCAACATGAAATTAGCATAGCAAAAAACAGTACACAACCGTACTGTGCCCACGCATCTCAAAAACGTCAAAAGGGGGAATCCGATCAGCAACAAATATTTCGAAATCGTCTCCCCACTCCCCTCGTCCTCATCTCAAGTGCGCATCACGCCGTTCTCACGCTTCTGGTGGCGAGAGAGAAATCAGCGGGAGTGACGGCGGCGTTTTCATATCGTAATTGTCGTGCGATCGAGGAGCAAGCGAGAATGTTGGGGAGAGAGAACGGGGTTGTGGGGTACACGGAGAGGCGCTGACATGCACACAAGACGCCGTTTGGGTAGACGAGTTCGATGCCAAGGACACGGCGAGGATCATGACGTTGCCCGGGGCGACTCCGAAGGGCGAGCTACGGAGAGATTTGCGCGGTTGATACCTACAACCTACATCTGCATATTACCCTGGGAGCCACCGCCGAGGCGTGTGGCATAGGGTGTCAGGACACCAACCATGTAAAAGGGGAAAGGAAGGGGGAGAGGACAAAGGTGTATTGCCGCGAGAATTTCTCCCCAGCTCACAATGTCCGCAAATTTGTGAGAGCGAGTAATTACAGTATACAGTAATATCTTAATTTGGATGTTTTCGCAAATGACCATATATGTTTGCCCTCTAAATGGCATATCTCCCGTGAATTCTTCATACACACCTTCCGCCTTTCATCTCAACAAGACCTATTTTTTTTTCTCTTCCGCATTCACGCATTCTCCTATTTTTCTTTCTCTTCTGCATTCACGCATTCTCCTGTTTTTCGATTCCCTGAAGCATGTTTTCAAACTCTCCAATGCACCCTTTCAGTGACAGTATAATCCGGTCAAATTTTAATGGGCTTAATTACTTTGAGCGTAAACATTATAACTAAATTTGAAACTGCACTGTATTTATTTAAACCGAGGCGTTTCAACGCTCATGCCTCAACATCAGGCACATTTACGGGAAACTCTGTCGTTTACAGATCAAAATCACTGTCCTAATCTTGCCAAATGTTGATAAAACACATTTTTTATTGAACGAGTTTTTAACTCTCAACGACTCTACAGCCTTAACGACAGCCTTCTGCTCCTAACTCAATGCATTTCTTCCCTTTCTGAAGCGCCGTGTGGAGCAGAACAGACTTAAATCACGTGGTAACGTTGGAATAGTTGTTTGAGGGAGAAGAGATGGCAGTAGAAAGTATAAAAGAAGGGGAGAAGACAAGGAAAGAGAGTGAGACTACATTCTTATAGAGAAAGACAGCGGCGGACCGATAATACAGAGATACCGCGAAAGGACTCGGAGTCATTGCTGTGATAGCACGCGGGTATGCAATGGTATGCCCTCTAGCCACCAGTCTTAATCGCCAGGTAAAATAATTCAGAAATTTTTCTCCCGTTTTCACTTTTCAACGCTTATGCCGAGGAAATGGTACGAGAGCCAGAGGGAACAGATTAAAAATCTTATTACTATAGTTTTACAAATTCCGTGATTAGATGTGGGAAGAAAAGTAGGAGGACAACTGATTAAATCGATTAGATTCACGGACGACCAGGCGTTAGTTAGTCGATCATCCAAGGGATTGCAGGCTTTGTTAAATATATTGGAGAACTAATGATGGGAAATACGGAATGAAGATAATTCAAATGAAAACTAAAGTAATAAGATTATCCCGGGCTAGAGAAGTGAGGGTGAACATACAATTAGGAGGGCACAAACAAGAGCAGGTAGAACACAGTAATTACGTAGGTAGTGCAATGAGGGGTATTGAACATATTAGCAAGGTTATATTACGCCGGCTATGGCATTGGCAAAGTAGGCATTCGCTAAAAAAGGGAACTGACGATAGGGAAATTTAGAGACCGAGGAGTGAGGATGAGAATAGATTAGAAGGGTTCACTCAATCTTAGCATAATTGTTTTTTTATTTAGTTTGGTTTGTTAAAGGTTACAATAATAATAGCAGAAACGTTTATAGGTACTCTTACATTCCTGAATAATGAATTCTCAAGTGGCTATACATAAATTAACGGTCTAGAATTATGATGTGAAGAATTTTCCGAGAGACAAATAATAAATACATTTACACTCGCCTCCTTTCACCTATTAATCAGACAATTATTTAAAAAATGCTCTAATTCATCGACATTCTGGTTCTAGGAAACGTGAGAAAAACTTACTGTAAGCTCACCGATACTGAAATTGCTTACCTTAGTGCATGTAATAAAAATCTTTTATCACTAGTTCAAAACTCCTATTGCAATAAAGAGCACATTCCTGAGTGCAGGGCTCCAGGAATGTAAAAATAACCTCGGACTAACAGCGTTAACGGACTTCGAGAATAATTGCGCGAATTGTAAACACAGAACACACGAAAGTGACTTCACAACACTCCGCAGAGTTGTTTGGCTTTAAGGGCATGCTGGACACACATAATTTACTTTAAATGGAATTACTTAGAATAATTCATTCTACAGACCCTTTAGTCTGACGACGGGCTAAAATATATTTATGCATACTTACTTCAGCTGTTTACTTTATCGATAGGTATGCACTTAAAAGTAAGAAAAAATGCTGTACATGTAGTACAACCTTATTGTATATGCTGGGGTCATATTAATTCCATATTACGTCAGTATTCATCATATTGACCTGATAATACAGAAGAAGAAATATAAGCGAGTCGGAATATTCAACATCCATTCTATTTCCAAAATCTAAAGGATACATTTACCATTTCATCTGCTTATAGAATTCAAAACAAGCGTAAATATTGTCTGAAAGAGAATTTATGGCTCACATTAGGTAGATAAAAAATCCAAGTAGGATAGCATCATAAAACCATGCGATGAAAAGTGTGTTTTCAAATGCACTAGCATTCGGTAATCCGAATACGGTGGGTATAATAAAATAAATGAGAATAATCCTGAGCACTGTGACATGTACATTTCTAAAATTCTCATTCATTGAATCACTGATTGGTGTAATTACTCGTATTCCAAGCTTAGGTTGTATAAATTATTTTCTGCAAGAAATGACTAGTTTACTTCTACGTGGCGTCTAGCGATATTTAATCTAATGGGGAATGGATGAAGGCAAAAATATTCTTCGTGCTAAATAATTTCGGAAAATGCACATAGGAAAGTTAGTACCGGTCTTGGTTACAACAAAGCAAAAGTCATCATCAGCAATCTCAAGTTTTGACGACAGATCAAATAAGAGAAAATGAAGAATGCAAATGATTTTGTGCCTTACAGGAAGGGGATTGTTCTCATGAACTGAGTAGATGGAAAGACATGAAGACGAAAGCATGCATGCTCCATTTTATCGTCACATCGAGAGAAACAAGACGACAAAAGCTCCCCCATGCGACGAAGCAACAAGGGCGTGCGAATAAACCATCTTAAAAGACAATTTGTAAACACCCACAGTTTCGCGACAGCCGTTTTGCGAGGATTCCCCGAAGAAGATTGCGCATGTAGCAACCACGCCCACTAGCCGAAGGAGGCGTTAACAGCAAAAAAATAGACAGTCGAACACCCGCAGCTGATTCTCACGGATTAGGGGGGGGTGGGGTCTTTGAAGAGAGAGAAAGAGAAATTTGAGAAAAAAAGGAAAGAAACTCAACACTTCTTCATGAATCTTCCTTTTCCTACCCGCCCACCCTCATCTCCTCAGCACATTAACGCTTCGAAGCCATCACATTTTTTTCTCCTTTCCCGCGTGTTGTTGTAGGTGGGACCCAGATAACCTTTGACCTCCCTCCGTCGTTAGGAAAGGAAAAAACTGAATCGAAAACATCTCTCGTGCGAAAAAGGTGTTAACCTTCGAAAATCTTCCTTTCCTTCTTCCTCAACTAGGCCGGTTCATCAGGCTTCAACTTGGAGAGATTTTGGATCTGCCGAGTTTATTTCCCACACCCAAACGAAATTCCCTCGCCACTTCTAGCACAGAAAAAAATGAGACAGACCACATTCACATAAAAAATTTAAAAAAATGTTAGAATCTCTATTCCAGGATTTGAAATGACGATGTAGTCAGCTCCTCGCCATTTTTATTTTAATGCACCCAGAAATTTGGCATTATATCAAAGTTAGATACGATTGAGTCCTTTATATTGCTTTTATTTAATTTAATCGACACTTATGCTTCCTTTTGCAAGTTCTTACGTAAAATTGATTAACAATTGACAGGTAAATTTAATTTTTTTAGATTATGTTGATGTTATCAGCCACTTTCTTTTCAGTGAGGATACATTATTCTATAGGTTACAAGAATAAGAAAAAAATACATATTCCTCATTCTACAATGGAACCTCCTAAACATCGGCGAGATGAGTGCACGGTCAGACCATCTGGAACGAATCAGTGGATGAATGGAAGCTCTTGTCACACCACGTGGAACAGAACGATATGTAAATATTCTCACAGAGAGCTTGTTAAATTTCTCCAATAAATTGGCTATGGATGTGGTTACCTCGTCTTTCCTCCTCAGCACCGCACAGCAGTATTGCTGGACGAGACACTTTGTTCTCCTCGTGAACCATTTTGCACCTTTTTCTACCATGAGAACTATGATGGTCCATTAAAAAAAATAGAAAAAAGAAAAACCAGAAATAATACTTTGTCAGATCCACACTAAATTTATTGCTGACCATGGTTTCAGCGATTAATAAATTTAATGTGGAACTGACAAAGTTATTTCTGTTTTATTTTCTAATGACGTTGTTCCATAAAGTAAGACCTGAGTCAAACTCTTATAAGGACTATTAAATTTACTGAACGTTTTCCATTGGTTTCCCAGCATTCAATCATCATGAGTATCCGACCAAATGAATCCTAACCTGTGTACCGCTTGTAACCATATTCACCAACGTAGCGCTCTCCTGGGTTCAGGTTTGGCTGTGCACAGTTCTCCTTCACTACTTTTTGATCTGCGCCTAGCGGCCGGGGAGCATGTGGGGCTTGACTTTGACCTGGGACGAGTACTTATAGCCTGGTATCTAATCACCCCGTGCCACACACCCTGGAGGTGACTTAAAAAGTCTTTTGTAGATTTCGATAAAGAAATTAATGGTAGGCCCATGGGAAGCCCTTGATTTCCTTGAACTCGGGGAGCCTCCTCTAACATTTCCTATATCAAACCATGTCCATTTAATCCTAATCATATTTTGTAACGTTTTCCTCCCTTCACACTGTTTAGAATTCCTAATCATTTCCTCCCTTTGCCACGCTTACCCAGAATTCTCCACTCTATCTAACTCTTCACAAGTTTTGCTAGCTCTATCACTTGACAATAAATTGCCAAAAGGCCAATTAGGATTCATTGGACTTCGGTTCCTTATAAAAGCTTCATGGAACTTGAACTGTAGAAATCTCCGTTAAGCATAATACGGCAGTCACGAATCATATGCAATTAAATTCCGACACAAACGAAAGAAACTCTGAGGAAAAGTTTATTGCAATTCGCAATAACTAATTTTTACAGGATTCATTTTAATGCACAATAAGAGGTTATAAGGTCGGCCAATTCAAGAGCCCATGCCATGAGAGTATGGCTTATATAGTTATTAAAGATGGAGGTACTAGTCAATTCGCAGCCGAGCAAGGCAATGGACTAAATTCGTGATTTCAAGTCACGCCAAGAGTCAATAGCTGTAACCGGTCGATATGGCTGGTTGATGGAGGCATTTTCTTTCTTTTTCGTCATATCCTCGGCTCTTGGTCCTTGGCCAAAGGGCACTTTTACAAACGAGCGACGCCGCAGAAGGCAGCTCCTTACGAGAAGTTATGAGGGAAAATGTCCTTTGATTCCAAAGCGAAGATCATGCCAAAAATACTCATGCGTCCATAAGGCTCCCTGACATCAAAGGCATGTGCGCGTCGGGAATAGGAATAAAGATTACTAGCAGGAGACGTAGGACTAATGCCTAGAAAAATCAATTATGGAAAGATAACATGATACTCTACTTAAGTGATATTTTCTTACGTTTACATAAAATGTGTAAACATAGTGACTACTTGGTGCTTGATTTCGAGGTACAACAAGGATTAAATGTTAGCATAGGGCAATTCAGATTTCTTCAAGGGAGTCAAATGCTCGTTATTTGGTAAGACACGGGAGAAGCAGAAAGATTATTATCCTTAAAAGCCAAGGAATAATTCGATTTCATAAGGCGTGATTCTGCAACTTTAACTTATTTTATTATTCATTTAGGTTTACCGATTAACTATATTACAATTTTTTTAATGATAACAAGGGTCTAAATACCAATTTACTTTCATACCACGCCTAGTACAATAGTGGTAAAAGAAACGCACATTTGGAAATATTTAAGGTATTATATGACTTTTATTCACATACGATTAGCTTATTCCGCAACCAAATCGCAGGATAACGTCAAGACTCAAATGCCTTACTGAAATCAAGCTTCATGCGCATTACAAAGGAAACCATTGACGGATATTCTATCCCTTGCCGACAAAACCCTCAGCAAAAATAATAAACAAAGATTGTTTTCGAGAACTTGCTCTCCTTATCCCTAAATTACTACTGACGTCGTGTACAATCTGGGTCAGGAAAATGATGGAGGGAGTCAGATGATTGCTGAGAAGACAAGCGAGGACATGCTGGGCTTGGAAGGTGAGGGGACGAGGTTGATGTAGGAAATAAGGAGGTAGGACTTCAAGGAGGAAAGATAATAAGTTGAAGGCGGAATGCTGAGGGCCTCAGCTGAAGGGAGAATGTAATGGAGGAAGGATAGAGAATAGGCTTTTTCGATGGGACGACGGAAAAAATTGACAGTATGCAGAAATGAAGATGGAAATCAAGTGAAGATGTTCGAGAACTTACACATCCAACCAAACCTGCCTATAATCGATAGAGCATCGATAATGATCAGTATCGGCTGCAATATTAACAAAGAAACTTTCTATTTTCCCAATGCACAGCCTTTCATCCGATGTATCCCAGATAACTTAGGCATGTCGACACCGAGGTCGCAGTGCATGCTGCAATGAACGGTGTTGTTCCATCACCTTGGCATTCAAGCTGTGCACCACCAGCCAGCTGCACCACGCCGTTCCCCTTAACGATCGCCTAGACAGCAAGCACGGACGTGTACAGCAAGGGCAGCACCACAGTTCCCGCCCAAGGGTGAGAAAAGTTATTCGCCGGTCATTTTTGCCCTTTATGAATGTATATATTTAGAGGCGAGCTCCCAAAAGTGAAAGTCATCGGCGCATACGAACTGCTATTAAAGGTGCGCACGAAAGAGAATCGACGGTCGAGCAGCTAACATTAGCATAATCTCATCGCACATGGCCTTCCGTTCCCCTATGTCGCATCGCTTGAGCTCCTCTACGAAAGGACGGCGGGCTAAATCTGGCGGAAAATAACGGACCTTCAAGGGCGAAGGCAAAAAGGGGTCTGAATGCAAGGAGAAAGGGGGGAGGCCTGGGACACGGAAGGGCTAAGAGCGGAAAGTGTGTCCTTATACCGAAATTTACAGTTTTTTTATCCATCGGTTTGAGTGGGCTTTTCCGCGGATCATAGCTTCTCCGCTTAAACACTTCTGAGGCGCATGAATTCCGTAAGAAGTAAAAAACAGTCAACTTTCTTGTGTGAGTCTATTTGTGACAGTGAAATGACAGACCTTCCTCACCTTTCTACAAGCAATTAAATGCTGCATAGTTAAGCGGTAATTTTATGTTGACTTCACCACTATAATTTCCATACTCCGAGGCTCGGTTTTATAATCTGTTGTTCAATTTATTCTTGTTATTAAAAGAGATGTTAACATGTTTCCCCATTGGTAATGCTCGCCTAATATAACCACCGGTCTGATTTCATATTTTAAAAAGTATTGCTCAGTTAAAATCACGTAAGTGAAAATATTACATCATTCTGTGGTTGATCTTAACTGGACATAATAAAACTGGACCGGAGAGTAATTTTACTACGATATTTAACGAAATAAAGCGGTTCCACCATTCAAAAGCCACTTCTTGTCCCGTCCGACGTCACAACAGTTGATTTTCTGTTGGTTCGGCGGCGAAGGATTTAGTATTGAACAAGTGACTGATGAAAACCTCAAGAAAAACCGAGATCGAAACAGCGTCCTTTAAGTTGATTTCACGCCAAGTTGTATTGAAAACAATCATATGAAAATTTAAACCGTAACGCAACAAGGTGCACGATAACTTGCTCTATGCACGCCTTACTTGCCAGCAAGAAAGTGGAAATTCACGTCACATAAGTTTACGCCAATATTAATTTGGTGTTAAGTGCTTTCTAAAAACCGACCTGAACCGATTCCGAGCGTTCCCGATATAGCAGCAGAGCGGCCGAGGCAGAGGGCCCAACCCCGTACGATGGCGCCGTTGACCGTGAACGCGCCTCTTGGTGGATATTCGTGGGAAAATTGGCGGAAAATGAACCCAAGAGGGAACGACGCATGGTCTGGCGGAAGTTTTCCGCATTCGTAAGTCTTGGCGTGGGGGTGGAGGGACTTATTGAATTTTTATGCAAATCGATGGCAGGAGGTTAGGCGGAAAGGCTGCCAACGTAAATAATGAAATAGCCTTGGTTATTTTCAGTTTCGATGTTATTCAATACTTTCATAGCTTCACAGAAAATCCACCCTACATTTGATATTCAAAGAACATTGTTTATTGATTTCAAGACGTAACTATGAGTAGTATTTCATACTGGAGGTAGTTAATACCTTGCAAATAATCCCAAAGGGATCTTAAAGACAGTTTAACAGGCCTTTAGGAATTGGCCCCCCTCTTCCCAACTGCATCCCTAATAGCCTCCTCATTAAATGGCGAAAATTGGAAATTTATTGGAGAAACTATTCGTTGACTTTGGCCGACAAATGTTTCGATAGCTATCCTGCTATCGTCTTCAGGTCGAAGGTGAGCGAAGCTGTTTTGGTCGCTTTATATAGTGTTGGTCGTCCTGGTGCTGCGCTGTGTTTTTTCGGAGCGGATAATCCTTCTCCATGAGCTGCTGAGGGAATAGCCATTTTCTCTGTGGAAATTTTCCGGGCATTTCCAAATCTATATTGCTTCCTTGATTTGTATGGGATAATAGCGGCTCTCCTTGGCTAATATCTTTGCATCTTCGATATTGATGCTGTGTCCCGGCTCGCACCAGGCTTATTCAGCAATGGCAGACAGATTGAATTGCTTGTTTTCCGTTGCCCTTGCATGATCTTTTAGTCTCGTGCCCATGGACCTGCATGTTTCGCCAATGTACGATCTTCCACAGGAGCATGGCACCTGGTACACACCTTCATATAACTCCTATGGAATGTGGTCCTTGGGTCCAGGCATAATGTTGTTTATTTTGTTCACAAAATTGAGCCTTGTGACAAGGTTGTGTTTTTTCTAACATCCTTGCGATCTTCTCCGATGTTCCCGCGACAAACGCGAAACACGACCTTGTCACAAGGCTCAATTTTGTGAACAAAATAAACAACATTATGCCTGGACCCAAGGACCACATTCCATAGGAGTTATATGAAGGTGTGTACCAGGTGCCATGCTCCTGTGGAAGATCGTACATTGGCGAAACATGCAGGTCCATGGGCACGAGACTAAAAGATCATGCAAGGGCAACGGAAAACAAGCAATTCAATCTGTCTGCCATTGCTGAATAAGCCTGGTGCGAGCCGGGACACAGCATCAATATCGAAGATGCAAAGATATTAGCCAAGGAGAGCCGCTATTATCCCATACAAATCAAGGAAGCAATATAGATTTGGAAATGCCCGGAAAATTTCCACAGAGAAAATGGCTATTCCCTCAGCAGCTCATGGAGAAGGATTATCCTCTCCGAAAAAACACAGCGCAGCACCAGGACGACCAACACTATATAAAGCGACCAAAACAGCTTCGCTCACCTTCGACGGAAACGGGCAACGGAAAACAAGCAATTCAATCTGTCTGCCATTGCTGAATATGCCTGGTGCGAGCCGGGACACAGCATCATTTTCGAAGATGCAAAGATATTAGCCAAGGAGAGCCGCTATTATCCCATACAAATCAAGGAATCAATATAGATTTGGAAATTCCCGCAAAATTACAACAGAGACAATGGCTATTCCCTCAGCAGCTCATGGAGAATCGTTTACTTTTATGATTCCATGCATAATTGAGTTTTTAAAATGTTCTGAGAAATTAGAGAGTTAAATAAAAGAACGGGAAAGATTGCATGGAGAAAATTGCAGCAAATGTATGCATGAAGAATACATTAGGGGAATGATACCAGATAAAAGGAAAAGAAAAAATGAAGACATAAATAGAATTAAGTATATCAACTGAAGAGTAGATCGAGTGAGAGGAACTTCAGATTAAATAACAATCAAGTTAGTTCGGTATAGTTAAGAAATAATTCTTTGAAATCCACATATATGAGAATTGAAGGAGTGATTAACTCATATCAATAGGTAGGTCCAAAGGTTTTTCAAGATATTGGATTATTAAGGCTTAATCAGACCTACACAGGTATGCCTATATACATATTGTTGAATGCAAAACTTCACCTTCTAGGGTGACTAATGCGGTGTTTTCCCTTTATCTTCCACTTCGTAGTACTCCGGCCGATTCGGTGAACTTCTCTCTCTCCGGAGCTGTTTGTGGCTGTTGATACTGAACCGATATTCTTCATCTGCGCCACAAGTGCCTTATGCTGACAGACTACTGCTGCCTATCAACATTGGGGACAGGTAGTTTGGGTAGCGTGTAGAAAATTCTCGTGGTCTAATTCCAGATAAATTTGATGATTTATTCCATTATTGTATTTTTCCAAAATCTGGAAAATATTTTTCTTCTCTTGGTCTCGAACCTGCGGCCCTCAATGATTAAATTGATTGGTTCGACTCCCAATAATTAGATTACGCTAACTCAACTAAGCTACTACGAAACCCACTACCACTGGGCCACCCTGGAGCCACAGGTGAGATTATCGACTTTGAAATACAGGCTCATTTACGCGTAAGAAAATAATTTGTTACGTGCACGCAAGTATAATACCGCTGAGAGATATCGGTTGCTTGGTGAATGAATGAAGCCCTTTCCTTACCGTATCAGCAACACTTACGGAATGAAGATGCCCCAATTCACGGCGATCACGACGGCAATTGGGACCGGACCTGTTAACGCCTTCTTGGGGAAAGCCCAGCGGGCGAAAGTCAAATAAAGACAGGGCACGTAGAGCCACAACACATGCGCCAAAGTCGATAAAGATTGATGCGGGTTCCCGCCACCACCGACGATACAAGAAGGAAACATGAATATGGGACGTGAATGCTTAAAGACGCCGAGGAGAGGTTGTTAACATGAAAAAGGAGAAGATTTAGCGGGAACGGGCGTTTTGAATAGATGGATACCCGCGCGTGAGTATTTTCAGGATAGGTACTGAGTGAGGTCTTGGGGGCTTTTTAAGAGTCGCGGGAGCACGACGTGGAAGAATGAACGAACGCCTGAACTTAGGAGGAAAGACAGGTGGAAGAAAGAGGAAAAAAAATGAAAAGGAAAGGCAATAAGTTTCAGGGAAGGAGGATGGAGATGAAAAAGAGAAGGAAAAAATAAATGCAGGGAGAGAAAAAAGGTATTCCCGATATCCTTCCCGGAAACAAAAGGGAAGATTCTTATGGTGTTTTACGGGACACACAAATCGCCTTAGCGAACGCCAAGCCACTCTCCTCTCCCCCTAAAGCCCTCTCCTTTTACCGAACACTAACTCACCCTCCCCCATCTCACCACAAACCAAACCAATAAAAAAGGCCTACCTTTTGTCTTCCGTTGCATTCGATTCACATTTTTTCTCCGATATTTCAGTCCTCCCTTACCCTCTGTGGGTCTCACCCTTCCCTCAAACCAACCTTCCCCTATCGCCCACATCCCATGGAAGTCTTCCCAGAAGATTCCTCCACGTAAAATAACGTTTTCATTTCTTCCGCTTAACCCCGGCGCGTAGTTTTGAAATGCAAGGATCGGTTGGTGTAAGAAAGCCCAGGGGCTCTCAAGGAAATTTCCTCATCCTACCAAGAGAATTGTTATCCCAAATGAGGATCCAAAGTGTCTGCACTTCATTCCCTTTAAGTATCACGGAGTTAAGCTGCAGAAACCATTAAGGGTCATGATAATTACGGGTACCAGATGCTATGGGGTACAAACGCATCTCGCTGTTTTTTATTAACTAATTTCAAAGTTGAGTGTGAGTAATGGTTAACAATATCTAATAGAGTAAGAGCGGAAGAGGTAGGAGTATAATGGGAATTTGGACGGAAGGCGTTAGACAAAAGATGCAACGAATCCAAAAGAGTTTTTATCGATAAAAGCGTATAGTTCTGCACAAGAAACCTAAGCAATTTATACTTTTTCTTGTAGGCGCCAGCGGTCTTTAATAATTTAATTATGATATATATAATTCAAAATGGTAATGGTAATAGTAAAATAATGGTACATATAAAAAGCCACAAAATATATAAATAAAAACAAAAAAGGCATAAACTCCAGGTTAAATACAAAACATAAAAAAGACAATAATTAAGTAGGTACAAACAAGTAAATAAAAAAAACAATCAGAAAAGGGAAAAGACATAACCCGGGGACATGATTCAACAATTAAATTTGATGACTAGATTAAAGAAGAAACTCAATGCAATACAATTAAGTTTCATTAAGGATTCGGACATAAAAATTCGGACACACTACCTATTTCCATTACTACAAATTCAATTGGCAGATTTCACAATGGCACTGCGCACAACATGATTAGGCTTACGAGTTCTAGAGATCTGAGAACTGTATTATATCGTCAAAAATAGCAGTGAATATAGCTGTTTTGACAAATTCAGTTATGTTTATGATTTCAGCTGTGATGGGAGGGAATTCATAGCATGGGTTGATGCAGCAAGAAATGATCTATTTCAGGCGGTGGGGCAATGGAGGGGAGTCTCAAGATTTAGGAGACGGATCGAGTTGTTCATGAATGTATATCAGATTTGAGACAATATTGTTTAAAAAGATATTGCGGATATTGTGGGTTTATGATTTTAAATGCTAAGATGAGAGTATGGTATAATCAGCGTTGCTAAAACGTAAGCTATTTCAGTTCGGAGTAAGCCTCATTTTAATAATTCCATTTTTTTAGTTATAAATAAAACGTACTGCTCCATTCAGTGCAGCCTGGAGCTTGTTATTAAGAACTTACGTCATAATGCTGTATATTGGACTAAAGTAATAAAAATGATGAGGTATTATCAGTGATTAAACAAGCGTAATGCAAGTAGGAAGGGAAAACGGTTTCTTAGATCTAACTGGTGAACAGAACTAAATACCTTTTTTCGTTTATTTAGGCACTGTGGTTTCCATGTAAGATTCTGATCAAATACGATACGAAGATCATTTACGCTTTCTTTGCATGGAATAGAGTGACCTTTTATTATAACGTTCATGTATCGTACATACTTGAACTTTAGACATTGATTGTTTCTGCCCTAAAATAATCGCTTTGGTTTTCTTTTCATAGAGTCGAAGACAGTTCAGCTCAGTCCATTGACATTCCTCGCCAAGCCCTCATTTTGGTGTTGTATTTGATGGTGTATGTCCATGGCAGAAGTCGCTAGATAGATCTGCAAATCGTCTGCATAGAGCTGGTATCTACAGTATTGAATATATTCTATTCAGTCATTGATAAATAGAGAAAATAGAAGAGGGCCTAGAACAGAACCTTGTACGACCCTTCAAAGAGTAAGCTATCCAGTCGGGATCGACTGGATACTAAACTCTTTGGGATTAATCGTGACTCGGGATTTTCCCTTTAAAGCAAGACATAAGGCTGCCGACGCTAATAGATTTCAAACTTACGAGGGAAGATTGGCGCCAAAATCCTAACCAATCAGAGGACACTTGAATGAGAACCGAAGCTATATACATATTGCGGACAATCCTAGGCATCCACATCAGCATCCCTGATGAAGAGAGCCGCGTCGGACATTGAAACGTCGGAAAGGGAACCTGTCACCGGGTTGGAAACCCGAGAAACCATAATTCGACTCAGATGGGGCACTAGACTGGGATAAACTTAAACTTAGGGTATAATCCGGCTTTCGGAGCGATATGGGCAGCATTTTCAAAGGTCACAAAACTCATTTGGTCGATTTCCGATTATGATGACGTTCCTAATGCTACGCAATGATTAGTGCAGTGTTATTCCATATCCAGAGAAAAATCCTTAAAATAAACAGAAGTGCGACACGTATAATGAACGAATATTATTATTGAAATGGAATTAGAACCCAAATCCCCTGAATTCGCGTTGACGGCTTTAAGTCAATAAAACAGTTAAATTCTAACTGCAGTTTCTTCTTTTCGCGCACCACGTTGAGCATTTCCTCGTTTGTGCTCTTCTCCGTCCATCCTGCTGTATTCTGAATTCTCAACAGCCGTATTATCCGAAATGTATCCAAGCTATTCTTTACTCAGCGTGCATGGACGATAACTTTCGACGTTATAAACATCGCTTCATGGTCATTTTTAGCATTCTTGAAGTGGGCATGAACCACTATTGAATACACTCGAAGAGTAACAGGGGAGTATTCTGGATGAGAACGGATTTATTAGTAAGGGCATAAGACTACGTTTTGCGTAAGCAAAGGAAGCGTTTACACAAAGGCGAAAGGAAATATGACTGATAATACCAAGAAAATATTAATGAAAACCCCGAGGTAAGAGTTGTATGGTTAAATAATTGGCCGTCACGCGAGGATGGTGAGCCTCGAGGCTTTTGGGGTATTGGAGAGGGTTGGAAAAATATGCTGGGTGGAAAGGAAGGCAAAAGAGGATGCCTTAGATATGTTGGGAGAGGAAGTAGGAAGAATTAAAATTGGGAAGAGAAATTTGATGAAGAACGTATTAATGTACATTAATATGCTAACAAGGATATAGAGGGAATATTGCAAGGTATGCATGGGAGTGGGAGAGCCAGAGATAAGATGAGTTTAACAGAGATTTTCTGTATTGGAAAATACACTGTATTGTGAAAGAAATGTTCTCAACCAATGAGTAATTCCTACCCCCGAGAGGAAGTTAGAGGAGTCGAAGAGGAAATTGGTACCACTGCTCAGCAAAATATTTTCTTACACAGGTTATGTAAAATCTGTAAAATTGTAGATTTAATTTATTCTTTGGCGATCGATAGAATAATATTGAACGTCACTGGTTAAAACTATTTCATAAACATGTGTATTATTTTCAATTTTGAAATTAAATTTTTATTTAATAACATATACTGGGAAGTGGGAATGATATTCTGAACTATGGTGAAAGGAGGGAATTCGATAAAAATGGTTGAGAGCCAATTGTTGGAGAATATTTCCGGGAAGATGTCAAGCAGGAGTGTCCATGGACCTGTTTTTTATTTGGTGAAATTGCCTTACCAGCTATAGCACAATCATATCGTAAAGATTCACCCCTGCCTTCATTCACCCGATCCAACTTCACCGCACGTCCATGCATTCCCCCGTACATCTCTTGCCTAGACGTCTCAAATAGCAGCCTCATATCCACCCAAAGGTTCCGATGCCCTACTTTTCTTCATCAGGTCCCAGCCGTTTGGCGAAAGGATTCACCCCTTTTCTATACTCGTCTCTCTCTATTTACCATTATTTCCAGTCCGAATGGAAAAATCTGAAACCCTAAGGGAGAAAAAAGAGTGGAAATTTGATAGAGATAAAGTGAGGAATATAGGGAGGGGTTGAGAATTACACGCGACGGCAAGTAACGATGAGAAATAAGTCACCCTTGAAACGAATTCTGGGGTTCGGACTACTATAGGGGTTGGTGGACAGTGTGTTTTGTGAATCGCGCCCGGAGCCGTGGGGGGATACGTCTAAATCCCCTTCGTTTCACTCTCTCAATGGCTCCGGAGAAAGTTCGGACGACGCGACGGGGGGATTCGGCGAGGATTTACGCCGTCAGGAAGCGCTTTCGCCAGAAAATTCTATGGTCGTGTATTCCAATCTAAACTTCGAGAATGGATCTCGTAAGTCGTGACGTTCCAGCCTCGCTTGATTTTTTCTCGCAGTGTTCCACATGCTGTTCAGCCTTCGGGAGCAATAAATATCAAAATTATAGTGGTGTATAACATGGCGAGCGTAGCACTTACCCGTAGAAAGAGGGTCATGATGGATTGACATCAGAGAGAGACTCCGAGGTAAACATTCGAAAAAGCTCGTAGTTTTTCCACAGACTATTTTTTTTTCAACGCTTTTAAGTTCCTTTGTGAGACAGGTAACTTTTTTTACGATAAAAAATTCACGAATTATTCCTGTCAGATGGACTTCAAGGAACATGATCAATAAATAAATGTGCATTCAAAAGATATTTGAATAACTGGCGTAACTAATTGAAATTGTTACTGTTAAGGTTATCTACCGGTAAATGTAAGTTTAAATGGAAAAGGAATAATAAATTATCCTTTATATTTTTATAGGTCATTTGGATATCTACCTACCAAGACTTTGTTTCTCCATCTCAGCATACGTCATACCTGTCTTCATCCCGTCCATGAAACCTATTCTCTTTCTTCCCCTTCCCCGTTTACCCAACATCCTCCACTCCATCCCGGCCTTCAGCAACCCATCGCCCGTCATCACCTCTGTCAACCACCTATTCTGTCTCCCCGTAATCCCCTCCAGCAGTTTCCTTTCCTCACCCACCCTACGAAGCACTTCAATTTTTTACTTCCATTTTGCACACCGCACCTTCTCTATCTTCCTCCACACCCACTCTCAAACGTCTCTAGCCTATTGTCGTTCTTTTCTCAGAGTCCACGTCTCTGCACCATACAATGAAAGTTGAACAGTTCATATCTACATAAATGAACCATGCTTTACTATCGTGCTCACGTCATTTGAACATGTTCGTGATGCTTCAATCTAGGTATTCATGCAGGAATACCCATACATATATCAAAGAGAGATTGAGGTATTCAATGAAGATGAGGTAAATCTGGAGGGAAAGGAACTTAAAGTGTAAACAAACTGTATTGTTCGAGGTGAATGAAAGAAAGAACACAAAAACCCTTCAGATAATTTTTTTTCCTTCTTTCCCGTTAAACCTGAAATGTGAACGTGGCTGGTCGAAAAGAAAGAAGATTACCAGCATGCAACGGACTTACGGAGGAAAGCCTCATGTTTCGCGCAAGCCTACGACATAAATAAATGACCTTTTAAAAACCAGGCGGTGGAAAAAAAAGGCCAGCAGTAAAAATACCGGAAGCGCCAAAAAAAATCTTCCACCTCATTCATTTGGGGATGTAGAAATTTCCATTCCAGATTCATCCTTTTTCATTTCCCACAGAAAATGTAATTTTCCTTCCGAGCGCTACTTCCACTGGAGAGGCGTTTTCAGCGATCCTACTCGAGAGTCATATGGATAGGGTTCAGCCGATGAGGGACAGAGTGGGTACTCAGTGGTACTAAACGCATTATTATACCGGAAATGGAGGGTTCAATTTGTCCAACCGGAGAGTGATGAGTGCATTTAACTCCGACGACGCAGAGTCCAAATGGAATACCTTTCCGCTCAGCCACAAATTTATGCAGGCGTTTTGCAAAGTGCTCCATGCTTTTACCCGGTTTAAACCGTGCCATACCATGAATATTCTGGACTACCTACAGCAGAGTACGTTATTTATGCGTTTTGGAGTCATTGAAGTTGCCACGTCGAAATTCGCACAAGGGAAATTTTCATGGGCCGTCATAATGGGCTAAAAAGAGAAAACCGTGGCTCAGGTTCACGTACTGCATAATCTATTGCACAAAATGGGTAAAACATATCCATACACATGTCTAAAACATTCTTCTACAGCTGGAAAAGCGGATGGAAAAATTTCTGTACTTCGAAATAAAAGTTCACTGATACACCAAATACTACTCTATCCTTCCATGGTATTGAACAGTGTACCATTACATAATAATTAAATCATATTATAACGCATGAAGGGGGAAATGACACTTTTTCTATGGCTTTATACCACAAAAGAATGATTGTTTTCATGATTCGCTATCTTACACACTGTCTTACAAAGACATGGGTGACTCATTTTATAAATTAATCCTCCTAGGTCAAGTGTCTTATTTTATTTACCAACATAAGCGAAGCTAATATTTTGAATTTCTAGCAAGGAGATTTACACTAAGCGCATGACCGTAGGCTGTAAGTACTGAAGTAAGATGAAAGGAAATTGTAACACTGACCAATCGAGCACTGAGATCAAATGAATGGAAATCTAAGTATACAACTCAATTTAATTAATTTCTCCGATATTTAACAAAAATTCGGGACTTGCTCATTTTTGCAACCTCCAGGAATTACTTAATTCATTTTCTCAAGTTTTAAGAACTCCTAACTTGGGTATCTCTTCCATGACATTAACCCATGGTTATCAAACCTAGTTTTACACTTTTACTCTCGAATATTTATTATTTATATTAAATTATTTTTGCCGTTTTTCTATTGCGATTTCTATCCTTCTCTCCTTCTCTAACCAAATCAAACACTTCCTCATTTGTGTTCCTTCAAATTAACTGCTTAACTCAGATAACTCTTTCATCACAGTATTCCATGATTTTCGAGGGTAGTTTTCCATTCTAACTCATCCATTAATCTCCCATTCACGCATATTTTTCTATTTACTTTTCGTGCCTCCTTTCTTCCCCTACCAAACCCAACATTCTTCATTTGTTTCCCAATGTCACCCGTATTCACAAAGTAATTGCCACGCTCTCAGACACTGTGAGATGAGTGTGGATGGATTCATTTCTCGAGGAGGAGAAAAAAGGCGTGGAAACGGGAAATCGTGACCGGAATGGTCCTCATACTTTTTTTCCGCACGTGATAGGGGTGCCGGAGGAGGTACCGGAGGAGGTGCCGGAGGTGGAGCCGGAGGATAATGTATGCACGTGCGGCGAGCGGGACGGATTTCGGATAATTCGCGAGGCGGGGGGGAAAATACATTTCCGGCCATTCCTTACGGTCGGATTTGCGACGATATATATATATCCCTTACACAACACCCCGAATTACACTTCCATGGGGAGGCGGCCGAGGTAGGAGAGGGATCGGTTGGGAGGCCGCGGAGAACATCAGGATGCGAAATACGACGGTCGAAACAAAAAAATATAAATTCATTCCAGAATCGTGGGAGGAAAAAAATGGTGTGGGCCCAAAAGATTACTTCGCTAGCATCACCTGAGGTTCTTACTTTTTAATGGGCCCGGCACAGCCAAGAGAACACCGCGATCTTGTCTTTCTCAGCCATATTTTTAATTGATTTATCTCGAAGATTTTCGGGTTTTAGCAGGGTTTTTATTTGAAATAGTAAAATTCATCTTCGAGGACAAGGAATTTGAAATTTAAGTTCTCCACGGAAACACCATTTGACACCGGAGAACCACCGTCCAATAGACCTATTAGATTCATCATCATCATTATTCTACCTACGGATTTTCAATTCCTAGGAAGATTCTCCTTCGACGGTTTTGACTCCCACATCGCAACACCTTCCACAAAATTAACCTCTTGAAGCAAGGTCGTAGTTGAAATACATTCACCATAATCAGGTTCCTTTTTCCAATGCTGGTGTATTCAATCGTTTTTCCTGCCGAGCCACTCCGAATCATAGGTTCATTTTGTGCCAATCCTTAAACGAATCTCCATATTCCCTGACTTATCTATCTCTAGAACCCTAACTATCATCTACCTTCTGTTGTTACTATGGTAATCTACCGGTAAAAATACGTTTAAAAGGAAGAGAATAAGAATCCTCTAGATGCTTACACGCAGACACATGATCCCAATCTCACAACACGATCTATTTCTTCATATCGACATACGTCCTATCACACTTCAATCCGTCCATAAACCCTATTCTCCTCCTTTCCCTTACCCGATTACCCAACATCTTCCCCTCAGTCACGGTCTTCAGCATTCCTTCACCAATAATTACTTGTTCCAACCATCTACTAAGCCTACAACTAATTTCCTCAAGTAACTACCTCTCCTCACCCACCATACTTCTCAAGCACTTCCTCGTTCGTCTTCCTCCTTGTCCATCGCACTGATGCCGTCCAAAAGCTACTTCGTGAACTTAAAAGAAATATGTGTAAACCCTTCACAGTTTCACTGTGAGTATGCGGAAACGAAAATGATATATGGGGAAGTAAACGAGGTACACAATTGTAGTTTCTAAGCATAGCCATTTTACACCATGTTTGTAGTTAGATCCAATGATGTAGTTAGATTTAATTTGGAAAAAATAATTGAAAGTTACCAACCTAGTTCAAAAGCTGTGAAATATAAAATGTAAGTGAGTTTATTACATGACAGACAAAGTGATTCCTGGGTACAAAAACTATCATGACCCAGCAAACGGTTTTAAGAGGAATACTATGGAAAGAAACTAGCACTTGATACAAACAAAATCAGCTGCAAACAAATTAAAGTAAATGTTTTCACACGAGATGTTCTTTCACACGCACGGTGTTATTGAATATGCGGCTGCAAGTGTAAACTTACGGAAACTACGGAGCCAAATTGTAAAATTAATTACGACTATGAATACTACAAAATATCTTATCGAAAAAGTTACAGAGCAATTATTCGTACAAGACAAACCTGAGAAATTAAGTTAGTACGTACTCATGGTTAAAGAAAATACTTAGTACTTTTCTATAAAAAAATGTATTTTACGATGCCGTAAATCGGCGAAACGCGTAGTACAATAAATCTTTTTATAGAAAAGTACCAAAAGTATTTTCATTAATCTTGAGTATTAACATAATAAACTTCTACGAAGTGAAGCCTTCCACTGCCAAATGCTTATTCTGAAGAGAAATTAACTTTGATCTAAGGAATGCCCACTCAACAGAAAGATTCATTTAGCTTAGACTCAATAATGTGTGTTGAATTGAATTGAATTTATTGAGTTTAAAGTTCAGCCAACAAAATTGCTATAAATACAAGGAGTCAAGCTGGCCAATAAAATACTTTATACATACACATTCTCATGATTTGGAATTTTACAATCTGAGTGCTGACAATTTACTACACACCTTTCTGTTAAAAGTTTTCCTGTCCTCAAGTAAATCCAAGGTATTACTTACAGTATTACATATAGTACACATTCTATTAATGGGAGAATTTTTACAATAATTACTATTTACATTCATTATGTAAAATGTCCTCTTGTATCTACTTTAGTTATTTGGAATAATCATATTTAATTTACATAACAAATTAGAGCTCTCTCCTTTATTAATTACTTCCTGTAGGAACAACAAAATCATTTAACATTCTTCTGTCACTAAGTTCATGAAAATTAAACATTGACAATAATTCTTCATACGTAACACTTATACTTTGAAGTGGCGTTAGGCGGAATGAATGAAAAATGGTGATGAGATTTTCACCGGGAGATAAATTATGTCCACGTTCAACAGTCCCCCTTGAATCCGATATCCAAACAGTCGAAATTAGTCCCGCAAACCGATAAACTTGCATCAAGAGGAACTCCGGAGGCAATCAGGTAGCGCCGGGAGATGTGGCAACTCTGCCGGGGATTCATCGACGAGGTTTTCGGAAGAGGAGGCTTGGATAAAAAGACGAACATGGCACGGTGAGAGGATTAAGGGTGATTGGTTATCCGATTCGGACCTTTTTTTGTTTTATTAATTCCAATATATTCTTTAATTCGATTCCCTCCGGATATAGATACCCGTAACCAGAGCTTGGGAAAATCGGACGCGCAGCCATTAGGGAACCCGAAATCCCACAGAGGGTACCTTTCCAACGCATACGGCGGGAACAAAAGCGCTCTCGAAAGTATAAATACGAAAAATAAAACACGAATACGGCGGCGCACGTGCCGCGGCCGAGATCCATTCGCGATGGATGCAATTTCGCCCAGATCCACGTTCACGCAAGGCTGATTAGATTCCGGTTTGAGAGAAATTTGCCTCCGAAATTCAAATACATACACGTGTTTCCACGGCGGAGGCCCTCAGTTGGACGACTGACTCAACGCCACACACAAGGTAGGACGAAGGAAAGGTAAGCGCAAAAGTATAGATGCAGGTCATGAAACAACAGATGCGTAATAAAAATTGACGATCCTCAGTATAAAATTTATTACGTGCACGGCTAGGATACCTACTCAGTTATCAAGCTGGCAAAGGACCCATTGCAACAACTCTAAAAAGAAAAATATTTGATGCCCACCCGAAATCCGAGCAATGAAAAGACACGATAATCCATGATTTTCAACATTCCTAACACTGATGAACGACAGTCAATGGATTCAATAGCGGGTAGAGATGACTGAAATTAGATTATGAGACAAAAGCTGGTTCTTCGTGGGGCTACCGAGTAAGGAGAGATTATATAATTACTACGAGTGACTAGTGAAATCACGTACCCCTTCCTTATATTCGTACGAGATGTTCAAATATTTGAGGAAAAAGAATAGATACAGGGACTTTAGGATGTGGTTTTGGAGAAAATTGAAGGGAATACGATGTGCAGGGAAAATGATAAAGAACTGTTTGATACGTAAGGGGAAAAGAATATATAGTAAAAAAATCGAGAAATTCGGAGGAGAAAAGGGAGCTTTCCATATAAGATGTTGAAATAAGCGCACGTCGGAACACATGAGCGCACTTTAGCGCACTCAAACGACGATGAAAGGAACTATGTGCGCTGGCGAAACGTTTGGTAACCTGCGAGGAGGAGGACTTGCTCTTCTGTAGGCGCGAACAAGCAGTCACGGGCGAAAGTTTTGCGTATGGTTATCGAATTCCTTCAAAATAAGTATTTTAAAAACATATGTTTTTACCACGGAGTAATTAAAAACTTTACAATATCAATGTATGACGAATGAGATTATTGACGTTCTTTTGTTGTTTAGCACATCAACTCCGCTTCCGATCTGTTTTGAAGCGCGCTGCCTAATTCGCAGGGCCTGTGACGAATGGAAGGCAAATGCGCTGTTGTGCTGCGTGGTGGTTGGCTCACTAATAAGCGAATGGAAGGCACCCAAATAAACTTGGATGGGGTGCGTATTAAAGGCATAGAAAGTAAAGATTGAAAGAAGAGAAACGGTAAGCGAAGTGTGGAACAGGAAGGAAGAAAAGAATAGATATTCTGGACGGTAGAAAATAAATCAATAAATTAGTGATGTCTTCCTTTCTGAGAGAAATACGGAATGAAGAGTCCTTTCTTACATTAATTACTTTTTAAATGCCATAAATACTCATGTCCTGGAGGGGAAATAGCCACTCAGGCGGGGCTCAAACCCACGACCTTTCATTGGAATAGCAGGCGAAAACTCTGCCGCCACCAGAGCAGATGGAGGAGACGCGGAAGGAGAAGTGAAGGGGAAATAATGTTGATGATGACGCCATGTATTACCCCAATTAGCTTTTTCTATGCAGCGATGGTTCCCTGGCCTTCATCTGCTAGTCTTGTACCTGAGACCATGATAATAGTGACTGCGACAGCAATAACATTTAGCAAAAACACTAGTTTTTCGAGGTAAAAGTATGTCTCCGAACCATTATATCCCGACAAGGATGCTGGTCTCCACTAAGATGGTTCCTCCTGCCAGCTAAATAAAACCCTCTTATCACCAGTCATTTTTCTTTGCGAGAGCTCCCGCATATATGAGCGCGGGGGGGGGGGGGTGGGGGGGGGGAAATGCGCTCGACCTTGGAAAAAAGCAACTGAAGTCTCGGCTCTTCCTCGTCGGTTCTGAGAAACAACAGCGGACCCTGTACTTGACCAAAGCAACTAATTCGATCCCCAACGATTACGAGGCGTGTAGGAAAGCATTCGAGGAAAAACCGGATGGCTAAGATCAAAGAGATGGAAAGAAGAAGAAAACAATGGACCCTTCACTTAATGACCTCTTACAGTTCCAAAAAGAAACAGAACAAAGGGTGAACGCCACTTTTTGTTCATCGGTAGGAATTGAAGATATTTATGGCTACAAAGACAGCAAACGAAGAGAAAATTTTAATCAGGTAAACCAAGTTTCGGCCTTCTACTTGCTAAGCTAATTAAAGGCATCACGCCGCGTACGGTAGTGTCATCTCGCATCTAGTTCGCAGTAGTAACATTTTATAAAAAATCTCCAATGGTCGTAATAATAAATTGACACCACTCGTCAAAATTACACCACAATTGATGTGTTGGTTCGCGGTAGTGGAAATGTTTACTCGAATGAATCTACGCAAAGTATAAGAAATGAGGATAGGGTAGGTGCGCAGCCATGGTTATTAAAAGTATAGAAAATTATGACAGCACATCCTTTACAAGATCATATTATAATACTCGGGTACCTTGGCTATAGGCAAAAAAACAGAAGCCAAAAACACCATAGTAATTTCAAATGGTATTGCAAAACTTGATGTCAGCTTAGCTGTACTAACATAATCTGCATGTTTTCAAATGTTGTTTTTCATGTCTAAGTATGTACTAATAAGAAAATGAAAATTCATCAAAACGATCATACCTCAACTCGGTTTCGAGCAAACGGCCTGCAATATTATTGACCGAAAATCCACTAACTTCCATAAGAAACATAACTGCAAAGAAATTAACAGACTAAGAGGGCCATCATCTATTTGTAAGGAAATATATTCAGAGCCATCTCAAAAGTATTGGGCGTTCCAGGGCTAAGTAATGCACTGGGCCCCCAACATTAATAAACAAGATGTCCATGGGCTGCTGCTTGGGACGCCTGTATACTTGGAGTCATAGAGCATATCTCCAGACGGGAGCACGCGTTAAGAAAACACAGCATATTATTTTTCAAAAGGGTTGAAGATCGCTTGGGCCCGTCAGAAAATTGCAGAGAAGGATGAAGGGACTCTAAAATGATATTTCCAGGTAGTGCTTGATGGATTATAAAACCAAAAGCTTATTACTAATGAACACTTTTACTATCATATTAACATACTTAAGTATTGTTATCAATTTATAATATTATTTAATAGCCGTGGACAGAAAGTAGGACAAACGAGGAAGTGTGGTATGGTGGGTGAGGAGAGGAAACTTGGAGGAGATAAGGAGAAGGAAGAGTAGGTGGTTGGAGAAGGTATTGAGGGGCGAAGGCCGTGATAGAGGGGAAGATGTTGAGCGAGCGGGAAGAGGAAGAAAAAGAAAAAGTATTATGGTCGGGGTAAAGAGAGGAGGAAGGACATGTGCTGAGGTGAAGAAAGAAATCGTGCAAGGGGATAGGGGCCTTTTTGTAAAATATGCAGGATTCATGCCCTCTTCCATGTCAACCTACCTTAACCAGATGATCACCCTAATAACAATAATTATTATTGTTAAGATTAAATTATCATGTTCGCTAATATAAGCTTCGATAGTCACTATGCTAATCTTTTCATCATCATGACTTTACTCCGCTAAGTAATGCCTGGAAATTTATTCAGTCATGTATATCTGATAAGCTCCAGCAGAGGCTTACGATACCCCAAGAGTCGTAAATAGGGAGTGATTCTAATAAGCCCATCATTTTCTCCGAACCGAGCACATATTCATGAAGCCATGGAGTTGACTATCCATTCATTGTACATTCTCCGGTACAAATTGCCATGATTCCTCCGAAGGAAGTTATACCTAGCACATGACCCATGACGCGGCGTAATCGATGCTCGATAGGTGATAACCAAAAAATAGAACATGTAGTCCAACCGTTCGCTCCAGACCATTTACAGCGTCCCGGAGCACTGAGCCAAAGTCCAATCTACCGCGAAGAGCGGGGTCAATCTGAGTGTATACAGGTAAGCGGACCACATCGTAAAGCCTTTTACGAGCCGACCATGAAATTCTGACTGCGTTCCAGCTACAAAGCTGCCGTTGAGAGCACCTACGTATTGCAAACGTATTGAGTGTATGACGTAATGGTGGCGTTTTACGCATGGCCTATTTTTACCTGCAAGCGAATAGAGGACGTGGACAAGAGATCTCCGCACATAAAACACTTTATGGTAGTTGATTTTTTCTGCCTATTTAACTTGAATGCACAATGTCGGTATAAGAGGTTTGCGTAACGCGGTTACAAAAAAAACACTAGCGAATGCCACGCTAGGCGTTGGAGCAGAAACCCATTAATGCTCAACAGGCAATTCGATCACACGTATTATCATCATCTGACTATGCCACAAAGTCATAAGAGAAAATTTGTTAAACTTCGCCCTGGGCGGGTGTGTTCTGAGAGAAATATCTCCTTAAATCATGGAACAGTTATGAAGAGGCAAATGACATGCAGTGTTATGAAGTTTACCCTTCAATTTCTGGCTTATACGCTCTTCTCAATTTATTTTGATGTTCAAATTTCATCTGAAGGGTAAAATAAAAGTCAAGAACATTAGAAATACAGAAATTAACGCTCTATAGGAAGACTGGAAGGTCATAATACATCTATAACGCAGGTAAAGGTTTTTTGTAAAACCATGGAATGAGAAATCGTTAATGGCAAGCGGTCTTTGCTTAGTGCTCATACTACAGAACTTGAGTTATAAAAAAATCCTTAGTATGAAATTCATAATACTGAATGTGGCATATGATTATGTTCAAGTAAATTTACATGATAATGGGCCAAGATGATTAGAAATTAATTGATGAATTCGAACAGAGCTACTCCCGCATTCAGCATTTTTCCACCATTCCTATCACATTACTGATAAAGTTATGAGACACATTACGCCCATGCTTAAGTACTTTTTAACAAGGTATTTGATTGTTGATGAATGGTTTAGTGCCATGGTTTACCTGCCTTTGAAGGCCATCTTGGCGTGAAAAACGGCAATATAATAAAATTGATAAGCCGCCAGTGCTTCCATGTGAAGAAATTGTTCAATTGAGGCCAAATTTGAGCAAACATACTCAAATGTGGCTTTGAAGGTGAAATCGAGAGTGCAATGAAGACGGAAAGAAGAGCTATTGAGGTCATGATAAAAAAAGATAAAGCCTTATGAGTGTCCAATGCATCATACGGAGAATGACCCAGCGCAACGGGCTTGGGCCAAAGTAAGTGATATATCAAGTCGTGCGCATTACGCTCCTCGCAACCTTGAGGTTATTCCGCACAATTATTACGATCACGACCTTGGATATTTCAAAATCAACGAATGCTGAGTTTACTCAATTTCCAAAATCAAAATGTCAAGAATACACATCGTCATCTGCAACTGAAAATTTTGCTAACATAAATGACGAACTTAAGAGTTAGTACCGTCGAAAGGAAAATACGAAAAGCTTCGAGACGACATTAAATTTATGTACCTACAGATAAAAAAGCTCACTTAATGGAGTTTCATGCAATTAAGGGCAATTTCACAATCAGATCGACCTTGTTTGGCGGACAATTCAACAATTTCTGGAATGCCGAACAACAGTGACCCCAAAAAGACGATATCGTTAATATGCAAAATGCGTGAAATGTAAGAGCCATACTTTCAAAACAGAACGAAATACCAAAATTAACGTAAATTACTCCTTCAGGTCTCAAATGTTGTGTAGACCATTTATTTCCCGATTCTACATAACTATCAGCGGAGTTCAAACTTATGTTTGAACATTTACAAGCAATGAACATGACGAATGATCCCAGAACGAAGGACATCACCGTTTGCTTTGATTTTTTTCCACGCACCTAATTATTTTTCCCGTTATTATAAGGTATTCACATCGGAGGAAGAAGGAAGAAATAACCTGTTTTTATAACGTCACATCACGTGACTTTAATTTCTCCACTCGTGATCGCTTAAAAGATTCCTCAGCACACTGAATAAGCCACAACGACAAGAAAAGACATCGGACGGAACAGAAAGGCTTAAAGATGAAGTGTTTTATGTAAGCTTTTCTGATACGTTTGATGCAGACATTTATTTCCGGCCTTCCACTGGGTCGAAGTCTCTATGACGCCCGACCTTTTGCTTCCGCAGTTCAACTGCCCTGAAGATGACGCTCGAGTCGAGCATCGAAGCGTCGTCCAGGATCGAGACTTATGGACCCGGTAAAAGATCCTAAAAGAAATCTTCGTGATGTGATCCATTTGAAAACTGAACAATTATTTTTGTAAATAGATTAAGCATCAAATATTTCTAAGAACCAACTCCAGTTCGCAAAATGTATTCACCAACACTTGTACAAAGCCTCCACTCGCATCAAAATTTCCTCCCTGGGCAAAAAAGAAATTTTTTTATTTGGGTAACCTACCGGTTAAGGAGGGGTTACTCAGAAAAGAATAAAAATTATCAATATTTTTACTACAAAAAGGGAGGTATCAGGCATTATGTTGTGGAATTAGATCATAATTAGAACTTAGATGATGTAATTTTCCACAGATAAAAATTTATTCGACCCTGGTTTCGATGCACTGCATCATCATCGGGTACACAAATTTATGTACCTGATGATGATGCAGTGCATCAAAACCCGGGTCGAATAAATTTTTATTTGTGGAAAATTGCATCTTCTAAATTCTTATTAGCATTTTTACTGATGCAGACCTGTGTCTATCAACACAATTTCTATCATAATCTCAGCATACATTCTACCCCTCTTCATTCAGTCCATATTCTTTTCCTCCCCCTTCCTCGCTGACCCAACATTCCTCTATCACGGCCTTCATCACCCCTTCGCTCCTCATTTCCTCCTCCAACCACCAGCAATTGCCTCCTCCTTATCTCCAGCGGTTTCCCATCATGGGGCGAAATATTTTCCCAAACAAATCGACGAACTGCGCAGGAGAAAGCTTGGGAATGTCTTCGTGGATTCCTTTCACTGCCGGACGACTCTCGTTCCACCGCGCGCAAAGGCTAACGTTTATAAATCCGCAATCTCCCATCTCGAGCATCTTACAAACCATCCCCGCCCTTTTTTACTAACCCCGGCCACCATCACTCCACTTCACTTTCATGCCACGTGACCTTTCCACGGCAGATAGGTCACGTGGTCAGGTGGTATCCTCGTCCCCCTTCACCATAGGGAGAGCGAACTTCACACGAGTGCGTCCCCTGCGTGCCTCCTTCCTGTGCACTCCGCAAGCTAAGCCTCATCATCCTTCGTCCATTGCTACGAGGGGCAACTCCCTTCGGCTGTGCTCTCACAACAAGGGAAGTGAACATTTATTCCTATGCTTGTGAAGAGCACACGACAGCAAAACTTCTAAAGTACTCAAACATACAATGCATACGCATGTCCGTCACCCGCAAACATTAACTATTATACTTAGGTGATAATCTACAGACTTAGGTTAATCCTTTCAAAACTAACGGGACGCATTTGTCCCAGCAAATGCCTCTGTAGAAGATGATGGATGCACAGAGTAGGAACGAAAATTCTTGGAAAATATAAATATGCTATTTCAAGCATGTAAAGTAAAAATCTATCTTCAATGAATAATGATGGAAAAAGGGGTACTTCTAATTATTATCGTTTACAGTCGTCATCTTCTTTCCGCCAACGTCCCATCTTTCTTATGAGTAAGAAAGTTAAAAGTTGAACCAGAAATGGGAAAAAATAAGAACTATGACGATGCAATTTTCCACAGATGGTTTATCTGTGGAAAATTTATCTGTGGAAAATTGCATCGTCATAGTTCTCATTATGTTCATATTCCACATCATCTCGCCTGATTCCCCCTTTTTGTGCAGAAATGGGAAGTTAGGGTAGGAACAGTCCGACCTACCAATCAGCTGGCTGAATACACGATACCAGGTACCTCCGAAGTATTTGAGTTAAAAGTACAATGACAGTCATTAGGAATGAGTGGGTCAAGAATGAAGTGGAATAAATGCTGCTGTTATGGACATGTGTGATAGGAGCATGCTTCATTTGTTTGACCAGGTTGAGAGAATAGATGATAGAGTCAAATAACGAAAGATTATTAATGAAAGAGAAGTTAATGGTGTGAGAGGAAGGGGTGGACCGAGAAAATTCGCGGGTGAATGTGGTGGAGGAGACTTGAGAGAGAGGAGGAATGTTACGAGTTTTAAGAATAGGAGAGCCCGTATCAAGTCATGTATGAATGTATTAGATGAAGAAAAGGCAAAACGATAGGGTAATATGGAGGAAGTTTGAAAAAATAGATCCAGTTTTCTAGGCCAAACATTTGTAACTAAGCTGGGTCTACCCCGGAGAGGAATGAGGTGAGATTTTATGCATAGTATTGCAATGCATAATAATGAAGATGTGATGTAAAACGCAATCTTACTGGTCTGATATCACCGCACGGTACTCCATCTCTCTGCCCAATATGCATATCAACGTGAAGATATTTATCGAAAGAAAATACAAGTTTTCTAACGCACTCGTCACATCTCAATGAAATATGGCATAAGAAGGGTTGAAAAAGCACGAGCGGATACTTTATTCTTCATTGACTCCCTTTGGTTGCCACTTTTTCGGCCGGCCGTTCCGACGGAGCAGAAACTTACGGACTCTTCTCCGTGCCATGTTGCATTCCTTGCCCTGCTGCGCGCAGCCCAATACTCCTTTGATCTTCTTTTGCGGTTGTTACGTCTTCTATCTCCCGGGTAATCTTCGTGCATACCTCTCTGCTTCTCGGCCCCCTCTCTCCCAGAGGCATCTTCAGCAGCTGCAAACGTAATTGGATGCGACCGATGTGACGGGAGGAAAAAAATGCAAGCCCGATCGTTTAGAGCGGAGTGAATAATGATTAACGATAAGGGCTGGATAGGTTGCCATCGTACGCCTCTCCTCGGTGGGAAAATCATTCACTTCATTTGAAGCACACGAGGAACAAAATATTTCCATAACCTTCACTCGTTCAATTGCCGCGTCAAGCCTTTTAAACTGCGTCTCGTGGTAACATAAGAGTAGCCTATTGTAAGCTGGCGGTGATGAGGAATAATTATGCTTCATAAAAGCACAGCAAGAGTTTAAAGATTATTATTAACATGAAAGCAGATCAACCGGTTAAGATAGATTATGAAGAAAGAGGGTTAAAGTGTCCAAGACTTTAACAGGCCTACTAACACGAATACATTCTTCAGCTCAGCGTTCATTCTACCTTTCTTCATCCTGCCGCGCCAGTAAAGTCTGTTTTCTATCTTTCCCTTCCCCGCTTACCCAACATCCTCTCCTTCATCACGGCCTACCGCATCCCCTCCCCCCTTATTATCTCTCCCAACCACCTTCTCTGGTGCTTCCTCATATCGTCCTACAGTTTTCTTTCCTCACCCACCATACCAACCACTTCCTCGCTTGCCTTCCTTTCCATCCGTTCCAACTACTCCTTTACCCTCCGCATCCACAAGTCAATAGCTTGTAGCCTACCCTGGTCCTCTGTATTCAGCGTCCACCTTAGCCATACAACGTTACACTCAGTAACTAAAAATGTAATATTGCATTTGTTTAAAAAGGTATACGAGATGAAAGGATGGTTGACATAATTACTACTTGTATTATTCCAATGAAAATGACTTTTAGATGTAAGACTTGGTGCTTTCCTGGCGCACGATGTGAATGAATTCTTCGAGGGTTTCCCACCAGGTGAGATGTTCAGCCAGAGCCGACGTTTCGATGGCTAACTCTGCCATTGAAACGTCGGCTCTGGCTGAACATCTCATTTGGTGGGAAACCCGCGTAGAATTCATTGACTTTCAGATGGTATATTTCTACGCTTATTTCCTATTGAACCTTTCTTCCATTAAATATAACTGTTTCAGGCTGGACCTGGTGGAAGTTGTCAATATTCATAATGAATAAAAAACACTCACTTGGTCATTGCGAATAGAGGATGTGCGTAGACTTGAGAGGCGTTTGAGATGTGGGTTTGGAGAAGGATGAAGAAGGTGAACTGTATGGCGAGGAAGACGAATGAGGAGGTATTGGATATGGTCGGAGAGGAGAGGAAGCTAGTGGCAGAGATGCGGAGAAGGTAGAAGAGATGGATGGAGTAGTTATATAGAGGAGAGGGAATGTTGAAGAGTGTGATAGAGGGGAGAACATTGGGGAAGCGTGGAAGAGGAAGGAAGAGGATAGGAATTCTGGACGAAATAAGAGGAGATAGAAGATATGAAGAATTGAAGAGGGATCTAATGGCGGGAAATCCTTAGGAGGGAAAACTAGACAATGTCTATGAGGTTGGGATGCAGAATGGGGACTGTCCAAGAACCTACCAATCAGCTGGTAGAATACTTGAATGAAGTAATCTTCCACAGATTTCTGTGGAAGATTACCAAGTGTTTTTTATTCATAATGAATTTCTTTCCTTGTTTGGTTTTCCATACTCCCTACTTCTTTTCCCGTCATATAAAACTAATTTCCATTTTCCTGATTTATTGAGTCTAATCATAGTAAGCCATACAAATTATTAGTGAATTATTAAAGATTAACTCAATCGCATGTTGTAAGTCTAACATAATGAATTGGAGCAAACACTTATATTTTCGGTTTAAATTCTATGCACTTTCCCCCAATCCATTTACTCTACTTTTATCCATCCATCGCTGATACCACTATCTTCCTGACCTCATTCGTTATTTATATCCTACAATTTCCTTAACTAAGAGATGAACAAATTAATGACCCTCTCTTTCTTCCTTTAAAAATCAGGCCCGAAACCTGCTTTCATGCAAAAAGTAAACGATATATTCTTAAATTGTAAGCTTCTCCCTGGCTTCCATATGCGAACATTAGGTTTTTAAGCCACGAATTAAAGTTTAAAAAAATATCGTTTATCCAAAACTAAATGAAAACAATCCTAAAACAACAACTGCGATGACTGTACAAGGGAATGATTAGTAGGGATGAAAATAAATTTAAGTGAGATCAAAAAAATCTTTTTTGCGTTCCCTCCAATATTGAATATCGGAAATGATACTCCAAAAGGAAAAAGAGGAACGTTTTAGCGAGACAAAGACCGGGATTTTGCTTTGGGAAAGGAGCCTTTTTTTCGGAAAAAATTGTTTTTCAAGCCTGCACGCACGCCTTGAGCGGCTGGCTGGTCGAGATAACGACCGTTTAATATATGAACCTCTGTCACCCATCCCCACTACAACCATCACTTAAAACTCGCAGAAGAACTTCTCGATTGTTAGTCCACCCTCGTAGATGGGACTGGTGGCGGTGAGGACCCCTAATTAGTAGCGGCATCAAATTAATGCACGTCGGATACAAAATGCTTGGAGGAAGGAACGGGCGAGGGGAGGTTGAGGAGAAATTGACGGCAGTGAAGCGAACCACGGTCTAAAAATGGAGAGGATCCTGAGAAAGGAAGCTTTTGGGCCGCCTTATAATCATTTAGGCTAGAGTTTGAGAATTACCATGACAGTACGACATTTTTCCAGTGACAAGAAAGGCATATCAGCTCACAGGTAAATTGTTCCTCGTACAATCAATGGTAAGTGCAATTTAACAAACTGAAAATATGAAAGTGATTTTCAAATACGCACTTGTTATACGCTTCAAAGCATCTGACGCAACTTGAGTACAGGCTTAGAAGTAATGCAAAAGAAGCCAATACATTATCTTGAGATTTATCATCCGTTTAGGAGAACGATCGAGAGAAATTATTCAGGAAAGAGAATAGAAAACACACCATACGCCAGGACTAGAAGTGCAATTTAGGAGAATGATTTTTAATTCATCGTAAATTTTGCTTACATTCACCGCTAACAATAACAAAACGTTATGCTTGCCTTAAAAATGTACGTAGAAATAGTCATAGCTTTACGATTCGGCTGTCAAGAGTTAAATAGTCCGTCTTTACCAAGTCCAATGGTATGTCGTTCTACCTTCAGGATCGTGTTTTCTCAGCAACCCCGCATATAGGGGCTAGAAGACCACCATTGCAATCGAAGACACCCGCACGCCCTATTCATTGGCGATCTCAGTGAAAACCAACGGATATCATTGTACTAATTTAGACGCCAAATATATATATAACAAAATATATTCGATACGTGTGGTGGTGGCGCTCACGTGCAGAGAATTTGTGTTCACTTAGAATCAAGCGTAGATGAGTGGGCAAAGGCACACTCCCTCCCTCTCGAGGGACATACTTTAACCTCGCGCCACCTCTCCAACATGATTTCCTCTCCTTACCGTCACGCGCCCCACAAGCGAGTGCCGCCAAGTTTCCCAACCCCTATCCAAGGGTATAAAGGAGCTAGCAGGGGACAAGGTAGAATGGAGGACTCCAGTCGACCAATCATAAGCCCGTTTCACACGATGCTTGATCCAGCACAAGACCTAGTATGCTAGCTGGTACTTGATATTGAGGACGAAACCCAGTATACTAGAAACCGTACTAGAAGGTTTCACACGATCATTGAACTTGTGCTTGCGATGAAGCGGTACTGTCGCTTACTGTTTAAAGAAAATGGAAAATTTCCATGAAAAAAGGAGACTTTTGGCTGCTGCAGTAATAGCAGGGATTGTCGCGACATTTTCACCGCACATTGATTTCACCCCCAAAGAGTGCGTAACACCCGCGATAAAAGTGAGGCGCCGATTTAAAAAAAGTGAAGATCGCATTGCGACTGTAAAAGCTAACGTGATTGGTCGACGGCTACTAGGTCCTACTGGGAACTAGTAGCAAACTAGTACCGCATCAATTATGAATCAAGTTGCCCAGCGAGTATAATAGCTATCATGCTTGTAAGCCAGCATGCTGGTTCTATATCACATGGTACTGGAAAGCTATCATGCTAGCGAGTATCCTCGACCTTGTGTTGGATCAAGTATCGTGCGAAACGGGCTTTAGGGTTGATTGATGATTGATAATGAAGATGATACTCAATACTAAATATAAACAATTCAAGTACATTCAACAGGAATTTAAACTCCCTCAAAATAAAACCGTGCCCAGCTGAGTGACCTTCGTGGCGTTAGCAATAGCTACAGCGCCATCGGTTGATTTTCCGAATAAAGTTCTGCGACTAGTACAAGACAACACTCACGTGGTGCCCAATTACGATATAAGGCGAGGGAATTGAAGCAGAGGCGGTGAGTCTCCCCAGCAGCATGTTGCGATGGAAACAATTTCACATCCCCTTGGGTGCTTCCTTGAAAGGCCTTGAAAGCGACTTGACTTTCGCTCCTCCATGAGCTTCACGCCAAAAAAAAAATAACGGCTCTCTTGAGAAGGCATAGCGACATGATGCATCGTGAGTGCAGATGGTTTCGATAACGAAGGAAATGAAGGGGTTAGGAAAATGAGGTGATCATGATTATGCTAAAATAAGAAGGAAAGTGTAGGCACAACGAAGAATGCTGGGATATGTTATCTGCTTCGTGAGGTGTTCTCCGGATTAATTCTTCTTGCACATCCCGCACTCACCGCTACATCGGATTTCCTTCTACAATCGTGAGTTCTCTTTTTCAGACATTCAGCAGAATTTCTTTCTTTCGTGCTTGCACTACAATAATATTGTGCAACGTTTAATAATTCTGCAAGGCTTCAGCTCGTAGAGCTTTCGAAAGTTGTACTTTAAATCTGAGCTCTTGCAGATATAACTGTGACTTTGGTATTTATGGCGGCAAAAGATGCTCAGATAGTACTTACATAATTATTATTTTTGGTGAAATAAAGAGTAAATGCAAGTTTTAATTGATTCAAAAAGCATTTGATGTCTTATCCGCTATGAAGTATGGTTCTTGCGTTTTTTTCATTAAATCGGTTTTATTTTCTAAATCATTTAAAATACAACTACCTTAGCCAATTAGATTATTTTATTGAGAGCTGCAGAGACTTCTAGAGCCTGTGTATGTATGTCGGTTCCAACATTATCTCCACATTAAGGTAAAGTTATGACGGTGACAGTCGTTCTTAAAACAGGATGAGAGTGGGATATGGGCTTGAATGCTATTTTAATTAGATTTTAGGTGTTGTGATTAGCATTGCGAGTTAAAGCATTATTTTTAGAAACTAAATTTCACTCGGAAGCACATTTAGAAATCATCCACAGCTATAAGAATATGAGGGCATATTCATTTTTTAAATTCCACCAAAGCAGACCAATCATCCATCGTCAACATGGAAACAGTATTTACCAGTGCAGATATTCTCACGCGTTGGCACAAAAGAAAAAAATGAAAGTAAAATCAGAGTGTAGTACTTAAGTTGCATCGAGTTTCCACGAAGGGAATCGCCATTTATCGAATGCATTTAGGTCGGGAAACTTTCCAGACGAAATAAATGGTCAAGGGGGTAGGAGAACTATTCCAGCATCCATTATGACACTATTCCAAGAGATTGTCTAGCTCCTACTCGACCCTTTTAGCGTGGGAATATGGCCATAAAGAATATATCATGTTAAATAACGCTTCTCGCTTTAATAAGAGATTTAATGTCCTATTTTGTATCCTAATCATATTTCCTACAATTCCCAAGAAACAAGTTTCTGATAGGATGCAAGTGTATAATGGAAGCGGCTATCCCGCTGTATGTTGGGGTCCAAAAATTAATCTGGCATCGACCGTGACTACAAATATGACCCAATTACGGAACACGCGGGAATGTTTTGTGGCCCCAAGTAGAATATATGAGATCGCGACTTCAGTAAAAAACTGAGAGTATCCCCGAAAAGAAATAATAAAGAAGAAGGAAATCATTGCTCAAACTCATGATGACTGAATATTAGTTGATGCCAAATAAATGAGCCACACAATAAACATGGCATTCGGTTGTAAATAATTCAATGGACAGAAAGTAAGGCAAGATATAAATGGAAATTAAACTGGATGTAGTGGCAAGTCACGTAATTAATTTTCCCAAACTTCCATAATTAACGTTCCAACGCCAATCGGACTGCTTCATTTAAAATGTTTCCTCTAATTGAACAAATTCCGTGGACTTATCAAATCAGTGGTCTCTCATTATTCCTCTACCAGATCTGATTTTCATCAAACAACAGATATTTTATTGAGTCAATTTTCCTAGAAAGGTGGCCGAAATATCGAAGGTTTATCCGTTCAATTATGTACGATACGCCGAGCGTGATAAGCATTACATGATATCGAACTCAAAAACTTATGAGTCTTATTCTCTTCTCTTAAATTATCCATGTTTAATGCCTTTGATTTAAGACCAACACAAAAACAAAAATCATGGATGCGATTAGGGAAGTTTTTTTCTTCTCGAACGCACGCAAACCCTGCTCCCGGTCTGTTTGGACGTACGCTACCAATTGCGCAGTTCGAGAATAGGCTCCATGCGTTTGAGGCATGAGTGTAGAGGACGACAATGGAGAAAAAGCGGTGGACGGAGACGATGACAAACGAGGAAGTGCTCGAGATGGTGGGTGAGGAGAGAATACTTCTGGAGGAGATTAGAAGGAGACAGGGTAAGCGGTTGGAAGGGGTAATGAGGGGCGAAGAGTAGTTTGAGACCGTGATAGAGGGGAGGATGTTTGGTTAGTGGCGAAAGGGAAGGAAGAGAATAAGTTCTATGAACGGTATGAAGAGAAGATATGACTGACTATGTTAACATGAGCAAAGAAATGGTGTAAGGAGATAGACGTTTGCGCATAAAGAGAGACTTTACTTTCTTCCATTTAAACCTACCTCAACCGGTAGATTATCCTAATAATAGTAACTAGAACATTTTAATTACTTGGGTAGTACGCTAGAAGAAACAGGACATATTAGCAAAGACATTAGGAGGAGGATAGCGCTAGCGAAGGAAGCGTTCATTAATTGAAGGGAGCTGATGACGAGGACCTTAAGTAAGGATGTAAAAAAGAGGCTGGTGAAGAGCTTGATATGGAGTGTGGCGTTGGATGGGGCAGAAACGTGGAGCTTGAGAAAGGAAGACGAAAATAGGCTGAAGGCTTTCGAGATGTGGGTGTGGAGGAGGATGGAGAAGGTGCGTTGGACGGAAAGGAAGACAAATGAGGAAGTTCTTGACATGGTGGGCGAGGAGAAGAAACTTATAGATGTGATTAGGGAAAGACAGGGTAGGTGGCTGGAAGGGGTAATGAGGGACGGTGGTTTGCTGAAGGCCGTGATAGAGGGTAGGATGTTGGGCAAGCGGGGAAGGGGAAGGAAGAGAATCGGTTTTATGGACGAGATGAAGAAACGTAGGACTTATGCTGAGATGAAGAAAGAAATACTAGAAGTAGAAAAGGCACGGCACGTGTTAGAGTTCGTTGGATATTCTCTGAATTTCATCACAACCTATCTCTAACCGGTAGATTACTCTAATGAATTAATGAATTGCGCGTGATCTAAAAAAAAACAGGAAGCAACTGCTCTGACGCGTAGCGTGAAGTGAGCCGTGCGCTACAGTGAATGGAAACCGCCTGATACGTCACCACCGAGTGCTCTTTTTTAGTTTCCTCCGCAGACTCGTGCTCATACTAATTAAGTCCCCATCGCCCAATGCGATGCTAATGCAACTGCGGACGTCCGCCTCCGTCCGATGACACGCGGGAAGCGTGGCAGCTTGTCCCGACGGCTATATGGGTGTCTCCCAGGGGGGGGGGGGGGGGCGCTTTGACGTCGCGGAGCCGAGATCGCAATGTCACGGACAACCTGTTGCTCCTCTCCGCGTCGCAGACCAGTATTTATCGGCGGCGTCTCGAGCCCACTGCGGCGGCGCCCGAGAAGACTCCCATAGGAAGGAAAGGACGGCGTTGGACGGCCGAGAAAGGTTTTTACAAGGCTCGATTACCAAGTTTAGAAGAGAAGAAAACTGCACAGACGCATCTCCCGAATGCTAAAAAACATCGCCATGCACTTATCCATCTTGGCTCGAAGCGGTACGTGCAGAGGAAATTAAATTAGTAGAAGGTGAAAATTGGAGATTTTCTAGCAGAAGATGAGATGGTTTTAGCGTTGCTGGTGGCAAGAGAACTTTTAGAACGTAGGTAAGTGATGGAAATATAAACAATTTTGCACTACACTTAGGCTTCAATATCCTGTACGAACATCGAACAACACCATTTCAAAATTGGAAACTTACTTTATCATTAACCCTTTTGCTGCGCCGCTCAGATATATTTGAGTGAATATTTTCACTCGCTTTCTGCGGAGTTACACTTAATCCCAAAAGTTCAAAAAATATTTTCCTACTACTGCGTGGATCGAGTACTTATACGCCCATAGGTGTGGAAGTAAATTTCACTGTAGTAAATTTAATAAAAATACAACTGATTACAATTACTTTGCATTTTATGCACAAATAATAGTAATTGTTATTCTTTAATACAAAAATAGTGAAAATATTTTTTGGAGAACGGAAAAATATTACGTATGAAACTGGAAATCAGTTAACGCGGTGTAAGGATTAATATGTAGGAGACATCGTAGCGCTGTATGGTATCAAAACTTGGGCCATACGGATAGAAGATGAGATGTAACTGGAGGCGCTTGAAATGTGGGCAAGAAGATGGACAAGAGGAACAGATAAGTCCCTTCGTTCGTCTCCCTCCCTATAAACTAAATACAAAAACGATTACAGTGCAAATGAGTTCGAATAATTATAAGGCTGGGGAATCTCACGTGCAAGAAAAGCCTCACTTCTAGCAGTATTTTTAAATAGTGAGTGCGCGCACATTACCTCCATAAAAATTTGGCCACAGAAAAATACGGACGATCAAATAAGTACGCTCAAGTATAACTTATGTCTTACCAAAGTGGGGACGAAAGACCTTTGCAACTCTTTGAGGCGTCATAGAAATCTCTCCGGAGGATATCAAGATAAACAAGCCAGTAGACGTGACTCTGTTTCGGAATGAATCAAGCGATTTATGTTGAATTTAGTTCTTCATGTGGTTGTATATCGTTAAAAATTAAAGCTCAAACACTTCTTTTTCAATTTGTTAGAAGAATATCTACGAATTAAAATTTAGAGTAATAAATTCATTCATGCACAACAGTCCAAGCGCTGCGTTCAAAAGAATTATTTCAAGCGCGGTTCAAAGCCATTTCCAGGTGACTAAAATATTAATGACTTTCTTCTTTAATGTTGTATGACATTTGTGCAAGAATTGCGCCAATGTTGCACTAATTGTAAGATCATACGATTACGAGGCTTACAGCTCTATATGCCCTGCTATGAAAGACTTCGGCCCTGCGATGAAAAATAAAATGAAAGACTTCGGCAGGATTTTCACATCTTTTCAATTACATTCCTAAACCCACTGTAAGCAGTCCTGACACTACATGATATTCATCGCGAAATAATATATACTCATTTCAAAAATACTGAGTCACTACTTAGTGAGCTTTATAAAAAGACAGAGAAAGTTTTTCTTTTCTAACCACACCCTTTTATACCATTGACGTACAGGCGACAAAGCCAAGCCTTTCGTCTGAATTTCAGCAATGATTCATCATCAGGCAACATCCAAGTTGGCTAAAATAGCTAGCTCACGTCCGTCCCTAGATCTTACGCCTTCAGGGGATACGCCATCTAAATGTTCTGAAAAGCACGTGCCAACTAAAACCGACGCCGAGATTAAGTCGCAATGCGAAAGACTCTCTCTTAAGATTCAGTAAACACTCGCTCGCAAGTTTTAATCTCGACCGTCCGCCTCGACCTCATCCCGTGCCCTCTACACGCCGGCGAGCGAAGCTGAGCTGAGAGCTTTACGAGGGAAAACATACGACATGCTTTGCAAACTTCGCCCACTACGCGCCACACAGTTTCTGTTCCTTTTCAAAGCGTTCTTTTCTCTCTCCCCGCAGAGAAACTGTATAGCCTTGAGTCAAAGAAAACACACTTCTCTGGAGTGTGCCTGAATGCCCTAAAATTTTATACGAGACATGAATACACGAATGATATTTTTCTTCCTAATTACTTTGGTTTACATTCTAAGATGAGACTGTATCTGCAGAATTCTGGATTTACACAGTATATTAAGTAAGCTAAATGTAAGATACATATGACTGTTAGGCTCCGTATTATAACAACTGGTTAAATATTTTCTCTTAATGAAAACCTAAGCTAATACCCTCTCCCATCGATAACCCACGAAGTGGACTAGTCAATTGTCTGAAGTAATACGCGAAACTCAAACTCTCAGTTAACATCACGTTAACGTACGAGCAGTGTCAATTAACGGTTAATGTTAACTATACATTATAAAATCAAACCTAAATACAAGGCACATCACTTTAACTTAAGCATCCAAGCATAGAAATTACTATCCGACTTTAAAAACTGCTGTTATGATGGAAGAAATTATCAAAGTGGCTTTATGAACTGAATACAAAACAAGGTAACGGTTAAATGATAGCTTGGATCATTTTTGTCACTTCGACGGTTTGAGGCTCGAATAGTTACACGTTACAACGGAAAGCTGAGAAGATAAACTAATTGATTTAGGCTTATTTCGAGAAGTTCATTCACAATGTAGAACCAGAAACATTTCTAAAAGGCACTATGGAGTAATTATTAAAACTATTACTTCATAAGGAAGCAGGAAAATTTGACCGGAGGTCACCCGCTAGGAGACACGTGTGAAATTCACAGGGAAAAATCGTTTCCCCCCGCTATTCCCGCTATTATTAAAACTAGGCGCCAAATAATCGATTTTCCATCAAGATGGATTACCCTTTAATTTCTTCTCTAAAAATTGCTCACAACAACTTTTTCACATCGCAATACGTGGAAGTAGGCGAGTGAGTGACGAGCGCTTGGGGCATCCAGATATCTGCCAAACCAATATTTGCCACGCACGCATAAGGGCGATGCACCTGAAATCATTTATATTTAACGAGTAAACTTTCGGCTGGCGCGGCATAATTGAAGCGACTAGAGAAAGCCGGGTCATCATTCATTTTTCTGTGGATCGCAGTCTTTCGGTCCATCATCAACATCCGAGTCGATTGGTTAATTCTGATCACGCATTGTTTCGGCAACAAATAACCACTCATGACGCTCGCCAATGGTAATTTATCCTCGCAATCTTTTTTCACCCCGAGACTGTAGACAAACAAATCAACTGAGTACTACTGCTACACTGGGCGTCGTGACCCCAATCTTTGCCCACTCTAAATGATTCGGAGGGAAACCATTTTCATCATCCCCTTTTTCCTTCTCATACCCTGGCATTGGACCCAAAACAGGCGAAAAGAAGGGAGTGCAGATGCTGTATGTGTGTATATATGTATGTATGAGTGGTGCGGGAGAGCGCATTTGTATTCCGCGCGTGGTGTTCTCGCGACCCTGTGTCTCGGAAAGTGATATTCCCTCCCGGAACATTAAGACCAAAGGATTTGGAAACTCCCCGACGACGTCGAGTAAAACCCGACGTAAATAAATCAGACGCAGATATCTTTTAAACTGGAGACGGGACAAAAAGAAACCCTTCCCTAGATTAAGTTTCACAAGTACTGGTTTGGTACTGGAATGAAATGAGTGTTATTTATATCTATTGGTCTGGCAGCCAAACGAATTTCAACCACAAGTACACAATTACGCGCAGGATTTTTAAGAATACGTTTTTAGTTTAAATTAACGACTTCTGGGTATATTTCTAAGTTCAAGCTTTCGATTCCTTACACAACCCCTCCCTTCAGGTCAGCATACTTTTTTACTCTCTTCATCCCAGTTAAATTTATCAAATATTCTACAACTTTTCCTACCTCTTTGAAACTACTAGCATTGCAACAATAATTCTTTTACGGTCTCGAATGCTACATCTCCTTTTATTTGTCATATTAATCTGCTCAGTCTTCTCCTAATCTCCTTCAGCAGCATTTTTTGCTTACCTACCTTTCCCAACGCTTCTTTGTTTGCTTCCAACTTGTCAACAGTACTTTTTCTGCCATTTTCCACACGCTTCAAGCGACTACTTAAATTAAACCCCAAGTTCTGATTCCGTAAAGCACCTTGCTCCCAATGAAGCTCTTCGCGTATCATTCTCTACATAATTTTTAGAACCACTGCTTAACCATTGCATTGTTCCTAGATTCACTTAAATGGTAACTGTAAATTCCTTTTTCGCCGAAGAAATTTTCTGCGAAATATTTTTAACGCTACGCTCATTGACTAAAAATCCTCACTGAAAAAAAACACCTAACACTAAAAGTAGACACTCCAAGTGAAACAACTAAAATGATGAAACTACTCCGACAGCACTAGTTATATTCTTCTCTTCCATTTAGCATAATTTAAGTTTTAACGAAACATGCATAGGTATAGGCATGCATCCAAAAAAGTATTCACAAAGTCGAATCCAGTATTCAGGCCCAACAAATTTCCTTGCAGGCTACACCCACAGCATATTGGGCACCTTGAGTACCAGAAGACTTTCAACTACGTGTCTCTGTCTCGATTCCGAAGTTGGACGGAACATATTGAAATGTTTTTGCCTCACGCAAACCTGGTGAATAATTTAGAGGACCGGATTCTTCTCCATAAAGTACGACTTGTCTTATTTCACTATTTTACAGATAAAGAAAAGCGTAGAGTTTCAAAATATTTTTATATCCCAGAAAACCTTACTTCAACAGAAAGACAAGAATAATGATAAAACCTGGAGTTGCCAGCAAACTTTATGTGATCACGGGTGACTTTGTGGAACTGAGTTTAATACAAAACTTGGGTAGACAGTATAGTTGCCGGTGTTTACCATTCGATCCAATTTCAAATTTTTGAGCCAAAACTAGAGTCGAAAAATAAAAATTTCTTGGACTTGACTAAGTCTTACCTAAGTTTTGTATGGAGACAGGGCCACCCTTTGCATTTTTATGCACCGGCACAAATATGAAGGGGGGTACCAGTAAATATTAAAATTAAGACGTACTAAATTGTTTCAATTTTATAGGGCTTACAAAAAATAAGGAGATAGAAGGCTAGAGGTAACAATACCTAAACTTCTTAACTCTGTGAATGTCAGCATACCTAACATAAAATCAATTTCAGAATTAAAAATAAAGTGTAAAAGATCATTGCTATAAAATCAATGAAAAAAATATCAAGGATTGCTTTGACATGGATTTTTCCCGTTTACGGGAATACTATATGTAAATTGTTATTTATTTTTGTTTACATAAGTACCTATTGACGATCCACTGGCTTAGGATGACTTATGGTGCTTATGTAATTTACATGAACTAAATTAATGTTACGTAAAGATTTTCAATTCTGTTACTAATAAAAAATAATTAGTTATACTTATAAGATAACAAATAATGTGAGGGGATAGACGCCTGCGTCTGTAAAATCTCGAGATTTTCCTCACTTCCAATTAAACATACCAAAACAAGAATATTACACTAATACATAATAAACAACAAAGCATAACAAAAATAAAATAATCACGCCCCCTTCTTTCAAGCCGAAAGGGAGCGGCTCCCTTGCAGGAACAGTCAAAAGAAATCGATTCTCGGTGATTGGTATCTAAAGCTGACTCTTGTTTTAATTATTTCCTCCAAACTGTCATGTACTTTCCCACCTCTTATGCTTCAGTCACACTCATGAATGACTTCATAAATGGCCTCCTGCTCTTCGAACTCATAATATTCCTCCTCTTAAGAGTATATTCCACCACATTAATATTAACATATCAGGCCGGGACGCGACCTCTATATATATATCTATATATAAAACTTCGAATATTTCGGTGGTATTGGCATCAACCTTTCTCAGGGTAGAGAGTAGGAGTCAACCTCTTTGATGACTTGATTCCTACTCTCTACCCTGAGAATGGTGGATACCAATACCACCGAAATATTGGAAGTTTTAATTTGTAAGTGTCTTTCGCTTGTTTCTATATTTTTATCGACCTTTACCTCTCGCTGAAGAAGGTGGCGGCGATCCACCGAAATATTCCAAAACCCGTGTGAGTGTCATACTTTGTGTTTCTTCTTTTTAGTCACCCTAATGACAAAGTATATATACTTTTGTGTTCACGCTCGAGAAAGCTTCCAAGTTATATATAAATATATGTATATATATATATATATATATATATATATATATATATATATATATATATATATATATATATATATATATATAAACCCAATAAGGAGTCACAGGCGTGACAAGTAAAAACATAGTGACACAAACAAAAGAAACTCACACGAATGGTTGTTTAATGTTTGCTAACTTGTCCGATATCTTCAAATCCACCAAGCCCCTCTCCAAAACCCCTGTTGCTTCCAAACCCACTCCCTCCCCTTGTAATCGTGCTCGATGCAAACTATGTCCTATCTTTACCACACCCCCTCCTCCCAACGCCTCCATCCCCTCTCTCCCTCACCCTCCTCCCGCCTCTTGCATCACCAGCAATGTGGTTTACCACTTGCAATGCAAACTCTGCCCAGCTTATTATATTGGTAAATCCTCGACTCCCCTCAATATACGTATTAATAATCACCGTGCTAATTGTAAAAATCCTTCCCAATCTGCTTCTCTTCCCGTTGCGATACACGCCTCCCTCCACAAAAAATCCTTCAACCACTGCTACAATGTTTCAGTTCTTTTTTCCCTCCCCCCAACTGCACCCCCCCTTGAACTGAAATCGGTGGAATTATCTTTTATTTGGCTGTATAAAGCATTTCAAACTCCGGGTATCAATGTCTTTCACTAAACTCCCTTCCCCTCTTCCCCCTCCATTCCCTTTCCTGTCTGCCCCTCCCTTTATTCCCCTCTTTCTCCTCCAATCTCTTCCCAGCCTGGCCCAACCTGCCCTCCCCTGCCTGCCCCTCCTCTCCTTTCTTCTCTTCTTACCCACATCTGCATCCAGTACTCTCTCCAGTTCGGAAGAAGACAAAATGCTGTCGAAAATTAAACAACCATTCGTGTGAGTTTCTTTTGTTTGTGTCACTATGTTTTTACTTGTCACGCCTGTGACTCATTATTGGGTATATTTTCACCACGTGTGAACTTCGTCGATTGAATATATATATATATATATATATAGTTCTTTTTTTAAGTTTCTTTTTCCTTTTAGTCACCCTAGTGACAAATTTTTTATATATTGTTGAGTTCACGCTCGTGTAAGCTTCCAAATATATATATATATATATATATATATATATATATATAATCATTGGAAGCTTTCACGAGCGTGAACACAAATATATAAAAACTTTGTCACAAGTGTGACTGAAATGAGAACACATAAAAAAGACACTCACACGGGTTGGAAATTTTTCGGTGGATCGCCGCCACCTTCTTCAGCGAAAGGTATAGGAAGAAGATTCTTCCTATACCTTTCGCTGAAGAAGGTGGCGGCGATCCACCGAAAAATTTCCAACCCGTGTGAGTGTCTTTTTTATGTGTTCTCATTTCAGTCACACTTGTGACAAAGTTTTATATATATATATATATATATATATATATATATATATATATATAACTTCCAGGAAAATCACTCGGGTGATAAATATACAGTATGCCAAGAGGGTGGCCGATAAAAAATATACACACGGAAAAAAGAACACTTACACATAAAAATTTTCGATATTTCGGTGAAGTCTAGCTCCACCTTTCTCAAGGTTTAAGGTAGGAATGAAGAAAAGGAGAGAGATTGAGGTATGGGAGGGGAAAGAGGGGGAGACGAAGGTGTAAGAGGGGAAGGAGGGGAAAGAGGGAGAGAGGAAGGTGTAGGAGGGGAAGGAGGGGAAAGACGAAGAGCGGGGAGAGGGCGTGGAGGAAGCAGGGAGAGATGAGATGAGGGGGAGGGAGAAACTAGTGTGATTTATTGAGTCCGGGGGGCGAGAAAGCCTGGTGGATTAAAATACAAGAAGATTCAAGATCTTTGAGCTGAAGGGGAGAGGAAGAAGGGGGAAGGGAAGCAAGTAGACCGACTTTAAAAGTGTTATTGAAAGTGGAGTTGTGGGAGGAGACGTGAATGGCGACAGGGAGAGAAACAGAGAGGGAGGGGCAATCGTAACAGGCGTAATCGTGAGCAACTTCTCAATAAAAAAATCCTCAAAAAACCACACTCCCCCAAACTGCCTCCTACTAATAGCATTTCCCAAAACAATATCTCCCTCTGTACCACCTACTTCCCAGGTGTGGACTCTATTAGGCGTATTATTAAAAACCTCTACCCTATCCTGTCGGACAACCTAACCACTTCTAAAATATTCCCCCAATGTCCCTCTCTCAGCTTCAGACGCCCCCCCAATCTATCCGCCATTTTCAATATTACCAAACCCCTGTCCAAATCACTCAAACCCACCAAATCCCTTCCCACCCCTTGCAACCGCCCGCGATGTAAAACTTGCCCCATCCTCATCACCCAGCCCTTGCCGGACAAGTTCCTCGCTTTTCCCCTCCCTTCTGTCCTCTCACCCTCCTGCACCACGCCTAACATTGTCTACATCCTCCTCTGCCAATACTGCCCTTCTTTCTATATTGGCTTATCCACCACTCCTCTCAATATTAGAATGAATGGGCACCGCTCGTCTTGTTACGATTGCCCCTCCCTCTCTGTTTCTCTCCCTGTCGCCATTCACGTCTCCTCCCACAACTCCACTTTCAATAACACTTTTAAAGTCGGTCTACTTGCTTCCCTTCCCCCTTCTTCCTCTCCCCTTCAGCTCAAAGATCTTGAATCTTCTTGTATTTTAATCCACCAGGCTTTCTCGCCCCCCGGACTCAATAAATCACACTAGTTTCTCCCTCCCCCTCATCTCATCTCTCCCTGCTTCCTCCACGCCCTCTCCCCGCTCTTCGTCTTTCCCCTCCTTCCCCTCCTACACCTTCCTCTCTCCCTCTTTCCCCTCCTTCCCCTCTTACACCTTCGTCTCCCCCTCTTTCCCCTCCCATACCTCAATCTCTCTCCTTTTCTTCATTCCTACCTTAAACCTTGAGAAAGGTGGAGCTAGACTTCACCGAAATATCGAAAATTTTTATGTGTAAGTGTTCTTTTTTCCGTGTGTATATTTTTTATCGGCCACCCTCTTGGCATACTGTATATATATATATATATATATATATATATATATATATATATATATATATATATATATATATATATATATACGAGTTCGTGGAAAATCACACACGCGATAATATAAATAAACTATGCCACAGGTGGGGCGGAATTAAATATAAACACATAAAAAAGAACACTCACACTATAAGTTGATATTTCGGTTGCTCTAGAACCTTTCTCAAAGATAGACGGATACAGAATATATATATATATATTTGGAAGCTTACACGAGCTTTTGGAGTATATATATATATATATATACTTCCAAATAAATAAATATATATATATATATATATATAAGAGAAAGGTGAATGAGGTCTTCTTCTTCTCCATCGCAGATTCACTCCCACAATTCTTCAACCCCCCACCAGCCCGCTTCAACAGCGGAGCCGAGGCTCTCCTGACCCAATTCGTGACCCGCTGTGAAAGGCGGGGATGGTTGGAACGAGCGGGGGAAGAAGAAGGAGAAGAAAAACAACACACAGCCGATGGAAATTTCAAATCGCCTCTCACCTTTCTCCTCTCTCGCGCATCTTCCCTCCCGCATCTCTTTTACTCAACGACACATCACGCTACTCCGCCACGTTCCACTCGAGCGATGCAAGCGCGGAATATTAAGGCGGATTCCTCAAGCGGGTTACGGCAGGCTTCACGTGTGCGCCAAATGGGGAATGATATAAGGAGGTTCCCTGTCCGTCTCCCTACGATACGAGTACACGCTGTACGTGCGATAGCTACTTGAGAGATGGCTGACCCGGAGAGCGGTTTGCTTTCAGCCGAATTGCACACTCCGACAAAGCAGCGGCGAGAATTCGTAAGAGATAGTACCAAGGAAAAAAAACGAGAGAATATCGATTGAATGGAATCAATTGCCTAGCAGGAACGGAAGAGAGCTTCTATGTATATTTTCTCACTCGAAGGACAACGAAGGGATGGTACACGAACACCCAAAGATTTTTCACTATATAAGAAACTTATTAGAGGTGGTTATTAGAGTACATTAACCGATAAAATATAAAAACTCTGAGAGAATAGTAAAAGCAATGCACACTGGTTCCAGGAGGCACAAAGAAACATGCAGGAAATAGAAGTGAAGGAAACAGATGTGTGCAATAGGAAAGCCTGCAAATCCATAATTGTGGCAACCAGGGGTTCCCGAGATAGACGGAAAGCTAGGACCGAAATGCACCGTGGACATAGTAAAGACACAGAGTGAGAGAATGAAGAGGAAGGAGTATTGGGCAAAGATCAAAGTTGGAAAATGTTGATTGGAATTAATGTGGTCTATAGCCAACCGAAAAGAAGAAGATGATAAATTAGAGGTGATATATCGGTAGAACATTTTAGTACACAAGCTATGTTTCAAGAAAGTGTGGAATTCTCAGTAAAAGAATCATTCTTTTTCACTTGGATTCGAACCTAAAATCAATAACAATAGCAATAATCTCACAGTGTACTCCCACCAGTTAAGCTCCTCAATCGTCCTTTTCCATTGAGAATTACACAGAGTGAAATTAACAAAAGATGTTCTTGCGTGGTAATGTGCGTATGATGTAACAAAGTACCCACATTTGTACGCATGGCACCAAAGGCCACGAGTCATTCAAACACGTGGGTCTCTACATTAGAAATGTTTAAAAGAAGTAAAACTACAGCAGGAGTTACCTGCTATGAGGGAGACGACTTTTCTCTTTGAATCTTCTTTCTTGTATCCCAGCGGGTGACGTCCGGTCAAATGTTTCTGCTACGTTTTGATTTTATACATAATTATCAGGTATATATTCACCTGTTCGATGTAATGCATCATGTACTGGTGGTCCTATAGATCGTAACATAGTTACCAATTTAAGGTAGTTTGAGCGATATTTGAGCGAGAACTTCATTTTGAATACAAGTATGTATTTCACCTAGTCAGTGAAACGAAAACATCAGCCATAAACCGCATTACATATCGAGATAATTTTCAAATAAAAAAGCTATTTTCCATTGGATAAGGTATAGCTATGCGCTCCGAAAGGACACCATTGAAAATACGAGAAAGTTCACGTCACAATTTTTATAATGTGTAGTTCGTATGCTTTCTCGGCTTTTCTTTAAACAAATAAAATTACTCACCGTAATACTCCTTACAAAATCACAAGTCGTTTTCAACAAGTCTTATATAAGTATATTTAGTCAATGACTAAGAATTTCGCTCTTGAAAAACCAAGTTTTTTGCGTCATTTGTATCACAACACATACTCCATGCTTATTACAGTTGCTTGAAGAAATTGAAGAAATAAAATTAGAATATGGTATCTATTAAGACTAAAAAATAATCTCATTCAAACTATCTTAAAATGTTCTAAGCAGTGGAAAAATAATATCATGTTTGGGAAACCATTAAATATAAGTGTAAGAACGAGAGAAAAAAAGCTACGTGATCAAAAACGTCTCCCCGGATATAAGCGGCGGCTGTCAATAGAGGGCCCAAATTGGCGAGCCTCGTTGAGAATCGATCGCCTCGCGAGGGAACGGATGGAAGCCTCTATTTATCCTATCCGACTTGGAGGACTACGCAGGGAATGGTCCATTAAGAACGGCCACACAAAGTAGCACAATTGGGTCATGAAAGTAACGGCGTTATTTAAATGTTTCATCTCAGAGGAATAGGTGTGTCGAAAGCTTTCGAGCACTCCGAGAACAAACGTGTTTGCCTTTAAAATATTTGCACAGCGAAATAGTTTTAAGATTATATAAGCGACCGAGTAAAAATGAATTAAAATGTGTAGTTGTGGATGTCGTACGATGAGAGCTTCGATTGCAGGGAGAACAAGGGAGAGGGAAAGGATAGGCATTCAAGATGACGTTATGGGACGGAAAACATTATGATTTAAATCATTTGAAAGAAACAAGGCGTGAATTAAAGGGAAGAAGCTACGCAAGGCTTGAATTAGCTAAATAAAATTCCCTAATATTTGGTAGGTAGTGAATGACCAAAAGCTAACTTTATTTCAGAGAACGTTCTAGACTTTAAGATTACGATGGAAAACGGCTTGAATTTCAGTAATTTAAGTGATTTAATTTAAATTTCGCCTCCAGTTACACTTGCAGCCACGTTTCAAGGATTCGATTTACCATTGCGTGATCAAACATAGAAAGCAGTGAGATTGGGGATCGGATCGGTGAGAGAACACCCCGAAGGTCCCAAGTTTGAGTCCCTGCGGAGGCGTTGGTTATTTTTTTCGGAGGGATTCCGATCCGTACTCGGGAGCCGCGTGGAGAGAACCTGAAGTACAGGACTCCGTCCGTTTCACGTTAATTAGTCCTTTCGCAAATGATTCTACCCTAACAAACCTAAAAACAAATCCCAAGCGGCATGAATTACCTGAAGTGTCGGTCTCTTCCCCTAATCACTGCTGACTAACAGCACTACAAGCATTAGTACGGTATCTGCAAGCAGAACGCATTAGAAAACATCAAAAATATTAAGTGAGGGAGAAAATTGGGTTTTTGAAGCGTAAAAAACTGCATAAATTCTACAGTTTCATTTGATTTTACCTAAATAGAATCAAGTAGCAATTCATGCAGAGTGATAATGAATTGTTAGCCGGAACTGACTAATCTTTGAGAGCAATTAATACATTGTAAAATGCCCCTACAGTCTCTAGCGTGAAAGAAACGAATGCAAACTAGAAAGCCACACAGTTAAGGACGTTCGGTGGTTTCACTCAACTTAAGAGAATTCAACGAAACTTGCTGGAAGCTTTAACTATGTATTCATAAAGCTACCTCATTTTTTTCAAAATTATTTATCTTAGATTTCTTAGGATATTTGATGTGGAAGTGGGCATGAATTTACATGGGTTCTTAAGGGAACGCGAGGTGCGACCAGCTCTATTCATCGAAAAGAACGTTTTATAGTTAAGAATAAGAAAAACAAAAATAATTTAAATCATCAATAGAATAATGTATGAAAATAATTTGTCATACTTTATTATTATCATTTTTGTTTTTCCTATTCATAACTAGGAAAAGGTTCTTTTTGATGAATTAAGCTACTCGTACCTTGTGTTCCCATAAGAACCCATGTAATTTTTAGTCCACTTCTCGATCAAATATCTTATGTAATCTGCGGTAAATAATTCTGAAAAAATCAGGTAGATTTAAGACAACATAAGTAATGCTTCCAGCAAGTTTCGTCGAGTTCTCTTAAGTTGAGTTAAACCACCGAACCTCCTTAAGACACACACTCCAGTGCGCAGTAGTGGAAAGTCAGTGGGATGACTGAAGCGAAGGAACCGCGCACGATTCACGTAAAAAAATGCACGATGACCTCGGCGCCTTTCTTACTAATATCTCGAGTGTATCTTGGTTAATCTCCAATTTTCCCTTCCATGTTTAAATTAAGCATCCTTACATGAATGTGTAATAGACGACGATGCGTAAAAGATGCGGTGAGACACAAATACTTCACCGATGACACGACGAAGTTTGGCGTGAAGATGAAGAAATTAAATTTTAAACGGCGCTCAATGTTAGTAACGTAATCCATTATGGTTCGAGGTATCGACTATTACCGATTTTCTATGTACAAAACGTACTCTTAGGATCCTTAAAAACTCTCATTTCTTATTTAAATTAACGGTACCTATTATGTAGCTCACAAAAAGTTGAATAGGCAGGCTTTTATATGGCAGTAAGACTGGACAGTAACAGTTGCAGAGAAAATGAGATTGGAGGCAATGGAGATGTGGTGTCATAGAAGAATGATGAACGTGAAATCGACGGAGAGAATCACTGACGAAGAGGTCCAACGAAGAGTCGGAGAAAAATAAGTCTCATGCAAAATCGGAGAATGAGAAGAGACAGATTTATTGGAAACATTTTGCGACAAATCAGCCAATTTAAAACAATAGTGGAAAGATATTTCAAGAGAAGAAATACAGAGGAAGGCTAAGAATCTAATACATCCGGTAAGTAATGAAGGACGCCATATTGAAACATTATGTGGGAATGAAGCGGTTGGCTGGCAGGAGAGTGGAGTGGAGAGCTGCAGTAAATCGATCTTCGAATTGATGACTACTGATAATAGCAGTTCTAGTGATGCAGCTCAGGAATAAAATAATATTCTCCGTGTCCTCCTGAAGCTCGTGGGATGTGAACTGTTCCCACATAGCAATCTAATAAAACCTAATTAAAGTTAAAAATGACATACGCTTCATTATCCATAACTCAATTAAGGGTTTCCGGATCTCTTCAGTGCCCCAGTTCAATACGAAGTTTCCGGTCAAAAACCCTTTTTGGCACGCTACGGCTGACCTTCAAAACGATCCCCTTGAGTATTCATTGAGAAAACTCAATTTTTTTATTTTGGTTTATGCGAATCTATGGTCCTCACCGACCACCGCTTTCGGGGTGATCGCGGTACTCCCTTTGTTGTTCCCAGCGGTTCCAGCCGGAAGCCGCGAGGGAAGCAACATGCCCCGATAATCCTCCCAAAGGAAGGAGAGAATTGCTTATTCCCCGTGGGATGAAGACAAGGCAAAACTGCCTCTTAAACACACCCTTCCCACACCGATGTATCCGCCCGTCCCCGGCTAAGTCCCGGGGCACCAACTTCCCAACATCACCATGGCACCACCCCCTCCGCACACACCACCCCTGGCCTTTTTGAGCCACCCCCTAAAAGCAACACAAGGACGCACACACTGAGGGTAAGTTCACAAGGCCCTCTTGTTCTTGGGCATCTCTAATGAACTACACCGGAGTTACGCCCTAGTTACGTCCCAGAGACACGGCACAGTACACGCCACTTACATTGCCTCTACTTCCCTTCACACAGGCGTCATCAGTGTTGGAAGAACCGCGATCGAGTCGGAGCATGATAAAATTAGTATATGAAAATACTTTGACGGACATATTTGATACCATCGCAATGCGCTATCGAGTCTCAAAGCAGCGCAATCCATATCCTTCCACTATAATCCACCATCTGGGGTGTATTTTATATAAACTTCATACGTAACTTCATGCGACATAGAGAAGTCATTCCATTAATGAAAATTCTGCAAGGTAGAAAAAGTAAACTACTTACAACGTATTCTTAGATATAATAGCCTCCTTAAAGCCCTAATGGAAGAAACACCGAAAGGAGAGTTAATGAAGAAGACTCCAGAATGGAATACATAAGGAAAATTATGAAGGATGTCAAAATGAGATATAAAGAAGTAATAAAGGGTATTACCGAAAAGGGAAAAGAGCAACTGCAAACCAATCGTTGGAAATACGACTCCTGATGGTGTATTATTTGAATATTGTTGTCTATAAGCTATTTAGCATGAATATTAAAATTCAACAACACGCATTGAGTGATATTCATGAAATATGTGATGTAAGTTACAGTGCGTTGCGTAATTCGAATGTGACAGGTGATATTAAAGTTTATAATATTATTTCATGCGATGTATGATGTGAATACAATGGACGTTATCGTACGATACGCAAAACTAATACGGCATTCAAAGAAATGGAACATTCTGAAATGAAATGCAATTCAGTCTATTAACATCAAAATTTCGACGTAGAGCCCATGCCATATACTTGCATCACGAAGAAGTACCCAACAGAAGGAATTAATTCGACATTAAGTATCATGGCATGTCCTGACATGAAAAATGATAAAGTTATTAATTTTTTAATGTCAATGTATCGAAGTTAACGCTATTCACTCCTCATATCGAGACGTGATCCCCAAATCCAAATATCGCCAAACCCAACCGCCAAATCCCTTCAATCCCTGTACCCTTCCCCAACCCATCCGACCCTTCATTCTTCCTGTATGTACCATCACAGGAGAGAGGGGAACACCCCATCCTCATACACATAAATACGGCATAAGAGATGCGATCCCTCCCACACAACGTCGATCCCTCCCACGCACTCAACCCTTGCCATAACCCTTAAACCCCTTTCCTCCCCTTGAACACAACCCCTCCACTTCCCGAACCCATTACAAGGTCTCGCGCGAAAAGTCCCCTCCGGCGAGAATATCCCCTATTAAGCAGTAAAGGCAAGCAATGGAGAAGACGAGAAGGCTGTAGAAGGGAAGTAGCAGAAGTGGAGATGGGATGGCCTGTTCCACGTAGGGCGGGCGCCTTTACACTCTCAAACACACACGGATGCACGCTCCATCCGAAAAGGGGTCCTTTATAGCCGGATTAACGAAAGGTGGGACCTCGGTGAGAGGAGTTAAGGGGAGAGGTCTCTTTCTCTCCTAGAAAGAGGCTCTCTCTCTCTCTCCGCGCCGGGGTATCTGATGGAATATCCGATAAGGAGGACGAGGGGGGAGTCGGGAAAATAAGATTGTTAGGTGATGTAGGAGGAGCGGATGGACTTTGAGGGTATGATGGAGGTGAATTTGGCCACGCGGGGGATATGAACAGAGCACAAGGTTACCGAAACTACCACAATCCATCCAGCCCATGAATTGGGTGAGATGAGAGGGAGCTCCTTGCGTGTTAATGTCTAAATAAAACCTTTAGCACAGCTACGCATTGCATTAGTCTGTTGAAATATTCATCGACGACGAGACATAAAAATTGCAAAACTTTGACTCTACTTTCCCGCTCACCAACAATGTAACCCATTGTTCCTACGCTGACAGGCACAATAATGCAAAATTGACAAGCACGAAAGAATTCGTAGATTCCTAAGTCTTAAAACGGAATACAAAGAAATTTAGAGAGATAAATGATTGGATGCAGCGGTATTTCTATTATGTAAACTAAAAATTATTATAATAACATAAACTTAAATACTTTTTACTCCGGTTTAAAAATTTAAGAGGAGGTATCATAATATTTTAACACAAAATAACTGTCTCAACTAAATTATGACTTTAACTACAAGACAAATGACATGACAGAATGGAGACATTGTCTATAGAACCACTGCTTTTAAATTTGAAGAGCGTTTAAAAAAAAATAAAACAATCATCACTTGGAACTATTACCATGTAGACTTTGAGATAGTTACTTCCATTTCGTCCATTTACTGGTTATTTTTTAGACTTTTTCTTCGAAAAGTATTAATTTCCCCCGCTTTGATTCTCTGATGAGTTCCACATTAATTATTTCTCCTCTTTTGTCGTTCAAGATGTGTACAAAAAGAGCAAAATGAGGTTAAAAACAAAGCAGTTACTAACTCTTAGTTTAAATTTATCCCAGAATATTACTTATGACTCAAAATTTAAAGTTTGTTCTGCGAAAGCTTTGTCAACGAGCTCCAGAGTATGTTGAGAATTACAGAGAGAATATTTATCATTTTATTGGTCCCAAGTTTTACATTCCTTTCCTGGTACAGAGTCAACTAAGTTCTTCTATAAACTGAAAACTTCAGCTGTTAGGCGTCCACAGCGTTAGTGGAGCCTTTTACTCGAGTTGTAAACCAAGCGAAAGAGTCGAGTACACTCGCTTACAATTTCACAAACATAACCACCAAATGAGGCTCTCCTCTCACAGCATAACCTAATAAATTGCATGCACATACACGAGGCCTTTCAACGAGCCCAAGTAACGAAATAATTTTCAATGAGCCTGACCCACAAAATGCTCCTCTACTACTTCTCGTTTTCCACTGTAAGTACCTCGGAAAATAATTCTTTGTGAATAAGTCACAAAGTAAATTACATATATCACAGAAAAAGCTATTAAAACTGCGTTACAAATGTATATTTAACGCAAAATGCATACCTTAATTGTTCAATATTAACGGTTAAATTTGATAAGTTGATTCAAATCTCAAACCAAGTTGGCTGCTGAAGTTCCGGTGAAAGCAATACGTGAAATTCGTTATAAAATATCAATGGATGAATTTGGAGCTTTGATAAATATGTGCAAATGTTGCAACAAATATTGGAGGAAAAAATTAATAAAACACGTCGCTTGTGAAATAAACGGTGAAAAGAGATGGCCAATCACTGTATTATTGTGAATGCTCGTCAAATAAGCAATGCACTACTGTTGGAAAGGATTAAATGTCACGGTAAAGGCAAAGCAGAATTATGCTGTGGTACCATTTTTGTTCGAACATTCCACGGGAAAATCTCCAGTCAGCCAAACTTGGGAGAAATATTACGTTAGAAGTGATTTAACAGAAATTTAAGATGGATTAGACATTGAAAGACTTATTTATTGGAACTGTGGGTAGAAGGAAGAATGAATGTCGATGAATATCTTTTACTAATACCACTTTTATGTGAACTAAAACTTTAGCTGTTAGGCGTCCACAGCGTGAGGGGAGCCTTTTACTCGAGTTGTAAACCACATAAAATAAAAGTGGTATTACTAATTAAAGATATTAATAAATAAAAAATATCAATGAATGAATTTGGAGCTTTGAGAAATATGTGCAAATGTTGCAACAAATAGTGCAGGAAAAATTAAATAAAACACGTTGCTTGTGAAATAAACGATGAAAAGAGATGGCCAATTAAATTTTATTTTAGTAAAATAAAAGTGGTATTAGTAAAAGATATTCATCGACAAACATAATGGAATACCACAAAGTTAATTATGAACTAGTGAATGAAAGTTGAAATTACAGCGATAGAAGTGAAAAACTTCTGTTGCGTTCAGACAAATATATTGCCGTCGTTTGAGGTGTGGGCTAAGTGAAGAATGGAATAAAAGCCAGAGAGATCAATGAGAAATACGAAAGGCTTGGCATGGTATGGGAAGAAATTGAAGTTGCCCAAAAGAAATCCGACGGAGACGAAGTTGGTGGATAGGAAACGAAATTAGAGAGAATGTATAATGAAGATTTCAATGAATATAGTAAAATATGGGAGAAGTTAAGGCGGGAGAAGGTAATGTGGGTGTGAAAGAGGGAGGGAAAGATGTTTAAAATGAGATGCCGTGAGGAAGAAAAGATAAAAAATGGAGAAAGAAGTTGATGAAGCAAAGAGTGCATTCGTCTGAAACGAAGATTTTAGGATTGGTTTTTGAATATGTCCGTCCGAATGTACCTTCAATCGGAAAATATATTTGCTCAAAAAAAAAGCAAACACTAAAAAGCATGCTTAAGAAAATGAAGAACATGAGAGAGCATAGTGAGAGAGAAACGAACTAGGAGTATTTACTTTTCTGGAAACACTGTACTGTAAAGAACGACAGGGTAAGGCAACCACGGAAAGTCGTAAAATTTTAAAATTTCAAATAGCCACTGAATTTTTTTCTTTTAACATTGATTGATAACTATAGATAGCACCTACACCTCTTCCACTGAGTGGTAAGGGGACTGACTGCCAGCAGCACTAAACGCACTCGCCAAATTCCTCCATCAATGAGAGGGCATGGCGGGCAGTAATTTTCAGACATTCGTTTAAGGCTCGCCGCAAATTAAAATGCAAGGGGGGCAAGGGAAGGAACAATTTGAAAAAGAAAAAAGGGAGAATACCCACTTGCGCGAAGAAAATGAAAAATCGCCGATTAAAAAAAAATATAATAGGGATAATTAAGTGCGACCTAGACGACCTGGAGATTGAGCAAAGGGAGAGCTTGTGAGCAGGGTTCGAAAAAATGGAAAGAGAATGAAGACACCCCTTAGGGATTATGCAGGGAAGACAAGAAAGGGAATAATGGAATATGGAAATGAAAGGCTCGTGGATGAGACAGCCGGAGTAATGAGAAAAGGGCATGAGGAAGTCTCGAAGGGTGTAGGGCGTGAGTGGGAATGAAATAGGGACGGAGGAATAGGACATGAAGGTGTGTAGAGGTGAGAAGATATGCAAAAGAGATGAGGGAGTTGCTGAAGCTCTACAGGCGGAGACAGGTGAGAGAAGCCGCGGAAAGCAAAGAGGGAGGAAATTTCCCCAGAATTCGCTACCTCGTCTCCAGGTAAATAAGCTAAATAGATCTTAAAGTTTGCGCAGGGATAAAAATTCCGAGGGCAGCTCAGGACGCCGATCGGGCACGAAATGAATGTATGTAAATAAAATAATTTAAGAGCCCTCTCTTGCACAGGCGAATGGATTTGGGACGCGAGGAATGTAGCTTTAAATCATTATAACAGAGTATATTTTTCATCCGGGTAGACTGAGGCGAGGTGGGCATTGCCGAAAATAGCACACAGTTCCGAAACGCTCCTGGAGACAATTCTTATCCCACGGAAGACGTTCAGGAGCCCAGTTTTTCTTTTATGTACGCACACACACGATTCCAGGATTGGACATCAAAAGAGGTGCTGCCTTCTATTATTATTTGGAGTTTCCCGTCGGGCTAGGATTTGAGGAGTCATTTCAATTCTTCTTTTAATCTCGCAGAGTCGCAGTACTTCTAAATACGATTTTCCTTCATTACAGCATATTTACTTCCTCTTATAGGCAATATGCGGCGAAACAAAATTGAAATAAGCGAGTAAAAAGCAGACGTATGACTTTCTACTGTCCGTTGCAAAATTCCGTCACCCGAGTTTGAAGACTAATATCTCACAGATGGCTCATTCGATTTTAAAATAAAGTACATATCATTAAAGCTTGTTTATTTCTGCGTTTATTTATGGTACACAAAACGTTTTACCGTTTATTTTATTTCAGTGTGTGCTTAAAAACAGAATTTTAGAGCATTTTTCCGGGTACCGGACGGATGCATCGCATTAACGGCTTCGTAATAACAACACGGATCAAGGTATCAAAATTTCCTTTTCAAATATTGTAGCAAATATTTTTCTTAACAATTATACGAAGTGTCATATTATTTAATGCATTATTATTTCATGTAGTATTTTACGAGATAGTAGTAGATGCAGTTTAGTAGATGTAGTTTACTCGTAGTTATAGATGCAAATGCACGGCTGCGTTATTTTCCGTTCCGCGCATCCCTGAAAACCGCCGTTTGGACCTTATTCAAGCTCTCAAGTTCATCATCATGAATCCACTTATAAATTCTTAAAGGAATTTGTTGGTTAATCAATATCGATTAACATTTATTTTGGAAGAAGAGCGCGTTGAACTGCCAGGAGCATGCACGGAAGAGAAAGGGAGAGGCGCGCGCTGTTGCCCAGTCAGAGGGTTGTAGTGACTCTTGTTTTACTAAGTGATCTAACCGATATTGCATTCCTCGAACTTCCCGATTACTCACCAGGTGACGTTAAAATTTTGCCAGAGGTTTTCATATAAAGTGTGTTGCATAAGTCGATAGTTTTGGGAACATTTATAAGGGCTAACAATGGAGTGACTGAAATAGTGAAATACTAGTGCTGTTAGGGTTACCGGGATGGTGACGGCAAATATCACATTGAGAATGGATTATATGATTGCCTTAGGGCTTAAGCCTCAAGTTTAGACGGTGCCACCTGCATATTCTTGGTAGTGTAAGCACCTAAACCCAGAATGTGCGACACCCAGTTTCCGCCGTCATACGAGAGGTGGTGGAGCCACATGCCGAATTGTTGATACTATAATTGCACCAGATCATTAAGCAAAATCGCAGAACCGCGTCGTGTTCGCAAATAAAATTTACCTGCTCACATCACCAAGAGAGAAGACAGTATATCACCGATAGAATTTCCGTGAAGAGAGAATGAGGCAACAAACAAAGGGCTGACGTGGAATTGGGGGAAACAAGACGAATCTTGAGGACGGATTCGTTGCAGGAGGATAGAGAAAAGGGAAAGTAAATGAGCAGCGTGCGTATGAAGAGGAATGAGTGACACGGAGACGTTAACGCTGCCCCCTGGCGGATAAATTAATTAAATATTTCAAAGGGGGCTACTCGCCATGGGTGGTATGCAGGGCAATGTCACTCGTAAGAGGAATACTACGGGTGTAGGGATGATGTGGGAAGGATACGATGAACGACGAGAGAGCGGGAATGAGATGTGTGGGACGCAGGGCAGCGAGATATCGACGCGAGTAATAAAGAGGGAATAAGTACAGGACAGGACAACAGCTCGTGAAACCACAATTTGAAACACCGCGGTGTTTCCATTGTGGTTTCACGAGCGGGAACCGTTGCACCGGTGCACCGCTCGAGCATCGAAGCTGAGCACCGCTGGGCTCGGCTCGAGTTAGGACAGAGGTGATCCTCCTATTCGTCGTCGTGCTCTGTTGCCCCTGTCTGAAAGTGGAAAACAGTAAATGCGGAATGACCTTAGCCGTCGAAGCACGTGACACTAAAAGCACTAATACAAGTTCAGGACGTAAAATACATATGGATGGACAGTTGAAGTATCCACACAAAGAGTTTTTGATAAGTATGTAGTCAGAGGTAAGGAATTAAATGCAGAGCTTCATAAGCTAATGAAGTATTCAAGAAAAGAAGGCTGGTGATGACGAATATTTAAGCAAAGGTTTTGATTAGCCGTTTCCAGTCATTTTTTCAATTAGAGGCGTGGCTTTACAATAATTCTTCAAGTCAGCATACTCACTACCACTCTGAATTCTATTACGATAACCTTTTATATTTCCCTCTTCCTCATTTTCCTAGTATTCTCCTTTGTATTACTGCCTTGAATACAGTATTTCCCCTTAAAACCTACGCACCATTCACTGACAAAACCTTCTTATATCCCAAATAAACTCCAATCACATAAGTCATAAAACTGTTCAAGGGCAATCTAAAAAATAGTAGATGGACCATCTATTAATCAACTTTAATTAGTTTATCCATCTTAGTAATCTGAATATTCAATTTTCAGAGGTGATCTTACCTTCCACGTAATTTCGGGCCAACGGAGAAATAATAATCAAATACTTATACATAGATATAGAGATGATAAATTTCAGAGAAACTTTTTAAACATCTCCTCAGGAGCCAAAGATTTACTGTCATTGTATTACTATTTTTTCCATTTTATTCAGCGATTTGGGAACAGACCACACTGATGCAGTAGTACCGTTTACCAGAAGAAACTCAGTAGCTTTCTCCGGGGCAATGAGTTCGAATGTCGACCTTGTGCCCTTTAGTCGACGAGAAGATGGCACGCATCCACTGGCATTTGCAAATGAAATCATGCTCTCCGCCTCTCCTTCACCCATTCATTGGGCAACCTTCTCACACCGTTGTGCGACGCATGAATAGGATCTAAAAATAAGGTCAAGCATGGCAGGCAGGAGAGTACAGTGACGACATGGAAGTTTAAAGAATTGAACTGCTTTATTAAAAGGTGAAAAAAGGATACTAGCATCATTTGCATAAGAATGGATAACCATTTCTACTACAGTAATACTTGAATGGCAGAAAATAAGTTTAAAGAAGGAAACAGACTGAGTAATCTACCACTCATTGGGTAATATAACGCTTGAAGAATCAATAGTAGCTGACGTCACTCAGAGGAATTTTCATTTCAACGAGGGTAAAGAATAATAAGTAATTTCCCAAATTATCTAATTTTACGGTACCACCCTTGATAAGTATGTAAAGTATCGAAAATAACTGGATTGATGAATGAAAAATTGCGAGTAATAATTGGGAAGAAGCGTTCTCTTTCCGCGTGATGGTAAAGTACTCTTTTAAAATCTGGATTCATTTGGGAAGTATAGCATGCAATCTCGTAATAATTTCTCACGCGAATTTTATAGTTGAATTTTCACTGTCGCTATGAGAGCTAAAATCTACTTTAAGGTCTATACATGGATACTTTAATTTTAATTTTGAAAACATATAAACTATTAACTTTAGGAACAAATATTACATGTAGGCAAAGTTTTAACATTCCAACATATCTTCAACGAAAGCCTTTCCGTCTTCCAACACAATTACGGACAAATTGAATCATATATTACTTTGCCTTGCATCCAAAGCAACGATATACACCTGAAGTGAATTCGTTCACACTTCAGAGCATAAAACTTTCCCAGAAAACTAAACGAGCGAGAAAAAAATCTATGGAAACACCTAATTTACTTTTTTTTATTTTTAAAATTGAACTCAAATCACTTTAAAAAGACCTTTAAGCGTCAAATTTGCGGAAATGAATCCCCCGCTATCCTATGAATTGCGTTTATTACGGTTGCCAGCGCGTCGCTTTCGATAAAATTACAAGTGAAGCCAACCACCCGGAGGAAACACTTGGTTGCGATAAAAAATGCAATAACTCTAATATCCGCATGAAAAATCTGAAGTCCTAGCCCAAGAATAGGTGATTATATGAGATATTCTCTCTCATAACACAGTAATACGGTCGTTTGCTGAATACCTCAATCGTAAAACCATTTTAATTATCGGATGCAGAAACAAAAAATAAGAAAACTGTAAGGCGCACATTGCGTGCCAAGTGATCAACTGACTGGCATAAGAGAAACGTTTTAGGCAATGCGTCTAAGTTTCTTTACATGACTGCTAAATGGGATACGGATGCGATAAAATGAGGACCGCTTTATTGAGGAAATGAGCTCAACTACTGTGACCGATGGCAACAGTCTCGAAGGGACCTCAGAAGTCACTGATGAGGGGGAATGCAGAAGATATTAGAACATCTGAGATAAATGAGTCACGCTCCTGCACATTAAGCGGACGAGGTAAGCTAATGCCACTAATTACGGCGAGAGTATCTAGGATGAAAGAGCTCAGGGCCTCACTCATCCTACAACAGTGGCCGATGACACCATTCGGTCTAATTCAGCCGCAAATACAGGAGAATCGCAACAAAGTCCTCAGTACCAAACCAGTCACATTGAAGGTGATAAACATATTATTTTCTCCTGCAGCATTCTTGTATGATTACGATATTGAGAAATGTGTATTCACAACTGGCCACACCAAAATTACGTATTTTCTCATTCACTATAACAAAACCACAAGTGAGATGAATACTGCGGTAAGATTTGTATTTAAACAAAATATAAATCTTTTGCGTAGGATATTTGAAAGTTAAATTGACTGTTAAAAAGAATGATAGTTTATGTTATTAAATATTTGAAATCGCTCAAATATTCACCCTCATAAAAGTGCAGGAAGCTAATCATCAATTTTACTCTCATAATTGAGTCTAGAGAAAGATTACCACATTCAGTGGAGACTGTTCGGGTTCTCCACCGGGTCAAACTCTGCATTTCCTCCGATGATTCGATGTACTAGTCGTCTATCGTAATCAGGGCATGATGACCTGATGATGATGGAGGACTCGTACATCGAAACGTCGCACAGTGGTCTGAAATCGAAAATCGCCGAACAAAAGTCCAAAATAGCTTTTTTTGCGATAGAAACTTGAAACTTTGCACAAGTACTCACAAATGTTTGTGCATCATGAAATGATAAGTCATTTTATATAGTTTTCACCCGTTTCTTAGATACTAAGGCTTAAACACGATCAAATTTCCAAAATAGCTCTCGCTTTAGTTTTTCTTCGAAAATCTTCAAAGTTAAACATATGCCGTTGAAGTACATGGATATCAATGAATTAAAAAACGTTACAATCTGTTAATGTTGTATTTTTCCTGTGCTTTGCATGGATTTAAGGGGTTTTTGTCGATATTTGTGTGCTATTACGTCACAAAATGGCGGACGCTTTTTTCACTCAAAATTTGACATAAAGCAGTCAATAACTTTTTTTAAACAAAAATGTAACTCGAGATATTTGCACAGTGTTAGTCAAACTCATTTTTAAGAGTATTATGCAAAAATCTTAGAAAAAAGTTTGCGATCTTTGAAGTAATAGCGATATTTCGATCGCGCGTCCCGACCTGTCTCTGCGCGGCGGGGCTCGGAAATACCGTGGCTCGGTTGAACTTGATCGGTTCTGTGGACCTCAAATGTTCGAATTGTACGTTTCTATGCTAAACATGTTGTGGCTGACATCCAAATGTTGTACACTGAAGATATTTCGAGGGTGTGGTAACGAGCGAATGGATCAGTAAACGTGTAACTGTGGTAAATTTGTCAGGCAGAAATACCGAGTTTGACCCGGTGGAGAGACCTAAAAGTCTTCACTTACAGCATACTCCAGGAAAGCATCAGAAATTTCGATTACCACAATTATTTTCATTAATTTTTTTAAAGATGTAATTCTTCCACAATAACATAAATGCACCCATACCGATTATTGTTTCAAAAACTAGACTAAGAGGGGTGCATCTAAGAATCGAACTTATTCGCGGTTCCTATTGCCAATACGATCATATCTAAGATATTAGATAACACCAATAAAAATGGAACAGAATATAATGGAGCCACACTCGGATATGGATCTTTTTCTTACACGATACAGATGAGAGGAGAGGTAAGTAGAGAGAATTTCAAGATTTAACCCGAAATTCATTACGAACGTATTTATTCTTCATTGAGCCTTCTTACCTTACTTTAGGGCGCATTAATCTCAGCGACAGTAAATTGAGAACGCTTACCTGAAAAAAAAAAAAGGAAAAACTTTTAATACAAATATATATCAAAATAAAATTTGTTTCGATCCGTTAATATTAATTTTCACCAAAAAATCGTTTGAGTGTGCGATAGTGACTTCAACGACTAAAACATTGCTGTGGTGAATTTCATTGATTCCTAAGATAGTTTGGATATGCGTAATAAACGTTAAGATCACTTTAATGGGCAGATCCTGTAAATTAATACTCAGGTAAACGAGTTATTCAATAATTAATAACTCCTGCAACCCTTCAACACCTGGTATACCTGGGTGTACGTATTTTTCACACAATTGTTTTAAGTGTTACTGTATAATATGTACCATATCTTGTAAAAGTGACAATTTATTGTTTTTTTCATGATGGTAAATTTGTCGAAGGGATTAAGAGGAAAGAAGAGACCTCCGTTTATTCACCTATATATGTCTTGAGTCCATTTCAGTAGACTTCTTTGTATATCGCCCAATAAATTTACCCTCTTCCCGTAAGATCGATCGCACTACTCTCCGACTGTTTCCTTAAGTTTACTCCACACCCAAGTCACTTAAGATCCCACTTTAAACCCATCCCCTCAGGCCAATAACCAAGCTTTGAAAACTAATACAGGCGCCGTGAGCAAATATAAAAGCTTCGCTCTACAGCACTTAGAAGGTATCCAGCTCCCTCAATGAAGGCCCAAGGATATACGTAATTGGATCAAAATAACGAGAGTTAGTCGCGAAAAGGATCAATACAAACGATACCTCCTAAACGTATCAAGGATCGATACCCAAAACTATAAAATGACGAAAGAAAAGAAGAGTGATTGAGCCACGTGAGTGAAAAGCAGAATATAGAAAAGCGAAAACACCCACGCAATACCCCGTATGCCATTGCAGGAGTGATTGGCATCCATAAACAATGCCCTTGCTGACCATATTTTTATTTGGTTACATCTCTCGACCTTTCCCTTAGACTACAACCTTGTCGTGGTGGAAGGGCTTGCGTGCTCCGATGACCACTAGAGCTGCACTGGCGGGAGCAATGCTCCTGGTACGGTCACCCATGCCAGATTGGTCGAAGGTTAGGAGACAGACGAATCGTAGTCTGCGCAGCGTCTGTACCTCAGTGAGGCGGCTGCAAAAGGCGTCTGACCCCAGTGGGGCGGCCTCTGAAGTGATGTTGTCACGTAAAAAACACTATTGTGTAAGGCCACGGAATACTATCTCAATTTATAAAATCCTTAAAATTATGGACAGTTTTCAAATGATAATGAATCCTGACAACTACGGGACTCGGCCAAGAGGGCCGGGTGTCGTGCCCGGCAGCTGTGGGAGCAAGGCCCCTGCGGTCGTCATCACACGAAATCCTTACTCAGATGTAGTAGCAGCAGAAGAAAATAATATAAAGAAGAAGAACGAAGCAATCAGAATAGGCACGTGGAATGTTAGGACTATGCTGAGGGCGGGGAAGATAGAGAATATAAAGCAAGAAATGAAGAGGGTGGGTGTAGACATCAGATGTGTGTGGGTCTGGGTGAAGTAAAATGGAAGGATGACGGGGACTACTGGAGCGGCGACTATAGAGTAATACGTAGTGGAGGGAATGAAAGTCAGCGCGGGGTTGCATTCGTAAGGAATAGCAAACTAGGTAGAAAAGTAGTGCATGCAGAACAGGTGAGTGATAGGATAATAGTCGTGGAAGTAAGGGCATATCCAACGAATTTAGTTATAATCCAGGTTTATATGCCTACCTCTAATCATAAAGAGGAGGAGGTAGATGGGGTGTACAATCAGCTAGAGTCAATAATTGGCAGGATACCTGCGAGAGAGTAAGCACTTGGTAGTAATGGGGATTGGAACGCGGTGGTGGGTGAAGGAAGAGATGGGCAGGAGGTGGACGATTACATGTTAGGAAGGAGAAACGATCGCGGCGAGAAAGCTGTGGAGGTTGCCGTAGAAATAACCTAGTAATTACAAATACATTATTAAGACATCATCTTCGACGTAAGTACAATTGGAAGAAGCCGGGAAGCACAGATAGGTTCCAGAGAGATTGTATAATGCTTCGTCGCAGATACTGGAATAGTGTTAAAAACTCATATACTTATCCAGGAGCTGATGCAGACAAAGACCACAACTTGTATCAGCTATTAGTCATGAAATGTCGGGTAAAATTGAAAATAATAAGAATGGGAAGGAGGGTACCAAAGTGTAAAGATGGAAGCTTCGTAGATTTCGAGAAGGCTTTTGATCGGGTGGACTGGAGGAAATTAATGGAAGTGTTGAAGAAATTGGGGGTCGATTGGAGGGACAGGCGTCTGATTCGGAATTTGTATATGAACCACACGGCGCAGGTTAGAGTAGCCGATGGAGAATCGGGATGGGCCACGATAGGACTGGGAATGCGGCAGGGGTGCCCACTATCGCCGTTGCTTTTTAACATGTATTCAGAAGAAATGTTAAGGGAAGCATGGGGGAGGAGAAGGTATGAATAAAGGTAGGAGGGGAGCTGATAAAATCAGGGTGATTTGCAGATGAAGTATTGGTTAGTCAGTCTGCCAAGGGGTTACAGTCAATGGTGAATGCGTTAGAGGTACAGTGCGAAAAGTAAGTATGGGATGAAGATCAACCACAAGAAAACAAAAGTGATAAGATTTCCTAGAAGTAAGAAGGTGGGGCTGAATATAAGGGTGAGAGGGCAGAAGATAGAGCAGGTCGAGAAGTTCACGTATTTGGTTAGTATTTTGGAGGAGAATGGGTTTAGTGGTAAGGACATCAGATGCAGACTAAAGAAGACTAACTAAAGAAGCATTTTCGAAGAGAAAGGAATTGATGAGTGGGGGGGGGGGGGTCTGAGAAGAGACGTAAAGAAGAGGCACTGATGAAAACTTTAATATGGAGCGTGGCGCTATATGGGTCGGAAACTTAGTCATTGCGAAGGGAGGATGTGCGTAGACTTGAGGCGTTTGAGATGTGGGTTTGGAGAAGGATGGAGAAGTTGAGCTAGGTGGCGAGGAAGACGAACGAGGAGGTATTGGATATGGTCGGAGAGGAGAGGAAGCTTGTGGCAGAGGTGCGGAGAAGGCAGAATAGATGGATGGAGGAGGTAATGAGAGGAGAGGGAATGTTGAAGAGGGTGATAGAGGGGAGAACACTGGGGAAGCGTGGAAGAGGAAGGAAGAGGATAGGAGTTCTGGGCGAAATAAGAGGAGGTAGAAGATATGAAGAATTGAAGAGGGATCTAATAGCGGATCATCATTAGGAGGGAAAGCAAGACAATTGTCTATGAGGTTGAGATGCAGAATTGATACTGTCCAAGAACCTACAGCTGGTAGAATACTTGAATGAAATATCCCTCGAACTAGCTGATGGCGGAAGGATTCGCTGAACGATATACCATGGAAAAAGGTTGATCTAGAGGAAAGAAGGTCGAAACGGACGAAGGAGATTGTGAGGAGTGTAAGTTAAACCTCCCGCGTGCGTCTTGGCGTCTTCCACTATCAGTTAGCATTTCGCCAGGTTTCTCTCCTCTTTTCCATCATTTCCCAGAGAATCCCTCCAATAAGTCTCCCCCCCCCCCCCCCTTATCCCTGAAGGCACAATTGACCGCAGTTCGTAGACTGATGGCAATTGAGACGTGTGTTTGGAGATGGTTATAGATGGAGAAGGTGAGCTAGGTTGCTAGTGAGACGAATGAGGAAGAGTTGGACATGGTGGGAGAGAAAGGGAAGTACATACATACTCGTATACATAACCATAACGCCATTCCCCTTCGAGATAGGCACAGACAAATAATTTAGTTATTGCTCTTAGCTCTAGAAAACTGGCTCCCTTTTAATAGTTTCCTCCATAATGCCCTATCCTTGCACACTACTTTCACTTTTCTTTTATTCATGTATTGCCTCATAAACGCTCTCCTTTTCTTCAGACTCCTAATATTCCTCCTCTTTGAGAGTCTCCATCACCACATTCACTTGTAGACTTTTGCGGTCTACCTCTTCCTCTCACACCATTCATTCACTCTTCTATCTCATATCTGTTTCTTTATTCCACTCTCTTCCATTCACTCGGCTTGGCCAAACAAAGTAAGCATACTCCTTTCATACATGTCCATTACGGGATGTATATTATGCTTTTCCTGAAATTCCCAGGTTTCGTTGATAAAATAACAATGTCGGGATAAGAAAAATTTAGTACACAGTGGTTTTCGCTTCACTAAACAAACAATCATTGTTTCTTATGCTCCTCGTACACTACTTACGACTTTCCTTTCGACCTTCACGTGCATTTCAATCTCTTAATCTGTCCTTCCAAACCTTATTTTACCAAACCTAATCTTCCTATCCCAAACCTTACCTTTTCCTGGCTTTACCGCGATCAATTTTGGGCGATTCCCATGCTTTAAATGGGAAATAGATACGATATTGGTAAGGAATAAGAATTCGGCGCATTACCAGCAATTACATGAGGAACTCGAAGAGAACCTGACGGCAAAAAAGTTGTGCATGGGAATTTAAAAATACGTCCCAGAAATGGGAATTTTATGGAAAAGACTGTCCAAAAATCTACCAATCAGCATACAGAATACCTTAGGGGAAACTTTGTAAAGCAAGAATGAAGAGAATAACAGAAGATAAATCTTTTGTAAACAGAAAACTCAAATCGATACAAATATATAAAAAAGCAAAGAACAAATGTAATATAATGTAATAATTGGGGTTTGAAAGTATAAAGGTACCCCTCACACATTGCAATTGTTAGGCAATCCAGAAACTTATACTTTTTGTCGAAATAAAAAGTTGAATATATACAGAATATATCCATGATGATGATTTCGGTACCCCTCATCATCTTTCCTACGGGAAAAATGGATGGTTTCGGAAACAAAAAGCAGACAAGGGTGAACTTCAGCGGTTTGGTAGCCAACGGCACCGCAAAGGGGCTAACACAGACGCCATTCTAAGTCCACGTATTCCTCCTTGCTTCCTTGCTACAGACCGCCACACCTACCTACCCCTTGCGCAAAGTAGCACCATTTATAAAAGATCACCGCTCGTCCCACCTTGGTCTCAAAGGGAGCATAGGAGATGGGTCGGCGTCTACGTGGTTGGCGGTTCAAGGATGACAGAGAATACACGATGCGCTCATTCCCCTTCAGGTAGTCCGCGAGAACATTGAAATTAAACTGATATTTTTTTCATTCCTGCAAGGAGTAAATTATCGGGAGACAAAAGAGAAACGGCAAGAGATAAACAGGATTAGCGTGTACTCACACACCGCTAGGGGCGCAACTGCGCCTTTTTCTCCGGGGAATAAATAAAATGTATCCGAGTGGACTTCTTGGAGAGCGCTATCGCAACTCGCTCAGCTCCTGAAACCTTCGGGCACTAAAACAACGGCACAGTAAACGTGATATTTTGTGATAATTTCTTGAGCCTTCTGCCGACCGAACAAAAAGTTGGGGTAGTGTCGATAAAAATAGGGTAACACCTTGACCTCTTTAAAAGTACGGGGTATTAGTTTTACGAAGACGTTAAGGCTTTAATGGAGGCGGAAGCTCGCGAACTAAAATTATCTGGACAGCCATCCAAATAATTTAAAAAATATTTATAAAAAAAGTTAGGTACTGAGGTGATTTATGATACTTATACATGATATACGATACAACAAAGCCGTTTGGCAAGTCAGCGCCAACTGACGCTGACTTGCCAAGCGGCTGACTCTCTGACGTATCTTCTCTTAATAAGATAAGTTAATAGTCAGAAAATTGTTTTAAAAACTACTAAAAAAGTGTATCTTACAACACGGAAGACTGCATTGCAGTCTCTTTATGATTTCAATCACAAAATAAAACGTGAAAACTACTATCCCTCTGCCATCGGGCTGTTACAGGCACACTAGGTTTGGCCATCGAGTGTCCTTAATGAAACGTTATTGGACCATGGGAATAAGATTATTGTGATCGTGAGGAAGCACTTCGACAAAAAACTACTTCACTTGTGCTTGTTACTTTCTGATTTTCACCCTTGTTATCACATCATCGCGTATTAGCAACATAAATACGAAAGCAACTTTCTTCCAGGATTCATTTCCTCTTTCAAAAGAAACGTCACAGTTCAGCACATTTTCTGGTTTGATGAGCACTGAGCCGTACAGGTCCCATTCCAGTATAAGATTTTTATGACTGCCATGCTGTAAATATGGGTGTTGATAAAAATCACAACGAAGCAAAGGGCGAAAGCGATTAAAAAATGAGCACGAATGAACAACACTAAGCATGACATTTTTTACCTGCATCTGCTCAGATACAATACAACTTCAAGCCTCGAAAGTAGAAAATTCTAGACCATTAGCGGATGGAAAAAAAGTAGCACAGACTCCAGCATTTTGGTCCAAACTTGACCATCTTCATCAATAAAGCGGTGAGGAGTAAATTGGCCCTTAAGAAACTGAACACGATCTTCTCGCAAGTAACTTGCGGTTAACAAGCAGTAAACCAACTCACGATCTTTCGTAGGTAAGAATGACTGTAGCGACTATAGCATCAGTAAAATCCCATGGTTTCACATTCTTACTGAACGCGGTAAACTATTGACTGACACCGGCGTCACAGTAAATTGTCCCTGAAATTTATAATTCACAGCTAAACTTGATGTTTTCACGCGTAACTTTGAGGCAATGCATCGTAACTCAAAACAGTTCAGTAAAACACATCTTAGTCCAGATAATTTTAACAATTTTTCGACCAAGGTCATTTTCAAGGTGAATTCACGGTTTTACACGCTACAAATAACTTCTTCGAAGTCGAAACCAGGGTCGGAAAATAAAAAACTGAAATATACTGAAATTTACTTAAAACTTCTTTTATTTATTTTATTAAGTTTGAGAGTATCACCAAATAAGCGAAAAGAACATTCTCTGGAACAATCAAGCACTGTAGGAGCGTCTGAAGAAATTACAACTTGGCTGTTTCCACATGAGGTTTTATTGTTACCGACCATGGTTTCGTTACAGAGTAACATTACACCTTGATAATGTTACTCTGTAACGAAACCATGGTCGGTAACAATAAAACCTCATGTGGAAACAGCCAAGTAGTAATTTCTTCAGACGGAAGAAGACAGATTTACTATGAAGGATTTCCACGAAGTCACGCCCGCTACCATTACTCAATCAAGCACTGATTGTGCAAAGCACGAACTTTCATGATTCCATTCACACGCGTGCTTAAAGAGCATACATTTTTTTAGAACATCGTATCAATTTCCTATTTATAAAAAGATACATCACTAACTTTGATCACACCTTCGAATATGCAAAAATAGGGTCGCTCTCCGGGAATGCTGAGAAATCCACGGCCACGATGGAAATGCCTCCATGGTGCTCTGACCCTAAATAATGCCAACTCCTCGTTATTCTCGGATCTGTGAACTCGACCGTGGCCTGAGACGCAACGGAGCATTGAAGTAGAAATGACGGGAAAAGATATGATGGAATGATGGAATGGAGACTACCCCTCAAGAACCACAGCTAACATCGCGAGGGTAGATTTCTTGAGAATTCATATCGACAAAACCCGAGGCCGAAAATAGTCCAACTAGAAGGAATCAGGAGTCATTGGGATAAGGAATCGAAGTCCGCCCTTCGCGGTTCATTTAAGCGAATGGCTGACAAGGATATGAAGATGGGTGAATATGAAGGATTATGAGAAAATATGGCCACAGAATTGAGGAAAATTTGAAAATGAGAAACTATTAAAACACGACGAAAGAATGTACATTTGGAAAAAGTCACATAATCAGGAATATCAACGTCATTATTAAAATGCCATTTTGTTGGGAATCGTCATAAGAACATTCTGTGACCTATATCTTATTTAAAACCAGGATCTCATAATTTTAGAACACGTGTTATAAAGGTGACTGGCTGGCGACAATACACTTGATCAGCAGGGGAGGCTCGGGTTCGAATCTCAGTCGGTCTTAAGATTATTTATTCAAGGCGAATTTTAGCAAAATTGTCTTGAGCACAAACACGTGGCGACGTGGAGTAAACATACGCGTATTTAGCAAATTAAACACTGTTTGATGTCACCATCGTTTTCTTGGATTTTATATGTTCGATAATATGCAAGGGAATGAAATTTGTTCCAAGTCAATGATTCTCATGTTCCCTGTTTCCACAAGGCTACAATTTTGCTCTCGAATTCGGAGGTCATGATTTCGATTCGCACATTGTGGTCTTTTAAACCAACAAGGAAAGATTAATAACCTTTGAGATTCAGAGCTGTAGGTAAAAAGTAGGACAGCGCGAGAAAATCAGCGCTTTTTTCCTTAAAGATGAAAAACCTTGGCGGCTTACTCGAGACTATTGGCGCTTATACGCGGTGGCTTGATAATGAAAAAGGATGCTAACCCAAGATGCGGAAAGACGTACAGTGAGAAAAGAGCGAAGCGACCAAGTAATTTTAAGCGGAAGAAACCTAAAAATAAAAAAGAACCATGCCCGTAATTCTGCCACGCCGTGGCTTCCAAGGCCGCGGACTGAGCGGGGTGAGATTTTAAGCGGGAAGAATGGGAAGAAGAGAAGCAACAAAGCCCTTACTTCCCACAAACCCAACCACACACCCCTCCTTCCTACCTCACCTCCGAAAAAGACTCAATTCTTCCGCGCTGGCTCAATCCCTCGCCGGGAACGAGCGCCTGAAGACATGGAAAATGTCTTACTCGCGCGTCTTCGAAGGAAAGATCCACGCCTCACCTCCCAACCCTCTATTTAAGTCTCTGCAATAAACCTCGACGTGCTTTGTTCATGAGTTATGGCAGTGCGATACTGAGCCACAGGGCTAAGCGAAATGCGCCTGGTGACATAATTCCTAAAACAATATCATGTACTGAGCTACATCCGATGTAGACTCGACTAGATAAATAAAGCAACATGCAATTAGGATGCGATATACACGTATATGGGGTGAATATGAATTTTTACGATTAAATGATCTCGCAAATGAAAAGTGCCAATCGTACAACAATCAGTACAATTCTGGTTAAGCCATTCCCTGCACGTCGCATCCCATTTCAAAAGTTTTAATTCATTAGGTGATTCAGTTCAGGCGACAGGCAGCCAAACGAGCAATGAACAAAATCAAAATACGATAAGATTTTTCAGTAAGATTTAAGAATTAATCAATTTCTATACTACATACCCATTCTGAAACTGAGATTCCAGATCTTTCTAGCTACCCCAATATTAAAGAGAACGATCGGTCGCATCTCCAAAAGTACACTCATTTGAATTAGGAGCAAATACAAAATATAAGTCACTTACAGGCAACTACTACTCACTCCCTCATGACCTACAACAGGTTCAAGGCCCTTATAGGGTCATGAACCTATTGTCAGTCACGAGGTAAGGGCCCCTGGGTAAGAAAGTTCTGCTCTATAGCACACCAATTCTACACGAGTCTTAAATGCGACTTCACTCAGCGTGTCATATAATGCTTTATACAAGAGGTTGTTGTATGTAATATCATGCAATATGCGATATATCTCGTCTGTTACGGTATTAAATTGACACTGAACTAAGCGATATAAAGTTATAAGTTGTATCTTATAATATTAGCACGACACCATATTTTGAGACACGAAGTCAATTTCGAAAAGCGATTCGGAAATGGGAATATCGCACATCTATAACTCAAAAATGACCTCGCCCGACAGTTCTTTCTGAAAGCAACGGGCGGTAGATAAGATTTTCAACGCCTTCCACGGTTCCCATCCCTCACTTCTTCAAGCACCCGAGAAGGTAGACAGGCGGAGAGACAAATGAAAGGCGCTCCCTTATTTTGAGATTATTGGATTCGCCACATTCGCCCCCCAGGCGGAGGTCTGCGAGAGGGGATACCACAGGGATGTAGAAGTGCACCGGATAAGTTTTACGATTACCTGAGGGAATAACCTGAGGCGCTGCCATTTAAACTTTTTTTGAAGTTGACATACTCACTCATTCCCTTTCGTTCCCATGGCATCTGGGTCCAGTAAGATGAACTCTATTCAGCATGTAAATTATGTTGACGACATGAGAGTATCTTCGAAAATGTCCATTCGTACTCTAAGCGTCTGCATTCCCTTAATGATGAGAATTAATAAAAACCGCCAGTCTCAATAAGTCTAGAAGATCAAGAGCTTCGTGGGGTGAGTGTTTCCCCCGGCTTCTGGAATGCCATAACTTTAGTTAAAGGGTGGACCAGTCATTTTTAATTGAAGTATAGTTGTATGGACTGAGAGGCAATATTTGACGAATGACGAAAACATCAGATTTTGCCATATTTTGATACAGAGGAGAGTAGTATTCTTCAAAACGAAGAATAAGTTAAGGCTTCAAGCAACAACAATATTAAAAAACAAAACAAAAATAAGTGCTGCAGCGAAGAAAACTGGCAAGTTTTGTTGCCTGTTTATTTTGTACCGTCCAGAACTTGGAAAGTTATATATGCCGTTCTCACTTTGAATAACACAATGCAGCTAACTGGCAATAACCATGGTAGCGGCGAACCGAAAATGGCTAATTAGTCAAGGGTTACAGTCTTCCCAACAACTAGGATGGAAAAATTCTCCTACAAGTTAATCTTGGAACTTATTACACTGAGCACAACATCAAAGAACAGACGACCGGACAAACAACCAACAAATGAAGTATAGCGGGAAGGAGAAAGGTGCCACATAATAAATTATAAAGAGGCTAACTTTTCCACCACCGATTGCTCATTCGGCAATAATGCTCGGAAAAGAGTTCCTTTGCTCCGACAACTCAAGACACCAGCTAGAAAAATAAAAATTCCTCTCCAAGACTAACCACAGAAAGTGAAAGGAAGACGTATGTTTTCCGCGCCGACAGACATCATCGCTGTCATATTTTCTCCGGCCCGGAAAAGGTACGTAATCCGACGTAACGCTGCTCGAGCCAAAAAAATAAAGTTATTTTTGTGTGTTCAAATCTTCACAGTGCGCTCGAATGCCGCGAAAGTGGGGAAATGGCGGAGGTTGCTAACAACCGGTTGAGATGGAAAAATAGGGAAACAAAACGCCATTCGAAAGATTCGAGTTGAATGAAATATCAAGTTTAATGGAATGCGCTGATTCCGTTTCGCCAGATAAAACTCCTTACTCTTATTCCACCCGCCTTTCTCTTTCTATCTTCATGCACTGGGAGAGAAAAATTTACCAGCAGCCAGTTAAAATTTCATAAATAAATAAGTTATATGATTTAAGGTAGTCTGACCTAGACTTATTCTCTGATCAAAAGAGAGACCGAATTTTAGATTAAGACTGCAAGCGTTTGAGAAGTCAGTGCGGGGGAGAATGGAAACAAATCGGAGGAAGGAAAGGAAGACAAACAAGGAAGTGCGCGAAGTATGGTGCGTGAAACCTTCTGGGTGGAATGAGGGGGGAGGCAAAGTATTTGGTTGGAGTAGGTAATGATGGGCGAAGGGTTCCTTGAGGCCGTGATAGAGAGGGTAGGATGTTGGGTAAGCGGGGAAAGGGTAAAAAGAGAATTGATTTTATGGACGGGATGCAAAAGGGTCTGACGTATGCTGAGATGAAGAAAGAAACTGTGAGGGTAGATAGGGGTCTTCTTCACCTTTCAAAATCTGGAGGATTTTAACTCTCTTCCATTTTTACCCACCTTAACCGGGAAACTAGCCTATAAATAATAGTAATTGGAATTTTATTTTAAAATATAGTTTAAACTAAATAGTACAGTTTAAACAAGCATGGAAGTTTTATGGCAATATTAAATACCTTAAAACTTGGTTTTATACGACTTAATTTCTCATTAATCAGCTAAATACGTATTTGTGAGTACATAAAGTGCCTAATTTTTCAACACCGTAATTATGCTGAAACTTCCTTTGCAACCGAAGGTTTTTTGAAATTTTTAGAAAAATCAACACAGTGAGTAATAAATATTTTTTTTTAACTGAGAAGACTTCACTTATACACTGTCACATTTCTGACCAGATCTGTGGGTCATAACTTCCACTTTATTTTAACAACTAGTCTTCGAGCTCACAGCCCTAGTCGTAACATATCCCTTGGAAGTCGACTTCTATTGTTTGGAAAATATCTTGCAAAGTAGAGCAGTATGTATCAGATATTTTTGTATCAATAGTAAAATGAGATCTTTTTCTATACAATTTGCGTAAATTCATTGAATTATATGTGAAATTGTATCTCGCGCAAACTACCTTAACCGACCTACCTGAGAAATAATGTGACTTTTGTATAGTGTCCACAAAATATATCACTATAGCACACGCCCAATAAACAAACAAGGATTTTCGGGATCGAAATACTGTCAGAAACGCACCTAACTATTAATACTTCCCACAAAACAGCCTTCCATCAGCAGAAACGAAAACTTAACGACCTCAAAATTACAAACTCAAAGCCATAAAACAGACCTTGAGACTGAAATATGGGGCAGAGTTAATGAATATCCATAAAATTAAGCCCTTAATATACGAAAATATCCGTCAAACAACCTTATCACTCACTCTTTAAGCCCTACTTGAGGAATAATGGAAGATAAATTTTTAACTTTTCCAGAGATTTGACCTTTTCCGATTTTCTACCACAATGAGGCTTTCATCAAAGATGAGACAGTTATTAAGACGATGGAATGAAGACAAATGTTTAAGATCAAAAGGGACAGGGTTAAATGGAGATGAAGAGAAAATCTTTCATAAAAATTCCACCAGCGGAATATCAAATCTCGCTGCCGTCAAATCAGACAGAGAGTAGTCATAATAAAACAGCGAGACTCACAACAAGGGCCAAAAGCCCACTGGAGACATTCTGAATCTCCGCATTCCTAAAGATGACTGACGTTAATCTCCTCGACACATGTCTACCAGGAATCCTATAGAGAAAGAAATGATTTTGAAACGAAATACCCAAAATGCATCACCCTAAGCAAGAGATCTACTTCATATTATTATATATATCTTCTTATTCATACAGTTGCACATTTTAAATTGTACTTAGCTGTATAACATAATGGTTGACTAAAATCATCAGCTTCATATGTCTTCAAGAGAAAAAGAATAGTCTTATCAACCTCTTATATTGATGCACGAAATGGGGATGAAATACTAAACATTCAACGTAATTGCCAACAGTCGATAAAATACGCTGTACACGCTGTATTTAGTCCCCCAACCTTTAAAATGGGCCTTTCACTAGAGTTTCGTTTAAAATGTGAACACATGTGAACAGAGCATGATGAATGTCAATTAGATATTCGAAAAAGGTAAAAGAAAAGTGACCCACATTTTAAAAACCTCTTTTCTAAAACCACATTCGATTTCCAAATAAGAAAGAAAACTAGGGCATCTAAATTTTAAAATTAAAATCAATTTAGCCTATAATAAAACCGACTGAGAACAAAAATTCGACGTGATATTCTCAAAAGGATTCGCCTGTCTCCTCCGGCACGCCATATGCAGGTGTTACGGTAAAAATCTATCTTTTAAAGAACCTTCGAAGAAAACGGCCCGTAAATTTATTTCCAAAGTGCCTCGACCCCGCGCATAAGCTGACGCGAAGGTATGCCGCTCGTTCGAGAGTCCAGAGCTATGTTTGAATAACGGACCTCTAATATACGCCTCTCACGTAACCAAATACGAGATATTGAGAAGAAACACGAGCCCGCGACACCGACTGCGACTCTCCAAGAGCATCGTCATTCCACATAGACCGAGAATTCCGGTCAAACGGAGTCTAAAGCACCTACGGAAATATTTGCCTAGGAACGTGCGCTAGCCAGGCTAGAGAGAGGCCTGGGAACATCGAATGAGATGCTTTGTTTTCCGCGCCGTGGACCAAAAGGTTAATTCCACCTGCATTCGAGGCCCGCACGATATAAATCAGCAAACATCTACAAACCTGCACATTTCCACGGATATCCCCTGTTATTATAAAGTACGTTCGGGCGTATTTGCACCCTCTTTAGCGGCTGCGCAAACATTAGGAGAATATATCAATCCACTACTGCGTAAGTGATGCTACCTACACACTGCGTCGAAAATATAATTAGAAATATACCAGTCAAAATATATAACACTGTTTTTCAAACACGAGGCAATCATAAAATCGTTCTATATTTGTTTAACATGACACGTTAATTTCACGAAATATTTCATTCCCACATGTTTCACCCTCGGAGAGAATAGGAAGAAGAAACACGGATGAGAAAAATTAACGAAAATATTTCCCTGTAAATCATGATCCTTTCCTGAAGTTAGAAGAATTATTATCTATTGCGTAACTGGTCATGCCAAAAATATTTACTATTCACAGCGAATCGACACAGCTAAGACATGAATACAGAGTTCACATTCATTATCATTCCTTATTAACTAACCCTAAATAACGGAATAAGAAAAAATAGTGCCGGCGACAAGCAGTATCAATGTGATACCGACCGGTTTCGACACATGCGCGTCTCTATCGGGTGACATCCTCACTATCAAGATGACGTAAGAGTGTCGCAACGCATTGGTGTAACAAACCAGTACTGTACCTACTGTACCAAATGTATAGTTAAAACATTTCAACAAGCTGTTCCATGTCCATTTCAAATAAAACAGTATTGGTAAATTTCCACACAAAAAACATTATCAGAAAACAAAAGTAATAAGATTCTCTAGGACAATCGATAGTCATCGAATTTGTTAATGTTCAATTCGGCTCAGTGAAGCGAAGCTGGTGTTAAGAGTAGGAAGTCACAAACTGGAGTAGGGAGAACAATTTAATTACTTGGGTAGTCCGCTGGAAGAAACAGGACATAGTAGCAAAGACATTAGGAGGAGAATAGCGCTAGCGAAGGAAGCGTTCAATAATAGAAGGGAGCTGATGACGGGGATCTTAAGTAAAGATGTAAAAAAGAGGCTGGTGAAGAGCTGGTGAAGAGTGAAGAGAGGAAAGACAGGATATGGAATGTGGTGCAGTATGGGGCAGAAACGTGGACCTTGAGAAAGGAAGACGAAAATAGGCTGAAGGCTTTCGAGATGTGGGTGTGGAGGAGGATGGAGAAGGTGCGTTGGACGGAAAGGAAGAAAAATGAGGAAGTGCTTGACATGGTGGGTGAGGAAAGGAAACTTATAGATGAGATTAGGGAAAGACAGGGTAGGTGGCTGGAAGGGGTAATGAGGGACGATGGTTTGCTGAAGGCCGTGGTAGAGGGTAGGATGTTGGGTAAGCGGGGAAGGGGAAGGAAGAGAATCGGTTTTATGGACGGGATGAAGAAAGGTAGGACTTATGCTGAGATGAAGAATGAAATACTAGAGGTAGAAAAGGCACGGCACGTGTAAGAGTTCGTTCGTCTGACTTTCATCACAACCTCCCTCTAACCGGTAGATTATTGTAATGAATGAATGAATACATTTAAATGTTGATAATAGTTTAGTACGACATAAAGAGAGACAGAAGGTTTGAGACAATCAAGAGAGACTTGATGGCTATTAAGAAGTAGAGTTAGAAGAAAAAAGTAAAATCCTCATGGATCAAAATTTTGATTATTGAGGAAAGATTTTTTTCCAGCTCAATACTGAACAATGGAGGTAAAAGAAACTGCTTATGATTGTTTAAAGTATTTTTAATGTGCTCATAATATTTCTTTTTACCTGAGGAATTTCGGTATAAAAGGATAAAGATGACTCCGAAAGAGGGAAGAGAAATTAATCGCCCAAACACCTAACGATCCGCTGGTAGAATGATGTAGCCGTATAACAATCTTATCACTCAACATTCTTATCCTCCTTCCTCAAAGGTATGAGCAATCAAATCCCTAGCCTGTTCAGGGAGGTTTATTTATTTCATTCTTTTTCAAGGTGCGGAAAGTTACCACGTGCGCCTGAATTGCAAGGTGACATTAGCATAACTGATGATAGGACGCAAATACTCACCTCCACTCATTTACTTAACCCCGTTGTTGCGAAAGCGGATTTTCGTTTTGTTTACCGCTTACGTCACCCTACACACAACTCCTTCGTCGCGAGGAAGAAGAGATAGCTTTTCGCACACCAATAAGGGGAATGACGCAGCATGAAAGGAAAGCGCCACTGCAAACGCATAAAATTTCCACGCTGGGCGAAGTAACCGATTGGAAACTAAACAACTGAAAAGTCACGCAGACAGAGCTCACGGCAATGTCATATTCAGCTCCAGCAATACAACGATAAAAGTGAACTTAGAAACGTATTTAGTCACCCCCACAGGTAAAACAAAACTTTGGATTGGACTAATTTTTAGGAAACCAAGACCAGCCACGGTAGAACCTTCACGGAGTCACCCGCAAGTCCACATACAGCAGAGAGCTTTAGCCGAGTTTAGCTATAGTTAAGCTACCGAGGCGTCCTCCGAGGATGTCTCGGTAGCGTAACTAGCTAATTCGCTCGACGCGATAATGAGGGTTCTGGGTTCGAATACAACTCCGGCAGGCGAATGATTTTTACTCTGTGGCATTTAGCACTTGTGTGAAATCCACAGTGAAAAAATATCATTTGCCTGGACTTGGATTCAAACCCCGAACCCTCGGTTTCGCGCTGAGTGATGTAATCAGTCAAAGCACTCAGTGCAAAATCGAGGGATCCGGGTTCGAATCCAAGTATAGGCCAATAATATTTTCACTGTGGATTTCACACAATTGTATGACCGTCAGCGGGTGACTCCGTTAAAGTTACTGCGCGACCGGTTCCGCAGTTCTTTGAATCGCTCTTTTGTACTGGGTTGGTGTGGTGGCCTAAGTTCTGGCTTCCCTATCCGAGGGTTCGGGAACTATTCCCGGAGGAGTCGAAGGCTTTTCAGCAAAATTCCGATCGATACATGCATTCCCACACATAAACACTACGTATAATTCTATACTCAAGTGACATAATCCGGTAAAATTTGTAAAATTTAAATGGGGTTTCCCATTTACACAATTAATACTTATAACATGTCCGGGGGGGATGATGATAAAGAAAACGGCTCGACCGATTTACTTGGTTTTGGTGCCATTTTTTCGTATAACATCACATTTATCTTAAAAATCCCCGAATTCCCATTTTCAATCCAGTTGAATCGTAAATTGAAAAAATAAACACGCCATAACTCTTAACTCATAAGACCCACGGTAACCGCTGTTGACGATTCAACCACGTACCTAGCTACCGTCAACGACATAGCACTTTAGCTTTAGGAGTTTATACTTTATAAACATTAGTAGTTGTCTCCAGACATTGGACTATTAATAGTGAAATAACATAAGTAAACCATGTGCAAATCAAACCAAAACTAATAGGACTTGCATGACTGGGTATTTTTACCGTCATTTTTGAAGGGTTCTCAGCTAGTAATCTCATTATAACCATAGCTCAATGTGTAGTGCTAAAAACATTGACTTCACACATAAGCTCAGCGGAAACAAGACAGCAGAAAAGGGTTCACCTCTTTTCAAACATGGGGAAGGGGGGATAATAGGTTATTACAAGGGGTTATCTTTTCGGGGCACGCATTGCCAAGCAAACATTCAGCGGCGGAATCAGAAGTTAACGATCTGCTACAAGAGCAGGCAGTGGCAACAAGCCGCAAAAGATAATGGGGTCTCTTAATCTCCCGGACTTCACCTTCACTTTAGAGTACTGACAACGAGCAGCTTCCATTTTCATTATTCAATTCGAGTGTTGATGAACGACGGAGCACGAGGTGGAAAAATACGCGGTGTTGACTGGACCCTTTCTCCATAATCCCCACGGCCTTTATCAGGAGCCTACATAAAAATGAACGCACATGGATGAGTACGAACTAATCCGTTCATCCAAACCGAAAAGCTTAAGGACTTGCGAAGGCTGGACCACATTTTTTCACTCCTGCTTGCTCCTCAGCCTGATGACAGGCATGGGCGCTTCCTTTACACTCGCGGCAGAAGGATGAAGATAGTCAGCAGGAATTGGTAAGAGAGAGGTACAGAGATATACAATGACATCCAGTAAAAACCTTACGGAAAACAGTGGTCCTTTACCGAGAGGTATCCTTAAATTAAAGACTTAACAAGCACATTGATGCAAATATTGTCCCCTTAATGAAGGTGATGTATCTGAAAGGCATTTACGACTACCAAGAAGGTTTTTTCGTGGAGTTGTTTAAATGACATTGGAATATACTATACAAATGTTTAAAGAGTTGAGTAGATTTAAATGCATCCACCAAAATATGCCCGTTTTGGAAACAAAATATTTCCTGAAGGTACCCGCGTCCTCAAATCGGAGTGTCCGGGTCCAGTCAAGCAAAGCATGATTCTCAGCCCTGAATTTGAGCCCTGTCCATTAGTTTTAGATGTCTGTATGTCAAAGGTATTCGTTTATGGAGGTTTCATCGCATGTTCAATCGTCTTCACTTTTGGCGGAATTGAGATCATCAGGAACTTACTTCTTTTAAATAAATAGAAATAATAATGCGAAGCTATATTCTACATATTCTCGTCAAAGGAAACAGCCAGGAATAAGAGACTGTAGGGATGAGTGACCACCTTAGGCTGGCAACGCCACCTTAACTGGCGAAGAGAGTGCGGTTAATACCCGTAAATCTTTAGGCGGTCTATTACTGTAATCCATTCCGTCTTAGGGCCCATTCCAACCTTTTTCTCTCATAGAGACCCTTAGGCCTACAAAGACTCTCTAAATAGCTTTGCATATTGCGCCTACCTTCTTTTCGTTCAGCTGATGCTTACAAATGCATTTATTCCTTCTTCAACGATTACGCAACATCCTCCTATCTCAACCACTCTATTCTCTACACCCGTGAAATCTTAATACGCCCGTCATACCCAGACATGACTTCATCATTGACCAATTTCTTCTCCAAAGCTAAGGATACACCATGATAGCGTCTTCAAAGGCAAGTCAACCTCAAACTCGCATAATAAACAAATATATTTACATTATATTATCGGATGGACAAATACCATGCTGGTTGGATCATAAATTCCTATTCCGTTCCTCAGAAGGCCAGCCTTTCACTAACTTAACGTAACAATACGATGAAAGTATAAAAAAAACATTCAAAGGTTAAGCAGTATGGTGAAAGCAATTAATGAGAAACAGCTCCTAACACGAATGCCAAAACTAGTCCTTCTGCATTTGACTGACGTTGAATGTAACAAGCTTGATGACGAGTGTAAACTTGGATATAATATGAAACTGGAGAACGCAAGGCCTCAACGTTTGCCTTGGTTTCCACCTCGTTATTTCCAGGAACTCGAGATTGCTAATTATCCCGCTTGTTTCTAGGCATCGGTTAGATCGAACTTCAGCGGCAAAACAGCAAAGTTGTGCGAAGAGTGGGGACATCCAAGGCAGGTTGTGGTAACCGAAGGTGGAAGGACAAGAGGGAAAGTTATCGTCTTCCGACTTCACCGATCGAAGTTGGAAGAGGAGAAGAGATTTGAGCAGTAGGGGAAGAGAAAGACGTCCATTGCGGTGATGTGAGAAATGCATGCAACGCAAAAGCAGTTGAAACGGGCCAACTTCGTTGAGGGGGAAGTGGCGTAATCGTGACTTTCAAATGGGAGGGATCAAAGTGATAACGAAGCCGAGGGTTAATTAGCAGATCAAGTAGTACATCCAACGACTATCCAAAGATATCGAGGAGCGGGTAAAGGCCAATTAAAGTTGTTTGAAGATAAAACAATTCGGGTAGCAAATTTGACGGCGGATTAACTGACTCGAAAATGACATGGTTCGTCATTGCTGAGGTTACAGAACCTGATAGAATTACAATGCTTCGGTTTTTTCTGATCTTAAAATTCCATACAAGTTTAGCTAATTGAAACTCGATGCGGATTCATCTCACTTTCGATGGGAATACTTACGTCAGTAATTATACCTCTTCAAAATGTTTATACGGACCTCATGGCTCTTTGAGAAAATTTGGGAAGCATCTTGTAAAATAGCATAAGCAAAATAGTCGTTATAAGCATCAATATATATTAATCTATATCAATCTAAAATATTTTCACAAAAAAAAACATTTCGATAAAATTACCAAAACGAAAGCATTTTAAAAGGAGGCGAACTCGCTGGTGACTAATACATTTATTCGTGTAACTAATGCATCCGGATGCAAGAGACGACTAACTTTCATATCTCGCATACATAACTCATCCTAAAGACTTACTTCTCTTAGTTCTGGTTTTATTATCTCTGGTTAAATACTTCTCTGCATGAAAACCGTTATAAATATATTCTACCATCGATAACGTCAACTAACCGGGAGTCGATGTAATATAGATAAACCTTATACGGTGAGTTAGTATCAAGTTAACGAAGAGGCTAAATCACCTTGAGGTTAACTTTAAGCAGAACTTTTAAAATTCGCACACATTTGTATTTTAAAAATTTCTTTTGCAGGAATCAAGAAAAAAATACTTCGTATACTGCCTCAGAAGATAGCACTCCACAGCATGGTGGCAAGGGCGTAGTAGGACCTTAGTTAAGAGTCAGATACCAAATCATATCTAGAAAATACAGAGCCAACATACTTCTATCAAGTAAAAGGCTTTCGAGAGATTTCCATTTATCATAATTCCACACGCAGTTCCTATTTAGAGTTTGTAAAAATAACATTCCGGAGGAACTGACCAGGTCAAACATTTTGTCACAGTCGAATTAATCATCTTCCTCAAGAGTTGGAATAAAATAAACCCAATTCAGAGGAATAATCCCTATGACGTACCTCTGCAACACCCAAAGGAGAAAATTAACCACTTACGAATCACGTGACTAAACCGGGGATTCGCACCCAAATCTCATGTAGATGACCGATCAGGTATGTTGGCCATTTTCACTCTCGAGCCCTCGTCCATGTGGCTGCGTACAGTTTACCGTTGCATCATTCACCGAATAATCACTTCCAAAAGATAGCGATAATTATTTCACAAATGAAACGTCCCATAAGTTCACTGACCAAGCCGAAATTTCGGCAGGGGCATGGGTCGCAGCCGGAAGGATCACCGTTACAGGTTTAAAATGCGAAGGGTTGACTTCCGCCGGCGGCGGCACTCACTCCGTAAGATTACATCACGGAAAGCATGGGAAGGCCGTCGATTTGGTGCGAGCGAATACTTAATCCTAATACAGCTGCTGACTGACATAATCCTAACTGAGCTGCAGTTAGCGCTCTCACTCACTCTTCACTAATAGAAGAGACATTATGACAGTCAAATATGGACAGTAGCGTTGCTCATAGAGGACACCTGGATACTCGAGAAAAGTGTGAGATGAAATCGTAGAAGTTTGAGATATCACTGGAATCTGCGAGGGCTTATATGTACAAACACCCCCAGGAGTAACCCGTAGATTGGGCGAATAGATGGAACCAGGGCAGGATTTCACCCACCGGCAGAGAAAGAACGACTAACACAGATGAGGAAAGGAAACATTGACTGAGGTACGCACACAGTGGTAAAGATACAAAACAGGTTTTTCGGGGCACGCAGAGCCCAAGAAGAAGAGGAGCCATTCCGGCCATACAGTCATTCATTCATTCACTCAGACTGCTCAGAGGCGTAAATAAATAAACATTTCCTTCAAAGAGATTGTGAAAGAAAGAGTTTCGGAAACACATAAATGTGTTAAAAAGAAAAACAAACGGAGTACAGGAAGTTATCGGAAAAGAAACGAGACTGTTAGTGTAATGTGATGAGACGTAAGAGGGTTGGTGCAACCGATTATTAGAAGCAATTGTATGCTGAAGGAGGAAACATTTTGTAGCTGGGGGAAGGGAAAGAAAGACGAGCCACTTAAGGTGGAAGAAAGAGGGGCAGACGAATGATATGAAGTACTGAGGACAGAAACGGTCGAGGAAACAAGGATGTTCTTCCCGAACGCAGCATTCGAAAACGCTACGCGAGTTTGAATGCCCATGCAAATCAACCTTACACTTTACAATATGCTGAATGAATTGCACCCATCGCTTTTTCTCCGCTATTAATCAAACCTGCATCTCAACCGTCAAGTGTCGATTCTTGTCCTCTCACTTGAATTTCGAGGCATACATCAATATTCGAAGCCACTCCATAAGGAACTCTTCGTCATTCTTAGATCCTTGATTAAAAAAAAGCCATTGCCTCCAAGACGCTTAGTACTTGTTCACGACACTAACACACGGTTCGCTGTCGGTTGATTACTCTAAAATATTACGATTTCGTTTATTTAGATAAAGTCTTATGCATTTTTAATTTTCTAGCTAGATGGTATCCAGGATAAGTATAAAATTTGCAAATGAATTTGGTGTAAGGGATTTCAAACAATGAACTTCTTGTTTTTCATCAGCATTAAATAGAACTTATGAGTCAAAATAGCTAAGCCAGTGGCATTGCCTAATGATGCTTATATAGTATACATTAAACTGAAAAGTTATACGGATACCGGTTTCGTAGAAGAAGTTTCCTTCCATTCCTTGTGAGCTCTTTACTTTTGTTAATGAGTTAATTTCGTAAAGGTGCAGAACAGTAAATTTCGTAAATTGTTTACATTCAGGTCCAGATTTCCACTGAAGCTGATGGTTTATTCGGCAAAGTGTCTTTCACGGTAGAATTCCATAAACACACTATGGACGCAGTGCCTGCAAAGGAATAATGGGCCCAAACACAATTATAAACTTTTCAAATATTTGGGAGAACCATTTTTTTGTTCCTGCATTTGTGTTTTAACGTGAGCGTCGTTTTGCACTCACGGCGTCTTTACTCCGCGCGGGTATCCAGCTAAAATTCACGGACCGGAAAACGGTCGGGACACGTCCGGTATTCAGGGCACCCTTAATTGGAGTCTGAACTGCCCGCCCCAATATCCAGTACAAAAGATTTTGAACAACAGGGTGCAGTGTCGATAGCAACATTGATGATTTGATGCATGCGGGTTGGTTGGGAGTTGAATTCTCGCAAGAAAGAAGAAGAGGATGCATAAGCATTCACGAATTGGTGAAACATTTTTGTTTCCTTCATCTCTTCCCATCAACTGTTCACCAACATTTTTCATTATTCAGTATTCAGTTATAGCTGATCCCATAGACTCGACGAAACTGATCCGGAAAGAAGGCCATCTGCATTAAATTATTTACATGTATATTAATATTACAAAAGGCATCACGTGTTATGCCATTTTACTCGCTATAATTATTTAATCTTGTGAAAATGTAGGTAGATGCCAACGTGAAAATTCGATCCGCCGCTTCCCAAAGAATAATGAATGCTAAGTAGCAACATTTGAACGTTAATACTTGTACGCTTCTCTCCAGCGTCGGAATGAGTTCGGATAAACAGATCGGATGGATGCCACTGATCCACATTACTAAACAACTTAAGTTGTTAACGTGACCTTTTCCCTCCTACTTAGTGAACCATCGTTAAACTTTATATGTATTCACCAGGCCTAGAGAAACATCTATGGAGTTTCCGCCGGAGGAAAAGGAAGATGGCCACATAGGTCCAGAACACTCATAATTGCTTTGAGAATGTTGACCTATCTTTGTCGCGCACATCTCCCTCCACATACAGCTTTTTCTCCTATGAATCGATGAATTACATGAAGGTTTTGATGAAGGCTTCAGCGGAGTGGTGGCTAATTTTCCGGATTTCCTCCACGTCGATACATCTTAGACGACAGTTTCGCCGGCGTTTCAGCAGGCGTCTTCAGGTGTGAAGTGTGTTTTATGTCCATCGTTTATAGGCCTTGGTGTTTACCGCGCTGTGTTTTGGTTGGCCGGATGGTGAAAGAGTTGCTTCCAGGCGTTTGAGAGCCGTCCTCCCTGTTGAATGTGGGTGTTTTGGCTATTTCGATGGCCTCTCGGAGGAGTCTATGAGATACTTCTTCTCTTTGGCAATAAGTTTGGCCTTCTAGAAGTCTACGTTGTGCATTGGCCCTTCCCAAACGTGTTCGGCTATAGCAGATGCGCGAAACTGCCTGTTTTTGATGGCCCTCTGGTGTTTCTTGATTCGGCATTTCAAAGATCTTGATGTTTGGCCGATGTATAATTCTCAATTGAACAGAATTTGACCTCATAGTAGCCGCCTTGTATGTCGGTGGGTATCAGGTCCTTGGCCTTACAGAGGAGGTCAGCTGTCTTAGTGACACAGTTGAACCATCCACACTTCACACCTGAAGACGCCTGCTGAAACGCCGGCGTAACTGTCGTCTAAGATGTATCGACGCGGAGGAAATCCCGGAAAATTTTCCACGCTAATTACATGAAGACTTTGGGCGATACTCGGTAAGTTTGTACTTCATTTCATAGCAGCAGAAATTAAAATACTCATTTAAGCAAAATTTATGAAAATCAAATGCAGTTAAGTGCATTAGAGCATTATTTTTTATACCATCTTTTTTCAAAAGCTATTCAAAGCATAGTTAAGCTATACTCTCTCCATTCTTCTTCACACCCACATCACGAAAGATCCGAATCAACACACGTCCTTTTTCATAAGGACCAAGCCTCCAAATCATATAACGCTCAAGTTCATACGGCAGTTATAATTTCTCTATTCCGTTTCTTGGCCAAGGCCCCTCCCCCTCAACATTTCCTTCCCCGCCGTTTACCATTCTATGGCCAATGAAATTCCACACCTCATGTCGTCACTAAATACCTCATCTTCCTCAAAATACTGCCACATAATCTACGATATTCTAAGAAATAAATGGTAGGCCCATAGATAATCTTATTTATAATTTCCCAGACTATGTAGAGTTTTCTCCAAAACGTCTTCATAAATATACCTACTTTTCATACTTAAATACCAGTGGTAAGTTTCGAACGCAAACAAAGCTGTATTTTGTCTTAAAATACTGATCGGCTAACAGTCTACAATTTTATAATTGACACGGGCAGTGCTGATCACGAACGTTGCCGTCGCTACATTGTTAGTCATTAGAAAGGCGTTTAAATACCTAAGTCAACAATGCATATTTTTTCCTGATTTATTATGCGTATTTGGGTTAATGTGCATTTTTATTCATGAGATCTATTCCGAAAGATTTCATTTAATTTTCCACTACATGCTCCACTAGGCCAAGGAAACACATGAAGCGTGGAAAAATACGAATTCCTTCCTTTTCGGCTTCGTCACCCCGATGGAGCGAGGCCATCCTCTAGGTACTCTGTTGAACGAGTGAATCGAGAAGGATAACAGGGTTTTTGGAGATGAGAGATATTACTTGATAACCGGCAGCCATGCGTGATAGAGTGAGCTGTAGCGTGGGGGGAATGGTCGGACAGGTGACTGGCAGGAAAAAAAAGGCATGCCCGGTATACCCTGACCGGGCAGCGCCGCCGATTGTCCGCAGGACCCTCTACCATACCCTTTTGTGCAGGGTTCCATCCCTGGACCTCTTTCTCCATATTTTCTCCTCCGTGCCGCCTTGCTTTCATCCCCTTTCATCCCTCTGAGCATCTCCATCTGAAAGGGTGCTCTCCCAGGCGTGTGGGAATTTTCGCAGGAGTGCCAGTGGAACTCCATGCCTTTCAGCCGGGCATAAAGCCGAGATCGGGTGATAACTATTGGCGAAGTTCCACAACGTGTACGCGGAGGCCCCGAAAATGGAGACGCTGGAAAGGCAGAACGCAATATGGCTACTGATTAACATTCTGTTGAAGTGGACAGCGTTCCTCATTAAGGCGAGTCCGAGGAATGTGTGTGGGTTTCAGAGACAGCAGAAGGCATTGCTTCACGAGACATTACTTAACATATTACTTCTCTCACAAAGTTGATTACGTCGAAACGAGAATTACAGAGGATGAAAGAGTTGATAGGCTGGTTTGGTCAGTCATTTGTGGAGGTCGTCAACAACTGAGGTCACTACCGCCATGGAGGATAGGTAGATAAATAGGCAAGGGATTGAGTAATTGGGTTGCAGTCGAAGGCTGTGGAAAACTAGACTTCAGAATTACCCTTCTCTTAATGAAAAGCGCAATAGGATCCTCAGTTTAATTTCTCATTCGACGTAAAGTGTACAACACTTGAGGTGTTCCATACATAACGCTTTAGAAGGAATAGAGGTTCCAGTGAAAAATCTCCGCCAAGGCATGAGAAGCCAGTACTCCAGTCACTACACCAACCCAATTACGACAGTGGAAGAAGCAGCTAATCATCGAAATCGTAGGTATTCTGCGACTTGAACAAGCTCCTCTCTTATCACACTCTTCAATATGTCGCTTCCCATCAACATGTGCTCCATCCAATTTTGTCGCATCTTGGTATTATCTCCAATCAGTTCCTTTTATTCTCTCTGACATATAACACTCATTTGTTTCCTTCTCCCCCCTGCTCACTATTCTTTCCATTCTCCTCAACACCCCTCCATCCTAGGCTCATCATCCCGTCACAGCGACCAAGTTTCTGAACCAATAAACGCTACGCCACATGTAACGGTTTCAGTGAAAAATTACTTAATTTTTGTATCGGTTTACCCGAGAAATACCTCTCCTCTTCATTCTGTAAATGCTTGCTTTGCTAAAACAATCCTTCGCAATTTTTCTGCGCTGATAATTAGCCCATTATAATCAAGAATACTCCGCAGCTAATGGCATTGTTACATAATTAATTCGGCTCTTAGCGTAATACCTTGTTTATCTCATTTTTAGTCTAAAAATTTAATGTTTAAAACTAAATCTTTATCGATGAACATTATTAGTTTCATTTACTACTTTTTACGGGCCTTACATCTAGCCATACTACTCGTTCAATCTTTTTTGCTTCCATCTGCTCCACTTAACTCCCTCCGATCTTAATATTTATCTCATGCCTTTCCACTTCGAGAGAATCTTATAACACCTATGTCTTTACCTCCTCGCTTTTCCCGGATTACTTTTGACTTTTTCAAGCGTGCCGACTGCACTCAATCTGTCACGCGTCCCACCTTGTATACCAATGCGAATTTGAACCGTTCATCTGCAAAATACCCCGAACGAAACACCACGAGAAATAAAAAGGCACCCGCTCCTCCCACCAATAATCTCTTTGTTTGCACGGCATATTACCCGAGCGTCGTCAACGCCATCGGATGGAAAACGGGATGAGACCGGCGATTAATTACGCCACCTCCACGCCGAGCAAGACCCTTCGCCCCGTGGTCTTTTAATGCCTCCGTTTATTCAGGATTAACATGCAAAAGAGGCGACGATGGTTGTTTCTCTGCAGCAGGGGAAGGGGGAAAAAGGACGCGACGACGGGAAGGGTGTGTGTGCGCGCGAGAGAGACGGGTGAAGAAGAGCAGAGAGATGGGGCGCGGGGCATGATGGGAAAGAGGAGGAGGCGCAGTGCAAACCGCCATTAGGTGACTGTAAACACTTTAAAAACGGGAAGGGGGGGGGGGAGGGAGCGCTTCCCTGCCAGCCGCGGGTGCAGTTGGGTCGATACCATTCCGGAACACCTGCTAGCTACTCTCATCTTCCGCCCCCTTCCTCCCTCTAGTTCCATTATTATTATTTGGGCCCACCAGTTAAGCTAGGTTTAAATGGAAGATATTAAAACTCATCTTCACTTTTACAGGCGCAAGTTACTATCGCCTAACAAGATTTCTGTCTTCATCTCAGCAAACATCCTGCCTCACTTCATCCAAAACAATTAAGGATATTCATTCTCTTCCTTCCCCTTCCCCGGTCACACAAAATCCTCCCTTCTGTCACGGCCGTCAGCATACCTTCGCCCCTCATCACCTCCTCCAACAACCTACTCTTCCTTCTCCTAATCTCCTCCGGAAGTTTTCTATCTTCACCCTCCATACCCAGTACTCCCTCGTTCGCATTGCTTTACGACCACCGCATATTCTGCATGCTCCAAACAACATTCCAAACGCCCGCAGCCTATTCTCGTCCTCTTTTCTCAGAGTCTAGGTTTCTGCACCATACAACTCAACATTCCATGTTAAGCTCTCCGAAAAGACTGAAGGAAATCGAGATGGGGGTATGAATGACGCTAAAGAAAGAACGTTGGGAGAAGGAAAAGGAAAAACGTTGCTTCAGGAAATCAAGAGCAATCGTCGTGGATGAAGCATGAAATGTAAGGGGTGCGGGATATTTGATGCCGTGTTGAACAGGAAAATATGGATGGAAGGGAAGGAGGAATGTTATAAAGAGAGAGACAAGTATTTTGAAATAAAAAAGGACACTGTGCAAGGAAGTACTACGACACCAGAAATGGGTTTTACTAGAGGATAAATGATCCATCAAAAAGCTTTACCACCCGGCAGAAAATCAATTAGTATTCTTATTATTATTAGATTCAAATTGCAACCCGTTTCAGTAACTTTAGCCATCGGGAGGCACTATTAACCCCTTTTCTGTCTGATTACCCCTGATGGTTGGATGGTTGTCTTAACATCTGAAATGCGTAGCACTATAAAGCGAATTGAGGAATCTTTCAGTAGTTTTTAATTCCTGGCTGTATCTTTCCACCAACTCTCGCCAGATACCAGTCTTTATTTATTTTTGTTATTCGTCGAGAGGCCAACGACGAGTAAGGTTGTACCCGCTTATGCCTTTCATTCACGAATTTGAATCGACAGCAAATGAGACTTTGTCACTGTCTCTGAAATGTACGTTTTTGAGCTTAAAACCCAATTAATTAAGGGACAGGGAAACTTCTATTTAAAAACCTGTGAATGATTGGTTTATTTCAGAGGTTCCCATTCTCCTTTAATTTTCACTCTTTTCAGGAGCCCATTTCCAAAAATTGCTCCCCTAATACCAGAAAATTTTTTTATCATTCGCATTCTTACTCTTTTATCAGCGATTATGCAAGCTGTTCGCGTCCCCGTAAACCGCCATACCGACCACACATGTTCTTCTTAGGGCATGCGTAGAAACTACAGGTTAGGCACCACGGTTCATTTGGTTTTCCACCTCACATCTTGACACGTTTATAAACAGGTTCTCCTCTAAGATAACTTCATTACGGGGTCATCTCGTAATTTTCATGAAAAAGTCATCATTGCGCCTAGCACTAAGTCTCTCAGCAACTCGCACTTTCAAAGCCTCCTAGAGCTCTCAGGAATAGTAGACCAGTGAAATCTTAAAACAATAAATGTTTATTTGCAAGCTGAAAGGGAGTCTAGGGGAAATGCTTGCTTCCACGGGTTAAACAGAAATAGAATCTTAAAATATCGTCAATTCTCATGGAAATTTAAGAGCATATAAATAAAATCATTGTTGTATAAAATGCTAAATATGCACCTAGAAAGGTAATCTATGGCATAAATATCACTGCTATGGGATTATTATTTTTTTAAATAATTAAATTTTGTTTAGTTGATATTTGATATCCACTATACTAGGAGTTTAGCACATTAATGGGTACACTTTATGGTGATGGCTCAGAAATATCTCAACGCCCATAAACGTTATCCTAATATCTCATATTTCTGAGAGAAAATACCTCGACATTTAAATAAATACACAACATTTAACCACAAGAGTAGTATTTCAGCATTGTGGACATGGCCACACATGCTCGTAAATTCCGCAGACCGCGAAGGCACGGGAGCAAGAGAAAGAGGATAAATATAAAATACGATAAAGAGAGAAATAGAGGGAGATGGCGGAAGAGAAATGAGAGAAAAGGATATGGGCGAGATTAAGGAAATGGGCGAAGGACGTGGATTTTAATGCGATGTGCACACATGCATCTGTGCCGACTTCCAGTGAGTGAAAAGGAAAGAAACGAGGCAACAGGAGAAGAGCTGAAAAACATGGAGCAAGGGTCCAAAAACACTGATCGTCGATTCTTTGCGTTCCTTTCTTGATCCCGTTTCCCGTGTCACCGGTGCCGGTTACGCCCGTTGCATGCACCAGCTAATCCGCCGGTGTCTGCTTTTCAGCTTCGTGCAGCGTCAATCCAACTCGTGCGGCGCTGCCTACGCGCATATCATTCATCCATTGGAAGTATTCCACCGATTAACTGTGCCTCGAGATGGGGATTAAAAGTACTATTATACCCTCCGTTTCAATGGCAAACATCCAAAAATCCCTCCATTTACATCCGACGCTAAAATACAAGTCATCGAGAAGAAATTCCCTTTATTTAAAACAAATCCCCGTTTTATACTAGTGGATTACCCAAAAATAACCGTAATTGTTAAAAGATTCTATTCATTTTTTTATAATTTTACTGGTTAAATTCTCAGAAGGTAAAATAGATGTATTACGACCTAGGTTTCGATGTACTACACCACCAAATGATGATGATATACTACATCGAAACCTAGGTCATGATAAATCTGTTTTACCAGTGAAAAATTGAAATATCTGTCTTAGCTATGATGAAATTCCATTATATATTCCATTACATATATTTTCGTATCAACGCCTGATACTCGTTTTTGTGTTCCTAGTGCCGGACTTTCTTTGAGTGTTGTAGCGGTGGTAGAGACTTAGAAGGTTTGATGCTAAATTCATTCATTCATTAGAGTAGCCTAACGGTTAGAGGTAGGTTATGACTAAAGTCAAGAGAATATCCAACAGACTCTTACACGTGTCGTGCCCTATCCATCTCTTAGTATTTCCTTTCATCTCAGCATAAGTTCTACCTTTCTTCATCCCGTCCACAAAACCTATTCTTTTTCTTCCCCTTCCCCGCTTGCCCAACATCCTTCCCTCTATCACGTCCTTCAGCAAGCCATCAGCCCTCATTACCCCTTCCAGCCACCTACCCTGTCTTCCCTTAATCTCATCCGTAAGTTTCCTCTCCTCGCCCACCATGTCAAGCACTTCCTCATTTGTTTTCCTTTCCGTCCAACGCACCTTCTCCAAAAACATGTTAATCCCTAGGCGCACAGACAAATTACTCGGATGCAATTTTAGAAAACATTAATATAGAATTCCCTCGTCGTCAAGTTTATTAAGTTTATATTCAGATCTGGTCAACCGCTATTCCTCTTTCAAATTTCTCACATTCGTAATTCTGAAATTAACCCTCTACTGTCCACGTGGACGAATTCGTGTTATCTCAATCGCCAATATGAATAGCATATTTACCCGACTTAATTCCCTACTTATATTTTTAATTACTCTGAAAAGAGCCTTGAGGGTCTTTTCCTTCAGGAATGTTAACAAGCAACAACGGACAAACTCACACATCCAACCTTAGTAGGTGGTAATTCCACCCATAGGCGGGAATCAAACCTGAGGATGGCTGACAAGGACTTCACCCCGCAGCCACCGAGGCCGGAATATTATCTATCTTTCCCCGTTGCGGAAACACAAAAAAATGGCAAAAAAGTTAAACGCGTATTCATTAGGCAAAAACATAAAAAATAAAGCCAAATGTCATGAAAAAATCAACTCGTACTAGCTAAAAACATTTAAGTAAGAGAGGGTAAAAACATTCCTTCCTCAAAATAAGGACAAAATCAGAGCACACGTTTCCTCTAAATAAATTAAAAGGATAAAATAGTGTGCAAAATTACCAAGTATTTATTTTTAATCCTCCTGATGAGTAATTTCAACAAAGTACCGTCATCGAGAAATTGATTCAATTCCACATGGACGCAACGATGGTGTCGAAAATGGGCATAACTTCTGGATGGATTCGATGAACTTATACCAAAAATAAGGCAAGGAAAGACTTAGATTCATCTTCTGTTCCCTAGCATCAACAGATTGCATGGATCTCGCATCGAATGAACTCGCCAAAAATACGCCGACCCAACGTGGACCGTCTCGATTCTCTCTCAGAGAAGGACGACGACTCGCTCGTGTTTTCACTCCTCTTTTACTGTCCGCCGCGTCCGCGTACAAATACCACACACTCTCACACGGACACACATGAACACCACATCGCACAGGCCTGCCCCTGCTCAACTTGCTCACACCTCATTTGCACACCTCACGGATGGCAAGATACACGCCGCACATCTAACACCATGTTGTTGCATCATATAATGTTTGTTTTTGTTGTAATATTTCTTTAATTCTCTTCACCTTTTGTAATTTTGCTTTTCTTTAATTTTATCTCTTATCTACTAACGTTCCTTTGTACCTACATACTATTATATTTAAGTTGTTTCTAAACAGTAGCATACTATCAGTAGGATTTCGCAGGTTTTTCACACCCCCCTTCTTGTGTGGGTGTTTTCCTGCAGTGGGTTTTTGCGTAAAGGATGTTAGCATAACGTTTTCCCACACTGTACATTCTTTCACACACCATTTGTTGTGTAATATTGAGAAATTGTGTGCATATATTTCTTTTGTATTCATTTATCATTCTTTAATTCCTAGAAGTATATTCTTTAATGATATATTTATTTTAAACCTCAGACTGTAATTGTTAGATATTGACCATCATATGTTTTATGTAATTAATTTGATGAGGGGTTAAATGGCAGAAGGGACAGTTTTGTCTCAATCTCGCCGAATAAATTATTACTATTATAAACCTTTTATTATTATTACTATTTTCTTCCTTTCATCCCTCCCTCCGTCTCGCAATCCGTCAACCACCGTCACCGCCGCGGAGAATAAGGGTTAAGCAGAGGTACGAAAAAAGATACTCCATCACGATGAAGACCATTTCGCCGTTGAGCTGAGCGATCTATAGATAAATCGACGTCGATGTATTCCTCCAAGTCGACAGTGCCAAAACATGAGATTATACAGCCGGTCTCGGTGGCGGCGGGGTAACGTCTTCCACACCGTGGATCGCGGATTCATATCCCGCCTGCGTGGTTTCTCACCAATATAGGCATGGTCGTGTGTGTCCGTCTGATTCAATGAAATAGATCACACGTTCATTGCGCAGGCTGTGGTAAATAAAGAAATTATTATCATTATAAGGATAAATTAAAATATCCATTTTTTATAGTTCTCCCATGATGTGACGAAATTTACCCCATTGTCAAAAATTGAAATAGATTGGACGGCAGAGCCGATATGGTATAAGTGGACGCCGAAGTTGATAAGACGATAATTATCGACGAAATGGTACAATGGAAGACACTCCCAATATACATTGCGGATATAACGATATTGTTTATAGGACGATTAGGCTAATATGATCCCTGATTATGGTACATATGACGCCTGCCACCATTTTATTCAGGTGATATTCAAGTAATTCAGTAAGACGATAATAGCTGCTCAGAACCTGTCAAATATCATCATAGATAATAAGACAAAATCGATTTGTTGCTGTGAACCGAAATCATCGCGAATATGGTGATTAAATTCGTTGATTTAGTAATTAGAGCACAGGATATGCATTATCAATATAAAATGCCCCTATGTTGTCTCATTTAAGTTGTGGAAGCCTGGGAAAACATTGCTGATGCGGAGGATATTTTATTTAAGACATTTCCATGGACCAAATACGAAAAAGGGAGCGACATCATATCAAATTATTGAAATACTAACTTCAATATAATAATTCCAAAGCTGAAATGAGCTCGCTCTGTTTATTCCGGAACCTAAGCCTCCGTCACCAAGTGTTGTCCTCAACCCGTTCGTCCATCGTTTCGCCGGAATATCGTTGCGATCTCCATGACATTCTTTTGCATCGAGAGTCGATATTTCCAACTGAGCGCCTCAGAGCCTCAGCCCTTAAAACCACGCGCGCGTCGGCGGTGGTCAGAGGCAGAGAGAACACAAACAGGAAGAGAAAGTGGACAGCGAATTGGGAAGAAGGGGAAAAAATGGCCCGAGCAACAACAACAGAGCCGTTACAATAAATTTCGCCACACCCCGGACCGCTGTGACGGCTGAAAAAAAACCGAGGCGAAGGAGGAGGAGCGAATCTTCAAGAAAACATTGTTCCGTTCCATCTTCTTGCCTCATATTTCTTGCTGCCCCACGAGCGACCCAAGCGATTTCGCCCCACACACGACCACTTCCCCACAAGCATACCCTTGTATCCTTTTCCATCCGTCGCGGTCCCTCATGTCCTTTCTCACGCCTCGGAAAACGTCTCGCAAAGGGTCCTCTCCTCCTCTCTTCCCTTCGGGCCCGCAGCTCTCGCTTCATCAGCGGAGAATGAGAATCCTCTCCCTCGAACCGATAACTCAAAAAGGAAGTCCCCAAAAGAAGACCCTACTCTCTCAATCTCTTTCTCTCTACCACTACCAATTCCACTCGTCTGCTCTCCTTCACTCACTACTCCTACGCTGGCAATTTGCCTACGGGCGCTCTGGGCACCATTAAGCTTAATAATTTCGCTCCCACACGACTACGGAGACGAAAATAAGACGTCCAAGACGTTTTGAGAGTGCAATGAAGCATGATTGAGACGACGCGGGTGTGCCACGCTTGTTGGGCGCAGGGTTCGTGTGGGCCAAGGATTCGTTCCCCCGCCCCCCCCCCCCCCCCCCCTCACAACCCCGACGCTCATCATGCTATGGTCTTTCGCCCATTGCTCCGAGGGATGCACAGATAAAACTTTATGAAGACAAGAAGAAATGGGTTAGAAATAAGGCAGCGGAAGATTGTGGGCACTTTCATCAAAGGCGCTCTCCCCAGTGACACACATAGAAAAGAATAAGTACGGTCTATGATAATCATTCCAATGTAGAGCGCAAAATGGAGAGTTTTTATCCAGTCGGCAAAGAACAAAGGTTCGAGTTCCCACTCAATTTTGCTTGTGCCAGTGTTTAATTATGTGCAGCGGAATATGAAACAGCTAAATGACTTCGCAAATGTAGGATCAAAGGCTACCACAGCTCACAAATTAAATTTTTAAAGTGTCAAACATCTCGTATGATGATTGTGTAGGTTATTTTCATGCAGAAGATTACAACCTTTCTCCGTATTTTTTTCATAAACTAGGCCGTCACTAAGCGGAAACATTTTACAACTCTAAAGAAAAAGCTGCAAGGAAAAGAGCAATTTAGTGGAACAAACTGTGCTTAGTGAGAACATCGCCAAATCAAGCAGCGTTGGCTTATATTTCAAACATTCTCAACTACCCCAACACGGTAAATTTTGATTTTTTGGGGAATCGGAAATCCATTACAAAAGCACGCCAAAAATTCCCAAATTCCTAGAATTTTGGCTAAAGTTCCGAGATTTTTTTTCAGAGCAAGTGCGCTTTCATTTAATTACACGTAAGCACAACGTGTAATTAAAATGGGTAAGGCTTTTTAAACATGCCAACAAATCGGAATCACGTGATGCACTGTTTTTCGGAGAAGTGGAGGGATTAAGGAATTAACGGAGAAAAGGAAAAGTGAAGGTAAAGGAAAAACATAGAGAGGGCCTGGAGAGAGAAAAAAGGAAGTGAGCATGCGGCAGCGACAAACAATAACGGTGTGATTGAAAAGAGAGATTAAACGAATAAAAAAATAAATAAACGAAGCAAACCTCGAAAAATACGCCTTCTTTAGGGAGAAGAACGAGGCAAAATTCACGAGGCAAGGTCAAAGGACCGGGAATTCACGGATTGAGAAGTTACTAACTTGGTTTAAGGCCAAAAAAATTATGAGAACACCCTTTAAACATACCTACAGCAAAAAATAAAACTTTTTCGCCATCCAATATCAAGAACCTCTCTGCATTAATACGCATGTGTCTCACTGAGGCCGACTCAACGAGTTCTTAGCCCATCAATAACAAGTAGGGTGGTCTTCTCTACATGAGGAATAGTCCCCTGCCACAGACTCTGTCGATGACCATTAGAGCATTACGTATATATCAGAATATGTGATATACCGGTTAAAGTGGTTTAGATGGAAGTAGGAATACCTATACTAATCTTACACAGTTTCATTGTCCAGCTCTGCGTGTCTCCCTACCCCTCTACATCACATCCATAAAGAAGTACTCCCTTTCCCCTTCTCCACTTACCCAACATCCTCCGCTCTGTAACGGCCTTCAGAATCCCCTCACCACCCATTCCAACCACCTACTCTGCTTCCTCTCAATCTCCTACAGCATCTCCTGTTTCTCACCATCCATAGCCGACCACTTATTCGTTCTTCTTCCTTTCCACCCCCTTTGGCACTCACTCCCTTTTCCTTCACGCACACATCTCAAACCCCAGCAGCCTAATCTCCTTCTCTTTTCTCAGAGCACACATTTCTGTACCATACAACGCTACACTCCATACTAAACTCTCCGCCTTTCTTTCCTTTATATTCTAACACATGGCACCCGTTATAAATTCTCTCCTATTTGTGAACGCCTTCTCAGCTAACGAAATGTTTTCCTAATATCTTAACAAATATACCCATTTTCCTACAGCGTGCAACTCAAGTGCTTGAGTTGATCTATCTAAAGATGAGTATTGAAAGGAAAAGCCGAGGAGAACAGAAATACATTCGGGCCAGGCCAAATCTTTTCTTCGCGAGCAACCTTTGTATCTCGCGGCCACATCAAAGTTGCGGAGGAGCTAGCCAGGCAAAGCTCCCTATCCGCCAACCTAATTATAAAAATCATGTATGTACGTACAGCGTCATTCAGATAGTCGGGGTATGCGGTGAAATTAAACTTTTCGTTTTTCGTTTCACGTTTTGGAAATTTTTCCCATTGCGACGGCAATCTGGGAGCGAATCGGGATATGTGTAATCAGATAACGTCACGCTCGCAATGCGGATTGGGTATTTATCCAAGGGAAGGGTCTCATGAGGGTCGATGCATATTTACTTGGTAACATGTTCGTCCTCACGAGAGCAACAATGCCGAACGCAAGTAAACAAACATGGACAGAAAAAATAGGACGTTACTGAGGCGAAGCAGAACGACGATGCATCGTCGTTCTGCTTCGCGATGGATCAACATGTCACAATTAAAATTCACGCTGCTGTGCGATGAAAAGCATAAGCATTCAAACGCTTCCAATAGAGAAATAAGAGCGGGGAATTAAGAATTCATTGCATCCACTTTAGATCGAGGTGATAAATTAAGGTCATACTGAATTGAATGGAATATCGGAGCAATGACACTTCCACTGTTACCAACAAGTCTTAAAAAAATGTACGAATATTCAAATTAATACGAAATGCTTCCTGAGATTACAACGCGACATTAGCTTGCGTCGACATAGTAAGAACCATCTTTGGTTCGAATTTCCACTTTGGTTTGAAGGCAAATAGATGTTTGTTATTACTCATTACGAAACAAGTACGAGTAAAATTACTCCTAACGCGACAAAAGCAAAAGTTTGGATGGTAATATAGATTCAATTTATTACTCTTTTATACTTTTAAGCACGCCTATTCTGAGTAACTAAATATAAATGGTTATCCGATGTTTCTACATAATTATGGAAGCTATAAAGAAGCGTCATCCCAAGAAAATGAAGATATCACACGGGTACACTACAATAGCCAAAAGATTCTCGAGTACCTATATGAAACCTTTAATTCAAACCCAAGGGATATATAATGACTTCAGAATGCTCGACTAGACTGACATTTGGACAAAACACTTCCGAATCAATTAACAAAGGCATCCTGCAGGAAATCCCAAGGCAACTAGGCCAACTTAACTGTATTTTACGAGCTAATAGGATGAGAACTCTACAGTTAAACATTTCTATTAATTAGTATACAACTAAATTAAATATTAATAATAAAATTTTATAAATTGATCATGAAAACAGATTGTTTCGGTGGAAAATAAAATTGTGCTTTGCAAGAGATAAGATGCCCAGGAAAGTTAAAATTTAGGAGCTGATGTCAGTTGGATTTTGAATGGCTAATTAAAAAAGCTGTGCAAGAGTTCATTCTCCAAAATGTAAACGAGAAAAACATGAAATGCACTTTTCTTCTATAAAGTGAAGAAGAAAACGTTCTTAAAAATATTTTTGATTAATTAACCATATTAGATTAATAATTACAAAATATCCCTTCACGCACATTTCCACTAAAGCAGGTACAACTCAATAGCCAGCGCGTAGTTGAAGAGACGCATTGGATAGCCGGCAGTTGGATAGGCAAGAGGAGATAGAGGAAAAAAATAACATACATACCATCACGGAACTTTTTGGAATACATCTTTGTGAATGAAAACAATACTGTCGATTTTTCCACGATTGGAATGCTCCATGCACGAGGGCATTTTGTTGGTAAAAGCAGAGATACAATTTACGCGGGTGAGTGAGAGGAGGCCGACCTACTCCCAATGCCCGGCCATAGGGAGTAGGTCGGAATGATCCGATTATGGGGAAAATTCAGATGGATGTATTTTTTTCTCTCGTCCCCTCCTCTCCTCCGGGGAGAGAAACTTGGACGAAAGCCGGAAAAAATTTGTGAGACTCTCGAGTTCCCTCAGTTATTCCCTTACCCTTATTTCTGGTTCAGCATCTTTTGTTCGGTCCTTTTATTCCCATCTTATTCTTCCCCCTTACTAACTTCCCTTACACAATGGCGTGGGAAACGCACTTTCTGCAGGCTTCGCCGAATTTTAGGAGACACTTTTCCTGCTAGGTCGATCAATTTAATTTTCTTCATTCCACCGATCAGCAGGATGACAGACGTAAAATTTTTCCTGGATCGTCAGCGCATCATCAACAGCGGCTCTTCCCTCCATTACACTGTCAGCTAATTGCGTCATCATCATGTTACTATCTCAACAACCTTCCTAATTTACCAGATACATTCCATCATTGGTTTTCCTTAGTATTTCTTTCCATCCATTTCCATTATCGGATTCTAGAGATTGTCACGTAAACCTCTAGCGTACAATAAGTTTCTCTCTTTTGCTTCGCTGTATTTTCATATAAACAAATATTATCCCAAAATATTCCTTTGATTTATACATTAATGAGTCTCTCCACCCATTTGATATCAATCATTTTTCGATAACATAAAATTCCAATTGATAACTTATTCCTTCGTTTCGTTTCGGTTATCGTTAAAACTTCGTTGCTATATTAGAGTATGCCCCATACATATCGTGTTTTCTAACTTCCTCCTTATCGCCTCATCAATTTTTTCTTGCAACTCGAATAGCTTTCACTGCCCGATGGTTTCTGAGCTTCGGAAAAGGATTTGTAAAAGAAGCGCTTCATCACTCATTCTAGTCATCACTAACGACTTTATTCGCTTAAGCGAAGTTTCCGAAATTATACTATGCTGAAAAATTTGGAATACCTTCTCAAGCAAGGGTTACGAAGAACAGTTTATCCACTCTCCAGAAGGCACGATGCGCAATAATGTCTCTCTTTGAAGCTTCCAAAGACTAAGATGGGCCCTTTGAAGGATCTCATTGGAAACTATAACTTATACGTGTCCAGGAAAGAGGTGAGACGATTCCTAATATCGAATTACGTCAAGGAGAAAATGGCATCCAAAGTAATATATTGAAACACATGACAAAATGAAAAGACACGCTAAACCATATGCACCCTGAGGTGCAAACACGTAACTTATTGAATTATTTATAATCTAGGGCAAATATTAAACGTCCTATCTATGATAGGGACACCGCCATAGACACGCCAGAAAAAATAATTATTAACCAAAGCTTATAGATAAACGACACTCATCTTTAGTCATTCAATCCCAACATAGTTTGACAGCAGCACTCCATTTAATCCTGTTCATTGCTAACTCCTCTATGTCCTCGTAGATCTTCTATTTCATATTCTGCTTTACTTAGCCCATGTCGTATTAATTGTCCCTTGGTTGCCCTTGTCGGCCCTTCCCTGCTATTCTCCCTTCCATTAAAGGAAAAGGTAGAATATAAGAAAAATGAAACAGACCAACGCTACGGGTCACAAAAGACTGTATAAAATAAAAATTTTCAGTACGCTCAAGAAGAAATAAGAAATGACAAAAACACAAATATCAACGGAGAGGTACAGCTCAAAGAGGAAACCAAGCCATCTCATTCACGCTCAAAATTTCCCATGGAGGCCAATTTATATTAAAAAAAGATATTTTCCCATCACCTTCAGCCGAAAAAAACAGCCGAATACGAAAGGCACTCCCTTGACAAGGTGTTTTGCATGACAGAAGGCCTAAAAACCGCTTCAATCTCGCCCAATTTCAATAAGAAGGCTTTTATTTATCTCCCAGCGGGCGCATTATATATAAATCCCCACTTACCGCTCGGAGACCATTATTTCGGGATCCCCACTCATTCCCCCTCCAAGACACCTCGCTCCCTCTTATTCCCTCCTCCGCCTTCACTCCCCCAAGAATAACCCGACTAATCGAAAGCCCTCCCTTCCAGCATCTCACCTTCTCTCCGCTCCCTTCTAATTTATTCCCCATCCTCCTCCGCACAAAAGCGTAGGGGTGTGAGGGGTGGAAGGGGTTTGGGGGGGTGGGGAGAAAGATCTTTCTGCTTCTCCCCCCGACCCCCGAATCATCCTTATCTTTCCCTCACTTCCTCCCTCTCCTACCGGAACCCTTCCTCCCAAAGATCTCATCACGCAACAACCCCGCAACCCTTTATACCGCCACCCTCACGAAATCGTCCTTGGGTCGTGCCACCCCCCAATCCCGACCGACACGACCGTCACCCCTTTCATCCACCCCCATGGCGTCCTCTCAAATTACTACCCCCTCCCCTTCCCTTAAACCCCCCCCCCTGACGACACACCCACAAAATAAAGACCGCTTCGTGTTCCCAACTTGTACTACCTCCCCCGCTACGACTACTTCCCCCCACAGTCTTGTCTTTTTCCACGCTACAACCCCTTCTCTTCCCCATCCTTTGAATCCAAGTACCCCCCAGCTCAAAAGAAGTGACAGAAGAGACATAATAAGAGGGATACACAGTCGGACAGGTTTCCACTTTCCATTTTGTAAGCATTCGATCAAATAAATTTACCCCAGCAGTCCTGTCTAATAATAATAATTTGTTATTGTTCTGTAGCAAGTTACCTTGGAATAAATACAGAGTACATACGCAAAAAATCACATCAGTCGACAGTGAGACGAAACAAATATGAATAACTTTGGGAGTTTGAAATAATATTGCGAATTTCATAAAAGTTGACAAGCTCTCAAAATATTCTCAACGATTAAGATTTTACAGCATAAGGTTCACTGGGAGTTTCCACTTCACGGAAGTTTTTACAACAATATTAAAAATCAAAATGCATAAGCATACTCATTATAATCATGGTGTTAAACAATCGATCAATTCAAAATATTTCTAATCTAGAGGAAATAGTACATACATACATAATGAACAATTTTCTACACATACGGATGGCGAATAAGTAAAGGACCTTTTATTACAGAACACATTTAATGCTATTATTCCTTGCCGTAGATATCCGTAATATTTTATTTTGAAGGTTGCCATGGCACAGCGAATTTGTATGATTTTTTTACAGAACTGTACGAATACATTTTTTACTCCTAGGCTGTGAGTTCCACTATTTTAGGGCACTGACAAGAAAAGACTTCCCATATTCATTACTCAGACTACTGCTAATCATTACCGAGAAGGGAAGTGATATATTTGGTCTAGGCGTCTGGTTTTTGAGGCACAATTACTAGTTGCTCTCTCCGAAAACACAGAACATCTCTTGTTTCCTTCATAATTCTTTCGACTTTCCAACATTAAACCCTCCAAACTCTCCGTATATTTTTCATTCCTTCATACCTTAAAAGTATTTTTATGATTCTCCCCCGACTCTCACACATACCTAATATCTTCCCCTTTATCAACCCCTTAAGCATGTCAATCCCCTTCAAAAGAGAAAACGAAGAGAATGGAATTGATGAGGGAGACTATAAACGAAGCCATTAAGAAAAGATTATTCAGAACCCTAATATGGAGCGCAGCGTCGTATGGTTCGGAAGGTTGGTCTATGCGAAAGAAAGAAAAATTTGCGCGTAACGTTGAGGCATTTGATATTTAAGTGTGGAGAAAATAGGAAGGCCTATTTGGGTAGGAGAAAAATATCTGAGTAAAATATGGTGAGAGAGGAAAGGAGGCTAATGGGAGAAATTAGGAGGTACTTAAAGTGATGCACAAAGGGTAAGAAAAAAGACTGCTGTTCCACAAAATAAAATATATTTGCGACCGGTTTCGATACGGCGTATCATCATCTGGCCAGAATATGATACGCCGTATCGAAACCGGTCGCAAATATATTTTATTTTGTGGAACAGCAAAGTCTTTTTTCTTACCCTTTGTGCATCATGAAGGAGTTCCACCATGTTACGCCACCCACCATAGCATTTACTTAAAGTGACTGGAGGACATATATAGGAGGAGCGACATGCAGAAGAGGGTATAGAAGAGAAAGTGCAAGTAAATCGTGGGAAAGTGAAGAAAAGGATTGGAATTCTAAAATATATGAAGAGGGATTATGGATATGATGAAGAGAGTACCCAAACCGAGGTGAGTAAGGAAATAGCGCAAGTAATTGGGGTTACGCGGCTACACACATTTTATAAGTTTTGTGCAATGCCTACCAAGAGGAAACGTATTGCAGAGACAGGACATCAGTGACAAATTAAATACCATCAGATGAGTGGTAAACGGAGAAAGTTCGCGGAATGTAGCGGCATATTTCAATGTCTCCTCAACCTCAATAGTTTCTGGCTGGATTAAAAGTAGGAACCAACTTTTTCAACACTCCTTGAAAGTTACCAATCATTAAACTTTGAAAACACCTGATTTTTTAAAAAAGTTAATGAATCTTTATTTTTATGGTTCACCCAGAAAAGGAAAAAAAAGTCCCAACAACTGGCCCTTATCACCAAGAAAGGCTAAACTTTTAGATGAAATCCTAGGCGATAATGGAAAAGAATTTTTTGTAAATAATGGATGGCTTGATAGGTTTAAAAACCGTTATGGCAATGCACTATACACTGAAGAATCGTCAGTTATATTTTTGTAGAGAAAAAATGCCAACAATCGATAATTCAGTTGACTTCTTTAAACTAGAATTTCAAGACATGATCCAGGGGTCCAAATGGACCAAATTTTCATCGCTGATGAAATCGAGTTGAAATGATATTGCCAAAAAAGTCTTTAGCGTGCGTAAAAGAAATTTCTCCTCCATAAATCATAAAATGAAAAAAGAGAGAATCACACTCTTAACGGTAGTGAGCGCATCAGGCACATTCAGACTTCCATTAATGTACAGAGGAAAATCAGTAGAGACCCAGAGCACTAAAAAATGTTGCTTCCAACGTGTTGACTATAGGGCCCGGAGTAAAGCATGGATACCAATTGAGCTTTTTCAAGATTGGTTTAATAAACTATTTACTCCCAAAGTGTTTAAAAAGCCTGAAATTTGCCTTTGAAAGCAATCTTGTTGATTAATAATGCTCCAAGACATCTGGGACTTCTGAGGGAAGGTGAAATGACAGTTCGGTTTCTCCCAGCAAATGTCACCAGCATATAATCCAACCAATGGGCCAGGGAGTAATTGAATAATTGAAGGAATCACAGGATTTTTATCCTTCAAGAAAGCGACAGTAGCCGTAAGACTTTGACAAAGGCTTTGAAATCTCTAACAATGAAAGGAATGGTGTATTGGAGCGATCAATCCTGGGACAGAGTGAAATCATCAACTTTGCAAAAAGCTTCGAACAAAATGAATGATGGAGCCACATCAACTGATGGTTGGGAGAAGGAAGATTTTGAAAACTTGTCACACCTATTTAAAAAAAGAGTCAGGATGCGAAAAATGGAAGAAAAGGGTGTCACAGAGTGTGTGCAAGCAGACAACTCCTAGCTTGAGCTGTCTGACCAAGATATCGTCGACATGGTACAGAGAACAGCAGAGTCCAGTGAAGGAGACGACGAGTTAGATCTAGTGACTGCATGTGACGTCAGCGGAGTAGCAGCAGAGGACACTTTCAATGCACTTGAGGTAATGTTCAGTGCACTTTCATTCTATACTGTATATTTTAAATTCGTAATCTACATACTGTAGCATATAGTGGCTAATTTTGGTAGCAATTGGTACGAGGGATTTTTTTTCAGATTGCTCTCCAATCTGCTGAGCAATCAAATGCTTCAACGCCCGCTGATGTTCTCCTAATCATGAGTTGGAGAGATAAGGCTGCCTGCAACCGTTGCAAATCAAAATGCAGAAGGAAAATTTCGATTATTTCAATAAATAGATTATCTGCTATTACAGTTATTGATTTTGAAGATGTAATTAAAGTAATGTTAAAAAATAACAGCTGAGCGTATTTTCACTAAATTAACCTATGAATAGCAACCATAAATTATTCGGGAAATGGGTTACACGAGACGGTTCCGCCCTCTTTATTTCGGTTAAGCGAGTTTCTACTGTAATTGAAAGACCAGCTGAAGGAATTCGTTCCCCATTTAAACCACAGTAATCGACAGAATACTTATAAAAATAGTAAACTAAATTCACGGAACCCGAGGCACATCTCATCATCAGCAGTCATCGATTCGGAGACTGGCTTGCTGCAGCTCTTAACTTCACTTCACTCCTATCAGATAACCGTTTTATTCCTACACAAGCATTCACTTTGATGTCCTTCATAATTAAAGTGATCAATTCCATCTTTGGTCTTCCTCGGTAATTCTACCAATTCATTTCTTCTTACAGTATCTAACTGAAGATTTGTCTAAAAAAAGTTTAAGGTGTCTAAAACATTTTTTTCTTTCCTTCTTCCCGGATTTTTCATCATATACCTCTCCTCTCCGACTCCACGCAGAACTGATTCATTGGCGATTTTCTCCGTCCATGTTATCTTATTAATTCTTCGATAACAACACACATTCATTGCTTACAATCTCTTGAGCTCTGTAGCTGATACTGTCCCACCTCACTGACATATAGGACCATACTATACGGTATGTTTCAAAGAAGTGCTTCCTTCTTTCCGAAATGGTGTAGCTGGCTGTAATTACACTTTTCATCGAATATATAGCCATCTCTGCTGGAGCTATTTTGTTTAAATTGCATTTATTTTTCATCTATTACTGAAGATCGTACTTTCCAGGTTGTACCTGTATGTGTGCATTTTGCAAAACTTTTAGTAGAATTTCAAAAATGTTGTTCGTGTTTCACATGTTGTTAAAAAAGACCACCGTTTTCTAAAATCATCCCCCTCACCTCAACCGCCTCTCTCTTCTCCTACCTTCTCCATGGTCGACCCTCCTCCCAGTCATTCAGGCCCTTAACCTGCCTTCAAATTAAATTTCGCGAGCCTTAATCGAGAGACAAAGCTAGGGAGGTCCCGGAGGGAGAGACGGCGAGGAGTTGCCAGAAGGGGAAGTGGGAAGAGTTATGATGTGAGCCCAGAGGAGGAGAGGAGAGGGATGCTGGAAGGGGCTTGCGTATTGGGAGAAAGGGTATATGACGACCCCCAGGGGTGCTGGAGCAGGGCCGGAGACGATGAGAGAGTACGTGAAGACATTCTCGTGGAATTAGTCACTCCACGGGACAGACTTGGGAGTGCGTTCCGCTTCACGCATCAACCGCTTCAATGTATGTACCACCGCATCTCTGGCCGTCACCTTTCACTTAAGCTCACCGTAAACTGTCGCTGTGATACATAAAACCCAAGGCCTTCGGTTCAGGCGGAAATATGCATTTAATAGCAACGGCTTAGGGTCTTCAAGGATCTTTGACAATACGAATATACGAAGCCCGATATGTATAATGACAATGAGCTTTTAAAGAAACTGACTGAAAAAGTAATTCAAAGTATGGACTGGGTTAAAATAAAAAGAAATTGACACGTTAGGCGTTACTTGGTGGAACCATTACATTATTGAAGAAAACGCGCGGTAGATTTTTTTAAGTTCCGAAAAACACAATTTAATAAAACACCACAACCGTTTTTTTTTCGACTACATCATCAGAAACATGTGTGTCACAATGAGACTGGTTTTACAGTTTATAAACATTGTGTCTTCTGCTACTCAACAAAATGTACTGCGCATTTTCTTCAATTATGGACGAGATTTATAATGACTGGAACTTTTAAAATTTCTAGATCGTTTCGACGATCCTAAGTACGATGAGTTCCATATGGTACCTACATAAGGTCTAGACGCACCGTTGCAAGAAGCCAATGATTGATACGTTTACAAGTTTCCACTACACCTAGTGAAAAGAAGAACCATTCATTATACTCAGAGGGAGCTATAGTCGAAGCTAAAGCTTCATCAACACAAATTGCCATCTAAGAGTATAATTTCACTCGCATGAGCATTTTCCCGCGAAGAGAAATATGTAATACGAAATAAAGGCTAATTACGAAAAACATGCCAAATTTGAAAATGATGTTGTGCTATCTCCTTCATTAATTTCATTCCCTTCATTGACTATATCCATCAAAGAAGCATAATTTTCTTTTCTCAAATTCACACATCGATAGACTGAATAAGCAGCGCAAAAGGCAAGCATTCATTTTAATAGACATATTTATTTTTTTCTACACCCTTTTCATTTTTTTGGCATTTCCATTGGATCTATGCAGACACAGTGGAAGATAATAATCCAAGCGCATGACTCAGTTCGAATTCTTTGACTTATAAACGTTCGCTGGAGTAAATAAAATGCAGAGGGTGGTGAGAAAATTCGTGCTCGTTCGACGATAAGGATACATCTAGTGTTATGTGCATTCTGGACGAAAGAAATTTAACGATGTGATACGAAGTTTGAGTTCGTAACGGTTAACGCAAACAGAAATACGGGAAGATATTAAATGCTAAGGAATCTTTTGAATTAGAACCTCCTCAAAGGCACACACAAGAGTCCAATTTGTATGCTTTCGTCGTAATAGGACTGGTGCAGTCAGTAAGACGGTCACATTTCCGTGTACGGTTCGCGTAGCACGGCGTCGAGGAAGAAGTGGTTACATGCAATATGTGGAAGGATGGAAGAAGGTGCTTGCGTCGTGGGAGGATATTACGTGGGTGGGGTTAAAGCAAGGGAAAGGGGTCCGTCGCAGAGCCGAGCGTCAAGAATTAAGGGAGGAAACGACAGTGCACACACAAATATTCCGCAGACGTATGGATCCACGACGGGGTAAATGAAGGTATGATTAAACCAGGAAGACGAGGGAGTGGTACGTGAGGCTCGCAATGCATAATGCAACCCATTTTTTTCCCCAGACATTATATTTCGAAAACTTTTTAATTTTAAGCGTCAAATCAGTAAGCATTCTCGCGTTATTCTACGTAGTTTAATTAATTTCCGATGAACGAAAAAGTAATGAACGGATTTCAACATGAAGTCTGTAACTGAAGTACTTTCTAAATATATAAGCAGAGATCGCGATCCTCTTCTCAGAAAACAAACAAATCAAAATTATTAACAGACGCTTTAAGAATACCTAGAGAGACATGACAGCGGATAAAATAACAAAAGCATAGGATACAAAGACAACGACGAGGAAGTTATTGCTGAAGTAAGATAGAAAAGAAACTAGTAGAGTGGTACCACGAAATAATAAGGCAGAAAGGTGGATTATGTCGAAAAATGGGTTTTGTAGCGTAAAAATTAATTAACAAGGTGTTCTATTAGAAACCAAAGATAAAATAGCTAGCTTTGAAAAAATCATGAGCTGCATAACCTATAAAAACCCTTTTTAGTTGGATAAACTGAGTTGGACATCCACATGCAGTCATAACAAGGTTAGATCGTAGTAGTAATAACAAAAGTTAAGTGAACGTCCGAACAATTCATCAAACTTGAATGGTGATCATTGTTTAGTATTCAAGTAATTTAGTAGTAGACTTTCACTGGACAGTCCATACCTCACGGGGTCAAGTCTGAACGTTCTCGTTTCAAGTCCCTAAAATTACGTAATTCCGTAATAAGGCAGGGTGGTAATGAAGGTTACGCGATCGCTCCCACAATTCCTAAAGTGCCCTATTTTAATTTAACTAAACGGATTTCTGCCTTTCCTCGCTACCTTTATCCACTTGATTCGTTTGAAAATGAAGAAACTTAAAGAATAAAAATGGGCGCGAAGTAAGAAAAACTTGATTGATTGAGGCATTGATTTAGGATAATTTTGCAACTGACAGCTACAAGGAGCGATTTCTGCTAACTGAGAGAGAAAAAATGAAAATTCTACCTTGTCCTAGCTTAGGAGTTTCCGGCGAATAATTCCAATAACTGCAGAATACATGTGCTAGATGTAAATGGCGCTGTAGTTTGCCTCCTGGGGCTGAAAAAGGTAATTTTTAAAAATATTTTCGCAGTATAATTTGAATCATTCGTGGCTCACTTTTACTTTTTAATAAAACATGTACATTTTAAGAGAAAGAGGAATATTTTTCCTCTCAAAACGGATCAAATTAAATGATGAAGTTTCTCACTCGGCTCACTCTGTCGATTCCCTCAAACGGTCACCCCATGCAGCGTCTCGGAGTCGAAGCCACCGTCTCAAGCGACGCAAGAAGATGCCAAGCCGCATCCTTAATTCCGCAATAAAATGGCAGGATCATGGAGGAGGAAACGGGAGAAGATCTTCCCGAGGGAGTAGAGAGGGCAGGAGAGGGTTCTAGTTAGCGAGAGCTCGGTCGCAGTATATGATCGAAGGAGAAGAAGAAGAGCGGGAGGGTAGTTTACAGGCTGTACATTTGGTGGGAGAATTTCAATGCATCGCGTGCTGCTCGCCTCCCTGACACCCCTCGGATAAATAAGAAGAAGAAAGCCTTAATGTGGATTATAAATGGGATCTTAATTTAAGAAGGGTTGCATATCACGCGAATAATCGCTCTTGCCTATCTGCCCCAGCTCTCCCAGCGCCATGAATCCTGTCGATCTTAATTAAAATATTTTGCCTCACCTCCCACAAAATCCGGAACGGGAGTTCACACCATCTCAGGAGAAAACTCAAGATTGTCTTAAGGCGGTTTGAGCGAATTCAGTCTACGTACATATTTGTGCTAAACTTTGCAGACGTGTTCATCTAAGTGACATATATGTATAGATAAAAGGCAAAACATTGCATTTAACCTCTTTGTTTTTTGCTATTCATTGCTATTTTATCACGCATTCTTAATGCCCATGCGATATATTTCGTAATAACTCGTTTATATATAGGTACAGATTTTCTTCTAAACGTGAATAAATACATTTTATATAATTATATTGCTTGCTAACAAGTATCAAGATGTCACGCCAATTCCAAGATCTGAAAAACATATTTAAATGTAATTTTCGCCTAAATTTCAAATGCCACGTCGAAAACTATCAATAGTCCAAGTCATAACATGCTTTAATAAGATAAAACTATTCAATACAATCCTTGTATCTATTCTAATCCGGCATCTATGGCGAGTTGCTCCGCATAAACAGATGTATGTACAGCTCAAATGAAAATTGGTCCAAGACTTTTTTTAAAACTTTGTTATTTTTTTAAATGTTCAAATCTTGAAAAAAAAAATAAATAAAATGTGCACCCAATGGATTACGGCTCTCCAGACACCTTCCGGTTCTGAGCCTTCCAATCTCCAACCTCAGTCGGCAAACAAAACAGGACATACGAAGCCGGGATTCGAATCTACGGCTATCGTATAGTAAAACCAGGGCTTGACCATCCTGGCCACCAAAGTCGACTTCCAGTCAAAGCTATCACGAATTATATACACAGAATACTCAAAAATATAATCTCCTGATGCGTTCCGACGCCCTTTTCCTCGTATACACGAGGTATAAGGAAAGTGAGAAATGACCTTAGCTGTCTACGCACGTTTAGCTGAATTACTGCACTACTCAAACATTTAAAACAGCTAGAACAGAAATTGGACCATAGACGATTTCCCGTAATGTAACGACATTTCTAATAATTTTTAGTGGTTCAAATTATATATATATATATATATATATATATATATATATATATATATATATATATATATATACACACACACATATATATATACAATATGCCAAGAGGGTGGCCGATAAAAATATAGAAACGGAAAAAAGAACACTCACAATTTAAAACTTCCGATATTTCGATGGAAAGTAGCTTCCATCTTTCCCTAGGTAGAGAGTAAGATTCTTACTCTCTACCTAGAGAAAGATGGAAGCTACTCTCCATCGAAATATCGGAAGTTTTAACTTGTGAGTTTTCTTTTTTCCGTTTCTATATTTTTATCGGCCACCCTCTTGGCATATTGTATATTTATCACCCGAGTGATTCTCCTTATATATATAATAAAAACACTTGACAGGGGGTGGGGAAAGAAAAGTAAAAAGAGAGAGAGAGGACTTACTGGGACGTTTCGGGCATGTAGGCCCTTCTTCAGCTGTAGAAAATTGAGAAGTCTACAGCTGAAGAAGGGCCTACATGCCCGAAACGTCCCAGTAAGTCCTCTCTCTCTTTTTACTTTTCTTTCCCCACCCCCTGTCAAGTGTTTTTATTGTTGTGGCCTATTGGCGAAAATTTCGTTTTGTGTGTATATATATATATACTTATTTTTTTGTCAATGCGTTAAAGGGCAAAAGAGGAAAATTGAATCAGACAACAAAAATATTCTACGCAATACTCAAACATCAGTGAATAAGTTTAGAACGAAATAATCCCTAAAAATTTCAAACTAATGTACATCTAATTTTAACATCTTATTCAGCATTCTATCTCAATTTGAGCAAATGTTTCCTAGCAAGGTAACATCCGCAAACTAACGTGAAGTGTAATTGAAAATGTTCCCATGACCTTTACCAAAATACGCCGTACTATATATTAATATAAAAACCAGCTTCAAACGGGACTGAAAACACCTTTGGAATGTTGCCTCAAAACCATAAGACGTAAAAGTACTGCCGATAAGAGCCATCGAAGACCCTGACCTACAGTACTTCAGTTAACAATAAGAATTAAATTAATTTGCAGTTTTCCACTTTTTATATTCAATATTCGTTTGTGTGACCGCCTTCGATTTATTATGTACATCATTGTCAAGCACGGTTACTCTACTACCACAATGATGTAATACATCGGAACCGGTCGCACAAACCAATATTTAATATAAAAAGTGGTAAACTGCAAATTAATTTCATTCTTATGGATCAATTCCACCACATCCGCCCGAAGACAACTTTATTTATTCAGTTAGCAATGTTTACCGACTCCTAACAGATACCTGATTTGTGCCCACATTTCATCAAACATGACTTGAAACGAGTAAAAATTAGAGAGGCATAATACTTCATGCTATTTCAAAAACTCTACTCCCAAAGGCCAGAAAATAAGTCTAAAGCAAAAAATGTTTTTACATCATTGAGAGCATCAAAAATATTTTATCGGAAAAGGGTCATCACAAAAGCCATTGAAGCTTGCATTATGTAATTAAGTAAAACATGCTACGAGAGGTACAAAAGCGTAGGTATCACTAATCCTGTAAGATGAAAAACAACAAATAAAAATAATTGATGCGCATAATTAAAAACATGAGCTTCGTATTGGTGAACGAAACACTTGATTTTTTCAGAAAAAAACTTAAACGAACTATATGAACACTCTAGGAATGTACGGGCTTGCATGCATTGGGGTTGTTTTTTTTGTTAAGCGATGAAGCTTCGGTAATCTCGTGGGACGAGGGGAATTTCGATCCCACGAATTGGCTGAAAATTAGTTTTCAAGGAGCTAACCCTCATTATTGCTTTAGTGAACTCACTCGAAACCACAAGGGCCATCCGCTAAAACGATGGATGAGCTCTGATAAACTGCTTTAATCAAATACTATGATCCGCGTCGAGAAGGGGTAATGAAGCAGCTATCAGCAGCAGGGGCCTCTATCACGCCCCGACGGAAAACTTCCTTTAAAAAAGGGATATGATCGCACTTTCAAAGGAGCCAATCGACTTCCCCTTTCATTCATTCCGCTTTGGATTTGGACGTAAAAGGAATCGTAACGTCTACATTGGAACGCGATTGAATGCAGAAGTAAATCTTAAACCCTGACATCCAAAAATATGCAAAAATTCAACAATCACTTGTTTTCGTCTGCCATAAAACGACATCAAGTTGCACATATCGTAAGGAAAAATTATAAATATCAATAATAGAGGTACAATAATAATGAAGACGCGAAAACGTAATACTCCATTAAGGAAAGGAAAGTTAGGTTCTTCGGCCACATAATGAGGACGGACAACAGTTGCATCACCAAACGAAATTTTAATCATCTTTATGAGAGTAATAATGGCAGCCAGTAGGTTTCAGAAATGAAGAAAGACAGCTAAAAGATGGGGAAAACAGTAGACATAAGACGTCGTGGATCATACAAGTCAAAACAGACCTGAAGGCAATAAACATAACAGAGGAAACAATAGGAAACCGAAATGAATTCATAAAAAAATCACAACTTTCAGGGTTTCCAGGAGAAGTTAAAAAGAAAATAGGTGTGACATGGGCGGAAAAAAGAAATGAGCAACAGAGCAAAAGGATGAAAAAAGGATAAAAGTGAGAAAGAACAGAAATAATCAAAACGCTATTTTACGTGGTCCAAATATGGCCAAAATCGGAGAAAGAAAGATAGAAGAGCTATAATGGTCAGGGTAGATTTTGATGGAATTATTCTACTCTCTTTTGTATCATCAGACTCCCCTCAACCTTATCAGCCTCTTAAGCTAGGTTTACAACCTAGATCACTATAACTTTCCCAAAATTCTATTATTTTAGTATTATTCATATGAAATACTCAAAATTCATATAACATGTATATGCACAAGATTAAGTAGTTCACACTCAAACAAAGCACCTATAGATAATGAAGAGTAGACGATAACCTTTAAATTCATGCAGTCCGGAACCTTCAATAAACTTGAAGTATGTACCTACCTCATGTTCACACTCCTGATACGTTAATTCACGATTGATTTGGCTTCGCATGACCATTTTGAAATAAACAACTATAACCGCTGCAAGGAAACTATCATAGTTACTATTATGCACACAAACTAAAACATCACATTCTTGCAACTTTTGCACGCTCATCAGAGCGGAATTACAGCGTTATTATACAGTTTTTTTGGGAAACATTTTTACGTTACTCTAAAGGCCAGGTTTTAAAACCTCTGGTTAAATATTTTCTCGGTTTGAAAACTTCTTCCAATAACCTCTTCCATCCTGGACACTCACGTCAATTTATTGATAGTCTGATGTAATACACAAAAACCTAACTCTTAGTTAACCAAAAGTGAACGAAAAGGCTACGTCACCTTGCGGGCCACGTCAACCAGACATTATAAAACCGGGCCGAAGTTATTTTTTCCTCAGCGCTGTTTTCAGTGGGACAGCACTCCACAGAGCACTCAAACATCATTCAATGCAGGGTGTTCCTTGCAAATTTAAAGAGCCAAAAAAACTTCCATTTACGTAAGTACCGCAAGGCTCAAGCTTCTGACCCGTGGAGTTTTCAATCTCTTTCCACCCTTCCTCTGAGAATCATAAAAACTAACCTCACGCACATCATCTCCCCTATCGCTCCTTATCCCACGAAGAACGTTACAAAATCAATTGCAGACGAAATGAAATGGACCCCGGGGCGCAGGAATTTAAGGAGTCACACCTTGAAGACGATCAGTTGGGCACGATAAATATTATTCCACGCGGAATGCGTAAGCCAATGGACATGCTACGTGTACGCCCAAAACCCGGAAGGATATTTTGCGACTAAGGGAAGGTAGGAGCATGTTTCCTGCATTAGGGCTAAAAGGGGAGGCAATTAACCTACTTCATCATCACTATAATCCTATCAAACGAATGGATTTGCCCCTTAAAAATGTCCTGTAAATTCTCCCTAGGACCACAGAGAGAGTAACTCCAATGCTCACTTCCTAAAATTATTTTGGAAATATTACATCCCTGTATTTATTAAAGGCGTAATGGTGAAAAAAGACTAATGTCGGAAAAAATATAACGTACTGAAGTCAGCCCTAAATATGGTTGTTATGCAGAGATTATCCATAAAACCTACCAAGTATTAGACAAAACGCCAAATAATGATTGAATCTCTTCTTGACTCAATTTCATAATTCTCATTCCTTCAAACAGTCTAATCATCCATTTTCATTTCACCATCCTTCTCCCGTTCTCACCCTTGTCACCATCATCAAATTACTTTCTCAGTATGTCCTGAGTCCAGATTTGCCGACTCTTTTGTAACACTCATACCATACTAAATACTACATCAATTATATTCCACTCCATCCTGATAAATCTTTCTCCAAAATCGTATCTCAGAAAACACTCCAGTCTATGCTCATATTACGTCTGAATCAACCACGTCTCTGACTAATGCAATGAAACGCTCCATATTATGTCTATTATAACCCGTCCTTCATGACTTAGCTCAAACTTTTCCCCCATCAATTCCATTCACCTCCAGGAGACTCCATTTTCTGAATAAATCAGTCATATTTTGTACTTGATACTAAACATGCTCTCGTCTAGAATTCCACCCGAATTCGACGTCATGTCCTCGCTTCTAAATCTTCCTCCAAACCTACATCCCAAGAAAACCCATCCGTGAACGCTCATCTTCCTTCCGCATCGACGAGTTTCTGAATTGAAAAGCTCCACATTTGGGTTACTACTTATCTCTTCTTGGTGCCTTTACTCAAATTCAAACTTTGAAATTTACTCAAACCGAAAGGCGTACGCTGAGATGGAGAAAGGAATCGTGTAAGTAAAAAGGGATCTGCGCCTGTAAAGATCTAGAGGGTTTTTTACTATCTTCCATCTAACCTCACCTTAACCGGAAAATTCCCCTCATATTGACTACGAGAGAATCTCATTATCTTTGTCTTTGTTACGGTTACATTGTATCTAACCCTGAGCAATGAACCACTCTGATCATCTGCTGCAGTCCCTTGGGTCATTGGCGAACAATGCAGAGAGTTTTTGGAGCAAAAGATAGGTGCCTACCTACTTTGCTCTGAAAATGGAGAGGAAGAGGATAGGAAATGAGAAAGGGCCTCCCGGAAAGTACTGCGTCGCAATGGAATCGCCCCTTACTCTCTATTTCCTCCAATCTATTTAACTCCCCTTCCTCCAGCCTAAATCGCACACTCGTCTGGGCTCCGTTTTAATACGGCCATAATAGGGCACGACCCAGCACCGCGACGACAAGCTGTTGAGATGGTGTTCGTGAGCTCGCTTTAGCGCATCAACGCCAGAGATATCCGGCGGGTGAAGTCATTTGCCCAAAGAGGCATACGAGAGTGTCTCAACGTACACATAAAAGACAACGAAATGGTACAAGCGGTTGAGGGATTGCTTATACAATTTCCCACCAGCATAATTCCTCAGCGGATTGGTATCTGGGACTGTGGGATTTAAAATTACAGCGTAGTTTAAATGACGGAGAGTTTTATTTATACAACTGAAATACAATGATGAAATAAATATTAAAATAATTTATAAACGTTAAAGTAAGCTAGAGGGTAATAGTACATAAACTATTCTTCTTTCTAAAACGTGAGCTTGGGATTAAGCGTATTAAAAATTATTGAATACCCGTACCTAATTAAAATAATAATGGAATTCCAAGCCGTATTAATGTTATCTCATACCGTTTGGTAAGGGGCTGGATTCATCTTGTTTAAATTGATGGTACATAAATTGCATAACTTCAAGGATATGTGGCCAGTTTATGTAACTTTATTTTTTTAATATACTTCGATCAGATTTAATGATATCTCAATTTAACTAAAAATTGAAATGCTTGACGACAGTTACACATATCTTGAACACTGTAATGTATATGCATAAAAACCGGTGGCGCTATGTAACACCTAAAGAAATTAGATAGTTAAGGATGGTCTTTACCCATTACATTTAAATACATACTCATGAGATACCGTACATCAAGTATATAAATATCGAATTATGGATGAATATGAAAAATAGATAAATTATACAAAAGTCAAACCTTACACGCGAGTTTATTCAAGCTATTTCCTCGCCAAACATGTGTCAACTTGGGAAAATGGAATATACAGTCCAGAAAACTAAAGGTTTAATTTTTTCTATTTTTTTCTTAATGATAAAGGGAGCTGATCACGGGGACCTTAAGTAAGGATGTAAAAAAGAGGCTAGTGAAGAGCTTGATATGGGGTGTGGCGTTGTATGGGGCAGAAACGTGGACATTGAGAAAGGAAGACGAAAATAGGCTGAAGGCTTTCGAGATGTGGGTGTGGAGGAGGATGGAAGAAGTGCGTTGGACGGAAAGGAAGACAAATGAGGAAGTGCTTGACATGGTGGGCGAGGAGAGGAAGTTTATAGATGGGATTAGGGGAAGACAGGGTAGGTGGCTGGAAGGGGTAATGAGGGGCGATGGTTTGCTGAATGCCGTGATAGAGGATAGGATGTTGGGTAAGCGGGGAAGGGGAAGGAAGAGAATCGGTTTTATGGACGGGATGAAGAAAGGTAGAACTTATGCTGAGATGAAGAAAGAAATACTAGAGGTAGAAAGGGCACGGCACGTGTAAGAGTTCGCTGGATATTCTCTGAATTTCATCACAACCTACCTCTAACCGGTAGATTACTGTAATGAATGAATGAATAAATTATATATAAAATGTGTGGTTCCAAGTCGTGTGTAGAAATTCACTCGAAGCATTTCTAGGCGCGATGGAGTCAGTCAATCTCGCCTTTGACCGCGCCGTATAATGTTTGACATAATCTTGCTTGCAATACTTTCAACTCTTTCTCCGTATTATTACAGTTTTAAATCTTGGCCAACTTATTTCTCTACTAATTCTCTTTCTTTTGCCTTTCGCCTTCATTTTCCATTCGCCTATCAAGTCAATCGTTTTACTCGATTAAAAGCCCAACTCCTTCCCTCTCCATCCTCGCGAATTTAGTCCGCGGCATAAACTTTCCTCGATAAAAGGGACACTTTCTTAGTTGGAATCATGGAGGATAAGAGATGCTGGATAGAAATTCAAAAATAGAGAGAGTGGAGTACATAGAAACATACCGGTTCAAACTAAATCAATGAAAATCCCACCTGGTGAGTGTCCAACCGCATGATATCCTATTTTCCCATACGCTAATTATAAGCCTAGGATTATCTTTCACAGAGGTAGTTATTAGTATTTAGTCATGGTAGAGATCGTCATGCTATGAAGAACTATCGAACCACAAAACTGTACATGAATTAAGACATGTTTTCCAGTTTCAAATCATATAAAGTTAAACTATAAACGGAATAAAATACTTTGAGCTAGATGATGCAATAGCCAGATAATTTCAGGGTTGAACCATGGCAATATCGTTTTTAACAAGGAAACAATTTGTATCTAGCCATAGCATGAAATATACCAATTTCTTCACTCCTAAATCATATTGGGCACACATTAGACATCCAACCATCTAAAACTTCATGCGCCATGATATTTATAATGGTGAAGTACATACCTAATATTTGAAAATATAGGATTCTGTTTATAGCAATGAATGGTCTTAAGCACGGCCGATACTACCGCCCTCCCCAAGGGCTCCTCAAGAGAATCGGCTCTAAAGATGGGATGATGAGGGATAGGTCGTATGCAGACCTAAAGGATTAATTGTGTAAGGGGGTAATGGCGCTCGCCTATAAAAGGCCAGTAAAAGTAGCTATTTATTATCTAAACCTAAATTAACCTTTAGATCACCTCTAATAATGATTACTAAAGCACAAATAATACACTTTTTCTCCACCCAGTCGTTTCTTAAGATCCATATACATTCCTTCTACATCGCTTACCTCTACGCATTCTTCATCCTTCCTCAGCCTTTTCTGACCTCCTGCATCCACCCACATCTCCTTTTGCCCAGGCATTTATCTTACGGATTACGCATATCATTCCAGGGCCGGGCCGTGGACCGTAGGCGCCCAAGCCCCACCCCCTTCCCGAGCCGCTTTTAAACAACTATCTCACATCCCCGAAGGCATTCATATCCAACAAGGTGTTACATTTTCTGCTTTTAAAGTAAGTATCCCAGTAGCTCACCCGATTTTCAGGGTAATCACAGCAGCGTTGTAGTCTCTTGAGGTAAAGCGGGTAAGAATTCAAGTGGAGGACGGGGTCAGGATTCACTCATTCATACAGGGGTATTAAGGGTCTCGGGATTATTCGGCAAAGCCATAAACTGAGACTTGCCTGATGCTTCCGGAAAGCTTTTGAGTCAGCTCTTTGGTGGGAAGCGGTGCATTTTCCTATTTTACAGTGTTTTATTTAACAACAGAGGGAGCTAACTTTCGGCTCCATCGAGCAGCCTATAAAATTATTATAACAACGGCCACAAATTATTCCACCCATCTTAGTTACTAAACAAGAGGCACATTCTTTTTTTTAACCTGAACTTATGATTTTATTAACCATACCCACAAGGTTAAATTAAAATAGTTAAACCAGCATAGGTACTAACTTTCTGCTCGGCAATCATTATGAATTACGATGAATTCTCACAGACAATGTTGGTTTAAACTCAATCTCCAAGAGGCATTTTCCCACGTTCTAAGGTAAATTGAGCTATGCCGGAAAAACTTGATTTGGGAAAGCAAATACTCGTAGCGATAATTAAATTGAAAATTAGTGATTGTTCACTAAACCCTTGGCCGCTGAAAAAGTTTGACGGATCGCGCTAAAATCACTAAATGATTTACCAACCGTGAGAGGAATATCTTACACTTTTACTTTCTCTCACGGAAAACAGGCATCCCCTAGTCTATGAAATTGGATCAAACGCTATCAAATACCCAAACCATATATTTGCTCTAGCCATTACATTATAGTCGGTTGGTGGTAATTATTATTACTTTTACGTAACATATACCTAATTGTTTTTTTCAGGGGTTACTTTTTTTCTTCTTCCATCGATGGCCAACAGAGTACGTTTGATAAACATAGACAACAATGATAAATGATCTTAGGCTTTCCCGGCGAATAATTATAGTAAAATCTTCTCCGGTTTGCCACCGGGTAAGGCTTTTAGGGCCAACGTTTTGACGAGTGACTCCCTCATCGTCATCAGGGCAGAGACTTGGCCCTTAAACTTAGACTCGTCGAAACGTTGGCCCTTAAAAGCCTTACCCGGTGGAAAACCCGAGAATATTTTACTAATAGACAACAATGATTGGTATAACAAATAGTAAACAAAGAACAAACTATAATATTTAACATATTTTAGGTTTTTGCAGCATAAATAATTGCTAATTCCAACATATGTTTTCTGGATGACATAAATGAAATATGAAAAATTAGGGGAACACATGAAACACATAACGCATAACGTAACAGAAACACGATACATAAAATTTTCGGCAGCTTCAGCATTTCAATAGAATTCAATTGTGTGAAATTCACAGTGAAAAAATCACTAGCATGGACTGGGATTCGAACCCAGAACCCCGATTTTGCGCCGAGTACTCTACCAGTTAAGCTACCTAGGCGTCATCTCTCACTGCGAATTTCATGGAGGCTTTGAGGAGCGAGATGTGTTGTTCCCCAGTTCCGTAGTTCCTTGAATATCAATAGAATTGTTACCACTAGATATCCATGGAGGCAAAAAGTACAAAAAGCGAGTTTCACACAACTCTTGAATACAAATCCTAGGGTGGAAAAAATAACACCACAAAACACCTCGTTATGCTCACACCACTAAGTTTTGCACCCACAGAGATGCCATTATTTCCTTTTAAAGCGATTTATAATTTATGCTAAAAAGCTTCCCCTAGGTTAGTTGACTTCCTCTCCCGGCTACGCGCATTGCGCAAACTCGGAAGGAGCGATCGTAAAAAAGTATAATTTTCGGTGGCCCATATATACGTCCGAAGCCAGGAACACTACTCACGAGAAGGGTATGGCTACCCTAACCCGACCTCCAACGTCCCATTAATTCAGAATTCACAGGGAGGAACACAAAGCTGCTTTTAAAAAAATGACTTAGTAGTGGCGATTCGACCTCCATTCGCAAAATAAATTGAAAAGCAAACTTTTCCGCTCTCAAGCGTTTAGGAAAATTGTATTTCGCGATGAATATTTAATCGCCGACCTCGGCTGCTCGCTTAGATCGTAAGGGATTCTTTTCTTCTCTTTTATGTGTGAGTGCTCTCTTATAAGATAATCCGATTCTGATTATCTCATGAATTATTATTTTTTCCTCACTTTTCAGGGATATAATTCAAATCCTTAAGGCCTCATTAAGGAGAAAGAGGTCCAAAGTAAGTATTGAGCGTTGTGTGCGGAAGGAATTGGTGGAGATGGGGTCGCAAAACTATGAAAAACATTTCAAATCCCTTGAGGTCACTTTCTTCGACTACCTAGCCCAAATATCGGTACAAATCAAACTTTCGTTGCATTTGTAGAGAGTTACGAAAAGACTAAACATTGATTATATTTTGATAGTCCACCTCGCTAATAAATTATTGTTCCCACCGACGCAATGAGAATTTAGCTATTTCGTGAAAAAAAAGAATTCTTACAGTTTTCCACTTTTTATTTTTAATGAGCTATTAATGCGACTGGTTTCAATGCATTTCCAATGCATTTCAATGGAAGTTAATGCATTGAAACCGATCGCATAAAAACCCGATTTTTAAAAAGTGTTAGAAAACTACTAGAATTCTTTCATTCACAATGAATAAGTTCCACCACATCTGCCAGGAGAACACATCTTTCATTCGTGTTTATTTCACGGTTACTTAGGACGGCTACACACATGACGAGCAATGTTATGACACAATATTTCATTGATTCTTTTGAAAATCTCAAAATAAGCCAAATGGAAAATGTTCCTTAATATTAAACCGCATTGTATTGCCGGCGAAGTGTTTTAATACATAAATTCATACAGATAACTTCTTCAGAAGTGAATGCTTACCTTTTACAAAGCATTAGGTACAAAGAATTTAATTTATAAATCTAGAAAAAAAAATTTTCGGGCATGTATAAACATGTATAAGTAATCTTCTGAATACATTTATTCCCCGAGTGGAAGGAAATCGATGTAAAGCACTAAATTATGTTAATACAAGAGGTTTATATCAAATGTACATTATTACACAAAGGCAAGTTCCTAGTAGCAAACGAATTAGCTATATCCAAATTACATGGAGGACCACAAAAGTAGTCCATCATCCTATTCGGTAAGAGACACCGTGTTGTTGAAATACTTCTTTCAACTGACACACATCCATTTTTGTAATTTGCAAAGGGTACTTTAATTAATGAAATTATTTCAATACTACATATATTCTCCGTTAAGTAACCAAAATCAGAGACGTCAACCTGAACATAGGTTAGGGAGGATTTAAACATTTCCCAAAATGCAAATCGTGCGTGGAATTCAAACAGGGAAGGGGTGTCAAGTTCCTTTGCCTCTACCGTCTTTGGTTTCCACAAAAGTTTTGCTGTCTATGGAGCTGGACTGGACTGCACTGGACTGTGGAGCTGTACTGAACGCTGTGTGGCATAATATGTAAAGCACACAGCGTCAAGTCCAGCATACGTTTTAGCTCGCCCAATAGCCTCACCTGGGCTTGGAATAGGGACCTATAGATGAGTGTGCCACAATCCACTCACTGGGACGTCAGGCACTCAATCAAGTATGTAATGAAAGTGTTAAAAAGGGTGAAAAAGGGTATCCTTACCAATTAACTCCCTACAACCTGCTGCAAGCAAAGTAGGCGTCTAAAGTAACATGCTAAGCAGTTCTAGTCCAAGATATCACGTCGGAATCCTAGATGAAATATTGATGCCATGTTACTCTACCAGTTTATACCTGAGTGCCTCCCAGTTTATCACTGGGTGATCTCATTCGTCGACTTCCTCGGGAAGATTTATTCCTCTTCGCATCAAAGAACCAGGGATACAAAATATATTGCATGATATCCTTCAAGGGTTTAGAGCGCTGGAAAAGGACTAAATAATCGCCAGCAAGGGTGGCTTTTTGGGTGAGCTCACGTAGCGGAGAAAACGGTAACCCTAGTTTCTGCGACGCCATCAAAGGTTACCATAGTTTCGTCCCTCTCGCTCTTCTACTATTTGACCAAGTAGTCTTCATCTCATCTCCTTTCCACGCACCGTCAAAACATACACACCAAGCATACAGTCCAACCACGAAAGTCCTTCCTATCCTCTTCTGCAAAACGAAAAAAAAACGACCAAACATTTCTTCCCCGAGCCTCCTTTTCCCGCCAAGTCTAAGCACTGTCTAAGTGCAAAGCGACGCGTTTCATGCCACCGAAATGAAGCCGACGGTCGCCCCATGCATAATGTCTCGGACACCAAGCGAGTTTTTTTTGCTGGAAAACTTGCTGCGTGCATCGATCCTGTTTTGTTTGTGCGACAGTTTTGGTGCGTGTGAGCGAGTGTGTGTGTTTATGTATAAACAGAGGCGCAGCCACTTGGTGTTCCCGCTGTCCCAAAGTCCGCTTTTGTTGAATATTTCACGCGGGTCGAGAATGACGAAGAGGAGGATGGAAGACGATAGGGACAGAGGAATGATGAAGAGAGGGGGACAGAACAGCAGAAACGGAGACAGGGAGGGCGAAAGAGAGAGAGAGGGAGAAAGAGACAGGAGTGTAAGAGAAGAGGGAGTCGAGAGACAGAATGACGCATGACTTTATCTCTCGCTGAAACTGTAACATCCAAGTGTCCTCCAGAATTTAACCCTCCGCCATTAAAACGACTACGATGACGGGTTGGGAGTGAAGGTCTGCTTTTGAAGGAATTATTCCCCGAGCGTCAACCCATTCCCCTCCTAGGCATGGAAGATAAATAAGCGACACCCAAGACTGCTGCTATATTATCAACCGTTTAAAAATATAGCGAACCTATAACAAGTGTTATAGATACCTACCTCTTCTATGAGTGAGGTAAACGTATTCATAGCGGCATTTATGAAATACGGGACTAGGGAAGATGAAACACCCTAAGAGTTGGGACCTATACTTCCACGTTAAAACAATGAGGTAGACACGATAAATACGGCAACCTTAATATTTCTCATGAGCGTGTATAAAGGTCCGCTCTCGAGGAGATATTTCCCTAGGGTCAACTCTTTCCCTCCGCAGCAAGGATGGCAAATAGCCAGCACCCACGAATGCTGCTATAATATTAACCGATAAGAATACAGGTTTTATCAATATTCCCAGGGTTAAGCATACCTAATCCTACGAATGTCAATTCTCAAACATTATGATACTTTTAACTTACGGGACCAGACAATAGGTAGCATCATGTCGGAAAATAAGAATTGCGGATTCGGAAATATGTTCCTATAACATAAACAGCATTATTTTGGAGAATCAGGTCCATTAATATTGAGAAGGTATGCTACTGAAATAATTATTTCCCCTTTATCCTTTCCCCGCAGAAAAGATGACATACCTACGTGGCATCCATGAGTTTTCGTTCAAAGAATAACCGTTTAAGAACGCAATGGGCCACTTCCAAGTTCAAGATATCAACGACGGATGAGATCAATACACACTCATATTATTAAAACAGAAAGAGGGGTGGCAATATCCAGGGAATTAGTTTTCTGCGTTCGAAATCGGGTTCTTTACTTTGAATAACACATCCTTCAGGATTAAGGTTGTGCACAGGCAACAGGTTTTTTTAGGCAACATCTTTTGCCTAAAAAGGATAACAACATATTTCACAAACATGTACACGTGTAGTACTTCTGAGAACTGCAAGGCAACATTTTCCGATCTCAATGGGCAAATATAATGTAATGAGGCGCATGTTCTCCTCATAGAGGGCAAATAATGAATAAGATATTTAGACTACGTCAAATTACCTTGAATGAGAAAAAAGTAGGTCAAACTACATGTCTGTTTGAAGCAATACAGTACTGAATACCTCGAATAGCTAATGCATTCCTGTATTTAGTTTTCTGACATCACCAATTTGCATCAAAGTAAAATGCAACTAGGATTTGACACAAATCGGCAGTAAAGAAAGAACTTGGTTTCGGGCTCCCATGACGTGAGTTGTAACAAGCGAGTGAATCGAATTTAGGAAAAGTAAATAAAACAGAGCCAGTATGGAAAAAAGGAATGAAAAACGCATTTCTAACGCTATAATGCGGTAAATTTCACGATGAAATGACAATGGAACGGAGACAAAGCACATAAAGTGAAAAGGGCGGCACACAGTCTGTCACTCCGAAGATGGGAGTTACGCTCAGGGGCCATCAGCAATGAATGACGCACAAACTTCTCCCTACTCTGTGCAAAAAAAGACCCCGAAAATCGCCCCAGAGGGGCTCGAGAGACAGAGTGGAGAGGGGTTGGGGGGAGCAGAGGAGAACACTCCTCTGGGAAAAGGCTGAGAGACGAAGGAAAAAGTTATCCGGAAGAATCGAGGAAGACCTTCTAGCGATCTTCCTAGAGACAATCCAACTCTGAGAGACCACTTGAAGGTTGGAAGAAACAGGTAGTGGATAGGAAACGTTAGGCTGCAAAGAGTGGAAGAAAAAAAAGAAACACTGGAATATCTTTATCCTCACTAGTTCGATCCTTATCCCTAAGACAGTCAGTCCAATACTCAGTAGGTCAAGACGATTTTGTTGAGAAACTAAAACATTTACCAAAAGACGTACCCTTACAACTAAGTTACAATAAAGATAATTTTCAATACGAAGCATAACGAGAAACGACTTAATAAATACAATTACGACATATGAAAAAAAGACGTAGAGGTAAAGCGACTAAAATATAACTATTTAGTCAAGCAGTTTTTTTTTAAACCATTTTAAATATAATTATCATCATACGATTTAAAATTATACTTGATGTACGAGCATCATCTATGTGTACTTGGTTGTCTTCCAAAGAGCGATAAGTGATCCAGATCTCATTAAAATAGAAAGATAACTTCTGAAGCCACCAAATGGGATAATGAAACAAGCCAGGACTGCATTCAGCAGCAGAAAATATGACAACATTCAAAGAGAGTGACTTTTAGCTAATTAACTATTTAGCGAGAAAAATACAGGAGTTCTTTAGTCAATTATTGAAAGAGTTGGAACTGGAACTGTGTTGTGTAAATTAAAAATCTAAGCTCTAAAACACACAAGGAAGAGAAATACAATGTGATGTGGATTGAGTAATATATTTTCAATAATGAAATTATTTAAAAAATTATTAACACAAATTTACCGTTTCAGAGAGATTTTTTTCTTCCGACCAAGATAAAAATGTGCGCAGTTGTATAATCACCCGAACATCCAAGAATTTGAGATCATAAAACGACACTTAAACGATGTAATTGATGCCAAGGGTGGAAAACTGAAGAGAGACATATGCTAAGTCCAAATTAACACGAAGAAAAGGGCTATGGAGAGTCATACAGAAATCGGTGATATGCGGAGAGGAGAAAGAAAAGAGAACTGAGATGAGAAGGAAAGACTAAATTCATTCATTCATTACAGTAATATACCAGTTAGAGGTAGGTTGTTATGACAGTCAGAGAATATCCAACGATCTCTTACAAGTGCCGTGCCCTTTCTATCTCTAGTATTTTTTTCTTCATCTCAGCATAAGTCCTACCTTTCTTCATCCAGTCCATAAAACCATAATCTCTTTCTTCCCCTTCCCCGCTTACCCAACATCCTATCCTCTATCAAGGCATTCAGCAAACCATCGCCCCTCATTACACCTTCCAGCCACCTACCCTGTCTTCCCCTAATCTCATCTATAAGTTTCCTCTCCTCGCCCACCATGTCAAGCAATTCCTCATTTGTCTTCCTTTCCGTCCAACGCACCTTCTCCATCCTCCTCCACACCCACATCTCGAAAGCCTTCAAAAGACTAAATATATGTATAAAAATAAATAAATAAATATGCATATATATTTATATACATAGTGCCTGTAACAAATGGATGTAGTGGGAGATGTTCCCCTTCTCTTTTTCAGCCTCGGGGAAAAATATTGAAGAAAGAGTAGTGGGTTGTTTGAGAAGGAAACCAAGGGAAGATAGCCTGAGAGCGAGTCGGCCTTATGAGGAGAGGGACTCCGTGACCGGCGACAGGAAGATGGGACAGAAGTTAGACAGAGGTTATTAGGGGGGGCTGGGAGGAGTTGGAAGTGGAAGAGACAAAGATGCGGAGGACACAGAGAGGAATGGATGATGAGGGGTCGGAGTTTGGTTGGATGGAGAGGACCGTGCGAGAATGAAAGTAATGAAGTCCGAAAACGGGAAAAATGAGGAAAACATAAAAAGGAAAGGGGACTAAAATTAGATTCTCCAAGCTTCTCTTGAAGAATGTGCCTAGTGGGGATACTGTGAAGAGATTCTCTTCACACTAATCCCGCTACGAATGGTTGGCTCCATTAACTAAAAAATAAATACCCATTCTTTCGTATTTTTGTAAGTAAATATCTTCTGAAAATGAGGAGATATCTGATAAAGATACCAATCATTTGGTGTTCCTCCCCCCATACGGCAGCGAGAATAGGAGGAGTAAGCAATATTTCATAAAACGTTTTCCCACTCTCTCGTATTTTGTGTGAATACACTTGAGCAATGAAGATAATATCCCAGCAATAACCAAAATATATGCCGACTTTTGTTATTTCAGAAGAGTGATGCCCATTTCTTTCGTGTGATAGATAGAATAACTTAAAGCAACAAGATCAAATATTCGATTCGGATACCTTTGATCACCCTATTTTCTCGGGGCGGGGAGTAAGGGTACTAATATTGTTGTTCAGTTTTACGCAATTGTATTTTTTCATGCAATGATAAGCAAATCACTATTTTCTAATGCTTTGTTACAACAATTTTCGGATTATATTAATTTTCGGATCAGAAGTTACAAAATAATAGTCACTCGAAATGAGGGCTAAATTATTGCATAATATCATTTGTGGTCATTATGTCACAATTATCATTATTAGATTAATCTACCGGTTAGAGGTAGGTTATGATGAAAGTCAGAGAATATCGAACGGACTCTTTCACGTGCCGTGTCCTATCTACTTCTTGGATTTCTTTTGTCGATATGTCTCAATATAGATACCAAAATTAAAACAAAAAATTCCGTCCTTTGTAGTGGCAAGGGAACCTAAAAATTCGTTCTAACGCAAAAGCTCCACATAATTCATTGCATTCATTCAAGTATTCTACCAGCTGATTGGTAGGTTCTTAGACAGTCCCCATTCTGCATCCCAACCTCATTGACATTGTCTCGCTTTCCCTCCTAAGGATGGCCCGATATTAGATCCCTCTTCAATTCTTCATATCTTCTACCTCCTCTTATTTCGTCCAGAATTCCTATCCTCTTCCACGCTTCCCCAGTATTCTCCCCTCTATCACTCTCTTCAACATTCCCTCTCCTCTCAATACCTCATTCATCCATCTATTCTGCCTTCTCCGCACCTCTGCCAAAAGCTTCCTCTCCTCTCTGACCATATCCAATACCTCCTCGTTCGTCTTCCTCGCCACCCAGCTCACTTTCTTCATCCTTCTCCAAACACACATTTCAAACGCCTCAAGTCTACGCACATCCTCCATTCGCAATGATCAAGTTTCCGGCCCATATAATGCCACGCTTAATATAAATCCATCAAAAATAAACTGCAGAAACATTGATTGAACTACGGATGAAAAAAAAACTTAAAAGTCACCGCACCAGAATTGCGTGTGATGCCGAAAATCTCTACACAGAAATGTAACATTTAATGTTGGCTCTCAAAGGAAATGGCTACAGCACTTCCTTCATAAAAAGAGCGATGAAAGAAATGCAACAACACCATAATGATGACGACCGCAAGAAGAAACCATTGGCGTACACAAAAATTCCCTACATCTCCGGAGTCACTGACAGAATTGATAAAATCCTGCAGAGAGGAAATATTGTGACTCGCTTCTGCACGGTAAAGAAAATCAAAAACATCCTGCCCTCACCGAAGGATAGCCATCCTCTCCTTCAGTCTATGGGTGTGTATGAGGTTCCCTGTCGCAGTAGCAGAAGCTATGTGGGGCAGAGTAAGCGAGCTATCTCTCAAAGGCTTAAAGAGCACAAGAGAGCAATGGAGAAACATAAATGGGACACATCAGCGGTTGCCGAACATTCCGCCTCAAGCCCTGGACATAAAATAATGTTCGACCAAACACGGGTCTTGGCCAAGACGCAAGAATATCATCCGCGCTTAATACGTGAGGCCATAGAAATAGCTAAGGGCCGTATCCAGAAACCTCACTACTGCTGGATACGTCATCAGATGGTGACGTGGCTGCTATAGCGGCCGAGCTCCGCTACGATCACCCGCTGCAAAGTCTAGTGAGGTCCATGCCATGCTACTCGCTACAAGTAACATGGCCACCGGATTTCGTCTGCTTATCGTCTCGCATTTATAATTAATAATTATTGACGTTTAAAGGGCTATAAGCTCATGATAATCATTTCTTATTATATAAAAATATAGTATGAATGCTTCAACAACGGACTTTGATGCTGATGAATTAATATTTTACTTAACATAACTATTAGTAACTTCCGTCAACAATACCGTGATGAAACCTCTTCGGCTTCACCGTTTTAATTGCTATTAACTTCCGAACGGGTCCTGTCATGCCTTGAAAACCATTTATAATTAAAGAAAAACAAATTATGTACATATTTAATGTCTTACCTTGATGCTCGTGAAATACTTTTTTACGTAAAATAACTACTGTCAACACAACTATGCTGAAACCTCTTCGGCTTTGCCGTTATAATAGGTATTAACTTTGGTATGGACCGTGGCTTGCCTTGTAAACCATTTATATTTTTATATAAGTGCCCAAAGAAAGTTGAAATCACCGCTTTGTGTCTGTGAAATTTACAGTTTGCGTAAAATACTCAAAACAAGAAAGCCGTCTTCCAGCCAGCTCTATCCATACTCAGTTACTGCTAGCAAAAGTAATGAGAGTTCCAAGCCATGGAAAACCATGTACAATTACGTGTAAGCGTACCTAAAATGTGTAATTTTGTTACTCAAATGATGAGTAAAAGTTTATGGGAATGTCTCAGAGATAGATGGAAATGGCATAGTGCTTCTACGTCCGTTGACAATATCTCGTTATATTCATCTCATAATGAATGTCACGTACATCTTTGGGCGTTATAATGCAATAAATATTTGAATATCCCACTACACAAATGCGATCGACAGTTGTACGTGTATATTTGTCACCCACCATGACGAGTGATGTTGGTGAGGCGAAGGATTGTTCAGCAATAGCTACCTTCAAAAGAAATGAGAGCGCAAACTTTTCATAATTAACGTCTAGATTTAACAACATTTTATTTAAAAAAATCACCTATAAAGTCGGTGCCGACACTTCGTGAGCAAAACTTGATGGGGTATTGCTTTCCCACCCAACTTGGCGCCTGGTACACCCGCCGGCTTGCCCCGGCGCGCCGGCAACTACCCGGCCCCGGCCGGCCCAGGCACTACCGCCGCGGCGGTAGTGCCGGGGCCAGACGGCAATCATCGGCGATCGGCAGTATACTATAGTCGAGACGAATGGTACCTAGGTACTTGTCTAGAGTTTCCCGAGCGCGCAGATCGCCATCATGTATCGGCAGGTACTCTATGATAATTTTGCCAATTTTTTGAGGCATTTAGTACACAATAAAGGCCATCAGATTCCGAGAAGAAACTTGAGGGACCGGGAAAATCCCATGGAAATACTAACGCATCCGTTTTCTTGGACTCCAATACAGCTTTCCTCGCGACAACTAAATTTACCATTAAATTCTTCTCCTCCGTGGAAATCCTGCTCCCTTCCCCTGTCTCCATTTTGTTTACTAACAAAGTCACGTTGAGAATTCGTTATTCAATTATCGCCCTTAGTTCCTCCCGATGCCCGCATCTAGGGGAACATAATGTCACTACATTCGTCTACGTCATCAATGTAGCCCAAAATAAATGTGGCAACACTGCCCCCCACCAATTTGGAGTAGCGGGGTTTCTGGATATAGCATGCAGCAGCAGGCTCCGCTGCAGGTTCAGCACTGTTTCTGGATGCGGCCCTAAAAGGTCAAAAGATTTTAATAGAGAGGATGGATATATCCTTAGCAGGGTTTGGAAAGGATTCCTGGCTCCAGCAAAACCCAACGGCTAACGTCTTCCAAAAAAATATTCAAATCGGCCCAACAATGGTGCAACGGACATCGATGCTATATATAATAGCGAACTAAAGCCGGTGAACGCTCATTCTCCCGATGGGGCTTCCAGTAAGAGAAGCGAAACGTTGAGATTTCGATAATGAACAATACGCAGCACTGCCCGAAAGCATCATCCTACTATACGGATGAAAGGCCTGAAAAATAGAAAGAACCGAACATAAAACATTCTAATTACTCTCCTTCTTCTCACCGATGATACTGAAGGGATACTGAAGGGAATACTGATTCTATAGAAATATAAACCACACAACGGCGTCCAAGAGGATATTGCCTACAGGCCTAAGAACCTGAAGTTAACATATTCAATAGCGTAATACATAGCGAAAGCAATTTTAATTGTTTAAAGAGGAAGTTTGCAGGAGGGATAACGTAAAATGATTACGGAATGAGTGGGAGCACACAAATCCACACACAAAATTACTGCCAGATCAAACTAACTTCCGCAAAATTTTCCAAGTCGTCCACGGAATGGAAAGCCTCCCACTCTCCATTACAGGCGATAGATGACAGTCGGAAATTATCCTGCGTCAAAGTTATTCATTTGAGATCAGACGAGGACAGATTCTCGAGAGCGTGCTTGGCCCACGAGAAGTCGAGAGTGGGGGGATGTCACGTGATCTCGGGTTTGCGGAAGCGGCGAACGAGAGGGGGGCAGTGGAAATTTGAAAACGCGGAAGCGAACGAACGGAAGGGAACGAATAAGAATGAACGAAAAATAATAAAAAAAGAAGAAGAGATCCAGACTTGGCGTGTCTGGCGTGGAGCAGCACACTTTCAAGGGATTAGGAGCGGAAATTGCATGCGTTGCTCCTGGGAGCTCTCGAGACACGAGAGCACGGATTTGTGGCAGAAAAAAAAGAAGCAATGGTTAAGAAAGAGAACGGAGCCGCATTACCCAAAAAAAACATGAATGGAGCTAACGACTCGTATCTCCACTCGAAATAAACGGAAAGGCTTACTTTACTTTTCAAAAACGTTCTTCAAAAACACAACGTTTCTCTTGGCTAACCCGCTTCCAGAGATAAATTTTAAACGCCATTCGTCTGAATGGACTAGTTATCACTTAAAGTCGGTCTCACGCACGATGTTCTTTTATTCACCCAGAGGAATTTAAGGGTAGATCCAATGCGTGAGCTAACCATTCACAAATATCTCCGGGAGTAAAAGTCAAAAGAATATAGAACATTGATTCACCACAGACGCCTATTAAACATTATACATACCGCACAGCTGTAACGGTATCATTTGGCTCACTTTCATGGTAACCGTTCAATGAAGGTGAATAGTATAGGTGATGTATGCGTTACCTGAAACGATAAAAAAGTCAGATTAAAATAATGACGATTAATGAACACTAATGTTAAAAATAAAACTAGGTTATATTTTTAAGACCTCAGAATTTGCAACAACTGGCGATATTTTCATGACATAAAAAAGAAGTTCTTCCAAAACACATTTATCGAGTATAACATAATTACAAAAGGGTGATACCACGAGTGATAGAGATTGCTAGAACACTTGGTAATTCATTTTATTGAAGGAGTTTTCAAACCAGCATGATAACCACAAAACCAGCATGATAGCCACGAAAAATACTTCAGCTGAATTCAATGCAGTTCGAACTAAGCCAAGAAAAAATAATTTAAAGCTATAACAAATATCCAGGGAGGTTAAAAATCATTGGAAACTCTAAGTTGAAGAAGATACGTTCTCATCGACTTATATTACGTTAATATTATAATAATTTAACAGCTAATGGTATATGAATGCTAAACCCTTGCTGCGGTTTTGATTATTAGGGTCCAAAGGACTGAATTGGTAAATACTCAAGACTCAATATATTGCACCCTTTCAATAATTACGATGATTGGTAATGCTAGAAAAACCTTACCTAAATATGCCAAGCTAAAATGCAAACAACGATGGTATCACTTTATTTATCACCGACCGCATTTGGATGACTCACATTTGAATATCTCGTCTATCCCGTCCCAAGCGACACAATCATAAGAATTACGAAAAGCATTCACGAAATCTGAAGAGTCGTAAGTTTGACTTTCGATGTAGTCATAAAACCATTCATAAAGTCATACCCTCTTGAGGAAGGCCAATTTTTCAACGCCTCCGCGTGGGATAAAGATATTCAATTATCGACAGAGAAAATTAATATCTCTCACGTTAAAGGACAGCGAGGCTTCATTCCCAGACTACGCAAACGCGGAGATAATCCGATTGAGGCATCCCGAAGGTCAATCGGGCCGCTCAAAATCACCGAGCAATTGATTTAGCAATTTACATCCCGGGATTAGGTCTAGATTGGCGAGCTATCATTGAAGGGAAAAAAGCTAAAACGGATCCCGAAATGGGGGCACAAAACTCTCTCAATATGCCTGTAGGCACTGCATATGAATATATAAATGTATATTAACGCTTTTCATAGCCTAATTTCCATATCGCCATTAATTCCTCGGACGCGGAAGATGGGCTTCGTCTTCGGGGCTTACGGAGCAATGTCGCCCCATACGTGTCGGCGCGCGAGGAGGTTGCTGTGGCGTTAAAAACAATTCCTTCGCCGGCGTCCCACGGATTAAGAAAAGAGAAGGGAAGGTAAGGTTAAGAGGACCATGAAGGAGGAAGTAAGGTGGAGGGGGATTTACTCCTCCACGATAAACAAGGGAGAACCTTAAAGATGGGAGGAGAAAAGAGACGACGACGGAGAAAATCCCAGATGACGCATTAAATTCATGGGCTTGCATGAAGAACGGGGGGTGGGATAAGGCAGAGGGTGGAGGACCTAAAAACCCCTTCGGAATCACCATGTTAAGTCCCGCTTAAAAGCCTAGTAAATAACGGCGATACGGCGACAATTTCACGGGATGAAATGCAAAAGTGCTCCTTCCACCTCAAACGGAGGAAGTTGGGAGACGGGGTCGAAGCGGTGACGATGACGAGACGTTCCTCCGAGAAACATTTATGGCGGGTCGTAACAAAGAATATCTCCCTTGCAATGTTCCAAAGATCAGATTCTCGGCGACGATGAGATATGTCGTAGGATTAAGTGGTTGGGTCGTAAAATGAACAAAATCGTCATTTTCCAGACATTTGTAGCGCTTGTAGCAAACACGCCCTCAAATCCCTTTCAGAAGGAAGTGAAACGTTTGAGGTTGGGATTGGATGTAATACTAAGAAGGGATTCAACCAAAATACCTCAATTCCTTATGCAAAGCCACTGTTATGTACAGAAGACTTACTCAGATAGGATTTGAAAAGAATACTATGAACTCATTTATCAACAATTAGTTTCAACGACATCAACTCCATGCCCATATTGCCAGTGGTGCACTGTTCCGCTTGGTTAACTTCCTACCCCTTTTAATTCACCCAAAATACAGTCCTTTTCTTCTCCCTTCCCAGCGTAAACAGTATTCTTCTTCACTCTCCACGATTAAAGATTCGTTGAATCATCTTACTAATGAAAACACCAATCTTAAGAAGCAGCTAAGTGAAACCGAGGCACGTTTAAACCGAGTACAGCAAGAGCATGATGTAATTTAAATTCAAGTAATTCCTTACTCCGATGGTGAGATCACCGAGGCCAGTATCCCTCTTCAATTCTTCATATCTTCTACCACCTCTTATTTCGTCCAGAATTCCTATCCTCCTCCTTCCTCTTCCACGCTTCCCCAGTGTTCTCCCCTCTATCACTCTCTTCAACATGCCCTCTCCTCTCAAAACCTCCTCCATCCATCTCTTCTGCCTTCTCCGAACCTCTGCCACAAGCTTCCTCTCCTCTCCAGAAGAAGGAAATCCCTAACGAGATAGGGTGGCAGTAAAAGATGAGTAGAAGTAATCTTTTCTCCATGTAAACATATCTCAACCAACATATCACCTCTAATAAAAATAGATGTCAGTAATTGAGATCATAAAACTCTGAAAGTAGTTGACGCCACCTCCAGCAACCTATTGCTCAAACCAATGAGGCAGGACAGGTCCAAACGAAAATATTCGCCCACAAAATATTAACACAGTGCGGACGTGTGATAGATAACAGTGACGGACACATGAAGACAGAAGTGAACAGATGAATCTAAAAGATGAATTCACTGCTCAACAGAAATGCACAAAGAAACGAAATTGGTTTTAATACTGCATGATGCGGACGATAGACGAGGTAGGTTCAACGGGAAGGAGAAAGGACAAAGGTGATTACTCCTGCTGCCAAAATCCTCACGCTTATTTTACATTCAAACTGCTCCATTCATTTTCCCCACCAGAACTCTCCTTCTCTCAGTCAAACTCACGACGCCTATGGGAGTCACGAAGAAGTCGCAGCGGGGATGAGGTCACATGAAAAATGAACGTCGACGAAAAGGTTTACTCCCCGCACCGCCAGAGAATGTTCGTAAATATGAATGATGGAGAGGACAGTTTATATAGGGGGGACGTCATCTCCTCCGGCGTGCGCCCGGGCGCCATGTTGCTACGTTTCTCATTGCTTTCCCGTAGAATAGACAGTGGCTTGCGCCGAACGGTAAAACGAGGACCAATTTTTTTTTCTTGAAAGGAGGCGCCGCGGCGTGACAGATTACTTTGCTCAGACTTCCCAGCTCCTACCGTCCGCGTCATATACCCACCACTCGCGACTTCTGGCACTTTTCATTTCTCGCGGACAAAGAGAGAAATGGAAGGAGTGGAGGTGAGACAAGGAAGCGCGATTGCCAAAAAATAAACAAAAGGTAAATAATCAGCGCTATATCATAGCAGGGAAACGTCTCAAAACTTCCTTCCCTGATATCTCAACCGTAATTCCAGTAGTTTCAGAGCCGTCTCCCATTCAGATAAAAGGTGTATATATCAGGTTGTGATAAATGGAGAGATTATGTCGTAATATTCGAAATAGGTTCGTCAACAATTCCACAGAAAAATGGACAGCATCGACCTTGATCCTGGAATAACAAATGGTATCCTAGCATAAAAGGCGATGCTAGCATGTCACAAATAATGTAAGCCAATGCATAACCTCGTACACAATATACCATCATTCTCACCCTCTTCTTGCGATAATTGCGTTCATTTTTAATAATTGGCGACTCTACATACGTCTAATTACATTTCTAGATGAAGTACATTCGCAGAGCAGCGAGGAAAGATCAGCAAAGTGATCAAGTGATCGAGAACGGACTGGAAAATTCTTTAAAATGTATTCAGAAACAGTAATGTCACAAAGGAAGTATTTCTAATAAGGAATGGGAGGAAAAGAAGATGCTTATGGATATTAGGAGGCGAGAAAGAGGTAAGTGAAACAAGAAATTAAATTAAATATGATAATAATGCTATGGGTTTTGAATACCATCTTTTTATACATACAGTGGTGATTGATCCTTTACTCGTGGGCGAGGTATCGCACGAGTTTCATCGGCTCTGCTTTTGGAAAGAGGAATAGGGAGGAAAATGATTAGCAGATGTCAAATGGCACGAAGAGGAGAAGGAAGGATGCTTGGCTGAAGAGAGAAATAGTGAGGCTAATGGCAAGTTCAAAGATGAAAAACAGAATGTAGAACCAATCAAAACCTATCTAAACTGAAAGAACACTACTGATATAAAAATGGGGGAGTGTAGAATTCATATCCCACGTAAACCGCTAGTCATGAGATTATTTATATCTTATTCACGTCCATAAACATTTATTACCTTTTGCTGTTATTGATTTTCTGTTTCTTTAAAAATCTGTTGCATAAAAATAATAGCACTTTTGTGAAAATTAACTATACTTTATTACTCATACTATTTACTTCATTTTGAAAATACCTATACATAACACCGTGTTCCAGAAAGCTCAATTTGGCGATGTCAATTACAATTGGTGTAATTTAGAAACATTGCATTTTGTACTGCTTTCATTAGGTGTATTGAACCCATTCATCTTTGTTTTAAAACTTTCCAAGAATTAATAAAATATAAACTATTATTGATGGAAAATGTTAAAAGATAGCAAACAATGGTTAAAATGCGACCGGTTTAGGTGCTTAATCGCTTCGCGACGATGGATACATTCCGTACACCTCAGCTCAAACATAGCAATAACACACCCTCATCTCCATTTCTTTGTCCTCGCCAGTCACAGACACAGAAGCCAGCCGAGAGAGACTGAATGGGGCGCGGAATGGCCCAAGGGGTAATGGGAGACGGGGCGACCAGAAAAGATAGGACGGTACGGCGTGATAAAGCGTCATCCAGCGGATCCTTGCGGTGGGTGCCCTCCACTATGTGGAGTCCAAAGACCGCATATTAAAGGGTCCGTCGTTCGCCCGAAAAAGAGGAAGCAGATGAGATACGAGGCGGTCACTTGAAATCATCACGAACAAAATTTATATCCGCTTTTAATGAGAAAAGTTTTTGATACATTTATCCACGGACTTCCCACGAAATTACCCTGAGGTGAGAACATTGCGTGGGTACGGAGGTGACTGAACTTTTGAGTGGGAAAGGTGAGGGAAGCTCCTGTGTGAGGTGAGTGACAGGGAAAATAAGTCCTAACACAGAGTCGATTAAACTCAAGCGATGTCTCACCAATGGGTCAATCACGCTAAGATTCTCAAGATTAACATCAAAGTAGTTGTGCATTAACTAGGGTGCGTGGAAGAGTAAAAACATTTTGACGAATTTTAGCATGAACAAGTATATGAATACCCTAAAAACTAAAGAGCAATACCTTGCTTCGCTACTGTTTTCGAATTAAAAAAAAACAATTTTTCTTGGCGAAGAATTTCCAACAATTCTTTTTAAAAAGGGAGAAGAGTGATGCAGACGACCGATAGTGGATTAGAGGTGATAAAATTCTTTAAAATCTTAACCTGGCTCAGTGAAATGGGACAGCACTTCTTTTCACCCAACTCCCAACCCGCCCGGCTTGCAATCCACTGCCTGTTCCGAAGAAAATCCACGCCATATTTCACAATGCTGCGAGAAAATGTAACAAGGGGGAGAACAATCGCTTTAAAAAAACAAGACGAATTTAATTAGCCAAATGGATATTACTTCACCGCTTTCAAGCCCCAAGGCAATCCACCAGAGTTTCAGAGAAATATACCGGAGCGCGGCATTGAGTGCTTACAATGTAATCCTCGATGTCGTCCGATGGAAAGAATTTAGCACTAGTAGGAGAATTCCATAGAGAAAAACGTTTTCTATCTCTACGACGAAGATGGCACTGTGAACGTTTTTAGTAAAATGTTCATTTCAGCGATTAAACAAATATTAACTTACGGATGAGATTAAGAGGTGGCAGAGAAGGTGGTAAGAGGAGGTATTGAAGGGCGAAGGGATGCTGAAGGCCATTAGGTAGAGGGGAGGTAGTTGGGCAAGGGGATGAATGAGAATAGGATTTATGGAAGGGATGAAGAGGGGCACGACGTATGCCGAAATCAAGGAAGAAACTAATTAAGAGCCATGTGAAAATCGAGAGGATTTTTACTCTCTTCTTCCATTTGCACCTAACTTAACCCATAGATTACCATCATAAAATAATTATAATATTTCTCAATCAGAATAATATCGGCTGCCAGTACCTCGCAAACATTTTCAAGCCACCTCATCATCCACAGAGATGTTTCATAGGGATTAGTACTTATTCACAGCTAATTTTACACTTTTTACTCGGACAAATCTTTTGAAATATCGCTCGCGATAGTATGAGAAGCTAACTATTTTGCCCAACAAAAATAGTATGATGAGGAATCAAGAAAATACGATCAGCGATTTCAACAAACACAAGTAGTAAAGAATTTCCGGTATTATTTCACGGTCAATGGTATATTACGGTCATATACCGCTGTTAAACATATAAAATTATTAAATCACGAAAAATACTCTAAGGAAAACGGAAAAAAATATTTGTATAACACACAGGAATCTTTTTAGATTGTCAACAGTTCATTAGGTGCATGTCATGCATTAGTAGCAAGCAATGATTTAAATTAGCGCCTAATTCCACTTTTGAAAATTCACCATCACAATATCGATTTCGGAATTAAATAAAGTCGTTTATCTCCACTTTAACGATCGGGTTATGAAAAACTAATAGCGTAAAATTAACTTAAAAACTTAACATGGAAAAATTGTGAAAACATTCTAGTGTTCATGAATAAAAAAATTGCCGACAGGGTGCCAACTCTTTTAATTCATTTAATTCATGACCAAAGCCTAGTGAATATCCTGTTATGTTCTGATAATCGTGTATAGGTGTAGAGTGATTGGAAAGGAAAAATGTTGCTTGACCCTCCTAATTTTTCCTCTCAATATGAAAAAGAATGTCAAATGAATCACTGACAAAAAGCTCGACAAAAAACTGAGAGAAGGCGTCATTACGAAAACTACACGCTACTTCAATTTTAACCCACCCTATCCTGCACTATTTTTTCCGCAACTCAACCTGGTTTTATGCTACGTTCTATGAACACCACCATAACCGATAACGCTCAGAAATATAATATGTAATCGGTCTACAATAACGCTAAAAAGGCGCTGTTCGGGTCTGTAAACTATCCTAGAAGAGCAAGTAGAGCAATTAACTTCATACCAAAACTTCATCGTAAATATTCAGCGACAAACTACTTTAAAGAGGCTTCTTCTAGGTCATATTTTTATGCCTCGTGTCCACTCAGAAACGTTATGACTCTAATTCAGGCGTTACTTGTCATACACTTAAGCTAAAACTGAAGATTTAGCAAATGTCGGGGCGGCTCTCTTGTCCTCATGGGTAAAGAGGGAACTCTTCGCACATTTGATGGAAACGGGGACACCATTGCAACGAGATGTTTTCCCCGCACGTCCCTCCCTACCATTCCCATAATACATAGCGGCACATTTATCTCTCAGCTTCGTAGCATCAGGTATACCGTGAAACTACACATGTCGCCTCCGTCTCTTAAACGGAGCAGTTGAGTAATGTTGGTCCCGTCGGGAAAATAAGATAGTTTTACTCATTCTTACAAAACGCATATACCTTCGTGATCATGAGTGAAAGCAGAGAAAATGTGAGTTGGCAAAAAATACAAAGTTGATTGATAATATTCTCACACTGGCCACATTCGGACACCACAGTCTACGACTATAGTACGTATGTTACATTAGTAGGCCTGAGTGATGGCAGCTGCGCTTCCTAATCCGAAGGTCGCGGGTTCTTGTCCCATCTTACTGTTGTTACTATATTCAATATGTTCGTGATCGTACCGATTACTAACATGCACGTAATTGGTTTCGTAACGGTGATCATTACACGAATCATTATTAATAGTAGGTGTTAATTAACGCAAAATACTATCCTACGATATGTAACGTGATACACTATTACTTCATTGTGTTGATATTTAAGGTCGTACCACCGTTAATACAGAATAAGAGTTCAATTACTTAAATGCCGTTTAATTCATATTCAGGCTACTCTTAAGAAAAAATTACCCTCCATCCGATAAGGGTAGCAAAACCTTACCTTTCCATGATATATTTCTCGCAAATTAAACTCAAGACTACAAAAGGTGTTTAGTGTGAGAATTGGAGAAACTCGGTTACAATGGTATTTTTCAATTTAATTTTTATGACATTTTCCCATAAAACTTAACACAGAGGAAAAAGTCCCGGGAAATTGAATAAAAGAAAATACGTGTACGCATCTGACCACATTATTTTTTGAGTAATTAGCTAATTACAGCGATAATTTAAGTAAAAAAGCGTTAATACAATATAAATGACACTGCAGTCGGCTGCTATGGATATAAAAAAAGTGTCCATCACAAATATATTCGTGGATTAATCTGCATATTTGCTACATAAATTATAGTTTTCAATTACTAACGCATGCTGTCAACGAGAGCAGAACTTTTTGAACCAATTAAATAAAAAGCTGGACTTTAGCACTGTTTTGACGCCATCAGTCGCGGAGGAACCACCTTAACGTAATTAACGTGATTAATCTTTGGTAGGTATTGCTTTCAACCTAACTCCCGTGGCCTCCGCTACTGCATGAACGTATGATGTAAATAACAAGAGCTTACGCAAAACTGATTCCACAAAATGTTGTGACAAGATACGATGGGTAGCTTTTACAATCTCACCATTTCACTTTTTCCAGAATAAATCTTCCTTCCTTGTAAAAACGTTAAAGGGGGTTATACTGATGATTATCAATCGGTTGATAAATGATATTAGGAGTGGTCGTACTCGGTTTGTCAGAAAATGTACATTAGCCAATGTCTTGACAAACTGCACTTGAGGGGTGAGAACGATGTCCACAGCATTTCGGGCCCAGATTTTTTAGACTCGATCCCCGGCCCTCGGGATGGGAAGTCGGCACTAAAAGATGTCTCCATTTTCTGACTTCCGTTTCCGTTCGTTTTTTCTGTATACAACAGTCTCACCCGTATTCCAAGGGGCGTCTTCAGGTCGAGACTGTTGTCTACAGAGTTTATCATGCCGCGGAAAGGAAAGCTGATGAGTGATGAGTTATTAGACTGATCAGTGATAATGATTCCATATCAGTCGAAACAAGGGTCTGTTTCACCTTGGCAAGAACAAGGTTTCAATGATTGGGTGAACGCGAATCAGGATAAGGATTGGGTAAGCGAGTAAGGTGAATGAAGAGAATAGGTTGCGTAGACGAAATGAATACAGGTAGGATGTACGCTGAGATGAAGGAAGAAGTTGTGCAGATAGAAAAGGGGTCTGCGCCTGAAAAAATCGGAAGGACATTTACTCTTGAGACATGATCGGATAAATTAATCTTATTATCTTTTTATACGCCGGCTAAGACGGTTAAGAGGCAATAAATTAATGGTGTAGTTGAAGTAATGTGGGAATATTTTAAGAGAATGGAATAGATAATTAAACAGTCAGCGCATTTCACTTGCTTGAACTTAAAGTCAACTTGCAGGTGTTGCATTGATGTGAAATCGTATTTGAAGTATTCTGAAATTCTTGACAGTCGATGGGGGCGTGAATTGATTAATATATTTTACAACCGTCAGCGTTGTAAAGGAGATGTGAACAAGGGAGTCTAACAATAAGTCATTAACGTATAAATAAAAAAGATATGGCCCAAGGACGCTCCTGGGCAACTCCTTACGTTACAGGAGACCAACAAGATGAGGTGCCAGAGAGAATTACGCGCTGGATTATGTCACAAATGAAGGCTGAGAAAGTTACCTTTGACCAAGCTTATGAAGGAAGCTACGGTTGAAGGAGTCGAAAGCTTTTGAGAAGTCAAGAATTATGGCATCAAACTGTGCTGTCTTGGATATTGAGTCGACAGCATGGTGCTGGAAAAATGATAAGTATATTTTGAAATTATATTTTGAAATCGCAATCAAAGCATAAACATGCTCCACATCACTAGCTTAACTTTCACAAACGAAGTCTCGATTTGTCCCGGATTGTCTCTTCAACAATAGATATGTCAGATATGGGACATCAGAACATGGTCACCCAAATTATAGGCACCTTTCGTAGTCCCATGTACCACGATGTGGGCGGGCAGAGTTACTGTCCTCCCGAGTATTTCGCAAAAAAACTCGACGAAACGCGAGGGTGGTGTAAAGTGCGGGGGAAAGAGGAAGCGAAAAAGACAACAGAGAGTGTGACAGAAGCAGAGAGAGAGATGGCATGCAAGCGAGAGCAGGAAGAGTGGTCCATGTCCGGACACAGACTCCCGCCAACACTCCACGCCACTCCGACCGGAACGACACCTTGGGGAGGCCTCTGGAAACTTCGCAGCGAGGGATTCGTGTGGAGTCAGCAACGATGGGATGGGAAGAGGGCAGGAAAGGTTGGATGACACTGGAGGGTGTGCGGAGGTGGGGGAGGGGAAGGATGGAAGGGACAGGATGGATTGCCTTTCGGTCACGGAGGGCACGAAAGGCCCTTGTGCCCGAGGTTAGCAGAACGCCACTACGTTTAACATTTTACTATTATCTCCGATGAGTGATAGAGGGTGAGGGATGCTGTTGGGTAAGCGGGGAAGGAGGAGAAAAAGAATGCCCATTCTGAATGTGATGAAAAGGGTAGGGAGTGTGATGAGTAAAAGAAGCAGTTAGCAATAAATAGGTGAAAGCCAAAGTTCAATGAAGATTAAGGAGCGGTACTTATACAGCCGTTCAACTCATGTTGATCGGTCAAATACCCCTGATAATCACTTTTGGCTGGAGGCTTTTTAAATGTGGATCTGACGAAGTTAGGCGAAAATGTGGCAATGAAAAAGTGTTGATAGTGCTGAAGGAAAAAAGGGAAATTGTAGAATGAGTATTCTAAGAAGGCAGGAAAAAATGCGGCAGGGAGTACGAGATATGAAGAGCTTATTACAGATTCAAACCGTTTTTGTGAGCGAAATTTTTTGATGGTATTCTAACTTGTGGGTAGACTTTCAAAATGTAAAAGCAAGCAGTATTCAGTTTGCAAAATTTAATGAAGGTTAATCTCTAATTATGTAGTAGTCCTGCTTAATTAGAGCGCGCCGAACATAAAAAAGCATGTTTTCTCTGGAAAATCAGGCATAAAATTCTCGTGAGAAAGAATACGTACGATTTATTTGGTTAAAATTAGGCGGGGAAAATAATTTTGGGTATGTCGCGAAAAAATATTCGACACTCGGGCATGGTTTTTGTTGGTCCTTTACCTGCTTAGGAGTTATTGTGTACGCGTTCGATTTCTGGAAAATCCAGCTCTCTCCCCTTCCCACAACATTAGCACCCCTCCCCCCTCCGACGAATTGGAATGCAAAAAGAAGTGTGCGGGAAAGCCGATGTTGTTTGGGAACACGGTGACCGACCGAAATGGCAAGCCTGCGTTTGTACACAAAAGCGGCGTGACGGTCGCCGCCATTTCAGGATCGCGTGAAAGATGAGACAGCCACTCTCCGACCTCCCCCGGAATCAAACGTACGGGGCACTCACAAGTGGGAAATCGCCGCGTTAGAGTCTAAATGTCGTCATCCATTTGCAGAGCGGATTGAACGGGAGGGTATTTCTACACGCATAATATATACGTATACCTTGGTAGTAATGGGGGATAGGAACGCGGTGGTGGGTGAAGGAAGAGATGGGCGGGAGGTGGGCGATTACGGGCTAGGAAGGAGAAACGACCGCGGCGAGAAAGCTGTGGAGTTTTGCCTTAGAAATAACCTCGTGATTACAAAAACATGGTTCAGACATCATCCTCGACGTAGGTACACTTGATAGAAGCCGGGAGACACAGATAGGTTCCAGAGAGATTATATAATGGTTCGTCACATATACAGGAACAGTGTTAAAAACTCGCATACTTTTCCAGGAGCTGATGCATACACAGACCACAACTTATTAGTCATGAAATGTCAGGTAAAAATGAAAAAGAAAAGAATGGGAAGGAGGGTACGAAAGTGGAATATGTAGGCATTAATTGAGGCGATGAAGAAGAAGTATCGATACAAGGTGGATGAGATAATGGGTGAGGATCAGTAGAAGATGAATGGGGAAGTTTGAAAAATGGAAGTGTAGAAGCGGCGAAAGAAACGGTAGGCGTAGTCAGTGCAACTAAATTAGAAAACCATGGATCACGACGGAGATGATAAGGGAGATGCAGGAGTGAAGGAAATGGAAGAGCTAAACTCAGAACTAGGTAAGAGAAAATACCGAGAATTAACTAACAGGTTTAGAAGATAATCAAAGAAAACAAGATATGCGTGGTGGAGAGAACAGATCGACTCGTTAGAGAAATGCAAAAAAGAGGGAAGAGCAGATGCATTATATAGGAAAGTAAAGAAACTGACGGGAGGTAATATGGGAAGGGGAATTACAACGATAACAGACAAGACGGGAAAGATGATTGTAGAACCGAAAGATATCCAGGAGAGGTCGAAGGAGTATGTTGAGGAGCTGCATGGTAAAGAAATAAGGCCCAATATGTTAAATATGGAAAGGGAATACGACTTCAACAGAGATGGCATTGGACCAGGTATCCTAGATACCGAAATCAAAATAGCTCTACGAGACATGAAAAGGAATAAGGCGGTGGGAATAGATAACATACCTGCAGAGTTTTTAAAGTGCATGGGGAAGAATGGAAGAGGAAAACATTTTGCGCTTATTCGTAGGATTTATGAGGATGGAGTATGGCCGGAGGACTTTGCGAAGACTGTACTAATTCCTATACTAAAGAAGAGTAAGGCAAAAACGTGCGAAGACTATAGGACAACAAATTAATATCCAACGTGGTCAAATTAGTTCTGAGAATTATAAACAGAAGGCTAGAGAAGAAGGCTAATGAATACCTGGGTGACGATCAGTTCGGGTTTAGGAGAGGGACGGGAACGCGAGACGCTATAGCGGTGATGAGGACGCTAGTAGAAAGAAACCAAGAGTATGGGCAGGATGTTTTTTCATGCTCCGCAGATTTCGAGAAGGCATTTGATCGAGTTGAAAGGACGAAATTAATGGGAGTGTTGAAGAAATTAGGGGTTGATTGGAGGGACAGGCGTCTGATTCGGAATCTGTATATGAACCAGACGGAGCATGTTAAGGTAGCCAATGGAGAATCGGGATGGGCTACGATAGGACGGGGAGTGCGGCAGGGGTGCCCACTATCGCCGTTGCTTTTTAACGTGTATTCAGAAGCAATGGTAAGGGAGGCATGGGGGGAAGAGCAGGTAGGGATAAAGGTAGGAGAGGAGCTGATAAAATCGGAGAGATTTACATATGATCAAGCATTGGTTAGTCAGTCTTGCCAAGGGGCTACAGTCAATGGTGAATGCATTAGAGGTGCAGTAGGAAAAGTATGGGATGAAGAACAACCACAAGAAAACGAAAGAAATGAGATTTTCTAGAAGTAAGAAGGCAGGGCTGGAGGAGAATGGGTTGAGTGGTAAGGACATGAGATGCAGAATTGCGTTCGCTAAAGAAGCATTTTCGAATAAAAGGGAATTGATGAGGGAGTCTAAGAAGAGAGATAAAGAAAAGGCTGGTGAAAACTTTAATATGGAGCGTGGCGCTATATGGGTCGGAAACTTGGTCATTGCGAATGGAGGATTACCGTAGACTTGAGGCGTTAGAGATGTGGGTTTGACAACGAACAATTAAACGAAATGTAAATTTTGTTTAATTGCGCTTTGAGTATTAAATGAAATCAAATATGAAAGTGTCTATCTGTCATACGATACCTTTCCCCTTTTTTTTGGTAAATTGCCTTACAGTGACGCATGTATGACTGTGCCGGGTTATTTCGGAGGGAGACGCGGAAGTTTTGTGCTTGGTTGGGAGGAAAACTCCGACGTCAAGTGGGACCGTTACACTATAGATGGAATAATGGAGGGACAAATATAAGGGAAGAATTATAGAGGATGACCAAGATAGGAGTATATCATAAGAAGGACTTCAAAGTGAAAAATTATGTAGGAAACATAGCGGTTGGCTGATAGGAGAGTGACGTGGAGAGCTGCAGCTAATCAGTCTTCGTATTGATGACTGCTGATGATTATTATCACTTGTACACAAAAACTCTAGAAGTATTTAGTTCTGATTATAGTTTTATTCTGTTATTTATTTCTGATTATTCTGTTCTAGAAGTGGTAGTAGTTATGTCTTTACCTAACGGTAATGGTTTACCTAACCCATTACCCAATTACAATGCACTAAAAATAAATCAATAAAATTAAGGACTAAAAGTTGCGTCGGAACGAACTCACGTACACCCACCATGGTGCGTACTACGTAGTAAGGTCCGGTACTTCGGCAGTAAGAACAGGACATAAATCTAAAGGTAGCTTCCGCGCCAAAACACAGCTTTCTTGCGGAAAACTAAAAAAGAATTAATTCATTCCCTTACACTCCAAGGCTATTCCACAAAAATAGTCACTTAAGACCGAAAGAGAATGTTTAAGGATAGGAGTGGAAGGTGGAATTAGGGTAGAAGAGATAAGGGAACCCTGGCGCCGTATATTAGCCCGCTCTCGTAACGAAAGACATATTAGGAGAGGGGGGGGGGGCACATTTTAACGTCCCATCCGACGGACGGGGTATTGACCCTTAAGTGTTCTCCTCTATGAACCCGAGTCGGATTGCCGATAAAAAAATCTGCACAAGAACCTGGTTATTGATTCCGTTTGTTTTCAGTCGGTTTTTCACCGGGTGGGTGAGCTTGAATGGGAGTCCAACCCTGACAGTGGAAGTGGGGTGGGAGGACACAGAGGGGGACAGGGTGCGGTCAAAGGGGACACAGGGTTTCGATAGCCATTCCCAAGACAGTTGTACGTCTCGCTCCGTACCGCCTCAGCTCTCCCGCCCACCCACCGCCTAACGACGGCGCACTTGTGATCCGAGACACGCCCGCTTCCTCCGGAATCGACCGGAATGTAAACGGAGGATAAAACGAAGGTGGACCGTGGGTGCACTCAACCTTGGAGCGTTTTATGGTCATCGGCCGTGATTTTGAACTTTTACCGGACGTTAAATCAGGACACAATGTGGCGACTTCGACTTTTAGAACGATTGGCCGTAAACAAGATGCACTCATTCCACGCGCTCAATGGACCATATGCAGACAAACGTGCGCCATTCGCAGCAAAATCTATCCTGTAGAATCCGTAAATCTACCCGTGAGTGATTTTTAAATATAAATTTCGATATCCATAGTATTTTCCGGCAGAGGGGACAGCTTTTTCGTCTGTAAAATAATTTAAACAGACGCTGCAATGCAAATATATGGGCTTGTGAGGTTTTACGTCAAGCCAGAACGCAGTTTCCAGCCAATGGTAAGATTATACTGGGATCCAAAGAGGAGGATACCACCGGGTATTAATAATCATGCTATAGGTATGAAATAGTATTGAATTCCTATAAATGTGAAAATTTCTATGCACTTGAGGGAAGAAAAAGGCGTTATCTAAACAGAATGTTCGCATTTCGCACTCCGAAAGATTTAGCTCAAGTTCTAGTGTTTTTTATAAAAAATAACCGCAATGTTATTGTTGGACAATTGAAATGTTCAAACATATTGATTCTTAAAGTATCCTGCGACTTTGAGTGAATATTCAATCGGTCCCTTGCTGAGAATTGTTTGACTATCATCCGGGTACAGATGGCCCTATTTGCCACACAATATTAGGATCACCATTCATCATGCCCCTCATTAACTTATCATACATTCTGTATTCGCTCATACAGAGTTAAGTCCGAATAGTATATAGCGCATCATGAGGTGATACGTCCTGTGAGTCTCTGTAAAGGAGTGTATTAAGAATAAGTGGCTAAAGTCATCCTCGATTTTAAAAATTGGGAGGGTGGGTTGAAATAATAAACATCTGATAAAAGTTTGACTTAAAATTACTTGCAAGATTTATAAACAATAGAATTTTACATTTACCATAGTAGTTAGCGTGAATAATATCGATACGATTACCATTCAACACAGTCCTCAAGCATTTCACTGGAGAAATTAAAAAAAAAACATTCTTATGCGTTCGGAATGTGAATTGAAATTATATCGGCCACATGTATCCTTAAAGTACAATTTTTACCCAATCGAAAATCGAAGTTTCCGGCCAAATGTATGCAGAACACCTAAAGAGGACGGTGGAAAGAAATGAGCCACCACATCAAAGGCACTTCAAATAGCTTCCTCGGCTCCCAAGTGCGATCTTGGGAAACGATCAGCATTATTAATACCATTACTTTCTTTCTCTTCGGCCGTCTCCTTTCGTGCGTCATCAAACCCCACGGGGAAGCGAAACGCCCCCCGCCACCCCAAAAGCATTCCCCAAGTCCCCCAAGGGTCTTCACTGAGCCCCCGTCCCTTCCCCTTCAGACCACGTCCACTCGACCAAAGCCAGAGGAAACAATAAAGGTATGAACGGCCAAAGCAGAGGACTGCTCGTTTTGGGCCTTTGGCCCGGGCAAGGGCGGGGGAGAAAAACAGAAACATTTCAAATAATTTATTTCATTTTTAGAAATTCAGGCACACTCCGTAGCATCAAATTTAAGCCATCCATTAAAGTTAATTATTTGCAGAGTAAACAATATTGGATCCGGAATCCCTCATGGCTAATTCATTTTAAGGTCACCCACCCCCTTCTTTGTTTTCTTGCCCTTTCCTCTTAGGGATCGTTTAGGCTGAAAATTCACAACGCGATAAATCCCCACTTGGAGAGAGAGAAAAAAAGCATTCTGGGCCGGGTATTAACGAGGGCGACTTTACTCGTAAATTATTTGAAGCTGGGTTTTTTCGGAGAAAGAGAGAGAGGGAGAAATAAAGAAAGGGAGAGGAGGTAAAATGAATACAATGTTATGGGACGATGATATTGGGGGAAGGAAAACAACTCTTAACTGGGCATTTAGAAGATGCATAACAGGAAACACATGGCTAGGAAGCGACCAGCGATGCTACCTATATCTACATCTACATCCTACCCTGCGAGCCGCCACCCATTGGGGCCTGTGGCGGAGGATGTTAGGACATCAGCCCCATAAAGACAAGGAAACAGGGAAAATGAGAAGAATGACGGAGAGAGGTCAGAGGTACATTGCATGTTTACGGAGTGTCTTGATATCACGCTGTTTTTTAAATTGTCATTTATGGTGCGTGAAAAGAAGGAATTTTTGCTCCTATCAGTTCGGCCGTGTACGTAACGCCAAAAGATGCGTGGATAGGTAAAGCTAAGAGACTATTTTAAGGGAAACCTACGTCAAGCTAGACAAAAAACATCCCCCTAAGAACCTTTGTGCAAAACTGGTGGAAGTGTTCAATTGATATCTATTAAATTGATCGCACTAACATGTGAGCGGCCGCAATACGATGCAGCAGGGGATTTGAGGACGCTCGTCATCAAGAATGGAAGGAATTGGGTGAGGGAAAGGATGGAGAGTAAGATTTTCTGGTTACACTCTGCTTTTCTTTGCAGTCATTCACGGGACGTGAGAGGAAAAAAAAGTCTGACACTGAATACCTTCAGTAGTGCATTGCAAATAATAATTTGAAACAGTTCCAGGAAATCGAAGTTAAAAGATAGAAAACCAGTTTAGAAACCGCCCATCAAATTCTACCCTGATCGACCAAACACTTGCTTTAACAAATGAGGGCCTGAGAGTCAAAGTAATACAAGTGAAAAACATCGCCCAGGGTCACCTGTATCACTTTACTCCAGTAAGAAATGACAACAAGCAAAGTAGTTAAAGTGTTCGGCGGATAGATTGCAGCACCATACGTTCGAGCACTTGTATTCCTTTTCTTGCAGTTACCTGACGGTACCCGACGGTACCAACTTAGAACATATGCACTTATATCGTTTTTCTTGCTTATGTTACTTGTATTACTTTAACTCACAGGCCCTCAAATAGCTATAAGGAATATTCGGATAAAAGGAAAATATTCATCAGAGAAAATATGAAAAATAAGACACAAAAAGAAGCAAAAAAGGAAGGGCGCGATCAGAACTGTTGTACTAAGTGATTAGGAAGAGATATGGATAGTGGTTAGAATAAGGAATTAGAATTTCTGAGTAAAGCGGGAAATAGGAAGGAGAAAGATGAGCCATGTTGGACGGAACGTCGACATTCCAACAAGAAGAAACACGGAAATGTGATAATAAAAGTGGGGAATAGTTTGAGAAAACGAGACCTTGAAAAGAAGAGCAGGAACATTACAAATAATAACAAGTATATACTAGCTTGTACGATACCGAAAATAACGCTATCTGGCAAAAGCCTCAAGTTTGTGTTAAAAGAAGTTGAAAGGCATAAAATTGTTATGAAATTCTATGAATAACTTGACTGTACCAAAAGCAGCAAGTTTTAATCAGGTAGATGTAAATCGTTTACACTCGATTGTCGTCACCCTGGAAATTTTCAAAATCAGAGTCACATTAACAGGTTGAAGATAAATAACCGCGGAAAAGACAGGTGATACGGACAAATTGTTCAACTCCGCTATGAACGACCACAACAGTGAGATAAAGTTATTTTGGATAGGGATAAAAATTGACAAGTATGGCCATTTCGTCCGACGCGTCGCGACTTTCCAGTTGTCATTGTACGATATTTGCGTCATTAATCTTCTACGATGGATTGCTCAGGAACAACGTTCACTTCTTCGGTGACACTCAAAAATATATTAATAAAGCGGAAGATACAGGGAGCCTTGACTGCATTATTTTTACGATATTTTCAAATTTTCGCGGAATTTCATCACTTGACAGCCTATCACTAAAGGCGTATTAATGTGATAGAATTCTTCCACCCAGGCCATTTTTCGATGGAAAGTGTCCTCTATTTTATCACATTCTAAAAGGCTTTTTCACTTTTCATCTCCTTCCATTTTTAAAGAGTAATTTTGTTTCAAATTTTATCATTTTGTAATATGAAGAGAATTATAATTTAAGTTGATCTGCTAAAGATTTGTTTAGATGGAAGTAGAAGCTCCTATAAAATTCCTTTAGACCTAAATGTCCTTGTCTCTATAGGATTCATTTCTTTTAAGAATGACTCGATTTTAAGGAAAACTTGACAAAAGCGAAAGGTCGCTCCGGAGTTCTTAGACTTCGTTACGCGGAAACAAAAAAGTATGGTCTAATTATTCTACGAAATAATTCCGCTAATTTGCCTTTAATAACTTTTTTGTTGATGAGCAGTTTTAGAATTAAGTTACCCTCGAAGCCTCTCGAATGAATCCATAGTCGATTTATGTATGTACCCAATAAAGATGATCATAATAAATAAAAATCATAAGTATCCCAAGTCCTTCATTAGGCAGGAAATCAAAACAAGGGAATCATTTGGGGCTTTGAGTATATCAAACACAATAATTTTACGCACGACAAAAAAGGTCGAACCGAAATATGGAATAATAATAATAATCAATGAAACTCATTTAGTTCGCATTATAATAAAATTTTTTTCAGCTTAGCACTTATACATTACCCAGTAAAACTTTTCCTTTCATGTTATACCATCAAGTTTCCACACATATTATCGTTGTTATATCCGACGTATTATTATACATATCAGACACTTAGAAATGGAAAATTAGCAGGATAGAAATGAATTAGAAATGGGAGAGGGAAGATAAAGGGGCAGCAGTCTAACAGCCTTAGGAAAGAGTGACTTGCGATGATCACGAATTAGCCATTCGGAGAATATTCTGGAAGAAATTATGGGAGGTAAGAATAACAATAAAAATAGGATAAAATGAAGACAATTATTACCCCTTGAGAAATTTCAATTCCTGATTACATTCAAACAACAAGGTCATTTTCGAAGACAATACCCACTGGCTACTAGTGCACCGGTGCACCACATTGAATTTCCGTCAAACATTCGCCGGAATTTAAAAAAGTATATGAGTAAGAGAAATAAATTAAAAGAAAGCATTTTGCGAGGATAGAGTAATTTTTTTCTTGCCCACTACTTGACTCCGAAGGACGCCTCTAAAGGAAGGTCGAAGACGGGTTCACGCCGCCTACATTCTCTTCATCAATCTCTAAAAGTTTAGCGGCCGAAAATAAAATTAAACGAGCCGGCCGCATCATCATACAAAGTGCTAAACGTTGGGACTTCGTGAAATTTCGTCCAGGCACGCGCACACGTCTTCCTTCCATTACTACAATCGGTCAACGACGAAAACCATCCTTTTCTAAAAAAAAAAGCTGCGTGTCGTAGTCACTCATTTGACTTTTTTTCATTCTACACTCCCCCTACGTCCCGAATCCACATCTGCCAAGCAGAAAAGCGATACTTCATGTCACTCAGGCCGGAGAGAGAGGGCTCGTTCCACCCTTCACGACTTTCCTTCGAGCTCCGCTGCCGAAATGCTTGACAAGACGACCAGTGACTCCGGAGTCGCATGAGGCGAGGACTGTTTAAGAGCGTCGGGTGACGAGGCAAGGAGCCGAGAGACAAAAAGCTGCGAGTAATGAGCGTGACATAATTAATGGACTTTTCCAGGAAAGGGTCAGGAATGGGGAAGGGAGACTTCGGAAAAGAGGAAAAAGCGTAGATAGGGAGGAAAAAAAGGACAAAAGACGGACGGCGCGGCGTGCGTATTGTGGACCAAGTAGAGGGAGAATGAATCCGAGCCCTTACCATTACGGAGCCCGGAAAAGAGACGAGAATGTGTATAACCCAGATTTCTGGAATCTGCCACAAGGTTTCCGTTCTCTTTCATTCAAAAATGCACTTGCCAAACGACATTTTCCATCTTTACTCACATTTATGCATTCCCTATTACTAAGGTTAATAATAAAATTTATTCGGCAATGGTCAAATGTCTTCAACTTTTTTAATGTCGTCTTCAACAAAGGTGACAATGAGAAATTGGTAAGTAAATTCAACTTCATAGCCCCCACTAATATGGGGAGAAAAAATAAGACTTTCAATGCTAGGAATGTTAAGAGCAACTATTCCAAAAAGGCACGCTTACACGAAATTTGCATTGCTCATGACTTTTGCAAAGAATTGAATTTGTTCCAAGTAAAGGAGCACTATCATAAGGAGCTAATGGAAACCTGCTCAAAAGCTCAAACTGTGTCAAGTAATTTAAGATGATGTTTATGAGTTGTTTAGCCAGATTTGACAGGTTTTTATTGCAACTTTAATTGCTCTAAGTTAAACCTGTAATAATGTTTTCACGATAGGTGAGCAATAAATAAATTTAACTGTTTCTGACATTCCTCATTTACCGTCTAGGGTACGCTTTAAAATCAGGTTCAGCTCCGCTAATTCATCTCTTTCTTCATACGGTCTCTCCTTCGCTCAACATATATTCTACATCTCTTCTCTTGTACCTCAAACTTATCATTTATCCTACCTTTTTCCTGATTTCCCAAAACCCTACCAGCAATAACTGTCTTCAACAAACCCTCGTCTCCAATGATTTGTTTCAAACACCAGCTCAATTCCTTGCTACTAGTGCTCCGGTCAACTCAATCGCATTCCAAAGTACATTCCCCTTCCTGAACCGGAACAGGTTGTTACCTTCGTCTTGGACTACAACCTTGATGCGGTAGAAGGGCTTGCGCGTTTCCATGACCTACTAGAGATGGACTGCTGGGAGTAACCGCTCCTGGAGGGGTCATCCACGCCAGGTCGGTTGACGGGTAGGAGACAGACGCAAGGTAGTCCACGTGACAGCGTCACGTAAAAAACACCGTTGTGAACGGTGATGGGAAGCCCACCCAACCATCTCTTCCCTTGAATATGGATGGTCAATGTAGATAGGACCAATGATATAGGGAGGCCAATATAGACCGGACGACATTGGTAGGGCTAATGACCTAAGAATCAAGAAGTAATGTAGCAAATGAAGGAAATGATTACAACATTCCCTATTACTTTGCGCGCTTCCCATTCGCTCTAGTTCGCTGCTCGCTTCGCAACAACGACGTAGTTGCTTTCCATTTGTTTAAGACCCTCAAAACAGATCGGTAGCATCTCAATGAGCGCTGGAGTGTGCGAGAGAAGAAAGACCGTCGAGAATCGTATCCCCGATCGTTGTCCCTTTGTTGATTTTCAGTAAAGTCACCAACCACAGATAATGTAAACTTTTGAATTGGGTCGTGTTAGACAGCTCGCCCTTTAAGTATGAAATCTGAAAAAAAATGCGTAAACTAATTATAAAAAAATCGGCGGTGACCATTATATACCCGCAGAATGTCACCTGCCGGCAGGTTACTGAACGTGTCCTCTGCACATAACGTAGGTACCGTCGTTCGCGTGCGATGAAATTCGCTGTCGACTAACAGAATCTGCGCTAGCGTCAACACCTTAAATATTAAGCTATCAATGTTTTAAAATCAATGCAATTCAACATGCGAGACCTGTGACTATTCAAATTTTTATGCAATTGAACTGTGGCCCGTAAACTTGTAAGCACCGGCAGTAACTTGTACCGGTTAGGGTAGGTTTTAAAAAGCAGTTTCTGCTACGCTAATTCATCTTTTAGCATGTATTTCCTCACAAAGTTTCTCTAAAATCTCAAACTGTTTTTTTTAATCCATGGAAACAGAGATCGAAAATATAGGAGAGGCAACCGTAGGTTTGTGGCTCGAACTATCTCCAGCGAGCGGAATAAGGGCGATGGGAAACGAAGAGGGTAAGAAGGGAAGAGGGGAAGGGGAAGAGGGGTTTGGAAGAAGAGGTGGGGGAAAGGGGAGGGCGAGGGCATTAATTCTACATTTCGCCGGAAAATTTTCCAACCATTCAGATTCGACCTCCGAATCGATGCTCATTTATTTCCCCTCCCTCCCTCCTCCACTTCCCGTCGCAAGTTTTACTCTCGTTTCTCTTTTATTTTTTTATTCTCCTCCCCCAGTCATCTTCCCCATCCCAACCGAGAGAGGTCTCTCTTTAGCGGTGGGGAGAAGCCCCCCCCCCAAGTGGAAGGAGGACGACACCATTCTCGATATCGCTTATCGGAGAAAAAAAGTGAACGGAGAGGGGCAGCCGGAGTGGGGAAAAAATAGCCAACTACCCTGCAACGGCAGTTGTTTAAAACGAGATCTACTTTTTTTCTGTCCCCAAAGAATAGTGAAAAACATAATGGGGAATAGATACTGAGGTGGGGCAGTGGGAATGAAAACTCATTAAAATGGGGGAGTAAAAATATTATAGGTATCGGCATTGTACAAGTAGGTTGTAGGTTGCAGGCAAATATTTAAATACCCTTTAAGGGAAATATCCTTTAATGGATGCACTGATGAGCGTTTCAACACTGGTGGGCTCTTAATAATCGACGATTCACATTCCACGGACACGGATCTTTTCAAGCATTCGTTGTCACGAACGTAGGTGCATCGAATTTGTTCTGCGTATTGAAGTGAAAATATGACTTTTGTTACCCCACATAAAACACATAAGACCTAGATTTCGACACAGGACGTCGTCATCAGACCGATGACGTCCACGTCGAAACCTACTTGTGATATGAAGTTTATGTGGAACCGCAAATGTTATGCTTCCATTTGAATTCGTAAAATATCATACAATATAACTCAAGTATCACTCTAATATCTTCAAACATTGGTGCGGGAATGGACACAGGAAGTTACACGTTAATTATCACAGAGAGTAGAATGTTAATATACAGGCACTTTCACAACATTTGTCGGGAAAAGTTAATATTTATCGACCAAGTGCACTTAAATATTAAAAGCAGAGTATATATTAGTATTAAGTCGTACGTGAACCAAGTATGAGATCTAAAAAGGGATTCTTCTATCTTTTCAATTTATTCCACGGTGTTTTACAAATTAATATTGGTAGACTTTAATAATAAAAAAGTTATCAACGGACGGAATACCATTATCCGCGAAAATGAAATGAAGAAATTGGAATACGATGAAGTTTCATTTCGTAAAAATAATGATTGCTCATTCCACCGATTTTTTAATGTCCTACAATAGATAAGGAATAATGGAAATTTTGAAATTTTACTATCCTGGAATATGACTTAAGGAGTTTTTCCTGATTAAAATGTCAAACGGGGGTTATCTAGGGCAAGGAATTAGAATTTAACGCAAGGTATCTCACACGGTTATAAATATAATCGTAAAAATTTGTAGCAAAATCAACTTAGTAGTTTGGCAATATTTTTTATCTACCTGAAAAAATATTCAATTAACATCAGCATCGCTTATTCCCCAAGGTCAATTTTTATCGATAGATAAATGGCCCAGATATTACATGGAACAGGCCTATGGGAAAAAAGTTATCCATCGGCACGGAAATTCATGGAATTTGGCCTTATAACGTGGCAGAGGGCAGTGCTCTTGCAATAATGTTACACTTCATCATCAAAAATATTCTACCAAATTAATAGTAGGCTTATGAATAGCCGTGCCTATCGATTTTCCAGGGCGTGGTGAGTTAAGATACTTTAGCATAAGTTAAAAACTACATGCGATACGCTGATTAATTTCTCACTCAGACAAGAAGTACCTCTAACTAAGAGGGGTAAGAGATCTAGTTTGTAAATGTAAGAAATTAATGAGCGCATTGCATGTCCCTGCAGTATTTACGAAGGTAGGACCGGAACGATCTCCGGAGCCATTCCCGGCGAATATCGCTGCTCATTTGTCTTCCTCCCTTAATGGGCACGAATATGCACACCCATAGGGGGTGGGGGAACGCATAAAAGGGGAGATTATATTTCACAATGCTCCACAAATATTATTTACATCGAGAGAGATGAACAGGGGAAGAACCTGAGCCACAAAAATTTGATGGGGGCGTAGGGAATATATATATTAATCGGACGCGGACCTCGATAAAAAATGGATTGAGAACAGGGAAGAAGATATGGAGATGCCGGGAGATTTTTAAATATCCGTCGTTTTTTTTTTTTTCAAATAATGAGGGCGACGGTCATATCCCTTGGGAGTCATTTGCGTGATACAAGCGGTAAGGGGGCGCAGTAATTTAAGGAAACCAGGATCCTATACCCTGCCCCCATCCCTCAATATTCCCCCACGCGCGACCTCTGCTGCGTAATCGCCCAAATTGGAGTGCGCGATCAGCTCACCCCCTTCATCTCGATTACCCACCCGTTCTCCCCACGCGACCCTCAGGGGTCCTGAAGTACCCCGACCAGGACCCTGGGACGACCGACACACGTTCACCTCCATCAACGACCGTTGGGCTGTCCCGGCTGACGCCCCAAGCCCGCGAGTCACATACACGACAATCGACGACAACGATCTCCCACTCCGTATGGCCAACGGGACATTAGACGTTCCATGTGTTGGAGGTTTGGTATTATAGTACGTGTTCAACCAACATCGGTATGCTCCAGGACGGTTCCTGCCAAGCTCACTACTCTCTTCAAATCATCTGTACATCCGTATCCATCCATGTCACATTGTCACAAGTCAGTGCACATACTCCCAATCATCACCTCCTTTAACTCTTATCATTTTATTAACTTTGAACATCTCGGTTGTTCTATCAATTTTAGGACAGTATATGCCTAGTTTCTCACTCTCTAGAAATCGTTCGGCCATAGATAGATCATATTGCCATAAAGCAACGTACATCATCTACTATATCACCTACTCGAGCCGCTCTTATCTTCAACTTTCATGACCACCAACTAGAGCGTTCTATCAATGTCGATCAGTAAGGAATACTTCCTAACTTTCTTCTCACCTTTCCGAAATCATTCGCAAATCCATAGCCAATCTTGCCAGACATGCTAAGAAATGTTTATATTATCACTTCTCTCCACTCTTGTTACCGTCAATTTTCATCATCATCGTCATCATCTTGCGTGTTCTTAATGCATAGGTGTATTTTAGGTCCTTCCATCGCGAGCTTTTTGCCCTAAGTATTAGCATAATCGGTCAATCTGTCGACTCTCTAGCAACCATTGACTAACTATTTTCACTTTTCTGGACTTTTTCATCAAATTTAACCAGCATCACAAGAGGTCTTATGATCTTGGTGATTTCCACTGTAGCTCCTCCTCTGTCCACCACCCTCACCCAATCACCAGAAAAACCAAAGCCTATCCTGTTACAAATCACCACACATGTTGTATGTAATAACCTCTTTGAACTCTACCATCCAGTAATTAATAGGCTTGTGTTTTAAGTGTTCCAACAACTAAGATTTTTACCGGACCGTCCAACTTAAGAATTAAATTCTAAGGTGAACACATTATCAAATATCTCTTCAACCCTTCATCTATCCTCTCTCAAGTCGTCCAATATTTCAAAACAATCTCTTATCCAACATTCTCCGGTGCATCGCAGGCTTCAATACCCCATCCATTGCCTTTAAATGCCTCATCCAGCAATTTTTTGCCTTCTACTAGTTTCCTCTACCATTTTAATTTTACTACCCAAGATTTTTACTCACTTATATTTAAACCTACCTTAACCGGTAGATTAATAAATAATAATAGTCATCGCATTCAGAACCCCTTCCTCCATCTTCTCCACCAAGATTACTACATTCTTCTCAACACCCACAATTCCTCAGATTTAGGCTAACCCTCTTTGCGAAGACCTAAAATGCAGTAACATATCGAAGACAGCTGATATTTGAGCAATCCGCGGAGAGGTGATCTTTTTATCTCTTGCCATGGAGAACCCGTCCAAGATAAATAGATATAATCAGCACAAAAAACCTTATTCACGATTCCCACATAAAGAGATTATTTCCCTGTATCAAAATTGAAATTCACGAAAGGAAATATCTGAAGCCGTACTCAATTTCTCGGTCTAGCTATACGCAAAGCCTCAATTTCAATACACAACCCTAAGAATAAATCCATAGACCATACTCAGCGAAACTATATCACCAAATGCACACTATTGATATTGCAATGCAAATATCTGTGACTCGCGAAAACTCTTATCTGGTTTATTACTTTCTTTTACGAGTATAAACAGCTTTACATCGCTTGGGCGTTATGCTCACAGAGCGCTCATGACAATTTGCTTCAGATGAATGGCTCGACAGCGGTCGAAAATTTTACGAGTTGAACACCGGAGGTAAAACATCGACGAAATTGGTAGTATATACGGCGCAAGCGGTGAATTTAGCACTCGATATTTGTTTTATAAATAGAGTACTATTTCCAAAAAAATTTCGAAGCATAAAATATGCCATGAGACTGAACTAGGGACGAGATTCAGAAATGCTTAGGAGACAGAATTTGTGAATGAAAAGACAAGAAATGAGTTTTTGAGCAGATGAAATGTGCCAGTCTCAGAACAGAAAATTATGTCGGCATAAACCAAATTAAGAAAGCAATGCCATACGGTGGACTATCTCTACCACTTTAATTTTCATCATATTTCATTTTATTCTTCAAATCCGAACTTTGAGTAGGAAAAATATCGAAATTCTTGGAAACCATCATCCGGAACCCGGACAACGTTATAAAGATTATTACATATTTTTATTCTTCGAGCAAAACGAATAACAGACACAATAAACGCCAAACCAGTTTTTCATTTCTTTTAATATGAATTGAACGGATTCAGAAAGCTAATCCTCCGACGGCCAAATTCAAAAATATTACATCACAAAAAATAGAAGCTAAACGAAAAACGCCATCATCTCTCCGTGAGCCGGCGCGATTAATTCCGCTTTAACCCGGCAAAAGGATGGAGGGCGCCACGACGCATTTAAATTTTCTTTTAATCGCGGTGTCTGCTCTTCGGGAGTCATTATTCACTCGCCTGCGTACTTACGCGGGAATATAATTCGACATAAATAAACAAAAAAAACATGAAAGAAATGGCGTGAGCGCATATATATGTGGGTATACTAAATGAATAATAATTGATTAACATTAAAATATAAAAATAAAATAAATACAATAAATATGCTTCCATTCATCTATCATTCTCTCTTCAAGCCTCATTAATCGTAAATGTAGAGCGAAGCGCCAATGATTTTCTTTTAACGCTCTCGTCTCCTCATTTATTCGTATGCAGCATACAACAAGAAACATTAAGAAAAGAGTGAATAGGGCAAGGCAACTAAACTACAACTGAGCAATTATTTCCAGAGACTATAAAGAGTAACATTAACGCTGAAACCGAAATGCATATAAAGAAAAATGGATATTTGTCAGACACTAAATACGATTTAAAAATGTTTGAAAAAAGGAGAATCATAAGTGGAATACCAGATTCATAATAAAAGGTAGAATGGATAAAGGGTAGCATAATATTTTCGCGTATGAAAAAAATCTACAGGGAATGATGGATCTATAAATTCCTTCCTATAGCACACAAACCACTTATCAGCAGGTGAACTACAAGTCCTTCGTATCTTCCGCCAACTTTGACGCCAAAATTAATTTTCTATTCTCTTCTTCTCCTCGGCTGCTACAATTCCAAACCCTATCATTCCCTTCAACATTTTTCTGACTCAATACGCCCTTTTAGCTTTGATGCCTCCTCTGACTTTCATCCACCTATGTCCCGCTTTTTCCTAATTACAGTTGACATTTGCTCATTTCACCTTTTCTTCACTCAGTTTGTTTATCCTTTTTTCTCCATATAAATATCTCAAAGTCTACCATCAACGCACTTTTTCTTCGCTCAGAGACCACGCTCTACAAAAAATCAACGCAATTGTCCAAATAGAATTTTTGATCGTTCCTCTCTTTACCTTTCCATGAGGATTCCCTGCGATCCATTCCTTCCCACCTTAAGATCTCACTTCTGTCAGCTTCCGACCTATAGCTTAGTAAAACTAGCCATATAAATATCCGAAAAGAAAAATAAATTCCAGCGATATCAAGATTTGGGAAATCCTAGTTAAGGTAATGATAAACCATTTTTCAATAATCCACACTTCCAAAAACGCCGGAAAATCGTTTCATAAACAATTGAACATTTTTTTCAGTTTTTTTCAAATATCTCCCTTATTTTTGCACTAAGCGTTATTTAACTAATTAACCTTTTTTGGTAGCTTGAAATATTTAAAACAAATTTTATAAGAAAAATATTTTTGTACGAGCAAAAGTAAATGCTCCATAGTAATTTACGTATAAAGGTGATTTTTGCTATACTTAATGGTGCATATTTACCCCTATATATTAATCGTTTCGCTATTTTAAACATATGAATTCTATGAATTTTGATCAGCTGAAATGGATTAAAATGATTTCAAATCTCGAAAATTTACTTAAATTGTTTAGTTAACGATTTTTTAAACATATTTTTATAACATTGTTAAAAATTAATATTTCAATACGTAACCAAATTTATAATAAAATATAGATCAAAACAATAAAATTGTCTATCAACATATTATGGCCAAAAAGTTAATAGTTTATAAGTTATTTATATTTGAAGTTTAAAGAAATGTTTGAAAGCACTGAATAATGTGATGTACCACTTCTAGAGTAAGTATTGCTGTTACCGAGGTTGGGTAATTTCATTTACTTCTAAAATTTAAATATAATTAATCTAAATAACATTATTATAAGTAAATAATAACTTGAAAAAATTGTTAAAACAAATATTTTGAACAATTTTTGAAAAAATTAATTGAAGAAGGCCCATATTATAGGAAAAGTGTGTTGAGGTAGGAGAAAACTAAGTCCAAATTTACCACAACACTATTATTAAGTTTGTTATTTAGACAAAAATATTTTTACTTTATAAATAAGAGCTTTATAAATTCTGGAAAGCATAAAAAATAGAAGACATTGATTTTTTTCAGGAAAAAACGTTGCATATTTTCTATATTTTTCTAAAACCAAAAGATTTTTTCTAATAATTTAAAAATAATTGACATGAGAATTTCTCCTTCTATAACTAAACAGCGATTTTTATTATAGTTTCTTTACTGATATCTCATTGACATGTGCACTTTAAGAATCAGTACACATATTTTTGTACGAATAGGTCAGAATTATGTCTTTAATAATGAGTGGTATAAGCTTAAAAATAAAAAAATAATAATTTATAATTATTCATTTATTTTTATTAATTTTTATAAATTAATAAATAATTAATATTAATATTTGTTGAAAGATCTATACTCACTGAATCAATAAACTATTTTTTACAATTTTTTACAATAATTAATTAAAAATAATTTTGGAAAAATTTATAAAAGTTATTTTCTTAGACTGCACTCTGATACATGAAAGTGGCATGCAAATAAAAATTTTTTATAACATTTATACGCCTTTTAATTTTGGGAAATTCTTGTGTTATGCAGATTACGTATAATTTCCTTTTAGTTATTGTTGATTACGATGAGAGAAACATTAATATTCATGAATATTACAATACTATCCGAAAGTGCATAAATTGAGCTTTTAAATGATACCAAATACATATATCTTTATCTTTACATAAATTGTAATATTACTTATTGAAATTAACGTTCATTTCAGTGCCTTCGATTTTCCAAAAAAAGTACATTTTCAAATTTCAAAATCTTGAAAACTAAATTTTTTTTATCAATTTTTCTTACTCCATGTACTGATCAAGTAAAGTATCCACATGAAGAATTTATGTAGTAAAGAGTATCATAAAATTTATTAGTAAGTGAAAAAGCACTTTATTTTGAAAAACAGCCTGAAAATATTTAATGTTTTGTACAATTTGCAAATTTAGAAAATGTAAACAAATTTTATAACAATCTTATGCGGAAATATTTACTTTTTCAATTAGCATTTTGTTTGCTTCAAATATTTCAATTTAAATAAAAGTTATCTTTATTTATAAAACCGCGCGCGACTTGCTATAGAGTAGCCATACCACCACCACTGTAAAATATTACTTTATAAACGATTTATCCCAGCGTTCTTATTTTTACTCCTACAAAAATATATTTTTAATGAAATTTGTTTGAAATTTTCCAAGCAACAAAAAAGGTAAATCTGTTAAATAACGCTTTTTGCAAAAATAAGGGAGATATTTGCAAAGAACTGAAAAGAAAATTTTCAATTGCTTATAAACAAATTTTATGGATTTTTTGGAACTGTGGATTATTGAAAAATGTTTTATCATAACCTAAACTAGGATTTCCTAAATGTTAAAATATCGCTGGAATTTAAAACTAATGATATCAGGCCTGACCTCGTGGAAATTATGGATATCCATGATGAGAAAACCACCTTCGTTATTTCCACAAAACTTATTATGCCGGCACGACGCGCGTTTCACCACACTGTGGCATGCTCATGGCTCACTTGAGTATGCCACAGTGTGGTGAAAGGCGCGTCGTGCCAGCCCAATAGTTTTCTGGAAATAAGGAAGGTAGTTTTCCCATCATGGATAAATACCTTTTGTTCAAAGCTTTACTCAGGTTCGCCATCTCTTTAACATCCTCTACTAGATGTATTTTTTATTCTCCCAAATTAATCTTTTAATTTTTTTTCTCGACTACCTCGTCAGTAGCCGCTGAAATGAATTAATAAATAAACTACATAACTGTTAAGATTTTTATTGAACACAGGAGGGATTTTGCCCCCTAACCACCACCCGAACTAAATCTCGATTTCACGATCTCGAATATTTAAAGCGAGGATTCAAAAGGATGTCAGCGATAAGTCGGCAAAGAGTGTCCACCTATCGGCCCAACGACACGACGTCACAACTCCTTTTCCCCAGGAGCGTCCCATTAATCAAAAAATAATCAACAAGCTTAGCCCTTACGAAAATCACAGACGGGCCTTCGGAAACCTCCCGCGACACTGTTTCTTCTAAATTGAACATCCAAGGGTTCCCGCATTAAGGTAAGCTGAAAGATTCCATTGTTGGGTATGACTCTCCCAATTTGTGAACACTGTCATCTTCTTTTTCCTGGGATTATGATTCCACAAACAATGAAGGGGAAAATTTCTTTTATTAGCTTCAGATTTTTATCGGACGAGTAATATCACTAAGTAATATGATTACTTAATGACAATATCAGAGGAATACGGAACTTAAAATTAAACAAATTAACTGAATAAGACTCACGCGGCGCTAAATATGGAGCTACTAGAAATCTGCATGTGATAAATATACGCACCATCAAGAAACGGTTGATTGTTCGTACAAAACAAACTTCAACCGGTAGAACACAAGTACAAATAACATTAATGTCCGCCACACATGCTGTTAACCAGTGCCAAAGCTGACACATGCGAATGTTTTTATGCGAATTGGAAATATAAGAAGACAAACGAAAAAATCTTCGGCATGGTGGGTGAGGAGATAAAACTTCTAGAAGAGATTAAGAATGAAGCGGGGAATGTGTTCTGAACGGGTGATGAGAAACGAAGGGATGCTAAAGGTCTAGGTGGGAGAGAGAACTTGGGTGGAGAAAGACAACAGGCTTAATGGATGAGATTGAAAGAGGCTGGATGTACGCCGAAATGAAAAAGTATATCTCGCTCTAAAATAAGTGCCTACGCCGGTAGGAGATTTCATTTATTTTCATCCACATAAACCTATTTCAACCAATACATCACCTTTATTAATAAGTAACCAAATTGTTAAGAACAGGTGCACGCTGTATATTACAAAACAAATTCAATATATTACGGGGGAAAAGCAACATGGAAGGCAGAATTGGACACAGCTCCCCGTCACAAGTGAGACAAACTAGAAAGGATTTATATTAATCCGTCCGTTTGATAGCCAAGGATGAGGTGTTTCCTATTCCTAGAAGACGAGGTTGACGACTTATGCCGCTGATATCTCTCCAAACTAAGTTACTCCTCCACATACGAGGCGTGTTTTTTAAAGCAAGTACCCATTTGAAATTCGGCCGCTGAAGTGCTGCGGTCGGCATTTTGCGCATGCGTTCTGTGTACCTACATCTGTTAGGAAGCCACAGACGCTATTACGGAATTATATTCGACGGTGTTTACGTTTGATTGTGAGTATTTAAAATGCCTCCGCCGATTGAAATTCCGCCGAATGTGAAAAAAGCGCTGTGATTCGTCTTAGAGCTAAAGGCGTGAAAGCGGCTGAATTTCATCGTCAGATCAGTGAATTCTATCAGAAAACATTATTAGCGATGGAATGGTACGGAAATGCGGATGGAATTTAGTGCAGTAGGTTGACGATAAAGTGAAAGAAAACAAACGCTTTACTTTCGTCGTTATGAGTTTCCTCGAGTGTCAAGAAGTGATCTCTATGAAATTGTGACCAAACGTTTAAATTATCGAAAGTTGTGCTCACGCTGGGTACCGAAAATGTTGAATGAGGATCACAAAAGCAAACGTTAAGCCTGTGCCTTGAGTTTCCTTGAGCGGTGCAGTAGGGAAGGTGAAGGTTGTTTAAGCCAAATTGCTACAGGCGACAAAAAATGGGTGGCATAAGTTACGCCCATCTAGCGCCCACTGACCACCACCTGTTTTTGCATTTGAAGATGCAATGATGGGTGGTCAGTGTCACGACCACGATGATGATGAGGTCAAAACGACCGTGTTGCAGTGGTTGTCAAATCAGGCGGCAGACTTCTATGAGGATAGGATTAAAAAGCTGGTTCTACGATACGATAAGTGCCTTAATATTAGTCTAAATTATGTAGAAAAGATGAATAAGGTACAGGCTTTCATGTAAATATAAAGTTGTTAAGAAAAGTATACTTGTTTTTTTTTTCAAAACGGTACTTACTTTAAAAAATTCACCTCGTACCTTCTCTTTCGTAAAAAAGACTGCTAAGATAGATAAGTGTTGAATAATTACAAATAAAAGAGGAAGGAGTGTGGCCGGAAAATTTTGTGAAGGCCGAACTTCTTCTCTTACCGAAGAAGAGTAGGCAGAAGTATAAATAAAATAGTACAATAATTTTATAAACCGCACGCGTATTAAGTAAATCTTGTTGTTTTCATCTGAAATCAAATGGAAGCAGTCATCGATTCACCATCTGTTTCTCTGAAGTAATTTTTGAAAATAATTAATATATAAAGAGGCTAAGCTGAAAAAAGCCAAATCACTGTGTGAAACAATATGCCATAAAAATGTTGTAGCAACCAGCATATAGATAAGCAAATCGAAATATTAACAAAGCGAATAATCGATATGCGCATGAAGTATAAACATTGGAAGCTTTCAACACTTAACGGCCAAACTTCAACGCGAGGGATTGGCTATGGTGATAAAATGGCAGAGACGGATTCGACTTACAACCCTCACCACTTCCCTATTCACAATCACATCTCCCCCGCTTTTAAATATGCACGCTAATGGAACACCTGCAAAGCTCTTTTGGAAAGAGCAGTATGAAAGTGTGATATTTTTTTCCATAAAGTGTCACTAAGGAAAAAAGGGCCGACCGGGCGGCAATCGTGGTCCAGCCCAGCATCCAAAATCTGCGATGCGACTGCCACGCAGAGCGAAACGAGTAACTAAAGAGAGAGGAAGGCTCCCCTCGCAAAAAAATGAAGAATTATTTAAAAAATGGCCAACTTTTTTTTATTCCCGGCGAACAAATAAACACAGGCGGACGAAACATGACAAAGTGATCGAGCAAAAGTTAACGGCGGCGCGCTGTTGAGGCTTCTTACCAAGTCTCCCGAAAACACGTGGACGGCTCGCAATGAAAAAACATCGAATAATTCACTTTTATCACGAGGCTAATGGTGAAATTTCTGCCTTTTTTTCCACATCCCGAGTGAAGCTAGAGGGCAGGGAAAATATGAATTGCAATTTATGAGAAGGCGAAATGGCGACAGGATCGCGGGTTGTGAGAGAGAGAATTCGCAACAATTTAGCTTCGCGTACTGGCGGACTGGCGAAGGAGAAAATTCACGTGGCGTGAATCCATCCCAGCCATCTAATGTACGGTCGAAAACAACGTCACCAAGGGTCTGACGGAATTGCGATATCTCGTATGGATTACTACTAGAGCGAATTGTTTCAGGCGCAAATGGAAAATAAGTATGCGTGTAAAAGATAAAGATCGCATGTTTTTGCCATAAATCTATTATTTTTGGTGAAAAATGCTTTAATTATTCCTTTTGTTGCAAGACGTTTATCAGCGTACTTTTAAAATACGCCTGGGACCACACGAGACATCGCCATCGCAACCGCAAATAAACAAATAAGATGGCCAAGAAATTACACTGCGAAAACGCCAAGAGAAGGACTGGACGGCATTATTGCGCTGCACCTGGTTCCACAATTTTTCAGGATGTATAATTGATTATACAATTACCTTTTTAAGTTTCCCCTGAGAAATAAATAGGTAATTTCCTACTTAAATATTCCAGATATTCAATTAAAGAGTATACCTGTCGCTCTGAGACTGTGATTGCGAGCAATGCGCAATGCCATTGGAGCAATGCGAGTGTCAGACCCTTGGTCGTCACTTTCTGTGGGAGGATGAGAAGCTTGGTTTGTTGTTTCACCATCTTACTTTTATCTTCATTCTGGCTTAGACTGCGTCAAATTTCAACCAAACGAGAAAAAAATATTCAAGAAATAAAAGACTACATTCCAGAAATTGTCAACAAAAATGAGACAGATGTCTCCACTAATCATTCAACATAACAATCAATTCATATTGATCATTCATTTGGCGTTTTATCTATTTTAGGCAGATTTTTGGGCATCTCCCTCATGAATCCTACTCCAGTACATGGTCATCTCTAAATCTTCGGTAAACTCTAAAAGGTTCGTGATAGGTTTGCGGGATTTCTACCGCGTGTGTCCACTGTGTAGACAACAGTTTCGCCCAACATACAGTGGGCTTCTTCGGACCTGAAGAAGCCCACTGCATGTTGGGCGAAACTGTTGTCTACAGAATGGACACACGCGGTAGAAATCCCGCAAACCTATGACAAGTTGATCACCGCGAAAGCCTGAACAAGGAACTCTAAAAAGTTCATTCATTGTCAGAAATAACATATTCATAATCCATGTATGTGTTGATGAAATACTTAATCTGCATCGTAAAACATTTAAAGGCAACTCACAAAAACATATACGACAACACCCTATAACGGTTAACAGTGACTTACAAGAAGGTATGATCTGAAGCTATTGCAGACAATAAGCATCCACAACTTTGGACTATGTTTAAGACACATTTTTTAACTCTGACCAATTTGGTCAAGAAAATATTTTCATGACAGACTTTCTTGGTGCATGCAATAACTTTGCATGGCAGAGGTTAACTTGAGCTGGGTAGGGTAGACCGTTGCACCTCCAACCATCGTGGAGAATTTACCAACTTCTTTCCTATTTTAAGCCGTTTTCCTACGAGTTTCCACCCGTCAAGAATTATTAACAATTTGACGCAACCGAAATTGGAACCACCCAAATTTTCCCCAGCCGAGCACTGCCCAAGAAATGAAAAAAAGGATGCTCCGCCTAAGAAATAAATTAAATTGCATCAATTTACATTAAAATTCTATTACTCGTATATTATCAAAACATATTTGGCGAGGAAGATAATAACACCTCGTGGAATGTACTACACATGGCAAAGACAATGAGTAACTGGAACATGACAAAGCTTTCAGTGTTTTTTTTTGTCTTTTCGATTAGACTTTTCCCAATTTTATGACGTAGATTCATTGTATCTCAATGACTGTTGTTTGACATTTAAACGCCTCCAATTACTTGTTCATGGAAAATGTTAAGGAAAATGTTATCGAAAAAAGTGGATTTGAATTCACTGCCTGAATACATTCCGAAGTCCTTGGATATGTAGATTTAAGGAGGTTCCGCCGCGACTGTGTGAGTCAAAACAAATACTAAATTCCACATTTTTGATATTTTGTCCAAAAAAATCCTGCTTTCACTGATGCAATGTGTTACCTATAGAAACCCAAAAGTAAGGTACAACATATGCAGATTATTCCACGAATGTATATTAAATTAGCACTATTTTCCAGCCATAGGAGCCGACTGCAGCGCCATTTCCTACGAATTACCGCATTTTGACTTCAATTACGGCATTAATTCTTCAATAACTAAAACAATAAGGTAATAAGATGCCTGTATTTTATTTTAATTCAATTACTCTGGATCATTTCCTTCTTAGAGAGTTTTTCACGAAAATGGCATTTGTATTTCATGGAAAAGTACAATTTTTCCTCGTGTTTCTCTCATTCCCCCATTGGACACCATGTAATTTCAAGTTCAATTATAGAATAAAATAGCGTGGAAAGATGTTATTTTGTTGTTCATATCAGATAGAGGACAACTTTTTCTACAAGTAGACAGAATATGAATAAAATGACATTTAAGTCATTTTACGGTGGAATCACCTTAAAAGGCTATTTTTAAGTACCATTCAAAACGTTTATTTAATTCAACAAATACGGAGTAAACAATATTTTTCAAGGTATTTTTCAAACTAAAATCGTGCACGCGCATAGAGTGAAGTTCTCTCCTTCCCATGAACAACCAAAGATTTTCACTTAAAATTGACATTGGGGCCTTGCATTGGCATAAGTACTGCACGAAACAACCTTGATTCGAATTCATTCGACGAAAACTCCAACTGAGTAGGTTGATTTATAGTTAAAAATGTTTAAAATTATTACTCAGAAATGCAATTGATTATTGATGATCAGAGCAATGCGTTGAATTGCATAGGCCTATCTGCATAGCTATGGAAGGCCAGAAACAAATGTTGGGAGAAAAATTACAATTCACCAGATTACTAGTTAGAAGAGACAAAAGATTCCACTTTGTCAAAAGTCAAGTATTTCCCAGTCAAGAGAACGCCAGTTACGACTCGACCGACTTTGCAAACCGAAATAAATGAGGGTAAAAATTACCAACGTTTTTTGCAATGATATGAAGCTGGTAATGCCAACGGAGTATGAAGTCTATGCTGCGGTTGCCGAGTAAATAAAAATTTCTATTGCTGTGTTTCGAAGAACAAAAATTGACAATTTTGGAGCCAACAACTCATATTTTAGGGAAAAACAAAGAATATTTACAAATTTAGAGCTTAATTGTTTCAGCAATCCGATTATAAAAGTTTCAATCCTTCAACAAGAGAGCAAATAATTTAAAATGAGCAAAAAAAAGCCAATGCTTTTCTCATGGAAGTGAAAATTTGTTCAAGAAGGCCCACATGGGTGCCCCTGGAGCCTTTCTTATGTAGCCTTTAATCCTTTTACGTCCTATGAAACACATTTGCCAAATTTCGTCCGAATCCGTCAAGGGTTTGTAAGTAAATTACGTTCAAACAAATGGAATTTCAATTTTATGGATATTATATAAGTTGAAGTATACCTTCATATTTTTATTTCACCGGTGATGATTGCTGACGATGATAAAATTTTGTTTAATTTTTGCTTGCTTTGATGTCACCGTCACAAATACATTTACATAATATTATTCAAGTCATCATAAATACTGGAGTGCATGAGTTACCCACTTAGTCAGCCCCGAAGGGGAGGACTTTCATCACGAAGTCGGAGTGAAGCGATTAGCGAGACTGTTTAAGTGCACAGGACGATATTGCATTCGGAGCATTCATTGAATTTCGCTCAAATTGAAGTTTCATTCAATCACGTTATGCGAGCTTTGCAATCTAGCCGTGGCAGCGGTAGAGAGGGGGGATCGTGATAGGAGGTGGGAGGGGAGGGGAAGCGGTCTGAAAGCAGATTAGTTTTGGTGACTGATGAAAACTCTTTTGTCCCGCTCTTTCAAAAAGACTTTGAGGGGATATAGGGCGATATTTAATTTTCCACGTGCATTCGTGGTGGTTCGAAACAATTCACCTCGACAATTGATGGTGATATGTTCCATTTCCATCGGAATAAATCGTCCATTTCCAATTCGTCAACGGTACAATAAGGGTTTTGGTGTCCTTTGAATGATCCCACGCGATGCGTCTTATAAAAAAAACTAGATTTTGACCAATTTTTTGCAGTTCGGTGGCTCGAATATATCGATTTCTTGGGAGCTTGGATTATGTTTACTGGTGCGTTAACATCAATTATCATATGTCACCTTTAGTTTATCCCAATCCTACTATTTTTTGATGAATTATTTCACGCTCTCAAATTTTAAAGACAATTTGGATTATTATTATTTGAGAGGTAATTGGTCGTGGATGGCTTTGGTGGGTTATTTCTTCACACTAATTGCCCTTTTTTATATCCGTATATACAGTCGACCGACCATACGTCGTACCTATCTGACCTTTATGACATCCAAAAAGCCTTACGCAATCTTTTGCCTTGACCTTGGAGGTCAAACTCCATCATTAAGCGGCCATCTAACTCTCCAGAGCAGTCAAAAAGTTTATTGAGAAAAATTCAAGACTATGGTAATTCAGAGGAGATAATTACGTAAGTCACTTTTGCACTTGTAATGCGTAGTTCTCGGGACGAAGATATGAGAAGGAACTGCACTTTTGAAAAAAAAAAGTAAGACAAGAGAACATCCCATAAGAAGAAGTCTCAAGACCCCGTCTTATCAGGTTAGCATTAAAGCAGACTTGTCGCACACAAACTTCTCCTGGGCAAAAGTCACGAGAGACATTCCCAGAATCCAAAGCAACCGTGCTAATCTCGAGAAATTTGCGAGATTAAAGCGTTCAAGCCTCCAAGTTGTGATATGAGCATGCTCCTTAAGAACCAGTTAATCACGTACCGTCCCGACCTGTTAAGCCCCTTCATGCCGAGTAAGTCTTCCTAAAGCCGGCCTTACTCGGTCCCCTTAATTTGCGCAGAGGATGGTAATGGCCTCGAAAGCAAGTGGAAGGAATTTGCCACATCATGCGGCAGCAAAAGTATTAATTAGGAGGATTAATAATTAAAATTGCTCACAGCTAATACAGGGTAACGGCTGAGAGCACTTCAGATGGAATTATGCTTTTAAAAAAGGGAGTCCCATAATAGCCATCGAACTGAGGTTAAGGTTATTCGCTTGGCGTCAATAATAGGACCATGACTACGAAACGTTTGGAATGCTATGGGGATTGAAGTACTGATAAACAAAGATGAATATGTGTAGAACATATGACAGAAGAATGAGGGCTTTGAACTTTGCGAATACGACATGGCGAAATGTGTATTTGTGGCAGAGAAAATTGAAAAATACTTGAAAAATAAACAGTGGTTTTATTTAAAGTCTCCGAAAAGTGACTTTGACGTCATTATTGAAAGTTAAAAAAAAGCCGCATTACTATACCAACCTAAGATCATAATTAATAATAGCTGTAAGTAAAGTAAATAGTGACTTCATTCATATTTCAAATGGCTTCTCTGGATCTTTCTCTATTACTAATGAAGCAAAACGACAAAACTTATAAAAAGTATACGTATTTCACGCATTACAATGCAAGTGATATTTAAAGTGGATACTGTTTCGGTTCCCTGGATTTCACACGGTCTACTTTTTCACGACACCAAATAAACTAATAGCAACACATCTGGTAGTTTGATTACAACATAATCAGAACCAGCAAAACCTCAGCATATACAGTGATTAACACTGTAAAAAAAGGATGGTTGTTCCCTTTTGAGATAGCCATATCAAGCACCCAGACAACTCTATGTCGACGCCAGTCCGGCAAAAGCAAAAGAAAGTAGTAGCACGAAATGACCTCAACCGCTTTTGGGCCAAATCGATGCCCTATGAGCAGTCTATCCCGTGCAAAATGAGCTATTAGGTCTATTATTATCCACTATTTAGGTAAATTTTGATTCTTTTCCAGTCAAAGTCAATTCATTGAAACTTTCATTAATTTTAAGTCTCCGTAATTGTCACAATGTTTCGATCCCTAAAGCACAGGGATTGCATACAACTGGAATGTGGGCATGACTGAATAGCAAAGTTATTCGAGACCTTGAAGAAAAAAAAAGATTCAAGACTGACGTCATTCCACGATTCCTTTGGACGCATGTAAAAATCAAAAGTAATTATTATTTCCCACTTCATTTAGTCCTTGAACCACTACACCATGGGAACGAGGTTAGAATAATACTAAATTTATTCCTCACCATTTATCATACAGATATATTACACATTCTTGGAGAAAGGGACACTTTGGGAGCAAATATATTCTACATTTATCCTCTGCAAACTTCTTCAGCGAGTTTTTACACCTCAACAAGTCCTCCAGACACTTTTGTACACTTTTTTATTTCATTAATCGGCTCCTCTTCTTTTCCTACCTTTCCTGTCTCATACGCCCTCATTTTTTTCCTGTAGACTCATATTGTCCATCTTTATCCACATTCATATCTCAAAGCCAACAGACCACACTCATCTTCTTTCGGAAACTATTACATTTCTTAACTACACCACGCTAGGCTCCACGACTTTGTTTTTACTACAATACTCTTAATATAGGCATGGGGTTGAAGGTGAATAGAGAAATTGCGAAACAGGACGGAAAGATGGACGAAGACGAAATGCGAACTGAAGTAAACGGGAGGAAGTGCTTGGTGTGGTAGGTGAGGATAGAAAGCTTCCAGAGGATATTAGAAAGAGGCTGAGAAGGTGGTTGGAAGAGGTAATGAGGGGTGAATGGATGCTGAAGGCCGTGACAGAAGGGAGGATGTGGGGTATGCGGTGATGAAGAGAAATAGGGCATACGCCGAGCTGAAGAATAAAATCGTTTTATGAGACCAGGGCTTGCGGCTGTAAAAATTGGCTGAGGTATTCCTTTTTCTATTTAAACTTATCTTAACCTGTAGATCAATTCTGCTGTATAATAACATTAATTGTGATTGAATACCTATACTAGCCATAAGTCCGTCACAAAGGTGAACGTACATCACCAAGAACCCAGCCGGCTGCATAATCGTTTCGTGGTTCCACGGTCACCACCAGTAGACATCGAGACCTCTACACCAGGGAACGAGAGAAAAGCACCAATGCGTGAGTGAGCGGCACGCCCAAAAGGATTCCGAAGCGTGACTAAGACGCAGGAGGGCAGATCTTATATGCGTGAGAAAGCACTTTTAGAGGAGCTTGTTCTTTATTTGGAATCAATTAGTTACGATCGGTAAGAAGAGAGAGGAATTAGAGGAGGAGGTAAGGGCATTTTTGCCGGTTGCGGATTCAAAATATATCCATTAAGTTACAACTAAGAGAAGTGACCTAAATTCGAAGCGGGGGTATTATGAGAAATTAAAATGCGAATAAAAACTGCCATAATTGCGCCATTCAAAGCACTATAGTAAGTTATAAAATCAGAGAGAAACATAAGGAACGAAGATTAGGTATATTATACATAATGTAACGAGATTTTGTGAGATAAAGGAAGCGAGGTTACCCTTTAAAATAGGAGGGCACGCACTGTGCCAGGTACAGCTATTATCTACCAAGTAGGATCATGAAGGAAAACTGGTATTATATCAGGGATATTAGTAGGAGATCAGCAAAAACGCAGGACGTCAGCGAAAGATGCGTACACTTAGGGAAGAGCCTTGATTGCAGGGTCAAGGGTGAGAAAATAGTTTTTATAATTTGACCGCATTTTGACAAATGTATGGGGTCTGCGTTTACTGGGTAAGCAGTAGGCAAGTTAATGATTAAGGCGAAAAAACAACTAGAATAATGGCAGTAAAACCTTTAAAGTAATAAAAGTCTACACTTACTGAACCGGGGAATTCATAGGCAGAACAAAATATTTACCTGCAAAAGAATGAAACTGTGCATTAGTTGAGAGAAATATTAAAATAATTCTTAAACTAACATCAATGAAGTTTAGTGGGTTAAAAAATAAAGTAGAATAGTTCAGCAGTCAATTCCTTCCTCGTTTACAGACATAATTTATAGAAAGGTATTATTTACTCAAAAAAGAAGTCTTTAGCATATGTGCGATCAAATACGAGATGAATAAAACAACAATGGGCAGCAGCCCACAAATCATTACTTAATCGGTTGAATACCAATTTTAATTCAAGATACCATATTACAGTCTCAAAAATGTAAAAAAATATTAATAGAATCTACTTTAGAGAAACTACATCGCAATTTAGAAACGTGAATGACGCTGTACTGTGGCTTACTAAAGGGATTGCGACGAGCCACTTTCCGCAATGGAATCCGGTCCGGATGTTCAGTTGTTTCATGGAAATTAAAAATAAAATGCTCTTAAAACCTAAAGCTGCATATGATAATTAAGTTCACAACTCTTAAAAACTCTCTGGCTCCAGCGAGCCAAGGATGAACCCAACATCCCGTGAGCCGGGCTCATAAAAGTTAAATCCACTTGCGTTTAAACAAACTGGAAAGATACATGTAGGTAAATAGTATAATCAATTCCAAGGCCAACAGAACAATGATATGGAACCAAAATGGCTTTTACTCCAATTGTTTTAATAAAACGCAAAAGAAATAAACTAGGGTACGCAAATTTAAGCAACAGGAATCTCGGTTAATCAAATTATTTGCTAAGCACATTTCAAACTCCGAAATTACACAAAATTGAGGAAAAAGAAATTAAACCAATTAGTTGAAATTCAAGAGTCATTCCAAGATACGGTGGCACACTTATGCATGCATGCTTGCATATAAAATACGAGGGGAATTTTCATCCGTATTTTTATCTCCGAAAAGGTAGGATGAAACCACCATTATAAGGCTGACCCCGTTTTCACGGGGACAATAGAGATCTCAGCTAACAATGCCATGTGAACACTAAAGGATACGTAATGAAGTTACATTCCCGCTGCAACAAAGTCCAACAGGTGAGAATAATGCCTGAAGCGGTATCACTTCCAGAATAAAAGGAGAGATGAAATCCTTTTTGAGATGTTTACAAAACTAAGTAAGCAAATATTCTGGATGATCTCCCTGAACAAAGAGACTAATTTCTTCAAGATAATTTCACCCGCGTCGAGCTTCCATCCCGACTGCAATTTTTTGAACGAGTATGAATTTCATTCATGTCATTATAACGTAAATTTTAACTTAAAACATCAAATACAGACATTTTTTTAAGCTCCAAATAGGCCGTGAGCTGCGCTACAAGCAAAACATTTTCACAGCATTTCAAAACACACTTTAGAGTGTAATATAGTTTATTTTTAGGTTTCAGGAAGGGGAGGGCCAGAGACGCGATTGCGGTAATGGAGAAACTTATAGATAGAAACATACAGTATAATCAGGATGTCTTCGCTTGCTTTGTGGATTTCGAAAAGGCGTTTGACAGAGTAAACTGGGAGAAACTAATGCAGATACTGGGGAAAATAGGAATAGATTGGCGCGATAGGAGACTCATCCGAAACTTATATATGGGGCAGAGGGCTCAGGTAAGGGTAGCGGACGGTGAATCAGGGTGGGCAGTTATAGGTCGCGGGGTGCGGCAAGGGTGCCCGTTGTCGCCTTTACTTTTTACCATCTATGCTGAGGAAATGGTAAGAGAGGCATGGGATGAGCTAGACGTGGGAATGAAAGAAGGAGGCCAGTGGATAAAGTCGGTTAGATTCGCAGACGACCAGGCGTTGGTCAGTCGGTCATCGAAAGGATTGCAAACATTAGTAGATGCATTGGTAAAAAAGTGCGAGAAATACGGGATAAAGGTTAATCATAAGAAAACAAAATTAATGCGATTCTCTAGGGCAAAGAAAGCGAGGCTGGTCATAAGAGTAGGAAGTCACAAACTCGAAAAAAGGTAGAACAATTTAATTACTTGGGTAGTACGCTAGAAACAACAGGACATAGTAGCAAAGACAAAAGGAGGAGAATAGCGCTAGCGAAGGAAGCGTTCAATAATAGAAGGGAGCTGATGACGGTAACTATAAGTAAGGATGTAAAAAAGAGGCTGGTGAAGAGCTTTATATGGAGTGTGGCGTTGTATGGGGCAGAAACGTGGACCTTGAGAAAGGAAGACGAAAAAAGGCTGAAGATGTTGGAGATGTGGGTGTGGAGGAGGATGTATAAGGTGCGTTGGACGGAAAGGAAGACAAACTAGGAAGTGCTTGACATGGTGGGCGAGGAAAGGAAACTTGTGGATGAGATTAGGGGAAGGCAGGGTAGGTGGCTGTAAGGGGTAATGATGGTTTGGATGGTTTGCTGAAGGCCGTGATAGAGGGAAGGATGTTTGGCAAGCGGGGAAGGGGAAGGAAGAGAATCGGTTTTATGGACGGGATGAAGAAAGGTAGGACTTATGCTGAGATGAAGAAAGAAATACTTGAGGTTGAAAGGGCACGGCACATGTAATAGTCTGTTGGATATTCTCTGACTTTCATCATAACCTACATCTAACCGGTAGCTTACTCTAATGAATGAATAATAAGTAACTCAATGTGACCCGATAGCGTAAAAAGTCAAAAACGCAACTCAAAATATGCGCAGTGAAATGTGTAATTCTGCACGATTCACATTTTAAGTGTACATAAATAAAAATATTGTATACCACAAAGCACTTGAATAAATGTTTTCAACTTTAATATAATACACAAAATATCATTGTCTTTCATTTATTTTGTACATGTATTTATAAATATGTCTGCTTTGTATGCCTATGTGTGCCTACTTAGGAAGGAGAAGAGGCATTTCAACGCGTTCCGGGAACAGCTAGTATATAAATAAATATTTAAATCACAAGACTGTAATCAGGATGAATCCAATACGTGAACAGAGATGGTTCCACAAAAGAAAGCATTGAAAAGCTAGGCGTTCCAATGGAACTGACCCTCACAAATCTAGAGATTTGCATGTTGGTAATGGAGCAAGATGAATCCATAATTATTATTGCAATGATTAAACAGAAGAATACTGTAGTTGAAAGGCAAGGAGGTCTCCTCAGACCTGTTAAATTTCCTCTCCTCCATTAGAGGGAGAACATTCGGAGACCGATAGACCGAATTAAGGTGGTTTGAGGAGCGAGATAGTTCCCTAGTCATAATGGATACCATATTCAAATTTTATTTTTTTATTCCAGTGTCTGTAAGAAGTATGAAATAAATATTGTAATATTAATGGCGTAAAGATATAGTTATAAATGACCAAAATTGTCAGTAATTAAATAAATAAAGCAACATAAGTCTCTAACTTGACTCATTTTTTCCCGCCGTACGGCTGAAAACCCTTCAAAACAGCAGACTTTTTTGCGATTCTATAAAGATTACTGCGGTGAGTAATAGATTATTTTTTATAAATAGTTAAAAAAACGTGCAATCTACGCACCGTTAGTTTTTTGACGAAATCTAGGTGCTATAAGTTCCTAATTTTTTAAATATTCTCCCTCTGGAGCGCACAGCCATAATGTATCCCATGTAAAACAGCTTACATTACTAGGCAAATTGCTCAAAAAATAGTAGGGCAAGGGGTTAATATTTTGATATAATTGGAAAGATGAGTTTTTTCTTTAAAATGAGGCCAAATTCATCAAATTCTAGGTGAAGTGATTTTTCGCTCAAACTACCTTAAAAGCGAAGACGTCTGGAAGACAGAGCCAATGGAGACAGGGAATATGCACGCACCCCCGAAGTAAGTAAATCCCTTTCCTGCACTTACGTAAAACGCCCTCCAGTATCTCGCGTCTCTTTCTCTCTCTCTTTCTCCGCTGGGGACTCGGAAAATAGAAGATCGTTTGAACAAACGGGTCCCAACCACTTAAACGACTCCTTCGTCTGGGCGTGCGGAGACCTACATATTCACTGGCACGGAGCGAATCCGAATAAAAAGGAGTTCGCGGGAAAATTCGAAAACAATGGACGCAATAACACACACAATCACAAACCATTCCGCCTAGAGAACCGCGATAGAGATTTTCTAGTTCCGTGCGTGATGGCCGCAGAGCACGTCGAGCTCCTTATCCGGGGCGCATTCATTACTATCCATCCGATACCTAGCAAGTGCTTCTTTTCGATCATCGACTGGATATCGCCTTTCTTTCCAATTACGTTGGTTCAGGAAGACAGGACATTCAATGACGCACTATATGAAACGATACATCGATCGACTTGAAACCAGTTTTTTCAACACGAACTAGACTTATAACGAAATGATACTAAAATAAAGGATTAAAACAAATCCGAATTTAAGAAACATAGATCACAAATGTAGGAGGTCTTCGAAAAGAGCAGATTTCTGGAAAGTAGGTATTTCGGATAAGAATGTATCCAGTACAAAGGTTATAAGGTGCAAGCATTGGATAATAATACATTGTCAATTATGGAGTGCTTGATGAAGGGGACTTTCAATGAGACAAAAAAACTTTTAAAAACTTAACATGGGGTTTAGCATTTTACGGTTCTTTATGTTCCTCTATTCATGTGGTTTCTTTGCAATGTAAGGCTTAGAAGAACCTAACTAGTGTAACTAAATCATGGCATATTATTCTTAAAAACAAACTGGTCACTGCGGAAAGAGGATGTGCGTAATTTGGCTTTGGCTTTTGAGGTGCGGGTGTAGCGAAGAACGAAGGGAAGCTGGGTACCGATGGAGATAAAAGAGGTAAAGCCAGACATTGCAACAGCTCTCTAATGTTTATTCTCCTATTCAGCGGCATGTTTTGTTATGATTTGCTTTCGAAAGAAGTTTGACTAACTGAAAGCAGCTTTCATACAAGCCTCAAGCTCCAGAATAAATTCTCTACTCTGAATATCCGATGCCACGATGTAGTTTCAAATAATTATAGAAGTCTACAGCTTTCACAAGACAGAAGGACGCAGAGGGAAGCTAGATTTGGACAATGATTGATCAGCTTTTGCTTACAGCCACTTTAATGTCATTGATCTATTAAAAAAATCGCGCCAATTATATAAAAATTTCCCATGCATCACCGATGCCGTTCCCGTCACACCTAAGAAAATTCAAAGCAGATTAGGTAGTTGTATTAGGTAATGAGAGACAAATGGATGCTGAAGACCGTGACAAAGGGGAGGATGCTGGGTAAGCAGGGAAGGAGGAAGAGGCAAATAACGCCATAGGGATAGGATGATAGGAGGATAAATATAGGTAGCACGTATGCAGAGATGAAGAAAACAATCATGTAATAATATTGGGGGCCTGCGCCGGACAAAAACTGTAGGATTATTACTCTCTTCAATTTACATTTACCTTATCCGGTAGATTACCTCATGGTGAGTAATGGAATTGATGTATAACAGAAGACCGTAGTTATTGTTAATCCATCAAAACATTTCGTAGAACGAGGAGAGCGTCGTTCGAGAGTAAGGAGGATTTGTAGAATAAAACTACAGCCAAAAATCTGCTTTTACACCTGAAATTTTCACGCGAACGACCCAGATGGTGTTCTACGATCCATTTGAGAGAACTTCCCGCGACGAACCATTTCTTCTCCCATCGACATCCCCATACTATAGGCAGGTACACACTCTTTTGGGCCACGCGTGCGGAAGCACGGAAAAAACTGTCTTCCCAAAGAAAAAGCTTGGGTGAAAGAACAAAATCTGAGAGCAAAAAGAGCAACGAAAATGGCCAAAGACGGCCACCGCGGAATGCACGGCAATGCACGGAGCTGGAGACGCCTGCAACGGACGATAATGCCGTTTCAGAATGCCGGAGCAGTCGAGCAACGCGAAAATATTCTCCCCAAAAAAGAGAAAAAAAAACCCTGTACTCTTCACCCGGCAGACACACACACACACACACAAAAGGAATGCTCTGCTTCTTCTCTTCCTTGGGGGCTGGCTAGGGTGCCTACGTGAGGATTTTCCCCAAAAATAAACCCTCCAACCCCCCTTTTAGCCCAGATTGCGCACGGAACGATATATAAAGAAAAGGGGAGTACCGTACAATGGAGAATCCGTGTTCCAAAAAAAAGAAACCGAGGCGATTGGAAAAATATTTCCCCGAGATTCTTCCCTCGATTTAACATCGACAAAATGGAGTCGGATTTGTAACTGTGAAGGGACGTTCAGAATTTTCTCAAGGAGGGTGTCTTCGCGCGGTTACTTCGCCAATTCGTTTTCTTCTTCTTGCTCGTCCGACCGAAATGCATCGTCCATTGCATGAGCATCGAGGTCCGCTCAGAAAGTCCATTCTTATCATTTATTTCGACGGTCTTTTGCAACAATGACAGAGATAATGTATATTTTCACTCCACTCGTAAAGGGAAGCTTAAGTATACCCTTCACAGTAAAAATTCAACACATGTGCAATAACTCTCACAGAAAATTTCTAGAAATCCAGCAGGGGGCAATATAGTACCTACGCATGTACTTCGATCGTGTTTCCGTCCCATTGGCCAGCAAATGAAAAATTGAAAATTATTCCACTCGGAAAAATGAATTTTTATTCTTCCCAGTCGCTTCATGGGGTTCATGATGCGACACTGGGGATTTGGACATGCCGTTCGTAGACAAAATGAAATACTGTAATATTTTATTAACCATAAAAGAGCATCTCAAGAGTAAATAAAGAGTACCATCACACTTAGTTGGTTTTAAAATACGTTAAAAAGTGCATTTCTGCAAACCGAAAAACACTTCCAGAGATGGAAATAAAGTTTCCGCGGAGTCACCTTCGACGGGGTCCGGTCTTCCTCTGGTTGTCTTCCGCATCATGGCTGACGACATGTCTTGCAAGCGTCACAGTTTGCTGATTCAGGCCTGAAGTGACCTGAAGAGCTTAAGATCTGAAGAAGCAAACTGGATCGATTGCGAGACATGTCGTCAGCCATGATAAACTCACGCGGAATACAAACATGGAAGACGGGTTGTCGGGGTAGGCAGAGTTGAAGAACTTACTGATGAGTTCTTCTCGGGTTTCCCACCGGGTTAGGCTTTTCATGATTGCCGACGTTTCGGCAGGAGACTTTCCTGCCATTATCAAGTATCTGGTTCAGAGCCAAGGCATCCAGAGCCTTGATAATGGCAGGAAAGTCTCCTGCCGAAACGTCGGCAATCATGAAAAGCCTAACCCGGTGGGAAACCCGAGAAAAACTCATCAGCGTCATTCGCTGGGAGAGCATGAAATCATACATTGAAGAAATTAAGTTATTGCTGTTAGGCCTGGGATACTGGCTCTCTTTCAACAATTTCCTCCACTACGCCATATCCCTGCCACCTCTTCCGCTTCTCTTAAACGCATGCAGTGCTTCATACAAACTCTCCTTTCCTTAATGCTACGAATATTCCTCCTCTTTAGAGTCTCTTCAACCACATTCACTCGTGAATTTCTCCATCAATGCCTACCTCTCACATCATTCATTATATTATTATATATCTGTTTCGTTATTCGACTCTCATCCATTCTCTCAACATAACCAAACCATCGAAGCACTTCTCCTTTCACTTTTGTCGATTGCTAAGAGCATCCAACCCACATTCTTTCATGACCCACCCATTCCTAACCCTAATTTATAATTTATTGTTTTACAAGCTTAGGTGGTGTCTCTGGCTAACGCAACATGTCGGCACTTAGGTGATAGGTTTTTAAGGTCAGGAGATAGGTTCAGGAGATGATGCGGGGTAGAGAGAAACCCGGCATCGGTATTAGCATACTCTTAACGAATGAGGAGTTACAGTTTAACGTCCCATCCGACGGACGGAGTACTAGGCCTGAAGTGCCCTCCACAATACGAAAAAAATTCTCCGCCACCGCCGAGGTTCAAACCTGGGGCCTCAATTGGGAGGCTAGTTTCCTAAACACCACACCAATAAGATCCTTGTAACATTGGCGATATATTTTTGGGAAAAAATCAGGCCAGACCAATCTATGGCAGCGAGAAATGGCATCGAATCACTCAGCGGATTACTTACAGCCCAATGCGACACAGAAATGCGGTCACCGAACCCCCAAGAAGGGCCTTCACAAAATTTAATTAAAGCATTGACGTACATCCGATCCCTATTCCCTCCTAAGGTTGAAAATCACATTCTTTTGAGAACGAGAGAGAAGACGCCGCCCCCAGGGATTAGAGCACTGAAGAACGTATCAATTTCAGAGCCAAAGTGAACCAAAGAAAGAACAGGTAACAATGTACCAAATAGATTTCCTGTCCCTCCACTGCTCCGACATATCCATCCAGGGGGTTATTTTGTAATCTCACCTTTTTAGTGACTCTTAGTGGAAAGGCGGGAGATCCGTTTCCCTCTCTTAATGATCGGCTCACGAACGGTTCGTGAATTATCGAAGCTTCAATTACCTTATATCAAATAAAAGATGCCGAGACTAGCGAATACCCAGATTGCTCAACATCTTACGGAAGATATCTTACACTGTACATACCACGAAAATCTAAATAAAGTCAAAACTAAAAGCGGTATGTAAGCGATCACTCAATATTTAAAAAAAAATTAAGTGCATCTAATTAGTGTTCGATTCACAAGCACGGGAAATATCTACCAAGAACGTAGATTTTCAGGCAATATTTGTTAAAATTATGAAATTATGGTATAAATAACTGAATTTCATTCTCCATACACTGGCGGATAAGCACACGAAAACAAAGGTATCAGCAACATTGTTTGGGAAATATTGATACGAAATATATACACAGATAATTCAAGCTAATAATAAACATAACCTTTTCAAACAAAGCATACCTTCAAGTGCCTAATATATTGGAGTTGAAAATGCTGAAGTTCTTCACGTTTAGCAAATTACAACAATACGATTTAAAATCGTTTGTATCTTTCGCGCCCTTGTTTATTTTTCAACTCAAGCTTCAAGTGGAAACGATGGTGGCTCCATGTCACGTGAGATGGAACTAAAGGCAGGCGGAGATAATGAAACGGAACAAGAGTCGAAAGATACGGATCAGAGCGGATGAATCGTCTAAAAGACCAGCACATGACCGGCAGTTCACCGATTGAGATCCGAAGATGGTCACGCCGCGCCGCCTGGGTGGCGGAGTTGAACTACGAATAAGTGACATTTTATGACGTATTCTCACTAAAGTGAGATTACAAAATAACCCCCCAGTCTCTAGTAATCTTGGCGAGGACTGGAGGAACATCCTAAGAAAAATGATCCTGAGAAAGGTAAATAAGGGGCACTAAGTACAAGAATATTTTTCCTAGATGAATAAGATTGTGAGCACAGATAAAAAGATTTCGGAGGTAGGGGTGTGCGGTATTCAATTCCCTATTCCAACCCAGGAATAAATAATTCTTTGCTGTTATAATTATGGCGCACATCCAGAAGTATCGCACTTATCACTAATCAATGATAAAAATTGACGTGGATTTCATAGTCCACACAGCCGACACACGATAGTTTAATTATAACCTTATCCTCCCTACCCACTAAAATTAAATAAATTATCTTTAATATGCGCAGAAAATAAATAAGAATATATGAATTTTGGACAATATAAGGGGAATTCATTATGACAAAAATACAGTACAAAATTCTACTATACATATTCCACTATGTGGTATTCTGTACTGTGTTTTTATCATAATCAATTCTATCTTCAATTTCAACCAAGTATCGCCAAAATCGATTAATCTGAATACAAGGGGAGTACAACAGGAAGACTTTAGATTAAAGTTATAGATATTTTTCAGGGAAAGTTTAAAAATAATCCTCCAATGGGGTAAATTAAATACCTTTCCAAAACCCTACTTATTCATAGGTAGGTACAAATAAAATGAATGATGCCTCCAAGTTGCCGATATTCATCGACATACATCGGCATCGACACATCGCCCATTCTGTGAAGGACAACTAAATCCTTACGTGGTCGATAATTACCAAAATGACGACTTTGATTGGTCAAAACGCTATTCCACCCTGTGATCGATTTTTCGATCTATCGAAAAATTTTCCTCGATATTTCCAATTCATTTGTCATGCCGACCACATCCACACTACGACGACGATTATCGACCCACAATAATTACACCGGGTCCATTAGATTATATTTACCTACCGGTTCAAACCCTTTCAAGGGATCACCTTTCTGTCGATATATCGTCATATCGCATCGTGCCGGTCGGGGGTAGGTTTTGAGGCGGATGGGAAGGGGAGGTCAAGGGTTGGACGGCATTTCACAATCCCACATTTCATCCCTCCTTTCCCGATCCCAAATTCCGAATAGAAATGAGACCCAAGTCTGGGTTAAGGGATGGAAACTGCTTCGAAAAAAATGGACGAATATATAAATAAGAATAGGACTCCCGGATCCCACTACTCTGAATATTTCTTTCCTTATTCCTCCCCACGCTGAAGAGGCAGGTACTACATCCAATCCGTACCCGCCGTTTTCTTACCTAGCCAGTCGCACCCAAAAAATAAGAAGGCTGGTCCCCACAGATGACCTACTTAGCGTTCGTGCAAGAGACATGGATGCTCCACTTGATATGACGCTCGCATTGAACCGCTGCATAAGAAGTAAAAAAAGAGAACCCCTGCATCTCAGGCACGGCGTAAGAATGGCTCTGCTGAAGTATCCCTGCACAGGATTTGGCGTTCACTTTGTCAACCAAGTATGCATGTGTATGCTTGGACGATGAACTCAACGGAAAGCGCGAAACGGAATAGAATATAGATTACCCAAAATATTATTAATAACATCAGGCTTCACCATGTGGAACCTCTCCATATCGAAAATATTAAATCACACTTCGTAACGGCCCACTGAATTGATTTATTTCTTACGACCCGGATTTCATCATATTGTGACATCTACAATCTTCCCCTGAAGATGTCACTATGTGATGAAACCTGGGTAGTAAGATATAAATCAATTTAGTGGACCATTACGAAGTATGATTTAATATATCCGATAGATTACCCTAGTTCCGTGCCGGGGTAGAACTACCAAAATAACATTAAACGGATGAATAATGAGGCGTAATGAAGGTAGATTGGTTTGTGGATGGATAAACAATATGCAATTCTTCACATATAGATAAAACTTAAATCACAACCAAATTTCAATGTATCACAACAATGAAATCCGTGCTGCTGTGGCTTTCGACTTTTCCGCAGCGATTGGAGTCGATATTTTTGGCTCGACGTTTCCCTCTCGTTGCAGCGAGCTTCTTCGGGGGCGAAGTGGAGAATATAAAATCCGTTACCTCCGGCGTAACTTTATGAAATTAACTATTCATGTTGAAATGAGAAAATTAATAACATAATTCCACATAAATTTATTGAACACACGACCATCATCAGACATGATGACGAAGTAAAACGTGGAAACCCACGTTTTGCGTTCAACATAGATATGTTATTTTTTTCATTTTAACATGTGTTACAACAAATTTTGATCGGGCAGGTTAGCTGTTTTACGAAACGTTTGTACGATGGATATCAGCTTAATAGATTCTCAAGTTTTTATTTTGCCACGTTGGATTCCATCCTACTCTGTAATGCCGTTCTCATTCTTATACTCACTCTCGATCGGGCACCAAGCACGAGGGAAAAAATATTTTAATGCCAGGGTGCAAAACTTTTCTGCACGAAGATTTGCTATCAACGAAATGGAGCCAGTTAGTTCCTCTCAAAAGTTCACGTAATACAAATTGCACTCGCACAATATTCCTCGCAGCTCCTGTGGGAATTGCTGGACCACTGGGCGCATGACAATTCCTCAGAGAGTGAATATTGCTTCATTTACATTGGAGTTTAGCGAACCCTCATGATTGAGATTCCCTTCGTCCGGCAAACGCAGTTTATTAAAACCATTCGTTTCGACTGACCGGCGGCTGGCCTCTTCCTCGGGTCCAAAATGATGATTCCCATCTGATTTACAATTACTCCCCTCGATAAATCACGGATGAAAACACATTCATCTCCCGAGGTCGGCACCTGGTGGGCGCCACGAATGAACGCCGTCCACTAAAATACTTTCCCGCCGGTCGACTCGCGAAAACTGTGGAAAAGATAAGGGAGGCGTTGCAAAACTATGGGCGTCGGACATTCTATCTGGAAGCAAACAATTTTACGAATCGGTTCAATTCACCAGATGAGTTGATACAAACCATCTATGCATAACTGCGCTTCGCAGATAAAGCTAATAATGAGCTCCGAACAAGGCAGTTACGGCGCGCGCACACACAAAAAGACAAAGTTTAAAAAAAAACACTCAATTTCGAGTGGGCTTTTCATTGAAACCTGATCACCGTGGACTGCAATTGAAATACGATGCTTAATGACTGTCGAATTTGTGACGTTTTCGAGCGCTCGCTTGGCATTAATCTGGAATTCAACAACCGGCGTGCTTTCGTCCAAATTCCGAATCCAGTTCATTCAGCCGAGTGAGACAATAAGCATAACCCTTTCACACACGACGTTCTCCTGTCCATTCGTGTGTAAATGCAATCGCATTACAACTTATTTTCGCCGGTGAGAGCAACAAAATGATCTGATTTGGATCGTGCATTGCAAGCGTACAAAGTTTCAGTTGATAAAGACATTTTTATGCACGTACACTTGGCATAGACGAATATGGCAAATATACCGAATCATCACCAAAAAGGATTGACTGTATTGACTGCATTAATAGTCGCTGGTTGGTCATTCGGGAAGGCGTCAGATAACTGAGGCCATATTTGCCACTTAGGACAGGTGAGTTGGTTATTAGAGGTAGAACAACATGGGTAATGGAAAAAGGATGCAGAGAAATCTGGCGTCGCCATTATCCCAAAATTAACGAAAGGTGCCACACTTAACGTGCTCCCCGCATGCCACTCAAGTAGATATCTGGATTCTGGAAAACATTTCGGCAACTGCCGGAATCCGAACCCGGTTCCTCGGGATGGGAATCCAGTTATCAAACTACCACTTCCCTTGAATCTCGTACGACTCACAGGGAACAGCTGTACAATTGCTACAGGAAACATGTTTCCTGAATGGTTGAAATAAATTAACACGATACCCAGGATTGACCGTGAGAGTAATAAATGGTAATAAGTTTTGCGCCTCAATATCCATATCGTTTTCCATTCGGAATTGAGATTTGATTCATGATTAATCTCACACTTCGGATAATGAATAATTGATCCGATTGAAATATATGCAACCGTTAGACTTCGCCACGACTCGTGAATGGCATAGCTTTCAAAATTACGACGAGATTATACGATGAAGTGAATAACAATAGCCGGCTTTCACACGCTCAGTCGTTAAGTTTATGGCCGCTGGGTATATGGCCGACAACTGACAAAGTGGTTGAGCCTGTTTTTGCCGCTAAAATCAAATTTAGTAAACTCACTGATCTACTTAATTCACACCGGACCACGAAATGGAGTTACGAACAGGCTGTCACTAACAATCCCATTTCCAAAATGTTACATGAATCGACGCCATGAGACCTCATCGCATGCGCCGAGATGAAATTGAACTTACCCACTAAATTTCAAGCTGTAATATTTCAGAAAAAGGGACACTTCGGAATTGATAACGAGTTATAAAGAGAAAATACGAGCATGCATTAATAATTGCTTCAATTCAAACAAAACGGTCGGAAAACATTTTTCATTGTCGAAACTGAGTCTCAACTGAAGCTCACCCACGACGATTGCTGGTAGGGGATTAGGGACAGGCGCTAACTCCTTTCTTAAGGACCTATTACACGACGCTCACTTCAGAGCTGGAAACCGAAATGGATTCAATAGCTTAAATATCGTAGAGTGTAAAGGGTGTTATCGTATTCGATGAAAGAATCAGATGAACCATTAGTCGAACTTCTCGCATTACACATTCCATCACCAACCACCTACTCTGCCTCCTCTTAATCTCCTCGAGAAGTCTCCTCTCCTAACCCACCACACCAAGCACTTCCTTGTTCCTCTTTCTTTCCCTCCTCCGCACTTTCTTCATTCACCACCACTCCCACATCTCAAACACCTTTAGGAGTTGGTTGAGCACCTCGTCTAAAAAATCCATATTCAGGCCGTTAGCTTTTAAATCAACATGGTTGAAAGGTAAAGAGTTTTTTAAAAATCTGTTTTTACCGTTCGACGCTTGAAAGATGAAGCTAGGAATTATTTGTTTTCGCATTTTCTTGAAGCTCACCACATCATAGAAAAAATTAGAAAACTTACTTAAAAATCGATCATTTTTGATGGAATGGTACTCAGCTCTAGACAGTGATGCGAAAATAGACAATAGAATAACTACTAGCTGCATCGTTTATCTTTGAATCCAGATATTCTCAGTCACGTAATTTGAAAAATATATCTGTAATCGTGTAAAGCGAGACGAATAACAGCGCTTTCCTCGGTAGGCCATTGCGCAGTGCGCAGCCGGGTAGATGGCGCAGCAGTCTTTTAGAGCGGCAGGGTCGATATATTTGCCTCTTCGATATCGAAGAGGCAACGAATCGAGATATCTATCGACCTTGTTTGAGCGGGAAACTACTCGGGATCGCAGCTGAGAATGCTGAAACTAGTAGAACTGGACCGTTTCGCCAGGCTTTTCGAAAAGTATCCACTCTCCTGTGACAAACCTACCGTCACTGGTTGGTCATCCTAATAATGCCAAAAAGACGCATCTGGACGTATACAATTTTGGTGCATGGCTACCTGCAACGGGATATCCCCCACCCCCACCGATCCCCAGACATTTAGTGTCTAAAACGTCAGTGTCAAGCTAACAACGCTATAACACTCCACGCGCCACGAACACTGCAGCAGTCAACTAAAGTAAGCAGCTCAAAACGAGAAGGTGCTAAAGGAAGGAGGAGTGGTGTCTTGCGAGGAGTACCCCGACGAAACAGAATGGGAAGGATATGAGGGTACAAGTGGGGGAGGATTGAATCGTGCGGGGTAGTAGGGACTTACAAAAGAGAGTTTGGGGGGAGGGGAGAGAAGTAACCCTAAGGGCCAGGAGTGGGTAGGCGGAGAGAAACAGGAAGGGCACAAGAGGGTTGGGGTGGGGTTAGAGGAAGGAAGGGGCAGGCACACCCCTGGAGTATTAGAATCTACCTCCCTCTCCGGGGACGGGGGAAGAAGTGCGAAACAGAATTGCGCACGGGAAAGATTAATGCGTCCGGGCAGACACCGCCCTCCCCCAAAAACACACATTACGGGCATCTTCCGAAAGGATCTCCCATCTCTCCCTTCCTTAAAAGGGGAATGGGATACTAGGCCCAACAAAGGCGTTTTCGAACCACTGAGGGTACACACATCGCCACGGTTGCACGCCAGTGTATCAGAAACATTACTTTTTTACTTAAAAGATGGGAACAATCGAGCACATGTGCTTGTCTAATTGAAACTAATCATATGGAAAATTAAAAAATCTCAAAATTGAATAAAAATTTAACGAAATCGGAGAGATATTTCTTATATCAGGTAAACATTTGCATTTACAATGTTGCAGAACTCAGCATTTTTGAGTTATACGAAAATCAATTAACGCATATGCCGTAAATTAAGAAGAAGAGAGATGACTCATGGAAGAGAAACCAGTATTTTGGCGAAAAATGGCTATCGATCGACCAAAATTTTTATTAATAATACGTGGACCTTGAGAAAGGAAGACGAAAATAGGCTGAAGGCTTTCGAGATGTGGGTGTGGAGGAGGATGGAGAAGGTGCGTTGGACGGAAAGGAAGACAAATGAGGAAGTGCTTGACATGGTGGGTGAGGAAAGGAAAATTATAGATGAGATTAGGGGAAGACAGGGTAGGTGGCTAGAAGGGGTAATGAGGGGCGATGGTTTGCTGAAGGCCGTGATAGAGGGTAGGATGTTGGGTAAGCGGTGAAGGGGAAGTATGAGAATCGGTTTTATGGACGGGATGAAGAAAGGTAGGACTTATGCTGAGATGAAGAAAGAATTACTAGAGGTAGAAAGGGCACGGCACGTGTAAGAGTTCGTTGGATATTCTCTGACTTTCATCACAACCTACCTCTAACCGGTAGACTACTGCAATGAATGAATACTTAAGTAATAGAACTAAATATGAGTAGTTTTTCGTTTAGCTGTACACGCGATAGAACGCCTGTTTCGACTCAGGAAGGGTTATAATCGTTTCACGCAGTGCACACTGAATAGAGCGCAGAATGGATCGAGTCAACCTAACTCCGGGCTCCAAGCAAGGAACAAGGCGGATAAAGACGCACCGAGTGATGCCGTCTAAAACTCTGAACCCCCTCTAAGAACCAGCACGCACAAGGATACATTTAGATTCCCCTCCGGACCCAGAAGGCCAACCCAGCCCACCCCATCCCCTCGGCACAAGCCAAGCCACCCTCTTCAGACGTGGACGTTAACTTCCGAGGGTTAAGGAGGAGGGATACACGAGTGGGTAAGGGGGACGCCACACACAAAGGTCCTCCACGGTCGACCCCACACTCCCCCGCTACCTCGAAAGGAATCCAATAAGAAGTGTCGGCGCGCAAGTAGTCGAACGGACTATTCTCGTGAAATGCTCCCGGATGAATCGAAACAGAGGGGAGACTTTTTCCGAAGTATCTCTATTTTTTGAAAAGGTTAGGGGACCATCCCTATAAATGTTCATCGACCGCATGCATTTTTCTGCCAATTTTTCTTATTTATAATTTCCTGTCAAATAAAACATGTGAACTTGCTAATTACACAAAGAGAATTCTATATTTCCACGATATTCCGCGGAACATATAATATTAACCACTAGATGTGTCTTTAGCATTTTGCTGCATGTTTGCATGTCCATTTACGTATCACTCTCCCAGTTTCTAGTTTGACTGCGCACTGTTCTCCTGACGACTTTTTGGTCTTCGCCTAGCGGCCATGGGAACGTGCGAGGTCCCGATTCGTGCTGGGACGAGATCTGCATTCCCTTTGTGGAATCACCCTGTGCCACACACCCTGGTGGTGGCTTGCACGGTACTTCGTAGATGTAGACGTAGATAATTTTACACAAATGAAATTTCAAGCATTTCGAGTCAAGAAAGTGAATCACACAGTAATAAATAGAAGAAAGAATCGTTGAAGAAAAGATAGAATTATTACATTTGAAGATAGAACGAAAAAATTATTTAGCCATGTTTAAAAATAATAAAATATCTCAAAAACGAACCATATGAAAATCTAATGTATCGGTGTCAGAATCACTCTGTTTATTTCGGGACTTCCCATGTTCTCCTCATTCATTTTATCATCGCTTCCCACCCTGATTTTAGTTTGTTAAGTGTTTGCCTCTTTTCTTTATCGTTACTAGGGTGATCTACCAGTGACGATACGTATAATGGTAGAGAGAAAAAAATCCTCTAGACGTTTACAGGCGCAGGCCCCTACCTCGCAACGATTTGTCTTCATCTCATCATGCGTTCTAACTCTCCACACCCCGTCCATAAAGTCCGTTCTATTTCTTTCCCTTCCCCGCTTACCCAACAATCTCCCCTCTATCACGGCCTTCAGCACTCCTTCGCCCTTTATTATCCGTTTCAAGCACCGACTCGGCCTTCTCCAAATCTCCTCCTGAAGTTTCCTTACCCACCACATCGAATATTATCAAGAATAAGCAAGTCGTCGACATATTTTGACCAAAAGTAAAATCCGAAAAGCCTTATAGCACAACATTATACCAATTCAGTATTTTGTGGCCGGTTGTTTTTAAGCTAAGATACCGACGCTGGCCTGAAGGTTGTACCTGAAGATGATGCCTAGGCATTGAAACTCATTGAAGTAAATAAAACAATTGGACAGTACAACTTGTAGTTTTTATCGATATAAGACGCTTTTGCACCATGTATCGCCTAGTACGACTGAGCATTATCGTTTTTTTTGTTGTAATGTAGCCCTATGATGCTATAACTCTAGCAAAACGTTTGCAACGAAATCCTGAGTCTTCCATTTTGACCAAAACTCTAGATTGAAGGAAGAATTATTTCCATGGTCGAGAAAAAAACCGATAACGTCTTTACGTCTTAAGACTTACGTCTATACTTTACGTCAGAATGTGCAGATACGGCAATCATCGTTTGTGCGAATAACAATCACTTTCATGGGGTCTTCTACGAAATCCAGAAGTCCCCTTCCAAACCGATCGCATCGGCATTCCTGGCGCAAATACGACATATTGACCGCCTTCCGTATCACCCCTCTCCGTCAGTTTGCAATCACACTCACAAACGCATCAACCTCCCCCTCATCCTGCCTCCTGTGTCCTCTAATCCCCCCATCGCCCCCCGTCCCCAAATTTCGGGTCGGGCCATGACGTCGATCGAAGGAGACGTCTCACATATGGACCTTCAGGAGCGTGGAGAAGACCATGAGTCGCCGGCCATATAATCGGTTGGACCTCGCCACTTCTCCTGACAGCACACCTTCCAAACAGTTAGCACAAAATTGTCTTCGATTTACCGTCACAGCGGGATGAATGAAGGTGGGAAATATATGGAGACAAAGAAAGAAATAATTCGAGGAAAGAGACATTTTAACATGGCCTGGTAGAGTATAAACATCACATCAAAATTCATTCCAAATTATAGAATACCTACTATTTTTGATAATGAAGTCTTCGTTTGTCTTCCTTCAATCTGTTGTGCATTCTCGATCATCGTCATTTGACGATGGTCATTTGACGTCACGATAGTCAGCTACCAATGCACTGATGGGTTTTGGACATGTCCTACCTTAATTTATTCCAAGGTTCAACTCTGAAGTTTCCAGACAAAACAATGTGCCTACATGCCAGGCGTAAAGCCTCACGCAGGCTCCTCGTATTTTCATAATCCCATTATGTCTTCAAAAATTCTTTTCTCTTACTTCTACTTCAGCACTAACCCCACACTCAGGCCGTGTTCCATTTCAAGTAGGTTGTACCCTACGCTCTACGCCCTTGTGCTCTTAACTGCCCTTACGCTCTTTTCAGTAGGTGGCGCCAGAGTCTTCCATTGGCAGATATGACAACTATGAACAATTGATGCACGCATTCCGTGGTCACTTGAGTAGGTGAATACCATATATAACTTCTGTTGAATACGTTCGATATTGCATGCATTGACGAATGCTTAAAAGGTGTTTAGATGATAAATTAGAAGGTGATTAATTTATTCATTAGAGTAAAAAATAGATTTTCCTTCCCTTCCCCAGCATGCGTTGGCGTTGTACCAACTGTTGGTTGAACGCTGTTACTGAGGCATTATTGTTATTAATTCGGGAAACGAGACGATGAGTTGCCGAATTATTAGGTCGCATTATTATAAAAATGTCTATTGTAGTCCATTTAGGTATTTAATTCATCGAATTAAAGTACATGCTAACCCATAGAACTAAAAACCATGAGAGACAATGGCGTACTGAAATCAGATGCCTAATTCCTTCCGCAATTTATTCTATCTCTAATCAACAAAACTATACCTAAACTGAAAAAATAGTATCTACGGATTCAGTTTTATCCATTGGATATACTTCATCGGGAAAACCAGCTTGAATTCAATAAATTATTAATAAATATTCCAAATTTGGCAATATATCCATTATTTCACCGGAAGCTTCACTCGCCATCCACTAATAACGAAATATCACCCACAATATAAGTCCATTCTCACTATTTTCTCTATATTCACACTCAGAATGTAACGCATCCGCATATACAAATCGTAGGTTCATGAAAACCAAGCAATTTCCAGTTAACTAAATCACAGGCTATCACCTCTGGAGTGACCGATAAGTTTCATTACATTGTAATCGTTAAAATATCTATCTAGAGCCCAATGAAGCCATAAAACCTATGATATTGGCTCCCATAACGTCCCAGCGTAACGGAAACCCATAACACACAAGACAGCTTCCGAGGAAGGGCCTTTTAAAATGAATAATACATAACTTACCAATAAATTAATCCCTAGTGCCTCACCAAAGAAAACTAATGTATATACCAAGAAATAACACGTTTCCTTCTCCTATACCATATAGCGACTTCCCACCATATTACTTATACTTACTTCCTTTTACTTACTTCCCACCATATTAATACTTATACTTTATTGCTATAATTAAAGCTAAAACTTTTTCGAATTTTTCCATGGAAAAATAAATTATGCACAAATATTCATAAAATGTATTGTTTAGCATTAATAATAAGAAGTTAACTCCTCCTCGCGGTATAAGCTGAAAAAAAACTCTTAACTATAGCCGTTACAGCCCCGATCTAGCGTAGCTCAATGGTTCAGGGCGGATCAGGGAGCATAAGGGTGGAACTCTTTCCTGCCCTACACCCTTGCGCTCTTCTCAACGTTCGCCCTAAACGGAATGGAACCGCCCTACGTGACGTCACGACAGATCGTAAAGAGCGGATAAGGGTGCAAAGGATGCATAATAGCGAAGTGGAACACGGCCTCATCATTAGAGGTATTATGCCAAAAAAAAAGTTAGGGCCATGGAAATACATGCATCGTGCATCATTATTTAGAAACTACATGCGAAAATGAACAGGAAAGTATAGTAATGGATTTTACCGCAATGAACTTGAAAAACTGAACAGCACCGTAAAAATGAAGCGTGAAAAGTACTGTATTGAACTTGAAAATCACTTGGTACCGTAATGAACTTGAATTTCCGATACACGTCCGTTAAGTTCTTAAAGATGAGCCAAGGGAAGCCACCAAAACAAGAACACCCGATAAAAATTTGGATAGTTTTTTTTTTCTTTTTTTATTGATCCCTTCATCAAAACACGGCGACATTAGCGCCCGCGGAGGAGGAGGACCTTTTGGAATGTGGTTTCGGGTGGTCGTCGTTAACGGATTCCCATCCTGCTTCGTCACATCCCGGCTTTATCGTTAATCCGAAAGCCCTCCTCATCCCCACCGAACCCCAACGACTCTCTCCCCCAATCCCATGCATTTAAAAAAAAACATTTGGCAAGGGAGGTGCGTAACTGTGTCGCCCAAGGGGTGAAGGAGCGAGGGTAGGAGGAGTAATATGTATTGCAGAGAAGGAGGGAGAGGTATGCCGGAGGGGTTGGGGGGGAGGAGATGAGTAGGGGTGGGGACGAAACGTCGCGAAACGAGTTGCTAAGGAAACAGAAGAGGAGAGGGGATTTTAAAGACTTCGGATATTTTATTAGACGCTCAAAGGAAAAAGGAAGGAGAAGGGCGACGACATTGGGGAAGAGAGATTTCTGAACCCTGACCGCTTCGAAAAACGACGAAGACCCTTCTTCATTTTGCGTTCTGAATTTCCGCCTTGGCACCCCCTCCATTCATTCATTCCCTTTCCTCCCTTTTTTTACCGCTGCTTCCACTCCCCTGCCCCCCTACACACAGAGGAAACACTCCTCCTCCCCCCATACCCAGAAATCACACATTCAACCCCTCCGATTCCATCTCTTATACCTTTTTCTCCCTCGCCCGACGCGGATATTGCTCCCGGGAGAGCTATCCGTAGCTCCACTGGAGTTAAGCACATAGCGAGCGCGAGGGGTTGAGACAGGCGACGCACGGGTGGGCTTGTATTGGTTTACGCAAAAGAAGACAAGAGGGGAGTGCATTGAAGTCGGGATGGAACTTGGCGAGCATTTACGGTATAGAGGCGTCTTCAACGAAGAAAGCAAAAGTCTCCACAGCAACTTCTGCGATTACCGTGACGTCAGACATGGAATTGACAGCCGATACAATCAGGCTACAAGACCTTGTTCATATTTCATCCTTCTTTCTAATATGATTTTCGTCCTCATGGCATGATTTTCTCGTGCAACAAAGTACAGGTTTCCAATAGAAGAAAAAAATGCTGTACACCATCCTACACTGCGCGTTAATACGTGCCAGTGAAAGTAAAACCGCATCTTATCACTCTCAGTCGTCGATTACATGCTGCCATGTAAAGCATCTCATAAAAATTGCTTCACTACTACCATTCCTAAATCCTGAAAGCCTTTACTAAGTGATATTCAACGTGGTAATGAGACTTCCATCATTTAAACGACGCAAATCTGACCCTGCCTGACGTCACAACAGTCGGATTACTCTGGCTACAGCCCCTAAATGCGGATTTATTCCCCATTTTGAAAATTAAAAGTGAAAGAGGCGAAGAGTGAAGTGAGAATTTCAATTATTTCCCACGAATTTTTCTTGTTATCATAGCATTCGGAAAGCTTCACCCACTTTCGTCAACTGAGTTTACGGTAGTTAAAAAATATTGAAATTCTCCGTTCCCCGTAGTGGTTTAACATATAATGAAGATTATAGTTTTCAGTTTTCCGCGGCATTACTCACGTAATCTCTGCATTCTCAGTTATTTCCTCCGCGTGTACTGTTCAGGAAGACAACTGTTAATCCTGTTGTTTTCCAAAACAACACACGCAGACGCAGAGCCCGAGAATCCAGAGATCATAACAAAGATAAGCATGTAACATTTGAACATGTTAAAAGAAAAACTTTGTACAATTTGTACATCCTATATACCTTGACAATGACGCTCAGACGTTAAAATCGATCGGTAAAATACATCATATTGTGGAATTGTACAAAGTTTTTCTTTTAACATGTTCACTGCAACTAAATTCCACCAAGTATCGCCTGCCTCCATTGATATTTTTCGTCAAGCGTATTGTGGGAAGATTTTCGGATGAAAAAGTAAAAGAGAGGTGCTATTTCGCACTCGTCTGGCCACACCTTGAATGTGCATCGAGCATATGGGATCCGATGCAGAAAGACTTAATCCGGGAACTTAATAAAACACAAAGGAAAGCTGCGCGATTCGTCAAAAACTGCTACGGGCGTACAGACAGCGTTACACAGATGTTAAACGAATTAGGCTGGGAGCCACTAGAGACTCGGAGGCTGCGCACTAGGCTCAGATTGCTTGAGGAATTGAGAATAGATATCTTTCAGAGCGACACGGAGAACATCATATTAGAACCCCACTATATTTCCAGGTCCGACAGAAACGATAAATTAAGAGAGATATTTTTCCGAACGGATAGGTATGGGAATTCGTTTTTCCCCCGAACAATAAGGGACTTCAATAAATGCTGGGCGTAATTTCATTAGAACGTTTCCTTTTTATATGTAAACGGCTGGTGTCCTAACACCCCCCGCCACGCCTATTGAGGCGGCTTGCGGGGTAGTATGTAGATGTAGAACATTTGAGTGATTCTCGCCACCAGCAAGGTTTCATAAGAATGTGCTATTACAACTCGAACTCATAATTTAACTCACGTTATTCTACACGAACAAGTTTCTACGAGTTAAACTCAGAACAGCATAAAAGCTTCACTGCTACTTTTAAATTTCCCGTGCTCTTTTGGGATTTAACACGGCAAACTATAGCCTACTCCCTTCTTCACGGGGCTCGGGCTCTACCAATAAATATATTGCACGAATAGTGACCTAGAGCATCGAAGGGAAGGGTGCTCTGTGGGAATAGGCAGGGTGGGGGGGAGATTTAAGCAAGCGGGGGAGGAGGAGAAGGGTGAGGAACGAACGAAAATCGGTAGTGAAGCGGAGATGTTGACTGAAGTGACGAAAAGTGGAAAGGGTCTCTTCTTCCCGAGCCATTTCTTTCTCCCTTCGCCATTCCAAAAATCCTCCTCCCCCAAAGGAATCGAAAATTTTCCCCTCAGGCACGGTCCTTACTTCTGTGTGTTTCCTCTCTCTCTTTCTCTCTGCCTCTCGACTCCGAAACAGTCTCGCGAAATGCGTCTTGAAATGCTTGCAGAAAAAAATTGCTGTGGGCTCGGCCGAAAATATTATTCCAAAAAAATAAGTGAGCACTTGTGTCACTATCCTGGAGGAGGATTTCCACGGCCCTTGAAACATCGATAAAGTGTTCCACCAATTAAATGGAATCTTCTTAAGTAATCCTACCGATTACTCTCACCACCGCCAATTCTTCTCTAGCATTCTATTCACAAGAAATAACTTTTTTCAAAAACTTATCCTTTGACAGCCTTTTTTTTACCTCTCTTCACACAATGGACGGCTGAGAATGTGTTGAGAACGACAATTTTCAGCAACAAAAAATATAATATATTACGACCTAGATCTCAATGATAACACTAGTCAGCATGATATCAGATGACTGAAAACTAGTAAGTGATAATAGCTGACTTTGATATGCTGATTTTAGAATTGTTCTTAGTTTTATTCTATCAAGTACAGTTTTTTTCAGAATGGACGCAATTTAACTTCTAAGATTTATTGACGAGTGCGTTATATGAGCCAGTGGGTAATCATTGTGCGAGGAAAATTTCTCAAAACAAACCAATGAGTCTTAGGTTGGTACAACTGCTGCTATTGTTGTGTGACCTAGGAAGTGTTATTCATCCTTCATTGATTTTTGTTACAAAAATTGTCATTCGCTGAGGTAATGTTAATATAACTGTGCTTATAGTAGTTAAAATCTTGAAACCATAATTCTTATTTTGTGTAAAAACCTGACGTGATAGAAAAAAATGGAAGTCATTTTTAGAATCAGCATAAAAAATTGATTCAAGAACACCTATTTTTAATAAATCATCTGACAAAAACTTTCAAAATGCAGACTATAGGCGACATAAGATGACAAATACAAATAGTACTCCATCATAATCATCACCTGGTGATGAAGTAGTATCATTGAAACCTAGATCGATAGAAAAAATCACTACAGACTTTACTTATGAGGAAGAAAAATCCAATCAACCATGTTACTAAAAAGGACAGAAAAGGAAGTATAGCCACTGCTGCCAAATTAGGTCCAAACTTCATTATCTCTTATTTTGCTGCGATATTCCCACAATAATTGTCCAATCATGAAAACAAACCCTCTGAGTTTCCTACGCCATTGCATCAAGCGGACCTTTGCTTAGCCTGCAACTCATGTCACTCGTGTTTTGGCTTGCCCCAATTTACAACTGCAAAGCACGTGGTCGAGCAATTACTTATCCACTTACATTCGCACGCCGGCAATGCAGGAAGGAAATCAATCCCAGAAGTTCGTTCTGCATTAAACTAACGATGAATGGCGCAGGAATAAGTTAATTTCCCGTCCAACTGGTGATTAATTATGTAGGTACATTAAAAGTGAGGCACGCCGGCGGGAACTGGAACAACTCAAAACAGGGGCGTATATACATTACTGAATATTCACATCTCATTCTGCACCAGTTAAGCACGAGTAATTGACATAACTGCACGAATAACAAGGTATATGTTCATTGCAGTGATTGTCAACTGCATAAACAGATGCTGAACTTTTACTGTACACGATATCCATAATAAATTGCATTATTTGAGCTTGTCAGAGGAGCTGATTATCGTTACATGTCTCTCAAATGTGGGTGGATGGAATGAAAAATATTTAAAACAAATTATTCATGCGTTTCAATACACCTGTGAAATTATTTACGCACGCTGCAGGCATAAATTTGCGTTACATGTTGTCCCACAACTTGATGAATATTTGAAAAATGTACGCTGGGAAATATTTACGCCAGCCTAAACCAATTGACCACAACGAAATCGGTAATAATTCACAAGCATTCAACATTCATAGAGATCAAGTAGTTAGATGATGATACATCGGAATCCAGAGACTGTAACTCAACTTTCAGTAGACCGCACTACAAAAAATAGTTCCTCGCGATGAAAGACGAACCATAAGCAAGACCAATATTGTGTCCAAGATTTTAATTGGTTACATTACACCAGCGGTTCCCAAACTGGGGGGTCGCGACCCCCAGTTTGGGTCGCGGGCCGTTCGGAAAGGGGTCGCGAGATGAGGATTGTAATTACTTTAAAAACAATATCATTTGAATGTACACATTGTTTGTTATTTTTATGGGGTCGCGGCTAAAATGTATGGGCTAAAATGGGTCGCGGAAAGAAAAAGTTTGGGAACCGCTGCATTACACCATAAGGTCCGTAGAAAAAAGGGGTGATAATCAGAACCGGGAATCTATTTCCTTTTGGAAACACACATTTTCCTTAATTAAGGTTCGCAGGCATTACTAGAAAATTCATTCAAGCTGTTCTACCAATCCATATTGGCAGGTTAAAGGAGTGTTCCTACCTATCAACCAACCCTAGAACTCATGGATCCATTCTCATATAGAATAGGACAACATTAAACGCATAAAAAATTGCACATAGGTTTTATGCTAATATGTAATCATCAACATCAGTATTTCAATCCTAAGATTTGTTGATAGAAACTCTCCATTCTAACCTGTCCCATGCCCTTGTAGCTCTTGGTAAGGTAGTTTACCCATGGAAAAGAAGAATCCCAAAGGAAGTAGTCTTAAATTGCTAGTAACTTAAGATTGTGGCCTTTGGGATTCTTCTTTTCCATTGCTTAAATGGCCGTAGGTGCGTTATTTGCACATTCAGTTTGTCCATAATTAAGGTTTTTAGTTGCCGAGTGCGAAATTTGGATAAAAGATAACGGATTGAAGGAAACGGGGCATTATCATTGGCCCATAATTATCGTAAGGCGCAGAGAGGTACACAGTTCTACGTCTCATCCGGCGGACGCACCACTTCACTTGAGATACAGGAAAGAATCGGTATTCAGCTGAAAAATCTCTAACAAGACAGTTAAGAACTTTTTTGTAGATTTTCGCAGCGCATTGTTTTTATGCTATTCAGGCTTTTGGTTCTGCGATTCATTATTTAGGGGGCTTTCCAATTGCCTTGCGCAGATTAGCGCACATCGCAACAGATGGGAACACACGAGCGCACGTTGAAACGGACAATTGGAACGCATCTGCGCTGATGTGTTTCCAAGATGGCGGAAAAATCACGGTATATTTAAATTGATTATATTAAGTGGGCTTAAAATTACAATTAGATGAAATGAGAGGCATTACTGATGAATGAAAACGTGTAAACAATGTATAAATGGCTGGCAGAACATATAATCATGCATCTTAAGACAGTCCTGTTTCCACTGCAACATTCATTTCCCCGCCATCACAAGTTTCGTCTGCTAGCGCATATGCAACAGAGGTCCCGATGTGTTTCCATCTGCGCTGCGCTAATGACGTCACAGCGACAATTGGAAAGCCCCAAAACCGAAACAGTTTGCAACAGATCAGCGCAGATGCACAAATGGAAAGCCCCCATGCAACAGTTTTGCCGTACTGTGCTGCCGGCTTCGTTGGGCGTTGGGTAAGAACAACAATGGTCTTTTTCGAAAAATAAATAAACAATTCCAGCAGTTGATGATTTTGAGAAGTAAAAACTTAAATTCGAAGAAGCCTCTTCCAGGTATAAAGGGAGTTTATAAATATCCTCTCTATTTTTATATTGTTTAGTCTTTTTTCTATTTCAATCGCCTCCCTTATTTTTATGAAACCGGCAGCATAGCACGGCGAAACTGTTGCATAATATTAAATAATTAATCGCAGAACCAAAAGCCTGAATTGCATAAGCCAGTTTAGAGTATAACATGAAGCGTAGATTGCGCTGAGCTCTGGATACTAAGAAAAAGGGTTTATATTACATTGGGGGCGTTTTAAATGAGTGTGTGTGTGTGTGCGAAGGAAGACGAAGGAAAGACAATGGGTGAAGATGAGGGTGAATGGGGAAGTACACGGCATGGCGGGTGCAGAGGAGAGAAAAATGCTTAGGAGGAGGACGTTATGAGGAGGCAGAATAGGCGATTGGAATGGTTTATGACGGTATAAGGAATGCTGAAGGCCGCAATTGAAGGGTCTGGCTTATGGCTGGCTGAAGAAAGCAATAGAGTAAAGTGGTGAGAATCAGTGGCAATAGTAGATGAAAAGAGGCTACATTTTCTGCATCTAAACCTACCTAGAAAGGAAAATAACCTCTATTTAGCATGTTAAATCCCCACCTGAATTTGCACCTATGTCTCCGTAATTGATAGTTGATGCTCTATCTGTACCAATCCGGCACCAAAATATAAATGAAGTTAACAAAAACTACATGTGAGAAAAATGATCGAGGGTGCAGCAACTACCACAATTTTCATACCAGTCGAGGAAAAAACACGAAGTACTACATTTAAAAAATGAGCAACGCGCGAAAAAGTGGGAGTAAAAAGAATTAGAATTAAAGCATGCACATGCTTCGGAGATTTATAGTAGGGAGGCTTGCGATGCGGGAATCGAGACTGTTTTTTTTTTGCTTTTAGGCCAACAAAAGAGGAAGGGTGGTGCATTCATTTAGCATATTGCACCGCGAGAGCTTGGAGACAAGACTGAGGGTGACAATCACGCCGACCGCGAGCGCCGAAAGAGCAAAGCAGAGCCTTGGAAGGGAAAGTGAGGAGTGGTGGGCGCAAGCACTCGATTAGATTACGAAGAGACGAGAGTGCATCGCTGAGCCCGTAACGCAAACATGGTTAGAACTGGCATTCGCGTTCAGTATCGCACTACACGAGAGAACGAGAACTAGGCCCCAGGGCGTGGCGAGAAACGAGACGGCAATGAATGAATCACACCCCTGAAGAGTCTCTGGAGACTTGAAAGGACCAGACGTTAAAAAACCGAGAGGAGAAAATACAACGTCTTCGGGGATGGGTTGGAAATCGAGTTCGACATTCAACCGCCGAAACAAAACTCGTTTCGTGATAAACGCGAGTTCTTGGAGAGGACCTCTCTCTATCTCTCACTCTCTCAATTCATGCACAATGAGCATAGTCATGAGAACTAGAACAATGTTTTTAGAATGATATTTATGAGTGAAATGAATTTTCTATACAGATGAAGAACATCGGGATGAAGATTCGGAGCTTATAACGAATGGGCTAAGATTAAAATCAACTCAAACATGGGATTGGAGGAGGGAAGAAAATAAATCTGGGACAACAGACAGACAAGTTAATTAACCGAATAGATAGCCGTGGCCTAATCTCCTAGCCTCCTAGCTTTGCGTAAGCAGGATGGAGTGTGACGCGAAGATGGCGTAAAGGAAGCACCCAAGCCCTTTCAGGAATTCTTCTGAATATGCTATGTGCTCCGGCAGAAGCTAGATCCGGCAGAGTGAAGCCAAAGCATGCTTCGTCTCCGCGAAGCACAAATTTCGTCCATGGCTTGAATCTTGTATTCATTCGATACCGAACGATCAAAATGTCCCGCTATATGCACACTGGTGTAGACGCGGCCGTATGGTTGACGTGCCAAGTCGAACCGTACCGAGAAGAACAGCATGAACCGAGCCGAGTTGAACCGAGAGAAGGAAAGGGAAAAACATCGGGTTTTGGGAAAATTTTATGAATGCAGAAAAAGTGAATGTAGGACGTAATACGAGATAAGAGGATGCCGAGGGTGGTAACAGACGGAATAAAGTCGGATTTACCGGGAATGAGAACAGAAAAGAATATGGATTTCGAACAGTGGTGGTAAAACACTTGGGTCTTTAGTGCTCCAGCAGATAAGGTTATATGACACCATTTTCCAAAAGGCTACAAACAAAACACCATACCCGAGGCAGATCTGGATAATTTAAGACAAAAGGAGAGGATGCCGAGGGTGGTAACAGACGGAATAAAGTCGGATTTACCGGGAATGAGAACAGAAAAGAATATTGATTTCGAACAGTGGTGGTAAAACACTTGGGTCTTTAGTGCTCCAGCAGATAAGGTTATATGACACCATTTTCCAAAAGGCTACAAACAAAACACCATACCCGAGGCAGATCTGGATAATTTAAGACAAAAGGAGAGTCGCTTGAAGCGAAAGGCTAAGTGAAGATGATCCGAAGATGTGGAGTGTGGGAATTTCCATCAGGGACTGACTGTCTTGAGGACTGCAAAATACACAAAATTGGTGGAATACCAAGCAGAAATCATAGAAGAAGGCGCCTCATTAGTTCTGATACCAACCGGGATTTCTACTAGCAACATAGAAATAGATGTAGATCTGCGGATTGGCGAATACAACTGGCAATTTGAGTAAGCGGAAGGGGTAATGAGGGACGGTGGTTTGCTGAAGGCCGTGATAGAGGGTAGGATGTTGGGTAAGCGGGGAAGAGGAAGGAAGAGAATCGGTTTTATGGACGGGATGAAGAAAGGTAGGACACATGCTGAGATGAAGAAAGAAATACTGGAGGTAGAAAGGGCACGGCACGTGTAAGAGTTTGTTGGATATTCTCTGACTTTCATCACAACCTACCTCTAACCGGTAGATTACTGTAATGAATGAATGACATCAATAACTACACATAGCCCTACGAGCCCCCAATGGGGTCAGTGACTTGGGACGATAAGACTCCATTCATGAAAAGGGAGGGAATAACAAAAAAAAATAATTTGAAGAGGGTAAGTATGAATGTGAATTTTATGTTACCGGAATGTTTTGGTGTCTCAATCTGTTTTTGTAGACACTAATGGTGGGGTCGCTTCTAACGTACTACGAGAAGTGATCACAGGAATAAGATAAAGGATGCTAACTGCAGAACCGATAGATTTAAAATGTCATTTTCCCACACACAATAAGGGATCATAATAGTTGCGATAGATCAATCATATGGAACTCCCACCCTCAACAGGTAGATTAGAATTTTCACTTGTGTTTAATAACATTGCATCATTACTTACACTTCACACCGCTTGATATGTCCGGCATTATTTTATTTTCTTTTCTGCATGAAGTAGTATCTCGTAACATTCATAAATTAACAGTATTAGTAATATTAACCGCTATATGTGTCTATAGCATTGTTCTGCATGTTTTCATGTCCATTTACGTATCACTCTCCCAGTTTCTAGTTGGACTGCGCACTGTTCTCCTGACTGCTTTTTGGTCTGCGCCTAGCGGCCGGGGGAATGTGCGAGGTCCCGATTTGTGCTGGGACAAGTGCTGCATGCCTGGTTTGGAATCACCCCGTGCCACACACATTAGTAGTGGCTTGCACGGTACTTGGTAGATAAAGATGAATGGCGCATGGGAAGAAGGAATTTTTGCAAGGAAGTGGGGCAGTGTATCTATCTTATTTTATATCCACTATCAACTCTAAAGATATAGATCGGGGTTAAAAATGTATCTTCCGTGTCACCCTAAAACTCAAGTAACTTGAATTTTTCAATTACACTTAGCCTAGCGTGTAACCTCAAGAGTCTCTGGCAGCTCAATTAATTGTACTTAGTAACAGTCTCCGCTAGTTAAAAACCCATTACAAAATTTACTTTCTACCATGGTAACCCATCCTTTTCATCCAAAGATACCTAGCGCTACATACAAAATAATTAATTAGAAAAACTGTGCAATTATACGTAACACATTTTGTTAAAAGTCATCTCAAACGCAAAAAAAACACTCAACGTGCACCACGGAAAAATAAAAACAACAACATAATAGAAATTCTGCATTTTCCGCTCTTTTATGTTCTACCATATTTGGACATTGAAATAATGAGAGTTCAGGAGATAAGAATCCATCCCCTAAGGGTTCATCAATCATGGCGCCGCAACAATGCATCCAAAATCTCCAGCCACCACTACACCTACATGCGTTTTCCTACCGCACGGAAGATAAAAGGCTGTTAAGGAAAGCATGGCGTGAGTGCTCAAGCCATAGCGCTGCGTGTTCCTAATTACTCAGGGATTTGTTTACCATGTGAAGCCAGCCGCTCGGCACGTGACCAGTATGCGGTCGAGTCGAGTCCTCTGCGTCACACGAGGCCCCTAGCTAATTAATGATCACAGCCATATCTAGCCCCTTTATTTTTTTTTACCGAAACGACAGGCATTAATGGAACAGACTAAAAATAATACAAGAGTCACGTGGGCATTATAGCCAAGGCCCACTAACTAGCACCTGTAAACCTGGTCTAATCCTTTGTTATCACGTCCACGGCAGAGAGAGAGAGAGAGAGAGAGAGTTCCATTATAATTTCTCAGAAAGACCGCCAGACCGGAGAAAATCATTTTTAATTACAGATGTAATCTCGTTCTAGCCCATTAATTGAAGTTAACTCAACGCTCTACCAGGAAGACCGAACAAAAAAGAAAACCTGGTTATTAATATCGTTGAGAGAGAAATTATTCGAGCAATCCTGATTCTTTGACGTCAATTTCTTGCGATATAGTACTTGGCTATCAAGATAAGACGAAATACTATTGACACAACTTAATAGGATCGAAGGCCGGTAGTTTATTATCGTCGCGACTAAATCTAACGAAAAAGTACATGAATTAGCGAGGATAGAGCTCACTTGATAATTAGAACAGTTCCTAGTGAAATTTATACACTTTGGGTCCCCCTGTATTTTCCCAGAGTATTTTCATACCGGGATAATTACGCACGGAATGTCAAACCTTTATATTTTTCAACTTTTACAATTGGTTTCTACTAAAAAAGTCCCACTTAAGTATAAGACGTAGTCAAAACAGGGAAGGGAAAGAAGTATGCCTCATAAAAATAACACAGCCTCGAGGACATATTTCAAACGAACAGAAGTCACAAAAACAATCACTGGGGGAAAAAATTATAGAACATAATACAGCGAAAGACTAAGAGAAACGAATGTATATATGTGTTTAGGAAAAATGTGAAAGCTAACCGAGGTGGAACAATTTTTGTATTTCATATGGGTTCAAAACAAGGAATACCTCAAATTATTAGGAAGTAGTTCAAGGAAGAGTAGATAAATATTCTGACGACTTTTTTAAACTGAAAGGATATAATGAGAAGCAACGTAAACTTAAGTCAAGGCTAATGAAGGAAAAGCAAAAAAAAATATTACTGATGTGAGAGGCATTTTAATAAATACGCCACACAGATTAGGAGGGAAGTGACTTCAAAGACTTCAGCATAAATGCCCAGGAAAACACTAATGAGACAGAGGCGAGGAAACAAAACAAAAGAATCTCTGGAATTCAGAAAAGTATATTTTTCGCGAAGAAATTTCATTCCACTTCAATGTCATAACATCCTGGTGCTAAGGCGTGAAGGAGGATAAGACATATCAGCGCTGCCTTTTTTTTAAATTCGAGACGAAAGATCTGTTCACGCTAAAGCTTATTATTTTTTCACGCAATCGCAGAATAGATAACTTCCCAGAACTCTTAGGACTCCCAAATCGTCGTTCTCTTACTTTCTCACTCGCAACACCGATGCTCCTCGCTAACCCCAAGCGTCACCGATTGCCCGAGGAGAATCCAGCCGTATTGAGTCGAGTTTACCTCCAGCACTCGAAGGCGACAAGAAATGTACCTGTAGAAAGACAACGCCATTGTTTATAAGACCCCTTGGGTAGCTGGAAACAACGATGCGTCACGTAGGTATTGAAGTAAACAGAGATGCAGCTCACTTATTTATCAATCCATGTCCGATGAAAAAAACACGCACCCAAAGACATATGTGATCTATTAGTCGAAGTATTCGCTCAGTATGCGTTGTAGAAACATTCAACGATTTTATTGGTTCCATAAATACTCTCAAAACTATTTTGGCGTGATAGATGGTGTTAAAAAATTATGAATTCCAATAGCGTATAGATTTCCGATTTGCCGGTCCCGGTGGCGGCGGGGTAAAGTCTACCTGCCTGCTAATCCGAGGGTCTCGGGTTCGAATCCCGCCGAGGTCGATTTTTCGCATGCCCAGTGCATGGGTGTCTCTTTCAAGTTCTGGTGGTTCGGCCCCTGAGAAACCTGACGACAGCCCAATGGCTTATCAGGATCGCAGGGGCATACGGACCACCAGAATCTTCCGAGAGCGAAAAAAAAATAACAAAGATATTGAATGCGTAATGCACCACTTGGAAGCTTGATTACTTGATGAAAGAATTATTATGCTACGAATAATTAGTTTATTAATTAATATTAAATGTTTATAATTCACCAGTGGATTTCCACTTCATCCGTCACCGACTTTAATTCCTCTCACAACATACCCAACACTTCCTCATTCGTTGCTCCCCGATCAACCCCTCAAAATATCCACATCGCAAATGCCTCCTGTCTGCGCACATCCTCTCTCCAGAATGACCAGGTATTCCATTCATACAGCGCAACGCACCACATCAAGAGATTTCACCAATCATTTATTTACGTCTCCTCTCAGACCCCCCTCATCAACTCTTTGAAAATGCTTCCTTAATTAGGGCAATTTTTCATCGAAGGTCCGCATCAATGAAACCATTTTCCTGCAAAATTACGAGAGGGAAAGAAAACAGTTCACCTAAAGCGATGACGTATCAGTTAATTCACCTCCAAGGGACGTGGCATGGGCAGATTTCATACCAGTCATGTATTGACCGTCCCAGTCCAAGATCAAGTCCCACACTGACCCCCGACTGCGAGGCGAAGACCAGTAAGCGATCAGGAGAGCACCTACATCTACATAATTACTGCAAGTACCCTCAAGGCTGAGCCATCACCAACATGCACCACACTACACTCCAACAAATCTAATGAAACTAAGACCACTAGTGCACAAGCGAAAACCAGCCAACACCTGTGAGGCAGTGACAATTCATCAACATTCACCACACCACAGGCATGCTACACATTCCACATTCTCTATTTTCCCATCTTTATACTCAAGTCTCTCCTCCATTCTTCTAGAGTATCGGAAAGTACTATCGTCCATTCGGTTAGCACGGAAAGGTTGTGCCAGCCCCGTCTCTCATTTCGCCTCACCCATGTTCCCACCGGGCATCAATTTCTCTTCCGCACGACCCGGTGCGAAAGCGGGGAGAAAACAAATATGAAAGAACTCCTCGCGGTCAGTGGGTCCCGATGGGGAAACAATCCTACCAATCATCGAACACACGCCGGACCCCGAATAGTAATAAGATCGAATCGAGCAGCGTGTGAAACACACACACACACACACATAAGCGAGCCACCGCCCGTGTTATACGTGAGCTATACACATTGACGGTCGATATCAAACAAGCAAATCGGTTCTTCCATTTTTATTCCTTTTTTTCCCCTTCACCCCTCCCCCTTTTTCCGAAGCAATCTTTCATTCACATCGTTATTCCCGAAGAGTGAGAGAGAAATACGGGGGGAGGGGGAGGGGGAAGTGTTGGTGGAGGGGGAGGAGGGCCGTGGAAAAATGACGGGGATAGCGCTAAAGATTTTTGATTTACGACCGAATCCGGTAGGGGCGCTGGAAACGGTACTGCCAACCCCAGTTTCTTCTCCAAGTCAGTAAATACCCCCATCATCCTCTCCACCCTTTTCCCCTGTCTTCCACCGAATAGTGTCATCAGTATTTTTTATTTAGTTGTCTACTGCTTATGAGCAGTGTGAGACATATGGAATTAAGATAAATAATAAGAAAACAAAAGTAATGAGATTCTCTAGGACAAAGAAAGCGAAGCTGGTGATAAGAGTAGGAAGTCACAAACTGGAGCAAGTAGAACAATTTAATTACTTTGGTAGTACGCAAGGAGAAACAGGACATAGTAGCAAAGACATTAAAAGGAGAATAGCGCTAGCGAATGGAGCGTTCAATAATAGAAGGGAGCTGATGACGGGGACCTTAAGTAAGGATGTAAAAAAGAGGCTAGTGAAGAGCTTGATATGGAGTGTGGCGTTGTATGGGGCAGAAACGTGGACCTTGAGAAAGGAAGACGAAAATAGGCTGAAAGCTTTCGAGATGTGGGTGTGGAGGAGGATAGAGAAGGTCCGTTGGACGGAAAGGAAGACAAATGAGGAAGTGCTTGACATGGTGGGCGAGGAGAGGAAACTTATAGATGAGATTAGGGGAAGGCAGGGTAGGTGGCTGGAAGGGGTAATGAGGGACGATGGTTTGCTGAAGGCCGTGATAGAGGGAAGGATGTTGGGTAAGCGGGGAAGGGGAAGGAAGAGAATAGGTTTTATGGACGGGATGAAGAAAGGTAGGACTTATGATGAGATGAAGAAAGAAATACTGGAGGTAGAAAGGGCACGGCACATGTAAGAGTTTGTTGGATAATCTCCGACTTTCATCACAACCTACCTCTAACCGGTAGATTACTCTAATGAACTGCTTATGATAGGTTTTCGTTGCAGTACTGCTACTCTCGTATCATACTTTCAAGGTTTGCTCTTTATTCCTCACATGAAGAGCTATCCATTCGCTCCATTGCGTTAATCACTATATGCAACACAGCAGCGAACTCGCATTCCATTCCTTACACAACCTGCGCACGAGGTAGCGCACTTCAAAAATGATCATGAGCAGAGTTGATGTGCACCAAACAAACAAAAGAACTTCGACAATCGCATCCGCGACGGTTGTTTTTGTTTATTTTTCGTAAGGCGTATAACATGAATATTGAAAAGTTTTTGATTACTCCGTGGCAACATGTTTACGTTTTAAATGTTGCACGAAATCGATAATTATTGACAAGTCATTCGGCCGTGATTGTTGTGCACAACACAATATGATTGCCTACAGGTAGGTTACCCAACGTTTCGTCGGGGCGTGCTTTGCTCCATTCAACGTCGTTTGTGCTCCTATCTGCGTGCGCTGTCAACGAAATCTTGAATGGAAAGTTCTAATGATCTCTCCCTTCAGTTCAGCAAACTTTCTATCTACCTTCATTGCATACAAAACGCACATCCTTCCCTCTACCTCTTCCCCTGTTTCCCAGCAATTCCCTTTCAAAACGCTGCTTTCCGCAAAAAGCAACTTTCTGTCTCACCCACCACAGCAAGCACTTCTTCGTTCTTCTTTCTTTCCGCCCAGCGCGCATTTTCTCTTTCTTTCTCCCCACCCGCATGCCAACCAAATGCCAACCACTTCCCACTCACCCTTCTCTCGTTCCCGATAACCAAGTTTTTCCTACCACAAAGCGCCACGCTCCGAATCAGGCTCCTTCCTAAACGTCTTCACCCACAGTTCCCAACACTAGATCTCTCGTATTAACGAATGCTTTATATCACACGTAATTCTCCTTATATCATTTACACTTACGTCCATTCACGTCCAGATTGCTCCCCCAAGTAACTAATATGTTATGCCCTCCTACATTTATGCTTCATCTTGACTTATTTTTCTTAGGAAATCTAGTTACGTTTGTTTTCTCATCGGTTTATCTATTTTCCATATCTGTCGCACTGATTTTGGAGGGCGTTCATTAATAACTGTAATCCGTTTACCGAAGGCTATCAACTATAATCCACAAAATTAACCACCTTTATCAGCTCTCCTACTACTTATATATTTATGCCACTCCCCATGTCTCTTGTACCATTTCGTCTAAATCACTTTAAAAGAAGTACGGGTCCATGAACAGGTAGGTACCATAACAGTCGTCCAGAACTCCAGTTTACTTCGATATTCACTAATGCATCCATTAACCTCTTACAGTCTACTCCGTCGAACGGCTTCTCGAATTTATTTATTTATATAATTGCTCACATAACGCATTTATGCCTGTTCACAGTGACGCAGTCAGTAACAAACATCAAATAAAGACAAAAACAATCAATCAACCAACACAATTAAACAAACCCAGTTCACAAACCTGATTATACTCTGCATTTATAGACAGTGAAGTTCTCATTATAGAAATGGCATCTGGAGTTGCTTAGTAATTCCTGAACCCAAACTGATCTACACCTATAAAGACGTGCACCACCTTCTCTGGCCTTCTCTTTCTTAGCAGTATCCATTTCTACTGTCTTCATTGCCTTCATTTCCATAATGTTTTTTGATCTTCTAATGTAGATGCAATCCATTAGCTGACTAGCTAACCAACGCCAGGTTTAATTGCTAACCGCCTTTGTAAATTCAACAACATTTACTTCCCTACCAGCTTCCCCCAAACCTTCCATTCCGCCGCATATCTTCGAGGAAAATTGAAAAGCACGTAGGTGATGAGGAAGAAAGAGAAATCCTTTCATTTTTATTTCCACCCTTCTAAAACCCTCCAGCGCCCCCTTAGGCGTTCGGTTCGTCAGATAACGCGACCCCGAAATTCGGCGCTAGGGGAACGATTTATGGCGATGCATGGGAGTATACCCACTCGTTTGGGGGGGGGGGGATGAATGGAAGAGTCTGCAATTGGGCGACGGAAATAGGGACGGCGATGAAAAAGAATGAGAGTGACGGAAAATTGTTCCAGTGCGACAACTTTTCCGCAATGATTTTTCCTCTAACCACCTCGAACCGGCGCGCGGGCAATTTTTTACCACACTTCCCCTCAAAGGAGACTTTTTCGACCCCACGCGAACAAACAGCATGGCCAACGTCCGTCACATTTCGTGAAGTTGAACCGAACAAAGGTTAGACGTTCACGGAGAAATTTTATCCTCAAGGATTCACCTTCCTTCGTGAGTGAAAGAGACGCGTGAATGGACCAATCTTGATCGCCTCGATCGGAATTAAAGCCTTGATTGAACCACGCACGCAACTGAGAGAAAACGATGTTCGACGTTATACCTGTAAAGCATTAATTTTGATACTAAGCCAGAAATCGATATTCACCTTCAATATTTCTTTCATTCATTTAGATTAACCTTTCGTTCAGGCAGAAATGACTGGGAAATGATTCCACTCCATTATTTAGTTTTTTACCAATTTAAAAATATAGTTTTTATAGATTGATGCGCGTCTAAACTTCAAATTGGATTAACTACGCACCTACTCATAGGAATCACTGATGAAATGCGATATTTTTTTAAATCCGCTGATGACTCGGGTCACTATGCAGCATCATCCAATATGATATCAATATGTACATATCATCCCAATGCTTCAAAATACGTCGTACACATAAGCATTTTCTTTTTATTACTATTAGTCTCCAGTTTTGTATGTCGTAGTTTGTATTTAACAACCATCATGCCGTATTTCAAGGTAATAAACATAATTTGATAAAATAAACGGCCGAGGAGGCAAAAACAAAAATAAATAGGGGATTTAACGGAAAAATAATGCATGGATAAAGAAAAGACATATTCTTTCTATGTCATGATAGAAGGAATACGGTAATGTCAATGGAGGCAGGCGATACTTTGTGGAATTTAGTTGCACTGACCATGTTAAATGAAAGTACTATTCCACGATATGAATTCATATCGTGGAATAGTACAAAGTCTTTCATTTAACATGTTCAGGAATACGGTAGTTACAGGATTATTGAAGGAAATGGTTAGCATTTACATGAAACGAGGAACAAAATAAGTCGATATGTAGCATCGAAAAGATCAGCAGAGAAACCAAGAAATTTGGTAGTAGATCTCACGGCCTGTTCTAAACTCTATTCGCATCGGTAGGGAATTGCTAATAACATTATTGTTAGGCAAACGGCCGTTGGAATTTTCTAATTTCTGGAGTTTGAGCCCAAAAAATTACCCATGATTTCATATCATCATGGCATGGAAAGGGTTTGTATTTCTCTTCCCCGGTGCGAAAACGTCGTTATCAATTTCATATGAGACATCCATTAGACAGAATGGACTTCTTATGTATATGTTGATAAATTTGGAAGTGCACCATAGTTTTTGAGTGATTTTGGGTCTTTTCCAAGGTGATTTCGCGCGTAAAAATGTACATTCTTGATCCAGACTGCAACTAGACTGCTGGAAGCATTAATAGCTCCTGTAATTGCCACCCATGCCAGATAGGTCGTCAGGTAAGCCAGACAAAAAGTAGACCACGTGATGGCGTGACGTTAAAAATACCGTAGGGAAGGGTAATGGAAATCACCCGCATCACTCTCTCCCAATATCAATTTCCCAGAAAAATGGAAGTCAATCACCGAGTATTGAATATGAATGGGATGAAGAAAAGTATAGCGTAAGCTAAGACGAAGAAAGTAATTGTCTGGGCAGATAGAGGTCTATGCCAGTAAAAAATCTAGATAATATTTCTCTATTCCATTTTAACCTACCTTAACCGGAAGATTACCCTAATAATAACAATAACAACACACAGAGCATTGGCGGCCCCAAGGGGGGGGGCAATTACCCCACCCCCTAAAACACTGAGTATTTCTTTGTCATAGACATTAAATTATAAACTAAATTACTTTGTTGCCTTTTTGTCATTGAGGTTTTGGTTATCTTGCTTTAAAATCCAGTTAAATTTTATAAAAACTAAAACAATTTATAAACCACAAGCTAAATGCGAATGTAAATCAAAATAATTTTGGGATTAGTCGAAACTTGGTGGTAATCTAAAAGGGAAATATGCATTTAGTAAAAACTAACTCTTCTTAAAAGGCAAACTTTTGCTTACAAACCACTCATAACGCGCCATTTTGCACATCGTTTGTTACGAATTTGCGGGACGAGACCCACGAACCTCCCTTTTCCTGGGGTGTATCCCATACCCCAATAGCCGCTGGTCTGGAGCCGTCCCTGACACAGAAATTATGACAGTTTTGATACTCTGAGGCATTCCCGGTCAGTTAAAACCTTACACTTGAAATAAGGATATTTATCTGTGAGCCCACATGGATTCGTAAAATTGGCGAAACGACACCGTGAGCGGATGGGTTAGGTAACGTATCCGATTGCTTTTCTGACGAGATGAATCGAAGTGGCCCTTCCGAGCGACGAGGACAAAAGGGCGCGGGCGTATGAAGGACGTATTAGGGATAGGCGGGATGAAAGAGGGAAGGAGGGGAAGTCAAGAGGGGACGGGATAGTGAGGAAAGCAAGGCAATAAAGTAAGAGGGAATCCCTGCGGAGGGCGTGGGAGAATGGGCTATATGGGACACCGGTGTCGTCATGGATCATCTGTCAGTGAGTGTCCACTGATTTACCTTTCTATCCTTCCCCATCCTCAACGCCTTGTTGCTAGCGAGTACGTTTCCCTCCTTCCTGTGAAAAAGGTTGCTAGCGGCAACCGAAATATTGGAACTTAATTTGTGAGTGTTTCTTCTGAGTGTCTATGTTTAATACCGCCTCACTTGCGGCGCCGTTTATTTACATAATCACGCGTGTGATAATTCTACGAACGAATGACGAAAAAATCATGATATTTGTAAATAGTGGACATAATTAAAATAAAATAAAAATAAAAATTTCCACTACTTACTCTTCGCTGCTGCCAGTATTCAAGTTCCGTCCCTTGTAATTTGATGCCAGTACAATGTGGTCTCGGACATCGAAATATAAGAATTTTTTATTGTGCATGTGTAACTTTTTTGTGTTTTCTGTCACGACATCGTCCAACCTCCTGGCCATTAATATATATATATATATATATATATATATATATATATATATATATATATATATATATATATATATATATGTATATATATGTACATATACTGTGTTCGTCCTTTTATGTGTACCTATCCATTTCCAATTCCTATGTTTGAATGTGTTTGTATATAGATAATCTTGCCAAGGGACGTCCGACACACCCTTGAAGAGGTCCACCGAATGGATAGGGGGAGAGAGAAACGACCAACCATCTGCCTTTGCGAAGTATGCCTCAGCGATACTTCTATAAATAGAATGCGATGTTCTTGGGACACCGCTTTACAATACCGAGTCCCCGGGTCATGTCTTATATCTTTCAGCGATATTTGCGGTATTACGTAATGTGCGACATAATATATGGATACAATGAAATAAGAAGCGCGATGTGAATGCAATATACATACTGTTCGAAAACCAAATTTTTGTGATTGAGAAGCCAAATTCCATATGCCAAACTTGCGATATGAAATGGGGAAGTAACATTCACTGACAAATTGGCACAATTGTTATGGCACGCAGTACCGCAAGCGATTGAAAACTTATTTGCATCGACCTGCATTCCAAAAATATTTTCACATTTTAACATTATTGATGGCTATTACATGCAATGTTCTAAAACATGACAAACGCGACATTATTGAAATGTGCACAATATTCGTTTTTATGGTAATGCCAGAGCATATGTCATTTCGCACTACTGTAAACAAAGTAGTACATACAAGAAAATTAAACATTTCTCAAAAAAAATGTTTCTGAGGAATGAAAATAAGGAGAACAAAATTTAATTCAGAATGAAAGCCATAGTTAATAATTTATATAAAAGACCATTATTTTTCAAATAGGTGAAAAAAACACTCCACTGAGATGACCAGGATCATCTTCTAGACCAATTGATCAATCCCCTTAGGACGCGACTCGATGTGTTTCAAGCTTAAAATTATTCCACTTACACGATACAACGAAAAATGAGATAACATGTGACAAGCGATACATCGCTACTTTTGCGATGCGATACAGGAACCCGAATATCGTACGGTTCTAATGCCGAGATGGGTTGGAAGACAAGTGAGCTCGGTGGGGATTGGACGGGACGTAAGAGGGGATTATAATGGGTGTGCCCATCGGGTCCTTGCCTTGGAGAAGGACGACCAGCACACGTCCCAACTTTCTCAAGCAGGCCCTTCACCTGTATGTATGTTTGTTTGTTTGTAACCGACTCCTTTGGACTCGATTTTGACCCACTTTGAACGATCAGATTTCCTTTAATCTTTGTAGACTCATCAAGGACCGATGACAATACAATAATTTTAATAAGATATTCTCAATATTCTAATCAGGATCGCCAGGATAAATAATTTTCTGCAATTGAACAGATCCTTTGCATGAGAATTGGAGGGATAGAGTAAGCGCCACTAATGTGTTGGTTGGATGGTGTAGTGGGTAGCGTCGTCTACTCTCACCGAGGAGGGCCGGAATTTGCGGCTCAATGAAGGACGTTTTTTTTGTTGTCTTTAATTTGATCGTTTAACGGCCAGTTATAATTTAATTTTAATTACAGCAAGCTTAGCCGGGAGAAGAATTTTTTATCGTCGTATTCGCTTTTCGTATTTCCTAAATTTGTTTGTCTGATCGTTTGTAACCGACTCCTTAACACTCAACTGCGAAATAATTCTTAACGATTTCACTCCGAAACTAAAAAACACTCTTTAATGATAACTCAAACTAAAAAGTGAAAAACAAATATAGTTAAAAAACTAAAAAACACGCTTTAATGATAACTCAAACTAAAAAGTGAAAAATAATTCTTAATATAGAAATAAAAAAATAAATGAAAAATATTAATATTATCGTGAAAAAAGCGTGGGGTGCTCGATATATCAATTCTTGAAAATATTCAATCGGTACGATTAGTAGAAAAATGGTACTAAAAATATGGCTCAAAGCATAATCATTACCCGCATTTTCCATTCAGTAATTTGGGTAAACAATTACAAAAGGCATAGCAAATTAACTAAGCAACGGAGCACCCCACGCTTTTTTCACGATAATATTAATATTTTTCATTCATTTTTTTTATTTCTATATTAAGAATTATTTTTCACTTTTTAGTTTGAGTTATCATTAAAGCGTGTTTTTTAGTTTTTTTAACTATATTTATTTTTTTATATATGGCGCAAATTTCATGAGTTTAGGTCAAATAATGTTTTTATTTTTAAACTTTTGCCGACGTTTCGGATTTTTATTCATCCATCTTCTGAGCTATAAACATTGATGTATGATGTTAAATGATTGACAGTTCTGTTTTGGTTACATAATTGTAAGTTTACAGGCATTAAATATAAAAATACATAGACATAGACATTCAAGATTTTTACCTTTAAATTTTGGTGCTGTTTTTATTTATTTACAATTTTAATTTGGTTGCTTGGATCTATTTCTTTGTTGAAAATTTATGTGTCATTTATTAAATTATGATAAATTTTGCTTAGATAAGTAATGTCTGTTCTTTTATTGCAACTTTTTTATTTCTGGATATAACTATGGTACATTTCTTTGAATAATCTTTTTGATAATTTTGGTTCTGAGTCTAAAATTTGGGCTTCTTCGAAATTATACCATTTCATTATATCATTCTTCCAACCCTTTTTTTATATCCTTCAGACCCACCCAAATATCGACAAGCACTCGTCCACGTTCCGGATCCTTACTTCGCTATAAAGTTACGTGTTTCTCCATCTGGACATTTGTATACGGAGCTGTCTCACGTGATTTACAGGGTCGTTTAAAAGTTATTCCGGTTCCGGCGGAGTGTGACGAGAAACTATAGTCATCTTTTGAATAGAAATAAATCGGAGTCGTTCGCTGAAAAATTTGATATGCTCATGAAACGCGAAGCACTCAACGCTTCTTTTTTACAAAGCTTAAAAAATGACGTATTAGCCTTAAAAAGCGCCGATGAAATTAAAAGTAATTTCACTCCGGAGAAACCAAAAACATTCTCGCCATATCTTATCGAGCATCATGTATTTAAAACAAAGAATTGACTAAACAACTATCTTAAACTGAAGCATAGTGTAATGAAGACAACAATTTATAATTTATAAGGCGTGGTTCAAAAAATTGCTCACGTATCTCAAAACATGACCTCTTGCTTGAAGCAAAGTATAAGGACGCTGATAATCAAGTTTTTTAAAAATAAATGATGCAATGCAAAACAACCCAACTTCTATTTTACATAACACTTCTCCGTAAAGGAAACCAAACGAGAAACAGTAAATTAATGAAGATGAAGTAGTCGTAAAACATTAGAAGAAAGTAGAAAAACGTTACGGACGAAATTTTGTTAGCTAGCGGAAAGTTTACGACTTAAAAAGACAGAAGATTATATGTAAGAGTAGAAAATGGTGGAAAATATTGAATTTTAATTTTGGACATTGTAAAGTACAAGGAAGTGAATAATAGTATACACTCCAGTTACATTAAAATACTAACACAGTGATAACCTAAGAGACATTAGGTTCTCACTGTGTTAGTTACGAAACATCTCGCTAAATTCTGAATATTATCTGATATATTATCGTTCCACACCAGTATCTTAAAACGGACGACGAACCACATAAACTTCCTTTATAACACACTGTTCCCCAAATTTCGGATTTCTCAATATCTCTCTCGTGTCTCTCTAACTCTATCCTCAATCTTTATATCAAACCAGTAAGGAAGAAAGTCAGTCAGTCGGCTCCGGTGTAGAATAGAACTATGTTCAAGGAAACGAAAATAAAATCATTCATTCAAGTTAAAAGCTAATTTAATGTTCACACTGAATCCTAATGCCTCTCAAATTTATGTCCTATTCCTTCGCCACATTCGGTGCGAGATGTGAATCTCACTCCATTTCTAATGCTAAAATAAGTATTTTAATGCTAAAATCGGAGAAGAAGAATCATAACTAATATTGCAAGCATTCTACCCACCATTAGTAGGCTATAATGGACTATTTCTACACCAATTTAGCCATCCAAACCCACTAAGACAGTACTGAATTCTTCATTACAGATGACTGCCTACATCTCTTCATATTTAATGTATTTATTGACGACGTATAAATAATCTCTCCTTTTATTTTATTGAGTTTTTGTCAATTAAAATTCTTTATTTAACTGCCAACGTTTCGGCAAATTTATTGCCATCCTTAGGGCTAACATCTCTTCATATTATCCAAAACATTTGGAAGAAGTAATGAACAACATGAATTGCTGATTCAAACTTTAGGGGTATCAAAAAGAACTATATGGATATTAAACATTGAAATTTTAAACTAACTCATGCACATGTAAAGATATTGAATCACCACAAGTCTATTTTGACAGCCTATTTGAATAGGAGTTAATGCAAATGCAGCGAACAGACATTGAGAATCTTCGTCAGCTTGGCAAACTTAGCCAATCTCATCGGCACCGCGTCTTCTCTCTCTCTCACGACTAATCGACTCACATCCGCTTAGGAAGGAGTGGAGCCGTGTGAAGGAAGGAAGGGATGATTTAGCGAGAGAAACGGCCCGAGAGGATTTACATGAACACACTCACGGCGAAGCGTATTCGACCCGCGTAAAAACGGTGAGCCCTGGCGGGTTGGAGGCCCATCCAGTTAGCCCCTGGGCCAACTTCCAGCGCGGTGCACCGCAAACCCAGTCCCTATTTTAGTGCTCCCGATAGAGGAAGCTCAATGGGACTTAGGTTATATGCGATGAGGAAGATTCTCCGTTAATACGAGGAAGGGCGAGACTCCTGTGAAATGAGCTTCCGACTATCCGATTCCAGCAGAGCCCTCCCCCGTTATTGCTCCTCCGAACGCTGCGGAGCCGAGAGCTGACCGCAAGGTGAAGGGTCAGCATTCTGCTCCCCCTCACCCGAAATGGAAACTTTCCCCCGGTCCCTTGGACATCACCGATTTCACTGCCAAGCTCTCGAATCCTCCCTCAACCTCCGCTAACTTGGAACAGATGGCGATTCATCAGACGAGTTGCACTACTTCCTCAATATTGGGTGGCACCTTCGACCCCACATTCGAGAAACTTAGCCTCGTTAATCTGATTGGTGAAGAAGAAAAACTTAATTCCATGACATTTCACGGTAATGTCTAAAATTTGAAGGGAATGCATACTCTAGGAGTGAGTTAACATTTAAAAGACACAACAACTTTGTGGCGACAAGATTGGGGAGTTTCAGAGTATAACAAAGAAGATTGTATGACAGTCCATCCACTTGATCTATTCTCACGAAAATAGCAGGCTAAAAAAACACTAGCATGAACTGAACGCCTGAGATTACTTGTGAGATTGAAATAAATAAGAAGTATGAGAATTATGACAAAGGGCCTCATGAAGTTTTTGTGTTTACTAGCTGTCCCCGGCATGCGTTGCAATGTCTCGTTTCTTTTTAAGTAGGCACACATATACAAATCAGACACATTTACATGCACAAAATAAATGTAATAGAATTATTTTTTATGTATTAAATTAAAGTTGAAAACTTTAATTCAACTTTAATAATTTAAAAATTAAAGATAAAAGTTCAAGTGCATTGGGATACACAATATTATTGGTCTTACCGCCCTCTGCAAAAAAAAATCAAATTTTCGGCTGCCCTACTCGTGAGCATGCAAAATATAATTGACCATGTGAAAAACAAGGATTTTCCAGATTTAGTCCACACACTTGAAGCGATTGACCGTGTGCCTTGTTGATGGTCATTGAGAAGGCAAGGCGAACTCGAGTCGTTTGACTACAACTATCAGAGTAGCCACTGAACCTGGCCTTTAAATGCTGCAGTCGTGAATAGCCAATTATCAAATCCATATTAAATGGATATTCACACTTGGTTGCCAAGGAAATTTCTATTATCAATTTTGAATAAAAAATTTGTATTGTTCCTCACTTTATTTAAATAAAGTGTGGAAAAGTAGAAAGCTTTTTATTCAACATCGATATCTATCACTTCCACGAGGTCAAGCTTGAAACAATCAAATTAAAAAATTTCTATTGTTGAAAAGGAAGAAAAATTGATCAATTTAGAGACAAAAACGCAATACTTGGACTAATTTAAAAAAGCAAATAAAGTTACACCTGCATTTAATGGGAATAAATGTTAACAATAATGGAGTAAAAAACCCAAAATTTGCAATCATTTTACTACGTATTGAAATTCAACTTTGTGTCAAAAATTCAAGTCAATCGACCGATTTATTTTTCGAGTTTTTCGTGCACAAACATACGCAGGCTGAATTTTTATTTATATAGATTAGGGCGATCTACCAGTTTGGGTTATTTTAGGATGAAAAGAGTAAAATATTCTAGACTTTTAGAGGAGCAGACCTCTATCTACTTGCACAATTTCATTTTTATTCTCAAAATACGTCCTACCTATCTTCATCCCGTCCATAAAGCTCGTCTTCCCTGAAAACCAAACATCCTCCCTTCTATCACGCCCTACAGCTTCCCCTCGCTCCCCATTACCTCTTCAAATCATCTCCTCATCCCCTACAGAAGTTTCCTCACAACCTGTCGGATAATTATGCTATTCTAATTCAATTAAAGAAATAAAACCCATGGTCCAGCGCATTCATAGGTTTGAATCGAGAACAGCTCCTAACCATAATACGATTCAAAGTATTCATTCAAGTTTGCAGTGCAAAGACTCAGCTATCAAGTTTTTCTTACAAAAATTCTTCATATAAATTCGTGACTCCAAGCAGTTGCTCATGTAAGAAAAGACTAGAATGGAGTACTATCACCCTCCCTAACGCTGGAGCAACTTTTAAAATTGTACCGCGAAAACTTGAGAAGGTATTGCGAGGAATTACAAAACAATATCTAATGGTAAACGTAATTTGTACACAAGGGTGAGAAAATTATAAAAAAAATTGACATAGACATTCTTTCTCCATTCAATCAATCGCGGACATACATTCAACGGCTGACAGACTTGAGTCCTCTAACTCCACCAAAAGTAGAACTCCATCACCGATATTGAGGAAAGTAACTGAGTAAAATGGAATCACAATACAAAAGAAATAGGCCACTGAATCGGCCTAGTGGGCCGGTGGAGACTCACTTTGCGCCAATTCCTCGCCGATTCCATACAGGACCACGGGCGCGTAGCTATACGGAGGTGATTCAGTTCCTACCAGCTCCTTCAAAGCCATCTTGCGTCTCCCCGAAGGATCGTCGGTAAATCAACTCATCACTTACATCCCTTTTCTTACATGTTATCTTCTATTTCATTTTATTCTGCTTCCGTCCCTCTTCTCGTCGTATGTTCCCTCCCTGAGGCTTCCTCGCCTCCATAGCGATATAATCCGACTCTTCTTCCCCACTCCTTTCCAATTCCACGTCCTTCCCTTTTGCCCTTCCCGTATTCACACAAGACTTTCCGCTACTCTCCATTCTTAATCTCTCACCCGCCTTTTGCCCTTGCTTCCTCCATTCCAATAACTCTTTACCAAAGCACGTGCCAAACCTTTGGCCATTCTAAAAGCCATGCTCCAGCACATCTACATACTACCACGCAAGCCGCCTCAACAGGCGTGAGGGGGGGTGTTAGGACACCAGCCGTTTACATATAAAAGAGGAAACGCTCTCATGAAATGACGCCTAGCATTTTTATCGTCCCTTATTGTTCGGGGGAAAAACGAATTCCCATACCTATCCGTTCGGAAAAATATCTCTCTTAATTTATCGTTTCTGGCTGACCTGGAAATATAGTGGGGTTCTAATATGATGTTCTCCGTGTTGCTCTTAAAGATATCTATTCTTAATTGCTCAAGTAATCTAAGCCTAGCGCGCAGCCTCCGAGTCTCTAGCGGCTCCCAGCCTAATTTGTTTAACATCTGTGTAACGCTGTCTGTACGCCCGTAGCAGTTTTTGACGAATCGCGCAGCTTTCCTTTGTATTTTATTAAGTTCCCGGATTAAGTCTTTCTGCACCGGATCCCATATGCTCGCTGTATATTCAAGGTGTGGCCAGATGAGTGCGAAATAGCACCTCTCTTTTACTTTTTCATCCGAAAATCTTCCCACAATACGCTTGACGAATCCTAGCTTCTTCAGAGCTCTGCCACAAATATTTCTTATATGTGTTCCCCACGATAGGTTCGAGGTTATCGTAACTCCTAGATACTTCACTTCATCTGTCGCCTTTATGTTAATACCATCCACAGCATATACATGGGAATAGTTGGACGACCTCCGCAAGAAATGTACCGCCGTGCATTTGCTCAGATTAAGTTCGAGTTCCAACTCTTGGCTCCACACATGAACGTTGTTTAAATTCGATGATAGAATTTTAAAAGTCAGAGTGATCACTAATTTCGCGATAGATGACAGCGTAAGCGACACATGAAGTATAGCGTTAGACATTCGCCGACCTAACGTTTGACTAAAACCAATCTTACGATGAAACGTTCCCCAAATTTCTGGAAGAGTATAAAGTTGAATTTCGCGCGTGTTGCTTGTTGCAAATGATATTGCGTTTAAGTATTTTGAAAGTTGAAATGTAACCCCGAGAAAATGGCAGTGAAACTAATTGGGGATACGTTAAAATTGTTCATCTCATTGACTGTTTGACAAGTTTTCGATCGCATGCCAAGTCGACTTGAAATCAACAGCAGCATGTAGGCTCATAAATAATGTGACCAGAATCATTTAACATGTCCACTTCAAGGTATCATCTACACCCCGAGAATGATAAATCTTAAAAGCACAAATATGTCTAATAGCAGTAAAAGATTACATGGATAAAAATGAATGCAAAGAAGAAATATATGCAGATTATGACCCCCAAATACGCAGAAGGAAGCCTACTTATGCGCGTATTAGCATATAATTAATTCTTTAATAAAATGATTTTCCATACCTTAATCTACAGCATTGGTTAGACTTATACAGGGGGCCCAGTCAGTCAATTTACCTGCAAAAGAAAAACATTAATTCAGTAAATTAAACAGAACACGACGGAAGGCCATAACGCTAATTAAGTTAGTGAAAAATTATCACACCACTAAAAGAACGTGATCACTCAAAAACATTTAACAAAGGCATCACTCAGGTATTATTAACAAAGTATACATAAAGTCTTTGTAGAAAGTGCCACGGGAAAAATGACCTCGGATCGGTAATTACGAACCCTGGGTAGTGTGGTGGTCTGGTAAGCCGAAGGTCCGGGGATCTATGCCCGGTCCAAGCCGATGTTTTCTCGTAGCAATTTCTACATATTTCATCACTGTATTTTTGGTAGATACGAGTTTCTTCACTTCGAGTCTACTATTAATAGGTAACATATATAACGAGCAGATTGACATTGGATTAATAGGCCTCTGCGTGATAAAAAATGCTGCCGCTTTACATAAACGTAACATAAATTTGAACTATGCACAGCATAGTGAATCGCACAGAAGTGTTGAGGTCATTTGAAGGAAGTTATCATCCTGAGATATTTCCTGACTACAGTAAAATTGAAAACAACAAAATTCAGAAGGACGAAAATTGCAGCGGAAACCGAAATAATGCCTTATTTATTTTCAATGACTTTGGGTTTTACCATAATACATTATCATATTATCATACATCGAAAGCAAAATAAAACAGGAAAGAGGATGGTGACTTACATGACAATCTTCACCAAGCGAGGTAATTTTTCAACATTGTTTTATCAAATCTCCTAAGAAGCAATTTACCATCTTTGCTTTGATCGCGGCCGCATTATCGCGGAGCACAAGTGCAACAGCATGAATTTCGTCCTCAAGTACGCTCACCGATTTAGTTTGGAATGTTTAATAAACCAATCCCTTTCTCCTTAGGAAACATGACACCAAAGACTCCAGTCACAATACTTCGAGCACGGTTATCAGCACCGACGGAAAAATTAAAAATATATTCCAGAGCGCAGACACAAAAGCTAATCGCTTGTTGTTTACGTTACGCCGAGTTCTCGCACACAAGTGCGCGCACGCCCAGATACACACTCGGCGCAGGATCTGAATTTCAAAACAACAAATTAGACTTCCGAGTAAAACCACCAAGCCTCGCACACGAGCGTGCCGACGGGACTTAAATGTAGAAATTAATTAATACGAAAGGTTTTTTAGCGGGAAAAGTTCACCGCGGCCCCATCGTCAGTATACGAGGGCGTCCTCACTTTCCCACTCGCATAGAGATCTCGGGTGGCGGCGTCTCCGTGTAGGGAGGAAGTACAGGACTTGAGACGAGCAGCGAAGGGGAGAGATAGAGGGTGGGGAGGAGGAGGATTTCGCGGAGGTTAGAACGGGAGGAGAGGAGAAGAGGAGGGGAATATGTGAAGAAATTGGAAAAGAGAAGGAATTCCGTGGCGTCGAAACCGCTTTCACTATAGTGAGTACCCACGCTCACACGACCCGAGCAACCTCGTGCTAAACGAGAGGAGGAAAAGCCGCGGAGGAGAGAACACGAAAACCGATATATTCGAAGCTTAAGAACCGGAGGATGTGAACGGGGGTGTAAACACGACGAATATTAAGTAAAACTAGGTAACCCGTGCGAAAATTTCGCACTTTCACGCTATCAGGGAATAAGTATGTTAAGGAAACGGTGTAATTGGGTTTTAAAATAGAGAAGAAGGTGTATCATTAAGTACTTTCTTTATACTTGTTTTCTTGCAAAAATATACAAAACATATGAATACAATACAGGCAAGAGAGTTTATCGAAACTTTTAAGTCAAATTAATGGGTAAATAGTGAAATTTGAGATTGAGATTGTGTTTTCCGTCAGAAGCCGGTGATTCAACGTTTAAAATGATACTTCATTTATCACTGTAAGTGCAGTATTAACGGAGCATATACGGAATGACAAAATACGACCTTTCTGTAATAATATATATGATCGGTATGAAATACTGAGTTAGACGCCAATTTTAACGTGAGCGATAACTTATAAAGCTTATCATGCGTCATTTGAAATACCTATTGCAAATTAATTCATCGGTTGTGCTTGGGCGGTGACTCGGTGTGCTTGGGACGGGTGGTATTCCGGAATCCAAATTTTAAGGATCTACATCTACATCTACGATGTACCGTGCAAGCCACCACTGGGGTGTGTGGCACGGGGTGATTTCACACCAGGCATGCAGCACTCATCCCAGAAAAAATCCGAACCTCGCACGCTCCCCCTGGCTCTAGGCGCAGGCCAAAAGCAGTCAGGAGAACAGTGCGCAGTCCAACCGGAAACTGGGAGAGTGATACGTAAAGGAACATACAAACATGAAGAAAAATGCTATAGACACATCTAGGGGTTAATATTACTGATACTGTTAATTTATGAATACTACGAGATGCTACCTCATGCAAAGAACAAAATAAAATAATGCCGGACTAATCGACCGGTGTGAAGAGTTAGTAATTATGTGGTGTTATTAAGAACAAGTGAAAATTCTACTCTACCTATTGGGGTGGGAGTTTCAAGTGATTGATCTATCGCAACTATTATGATCCCTTATTGTACGTGGGAAAAATGACATTTTAAATCTATCGGTTCGGCAGTCAATTTCCTTTATTTTATTCCTGTGATCGCTTCTACCGTAGTACGTTGGCTCTAGCAGTATGTGTTGAACGTCCGGCAAAAAACTGTCTGCTCCGAGTTTGCGCAAAAGATTTAACCTGTATTTCTCCCTTCGATCAGTTAGAGATTCAACCCTAATTCCTTCAACCCTAATTCCTTCAACAATTCGGTAACACTGCTAAGTTTATCGTAACAACCTTTCACAAATCTTGCTGCTCTCCGTTGTATTCTATCTATTTCAGAGATTAGTCCTACTTCGTAAGGGTCCCATATGCTAGCGGCGTACTCCAAGTGAGGTCTCACGAGTGAAAAATAACATCGCTCTTTAACTTTCTCGTCGCAGGATAACTATATATTTGCCAGGTTGCCTTTATTTTTTACATTTATGCCGAGAAAATGGTAATACGAGTAGGAGGCAATCTGATGAAGTCGATTGGATTCGCAGACGACCAGGTTAGTCGATCATCGAAGCTTAAGTAGATGCATTAGAGAATAAGTGCGGCCAATACAGAATAAGAGAAATCATAAGTTAACATAAGTAATGAGATTTTCAAGGAAAAAGGAAGCTAAGCTGGTCAAAACAGAAGGAGAGCATGAATTGGATTTAGTTACTCAATTTGAAATCTAAAATCTTAACCTTAAGGTGAACTCAAGTGTTTAAACAATAGACAAGAGTGGTATTGTAATAAAAATTAATGTTCCTCACCTTTGCAAAGTCCACTTTTTATTTATAAATTATTAATGTTCTCTTGAGTATCTCTCAAGCTTCCAACAGCTTATATCTTCCCTTATATCATAATGAAATAGCAGGTTAGACAATGCCTTAGGAAAAACTTGCACAGGTTACGATGCGTTTCATCGCTTTAGCAGAGGTTGATATTGCGCAAAATCATAGGAAAGCGTTCTAATAAACGTTTTCAGTAGACCGTAAAAGTGATTTATTCCTTTGCACGACATACTCTTCCACGACGTCTCGCCCGACGCAGTTCTATCCGATCATCATCATATCGTATTCTACAGAATAACTGCTACGTTTCATGCAGTCCATGAATTAAATTTCACATTTCGGCGTTTTCTTTGAAATTTTCCTCACAGAACTATCTAACTTGCCTTCCATTAAATATCTCTAGAGTGTCTCATACCCTCAGCTACCCTTAAATCCGCATTAAAATGGTGAAATACGCAAAGAATGTCATTGAAAATACTTGATATCTCAAATATCGTAATTTTTTCCGTAACGGGTGAGATTAGCTTACCATTAAGTTTTCTTACCCCTCTCATACATTTCTCCTGCCTTCCATACGTCCTATACTCTTTTGTACTCACTCGGCATACTCCACTCCTCTATGAACCTCTTCAACATGCCCTAATCTATCAATAAGTCAATCCACTTTCGTTTCCTTATTCAAATCTCCGCCACCAATTTCCTTTCCTCAACTTCTACATCTAACACTTCCTCGCTTGTTTTCCTCGTCCTGCCATTTCTCCAAACTCATCTACACTCACATCTCTAAAGATTCCAGTAAAGCATAACCCTTAATCGAAAGGTAGTTTCCCAACCACATAGCACAATGAATCGAACCATAGAACTAACTTTCCATAAAAACAAGTTAGTCTGCCAGCAAGATTGAAAAAAAGTCATCTGGGCCGCATTTGGTCACGAAAATCACATCAAAAATCATCCCCTTCCTTATTTGGTATAACATTCCTATCCACTTAATCCACATTTTTTCAAATGAATTTTGACGAAACACTCCTTGTCACACGTTCTTGCAGTAAATCGGAGGATAATATGCGCATGATGTTATACGAAGACGCATCTGAAGATGAGCAAATACATTCACCCTTCAACCAAGAGAGACAATTCAGATGATTGGATAAGGGGTGCATTGTTAAGACCGATAAAATTAAGATGGCCCCCATAAGTGGACGCAAATGCAAGGACGGGAGAAAAATAAATGCGATTTGAAAAGAAAAGTTATCGATGCTCAACAAACCATTTCGTCCGTTGACATAGCAAAAGTTGGAACTAATTTCCCGGGTGGTGGATTAATCTGATTCAACGGGTTCACTACGAGAGAGAGTTTTTGCTACCGATATTTTCCCGTAAAAGATTCAGGATAAGAGGATTTGTGAACCAATTCACAAAAAATAGAAAACCATAAAATAAATGCAAAAATAACAAGTTAATTAGTGATCATTTTCACCACATTCCACAGGAGGGGTTTCCAGAAAACAATTTAGGCATTTTTCCTTTTCAAATAATTTGCGAACGGAATTCATCCGATAAATGGCGTTGTGAAACATTACGTTCTCGTACAATTGAATGATACACATTGTGGTGTGGGGATGTCAAACTCCATTTATGATTAGAAGTGATGATTTAAGAATCACATAATATTCTTGCGTTAAGACATGAAAGAAAAAATTCTAGTCACATTAAAAAAGTTGATAAGCCGGTATTAATAGGAATAAATGGTTATTGACAATCTTATTGGTGCATCATAGAACAAGAGTAATACCACCACTCAGATCAAAATAATGATAATTTGCTAGAACGTCCTTTTTTTCGAAGCAGAAAACAAATCCAAATCAATTGAGAGGCCAGCATTAAATTCGACTCTCCAGAATGATTTTTGTACAAGAAGAAGAAGAAAAAATTACCATAAAAAATGTAAAAAACTGTTTACTAAGTGCTTCTGGTGGCGAGACTTTAAAATAAAAGTTTTCTCCAAGCCAGTATCCTAACCATAATGCGATTCGCTAAGCAGCACCAGCGTTGCTCTTCACCATTTACACAACACATCCAAGTATGCAGTTTTGTCATGAGTTGCAGGGATACATACTCAGTGTATACCCAGCTAAATTTACATTCGTCCTGTTCTGCTCCAGCAAGACCCCATCTCAAATTCCAAAAAAAAAAAACTTCGAACGCAGTGCAGGGATGACGGCGCAACCTCCAAAAGCAGGAAAAAGAAAACGTTTTCATCGAAAGAAATGGCGAGGAATAAAAACAAGCCGAAAGAGTACGCATCAAACGAAACGAGAGCGTCAAAAAGAAGGAATAAAGTGGAAGACAAGGGATGAGTGCATTTACTTCGTGGATTCGCGAACGCAGCCGTTCTACTATAGAGATTCCAGGCTGGAGAGGTGAGGTAAGAACATAGTCTATCGCGAAAAGATGGAACAGGGGTTATAGCATCCTGCAGGAGAGGCGGGAATTGAAGGAAAATAAAACTCGAGGCGTAAGAAGATGATGAGAACAAGACGATTGGCAAAGGAATGGAATGGGGAGGTAAGCACGCGGAAATGGTGCACAGGAAAACATCTTCACTCTTGCAGGATAAAGCTGGAAGTCGACGAAAGCTATTTTTCCAAGAGTAGGGAGGAGTAAGGCTGTCTCTGCTGATAAGAATTGTCGGAGCTCTGCTCTACGTGAGAAGTCAGAGCCTTATTGGCATAGGGTTAGGACGAATGGCGAGTTCACTTCATAACTAACCCCTTGCTGAGCAATATTAACAACATTTGAAGGAAGTTTTCGACAAATATAGTTGACCTTTCTGTTCAATTATGAAAGTGTCGAAGAATTGCAAAGAATTCTGAATCATCAAAGGCAGCAAAACTGACGATATCTTAAAACTCTGGTTCAGTACGACTTCCATTATGTCTTCGAATGCCAGTAGCGCATCTAAAGTTGGGCTGTATGGATTCCTTATTTCATTTTTTTTCGACTAAACTCACAATAGCACAGTTATCCAAATATATCCACCAAGATAAAGGGTATAAATCGATTTAGTTAGGTCCCTATATCTAAAAAATAATGCGTAGATAGGTTGCGCAATCTGTCCATTTTAATTTATTTCATTGGAAGGTTTTTCTTTTCATGAATAGAAGTAAAAAGGCAACTATTGGAAAGGGGTGAAAATCATCGGAACTGAGGTGGAGGAAAATAAAACAGCAATACGAAGCTAAAAAATCAAATCTAAAGCATCAAAGCATCTTAGACTAAAACTTTAAGCTCTACAAAAGAAAAGGCACATTATTCGATAAACTCGTACTTCTGGAATTGTAAAATGAGTCTTTAGGGGAGAGACGTTTTTCCTGAATACTTGCATCTTTTTTTAAATGAATATTCTAATTAATAGGGCCAGTAACTTACCTATAATTGACAGAGTAAATTTTCATTAGCAACTTTCATCCAACGACAGTTCCACAGTAAAAATATTCGACTCTGTTTTCTTCCTAATCACCCAAACTAAGCTTGTAGCAGTTTTTAGGATCTGTAGTATGAACAACCAGATGCGAGCGATTGCCAGTCGGGCAGAGCAAAATCGGTTGAATAGTATGCAAGCCTCCAATCGCACGCAAGCTATAACAATGCTTTGGGCATGAGGGGGGAATGCTCAATACTTTCGTCCATCTCAATACAGTAAGTACTCATCCGTCCGCAAATGCATGAATCTCTATAATTCTATGGCTCCCGCAGAGTGCTCCAATTTTCATAATCGCGTCACTGTAGCGCGGAAGCTTTTCTCTGATCCAAGAAGAATGCAACGGGTACCGTCCAAATAAATAATAAGCAATAATTCTTTCAGTAGACGATAGACACACTTCATCCACGTGAAAACTGCCGCACCTTTGCGAAATTGGGTCACGTGAGTTACGGAATTTTCCGTAGTTCGTTGAGGTCATTTAAAGATAAAAACAACTACGCTGCAGAATTTCTCACATGGACGAAATTTTCCAAGGACGGCTGAGTATTCCATTTCATCACTGGAATTCTATATATGATATGGTAGTTCAATGGAAACTCCTGCCTACGATTTCCTCAGCATTGGGGAATTTTCTCAAACGCTATCTTTACAAACCTTTCTTTTGTGTTTGTTTGCTTGTTTCTGATGTAGCGAAACATAAGCTACCTATCTGCAGGTTTTTATCTGTAGATAAGTCACCTATACTAAGTAAGTTATAAGCATTCCTATCGGTAGGTTTTCGAAAGTTTTCCACACTCCAGTCTTGTATGGGTGTTTTCCTGCCATGGAGATTTTCTACAAGGGTGTAAGACTAATAACCCTGAAGTTTGTCGCCATATATTTCCATATCTTTATTACAATTTTGGAGATATGGTGTGATATATTAAATTTGGTGTTATAATGTAAATGTAAAATTATTCCTCTGAAACTAAGTGTGTTGTTTATGCCTAAAATATCTTTATTTTTTCATTAATTTATCATTAAATAGCATGTTTACATTGACAAAGGTTCAAATGACTTCAGGACTTCACAGTCTTAAACTCACCCCAATGAAGCCGACTTATCACAAAACTATCTGTATTCCCAATGTTTAATCCTTTTTTAACTGTTCGCATCTCATGCTTATCCTCATACCGCACCATACTCCTAATCTTTACCTCCTTCTCCCACACTTGCGCAACATTCTCCCCTCATTATCCCTAAGTACGCCCTCCAGCCAATTCTGCTGCCTCCTAATTTCTCACATAAAGATTCCTTATCCATAAAATTTAACACTTCCCCACTTGTTTAACCTCAATTTCCCCTCCCCCTATTACTTTCCATAATGATAAAGCGTGTATTCCAAACTCTTGTACTCCAACGCCACATATCATTCAAAACCAAGAGTAGCGCTTCCTGAAAAATGAACCTTTTCTTAAATATTTTCTCCCATATTTTTCTCCATTGTACCTCAATTTCAAACGCGAGGGTGAGAAACGGTCGCCCTGGTGCATGCCAGGGCAAAATAAATCCCAAATGAACCGTATAAGACCCGGATGGCAGAGGTCGTGGATTTTCATTGCGAGCGGCTCCACCGTCGATTTTACGTGGCTCCGGCATCCAGCGAGTCCCGTGAGACATCACCCCTTCGGGAGAGTACGGAGGGGATCCAGGACGAAATTACCGCCAGATGGCGAGGCGGTGAGAAGGGGTAGAGAACGGGAGACAAGTGAAGGCGACGAGAATTCGTTGCAGCGGCTCCGGAAAAAATAAGCAGTACCGCACATTCGTTCGGTCCACATGGGAAAGAGGAAAAGGGAGACGTCAGATCGACAATTCCACCCACTTTACATGCTTGCTGCTGTTATTTACCACTGATGTGTACAACTTCAATAACTCGGTGAGATGAGATGTTAACCTTTCGACGTTGTACAGTGTACGGGTTTCAACGCGCTGGATTCCACATCGTGAATTGTATTCCTGATCAAAACAAAGTAATGAATAACTGGTATGCACACCACTTGGTCAAGCCATAATGAGAATATTTCAAATGAAGACTATGGTTTCAATTACTGTTGGACAAGAACGCTTATGAAGAGATAAAATTACCTAGTAAAACCTCAACGTTTTTCATGGTCACTTTTTAAAAACATTTACAATTCATGAGACAATGTGAGCACCAAATGCTTTTAAATCTTGAAAACAGTAATCACATTGAATATTTTGAAGTTTCGGTTTTCTGGATGAGATGAAGAAGAGTAGAAATTATATAATCGAGCTAAAGAAACGGGTAATTATGAAGACGAAGTGGCCATCTACAACGGAAGCATATGGCAGTGGCAACATATGTTCCAAGCCTACCTTAATTGGTAGACTATCTCTAATAATATATGTTAGTATCTTGGCTACCACTAGATACTGGATTAGTTGTCCACCGATTATCTAAGGCAGGTCAGTATAGGTCTGTACTTTTCATAGGCATTCAAGGTTTTTACCTCATTTTCTACGGCCGCATCACCTTCTGCTGCAACACGGGTACCTTGATTATTCAGGTCAATTTCCTACCTCTCTCAACACATCTTTGTAGTCCGTTTTATAGTCTCATCTCTTTTTGGTTAAGGTGGTTCCACCCTGAAATGACTTAAATGTCATTTTATTCATGTTCCGTCTACTTGTAGAACATGTTGTCCTCTATCTGATATGAAAAACAAAATATTACCGATAATAATTAAGTATCCGATTGCAATCTTCTTCATCCACTTAAAAGACTCCTCACTTACTCCAGCTATTCTCTCCTAGCCTAACACGTCATGCAGTTTTGTGTTAACCATCGATAAGCCTAACCATGTCATCAGCGATATGGCTTGATATTTTTAATTCTATTTGGATTGAAAAAATAACGCTTTTACGAACATAATTCACGCAGGTAAACCAATGTATGTTTTTAATCCCGCGATACGTTTTCATCGAAAAATAACGTCTGAAAAATAGGCGATTTTCTTCACGCTATTACGGAAATTGTACTCACATATTTATATTTAATTTCGCTGTGAATAAAATATGAATTACCAATACAGAGAATTTTCAACGCTTCAGAAGTTACTTTGTAATTCTTGTATAAAAAACGATTATTTACCTCAAGAGAGACGTAGTTATCAATTTATGAATAATGTAATACCCCATAAAGTCAGCTTTCAACCTCCATAAACGAAAAATGAAAAACAAACGTCATAAGGGAATCTGAGAGGTGCGCATAAAATATTTTTCCACCAAAAATAACGTAAAATCGTATACTACTAAGCCTATGGTATCTTGGCCTCGGAGAAACCCAAGCAATAGCCTTTTGGGAAGGGAGTAAAAAATATTGCCTTTTTATCATCCCTGTTGAAAGCACGTGCAGCTGGGATGAAAATCGTAATATTTACTTTATTCCCTAAAGGTTTAACATAGTATTGGAAGATCTAAAAATCTAGAAATAAAAGTGGGATCAAGAATAAACATACTCGCATCTGCGGATGATTTGACTCTCCATACAGAAAACAAAGAAGACCTAGAAGAACTAACATGAATTTCCCTTCAGGAGACGGAACATGCGGGATTGAAAATAAATGATGAAAAAAAACAAAAAAACATGCATTTTACAAGAAATAAAACCAAAAAGCAGACACATTCAGGGTAGATGGGCACGATTTGAGGAGGTGGAACCAATCAATTACCTGAGAGTAGTTATCAAACAAAAAAACGAAGAACATGAAATAGCAAACAGGACTATTCTAGCCAGTAAAATGTTGTAGGTACTATGTAGGATTTAAGTCTTTCCCGGCGAATGCTTAGGATGAATAGTTCTTGAGTTTCCAGCCGGGTAATGGTGTTAAACTGCACCGACGTTTCAATGGCGTAGTCTGCTATCGTCTTCAGGGTTTTACCCTGAAGACGATGGCAGACTACGCCATTGAAACGTCGGTGCAGTTTAACACCATTACCCGGCTGGAAACCCGAGAACTATTCATCCTTTTGTACTATGCATGCAATAAGATCCTAACCTCAAAGATGATATCACAAATGACAAAAATTAAAATATTGAACTCAATAATTCACTTTTGAACGGTGCAGAAACGAGGATAATGAGCAGCCAGAAAGAAAGAAAGCATGTTTCACATTTGGAAGCAAAATCCTGAGAAGTCTTTGACCCCACGAATGACAGTTGATAATGAAGAGTCAAAAACAACAAGGAAATGAGAGATCTTTAGAAAGATCATGATATAGTAGCGTGCGTAAGATGAAGTAGAATGAGATGACGTGACGCTAAGTAAGCAGGGTACACTACTAAAGGATGTGAAAGACTGGAAGGAAGATGACCACCTGGAAGACCGAGACGAAGATGGTGGGATGGAGTCAAGTCAGACATCAACTGGCTGGGGAAACGGTGGATGAAGCAGTAGACTGAGAAAGATGGAGATCGATTGTGGGTGACGCAAAATCCCAGACTGGGCATAGATGACCATGGGAGTAAGAGTAAGTAAACGAGTAAAAGCTTAAATAATAATAAAGAGCCATCGGTTTTTCTATAGCCTAAAATAAGAGGAGGTAGAAGATATGAAGACATGAAGAGGGATCTAATGGCAGGACAGACATCCTTAGGAGGTAAAACGAGACAATGTCTATGAAATTGGGATGCAGAATTGAGACTGTCCAAGAACCTACCCATCAGCTGGTAAAATACTTGAATGAAGTAAGAGGGAATGCAAAATATTTTAAAGAAATGGTAGTTACTTAAAAGCAATCACACCTTTTTTTAATAAGCACAAAAGGGATAAGCATTTTAGAGAATAATGAACAGAAATTTCCCAAGTATCTGATAAAATCAAATTTAAGTAATTTACCATGTATTTTCGGTTCAATTCACATTAGAGGTCGGTTCTCAAACAATGATTCTCATTCTAAAGGTGGTTCAAATTTTCCTTTCCGATCCATTTCTTTGCTTGAAATGGATTAATTGTTCCACGGAAATGACCGTATTTCTTAACTTATCCATGACACTTATCCAACTTATTAACACCCTCTTTCACGCTTCCACAGTGTTGCCACAATGGGTTCACATTTATTTCAAATTTCAATACACGTCAATAGCCTCAGAAATTACTTAAAGCAAAATTCATTCAAAACGATAAAAATTTTTCGGCCATTTCATTACGTTTGTACCATTTCTAAGGTCTAGTTAAATCTAGTTAAATCATTTCAAGCGGTTCAGGTCATTAAGCATTGAAACCCTCAATTGGTAATAGCCTATGAATATATTTTCAGTAGCAATTAATTCACACGTTTCGAAGAGATAACCGGCTCATGCAACGATAATGGCAAACTTAAACAGAAATTAAGCGCTGAAACAAACTTCCCTATCTGCATTACATCGCATGAATAGGAACGAGGTCAGCTACCTTACGGCGCAACTTTGAATCAGATGAATTAAAAAAATCCACACGGATTCAAAATTGCCGTTGAAATACTTCTAAAGTTCGTTTTGAATTGCCCACAGCGGGGCTGAAAATATGAAAAATATGTTAGCAAAGAAAGAAAAACTCAAACCGTATGACTTCACACCAAGTAACAGTTTTAAAACACGAAAAACACGATACCGGTAGGAGGCGCAGTTTTAACCAACGCTAATTCCCTTGAGGAGCAATCTTTACATCGAGTGGTGTTCTACATAAAAATAAAGTCTAACAAGGACTTACGTACACTCACCGACTTGTTAAAAAAAAACTTGAAGTAAAATGGACGTAGTTCACGGAAAAAAACGAGGCTAAAATAAGAACTTTGGCAAAGAAGAAATCATCCGAGGCAACCGGCAGGGATGAGAGGGGGTGAACTATTAAAAAAAGTTTTAATTAAGATTCCCGACGATCTCCATCGATCCCCTTCCTTCACTCTTAAAAAAGAAATCCATCCCCGATTAAAAAGATTCCAGAGAGCCTTAGCATTTTGTTCTCGATCCCAGAGAGCCTCAGCATCGTCGTAAAAAAAAAGATTCGCTCGATTTCTCCGACGCCTGGAGACGCTCGTGCAAACAAGAGAAATAACAATGATAGTCAGGGCAATTAGCCAAATTGGTGCGGTTACCTCGGAGACAACGACGGTTCTCTCTCTGCATCTCTCTTGCTCTCACCGTCTTTCACGAGATCTAGAGAGGGACTGAGGAGTCATGAAAGGCTGGGGGGGAGTCGTACGCTGCTTGAAGATGGAATGGACTTAAAGGAGAGACTTCTCCGGGACAATGCAGCAGCAGGTGAGACAAAACACGCTTGAGTCGGTTGGCGCGAGGGGACAAAATAGAGCCAATGATTTATAATGTCCAAACGGACCGGCAAAAGGGGAACCCGTTTTGGAAGTGCAGGAGAAGAAGAGACCTTGCGGGAGTTCTTGGAGGAAGAGAGGGCTTGGCAATGGAAAGGAGAGAGAGAGAGGAGATTAAAAGAAAAACCCAGGACACTAGTACTACTACCAACCACTAGACCAAATCCCAATGGGGCTGAGTTGGGTTGCCCACTTAGCATCACGGGAGCTACTTCACACATCATATGGATCGCAACTTGATTCTCTAGCCGCATTAAGATACAACCTTACCGCAAATGCAATAAAATTACAAATATTATTAATATTATATCCGAAATTATTCCTCATAAAATGTAGGCATGAAGTGGCTTAGCTATAGAATTATTACTCATTTCATTTTTATGCAATAGATATAGTGCTACTCATCTCATTTCAATGTCAAACAAAGTATACATTCGATTTTTTTTCTTTTTTCCCCTGCGATTTTGCATACTGTACATGTGTTTATTACTCAATTATCATTTTCTTTCATCATGGAATTTAAGAAAAATTATTCTGATAGTGGAAAACAAAATTTGTAGAGTGTAATATTATTCCAAACACGTGCAATCGTCCATATTCTCACGAGATATCATAAAGTTCTTCTCCATTAGCTCTACGAGGAATGTCAGTTTCCTCTCCCTCTACTTTCCACCTGAAGAAGAGGTAGGATTTTAAAGAATTAAATGCATATAATTGGAATTAATATGGTCAGGGCCGCTTGACCTTTTCGCTAACACTTTTTATTGTTTTAAATACCACCCTATAGTTTAAGTTTTTAGTACCCTCTTTATTATCCTTATATTAATTGAGAAAATAAATGTTATGAAAATTATGTCTCATTTTTTTGAAAATTGTATAAATATAATTTAAAAAATAAATTTTCACAATAGAATATAAAGTGTTTCACTGCTTATAAAAGTACTATGTTGGTAGAGAAACTCGGAGGCTACACACTAGACAAATTACAAGAAAAACCCAGATCAGGCGAGTTTCAGTACGACACTGAGGAGGAAGAAATTTAACCCCAGAATTTTGTATTTCTAGATCCGATAGATGTGACAAAATGATATACTGCCGAACTAATTGGTACAAAATTTATTTCTTTCCTCGCACCATTAGTGTTTATGAGAAGCACAGCGTTGCGCTAACATAAGGCACACCGTTAGTATACATCTCACCTCCCTACTCTCCCCCTCTTTTTCCCTATTCCCTCCCCTTTCAAGGTTGGTGTGCTAGCACCCCTTGCCACACGCCTCTGAGGCGGCTCGCAATTTGGAAAGTAGATGTAGAGGTAGGCATGTTAGAGGAAATTAAGAGGTCTATGAAGCACACGCAGAGGTAAAGACAGATTAAGTGCAATGAAGTAGATACCATCCAAGTCGCAGGGTAGAATGTAAATGTACTCAAATATGAATAATTAGTTTACATATCATCCCAATTTGAAAATGAAGCATCGCCGAGACATTAACTCTCGCAGAAAGTTGCGTAGCTGAGGCTGCAGGCGATAATTTTTCAGTTTTAACCCCTTATCTGCTCTTGGTGCTGGACAGTAGGCCGAGAAGTTCGATCTCTTTGTTAAAACTTGCCCTGCCCACAACCCAACCCCAACTCTCCCGGTGTAGCGAGCAACGGTGAGGTCGTTCATGTTTGGTGGAAAGCAGACATGAACAATTTAAGTTTGCTGCGCTTATTGCTCGAGCTGTTCATCATGGCAGGGATTTAACTGCGTGCCAACTTTGATAAACACGAACTCGAAGTTGAGACTAGTGTTGCCGCGAGATTCGAGACTTCCTCGTCTCGTTTCGTAATCGATAAATTATTTCTCAGTTATTTCTTAAGCCCGCAGTTTTAGCATTATTTTCATTTGGAGGTTTCATTTTCATCTGAATGAAGAGGAGGTAGAAGAAATGAAGAATTGAAGAGGGATCTAATGGCTGGACATCCTTAGGAGGGAAAGCGAGACATGGTCTATGAGGTTGAGATGCAGAATTGAGACTGTCCAAGAACCTACCAATCAGCTGGTAGAATACTTGAATGAATTCAAGCAGATCAGTTTATGCGGTGGAACTCAACACACATGCAGTAATGGAAACAATTCAAGAATTATACTTTACATTCTCTGCCTTAATTTAAGTATCCTATGACTTTGATTTTCGGCGCAGTGTTCGAAATTTATACGAAACTTATATTTAAACACGTTTTTCGAATCTCTGACTAGGAATGATACCTTGATATTTGTTAGCAACCATTACAATACTATGAAACGTATTACGTTGTGTTTAGAAGAAAATTTATGCACACAAAATCGAATTATTACGAAATATTTTTCATATGTCATTAGGCTAAGTGAATAGCATTGAATAGTCAAAAATAAAAACCAATCGGTAAAATACATTTTACTTCTTTTATCCATAGGTATCACTAATGAGGAAACTTTTGCAAATTTTAACGCTATTTTGTGCATAAAAATCGCTCCTCAGTTGCTTTTTATACTGCCGTGTTAGAACAAACCAAGTGCACAGTTCAATCACGACGACTCTCATCATTTGGTAGGTATCGACAAGGAGTTGAAATATCGACACGGGGGGCACCGCAAACGCCGCTCTAAGACCTCTTCAGCCACCGTATCATCCGTGAATGCGAGCGTGGGAACCGACGACGTCCTTAGTTACATTCCCCAGGCATCCATTCCAACAATGACGGCGAAACAAAACGGTCTACGGATGTCGTCGGTACCAAGAGTTCCTCTGAACACCAGCGAACGAGGTCTTCTCCACCCGCTCGGAAATGGGATAAAGGAGGAGAGAAGAGGAATTAAGCGGAGGCGAATCTCTTTGCGTATCAATGGCAGGAAACAGAAGGGAATGGTCTCTCGACAGAGGTGGTTTTGAGTGAGTGGGAATAAAGATGCCCAGCAACCCTTCCACCTCTCCTCAACTGCCAACCCGTTGGCGGCTGTCACCAAGCAATTCCAACACGCCTGCCTCCTCTCTTAATGCCTTCGCTTCGTCGTAGGCGCTCCGAAGCTGCTTGATTCCCCTCGATTCAGAGTGAAACGGGAGAGAAGCTTAGGAGGGCTAAAGAAGGGTGGGGGTGTTTGGAGGGAAGTTTGAGGCGGGAGAAGAAACAGGTTACACCTCAATTTTTGAGGATACCGAGACTTGCCAAGGTATTACCCTTACTCACGGGGTCACCAACAAGTGCACAGAAGTGAGAAATTCCAGAGAGGAAAAGTCATTCTCCTTGACCGGGACTCGAAACAGAATCCCTCGCGATCGCCCCGAGTACTTTAGCCAGTAAAGCTACCGAAGAAGGCGTCCCCATCCTATGGATTTTGTGGGTTTTAGAGGAAAAAAGTGAGCTTATGGGTACGTTGAGAAACGTACCCATAAGCAGTATACGGGACAACATACAATGCTGATTATTATGAGTGATAATATTAATTCACGAATCCTGCGAGATTTTCATTCATGCAGAAAATAAAATCATGCCAAACACATCAATCGGGATGAGGCGACGGTAAAAGTGATTAGTTATTATACACAGGTACAAAGTTTAATCTACCCAGCGACATTCAGTCTCGTATTTACACCTCGGCAGTCGGAACTTGAGCTCAGAATGGTTACAGTGGAACGCATGGTGATGACAGAGGAAACGGCGGGGGGAATGGGAGACGGGAAGGGGAAGAGGTAAAACCAGAGTGATACACAGAAAGAGAGAGAGGAGAGAATTGTGGGGACGACGTGAAAGGGGACTGGGGAGAGAGAGGGAGGGAAAGCGACAGCGTTTGTTGTTCTGTTGCGGTTCTGCGGTGAATAAACTTCGCGCAAAAGGGTTGTTTGGAGGGCGGGGGGGGGGGGAGTCGAGGGAGGGTTTGGAGAGAGAAGAGAGGAGATGTGGGAAAAGGATCCCTCGCGTTAAGAGGGGTGCTATCGCTCTCCTGCTCAGTAGAGGGCGAGAAATGCGGGAGAATGGATATTGATATTTGAGATGAGGACACAAGGTGGCGAGAGAGGCGAAAGAAATGAAGAGCACGGAAATGATGATAGGGTTCAGAAGCAGCCGGCCCGAACTGAAGTGATTATTTTCGGAATTGTCTCCAGCGACAAGGTAAACTCGACTGCGCGGGAATACGTTTCTTCTTTAAGTCAGGGCTACGGAAATGAATCTTCATCTACGTCGCCGATAGTCATTAATTCTAGGATTGGGTTTGACGCCAGACAGCACGTAACGTCCACAATGAATGTAGATCCTCTCTCTCTTCCTCTCCCTCCCTCTCCCATGTACTAAGCTTGAAGGATGAGGGAAATTTAATTCGCTGATCTCCCAAAGTATTCGACGGTCTTGATTAAACGAGAAAATTTAAATAAAAAACCTAATTCCAACCCCGAGAGTCCGAGTTAGAATCTCGGAAATGGCAGAGGTATTACTGCGCGATTTAAAAAAATTGTATAATGGAACTGGTTGAAAAATATAATAAACCCTAAAATGAGTGAAATCTCTGAGTGAAAGTGAAGAAAATGAGTGAAATACCGAACTGAGTTTCTGGATTCAAAGACACTACATGTGGATATAGAAGACGAATATATCATCATTTGGTATAACATGAATGCCAAATAGTGATCTGAAAAGACCGTTACGGTACGACCAGTGTCTTGTTCGCCGTGTACAGACTTACGAGGATTCACGGGAAAATGTGAAAAAGACCCAGAGTAACCTCGGATGTTCCTCCATGTCTTCCATTAAAATGTGGCATTTGTTACGCAGCATAATTATTTTTAGTTATTTCAGTCCCTGCAATTCTTTTCCAACAGTTCATTTGCACAAATCTACAAGTTAATGCCAAATTCTCAGCCATTTATAGTGTTTTCCTACTAGTCGCGAATCCTTAACAAAAAGGATGACAACACTCGACCAACTGGACGCTAAAAGTATCACAAGAAATTCAGTGTTTTTAGATAATTCAAGGGAAATAAAACTCATTTCTCAGAGTGATAATAATTTAGGCAGGCAGGGAACACCGTGGCACTTTCGGGTGAATAATTAAAATGGACCCATCATTATATCCGACGGAAAGATCCCTGTTCCCTCAATTTGAAAGGAAAGTCGACAAAAATTAATTAAAGTAATTAAAATATAATTAAAACAAGAATAAAAGTTAAATTAGGGAACCCATTCAATATTTGTCTGGGATCTGCGCCTTTTCAAGAGGTAAAGGAAACGAATATAATTGAATCATAACGAAACGTAAATAACTCACAGACAAATTTATCATAGAATATTTACACAGATAAAGATAGCATGACGGAAGGATATATGAAAGTCGGAAAAGGTGTGCATTTGGTGAGGTAAATTTTATTCAAACAAAATCTATTCACGAATTTCTATAAAAAAATGAATAAAAAATAAAGCTTAACATTAAAATTAAACATTAAATACCGTGAATTGCACGAGTAATATGTTTTGTGATGTTCCCAAAAGCGAAAAACGTGGCTATAGATAAGCCAGAGAAATTAAAATAATATCTGCAAAAACAACAACAGTTTACATCTCCCGTTATTCAATGATGACTGGCAGAAAATCCTCGATATTTTCACTCGCCATTACTAATGCAGTTGTGTTCAATGGGAGCATTTTTTAGACACGTTTTAACCGTAGCCTTACGTAATCGCTTACATGCTTAAGCATTCTACAGGATCATTTTTATTTATTGGAGTTTACAAAACAAATTAACTGAGATTAAAGTAAAACACAAATAAGGAACCGAAAAGTTATTTCCAACATTTTTCCCTGTCACGTAAAAGAAATTAAACATTAAATACGGTCACATTCTATTCCTATTTGTCATGGATTAAAATAAACAAGAGCTCGTAACAGATTTAAGAATTCATAAATTTCACGGGGTCATATGAAATGATCGGACGTATTTTAAAATTAGTTCTCTAGCATATGTATATCATAATAAATAAGCAATAAGTCTACAAAATTCCTCAGTAGCAGTTACTATATTCTATACCACCAATCAAGCAGCCTTTTATTTCTTTGAATTAATAATACGGCACTATTTGCAGCTAGGATTCGGAATTTGTATATGAACCAGACGGCGCAGGTTAGGGTAGCCGATGGACAATCGGGATGGGCCACGATAGGACGGGGACTGCGGCAGGGGTGCCCACTATCGCCGTTGCTTTATCACGTGTACTCAGAAGAAATGGCAGTGGAGGCATGGGGTGAGGAGGAGGTAGGAATAAAGGTAAGAGGTGAGCTGATAAAATCAGTGAGATTTGCAGATGATCAAGCATTGGTTAGTCAGTCTGCCAAGGGGTTACAGTCAATGGTGAATGCATAAGAGGTCCAGTGCAAAAAGTATGGGATGAAGATCAACCACAAGAAAACGAAAGTGATTAGTATCTAGAAATAAGAAGGGCTGAATATAAGGGTGGGAGAGCAGAAGATAGAGCGGGTCGAGCAGTATACGTATCTGGGTAGAATTTTGGAGTAGAATGGGTTTAGTGATATAGAACATTAGATACAGAATTGCGCTCGCTAAAGAAGCATTTTCGAAGAGAAGGGAATTGATGAGGGGAGGGACTGAGAAGATACGTAAAGAAGAAGCTGGTGAATACTTGAATATAGAGTGTGGCGCTATATGGGTCGGAAACTTGGTCATTGCGAATGGAGGGTTAGCGTAGACTTGATGCGTTTGAGATGTGGGTTTGGAGAAGGATGGAGAAGGTGAGCTGGGTGGCGAGGAAGACGAACGAGGAGGTACTGGATATGGTCGGAGAGGAGAGGAAGCTTGTGGCAGAAGTTCAGAGAAGGCAGAAGAGATGGATGGAGGAGGTTCTGAGAGGAGAGGGCATGCTGAAGAGAGTGATAGAGGGGAGAACACTAGGGAAGCGTGGGAGAGGAAGGAAGAGGATAGGAATTCTGGACGAAATAAGAGGAGATAGAAGATATGAAGAATTGAAGAGGGATCTAATAACGGGCCATCCTTAGAAGGGAAAGCGAGACAATGTCTATGAGGTTGGGATGCAGAATGGGGACTGTCCAAGTACCTACCAATCAGCTGGTAGAATACTTGAATGAATGAATTTGCAGCTAGCTGCACAAGCTTGGATGCAAGGAATCATTTTGTAAAAAAATGCATTTACATCATATTTTACGGCAGCGAGGCTTGAATAATAGTAGCAGCAGATCGAAGAAGATAGAAATACAGCAATAAATATGAGGTGGACAGAAAAATAATGCAAAAAAATGCACGCATAAAATCACCGATATAGAAGTACTACAAATACATGGGGTGGAAATCCTGTGAAGAAGAAGACACATGCTTAATGGGAAGATATGATAAAATCCTGAAAATAATAATGGAAGGAATAAAGAATGGGATGAGATTCCAGGGAAGAAGAAGAATGGAATGCTACAAGCAAGTCATGATAATGGTTACATATATGAGCTATGAACGAATAAAACTTGGCTTAAAAGCAAATACATAGGAAAGATGCAGATAAACATATCATCGAATTGATGACTGCCGATGATAACATAGCACCCACTATGTAACTACTAAAAGATCTTCTTGTTACTAGGTCCCTGAATTGTTCACCATCATTTCGTGGACCCACCCATTGATCGATCTCTCCATCAGAAAAATAATTAACCCCTAATCCCCCTTTTTTCATCTTGGTCTCTTTTGTTTGTGTTTGATAACCCTGTTGTTCTGTTTTTATTTTCTATACGTTATTTAGAGCTAACTCTCAAAATATTTTGTTAAATATTCAATGCAAAGGCCAACTCATGCTGTTTTTGAATAACTGGAAATAATTAAACTCAAATAAATCATAACCTTTGAGCGTCATGAAAACAAAAATGAAGATATTAAAATCGAAAATTAACAATATGGCTCTCAATTTATATTCCACCAATGTTTTGCTTGCAAGTTTTTCATGTAAAATCATGGTCAGCCTTCACCCGCACATTTCCAGTGGATTCCCGGCCACGCAAAACTTAAAGGGACACACATAAAATTCGCGTGGTCCGTTCTAAACCAGAGTCCCCTGGTGAGAGAGATAGAAGGAAGGAAGATAGACCGCAGTGGCGCCACACGCAGACACAAGAGGACGGCGGGCGGTGGGGAACAAAGTTGGGCGGAGACTACAACACTCTAAACTACAATAAGTTAGCCTTCTCCTTCAGCCGCCGCGACGTGCCCGCCTTTGAGCGACACCTCACCTCACACAGAATGCGGCGAGCCAAACCAACGCCAGCGGCCGAGAATGGAAACGGGGATAAAACAAGGGAATGGGAAGGGCCGCACGCTCTGACACCCTAGGGGGAGAGAAAATGTTTTTGTTCGCTGGTTTCATTTTTTTACTTTTAAAAAAACCCAGACGAGCCCAGACACGCACCCGCACAACGCTTTCCAGGAAAGGAAAGGGTCAGAACTCCGCTGGCTCTTCGCACGACGAAAAAAACTACATATATAAAAACAGCGATGCTCACCGTGTGGGTATTGTTTAAGTGGGACACTTAACTTCGACTCAAAAAAGCCTAGAGCGAACCACAACAGAGAAGACTGAAAATAATTCGCGAAGAGTTGCCGATGAATTGATACGGCAGTTGGTGGGCGGTATTAAAAGGATCAACACCGCGGCAGGGATAGAATGGATGATTTAAAAAAATTGACCTGAATGAACGATTACGTCAAGCTCCGATTATTGCATTGGGATAATTATTTTATTTTTATTGGGATGGAATGAATGTTCCCAAATAAAATAATTGGCCTGACTGAACGACAGAGTCAGGCTGCGAATAAAACTACCTCAGATACGATGTAAGCTGAGACGACTTATTGTAAATAAATTGTACGTTAAAAAAAAGTTAAAAGAAAGTCTGAAAAAATAGCGAAAAACAATTTGAATGGCTTTGGTTGAGGTAGAAGACGAAATATATAATTGTTTTAATTAAAAAAGTAACCAAACAGGGGACGTATATGAATTAAATTCACTCTAACATGGGACTAATGAAGCAATAAAGAATATTGAAATAAGCCAAGGGGATAATATTCTCGTTTCAAACATGAAAACTCTACAGTAAACTATATTAGTAAAGATAAGATTTTGAGAAAGGCAGAGGAGTGTTTTACGTTGATGGGCAGTTATGGTAAGCGCTGAGGAGGTGATACCTGTAGCATTCAAATTGTAAACCAAAACGGTAAAGAGATGGCAGGAAACAACCCTACGATCATGTAGAGCAATACCATGCTTACAATAATTCAGTTCGTAGAATAGGACAACTAAATAATGTATGTATGTACCTAAAATTAAGTATGAAAGCACGCATAACAGCTGACAACAAATATTAGAGCCAAGGTTTGGAAGAAAGTAGAAAAAGAGCGTAAGAGTAATTAAAAGATATACCTCGAGAAAAAAGTTAAACAGGGCGAAAATTTTTTTTTCCCTTTTTAAGACTTAATGTAAAGACTCCAGATGAGTACGAAGCAACAACTTTATGATTATTGGATCAACAATTGTTGCTGGCTTTTAGAGAGTGAGATTGCGGTTAGAGGAAGAACGCTAACTCAACCGAGGACACTTGACTATTTTTTTCATGTCCACGAATACTGACATATGAAAGAGAGGGAGCATCCTTCGTGGATATGAAAGAAGAAGAAAAACTCTGAGATCACCAAACACACGCACACACTGTTAGCGGAATGTTTCAAGGAATTGATAAAGGGGAAATGTAGAGTAAGCGGGAAATGGAATGGAAAAGAATAGACTGGAAGGTGCGAAGAGGGACAGAGCGAATGAGTGGCTCACTAAGGAAATGGTGTGGGGGCGAAATGTGTTTTTGTCGTGCAAAAGTGATTTAGATGGTCCAACGACGGTGCGTAATAAATTTCAAGGACAGTCCTAACCCGACTCAAACCGGACGACAACCTATAATATATAAAGGTAAAGAATGGAGGGCTCCCGATAATGCTGCAGGAGATGCGAGAACGAATATGAAAGTGACTTTCGCAAGAAAACGTCAATTCGAAGTGCGTGAACACATTGATATTGCTGATGGAACCAGATATAAGTGAGCTGACGGCTAACCACTATAGTAATATGATAAATAACCACGCTACCACAAGCATCGAAATCGTGTTATTTTCCAGGGTACACTGTTTCAGAACCTCAGAACGGATGTGCTGGAAAACGTGCCTTTGATACGACTGAAATTACTAGTCTAAACTCGGATCGTAGACAAATTATGAGAAAAAAATGTGATTATGATTTGTAACGACGTGAGCAGGAATATGAAACATGCAAGCATGTAAGTACTTCGAATTACTAACTTTGGAACTAATCCCCTAAGAGCAAGATCAAAAATTGTCATTTACCACTTGTACGACGGTAATTATTTAAAGCGTTTCGACAGTTATGTACTTAGTTATTCATCATCCAAAAAAGAGCTCGTCCATAGTTTAACATTCATGAAAAAACATAACGCTTCAATATATTCCAATTTCACTATACAGAGAACCAAATATTAAAAACTCAGCACACACTCATTTCCGGCAGTCGAGAGATTAATTCTTCGGCTAGTACACTGCACTAGATCAAACTCGCCTGTTTAGTTTGAAAAATATTTAATTCACAAATTCTGTGATCGAGCGCGCTTGTTGCAACTAAAGCACATTGCTAAAAGAAAAACAAATATTAAAATTAAAAAGTTAAGAGAGTGAGTGACTGCAAATAATCGGGAGTATTTAATGAAAACAACGGACATGATACTAGGATACCCTCGAAAGAATAAATCCCGTTTTCTAATATTAAAACGCAAATAAGGAGACTTCCCAAAGTCACACTCTCCATTTTCTTGCGTGACACAAATGCATGGAAAGGGCTTCATTCAGACCCCAGACCAACATTCTCAAGGTGGAGAAATGGTGGAATGAGGAGAGCTTTCAGGACGAGGAGGAATGGGGTTTCGAGAAGGCTTTTTAGGGAAGAAGGACGCCCCGAAGGTAAAAGTTGAGTGGTGTATCTCCGCAGTCACCAGCATTTGTGATGCGGCCGCGGTGAAATATAAAGCGGGGTACAGATATTCTCGGTTATCCTTGAGGGTCCGACCTTGGGTGTAACTCGACGGACAGCTGGGGATCCCAAGCGCCCCCTGACCTCTCAACAGCCGAAAGGGTCTCTTCTCATGGGGCTCCCGCAACCCGCATCTCATCCCCGTGGCTCCCGAGACAGACGTGATTACATGACACCAAATAACTCCTCTTTCGCCCGCGTGAAGAGGCCCTTCCCGCCTTCGCACTCCTCTTCCACTCTTCACCGCCCCACGCCACATCGCCTCCTCCACACACGAATCTCGCCCTCCGGATTCACGCCGTGCCCGTCTCTTCCCACTCGGTTAGAAACGAAAGTAATTCTGCGTCGTAAAGTATGCGTAGCACGAGCATGAATGCTAGCATATCTCCTAGCGCGAGTCGTCACATCAACAGGCAAATTTTCATCCGGGTCGTTCATTTTGCGGGGCATATCTATAGTGAGTCATCGGAAATTCCTTTATTTTTACCGTTGAAGAATTCATTAAAACACATTTGAGTTTAATTTCACCTTGAAAAATCTGTTCTAGCTACAAGATGAAAAATGTTCGTGCTTTCACCACATCTAAATTAATCTGTAACCATCCATTAATTTATCATTCCATCAGTAACTTATACTTTCTGACGTTGAGGACGCACCGGCGCGCCGCGGCGTCAAAGACGCACCCCAGTTTGGAGGAGCAACATACTGGAAGAAAGTAATATAATAGACTTTGACTTGTAGCTCAAATAATTTATGAGTAGCTTCATGAAAAGGTCCAACTCCATTCCACAAAATATATAACGATTTTATTGGTAGGATAGCTAAGCTGATTTCACATAAACACGAATCTCCGTCTCCCTCCCTTACATTACAATCTGCATCTATTCTTATTCCTCACAAGGGAGAGTAATTCCACGTCGCACTTACAAAAAGCCCGAGTAATGCAAGCTTAAGCATAAGTCTTCCCGTATTCTCAAGTACGGATCGTCGCATGGTAAAGGAAATATTCCACGGAATCGGACATTTTACAGGGCAAATTTGAGGTATATTTTCGTTCACTTCAGTCGATATGATCGGTCATGAGAAATGAGAGACAGCCTATATGTTTACTGATGAAAAATTAATTACAAGGTTGAAAATACATTTGACTTTGAATAATTTGCTCTTGAAACAGAATCAAGCATTCTCTTACTTTCACCACCGCTAAAATCAATCTGAATCAATTCATTAATTTGGTATTCTACCATTTATCCTCGGTTATCCGCAGAAGCGGCTGTTAACCGTAGATGCTTCGGAGAAGACTGGTAAATATTAAAGTGTTTCGTTCTGAAACCAATTAATTGGGGGCTTTTTTAAATAGAACGAGCCATACTCCATTGCCATAAAAATGGTCCTGAGAAAACTACATATTTGCCTCAAGGCAAATCTCCCCCACCCCTCCCTCCCTCCTCCCGAACTTGAATCTTCGCCTCGCTCCATGGCTTGGGATGTTGCAGAAGTACAAGAAGTTGGCGCCCACTAGCATAAATAGACGCCATAATTAGTCTTAGATGGTTTAAAAAAATTACCTGAAATAACATACTCATGACACCAGCTTTTCCAATTTCTCACTTGAAATTAAGATGAAATACAGAATTAATCTTTGTGCACAATGATATAATGGGATATATTTTACAATGTCTGTTAGTGAAATCTTTAATACGGGTCGTGGCGTTATTCCGAAGGAAAGGTCAGTCTTTGCTAAAGGAGGATGCTCACAGAATGCAGGCTTTTGAGATACGGTTGTGAAGAAAAAAGGAAAAGGTAAGATGAGTAGCGAGAAATTATTATTATTTGAGGTTTTCCACCGGTTAAGGTACGTCCAAATGGAAGTAATTACATATCCTCCAGGTTTTTAAAGACACAGACCTCTACCTACCCACACAATATCTTCCTCCATCTCAGCATACGTCCTGCCTCTCTACATCTCGTCCATAAAACCTATTCTTACCCTTACCCGCTAACACGGGATAAAAAGTTTTAGAAATATCAGAGGTGGGTATAAGATTGATGAACGAGATTTGGAGACGAAAACAAAATAGGCTAAAAGACGCATTTAGACGGAACAACATATTGAGTTGGGAGATAGTAGATGATAATATCTTGTATGCGCGAGAGGAGAGAATAGGATTCTGGACAACGTAAGGGGCAGAAAACGGTAAGTTGAGGTTAACTGAGACCCTGCAAGGCAAGTAAGTTGCGTAATGTGGGAATGTTTAAAACGACCCTCAAATCAGCGGAGGACTGCTGAGAATAAAAAATTGTGACCGGCTGATAAGTAAGTCAATGCCACCAGAGGTTTTACTCCAATCCGACCACCCAAAACAGCAAAGTTGTGAAATATTTCCAGAAAAGTTAAAAAAGCGTTTGTATGCTCGGGAATTTTCAACAGACTGTTACGGTTGAATTAGAGGGAGCGAATTCATCCATCTTCCTCAGATAAGCCGCTTTGAACACGGCCAGGAAGAGAGTTAGTGGCGGAACAACACCTCAAGCGTGAAATGCACAACGTCATAAGGGAATTGAAAAATGAAAGTTCTAAAACTTTTGCCGAAGTTAAGGAAAAAAAGAAACGCATGCCTTTTAAAAATTCAAGTCAGATCACGTGGCTGCTATTAGCGCGCTCGCAATTCACGCAGACGAATGATTGCACATGCGCAGAACTCATGCTTTCCTTATCATCCTCATAAATTACGTCCAAGCCGATTAAAGCAGACCATACGGGGAGAGAACGTAACAATTCAAATGATAAATTGCGTCCAAATGTGAGTCTTGATGTCCCCTTTTAGGGAGAACAATCCCATCAGTCACTCCTCTTCGCCGCGGCAACGATTGGGGGGACTGTGTGGGGCACGACGCTCTAAAGCATTCCATTGCGAGGATAAAACATGAAAAGATGGGACACTTGGGTCTCTCCTCTGGGATAGTCTCCCTAGGGAAGGATCAATTGTTCACCGTCGTCGTCACAACAACGTTAAAATATGCAATGAAAAGGACGGTTGTCCGATGACGTGTCGTGCCACCAGTCGAATAGCCCATCAGTAAATCATGGTTTCTCGTTTGAGGAGTCGGGCATACAGCGAATAGCTATTGAGAGGCTTCAAATATGGAGGATCAGGGGATGAATCCTACGTAGATCAACCATTTCCCCACTGACTATTTCCGTGCGGAGCGTGACGGGATCGGGGATACTAAATAAGAGGAATAGTAGCGGTTGGACTGGTTCGCTTCCATTCCTCGGATATTATTGACGAAGGAATGCGACGACTGCTATTCAGAGCATCAACCAAAAAAATATACGGCAAGAAATACAATAACATTTAAAATATAAGTCCGACGGCGTGGTTACAGATCTTTATAGCGTTCGCGCTCGCGTTATCACATCTCTTTATAGTTTTAATGAATAAGAATAATGCAATGACCATTCTTTACTGTTCAATGAAGTCACTATTCCCGCATTTGTAGAGCGAGTCGCAAGAGCTGAGAAAACGAACAGGTCGCAAAAATGGACTTTCGTGTTTTGGTCATGAATTGCGATAACGCACAGGAAAGGTACATAAAGGTACTTCAAAATTTACATAGCATGAAAAGCAAAGGTAATTAAAACATGGGTTTAAGTCAGGAGTCTTAAGGAAATCTAAGAGTTTACACTAGGCAAAAATAACAAGCAACAGTATACATGTCTGTCACCTTCTACGAGAAAAGGAAAGACTAAGATGGCTATGAGATAACATTTTATTCACATCACGCATGGATAACCATTACCATTGTACTAAAACTGGAATGGTTAGTGGGCTGACCTCAAGAAGTTTTGTGAACATTTATAAATGAATAAATTCTGTGTATTCCACACCGTTTGCCATTACCCGCAATCCCGACTGTTTCATAAGTTTCACGTAACTCTCAAGGTTTTGTACTCTTATCCTTCAACATTTCTTTATCTTCACCTTCTTTGTCTTTCATTTCAACCACAAATTACCAAATTCCTCTCCTTCTTATGTTCAACAGGCTAGAGATAAGGATTTACCACTGAGAAAAATTTAATCCCTCTGCAAAATGACCATGAAGCGCTGAAACGGATTGGGTCTACATATAATAAGAAAACAGTCAGGGGCGTAGCCAGGACGATGTGTTGTGGGGGGCACGACCTGGGGGGTCAGGGGGGTGGAACCCCCCTCTGGGTAAAATGTGAACATTTTTTTCTCTAGAAATCACATTTTATGCTATTTTGACTCTTAAAATTACACAATTGATGGGTCGTCGGGAAGCTGTTTTGCTAAAACATACTTGGCTATAAAATAAATTTTGCAAAAATGAGCTTTTTTAGAAATCTAATCACTATAATCAATAACTTTTACTCGAAGAACAAACTTAACTTTTACTCAAAGAAAAGAATAATGGAATAAAAGTAAATCACTCTTGAATTATGAAAGATGTCAATACAGTATTTATTTGTTTACAGTGTTAATATTTTTCTGCTAAAATTAATTGGTTTGGGGGGGGGGGCACGTGCCCCCTGTGCCCCCTCCTGGCTACGCCACTGAAAACAGTGTAGAATACACAAAACGTTCATTCATTAAACCATATCATCGCCGCAGGTATTCCGGCGAAGGAATGGTAGATCCTTGGACAGTCTCGCCTATATTTTTTCCCGACATCGTGGAGTTTTCTTTAACATTTACATCATAAAACGCTCATCTCTTTTAGATTAAAACAACTTTTAAAATCTTTTCAGCTTCCGCCTCCTCTTCGAACATTCTTTAATTTCCTTTCTTTAAATTCTTTTTTCCTCCCTCTTCCAAGCTCGCTCAGCACAGTTGCCCCCAATCATCCCTCTTCAATATGTCGTCCACCTTTTAGTGCGCCCCGCATCCCCTTCCGCGGTCACCTTCGAATCCCTCCCGTCAACTCCAATTTCTCCCTCACCACACTTCCTGGATTCTTTTTCTTTCCACCCAGCTCACTCCTCTCATTCTCCTCCATACCCACATCTCAAAAGTACACAGTGAGAACTTATTCTCATCACGGTAAAAAGAGTTCAAATGTTAAGCGTAAGACAACAGAATTTGACATTAAGCTGCATTAGGGAACATACTGGTTAGTGGGTCATGAAGCATTTGGCATTATAAAATACTCGGTTGAAAGTATTCATAAAATTGTACAGCAATTCGATCTACCTCTACAGCTTTAATATGCTTCCGGCGCATTAAAATCGGACGGAAAAATCGAGTCTCTCAACAAAGTTAGCTGTCTTCAGAAACGTTTTATTTATTTAATTTAATTTAACTCATATATTTCACCGTGAAATAATAAAAAGCACTGCCGAAAACCACTTCACTAACCCTGAGGCGGCGGGAAAGCCTTAATGATGATATCGATCTCGCGGAGACGAGAATAATGGATTAATATTAACGGCGTCCATAAACGCTAAGTCCATAAAGATAAGTGGTTTCGCATTCCCAGACGATTCATGAGTTCGGCAGAAACGCCAGTGGGAAATGAACCTTAAAGGGACCCAACTCCTTTCTAACTCAAGGCAGGAGTATGAATTTTAAGTAGAAGATAATATCCGCAGCGATTACATTCCCATTTTATGCAACGACGTAAAATCGGCCTCGATGCCACCATCTTTTGGGTTGTTTACATATAAAGTGACAACGAATAATATCCATTCCTTCGAATTTCAACGTTGCAGGAATATTATACAAAATCGCTCTTGGGTTAAAAACGGTGAAACATCGGAACTACGCCATCAAAGGGGAACAGAATTTAAAACTGACTAGCAGACCTGCTGCCTGCTTTGCAGGCAGTCTCTGTCTGGTGTGCTCTTGAGATGAACTTGGTGTTTTTCCTTTTTTTGCACTACTCAAGTGGGAGCAGTGGGAACTGTGGCTAAATGAGTGTATATGTTTCCCAAAAATGAAAAACACTGACAATAGTTCTTGAAACATAAGTAAACATTTTGGAGTAAAAACAGGCATAATATTCATTTTTCTAAGCAATGCTCACTGTAGTTGACTGAGGAGAGTACCATTTTTGAGATACAGTCACTCCGACGATTGGTGAGTTTCATACGCTAACCTATTTAATTGAACCCGGGAGTTCCGAAAAACGTTAGTCCCCGGAATCTAACTAAATTTAAACTCTCTAAAACCACGGTTTTTTTTCATTTTTCTTTGCACCACCAACTGCTAAAAATCCAAAACTACTACTAAATCATACAGACAGAGAATCCATATTTAATGCACCAAACCTCATTTCTCTCGCTCAAAACTTGAGAGAAATAAACAAAATGGATACAGAACGACTGACTGACACGCTACAAAATTAATATATATATTGATGTGTATATATTATGAATATATTAATGTATATAGATTGTTGAATACAACGCATAACAAAGTATAGGTCCACTAGTACACCAATTCAGCAGTAGGGCCTGATCAATAAATTACTAGACATACATACATTGATCCCATATAAAATTATATGTTGGTGAGGTCATTCTAGCTCGTACATAGGATATTAGAAACTTTGAGATTAAACAATCGTAAAATCTAAAAAAAAAACAAGAACACTTAAGGTCACCAATTATATCATGCGTAATTTACTCGACTGTGCTAAATAAATAAATGAATACAGCGATTTTGTTTACACACTTAGAGGAAGTTTATCACATCCCTTCATCCATGCCTCTCTATTTTGCTAGTCGTCTTCCCATTACCCTCTTTCACTTCCATAGCCCTCCTCATGCTCTCTTTCTACCTAGTTTTTCACCCTTTTCTTTCTCTTTTCCTAGTATTCTATTTATACACACTTTTGAAAGACTCTGGAATTCCCAACATATGTCTATATCATAACAATTGTTTTTGTTCATATTATTTAGTCAGTACCACATTTACATTTGGAACATTGGCCACAGCATCGCCTCGTGAGTCAAGCGTCCACCGCGTTCAGCCTTCTGTTCGTATCCTCCGTAATCGTCCCGAATACTGAACCGTGGGCGATACGACTTTCTACTACTTATGAGAACATCGTCACTTTTCATTTATTAGGTATTTGCTCCAAAGTACTGGGTGCAGCCAATTTGCTATAGCTTTTCCCCGTCCAATTTTCCGTTTTCTTAGTCTTCTTTGTCCTTATCACTTTAATTCAAATTTACACCCAGATGCAAGCTAATAAATGTTGTAAATGCCTTTCGTCGCGTACCAACAAGAGGCGCCGAACAGCTCAACAGATTTACTGAAAGTTACATAAAAACAGCAAGTGAGTGTGGTAGGTACATCAGTTAGGACCTCAATTTTATCGCGAGTAACTGAATACAACGTGCAATCAATTCACATATAATTAAGTATTTTATTTTACGCTTCTTTCTTCTCAATGGACGTTGGCAACATTATTGTATCTTACGAAAGAATATGACCATTATTATGTGTGACTGGTTAAGCTACAATTGAGGTCTCACTGAATTAGTTTTCAGTTTACATCCCATGGCATCATCTTCGGTGATTTACGCTACCATTGCCTCGAATAATAATAAAAAACAATCCTTATGTTTCTAATTATTTTCACATTCTAATTAATTGGTTAGAGCACCCACAATGTGCATTTAATCATCTTCACGCTAAAAGCAAACATTTTGTGTTCCTCATCTTTCATGGTCATTTGATTTAACCTTTAAGAAACGCTTCATTTCAGAATACGGAGGTCATACCGAACGAATCAACAAACGCTGAAGGAGTGCAAATAGTAGTTATACACGACCTCCAAACTGAACGCGAAAGATTAAACTTCTTGCTTTCTCAGCTAGGAAAATGTAAATGAGAGAAAACTTGAAGTTGTGACCAAGGACAAGTTCAACACCATTCCGCAAAATTGCAGTGCAAAAAGCACTCGGGTGAACTGTTCGCGTCTCAGTCGCATTTATAGAGAGTGGGTCGAAATTAATTAATTCTTCCAAATCCCTAGATACAGAGAGAGAGAGAGAGAGATACGCGGACTAAAAATGGAACAGATCTCGTTTCTTTAAAACGATTGGAGCAGACGATAAAAGCACGTAGTGGAAGCAATAAGCGAGGTAGGCAAATTAAATCTATTCCCACGTGAAAAATGGGTCAATTCTCATTTTTTCTTCAACCGAGGCACATCTAACTGAACCTAGAGGGTGGAATATGTAGTATGTACCTTTCTGCACGGATCAGTGGATCATATATCTGGGAAACCACAATAGGGTGGCCTTCTGCACTTTTCACCAGGGGAGAGAACTAATTAAACGAGGGAAGAATGAGAGGTCACCGATAAGCGTATGGTGTAGGCACACGGTGACCAACGGCCCACGCCCTGTGCACTTTACTACACGAGTTTCGTGAAATCCACGCCGCCAGATGAGCACAACCAGCCAGCGGGCTTACACTTAACGAACGTCCCACCGCCATTATGTCATTTAAGCCATTGTCTAGGAAGTTCAAACATCCGGCGGTTTTCAGCACGGCGTTAACTAGCTCTGCGGACGGCAAGGGCGAATTTCCTCTAGGATCTACCACCAAGTAAAAGGCCGATTAATTAAAAATCTAAAGACATTGTCCTTCTGCAACCGCTAACTCATAATTGACACCTACCATCTGCTTCTCGTTTTTCGGTGACCGACCATAATAATATTTTAACTTCTAAGACGAACCATCTGCTCTGATAGATTCCATAAAAAGTTTATAGCAGTAAGGGAGGTTGGTGAAAGTATCTTAATTAATACAATGATTCCCATCAAGGTTGATTAGTATCCTCTGCTCCATATGCTATATATTTGGACGGTTTGTTGATGTTTTGAAAGAGATGGACGTGGTGACAAGTATTATAAAGTACAAATCATAAACGCTTCAGTCAATTTTAGAAAAACTTAAGATCAGCACTAAGCCAAAACAAGGCTCACAATGAGATTTCTTTTAAACTAATAGCCGAGTGAAGAGATAATAAAAGGAAAACTAGCATATATGTCAAATTCCACTTCAAGTATTACTTGCCAACAAAAAGGAAGGCGCATCTGACTGAGAGTCTATTTTATGGAATAGATGGAGAGCCCTCCAGACGGCTTCAACGGAGAGTATTGGCAGAGAGATGCATCAGATTTCCAAACGAAAGAAAAAATTGTACTTATAATGATAATGGATGAAAATGCACTGGCAACTTAGCCATTCGAATAGAGAAAACGATTTTAAACAAGACAAATTTTCTCGCAGCGCTTCAAACAAGGTGCAAACGCTTTGTTTCTTTGTACGATTTGGAAACAATCAGGCAACTAAAAAGGACACAATTTAAAATTTAGTGAAAACCGAATCCCCTTCACATAAGGAAAAAGATCCTAAGGCCAGAGTCAGAGATGGAAAAACAGAAAATGTTTCCCGTGAAACGGACATATGGCCGAAGTTTCTTCGAAGGCACCGACAAGTGAGCAATGCGGGCATTGGCATTGAGCTAATCATCAGATACCCGAGGTCCGAAATAAATCTAAACCTGGATTATTCTCTCTTCTCTCACGAACTACGCAGACGACCATGCGGGAAGATAGATAGACACGCAATATACTCCTACGCGAGATATTTCATGCGCTATGACTATGCATGACCAAAACTGTTTCGCATTTCTACTCCAAAAGACCAAATTCATCTCAATTTCTTCATAATTGGGATTTCAAACTTCCTGAAAGAGGTATATTGTACTAACATGGAGACATCGCTTGATTGATGTTAGGGATAAACGTAAAAAGAAAAAAGACTGACCGGACAAGGATTCGAACCCGCGCCATATTACGTGGATGACTGGTCCAGCGCCTCTAACCCCTCCGCCACGGCTTCAATTGGTAAATCTCCGCGTAGTAAAGGATTTATACGGAGGGAAATTCTATAGTTGCGTTTTTCTCTCGAACTCCGGCCCAAATGGAAGAAAGCCGAGAAACTTTTCCCGCATTTTCTCTATAGTTTCAGAAAAAAATTGCGTCATTTGGATTCCTAACATCAATCACGCGATGTTTCCTAATAAGAAGTAAGTATGAATGACGCAATGAAAGATTTAAAACTTCTCCAACTGGTAAACTCCTCTCGGGCTTCCCACAGGATGTTAGGGGGCTACAGCTCTGAAGACGACAGGATAGTCTACTTTCGAAACGTCGGCAAAAATGAAGAGCCTCACCCAGTCGGGAGTCCGAGAAGGATTCGCCAGCACGAATGACTCAAGTGCAAGCGCAAGAAAAGCATAAAAAATATAAACTTTAGGCAAAGATAAAATGAAAAAAATAATCAACTATAATATACATGAAATAGACAGTAGATGGCTCCTTGTTGACGGTAAAATTTGGAACACTGCAATTAAAGGACAGATGAAACAAAAGCAAAGAATTCTCCTTTAGAGCTAATAAAGAAAGTAACGATCATACATCGCAAATAGTACTGAAACGACTCATCCGAAGCATTTCTAAAACTTGAAGCATTGTATTACATGTATTACTATTATACATACAGGCGCAAAACTAGCGTCAAATTCACCTCATTACAAAAGGTTTTCAGAAACAGCAATATTAAGTACCTAACCAACAATTTAATTTTGCATCACTTTGTAGCAACTCAAATATGTATCTAAAAAATACTCTGTCATGAGTAATTCCACTGTTTACGCCTGTTTTCAAGGAATACACAAACGGCTCTTTGAAATTCTCATTAAAATCGAATGGAATCAAATGGTATGGTAGTAGGGATGATGGAATTAGGAAAACTGGCAGAAAAATTAAATGTAAAAACAGTAATTTGGTTGGGTACGGCATACGTGCCTATGCAAGACTTTAGCCAGGGTGCTTTGCCAGCAGCGGCAATTCCGTCTAAAAGCGCCGGGAAGTCCCAGAAAAAAACTCCCCGACGCCAATCCCGAAAGCAATTAATCGACTTAATTGTATAGATCCTTTTCTTCCGATATCATTTCCCATCTCCAATAATGGGAGCCGCCTTTTAATTTTCAGAGTGGGCCATTAGGATGGCGAAGAGAGGATGGGGAGAACGGTCATGGGAGAGAGGAATTGAGGATAAGGGGAAGATAGGCGACAAGTTGCGAGAAGTCTTCGAAACGAAACCACCCACGTTTTTGGAAATTTCTAAGCAAAATCGAACTGCATTCCCAAAATGGAACTGGAGTCGCTTTGATAGAAAAAAATATATTTAGGTAACCTCCTTCTTCAATTGAAAAGTATAGCAGAAGTAAAGATCCACGTAAATGTACCTAGCATGAACAATAATGTTATCATAAGGTACTGCCGCCGTATGATGTGTTTGCCGATTTTGCAACTCATGGTGATAACAATACCCCCACTGATCGGGATTTTTAAGAATCTCGGAATTTACCCGACCCTTCTACATCTCATCTTAGAAGGGAAACCTCTTTCTTCCCTTCCCCGCTTACCAAACATCCTCCCCTCCATCACAGCCTTCAGCAACTCTTCGATCTTCATCACCTCTTCCAACCACATATTCTACCTCCTGCTATCTCCTCCAGAAGTTTCCTCTACTCACCCTCCGTACCATACACTTCCTCGCTTGTCTTCCTTTCCATCAATTACACTTCCTCCATTCGCCTCCGCGCCAAAACTGCAATGAACCTATTATAATCCTCAGGCATGCAGGTTTCTTTAATGGCTGAAAAAGTGCAGGCATTTCGTTCTGTTTGCGGCAATATTTAGCAGAATAAAACTAGCCATTAAGTACCCCGCTTTAAATAACAACTCTAAATCAGCTTTGAAAAACGGTAATAGTAAATACATGAAAGTAAAAGGCAACCCAACTTTGAAAAACGGTTGACTTGAGCTGGAAATTCTAGCAATTTCGTCTCACAAAATGGGCTGTTCTTTACATTCCACCAACCCTGGAATTGGACGAGGAAAACTAGCAAAGTGCGCAAAGTCAGTAACAAGGTGAGGTTACTTTTTCCACTTTACAAAGGAAGAGACGGAGAAGAGATTTCAGGAAATCCCTTCCGACGACAGACACGCAGGCGCCAAACTCGACTAACACGATTCCTCGACAAAGAAAAAAAAATTGAATAAAATGAAAAGGAAACTTCGCCCGACTTCCGAGAAGGAGCTACTCACCCACTCTCCGACCTTCTCCATACACTTGTGTGACCGACCTGCGGACACAAGCGGGACCCTTAACCGAAAAAATAATAATGATTTTAAAAATCTTGCACACTTCAAAAGCTTTTTCGCTGTAGTACTGCCGAGGACCCTGTGCACCATCACTCAGCACCCTCTACTGACGCGTATGCAGCAATTATGACATTACGCCACGACCACCTTGATGTTTCCAGAAGAATTGTTGTATTTTTTCTCTCAAGTCGATCATTTTTATTTTTATTTCCATGATTCCACCCATCGAAAGTTTCTTCAAATGTTATCGGACCGTCACCTGCTTAGTGAATACCTTCACCCTCAAAATAATTTTATTTCTCTTAAGAGCACAATACCCTATTTCTGTCAGTTACGGCATGCTTGGATATCTGCATCATATTTCAAAAATAGATCACGCAAATTCGATTTTCTTGAGTAGTTATACTCTCAGGTTATACTCTCAGGTGATTCATATAGGTGTTTAAAATGTGGGCTTGGAGGAAAAAGAAGGAGGTGCGGTGACAAGGAAAGAAAGACAATAGAGGAAGTGCGAGGTATGGTTGGTGCGGAAAGCGAAATTCTGGATAAGATTTAGGGAGAGGTAAAGTATAGCAAGAGGTTGAAATAGGTAATGAGGGGCAATGGGATACCGAAGACCATGATAGATGGGAGGATGTTTAGCAACAGGGAAAGAAAAATGAATAGATGGACGGGATGAAGAGAGGTAGAACGTCTGCTGAGATGAAGTAAGAAATTGTGTAGGTAGGAAGAAGTCTGCGCCTGCAAGAATCGAGAGGATTTTTACTCTCTTCCCTTTAAACCTACTTTAAATCAGTACATAACTACCCTGATAATAAAAATAGCATGGCGTATTCCAGGATGACCTCTTCAATATTAACAAATATCTTGAGGACATTTCAAGAAAACGTAAGCAATATCTGAACATTAAGTTTATAGTGCACTATTACGTGTCCTATATTGTCCAATATTACAGATATTGGTAGATTTCCCTGTGATGATCTTCCAAAACAGCTGTTTGAAGTTAACTCAGTTTCTAATTCCGTATCTCCATTATCAGTTATTTCAGGTTTTCCTCTCTCACATTGCAACAAATAAAGTACCAAACTTGATCTATAATTCATTAGGGAAATGTCAGAACCAGTAAATATTTTGTAAATTTTCCGTGAATTAACCACTGCGCTATCCAGTGTGTTTGTAAAAAGGGGTCACCACCACTTTTTTCCTTTGATTTTAATTCTATAATTTGATAATGCATAATCATGAAGGTCTACACCTCCCATCCCTTTGTTGTAGTCACTAATAACATTTGGCTGGGGTACTGAATCCATTTTTTTCGTTTTACGGTTATACCTTTTTTGTTTTTACTAAAGGATTTAGCGTTCCCACATTAGTTGCAACTGTGACCACGGCATTCTCATGCCATCGTACCACGAATATCTTGTTCGATTCATCAAACGCTGACTCATACGAACATTTCTTGTCTAATCTCACGTCTTGGGTTGCTTTCAAGGGACAATTGGTAATCCGGTTCCTCCGTACAGTCCCAGTGGCAAAAAAACCCTTACGTGAAAGGATTAACAGAACGAAATGATACATTGTTGTGTTATGTAATCAGCTCAACGATCAAATATCTCTAAAATATTGGAAGAAAAAAATTAATGAAAACGCTCCTCGGAAAACGCACAGGAAAGAACAAGTTGCCAAGGCAATAAAAAAATCACTGATAGGGAAACATTATGCAAAAAAATATTATAAGAAGTCTATATCTACATCTATATTAGTGTTAAAATTAAAATAATTTACCATAAAATAAAAGAACCGATGTAAACAAATTCTCCAAATAATGTTGCGTTTTCGCAATTCATACACTTTACATGAAAATACTGATTCTTCCTTTTTCATCTCTAGGATACACGCATTTCAATCACCACTTTACGATCCTCAAAGAATTAGAGCTTAAACGTCTCAGATTTTCTTCCCTCGCACGTTTCCTGGGAGAGCAAACCATTAGGACGATTTTCTTCTAATAACTATCCGAATGCAGTTCACTATTCTATTGCCACAACGATTTCTTAGCCACTTAACTGATAACGTTCTCATCTTTTACCTCATCCGTAAACCCCAGTTTTTCCCGTTCCCCAAGAACTTTCGTGCCATATGATTCAAATACATGGCTCAATAATATCGATAAATATGACCACATCATTCGTCGCGCCTAAAACCTGGACTTTCCTGTGAAGCAAATGACGGGCAAACCAAATAAATACCTTTGGCTGCCCCCTTATTACACATTTATACCGAATATCCGACATCAAAAGGACCAAAATCCATTTTTGGTCATTTCAAGAGATATAAAATACATCGACGGAAGGGGAAGACGGAATCTCTTACATAGTAGGAGATGACGCGTGAAGAATGGTGATTTCTGCCAAAACGGAGTCTTAAGAGCATTCGTCCATCAGTCATTTCGCAACGGACCACGATGCTGGCCGTAATCAATCACCACATTCGGACCACGATGAGATGAAACGAATGAAAAGGAAAAGTGGACGATGAACGAGCAGCGTTGGTTGTTAAGGAATCCATCCTTCCCGTCTTCCTCTATGCCACGAAGACGTCAGAGCCCACTAACAAGAAATGATACTTTTGCATACACACGTAGTAATGTACACAAACCACTCACGTGCACATATATCACCGGAGTGAAAACCAGAACGCAAGATTGTGACATCTTTCAAGACTTTTGACGTGCTACGCGCACACCACTTGATGGAAATGAAAGAATCTTCTCGTATTTTACTCTACAGCCAATCTTCATCCACTTCTTCACCATGAATACACTTAGCGAGGTAGTGAGGAGATAGGGATGGTGAGTGAGTAAAGAAGACGTTAATTATTATTAAATGCGGGAAGGAATAGGCGATGCTACCCAAACACGGATTTATTGAATAATATATCTATTTGCCTTCAACACACAATTTATTTATTTATTTAATATCAACCTAAAAACAGCCTCAAGAGCCTTTTACATCAGGCGTTGTAACTAACAGCAATGGACAAGCACAGACAACCATGCCCTGGGAGGTGAAAAATCCTCCCCCGGCGAGATTCGAACCCGCGACCGGTTAGCAGGCGAGGACGTAACCTCGCCGCCACCGAGGCCAGCAAATCCGGCAAAGTTGTCTTCTCAAAAAAGAACTTCTAAAATTTCTTGGATTTCAGTCCATTTTACAATAATGTTTCGAATCACGTACGCAGAAACAAGGCGCAGTGTGCAAGTTCATAGGTTTCATACGTCACCAAGGCAGTATTTAATAATCGTAGCTTAATAAGGGCACGTAAGCAAAAACATTGAAGCATTTAAAATGTCACTTTAAAAAGTAACAAGCAGTTTGTAACCTCCACCTTCTTTTATTAATTCTTTTTGCAATTTATGAGAGAGTTGATACTTATTGATTGCTATCAGGATAGACGCAACTCTCTACGGTCGCGAAAAAAACATGCGGGACTCGATTTTACCAATTGCCACTTCGTAATCATTCGTTCGAAACCCCTTTCTTATCTTAAATATTGGTCAGCTTGCCTGGCCGCCTCGAGGTACAAAATGATGTTACACCAGATAATTCTTACAATAAATAATATTTATCAGATGCGTAGATACATTCAAAATTCGGAATAATCAATCTTTAATTTAAACTGGGTTAATAATTATTTCCATTTTATGGTTGGCTCAATTGTTCAGTGGATTTTTGCTGGATTTAAATACATATAACGAGTTCGTCAACACATCACATAAATATTACTCCTTTGAAATAATTCGTCTTAAATATTAACCCTCTGAATATTTTATTTTCAACGTTAGCCCTTTAAATATTAGCCCTCTCAATATTTACCCCTGAGTTGACTCTCAGAATCAATCCTTCAATCAATTTACATAAGTCACTCTTAAAATAACATGCAAATCACCGGATGATGCTTCGCATGTAAGCTTCCTCCCCTCTATTACAGGGCATTGAATATTTTTCTTCTGTTTGCGAATTAACTTGCGTAGATAAACAGTGACTCGTCAAATTCAGGATTCAGAGTGACGTGGAGAGAGTGTCTCCTTTGATTTCGAGAAAGTATCAGAGAGAAAGAGTGACCCGTGTGCAAAAGCGTGGCCTATTCATGTTTTATGCCTATTTTAATAATCGACTCCACGCGGAGCTCTTCTAGAACATTCCAGACGACATGACAGTGCGTCCTTGGCGTTGCTTCTCCCGTCTATAGTCGATTCCGGCGCCCCTGATGTAGGCGGTTCTTAATTTTTCATGCGATCACATTCCTTCTATTCGTTGTACTTACGCGTGTACACGTGATGAGCGGTTTACGGTTGTGGGTTGTATACATTTTAGAGATGGTTTTCTTTTTTCGGGTTGTATAATGATGCGCTATTGCCGCGCTGATTGTTGGCGCATGTGGAGAGGTTCTTGAATATTCCTCCTAACATGGGGTAATCTGACCCGTTACAAGTTTGAAAAGCGTATTTGAGGTAAATTTTGCATTACTAGTGGGTAAAATAACTTAAGTGATCGGGTTATCGATTTTTTTGCTAACCTGTATCGATATGCTCGTTACCTCTACATATACTTTACATATTTCTGCGAACTTCATGACGATCAGAATAAGATATATAGGTAATAGACAACATAGTCCCCCAAGATCACGAATTCACTGTAATGGATTCCTTCATACAAAATACGTCCCATATCACAACCATGGCTGAGCACACTTTTAGCAAAATCCTCAAAAGATCGAGGAAAAACTTATTAGGACGATATTAAAACGAGAGCATTACTCAAGGTAAAAACGCTGGTAAAATGGTAACATTCCATGCACCCTGGCTTCGTGATTTTCCACTTCCCCCGCTTCGGCTAAAATAAAAATATAAGTCGAGCTTACCTCCCACTCTGCAGCCCGTAATATCCATAAAGAGCATGGGAGAGGAAATTTATTTGAAATCCCATGATGCGTTACGGTCGGAATTTCTAGGTGGATTTATCACTTCACGGAATTAATGCGGATATCCCCACATACCTCAGGGTATAATAAGTGACATAGATTAATTGCGTTGCGAACTTCGCATGAAAATTCAATTAGTGATTTCAAGACGTCCCATAGAAAATACTAACAAATGACTTTTTGGTGACCAGTATTTTCGATAACAAGAATATGAAAAATATTTGGATTTATTGGTCATAATGAAAATTCAATATGATATGCATCGTCTTCCATAGTCTATAGATCAGATATTTAGCTTGGTAGTATTCTATGACCACCTAATAACGAGTTATGCAATTTTAATTTTTTAAAGCATACTTTATCTTTCAAAAATAAACAACCATTAGCATAAAATTCTACCGAAAGAAAAATAAATAAATCTATAATTAAATTACATTGGATTTTTCTAATTCATATCACACATCACGCTTAGTATTTACATTTTGTATCTGTATTATATTTCACTTTTTCCTAAAGGAACGCTTGTCTAATTTTTCATGAATTCGGCCATTATACCCTTCTGAAAGCTCAACGCGATGCTAGCCCTACTTAACAAAACATAATGACAAGGAATATACACACATTTTAAGGATGCGTTCTTTCTTTACGTCGGAATCATTGTACTCAGCATGTTGAAATTGCAATCCCTAGCGCACTGACTATTCAAGAACATCATTCGGAACTCATTCAGGAAGGATGAAACTCACTGAATAATTCACCAAAGACAGTGAATGAAATGATATGCTACGCTGACAGCTTCACGATAGCTATAAATAGAGACAACAATGGACATTCATAGGGATTGACGTTCCCAGAGCCACGATCTTGACGAAATGACTCGAGTGGAAGTCATTACCGACCAATATTGAACCCAAAATAAAACATCACCCAAACCACGGCTCTCTATTCAATAGACTTGTCAGCATGTTTTCAGCATGCGAAAATCACCATTTGTACATAGGGAATATGACCACAAACTGAGCAGCTAATAATCGAGGACTGGCATGGTTCAGTACTCCAATGCTTTCCCAATTCCCTCGACGATTTCTGTCACTTCACAGTACAAGCATGATGAACATCAGTTTGTGGATGTAAGGATGATGTGTGTTCCAAATTCAATTCGGTAAGTCGGTACAAGCCCAGTAGTTATCCAAGAGTATGTTACTGAAAAACCAATGTCATGAATGCTGACCACGGAACTAAACGAAGGCTGGAAGGAAATTTGAAGTAATTACAGTGAATCATAAGCCAATCCCCAGGGAAAAATAGATTCAGTGTTTAGGCTGCAAATCGTATCACATGTTATTAATTCCACTGGACTAGCAATCCAGACTATAGCCACGTGGATACCACAACGGACTGGGAGCCATCGGGGACAATCCTCCCTCGTCCTCGCTGAGAATCTGGTTTAACTATTGCACTTTTCCTTTGAATGGTAGATATTTGGAAAACATTCTCAGGGAAATAATCACTCCGTCAACATCGATAAACAAGTTTGACCAGCTGTTACAATTGGACAAGGATAATACACATCCCTTGATTGAAAACAAAACTGCTCCTGGAGTAGAGCCGCAGACAATACGAAATGCAACGTTTGAGAAATTGATGCAACAAAAAAATTTGAAACTTCATGAAATACCCCTAAAAAAATGCAAACTTTTTACCTGGACAAAAACAGGGCAAAACAACTCTGTAGAAGTTTACCATTCTACACAATAGGATACAAACACCTACTGTGGTATTATTGAAAATTGTATATCAATGGAAAGTTCTGCCGATAATTTTCTCTCTTCTCTAGCGTTTCCATCCGAAAAATATCTACTTTCCAACATTAAACCGTTCCTACACTTATCATAATTTCCTCCCTTCACATTGCTTAAGATTCCCCTTCTTCTCCTCCCTTTACTGTGCTTACCTATAACACTCATTACACTAACCCCTCATTACGTCCTCCACCAACCATTGCCTCCGCCTAATTTCTTCCGTCAGCGTTTTTTCCTCAGCTAACTATTATAATATAATAAAACCTAACTATTTCTCACATGATGTGATAAAGATGATAAAGAATTAGGAGACCCTCATTAAAATCAACTCACGAGGAAAAGGATCAAGTTTTTCAAAACAAACTTGGGGGAGCTGCTCTCATTTCTTTTTTTTTCTTTGCTTTGGTTCCCACAAACAAAATCCCTTTACTTCTCAGAACGAAGAACGGAAAAGTCCCTTCCACGTAGTCTTTTATCGCTTCCGGAAGGTCCCAAGTACACTAAGACTTTCCTTTCACCTCGAAAGTCCCTTGAAGCGGAGTCTCTCACTCAACTGAGAAACCTGAAGCGACTCGGGAATTCGGAATTTCCGTCGCCGCCGATTCCTTTTCTTTCGTCAACTGACGCAGAGCGCGCTGAGACAATAAAAGGGTCACTTCCAGGCCTTTCACTCCGTCACCTCAACTAATAAAAATCGTTGAGCTCATTGCTAGGGATTTGAGTTTCCTGCTCTTTTATTTAACGTCTATTTCATGAATCGCGTCATTGTTTTGCTCATAAGTCCACCGCTCCACCATTGCTACGATTGATGCATAATTTTACTTAATTCTTCAATCGACGCAGTTAAATTTTATTATACACCTGAGTATTTCATGATATTCATCAAATTGAAGCTGAACAATTTCTTTGTGAGCCTACCGCAAAGCAAAATTACAGTTAGTATTAAAACATCCCGAGTTTCGACTTCGAAATTATTTAAATAGCAATTCAAGCACGTAGTTACTGCAGCTGTAGATAAAACAAATTCACAGGTAACGAGAATAGCCTCTAATAAAGATAAATCAATAATGCATTTCCTCCCTCTGCCCTGCTATTGAAATTTTATGCCTTCAAAAATGGCCCTTTCAAATCCACTCGCATCTGACTGCATATTCCATCCACCATCTCTACCTCCTGTTAATATCAACCAGCAGCTTCCTATCCACCCATACCATACCAAGATATTTTTCTTGTATTTTCATTTTTACTCAAGTAATCAATTTATTTAGTTTCCACTATTCTCGAAAACAACACCTAAAGTATTTTTCATATCGGGTACCATTGAAAAAATATAATGTACAAACGTACAAGGCTACGCCTAAGAACGGAAAAACCCACCCAGGCGGGACTCGGACCCGCGACCGTTGGGTTAGCAGACAGGGAACCACAACCCCGCCCATAATAAAATCCTATGACGATACTGCTTTCCTGTTCTTTCTCCTCGACTCTCCAAAATTCTTTCTCCGCGCCCGTCTCAGACATGCCATCCGATGAAAGGACGCACCCGACCGTGTGATTTTTCAAACACGAGGCGGGACGCGAACAAAACAGGAGCAACCCCAGAAGAGGAGCACACCACTCCTCAAAAGGGCTCCACTCACAACCAATTCCCCGAAATTTTAAACAAATTCACCGGCCCACCTCCCCACCATTCCAGTTCTCGACTTTCACTCACACGGATAAAAACAATAACAAAAGTCCCAATTCAGGGTTCAAGCCATTTATTCCATTCATCTCCGATTCTCTCTTTCTCTCTCCCTCATTCGGCGGCGATTTCTATGGCCACTCGTTCAGCCCGTACCCTCTCCCTTTCTCTTCACTCAAACCCTTTTCGTTTTCCTTTTGAAGCATCCCCTTTCACTCATTCATTCGGGCCCTTCGTTCGTCCAGCAGAACGAATGCCAATGGCGTGGCTTTGTAAAACAAAAAAGGGTAGCGTCCCTCTCAAGCACACTATCATTCTTCCTTTTGTGGAGTGAACAGGGTTTGGGGACTTCGCTGAGGTGAACCTGAATGAAAAATCTTTAGCAGGAATTGGCTAGGATTTTACACTGCCGCAGTCAAGGTTATCAAGTGTAATGTGTGAATTGTGTGAAGCCACATGTGTGAATCACACATATCTGGCGTCAGTTTCATATAAAAACAGAGAAAGCACCCTAATAGCAGTCGGTAGCCAAGAGGAGGGAGGCGATCAACAACCAAGGATACGTGAGTAGTTCGATAAGAGATAATTGAATAGGTCTCGGATGGAGCTTGATGGCTACTTTCAAATGTCACTTATAAAGGAAATATGATCAGGTTTGACTTCGTGGAATTCCATTTAAAAACAATAAATAAAACTTTTACAGTCGACAATTTTGGTCAAGACAATTACGCACAATCCGGATTTCAATGCATGTTCATCATCATCAGGTTATTCAAGCACCTGATGATGATGCACATGCATTGAAATCCTGATTGTGCGTAATTGTCGTGACCAAAATTGTCGGCTGTAAAAGTTTTATTTATTGTTATTGTTATTCAAATGTCATGGTTAACGGAGCTAAGCAACATTTTTTCATCCAAAAGCTCGATCTCTGCCTCCCTTCCTGTATCCTAAAATTTCCATTCTTTCACGCTATATTATATCAAGCACTACTTTATGGAACGTCGTGATACCCTAAGTGTCTAATGGAAAAACCTTCAGTTTCATTTGGTTATTGAAACCCAATGGATATCAACGTTTCACTGTGTTCAGTTTCAGACTGAATTCACCCAGTAGTATATTTTCCACGGAAAACGACAGTATAAGACTTGGAACCGATACGGTAGGTAGGTATGAATACATTCAGAATAATTAAGCAATTTTGTTTTCATTACTCAACATAGATTTCTACTTCCTTCCTCCTTCCCGAAAGCCATTTCCCGTCATCTATTGGCCTTCAAACCACATTTTCCTCTTGATATTTGTATTAGATATGTGCTTAGTAAGACAAAGACAATTCTAATGAAAACCAAGGGTTTATGAACAATAGATAATTATTACCCATCTCGAATTCTTTGAAAAAAGGAGAATATGGAAATAAATTAAGTAGGGATTGAATTAGGTCTTCCTAATCTTTATCCCAATGACTTTCATCCGATTAAAATGATTTTCATCAACAGCCAATTGATCATGTTTTCCACAATTCTTGTAGGTACACATGCTGCTGTTGATACACGCGCCAAACTCCTAAGTCACGCCAGTTTCTAAACAAGGAAGGGGTTTGCTATAGGACAAAGAAGGGACAAAGAACACAGATGCCGTACGCCTGAAGTTGGATACAAATAGTCATAAAAGAGCCAACGTACGCCAACGAGGTAGTAAGTCCATTCGGAACGTCAAATGGATAGAAAAAAATACATTCCCCGAAACCCACTCGGTTGTCAAGTCTTCCGCATTGGGGGAATCCGAACAAATGCACCGAGAATGACAAAGGACGGTCAAAGTTTTGATAAAAACGAGAGAGATGAGATGTTAGAATGCAAAGCCTGCTTCGTCTGCCGAAATTCCGCGGACGAACGCACACGAACGGCCAAATGAACGCAATATAGGACCCTGGCGATTCTACTCTACATACAGCGGTTTCGATAAATGTAGGGATGGACAGTTTTTCTCGATCTACAGACGATATTTAGAATTCCTTTAAATATGACCTTCATTTGGAAGCACAAGCTGTAATTAAATTGAGCTCATAACGTATTTACTTCAAATTTTGCTAATTAAAGTAAATGAACGTGCCAAGAACACGGTTATTCCACTTTGGAGAAAATGCCACAGTGGCAGTACCGCTAATTGATCAATATCACAAAGTGAACTTCCGAAGTCCATTTCCATCTAATGGAAATACGAACTAATAAAGAAAATTTTCCATATTTTGAAAGTTTATGTATGACTGAGGAATAAATAATGTTGCTGGAAGAAATGCTGAGATATATAGCGAATGTAGATGGATCAATTTATCTTAGGTACCGGGATGTTGAAGGCTAAGAGGGATGGAAATGTAGCAGAAGAGTTGAAAAAAATGATAGGTCACGTTTGTTGCGATATAGAGATGCAGAAAATGAGAAAATATAAAGTGACTACTCCTGCCATAATATCTACACATACAATATGTACATTTGGAATGCAGCATTAGGTAACATTAGGTACGGGTTACCATCATCAATATGTAGTTTACGCACTATTATCTGCATAAATACTATATCTAAAATCATATTAAAAACAAAAACAAATATTTTGTAAATCATCAGTACTTAATTATGAAGAATCATCATGTGTTTTTAAAAATGAATCTTCTACATGTATTTTAATATAACAGCAACGTATATGTATTTTTCCATATTTGATACGAGGATTTAGAACCTGAACGAGATTATGTATAAAATAGTAATTTTTGGTCCAATATATTATGAAAATATCTTTTAAATAGCGTGAAGAGAAGGATAACTAAATACACACATTTTGAAGGGAGAGACATGGTGACAACAATAAGAAGCAGAACAGAAGAATTAAGGACAAGGAAAAGAGAGGCAGAGACAAGTATTACGAGTGTACGAAAGAGCTTTTTCCTTTACTTTCGAAGTTTAGTTTCGAAAAGCATGTAGTTTTGCAAAAGAAATGCTGGATATGACTCCCCGAAGTATACGAAAAACGTAGGCAGGAATGCCGGAGAACCAGCTATTCAATAGGTAAGAATGGCTGCAATGATGATATTCAACTGAGATGACGCGATGACGAAATATCCAGCTCCAGCCAGCCACCGACGGAAAATTCTCAAATGAGAGAAGGATGGGAGAACCACGCCAGCGAGTCTCCGAATCATAATTGAGTCACGCATCAAGGATCCTCAATCCCTGAACGACGGGAGGACGAAAGAGAGCAGGGTGGAATCCTATCGTTCAAAACATCGGCAAATCACGAGTGAAAAGCCGAATCCGGGCATTGACAGGCGCGTGAAATGCACAAAAGAGTCCGCGACGGGAAAGAGATAAGAGAGCAGAGAGGAACGAAAATTGCGAGGAGTGGGCGGACAATTAAAAAAATATTTATTTTTCTCTTCGTTTAGCTAGAGATGGAGACCGATGCGACAACGCGAAAGGGAGAGAGGAAGAGATTGTCACTTGTCAGGAATTCCTAGTGACACCGCTGAACTGTCAGTTTTGCCCGTAATCCTCTCGAGTGCCAAGTTTATCCAGCTTTTTTCTCTCCGAATCGAATGCGACATTTCCGCGATGTTTCCGGGAGTTTCGGTTCCCTTGCTGCACTCACTATGCATCGAGTATCACGTGATTTTTGAGGTACGTGAAAGTTTTGCGTTAGTTCGCGGAAATTGCCACGCAAAATTCATAAATTGTCAAAACACTGAAGTAAACATAGGCTACACGAAAAATTACAGAAATACGTTCTTGAAAGCACGCATTGATATTACAACGCGGGGCTCATAAGATATAAGGCGAATAGATATACATGCTTCCATTCAAACGCAAGTATCTATATTCACCTTCAGATACTTATCTCACGTCTAGGTACTTTTTTGTTGCATCGTACGTCTTCAAGCAGTACTATACTTAGGTTTCAGACACTCGAACTGCTGTGACGCCACGGTCCAACTTAAGGACACACCGTCCAACTACAGTTCTAAGTAAACTGCACAGATACTTGCTGTTTTTTACACTGAAAATGTCTAAGGAGTAGGTGAAACCCGGGTCGGTGAATTAAATTTTATTGTGTGGAATATACAAAGTATTTTAATTTTATTTTAATCCTTCAGTTCTAAGGCAAATGCCAAATACACGCCTGCGGTGGAATTCGAACACTCGGATTTTGGGTGGCCAAAAAGATGTGTCACTAACTTATCAACTGAGGCCACATATAAAGTTGATATTGAACAATATCGAATACCAAGATTATATAGCACTAAGAAATTCGTATTACCAAGATATGGAATACCAAGAAATTCGTAATAACACTAACGTATTTCAGTAAATAAGCACCATTAAAAAGTAAGGAATCAGGCGAGATGTTGTGGAATAAAAACATAATAAGAACTTAGAAGTAGCAATTTTCCACAGATAAATATTTTCAAATTTCAAATGTTAACGATATTCTTGCGTAAATAAAACTCCCTCTCCCCTTGAAATTTTTCCCCTTCACCACTCCCTCCCTCCACTTTCTTAACCTACCCCACCCACCTTCTCTTGTATATATACCTTGATTTCCAAATTTATGTACCTGATGATAATGCAGTGCATCGAAACCTGGGTCAAATTAAAATATTTATCGGTGGAAAATTACTACCTCTAAGTGCTTATAATAAGCACTATTGCCAAAAAAATAAAAATAAATTTAATGAAATATAAAAATATCTGTGATAGGTAAATTAAAATGAAAAAAATACACAAACCAAATGAACGAAATACTCATTATTTAATGCAACCAAGGGTATTAAACTAATGGGAAAAAGTACGAAATCTGTATTGATAAAAAAAATATATATATATATATATATATATATATATATATATATATATAAATCGGATATTACGTAAAAGAGGTGCGTCATCCCATCCTCGCACAATTCCACGCAGAGCTCTTCCTCCCCCAACATCCAACGATTATTTCCCGTCACTCCAACGCAACCAAGCTCTATTCCCAGGGGGTATCCCGTGAAATAACTGAAGCCGTTTTGAAAGAAAATACACGACACAACAACTATTGCGTCTGCGGGAAAATAACGTCAATGCATGAGGTTGGCGAATGAGGTGAATGAGATGGCTCCGTCGAGGCCGTCATACGAGGGTGAGCGATCCTGGGGGAGAACTAACTGGGTGGGGGAGGGGGTGGGGAATACGATGGACGTGCGAGTAGATACGGAAAGCAGCGAAAAAAAAGAGGATTAACATAGAAAGGGAAGGCGCATGGGAGAAACTGAGGAGAGAGTTCGGAGAGGAAATAGACCTTAGTGAGAAAGCCTAATTACGGACCTGATCATTCTTGAACCAAATGAGTAGTAAGTAGGTCCGCGTAGGACTGTCTCTGGCTTTGGGGACACGTGGTTACGTCAGACCTTCTAGGTAAATTATTTAATTTAAGTAATTATGTAATAAGTGTTAGATTCTTGATTATTTCTTGTTATTACTTGTCTTATTCTTAATTAATTAACTGGTTTGATCGTGAGAGAGAATAAATATGATCATGTTCAATGCGTAAACAACGGAACAACCAAGAATCTAACAGGTTATGGACCCAGTACGGGGGAGTGTTGAGAGAAGTTGGCTAAACTCAGTCAGTTTTACGTATGTAATTGTAAGATTGACATGTAAACATTTACTTGGTACATATGTTACTTTGGTTGTGTAAAGATAAATAAAAAGGTTATTGTTCCATTGTTTACGCATTGAACATGATATCATATTTATTCTCTCTCACGATAAAACCAGTTAATTAATTAAGAATAAGACAAGTAATAACAAGGAATAACCAAGAATCTAACAATAACGAGGAAGTCACAACAAACAAAAATATTTATAATACTTAATACATATAAGACAAATATATCCTGTAAAATAGTTTTCCTCTTCTAGAAGAACCTGCCAAGCTAGCGCTTCTTTCAATTAAATATCTACTTTTTTCTAATATTAAATCTATTTTTTTAAATTCCTATTCTTTGCCTCTCTTCTCAAGGTCTAATTTACCCATCTTCCTCTTCACTCTCCAGCACTTATCCAACATTCTTCCCCCTATCACCCACTTTCACATGAGAATACGCCTAAATACATCTTTATCATCAAGAAGAATATAGAACTTATATTCTCTATTCTCCTTGCTTATCCGCTACCTTTCCTCTCCTGCCATATCTAACATTTACTCATTTGCATTAATATCCATCAAGCTCTTTCCATCCTTCTCCACACTAATAATTTAATGGCTTCCACTCCATGGTCAATTTTCTTCCGTTCCGACCAAGTTCCTATATCTTATATAGCTATGCTTCCCATTAAGGTTTCAACTTTTCTTCTGGGGTCCCTAATTTCACTCTTTTCGTGGGTTTATTTTCTGTATGATTACTGAAGAGAAATAAATGTGTCCTTGTTTAAAAAACTGATCTCTTTTGAATGTCTATATTCAATACTCACTTAATCGATTCCATTCCTTTTATAAATTTTTCATCAGCTAACGCAATCCTTCACCTCGCGTCCTAAACTACCAAATCCACTTTCGCCCAAAATACCATCCGGATACGTGAACTTGTATCAACTCCTCTGGTTTACGTATGTAAGCTGTTAGTAATTATTCTACCACTTTCAATTTTAAGAAAATATTTTCACATTCTTTGTACATTGTGCATTTCGAATAGAGGTGCAAGTGCGGAGAGGAACGAATAGAAGACCAATAGAGACAGAGCAGGCGAAAGGGAAAAAGCAAGGAGTGGGTTTGGAGTGAGGAGGGAATAGGGATGGGGGGGAAGATGAGGACCAAACGGAAGTGAAAACGTTCGAGTCCAATATTTTTCGTCTCTCCTTCTGGTCGAGTGAAGTGTACGAGGGAGGAATTCGAATGCGATATCACTCACCTCTCGCTATCCCCACCCAACTGCTTCATTCTCGGAGAACTTTTTATTATTTTGTTGTTCGTCCGGCCAGGCATTTGCCTGAAAAATTTTATCTTTCCCGTTCTAAACATTTTTATCTTCATTTAATGTTCACCTCCCGCGGAGTAAATTATTTTTTCGAATATGTTTTTTTAATCACAAAAGTAAAGACGGATGAAACCGAAAATATGGGGACCTATTTGGATACGTCCAAGGGACTCTGAATTGTAAAAATCTTTTAAATAAAATTAAAGGAATGAGGACGAGGAAAAGATTTTTCACAATGTATCCCGGATACAGCGCAAAATGAAAGCATTCACACAGCCGGCACGATAGGAATAAACTCTGTCCTAGTTCGGAAATAGGAGCACGGTAATACCTACGGGCGACAATAGTGAGACCATTGCTGATAAGTTCTTCCCGGGTTTGCCATCGGGTTAAGGCCGCCACACACCGAATGCAATGCTAAGCGAGAGGACTGCTCTCGCCACGGACGTCCGCTATGTGCGCGCACACACCAGAAGCTAACCGTACCTAGCTATGTAGCAAGATGGCGGAATGTTTACGTAAAGTGAAACTCCAATTTTTCCCAAGATGGCGGAAAGCGTAAAAGCACTTCTCAGGTTTGACACTCGACTATTCCGTTAATATTGGCGTAATTGCAATGATGAAAAAAAATTTACAATCCGCAAAGTGTGCAGAACTAAGGTACGTAAAGTAGTTGAAATAGTTCTGCTGTAAGTAGGTTGAAAATGAATTTGGGCTGGCGGAGAGAAAGCGTTCATTTGCCCCAATAGATACTGCGCATGCGCCATGAAAGCTAAGCGAAGAGGAAATTGCCAGCCGAGCGATGCCTGGCGACATAGCGCTCGGGAAGTTCGCATCGGTTCGCATGGCTCGCATTTGGTGTGAACGGACAGTGGGAAATTACTATACGGGATCTTAACAAACGTGGCGAAAGCTGGTAGCGCGCTTAGCATAGCATTTAGTGAGTGGCGGTCTTTAGGCTCTCCATGGTCGCCGACGTCTCGGCAGAAGACTTTTTTGCCATTTTCAAAGCTCTGGATGGGGCACGTCAGCGACCATGGAGAGCCGAACACGATGGGAAACCCGGGAAGAACTTATCAGCATCATTCGATGGGAATTCCTGAAATCATACATCACTGAGACCATTACTTTCCTGATAATACGCGGGCAGTTCAGTGTGTTAAGCGCCAACACTTGACCTCCAAATTCAACAGATTGAAACCATAAGTTTTTTATGGACGGAAAAAATACGCAGTGCTTCGTTAGCGTAGTACGAGGAGTGCGTTCGCCATTGACTTGTTGTTAGTGATTACTCAAAAACACCAATTTCCAACTTCTGCTCCGCTTAAGCCCAAAGCACAGATGAAATCGTCATTAAAATTCTCTTACCCGTTCATCACGCAGGACTCCAAAACACTCAAATCTGGATGGGAATATTTTACCTAAAAAGAAAGAGAAGAGCAAATATTAGGAATTTATTCGCCACTAAATAGGAAACTACGTTACATGAATAAGATTATAAGTCATTAATTTCAAAAACTTAAATTTTTCTTCAAGCCATTATATTTTTCCCTGTTGTTTTGAGATGACAAAACAACAAGATCTGTCATAGCAAATGCAAAAATGCTCCTGGACTGATAATTGAACTGCGAATCTTTGACTTACGGAGCCAAATAAAAGACCAAAATTCCACCCAAGCTTTCTTATACTGGTGACCATTTTTGGAGGACTTAAGGGAAATAGATTCTTTCTTATGGCAATTTCTACATTGAATAAAAGATGACTAGAATTACAACAGAAAAAAAACTTAGCCATAGCTTGAGAAATAACTTCAACATCCAGCTTCATTTTCATCTACAAAGGGTAGGTCGTAATTAATCAGGAGTCCCTAAGCTAACAAAGGGAAATTCAGAAACAATAAAGTATTCTTGAAATAACAACCTTGCACTATTAATTCGAGGGTCAAATAAGACGAATCAATATCTATTATACCCACCGTAAAGGAGCACGCACCACTCCTTTTTTTAATCCAAGTAGGGTGTAAGTCTGATTATTAGGCAACAGATTATCGAGTTGGGAGGTGGTATTAAGTATTTGCATTCCACCGCGCATTAGAATTGAACTTCCCTAACTTATGCATTGCGAAATTTCAAGAGAAATACACTATAATTCACATAAGAATTTAATTTCTCATCTTCGTATGGCCTGAGTCAAACTGTATTTTTTTAAACAAATTCATGTAAACGTTAAGTATGTTCAACTGAGGATAATGAGTAAGTTAGAAAATGTAACATGTAAAATGTAATGGTAACTAACACGAAAAGTGTGTTCTCCGTGTTGCCTAGCCATCAGGGACCGGCAGTTATTTTGATTTTTTTAGAAAATGATAAAGGCAATTTACGAATGTTTTCGCTTGACAAAAATACACTATAGTAGGAATAAATTCACATGGTAATTATTACGACATCACCATATTTTCCAGGTTATAAAGAGAAAATAATTCCCCACCCTTGAAAGTTGAATGTTTGGCACCCCTGCAACACATGTCGAAATCGCTTGATTAACTCCGTAACCAATCATGAACTATTTTTATATTCGTGATTTATCTTCGATTGAGTGTAGTGAGAACGGTAGGATGACAGTATTCGCTACTTACATGACGCTTCTGAAAAAACCTGAGATGCTGACAGTGATGTTAAAGTGAACTCGATGAAAAATGATCCTACGTATTTTTGTTTGCAGTGTAGTTAGAATCACACGGGTGAATTTTTCACTAATGGAAAATCTCATTTTGGTTGATTGCGATGAATGGCAGGTAGTATCCTCACCTTCCTGTTATGTTGTTCCTGCATGCGTTTTAAAAATTATTATTGGTTACCGAGCGTTTTCATCTTCAGTATCAAACTAATGTTTTCCTTTGTACCTTCTCTCATGTATGAAATAAGTCTTGCATCAGAAAGGTTAATTGGAAATAGGGTGTAGCATTTAATAAGAGGTTTGTATGTTCCTTTAATAATTTACATGGATCTTTAAATAAATATTATTGGTTAAAATTTTCTTTTTTTTTTTTCAAAATGAATCCAGATAGGTAATATCTCTCTAATAATGAGTGGCTATACTTAAGTAGTAATGTATAATATGTGCCGGTGATAGGAACTAAATGACTCATTCGTATATTACCCCATCACCGATTCAGGAAAACTACTTCCGAAAGTGTTCCTCTGCATGCAGGAAACTGGAGGCAGTTTTGACCCAAGAGTGAGGCAAAAAGTGCAGCAGTTGGAGGAGAAATGGAAAAACGTCGTAGTGGCATAATGGTAATCAGGAAAATTAAAGACTGAATTATTTCAACAGTTTTTAAAACGTGCTCAATCCATAGGTTGTCACAAATAATAATTTCCTTTTGATATTAGACTCATGGGGTGGTCAAACAAATTCAGCAATTTAGCAATTTATGATGAAAAATTCATTAATGACGATGATTTACCTACGTGTTAACTGAAAATAATACCACCAAAATGCACGCCTCTTTGCCAGCCCTGCGTCGTATGCTTTTTTCGCAAAGTGAAACAATGCATAACTAGGCTGCAAACCTGCACTTATCTCAACCAACAAAACCGTGAGATCAGCTTCAGGGAGGACGAAATTAGGACTCATTCACTACTGGTACATCATCAGTTATCCTCACCTCGTTTCACGAACATGTGGCTGTATTCTTAGTACGCGTCAAAACTGGCGGAAACAAGAAGATTCTTTCAAAATGTTCGCCAGGTGTGCTTTCCAGACGAAGTTCCGAGGAAAAAATGTGCGCGTGGCAGGCAATATTTCGTTCGATGTTCTTGGTGTAATGCTTTCCTGTTTCTGCTGTTTTTATGACGATTATCACCCCAACAGCTGCACCACGCTTCCCTCGAGAGCAGGAAATAAATGAACAAATGCTGATTTTTATCTATAATATTTCTAATTTTTTAAAAGTATTAAAACCGAGGTTTTTGGATGGAATAAACCAAGACCCGCTCACTCCGACTCTTATTTACTAACCCCGAACTTTGTTTCCCTCGCAGTACTCTTAACTCCAAAATTATTCAAGGTTATTCGTACCTCGGAAATTAGAATTCGGAATGTCATTGTTCTCTACATTTATCTGTTCAGAATTACGAAAATGCTGGTGAAAGAAGCAACCGGTGTTGTGAACGATAGATTGGATAGTATAAACAGGATGGACAAATTATGAAATTAGCGGTCCATCACTTCTCAAGTGAAGTTATTAGCTGTTTCCGAACTGGAGAACGGATTTTGAGGTAAGTGTAATGTACAAAGTGTGTTGAAGTCCTCTGATGAGGATACACAAGTTTCTCGTGATCCCGTCCAAATGAAGGAAAAAAAAAGAAGTTCGGTGGTCTTGAACCAGTGAGCCTCAGGGTAATAGACCCGCACGCAAACCACCAGACCAACGCAGTATCCTGGATATCGGAAGTCTCCCTAGACATATATTTGCACCGATCAAAAACTAATTGATAACAATTAACCTAGGGTATATTCGGGAAAGACCACAACACATTAGGGTAGAAATTGACCTCCTGCACCACACAAAAATTACGGCATTCAAAAAAGCCTGTCAACATACGTAGTCTCGTCTTGTTAGACCATATTCATTTAAAATTTAATTCCCGGCGAAGGACAAATTATAATTTCTGATACTACTAATTACACCTTACTGGCCCAAAATAGAAGGATTAATTAAGTCAACACACTCCAATTTCGACGCACTTTCTCCTCGTGGCAGGGCAGGCAGAAACGTGGACCTTGAGAAAGGAAGACGAAAATAGCCTGAAGGCTTTCGAGATGTGGGTGTGGAGGAGGATGGAGAAAGTGCGTTGGACGGAAAGGAAGACAATTGAGGAAGTCCTTGACATATGGTGGGCGAGGAGAGGAAACTTATAGATGAGATTAGGGGAAGACAGGGCAGGTGGCTGGAAGGGGTAATGAGGGACGATGGTTTTCTGAAGGCCGTGATAGAGGGTAGGATGTTGGGTAAGCGGGGAATGGGAAGGAAGAGAATAGGTTTTATGGACGGGATGAAGAAAGGTAGGACTTATGCTGAGATGAAGAAAGAAATACTAGAGGTAGAAAGGGCACGGCACGTGTTAGAGTTCGTGGGATGTTCTCTGACTTTCACCACAACCTACCTCTGACCGGTAGATTAATCTAATGAATGAAAAACTCCCATTTCATATGGAATACTGCAAATCAATAAAGATATGACTCTGAGGTGGCAACATTTATTGAAAAAAGTATAATAAAAAAACTATAATACCTAGATCGTTAAAGTACTCAAATCAATCATTACCCTTTCACAGAGGATGCAAACTGATAACCTTAAAATTTAAAAGCACCCGTGTAGTCAGTAACTCATTTCAATTCGCATTGATTCCAAATTTTAGATAATAGTTGAAACAACGGAATATTTCCAGTCATCAGTCTTATCCGACTCTTGCGAAGATTATGCAACACTTTGAACTCAATTCTTGTCAAAACACATTCATTAGGAGCGTCAGTCTACCTAATACAGACCTTTTAATGTAAAAATATCACCACAAGAACACACGCAATACATCACAGCACATATACATATAACATTTGTAAACCTTTGTTTCAATATTCTCGACAAATATTACGTCTCTGGCGCAAGGGAAACTTAGTGATACCGCCTGTAATTAAAAATTGAATTGAAGTGTTACAGTTGGAAAATAATAGTTTGCTAAGCCAAATGACTCATCCTTACAGCCAAAAGAAAACGTTGATCGGTTCAAACTATATTATTCCAAAATAAATTTTCGCAGCATTCTAGGCTGCCTACAATTTGTGATTAGCGTCCATTTATAAAGAGTTTTGAATAATTTGCGGCCCATAAAATATTCCACTCTTCGATAGTTTTGTAATCATCATGGATATTTCTAATATTCTTGTTAATTATACTTCAAATCACAAACCAAGAACAGTGTAAGAACGGTAAGAACGTATTGCACAATTGAGCCTTCAATTGTTCTCGAATAATTACCCACAACTCCGCAGACACCTGCACTTAACGAGGTAGCTGTTCTTATCGGTCATGATTAGAACATATAAATCACGAATGGCCAACGAGAGCAGCGTTCGTTACGACATTGTATCAATCACGACTTTCCTGAGAGATCAGTGATCGTGGCAACTTGTACAGATCGCTAGCTGGAGCAACATTCAATCATGACCTTACAATTACGATTGATTCACAAGTGGGAATGATTGACATGACCGAGATCTCTCAAAAGACTGACTCGGCCCATCACTAGTTGAGACGGTTTAACTCGCGGGTATAGAATGATGAACCTCGCTAAATACGGACGCCGTGATGGTATGTCCTCCCTCACCCGGCCTCTATCCCATCTCGTTTCCCTCTTACAATTAGCTATTCAATACGTCCTAATTGCGTCGTGACGCGGGGCACCGTTAAAGCGACCAACTTGACCACCCTTCTCCCACCTCCTGGAGTGATGACGCTCGGAGCAACCACAGAGCTCGAAGAAGTGTGGCGCAGACAGTTACCCAACCCCTCCTACTAACTAACCCCCACCTAACTCCCTACCTCTTCAGAAGTTTGTCAGTTAGCCGGAGGAAGCTAAAAAATCAGGGAAGGCGACGACGAAGACGGCAGGTGGCGCGTCGGTTCAAGCGGCTGAGATTCCGTGCAGGTGTTAGAATATGGGTTCGGGAACAAGCAGGGAACGGCAAAGCGACGGTGATGGTTCGCCAAATGATTTTGTCAGGGGCTAACTTTCTCCCGTTCCCAGCTAACGTCTCCTCGTTAACCGAGAGGAATAAGTAGTTGGGACGGGCACGTGCCGGTCCAGGCACTACGCACTGCGTGAAATGTTAAGACCCATTCACAAAGTACAATGTAATTTTGAAGAGAATCATCAAAAATTATTTTTCATCGCTTGAAAGGTGTTTCATGCGGTATAACTCCTAAATCGTAGAGAATAAAATGTATCACAGCTCATCCCAAGGTTTTCAAAACAGTTACGCGGTCAAAGAATATTTACGGTGAATATTTATGTTTCTCTGAAAACCATCATCTTCATATAGTATTCCATCTAGTTTTTGGGCAGTCCCTGCTCCCCACATCGGGGTCATCAATCTACTTTCTCTCGCAAAGCTTGCGATTTCCCATGAATTATGGCTCGCTTCCCTCCCCCTTGGTCTACGACCTTGACTCGGTGGAAGGGCTTGCGCGTTCCATAGCTGGTGTACTGGTGGGAGCAATCATTACTGCTCCTCTTACGATCACATCCCATGACTCTTTGTCGTCACCCAAATTGCTTTCTCTTACCCATTCTCTTCCGTGTTTTCGTAAAATCTTCCAACACTCTCTTCATTGTGCCGTCACCCCTGCGCGCACAATCCACTCTCTAACTAAACTACCGGAAATTTAGCTGCTGGATATATTTTCGGCTCTCGCCGATGATTGATTATTTCGTAACTAACATTAAAGGAGATCACTTTCACGCAATCACTCAAAAAATAGCGCGTTTGCAAATCATACTAATAATGCCCTTCAGTTGAGATTTTAAATGGCGTGATGACCACGTCTGAGGAACTACTTTTCACCTCATTTCACGAAATAAAGATAATAAACATAAAAAAAGTTTCAAAATGAGGATACAAAATGGTGATAGTAAAAGATTTAACATATTTCAATAGAAGTTTGTTTTGGCCACGAATATTTTTTCTACCTTGATTTAAAAACAGAAACCGAGTTCGCTTCTTTAAATTCATTCCGTAATTTATTATAAAATCTTGTGAACGATAGGGAAAATTAAGTCCCCATGCGAATCTTTAGTGCCCAGGAAATGTATGTACCCCTACGATTTGCCATGTATCGTGGCTGTCGATTCAACCTAGTGGCGGCAATTCTTCGAGTATGAAGCTTGTTTACCTCGTCTTCTTGATTATGAAACCCGTCACCAGTACTCACTGTTCATGCGCATAGCATTGAAGTGCAAAATTCCACAGAGGAAAAATCATTTGCCTTGACTGAGACTCGAAGCCGAATCCCTCGGAATCGCACCGAGTGCTTTTAGCCGGTAAAGCTATCGAGGCATGTGGCATCATATGTTCAGCAGTCATTACATGTCCATCCGTGCAGACAAAAGCATGTGACATCATACGTCAGGTAGTCCTGAACAACCTTTTCCTTTAAAGCCTTCAAAAATCCACAAAGCAGAAAGCGAACGCCTCCCACTGAGGAATTTTGCAATTGCGTGCACTTGCAGGTGACTCCGCAAAGGTAATACCGTGGCTATTAGTCCTGGTATCCTATAACTTTTGTCTCAGCATCGAGCATCCATTTGGAGAGGGAGGGAGGGGATATTTCGAATTTTTCAGGGGGGCAAGATGAAGTTAGAGGTGAAGGCGGAAAATATTCTGCAGTGGGTGGTGAACTGTCATAATGTTTTCGGTCAGACGTAAAGGCAAAAGGGAGCGGTTGATTGCATTCGACACAGGAGGGGCACCCTCCCCGGAACTCCTCTTTTGACTTTTTTGCCGAACGGGCGCCGGGTGGAGGGAAAGGGAATCATGGGAAGGGTGCTCTCGGCGCGTCAAGGGCGGACGAGGATGACCACCGCGAGTGAAAAGGGAAGAAGAAAGGGAAGCGCCGAGTTTGACGAAATGAGTGGACGACCTTCGCGTTTATAAATCCCCTGGAGGACTCAGCGAAAAGCACCGAGGAACTGCGCTGCGGGAATATGCTCGAATCGCAGACCAACGGAGATAGACTAGATGGAGTTATGCGGCATGATAGCACAGTCGAATATTGAAGCCATTAAAATGTCCTACTGGCCACATTTAATGCATTAATGGTTAAGTCCATACATCTAATACAGGTATCAGCTGCGGAATTTTCACTCAATCGAAATGATCTATAAATAAAAATACCAAATTGATATAATTTAGAAAAAAGCACTGCATATTTCATAAATGTATGAACTAACTGCGCATGATAGATTATTTCGGTGGTTCGGTGGTATATATAGTTCGGTGGATTATTTCTCCCAAACAAAAAACAAACTTCAATTTCGTCCATCCATCGAAACGCCATCTACCCTCTTCTTCAACGTATGTGGTAATCAATAAATAGAGGAATAGTGAAAATGACGGATGCGCAAGACCGTGGTCAGGAAAGAGGAAGACGTGTAGATAACTTAGGCCTTCAGGAGTGCACCATCAATATGGTGGGATAGGATCCGAGGATAGATCATCTGATCACGAGTGTAGTACAAAAGTGTAAAAGAGGGATCCCAGCGTATTTTGAAACAAAAGAGATTAGTTTTAGGAAACCTGAAGTAGTCATTCACCCTGTTCAAATAGAGATTTCCAAAAGAAGATTTTCCAAGTTTGCTCATTTAGACCTACAGAGTGTGTACTTGCTGGAGCTTCAGGTATGCACAGTTTGCGTGTGCCTTATTCATCAAAACACAAAAGTCATGTTCGAAGGTGCTAAGCTCGGCCAACTCAAGGGTGAAAATGGAGAAACAGTTTTTAACGCTTACAGAGATTGTCTACTGATGGCTGCATGTGAGATTCCTGGGAAGATACGTTACTTAGGTAGTTGCAGCAAATGCCCGCCTATAACGAAACTGAGATGAGTGTTGTGTAGTGCTTGATTCAAATTTCATGACAAACATATCTTACCAGCAATGGGTGAAAGTAGTCTCATTAACAATGAAAACGGTTAGGAAGTCCTCAGATGAATTTAATGACTTTTTCGTGGAGAAAATCCCGAATTTGGTGAGGCATAATCACGTGGCGAAACAGCAGGCTGAATGTTTTCAATACACAGGGAAAACTTAGCAGTGGGGGAAGCGATGGTTGTTGCTGACTTCTCAAAAAATTATTCCATTGTAATTCAGGAGAGCGTGCAAGGGGTGCATTGGAACAATAGGCAATCTAGATTACACCCATTTGCCTGCAACTATCGCCTAGTTTAAGGAAAGGAAGTAAGCCCTCTGAAGCTTGTTGTCATATCTGAATGAACTGCTCATGTTACTGCGACTGTGCATTGTTTCCAGCATTCACTAGTTCAATTTCTGAGAGTCCCTGTAGCAAATTTGAAAAAAGTTGTATAATTTTCTGATGGATCCACAGCACAATATAAAAATAGATATAATCTCCTTAACCTAGTCCATCACGAAAAGGATTTTAAAGTTGCAGCGGAGTGGCATTTCTTTGCCACCTCCCATGGGAAAGGCCCAAGTGACGAGTGACGGGACGGGACGAGTTTCGCATACGTGCCTAATGTGGAAGTGGAGGATAATAAAAAACATACAACAAGAAGGTATCGACAAGCTCCTGCTGTTAAGGGAATCCGTTCGTACCACGCAGAAATACCACCGGGTGTAGGATTCCTCATTTCAAAGACACAATCATCAGGTTCCGATGAGCGTTTGATGCGAATGAGGGGAACAACTAATACCCATCCCCGTAGAAGGTATGTCGAGGAACCAGTTAGAGTTCAGACGAGGAAGAGTTGTATTAATAATGCCATATAATCACGTGAGATAAACTTTCTTCTATTGGCTGAATGTCTTCCCTAATATTTCAGGCTACTTGTATGAGCCACGGGCAAAAATTAGAAGCGGTGTCCAAAGCAAAGTAATGAATTTTTGCATTTAGGGTAAAATTAATTAGGAAAGATTTAAATTACATGAAATCAGCAAAGCTTAGGATGTACGGCTTTTTATTGCGGCTTTATGTATACATGTATTCTAATTCCTGCTTTGACTATAACCTCTTTTATCCTATATAACTCTTTCTTCCTTCACAAGTTCACCCACATCAATGTAATGGAAAAATATTTGCTTCACGGAGGAGTAAATTATTCTGCATGAATAATGATCCATTAATTTTGCTCGGATAATGCAAGCAAGTACCAAACAAAACATAGTCCGCGGAGACTCGCGTAAGGTGAATCCAATTCACAGAGCATGGGTTTCCCACCGAAATTAGAACGCGAAATACTCCGAGATACCCTCAAAAGAACATAATGAGACCGAGCCCCACCCCTAAGTTGCATTTATAAATTGTATACACACATCAATGAATAATTCATTCGATAATAATTTAGAGGGGATTAAAAAGGCTCAGGCCTTTGCCAGCCCCCACGTAACCTCTCCACGCACAGACCTAAAATAAATAAATTTAATAAAAAATTTCAGAATCGTCCAAGAGTCCAAGAAACTCATTAATTATTCATTTTATCCATTAATTATTCCTCGTTCGTGGGCACAGCATAAAGTCAGCGATATGCAAATGTGCGGAGTGGCCCTTACATAAAACTTTATGCATATTACTCGAAAAAATTCTACGCAACCCACATTTATTCGTACTGTGTCCACTATCCCTCAGACTTGAATGAAATTATGGCCACAGCGGAGATAGAGACGCAACCGAGAACATGAAGACATACAACTGAATACCTTCAAGACCTCCTACTTAATACGATCTGTTGCTAATATTTCCCATTTATTTTACATAGCAACGAGCTAAATTCACCGCTATGTTTATGTACATACATACCCATAATGCCACTCCATTTCGGAGGAAGCATAGTCAAAGAGCTTAGTTACTGCCGTTATGCCAAGAAAACTGGCTCTCTTTAAATAATTTACTCAATAATTCCGCATCCTTGCATATGCCTCTTTCCCCTTCTACTACGCAAACACGCGGAAGTTTGGGTACAACGAAAATAAAATATTTTCCACGGAGGGATGGAAATTATGGTCAAAACTCTGCTCATTAATCTCAGAACCCTTGAGTAATTTCTCCAATTCGTGAGGCTGCGTCGTTTGAAAGAAAACTTAAGCTTTTATGAAAAAGCGGAAGCCAATATCAAATGTTTTCGTCCATTGACCGCAATGGCTGAATGAATGGTTATGGGAAGCTGAGGGCTGCGGTAGAACATGAGAACTAAAGAGTTTAAAGAGGGAAGGAAACAAAATTCCTTCACGAAGTGATGAAGGAGAGCGTGAATAATAAAAAAAACTGAACGGGGAAATGATTTGGTGGCATTCAGACTGAAACTATTACTATCAAGAAAAGAAAATGCTACTAGTTGGCTGTATACCAGGTGGTAACATGCATTCAGTTAGTCTAAAAAAATTCAACTTCCATGCATCAAAATTGAGCCACAGACCTTTTTACGTATTGTTTAAACCAGTTCGAATAAATTCCGTCAAACCAGTTGACAAATATATATATATATAATTATGACGATTCTGATGATGACGATGTTCAGCCTCACACCGACTGAACGAATCAAGGCATCCCGAATGATCATAGTCCCAACCCGTAAAAAAGAATGAACTGCCAGCAGCCTTCATTGAGCGACTCGGGGCGTTGTGCGTTCTCACTCAAAAACCTTGACCCCGCCAAAGGGAGTCACGCTAAGACACACGCGGGGAAGTGACGAGTGGGTTAAGGCTTAAAAAGGGAGAGGCGCCACTTTGTACCGCGCGCTCGGGAAAAAAATACGGTAAAAAATGAATTCGGACGAGCGTACGCTGGTTCAATTCTAAAATGCTGCAGTCAAGACGCTCGCCTGGAGGCGTACCGTTCTGATGATTTCCGCGCGATTGTTCGGATGTACTGTTTCAGGCGGTCGTTTCCTCAAAATTTCGTAATAATTATCTCGTTCGAAAACAGCAAAACTGTCGTATGATTTCGCAGGAGTATCGCGTGCTACACAATCACTCGAAGATTTTCAATCAATAGTTATCCTCCTCCATTAGGTAATAATGTATAAGATATTGCGAAAAATCTATGGGCCCACATACGAAGAAGGACAATGGAGAAAAAACACAAAGGAGAAATCAGGAATCTATACAAACATCCAGACATAACAAATGAAATAAAGGCAAGAAGAATCAGGTGGGCTGGACATATTCTAAGTAAAGAGGAGGGATGTCAGCTGAAGGAGGTACTAAATGGAATTCCTGAAGGTAGAAGACCCCCAGGGGAAGACCACGTCTGAGATGGTGGGACCAAGTGAGAACGGATATGCAAAATATCGGCGCAACAGAAAGAGAGGCAGAAGATCGATCCAGGTGGAGGGGATTTGTTGATGCGGCTAAATATCACCTAAGATATAGATGGCCCTGGGAGTAAGTGTAAATAATCGCACGCAGACAAGACGTGACGAATAGATGCTTAAACTACTCGATAACGGCAGTACACTGTCCCCCCCCCCCCGCCCCCCCCCCCCCCCGGCAGCATTATGCCAGTTTAACACGATGCTACCCGGTCATTCATATCCTCGGACAAAATGAAGCATGCCGTCCTGGAACCGTTTTCACGAGACCACTGAACTCGCGCTAGAGAGGAAGTGAAAATTTTCATTCATATCGAAGTGGACGCATACTGTAATTTAAAATTAACCTCTCTATGGCAGGAGGCGACTAAAAAACTGCTGTGAAGTTTTCATAAATTGCTAATTTCACGGCCAAAAATTACAAACAAGATCATTGCATTCCAACTATACCAAATTCAACAAGACTGTGAAGATATAAAATCAATGGTCTGCGAGTTTACTTCGTAGAATGAATGCATTTTAGTTAAAATGAAAACTTGGTTATATTCTACACAATTTTATTAAGAACACGACCGGTTTCGACCTTTTCAGGTCATTCTCAAGTGTAACACTTGAGAATGACCTGAAAAGGTCGAAACCGGTCGTGTTCTTAATAAAATTGTGTAGAATATAACCAAGTTTTCATTTTAACTAAAAAGACTGTGAAGGATAACGTGATTGGTCGACAGCTAGGTAAATACAAAATCCTACTGAGATCGAGTAGCGAACTACACAAACTACACCCATTATTAAATCAAGTATCTCAACGTTTATAATAGCGATTGTACTTGTCATCCGGCATGCTAGTTAATTATCACACGATACTATAAAGGGGGGTAAACTATTCCTCTGGCTTCCTCGAACTTTTGTTGAATCAAATATCGTTTGAAACGGCTACTGCGCGCGACGCGCGCTAAGATGGGCGACTGATAGTACACACTAACATAGCAATTAGCCAGGATTGGTCTTCCTTCCCCTTCCCCGCTTACCCAACATCCTACCCTCTATCACGGCCTTCAGCAAACCATCGTCCCTCATTACCCCTTCCAGCCACCTACCCTGTCTTCCCCTAATCTCATCAATAAGTTTCCTCTCCTCACCCGACATGTCAAGCACTTCCTCATTTGTCTTCCTTTCCGTCCAACGCACCTTCTCCATCCTCCTCCACACCCACATCTCGAACGCCTTCAGCCTATTTTCGTCTTACTTTCTCAATGTCCACGTTTCTGCCCCATACAACGCCACACTCCATATCAAGCTCTTCACCAGCCTCTTTTTTACATCCTTACTCAACGTCTCCGTTATCAGCTCCCTTCTATTATTGAACGCTCCCTTTCGCTAGCGCTATTCTTCTCATCATGTCTTTGCTACTATGTCTTCTTTCTTCTAGCGTACCACCCAAGTAATTAAATTGTTCTACTTGCTCCAGTTTGTGACTTCCTACTCTTATCACCAGCATCGCTTTCTTTGTCCTAGAGAATCTCATTACTTTTTTTTCTTATTATTAATCTTCATTCCGTATTTCTCGCACTGCATTTCTAGTGTATCTACTAAGGTTTGCAATCCTTTCGATGACCAACTGACCAACGCCTGGTCGTCTGCGAATCTAATCGACTTTATCCACTGGCCTCCTACATTCATTCCCACATCTAGCTCATTCCATGCCTCTCTTACCATTTCATCAGCATATACGTTAAAAAGTAAAGTCGACAGCGGGCACCCTTTCCGCACCCCACGACCTATAGCTGCCTACCCTGATTCACCGTCAGCTACCCTCACCTGAGCCCTCTGCCCCATATATAAGTTTCTACATTCTAATTTGCATCTTCGACATCTACGTCAAACAACTTGAACGACTAAATAAAGGAAAACGCCCAACAGAACCCAAAATCCTTCAAGCATATTATATGACAATCGCAAAAGATGTTCACTAATTTAAATAAGAATAGATGTTTAATGTAAAATAAGTCTTCGTTACAGTTACTTCGCTACTTTTGAAAAAACCCTGAACCAATTTCATGTTCTATTTCCTCTTTCTCCTCGCAATCGTCAATCGCCACCCGCGAAGTCATTCCGGGTGTCATCTGCGCGACGACCGCAAACCCACCCAAGCAAGTGGCGCCTCCAATACGAGACAACGGAAAGGGGGCGGGGAAACATAACGCTCTTGCACCATGACATGACGGTCTCCGGATTGCAAGACTCAACCGCAACAGAGCTAGCCGGGAACAGTTGATGTGGTACTCCGAATAGGCATAGTGGTAGTGACACATGGAGGCAGTTGCGAAGACGCCCTTTACTGAGGAAGAGACCATTCTCGACGAACTGGCCCCGCACGGGGGAGTAAGGAAGTCACCCCCTTTGACTGCCATTGTTCCCACGATCACAAAATTTCATTGAAAACTTCGTAATGCTCAATTTGTAATTCAGATAAACTTTCTAGCTCTCTATTATGGCGCTTTAGGAAAACTACACAGCGACTGTGAGAGTCAAAACAAACACTGAATTCCACCTTTTTATTCATTTGGTTTCAAAACCCTGCTGCTTTCGGTGTTGGCATCTGCGTTACCTTATTGGAAAACCAAAATTAAGACACAGAATATGAAGATTATTCCGCGAATATATTTTAAATTAGCACTTTTTCCAGCCATAGAAGCCGACTGCAGCGCCATTTCTATAAAATGACCGCATTTTGCCTTCAAATATCGCATCAATTGGCTCACAAAATAAAGTGGTAAGATATAATCCGTTGCGTGTGTACACAAAATAAAGTGGCAAACGCTTATATTTCATTTGTATTGATTCTCTAGGGATGGTTTCCTTCTTTTAAACAGTTTTCCGTGAATATGGCATTTATATTTTAGTACAAATTTAAAGGTAATTTTCCTGCATTTCTCCCTTTCTCTCATCGATTACCATGTACTTTCAAATTCAATTACGGAATAAAATAGCATGGAAAGGTAACATTTTGTTGTTTACATCAGACTAGAGAAGATGCCCGTTGAATATCAACGGGAAGAAAATAAATCAACAATAATACATTGTAATAAACCATTCACATCATATTTGGTGCAAAGAATCATTGAGTTAATGGATATTCGAAGGAAAGGAAGTTTGCCGGCCTCGGTGGTGGCGAGGTAACGTTCTCGCCTACCAACCCAAAGGTCGCGGGTTCGAGTCCCACCTCCTCCTAGTGTATGATTGTGTGTGTTGTCTAAATATAATAAATAGGTAGTAATAGGCGAAATCTGTTCCCTACGGAGAAATTATTATTATATACACGGAATCTCGACTTAAACAATAGGTATGGTCGTCATGGGGACGATGACTCAAAAACGCTAAAATATTGCGAAAAATCGTTACGTTTTAGCAAAAACTTCGTAATTTCGACCGGAATACAAAATTCGATTGAAGGAAAATGAATTATTTTATTTTATTTCTGTTGGCACCTTTCTCAGTGACAGAAAGCCACTATTTCTCATTTAATTTTGCGAATAAAATAAGGTCTGCAGCCAAATGAAGATTCAGCTTCGCGTGTCTCTTATGTGAAAGTTACTGACATTATATTTATACACATCGGTGATAATTATAGTAGAAAGAGGATAAGTTTTTCTAAAAGGAGAAAGAATGAAATTTAAGTCATTTAACGGATGAACCACCTAATCAAATTGTTTAGATGAGTTCCTCCGTCGCGTCGGGTTGCGCACAATATCAGTGTATTTTGATTTAGCTTTGGATCGTAAGCATGGTCGTTGCTTTCCCACCTTCTCAAGTTAAATGAAGTTACGCTCGCAGCGTTTCCTCCCATTCGCAGCCGATCCTTCCACGCGAGCCTTACTCTTCTTACTTACGAGCCTCCTTGAAGTCACGACTCGTTACGTGCTCTACCACCCGCATACCCGGAATTTGCACTCGGTTTTCCGAATCCCTAGGTGGCATGACCCTTTTGAAAAGGCACGGACAACTTCCAGGGGTCATACGCTCCATACAAATGTCATCACGTATTGCTTCCGAATGGTCAGAAACGCGGAGACTGCGGGTGTAATCGTTCACGTGCAGTGAAGATGGCACTCTCTACACCAGAGAAACTAATATTTGGATAAATGTAGCGAGAGCCATGTTCGGTGAAAGGGTCGATATTTTGGTGCCTCCTGGGGGGTTATTACAGAACTCTGGGCGTTAAATAAGGACTGCGTTAAATACCGACTGTTCTGGCCTGAAGATATATACCCTATTGATTACGGAACTATAGGTAGAAGTGTTGAACAGGGTCGTTATCCCCATAAAGACAGTGTTATGACAAATTCTTCGTTCAAGTCCTTGCAACTCTCTCGGAATTTGTATCGACCAATGAAATGCTTGACGTTCCTGTGTAGAACAGTGGAACAAATGCATGGGACGTCATATCAACGAAAAACAAACGTGAAAAAAATGAGTATCGTTTAGTGACGGTCGTAGCCAGGAATGTAAATAAATATTCTTGATTTTAATGATGCAGGTTGAGTATGTTTTTCAGTCATTATTTCCTGAAAGAAGTTTTGAATTATCTTTATTATTACGTAATTGCTACTTTCGTGAGTTACACTGGTGGAAATAAAGAGTGAGAAAACCGTTCCGGGTGTATGCTTCGTGCAGTTGAAAAATAAAGATAAGTGTTTCGACTAATGTGCAGAAAAAATGAGTTTGCACAATGTGCAGAGGGTTTGTTTTTAAAACGGTGCAAAGTGTGAATGAGACTGATAAATTAATGTGTATTTCTGAGATAATCGTGCGCGAAAACGATCGAAGTGTCTAAAAGTCTATTGGACGTGCTGCCTGCAATAGTGTCTTTTGATTGCCACCGTACAGAAAATAGTGGAAAGCGCACATCAAGCGCTTACGAAGTAAGCACCAACAGTTTTTACATTTCTTGAACGTGTGATTATCCCCCCAGAGAGTTTACACTTGAGGAATATGGGTCTGAAAAAGTGACAGTGACGCGTATTTAAAATGAGAAACTATAAACGCACATCTTTCCGGGGTGACATGAGCGGCAGGGATAATTACACTATAGAATACGATGACATATCTGTATTTTCCTCTTTGTATAACCTTCTATTGCATGAAATACGAGTAGTATCAATCAAATCTACACTAACTTGTATGCCAAAGCTCAGCTGTATGCTGCCCCGTCAGAAATGCCCGGTCTCTGCAATTCAATATCTTTGAAACTCGGAAATATTTGGTTTATTTTTAAAACGTTCAAAAGTGTGTATGAGACTGATAAATCAATGTGCATTTCCGTGAGAACCGTGCGCGAAAACGATCGAAGAGTGTTTAAAAGTTGCTGCCTTCAAAGGTGTCTTTTGACTGTCACCGTTCAGAAAATAGTGAAAAGAGCACATCACGCGTTTAAGAAGTCAGCATCAACAGTTTTTATATTTCTTGAACGTGTAAATATCTCCCCAGAGAGTATACATTAGAGGAATGTGGGTCTTAAAAAGTGACAGTGACGCGTATTTCAAATGAGAAACTATAAACGCACATCTTTCCGGGGTGACATGAGCGGCAGGGATAATTACACTATAGAATACGATGACATCTGTATTTGCCTCTTCGTATAACCTTCTATTGTATGAAACACGAGTAGTATCAATCAAATCTACACTAACTTGTATGTCAAAGTTCAGCCGTATGCTGCACCGTCAGAAATGCTCCCGGTCTCAGAAATTCAATAGCTTTGAAACTCGGAAATATTTTAAAAACATTTCGCAACCCACTTAATTGTAAATTCGTACTTCTTGTCATACTATTCTTCGCATAGCTTTTGATTATTAATTTAATATACTTCGCGAGTCCTCGGAAGCGAACCTTCATCAGAAATACTCCCGATTCTCGACAATGCATTTGATTTGAAACTCGGAAATGTTTTAAAAACATTTCGCAACTTTCCTAAGTGTGAACGCTTGTTACTTTTAATTTTGTTCTTCACATAGGCTTAGATAATTATTATATATCTCGCGAGTTCGCAGAATTAACCCCTGCGCAAACACGCCATCTTGGTATTTACCTTCATAAGGACCCCTCTTGAGGTGGCTTTATTTTGGGTCCTTATGATAAAGACTTTTAACCCCATAACGCCGTCCTTATGAGTTCCGTAATAACCCCCCAGGAGAACGATATTCCTACGGCACAACCACATGCTGCTACACCTACACATATCTCTGCAACTCGCCTCTGAGGCGATAGGCAGGGGATGTTAGAACAGCAGCCGTGAAATCCCGACAAGAGCAGTCAAAGATGATATGTCAAGGCAATAACATCACCTTTGTAGGTATTTTGGAGGATAGACAATTTAATAGGCCTTGCTAAATACACCGTTATGAGAGAACTGAAGCTTTAAAAACAGGTGTTGGGGTTGGATGCTAAACATCAAGTGGGAATACTACATGAAAAACCACACAAATTGTATGACATCATGGGAGAGAACCACAATAAGCACCATTAGGAAGGAGAAGTCAAGTGTATTGGTTAGCCTAGAAACATGATTTTCAGAGCAAAATGAACCACGAACATTTAACAGAGCTGAAAATTCACGAATAATCCCCGATTTTCCCGGTTCTGTGGACATCCTGGCTTTAGTCACTAAAAATAGAGCAATTTATACCGACATAGATTAGGAAAAGTTTCAAAATAGCAAGTCAAAATTTGGCATTCCAAGAATTTATTACTGTTCATTAAAATTACTTCGGGTGATACAACTAAAATTAACCGACTACAATCTATCCGATGCTCATTTGACAACGAAGAATATCTGTGATATGTTAAATTCCGTTTTTGGACGTATTGGTGCAAAGGAGAAATGATGGAACTCTGGGGCACGCGGTGTATAGGAAACCCTCTGCCACCAATCGGTACCTCCAGGCAAATTCACACCATCATCCCGCACAGATAAATGCGGTACTCAATACCGTAATTAAGCGTTCCTGCAGAATTAGTGACGAGACCAACCTCCCGGCCGAAAGACAGAAAGTGGAAGCCATTCAACAAAAGAACGGATATATCAAGAGAGCCATCTCCAAAACATTTTACAAAATCATGACTAAGGAGGAAGACGGCCCAAAAAAAGAAGAAATTGGGACTCCGGACGCAAACAACCTGGCACCCAAGAGAGCATTCCTTCCTTACGTCCGGGACGTAACGGATAGAATAGGAAACATCCTCCGCAAACATGAAATCAAAGCTGTGTTCAAGCCACATTTAAAAATTAGAAACTGCCTGAGGAGTGTGAAGGACGCAACACCATTTCAAGTGGAAGGAGTGTATGAGATACCATGCCAAACTTGCAAGAAGAAATATATCGGCGAAACCGGACGCTCCGTCAAAACCCGCTTAGAAGAACACGAGCGGGCTATTCGACTGAAACAACCCTTAAAATCAGCAGTAGCGGAACATTCAGCCTCGGGTCACGCGATTGACCTCAGACAAACAAAGATAATCGCCAAAGTGAAAAACTTCAAGCCCCGGCTGATCCGCGAAGCTTTGGAGATAAGAACATGCCATCAAAATTTCAATAGGGACTGTGGCCTGCAAGTCAGCCACACGTGGGACCCTGCATTGAAGCGGAATAAAGATGCAATGACTACTCCTTCCACTCCTCCCCTTCCCATCCTTTGCCCTCCTTGAAACCTCTATATAAATTACACCAACTCGACAGATACCTCATTCCCTTTGATAAAGTGGCCAGCAACGGCCACGAAACGCCATGTTTCACACCTGGTCATAGTGCGCGGGTACACCCGAAAAAAACAAACATACATTGATAATGACCCGCGAAAGTTTTAACCAAGAATTCCGCAGGCAGTTCACCCATGAAAAACAGATTTTGTTCTTCCATAGGGAAGAGAATACAAATAGGAAAGAGAGGTGAATGGATAGAGAATGGAACATGGGGAAGAAAGAAGAAAAATAAAATAAATCAAAAGAGGGACAGAAAAAGGCCGTCAATTTGTGAGGAAGACGCGAATTACAAAATGGTAGATGATTCATTGGGAGATCCAATGGCTGGCGACAAAACCACTCTTCCACTGAACCAAACAGATAGCAAAGGCGTCACCACAAGGTTCGGCTACGTGCCATCATCAATACTTATGAAACCTGAAGAAGCTCGATAGACCTTGATTTTGGCTAGTTATACTGTTTTTAAAAACAAGTATACGATCACTATTCAGACTATTAAGGATAAAAAAGCCGATAAAACTCGCGATATGTGGAGAAATTCGGTGATTTTGGTACGAAAGCACCGAATCCGAAAAATCATAACAAAGCTCACGATGCAATTTCGGCAAATCAATCAATTCCTTTACCAATTCCTAAAAAATGAATGCTAAAACGGTAAAAAATCTAATATAAAAAGTATCATTTAGTATTCAACTTATAAGCAACACCTAGGAATAAAAATCCCCAAGTATACGCAAGCAGAGAAAATCACACGGTAAACTAAATGAGAACATTATTGCTAATTATTATTAGCAATAATGCGAACATTATTGACTATTGCACGATTTTAGCGACTAAAATCGTGCTAAATATAGGCACACATTGACAAACCTCATAATTTTCAACTGAGAGCATGAGAAGACGACGATACGAGAGAAACGCTCACCATCAGTGCATGAATATTGCAGGGGGGAAAGAAAAAAAATTACATGACGCTCTCGTTCTTCTTTCTGCACCGAAAAATTTCATCGTTCTCAAAGGCAGGGGCGACGAAAGTGTGCAATTATCTCGCGAATTTCCACCATGGGAAGGACCGGGAGACTCAGACACAAAAGTTTCCTACTTAAAGCGAATTCCCGCAGAACAGACAGTGAAAAAACAAACACCGAGGATACTACGGATAAAATAAAACGTTAAGAGCAAACAAAACTTAGAATTAGGACCTCCGGTGAGAGCACAAAGAGAGCGCGCTCCGCTCAGGCCGACGAGAATTACGTTCTTTCAACGGCTGAGGGAACTTAGTACAGAGTACGTGCGCAGTCCTCCTCATCGCAATGGAACCGTGACGGGATAATAATGTTTCCCTACCCTTCCCTCTCCAACTTCTGCAGGATAGGACAAAGGACGGGTGCGAGGCGAATTTTAAAAAAAATTACTCCCACGACGCAGATCACTCCCTCGTACACGGGTTGAAGTTAGGGTTGGGGGTTTGGAAATGAACGAGTTGAAACGAAGCGAAAACTTTTAGAAAAGCTGTGTTCATGATTTTCCCGGACCAGTTCTGGGACGGGTATACGAATATTCCCATTATAGGTGCTGGTCCATCTTCCTTTCCGTCCATCGCGCAGTCTGCATTCTCCTCCACTCCCACATCTCAAACTCCCGTAGCCTATTCTCATCCTCTTTCCTCAGAGTCCTTGTTTCTGCACCATAGCGCGCTACACTCCATATTATATCATTCCCCAGTCTTTCCTTCACATTCTAACCGTAGGTCCCAGTAAATCCCTACCACTGGACGCTGAGGGCCGTGATAAAGGGAAGGACATAGTGGTCAGCAGGGGTAGGGAAGGAAGAGAATAGACTTTATGAATGGGATGAAGAGGGGTAGAACGTATGCAGAGCTGAAGAATTAAATAATCTACGGAGACAATGGCAGGCAACTATGAAAGATTACTAGAGGCTTTTTCATCCAGACCAGGGATTCTCATCGATGGTGATATCGCACCCTTAGGGACGAACATAAGATTTTTAATAGAGGATATGAATTCCGGCGAGATGTGGAAGTTTTCCATTATAGATACACGAAAAAACGTAGTGAACTCCACAGTGAATAGTTGCGAATAAATCATGGGATTACAATCACATTCCCTTAAACTGGGCGCCTGGGTGCTATCAAGAGGATTCATTAAAATTAAATTTACTGGAACCAAACCGAACTTGAAAAACTTCTAACTAAGAAGCATCAGACACATGGATCCCATTAAATAAAGATGGTAAATATTAAGTATTATCTTTTTTTAAATTACGTTGGGGTGATGACGAATATTTTGTCTAAAACAACATTTGACGGGAACGAGAGTTAAAAGAAGGTTGATAAACCCTGATTTAGACGTGCCTCAACTAGCGGATAACCTCTTTATAATTTTAAGCCCCATATTCCTCCCCAGCCACTACAACCATCTTACTCACATTCGAAAAAATTCCTAATAACCGCCCCACCAGAAACCTCCCCTCTTACTCGACGCCTTTCTCTCCCCACCCCTAAACCATTAAAAAGAAGCGGCAGTGGATGGTGCTCGACATTCCCCTTCACCGTCGCGACCCTCGGCCGGCGGAAGGCGACAGAGAAGTGACGGGAAGGGTAGGGAGGCGCGACCAAAACTTTCCAAATGACGGGAGAGAGGGTCGAACACTCTTGGCTCAAACTTCCTCTCTCACTTCCAACACCTCTCTCCCCCTACCACCACATTCACTTCAAACTACTCCTCCACCCACAAGCACCAAGCCCAACCACCCCCCAACATCCCAACACCACATATCCTCGCGCACAAACGTCTGCACACACGCCAAGACGCCGAAAACTCTTACGGCACATAAGAGCGGTAACCTCCCACACTTCGGCTTAATTTGTGAAGAAGACCTCCCCCCCACACGGGGCGAGATATACGAGTCGCGCGCCCTCCTCAATACGAATCCGCCCATGCGCTTCCTCTCACGGAGAGATACAAAGAATGAATGACTCTTCATTGGCAGAATTCAAGAGACAGGTGGGCTCTTGAGGATGCTAGATTTTGAAGAAAATGTCCTCAGCGGTAGAAATTTTTAAATGGGTAGGAAAAAAGCAACGTTTGATCACAATCATAATCTTCAAATCACCATTGTATTGTCACATTTTATGTGTTTCCTATCCTCTTATATATACATTCTTTTGAAATTTTCGCCAATTGGCCACAAATATATAAATTAAAACTTACAGGAGGTAGGAGAAAGAGATAAAGATAAAGAATTTGTTCTTACGGTACTTCTAAAGCTGACGAAGGACCAACCGGTCCGAAACGTTCCCGTAAGAACAAATTCTTTATCTTTATTTCTTTCTCCTACCTCCTGTAAGTTTTAATTTATATATATACATATATATTTTTATAATGTCTTGGTAGAAAATCGCTCTCGGCGACGATGCACATGCATAAATAAAACAGTGATACACTAAACAAACACAGAAACACGCAAAAATGACACTCACAAAAGAAAACTTGGACGGTCAAGCCATCATCATAGGCGGTAGAAGAATCTTTGCGGCGGTTTTCTTTTGTGAGTGTCCTTTTTGCGTGTATCTGTGTTTGTTTACTCTAAACTTAAATTTTATGAGAGCTTCCTTTCAAATAATCGAAATGCACAAAACAAATCATTGCAGAGAGTCTGGGTGCTTTCGATTTGCGGCTATAGCCGGCGATAGACGGCACACAGTGATCCAGATACCCTGGAAGGTTGGCCGTCGTAAAAAATATCGTCCTATCGAAACCAAAATAGGTACGTGTAGGTTTTCTTGGTTGCTGATTTCGAATCTCAAGTCAAAATTTGTGAAAAACAAATAGGATTATGAATATTTGAGTGACTTTCAAAGAAAATTTTAAAACATTTTGATTTGATGTTTTTCGATTTCATTTCATTCCTAAAATAGGCTAAAATCTAAAAATGTTATTCTATGATCTTAAAACCATGTATAAAATGTACATAATGTTGTGCAAATGCATAGCTTTTCTCTAATAACTCGAGAATTATTGATCGTACTTTGATTGATTGACCGTTAATGCTATCATAAATATACGATAATCGCTCTACCGTGTGCCGATATCACTGATCGCCATTACTTTAGAGTAGTATCCAATAGGTTTGTTCCCCAGCGTACAGGCCACTCACTTGAACGTTCCGGGTTCAGAAAACTAAGCTCGCAGGACTTTTTTGAGAACCAAGGTCCTCGTCCTTGACTCTTAAAGATGCTGTCTTCTAGTACGTGAAGAGCGCCATCATTTCAGCAAAAGGCCTGTCCGACAAGACGTTAAACCGTTATTCGCTTGGCGCCTAGGCTTTTTCCGATATCATGTTTTACACTCACACCCTCCCACTTCACGGCTCCCCATAATAGACCCCAGCACTCGTGCGTCTTCCCTTGCGACGCTTCTCAAATTTATCGACGGCTGGTTCTTACAAGCTATCAGGTTTCTAGTACCACTGCAAAATATCCACTAAAGATTAGCTCACTCATTGACCAAAAGAATATAACTTAAGGAAGTAACGTACCTAACTTAAGTTCAGTTTACAATCTCTTGAGTCTTAAAAACCAACCAATGAGAATAGTCCTCCACTCCCATTCTTCAGTTGACCAAAGGGATTTTGTTTCTTCTAATATATGTCCTGTGTCCAAGAATTGTACCCATTTCACGCGACGTTCATTCAGAAATTTTAAAAACATCTATTCATTCTGTTGAACAAATGTGGTCGCACGCGGACCATCTCAAAGAGAAGAGGCTCCATCGCAAGTAGCTGGTGGCTGGTAGCAAGGCTCTTTGCTGGTGGCGCAAGTTGGCTTGTGATATGTCTGCTTAAGAAATCACTTATTTCGTGATTGATCAATATAACGGCATAACTCAAATAGTGAACGAGAGTAATGGAATATTCCGCCTCAACAGACCTCCGACCTACCAGTAAATAACGGAAAAATCTTAAAATAAACCGGGAATCTTCTACCAGGAAGTGGTGAAACCCATTTTGGAAAAGCTTTACTCACTAACCAACTGACATAATCGATTTGGAAAAGTTCTTCAAAAAACTACCGGCACAGAGGCTTAATACTACGGTCAGGTTAAGGTTTATTATACTACCGGAAGTGAAGACAGATTCACACAGAAAAATACCTCTTTCATTGCCGCGAATCTGTATCTTCTCACAGTATTTCATTATTCAACTCGGCATATGTCCCACCTATCTTTCTTCCTCTTACCTGCCCAGTTAACATCCGCCCCTCTACCACGGCCTTCGTAATCCCCTCAGTAACCGTTTCAACCACCTACTCCCCCTTCTCCTAACTTCTTTCAGTTTCCTCACCATCATACCGGGCACTTCCTCGCCCGTATTCTTTTCCTTACTTCATACCTACTTTCTCCATTCTCCACCAAACCCACATCTCAAACGCCCGTAGCTTTTCCCCACCCTCTTTCCGACAAAATCCCACGTTTCTGATCACGTTAAACTCTATATTACAGTCTTTTCCAGTCGATTCATAATCTTCTTACAATAAAATTTTCACCAAGTTTAAAATCTCTCATATCTCCAACGTACTACCCTAGAAATAAATTTTTTTTGTTTCTTCAGTTTTTGCCCTTTTAAGAGGAAAATAAAAGCAGCACATTGATGCTTTATCTCCGTTATTTATTCCGTTTTTGAACGCTCTCTACCCGGCTAACATTCTCAAGTTCAACCGTTTCCACTCATCGCCTTATGTCTTCAATTCAATAGAACCGGCCTTCAAACGCGATCAGATTCCAAAGCACCACCGCAAACTCTTCAGCAAAACTGTGAAAAAAACCTCCCCCCCCCCTTCCCTTTTCCAAACCGTCCCCACACTCTTTCTACCCTCCCATTCGACCTCTCCACGTTTGTGCATGATGCGCCATTCTTTCACCTCACTTCTCCACGCGTTCCATTTTTATCTTTTTTCGAGTACACTTCGCACAAGCCCGGGCGGACCTGAAGGAGTTAAAAAGCGACTCACTCCCTCCCTAGTGTGTGGCACGAGAGTCAACTAATCCTCTCCGCCGCTGCTTGCCTGCTTTCCGTCCAACCATGTTTTGCCATCCCAGACGGCACACACTCACTCAGCACCACTCAACACCAACCATTTCATTTCATTTCGCTTGTATTTTTATTCTTCTCGTTATTTTTTTACTTCTCTCTCGCGCCATCCGAAGCTTCGTCAAAACAAAATGGAATCCCAGTAGAGTTCTTTTTTTCATTCGCTCATTATTTAGGTTGAAGCTTTTCATTCGTGCATTTGTTTTTATTTTTCGTGTTTTTATTTTCGTTGAACGTACTCACTCGTCCTCGAGTAAATGTGTCACACACTCTCTCGACTCGAGCCCTTGGGGTTTTGTCACATTCACGCAAAAGAAACTCGAAAAAGAGTGAGATTCACTTAATAACATTTTTTTGAAATTCAAATCTCTACATATTTTTCTCGGGGGAGATAGACGAACATTTCACATTTGGGAGCATGTGCTGTAGCAGGCGCACGGCCGTAACCCATAAAAAAAATTAAAAAATGAAATCTCGTTGCCACAAGGAGATGATGAGTAAATCTGTAGCTCTAGGCAGATTCAAAAATTAACTTTTTAAAGCTGCTATTTCTGATAAAAAAGTTTAATTTAACGGATGGATGATCAAACGGGGTTTAATGAGTTTGAAAAATACGGGATTAGTACCACCTATGACGCCAATTTTAAGCCTCTAGCGCGCGATTCAACCGCAATTTTTTCTTCGTAATGCTCGAGGCCATTGCGAGGAGCACTAATTGGGATGTTTATGTCGTCTGAGAATCAATTCAAGGTGAAGAAGTATGAAATGGCTAATTTCCACTTTCTTCATTCAGAATCATCGCTGCAAGACACTTATGCGGATATTAGATGTTTTTACATCAAGACGTCATAAATATATATAAAAAATGGAGCATTTCGTATCCATCATTTAAAATAAAACGTGCGCATCGTTATCTACTCATATAATGTCGCAAACACATAAAATACACTTTAAGACAAAGCAACAACGATTATCGACACAAGAGCCGAGAAGAAAAAATCTATTAATAAATTTATTACTTATTAATAAATTACGAAGATCAAAAAATGCTCAATGTTGGAATCAGGATGACTCATTTTCCTGATTGAACTGGATATCCTTGGGTTATAATATCTTTAAAATAAATATATACACTGTTAAAAGACCCCATTTATAAATAATTATAATTAATAAATCTATTAATAAATTTATTACTAATTAATAAATTACGTAGATCAAAAAATGCTCAATTTTGGATTCAGGATGACTCATTTTCCTAATTGAACTGGATATCCTTGGGTTATAATATCTTTAAAATAAATATATACACTGTTAAAAGACCCCATTTAAAGCCGGAGTCTATCCCAAAACGATTCATTTGATCCCAAAAAGCGGCCAGGTACCACCCATTATTATTATCACTCCGAATATTAAATCGTCTATACGATAACAAGCCACTGAAATGACAATCGGATCATTTGTTTAATCCTTTTGTTTCTTTCACTAAAGCATCATTGAATAATCTCTCTATTCGTCACATACCACACGAATTGATTTTAGGCTAAATGCAATCGAAATTTCGCACATAATGCAGAAATAAAAGCATTCCTCCAAAACTCCACAATCACTCTGAACATTTGGAAACCAATGCTATAATCGAAAAAATAACCTTTTAGATGAATTTTATATACTTTACGAAATATGATTTTGGGTTACATATGGTCAAGAACTAAGATTGTAAGGTGAAATAAGAATAAATGCATTAAGACTACGATTTAAAAATCTTAAAATGATACGACTACGTCTTCCACCGACAGGATTCAATTCCACCGTCTCATAACCGAAGCTCGGTTTTAGTGGTGAGGGTTGAGCTCAAAGAGTAAGTGGGGCATATTCTTATCGCTGTGCCACCTGTATTTTCCTAGAAAGATCTGGCCTCCAAATAAAATCACACTGCTTGAGTTATGATGAATATGCCCACACGCCTCAACCGAATTATAGCCCTGGACCTGCAATAGGAGCTCAACACTTACCCTACAGACCTACGAAGCAGTCGCAGAATCTATAAATAATCGTGACTCCATGCAGCCTATGAGACGATTTATTGACTAATAACAAACATTTTCTCAAGTATTCTAGCTTCAGCCACGGCCGTTAGCACAACGTTTCTTTACCACAAAACCCTCCAAACTAGCTGAATCAAGGGTGAAACTAATGTTGTGCGAAGACGTTTTGGCAGGTATTAATACGTTCAAAATGCGGCACGGTAGTGTTTATGTGCCTTCTCATTTAATACAATGAGCTGACGATACGAGAAAAATAAAAGGTATTTCCTTGGAACAGAGCATGCAAAGAACGCTATCACTGCCAGTAATACAATGCATGCGCATGTGTCTTGGCAGGAGCAAGAAGAAGAATTACAACAATGCTATTGTGGGATATACTCACGGTCGTTACGTTTCGTTTGTTTTATTATTGTTTCTCTGCTGTAGATAGCGCGCGGGTGCCTCCTACGCGTAGGTTCGCCTACGCATAAGTTCGCTTTCATGAGAACGCGAAGAAAGACGCGTCTCGTCGCGCGCGTGCGCACCAGACGCGTCCATGAAAACGTAACTTAAGGTAGTTTGAGCGAAAAATCACTTCTCCTAGAATTTGATGAATTTCGCCTCATTTTAAAGAAACGACTCTCATCTTTCCAATTATATAAAAATATCGACCCCTTGCCGAACCACTTTTCGAGCAATTTTCCTGTAAATATAAGCTGTTTTACATGGGATAGATTATGGCTGAGCGCTCCAGAGGGAGAATATTGAAGGAAATAGGAATTTATAACACCTAGATTTCGTCAACAAACTAACGGTGTATGTATTGCATATTTTCTCAACTATTTATAAAAAATAATCTATTACTCACCACAGTAACTTTTACAGAATCGCAAAAAAACCTGCTGTTTTGAAGGTTTTTCACCCGTTCGGCGGGAAATAATGAGTCAAGTTAGAGACTTATGTAGCTTTATTTATATAATTACTGAGATTTTTGGGCATATACGAGGGCAAGGTGAAAAGTTCTCGGCCTGGCAATGAAAGACTATAATTTTTATGTCAAAAATGCATTTATTTTTCCACATCGTCCCCGTTTATGTCTATTCACTTTGTCTAACGTTTTTAAAATGAGTAGATTCCATGACGGAAGTGCGATTCTGGTAGGTCCGCAAAATAACAATCTGCGGCTGCCATAACATCTTAATAGGACTCAAAACGTTTTTCATCTACAAATTTTTTTAAATGTGGGAATAGGTGGAAGTCAGATGGTGCCAAATCTGATTAATAGGATGAATTTTCCAATCATTTTTAGTTCAAATTCCTCAGATTTCCCAGTGCCAAAGCAACTTTGTGGGCTGAGACATTGTCCTGCTGAAAGTCAATTTTCTTTTTTTGCAACCCAGGCCTCTTCTCACGTATTTTCTCATCCAGTTGGCCCAGAAGAATTGCATAGTATACACCATTTATTGATTTGCCATTTGCAAGGTAATCAATAAGAAGAATCCCTTTTGCATCCCAGAAAACACTGGCCATCACCTTTCCGGCAGATGAAATCGACTTCGCTTTTTTGGGGCAGGTCCGCCGGCTTCCACCCACTGCTTCGATGACTATTTAGTTTCTGGCGTGTAGTGGTGGACCTACGTCTCATTGACAGTACCAAATCAGCGCACAATAAGTTCGATTATTTTGAAAACGGTCCAAACATTGCTGAGAAATTTGTTTACGCACTTGCTTTCGGTCAGCATTTAACAAATGCGGTACTCAAAATGCACAAAGCTTTTTCATATTTAATTCTTTTTATTATTATACTCTTTCCTCTGATATGCCTATGTCATCAACTATTTCATACACCTTTAATCGCCGATCGTTCAAAACCATATTGTGCAATTTCTCGATGTTTTCATTTGTTGTTACAGTTTTGGGACGTCCTTCACATGGTTCATCTTCAGGAGAATTTCGGCCACGTTTAAATTCTGCCATTCATTTCTTAACTGTCGATAATGAAGGAGCAGAGTCTTTATAAACCTTCACCAACTTTGGATGAATTTCCGTTCACCATTAACCGTCCAAAACGGATAGTTTTATGACAGCACGATACTCCAGTTTATCCATGTGAACGAAACACACATAACTCGTCTACTTCAAAAAGCCGTGTCAACAATACAAGGCGGCAACTCAACTTGAAATTTGAATTACATTGTTGGGAAACGTGTACGAATATAACAAAACCAAAATTTCATTGGTACTTACGCCATCTCTGTGTAAGGCCGAGAACTTTTCACCTCACCCTCGTATAACTATATCTTTGCGCCATTAATATTACAATATTTATTTCGTACTTCTTACAGACGCTGAAATCAAAGAATAAAATTTGAATATGGTCTCCACTATGACTAGTGATCTATCTCGCTCAAACCACCTTAACAGCGACACCTTCCGCAAACGCAAACGGACTACTGCTACTCCCTCCTCCCACAAATCCCTCCTCCCACAAATCCCTCCTCCCACGTCCCCACCAGCCACTGCGTATGACTCCCCGCGAAAGAGCAAGAAAGACGAGGTGGCGTGCAACGGTTTCCCGGCTCGGGGGATGCATGTCTTAAGGGAAGAGAGAGAGGAGGAAGAGTGAAGCAAGGGGAGAGATGTGGAGTGAGAAAAAAAGGAACGAAGGCCGAGACGAAGAGCACCGTATGTGCACCGATCCGTGTGCTTGTAATGGACGTGCCGTCGGATACGTACTGTGAAAGAAATGAAGGGGAACGGGAAAGTAGCAAGGGGGAAATCATCACATGGTGCCTCGCACAAATGGCCGCTTCGCATTAAAGATAAGAATATGACGTGACTCAAGCCCAATCTAAAATCGTCCGCGCCTTCAAACCAAACCATTAGAGTATCTACCTATGTTCTCGCTTTCATTAAATTAAACAGTGGGAATTTTTTTACCTCCGTGTAGGATTTTCTCCTACTTTCATCATAACCTACCTTTAACCGATAGAGTACTCTAATTAATGAACTTCCGAAGAGAATGGGAGAGTGTGAAGGACGGAAGGAGGACAAACCAGGTAGTGCTTGGCACGATGGGTGAGGAGAAGCCCATGGAGGAGATTAGGAGGAGGCAGAGTAGGTGGTTGGAAGGTGTTATGAAGGGCGAAGGAAGCTGAAGGCCGTGGTAGAGGGGAGGATGTTGGGTAAGCGGGAAAGGGGAAGAAAGAGAATAGGTTTTGCAGACGAAATAAGGAGAGGTTTGGCGTATGCTGACATGAAGAAAGAACTCGCGTATGATATAGAGGTCTGAGCCTTGAAATACCTGGAGGATTTTTACACTTTTATTTGACCTATCGAAGCACCTCGTATTATTAGGGTAAGGTTTAAAAACATTTCCCGCCGGTTCATAACATGCCTCTTTTTAAAAATGAGAACTTCCCCAAGTTATTTCCCACTTTGGGAAGCTCATGAATTATGACAATAACTACTAGTACCTGATGATGACGCCTACGTTGAAACTAGTAGTACCAGTATAATCTCTGTGGATTGAAACATAGTTGTTATTGTCATAATTCATAATGGACATCTACACGGTTACGCATCAAAGGATTAAATTCAATTGGGAAGCTCATTCTGCATGCATGACCCTTCCTAAATGGGATTTTTTTATCCTCCCTGAGATATCCACCCAGGCAGCTTTCCAGACATATGCAGAGCAAGATCAATTTAATAGGCTTAACTATTCTTCGTTACTATCAAACTTGACGGCATAACTCGAGAGAAAAACGTCTGCCATCATCTTCGGAATGTCTGCAAGACAATTTGTCAACACAATCTGACACGAATACTTAAGTACAACCATCTTAAGCTAAGTTTCCACGTTCAACATTGAGAGCAAGATAAATACAGAAGCATGAGAGGAAGGCAGTCGGGTACAGCGGGGCGTCTCGGAGCATGATCCCATCCCTTCTCCCATCCATCTCACCGTCCGATCGCGACCGATCAACTGAAGCGGAAAACTGCACGGCCAAAAGGCACTGAGACAAAAGAAAGACGAGGTATAAAAAATACGGTGACCGGAGATGGAATGAATAAAGGGAAGGCGGCAGGGACGAACCAAACGGCACGTAAAACGAATGCGGCATCTCGAGTTGTGTGTGTGTGTGTCATTCGCATCGAACGCCTTTGGCTCTCGCAAGTGACCATTACTCACTCATTCTTCTTCCACAAGCGTCCCGTTTGGACTGGTGTTCCAAAGGCGGACGAATGACATCCCTCTCAATATTAATACCGTTTTAATATAACACAGCGACGTCCCTCGCGAGGGAAAGATGAAATTAAGACGCGATTTGAGTAGTCTCCTTTATCACGACTCCCCAAGGACATGTTTTGGGTACGTCAAATTAATTCGACGGAGAAGTTTGAATCGCAGGCAACGCACTTATTATTATTTGGGTAATCTACCGGTTAAGTTAATTTGAACTGGCAGAGAGTAAAAATCCAACAGATTGTAAAAGCGACACACCTCTTATCTACCAACACAATCTCTTCCTTCATCTCACAATCAGTATACGTCCTACGTCTCCTCATCCCGTCCATAAAACCTATTCTCTTCCTTCCCCTTCCCCGCTTTCCCAACACCCTGCCCTAGGTTACGCACTCATTTTTCATTCAAATATTCTACCAGCTGATTGGTAGGTTCTTGGACAGTCCCCATTCTGTATCTCAATTTCATAAACTGTCTCGCTTTCCCTCCTAAGGATGCCCCGTTATTAGATCCCTCTTCAATTCTTCATATCGTCTATCTCCTCTTATTTCGCCCAGAATTCCTATCCTCTTCCTTCTTCTTCCACGCTTCCCCAGTGCTCTCCCCTCTATCACTCTCTTCAACATGCCCTCTCCTCTCAATACCTCCTCCATCCATCTCTTCTGCCTTCTCTGAACCACTGTCACAAGCTTCCTCTCCTCTTCCACCATATCCAATACCTCCTCGTTCGTCATCCTCGCCATCCAGCTCACCTTCTTCATCCTTCTCCAAACCCACATCTCAAATGCCTTAAGTCTACGCACATCCTCCATTCACAATGACCAAGTTTCCGACCCATATATCGCCACGCTCCATATTAAAGTTTTCACCAACCTCTTCTTTACGTCTCTTCTCATACTTTTCGCACTGCACCTCTAACGCATACACCATTGACTGTAACCTCTTGGCAGACTGACTAACCAATACTTGATCATCTTCAAATCTCACTGATTTTATCAGTTCCCCTCCTTCCTTTATTCCAACCTCCTCCTCCCCCATGCCTCCCTTACCATTTCTATTGAATACACGCTAAAAAGCAACGGCGATAGTGGGCACCCCTCCCGCACTCACCGTCCTTTCGTAGCCCATCCCGATTCTCCATTGGCTACCCTAACCTGCACCGTCTGGTTCATATACAAATTCCGAATCAGACGCCTGTCCTTTCAATCGACCCCTAATTTCTCCAACACGTCGTAACCATGGTCGTGAAAAATTAAAATTTAATGTGGAAAAAACAAAGTTTAACCTTTCTATTCCAAATTGATAGTAAGTTTCATAGAGTCACGCCGGAAACCACCAACTGCATATCCCCCCTTTGAACATTCCCTGTCCTTGTATTGACCTACCCATCCACTTTTTATGCCTTCTCCGTGTCCCCACTCACAATCTCCATCCTTTCTCTACTATTTCTAACACTTAATCGTTTATCTTCTTCTTTGAACAGCTAACCCTCGCCACTCTCCTCCACCTCCACATGTTTATAGGCTCTAGTCTCCGCACATCCACTTTCTAAAAACGACCAAGTCTTCGAACATAAAAAACCACGCTCCATATTAACGATTTGCCTAATCTTCTCTGAGCACCTTTGCCTAGGGTCCCTCAAATCTTACATAGAGTAGTATGGGCTTCATCCTCACGCGCAAACTCTTCAAACATTCAGGAAAACAAAGTCAACTTTCGCTCCCATGTTGAGCAGAAGTCATCCAGAGAAGCCGAGCCCGAGTTTCGAAGCGATAGAACTTAATTACGTTTTCACCGAAATCCCGAGTTTGTCGGAACAAAAACGCGTGCGCCACAAAGGGAGGTATTTTGGTCCCTATATATGCGCGCACTGTATTACGGAGGGCATGGAAAAGCATCCAGGTGAAACATCATTCAGAAAACACATTCATAAGGGTTTTTACTGCTCGGGCAATAGTTCCCGTCTCCGAAGCACAAAACGCTTCATTGTTTTTTTCCGTGTGCCTCCTCCTGCCCTCGAATGAATTGTACCCAACCTTTTGATTCTGAGGAGCCTTTGAAAACCTATCATTCATTAGTCCTCTTGAGAGAGTGAGGGGTCGATTCAGGAGGGATAGTCGCGTCAAATATTAAAACAAGACCTACTCGAATACGAAATGAAACGAGAGAGAGAGAGAGAGAGAGAGAGAGAGAGAGAGCTCCAAACAAACAGTCCGACTCCCCCCGTGCCTTCTCTTCACGCGACGACTTGCTTGAATAAGTAATATCTCACGAGCGAATCGTTGCAAGCACAAAGGATACGTCTCCGGATCGCTTCGTTAACTCGGATTAAAACACCGCGACTCCAATCGAATGAATAATGAATCCAGGTTTCAATAATACCCTTTTGCTCCGTTCTGGCCTCGAGGGTTTGGTACAAGAGCAATAAAACCGACAACAGTTGCGACCTAATCGCTTCGAAAGTATGAGTGTGGTGATCAGAGGTGAACGCTATACGTACTTTGAACTGGTGCAGAGAATCCTAATCTGCGAATGCACATACTAAAAGGAACAATCCCGCAAAGCTTAAAATAAACGTTTTATCAAGAAAATATTTGTAATGTTTGAAAACCTCTCTTTAGAAGCACAAGCCGTCAGCATTTTTCTAAAACAGGGAACACCGAACGATAAATATTTAATTGAGAATAATAATTAGTATTTTCAGAGCCTAGCGCAAAAAGCATGGAGACGGTACGCCGTCTCCATCCGATAACCATAAAGGTTTTTGTATTGCAAGAAAACCTACCCATTATCCACACCTAGTTTTTGCCGGCACATCTAACCGCCATAAATAATTAATTAAATAAAAATATTTTTTTTTAATATACCACGTTTTTAAAACGGACTAAAATGTATCAAATAATTTTCCCTGGGTTCTTCTATATTTTTGAGGGTTAACTTTTAGTGGCTATGGAGTTATTTGTAAGACATGAAGAGAAAAACGTTGGGGGCAGGCAATCCATGATAATCAAGGAGGAGTAAAGGGACGAGGTGTCGTTAGACAACTCCCACAATTAATACCATTTGCAATGCACTGAAATTGGTTGTGAATTCATCCGGGTTATCTACTTCTATTATCTACTGCTTGCGCCCCACGTTTTTCACTATGGGACATGAATGTGCATTAGTTTTTAAACTCTCAAACAAAAACATAACGATGGGAAAAAATATCAATAAGTATTACAGTTAAACTACAATCAATTAAAAACCGGCAACATACAAATAACAAAATATAATATTTGCTTATTTTTCATAATATAATCGTTTAGCATAAATATTCCTTCAATACGCAACATATTATATCAATTACAGTTATTCATTTAAGATATCTTTTACGCTTTTGTGTGATCTAACCATTTTTAGACTTATTATTTGTAAATATGTATTCTGACAATAGTATTTTTTTGTAGTTTTTTCATACATTTACCGATTCTGTATGTTTTATATTGCTAGGTAAATTGATCCTCACTTTACAAGCCATATCTGTTAAACGTTACGTACAGTACAGTAGGTGACATGGCATGCATAAATTTTCAGTGACACTTATAGTCCGTCTTTTTTGACTTCACTCAGAAATATATCACTAGGTAGGACGGTTTTTAGGTAACAAGGACCACTTTTCTGTAATTTCAGGGGTATGATATTTTTTAATGGGAAACCAAAGGGTACGCGAATCAAAGCAGACTGGGAAATGCTCCATTAGAAAAAACAGCGAAAGCAAATTAAGGGAAATGAGAAATGGGAAAAAAAATTTGGAGGGGCTCCGGATAAGTGCCTGAGAAATATGCCATCGTGAGTGGAAGCCACAAACGTTCGCAATGCGATGCGCAAAACCTCGCGAGCACAGCGGAATGGTAGGCGAAGAGGGGAGAGAGGGGAAGATCGCTGGCAGGAATTGGCTCGGTGGTCTACACGCTCTGAAACCTCGACGACGAGACCACGTCGACATGAGAAAATTAGAGCAGAGGGGCCCCATACATACACTAAACGACCATTATAGACACGTGGTGAAGGCGACCACGATCTCTTAACACTCATCCATTCATTCTTTTTTCCTCTTTAAGGAGGTCGTCGGGGCGAGCGCGGTCTGAGAACGAGGGAGAGACTTGGGGCAACAACGAGCGAGGATCGGTAGAAAGAAGGCACGGGGCTGTAGCGATGGCGACCCTCGGATTCATAATTTTATTTTTTATCTCGCTCGCCCTCTCCCATCCTCCAGATCTACATCGGCGATGATATCCGAAGGGACCCGTTCACAAGGGAGGGAGACGAGGGTTAAGAAAATTGAGTTTCTCCTTTGCATCCCTCCCTCACCCTGGCCTGAAGGAGACAGAGCGAGTGTGCGAGGAAAAGGGAGACATAGTTGGGACAGCACGGTGAAACTGCGTAAAAAGGATACATCTACATACATACTACCCAGCGTGCCGCCGCAAGGGAATGTGGCAGGTGGCGTTGGGATATCAGCCGTGGAGGAGGAAGAGAATAGGAAAAAGAAGAGGGCAGGGACGGTACTCTTATAGACAAGGCAAGGCGAGTTTTACGTTAAATTCAACATAGCACAGTCTTGCTATTATTTTAAAAGTATTCTACCGGCTAAGTTAGTTTAAATTCATTCATTCATTGGAGTAATCTACCGGTTAGAGGTAGGTTATGATGAAAGTCAGAGAATATCCAACTGACTCTTACACGTGCCGTACCCTAATTCTCTCTTGTATTTCTTTCTTCATCTCAGCATAAGTCCTACCTTTCTTCATTCCGTCCATAAAACCTATTCTCTTTCTTCCCCCTCCCCGTTTGACCAACATCCTTCCCTCTATCACGGCCTTCAGCAAACCATCGCCCCCCAATACCCCTTCCAGCCAACTACCCTGCCTTCCCCTAATCTCATCCACAAGTTTCCCCTCCTCGCCTACCATTTCAGAAATGAGAAAAATTCCTTATAGATTTATACATGCGCTGGCCCCTACCTATCTAGAATATTTCTTTCTTCATCTCAGCGTACGTCCAGCTCTTATTCGTCCCGTCCATAGAAACCTACTTCCCCTTCACCGCTAACTCAACACCCTCCCCTCCATTACGGTCTTAGGCAACCCTTTGACCCTTATTACCTCTTCCAACCTCCTACTTTGCCTCCTCATTATCTCATCCAGAAATTTCCTTTCCTCACCCACCATACCGAGCACTTTCTCGTTTGTCTTCCTTTCCGTCCACCGCACTTTCTGCATCCTCCTACAAACCCATATCTTGAACGCCTGCAGCCTGTTCTCGACTTTCTTTTTCACGGTCCACATTTCTGCCCCATGGTCTGGTTTTATTATGTCTGCTTAAAATGAACCACAAATAACGGAGTGTTATCGTTAACTAGATTAAAGTGAGAGTTAGGTTTTTGCATATTACAAGAAGCCGTCGGTTAGTTGAGGTGAGAGTTACTAATGGGATAACTAATTAACTTTCGCTTCGGTGTGGGATAAAGAGAGGTAGGACGTATACCGAGCTGAAGATTGAAATAGGGTATGAAATCGGTGCGGAAGGATTGCGCCAGCTGTAGTCTAGAAGAGTTCTACTTTCATCCACCTAAACCTACCTTTACCAGTAAATCAACAGTAATAACGATATTTCATGGCGGAAATTACTCAAATTGCCGGTCATATCCTCCAAACGGCCAACCGACTGAAAGCATTCTCACGCAATTAACATATACCTACTAGTTGGATACAAAATACAGTTATTCGTCAAAAGTTTTCTTTTTAGAGATATTTTTTCACACACTGGGGAGTCGCGAGCAGCGCCGATCAAATGTGTCCCCAAACAGCCTCCTTAAAGGGGAACAAGAAGAGCAAGTATTCAAGGAGAGGGGAAGAGATAGAAAGAGGGGGGAGAGATTGGAAATACATCGATAAAGGGTAAGGGGTGTCGATGAGAAGGAAGTGATGTGGATAGGATAAAGGCAACAGAAGACTTTGCGACAAAAGGTAAGTGATCAAGGCATAGAGAAAATACCCTAATGAGATGTGTCAAGGAATGCGATACCATGGCTCTTCTCGGATCACATTCACCGATTCGAAAGCGTGAAAAACGGATAACTATTAACGCTGACAGCGTATGCCACCTTAGCCATCTTCACGGATATTCTACTGTACATATAATGGTATAGGTCTTGGAACAATACCTGAGCCAAAAATTATTACAGCTAGTTGCGTATCCATGTGGAACTTCCTCTGAGGTTATTCCACTTATCTCCCAATTTCCATCTACATATTTTCTATCCCGCTTCATGACATCGATCATTCTCATGGCTTTTTCTTCAACATATACACGCAAAATTCAACACTCTAGCAGAGCCTCTTACCACTTACACCAACCTCATCCACTACATCTGTCTCCATATATTTTCATTCTGAAGTTAAATCACAACGTCTCACATTACATACTTCTCCTACAGTTTACTTTTCTCATCATCTACAAAAATAGAGTACTATTCTGTGATGCTAGTATTCTACGGTTACAGAACTTGGTTTTTCAAGAAACTGAAATATTACGCAAATTAGAGGATTTTGAAACGTGAATTTGGAGAAGAATTGAGGAGTGAATTTGGGAGAGGAGGAAGTCGATGGAATAGGAGTTTTACATACCATGGGAGGAGAAGATGTTTAAGTGGGAAATTGGGAGGAAGAAGCAAAAAGGATGGAGGACGTAGTGAGTGCGCAAGGGAATCTAAAATGCTTCGAACATGGAGGTAATTTTGGGTAACAGGAAAATTGGAATTAAATGCAATATTATTTTGCACGGCGCGCGTGAGGAAAGACATTAAGATATGACGTGTTCAAATTTTTGATCGAACCTTTGAAAATATTATCACTCCCGGGAGGCACTTTATCGTCCCACATAATACGACAGCTAAGTCTACATGAATTAACATTACCTCCTTTTTACTGAATAAGTTAGCAAAGAAGAACGCTGAAGAGTATGTTAGGGTAGAAAGTTATTTAAAATGAGATTACAAAAGTACGAAAAACAGTAAACGTGGTTATTACTCGAAGAGCATTCCGTTATTCCGTATTTATTTAATTGCCTTGAACATAGAAAGAAAGGAAATCGTTTGCTGATAGCGACAGTAACTGGGACCTTTTGGGACACAGTATCCGTGGAAAAACAAATGACAGGATTACAACGGTTATTTATGTCAGAACAAATGGTGAAAAGCGAAGCAAACATTTTATGTAACAAGTGAAAACAAGGTTCATCTCTTCTACCCTAAAAAGGGTCCTTCCCTCAGCTTTTTTTCAATGTGGAGCTTGCTAAAAATTGTTCCTCAACGACAGAAATTCACATCAAAAGACAGGATCTCATTCACATCCTTTTGATCCCACCGTAGGCATATCACTCCACTGGGAGCGGAGTGCTGCGAAGAGTAGCCTAATTTTGGCATAAAGCCCTCGTTACGCCTTTTGAGTAAAAAAAACGATTCTCTCGTGTGAAGGGAGAAAGGGATGAATGGCAACGTTGTGCGCATGTTTCAGCGGAGGCCTCATAAAGTGCAATCAACTGTGACAGGTCGACCGCGCAATTTGTCACGATAAACCGAAATGAAAATGGAAGTGAAAATTGAAAAAGAGTTTGAGGTGCCCACACACAGTCAGGGATGACAATTGATGAAAAGCTAATTTCGCCAACGGATAAATCTATATATGAGACAAAGATGGCCTCCACGGCTTCTCACATATTTCGTAATTTAGGTTGACTCAATGACGATATTGATACGATTTGAAAGTGCGAACGTTTAGAAGTGAATTACGTATAAGTCTTACCTACTGCAAAAGAAAATTTAGTTTTTGTGTTATCACTCTTGTTTTTAATCTTTTTAGCCTTCAAAAACGATGTGTTTTTGCGCTGAATCGCCTCCAGTTGCTGATAGCAAAACGATAAATTAATAATTTATTTTAACAGGATCTGAAATATTAAATTGCCTGCATATTTTGGAGTCAGATCTAAACTGAAAGTTTCCTGTTGGCTGACGAGATGCCCACATTGATGGAATACCACCATTACTAAGAGCAGGAACGCTTGTCAGAGAGATCAACACTGAACATGGTGACTTTTTCACTTGGCAAAGGTTTTGCCAGCGATACATGCCGTGAAGTCTGGGCATTTTCCGTTCCTCGAGCTTGCTAATTAAGGTCCATCCGCTCCTTCATTTTGTTTCTCGTGTCCTCCCAAACCTTGATATTCCCACGGGTAACACACGGTCAATATAGGTACCTACACGACTAACTTTTCTGTCATGCTTTTCCATTATCAAGGGAAAAAAATCTCCAAGTACCCAAACTCGCTCAAAATAATTAAATTGCCCCCGACCCCGGTTAATTCAGGTCAGAGCGCCCGCCATCTCATAATAAGCTCGTCATTTGCATTCGTTCGATCACTGTTTTCACTTGAGTAAAGAGCAGAATAAATGAAGTAGAAAACTCGCTCTCTTGGGAAAATAAAAGTATCTTTATTTCAGAGGGATGCGTGAGAAATTGAGAATGCCAGAATTCAGTGAGAGGATATCGATCTTCCCCTCGGGGGACAGAAGCCTGGACGGTCACTCGACCAAAGTGGAAAATGTGAAGTTAAGGTTCGCATCCGCCAGTTTGCGAACTTATAACCGCGCACTCCAATTGCCTGAGCCAAGGAAGGAGAACGTCCAGGGGTTGAAAAGAAGGGATTAGCTGGGGTTTCTTTGCTTGCTTTGTCAAGAAAAAATTAGCCTCTCCACATTAGCCGCGCGTTTCCGCATACTGATCGGATTCGTTCGTCTTTTTTTCACCTATTCCACTCTCAAGAGTCAATCAGAGTTTCTTATCTTCTCATTTGTCAACTTCCCCCTTCCAAGACGTTCCATATTACCACCGAGTCTTCCACTTTCTATTACCATCAATATAAACTCAATAAAGTTTTCCAAAGTCAATTGACTGATATGATAGTCCACTTACACCACTAAAATAGACCATTGAATTTATTTTTCGAAGGCCAGTATTTATATAATATTGTTGGCAGAGGATCCATGTCGACTCCGCTGTCCAATGCTTAGGGTAGATTTCGGGCTAAGGACCCTTCTTCAGCAGGAGGAGATCAAGTGAGGCGGAATTAAACATAGAAACAAAAAACAAAAAAGAAACACAAATGAAATTCTGATATTTCGAAATATCAGAATATCCGAAATATCAACCGAAATATCAGAATTTCATTTGTGAGTGTTTCTTCTTCGTTTCTATATATATATATATATATATATATATATATATATATATATATATATATATATATATATATATATATATATATACAATAAGCCAAGAGGGTGGCCGATAAAAAATATACACACGGAAAAAAGAACACTTACAAATAAAAACTTCCGATATTTCGGTGAAGACTAGCTCCACCTTTCTCAAGGTTTAAAGTAGGAATGAAGAAAAGGAGAGAGATTGAGGTATGGGAGGGGAAAGAGGGGGAGACGAAGGTGTAAGAGGGGAAGGAGGGGAAAGAGGGAGAGAGGAAGGTATAAGAGGGGAAGGAGGGGAAAGACGAAGAGCGGGGAGAGGGCGTGGAGGAAGCAGGGAGAGATGAGATGAGGGGGAGGGAGAAACTAGTGTGATTTATTGAGTCCGGGGGGGATAAATCACACTAGTTTCTCCCTCTCCCTCATCTCATCTCTCCCTGCTTCCTCCACGCCCTCTCCCCGCTCTTCGTCTTTCCCCTCCTTCCCCTCTTACACCTTCCTCTCTCCCTCTTTCCCCTCCTTCCCCTCTTACACCTTCGTCTCCCCCTCTTTCCCCTCCCATACCTCAATCTCTCTCCTTTTCTTCATTCCTACTTTAAACCTTGAGAAAGGTGGAGCTAGTCTTCACCGAAATATCGGAAGTTTTTATTTGTAAGTGTTCTTTTTTCCGTGTGTATATTTTTTATCGGCCACCCTCTTGGCTTATTGTATATTTATCACCCGAGTGATTCTCCTGGAAGTTTTATATATATATATATATATAAACTTTGTCACAAGTGTGACTAAAATGAAAACACATAAAAAAGACACTCACACGGGTTGTAAATTTTTCGGTGGATCGCCGCCACCTTCTTCAGCGAAAGGTATAGGAAGATATATATATATATATATATATATATATATATATACTCATCCATTCGAAAATCAGACGCTCAAAGGCGCGAATAAATTCATACAATCATAGGAAATGGAAAGGGATAAGAACACATAAAAGGACGAACACAGGGTTTGGTGGGGAAGATGAAAATGTGTCGAATCCAGGCAGAAAAAAAAATATATATACATATATATATATATATTTCGTTCACTCACTCACACACCGCCTTTAGGCGAATAAATATATAATAATTTAAACAGAAGGTGAAAGAAAGAGATAGGAAACATGTAACTAAAATTGGACGAAGACACTGGTGATGTGGAAGATGGTAAAGCCGAGAAATCAGAACATGTTTCCTATCTCTTTCTTTACCCTTCTGTTCAAATAATATATATATATATATATATATATATATATATATATATATATATATATATATATATATATATATATATATATATATATATTCAACTTTGATATGTGCGTTGAATATCTTAATCAGGAGAGGAGAGTAGAGTATAATCCAGCGGTTGACAACGTCAAAAGGAGCATTTTCAATAGCAGCCATGTTCATTTGTCCTATGAATCCTTCAATACCCGGACTATGCCTTTGGCATAAAGGGTGGCTTGGTGGTGATCTTAATCTATGGTGATCAGTCTTAGTGCACTTGCCAATTTTCATGCGCAGATGACGTCCATTGCGCATAATATCCGTTCTTCTTAAGGGTAAGAAGCATGTAGTGACGCAATTATAATTTCCGCCATCTTAAAACAGATAGAAGTTTGTAAACAGATTGATCTATATTTGAACCAGATTTAAAGGTTGCTACCCGTCCGTAGGTTAGGTTAGGATGGCATTTGTGCGGTTCTTAGCGTTACCCGAGAAACACTACGGGGATACGCTCATTGGATCGCTGGTGGACATGTCTTTGAGCATCCAAGTCTAACCTTTGTCGATTTTCATGCAAGAACTCATTTTCTTGCAAAGAAGACATTCCTCTTACTTAAGAAGATTTATTCGAAAGGTTACCCTTTATTCTATAAGGCATGTTTATGGATATATTTTTAAGTCCAAGGAGGGGAAACACAGAGGCAAGTGAGAGACTCGAATAGGTAACTCGATGATTGAGTCAATGTAAGTAAACTGCATTTTAACACGTTTAAGTATATATAAATAAATCGCAAAGTTTATGTGGAAATTGGTCTAAAAGACAGTTCGCAATCGTAATGAGAGGCAGACGGTTCCACTACGTGTAATGCATCTGAGTATTAAACTATAATGAACGACGCCGTATTTGTTGTCGCAACAGAGGCATTATTAACATTATTATTCGCTGCACCTAAGTATTCTTCCACGTTTAATTCCTTAATGTGTATCGTTTTATGTGTTTATAAGTGTTCTCTCGTATGCAGTTCCCTTATGAGAGCTACTTTGAGAATAGACATTGAAGAGTATACCTGTAAATATGCATTGAATTTATCGATTACCCCCCGAAGCAATCTATCATGGGGCCCTTGGGACTCTGGACCCTTCTTATACAAATTTTCTTTCTGCGTGCTCACATGGGCCGGCAGGAAAACTTAAATGCCAGATGCGTGAATATCCTTTGAAATTCTAATCTCTGGTTGTCAAGGAAATATGCTATTGTTGATTTCAGAGAAAAATGTGAGATTTTTCAGCTATAAACATAATTTTCAGAGAATTACGAAGCGTAAAAGAAAATCGATTGAAATAATTAGAAACTTCATTTATTCAGCCATCCAATAGAAAAAATTCCAGCCCTCTATCTTGAGTGAAAGTAATTTTTAAAAGCAAAAAATTAAACCACTGCACCGAACCCAATGCTTAGCATGGACCACAAGGGACCCCCAGGGGGGGCCTTTGGGGGCCCTGACAGATTTTAAATATAGCCTATGTTTCATCCCGGTACATTTTCTAACTACATACAAAATTTCAGCGCAATCGGTTCAGTAGTATTAGCCCCTCTCCAAAACCCCTGTTGCTTCCAAACCGACTCCCTCCCCCTGTAATCGTGCTCGATGCAAACTATGTCCTATCTTTACCACACCCCCTCCTCCCGCCGCCTCCATCCCCTCTCTCCCTCACCCTCCTCCCGCCTCTTGCATCACCAGAAATGTGGTTTACCACTTGCAATGCAAACTCTGCCCAGCTTTTTATATTGGTAAATCCTCGACTCCCCTCAATATACATATTAATAATCACCGTGCTAATTGTAAAAATCCTTCCCAATCTGCTACTCTTCCCGTTGCGATACACGCCTCCCTCCACAAAAAATCCTTCAACCACTGCTACAATGTTTCAGTTCTTTTTTCCCTCCCCCCAACTGCACCCCCCCTTGAACTGAAATCGATGGAATTATCTTTTATTTGGCTGTATAAAGCATTTCAAACTCCGGGTATCAATGTCTTTCACTAAACTCCCTTCCCCTCTTCCCCCTCCATTCCCTTTCCTGCCTGCCCCTCCCTTTATTCCCCTATTTCTCCTCCAATCTCTTCCCAGCCTGGCCCAACCTGCCCTCCCCTGCCTGCCCCTCCTCTCCTTTCTTCTTTCTTCTCTCCTTACCCACATCTGCATCCAGTACTCTCTCCAGTTCGGAAGAAGACAGTTGATTGCTGTCGAAAATTAAACAACCATTCGTGTGAGTTTCTTTTGTTTGAGCCACTATGTTTTAACTTGTCACGCCTGTGACTCCTTATTGGGTGTATATATATATATATATATATATATATAAATAAACTATGCCACATGTGGGGCGGAATGAAATATAAACACATAAAAAAGAACACTCACACTATAAGTTGATATTTCGGTTGCTCTAGAACCTTTATCAAAGATAGACGGATACCTGTATCCGTCTATCTTTGAGAAAGGTTCTAGAGCAACCGAAATATCAACTTATAGTGTGAGTGTTCTTTTTTATGTGTTTATATTTCATTCCGCCCCACCTGTGGCATAGTTTATTTATATTATCGCGTGTGTGATTTTCCACGAACTCGTATATATATATATATATATATATATATATATATATATAACTTCTAGGAGAATCACTCGGGTGATAAAGATACAATATGCCAAGAGGGTGGCCAATAAAAATACAGAAACGGAAAAAAGAACACTCACAAATTAAAAATTTCCGATATTTCGGTGAAGACTAGCTCCACCTTTCTCTAGGGTAAGAGTAGAAATGAGGAAAAGGATAGGAATTGAGGTATGGGAGGGGAAAGAGGGGGACACGAAGGTGTAGAGGGGAAGGAGGGGGAGAGGAAGGTGCAAGAGGGGAAGGAGGGGAAAGACGAAGAGCGGGGAGAGGGCGGGCGCCCGCCCTCTCCCCGCTGAATAATTGGAGTTTTTTGAATCTTTTGATGAAGGAGGGATTCTGGGTAACCGCGCTTAAGAAGGGATTGATGAAGGTTGGTGAGGAATTTGTCAAGGAAATCTGGGTTGCTACAAATACGATGGCCACGGATAGATAGGGGGTAGGGGAGGGAGCGTTTATATATATAACCATTCATTCATTCACTCAAACCGCTCACAGGCGTAAATAATAAATAATTTCGTTCAAACAGAGGGTGAAAGAAAGAGGATAGGAAACACACAAAATTGTGAAGTCCAATGGTGGTGTGAAGATGGTATGATGGCAGATTCACAGTTAAAAAAAGTTTTTTCACTGTGAATCGGCCATAATACCATCTTCACACCACCATTGGAATTCACAATTTTGTGTGTTTCCTATCCTCTTTCTTTCACCCTCTGTTTGAACGAAATTATTTATTATATATATTTATATATATATATATATTTATTTATTTATTTATTTATTAATTGATTTATTTATTTTGTTTGTATGTTTGAAGGACGTACTGAAGGGAAAAGCATTTAAAAGAGAGGGATACAGAGGAGAATGATTGGTTATAGTGGAGGGGACGGAGATGAAGCAATTTTGGTCGTTATAGGATGAGAAGTAAGATATAAATATTTAAGGAGAGATAGATAATTTAGTGGAAATAGATCATTCTTGCAGGGAAAATTAAGTATGACTCAAGCTGTAGGAGTTACGGCAAGGAATATCGAGAAAACTGCCCATCAATTGGTAGAATACTAAACTGACATGTTCTAAAATGTAGTCAAACTAAAACGACGGCAATATAGATTGAAAACCTTTATATATCTTGTTTAAACAGTTTTTAAGTTTACGTTAATGTATTAGTGTCTCAACTTTCCCATTATTTTACTAGTGCTGGAACTCTGATAAAATAATTAATTACAAAGGCTGACGATATTTACCAAACCAACTATTTAGCGTAGTTCAGAGTATCAAACAACGAGAATGGCTGGAAAATATAGGACTGGAATCGTGATACGGGCACTCCAGATCAATTAATTATTTCATGAGGAGCCACGGTAATAAGTGCTTATTTTTTTCCCACTCTCTTCAACACTCGTTCTTTCTCCTTTTTATCCAAATGTAACCATCTCAGCGCGCACACGATTGAAACAAATACGGCACAAGGTCAGCCGGAGGAAGGAGCGACAGGAAGCTAAGAGAACCGCCGCCACCAAAGTATCCCATCCACAGAGGCAACCATCATCCACTCAATTTATAACCGATCCCTTATAAACCTCGAGCTGAGAAGGGAAGGAGACCTATTTACGATCCCGCATGCGTTCCTCCTTCGCCTATCCATTCTACATCTCAATGGCGGCAGCGTGCGCCCTGATTTACGGGCCGGGGAGGCGAGCGACTTGGCACCGTGGATGACGTACTGCCGCCGCAACGGAGCGGCACAATATTTGCCGACGCCTCGCGATGCGTGATTCTCGCTGCGATCTCAAGCGTCAAGCGAATAAACGAGCGAATCAGAGCGAGCGCGGAACAACGAAATATCGAGAGGGCTAATGAAGAGATTCCGACGCCAACGCATTCAAGACCGTCACGTGGGAATTCTCGGCAGAGTGGGAGGAGAGAAATCAATTCCCCGAAACGGGACGTGTCGACATAATATACATGCCTAGTCCATACAACTAGTGCGAGGTGGGATCTATCGGGATGACATTTTGATACGTGACAGTTTGAAACAGAGGAAGGCATATTAGGACAAGCTGCACGTTAACGAGTATACTGGTTGGAGCAGGACTGAATTCAGCCCCACATGGGATGTCGGCGGGGGAACACATCCAGGAGCTGCACGTATCTACTGGACGCGGTGAAACGGATACCGCAAACATCGGCGACTCTTGAGGCTCATGGAGCACGTACAGGAGTCGACATCTACCCAGGGGTGGCTCCAGACCAGAGGGCAACAGCGGCTCTTGGGGTATAGAATACCCCCCAGGAAAAGGGGGGTTCGTGGGTGTCGTCTCGGAAATTCGTAACAAACTATGTGCAAAATGGCGCGTTAAGGATGGTTTGGAAGCAAAAGCTTGCCTTTTAAGAAGAGAAAGTTTTTACTAAATGCATATTTACCTTTTAGATAACCACCAAGTATCGGCTATTTCCAAAACTATTTAGGTTTACATTCGCATTTAGCTTGTGGTTTAAAAAATCGTTTTAGTTTATATTCGATTTAACTGGATTTTAAAGTAAAATAACCAAAACTTCAACAACAAAAAAAGCAACAAAATAATTTAGGCTTTTAATTTAAGATCAATGACAAAGAAATACGGTCGGGGCCGCCAACGAAATCATGTGAGCTCTAGCCTGGTGAAGAGCATAGCCTTACTCTGTATACCTCTTGTTCTGCTGAATACAACTGATTCTGCTTGACGAAGAATGGTTTTGATTCTTCCCTCATCCCATCTTTTATTATTATTAATTTGAATTATTCGCATATCAATTGATATTATTTAAACCGGCAGCCAATCTCCGGTTATCAACTCTAACAATTCAATAAAGCAACATTAATTTGGTGTCGTAACAATTGATGAGTAGGTCTTGGGACAGGTCCTACCTTGCTTTACTCCATTTCAAGGTCGTTATTTAAACTGTCTTGATATTTCTACATGGCCCTCACCAAGAATAAGTTTCTTTTCAGCTCTTCAAATCTTCCGTTCGCCTTAATGCCGTCAATGAGGAGAAACAAGGGGAAATAAATATTTTTTCTTAAGAGAAACGGCTAAAATAAATCGAGATTAGAAAGAGAGAGAGAGGGAGGACGGGTGGTACTTAGACGTCCGCGGTCACATGACCGCATGGGTTGTGGGAACCACTGCCAAGCAACGTTCAACGCCCGAATAAATTGAGTGAGAGCTCATTTGAACATTGAAATTATGATATTTGATTTAAAATATCAAAGCTAATGTAAATTATTTTTAAGACTTTGAACCTTGTAATGTCATCAGTCATGTTTCCTTCAATTCAGAAATGTCCGCATGCGGAATTGTTTCCCAGAGCAGATAAGCAAAAGTGCGGGTACAGGTCGAAACTCGTTCGGCTATATTGTCAACCCGTCCACTGCGTTAATAAAATAAGATTACACCAAGATGAGAGAACTAATGATGGGGAACTTAAAAAGTAAAGTAGCTTAAATAAATATTGTGATTCAGAATGCTACTTTGAATACCCCTTCAGACTCCATGTGCCATATAAGTCACGGGAAGTTTCTTTATTTCAAGACTTAGAGACCCATTTTGTGGCGATTCACCTTTCCTCAGTTTTTGCGTTAAGCGGTAAATGTCAGGAAATCATATAAACCTATTTCTATGCCCTTGGTTACGTCTTGCAGAAGTTCTGACTTATTCCTTGAGCACATTCCTTGAGTGTCTGAAGAGGATAGCGCAGAAACTTGTCATTGAAGAGAAGGGATGAGAGTAGAATGGATTCTTTGGAGAAGGGTGGCGTGAGTGAGCTGGATGGATGGTTAGTTGAAGAAGTGATACACATGGTGGGGAAAAAGGTTGCAGAGGAGATTTAAAGGAGACGGAGTAGGTCATTTCAAGTAATAGGTTGTCTAAAGCCAAGAGAAAGGAGAAAAAAACATGGTAGGCGAGGAAGGAGGAGGAGAGGGATAGTCAATTTAAGTAGCATGAAGACAGATACGAGGGCTGTTCAATGAAGAATAATTATTTCTTTTAACAAGATACCTTTATACTTATACTCCGAATTTCGGTGACCCTTTTCAAAATAATCCCCAATTGACGCAATGCACAGTCTCTAGTCTACAAAAACATCCTGGAAGCAATTTTTTTGACAGGTCCTTCAAACGGCAGCCTTCATTACTGCTTCTGATGATGAAAAATGCTAATTACAAAAGTGTTCCTCGACATTGGGTAACAAGAAAAAATCACTAGGGAGTAATTTTGGGCTGATAGGAGAATGAGAAACACACTTCATATTGATTTTTGTGAGATATTCAGAAACAACATTTGCGATGTGCAACCTAGCATTACCGTGATGCAGTATCCAGCCAGCAGCTTTGAAATTAAGACCTTTTGTGACTCAATGGCCTTGGAGAATTTCAAGTGCAATACACCTAGCAATATAATATAAATTTAATTTTTGAACAATAAATTATGCGAATAAAAACTTTATTATCATTCTTTAATGAACAGCCCTCGCTGAAGGCAATCACGAAAGAACTGGAGGAAAGAATGGTTGTATGCCGGTAAAACACATGCGATCGGGAAGGCTCTGTTTAGCTTAAATGTCCTTCCAAACCTTCCTGAACAGAAGAATATTTTGAACGAAATGGATAGGGCCCAAGGAGAATCACAAGTTTTGACGTGCCATCAGATGGACGCAGAATAAAGGATAGAGCGGATATAATTTCAAATTAACTCTAAATTGAACCTTTATTATGCAATGAACCCTAGAGCCTTCAGGGTAAAAAAAATTTCAAGAATCAACACCCTGAAACTAATTCTCAATGTGTTTTGCGTGATTGTTATCCGGGTGATTGTTAGTCGGTATTCAAAAGTCAGCACAACAATCAAGGCAGCCAAAAATTTTCCCTCTTGCGGTAAACTTCGTTCGGTTTTTAGCCTGGGGAACTACCTCTTACATTCGAGTCTAAAGGTGACAGGTGGGATTGTTCGGGAGACTCGGAAACGCTTGGACGTTACGATACCCTTACGTTCCATGCGTGGCACGGAGCACAAAAAGAATGAACTTCCTGACCTAAACGACCTCTCGACACATTCACTATATTCACTATTCGTGACACACGTGGCTATTGGATGTGGAGAGAGAATGGACGAGTGAGAGAACGGACAGAAGAAAGAAGAGAAATGGGGACTAATATAAGAAGGTAAGGGAGAGGGTAAAAGAGCGTCTCCTTCGATCCACTTGAAGAATTCAAAGAGCTTCCGTTATTCACGAGGGTCCGGTCAGGGGAGGCAGTCGGTGAGAAAAACGTCGCACCCCACTTGAGCCCCCTCTTTATATTTTTTACATTGTAGCGGAGAAACGAGATTCCGTTGGAGAGCTACGTACTCTCCAGAAGCAATACCAGTGAGACACTAATTTAGGCAAATAGTGTTAACTTCATTCTTTCTCACCGTTAACTTAATCTTTACACCGTTTAAGTTAAAACATTGGCCCAAATTGTCAATAAAAGGAATTTTGACCCCTCTGCATGCGTTTCGGTCATGCAGGAGGCCATCGACAGGAAGAATTCAAACCTCGTAAACACGCACACGTGTTATTAAATTATCCGCCTCGATGGTCTCCTGGACGACCTAAACGCATTCAGATGGGATGAAAATTCCTTTTATTGACAATTTGGATTAATCTTTAATTTAAATTTACTCTTCTTGAATTAAAAAATTGGTATTCATGATTAAATAAGTTATTTTTTTACTGTTTTCGCATTGAAAGGGGAATACTACAAGTTATGAGACCTTTCGGAGATGGAAAATTCGAACCAGTCCATAAAAACATAACGGAACCTTTAAAATACCACTGGTTTACGTGAAACCACTTCAGGTGTCACGTTTTGAAAACTTGGCGATATTCATGATGAAATAAATTAAAGCTTTGTACTGTTTTCACAGAACTTAATTCCAATCGACCAAAGTTTCGATAACTTGTGTGATTAGCAATATTATTTTATTACAAAAAAATGTATACATATATTCGGGACATAAGGTTTCGCTATGCTTTGTTTTGCACGTTGACAGTGTCAAAAGTTGTCTAAACCTAGATCGGATTGAATTGAACAGTGTGAACAGTACAAAGCTTTATATTATTTCATCAAGGTATCACAAGCTTTCAGAAACTGACGACCGAAGTCATCTTGCATGGCCCAGTGCTTTTAATATGGTATTCTAAACTGTCGTAGAAGAATTGGAAGCATATTAGGGAACTAACTTCCATTTTCCACTAACGCTATGGTTGCGTATGTTGATTGTCGAGTATACTTAACATGATGATGGCCGCCGCATTATGTCGGTCGTTCAGCGCGTCCAAAGGGTCAAGTGAAGATGCCACACGTTCCACCAGGAAATCAAGATCACTTGAATGGTAGTTACCTACGGGGATTTTAAGTTCGAAAACGACCTACGCTAAATTTTAAGCCGGTGAACGAGAACGGAGGCAGTTTCACCACTCACCAAGTTCAGCAGAGGCCATTTTTCATGGGAAATGGAATGGGTATTCACTACAGAAAGACTTTATTCAAAAAGTGAGGAATTTCTAAAGCAAAGATCACGTCAGAAATTTAGCAGCGTGTAGTTTGTTTTCATTCTCAAGTATTTTTTAAAATAAATCAATTACTCACCGCATTTATGTTTACAGAATCGTGCCACATCATCAAAATGCCACAGGGCGTTGCGATTAAAAAATAATTCACTCACTCCGAAAGGCACCGAGAGCGTCACCAGCGCCGTTCATATTTACCTGTGAAAGAAAGAAAACATAATTAAGTAACTATAGTATTAAAAAAATTATTCTTACCCTAGAGAATTTTCTATTTCTGTTATCAATATTCAATTGGCTGTTCAGAAATCGGTTATTTTTGTGGCTTCAAACGACTAAACTTATCGAAAAAATTAATCAAGAGAAAGAAGAGGCTTGCATATGAAGCGAGAACTGCAGAAAGTGACCCCCAATTTAAGGGGATAAAATAGGACTGACGGAATTTTTATGAGTTGCAGGCGCGTTTGAAATTGTATTTCATTTTGCAGGGCTTCGAAACCTCGAGTATGAGGACTTGGGATGAAATACGAGGAAGGCATTTGAGACGGTTCTTGAGATGGACATAAATATTAAGATGGAAAAAAGAAACAAAATAACAAGTGACACGTCAATTGAGGAATTTGTTCGGGGAAATCAATGTAAGCCACCACTAGGGTGTGTGGCACAGGGTGATTCCACACCAGATATGCAGCACCTATCCCATTACAAATCGGGACCTCGCACGCTCCCCCGGCCGCTAGGCGCAGACCAAAAAGCAGTCAGGAGAATAGTGTGCAGTTAAACTAGAAACTGAGAGTGCTACGTAAATGAACATTCAAAAATGCAGAACAACGCTACAGACACATCTAGAGGTTAATATTACGAAAAGGTACTATTAATGCATGAATGCTACGAGATACTACTTCTTGCAGAGAACAAAATAATACCGGACATATCATGCGGTGTGAAGCGTAAGTAATGATGCAATGTTATTAAACACAAGTGAAAATTCTACTCTACCTATTGAGGGTGGGAGTTTCATATGATTGATCTATCGCAACTATTATGATCCTTTATTGTGCATGGAAAAAATTATATTTTTAATCTATCGGTTCTGCAGTCAATTTCCTTTATTTTATTCCTGTGATCGCTTCTACCGTAGTACGTTGGCTCTAGCAATGTATGTTAAGCGTCCGCCAAAAAATTGTCTGCTTCGAACTTGAACAAAATATTTAACCTGTATTTCTCCCTTCGATCAGTAAGAGATTCCCACCCTAATTCCTTCAACAATTCAGTAACACTGCTAAAGTTTATCGTAACACCTTTTCACAAATCTTGCTGCTCTCCGTTGCATTCGATCTATTTCTGAGGTTAGTCCTACTTCGTAGGGGTCCCATATGCTAGCGGCATACTCCAAGTTACGTCTCCACGAGTGAAAAATAACATCGCTTTTTAACCTTCTCGTCGCATTTTCCTGTTATTCTTTTAATAAATCCCAATTTTCGACTAGTCGGTCCGCAGATTTCTCAAACGTGTTTTACCCACGACATGTCCTGAGTAAGGGTCACACCTAAGTATTTAACTGACTCTACATTTGATAAGTTGGTTTGATTAATTGTGTACGTTTCGTTTTCCGAGTTATTCTTTTTCCAACTATTCATAACAACGCACTTTTTAATATATATAAACTAGCAGCATCCAATGAACCTTTTTAAGTTTAATTGGTATTGCGCTAGTTATGGCTAGTCGTATGATACTACGAAAAGTATTCCATGTATAGTCAGTGCAACGGTTTTGACAAATATCACTGAATTTTTTATAAGAGGTCAATAGTTCCTATTTTAAACCTTCGTAATCAACATTTTGAAATAAGTATACCCTCCTCTTTATGGGTGCCTTTTTGTCAGTACCAATATGGAATTTAGCGTTTACTGCTCTGTGATCACTAATTATGTTCATTGTTACTACGTTAAGGACGTTCTCAGGTATATTAGTCGCCAAAAGATCTAGAACAGGGTTGTCCAACTGGCGGCCCGCGGTGCCATTTATTGTGGCCCGCAAAAGGCTATTAAACAAAAATTCAGAAATTTATTTATATTTTTAAACCTTACGTTGTTTCTTATTGTTACTTTAAAAATTATTATTTTATACTATATGGCCCGCAACCATATTAAAGGTTAAGTTATGGCCCTTGACGCCTAGCAAGTTGGACAACCCTGATCTAGAACGTTGTTTCCTTTGGTCGGTGTTGTGACAAATTGATGTAAGGAATTGGATGTGAATGTGTAGAGTCGCACAACTCCTTATCTTTGCCGCCTTTTTTGTAACTATATGTCTTCCGGTCAATCGAGGGAACACTGAAATTACCACCGATAATTAAGTTATTTTCGTTATTTTGACGTGTGAGGCGTTTCACCTGTCTGCCCAACTCTAAACTAATTAGTGACTTTATTTTTTATACTACGGCAATTAACGACCACAATGGAAATGGAAAACCTGGGTTACGACTGACAAGTCCTGTCTATCGAGTATTTTATGTCATTAATGGCACTCATTTTTGATATACCTGAGCCGCGGTTTCTATTTCTTTCGGATAGTAAGCCATTCTGAATTTGAAAAAAATCACACATTCCTACCAATATTTACGGTGACCCCTTTACTTAATAACCCACTACGTGATCTAAAACATGATCTACTATCTACCCTAAAAAAAGGGCTGCAGTGCTCTAAGAGAAATAGATGTTTACAAGTGAAAGGCATCGTTCCGAAATAATTTTAACATCTCATTAAAAATGAACTAGAACCGTTAACAATTGAAATATTTTACTCTCACCTCTCACGGCCACCGCTGTCGCCTACTTAACTTTCATAGCACACGGAGAGTACCGAGGCTAAAACACGAAACTTCACGCGAGAGTATTTTTGAGAAAGAATGGGTGAGCATCTTCTTAGGGGTAGAAGAGCAGTAAAAACCATTACGGCGGAGACATTGGCAAGAGCTGAGGAAATCAAGAAAAAGCTAAGAGAAAGGGGGGCAATGCGAGGAGACAGATGCATTCCAGAGGTGATTCAAGTCGGTTGTGGGCAGGCAGCAGTGGGCAATAGACCTTCTTCGGGAGGTGAGCAGTGTGGAGTGTGAGGGGGAGGACGAATGAGGGGGAAGGAGTGAGGGGAGAATCAAGAGGCGGTTTCTTTAAAAAAAGGAGGGAGGGGGTGGTTGGGCTAGGCGGGAGGGAGGGGCGTGGAAGATGCGAGGTCAGTGGCCTCTCTGACGGCATCGGCCGTTAGCACGTTCTTCTCCTATCCGGCCGCCGCCGTTTCCCGCTACAAGCAGGCAGTGCCGGCCGCGAGCCGAGGAGCGGCGGGGACCTGCCTGCTTGCAGAACGACCCTAGACGACTACGCGTAACATTAAGCGCGCAGCCTCGTTATATCAAACCAAGGAGTAAACCGGGTATATGCGTAGTAAATTCATCAAGAAAATAACTGGAGCGATAGGTGTTAGAAATTGTTCGAGGAAAACTATTCTTTTGACCAGGAAAATTACTACGGACCTTCAGTTTCAATGCCAACGGCCAGAGCACTACGCAACACGGATTGTCGGATTCCAAATTCAAATTTTGGAAAAAAACTTTAAGCTTTTTTAGGACCAAAATTCAGGGCCCTGAGGACACCGGATGTGTGTAGATAAAAAGGGTTTGAGAAACTGGGGTGGAGACGGTGCACTGGACTGCTGAAGGGAAGACGAACGAGATGGTTTTTGACATGATAGATGTGGAAACTGCTGAAAGAGATTGGAACGAGGGGGAGTAGGTAGTTGGAGGTAGAATAGGTAATGAAGATCGAAGGACTGCTGAAGATTGTGATAGAGATGAGGATGGTAGGAAATGGGAGAAGGGGAGAGAAGAGGAATATGATCCATACATAGGATGAGAATAGGTAGGATGGATGCCGAACTGATCAAAGAAATAATTAAGGAGGGCCTGCGACAATAAAAGATTAGTAGAGGTAGGTACTCTTTTTCACTATTTAAACCTACCTTAACCGATATATCACCCCTAATAACTAAGTAAAGTAACGAGCTGTCGTATGCATTTTCTGTTCATTAACGACGGTACTCCCAAAGCTCAGCCATGTGATGTATCTCTGCCCACACCTCAATCCATTACAAAGGGATACTACAATCCGTCACAATGCATGGAAAGCTGGCCAAAGCATGATATTTCTCCTGTACACCAAAGAATGGGAAAAAATAAATTTGTATGAAAAACCTTTTCCTCTCGTATTTCCAACGCATTCTTTGCCATTAATAGCGGCAAAGGAATAGTTGTGTACCAGCGAATATTCGGAAAATCTTCGACGAAATACAATCAAAAATGTAATGCACTAGTAAGGCCTCATTTCGAATAAACCGCAAGCTTCATCTTTCAATTTTATCCTGGTAGGGCATACAACAGAAGTCTTAAATATTCTTCTTATCCTATACCTAAACTGTACTTAGTTTCTAACGACATAGTTCCACACATTAGAGTCCAGTGGTCCTTCATTCTACTTCACTGGAGTTTCACATCATATGGAATTCATCTCATTATTCGAAGTACGTCTTCGAAAAGCGGACAGGCAGGCAACGTACAGCTTGCAATGAGACCGAATAATGTGTACAAGGTAGTGAGCGCCGGTACCAGCTGTGACGCTCACCAAACACTGCATTGTTATCATGATTAGACATCGAAGATTCGATAGGGTATGTGAATGTTGACTTTCCGCCTTGTATGCCGCAATAAATGATCGCACGTTTACAAGTAAAGTCAAAGGCACCAGGAGCAATCAACTGAATTCATCTAAAGAAGTCGCTTTACGCAAGAACTTATCATTCAAGCGATGGGGCAATTGGGATCCCATGCAAACCAGAAGCGATAAATGCATTAGGTAGAAACGACAAGGGAACAAACTGACTGAAGCTCCCGTTGACGTTTACAACCCGCTCATGAGCCATGAAACTGATCGACCCTGGTACTGTATGGTATTCTAATTCTCATGTCTCAAAGCGATATAAACATTGCATCGCAAAATACGAGATGTGCCGCATAATTGCATGGTATGATGTAGCGCTGGATCCCATATTGCCTATGGCACCCTATAGCATTTACATCGCTTTTTATGGGATAGGACACCACTTCATGGCACATCGCATACCGATTATCGCTTTCTATCGTGTTGCGCCGCATATCGGATTATATCACATAACTAAATTTTATGTCCCGGAAGAACGATACCGAAATTCGATATATCCGCCATATAGCATGCGATACAGTCGGTGCATCGATATATCGCACACCCCTGATTGGCTGTAAATTAAACGAGGAGTCGATAGCAATGGCGAAAATTTAGATAAAATATAAAAACCCTACGGCGGTGGTTATGAAAAAAGGCGAACTCATTGACAGAAATAAGGTAAATTCATCGCTTGTGATTAAAAATTAGTGTCAGTATAATTGACGTGAAATTGTTCATAAATATCTTCGCTTACACCCAATCAATGAAAAACGTTACCCAAACAGACCGTGCGTCAAATCGCAAATTTTGATTTTAATTTAATAACTGCCTCTAGTGAAAACATGTAACTTCCAACCTATTTGCTCAAAAATGGCCAAATTTTGGACTCAATTAAATATTAATAAAAGATGATAATTAACTTTCGGTTTACAACGCTCTAAGCGGCGATGGGGAACATGTTAATAAATGTGGAAATTACTTCCAAAGTGAGAAAAAAAATGTGCCGGAAAAAAATGATCCACGACTCCGACACACGGGAAACGTCATTCAGAAATAACAGAATGTCAACGCTATTTCTCCCAGGCTTCAAGTGAGATCTCTGCAAAGGAATCCCGAGCTTTGCCAAGATTTGAATTTGATGCATAACAATGTAACAGAAACATTAATGCGGGAAGGTATCCGGTTCTCAATAGTGAAACATAAAATTATTAATCTAAATGATTCCTTTCCATGGCATCATTTTTATTATGTATTTTCTTCTTCTTCTTTCAGGAGATATAGGCCAGTTAACCAAAATAGTCCTTCACGTTGTTTTTACGTGAATTGAAAATATGGTTGTTCTCCATAGACAATATAGAAGAATATCTGTAAATATTATCTTTGTACATTATTTTAACATTGCATGTTATTGTATGTTATTAGTCTGATTTATGTACAGTGTATGGAATATTTCTATGTATCATGGTAATTTATGCATTTGTTTTCATTTGTTTTTATGTTTCTATCCTTCACAAAAGGAACACACGTTAAAGAAAAACGTACTTTGACTCATAAGTTATGGCATATTCATTTGTTTTGGCCGCACCAGCCAGTTTGTTAATTTAAGAGGTGGCAACCCCAACACTGGTCCTTACCACAGGGGTGCCTATATTCCACCTTGTAAACTATGCTGTTCAAATTTCATGTACCAAATGTGGAATAAAAATATATTATATATATATTATTATTATTAATTTGAAAAATATTTATTACTCTTTGCCGAAGTTTCGCATTTGTATATATGCTTCATAAGGGCTGCAATGAAAATATTTGGCGTTTTTTACATCAATGGTTTACAATGTTTTGTACAAATTTTAAGCATTTGATTTTTCAATTTACCTCAGAGAGAGAGTTCTGAATTAATTGCTTGATGATACCTTCGTTGATATTTATTGTTTGTTTCAATTGTTACAGATTTAGGTGCTTTCAAAGATTAAAAATATAACTAAGTGTTGTTATAACATCAAATTATAATACATTTTAATTAACTTGGCGATGTCGTTTTTTATTACAGGATGTTTTGTTTATTGTGATGTGCACCATTTCTTTAAATAATCTTTTACATAGGTTAGGTTCTAAATATATTATTTTAGTGAGTTGAAAATTGAATGTTTGGTTATTTTTGATTACATGATCTGCTAGTGCATATAATTGAATTTTATTGAAGTTTCATGCGGGGAAATTTTTCAGATATTGGGATGTATGGCCTGCACACATATCATCACAGTCATTACAAGGTATTGACTAAACGACGTTACTTTTCAGCTCTTTAGGAGTTTCAGATTTTAATTTCAAATAAATGAGTTTGTGTTGTGTATTATCTATGATTCCTATGTGCTATTTTATAATCTGTGTTTTTTGATACTCCTGCTATTTGTTGAGATAGACCTTTTTATGTAAATAACTCCTCGATATTGAGCTGTTTTAATGTTTGACATGTTAGTTGTATTGATTGATTTTTGTTTTTGAGAAGAATAACATTTTTAGAATAAATTACGGAAAGAATTAGCTTCTTAGGGAAGTGTTTTTTTCGTAAAACATCCTCGATTATTTTTAAATGTTTACTGTGAAAACATTTATCGCTCAAACTCAGTGCTCTGAATTTTCGAGCTAGTGCTGTTTTAATTTTTTTTGTTTTAAAGGGTGGTGGGATTAGAAATTCAAGCATCTATCAGCCTTATGAGGTTTCTTCTATCAATCAATAGTTATTGTGCCATCAGGATTTCTTTTTGTAATCATGTCTAGAAAAGGGAGTGTGTTATTGTTCTCATATTCTATTGTAAATTGTAATTTTGTGCGGAAATTATTAAAATATTGCAGTGAAGTGCATTCTGGTATTTTATGTAAATAATATTTGATATAAATAAAGAAATTATTTTCAGCGAACTTGGTAATTCTAAAAACTTACATGTAAGAGGTATTAGTAAGGGGTTCCGCGGCATACACCATCCATAAAAAGGCAATTCACTATGGGCATGAAGGCCACAAACCCGAGGAACAACAGAAGGAAATCATATGTTACGCAGGGGAATAAACTGTTAGAATTCTTATGGCAATACAAAACGAAATGAGCCATAGAAATCAGACATTACGGTAGCATAGGAAGTATTAGAGAAGCTCTGACGAAAAAATTTGTAACGCCTTCACTTAATCATCGTACGCTTGAACATATATGAGATTTTTCTTCCATAAAAAGTTTCATGTAACTTCCTGGCAACCTCCCAACCGACAAACTGAATATAATCGCACCTGAAATACTTATTTTCTTCTCACCTAGTGTTTTCCTTAATGGAACCAGGTTACATCTATTCAATTGAAGGACACATCTCTTATTATTTAATGTTCACCGAGAAAAAACAAATTTTTCGCCAAGATTTCCTAAGTGTTTACTCGTTTAAGAATTTTTCATTAAAAAAAAGTGTTTTTCTGATTGTGTCATACATCGTCCATTGAGCGGCCGTAAACATCAACAGCATTAATGGTCACCGATTTTCTTACATTAAGCAATTCGTCATTACTTTTTTTCGACCACCACTAATTATGTATGAATGGACACTAATTTCCGATAATTTTTCTCTTGGTTGAGCTAGCGATAAAGTAATTCCGAAGCATTACGTGTCGTTCACTTCAATCTTAAAGTGATTAAATTGATCAGGAGTCAACTAAATATGGCAAAAAGGAATCCTTTTTTACTCTAATTAGTTCGAATGTATTATGGGAGATCTGTATTATGGGAGAGTGTACCATACGTTGTATCATTTTGTTGAACCTAGAGTCCTTTGGACTAGGTTCTAATAAACACATTATTCTATTCTAATGTACAGTAATGGCGCTCTGGATATGCAGATGCGGGTACATTCAGCGACCAATTGAAAAAAGATTTGTTTTAATATCACCAATTGTATTTTACTTTTTTAAGGTGAACTACAGACAATGGGATAAAAGCATTAGAATCTGCAACTAATGAAGTGAACTATATGCTAAGGAAAAAAATATATTAGGTAGAACTTAAATATGGAATGCAGCGTTATATACTTCGTTCAGATACTTGGCATCTGAGGAAAGAGACCGTATGTGGAAGGGAATCTTTGGAGAAAGTAATAAAATACATGGAGTACGTATTGAAAGGTGCGGGTAAGTTGAAGAGGATATTTGGGTGGGGGGGATGTTGTATAAGCACGTAAAGAAGAGAATGGCAGTTTTTACCAACATGAGGAGAGGAAGGGAGTAAGCAAGGGCCTCAAGAGAATCCTAATTACAGTAAAATAGATAATTTTGTCAAGAAAGTTTGAAGATGACCTATCGATGGAGTGATAGATGCTATTCTTTCACCAATCACTTCATTAACGCTTCCATTATGAAGAAATATTGGCACGCAAGATTTATGGTCTATTTAAAATGGTCTATTTAAATGGTCTATTTAAAAAGAATTATGCAGCTCCAAATGATAATCAAGTAGCATCCAAACCATGGACGCGTATGTCACGGAAAGCAAATTCCCACGCGGTAAAAAAAATACGCTTGACCCTTTCATTCACGAACATTGATGTGCGGCACGTCAAGCAAAAAAAACTTGGACACCACCGTGACCTGGTACAGTGGCTATATTTTTGGTCGGAATCGATGATATCACGGATGTGTGCGTCTGGGTCGGTAAAGCGAATAGTCACTACCCTCCCGTGAGTGACTTATATTCCTCCCCGTAAAACGTAGATTTTTGGCCGCACTGCATCCGTGACTTATGTCCCCATTACGTAAAAAATAAGTCCCGTACGGAGAGCATAAAGCATGTCCCAACGGGAGAGACGATGCGGTACATTACATTTTTTTATTTTTCTTTTCGTCGGCGTGTTCGATTGGGAAATAAAACATCTACGTTTGAAACAAATGACGAACGTTAAGGATTGGCATCGCATTCAAGTGGAACTCCTTTTACGCCCTGCAGACGCGATTTCCGGGGCTCTGTCAGCAGAAGACAGCTCCCCGCGTAAATATATATATACAACTACATTTTAAAGCCAAACATTTTGTACACATCTTCTTACCTAGAAAGCGTATTAAAGTTATGATGTAATAGCACTGACCACATTTGCGCTAGCATTTAACTTATATTTTTTAAATCCTTCGAATTCGTAAAATTTAGCATCAGATAGTTTGAATGTTATGCATCAAAAATATCAACGACTGTCACTTATTCAACGAACGCTTCATCAAAATTTATATGCGAATAAATAGGGAAAACACGGATGATATAACTCCACTAAATAAATTTGTTGACTGCATGACAAATATATTTAACGAGGTCAGCAAAACAAATGAAAATTCCCCATTATTACTTAAATAATATAAATCGTATAGTTGTCACATATAACTCACAAAAAAATTTAATCAACTGTTACTGCTAACAAAATATTTAGCGGACGACAAAAGAAACGAACAACTGTGTAATTCCATTTCTTGATGCATAGAAGCTGTTATTTTGCCTTCGAGACTGATCACATATTATTTTTTTAATACTATTGCTTGTATATTCCTACATATTACACAGCAGTCAGATAAACCACCGCAGCGCAGAGGAGTTAAACGTAACAGGTCACGATATCAATCAGTTTTATTGTACAGGCATATTATTCAAGTACAATATGTAATGCCCGCTCTTCTATTATAATTACAGATTTCATTGAGTCACTATTCACTTATAATCCCAATTTTAACATGAAGCTTTAGAGTACCTACTTTTCAATGACACCGCAATCCGTAATAAAGCAAATTCAGCCGATCTAAATGCGTGAGTATTTAATAAGGACATAACTTCTCATTAAAAGCCACTCTATGGTCGACTATGCGTCCACTAGACTTCATAATCACGAGAACGGGGAGAAAACGAATATAAAGGCGCACACACGTCACGGCCAGTTATGACGCCAATGAAGCCCAAATATCCCCGCATTGTATAACCTCTCGTCGGTCCATCCGAACTCCACCGCTTCAGACACGCATTATGAATTATTGGAATGAATATTTGGGGCATTAATTGCTCTTCGAACGATTCCAAGGACCAAGTCCGCCGGACTCTGAATTAATATTTAAAGGATGGCCTTCACACTCTCCAAAATGCCAGGCACAGGAGGCATTACGTAATATTCCCGAATTAATAACGGTCGATGACGAAGAGAAATTAATTAAGCCCAATCACGAGAGACGACTTCGATGCTCCATCAATTTTTTTTCGGGGGTAGCGGGAGAATATAGGAGAGGCCAGAAACAGAAAAGGGCGTCATCGCCTTTTGCACGTCAGAAACAATGCACGCGCCAATCCAGACTCCACAAGAATGATTTGTTTTTTTACAAATGCCCACTGATCATTCTGGCACTGAACCATTATCATAGTCTATCATATCAATTGAATAGTAAGTTCTTAGATAGTTTTGAATTTAATTGCCATCATCGCGGAGAGTTTCTTCAACATTTCCTCCACATAAATACCACTTCAAATGTTAAATTCCTTTTAAACTCTCCATTCATCTTGCCTCCTTTCATACCGTCCAATAATTTTATCTTCAATTTCTACCTACTTTTTCCACCCACCCTATAGAGTTGCCTTTACGATTTAAAAAATATCCTGTCTTTTCATCCCTACCATTTTACCGAATCAAACGGGACCTTGTCCATACATGTACAGAAAAGGTAGGCGGAGAGTTGAAAATGGAGAACAATCATTATGTGTTGCAGAAAATTGGACTCTTAGGAAGGAAGGATAAAATAGACTGCTGGAGTACCTATGAGATGGGGGTGAGGAGGATAATGGAGAAAGTTCAATAGACAGATAAAAAAGACGAACGAGGAAGTGCTTGGTGTGGTTGGCGAGAAGAGGAAACTGCTGGAGGAGATTAGGAGGAGGCAGAACAGTTGATAGGAACGGGTAATTGCGGTCAAAGGGATGCTGAAGGCCGAGGACCAGAGGGGAGGAGGATGTTATGTAGGCAGGGAAGAGGAAGAAAGAAAATTGGCTTCGTTTACGGGACGATGAGAGATAGAACGAATCCTTAGCTGAAGAAAGAAATGAGATAGGCCCCTACGCCAGTAAAAGTCAAACAGGACTATTACCCTCTTCCACGTAAGTGCATCTTAATTGGTAGAACACCAGAATAATAATAAACTTCGGTCTTCGAGATAAGCGGCATCTTTAATCAGCAGTTCTATACAACTACTACTTCTACCACTGTCCTACTTTTTTCTTCATCTTGCCTACCTTTTCTTATCATTTCACTCCAAGGGTTATTTTTCCGTTTATTTTTCATTCTTGGAATACAAATGTATCACAATTAGGAAAATGATTTTACGCTAGATAAGTACACAAAAGACATCAAATAATGGCAGTAATTTATTGGATAAATTTAGAACAAACAAAGGAGTCTAGCTTGCCAATAGACGGGCATTGCAAACATCTGCAGATTTCTGCCGTAAGTATTTAAAAAGAGCACTGAGCACAAAAAGAAAAGAAACTATAAGTAAGATAGGGACATCGATCCCGTCATCAAGGTCCGAGAAAGTAACCGATACAAGCAGTAATGTGGGCGGACCACAGAGTCCAAATTAATAAATAGTCTGCCTGGTAAAAATATAATTAAGATTCAGCCTGCTTATCTTCATCACCCTCTTTGTATTTGAAAATTCATCACTTTATAGAGTACACAAAAACTAGGCATGCACCCAAATCACACTTAAAACCACGAATAAAAGAGAATATGCGCTATTGGGAAGCAAACAAACGCGACTCATTACAGGGAGTCCAAACTTCCCGGTCGAAGGAATCTATTGAAAGAAAAAATGACGAATGCGCAGTCAAATTTCGTCCCCATACAGTCCATGATAAAAAAAACGCCACTCAACGAGATAAAATGAAAACTATTGGAGGGTAAGGATAGGAGAGTGAGGAATTCGAGGATATTTTGGGGGTAGGATACCAGGAATATGAGGCAAAGGCGCCCGAGACAAATACTTTCGTCAACAAATCGATTCACGCCGGTGGATTCTTCTATTCTCTTGGTCACTTCTGACAGTAATGGAGTCCCAAAATAATCAATGGATCAGCTTATTAATCATTATATGAATCTTGAATAAGTTCTAATAACACACGGGAGAGCATAAAAAAAGATTAAAAATGCTACACTTCCGTTCATCGAGCGGAGACGCATTTCAAACCCTTTCCACACTAGATGACTTGTATTTCGGGCCATTAGAATATTTTTTTACTTCTTCCTTCTTGTTTACACCGTAGATACGAATGTTTAGGCATCGTATTATTTAAAGAATCCTCTACTCGGTGTCTGATGGAGCCAAGCTGTTTTCTTTGACGCATGCTGAAAGCTACTAATTCAGACGGAATCATGAATTTAAGAACAGCTTCACGGAAAACTAAGAGTAATTTCGTGAAGTTATCATCACCGCCATAGATTCAATGATTAATCTAGTGGTGATATTAAACTCTCGGGCTAAATCTAATGCCTGATGTATCAATCTTCGAGTACACCTTATAAAAAAAGGATTACTTTTTAAACTTTGGTAAATGACACTTAAAAAATATAAATAAATTGATGAATAAAATTTGGATGACATAGCAATTTCTGGTCCTAGATAACGCTTATGTGCTTAGATTAATTTTTAAATGGAACAAGGAAAACCAATAGTATTTTTACAGCCGCAAGCCTTTGTCTCCGAACACGATTTCATTCTTCATCCCGGCATGCAACCTGCATCTCTACATCCGATCTACAGAGCTTATTCACTTTCCTCACCCTCACCCTCGTCTAGATCGAACGAGGAAGCACCAGGTATGTTGGGTGAGGAGAGGAAACTCTGGGAGGAGATTAAGAGGAGGCAGAGTTGGTGGTTGTAGAATGGAATGAGGGCCGAGGGAATACTGAAGGCCGTGATAGTCGGGAGGATGTTGTGTACACGGGAAAAGGGAAGGAATAGAATAGGTTTTATGGGCGGAATGAAGAGAGGTAGGACGTATGCTAAGATGAAGAAAGAATCGAGTGAGGGAACAGGGGCCTGAGCCAGTAAACATCTAGAGCATTCTTACCCTCATTCATTTCAACCTACATCAATCGATAGATTCCTTTAACAATAATATATTGTGCATGAGTCTACCGTTTGTTTCATAGAATACCTACGATAATGATGAATAAGTTTCATGTCTTTCGAAGCATCCCACAGCATTTTTCCTACTTTTTCCGCTTGACCGGGAAAATGATACACCAGGGAAAAGGACGAATAAGGAACAGGAGGATATAGAAGAGAAAGGCATACAAAGGAAAAGGAAGCGAATAGCCACAGGCAAGTAAGAAAGAAAATACCGGCACCGCAACCCTTTTCGGTGGGCCACCACGCCCTTTGCCGCGGAAGGAATTGCAATAATAGTTTGTAAAGGGAGAGAGAGAGAGAGGTATGAAGAGAACAGACAGAGAGAATCTCATTTCCCTCAAAATTTATTTCTTTGTTTCCCACCTCCGGTTAATGAGGCCGGAAAAACGTTTCTCTCCCACCATCCTTCAAAACCCTTTTGACTGGAGGCAAAAAGAGATAGCTAGAGGCAGGCAGAGAGATCACGAGATTTGTGGCAGTGTGTGCCATGGAGAGAAAAAAGGTTGGGAAGAGGGATCTGCGATGCATCGACTAAGATACTCGATATTCCGGAGATAACTCATTGCGATATTGATCCAGAACGTACGATATATCCTACAGAGATGCAATTCATTATTTGTTGCTAAAATTAATATACGCTGGATGCAATTCAACATATGGGATGCTATGCAGTTTGCGATTAAGTGCGATACATGCTACGAAATGCGATATGCAATTTATGCAATTCGTAATGGTATGTCATTCGATACAATGCAATACGAAGGTAATGGCATAGGAATGAACGTATGTAATGGGAAAGTCTGAGAACACCTCCTTTGCTAACGCTATACCCTTTCCCATCTCTATCATACGATGCTCATTTTCTTCCAACTTATTAATAGCCCACCCAATTCATTTGAAATCTAAACCAGCTCCAGCTTGTGCCCTCCTTCTTCTAAGGGTCAGCCACGATTTATTTGAACAAGAAAACCCTTTTTCCTTGTGATTAATTATCATTTCATGATTACCCCACTGATTTTCAAACGCAACTACCAATGTCTGCAATCTTCCTGATGATCCAAATATTAAAATTTGGTCCAAAGCAAACCCATTCCAACGCGATGCTGTAACGATAAAAACGATTACGTCCATGAATTCTGGCACAAATCGCGATTCATTCATTAGCGTAATCTACCGCTTAGAGGTAGATAATGATGAAAGTCACAGAATATCGAACAGACTCTTACACGTGCCGTACCCTTTCTACTTCTTGTATTTCTTTCTTCATCTCAGCCTAAGTCCTACCTTTCTTCATCCCGTCCATAAAACCTATTCTCTTTCTTCCCTTTCCCCGCTTGCCCAAAATCCTTCCCTCTATCACGGCCTTCAGAAAACCATCGCCCCTCATTACCCCTTCCAGCCACTTACCCTGCCATCCCCTAATCTCATCTACAAGTATTCTTTTCTCACCCACCATGTCAAGCACTTCCTCGTTTGTCTTCCTTTCCGTCCAACGCACCTTCTCCATCCTCCTTAAATACCCACATCTCGAACGCCGTCAGCCTATTTTCGTCTTTCTTTCTCAAGGTCCACGTTTCTGCCCCATACAACGTCACATTCCATATCAAGCTCTTCACCAGCCTCTTTTTTACATACTTACCTAAAGTTACCGTCAATAGCTCCCTTCTATTATTGAACGCTTCCTTCGCTAGCGCTAATCTCCTCCTAATGTCTTTGCTACTATGCCTATTTTCCTCAAGCGTACTGCCTAAGTAATTAATTTTTTCTACTAGCTCCAGTTTGTGATGTCCTACTCTTATCACCAGCCTCGTTTTCTTTGTCCTAGATAATCTCATTACTTTTGTTTTCTTATGATTAATCTTCATCTCGTATTTCTAGCACTGCTTTTCCAATGCATATACTAAAGTCGCGGCACGAAACACAAATCTCGCAGTGACATTCAATTCCAAATATTGAGCAGTTCCACCCTCACCTTCCTTAAACGCTTCAGCCACCCCATCCTTTTCTTTCCCGAATACCCTCCCGTCTACTCTCGTGACGTCACCATCGCCACCTTCCTTTCGCAAGATCCTCAGACTCTCTCCCTCCTGGTGATCCCTCATCAAGGATTCCGCCAAAGGGTAAATGCGCAGGGAAGAGCGACGGATGAGGGTAGAGGGATGTTTATTCCTTGAATTCGGTGGACTGAGACACGAGGGAAAACTCTTATCTCTCTCCCACTCTTTCTTCTTCGAGGTAGTTCGAGCGAGATATATCTCCAGACATAGTGGAGAACTATATGCGAATTTGATTTTTTTAAACAAGCAATCGTGAAAAGCATTACCTAAGCTTCATATTGTCATATAAATGACGGGAAAAACATTTTTATGGCAGAACATCGCAGTAATTAACTAAGTACAGATATCACAGCATCCAACTTGTCTTATTTGTTTCACATCGTACGCTAAAAATGCCTTCATATCCGTTATTTTGTTTTTGCGATTTTATAAACTACTATTGCTAACAGTATTTAAATTATTTGCAAAAATACACGAGGAAACGTATGAGCTACACATCGCTCCATTACTGACGTGATCAGTAATACACCAAATTCTCCATTTTAATAAAAGCACACAGCCATACATCATGCCATGGAAAATGGCTACTATTCTTTGGCTCTTGGAAAAATAATGCACTTTGTAGCTCACATTTCGGTATCATGAAACATGAGATATTTTTTTATTAAAATAAGGCCAAATTCACGAAATTTTATTTGATTGAGATTTAACTCTAACTACCAAAAGACCAAGCAATGCGTAAGTTTCCGCAACCACGCTCAAAACAAAAATACCATCCGGGCTTCAGCGATACACCAATGAAATGAGAAGCCCCCAACACATCTAGCAGTACTTTCTATTCTTGTAACATAGAACAACGCATACTATTATTAGAAATGATCTACTGGTCATGGTATATTTAAACGGTATGCCTACCAATATTTTAAAACATCAATAAAGCTTACTCTTGATGTAGGATTTCAGGCTTTCCCGGTGAAGGTTCATGAAAGGATTTATTTTAACGTGCGGAAGTGAGGAAAGACAGGGTAGTTGTGATTTCAAAATGTTATCTTAGATGTGATCTCTCCCCCCTATCGCCATGAGACTTCCGACGTGTATTTAGTAAATATACTTTTATTTTATATTTAAATTCTATCAATGTATTATTATCAGGGGTGATTTAAAGAAAAAGGTATATGAGTTGGAAGGGAGATCAAATCTCCTAGCCTTTCTCAGCAACAGGCTCCCCTCTCGATTTTTTTCTTAAGATCGGAACACGTTCATACCATCTTCAACACATCCATGGAGCGTATTCTCTTTCTTTCCGTCTGTTAGCGTGTGCAAACGAGCCACTCATCGTTTTCAGAGTTCCCAATGACGATGTGTGACTCATTCGTCGAAGCGTAGACAGATATGGAAGACCTGATCCGGTGTGCAACCCGACAAGAATTCATCTCCAAAATTAGCTGTGAAAGAACGGGATCTTTTATAACGCACCTTCCTATGATGATTTTCGAAATCCTTTGAAAATAAAATGTCTTTCCCTAAGCGCTCATTTCTATTGCATTCGCAAATGGCAATCATGATATTTATTTGTCATGTTTCTCTCAGTATGCTTGGGGAATAACCGAAATAAAGCCACAGTGGAAGCATTTTCAACCATGTAGTAGTAGCTACTTAAACGACCATTGTGGCCATTGGCTGTTCCGTACCAAGCTAATATTTGCATCTACCCACGTTTCGAGTGCCTCGGAAGACAAAATGTTTTCATCTTACTTTCAACGAAACCCTAATTTTTTCGCCTGAGGCATTTTCTGATATTATTTGATCGGGTCTTCTCTTGACCTTTCAAGTAGATTGAGCTGCTGGGCAGAGGTAGCAGAAACGAAATTGGTTGATTGGTTCCAGGGTTCTCTCAATAAAATAACTTTTCCTCGTGTATTCTTTCTTTGTTTTCCTTCGGACGAGTTTTATCCAGAATAACGTTATCTCTTTTGACGGTCAGCGGTGAGGGTCATGAAGATCTGTTTTTTGTACCTTGAGGTTTGGGAACGATGTCCTCGGGAACTATTCTTTATCTAGCAAAGGTATTTAGCTGCCAAGGTGCTCAAATGGTGAAGTGGTTGAAATTGAGCATTATCGAACATCAGGTTGCAAAATATCAATTTTTTTATATTACTTAACTTGGTATCATACTCTTTATTTTAGATTTGGCGATTTGGTCGAGTGGCTATCCTATGAGATGATGTTTTAATGACGCACAAAAATTTCCATCGTCGTGAAATTGAAGAAATGCTTGATTAGTCCTGTCTACCATGAAAAATTTGTCCGATATTTTATGTATAGATTAAGTAATTGATGTGACGGTGATGAGTGTCGACGTGATATATTTTGTGGGATACTGAAGGCCGTAATAGGAGAGGATGTTGGGTAGCGGGGAAGGGAATGGAAAAGAATAGGGTTGTGTCCGGGATCTCTCTGGTTTGACACCGGGTACTCAGGTCTATGATGGTCGAAGTTTCGAAGCTCGAATCGAGCATCGACCTCAGGGCAGAGGTGAGAGAGTCTCAGGGAAAAAAATTAGGGTTTCGTTGAAAGTAAGATGAAAACATTTTGTCTTCCGAGGCACTCGAAACGTGGGTAAATGCAAATATTAGCTTGGTACGGAACAGCCAATGGCCACAATGGTCGTTTAAGTAGCTACTACTAGATGGTTGAAAATGCTTCCACTGTGGCTTTATTTCGGTTATTCCCCAAGCACACTGAGTGAAACATGACAAGTAAATATCGTGATTGCCATTTGAGGGTGCAATAGAAATGAGCGCTTAGGGAAAGACAATTTATTTTCTAAGGATTTCGAAAATCATCATAGGAAGGTGCGTTATGTAAGACTCGTTCTTTCCCAGCAAATTTTGAAGATGAATTCTTGTCGGGTTGCACACCGGATCAGGTCCTCCATATCTGTCTACGCTTCGAAGAATGAGTCACACATCGTCATTGGGAACTCTGAAAACGATGAGTGGCTCGTTTGCACACGCTAACAGACGGAAAGAAAGAGAATACGCTCCATGGATGTGTTGAAGATGGTTTGAACGTGTTTCGAGCTTAAGAAAAAAATGGAGAGGGGAGCCTATTGCTGAAAAAGGCTAGGAGATTTGATCTCCCTTCCAACTCATATACCTTTTTCTTTAAATCACCCCTGATCATAATACATTGATAGAATTTAAATATAAAATAAAAGTATATTTACTAAATACACGTCAGAAGTCTCATGACGATAGGAGGGAGAGGTCACATCTAGAAATCACAACTACGTTGCCTTGCCTCACTTCTGCACGTTAAAATCAATCCTTTGATTCGACCGATACCCGGAAAAGCCGGAAATCATCATTCCCTGAAACGAGTCCAAAATCCCATCCAATTGGCATCTTTTGCTTCAATGGACCACTCTTAAACTCTCTCTCTTACTTCATCCCTCGATCCCCAAGCCAAAGAAAAAAAAACAACACGCTCCGTTCGCCCGCCAGGCGGTGGCTTAATAAATCCCCAACTCAACCCCTATTCATAACTTCCATCAGCCACCCCAAAGAAATTATATCCCATTCCCTAAGCCACAAGTTCCCTCCCACATGATTCTTCACAATTTCAATCAGGAACTACGCGCGATGCCCGAAGGCTGAATAAACACATGTGGCTTCCCTGCCCATCCACCCTTAAGGACGTAATCCTCTCCAAATATTCCCACATCTTTATCCTTCCTTTCATTCTTCTCCTCCCTATCCGGGCAAGCTCCGAGCTTCCCCTACTGGCTACTCCCTTCCCTTTACGATTCACAATCCGATTTCACTCTTGATTCTTCGAGCAACATACATACAGGAATCTTAAGGCCGTTTTACACGAGGCCGCTTGCATGAGGCAAAATGTATCGTGTAAAGCGGCAAATTTTATGAACGCTTGTACGAATATCTCAATACCTGAACGGAAAATAGAACCTGTTCTCATTTCGTTGAGACAAACGTACAATCTCACGTACATTCGTTTGTACAAAATCTTTCATCGTGTAAAACGGCCTTTACACATTCATGTTATAACACTAAGAGGTCTACTGATTAATTAAGGTTAGGTTACGAAAAGAGATAATATCATTCACTCATCTACTTCTTGTAAAGAGACACCTACTTCTTCGTGCTTACTGATTATTTAGTTTCTACCTTCCTTTATCCCGTACGCAGAGGTTATAACCTTTCTCCCCCAATACCTGCCTACCTCCAAGCGGTTACGAATTTCAGCATCGCCTAGCCCCTCATAACCCGTTTAAACGACATACTGTTCCTTCTAATCTCCACCAACAGTTTCCTCTCCTCAACAGCCATGGTGAGCAGTTTTCCGTTTGCTATCTTCTTAAAAACTGCACCTTTTACAATCTCCTCCACAACCACCTCTCAAATGCCTGAAGCCTATTCCCATCCTCCTCCCTCATGAGTACACACTTCTGCAACATACAACCCAACACTCAGCACTTGACGCCATCAACTATTTATTGACATTATGACTATCTACCTTCGGCATTCCCTCCGCGTTGCTGGCGACAAACGCTGAACGGCTTCTCATTGAGGAAGAATGTAAAGAAAAGTTAGGCTAGGGGTTTCATATGGAGCGTAGCGCTGTACGGTGCAGATACCTGTTCTCTGAGAAAAGAAGACAACAATGGGCTGCAGACGTTAGAGATGTGGGTGTGCGGGAGAGTGAAGAAAGTACGGTGGAGAGAAAGGAAGAAAAACGAGGAATTGCTTAATATGGTTGAGGGAGGGAAGGAAGCTACTGTAGCGGATCATGAGGAGACAAAGAAGAGTTGGAACGGGTAATGAGGGACAAAGGGTAATTGAAGGCTGTGATATAGAAGAGGATGCTGGGTTAGCGGGTAAGATGAAGGAAAAGAATAGGTTTTATGGACGGAGAAGAGAGGTAGGACCTTAGCTGTAATGAAGAAAAGATCGTGTAATTGAGATAGGGGCCTGAACCTACATGCATTTCTCGAAGATTATTCCTCGCTTAAGGTTAAACCTACCTTAACCGGTAGATCACGCTAACAATAGGAATAACATCCTCAAAGGTTTCCTCATAATTACCCTCTAATTCTTTTTCCCCACCCAAGCGGACCTCAAACTTTCATCACAGCCAAAACCTACCCTTTTAAAAATATCAATCCGACACGATGCGTGATTACTCATACAACACACAAACACACGTGCGAACATAGATCCTTCATATGCAGGCATTCGTATTATACACACGCATGCATGCATTTCATCTTTATTCTCTACTCCAATCAAATCCTCCAAACAGCCCTCCTCCATTTTGCCCGATGAATGAATGAAAAAATAATAATATTCCACCACCTCGCTCTGATTTAATCGCCTTAATTCCATCACGCACTTCGCCGCGCCCAGCACAAATCCGGACGCGAGCGATGGGAACCGGAACCTGAGAGCTCTTTGAGGCGTTTTTATTTCGACGGGATAATGGGGTCGGCCACAGTTGAACTCACAAAATATCCCCGTGATGCGAAGTTTGGGTTTGCCTAGGGTTTTAAAAAAAAATCTAAGTGCTTAATTTTCGAATGTCAAAAGCGCGTGAAAGATGAGCTAAACCTATTTCAGTGGACGAGCACAATGAAGATTTATGCGCGACCAAATTTATGCAGTAAAACAATCAAACATGACCTGATGGAAAGAGAAATTCATTCTGGGAAATTGCTTTTTTTCCCGAATTTCCTCGGGGAATAAAAAAATTTGGTTCCAAAAATTACGAATCCAATTAGCCAGAAGGAAGCGAATACTTCATTGGCTTTGAGATAGAACTAACTTATTGGTTAATACGGAAAACAATTGTTGTTTCATTCCGAAATTCATAGAGATTGTTATATATTTATGATAAAATTCAATGTATGTTTTTACTGAACTATTCATTTCCTATTCGACTAAGTGGCAATGGCTGTCGCCGTTATTTTAACATTTATGAAAATAAATGCCTTCTGTAACCTTCACCATCCACTCTCCCTGCGAGCTATTAATATCCTTCAAGTACTATCTTTCCTCCACAAAGAATCCTAACACTTCTATGCCAGAATTCCTATATTTTTAGTTGTACGTTATTTCCTTCGCCCTCTAACCTTTTCGAATTTCGAATAATGATCTGTAGCTATCCTGGCGTATGACGTTAGTGAAGTCTATTCGGGTTCACCATCGAGTCATACACTCTATTTCTACCGACGCGACGTGTCGATGCACGAGTCGTCCATCGTCATGAGAGCATGATGACCTGATGATGATGGACGACTCGTACATCGAAACGTCGGCAGAAATATAAAGTGTGACTCGATGGTGAACCCGAATAGACTTCACCTTTAACTCGAATTTTTGCAATCACCTTGTATTTTCATCATTTTCAGTTACTTCACTACGTCCTCAACGATCAGACTCATTTAGTTCCCCGCTCCGCATCAAAATCTTCCTGAAATCTTTACTGAGAGTAGGTAAAAAAAAGAAATTTTAGGCACGCATGCCTAAAAAATTAAGCGAAACTGTATATCTCGAGCTTATTTGCTCTTAGGTATGTGAATATAAGTGCAATTCGTTTCAGAAACAAAGATGAATAAGTGCTTGTAATGGAGGGTGAGAAGATGTAACTTCTGGAGGAGATTAGAAGGAGGGTGTAATAGGTTATATTGGGCGAAATAAATTTTCATGAGTATATTAATGAGGGGCGATGGTTTGCTGAAGGCTGTGATAGAGGGAAATATGTTGGGCAAGTGGGGAAGGGGAAGAAAGAGAATCGGTTTTATGGACGGGATGAAGAAAGGTAGGACTTATGCTGAGATGAAGAAAGAAATACAAGGAGTAGATAGGGCACGGCACGTGTAAGAATCTGTTGGATATATGATGACTTTCATTATAACCTACCTCTAACCGGTAGATTACTCTAATTAATGAATATGAAGGTATAGTGCAGAATGTATATTTATTGAATGTCTCATTCAAACATGAATGGTTAATTCCGTAAAGTTGCATCCGAGACGACGGATTACATATAAACCCACTCCATTCAGGCTTCACTTCACGCAGAAAGGTGCAAGTGGGTCCTTTTTTAACGATGGGAAATATTGCAGAACTCTTTTTCCTCCTCCACGCTACATCCTTCGAAGCGAAAGACCGAGATCTCCCTTCTTCCCACGCCCCCTCCTCCCTTGCATGAGACGGTCGCGTCAAAACCCTTCTCCACGCTTCCCGAAATCACCCTCACGCCCCTCCCCCCCTGGCCTCAAAATCAGATACGAGGATGCCCCCCCATCCCCCCACCCTGCCTACCCCCCCACCATGCCTCCCTCCCCACACCAATATCACGAAGAGTGAGTGAGCGAGAGAGGACGAGATGGCGAGAGCTGGGTGGGAGGGCGGACCTCCCGAACCAAAGGCCAAACTGACGCACGCAATCCCACAGGCAAATTCCACAAAGGCAAGTCGACGGGGATATGGGATTCGCCCGCCAAAGAGAGCCTTGTAGTCAGTCGTGCCCCACCGACACTCTAGCATCCCAACGCTGCTCTCACAAAGCCAAGCGAAACTCCCCGTTCGACTTGGCCGCCCCACCCCCCGCCATGCCTCAATCACTTGCCCCAGACAATCACAAGAGTTCTCGATAATTTCCTCTCGACTCTCATCCTGTTTGAACATACCTACCTCCAGCCCTTTGTCGTATACCGCTATCTCAGGATGGTTCACATTTAAGGTGGCCGAGATGGTAATCGTGAGTCATTGTGTGCACATATTGTTATACCTTTTCAAAAAAGTGGAAAACAATTCTTGGGCCGCATTTCACCCAGTACATCAGTTTACACGGGAGAAATCACCGTATATATGCAGTGATGTAAATGAAGCAAGAATCACATTTTCATTTTTTCGCCTCGATTAAAGCAGGAGAGGTGGTGGGAGTATGTTGAGGAGCTGTATGGCAATTAAATCAAGTCCTACAGGTTAGATATAGGAAGGGAAGACGACATCGACGGAGATGGCATCGGACTAGGTATCCTAGATAGCGAAATCGAAAGATCTCTACGAGACATGAAAAGGAATAACGCAGTGGGAATGGATGACATACCTGCAGAGTTTTTAATGAGCATGGGGAAGAACGGAAGATGAAAACTTTTTGCGCTTATTCGTAGGATTTATGAGGAATGAATGTGTGGCCGGAGGACTTTGCGAGGACTGTACTAATTTCTATACGAAAGAAGAGCAAGGCAAAAACGTGCGAAGACTATAGGACAATAAACTTAATATCCCACGCGGCCAAAGTAGTTCTGAGAATTATACACAGAAGGCTAGAGAAAAAGATATGAAAAAACGTTTCCGGCGTCACTCTGCGGAACATTTTAATATGCATATTGAAAAATACTTGGTAAAATTCCACACTTTAATTACGAAAAAACCGACCCAGATTTCGGCAACTCAGTGGCATTTTCAAGGTATCTGATCGTGTGGTGGCCGAGTATATATACGTTAGAGGGGCCGAATATATATACGATATAGGGCTCTCCCTCCCCCTCCACCCTATAACGTATAGTCGGCCATCACAAGATCAGATACCTTGAAAATGGCACTGAGTTGCCGAAACCTAGGTCGGTTTTTTCGTAATTAAAGTGTGGAATTTTACCATATGATTTTTCAATATGCATATAGAAGAAAGCTAATGAATACCTGGGTGACGACCAGTTCGAGTTTAGGAGAGGAACGGGAACACGAGACGCTATAGCGGTGATGAAGACGCTAGTAGAAAGAAACCTAGAGTATGGGCGGGATGTTTTTGCATGCTTCGTAGATTTCGAGAATGCGTTTGATCGGGTGGAATGGAAGAAATTAATGGGAGTGTTGAAGAAATTAGGGGTCGATTGGAGGGACAGGCGTCTGATTCGAAATTTGTATATGAACCAGACGGCGCAGGTTAGGGTAGCCAATGGAAAATCGGAATGGGCCACGATAGGACGGGTGTGCGGCAGGGGTGCCCACTATCGCCGTTGACTCCGCAGCGACGCCGTTCTTATTTAAAATGACCGCCTGAATCCGAATATGACCTGCGATTTTCCCCATCACCCACCATTTTCGGGGGAGCCGCCCCCCTCCTATTTTTATGACTTTTCAATAATTTGGAGGGATTAAAAGGATTATTTTAGCATTTGCATTTCTTCTAAGGGTTTAGAGGGGTGGAAAATTCTAAAACATGAACATTTATGGTGAGGAGGTAGATTTGGGGAGGATTAGTCCCCGTAAGTTGAGTCCCCTCGAGTCTTTGCCAATCCCTGAGCCCCCAAAAACCTATACTCTAGAGCCAGAAATTAATTTGAAAGCCTTTGAACAACAGCCGGAACCAAGTGATACTTCCATCGATGATGAAGAGTGTTCTGATGATTTAGCTGATCGACAACCTCACCTCGTTACTCAGTCAGAATGATCTCGTAAGAGATTTAGAGTTGCCTAAGACGAAATCTCAACTTCTTGGATCTCGACTTCAACAGTGGAATCTCTTAGAAAAGGGCGTAAAAATCTCTTCCTATAGGACCAGACAATCAACACTGAAATTTCTTTTCACGGAAAATGAAGGCTTGGTGTTTTGCCCTAATTCAAATGCATTGATGATAGAACTGATGATGCCATGTGACCCAGAAAAATGGAGACTGTTTATAGATTCGTCAAAGAAAAGCTTGAAAGTAGTCCTGTTGGCCAATGGGAATGAGTTACCTTCAGTACCAGCTGCATACTGCGTTGATAGGAAGGAAACGTACTGAAATATCAGCCGAATCCTTGAAAAAATTAATTATCATGATTATAATTGGAAAGTTTGCGCTGACCTGACCTGAAAGTTGTCGCTCTACTCACGAGACTGCAATCAGGCTTCACGCAATACTGCTGCTTCCTTTGTGAATGGGACAGCCGAACCCGAGAAAAACATTACATCGTACGGAACTGGCCTCTGCGAGAAAGCTTTACTCCTGGTTATAAAAATGTCGCTCATGACCCTCTGGTCCCGAAAGAAAATATTTACTTGCCACCATTGCACATCAAACTCGGACTGATGAAACAGTTTGTGAAAGCAATAGACAAGACAGGTGATGCATTTCAATTTTTAAAAACTAAATTTCCTCGTCTTAGTGAAGCTAAAATCAAGGAAGGAGTATTCTTGGGCCCCCAGATTAGAAAACTTTTCCAAGATTCGAAGTTTATGAAACACTTGAATGATAAAGAAAAACGAGCTTGGCTTGGATTACGAAACATGTGTGAGAACTTTTTGGGTAGCAAAAAAAGTGATGATTATGTCGCTCTTGTCGAGGAATTGCTGTCAGCTTACAACGCCATGGGGTGTAACATGTCACTGAAAGTTCCTTCATTCATACTTGGACTTTTTCCCAGAAAATTTAGGAGCAGTTTCAGATGAACACGGGGAACGGTTCCATCAAGACATTAGCAAATTTGAGAAGAGATTTTCAGGGAAGTGGAATGCGGGCATGTTGGCAGAGTACTGCTGGTTTTTGGCACGAGAAACTTCTACCCCAGGGTATAAAAGGAAATCAAATACCAAATGAAGGTACTTATGTCATTCATCGTTCTTTACATTTATTATTTTACTCTTTATTGATGCGCGCGAGGTATTGAGAGCGCCAGCGTATCTTCTGAACTGTTGCTACATATTTTAATTATTGTTGCTATGCATTGTTCCTAAATATTTTCATTATTGCTGCTATATGTTTTTTATATATATTTCCATCATTCTGGGATATTTGGGGGAGGGTAAGATGGAATAGGAGCTGAAATATGAAGAAAATAAGTGAAAAATTGCGAAAAAAAGGAAAAGTTGATAATTTTCAATGCGTTTTTTTACAATTTACAGAGACTAATCCCCACAAATATACCTCCGTACCAGAAATGTTCATGTTTTAGAATTTTCATCTCTCTAAAACCTGAGAAGAAATATAAATGCTAAAATAATCTTTTCCATCCCTCCAAATTATCGCAAAGTGATAAAAATAAGAGGGGGGCTTCCCCCGAAAATGGTGTGTGATGGAGGAAAACGGATTTCATATTCGGATTCAGGAGGTCATTTAACATAAGAATCAGCAGGAATGGTATCAGGGCTCGAAAAAAAATTTTTTTGCCGTCCAGTGTAATTCTCCTTATATTGAGACGTTACAGCATTTTTTTCCCTTTTATCTATAGAAATTAATAGTAAGGACACATATGCATGTGTCAAGCAAATCTGTACATAAACAAACATCGCTACCACCTTAAGGCCGTGTATCTCCTTCGATTCTAGTTCGTAGGCAACCATATTTTCGAGTCATATTTCGTATTTAATTAATAATTTTGCTATTTTATGTGCTCGACAACTAATGTATTCTTACTTCACAACCAGCCTCAAGAAAAACCACCTAATACAGGAATAAAACTTCACTACACTCGAAATGTACACTTATTAATGCCAACTTTTTGGATTTAATATTCACACTTTGACAGGACACTTTCATACAGTCCTACGTATGTAACATGCCACAACTCCCTAGTTTTGATCCTCCGCCACCTGCTCTGATATATTTCATGTTCAGCCGGAAGGTACTTAATAATATGTCGCGATCACAACGCTATCAATGTTCCCAATATATTATTTCCCTTTTGGGAATATTGATATCTTCTTCGCCTCCTTCATTTTTTTCTATGGGTCGGAAACTTGGTCATTGCGAAGGGAGGATGTGCGTATACTTGAGGCGTTTGAGATGTGGATTTGGAGAAGGATGGAGAAGGTTAGCTGGATGGCGAGAAAGACGAACGAGGAGGTACTGGATATGGTCAGAGAGGAGAGGAAGCTTGTGGCAGAGGTGCGGAGAAGGCAGAAGAGATGGATGGAGGAGGTTTTGAGAGGAGAGGGCATGTTGAAAAGAGTGATAGAGGGGAGAACACTGGGGAAGCGTGGAAGAGGAAGGAGGAGGATAGGAATTCTGGACGAAATAAGAGGAGGTAGAAGATATGAAGAATTGAAGAGGGATCTAATAACGGGACATCCTTAGGAGGGAAAGCGAGACAATTTCTATTAGGTTGGGATACAGAATGGGGACTGTCCAAGGACCTACCAATCAGCTGGTAGAATAATTGAATGGAATACTTGTCCTTACCTAGCATTCTGCCCTCCGTTTCCTCTTCAACCTGCCATCATGAACCCCCCAAGAAGGGGCCATCCAATCCGAAGTGTCCGATCCAGACCCCCCGGACCCCCTTGCTACGTCACTGGTGAGTATATTGTCTTCCGCGCAGAGAAAATGGCGAAGAAGAAATGGGAACGTTCGAAGGGCATAAAGGGAAGAAGGAGATGAGATATAGATAGTCCTAGAACAGGAAACTTAATGTTGGTCAAACTGAGTGAGTTGCGTGAGTGAGAGGAAATGCTTAGACGGCCCCAAGAGGAAGTACGGCGAAATTCAAGGCGGGGACTGAGCAAAGACCTCCCTTACATTGGTCGAATACCTGTAATGAAATCGTCTCCCTGCCAACGTGCCCCGAGGAAGAGCAAATTCTCCGTCCATCCCAGAAATCGATTGGCAGAACGGAGCGTTTGAGGGACGATCGCATGGAATGAATGCCATGCATCGTGGCTTTGTCCATTCCGTGGCAAAACTATCCTACCGCATGAGTATGCACCCTTTGTGCACTGCGTATTTCCTTCAACTCTTATAATTTTTTCGGATCTCCCTTCCAAAAGGTAGCTTCCAGGTTGCAGAGATCGCAAGGTATTCAAAGGTCGAAAGAGTCAACGGTTAAGTCCAGGGTAGGTTTAAGGCTGCAGCTATTTTTCGGGAGAAACATATACTGTTCCCTAGAATGAATGAAGGGGATAATTGATCATTAACCCTTTCAGTACCAGAGGTACATTCATGCACATCCCGATCTTTTTTCCAAAGGGGAAATCCTAGTTTTCGGATATCAACTTCATCTCCAGAGGTACTTATTTGGTACCTTTAAGTATCTGTATAGTTCGTGTTTCCCCCAAATGAGGCTACTAGATGTGAATAATTTCATTTATGCTTTGACGCTGCTTTATAATATTTGCCCAAATTTAACCTCTTTTCAGAATTAAATTTTTTGTTGTTAATAGATTTTATGTGTTTTCCTTTTGGTAAAGCATTTATTATTCATTAATTTTTTTAGTGTTAAATTTAAAAATCATCCAGAAAATACCCAAGTGAAAACATACATAGTTTCAAATGAAAGGAACCAAAATGTACCTCTGGAGCATCTGCGTCATAAAGGGTACGGCATTGTGTGAGTCGGCTTGGTGTGCTGGTGATATAGAACTTCGTGCTTCCTACTCAGAAAAACAGGTAACGAGTAATCCTCCTAACACTTTCTATTAATTACTTTATTATAATAATTCGTGTATTACTACCATGCAATTTGGCAAACAAAAATGTCCTACGAACATTATTTTATTCCATACCTAACTTCAAAATTAGTAAAATTATTGTATTTTTTTCTATTTTCAGCATGCTTACAGTATTGAAAGACAAAGAAATTGAGCATTATTTATTTTAAGAATGGCCTTCTGATGTGGGGGAAGGCACTGATATAAGTAAATATTTTATCATGCTCTTGAATTATTGAATTTTTACGTGTATGAGATCGGCTTCCTCATATTTATGTGTGTATGTCTGCAGATGATGATGAATTTGAAACATCTGATGCACAACGAAATGGTAAAAATAAGGAAGTGAACGAGGAACCACTTCAGAATGCACGTCCTGAAGAGGAACCAGATGCAACACCTTCACAGAACAGTGACACAATCAGAGTTTGGAAAAATTGAAACACTAGGATCTCCAAGGCTGATCTGCCATTAACGGAAATGTATGGCCCCATTCCAGGTATTTTCGAAGACTGCGACCGACATTTTTGTAACCAATCTTGGGGGAATAGTAGACGACATAGTCTACCAATCAAATTTATAAGCCGTTCAAAAAGAACATACTACATTGAAATAAAAACGATAGGAGCTCATTTACTTCATCGGAGTCAATTTCCTTATGGGCTATCATAACCTACATAGCCTAAAATATTTTTGATCTAACCAGCCTGATCTGGGCGTGTCAGTCGTGAATCAGACAATGTCACGAAATAGATTTCAAGAAATTTGAAGACACTTACGCATCTATGACAATTCAAAGATTCCTAAACAATGTAAAGATAAGAGTTACAAATTACGTCCCCTAATATATTCGCTCAATGTACATTTGCACAGTTTATCGAGGAACATGAGAGTGGAGTGTGGATGAAAGCATGATCCTGTTCAATAGTCGTAATTCAATGAAGAAATATAATTTAAAAAAGTCAAAATATGATACAATATATGGGAAATCAGTGATATGAACGAATACACTAAAAACTTTAGAATATATCAAGGGAAAGATGAGGAATTGGAGCAACAATTTAGTAGCTACGGCGAAGGGGAGCAAGTTGAACTCAATCTCACCCAAAACATAAGGGGAAAAGGATTTACATTTTTTTTAAATAATTATTTTACATCACTGCCTCTCCTTGAACGCCTTTGGTCTGAAAAGACATTTGGGTGTGGAATGGTGAGAAGTCATATGAAAGGCTAGCCCTGTCTAAAAGGAGATAAAGAAATAAAAAAGGGGAATAAGGTTATTCTCACACGTGCACTGGTCTAGGAGTTAGTGGAAGGACACCAAATGTGTGCAAATAGCTTCAAACCACCATGGAGCAGAAGTTACTACTCTAAATAGGACTGACCGCACTGGAGGACAAGCCGATGTGTCCTACCCTGCCGCTATAAAAAGTTACAATGATCACAAGGGCGGTGTTGATAAGACTGATCAGCTAAGAACATTGTATGAGGTCAATCGGAAGACAAGTAAGTGGTGGCACCGACTTTTCTGGGCATTGATTGATATGACATTTGTTAATTCTTACGTCATTTTTAATGAAATTATGGAGAAAATTCCTGTCTTAGAATTTAATTGGCAAGTTACTCTCGTGATGATGGGAATATCCTGCGATAGAGAATTGATATCGCCCAGTTCTAATCGATTTTCTCCCCAGTCAAACAAGAGAGGTTCCCCTGCTGCAAGAACAGAATAGGGTTTGGCTCAGAAGAGGACCAGACCACCTGGAAAATATTCCGAGCCGAGGGAAGTGCGAATAATTGGCCTTGGGGTCCATTGGTCCGTACATGTTGGAGAAAGGGGTTGGTGTGAACTTTGCAGTATTAATAAAATGCAATCCAAACCAGACACAAAGTTATGTCACTATGGTGTATACCTGTGTCTAAATCCAACAAAATCTGTTTTCAGGAATACCATAAAATACTCCAAAAGACACAGAAAAATTATTCTAATTTTTATGATAATTCAATCAAACCAGAAATATTATGGAAAAACAATTGTTCTAAAATTTACTGCATTTTTCGTAAAACTGTTAAATTAGTAAAACTATCAACAAACAATCAATTTATGATATTTATAAATATAGGATAAAAAATAACAATAATACTTGGGTTGAAATTATTTTTATGGAATATCATATAAGAAAAAGAAAAGCAGTCAAGAGTTCCAGCGGTACATTTCTGTCCATTGTTAAAAATAGTCCGTAAAATGTATATATGAGAACAGAATCATTTCTAAATATATTACCAGAGTTTCTAATCACAAATAATGACGTTATATTAGTTTATTAGAAATATCTTAAAATTTAAATGGCTTGGGACCAAAAGGGTTAATTCCGAGGCGTTTTCGTTCAACCCTTACTATATTCAAGCATTTCATGATTTACAAATAATGCCTTTTATCGGCTAGGAATAATTCTTAAATTCCTCAAAGAAGTAGAAATTCTTTCTGGCAAAAGTCTTACTTAAAATTTGTGGAAACATACGAAAGAGATTTTTTTAAACACGGACAATCAAGGAAGTGGCTATGTTTAAATAAATAAGTAAACTTGAAAATGTTGAGGATAAAAGGAATACAGGTCTCCATGACTTCAATTTTGAAGGTACTTCGAATTTGTCTCGTGATGTTTTTACCTCAACCCACACACAGATTTTAGCGCATGAAAAAATACAGTTACAATACACGGCCTTCTGATCCAGCATGTACATCAGCTCTAAACGGCAGCAGTAAGGAAAACCGTTTATAAGAAAATGTAACTCTCCTGTTCTTCAATTTCACTGCATGCTACTTCCCCTCTCTGGTTACTCATTCACTTCTGCTTCATTCTCTCGCAACAAGAAGTACCACTTCAATTCTTAACTGAATTAATAAACTCATTTGCTTTACCTGTAATATCGTCAACCACCCAAATTCCCCGCTAACTAATATTAAAGTGGATAAAAAAATTGAACAAAGGAAAAATCTTTCGCCTTGACGGGGACTCAAACCTGGATCCCTCGGGTAGTAGAATTAGTTTATTTGGTGCGTTGACGGCAGGGGTCATTTGCACCCCCGAATCCCACGACAACGTGATTTAGCCAGTTAAGCTACCGAGGCGTCATTCTCCCCTCTGAGGATTTTCGTGGACTTTTAAGGGAACAAGATGCTCAAGATTAACGGATACACAATTTTAGGAATCAGGTCCAAAAGTGCGCTTAGTGACACAGTCCAGGAGACCAAATTTTGAACACAGTGAGGTTTTCGCTCTTAATTTTGAGAAATTTTGAGGGCCCCGGCATCTTCAAAATATGTAAAAATGGATACTTGTAAATGTCACAGAAGCGTCGAGGAGATTTCGCATGAGTTGAATTTTACTAACAACAGGTACGACTCAATGCCCCTTACACTTCTGCGGCAGTATTCCGCAGCTAACCGACAAGAAATGTGAACTCCATGCTGGAAATTGATAGACTCGGATATGACCACGGGTGTATTACCATAGGCAATCCCATAAATCCATAAAAAAGACGCGCGCACCAATTACCAGCAGCCCAAACGAAAGAACGATAAACAATACCTCAAATCTCTCGCATACATCACTTGTAACACTCCTCGAAGTTGAAAACATTGAGGAAAAAGACTTCCTCACTTCGCTTAAGAACGCTCAGGAACTCCCAAGAGGTGGTTTCATTAGCGGTGTTATAAGAGGAGAAAATAACGCGAACCCGTAATAAATTAGAGCCATCCTTCCCCTCATTTTACTCCCACCCCACAAGCGCCCAATCAGACGGTAAAATGGGTAATCAAGCTACGCGCACGACGCCATCTTGGTCTTGTAAGGCGCGTCTGGTGAGAGGGTCGCTGGACAAACTTCTGCGCTTGAAGTTGTTGGCTGTTGATCTTTCTCCTTCTCGCCCCGGTGCCAAACGCACTCGAAAAAAAAGTAACGAACTCTTGAGAATCTCCTCCTCTCTCGCCTTTGGGACTGCTTCACTTCTTATTCCAGCAACTGCGTCCGTTTTCTTCTCTCTCCATTTTCCGCTTACCGCTCTCCCTCTCTCTCTTTCTCTCTCTCAGTCCATTCCGCGTTACACGAGAACATTTCATTGAAACTCTCCACTCTTAACTAAGAATAAACAAGCACCCATCATCCGAGAAAGGCCACCTCCGTCGCGGGTCAGGTCAGTTTGAAGAGCGGACTTAATGAGAATTAGAGGCGGAAAGTTTATTTTTTTGCCTCCTAATTTCCGGAAGCTTAAATCTTTATCAAGGGTAAGAACTACCTTTAACCTCGTGGGAGAGTAAGATTACGAGGAAAGTAAGTAAAGTAAAACACAGACAATGATTCTTAGAATATGTAGGGTATATATACACGTTTGAAAAAATAATGGAAAGTTTTCAGTGGGGTAACATGAAGAATAATAGGCCGCCTTCTTAGAACACTTGTTTTCAGATATGAGAGATCAGGAAATTAGTGTTCTAAGTCACCTACTGCAATGAGTTCAATTACCTGAGTTTTTACGATAAAATATACAGGTAAAAACAACACATTTCCCGAATACTCATATAATTTCTAGACCAAACAGTAATTATGACACGTCATAAGAAGTAATCAATCACTATTTTAGGTCATGTAGCAAATTAGCAGCCATAACTGACATTTATGAGCCCGCAGGAATATGCATGTCATTTTCAATATTATGCTTACTTATCTGTGAAAATTAGCATGCCCAAACAAAACATCTTTGAAAACTAGGCTGAAATTAGTTGCTATTTTCATTATGAACACTGAAGTATTCCTATTTTACAAATAAAGTTTAAAAAGATTTGGAATGCCAATGCGACAGCATCCTATACTTGCCGAGAAGAGAAGAAACATATTCGTGAGAAAGGTTAAGCAATAAATTCACATTATAGAACCGATGCAACACCATAATTGTGTCCATTTTTCATTTCTAAAACCGTCACAAACTGAGAAACTATTTAATTATATTTTCAATACAAAACTGCATTGACGACGACAGATAGAGAATCCACTGTTGAAACTTCTGGAGGAATTTCGATTGAATTGATGAGTCTCAGAAATTGTTCTACAGGTATTCGGAAATGCCGCAAATGTTACAATACTGAACAATATTAGACTCCCAAAGAAAATTGGAAACATTTAATGCAATCGTTTCCCTAAAGCATTTGCCTGGTACCTGATGATGACGCCGTAGCGTTGAAACCAGTCTTACCAATAAAAAACTCAACATTAACTAAACTAAATGAATTTAAACATAGTTGGTATTGTCATTATTTGAAATGGATTTCCACAAAGTTACACCTGAAAGAATTGAATTAATTAATTACAGGGTATTTGAGAAAATCAGAAAGTATATATATGGAAATAACATGGCCAGTTCATTTCCTCAGGTTACACTAGAGACTCATCAGAATCTACGGAAACATTCATTTCAGCACAATGGAATCCTATCCACCACCATACATATTATTTTCTTCAAAGGCATCCTTGTGAGTCACTCTCTTAAATTCCCCATCAAATCCAGACGCTTTCCCAAGAGGACCCTCCTCTAAACACTCCCCTTTCATTTCCCGATCCTTTTTACTCGTATCCCTTCTCAACGCATTGGAAGGACAAAAAAATATCATTCTCCTCTTGTTCCCTTGGAGGGGGCAAACAAAGGTCTAATACGCCGCCCACACCCCTAAAGAGCAGCGCCCCAAGGCTCCTTGCGGTGCCCGCTTCCCTCCCCTTGCATTTATTTAAGGCGGGGAATAAATCTTGTCGCCCCCTTCCCGTTCTTCAATCATACCCCTTCGACGCTCCGCGAGGAATTCCCCGCCACACACCCTCTTTGCTCTCGGCGACCCCCATCCAATCCACCATCCCCCTTATACCTACTGAAATCTCTTGATTCCCATCATTCCCACCCCTCTCCCCCTGTCACTGCATTGCTCCCACACACCACTACACCCCAACCTGCTTCCACCGAAGCCACCCCCTCAACCATCCGGCTAGTAAGCTTGCATGCAAGACAAGGGTGTCGACGTTGGATTTGGAGATTAAGGAATCTACGTACAGACATTTCCGAAACTCCCGAACTCGAAAGGAGGGCCTTGCCTTGACAGAGGAAGAATGCCTACGCATCTTTACGTCGGCTTTATTATATCTGGCTAACGTTAACCAAACTTGATGTAGCATTTTCTTTAACTTGATGTTAACTTGAGTGCGAGTTTTGTTAATTACATCAGAATGCGAGTTAGTTGACTTGAACGTAGTCGATGGGAGAACGTAGTAAATTCGGTTTTCATGCGGAGAAAATATTTAACCAGAGTAATCTCTGGTTATCGGGATTATCGAAGCAAACAAATTTTTAGAACGGAAGTGATATTTTATTAAGGGCGTTCTACTGATTACTGCATAGGGATTCCAGTTCGAGACCCGATTAAGACGGATTATGTGTCCTCTATGGAATTTCAGCACAAATGTGCACTTGCATGTGACGCTGTAAAATGCGATGCCGTGGCTATACCGCGGTATCCTAAAATTTGTAAATTGAGTGGTTCAGTCGTTGGGCATGAGGGCAAAGAGAGACATAAAATATTTTGAATGGAATAAGAGGGAACTCCAAAAAAATATGGGAATTAATGTTGTTTTCTCACGCAAAGTATTTCCCTTGAAATGTGTTTACGCTGTGATACGATCTACACAGCTGAAAGTCCTTCACGAAAATAATACCGCTGCCACGGAACCTCGCCGCTGAAGGAGGAGGAATTACAAAGTGAACCTATCTTGATTGGGGCGCCAAATGAGAAGCCACCTTCCAGCTTACTCATAAGCCGCAAAGCAATTCCGTCATGCGTCTCGAGATTTAAAAAAGCTATTGTTTACCGCCTCGACGTTTCGCAGCAATTACACGGAACAGATTGAGGCACGCGGGAATATGACGAAACCAGGTGTGCAGGCATCATCTCATAAATGAACACCCTTCGTCTCCTGCCGTCTGCCTATCTCGTCGGCGCGAGACGCTCCCCTTGTTCAAATCAGGCAAATATTATGGCATGAATGAAAATCTCATTCCCCTAGACACGTGGATTTTTCACGGGAATGCATTTGGAAGCCGGCGAGGAAGGGCTAGAGAGAAGGATGAGTTCATGTTCGGATTACCAAACACCCAAAATTTGGGAACCTCCGTGAATCCGGACCGAGGAATCGTGGTTCCCGAGAATTTAACAGAATTCACTAAACCATCAACAGTAACACTCCGAGTTCTAATAAACAATAACATTTTTGCTTGGTTACTGTAATATTTGAAGGTTTTCTTAAAACATCGTCAATTGCTTCAGGCCTGACTTGGTGGAAAAGAGACATGATACTATAAGAAATAACTTAGTATTATTCCACACAATATAATATGGTAACTCGACATGTTTCATCGCACTACCATTGTTTAATTGATACTAAAGCTAGTGCGTTTAAACCAGTTGAGCAACCAATGTATCTTGTACGATATAATATTAAGTCATTTCTAAAAAAAAATTAGAAGTAGATAATTAGATACTGGGTACAAGGAGCAATTTTCCTCATTTCCTAATCAAATTTTCTCGGAATAAGGGATTCATGAAAATTCCACGAGAACGGGCGGTAAGAACAGGAGGAAACACAAGGCGCGAGGGATGAATGACAACCCCATTCTCGTTCCAACCGTGAAATTTTCACGGGAAGAGATCGGGTAGTGGTGAGGGTGAGGGATGGGGACAACCAATCTCATCTCACGCCTGATGGGACAGGGTAAAGGTGGAGGAGGGGTAGGGGTGTGAGAGGGGAAGGATCAATCAGGTCTCGCTAAAGGAAGGAAGGGTTCGGGTAACATGAATTCCCACATAGTAATCTTCAACACGGGGACGATTCATCTCCCGGCGTTTACCCATCCCGAACTTTGATCCCCTCGAAGTTAATACTAGTCAGCAAGAAGCACATCCCTGCTCCCGTTTTGCCCGTCCATATATTTACGGGACCCATAGGCCCTCACCACGCGTGAGGCTGCAAAACATTCGGCTGGAGCTAATTGGTCGAGAAGCGACTCCCCATCACTCCAGAAGGGGCACCCAAATCCTTCGACCTGGATTCCCCTTCGTCCCTTCTAAATCGACACAATCCCCTCCTTCGATAATCCAAGTTCGACCATCATTAATTGTCTCCCAACAGCATTGTAACCACGCACACATTGTTTCAAAAATCGAATATCAGAGAGAATAAAAGCACTCTTGAAACCCCTTTGAATTATATCAGTCGTAGAATGATTCGACGTCATTTAAATGTAAATAAATCGAATTAAAAAAGTGACAGTATTTTACTCCAATAATTATCAAATATCAGAAATATTCAACCGATTAGGCCTGATTGGATGCAGAAGTAAAACTATCTGCCCTTCTACCTCTTGTAAAGAGAGCAATAATTAGTTATTCCTACCTGCTTCTTCAGCGCTCTGTACCTCCTAACTCCCTTCATCTCATCTATAGAGCATTTCTTCCCATTCTTCAATTTCCCAATGTCCTTCCCTTCATCGCGGCATTCAACACTCCCCCGCCCCTCACCACCTGTTCAATTGACTCACTTTGACTCCTCCTAGATTCCTCCAGCAATTTCCACTCCTCATCCACAATGAAGGAAGCCTTACAGGTTTTCCTTCCATTCACAGAAAAAGGGACTCATACGCTTACAGGAAGCTAACGCGAATGACAAGTTAAGAGTAGACAACTGGCCCTAAAATTCCTGCCACAGGAGTAAAAGAAAAAAATGATAGGAGTAACTGAAGCAGCTTAGTTCGGAGTATGATAAAAGTAATTCGCAGATATGTTTGCAGTATCGACATAAATGCATGCAATTTGGAAAAATAAGTTAGAGATTGGTAAAGAATTTAATAAAAGGAAAATTTGCAAGGAAAGAATACATGAGGCGAATGAACAATCTTGCTTGATTGGTTGCCACCGACTTTTTTGGCGACCGGGTCTTGCATACGCTATTACACGTAAGAAGAAAAGCATTTTTTTGAAACTCGCAAAACAGTGCAATGAATGAATCAATGGAGTCAGTCAGAGACAGAGACATCAGACAACGGTCAACAGAGAGGACGGATACACCCTCTCCTACACCTTGATGAGGTTATTCGAGAAAGGAATTCCTAACGCGGAAATCTTGGCTCATCATTCAGCTAATCAGGGAACGGCACGACCCCTATATAGTATAGACGAGAAACTTTAATCACCCCTTTTGACCAGAAGACGCCGCCCGCAGGATTAGAAACTGTCGTCATCAAAGGATAACGCTACGTGGAGGGAATACCGGATTTAGTACATTACACCAGCAGCGGGAACCAGATGATCAATTTGATAGGATCGGGTTGGTGCGGTGGGTAGAGTAGTACCTGGGGGCCCGGGATTGCATCCTGTAAATGATTCATACTTTCCAGTTGAATCCCAATCCCCACGGGGGTGCTTAGAAAAGAGTATTTCCAGTTCAGTACAAACTACTACGGATGAGAAGTAAAACTGTGGACCCCTTGGCGCCTTTCGTACAGTACAGGATAATAGATGCCGACAATGGATTTCTCACCACCCCTTTCACTTAAATATTCCAAATAATCCCTACACGATCTTTCCCCAAATATTCCAACTTATCCACTTCTCTTCAATGGCAAAAAATGACCTCCCCATATAACATGCCAAACAATCTGACAACCAATGAAGTATTATAATTCCGAAAAAATCACATATTCGTCAATGGAGTGGACAAAAGCAATTATTGGCGACGTAACTTAGCGGAATCGACACATTTCTTATCGCAAGGATGACGAAACACTTCTCAAATTCTCACTTTTTATTCTGTGACTTGGCGAGTTTCAATGGTATGTACATACTACATGTATCTTCAAGGCACCTCTGACGAGTATGTGAAACCATCGAAGCCTGTCAGGTAAAAAATAAATAAAAAGAGGGAAAAGTTACGAAGTATTTCTTCATTCTTGTGATAGGTAGTAGAGTGGGCAATGTGGTAAGGCCACAGATGGCAGTTTTCGCAGGACAGTGAAGTGGTGAAAGCCTTTTTCGTCCTCACCGGCGAAATGTGGGAGAGGAGATATCGACCCGGAGGGGGGGGGGGGGGGGGTTGCCGTAACAACGGGTTTGACCGATTGCACTGGCGTCGCGCCAACTACAGGCTCACTTAAAGGTGAGGGTGGAGGGGGGGAAAGGGAGGGTCACAGACGGAGCTCCCGAAAACACACGGTCATCAACCAACTGTCCCCCCTCCTCTCCCTCTGTCCCCGCAAAAGACAAACGACCGCTATATTCATCACCATCCTCACCTCCACTCGAAATAAAGTTCATTTTTTCTAACTTCCTCGCTTTAGGTGTCCATTACTGGCCAACGTACCATAATAAATGATTTCAAATCCCCACACTCCCACCTGTTATAGCCATTTTTGTTAAACCAATAACATGAGATTAATTTTGGTCGGCCACTGAAACCAATATGACAGATATGGTTAACTATATAATACATACCTTTTCCTTACTTGTTACCTATATGTAGTTAAAAATGCGCCTCAACTCATATCAATAATCATCAGCTCATCTCCATTGATTCAGTTGAAAATACCAAGTACCTCTCCTCCTTCTCGCCTCTTTACCTAATTAATGCCTTAAACGTAAAAATTCACCAAACTTTAAAATATTATATCCCTAAACGTCCTTATCCGAATATATTTCTTCAAGAGCATCCTATCATCCCACAGCATCCCTATTAATAGTTATGTGACATTCTTTTTCATCAATATAAGATTCTTCTAGTTGCCAAAAATCTATATTCGTAACATCGGTAGATCTAACCTTCTGTCTGCTGAATAATGAGTTTAACATTTGGTATCCAAATCACGATCAAATTCCATTAAGCAAAATATAATTTCGTCCGGAAAATTCAAGAGAGAAAACACAAAGAACAGAAAAACACATTTTGGCAAAATATGTTCCATTCGTCCACTCAATCTTGCATACGGATGCTCATCAATTTGTAAATTTCCAATTTCAAATAACCATTCATCAATAACATGCTCCAATAATGTACTTACTGTACGTTAGGAAGATGAAGGGAATTGGCAACCGTGGTTTGGTGGGAAATTACCTGAAAAAAAGAATAAGCAGAATTATAACATTGCGACACGTTCAAGGACATAAAGTTAAAACTAATCATATGTAGAAAATGAGTGCGAATTATAATAAACATTCATGCATAGCATTCACAAGGGTCAATTAAGGAAATTATACCACACGTGCACCAAAACAAAATTGCTTATTGTTAGATGGGAATCAATTGTAAAACTTAAAATGAGAATTGATTGAAACTTACAGTCATGAAGTTGAAAATTTCGTGTTTGATAACACAATATCTATCACTCACTTAGACTTATTGTTTGATTAAGACTTAAGACAGTTAGACTTATGGAATGCAGTTTTTATTCCCACTGTCAATGAATTCCATTGCCATTCTAACGTCTTCCAAGAAATAAAGTTTGCCTGAATACGATAATACTTCTAAAGTATATACCACTACGTGCAAGAATATTCATTTACTTAGATCATTTATATTCATCAGGTCAAAAAAAGGGATTCTTACGCCAATTTTTACAAGAAAAGAGATCAATGAAGACATTTTTTTCCTTTGCTTCATTACCAACACCGCTTCTCCATGCTTCAGGCAAGTTTCTGGCTTGTGTTTACCATTTGCAGCCGAAAACACACAAGTTAACCGGTGCGAGCTTAGTTCCCGCACGACTGCGTGGAGAGTGATGTGTCAGAGGCATTAATATACGAGCCTCCCGGGAGGCTCATAAAAAAGGACGGAGGAGGACAATACTGGATCCCTTGTTTTCGAGAATTTCAAAATATCAGCGGCGTGCCTTTGTTTACAGACATCTCCGCATTGCTGCCGAATGCAGTCATGACTTTTGCCCACCCGCAGCAAATAATGAAACATGAAAATCCATTGGGATGAAGAAGAGGGTTGGGTGGGCACATATGATTGATTGTTATTTGGTGTTCCAGCGGTCAGGATAGGTTTTATAGGACCATTGCTACTCTCCTATGACACTATGCTAGGGTCACATTTCTCTCTCACTCGAATTCCCAACCCACTTCCTCAATTAAAATGAACTTTTTCTATTTTGCTTCATTACATTACGAGATACTTCCCTCATTCTCTTTTCCAGCATAATAACTTCCACAATGACCTTCAGTATCCTTCTTCTTCCTCAGCTCTACAACCCGGTGTGGGCCTTGGCTTCCTCAGTTATATGCCCCCATTTGGCTCTCCTTTTTGCTTTTTCTCTCCATCTTTCAATACCCATTGTCTTCAGGTCCTCTTCAACATTTTGCAGCCATCTTTTGCGTGGTCTCCTCTTACTCCCTTCCATCCTGCTATTTATTAACAATTTGGGCATTCTATACTCTTCCATCCTTTCAACATGGCCCAACCATGACAGTCGCAATGACTTCGAGAACCTAATGATATCCTTCTCTTCCAATATTTCATAGTTCATTCTTATTCTCCACGTTTCTCCTTCTTTTACTGGACCATAGATTCTCCTTACTATTTTCCTTTCAAATCTTCTTAATGTTTCTTCATCTTGTTTGGATAGGACCCATGTCTCAGCTCCATATGTAATTACTAGTCTTATCAATGTTTTATAAATTTTCAATTTAGTTTTCCTGGACAGAAGAGTTGATTTGAGGAGGGGTAAATTTGCAAAATAGACATTGCTACCTTGCATTACCCTTTGATTTATTTCCTCAGAGATCTTATTTTCATTATTCACCATTACTCCAAGGTAAGTAAATTTTCTGACGCCCTCAAAATCGTAATTCCCAATAATTAGGTTTTGTATCTCTCGTTTGTCCTGTGAAGAAGACATTTTCAAGTATTTGGTCTTATCTTCATTTACATTGAGGCCCATTCTTTTCTCAATATCTTCAATGATAGCAAACAATTCTTTAAGATCCTTCACACTTCTTGCTATCAGAGCTATATCATCAGCATATGCAAAACCTTGTTTGATTTATAGACAATAATTTCAATTCTTTCATTGCTTTGTGTAAAACCAAGTTAAATAGCACAGCTGAGAGAGCATCTACCTTCAGTATCCATTTATCCTTAATTATTTCCTATATTCAACCTATCCAGCTTCCTTCAAACTTACGCCGGCAACTTGATCCTCTCCCCAACCATACCCAGAGCTTCTTCGTTTGTCTTTCGATCGGTCCTTTCTCCATTCTCGTCCACACCTCCAACGCCTCAAATCCACTCTCGTCCTCTCTCCTCATGGTCCAAGTCTCGTTACTTTTTCAACGCTCTTCGGCATATATGACTCATAAATAACATTTTATTAACCTCTTCACCAAAGGTTCCTGCCATCTTATGATCGATGATTCATCGGAAAATAATAGCCACCCTCCTGGAACACGACTTTGTGGAGATTTACATGACGTATGCAGGAAAACAACTGGGTTCCCTCAATGCGCCCATAAAACAGAAATTACGCCATTTTAAATAGTCGGATAAGTGACGACAGACAGTTATGGAACCAGCCACTTACATTCCTTGGAATGTAAAGGAATACGAGAAAGGTATGTACGTCAGCTCAGGTCAAAGAAAACGACTTGTAGGAACCAATTCAGCTTGAAAGACGGGTAATAATGCCATGACAATCACTATAGTAAACTATGTAAACATTGCTAAGAAACAATTTAAGAATGTAATTTAAAACCAATATATAAAATAAGACTAATAGAATTGACCATAAATAGAGAATAATTGAAAACAGAGGGATAAACATTGTATAAACCCTCAAGTAAACAGTAATTAACGTAATTATTTGCCGTAGACTCTTGGCATTGCGAGAATCACGGCATGGGGAGAGAACTGGAACGCAAAGCGTGAAATGTGGGTCCCACGGGCAACTCGATGGAGGAGCCTTGCTTCCCCCAGCATTCCAATTCTATCCCCTTTATTATTATTATTAATCTTAACGTATCATTCCACCACGCGGATGAATAAGTAAATACGTGATTAATGAAAAGAGTGATTTTATTAAGAGTGGAAGAGGGTGCCTAATGCCTTTACTTTTATATAAAATAAAATACGCTCAAACGTTACATCGCGTTGTCAAGTTTACATGACCAATGACGCTAAATCAGTAGTAATATTTAATGACTACTCAACGCTTTGATCCTGAAAAGAGATCAGTGTATTACAAAACTCATTGACGATAGACATTCTGCAGTCTTTTGCGTTCACTCAAGGATTATTAGCACACTGTACGAGGCACGCACACATAACTATAACGGTTCGTTAGCTGTTGAAAGGCCTCCGTCCATGCATAGCTGTGCACTGGTTAAGTAAATTCCAATTCATCACCAACGTTTTTTCGGCCCACTTACGAACCTAATTTGCCTCAGTGACGACGAACGAAATAATCCACCGAAACAAAACTCGTTTGAGCAAAGATCCTGCATAAATGTAGCGCTAAAATTACATGGACGATTGGAGCACGGCTGTATTTCGGGAAAACATTTGGTTAATGAACGCCGCATCTTATGAATATATTAAACTCGGGTTACATATTGGCGGTTTCAGAATTATATGGAAAATTTGATGGCTTCAACTCCATCATGAAACTGAAATTGTTTTCTTTTCTGTCGGTCACACTGGCCCCTGGACCGTTACAGTTTTTAAATCAATAACAACAGAAGATTCTACAATTTTGGCAAATTCTTTACACAGAAGCGTATAGAATATCTTTTTGCACAGTTTTATCCGTGAGAACTGCGCATAAAAACTTTAAAATTCCACCAAGAGATCACTAACAATTCATCTACATCTACATACTACCCCGCAAGCCGCCTCAATAGGCGTGTGGCGGGGGGTGTTAGGACACCAGCCGTTTACATATAATAAGGAAACGCTCTAATGAAATTACGCCTAGCATTTACTATAGTCCCTTATTGTTCGGGGGAAAAACGAATTCCCATTCCCAAAAACGAATTCAATTAATCTTTGCCCAGTTGCAGGGCAAAAAATATCTCACGCACCTTAACAAACACCACTCAGGCTCAACATTATAATCATGCGCTCTGCATATGTGGAAATGAGTTAAGAATGTACGCTGTACAATTCCGAAGAGAAGTTCTTCAACGTTATCAACATAGTACAACAGCTTAAAGAGCGTTAAAAACTCTTTAAAATCATGCTTTTGAAGCTGTATAAATAAAATTCCACTACACTCCGTTCCATAATGTTATAAAAGGAAACACCCCAGAATCTGCCATTTAAGGAATCAAGAAGTGAGAAAAGTAGGACTTATTCGGATGAGAATATATACTTGTGGCAGTTGCAGGGCAAGAAATATCTCACGCACCTTAACAAACACTACTCAGGTTCAACATTATAATCATGCGTTCTGCATATGTGGAAATTAGTTAAGAAGTACATTTGACAAAGGAAACACCCCAGAATCTGCCATTTAAGAAATCAAGAAGTGAGAAAAGTAGGACTTATTCGGATGAGAATATATACTTGTGGCACTCAAAACTTAATCATTCGAGAATCTTCGGCTGGTTATGGGCATGTGGGTTGGTCGGGAAGAAAATAATTGCTCGTAGGATGGAAGAAAAAATGAAGAGAAACCTGAAATCGGCTTTATCCCACTCTCAGAGAAAAGCGCCGAGCCGTCCACATTTTAAAGTCCCATCCGACAGACGGGGTACTACTACTCATTATTCTATGTGTTCACCAAGTCGGATCGGGATTCCGCCGAGAAAAAAATACCAGCCACCGTCGGGAATCGAACCCATACTCTCGGAGTGTGAAGCCGGAACTCTCTAGCCACAACACCATCCCTATCCCCCTTGAATATCTTGTTTGTCGTCGGTCGTGGGCGAGTACGTGTTTGATAATCGCTGCATGCAATAGTTGAGTGCACAGCTTTACGATTTCTCCGCTGGAATCTCCCTTTAAGTACCTTAATCCCCATTCCCCCGATTCCAGGCAAAATGTCACGTGGAATGCTGCTCTTTTAACGACGCCCACCGAATCGCGTATAGGTCAAAGGTTTTCCATCTCTCCAGGATCGATTTCAACTCATTGCAAGCAGCCGGGGAAAAAAGTATAAAAAGAATCCACATAATCGCACATTGCTTCCCGGGGTCAAGCACGAAAACCCTAGATGCGTCACGGCTCGACATTGCCCGACTGATTGTTGGGGGAGTCACTACCAGTCAACCCATTTTGCTCAATAGGTTTGGTTCTGCTCGGCATGGCTCGGTTCAGCAAGTTAATGAAAAGGCCGAAATACTACACCATTAAGGAACTAAACTACCATGGAACTTTTCGACCATCCTGTAAGAAGTGAATTCAAAATCCAAACCAAAATGGGTTCTTCGTGGAGACGAGGAATTCTTTGGCATCTCGCGGGTGACCTTGAGACAACTTCCTCCTTACGGAAGACAGCTGAAGTCTATTCAAATATTGAAGTCGCTAGCCCGAAGTATCTAGCCTCCGAATATAGGAAGGTAAAAGCAGACTTACTGAGCAGGCTTTGGTGCTTCCACCAACTCGCCAACGCGACATGCTCTAGCACGGTTGGAGATTCGTCCGCGGTTCCGTTGCTACACACCTCACCAAACTCGGCTCGAGGGACTTGTCATTGATCACGGTGACAATTTGACAACACAATAAGCAATATCACATAAGGACTATCGCTCGCAGAGATCCATAATTACTGTTCTCGATCTCCGAAACGGAAACGCCGTGAGCCATCATAACCAAATAGCTAGTGGAAAAATAGAGGTTGCAAATGCTCGACTGCCACGTGGGAGGCCCAGGTTCAAATCCCAGCCGATGCAACTTTTTCCCCTGCCACACACCCTTGGGTGGCTTGCAGGGTATTATGTACATGTAGGTGAACTTACTGGATACATTCTGAGAAAAATGATCCATTGAAGCAATATTTAAAGAGAGAACAATGGGTAAGAATAACCTGGGAATACCAAGGAATACATAGAGCAGATTATCACGAAATGTAAAAACGAAGAGTTATGACAGAACACAAGGTAATAGAGCTTTCCACATTTTGTTGAGAGTATGGGCGACCCCTTATGAGAGCATTGGAGATCTCTTATGGTAAACGCTGTCGCCGAACATAAGCTCCATGGCCTCTTGCCCTCGCAGGAAACATTTTCCTACACCATTATAAATGAAGATATATATCCATGCCTTCCGCAAATACAGCGATGAAATACGTAGATTAATTGGTTCGATTGCCGGTCCAGGCATATTTTTTCCTGTGGGAAACGTTACCATCATACATTTCAGCAAGTTACTTAAAGGAATAATATTAAAAAATTTTATGGCTCCCAGATGAGCACTTAGTACATTGCACCACGTTAATTTTCCAGCTGCTAAAGGCAACATCACTTCATTGATATTTACATAGGACATTGGAGCCTACGAGGCCCCATACTGTCAACTAAATGTGAAACGCTCAATTTCTATTGGAAACCTATCTTCTGATTGATAAGTACTTCTTATAATGATGAAAATTGAAGTCAAAATGCGCTCGCTCAATAGATTTAGTCTATCAGCAAACTCAATAAGAGAGAGAGAGAAGTAAACTCAAGAAGAGATGAAAGCATTCTCACTGGTTGGTTTGATGACACGGGCGATTGTAACTGAGGCTGAGAAAGATACGTTCTTGCGACCAACGTGAAGGGGTAAGGTGAGAGAGTGGAACGGAAGGAAGGAGTCTTAACCTTAACTCGTCGATCCGAGACGCGACCGAGAAGCACGAACGTTCTGAATTCCCAAGTTTGCTATCGCCCCGTGCTTCCTCACGAACACACCCGCCGGAATCACACACAATCAAGCGACGGGCAGTTTAGCGAAGCGTGATCACGCAGACTGAAGCACACACGACTCGGGGGCTTTGAAATTAATCAAGCGAGCGGAAAATTGAACGCAAACACACGCGCGCACCCGCTGCCATCCAGTTGCAGTTCTCCGACCTCTCCCCCTACGTCTCTCCCGCGATTGATGCACCCAGTCAATCCTTCCCTCTACCTCCCCCACTGAAGCGCTGGGCCACGGCCGTCTTTACAGATAAATATACGTATGTCCATAAAGACGGCCGTGGCTGGGCCATTTCAACGCCACCTACAGCCCAGTTATGTTAACCCGTAGGGCGCGCGGTGGCCTAGTGGGTAGATAACGGTGGCCTAGTGGGTAGAGCGCTTGGATACTGATCGGAGGGTCCCGGGTTCAAATCCGGGTGAAGCCTTTGGACGCCCCCGAACAAAAAAAAGTCATCTGAGCGGCCCAGGGAAAGGAATTAGCCCCCCTACACTGAATGTGTGAAATTCACTCGCCTGTGGCTTAGTCCGGGGTGAGCTCTACCCTCAACTATCCAAACCAACCTTCGGGTTGAATCACTGAGTGAGAGGGCGCGCGGTTGTTAGCCCACGGGCTGTTTTGTCCGGCGTCGGCCTGCGGTGTTAACCCCTTGCCCGGAGTACGGAATTTGATTGGGGTGGGGTTGGAAGTTTTCGCTTTGTCTCGTTGAGTGCGGAGGGAAGCGAGTGTGTCCAGGCGAACAAAGGGTGGTTGATCGGGTAATCATCCAAATGGGTAGCTGTAGCCGGCTATCCGGATTTTAGTGACCGTGGATATGTATTAAAACATTTTAAAAAACACGTCCATGCATATAAAAATAGGTATGAAGGTAATTATGGGTCGGGTATTTAACTTAGGTAAAGGCACGAAATTTCACAGAGGAAAATTCATTCGCCATGACCGGGACTGGAGCTTAGATCCCTGGATTTTGTACCGAGTGCTTTTGCCAGAAAAGCCTCCGAGATTTTTATGAGCTTTAAAGAAATAAGATGTTCAAGACTGCCGGACATCCAATGTAACTAAGCACTGCAAGGTCAATGCGAATGATTTTTCCTCTGTTGAATTAAGCACATATATTCACTTGCGGGTACTCCTTTAAGTAAATACCGCGGCTAGTCCCAGTATCCTCAAAATGTTTAGGTAAGTGTGGTCAATGTGGAACAAGGATATTCATAGATTAGAGGCAATTGAGAAGTGGGTTTGAAAGAGAATGGAGAATATGAGCCGAGTAGCGAGGAAGATGAGCGAGAAAGTGTTGTGTACGATAGGAAGGGATAGGAATTAGATGGTGACAAAATGCATTTCCTAAAATTCCAAATTTCTTTTTCCTAACATGTTACATCTTTGGAGGAAAATGGCTTTAGTAGTGGGGACACCAGATGTTGAATTGTTACATACAAAGAACCATTTGCGTTTAGGAGGTTCTGAAAAGAGACGTGTGGAAAACGAAGTTGGAAACTCTAATATGGAACATGCCCATGTATGTTTCGGAATCTTGGTCATTGCGGAGAGAGGATGTATGCAGACAGAAGGCATTTGGGATGCGGGTTTGGAGAGAGCTGGGTAACGAGTAAGACGAGCGAGAAAGTGTTGGAAATGACAGGAGGGGATAGGAGTTTAATGGCGGAGATTCGGAGAAGGCAGAAAATATGGATGGAGGCCGTGTTAAGAGGCGGAGTGCACTGTGTGGGAGTGGAGAGGATGGAATTGTAGACGACGAAAGGAGAAGCGGACGAAGAGTTTGTAGAACCTAGGAGGTACTCGTTGGCGGAAAAGGAAAGCGCTGAAAAGAGAAAAAATATCCAAGAAATAAGAATCTTATGGTAAGAATGGTCCAAATACCTAAGGATCAGCTGGTAGAATATCCAATGAAAATACAGATTTGTAAGCAGTTCTAACCTAAACTTTGCACATGAAGAGGTAATCTACATTTTTCCGCAACTCATGAACATGTACTTGAGGTTACTCATACCCTCTACCTCTCCTCATTTCAAAAATTCTTATTCAATAATAAGATTTTCCCGAAAAAAGCCTAGCTGTGGACTCATTAGCATAGACGTTTCGACGGGTAAGACTTCAAGGGTACTTCTAAGACGATGGCAACTTTAGTCATGGAAAGCTCGTTGATAATCAACCCTTAGGTGCGGTGGGTAACTTAAGAATCCACCCTCAAAACCCCTATTCTCTTCCGTATTTAGCCAACATTCCCAGGATCCCCTAGAATGCGTTGAATTCACTTGAACTATCTTCTCCAAATCCAAGTCACCAATAAATATATTTCTCCTACCAACTCTCACACATCCGTTTTCAACAAGGGAAAGGTCTCCGATCAAACATTTACTAATAAAAAGTTTTGGATTAAACTATTTTATTTTTAGTACTTCTTTCCCATGTCTACCTTATTTCAAAAATATTCAGATTATAAAGGAATCAACTGCATAAATTTTCATTTGGTAAATAAAAGTGACGCATGGCATGAAGTAAATTGAAATTTAATTGAATTTTGACATTCAATATTTTAATTAATATTTGATGAACTCCCAGATTTGTATTTTAATTTTGATTAATATAAAATAATATTCTGAACAACCCGATTTATTTATATAATGATTTTATTTTTATAGAGACGGTTAAAGACAAAATTACTCAATGCCACGCATTTTAACGGGGAATGTCTCCATGAAATCTAATCATAAGTAATTAATTCGTCTTTTTCATCATAACTCCTCTCAATTTCTATCAAACTTAGTTTTAACGAGGGTTATGGCAACTTCATGTCATCATTCACGCAAAACGTTAAGGCCCGTTAAATGTTTGCTAACTCCTCTCATTTTAAACTTCTAAAACATCTCTCAACGTCCTCAGATTGCATTCGTAGCCATAAATTCGTTATATCGCTCGTAAGCAAAATTTTCCACAAATGAAGAAGGGCCGCTTCTGAGTTCTTCCGCTTAGTTAGGCGAAGCCTAACTACATTACAGTGATATCCGACATTTAAGGTTCTCTTTTAAAGGATGTATGGATACTTGGAAACCTGACTAATAGAAATACTTCCGCGTACATAGCTATAACAAAAGCAATGTAATTATCGCCCATTAAATGAATGCCAAAGACAAAAAAGACAAAGTTAATTTGTTTGAGTTGAGCTACATAGGAAGAAAAATAAACTTTTCGAGTTAAATGCAGCGAAAATACCGATAGAAGGGAATAATGGAAGCAAACCGTGTGAGGCGCAAGAACTCGAGGAGAAGGCTTATTTGAGGAAGTAATCTGGCAGAAGTTGCGGTTGGAGAAGGAATGGCAGAAAAACGAAACCCTCGGAGAGTTTAATAAATAAACTGGCACGGATACACCCATGCACTAATGTTCTATTTGGACCATTTCGCAGTTCTTCCCTACACACCTAACCTTCATTGTGCAAATGATCACAGTCGTCGGGGACCTACACCTAATAAGCAACCATCCAACTTTCAGCTTTCCTCCACTTCGAATCGTCAATTCCCAATATCTCAACGATGCCGGAATGCGATCATTTTTCGCCTCCCCACTCACGGTCGCGACACAATGGAAATTCGCTCATTCCTTTTATATTTTTATCACATTCCACTCTCCTTTCAAATCGCGGATATTTTCGCGACAGGAGGTAAAGGAAGAATTGGAGAAAGGAGAGATAAGAAGAAGGGGAAAAATGGAAAGCCTTGAACGGACGTGTTCGCGCACAAAGAGGCGAGAGAGAGAGAGACTCCCAAAGCCATTATTATTTCTCCCCCCACCTGCCTCCTCCTCTTCCTCGATTCAAGCCTTCTTCCTTTTTTCCCTTCACCCTCTCTCCAACTCCAGAAAAAATGCAACTATTTCACTCTCATCTTTCTCACTCTTCCTCTCGAACTTTCCGTCGATGCCTCGATTAAAACACTCCCCGTCGCTTCTCCAACATTCCGGATCGAATTTCTTTTTTTTGGGGGGAGGGTGGGGTGGGAAACTATCGAAAAGTCGCGATCGGGTTTGTGCACAGTAGGCTAGAGGATGGTTTCGATTGTCACCAACGGTGGAGAATTTCAAAAGACACTCGATCGCGACGTGAGTGGGGTAACTTGAAGTGAAGTTAGCCCGTCGGACCGGATAGCAAAACTGTTGTCCCCTTGACGCCTTTCTTTCAGAGAAGACTACTTCTGACGCTATGCATCCCTCCGTTACCCAAGTTACTCCGTTACATTTTCATACCGAACTACCCCTACTCTCCTCAGTGGTGCAAATGATCTCACGTCAGTTGCAAATCCCTTCCCCAAGTAACCAACCAGCCGATCAAGTTTCGGAAAACAGGAAAAATATATGATTGGTGGTGGTATTCATATTAAGTCAATATTGATAATGGTGATCCACCGGATAAGGTAGGTTGACAAGCCTCTTCCATTCCTTTCACCGTTAACCAATGATCGTACTCTCTAACAAGACCTCCAGAAATGTCTCGACCCTCAATACACACTCCAACTACCTATTCTAGATCCTTCAAATCTCCTCTAGAAGTTACATCTCCTCACCCACAATGCCAAGCTCATTATTGGCATCCAATCACAATCCTATTGAACTCTTTCCATCTTAAGTCTTTCTTCACAGCTCACCCCTCCAAGCCGTAACCCGTCAATGGATCCTCTATCCAATTTAACTTCCACGATCAAATTTTCCCATCAACCAAGTTTCCTCCCCATTTTCTCCCATTTTTTTCACTCCACTCAGCTTAGTTTTCCAATCCTTCTCCAAGCGCGCATACTAAAGGTATTCTCTCTACACTCATTTCCCTTCCACAAGGACCAAGTTTCCGAGCCATACAACGCAGCGCTTCACATGAGGATTTCAAACAACCCTTCCTTAATTATATCCTCTAACATTTATTTCATTCACCAATGCATCAATTCCCTCAAATAAAGATATCAGTTCCCTCACATTTTAAGGATACCGGGACTAGCCACGGCATTAACTTAACGCAGTCACCCACAAGTGCACATAGGTAAATGCGAAATTCCTAAGAGGTAAAACCATTCAACCTTGATCACTTGAACTCGTTTTCGAAAATGTTTATGCAGTCCCTTGCCTCAGATCCTCACTGCTAAACACATTCTCTTCCAGATAAACCCCCAGAAATTATAACTCAGCCGCCTGCCCTGGTATATCACCTACTATTTTAACATTTCTCCATCATTGGGCATTCATGCACCATCATCACCACTTCTGGAACATCTTTTCACTTTCCTGCCCACCACCTGCTCGTCATCAGCTCTGCATTGAGATCACCAGATCCTCCATCCGTCCATCTTTTCTGCAGCCTCCGAATTTTCGCCTCTAAATTACTATCCTCTCCCACCATACTTAACTAATCTAAACATTTGTTATCCTATTTAAAATATTTATTCTTTTTTATACATCCACTCAAACAATCCCGAAAAACTTTTTTCCTCCCCATCTCCCTCAAATCCCTCATGCATTCGAACTTTCTGTGGAGGACTCGATTAAAACACTCCCCGTGGCTCCTCCTACACTCTGGATCGAACTTTTTCGGAAAGTGTCAGGAGAAGGAGCGAGAGGAGATACAAGTGGTCGAGGTAAAACACAAAAAAAGCCCACCTAAAAATAAAGAGAACTCTCCCAGTCAGGGTTTCACGAAAAAAGGGATGGGAACGAAACAGGAGCGGGCACGTACAATAAGCGGGCACTTGACAGCGAAAAAAACTTGGCTTTTGGTGGGGAGGGTTTGTGGGGTGGGGAGGTGAGGGGGGATGGGGAAGGGGAGAGAACAAGCGCGGAAGTTTTTTCGTTCGGAGGAGTGGTTTTCGACGGGCGCTGCCCTGCCGGGTCTGAAGTGGGTTCGAAGCGAAGGGGTGGTACGAAAAAGGGTGGTCGCTTTTGTCTGTTGGTACCATTCCAGGGTGCATTTACGGAGAAGGGGAGGGAGATGTAGGGAAAATCGCGGCGAATAAGGCTGCCCGATATCGAAACTTGAAGAATCTGAGATACCGATATTTTTCCCTACTTCACTCGATAGAAATTATATTATAATAACTTCAACAGAAAAGTTGACTATATGGAGTGTAGAGCTGCAGGGTGAATAAACCTGGACTATGAGAAAAGAGAACGAGAATATGCAGGATTGGTTCTTTCCCGGCGTATGCTGTGAGTGAAGTCTTCTACTAGGCCAGGTATTTAGTTGCCGACGTTTCGATGACTGCCTCCACCATCGTCTTCACGGCCCTTTGGACTTTTGGACAATTTCTGCCGCCTTATTGTCCTCCGACTTGGGTCAAGTGTCTTCTGATTGGCGGGCGCTAATGTTCCCCTTTCCGCCATAATTTTGTGGGGCGCGGGTTTCCACGACTCCGCAAACGAGACGATATCGGAGGCAGTCATCGAAACTCCAGCAACCAAATACTTGACCTGGTGGAAGACCCGAGAAGACTTCACTCACAGACGACAAGAGGCTGCAGGCGTTTGAGATGTGGGTGTGGAGGAGAACGGAGGAAGGAAATGAAGGCACACGTGGACGTCCAAGGTATGGTGGGTGAGGAGAGGAGATTGAGAGGAGACAGTAGATAGTTGGATGAGGCGACGAGCGGCGAAAGGATGCACAAGACCCCGAAAAAGGGCAGGATGTTGGGTAAGCGGGGAAGGAAAAGAAAAAGAATAGGCTTCATGGACGGTATGAATAGAGTTAGGACGTACGTCGTAGGCCGAGCTGAAGGAAAAAATCGCGTAAGGGGATGAGGGCACGCGCCGTCAATGTCTAAAATATTTTTTAATCTCTTCCATCAATATCTACCTTGACCCGTATGCCATAATGATATTTTCAACCACGGCGAGAATGGAGGAAATGGAAAGAAAATGACTGGCAAAGAGATAATATTTAACCTGGCAAATTGGTCGGGATCGACGATTTCTACCATTCCAACGGCACGTTCGCTTAAGGGAGAATTGCCATCCCCATAACCTTTCGTCAGCAAATTCAAAGTCTGAAGAAGGAGAGCCAGCCTACGAGAAGCTGCGGCGGTAGCAGACATGTATCACATGGGAGGTAACATTTCGCGTTCCACCCGACCAGGAGCGCGCCATCTGCCACTCGATGTCACACCTCGTAAATCAACGAAACCTGATCGTACAATAGCAGATACCGTCGATGGGTTTTAATCCTCTTCCGCCATATCCCAGCAACTACTTAAAGCGCTTTGCCGGCGGCGGGGACGGCCAAAAACCACCAAACTGCACAATATGACTCACTAAATACTCTGTCGCCATCTTAGCACGGTAACTACGGAATAGGAGGAATTTCAGACGAGAGGTGCGAGCGAGCTTTCCAACGTAGGATCGAAGTTAATAATTACAGATTGGAGGAAAAGGAAGCAGTTTGAAACGTCAACGGCAAAACTATCTTGTTTATGTCCTACACCAATGTGACGAGCTAATGCGCACGAAATAAATTGGCCCTTCCCATATTATCCTTTTACCCTAAATGTCACAGAATATACGCAAGTTAGCAAAGGCAATATTAAAATAAAAAACTATTTTTTCTCCAATTAACTGTGAATACAGTCTCAAGAAATCAACTGTTTCTAAAAATCAGTAGGGGTAGTTTTCCCACTAAGGTATGTAAAGTTAAAGATAAACTTGCCTCAGGAAAAAGATTAAATGCTTTGCACAATTCCACTGGAGAAATTTGATTTATTGAGTCTGCCTCTCCCTCTTCTACAACCACAGGAAACAAAATATATACTGAATTATATATACCCTATATACAGATTTTCTTTCTTGGTATAATTCAAACTTCTCTTCATCCCATTCAATAAGTCCATTCTCCATTTCTTCCTTCCCCGATATCACGGGACCATTTATCCACCGATAAAAGGGTTTATGAGTTTCTAGAAACTGATTCTAAAAATACATCTTTCTCATTCAATTTCGAGTTTAGACCACTTTAGACCGCTGGAAACAATTAGTTTGATTATAAGTGTTTCCATTCACCTCCCAGAAAGTCTAAATTATTATTATCAATGCTATTAGTACACGTAATTACAATAAGGCAGTCATAACACAAAATAAGAAGGTGTGGCCATCGTGGGACGCTGACAGAAGTGGAACACTTTGCATGAATATGACTGGCAATGGGGAGTACACAGTATTATTTACAAATACACAAATTATTAAATTAACAATTCTGAAATTATGCTAATTATATTTATGCATTAATGATAATTACATTAAATACACATAGACTTAAAAAACTCAAATAAAAACACAATACTATCACTAGAGAGAATTGTAAATTAATTCGAAGCGCTAGTATATACGTAAGCATGCAGCGATTCAACAATCAGGTTTGGGACTTCCGGGAGTCGGGTGTAGCGTGAAACTGTGCTTTTGCGAGAATACCCCCCTCCATAAAATGTGTTCCACTTCAAAAACCCACTCATTAATCATTGCAATAAAATCTAAAATCTGTGTCAAAAATTAGCAATGTAGGTATTAAATTTAATAAAATTAAAACATTAAAAAATGAAAAATGTGTAACCCCGGGAAAATATTTGCTGATCTGTGATATAATAGAACGTGCTTCGGTATTTTCCTTGCGAGCCAGTTCACCCTTCCCACCTAGAGAGCCCACGGAATCTACGCTGCAGGCAGGTCAGGTCCTGACCACCCACCCATTTCATCACCGAGCGATTAACCCCGTCGCCCCCCCAGGAACTGATTCACCGAGGAGATACCAGCGGACGAGTGCCGCTAGGGGATCCTTTGGAGCAGAACGCGAGGGAGGTCATCACTCGAAGAAGTGGCGACTTCCACCAGGGAGATGAGATGAAGGGCGAGCAATAGATAGAGAGGCCGCCGTGGTGATGCATACCGATGCAGGGGAAGGAAGCACGATTACTGTCCAGACGATTAAAGAAATGAGCAGGATGCGTGCAGGATGCGAGGAGCTCATAGATTCAAACGATATTTTGTAGCTAGTATTGTGTAAGTTATCAAAGATATTACTAGAGGTGACCTAACTATTAAGATAGATTTAGGAGAAAGGGAATAAAATCTCCTGGATTATACATTATACGGACATATAGTCCATATCTCATGACATAATTTTATTCTTCATCTACAGCTGCAAATTGTCATTCAAGAGAGTAGCTGTTTCGCTGTTTCGGACACATTTCGAATAAACTGTGAGCCTTCTATTGGGATAGGTTATCGAAGGAAGCCATTTAAATCCGGCTGGAGAAGAACCATTTCAACCGAGACGAGTCAATGGAAAGAAAAAAAAGGCGGCAAAAGGCGGCAAATGCCAACAAATAGCAAGAAATCTGAGCCTTTACCCTCAGCAGTTTTGCTCACGGTGGTATTACTCATTGCAATAGCATCATATTCCTGATTACGAGGATCTTGTCGGACCCCGAATCGTCGGCTAACAATGGAATCTCTTACCCAGTTGTATAAATGAAAACCTTTAGCTTTGTGGTTCCACAATGATACTTTTATTAGCACGAACCGGGTTTCGACGTACTACAACGTCATCTTCAGGTGAATTATATCATCTATATATCGTACTATAACGATCTTCATATAATAATCTTCAGGTGAACTATATATCGTACTTTAACGTCATCTTACCCAGTTGTAAATCCGAAAAAACGTCATCCAGATAATACGCCGAGAAAGCGCCAGATCCTTTTTCAAGTCGTGAATATTGGGGACCCTGCACAGAAAACGCTAAATAAACCAAATTTCAAAGTAAAACAGTACGCTTTTTTAAATCTGCAACGAGTGAAGTGATAGTGGAACACAGCTGATGGTAGGACTCGGTTGGGAATAGCTAGAGCCTCGAGAGGCTGTACGGAAGGCTTATATTACTTGTAAATTCATATCAGCTAAGTTTCAGTAATACGCGGAGGATATTATGCAAATTTCCGCACATAATATATGTTTAATTGAAATAAGCGACAAAATAAGAGATAAACTGTCTAACTAACGGATAAAAGAATTCCTAAAAATTCCTTTATCCGTCCTTTTCTCGACAAATTAACATAAATTTCTCGTAATCCGTCCCTTTTCGGCATTCTCAATCTTTTGCTTCAACACAAAAATTGTTTTTCAACCGCGATCAGCGAGAAAACACGTTGGCCAACCAAAACAACCGCCAGTAAATGAGAACTAGCCGGATTACTGAGTAGGGCATCATTAAGTCTCCCTATAAAAAAAACAAAAGCTTTAAATTGGCAGTAACGGGAGATAACGACGAAGAGAAAGGGGGAGAGTAGAATAAAAGAAGGAGAAAAACAAGAATACAATGCGCAAGTAGAATACAATGTGCAAGAGTGAGGGATTCTTAAAAGATGTGCGAGCAATTTCTCGTATTTCGAAATAAAGACACACGTTCTGCATTACCCACGAAAGGAAAGAAAACATGAGAGGAGTGTCCTCTGGGACTCAAAGAGCAGTTAAGAGATCTAAAACAAACACGGCAGGTAAATGATCTGAAGACAAAGGAAGGCAGACTTTGTTAGACTAGTAGGCAGTCATTCAACGGAGAAATTGAGATAGCTGCATAGGAAGTCTTAGGTCACTCAGCGTTACTATTCTCATTGCTTTTTTGTTCCCGCTCAGAAAGAGTGGGGACCACTTTTATTCCTCTTAAACATGTCCAAGGATGACTCCCAATTAGCTGGGATAGCATGAACAGATAGCATTTTGCACCTACCTATCTGCTAATTAAATGCTTTCATGACTAGTTGAATCTCATCCCATTTGTAAGTTCACTTTGGAGAAAGTAAGTAATCTGATATCTCAGAGTTAGAAGGCAAAGGTACACCTCAAAGAAGATGAGGAATTAGAGCGCGCAGAGATACTTATTTGAATGAACGAAACGAACGAATGCATTCATTTGAACGTAATGGGCAAGGCACTTGAGAGGGATGCGTTTGAGAAAGGCGTATTTACTAAGAGGAGTGGACTTAATATAAGAGTACTTAAAGGAGTCATTTAAACAAGGGCCCTTTATGGTAAAATTACTGAATAGCTTTCCGTGGAGCCTACCGTTGCACCAGAGGCCATTATAATGTATTTTGGATAAATTGATGGGAGGTAAAAAGCAATCCCTGCCGAGTACTGACACAAATTGACAAAGAAGGAATTTCAAATGCACAAATAATTTTTCCGTTAGAATTTTTAAGTCCATTAAAACCTGAAGTCGGTGGATCATAAAAACATTTTTCCATACGATTCCTCATTTGATACCAACAATTAATGATGACTCTGAAATAGCAACCATTGACTGCCCGAGGCAGAAATACTTCACAATAAGTCACATACGTTTATATAATTTAAAAACGCAACTTAAATGCAGCTAAAATAACAAGGTATTCCACATACATTTTTTCATCTAATGACCGCGACTCCGGCGCGTCGATATAAATCCTAACGATTTTTCTGTGAGCCGTATGAATTTCAAGATATATTTCAAATACACGTATATGGCATGCGATAAATAAACTAAGCTTCAAATATAAACTTTGGATATAAAAGATAAATGCGCTTCTTGATATATAAAACGAGCAATGAAGAAACACAGGCTTGTCAATCGGAGCAAATGGTTACGGTTTCGGGGGTCATCTTCAGAATACAACGGCAAATTTCATCGTTAATATGATGAAAAAAAGTATCTCCTCTAAGTGGAAACTCTGCGAAGAAAAGTGCAAACATAGGCGAAACAATATGCAATTATTTTAACCTTTTATAAATTCTCTAGATGAAATAAATGATAACAATCGTTTCGTGAAGTGGGACAGACAACGCCGACTAGCTTTCAGAGAATAGAAATGTCTATACGATAACCCACTAGACGAATGCGCTCGTCCTATTCAAATATAAACTGCAGCAGTCCTAGAATCATAACTGCATGATAATTAGTTAAAAGCGTCTCGTAGAGAATGGTACTCATAAATCTTCCGTTCCGCTCCTTCACGGACGTGAAATATGACTAGCTGTAAGTGGGGGCGAGCTTTCATCAAAACCACTTCATGCTGCCTCGGTGCAGCTCTTAAACGTACCAAGGAAAGTCGTTCAAAAGCTTCCGGAATGCAGGGAGGAAGGTACATACTGCCAATGCATAAAGCTTCGTGCCTTATTTTAATGATACTCGCCGGCATCCATTCCAACTGTATTAGTCCAAGCTATACGTTCATTTACACGCCCTGTAGACTGCTCTATTAGCATTAGAACTCACATTTCACCCTCATCTACTACGTTGCGTGGAAAAAATTATGCCTAGCGGGTCCGTATTTGATGAAATTAATTACCTAAAAGGTTTGATTACCTTCAAATCCTTGAGAATGTCACAGTGCCATGCCTATATAGGAGACCTATTGAAAACATGTTCGATAAAAGTTAATGACATGGGCTATAAATGTATACCTTTACTAATTCTGACGCGCCAGACGCTGTATATTTCTGATGTTCGGAATAATGCAGGAAGACGTCAAAAATAAATTCACATGCCGAAGGAAAAATAAAATTCTGAAAAAGTGAGACGTAAATTATTAATAGTAATGAGTTAAATTTTAGCAGAAGGGCTTCGAGTTAATTACTTGACAGAATGATAAGGGTTTACAGATATTAAACATGATAGAGAAAGTCTAGTTCCACGCATAGCATAGTATTTCTACTATCATAAATGATAATTGCAAACGCTACATAGATAGATTTTGGTACACTCGGTGCATTAGTATGAATGGTTATTTGAACTGCCTCTCCATTAATAATGAAAATAATGCAGAATTATTGAACCACACGAACATGGACTTTTATATCTTTGAAAATAAGGGAGAAGCTATTTTAAAATCATATGCAGAGGAGAAATGCAACCCTATTCATAGATAATCTACACTGCATTAGCCAGTAACCCTTAAGTTTCCTGCGTTGTTCCTATTTTCGTATCCATTTCGGATCAACTTCCACCGCCAGTTTAACTTTTGGCTTTTGTTTCGTTGGAGCTCATTCGTACTTTTCCTGCACTTGAAAAGTATTAACCTGGTTCGAAGGGCTAAAAAACGTGTTCCAGATGCTGCCTTTAAATGCGGAAGTTAATATCAAAAAGCACCTCTCGTCGATATCTGTACGCTGTGCATACATTCGAATGATGATAGAGCTCAGTGCCCGTTCATTTTTTTTCTCTGGTCTATTTCAGTTTAAGTGCATTCGTGAACGCTCTTTGTTGGGTGCAGATGGATAAACTCGCTCATTGCTGTAAAAGGCTGGTCGTTTTAAGGATGTTGTTGATGGGATCTGGGATAGAAATTCGCTTTTAGCCTAGTTCACCATGATAGCGTTGATAATTGCATTTGGTGTCATGAAGGTGGCAGAAAAAATGTTTAAAGACCGAGCTCATTCATTAGCGCGAACCGTAGTTGAGTTTCTTTTACGGGGAAATTTTCATAATACGATTTTGACAGCGTCACCAAATGCTCTTAGTGTTACGTGAAAGAAAGAAAAACAAAAACTTTTCAGATAATTCCCCTTGGCCACTTAGCAAACATTGATTTTTTAAACTGTAAACGTTTCCGTATTGCCAGAATGATTATTACATCGAACTGAAACGCGACCCTTTGGTAATATAATTAACACGTTATCATGCAATTTTTCGATGTGGATAATACTGGATGGATAAGCATGCCACATTTGTTTAATCTCTCCATTCGGGTGACCGCGCTGTTTAAGGAGATTACCGTTTGTATCATTCACATGCACCCTCATAAAGGTTATTGCTACGATGATATTTCGTAATTGCAAATTTCGTTACATTTTTAATTCCAAAATATTTCGACTGGGGACGCTGTACCGTTTATCTATGCTTATTTTATGCGTTCCATTTTACGTTTGAGTACACAGTGTATTTTAGGAAATATATCGCTTGAGCTATCTGAAATGCATTGATATCCTCATATTGATCCGTACATGGTAATAGAAATAAATTAGTATTATTCCACACAATTTATTGGGGACTCCACCGGTTTCAACGCGATAGCTTCATTATCAAGTGTACCCTTTACAGCATATTTTCCCAAAAAGTTCAGCTCAGATCAGATGAAGCTACTAGTCCAAGCAACGCTTTCATTATGTTAATGCTGACTATGCTGATTTCGAGTTAGCTAACAAATGGGGCACTCCATTTTCCCCAATAAGATTCCTGTACATTTGGTCGTTGCAAGTTTGATTTTCTGAAATAATTAGCGTCATAGTAGGCAGTAATGTCTATGTAGGATTGGTGCTGAATAACGATGCTCATTTTATTTTCAATTCTATTGAGTGCCCTGAGTGAAATTGACGGTTGGAGTGATCGCTTCTCCTCCAAGACTCGCGTAGAATTCATCGCATTCCACAAGAAAAGCAAAAGATGGTTTAGGAGTCGGCTGGAGGAGGCTGAGTATGTGGTTGGAAGAGGTTATGAAAGGTTGCTGAAAGCCGAAATGGAGGGGAATATGTTGTGCAAGCGGGAAAGACGAAAGAATAGAATACGCTTTATGGACGGGATGAAGAGAGGTAGGACGTACGCTGAGATGGAGACTGAAATTGTGTAGGTAGAGAGAGGTCTGTGAAATGTTGATAATACTATTCCATTTTAACCTACCTTAACCAACAGATTAACCTAACAATAATAATCCTGTCACAGCTGTTGCATTTAGCAGTTCTTGTCTTTTTTCTCCTTAGTATATTACTTAAAGCAAATGAGCTCATTAAAGTAAATTCTTCGTCTACGAAATTTCTCCTTTTACGAGCCAAAAAAAACTGATACTGTACACAATTATTGCCGAGTATTGCCACCGACAGGTCGCAAGCTGCGCAACTGCTTAATTAGCGGAGGCCCCATATTTACCGACGCTATGAACATGGGCTCATTTCACGGATGGCATGCCCGTGGGAGCATGCGAAACTACTCTCATCGCGCTTTAAGTTCCCGAGAAGATTTCTAAACTCTTTTGATGTAAAAGGGCATCCTTCGGAGGTTCTTCATATACTACTCTCGTTTAGCAAAAAATAACATTAACTTTCCCTAATAGCTTTTATGTATGTTCAGTATAATGAATAAATCTTCTCTTCGGCCACAAAACTGGCACCAAAGACTCTTTATCAAGATTCATCGATATTTTCCTAGGTTTTTCATTTAAAAGCTGCTTGGATCCGTCACACCATTGATAATGACAGTTTGTTGTTTAAATCGAGTAAGGCCTTGGTAAATGTTCTGGACTATACAAAACCGCTTTTGATAACTCTTATCGAATTCCCACAAAGTTACGCATGATATCCTAAAGCCATACAAGCGTTAATTTAACAGCGGGAATATTTAGTTTTCTTTCTCTTGAACTTCTTACATTCCATTCATTTCTTCAAACCCGACAACACTGAACTTGACGTAGCATAATTGTTTGCTAAGTATAATGGAAAATTATAAGCCCGGATGCTGTAATTTGTGAAAGCGCAACGGTTAATCGATTTGTTTAATGAGATAATTAAATAACACATTAGCGTCGTATCTATCGTGGACTTACCTTCGGTGATGAATGATAATGGTGTCAGATATTGATGAACAACTTCCAGCCGTTTGCTGCCTGATATATTACGACGGTCTATGGAATAGTTGACTCTGTTATTGAGCTTTCTGTCAAGGATGGTTTTAAGTAATGCTCTGAGGAATCTATGACGGTGATAAGATTTAAGGGATTACGTTAACCGCATGATAACATTTTTGGTAATAGGAATAATTTTATCAATTCGGTTAACTTTACTATTCCTTCTACCGAGGCATTACAACGCAGGAATAAAAAAATAGCATAAATGATAAATTCCAATGTTATTTTTAAAATGTATACTACAGCTTTCAAGAAACACTTGACTGTAAAGTTATCCTTTAATATTTGCGTTAATTTCCGTAAACTTTCTAGTATAACAACTGAAACTTCAATGCTTAAACAATCAATAGAATAATTACGTAACCTCTTCCTCTTTCAAAAAATCGAAAAACGGTAATATGTAATCTAATCGACCTACATGTAATCAGAAACAGCAGGGACGGTTACTCAGTAAAACGTCATGAATGTGCGCGAAATATGATATTAATTTCAAAATAAATGACTAAAACAATAAAAACTTTGGAGACTTCACGTGAATATGCAAAATTGCTAGATACGTTTTTCGCAATTGAACGATAAGTAAAAAAAACACCGAACCACACCGATGTGTTTCAGTGAATAGAATGTGAAAGCTTAAAACACAGTAAAATGGAATAACGACAGTAATGCTATGTAAATGGATAACGCATATTTTTCCAAAGGATTCGAATCACAACATTGGCAAAGTAGGAAGAAAGTATTTCACACGTTCCCGAGCTTTTGGATAACATAACGATGTACTCCGCGTAACAATTGTCCGTACGATTTCTAACATAGAGTTTGAATAGACAGGAAAAGACGGAAGGGCAGACACTATAAAAACCACACGAATGGATTGAAAAAGGAGCGACCAGTGTCGTAACACAGCTTCTTTCATTCCCCCGATGAGATAAAGATGAGATCATTTGTTACTTGCTTGTTTTGAATCTAAATATCATCGCTCACAAAAATGGCAATTAAAAATTCAAAACCACTCACAATGTGGGACCATAATTAGGTACAAAATGGACCTAATTCATTGAAATTTAACCAAAAAAGGTGGAAAGATCATTACCGCGAGGCTGGGTTGTAGCAGCGCTGAAAAGTTTAAGCTACAGTTATTCAGACTAAATGTTTCCTTTGAGTTACCGTAATGTTTGCTGACTAGAATTCATCAAAATCATCCACCACCACCAGGCTAAATTCTATAAAAGATTTTTCTACTAACGAAAAAAAATCCTTAAACCTGGCACATAGAAGTAGGTATTTCTATTTTAAATTAACTTCCCAGTCCGGTAGAAATTTCAAATAAAAAATGAACTTGACTTCTATTTTCATATACGCCACAGACAGGATCGTGTCGAAGGTGTTAGTCAGTTATTAGGTCAAAGATAAGTTCACTCTGTTATGCCAAATGAAATTTGACCTCTCCTAAAACTCAAAAGCCATGAATGTACGCTCACATTCATGAGCAGGGATGCTCAAGTGACAGTTAAAGGTGAACTTGGTGACACGTGGCTATGGAAAAATACCCCAACGAGAAGATATCCTTCATCAAGGGAGGAAGTATATCGTGTTTTCATTAATTAGCGAAGTTTAGGCGCCACTTGGAAATAGTAATACGACTCTTGGAAAACGTCACTTCCCAGAGAAGAGAGCGATAAAGTCAAAGAAATGAAAAAATAGTTGAGAAATCAAAGGAATGTTTCATAATAATTATTCAAAACATTTGATACAATTTTCTCCAAGTGAAACTTTCTAGAGCAAAAAAAAAGACATCAGCTCTGGTTTTCCAATGCCATTAAATTTTAATCCAGATTCGTTATGGATTGCCACAACATAATACATCCGTACCGTTTCCATAAGCATTCAAATTTAACGAGGGCTTTAGAGAGTCCATTTTCTCTGTTTTTTTAACTTCCCTCCAAAGGAAGGTATTATCATCGAAAATTAATTGGTCCAATGCTTCCGCTTCGAAATTAAATTTTGGGCACTAAATGCGAAAAATATGCACCCTTCGTTGGGATACGAAATTTACGCGGAATTAAAATGCTCGAGTCCGTCCGAACACAGGGAGCCGGTAGATAAATATTATATTTTATTATTTTTTTAAGTGCCTCCACTAATGACGCCACTCAATGCGTAAACGTATTTGTTTTCTGCGGGGCCCAAAAACCCAATTTCAGATTTGATAGAATTACAACAAACACTATCGCAAGCATCAAGATCAAATCATGGGAGCTTTAGGAGGTTAAACGGATACTTAAAAAATAAAAAAGGGAGTTCTCGAAAAAAAAAATACAAATGACAACGGATTTCCCGAAAGCCCTGGAAAGTTGGGGTGGAATAGGTTGGCTTAAGGGTGGGAGGAAATTGGAGCGTCCGGCCAATAAAATTTTGATGGGACGATATTGACGCACAGGTTTTCGCTGCAATGCACTCACACCGCCTCACCCCAATGGAACCACGGACAACTAAAGCCGGAAAAGTTTGATTGGTGAACATTTGGGCTATTTTGGCAGAGAGAGAGAGAGAAGGGGAATAGAAGCGCAATGGCATCCAAGCACAATGAGCATCGGGCTGTAATGAAGCAGTGCGTCAACACCACCATCCAGGGTTAAATATAAAAATACACCTGAGGTGTTTTTCCCCACAATATTCCTCCTTTTAGTCTCATGGCAAAAGTGACCTCACAATCAACGTAGAAGAGTATTGCGGAAAATGTTATTTGAACGTCCAGACTTTTAAATTCCTAATAAGTAACGAGATCGCAAAAAAGTTCATTTTGACTTCGATGGTTTAGGCTCAACTAGGTGGAAATTCACTTTCTAGTAAAAACAGAGTTATGAGTAGTCCCTCAAATGTTTATTCTCATAACGCAAATGGTTCCAACGCTTCTACGTAACCACATATCCGATGATGACGATGAAGCGATGTGACTAATCTGTACCGTAACAATAAAACTTTGTGGAAAGATAAATAATTCTCTGGTTCCTTGTGGAGTTCATTTTGGTCAGACAGTTCTTCAAATCGGGAATAAGGCTTTCTGGAATCTTACATGTCATGTGAAATCCACTTCATAGCCTTCCTATTAATAATAATTTTCGCTCCAGCGGAATACAATTTTTTACATAGGGAGTACAGGGCAACGGCCCGCCACGATGGAAACACCGGTTCCCGATCAGTCACCGAAGTTAAGCATCGTTGGGCTCGGCTCGAGTTTGGAGGGGTGATCCTCCGATTCGTCCGAGTGCTGTTGCCCCTATCTGCACGTGGCAGACAGTATGTGCGCAATGACCTTAGCCGTCGAAGCACGTTAAACAAAAATACTACTACTACATAGGGAGTACACTGGTGTGGGAATGGACGACGGGGAAGAAACTTGATAAGTTCTGAGTAGGCTGGGAGAGGGAACGGAGTAGATTTGGAGGAGGCAAAGTAGGCGAATGAAGCAAGTGGCGAGGGACCTTACGATGCTGAAGGTCATGATAGAGAGAAAGAAGTGGGGAAAGCAAACGAGGAGAAGAAAGAAAATGCTTTATGAAAGGGATGAAAAGAGTTATACGTACCCCGAGCTGAAGAATTACACCGCGTGAGAAGGGAGGTATTTGCGAGTTAGTGAGAGAGTTTTTACTTCTAATTAAACGTTTCTTAATCGGTAAACAACCCCTGTTGTATCGAAGCAACTCGAGCCTCTAGTGAAATCATTCTGTTTTTTTACCGGTTACGCTACATCCGCAGAGCCAACACATGTACAAAAGGTTACAAAGAGAACGAAATTAACTTCGCAGAAGAGGGGGAAATTGCGACGCCGATTAATGGTCAGAAAAACGCATGCTTAGGCATTTTGCATCTTTTTCTTCTCCGGAATCGATTACAAAATACCAGGTTTTAAGCGCTACAACAGTTTTCGGAGCGGATGAAGGAGCAAGGTCGTAAGGATTCTCCATCATTAAGAGACTCCTCCATAAAGACAAAATATCTGTAACAGAGGACCGGAAGGCGTTACCACTGTCATCTCGATCGATCAAGAGGTCCAGCATCACTCGTAAACTTTAATTTATACGGCAAGCAGGTAGCGTATAATTTGCACGCGGCTAGTTTCAAGGACACAAGGCCGGCCTGGAACCGCGCTTCCCTTTTACGCCTGACAAGGAGGAAATATGATGGGGAAGAGAAGCTTGTTTCGAATACCATGGAGAATGACGATTTTGAAATAGGCTAAACGAAGGATATACATCTAAAGCATCGATGCTCTAACATATAGCACCACCCATGAATAAGATAGATGAAGATCTTAAGTGATGGATGGACGCCTTGACCCCTGCTGGCAATTCTCCATCTAAATCACTACCCTTAGTGCCTCCGACCTAGTGGCAGAGGGTGGAATACAAAGTAATGGAATGGGAAAAAAGCATTAGAAAAGGACTATTTCTGATTATTTCCGCTTTTAAAATTTTTCCGATTAAAACACAGTATTCTTTATCCAGATTCAACTGTTTCTTCAACTTCTCATTTATTTCATATTATATTTATTCACATAAATACTAATGTGTAAAAAATATGACGCTCATTAGAAAAACATGAAGGCAAGTCTGGTCTTCAATGATGCATCATTCCACCGGCATCATGTCGTAAATATAGGTAAAGGAAAAGAAAATCAAGAGTCTTTTTAACCCCGTGTCATGTTCAGTGAATATGGTCTCTTTAAATAGAAATATATCTCATCTTCCCAATGATAAAAAAATGTCAGCTACTTACCGCATTACTGTTCCAAACATTAGCGAAAATATATTAGCCGTTTTCCATTAGATATGACACGGCTGTACGCTCCGGAGATATTTTTTTTAAATAATACGGAAGTTGTGACACAGATCGCGTTAGAAATTTAAGGGAGGGTAGTTCATATATGTTCTCAATTTCTTTCAAGAATAAATGCATTACTCACCGTCTTACTATTTATAAAATAGCAAAAAACATTCGGTTGTAATGGCATTTTCAGCGTACAGCGTGAACAAATAGGCAATTTAAAGCTTCAAACATGGATGTTTAGCTAATAAATGAGAAGTTGAGTAAAATAAAACGGTGTTTTTGCGTAATTCTTATTACCATATTTACTCCATGTATTTTACAACATCATCAACATCTGAGCAATCTACCGGTTAGAGGTAGGTTACGATGAAGGTCAGAGAATATCCAACAGACTCTTACACATGCCGTGCCCTATCTACCTCTAGTATTTCTTTCTTCATCTCAGCATAAGTCCTACCTTTCTTCATCCCGTCCATAAAACCTAATCTCTTTCTCCCCTACCTCGCTTACCCAACATCCTTCCCTATATCACAGTCTTCAGCAAACAATCGCCCCTCATTACCCCTTCCAGGCACCTATCCTGCCTTACCCTAATCTCATTCTTAAGTTTCCTCTCCTCGCCCACCATGTCAAGCACTTCCTCATTTGTCTTCCTTTCGGTCCAACCATCCGTCAGGTCTCCATCCTCCTCCACACCCACATCTCGAAAGCCTTAAGGTGGCTGGAGCGGTAATCGTGAATCGTTGAAGGTACATTCTAATAATTTTTCAAGTAAGTCAAAAAAAAATATTCTTGGACCACATTTCACTCAAGTACAAGTTTATACGTTGGAAATAACCATAAATGCAGTAGTGAATATGTTGCAAGTGTTACATTTAAAAAATTTGCTTCAATTAAAGTATTGTTTTGACTTGGATTTTCGGCGCGAAATTCGAAATGTACGAGAAAATCATATCTAAATACGCTATTTTTACTCGGAATGATACCTTGATATTTCTTAGTAGCAATTATAATAATATGAAACTTCTTATTTCGCATTTAAGAGATAATCTGTATATACGTAATCGATTTTTTTCACAATATATGCCGTGTGCCATAAGAGTACTTGTTAAAATATCATTGAATTGCCAGGAAACCAAATCGGTAGCATACAGTTTTTTTCACTTTTATCGATAGATATTACAAATAAGGACACGTATGCAAAGTTTCACTCAAATCTGTATTTTAACAAAAATCGCTCCAGCCACCTTAAGCCTATTTTCGTCTTCCTTTCTCAAGGTCCACGTTTCTGCCCCATACAACGCCACACTCCATAACAAGCTCTTCACCAGCCTCTTTATTGCATCCTTACTCAATGTTCCCGTCATCAGCTCCCTTCTATTATTGAACGCTTCCTTCGCTAGCGCTATTCTCCTCCTAATGTCTTTGCTATTACGTCCTGTTCCTTATAGCGTACTACCCAAGTAATTAAATTGTTCGACTTGCTACTCTTACCACCAGCCTCGTTTTCTTTGTCCTAGAGCCAAAATTTAAAAATAAAATTCGAATGTGGACTCTTTTATGACCAGGGAAAAATATAGATCAAAGTACGTTATATAGGGACAGGGAAATAAAATATCGAAAATACACGAGACACGTCACACCAAGGAGGATATCAGTCTGCGTGACACGACGGCGCTCACCTCGAGACTGAAAACCTGAAAAATCCCTCTCATTACAAGAGACGCATATTCGAATGGGCAAACTTCAAGCAAGGGAAAATGACCTCGGCTTCATTGAGAGAGAGAGAGAATGGGAGCGGCAGAGGCCCCCACATGCCTCGCGCGGACAGGTATAAACTTACGGTGGCTGTGCTAATGTGTGTGGAGGGGAAACGAATGACGTCAGGGGCAATGTATGTGGAGGGAGGCAGGAGGAGGTTGGTTGGCGTTCTCTGTGACTGGATGAAGGTGAACGAACTTGGGTGAAGGGAGAGGGTTAAGAACCCACTATCCCTCCCCACCGTCGGAGCCGCAGGGCAGAGACCCCGCCTTGTTGCGATTCATCGGTGCCCGGTGTCACGGATGCCGAGCGCGGAGTCAGTCTGGGGCAGTGGTGCCCGGCCTTCCGACGCGGCAGACCGTGCAAAAGAAAGAGCAATCCTAAGACGTCAATAGCGGGAATGAAGACACGGTAGGAGCGTTTCCTTCGTGAAAAAATATATTATTTACTACCATTATCGTAAAGGACGGTCCATTTGAGATTATCCGCGTCCGGATTTATAAAAATAAAAATTTTTCTTCTCCTTTGCCTGAGACCTCCTCAAGTCTAATGAATGTTGCCTTTATTGCGAAACAAAATGTATATATTCTCACGGAGGTGAGAGGGGAGGGGGTAAGAATGGATGTAGAACCAGTAGAACCCTCTGGATGTCATTCTTGAAAGCACTGGTGACTACGACTCACTAATATTTAGTCCATGGTCTCCATGGAGTTGTCGCGGGTTTTCTTTTATTTTCAAGGCCTCCCTAAAGTGTCTCGTCTTGAATTGTTTATCTCTAGCGAAGGTTTTAGGCTTTTTATATCAATATCGTATCTTTGGGAAGCATTTTCAGCAGCCGCTGATTTTTCTTGGTGGCCCAGTCGAATTACGGCACTGTGCTTCTCGATCCTCGTCCTAATGGTTCTTCCTGTTTCCCCTATGTACGCTTTAGGACATGCTCTGCATGATAGATGGTTTACTCCCTCCGTTTATACATTCCGCATTAGGTCCCTTATTTTCTTGTTTTTAATATTGTTTTTATATTGTACCTTTGTAATATCCTGGATATCTTGTCGGTAGCTCCTTTAATATTACACACTACCATTGCCATTTAAAGTGTTCTCCTGGTTAGGGTAGACTTCGATGGCATAATTCCACTCTTGTTTTTCTCCTGAAGAACATCCTCTCACATTATCTCTCTAACTCAATAACCCTTCTATTTCTCAAATATGGCTTTCGCATCTACAATGTGAATTATAAAATTACAATTAATAACAATTTTTCGTTTTGGTGGATGAATCTCTCCCTCTCCTTTGATTACCTGAAAAACGCCTCATTCCATACACGATTTATCTAACTCAGGATGATTCCTACTTCTCTTCATACCACCAAAACATGCGAATCCTTTTTTTCCTTTTCTCTGATCTCCTAGTATTCATCTTTAGATAAAGATTCCTCCACCCATCCAATATTAAGACACATCCACTAATTCAGACTCCTCCTAATCTCCATCAGCAGCTAACTTTCCTTATCTACCATACCCTAAACTTCTTTCTTAGTACATACTTATTTTCACCCATTGAACTTTCCCCATTGTATCAAGGCCAACAATTGTGGGTGTAATAAATTATTTTAAAAAAGCAGCCTCTAGGTCGATAATGACATCATAAAAACATGATATATGAGGGACGAGCTGAACGTAGGAAAAACAGTCCTCTAATGGAAAAAGTTACGAACTACTGAACATACGGTGCAATGAAATTATAGCCTAAGTAGCAAGACCAATTATAGCACAGTAAAAGAAGTACAGGTCTTCCATTCGCAATCAATTTGTCTAGCAGTCACATTTTACAAAACGAAGCACTGACTCGAGTAATATTCATAACTAAACTGTTATTGACCGAACAAGATGTCGACAGGTAAACAGTCCTTTCCAATTTTGAAAATTAATTATGCCCGTCATAACTGTAAGAGGTAAATGAAAAATTAAGCTTGGGATAGTTGGTAATAATAGTCACTGTTTCATTTATAGTAATAAGTTTTATCTTTTTATTCCTGGAGGCCTGGCGGAGGTTTTCTCCACCATAGATAGAATTACGGGTCATTGCCACCCCCGCAGCTAAGCAAGTCTTGCATTCGAGTTGAAATTTCGATTCCTGTCCTGAAGAAACATTGAGCCTAAAGCATTCTGCTATTATAAAAATGTTTGTTATATTAGCTGCTATTTTTATTGTAACATGGAATCAAATGTCCTGAACTGAACTCCGTAAAATTAAGACAAACCATTAGTCCCAAACACCACCATGCTTTATTTACGACTTATTCTAACTTTCCATGCTTTATTTACATAACACTGATCGTCCTTTAGGTTTAAATGTATGCGCGCTACTGCTTGACGCAGCCGACACATAACTACTCTCTCTTCGAACTGAAAATTGTAGATTGATGTTAAATAAATAAATTGATCGCACACATATGTAAATCACGAGATAGAACATTTCCACCGTTTAACGAATGAGGATACGTCAATAGTCGTCAACGGTCTGAGCTTCAAATGAAATCCACCACGCCGTGTTTTAGAAAAAAATTCATAGGATCATTAAAAAAAAAATCATTGTCAGGAACACCCCTTGTCGACCTGAAATGGATCGACCTAACCCCACCTCTTCCCCACGTATTCGGGCCACAACGGCTGCTAATGCCACAACCACGAGCTCAACCACCGATTCCGTCCACCCGCAAAACCTCCCTTGTTCGCTCCTCCTTCCCCAATCCGCCCACACTGGGAATCGTGTCACGTGGGTCATGTCCTTGTCGAGCAACATGCAGAGGGCGCGGAGGGGGGAGGGGTGAGGCAGAGAAAGGGTAGGCAGAGGAAGGGTGTTCCACAAGGCTGCGGGTGATCACTTCTAGCAGTGATAAAGATCACCTCTAATAATAATACCTCCTCCTTCCCCTCATTCCTTTGGGTATTCTATCAGCTGTCTGGTACGTTTTTGGACGTTTTTAATCCAAAATTTCAATTTCTGCGACACTTTATCTCTTTCCCTAAATCAATGACTCCCCATCAGGTCATCCTCAAATTTCTTAAATCCTCTCGTTATCCTTTAGTCGCCCAAAATTCCGACGCTCTTCCATGCTTCCCCAGCGTTATCCAATATATCACCCTTTCCTTTACCTACCCCTCACCTATCAACACGTCCTCCATTCACCTTTTCTGCCTTGCCCGAAACTCTGCCACCACTTCATTTCCACTCCCAATATACCCAATACCTTCTCGTTCGAATTTCTCGCCACATCCTCTCTCCGCAATGACCAAGTTTTCGATCCACACAACGCCACGCTCCATATTAGAGTTTTCACCAATCTTTCTTTTTAGCCTCCCTTCAGAAACTCCCCTCATCGATTCCCTCCTCTTTGAAAAGGCTTCCTTGGCATGCGTCCAAAATTCCAATCACTGGAATTGCTCTCTGATTACCCTCGTCAATATTCCACAATAGATACGTCCTACATCCATTTTGCTGCCTTTTCCGTAACTCAGCCATTAAAACCCCTCTCCACCCCTAACCAGCACTTCTTCGTTAGTCTCCCACGCTATACCCACCAGGCTAATTTGAGAGAAATCCTAATCTCGATTCCAGAAAGAGACGAAAAGTTTGCTTCGAGCGTAAATGGCAGCATTCTTGTCAATTCCCGCACCTCGAAACCACTGGCAACGCATTAAATGTTATTATGAAGATTCTTATAATCGAACCACATGATAATTGTAGATAATGACTGTAATTGTCTATGTTGACGATTTTATAGACTATGCTTGATAAAGGCGATGTGAGAAATATTGCTTGAAGAGCGAATGATTGTACATACATATAGATATCTCTCCCCAACCTCGATGTCTTATTGAGAGGCGATTTTGAAAGAACGACGATTGAGTATCCACAGTTTTCCGATGCCAGGGAGCTGAAGTAAGGAGTGTGTGATGCTCGTAGTATTGGAGGCACAAGTTTCCGAAGAGGTGAGCTGGGATTCCTAAGATCGGACGGGAGCGAGCTTAACTCCTCTAACCCACTTGTCAATCGCCATTCACCTCAGCGCTCACCTCGCAAGAACATGTTACGCTGGCTGTAATGAGAGGTCCCCGTGCAACGAAGGCAGGTGGGGACGACGATAGGGGAAGTGAATTAGGGGGCGGAAGAGTTCTCGGTGTTGTGGTGAGGGGGGAGGGGAGTGAGACGGAAGGGGAAAAATTGCTGGGAAGGAAATGACGGAGGACAAGGTAGAGTGAATAGAATAGTACCAGCAGCGTTGCCATTTTGGCGCCTGTGGTGCTACGCATCAAGCGCCGAAGTTTGTAATCCGCTTCGAGGCTTCAAGTCAAATTTGTATCTCCACGGTGCTGCTGCTCCAGCACATTTAATTCTCGAATTAAAAAATTGGATAGGCAAATCAAAATTCAACGAGCTGCAAAAACACATCCGTGCAAATAAAGAGACAAGATTCAAGTTTTAAAAAAACTGCAAAATTTATTCATATTTAAAACATGGGAAAACTTGGCGAAAACCGTGGGGTAATAGCGTGTGCGCGTTCCATCGCTGCGGCCGCTAAGTAGTTTGCAAGTGCGTCAAAAGGTAAAAGCAATATAAGATAATTTAAATACACACCGTGATTTCAACCACTTTGAGCACAAAGTTTGCCTTGGTTTTGAGCGCTCCTTAACAGTACGAATCCCAAAGTCAGTTGAGACATCATTAAAAGGTAAAGTTCACGTGCAGTAAATTGAATTTTTTTTCTTCAGTAACACGAATGCATTTACGTGGCACTCGTTTCCGTGAGAAACAGCCAAGCGCTCGCCGCCCTTCATTCTCCGTTGCAGCAGTGATATACACTCACTCATTGATAATGCGGCGAGAAAATTACATTAAGTGCCTCACTAAAAAGAGTTTTATTTTATTTTGAGAAAAATAAATTTTAAGAGAGAGAATAAATTTTAAGAAAAAAAAATTAAAAGAGAAATAAATTTAAAAAAAATTATTCCCTATAATACAGATAAATCAGATTTCAACACATTTTTTGCATAATCCCAGTTTTGTCCGAGTAGTTTTTCTCTGTGACGTGAAATGTAAATGATGGTATAGTATGAATTAACTTCTTCCGTTAAAATCCTATAAATATAATAAAATAATTCATTTTACCTAATCCTTGCACCGGAAAAATGCGACCACACAATTTGAATAATTTTCGTCGATGAAGCCTATGCGTCGACCACGAATTTGATGATAAAATAAAGCGGCAATAAATTACGCTCATAATAAATCCAATTGTACAGTGAGAGGGAGATTGATTAAACGATTATTCATTAACTGTATCTTGTGTTAAAATCCTTTTTAACTAGCTTTGATACAAACAATCAAAGGTAAAAGTTGACACGAAATACGGCCTAAGATAACCACTAAGATAACTGATATCCACAATCCATGGGAATCTTTAATATAACGAGTTCATTCGCTGTCATAACATGATAGCATAAAAAATGTGAGACTGAGAATTGTCTGATCGAATGCATGACGCGGAGTAACCACGTCAGATAATTCAGGGCTGTTAGTGCTCAAACAACTAATGCTCTGACTGGCAGCTGGGATATCCGGATTCGATTCTCGGCCAAGTCAAATAATTTTTTCACGGTGAATTTCATTCTTTTGGTGTAGGTATAACTTTGCACTCGAGCACATGAGTATGTATCATATTATTTGTGCATTTTGCGAGACTTTAAACGAGTTTGTTCGAGCATAAAGACAGGAAAACAACGAAACTTCATGCGTACAGATTTTTTTAATGCCTGAAAATGAAGTGTTCCTCAAATGTCACACATTTTCATCCAAATGGGTACTTCAGCATTGGGGGTGGTGCTTTGATTGAGCAAACATGGCTACGTGCGCAACGCCACCGGTGACTTCAATTTCTTGAGAGCCCAGCGGAAACGCCGCAAGTTTTTTAACGGCCCATCAAACTCTACTTGGTTTTCTTCCTTCTATGTTCACGACCTGTGCTAAGACCCCAAGTTTCCCTCGAAGAAAGGGCAAGTACATAGAAAGGGCACTTCTCGGGCAACGAAGCCCCGCGTCTGAATCACCAAAAATCATCTCTACCCTCGGGGCAATGTTTGTTCGATCGCCGATTGCGCGCAAGCAACTGTTCAAAGCCGAAGGGAACCAACGGCCACTTTTCCGTGCAGCCATGGCGCACTTCGTGATGAATGACCAAAGACAAATAAAGGAGGAAGAGCGCAACATTATCATTCCGAAGAGGAGAAACCCCCCCCCCCCCTTCCACTGCTACTGGCCCAAGAAGGGAGGGACGCTAAGAAAGGGATAAGGGAAGAATGGAGGAAGTTAGACAGAAAGGTGAGTGTCCGTATGCAGAGTTGCCAAATATTTTCTTTGATTATTCACTGAAATCAGTGCTGTCTTATCCATTACACACTTTACCTACGATCAAAAACATAATTAAGGGCTACGAATAAAATATTTTTTAAAAAGAAGTTACGGGAATTCAGATAAAACCTTAAATTGATGAACCAAAACCCGTGCAATTTTCCACAATATAAATTTACTTTCTACCTGGGTTTCAATGTTGATATATTATCATCAGGTGATGTATCAACGCTGAAACATCGATATTAGGCCTAACAATGAAGTATCACCATTGAAGCCCGGTATGAATGGAAATTTATACTGTGGAAAATTGCATGGTCTATTATTTCATCGTGTATAAATTCCACTTTATGCCGCGAGAATATTCGGATTACAAGGAAGTATTAAATGTTTCCTCAGTCATTTTATTATATGTGCGCGCTTTTGCACGCAAAATATTTAGTAATTTTACCCACCTATAAAATACTAAATAATTCACTTTCTATGGAAAATAAAGATAATCATGATAATTTTGTAAAAAACATATTAGATCTTAGATGATATTTCATGCATTTTAATATTGAAAAAGATCGTTCTCCCTCAGAATTTAATTATAAGATTAACAAGTACATTCTAAAAGCAATATGGAAGGAATATAAAAGTTTGATACTGAATTATGTTAAAAATTAAAAAAACTGATGACACGCATTGTTTATTGTGCTCGTGTACCTCAATTATAATATACCTAATATTTACATTTTTAAGATTAAAACGAGTTTCAACAGTTAGAAGGTACTTTGAAACGTTAAACTAATCGTTCCATTTTAAAAATTGAAAAAAAACAATAGCCTACGAACAGCTTTAGATGGGTCTGGCTGAAATAGTCGACAGAAATACAATATTACATTCGGATGACATTGAAATAAATCCTTGAATTCCGCCGAAGGAGAGAAAAAGGTAAAAATCGTTGTAAAAACTAGGACAATGTAATAGAAGAAAGGGTAGATATTAAGAATACTTGGAAGTCGTGAAAACAGGGATGACACCAAGACCCCTCGTGCTAAAGTGACATTATACTTCTTCGAAAATCCCCTTTTATTAATCGAGATAAATATAAAATATATTTGGATGATCTTTAAAACTAATCCAAGAAATCCTCCGAGAGAAGGAAGAGAGCAAAAACCCAAATAAATTGGGATGTTTCTCTGCATGCCACCGCAAGGGTCCATGGCAGGGGGTGACTCCACACTACGTATGCACTAACCATCTAACACACTATCTTTGTTCAGTCAGCTCTCGAGAATATTAGGTTTCTAGGAATTTTTCTAATCCTGGTAGCCGAGGACGATGCAAACGTCTTCCTCGGCGGTCCACCGCGAAGGCAGCACCGTTTTCCCGATCGGGCTCCGAAGTCCACCAGAATTACCTCCCCCTCACTGCATCCACTGATCCTTGCATTCAAAATCCTCTTGCATGTTGCCGTATTTTCATTTGAATTACCGAAATATATGCACTCCCCTTAAGACTATATTCCACACAAAGAAAAATAGAAATAAAATCTGATCTTTCCCGTCAAAGTTTACCATCTTCCGATGAATCACATGCTTCCCACCAAGCGACAGCAAATTTCATCAGATTTCGGTGGGAAAAGTTAAGACGAATTGGCAACAGTGTAGGTATTCATGTAACTAGAAGGAACGGGAAGGGAAGGAAAGGAATAGGATGACAAGAAGGGAGGAAACGATGGGTCGTTAGGCATTGATGGTTGGAGGGCATTACGTGGTTCAGCCGCCTAAACGATCTTACCTACCTACGGTAAAGTCGGCTTTCGCCAGAAGGCGAGGCCTCCCGCGTTCGATGACACGGCCGCTGACGTGTCTCAAGACGGAGTTACGACACGAGGAGGCGTGCGGTTGGGGTCCGTTCATCGTCGGCGCGATTTTGGCGCGAAGAGAATGAGTCCTTCTAGCCATCGCCACCCGCCGGTGGGCATTTCAAAGTAGCCTCATGCCCACGGATGGATGTGATAATATTATATCGACGACGCGCGTTTGGGACATTCCTAAAATGGTATCCCAACAGCGAGGCAGGATTCGGCCACTGAATGAAGGGCATAAACAAGTATAATTAACGCGCCGTCAGAAAGATAAAAATGTAATTTCTGAAGAGGAGGGAATTCGGGGAGCCAAAAGGTAGTCAGATATAAATATCGTTAAATCCACCGATGATGCGACCTTATAAGGCCATCAAAAATTTTTAGATGAACATCATAGTTTGTTCTTCGGCACTGATTTATAAATTCAGTTCATTTGCTGCTAAGGGATTGGATCAGAAGAAAAAGGAAAAAATATTAATTTTGGTAAATATATGGTTTTTGTGGTCAGGAATAGCATAGAACATGTAAGAGACTATCAGTTCCTGCAACGAAGTGAACATAGCTAGCTGCTGCCCAAAAACCAATCAAGGGAACCAAAGTAATGAATGCAGGGAGGGTAAAAAGATGGGTACTATGAGGCAATACAAAGGGGGACAAATTAGCTTTTTGAGATCAGTGGAAATCTGACTCGGAAATGGGGTGTTGGGGTAAGTCGAAGAAAGGACAAACCAATTCCGACAGCTTATACATTAGATTACTCATTTATTTACTTCCATGATATGTAATTCTAGCGACAGTTCTCTGCATCTCTAAAATCTCAGCATCCTGGACTAATTAAAAATTGTAATTACAGCTGTAATTAAAAATAAAACAGCAATTCTGCAATGAATTATTAAACAGGATCAGTTTCGTAACTGCGTTGCTTCTTCACGTAGTTCGAGATGAATCGCAAATGAAGATCTGAAGATGTATTTAAGAAATCGGTGGTAATCAATTAACTGGATTGGAGTGGAATTGAAAAGACTTATTTTTAAAATAAAACAATTCCTTGACGTAGAGCCAGAAAGTTTCTAATACCCTTGACGTTTTCCCAAACTCCATTACGCAGATATGTCACCAAGGAATTCTGCTAGTAGTGACTGCGAACGATCATGAAGGTTATTTTGTAACGTTTGTACCGATTGTTTCAAGAGTAAAATTAAAAGTTTACGTCACAGTTAAGCGGAAAGTCTGAATCCTGCTATTTTAAAACTTTATTACGCTAAATTTCCCATATTTTCCAACCGCATATCGAAAATACAATCCGTTGGCAACAGAATCTATTTTCCGTTTCGGTTGATCGGTTAGTTATTTGAGGAGACGACTGAGATCATTTATGCTAATTAGTATAGGTGGGTATGCTGGTGAGGGTGGGATTATGAGGAGGTTTCGAATCAAGTATGGAATGAGCCCCGGCGTCGGCATTAGCCTGCTCTGAACGAAGGGTGCTAAGAGGACCACAGATGAACTGTGCCTTCCGACGGAATGTATGTACTTAAATACACTTCTGGAATCTAAACTCGGGCCCTCGTGATGGAAAGCGAGTACTCCCGCCAACAAACCGGAAGTTGGGAAAACTACAAAATAATCCTACAGAAGGACGCAGAACAGACCGCCGATTGAGTCAGACCATGCTCATTAACCGAAAAAGTTGATGAGCACGTTCTGACATGTCCAGAAAGTCCCTCAGCAAGACCATAAGGCTTTAAAACAAAAATGTAGTACATGTGCCGCTATTCCACGATAGTTTCCATGGAGGCAAAATCGAAGAGTTCATAGGGAGAATCAAGATGAAATTTTTGTATCTGAAGACCCGACACGTGGCGCAGAGGTTGAAGAACCTCGGTCTCATTCAAGAACGGTTCCTCCTCTCCATTCAATTCTTTCTCCCTGATTTTCCGCCCTCTCGCCCTCTCTCTCTCTCTCTCTCCTCCCCCTCCCCCCCCCGGTCTCCTCTCATTCTTCTACCGCCAAACCCAAAGTTTCCTCCCTCTCGGAAATGAAAAGAATCAGCGAGTGGAATAAACGCAAAGCGAACAATAAAACGCAAAGGCCGACTTGCCGGCCGACTCATCCCGAGGAAATGACATGGCGCTCAAGCCACTAATCACGCCGCAAAAAGGTCCAAATGGACGCACTATGAGATGCAATAACAGCGCCGAGGTTGTAACGAAGAAAAGAAGCCTCAACAGTCAAACCTCACGATTCCTTTTCTGCTTCTCGGTTCAGCCACGGGAAGAGGACTTGCGAGACGTGTGGCTCGATGATGCTTCAAAGGAGAGGATGGAGAGTGAAAATAAAAAAGAACGTTGGTTAGCGAACAGAAAAGATGAGCCTTTCAGTTTTCCGTTCGTCATTTTTTCAGTGCAGACAAGGAAAGAGATGGGAAAAAAATACAATGCCCGGTTGTAAAGACAAAAAAACAACCCTTCCTCTATATAACAGGAATTACAGTTAGTCCTCCAAATAATTCTTAAAGCACTTAGTAAATATTACATGTCACTCAACTTTTGTAAATACATATTAAGATTAATGATTTAAACCGTTCAAATCTATTTTAATCTGTTCCAATTGTAAACATTTTATTTCTCGCGCTCACACTTATAAACGGGAAAGCATGCAGCAAATAAGATGAGCACCTAACTATACTATAACTGAAAAAATCTTAAAGCTAGAATTCGACATCATTCTCAAGTAAAATACAAATACGTATAGGTATATCATCCTTGGGGGATTTATTCAAAAATTTGGTATATACATTTCTTTTACTATCCATTGAACGCATTACTCAAGAAAGTTAACTCAAAAAAGTTGTTAAAGGTATCAAAACTATAGTTTTTATCACCTAAATTAATGAAACATTGAACCGCGATTGACGAACATTCTATTGGCAGAGATGGAAGCACTTACATGGGTCAACTTTTATCAAAGAGATCTATTAGGATAGCTATAAGGAATCCTAACTCAATCCCACAACAAGCTTTATCGCCCAGGCCATTTTATAAGAGTTCCTTTCACCAATTCAGTACATTGTAGTGAACACATTACCCATTCTGCGTCTTGAAATCCTCCGTTCTTCAAGATATCGCATCTAGAGCAAAGGGAGCATACGTTAACTGTTTTCGTCCATGAAAAGCAATGGTTCGAGACAATGGATACCTTGCGCACAACCACGGAAATGGCAAAAACAACAGTGTCAACTGAAACAGAAAACTTGTGATTGACGAGAGAAAGCGCTCTCACTGATTGAGTGCGACGGACTCCAGTGAGGTAACTCGTGCTAAAAAAAAACATCAAATAAATAATGCTCTAGCAATCTCAATAAATGAGTAAGTATAAACAATCAATTGTGCATATTCTTCAATTAAAAAAAACAATTTTAAATTCATCTCTGTGCCTAACATGCATTGCTCTTCCCTAAAAGTATCGAATCAAGAAATTTAATTTTTTTAAACATCAATGTTACGTGGTAATGTTTACTACTTCACACATCACGATCAGATAATGAATAATCTCCTCATGAAAATATAGAGATTAGGTTCCAGGAACAGGTAAATACACTAGGCATAAGTACACAGAGAAGACATCAACGTCAAAGAAATGGCAAAGAAAAGACTTAAGAAAGTATTATAGTTATCAGTCTACATTTCATTCTATTATTAAAAAACAAAATCACAACGATGTACGAGCAGGAAAAGAAAAACTAAAAATTACGAACTTACGATAGACTCGAAGGGTGTGAGCCAGGGTCAGAAATGCAAGCAGGTCTACGCAGGTTCATTACCTGAAAGGATAGAAAAGAAAAATATTGTTATGAAACGAATAACAAAAAAGAATAATCCATAACTAATATTTATATAATCTAATATAAGCACTTAATAGTAATTTCCAAAGGCTAATATTACATTTATTAGCAGAAGCCTTGCGTGAAATACATTTTTGCTATCACATTGCCTATGGCAACTAAGAAAGGCAAAATATTTTCCAATTTATATATGACCGAAATTGCAGCATTAAAGATGCCTGTGTTTCGAATTTTACTGATGTGATGCTGTGCAGAAGAACCAGGAAATGGCGTTATTTATCTTTGAATTTGTTTTTGCTGGCAACTTTTAATGGCAAATTAACGGAAGCAATAAAATTACACGACACTAGCCGCTTCCATTGAAGTGTAAGTGACAATTTTTATTATAACTTCCTAAATAATGGTATATCCAATCCGATTGTATAGCGATACATCTCATGTTTTCATTTTTGTCTTTGCTAAAATCGTCTCTTTACCACGCTATAGCGTATATGTGAACTCCAGAGGTAAATATTTAGCTTAAGTCATTTTATTCACTGCAGTGGAGGATTTTTCCAGTAACTGACAGCAATGCTTTTGAAACGGGCAAAAAGGAAACAATTCGCAAAAAAAACCCAAATATTCCTAAGCGTATCATAAATAATTCTTCAAAAATACAATTATTGTTAAAAGCCTCTTCGGCAAAAGGCCACAATTGGAAGAAAGAACTTATTTCAAACCTCTAAAAATAAAAAAAACGCACCAAAACCTAAACGAGAAAAAAATAGGTATGTTCAAAATCGGGTTCTGGAAACACCTTTTTTTAAGACTAGCCTAACCTAGCGAATAGCTTATAAAGCCGTGAAATCAGGTCTCCTGCGGCATCGTCCCAATACATCAAGTTCCGATACAATAGGGGTGGCCTTACACAACAAAATACTCCAGCCATCAATCGAACACTGCGGTCCCATCCATCTGGTCTCATGTGCACGCGCTTTATCGTGCATAATACCGCCAAAGGGGAGGGAGATGCACGGAGACAACCAGAGGCAATGTATGTGAGTATATGTATGTATCCGCGAGTGTTTACATGCTCCAGCGCCGCCATGGGGATGGACGGAAACCGCTGACAGATCCCGAGCCGTGCCCCAGTTGGCCGATCACACAGTTCGTCAATCTCGACGACCGCGGGGGCGCCCTTCTCCTAGAACACACCCCTCTCTCCTGACCCAGCCTCCCTCCTGTCCATCTCCCCCTCTGCTCCACTCCAGCCTCATATGCGTCCGATAGACGTACCACTTGCACGCGAGGAAGCCAGGTCATCGGGGAACCATACCCAGCCTCCGATGAATGACAAATAAACGAAGAGTTGAGGTCGCAGAGCGCTGATGAACTCCGTCCGCGGCTAATTCCAAATTAAGTTTCCCCCCGTAACCCTGGGCTTCAGAACCAAATACCACGACTACAGTGCCCTCGGGGTGGTGCCCTTGGCACGTGAAAAATGCGGGCGCGCGATGTTACTGCATTGTTTTGTTTTTTTCTGCGCAAATCTGAAGTGGTGGTGGCTCCGACAGCGTCGCTGGCGGGCAGGAGTACATTAGATCGCAGAATTCGATCGCTCGGCCATCATCGCAAGATACCGATGACAACGATCATACCACTACCCCACACAAATAGTCGTTAATCATTGTAATTATTATCATTGGTATGGTACCAGTAAGGATACGTTTTATTTGACCATTCCTAACCTTTAGGCTAACACGATATTGCATTTCATTCTGCTCTCTGATTATTGTAAAAGAAAAATATGCTCTATTTAACTAATTTTCAAATACCGATTAAAATGACTGAAATTCATTACCATAGATATAATACCATATATACCATACCATAGATAACATAGTCATTTCCACGGTAGACTCAATAAAGGTTGCTTTAAAACAAAACCAAATGCTCTTAAACAAAATAATACATATCTACCACGCTTTTATTAATTCAGCCTATTATAGCTACAAGAAGAAATTTTGGGCGAACATAAGACCATATCTCCAGTACTACTCTACGGATCCGTAACATGGAGGGTGTCAAAGAAGGATGAGAAAAAACTATTAGTAATCGAGAATAAGATATTGCGGAAAATCTATGGGCCCACATACAAAGAAGGACAATGGAGAAGAAAGCACAATAGAGAAATCAGGAATCTATATAAACATCCAGACAGAACAAGTGAGATTAAGTCCGCAGAAGAATCGGATGGGCTGTACATATTTTAAGGAAAGAGGAGGGATGTCTGCTGAAGGAGGTACATGGGGTTCCTGAAGGAAGAAGACCCAGGGGAAGACCACGGCTAAGATGGTGGAACCAAGTGAAGAAGGATATGGAAAAGATCGGAGAAACAGAAAGAGAGGCAGAAGATCGATCCAGGTGGAGAGAATTTGTTGATGCGGCTAAATATCGCCTAAGATATAGATGGCCCTGAAAGTAAGAGTAAGTAAGTAAAAGACCATAAGTGCCGGCGATTCCCTCCCCAGTGTTAGCTAACTTTTCTGAGATAAATACAAAAAAGTGAAATTTATTAGGGACATAGGGAATACGGTCATGTCTCTGACATTGGGTGACTCAACATGCGAGTACACTCCATAGCAATCAAGTTAGCCCCCTAGTACATTACTCCCCAAACGGAGATAAATAACAAACGGTTGCATAATTTCCTACGTTCTCTCCACCATGACACATATTTCGGGAATGACATCGCTAAAGGAATAGAAAAGTACTGTTCTTCCAAAAGCATTATTGCTATTTGGTGCTCCATTGCCTGGAGAAGGATTTGATGGATCTTTGATGCTCTCCTACTCCATGGTTCCTAGGGATGGGCAAGTAAAAAAAATATATCGATAGATATCGTATCAATATTTAAAACATGTATCGATAGCTATCGAACCAAAATTATCGATATTTTGATATATCGATAATTTTGCCGAAACAAGTGGTTCCTTAAAGTTTCACCAAAATATATAAAAAATGTTGAAGTAAAATTTGGAAAATTATGGACATGTAGAAGTATTAAAAAAATCTTTTATTTTTTTTCTTTTTACAATCAATTTTAATCAATCAAACCAGTATTTGTCTGATATTGACATCAGAAGAACTCTCTGTTTTACATGTTCCCCCGTTAATCTACTCCTGTTGTCCGGTACCACCAAGTTAACTGCAGAAGCCACTCTTTCGGATGGAACAGATGAGGGTTGGCATATTAAGTACTTCAGCGCGATTTCCGAAAGAACCGGTGTGAAGTGTCGGGAGTTCACCCAAAACTTTACTGGATCTGTTTTTCTCTCCAGTAGTGATTGGTCCAGATACTGCTTCAGCTCATTAGGGACAGAGCCAGAGCTAGGAACCTCTTGCGTAGTAATGCTAAGAGATAATAGGTGTTCATGTCTGGACCAAATTGAACTTCTATCAGCGTTTTCTCGTTCTGTTTGTGCAGATCGTACTTCTGGAGAACGTTGTCCCATTCGCCTATGTTCTAAGCGAATAGCATCACTTATTTTCGTTATAGCACTAGACTCCGCAACTGGAGAAACAACTTTACAAATGTATCGAATTTGATAGACGGAAAAAAAATCAATTTTTGATATATCGACATGAAAAATATCGACGATAATTATCGATAGATTTTAAAAAATATATCGAGTTTTTGATATATCGATATTTTTTGCCCCCAAGCCTAATGGTTCCCACCACGACCTCTCTCTTCAGGTGAGCTTACTTCCTAGCTCTCTTCCATCACATCCAAAATGCCTTCTCCTCCCTCCTCCCTCTCTCCCACGATTTCAAAACAACCTACAGTATACCATTCTCCCTAAGTGCCTACTTGCTCCATCAACCTTCTCTACCTCCATTGTTTCTGGCTCAACTTTCTGAAAATTCATGGTCAATAATTAAATAAAGAATATAATTTTCTCAGATAAATTAAATACGGCCGGCTTCGTCACGTAAGCAACATCATCAGGTGATGATGAATTAGATGGTGACAGGCTACCTGATGATGTCGCCTATTTGGAGAAACCCGTCGTACATTAAATAAGTTTGAGAAAAAAAATATAGTTTATTTATTTAGTTCTCTACCTCCTGATTTCCTCGAGTAACTTTATTCCATCCCTCACCATAATCACCACTTTTTCGTATTTCTTACCGTCAATCGCTTTATCTACCCCCTTCATCTTTCAGGTCTAAAACTTCTTAGTTCACCTTCCCAAACATGAAAACAACATTTAATCCATCTGGAATACCTGTGATAATGAGAGAGCCTAAGAGGCAAGAAAATCACGAAAAATATGGAACAATCCGCAGCTGTCTTCCATCAGGTAGGAAAAATATCACCTCAAAAGAAATGCTGAAGAGAAGAACAGAACCGAAGGGCCAGTCAAAAGCTGTGCCACGCCGGACGTGGCTTCGAATATAAAACTCACGACCCACAATCATTTGCTCAAGCAATAACCCTTCCTCCCCTATTATATAAGTACTTCTTCGTTGGCATTCCTGCATGCATCATTAATAATAATAATAATTCTACCTCGATTTTGAGGAATTAGCATGATAATATATAAGTCAATGTGGAACTTAACGAGTGGGTCAAAAAATATCAAGAAATATTCATCTGCCTTCCGGTAAGAAGGAAGAACCATCGCCACGTGAAGAAATTCGACGTTGGGGTCAGAAACAGAGGGCCACTCATCAGCCCCGTACCATAACGGTCGCGACCGGAAGAGAAGAAAGCTCACAGGTGGCAGCACTAATTTACTCAAGCATAGGTATTTCTTGCTACAGAATCAATTGTCGGCAACGCAACTTTGTGGAATACTCTCATCACAAGAACAAAAAAACTTATTTTATTTTTGATAATTTTCCATGCTTATTTTATTTTTGATAGCCTGAGCGGTTTAGATGTTTCACATGATTATCAAAGGTCCTTTTGATAATAATATGAATAAACCAAGCAGATCAGTAAAAATGAAAATGCGTAGATAATTACTTATTGTTAGGCCAGGTTTTATTATATATGTTAAACATTAACCGCAATATGATATAGCATTTATCTTGAATTGAACTAAGAGCTACGGTTATTAATATTTCATTATACAGTCGGTTAGTTGACGCGAGAGTTGTCGATGGGAGAAGGTATTGGCTTCAATTTTCACAACGAGAAAATATTTAACCACATATTATAAAACCGGGTTTAAGTATTTTTATTCACGTGACTTTCTCATGATCGTTACTGCTTCTCCACTTAGCTCATGTTGGGTAAAACTAAAAACTTAACCAAACTCGGATTGGTAAATGAAGCATGATAATGAGTAAGTAAACGCAAAACTTGAAAAACGAGTGGCCCAGGAAAAATCGAGAAAATTTCGTTACCTTCCGGTAGGGAAGAAGAAGCACCCACTGCCACAGAAAGAATTTTTAAACCGGGGTCAGAAGCGGAGGGCCACTCTCAACCAGTACCATACCGGTCGTGACCTGGGAGAGGAGAATATAGAGCTCACGATCGGCACTACTACGTACGTGCCGAATGGCTAGCTGTCCGACAGAACAGAAAAGGGCCGGACAGATGGATGCCAGCAGATGGCAGGCACGGGCGTGCACCTCCACCACATGAAACCCGCAAGTGGCTCCATGCAGTGGCTCCCTCCGCTGTTAATTTATCGGCCCGAGCGTGAGCGGAGAGTGGAGGGAGCGGGGGAATGAATGGTTCGAGTTATGCATGCACGCGTCGGGTCACGATTCTCCAAGAGCCGGCTGAGATATATAGGCGGAGGTGGTACCTGGAATGTTGAGTGGTGGCCACTGGGCGCGCATGGGTTTGCAGCAAGAGGAGAGAGCTTGCTTGCTCGTGACAATGCCCGCTGGAAGGCAAGGCATTACGCATTCGACGCGTGCACCACGTGGTGCACGCGTCGACTGCGTAACGGCGGACTGAGTGAGGCTGACTGGGATTTGCGAGAGGCAATGCACGGACGGTGAGGCAGGACGGCCGGACGCAAACATTTATGGCGCCCCGAAACCTGTGCGCGTCGGATGTGAATGGCATAGAAGCGTCGAACGCGCATGCTCTTCACAAAGAAGAAACTAAGTGGCGATCTGTCGAGTTTCTCTGATGACGACTCTCGCGGTGAATTCGACGGGACATGGTGAAGTGATTTTGAATTCACGTGGTGGGTACGTGTCTTCTTCCATCATGCCATTGGTTCAGTCCCGGGGAAAGGATGTCTCCACTGCAGAGGAATGCGGAACACACTCGCTTGCTCGTCACACTGGCGGGAGTACAGTTTCTCATATCGACGCAACAAGATGGACACAATTTATTTATTTATTAATTTTTTAAAATAATATTAATTAAAGTGCCTGGTATGCTGGGTGAGGAGAGAAGATTAGGAAGGGGCAGAGTAGGTGGCTGGAACAAGTGACGAGGTGTGAGGGGATGCCGAAGGCCGTGATAGAGGGGAGGATGTTGGGCAAGCGGGGAAAGGGAAGTAAGGGAATAGGCTTTATGAATGGGATAAAGAGAGGGAAGACGTATGCTGAGATGAAGGAAGAAATCGTGTAAGGAAATAGGGGTCTGGCCCTGCAAGTATCTGGAGGGTTTTTCCTCACTTTCATTCAACCCAACCTTAACTGGTAGGTTGCCCTGATAATAAATTTTTTTAAACAGCAAGGAAGGCCTTTATCATCGGGGGTTTACACAATTTTACTAGAAGATTTGCTTATGAACATCAACTGCCCAGCATTGTGAAATAGTCCACCCAGGCGGGACTCGATACCTCTGACTATCATGCGAGAACTGAACCTCGCCGCCATTTATATAATTATTAAAAGAGGTATAATAATAACGCATATTTGCACCGCTAGTTGGAGCGTGGGTATTAATATTGCGCGCGATAATACCCTTGATCGGAAAAGTTATGCAAAATAGTTCCCGAAAACTTGTAGCTATAATGCACAAACAGTGACACCTGCAACAAAGAGTTTTTTATGCTAATTCAAAAGCGACATGAGTGAATGAAGCACGCATGTTTACTGATATATGCTCAATATAACAAAACAATGATTCAACGAGAGATTAAAGAAAACTATCCAACAGTAGATTTACTCTGCAATTTTACACATCGGCCCTTTTTATCTACATCTACAGAATACCCTGCAAGCCACCTCAGGGGAGTGTGGCAAAGGGTGGGTATTCACCAACATGCATTACACTATACCCTAAAGTTAGTGTACCTACGACTAATTATGCATTAGCATAAATCGCTAATGCTTGTCACGAGACGAAGCCTCACAAGCATGCATTACACTACAGATATTATCGCAATGGAATTTATACTTGGTTTCCTAATAATGTAAGCAAATCAAGCACTCAAGCACCTCATTCCTGAAGTAGAAATGGTCTTAGTGAAAATATTAACTAATTTGAGTGGTTTTTAATGTCTTATATGACCGATTTTTTTCGATACGGCCCAACCATTAGAAAAAGCAAGTGGGATTATACTTATCACCGCACGTTCAATTTTTATTTTCAGCATGATACTATGGGCGAAACAAAAGATTGAAACTAACTCGTACACCCTGCTATAACGGCATACCAAGTCAATTACAGAAGTTTCCCATTCATCCCTAATGTTCTGAGGAAATTCCAATAACTTTGCGGCCAATTAGAGAAAAAACTTTCGAACGAAAACAAAAATGAGACCGTCAATTCCTCATAAGCAGACCTAAAATACTATCAGCATTCAAAACATTAAAATGCTGACCATAAATTTGTGCAAATAAAACTTACCTTTTTGGATCCAAAGTTCTCAAGTTTAATATCAAACGGTTCATTGAACTCTTTCAGCACCCCGTGCAAGATCCATTCAGCCTCTTCATTCCATTTTTTCAAGCAGAGTTCATTCACAACAAAGCAAAGAAAAAATTCAAGTCTTACATTTATGACTTTACCCATACAAAAAAGGCGAATCAGCCCAACATACGTAAAACTATCGCATTCAAGCCATCGAAGAGCCAGGCTCGGAAGCGAAATGACCAATGCTTGTGGCTCATTTCACGTTAAAATTACCGAAATAATTTCCGCAGTTTCAACGAGAAAATACGATGGCATGGATGTGCATTAGCATCCCGGAAACTACTCTGAACCCCTTCATTAACTGCGAACAAAAACTCTCGCAGTATTTTTTCATTATTCTTTATTACTCCACCGACTCAGGATCCAACAGATAACCGTCGTTTTCGAGTCATAATTACTGTAACGTACCAAATAAATCGTCGTTCCATCGACTGTCCTGCCTATTATTTCTCTGAAGGCGAGGAGGTCTCTCAAACGTTTCCTACATAAAAACCATCCCTTTTCCAATACCTGATTAGGTTCAAAGCTGCCAGAGACTGGAGGGTACAAACTAAGCGAAAATTACTTTTAAAAACTCAGATCTGGCCAGTTTTAGTATGACAGGTATGATAATATTTTGACCCCATATTACTTCTATAGAACTGATAGAAGTGACCTCATAAGATACACACACTGCCGAACTAATAGACACAAAACTTCCTTCCTTCCACGTACCAACAGCGCAACACAGACACAGCGTTGGCATACAATGCACCTTTTTCCTCTACCTCTTCTTTTACCATTTTCTTACCATTTACATGGTTGTTGTCCTAACACCCACCATGTAAATAGAAGAGAAAGCCATATGCCCCAGCGGCTCGCAGTTAAGCATGTAGATTCTCATAAACTCCACTTCTCTTTTGCCTTCCTTAATACAATTCTCGATTCCTTGTCTCCTCCTCTATCTCTCTCTCTCTTACGCATACCCAACATTCTTCCTTCCACCGCCCTGTTCAATACGCCAATAACCCCTCAATACTCCCTCCAGCAAATTGTGTTCTCTCCTAATTCCTCCGACCACCTGTCTTTCCATGTCGAACTCTTCCCGAATTGTTTTCCGCTTCACCGAGCCTGCACAGTCCATTCTTCGTTTCTTTCTACGTGACAGTAATATGTTGACACCTGGGTAGTGAAGTATGGACAAAAACTGTTTAAGAATTTTATAATAGTAAGAGTACTTTCATCCTGCTGAACTGATGCGATGAAAAACGCGAAAATGACCACGAGAAAAATGTATTTTACAATTTGTTCACTTGAATCCCTAAAATTGCCACGACCTGGGGCGGCATGGCCAGGGTGGGAAGGCGGGGATTCCCGCCCGGGCTCCGGGCCATGCACTAGGTTTCGGGCTCGGGTCCCAAAGGGCCGGCGGGCCCGGCCCTGAACTTTGAACAGCCAGCAGACCAAACATCTCTGAGTGAAAGTACAATTGTGTAATACTTTACATAAATACCTATGAAATTGTAGTTCAACGCGTTTTTAACGCACACATTTTTTCCGAAGGGTAGAGGGGGGGACAAATACCGGGCCCCTCTGGACGTGCAGCGGCCCGGGCCCCTTAGCACCCACGCCGCCGCCCCTGGTCACGACTATTATGAAGCCAGGGTAGCGTTGTGGTCTGCGTATTGGCCCGGCAAGCAAAAAGTTCCACGTGGATTTTTTTTTGCTTAAACCTATAAAGCTATGAAGACTCACCCAGTATGTATTCCATAGAGTATTTGAAGGAACTAGATGATTTCACGACGTGTTGAGTACGTCAAACGCAATCAAATTCGTGCGCATGTCTTCACAGTCTACGAGACCTCTCTTAAAGCACAGAGGGAGTATAAGGGTCGACGAAACCCAAAGCAGCTTCACTTCGTCACGAACGTCACCCGCTAGCAAGTTTTGACGAATTACGAGAGTCTGCGCTCTGAAATGTACAGCTTTAACCAAACGAAACCTAAAACAGCACAATTTTCCTGCGTTAATATTTGTTAAGGTCGTCCCTTACTATTGACGACCAAGACTCTTTTGAGTTTATGACTTCAGCTCGCGGCAATGGCCCCTCAAAAGAGTAGGCCAATTGCCTCAATGGAATAGAGTATTTTTGTTCTGATTTTTCCGAAACGGGAATTGCGATCTGAAATTAACGAACCGGCATCCAATGCCGCACGAACAAAGGCATCAATGGAAACGTAACTCCTCGATTGACGAGCGGCTGAATAACCATTCAGGGAACTGCTTTTATTGGCCCAATCGAAGGCTTCAAACGGCGCGATCACGACAAGAGCCGACGTGGGCACGAAAAGGCGGGTGTACTCAAAACGAAATAAAAGAGAGAGATGGAGGGAGAGAAAATTTGCCAAACTGTTTTGAAACCGTTCCCTTTTTCGGCAGGGACGAATAAAAGGCGAACGTGAACGGAGAAAAAAATGAGCAACGAATAATTTTTTCTTACGACTCGAACCTTTGTGTGAAAATTGACCTTCCTCCCTTCCCACATAGGGGGAGGTCATCGATGATGCTGGAATGCGAAGAATAAGATGCAAATCGGCAAAGGAAGAATCACGTAGATGTAAAATGTACGTGACCGAAATCCTCCGGGGTTAGATTGCGGCGGCGCGCTCGTTTTCAGTATAAGGGTCACAATGTCGATGCCCAGAGGCTAAATAGAAAAATTGGTGGAATCAACGGCACGTTGTCCCACAATCGTACCCAAATTTCCGACCCCCACCCCAATTACCCACCTTCCGCCCGCATCACAACAACCCATTACAATCGGGGAACGATAAAAATTCAAAATTTCCACGGGTGCCGTTCGTCTTTTGTTTCCGTTTATTTTATTTTCGCTCATCGGAAATCTCAGGCGCACATCTTTTTAAAGCTCATTTCAGACCAAAGTGCCTCATTTTTCGCTTCTCCATTGTCCGAATCCCTCGTATTACATTATCCCGCTATCTTCCATTTCTCCTCTGCCAACCAAACAAGCATAAAAGAACGTTAAATGAAAGTAACATGCATAAAATTTTATTTATGATGGAGATAGAAGGCTTAAATTCAAATTTCTCACAAAAATTATCGAAAGTAATGGCGTCAAAAATGCGCTTAATACGAATTCAAAAAGATCACCTAAGGAAATCCACATAAAACTCCTCCTCTTCTGGTCACTTATTATTTTCTCAAGGTGATTATTCGCCACAAAACTTCCAAAATATTCATTCATTACCTCTAAAATGAATATATAAAGTTTTATGAAAAGTTGTTGGCAGCTAAAGAACGCATAATTTCTTTAGGAGTTTAGAATTAGTGGGAATAATGTCAAAAATTATTTTTCATTCAATCCTGGGATTGATATAACGTAATGATCAGTAAACATTACGTATTATTATACAATATTTGGACATATTTTTTCACTCGGTAAATGCTTTGTATACTCTCTGCCTTGAAAGATGAACGATTTAAATAAATAAACGGTGAATTCTCAATCAGGTAGAAGTCCACAGCTAGAACTTTAAGTTATATCCACACTCGACTCTACAGCCGATTAAGCTAAAAAAATAACATTATTATTTTAAACGAAGCTTTTGCAAACCAAATTAATTACTTAATACTACTCATTTGAAACTGACATTGGCTAAATTAATGATAAAGATTTGTTTCATTCGTAGGCATTATCCGCTCATTACAGTCACACGAAAACTACCAATGAAAAGCAATCGCAGGATCATTGTCAGCACTAAATACCCAACGTGTGAGCAAATGCCCTCAATTACAGAAAAAAATTAATTACAAAGTGTTATTTATTTCTCACCACGCCAGAACAATAAAAAAATAGAAGAAATATTTCTCACTTGGCCAGTGCAATAAAAGGTGGGAGAAATACTTTTCGCTCAGAGGAAGTGCGTCATTAGCACCTCACTGACACACTTATGTCTTGGTCCTCGTTTTCACTCGAGAGCCTTGCGATATTTTCTTTCCCACTCCCATCTTTGTTCAAGTTTCCCGAGATTAATCAGAGTAGCAACATAAAAAAATAATAAACAAAGATTTCCATCAGGAGGACGGTTAGCAACTTCTTCCACAAAGGGATGAGGATCTTTCAAGAAACAGTTATTCACAGATTGAGAAACCGTTGGCCACTCCAATGTAAGGCGGACAGACTGCAGGACCATTGATAAATTTATTGAAGGACCATTGACCAGGAAAATAGTTACTGCTGTATCTACGCATCAAACTTAAACTCTTCTACATGCTTTTACAAGGTCAAATACTAGTTGAAAAACATGACAGTGGCGAAGACTTTTTAAAGCGGAGACGACTGCTGTATATATGCATATAGAAATTAGATTTGCATCATAGGAGGTCTACCAGTAAAGTTAAGTTAGGAAGAAAATAAATTCTACCTCCTATTCCATCACCGACGGCACCTTCTTAACACGATTTCTTTCTCCAACTTGGTATATACGCCCAACCTCCATTCATCCAATCCATTACGCTATTCACATTCTCTTTCTACCGCTTCCTCGCCAACTCAACATCATCCCTTCTATAACGGTCTTCATCATCTCATCCCCTTGTTCCATTCGCATACTCCGACGTCTCCTATTTCCTTTCACAGCTTCCTCTCCCCACCCATCCTATCCAGCACTTTGTACCGCTATTCATCCATTGTGTTTTCTCCATCTCCACACGAATAAAACACATTTTAGGATGGATTCCTTAGCAACGTAAACATCGAGCAAGATCTGTATGATTTGTAATGCAGCATAAAGGCAATAAAAACTTTGCGACTGGAATAGATGAAAAAAAAATCACTTTGACCCAATGCTGATGGCGACATTGTTGTCCAAAATGTCATCTTACGCGAAAAAACGCGGAATGAGCATGCCTTCAACTTTTGCACCATTCTTTTATTATTACTTTCTCATTACCCCGATATTTAGCGTTGAGTATTCCACCTTATTAATTTTTAAAATCAGTTTTCATCCCTTATGCAGCAATAGCTTGTAACTGCGAAAGAACTTCATAAAAACATGCATGTATATAGTGGTGAATCTTGGACAATAAATGCAGAGGAACAAAGGGCTGAAGCAATTAAAATGCAGCGCTACCGAAATAACATGAAGGACAAATGGATGGAGTAACTTAACGAAGAAAAAAAGGTATAAAAAGTGGTATTAAGAGTTGGAGAGAGAGAGGAAGCTTGATGAAAACCTTGAAAAGTAGATGGGACAGTCTCATGGGATACATACTGAAGCATATGAGCATGTTGAAACCAGTAATGAAGAGATAAATAAATGTGAAGAATTAACGAGGAGAACCAAGGATGGAATACGGATAAAATTGTGAGTGACGTTAAAATGAAGAGTTTTATTTATAAAAGTGATTGAGGACGTAATTAAAAAATAACTATGTGAAATTCCACTTCAGAAAATACAATTAATTTCAACCTAGGTTTCGACGTGTTATGCCCTCATCAGGTGGGAAAATTTGACAATTCAAGATATCAATGGAGGGGGTATTCAAGATATCAAGATATCAATGGAGGGGGGATATCAATTTGACAATGCAAGATCCCAATGGAGGGGGTTAGAGGCGGGGAAGGTGGTGGGAAAGGGACGGAAATCACGGGAGAAGTGTGTAAGGGATGAGATGATGTCCACCCCCACCCTCTTCCGCGTCTCCACCCCCTATACAGTTGGATTTTGTACATATTACACCTTGAATTGCCAAATTTCCACACTTGATGACGGCATAACACGTCGACACCTAAGTCGAAATAAATTATAAGGTCTAAAGTTATGGTATTTAAAATATCTACTTACATTTTCATTACTTCCTTGACGGAGAAATTCCACATAGTCAAGCCTGATATAGTAAATTTTGTTAAAATCGATTAGATCAGTGGAGAGCCGCAGCCAACCTATCTCCGGATTGATAACTGCTGATGACGCTGATCACGACTATTCATGAGTATAATTGCGTTGTTGTTTCCGCACCACACACCGCTAGGCATTATTAAGGTTGATCGGCGGGATCAAACCACACGATGCAAACGATGGGATTCGGTAAACACAGTGCAGGAGATTCAATGCACGTGTATGTGTGTACCTATAACTCACGGATGGTCTGTGCACCCAGAATCGGAGGCAGAGGCGAGAAACAATATTTATGCACCTACTCCGAAATATTTTTTTCCACTTAAAATACGCTTCGATTACACCGAATTGAGATAGACGAAGCGCACGGCGTGATCCAATTTTCGTTTCAATAACCGAGTCGCATCAACTGACACGCCGAGCAGTTCGAAGTATATTATTTTATTGCGATACCTACGGTCAGTTTCCACGCCAACAGGTGATCACAACGCGGCATAGTTACAAAACCAAAAGGTCAAACAATGCAGGTAAAAGAAATCTCACGCGGGCGAAATTTTCCTCGGACCAGCGCCATAGGTGAGCGTAGCAGGACAAAGAGGACGAACGCAGACTGTCAGAATGGATCGGGAATATTAAAAAAATAAATAAATGCCAGGCTCATGAAATGACCAGCCTATATTTCCAAACCGCGAATAATTTTCTATAATGTTTCTTTCATTAAAAATATTATCGACTACCCAAAGTAGGTCCCTGTTTTAACTCTTTGTATCTTCCGGCTCCGTTTATGCCTTCAAATAATAGTTGGGAGGCATGATTGTTAAGGAGCAACGATAGCAAATAGCACATCTTTACAGAAATAAGAATTCTAAACACATTGTTATATTATTCATCACAGGATTTATAAGTTGCGCAGCGGATATTGTTCATCATTATTCGCTAAGTCTATAGCGTCACATTTTTGTAGAACAAAAATTACATTGCGAGAGAATTTAAGAACCTAAATAATGCTCTTAGCGTTATCATCCAAATGAAGATTTTCTTTCGTCCATCTCCCACGGTTATGCAGTCATCCCATAACATGCCCTTAAGCCACGTTTGCCTCTAATTTCTCCTATCACATTCATTCGCTCATCCTACCAAACACTTCCTCATTTGGTTTCCTCTCCACTCCGCTAACTCTTTCTACTCTTTTTCAAACCCATATATCAAAAACCTCCGTCTTCTCTCATCATACTTCTGCAACTATCAAGTTTCAGAACCATAAATGACTACGCTCTATGCTAGGGTTTTAAATAATCGTGTCTTCATTTTCACTGCACTTTTGTAAAATTAAAATACATGAATGTCGTAAAGTAATTAGGAATGTGCATAATTTTTGTAACTTGCCAATTTATATGGTAAAATAGGAAACTTATGACTAGTCTGGATGCTTATAACGACGTCATATACGTATGTAGATAAAGAATTTTAAAAAACCTTTGTTCAAGTTTTCTCTCTTTTCCCACCTTTCCAAAAATACCTCCTTAGCTAAACGGCTCCAAAGAGTTAAAAATTACACCATATCTACACCAGAAAACTGCCCTGGTATAATGAATTGTTCCTATTTTTCTGCTTTGTGCCCACAGCTATAATTACTTATGTGGAAGAATATAATAATACAAGAACCCCGAGCACGCTGCCCTCGTGAACACGAGCTACCAGCTAAAAAATGTAGATATAATATCGGTGAAATAACGCCACTTCCTAAATTTATTCAAATTTGGCACCAATTCCCTCAGCGAACTAAACCTACCCTGCCCAGTTCCCATTCGACATAAACGGGATATGTAGCGGAGAACGAACGCGGAAAAGGAGGAAGTAAAATGCGACTCTGCACTTTCCCAGCAGCGATGTTGAACCTCTCGCCGTTGTGCACTCGGAAGCTTCCCGTTGGTCCCGCGGGTGACGCGAACCCATCCGGCCAATGGCAACCGCTGGGCTTGAAAAATAAATCGCGGATGGAATGAAATATGGGGGAAGGGGAGAAATTATCACTCGGTGCTGTAAAGTGGAAAGAGCAATGGAGCGACGCAGCCACGTCACAGGTGTTGTACCGATATTTATACTTACCCAGGCTAGATCTCACCCTCATCAATTGGACCAATCAAAACCATTACTTTCACCAAAAACAAAACATGTTCAGCATAACATTTTCACTCTTTAATTCTCCTTACATCGCACCCCTGTCGGCGCGTTATTCTGTAATTCATAGTAAACTCCCGGTCAAGGTAGATTTGGATGAAAATAATACTATTGGTATCAGCTCCGGGTCAAATCTTACTGAAACATCACCGAGTATTTCCATCATCAGCTCCAACCTCTTCATCTCGTCTATAATAGCTGATTTCTCCTGATTTCCTCAAGCAACATTCCTTCTCCATTATGTCAATTACTTAATTGTACATAGTTTTATTTGTCTTTCTTTCGGTCTTAATCTTATTTCCATCAGTTTCCAATCACAACGCAGGGCATCAGGTACATAATTTCCATGCCTCATATCAAGAAAAAAAGAAGGCTGAGCAGGAAAATACATCAAATTATTCAAATAAATACATGGATTAAATAAAGAAAAATACTATCGACGTATTACTTATTAATTACCATAATCTACCGGTCTGTGTAGATTTAAATGGGGGAGAGAAAAGATCCTCTAAATTTTCACAAGCGCAGACCACTATCCGCCCACATAATTTCTTGCTTCAACTCAGCATACGCCCTACCTCTCTCCATCGCGTCCATCTACGTAAAGGAACTAAAATCCTGAACTCACAATTTGCAAGACAGTTGGGTACTACGGGTAACCAGATGATTTCACATCCTCGACCCATTCCCACCGGCGAAAGCTAAAGCTATTGCGTCACACGTTGGACTAAAATGATACCTGTAGGCCAGTGGTTCTTAACCGGTGCACTGGTACATCACGAGCTTGTTGCAAGTGCACCGCGAACAAAATGGTAAAAGCCGAAAAATCCGCGAAATGGTGAAAACCGAAAAAGTGTCATTTTCATGGGTAAACCAAACTAATTTTTGGTGAACTTCAACTATTTCATTTTAAGCACAGCATTCTGGAACAATGACATTGTACAAAACCTTCTGGGCTCGAGTTCATTTTCAATGTATGACTCATTTTAAAACGAATCTATGTAAAAACTATGTCGTTACTTAGAAATAAACTCATTCAATTTTCTGGAACATCTCTGTGATGAAATGAATGAGGTATTAAATGAATAAACCTCGGTAATTTACAGACTTTTCTTCACAATTCATCGTGCAGCCAGCAACCAAGGAAATAAGACGTTTAAACGATGCTTATATTTGAGCTAACCTTTCGGTGATCGCTGGTCTCATGTGATGCACAGCAACTAATTGGACATGCGAGTGCCTATCAATGGCTTCTTTAATGCTAACAGAGAGTGAAATAAATCCTGAGAGCTTTTTTTAAGTTTCGACTTTATCTTCTAAATATCGGTCATTTTGACTGAGGCAGCAAGTAATCAATAATAACTACGAGAAAATTCCCTGAATATGATTCCAACATACTCCTCGGGCCATATAGCAGACGAAACCCAGACAATAATCATCTGTTATTTCCCATGATTCTCAGCGCTGCTCCCTTCTGCCACTTTGGTCCACCTTCAAAGCAGGAGCAAAAGATGTAGGTTCAAGCTGCACCTTTTGATCCTAACTTGCGGCGCGAACAGCGTTCGTTACCTTTTGCAACGCGAACGCCAAAGGAGCAAAAAGGTACAGAACAGCGCAAAAGGAGTACCGCCGCGAACAAAACTATTGTATGCGTTTCTATTTGGAAAGTGTGTTGTATACAACATTATAAGTGATTACGTTTTTAATTCAGATATATCAGGAGATATATTTTTTATTAATATATAGCTTTAATAATTATTATTGTTATTTTTAAATTAATCTATATTTTATTTCAGTCGTGATACCCCACAATGAATAAATTTGTTATTAACGATATCAATATTCAGACCAAAATATTCACGACACAGGGAGTACAAGTGGAAGAAGTAGTGACGATGTTGCTAATATGTCTCATTCAGATGATAATATACCCAGTACAAATAGAATAATGAATCGACAGTGTTCTGATGGATATTTAAGTTTCGGGTTCACTAGTATCAACAAGGAAGGACAACACATTCGAGTATGTGTTGTGTGTGGAGAAAAACTGTCCAATAGCGAAATGTATCCTGACAAGTTAAATCAACACTTCACTATACGAAGTACGACGATCATGCATCAAAAATTGACGATTACTTCAAAACAATTTTGCACGCTAAATCAGTGAAATATTTTGAAAAAAGTGTTAAACTTCCGATAAGGCACAATTGGTGTCATATGAGGTTGCTGAATTGATTTCTGTGCAGTTAAAACCACATACTATAGCAGAGTCTCTAATTTTACCGCCATGTTGTGAAATAGTAAAAATTATGTTTGGTGATGAAGCAAAAAAGGAAATTATGAAAATTCCTCGTTCAAACAATACAAAAAATGCCTTTAAAAATATGTTGGATGAGATTGAGGAAACAGTTACCGATAAAATTTCTTAACGACATTTTGCTTTACAAGTCGACGAATCTACTGACATTAGCGGTAACCGCTAATGCCAGTATATGCACTAGGATTCGCTCGTTTCATTAATGAAAACGAAATAGTGAATCAATATCTATCCTGCAAAGAACTTAACGAACGTACAACAGGACAAGATCATGTTTTTGATTCTATTTCATCATTTATAGAACAATTTAAAATATCATGGGTACTATGCGTAGGAATTTGTACGGATGGTGCCCCGTCAATGGTAGGCTCATTTAAAAGATTTGTTACTCTCGCAAAGACAAGATACCCTTAAAGTACATCTACGCACTGTTTTTTACACGGAGAATCTCTTGTTGCAAAAAAAAAAATACCAGCAGCATTAAAACCTTTACTAGACCAAGTTGTAAATATGATAAATTTCATTGAATTGGGACAGTTTAAAACACACTTTTTTAACTTGGCATTTCTATGGAAGCTAAGGACGAATGTTTGAATCTTTACTATGAAGAGAGGTGGTTAATTGGAGGTAAAGTTTACTGCCGATTCTTAGAACTTAAGAATGAATTGTTCATCTTTTTTCCAAAATGAAGGTATGGATGATTTTGTAAAATGTCTTCAAAATAATGATTTGTGTGCTACAATGGTATATTTAACATATATTTATAATTACTTAAATAACTTAAATAAAAGCATTCAACGAAAAAACAAAACTTTTTTGACACCCACTGACAAATTGACAGCATTTCGGAAGAAACAACCCTTTGGAAAAATCGAATACTAAGAAAAAATAAAGTAGAGTCAATGTTTCCTTCACTTAACGAAAACATTGCCGTAGTAATTATTTCCGCTTTTACAAAACATTTAACTTTATTGGAAGAAAAGCTTAAGCTATAGAAAATATAAAATTATGACTGAATACGAAATCCATTTGCTAAGATTGATACATCCGAGTTGTGAATTTTCTTACCAAGAAGAAGAAGGATTGGTCACCTTGTCAACGGATCGTCACCTAATAATTACACTTTCTGAAATAACAATGGATAAATTTTGGATTTCTGCCCAAGGCAAATATCCAGCTCTCTACATGAGGGAACTGAGAATCTTGTTACAGTTTTCAACATCATATTTGTGTGAGCTCGGTTTCTCAACAACGACTAATATAAAAACTAAAAACGAGAAAGATTTACGAATTTAGACGAAGAATTGAGGGTAGCTACATCAAATATTCGACCCAATATTTGTGAAATCTGCAAAAGCAGACAAGCTCAGGTATCACATTCATTTATTTTCACATAAAATAAATTCCATTTTAGTAAGGGTAATTTTAGTTACAGTTTTTCCATATACCTACTATATATCTTTTCTCTAATTATTTTTTGTTTGATAACTGTTATATAATTAAAGGATTTGGTTATTTCTCGGCGATGGAGGAGTATTCCATCGAAACGTCAGCAACCCAAAATCTTACTCGGCTGGAAACCCGAGAATTATTTATTAATGATATATAATTATTTAATTTGTAATAAAAGTTATGTCCGCATATTTTTCGTAGTTTTCTGACCGTTTGATTTTGGTTCTCCAAAACCTTTTTTCTTCTGATCAAAAGTGCACCGTGACTTCGAAAAGATTCGACATCACTGGTCTAGGCGAAGACTCGGTGCACCCGCACGCGCGCAAAGGTTAAATGGATTTGGAAAACGGGTGATTCACGTCCACGTGGAGTCGTAACTGAGCTTAGGACTTGAGTGGTGGGTGAAGAAAGATAGGTCAAGAGGATAGAGAAGTAGACGCCGCCCCCAGTCGAGGGATGGCATGAATATTGCGGATCACTATTATTGAGAGATATGGCGGAGGAGTGTTTCAATGTATCCGAAGGAGTACAAAGTGCATCTATTACGTCATTCGTTGGTCGTTCAATCCTTGGATTAGTTGACTGCAGCCCTCCATTCTTCCTTCTTTCTAATGCTTAGTTCCCTTACTCCCTGGTAGTTCTTCTTAAGTACTTTCCTATTTATTTGGCCTATGTATTAATCCCTTGGCCTTCCTCTTTGGGCTCCTTCCTCTACTTTTCCTTCAATTATGTTTATTGCTCGGGGGTGATAAATTAAAATATCAGGTCAAACACCAAGTAATCACCATCAGCTGCCCACTTATTTGAAGGGAAATACGTTCAAAACATTTGCAGCACCGCATTATGGATAACGGGTCATATGAAGGAAAGAGTATGAAGGTCCTCCGATGAAAAAGTGAAATGCTATTTCGCTTTGGTTAGGGTACATCTTGAATACACCGCGAGTGTAGATTTACAACGAGATTTATTAAAAACTGCTATGATCAAGTAAAGAAATTAACGCAGCTGATGTAAGGACTAGGATGGGAGCTACTAGAGACTCGTAGGCTAAATTTTAGGCTAAGATTACTTGAAAATTTCAGATCAAGCGAGTTTCAGTTTGGGACACGGAGGAAATACTCTTTTGACACCGCACTATATCTACAAAACTGATAGACGAGACCAAATAAAAGAGAAACGCTTTGAGCAGACTTTTCAAAAGTTTTCAACCCTGGCGATTTTCTCAACGCTTTTCAAGGTGCGTTTGAAGGTGCTCATAAGGCGTTTCAAGGCGTTCTCACGGAGCTGGCAATGTGCTCTGTTACGCTGTCTAGCGGACGGCGCTCCCTAGCACCCCCGAAGCACCTTGGATACGCCCTTGGTCTGACATTTCCAAGGTGATCGCAAGGTGTTGATTCACACTTTCGAGTGTAGGCACTCCGCACCACCCCCGAAGCGCCTTGACATCACCGTTCTCAAGACGCTTCGCTTCGCATATAAGGTGTTGTGGTGCACTGTGAGCAGATGCGTTCCGGAGCGCTATTGCAGCGCCTTTGGACTACACCTTAGGAGGTATTGTGCTTCAGTTCAAAGGCGCTTCAGCTCGCCCTTACGAAGAGAGCGATTCAAAGCGCCATCGAAGTATTTTTGGGTGTCCTTAAGAGGGCGTTGTCACAATTTTCGAAGGCGTTGTTACACGCTCTCTAAGAGGGGCGCTACAGCGCAGAGATATGCGCAAATACCATTTAATTTCTTGTTTTACATATCCGGTGGGATAATAAGGAATTTTTTTTCTAAATTCAACAAATTTGTCTATCTAAGATATTTCTTTGCAACCAGATGAGACGCGTTTTGGTACTGTTTTTATTGAAGGAATCGGAAGACTTTCACCATAAATAATAAAAGTGGTAACATTCTAGTCACCATCGCATCGTTTATTTTACTCACAAAGGAATTGGAAAAATCTTGTTTATTCTCAGTAATATTGCATTTATATTCATACTATGTGGCAATATAGGTTTCAATCAATTAATGCCAAATAACTGTTATAGCGATGTGATGGTATTTCCTCAAACTATCACGGAATAGCCATTTAATAATTAGTCCTCGAGGTCACAGTAACAGCCTGTAGTTATGTCCATAAAAATACACTGCCAGCGTATGACTTCAGGCTGCATAATTTCTAAGCCCTCGATATTTCCTACTTTTTGAATGTGTTGAATGATAACATCTTCAATTGAAAGAACGGCATTATCTCGGAGCACAATATTTTCAACCAGCAATTGCGCGGTAAAGGCTGCAGACAAACAAATAGCTAATACCGGCACTATTTTACCAAAGTCAGAGTACACAATTGAATCATCATTTCTCTTGCCCGTAGAATACTGAGAAATTGTTATTCTAATACCCTTGAATAGCATGCGGTGATAAAAAAGACACCATGATGGTTGAAAGCCATTTATCTCAAGGAACTGTCTCTCATTCGGACTTAGTTCACAAATCTGACTTGCACCTAGCAAAAGACAGTTATCAGAGCGCTTAAATGTAATGTATTTGGTCCAAAACATCTTGGAATTGGAAAGGGAATTGGAAAAATCTTGTTTATTCTCAGTAATATTGCATTTATATTCATACTATGTGGCAATACAGGTTTCAATCAATTAATGCCAAATAACTGTTATAGCTATGTGATGGTATTTCCTCAAACTATCACGGAATAGCCATTTAATAATTAGTCCTCGAAGTCACAGTAACGCACGGAAGTGGCCGGATATATAAGACTTTCTAGACGCCGATATTACGATGTCGGGTGTGAGAATATGCGCGTAGGGCCGTACAATGTAGGATAGTAACTATGGAGGATAACTTAATAAACTATAGTATGGTATCGCGTAATAGTAAATTCATAATAATTAACTGTAAATTGCGCTGCGTAACGCTATGGTCGGTGCTTTTCAGCACTCTCAGAGCGCCTCACAACGCCTTGTAAGACGCTTCCTAAAACACCTTTAGCGTTCACAACTTCACCACCGAAGCACCTTCATAGGCGTTACGAGGGAGTTTGCGAGACGCTCCGAAACGCTTTACGACGGTGTTCTGAAGGCGTACCAAAGGAGTGGAAAAAAACGCCATGGAAACGGTTAAGATAGGTTTGAATGGAGGCGAGTAAATATTTTCTGGATGTTTACATTTCCAGGATCCTAATCCACCACAACAGATCTCACTTCTCTTCCTTCCCTTTCCCAATTCCTTTTCCCCATCCCCTACATTCCACACGACTGTTGTTCTAAAACTACATGCCACTCGGCTTTGCGGGTAGTAGGCAACGTAGCATGTAAACTGTTATTTCAGGAACATGAGCTTCGATCTTTCAGAATTGCAAGACGGCGGAAGATTTACTCAATATAGGAGAGGTCCCCAAAAATTCAATCCTCATGAATGAGAACCAGGCAGACGCATTGAACCCTGCAAGCCGGAGGTCATGAGTCATATGACGAAAGACTACTTAAGGGCCTATCCTCTTCCAGATGGGGAAGCCGGGAAGTCAGAAAACAAAGCACAAATATGAAAAATGGGGACCTGACCTGAATCTAAACTGAAATAGAAGGCAGAGTAATGCGAGGACTGAGGGAAAGAAAAACTGGGAGAAAACCTTGTAACACGTACCAGTTTATACAGGTAATAAAGTAATTTACATCAACTACGATGGTGAGGCAATTAGGTTGATTTCTTGAAAGGCAAGTCATCATTTTGTATTCTAACAATTGATAAGTAGGTTTCAATATAATACATACCCCAACTTTCTCCACTTCGGGGTCATTTTTTTATTATCTAACACAGTTTTCCCTCCATTTAGTATCTCTTAAGCTCTACATGTCATTCCTCCCACCCAAATCACTATTATTATAGTCAGCAGTGATATGCCGGTTTCGGCAGGTTGTGATGGTAGGGAATAAATCTTTTCTAGATGTTTACAACAGGCTTAGATCCCTTACTCCTTACACAATTTCATTCTTAGGCTCTGCATACGTCTTGCCTCCCTTCATCCCAGTTCATATAGCCTAGTCTGTTTCCCTCCCTTCCCCGCTTACGCAACATTCTCCCCTTTACCAGGGCATTCAGATCAACCCTTCATCCCTCGTTCCAACCATCTATTCTTCCTTCAATTAATTTTTTTTCAGCTGTTTCCTCTCCTTACCCACTATATCCAGAACTTCCTCGTGCGTCTCCTATTCCCATCATCGCACCTTCTCCATTCTCCGCCACACCCGCATCTCAAACACCTGAAAACTATTCTCATCCTTTTACCTGAGAGTAGATACTACGCCAAATTTCCCTCGACAATATAGTCCTAAATTTCTATACCCTGTTTACCCTTGAACGCTTACCCAGCATTATCCCCGCTGCAACCCACTCGAATATGCTGTTCGACACTCCGTCAGTTTTTCCTCTTATCACCGATTCCATGGTAAAGACAGAGTGACGAAGTAGAAACAATTTCATTCATATTAATAGATACGCAGGTATTGAACACGTGAAATGAAGTACTCCGGACGTCCTTTTTCTCTAATAAAAATCGGCATTCGCCTTCAAGGAAATTTTCTTGTGCTATTGTTCTTTCTCGAGAAAGCGATGAAGTGAGGTTGATGACGCGGAGATGGTATTTTTTAAATTCTACTCTTTCTCGTAGAGCCGAAGTTGCTCCATCAATTTTTTACGATAAAGGCTATCTTTAAGGTAAGATTTTTAATGAGCTCATGATATGAATAAATAATCCCCTTTTAACTAGCCAATCCCTAATTATGAGCAAGGAAAATATCATCCTATAATTGCCGATGGAGTCACCAGGGAGAATGTTTAATCAGTATATGCCCGTGTGCTTTTACGACGATGTCTTCGTTTTTTCTTCGAGCATTTATTTTGACAGATAATCTGTTGCGGAAAAAGGAAAATATTTTTGGAGAAAGGCGTGATTATTTCAAAAAAATGTCAATTTTAAAGTCCACTCTGATCTCATCCATTTTGATCTTTGTAGCCTAACTCCTGATTGACCTGTCTTCACATCGTTTCGTCTCCCTAATAAATGACAACACGATGAGCTCGCTGCCATCGATCACGGCTGAACGTGAAAAGTGCCAAGGCACAAACTATTTTGAAAAAATTTCCCTCCTCCACTGTTCATCAAGACTAGTCATAGCGCTAGGTGTGAAGACGGATTAATCGCCCATCTATCCTGGACGGCGACACCTTGTATCGAACGTCTCCTCCGAAGATAGCTGTTTGCTTAAATCTCCTTCAATATGTTCGACACGTGAGGAAGGAAAAGCCGACCCATCGCTCACTCACGTGCTAAAATACAGAGAACATATCCGTGCACTCGAAACGCAGAAAAAAGAAGAGGTATTAAAAATACTCTTGCTGGCACGAAGATCCACTTCAATGTACATACCAACGAGACATCGAATCGATCAATGGCTTTCCTCGCGAAAAGCATTGCTTTAAACCAATCGCTCCACCGCACCCAACTCAAAACCACGGAGTAAGTGCACGGAGGGGAAGACAGAATGACGGGTGTTTTGAATCCGATAAAGCCTCACACCGTTGCTCTGAATTCAACCCATTTTCCCTCTCCTAAGACTGTCGCTTTGAGTTCGGTTAGCAAAGAAAAAATAACACGATACGTTAACAGAGCTTGAATCAATCTCGAATTAATAGTGACATGACGTACACGTGACCTCCGGGTCTGTTGTCACGTGCTAATTTGATGATTAACGATAACGACAACAAATGAAGAAAAATCGAGAAGAAATTGCTGACAGCATGGGTTGACATATCACCGCCTATGAATACCTTGAGGTCTCCGTAACCCCTGATGGATACTTCTCGTTCAAGGTAAGATTCAAGCTCTCAATTTATGCCATCTCATCTTTTAAATTTTCTCTTTGGTATGCCTGGCACACTGGAAAAATAATAATCGGCAGCATGGCAATGACGAAGGAATTCCATTACAAGGCTTTAAAAAAAATACTCAGGCTGACAATAAAGAAATGTAACGGCGAAAGCAAAGAGGAAAAAAACGAATCTGACAAAATCTAGGAAGGTGGCTGAACGCACATGATCATTAATATCAGTAATAATCTCCTCGCAATGTAAGAACGACGCAATAATTTTTCATCACAGTCATCATGGTATGAGTCAAAGCACGTCACTGACATGCCAATGGCAAGACATCCGACGAGTGATAGTGGTTATACCATAGATAGTTCTCTGAATATTTGCTTATTTATGATTTTGAGGTAGGATTAAAATGAAAAATAAACAATCTTCCGAAATGAGATATTTTTCAACCACAGAGCTATAAAAAATGTTAGGAACTCCCAGTCTTCTTGAGCGATTATGAGGTGATTTGGTAGAGTGAACTGTTAGAAATAAAACACATTTATGATATAAATACTTACCTATATCTACTATAATGCATTAGGAGTAGTTTATATTCAGAAGTACGGCATGCATAACCAAATTTAATGGAAGTTACTCGTTGGAAATCATTGCTAAAACCTCCTTACGACAACGCACGAGTTGTCTCACGAAGTCACCAAAAAGATTAAGGACATAATATTTCTTCCCCAAAAACAAGTTCCCACGGTCACTCCAAGAAAACATGAGATAGTTAGTTTCCCTTCATTTCCTGCCACAGTCATCTCGGGCACACTCGAGCTAACTTCGTTCCAAAAGGAATTTTCAAGTGTGAAAGAATGCCTTACGAAAAGCGAATAACGGCCACCTACCACAGCAAGAAATACCGATTACTTCCGAAAGAAACTACAGATCACACGACTGAAGATTACGATGAACGCTTCCACGTGGGCAACAGGGATGGGAGAGATAATGAGGAAACAGTAAATGTAATGGCGCAGATACGATATAAAACACTGACATAATGATGTGCGAAAATGGAATAAAAACATTCTACACTCTGGTTTACTTAGTGACCTAATTAGAGAGGAAATTAGAAATGAAAATTTAGACCTAATTAGAAAGGCTAGTAGAAAAAACCTTCAGTCGAAGGCCATGGATGAACAGAGATAAGCAGCTGATGGACTATTTCAGCACTTACAACTATGATGAAACGTAGGGATAGGGTGAGGCCAGGTCAGCTTGGATTCGAAAAAACGATTCGCGACCATCAAATGACGAGGATCTCTATCGACAAGACTTCATGGGGAGGCGATATTATTTTAGAATATGGATCCTAACCGTGCGCGACTGTCACGACTCCATTTACAAGGGTTTACTCTATACACTGAGAGAGGAAGAAAGCCAATGTCGAAGGAAGTTATTCACCGAATGAGTTTAAGGGATCGAAGGGATGGAAATGCTTTTAAAAAAAGATATGAGACTACGTGTCGGAATGTCCTTCAAGGATGCTCCATCTACTACCGGAAGAGATAAAAAAATTGAAACCAACACTGAGCTCTAAAAGTTAATTTGAGTAGTTTATAATGTACTGCTTCCAATGATGACATACTTGAGCTATAAGAAAGCAAACATTTTAGAATAAATATGGAGATAAGACACGAATACATGTTCTTAACAAATACTCTCTCAGCCCACGGAGCCGACTTTACCGCCAATTTCATTGAACTAACACATTTTTAATTCAATTACTGCGGTTATTGGTCAATAACTTCAAATTTTAGATAATTTGAAGCCGTTACCATTTAATTTAAGAAAACGTTCTCATCCAATATGAGTATATAGCAGTAACTTCATTTTTACACGGCAGGAAAAATACTCTTTTTTTCCAAATGAATAATGATAGCGAATCCATTAACGCCTTTAAGCTCAGTTACCTAAAGTTCAATGGGTGAAAAAATAACATAGACAATCAGGATATTATTAGCGTTATCAGACAGAGTATACATAAATAGCCCTAATATGAACAAAGTTGGAACTATACTACCTCACGGAGGAATCTCCTAAAACTTTTCTTGAGGCCAAATCGACGGAAGCGAAAAGATGCAACGACAGAAGAATAAAGGTACAAAGCAAATGTCAACCAACAGAGTAAGCGAAAAAAAACTTCTCCGAATACTTGCGATTTACAAATGGCTAAAGGAGATGGGATGTGAACCTCACAAAGTTTTCCTTTCTCCCTTCAAGAGGAACGCAAAAGGGAGAGATGGACGAACGCCCAGGATATGAGTAAACTGGAATGCAAACGGGAATCCGAGGACGAACAAGCCATAAAGCCCTTTTGAATCCACGCCTTAAACACTAAATAAAGCATCGCTGCGCTCCCTTTTAAAGCGTAAAAGGCCAATGCTGGTGCGGTACGATAAAGCATTGCGCTTTCAGAGTTGGCATCCAGAGTCAGCAGTTTTATTTCGCCTCTGCAGCCGCCCTCTAAAGCCCTAAAACGTCTCCTAGCTTCCTAGCCATTTATATCATGCGAGGGGGCGTGCAGGAAAACATTGTTCCGGCTCCGAATAATCATGGCCATCCTCTTCCGAAGTCTCCTTCAGATCTTCCGCTTTACGTCCAGACTCCCGACTGCCGCATTTCATTCGCGAATTCCATCAATTCTCCGACTTCATATCACTGAATCCTTTAGGTACTATGTGGCGGTAAAACCGTTCCAGGGGCTGATATTACACTCTGAAACGTCTGACATTAAGCCACATCACGATCCCTCTGAATAGCTTTTTCCTTCTCAGTGCTTGGTTCGGAGGATTCTGGTGATTGAGCTCATCCACGGCTAATACTACAAACGAATCTAAAGTTAGAAGCAGATAAAAAAGAAAACAAATCTCGTACTTTTAATGACAGATGTAGAAATTTTGCCAAAAAATGTATAGGACAATTGTTTTATCCCTCACCATCAGCAGTCATCTATACGAAGAATGGTTTGCTGTAGGTCTCCATTCAACTCTCCTATCAGCCCTACCTATTCATTTATGCCTAAGTTAAGGTAATTATTATTATTTAATCCAATGCTAAAAAAATATAATGTATTAGAGTTAGAGTATTCAAATGTATTTTAACCAGACAGTCCAGGTTTTGAAGACAATGTAATCCGCTAATTCCGAGGTATTCTTGCGTTAAATTCATTCTCTTGGCTGGCGTACATTTTTAAACAAATTAGCAGAGCACTTTAATTACTTGGGTAGTAAACTTGAAGAAAATAAAGCTGATGATATCAGCCCTGACCTCGTGGAAATTATGGATATCCATGCTGAGAAAACCACCTTTGTTATTTCCACTTGAAAAAGTTAAAAACTTTATTCCGCTGGCACGACACGCGTTTCACCACACTGTGGGATACTCATGTGCCACAGTGTGGTGAACAGTGTGGTGGTGTGGGAATATAAGTATGCCACAGTGTGATGAAACTCGCGTCGTACCAGCGGAATAAAGTTTTGTGGAAATAACAAATGTAGTTTTCTCAACATGAATAGAAGAAAAAGGTCAGAGTAGCAAAGACATTAGGAGGAGAATAGCGTTAGCGAAGGAAGCGTCCAGTAATAGAAGGGAGCTGATGACTGAGACCTTGGGTAAGGATACAAAGAAGAGGCTAAAAAAGAGCTTAATATGGAGCGTAGCGTTGTATGGGCAGAAACGTGTACACTGAGAAAATAAGACGAGAAAAGGCTGCAGGCCTTTGAGATGTGGGTGTGGAGGAGGATTGGGAAGGTGCGGTGCCGGAAAGAAAGACAATCGAGGAAGTGGCTTGACATGGTGGGTGAGGAGGGAAAACTTTTGGATGAGATAAGGGGGAATAAGGGCAGGTGGTAGGAAGATGTAATGGGGGGCAATGGTTAATTCGAGGCTGTGAAAGAGAGAAGGATGTTGGGCAAGCGGGGAAGGGGAAGAAAGAGAATGAGTTTTATAGGCGCGATGAACCATGGTAGGACGTACGCTGAGATGAAGAAAGAAATACTAGGGATAGAATCCTGCTAATTCTACAGACTTTCAATACAACCTACCTTTAACCGGTAGATTATAATGAATTAACAGGTACTTCTGGCATAATATACAAAATATTTGGAGAAACATGAATACGAAAAGCCACTTAATGTTAGAATGGTGGTACCTTGCAAATTTAAATAAATTTTATGTAAAAATTAAAATTAAAACTTAAATTTAAAAATTCCTACTTTCAGACAAAGCAACTTGCGACTGATTAGTAGTTAATCATGCAGGAACTGCCACTGGAGAAATAATTTCCTGGACCAGAAATAGAACCACCGCATGACAAATTGCAAAGGTTCCATTCTTGTTCCAGTATTTATTCTTTTACAATTTTGACGCAATTTAGCAACGTTTTTCGCAAAATATTAAACAACTTACATTAAAGGGAAAGCTTTTAATTATTTTCCAGGTTTGATAAAGGGGAACGCAGAATAACATTCCACAAAGTTTAAATAGCTACTACACAGAAAGTGAGGCAAATTCAAAAGCAGCCCACTTCATGAAACTTAGGATTTCAACCAAAATAACTGCATTAGTCGACTGGGAAAATGTGCGTTCCAAACATTAATTTCATGAGCCCAATGACTTAATTGCTCACCCATGCATTACATGGTTTGTGCCCCGACTCACCAGGCCTTTGCTTGCAGTGATGCACTCACGTTTACGATATTAAATCCAAGTGCGGCTAAACTGACCGCAGTAAAACATAACTGGGGTTCATTAATGTCACACCTCTGCCGTCGGGCAGGAGAAGGAATTCGCAAAAGCAAGAGAGAAATAAAAGAGAGCAGAATGCGACCGCCGCTCTCCCGACAAAAATGAACGGAACGAAAAGAAATACCACCATTTCACAACTCGTACTTAGCAAGGCATTTAAGGAGCAATCCTCATACCTTCTGTAGGTCATGAGTGACGTGATTTCAAACATTTTTCAGCAAATAGACATGTGAGTATCATCCCCTTACTTACAGAGTTGTGGCAACCAAATCATTTTAGCCAGCAAATTTTGTAGAGTCTCCCACCATATCCAGTACCTCCTCGTTCGTCTTTCTCGCCATCCAGCTAACCTTCTCCATCCTTCTCCAAACCCACATCTCAAATGCGTAGACTTGAGGCGTTTGAGATGTGGGTTTGGAGAAGGATGGAGAAGGTGAGCTGGATGGCGAGAAAGACGAACGAGGAGGTACTGGATATGGTCGGAGAGGAGAGGAAGCTTGTGGCAGAAGTTCAGAGAAGGCAGAAGAGATGGATGGAAGAGGTTTTGAGAGGAGAGGGCATGTTGAAGAGAGTGATAGAGGGTTGAAAACTGGGGAAGCGTGGAAGAGGAAGGAGGAGGATAGGAATTCTGGACGAAATAAGAGGAGGTAGAAGATATGAAGAATTGAAGAGGGATCTAATAACGGGCCATCCTTAGGAGGGAAAGCGAGACAATTTCTATTAGATTGGGATACAGAATGGGGACTGTCCAAGAACCTACCAATCAGCTGGTGGAATACTTGATTGATTGATTTGGTCAATTTGAGAGGCGACCGATAACTGACGTAATTTGGACCAGGCCAGGCGGGTAGGTGGTTCATGCAAGGATCAATGTGGAATGGAGGAAGGGTGGAGGGAAACTCGGTGTCGGGGCCAGCCTGCTCTCAACGAGAGGGGCTAAGGAGACCACAATCTAACGTCCCATCCAACGGGCACATCAAAGCGCTCTCGACGCGGCATTAAAGTAGGGATCGGGATCCAACTGATCATTTTCCACCAACGTCGGCATTTGAACCAGGACCCTCGGGATGGGATGCCAGTAGTCTAGCCACCACACTACTCTGATCCCCACACATTCTTTAGTTGGCATGAAAGCGCCGAATAACGGTGACCTCTTCCAAATGAGCAACCATAAGCATGAGAGACCAAAATGAAAATAACAGATCATGTAGTAGTCACCGTCCACTCTATTTTACAATCACAACCCGTGAAACACTTATTACATCACCATCATTACATACCATATCCAAATTCCGGAATATCACGGGTATTCACACTTATTTTTAATGGAAGGGGGAAGGTATTTTGAGAATTGCGAGGGAAGGATGACATGAATGACAACATTGACACAACGATACATAGTTTATGCATAACTGACAATAAGACAAGTTTCGCAACATTTCAATCGTTATAGGTCACCGTCGGCGGTTTTGTGGAAACTGCGAAGTATGTTGAATTAAATGTTAACATTACCATGGCCACGTGAGCAAGCAGTTGCGACCACACGACCCTGAGACAAAAATCCATAACCTTCACAACCCCTTTCACACCCGTAAGTTATGCGAATTCCTCCTTCAGCACCCTGTACTTGGCAAACGAATCCTCATTCGGTGGGAGACTGAGAGAGAGAGGGTGGGAGAGACATAAAGAGCGGCAACATCAAAGGAGAGCTGGAAGATGGAGCGAGGACGATGTTTTCGGGAGTTTTCGCGGTCCGGAGGCGCGCGATGCGTTGGGAGCAGAGCCAATACATCGCCGCATTCACGCCCTTTTCATCCTTTTGAATGGCCTCGCCACGCAAGCTCCGCACATTTCGCTCCCCTTCCCTCCTTCCTCATCTTTCCTTTACTGACTAGACCGGCTCGCAACGTAGCGTGAATGAAACCCCAAAAGGATTCACACCACGTTATTTTCACCGTTTAAAAAACGCTGCCTTTACCAAAGCTGCATAACAGTAAAAGCAAGAAATTGAAGGATCAGTGGAGGAGCAGGTAAATACTTTGGCGATAACTTTTCTCAGACCAACAATTCGGCTTCAAAGCCATGTCTAACCAACGCATTCCAAGTGTTTAAGCTTAGAACTCCTACGATAACTAGAAAACTTCATTGAGTTGATGCCCTTTCTGAATTTATTACGATTTATTTAAATATGTTACTTATTTTCAAAGGAAAATATTCTGTTTGGTACAATTTTGTTCGTAGAAAAATTTTGCATCGTAGCTACTCGAATTTAATACATTTCAGAAACCTGAATTTAAAGTTTTCAATAGCTTATATTTTTTATCGGTTGTGATTCGTTGAAAAAGCAGTGCAGGAAGGATAAATTCTGTGACAGCTAACATATCACAAATATAACGATTGACTTTAAATTTGGTATAAAAGATCATTGTATGCTTAATTTAGTTGTTACTCGAAAGACGTATCAATTTCACGCTAACGGGAATTGTGGTTATTTCCTTACGTAACTATGGTTTTTGAAGACACAATGGCTCCCAGATATTCTCACTAACAGCACTTCAGGTAAGTTTATATGACAAGACTCAATCGATTTTGAACCCTGGACCCAACGGTCCGTAGTCCAGCGTTCTACATACTGGGCGACCACGCTTATCACTCAGGTGAGCAGAGAAGAGACTACTATCTTCAATTATACAATGAATGAGGAAAAATGCGCATTGAGCACATTATAAGATATAACAGTCTCTTCATGAAAGCAATTAAGGGCCTAAATAAGGAATGAAGAGGCTAACAATAAGTAAAAAAAAAAAAGTTGTGTCCGGCAGACGAACTTAGATGTTCATTGCGTATTTCTGTCACTTCCGAATTTTTCTAGAAGGCTCCGCGAAGGACATTCTAGGCTTCTTGCATTATGAACTCTATTATCTTCCACTCTGTAGCCTCTTTCTTCAGGCACTCACTTTCTAATTTTGGAAATTTTTAGACAATTCCTCAGAAATGTACACTTTTTTAGAGTTTTTTTAATAATTAAACATGCCAAATTTTTCAACGTTCATGAATCTAGCTCGTGTGGTGGTTTTATTCCGGAGAAAGATGTAAGAGCCGCTTTCAAATGGTTTCGAACTCCTCACACGATTTTACGTCGAGCTACACTAATTTCACGCCGGCGACGACAGAAGATTTTATACCCATAACTGGCGGCAGTCTTCTTTTGCTTGGTAACGTTATCATTTTCAATATTACAGTTTAAAATACGCTTTCAACCTTCTTTTAATTTACACATCGCTCGTTTGGATATCTCTTACACTTTCTGTGTTATAAAGAAATGTTTGGTTAAAACAATTTTGTTGCAACGCCGCCAGCCACAGGTTGTACCCCCCATCCTAACCGAATTATAAGACATCCCACGTCAAAGGAGGAGGGTAAAGAAAGTCAACCTCGGACTGATGCCTGTCTATAACGAAATGATGAGGAAATTTTACTGAACTTTCGCGTCAAAAACCAAAGACACCGAAAATTAAATAAAATAGCCCATGCAATCGACTGAAAAGATGGTTTGTACCCAACCCAAAGAAAATTCCGAGTTCGACGGCGATTGCAATGCATTCCCAGGACGCGCGAACTACAGTGCGTTTACGCAAAAGCGAACGGCAATCTTCCTCCCACTTTCGGGGGGCAACGTAGGGAGAGGTGCTTTAATCAACAGCCCGAACTGGAGGGTGAATACGAGTCCCAGAGCCACGAAGATTAAAAGCAAAGCATGACTGATGATGACACGCGAGAGAGAGATAAGAAGACGCACGTAATTAAGGCGGCACAGGATAGAGAAAGAAGAAGGTAACAATTAAAAAAAAAAAAGAAGAAAGAAAAGCGCTACTAGCCCTTTTGGTCGTCTACCTGTAGGCTTTGATATTTTCACGAATGTCGTTGCCCATCTGCCACTTTGACACGAGACTCATTGCGTGCAGTTCATTCCAATCATGATTCAACGTAAAATTAAACTGTCAGGACGAGGGAGAGATGGTGTCATGGAATCTCATCCAAGATTAGAAGGAACGCATGAGGGGTTACATAAAATAAGTTCCAAAAATGCATTGATCTTGTTATGAATGAGGAAACTCACGATTCCCAAGCGTTGAGGCACTCAATAAAAGGAGAAGAAAATTCCCCAGATGAATCACACAAATGGATATACCTGGATTGTGAAAATTATTTTCTTTAGAAATATGTCTTTTTGTAGAATAAAGGAAGGGATAAAAGACAAGTTTATAAATATACGACAACAATCCTCCAACTTAGAATGAAAGAGATAATTCGTTATTTCCATTAGCTGAGGTCTTCAAGAAAAAGAGAAGAAAGTTATCAACTACATCACATCTCCAGTGAAGGAATGAGTAGGGAGAAGAAAGGACGTTGTCGGTAGAATTAGAGGAAGCAAGGTCTGCGGATGAATAGGATACTAGATAAAACTTAACGTTGATAGACACAATTAAGGAGATAATGCATGATAAGCGTGGATGAGGTAGGAGAAGCAGACTTCTGAATGGAGGAAAGAGAGGTAGAAAATATGACGAATTGAAGAAGGAAACTTGGTAATGACTCCGGGTATATTTTTTGTTATACCTATCCAAAACTATCTGCAACGGTTATAGCGTGAATGAATCACAACACTTAATCAAATAATTTCTATCTCATTATTAAAATACTAATAAGGCGGAAGTGCACAGAAACAGTTGCAAATTTTACTTCAGACGAGAGGAACCTCCCAAGATAAGCCATCTATTTCCGGAATAGAGTAACTAAGATATTTATTAAGAATAATTCGGATGAATTATTTAGAAATTCGTTTCAAATGAGAAGCACTGGCAATCAGTGTTGTTCAGAGGTAATACTCTTTCAAAAATGACAAATTTAATCCCACTCGCAAAAAGAAAGAAGAAGGAGCACCCAAAGGCGTGTTCACGAGGTTTGACATTTAGAGGAGGGAATATGAAACGGAGCGAGTTGCATACTTTATTTTAATTCTTTCAGCATCATCTATTATACATGACTGTGAAGCGCTATCGGGAGAAGGAAATAGTTTTTCTCGCCGATAACACCCGTAAAAACAAACTTTTTCCAAGCTCGGGTGAGAGAAATGAGGAAATTGAACGAAACACAAGTATTATCAATCAATAACTGAACTATCAATATATTTCACACAAAACCAACCAAGTTACAAGCAAATTACCCATAGGTCGAGTTCCAGGCGACCGTTATGAGAGTTTCCACTCAGAAAATGATTGAAGTATACAAGTACGACAGGTTGAGCTTCTCTCTAAGTACAAAAATGACAAAGTAAGCAGGTTCATACAACGGTGTTGCTCGGTCGCCGTCTCGACTGCAAAAGAGGGCTTTCTGAGGGATGAGTCAGGTGAGGAGGGGGTCTGTCGACAAGGACGAGGTGGAATGGGTAAGCTTAGGATATAGGCGATTTGTGGCCTTGGAGGGGAGGAAATAATGGGATGGGTGATAGATAGGGAGGCAGTTTTCAATTGGAGCGCCAGGAACTGTTTTCTGGCTTCGGCCGCAGAATACAGGATCACAGCCTTTGTGCCTTGGTCAGAATGACCGCATATTTGGAATCCTTCCTCACTTTAGGGGCTATATAAACGATGCAGGACCCGGTGAGGGAAAGGCGCGGCGAAAGGTGCAGCTAAGGGCGTGGCTGAATACGTGGCAGAAGTTGCTGGCAGGAGTCGCTGCATTTTGGAGTCGTTAAGTCCTTCGGCTAAGTCCGGTGGGTAAACAGTCCGCAGAGGGGAAAATGTCCAGAGGGGAATTTGGCAACAAAAAGGGACTGGGGGTGTATAAAAAATGTCACATGCATGAAATATCTAGCGACTAGTAAAAGAGCAATTTCGATCCCAATATCCTCGTCAATGCTTACGCGAACGCCAAAGGAATTTTCACGTGGAAGGAATTTCACACACCTTTGAGCGCTAAAATATAATTGGACACGGGAAACTCATCGAAATAAAAAAAAATATATTTGAAGCGACGAAAACGACCTTGCGCAGCAAAACGAGGGCAAAAAATGAAACTATGAATCATCGATTTTAAAACAGCAAGCCGTCATAATTACTCCAGATCCAAGATGAGAATGTTCCGACACTTCTTCCGCTTTGTCCTGCATCGGAAATTTTCATCCCTAATAAATCGGAACGGTTGACCCCGGATTTGGGACGCGTTTCCCCTGGCCGTTGGGCACAGATGGGGTGCTCGGATGGTGGAAGGAGGGAGGGAAAGGGGTAGATTAGGGAGGGGATGGATTGTCCCCAAAAACACCACAACCCTTCCCACACAATGCTCCCGTTCCCCAAGGACTCCCTTTCCCTCCCCCCCCCCCCTCTCCAACCCAACAACAAACCCACATCGGCGTGGCTCTCGCACACAAAACAGATCAATGGCACTCAATGAGCAATTAGTCCTCGGGCCTCATTTCCTCCGCGCCGCGCGCTGAGGCATGCGAATCACGTGACGATGTGGGTGTGACGTGTAGGTGGGAGAGGGAGAAGGTTCATTAACACCCGGTTGAAACGTAGCGGTCGTGCAGTCTCTATTTTCGTCCGCACATCCGACGCTTCAATTACTTTTCCCAATTTCCCACGCAATCCTCTGTTTCGCATTCATTCGTGATTAATAGCATTATGATCATGCGTTACCCTAATTTACTCCAATAAAGGGTCAAATGAAAATATTTCTCAGAAAATGTCTGTCGGCATCACAACCAAACAAAACATTCTACCAATGACTCTTGCTAAGTTCAAGGACTGTTGACACCGAACTCCCAATCTTCAGATTCCTTTGATTAACATTAAGTCCCTTTTCAACCCTCATTATTTCTGCTTCTTCTGGTACCATGCAAAACTTCAATCCTATTTCATATCTACCATTAATACTACCTGTGGTAGTCCAGTGATGAACATAGATGAACGTACAAGTAATATTCACGGTCTAATACTTCAGCTTTCTTGGATGGATGCGCCCAAAGAATTTAAATGAACAATCGCATTCTATATTCTGCGGCAGCCGCAGGTACTTACTTCTCTAAACGATTCATTTTTAGCTCGGTCTCACTTCAAGGACAATGGGGTGCTGAAGCCCGTGACTGAAGGCAAAATGCTAGTAAGATATTAAAACACATATTGAAATAATTCAAGAAAAACGCTAATAACAGAGGCAATATATCTAAAGTAGATAACTTTCCTATAATTTCCACAGTTTTATATTTAAAAAATAAAATTAAGGAGCTATTTCCATAATGGCATCGGGGAGGGAAAGAAAATGCCTGAACATATGAATTTATGTTTTAAAAATAAGTCATAAGACTATCATTTGATTCTCTTTATCCTTACCGACTGTTTCTCATTCTCCTGTTATTCCTAGCCTTAAGTGCTGAGTTAAAAGCAAAATACTTAAAAATATGTACTGAGTGTGAAATCATTGAAACCGGTGTAAATACGGTACACTCACTGAGAAGGTCGTGATAGTAGCAAACTAATACTGGTCCTTTACTTGGATACCATTTGCATTCCCAGGAGTACAGGAAGCCAAAAACTACAGACCGAGTCCTTATCATGACCTCACACCAATCTAAATTCTTAAGAGGTCGGTTTCTACCACAACCTCTAACACCACTTCAGTGCCATAGGAATTTTTACTCCGCAGTTTAAATGGTTAACAAGATAGGAAATGCTATCCATTATTATCTGCAAAACATAAAACGAAAAAATGATTGATCAGAATCCTTGACTCGTTTTAAATAATTAATCCCAACACATTTCTATTTTTCATAATGTTATGTAGCTAGAGATGCATTTTTAGTTTATCAGCAATACCGTCTCTTATTGAGTTAAGGAAAAGGCTGATGAAATGCTATGTATGGAGCGTGTTTTTGTATGGGGCGGAAACATGGACGCTGAGGAAAGGAGACAGACGGAGAATTGAGGCATTCGAAATGTAGACATGGAGACACGGATGATGGGAGTGAATTGTTGGGACAGAAGGAGAAATGAAGAGGTCCTAAAGAGCGCGGGATAGGCGAGAAGGTTGATGGGGTGATTTTGAAAAGGCAAATGAACTGGGTTGGCCACTTACTAAGATATGGGGGAATATTGAAGACGGCGGTTGAAGGGGCAGTAGAGGAAAGGAGCAGAATGGGAAGGAGGCGTACGAAGATGTCGGATGGACTGAAGGGAAGAGATTGATACGGTGAATTGAAGAGACTGGCTTTGGAGTAATTGTAGGAAGAGAACGCCAAGGACCTGCTGAATGGCAGAGCACCCAATGATGATGAAGATAGTCTCTCGTGGCAAACTGACAAATGGACGAAAATACAACGAAACCACCGAAAGAAGAAAAACAAGTTCCTAGAGAAATAAATTGTAATATTACCTATACTCATTTTTCATCGGTAACACTCGAGGATAATTCTTCTCCTCCGTTTTCAATTATGGAGATGAGGACGGCGTCAATGAATCATCTCTCTACTGAAAAAGGTTTTTGCTAAAAATTCCATTCTCCTCAAGTTTTGTTAATTACTTAGAACATTTCGTATTCACTCATTATCGCTATTCTTTACCATCCTTCTTTAATTGCAGCGTAAACACAATTAGTTCCCAAGAAAGGAGATAGGATCATAAACGGGTGAGAGATTACTCCGAACGCGGAGTCAGTGAATGATCTTTAACCACTTCTTCAAGATGCTGGTAGAAAGACACACTCACATTTGCCATTCGGCCTACAGCGGGAGAAGGCCGACGAGGGCAGCCTCATCAGCGACACCTACCGCGATCGCGTGAAATTGAAAATTCCGAGTAAAATCATCCAATTTTCACCGTTTAAGATAATTGCCAACACGCAAGGGCCCGCATTTTCCCTTTAACTGCGCACTCTTTCGTGTTTTGCGCTTGAGAAGTTAGGAGAGGTCAGGGGAAAGTCATAAAGAGATAAACATGCCAATGGGAGTCTGATTCCTGAATCCGTAGGTCAAAACAGGTCCTTCATAAAAGTTAATACTTAAATCCATAACCTAAGGAATAAAATTATGTTATTTTTCTAAAGAAAATGCTCAAATACCATTTAACTATCAGAGATATTACCATAGATTTAAAAAAGGGAATATAAAAGGTCAATCATTCTCTAAAGGAATTTAATTTAGTCCCATAAGGTATCCCTTGTACACGGACACTTGGGAATACATGTTTACCAATTCAAAGATTTAATGTAAATATACAACGTGTAGCGATGTGACAATACACTGCTAGGCTCATTTGAATACCAAATATCAAGTGTTTCAACTTCGTAAAGCGTTATTGCGGCGTAGGCGTTCCGTAAAGCGGTCTATGCCAATCAAATAAAACGCAGAGAGGAATTTCAACTTAATTTAGGTACATTTTATTATCCATTTTTACACTTTAGAGCCTGATTCTATAACTAATTTATCTGCTTCGTTTGGCTAGAGTACTCATTATGATTTCGCTTTTGATGTACATTCCTGATTAGAACCGCAGCTATGGTAACAAAATAAATCTTATGCCGATTTATTCAAGATCACAAAAATAGCGTGAAATGACACGCTTTATACTTTGCAGCTAGAAACGCATAAGTTCCAAAAGTTTTGTTTTATTAAAGAATCAGAATTTTTTCACCAAAACCTATTCAGAGCAACTGTGAAAATAGTGAATGAAAATGACGAATTTGGCCTTCTTCCATTTCATCATCTCTTTATCATCGATCGATAAGGAAACACTCCACGCTAATGCAGCGGCTATAATTAAAGTTTGAAGGTTAAGAAGGTGTTAAGGGAATTCCCAAGAGACGGAAATAAATCATGGACTTGCATTGTACTTGGCACGGCGCACAATAATGGAAAGACATGCATGCATACACGCTAAATTTCTATAATTGCTATGTTTCCGGCGTAACTTCACGGAACAGACAGATGACCATGAATTCAAAAGAAAACTTTATCTTCACATCAAAATTTCATTCGCACAACGAAATTTTTATGGCAAGACAAATACAACGTTCGATGAGTTCAAGGAGTTTTTTTTATCTTCGAATGAGCATTCACGATGTCCTATTCGGTCTGTATTTAAGAAAAATTATATTTACGCACGGCAGAAAGGAAAATTCTACACCAAAAGTAGACAACTGACAGGACACAGTTTAAAAGGGAAAATTTTCAACTAACAAAGATCATTTTCAAACTCGGCACTTAAAAATCTCTTGCATGACGACTTTCAATAAACGTATCCCCGTTAGGTAGAAGTGTTGGGCGAGGGGTACATATTTCCTTGGAAAGCGAGTATGTACTTTGTAAGAGACAGATGATTCTTAAAATAGGCTTTCTGGGTTATATCTGGGAGTTGCACTGCGGGAAATTTTCTCTGAAGAGAAGGGCGTCTCTAGTCTGTGTATGCTTGAAAGGTGAAAACATCAGACAAATGACGGACGGGGAGCGGAAGGGAATAGGAGAGGGAGTTCGGTCAGGGGAAGATAGGGGCCCCCTGCAGGGAAATGAGGAAGGAGATGGATGGTTCGAATGTGGGTGGGTGGGAGTGGAAATGAATACTTTATTAAAATCTCCTCTGAATGAATGCCGCCTACTGCCTACCTCTACACCACATATACGCAAGTGAACTCAAACCAAACTCCCCCACCTCCAACTCCACTCCATCTTTCTCGGTTTGGTTTTCAGCGCAAAAGCGTATAAAGCTCCGGTTAATATTTAAGGCGCATCCGCCTAAGCTCTCCCTCCCGTAAGCTCCTTGCATTTTAGACCCCCCTGAGAGGTTGTCCGGGACGGCAAGAGGGACGCTGTTGGGAAGAAGTGGGTGAGGAGATCGAGCGGTTCCGGAGGGTCCGGACTGGAGAGACGGAGGGAAAAACAAGGGAGATATTAGGGTTTGGAGAATGGAAGAAAAATCAACGTCATTTCCGAAAAATCAAATTTTAATGCCCATCTGGAAACCACGGATTCGATTCCGACCCACGGGGTCCACTTCACGTTCTCGAGGGACCGCAGGTTATAAGAGGAAGAAGAAGAAACAAATGGCTGCACTCACTCATTAAGCATTCAACCAGCTGGATGGTGTTTTTTTTGGACAGTCCTATCCCAAACTTCCCCAAATCTGAAACATTTTTTCCCTCATATTATTAGCTCGGCATGAACCTTGCCACGAAGTTCCTCATAACCTCTGCCTCTCATTACGTCGCCCAAATGCCTAATCTATTCCTTCCTCATCCTCACCTAGAGTTCTCCTTTCTATCACCCCCTGCAGCATACCTCACTCTCTACACGTCCTACACAAATTCCTTCTGTCTTCTCCGACCTCCGTACCCAATTTTCTTTCCTCTCCCAACATATAAGTGCTTCCTAGTTCGTCTTCCTTGCCACCCATCTAACCCTATCCATTCTTCTCCAAATCCACATCTCAAATTTCTCCAGTCTACGCATATCCCCGCTCAACAATGACCAAGTTTCCGTCCCATACAGCGCCACGCCCCATTAATAGAGGTTTCACCAATCTTTCCTCAACGTCTTTGCTCAGACATCCCCCATCATCAATTCCCTCCTCTTCGAAAATGCTTCCTTGGCTAGGGCAGTTTTACATCTTATGTTCCAACCGCTAAATCCAAAAATTGCGAAAAACAACTTTCCCTTAAAGAAGAAACCAGCAGGGGTCACGAAGTGTCGGGCTGACACCGAACCAAACGGGGTATACACCCGAATAGTTTTATAGCTCATCATGAGCCGCGAAAGCTTCAATGAAGAAACATTGTTCAAGTCAGGAAATTCAGAGATTTGAGACATCCTTTCCCACCTCTGATCTTTTAAAAAGTTTTATTTATAATATTTCTCATGTTCCACATTAAATTGTCGTCATGCGAGTGTGAAATACGGATAAGTAAGGTTTAATCATCCGTAACTATTCATCGCACATACGGTGCCCACGAAAGGTAGTCTGGCCACCGTAATCCAATGAGGTATTTTTTCGAGTTTTCTTTCACGACCAACCGCTTGTTCAGCTTTGTGTGCAAAAATGGTACATGAACTCTCTCCCTCTCTATTCGTAAGACTCATTCTATGATCTTTTAACTCCCTTGAATCACGACCACCTCACACAATTGCACCCTTCACTACCTTCTGGAGTTCGATGTTTAATGCAAAGTTTAAACTTTAGTTCTCCAAAGCTAGCTGCCGCCGCCCTGATGCGATGCACCCCTTGTACACCTCGTAAGGACTCTGCATACACTAAAGGTAATTTTATCTTCTTTCATATATGATAATTCCTGAAACTATCAAAAAACACACTTTTCTCGGTAAAAGTAGAGATATCTACACATTGAAAGTAAAGAACGCAACTTATGTATGTCCGAGCACCACGATCAAACATTAACCATGAACAATGGCAGGCCTGATTGTGCACAATAACAGTTTTACTACATTTATAATGGCCAGACTATACCTCTTTCATGGCACGATATTTTTTTGAACTTCATGGAGAAAAAGGGAGAGGGTACGAAAACAAATGAGCGTGACTTCTGATCAAGGGCTGAAGCAAAATCTAGAGCCACCTTTTCCGCGGAACCAATATATAACTGTCATCTCAGCATTTCATTTCCCAGATGATAATGCTCCCTCACTCTCCAGAAAACCGTTAGAGAAAGGGCGTGCAAGACAGATGCATACAGCGTGATGCGCCTCTTAGTTGGCAACGCGAGTGAACGATGCCCAGGCATTCGAGCCGCTCCGTTGGGAAGTCTATTAATTTCTGACTTCAACGCCAATTACTCCACGTCAGCGAAGTATAGTGCAAACCGTATCCAGCCACGTTTGCAGGGTAGGAGCATAAGGATTGAATCCAATCACAATTGATGCGGGTATCGGATCAGCAGATCCTTGGTCTCAAAAACTGAATGCGCTTCAAAACATATATGCGGTGACATGAGTAGGCAGCCTTTACGCAAAAACACTTTGGCACAATGTACTCATTAACGTAATGCGTAAATTCACTCTTCATCATTACATATGCCTAGATTAACTCGTCAAATACCAGAAAAAGGTTTTTTACATCTTTCACTTGAGTCGATTTACTACTAACTCGATGATGTTCGGACGCCTTGCTCAACATCACTGACGTGTTGAATAGTTATCTGCTAAGACACAGCTTCAAATAAGGTTTTTTGGCCAATTAAACTAGTCTAGTGAAAACATAATATCATTATTGATGGGTTGGAATTAATTCTAACATTGGTTTTTCGCTCTCAATCTCCAAATTGTTACATTTTCTTACCTCCGCAAGACTCAACGCTTCGCTTCCAAGCCCGCTTGATTTCATCGTCTGAATAATCGAAGTGGGAGGGGAGGTTCATCCGTTGAAACATTTCTCCCGGGTCTATTGGTAATAATCCATGTTCGTAGTTGAATTCCACTGACCAAGATGGGAAATAACTGCGATGAGAATGAACTGTACTACACCGATATAAACTACTTTCAAAGAAATTTTCTTTGAAAGCAGTATATGAAATTTCTTTGAAATTTTCGTCCCATCTCTGATGGGACGAACTTGAAAAAATTTAACAAGTTTTGGATTTTAAGGTATTGCATATCTAAACTAAAATAAGGTTCACGAAAAGTAGTTGAAAGCTAAAATAATAACATGGTATAAAAAAGAGATTCCGCCTGAGAGAGAAAGTGTTCTCAAACATCTTTGCGCAACCTCTGGTTTCGCTAGCAATGAGAAGGGAATAATTAAATTCGCAAGCTTCATCAAATCGTCAAATAAAGGGATCCAGTTCCTAAAACGATGGCACACAAATGTCGTCTTTGTGATACGCTAAACTTAAAAAAATTCTCCCCCCCCCCCCGCGAAGGAAAGGACCATCTGTTGAACCTCGTCCGAAAAAAAAAAAAAGGAAATACTTAATAAAGCCTCCGGAGGTCCACTCCAGCGCTGTTAAGGGAACGAGAGAAAAGATGCTGAACATTCATAAGACGAAGGCGAAGGAGATCTGGATGTGTACGCACGTCCGCATGCACAAAGGGAAACTAACAGGCTCGATTGATTTATACAAGCTTCTAATGAGGCGAGTTAAAGCCAGCACAAAAGACTCTTCCCAACTTTCTCCGACGGCCCGCCAGCGGAGGCAAAATGGATTATTAAAGATGAAAGGGGTCGCTTTGGGTGATGAGAGGGGAAGTGGGGATATATGTGCCGCGGACAGAACGGGCGAGAGGGGTCGAGGAAGTGGGAGGAGGAGAGTAAGACGAATTAAGACGAAGAGCGACGCGGGAAGAAGAGTAGAGTGAAAAAGGCTTGGGAGAGGAGGACCCTATCCCGCTGGTCTCCAAGAAAGGGGACAACAAGAGCACTTTCATCTCAGCACACACCAGTGGAGGAAATAATTATTCTGATAAAAGGAGTGTCGACAAAATTAGGAGGGATCATCACAGAAAGAGTGATCAGGAGAGCAAATCAAGGTAAATGCGAAGAATTAAAAATCCGAAAAACTACTTCGAGGTAATGAAGGATTTCATCATTTCCTGGAGAATAGATTGAATTTTCACGGGTTTCAAACCAGATTAGTTTATTGGAAACCAACGCTTCAATGGCTAACTCAAACAGGGTCATCAGGGTCATAAAGTCTTAGTAAAGTCAAAGTAACTTTACAAGGGTAGCTACGGAGCATAAATTATGATATTCTATTACTCTTCCACCAGGCCTAAATTTTCATGTTTCCGGGTGAAAATTACCGTTCTATGGTTTGCATGTATTTTTAAGAATAAAAGGGGAATCAACACTCATTAATGCACGTTCTACGGATGAATAGATTTTCCCAACGAACGGAGCACCTCCGCTGTCGCTCTGGGGAAAATCGGCTTCAAATCTGATTACATATTATACAAAGGTCTCGACCTGAGACCACCTCCACTCTGAGCAGAAACAAGAATCCCATCTTCCTCAGCATGAGCAGAAATTGAAAGTTTACTTTAGGGACATGATGAATTGCTAAACAACAAATAAGAGCTCAACTTCCTCATTCCTGAAAGGTTCACACACACTAAGTCCACACACCAACAGACAGCGCATACAATGGCACTCCCGACTTATTGAAAACAATCTCATTTGGATTTTGAAAAGCAAATTGCTCATTTTTCACCACTTTTCCAGGTTTTCCAGGTCAATTTTCAATTTCCACGACTTTTCTAGGTTGTGCATGATTTCCAGGCCTGTAACAACCCCGTTTGTATTTTGGAATACAAAAGATCAAGAGGCATCCATCATATAGGTATATTTCCAAAACACGATGTTGCTTCGCCACGCGAATAAATATCGGGACAGGATCGCTAAAGAAGTCATTGAAATTTGAATTGATGAAGATAACATAAACCGAGGCCACTAATTCAGTGGAAGGATCGCATGGAAACCATGAATGAAGTCGAGAAGTGTGTGGCACCGGGTGTGTGGCACCGGGTGTGGCACCGGGAAAGGCTTCCCACTGCGGACGTTTCGATGGACAACTCGCTCATCTTCTTCATGGCAAAAACTGAGCTCTCGCATAATTTGAGATGAGCGAATTTTCCATCGAAACTTCGGCTACGGAAAGGCTTTCCCAGTGCCACACCGGGAGAAGACTTCATTCATAAAATCCACTGGGAAAGCCTACGGTCATTCAACGTGGAAACCAGTCAACAATACCATTCAAATGACGCGTAATGGCTCCATCAACAATGAACCCCCCGCCATATAATTTTTTTGCTCAGTCGGACTTAAACCAGATGACGATGGTTGAGTTATCTGTTGAAACGTACGTTCCTAATGATCTCCGCCCGGTGCGAAACCTGCGAAATCTGTTTTCACTTCGTAGTATTTCATACTTTTTAGTAGCACACACACACGTACTTGACCGATTAATATTATTCGACGTTCCGTAGCCCCCTTAAAACCCTCTCGATCCCCTCACGAAAGAATGTAACGATATGATCAGTTGGAGGAGGTACGATTCGAAGCGTTCCCTGAGAAATCTCCTATGTCCATCAGACCAGAAAGTTCGATTCAATTAATGGAAGGTTTACCCTGGTATAAAAATAATGGTGCATCAGGAAAGAGAAAAATGCGAGGTAATTTCGGTATCTGTCCAGTAATCGAACATATTTTCTCATAACACTCCTCCAACATCTAGTTTTGCGACGCCTCCCCGAGAAATATAGAATGCTGTTCTCTTCTTCCGGCACTTTTCTCAGCATTTAACCCACTTTTCCTTCGCCTCTGGCTTAGTTTTTTTTTCATAAAATCAAATATCACCTTCGTCTCGTATCACCATTCATTCTTCAAGGGAATAATGTGGCAAACGAATAAAAAATACAGTTTCCGGCGTAATTCGGAGGAAATCTTTGATATTAAACATAATGAAATCACTTGTCTATTTCCACACTGTTTTATTTCAACCGACCATGGTTTCGGCACGTAGTGCCGTTTTCAAGGACCTTTAGACTATTAGTATATATCCGAGAATGTATGCAAACGCTGCTAATGAAAACGAAAATGTTCATTAAACAAAATGAAGTCGATATAAAGAGAAGCGGAATCTTCAGAGTCCAAAATTGGAATTCATGAAACGAGTATGAAAGACGCACGAATAGTTTTGGCTCAAAGATTGGAACATACGAGAAAGTAAAATGGAATTAATATCTGTAATGGTTATAACTCTCGGATTTCTCATTAATTCTTGAGATAAAGGCAAATTTTGAATAGGCACAATTCCCCTAAAACTTATTAAAATATGTGAAAATATGATGATACCTTCAGAAAATCTTAAGAGATCAATTTAAGATCGAGTCCATGAGTTCAAAGCCATAATAGAATTCAAAAGAAAAGCGAGACAAAGTTACAAGAGTCTCTTACAACAAAAATAATAATCGGAATTTCATGATTCTTAGAATAAAATTATTTTATGATTAGAATAAATAAAGGAAAAGTTGAGAGAATCATTTTCTTTACTAGCATTTACTCAAACTGAACATTCCCAATAAGAACTGTTGAATAAGCGATGATAAGCAGATTATCACTGATAATTAGACAGTTAATCACCGTTATCACAGTCGCATGGATAATGAGAGTTGGTGAAGACTTTTTTAGTCCAGGTCATATATAAAATAGATGATAATCAAAAGAATGAAAATGAACGGCAGCGGGCAAGCATGGTAGTATATGGGGCACAGTTCTCCAGCGTTTCTTTAACCCGTGCCAAAACATCCGGCAGATTTCAATGTTGAATAGATTGACTGATTGACTTAAATTGACCAATTGCCGACCTTAGCACTCGAGGCATCGTGGGCACATCGAAGCGTCCCATTGCGTCAATGCTCACAGAACCGATCAGTTGCTCCAGCACTGCCGGCGGCGCGACGGCCGGCTAATACTGCTTACCAGGGACTTCCCAATTCCGCGAGAACTCTAGAGCACCAAGGTTCCGGGAAACGTAATATTTGCCTCGCTAGCTGAAATTCTTCGGTAACACAAGCAGACCCTATGTTTCTATCCCATCTTGGCACAATTTTACGGCGAGAAAGGTATTACAATGAGCAATGGAAGGACCGACATGCTCCTCACCAGCTGAAGTTTGAATGTAAACAAAAGAAGGGCACGGTTCTCAACCGGAAATGACACAGTTGAACGTTTTGAAGTGCACTCTAGTGAACACAAGGTTAAGTAAACAGCTTGTTCAGCTGAGCAGGCAAACGATGGCTCGAAGCAGGAATAACGGGAAGAGAAATGGTCCATCAATTCATTGGTCATACGCTCCAAGCAGTATGATCAGCTTATTAATTTCAAGAAACTCGAGCCCGTACCTATTACTACTTACTTGATTCCAGAGACGAATCGCCATAGGAGTCTAAATTTTACTTATTTTATTTCTTTATTTATTTCTACAATCCCGAACAATTCTAAAGGCCTGTTACATCGGGTGTTTTAACAAGTAACAATGGACGAAACTAACTTATCTCCCCCTTACAGTAATTATATCTCCGTAATTAAGTCCTAGAGCTATCCAGCGAGTAAAGTGGGAGTCCAAACCGGAAATATACATTACAAAATCATTCTGTTGCTTTCATTCCGAGTGCGAAACAGATTTGATGCAAATGCCTCAATATTTATTTACGAACACTCTCTAAGCGTAGAAAGGTATCGTATGAGAAAATGTAAGTGGAGGGAACGAACACATTTTTATCTTTCGGGTAAAGACCCTTGAGCCAAGGAGAAAATAAATGACAAAGCTAGACAGCGGAAGGAAAGGAAAGACGTTGCGGGGATACTATAAGCAGATGGAGAGTAGGTGGATGTCCCAGGTTCGATAACGGCGAAGGGATGGTGAAGGAAGTCATCGAGGAAAATACTATACATGTAAGGAAAAGGGAGCAAGAATATCAAAGTGGAACGTGTGAACCATTATTTAAAATCTTTTGGAGTAAATACGTTTGAGCCAAGGGGAAAAGATATGAAGAAAAGCTGGACAGAGAAAGAAAAGAAAACGTAGCAGGAATATATGAATATAGTAGGTGGCTATACCGGGTTCTCACGGCTTAGAGCTGGTTTAGGCTGAGGCAGAGTTGAGAATAATAAACTAGCGTGGGAAAGGGAAAATAATAAAAGACACTTTAGTTGGGATGAAGAACATTAGGAATCGAAGAAACGAAGAGGAAGATGAGTGGGATCATTTCGGAGATAAATGACGTTCGGAATTATAATAGTTCATTTAAAATTTCCATGCCAACCAAGGAGTACGATACACATAGGATACTCTATACGGAAATAAAAGTAAACAAGGAAATTACGCTTTTCCGTTAAATATCGCCTGAAAAAGTTCGTTGGATACAATGACATTCAACGAGAACAAGGAGGCTGGAGAAAAAAGATTGGGGAGGAGGTAAGAAATGGTGATGAATGAAGAAGACGGTGAGATGGACGGAAAGACGCCGGGAGGTAAAAGAAAACGAGGAAAAGGAGACGGAAGGATTATTTCTTCGTGGGTCGGGGAAGGAGGAAGATAGACGGAAGTAGTGGAACCCGGGAGAAAACAGGGGAGGAGAATAAACCCTCCGAAATTAAATTACGCAAGTGGAGGAGATCATTAGGTACGGCGCGCGAGTGAAGAATGCAAGAGAACGAGGAGGAAAGCGACAGCAAAGGAGGGAAAGAAAGCGAAAGTAGAGTAAGACTGCCGAGTCCACTCTCCGCTTACGAGTCATTCAACGCTGAAAGATTACGTTAGGGGAAGAAGCCGGGGGAAAAAAAGAAACAAGCAGCGGGAAAAGAAGACGGAAATTGGGCTGGCTGGGTGCACGACGCCAAGGAGGAGGGAGTAAAGACGGTAGGAAACTGGGTAGAGAGAAAACATGATGAAGGTAAGCTCAGAAATGAGATGAAGGTGGATGGGAAAAGTGAAGAGCAAGGAGTCGAAGAAGACGACAAATGGAGAGGAAGTTTTGGTGCGGGAGGGATATGAAAGACGTTGCCAAATAACTCCATTGAGACTTGAGACACCCGGCGAATTTTCACTTAGTTTGCTAACAGTCACTCATTCGAGTTTCGAAACTTCTTGTCACGTTTGTGCACAAGAAGTTCAACTATTGCGTTTGAGAGAGAAAATAAATGTTTTAAACCCCAGGTTTTGGAGGAGGGAATTAATAATGGAAACCTTGAGTAACAATGTTACGAATTGTAGCATGTAATTGCATGTACTCTGCCTTTAAACGTACTTCAATGGCTAAGGCCATTGCCATTGTTTGTGTGATTGTCTGCCTGCCACTTGCAGACAGGCGTAACGACACTCGGATGGTAAGGTTGATCACTCCTCCGAATTCGAGAAGAGCAGAACGATGACTAGCGACGGTGACTGAGCGGGAAATGGTGTTTATATCGTGGCAGGTCAATTCCCATGTAAAGTAAAGATTGGCAAAGAATATAATAGGGAGCGTAAAATTCTTATAGTGCAGAAGCGTGGTCTCTGAAGATGAAAGAGGATGAAAATAGTCCGCATGTGTTTGAGATGTAGGTGTGGAGGAGAACGGAGAAGGTGAAATGGAGGGAAAGGAAGACGAAAGAGGAAGTGCTCACCATGGTGGTAAAGATTTTTCGATCAACCGAAGAAAACTTCGGTAATCTGAAATATTGCCCTCCGCCGTCATATTGGATAATACAAAGAGCGTCTATTATGCACAATTCTAAAGTTGAGCCACGATTAATTTGCCCAATTACTCACAAGAGAAAGAAAACCTTACCAGCCTTACCTCATGAAACTTCGAATTCCTACGGATAATCCAAAATATTTGCTCACCCGAAATACTACCCCCCGCCGTTCTTTCGGATAACACTTACGGATTCCGCCAGGCGCATCAATTTTGCACACGTCTCCAATGAAACCACTTGATTGGACATTAAAGCTCTCTCCTCTCGAGCATCTCTATTAGCAGTGGATTCCTTCGCAGGCGGCACGAAGTAGTGCGAAGGCTTTAACCGCTTTCCCCGTCGATCAATAAACAATGGCCACCCGCCCGGCCATCGGATCGCGAATTAAAATGAACAGATAATTAACGGAGTATCCGAAGAATGGCAGTCTGAACTCTTGCCTCCTCAAACCCCGACGTGAAACCCGCCTCTATTCGGAATCCCGGTTCGATTTAATCGAGCGAATAAATTTCCTTGATTGTGTCAGTCGAACCGACATGCGAGTACTAATAGTTCGAAGACGTGCACAAATGTTGCATAAACCGTCTGCATAATTAAGCTGACGATTTCAGAAATATACCACCCAATTGATTTTTATTTTTATCATCATACGACGGTGACATAGTAGTTATATAAACGAATAGCCCACCCCTTCGAAAAGAGGGCCATTTTATTAGTAAACGTCAAGTGAACGCTTCGATGAGGAACAGAAAAAATGAAAATGTCTGCACGTGGCTGTGCATAATAATCCGAAATAATGCAATGTTCACCAATGTCGGCTCTTAGATACTAGCAAAACCACTACAGTTCTGTAGATGGTAGAAAGTTGAATTTGCATATCAAGCGAGGAACTCGGGCGAAATTTTATCCATGAAATTGAAGAGCAGGAATTGTCTTTTTTCAGCCAACACTTGAGCTGAGAAAATGAAGCGCAAATACCTATAAGTTCGCGGTTCGTTCGCACCGTAGCTAAAACACCGATAATAATTGTTTCCGAAAGATCGAAATTTAAGATATATCTGATACATCTGAATACATGCGTTACGTTCGATACGTCGAAATTTTCGATATATCAAGCTGTGGTTCTCACATTCCTTGCCTCATGTAGTACCTTACGCGCCGATTACAGACAGGAGTTGACTCCCATACGAGTCCACTTGGAAGGTGAAACTTGGACGTGCATCATACCTACTCCTATAGGAGTTAGCCATCGATAGTGGTGGAATTCGATACTTGGATGGAGTAGCCGCCATCCTAGTTGTGGTTTCAAGTGGAGTCGACTCGATAAAAATCGATCATATAGGAGTCCTGTGTGTATCTGGTGTAAAGGGGCGATTACACACAGGATTTGACTCCTCTCTGATCGATTTATATCGAGTCAACTCCACTTGGTACCACAACTAGGATGGCGGCTACTCCGTCCAAGTATCGAATTCCGCCACTATCGATGGTGAACTCCTATGGGAGTACACGTCCAAGTTTCATCTTCCAAGTGCACTCGTATAGGAGTCAACTCCAGTTTGTAATCGCCGCTTTACGATGCATAAAGCCCCACCTGACAAACATTATCATTCAGCGTCGTCGGGTGGCTCGCAGCTCCCGCGTACAAGATGTCTCCTTTCCGTCGGCGAGGCTATCGTGACCCCCGGAGCCCTCTCGTGAGAGCAATGGGTTGTGGGAAGCGGCCGGATGATCGACTCCGCGTCGTCGCTCTGAACGACTTTCCGGAGTGCGCTGTGCAGAGTGAGAAAATATGTATGCATGCCTCGCAGCCGCCCGCGCGACACAAAATATTTCGGCAGAAGTCGCACGCAGGACCTTTCCGGTGGACATCCCTCACACGTAGTATGCCTCTTCCCCTCGAGCTGTGATAGCCGCGTGATAAATAGACGTTTGGGGATTTGCCGCTGCCGAGATGGGAGGAGTGCGGAAAAAGCCTTTGGATATGATGGAGGAGGCTGGGCGAGAGACCGATGGCCCCAGGCAGCGAGCGGAGTTATGGCCGGGCTTCGTCCCCTCCCCCGCTTGACGCGAGTCTTTCGGAGGGAGTGTGGTGGGGGGTGAGAAAAGGACGTGAATACGAGATGAAATAGGAGTGGTTCATCTGCCGCTGCGATGAGCGTGTGCGGCCAAATGATGAACCGAAAATGTTTGACATAAAGACAGGACGCACGATAGACACAAAAAGAGATGGACACACTTTTTTTCTCTGGTGTCTGGAATCCTTGGTTCCTATTCCGAGGATCCGGGTACCTATTCCTTCAGTTGCGGAGTTTTACAGAGAATATCCCCAATTGAGTGACGTATGAAGAGCACTAAAAGCGCAGTATGCCATCCGTTGGATGGAGCGTTAAACCGTGTCCCATTTGGCACCTATCGTTAATGACAACGCCGGATTTCTCTCCACCCTTGCCCCATTCTCCACTGAATCCATCCCTAGGCCACCCGTCCTCAACGGCGTGCGTGATCACAGTTGTTGAGAACTTTTTTGCGGCAAAACTTAAGGTTCCTATGTCACGCGCTGATTTACTGAGTGTCAAGAGTTATATCTGAGTGCCTAAAATGAGAAATTAAAAGTAAACATTGTACTAGATTGAAATGTCTCACTACTTATCTATGATTATCTATCTTAATCTATGATTCTAGATTGCCCTCATCTACTGTTTGCATTAAGTGGCTGAGAATCAATATGAAAGGAGTAGAGATATCACATTTAACCCGTCATCCAATTGAATATTGCATAAAATTTGCATTACTTAAGAACACAGTAATCAATAGTATCATGTAAAATGTGAGCGAACATGGCATTTCACTAATATTTGGCGATGAAACAAGCTTTAAATTTGGTGATGCTGTAAATGACTGTCATCAGAAGCAGTATTTATTGCTAAATATTTCTTTTTTGGCGGAATCTTTTAATTATTCATAAAAAGGCAAAAAAATGTTTATGGAGACCAAGGTTTCAACTAAGGCGACGAGAAAATATGTCCACAGAACAAAGATGAACGATGGCCAATCAGAAGCGGGCATCGTTGGGTCCAGATTTTCTTGCGAAACGCGGCGTCAAGTCCACACAACTCCGCGCGAGTCAAAGCGAATGCTAAACAGACGGATCAGCGAGGAAGAGTTGGACGGGAGAGAAATGGATCCTTATGTGGAATTCATTAACACAATACCCTTGAGGACGAGGCGAGGGCCATGCAAAAGTGGTTACAATTCCGTTGCTATTTCTCAGGAACCCTGGGATTCCCTCTAATATGTATATGTTTGTACTTTCCGAATGGCATTATATAAGCGCAGTGGGTAGGTCACTTTAGGCGTGAGTAGGTACCCTAAAAAGTGGAAAATGTATCGGTAAAAGTGGTGGCTGCCTAAATTCACTGGGGTAATTTACATTAGTTTAACCGTAAGCGCAGTGAGTAGGTCACTTTAGGCGTGAGTAGGTACCCTAAAAAGTAGAAAATGTATCGGTTAAAGTGGTGACTGCCTAAATTCACTGGGGTAATTTACATTAGTTTAACCGTAAGCGCAGTGAGTAGGTCACTTTAGGCGTGAGTAGGTACCCTAAAAAGTGGAAAATGTATCGGTAAAAGTGGTGACTGCCTAAATTCACTGGGGTAATTTACATTAGTTTAACCGTTTAAAGGGGATTAACACGGAGATAAACCTCAACTTCTACTACTCCTTTACGGGACGTTTAGCTAGATCTTGCTACACAAAATTCAATGCATTTGGCTCCATCATTAAGAAAGAGATGTCATCTTTACAATGATGCTCAAATATCAGCCACTTATTGCACAACTTTTCGAGGCATCTGCCAAAAAAAAATAGAAGCCATGTTCCACTGGGTATGATACGGCTGTGAACTCCATTGGATCATTATAAAAAATGAGGATGTTTCGATACATGGATCGATTAAAAAATTACGTTACGTTGGGAGGTATGATTTCTCAATTAATTTTAATAATAAATCTATTGCTTACCGAAATAAATTGTAAAATATGAAAATCGTAAAAAAAAACCTTAGGATGTGAAGCTGTTTACAGAGTACGGCGTGAAATAAACAATTCAAATTAAAGCATTCAGTTAATGCTTCGAAGTTCAATCATAAAAACTAATAGGCAATGACAGCGTTTTTTTAGTTTATAGTATACTATTTTTAGTCACCATTATGATGGGCACGAAGTACTTCTTGTATGCAAGTGATGAGTGTCGGGTGTATTGTGTTTTTTTGTTTGTGTGGATAAATATTTAGCGGGACATTGCAATGACAGTGACTTAATATATATGTTTTTCAATTTTCAATCTTTTCACCATTCTTACAATGGACAGGAGGTACATATTGTGTGCAAGTGACGAGTGAAAAGTAGTTTTTATTAAAATTAGGCCATTTTATATATTATAAACTCTAGATAATTTTGTTGGTTCGGGAGAAGAATTAGTTTTCAATTGTTTGTGTGATTTTTAATATGACACTGTAAGGACGGTGATTTAACATGTGTGTTTTTCAATCTTTCATATTGTCATCATTCTCCTGATGGACAGGAGGTACATATTGTGTGCAAGTGATGAGTGTGGTTTATTTAGTTAACAATAGTTTATATTACCACTAGGCCATAAACTCTAGATAATTTTGTTGGTTAGGGAGAAGAATTAGTTTTTACTTGTTTGCGTAAAGTTTTAGTCGAACACTGTAATGACGGTGATTTTAAAAAAATGTGTGTATTATATATTTTCTGTTAGAAGTAATCAGACCTTTCCTCTTTAAGAGGGTGGTCCAGGCGATTTTTAAAAAGCTTAGTCCCCAAATTTTCCTACACCATGCACCTCTTCTCACACCCTCGACCCCCCCTTGCAACTCCCCCTCACACCCCTAAAAAAACCCTCTAAACACTCCTCCCCTTCCCCCCAGCCATCGGAGTCGCCTAGCAGTCTTCCGAGAAACCCACAGCCTCTTTGGTTCTCATTTTTAAACTTAACGGAAATCCTCTCCCCTACCCCTTCCCCACCCACCCCCTCTCCTTTCCTCAGCATAAGCCCAGGCTATATATTCCCACCCAACCTACCGCTAAATGCACATGAGTATGCCACAGTGTGGTGAAACGCGCGTCGTGCCAGCGTAATAAAGTTTTGTGGAAATAACAAAGATGGTTTTCTCATCATGGACATCCATAATTTCCACGAGGGCAGGCCTGATATCATCAGTTTCATGAAAACTAATTTTCAGCGTCATTGATATTACAGTCTTCACTTCATTCTTCTCGAGCCAGCATAACTTTTAAGTAAAATTCGAAATAGGTCTCTATTATTACTGGAGACAAATCTCGCTCAAACTAGTTTAAGCCGCAGGCAGCTTCCTCCCTGTACGATTTATTACTTCAGCTCGGCAAACGTCCTACTAAGACCCATGAAAGCTTATTCTCTATCATACCGTTTGCCCAACATCCTTCTCTATCATACCGTTCTCCGTTTGCTCAACATCCTTCTCCAATCTACCTTCCTTCCTCATTACCTGATCTATCCATCTTCTCTGGCTTTTTTCTAATTCCCTCGACTACGGTTTCCTCTCGTCACACTGTAACAAGAACTATAGGGTCCTCTTTGAAGTCCTCCACACCTTCTCCGTTCTTCGCAAAATACACATCTCAAAAGATTATAACCTACTCACGTTTTCTTTCCTCAGAGTCCCGGCTTCTCAAGAGTGCTCTGGCCACTGACATGGAATTAGTCAGATAAGAATATCTCGGACTACCACTACCGAAGGACTACCAAATTAATAGATTCTTTTCACTATGATATGCCAAAAGGAAACAGTGAAATCGACGTATGTATGCTCGTATGTTTCAAGCCTATTTATCATTCACAAAGAAGAAAAATAAATAATAATGATCTGTAATAAACATTTACTATTAATAATAAGATCAATGAATGATAGTTAAAGAAGCGAAATTGGTATATAAGGATAGGGCCTTATGGAGGAAATCATTAAACGGAAGCCATTTTTCTAAGGCTAAAAGCTATAACTAAGTTCTTTGGCTTTCCTACCCCGAAAAGGAATGCTGTGATGGCTATGCATATAGGTATGCAATAATGAAGAGGAGCTAGGCGATTTTTTGCAATGCTATTCGAACGAGGTTAACTCATTGGTCAATTATTAACAATAGGTGTAATCTACCTGAAACGGCACGTTTGTCATACATCTCTTAATCCCGTCTACAAATCCTATTTTCTTTCTTTCTCTCCTTCGCTAATACTTCTGTCTGTCCCAGAGCTCTGCAAGACGAGCATGACTTTGATGCCACCGTCCGTTTCCGTCACTAAGAAACGTTGACGGCCTTCCCGGCCTAACGTAGCAGGGCACAAAGAATATCACATCGACCTCGAATAATTTTCGCTTTTGAATTGTTTTCCATCCTTAAAATGTTCACCGAAAGAGGTTACGCGTCCTATAATAAATGAATGTAAATACAAGTGTGCACGAAGGTAATTCTTCACCGAAAGAGGTTACGCGTCCTATAATAAATGAATGTAAACACAAGTGTGCACGAAGGTAATTCGAAGAGAGAGAGAGAGAGAAGAAATTGGGACAGCGAGGAGAAGAAAGATAAGATGGAGTTGCTCCACTTTGAAATGAGCAATAAGGCAGCAATGCATTTTCCGGGAAGAATAAAGCCTCGGTAATTGAGTCTCAACCTTCCCGCGATCCATCCACGACCGGGAAATAAGGGTTAGGAATAAAATAAGACAAAAAGGGTCTTCGATCCGCAACAAAGAGGCTCCTAGAATCTTCCCATTCAGATAACGAGACTCGAGAGGAAAATTGGAAAAAACTGGAATAAAAATATAAGCGAAAATTAGAGCAAATGCATAGAGGTGCACCACCATCTCACGGATGTGGCTTCCTTTTCTGTGCACACCGAGTGGCTTCACTAACAAACTCCGAAGAACTATTGCAACGGAATGAATACTAATAATTCATGTAAAATTATATGACATCACTCATTTCAATTATTTCACTTCCCCGTAAGACTAAAATTCACAAGTATGATAAGACCGACAGCTACTATTTTCGACAGGGAGCTAATTTTTCTTGCGGTAAGTTGGGTAAGCGAGGAAGGGGAAGAAAAAGAATAGGCTTCATGGACGAGATCATAACAGGTAGGACGTATGCTGAGATGAAGCAAGAATTTCTGTAGGTAGATAGGAGCCTGCACCTGTAAAAATCCAGAGGAGTTTTATTATTCTCTTCCATATTAACCTACCGATAGATTACCCTAATAATAATACCGACTATCCAAACATTAAATATGCTTAACATAAACTCAAGCCTTTAATACTTATATAGGATTTTTCAAAGCCACTACGAAGTCTGTGTTAAAAACAAATAAACCATCTAAGAGCATAATTAAACGTCATTTACCATTCACCGACGAAAGATAAAATCTCTCGCCATCCGGCGATTTAACATTCCGATGGATTGAATCTTCATATAACTCCAAAATAAGCTGTCTATAAAACGGTGAATTGAAGCCACGAAAAGCAAATTTTCAGGCATCTAGATAATATACAGCCCTTAACTTCTCTCATCCAAGGACTTTATTTATTTAAGTCAAATTGTCTCATGGGATAGCTTAACCTTTCAAAAAGCCATATTCCAAGCTCCGAAATATTGATATAATAAGAGTTTCAGGTGAAAGGAAATTTTGCGAAAGGTCAATCAGGAACGCATGAACTTAACTCACTTATGTCCATTAAATTACATAACCTTGGGTTTGATGCTACTTGAATGTCATCATTTTCATCACCCATTATATCATTATTGTGGAAAGATATTACTTTCGTGATGTCAAACAATCCAAAAGCCATTTCTAAGTGCTATTTTTGGAGTAACATCTATGGAGTAACAATGGAGGAATATCAATGGAGTAACTGTAGAGGTACGAAGAAGGAAAACTAAGAAGTAAGTAGAGGTGAAAAAGTACTTGAAAATAAAAATAAATAACCTTAAAAGTTAATTCTTCCAAAGCATTTTCATATTTAGGCCATCAAAGAGCCAAGGGATAGGACTTCTTCCGACTTGTACACAAATGTAATTATTTCACAGAGATCGATGGGAGGACTAGGATTGGAGTCGTTTAAGACTAAGGTTATAAGCTAGGCTTAGATTACTTGAGAATTTCAGATTAGACGAGTTTCAGTACAACACGGATGATATTATTATGACCCCGTGCTATATTCCTAGAGCAGAGAGAAACGAAAAAATAAGAGAGATTCAACTCCGAGCTGATGGGAACAAAGGTTCCTTCTTTCCAGGCACCATTAGTGGTTGTAACAAAAACAGCGAGAAACTGAAATAAAACACATTCTTAAGATACAATTCACCTCTGTCCTCTCTACCCTCATTTTCCCTATATTACCATATTCCATGGATTGAGTCCTTGCACCCCCTGTCACACGCCACTGCGGTGCCTCGCAGGTTAAAGATTTTGGCATTTTTGTATACTTATTCAACTACTTCCGTTTCATGATTGTAAGGTATGGCAGTAATGGATATAGAAGGGTGTATAAGTAAGTAAACGAAACGATAAAAAAAGCCTCGACGGAAATCGATTACGTGTGAATTTATTTAGTGAAAAAACTTATCGAACAAAACTAAGAAGTAAAATCGTCCTCATGGAACGAAGTAAGGCACAGAGGAGTTTAAGCGTGTTCGAAGTGTGTACGTCCAACAAGAAACCTCAAGTGCTTGAACTCCATAAAAGTCGATCCGCTGCTCAGCATAACTACCGCCCGGCCATTATGGCATCCCTTAAAGTAAATCAATTTTGCACGGCGTAACCCTCAGCGAGTCTTAACTTTCCCGATGGACCAACCAACAAACACCCTCCCGGCAACGGCAGCCCCTTAATGGTTCTCTCTCCCTCGCCAACTGTTTGAAAGTTAACGGAAAACGATCCATAGGCGCAGCGGGGGGAGGAGACTTCTTCCTCCGATCGAGAAACTTAAAAGAGGACACGGACTAAAATGGCTGCATACTAATTTCATCAATACAAAGGATAGGGTGTGAAACCTCGTGTTTCCCGTCGAAAATGCGCTCAAGTACATAGGTAACTTACTTCCGCCACCGTGTATGAATGAGTGACAAAATGAGTGGTTGGCAGCGCGTCGAGTGTTCGTAATTATGAGGAGAGGCAACCGACGGTTTTGAGGCCACTACTGACTTTAAGGATTTTTTTTAATGTAGGAAAAATGGAGAGAAACGCGGGGTTAGTTACTTGGGTAGTGGGTTGGTAGATAATGGGGTGTAGAAGACGTTAGAAGGAGAATAAGCACACGTTCGGTGATGTGCCTGTTAACCTGACTCCGCTTACATTATTTCCTCCAAATTGTCACATGCTCGCATACCTCCTTTGCTTCAGTTATCCCCATGCATTGCTCCATACACGCTCTCCTATTCTAAAGACTATACATAGTACTAATATTCCTCCCCTTTAGAGTCTCTTCCTATGACTTCTCAGTCTTCCCCGCACACCTTTCACTTCCCTGCCATAAATCTCTTTTACTATTTATCTCCCGTCCAATCCCTCGACATGGCCAAACCAACGAAGCTTTAATGTAAAAAGAGTTCCTCTAACATACGTAGCATAGCTTTAGTGTAGTGCATTATGGTGGAATCTAACCTCCTGACATGTATTTGCAGGTTTTTGCTGTGATTCGCATTAATAGTAATAATTCCATTAACCTTATTAGGGTACAGTGTAGTGCATTTTGGTCGCCCCCTTCCGCACACCCTTGAGGTGGCTTGCAGGTTTAATGTGTGATGCAGATGAAGCACGCCCCTTTCATACGTGTCCATCACCGGAACATACATTCCACATTCTTTCATCACCCATTCATTCCCAACGCTATCCCTCCTAACTTAATCGCGAACACTTCTCAGGCACCACCCCATTCCCACTGCATTTAGCCAAGTCTTATGCTTATCCTGGCATACACAAGTTTCACTAACATATAATTAAACAGAAAGGAGGGGAAGTTAATCATTACATATGGAAGTATAACTAAAACTACCCGCGGGTTATAAATAAGGAATAAATCACCCGGACGGAGCAAAATATTTGAAAAAAATTAACAATTCATGAAGTTCTAGAAGTGGGTCAACGAGACATAAATGGCGATTCCCGATTTTTTTTAATTAAAAAGGGTCCCACACAAGAAATATTACTCGGCGAACTGAAAAGACTGAAGATGCATTTCAATTTCTCAAGAAAAAAAAAAGAAATCGGCTTTAGGTTCAGCAGCAAACGATCTTCCGTCGCGGACACTGAGAAATATGGAAAGGAGATAGATATTCATTCCCTAGGTGATTGATCCCCTTGAACTCACTTTGAAAGATTTTCACATACTATTCTGTCGCTTAAATCCATGGAGGAACTTTCCTTTGTGTGAGGATTACCGGTATAATTTTAGGGATCAAAGACCGTTGATTTATTTCATTGGGATACTCTCCGCAAAGGCGTACATGGGAGATAGAGTTGAATGTTTCACCAATAGAAATTTATAAAAATAAAAAAGGTCTAAGTCATACTGCAATTCAAACATTTAATCTTCAAGATTTTTTTCTCTATTTAAGAACTAGGACAATTTTTTATCGAAAAGCCAGGAGGATTTTCAATCGAGAAAATGATTCTCTCACTTGGACAAATACCAATAATACCAGTGTGAGAAACAAGACATGCTAAATAAAGAAATCGTTTTATGGAATATGCACCCCTGTTTTTTTGAGTCTTTTCAGCAATTTTTACATAGGTACACTGAACCTAAGAAGAAACACGATAAGTCTATGTATACGGTGTTTAAAAAAAAACAGAATTTGAAGAAATAAAACCCATAGCTTGGAGTAAAAAATATTTGAAACAGCAGATTAAACGGCCATTTCTTTAATCACTAAATATTCTAAATTTCCTTCATTCATTTGTAAATTGAGTTAAGGAAATTTAAGATATTTCACGATTACCGAAATGGCCGTTAAATCCACTGTTTCAAAACAATTGTAATTTTACTCTTGGAATTTATCTCCTAATTTTGTTTTGCGGGATTGAGAGCGTATTTTGTTTTTGCAAAGCATCACACGATGGTCATTTTTTTAAATCAAAAACAGCACGACATTTTTAACTTCTTTGGTGGAGGTAAAAATAAGGAAAACCTGTGACGATTCCGTAACAGTTATTATTCAACTAAATCTCTTAGACTACAATATTTATCACTGTCAAAGCAGGGCATCCATGGAAACAACAATGATGAATTGTCATTTCAAGGACGAGGGAACCACACTGGCCAGCGGACTAGGAGGGTCGGACACTTGGAGAAAAGGCCATTTCCTTCCTCCGAGATCTAGGCAGGGCAATGGATTTTCCGGCTCCGCGACTTTGCTCAGCGGGAACCCCGAGTGAGTCCCGCCTTCCTCCGCCACCACCACCACCCCGACGCCGCCGGTCTAATAAGGGACAAGACGAGAGTGGGAAAGGAAGAGAGAAGGAATTGTAGGGAGTCAGCATGCGGAGTCCTTCTATATCGGTGCACAGGGAAGAGAGAGAAAAAGGAAGCGACTTGGCGGCACTTGAATCGACCTTCGGATGGCGGTTTTAAGGCAAGGAATCGAACGGAAGGCACTGACGTCACCGGCCGGCCATAAGTTAAAGACGACTAGGGAGATGGTGGGAGGAGGATGGGGAGTAGAAAAAGGACGAAGGGGAACAAGAACGGTGGGATGGGGACTGACTGTGGAGGGAGGGGAGGTAATCTGACCATGACCTAACTTGAAACGCTACTCTTTTTGCCATTGAAACAATCAGGGATTCGCTCCAGTTGTGCTATTCTGCAACACAGAACTAATCGTAAACCCGACCATAACTAATTGTACAAGGGTTTACTTTGAGGAACTATTAGACGACAGAGACGAAACAAACAGGGGCGCAACAACGAGAGGGGCAGGGGGGGATGGGGGGCAGGGGGGGGGGGGGCAGGGGGGCAGGGTAGGGGCAGGGGGGAGGGCATTGCCCCGCCCAGAAATCAGAGGTTGTGGCTCACTTTTTAATGGACACTGCCCGATTTGCAAAATCTCTTCCTCCCCCACCGCTTAGCTAGCTTATTCAAATTTTTCAAGGAGTTTGTCCCCCCCCCCACGATTCGGGGGGTTGTTGCGCCCCTGGAAACAAATCGTAATTTCCCACACTTCATTCTTCCACGTAAAGTGTGGAACATAACTATTTCTTCCATTTCTAAAATCGCTATCCCTCGTCGGTTGCGAAAATCCACCTTTATAGTGAATCTCAACTGCTGACAACGCCCTTCTCTGACAAATCGTTACAATTCCTGGAGCGTAATTACGGTTGTTAACGCCGAAACACAAGATCTTTTTGGTAGCATCCTGCGAGAAGGTCACCATTTTCTACATGTCAGATAAATCAGAAAGCCAAGCTATAAAAATCGAATACGTAATTCTATCATCCAAATATCGGTCTGCCGAAAGATTTCGCTTCCAACAGACGATGATACGGATGAATGTCGTAAAATATACCTTTACGATAGCGATTTTTCTAACAAGATGTTGAGAAAGGTAATGGAACGACAGATGTTGCCACCATGTCTTGTTCGACAGTGGCGCTATCCACGAGCTCGTTAGGTCATGATAGCGAAATGTGTCGCATCGCTATCTCGCGGCCTGTTGGGGAAAATGGTTTTTCTAAGATATTCAGTGATTATCATCGGTAACATTTCGGTTCGAGGCGAGTATCTTTGTTAGAATGTCACCTCAAAGATATTCATTAGGATGCCGACAAAAAAACATAGACATTTCATTGATTAGAGTAATTAAGAGGTAAAATGCAACAGAAATAATGCTCAGCCTTTTATTCCGCTGGACTTCGGCTTTTTCTCATTGTTATAAAATGATTACCTCCTTGCAGGAAGCTTTGAAATATAGATTGTGCACACCGTTGCTAAGAAAAGATATTTCGCTAGGGCAATTTTAATGTATAGCTGTCGTCAAGCTGTGGTATATTATGAATATGAGATTCTTTACACGCCACGGATTTACGTTAACGACGAGTTGTTAAAGATTGGTTAACTACGAGTTCTTAACGAGTAAGGGATTACTAGGTAACCCGTGCGAAAATTTCGCACTTTCACGCTATCAGGGAATAACTATGTTAATGAAACGGTGTAATTGGGTTTTAAATAGAGAAGAAGGTGTATCATAGAGTACTTTCTTTATACTTGTTTTGTCGCAAAAAATATACAAAACATATGAATACAATACAGGCAAGAGAGTTTATCGAAACTTTTAAGTCAAATTAATGGGTAAATAGTGAAATTTGAGATTGATATTGCATTTTTCGTCAGAAGCCGGTGATTCAACGTTTAAAATGATACCTCATTTATCACTTTAGGTGCAGTATTAACGGAGCATATATACGGAATGACAGAAAAAGACCTTTCTGTAATAATATATACTAGTCGACCCGTGCGAAGCATTCGAATTGTATCCTCCTCAAATCCCACAGTGCACACCGTATAGTTAGTACCGTGTAGTTAGTGCGTCAGAATCCATACGGTACTTACTTTTGAGTTGAACTTGTGTAGATTTCTTTAAGGTGAATAATCTGATTTGATCGCCGGGTTTGTTTATCGTAGAGAGCAGAGACGAAGTAAGTTGGTCGTCATGGACTAAGTAAAAACAAATGACAGCGAGCGGTTTGGGGAAGTAAATATAAATTCAAGTTTTGATAAATTTAGTTCATTTTATAAATACCTAGATCAGCAGATCGAATACCTTAAATCAATATTTTAAGTCTAAATTAAATGCGGATTGCGATAATAGATGCATGAATTTGAAATCGGTTTCATTTCGATATATCTCGATATTCTCGATAGATGATCGATAGGTCGAGGGCGGGATTTCAAAAAAACGTTTTTTTCAATTGTAATTTTTCGAAAAACAACTGAAATGTGAGTAACTTGTATATTTTTCCGGTATATTGGTTAACAAAGCTTTTAAATTATGCCTCATTTATGAAAATAGATGAAGTATTAAGGAAGTTATGGCGTACCGACAAAAAAAGCCCTTGAGAAATAATATATACGATATGATCGCTGCAGGAGAACCTCACGCATCGCTCCTCCAAGAAAAGCGGAATTACAACAGGTATTGACCGTGACTTTATTGGAAAAATAAACGGCTCGCAAACTGCCAAATGGTAAACATGCCATTCTCCGCTCAAATCTCTGCTGCCTCTGCCTTTGCTAGTAACCGTTACGTATGACGAGCGGTTCCCTATCAAGGGCTCAGAACTTCAGCGGAGATCAACGAGATGAAGGAAGTTGGCAGGCAATCAAACGTGATATTACGCACCGCAAAACTCTCTAGCTCAGCTCCCTAAATTCCAGCTCTAGGGTAGGTACCTTTCACTTTAATTGATCGCGAATGGATTAAGAGAATCAATCGTAGGAAAAACAATTTGAGGAACTTCGATGAAATAACTGAACTAGCTAACTTCAGCGTCTTTTAGAAGGTAACTGATTTTTGTGGATAAATCCATCCGTAGTGCTCACCTTCATGTCATTTGCTACTTTCCACTCCCTCCATTGATAATGGCCACTGGTAGAGGAAATAATAGATATGAAATCATTTTGCTTTACTTGGTACACTGACATATGAATTTTTTCATCAGCTCTCAGCCATTTAACTACTTCACGGCATAATGAAAAGGTTATCAGGTCAAAACATTACTTTGACCGATCCGTAAAGAGCAAATAACAGCACTATTTAGCTGAAAATCAAGCTTATTTATGTGTAAATATTGAATTTCGTTTTTACATCATTTCAGCATCCGATGCCACTATACGAAAAATATTGAAAAATAAATATAAGAATAACATAAGGAAAGAACAGAAAAGATTTCAAAGGAACATCAGCCAATCAGACGACACCTGAGCTTAATTGTTGGACTCGTCAAACGGTCAATTCAGTTCAGTGTATAATCCTACACAGAGAGAGTAACACGCCTTAAAAATGAAAAACAAGTCGTTTACCGAAACGTCGGCCAATATGAAGCCGACTGACTGAACTGAAACTGGTGCAGAGCCCGAGAAGAATTCCTAAATATAAGAATACATTACTAAATTCACAGTAGGAAATTAATTAACAACTAAGGGACAACCATATTTCATCTTCAACAAACATTTTCCACCTTTTGAAGAACAGGGACTCCAGCTTCGCAGGTAAAATTTCAGCACTTAATTTTATGGGCGTGCTTCTTATGGTAATGCAATCGTAATACATATTTTCAGAACAAGATATAGACATGTAAGTACAACACGGATCAAAAAAATACGAACGAACAGGCAAGGATATCAAATATTCATCTGACAGCAATTCTAGGAAGGATTATCGCACAGAGATACGAATTCGACCCAGAGTACAGCATTAACTTGACTCTCTAATGAAACAGATGACCTATTACTGGATAAATAGCGCTGGGAACAGAATTGATGAAACTACATCACAAGTAACATTGCAGCAATGAACGAATGTGCAGTGAACAGTTTTTCGATCCACGCAGACTTTGGGCTGGAGCTGAGAGCGTTAGCAGGCGTGAGGCACGACTGAATACAATTAACCTAAGGTCTTTTCACTCCATGAGTAAAGTAAAATTGCTGGCTTTGAAAATTCAGACTCGAATCGAAACGGAAATAGACAAAAAGACAAGGATCCGCATTGTCATTCCAGTTAATTACTATAAAAAACTCTTCCGGAATCCTTGAAAATGAAATATTTTGAAAAGAAATAATGCAGTTATTACCACCTGATGATAGTACTTGACAGCGAAACATTACCAAATTAAATTAATTTTCTTAGCGTGGGATTCCTGAGTTTGTTTTCATAGTCCATTTCATATCACCATTAGTCGCATGCTACCGGTTAGCCGAGACTCAAGAGTTCCGATACTAATTTACTTCAGTGAAGTAGGGTCCGTGCAAATGAAAACAGGTCATAAGGGTACACTTCAACCGGGCAAACGAACCACTCCCCCTGAGTACCCATTAAAGGGCCTAAGAGAAGATTCACACGAAAGCTAAACATTCTCCGCCAAGAGCCTCGAAGCAACAACCCCCTCCCCTCCCCCTGGGTAACGAGGCAAAATAGACGTTCCTCATTGGCCTTAAACCGCCCTGCGTAACATGGAAGATGACGAGGAAGTTTCGAGAAGGAAAGAAGGAACAAAAAAGATAGAAATTGCGTAAGTTATGCCGGCAAGAAACCTTGGTGGGCTCAGACACGCACTCACGACCTAAGAGAGGAGGAAAAGTTTAAGAGACAAGGGAGAGTTATAAGAGATATGGAGGAGAAGATCGGGGGGAAGGATAGTGGGGGGAGGGTGGAGAAGACGGAGAGACAAGATGGTTAAAAGTAAGATGGAGAGTTTAGGGGTTGTTTCCCAAGGGGAACAGGGGAGATGGAGGAATAAAACAGCGAGGGAAGAGAAGAGAATGATGGGAAGGGTAAAGGAGTCGAGCGAGAAACGGAGAGAAAGAAGATATAAAAAGAACAGAGCGATGACAGACGTAGAGATTAAATTACTTGGATGTGGCTTAGGCCTCATGCATTCGAAAACTTAAAATTACTAAATGGCACCTTGTCAGTTTCTTTCTCCGATGGTAGCTGATATTAAAATATCAGCTACCATCCTCATTTTCATACAATACTATGTACTATAACAATAAAGATTTTAGCCAACGCTCTTCCGATTCTCTACTACTATGTGGCCACATTTTCTGGTGGGTAGTTTTTAACCAAGCAGGTAGCTTGAATGGAGTACGTTACAACTTCTCATATTATACCTGGAAATAAATTGGTAAAATATGATGCCGCAAGACATATTTGGAACTATACAAATTCGAGTTCTTCTAAAAGTTACCATCTACCATTCCTTGGGCTGAATTCAACATTAAGACATCCTCCGTAATATTAAAATTATCAGAATTCAGAAACTGCTTTTAAGATTCATTATCTTTCAAGATTTGGTAGCGCTTCTTTGGACTATAGATATTATTATAAAAATGCTGCTCCGGATGCAAACGCAGTTATAAAATTCGCTCAGTCAGGAAGGAGTCACCTTAAGGGGTTGTTTCTCTAGGGGCACATGGGAAGGGAGAGAGAGGAGGCTAAGTGGGGGGGAGAGAGAAGAGCATGATGGGAAGGGAAAAGGGGTCGAGCAAGGAGCGGGGAGAAAGAAGAGAGGCGCGGTGCGATGACAGAAGTAGAGATTGAATAACTTAAGTTCGTAATGGGAAGGAGGCAGGAGAGAGGGAAGTCACTCGAGAAGAAGGAAGAAGAGGTATAAAGCCGGCATCACGAGGGACGCTTCCGTCCCTGCGCTTAATCTTGCCTGCAACCCAGCGTTGTGGGGCAACTTGCTCCAGGCTTCGTTCCTCTCGACGTGAACCTCATCCACACCATTCTTTCCCTTACTGCATGGAGGCAGACTCTCTCCCTCCCACCCTCCCTCCCAAAGGCAATAATGGTGCAAAGGACGAACGGTAATTATCAATTCGGGGAAGAAAAAACAATTTTTTTTACGACGAATTCAAAAAAGATATGGCACTTTTTTCACAGATTTTTATTTCAAGTCGACCGGTTTCGTCGCATAGGCGACATCATCATGCGACATCACCTGATGATGTCGCCTATGCGACGAAACCGGTCGACTTGAAATAAAAATCTGTGAATAAAGTACCAATCTTTTTTGAATTCATTAGAATGGATTTTCACAAAGTGAAGCCTGAAACCATCGAGTTTAACTTTTTTTACGTTTTATCTTATAGAAAGAAAAGATATTTTGCACTTTTTCAATAACGTTCAAGACTTGCTCTATTCAAGACTCGCATTAGCGGACGAAACGCAGGGCAGATGCCAAGTGAGAAGGCTGGGCAGAGGGAGAAAGGCGGTGGAAACCGTCCCACGCGAAGCCGGAGGAAGGAACGTGGGGCAGGAGAGGATTTAAGAATGAGGAAATGGTGACGGGAAGCAGGAGGAGAAGAGGGTAGGTGGAGTGGGAGCGAGAAAGGAGAAATACCGCGGGTTTATATGTAGTGTGTTATGCGGCAAGAGGGGCAGAAGGGAATTAGGTTTATGGCCTGAATATTTAATGCCACCCTCCCATTTTTTACTCCCCTCTCCTGGCTCCACACTCCCCTCACAATTCTCCCAAGCAAACCAACAAAAAGGTGGAGCAGTGTACGGAGATGAAAGAGGAAGATCAAAACTTTCCTTCCGAGGGAGCGTAAAGGAAAAGCCGAATGAGAGAGAATGGAAGTAAAACGAATGAACAAAACGATTACATCCATGACGGATTCGAGGGTATGACAAAACGACGCGTACGCATCCGAGGAAACAGGGCATGAACGGGGGAATCTCCACTGACTTAAAGGATTTGTTTAAAAATACATTATCCACTCGGATTCATGTGTTGCTAAAAGGAATGAAGGCGAGTGTGGTCCACGCCGGAATAGTTAAACCATGCGGGATGCCTAGAGCAAACAATAGACTCCCATCCTATAATACAATGGTTCTTCTCCAAGCATGTAATCAATCGTAAGCGGGTAAAGGAGAGAAAGACGGGAAGGAATCGAGATTACTGCACTACATTTCCACGTTCAACCAGATTTCTCTAAATAGACTATTTCGGAGAAGATTCTAAATTTAGATTGAACTAACTCAGTGACATCCTAACTCGGTGAATTCCACTAAATTTTATTTATTTTTCTAAATCTCTTGGTGTCACTCTCATGAAAACAATGCTATTCTTGTCACCTGATGATGTCATAAACTGTTGAAACCCGGGTCGTGAATTAAAAAACTTACAGAGAAATTCGCAAAGTTTGTTCCTTTCCATCGTGGAGAAATTTATTTTATTTCCTTTTTTTATTTCATCAATCTGAATACAGCCTCGAAGACCATTTTACATCAGGCGTTGTAACAGTAACAAAGGATAACACACACAACCATGTCCTGGGAGGAGAAAAATCCTCCCCAGGTGGGTCTCGAACCCACGACCATTGGGTTGGTAGGCGAGGACTTTACCCCGCCTCCACCGAGGCCGACTTTTCACATTGCTACCCCAAATAGTGAGTAAATATTGATTGCTAGGTTTTATGAGAAGTTTCCACGTCAATGACCATATATATCGAGGTTCTCTTTGAACGTCACTTTGTTTTTTCTCACAAATTTAGTTTCTCTTGAACTCATCATATTTTCTGACTCCTCAGATGCCCTTGATCCGCACTAACCCAAAATCCTCTCTATCATCCTCTTTGACATTCTGCTTCATGTTATAAGGTCCTACCTTTTCCTTTTCTGCCTTCTCCGTATCTCAGCCACCAATCTCTCAATCGTTCCAACCCCACTATCTCTTACACTATTTAGTTTGTACTCCTCGCTACCCATCCTACCCTCTCCGTTCTTCTCCTCACAGATACTAAGTCTTCTGTCGACGCATATTCTCCTTCAGCAATAACAAACTCTCCGAACCATGTAATTCTAAATTCCATACAAAAATTTTAACTCATTATTTCTTAATGACTTTTCCGAGAGTTCCTCTCATCAATTCCCTTCTTTTCGAAACGGTTAGCTCGGCCGATGCAATTCTGCTCCTTAGATCCTTACACAAAACTAATTTACGCCAAAAATACTCCCTGATTTTAGTCCACAGGAAAGGAAATACAGGTAATTCATCCGTTTTACATATAATCCCCAGCTCCTACACCCTGAATCAACACCAAATATGAACAACGACTGAGAACAAGTGAGTAGCGGAATATATTATTCTCCGTAACACTACGCAGCATCCTCGATAAATATTTCAAGGGAATGAGGGAAATTAATTAGATTCTCTTTGGGCTAAGAAAGCGAGGCTGGTCATAAAAGTAAGAGTACACAAACTGGAGCAAGCAGAAAAATGTAATTACTTGGGCAGTACACTAGAAGCAACAGAACATAGTAGCAAATACATTAGGAGGAGAATAGCGATAGCGAAGGAAGCGTTCAATAATAGAAGAGAGCTGATGATGGGAACATTGAGTAAGGATGTAAAAAAGAGGCTGGTGAAGAGCTTGATATGGAGTGTGGCGTTGTATGGGGCAGAAACGTGGACCTTGAGAAAGGAAGACGAAAAAAGGCTGAAGGTGTTGGAGATGTGGATGTGTAGGAGGATGGAAAAGGTGCGTTGAACAGAAAGGAAGACAAACGAGGAAGTGCTTGACATGGTGGGTAAGGAGAAGAAACTTGTGGATGAGACTAGGCAGGAGAGATGAGAGGAAGGCAGGGTAGGTGACTGGAAGGGGTAATGAGGGACGTAGGTTTGCTGAAGGCTGTGATGGAGGGAAGGATGTTGGGCAAGCGGGGAAGGGGAAGAAAGAGAATCGGTTTTATAGAAGGGATGAATAAATGTGGGACTTACGCTGAGATGAAGAAGGAAATACTAGAGGTAGATAGGGAACGGCACGTGTAATATCACATTTACACATTCGCACGAGTGGCGAGGCGAATCGCGAGGCGAGTGGCGAGGCAAGTGTGTAGTCGCGGCTCACTCGTCATTCGCCTCCTCGTTGCTCGCCTCGTCGCTCGCATCGCCGCCCGTAGCACTCGCGCAGGAAGCGGTCTTTGGGGACGAGTCAAAGGCTTAAGTAGGGACACGAGGCGAACTCGGTGTTCACACAGTCGCTGTTCAGTTCGCAACGAGCGCGTTTATCAACACGTGTTTATTTTTTATTTTCAACTGAAAAATAAAGTGGAGTAACACTCAAGTGTTTGAGTTTTTAAAACTTTACCATGGTGGACCTCTTATTTGGAACCCAAAGCATCCATTGCATAAAAACAAAAATTTCCTCGATTCATGGACTCGAATATCGTCCAGTTTAAATACATCGATTATTGAATTGAAGGCAAAAAAATCGTTGATTGCTACATTTCGTCACCACCGCCGCCCGGAGGAAAGGATATTCTATTAAATAGGGTGCTGGGCATTACCACGTCAACCTGAGGAGCAACACCAGAATGAAACAGAAGAGCGTGGGATCACTGATAACGAATGTCAAAAATCAAGGCAAGCTGATGAGGAAACGATGCTCAATACAAGTGCAGGATCAAGAGAATGTGTTGTGCCTGCTCTTCAGCGAGAAAAGCGACGCAGGATAGCGTCTGAAAATGATGACGCAAGGAACCAAATAAAACAAACATTTGCCACACTCACTAATGTCCTCAGCAAAAAAAAAGAAAAAAAGAAGCAGACGATTGCGATCTGTATGGACAGCTACTGGCAAAGAAACTGAGAAACTATCCCATCCACGAAAGACATCTTATAATGCACGATTTGGGCAAGCGGGGAAGGGGAAGAAAGAGAATCGGTTTTATGGAAGGGATGAATAAATGTGGGACTTACGCTGAGATGAAGAAGGAAATACTAGAGGTAGATAGGGAACGGCACGTGTAATATCACATTTACACATTCGCACGAGTGTTCTCCCCTCTCTCCCGATCTCCCCTCCAAAAACGATCTCCCCTCCAAAAACCTGGCGTATATCTTTGTCATATACCTTAAATTAAAAGCCTAAATTATTTTGATGCTATTTTTGTCATGGAAGTTTTGGTGATTTTTACTTTAAAATCCACTTAAATTTTAAATAAACTAAAACGGTTTGTGAAACCACAATGCGAATGTAAATGAAGATAATTCTGGAATTAGTCGCAATTTGGTAGTAATCTATAGGGAAAATATGCATTTAGTAAAATCTTGCTCTTATCTGGCAAACGTTTGGTTCAAACCACTTATAACGCGCCATTTTGAACATAGTTTCTTACGAATTTTCGAGAATGGAATACCCTCCTTTTCCTGGGGGGGGGGGGGGGGGGAGTATTCCATACTCCAAGAGCCGCTAGTGCCCCCCCCCCCAAACCTCTGGTCTGGAGCCACCCCTGGATATTGATGGGCTTCTTTTGCAAAAACCACCGAGCAGTGCCATGATATCTCCTTTCAGCTCCTATTATTCTTCTCCTACACCCTCTCCTATCAACTTACTTGCCCCAGTTTCCATTAATACCCTGAATAAACCATCTACTACCGCTTCATATACGCTGTCATCATAGTCTCCATTCCTAGTCAATATCTCTAATCGACCATCTACCCCAACAGAATTACAGCTATGATCAAAACAATCCCCATTTCTCACTGACGTCTCATCGCATGAAGACAAAGGATACGTAAACATGTCATTCCCACAAAGTACAACACCACATTCTCAGCAGAACCATCTTCAGACAGCGTGGAAAAGTACTGAATGTGATGAAAAATACGATGGGTGATAACACATTTTTGTACAAAAAAATTAAATTTCAAAACTTAAAATTCTGTGCACGTAATAGTAAACAATTTATATTTAAACTGTACCTAATAATATGGAAAATTCCTTGAATAAAGTTATCAGTTTATTAGTAACTGCTTACGTGCTTTAATGTCTTCCTTCAAAACGATATAAATTGCTTGGCAAACCTCTCCGAAAATCTTAGATATTATTGAACTTGAAATCTTGAACAAAAAATGAAGACTTCTGTATCTATCGCCAGTAGCTAAAAATCTCAAAGCTACAGCTAGGCGGACTTTGGCTGGTATCGATACTCTCCATTTAGCTTCAATTTTTTATCATTTGTTTTACTTTGCTCAGTATGTAATTGAAATCAGTTGGTGGTATTCTACTAATGTTTGAGAATTCTCCAGTCTTTACAGAGCATTTCTAGAAAGATGTTTTCCACACTTTGTCTAAAAAACACAAAAGCTTATTTTTTGCAGTAGTTGAATTCATAGAAAATCAATACAAATTACACAAATTATTTATTTAAATAAAGACGTTTAGTAGTTGAACAGTTTTGCGAATTAGTTTATACTATCATGGTTCTGTTGCGATGACACGCTATCATCCACCATCGTCTACGGCCGAGTTGTTTTTCTAATGTTTCACGAATAATTTCAAGAAAGTTGTCAACACTTAGAAAGTACAGAGCGGATGCCGCCACAACTACCGCCTCGACTTACAATTAGTGAACTGAACACTCGGCGAGTATGTAAACGACGGTCATTCGGGTTTCGTGGGGACGAATGCCACTCGCGAATGTCGGCGAGTGACGAGAGGCGAATCACGAGCGCGAATGTGTAAATGCGCTGAGTCTGCTGGAATTTCCCTAACTTTCATTATAACCTACCTTTAACCGGTAGATTACTCAGATGATGAGAACTGGTAGATCACCTCTAATAATACTAATAGTACATCTACATATACATACTACCCCGCAAGCCGCCTCAATAGGCGTGTGGCGGGGGGTGTTAGGACACCAGCCGTTTACATATAAAAAGGAAACGCTCTAATGAAATTACGCCTAGCATTTATTAAAGTCCCTTATTGTTCGGGGGAAAAACGAATTCCCATACCTATCCGTTCGGAAAAATATCTCTCTTAATTTATCGTTTCTGTAGGACCTGGAAATATAGTGGGGTTCTAATATGATGTTCTCCGTGTCGCTCTTAAAGATATCTATTCTTAATAATTGCTCAAGTAATCAAAGCCTAGCGCGCAGCCTCCGAGTCTTTAGCGGCTCCCAGCCTAATTCGTTTAACATCTGTGTAACGCTGTCTGTACGCCCGTAGCAGTTTTTGACGAATCGCGCCGCTTTCCTTTGTATTTTATTAAGTTCCCGGATTAAGTCTTTCTGCACCGGATCCCATATGTTCGCCGCATATTCAAGGTGTGGCCGGACGAGTGCGAAATAGCACCTCTCTTTTACTTTTTCATCCGAAAATCTTCCCACAATACGCTTGACGAATCCTAGCTTCTTCAGAGCCCTGCCACAAATATTTCTTATATGTGTTCCCCACGATATGTTCGAGGTTATCGTAACTGCTAGATACTTCACTTCATCTGTCACCTTTATGTTAACACCATCCACAGCATATACATGGGGATAGTAGGACGACCTCCGCAAGAAATGTACCGCCGTGCATTTGCTCAGATTAAGTTCGAGTCCCCACTCTTGGCTCCACACATGAACGTTGTTTAAATCCGATGATAGAATTTCGAAGTCAGAGTGATCACTAATTTCGCGATAGATGACAGCGTCGTCAGCAAATAAACGTATTTTACTGCTAATTCGAGAGCATAGGTCATTTATATATAGAGAGCATAGGTAGTTAGCGGTGACAGTCATCGAATGAATAGAAGAATAGATGGAAATGAGGAATGTAGGGAAGAGACGCTCGAGAAGAATGAGGAGGAGGTGGTGAAGGCGGAGAGTTAAGGTACTTAGTTCCCGTTCCTCACACCCACAACCCACTCTACGGATTAGCATCGCAGAGTTCCCGGGAGGAGGGTGGAAGCATCCACGGGAGGGGAAGATGAGGGAAGAGAGTTTGTGAGACGACGCTCAGCGGTATCAGCGCTCGACTGTTCTAGAGCGTGTGCATAAAAAGAAAGCAGGGCGAGAATGGCCGAGACGGGAAGTGTGGAGGAGGAGGAGGATTATGGCTGACGAAGTGAGGGCCTGGATATAAAATATACTCTTTGTAGGAAGACGCTTCCACTAAGACTTTCCATCCGAAATGTTCAGAGATGGAAGAAAAAAATTCAAAAAGACTGCCGCGGTGACGCAACGCAGGAGAGTAGTTTTGGAAAAAAACATCATTGCAAAGTACGCACACCTAGAGTAAACTAGTTTCAAAACAATTCCTTCTCAATAGTTTCCTCATACAAACGCACAGTTATGAGATAAAATAAAATGAGAATAAGATTGTGCACTGAACGTTATTCAGAAATTAATTCCTGATATTTTCTCGTAGACAGCCACGATTGATTCATAGCCGAATGCCTAACACCCAATAGATTGGTTAATTTATGGAGGTTTAGTCATGTCTTTTTTAAGAAAATCAACTTCCTTTTTCCGCCAACGTTTCGCCTTTTTATTAAGGCTTCTTCAGGGCTCAAAGGATTAAATTTCTTACTGCGATAATGGTAACACAAAAACATACCCGAACTCCCCAATAGAATTGCTACCGAATTTCGGGTTTTTGTATTGCCATTGTCGCAGTAAGAAAGTTAATCCTTTGAGCCCTGAAGAAGCCTTAATAAAAAAGCGAAACGTCGGCGGAAAAAGGAAGTTGAGTTTCTTAAAAAAGACATTACCAAACCTCCATAAATTAACCACTGTGCTAATTAAAATGGTCAACAACTATTCAAAGAAGCTAACACCCAATATATTTAAAGGCTGCCCTCTCCAATGTGTTATTTTTAACGCACACCACGTAATATAAGACGGTAAAAAATTGAGAATCTTTAAACCCTCTCAATATTAATTGATGGTCATACACTCGCTAATCTTCACCCTCTTCACAAAATAAGTCTTCACATATTCAGTATCCACATTTTTCTTTCAATTGAACGTTCTAGCGTAGTTAGTAACCCTCACATCGCAGATTTGAATTACGCCTCGGGAATATTTGCTGCATTGGACTCAGGATTAAGACATTTGGTTATAATGCACAATGCAAAGTCAGTATCTGGGCCACCGAAACATTTAAGTCTATAAAATATATATTCTACACAAAAGTCTCTTTAACGTAAATTCCAATGCTCAAAAACTACCTCCCAACCTCTCTTGTGAGATTGCTTCTGAATGGCTAACATTCCACGGATAAATTCATTCATATACCAGTATACAGTTGTAAAGCAGTCAAAGAGTGATCCTGGAAAAAAAATGGAGGGAATAACACTCTGTGGTATTCCACTCAATATTGGATGGGCACGAACCCGTTTCGACGGCACCACAATATCATTCAACGGGGCTACAATGAGAGTACAGATAGACGTGGCTTTCAGTTTATGGAAGATCATAAGATAAGGGATCATAAGGAAACAACGAGGGAAATGGAGGAGGGCTGGGTAAAGGGCGGTTCAACCTTCTCAGAAACAGCATATAGCGAGGAAAAACATAAGAACGAAATCAATGGTGAAAAGCAGATGAGGGGAAATGGAGGGAAGAAATGAAGGGGACAAGCTTTCAGGTACAAAGTTATTTTTAAGTCTATTGGTGAGCATTTGTAATATTTCAACAATTTCAAAATTGTCCCGAGAAATCCAGTTTTAAACTTTTCCTATAAATATGTAAAATCAATCGTCCAATATCTGAGAGGAACGAGTTCCGTGCATTAAGTGATTAGAAAAAGTAGTCAAAGTTTTCAAAACAATTAACATGTTAAAACACTCCAGTTTAGAACTTTCTCCAAGGATGGCAGATGTAAAAACAATTATAATTTGGTGAATTGCATTTAAGTAAGCAGACGCCACTTTTTTCCATGTTATTGTATACATCTTGCAAAATTAGAGTTTTAAATAACGGTGAACCCACGCCCATCTCAAAGCTTCTCCCATCCGACTCCTACATGATATACGACTTGGATGGAGACGACAGATAGAAAGTTTTTCAAAGTATTTTTTTTCTGTGGGAGGAGCAAGGTGATACGAGGGAATATTTAAGGAGGGAGGCAAGAGGACTGCTTTGGAAGAGAAAAATACAGACTTTACGTTCCGCGATCGGTAGTGTCGGCAGAATGCTCTCTTGCCCGCGACGGAAGGGTGAATAACTGAATGCTAAGTTCATTTCTTTCCCGGATAGAAATCCCAACGGAACCATACAGATGCAACCAACATAAACTAGCAGGAAGGATAAAGAACAAAACTTGGCTGATAATTATAAACACAAAGGTACTAAAAGGCTGCATTGTTTCCATTAACTCTTTCGACTGTTTCTGAGATTTTATTTTCCTTAAAATCACTACCTATTAAGATCACAGTTACATTTTTCAATTGATAATTTTGAAATGTTTAAAAAAAGTCAATCATTACTGCTAAAAAACAAATGATAAAACATTTAATTAATTAATTTACATTTCTATTTCTTATTTTCTGTACTTCATTATTTTCCATTATTAAATATCAATATTTGATAATATACTAAATTTACTCCAAATAAGAAGAATAATATGAATCAATATTCACAGCAGAAAATACATAAATAAGTTCGTTGCAGTCACGCCCCCGAGTTCACTGTAGTGATGAAATTCGCTCAGAAAAAAATCACTTGACTTGACCGGGATTCGGACCCGTATATTGTAATAGCTGCTCAGGACCGTCAGCTAGTTACATCTTCCCTCAAGGAGATTACGAGGGGATTTGTAAGAAGATGCTCTCATCTCCGGTGTTCACAGTCGCTTCCAACATTGTCGTTTTTGAGCGACTAACAATTTAAATCAGTATTAATTGCGGACAACACACGAATGATTATCACGCGAAAAACATTCAAAGCACGATTCAAACAAAATAATTTGCTCAACAGAATATTTTTCTCTTCTGATAAGCCGAGGAGTATCATAATTTGCGGTTTTTTTAAAGTGAGCCGGGAAAGCCATGGGGGTAAAACTGAAAATAGGAGCAGGAGATATGCTAAGAGTGAAGATGAGGGACAAAACGGAGAGCGGGAAGACGGATTACGGATGCGAGGGATTTGGTTTATAAAAAGAAGTGGCACGGAGATAAGAGATTTCTGCTCTGTGGTCGGCGTGTAGAGGCGCTTCTGATCAATGCAGCGCTCCTTCGCTAAATTAGCACCCACTTCAAGCACCTCCTGAAGCGGCGCGGCGGTCAAGACAAATGACTGACGTTGCGCAAGTGACAATCGGGAAAATACGAGGGCTAGTCGGGAGAAAGGAGGGATGCAATGGCATGTACAGGGGAAATATCCAGAAAGGACGAGACTGCCGTTGAACTTAGTTGGTTGGTGGGTCATTTGGAGAGGCGATCGACAACTGAGATCATTTCAAAATAGGTCAGAAAGGTAAGCGTTATTTGGGGACAAGGAGGGAGGGTTGGCATTGGCGTGCTTTTAACGTTAAGCGTCAAAAGGTTCACCGTGTAACGCCAAACCCGACGGACGGAGTACTACACGTCGAGTACGTAGTAGGAGTAGACTTAAGCGTTCAAATTAACCTATCTTCCTAATGTCCATAACACTTAGTAAGTCCACTTACGCTCATGTAAATGCCCAAGTAACCATATCATGATTAAAAACCCTCTTAATTTGATGCATTTGACGGCTGTACCACGAAATCCCGCACAAAATAAATGGTAAATGCATGGACAGTGCTTCTTATAACCACCAGTTAAGGTAATTTTAGATGGAAATAGGAATACCTACACTTATCATTTACAGCCTCAGGCCATTGACTCCTTACAAGATTTCATTCTTCAGCTCTGCATACGTCCTAACTCTCCTTCTCCCGTCCTTAAAACCCATTCTCTATATTCCCATTCTCCGCTAACCCAACATCCTACCCTCTAAACACGGCCTTCACTACTCCTTCGCCCCTCATAACCTTTTCCAACCACCTGCTTTGCCTCCTGATCTCCTTTTTCCTCATCACACCCACCGTGCCAAGCACTTTCTCCATTTTCGTCCAATGCACCTTCACTATTCTCCATCACACCCATATCTCCAACGCCTACAGCCTATTATCATCCCGTTTCTGCGCCATACAACTCCATATTCTTTCTGATATCAAATCTCTTTTAAACTCTAAGCATCTTTAGCCTTCCTTCATATTGTCTATAATCCTTTCCCATCCCCTCCTTCTCCCACACTTACCCAACATACCCGTTATAGGTATTTTCCTTCTCTATGTCATCACCTAACTCAAAATGTCGTAACCCCTCTTAAATTTTAACGTCTCTTTTCATTTCTTCCACAAACTATTTTGGACTCGATAATAATTCATGAGTCTACACAATGGAGAAGAAGACTTTGGGAATTTATCTGGATATATTTATTGCATTTCAGACAGCGAATTCATCAGTCACGAAGAAGAAAGTTCAAAAGCCCATTTATTGCTGATCATTGTTCCCCATGCCCTTAAAATGACAAGATATAACCTTAATTTTTAATCCACTGAAATACCGTGCCCACTGGAGACTCATTAGCCTAATTTACTAACAGTCGTTAGCATTTGATTACGTAAAAATCCACATTGGCCATATATCCCCTTAATCCGATGGTCACTCACCCTAATTAAGCAATTCGCCTTATTCCACGATGCACCTCGGGGGCAATTACCGAAATTAAATTAAGCATTACTATATCATGGCGCTGGGGAGCAACAGCGTACTACGGGCTCATGACGAGAAAGATGTGGAGGGCTCGGATTCGCTCATTAAATTCGCCACGCACGTCAAAATGCTGCAAGCTGGAAGCGCGCAAAGTGGCGGTTTTCCTGGTTTCCACGAAGAAACAAGGTATTTCAGGAAACATACCTGGGTTAATGCAATATTTATTTCCACATGATTCCATCGCAGCAAGCGAGCGGAAATAAGTGAAAACCGACTGCCACACGAAGGGGAAAGATTAGAGTGGCTACGCATAATAAATCACACTGCGGACACAGGAGAAAATAGCTTCACTAAATGGGAAAATATTTGGAAAAATATGGAAACTGCTACAGTAAACTTCATCACTAACGTCGTAGATATTCTCCCAAATTGGGCCATTGTGTGGGGCCATGCACATTAATGGCTATAATTTCCTTTACCTTGGGGAGAGCCATCATAAAACTATCTGCTTCCCGATATTAAATCCCTTTTAAACTCGTTATAATTTCAAAATGTATTATATTATCTAATTTAAAGCTCTATGTATCATTCGTCTCCTTTCAAACTGTCCACGATTTCTAGTTCTGTAGACGCTTTACTTTTATTCGTATGGTAAAAGACAGTTTTAAAAGCCAAGAGATTTTAACTTTCCATTATTAATTACAATCCTAGATTCATATCACAGATTATATTAAACTTAACTACCTAATTTAGGTCTTAACAGTGGCCTTCCCTGCATTACAGGCAAATATACAGAGATTGATTGTGATGGAAGGCCGAAATGACAGGTATGATTCAATGGGAATGCGAAATGATGACTTATTGATAAAGAAGGAGATCTAATAGTATTTACCGAGTGTGATTGGGTCTCTTTGGGAGAATTATTAATGCATATTATGACTAGATTTTTCGGCAAGGTAATCGAAGTTCAGGCAAAAATTGTATTTGAATAAGTTATGTTTTTTCGAATCTTTGTCTCGGCATTACCTAAGGGGTAACTTACTTTAAATGTCTAAGGGTTACCTTAATATTTGTTAGCAACCGTTGTAATAATGTGAAACATATTCTTTCGCGTTTAAAAGAAGTTCCTCCTTCATCAAGAAAGCATAGGTGTACAAATAATTAACGCACTACGTCCTGAGGTCAGGTCAGTCTCTACTGATAAATTCAGTAATGTTCTGCTCTCGTGGCTTATAACTTAAGGCCTACACTCCTAGGCTTAATTTTGGGAGCACAACAAAAATGAAATACATTTTTAATGTTTAAGTTTTTCTGCTCCACACTAAAAGAATATTTACTACCTCCGGCAGTTTTTCTATTTTATTTTTACTTTTATACTTCATAGTTACTTGTGTTTTACTTGACGACGTCTGCAATGTTAAACACATAGATTTGATGAATAATGGTATTATGATATAATTAAGTATCGATGCAAATTCTCGGCCCATCTATTAAAGGGGGTTGTCGTGCCACACGTAGCTGCTGATTGGAGGGTCATTCTGGCAACGCGGGGGGCCGAGCTGCAAAGTTAGCAATGGTGGTGTACGTTGATGATAAATATCTATTATAAAAGGAAAAGAATGACATTTGGAAATAGGTTTTATGGGCCATCTCAGAATTTACATCAACCGGTAGAACGTTAACAAAAACCTCATTAATATCTCTTTGCTTGGTGCGTTTTCCTAGAACCCCCTTATGACTAATTATCTTACACCGGCATATTAAAGGAAAGGAATAATCCCTGTGCTCTGTGGGCCGATGAATAATTCATGGAATAAGTTTGATAGCACAAAATATTCCGGGTTTAACTAATTCAATTCACCCTAATGATATCATTTATCTAAAATGACATAGGTTAAAGTGGGTTGGAGAGAGCCCCCTCCCTCGAATATCTATTATATTTCACTAAATATATCAGCTTAGAGATAAGTGGTCATTCTATATTACAACACCTACGACTTGAACAGAGCTCTACCCGTGACTTTTGTCCCTTCTTACGTTGATACGAATGGCCTTTTGCGTCACAGATGCTATTTTCAAATTGAGACAACACTTAGGGAAATAGTACATTTACCAACTGACCCACGGAATAGGGGATACACACTACACAGTACTTATCGTACTATACAATGCTGCGACAAATAAACGCCCAACGCGCCACATGGAAGAACTCTATGTACCCCTATACCGTTCATCTGTCTATGCAAATTCTTTCTATGTCACCTCTTGTGATATATGGAACCACTTACCCGAAGATATTAAAAAATGTAAGAATGCCAACAGGTTTAAAAATGAATATTACAAAATGTTGTTTAATATGCGTTAATGGATGTGCTACTTCGTGTAACACCTACAATATATTATTTTTAGTGTTTTTTTTTCCTTGATGTCTCTGCTTATTGCATTCCAATAGTATTGTAATATTGTAACAAAACGCTGTCCCAATTCAATTGAATATTGTTTTCTGCAACACTTATGAGGTGTATTTTTTCATTGCTTTTTCCTTTTATTGTATTTACTATTTACATTCCATGGCAATAATGCCAAATGTGTATTATTAATTTTGTATCACCTATGTATTCAATGATATGATATATTCCTTGTAATTGAGGGTCTGGCTCTAAATTATGTACACCAATTATGATCCTAAGGGACATTTTTTCCCGGAATAATAAATCTCATTTCTATTATATTTCTATTCTATTCTATCGGGCAATCCTAAATTTGGAATTCCATCACTCGCTTTGAGCAGCAACGTCCACCTCATTTAGCCAGGCGCAGGCGATAACCATTTAAAAGTGATGGAGTGAATGAGGATTCGGATGTATTAGGGATTTCGGAAACTTCATTTCCTCTCCCCGGGGGCGACTATAGCCGCTCTTCCATCGCGTAAATCTGAAACCCCTGAACGTACTCTGAAAAAGGGGAAAAAGACACACACCCACGCGTGAAACGAGGAAGAAAATTAGCGAAGGAATGAAGTAATAGCGGGTCGTGGTGGGAGGAGGAGTGCTTTCGCGGAGAGAGAACGGAAGTCCACTCAATCCACGTTGCGCAGTCATTTCCCATGCGCAATTTCCTGTGTCCGCCGCGCACCGTGCACCAAACTTTTGGAAACTCCATGCTCACGTTTCGAATGCGGCGCTGACACAGATCCAGCTTCATGAAGAACTACAAGCAAAAACATGATGTATAACTTGATCCAGTAAAACAGTTTCCTTCTGCACTTTGTGAAAACACTGTACGTTAAAATAAATAACGATCAGAATACTGAGGATACCAAGACTAGAAATCAAAAAGATTAGATCTTCGAAATACTATAATAACTCCTTAAAATTCATCGAAAGAGCGAACACCTCATTGTGTTCCACGTTAGGCTTCAACCTCGTCGACGGTGGCGCTAATCACACGTTTTAGACACTGCTTCAGGGGCATCATTTGTCCAGCAGTCTTGAACTTCTTGTTTCCTTTTCAGGTAGTTCGAGCGAAAAATCACTTCACCTAGAATTTAATGAATTTGGCCTTATTTTAAAGAAAAAAACTGTCATCTTTCCAATGGTATCAAAATACAACCCCTTGCCAAACTACTTTTCGAGCGATTTGCCTAAAAATATAAGCCAATTTACATGGGATAGATTATGGCTGTGCGCTTCAGAGGGAGAATATTAAACAAATTAGGAAATTCTAATACCTAGATTTCGTCAAAAAAACTAACGGTGTGTAGATTACATGTTTTCTCAACTATTTATGAAAAATAATCTATTACTCACCACAGTAATTTTTATAGAATCGCAAAAATACCTGCTATTTTGAAGGGTTTTCAGCCGTACGGCGGGAAAAAATGAGTCAAGTTAGAGACTTATGTAGCTTTATTTAATTAAATCCTGGGAATTTTGGTAATATATGGCGATATCTTTGCGCCATTAATATTATTATGTTTATTTCATACTTCTTACAGACGCTGAAATAAAAAAAATAATTTTTAATATGGTATCCATTATGACTAGGGAACTATCTCGCTCAAAACACCTAAAGTTCTCAAATATCCATAGAGGAGTAGGACTTAACTTAGAATTAATAGTTAATTGGCTAAAACACCCGGCGCGATATGGAGGTTTGTGGGTTCGAGTCACGGTCAAGGGTAATGATTTTCCCTCGACGGAATGTCGAAAATTCGCTAACTTTGCGTTGTTGTACTTATAATTTATGCTATCCATGCCATATGTCAAAATGTTCCTTTACGTATTCTAAACATATATTAAACAAAAATTTTAAGTGCGCTAAATAAACTACCATAAATTCAACGTAAAGGATATAATTTTAGCTTTAATTTGAAGAAGTTGATCAATTCAAACAAAAACAACGCTACTAATGGTCACAGCACCTGAAGTCCCTTCGATCCACTATACATTAAATTCCCACCACTAATAATTACATGATACTACAGACTTTTAATTTAGCATTCGTTTACACGCGGGCATTGAGTTTTTCGTCGCACAAAACTCGAAGGACTGTGAGTAAAAAAAAAGGTTATTCTCTAGCATGTGATTCCACAATAATCAGAAGCAAAGCAAGCCACGGATAAATTTCGAAGATTTAGCATATAAACTGGAGATTTACCGATATTATTCCTCCTGAAGGAAGGACTGCTTGAATAAAAGGCAAAAGAGTATCGATATAAACTGCTGCTGGGGAAACGAAAGAGGGGATTTGGAAAACTTCCACGCGCGGATATAGGAGCAAGCAACGTTCAGCAATTCCCTTGAAGCACCGCTACTCTTTCATTATTTCCCGTTCGGATGACGAGAAAGAAAGAGATGTAAAAGCCCAAAGAAGCGAAAAGTCGATTTCGACACTCATTCGGTCCAATCTCAGCCGAAGGAGTGATTCGCAAAAAGGACAAAGAGTGAATTGACTTCGGCCATGGACAAAGGAGACGGGTTTCAAGAATACCCACAGTTCGGAAAAATCAAAAGGGCAGGGAATACACCGTAAGTTATCTCCAGCCGTTCAAGAGAGTTGTCCAGGGCTGCAAAAAGGCGAGAAAACAAAGGGATATTTGATTTGAGTGAGGAAATAATTACTAATCTATTTTGAATCTTATGTAGAGAAATAGGTAAGTGTAAATTATGAAGTAATGAAGGGGGAACTCGTGTCTTGAAGGATATAGTGCATTGCGTCACAAACTAATTGGTCGCTAAGACTTAACACACCTCACAGCAATACTTTTAATCTATCTCACATGATTTCTCGCTTTTACCCTTCCTCTCACAGAGCTGAATTCTATCTCAAATTTTGGAAAATCGAACTTCGGCCATTTTTTTGCATACGAAGAAAACTAACAAAGCATACATCTTCCCTTGAGCATCCAATGGGAACACATCCATTGAAGATCCATCGGCTCCTCAACCTGTACCACTAAGTCGTAATTTTAGGCGTTCACTGAGATAGATGGGGTAGAATAAAATGTAAACTCTTTATATTAGGGAGTGACAATGAGTATATTGGCTTTTGACACTTGGGATTCCGGGACTGTATGGAGAAAAAAGTCTGCAAAGAGGCTAATATACGATGAAGTATTCGGCATGGTAGGGTAGGATGGGTATTACAGGAAATTAGGTGGGGAAAGACCAGGTAAATTGGATACGATTTCTCCATCAACGATAAGGGAGGAAGTGGAAAAAGCAAAGTAGAAGCGGTCCATCAAACCTACCCTATCCGGTGGAATACAATATGCTACAAAACACTCTTCTTGGAAGCTTCTCTAAAATAGTACACTTAATATCCGAAGGTAATTTATTTTAAACCTGCAACATATCTCTAGAACTGATCGAAGCGACAATATAAAAAAATTATACAATGCCGGACTGATAGACTAAAAATTACCTTTTTCCATGCAGCATTTATTACGATTGTAATACAGAGAGAGACACTAAAGACACGCTTTAACCATTCAGTTCACTTTGCTCCTTTCCCTATTTCAATACGGTTTTTTTATTTTCTCTCTCTTTCTCATAACTAGTGTCCTGCCCGACACCCATGCAGCTCGCCGGGTAATATGTAGATTCATTTCCGTTGATTTCACTATCTAAAGGAACAGGTCCTTGCGTGCCTCCCTCTAAATCTTTATCCAACTCTCTCTTTCTTCCTCCCTCCGCCTGTTCCTCGTCCATCCTTAACCCTTTCTTTCTATCTCTCCATCACACGATGCTTTCATAGACAGAACACGCATCGTCCCTACAAGGGAGCACTCGTGATGCCAAAGGGGTGAGAGAAGGACCTCTTGTCGGACCCGAGACAACGCCCACGAGATTTCGCACCCTCGCTCCCTTCTCTGCACTCCCCCCGGTTCAACATTCCTCTTCACCATCCCTGGCCCTTCCTCCTCCTCCTATAGACTGACCCAATGCACCCTCTTCAACCCCTGCCCCGTCCAGGTCCTCGCACGCCCTCCCGACCCCACCCTCCCTCACAGAGCCCCCCCCCCTTACACCTGAACAATCCGCCAAAGGGTTCGGACCCCATGGTCCTCGCAAGGTCCGAGGAAGTGATCGACTATACTGCAAGGAATCAGAGGTTGGGCAGAGCTGAGGTTGGGAGGGGATAGCTCAGAGTGCCCTAGACGATGCATCCGAGGATGTTTGACTTGCCGGAGAGGAACCTGATCCAAGAGATAGGAGAGGTGGAAGAAGAGAAGGATAGATTATCTACACAAGATATAAGAAGCCGGACACGGCAATAAACAGGGAACAGACTCATTTCAGATGGGATTACAATCTTATTTGAGCCATAAGAATCGCTGCCTGTTTTACCGTCTCGGCGGAGCTCTAAGGTACACTAATTACAGTGAAAACAGAGTTTTGAGTGTTTGACAGTTCAAAGATGACTCTGAAATAAAGTGAATTGATGCAAGGGTTGTCCAGGGTGTCCTATCAAACAATTTACAGAATAAAAAATATAACCATCATGAGAATAACATTGACCATGTAGTAATATCCAGGGTAATCGTCTTTTACAATAACACTAATTTACGTAGAACACAGACATTTAGTCTACGTACATGTCAGACGTCTGAAAACAATCGATACAAAATAACAGAAATAAATGTAAACGACATACTTCTTGAACTTTGACTTTTTTCCTATATTTAACATCCATACCAAACAATTCATGTGATTATTTATCAACAACCTCCTTCACATGGGCCCCTTAGAATTCATCACTTCATACTTAACTCTCATTTGAAAACTTGCATTGGATGGGCATAACTTTACACATTCGAGCGGTGGATTCCATCAGCGAGATATTGCGTCTGTGACAGTTCTTAGTACAACTTCGCGCGATGCAGTGGGAATATATGGCACACACAGTACGTTTTCGCATGATTTAATTAGAATTTTCTGTTGATTAGGGCGGAAAGCTAGGAAATAACTGTCTTACAACTTACCAGAATTGGTAGATCACCGATGATGACGATGGACTTAGCCTCCTCTGTCTCGCAACGCACAGCTCCACGAGATACATATTAGGGTGTGTGGGCTGATATGTTGGGTATCCCAGGAGAAAGGGTGTAGAGGAGGGGGAATGGAGAAGAGTGGTCCAGGAGCGGTCCAGGGGCAAAGGGAAACTAGAAGTGGCTGGTGGCCGTGGTGACAGGGTATAGGACGGAAAAGGGATTCCTTCTCCGGCAAGACGAAAAACGACCTCCCGCCCCGGAATTGAATCTGGTGAATTGTACAAATCGCCGATGAAAGGGTAGAACAAAAGACTGCCGTCGGCCGAGGTGGAATTGAGCCGGAGGGTTGGTTTGGGGGGAAGAGGGCGGTCAGGGAGAATGAGAGAGAAAGAGAGAGAAATGGGATCAGCCGGAGGAGAAATGGAATCGTTGTGAAGTACGACGGGGAAATGGAAAGTGAACCCCCGGGAAAGGGATACGTGGGAGATCAAGAGGACTAGAGAAGGGTAAAGGGAGAAACAGTGCGGGAAGAATGTCTGTTTGGCAGGACGGAGGAGAGTTTAAAAGGGACTTCGCAATGGATGCAAACAAGAAGAGATTGGACGGGGCACTCGGCGGCGCGACCCCCCCTTCATGGGAAAGGAATAAATTAACAGGACATCGAAATCACGGAGCTGCCCTTCGGAGGGAATTCCCATAAAATTGGGCACGACGGAAGACTACACTCGCATGCGAAACCAGACACCGGAGAGAAAAGGAGATCGTGGCACGAATAAAATAATAGAAAACGATCCCGTCTACATCCGTTGAATACATTTATTGCGGGACGAAGGGAGAGATATTGACAATTCCGAGACGCATGCAACATGAGAATTAAACCCGAGTGGAGCCGAAAACTTAATTTTTAGTTTATAGAAAGTTTTTGAAGCTGGGCGGAAAGCGCCTTCAAATACGCACTCAATGACAATCATTACTAACCAGCTGAATGATAACTGATTCTCTCGCAAAGAGCTTCGAGCAAAGCGAAAGATGAGAGAAGAAAAAGTAAAGTGAATCATGGGATAAAATACAGGTTACAAAAATGTATTTCAATTTTTACAGTAATTAAAATGGATTATGAGCTACCAGTAAGACTCTTTAACTTAATGACGACGACTAGAATGACGAGACGAAAAATCGACGACGAAATTCCACAAAGTTACTTCACCTACCATCGAACTATAACGATGACGAATCTCAGGAACGCATTGCGAATGAAAAAATTAAGACCAACCTAATTGCAGATGTCTAAACACTTTTTTTTATTACTACGAGTCGCAACGCTTCCTCACAATAACCTCCGGATTATGCAGTCCTTACGAGTGGGTACGTAACACTACTTTAACGCTATTTTAGACGAAAATGAGTGTATTCGTTCCAAAACAGTCAAACATATGATAATTTCCAAACCGCTTTAAAGAACACCAGTTAACAAATTTTTCCCACAGTTCCCCTTTAGCATCTCACTAAATGGTAGGCTTATTATATGCAAGATCGAGGAATAACATTTCAGCTGTGTAAAAAGCGTTGTATTTCTCAAAAAGGAAAACACATACCTCAAGATAGAGAATCTCTCATGATAATGTATTCATTTTTGCGTTCCTCTTTCCTATGTTTTTTTACTTATTTTCCACCAGTGTGTACTAGTGCATCACATTTTTATATCAGCTTATTTTTCGAAGGACGCCGATTAACCATTCTGAGAATAGAAACATTTCCTTTGCGATTCCAATCTCCTACATTCTCCCCTCAATGCTCCGATGGTCTACCGCAACATTACTGAATTTAAAAAAAAGACTTTTTCCCCAAGCTTTTCCACGAATTATTTTTGGAGAGACATCGTTATCAACTCAACACCTTCGAAAGACGCCTTGAGTTCGAAGAACTCTCAACTTCATAGGTTCGTCAATAAAGAAGTATGGTAAATACCACTGTTTCAGGCTGGATATGGTGGATATTCATAATGAATAAAGAAGTATGGTGTTGATAAAGCTCTCATCAAAATTCTTTCTACGTCAGCCGCGGCTTTTTGAATATTTGAATACCTGGCGCAACACTACACAGGGACGACACCTCAAACATAAGGTATTTACAGATATTTATAATTCAAGCAGAGATCCTTCACTACGTCTTACAATTATGAATGCAGAGGTTATGATTTTAGAGGGAATTTTTTCTCCTTACACCTAAACTTAAATTTGGCATAATGCAAGTTCAGGGAGAGAACGAAATAAAAACTCAGGCTTTAAGCGTTGGATAAGTTAGCTTTTCCAAATTCACTAACACATTAAATTGTATTAAAACGACATAATAAGAATTATTTTGGCAAACAAAGAACAAATACCGTAAAGCTTAATGAAAGTTACAGCACCATTTCAAATGATATTCGTACCCTCTACTATTTCAAAGAGTTCAACTTTAAGGATAAACTATTCTGTTTAAAAAACTCATAGGTGGTAATCATACGAGAAAATAATAAATTCAATGCGGGAAGCATTGAGTCGAGGCAAATCCCCATCAAAAAGAGTTAAAAGAGTTAATATGATATTCATTGTCAGCATTATTTATCGCCCTTCCAGCGAGCTTGTAATATTTATGCTCCATTCCGCGTTAATTCCTGTCAAGACAGACTTGCATTTCAAATCCCCAAATATTATAAATAAAAATTTAAAAAGAACAGACCACAAAATAATGGTTCCATCACTCAAACTGCAGGAGTTCATTATCAAAATATTCTTCACAACTATCAAATAAATATTTTGGAAAACCTCACTAAGGCGTTTTGCTAACGAGAAGATTAAATCTTAATGACCTCTGCTAACGGCAACAATCGTCCCCTCAGCCTCTCATATTTCTACACGAAATGCACCGACGGCTACCTGTACTCCCCTTGGTAAAAGATGTTTAATTCGCTGAGAAGTAACGTTGAAACCTCAATTTTCAACCTCGTTTCTCACATTTCTTGGTGAGCATTAAACCCGAAAACGTATAATGCTCGATTTTTAAACACATTTTCCAGTTTCCTGAGTTTTTAATTTTTCCAGCGGGAAATTTTTCGATTGGTCAATCTTTAATTTAATTTAGCAGGCGGCGATTAAAAAATAATTCAGGAGATTATAATGTCATTCGTAATAAAAAACATAGCAATAAACAAGACACCTTTGCTCCACATTACTACTCATTGAGCGTAAAAAAATAGCTAATGAGAGCATTTACGAGCCACGGAGCCAAAATTTGAAAAGTAAACTGCCTGTGGGCATAAGAGTGACTAGATTTCTAACATTTCACTCTGCCTCCCATTTCTTACGCTCACTGTCATGTCTCATTTTCGAAGCTCCACGGAAAAATATGAAAGGTGGGAGGAAATAAAATAAAGCAGAAAGTGCAGATCAGGTACATTTAGAATGAGAATGGTTTAAGGGGGCCAGACCGAATAGTATGTACATAGGTGTTAAAATGCATCGAAAAAGGAAGCATAAAGTTTGAGAAGGGAATTACTGAGGGGTTCTGAGAAGAGATGTGATGAAAAGGCACTGTGGGGATCGGAAACTTGGTCAATATGGAGAGAGGATGTGCGTAGACTGGAGGCATTGGCGACGTGGGTATGGAGAATAATTAAGAAGATGACCTGGGTAAAACGAACAATCACGTGTTGGACATGGTGGGAAAGGAATTTGTTGGCGGAGATTCGGAGAAGGCATAAGAAGTAGATGGAGAATGGAATGTTGATGCAGGTTTTGTCGATGGTAGAGCGGCTGGCAATCGCGGAGGAAGGAGAGAAAAAGCATGAAGAAGCTCTGGAATAGCAAATTTATGGCAATAAATTCCAGCTGGGAAAAATCGACCACCAGTGGAAAAGATACCAAAGACTAGCTCACTGTACTTAGAAAAAAAGTCCCTTCACCTTCAATTTTCACCTTCTGGTGACGCATAATATCGTAATCAAGTTTTGTTTCCAATACTTTTTATATTATAGCAGGAATGTAATTAACAGCACTGTAATCAATCGATTTGTATTGTTTTGCATTCTTTGCATTTTAGCACAAATTAACTTTAAAAAATGGCCCTGGTGAGCTGGCGAGAGATAGATAGATGGATTGGTAAACGTCTTTACTAGGGCGATATTGAGACTTGAAAAGTCCCTTCTTCCAACTAACCCCTCGTCATCACATGAATTCAGTGAACATGACAAATACTGCAATGTATAAATCAAAAAAATTATAGTAAACACAATAGAAATAGAATATTAACGAGACATAATACGATACTAGAAATAAATGTAAAAATATATGTTGCATTGCGGGAAAAAACCGTGAGGATTATAAGGAGGAGGAGGATAAGTACTGATATTGATAGTTAACAGCCATACTCAAAGTAAAATCTCCTTAAACATACGCTAGCAGTATAATTAGCATAATAGAGAATAACATTATGATAGCGTTGATTATATCTTTTTTCGCGATTCATTCCGCGTTTGTTTTTCTTTTGTAAAAACAGTATTTCGCTGGTCCTCCTACCAGCTTCATCAGGTTATCTGAACTAGTAGGATCAGTGAAATATTGCTTTTACAAAATAAAAACAAACGCGGAAAGAATCCCGAAAAAATATATAATCAACATTATATCCGAGGAAGCCAAAGAGTTAATTATGATAGCGCGTTTAACATTTCCCTTGGACTACAACCTTGTCGCGGTGGAAGGGCTTACGTGCTCCGATGACCCTGGCGGGAGCAATGCTTAACGGTTTGCGCATGTCTGGTGAGGAATTACCCCCTGCCACACCCTTGAGATCATCACGTTATGAGGGCAGCACGCAGATGTAGATGTACCTCCATCCAAACCCTTCCACACATAACCTATCACGTGCACATCAATGGGAGAATGACTGCAGGCCTGAGGCTGACTAACAATATTTAAAAAATACCTCGCAAGTGGACTTTGTAAGCAAAAAATTCAGTCGGGATGATTACAACTGAATCTTAGTTTTCAGGGAATAGCGCTTCCTAGTTCATTCATTTCCCACTTGGCTCGGACCGACGAGGCAGAGACTAGTGGAGTAGGTTAGGGATTTCCGCGGCGGCTCCTCAGGCATAAAGATTATGTGGGAGAGACGGATATTTTGGGTCAACCCAGCTCCGCCCCTTCCTTTACTTCCCGTCCTCCGCCCCGCCCACAAACGATCCTCCTCGAATCCTGAGGGCTTCTATCTCTCGCGTCGGTCTCCGAATTAAAAAAAAGAATTTCCTCACCGACATCGTCATTCACTCCCTTAACGGATGCGGGAATAATACATGACATGCACGCTGGACGGGTTCACGACGACTTCATTGTTACGAATACATATATCAATCCAGAAACTGACTCAGATACACAAATATTTAAAGTAGTTTGAGCGAAACATCACTTCTAGAATTTGATAAATTTGGCCTGATTTTAAAGAAAAAACTCTCACCTTTCCAATGATATACAAATATCAACCCCTCGCCGAAATACTTTTCGAGCAATTTGCCTCAAAATGTAAGCTGTTTAACATGGGATGGATTATGGCTGAACGCACCAGAGGGAGAATATTGAAGGAAATAGAAATTTATAACACCTAGATTTCGTCAAAAAACTAACGGTGTATAGATTGCATGTTTTCTCAACTATTTATAGAAAATAATCTATTACTCACCGCAGTAACTTTTACAAAATTGCAAAAAAAACCTGCTGTTTTGAAGGGTTTTCAGCCGTTCGGCGGGAAAAAATGACTCAAGTTAGAGACTTATGTAGCTTTATTTATATAATTACTGAGATTTTTGGGTATATATAACTATATCTTTGCGCCATTAATATTACAATATGTATTTGGTACTTCTTACAGACGCTGAAATCAAAGAATAAAATTTGAATACGGTCTCCACTATGACTAGGGATATATCTCGTTCAAACCACCTTTAATTGAGCTAGAAACTTAAATTTTAAAAGAGGCGTCTTGATACATCCGATTAGCGAAGAAAAATGGCTAATCGTGGGAAAATGACCCGTTCTCTAGAACCGTTGATTGAGACTTTCGTTGTGGTTAACATAAGCATCCGATAAGTTATTTATTGCGTCTCTAATCAGGATTCTCAAAATCTAGTAGAGCAACATTCCGGGGATAGAAACTAGATCAGTAAGGCTGCGTGAGATTTTCAACAGTGGTCCAAATACACCAACATATAGAACCGTTCGCGATTGTACCACGTGACTCCTTAGTTACGTGGTCGGAATTATTTCAAACGTTTCAAACACCCCCCACCCAGAAACATTACTGTTTTACGGTACAAATAAATAGGAATTTCATACATGGGCTTTTTCTTTTGTTCATTAAAATATGGAAAAAATCAAGATGTTTATTAAGCATGTAACTCGGGCCAAAATAAGGTGAAGGTATCATACGTTCATTTTACATTCGTTATTCGATTAAAGATAAAAAAATGTAAAAAATGGATTAAGGAAAAATTGAAACTTAGAATGCATGCATTTTTAGAGCATTTTCTTACATCTGTCGCCGTGAGAGCGGCTTAACTGCCCTAAGCTTTCGACGCGTGATTAAACTATCAGCCGTTTAACGTTCACCACGCGGGTTTTCATGACTTTTGAACCGATGCAGTCCTCGCCTATACACTACAATGCATTGATGTATATTATCCTGCCCGATTACGAACTGCAAGCGTCATTTACTCTTTAAACATAAAATGCCACTTTCTTCCCCTGCGATTCCCCTTGTGTCGCGTCAAGGGTCATGTGCATGCGAGAAAAAATTCCGTCGGGCGATTAAAAAAAAAGAAGAAGGAAGAGAAGCGCGAGTTATAAAACAAAAGCCTCGGCACCCGGAAACGGTGACGTGAGTAGCGAGAGAATCCCTTAAAAATCCCGACGTTCTTATGAGAGGCTGGGACGAAACTCATAATGCTCACTTACGTCACGAAAACTGTGAAATAACTTTCCTTAATGTCTACTAATTCTATGAATAAATTATTAATATTCCTAACTGAGATGGCGGGAAGTAGGACTTAAGCCGAGCTAGCTAAATAATCACATATTATGAATACACATAACTGACATGATTCCTAAGTCATCCTGATGATGGCTAACTAACTCGAAACGCGAAATGTTAGTTAAGTTTATCAATGGAAAAGTGCAATTTCATTTTCGTGACATACGATGAAGATGCAATTTTGCATTGAAAAAAGTATACATATTAGCAGATGGAAGTACTCATTCATTCATTTATTCAAACCTATTTTAACCGGAAGACCTCTAAAAACTAAAATAACAGAAGAGGAAAATAAGAATCGTATTTTCCATCACAAAATATTCTAAATAATCGAAATCGAGGTCTCTTCTCGTCAATTTCGCGGGTTTCAGAAGCAAAATAGCCCGTTTATAGAAATATATTGCAACGGTGTCAGGTATTTCCCGTTCCATTTTTTTTTCTTTTAGTTTTCACTTTCGAGTTTCTTTTGAGTTTCCCTCAACCCCTTTTTCTTTCCTCTTGGGCGAGACGAACCTCACTTGTTTACAAGTACCCGGTAAAGAGTCTAGGGAGATAAGGATTCTCCTGGCCGGCTGCATCAAGCGGCCCCGACCGGTCAAGCGTGGATCATGTGTATATTTGACTGCTGACAATGAGTGACATGGGAATTTCCAGTGATACCTCCCCCTACTTTTTTACCCGTTTTTGTTCCCGTGGACGCCCCACCCAACTTTGTGTTGGTATATAATACCTGTCTCCGCACCAAGGAAACACACACGATTTGGCATTCAGTGGCGGGAGGCTATGCCGGAGGAGTTGTTGAAATTAAAGTGAGTCGGAGACGAGATGGGAGCCTATCAAGGAGCCGCTGCCCTTCCACCCGCCGGACAATTGGCGAGATTGTTGAAGCACGTTTGCGAGCCGCTGGGCCCTTCGATCAACGCACGACTGCACCATTTCCACGGGGTACGAGTACAGCGAAGCCTCTTTTGGGCTGGCCTGCCTCTGTCCCACCTGAGGATCCTCGATGGTCTCCTCTCATCATTTCATCTCTTCATCCAGGAGTTCCGCTTAAGCCTTCAATCATCCGCCATATCTTCCCCCCCCCCCCACCCACCTTCGAGGGAAAGCCGCTTCAATCATAGAAGTTCTTAGTGGTTGTGGGTCCTTTGGTAACCATAAGCTCTCTCACCCTAAATTGTATTGTCTGTGTAATTTATTTGGCCTCCGGGCTTAAATGTGATCAATTCACGGTGGGAATCGCAGCAAATTACGGCCTGTGCCGTGTGATACCGTTCCCCCGACTCTCCCGCAGTGTCTCTTATGATACGGGAGTTAATGGTTTGAGGCGTAACTTTATGGAACTCCTTCATGGTTGAAAATAAAAAACTTTGTTCATTCCAAACAATAATTTTAATGCCGACTTAGGTTTCGTCGCTGGGCGACATCATCAGGTCCTTGAGGTCCCATCAGGTACAGGAACCTGATGATGTCGCCCAGCGACGAAACCTAGGTGGGCATTAAAATTATTATGTGGAACGAACAAAGTTTTTTCTTTTCAATCATACGGGAGTTATTAATGGGTACATGTTTAAAGTGTTTGCTCATTGTTTGTCTCTCAGAGTATCACCGTCATACATATCACTTTGTGCGCTATCATCCCGGTTATTCCATTTGTCGTTCCTCTTCATCCATCCATTTCATTATCAAAAGAGATTATTTAATGATTTGTTTATTAGCCTATGCCGAAGGTTTCGCCGTCATCCATATCACCCCCATGTTACCATCCCTATCACTTCATTGATCACTCGTTTCCATTAGTGCATCTATTCTTTTTCTTAATTATTTAATTGCATTGTATTTGAATAAGAACGAAGGCGTGTATTTTTTGGCTTTAATCTTAACGCTCAGTGTGTGAATTGGAGTGTTCTATGTATGTCTTTTTTCTTTCGATCGTATTAAATCTGTGTCAAACCAAGTCACGAGTATGGTTCGTTTCTGTCCAAAGAGGGAATTATACGACGTGTAGGTTTGCCAGTCCTGTATTCCTTTCGACTGATGCAAAGCACGGGACAGCTCGGGGATCCCAACAAAAAGAAAATTTTAAACATAGCGGGGTATGCTCCCTTCTGGCGTTGATACGCGTGTTAATGATGCGCCGTTTGTCTTCCAATCATCCGGGTGGGGGACGCGAACCGTCACAATATATTGACGCAGCAATGATATATATGAGCTCAATTCATCAAAAGCTACATTGCACAACCAATGAGGTTAGTTGAAGTTATGCCAGTTCTGAAAAAAAAGTTGACGCACAAATCTAAAATGTGTTATTTCAACGCGGTATCTATTAACAGATTATGAGAGAATAATCGTTCAACCTGCAAACGAAAGTGAAGATTTAAAAAATAATTCCGCCAATATGAATTCTCTATTGCCACTGGGTCAGTTTAATAGAGGTTCCATTTGAGATTTCAAAACAATCGTCACAGCCCTAGTGCTGCATTCAATATTTATCCTTTAATAAAAAACATTCGGCAGAGATTTGCGTGACAAGTTTATGTCTTAAGTATTTTATGCCGCATATTAACACATAATTTCTGAATATGAAGGACGACAGACCATAAAATTTTCACTTATTATATTGTAAATTTTCTTCAAAAGCGTACATTTTCCTTTCCAAATTCATTTACTACTAAAATATATTCTTTCACTCTATCCATGTACTGTTCCGATTCTTCTTAATGCTTCTCAAATATCTCCTAAAACATTTATTGAATGTCCTATTTACGGTCGAAATTCTCATACAGGCCACATTAAAACTGTTTCCCTAGGCATTTAAGATGTTCACGGTAATTCCACAAGGTCTGGTTTTTAATTCGCGCGGAAATTCTCACTAAAAAAATCCAACCCACAAAAAATTATCAGGACTATGGTAAACAGTAGAAGGTGTCTAAACTTTCTGAAAAACATGTTGTTTTCAGAGAAAATAAAGTCATCCACGTCTTCAACATACATTCCAAGGTTCATTATACATGGGGAAATTAAAGTTAGGAATAATCCTAGGGTCTTGCCGATCACTTGGTGGAAAAAGTTTGATTCAAGGATAAAATCTAATGACATTTGCGCCAAGGTAAAATGTATACAAACTTAAAAAAACGCATTCATATTATGAAGAGTGAGTGGTTTTTATATAATAAAGGTTTGAGCGAAGGCTTCCGCGGAATGGATCTAGATGCGCGTGGAATGGATAAAGGGCTCCCGTAAGGCCTTCAGCTTCCGCGGAATGACTTCCGAATGTTCTGGCGCGTTGCTTCATCTTGTCAGATGAGTATCGGTGACATTTGTGGCTCTGGCCTCTTCAGATCAGAAGTGACCTGAACTGACTTTAGGACATATGCTGGCTGCAATATCGGCTAAACTGTCACCCGGAAAGACTGATCACCATGCAAGAAACCCCAGAGGTCCTTCATCATCATAGCATGAGATTTTCGCATTTTCGTAGAAGATATAAAATACTGATGGAATACACGTCGCTCAAATGACCCACGCTTGATGACCCAGCCTACTCAAAGCTAAAGCCCGTGACCCCGCATACAGGATCACGGACATTAGCGGTAGGTATAAAGGGAAGATGGAAGCCATGCAAGACGAGAGGGTTATTACGTGGTTCAAGGAGATGGGACGCGATCGGGTCAATATCGCGACGGCCGCGTCCTTTGCCAACGGACGGGTGGTCCCTTCACACACCGTGCCCACCCACTTTCATTGAAGTCTCCAGGCGGGCAATTTACCAGCGACCGACCGACTGGCTGACTCCAGAGCCTTTTTCCTCCCAACGTTCCAACCCTCCTTTCGAGTGATTCACGATCAGTCATTCATGTCTACCTATATACGCCGTTTTAAGACATACGTTCTCTGATTTCTATCTTCAACTACCGTGCTCATTAGAGACAACATTTCTATGGACGATGAAAAAACACGCATTAACACATTGTTACGATTATAGTAATTATTAGGGATATTTACTACATAGGTAGATTTTTACAAATTAGAGGAGGTAGAAGATATGAATAATTAAAGAGGAATCCAATGGCGGGACATCCTTAGGAGGGAAAGCGAGACAATGTGTATGAAATTGAGATGCAGAGTGGGGACTTTCCAAGAACCTACCAATCAGCTGGTATAATACTTGAATGAAATGAAGGAAATTTTAAGTGGAAGAAAGTATAAATCCTGTAGAGACTTTAACAAGCGTAAGCCCCTGTCACATTACCTACATGATTTCTTTCTTCATTTCAGCATACGCACTACCTCCAATTATCCTGTTCATATTCTCTTTCTTCCCCTTCCCCGCTTGCCCAACAACCTCCCCTCTATTGCGGACTTCAGCATTCCTTCGCCCCTCAATCACCTGTACAAACCACCTCCTCTGGTTCCTTCTCTCATCCAGCAGTTTCCTCTCTTAATCACTATAAAATGTTTGATAGTTAAAAATTATGAAATACGCATGAAAATCATAACATCGGTACATCATCATATATACATCGGTACATCGGTATCATATATACCACGCTGGAAAAATATTCGGTCCCAATTTAAAACAAAAAATGCAATATGTGAGACCCGCTCCCGAAACAAAACAAAGAAAAAAGGTAAAACAAAATTCATGGAACTTTTGCATAAATAGGAGTAGGAAAATCAATATTTGGCCAAGTAGGAGGCGGCCGTAATGACTGTGCATAGTAAATAGGAATGCTGAGAGCATCCCAGCATTCAATGAAATGTCTAGTGAGTGACATATTGGAATGCCTGCACGGCTTCCATGGCGAGTTGCATTCGATCCCACAAGGGGATCAGTATAAAAATACTTAATGAAGCGAATTGGGTCGAATTAAAATGGGGATGCAGACAGAACTTTAACAAAAAGAACCCATTTTTTCATTATTGGAGTTGACTGTCCGTTAAAACCGAAGTTATTGTACCTTTGCACAACGCGTACTCATTGAAAATAACACTTTCACCACAAGCTAAGGGAATATCCGTAAAAAGGTTATCCAAAACAATAAATGAATAGCTAACGATTCGAGGAGTTAGTCCTGATACTATGGAAATCTGACCCCCATTGCACAATAAATAATTTCATGGTGTCTTTATACTAGAGGGAAATTAGGACTATCTAGTCCTCTCTTGCATTTAATTCTGGACTCGAATGGACGAACACTCGCAACCGTGCAATGGAAGTTGAAAATCCTTCCCTAGGATTCAAACCTGCGACCCTTGGGTTCACAGGCAATGACTAATCCCCGCCGCCAGATATATGACAGCGACATCAAATGCGAAAAAGATAAGACGAATAAACTTTATGTGAATCACATGGAATTCGAAAGTGACAAAAGGGCAAAAAAGTATCCTGATCTCGTCCTCTCTCTACCTTTTCCATTCCCCCTTCATGTACCTGAAAAATATAGCAAGCAGCAGGGCACCAAGGGAAAAATACCTGTTAAAATTTCCTCGCCATCGCCATATTTCGGAAGAAAGGTCAATAGTATGTTTAATAAGAAAATACCCGACGGAGAGCCAGAAAAAATAACCTTTGTGGCGATAGGTCATAATTGTTTTTCACGATTTCACTCGTAATCATCGAGGAAAAATATCTTTGAGGACGATCGGGGAGAGGGTAAAATTAAAGTTCATTCCAATAACTGGAATTCTCACCAATAATAACACAGTGAAATCCGTTTTAATTTTAACGAGTTATATCCAGAGCTCGTATGAAAAGTAACGTCGAGTCACGATTAAAAAGAGTACTAGTATGGGCACTACTGTATCAGTGATTTTAAAACTAAGGAAAAATTGACTCTTTGAATGTTTCGATTAAAAGACGAAATAAAAATTGTTTAATAAAATACCTATTGGACGGATTGTACACCTCTCATGAAACGTATGAATGAGATAGAATGTAAATTACAATACACTGTATATTCCTCAGGTGAAAATGACCTCCAGCAGAAACAATTTTAGGAAGAGTAAATTAATATATAACGGTAATAATGGAGTAACGATTTTTCAAATGAAAAGCTGTCTTAGCTAAACATGAGATCAGCATAATATGAACTTTATCAGGAGAAGACATTTAGTTACTTAGACACCTTTTGGACTAAAACAGACATAGCACTAAGCAAATTAGGAATAAGGAAGGAAAAGGATAGGCATTTTATACGGGATTGAGGAAGTCGAGAAGGATACTGAGCATAACAGAGAAATATCAAGGGGTAAGAGACGTTCTGAGAATGAGGAAGCGGAGTATACCTACGGCTGAGTAGGATCTAATAGTGATAATAAATAATGCAGAAGTGATTTCTTCAATCATGACAATGTGCTCATGAGACACAAATACAACAGCGCTACTTTTTCATTAACAGTTATGTTGTTTCGGGAAGATCAATTGCATGGTTCACAATTAATCTTACCCTCAGACGATTACCATTCTGAAATAGTAGCGAAATTGAAATGTATCGCGTCTGGCACAGAAGCGAGTCTACACTCATGAGCTGAATAAGCTAATATCTATTAAACTACATTACAAATCAATACAAACCACTAACCCATAAGGATCAAGACTGGAACTCCAAAAACACTTCTGTGAGCACATGTGTTACCTACTTATTCGGCACAATGACGCTAACTTCAGGGAGGGTATAAAGAAGGAGAGAAAAACTATCCGACATGCAAATATATATATGAGGCAAACGTACCATCTGATTTATATGATTGCGGCAAACATAAATGGGCGGATATGATAATGCAAGGATGGATGGAATTGAGTAGCCTAAAAGAGAGTTAGTTCACAGGACAAAATGACAATTGAGCAACTTCGTCTGCATCTTTGCCTCGACACTGTTTTTCAATAACTGGGGCAATTACTCCTGATGCAGATGACAATCTATTTCAATAAAACAGAAATTCCGTTTGCTTGAACGCTGTAGACTTCCTAACCCCAAGACGGTTTCGAATAAAATTTGGCACGCACACCCTTTAGGACCTAGAAGGGTTAATAAAGGGCTATAAAGGCCAAGGGACCCCAGGATCCCGCATGTGGGCTCTTTTTTTAACCAACTTTTACTTCCTAAAAATAAGCATTGGATAAGATGCATAGGTTTCTTTTTTTCGAAATTACTTGCGCTCATGATATATGCTTGAGATCAGACGACTGAAAGAACAAAGTTATTTAATTACTGCTTCGTGTTTTCTTACATTTTTTAAATTATTTGCTCCAAAATCGTAAATACTTGAGCTACTTCAACGATAGAATCTTTATTTACTTGGAAACCGTAGCATAGACGATGAATGGGAATTTATGCCCGAGTCACATGCTCAGGTTAAATGATCAATATAACTGAATCACAATGAGATGTTAGTTGGAGTATTTTACGTCCCGACCTCTCTATATGTGGTTAATGGCTAGTACATAGTATAGAAAGCATTTTGAATGTCACGATAGGAGGATCCTTTCTTAAATATGTAATTTTAAATAAATTGTAAATATTTTGTTCTTCCCGTTGGAATTCAACGGGCACCATCTTCCAGCAAAGGAATAAATTAATCACCGAGCCAAATTCACTCTTGATGAAAAAGTCAGTGTTGTCTGATAAAATTATTCATAAATAGATAAACGTTACTTACTGAGTACTAATGGAAGAAGCCGTTATGTCACCAAAAGAATAGTCTGTAACTCACCTGTGAACAAAAGAAAAGAAAAAATATAATAATTATATGCATAAAAGAATTATGTAATAATTTAGATGCATTAATATTTTTATATACAATTAATTGAAACTTAGAAGTTCAAGAAATTATACACTACTAATAATTGATATCTGGGGACCGACCTTCGATCGGATTGTAACTTTTCTTCAAGAAAATCCATGAATAAATCACTTGCGCTGAACAAACACATTGTTGGAGCGCCGCTCACGAGGGTAGTCGAATTTCCAACAATCCCTCTCACTTCTCTGGCCCTCAATTTGGTCAAAATCTCATTTATTTAAATGTACTTTATCATTTTTTACAGTCGTAAAAGAAAAAACCCTACCTTGATACCCCCGTTGATTTCCATGTTTTATTATCATTCGGCCTCTGAAATCTATTCTGTGTTCAAACTCTTGTCTCCTAATGAATTTCTCCAAAAATACAACCTAGCCCAATGAACTTTTCGAATCAAAAACCTTCAGCATATGGTATCTCATCAAAATCGTTAAAGATGTTTTCGAGATAAGTTTTACATGAATACATACAAATAATTAATGCTCGCGTAAAATTATAAGATAATAGTAGATTTTGAGTACATTCACCATTGAATTTTTGGTACTGAATAATCCATAAAAATATATCTGCACGACGTAACAGGGTCACCCTTAGTTCTAGAAGAGAAGTAGTTTTTTTTGTAAAGAGTTATTACATATTACACCGAAGAAAAATACAACAGCCATCTCATTCCAGATACATAAATTCCTTATCTTTTTTCTGTGACCTATTTTTCTATCACCCTCCATCCAAAAATGTTTTAATGCAGTCTTTTTTTCCTCACGTGAAGAAGGAGAAGTCCTTTTTACTCCCGAGGCCATCCATTTAAAAAAAACCTCATAATTACACTTCCATTATGCAACCTTTCAGCAACTTTTATCGGGACCAGCCCGTACCAACCGTTATATTTATTCCTTGCTCGATTAAACGGATTTCCTCGACAAGTTTTAAACGGAGACGATGCCTGGCAGGAAGATGATGAATAACATCGGATTTTCCACCGAAAGACCACTAAAAACATATTCTAAGGACCGTTTTTATGACCTGAGTGCAATGAGACGCATCTTTCTCCTTACGAGGAAAGTCGTTATGTTGACTGCAATGGAAATCAGTATCCTTCCACCTCCGGAGAAAAAGATGGAGGAATGATATAACTCCACCGCCATTTTGCAAGAGGGAGTCGGTGGGAATTTAATTGTGTTGTCAACCCAGTCTTCATCACATCTCTTCAGCTCACACTTATGAACCGCTGCATTTCTTAAGCACTGCACATAGAAGTACATATTATGTGGAAACGGTTCACGCATCGCGCTCTCGGGTGATAAGACGACCACCATGGAATTTCTTGTTCTACGAGTCGAGGTTCTTTCCTCCCTTCTAAAGGAGGTTCCAACGCAACTGCGAGAGTCAAAACAAACACTAAGCTCCGAAATTTCATTCTTGTTTTTTTAAATTCTTCCTTCACTGATTACATGCCATCCTATTAAAAAATAAAAATTATGGAATATATATGATGATTTTTCGACGAATATTTTTCACGAGCACTTTTTCCAGTCAAATGACATTTTTATTTTTATTTTATTTATTTATTTCATCAACCTGAATACAGTCTCGAGGACCATTTTACATCAGGCGTTGTACGTACCAGTAACAATGGACAACACACACAACCATGTCCTGGGAGGAGAAAAATCCTCCCCAGAAAAATCCTCCTCCGCGGGACTCGAACCCGCGACCTTTGGGTTGTCAGGCGAGGACGTTACCCGGCCGCCACCGAGGCCGACTTTTGACATCAAATATGGCATTACCTTGCTAATAACTCCAAAAATATAATTAGCTGGTTTCCAAATTTTATTTTTATTCTAATTCCTGGGATTTAACACTTCAAATATACAATTTTCGAGAAAATGTCATTTAAGTTATAACAAAATACTATTCCCCCCATATGTCACTCATTCCCCTATGTAATTTTCTTAAGTAAAGTTCTATTAATAAAGTTTTATTTGCGAAAAATAAGTAGCGTGGAAAAGATTTTTTGATCAAATCGAGAAGTTTACACGATTTTCTATAACGAGACACCATAAAATACAAGGAGAGAGTGGAGCAAGGCGTTTACGTTTTTAACGCCAAGCCTCGACGATATAAAAAATGGACATAGCTACTTGAAATCAATATGCAATAAGTTGTATGGAAAAGTTTAGCCTTGTGGGTAATCAAAAATAGTCATTATGCTATATCATTCACATTTCCATCCTTCTGGTGTTCCAAAACGAGGTGGGTAGTATTTCTGACAACTGTGAGGGGTCATCTCCAAAGTTTTGTATTTTCGATAAGTTTAAAAGAGAAAAATTCGTTGTGAATTTTCTTCCCTCCAGAGAATGCTAAGAAGAAATTTTGGAGATGAAGAAAGAGTATCATAAACAGCCTGAGCTTCGAACAAACCCGAAAAAGCAAAAGAGACTAACATTACGTCCATTTGTCGTAGCAAGGGCGTGTATGAAAAAGAAACGCTACCTCACCTTAGGCTTTAGCACCGGCAGTTTTCCCAGACATAATCATGATTATTTTAGGTATTATAACAATAAGGAAGTAGAACCCTGCCGCTTTTCCTCCTTTCTCTTCTCATCATATTCACTAAACCCCGATGAACCTCTGGATAACATCTGATTTTATCCTCAATATCGGTATGAGAAGAGCCCCGGAAATTAAATCATAAAATCATCCGAGGAAAGAAAACTACATTTCAATGGATTTTTTTGATGGATTTTCACTTAGAGATTAATTCATTCATTGCAGTAGTCTACCGGTTAGAGGTAGGTTGTGATGAAAGTCAGAGAATATCCAACGAACTCTTACACGTGCCGTGCCGTTTCTACCTCTATAGTATTTCTTTCTTCATCTCAGCATAAGTCCTACCTTTCTTCATCTCGTCCATAAAACCGATTCTCTTCCTTCCCCGTCCCCGCTTACCCAACATCCTTCCCTCTATCACGGCCTTCAGCAAATCATCGTCCCTCATTACCCCTTCCAGCCACCTACCCTGTCTTTCCCTAATCTCATGTATAAGCCGTTTTTTATTTCTAATTTTCTGACATCACTTCAACACCACTCGCTGTAAAACGACGAGCGACGGAAAATGAAGAAAGGAGTCGAGAACCGCGAGGTGGCGGAAAAATAAATGGATTCGAGTCATTCATCTCCTCCACTGTTTGTTCCTCACAGATTGAAAGTTTTTTTTCAATACGATTCCGCTAAAAGGAATCGCTGAACGTCTGACCGTCAAAGGACATCCACATCTCTGCCTTTCCCTCCCCCTGTCCTCCGTCAAGGTAAGAGGTAGAGCCACCGTTTTGGTACGTTCTTGAACGTAGACTTTGAATGGATGCCTTTCCCATTGCTGCACTTAAGCCATGAAAGATTGAAAAAATTATCGAAGTACTACACAGCGATCCGGCGCGAGGGCGTACGATATGTGGTGTGGACATCCACACAATAAAAAAAATGAGGCAATTGGAGGAAGATATTCTGAGAGATAAAGAGCAAAAAGGAGAATATAAAAAATAGACAAAATAGTCGTCATCTAGTAAACCAGCGCCTTTAAATGCGTATCATGATACCAAAAGACAGCGCTCGCATTAAATAAACAAATTGCAAGCATTCATTAAGTGAATTCAAATTGAATTTCACTTGAAATATTTGCATTAAATTTAGTAGTATACCATAAAATACTTTATTCTATTTCCTGGGATTTAACACTTCAATTATACAATTTTCAATAACATGTCATTTAAGTTACACAAAAATACTATTCCCCCCATATGTCACACATCCACCCATTTAATTTTCGGTGCGCGGCTATAGGTAATATTAATTCCATTAAAAATTATGAAACAATGAGAATGATACACACATCCCTTATGAAACCACCATTCAAGGTTAGAATTCCATTATTAATTCCATTGCTTGCAAAATGCGAGCTCCCGTTTTTACAAGCTAAAACAATTGTTATGTTAGACATTTTTCAGTGACGTTCTTCGACAATGTAAACTTCAATTCACTACATTTGAAGGACGTCAACGGCCCAAAATTTCCCTTTAATCACCCTCAAGTAATAAGTACTCCTCAACCTACTTTTTCAGCCTCCCTTTCCTAAAGAATAACCTCCATCCACTGTAATATTTATCACTTCGTTAGTTCTCCTTTCCACCCAGCTCTCCCCATTCAGCTCCAAATCCCATTCGCCAAAAGGCCTTAAATCTTTACGCAAACAAGAAGAAAAATGCGGATTGACGCCTTAAATGCAGCGCAGGAGAAAATATTCTCCCGAATCAACAAATTCTCAGGAATAAAAAAAAATCACCACCTACGACGACAGGAAGAAACGGAGTCATCCAAGCCCAAACGAAGAAAGGTACCTTCACTTCCCATGTCACCGGAGGAATTTTGACGGAACAGAAGCTTACGTTCCCAAGCTATACAGAAGGAAAGGAGGGATTTTTTTTTAAGGGAGCGTGGTGACGTAAATGAGTCGCGATACTAAGGCGAAGCAAAATATTCAAGCGCCCCAAGTTCTCTCTCTTCCACTCGACCATCTCAGGCGACGCTTCAGGCAAAATCCGTCGCCGCGAGAGAGGTTTTTATTTTCCCGAGGTTTTCCTCCTCGAAGAAGAAAGTGAATTCCGCGAGAGGTAAAATAAGGAAATGCTAAGGGCGGCATTTTTCCTAATCCTCAAGGCACTCCTTTTTGGGGAAAACGAAAAGAATGAATGAAGACATCCCGTGCCGAGTGAGGTCGGCGATGCGAAGATCAGAGCGTAGGCTTTTTCAAGAAGGGAGCATTTCGGAGACTCATTTTCGATGCAAACTAGTGATGGGCAAAGTCGGTCTTTTGAGAGATTTCGGTCGCGTCGGTCACTCCCGCTTGTGATTCGATCTTCGATCGTCGATCAGAGAGACCGATTTTCCAGCTAGTGAGCAGTCCAAGTTGCCTACGATCAATGATCTCTCAGGAAAATCGTGATAGATAAAAAATCTGGTCGTTCGTGAGTTTCATACTGTAAGCATGACCGAGGTGTACAGCTTTGCTCTTGATAGCACAGAGCAGGCACAGAGTTTCAGTGCAGCTAGTTCGTTCAGTGCCGGTTTCCGTGGAGTTGTGGGTAATTCTTTGAAAACAATTGAAGGCACAATTGTGCAATCGTGCGAAGGTTTGCTTTGTTTTTACACAATGCTCTTGGTTTGTGATTTTAAGTATAGTTATACGAAGAATATTAGGGATATCCCACTTGATTACAAAACTATTGAAGAGTGAAATTTTATCGACCACAAATTATTAACAACTCATTATAGAAACCAATGATTAATACTAATTTAGTAGCGAAATTTTATTTTGGTATGTAGTTCGAAACGATCAACGTTTTCTTTTGGCTGTAAGAATTTAAAGCAAATTATCCGACTGTAGCACTAAAATTCAATTTTCAATTACAGTCTGTTTCACTTGTTCACGAGACGTAGTATTTGTCGAGAATATTGAAACGATGGTTTATCGTGTATTTAAGTGACAATGCAATTATGGAAATTCAGTGATTACAAATGTTATATGTGCTGTGATGTATTGCGTGTGTTCTTGTGGTGATATTTTGATATTTAAAGGTTATTTGTGTTAGGTAGACTTACGCTCCTAATGGATGTGTTATGACAGGAAATACACCATGGAGGTTCTAAAATTTTCTGTGCTTCTGAAATGGCATAATATTGCGTTGTGTTTCTGGACGTGAGTTACACGAAGAAAGTGTATGTTCAACTTATGCTAAAGTTATTGTTTATGTCGTAAATTTACCAAGAGTTAGTGCTTCAAAAATAGCCTATATAGTGAAGTTAATGGTGGGTTTTTGTTTGTTTACGTCATAGATTTTTAAGTTACAGTACCCCCTGAAATAATCTCATAGTTTGCTGCTGTGTTTGTCTAAGAGTGAATTGCATGTAAAAAAGCGAACGTTCAACTTTGGTAAAGGTTTGTTTACATCGTACTATATATCTATAATTTAGTTAGTGTGCTTCTGAAATACTGTCTCGTGATCGTCGAGTGCTTACAATATTAATAAATGCCAAAATCGAAGATTTGTTCATAGGTTAACGTAATATTCGTCGTTTATTGTTTACATCGTAAATATAAAGCATAAATTCAGGGTATTAGTGCAAATACAGGAGTCCAAGACATTCGCTGTGTATATATATATCTGTGATTCTAATAATAACAATCAGTCCTACGATGAATACTTTTTTGTGAAGTTGCTTCTGTCGTGATGTTGTTTTCTTCTCGTGAAGCACTTCTTGTGCCAAAGTGAACTGAATAGGACTTCAAGTTTACTATTCTCAATATTTGTTGAAATAAGTATATGAATTTTTTCAGCCACTTGAGTGATTTATATCTAATGTAAAACGCTCCTTACAAAACATGCTTCGTTTGTTGCCATCGATTAAAATCGTTGGGGTTTCACCATGCACTTCGTCACTTAGATAACTAATCAAACTAGTCAATTATATTGATGTTCAGTAAATATGTTTTTCGCAATGCCACATAGATTCTAAATGTTTAAAAAGCATATTATTAAATGATGGTTTGTATATGTACCTGCGTACCTTTCAATAAAATGTATATTCAGTAAAAATGCACTTTGTTATAGTATTGAATCTTTAGTGCCATATTAATTCCCCCTCACAAAATGCTTTTGCCCGTACATAGGAGATGTTAATTGGTTACGAAAACGATTTGATTATTATAGTTATGTCTTACAGGGTATTCAACAGTTATACATATCTTAATTCTTATCAGTTAATATATATTGCTTCTAAGCTACCTATAAGAAATGCCTAATACACACAAAATATTTGTTATTATGATGTGTATGAGTAGGGATTTAAAAACTGATTGCAGGATGTGATGAATCTTCTTAAATTGTTTGGCACTGACAGTGCTAATTTTAAACCCACTACATTCGTTCTTCCTCTAGATGATATTTCTGCTATCATTAAGAAGCACCAATGCAATGCAATAAAATATGTAAGCGTCAGTGAGTTTCTCTGCTATCTGATTGCTACTCTAGTTGCCATTTACTAGACTATATCATGTAACAGGTAGGGAATACTATATCTAGGCAAAATTATAACTAGTTTACTCTGTAGATTTTATGAAATGCATGGAACAATCAGGTTATAAGAATGTTTACTAAATATCTGACCTCAATATATATGTTTATTATCTTTGCAAGGAATAGCCTCTGATCAATTATTAATTTACACAATGGTTTAGTGCTTATCAATGGTTATAGCCATCAATAACTTCAGACCAATATCCACTCTGCCAGTTCTCTCTATATTATAGAACTGTAATCAGAAAACAGTAGTGTTTACATATCATATGAGTTATAACAGTTGTATGTCATACCTAGTTTTGATTCAAAGAAGAAAAATCAGCTGTGCATACTGTGACAAATGTTTATTTCCCCCATGCAATCATTGAATTTGCTAGAACAATATACATACCATCTTGGATTTTTAAGAGTAAAGATTCTGAGTGTATTTCATGGTGATTTTTGCTTGATATACTTACTGGATACTTATGGGAACTAAAGCTAATATCTTTTTATTAATTTTCTTGTGACATTTTGAAAATATCTCTTCCTTCATGCTACCGTAATGGACTTTATGAAAGGATTATTCTCTGTGGGTTTGGCAATGTTTAAATAATAGATTAGAGTTGAGTATTGGAACAGGATTGTGATTGAGGAGTGAATAGCGTAAGAGGAAGATGGAAAAAATTGTGGGTTCATGATGTGGTGGAAGAGACATTAAAGGAGGAAGATTAGGAGTCTTAAGAATAGGAGAGAGTGTGAATGAAGTAATGTATGAATGCAATAGAGGCAAAGGATATATGCCAATATAGGGTATTATGGAGTAAATTATTAGAAGAGAGCCAGTTTCCAAATCCAAACAGACATCACTAACAGCAGAGAGCAAACAATATCATGTGATAAGTTGTGTGCTTCAAGTTATCCAGGTACTCAATTACTTAGCAGTCAACTTAAGTGTACAGATGTCGTTCCTGTGTGACTTAAAGTCAACTTGATCAGAATAAAATTATTTTTTATGCTTTCATTTAAATTAAATGTCTGTCATAATTTAAGTCAAGTATGCACTCATAGTTTTGGTAACACCCTTTTATAAATTGAAGAAGTTAATGGAGAAGAGGGTCATGGATGGATAATAAAGCAATGGTAGGTAATCAATGATTTTTCACTTATAACAAAATTTTAGTGTAAAATGGATTTGGTCTATAATGCTTCATGCTTAATGAATGCTGTTACATATTATTAATATTATTTATTTCACTGATATGAGGAACCTAAGAAGCTTTCTCGGGTTTCCAACAGGGTGATGGTCTCCATGTAGGCTGACGTTTCGATGTCTGACTCAGTCATTGTCATCAGGGGTGATGAAAACTAAGGGTTGTGCAACCATTCATAGATCCATTTATTTTTAATAATCAATAAGTGGAATAAATGTTGGTGTAGGTTTTTTACAATTACTACTTGGCTTATTTTGAATATGTTCCTTGAAACCCCAATATGATTTAGTCTTAAGTCGACTCCTATTGTCATGATCTTTGGTAAATTTATGAATATTAATCAACTGTTATCAAAGGACATGCTATGATGTATTGTTTACCTGTAGTAGAAATTAACAAGGGTAATTATAGCTGTTAGGCTCACACATGCCAGATTGGACGAAGAGCAGGAACGAAGGGAACATAGTCCACTCAGCATCTGTGGATATTTTTCCTCATGGTAAGTGGCTTGCCAGCTCACTCCAGAGTATAGATTGAGAATGGTTATTGAGTAGAAACCATTAGAGGCTTAAGACAAATAGCAAAAAACAAATAGTGGAATAAAGTTGTAACTGGGGCAGAATTTTAGTGGAACGAGGTGTTCTACTCAAGATATTAAATATCAGGAATATTCAAGAATTATGGGGGATATGTAATGCCTCAAGTCCTGATATAGGATGCAAACAAAAGGTTGGTTTGGAAGGTTTTATAAAGGGTTGTGGACTTCGGTGGATCTAAACCATTGGCTAATGTTGAGAGGGTGAGATTAGACTAAAGTTATATGAGGAGTGGCTCTCGAGAAGGATAATGAAAGTAAGATAGAAGAGAAGTTAAGAGATACTTGACTAGGCATTGAAGTTACATATAACAGTGAAGGAAATTTAGGAGTCCACTTTATGTCAGATAGTAGGTAATTAAGAGGAAATGAGGTCCTGAAAGGCACTTTTGAAGGGAAAGGTTTGCTTTGTTGGGAGAGGTAGGAAAAATATAGGCAATTGAAATGAATGGATGTGATGCACAGAACTAAATTGAATCATTTTAAGGAAAGAAATTTTTGAAGCAGGAAGGGTGGAGTGGTAACTGACCACTGAAATATATATGTCTGTTAAGCTATCTGTATACCATTATAATGGTGGTAAAATGTCATGGTCAGGCAAATATAAGAATTAAAGTGAATGTGGAATGATAACTGCATGTGGAATGAATAGACGTTGATAACAGTCCAATGCTATAATTGCATTACTCCACCAATGTTTAAGATAGGCATCAGTTTTTAAACTAAAATAAGATTTTCTTTGCCACTATAGGTTTCTGATTATCCTCATGAATGTTCTGCTAACTTCCTGCAGGTTCCTTCTAAATTTTCCTGCTAAATATTTACCAGGGATTTTGGATGTGCAATGAGTAATTAGTACTATCAGAAATTTTAATTTGTCCTTTCCAAGGAATTAAATTTTAAATGAATATGGTCTAAGCTCCTGTGTACAAGCCATGTTCGAATACACACTTTGATGGATGATACGATGATTACAAATTTCCAGCACTATTTTACAGTATATGATGCTCCATTGCACGCAGAAATACAGTATTTATTTATTTTATTGCTCACATACAGCATTTATGCCAATTTAAAGTGACAGTATCGGTGGTATGAAGTCATATATTGCCTTACTAAACATGTTAGTACATTTTGATTGAAATAACTCCTTGCCCATTTCAATGGGATGCCTAAGGCTGATGTAATGGCCCACTCATGTAATTCATTTTTGCTTACAACCAATTACAGTATTACGATATTTACATTGTACCGTTTATTGAAGCTACACTCAGTGCAAATGCAAATGAAATTCCGGAAACTCATACTGATATTGGTAAAGGTGAGCTTTCGTCTCGCACTTTCAAATTTTTTTTTTGAAAAACGTAGGAAACTGACGAAATTGAATGTGATATCTGGGAGTAGAGGAAGAATGCGGATTTGTAAAAATGTAATAATCATACCGGTGTGACTAGTAGTTTTTGAGATATAGACGTTTGAAAATGACCAATTTTTCGATTTTTTCGTCCGTTTTTGACGCCATATTTGGAGGTTTTCACGAACAACCGTTAGAGGGATAACACTAATTTCACCTCTACAATATGCCTTTAACTCACCCCCCCAACAAGCTTACGGGCCTATGGAGTGAAACAGGGGTGCTAGGGTGGGACCTTAGAGTATATAGTTCAACAGAGGTGGCGTGACGAATTTCAGGTGAAGCCACGGTGAAAGTTGTCCGCCATATTGAGTGACCGTAAGAACACTGATTTCCGTAAGAGATCGTGAGACGGGAAGACTACTCTGAAGACGAGTTCTCTACTCTTAGGGGTTCTATTGTCCTTTCCTTCTGTTGTTTTATGTTTAGCAATAAAATTATCCCTCCCTCAAATACTGGCAGGTATAATTATTAACTCAAATGACAGTTGTGAATGATGCCAGCAGCAGGCCTACAAGAACTACGGTTATTGATTGGGGAATAAACTCGATACTAATTATTTGTTTTTCATCAGCATTGTCAATGAAACATTGGGGGCTAATGTTTTCACAAATTAGCTACTCCTATAAATCACCGAGAACTCAGAAATGAGACACATTCGAGGCTATTCAAGCCACCAACAATTTTGCTCTTAATTGTGAGGTCTTTAATGGTGAATAATTTTGAATTTCAGTATTAGTTCAGTTTCAATTTGAGTAATCCACAGAGTTCCACGATCCATTTACATTCAGGTTCTCTCATTAAGAAGCCAATAAAATAATTAATTGCCTTAGCTAATGTTAATATAGATGAGGCTATTAAATGAAATATCTACATAGATTTGAAATATAAATTTGACCTGCTTTGTAACAGGTATTCGAAGTGGATTTCAATCTCATATGTAAATCAATGTAGAACAGTTAATATTAAATCAATTATAGATGCATTTTATGGTGGGAAATATCGCAAAATTAAATTTCAATATAGATTACCATGATATTAATGATTCATCAAGTCATTGCAACTCATACTTCCCATTTCCATTTTACTGAATAAATACCACAAAGATAAGTTACTATACCTACTTAAGAATGTGTGTGGCCATTAACAAAGTTCTGGTTGCTTTAAAAATAATACATAAATAAATAATACCCTTATAAAGTAGTTAAGGTAGCGGAGCAAATCGGACATTGAACAACAATCTTTCATCAAGTCCGTTTTACACGATGAAGGATTTTGCACAAACGTATGTACGTGAGATTGTACGTTTAAGTCTCAACGAAATTAGAATAGGTTCTATTTCCCGTGCAGGCAGTGAGACATTCGCACAAGCGTTCATGCAATTTGCCGCTTTACACGATACATTTTGCCTCATGCAAGAGTTCACGGAAGAGTTTGTACAAACAAATGTACCGTGTAAAACGGCCTTCAGACTTTGAAAGCAAACTTTTAGCATACTTCCATGCACTCTGGGAGCTGATTGATAATAAAGGGATACTTTGTGACTTCCAAAATATTATAAAGGCACGACAAGTTTCGAATATACAGCCATTTTCAATGTCCTTTTACCAAGCTAAAAGTCCATTGTATACTGAACCTTTGATTTCTAATACAGAGCTCTTCAACGACAAACGGAATAGCCATTGGAATGGGAATTTATGCGTATAACGAGGCGTCAGTGACCCTATTATGATTTATAAATCATCACTCATTATCGTTTATTGCTTTTGTTTACTTTTTAGCTTTCCAAAACGACGAAAGTCTTATGTAAGTCTGCCTCTTTTGCCAATTAATAGCTAACTAATAAGCCGTACTTTACGCATTTTTCCCTAACGGCCAGTAAATTTTATATTCAAAACCATTTGCATTAATTATTATTTTATATATATTTCCTTAACTCTTCAGGTGTCTCATTATTTTTTATTTGGGAGACACTAAACACATACCATCAAGAGCAGACGACATGCTTTTTATTGCTCCTACCTGCCGGTTTCTTCATAAGATCCACTAGAGGAGTTGACATTATATATTCTGTATTATCTGCCTAACCGATACTATCCCTAGTTCTCATAATTCAACATTTTATAAACAAAAAAGGTGTAAATATCTAAGTTTACGCCTATTCCGCTAATAGTATATCACGGTCACTCAATATGGCGGACGGTTACGCCCACCCGGCTTCACCTTCGCTTACGGCCGAGTATAGGCAGCGCCACCTCTGGTACCTTAATAACTCTATGGGTGGGACGGTACGCGGGCCCGATTTGGCCATTTTCAAAAGTGAAAAACGCATTTCTTGTGGAAATGGGCATTTCTGGGAGTCGAGGACGTTTCAAAATGATGATTTTCAAGGCATTTTCGTGATTTGGAAATGGGCATATCTGGGAGTCGAGGACGTTTCAAAATGATGATTTTCACTGAGTTCCCGTGATTTGGAAAAGCGGAAAACGATTTCCCCGTCCGTAACTTGCCCTGAACCCACCCCACAAAGAGGTTTGCGGGCCAATGGAGTTAAACACGAATTGGTTATAATGAAAAGTGAAAAACTCATTTTCGTGAGTTTGAATAGCGGAAAACGCATTTTTAGCGCGATCGATAACGAGGAAATGGGCATTTCTGGGAATGGTTGAAGTTTCAAAATGTTATTCTGTGTATTATTTTAAGAATAGAATCCCTCACGCTCATTAGTGATTATTGGTGGAAGGCTAAAATATTATTTCGCGTATTATTTTAAGAATAGAATCCCTCACGCTCATTGGTGATTATTGGTGAGCATTGGTTGAAGTTTCAAAATGTTATTCTGCGTATTATTTTAAGAATAGAATCCCTCACGCTTATTGGTGGGAATTGGTAGAAGGCTAAAATGATATTTCGCGTATTATTTTAAGAATAGAATCCCTCACGCTTATTGGTGATTATTGGTGAGCATTGGTAGAAGGCTAAAATGTTATTTCGCGTATTATTTTAAGAATAGAATCCCTCAGGTCACAACGTTAATATAAGTGGGCTTTTGTTAGAGGCTAATGATATAGTATTGTTGACGGAGTTCTCTCGGGTAGAGTGGAAGGGGGAAATTAACTGTCAACAGTTGGAAGTTAATTGTTGAGAGTAGTTGGCATTAATCATTTTCTGACTTGCGTGTGTGGTGTATGGTCGCCATGATTTGCCAATCGTGTACGCTCAATTAGGAAGTGTAAATCCTCCATTTAAAGTGATACGTGAAATGTTATTAGTACAGTGGAATGAATGTGAGTGAAAAGGAAGTGTAAATCCTTCATTTGAAGTGAAATTTGCAATGTTTACTGCGGTGGAATGAATGGAATTGCATTGTAGTAAATGGCTGTTGCGGGGCGAGTTTGAGTGGAAGGAGGGAAGAAACTGTGTAGAAAAGGTGTGCATATGCTAGAGAACCAACTGCTCGATCGCTGCGCTACGTACAGTGGAAAAGAGGAAACGGCATTTTTTCACAATATGGCGGAGAGGAAAAAACGCACTTCTCAGGTTTGAAAGTTTCTCATTTCTAAAGTAGTTGATGCATTGTTGTGTTGAAAGTGTTAAACAAATTTGCAAAGCTTGCATAATAAGTGAGGTGAAATTGGTTCTGATATCTCTGTTTAAAGTGGGTGAAAATCGCGAAAACAAGTGCGAGACGAAAGCTCACCTTTACCCTGATATTTACTGATCAAGCCTATGTACATTTTTTTAACTTACTATTCACTACAAAAGTATAATGATGAAAGTATGAATCAAATTACCTGTGGGTAATCATAATTTGCAGTTATCATGTCTCGAACGGTGTTTGGATCTAACCTATATTAACTGGAATCACGCTATTATTCCCTGAATCAAGTTCTTCAAATACCATTCCTCTAAATGAAAAGGAGAGTTATTGGCACATACGAAATTTTATTCTCCGAAAAAAGGATTCGCTGATGAGATTGCAGTTAAAAATATTTGAAATAACACCAAAAGCAAACTGCATTCCAAAAACAAACAATTCTGGATGAATTCACCGGTGATTTTAACACGCCGGTACTTCGGAAGACATATGGGAAGAAAATTCAGACGAAGGGAAAGCCAACGGACATCCAATGAAGCACTGGAAACATTCTTGATTGACAGCAACACCATCAAAGTCTAGAAAAAGTGATTGAAGAGAGAGGAGCGGAGTTGAATTTTTAAAATGCATTGGCAATATGAATCACAGTTGTTTATATAAACGGCCGGTATATATATAATACAGCGGCATGGGTATCAGGTTTGATTTCTAAGCGATCACGTCATAGACTCAGATATTTAATTATCACACAATTTACGACTCGTCGCGGCAAAGGAAAACAATTCATAGGGATATAGTATTGTACTATACTACTTACAAGTGACGATTAACCTATTGTACGTAATAAATAACGGCACTACATAGCCAACGCAGTAACAAATAATGCATTGCTTGGCGAATTAACAAACGGATAAGTACCTGGATCATGTTTAATTTCCATTTCCTTTTGAATCTTAACCCAGCTGTCTCTTTGCCGACAGTGTAACGGATTCGGTCTTCATTTTTAATGATGTTATTATTCTACTAAAAAGCGAGCCAGCAAAACTGGTAAAACTCTCTCGATGCAAGATATTTATGTCGTGATGTAAATTGTTGACTGTTATTACGCTGCGTCTTTGTTAGCGCAACAGAGCGGAGCATCGAATAACTGCCTACATCTCACGAAAGAGCGAGTAACTCTGGAATCTCTCGTTATAAAACTCACTCAAGATTTTTTTGGTCGGTCTCAAGTCTCGTGATCGATATTTGATGTCATGCAATCATTCCTGTCGCGATCGGTGAAGATCGCCTCGGTCATTGGAGAGAAGTCGTTCATCGATCTTTCTTTTAAGAGAACTTGCTCTCGGAATTCGATCTCTCACGACCGACCCATCACTAATGCAAACGCAATCAATCTTCGACTTCTCCACTCATCTTCTTAAGTTTCAAACGCCCTCGTCTTCCCACCTCCGATGCTGCCACCTGGTGGTGATTCCACCGAGAAGGCGAGACGAAAAATAGTAATAAAAAAACACAAATCCGTGATTCGTTCGCAGATATCTTATTTCGGATCAGAGGAACAAAATATTTTCCACCTTTCGCGGGTAACTTTCAAATTCAGCCATTTCTTCTTCCGTAATATTGAATCTAGATCTCCATCACTATATGGTATGCTACGAGCAATGATGACATTATTATTATTATTATTATTAGCGTATTCTCCCAATAATGGAAGACGTTAAGCAAACAATTCAATCAAGATTTCTTCGGGTTCTTCTTGTTGCTCCAATAGGCTTTCATTCTTTCCGAGTGGGCTTGTTTTCGTTCTTCCGACCACTTCGGTCTATATTGTTTCTCCTTTGGTTGCTCTGATTTAACTTCCCATTTGTTTACTTTCTGTGTGAAGGTGTATCTTTCTAAAATGTCTGTTGCACATATGTTCGCATTTTTGAGGTCCTTTCGAAGTTCTTCTAGCCAAGGTGTTGAATTCTTAAGTGAGGTTACATAATCTAGAATCTTTTTTGTCAATCGATGTCATTGTTATTTATTTATTTATTCATTTATTTTCAAGAACCACCGAAAACAGCTCTTATTGGCCTTTACATCGGGGTATTAACAATTAACAATGGACGAGCACAAACAACCATGCCCTGGGAAGTGAAAAATCCTCCCCAGGCGGGATTCGAACCCGCGACCTTTGGGTTAGCAAGCGAGGACGTTACCCCGCCGCCACCGAGGCCGGTAAGTTTCAATCATTTTATAGCCACGAAGTGTGGAAATTCACCACAAAAAAACTCATACGACGTCACTGGATTCGAAGCCTGGGGCACGATCACGGTTCTCCATGACGCGTGTGCTCCCGCTGTCGCCATTTTTCAATCGCGCCCATGAGAGGGAAAACGTGATCACAATTCTTCAAATTCTTATCAGGTGCTTTAAATCACTAATTTCAATAGATGGGAGTGCGACCTGTGAGAATTTCCGTTCTAAGGCGGTTCAATAATGTGGATGACGACAACAATGACATCGCGGAAGAAGGAATCGTGATCTCCCGATTGCCTGGTGTTGACTACTCAGGTGTTATATCACTTTCGAATCCCCGTCTTAAGTCACATAATTTTTTATGAAGAATCACCACCCAATGTTGCGCCATTTTGCATCCAATCGCAATATCGCTTGCCATACTATCAGTGGGTTCTTTTTACGATTGACTTAGTCAAATTTCCGTAAATGAAAGAAAACATTTTCGCAAGACTTTCAAAAAAATCAGTTGAAAAAAGGAAAATTTAAAGAAAATTTTATAGCAAACGTTTACCTCACCGTGAAACCAGATATTACTAACATTGCTGAGTCTTTTCATGAAATCATTTTATAAAATTTTAGCAACACTTTCTTTTATAAAATTCGGTCAGAGAAAATTTTACCGCGAGCAATAGGCTCAGTTTTGATTCACTGCAAGCCTTTTTTCTTCACTATACTTCGTAAAAGTGCCCGTGTATGAGATGCATCCCAGTAATTCTTTCCAGCATCAATCCGCCTTCATTTGACCAATGAGTATTATCCTTGTTCTTCCTTGTGAGACCATCCATTACATTTTTATCGAGCTCCAGGAGAATACACAGCAATTCAGGAAAGAGATCGGGTTTGTGCGGTGGATATATAACTGACTTCCTAACCCGAAGGGCCGTGGTTCGATTTCCGAGTGTAGAGGTGTTTTCATAGCGAAATTCAAATCTTTGCTTGCCCGAAAGACTTCGCTATCTGCTTTATTCTCTATTTTATTTCTCAAACAATAACTCTATTTCGTCTTACCGAGTAAAAAATCCCTCTGGTATGTCTTTGACACTTATTTTTCGAGATTTATTTTCCCTGCCCTGCAATGTCACACCTTTAATTGATAAAATCAAATTTTAGACTCCTTACCTCGACTGGTTCGAAGGCGAAATTATTCTAGCCGATTCCATGGCCTTTCAAAAGATAATCAACTACAATTATTATTATCAACGCAAGTATTGATTCGAGCCGAAACATGTGAATTGGGGAACTCACAATCGGTCGATACATCTCGCTAGCATAGCGATGACAAGAGCAGTTTTTTTTCTAATTTGAATAAAATCCTCACTGTCACACTTCCCATTTTCACAAGACCTTTTCAACTCCGTCGAGGAAAAAACCAGAATCACCCGATAACGCGGAAAAACGTCACCTTCTGCACGCTCCATTTAAACCACGAGAATATTTAACCCTTCAACGCCCTTCCAAGATCCTTCCACCTCCGCCGTGAATTCACTTTTCCACGAAGAAATATATATCCGGCGACGAGAGGAGGAAGCAGGCAACAAAAACGGAAGTTCGATGAAACGAGAAGAAGAAGAAGACGTGTGGCGGGGGAACACTCGAAGGTTTAGAAGGGTCGACAAAGTAATCCTGTAAATGGCCGCGGGGGTCGCCAAGCTTGGCTAGGCGGGAGAATATGGCGGGAGAGGGGTCGCCGGGTGAGTCTTCAGAATGCGACTGACTTGGTCTTTAGAATGATGATAAAGGAGAAGGAGGGAAGAAGAAGAAAGGTCTCAAAAGGGAACGCCCGCAAGCTCACGGAGAACAGAAAGGAGAGCGAAGGTAAAGATCTGTTAACAATTGCAGTATTATATTATCATTAGAGGTTGTAGATTATTAGATCATTTAGATTTTAACTTGTAAATAGATAATCTTGACCATAATTATGTCGTCTTCAAATGTCACCTAAAGCCTTGATGAAGCTTAAATAAAAAGGCGAAATGTTAGCGAATAGGTGGTTTTTTAATTGAAAAAATAATAGACCAAAGCTACAGAAAAAACATTCAATCATTTAGATTAATTATGAGATTTATTAGATTATTAGATTGCATTGCTATTAGAGGTGATTCAGACTATTTTGTTTTAATTGCCGAAAATGAGGATGATCTACAACGTCTTTTCTTTGCCTTTGGAACTAATGCTACCTTATGTAAAATGACTAGGAGATATTTCCCGTAGGATTTCAACGGGACGTCTTATATTTGCCTTTGAAACACTACTGCTACCATATAGAATATGTGAATGTGTTCAGTCCTGATGATGCTGCAGTGCAGTGAAACATGTCGACTCAATAGATCAAATTTCTCCAGTGCAATAGTGCAAAGTATTTTATCCTTTTCCCATATAGAATATGACTAGAAGATATTTCCCGTAGAATGTCAACGGGAATAATAAAATTGTTGCTAAGGATTACAAGAATCCTCGCAAAATGACGTGTAAAATAAATAAACTATGAAGCAGTAATTAACCACACATGGAGAGGTTGGAGGAAAAATACCCCAAATTAAATCGCATAATGATTCTGCTATATTGATAACATAACGTGAGGTGTTAGTGCCACGTGCAAAAGTGGTAAAATTCTATTGTTGAAGTAGTACAAAAATTTACGATTCTGGAGCCAAAAACTAAAATTTCAGGAAAAAACGAAGCGTATACATAAATCAAATGCAAAACTTAACAATTAATTCCTTAAATTCATTCGACACTAAAAATCCCAAGCCTATAGGTATCATGAGTGCAAGTTAATAAAAAAAAGATAAAACTAAAACGAATCCAATGCTTTCCTTAAGGAAGTCAAATTTGGGCATAGCATAGGGAATCTCCGGGTTCTCGGGTCATACACCAAATTAATCCTTCTACAACGAATATGTGTTTTGTTCGAATACGTGAACGAGTGAGGAAGCCAATAGCGTTCAAACAAACGGAATTTCAGTTTTGTAGATAGTACAGATTATTTCCAAATCCAAAACCAAATTCATGACCATATGTAAAGCACCTCTTCAATTGCCCACCCCCCAAATCCAACCCTTCTCAGCGCAGTCTAGTTCATACATAAGTTCCGAAACAATCACCTACTCCTCTAGTCAACCTCCACATTTATCAACTGTTCCCAGTTCGCTCTATCACACGCCTCTTCAAAACCAGCACAGCAAGTAAGCACATCCTTATCATAATATGAAAGATAAAATGTACTCCACCCTCCCCCTTGGATACAATACGGAGCAAACTTACGACATTATTCCCAATTTCTCCTTACATTTTTTTCGTCACATTTGAGTCCTGAAATTTCCCTTAAACACATTACCAAAAGCCGGAAATTAAACCAGGACCATTGACACGATAAGGTAATACCTACGGCACCCAACCCCTATTCCTGGTTCCAATCCCGCCATCGGCTGTGCCATTAAGTTATCGCATACTTTAGGCACGATTGTTGCTACTACTTCCCATAAAATATCCTCTAACAAAGTAGGAGAATTGGACGCCAGTGAAGAGAGCCTCAACGCTTGAAAGGGTTCGATGGAGAAGATGAGAGGAGTAGAAAAGATACAAAGAGGAATGAGAGAGAGAGAGTATTAGAAGGACCGTGGGTGAGGCGAATGAAAGGGGAGAAATGAGAAAAGGGAGTAATCTGAGCGGGGAGAGGGGATTTTTCGACTTTTTTTTTCCTTTCTGCCATCTCATTTCCATCCTTGTCTGACCTTGCCTCTAAGCTGGGGGCACTAGAGCGTGGATAAAGCCCAGGGGTGGACGACGAGGGAAAAGTGGGATGTTGGCGCCGCTCCTAAAGGAAAGATATAACGGTGCCATTGCACTAAAACATGCATAAAAATCTTCATTATTTGTCAGCTATAAATGCAAAAAAGGCTTTTTACATTTACACTGATATGCACTTCCAATCTTTCAATCCCAGATTAATCTGTTGCATGCCTCACCGGCATTGTGAACAACAAAGAAGGCATTGTGAACAACAAAGGAATATGAGATATCACATTTCAATTCCTTTCATAGAGGAAGGATTCCAACGTCCATTGTTAAATAAATAATTCACTATTATCGAAACATCTATCAATCTCTGATAATTCTAACGGTTTAACGTTTGACCGAGAACAAGAACTCATTTTATTTACTCTAGCGGTCTCCCAACTCTGTATCACTTTTTTGCTCTCATCAAAACGCAAATTTGAACGATGGCCAACGTCGAAATGCGCCACATTGCCATTGAAGTGTTTTTAGTGAGGTCAATCAATCACTGTATAAAAAATTGCAAACCCATTCAAATGCGGTGGGGTGAAATACAATCTAATTGGCTACTGGACTCTAGCAATGGCGAAGCTTCGCAGCACGAAAAGAAACTGCAGTCGAACGACCCGCATGCAAGAGGAACCGAAAGAAATTTAATGGAATTCCCTATACGTTGCAGTGAAATAAAAATGTCTTACTAACAAGCTCTACAAATGTCCTCGGCCTTTTCCAAGGACCACCTGAGTGAAAGAAGGGACTTCTCCCTGAAAAAGGCAGACTTTCATGTAACCTCCATGCCTGTTAGGGCAGTAGAATTGCAGGCAAGATTTATCCAGCGAGGATTTATTCTAAAATTCTTTCCACAATTCTCAATGCTAAGACCCGTTTATTCACAAGATTTCACGAAAAAGAAACTAGATTCGTGGATACTATTGCGTGAACAAGCGCATGAGTAGGGAAATTTAACAAGGTCTCCACATCAATAGGTCTAACTTTAAATACAAGGTATATTGACGTTGATTATGGCTTTAATTAGTGAATTTGCCATATTCACCTTTTCGTTTAATGTTACCTAGTCAAATTTAAAAAATGGCAGTGAAAATAACTAAGAGGTTTAATTACCTGGTTTTGTACAAGTATATTTTCTATTTTCTATTATTTTGATCCCTCTAGGACTTCTTATTCAATTCACATTCAATCAATTATAAGTAACATTCAATACTTGGCAGACGATCGATCTTTACATCATTTCTGTGCGAAGTCATTAATTATAATACGATAATGAATATGATGTGAAGTACCTCCATCGTGATTAACGAATTTCGTGATAATCGGCTGATATTCAACCAATTAACGAACGGTGTCAACGTCAACTGCTCAACTTCGGGGTTAACTATAAAATCTCCATCCAACACCCCCAGTTCGCTATCACTCTAAACACGACACTCCCTCTAAATAGGTCCTTCATCTAATTTATCTGCCTTCCTAGCATCATTGCCAAAATGTTTCTTTCCTCTACCATCGTAAGCATTTTAGTATTTCGTCTTCCTCGCTACCCAGTTCACCTTCTCCATACTTGTCCACATCCACATCTCACAATTAAAAAATTCTACGTCCCCTTTAAGTTGTCTTTTCACATTTGAGTTATTTTTCGAAAATTTCTATAATTTCTTAGGATTTTTAAAATTCTATGGTGCCATAACTCCGATCTGCCGATTCCTTATCCTGCAGTTCGAAAGCAACGTTGGACGGACTATAGGAGAATAGGAATGCGGAGTGTATAAGAGTCCGGCAGGCAGGCGCTGACAGCGGCGACCTTCACGGAAGGAGTTCCGACGATGGGGGATCAAGTCTAGTGGAACCGAGCTGCGCTGATGAGTGAGAGGCTCCAGCATCTCCGACGTCCTCATCATCATCGTCTCGTTCTTCTTATTGTTCGGCCGTCCGACAGTTGAATTCAAATTGAAATCGATCCGAGCGTCTTCAGACGTCTCCCCAACCCCCAACGACAACATCCCTTTAACCCACTCACATACACGAATAAGAGTTCTCTATTTTAACAGGTTACAGTGCTAAGATCATGATTTATCCTTTAAATCACATTCCGTGTGTATGCAATAAAAAGTGTCCTTTACCCTATCGCGTCAATACAATTCAATCTTTTCCTTTCTCTACCTTTCTCACAAATGAGTATAGAATTTGCATGAACCTAGTGGAAAAAGCAGGCGCAGAATTTATCGAAATTAAATGATAACAGAGTTATAATACCGAACGGTCTCATTTTCAAGTTATTTCAGAGCCAAAGAAATTATTACACATTGCATTCTAAAGTGATACAGGAACCGAGGAAGGTGACTCATACGTTCGAGAGATTCACAAAAGTGAAAATAGTGAATTTAGAGGATTAACGGGAGTAGCAACAGTATTAACTTTACGGATTCACCAGCAGGTGCACATACGTAAGTGCGAAATTTTGCAGAGGAAAAAATCATTTGCCTCAAGTGTTCCCTGTTTGGCTTTATCCTCGCGGACGGCGGCGTTAATCGCACGCTTAGGACTGCTCACGTGACATCATATGTGCGACAGTACTGAACAACTCGATCCTATTAAAGCCCTTATAAAAATCCACAGGGGAAGAGGACGCCTCGGTGGGTTAACTGGCAAAAGCACTCGTCGCCGTATCGAGGGATCCGGGTTCGCATCTCGGTCAAGGCGAATGATATTCCTCGGTGGAATTTCACACGTCTCATAGTGAGACAACCAGTCCCTTTGTGATTTCGCCCTTATTTTCCATGGAAAAGGATGCCGAACGAAATACTAAGAAGTGTTGAACATGCCTGGTGCGGAAATAAATATGGGAGGAAATTAGGATGCCAATTAAGTAGATGTAGAAGATCTTAGGCGAGGGGAAATGATGGCCGTGCAGAAAATGCTGAAAGACGCGAAGGAGGGTAAGATTACGGTAAGCTGTGAAGGGGAGATAAAAGAACGGGCTTCTATTAAATGGGATGAAGCCAAGACGGAAGAACCCCGAGTTGTGGAAAATTCGTGCCATGTACCCGTAGTTGCATAAGATCAGGTAGAAGTAATTTTACGCCCGCCTAAACCTAGCTAAACGACACGCCATCACTATCGGTTGATATTTCTCTTTACAAGAAAAGTGACTTAAAAATTAGAGCTGGGATATCAAATGGACATAAATAAGAAAATGGACTACGCCTATTTACGGGTTTTGAACTATAGAGCATCGTCGTCATGACAGCCTCGCAGTTGCATAGGATCAGGTAAAAGTAACTTCACGCCCACCTAAACCTATCAAAACGGCCGGCTACTGTTGGTTGATGTTTCATTTTGCAATAAAACTTAACTTTTAAAATTCCAAATTCCAAACGATCACAAACAAGAAAAAGGAATAGATTTAAGATTTTTGAACTACAGAGCCTCTGGAGAACCACCTTAATGGGTACGCCCCATACACGGAGGAGACTAAGAGATGAGGACAAATGACAGGAGGAAAGAGAGATTAGTTAAGGGTAGGTAGATATGAAGAGCAAGAGAGAGAAGAAGCAAGAGATGCTCTTGGGGTGGATTACCTCACCTTTACTTCCCCGTCATGAAGTCGATTCCGCTCTTGAATTGGAACGGAGCGACACTAAGGGGCTCTCTCCTTCAACGGAGAGAACCCGGGTCCTCCCCTTCACACACAAAGGGCGAAATCATCGGTGTCCTCCTCTCTATAACTCCATCGAAGCCCTCGAGAGCCGAGATGGATGCCCAAGCCAGCCCCTCTCATATTTTCTTGCCTTCTCCCTCCGTTGCCAACCCATCGCCTTTAAACTCGCGGCTGTGTACCCCCGACTGGCAGGTAGCTATCTCGAAAACGTTCCTTTTTCCCGATACGGAGGCCGATTGAGGAAGGAGTCCATGGAAAAGCCGATAAATCGACGACGAATACAGAAGGAGTGGTTAAATAAGATTAGCAAGAGCCCAGAGAGATCGCTTAGGAGGATGAATAAGCGGTCTTCGAAAATTATATCGGTGAACTCCTCGCTGGGAGATCGAGATGCCCTCCTTTCAATCGAATCTGTGGAAACTACATCGCTCCCGTACCTGGGGAAAGAAATTAGGAATCCTACAACTTCCGGGAAAAAAGATGGAGACATCAGCCAGTCAATTCCAGGACTGTCGACAGGAGAAGCATTTACGTGCACGTACGATTTCAGGGAAAATTTCGTGTACTCTAGTTTTAAAGAGGCTATACTGATACCACAGCACAAGAAAGAACAAGAGAAATAATTAATCTACTCGGATAATATCGTCATTGAAACTTGGCACACTATTATCGGAATTAGAACTATAATTGCGTCACAAAAGAGGCGTATAATTTCCCGAGTAAGAGAGAAGAATAATTATTGAATAAATCTACCGGTTAAACTAGGTTTAAATAGAAATCAGTAAAAATCCTCTGGATTTTTATATGTGCAGGGCTCTCTTTATCTATCAATACTATATCTTTATTCATCTCAGCATACGTCCTGAGAGAATACTAACCACAAAATCATACTTTATCACATGTATTCACACGGATTTTTGCTCGGTGGGTTACGAGAACATGTATCATAAAACGGTGGAAAAGTAATTTTTAATTATTTTTTTAATATTTTCTACAAAATTGAGCAGGAGTCAACGCAATAGGAGAGAACTGATGTCATAGACCTAGCGAAGGTGACCTTAGACTTACTGACTGCGAGAGGAAATCAATAGAGAAGAAGTTGATACGGAGTGTGACTAGGTAGGGTGTTGAAACCTGGACATATTACAGAAAGGATGAGACAAGTCCAGAAGCGTTTCAGATATGGGTCTGGAGAAGGATCTACGAGGCAAAATGCCGGAAAGGAAAACGAACGCAGCAAAAAATGAAGGGGAAGAGAGAAATGAAGGGGCGACAGGGGAGTAGCGGGTTATTACAAAGGCTAGGGACGCTGAAGGCTGGGATGGAGTTGGGAAGTATAGGCAAGAAGGCATGGGAAAAGAATAACCATTTTAGATAGGATTAAGAAGGGCAAAAAACAAAGGACTGGAGAAAGAAATAGCAGAGGGAATGTATGCATGCCGACGAAACCCAACGCTCGGCAAGGTTTCCTTTAGTTTAAATGTCCATCCAGACCTAACTCTGCAATACTATGAATAAAAGAAATAAAAATATTCTAAAATGAAATACATTATTTCCCCTCCATTGACATTTCTTTGACAGGGGCTCAATTCGGAGAAAGGGAAAATTTTATTCGTAAAAGCGTAAATTATATCTAATGTATGTACAATGTACATACCCAAACCAGCAGAAGCAACAAATTACCAAGACTTAGTTACTCCAATAACCCCGGATCAGTCACTGAACAACTAATTTAATAATGACACCAGTAAGAAAACAGAGAGAACACCAAAATTAATGAAAATAATTTACTCTATAAATATTTATCCATTAAAAGAATAAAGAATGACGAAAACGTTACTTGTAACGAAATGAATCGTGATCTAGTACAAGATCATCAATACACAAACTACCTTTACCATTGAGGTCATCATAATTTTCAATTAAATTAAGGCCCGTAAGTCTCTTCACATCACCAGGCAAAACAAGCGCACATCTTCCGACCTCTCTTCTGGACACACTGAACATGTATATCGTACTAAACACCAATCACATTCATGCATTTCCCACGTCATCGACGAAGACGTGTTTTAAAACTAGGAGCACCGCTCTGTTCGCTTTGATAAATTAACATACAGTGCAAACCGTTCAGAAATATCTATCCTTTTTAACGTTCCGTGAGCGCATTACGTATGACCGCAAAAACCACTTTGATCCTTCGGCGTCCGTCCTTTCACCACATAAATCCTTAATTAGAGTCCATATTCGTTGGATTAGCAAGAGTCAAAATTAGCTAAATGGATGGTGATCACGAGGGTAGGGGTGGAGCTGGTAACGGAGCCGGATCGAGAGCATTTGATACTGCAATATATATAAGTTTTCCATCGAGGACGGCAATCGGAAGGAAAACATACAAATCAGAGTCACTGGGTTAAAACGGTAAGAAGATGAAAATATCAATTTAAGTGAAGATTAATGTTCATGCATAAGAAAGCAGAGGAGACGCAGAGGAGTTCATCCAGACGTCTGATGCTGCGCTTAAGGAGCTGTGGAAAAGTTTCGATGACCGGAGGAGCACGGGAGAGGAAGTACTTGAAATGGAGGAAGTGTTCTGAGTGACAGCCGTTCGCTTATGGAGTTGGGAGGAGTCGACTCTCATCACCTTACCCCTCTTTTTTAACTCTCTTCATTTTTCGTCGTCAACGAAGGAGGGAGATGAAAAGCAGCGCGCCTTATCGAAATTCGATTGAACGCGCGAGCGAGATGTCACGTCCGCGATGCTGGATAGGGCGCCGCCCTGGAGCATCATCTCGGAACACGCGAACAGTACGAAGGAACAAGAGGAGAAGCAGGGAGAGAAACCTCATCGCCCGACACCAGACGCCTCAACAATCGCATGCTACTCAAGCACTCCCACCGTCTATTTATTTTTTTTATCTTAGACCTCTCATTTGGTCAATCTAGGCTGGTTGGCTAATTTAGTGCAAGACCCACAAGTGAAGTTATTTGCGGGTATTGTAAAGGAAGAACCGTAAGAGAGTGAAGGACGGGTGGAGAGAATCCCGACGCTAGCGTTATCTTACTCTTAACGAAAGAGAGGACCACGGTAGTACTGTACTTGAAGTACCCTCTGCATGACACCCAAACTGGTTACGGAATTCCTCTGACCAATCTATCTCCGCCGGTATTCGAAACCAGGCCCTGAGGATGGATAGCCAGCACTCTACCACCAACACACCTCGATCCCCTTTATAATTCTCCATCCGCGTAAGAGAATAGAAAAACTGAAAAAATAATACGAGGCAAGACAGTTCTACACGAAGGAGTTTAATGCCCAGTCTGGTGTATGAATAGATGTACAGTGAACATTTTGTCGAGTACAGAGGAGAGTTTATGGAATAACTGCGCAAATGCACTTGCGAGGGCTAAGGAAATTACCCCTGCTCTAATTCCGTTCCCAAGTCCTTGCAGTTTTTATGCATCAAGCTGTGCATCTGAATAGTGTATAAAAAAGCACTTGATAGAGGAAAAACAAACCAATTCGTTCGTTTAGAAATATTTTCATCTGCAAATATCACGCATGAAAAAGCAAAGGGTGGCATGTACTGCCCTTAATAATGAATGTTTTCTGAAAAATAAATAGTAACTACTGATTCAAAATCAAATAATTTGCCCAAAAGAGAGATCGTCTCCCATTTAACAAATATCAAAATATATTAATCAGTATTGATGAAATATTTTCGGTGAAAAATATTTATTCATTTTTAAAAGTCAATATGAGAGATACTCGAAACCGAAATTACTCATCCAGTTATTTTTTCAAAGTAAAACCGTGAATTTTATTCGCTCATTCCCAAACAGTAATTTAGTCATCTTTTGCTTCATTCCGACCTTAAATCCTCAAATGCTGCAGATTCGGGGACAGAGTGAAATCTCATAACCAACACTTCGCCTTCCTCTACTTTCAAATCGCTTGTAAACTGTGCATTCTGGACCATAAACTCATACGTGCTCGTCCTGAAAATGAAGAATCAGATATAATGGATTGATATTGTAGCTAGTAATAATTTACCAGAACAATACCTCAGTGAACTCGTATACCTGTTTGAACCAGAAGGTTTCCAGAAAAAGAGAAGAGAACATTTAGATTTCCGGAAATACTTTGTGAGATCGATAGTCGAAATACCATTCGAACAGAGAATAAGACGCATTCACCCACGTTTGACTTTGTGCTCCTCAACTGACTTTCGCGCTATTTCCACTAAATGGGGGAATTTGGAGCCGGAAAGGTCGATATATAACAATAGCCTAATTGAGTACTTAAGGATGATGGTCCCAGATCCCATTTCGACTGAGCATTTACTTTTTATCGCAAGAAAGTTTCAAATCCCAAGCCATTTATTTTAATGCTAACACTCCTCTGAATGAAAATAAAGCTAGAACAATAATATAGATAGAACGTATAGCCTGTAAAAACTCTTAAATATGCTGATGGGATTTAGGGAAAATGAAGACAGGAAGACTTTTTTCACGCATTATGTTACTTTATCTTATTTAACAGAATTAAATTTCGTATTATTATGTGAATCGTAAGTTCTTACATATATAGTTCTTCTCAAAGTATATAGTATATATATAAATATATATAGAGCATTAAACTTTCAATTCCAGCCCAACACCGAAAAACTCGTTCCAAGTAACACCATTTTGTAGTTCTATATCTAAATGCAAATAAGCAACGGGCCACCTGAATATCATATCCACCAATTAAAATGGTAAGTAATGCATGTAAATCTAAATCTAAATCTAATTTTTATTTAATCAAATTTGTGCTTAAAAGAGAATACCGATCCCGAAAACCGAGTGCACAAGGTAAGCAATAAAAGAAATGAAGTTGGCATATCAGATCAGTTAATTGCGTCGGATATCGAAATTTTGGGATAAAAAAACGATCGGAGAAACTTATAGCTAATAGTTACATAATAAGACTATTGACGACAAAGTAAGTGATGATTGTATGTGTGCCTTATACTACAAAATGTTTCGTTAAAAATTGAGTAATTCAATATAACTGCTCACCAACCCTGAATCAAAAGCAATAAATTGTGGAGCCACATTATGAACGCACGGCTGCCTCGACACAAACGCTAAGCGACTGCGTCAGAAGCCGAAACAAGAGTAATAAACACGCCAGTTAATTATTCGCTCTTTGACCGAAGCCACGTTGAAATTACTAATTCTTCCAAATGAATTCTTCCTTCAAATAAAATACAAAAGAGTAGACATCCTAGTGGTGGCTTGCACGGTACTTCGTAGATGTAGATCGTAGATGTAGATTAGATAAGTAATACATTTTGTGTGTGCCCAGTTGTTCTAACACTCGGCGGGGGCCGATAAACGGAATACGAATTTCTGTAAATCGAATAAACTGGTATCAGTAGTCCGAAAAAGTTATTTTAAAAACGTTCGCTCTCTCGCGTGTAAAATATGCAAAGGCAAAAGAGCGTAGTAAAATTTTACGCCCGAGTGAAACGGTTACCGTTTATTCGTATGTTCTTGGGTCTCGTAAACAAAAGAGAGCGCCTTTGCAGTCAATGAATTGAACGTGACAACAGCGGCAGAACGACACATAGGACGATGAACGCTTTGGGTCGGAAAATGGAAGGAAATAACGCAAAGATGGAATAGAATAAAGCTGAATCGAAGAAGAACGGTTAGGGTGAGGCGAGCTCGATCGATCGATCTGTGGAGAAATCGAGTTTGTTTACAGGGCCGAGGGATAAGCAATTCTGTCGCCCTCTCGGGGAAATCATTGAAAGGGAAAACACATCACGCCGCATAGCCCTTCTCTTTTTATTCCAATTCCACGAGTACAAGGAAAATAAGCGACAGAAGACGATCGCGCGGCGCTTGTCTCATCGCCCTCCGAAATGAAACGATTTTTCCGGTCGCTCTCATCTCCTTTAAATCTCGCGAAAGAAGAGGACCTCTTTCGATTTTAAAAACTTCCAAACCACATAGTTTTGGTCAGATTTTGACTGATTTACCATTCGACTACCCAAGAGTGAGAATGTTCAGAAAGCGACCGCAATGGCGAAGGCTCAAACTCCAAGTACAACTCTCGCAAAAGCTTAGTAGGAAGCAGAAGGATGGGCAGAACGCTACGTAGCGATGGGAATTGGCCCAGTTGAGGACAAGGAAATAACAGGATGTGAATGATAGGGACACAGTGCGAAAGGCAGTCACGAGTAAAAAAGGCACACACGACTGATACCCATGCACCAATAGCAAATGTTTTTTATAGAATATTGTCTCCCAGTCCTAAAATTGTCAATTTCGTATATAACAATAGCATTTTCGAGGTCTGCTTAACGGTATTAGCCGTGAAATTACAATTTCCAATTTTAACCCCCATGAGATTAAAATTTGCTTTAACTTAATGGGCAAGACGGATGGACTATGGCACGGTTTTATAATGTCTGGCTAACGTTAACCTTAAGAAAACGCACCCGGTTCGTTAATGAGGTAGGATCGATTTCCGTATATGCACAGATTGTCGAGAAACTTTGCATGCGTGTTCATATTAGTGATATCTATTAACTTTACAAAAATCATCATACCGATTTGGTTTTTTGGCAATTCAATGATATTTTATCATGTAGCATTATAACACATGACGTTTATTTCGTCATAATTCGATAAATACGTACATATTTTCTTCTAAACGCAAAATAATACATTTATTTTCATTATAATTGTTCCTAACAAATATCAAGAAGTCAATCCGGGTCCATATCATTCATTTATTAGAGTAATCTACCGGTTAGAGGTAGGTTATGATGAAAGTCAGAGAGTCCAACAGATTCTTACACGTGCCGTGCCCTATCTACCTCTAGTATTTCTTTCTTCATCTCAGCATATGTCCATCCTTTCTTCATCCCGTCCATAAAACCTATTCTCTTTCTTCCCCTTCCCCGCTTGCCCAACATCCTTCCCTCTATCACGACCTTCAGCAAACCATCGCCCCTCATTACCCCTTCCAGCCACCTTCCCTGTCTTCCCCTAATCTCATCTATAAGTTACTTCTCCTCGCCCACCATGTCAAGCACTTCCTCATTTGTCTTCCTTTCCGTCCAACGCACCTTCTCCATCCTCCTCCACACCTACATCTCGAAAGCCTTCAGCCTATTTTCGTCTTCCTTTCTTAAGGTCCACGTTTCTGCCCCATGCAACGCCTCACTCCATATCAAGCTCTTCACCAGCCTCTTTTTTACATCCTTACTTAGGGTCCCCGTCATCAGCTCCCTTCTATTATTGAACGCTTCCTTCGCTAGCGCTATTCTCCTCATTATGTATTTTCTATTCGGAAATAAAACATATTTCAATAAATTTCGTCAAAATTTTGAATACCGCGGCGAAAGCTATCAACAGCTCGAGTCATAACATGCTTTAATGACGAAAAAAAACATTAAATTATAATTCTCATATCATTTTTATTACTGCCAGAATGGTGAGTTCCAATGCATTTAAAGATGCACTAAAGTGAAATGTGGTCCAAGAATTATTTTTCGACTTACTTAAAGAGTACTAAAATGTGCACTCAATAACCCACGGTTACCGCTACGAGCCACCTTAACTGGTTGTTTTGATGTTTACAGAGAGTTCGGGTTTCGTATATTACACCAGGCTATCGGTTATTGGACGCGAGCGTAATCGACGGGAGGTCGAAAAAGTCTCCATAACATTCCCTACCGAGTATTGAGACGACAATGCAGATTGAACACGGTGATGGAAAGGAGATGGCAGGATAAGCGTGGAAGAGAAAGCAAGAGGTTATGGAAATAAGACGACGTGATGCAGAGGGTATAAGGAACTGAAGAGGTACTTGACGGAGGATTGGTAGGAAAGTTGAAAGTTGACCCAGAAAATAGGAAGCTAAGATTAAGTAAGATTAAAGTTAATTAAAATTAAATAAGATTAACCAAAAGCCTACTACACACTTAGGTAGCTTCAATAACGCAGGACTCATTTCCAGAGCAAATTCTATACACCTGAGTACGGATCCTAGCCCAGACGAATCGCTGTGGATATCGTAACTGAGACGAAACCTTTGGATTCCCGAAGAAAGAGAAAAAATTCGACGAATTAATGAGAAACACTTGTTTAATTGCCAATCCAAAACAGATTTTCTTCCCAAAACTGAACTTCAGAATTCTCACCTCAGCTGAAGACTCAGCTCACCAAAACTGAATTCCAGAATAATAGAGGTGCTCCTACAAAAAGGGCTGAAACAGCCAGCTACTTTCGTCGCAATGTCCTTATTAATTCCTTTTGAAAGTCGCCGAGGGCTATGGGATATGAAAATTGTTTCAGAAGAGTCGTGCACTTTCCTACAATGCTCTCTCACCGAGTACTATTAAAAACAACTGTGAAAATAAAATGGGAAAAAAATCTCGAGGAAAAATGGTATTGGTAACAATCCCACCGCCACCACCTCTTTTCTTCCACCCTAATTATTATCTCATATGTCACGTTCACGTTTAAAAGCTTATGGTATTAAAGAAACTTCTAAGCAGAGAGGTGATCTTGCTCAAATATTGCAAAGTGGCTGGATGAGGAGGTTGTTAATAAACAACGAGAAAGCTCAAAAGTTAGCTGGAGCAAAGAGCAAAGATATAATGAAAGAAATTTAGCAAAGACAGGCAAAAGGAATAGGCGTTTTATGTGCCCCAATAACTCGGGACTTGGCTGTTGAATGGCAGGTGAAAGTAAAAACCATCATCAGCAAGCTAGGCAAGAACCCACGCTAGGAAAAATAATCTCCTTTCGAAAGAATAAAATACGATGATCACTCCCAGCAACATTAAACTCAGATTACTATTGCACCCTCATAGCGATTTACACGTTCATGAAGTACCTAAAACATTCGGCGGATAGGGTATGGACTGCATTAATATTCCGCAAAAGCACAACTTTCCTTTCGGTGGGTTTACACTGGTAAGTTTATTGCACACGTCACTTGCAGCAAGCGACTTTGGTGATTAACTCCTGGGGTACACAGCTCTCCAAGTGGGCTTGCAGAACTTTTAATAGTTTCGGCAAGTCGCTTGCCGAAGCGCATTGTTGCCAGCATAAACATAAACCAATCTGGATCTGCACCAAAAGGTTTTAGTAAGAGTGAATCCCCAGCAAGCTCTTGCAGAAGAAACTTGCGTTTGTAAATTGCAAGTGTAAACCTACTCTTAAAGTCTGCAACAGGATATCATTGGCAAACTTTTCAATTGACGAAATGAAGAATATGTGAATGCTAGCAATCACTTTTTCAAGGTTCACTTGGTGATATTCCATCATTTGAGAAAGTAGAAGACACATTTTACTAAAAACACTCAATTTTATTAAAACTTCACCCGGATTTCGACGTGGATTCACATCATCATCAGGCTTTGCGGCGGCATTGGAGGCATCTAAGATGAAGAAAACCAAACCGAATCTTGCGCGGTAAAACCATCACTGTTGTAAGCAGAGGTTCCGTTTGTCTCCCGATACTCGGTTCTGGATTTCAATTTTGAAATTCAGATTTTCAATCAGATCTTGAGTGGGTTAACGGAATATTTTTCAGAGCCCCCAAGTGAATTGGTCTGAAATCCGAAAGAGTCGACTAAAAATAACCCGGGTTTCTTTTTGCAAGTTACGATAACTAGGCATTCCCTTTCAGCGACAAAGCGCACGGTTATCATACACACTCTGATTATAAAGGACAATTCTGAGGGATAAAGAAAAAATGTTTTAGAGAATGTGAATTCTCCATTTCCATAAAGTCCGTTTTCCTGGAACGATCTATTTAAAAAGCCAAATTTATATATTCCAAACAGCAAACTCGTCCGACAGATCTCTTATTCAAATTCTAGCCGCCGGAGGAGATATTCTCAGGGATGAGAATGGAAACAAACGTGTCGAAATATTCAAGCAAAAGAAATATACGCGGAGAACAAACAAATGAAAAAGGAAACAGATCGATAAAATGGAAATGAGCTCCCAATTCCCCAGCCGTATCCCAATTTAAAAAAAAAACGTAAAAACCTGGAATGGTGCCCTCGAATAAGAAATTGAAACGCGCGAATCAAACAAGAATTAATAGAATTATCCGATGTGATACGGTGTCGCTGGACTTTTTGAGGTGAGATGGTGAGAGTAGATTTTAGAGGATGTGAGTCCGGAGAAGTATTGATAAAATACGATGAATCAAGAAGAATACAATCCGATAAAATACTTGCCATGATAGAACAGGAAAGAAAGTTGCTGGCTGAAATCAGAGAAGGTAGAGCAGGGAGATATTTATTTGTAGTATTCCACCGGTTAGCCTACGTTCTGAAGGAATCTGTTTGGTCCTATTTTTCATCTTCAAATGCCACTTTACTCAGCCTTTTCCCGTCTTCAGCATATCATACTCCTGACTTCTCTTCATTCTGCCGAACCAAACGTTTGTGGATCGAATATGCTATTAAAAGAAATGGTGCACAGAAGGATGTGATAGAAGGGAGAGCGTAAGATACGCCTGGATGTGAGAGAAGAGGTAACTTTAGATGGGATGAAAATGACTTATCAGAATAATTAGCCCAAAAATGAAGTCTCACGAGAAATAAGTGCCTGTGGATGGAACGAAACCGGTTAAGGAATAAATCAACGTCCAGCCACACCCACAACATATACGGCGTAACCCGGGTCTCCACACTCGCTCAGGCGATATCCCAAGCAGTAAGAGACAATACCGCGGCACCCTCAAATTACTCTGGATCACGCCGTCCGGCCGGCGGGGAGGGGCGGGGCGGGGAGCCTCCTACCTCCTTACCGCCTCGCCATCCTTCCACCGAAATTGAAGCACGAACCAAATCGGAATCCCAGCACAGCCCTCTTACGACTGAAACCGACATCACACAATCCCCTCTTAAAATATGCACGTTTTGATTTGCATTATCGAATCTTGTCTCCCTCTCCGTCACTCCACCGGCTTGCCACGAGATGGCCTGACTCGCAAGAGAGAGGGAGAGAGATGGGAACTAAAAGACAAGGGAGAAACTTTCTCGAGTGAGAATATTCCACGACGGTGCAATTCCGAAGCGTTGATGGAAGACGGCGACCATGCGTGCGGGTGTCAGGGTGTTTGTACACGTTCAATTATCACCCTCGTTCCGGAAAATACTCCCTGCATTAATCAAACAGCTCATTATTCTTTCGCCCTTTCCCCCTCAAGCTTAAGATATTACGAATGATATCCAAGCCTTCCTGTCCCATTTCTAAGTCCTCGACCTGTCCAGAAGGGTCTTTTTCATGACTGGAAAATAAAGCCTTCCTACAGCTGCTAAGACTGAAATAATAATGTAACCTCCGACGGAAGAACGTTGCTTGGCTGATCGAAAAATTGAAAACTCAGTTATCAACCTCTCTACGCTCACGAACATGGGGTAATTATTTAATTCTAAAGTGATTCGCGGATAGCTCCCATATATATTTCAGAAACCCATTACATAATAACGGTTAGATAAATAATGTTTTTATCCTTTCGCAGCAAGTAAATTTAAAAGCATCAAAAACAGTCCGATGACGTTTATTAAACACATTAAAAGCGTCACTTTTAAATAGATCCATCAAAGATATTTGATTAGCACTTTTCCACTTGACAAAGTAATTTAATTAGTTAACTTAGAAACTGAATATTATGAACTAAAGATGGCTTCATTGGGATATTTAAGTTTTATTTTATAGGCTGTTATAGTTATTTTATTTCCTTTGCAGAGCGATTAAAAACACAACGAGACCCTTAAGACAATAAACAACACAAATCACAAATGAACGACAAGTATTCGGAAACCCCTGAAAATGTATTGGATAGCCAATGGTAGACGGGATCAACGCTACTGAGATACATGAATTGCTCCCGCCTGTGTAGTCATTTAGGCGTTTTCCTCTTTTCACTCTTGCAGAAGAACAGTAACGCCTATGCACAGGGTATACGTGCATTGCATAAACTAAACACTACACTCAGGGTGGAAGAAAAAATATTACCTTGCTGACAGCAAAACGTTGAGCTTCATCCTACGAGTAAACATCGCGTAAAGAGCTTCGTGTTGGAACAACCCGCGGAACTCAATCTCGCACGTTTATGAATGACAGAGGATAAAGCCCTCTCGAGACTGGAGCGGGCCAATTCGAATGAGAGAAAAGTCATAAGGGAGGAAGACGGAGACGAGAGCGAGCAATCAGGAGGGCGGAAAATTAGGACGCAGACTCCCCTTCCAGAGGGTTTCAGCGAAAGGTGGTCTCATCGGTGAACGAGGGAGAGGACGACGCCAGTGAGTTTCGCGCGCCTCGGCACACCTCACTCCATATCAGAGCATCATCTTTCCAGGGGAAGACCGACATCAACTTTCGAGGAATGCAAAGCATTAGAACTATTACCGCAGTAACGCGCTCAGAATATACGAATGAGCCAAGTTCACAAGTGATAAATTATTCGCCTGGGCTCCATCAATCAACGCCAGAGGGAAAACTGTCCAATTTTCCCAGTGAACAAATTCACTTTTTGCATTTTTTTCGTCTTGTAAGATGACCAATTCCCTGGCGTTATGGAACTGCGGCCGTCAACCAAGAGTAGCGGGTGGATTCGTGGCTTCCGATCCAGAGATTCCGGGCTCAAATAACGGCAGAGATCCAGAGAAGTTTTTGGCTTGGTTTCGTTATTTGGGGAGGGGACCGACACCTGACTTTCATTTCGGCATTAGCCTTCTCTTAACGAAAGGCGCCTACGTCCCATCCGATGGACGGAGTACTATACTTGAAGTGCTCTCCATTTGACACCAAGTAGAGTCTTCACTAAAAAGTCTCCATCACCATCGGGATTTGAACCCGGGCCCTAGGATGGGAAGCCAGTACTCTAGCTATATAACCATCCCAATCCCCGCAGAGATTTTCTAAGGAAATCTCATCTAGTGCTTTGCAGAGCAGGACTCAAGTGCAGTACTCTTAACGAATGATGCAGCGTTAACACAGAGGAATCCTTGGTGTATTTTGCTTAGAGGAGGTTAATGCACAAGCCCGGTTTCTCTCTACCCACCCTCCATTTAGTGCATTCCCTTAAGCATTCTTTTCCTTGATGCTCAACCCGCCACTGCCTAAATGACCAATAACCAACCACTAGAGAACAGTGGGTTAGGGAAGGAGAGAAAGTACTTCACAATGGAGCCTACATATGGTAAACCAACGGCTCCCGAAAGGACGAAAGAGCAGCGCTGGAGTATATTGTCGCAGGCCAGCCAAGAAGCCATCTATTTCCTTAGGAAAATACCCGACGATTTTCCAGGCATATGCACATTTAACTTGTGCTTACGCTGTTAAAGAGGCGGTACTGTATGGCAGACCAATACATATCTGCACCGATAGTCAAGTGTTTATGAAAGCCCTAATATCACCATGGTGCTGCAGGAGCGTGGAGAGACAGTCAGCACTATTAGCAGATGCGGCAAGGTAGAACTCTTCTGGGTACCTGGACAAGTAGGCGTAAATGGAAATGAAATAGCGGATGAACTTGAGAAAGCAGAAACCAACCGCAATCGGATCGGGCCGGAACCAATGCTTCCAATCGGAACCTCAACAGGAATGGGAGGGATCAAGAAATGGGGATTAGCCCAACATTTTGAGATCTGGTGGACTTCACCAGGGCTACGATAGGTCAAACTCCACCCGCAAGGACCAAACCCACGCTTTGGAAAGAGACTCCTTCTATCTAACAGGGGTCACATTCAAACGATAGTGGGACTACTTACCGCGCACTATCACGTAATGAAGCACCTCTATCTACTAAGGATCGTCGATTCAGCCACATATAGATGAGGTGAGGAGGAGGATGAAACCACATCCCATACATTATGCGAGTATCCTGCTTAATGAGGACTCGAAATAGACACCTGGGATCACCGTTTCTGGAGCCCAATGAGATCAGGGTTATCCCAATTGGAGACCTATTAGCCTTTAGTAAGAGCATTAGGCTCTAGGGATAATCCTAAGTAGGATGACTGGGATAATGGACCATGAGGACTGAGTGCCTCAGGGACTCTTTAGGAGTAACTCCATCATCAATACCTAATCTAATCTAATAACCAATAAAATGCAAACATTCGAGAAGTTCAACAATTACGACTTTACAAAGAGTCACCCGCTCATTAGATACACAACTGTGCTAAACTCACTACGAAAAAAATAATTCCCATGGACTTAATTTTAAGTTAAAATATTAGCAGTACTAAGAATTCATCACAGCTAAGCACTCATATGTTCGAAGTTGTTTTATCCTCGCGGACTATGGCGCCATGCGAAAGAATGTGCGAAGCATTGTATGCTGAGTACGTATCTATATGAGAACTGTTATCTTGTTTATATTTCTTAAAAGACTTCATAAATTTCACAATATTTGCTGACACTGTGTTAGCTTAGTTGGTTAAAGCACCCGGCGTGGATTCCAGGGGATCTAGATTTATATTCAATTAATTGATTGCTTCATTGTAAATTTCGCACATTAGCAAACGTTAAAGAGTTCTTCTTGGGCTTCCCACCGGGTTATGTTTTCCATGATTGCCGACGTTTCGGCAGGAGACTTCCCTGATATTCTCAAGGCTGCCTTGAGAATGGCAGGATAATCTCCTGCCGAAACGTCGGCAATCATGGAAAACCTAACCCGGTGGGAAACCCAAGAAGAACTCATCAGCATCATTCGCCGGGTAATGGAGAAAGGGCTGAGAGAGAACCGGCATCGGCTTTAGCCTGCTCTTGGGCCTAGAGTTAAGAGATGGTCATTTCCCCGGTTTCTTTCGGTGTTATCATAGTGATCCATATTCAATTAACATAAAAATATCTTAGTATAAATTTGAAAAATATGTCCAGCAATTTCAATTATTAGATTAAAATATTTTTCATTTATTGCCTGTTTAATGTTTTAGATAAAAAAAGTATTTCCTCCCTAAATCTCTCGTGGCTAATGATGAGCTATTAAAATATTTGGGTGTATGCCGCCAGTGTCAGGCCGACGTTTCGTGACTTTTGCTGGCCACTTCTTGACGGAAAATGAAGAAGATTCCTTTCCCCATTTCCCTTGAGAACATGCCTTTTCCCTGAAAGAGGTGACCAGCAAGGGCCATGGAACATCGGTCTGACACTGGCCATAACGCGGCATACACCCAAATATTTTTCTGGCTAAAATAATATATTGTAAACAAAAGCAACTATCTTATGAAATAAATAGTCAGGGGAATGTGATCACTCAAAAAATAATTAAGGCAAGGGTAAACCACGGACCACCACTTTCACAACCCATCTGACGGACGGAGTACTGCACTTGAAGTGTTCCCCAATTGTTCCCCAATGTTTCACCCGACGTGTATTTTCGGGCCAAAAATAAGCTGACCTTAATATACCACAGTGTCAAATCAGAAGTCAGGATCCTTCGTAAGGTATTTTCATATAAAGGGCGATTAAAGGTAGATTCGTTGTTTCGCAAGGATGAAAGCATACTCGTTAACAGGGCTAAAACAAGTAAAAGTCGTAAATACCTGATGCATGTCTAGATCCCTTTTTTTACCCTTCTAGAATTCTGTCTCGTAGCTGCACCCACCCCACTCTATTTCTGCTCGCTACATAAAAGGTGGAAGGATCAGGTCACATTCCAAAAATTACAACTCCATGAAATTCACTCGTAAAAATAGCATGACATTTTGAAAATAAAATGTTCACAACAGAGGGCAGTTTATCAAAAAGGTTCCGAAGCTTTTCATCGTCCGCTTTCATGATAAAAATAGTCGTATGAAAGCTTATAAACAGTCTACTATCGAGATATATAAGATCGTAAACCTCTCGTCATTCGAATGTCGAAGAGGGCGGAGAACGAGCCCTTTCACCCATTTTAAATGCCTAGGCGGGGACAATAATACACTTCACAAACAAAGCGTTGGCGTATGAGTAATTTACAAAGGAAAAAATGCATTATTTTGAAAAGACAATGTGGGGGTGGTTGTTTAAACTATGCTTGATAATCACTCCGAGTCATTCCTGCTTACTTGGTTTTCCAAACAAAATAGCACACACAAATTCCACGCGGAATTTATCACGTGTTTTGACACCCTACACAACATTTGAGACATACAAAATCATCTCCTTTGCGGCTTCATCACACTTCATCATGAAACATCAAACAGTTTCGGAGGATAAAAAAGAGAGATCTCCATTACATAAACTTAAAGAACAACGGAATCCATTATGACAAAAACACAGCACTAAATTACACTATTTACTTATTTAATTCTGTCGACCGGTTTCGACGTCTAAAGCGTCATTTATAAGACAAACATAAGGAAATATTACTACTACTAGCCTTATACAATGGACACTTTAGACGTCGAAACCGATCGACAGCATTTTAATAGTGGAATTTTGTACTGTGTTTTTGTACTGTTCCTCTCTCCTCAACGTTCCAACGTCTTTTTCAACAATCAAATTCAAAGGTCCATCCGGCCAATCAGCGTGCGCCTGACTAGCTCAAGCGTTAGGTATATATAACAGAGAAATATTCTTCTGCAGCTCCTTCAGGACATGACAACGCTAGCTGGAATGCAATGGAAACGGTTGTCCATAAAATGAGTCAACGCGGGAGAAACCCGTATAAAAGAAATTGAACTTCGAGAATACTTATAGGTGGCAAACAAAACATTAGTGAGAAGTGCGTACATAAATACATACATCGGAGCATATAATATCATAATGTTTTCGTTAAGTGAAGGAAACATATCTACTTTATTTTTTCTTAGTAAGAGGTAGAAAGGGCACTGCACGTGTAAGAGTTCGTGGAATATTCTCTGACTTTCATCACAACCTACCTCTAACCGGTAGATTACTGTAATGAATGAATGAATAATATCATACCCTTCCCTTTCGGGGTCAATGGAGTAAATCAATAACTTGATATAGTCCACACACAAATTTTATTACGACCCGGGCATCAACTTTTAATCATTCAACCAATTAATTTAAGGGTACCCTTGAAAATGACATAGTAAGTTGAAACCCAGGTCGGTAATAGAATTTAATTTCTGACTATGACAATTTATTGATTTACTCCACCGAGCAGTTCCACAAAGTAACGCCTAAAAACGTGAAGTATAACAGTCAAATGAACTAAATTCTCGGTTATTAGCCTGTAAAACTGGCTCTGTTCTATTAAGTTCTTCCATACTGCCCTGCCCTTTCATACCTCTTCTACTTTAGTTAGGTACGTTCGTACACTACTTCATCACACTTGTCTCTAAGACTTCTTATGTTTCTTTCCTTCAAAAATATCTGCCACCAAATTCACCCGTGACTTTCAAGGTCTACCCCTTCCTCTCACATCATTCACTCCTCTACCATAAATCTGCTTCGATATTCGATCCTCATCCACTACTCTCTCGACGTGGTCACACCAGTAGCACGCTCCTTTCATTCATGTCCATCACCGGAGCATTCATTCCACATTCTTTCATCACCCATTCATTTCTGACCCTATCCATCCTGCTTGTACAGCAAAAAAATACAGGGAGTATTCTTGATACTCCCGTCGGATGTTCCCATATGAAATATGGATCCCGTCGGATACATATGTTACTCTCGCTTTTGGGAGATTCTTTTGTTTTGCTTACCAGAAAGAAAGTTAAAATGAAAGAAAAAAAGTCACGCTATGCAAAATATTCATCGAAATCATTAGTACAAATGGCTAACCTATGAAAAATTGGTCTATGGTAACTAATATTTTCTCCTTTCCAATATTAATTTTATATGTATTGTGTTATAAACATCCTACTCACGTTTTCAGCTCTCCGTAGACACCTCGATCACTAACATCGACCAACTCGTTCCGGAGATACAACTGTACTGAGCACGCGCCGTGCCCACACAAGCCCAAATTTAGACCTCCACGTGCAGCGCTGTGACGTCATCTCGCAACCCCCCCTCCGCTCGCGACAAACCATTTCCGGTAGCCGACAAAACGGGCTATCCAGTCATAGTTTTAGATGTTCTGTAATCCTTCTAGTTTTTGCACACGAGGCCCTCAAAAGTACACAAATACTGGTCGCGGCAAAACCTTACATGACACCGAGAACGAACCATAAGATGTTCATTCGCATCAAAACTTCTCACGTATCCAACACCAACTGCGTTTAGTAGTTACACTTAACTTTTACACTTAACCTGGCATACCTAATAATCACTGACAATATGCTGGGATGGAGAACTCTTTGTACACTGCAATTTTCGCTTCCTTAGACAAACAATCATTCTCTGATATGCTCCACAAACTACTTACGACTTTCCTTCAAACATTCGAGAGCGCCTTTTCATCTCTTCATCTGTCCTCACATCTTTCACAAACATTCGCTCAACGTACACAATCAGTAATAAGTGGATTTCAAATTTCAGACATCGGCCCAGACTAATCTAGAAGCTCAGAGGAAACACAAAACACCTATCGGGTAATGAAGTAAAACCCACGACCCAAAGACTGTACATCTACATAGGTTTTAAGCAGCGAGCAGGCGAAGGGGCGTGTGGCAGGAGGTGTTCAGCTCAGCCACACTCGACTTATTTTGGCAGGCAAGGTGAAAACAGTGACTATCTTCCACCGGTTCCCATTCCGCCTCTGCACATCCGCCTCGTCTCCTCTCCACATTCAGAGGGAACCGCTCGCGGAAATGTGAAGACGCGAAAATCGTGCGGCGACACTAATGAGAGATCGCGGCTGCGACTTGACTTTTCCGCGAGATCGTAATTTGCTTCGTGATCTTTTTTTATTCGCCCAAATGAAAAAGAAGAATGGAGGAACTCAATTTACGACTCGGTGGAAGTCATTTTCGGGCAGAACGCGAAAAAAAACGAGTAACCGCATTCGTTCACAATAAAAAAATATGCGAAACGAGACGGAAGGGAAGCCCTCTCCTCGTTATGCTCTTTCCCTTGAGCTTTGGAATATCTATCTCCCGTCAACGTCGCACTCCGATATTCTCACCCCTTCACCGGATATTTCACGTCTGATTATGCTTACAACATTCGTATCTGGAAAGTCTTTTCCACTGAACAAACGTCACAGCATCTACATACTTTTGACAGAAACTATAATAGGCATATCAATACTTGGTGACACTCCCCAGCGGAGAAATTGAGGTCACTGAGTGTGAATTAAGCGCTGATGAGCGGGCAGAGGCACCAAAGGGCGCAGGCGCAGGGAACCTTCACCTAGAAAGAACCGAAGCATATTTATTCCTCCTATCTGCTATGATCACCTCTCCCTGACGTCATTCCCTGTACTTGCGAGTGCCACCAAGTTTTGTTACACCAATTAGCAATTACCTTTCCATCTACTTCACAAAATATTTCCCATATTTTTTGGTATTTTCTTTTTCAAATCTCATTAACATGAGTACCCTTGAGCTCAAATAACCCACCTCACTTGGCCACTGAACCCTACCAGTGTGCCAAATTGGGGAACACTTCAAGTGCACTACTCCGTCCGTAGGATGGAATGTCAAAGTGGTGGTCCGTGGTTAACCCTTGTCTAAAGTATATTTTGAGTGAACACATCCCCTGACTATTTATTTCATCAGATAGTTGCTTTTGTTTACAAATTATTTTTTTAGCTTATAAATATTTGGGTGTATGCCGCGTGTTGGCCAGTGTCAGCCCGATGTTCCGCGGCCCTTGTTGGTCACCTCTTTCAGGGAAAAGGCATCTTCTCAAGGGAAATGGGGAAAGGAATCTTCTTCATTTTCCGTCAAGAAGTGGCCAGCAAAAGTCACGAAACGTCGGCCTGACACTGGCGGCATACACCCAAATATTTTAATAGCTCATCATTAGCCACGAGAGATTTAGGGAGGAAATACTTTTTTTATCTAAAACATTAAACAGGCAATAAATGAAAAATATTTTAATCTAATAATTGAAATTGCTGGACATATTTTTCAAATTTATACTAAGATATTTTTATGTTAATTAAATATGGATGACTATGATAACACCGAAAGAAACCGGGGAAATGACCATCTCTTAAATCTAGGCCCAAGAGCCAATGCAGGTTCTCTCTCAGCCCTTTCTCTTTTACCCCAAATAATTCTCCCCTAACCAACATACCCACCTATCCTTAATGGCGCAAATTACCTCAGTTTTTTACTGCAAATACCTCCGTCGCCACACATTAAAACTACTAAGTTCCAACAGCGAAGTCTTGTGCTGAAGTAGGTGCCGGTTGTTTAAGAATACCAGACATAAGTACTGATGCGTCCTTAAAAACTTATTTCAAACAATAATATTTAAAGTATCAGGCGACAACTTGTGGAAATGAGTGACTATATTATCACAATAAAAGAAAAAATACTTACTAAATTTGCACACTAAGTATATTTTAACCGACCTAGGTTTCGGCGAGAGTAAACATTACCAAATAAATAAAGGTTTTTTTATTAAAGAATAACAAGGTAATAGAAAGCCTAGGCAAAACTTACCAAAACCTAGATCGTTTAAAATAAACTTAATGAGGAAATGTACAAAGTATTTTTTTCTTTTCTAGTGATAATGTTATTTTAAACAGAGACCAACCACCACAATATAATGAAACAGAAGTTTTTGTGGCCCAAATAACCCCAGATTACGTCATTCAAACTATGTAATTTAACCAATGGTCAAAGGCTTATTTGGATCCAAAGCGGTAGGCTAGGGACAGACGATATTTAGGAAACCAAATGGAAAAAGTTAAAGTGTGACTTCTGGATAGCTACCTTCAAGGAAACATCTCTTAGACCTAAACCCTCCCTCCTCCCAATACTGCTCCGAGACAAGGTTCTCACGACGTCCTATTCCTACAAGCGCAGGCAATATGAGGCCGCCAGTGGTTCACAAGACGACGGGAGAGGGTTGACACGGGGAGAGGGCCTGCCCCTTTCATGCCGCGGGGGTTTTGCATCATGATGGCACCCACCACATCCTCTCATCAACCGCTTCCCCTGCAATCAGTCACCCCCGACCCTTCGCGCGAGTGTGTGTGTGCCTACCGACTAAAAGACGATCCGCGATAGACGGAGACTGAAGGCGGAGCTCCCTCCCTGCAATGCAATCACCACGCCAAGGGGATCTCATATTCCGTCTTCCGAAAGGGGAGGAATTCACGGGCGGGAAAACACACTGAAGGGAGAAGCTGGGAGGGCAATCACCAAAAGCGCTTCACGGAGATAGCACGTGTGTAACGTTACGTGCAAGTGAGTGTACATGCACCCGCCGTGCGTACACGTGGTGCCGAGAGCCCAAAAGTCAGCCAGCCGCCGCCCGTCGCAATAAGCAGATGCGAGACGTCGCGTCGTCCCGTATGCGAGATTTGACGCTGCAGGGATCAGGGAGGATGACGATGCAGCGATGCGACGACGGGATATTGTTCGCGAAACTTCCACCGGGGTGTGTCGCCCGGCAGAGAGATCAATGGCCGTGTGTTCCGACGCTCCTGTGGATATAATATGCTCCATTCCCCAATACCAACGAGACGGGATTATGCTCGATTCCCGGAAGGAACAAGCAAAACGTGGGCAGACTACGGTTTACGTCAACAAAATTATTTCGGAGAAAAGGGATTTCATTTTCTTTTCCAAATTATATTCTCCCATGAAGGACAGCATTAAATAACATTTATGGAGAGGCTATTCGCAAAGTGCAGCAATTGACGCGGGAGCTATTAGCCACTGCATCAATTGTTGCACTAAAGTTGCACAAACGTGATCGTATGCCGAAGAAGCTTGAAGAATAACAGAAGTAGAACAATGGAGATGAGAAGCAATGAATCTGCGTTATTCAAGAATGAATAGGACCAAATGGACGGAGTGAATATTCAACGAAGAAGTCCTACAAAGAGTTGGAGAGAAAAGCACATTGACGAAAATCCTTGCGATATATTCTAATACAAGCCTATTGAAAACTCTAATGGTAGAGGCAACAAATGGTAATATTAACCGAGGAAAAAAAGGAAGGAACAAATTATGAAGGATCCCAACGTAAGAACTTACGAAGCAATGAAGGGGCAAGGTGATATAAAATGGAGTGGAAAGATAGGATTGATGACATCTTATGATTTTCCTCAAAAGGAATTATGAACTAATCTCTTTGCATGGTCCGACCGTCCAATAAAACCTCTCGATATGTCAACCATTAGTTGTCACCAATGGCCTTGATAACGCAAATTCAAAATCTAGGTTGCCTTTGTCAAAACCAGTTTTTTCGTCTTAATTCATAATGAAGTTCTCACTAAGTTACGCCGAAGACACTTAAACATATTTAAATCATTATATTTATATACTTATATTCATAATCTAGCCAGAGAGTTTTCGTACAAATAGTGCATGAGCATTGCGTTGGACCGTCAGGTTATGTAGGCTTGTGATAAACTAACGTAATGTTAATTTAAACGCAGTTATTATCAATAGGGATAACACTACAAACCATCAAGCACACCAAATTATCTAGAAAGAAAATTATTTATATATATATAGCTCGGTGGTCTGAGCATTCGGCGCGACATCGTAAGGTCCGTGGTTCGATTCCCGGCCTAGTCGAATTTCTTTCAACTTGGAATCGGCCATCATTCCATATTCACATCACCATTACATTGTCCAATTTTATGTTTCCTATCCTCTTTCTTTCACCATCTGTCTGAATGAAACGTTTATTATTTACGTCTGTGAGCGGTTGGAGTGAATGAATGAATGGTTGTACGGCCGGAAAGGCTCATTTTTACTTCTTGGGCTCTGCGTGCCCCGAAACGCATGCTCTGTATCTTTACCACTGTCTGTGTGCCTGATTCAAACTTTGCTTTCCTCTTCTGTGTACGTAACTCCTTCTCTGCCGGTGAGTTAAACTGCCCTGTGCCATCTCTCGGCGGAATTTAGGGGCTCTCTTTTGGGGGTGTTTGGTTCATATAAACTCTCAAACCACTCAGAGGCGTAGATAATAAATATTTCGCTCAAACAGAGGGTGAAAGAAATAGGTTAGGGAAACACACAAGGTGAGTTAACACAATGGTGGTGTGAAGAAGGAATGATGGCCGATTACAAGTAAAAAAAATCGACTAGACCGAGAATCGAACCACGGACCTTTTGATGTCGCGTCGAATGCACAGACCACCGAGCTACCTAGTCTTATGAGAAACACTGGAATCGGCGGGGTTTTATATCAAAGAAAACCCCCATGAGAAAGTAGCCCGATGAGTTCGCCGAGAGATGAAGACAGGGCAGTTTCACCCACCGACAGAGAAGGAACGAACAGAAGAGGAAAGGGAAGATTGACTCAAACACAAAGACAGTGGTAAAGATTCAGAGCAGGCGTTTCGGGGCACGCAGAGCCCAAGAAGTAGAAATGAACAATTCCGGTTTTACCTCGCCCACCTCCAAATAGCTTCTCAGTGAAACCGACGCGACGGATAAGGAATGGGCAGCAGACAGAGAGATTACGAAATCATGCAAAGAGACACACGAGGAGGTTTTAAGAAGCGCCGAGGCATAATTTAAGAGCAAATCCATCTCGTAAGAAGACTGGAACACATTACCGACGTAGATAAGTTGACAAAGTTCATACGAGGGAGGATTTGGGTTTGATGAAAAGCGAGAGGACGTACCGACGTTTTTACGTGCGATCATAATAGGAGGATAGTTAAGTTATGTTAACCAATCTCCCCACTCCATAACCCCTTCTTCTCATACTCCCGCCTAAGTATGACTTAAGTCCAGCCAACCACATCACTGATGTCAATAAAGCGAAAAAGGAACAAAGGTAGTTCAAACAAACGAACAATGACATCTGATGCTCCCATGTGAAACCCCTAATGATATTCTATAAGAGGTGTCCAAAACGACCTTTGGTACGCGATCATTTACTATTATTATAACTAGAGGTGATCTACCGGTAAAGGTAGGTTTACATGGAAGTAAGAAAAGGTACCTCTATTATTCTTTTCCCATTGTGATGACCACAAAAAAATGGATAATACTTCTTTCTAACACTACCAGCCACACGCCCCCGTTGGCGGTTCGCGGGGAATAGTTTTAGCGAAACATGGAGTCCATCGCCTCCGCGAAGTATGACGTTAAGGAGAGGAAGGCCCGTGAGTTAGTGGTTGACTAAGGAACGGAGGGGAGAGAACAACACATGGTAGCCAACGCTGCCAACGTAACTGCATTTAACTTGTAAGAGCGGGAAAGTGTCAGCAGCAAGTTTCACGACCATGTTTACGATCGAAACAATACTATTACGCTGATGTTGTTCGCAATCCAACTCAGAAGTCTATCTAAACTATTGGATTAAGATCCATGGAGAGATGGAGTGTTGATTTGAATAACAGATCGAGCATTGTGAATTTGGCAGCGAATTTTTACGACCCTGGGGATCCTAGTGGTCAAACGCGGTGACAATCTCACGCCCCCAGGTGAAGCCAGTTCGTAGGGAAAGGACTATTCACATGAAAAGGACTTTATGCGCAACTGCTACCAAGTTTCACTACCACTATACAAGGTAGATTAAATTCCGAATACATTCTGTCTCCATCTTTTCCGCCAGGCTCTTCGGTCTTCGATTCTCATGGTACACGCGAAACTCATCTCCCCAGTCTCCTGAGTTTCTGTAAAAGCCTTCAACCGCACCAACACGAATATCAAGGCCATCCCCTTCCCTCATTTCCAGCGTCCCCTTCCTTCTCATCCCGCCAGAGTCAAACCTCGTCTCAAGAGTTTTCTCAGAGCCCGTTTCATACTAGCATCGTACACCTATCCCGGACATTAATAAAGAATTTTCCAGGCCACTGGCTCCATCCAGAGAAAAAAAGCTGGGAAAAACCCCTTCTGACGCGATAGGAGATGGCTGAAGGAGACAAAGAAAGCGGGAAAATATTCAATTCTAAAGAAAATGACGGCAAATGATGCTGTGGAAAGATAAGGAAAATTATAATAAGAAGGAGATAAAAAAATGTGATGGATTCGGAGATAAGGGGGACGGAGAACCCCTTAGCGGATGTCGCAGCGACCGACGAGAATGTATTGGTGATTTCACTGTTGTTACCGGTTAAAACAAAGCCAATTTAGATATCTTTCTATGCGCTTATTTCCCGAGGCAAATCTATCAACTACGTACCTTGGTTTATGAATAGCACAAAATAATAAACTGTATTTTTTTAATTAAGCATGCGTTCCCATCAACTATTTTTTTGAATTTTCCCCGGGTACGGAATTGAAAGAAAATAAGCTTCGATTGTCCAATGATTCTTTCATCAGATTAGACATTCAACCAAACGAATGGTTGGTTCAGTAGATATTCCCGCCTATTAATTTCCCCTACGTCAAAGAGTTTTCCCAAACATTTCCTCCACTAAACTATCTATTTTCCAGTAACTAATCGCATGAAGACTCAACGCATTTTTACCTTTCCTCATACCGTTCCCAATTCCTATTTTTCTCTTCCCTCCCCAATTATTATCCAACATTTCCTCATATAACCTTACTATTATGAGTCCCTGTAACAAATAAATTGTTTCATTTTTTAAATCCTCATATCCTTTTCTGTTTCAGATTTGATCAATCCTTGGTTTGGAGACCGCAAAGCTTACTTTTCCAGTCAATTAGAAAGTAATAGCCGGAAAGGAATTATTGGTTGCATATACGTCATGTGAAGTTTTGGAATTCAAAATGTTTCCATCATCTCCCTATGATCTAAAATGAATATAGACATACCTACAACAATAAAGTCACTAGCAGCTGACATCTCAAGCAAAAAACACAGGAACTTAGATCTCTCATAGTCTTTTACACAAAACCCAAGCTTGCAGAAGACGCATTTACGAACAGATAAGATATAATGTTCAAAAATGTAAAAGGGCTGCTCTAGAGGAAAAAATCAAGAGATGCCTATATTTTCATATCCTTGGCGTAAAAGATACAAGTGAATCAAACTCTGAAAGATCCCAGTCTACGAATTCTGCGTCTTAAGAATTCCGTGAAGTATAAAGAATTCCATGGATCGTGCACAACATATACAAAATATATACACGTAACTATTCTCGGAAGAGCTGGAGAGAGTTTAACAGGAAGCAGGAATAGCGTAGTAGGATGGATGTACGCACCCATCTCTAGTCAACGGATATAAGAAAACAACCAGAGCATACGGAAAGAAAACGACCCAAAAACAAGACGACGTTGTGGGGAGATGGCGACGCTGAAAGAGAGGGGGGTGTTCCTTTGATACGCGATAGCGGGATTATTCGTGCGAAATAAATGCGAACGAAAAGGACGGGGACGAGGCGGAAGAAGAAGGTATACAAGGAGGCGGAAGTGATGAAAAACAAAAAAGAAAAGAAAAATTGTAAGGCTAGAAAAGCGAAAAAAGGAAGGCAGCAGAAAATTCACTTTGTACGCCCCCGTGTCTCGTATCTAACCCCTGTAATTCCGTTTCTTCATATTTTTTCACCACTTTCGAAAGAATAAAAAACACATACATATCACATATAGTGCTAGTCTACCGATAATGGTGAATTTGGATGCAAAGAATTAATATAATTTACCAATTCCCCTGTCGTAAAGAAAGCAGCGACTTCTTTATGCTGTTTCTTAAGGTAGGTATACCACCTACTTCCCTTCATTCTATCCGTAATGTCCCTCTCTTTCTTATCTTCCCCAATAAGAAATTAAACACACATGCATGTCACCATCGTATAAAAGCTAGTCTACCAATGAAGGTAGGTTCGAATGGACATAGAAGTACTATCACCTACACATCACCTCCTGGTAAAGTAACTAACTCCTTCTTTGTAATGCCAGTTCCTTCTAGTCGGAAGAGGCTCTAACTTCCTTCATATCATCTAGAAAGCCTAATCTCCTACTTTCTCATCCCCAATAACCTATTATCTTTCTTTTAAACACAGCCTTCAGCATCCCCTCACCCGTCATCACGGGCTTCATCTATTTACTCTCCACCTAATTCCCTCCAGTAGTTTCCTGTACTTCCCTACAATTTCCAGCATGTCTACGTGTTTTGTCTATAATGGCACTTTCATCCATCTTTCTCCCACATATTCAATCAAGCACCACTAAGGCATAGGTAACGAGTGATATACACGTGATACGTGGACAATTGAGAAAAAGCCATGATGTCTGTCGAAGAAAATCTCATCCCTCATGTTATAACAATAAGGATTTGTAGAACAAAACAGTGAAACAGGAAACGTTCACTGAACTGTGTCCTAAAAATCCAGATAATTTCACTGGATAAATTTGATTGTTTCAGGCTTGACTTCGAGGAAGTGATAGATATCCATTTTTAATAAAAAACTTTGTACTTTTCCACACTTTATTTAAAAAACTGCGACCGGTTTCACCAGGCCAGAAGATGCCATATTATGGTAAAACCGGTGGCAGTTTTTTAAATAAAGTGTGTTAAAGTACAAAGTTTTTTATTAAAAATGGATTTAACTGGAGTTGCAAATCTTGTAAGACTTGCTATTCAATCGCTTCTTCTCCATCTTCCTCCATTCATCTCTAATACCTTCATGTATATTTATTTACATAAACTTCCTTCAAAGTGTCGGTGGCTGAGGAAAAACACTCCACAGCAAATATATACATAAATACAAAGGCACCGATCCAATTTTTGTGACTTCGTACCTCACGACTTCCGCAGAATATTCTTCATTTCTTCACAAAACGAAAAGCAGGGGGTTATAGAGAGTGGATGAAAAGTGTGATGATCATGGAGATGAGGAGTTTCCTCCTTCGCGTTCCTAGCATTTTTTTCCATTTATTTTTGCTGTTTTCTTTCGGAGCAGGTATTGGGGGAGGGTCAGAGGAGATGAAAGATGAAAATGCAATCCCCGTTTAATGGGGATTACCCACCCACCCCCATGGCGCGCCGGCGCGAGCCAAGGTGAACAATGCTATATAAACTCCCGCTTGAGTGGGAATGGAAAAATTGCACCCTTCTCAAGAGAGCGAGTCAGCTGATGGGAAATAAAACGAAAATTTTCGTTTGACTCCTCCCAACCCAAGATCGCAATTACATCCCTTACCCCAGGCATAAAAGTATACGAGCGAACTTCATGCTAGGTTTTATTATAATATCCGGTTAACGTTAACCGCGAAATTGACATAGGCAATACGTTTCGGCGAGGTTAACGGTGACTTCGGGTATTTTTTTATTACACTAGCGGAAGGTACCCGTTTAAATTCAACGGGTGTGAAAAACATTGAAATTACTTTACAAGAAAACCACAAAGCCTGAAGAATACTTTCAGCGTGATCATTTGAGGAGTTCGTAATCTATCATGTACGTTGTGTTCATTGTAGTAGACACGGTGACCGTTTTCCAGGTGCACGGGCATATTATTGACTGTTGGTCCTCTTTTATGCACGGGAAACCCAAAAATGAGTGAATGTAAGTTAACTGCACTTTAATCACTTTTAAACATAAATAGATAACTCGCAAAGTTTATGATCTGGGAATTGGTCTAAAAAACAGTCCGCAATCTTAATGAGAGGCATACAGTTCCACTACGTGTAATACATCTGAGTGTTAAACGATAATAAACAACTATGCTTGTTTTAGCAACAGAGGCATTATTACCATTAATATTCACTGCACGTAAGTATTCTTGCACATTTAATTGCGTGTGTAGTCTATTTGCTTCTTTTATGTGTATCGTTTACTACGTAGTTGTTCTCTCTAATATATGCAGTGCCCCTGTGAGAGCTACTTTGAGAATAGGCATTGAAGAGTATAATTGTTGTAAATATGCATTGAATGTATCGATTACCCCCCGACGCAATCTATCATGGAGCCCTTTGGACTCTGGGCCCTTCTTATACAGATTTTCTTTCTACTTGCTATCATGGGCCTGCAGGAAAACGTGATATTTAAATGCTAGAGGCGTGAACATTCTTTGAAAATAAAGAAATCTGGTTGCCAAGGAAATATTCCATTGTTGATTTCAGAGAAAAATGTAAAATGTTTCAGCTAAAAACACAATAAGTCATATGCGAAGCATAATAGAAAATAATGAGATATTATTCCGAGAAAATTACCACACAGACATTATAAAACCATGCTCAAATGTACAAAGAGGTGACTGAAACGTTAACAATTTTCCCTACCGATTACACCAACGCATGTAACTTTCCCGCGAAGCGCCGCAAGAGCTACTGGCAGAGGAGATAGGACAGCAGCTATGAAGGAAGGATCGTCATATAAGGAATTCTGGGAATTGGAGGAAGGAAAGCGATGGATAGAGAGGTGTGTTTTGGACACGGGTGTTTGGATCTGCTCTAGTTGCAGTTGTGAATGTTGCGCGGAACATAAGAATGCTTAAACCTATTTTCTCGATTGCGTCTCACATATTTTGTTGCTTTTGACTCTCCTTAAGATGTAGTGTGCGGGTAACCATATCCATAGTCTCGACCGCAAACTCGTGAGATGAAAATTTTTATAAAACTTATTATGTTAGCCTAGCATGTAGCATCGAGTCTCTAAGGTCTTCCCACCCAATCCATCAAATACTTACGTCGTGCCTTCCTTCCACTCGTGACGGTTTTAAAGCGAAATACGTGGCTTCTCTTAGGATTTTATTGAAGTCACGGATCCTAATTCGCGCGGTGTAATCAAACCGCGGCCAAAAGAAAGTAAAATAACATCTCTCCTTCACTTTTTCGTCAGGACAAAGTATAGGAAGAAGCAGATTGAGGGGTATACAAATATTTAAATAAACACGTGAATTTGATACGGATCCATAAAAGTAATTGTTTTCGAGCTGTCAAAACAATTGGAGAGGCTTGGATTTAATAAAACACAATCATTCCATTATGACCCCGCTTCGAGGTAAGGTACACCGTAATTTTAGAAATTTATTCAAAAACGTTAGTTGAAATGTGACAATAGATGGCTGCCGTAAAAATTAATAAGCAAAAAATGCGCCATTCACTCCATCATGCAAATAAAACAATTGAATGCATTAATATTGATCTCTGAACCCCTTCAAATAAACACGGAATGATTAACAAATGCATGGGATGTTTTTGTGTTTTAAAAATACATGCTCTCATGACAGCAACAAAAAGAGGCATAATTGGTAGGAATATTTATGACCTCGGTATTGGTTTTTACAAAAAGGAATAAATATAGTATCTATCAACGTTTTCAACGGAGGTATATCACAAATATGGTCCAACGGCCCAACCTGTTACATGTTTTGCCAAAGCCAAACCTAACATTGTACAAACTATGTTTAATCTATATGGGGCCCTAACTTTTTAAATTTTTTACCTCAAACAATCAAATCTATAAAGCATAAAATAGTTTCTGAAGCAGGTTAAATTTTGGCTGTTGACTTCAAGCAATTTGGTAAATGTAAATTTCTATAAATCGTTGCAACAACCCTTTGGAAATCCATGTATTTATAAATAAATCTCAAGTATTAATTTCTATATGTTATACCTCTAGTTTGCGTAAATTGTTTGCCACAGCAAATTAAATTGACCAATCATATTACATCTTTCTTAAGCTGGTTAAACTCCGATTGTTGAATATTTTCCTGTATTTACTTTTATACTGTCACATCTGTAGTGATCATTTTGTTATATTTATTGTATCTGTGCTGAAGGTGCCCCCGGCAAATGCCTTAGGGGTCACCTAAAGCTCCTGTCAACTATTTTTGCCAAGTGATTATGTAATCCTGGATCATGTTAAAAGGGGCAATAAAATTATTATTTTAATGTGACGACGTGGGTAAAAGGCCATGCCTGTATGTATAATCTGCATTAGAATGATAATGAGGAGCTATTTTGGCGAAAAAACGTTTTATACCGTATTTCTCCGAATATAAGCAGCACTTATTTTCCCGATTTTGGGGTCTCAAAATCTAGGTGCGGCTTCTATTCGAGATGCGACTTAAATTCGAGAACTTTCTTAAAAAATCGTAAAAATGACCGATTTGAGAAAACCAGCCATTCGAATTCACGCGGACGCCAGCTGAACTCGCCTAAGCCACGGGGAAAGTAAGAAATAACGCTAAAAAAGGTCAAATTGGTGCACAATTTATTCATATATTAAAAGATAATATATGTAAAATTGTGTCACAGTTACATAGGTAATGTAAAAACAGGTATACAATTCTAATGCCTAATACTGTAGGTAGTGCGGGATGCACTAAAAGGGGTGCGGCTTAAATTCGCGTATTAACATTTTTCCCTGTTTTGAGACCCCAAAAACGGGGTGCGGCCTATTATATTCGAGTATACTATATTATATTCGAGTGCGGCCTATATACGGATAAATACGGTAGATACGTCATACTACAATAATTACAACGCAAAGTATTTCAAACGAGCATCACGTAACAGACATTAAAGTATCTCTTAAGGTCATCATATTGAATGAAGTTTAAAAGAAATAAAATCAAAAAATATTTCCTTTCAAGGAGTTTTACTGATAAAAATTGGGAGAATAGTTTCCATTAAAATCCTCAACATCATTTTCCTAGGTCAAATCTAATCCATATATTTCAGTAACAACCAAACAAGTACCTAGTTATCTCCATCATTAACTCTTCATACCTTCTCACTTCCCATAGTGTAAATCTTAAATAAATCTAAATAGGTTTAGACGGAAAGAGGAATATGCACACCAATCTTTTCCGGCCGCGGGCTTTAATCTCGTTAGGCTATTTAATTCTTCATCTCGTCATACTTCCTTCCTCTTTTCACCCGGTTTATAAAACCTATTCTCTTTCTACCCCTTCTCGCTAACATTATCAGGAAATTACAGCGCCCTTCGCCTCTAATCTGAAAACTTCTATCTTATCTGTTGTAACCACCTACTCTGCCTCCTAATCTCCTCAAGCATATTCCTCTTCTTTCCCAATAAGTATGCAGAGCCAAGTAACGGTCTTATAAGTCAGCTTTAGACTACAATTTAGGGTGTTGGAGTGATTTGTTCATACACAGTTCTACGTGAAACTTTGCATACACTTTCTCATTAGTGATCCCTGTGTAAGATAAAAGTGGAAAATTTGCATCATTGCGCTTTGGTTTTTGGCAATTCAATGCTATTTTACGTAGCCTTGAGCCATATAACATATATTTAGTAATAATTCGATTACATACCAACAGATTTTCTTCTAAACGCGAAATAACAATTTCTTAATATTATAATTGTTACTGAAGAATATCAAGGAGTCACGCCGAGTCCAATATTCGAAAGAAACATATTTCAATATAATTTCGTCTAAATTTCGAATTCCGCGCCGAAAACTCTAGTCATAACATGTTCTAATTAAGGAAAAATGTTTCAAATATAATTCTCATATAATTTCCATTACAGCCTGCGCGGTGAGTTCTAACGCAATCACAGATGCACTGAAACGAAATGTGGTCCTATAATTTGTTTCGACTTACTTAGAAAATTATTAAAATGGGTACTCAATGACCCACGATATACCGCTCCAGCCGCCTTCATCACAGCACAATCACATCGTTACCATCTGGATTCGAACCTGAGCCCTTATGGTGGGAATTCAGAGATAAAACCATTGCACCAAATCGATCCCTTAGGGAACCACATCTTTACCACAGTTAAAGGATCTTTGATTTCGCTCTCCAATCCTCAAGACCATTCGGAAGGAATCCTTCGCATAGCAACGCCAAGAACTCGCAAGGATCATCGAAGCGTTCTCCCGACTCCGAGGAGACATTGAAAAAAACATAACAAAAACAAGAAGATATTCATGCATATAGAGGGAGAGGGTAGAATTTGAACTCGATCGGAACTGCATTAGCAGTCTGTAACAGCAGGCTGAGAAAAGGGAGAATGATACTTCTTTCCACTCCTCCCTTCGTCTCTCCCCAACCACTTGCAATCTTCCCCATCGCGCCGAATCCCTCCATAAATATTCAACGGTCCATGGAACACGGAAGGGGCGCCAGTCCTCCCCCCAACGCCAAGGGGTTGAAGTTACATCCACCAACGATTCTCCCCCATTCTCTCCTCGACCGGAAGTTTTCCCTGCGCGATATACGCGGACTCCCATGTCTGGGGACTACCCTGTGAATGTGCTTCGAAACACCGGAATCCTCCACGCATATTTCCACGTCGAATTCAAGAAAAGGAATACTTAAATCATTATAAAACTGCCTTTTAAGGTTGTCATTTGGCTGTTAGTGGCAGTGGTTTGATAGTGATTTTGGATGGAGTATGCATGGTCACTAGCCTTGGCAGTACCCGCGCCACGTGCAGCTTTCCCTGCTTACAGTCACGGCACTCTACCTGCCAGTTTTGGCTCATTTTTGCCAGTATACCACAGGAGAAAGCAGAGCTTAGTATAAACCCTAGGCCCACTTTCACTCTTCTACTCTAGCTGCTAGGATCATCCCTTCTTCTAAAAGGACTGCCCCTTGAGATCCATAATACCATTGCCCGTGATGCACCAATAGGACCAAGGAAACAAAGAATGCGGTGTACTGACACAACGGAATGTGGACTGACCAGTTGTTAAGGCTAACGGCAATAACTTAAGTCACTGACAGCCAACCCCGAAAAGGAATGGCGTGACGGGTAGGTATGTAAGGTTGTTTCGTTGTATAGGGGTAGCGACCAACATCTGAAGCAATGAGAACGTAGGTTGGCAAGTGAACGACTGCTTGAGGAACGGAGGAAGTATGGAGAAAAAGAGGAGTCGGCATTATCCAAGCTCTTAATGAAAAACGCCTAGAAAGGAGATTACTACATTTAGGTAAGTGCTTCAACCTCATAGCACCAATTTGGAATCGCTACCGCAGTGAAAAATCAACTCCCTGCCGGGATTCGAAGCCGGGCCCTCTGAATGGGAAGCCCGTACTCAACCCACCATACCAACCCGATCCTCACCTTGCATGGTCTACTTACATACATGGCCCTGCGAATCACTTCAAGAGCAATTAGGTGACAGCCCATCATTCGTAACGGGGTATTTACATTTTCAACATGATGACATTTTCTATGATTAGTGAGATTTTTTGGGATATAGTTTTGGCTATAATTTTATAATCCGTGTTGAGAATGGAGATTGGTCTCCAGTTTTACAGAAGATTTGTTTCGCTTCTTTTGTATAGCAGATAAATTATGGCCGTTCTAGTTGTTCTTGGGAGAGTCCCTGTAGTGAAGGAGTGCTTCGCCATTTTGAGGAAAGGAATATACAGTGTATTCCAGAATTCGCCATAAAACTCAATGGTTAGTCCATCGAGTCCAGGAGTTTTGTTCTTTTGTAGTGTTTTTAGGGCGCTGGTGATTTCCTCCTCCTGTTAGTCTTCATTTATCTCTTCCACCTTCCCTTCCGGATTAATGTTGCAGGCTTGTATGAATTGCACCATTTGTACTTCTTGGGGTCCCACCGTATCTCTCACATATCGAATCTTAAATGCCGCCGAAAGTGCTCCATTCAAACCTGAATACATGTTTGCTGAACTAGTGAGGGGGTATGGAAAAGTGCTACTTGAGGTGATTTATCGCCTACCAAAATCTGCATATCAGAGCGACGCGTTTGAGACCTCTTTACTGACCTTTTTACCAATATTCACAAATGTCATATTGTGTGGAAATTTCAACTGTGATATGCTAAAAAATCGTACAATAATGCTTGTATGAATGATCTCATTTTTTCCTGTAACCTTTCGCTGATACCATTCAAACCTACTCATAATTTAGAAAAAAGTAGTACTTTATTGATCTGTTTATTGTGGATGATACTCATAAAGTACTAGAATATGGCTAACATTCAATCTCCTTTCTCTCTGAACATGATTTAATATGCATAAAGTACCAGTTTAAGTGGAATTTTTATATTTCAATAGAGTTCAGTTCACGTAATGTTATTCACATTGATCACTGTAAATTCCAAGAAGATTTCTTAATGCTGAATTGGAGTTTTTTAATTCTTATTGTGTTGATTCCAAAGTTGAGATTTTAAACGAAAATGTTAAAAGAAATTTGATGTTCATGCCCCACTACGCAAACGGACATAAAGACGACCCCCGGTTTTCTGGATAACTGAAAATATTAGACATATGATGACGCAAAGGGATCGCATGCGGCGCAATTTCCAAAGAACCCGTCTTCCAGTTCTTCACGAACAACACAAATTACTTAGAAATCGGGTGAAATAGACGCTACGGAATGCAAAACAGAAATATTATTACAAATGTTTTAAGGATACATGGGACTTTCGATCAACATGGCAAGAACTATGACGCCTAGGCCTTGGAAAAAGTCGAAAACATTCTTGCGATTTAAATTTTAATCTGGATGAGCTCAATACGTACTTCTTAAATATACCTACAGAGGAAGAAGACCAGGCTGTAGTAAATCCGAGGAGGCATTCAGAGGCATGTTTGCATAATGAGCTAGAATTTACACTAGAAAATGGTTCTAATAGACTGTACCTACCACATTATACGCCGGAATTATTGCTTCAAAACTTAAAAATGAATAAAACTAATGCAACTGGTGTCGACGGGATTAATATTATTTCTTTTTTATTTTACTCCCTGTCGCTATGCCCGTGATACTAGACATCTTCAACTGTTCGTTAATTTACTCAACTTTCCCGGCTCTCTAGAAGTCTGCAAAAATTCAGCCGATTCCTAAAATTGCTCACCCTAAAGAAATGTCAGATTTTCGGCCAGCCGCGCTTCTAAGTACACTGTCAAAACCACTCGAGCGTTTTGTACATGAGGCCACCTTGGAACACCTCTCTAGAAATAGTCTCTTTGATCATTATCAGTCAGGATTTAGAAAGAGGCATAGTACTCAGTCTACCCTTTTAAAATTTACAGAGGATATTAAACTCTCAATTGAGCAAAAAAGGTAACCTTGTTGGTCCTATTACACTTTACTAAAGCTTTCAATTCGGTGAATCACAACATATTAATAAAGCGCTTGAATGAAGTCGGGCTCTCAAATTCAGCCGTGCTTAGGTTCAAGTCTTACCTCTCTAACAGGAAACAGGCCGTTAGAGGACCGAATCCTATCAAATTCCTTTATTATTCCTTTATTATTATCCTTTAACCAAAGGAGTACCACGGGGTCAATCCTTGGTCCCTTTCTGTTTTCTATTTCTGCCAATGACCTTTCTAAAGTCATATTAAACTGTAAATACCACAAGTACTCTGATGATCTTCAGATCTACATTGACTGTTACCCTTCTGATGTGACTGAAGCCATTACTAAGGTGAATGACGATATTCGAAATATATATAAGTGGTCACTGGAAAACTGTCTACAACTAAATCCAAACAGGACCAAAAGTATCATTATTTGTAGCAATATTTATGTTAATAGAATTATACTTGATGCCCTGCCAAAAATAAATGTAAAAGGTGTCCAAATTGATTATTCTGTTAGTGTAACTAACTTAGGGGTTACTCTTAATAAAACCTTATCATGGAATGATCACATAAAATCCATTTCGCATAGGGTTTTTAAGACTGTATACCAGTTAAAACAATTTAGACACCTTATCCCTGTCTCCCTTCGCCAAAAATTAGTGGATACACTTTGTTTTCCCACACATAGACTACTGCTGTGTGGTATACTCTGATCTTACAAACGAACCGAATCTAAAGCTCCAGAGGATTCAGAACTCCCGTGTGAGGTATATCTTTGACATCACATATTATGAACACGTGACACCATATTTTGAAAAACTGAGATGGCTAAAAATACAAAATAGGCGCTTATTTTATAAGGCAAAATTTATGTACGAGTTAATAACGACAGAACTTCCCACATATTTACACCGTAATGTACAATACAATGCAAGAACAAATGAATGTCCAACACGCCGCATGGAAGAACTTTACATACCACACTATCGAACATCTGTATAATTGTAAGCTAGGTATTTCCATATCAAATCTTGCGAAGTATGAAATACACTATCAGAAAACGTAAAAAACATCTGAAAATGCAAATAAATTTAAAAATAAATATCATGAAATATAACTAAAAGTGAGCTAAATATTGTAAGTGAACTAAATATTGCGCTACACTGTACAAAATCTTATGTATTTTTATAACTTTGCCACTTTGTTATATATTACGTCGGATTCTGTGATATCGATACATCATGTATATCTAACTATTGTAATATTTTTTTGACTCTAAAGATATGTATAATCACATATGTTTCTAAGGCACACTTGTCCCGGAATAAAGCATTTAATTTTCTATTTCTATCTAACTCAAACCCACATCTCTAATGTCACCAATCTACTTTCATCATCACTGGTAACGAAATCCAATTCTTTAATACATAACCAATTAATACATCAAAGGAAAGCTAAATTTAGACCTTAGTCCGGTCCGAATACATTTGATTAGCACTTAAATCCTTCATGTCAAACTCAAAGTTGTGCATGGCGGGGAAGGTATGATTATTCGTTGCGGAAATAAGGGAGTCTTGAGAAGTTGGATGGAACAAATATTGCGGGGCGAGGGAATTTACTTATGTCCTCTCAAGGTGGAATAAGGGAAAGGCGGTGAAAAGAGAGAGAGAGACCACTTGGGTGGGAGATTAAATGAAGTAGGAAGTACTTTGAATTGAAGAGAGTCATAAAGCAATAGAACCTCTTGAGAGGAAAATGAGTACGTGTCGATGACAAAAGAGAAACCTTCCCTGACCGCTAGAACACCAATCAATTACAATGCCGCCCAAAAAACAACCGCAAACACATAAGACACTAGATGCAGTCATGTTTATTTGTAACACCAAGAAAACACTTGGTTACTTCCACAGATTTTTTATTTAATTCCCACAAAATTTGTCGAATATTCGACTTAATCAGGTGACGATGTGATCATGAAATTACCCAAAGTTGACCCAGATACCGTTTCATCTGCGAAGCGTGCCAGCAGAGCATTTAAGGCCCAACTTAACAGAACGCCAACAATTAAGCAATTTATGTTCATTGCCATTGATTTGTACTTGACAATCTTATACATGCCCAATGTAAGTAATGCTCACATGTAATGTAATGCCCTCAGGTACGCCACATGTATGCCCACAAATGCAAATACCCACAATTCCCGCACTACCTCAACAAACGAAGACGTTCAACGCGAATATAAAAGCAAGCGGTCATAACCACGGACGAGTGTATATGTAGCATTAGAATAGGACACTCTTCGTAAATGGTGGTTTCCAAACGGTCCAAAGCGCTTACCACGGGAACTCAAGAGCTAACACACTACTCATGATTTAACTTTGGAGCTACAGCCCGTTAAAAGTAAACGTCACCCAGGTCGTCACACATTTTTTTCGAAGTTTTCTTTTCCTCCCCGAAGCTCATTTACGTGTGGGGAAATGAGGTCAGCCGAAAATTTAATTACTCGAGGAAGCACTTCGCTTTGGATGGGAAAACTTCTGGTTCGTGCTTGCACGCGTCCCGTGCAGTTTTCTTTTCGAGATGTTTCACACGGTACCCCAAAGCAACGGAGGCCGGGTTCGCAACCTCCCCTCCCGGCTGCGGCCTTTTTAAGCTGAGCGCCATCATCACATTGAAACACTTGCAAAACACGAGTTCCATTTCGTTAAAAAAAACAGGGATGGTGAGACGGGAGCCGTGTAAATGTAGTGTACCTAGACGTGGACGGACGAACGGGATGTAGTCAGAGGAGGGAAGCTCTCACTTTTCCCCCGCGCTGCCAACGCAAGGCTCTCTCTGCGGCAGAAGCGGGATCGTGCGGGCACGAAAACGACCGTAGGGCAGAAACGAGCAGGGGAAAACATAAAAGATTCTTCCGGGAAAACGCTAATTCACATGCTCGAGGAATAAGGATACAAATGGAGTTTGGATTACTTCCGTGATCGCAGGAACGAGTTTGGAGCCGTTTGAAGACAAGAGCTGACTCTTGGGAGAATTTAAGGTGGTAGGAGTGATTGTTGTCATGTGCACAGATATGTGTGAAACTTTGGATACGTGCTCTTGTTAGTGACATCTTTAGATAAAAGTGAAAAAAAAAAAAATTATTTTACTGATTCGGTTTTCTGGCAATTCAATGCCATTTTGACACGCTGCCTTATGGAAAATGAGATAAACTTTGTAATAAAGCTATTCAATAGTCACAGATATTATTCTAAATGCGACATTATACATTTCATAATATTTTAACAGTTGCTTGCAAATATCAAGTGTCAAACCGAGTCAAAGACTCGAAAAAACGTACTTAATTATAATTTTTGCCTTAATCTCGAACTGGAATCCTTATCTTATAATCTTTGCCTTAATCTCGAACCGCGCTGAAACCTTAAGTCATATCATGGAGGTTTTAATCAAGTAAAATAATGTAAAATATTATTCTTGTATCATTTTCATTACTGCAAGTATGGTGAGTTCTACCGCCAAAACAGATTCACTTAAATAAAACGAGGTGATAGAATGTTTTTCGATATACTTGAAAAATAATTAAAATACGCACTCAATGGCACACGATAACCTTTCCAGCCACCTTCAGGGGACACACGTGTTATTCAGATTTAAAAAATGAGTTTCCTGATCCTCGGCATCTGCCTGGCTACGATGGATTGCTGGCAGATAAAAAAACCTATGGGTTTCCACGATTTGATGTATTGAAGATGCAATTATGTCGCAAGTTTTTTTTCGAGTATGCGTCAACGCCTACCACGTCGAAGAGATAACTGCATACATTTAGCCTAAATCCATTTTCGCCGGCAAAGTACAGGGGCTGTCCCAAAAGTATTAGGACTGATTTTTTCCCTGACAGATGGAATGACGGGTGGTGGTTTCTCTGGCTGGATTCGAGAGAAGGAAGTCTCAGGAAAGGAGGCTGGAGGCCGGTGGCAGTTGACTCCCAGCCTTTGTGGAGTGAGGATCGTTCGTTTCCGAAACCTCTGTAACGTGACCTCGTTACGCTCCGTCATGAAACGGTTATTGGAATAGCGCTACACCATCAAATTTACGTGAAACTGGGAAAAACCGAGAAAGAGACTCATGACATGCTCAAGACAGCTTAGTGGTGATAACGCCAAGGGTAGATCGGCTGTTTTGGAGTGGCCCAAGTTGTTTCGGGAGGGTACAGAAGATGTAGAATACGCCGAACGTTCAGGACGCCCTTCGACCTAAAAAAAGACGAAAATCTTGTACGTGTGAGGCTTTGTTGAATAGGGATCGCAGTTCAAGTGTCCGCATGGTTCCTGATGAACTAGGCATCCCTAATTGCGATGTGCATCGACTTGTGAGCGAAACCTTGGGCATGAGATAGGTGAGTGCGAAGTTGGAGCCGCAAGAGTGCTCGCGAGGACGAACAAAAGGAAACTCGTACGCTGAGATGCCAAGAGCTTCTCGACAAATGTGAGTGAGGACCCAAACATTTCAATGTGAGACATATCCTCTGACGTTGCCCCACCAGACTTCTTCCTCTTCCCCCCCGCCTCAAATATCCGTGCTGAAAGGACGTCACCACGGCTCGGTGGAAGCGTTTCAACAGGCCGTGACGAGGTAACTTAGCAGCATTCCGGGCGCCGCCTTCCAGTAGGCATACGAAGCGTGGAGAACCCGCTGGCAGCGGTGTGTGGACGCACAAGGGTGCTACTTCGAATATTTTTCAGTGAATGTATCAATTCTGGCAATTATTTTTTTTTTAATCGACTCAGTCCTACTACTTTTGGGACAAACCCTGTACTTGGCCATGAGATGAAATGTAAGAGCCAAAACAGTCTATCACTTGGGCAGATCCTTTCTCTTTAAATCCAGATCTTTCTCATAAGAATGTTTTTCATACGATTCGACCAACCGGGGAAAGCGTGGGCCATGACGCACTTCTTCATCGTCGCTCTGCCGCGATTGCAAGGCCGCACCAACCTTGGTCACCGATTCATCCTGACTACTTCGTCTTTACAGAATAGCTCGCCCTCCTCCCTCGCGCGCAAACGCACAATAGTTATTTTCGGGTTCTATTCGTGTTGAAGGCGCTGAAACCGTAGGACAACCAGGAGAATTAAGAACCATCTCCGGGTGAGGTTCATAACTCCGATGACCCTATAGTTTCACGTCTATTTTATATGAAACCACGAGATGTTAGTAAAAGAAAATTAGTATATTACATAATATTTTAAATTTTAAGAAACGACCGGTCTCTCCGGGTTTTCTACATTGTCAGGTACGATGATGAAAAATGATCCCGACTGTTAGACTTGTGTATGCTGGTTCTTATAGTAAACCATTCGTTTCTTTAATGACAGCAAAAATTAGCGAAAATTACGTTTCTCTTTCTCACATCGTCAATGATCACAAAAAATCTAGACAGGGCATAATAAAGGAAACGCGAAAATAAAATTACATCATTAACATTATTTCGGAGAAGAATACGTATATTTTAGTATACTTTGATAACATGCATCTGAACTGCTTAAATCTGGGTTGGTTATGTATATTGATCACACAAGACGTGCATGATTCGTTCATGCAACTGAGTCACTGTCTACGGTCTATATATCACATTCCGGCGCGTTATAACGCTTACATCACGAATTTCAGGAAATATTTTTTGTTCAACAAGTATATTAACCTGAATCGGCGTAGCAGCACACAATACTCTGTCCTGGCTCCTTCCCTCTAAGCATACACTAAACGTAGCAGAATGGTATCCTAGTGGGTAGGGGTCCGTGGCAAGAAATTCTAGGCAAACAGTTACCACTAAAATGTAATCCACGATGGCTATATAATGATGAACGACCTCTCATAAAATGTCACACACGAGTGACCCACACAAAAACAAAGTAAACTAATGCATCTACTGTCACCTTCGGTCGAGTTCTAGATAGCCAATAAGGCTGTCGTAAATTTTTGAACTTGTGTTCGACAGGTACGGTGAATGGCAGCAGTTCCCGCGAAGGGATAATCTCCTTGGGCAAAGGATACTTCGCAAAGTGGCACTCGAAGACCAGGCATATTTGCGAGCAAAATCCTTTGTCCTCTTACCCAGGAACCAATTTCCGATCGGCCTTAAAATCCGACGGAATCCAAGCAATCCTCAAGATACGAACGAAATGAAGACGTGAAAGCACTCGTTCTAACAATAATACAGGGCATAAGAATTGCCAGAAATAGGCTTTATCTTCATTTCCAACATAACGTTCTCCTTCAAACGCATCCTCTCCCTATTTTCCAAATGTCAAATAAATAATTACTAGTTGGTTAACTCGCTGTTATGGCAGGTTAATAATGGATCACCATTACTCTCCCATTACCTTCGTTAGAATTGTTATCTCATTACCTGTTCCAAACACCGAATATGATTTCTCCTAATCTCCTCCGAAGCTGTTTCCTTTCCTTAGACACTATACCAAGCACTTCCTCGTCCGTCTTCTTTCCCGTCCATCGCACTGTTTCCATCCTCCTCTACGCCCACATTCCAAACGCCCTCACATCGTCTATCCTCAGGGCACCACACAATACAACGCTCCAAATTAGACTCTTGATATGTCTTTTCATTTGCATATTTGCGAGAAATTCCGACCATAAAGTCCCACCAATTTATGAATCCCTCCGTCACTGACGCATTCTTCTCATCACCTTGATAATTTGACCCTTTTCCTCCAACATAGTTCGCAAGAAAGCAAATTATTATACTTGTTGAAAAAAATCAAGCAAAATAATTAAAGTAAAAAAGATACCTCCCCTTTGCCATGCACGAATTCGCCCCTATACCTTTATACCCATCCGACCGAACAAACATCGAAGAGGAGACCATGTGCGACTGAAGACATAAGAGGTAAAGCGACCCTGGCAAAGGAGTGATTTCAGACTGCATGCACACGGCGCGGCGGTGCAGTGCATCTCGGGAAGACAAGCCCAGCGCTTCATTTCAACCGAGGCACGCTCGGAATTACCGTCCCCCCAAATCACGCTCGACTCCCTTCGGTTACCCTTCGTGACGAGTCAAGCACGACGAGTAATAGCACCAATTTGCAATACGATCCGAACAAAAATGTGTACTCCAAAAAAAAACTTAGAAAAAAAGCATCCTGGCTTTTTGTTCTCGTTCCCCCAGAGCGAAATATCGCATCTGGAATTTGAATCACGAAGGATGCTTACCGGACCGCTGTGTCCTCATGAATCTATGGAGATATATAACCTGATCGCTCCACGGCTATTTATAGAGCTGCATATTGATGCATGACCATTTCCCCTTAGAATAACTTATCAAGATAAATATTGGATGAGGAAACCTAAGCCTTTCTCAAACTTTGTTCGCTAAACTCTTTATTAAATAGTGACTATTTAGGCAAATCCTGTAATCATAACACTTCAATCATAAAACGTATAATTCATCTCCTAATAGAATATAAATATAATAATAGTTTAATAATAGAATAAACGATTCTCTAAAGAAAGATACGATAAATTTGCACAGATTGCAAAAAATATCGGCTGTTCGCCAAAATATGTTTGAAAAATTGACATGGCCAACGAGGTAAATTGACTCAGTTATCCTCAAATTAGGTCGTCGATAAGTATTGCGGAAGGCCCATTGCGGCGCATTGGAATTTTTCCCGTAATTGGATGACGCGCTGCAAATTACAACATCACCATCCAGTTACACTTTAATTACGAACCGGATGCTAATTATGACTATATCCAAGAAAAAATACAGCATTGTCGTTGAAATGCATATCGTTAAGGAAATCATGCTTAAGGACGCATTAACTGCATTCCACTCTAGGAATTTAATAAAAAATCCTTTTTATAGCAGGTTTCCGTTAAGGATTCTATGATGAAATAGGAGTATAGATTTCACCCACAGCAGTACAAAAATCAACTCTTCATGAATCACACGACTGCGATAACTTCAACGTGAGCCCATTAGATGTGACCACATTAGGTTTTTGTGGTCCCTCTTGTATTAAGTACAGTCGTTCAAGTAATGCGTAAATAAATAAAATTAAAGAGATCAAAGAAGATATTAATTAATGAAAACCTGATTGGCAGATGGTTTGAAATACATCGCAAGAGGCACTCATTAAAAAAGTTCGGCTCCAAAAATATTTCGTTTTCGATTGAAAAAGCCTTAATTAAGGAAAAAGGTGGAGAGCACGGTGGAAGTGAATATTTTCATTTCTCACGTTAAAATTGAGGAAGGCGCACTACAAAAAATCATTCAAAGAGAAGGTTAACCGTAGTCATACCGAATGATGCTCGCACTATTAATCATGTGTAGCAGGTTTTAAACCAACAGCGTACTGAGCAGGAATTGGAATACATAATTGAAAGCAACAAGCCTGCTCAGGAAAGCGCTTTAGTGATACATTAATCACTAAGGCTAAAGCAAGCAGCTTTCCCCGTCGTGAAATCATGAATATCTTCTAGAAAATTATACCAAAATTGGTTACTTGAAAAATAAAACGCTTCTGAATGCAGCGCTAAATCAAATTACCACATTTTAAACTATTTTTAAAACTAAGGAGATTTTTATATTCCTGTATAATAAATCAGATATTGACACTAATCTTGAGCATGAAAATGGAGTATTTAACATATTCTTCTACACGTAAATATTTTTCTCGTCTCAATGGTATAACCAATGCAATTCAAAACACAAAAATGTATTTTTAAATAATATTATCGAATAAAACTACGCCAAAGAGGTAATAAAGGCAGATAGTTCGTACAGAAGGCCGTTCCTCCAAAGGACGGCACAATAGACTAACAGAATTTATTAAAATTACAAAAAACAGAGAGATCCTTCGGTAGAAAACTGACAATGGAGGAGATAAAAAGCCAATATTTTAATTTCTTAATTAAAGATTGTATAAATATCGGCGTATTGGCAGACATCAATGTTTTAATCATTTGACTAATCAGCATAATTATAGCCTTCGATGAAAACTCGCAGGTACACGTAAAACAACGAATGCCATTTCAATTGCCGAGAAAGAAAAGCTAACCACATGTATTAGACTGAAACAACTTCCCCCGTAATTCATTAGATTCTTCAATACACTAACTACAAGAAATTCTAAGAGCAAAGAAATAATTTCCAATTAAAAACGGTTCCGTATGTTCTTAGCTTACCAGATTGTCGAGTTCAAGCAGTCTATCATTCAAACACAATATACCCCAAACAGTTGCACTGCTTACCTGAAAATGAATAAAAAATGAACATTAGATAACCATAAATTTCGTTGGGCAAGGCATTTAAATCACAAATGGATATATTGTCTGATGCCCTCTCTTTACAGCATAATACTCATTAAATTCGCCACATTAAAGCCTATTAATTGGCTATTCTATCAATCAAAATACGTAAATTCAATCATAAAACTCTAAAGGAAGGATTGATCTTCCGCGCGCAGGAAAATTATGTAAGAAAAAACACAATCCATACGCCCTAAAAAAGATTCAATTGTTATAAGTATGCACATCTGAATCTATGCGTCGACCATGTTTATCAAATTCAAATATAATTCACATTAAATGCATCGCTAGCTCCTTACTACACTAAGCACCAGCTATCCAATAAGTGGCGATATTAGTGGAAACCAAAAGTCTAAACGTCGATAAAAATATCAATCGTTCTAGACCGGCCTCATTTGAAAATCTTAATCAAGTTAAGTTACTTTTGAATATAATGAAGGTAAGTGTTGTAAGGCATTGACATTGCAACTCTCGTATTTGAAAGGGAGTGGCTACAGTGATAATGTAAAATCTACCACACCAAGTATTCATCCACGCCCGAATATAACTAGCTACCAATGTCCACATACGTTCACCCGGGCTCGCTTAAAAACCGAAGAAATTATGGATTATTTACAGTTGAATACAAATATCATCGCGCGCCAAAGGATCCCGTGCCGACAACTTCAACAAAAAACGCGAGAGCTAAAATAGCTACGCTTTATAAATATTTAGGGCGTTATTTTTTTTCCTTTTGAATCGTTTGATTGCATAAAAAAATCACGCCCGGCTTCGTCATTCACGACAGAAAAGTCACGGGAAAAATATGCACGCATTTAAATGCATTGAAAATATTTAGAATGATTCACACCCATGAATTAATTATTTCGGCTCAAGTGATAAAAATATCTTAGACCCTTTGAAAGTTGAGAATTAACGATGGTTCTGGTTACTGTGCTTTTGATTCTAATCGCAACACGAATAAAAGTCTTGTGGGAAATGAAAAACACCATGAAAGCAGTTGAAATACAGGCGGAATTTCGCTTTGATGGAGGTGTATGCAAATCCATTAGTGTATCATTTCATGTGCGAACATACATCACTATTCATCCCTCAGGGCCGACGCCGGTGACAACATCAAGTAAACAAAGTTGCGACACATACAGTAAAGGTAGTTTTTCTCGAGACTTATCCTCACATGAATACATCCGAAGATGAAAATCAATCGGTACTGTCCACTTTATTTTAACATTAACAACACGTGTTTCAGTTTTTTTACTTTCAGGTACAGTACACTTTAAAATAGAGCGGTCTTAAAATAAAGTGGACAGTACATATCGATTGCATTTCATTTTTGATAATGTTGTTCCACCAATCTCGCCGGACACGGTTGACTACATACGAAGAACTAATATTTTCGATTAAATCCGTTCTCTCTCTTCTCTCACTATAGTTTCGTCTAAAACAACTCACGTCATCGTATTATTCTTTTGTAAAAATAAACATCCACTTAAAAGAATGCCATCAAACACCTCAGGGAATGTCAGTAGAGTATTTATGCTAAGTCATCAGGGAGGACGCTTTTAACTTGATTGCACCACGAGAAGCCGAACGCCAGGACAGGGGCACAATGAAAGCAGGCCATCGAGATATATAAAAAATACAGATGCCATGACGAGCATCAAGCATCCAGTGCTCTTGGTACACACTAACACACACGCATATATTTTCCGCACGTGTGAATGAGAAAAATGAGCTCGGCCCGGTGAAATAAATTTTCGCAACTACTTCCGTTCTTCGGGCTACAGTCATCCTCACGACTTTCGTAACATCCGCTCCGCTCTCGCATTCATATTTCTCACCCACCGTGAAAAAATTATACCTGCACAAAATTGCACCTACATTACCCAAAGAGACATTGCCAGCACTTCTGAGAAAATTAATTGCCATCTATCGCACCTAACTACTTTTTCTTTTTCGTTTAAAACAATCGTGACGTTAGGGTCCTAAAGGTTCACGTATCTACACAGTATTTCAAAGGAGAAAGGGCTTCATAGTAACTATAGAATTTTTTTAATTTTTCGATGATGCTCTAGAAATTATTGAAGAAGAAACTGGTTAATTGTAAACTCTTAGGTAGTTATTTTTCTATCGATATAGTGCTCTTCTCATGGTCGGATTCACAGAAATGGTTTGGTATTGATAGTTGCGAGATCCATTGTTGTGGGCCTCGTTTTCATGAACTCGAGAAAAGGAAACTATCGCTTTTGTAACTTATTTTTTTGAATACCTTGGTAATTTGCTCTGATAATCCATTTATATAAATCATTCCCCGACATTGGTTTGTATTAGTGTTTGATTCATTTGTTGTATTTATTGAATTGTGAGTATGTGAATATGATTTTTTATTCGAGTAAACTATGGTATTAATTAATTTTTTTGGAAAGTGGTTTTTTTCTAAAATATCCCCAATCATTTTCAAATTTTTATCGTGGAAAACCTTGTCACTAAAAATTAATGCTCTAAATTTGAGTGCGATGGCCGCATTTATTTTATTTTTTAGAGGGTGGTGGGAATGGAAATTTAGATATCTATCTGCTTTGTAACTTATCCCCAAAAAGTTACTGCCTCGAATTTTTCATCTACTCTCCCACGGCTGGATAATATTTTTGCATGTTTTATGGATAAAAAATAACCGATGCACATTATGAATAGTCAGCATGAGTAAAAAAATAATCATTCATCACATAATAACTATTTTCCTAAGTATAAGTCTCCAAGCGGTTCAGTACGGATCCATAATATAGGTTACTTATGTAATACACAACTATAAAACCCCCATTCCATAAGACAAAATAAGTTATCAGGTCAACTTATGAAACCAATAAATTTATCAAATGTTTCAACAGCGCATATTGAACAAATACCTTGGCCTATACATTTCATAACTCATTTGGATTCAAAAGTATCGTTTCTGCAACCGGCCATTAGACGACAATTAAGATAAAGAGATTGGAGACTGGACGACATAGAAACGTGAGAGGGTATAATGAATCAGAACTGTTCACATATCCAGGAAGTATTTTGCAGGTGAGGAGACAAACGAAGAAGAGTTAAGAGATGGTGGAGGAGGAAAGGGTGGCTAAATACGGAGAAGGTAGCAATGAAAAGAGGGCGCATTGAGAGGGAACAGAACTTTAAAAGGTAGGCAGGCGCAGAAGAGAAAGGTATGAACGGCATTTGAAATTCAGAAAGTATGAGAAGTTAAATAATACCTAATAGGCCGAAGAATAGATAGCAATAGGGATGCTCAGAGATCACCCAAAATTTGGTAGTTGCCGATGAGAATAATTATTTTTAAGGCGATCTACCAGTGAAGGTAGGAGAAAAGAGCAAACATTTTCTTAACTTTAACTAGCGCATGCCCCTATCTCCTTACACCCTATCATCTATCTTCATCTCAGCACATGTCCTACCTCTTTTTAACCCGGCCACAACGCGTATTCTTTTTATTCCTCTTACCCGCTTCACATAAAATCTACGAACCAATTGGCAGCAGCCAGGAGATGATCGTCCAAATTATATATTTGATGATTTGCGCGAATCGGAACCACTGTGAGAGACGATGAACAAAGAACCTTGAACTCAGAACCGTGTGACAAGTGGCGATGTGGGAGGCAGCGCAACCGCAAAGACGAAGGCCAAGGATCCTTTTAAGCCCTCATCTGATGAGGATGCATTCATTGCCTCCATCCTCTGAAACTTCACCCGTCTCTATCTCGAGCCATTACATTCGGCTCAAAGCGTCACACTGGGGTACTTAAGCGATCGAGCATTGTGAACATAAAACTTGAATATGTGATGCCGATGCATACATGTATAGCCTTGGAGTTTCTCTCTCTCTCTCCCTCTGGTGGTAGGTATAGTAGAAGGGAACATAGTTTCCCAAAGGATAACACGTTTTATTTACTGCATACGTATTGCCCTATTCCTTCATCACTCAATCGCTCCTAGAATGTGCATGTCGCTTTGGACAAAATTCTCTCGCTAGTAATATGTCAGCATGCCAATCATAAGTCGCTTCTTCCATCATATTCGCCCGCAATTTCTAGAATTGCCACTCACAATTCTCACAACCTTGTCATGAAACTATTTCGCTTTTCGCAACCAATCCATTCCGTCAATATATTCGCACCGATAAGTCACGACCCTTGAAAAACTGTAATTTTCTAAAACTCCGATTCACACTTTTTTAACATCCACTCATTCGTATTCCTATTCCTTTTTACCTCAAGAACTTCCGAGGTTCCCCAGTCATAGCCCAAGTTTGTTTATTCTGGTAAACCCAAGTTTTATGCAAATAAAAATAGATATAGTTAATTTTTTAGCGTACGGCGATTTTTGCTTCTTAGGGCAGGTTTTCGTGCAGAAATTAGTCAAGTATTAGCTATCTGAAGAATCGCGCTACATAGAAAAATGGAATGGCGCTAGCAGAAAAAGCTTTCTCTCAGAGGAGGTAACTGATTAAAGGAACCTTGACGAAAATTGCGGAGGGTTTGTGTGAAGATGCGTTTGAGAAATGGATGTAGAGAAGGATAGAGAAATCTCGATGAAAATCAAGGTGAAAAAGAAGAGTTTGGCATGATTGAGAAATAAAGAAGTAGCAGGAGGAGTTCATCCGCAAGTGCATTGAAGTAATTTGAGGCGAGGGAATGCCAAAGGCTATTGTTCATTGTAAAATGCTAGGAAAATGGGCAAGAAGGAGGAATGAAATTATTTTATAGCAAGGGTGAAGAAGGGAAGGAAGTATAACGAGTTGAAAAATATAGTAAGAGGAAAGGTATGCTTGAAGATTGAAAAGCACAAGAGAACGTACATTTCAACGTATTTAACCAACACAGAACTAACAATGAAAGTCTTTTGAATTGAGTAATACCACTTGAATCTTAAAAGTAGCTTCTATTTACTTATAGGCGATAGTTATTTAGAATATAATTAATACCAAGAAGTTCTGTCGTAAAAACTTAAGTGTTAGCGTCATTAATATATCAATTCTGATTCTTATAACTGCTTAAAGTTTTAATTAAAAGTCGAATGACGCCTAGAAAAAAATCTCGTTCAAAAAAGTTTGACTCGGCTTCCGTTTTCAGCAAGCCTCTTCATTACTTGTGAAGTATTTACCTTAAAAATCACTTGACGATGAACAATAAAACTTATGAATGATATTTATTGAATAATGATTTATTTAATAATAATTCATGAATGGTAAGTGTAGACTAGGCCCGGGGGTGATTCAAGAAAAAAAACCACATCACTCAAGTTCAAAGAATCAGTTGAAACATAGCGATGCCTGCGCTTCATGATATGCTCAGCACGTACTCGTATTTGAGCTATATACCTAAATACGCGGTGCATACCATAAACGGTTCTGTCGGTCAAAGGCAGAGAGAAATGCTTGAAGCCCCACGAAGGCCTTAACTAAAAAAAAAGTAGCCACGACGATGCTCTAGACAGTGCAACCGAAAATAGAACGGGCACTTGTTGTTCCGATTCACTAATAAGATAAACGAAAGATCCCGGCACCCTCATCTCCGACGCAAAACTCCTTCTCAGTAATAAGTCAGAATTGGGACGGGGGACACACCAGAAATGTGCATTTTAAAGAGGTTTCATAGCGCTGTGTGAATGATTCAAATACGGAATCCACTTCTGCGTTTGTATTGTTTAATCAATACTGCTTTCACTAATGATACGCATTGGTTATCATAACACTAAATTAAGTATAAAATACTCCGATTATTCGACAAATTTGTTTTTAAATAAACACTTTCCAGCCAGAGGAGCCTTCATCCTCATATGGCTTCTGAGTGAAGCTTCATTCAGTATGTTTACAATTTAAATAAATACTTAGTGCTCTTCTGCATCCTTAGAAATTTTAGAACAACTTTTTATTTCAATTGAGAATACTTAATGTAAAAGCTTCTACGAAGTGAAGACTAGAGATTGCTTGCAACTATAAGTACCAAGAATATTAAAACAAGGAAAATCATATCACATAACAATGGAACCACCTTAAATTATTAGAGGAGAAAAGATGTGAAATGGGGTAGGGCAGTTTACCTCCACACCAGCATCGCCCCTCAAGAATTCATCAGAGAATATCCGACAATCAATCGCAAACAGCGAAGACGCGAGGAGAAGATCCACCATCGCCGCCCCCAGCCCCTATTTTTTTATCCCGAAACGGCTGAGATCGGTGGGGAATGGGGTATCAACCCTCTTTCTCCCGGAGACATTTTTCCCCTTCCCTTTTCAAATCCCCCACTATTCCCGTTCTCCTCTATCCCTAGACCTTCCCCCCACTATAGCTGCCACGTCTTCGTCTCCCAAACCACTCCTAATTCAAGGAAACTTTTTTGAAAAACTGCTCACATTTCTCAAATTCCAAGGGTGACGGAGGAGGAGGAGGAATAAAAAAAAAGGTCAGCAGCGCCACCTTCCGTAAAAAAAACACTAACGCTTCCGCGCGATGATTTTTCTTCCGTCCTGCTCCAAGTTCTCCAACGTCGCGTGCATTCCCATCCCGGTCTCGCCTTTAACCCCCCCCCCCCCTCTTCTTTCGCACACCCTTAGCATTCAAACTTCCCCTTTCGATAGATATGTTCGATGTTTCGATATACCGACCGCGATAATCATGAAATGACGCCGAGGAAAACTGATCAAATACGATTTATCGATTTCCAACATTTTGCTACATCGTTCGACGCTGGACATGAATACGATATTCGATGTGGGGGTAATTTTCGATATCGTGTTATTCTTAATCGTAACGCGCTATATTCGATATAATACGATATACGGTACACATGCGACATGGGCATGCATGCATTATGAATCATGCAACCGGGGGACCTCGCTTTTAGAGCCTACAGGCACCAACACTGCCATAGCAAATATTGCTAAGTAACGCGGAATGATGCGTTATCGCGATGAATAAATGAGAGTTCTTAATTATGATATGATTTGCGGTTTTCATAAGATAGGCGATATAATATGATATTGAGACATAAAATGAAACGAGGTCCAATTGCAGTATACCCTCAGCAAGATTCTTTCTACCAACTTCCCTCATTCTTAAAATATACCACTTACGTTGAAATGTCACCTCAAAGTATGGAGCAAGTGGAAACCACGGTCAGCTAAATGTATAATAACATTAAATGCTAATTAAAACGATAAATCGATTTCCAATATTATACAATATTGTTCGAAACGCAACATAAACACTACACCAGATGGAGAGGTGGTTGGTAATATCGTATCACGCTTAATATTAACGCTATAATCGATGTAATACGATAGAAATATAATATAGGCATAGATTATAATTATGTCGATGTAACCGTGCAAAATACATTCATTCAATCATTCATACCCTAGAAAAGTCTACCGGTTAGACGTTGGTAATGACGAAAGTCAGAGAACATCCAGCAGACCCTTACACGTGCCGTGCACTATCTACCTCTAGTATTCTTAATCTCAGCCTAAGTCCTAACTTTCTTCATCCCGTCCATAAAACCGATTCTCTTTCTTCCCCTTCCCCGCTTACCCAACATCCTACCCTCTATCACGGCCTTCAGCAAACTATCGCTCCTCATTACCGATTCCAGCCACCTACCCTGTCTTCCCCTAATCTCATCTATAAGTTTCCTCTCCTCGCCCACCATGTCAAACACTCCCTCATTTGTCTTCCTTTCCGTCCAACTTCTCCATCCTCCACACCCACATCTCGAAAGCCTATTTTCGTCTTCCTTTCTCAAGCTCCACGTTTCTGCCCCATACAACGCCACACTCCATATCAAGCTCTTCACTAGCCTCTTTTTTACATCCTTACTTATAGTTCCCGTCATCAGCTCCCTTCTATTATTGAACGCTTCCTTCGCTAGCGCTATTCTCCTCCTAATGTCTTTGCTACTATGTCCTGGTTCTTCTAGCGTACTACCCAAGTAATTAAATTGTTCGACTTGCTCCAGTTTGTGACTTCCTGCTCTTATCATCAGCCTCGCTTTCTTTGTCCTAGAGAATTTCATTACTTTTATTTTCTTATGATTTATCTTCATCCCGTATTTATTGCAGTGCTTTTCCAATGTATCTACTAAAGTTTGCAATCCATTCGATGACCGACTGACCAACGCCTGGTATACAGTATTTAAAATTATAACCATTCATTAAGCTTCGAGTTATAATCGTGGAAACACATTCCGTGGAAATCTCATTGTAGATTATACGAGCAAAGACAGAATAAATACGAATTAACAATATTGGACGATTCACTTAGTCCTTAGTATCGTGTCGGCAATTTATTCCCCGTATCTCCAAAACTTAAAGGGAGGAGCTTAGGAGGATGCAGATCAGGTGGTTGGAACAGCTAATGAGGTGCGAAGGGACGGATGTTTACGGCCACGTGATAAGAGGCGATGATGCTGAGTACGCGGGGAGGGAGAAGAAAGAGGATATGCTTTGTGGACGGAATGAAGAGAGTCAGGACATATGCTGAGATTAAGAAATAAATCATGAGAGGAGACAAGACAGTGCAGCAAATGATTTTTTATACATTCCTTCTCCTATTTAAACCTTAACCCATTGATCACATCTTATAATATAATTATTGATGAATTTATATAGAGATGAGACGGGAGGGCGGGTGAGGAGAGGAGGGGTCTAGAGGAGATTGGGAGGAGGCAGAGTAGGTGTTCGTTTGGACAAGTGAACGGCGTATTATGGACGCACCAGGCTGTGGTGGAGGGGAGCATGTTGGGTTTGCACTGGCAAGTTTTTTCCGCAAGTTTCTTCTGCAAGAGTTTGCGGGTGAGTTTATTCTGACGAAAAAGTATTCACATGTTAGTGCAGAGCCACCAGATTGGTTGCCACTTACACTTACGCTTCTTCGAGCGACTTGCCAAAACTTGTAACATTTCTGCAAGCGGATTTGAAGAGCCGTTTAAACCTGCACTATACGCCGAAATCCTCTCGCTGCAAGTAATTTGCGCAATAAACTTGCCAGTGACAACCCACCTTGAAAGTATGGGGAATAAAGAGAAGAGGTTTTATGGACAGGATGAAGGTAGAAAGGACGAGTGCTGAGATGAAGAAATAAATCGAGTGACAAGATAGGCGCCTGTGCCTCTAAAACTATCAACGATTTTTCTCTCTTTCGTTTAAACCTACCTTGCTCGTGGCAGTGGTTCGGAGAAGGTTGAAGAGATGGATGGAGGAGGTATTGAGAGGAGAGGGCATGTTGAAGAGAGTGATAGAGGGGAGAACACTGGGGAAACGTGGAAGAGGAAGGAAGAGGATAGGAATTCTGGACGAAATAAGAGGAGATAGACGATATGAGGGATTTAAGAGGAATCTAATGGCCGGACATCCTTAGGAGGGAAAGCGAGACAATGTCTATGAGGTTGGGATGTAGAATGGGGACTGTCCAAGAACCTACCAATCAGTTGGTAGAATACTTGAATGAAAAAAACCGGCAGATTACCCTGATAGCAATTAAAATTACCATAACTCACGGCCCTGATATCAACTCTTCCTAAAAACCTCGTCCCTCGTCCTCATTTCCCTTCTTCGTCCAAAAAACTACGCGGTGAGTTTGCCACATCATCCTTTGCCCTTTCCTAAATCCGCCGACCACAGCACGCCGCACAAAAAAAGGAAAACCGCGCGACCACTCTGGACAGGGTGGAATTTTCCAATAATCCATCTCAACGAAGCCGACCCCGGTTGTTCCGGTGAATGAAGCGCTTGGTCTGCCAAACGGAAGGCCTCGGGTTCGAATCCTCCCCATTGACATTGCCTTGGAATGCAAGCGGTGGCGCGAATGCATGGATTTTTGCGAGCTGAGTCTGGAGTGGAACGCTGTTGACTCGAGTCAATGGACGAGCTTGTAAAACCCATTTTCATCCGTTTCAATTAATATAATTAGCATTTTCCAGCGCTGAAAGTCATTTGTGGCGGATAATTCACTCGCGTAGGCCGATCTCCACTCATAGTTCGTCGTAAAAACAAACGAAAGCACAACTGCTCACTAAGTCTCAATTTCATTACAGGTAGTGGATGCTATCTCGCGCGTGACATGGCAATCTAATTGGACGCTGCGAGAGTATAGTTTTCGGATTCAATTCCGTGTGATGATTCTGTAGCCATTCGCAAAGCCTAGGCTCAATGAATCTGAGGGCTCGTTTTCGACCGTAAAACACGGGGCTGAATAGGGAAAAGGACCGGCCCACATGTCGGTACCAATTGAGTTGAAGGGATAACCTGAATACATCCCACCAAAGTTACAATCACACTAATATGTAAATTCTCCTGTTACGTGCTGTATATCTCTCTGAAACATTAACCCAATTCCACATTACCTCGGATTTAATAATAAGCCGTCATCAGTTTGACATTCACGTAGGATAATAATAAAGCCATCTGCGATAGAGAGCATCATGAACTACTAGGAATCTACTAGGAATATCAATTTCTGTGCCAGAAAAATAGAAACCTTTCCTTCTATTTCCAACGGTCAAACACACTCCATGGTTTATCATTGGGTACCAGCTGATTAGTAGACATTTTAAGTCTCTATCTAGTTTAAGTAGACATTTTAAGTCTCTATCTAGTTTAAGTAGACATTTTAAGTCTCTATCGAGTACAAGTGACAAAGTGACTGATGACAAAACGTCTCCAAGCAAGGTTGCCGCTGTACATCGAGGGACACTAGTAAATAGCTCTTACAGTACCAGGTCGAAATTGAAGTGACTAGACTTTGATAGTCGTGGTTTTGTACATTTCTTGTACTTAAATATTCAATCTGTCAGAAATAAGATTACTGAACTTGAAGTTTTTATACAAGAAAAAATGTGTGATGTTCTTCTGTTGACGGAGCACTGGCTTCTCAATGACGAAATTCAGTGTTATGCCATAAATGGCATGAAATTAGTGTCATCATTTTGTAGATCCCACAGTAAAGGTGGAGGTGTTGCCATTTATGTGAAATCCTCGATGTCAGTATCACCTATTACAATTAACAATAATATTGAAAAGGTATGTGAATGTGCTGCTGCAATACTTCGGCATGAAAACTTTCGTCTGGGTATTTTAGTCATCTACAGATCTCCGAGTGCTTGTATTAATACTTTTATGACCGAACTTAGTGATACCATTCAAAACGTGTTCAATGGTAAAACTGACAGAATAATACTATTTGGTGATTTTAATACTGACTTATTTGGTAATTCTGCACGATGTGATGATTTAATTGCTCTTTTCCATTCTTTTGGTTTAGGCATCATTAATTGTAATCCAACAAGAGTAACTTCTCAGTCTTCTACCCTCATTGATCTTGTAGTGACTGACATTTCAACCAGCAATATCTCTTGTGAGACTATTTCTCACCTGCTTTCTGATCATTGTGCACTCAACATTGGGCTGAAACTGGTTGAACCAAATCCCAATGCAACGAACTATGTCTCTAAAAGGCTTTATAATTCTATGAACATTGAGGAATTCTTAGTATGTCTGGCAGCAGAAACTTGGGTCATCAATGAAAATTCTAGTGATGTTGACACTTGTTTTTCCTCCTTTTTAAATAAGTTTATTGTGATATTTAACCATGCATTCCCATTGAAACATATTACTTCTAGGCATAACAATAGGAATATCAAATTTTCTCTGGACCTAGTGAATATGGGTGCTGATGTGAGACGCCTTCATAATGAGTGGAAATATCGTGACCCCTCACTTCATGATGCTTATGTCAAACTCCTTAAAGAATACAAATTTAAAATTAATGAATTTAAAAAAAATTACTTTAGTCAACGTATCCTTAGATCTAATAACCACAGCAAAGCTGCATGGCATGCAATCAAGCAACAAACAAGTAACGTCGTGAAAAAAAGTATTCCTTCACTCATCAATTTCAAAAATATTACAGTATCGGAGCCGCTGGAAATTGCCAATCGCTTCAATGAACAGTTTTGCCAATCAGTGAACTCCACTGCATCTCCAACTTTCACTTCGATAAGTTATCCTAGCTCTATATTTCTTGCTCCCTCAGATCCTATTGAAGTTGAGAATGTCATTCGTACGTTTGACAATAAGTGGTCTGTGGGTTTGGATGGAATACCTATGCCAATTGTCAAACTCGCTGCAAAAATTATATCTCAGTCTCTCAGTGATATCTTCAATCTTTCCCTCTTGAATGGACACTTTCCTACAGCTCTCAAAATATCTTTAATATTGCCAATCCACAAAAAAGGGTCTCATAGTGATTCTGAAAATTACAGACCCATTGCCATTCTTTCTGTGTTTTCCAAGGTCTTTGAAAAGCTATTTTATAGCCGTATTTTTAACTACTTAAACAGGTTTAACCTCATACACCCTTCCCAACATGGATTCATAAAAGGAAAGTCAACCATAACTGCTGCCTTTCATCTTGTAAATAAGATAATTTGGGGACTTTCTAATAAAAAAGAGACCATTGGAATTTTTTTTGACTTGTCAAAAGCATTTGATACCATAGACCACAACATACTTCATTCTAAACTCATTAAAATTGGGATCAATGGCAATGCCTTATCTTGGATCAAGTCTTATCTTTCAAATCGCAAACAAATGGTGCAAGTAGACCTCAAGCACAAATCAAATGTTTGTACTTTTAGATCCGATGTAGTTTTAACCAATTGTGGCGTACCACAAGGCTCCATATTAGGACCCCTATTATTCATTATTTTCATTAATGATCTCCATGATAACCTACTTAACAGTGAAGTTATCTTATATGCGGATGATACATCCACACTGAACATAGGTGACAATTTTCTAGATGCTAGCAGTGCTGCCAGTCATACCTTAACGACTATGTCCAAATGGTGTACGTCAAATAACCTGCTTCTAAATGAAAACAAGACATGTTTTCTTCATTTCCATAATAAAATAAATCCTCCAACTCTAAGCCCTCTACTCAGAACAGACTCTAATACATCAATACTACACTGTGACACTACCAAATTTCTTGGATTATATCTTAACGTGAATCTTGATTGGCAACCACATATCACTGGAATAATCAAAAAAATTACTACTGGGATCTACATGATTAGGAAACTTGCTCCAACTACCTCCACACAGACTCTGAGTCTTATCTACTATGCCAAAATTCATTCCTATTTAGCCTACGGAATTGTCTTCTGGGGAAATGCTAGTGCAGCTACCAAGGCATTTTCTATGCAAAAGAGGGCTGTGAAATCAATGTTACGGGTTTCAATAAGGACACCAGGAAGACCACTATTCAGGAAACTCATGATACTCACTCTGCCATGTATTTATATCCTGAACTGTTCCATGTTTGTCAGAAGCAATCGACACCTTTTTATGCCCAATTCTGCTATACATGGGCATGTGACACGTGGTAGAGAAAACGTTCATTTGGCTAATCAGCCACTAAACATAAGCAGGAAAGGTCCTCATCATTCAGCCTCAATGATTTACAATAAGATTCCTACTTCAATTAAATGTTTAGCAAGCCAAAACGTCTTTAAATATAAATTAAAAGAACTGCTTATTTATAAATGCTACTAGAGTGTAGATGAATTTTTGAGTGATCAATTTTTGTAGAGTGTACATTACTGCTTGTTTCTTCTTTTGTATGTATTTTTATATGTAATTTTTTTTGTATGTAATTTTTTGTATGACTAAGTCCTATGTTGTACTTGTATAACCGACAGGACATTAAAGATTATTATTATTATTTTCGACTTGTCACACTTTCTCAGCTAGTATTACACCAACTGGAAATTTTTCACCTATCCTAAAGGTGGATTAGGATTAGGCACGGAAGTTCAGGAAGAGAATTCACCCTATCCTACTGTGTCCGAATTTTCTTGGCTTAGGAATCTCCTCACGATTTGGCAAGTTTGGAGTAGCACAGCTTTTTGCCCGAGGTTAGTTATTATTTTTTTTATTCCCAGCTTCTCAGTTTGTTTTTTAAACATATGGGACATCACTCCCTCAGCAGAGATTACTATCGGGTGAATAGTGACATCATTTAATTTCCAGATATTTTTTATTTCGTCGGCTAAATTTCTGTATTTTGAGATTTTCTCTCTCTCGGTTGACCTTACGTTGTGACTTAGTGGTACTGCTATATCGATTATATTAGCCTTTTTTTCTAATTTATTGATTAATAAGATATCCGGTCTATTGTAATCTATGGTTTTGTCGGTGAGAATTGGTCTGTCCCAGTACAAAACATGGGTTTTTGTTTCAATTACAGCAGGTGGCTGATACTTGTAATATGGTGGAATATTTTTCTTTAAGAGCCCGTAAGTTAGTCCCAGGTGTTGGTGGATTATTTTTGCCAGTTGGTTATGTCTATTCAGGTAGACATTCCCTGCAAGAGCTGAGCATCCTGCCATTATGTGCTCAATTGACTCACCAATGCATCCACATTTTCTACATCTATCGGGTATTTCTAGTTTAAGTATATGTTTTTCATAGTTATGGGTGCGTATAACTCTGTCTTGAATAGCCATAATAAAACCTTCGGTCTCGGGGTAAAGATAGCCATCCTGGAGCCATTTTAAAGATGAAGTTTTGTCTACCCAATCCTCCTGGATAACTGTTGGAAATTTTCCGTGCAGTGCTTTGGATCTCCATTCTTGTTTCTGTTGGGCAATGTCTGGCAAGTCCTTCTGATAATCCTCATCTCTCAGGTTCAGAGGTGTGTACCCCATGTCAGCTTCAACGATCTGTTTCATTATAACATCATTTGATGCTTTTAAAGTCAATTTAATGGACTCTTCCTGAGATCTGCACAGTCGCAATATATTTATTAGGCCTCGGCCTCCTTCCTTTCTCGGAATATACAGCCTAATGACAGAGGCCTTACTGTGTAAACATCGGAACTTGTTTAGTAGTCGCCTAGTTAGTCTGTCCAGTTCATTTAGATCCGTGTCTGACCATTTTAAAATTCCGAAGGAGTAGGTCAGGGCCGGCACTGCCCAGGTATTTATGGCCGTTATTAGGTTCCTCCCGGATAGTTTTGTATTCAGGATCTTCGTCACTCGTCTTTTATATGCGTCTGTTAGCGATTTCTTTAATGAAGTGTGGTCCAACCGATGGTTTTGATGAAAGCCTAGGTACTTGTATGTACCGTCCACAGGAAGTGTCTCTATGTCCTCTATACGTTCCTCGGATATTTGGGGTTCTCCCTTACGTAAGTGCATTACAGCACATTTATCCAGCCCAAATTTCATACCTATGTCCTCACTGAACATTTTATTGGTTTTGGTGAGTTCTTGGAGTTTTTCCTTGGACTCTGCATAGAGTTTCAGATCGTCCATGAACATTAAATGATTGATTCTTGTATCATTTCTACGATTTAATTTATACCCAATTTTATATTTTTTAAGCAGCGTTGACAGTGGGTTTATTGCTAAACAAAACCATAGTGGTGATAGTGAATCGCCCTGAAATATTCCTATACGGATATTAATAGAAGAAACCTTCTGGTTTTTGAGGTGAAGATTTGTTCTCCAGGTTTTCATCATTTCAGTTAAAAGTTCCCGTATTTTAGGGTCTATTTTATATATTTCCAGAGTTTTTATTATTATTATTATTATAGAGCTAGCGAAGGAAGCGTTCAATAATAGAAGGGAGCTGATGACGGGGACCTTAAGTAAGGATGCAAAAAAGAGGCTGGTGAAGAGCTTGATATGGAGTGTGGCGTTGTATGGGGCAGAAATGTGGACCTTGAGAAAGGAAGACGAAAATAGGCTGAAGACTTTTGAGATGTGGGTGTGGAGGAGGATGGAGAAGGTGCGTTGGACGGAAAGGAAGACAAATGAGGAACTGCTTGACATGGTGGGCGAGGAGAGAAAACTTATATATGAGATTAGGGGAAGACAGGGTAGGTGGCTGGAAGGGGTAATGAGGGGCGATGGTTTGCTGAAGGCCGTGATAGAGGGAAGGATGTTGGGTAAGCGGGGAAGGGGAAGGAAGAGAATCGGTTTTATGGACGGGATGAAGAAAGGTAGGACTTATGCTGAGATGAAGAATGAAATACTAGAGGTAGAAAGGGCACGGCACGTGTAAGAGTTCGTTGTATATTCTCTGACTTTCATCACAACCTACCTCTAACCGGTAGACTACTGCAATGAATGAATGAATCCTAACTACCGTATTTCAGGATCATCTTTTCACTTTCCTACACATTACTACCCCCCTTCTATTTAAGTTCCTTAAACCCTCTGACCCTTCTCATGTCATCCAAAATTTTCCTTCTTCATTTTCACGCGTCCCCAGTGTTCTCCCGTTCACCCTCTTCAGCATGTCCTCACTTCTCCACACGTCCTCCATCCTTTCTGCCTCTCTGCATCTCCACCATCAACATCTTTTCCACTCCCACCACATTCAGCACTTAATCGGTTGGTCTTTCTTGCCTCCTGTCTCTTCCCCCTCCACTTTTATCCAAACCCTCATCTCAAATGCCTCCGGACATCCTCTTTCCGCAATGACCCATTTTCCGATCAATTCAGAGCTACGCTCCACGCACTAGAGTTTTCATCAAACTTTTCTATTGCACATCAAATTCGACGACAAAAACATTTTTTTTTACTTTTGATAATCCGACGTTCACGACGCCTAAAATTCCTTGTCTTTATTTACCATTCCGCGCTTCCGGAATTTCCTTCAGCATTATGTATCCAGCATGTGTAAGTTTTTAAATTTTGCAAACAGCAGCCCAAGCAAATATTTTGACAAATTTACTCTCCGTCGTAGTAGATATGGGAAGCCTGAAAAATACCTGAAATGTTTTTTTTTCGTCATCAAGAGCAGCTTATGCATGAAAACTACGAAAATATGAGCAAGAACTACTTATGTTTTCCACAAGGATGAGCAAGAACTGCTTCCAACAGTAACATCTTAATTACGGCAACTCATGTAAAAGTTTCGATGGCGCGTAAAATCCGATTATGCTCATCAGTTCTGAGTTTTCCAAAAAAATAAAACTATTTAGCCCGCAACGTTTTTTGAAAAGCCTGCTTTTACGCCGGTATTAAATTTCACAGAAGAAGAACCTCTACTGTCGCAAAAATATACTGAGCGAGCCTTATTTTGCCTTTTCAACCCAGTCACTATGGCTTCTGATCTTTCATAGTACCTCTGGACTAGGTGAGGGCGAGCGTTTGAAATCAGGCAATAGACCAATTCGAACAATTTCTGAGCATAACTCAAAAGGACAAATAAGAATTTCCCCAAATGGTGTTTGCCCGACTGATATAAAAAAAGCTTCCAACGCACAATGTATAGCATAGTTATAACTAAACATTATTAGATGACAAAACCTTGTACTATTTCTGAAGACCTTCCTCTAGTTCATACAGGCGAGTTTCCTTCTTCCATACATTTCCTTTTCCCTGATTTTTGACGCTGTTTGATCAAGCGAAGAGAAGGAAGTTCCGAGGGCGGAAAATTGAAAGGGATACTACACTTCGCTACAAGAGTAGACCGCATCTCAGGTACACCGAAAGCATTTAGCACCAAGCACAGAAAAATATATTTCGCGAACTGAACATAATACAAAGGAACGTTTAAGAACGAACGACTTAAGTTTCAACGAAACTGCTTAGTAAAAAATATTCAGATCTAAGGAGTTTGGGGCTAACATAAAGGATATTTTGTAGCCTCAACTCCAAATGTGCATCGGACAAAAGCATATGAATAAAGGAGGTGGTTGATAGCGTCATTGGGGAGATGACCGACAATTGCAGTAGCCTTTGAGAAGAGGTGGGTAAAGCCCGAATCACACGATCCTTAATCCAGCACAAGTCAGAGGATACTGGCAATTTGGATAGCTCTCCAATATCGTGTGACACTGAACCAGCGTTCTGGCTAGCAAGCGTGATAGCTTTCATACTCGCTGAGCTACTTGATTTCATAATTGAACTCAGTACTATTTTGCCACATGCACCCATTAAGATCCAGTAATTGTCGACCAATCACGTTAGATTTTCCAGTCGAAGCGCAACCTTCACCTTTTGAAATTACCGCCACCTATACACCCTTGCGTCAATTACTGAAATCAAGAACATACATCTGTATTGGAGGCCTAGTGCCAGGGATTAGTTAATTTAAACTTTTAGAAGGAATGCGATACGATATGAATTACAACATCGCGGCCTCCCCAGTGTAAGTTCAACGAACGTGTGTAACCACCTGGGACGGCTCCAATCAAACTGGATTATAGATCACTACCTGATGGTACCCGTTAAAATTCAACGGGTGTGAAAAATTTCCAACATATGCGAGTACCAGGCCGCATGTCTTGGCGCTTGCTGTCTTGTGCTGGATCGAGTGAAACCGGATGTGTACGTCCATGCCCTAATGGAGGCTCACAGGCTATAATGGAGAGGTAGATTCCCCTTCACCTTAATTTCTGTTCCCTGTGTTTCCATAGCTAGAAGAAAGAGGACATAGTAGCAAATACATCAGGAGGAGAATAGCGCTAGCGAAGGAAGCGTTCAATAATAGAAGGGAGCTGATGACGGGGACCTTAAGCAAGGATGTAAAAAAGAGGCTAGGGGAGAGCTTGATATGGAGTGTGGCGTTGTATGGGGCAGAAACGTGGAGCTTGAGAAAGGAAGACGAAAATAGGCTGAAGGCTTTTGAGATGTGGGTGTGGAGGAGGATGGAGAAGGTGCGTTGGACGGAAAGGAAGACAAATGAGGAAAAGCTTGATATGGTGGGCGAGGAGAGGAAACTTATAGATGAGATGAGGGGAAGACAGGGTAGGTGGCTGGAAGTGGTAATGAGGGACGATGGTTTGCTGAAGGCCGTGATAGAGGGTAGGATGTTGGACAAGCGGGGAAGGGGAAGGAAGAGAATCGGTTTTATGGACGGGATGAAGAAAGGTAGGACTTATGCTGAGATGAAGAAAGAAATACTGGAGGTAGAAAAGGCACGGCACGTGTAAGAGTTCGTTGGATATTCTCTGACTTTCATCACAACCTACCTCTAACCGGTAGATTACTGTAATGAATGAATGTATGTGTTTCCATCGCCACCCTCAAGAGAGCTCAGTAATAGGACACCTTTGAATAAATCAGGCATGGGTATTTTTTTTCCCGCCGCTCCAACCATTCGTCACGCCCCTTCCATCCCCTCAAAGCCGAGAACCATTTTTTTCCATTCACCTTATCTTACCTCTCATTTATTCTTTCCTCCACCTCGCCCCCATTGTCCCGAACATTCGCGATCTCCACAACCCCTCCACGAAACCCAAAGCCCTCAGTCTCTCTCAAAACCGTCTCTCACAAACTTTCACGTCATTCCACGAATATTACTACGGTCGACTCCGTCCATTCTTATCTCTCCTAGGTCCCGTGAAACCCAGTTTTCCTCCTTACCGCAACTATACCGATCTGATCTGAGAGCAATTTGCAACGAAGGCTTCCGATGATTTGACGAACGCCAAAACCTACTCCATTTACTAGAAAATCACGAACTCCCAAAATCTCCTGTTGTGATTTCAGTAGATTGATTGGTTTCCGTGTGACCAAAGAAATATCCCGGAAAAGTCACAAACATCATTTTCTCACTGATTCACCCTTCCCGTTAAATAACGCATTGTAATCCATAGGATTAGAGGAGAAAATTAACAATTTGAACGTCAGCATATGATGAAATAAACTAAGTATGGAAGGAAAAACAACGGACGCTCCATTCAGCATACAAGAAATTGCCGTGCATGCTACCCATAATCATTAATATTTGAGAAATATCTAGAACGACAGCAGGAAACAAACAAAGCTAAAAGATTTTGGCAAAATGCTCTTCAACCCTATAACCAATAAGTACAGTCCTTGTTATATTTTTCAGCAGTATTCAAACGATTAAGGCACGTATTGACGACATAAAAGTACTTCTAAGAGATAATATACAACCCCTAGCACCCACTTATTACAGATATTTGCTTCTGCAGTTCGGCATATTTCCTAATTTTCTTCACTCTACAAAAAAAAATACAGATTAATTCTCCCCCCCCCTTCAATTGCAAGCGAAGCATTGTACCTTTCTTTCCACCCTTTCATCATTCTATAACCCAATATGTTTACAACTCCATCCAATTATTTAGCCATCTATTGACCACCCCAAACAGTTTATTTTCCTCACTCGCCAAGCTCAGTGTTTTACACTTCATGGCATATCACTACCACCAAATATTACGTTCATTTTCATAAAATAATTACTGATCTCGAACATTTAGAGAAACCTAATATCCACCCTACTAGTTGGTCCTATCATTCTCAGCTAATTTTTATTTTTCAAAACAAATAAAAAAATTTCAAAAAATTAAAATAGCTGTCATGACAACTCAAAATTGTTCATCATCGTTAAAACTGAATTGGGTACGCAATTATTAAATCTCTAAGCTCGTAGCTGTAGAGTTAATACCAGTGGTTGTGTTAAAAAACGAATAAGCCATAGGCTCACCATACAAAAAGAAAACCACCAGTGCTTCATTTAGTCATCGAGATATTAGATCACGGAAAATGTCACCCATAACGAACCATAAGCAACATCCTCCAATTTAAAATCCAAAGAAAAATACTTCGTATAATATTCAGCACATTGCCGAGTACCTAGACCGGTTTCGACGTTTCGATCCACGCCCGCGTCATCATCAGGAGGTTTACCACTCTTGTAAACCTCTCGATAATGACCCGAGCACAGCGACGAAAACGGTCGAGGTATTAAATTCAGTGTGGAATGTACAATTGTATTATTCTTCGGATATTATAATGTCTCAATTCCATAAAGTGAATTCACCAACCACCACCAAAACAATCTACAACATAGCGAAACCGCACGAGCTCCTCGATCACGAAACCACACCAATACGAATGGGAAAGGGATAGGGAAACTCGAGGGCGACTGACATGAATAGGGTGTTCGTAGGGGAAGGTGAGTGAAGGACACAGGGGGGGGGGGCGGGGTGAGAAGAGGGGCTTTTGAAGAATGATGCAACGACGGACTCGCTGCCATGCTGATGCGATTGCGCGCGCAGGGTGGACAAGGATTTCCCAGACACACACAAACACAATATCGTTCTCCTGCTATCTAGCTCCATAAAACCTCAAACCCTACACACTAAGACCCTCTCGTGGTACTGGCACCACACAAGGAGAAGGGAAGAAGAATGGAGTGAGAAATTGATTTCCCCCCCACCACCTCCGTCCACCCCAACCAACCTCCACAATCCATCCCCCCGCTTCGCCTTCCAACACGAAATGCTTCAAAAGAATCCCCTGCCTCACGCACAGGTCTTCTCAGGCCGTTTTGAAAGAGGCATCTCCCTAAACATTATTAGTTCGCGCATTCCAGAGCGAAATTCACGCACCTATTGAGTGAACGAATGCAAACAGCTTTCCGCAGTGCACGTGAACAAGCGATACTTCGAGCAGTTAATGGCCTGGATCCTCCTCCAGAACCAAATGGCCCGATTGAATTCCCAAACTCTTCCCAGTCTAACGCATTAGCAAATCCGTGGGACGGTAGCAAAGAAATCAATTTTTAACAGAATAAGCTATTCGTGCTACAACTGTTTTACCTACGAAAATAGATTGATTCATTTTTCTTAAACGTGTAATGGATATCGATAAAGCAACCATCGTTACTGAAAAGCGAAGTTGTAATGTTTAAGCAGCAGTAAAAGTAATTCATACTGCCCTGGCGAAGAGAATGCGGAAGAAACCTAAATGACAATCACTATTGCGAGGATAAACGCACCGATTCAGAGCGGGGTCTATTTTCTAAGTAGTCATGCATTCGTGCAGCAGCCATTCAAGCAATTCTGTACTTAACAGATACCACATTGGCAGTAAACATCCATGCAAAAGACTGCACCGGAAAATGCCTGGGGTAAAACAGCCTTTACATCCCCTCTCACTTCTCTACCGCCTTCCAACAACTCGGCCGATAGGCACTTCACCGCCCGCCATGATTATGTTTGCTCAAGGTGCGCTTTTGAAGAGGTTTACAGAGCAAGAGGGGAGGTGAACAGTGCCTGGCTCATACTGCTTGCTCCCTCGAATATTACAGTCTTGCGGTATGCGGTACACGTAGACCACTTATCCACGAAGAGCTCTATCAAACACGAGGAAATGAAAGAATAAGATCCAGGAAAGACATTTAAGAGGGAAACAAAAAGGAGCAATGAAATGAATATGTTACGGAGGATCGAAATGATAGGGGAAATGACTAAGAGTTTATGAACAACAAGAAAAACAGAAAAAATATACAAGCGTAAAAGATAAGCTAAGAAAGATAGAAGGTATATTTATAGAACCAGAAAATATTGCTACACATGAAATGGAGAAAGGTGGTAAAAACTAAAAACTAGTATTGAAGGACAGCAGCAACAAGGACAGCAATGATTGAAGCACAAACTAAGGGAGTCGACGGAAAAAATTACGCATTATGTCACATAGGGTAAAGGTTTTCAAGGTACTGAAAGACTGCTTTCTTCGGGTGCACCGCGGGCGTTTCTCTTTTTAGCAACTTGACATCGCCTACTGACGAATAGGTATACTTTTAACGGAGAAGACAGCATGCATACCGCGAATTCTCCTTAATATAATAGATGGAGGCTCTTTTCAATGTTTGTATCTCGAAAATCTCCACTGCGGAGTGGATGCAGCTACAATCAATTCCACACGCTTGCCGCGCCACCTTACTCCCCGTTGCAGGCTGGTTGGACTAGACTCGACCGCGCGATCGAAAAACTTATGTGAAATTCGGCGTCGCAAATGGTCGCAGCATAACTCATCGGATTCGCACTGTGGAAGCTTTGTAGAGTTTCCCCACACAAGTTACTTTGCGACGCTCGGCGATGCAAATAACTATTTCTCTACATGAATTTTAAAAAATGACCAAAAATGAGGGTCCGACATTTTCTTTAATATATTTGGTAAATAATGACAAAAAAGTAAGTAGAATACATTAAAACAAAGACGAAAAGCATTGTTATTCCAATTCTCTAACCATAATGGCTTAGCAAGGGTTTGATTCTGAATATTTCGTGAGAAAATTGAGTGTAGACCATTTTTGCAAGATTTGTGAAAGTTTGACCTCATCCAAATTGTTAATTGTAGAGTACTAAGGAAAATGCTCTGCGACATCCCATGCACATGTCTTTTGAAAATATTTATGCGAAGTTTCAGCTTCCTGGCTTGAAAAAATCACTTTTTTACTTTTGGCCAGCTTTTTTCGATTTCAGTCCACTGTGGCGGCGTCTATTCATATCTTCGATCCATGGTTCGCCCACAGGAGGATGCCACACACCCAAGGGAGAATCTTCGGCCTCCCTCGCTTCTCCCTCGAGCAAGCCAAGGAAGACTGCTGAGGGTTCTTTCTTGTCCCAACGGGAGGGAGAGGCAAGTGAAAAAAATGGGGGGCATTTTTCCGGTTCCGCCCAAGGAAGGAGAAGTAAGAGGGGGACGAAATGCGGGAGAAGAATTATTCATTCACCTTACACGTGTGTCACAGGAAGGGGGATGGTAGGAGGGGGGAAGGAAGGAATGGGGAAGGTAACATGAAGGATAGCGAATTATTACGCCCCCCCACCTCACAAAAATAATGGAATATTAAGGTACGCAGCCCCACAAGCACGGGGTAAGAGATTCCACTTTGAATGGATTAACAGAAAAACCTTTCTCATTGCTTCTTTGAATTCAGAATCGTCTGAAAGGGGAAAGCGTTACCACCTTCATAACAAATGCAGTCGAAGAAGGATTCAGCGGAAGGATACAAAGAAGTAACTGCCATTAATAGCATAAGTAATAATGCCGCAAGAGATAAATGAAAACGAAATCTGCGTATTCACACCAGCCTATGATCTACATTGGTCGGCAGTGGCAGCCAGATTGTTGACTGGTCGGCACGACAACTCCAAGGTAGCAGTTTCTAGCGCCACTTCGAGAAAAGATGTTATCGACTAAATCACTATAGTGATTTTGTCATTTTTACAATTGATTTGTTAGTTTCCAATCGGATTCGTAGCTAAAGGCGATTTCATCAGCTTTCGCTATAAATTAAGGCCTTAGATTAGATATTAAAACAGCAGTAAACGTTCCAAAACCCAAATATATCACGGGTGGAAGAAATAAGTTTACACAGAAGGAAAGCTAAAAACAGAAAAGGACAAGGGATAAGGAAATCTCTTGTAAAGCGTAACTAATTACTGGTGTCAAGTAGAACTAGCCTGAAAATAGAGAATCGGTATTAAAATTTGATAAACGAGGGGTACTTGTTCAAAAGTATGACATAAACGACAAAACAGAGAAGAGAGGATCCCGGAGTCGAGAAAATTAAGGACCTTGTATTGCATAAAGACAAAATAAAACAATTATAAAAATAGAAGGCTCGCGTGGTTACAATGATAAGTCCTCTAAGGATTTATTAATGGGTAAATGTACGCCGAGAGTAGTGACGAGAAGGCAATTGATTGAATGAACTATGAACCCACGCAGTATTACGAGGTGTATTGTAAGATAAATAACCACTTCAAGTAAGAGAAGAGTAAGGGCTTCAATGGCATGAGGAAATAGTTAGGTTACTGAATTGAAAGGGATACATTTGAACACCATGACGATAAAAGGCAGTCAATGACGAATATCAGATAAAATGTGCCGCATTACGACGTATAACACTAAAAATTGTACATAAAGGTAATGCTCACCTCATAACTCGATCTAATGGATTTAAAAACAATTTAGACCAGCCAACCCTTCGTACATTCAAGCAGCTAGACATTGCTAGAGTTTCCCATTGAATTATTTTCATAGAATAAAAAAAGCAACCTAACAGACGGTCATTCCCACTCATTCAAATCAACCTCAGACACGCCACAACGAATATCATTTCCGGCACGAATTTTCAAAACGAATTCAAAGCGAAATATCTATAATAAAATTAAAAAAATAAATACAGAAAAATGACAATGACAGGCCACTGACAACAGCTTTTCCCACCACATTTTCAGGGTATTATAACTGTCAATAATAAACACTGAACGACCCAATACGGCCTAGGGTCTTCCCAGCGATGTTTTCCTCATCCCTGTCCGTCAGCTGAATAATGAAAGAAACTCGTTCTAAGGGAAAGGTAATATCATTTTCAATGCTAATTAGTGAGAAGGAACACAACATTTATGAGGAAAAAATGGAAATATTTATGAGGAATACAGGAAGAACAAATTATATTATTTTGCATTTACCTCAATACATGACTAATGATGAGAAAAATCGAAGAGTTTGTCCGAGTGAATCCAGGCATATCATCATAGCATGGAAAAGGTGAATATTTATTAGTAAAATACGTCATTATAATCAACAATCGTCTCTGAGATGCTAGAATAGAAAAAAACACGGATCGAACACGGAACACACATTGGAAGAAAACAAAATCCCCAGTTAACAGAACTCAAATGTCGGTCTTAGTACTTTTATATCTACATAGTACTACTATGTTAGCCACCTCAAAATTCAGCGATAGGGATAGAGTTTTGGCCAAAATGTACTGCACTATTGTTACTAATGTTATGTTACTAATGCCACAAATAACGATTCATAAGCATAAAACCTCCAAATACGTGGAAGGGGGTTAACCGCCAGCTTGCACTGAACTATATGCTACAAAATACTTAGAAATTATGGAGTATAAATGTCATTTAGCAGCTGTATAAATGTAACATGGGTTAAACATGAAGCACACAATACGTGCTGTTAGTACTATTTAGTAAATTATGAAAATAATTAGAGGGAAACCAACTAATTAGCTACGCTGCACACTGGAAAACTCCTACATGGCTCGACTACATTATGTTTGACATCTCGAAACACATTTTAACGTCGAAGGAATGAAAAATACACGTACTCTGGGTTGAAAAGCACATTACCTTCCCAATAGATCGTTATACCATAAAGTAAATCCCATGCGGTTAATAAATAAGGCGCTTCAAAGAGGCTTCACCGGGAATCGAATCCGGGACTCCACTGAAAGTGGATGAGCGCTCTGCCCAATGGGCCGCAAGGACGCCAAAAATCATTTCACCATACATTAAAAAAAAAAACTTTTTTTAATTAATTAGATAGAACCTCTGCTCCCCGAATCGTTCGTTCGTTCGTTGTTATAGAAATAAAAAAAAACAATTGTCTGACCTCTGGCGCTAATTGAATTTCATTTACGCAGGCACGTGAAATAAAGCCAATTAATAAGTCAACGACAAAGTAGGACCTGACTTTGCCACCAAAATTTTTTTTTCCGACGGTTTATATTTTAAGGTTTCACTCAAAAAAAAAGGTCAGCGCTTCACCCACGTGTTTTCACATGGGCGAAATAAAATGCAGGGGGGTGACCCAGTGAAGAAGAGATGGGAGGAAAAGGTCAGCAACGACCTTACGATAATAAGGCTTCGCATGCAACGCAACGAGCGGTTGCCCTACCGCTATGAATATCCTAATTATCACGAAATTGCTGGAGCAGGTTGACAAGAAGTCTCTCAGTTCACCCTCACTACCAATAAACAAATATTACATACATATATACGCGTAGTTCTCCAGCTTGAGAAGCCTCTGCGACCTAACAACAGTAAAATCAACTTTCCCCGGGGCATGCGCAGTTAATCGTAACTATGCAATCGATGAAACGGAAGATTAAACAAGTTTGAAGTCAATGGAACGTCCAATAATTAAACATAATCGGCTTTACATAAACGAGAAATCAATGGAAAGTCAGTCAGTTGAAACTTAACTCGTTTTGTGAAAGATCAACGGCTCGGAAATTGAATTAAAAATTCACAAAACCGCGAAAATAGATGATTTCAAGAGATAACTCCTAGCCACAGGCAACAATAATATCCATTCTGCGTAATAGTGAGTTTTATTGGCAGTAAGAGAAAGATATTAATAGTCCATATGCTGTGCGTTACTTTAAATTTTAAATTTTACTACAGTGGTGCGGGATAAAAACCTAAACAAATCAGATCGTTTAACTTCAATTTCGCCAAGTTACGGTTCGCGGGACTCAAAATGAAAGAAGGGAATTGCAACTCGAAATATTTATTCATTGTGACAAAACACAGTACAAATTCCACTATTTATTTTAATGCTTTCGACCGGTTTCGACGTCTAAAGCGTCATTTACAAGACTATTTGTCGTTTGACGTCGAAACCGGTCGACAGCATTAAAATAAATAGTGGAATTTGTAATGTGTTTTTGTCATAATGAATTCTATCTTCAATTTCCACCACGTATCACCACAAACAATTAATTTGAGTCGAAATATTCATAATTTCTTCGGAAACTTTTTCGCTCTAATAAGCCATGAAAACAGTAAACGACAGGCATTAAGGGATGATTATTAAGGGTGATCTACCAATTGAAGTAAATTTATATTATCATCTTTCACAACTGAATGCACCTAGTCAGCTATCTCTCTTCAATCCTATCAATAATACTCTTACTCTCCAATAATCGCTTATTAAACATCCTGTATCTAGTCATGGCTTTTATCATCCTTTCCTCCATAACGGTCTTCTATCATATATATTATTACAGAAAGGTCTTTTTCTGTCATTCCGTATATGCTACGTTAATACTGCACCTACAGTGATAAATGAGGTATCATTTTAAACGTTGAATCACCGGCTTCTGACGAAAAATACAATCTCAATCTCAAATTTCACTATTTACCCATTAATTTGACTTAAAAGTTTCGATAAACTCTCTTGCCTGTATTGTATTCATATTTTTTGTATATTTTTGCAAGAAAAAAAGTATAAAGAAAGTACTCTATGATACACCTTCTTCTCTATTTAAAACCCAATTACACCGTTTCCTTAACATACTTATTCCCTGATAGCGTGAAAGTGCGAAATTTTCGCACGGGTTGCCTAGTATCCACTTACTCAGCCTCCTCCTAATCTCCTCTAGTAATTTCCTCACTCACCGCACTCTTCCTTGTTCGTCTTCCTTTCCGCCAATCGCACACTTATCCTCCACACCCACATCCCAAACGGTGTTCTCCCATTCTCCTTCCATAGAGAGACCCAGATTCTGTGCGTGGCAACATTAAACTCCAAATATCCAAATGAGCTCCTCAGTTGCCCCTTCTCAACATCCTTTCGCAAATTAACTGATAAAACTCAGGCCTTGTGGACCTCAAACAATTTCACCATGAAAAAGAAAAAACGCGGTAAAATTCTACAATACGTAAGTTAACTGACTAATTGATTTCATCTTTCGTAACGACATTCTCAAGCAGCAAAAGCACAGGGAAAAATTACTATTGTACATATTGTACTTTAAGAATGAAGTGAATGGCGTTCATATGGATCGGTGATCTAAAGTTTCTTTATTTTAAGACGAGTTTCTTTTTCATCATAATGAACATCCACACACCAAACCCCCATTATTGGTTCCGGTGGATACAAATTCCTCACCACAGCATCACTACGGCATAACAAAAGCAACCAACCTTTCTTGTTATAATTTATTCAGGTGATCTACCGGTTAGATTAGGTTAAATGGAAGCAGTAATATCCACATAAATATACCAAAGCCACAGGAATTTGACTTGTTACATAATTTCGTTCTTCAGCACAGCACACGAACTTCCTCACTTCCTATAAAAATCACAAACCCCATTCCCTTTCTTCCCCTTTCCATCTTTCCCCTCCATCTCGGCCCAGATCATCCTTTTGCCCCTCATTACCAAACACACACTCTGCCTCCTCTTAATCTCCTCCGGAAGTTTCCTCTCCTCGCCCACTATACGACTCACACTTCCTCGCTCGTCTTCCTTTCCGTCCATCGCACCTCCACCCTCCTCCAGCACACCCACATCTCTATAACGGCAACCGATTCTTCTCACGTTCATTACATCGGGTTGGGAGATATAAGGAAATGCAGAGCAAGAAAATCATCCACCCTGAGTCCAACATCGGAAGGGGGAGAGCCGAAATGACTAAAGTGGGGAGATGGTGGGGAAAAGGGAAGAGTAGATATGGAAGAAGAGGGATGATTATAGGCGGAGTAATGGGGGAATCTAGGGGGTGCAGAACACCATTCCGATAGCTCAATGGAGCGAGAGAAACGGAGGGAAAGGGTGGGTTCAGGAAGGCGCGAAATATCCGGGATGTGAGGCATAGGTACAGTCAGGAGAGGAGGAGGAGCGAGTCTCGACACAGAACGCGTGACTTATTCTGCAGTTGATTGCGAACGGAGCGAATGATTCCGTTTTCATTTCCTCTTCAAAGGATGGATCACACAGCATCAAAACATGACCTTAGGCCAGGCTGCAATCACCCGCGTCCCTAAATACAAACCGATGACAATATTTCCCTTCTTTCCTCAAGTTGACCGATAGGATTTCTTATGTGCATGCGCGTCTTGGAAATCATTCACAATTCTCTGAAGGACCTTAAAGATATACCATACCAAGACGGAAATGACGATACTTTCAAGAAACACCGACATATTTCATTTATGTGCTCGTGCGAAGTTCGGTTGGTTCTATAGCACAACAACAGTCACGACGGCATACTGAAAGAGTCATCAAAACCCCAACATCAAATCATAAAGAATTTGTGGGAGGAACCTTGGGGTAATGGAACCTTTGATGAAACAGATAATAGTAACAAGCTATCATCATCATTATGGTGAGATATCCCGAGGAGAAAGAACGTTCTTCTTAGGAGTGCTATCATCATTAGAGGTAGTCCACCGGTTAGGGTCGGTTTAGAATATAGAGAGTAGGAATCTCCAAGATATCTAATGGCGCAAGCACCTCTCTTCTTACATGACCTCATTAAAAGCCTATTATTTTTCTCCCCGATTACGCAACATCCTCCCTCCTCCTAGGTGTTTACGGGCAATCAAATCAATAGTGTTGTACATCGCTTTTAAGTCTCAAAATTTTCAAACCTAATCTTTTATCCCGTTTTTTCAATAATTTCAAAATTTTAATCGAAACTTTTTAGAATAATAATATATATCATAACTTTCACCATTTATTTTATTCGGTTCAACAGGTTCCAAAGCATAGGTCTAATAATCAGGTACAAATTGTTTTACACATGTCCAGGGAAATGTAAACTTCAGGACAGGATGGGGTCGTTTTATTTCGTAGTAACTAGCGCAGAGTGGCCAATAGTAATTTAAAGACATAAGCTTTGCAATTGGAGCACCTAACACTCAAGAATAGAGCTATACAATTACTTTGGCATGCCATTACACACAAAAGCGACAAGTGAGGGAAGGAAACGGTAAAGGCGGAGGAAATATATTTACAATGGATGTTCGCCGACATAATTACTCATCGTACACAACCCTGGTCTTAGTCAGGCCGCTCTGGGTAGACGTTTTGATTAATAATATTACGCACGACCAGTTTCACGAATTCTCAATCAAGGCAGATCCCCCGACAAGTCGCGCAGCCGAAGTGCCATCTCAGTCTCACCGTACGATTCCAAGTTTATTTCCTGGTGCACGTGTAGCGATTTGGGCAAACATCGTAAAGCACACCTCAGCCGTCGTAAAATAAAACTGGAGCCGAATTCGAAAGCCGTCCAATACACACATATACGGAGGAGATCCGATGAAATGATGCCATAATATGGAGGGAATGGGCCCTGAAGCCTACACGCATGGCGAAAACTGGTACTTTCATACGGTATGGGCAATACCTCGCGTATCTGATGGTCTTAAAAATTTAATGATGTCAGAGGCATGGGGCAAAAAATGCAAAGCAAGAGCACTGGAGACCAACACATTCTCAGAGCCTATTTATGCAATATTTTCTCGGCCGAAAAAAATGACAATATCTTAGCAGACGTTTTAAGGTGGTTTGAGCGAGATGGATCCCTAGTCATAGTGGAGACCATATTCAAATTTTATTCTTTGATTTCAGCGTCTGTAAGAAGTATGAAATAAATATTGTAATATTAATGGCGCAAATATATAGTTATATATGCCCAAAAATCTCAGTAATTAAATAAATAAACCTACATAGGTCTCTAACTTGACTCATTTTTTCCCGCCGAACGGCTGAAAAACCTTCAAAACTGCAGGTTTTTTTGCGATTTTGTAAAAGTTACTGCGGTGAGTAATAGATTATTTTTTTATAAATAGTTGAGAAAACATGCAATCTATACACCGTTAGTTTTTTGACGAAATCTAGGTGTTATAAATTCCTATTTCCTTCAATATTCACCCTCTGGAGCGCTCAGTCATAATCCATCCCATGTAAAACAGCTTATATTTACCGGAAAATTGCTCGAAAAGTAGTTCGGCAAGGGGTTGATATTTTAATGCCATTGAAAAGATGAGAGTCGTTTCTTTAAAATGAGGCCTAATTCATCAAATTCTAGGTAAAGTGGTTTTCGCTCAAACTACCTTAAGCATACACCAGGATGGTGGCGTTGGCGATGGTGGTCGCGGTGGCGGTCAAATAATGCACATTCGTCAAATGCAACCGCACACACCGGAGCGGTCTTACAGCCGCGGCTAGGCTTGTGCGATGACCGATTTTGGTCATCGATTTTCGATGAAAAAAATTTCATCGAAATATTTCGATGACGATGGCTGTCATCGATCATCGTATAGAGTGTACACGATAATCGATGACTATCGATGAATATCGGTGATCGATGAATGTCGATGATCGATGAATGCCGATGATCGATGAATTACGATGTTCGATGACTCTCGATGAACTGTGCAATAGTGATGAGCGATATATCGCTGTGATTGAATCATCGATACTGAAAAGTAGCAATCACAGCCTGTGACTAAATATCGAAATCACTGTGACTGTGAATTCGGTGAATTTAGCCGATATAGCTCAGGCTACTACCAACTGCAACACTGCAACCAACGAATACAATACAACGAATACAACCACTGCTACTGCGTATTAACTGTGATTGAACGTGATCGCATACTTCTGTATCGTCTACCACAAACTTGAGGAAAAACATGAATTCCAAACATCCCTCTGTGGCCCTGCCATCGTCCTCAAGCCGCAATAGCTGGGGTGCTTATACTTTATACATACATTTTAGATCTAAGGCGTTCAAATGAATGGAAAAAAAGAAGAAAAATTAGTGATATTTGGATATCGATCATCCTCATCAATGGCATCAACTCATCGGGATTGATGATTCTCATCGACATCGATGATTCGCATCGACTCATCGTCATCGATTACAGTCATCACACCGCGATGACTAAAGCCGCCTTTACACATGGAAGTTACTTCCATGACAGTAGCCTTGCAAGTCGCTTGTAAGTGGTACTTCGATGTGTAAGCACGTACTTCCATGGCAGTAGGGGTCGATAGCGGAACTAATCGACCGTGGTTCGAACTTGCAAGGAAAATAGACTGGCTTCTATTTTGCCTGCAAGTAGCATTTCGATTCAGCGATAGTATTGCAAAACTTCCGGAGAAATTTTATGCCTGGTTAATATATTAAATTAGTAATTTATTAAAAGCTGTGTTGATATTACCTTCCAAAAATGTCTTTCAACTGGTTTTAATTAAAAATTAGCTTGATACTCTTCTTAACTCAGTTTGAAACAGGATTCATTACACAATACGACGGAACTATTTCGCAAGCGCGTAGGCTCACTTAGAACGTCAACAGACTTGTGATTCGCCGTTTTTCTTTCTGATGTGAAAATTGTTTGGCTTTGTTTCCCGATAAATCAAGTTAGTAACCAGAAGTATTTACTGAAATATCAATTTAAAACAGTTGTTTTAAGTAATGCGGGTGATGTGAGTGACAAATTGGTTTGTTTTTGCTCTAGTGGCGTTATTTTCCATGTGCAATTTATGCGCAGTCCTTTGTGTATAATCTCGTCGTCCATTTAACATACGCAAAGTTTTCTTGGAGGTATTCCACTAATTAAGATAGCCAGATTAATTACCAACTAAGTGGTTTCGCCGAGAGATACGTGTGTCATCACTCTTATGGAATTCATAATTTGGCTGTGATAAAAAGACTGTGATAGTGTTTTGTGAAAGTATAGAGCTATGACCCTGTCGGTGGATTTTATTATTAGTTTTCCAATGTGTTTGCATACCTATGTTTCATTGTACATAATAAATGATCCATTAAAAGTGTATCAATGAACCTGAATTTTTTCATTATGACGGAAGGCATTCTTAATGTGAACTGAATGTAAATAGGTTAACCCTGTCTTTGCTTCCTGCCCTCCAAGTTTGGCTGGCTCTACAAATATGAATGCGGGGACGTTATATGGATTATCTTTTTTTCTGGCATAGAATGTTCATCGAATCTTGTATGTATATTGTGGGAGTTATATTTCATAGATGGTAAGTTAATTTCTATCGATGGACGAAGGGAGTGCTAACTCATTAGGCAGCAAGTAAGTCTGTAGTGAATGCATTCACTGCAATGTCATGGCAAGAAAGTGTAATATCAGAGTATTTGTACATCATAGTTAGTTATATTGCAAATTCATTGTAATGGAATACATTTAATGTGGTGGGCAAATGGTCACAATTTTTCGATAAGCATGTTTTGAGTGTATGATGGATATATTTCGAAAAAATAAGCTGGGTATATTTTGAGTATAGTATAGTATATTCGTAGTATTCAAAAGAGCTACGGCTAAAATTGCTCGTCTTCTTCTTTGCATTTGGAGTTGGTACGCCATATTCGTTGTTTTGAATTTACCTCCTCTCGCCTCCTTAGTTCCACTATTCATTTATTTGCGGGTAAACCGGAAGTAATGTGTAAGCAGAGCTATGTCATGCAAGTAGCGATATAAATCGATGCTTCGCTGCACTCGCTACTTCCATAGAAGTCAACTTCCATGTGTAAAGCCGTCTTAAAATCATCGTCGATGACTTCGATTAATCGACTCATCGCACAAGCCTAGCCGCGGCCTGCGTTCTCGACAGCTGCAGCGTTCAGTTTGGTGAACGCTGCAAGCTCAGTTTGACCACCGACCGCCCGACGTCCTGCTGAACATTCTACATGCTCTCTCATGTTATTTAACTTTAGAGTTCTGTCTTATGTGTTTCATTCTCCTGTTAACAACATAAAGGCTTCTTCTTCTAATTCAGAACACATTTCACTCACAGACTTTATCTACTACAAACCAAAATCTACTACAATCGACGCAAAAAAGTAGAACGCTGAACTTTCAGCATTTGTATGAAATTCCGCCGTTATATATCGTTTTACTCCTTTATTTGACTACAAAATGCGTTCATTGAAAAGTGTTTAAATGTAAACTTTGAGCTTCTAAACACACGAAAAACTAGAACGGTGAAACAGTCGTCCTCTTCATCTCATCACGGCCAAAATATTTCATTGGTGCACTTCAAGTTTTTTTTTTAATATCTCCGCATTACAAATATTCTTTAAAAATTAAATATTACCCATTCTTTGATTTTAAAAGGGCCGAAAGCTAGATTTCAATTTCCGAAGTGTAGAAAAGTATATAAATATCGAAATTATGTATGCTATACGGAAAACATATTGCAAAACCTTTCAATTGAGAAAATGTTGATATTTTTCCTCTCACATAAAATAAACCACATGGAAGAAAATCGCCCCGGCGCGGGCGCTGATTGGACAAGGAAAGGGAAAGGCCCTAGTTAATTCTTCTTGGAGAATCACTCGAGTGATAAATATATAATATATTTATGTAATAAATTAATTGCTCTCTTATTTATTTGAGCCGAATATAAACGACTCGCTGAGCTAATTCCTCACCAATATGTTATATCACCAGTATCTATATGAATACATATAAATATAAATATTCACGTCTTTCATGAGTCTTTAAAATAATGAAACCAATTATTGATTTTTAGGAATACCCAAAAGTAGTAAAGCAGCTGCGAGAATTATAACCCCATGTAGGTAATTGAAGTTTTAAAACTGACTAAATTTAAATCATAAACGCGAAAATAAGATACCTTTTTCTGATACAAGAACCCTTTCGGAGGCTTCATAGTTGCAGCATTAGAAATTTAAGCATTTCCAAGAGAAAACCGAAACAATCAGATGAAACCAGTAACTGAGAAATGGTTTTAGATATTAATGCAAACATAAAATATTGCCATGGAAACTTTTCAACACACCAGAAAACAGCCGTGTTTCAAACTAGCACAGTAGATACAAGCCAGATAATTTAAACCATTTTATAGTTTCACCTTAAGCAAGAGTATATCAATACATCACCTTTAGGTGCCACTTTCCTCAAAGCAAAACGTTGACCTTGGTAATTACCTGAAAAAAGGAAACAGCAAAATTAATTTCAAATAAGCAACATTATTTTTATTACATTCAAAGATTCTACTTCAAAGACAAGAATTAATTATAATTACTAATCTAATAAATATGATCATTTTCCAGTAAATGGGAATGAAATTTCATTTCTGGGACATGATAATCTATTCAGTTTATAAAATATTACGAATTTGTGAAATTCCCAGTGCAAAAAAATCAATCACCTGTATTGGATAATCAATTAATAATTTAATAATAAAAATATAATATAGAATTTCTTTGTAATGGCTCTATGTTTGATAGCGGTGGTATCTGGGATGAATACCCTTTTTTCGTTCCGTAATAAACATACAAAAGTAATGTGTACATTTTTCAAAACTAACTATTTCAATCATCCTAGTTCAATAACGTTAAATACTATTATTTTTTCACTTCGGCGACATTTGGTAGCAATGGCTTCGCAATAATAAGATTTCATTTTTTTTATTTAACAAATGGCAAGCACGCCTTTTCACGCACTTGACAAAAGTATAGCAAATAACAGAATGTGTATTCAGACTACACCAAAGTAATTATTCCGAAATTCACACTTCTTAAAATTCTTCCAGAGTATCTGAGTTCCTCACTTCAAAAACCTGATTTCACGAAATAAATTCCTACAGCCGCTAAAATCGAGTGCCCGCGCTAGGGAAGGCTTTTCAAAGCCCTGACGCGAATCTTATTCTTTTCGCAATATTATGGAAGAGGAACGGGCAAACTTCATCTTTCGGATACGAAAAACAGTTTCGGAAGTAGTTTCGGACGAAACGAATTCATAGACGTTTTGAAGACAGCGGCGACGGGGTTTAAAAAAAATAAACTCGCGAAGATATCCGATTTTCAGAATATTGAATTTACCATTTTCTGCAAGTCTCCACCGAATATTCCTGGATAAAGGAGTTCCATCATAATAATGCCAAAATCCGGAGCCATACGTATTTCGACAGAATCGGATGATACGGGAAACCCTTATGAGATATTAAAGCACCTATAATATTCCTCAATGAGGGAATATGATACCCCGGCTGATGATAGAGCAAAAAAATGAAAGAAAAAACATAAGGTAATATAAGAAAGATAGGTATTATCAAATAAAGATGTGAGAATAAGAAAAAGGAAGTGCTGCTGCCAACGAGCTTGGCTGGTGTAACTGGTAGCACACCTGGCCGGAATGCGGGAGATTTGGGTTCAAATCCAGGATGAGGTGAATTTTTTTTTCGGTTCGGATTCAACTCAATTTCATCTTTCCCACCCAAAACCTGTGTTCGTCCTTTATATGTTCCTATCCCTGCTACTTCAGAGCTGACATATCCCTGAAGAAGCACAATAACTATGGAAAACGTCGGCAGAAAGGATTAATAAACCATTAATCATTTATGATAGACCTATATCTCCAGAGAAGATAGTATTAACAATAAAGGATATAACGAAAAGCGTTTGGACAGATTATGGTTGGGGAGGTTGAGAAAACAAAAAAGATTTGGGGGTTTAGGTGTTGGCAGTGTTACGAAGGGAGAGACTCGGGAGATCGTGGATGACGATGCGCACCCTTGGCAGGGTGTTGGGATATGGGGTCCGCTAAGGGAGTAGGGGGTTATAAGGCACGATGATATGTAGTTAGGGCTCCATGTGACGCCTCTACATTCACATATTGGCTTCCAAACCGCCATGGTGTGACTGGTAAGGAGTGATATCATAATAGATTTGAAAAGAGTAAGCTCCTGTTTGTCATGAACCTACTTATGTGTACCAGTATACCTGTATATGTACCTTAGTATACAGTATATACGTCAGTAAAATACCTGAGATGATGGTGAATCCAAATGATTTTAACCTGAAAATGACGAAGAAGTGTCGAAGTCCGAGTCGTTTCAATAAAGTTCTTATAGTGGAGTTCACTTAAGTTCCCTCTGTGATGGATAACTTCAACAAAATAAAGCCTTAAACCGTTTCCTCTGTTCACAAGTAACTTGCTACTGGGCATTTTGTCAATGGCATAAAATCAGCAGCTATGTCTCCTACCCAGAGTCAATGCGAAGAAAGCAATCGACATTAAGGCTATTATTCTTTAAAAGTAAAATAAATCGGAGTTTAACTGGGGCACTGAAAAGATTGTTGATCCACCAAATCGGTAGATTTGGCCTCCAAGATAAAAATATGGAAATAAAGACACCAGGACTGATAGGCGTTAATACTACTTTTTCTCTTACCCAATTCGTGACCGCAACAGTACTAAAGAAAAACTCCCATACATTTAAATCAAACTTGCGCTACAAATATTATTTTTTTCCTTCGCGAAACGGTAGAATGGTGGTTTTAGAAAACTGGGAGAAAAGAACGATGGAAAGAGTAAGTTGAAAGGGAAAATAAAATAAATGCAGAACATTTAGGTGTATTAGAATAGGAAAGAACGATGGCAGAAGACAATTAGGAGAAAGCAGCAAAATTAGCTTCAGGGCGCAATGACGGGAAAGGATAGAAGAGGATTTTATAATAATTTAATTACCTATCATTTTGCGTAGGTTTTTGATGGATCATTAACACTACCCTATTACCCTTGCTAGGGTCGGAGAATTTCCTCACACGACCTGGCCCTTCAATTCAGCACACTTCCAACTACCTAGCACCCTAAACGCCTAGATCCTTTTCCTCTATTTCCCAGGATTCTATCTTCAAAACTGACCTTAATATGTCCATCAAGGGAGGTCCATTCGAGTTTTATTACTTTTTTTAACCAACAATTCCGCTGGCTATTGACTTTTATCAGGAAACTTTCTTTCCTTATCGGCCCTGCCAAAGAATTATTAGCGTTTTCCTTCCCTTATGAGTGGATTAGGAGGTAAAATAATCCTATGTCGACACAAGGTAATTACTAAAGTATCGTATTCCCCACCAGCATTTTAACTCAAAGAGACTCGTATACAGTAACACTGTAAAGGGCACTTTACAACGAGCCGTCAATTGTACACTTCGCCGGCTCGAATCAACTCATCAAGATAATTAGAAAGAGCTTAAGCTAGCTCCATCCTCCTCAGCGGTGTAGTGAATATTTCTGTAATCATGGGTCAAGGCTATACAGAAAACAAATCCTAGAGAGAAGAATTGCGCAACGCAGGCGGAAATTCTGGGAATCAAGGTAAATAATACACGTGGCAGTTTAACTAGTAAATATTAATTTCAATTTACTGGCCAAGTACTTCTGGCCAAACAAAACTACCTATATGGATTCAGATGCTCAATGGTAACGAAGTTCTTCGTGTCAAGTTCCTGAAAGCATGCTCGAAAATAAATCAACATGAACAATATCGAGCAGGGGTGGGAGTTACAAACAAGGAAGCGGATAAAGGAATATTTAGAGTGAATCAAGGAGTACACTGAAAATTCTCGACATTGATGTGATTGTACAGTTTAAAAGAAGGAAAAAACAAATCTCATTAATTAACATTTCATGAAATAATAGGCGGAAATCACCACAATATACGAGTTAAGCAATACGCATAAAAGTAAAATGCCAAACGAGGAAAACATGCAGAATAACTCACAGTTCAATCATCATTCGGACTTTGTACACATATTATTAGACTATACTTTGTACTATCAGAAAGACAAAGGTCCTGATGGATAGGCCACGCCTTGAAGCATAACTACTATGTACTATGTAATTAAATGGTTTCATTTTGGACCGTCCATGCCTCACATCTCAGTTATTTCCCCGTAGATACTATCTCAAACATTTACCTAGAAATGAACTTTTTTTCCTTTGAGGAGAGGAAACTGCTACCCAATAACGATTGGGAGGAGGCAAAGTAGGTGGTATGTAAGAAGTTAGAGGCGATGCCGTCATAGCGGAGAGGAGGATGTTGGGGAAGGAAGGCTTTATATACGGTATGAAGAGGGGTAGGACACACGCTGAGCTTCAGAATAAACAATAATTCAGACTCTCATCCATCAAAACCCACAATTATCCGTGGATTACCTCTGATCATATCATAAATTTTATCTTCACCTCTTAATATCATCTGCTCATCCCATGTTGTCTGAAATTCATAATTTTTTCTTTTTTTCTACCGTGCCAGGTCAAAATTTCTACGATAATATCCATTTTTAGGAATTCGTTATAATTCATTAAGTTCGCCATTAACTATTGTTTCGTCCTTAACAGACTCAATTAATACTAAATAAAACAAAAAACAAATTTTATCACGTATTGTGAGATTAGCATGCCCGAGGGTAGATTTTAGCTCTTTGTGGAGCACGTGGCTGAAATTCAGTATACCTACATGAAATCACGGTACGGTGATAATTTCCCTCGCGAGTCATACTAGGCGGGGAGCAGCAGCTGATGGGAAGGTTTATGACCTTATATATTGCCTCTGTGGCACCGTCCTTGCCCCTGCGGTATATTATCAGTGCTTGGGTGGAGGTGAAGGCAGTGGCCTTGACCTCTAGTCGTCTGATGTCAGGATTGTCCCACGTCCACAAGTTGATCACCTCACTCCCGGCAAACGAGTCTTGGATCGCCCATGAGCGTTCACGGTCATACCTCCTCTATTTCATTTTAACCTCCTTGGTCCCTCTACCAAAAACGTACACACATTTACTTAGCAACGAGATTCGCTTAGCAACTCGTTCCTTACGTTAAAAGATAGGGAAAACACGCTTTTTTCATGCTTAAATTTTCACACTTTCCAAACTGTAGACGAAAAGACACCTAAGCAATGCGCCTAACTTTCCTCTTTTGAACTACATCACTCCCACTTCGATCTGACTGGTATCTTTGGAGATTACCTCAAATTAATGGACTAACCCCGAGCGCTCCAAACATATACTCATTCATTCACTACAGTAATCTACCGGTTAGGGGTAGGTTGTGATGAAAGTCAGAGAATATCCAACGAACTCTTATACGTGCCGTGCCCTTTCTACCTCTAGTATTTCTTTCTTCATCTCAGCATAAGTCCTACCTTTCTTCATCCCGTCCATAAAACAGATTCTCTTCCTTCCCCTTCCCCGCTTACCCAACATCCTTCCCTCTATCACGGCCTTCAGCAAACCATCGTCCCTCATTACCACTTCCAGCCACCTACCCTGTCTTCCCCTAATCTCATCTATAAGTTTCCTCTCCTCGCCCACCATGTCAAGCACTTCCTCATTTGTCTTCCTTTCCGTCCAACCTCCAACCTTTCTCCAACCTCCTCCACATCCACATCTCGAACGCCTTCAGCCTATTTTAGTCTTCCTTTCTCAAGGTCCACGTTTCTGCCCAATACAACGCCTCACTCCATATGAAACTCTTCACTAGCCTCTTTTTTACATCCTTACTTAAAGTCCCCGTCATCAGCTCCCTTCTATTATTGAACGCTTCTTTCGCTAACGCTATTCTCCTCCTAATGTCTTTGCTACTATGTCCTGTTTCTTCAAGCGTACTACCCAAGTAATTAAATTGTTCTCCTTCCTCCAGTTTGTGACTTCCTACTCTTATCACCAGCTTCGCTTTCTTTGTCCTAGAGAATCTCATTACTATTGTTTTCTTATTATTAACCTTTATTCCGTATTTCTCGCACTGCATTTCCAGTGCATCTACTAAAGTTTGCAATCCTTTCGATGACCGACTGACCAACGCCTGGTCGTCGCAAACATACATAACTACTGACAAACAGCACGAATAATATAAGGATTCTAATGCCTGCTGTTGAAAGTAATTGTTTAGTTTCTTATTTTCCACCTCTCTGCTCTCCTGAATCCCCTTTCTGATAACATTGACCTTTTCTCTTTTTCTTCCAACGTCTCCGCTAACTAAGTCATATCTCATTCCCAAATAAAGAAATATTTTCTGTCTCGCCATTTTGGGATATTATTTAACCTTCTTCTTGTGAATGTTTTAGCGTATGCGTCCTTTTTTGTTTGATATTTATATCACGTTAAAGTGATATCATTCTATATGTGGTCTTATATCAAACAAATAAATAAATTATTTGAGAATGTCTTAGCCGTCACTTGGTAGAAATGTTTTGGGTCAAACATGCTATGTATGAGATGGCTATGTTATGCCCACGCTTTTAAGTGGAATAGTGTGGAATATAACTTTGTATTATCTTCTTGTTTCATTACATTTGGTTGCCTCGCGTAAACGTTTGACCTCTCATCCATGAGGCGTCTTCAGGCAGAAGTATTCTCGGTGAAATTCCGATATATTGTAACAAAAATACATCTACGAGAATACACCTCCCGGATAAGAAGTGAAACGTTGTACACGAAGCAAAATAACCCGATGGAACCCGACACTAAAATGAAGCAAATTAACAGATTTCGCGGAAACCTGAAAATAATTTTAGCATTCATTTAATTAATATGGTCGACGATAAAGCATTATTATTCATTCCATGCTAGGAGTGGGTGACTGCACCACTCTAGTCAAAATATTCCATAATTTGCATTCGATGACGAGAGATGAAATGCAGAAGAAAGACATAAATGGACGTTGGAAGCGATTGAAGCTTGTGTTGAAGTGTGGAGACGACCGAGAAAACGACATAAAAAGCCCCAGAAGGAAGAGATGTGGAAAAAAAATATACTGAAAAGAGATGAAGAGGGACGCGCGGCAGTGGGCACGAGATTATACGACGCCTTTGAGAGAGAAAAGATAAAAAAGATGGAAAAAAAGACAGGATGGAATAGGAAAGAGGTGGGACGACCAAGAATAATAATAAAAAAAAACGTTGACACAATAAACGAGGGCGCACGGACGCATATAAAACTTCGCGGGAAGTTATACACGGGGGAGGAAGGGAAATACGGGCAGAAATTTTGCAAGGCATAAAAACTTTGACGGAACTGACCATCTGCGTCGCTTCTGCCGCCACCGTCGCCCGTCGAGTCCCCGCCGTAGAGAGGGTAACAGCGACACGTATGTCGGCTGTTTCCAAACTGTCACCCAGAAGGCGGCGAGGCAAAGAGGGAGGGAGATATGAAAAAATATAACAGAGAGAGAGAGAGGAGAAACCCAGCAAGGATGGGGGAGGAGGGGGTGAGGGAAAGAAAACAAGTTATGGTCCGAATAAGGACCTACGAAAGGGGTTGCTCGGGAAGGAATCTCCTCTCACTCCCCCATAAGGGATAGGGGAAGGAAAATATAACATCACGCTGGGGCACTTGGGGGAGGGACCTGGAAATTTATGTGTATTTTCCTCACCTCGTCACCTTCTCCCCTCAAAGCATTAAGAATGACTTAGGGCATCTCGGTGCACACGATTCGTCGAAGACGACAAATACGATTAGTCGACGCTCACCCGAGTGGATCGCAAAAATGGCTACCTTCAATGTCCAGCAACGCCAACGCGACGATAACATTAATCCGCTCTAACAAGCAAAATGAAGCCACGGGCCTCATTCCATTCGCATGTATTGCAATCTTCCCCTCCCGAATAAATGAATCGCCCAAGTTATTGGGTTTTGCTTCGCATATTAAAAATAGTTCTATAGTAAGCCAGACAACAGTAAATATATTTAAAAAGTACTACTACATAAAGTAGGACAGGAAACTAATAGCTTAATACCGTTGATGGAATGCAAACAATTTTCAAGATAACATACTGCTCGCAACATTCACCAAATATAAAAAACAATAGGTATTTTAGGCATTATTTTTGTGGAGGGAGGAGTACCACTTAATGCAACAAAAATGTTACGTTCTCTTATTAAGAGTTAATCATGTTTCGTTTTAAAACTAGTCACAGAATAGACTTGGATGAAGGTAACTCGTTTAAGGATTATTACTCATCAATCATATTACATTTACTTTTTAAGCATTGATCGGCTTTGGCATTGTCCGTTTCGATAGCGGCGGAGCAACGTCCTCGCCTGCTTAACTCGAGATCTTGGGTTTTAGTCCCGACTGTGTGGATTTTTCACCACACGGGGAAAGGGTTTACGAAGGTAAACTAGCGGGTTACAACCCAGGGTAAAAGGCTCTGATGTCAAAGCTGTTTTCATGGTTGTTGAATGAAAATTACCATCTGTTATGATTATTATGATACATAAAAAACGTCGCACTTTCTGAAAACAATTAAATGTATGTACTATTGTACATGTAGCATTACAGGAATATATTCCTGAAAGCAGACGGAGGACATGTTGACACAAATGCCATTTCGGTCATCCGCCCTTGGCTTCGAGCACAAATGGTCAATAAACTTTGAAGAGATCCAGGGAAGGAAAATTAAGTGGTGTCTAGCCGCCGGCAGAGTTGCAAGGAAGGAGAAAAACAAAGGCAAGAACCCTAGGGGGGGAAAACGATCTCAGCCAAAGGACCGTTACCCACAATCCTCCACTTCCTCTTCCTCCTCTCGTTACATAATGCAACTCAAGTTATTCTTTTCCGCTAGCAACAACAACCCGGGTGTTAGCCCCGGAGGAGAGACAATACACACTCCCAGCAGAAATCGATGCGTAGAAACGTCCCTACACTCCCAGGCGAGAATACCAACTGGTTTTATCGGGAAACATAAACTTTACAAACATGTACACATGGAAGCAACTGCACGAAGGCATCCAAACTATTTTTTACTTCAGAAATAACCGCTATCCCTCCCTCGTACTCAAGCCATGAGGATTTCCTGAGCTCAAGAGAGACAAGGGGATTTTTTTTAATCTCTTCCGATCTTAAGCACCAGTTCCAACCTCCCATTATCCCTCTTCCGACACGCTAGGAAAAAGCCGCCGTTCTAGGTTTTGAATTTCTATTTTTTTACCCTCGAATGAAACCACTCCAATACGTGTTCTACACGGCCCGAAGATCCCAATGACGGCGAAAATCAGAATTCCGGCCTGAATACATGGTGAGGAGTATAATGGTTTGTTCGGCTACGATGAAATACTACGAACGAAATACACAGGGATAACGCCAGCATGCGATAGGCGTATTTCTTTTGTTTCACACTACCCGCGAAAAAACATGCTTGATAAGCCGACGCACAGTGGGCTGAAATCGAAAAAAGATGCCCAACAATCAAAAAGTGATTTTTCCAAGCCAGGATGCTGAAACTATACATAAATATTTTCAAAAGGCATTTGCATGCGATGACGCAAAGCATTTTCCTTAGTACTCTACAATTAACAATTTGCATGAGGTCAAGGTTGCACAAATTTCCCAAAAATGGTCTACACTCAATTTTTTCTCACGAAATCTTCAAAATCAAGCCCTTGCTAAGCCTTAATGGATAAAGAATTGGTATAAAAAGTGATGCAGTAAAATGAAAATGTTTTTCGTCTTTGTTTTAATGTAGTCTACTTACTTTTTTGTCATCATTTACCAAATATATTTAACAAAATGGCTTCGCAAAGTAACTTGTATGGGGAAACTCTACAAAGCTTCCACAGCGCGAATCCGATGACTTATGCAGCGACCTTTTGCGACGACGAATTTCATACAAGTTTTTCGATCGCGCGGTCGAGTCGTAGTCCAACCCGCCTGCAACGGGGAGTAAGGTGGCGCGGCAAGTGTGTGGAATGGATTGTAGCCGCATTCACTCCGTAGTGGAGATTTTCGAGATACAAACATTGAAAAGAGCCTCCATCTATTATATTAAGGAGAAATGGCGGAAAACATTACGCATTTTGTCACAAGGGTAAAGGTTTAGGAGGTACTGAAAGACTGCTTTCTTCGGGTGCACCGCGGGCGTTTCTCTTTTTAGCAATTTGACATCGCCTACTGACGAAGAGGTACACTTTTAACGGAGACAGCATGCATACCACACAGGATTATTGTCTCTTCGAGGCCACCAGCCTACAGCTGGTGTCGCACGGCTGCAACTCCCCCGCCCCCTCCACTGCGGTTGGGCGGACGGCGAAGGGTCGTTTATTGGAACCGCGGAACGTTTCCGGGAAATCTGCGGGGTTACGATCCCGATTATTAATTAATATGTGTATTTTTAATGTCAGGGTCATTTTTCATTCAGTGTCAGGGAGAAATACCGTGGAGGGAATTAATTTGCTGTACCCTTTTACATCATGATTACGTAAGTTTACTTTTTCTTAGCAAAATATGCACTAAAAATTCATTTTTTCTTGTATTTCTACTGTTCACTATCTGAATATTCACTATCACCACTGTCTGAAACAATCAGGTATTTTTCTGTTTCACTCAATAAGAGTAGCTTTTTCACTTTCTTTGTGGCAATTTAACAAGTACTTTGTCTTCATACGAAACGCATTTTTCACTCCCATTAGTATTTTATACATTTGTAAACGTGTCAACCATTCAAGGCATTTTTTTCTTTCATGAACACCATCACCCCTAAAAGTGAGCCGAAACTATAAGCTCAAAAGGAAATAGGCGAGTACAATTTTATGCACATTCCAAAAGAAAAGAATATTCGAAAAGCGAATTGGCATGGTATTAAGGATTCTGCAATAATAGTGACGTATTATTGTTTATTTTAATGGCTAGCAGATGATTACGTCATTCCGATGAATCCATGGTTTCCATTAATTCAACTTTCCTGTTTTCTTCATTGTATCTGGTGAAAAGTGCTCAATATTGGTCATCACTGATGAGCTTTTCTGAAGTCAATGTTCGCATCAACTAACCGTCTGATGTGCTCCACAAAATCCAGACTGTAGGTAACCACCACACTAGCATCCACTACAGCTAATGAATAACGTTATCCGGACGCTATAAAATCGGGACTTTAAGTGCAGCACTTTGCTCTCCAAATGGGGTTTAAATCTTTTATAATCCGAAGCGTTTCTCAATCATTGTAGATTAATGTAGACTCAAGGGCATCAACTCATCTCCATTATCCTTTCTCTGCTAATTGATACTCTACCCTCACCTAATTACACGAATCATTTCATAAACCATGCAATAATCTACGAGAGAGTCCGTCAGGTAATTTTGTACGTAAGAATGGTATTCCGTTACCTTCCCTAGAAGAGGGATGCATTAACATAATGATCACTTTGAGCGTTCTACCAACCGATAATAACTCACCACTAACGTTAGATTTTACAGTATGTGCATTGGGTTTCACTTCTCCTACAATGAAAATGTTGCAACCGACTTTGACGCACTTTTCATCAGCATTTTCTATATAATTTGGCCCGTAATGCGGTTATAAGAAAAAAATGAAAAGCAATTATCTTGTCTGAGCTTTCGCGGCGGTAGTAGAAAAATAAATGTTTTGTTCGTCTCCGTTAACCGAAGAAAAACTTTGGACGACAGAAACGGCTTACATGTTGCTTCAATCTGCATCAAATTTGGAGACAACAGAAGGTTCCTCAACGAGATATAACGAGATATCAAAGCTCTACCATCCCGAAAAAAAAATTTACGATCGTAAACGTGGAACAAATTTATTATTTATTCCAGGGACTTTATGAGAGACATATCACAAATTAGTAAAATGGTTGAGGACGTACGACTACTATTGCTTTGAAAAATTAAAATGGTCGAAGTCCTTCGTAATTAACACATTGCTTACCTTCGCCCCAAAATCAGCACTTTATAAGGCAGAATACATACAGAGTTCATACATTATGTCCCTATGCACTTAATAGGAAGGAAACTGCAAGTACAAAGGGTCTGGGTGACTCCAAGGGTTTAAAGTCCATTATGCGAAAAACAGGGTCAAGAAAGTTGAGGAAATAGGAAGGAAACTGCAAGTACAAAGGGTTTGGGTGACTCCAAGGGTTTAAAGTCCATTATGCGAAAAACAGGGTCAAGAAAGTTGAGGTTAACACTCGCCTATAAACACAGGCGACAATGGCCCAACATGTGAGTCGTCTTCACTCCGCTAACGACAAAAAAAATGAATTATCTCATCCTAAAAGGCTATAGTTGTTCCATAAAGGTTTTCTTCTTTTTAGGCGACGAGGAGCTAGCGAGGTAAAATATTTAAACCGGCTACTTTATAATATGCGTCCTTCGTAAGACGACGTTAATTCAACAAACGAAACAGATGTACAGTCATGAACGGTGATGCAACAAATTTATTTGCCATTCTCGGGCCATAAAAATTTTCTCAGTTCTCCTCCTTCCACGCACGGATTTACCCAAGATTGCCAAACAATTCTGATGACGAAGCATCTTCGAAGCATAGCGACATAGCAGCGTTTCAAACCGGCTCTGCTGAACGAATGCCACGCAACTGATTGCATATTTATTATCTCCACCACTCATGTATCCTTTTCTTGATGAAGAGCAAGTGACCTTATGGCAAGCAACTTATATGAGGGAAAGTGATAAGATGTCTTAAGCATAGGGGAGTTAGGATAAGGACAATACAAAAACCTGCCGATCAGCTGGTAGCCCGTTGATGATGAGAAGTGACATACTGCTACTTATCAAAAGCAAAAAACGCTTATTCGGGTGTCATTTCATCTTTCGCCATATGCATATAATATCACAGAAGAGTGGATGTCTTAGTTTTTACAGGATATTCCACCCCGCTGGCCATGCAGATGTGCAAATATCTCCGTTATACTTCTTCATTTATTCAAAATAACATTCGTAAACTGTCGCCAAGCATTAGAACTTCGCCCAATGATTGATTGCAAAGGTAGTTATTAGTTGTGACATTTCTATTACCCTGCTAAGAATTTTATTTGGTGAAATTACATCAACATAATCTATTTAAAATCTCCAGTAACAATCCCCGACGAAAAAGCCCACCAACCATACAAAGTTCGTCAACATTTTGCATGAAGGTACATCAAGACCAGTGCAATGATGGTGCTTTGAGACTAACAAACACTGTGTACCATACGCTCACCGACTGATTCTGATAATCAGCAGGCACCACGTAATGTTCAGTACTTAGAAGACGAAAGCACGACCGGAACACTCTACAAAAGTAATTCCTCGGTTTTGTACTTAAAAACGCGTCCAAGGGAGATCTGGGAACTTAGGAAAGAAGAAACAATGGAAAATCCAGAAGGGGGAGGGATACGTAGCGAGTGATTCAATGGCTTGCGTTATATTCAAATCTCTCTAACTGAGACATGCACAAATCGTGGCCCGCGGTTATTTTTTAATATTATTTTCCAGTGACCCGCAGGCTATTTCTCAGTTATCTGAGAACTTACTTGAATTATCCAGGCTGCCCATACTTGCTTTAACAAATCATGGATAATATAAAAAAGACATCCTTTGTACACTGCCATACTTTTCAAATATCTTCCGTGAACTGAGGCAACATTTTGGAAGACCACTTGGACATTGATTAGAACTGTGTAATTCAATCCCTCGCATTGCTTGACACGATGGTGGTAACCATAACTTCGTGAAGTTATGGTTACCACCATCTGTTGGAAAACTGCATTAACAATAAAACCTGATTTGTTTCTAATAAACTAATCGCGCAACTAAAATCAATCTTTCCCAAGCAACCAATTTATAACCAGGGTAACGACGATACTCTCGTGCTAATGAAAAACCGTAGAGCATAAGCTTTCCAATTGATTCATACGAACAGCACGCGCCACGCAATTGCAAGCCCATAAAAGGAGGAACGAGGGAGCGACCCTGAGTAATCCTCGGGCCGTTCGCAATGAAAAACCCATCCCAAAGCCGAACTTGGGGGCGAAGGAGACGGAACGGAAAAAACTAGAAGAGAGGAGAGAGACAAAAAAATATCATCTGTGGAACTCCCGTTGCTCTCCGATACCGTTTATCCAACGGAGGGAAAAATAGGAGCAAAGAGGGATTTGGGTGGGAGGGGGGGTACAGGGGGTGGGGAGTGGAGGGGAGTCGTGGGAAGAGAAAGAGAAGAGGGCCGTGGGAGCGAAATTCTTCCCCCCCCTATGCCTTTGTTTCAGCGCCCCGCGGTCTTCGCTTTTTTCTCCCGCCGCCGCTTGCAGTTCCAGGGCGCACCATTTTTGCACTCATCCCGGGGAGGAAGTGGCCGTGCATTACGAGGCCTCCCCCTGACTCGCTCGTGGTCATTACTCCCTCTCTCATACTCTTACTTCTTCTTCTCTTCCTCCGTCTCCTCTTGAACCTCTCTCACGACTTCATCTTCTTCTCTCGAATCTTCACCTCGTCTCAAGGCAACGAATGTGAGAATCTAACACTTAACGAGATAGCCTGAAATATCGAGTTAGAACGCGTGCGGCTAAAGATAGATGAGATATGTAAAAAATGGTCGTTACTATTTTAAAATGTCCGAAGCAACTCAATGCCGAAAAACACAGTTCAGGCTCGTTGGATAGAGACTTTCTACCTTACACGTTTTTTTCTACCTAATCAAAGATGTTGGTATATTGAAGTTTTTGATCAAATCCTGTGCCTTATCGTTTGCTCGCCTGACCTCTTGGGGGCAAATTTCCCCCTCCCGCCCCGCCCCCCCCGTGGACCCGCCACTGATATAGACAACTTCGCAGAGATTAATTAAAATTAGATTTTTTTCAAATTATAGCTGTAATCCTTTAAAAAAGTTATTATTATTAACAATGGGTTTGAGAGGTTTAGTTTGAGACAAGACGGCCTCTACAAATCTTTCAATAACCAAAGATCACTACCTCCTTTTACGACTTAATTCTTTTACTCTGTGCACACCCAATCTCTATTCACTCCATCCATAGTCTGTTTTTCTAGCATCTTCTATTCCAACTCTTCCATACTGGGCCGATGTCCTCCCCTCTGTCCCGATAATGAGCATTCAACTACTTATTTCTAGGCAATTTAAAAAAGATTTACTACAACACGCAAAATAAATACTATACTTTAACTTTAAAAAACGGAGCTATTAATCGAAGATCAAAGAAAGCCAGAGGAAGCATATGGATTAAAAAAAAACAATTATTCCACTCTCGAATTATTTTTAGAAGGAATAATTCGACAAATATATTTAAACATTAGTCAACAACTGAGACGTGATGATAAAAACACGCCTGGATACATTCCTACAAAAGAGCAACAAACATGTTCATAACATGAGCAGTAAAACCTTTCCCAGAATCATGTGTTCGAGGACGAGCGCTGGTCAAGCAAATTTCTGAAAATACTTCGCAGTCCAATGTATAACCAACTCCTCAGTCCATTAATGCTTCGTACAATTTCGACCAAAGGTTACCCGAGGTGCACATCCATTCCGCGCCTAAGTCCAGCAAAAAAAACTAGGAACGATTTATCATACAGCACGTCGAAATCATTCGCGTCGAAAAATAGAATATTTGCCGCAAGGAAGGACAACTCCACGTATACTTTAAACGGCTAATGGCTTCCGTATGAAATGGGCTAGCTCGCGGCCAAAAAATGGACGAAAACAAAGCAAAGAGTGGCAGCGCCATAAAAAGGAATGGACCACTTTTTGACGGAGAAGGCGAGAAATTAAGTGCGTCTGGACGACCAGACGACTGGCAGAGAACGACCTTCGTCGCGTCGTCGTCCAATTTCTTCAGAGGCTATAAGGGGACGTCCATTAATTATGTCAACAATTTTTTGGCAATTTTTACCCCCCCCCCCTTGTCAACAATTGTCAAATTTTCAGTCCCCAAATAAAATTGTCAAATAATTTTTCTCCCCCCACCCAGACTAATAAATTTTTAAATGGTTGGCTTTCGATGCTATTTAATAGAAGTCCATGGATAGCTTCACTTTAACAGATGGCAATGGCTTAGTGCAGTCTTTGAATTTACTAACTGCTTCCCTTAAAAATCGTTCTAATTAATTATATTAATGTTCAGATAATGCCATATGTGTCTACTGTCTACTATCTAGTACATTGAGCAAAAAACAAAATTTGAAGATGCTAGACAATGACTTACTTGGCAAGAACTCAACCGGTTTAAGATTTAAAAATTACTGTAAAAAGTAAAAAAAAACACTGTTGACGTTAATTATCTTGAGCTCCCCCACCCACCCTTCCCCATGTCAACAATTGTCAAACTTATTCAAACCCCCTCCCCCCACCCCCTATTTTGTTGACATAATTAATGGACGTCCCCTAATTCGCTCGAAAACGGGGGAATGGAGACTGAAGCGCCGACCGCCACGGAAGGGATACATGAGGAACACGGGTACTAGAGAGGCAACCGCAGATACTATTCTCCTCTTGCTCAGGCGAAGTAACGCCGCACTTGACACGAGAAGAAGGAATAGCAGGGAAAGGAGAGCAGAGAGGTGACCCCCCCCCCTGGGTGTAATTATACCCTCTTTAAGGTCTTTGGAGCGATTTCTTAATGCAGACAGATTTGTGTGAAACTTGGCATGCGTGTTCTTTTTTATTGATATCCGAAGGTATAATTGAAAAAATTGCTTTCTGCAGATTTTATTTTTTGACAATTCAACGCTATTTAAACATGTAACCTTGCGGCACAGGATATATATTTCGTAATAATATCGATTAAGTTTGCTCAGATTTTCTCCCAAGCCCGAAATAATACATTTCATGCAATTATAATGGCTTCTAAGAAATAATAACGTGTCACGCCCAGTCAAAGTTCCGAAAAAAACATACTCAAATATAATTTTCGCCTAAACTTCATGTACCGCGCCGAAAAGTATCATTAACTCGAGTAATAACATTTTTTAACTATGGAAAAAATGTAATATATATATATATGTATGTATAATTCTTGTTTCATTTCTATTACTGCATGTATGGTAGGTTCAACAACATATGATTCCCTTCAATAAGTCAGAAAATTTACTTAATCTCGTCAGTGAAATTGGGCTACAGTTAGGAGTTGACCTGAGTGAGGAATTCATTGATAGTTGTTATCGCACTAAGCCAAGGCCGAATGGACTTCCTGGGGCTAACCACGTGAAATTTCTCAACCAGATCACGAAATAAAATCTTCTTCCTAAGCGACAGGTTAAGAGGAATTTTTCCACGAAGCATTTATTTCCTGAGTCGGGTTCAGATAGTCCCATTTATATAAATGAGGCTTTATGCCCTGGGAGGCGTAGAGTTCTAAATGCTGCGAAAGAAATAAAAAAAGACTAAGGGTTATGCTTACCTCTGGATACGCGGAGGCAAGATTTTCATGCGAAAAGATTTAAAGGAGCCTTTTTTGTAGTAAGGAGGACTTAAAATCACTGTAAAATATGTTTTGATGTCTGTAACTACAAACAACTTGTTAAACAATGGTGATTCAGTATCCATATTCCATCAAAATATCCGCAGTTTACGCAGCAATTTCGATCTCTTTTTGCTTCATATGGCACAACTGCAATGTAAACCAACAATAATTGTTCTATCTGATATATGGATAGATGAACACGAAGTTAATTTCTATAATGTAACTGGTTATAATGTATTTGCAAAATGCTGTCAAAAAATCGCGCTCGAGGCGTCATAGTTTATGTGGATGAAGGTATTCAATGTGTATCAAAAGCAGTCACAAGTCGTACTTTGGACTGTGTTTACTTCACAATTAAAACTAATCTGACTGAGTACGATCTTGTAAGCATTTACAGGGACCAGAATTTTCCTGTGGCTGAATTCTTACAGGAGTTGGAACCAATTGTGACTAGCGGTGGAAAAAATATGATTATGATTGGTGACATGAATATTAATTTGATTGTTGCAGATAATGATTGTGATTATTATTGTAATTTGATGCATATACATATGGTCTGTCATGTTTGCTAAATCAACCAACTAGAATTAGCGCATCATCATCAACGTGCATCGACCATGTATTTGTTAGATTTCATAATGCGTTCAGATACAAAATGCTGGCAGAAGTTAAGCATCTGGGTATAACTGATCATTCCATGGTTTCCTTTGACCTTTCTAGGGGTAAAGAAAATGTGTCCCGTGCTCACTATGTAAAAAATGAAACTTCTTTAAAAATAAATTACGACATGTTATATGAAGAGGCAAGGAAAATAGATTGGACTCCAGTGTTTAATGAGCACAATTCCTCAAGAGCATTTTCAGTTATGTTTCAGGATTTAATACACACAGTTGTAAACGCGGTAAAAATGAAAGATATTCAAGAATACTGAAACCATGGGTAACTAACACTCTGCTTAAAGACGTAGAGGAAAAAATCATCTGCTTAAAAAGTTAGTCGTCATCCTAATTGTAATGCATTTTAAGAGGAATTTATAGCTTTTAGAAATAGTCTAAGGTCTAAGTTAAGACTGGCTCGTAATAATTATTAAATGAGAAAGTTTGAAAATTGTAAAGGCTATTCTAAAACTCAGTGGGGCCTGGTGAAAGAAATCCCACCCCTTCGTTAGAAGTAGAAGGCGTCGTCTTACAGATCCATCAAAATTAGCAGCTGAATTTAACAACTTCTTTATGTCGGCATACGATACAGAAACTTATACACATAACCCACACTGTCACTCTCCTAAAAAATTTAACTTATAGAGTAATACCTGAGAATCGCTATATTTAGAACCAGTGACTGAAGGCGAAATCATTGCGCTGGTTAAGTCCCTCCCTGCAAGCAAATCATCTGGATTTGATGGGATAACCGCCAGTGTCCTTAAACGGTTAATTGATATTATAGCTCCAGTGATGGCACATATGTACAATGTGAGCATATCTACAGTAGAGTTTCCTTCATCTCTAAAAAAAGCTGATATCATTCCTGTTTACAAGAAAGGAAGTCGCTTGAATGTGGAAAATTACCGCCCAATATCCCTCCTTTCTATATTTTCAAAAGTTATCTCTTCCATCTTCCACGCTGGCCCAACGTTCTCTCCTCCATCACTTTCTTCAGTAAGTCATCACCCCTCGAATACCCTCATGCCGATTTTGCTGTATCCTTCTAATTACTCATATCAGACTCTTTCTACCTAATATACTTAGTTTTGCATTACATTGCAGGCTATGTCTCTTATTAGGGTTATGACAAGTCTTACTTTAAGTATTTCCTCCAATATCTGATTGCCAACCAATTCCTGCATTTCCACATTAACTATTATTTTCAAAAATTGATCTGGAAATAATAGAGGAGAGAGTTTTATCATAATATAAGCACGAACACATCTTTATCTTAGTAAAATATACTATTACTGCCGTCAAAAGGCGTTAACTCAATAGCAATGCATTTCAGTCGCCTCAATTTAAGTGTTCATTTAAAATTAAGTTCTTAAGATAATCAGCATATTTAGTATTCTACTTTAGTTTTCCATTGGCTCTGGAAGGCATCAGTGAAATCATCATTTTTTCAAACGACACAAACAAAAAGGTAGTACAGCTTATTCAGTCCTCGTTTTTCATGAAGTCAAAAAGGAAGCAGCTTAATGCACATGTTCCCTTCATAACATGATCCCTCGTTCTTTACCCAACACCGTGAAAATCTTGAAGGGGAAAATGTTGTATTTAACTTTAAAAAATTTCAGAAAAAAAATATAAAAACGACACGAGACGTTTATGTTCCGTGTGAGTGTGCCCTGCGCAGTAAAACAGAACTCGGTCACTGATTCGGCCAGACACGCTCATTTGTCGGACGTGCTCGAAAGGCGAAATGGTCTCGAATGGCCCTGAAAGAGGAGGCGAGGGAGGGAGGAATGGGAGTCGAGGGCGAAGACGGACTTCGCGGAGGGTCTTAAAGAGGGCTGAGGGTGAGAGGGCGAGAGACATGGAGAGAGGGAGAGTTTAGGGGGAGGGAAGAAAGGGAAAGGGGACGAGTTGGGTCGGCGAGGTGGAAGAAGTCACTCTGAAACGAATCCTGAAATATGGTGACGGCGTAAACACACACTTCTAACTCAACTTGGTTATGATAACTAGTATTCTTCCTAGATTAGGTTTAAGGTCAAAGAGGCCACTCTGCAAATTCGCCACTTTTATCCCCCATACTGTTAGAGGATATTAGGAGTAGGCTGAGTAGGTGGTTGGGACAGGCGAAGGGATGCTGAAGGGCGTAATAGAAGGGTAGTTAGGTAAGCGGGGAAGGGGCAGAAAAAGAATAGGCTTTATGGACGGGATGAAGAGAGGTAAGACGTATGCCGAAGTGAAGAATGAAATCGTGTAAGGAGTAAGGGGTCTGCGCCGATAACAGCTCAAAGTATTTTTACTCTATTTTTATCTTTTTGCCTTCCTCAACTGGTAAGTAACCGTAGTAACAATGGTGATAGTCCAATTTGTTCCGCTATAAGGCTACCTAGAACAGGTTAAATCTAAAATGATATCCATTCCTCAGTTCACAGTACCCCTTGTCAATGCCCTTCTCTTCACATAATGTTTCCTCTACTAACGCAACCTGATAGGAGACCATAACAGCTGCCAATGAGACTATTAACTAGGTTTGTCGATAGGTAGTGTAGCTCTTAGTAGTAGTAGTTCTCCTTAATACTTGTATCCTTATCTGCTACCTAGTACTTACAGCACGCTGTGCATGATTTCAGCATAATTCTTAAATCTCTGTCCGTATTTTTAGTTGCAATATGCATAAATACTAACGGTCCCTCTAACATTGGTAGCATATCTGTGGCGTAGTGCATGCTTGTGAGGCTTCGCCTTGTGACAGGCATTAGCGATGTATGTTAGTGCATCATTAGACGAAGGTACACTAACTTTAGGGTATAGTGTAATGCATTTTGGTGACTACTCACCCCCTGCCATACACCATTGAGGTGGCTTGCAGGGTATTTTTTAGATGTAGATAGAACCCTTCTCTACATATCCCTTACTAATGAATCCATTCTCGTCTAGAACACACACCAGATAAGTAACCTGTGCCACCAGCACCAGCTGCCGCATTTTACATTTAATGCTATCCTCCTTAAGGAGGTTCCGCCGCGACTGTGTGAGTCAAAACAAATACTTAATTCCACATTTTATATATTTTGTCCAAAAAATCCTGCTTTCACTGATGCAATGCGTTACCAATAGAAATCCAAAAGTAAGGTACAAAATATGCAGATTATTCCACGAATGTATTTTAAATGAGCACTTTTTTCCAGCCATAGGAGCCGACTGCAGCGCCATTTCCTACTAATTACCGCATTTTGACTTCAAATACGGCATTAATTCTTCAATAACTAGAAAAATAAGGTTGAAAGATGCCTATAATACATTTTCATTCAATTTCTCTGGATTATTTCCTTCTTAGAGACAGTTTTCCACGAAAATGGCATTTGTATTTTTGGGAAAATACTATTTTCCCTGTGTTCCTCTCATTCCCCCATTGAACACCATGTAATTTCAAGTTCAATTATAGAATAAAATAGAGTGGAATAGCGTATTATTTTGTTGTTCATATCTGATAGAGGACAACTTTTTCGACTAGTAGACAGAATATGAATAACATGACATTTAAGTCACTATAAGGTGGAATCACCTTAATTCGAATGTCTCGTTAAATTAGTCAATTCCTATTGTTAATTTTCACAACAATTCTTTCATACTGTCTATCCAAAAGGCTCATCTTCGAACGTAGACACTAGATTACTGGCGAACGTTACATAAAATTTGCAGCGCGAAGAAATAGGTTACACAGTCGGATGGACGTATAGCACTAAGAGAAAACTATTACTTGATTAAGGATATGATGAGGCAATAATTGGGACGTCATCTTTCCCTTCGTCACGAAGGCATGCATGATGTAGCTGATTCACGGTCAACGAGGGCAGGAGAGAGGGAAAAGTATTACAAGGATGAAATAGGTATTCCGGAATAGAGAAGAGGTATCAGCATTCCTGGATTCCCTTTCGCAACTCCAAAGGTGACTTCATAAAGCAATTCCATCGAATTCATAAATATGCAGTCTGAGGTAATTCACGTCAGATGAAGCCTTGAGTCTCGTAGGATGCCAGGCAATTCAAAGAGAAAATTACTCTTTCCCGTAGTAAATTTGTCACTTCTCTTTACAAAAACTTTTAGCGTAATCCAGAAAGGATGGAGCACTTAGAGAAGAGACAACAAGCCGGTGAAGAAATGTGTCACCATGTGTCACCATGGCGAGATGATATGATGCGAGACGATCAAAACTGCGAGAAGCGCAGTTAAATGGAATAAATGAAGATCCACAGAAATTGAACAATCTGATAGACAAATTGCTGAAAAAATTCATCCATACTCAAAAACATCAAGCGGCAAATTTTGCATAAACCTCAGTATTAAAATTGTATGCGTGATGAACCAAATAAAATGAGAACATCACACTTAAAAATTGGGTGAAAAAGAAGTAAAAATAGTATGTGCTCTCGCAAAACTGTCACAACATTCGGAAGCTCATTGTCATGGGACAACTACACAAAATATTGTTTTAAAAAAGTAAGTATAAAAATGAATGACCCTGTTCCACTAAGCATTGCCGAAATTTATCTAGGCACAGGTTTTATGAGGTTATTAGGTGATAATTACACTGAATATTTTTCCTCTATCGGGCACACAATGTTTACAAATTTCAGAGGTTTGTAGTTATTTGTAAACATAGTGTGCCCGATAGAGAAAAAATATTCAGTGTAATTATCTCCTAAGTTGTTATTACAATTGTCATCTTTATCAATACCTGTTTATGTTGTAAATTTTGTTTCATGGTTTATGTCGATTAGCCCTGAGGGTGGTAATAAATTTGTAGAAATGTTGGCAATGAAATAGTGACTTTTAAATTGACCAGAACTAATAAAAGAAGAAGAAATTATTTATAAGTGATCATTATTTGCATTAATTATTTATCTACTTCATAATATATGCAACCCAACTGTGGGCATTTCAACCAGACCGAAAATGGGTCTAGGGAGGACCACGAGAAACAATGAAAAACAAAAGAAAAATAGATAGGGCAATTTATGTTTTCTCTCTTGTTTAGATCCTGTAGTGTTAAAATATCCAAAATCGCGATATTTCTTTACATAACTTGAACATTACAGAGAGACATACTCAGATAGGAGGTACAACATAACGTTTTTATCGTTTCTCAGACACTGTTTGGGACGTTATTTCCGATGCATGCAGCACGCAGGAATGTACTTTGGGATGCAGGGGAGCTGCAATGCTTTCCTTTCGCGGATAACGGCCGTGACTCCGGGACACGAGGAACCGTCCGGTAAATTGCGAATCACGCCCGCACGGCGTATATAGACCTCCGCACACGATCCGGACGAGCGGCGGAAAGGCGGCTGGGCAAGCGGGGAAGGCGATGAAAGTGAATAGGATTTATGGACGGGATGAAGAAAGGTACGAAGTATGCTGAGATGGAAAAATAATATTGATCGGGCTCTGTAAATGTAAAAAATCAATATGATTTTTACTTACTTATTTTAAATCTACCTGAACGGATAGATCACCTAATAATAAAAAAATATTTTTCTAGCGGATGCGATGCATTTAAGTCCCTCATATCACGATGATCGAGCAAATACACCCTTAACGCCATTCTTAACGCATCATTATGTCTTATCGCGTATTTCGCATGAGTTTCTTCCTAAATCCCATGAAGCAACTATCAAGCCAGTATTTTAAATTGTGAGATAATACTGTTTTGCATTATATTTCTCTCTAGTACGCCAAATAAGCCATATTGTGCCGGCAAATGAGCTTTGTCTTCTATAGAGTCAATGGTTGTATACATAAACAGCTTTGGAATTCTTTAAATCTCACAAGCCTTCACAAGACTAAGGTGAATTTAAAATTTATTGTATTGTTACTTAAGTGCTAAACATTTTCTTTAACACCGGAAATATTTCAACGGAGTACATCAACAGTAAAATAGAGTTCACACATATTTTCTGGAGCTACAACAGAAAAAAACTAGCTTATTCAGAGCAAGCAAGGCGCTCATTTAAATAATCAAGGCCAGCAGTATCGCATAGAAAATAACGAAAATGCAATAATGACTGCACAACTTGAAGATATTGATCAGTGGTAATTGATTTTCCACGATGCAAAATGCTCACCGTCCACTCTTAAAGTACTCTCAGGCTAAATTTTACGATTGCTCGTTCCACGACAACCCACGATAAAACTTAATGCACAGACATATAATAGAGGGATTAATAACTTCATTGTGTGGAGCGATATATAGACTCTTTAAACCCTTTCTTACACTTAACGCCTAAATGAGGCATAAGCAAACAAAAGCCATCCGAGCATATCATTAGAGAATGATGGGAAACATCATTTACTTCAACGCCGAGGTTAAAATTGGCTCCGTCGATCTGAAACGCATGAAAGAACACGGAAGGCATTTAAGATACCACCGTTCACAATAACGGCAACAGAATCATGGAGAAGTTAAAGCGAATGGCCTTGAGATGAACCCGATTAGCACTAACTGTGAGATAAAAGACTCTGCATCCAATCCCAAGTAAGGCAAATCGCTTTATTAACTACAAATCTCAAGAAAAGCACAACAATGCGTATATGACCGGACCTAATCCAAGAATAAATGTTTTTAAGTTCACATTCTCAATCTCATCCCTCAACTTCATCCCATCAAAAATAGCCATCCATTTTTGCCCGGTCTCTACGCACGAAGCATTATTTCCTCTAACGCGGCCTTCTAAATCATTCATTCCATGAATACTGGTAGGCATAAGGACTTTTCCAATGCCAACCCCAGCATTCCCCATCGTCAACCCCATCATACCGGCTGTCCTCAGTTAAGGCCGTTTTACACGAGGTAAGTACTCCACTGCAGTCTCATGTTTCCGGATGAATGCCAGTTTACTATAGGGCTCCAATGAATAACTAAGTATTTTCCACCGCGTCCACCACGCATCAGAACAGCGTGAACGGCATCTACACTTACATAAATCATTAGCGAGCATTATTTATTTATCGATCATAATTCTTCACTGAAAATTTTGAAGTCTCTTATAAAACCCACGCTTATAACTACCGCCGTCAAGATTCCAAGACCATTAGAGCACGCGGCGTCTTCACAGGGTGTATTAATAAGAGCGAAAAACGGCGCAGACGACACGAAAAGAACACACATACTCCTCGCTATCCACTCAAGATAAAAATGAAATGGGCTCAATATTTGAACTACTAACCGATTTTCGAGAGCCAGCAAAAGCGACGATCCCTCCAGCAAAATGCTAGGAGCGAAGGCGGAGAAAATCCAGGACAATAAGAGGATACCCGTTGGTGATGAGAGTGAGGAACACTCCAATTGTCGAAAATGGTCGAGAACTGTGTACGGTCGGTATACCTCATTTTTTAGTATTTCCATATTCATAAATCTCATTATATTATTATTTTTTGCTAACTAGGTTGCAATCTATATTTCAGTTTGATATGGAGCGGAGCGTTGTATGGAGCAGGAACGTTGACTCTTGAAAGAGAAGGACGAGAATAGGTTGCAGGCATTCGAGATGTGTGTAGGAGGATGGAGAAGGTGCGGTTGGATGTGCGGGAGACAAACGAGGAAGTGCTTGGAATGGTGGTGGGAGGAAACTTCTGGATGAGATTAGTGGGGGGTAGGGGGGGAGTGGTTAAAGGGGGTGAAAGGGAGATGAGGGTAAATAAAGGCTGCGACATAGAGGGGAGCATGTTGGGTAAGCAGGAAAGCGGAAGAAAGATAATAAGTGTTATGGGCGGGATGAAGGGTTGGACTAAGTTTATTTTTTTTTTCTTTCACAACCAAAAACGGCACAAAGGCTTTTACGTTGGCTGTCCTCAATAAATAAATAAAAGCTTAGAGAGAATAGCATAAAATTAAAAAAAAAAAAAAATGATTAAACGTAAGAAAGGGGACTAAGGGTTAGAGAGCGGTGAATCTTTCAGGTGGCATTTAAGGGAGAATTTGAAAATAGCGGTAGAGGAAAAGAGGTCCAGGGAAGTATATTTTGAAGGCAGGGAGTTAAACAAGGAGTGGATTCGGTAGAAAAGGGAGCGTTGAGAGATGGAAAGACGGAATCGGGGAATATGAAGCAGAGAGTTATTACGTAAGGGGCGAGGAGGAACATGAAAACGAAAAAGAGGGAGAATTGTATTGGTCCGAAGAGATCCGCTGAAGATTCTATGCAGGAACATTAAATCAGATAAGACACGGCGGTGAGTTATGTTGGAAATCCCGAGGGAGGAAAGGATAGAGTCACGGGTACAGTTTCTGAGTGTGGGGATTCTATGGCGGGCTACAGCGAGAAAGAAGTTGACAGGGCGTTTGAGCAAGTTCAGAGTAGTGGGGCAGGCGGTAGACCAAATTGGTGAGCAGTATTCCAGGATGGGGAGAATAAAACCGAAAGATATGAAGGAATAAATATCGAAAGTAAGATAGGTCCCTACTCTTGTAAAAGATTACCAAAGAATAATAGTGATCTAGGTTGTATTTTGAGGGAAAATCGCTTCCTTTCCTTCCATCCTTACTCTCCCTCATGGTAAGATCCCAAATGTGTCTTGGTACCCACTCCTCACCTGTCTCCTATAAACATTTACAAACCTCCACACATTCTCGTTTGTCTACCTTCCAAACAATCTCATTTTCTCCATTCTTCACCAAGCCCACGCTTCAAATCCCTGCAATCTCTTCCGATAGCCCAGGTTTGAGCACAACATTTGGCAACGATTCGTATAATGACTTTTATTGGGTTTTCTTCACATACTTACTTTCGCCCACCTCAGTACCCACCTGAAGTTCCCAGCTGTGCATAAACGCAGCTTTCGCAAGCGTGACCTTTTTACAAGCATAGCTGGTCTTTCTCCCATTGTCAACTATCCTATAACAACGTTACCTAATAATTCCATTTTTCTGTGCTAAGTCCGCCGAATTTTTATGAATAACCTTTCTCCGTTTTGGAGAATCCTACCTGAGCTACTCTTCCGTTCGTATCACACATAGCATTAGCTAATAATCGAGAGAGTTTCAATACTTACTAATAAATGCAATATGCTATCGCTAACTCTGCCAAGCAAGCAGCTCCGATTTGTTTGGGAATGTTGAAAAGTTAAGAATATAGAGGAAACCGAGAAAGACAGAAGAGAAGTTTTTGATATCATGAAAGCACGTATGACGTAGGTATACTAAGCTTTTCTAAATAAAAAGAGTACCAAGAAAGGAGTTTTACTATACGACCCGATCTTGGTTAGAAGCATCTTTGCAGCTATACAAATCTATCATAACCTAATAAGTATCCCAAAAGTGTATTACATTTCACCATAGACCATCTCATCTTCATCCATTACTATTTCAGTATCTAACAGCTGTAGATGATAGAGTAGGCGCAAACGTTTTGTCCACATGATTACCACCACTCAAGTCCTTATTTTTAGCTATGCGCGTGCATGACAAGTAGCTTGCCTGCAGAAAGGTTTCTTTCCTACAGGGAAGGAAATTAAGCACTCCACAAGGAAGATTTCAAAAAAGCTTTCGATAAAGTCCCTCATTCGAAGTTACTCGTTAAGTTGGAAGCTCACGGAATACACCACGACGTAATATGCTGGATAATAGAGTTCTTAGCCGACAGCGAACAGAGGGTAATTCTAGATGGCGTTAGTTCAGATGTAGTGAAAGTAACATCAGGGAAGTATCATCGGTCCCTTTTGTATATTATTGACATCACTACCGTTGTTACGAGCAAAATTCGCCTCTTCGCAGACGACGCAGTGTTGTACAGGGATCTAGGCCATGAGTATGACAAGATTACGTTACAGAAATACCTTGATGCTATAACTGAATGGTGCAACTCTTAGCAGCTAGAATTGAATTGTAACAAGTGCGTTGTTATGAATTTTTGGAAAAAGAAAAACTCGGTCAATGAAACTTACACAATTAATCGAACAAACCTATCAAATGTAGAGTCAAATAAATACTTAGGTGTGACCCTTACTCAGGACCTGTCTTGGGGGAAACACGTCCAGGTCATCTGCGGACAGGCTAGTCGCAAATTGGGATTTATTAAAAGGATATTAGGAAAATGCGACGATAAGGTTAAAGAGCGGTGTTATTTTTCATTCGTGAGACCTCACTTGGAGTACGCCGCTAGCATATGGGACCCTTACGAAGGAGGAATAATCTCTGAAATAGATGGAATACAACGGAAAGCAGCATGATTTGTGAAAATTTGTAACGATAAACTTAGCAGTGTTGCCTAATTGTTGAAGGAATTAGGGTGGGAATCTCTAACTGATCGAAGGGAGAAATACAAGTTAAATCTTTTGCGCAAATTCGGAGTACACAGTTTTTTGCCGGACGTTCAACATATATTGCTAGAGCCAACGTACTACGGTAGAAGCGATCACAGAAATAAGATAAAGGAAATTGACTGCAGAACCGATAGATTTGAAATGTCACTTTTCTCACGTACAATAACGGACCATAATAAATGCGATAGATCAATCAAACGAAACTCCCACCCTCAATACGTAGAGTAGAATTTTCACTTGTGTTTAATAACATTACATCATTACTAACACTTCACACTGCTTGATATGTCCGTCATTATTTTATTTTGTTCTCTGCATGAAGTAGCATCTTGTAGCATTCATAAATTAACAGTATTAGTAATATAAACACTAGATGTGTCTATAGCCTTGTTCTGCATGTTTACACATTCCTTCTCATATCACTCTCCCAGTTTCTTATTTGACTGCACACAATGTTCTCCTGACTGCTTGTTGGTCAGCGCCAAGTGGCCGGGGGAACGTGCGAGGTCCCGATTTGTACTGGGACGAGTGTTGCATGCCTGGTGTGGAATCACCCCGTGCCACACACCCTAGTGGTGGCTTTCACGGTACTTCGTAGATGTAGATTATATTTTTTTAATTATTTCACAGATACATAGTCATACTCCTTTTCTATCGTCTAGATAATACCAACACAAAATATTACGGAGCAAAGGATTTGAGGATAAACATACCAACATACAGCTCAGCAAAGTGTCATTAAAGAAAGTAGAAGGAAGAGAGAGAGATAGAGGGATAGATAGATAGACGTCTGTATTGAGACTTTAAAAGTCCCTTCTTCCATCTAACCCCTCCATCTAAGGTAGGGAGAACGAAAGCGAATAAAAGAAGAAAAAATATTTGTCGCACACCCCAAGGGAAGTATTGTACGACGCCATGCGTCCTTCGAAAGCTTATAAGAGTGATGGGAGTCTTTGCCTCTCGTGCTTTCTTTTAGGCGGCTTCGGAGTTGAATGGAGAAAAGACAGGATGGGCGTTTTCCAGTGCAAGGTTCAAAAGAAGAAAAGAAGAAGAAAAAAGAATAGGAGAGCAAGGTGTGGATATCGCCGTGGATACAGAGGAGAGGAGGTGGACAGGAAGAAGTAGGGGGCGGACGATGATCTCGCATTGTCTAGGCCGAAAGGGAGGTCATCAACCTAAAGCACTTGAGGGCAGGGAGTCTTACTTTTGCGAGTTTTTTGAGTCACAAGACGGCTTTAGTAGGAGCACGATGGAATCCATAGAGCCGCTCCTCCGAAATATTTTCGTGGACATAGCTTCGTACAGAGTACGAGATAGCAGTATTTTCCACAATGTACTGACATATACGAGGGCATTGACACGCAGACAATACACACACTATCAGCGCCCGCGTAGCATGAAAGGAATTTAAGACAATAAAGCCTCGGCAGTACATTAGAAGACGAAAATTCGCGTAAAACCATGGAAATTAATAGGTACACACTATGTTCGACGAATTTACGAACGTGAATGGACATGGCCATCCAACGAGTCAAAAGATGCTTGGCTCAGTACAAGTACGAATACGCTTCTCTCGATTCATTTCAGTGTAAATACACATATTGGTACATTGGAGGAGGGCAGCACACTGCACGTGAGAATGCAATTTTTATCTTCAGGACATTTTACACAACGGTATCTCAAATAGAAATAATAGCGAAGCTTCAATGTCGTCATTTGTACAAAATGGCGTAAAGTTTTTCGATAAGCTTGTAAAAGGCACTTCAAGAAATTAATGTATTAATTTTTTCAAATTGTTTTTCATTCCTTCATATTTTTATGTCACGTACGGTTGCAGTATTCGGCAAGGACTCCACTTCTTTGCCAATTTCGGAATAAAAACCTAGTTTCTTGAAAAAAGTTGGTGGTTCCCCGCGTAACTTTGTAGAATTTGCTATTCGTTTTGAATTATTCAAAATTAATAGCAAAATGAATTCAAATTGAATAGTTTCTTGAAGTTTGAATTTCGTCCACAGGCGCACTGCAATCTCAATTTATTTTGCCTCTCAGAATTATCTCTGATTTTTTTATTTCCCATCCAAAATTTCCGTTATAACCAAGAGAACCGATTGCTCTGTCATGCAGCATTAAACGTATCATAATTTGAGAAATTCGTGAGGTAATTCTTCAAAATTAAATGTCTTTCACCTCGATAAGACTATAATCAAATGGGCGTGTTACTTCTCGAAGGTTATTTCGATCAATTTTAAGACGTCGACTTAGCAAAGCCGCGTTTCATCGTCATTCAAACCTTGAATATCACAAAAATAAATACGCCCTGAGTCTTCCATTTAAACTAAAACATTATAATGAGAAAGGTAATAAATCTCAGCTTTTTCCAGCAACGTTAAAAGGGTCCTAACATTAGGTTTACCAACTTTTTTTGAAAAAAAATACGGGAGTTTAGGAACTCAACAAAATTTCACAAGAAAACACTACTTTTTGAGTTGTGAACGGCGCGCCGTTCACAAGCGCGTTAATCATTCTGCATACACTCAGTAAAGACATATAAAGCACATACCTTACCAAAGGTATATACATATACATAAAGACATATAAAGGCATACCTTACCAAAGTTTAAATTAATAGCATGAAATGTGCTTATGTTATTGATACTAGCTAATACTAACAGGGCCTAATACGGGAGCTCCCGGGAAATACGGGAGGGTTGGCAACCCTACCTAACATAGAGGACACTATCCCCTCAGGATATTACGAGCAACGTTTCTTAGCGATGGAATTGGTGGAATGGCGATAAAATGCGGTCAGCGAAGCAATTCCCTTGATGCAAAAAAAGAGAACCATAGGCGAAGTGATTTTCCACTGACTCCTTCACTTATGGCAATTCTTCTTCTTTTCCCTTGACGGAGAAATCCTTGATGCCCTCCTGGAGAGGATTCCAAAGTATTTAGCTGCAGTCCCGACCGTCTAGAATACCGGCAATTCATCAAGCCGTAAAATAGGAAATGGCGGAGATGGGAAAATCCGCGTTTCCTGTCTGTCTGTCACGGATTTCTTCGAAAAGAAATGAAACAAATAGACCATTGTTCTCATTCCACTGGACGTATCCCAGAGTAACCGGGCAGGATCGTTCCCGATTATCGCAGAGAAAAAAAAGTCGTCTGTTTAATTTTCAATGAGCTCGAAGTATGAAATAGAAGGTGTCAAGAGTTCAAATTAGATCCATCGTAGTATACATATTCCCCACAGATGCCGGCCTTAAAATGAAAAAAAAAAAACAAAACAAAATATCCCAGATGGTGCATTTTTTTAACGAGTTACGGTCACTCAACCCATGGTACTAATACATTTACATACATACATACAATACATGTATTAGAAAACCATGACTCAACCATTCGGATTCCAGGAATTGGATTCGATGTCGAATCGATCAATGTCCATAAAGCAAAAACTAAATCCAAGAGTGTATCGCATTCAGGGAAGAAAATAACTTTAACAACTGTCTTTTTCCCTGAAAATAACAAACGTAATAGATTTGCATCATTAAAAAATAATCCGGGCTGAAAGTTATGGCTACCAAATACATCAAGCACGGCTTTTTATTGAAAATATTATTTATGAGCAGACGAACCAGTAAATAACGTCATGCTCTCCGAGTAAGAAAGAATGATGTTCAGGTTAGTTAAGAGAAAAAAAATTAGGAAAGTTATATTTTCTACCTTCCTTCCTCCGTTTCTGAATACATAGAAATCGTCGCAAAAGTTCACATTATTACTAACATAAGGAGATTTACCAGTTTAGGCAGGTTGAAATAAAAGAGAGTTGAAATCCTCTAGAATTTTAATGGCACGGGCTCCAATTTTTTTACATGATTATCAATCCAATATTCATTCAAGCATGTTGTATCATTTTTATTCAAATATGGGTGGCAAAAGTTATTTTCCAACAGATCTTCAACCAATATTAGAAGGTTCTAGGCGCTATTTAATTCCTTCCTCGCTAACCAGCCAAAATCATCGACGCATTCCAAGCCATTTCTGGTACGCTTCGCTATGTATGCTCCCATAGAACTTAACGTATAACCTACCTTCAGTCGTGCCGTCCAATTAACGCTGATGAAGTATTGGAGCGGCAGGTTGATAGAACATGCTGTATAATACTGGCCAGGAATGCCTGGATTCACTTAGATATACGAATTTATTTCTACATCGCATACAACCATAAGCTGTTCGAGCAAAGACAGGAAATGCTTTCCATGACCACGATCTAAGGAAACCATCCATGGTAAGATAGTAAAGCAATTGGGGCAACGCAGACGCCACGGATTGTGAAGGAAAATGTCCTCGTAAACACAGAACACGATCATCCCACTTACCTACTCCTCCCTTTGGGGCATTTAGAACGCCCGAGGGATTAGCGTGATGAGCAACTCCGCATATAAAACCGAGAAAGCATCGACGTAGTTACAACAAGGCAGTTCCTTCCTCAGCTTTCTACAAAAACGCGCGCTTCACACGCTACCACGATTTATTCAACACATTCCACCTCGACACTTTTCAAGCTATAGAAATTCTGTGCCGGAAATTTCAACTTCCTTCCTATTTTATGGAGGCATTTTAGCGCCGAAGAAGAATATAACGCTACACATAGAAGAGAATAGACGACGGAGCAGGAAAGTGAAGCCCGTTTCGTTCTAGGAGATATGGACCATTCAACATGGCTACCGCACGAAAATGGTCCAATGACAAAAATTGGGAAATTTACAGCTAAAAAATCATTCGCATGGACTGAGATCCGAACCCAGACCCTTTGATTTCGAGCCGATAGCTCAAAACCAGTTGATCTGCCCAGGCGTGGAGCGAGGTGTTCTCAGTTGATCAGGCGTCCTCTACCGCAGCTTTTTCACATCTCAACTAGCACTGAATAAACTGCTCTATTAGTTGTGAAATATTTACTGTCCACACTTGTTTAAATAAATTACCGCGGCATTTTGGGACAAATATTGCACCACTGTATTAACCAGTAATCATTTAAGGACACTTTTTAACGTGTTCAATGCAATACTGACCACTGGATATAGTCAATTGCATGTTTTAAAGCCTTGCGCTATTTCGCCGTCTAATTTCATCACCTGATCCTTTTCATCAATGGCTAGAGCTAAACGAAAAATAAGGACTTCCAAATGAACATAGAGCAGTAAGATTTTCCCAGCATTTTCTACATTCTAGACGTGAATTTCTTTGATGTTCCAAATGAATTCGGCATTTTACGTGAGTTAGTAATAATTTCACCACGGATTTTTACCACGGAAAACACAAGCTTCAGTACAGAACACACTAAAGTTAAAGCTAAAATGGAATACTCCGACACCACAAATGCATTCTGTATTTTTAAATCACGACGAGATAGTTAAAATGTCAAGGGCCGCGCAAATGTCACACCCAAAAGAACGTGAGACCCGGCAAATTGAGAGGCATGGGGTGGGAGAGAGGTCACGGGATGTCGGACATCACGAGGAAAGAGCATGAATTTCACAAGATAGTCACGACAGAGATGCAAATCGAAATGGGTAACCATCGCGCCTACACACACGCTAAACGACTTGTTCTAAATTGAATTTAGAGGATATTGACTGATTTCTTAGAGAAGAAAGGGTAAGTCAGGCTTATTAAAAGGGGAGGTTGACACGAAAAAAAATTAAAAATAGTGAATGAAAAAAGCGAGACAAGTACTATTCATCATCAAGAACCAGCGGTTAATATCATGATGATCGCTTCCAAGCAAATGAAATTTGAAAGTAGGACGCTGAATCAAGCCTAAGAACAAGATACGACTCCTCAAGTGAAGGATCAGAAATTTGAGGACACATAACATCAAATAGTTTACAATATAACTCGAAGATAATATAAACCAAACAAGTCTCCGTATGTAAGGTGTCATCGAGAAGTTTTTCACATACGCGTGACTCGCCGAAATCATTAAATTACGTAGTTTGCTGAAACGGACAAATGCCAGGAATAAATAAATATAAAATATAAATATAGAAATAATAAATATTTAACCAGCCGTAAAATAAAAATAGCAACTATGCAAACCTTAATAAATTATCCAAATGTTTGATAAATTAATCTGGGATTTCGCTGTAAGAGTTACGTATTAGACACCTAATACATTGACCGACAAAAATACTAAATTTTAACCACCTAAACTTAGAAGGTAAATTCCTTTTAACTTTTTTGGTAGGAACGATGCACGACAAAAAATAAAATTTCAAAAACAAAAAAAAATATATGTGAAAAAAATATCTGCTGACTAAAAGAGAAAGGGATGGAACTATCTTCAGCTCTGGCATATAAATATACACAGGCCAAACATTAGAAAAATAAATATTTCATCCTATCAGGGCAGGAGGGGAATGTACTCTGGATAAAAGAAGAACGTATTGATAAGCCACCGCGGTTCGGAAAGAAAGTAAACTTGGTGGAGAGAGGAACAGCTTGCAAATGCTCAGCGGAGAAAGAAGAGGGAGGGAGAGAATGCATGCATTTGAATTGCGGAGTCGTTTAATGTGCCCGGTGGCGCGGAGCCAATTACAGTCGTCGGGAGACCACATTCCATCAAACTGCAGCTCTTAGAGAGGCGAGGCGGCATTATGGAGACTAGGCTGAGAGAGGCACGAAGACCGCCACTCTGTCTATCCAGCAGCTGAGGAACTACATGTTACGCGATGGCCTCCCGAGCCAAAGAAGTGCCTCGACGAAGCACGCGCGAGCACTCGTGAAAACCTCAGTACGCCGTCGAAAAAGGATTTAAAAAACAGCATCAGGTGAACCTTCATTCTACAATTAGACAGGGAATTGCACCTGAATCCGGCTCTGGGGGAATGTATTAAGGTACTTAAACAAAAATACATCCACAAAGTACCCTGCAATCTACCTCAAGGATGTGCACAAGGGGTGAGTTTTCACTAATGTATACTACACCATATCCCATAATGTTATTAATTACCCCCGCGTATGGTCTACGTCAGCTCCCACAAATCTAGCCTCCATAAACAGTCACACATTTCTTTATAAAAATAGTGAAATACAAGGTTCTCGGTATACGGTGGTCTTAACTCTTCCTAAACAGTCTCTCCCGTCACGGACTTAAATCCGAATTCAAACTTTTTTGCAACACCATCTGATTCTAACATCCACTGTCCGGAACTTCTTTCACTCATCAGTTTCAGAGTGTCTTCACCAGAGTTCCACCGGAACAGTCAAATTAAAACACACGTCCGCTCCCAGATTATCAATTATTATAAACGATCGGCTCTTCTTCCGTCTAGCATCCCGAAATAAATTTCACTCCACGTTGGCATCGATCCTTTTTTCACTCTTCTTCAAAATCTGTACCAACTTGGCTATAACACATTTTTCCGTAAATAATTGGCCATGTATCTCTCTTTCTTGTTCCTTGTGTTTTCTCTCTTGTTAATGTTTCATATGGTACGTCTAATTTCACATTTGCTAGGAATCCAATGTAAATGGCCGTATTGCTGTATAAGGACGACTTTTTTTTAAATAAATAAAAATTATTATGGTCCTGTGATAACGGTGACCCCGTTTCAGGTGACAATACACAGATAAAAGCTACAACTACCCTTCCTCTCAAAGAGGTAGTTCTATTCAAGATAATGCCAGGTACATAAATGACGGAGGGCAATACCAACACTATTCGAAATTCTTCCAATTGATTGGCAGATTTCACACTGACAGTTCACGTCAACTATCCTATTGCAGGGTGACATCTATTTGACAGCCGTTATGGTTCTATTTCACACTTCACTTTCTCCCTCTACTGTTGCCGACCTGCAGACCCATCTAACACATCATTAAACATATTTGAAACTCATCCGCACGAAATACATACTGGGTGTCCTACAAGGATAATAGGGCACTAAGGACGTAACATAACCGAAAGCACCACGAGAAAGACCGAGGTAATAAATATACAGGGTGTTTCAAAAAGGACTTTACAACTTTGAAAATTCATATAAATTGAATGAAACAAGGTACAGAGCTGGTTTTGGTGTTGTTTTAAAGGAAAACACTTCAAGTTTTTTTACTGTTCTATGTGGCTTCCGTTGGTTATCCTGCAGACATCCCATCGGTAGTGAAGGCAGCCATCTTTAACGTAACTGCCGCTAGTGCTTGTGCGGTTTATGCGGCGCGATTAGGCACTAGTGGACTACGCGAGTCAAAACTTGATGTTTCCCTTTAAAACAACACTAAAACGAGCTCTGTACCTTTTTGGAATAATTTTATACGAATTTTCAAAATTGTAAAGTAAAGTCCTTTTTGAAACACCCTGTATATAGGCCTGCCACAACGTTGCATGTAACAGATGAGCTACAAGGACATAGGGGAGGTGGCAGGGGACAGGGTAGAATGGAAGGCTGCAGTCAAATAATCCTGGGATATAAAGGCACATGACGATGCGAGGATAGTATGGAGGAGCATATGGCTATCTATTTTCGAAATATTTATTCGTGATTTAATTTTTCCGCAAGCATTCGGCACCGCGTTCATGATTACTTCAATGGGGGCGAGGACGATTACTCCCAATTTACATGCGCAACACAGAAAACCCGCTTGTCGGCCACATTGGCCAGCATTAGAATGCAACTATCGCTTCGTGACAAGAGGAGTTGTGCATCAGAGTTATTTTAATGTCAAGTGGCCAGATTTCACGTCACCTAATTATGTGGAGGACAGGTCAAAGACGTCGACTCGGCCCTCACAGGGGCGAAGGGAGAGGGAACGTCGCACTACACTACGCTCAGGTAGAGGGGGCTGCACGGCATGCAATTCAAATGCCACGGTCAATCTTATGTTGGTCACTTAGGGATTGAAATACTGAAGAAACGTCCATAAATGCTTGTAAAGACACTGCCGCTCGAAACTCCAACCCAAGCCAGAAAACTAGACAGGAAATATCTCTCGGTACAATCATTCTTGCGTAAAAACGATAAGCTTCCAAAGATAGGTATGCATTCGAGGATAGAGCAAAACTATTCATACTGAAAATATAATGAAGTAGGAACATATGACGGATAACTCGACATTTTAGTCGAGATTCAGATCGACTGCAGAAAAAAATATTTCATAATTCTGGCGCATTTACTATTTAATACAAAAGCAACGCAATCATCCGCGAAGGACAAAATACAATCATTCTCGCTTGAACTACTTTACAGGAAGCATGACTGAAAACTCAACGTTTTGGTGGAATTTCGGACTCAAGTAGGAAAATACGATTATCCTTGCGCCAAAACGGATTGCAACAAAAGAGATGAATGCATTCGAGGTCAAAATACAACTACTCACGCTTAAAATACAACGAACAACCAAAGGAAGCTCATATAAGGTTAGAAAATATTTGCGCATAGCAAAAGTACAATAGAAAGCTCGCGATAGAAAACACAAAATTTCGGCCGAGTTTCAGTCTGTACTCGAGTAAGAAAATACGATTATTCTCGCGCAAAAATTATTTGCTGCAAAAAGAAACGCATGCACCATAATAGGGTAGGGGACAGGGTAGAATGGAATGCTGACGCCAACATTCGCGCTTAAAATACCACATACGACCGAAAGAAACTCATCGCGTTAAAGATTTCAAAATATTTTCAATAGTCAGAGGTAACCGATTAGCTCCATTTCTATTTACCATTCCCCACCCTTCCCAGTGGCTCTATTTTACTCCGACAAATAGATTCACGCCCGACAGATATTGCTGCGAATTTTTCTCACTCAAACAAGCGCGTCGGGAAAAGGAAAATTTAAAACAAAATAACATAGTCACCGGACAACTCTCGTCTATTTTCCTTCAACGCGAGAGGGAAGGACTGTTTACAATGGCTTGCGATTAACTGTGACAATAACCCTAGCTGGCTTGGAGTTTGGAGTGATGTGAAGAGAGTCAGGCCGTCTAAAAACGAACATTGCACGCCAAAGCCCCCCCCCCCCCAGACATGGCCACCACACTTCGATCGCCCATAGCAACCAAAACAAATTGAACGCGCGCACACAAATACTCAAAGAGGAAGAAAAATTTCCACAGAAACGCAAAAAAAATTAAACTCTCTCTTGTCTCCATACTCAATACCCACCACCTATGCCCGGGACGCTCGGGACAACAGATCTGAAAACTGAAAAGCGAATAATAAAAAGAACAACACAGACGAACCGCCGCACTAACTACCATAATACTAACCCCCTCTCTCTTCTGTAGGCCAGCGGCCGGCCAATTCGAGGCAAAAGAAAACTCACGTGGATTGTGACCGCGGCCGTTTCGAAAAAGGCTTCCAATAACCGACGCACAAAACCCACTTCGACGGGCTCAAAAACATCAAAAAGCAATTACTTTTCAGCTTCTGCCCAAAGCGTTATCATAACAGGAAAAAATTCATATTCGACGCACACAGAGAAGAGAAGGTGAGGCAACAAAATGCTTTTGTCGACGAATTCACTCGAGGTGCGTGTACGGTGAAGGTAGGTTCTTCTCACCGAGAGTAACACTGTTCTGCTGCCGGACAATTCAGCATTGAGGAAGAAGAAAAAGTCTGCTTAATACTTTAAATATATTCTCCATCGCGTTCGTCTGTCCCCTTCCACCACAATCATGCTTTTCGATCACAGTTCGTCTGTTTTTAAGGAACGGTACTGGGTTCTCTCCAATTCCAATTTCTCACTACACCAACAAAGCTGGCGTTGAAAATTGTATTCAGGTCGGATCAAATGGATTCAATGCAAAAAATTTTTAAATTGAAAATAATTTTACCACAAAGGCTTGTAACGTCCACAAAGAATAATATGGACCCTGCGGCATAAACAATCAATATTATATACCACGCAACACACCTTGTTATCACGCATTTTTCAATTCCTCATAGCTAACATTACAAAGCACAGAGAAGTATTGACTGCCACTGTTACTGAAATACATACTCAAGTATTTAAAAATTAGGCTTTTTCTGCCATAATTGCCTACATTGATGAATTTAAAAGAGTTGGGTGCTATAGAGCCGAGGATAGACCCTAATCAAAACTCAGGCCTAATTGCTATTAACGCATCATTAGAAATTAAATACGACTCCTACTGCAGGCAATCAGCTATGCCAGAGATTAAATATAAACAATATCACGGAATAATTATAATAACTTTGTTAACTCCACAAATTATTTATTAACACGACCAGGGTTTCAATCTTCAGTGCGTCAGATCGCAGCACTTGTCTCACCGCTCTCTGGCACGAGTCTCCGAGGATTTTCGAGTCCCGAGGTTTCGAGGAAGAAAAATTGGCACAATCGGTTCTCATTACTTTCGCTAGGTCATTTCCGCTCATAGCTTAATTTACAATTAGACTAGTCAAGGTTTCAGCGTCGTTCGTAATATCCGAAGTGTTCAATTTAGTTGAGATGGCTCGTGCGTAGGTAGAAGCTAAAATGAAATAATGAGCCAGGTTGCAAGAAACGCTAGTGACATTCGAAACAAGAGGGTAATGGAAAGGGAAGCCTTGGAAGAGGGAAGATATGGTGAGGAGGAGAAGGGTATATAATGGTGAGGGGGGGGGAACTCCTCGGAGGAGGAGTTTCGTAAGTTCGACGGCTTGGGCTCTCACAAAGCGAGGGGAATGGAAAACATGGGGGAGACGAATGTCAAGCGCTTGCATTCAATCGACTAGGAGAGTCCTTGAATGAACGGTGTGCTATACGTGAATGTGAAAAGGAACTTCAAGAAGTAAGAAGGCTATTGACGATTTTAAAAACCACAGGGAAGAGTAAAAACGTGTTCTCCCAAAGCACCATAGTAATTAATTGCAATAAATTACCACTTCCAAATTCGTACTAGCCACAAAATATACACAAACTGAATACGGGTTTCAATGCCACAGCATTACTTTCCACTTCAACACGGAAATACGATGAAGTGCTCAAAGCCTGGAAGTAAACAGTCAAAGGAAACCTGATTCTAATATCGCAGAAAACAGGAAAGTTTCGGACAATGTTTACGAATTCCAATCCCAGATGACTCACGATTGACACACACATAAATAGGCGCACAAATATACATCTTTTGTTGATGAAATCTTTGGATGAACCGGAGGAAATGAACAGTACTATGCACAACAGTTTCACAATCTGAAATGACAACAGCGTAACGAGGAAGGTGTTTGGCTAGTGATTTTTATTTTAATTGCCAAAATTCTAGTGACATCCAGTGGGTAATGTACGAAGCATTTGCAAGATTACATGGTAAGTACACAATTGCGTACCTCCCAATGACACTTAACAAGGAAAAAATTATAACATACGTTCCCGTCAAAATTAAATTCCAAAAACTTTCCACAGAAGTGCAGTCACGGACCTCTTGGACTCAAGTCAATCGCAAAGTGAGCGATTTGCTATCGGTTCTATCATTGGCCCAGGAATGGAAGTTTGTGCCAGGAAGAAAACTCAGGTGAAACAGCAGGCGATATAATCATAGCAGTCGAAATCTTAAACATTCAAGACTACAAAAGATGAAAAATCCGCTCGAAGGAGAAAATCAAAACCGAAGAAGTTACGGGCACCTAATCGTCTTCAAGAGACGCAATGCATTTGTACCAGGGAAATGGGCACAGACACACGCAAATACTGGCAAAGAGAAAAAAAGTCACATTTCCATACGTCGACGAGAGGAATAAAAAAGTTCATGAGGGGATAATTTTCTAAAGTGCAAATGAACATACGCAAAAACGCGAAATGATTTCGCAAAGTAGCTGTGGAGGTGGTCGAAGGGAGACAATTCGGGTGGACTGCAGGACTAAGGTCGGAAAACAGCGAGGCCTACAGGGCAGCTATCCGCCGAGGTAAGCGTAGGCCAACTTCCTCGGCTATCAAGATAGCAAAATTCTATTAGCCTTACATTCTCGAAATTTTACTAAAACAAGTGTTTGCCGCATGATGGCATCATACGCACACCTCATTTATCGCACCACTTCCCATTGCCGAGTGCTACTCCGTTGGGAATGGTCTATCCTAATCGAATTTGGCGATTTTTTTTTCATCCCGATATGATAAGTATCAGCTTCACAAACAAGGTTTTTCCCCAACGCTCCACGTTTTTTTTCAGCGCCGAATGGTGAAAACAGGATTTAAAAATAAAATCTATTAGCGTGAGTCCGTGGCGACGAAATCCTCGAGAACGTTCTGAAAATGCTTTTTCCGTCCCCTTAACCTTGGCTCTTCTTATGAGACGACTGAAAGATGCGGTGGGAGGAATCGACGAAAATGGAATGATGGCGCGAGAGAGAGCTTCCTGGTTCACTCCGGGTGGTTGAACCTCATTTGCGACACTCCTCTCGGCGGAAGGGAAAGGAGGTGGTGGGCCGGGCCAGAGATTAAAGGGAGGAGGACAGGTAGGTAGGTGAAATGGCGGGAGAGAGAGACATATTGGAAAGGAGGAGAGGTGGCAACGGAGTGAAAATGAGACGAGGGAAGAGAGTGAGTGGGTGAGAGAGAGAGGCGTGGGAGAAGAAGACAAGGAAGGGTAACCTTGGAAAAGTTCAACCGGCTGTTGAGAACGAGCGAGAGTTTTCAACGGCCATAACATCATCATAGGCAGGTATTCTACCGGCTGAAATGTACGTCCTTTGCGCTTTCCTGCATCGGGCAATTCTCTAATATTAAGGTAGTTTGAGCAAGGAGGTTAGAAAAGAACTGGATGCGACATTCCACTTGATTCTTGCAGCCAATTCCGCCATTGCAATCGGCACAGTTTAGACCTTCATCTGGCTTCGTGACCGGCGGTCGCGTTCGATTTTCGTCAAATCTAAGTAAAAAAAACCACGGACAAGGCGATGTTTTGTGGCTGGTTTGGCAACACCTACTCGGCACAAAATCCTTCCCAAGCACCCCTATTCTTGCTTCACTTTCGCCCATGAGCGTTCACGGTCATGCCTCCTCCATTTCATTTTAACCTCCTTGAGTATGAGCGAGTTTTTTCTCAATTAATGATAGACGCCATTTTCGAATTTTATTTTCAAATCTAAGAATCATGAAGTAAATATAGTAATATCAATGGTGCAAAACTTTGCTTATACATTTCAAGAACTTTCAGTAACTAATTAAATGCACATATCTGAGGCGTTGACTTTACTCATTTCCTTCACGCAGTTCACTGAAAACCGAAGGTTCACCGCAGGTCGGGCAACCGGAGGCTTCTCGGGCTTCCGACCGGGTCAGGGTTCTCCGCCGATGTTTCGATGGATGACTATACCGTCGAAACGTCGGCGGAGATGGAGAACCCGAACCCGGTCAGAAGCCCGAGAGAATTTCACTGGAATAATTCGCCGGGAAATCATCAAATCCTGCAAAGGTTTTTTTTTAATCAATTTATAAGAACTACACACCATGACATTTCTCACGTAACCTGTGCGTCAGAACTGGCTCATTTTTTCAATAGCGTCTCGCTGGAGCGCACAATTGTACATATACCATAAACAATGAAAAACAACTTCTAATTTTGACCAATACCTTGAAAAGTAGAGCTATCAGTGGCCGATATTTTGGGATCATTGGAGGAGATGACATCTTTATCTTTAGAAAGAGGCCGAATTCACTGGCTTTTATGAGCGGTGATATGTCCTTCAAACTACTTTTAACTGTAATGCCATAGTACGATGCTGCTTGCGACCGCAACGATAGTTTGAGCAAAAAATTAAATACGCAGCAGAAACAAATTTCCTCCGCTAACCTATCTTCTTTTCCAAGATTGAATCCCTTCTGAAGAATCTCCCAGCCTTCATACCCCGTCAAATTCCTTCTCATTTTCTGTTCCCTTTCAGTTACTCAGCAATCTCCCCTCTACCCCCCACCTCGATTGCCAATTCCTAGTAGCACCTCCATTCACAGTCTGGGTAATCGTGAACGTAACTAATTTTATCAGCTTCCAGGCAACTTTTATTTCCACTTCCATCCCTTCCAATATCCTAAGAGAATATGCTGACAGGTAATGGTTATGGTTGATACCCCTAGATATTCCCAGGAGTGTAATGGATCAGAATTGCTACAAATAGTTATGGTATATGTATACTTACCTAACTCTTTAGCGTAAGCGCATTACTACTTTATCAATCATAATAGCACGCAGCATAGAGCACGTCTCGTGGTACCACCTGTGTAGATGTCTGTGATGATCAGAAATAATTTTGGGGAATCTACGAGGGAGTTGAGGTGAATCTACAGTAATATGACATAAATGTCACTGAATACATTTTCTGGGTACTTGCAAAAAGAAACGCTTCCTATGACACGAACACGCAAATCAAAGCTTTCCACTCAATTTATTTTGCAAACTTAACTTGAAAGCACATGATGTATAATACGAGACACGGTGAAACATGGGGAAATATGTAGTAATTTTTCAATCTAAGATAAATGTCAATTTCGCGAAAAACTGTTTACAGGAAGCCAATTGTTAAATCAATAAGAAGGAAGAATCAAATTTAATGGCAATAGAAGTTTGGCTGTTGTCCACCTTAGTATTTGAGTTAATAGTTAAAAACTGACATAGCTGAAGTCGAAATGCGTTAATTCGATAGTAATAGCGCTGCAGTCAGCTCATACGGCCGAAATAAGTTTTCATTACAAATATAATCGTCGATTTATCTACATATTTTGACTTTTAATTTAGTTTTTTATTCCTAGCTGAGACATTTTATCATTGAAAGCAATATTTTTTTTAAACAATACAAACGAAAATATGGAATCCAGTCCTTGTTTTGACTCACACGGTCGCAGTGAAACCTCCGTAAGGTGGTTACAGCAATTTTTGTTTACGTACAGATTTGCGTGATATTATGCATAACTGATGTTATTATTCAAATCTATACCTACATAATAGTGGAGAAATTGCATTTTACAGCTTCGGTTTGCCGGAAATTCAATACAATTTCAACAAGTAGCCTTAACGTACATGGGATACATTTCGTAATAATTCGATTATACTTGTACAGATTTTCTTCTAAACGCGAAAAAATACCTACATTCCATGTAATCATGACGGATGCTAACAAATATTTCCCAGTTTCTGGTTCTCCTAACTGCTTATTGGTCTCGCCTAGCGGCCGGGGGAACGTGCGAGGTCCTGATTTGAACTGGGACGAGTGCTGCATCCCTGATGAGTAATCACCCCGGGCCACACACCCTATTGGTGACTAGAGTGGTACTTCGTAGATCGTAGATTTGGATATCAAGGTGTTGATCCAAGTCAAAAATTCTAAAAAACGAATTTATACATAATTTTCGTCGTAATTTCGAATACCATTCCGAAAACCCAAGTCATACCTTGCGTTACTACAGGGCATAAAGTGAAATATAATTTTTGTATAATTTCAATCACTGCATGCATTGTCACTTCCATTGCATACATAGATGTATGTACATAAATGAAATGTGGTCTAGAATTTTTTCAGGGTTCTTGACTAAAATTATTAATGTGTGCACACAATGACCACTTCAGCCACCTTAAAAAAGTGCGTGAGGCATTTAAAAAAACGGAGAGGTAGGAGATGGCACCGAGTGTATAGACGACAAACGAAGAGAGATGATCGTGCGATTTCTTCCGATCGGTGTTCCGTGCGCGCAGGGGAAGGAACAGATGACTGCCCTCGACAGATGATGATGCGCAAAAAGCGAGGAAGGCGAACAAATAAACGCACGCAAACATTTTCGAAGCCGTTAGGAGTTTGACACGTGGGTTTGGAGAAGGATGGAGAGGGTGAGCTGGGTGTCGAGGAAGACGAACGAGGAGGTATTGGATATGGTCGGAGAGGAGAGGAAGCTCGTGGCAGAGGTGCGGAGAAGGCAGAAGAGATGGATGGAGGAGGTATTGAGAGGAGGGGGCATGTTGAAGAGTGTGATAGAGGGGAGGACACTGGGGAAGCGTAGAAGAGGAAGGAAGAGGAAGAATTCTGGACGAAATAAGAGGAGGTAGAAGATATGAAGAATTGAAGAGGGGTAGAATGCCGGGGCATCTTTAGGACGGAAAACGAGACAATGTTTCATAAATTGGGATGTAGAATAAGGACTATCCAAAAACCTACCAATCAGTTGGTATAATACTAAAAAAAACTTACATGTGCGGCGAGGACTGAGGAAGGCGAGTGTGTGTTGAAGAGGTTGACACGGGAGTGAACGCTTCGTAAGCGGGGAAGGGAGAAGATAGGAATTTCGGACGACAGAAAGGAGAGGCAGGAGGTATGAAGGATTTAAGACAAGACATGATGACGGGATAATAACGTGTAGGAAAGTAAAAATATGACGCTTAAAATAGGGAATGTATAGTTAGGGTGGATCAAAAACCTAACAACCTAGCTGGCAGAATTCCGATGATGTGCGTATAACCAGGTCTTGGAAGAAATGGAAGCGAGTGCATACATCTCACTCCAATAAGCACGCTACATGTACGACGCACAATGTCACTCAATATTTCGTTTAAAAATCGATCACTTGGTTTGGACACATAAGGAACCGCACAAGTCGCCAGCAAATTCGACTGGCATGCATGACCTCTGTACTACAAGACTTGTCCCTCGACTTCCTCAATGGCTGGTAATAGTCAATGAACGTTCCAGAGTTAACATAATTAGCACAAATCTATTCCACATAATACTATAATTCCATACTCATGCATTATTCCATACTCTATTAATGAACGCTTCCTTCGCCAGTTCTATTCTCCTCGTAATGTATTTGCTACTACGTCCTGTTGCCTCTAGCGTACTACCCAAGTTCTTAAATTGTTCTACTTGCTCCAGTTTGTGACTTCCTACTCTTATCACCAGCCTCGCTTTTTGTCCTAGAGAATCTCATTACTTTTGTTTTCTTATGATTTATCTTCATCCCGTATTTCCCGCACTCCTTTTCCAATGAGTTTTCTATTAAAATCATCAATAATAAGAGTACTTCCATTCTCTACATAGCGTTTTCGTCACTTACAACCACCTCAGGTGAGAGTGGAGAATAGAGAAAAATCGATAAAAAATGCATACGACTTAAGCAAAAGATATATAAAAATTAACTACTGAGGAATTAACCTTAGCAAAGAGTAGGACAAAATTGTGACTGTTTGCTTTAAAGGTTTCAGTCGATAAATTAACAAATTTTGATGCCTACGATTTCCAATTCTCACAACCTCAGTCCCAGTCATTGGGATTTTATTCCTAAAGTGCAAATTCCTTCAAATAATGATACCAGAAAAACATTTTAATATCTAAAATACACTAATTACCATCCATCAATTATGAAAATTAAGAAACATAAATCCCATGGCGTACTAGAAAGTGCATGAGGGTCCCAACATGACACGCAATGCAGCATTCGCTGGCAAGTTTTTTCTTCAAGAGAAATTGATTCGTCACGAAGATCTTAACTGCTTTCAATATCCGCACCAGCGCAATTGATATGCCACACATGTCTCGTGGCGAAAAAAAAGACGCAGACGTTTCATTAGTAATTGTGGGTCGATGATATTGTGAGAGCGCACGGAAACGATATAGGGGAAGGGGGATAATGCAGCAAATCACCGGTCACGAAATTATTAGCCATTCCAATCAACCTGTTTTCGCACCGCGAGCGAGATATAGAGAGAGGGACGGGGACAAACAAACCAAATGCTCTCTGGCGGTTTCGTCATCCGGCGGCGGTTCACCTACCCACCCCTTCCCCCAGCACCCCCACCGGCGACACCACGCACTGTCGTCTCCGGAGGATTACCGAGGCCGTCCTAATTTCCGCGACCCTGGCCCCAGGGACTATTAGCACGGGCCGAGCGCAAGGAAGATTAGGGGGGGAAGGATATGAGGTCGGGATAAGACGGGACGGATATCCTTTGGTCCCGAAATGCACTTATATTAGGGCTGTGCCATATTCGATATCCCACACTGCGTTATGGTTCATGGATAATAATGAATGCGGAAGGACACTTAGGAGTAAAGCACGGCAAAGAATTGTGACTGCTCACAGAAAATATTTCACTCTAAAAAAAACCCACGAAGTTTGATACCTACGTTTTTCTGCTATCATGATCCCAGTATTACTCATTGGAAACTTATTGTTAACATGAGGATTATTACAAATACGAATGATGGCAGAAACGAACACCAATAGACGCATGATATCGCATTACAACGTACATCGCATGATAATGCATATCACGAATATCGCTTCATTCATTCATTCACGTATTCTACCAACTGATTGGTAGGTTCTTGGACAATCCCCATTCTGCATCCCAACCCCATACTCATTGTCTCGCTTTCCCTCCTAAGGCTGTCCCGCAATTATATCCCTCTTTAATTCTTCATATATTCTACCTCCTCTTATTTCGTCCATAATTCCTATCCTCTTCCTTCCTCTTCCACGCTTCCCCAGTGTTCGACCGACTGACCAACGCCCGGTCGTCGCAAACATACATAACTACAGACAAACAGCACGAATAATATAAGGATTTTAATACCTGCTTTTGAAAGTAATTGTTTTATTTCTTATTTTCCACCTCTCTGCTCTCCTAAATCCCCTTTCTGATAACATTGACCTTTTATCTTCTTCTTCCAACGTCTCCGCTAACTAAGTCATATCTCATTCCCAAATAAAGAAATATTTTCTGTCACGCCATTTTGGGATATTATTTGACCTTCTTCTTGTGAATGTTTTAGCGTATGCGTCCTTTTTTGTTTGATATTTATATCACGTTAAAGTGATATCATTCTATATGTGGTCTTATATCAAACATTCATTCAAGTATTCTACCAGCTGATTGGTAGGTTCTTGGACAGTCCCCATTCTGTATCCCAATCTAATAGAAATTGTCTCACTTTCCCTCCTAAGGATGGCCCGATATTAGATCCCTCTTCAATTCTTCATATCTTCTACCTCCTCTTATTTCGTCCAGAATTCCTATCCTCTTCCTTCCTCTTCCACGCTTCCCCAGTGTTCTCCCCTCTATCACACTCTTCAACATGCCCTCTCATCTCAATACCTCCTCCATCCATCTCTTCTGCCTTCTCCGCTTCTTCCACGCTTCTTCCCCAGTGTTATTTACAAATTACAAATTTTTCTATATATATTTCAGAATTTTCCAAATCCCAGTAACACACGTTTATCAACCTAATAGGGTAGTATTCAAGTTCGTAAAAAGTTTCATAGATGTGCCTTTAAATTAAAATATTTATTTTTACTTCAAGAGCTCAAGTTGGCGGATTTCCCCTTTTGTCAGTAGATTTCACACAAGAAATACAAGTGAATCTGAAACTTGATTCGGCTGCAGACCCTTTTTTTATTTGCAAAATTAAATTAGAACTAGTGGTTTTCTGTTGTTGGGAAAGGTACAAATAAAAAGAAAACAAACTAAAGATTCTTATTCCTTCAAACGAATTTTGTATTCCGGTCGAAATTCCGAAGTTATTTGCTAAAAAGTAATGATTTTTCGCAATATTTCAGCTTTTTTGAGTCATCGTCCCCATAACAACCATACTCATTGTTTAAGGACGTTCAGTGGTTTAACTCAACTTAAGGGAATTCGACAAAACTTGTTGGAGCCTTAATTATGTTTTCCTAAAGCTACCTGAATTTTTTCAAAATGATTTACCGTAGATTTCTCAGGATATTTGATGTGGAAGTGGTCATGAAATTACATGGGTTCTTATGGGAATGCGAGGTGCGACTAGCTTTATTCATCGAAAAGAACTTTTTCTAGATAAGAATAAGAAAAACAAAAATAATTTAAATCACCAATAGAATAATGAATGAAAATCACTTTACATACTTTATTTTTATTATTTTTGTTTTTCTTATTCTCAACTATAAAAAGGTTCTTTTTGATGAATAAAGCTACTCGAACCTTGTGTTCCCATAAGAACCCATGTAATTTTTTGTCCACTTCTCGATCAAATATTTTAAGTAATCTGCGGTAAATAATTCTGAAAAAAATCAGGAAGATATAAGACAACATAAGTAATGCTTCCAGCAAGTTTCGTTGAATTCTCTTAAGTTGAGTGAAACCACTGAACCTCCTTCAGTCGAGATTCCGTGTGTATCTAACTCAATGATTCTTTGCACTAAATAAGATATGAATTGTTTATTACAATGCATTAGTATTGAGTTTTTTCCTTCCCGTTGATATTCAACGGGCACCTTCTCTAGTATCGTATATTTAAATTAAGTCGCAATAGGAAATATCGTAGTGCGAACTATCTCCGACATGACGCAGAAGATTTGTCTGGGGGAACGGCGAGGGGTAAAACAAGAAATATAGCAATACGAGAGGAAATGGAGCAAAGCCCGTCAACCCCCCCCCCCCCCAACCCCGCTCCACCAAACCAAATCCCCCCCACCCAGTCTCCAGTCCCCCCCCCCTCACCGTCGCCCCCTTCGTTGTCGCCGATTCGTCTTCCAAGAGCGCTTGCGTCACCGATAATATGTCGGCCTAATCATCACGCGTTCGGCAGTACCGCATCTCAAGGCTACCCGAGCGCCAAAAGATTATTCGGGAGCAAAAACTTCCTCCTCAGTAGCCAGCGAAAAAAACTCACTGCATTCGAGAATAATTAATTGCTGATTTCTGAGAATTAAAAGTTCCAGGAATCGAGACATTTTTTTCTTCTTTGCCGCCACCAATCGTGGATTTATATTAAAATTCACGCACTGCGAACAAAAAATTCCTTTTTGGGTGCCTGTACGCAAATAATCTTAAGTTGTAATCACGCTACAAACTAACAGTATTTAAAATCCACAAGATTGAATTTGAATTGCAAAAGTCTTGCAATTTCTTACTATAAAAAAGAAAAAAGAGTAAATTGGTCGATTTCTATGAAACCACGGGCGGTGGACATCTGGGGACGGAAGTGTGGGTCAAAGGAAGAAACTTGTCCCCTAAAATAATGAACATATACGACTTTCACACGCTGCTGAGCTTAGTGCTTTGTGACCTCCGCCATTCCTGGGTCACAATGCCCCAGCTGTTAATTAGGTCGTAGGCGCATGTAGACCTATTGCAGCGGCTTCGTAACGCACGCATTAAATAAAATAAAAAAATGAACGATCATGACAAAGGTGGATAGGGGATAACCGAAGCAACATCTTCATTAGAAATCCTTGCCTATTCCACGAAGGAGAAATTTAAGAAATGCCATCACAACACATATTTTTAAAAATCATTATGAGGGAATTGTTAAAAACCAGTCACTAAAATAATTTAATACGCTACGGCGGCAAAAGAGCATTATTCCTGCACTTCCAGCAGGAAACATGCTGAAAATAAGATATACATTTTTTTCAGTGAGCACCATCATCCGCTTAAACCACATATGCATTGACATTAAATTTTTTCCATTAAATGGGAGGATGTGCGTAGACTTAAGGCGTTTGAGATGTGGGTTTGGAGAAGGATGGAGAAGGTTAGCTGGATGGCGAGGAAGACGAACGAGGAGGTATTGGATATGGTCAGAGAGGAGAGGAAGCTTGTGGCAGAGGTTCGGAGAAGGCAGAAGAGATGGATGGAGGAGGTTTTGAGAGGAGATGGCATGTTGAAAAGAGTGATAGAGGGGAGAACACTGGGGAAGCGTGGAAGAGGAAGGAAGAGGATAGGAATTATGGACGAAATAAAAGGAGGTAGAAGATATGAAGAATTGAAGAGGGATCTAATGGCGGGACATCCTTAGGAGGGAAAGCGAGACAATGTCTATGAGGTTGGGATGCAGAATGGGGACTGTCCAAGAACCTACCAATCAGCTGGTAGAATACTTGCATGCATGAATTAAGCATAAATCTTTATCATAAAATAATCTTGAAGAATTTACTAATAAATAAGAGCTTACGACAGGGATCCAGTATACGGATTTTTAAAAACATTAGCAAGGATGGGAGCTCTATTATCTCGAAACGAATCCTACGAAAGGAGTGGATCAGAATGGATTGCAATAGTTATAAATGTATGACTGAGAAGAATAATAAACATCGAAAGAGGAAAATGATGCAGTGCCAAGTGTTGCACTGAAAGAAAGATTTCTGAAGGGGACGCTGAGGCAGAATACATCTACATCTACATCTACATACTACCCCGCAAGCCGCCTCAATAGGCGTGTGGCGGGGGGTGTTAGGACACCAGCCGTTTACATATAATGATGTGTGGATATAGAATAGATGTGTGGATATAGAGGAGATAGAGGCAGTGGGTTTTTGAAGATCGTCATTGATGGAAGGACTTGGTCAGTAGGTAAGAGGGAGAAAATGAATCGCAATTTCGAATGAAACGGGAATGATACGACGTAAGCTGAGCTGGTGAATAAAAATACACACGTGCTACTCATCACACGCGCCGTACCCTAACGGGGTAGAGGCAGAGTCGTTAAACGTTTACTCCTCGGTGAAAGGATAGTGAACCGTCAAGCAGAGTGCTTTAATAATTTCCTCCGAATACTTGTATATCTCTTCAGTTACAGTCTCAAAGTGCTTCACACAGGCCCTTCTGTTCTTCAGAGTCTTGGTATCCGCTCTCTTTAGAGTATATATTCCACCACATACACCCCAAGGCTTTCTCAGTATACCCCATCCTCTAACACCATTCACTCCTTCATCATAAACCTGCTTTATTATTCAACTCTCACCCATTCTATCAACATGACCAAACCAACGAAGCAGGTTCTTTTCATAAATATCCATGACCGTCATGAATCCACTCATAATTCGAAAAAAAAATAATTCGAAGACTCTTGCGTTGACAATTAAAACGCTACGAATCGGTAGCAAATACTTTGACGAGCATCGATCTTTATCGGGAGCGAGAGCAAATAAAAAAAAATATGACTTAGAAACAATTCAAGTGCCAAGATAGAAACGGAAACGTACAGCTAGTGAAGTTTTTTCAATAAATATGCAAATACGTTTACAATGAAGCAGAATATCATGCATACATTTTTTCTCACCCCTCAATTTGATATCTCCATAAGAAATAAGTCCACCACGAAGGTTTTTATTCCCCCCGAGATCGTAATCATACCGTTAAAAAGGAAGGGGGTGGCCTTGCATTCGGACAACACCGCACATTTCCCTATTCAGAGCCTGAGTGGCTAACTACAGCCCTGCATACTGAAACGCTTGAGAAAGTGGGTCTCACAATAAGCGGAAGTTTTAAATGATTTAAACGCCCGTCTGGAGAAGGGGAAAATCACCCACGAGAGGACAGAGAAAGAAGCAACCACCCCCTTCTGGCTTCGTATTGAAAAAACAAAATGGGGAACACAGAATTTTATCGACGTGATCCAAATACGACCCCGCAACTTTCAACCTCACATGACGAAGATGATGGAAAAATGGGAAACGCCATTCTTTTCATCAAAGGTGACCTTTTCCTCTCTCCTGCGAATTCAAATGGAGAGGAGCGTCAACGTGACATGAGGCGAACACCCATCCAAAGCTGTTCGAGAATAAGAAGGAAGACATTCACACAATAAATACGTTCCAAGTGTTTATTTTAGAGCTCGAATGAATTTTAACGAAGCTACAGGAATTTTATGAGGCGAAAATAGAGCGTCACAAATATAAAATTAAGTGACGGGATTAAGATATAGAAATATGAAAAATGCTAAATTAATCGTACTCGAATACATTTACACAAAATTATGAATACCATCAAAAAGACAGTGGTTACATGTTAGCATCAACATGAAATATTATACAAATTTAGACTATCTGACACAATAATTATATTAATGGATTTATTTAACCAATAATAATTCAGATAAGTTCTTTAAATCTGATTTGCCTCGAAGAAACGATTATTTACTTTCGTTGAAAGTATTATTGATATATAACTGGCTGAGAAATCCTTCTCGAGTTCTATAACGATTATGTTATACAGTATATTTTCCGATATTTCCTACTACCCACATGAATACTGCTAACGACGTATTTACCTGCTCATAAACAATTTCATTTGTAGATTTTCGGCAATTTCCTAACAAATAGATGATGTTGTAGAAACCTCCCCAAACTTTCCCGACAGAATTTTCTATTTGCATCGCATTAAAAGTCTCTTAAAAGCCTCACCTACTGAACATACTCTCTGAATATACCAGACATGATGAAGACGTAAAATGGACTTCATGAAACAAAAAGGTAACGTTTTACAAAGGTCGATTGAACTCAGTAGAGTGGAGTTCACATTTTTTTTCCTCACTTCTGTCCTTCAGCCCCGGCCAGCGCGATTCTCAAACAAGCGCTCACACAACGCAGGTAGGTCGCACAACTGACACTCCAATCCTCTGGAAACTGGAGTAGGGACTCAAAACCGAGCACAATGCACGGACATAGTAATCTCTCACACTACGATCTCTCCACTGGACTACGTGGCTGGGGGGTGAATGGGGTTAGCGGCATGCAATCCTCATGCTTCCAGGGGAATGAATGATAAGAGCTCGGGGGGAAAAAACGAAAAAGAGACATAATATGGATCTCCACTCACACTTCTGCGGGGAAAGGGAACGAAGGAAATGAACGCATCCAAGGGTCCATATATCCTCCCCCCCTAACCTCTCCCCTATCCTCTCCAATCCCCGTCACGAGAAAGCGTTCTCTCTCCCACATATGCCTCCATCGCAACTCAAACCCATCCAGTGGCAGCCGCAAATCTCATAATCCCGAGGTCGTAATCCAGTACACGCCCCACTCCTTGACCGAGGCGCACCCTTGTAACACCAGCACCCGCTCCCGCCCTTCCAAACACCACCGACACCAGTCACCCACCAAAGCACGCGCTCGCGGCGGAACATGGGGACCGACACCAAAACTCAACGAGAGAGCTTCCTGTGCATTGCATGACGGAACACGGGACTGGGAGATATTAGAGACGCATTTCTGCCCCTTTTCCTTCATCAAATAACGTCTCTTTCATTACTTTATTGAAAATTTCTTTTTTCATTTAGCAACACGAGTGCTTTAGATCGACAAATCAAAAACTCTCCAAGCTTCACTGGACTCCAAGTTTCGTAAGCGTTAGGATATATCAGTGCATTTGTCACAGCGACGCATTTGATGCACTGTCACTGAATAAATAATTAAAATTACTTTAATTTCTCTCAGTATTATTTTTTTACAGCTTCTGGCTCATTCAGCAACACAATTCCAAAGAAAAAGTAAACGAGCTTTTCAAAATGATAAAATGATGAAACGCGTGCTAGGATATTTAGGATGTTTCTCAGCGACGCGTTTGATGCATATTAATTCATAAAATAACTCGTCCTCATTTTATCCGCGTCTTTTTTTGTCGTTCAGCAAAAAGGGGCCATAGAATAACGAAACAAACTTTTGCAGACGCTCCACATCTCAAAGCATGGCCCTCATACGCGTTATATCACGAGCATGAACTGGAAGATTTTAGATACTTCTCAGCATTTTATGCATTTCCATTCATTAGATACTTTAACGTTCGTTATTCCATTCATGATAGTTACAGCACTTGGCACCATAGGTTCATACTTCCAACACGTTAAAAAAATAAGGTGTTCGAGAAGTCCAAAGACATAATAACGCCCTCGATTATTGAGATATTTTTCTCGATTATTTAATTCTTTCCTCCCAAAATGAAGATAAAATTCACTTATAAAATAATGAGTCGCATAACTAAAATACTATATAAAAAGAATACTTTTAAATACAACATTAAACGATAGCTATGTTCACAAAACTCCGGAGTTGAGTAGAAAAGCTTTCAATGGATAGGACGACAGAGCTACGGCTGGAATACTTCATACATTGCACTCAGTGACGCATTTGATGCATACTCAGTCATAAAATATTTCTAAGATTCTCAATTATATTTACACCAGGCCTTTTAACACTTTTCGTCATGCTACCTCACACCCGTGAAAAATAACGCATTTTGAGAACCAGAGCATCTCATAAATAAGAATATCCATGAGCACAACAGATATTTTTTATCATTTAAGCCATCATCAGCAACGCTACGACCCACGGCAAAAACAAAACTTGAGGCAACAAAGGAAAAATAAAGTTATAAAGACGCAACAACTAGCTTTGGTGTTCACTTCATGAACAAAATGAACTACATACGAACTATGAACTACATATGACAGAATACAGACAAATACTTGACGTATTTCTATACGGTGTGTTTGATGAATCAAAATCTAATCTATGTTTTATTATTTTACATACAGCCACTGTTTTAGCACTTAATTTCATGGTACCTGTCACCCGAGAAAATTTAAGGCCTTCGAGCAAAAGAGATTTAAAAAAATAATTTCCATGAGTTGAAATCTTGTTTTTGTTGTCACGAGCCAAGTTGAAACTCGAGCACCAAAAAAAAACACTGTGTTGGTCCGATAATGGTCAAACAATTTTTTTAAGATAGCTACCAGCTTATCGTGAGTAACAGACGGCCTCGCAGAGGAATGCACGAATTTTAATATTGTGCCTTAAGCGGCAGATCACCCCTGATAATAATAAATTACATGAAATATCAGCGGATGCTCCATCTCTACCTTTACCGCTATATCGCCCACCACAGATAAACCTCGATGATTCCGACGATCAACTGTTACTAACTCGCAACTTAGAAATATCTCAACTTCACATACTTAAAGAGTGTTCACGCTTTGGATATTACACGGGAAAAAGTCCAAAAACGTTAACAGCGTAATGTGTACTGAGGAAGCGAAAACATTTTCCCACATAATTTATTTTTCTGTTTCATCAAGCCTGATTACTTTCTTTAAGACTAAAAAAATTGAATAAAGAATCCCAAGAGGATGATTCAGAAACAAAGAGAAACTTTTTATGTCATGCTAAATGAGATAACGACAAGGAGAAGAATTAAAGGGAACATTTAAGTTAATGAGTGTTCCTATGTATATAGTTTAGTATATATTAAACAGAATCTAGAAACCAGAGCAATCGGTCGCTTAAGTGAGATGTTTCAATTCTTGTAGAAAGCAAATATAATATCCAATGTAAAACTCATTGTTCAGGGAAACGATGCACCAATTTATCAAACAGATTCCAAGCCACACATTAAAAACCTTGATGCATCATCCGGATGCATGCCAAGCATTTCCACATACCTTCTTTAGAAGTGATAATCTCGTAAGCGTTTGATAAAAGAAAACAAAAAAAGCAATCGTTCCTTAATTCCTCTGCCCAGAATATCAGAGCATTCACGCATCATGAAATTTCTGTCGGATTCTCTGATTTTCGACATTTCCGCGAAATAAATAAATCCAATGGCTGCTATCAATAGATGGTCACCATGACAGTGTGCAGAGGAAAATGACGGATACCAGTGACGGTAATACAGAAGCAAAGAGAGCCATCTTCACTACTTCAATCAACGCTATGAAAAACTAAAATTGCATTAGGAATCCACATAGGACACAGCACGTCGGGAACTTCACTCCAATCTATTTCTGCGAATAACTTTACGTGGATCGAAGTAAGATATAACGAAAAGTTAATTAAGAAGAAATCATTGAATATACTTCTCAGATTCTATTTTCAAGGCGCGTCCTCTACACGCATGAGGCAAGAGCTTTGCATTGTCTCAGAAAAGAGTGTAAAATGTATCATACAAATATTTAATATTACTTTACAATCAGACTATTAAAATAGGAGATGGCAAATCAAGTGCCACGTTGATTCAAGTCATTATGAATTACGTCCATCGACCTAGCTTCTACAGATAATCTCGCATAGTAATTCATTAGCAGTTTTTCATAGTAATTCATTCCTAAACATTCAAAGCAGTCGGAAATAATAATTTGTGCTTCCATTATACGATAATCTTATTCTATTGTTATGATAATATTCCGAAAAACATTTTTTCATTACTATATTATACTTTTAATTTTTGAAACACTAACATAGAATTTACGCTGATAGTAGACTTTCAAAGGAAAAGAGATGATTTTTTTTGTGATAAAAGAAATTCGTGAAGAAATATATGCAAACTGAAGTATCTACTTCCTCCTCACTTATCATCTCTCCTAAAAACACTCCTAATTCGTTTCTCCATCCGCCTTTTCCACGACAACATCTAACCTTCGAAGAAAACATTCTCTTTGTCTTCTTTAGGAACTTATATAAAAAGTGGTCCAATCAGTAAATGGAAAGAAGTAAAATTTTCAAATATCCAGGAGAAGACTTCATAAATATATAAATTCTTCGAAATAAGAGAACTAAGATCGCTCCTTAAAATGAAAAACCCTATCAAAGAACACGTTCAAAGAAAATTTTGAAGGTTTTGATTTTCCGGAACCCGCGGTATAGATTAATAACGTAAGTACAGAACTAATTATAAAAAGATTCACTGCATATCCTTTGAGAAATTCCTCATTCCACACACCCTTAGGAAATTTTCTTTGAATTGACGTGGAGTGGCCAGTAGACCTCACCATCAACTTGTATTCTGAGATCGAGTCGCGGTCAAGTCAAATGATTTTTTTTTTCAAGATGAATTCCCAAATATAGGAGCAACACCTAGTCGAAAATTCTGCCAATTCGAGTAAAGAAACGGCCGGTAAAGAATTCGGGGCTGCTACCAGTAATACCGACAACCGATGACGGAGAATAACATTTCCACAACAAGGAAATGTTATGAGATATTGAAAATGTTGGAACCACTGATGTTGGTAGGTCTACAGATAACCACTTTCTACCAATGCTTGAACATTGTCCAAGACCAATTAAAATAAAGAAGAAAAAGTGAATGTCAAAGAATGAATGCCTATCAGTGAGAGTGAATTCCACGATACTTGGTAAGGAAGAGTAACAAATATTTATATCCTCGAGGAACCACACGTGACTCTGTTGCTCCATAACTTTAGTTTGTAAAGAAATTTTTTCAAGAAATAAGGAATTTTCTTTTTTTAAACAAGCCGCTTCCAAATTATCTAAACCTTGAATTGCCTCAATTAAAACTTTTTATCAAAGCACCACGAAATGTTCGAGAGCGAAATATTCGTGGTTCGGCCGAATGAACCAAACCCCATGGAATGATCACACTAGCGTTCAACACATGCGATATATGTCCTCCTCGTTTGGAGGTGCAAACCTAGATATATGTTAAGTAAGTGTGATGGGAACTAAACCGGTCGACCGTATGGAGGGAGGTGAGGAATAACATTTTCCATGCAGTCTCGGTCACAGCTCATCCGACGCAACGGAGATGCACTGGAGTTTGCATACCACGAATAGAATACAGCTCCGCAAACGAATCGTGCGACCATCAGTGCGCTAATCGTCCTAATTACATCCTCAACGACTCGCCAAGTTCAAACGCCACTAAGAAGGGAGTAGAAAATGGAGAGATGCACAAAAAACTAACGAACGGGAATAAATAAACCTTCCGTCGCCCTGGCAACGTCCATTCGCCCACTGCAGGTAATACCTTAATTGAAGCCTAAATAACGTTCATCCTTAATGAGGTCGCGACTTCCTGTCAACATAAGAACCTCCGAACAAACTGGGGTGGGAATGTTTTTTTTCATTAATACGTCGGCATCTAATTATTTTTTTTAACCAGCTCGACTTGCAGCATCTAAAAAAATACACTAAAAAAAGGAAGGGACAAAAAATTCTTTCATCAATTGCGAAGCAGAGGAAGCAGTAGGAAGGATGAGATTGGAACTTAAAATTTAAATTGGCGGCGCGCAGACGTGTTTGGCTCATTAAGATCCTGGAAAAGAAGTGGAAACTTCTGAACCTCCGGCTTTCTTCCTCCTCGCGAAATAACTTCAATCAATGGGGCATCCGAAGAAGCTAACAAGCTTAAGCATTAATGATGTCGTACTTTATATTACCAATTCTAAACAGAACTATATAAGTTTTCGTGATATTTCCATCTGCAATAATTAGGGGCTAAAATGTTTTAACCATTCCAACTACGTCATGGATTCGAGATAACGACAGGAGATCAGATATTTATTCGCGGACATAATTTGACCAAGCGATAGTAATTATATAGCTTTCAATTCCCAGGAAAGGTCGCAATAACGCGAGAATATTATTTTTTCACATGCGCACCCAGAAAACAAGTAAAAGATTTTATGCCAGAATATACCAAAGTGAGTAAGTCTAACCAATGGGAATTTTCATGACATCTGTGGTGGGAAAAGGTCACAGCCAGTTAAAATATACGACGTGCATCAAAATAACTTTAACAGAAATACCAACACGAGAGTAAATAAACGGAATCTAGTAACTGTAATACAAAAGAGTTTTGCAAGGCAGAGTTTTAGCAGAGTTTAGTCGCAGGAAATGGCAGTACGAATATTTAAGCCTATAAGGCGAATCTATCGGCGTGAGAAACACTCCGTACGAATTTCCTTTTACGTTTTCCTAAACCAATACTAAAAAAGTTTCTCAACAACTAGAGCGAGTTTAACCTAAATGAGGGAAATGCATTCGGCATTATGATGCACGAAATCATGGATTTCTACCTTCAAATAATGGATTTCTACTTTCAAATAATGGATTTCTACCTTCAAATAATGGATTTCTACTTTCAAATAATGGATTTCTACTTTCAAATAATGGATTTCTACCTTCAAATAATGGATTTCTACTTTCAAATAATGGATTTATACCTTCAAATAAAGGATTTCTACCTTCAGATAATGGATTAATACCTTCAAATAATGGATTTCTACTTTCAAATAATGGATTTCTACCTTCAAATAATGGATTTCTACTTTCAAATAATGGATTTCTACCTTCATATAATGGATTTCTACATTAAAATAATGGATTCCACCTTCAAACATAGCGACAGTCTTTTACGAATCTGATTCTAGTTTCAAATTCTTAACCCTCCGGTGGGCGCGCCCGCGGCAAACTGCCGCATATTTTAGTTTTAGAGTTCTCCATTTTGTACCGTTTGTATTTAATGCCTGTGTCTCCAGGTAATCATTTTTCATGATAGGAGGGAGTATTTCCGATATCCGGATTAATTATCCACCGGACGGATCAGTAGCTATGTAACATCGAAGAGAGTTTGACGTTTGACTAAAGATATAAAAGAAATTTTAGGAAAATATTACAACAAGGAAACGGTTCCTGAATCACCTAAACCAGTAATATGCCATGTTGCAGGTGGCATAAAAATAGCAGGACAAACATTGTGTGCCAGTGATGTAAAAATAATGTATGTAGGAGGCATTGTCGTCAAGAGACGACATGTATGAGATGGGAAGATGAACATGACCTAGATATGAACTAAGATGATTAACAATGTACATTCAGTGTCAAGCAATAAAAGATGTAACTGCAACAGCTTAATAAGCCTTTTCTGTTAGTCAATTATCTTGACCTTAAATATTTTAATGCAATTTATTTTTGCGGTAAAACTGCCGCGGCGCGCCCACTCGTGGGAGTGAATTTGGCGCGCCCAGTTAATCTCGAGAATCGAGTAAATTAAAGTGCCTCCACGTAATCTCTAACATAGACGGAGCAAAATTTACTCAAATTTTTAAACAATGAGCACTAAAGGTACCAAAGATAACAGACAGCAACATAAAAAACACCTTTGTAGAAAAACACTGATCGGGTCCTACTGAATCGCAATTTTAAATCTTCGCATATTTTGCATTCGATCCGTTCCGATCATAATTCAAACTTACAATCACCAGATTCGATTCAGTTTCGAACATTCCGCACGTCTTCAAGATACCAACGGTTATGCAAAGAAAATAAAAATAGATTTTCAACGAGGAGAAAAAAACTGATTACTCTCTTGTTTTACAACGACGAGGCATCACGTAACGAAATGACCACAGAAGGTGAAAAAAGAATAAAATCCCCATATCTCAGAAGAACCTTGAAGATTCCAGCTGGTATGCCGGCGAAACTGTTGTCCTAAAGGATATACCAACGCGGGAATAACCCTAAAATCCGCGAACCCCCACATCTCATTCCGCCTTAAAAATACCTCACGGGAGACAGCTTGTCAGCGATAAAACGGGAAACCTCACCTTCTGTTTTCTCTTCTTCTCGCATGAAAATTTTCTGTCAATGCATTGAAGTACCTCCTATCCGCCGAGGATACTTTAATAAGTCAAATCCTAGATAACGGATGGGTGCGTTCAATGTGTCTTGCGCCCCTTGGAGCGAATGAAGAAAGAATTTTGGAGGCGAACTGGATTGAGGGGGGGAGGACATGGGTAAAGGGTAGAAAAAGGAGCAATTTTTTAAATCCACTCTCGCTCGCCGACGACATCACGGCGAGAAAAGAATGACAGTGAGAGAGAGAAAGAGAGAGGAATGAGGAATGAAGGGAGCTAAGGAGAGTGAATGTAAGCCGGGCATGTACACATTTCTGGCGCCTGGCATTGCTCGCAAATCTATACGTCTTAAGCAACATATGTCGTCATCTGCACACATGCATCGTCTACCGTGGAATTCACTGCAATCACAAGCAAAAGACAAGAAATAGTGTTCGTGTTATATTTCCCATCGTATCGATACCGCCTTGGATAAGAATTTTAATAAGATTTTGGTGAAGAGTATAATATGGAGTGTGGTAGTGTTGTATGGGACAAAGCGTGGCCTCTGGGAAAAGAAGACGGGATTAGGCAGCAGGCGTTCGAGATGTGGAATTGGAGGAGGATGAAGGTGTGTTGGACGGAAAAAAAAGACGAATCAGGAAGTGCTTGACATGGTATGTGAGGAGAGGAAATTTGTACAGACATTTAGGAGGAGGCAGAGTAGGTGGTTGGAAGAGATAATGGGAAACGAAGGGTTGCCTAAGTCTGGGATAGAGGGGAGGATTGTAGGAAAGCGGGGAAGGGGAGGAAAGAGAATATGCTTTTTTGGACGGGATAAATAAGGGTAGGACGTAAGCCGAAATCAAGAAGAAAATTGTTGGTTGATAGCACACCGGGTACGTAAAAATCTAGAGGATTTTACGGGTAGATTACCTTAATAATAATAATTGGTACCAGTGCATATATAGATGATGCACATAGAGATAGCTTCAAAGGGTTCTAGGTCTTTCAAACACCAATCCCATTTTTTTAAACAGACAAGATTTTAATTATTTTAACGTCACCGTCTGGCTTCGCGTGTACACAGAGGTCAAGGTAAATACTTATGTATGTATGTATACTGTAAATCTATTCATCTTGTACGGAGGTGACATTTGTGGCAGCCATAGACTTCACCAAGAAAGTCCAATCAAACAGGCGTAGGAATGTCTGCCATTGATCACGTAATATCAGGCACATGTGTACAGGCCTTAATAGCATGAGTGAGCAAACTCGAGAAATTTTTCGGATCCGAAGTGTGTCGTGAAGTCGAGAATAAAACTGCGGGAATCGGCGAAAAAAATCGAGATCTCACGACACAAAAGGAAGACCTAAATTGTTTGGGATGGGTTGTTGGGTGAGCGAGAGATTGTGGCCTTTTGAATTCGCGCATCTTTCCTTCTTCCATTTCCTCCCCGAGTACAGAAACAGGTAAGCGCGGGTACACGCTTGGATCATCAGGTGCTACCATATTGTTCCGGAGACTTGGTCTCTTCTGCACATCTACAAATAAACGCCCTGGAAAAAAACACCCGACTCCATCGACGTGATTTTTGGAAGAGTGGAACGGATTTTTGAAAAAATGCAACACGCGAGCGTCTTCGTTTTGAAACAGCTCCGCAGGACCGAATCCACAGAAGAAATTACCAATTTCTCCTCTCTTAACGTTATGTATCCCGTTCAACAGTTTAAAATAGATTTGAATTTCAAGTGCTTGAGAGAATGTTAAATCTATTCATTTTGTGATAAAATTCAGAAGATACGAAGAGTGTAAATAGGACAGACTGATGAAAAACAGATATTCCTACGCAATTTCTAGAGAGAAGTCCCCGATATTGGAGTATTAAAAGGCAGGAATCTCCCTTGGATTTTCCATTTAGTTGATAGAATACCACTGGTGATGAAGTGACGTTACATCGTAACTGTGACATCAATAAAAATGATTGTCAGGGAATAAACCCTGTAGAAACTGATCGAAATCATGAAAGAATATGATCCTTTGTAATCTCCCAAATTTTAATGATGATGTAGGTACTATCCGTTTTCACTGTTCATTTTCGTCACCACCAAGTTGCACATTTTTGCGAACGTGGAAAATTACTAACTTATTAGTACCTTCAAGTTGTCTATGACCATAAACCTAAGTAAAACTAAACATCCAAAACTGAGGCTATACTCTAACCCATGATATTCGGAATGCCAAGCGAGCACTTTACCGCGGCCAGCTATAATACAGCCTATCCATCATGCAAGTGGAATAATTCTCGCCTAAAACATGAGTCTGTATTTCCATCGGCTTCATCATATTTGAATTGGAGACGAGATCAATAGGGGAAAAGAGATTGAAATTGGGTTTCAAGCAAATAATTGGCATTTAGGTATAGGAACAAAGCAGTTCAAAATTTCCTCACCAAAGTCAAACGATTGTATTGATGTATTTTCTCTAGAGCTCCCTAATATGACCCATTGAACTCGATCCACATTGAATCGTATTTGCTTTATGTATCTGTTACATACACAGAATGCTGGGCGATGGTAACAGGGGTGATTTTCGAGTTCCAAATGAAATATGTAGACTATCTGATACTTCAAAAACAGGCTTTGGCTACCTTCCCTACAATAAATCCACAGATAATTACGTACAAGCATGATGACCGACAGCGAATATTCCTAGCCTTCCTATTTCACCTACAGCTTCATTTATTAGGAACAATGCTACTAATTAGATATTGATCGGCTACACAGATTGACACAATATCAACGTAGGTGAAATTAGATCGTATTCTAGAAAGGATGCAATATTTTTTTCGTGATATATTTCTGTTATACTTAAACTTAAATAGTCATTCCTCTACATTCGTTCAATAAACCGCGTCCAATTAACATGAAGGACAAACAGGACGTTATTTATGAATCGTATTTGAATATTGCTGCCCACAAGAGGTGTTTAATTGTGTATTTAACCAACAACGTCAAAGGAATACACCAAAGGAAAAGGCTGAACTACCAGTTTTGATCAAGTACGAGCAAAGTTCGGAAAAAATCACCCGATACCTACACGTAGTAACAAATTCGGGGGAAAACAAAATATACCGTCGTCGATTTGCACAAATCGTGCAAAATAGGATTGAAAGGTTATGGGTCCCACCCAATTCCGTCAACAGTTTTACTGATAGGCACCAGAAGGTAACAGTGTTAGGTTGAAATCTAAGTCGAGTGAAAATATTTGAAAGCGAATTGATCATACGAATCAGATATACATTTTCGTAAAACCATGTAAAAATGCATAGCTTTAACACGTTTTAAATGCATGCAAGAGGAAGACACTTAGCTGGCTTTAAACTCACCAAATATAATGTTACACACGTTCAGTCACTGAGCTTGTCCACCGATTAATGGGAATACTGGCAGAAATTATCACCAAACGCCATGTCATGAGTGGAAGCGCCTACTTATTCCTACTAAGGTTGAAGTCACCACTGGTTGGTGTAATTACCTGCGAAAAAAAATGGAAAAAATCATTAGACACATTGATTTGAAGTTGCGTGAAAAATGCAAGCTATTTCTCCATCCTCTTAACTCCACATACACGCAGCTACAGATGAAATCGTCAAATTCGACACATGGTTCAGAGTTTCCCGGACAGGTTATTTCCGTTGGACAGAACAGAATATTTTCGCTTTTCCCTAGTTTCATATGGAAAGTACTCTCTACTACAGTAGGTACGCTCGTTTTCGTAATGTAGTTCACCACACTATCATTTAGCATTTATACTTCCACAGAATCTGTCGGAACCGACCACCTCTCGCGGTCACTATTCAGCCCACCGGTTGCCGCAACATGTCTAACATCTATCCTCACTAATTTGGCGTAGTACAGCAAGTGGATAGGATTTAAGGAGTTATGTCACACGAAATAATGAAAGGAAGAATCACTGTGATTGGAGAAACTTTGATGAATAATGGATTGGTAGAGAATAAAAAACAAAAGGATATCCTATATGGAAGGCCAAGGAACATAAAATTACACTAAATAAATTACGTAAGAAAGGAGAAAAAAGATGGCGAGAGGAATGCATAAGATTTGAGGGATGTATTTAGCATATCATTCCATTGATAAAGACAGAAATGAATTCGAAAGGTAAAACAAGAGCAGGATATGCGTAAAAGTTCCATTTGCAGCTATCATAAGGTAAGCTCTTTACAAGAGGCAGTCTCAGAAATGGTTTGCCATTGAGGGTTTTGACATCAATTATTACTCTGATTCAACGATGAAAATTTGAAAAACACCATTTGCTTATTATTTATACATAAGATGCATTGGAAAAGCACTGCGAGAAATACGGAATAATGATGAATCATAAGAAAGCAAAATTAATCAGATTCTCTTTGGGCAAAGAAAGCGAGGCTGGTGATAAGAGTAGGAAATCACGAACTGGAACAAGTAGAACAATTTAATTACTTGGGTAGTACGCTAGAAGGAACAGTACACAGTAACAAAGACATTAGGAGGAGAATAGCGCTAGCGAAGGAAGCGTTCAATAATAGAAGGGAGCTGATGACGGGAACTTTAAGTAAAGATGTAAAAAAGAGGCTGGTGAAGAGCTTGATATGGAGTGCGGCGTTGTATGGGGCAGAAACGTGGACCTTGAGAAAGGAAGACGAAAATAGGCTGAAGGCTTTCGAGATGTGGGTGTAGAGGAGGATGGAGAAGTAGGACGCAAAGTAGGACAATCACGGAAGTGTTTAATATTATTGGTGAGGAAGGAAGTATGTGATTGGGAGGAGGCAATGAGGGGTGAAGGGCCGTTTATCTCTGACTTTTAATGTAACTTACCTTTAACCGATAGATTACTTTAATGAGTGAAACTAAATTATGAATACCACAAAAATTAAGCAGAATATTTGCAGACTATTGGATGCATATTTTTAACGAACACTTTTCCAGCCATAATTGGTCTAATTTAGCGACATTTCCATCGAATTAACGCATTTTGACTTCAATTATTGCCGTTAATTACTTATGACTGAGAAATGTAGGAAGATAATGAGCTTACATTTTATCTTTATCAAATACCCTGGGTGTTTTTGCTTCCAATACAAACGTTTGCTCGAAAATGGCATTTATATTGGATAGAAAAAAAACTATTTTCCCTATGCTTGTTTTCACATTTCACACACCGTGTAATTTCAAGCTCAATTTTCGACTAGAATATCGATGAAAGGTATTATTTGATTGTTGATATCATATGGAGGATTAATTTTTTCCAGTAGTAGCCAGAATATAAATAAAAAAGACATTTAAGTCATTTTACGGCGGAAGCACCTTCATAAACGGAGAAGAAATTCATTTGCATTTGAAACTTACCCGAGCATTGCAAAAGGTCTCATGGATAAGGGAATTCTAAAGTTCAAATTAACTGCTGGCTTTTCAATTGTTCGCAGGAAATCCTGGAGTACAGAGTTAGGTACGCCTGCAATGCAATGTTATGTATGTATGTATGTACGTCGACAGTGGAAAAAAATTGGCATAAGGCTAATCTCAAAGTTTAGACAGGAGATAAAAGCTCACGCACACGCGATTAATATCGAATTGGGAATCGATAGATCGTTAGAATCGCAGAAAGAGAGAAGACGTTCCGAACTTGACTCCCGAGAAAGAAAAAAAAGAAGACGAGGAAACTTCGAGAAGTTAAATCGAGATAGGAAAGCGCTCTTACACCCTTTCCCTTTCTTTTAATGCCTTTTAAAAACCTTGAGGAATGCGACGATAGGAAAAGTCTTCATTTTCAATTCTCACGGCGTCGAAAAGAAGAAGAAGAAAATAATCCAGTTCGGGGAATATAAAGTTTCACCGCGGATCTTATTAACTTCGTGATTATTTTGAAAGAGTTTGGGGACCAGGAGAGAGGATTTTTGAGATATGAAGTGAGGTGGAACACCAAATGACACGAGAAATAATACAGCTGGTGAGGATCAAGAAATCTTCGAAAATATTTTTAAGTCGCACGGCACTCGAGTACAAAACCTAAAATGGAAACATCGAGTTTGAAAAAGGAAAAACTACAGCTGGCCCGAAAGCAATTTTTCCGTTACAATGTAATGCCAACATTACCGAACTTACCCATAATCCGATACCGCCGATATTGATGGTGCGAAAAACTAGGGTTTTTTTATTGACAGTAAACGTTTTAACATACCTTTCTATAATTCCTAGAAAAACTATAAACAATGATTATAGCATTACATATTTTACTTTTGATCAAAATTCACATTGTAATTACAATGACATTTTATGACATGCATTCCATCCTCGAAAACATGTTTAAATGGCATAAGTTGTGAACCACGAAATAAATCATTTTGATTGATAGGATTGGATAGGATAAGATTGATAAGATTGGTGGTGAGTCAATGCGCACAAAATGACTAAACAATAACAACATTCAATATCCTAATTGCTTCTCACTAAAAAATCGAAAACAAGACGCGATAGAAATACAAGGTTAGTCAATGCGACATCCGCCCCGCAGAGTAAGAAATAGTATCTTAAGAATGGTGTTCCGGAAAAAATGTAGCCAGCCATTACGGTGAACGTTTTTCGCCACAGGAAGGAAATCTACAATGATCAACGGTAGATGAAGACTATCCTAAAAATAGCTGTGAAATACACAAATGACTAGGTACGCAGTCACGTGCACAGGTGCAAATACACACATACACCAAAGGGATGTACTTCATCACGATAAAAATCATTTCATTTGATCGGGATTCGAACAAGGATGTTTCAATTGTCGGTCAGGTGCGTTACTCAGTTAAACATCAAAGCTATCTGGCTAACACACACCTGACCGGTAATTGGGAGATCCGGATTCGAACCCCGATCAAGTGAAATGATTTTTATCATGATGAATTACATCCCTTCACTGTCCTAAAGGTGGTTTGAGCGAGATAGATCCCTAGTCATAATGGAGACCATATTCTAATTTATTTTTTTTATTGCAGCGTCTGTAAGAAGTATGAAATAAATATTCTAATATTAATGGCGCAATGATATAGTTATATATGACCAATATTCTCAGTAATTAAATAAATAAAGCTACATAAGTCTCTAACTTGACTCATTTTTTCCCGCCTTACGGCTGAAAACCCTTCAAAACATCAGTTTTTTGCGATTCTGTAAATCTTACCGAGGTGAGTAATAGATAATTTTATACAAATAGTTGAGAAAACATACAAACTAAACACCGTTAGTTTTTCGACGAAATCTAGGTGCTAGAAGTTCCTAATTTTTTTAATATTCTCCCTCTGGTGCGAACAGCCATAATCTAACCCATGTAAAACAGCTTATATTTTTAGGCAAATTGCTCGAAAAGTAGTTCGGCAAAGGGTTGATATTTTGATATCATTGGAAATGTGAGCGTTTTTTTCTTAAAAATAAGGCCAAATTCATCAAATTCTAGGTGAAGTGATTTTTCGCACAAACTACCTTAAAGGTAGAGCGATACTATGATTTATCGGCCGACATGTATCGGAAAAGTCCTTTTACAAAAAGAGTGACATGATGTCGTGGATCATTCGGTTGACCGGGGAGAATGGTGTTCGTGGACGCGGGATGGACCCTCCCTGGCCAACCGCCCTGAAATTCACCATTGGGATCCATTCCCTCCGACATCCCGCACGAAAACCTTCACCCACCGAGGATTATGAAGGAGAGATTGGTTTTAAATTTCGGGAAAAACGGAAGTTTTAATCGCTTAAGCCGAGAAAGGTCGTTTTTTTTGGTGCCATGAATTTTTCAAACCTGCCCACGGAAACATGAGGAATCCGCAGGGTATCAAAGGAAATTACTCAACGTAATCTATTTAAATTCCTGCACCTGAATGGAATTTCCATTGAACATCTTGCGTAGATCTTTGCAGCTATTCACTTTAATGCAATTTTATTTTTTGCTGTTCACTCTCGATTTTTTTGCATATTTTTTCCCTCTTTTTTAAACGTATTCTAATTAGCGAAATGTTCGTGACTCTGTTCAGCAGGCTATGATTTAGCCTGATGTCGAAACTACTTTCACTAAAAATAAAATATAAATAAAGGAAGCAGGAACTAAATCGTAGGAAACCAAAAGCATCAAACCTGGCATACGTATTGATACTTCTTGCATACAATACCTCCATATATATGGAGGTATTGCATGCAAGATATATCAATACGTGTATTTTCCGCCGTAAATTTCTACCGCATAACGTTTGAACTATTGCATCTCGCAAGCAAATCAAAATTCGAGACGGGGAATTAGCTAGATGGATGAATAAAACTTATAATGGCAGCAGATTGAATTGGTTAGACATTCTAATGAAGAGGCGTTAGTTTTCAGACAGTCGTCCAAAGGATTGCAGTCACTACTAGACACATTAGAAAACCCATGCGAGAATTATGTAATGAGAATAAATCATAAGAAAACTAAAGTAAGAGACTTTCCTAAGTGAAGAACGTGAGATAAATCATAGAAGTGGGTGGACAGAAACGAACTAAAAAAGCATTAACCGGAGGATGGGATGTACAAAGTGGCTATTATGCTGACCTCCAGGGCTAAAACTTTGTAGTGGACCGGGCGTGTTACTCTAGTCCCTAATACGATCGTGAATGGACGGGACCTTGCGTTCACTATAATGTCTGTCCGATACGGCCCGCGGCATTACACCAAGATCTTTGTGATCTGGGGGCTCATGGATCGTTTTGTGGTATCTCATTAAATGGTGTGCGAATCTAAAAATAAAAGTACCTACCATATGGCAAAACCCGACCGTCATCAATGGATGTTGTTCTTCAATTTATGCATGTAAGTTAACTTATACCCCCATAGCTGTAGCCGCAAGTCTGTTTCTAGTCTTCCAGAATTTTTCAACTTTTCATGCCTTCTACACGATAATTACCTTCGACGTTCAGTGCACCGGCAGCACCCACGGAGGTTGGATCTATCAAATCACATCAAGTAAGTTTTAATAAACACGCAAAAGCTATTGCAGAGGCTGGTGAACCAAGGTGCTGGAGCGGCACTACACTTTGCACAAGGCTTTGTACCTATAAACGCTGACATGTATTCCAATTGCGCATTATGGTTAAGAATTAGTTATTTATTCGGGTATTCTACCGAAACGTACGTTTGCATGGAAGTGTAAATATAATCTAGAAATATAGATTATTACACTTACATTCAAACCCCTATCCATATTCACCTACCCAACTCTCTTCTTCTCCCTTCTTCGTCTCAGCATGGGTCATACAGGGAAAAATTCTCTAGCCATAATTCCTTAACCAAAATGATAAAATATCCTTATTGATACGCAACTAGTAGCTTGGCTGCGTATTTGGAGGGACGACCGACACAGACTTTAAAAGAAAAGGTTTGCCATGAAGTAATATCCAACGTGAGCACGTCTCATTTCGATGTGTTTTCGTCTAATTGAAATAATATGGACTTCAGGGTAAGTTTAACGAAGGAAAGAGGCTTGGTGCAAAGCAGTACGCTAGGTGTTGGAAGAGTACGTTGGTATGAACTTATGAAATAGTTTTGCAATACATATCTATGTATTTCATATTTCCCCCACGTGAAAATACATAGAAAAGAAAACTGTGCGTTGACTTTAAAAAAATATTGTTTCCGAAGATTTTCTAGAGTACTCTTTCAAATAGGAATCATCATTTTTGCTTGTAGGTCACTGCTGTTATAGTCATGTGGGAAAGAATAATTTACACAATTTTCCTTTCTTACCACTTCCAAACGTACAATTTGTCAAAAATCATAGAGCGCACGGCAACGATGTTCATCTTTGCGCCCAGGGAACTGGTTGGCTAACAATATGGACCTGTAAAGCATGACGTCACAATCAATTGTTCCCCAAGGTATTCCCTTCCACATATATGCTAAGCCAATGCGAAATTTACAGAAAATATTGTTTGGAAGTAATTTAACGTCACGACTCCACCAGTCCACAGAGGGTGCGCGCAATACTCATTCCATAAAATAGCACATGGAGCAACTAATTTGGCCATACAGTATACCTATAATTGTACACTCTAAGCCGATACCCACAAGCACAACTAGTACGAAAACAGGATATTTCTCTCATTTTATGATCCAGTCTTGTTAAACGTATTCACTTCCAGGAGTCCATACAGGAAACCGTTAACTTACTGCGATCCTCTACATATTACTTCCTCCTTCAACGCTTAATTCTTAGTGTATAATTTTCTTTGTAAATGGTGGGGTACGGCTGCCGCCCTGAAGCTGCATTCGTTTCGTGCCATTTCGAAGAATAAACTCCCTTCCAAGATGCTGCATTCTCTTTTTGGCCAGCGCGCCGCAATTCCAATATGCCAATTTGAGTAGTAATAAAAAACAATGCATGTAACAACTTCTAAAAATTACTAGTATTTATGCAAAAGAATAATTTATAGATAACCAAAAAATCAAAAGATATGTCAATAAACTAAAGATAAAAATACAAAACAAAAAAATCTACCTAAACCTACATATACTATAAAATAAAAATAGCGTAATGACAAATTATTGGAGTGGAAACGGTTTCGCTTTTTACCTGAAGATGCTGTAAAAAGCGAAATCGGTCGCGCAATAAATGTCCTACTTGTGGAAATTGCTCTTTTTTCATTGATTTCAGACAAATTATTGTTCTTATTTATAGTTGCATGCCTCACCCTCTTGTTTTGTTTTATTGTGAGGCTGCCCTATATATTGTAAATTGTCATATCATGTAATCTCTTAGCCTGTAATTCATATTTTCTGCTGTCTATTCACAATATTACTTAGTTATTAAGCTTCCTCTTTCACAATAACACGACATACACGTCATTACCATCTTCTCATGTCAAGTGCGCCACATGCCAATTGACCGGTAGGGATGAGTCTCGCACTCACCGGGGCGGTATAACCTACGTGCCTTTCAGTGCAATCAGCACTGCGTGGTCTTATATATATTCCGTCTCGCTACTTTTCTCCCTCTTGTCGAACATCCATTTCTACGAATCCGCAGGGGGGACAAAACATTGCTCCCAACAAAAATTTCATTATCCAAATCCCCCCCGCCAGCTTTTTCTTTATTACTGTAATTGAGACGGAACGATTGCCTTCTTTTGTCTTCCTGCTTTATTAATTATCTCTTCTCTTTTCCTCTCCGGGATGCGTGGGAGTGGGGGCGGGGGCGAGACACACCCTGGCGCATTTAAAAATTGCCTCGAGAGCGCTCAGCTCATCTCGAACGGCGCTAAGTAAAGTCCCCTTTTAAGAAAAAGGATAACGCCAAATTAACATGAGCGTTGACTTGAGTCTTGCTGCCAAATGCGGTGTTCGTGAGAAAAAACTCGAGGTATAATCCGTGATGTCATGCGAAAAATATTAGCGTAGGATTTGATCGAAAACGAAATAGCGTGAAACAAACTCAAGAGCACATTCGTTGCGCTTTTTGTCATTCATTTTTTTAATGTTTAAGTGCATCAAGGGAGAAAAACATGAAGAGAGGAATGAAAAATATTGCGTGGCCAATCAGCTAACTACTTCAACCAATTCAAATAACAGCACGGGCAATGTATTCCAAGTATTTTTCAGTTTTCATTAGATGCGAACAGATAAAGAGTCCAGCCCATATTATATTTTCCAAGTGCGCTGGTTGGTTTGTTATTTGGGGAGGCATCTGACAGCTAAGGTCAACAGCGCCTGTAAAATATAGGTGGATCTTGGAACGTTAAGGGAAGGATACATGTAATAGGAATGAAGGAGAGTTGATGAGAGCCAGGCGTCGGCATTATCCTGCTCTTAACGAACGATACCATTGTGTCCACAATTTTACGTCCCATCTGACTGACGCTATACTATACTAGAAGGGCTCTCCGTATGGCACCCACACAAGGATCGAAATTCCACTAATTAACTACGCCACGGCCAGAACTCGAACTAGGGCCCTCGGAGTGGGAGGACCCTGGCTCTAAAGCAAACTCACTAACCCCATCCCCTTCATGAACGCTATTAGTTGTAACGCTTAAAGGCACATTCTGCAGCACAATAGACTATTGAAAATAATACTGGAAGACAAATAAATGGGAAGCATTGCACAGGAATTACGCGAACACCAAAATGGAATACATCATAAAATTTATGAAGGATGTCAAAGTGAAATGATGAGAGCTTTCCATTCACTCCAGAGGGATAATTACTTTGTACTACACAACAGCGCACTTGCCATCCATTCGTTCAAAAGACCCTGCGCACTAGGCAGCGTACTTCGAAACAGACCGGGAGCAGAGATGGTGTGCGCTAGACAAATTAGAACGTCGGTAATCACACCCGCGATAGTTGTTTTATTAATAGATATTCCGTAAAGGCGTCAAACATGGATATCGTGAAATCTTTAATTACTCCGTGGTATAAGGCTAACGTTTTCAATACGTATTTAGAACGACTTCGATAACTATACTCAAAACACGTGGCGTGACTGTTGTACTCACACAGAATGCTACCTACCAAACCCGGTTACCAAACGTTTCGCCAGCACACATCGTTACTTTCAACGTCGTTTGTGTGCAATTAAGTGCAGTCGTGTGTTCTTATCTGCACTAACTTCGACACCTTGAATGGATAGCTCCCATTGCGTATGAATAAAGCGATTGACTAATAGGAGAGTGGACGGTAGTGTGGCATTTTTCATACACCCCCACCCATTTATTTGGCTAAATTCCCCTCTTTGGAGAGTTTACCCTCTGCGGACTGTTTACCCTCCGGACTTAGCCGAAGGACTTAGCGCGCATGACGGGGCGCGCCTCGGGCATGTGCGCCAACGACGGCCAAAATGACTACGACTCAAAAATGCAGCGACTTCTGCCACGCCTTCCGCCGCGCCTTTCGCCGCGCCTTAGCCTCACCAGGTCCTGCATCGTTTATATATCCCCTAAAGTGAGGAAGGATTCCAAAAATGCGGTCATTCTGACCAAGGCACAAAGGCTGTGATCCTGTATTCAGCGGCCGAAGCCAGAAAACAGTTCCTGGCGCTCCAATTAAAAACTGCCACCCTATCTATCACCCATCCCATTATTTCCTCCCCTCCAAGGCTACTAATCGCCTATATCCTAAGCTAACCCATTCCACCTCGTCCTCGCGGACAGACCCCCCTCCTCACCTAGCTCATCCCTCAGAAAGCCCTCTTTTGCAGTCGAGACGGCGACCGAGTAACACCGTTGTGTGATCCTGCTGACTTTGCCATTTTTGTACTTAGAGAGAAGCTCAACCTCTCGTACTTGTATATTTTAATTATTTTCCGAGTGGAAACTCTCACTACGGTCGCCTGGCACTCGACCTGTGGGTAAATTGCTTGTAACTTGGTTGGTTCTATGTGTGAAATATATTGATAGTTTAGTTATTGATTGATAATACTAGTGTTTCTTTCGATTTCCTCATTTGCCTCACCCGAGCTTGGAAAGAGTTTGTTTTTACGGGTGTTATCGGCGAGAAAAACTATTCCTTCTCCCGATAGCGCTTCAATAGGTAAAGCAGCAGCAAATCAATCCTCGGATTCTTGACTGCTGATGAATTTCACCCAAAGAGCTCTTATAAGTTTTCTTTTCCAAATTTTCTATAAACCGGCCTTGAGAAATCGGGGGCCAAATAACCTACGTGCTCTGCTATGTGTCATTCAGCGTGTATTTGAGAGTGAGCACGGGTGAACACACATTATCATGATACGCACTCATGCTCCCTTTTGCTTTTCTCCTTTCACTGTCACCATTCCCATTCATTTCATGTTGCCCTCTCAACTTCTGTGACCCCCGGTTCAATTGGCTCGCGAGAAATCGGAAAATCTTAGCGACGATGTATAAAAGAGGATTCTTAGTTGCTCGACGGAAAAATGAAATGACGAAAATGTTTTCTTTTGTTTTAAGGAGCTCTTCCCCATTTTAAATATCTTCCAACATTTTTCGTGAAGGCTTCCGCGGAGTTTTGTTGATGAAGAGAATGGTTTTTCTGGTTTCCATCCGCGTTTATCCATTTTTGGTGGACAATATTTCGCCAGCGTTCCAGCTAGCTTCCTCAGGTCCGTTGGAACGAACTTCCACGGACCTGAGGAAGCTAGCTGGAACGCTGGCGAAATATTGTCCACCAAAAATGGAAAAACGCGGATGGAAACCCGAAAAACCATTCACATCTTCCAACACTCCCAAGATTTTTGTACTGCGCTCAAACCACACTTATTTGTTTTTTTGTTTCTTGTTTGATTTTCATAGCGCCCATGAGCTAGGGGTGCGAAATTGTGTGCTATGTGTAGAGAGTATTTTGTGTATCATCTCTTCAAATGGATTCGAAGCACGATGGAAAATTAATGAGAGTATGCGCATCGCGATGCTCACGATTTCGCAAAGCACTCAAGGCTAATGGAGGGAAGGAATTGCGTCACTTGCGCAACAGAAGATTCGAAAAATCTCGAGGGCCATTGTCTTCCAGCGGTGGCCCAGCACGTGTGGAGTGGGACGGGTCGCACGCGTTCTCTTTCAAGTATTCTCCACCAGTCATCCTCACCTCCCTACTCTCCGCTACCTCCTGCATTCAATGACACATTTCCCGAAAAAGAAACATCAAAAGAGAGCATACCGAGAAAACTACCCGAGGATAAACTTCGAAAATAAGTTTTGAATAGTTTTTATTGCATATAATCGCCTCCGAAAACAGCCTCCTCGGCTTATACAACGAGGATACAACGTGTAACAGCAGACAAATGTATACAACCAAGCCTTGGGGGAGTAAAAAAACTCCCCAAGGAGGGACTCGAACCCACCACCCTCGAAATAGCAGTTGAGGACTTGACCCACACCGCCACCGAAGCCAACTCTAAACTAAGTCAGTTACAGCTTACGGCCACCGACAAACCCAATCTACTACTACTAGTAATACATGCGTTTCTTCAAGTCATACGGCGTTATAAAAGAGGGAACATTTCGGGGAAAAAACTGCCCCAAAAATGCCTTTAGATGTTTACCCCAACGAGAAATTATTTGGAAGCGAATGAAGGAAGACGCGTTTACGGAGGTCAATGGTGAGAGCTGTTCTCATTCCATCGAAACATTGCGAGATATAAACGAAAAATTCCGTTTGCTGACTAATTTAATCCTGCTTTGGCAACGCATTGACCCATTATCGCTGCACTAGCGCCACAGAACTCGCGACAACCCTCCCTCCGCGGCGTCCCTCTCGGCTTTACCTTGCATATTGAGTGCCTGTATGCTATTTGTCTATTTTGTCGTCATTGCGCTTTGACCATAATTATTTACCATTGGATGCACCATCCACCCACAACCGACTGATGAAATAAAAATTCATTTTTGAGAATTACCAACTGTCATCTCTGCTTATACACGCTAGGTACCTATCTCAGATGCGTGCACAATCATAAGATGTATCCAGCATAAAGGGTTGCACAAACCGTGATGCTAAATGGCCAAGCAGTGGATCTGCAACAGTTTCAGTGACTTCAAATCATCACACATCAACCCGAAGCTTGGTTTGTTTAATCTCCATTACTCCATTCTCCTCCTCCCTCCTAATTCATCGCTCCCATTCCCTATTTGTCAATCAATGATGTATTATTTGCATGGTCTAGCGGAGTTCGCCTTTCCTACGCATTCTTCCGAAAGGGATAATTGGATCCTAATTAAAATTGATTACGAAAATTGATAAAGACCCTTTTCCAATGACAACCACAAAAATAAAAGACTGCTCTAGTTACAATTTAAGATCCAAACTCCTTATATAATGCAGCATACATAACACGTCATGCCAACGAATGCCTCGTACTCTGAACGCACTCACCTAGACACACGACGCATGAAGGAATTGTACGTGTTATCCCCGTGTGCAACGCAGGCACCTTTATTCTGTATCGCTCGCCCGACCTCTTTTCTCCCACAGTGCACCGCAAGCGGAAGTGATCTTTGTTGCCTGGCATCGCGCGTGTTCGTGCACCCGCCTCTCTTCCGCTTCTGCGATCACGAACTGCGGATGGATTTGGGACGGGATCGCCGGTCCTCGCGTAGCGCTTGCAGCACGGGTGAAGGGAAGACAAGACAGAGAAAGGCTTAACCTACAATCGTTGGGCGTTGATCTATCGAGGCTTTAAAAAAAAGAGAAATAATGGAAAACGTTCAACAGGACTTTCCCCGCCAGACCTCCAGAGGAAATACATGGGGAAACAGGGCCGAATGCATAAGAAGCTCGAGGTCTATGTTTAGACGTATAAAGTGGATGTCAAGGAATTGCCCAGGGAGTTCTCACGAGACGAACAAGATGAGGATGTACATGGCTGAAAGGAGGTAAAAAAAACGTTATGTACAACCTAAGTAACTGTAGCAAGGGTCCTACTTGAGTAACAATTGGGGATAAGACGAGAAAAACTATCGAAGGTGAGACCAAGTGTTTCATGAATAACTCCACGTTCCAAGAATACAGGCAATGAAACGAGAAAGGCAGGCTTCTAGCGCAGGTCTCACCTTGTTTGGGGGCCCTACATTTAGCAGAGCCTAAAGCTAAGATAAATGTACAAGACCCAAGATAAATTAAATCATAACGAAAGTCACATTTTCCAAGGGACTAGAGCATAATATCAATTAACTCTATAATTATTTCGGGAGCGCCACAAAATATTTGGCCGAGGTATATATAGCAAGCCAAAAAAGCGGCCCAACCGCAATAAGATAAAGTTCACCCAGGGAAGTTAACTAGGGCTAAATTATAATCATTATACCAGGAAGCGCAATGAATTGATGTTTCTTGAAGGCTGAAACATATAATGTACGAGAAAATAAAAAAACTACTACTACTAAAAACGCAACGCCTGTCTCATTTCTTTCCAAAATTAGACTCACTGATAGTACCTTTTATCGCACCACATTTCACGTTTTTAATAATATCATCAGACCGTCTACTGTTGTTAGTACAATGGCGTAACATGAATGAAAATTTTCCTCATTCTTTTTAAATTAAGATTCTTATTAAAAACGTATTTCCGACGAATTACCAATGACTCTTAAAGGTTCTGGACTCGTTTCAATAGCAAGCATAAATATACGATATTGGATGAAAAATAACTGATTCAATTAAATGAGCAAAAGGTACTTCCTCATATTTCACTCCCTCTTCATCTCCTGTATCACGGAAATTATGGATGCAATATCATTTAGGTGAAGTCGTAACAAAAATCAATCACGTCAAAAGGCAATTGAATTCACTTTTTTTATATTCCATCCAGCCTCCGGCTGAAAAAAAAGCCGAGCGGAGAAAAAACGTTAAAATATAGATTTAAAAGAAATTCATACCATTTATCTTCAGCAGCTCCCAGAGATGACTCCGCGATTTTTTGCGACGATTATAATTCCCGCCTCTTGCATATCCTAATTCAATTTTCCTCTTAAGCTACTTCCTCTCAATATGCCTGTTCTTTCATTTTCACCGTCACCACTGTATATTATCATCCCTTCGCATTACCACTGTCATCTCCACCCACCAATTCCTTCTTCTTCTTCTTCTACTCCGCCAACTTCATCCACAAATTGTTTTAAGCTCAAGGAATTCACACTGCGTTCTTCCTCTTTTCAATCTACTCAGTGCCTTTACTCTTGCCACCAAAGGCACCCTACATACATGAAAGTTTATTTGATTTCATTTTCTAGGATATTTAAGGCACTTAGGGCCGTATTTTTAAACCATACTCTTCCTCTTACTCTTACTCTTCGCCGGAGGAGGAAGAGTGCGAGTTGTGACTCTACCCACTATTCGTATTCTAGAACGTTCCTACAGCGAAACAAAACTCTTCCTCTTCGATGGAGGGGCTTGGAGGGACTGTTGAGTAGATCGCTGAAATTCTCATAACTACGTAATGCTTCGATGACGTTTCGTGTGACGTTTGCTGCCCACGGTTCATTGCGGCTTTAACGAAACATCAAGAAGAAGAAGAATAATTAAAGATGGAAAAAGATATTTTGATCGCTCGTCGGCCTAGGTGGCGGCGGGGTAACGTCCTCGCCTGCCAACCCAAAGGTCGCGGGTTCGAGTCCCGCCACTGGAGGATTTTTCTCCTCCCTGCACATGGTTGTGTGTGTTGTCCTTTGTTATTGTTACAACGCCTGATGTAAAATGGCCCTCGAGGCTGTATTCAGGTTGATGAAATAAATAAAATAAAATACTGCGTGATGTGTCTGGAAAAAAATGCCTAAATCCGGAGGTAATCGACGCATTCCGCCATATCCGCCTTGGAACTGTTCCTTCTATTTTGGAGGATGGTCTGAGCCATGCTACTAATAGGATCAAGAGATTCGTTTGTTTGTAGAGAGCGTTGAGCCTACAACCGAAGAGGTACGTTTAAAAAACGCTTGGAGGTTGAGTTGTCACCACAAACGCGTCATAGAGGAAGAGTCGTTCCTCTAGGAACGTCTTAGAATACGGCCCTTAGTATCTTTTATCAGCCGAAGAACGGGATGATGGGACTGAACTTTCCTGGAGTTCACTGATACGCGACTCCTGCATCATGTTCCCAAGTTCATGAAAGTATTATTTATGAGCTCGGGATAGTTGTCTTCATGGGCATTCTAACTTCATGTCTAATAGTACCTAACACTCTTAACTGAATTTCCAATAATTCCAACATTACATTATTTCATTCTTTATTTGGACATTCTTCGATTCACTCTTCATACTTTTTGCAAAACCAAATGTTTCCTTTCTCTTGCATAATCAAGCAACTATCTCTTCCATTAGACCCTAAATCACATGTCCCATTACTTTCTTCCACCTCTTCTATCCAGTTTAAATTTCCATTTTCTACTTATTCGTTTGCATTACCATGCCTACTCATTACGCAGGACTTATTCTTTGGAGATTTCTCACAACATAGATTTTTTTATCTAACGTCTTTAAATGTTTTGCAAAAACACACATTTGTGAAGTATTAAATACTATTTTTTTCGGTCTCAGTTTCTTTAAAACTAGTGGCCATTAAATAAATAAAACTAAGGATATTTTCACTGATTAATATAATTTTGTATCGCAGAAATCTCGAGTGACTGATTTTTTCTCGTAGGCCACATCATCAGGTGGAACTAATAATGTCACCTAACCGGTCGTACATTAAATAAATCAGTGACAATAATTCACATATTTTATTTATTTTTCGCCCATTCTTTACCAGTGGATGTGATAACAAATGAGATCCTCGGAATAAGGTTAAATTTTGTGCCGCTATTAAATAGAAGACGCATCAGTTTTCACAAGTACAGCACCTACCACGAGCAAGTGCAAAAGCATTTTACGTGTTCAATTCGTCGACCCTGCCGCCTCAGGCCGAGAATTCCCATCGTCACATTATCAGACGTGCCTCCGCGAACCATTCTTCGCAACATTCTAGCACGTGCACACCTCTAGATGGCGCCGCTAAATGGAATCGCCGCGGAGCCTCCTCTCCTCTCTCCACTGCCTAAAATCTTTCTCAAACCTAAGCACGTACTCTCCGTCGCCATTAGCATTTTCCACACTCCACACAGTGCCCTTGAATTCTTTTTTCTTTCCAATAGAGAGTGAGAGGATGATTTCTCAACGTTCACAATATGAATTCTGAAAAACTCTTTCCACCCTCCTCCAAAAATGTTTTTTCTTGTTACTCAAAGATCACACCACGCCTTTTTCTATTCCAGACTTGAACCCCTACGTAATGGATACTTGAATTCACGATACAGCCGTACGCGGGCGCGTTGAATTTTCTCCTCCATCTTTCCCCCATGGCGATGAAATGTGAATTGATGCAAATTGGTTCGTGCATCCGTTCACAAGCAATACACGGAGAAGAATTAAATTGTCGGCATCATTTGGAAGCGCGTTCTATAAGCATGATTTTGTTACTTAAGTTAAACGTGCTTCGAAGGTTAGGACCATTACGTGCTTTTACTGTCCGCCAAAGACGCTGACCCCTCTAATTATGAGGCTTTGGTGTCGTTTTCTTTACTTCCCTCTTATCCCAAAACCGCTTACCCTTCCAAACCTTCACAGATACCCCGGGTAAAACGATTACGCTAGGAACCGGCTGTGATTGTAACTCCCCAGTTTTTTTCTTTTAAACTGCACTAACTGTCCGCCACTGGTATACGGGGGCAACAGCGCTCGGAGGAATAAGAGGAGCACCCCTCCGAATTTGAGCCGAGCACAACGATGCTGCTTAAGGAGGTTCCGCCGCGACTGTGTGAGTCAAAACAAATACTAAATTCCACATTTTTTATAATTTGTCCAAAAAATCCTGCTTTCACTGAAGCAATGCGTTACCTATAGAAACCCAAAAGTAAGGTACAAAATATGCAGATTATTCCACGAATGTATTTTAAATGGGCACTTTTTCCCAGCCATAGGAGCCGACTGCAGCGCCATTTCCTACTAATTACCGCATTTTGACTTCAAATACGGCATTAATTCTTCAATAACTAGAAAAAAGAGGTGGTAAGATGCCTATATTTTATTTTATTCAATTTCTCTGGATTATTTCCTTCTTAGAGACAGTTTTCCACGAAAATGGCATTTATATTTTATGGAAAAATACTATTTTTCCTCGTGTTTCTCTCATTCCCCCATTGAACACCATGTAATTTCAAGTTCAATTGTAGAACAAAATAGTGTGGAAAGGTATTATTTTGTTGTTCATATTAGATAGAGGACAACATTTTCTACAAGTAGACCGAATATAAATAAAATGACATTTAAGTCAATTTACGGTGGAACCATCTTAACTCCTGTTAACTGAGCGGGACCTGGTGTTTCCATCCTGGATGGCCTTTGCCTGACTTCAACAAGATTAGATAAATGTATATAGCTTTTTTCCCTCTTCATATATTTATGTAACCTCACGACAGTTCCGCGTTCTATTAACACACGCGATCCATAAACGAATAAAAAAGGGAAAACCTTAATAAAATCTCACTTGACTTTATACAGCCGGTATCAAATACAGATGGTACTGGCTTGGCGGTGTAGTTAATAAGAAGGACCAGTTGAGGACGGATTTCTCAAGCTTAAATTTGGCCGGAGACAGCAATATGCCTCAGCGCGTGGGGAGGAAGGTACCCCCAAAAAGCAAGGGAGAGTAAACCACCCTCGAAGTAAAATGTCGATGTAATACGAGCAACTCTCTTCAATAAACATTCAAACCAAAATTAATTGATGAAAAATATCAAACGAGGCACACTACGGAAAATTACTTAAAACAAAATTGATATGCGACTTGAGTTCATCCAAGCGGATCACCGCTACCAAGGGTCGACTTAATGTCCGCAAGATCAATAAATAGAGATAAATGTATTAGAAAAAGAAATGAAGTTATTAAGTTATATAATTCCAATGATGGAAACCAACGTATTCAGTAAATGTTACAACGATCCTCCATACACGTGCCTTACTCCAAACTGGGGAGAAGTGTCTCTTAAGCCCATAATTTGACAAAAAATGCCCGAGTCTTAATTCCTTTAACTTTATTTGAACGTCTTCAGCGTTTTTATGTGAATGTCATCGAGCGCTCTTGATGCTTCCACGACGTCTTCGTCTTTGTAAAAAAGGAAAAAAAACAGAGACATTTTAGAAATACTTTGCAAAGCAAAAACTCGCATAATTAGTTTAGGGTAATGGAAGTAAAAGTACTCCCCATCCCTCAATAACAGCACAACCGTAGTTACTAAAAAAATAAGACACATCCAACACAATACTTGAACTTAAATGATTCCCTCTACGCACACACTGTGTATATTTAAAGGACATTTTAATACAATGGAGGCTCTCGCGAAAATGTCTACAAATAAATGCAAGCGAAAAAATATTAAAATAAAATATCGAATATATGAATGCCAATGAATGTACATCACAAGGGATCGCTCATTCCGATGGGATAGAAAGGGTCGTAGCATGTAAAACTCTTGACGGCTTTCCTCTCATTTATTTTTCCGTATTTTATTTTGACCATAGCATCTCTCTTCATCTCTAGACACAACCTTCCACGCTTTCATTTCCCATCTCCTTATCCTTCCCTCTCGTCTCCTCGAGTCCCTTTACTCCTGCGTCTCTCATCTCGACAACCCCCTGCGGACCTCTCTACTCTTGAAAATGGTTTTCATTTTCCCTCTCTTACCCTACCACCCCTCTCTGGAGGGGCTCGCCCTTTCACCCACCCTCGGCCTTACTCCCCGTCATTTTTCCTCCCCGTATCAATCCCAGGGTCTCCTCCCGGGAGAGTTGGAAGGTCCCCTATAACACCCTTACACCCTATCCTTCCTCTCTTCCCTGCCGACCCTATCTCACTCACTTCCCCACCCATATCCCTTCCCTACGCCCCCTAATCCCCGACCAGCATCCATTTTCTGTCCCGTATCATCCTGCTCCTCCCTCCCCCGACCCTGGTCCCGTTCTGCAGTGAGGAAGATCATCCCTTCCCTCTCTCCCCCTTTCTTGCACTCCATCCATCGACTTTTATGACTTCCCCCTTCACCAGCAACTCCCAACCGCCCAAAAGAACAAGTTACATTTAAGGCGAAACCCCTGTTTCGACCCACTGGTTAAGGCGGTCGTCATCCAGGAGAGCGGGATGATTTGGTGGCTAGAGTACTGACTTTCCAACCAGAGGGCAGCGGGTTTGAATCCTACCAATGAATATTCTTTCAAGGGAAACCTGAACTCATTTACGAGTCAGCAGTCTTCGTGAATGTACACATTACGATATGTATACGCATAATTTAAATGTAATTTTAAACTAATCACACGAAGTACTTTTAAATAATCCTTTTCACTTTTAAGGCACAACAGTGATTGATCACATTAATATGACCAAAAAGAGGCGAGTAACCTTACAGACGTGACTGATCACCTCCTAATTGCATTAAAAAGTAAACACACCATTTGACTCAAATAGATGAGTTTATTTACTATTATATTATTAGTATTATATCTTGTTATTACCTGCCTCTTCTTATTTGTAATCAAGATAAAATATAGATAGATAGTATATAGTATCGCGTGTAAAAAATATCCACTGCCGGGATATTATTACGTGTTCTACTACCGAAGTCGAAATAAAATCTTCCTGCGTGAAACATGAAAATGACGGTTAACGTTGTATCAGCGTAAATAATTTAATATACGTATTATTTTGTTTATTTGAAATTTAATTAGGTGAGTTACATGGAATCACGTTGAAAAGCAGCGGCAAAAGCTTAATGAATCCAGTCTTTCATTGCGCCTGTTTCCCCTTAAGCTCCCCGACGAAGTCCTATGCTCCCTCGGGCTTCACTCTTGAACTCTTATACCCCGAAGTAAGGCCCCCAGTAAGCTTTCTTGTAAGGATCTCGGGGTGGCTTTCGACCCTTTCCCTCAGATCCGCTTCTCCTCCTCGCCACTTCCCTTATCCCTTCACCCTAACGACTCAGTCGATCGCATAAATAGGGAGTACTGGAGTGAAACCAACTGTGAAACGGACCTCATTCGAATACGGGAGTCATCAACGCAAACGTTGGTCCAATCGCTTGAGGTCAGGAGTAGTAATTATCAGGGGAGATGGAGGACGGATCATGTCTCAGAGTTCGGAAGGGTTTCCGGCTAATGGAATGAATGAGGAAGGATTCAACGAAATAACTTTTACTTTATAATTTTAACAATGTTTCTTTGATCCACGAAATAAACGAACGACATTATGGAACGACCATTAAAGGTACCCTTAAAAAGTTTTCATTATCACTAACTAAACACAAAACTATTCCAATTAAATGTACATTAATAAAACAAATACAAAATCAAGTCCTAAAAAATCACTAGAATACTAAGAAAAAACGGTGAATCTCACACAAAAAGAGTGACGAACGAGGAGATCTTATGGTCACGACGGACAGATATGGAAAGCAGAGCACTAAAAGAAACAGCCCAGGATAGAGAGGCTTGGAGAAGGAGTTAGGATAGGCAGCATCCAAACGTTTAATGAATGATATGTTACATATAATCACTATGGAACATAGTGGCTATGTACTATTCCAAAAATATTTATGTCGTTAGGCCAGCGGAGGAAGAGGAGAGGAACAGGAATTTTTGGCGTCTTAGACACGACACAAAGATTTAAGTAATACCGATACACTTAAATCAAGGAAAAAACGTAGTTTTAAAAAGTTTTTAAATAATCGTACAATAAAGTGCAAATAAATTAACGCAGTACTAGTCTAAATAACTCACAAATCCATTGGTAGAACAACAGAAGAACGAATGTCTGTGCTTACAATTAAAAGTATATCGTTAGAACAATACTGATAACGTTGGAGAATTACCGAGCACGACAGTTGTTAGTGTTTCAAAACATTTCAATCAGCTTTAAAAAAAAATATTGAATTTGGAAATAATTCAAGGAACTAGTTTGAATTTTGGACAGAATTTCTAGCTGCTCGAGGAATTTGAAATTTTGCTTAAAACCTTGTTCATTTGCGGAAATCCGAATAGAGGCATATATTTAAAAATGTTCACAAGATTTCTTTATTAAAATATAAGTATACACAATCAGCTTGAAAACAATATTGCGCATAAAACCCCGTTAAGAGTTCCAGTTACTCGAGGAATCACTGAAACACCTTCCCACGATCTTCTTGTTTAGAGGCAACGCAAAAGGTGATGAAATAGTTTTTATTTCGAGATATGTTTTTCAAGGTTTCCCGATGAATGGTGAAGCCATATCTATCTACATCACCTTAACAGAGGAACATCTTTTCCATGGCAAGAAGCATCCACACCCGAGATGAGATTCGATCTCGCCAGCCTCGGGTAGGCGGGTCTTCACCAATTTGCACCCAACCAAGCATACAACCACCTTAAAGAAAACGGCCAGTTTTCCCTGAGGAGGGCCATGATGATTTTCCCAGTGGTAGCGGCTGTGGCTCCCGCTTGATTTTCACGACGATAACAACATTTCCAAGTACACGATCTTATCACTTTTCAGCAACTCATCTCTTCAAATCTTTTTTCCCATCCCCTTACTTGTCCCTTCCTTTCTTTTCACATTGCCAAGGCTGGCCCTATACACCACTTTTTTCCGATTCAATCCGATACCAATATTTAGATGCAGTTATTTCAATAATGCTGATCCAGTACTAATATGCGTAGACCTTTCAAAGAGGGAGCTGAAGACGGGGACGTTTAGTATGGATATTAAAAAAAGCTTGGCTAAAAGTTTGATGTGTGGTGCAGCGTTGTACGGTGTAAACACGTGGACTCTTAGGAAAGACGACATGAATAGGCGGCCAGCGTTTGAGACGAGGGTGTTGTTGACATATTTTATAATATTAACTTAGAATCTTAAGTAAAAGGAAATTCAAATGAAAAATTTGCGGTTCCACTGAATATATCTTCATTTTTTTCAATTAGTTTTACTACACTGAAGCATCTCCAGGGCCTTCAACCTTAGAGGCGGTTTCCGAAGATGCCACAGTGTGGCAAAATTTGTCGAAGCAATAGAAATTGTTAATCAGAGTATTCGCCAAGTTTTTATTTTTGAAGTTTCTCTTATTTTCGCAACGGAATCCCACAAAGTCTCAACGTCAACCATCGCTCATATCATTTGGCATCATTGAACGAGCATCCAATTCTAAAATACAAATTTTAGTTGCATCAAGTAAACGATACCCAAGTCCAAGGACGCTGTAAATGAACAGACTGTACTTAGGTACTTAAGAGTAAATTTAAAACATCAAAAGACTCCAGCTCACGGGACCCATTCAAGATGATCCCAAATGGCACACACAGCATCTGAGCCGGTAACTGAGGATTCTCCAGCAATTGTCTTTGGAATAAGGAATCACTCGTGACGTAGTGGTCATCGCAATCAACTCAAGGTTCACAAAATGAATTACTTCTTCCCGAAAATTCGAAACATCAACACATCTGCGGGTATTTCTTGCAGCACAGAATCGGTCGATACCGCAAATCATCGGCATTGGCCGATGTGTATCGGGGTAGCTCTGCGTATCACTCCATGCTACCTACGTGCTCCGCCGTGCCCAAAAAAAGACCGGCCACCGACCGGCCACGTATTCTCCTCACGACTCGTTCTCCTCTTTCCCGCCGCCAACACACTCCCGTGCCTCGAACACAAATCATTCCCATTCTCCGAGATTTTCTGTCGTTCTCTCCCTAAACTCTGTTAGTCAGCCTAGCCACAAACCCACGCCGCCGTATAATGGGAGTAGTGCCTTGGTTCGAGCGAAACCACTGTCGGTAAGGCAGCTGGGAGATGTCCATTGTTGCGCAACGCCGTATAACGAAAAGAAAAAAGAGCCAACCGGTGTCTTCGTTCTAATTGCTGAACTGAATCAGGGAAGCCAACCGCCTTCCTCTAAGCTAACATCGGGAACTCACATAATAGATACCTCTATATCAGTGATGGGGAATATGCATAACATTTATTTCTCACTTGTGCAAAGTGCACACGACAAAACATTTCCTCAAGAATTCAAGTATATATAATCCATATGCATATGCAAAACTAGCATTCAATAAAAAGAAAACTCTACTAGCGTCAAAAAGCGTTAGTTTGGAGATAAGGAAAAAAACTTAATGAAGACCTACGTTTGGAGTGTCGCACTATATGGAAGCGAACCGTGGACTGTAGGGGAAAGTGAAATGAAAAGACTGTTATCCTTTGATGCATAGTATTACAGAAGGATGCTAAAAGTAAGCTGGATAGAAAGGAAAACAAATAAAATATACAGATCCTTAATAATTGATATAAACATTTCCGAGAGAATACTACTCATTAAAACTTTTGAGATTCCTTATGATGAACTGCTGCTACATTCGATATCTAACAGCCATCACCCTTAAGACTTTGCACCTAAAGCATATGCAACTATCAGAACATTGACCAGCAACCATCATGCCAGAAATAAATCACATTAGAGTTTGCAATGGAATGCAAGTTTTCAATTTTTTAGTGACCACGTGATACGTTCTATTCTATTTATTGCATATTTTAGTTAGAATAAGAGTTTCTGAGAAAAAGGTCTTAACCCACTGAAGTAAAAACAAAACGTATATTTCCACCAATATTATCTTGGAAAAAATATATTTGTAACATACATTGCTTTATATTTCAGTGATAGTGGACTTCCGCATAGTTTTGCCTGACAGCATCGAGTAGGTCTTAACTAGGGATGAGTCGATTCCACCTTTTTTCGATTCCGATTCCAATTCATTTAAAACGATTCCCGATTCTCGAATCCGATTCCATCAATTCTTGTTCTTAATACTAGGTGGGATATTGATATACTATTAGCGTACGACTATTATCTGGAATCGGAATCGAGTTTAGGCGATCGATTCTCGATACCGATTCTAAAGGCGGCTTTACACATGTAAATTACTTCCATGACAGTAGCCTTGTAAGTCGCTTGTAAGTGGTACTTCGTTGTGTAAGCACGTACTTCCATGGCAGTAGGGGTCGATAGCGGAACTAATCGACCACGGATCGCACTTGCAAGGAAAATAGACTGGCTTCTATTTTGCCTGCAAGTAGCATTTCCATTCAGCGATAGTATTGCAAAACATCCGGTGAAATATTCTGCCTGGTTCATCTCAGTTGAAAAACCACAGTTACATAAAATGAGAATTTTCTTAAGATTGAAATTTATCAATGCTGAAGTACTAAATTAGTTATAAAAATATTAATATAAATTAATATTTGAAAAACAATAGTTTTCATAGAGAGAAAATTTGTTTGCATAAACCCATGAGTTGATTTGATTAGTTTAGATTAATAAAACTCAATAGATGTTGATGAAAACAAAATATTTCGCATACTTTATTACATCATGAAGTTAACAAAGATATGATCAACAAATATTTAACCCAAAATGAACTATAGAAATGAGTATAATAAAACTGTTTTACATTTATATGCAAACATTTCCGTATAAATATACGATTGCAGTTCCTGTAGGGTTTTGATTTAATGATTCATTGGTTGTTTGATATTACCTCCTTTCGCCTCCTTAGTTCTGCTATTCATTTATTTGCGGATAAGCCGGAAGTAATGTTTAAGCAGAGCTATGCCCTGCAAGGAGCGATAAAAATCGATACTTCACTACACTCGCTACTTCTATAGAAGTCAACTTCCATGTGTAAAGCCGCCTTAAGCCTGAGAATCGGTGGAATCGAGAATCGACATTAGGAATCGACTCACCCTTAGTCTTAAACCAATCATACCACAACCATCATTTAGAAAAAAAAGTACAAGCCACATGGCTTGCTTCAATCATGACTATTGCCAAAAAAAACACAACACAGAACAGGTTAACCTTGATACTTCGTGTAATCCTCTATTTCCTTCTCCATTTCGATTAATCAAACGGGGGTTTCGAGATTGGTCTTTCACACTGTACAAATTGCTCTTCAATACTTTTTTAATCTAGGTAAATATTCCTTCGAATGTCATCCTTCGAAGGAATATTTTACCTAGATTAAAAAAGTCTTATCTCACGTCTTATCTCACGTCTTATCTCACGTCTACAAGCATCTTACTGACATTTGACGTTTTAGCAAAATATTGTAGACCCGCTTATATTTATATCAGGGAAAGAAGCTTGGCGAGACGACAAAGGAAAGAAAAAGGAAATTAATAATTTCAGGGATCAGGTATGAAAGCAAAACAGGAATAGCAAAACCTAGACGATCGAGGAAGATGCCAGATGGAGAGCGTAATGAAACCGCATAAAGTGGGAAGGATGACAGTGACAGGGAGAGTTCCACGATCACACGAGGTGGACGTGAAGAAAATGTAGACGAAGTAAAGAAGACGGAGTAAAGACGGAGGTGGAACAAATGTGAAATAAAACATGGAAGGGACGCACAATGAGGGGTGCGGCCGTGGAATCAAGCATAATTTAACATGGGAACAAAGGCGGAAGATAAATTATTAAGGTGGTTCCACCGTAAAATGACTTAAATGTCATTTTATTCATATCCTGTCTACTTGTAGAAAAAGTAGTCCTCTATCTGACATGAAAAACAAAATAATACCTTTCCACGCTATTTTAATCAATAATTGAACTTGAAACTACATGGTGTTCAATGGGGGAATGAGAGGAACACGAGGAAAAATAGTATTTTTCCATCAAATATAAATGCCATTTTTGCGGAAAACTGTTTATAAGAAGGAGACAATCCAGAGAAATTTAATAAAAATAAAATATAGGCCTCTTACCACCTTATTGTTTTAGTTATTAGGGAATTACTGCCGTAATTGAAGTCAAACAGCGGTAATTCGTAGTAAATGGCGCTGCAGTCGGCTCCTATGGCTGATCATAGTGCTCATTTAAAATACATTTGTGGAATAATCTGCATTTTTTCTACCTTACTTTTGGGTATCTAATGGTAACGCATTTTATCAGCGAAAGTAGGATTTTTTGGACAAAATATCAAAAATGTGTAATTTAGTATTTGTTTTGACTAACACAGTCGCGGCGGAACCTCCTTGAATAAAAAGCAGACCACGAATTCCATTAAAATTAATATTTCATTAAAATAGGGAAACGATGAAGCCAAATATCAACCATAGTCACCATCAATTCTGGATGCACTTACAAAGAAAACGAATACGTTTTCATACAAAAACTTTTTGGCACCATGCCTCAACTCCCGATTTCAATCGATAAACTGCTAGTAACCCCCTGACACACACCATAGGGCTGGAAGAGTAACAGTAAGAATGTAGAAACAGTAACGTTTGAACCTTACCTAAGTATTTGTTGTTCATTTGTTATAATTTGGTATGATTTCTGTTTAAACTTCTTAATTTATTTGAGTCTGCAAATGTTTGATTATTATACTGTTTTGGGTTGCTTAGACTTTGTTGATGGGTTGTTGAGTAAGAAAAGAGAGCACGACTGGAAGCTGCTCTGTACGAGTTAAAAGAATTACAGAATAAAGAAAATAAGTGTTTCTAATTAGTAAACACCGTCCGACGCTACAAAACAATGTCTGATTTCATACACTTTCAAGGAAATCATGCTGATGCATGGTGTAAGCAATTAGTTCTATCGCTATTAGTGCATACCTACTCAATCATTTAAATTGGAATACGTATGAAGAGATGACGGGATGTTTAAGACGACTTACGATAAAGAGAGCTAATGACAAGAGAACTGGGTTAAGTCGTTAAGAATAGGATAGTGAGGAGCATGATTTGGGGCAAAGAGCAATTTGGTCATTTACCTTGAATTCTACGGAGATAGGACGAGAAAAGTCTGTAGACGTTCAAGATTCAGCTGTGGAGGAAGACGAGGGCAGTTCGATGGACGAGGAGAAAGACACAGAATGAAGGATCTGATAAGGTTGAGATATAAAAGAGGTTGCCCAGAGAGATTATCCCATTTCACTTCATGGTAAAGAAACTCGGGTAGGCCAGGATAACCATAAGAGAAGTCTAAATGCAGTGGCCATGGGGTTTCAGAGAAGTGATCGTGGAACAAGCAGAAGGAATAGGGTTCTGAATGAGTGGGGAATAGAAAGAATATGCAATGGATGCTCTAAAAGGGGAGTGGTTTTTTGGTTTGACCATGCAAGGAGAATGGATGACAGTCAACTAACGAAGCAGATTCATGATAGAGGAGTAAATGGCGTGAGGGACAGGTAGGGCTGGGCGGTTTTCCGCTTCAGCGGTTCGGTTTTTACAGATATAGCGCCGAGAATTACACCTTTTTTGACGGAATTACCCAGAGAGAGAACGGCACGATGTCGTTCGAATGTACCTAAACATAAAATGCATGCAAAATGAAAATATTGGAAGAAAAGGATTGGCATGTTGGACAGCATGAAGTATGCTACGCTAAGTAGAGAAATAGGGTGAGGAAAGATGTTTTTAGACCGCATATCGCAATCAATCCCAACCGGTAGAACACTAGTTATAATAAGGCTAGGAGGTGACATATGACCGGCTCGACAGCGTAATTATTTTTCCTCTTTGAACACGTCCCCCGGGAAAGAAAAACCTGAAAACAAACTCGGTCCACCCCACGCAGAAATCTGCAGCGATGGAAAGAAATGAAAAAGTTGTGCAGTGCACGCGGGTATTCCCGTTATTAACTGCACCATCGCGTGATTACAATATCGGCTAGAGGATTTGCACGTGATTCTTGCTCGAATTGTTGTTTTAAAAAATGAAAACAGCCATACCACACCGATTACCTGAATGATAAAAAAGCGGAGGCATATAGGGGAAGCCTCGCACGGAATTCTGGGAAACAGAGAGAGGGGGTGGAAGGCGAACAAGCAGAAATATGGAACTGGAGCTAGGGACGTTATTCCTGATAAATTCACCTGCCACGCTTTCAACCCTCACTAGTTACAAACTTTAGAGCAAATCAAACGAAATAGCAAGCGTGTGGCATTGAGAAACAGGTCGCTTGGAATTCAGCAAGTGGAATACGACCGCATAAGTATTTCCAAAGGAAGAATTTTCAACCGGACGAAAAATCACAAACCGATATCAAATTCCTCACGTTCAACTATGATTCACCACCATATATACCACAAAAAAAGGTAAAGGGCAGCAGACATCATTTACGAAATGGTGAATGAAGCATTCTGGATAAACGTTAATAAGTAGACTGCATTTAATAGCTAGTAGCGCGCTCCTCTATATTTATGTCAATGTCTCGAATATTGTGAGGAAAAAAGTAATATACAAAATCTAGCAGATGAAGACTCGATATCCCTCGTTTTATGTGAGTAACCACAAGGGCAAGTGGCAAGGCATCATCCACAGTTATTGAAAATACATAAGATCTAGTGTAATTATGTTGAATTTACTCCAAGATAGCTTAGTCACAGTAATTTTGTGGTAACAAATAGTACGAAGGGTAATTATTTAAATCTGCCTCGTTTTACAAAAGGGATCGAAACTGGCGATAAAGTCAAGGAGCTTCAATATCTCGACGGTGCAGAATCAATAGTTATCCGGGAAGGGAAACGACAACGGAGGTCATTCATGTTGCGTGGATAGGTTGGTAGGGGAAGCGTGTCCAAGGAATTAATGAAGGTTGAGAAAAACCCGGCTTCATCATAAGCCATAATTCCCCAAACAATTCGCCAGGGAGTTCATGGTGTGACGTCCCATCCGACGGACGGAGTACTTCACTTGAATTTCTCATCTTAAAGTATTTAAGAGGGTATAGGGAAGACTGGAACTGGCCTCCCTACCCTTAATGTGTGAAATTCACACGCCTGTGGCTTAGTCTGGGGTGAGCTCTACCCTCAGCTATCCAAACCAACCTTCGGGTTGAATCACTGAGTGAGTGAGGGAAGACTGAAAAATCTTCACCACTGGTGTTCAAACCTGGGCTCCCGAGTTGATAATCCAGTACTCACGCCACCAAATTAAACCGTTCCCCCCTTCTCGTGGAAATTTCAAGTAAACTCAAAAGATAACCACAGAAATGCATTCACAGAGGTTAAATATCGAAAATCAACTATTAATCCACCGTTAACACCATCGATCTCACTCTACGCAGCAATCCATTGACTATGACAGCCATTTTTTTGCAGGCACATACTCCATCTTAATGCGATCGTCTCGCTTAAGGGATCGTCTCGCTTCTTCCGAGGATGAGGAAGGAATCGTTCGGATTACAAGGCAATTACGCCTTCCACTACAATACCTACGCAGGAGCGGAACGAAGAAATTGAATGGCGAGGTAATGTCCAAAAGAATACCCCGGCGAAGAAGCGTAAGACCCTCACGCCTTCCAATACACAGGCCTTGAACTTGGCCGGAAATACTGATCTATATTAAAAAAGGCCGCCAGCCAATGAGGAGGAGGCGACGCCATATCCGAGTAACCTAGGAGACAGGCCATAAACAAGAAAACAGGAGAGGAAAAAAGAAGTGGGCGTTGTACACGGATCGCCGGATAGGGAGAGGCGGACACGAAAAACGCGAATCCTTTGAAAAAGCTAGTCTCCCTTGATCTCTTCTCGACAACCAACTAACTGAAGTGCTCTCCTCCTCTTCCTTTGCCATAAAATACATCCAGAGAGTTTTAAAAAATAGAAACACAATGGGGTTTCTAAGCACGAGCTTAGAAACGTAGGCTCCTTAGAGATAAGACAACAAAGAGACGAGCCAGCTTTTCCACATTATTTGTAATACGTTATCTTAGAAGACGACTCACATAGGAAAAAATAGTATGGGTAGAGTACAGATTCCCTTGCTAAAGGTCCGGGTTCTTAACACGGCAGTAACAGAGTTTCACGGTTAGCTCCCAATTACTGCTCGGGTGTTATGCGATCATTTCAAGTACAATTTCGGGATAGTTAGAAGGGGCTTTTTGTGGGAAGATTTTCATATGAAAAAGTAAAAGAGAGGTGCTATTTCGCACTCGTCCGGCCACACCTTGAATACGCAGCGAGCATATGGGATCCGGTGCAGAAAGACTTAACCCGGGAACTAAATAAAATACAAGGGAAAGCTGCGCGATTTGTCAAAAACAGCGTACAGACAGCGTTACACAGATGTTAAACGAATTAGGCTGGGAGCCGCTAGAGACTCAAAGAGTCTGCGCGCTAGGCTTAGATTGCTTGAGCAATTGAGAATAGATATCTTTCAGAGCGACACGGAGAACATGATATTAGAACCCCACTATGTTTCCAGGTCAGACAGAAACGATAAATTAAGAGAGATATTTTGCCGAACGGATAGGTATGGGAATTCGTTTTTCCCCCGAACAACAAGGGACTATAATAAATGCTAGGCGTAATTTCATTAGAGCGTTTCCTTTTTATATGTAAACGGCTGGTATCCTAACACCCCCCGCCACACGCCTATTTAGGCGGCTTGCGGGGTAGTATGTAGATGTAGACGTAAAATTCTGAACCATTTTGTGCAGTTCGTTAAAATTAGGTCATACCCTGTCCGGGTTTCTCTACATTATCCTTCCACTTCCTAAAAAAATACACCAAACCACTACTTTATTCACTATCAAACATACAACGGCGCACCTACCTTCACTGTGGGTCACCAATTAATATAATTACTACTACAAAAGAACCCGAGAAACTTTTATCTTTTCGGCTATGATAATCCAAGTCTCCTTTCCTTGAACTACGACCTTGACGTGGTGGAAGGGCTTGTGCGTTCCAATGACCCCTAGAGCTGGACTGGCATGAGCAAGTAAATTGCTCCTGGTAGGGCCACCCATGCCAGATAGGTCGAAGGGTAGGAGCCAGACGAAAGGTAGTTCCGTGATGGTGTCACGTTAAAAATACCGTTGAGTCGCTTGGGATACCTCTCAACTATCCCTTCCCAGAACATGAAAGTCATTCAAAGAGAATTGATTCCTGGCAACTACGGGACGCCGCCCACTAGGGCGGGTGTCGTGCCCGACAGCGGGGGAGGCAAGGCCTCCGCGGTCGTCAACACACGAAATACTTGCACAGCAGCAACATCATCGGCGGATACAAGGGATAGGAGGGATAAAAAGAAGAAAAATAGGAAGAGGAGGAGGAAAACTGGTAAAAATAGGAACTTGGAACGTAAGGACCATGATGAGGACCATGAAGCTTGAAAATATTAAGCAGGAAATGGAAAAAGGAAACATAGATGATTTGGGATTGTGCAAGGTGAGATGGAAGGATAGCGGGGACTATTGGAGTGATAGCTACAGGGTAATCTATAGTGGGGGAGATGAGAGTCAACGGGGGGTAGGCATGGTACTAAACACAAAGTTGGGACTGAGGGTGGTAAACATTGAACAGGTGAGCGACAGGATACTTACTAGTGGTAGAAATAAAAACACGGACGACGAATTTCGTACTGGTCCAGGTATACATGCCTACGAGCAACCATAGGGAGAAAGAGGTGTACGAGCAAGTAGAAGAAATAATTAGAGAAGTTCCGGGAAAGATAAACCTGATAGTGATGGGTGACTGGAATGACGAATCGGGCAAAAGAAAACTGGTGGAAGAGAAAATGTGAGGAAATGGAAAAGATGCAGGAGGTGGGGGAAGTGGGCGCTTTGTACGCCAAGGTGAAAACGTTATCGGGTGGTAAGAGAGGTCAAACAATACCAAAGGTTAAGGATAAAACAGGGAAGATATTAATCGAACAGGAAGATATCCAAGAAAGATGGAGAGAATACGTAGAGGAGCTAGATGACAGCGAGAATAGACCCCTTAGCCTAGATCTGGAGGACGGTTGAACAATAGATAAGGATAACCTCGGACCAGAGTTACTTGAGAGTGAAATAGATAGGGCACTAAGAGAGATGAAGGGTAGAAAAGCCGTTGGAACCGATAACCTACCTTCGGAGCTCCTGAAGAATCTAGGTAGTAAGGGGAGAAAATCGTTTTTCGAACTTATTCGCAGGATCTACGAGGAAGGAGTGTGGCCAGAGGATTTCGTGAAAACAGTATTAATACCTATTCCGAAGAAGAAGAAAGTGTCAGAATGCGAGGAGTATAGAACAATCAGTTTAATTTCGCACGCGGCAAAAGTGTTGCTTAGAGTACTAAATAGAAGGTTGGAGAGCAGAGAAAAGTGCTATTTAGGCGATGACCAATTTGGGAAGGGGAGGGCAACCAGAGACGCGATTGCGGTAATGAGGACACTTGTAGATAGAAACATAGAGCATAATCAGGATGTTTTCGCTTGTTTTGTAGATTTCGAAAAGGCGTTTGACAGAGTAAACTGGGAGAAACTAATGCAGATAATGGGTAAACTAGGAATAGATTGGCGTGATAAGAGACTCATCCGAAACTTATATATGGGGCAGAGGGCTCAGGTAAGGGTAGCTGAGGGTGAATCAGGGTGGGCAGTTATAGGTCGCGGGGTGCGGCATGGGTGCCCGTTGTCGCCTTTACTTTTTAATATCTATGCTGAGAAAATGGTAAGAGAGGCATGGGATGAGCTAGATGTGGGAATGAAAGGAGGAGGCCAGTGGATAAAGTCGGTTAGATTCGCAGACGACCAGGCGTTGGTCAGTCGGTCATCGAGAGGATTGCAAACTTCAGTAGATGCTCTGGAAAAACAGTGTAAGAAATACGGGATGAAAATAAATAATAGGAAAACAAAAGTAATGAGATTCTGTAGGACAAAGAAAGCGAAGCTGGTGATAAGAGTAGGAAGCCACAAACTGGAGCAAGTAGAACAATTTAATTACTTGGGTAGTACGGTAGAAGAAACAGGAAATAGTAGCAAAGACATTAGGAGGAGAATAGCGCTAGCGAAGGAAGCGTTCAATAATAGAAGGGAGCTGATGTCGGGGACCTTATGTAAGGATGTAAAAAAGAGGCTAGTGAAGAGCTTGATATGGAGTGTGGCGTTGTATGGGGCGGAAACGTGGACCTTGAGAAAAGAAGACGAAAAAAGGCTGAAGGCTTTCGACATGTGGGTGTGGAGGAGGATGAAGAAGGAAGAAAGACAAATGTAGGAAAGAAAGAAAGACAAAATTGGAACGGATTAAATTATTAAATTATTAAACTTTCCTATTTTTACCAGTTTTCCTCCTCCTCTTCCTATTTTTCTTCTTTTTATCCCTCCTATCCCTTGTATCCGCCGATGATGTTGCTGCTGTGCAAGTATTTCGTGTGTTGACGACCGCGGAGGCCTTGCCTCCCCCGCTGTCGGACAAAATTGACAAAGTTGGACAGAAAGGAAGACAAATGAGGAAGTGCTTGACATGGTGGGCGAGGAAAGGAAACTTATAGATGAGATTAGGGGAAGACAGGGTAGGGGAAGATAGGTGGCTGGAAGGGGTTATGAGGGACGATGGTTTGCTGAAGGCCGTGATAGAGGGTAGGATGTTGGGTAAGCGGGGAAGGGGAAGGAAGAGAATCGTTTTTATGGACGGGATGAAGAAAGGTAGGACTTATGCTGAGATAAAGAAAGAAATACTAGAGGTAGAAAAGGCACGGCACGTGTAAGAGTTCGACGGATATTCTCTGACTTTCATCACAACCTACCTTTAACCGGTAGATTACTGTAATGAATGAATCCAAGTCTTCAATATACATGCCCTGGTAGGACTTGAAGATTATTAAACTTTGATACATTCCTCACAGAGAATTCGAATAAAATAAAGCATTCGAACAACTGCCGGATACCTTATACTATAGCCAGATGATAATGTAAAAAAAACAGATGAGAGCGTGTAAATACGGAAATAGCTATTTTCTGAATAATAGCCGGGCTCTTCCGTTAGTAAACTACGCCACAAGAAATGTCTACGTTTCTTTTATTACAGAAAACGAGAATTTTCTCCTCTCAAGGAAGAAAAAAATCTGCTCTTGCTTTTTTTCGTTATTGACTTCCACTCCATTAGAAGACTTACTTCCACCGGAAGGGAGAAGATAATTCTTCCCCGAAGCGATCTTGTGAATTTCCTTTCTTAAAATTAGCTCCGGACAAACAAGTAGATGAATAGTAAGAAAAAAGGAAAAAAAAATAAGTTTATACAATCGACGGCAGGGGATAAGAGAGAAACTTTGAATCATAAATTGAATTTTCCGGATAAATGCGATATGGTTGGATGCGATGCGATTGCGATATGGTCGGATGCGATGCGATTCCAAAATAAATGCGATATGGTCGGAAACTGAACCAGCCTAAAAAATACTAGACTAGAAAACGTTTGTGGAATACATTACTTTATTAAAATCAATACTGCACCGTAATATGTAAGCTAGAGAAGGGCTCAAATCTGTTTTCAATAAGATCACCACTCAAAATGTAAAGTGTGACAATGTAACGAATTTGGCTACTTCAATTGTAAAAGTAATAAGTAGAAAAGCAATACCCGAGAGCAATGGCAAATATATTTAAGTAGCGGGTATCTTGAAGAATTTCTAAGTGTCCTCATACTCTGATGCCTTTTCCTACCGACACCTCTTCTGATCCAAGAGACATCTTCAAGTTGAATATCGTCCATCGATCGAAGCCATCAGCTAAGTACAAAAAACAATAGGAGCATCGAAAACCATTCCCGAACCAAGCACGCACAAAAGATATGTCATGAAGTGAGATATGTAATGGTTCTACTGAGAAGGCATTGTAATATACGAAAGAACTTCTAGATAATAAAATTTGGAATTAAAAAAAAAAACTAAACACATGGAGACGTTACTGAAGAACAGTGTAACGCTTACATTACAGAGTTGTATATGTAAGACATTGTAAAATATTTCCATAAAAAAGCTGGAGCCCCTGTGAATAATTTCGAACAAATGAGTTCGAGCATCGTGTGACGCGCTTAAATTGACCTTAATGAAACTGAAGACACATGCATAAAATTTATAGACCGAATATAATGGGCAAATTGATTAGAGGTGCTTCCATTATTCTTATCGAAGAACCAATCGCAAGCCCGCTGTGAGCCCGCAAACAGTCACGAAATAAGTTAATATCCTCGTAGCAGCTTGAAACTATTTTAGCATCCGAAATTCATTCAAGTATAACTATGGCTTCGGAAATAATGTAGTGAAAAAATCGAAACTTGATGAGATTCATAAAAATAAAAAATCAGGTTCAGTCTCAAATCCTAAGAAGTCAACCATTCTTCCTAATTTTACGCTTATTCTATCCCCAAAATTTACCTCTCTTCACGTTCCACTTGATCATTTTATCATTCGCGCGCGGTGAGGCAAGATTTTTATTTCCTCTCACTTCCCTCAATTCTCTCAAGTTCTTCCCCTTTAAATCCAACCAATTTACTCCGTTCCGAAATCCAGCGCGGAAGGAATTAGCAAGCAAGCGCCTCCCTTGCGAGCCAAATTTATATCAGAATGATTGATCGCCCCGCTCAATTCACTCCTCCCCCAATTTCCTCAACTAGAGATCAAAGTCGAGTGTGCCTTTGGCGAAAATTTTCTCTCACTGCGAATAATTTCGGGATCGTCCAAAAGTAAAAGGATTCTCCCCCTGTCAAAAACCTCCGGAGACTCCGGGAAGCGTTTCGGCGGATTCCGCGCGGCCGATAAGGGAGCTCGCGGTTTCCCCTAATCCTGTAGTGCAAGAGAACATCCCTCAAGTTTCCTCCACAAGTTCTCTTCCCCAAATGTCATTCCCCTCGGAGAGCAAGACTGCAACTTAAACCTATTCGGGCTTTGACTCGCAAATGGCGACAGCTTAGGTGAAATCAAAAGTTTTGCGGGTGAAACTTATGACAAGCACATACTCGGTGTTGGAACGCTCGGCTCTCCTTCACTAATGACGTTGTTGCGCCCTTTACATCGGCACGACATCACGATCAGAAAATATCGATTAATTAGGAACGTATGTTTTATATGTATTTACTGAATTGTGAAAATTGCAATATAAAAATATAGCGCCAACTCAGAATCAAATCATAAATACATGCAATAAACGAGAGTTCAGGCAGAGCAGGGTGGTGTATACGAAAAAAAAGCAAGGAATCTAATTATCAGTAATGATATTCCACGTTCCAATATATTAATGCCAGGATCGAAGAGATCCAAGAGGGGATGAAATACTAAACGAACATATAAGGACTGAGGTGAAAAAAATCAGCATAAGGTAAATCACATTGGAGAGAATATGCAATGTTTACGTCCGCAGAAAGCATTCCAAACGATGATATAAAGTAATATAAAAAATCCTATCGATTTTACATATTTCATTTTAGCTTCCGAAAGATTGATATTAAAACTCTGTGAAAAAGGTTTTCCATTCTGAAAATCTTACACCTTTTGGCCAGAATAGCATTTAGTATTAGTTTGACATTGCAATTTCAAAAAACTCAGGGGCAAAATTTTCGCCAGCTTTTGTCACCCATAACAAGTTACTAAGTTATGGTAGGCGTACCTAGCTTATAAATGTGCCGGCCCTCGAGAGCTTCCAGCGCACACCAAGCCTACACATATGATTTGCATTAGTCTGGAATGTTGGAAGGAATTCGTCCAAGCACAAAAACAAATGTCCATTTCGCCATCGAGGCTCGCGCCACAACGCGTGGCGCAATCAGAGGCAAGGACCAGATCATTACGATTAGATAACAATCACGCATTGATTTGCAGCAATGTTCCTCGTGTTAGCCGCATTTCTGAGTCGGTATGCACAACCTACGATGCAAAAAATATCCTCCCTGGCAAGGCAACCAGCACTTTTGCAGAAAAGGTACCGCCTTCTTTGCGGTGCAAAGAGAAATAAATTTCATTCCGGCGAATTTGTACTTCTCTTCTCAGAAAATGGTCTGCGAGAACAGTGATTCATCTGCGATTGATAGAGCTAACATAAGCCCCCTGAATGCGTGGATGTTCTTTCGCTTCAAACAACCTACGCAAAGCAGCGATGAGCGAGTTGAAGGGAGTTCGGCCTTGCGCTACTGCCCGTGGAATCCACAAAAACGGATCAGGAAAAACCTGTTGACGATACTCGCAGTATACAAAATCAACAAAAACACTTCAATCAACAGCAGACGACCGCACTGGCTAGTTTGCAAAGGCCGACAAAAAAACGAAAGGAGGATAAACGAAGGGAAAAATAATGGGTTTCGGAGAAATTAAATAAGGTATCTGATGCAAATATGGCCAATGCAGCTAATATGGCCAAGTAACTATACGTTTTCCATTTATTTTTTGATGCCGCCAAAAGATAGTGGGACACTTCAGTCGCAGACAGTCTGTGAACATCGAAGGAGACGTTAATTGTTGTTTTATTCCGCGCATGTGTACAGGAGAGCCGCCATTACTGTTTTCTGGATGGCAGCAGCCACTCATTACGACTTCTTTATTGGTAAGTTCATTAATTATTAATGACATAATAAAACATTCACCAAAATCATCTCTTTGAATATTTCCGTGTTGAGTTGATCTCTGTAGAATATAACATGGACGTAGGTCAGCATTATAGCCACTTGGTATATCCCATCTATATATATATTAATTTTGTAGCGTGTCAGTCAGTCAGTCAATCAGTAAATCTTTGAAATTTGTGCGGTTCTTAGCGTAGCCCGAGAAACACCACGGGGAGATGCTCATGAGATTGCATGTCTTTGAGCAACCAAGTCTAACTCATTTACTCGCAAAGAAGACATTCCTCTTGATTTAGAAGATTTTTTCGAAAGGTTTCTCCTTTTTCTATCAGGCATGTTGATGGATATATGTTTAAGTCCAAGGAGGGGAAACACAGCGGCGAGTAATAGGCAACTCGATGATTGAGTGAATGTAAGTTAACTCCACTTTAACACTTTTAAACATATGTAAATAACTCGTAACGTTAACGATGTGGGAATTGGTCTAAAATACAGTTCAAAATCGAAATCAGAAGCAGATGGTTCCACTACGTGTCATGCATCTGAGGATTAAACGGTAATAAACAACGCCATGTTTGTTGTAGCAACAGAGGCACTATTACCATGTTACTATTCACTGAACGTAAATATTCTTGCACGTTTAATTCCTTTATGTATATCGTTTACTACGTAAGTGTTCTCTCATATACATGCAGTGCCCCAATGAGAGCTACTTTGAGAATAGACATCGAAGAGTATAGGTACTTGTAAATATGCATTGAATTTATCGATTACCCCCCAAAGAAATCAGTCATGGGGCCCTTGGGACTCCGGGCCCTTCTTACACAATTTTTGCTTTACGTGCTATCTAGAGCCTGCAGGAAAATTTAATTGTACACTTTTGGATTATATGTATCGTGAAAAAATTTTAAACAAAGAATAATTCTACACCAAGCACTTTTTTTAAAGCTCCCACCTGAGCAATTACATTTGCGTGAACGTAGATATTGTGGGAAAAACATTTGTAAATACTGTTCTATCTGCAACCAGTTTTGATGCATACCACGCATATTTCATCATGTCACCGAATGCAGGTGAAGATTACTGATAGTGCAGCAATGAATGTATTTTAATCCCATCCTCCCGGGATGTAATTTCTCTTTTTTCTTTCAACTAATAACTGCTATTTCGCAGTCTCGCAATGCATTGTTTGACCTGCCTGTAAAAATATACATCGCAGGATTGACATAATGGCTTGCACCAGGGTGTTATTATTTTTAACGCGCAAGTAGCTTCACGGGTTTTATTTGTGAATAGTTCGTCCTACATTGCACCACTTGTTTGTCCTCCCCACGAATCCACGAATGCATATATGTACTCCAAAAGTATGCAATTCAACGCCATAATTGAAAAGTTATATTTCATCAATTGAATAAACATGATGTAGAAAAAGAAATACTGTGTTATCTGCACGTGATATTTTTTAAAGTTGAAATTTATCATAAGTCCTAAACCCTTCCCAGCTCGAAAAAATGCTTTCTCCTACCCTAAATTTGAAGTGCATCCATCGCTGTACATTAAAAAGTAATAATCCGTCCATTATTAACCTCCTTGGAAAGAGCCACGAACAATCGAAGTCATCCTATTCACGGAAGTATCCTTGTAATTTCAAAATCCAAACACATTAGCCCTGTCGGCATGAGAAACATTCTCGGCAGACTCTTTTCGGTCAAACAAGAATCCCTAAATTAGCTTCGAAAGTCTCCACTGAAAACCAGCTGAAAAACCAGCAACCAGGCTGAAAAAACAGCAAATAAGATGAAAATTAAATAAATATTGTTAATGCCGTAATGTATGGGATTGAGAAATTCACAGTGATTCCGTAAAACATCCGAAAGAAAATATTCGAACTTCGAATCCGAAAGACTCGAACCCGGGCCACACCATGGCTATTGCTGACCCAGCGCCTCTAACCGCTCGGCCACGGCTTCTGTTAGCGGACGAGAGCACTGCAAAGGATTTATACGGAGGTAAATTCTTTAGTTGTGTTTTTCTTGTGAACCCGGGTCTAAATTTTAGAAGGCCGTGACACTCTTGCCGCATTCTCTCTATAGTTTCAGAAAATAATTGCCTCATTTGGATCACGAACATCAGTCACGCGATGTCTCCTTGTTAGTGTTTGAACTGATACTTTTGTTACGTAGGCCTGTTTTTCCCTTTATATCTCTGAAGTGAGTTATTTTGAGTAAACAGACGTCTATTCATTAGATACGACATTTTACGTCTATATATGTTTTGTAATTTTTTCAATTTTTCAGCAAGACATATTTAGCATGTTTTTTGCCTGGAATTTTATATCTAGTTTCATTCTCCAGCAACTGAGCGCTCTACCTATAAGACTAATTTGCACAATAAAAACCTATAGACAGTTCCATCCACAGTTAATAGGTAATTTTCCATTCCCATGGTTTCCTTAATTCTTGTAGCCCCTACGTAAACCCCAGCTAATATCCAATGTCCCTATATACCACCTCCCAACTCCAGCTAATAAAGTATTTAAACTTTATATATGTATATACTTTATATATTTATAAAGCCTGACTAATAAAGTATTTAAATTTATTGACTTCTCTAGGTAATTCCGAAAGGTCAAAATAGTGTATTAATAAAAACAATCATGGAATACACTAATGACATGAATTGATGATTTCAGCCAGGAGAGGCATTCCCACCTTTACGGCAGAGACATGCGAGTAGAGCACCACCGAGAGAACGCAATCACGGTAAGGAATACAAGCAAAATATTGTCGCAGCAGGGATGGAAGTGACTTCTATACCAAACCAAAGCATGCTCTCTCTCCCTTCGCGACATCCCTCCCACTTTTAAACGGCTCTTTGCTTCGGCGTTAATCCAATTTAAGGGTTCTTAATTACTTAATTTTCCTAATTCAATCTCGCGCGATCGTGAAAACCGATTTGGCGTCCTCGCTTCGGGGCAAGTGGTGTTTTCCCAGACTCCCGTATACCGCTCCCGTAATCCACCCCCCACCGCCCCTAAGATGTCGTATTTCCAAACCCACCTCCCCTGGTGGAAAATTCATCCCTGCTTCGCAATGCGCAGTCACATGAGCGCAGTGAATCACGCCTCCGTAACCTCCATTGAATTACGTCTTCCTCGGGAGCAAGGCAGCGGATTGGATGAAATTAAACGGAAGTTATGACTGTCGAATTGGTAACACCAAGGGTTACGCAGAGCGCCGCTTCCAAGCTTAACCAAGGTTGAGCGTTGAGACTAAAAGCATCCCGAGTAAGTCCGGATTCCGTGCAGAAGTTATTACACGTCATCTCGTTCTAATGTTTCTCGAGGTTTATTACGCCCCCCTTACTGCGCAGGTGTTATCCTGCAGCACGTCTCTAAGTCAAGGATTTAAGTCTAATCCTTAATGTGTTTTCCTGCCAAGATATACATATTTTCTCCTGTGATTTTAACATGAATTTACTATAATATGGGATACGTGACGAAAAAATCTCAAAAAAATGCATATTACCTTCGTCGTATTTCTCTCCCGCATTTGATAATATCTGACGAATGATTCGATTTTGACTCGATGAACATTTGCGATCATACTGTTTGCACTCCTCACTTCTTTAACTTCGTAAATTATACATTTTTTTTAAATTGACTTATGCATTAGACGGTAGGTGGAAGAGGGGTATCCGGAATCCAAAACTCATTCCGTAAAATTCCAAAATGTTTTTATGGAATTCCATTCCATAAAAGCAACCAATAGAATGGCAATATAAATCCAAGTACCTTGGCGTACAACTAGATAGTAAACTAAACTTCAAAGGACATGTTAATAAAATAACGGGACAAGCGTTCGGCGCAAGTTCGGGACTTTCCCCGATACTGAAAAATAATGCAACCCCTAAAAATGCTAAAAGACTAATCTACGACATGTATATAAAAACAAAACTATTATATGCCACATCCGCATGGGTTGGTATACTAAATAAAAGGCAAATGAAAACATTGGAAATAGCTGTAAGGAAAATATTACGATCGATTTTCAAAATACCATACTCTGTTACAAACGAAAATCTCTACTTGAACACTGGCTTAGTTACATTAAAAACGCAAATAAAAACACAAGTCAAAAACTACTTTAAAACACTAAAAGGAAGTAGTATAAAGAAGTTTAATGAGCTGGGTGAGAACAAGGTACAAGAAAGGGATAGATATAAGAGGGCTGAAAAAGCACTTCTTTAAATGGCAAGTGATGCCTAAAAAATAGGGAAGAAAAAGAAGTTGGTCACAGAGCAAAATCTTAAACTATTTAAGAAACCTCTGAAATATAGCCGCTCCGCAGCGAAGGGCCACTCGATTCCATAAAATAAACACAATTATAGTACATTCAGCATATACACGATTTCCGATTCACATGCCACTAAGAAGTGTGACAGAGGGCGAAAAGAGCGCTGTCATGATAATGAGAATTAATATCTTAAAGTTGAGCTGTTTTCACACACAAAATGGGGGTTCTGGAAAGTTGGGCTAAATGAGGAGGAGGTAGATAAGGAGTAATTTGGCATTGCATAATTTTAGAGCAGGTAGAACAGTTGCGTATCTTTGTAAAAACGAGTATAATGATGGTTTAAATATAATCATATATATTATTACAGAAATGTCTTTTTCTGTCATTCCGTATATGCTCCGTTAATACTGCACCATGCATCTACAGTGATAAATGAGGTATCATTTTAAACGTTGAATCACCGGCTTCTGACGAAAAATACAATCTCAATCTCAAATTTCACTATTTACCCATTAATTTGACTTAAAAGTTTTGATAAACTCTCTTGCCTGTATTGTATTCATATGTTTTGTATATTTTTGCAAGAAAACAAGTATAAAGAAAGTACTTTATGATGCACCTTTTTCTCAATTTAAAACCCAATTACACCGTTTCCTTAACATACTTATTCCCTGATAGGGTGAAAGTGCGAAATTTTCGCACGGGTTACCTAGTAAAGTCATGATGACATTACGAAGAATAAGACAGGAAAAGTTCTGAGGAAGACATAAAAAGAAATAGGTGTCGAAGATGTCGAATAAAAAAATGTCGAAGGCTGTGATTGAGGATAAAATACTGAAACTATTGGGGAGAGAGGAAAGAACTCTCTCTAGTCTCCATAAAGGAGGAGAGAAAATTTAAAGCAACAAATGGAGAAAAATGAATAAAAAGATTATATAGAGTGCGAAAGTACGCTAAGGAGGACTTAGGCTGAGTTTGGATTGATTCCTCGATACTAAATTGTACAACTGTACGGTTGATAATTTTCCATCACTTAGCTCAAGCTTCGAGCCCCTTGAGTCTCATGAGTATCCCTTCCCGGATTCTAAAGCAGCGTATTGCTTTGTACTTTTTCCGTATCTGCTCCCCACGAACCGTGAAAGTTTTCCCTTATTTTTGTTCGATTTCAGAGTAAACTTTTAGCACTCAGATTCCAGCATATACGCCACCATTACCATCGGTATTCGTGGATTTAAACCAAAAAATTCCTCATTGTGTTCCAAAAACACCAACCAACCACGACATTTCAGCAAATTCAGGCAATCCAACACACACAGCAACAACCGACGAACTTTCAAATGCAGAGGAGGTGACTTTACCACATATTCATGAATATTTTTAAGCGCATTTTGTAAATAATTCACCTTGCACAAACTCAACCACACAAATTATTTTTCCTCGATCATCTCCAACGAAAGAACGTGTAAATTTTAAAGGTCCCCCTGCCCTCCATCGCTTGACTCCCGGAACAGAAAAAAATTGGAGAAAGATTGTGGAACAATACTCGAGCCCCATAGCTTCCTTTCAAACAAAAGAATACATACTCCCTCCCTCTCCATTGGACGACGATACTCCGCATATTGCCCATCACAAAAAACTCACCTACAGCTTCAGAAAGGATCGAATTAAGTGCAGCTGCTGCTCGCATCGAAATCACAATGTATAACTCGGGCATGAAATCTTATAAAGGTGTCCACATACACATGCGTTCAAACACATGGAACGTCTGTTGCCTAGGTGGAGATACAACACCAAATGTAATGCGAAGTGAATGCGTGGCGTGGAGGAATAGCGTTGAGAAGAACTTCCACGAAAGAATATGGATAAGGGCCCTAGGAACAAAATAATTTAGAAAAACCGTATACAGGGTGTCACAAAAAAGGTGCACTGGCTATACATTTTCGGATTCCACACCTCAAATGGAACAAAAAATGTTTAACAAGTTTTTTTTTAAATTCCACTTCGTTAAGCGTCTGTCTGTACGTATGTGTTTTTTACAAAAAAATCATAGCTTAAGTACGGCTAAATATTTTGCTTTAAAATTTGGTGGATGTTTTAACGTTATGAACATCTCTTTAGGAAAAAAAATTAAAACTGATATGGTTTCCCATTTCCAAATGGCGGCCGTTCCAAATGTTCAATGGTAAATTGTAAAACACCTGTTAACTTGACGAAAACTTTTCTAGAACAAAAATAGTTATAAATTTAATTGTGATTCTAACGGTATCCGAATTTTTAAGATCGGTTGAGATTTGACTGGATAGCACTTTTTTCCTTCCTAAATGTTTAAACTTAGGACGTGCTTCGCTAACATTACGTTCTGACAGGAAAAAACAGTGTAATTCAGTCAAATCTCAACCGATCTTAAAAATTCTGATACCGTTAGAATCACATTTTGATTTATAACTATTTTTGTTCTAGAAAAGTTTTCGAAAAGTTTACAGGTTTTTAACAATTTGCCATTAAACATTTGGAACGGCCGCCATTTTGAAACGTAAAAGCATAAAAATTTCAGTCAAATAACAACCGATTTTTTAAATTCAGGTACCGTTAGAATCACAATTAAATTTACAACTTTCTTTGTTTCTGACAAAGTTTTCGTAAAGTTAACAAGGGTTTTACAAACCATTGAACATTTGGAACGGCCGCCATTTTGAAATGGGAAACCATAACAGTATTAATTTTTTTCCCCAATGAGATGTTCATAAGATTATCCACCAAATTTTAAAGCAAAATATTTAGCCGTACTTAAGCTATGATTTTTTTGTAAAAAAACACATACAGACAGACGTTAAACGAAGCGGAATTTTAGAAAAACTTATTTAACATTTTTTGTTCCATTTCAGATGTAGAATCCAAAAATGTATAGATAGTGCACCTCTTTTGTGACACCCGGTCCACACAGTAAGGAACTCACAAAGTTTTGTATGTACCATACAGCCGACTGAATCAACTTCAACTGAATTACAATGGAAACGGGCTTGTGCGGTTGCCGGCTTACTAGCTTCCATTTCTCGTGGGCCAGGGTTCGAATCCCGGAAGTAACGGAAATTTTTCCTGGGATGGGACGTTTAACTGTTACAGCCTGGGAACCGTTCTGAAGACCTAGGGTGTCGGCGTTATACGCCGACACCCTAGTTCTTCAGAACTCTTCCATTTTTCCTCAATTATTCGTTCCCTTGTCAATGATTTTACCTTTCCCAAACGGCACAATAGATCTCTGCTGCCTCCACTAATAACTATTATTACCGACTACTAATCTTGAGTGTAGGCTTTGGCAGCTGATCATGCTGATGTGGCTTTCGAATTATGCTGCGTTTGGAGCATATTTGCCTCAACGTTTCTCCCGCGTTGCACCAAGCGCTTCAGTAGTGAAGTCCTCAGCGGCTACAGCAACTCATCGAATTATTATCACAGAACCCAATGGGAAGTGAATAACCGACTACCACTCAAATACGTTTGCGAATTACCAACCAGCGCCACTCTAGAATGCAAATATTTAAGAGGAAGAATTGAATATAACAACGAAGGAATACTGATAATATTTTCAGCTAACATATTACACAGCAATAGTTTTAAACGAACGGGAACTGTGACTCTCCAGTGGTGAATTTAAATTACTCAACATAAGGTATGCGTGACACTCAAAATTTCAGTACAATAGAATAGCCTTAAAGTGAATTTGAAGTTTACCAAAGAAAAGCACTAACGAAAATCTCAGCTTACTTTTTTGAGTCACCGATCGAAGCCCGTCTTTCGCTCAAAGTCCTAGAGTAAATGTAACCAGTACTAATACCCCTAGTTTCCCTTTTAACCTTTCAAGTCCCCATGTTTACAGGGATTCACTCAACTACGCCAGATCTACCGAAAACTCTCTCCCGAGCCTTCCGATGTTGACGTCGTAGAGTTTGACAAACATAGAAAGTTCTCCACCTCCGAAAACCTAATCCAATTCTCTTAATTTAACACCTCCTCCGAAGTGCCCTTAAATGGAACGCAATACGTTATATACCTACATCCCCCGGGGAGTCCCGCGCTCAAGTGACTCTCTCTTGACAGCTGGCAGGCGCACGCAAGGGAGGCAAAGATGGGAAATATGAGAAAAAGGAGCGAGGATATGGACGTGGGGAAAGAGCCGAACAGAGTTGGATTGGCATCAATATTTGGCGACGAGAAGAAGTAAACTTTCCGGGCGCGCTCAAGTGCGGAGTGTGGGTGGGTGTGGGCGCGAAGAGAGAGAGAGGGAGGGGTGCGTAATTTGGGGGGGGGATTCAATCGTAGATTTGCGCGAGGGGAGTTTCCAGGGCTGCCAACTCTTTCGTATTTTACGTAACACTCCCTCGATGAGAAACATGCATTTTTTTATGATAACACCTACGATGTATAATTTTTACAAATTTTCTAGTCGGTACTACCGGTTTCAACGCCTACACGTATCAAATAAAACATTTGTGAAAATTAATCATTGTGTATAATATCATTCAAGATGAATTGTTACCTAGTTGAAGCCGTTCCCACCAATTTCACTGCATCTTCTTTAACCATCTCCATGTGAAGCTAAATAATTACTACCTAAAGTGCACAAGGCATACATTTTGTCGACAAACATCGTCCTTTTATGAAAATATTTCTTGCTAAAAAATTACGCTCGCATGTCGTCGTCAAAATACCACACTGCAACGAGAACCCGGAAGATATCGCCACGGAACGGTGCCGCAGCCAGTAACGCGACGGTTTTCCTAGTGAAGTTCAGCCGATTGAACCTAATTTCATGAAAATCATAGTTTTTATTTGCTCTACGGAACACAATAAAATGGTATGAATTGATCCTTCCAGTTCAAATTCAACTGGAACAGAGAAGCGACACCGTGCCGCAACGTCGAACCGTTGAGATGCCACTTTAGGATCGAGAGATTTTATACATTTGTATTCACTTGTGGACAGCAACAATTAATGCCCGCGGTTGACGCACATGTGTATAGATTATATAAAAATGTTCTATCCTGTTCACTACTCCAATAAGAAGAATAAATTGTATGCAAGTTCGTCACTTGGTAATAACGTTTAAAATCTCCCTCCTCCCGGATTGAAGCGTTTTCCTCCTGCTATAAGTTTAGAAGTTATGTTTGGTGTAGATCCTTGTTATGGAACCCAAGGCATTTATACCAGTAGATCCATTGTGCCATACACCTTTCTAAGTTTGATAATACAGATCTTCCAGGTTATCCTCCGCGTCTGTCTATTATGCTGGGACGACAGTCTCGCCGTCATTGCAGTTGGTGTCTTCCAGTCAGTAAAGTGAATATGCTGATATTTTTTTAGCTGTCTTAAACACATCACCTGTTGGAGCAGAGTACGCTGTGATCGGTTATTTTTGTTTCCTGAATGAACACGCGTTTCTAGGCGTTGGACAGCGAGTAACTGTATTCCCCATTGAAGTTTATTGGGATTCTTGATGATTTCAATGGCTTCCCTAATAATTCACGGGCAGTAGCGGTTTTCTTTGGCGATTAATTATGCCTCTTCAAATTCAAAGTTGTCCCAATCTCGGAGTGTTCCACGACGAAAGAGTTGTTTAGTCTTTGTAGTCCTCTGGTGTTTTTGCCTTCAAAAGGACCTTGCCTAGTGTTGAACCCAGGAGACCAAGAACAGCCTCACCAAAGTCCAGGATGTCTCCAATGAGAAAATACCTGATGCCCTTAAGTTCTAAAAACGGTATGCCCAGCAAGCGGTTTCTAATCCTAGATATTGCCGTTCATTCGTAGAGTAGATGGGATGAGATTCCCTCATTCCTCACGCACCAACTACAAATGGGTGAATCTTCAATTCTCATGTTTTAAATGTGTTGCTTCACTCTTTAGAGGGGTTTCCCAGTTATCAGCCCAACTATTCTTAAGCTTAAATAATAAGCTAAACTACAGTCAAAAATAAAAATAAAACTTCTCATTATTATCGTTAGCTGCTATTTATAATTACTGTTCACATGTTAGTTGTGGATAATGCCCCAGAATATGTTAATTCATTTTAACATTTAGCGATTTATATTATTGATACATGGTAATTTATACAATTTAATCACAATCGAGATATCCTGGTATCTATATATTGGTTGAGCGAGTTCTGTTGCGCTCAAACAGTAGAATGTATGCTGCTCACTCACTGAAAATACACATTCAGCGGTAACTGCAACCTCTTGGAATGTCCTACTCCTGGATTCAACTAATCTTTGCATTCATTCTTCAGGAGTTGGCAACCCAATGTATTGATTTTAGGATTTTGAGGAAAGACGTCGCTTAAAATGAGAGTGAGAAGTGAATATTTGAGAGGTGGAGACGCAGAGAAGTCCTTCAGTCAACAGGAAGGAAAGGAAAAATGAGAGAGGTTTCAGAGAGGTGGGATAGAAACGAGAAACATTTTCTCTCTCCGTCCCGAGAATAGACGTGAGGAAATCGGAGATTGCGGACGGCCGGAATATCTTGAGTTGAGGCGTTTAAAAATTGTACAATTGAGATATACAACTAGGTGAGGAAATTCGCCGCGAAAGAATCTTAACTTGACACAGGTGCGTTACCCAGTTATATCACCAAACCATCTTAATTCAAGATACCGGTCCAGTAAAATTATTTTTCACGGCGATTTCCTAACATTCGTGCATATCCTTGCAAGTGACTGCGCACCACCTTATTAGTGTAATTTTCGCAAAGAATATGGCTGTAGATAGACTTTGATGTGAACGAAGTATTGTGACTTGGTCTTGTGCACTAGCCATTCGGGAGAAAATATGGTATTTGACGAAGAAGATGGTATTTGGGTATTAAGAATTTGTTGGAGGAAATGGAGTAGGGGGATGGAACTGGTAATCAGAGGTTGTGGTATACTGTAAGTAGCTACAGGAGATAAAATGGGGATCGGTTAGGTGCAATGGAAAATCTCTTTCATTGCAGGGAATCGAAGCCTGGTCATCGGGATGGGAAGCCAGCATATACCGCCGATTACTTAAATGCGACAGAATGCTGAGGTCCTTTTTCTGGGTCATCTAAAACATATTACGACATTATGGATAGTTTGATTCTCATTCCAAAAAGATACGTTTCCCAAGCAGACCCTTCCACGAATTCTGACCATTAAAAAAACGCAAAATAATAATCCCGATGGGATGTCAGACATACTCCAGGGATGACCAAATCTTGATGCAGCCTTTAACAACAGCAGCCTTTGGGAACAAAGAAGAAGCTGAGCGGACGTAGGAAAGAGAAAAGTTGAACTTAACACATCTTCACATGAAGGATGGTATGGCAGGTATAGAGAAGGCCAAGGATTTGAATAGTACCCATGAGATTATCCGCATACCCTAAACTCGGCGGAGGAAACGCTGGATTTCTGAAATCCAGCTATTTATTTCGGTGAGAGTGAAATCAAGAAGGACTTCAGTTATCATCTACTCCGTAACAGCATTAAGAATTAATTCCTCCGAATGTCATCTTCTCCATTTTTCCCGGTCTCGCTGCGTGGTGTGATGCGTGGACTCCAAACGTTGTCACTAGCGTAACTTCATTGTGAAAACACCGGAAAAGGTTATGAAAGACGTAAAGTATCTCTCTGAAAGTTAATCCTAGTTAATCAACGTATTGATAAGCTTTTAGAGAAAAGGGTGTGGAGTAGAATCATGGAGGTAAACAGCATCGAAAGAAAGAAAAATGAGTTAGTATTTGCAACAGTAAGAAGAAAAGAAAATTTTTAAGAGACTGCATAAGTGGATAGAGTGGAAGTTGAGTGGGCAAAAAACGTTGATGATAAGAAGGGATAGAGCTGGATGCGTGAGAAATGGGAAGAAGAAAAGTAGGAACCTCGCAAGGCATGAGGGGAGGCATAAAGTAAGAAGACATAAAAAGAAAAAATCTTAACAGCGGTAAAATAGATATTCATGAATCGGATTGTTTACAGAGAACCGTGGAATCGGAAGTCAACTTGGATGAAATATTTAGGCCGAAAAATTGATCGGTAAAATACCAAATGATGGAGGTCCTTTTATTTCTAGAATATCTCAGGCCTACCACTTCACGCACTACTTTTCGAGACAGTCGCCAAAAACAGAAGTCGTTTTCCGTGGGATTGGTAGGCATTCCGGCTGTGCGCTCTGCAGAGACGTTGTTTAAAAAAAGAAAAAGTTATTGCGCACAGATTGCTTGAAATGTATAAGCGTTTGTGTTCGTATGTCTTCTCAATTATCTTTAAAAATGATTATACCTAAATTATATCTAAAAAAAATGATATTATACCGTAATATTCTTTTATAAAATCGCAAAAAAAACATCCGGGTATTAAGTAGCTTTCAGCATACGGCGTGAAACAAATGAAGTCAAGTTAAAGCCTGAAATCGCGTCGGAGTTTCTGTATTTAGTTGATCATCAATAAAATGAGTAATATGAAACTGTAAAGTCATTGCGACCATTGCATCACCATTATTATTACTATATTAACTTCTTTATATTGCTGTTTAGATTTTAAAATTAAATTGGAAAATAGTCTCTTTTGTCACTTGAGAAAAATCTCGCTCAAACTACCTTAAATGTTAATAATTTCCCTCTCCGAATACAAATGTGCAAGATTAAGTGGAAATAATTCGCAAAAAATCTCCACGCCCCTCTCAGGAGTATCTCTACCCTCTAAAGCTTCTTCCAGTCCTTAACTTCACTCCTCTCTCGATAATCCCAGTCTTCGCTAACTCGTCAGCGTTCCATCTTTCGCCGAAATTATTCTCGCTAGCCTCCCCTAAGCTCTTAATCCCCTCGGGCAATTATGGAGCAATCGTCAAAGATGTCGCTGGGCGTGTGATTCGTTTCTCCTTTTTCGTTTTCGAGAGTCGAGATTCCGCGCGGCTCTGATCGAATCAAGATCGAACTAATCTGACGAGAGGGGCACAAAAGGACATTGCGCGTCATCCGTTTCGAACGTGGAGAATGATTAAAATTTCGAAATGTCTCTGGGAATCCTTTTTCCATAATTTAATAAAATCTTGCTCCCTAGGATTTAGTGTTCCGTCTAATCAACTCCCTTCTTTATCGTGTGTGTGTCGTGTATCGTCCTCCTAAAACAGCCCTCCCGACGGACTTTGAAAATGCATTTTTGCAATTTGCTCCCACCTTTAAAAATATTGTTATATTTGGTGACTTCAATGCTGATCTTCTACGAAATAATTATGATGGTAAACACATGCATAATTTTGTGTACTGTAATAATCTTAATCTTGTACCATACGCAGCTACGCATCACACAGAAACAAGTCTTACCCTATTAGATCTCTGTATTGTCGACGATCTGGAAAAAGTTTCAAATTACTCTCAGACTCCCATTTCCTTCCTCTCGGCTCATGACTTAATTGAAATTACGTACACTTTCAAGTTTTCTATGTCCCTCACACCCACCTCTTTCCAATTCCGTGACTTTCAAAACATTGATTCCCACTGCCTTCATGATGCACTTCTAGAGATGAATTGGAATGGTATTTTTAACTCTTGTTCTATCGATTCCAAACTTGGTTGTTTTATGTCAAACATTTCTAGTTTCTCTGACACTTTTTTTCCCAAACGGGAATGTCGGCCTATACGCCGATTTCCTCCTTGGCTGAATGAGACGATAAAACTCATGATTAAAGAACGCAACCAAGTGCGGTGTGCCTTTCGACGCAATGGTTGTTCTACTGTGTTCCAAAAATACAAGGAGCTTAGAAACCGCATTAAATCAGCCATCAATGACAGTAAACGCCAGTTTTATTCCTCGAAGTTTTCCTCTTTGAAAGACCCGAAATTGATTTGGCGTGAATTTCGAAATCTGGGGTTGGTTCGAAGACGGGACTCTTCTCTACCTTCAAATATAACTCTCGATCAGCTAAACTCCTACTTTGTGTCAACTTCGATCAGTCAAAATGTTGCCCTAGCTAACCTCAGACCTGAGCGAGTTATCCCATTTAATGAAAACAACTTTTACTTTAGACACGTAACTCCTGACACTCTTATCGAAAGCTTGATGATCTCAAACTCAAATGCCACTGGTGTGGACGACATTCCGATAAAGGTCATTCAACTTTCCAAATATGCATTATTACCATACATCCTTGAAATATTTAACCACTCTCTTGATAACTCAGTATTTCCATCGGCCTGGAAAAAAGCACTTATCCGCCCGATAAAGAAGATAAAAAACCCAAAACTACCTTCTGACTTCCGGCCAATTTCTATCCTGTGTGCCTTGTCGAAAGTGCTGGAAAGAATTGTTTTCAAACAAGTCACAGAGTACTTAACTGACAATGACAAACTTGACGCTCTGCAATCAGGTTTTCGGCATGGATTCAGCACGCAGACGGCACTACTAAAGGTTACCGATGATATTCGACTTCATATGGACAAGCGCATGGTTACAATTTTAGTTCTTTTTGATTTCAGTAAAGCATTTGATCGAATTGATCATAATCTACTCTTTCATAAGATGGTGAAGCTTGGTTTCTCGTGTTCAGTTTTAAACTGGTTTTGCTCCTACCTTGAAAATAGATCGCAAGCAGTCATGGGACCTGACAATAAGTTATCTGATTGGGTTCCGGTATCTTGCGGAGTTCCCCAGGGATCTGTCCTGGGCCCTCTGCTATTCTCTATTTTTGTAAATGATATTTCGATCGCGATTAAAAATTGTAAGTACATGATGTACGCAGATGACCTCCAAATATACATCCATTCCTCAATTGAAAACATAGCTGCTAGTATCAACCTTGTGAATCATGACGTCAGAGAAATTACAAAATGGGTTGGCGAAAACCGACTTACACTGAACTGTCAAAAGACGAAATCAATAATCATTGGAAACTCAAGGGTTCTAAACAAAATAGATATTAATCAACTTCATCCAGTTGTAGTTGGTGATCACCAAATATCTTTCAGCGACTCTGTTCGCGCTCTTGGAGTAACCCTCACAAAAAATCTGTCGTGGAACGAACATGTTAATGAAATCTGTAATAAAGTCAATATTACCCTCTATCAACTAAAACTAAATAAGCACCTATTTCCTATTCCCACCCGAAAAATGTTAATTTCATCCTTGGTATTTCCCTCTATTGATTATTGTAGTCTCGTTTATAATGACATACCTAAAGAGTTAGAAAAAAAGTTACAAAAGCTATTAAACTCATGTGTAAGATATGTATTTAATTTAAGAAAGGATGTTCATGTGTCACAATACAGAATCAGCCTAGGTTGGCTAAATCTTTGTAACCGTAGAAAATATCTACTCGGTGCTTTTCTTTTTGGGATGTTCAGAGAGAGTATTCCTAAATATCTTCGGGAAATGTTTAAGAGCAGATCAGAAACCACTCAGATGACATCTCGCACAAAGAACTGCTCTTTACGTTATCCAACTCCACGTACAACCGCATACCAGAAATCATTTCTTGTTACGGCATCTAAACTTTGGAATTCTCTCCCTGAGGATCTGAAACAGAGGGGCTCCAATCATGCCTTCAAGTATAAATTATACATGACTCTACTCAGTGCAGAGCAAACATAAACTCTGTCTAATAAAATACGGCCTAAATATTGTGTGTTGTTAAATTCTAATCCTTGCCTATTTGCTACATTACTATTTCTGTATCATGCTGTATTGTTATCACTTGTTCGATTTTTATGTACGTTTTGAGTTTTCTTTGATGAGCCATTCAATTGTAAAATGTGTTTTTGCTCCATGGGTGATGCCCAGAGCATTAATAAATATTCTATTCTATTCTATTCTTTAAGAAAACTAAGTAGAAGACGAATCCCTGAAGACAAAAAACAATGGAGCAACGATAAGTAAATTGATAAGACTTTTTAATTTCAGCGAACCGAATGGATCGTTCATTTTTCACATTAATACGCGATTCATAATAAATGTCAACTGTATTCAAGGAGAAATTAGCACACTTCTAGTATTATGCTTGTAATAATGTCACCAGAAGATTAAATTGACTGTTTAAGTCTGGGTGACGTATGAACATAATTTTCACGCGTAATTCACAGAGTTTTAATGTTTGTTTTTTCCATCTTTTCCAAAAGGAGATATTCCAAGAAACACTGCCCGACTCTGTGAATCTTAAAATTAAAAATATTATGCCGAACACATCCATAACTTCAGGACATAAGGCTTCCGGAAGACGTCCCACTGCAAGGAAGAGCCGTTAATACATTTTCATAATTAATGTAGAGATAATAAACGCATTTATTTGATAAAATAAAAATCTATTTGAAGATTCATAGGATCAAACAGAAAATTATCTCCGATATCACGCATTCACGCGAACGACAAAAGATACTAAGTCGAGCATTGCCACACAGCAGATTTATCCAGAACATACGAGAGCATGGAACCCACAAACGCCATAATATTTATGAATATCAGTCGTCTGGGCAATCTAGTTCTCTCAATATTTGGGTCAGTAAGTGAGCAACAAAGATAACACGTCTTACAATGATGAAGGCCCTCGAGTGAAAAAGCGGAGATAATAGACGGATGACCGTGATCCGCCACATAGGGTCACGGCCGTCTCGACCTTACATGCTGATCTCTTACGATCGTTTTAGTACGTTTAGCTAGAGCGTTTTCCCTCCCTCTGAAAACGCTAAAATCTGGCGCTTGATTCCTTCCGTTTCTCGGAAAAAATATTGCTCTAGATGTGCAATCGATAAAATGACAGCAGCGAGTACATACGAGCTGTTTTCGAGATTGTAACGCGATAACTCTCCCAGAAATATTCATCATCATCATCATTGAGTTTTCTACCAGCTGATTGGTGGGTTATGCACATCCTTATCCGAACTTCCCCATTTCTGGGACATCTCAATTTCCCTCATCTAAGTTGCTCGTTATCGAGCCTCTCTGGAATTCCTCATGCCCTCTGCCTCTTCTTGCGAACAGCTATGTAAAGGCGGATGCATGGGGAGAAGTCTGTTGGGCATTTATAGAGGGTCTCACTCAGTGATTCAACCCGAAGGTTGGTTTGGATAGTTGAGGGTAGAGCTCACCCCGGACTAAGCCACAGGCGTGTGAATGTCACACATTCAGGGTAGGGGGGCCAGTTCCTTTCTCTGGGCCACCTCGCACTCCCGAGGTTTTTTTGTGTTCGGTAGTGTGGTGGCCTAGTGGGTAGAGTGCTTGGCTACTGAAGGAAAGGTCCCGGGTCCAAATCCGGGTGAAGCCTTTGAACGCCCCCGAACAAAAATCCTCGGAGTGCGAGGTGGCCCAGGGAAAGGAACTGGCCCCCCTACCCTGAATGTGTGAAATTTGTGAAATTCACACACCTGTGGCTTAGTCCGGGTTGAGCTCTACCCTCAACTATCCAAACCAACCTTCGGGTTGAATCAATGAGTGAGTTATAGAGGGTAAAGAACGAAAAATGTAACGTGAAAATATATCTCTTTTTCCCAGTCCAACCTACAACCTAGTAAGCACGAAACAAAAAGATACCAACTTTATTCGAGAGACATGAGAGTCTCCCAACTAATAATAGCAATGGCAATATACACCTCATATATATTATTTTTTCTATTCCACTCAATATAGTTAACGAAATATAGCGATTGAATTGAAATAACATATCAATTAATATTGACAATATTGAAACATATCCTTGGCTAGCAAATTTGGCTATTCCACTAACAATAATAACGATTTCAATGGATAATCGTTCAAAATTAAAGAATTGCAGTAATTTTGACAAATTTTAGCTATTATAATAACCTATAAGTTTAAGTTTTAATCCTAACCCTGAAACCAAGACAATTTTTTAACTATAGTATTCTGAATGATTGAAGTAGGCGCAGTCAATGATGACAATTACTAAGTTTATTCACTGAACTGAAGAGCTGAGAGATTCACATGGGGATACCAGAAATGAGATCGAATCATGGCCGAAATGCAATTATGCTGGTTCAAACCGGAACTCAATTTTCTATCTCATCACATGCGCTTAAGTGAGATTGAGAAACAATCATTTCTCACCCAGAGAGGGCGCGTGGATATTCAACCACGATCACGGCGGTATTAATCGGACAATGTTGCCCTCAACACAGCGGTACCTTCCCATGTCACACGCTTCCAACTACCAGAGATGGGGAAAGTATTACCGAAAAGTAATTATCCTTACGAGCGTGGAAAGAGTACTCACGAGGAGTCAAAAGCAAATAAATTACATTACTTCACAGATGCTCTGGAAGAGTAACTAGGAAAAAGATTAAGAAGTTGTCGTAGTTAATTCCATATTATGAATTAAATTTAGTTACCATCCATCTAAATGTCTTGAAATAGCACCAATAGGGACAATAATATACTCACAGGTGATTTTAAATCTCATTATGAAGCAGTTTGAACCAGTTAATAATTAAAAAATTAATTAAAGCAGTTAATATGTGACATTTTTGTAGCACATTTCTCTCCTATTTTTGTATCTTATGCGATATCCTCTAATTTTTCAGAATTTCTTCTAAGATTTTCACTAATGCAGTTTTTTCAGGATATTTACGGCCTTTTTTTGGGAATTATCAACGCACAATTAATATGTATTGGTCTAATTTTATCGTTTGATACATTGTAGCTTTTGTTTCCACTGCTTTCCACTTTCAGCCAATTTCAACACCGGATCTTTTAAGGCACTTGAGAACTGAAAACTAGACCTGAAAGCCATTATAGGCTTGTACGGAATTCTCCCAAGTTTCACTATCCTTGAATACGATGCAGACACTCAAAAGCCTGTATCGAATGGTAATTTTTCACGCACAAGTCCAACGATAGCGGCAGGGATTGCTCAAAATGATAGCTTTTAAGCGATCACGTGAGGCGCCCGTTCTCTGGACTTGAGCCAATTATGGGAATTTCCATCCATCTGCTTCGGTCGTCAGGATGTACCCTTTCTCCTTCTGTTAACACGTAAAGCATCCTTCGATTACGCCAATTACATCGCAAGGCGTGCTTCTTCACGGCAGTAAGCGGAGATCGTGGCACGAACTATGGTATCATTGCAACGGAAACTGAAACTCATGTATTTCCCTTCAAATATCAAAGCAACATGTAGATTAAGCTGTATTTCAAAAAGATGCTGTTATCACTCGCCCTAAATCTTACATGACGTTGTCCTTGGAAGGCAATGCATCAGTCAGTCAGCATAGGAAGTTCTGCTTGCGAATATAGATGGAGATTTTGAGGTTGGATTGATTAGAATTATCCAGCACAATAACCACGCACTCGGAACACGGAAAAACACCACGCCATGATTTTACAATTTAGCTGTATCAGCTAAATTCCCACGATATTTATTCATGCATAATCAACGGCATTTCCGAGGCTTTGATACTCTCTCAAACGTAACTGACACTATCAAGGCAAAGCAGCAAATGACGTAGCTAATTCATGAATTCCGCCAATAAATGGGGACAGGAAATTTGGGAGTAGGTATATTGATTATTACAACTCCAAAACCGGATGCAACTCCAAAACCGAAGCCAATAAATGGGGACAGGAAATTTGGGAGTAGGTATATTGATTGTTACAACTCCAAAACCGGATTCTTTCATCATGGCAAAGCAGCTTGCCGTGTTTTTACAATTCCATTGCATCAACTGGTAACTATTGCCGCCACATGCGCCACATAAATACTTAATTTCCACACAACCTCCACAACGACAGAAATGATCCGCTGTCTCATATCACGTTCATTTCATAAATTATCCATAGAGAAAATGATATGCTGAATTCATTAGAATTAGATAAGTTACAGATGTATATCTTTTATTATCAGTGAAAGTACGTAGGATTAAGAGGAGGATAACTTTTGCCCTTCGTAAAAAGAAACTTGTTACGCAACATGCAATTTTCAGAAAAACCTGGCATTATGTATTTAGCTAGGAGTGAGTGCAGCGATGACGTACATCCAGATTATCTGGTATCCCTCTAGTCAAATGCCGATCGTTCAACAAGCTGGAATACCATGCTGCCAACATTAACTACAAATTTACCTCCAACAACAGGTCATCTCCAGCCATTTCCGCATCAAATTGTAGATCTCTCCACATTTAAGTACTTCAGAAATTTACCATATCTAACACCCAAAAATTAAAATAAAATTGGATGGCTAATAAGCGGTAATGAGGGGCGATGGTTTGCTGAAGGCCGTGATAGAGGGATGGATGTTGGGCAAGCGGGGAAGGGGAAGAAATAGAATAGGTTTTATGGACGGGATGAAGAAAGGTAGGACTTATGCTGAGATGAAGAAAGAAATACTAGAGGTAGAAAGGGCACGGCACGTGAAAGAGTCTGTTGGATATTCTCTGACTTTCGTCATAACCTACCTTTAACCGGTAGATTACTCTAATGAATGAATGAATACCTTCTCAGGACGAGAAGTATTATAGAAACTGATGAGAAAAATGAGCGTAGAGGAGCATGAAATGAGAAGCTCATGCTTCAGTATCTCTTAATGCCTCCAAACAAGCACACGAGCTAAAAATATTCCAGTACCAGACGTTAAATCATCATAAGGACACACGCAGATTGCACGTTCGGTGGCTAAGGGCATAAACGATCATTTCCATCCATTAGCATTGAAGCGATTCCGGCAGAGACACACTACGACCTCAATGGTTCTGGAAAACGAGGAGTATGCTCTGCGTTTCGGGAACGCCTCAAGGTCGGGGCTCGACCTGTCTTCGCTATTTCCAGAATGCAATCAGAGGAAGGGAGCCAGAAAGAAGGTGGTGGGGAACGCAGGAAAAAGATGCAAGGAAAAAATCCATACCGAGACGGAGAGGAGAGAAAGACAGCTATTACGGCCAGCCATTGTGTTCCGTCGGGTGAGAAAGTGTATTTCACAACGGAGCATCATCACCTGAAAATAAGCGTAGAAGAAGTGAGGAGGGAGTTAAAAGAAGGGTTTTTAGAAGCGAAAGGGAGAAGTGATCGAGCTGCCGCTGATGGGAGACAGGACTTTGGTCGGGGTGAGGGACAGCGTCAATTCTTTCGCAGAGTTGACGGACCTCGGAGGCCAAAAAAGAAAGCAAAGCCCTCTTTCCGTCTCGGAACCTCAATTTCCCAAGAAATCAACCAGTGCTCACAGATCACGCGTGATGAGACGAACTTTTTCTCCACCTAGTTCAACATTTTGTTCTGCCCTCCTCTGGTTCCAAATGCGGAACACCATCCTTTTCAGAGGTAACTAGATTGAGTAGAGATTTGCTGCTGTCTACAAGAAGGGTGGTGTACGCTCATAAAACGTTTCTTTTGTTTCCTGGCCTTTTCAATACTCCTCTCTACACACCCCTCTAGCGTCTTTGTGATGAATTTATTGATCTAAATCTGTGCCCAATACACCGCGCTCGTGAGGACGACATGAAATAGAGCTATCAATAGAAACGTAAATGCATGCATTTGCCACTATTAAGAGCCGCTGATTACTGAACATTTTCCAAGAAAACGCGTGAAGCACATGAACCAAGATCATGATTTTTCATCATGGAAACATTTTTAATTTCCTCCTATCTGGCTTCGGTAACGAAAGCCCGGAAAACTATCCTCCGGCTCAGGGGTTTCGATAATTGATTTGTGCGTTTTATGGAAACTGCGAAAAGCTAAGTTAGACAGACTACCAACGATGATTTGATAAAAACCAAATTACAAAAAAAATAAATCACCGTAAAGTATGCCGGACTGCCGATTTATTACTCCAGCAACTGAATTAATTTGCCACCACTTGACGCGACAATAGTCAGAGCAATTAGCCACCTCGTATAGTAGAATTAATAGCAATTATTTATCCACAGCAACGCAAATATCACTAAAATACCTCCATCTTTCGAGGCTTGCGACAATTTAAAGATTACACGCCACCACCGAAGTTCACGCCCGCTTTCATGTGACATTCTGACCCTGTTATTACAGACATTCGGTGACAAAAACAAAAAGGTGTGACGCAATTCAGTAGCGGTGCTTCCACTTTAATTCACCGGAAGAGCCACTCTGCCACATTGTAACGGTACAATAAATGGAATTCCAATTGGATGGCAGAGTTTTTTCGTACCACTTCCGGAGTTTTTGTACCAAGTCCAATATACTGCAGCTTGGTATGAAATTACAACCCAAATCAGCCACAACCTCGCAATAGAATGAAAAAGTAGAACACATGCTTCGTTGGTTATTTGAGGGAACGAACGGTACTGAAGTAATTTCCGCTGAAATAAGGATAGCTGGGTAAGATATATTTACTCTGTTTGTGAAGGACGAGAGGAGAGAAACCCGGCGTTGGTATTAGCCTACTCTTAAGGAACGATGGCGAAGAGGCCAAATTTGTACCTGCTGTTCGTCGGGCAAAGTACTGCACTTGAAGTGTAGTCAACATACCGACCAATCAGGGATCGGGATTCCAGTAATAAAATCCAGGTCACTAGTAGCATTCGAACCCGGGCTTTATTAGGATAGGACTCCAGCCACCGAACCAACCCGATAACCACTAATTTCATTCCGCCAAAAAAATACACCTTGATTAAAACAATAAGACGCTTCCTGCTTTAGTGCCACAGTTTTCTTCGTTTAAGGTAGTTTGAGAGATTTTTCCCTACTAGTCACTATAGAGAGACCATATTCAAATTCTATTCTTAAATTTGAGCAGCAGTAAGAAGCATGAAGTAAATATTGTAATATTATTGATTCAAAAACTTAAATTTTTTTTTTTTTTAGATTGATAGATTTTTATTACACACGTTACATCGTAAAATACATGATCTATCCAATTTTTTACAACTAATGACACAAAAAATAAATCAAAATTACATCATTAATTGCTGTATTGCAATCACATGGAAAAAAATAAATATGGAGAAATAAAAATAATAATATTGCTGTTGAGGTCCTGCTAAGCCAAAGCGGCTTGTCAGCAGGTGCCTTTTGTTAAAAATATATTTTTTTTTGCTGTGCAGCGCTCTGGACAATTTCGGAGCTCAACAATGCTAGCCTATGAGCCACTCTTTCAGTGACTTTTTTAGAACAGATATGCTATTAATATCATTCATTGACATAGGCAATTCGTTCAACAACCCAGGGACTACATGTGCAAAAGATCTCTTGCCATGGAGGTTAAAATACTTAGGTACAGACAACCTATTTATTCGACGCAGTTGCAGTAGCTACTTTAAGATTTGATTGCATTGTGCCATGTTCAATATTTAAGTTAATCCAGTGTCCAAAATTTAAAATCATAATACTTAGTATTAAACTAAATATACATCTACACGGTTTCAACTTGTCTCATTTTTTTCACGCCGCACCGTACGCTGGAAACGCCTTCACAAACGAAGATATTTTTGGGATCTGTAAAAATTACAGCGGTAATTAATTGATTTATTTGTGTTAATAATTGATGAATCATGCAAACTACACACTTAAATTTCGGACGCGATCTATGCGTTATAAATTCCTCATTTAAAAAAAAATACTCTCTGAAGTGCATACCCATACCATTATATACCTACCCTTGGAAAACGGCTGGTATTTATTTGGAATATCTCTCGAAAAGTGAAATGGCATGTGGCCAATATGTTGAAATAATGGGAAAGAAGAGATCGTTTTCCCTATAATGAGGTCACATTCATCGAATTTCATAGAAAATAATATCTCGCTCAAACGACCTTAAATCACCAGCCACACTCTCCATCGGCACGGGGCATTCTTCGGCAATTGCGGAGAAAATTTGACATTCGCAACCGAGAATTTACTTTACAGTCGTCGGCACTCACTGAAACTGATCAATATAGTGGCATACTGTTTCACTGAATCAATCAATAGATTTGGTCCAATGGATCAAGACAGAGAAGTGACGGAAGATGTGTGCTATTATAAGAGATGTGCACCAAGAGTATTGAGTTGGCTGCAATAAATGAAAGGCATGCAGGAAATCGAGTAAGGAGAGAGAGAGCTCAGCCGTTATAGCAAGATGAATAGAGGCAACAATAGCCACTAATTACGGTAATCGGCAGTCTTTTAATAATAAAGATACAACGCCAGTGCAATATTTGGATAATTTTTGGATGAAGAAGTTAATCCTTGGATATAGTAATGGGCTACAGCTGACTCAAGACGAGAATATAGTTCAATTGATTGCGTTGTATGATCAGTTATTTCGGGAAGTGACTGACAACCGAGAGGTAATTTACGCCATTGAGGACAGGAGGGTAGGTTGTAAGGGGATGAATTATTTGGGAAATGGAAGGGAGAACCGGCGTTGGCATTGGCCTCCTCCATATACATAATAAAAAGAAGCCAAGGTGTCCCACAAGGCAATGTATAATCCATCGAACGGAATACTGCACTTGAAGTGCCTTCCACATGGCACTCAATTGCTGATCGGGATTACACTAAAAATATCTCCGTCACTGCCGAGATTCGAAGCCGGATCCTCGGGATGGGAAGCCAGAACTCGGAAAGATCTGGTGCTCTCCCGGCGAATGACGAAAGTGAAGTGTTCTCGGGATTTCCACCGGGTTAGGTGATTGGCTGCAGCCGAAGTTTCGACGGATGATATTACCATAATCTCCAGAACATTGTCAATGTGATGAAGACGATGGAAGTGTTGCCCTTGGAAACGCCGCGGCAGCATCCAATCACCTAACCCGGTGGACATCCCGAGAACACTCCACATTCAGAAGTCACCGCATGAAACCGATCACCTCACTTCATCGGAACGAAATGTTTAAGATAGAGTGGCGAATGAACATAAGAGCCGCTAAGTCAAGACTGGAGAATCGGATATATAAGAAATGAGAGACGGATGCAGAACGAGGTGTGAGCTCTCAGAGGCCGTGGAAGGCGGGGAAGGAGGGGGAAGGAAGGCGGGGGGGGGGGGATCAGGAAGGGAGGGTAGATGGCAGGCGTAGTAGTAGTTCGATGACCCCGGACGAGAGAGTTGCCCCCCTCCCTTGCCCTCCCTCCTTACTCCCCCCCCCCCGCAGCAACGCCCGCTACTTTTCGTTCTCCACACACACACACACACACCTACTCGACCCCCTCCCCCCCCCTTCACTCCCTCCCCCAGAGTCTGCTCACGCGTGAGTCAGTCCGCGGAGCCAATGAGGTGTGCTGCTGCTGCACGAGGACACTGCTCGCGGAGTCGACCGGCATGTTAAAAGCGAGCCCGGAATAGTCTTCCCCTCCTTCGTTAAGGACTAATTTTCTCGATGAATCTAACTGCTGAGCCAACTTATAGTTCTCATTCAATACCACTCAAAAATCTCGTATGAAAACAGCAAAACCCTAGTTTAGGTGCGTGAGCATCATCTTCAGGTGTGACCCGGCTGTTTCCTACTTTATCATGGTTTTGCACAAATGTTTCATTCAGTGTTTAATACAAACATGAAATACTACAAAGCTTATCAAGAGCGAGTTTTTCTTAACATGGAGACCTGTCACGGTAACGCACCGTCAAAAGTAAAAAACTGTCAAAAAACTTTGTAATCCATTACATATATTAACGCCAAATTATGACCGTAGTGCACTTGCCAGAAAAGGTCTCCCTCTCTATTGTATAACTAATCATCTCAATGAATATTAATGTTGTGCAAATGCAGTAGTCAATGAAATTCCGATGAGGCGCAGCTATGGAGTTAGGGACTGCCCAATAACTAAGTATGTAAACCACAAGGGCATTCGCTAAAACAGACATAACTATTGGGGTAGTTTCCGCAAAATACCACTAAAAAAATGTTAGTGAACTTTGCCTCGTTATAAATACATACAAATATCTCATCGTGCTAATGTTACCAAAATATCATCCACTTATTGCACCACTAATTGAAAAATTGGCAACAAAAAGCAGTTTTACATGGGATTTGGTACTGCTGATTGCCTTAGAGAGAACTTATTATAAATAAAGAAGTTCTGAAGGCCATAGAGCGTCTTAAATAACATATACTACGTCAATTTAAAGCCTCAAATACGTAATTTAGTTACTTACCGGGAGGTTCAGTCATAAAATCAAATTATTGCGTCATTAATATTACCATATTACTTCATGCATCTTAGATCTGCTTAAATTTTAATTTGAAATTATAATATGGTCGCTATTATGCCCGGAGAAAAATTTCGCGCATATTACCTTCAGCTAATGTTTAGTACTTTAAAGAGGCAAATAAGTGGCAAGATTAAAAGGCTTTCACCAACAAGAGAAAACTGAAGACAAGAACCCTTATCGCAGTCTTCAAGGAGAGACTACAGAAGAGTTCGATATAGAGCGTAGCATTGAATGTCTCATGGAATGGAATTGAAGCATTGACCTCGGTCAACCTTGACCTCAGAGTAAAATATGTGGTGTTTGAGATGTGTGTGTGTGGAGAAAATAATGGACGAATACGATGGTGAAAAAGAATAAATGCTGAAATATGGTATTCTTGGTAGAAAAGGATACTTAAACGAGGCAGACGATTGAGACGGGAATATGGAGTTACGGAAACCCGAAAGTCCGTGTTTCCCTAAGATTCGTATTAATAATATCGGATTTCTGTAAATATTAGACTGCTTACTAGGCATTTATTTATTTTTTAAGTTCTTAGAGCATTCCATTACCGTAGCGGCGAAAAGGCCAAACCCAAATCTTATTCTATGAGATTAAGTCAGAACTTTGATATACCAGGGCCAAAGATCGAAATTCTGCGACAATCGTACGGTATCCGGTGCGTAGACTTGAGGCGTTTGAGATGTGGGTTTGGAGGATGGAGAAGGTGAGCTGGGTGGCGAGGAAGACGAACGAGGAGGTATTGGATATGGTTTAAGAGGAGAAGATGCTCGTGGCAGAGGTGCGGAGAAGGCAGAAGAGATGGATGGAGGAGGTTTTGAGAGGAGAGGGCATGCTGAAGAGAGTGATAGAGGGGAGAACAGTGGGGAAGCGTGGAAGAGGAAGGAAGAGGATAGGAATTATGGACGAAATAAGAGGAGGTAGACGACATGAAGAATTGAAGAGGGATCTAATGGCGGGACATCCTTAGGAGGGAAAGCGAGACAATGTCTATGAGGTTGGGATGCAGAATGGGGGCTGTCCAAGATCCTACTCATCACCTGGTAGAATACTTAAATGAACCACATGATGAGGCCACAGAAAAAAAAACAGAAAAATTTTAATGGCAGTTAAAAATGGTTTTTGGCAAGGAAGTTGAAAAATTACTAAAAAGTATTTGTAAAAATATTCTTAAAAGATTTTAATTTGTATATGTATCCAAGTTTACTTGTAAGTGTCCTTTTTACATGTTTATGTGTTTTTCAAGTCCATCAATATATTATCTATGTATGCGTATTGTTGCCAAGAGTGTTTTCCTCCAAGAGAGCAGTAAACATGGATTTATGGAAAGCTGAATTACCTCTTAGCATATATGTACGTATATAAATATGCTAAGAGGTTATTCTGAAAAATGTATGTGATTTATTTCAATGTGCATAGGGCTAAATGTTTTCTTTGTATTTTAATGAACAATTGTTATACTTTTGTTCGCTGCCAAATTTCTAAAAGATGATTAATTTCTTTAGGATATGAATACACCAAAATCCTTGAAAAATCATAAATCACGGTGATAAGTACACAATTGAAAGGAATGTATTAGCACCAGCCTCTGTCTTGTAAAGCTAATATGATAGTAACCCCAAAACCGGTTTTTCCTCTGTGGTACCCACATTACCAATTTATTTATATTACTATTTAAAATTTGCGAAAGTTATAAGAGTAATAAAAGATTATTATTATTATTCGTAGCCGAACCTGCTACGCTGGCTTAATTCAACCATGAGAGACCAAACTTATAACTAAAATACTTCATTTAATGTTTTCCCTTAATCAACTTTTTATCACATACTATGAGGCACCGCATTTTAAAAATATCCATTTCAGAAAACGTCTGCAGCGTTTTAGCAGTTTCACTTTCCCACCGCTGGAGGGCACTACGAACGTCGAGGGTTGGGAATGCAAAAAGAACACGCGCCGTATGACAAAACCTGCGGAGTTCAGATGCAACCCAAGCAGGCCTTACGGCATATGGAGATGCATTAAGATGCATTTCCACTTTAAGAAGCCGGAAGCTAACAGGATGAGGCAATACACCATCAGTCACGAGAAGCGCAGGGGTCGTGAATTCCACTCCAACATTTTTACAGCGTAATATGAAATACAGCACTAAGCACTCTTCCCACGCTTTCTAACCGGTAATGTCTGCTAGGGTTAAAAAAAACAGTACCATCACAGGATAATAAAAAATGTACAAGACATTGCATGCAAGCCAGCGCTTTTGACACAGAAGTGGAAGCCTATCATGGTCGACGTGTGGAAGTATTCTCAGAATCATTACGGGTGGACAAGGGCTTTACCTGTACATGGCAAATGATTATCGCATTGCGTTAGTATAAGTGAGCGTGATTGGTCGAAAGAGCGACATCGATTGATCCTGATGGGAGCAAGTACCGGACAATGAATCACATCAAATATCTTCATTTTACATATTTTCTTTTTTCCCCCAAAAAGCAGCAGATAAGGCCTTTTACATCGAGTACCATAACATATGTCGGCATGATTATCGAGGTATGACGACGATGCCGAATATCGCTTAGTAGACTATATTTTGCACTTGTGTCTAAAACTTGCCATTTTTGCCATCGCCTCATTCCGTTTTAAATGTCTCACATGATTTTGCATTCTGCATTAATTAATATCTCTTAGTATCCATGAATCAATAGTATTATTAATACTATTCAGTAGTAGTGTTAACCTGTGCACTGCATGTCAGCATGTTTGTCAACGAGTATTGCATGACTGGTGTGGGATCACCCCTGGAGGTGGCATGCATGGTATTCCGTAGATGTAGGTATATTCCGAGACGAACACAAACAATCATGCCCTGGATGGTGAAAAATCGGCATAGGCGGGACTCGAACCCGTGACCCTGGGGTAGCAGGCAAGATACCCTGCTTAAATTTACCCCGCCACAGGGGCATGAAAGATTAGATCTAAGATTCTAGCAAGTAAACTAGCGAATATCATAGATAGAGAAAATGCTGGTTCTGTGTCACACGATACTACCACGCTATTACACTTGGTTAGTATCCTCGAATTCGCTCCGGATCGAGTACTAGGCGATACAGGCTCAAATCTACCCTCGCTTTACCAGCGAGATAAGGTCGAGGAAAACCTACGACATGGTCGGGAGGAAAGTACGGGGGCAATCAAGGAGGCTCAACGTAGCGAGGGCCTCCTCCAGCTCAACCCAGCACGTAAGAGGCAAGCGGAGGGAGATAAGATGGTGAAAGGGAGGACAGAAGAGGCGCCGAGATACCCAAGACGGTGGGTCGACTTGGGTGGAGATCTGCATCTTCCCCAGAGCCATCAAAGTAATGACCAGCCTGCAAATAGCTTTGCTAGTAGACATCATGAGTCGCATAATGAAACCTTTATACGATAAATGGCACGGTTCGACCCAACAACACTTTTATTATCGCCCAATGACTACACCAAATTAATACGCAATAATTCTTTGTAATTTACATTCTCGAATAGCTTCATTAGGCATCACAATTTGCAGAGCAAACGCTTGATGTGATATGTTGGGCAGAAATAACACAGTTTCACCCAGCAATACTTTCATTATCGGTTAACGAACTTCGCAAACATGATTGAATGGAAAGGACAGCAATGAGTAATGGTTAGGGATGCCAATTTAAAAGTAAACTTGCTTGCTCGTCACGTCGTTTCACGTCATCGTCAATACACGCAAAATATCGATAAACCAAGTAATTCTGCGAACTATGAGTGCAAACACAATCGTTTAACTCTCTGGATACGAGCTATTTACTCCTTTCACCGATGAGATGACGACTTCCCGTTTCTTATCCTACAGGGGAATTTTACAAACAAACATTTTATCTACGTTACAAAAGGGAGAAAACGGCAACTCTTCGTACATGTGTTTATCAAAACAAATGAAGGAAGAGAAAGTGGGTTGGAGTACGGGCATCGTACCACTCATAACTGTTTCCCATTTCCCGCAGGACCGTTAACTCAGCGGAGAAAAATTGTGAAAAAATTGATACTGGCCTATCTAGAATGTTCTTAACTAGTACGCAACGGAATAATGTGCTTTGGACCACAATATGAATTAAATAATAAAAAAGCAATGCATTCTAGCATAAATAATCAAAGTTGAATGCGTAAACGCAAAAAATATGGTCATATTTGATACTTTTAGCCTGTTGCAGCTTCACCCTTTCTGAAATTCGCGAACTTCTTTCCACTATAAAACAAACAGCCGTACACTATAACAACGATGAATTAATATAATAGAGTAGCCAAAATTGATCATAAAAATCTAATGTAGAACAAATTCATAAAAACTTTAATATATGAAGGGTGGACATGACATATGGGTAAACAATTCCACCGTTTTTTTATTATATTTTTTTAATTTCCATGAGTAATTGAAATCCCGAGGATTTATGAACAAAGTTAGAGTAGGGGGATGCTTTCCGTTGTAGTCAGCAGACGATTTAGCAGCTAAAAACGACAAAATTTGCCTCGCAGCGGTGGTTCGAAGTCCTCGCCTGCTAACTTTTGGTTGCATTTTACACGGGTTCGAGTCCCGTCCGGGTGAATTTCTCTCCTCTCAGGGTATAGTCAGGGAAGTTCGTCGTATGTCACTCGCTGACTCACCCGATGTAAAAGGCCGGTGCAGCGATTATCGGGGTTGTGAAAAAAACACAAACAAAATTTTGACAGCTCATCTAATCATTCATTAGGCTGGGGAGGAAAATTCCCCGAGAATACAAACCTTACACCTACTGGTTAAATCCGAATTTTTTCAAAAATAAACAGTGGAAATTATGAATGAAGAGCAAATACGCTCAGAGAATTATTACTAATGCCAGTCCTACGGATAATTGGAGAGAAGAGCATTTTGATGAAAAATCTCGGAAGGTAGAAGAGACATACTTATTGGGCAGATTCTGCGACACAAAAGCCTCTGGAAAACAGTACTGGAAAGTAAAATGAGTGGAAGGAACCTTGAATATACATTAGGATCTAAATCTTCGGCACCAATGTACGGGCATAAGTGCTGCCTAGCTTTCTGCAAAAGATAGGTCGCGCTGCCATCGGCATGGTTCCGCTTCCTTGTGTCAAAAATGGCCGGTTTAATTGGGAGGCCGATTCCGGTACCTTTATTTCCATTATCTCCATTTGAATCGCGGCCTTTCCTTATTAGAACCACCTTCTCTAAAGTGGTGGCGCTACGATCTGCTTGGTCTTGATTTTTCGGTCCATGCGGAATATTTGGCCACACCCACTGGGGGCAAGTTCAGGATCCATATGTATATTCATGGAAGGAACTATCGAGGAAGACAAAAGGATAGAAGACACTGGGCATATTATGAGAGACATTAAAGTGAAGATTGACAAAGGAATAAACGGTTAGCATAGAGGAAAATGGAGTGGAGTGTGTAGCAAACCAATGCTAGGGCAGCTGAAGGAGAAGCGAACATCAAAAGGAGAGAGCGGGGATCTCGAGTATGAATTTAAAGAGAAGCTTGGAAAAGAAGTGTTATGTCGAGTGTACGGTTCAGAAACGTGGACTCGTGAAAAAGGATTAGAATGGACAGCAGGCGTTTGAGATGTGTGTGGGCGTGGAAGAGAAAGGAGAAGAGAAGGTTGGAAAAGAGTTTAATGCAGAGTGTACGGTTAAGAAACGTGGACTCGTGAAAAATGATTAGCATAGACAGCAGGCGTTTCAGATGTGTGTGGGCGTGGAAGAGAAAGGAGAAGAGAAGGTTGGAAAAGAGTTTAATGCAGAGTGTACGGTTAAGAAACGTGGACTCGTGAAAAATGATTAGCATGGACAGCAGGCGTTTGAGATGTGTGTGGGCGTGGAAGAGAAAGGAGAAGAGAAGGTTGGAAAAGAGTTTAATGCAGAGTGTACGGTTCAGAAACGTGGACTCGTGAAAAAGGATTAGAATGGACAGCAGGCGTTTGAGATGTGTGTGGGCGTGGAAGAGAATGGAGAAGAGAAGGTTGAAAAAGAGTTTAATGCAAAGTGTACGGTTCAGAAACGTGGACTCGAGAAAAATGATTAGAATGGACAGCAGGCGTTTGAGATGTGTGTGGGCGTGGAAGAGAATGGAGAAGGAGCGGTGGACGGAAACGAACGAATTGGTGTGCGGTGGGAGAGGAGAGGAAATTTCTGGAGGAGATCGGGGGGGGGGGGTAGATGGTTGGAACAGGTGTTGATGGGCGAAAAGATGCTGAAGGCCGTGATAGAGAAGAGGATATTGGGTTAGCGGGAGGAGGAAGAAAGAAAATAGGCTTTATAGACGGGATGAAGAGAGAGAGGACGTATGCTAAGCTAAAAGATTAATAGCGTATAAGTAGTAAGTACCTCCAGTAGTAGAAGAGTAGTAGGTATAGATAGGTATTAATACTTCTCTAAAATCCTATCTTTGCCAGACCTCTAATACAAAAAAAAAATTATTATGGAACACGAGAATCTGGAATAATTTAACTGAGCGATGAGAGTGACAAGAATATATACATTAGGGCAGTGGTTCTCAACCTTTTTTGCCCAATTCCTTCCTTTCGCCAAACTCCAGAAAATTATTCCCTCTTCCCAAAATAACCTATTAAATAATAATGTAATTCCGAAAATTAAAGATTATGTTATGAATTGATTTCAATCTGTGGCATTCAATAAACTTTAATGAACACCACAGAACAAATTAAAGCAAAATACAATTTTAAATACTTTACATATTCTACTGAACATCACGTTTTGCTGAATAGTGGTCCCAATTCCCTCTTAAGGTAGTTTGAGCGAAAAATCACTTCACCTAGAATTTGATGAATTTGGCCTCATTTTAAAGAAAAAACTCATCTTTCCAATGATATCAAATATCAACCCCCTGCCGAACTACATTTCGAGCAATTTGCCTAAAAATATATGTAAGCTGTTTTACATGGGATAGATTATGGCTGTGCGCTCCAGAGAGAGAATATTGAACAAATTACGAACTTCTAGCACCTAGATTTCGTCAAACAACTAACGGTGTGTAGATTGCATGTTTTCTCAACTATTTATAAAAAATAATCCATTACTCACAACAGTAATTTTACAGAATCGCAAAAAATCTGCTGTTTTGAAGGGTTTTCAGCCGTACAGCGGGAAAAAATTAGTCAAGTTAGAGACTTCTGTGACTTTATTTATTTAATTACTGAGAATTTTGGTCATTTATAACTATATCTTTGCGCCATTAATATTACAATAATTATTTCCTACTTCTTACAGACGCTGAAATAAAAAAATTTAATTTGAATATGGTCTCCATTATGACTAGGGAATTATCTCGCTCCAACCACCTTAAGCTCCCCTAAACTCCCCACAGGAAAGAATTCCCCACTGGTTGAAAATCCTTGCGTTAGAGAGAGAACGACTTCCGAAGGTAGGACGTCATTTGACGCGATGCTATTAAGGGCAGTTCCGCAGGCATGCCTCCGCCGTTAGGAGTTAAACCCTTGCTCGCTTCGTCACGTGCTCCGTACTAGGTAAGTATTCTTCCTTTCCACACTTTGCTCCCTCGGCTGCCTCGTCGACTCCTTGTGGCGAAAACCAACTTCACTCACTCCCTTTAACCTTCTCAATCTTCCAGTTCGCGAAAGGTTCCCGGCGTTAAGAAGCGATTACTAAAGGATGAGATTGGCGCTTCGAGGGAGGCACGGTCCCCGGTGGAGTCGTCGGCAAACCCGTGCGCAAGGAAGGGACTAATTGGGAGTCACTCGCTACCCCACAAATCTCCTGCCCCCCCTTCCTGCACCCCGTGAAAATCCCGCGAGGAAAAGAGAACGAGACGGTGGTGGAGACAAGAAGAGGATTTCATGCAGCTTGAGGACTCCCAGAAGGAGAGTTCGCCTCCCGAGCCAAGAGGAGGTTTTGATCCTGAAGGGAGGATACAGGATGCATGTTAATACGCACAGCGGTGAGCGCTGAGCTAACCTGATAGAAGCAAGCACAACTGAACGATTAAAATAAGTATTAACAAGTAGGTGGATTCGAAAAAATAACAGATTTCGCGGCACTTATAATATATATTCATGATAACAGCAATTCTTTACAGTAATGCGATTTTCAATGTGGATGTTCTCGATCACTGTTTTTCGAAAAATCATCCTTCATTTAATGTTAGAAATCGTAAAGGAAACGGTTTTAGGCTTGATTTTGCGGAAGTTATCCAATACGGAATAATTAAAATACCTTAGTTAATTCTACTTGTAATGATATTACAAATGGAATTAACTAAGGAATTTTAAATCTTCCGTTAGAAATCGTATTAGGCCTGACTCGGTGGAAATCTTCCTCCTTCAGGGTAAGGAAAATAAGAAAAAACAAAAATCCCACTAACATTTAATCACACGACCACGGTTCCTCTGCTGTATGGCATCATCATCAGGTGTGACAAGATAATGCGGTACCACAGCGATACCATGGTCAAGGACTAAAGTTTTCCTAATGTGGAACTGAAAAGTTTTTGCTTATTTCCCGTCTTATTTTTCCCTTTTCTGAGATGCTCAAAGACCAAAGTTATTTTACTTCAGACACTGCTGTGTACTGGCTGATACCCCTCGTGACATGTCAGTCAAAATAAATAGTCAGTCTGACATAGTCAGAAATGTAAAAAATCGACATTCAACACGCTGGATATCACCGATATAAATTAAGCAGAGTAATAAATATTGAACATTTTCGGGTGGATAGGCATATGGTTCCCCAGTCATAGTTCGACTTCAACCATGATTTTTAAATAATAAATCCAGGCTTTAAAGCAAGAGAAACAGCGAAAGCCATCAATTTTAAGCGCGACGCGACTTAAAGGAAAGCTTTTCTATTGCTAACATATGTGTCATTGCAAATGAATAAACTAAAAAACAATAGTTTAGTCAGAGAGTTGGAGAGAACTATAATCAGAAAGCAACCAGTTTCAGTAGCAGATTGCTGGCCCAAGTCACAGCGATAAGTTTTATGAGGGATATTAGAAGCCCACCTAGATTTGATAGCAACAACCGGTGATACTTAAAATTCACAAATTAGCTTGTACGGCCAAAATCGCTTCCCTGTACCACACAGGGTGATTCAGGTGCATTAGATACGAAGGAAAAATAACATTTGCACATGTAGCTGGATACGTACGAGAAGGGTGTTAAAGTCTCACCCGGGCCCGGGTGTTAAGACAGGCCCGGTCCAACGTAGACTTAAACTTAGTTATAAAATAAATATTTTCTCAAAATTGACCATTCAAGTCTATTTCTGGAAATACGACATTCATGTAAGTGCACCACGCATCAAATATTTTCATAAAACTGAGCATTATAGTCCCTTCTAAGGGAACAAACTAGACACTCGTAAAAGTGCACCATGCGTCATTTAAAGCTATAAATGATTAACAAACGCATGAGATGAAAAACGCACCAATAAGGCCCAGGCTATAGAAAAATAAAATCTCACTTTTACAGCCGCCTCAGTCTATACTTCAAGTAAGTATGACGCGGTGCCTGCTGGAATCAATACAACCTCTCCGATATTTCTCCTCGAAACGATATACCTGAAACTTTTTTTTATGGTTTGTTTCGCAAAAGTATACCGCCTCCGATGAAATGTATACTCGATGACGCCCCACCGTTGGACAGGAGAGACAGAGTCTATTTTCAAGTTATTTGCTAATATTTCATGGTAGAGTCCTGTCGGAGATTCGGCACTACGCACACGGCGCCAAGCGCGCGCTCGTCATGAATCGATTCGTTTTTAATCGCATCAAGCGGCCGACGGACGTGGCAAAGAGGTTGAAATGGATCAGTGAGCTCTTAACGCTTCGAAGAGGAAAACGCCGCATTAACCGCTTCAAAGGGTTTTTAATGGGCCCCGATGAAACAAACTTTTTCTACTGATCGACGCGGACACGTGACCCGAATGAAAGTCCAACATGGAGTAATTATCTTTACGTTGACGGCTACAACAATCAAGCACGCGTGTCCATTAAGCTGTCAAAAGAGAACTTTCCCTGAGAAGACTTTGACTAGCTTCCAAAGATTCATAAGTAATCTCAAATGGAACAAAATTATTTTTTCAAAAATTTGTACTCGGGGCATTTTTGGTCATCCAAATCTGGAAACATTAATTTGACCATAGCTCAAGCGAGCCACGCGAGAAAAAAATTAATGAAAATCCGTGTCGTGAGGGCAGTGGTGTTAAGTGTTCTTACTTGGAATGGCCCAAATATTTGACGAAGTTTTTGATAACCATTTAATCAAATTGGATAAATGTGGTGCGTCTCTTGCTGCACAGGGAGTGCTTCAAATTTCAAGCGCATAAGGAACCGATTAGTGGCAATGTATTATTAGTTACCTCAAGTGTGGTCCTAGACACTTTGCGCTAGATGAGGCCCCAAGGGTACGTGTAGGTATTGTCCCTGATTCGTGCGCGGCGTGTCGAGGGTTTCACTCGCGTGACAACCCCTCCGAGGTCTGCGACGGTTGGCTGGCGGCTTCAGGATCTGCCAACTGGTGATGGCTTCCGGGAGAAGACAGTTCTCATCCGAAACTTACTTTAAGACCAAATACGACGGTTGGCGGAGCTAATCTCGCCTCTCTCCTTCTAAACTTACTGTAAATTTTCCACTGCGAAACCCGACACCATCGCAGCTTCGACTCTATGTAACTGAGCCGGCGAATTTTTTTCCGAAAACAAAATATATAATTACAATTTACGTGTCATTTTATATATCTCAGTTTTCAGTCATTGCGAAAGGGATTGCACCCCTTCCCCTTGCCCCTCCGGCTCAGCCATTCCGTCTCTTCAAGTCTTCCACAGCGCTACCCGACGCCGTCGCAGCTCTGACTCTCGACAGTTGGGCCGGATCATTTTTTTTTCGGTCATTCATTCATTACAGTAATCTACCGGTTAGAGGTAGGTTGTGATGAAAGTCAGAGAATATCCAACGAAATCTTACACGTGCCGTGCCCTTTCTACCTCTAGTATTTCTTTCTTCAACTCAGCATAAGTCCTACCTTTCTTCATCCCGTCCATAAAACCGATTCTCTTCCTTCCCCACTTACCCAACATCCTTCCCTCTATCACGGCCTTCAGCAAACCATCGTCCCTCATTACCCCTTCCAGCCACCTACCCTGTCTTCTCCTAATCTCACCTATAAGTTTCCTCTCCTCGCCCACCATGTCAAGCACTTCCTCATTTGTCTTCCTTTCCGTCCAACGCACCTTCTCCATCCTCCTCCACACCCACATCTCGAAAGCCTTCAGCCTATTTTCGTCTTCCTTTCTCAAGGTCCACGTTTCTGCCCCATACAACGCCACACTCCATATCAAGCTCTTCACTAGCGTCTTTTTTACATCCTTACTTAAGGTCTCCGTCATCAGCTCCCTTCTATTATTGAACGCTTCCTTCGCTAGCGCTATTCTCCTCCTAATGTCTTTGCTACTATGTCCTCTTTCTTCTAGCGTACTACTCAAGTAATTAAATTGCTCTACTTGCTCCAGTTTGTGACTTCCTACTCTTATCACCAGCTTCGCTTTCTTTGTCCTACAGAATCTCATTAATTTTGTTTTCCTATTATTTATCTTCATTCCGTATTTCTCACACTGCTTTTCCAGTGCATCTACTAAAGTTTTTTCGGTCAGTGTCGCAAAAAACGAAGACGAAATTATTACGAAATAACTTCGTAAGGACGATAAATGCCCGATTTAACTCACAGTAAGGGGTAAAGACAAAATAAGATAACCAAGCAGATAACTTGATCGGCGGCCGCCTGTTCATTAAGACGACGCTGCCCCGCTAATATGCAGACGGGGCAAAATAAGCTCAAATTACGCATTCGGAGAGACTTTGATAGAACGATAGCAGGCCTGATGATCTCAACAGTGAGGTGTTGAGACAAAATTACGCACGCATGTGGATATCAGGAGCGGCAGCTGGCCGGTTGTTAAGACTGTGCGTCACCCCTCCCGTTCGCGATTCGAAAAATTGGTACATCTCGTTGGGGAAAAACGCATAAAAACTATTCCTCCTCGGAACGTCGCGAACCTTTATTTAAATTATACAATAATCAATATTGTGAAGCTACTGAAAAGGAGAGTTATGAAGTAATAATGAAATTTGTTTGAAATGTAATTAATTTATCTTTTGGATCGTGCGTGCCCTGTTAGGGTTTAGATAACGACACCAATATATGAGATTGGAGCGAAAGGTGAGAAAGAACGGAGTGGACCACTAAAGTCATGGGCGAATTTTGTTGAAGAGACACATAAGAGGGAGAATATGATGATTCTTAAGAACTGGAGGGCGGGTTTTAAAGCGGTCGCCGAAAACGGACTCCCCGAAACGAAAAAGGCCCCAGACACCATAGGCGTATCCAGGGGGGGGGGGGTTTGGGGGGTTGTAACCCCCATTGATAAAAAACGTAAAAATGATGTGTTTAACTCATGCTAATATTACACCTATAGTTCACCTTCCATAACGTAATAGAACACCTTCAAAACATCATTTTTGAGATGCATATTTTTTCAAAATTCCTGGACCCCCCGTTTTACATTAGGGGTATTCCATACCCCCCATACATGTGATACCCCCTTCAGAACGCCTATGCCAGACACAGGGCCTGCCGCGAGGATCGGGCAATCCTGTAATACGGGATGACGGGACCCGTATTGATCTGATTTCGCTTTCTCATATAATTCGACATTTTTACCCAAAACCATTATTTCTGTGGTTTCTCGGAAGTTTAGCATCACGACAAGTGTTGCAGCGGCAAAGTCAACACTTGTTATTCCAATAACGATACTACACTCAAAGTTAAAATAATTAACAGCAAGAAATTCCCGATTTGAAAGTAAAATCACGGTGTTTTCCCGGTTTTCTCCCGGTCAAATTAAATTCCCGGATTTTTCCCGGTTTTCCCAATTTCCCGGTTGGCAGACACAATGAAAAAGTAGGACGACTACGTATTTAGAGGAGACGGGATTCTGAGGACGAGAAGTTACGTGGGGAGAATGTTAGGAGCGTAGAGGAATGGAAGAATTAATAAGGAATTTTCATTTATTTTCCGTAACCAGAGAAAACAGATATGAGGCCTTTTGCAGCGGAGAAATCAAAAAGTAAGAAAATATGCATGCACACACACACACAAGTTCCCTGAGTGGTGAAAAATCCAACCAGGTGGGAGTCGAACCCGCGGCGCCATGAATGAAAATAAAAAGACGGAATTTAAAGACTGTAATAATAAGAAGACTAAGCGGAACAAGAAAAGAATTTTTTGCCGAAATTTTCTTCCGGTGGAAAAACATATTACTTAAAGAATAAGATGGGTAAATACTGATACGTGGTAAGTATCCGTGGGCTAAAAATACTTTTAGATAGTAAAATACTATCATCGTAGACGCCTATGTTTTTTCACTTCAGCTCACACGACTTTTTATCTTGAGCTTTGCATACTTCATTGCTCCCGTCATTGCATTGTGCATTGGTAGCACCGTCGGGATTAAATTATACAGATGGTCACCATAAAAAAATGCTTTAAAAACTCACAGAATAAATCCGAGCAAAATAATTACGAAAACAAAGTTTTTGAACAATATACGCATAATAACGTTCGCAGAACTCGATGGTTGGGAATTGAGAGAAGAAAGGAAGAGTGTACAGGAATTCCAACTTCGACGCGAATAATTGGAAGAGAATACTCTTTAAACATATAATTTCCTGCCAAAAATATATATTTATTTTCTTACAGAGTGATTTGAAAGAAATGATTTGTTGGGACAAAAGGTCGTCGTTTTCACCGTCACTAGTTCATTAAAACTGAAATACTCGAAAAGGACGAAAGGATTTCCCGTCGTATTCGTCGTCCAAATGATGACTGACGAAAATTGGATCTGTTTGAGGGGAAAACAATAGACAGTGGTGTCATTGGAACTCAGCCCCCCGCCTACCCCACCTGGAGGGTTATTTTGTAATCTCACCTTTTTAGTGACTCTTAGTGAAAAGGCGGGAGATCCGTTTCCCTCTCTTAATGATCGGCTCACGAACGATTCGTGAATTGTCGAAGCTTCAATTACCTTATACCAAATAAAAGATGCCGAGACTAGCGAAAACCCAGATTACTCAACATCTTACGGAATATATCTTACACTGTACGTACCACGAAAATCTAAATAATACAGTCAAAACTATAAGCGACATGTAAGCGATCACTCAATATTAAAAAACATTAAGTGTATCTAAATGGTGTTCGATTCACAAGCACGGGAAATATCAACCAAGAACGTAGATTTAAAGGCAATATTTGTTAAAATTATGGTATAAATAACTGAATTCCATTCTCCATACACTGGCGTATAGGCACACGAAAACAAAGGTATCAGGCACATTGTTTGGGAAATATTGATACGAAATATATACACAGATAATTCAAGCAAATAATAACGTAAGCATTTAAAACAAAGCATACCTTCAAGTGCCCAATATATTGGAGTTTAAAATGCTGAAGTTCTTCACGTTTAGCAAATTACAACAATACGATTTAAAATTGTTTGTATCTTTCGCGACCTTGTTTATTTTCCAACTCAAGCTTCGAGTGGAAACGATGGTGGCTCCATGTCACGTTCTTTATGACAGGTGAGATGGAACTAATGGCAGGCGGAGATAATGAAACGGATCAAGAGTCGAAAGATACGGATCAGAGCGGATGAATCGTCTAAAAGACCAGTACATGACCGGCAGTTCACCGATTGAGATCCGAAGATGGTTACGCCGCCTGGGTGGCGGAGTTGAACTACGAAAAAGTGAGATTTTATGACGTATTCTCACTAAAGTGAGATTACAAAATAACCCCCCTGCTCGCCACTCCCCTCGCTGCGAGGTACCTCTGCAAATTAACTCCCGTTTCTTCCACTGCCGGAAAAGGCCAGACGACCAGACATGCGTTACTTATTTTTTTTACCAAACGAATCGATAAATCGAATTTCGATGACGAAGAAATATATAGTTAATACATTATGGGAATACAAGCCCGTTCCGAGCAAAATTTACTCTATGCCAAAGAATTACAGAATCATTCACATTTTCCTCTTCTCTTCACAAGTACTCGCGGATCTGCGTTATTCACGTGTGAAAAGCCATCTACATTAGCTTCTACTTTGTCACATTAGAAGAAAGCCGTTACGAATATATAGAATAAGAAATAGTAAAATGTGATTATGACGCATTTTACTATCAGGAAGCTTAAGTACGGGGAGCTAAGAAGTGGTGAATCAATGAAAAAGAGGTGTTCCTCTGGAACGTTGAATTTTACCACTTGGGCCAGTATTTGCTCATTTCTCACGCAGTTTTAATCTGAAGGGATGTTTGCACATGTTAGTCCTAGCTCTTATTCCCTTATTATTGTACCCTTAGTGGTGGACCGTGCCGATGTAGCGAGGATTCGCAAATTATCCTTGGAATCTCAAAATCTTCTCAAAAGTCTTGCTCTCGTTAGCAATCATCGTACGAAAGAAGTCCCCAATCCTGGTGTCCAGGAATGGTCAACTACGCTTTCTTATTTTCATATCACTCCACCTTTCATGGGTCCGTAATAACACAATTTGAACAGATATTAGGTCTCTTCCAACCTGATTTCAAGCGACGAAGTATTTTAAACTTCACAGTTATTTTCAGTTTTCACATATTTTCTAAAAGTGAATCTACTTCCATTTCATATAAAAAAGACAGACATCCCATATTTTCAAGTTTAAGGAATGCAAGGACAATACTCATCGGGCTCAAAAATCTAGGATCCGTGGGACCGCACTGATTCAGCGACCGCATTATCTCGAAAAGCTTCCCCTGTTAATTCTAAGCACACAGTATCAAACAGGGATCCGACGCACTTGAATGGAGTAAAGACATATTGTACAACCTTCCGTAAAACATCTCGCGTAAAATTATGAAATCAACTTAATAACCCACAAATGCGAATAGGATTATTTATTTCATAATCTATCCGCTTTAAAAGGAATGTGACCAGGGACTTCTGGAGACTCTTCCATCTGGAAAATCTTTAAGGTGCAGGTGAGAGAGAAGAGTGAAGGTCATCATTATAATAATAAAAGCTTGATGCCTGATGGTTTTTAACTAAGGCTTAACAATACGTTCAACATCCCAATTTTCGCCAAGAAATTTGCTAAGAATGCCAAATTATAATTTTAAGCAACATAAAATAATTATAAAAACTTCGAGCACCTGAGATTTTTTTCCATATCCCCGAAAACAGCACTAATAGCAATTTACATCGGGTGTGTTAACATGTAACAATGGACGAACACAAAAACCCATGTCTTGAGTAGTAAAAAATCCACTAAGGCGGGAATCGAACCCGCGACCCTCAGTTTAGCAGGCGAGGGCTTTACCCCGTCGTCACCGCCCAGGGCAAAATAATTAAGTAAATAAAGGGTCATTGCGGTTGAAAAACGTTACCGATTCATAAAAATTAATTTAAAATAAGCATCCGAATCTAATTTCGCAGGATCTCCGAGGACATTTCTTTAAGGCCAGATTCTCGTGAATCCCTAGCGAGTATAACTTAAGAATATAATTACGACTACAAACATTATGAAGCACTATGAAGCATTTTCACCGCACATTAAGTTCACCATAAAACGCAGTGGAATAATGAGATAATTGCGAGGATTAAATGTAAGCGTCCGGTTTAAATTACTTCACCATTTGCTCTGCAATTCAGGTACGCATTCAAAAATCTCAAAACAGTTCAAGAGAACAATTTTCTTTATCCGAGTGCATACTCTAAAATATTGACGGTTTTACACTCAACTTTATTCGCAGATACCCATTTTCATCATTCCAATTAACTCCATAGTTCAAACTAAAGATACGACTAAATTTACGAAAAAGGAAATAAACATATAATAACTTATAGTAAAGCACATATTAATGGAAAAACTCACACTCACCACAGCAGACCACGTAAATATGGACAGGATATTTCTTTAAAACGTGAACTCACCTGAAATGAAAAAAAAACAACATTTACAACATTGCTAAAAATGAAAACTTTCGATAATTAATAATGAAACAACAAGCTGAAGATATAAAATGGGATATATCGGTATAGAAGACATTTTAAACGGTGTGCACATAGAAGTGTGCTGATCTGAAGGGAGAAATGCTGAAAGGAAGGAAACGAAAGAAATTGGTAGAGCATGACAGATATCATCGTCAAATATACACCAGCCGAAGCAAGGTAGTAAATATTCTATTATGTTCAAGTAATTTTAATCCCTTTTAAAGAAAATGCCGCACATTAGCGAGTCTAGCGTTCTCCACCTCTCAATACCTAAATTCTGCAAACTGCTTAAAAGGAGGAAATGGCAAAAAGGGTGTGTATTGCAACGTAAACAGAGAGTACTCCCAAATAACAATGAAGAACGACATGAAATGGGCGGCAACAAAAAAATACATAGATGGGGAAAACGGTGACATAAATGACCCTGTCCCTGTACTTTTCAGACAGGGATCAATGCGCGTTACAAATGGATGTCCATCAATCTGACCGTTCGCCCGACAATTTTTTTACCTTAAGCGGAATTGACGACTGACTATTTTGACAAAATGATATAGTGAAGTTGGATCGGTCGGTTTCCAAGAGAAACGGTGTAATTTTTTTCCCAAAATAACAGCAACAAAACAAAATTCCTGCAGAGGAACTTCCATGGAAGATGGAATTAAGTCATTAAGCCACTCAATGGCAAATCGATGCGTCATCCAGGGCATTAAGTCTACGAGGAATAAAAGAAGAGAAGGGAAACATGAGACTGAAAATACGGATAACCTGATGTAAAAAAGTTGAGCACAAAAGATAAAAGGAGTTATGATACCTCCCACGACATTTACAACAAGTAAATATCCCCGGGTTGAGTTTCTCACTTCGCTTAATATTGAATTTACAATTTATTAAGCTTACATGTAAGCAGTCATGTGAATGTTTGGCAATTTTTAGTATTTTTTTCTGTGAGCTCTTTGTTACAACATGCGTAACTTTTGATTTATTTTCATTTATTTTCATTAATCACTTGAAAATCTGTAATAATAACTGAAATTTCTATCGAGTGATGCAAGGTATAATGGCCAAACAAGTAGTTAATTCTCTGTTAAAATAAAAGAGAATAAGCAGTGTTTTTTATAAAAAAATATAAAGGCTGTTATCCTAGCACCTCATACTACAGGCAGGCCCATAAGGCGGCTATCTAGAATAAACGTAAGCGTAACTAAAATATAAAACGGCGCATAGAAATCAAGTACACGGGAGGACGAGGGGAGAATAGAGGGGCGGCAGAAGTCGCGGGTCGGCTGGCATCCTAAGCAGTGGCCTGGGAAGCCTCCCCTTCTGCCCCCACCTTCCCCCCCCCCCCTTCCGCCCCAACAACTTCAACTACTACTGCGATTCATAAAGGCCCGTACGTGAAGTTTTTTTCGATTTGCTCGGCGACTGTATACTTCACAAACAAAGAACTGCTACGGCGTATAGTGTTGAACTTCGACGGCACAAGAAAACACACGTGGACAAAGACACTGAAACGATAACTATGGCAATAATTTGATTGCATCAAGCATACAAAATCTACTTTGCAATACTCAAAAATGATTATTTTTTCTTAATTTTTACAAAAAGAAGTTTAACTTCACAGCCATCCTAATATTCGCATAAATTACCACTGATCAGTATGTTCGTCTGTCTACACGCTATGTTTTCAAAGAATAAATCTCAAAGTAACATTAGCCTAGAGATTTAGTGTATTGCAAAAGTTAAGGTTACATCGCACCGAGTATTCTACAACCTTAATTCTTACACAAATACAACATACATGTCCACAATAGGATTCAAACCTTTGGGTTACCTCGCTGGAAGCAACCATCCTGGCTACTGCGATCACAAATTACCAATGCGCGTACAATCTGTTGCAAATTGCCGAGTTAACTCTGTTCTAATTTTAAAAATTAGGAAAGAAATATTGCTGTCTCTCAATGGATTTTTATCAAGTCTGCGAAATCTCGGTGACGCTGTACGATTAGGGTGATTGAATTGGATAATGTATTTTTTCATTGGCAGGATCTTCATGCTATAATAGATGAATTTGCCATCACATTTGAATGATGGAGCTTCGTTAGAATTGCAAATATGTAAATAAAATGAAGCCTAACATACAGGAACCTATGAAACGACCATAATTAGTAAACGTCCACTCAGATACTAGCAAAGGCATTTGATGCCCTAAAATTCAGTCTCGATCTAGCATGGACATGCAATAACTCGTCTTACTAAGTTAAAACCAAGATGGGGTCAGATTATAAAAAAATGTTTGCGCAAAGGTGAGGTAACCATGGTGACAGACCTAGACCAAAGGAAAATTAACGGAATATTTTCGCCTGTAAAACATCCGACGTATGCAAAAGCCAATCACAAATACTCATTCTGTAATCACTTCCTCTTACCGTGACTCATCATCCGAGGAAGTATTCAAATTGAGGAGAAAGTATTAACCACCTACGCTTACCGTTTATCGCCATTCTACGACAGTTACGAGCGCTAACCACGCAGAATTACAACTCAATGAAATTAAATAGAAATTCACTTACTTTACACCCGCTAGAAACCGTGAGACGAGCATTTCAGTCTCTTCTTTGGTGATACAACTCCTATCACCTCAGCGTAGATGATGGTTAATCCCCAACACCGTAGAAAGAAAAATATAAATATTTCTCCTTGACAAAGGACGACGCTGGAGAAATTACACTCTTCTCGTACATTTAGATGGCACAGATTGAAACTCGTCTTGAATATAGGAGATAATCAAGATATCACAGCCTTGCGTATAAACTCTTCCGCGAATGCAACATTATAAAAACCGCGACCAACTGAACCGCGAGCACAACGCGAAGAGAACGACGCTCGACCGCGATGAATTCTGGGATTGCGATGGCCGCGAACAACCCTCGGCCAATGGACGACTCCCAGAAGATGATATTCAAATGTTAAGCCAATAGAAATTATTAGTGAATCAGCCACTGGTAGCTAGCCTTAAAAAAATGAGACAACGGTCAACGGACAACCCCCCCCCCTCACCTACACCTCATCCCACACAAAGCTCAAGCGAAGCTCTTTGCTAGGGGATGGGGAACGAAATATAAAACCATCTTGCGCAACTGATGGTTTTTTCTTAAGCTGGAATCACGTTACGCCGAGAACGGCCAAGGTGTTGCGTTACCAGCACAACTGCTTTGAGAAAGGAGACGTCCAACAACTCACAAGACAGTGCCTCGCTGTGTTCCCAACTCGAAATTGGATTCAGTCGTTAGCTTCGAGTAATAAGTAGCTAGGTTTTTCTATAAATAAATAATAAGTCACTAGTTTTGTCACTTGATGGTAATTCGCTAAATACATATATGTTACACATAAATTCTATCTTGAACTCACCAGTATCAAGACAGAAGAGCGTTGATGTTATAGATATATATAGCGATTGTTATTTCAGTAAATTAATTTTGAAGCCATTAGGAAGATAAGTTCTGTAAGTTACTTAATGTTATTTTCAAGTTTATATTTCCCATCAATCGGTATTGGTATATGACGGTTCTCCTAGTTTAATTTCAGCATCCTAATATTTTTATTTTATCTAAAAGCTCGGATGTTTTCATGAATACGATTTATTTTTTTTATTCACTCCTGCCAACTAAAAAAACAACTGTAACTATGGTTGCGTGTCTTAGCCAAGTACAAGGGATCCGAACCACACCTCCCGAAATTTACTTATTCAAAGAAGTAGCAAAAAGTGAGTTATATTTTTTTTGTCATGAATGTTGGCTTCTATAAATCTTCACTTTGAGCAGATCTTTAAATAAATATGTTTGCCAATTCAAACATAAAAAACGTGGGTATTGTATTCTCTCATGATTTTTCGCAGCTAAAATCATAAATATTGGCTCTCTTTAAATATTCACTCTTAGTTGCCTAATCACACAAATTTGCAAATAGATTTGCACCTACCGAATCCCCCCTCCCCCCGCTCATACTCAAAATGGACCCCCCCTCCGGAACAAAATCCTGGCTACGTCACTGGCCTATAGTAGTAAACAATTAATTAATTTATATATATGTGTAGAGAACATATAAGTCTGATATTTGAAAAGTAGTTGCAGACTAGGGTTTATTAGGTGCATCCTTCTCTAGGCCATAATCACCTTTCTCAAACGATTGCTTAAGTAAAATATTCCTAATAAAATATATTGTAGCATATTAAGTTATTTTTCATTCATATATGCATTATTCATTATATATTGGCATATTCATTTATATATGCGAATTTTGCATTAAGAGATTTCAGTGGTGAGACAAGAGCCTAAGAGGGCAATTATGATTTTACGATGACGACAAATATGATTGAAAAATATGACGCTCATGTATTAAGTAAGAGGGTGGTAATAGGCATGTTTCAGCCACCATTCAATATAAATACACACTAGGACAATACAGCCAATTTCATTTTGGCCAGGGGTCGTGGGAATTGAGGGAGGGCAGGGATGTGTTATAAGAAGGGGAGAAAGGGGGAGGGGTAGGCTTCCGCCGAGGTTTGAGGATAACAGGTAAAGTCTCCGGCTTCCTCTCGCGGTGGTTCAACCAGAAGGAGGACAGTTAGGCCGGCATTCCACAAGGTATCTACTGCTCTGAAGTCGGCGTCGACCTGAAGATTCTGACTGGAATGCTGGTTTATCTATCGTCATTCAAGATGAACCAACGCAGAAGGAACTCGAAACCCAACAGTCAGGGAGAAGGGAAACCTAGCTTGTGCTACGACCTGCTCTCAGGGAAAGCCAGCGGGAGCCTACAGTTTGAAGCGCCATTTCAAAAATGGTATATTGCCCTTGAAAATATTCCTAAAGCGATTATTCTCCATTGGAAATTTTAATGGCAATGGAAGGGAAAAAAGGTATGATGAACACTCTGAGGAGAAGAAGAAGAGACAAAATTATTGGACACATTTTGCGACACAATAAACTATTGAAAACAAGAATAGAAAGAGAAATGAATGGGAAGAATTACTTAGAAAGACCAAGGATACATCAAACAAATAATGAATGACGTCAAAGTGAAAAACTAAGTGGGATTGGAGAGGTTGCCTGAGAGGAGAGTGGAGTGGAGAGCTGCAGCAAACCATTTTTCGATTGATGACTACTGCTGATGATGATAATTGGAAATTCTACAAATAACATCTCCGCCGCTGGGTTTCGAACCCAGTCACTCAGCGTAGTATTCTACTTCTGTTACCTCTACATCTTCTTCGGTCTATTCTATCCATTCCTTTCTACGCGACGAAATTGTTGCCAAGGTTCTACGTTCATTTAAAGGAACGTCGTGGACTCCAGAGGTATCGCAGCAGACCAACTACACGAACATCGGACCTCGGGTATCATCATACCCAAAATGCAAAAACTTAAAAGTTACATTCCCCAAAGAACCGTTAACGCAATGGCTTTATCACGGGTCGTAGAGGGGAGCGTGGAAAATTTCCCGTTTCGAGAAGTCCATTTTTTTCACGTTCTCACGAACCAAGCCAACCCCCTTGAATCTCAAGCACAGATCTCAGCTAGATGGGAAAATGAACGAAGTTTAAGAGCGTAGTAGCTGGCAGCATACGCTCATTAACGTTTTCTTTTACCATAAAACGAAATTTTAGCAACGTGATACCATAATTAAAACTTCCCTTTCATCTCATCCATTCGCATGCGTAAGTACTCTCAAGTTTCTCTTCCACACAGAATGTACAAGCTTGGCAGAAAAAATATTTTAATCATTACAAAGTCGCTAGCATAAAAGTTGGATATTTTTACGATACCAACCTTTTTGTAAAAGAACCACTGAGCGCATCTGCGAACTGACCCTTCAGTTTACTACCGACCAGCCTTGGACGAAACCAAAAATTACGCAAGTCGATTTCATCCAACTCTTACTTTCTCAAAAGCCTCCAATCTCTTCTTCAGAGAAAATCCGGATGGCCCAACTATCGAGAGTTGCAGCGGAGTAGCAAAAAGTACACCACCCCACAGTAGCAGCAATCACAAAGGAGGAATATTTTTATATTGATATGGGTCCTCTTTGAACTGAGAGTAGGTGAACTTCAAAACTACCTCGGAGAAATTAAGGTGTTCAAATCCCTTCCTTTAAAAAATTTTACATTCATTTTTTTCTTCCCACAGTTCCCTCCTTACATTTCACCGCCTTTGAATTCCAATAAATCTTAAAAACGGCCACCGGCGAAGTAAGAAAGGTCCTCGGCCTCCTTAAAAAGAAAGGAGACGTCACTACAGACGAGTTAAAGAGGTAATTTCTTTTTCACCCACTCACTATTCGATAAACAAACGTCTAAAGAGCAACCAGTTTTAAAATGTCACTCCTGAAAAACATAAGAAACATAGGACGACTCAAAATTCGTCATTTTATTCCACCCATTTCAAATTCAATCCCAATGTAAGGTAGATGTCACGACATGCAAATTAGGATGCATTTCTTCATTATGGTTTTCATGATGTAATTCGTGACGAAACGCGCAAAATAAAAACGACTACTTCACCAGAGGGTTTCATCCCATCAAACAAGAGAAAATGATTTGGGTTACTCAGAAAAACATTATCTTTTTCAATTTTTCATGAACTGCCTGGGTCTGCAATCGATTTGAAATGTTTAAGAGGCTAATGATGTAATTCTTCACGCAGAATAGAGCAGGGGAGCTAAGAGATACAGGTTGAATCCGACGAAATATTAATCAGACATCCCTCAAAGTATGAAAGCGTCCCTTCTACCCGAGGAATGATGCGCGCGTCACAATAGCGAGCCATTAAGAGGATCACTCTGTTTAACACTGATTACAAGCAAGAAAAGGGTCATTAAAAATGAACTCGTTTAAAAATATTCACGCCGGAAAAACAAGCACTAATTACGGATAAATCAGCATCCATTTGTTGCCATTTAATTTAATTCCATCGCAAATATAAGGAAATATAATGTAACTACGAAGAAATTAAGATTCAAATTTTCTCTATCCCGCTGGTGTGAAACTCCATGTGAAACTCAAGAAAAGAAAAACTACTCTGCGAAAAAGTCCTTCCCGAAAAAACAATTTATATATATATAATGCCTTGGTAGAAAATCGCTCTCGGCGACGATGCACATGCATAAATAAAACATCGATACACTAAACAAACGTAGAAACACGCAAAAAAGACACAAAAGAAAACTTGGACGTTTCGACGGTCAAGCCGTCATCATCGGCGGTAGAAGACTCTATGATGATGACGATATTCTCCGATGATGACGGCTTGACCGTCGAAACGTCCAAGTTTTCTTTTGTAAGTGTCCATTTTGCGTGTTTCTGTGTTTGTTTAGTGTATTTAACCTGACCCGGGATTCGAACCCGGACCTCCAATTTTCCGGCCCGGCATGCTACCAGTTACACCAGCCAGGTTACTCAATTAACGGCGGAATTCGACGGGGGTTTATAGAAACACCCCATAGCCGACTAGAGCGGCCGCGCACGGCACTATTTCACCCACCGTGTAGGAGACGAACACAAGTGGAAGAGGGAAAGTAAAGAGGAATACAGGCATACAATAAATGCAGTTGTGAACAGTGCGTTTAATGGCACATATAGCCGAAGAAGAAGAAGAGAGCCAACATGGTCAAACATCGAATCCCGGGGCAGGAGACTTTTTTTCTGTTTAGATTCGACTCATTTTCATGGACCCCACCAAAACCTGTGTTCGTCCTTTTATGTGTACCTATCCATTTCCAATAACTATGTCTGAATGAATTTATTCGCGCCTTTGAGCGTCATGTTTTCGTATGACTGAGTAACACAGCAAATTTCTTTTTTTACCTCTCAATTTGTACTGAGCTGCCAACTTGGCCGATCGATTTGAAATATTTCGGGGGCTTATGATGTCATTCTTAAAGCGGAATATAGCTGGGGAGCAGCGATCAACGGACCATAAAAAACCGCCATCAATCGGCACATCTCCGCAGTGAAACCCGATTACGCACATTCAGATCGTTACGTCACCTCGGCGATACTTCAATCTAAAGCCCATAAAGATACACGATAAATAAATATATTGTGTATCTCGATATAGGCAATGTATAGTAAAGGTTTCACCCTTTCTTTACAACTCCTTGGCACTTTCGCCATTTCCTGTGATGCAATATCAACTAGGAATGGAGGTATACATCGAACTACCGATATGCAAGGTATATTTTTCCGTCTCTCGATATACATCGGCAAATTTAAAATCGAAGCCCATATACCAGTGTCATCGATATTATTTTATGTACGACGATACACATTTTAATTCCATTAATTTTGCAAAATTAGCGAATTTAATTTCCATTAATTTGCAAATTTAGTCAAAATGACAAACAAAGCTCTTAGGGTATTTGGTAAAGAGATTAAAATCCGCCATTTACATCAAAACTATATTTGAGAAAAATCTTTAACGCTTCCATTACAGTATTAATTCATTTCATGATGGCAGATACATGTGCATACCACCCTACGAGCTGCGGCAAAGATGTGTAGCAGGGGGTGTTAGGACACTAGCCACGGAAGGGGAAAAGACAGAGGTGAATTTCGAGTTGGGTTACAATGTGTCTTAAGATAGTGCCACCGCTGTATTTGTTATAATCACTTATGGTGCGAGGAAAGGAGGAATTTTTGTACCTGTCAGTTCGGAGGTGTTTCTCTCTTATTTCGTCACTCCTTACAGTTATAGATATAGATCTAGCGAGCGGTCAAAATAATTTTCTCCGTGTTATACTGACACTTGCCTGATCGGAGATAAAGATGACAGTGCGATTCTAAACGACACTTTTGAATCGAAAAGACTTGAATTACAAAATAATAATATAGCTACCGATTATTTTTACATACTGACTGGAAAATCGGTAAACATTAAACATAACGGTTACCGACACATCAGAATATTTGCAGTTACTTACCTCCTATCCCAAATAGCAACCTTCACCTGACAGCGATTTCATCTCGACCCCTACACATATCGATCTATCGCTCTTCCTGACGCCTCGACCGTTCGGATCCCAACTCTCCCCCGAGCGAAACCCCTTTTATGACCCAATTACACACCCACACATCCACTTCCGCCCTCACACCATCCAGGGCACATCTCGCCGCCTTTCTTAAAGGCGCGCATAAACCCTCGTTTCTTATCTCCCGCTTCCACCTCCTTAGCACGTCATCTCATCGCCTCCAACCCCCTCCCCTCCCCCAATCCCCTCGCAAAGAGTCTAATACCCTCTCCTAACCCATTTTCTTCCTCTCCTTCGCACACCCCGTCCTCCTCTCCCCACCTCTTTTCTCTTCTCCTCTTCATTCCTCTCCTTCTAACGAAAGGGAAAACTCCCGCGGGATCTCTCCCTTGAGTCACTCCTCCACACGCTAAGATCTCCCGCCTGCCAACTTTCGCTTCGTTCGCCACAACCCTTCATACTTGTCTCCCGGCGTTTAAGTCACATATCACTCGAACTCTCCTGCTGCCAACGGGTCTGGGGGAGAGATTTTACTCTATTGGAGACTACATTCGAAGAATTTTTTTAAATTAAAGCATTTGTAAGAAATCATGAGGCAAATACGAAGTAATTAGCTAAATATGCATATATGAGGCTTTTAATTGGCTGGTTTGTGTCTCTCTCTCTACACTGAAAACGCCTTCACAACCGGAGGTTTTTTTAGCGATTTTATATTATCAGTATCAAGTGTCAAAAACATTTTTCTTCTTCTTCTTCAATTCCAAGTTTGGGCGCCAGGGGAACCGAAGGAAACAATTGGTTTGCTTGTTAGTCTTCATCATCTCCTCCCAAAATTTCTTCATTCTTTCGCTTAACTTTTTAGACAAAAACTTTATTCTTTTTAATCACTGAGAAAACATTCTTACAAACACCGTTACATCCATGAAATAATATGCGAATCGGAAATTCTTCATTTTTTATGTCTATCTGAAGCGCATACTCAGGCCACAACCCCTGGAAAGCAGCTTCCATGTTTTCGCAAATATCTCGAAAAGTAATGTCATAAGTGGCTGATATTTTGGTATCTTTAGAAATATAAGATATTTTTCTTTATAATGGAGCAAAATTCATTGCACTGCAGAGACTTGTGATGATATCTCGTTCAAACTACCTAAAAGGGCGACGAGGCCATTAATTTTTGCAGCTATCCATTTTTCTATTATGTTGACAAGAAAGTACTTCGTCAAGCCCACGCAAAAAGTTTACTAAAAACTAACGGACCAAGCAGAGTCCTTTTCATATTCAAGGTAACACTTTAAAATAATTAGAATTATTCAATTTTTTATAATTTTACAGGTAAATGTTTAGAGAACCATTGCTACATTTTTCCCATCTTAGGGCCCTCTAAAAACTTTTTCCGCTGAAACTAATTATTTAGTCAAATAAATTCTCCCTTTGGTTTTCTTAAATTTCCTACCTATCTTTCTGTCGTCCAAAATTCCTTTTATTCCATTTATTTTACTTTCCCTTCCGCGCTTACATGTCAGCATTTAAAATGAAACATTTACTACAGGTCATGGGAATATATTGTTTCGCGAGGGTTTCTGTAATTCTTCTACTGATTACGGTATGTCTATCCAGTCTCTTCAGAAGAGTAGTATCGAATTCCTTCATGCAAGGGTTTTGCACACTCCTACTGACAATGAGATGTATTATTACTTTCCGGTAGATACACTACTCAAATTCTGTAACGTGATACATTTATTGCTACATTCACAGAATGTGCCACAAAAGTTTTCACGTTTTCACCGGGCGATTTATTTTATTATGCGCATAAACACCACATTAAACATTAATATCAGACGTGATATTCCCAATGCTACGTACACGTTATTTATAATTTTAGTGGCAACCAACCATAATGAAAGAAGACGACAGAAGCAATTCATCAGAAGATACGAAGGGAATTCATTCTACAATCCTGAAAATTTTAAACACACGTCTTAAAAATTTTACGTTATGTGAAGTTCTTTTTGCCGAAGATAGGACGAAAAGCACGTTCTCCCCGGGTTGAAAGGACTTTCTATTTGATTCCGTGAGAGTGCAATCTACCTTTGAATTTAACCATAAAGTTAACAATTTTATCTGCTCTAGAACAAGCCTCCGGTTTATTTTCTCCAAAGGACTCATGAAGTTGGACAGATTTGGTGCAGTTACTCTTTTATTGTACGATTAGGTACTACCACTGTTTTATCAGGGTGGTATGCCCCGCCAAACAAAGAGACCCGATTGTGTCATCGCACATAAGAATAACACAAGCTTCGCTATCTCACCGAAGCAAAAAGTTCGGTACAATTGTGGAAAGTACGCGGGAAATGCAACTGGACGCGACGCATACAAAGTCACCGCAGGAGTAGTAGTATGAAGAGAGAATGATTCGCGTTCTCCTGATACCCGCTTAAATCCCTTATCCAACCACTCGTGCGGTCGTGCTGACGTCCCCGTGCGAGGGGTTGCATAAGGGGAGAATGGGGTACGGAAGGGAAACGAGTTCCGAGGCGCAAAGTGGGCGTGCCGCGCACATTCACTCCCTCCGCCCCCATGCCACCGCACCCGAAACCTCGGGAGACCAAAACACAACATCCCTCCACCTAAGACCAAACGAGTTTCTTCTCGGAACTTAGGACAGCTCCCTCCTGCTCTGTCCACTGACACCGCATCGAGAGTCACAGCAACTACTCAACACTCACTCCCTTCCCACATCTCTGTTTGCTAAAAATAGATCAAACTTTGAATGCGTAATATGAAGTCCCCATTCTTCGACTTTCGCGCGGGTAGTTGGTGGTTGACCTCCAAATTTTTTTTTCAACATCGTCATTTATCGTCATTTGGTGTCACAATTGTGTGAAATTCACAGTGAAAAAATCATTCGCCTGGACTGGGATTCGAACCCAGACCCCCCCGATTTCGCGCCGAGTGCTCTACCAGTTAATGATTTTGATTTGAAATGATTATGAAGGGCGAATGATTTTTTCACTGTGAATTTCACACAATTGTGTGACCACTAGCGGGTGACTCCGTTAAAGTTACTGCGCGGCCAGTTCCGCAGTTCTTTGAATTTGTCATTTGGTGTATTCTACCTCTATTGATTCGGAAGGCATTGATTTGGACAGTCTTGACCTTAACTTCCTCATTTCACAATTATCATTAAGCGTACATAAGTCAGCATATTAGCCCTCTCTTCGGCTTTTCATACTTCCTGCATTCCCTCATTCCTTCCACAAGTCCTATTCTTCTTCCTAAACTTCCACGCCTACCCAAAATTCTTCCTTCCGTTCCTTGTTAACATCCACCTTCCATCCACTTTCCCTGCCTTCTTCGCAACTCCGACACTGAATCCCTATCCCTCACCCTTCCTTACGCCTCAAGCACTTTCTCGTCTGTCTTCCTCGCTACCCAGCTTACTCTTTCAACTCTTCTCCATATCCTCTACATCTCAAAGGCCCCCTTCTTCACTCTCTCAGCAAGGTCTTCGAACCATTTAGCGACACGCTCCATATCAAAGATATGATTAATGACTAATATATTTTTGATATCTTTGTTCCATCATACATTAATAATATAAGTACTCCACCAACTGACTGGTAGATCATTTGGACATCCCTTGCCTTAACTTGCCAGCCATCCTTTTTTCCTAATTCAAGGAAACAAGAGGGGAACTCCGGATTTCAAAAGCAAAAAATACGACGCGACCCAACCAGTTCAACATGTACACAACAAGCAAATATTAAGCATACCCCATAATAATACGTTCCGGATACGAAGGATCGTAATGGTAAACCGTTGTACTCTTCCGTCGATCAACGGTCTTAGGTATTATTGGAGCAGTTAACCGTTGAGTATATTAGCGAGTAAAACACCCCCCGTGAGAGGTAGGCACTAAAGCAGAAAGGAAATACTCATTTTTTAGTCAAGAGCTGAATTCAAACGAGTTTCCTAAAATGGTGCGATTTTTGGGAAAATAAGTTATTTTGGTTGTCTTGTAGCTTCAATAGAAGAAACCCTATGGCTGATATGTTTTACAAATTGTAAAAACAACGTCTCTTCCGCATTCTATTCATTTTTCTTACGACATATTCTCAATATTATTTTAAAAAAATAAAAGGTATAGGAAATCAAAGATAATACGAAACTGACTGAACGAGACATCAAGAAAGAAGGAAAACTCGGAGAAACCTTATCAGTTTTAGGGGATATGAAAGCCAAGCTGTTGTCACAAAGTATTCCCACTATTTTCCTCAGTCCCCGCAATTTTATTTTCATAAAAGACAAAAGGAATGCAAAAAGTGAAGTCCTTTCATATCGTCATCCAAAATGCCCTCCTTTCTACCGATGGCACAAGTCACCGAAGGAAAATATCTTTTATTATTATGAGTGAGGAAAGTCATGTCATGAGAACTATGAAAACTACATATTTAATTATATTTTTCAATGGTTAATATTAAGTCCAATTTCATTAAAAACGTCACCTAAATAATTATAAATAAAATTATCAAAGGCTTCCAAGACTGTTTCGGCAGAATATACAAGAAGAATAAAACGAAATCGGGAACTAAGTTTTAGTTTAATTTTTGCTAATATTCGCTTTCTCGATCATAGCTATGAGAAATAATAAGAGTAATAGTGTGTGCGCAAATAAAATTGAAAATGAAACATTTCAGTCGTTTTAGTATTGGGCAGCATAACAAAAACATTGAATAAATTCAGAGAAGACTAATCCACGAAATTGTTTATTTTGCGCACTATTTGATAACGACGTGAACTTCAGTTTTCCGTGATTGATTATTCAATCTTTAATTGAACCGCCAATTGTATTTGTCCTCAACCGTTTGTCACTTTAACTTCACAGAACTGATGATGCTGCACTGTGGGGTAACCCGGGTCGTACAATAAAATTTGATGTGGAATTTCAGTAAGTACCTACCTTCTTTTCCTATCTTCATGATGGATAAATTCCACCAAGAGACGCCTGGAACCGTTGCCTTCACAGATTAATAGACAAACTGTTATATTTTGTTTTAATATCGTAACTGTAAATTTAGCAATTAGTCTGCTTTGAAATTAACTATGTATATAATGCCGCACAGTTAATATATAATGTCGCAGTTAGCACACACTTAGTAGGTATACATAATACACACGTTATAGTTACCAAAAACTTAGCATATAACGCCACACAGTTTTCCAACATAAAGAAAAACGTTTGCTCAACAGCAATTTTCTCAGGCTTCGTCATTCCGTAGAAATGTGTATTTTACGGGATGAAAATTGAAGATACGAGATCTGTTAGTTTTGTTTTGTCTGAAATAGTGGAGAGTCAACCTCGTAAAACCTTCAATAATTGTAAGTGTGAGTGAACACAGTCGTGGAAGTAGTTAATAGTGAATGGGAAAGGGACACCGAAGACGGAAATGCACAGGAAGAATGAGGAAAAAGATAGGCATTTTGGATGTCCCTTATGAAGACAGGAAGGGAGTATGGAAAACTGAAGCGAGAAATCGTGAGAGTTCGTTACTGCAATCCTAGAAAGGGCAAAGCCGATGTTTCACGTTCTAAAGTCATGACAAAAAAATTGACTATAAACGGATTTGAGAATCATTTGACTGGAATACATTATGTTGATTTCGGGAATTTGCTATAATGATTGATAGACCACTCAGAATCAAATCACTTGCCTTCAAATATTGCCTTTCACACGATACTCTATTACTGAGGCTTCACTTCGTGGACATTGTATTTATCCATATTATTAAGACGCACAACGTACTTTTCCACATAACTTTTATTGGTACGTAACGTTTCACCGTGGTGTATTCACCGAGCCGTCGTATCTGAAGATGCCGTAACGCGGTGACACGAGTCGAACCAATTAAAGTTCTGTGGAAAAGTAGGTACTTAGAGCATTTTTATGAAGTAGATACAATAAGTATGGTCGATTTATTGTCCAATTTTTGTCCAATTTTTGTGCAATTTTTGTACACTTTTTGTCAAATACTTTTAACATGGCACATCGGCTCAATAAGAGGGTAGAGATGATTCATCGAAAACCTACCTAGACCAATAGGTAACCCAAACAACGAAAATTCGTACAGGGATTGTGCGAGAGGGAGGGAGTTTAAGCAGTGCATATACGGAGGCGCTAAAATCTGCTCGGATCCCCCAGCAATCGTCGTGCATGTCTGTCTGTCGGAGCAGCAACACCTCCCCCATCCGCCCAGTCATCCCCGGCCCTTAGCGAGACAGAGAATGAGCCAGAGGAGGCATTTTATTTTGACGCGGCTGCGACGTATATACAGCACCGTGCACGAGCACCAAGGCAGGTTGAATGGTCTTCGAGGGGACCATGAGACGACGGACGACGCACCATCGGCCGCACCGACCACAAAGAGAGATACTCGAACACATATCAACGAGCCCCGTCAAAACACACCTATTCATCGATGTTAAGAGACGACGAAGTCGGTCGCGAGAATCGTACTAACACTTCAGCAGCGTCCACCTGACACCTAATAAGACTGTCCATTTTGAGTGAATCGGAGGCGGATCCCGGGGAATGTATTGGGATACCGATGTAACATTTAATTTTCACTATCCCCCTCACCTGTTATTTCTGATCTCCTCTGTCGCCCTTCGTCTGTTTAGGTTCCATTAGGCTCATTGTTATCTGCTACTCCTGTTATTTATTGCTAGTTGTTCATTTGTTTACTGTTGCCATTGGTCCAATGTAAATGGCTTGGCGCTGTTTTGGACGGGAGTGACAAAATAAATCTTCTCTATATATAAAACAAAGTCGGGTTAGTTACACCACTTATAACTCAAGAACGGATGGACCGATTTTGATGATCTTTGATTTGTTGGATTTGTCTCTGCCCCGAATAGCAGAATAACTATTAAAACATCGGAAAAATGCACGAAAATAAATTTTATGAAGAAAATTCATTTTCTCATACAATTTAAAAAAAAAATAATTTTTGTATGTTCATCTTTTATGCTCTCCAATACCATGCATCCGATTGCGATGAAACTTTGATGAGTTGTTGTGCGCGATCCCATAAAGGTTTCCAAATTATAAAAATGGCAATTTTTGGGGTTGTTTTTACCCCAATATTCTAATATTTACTCCCATTAGAAAAGCATGGAATTCGGTGCAGGTTTTTCTTTAATTGCTTTTTTAAATTTCATGCACTCAAGATATCGGATGGAAATTTGTATCATAGAACGCATAAAAGAATGCAGGTTTTAATTCTTTCATTCATTATTCTTATACGCTTCGTTTTTGTCCAAGTATGGGGTTTTTTATCTCGAAATTCGTCAATGTTTCTTCCTTTTCAACAACAGAAATTTCCTTGGCAACCTGGCGTGAATATCCATTTAAAAGCGATTCCATTAATGGTTATTCACTTCTGCAGCATTTAAAGGCCAGACTTTGTGACTAATTTGATAGTTGTAGCCAAACGAATACAGTTCCTCGTTTGCCTTGCCTTCTCAATGACCATCAACAAGGCACAAGGTCAATCGCTTCAAATGTGTGGATTTAATATGGAAAATCCATGCTTTTCACATGCTCAGGAGTGGGACAGCCGAAAAGTTTGCTAATGCAAGAACCAACTTACTAAAGTAAGCTTTGTAGGCAAGTAACGAAGCAGATCGTTAACGAGTTGGTCAATCAGAATCAGAAGCATCAGAATTGTATCAGTGAGCCATAATATTGCGTGCATCAGATTCATATCAGTGAGACAGATTTTGTGTTAAAAGTTACGTATTTTATTTGTACGTAGAATATGATTTGGTGCAGCAGTCTCTTTGTTTACTTTTTTTTAACTGGTTACACTCATAATATTGTTTTTTAAATGCTTATCATTGGATAACATGAAGAACAAGATTTTGAATTCTGGCATTAGATTTTTCGTATACGCTTCGCTTTTTCCTAAAATTGGATTGTAAAGCACGAAAATCTAAAATTTTTGGACTACTTCAACATTAGAATATTTTATTTACTTGGAAACCGCAGCATAGGCAAGGAATAGAAACTCATGCCATCATTTGTGCGTTACGAATTCCTGTGTAGGTACTAGGAAATCATTGTACTAGGTTTCAGATTCGTTTAGGGAGCGATTTTGAACCCAGAAAATATTTGTGGACCAATCCATGAAAAGTATGGAAATCTATGGGGACTTCAAGTTAGAATATTTTATTTTGAAAATAAACAAAAAATCATTGTCCTTCATTTATTTTGTACATGTCGGCTTTCTATATGTCTGCCTACTTAGAAAGAACAAGAGGCATTGCAACGCATGACAGCTAGTAAGATAATAAATGGGAAAGAATCCATCAGGAACCAATACGATTCTTAATCGCAAACTCGGGAGAATTATGAGAAGAGCAGCCCTCAGATCAAGGCATGTGAAACCTAAAGAAAACGCACACTAAAAAAAAGTAATTCCTTATATCCAATGCGCATTTAAATGCTGGTTATTAGAACCAACTTGACCAGGTTGAGCTGTTGGTACTTCATTATCGGCATTGTCAATTATTTCTTCAAATTTATTTCCACTTATTTCAACAACATACGAACAATATGCCAGTATGCCACGTTTATGTAATGAGGAGAAAAATCTAGATATTTATACGCGTCCTTAAGAGTACGGAAATTTTACAGATTCTACGGACATGAGAATTGATACAGAGCATGATTTCGGGGGAATACAAAAGAATTGCGGTTCCGCGGAGCCAAGATTTTCTGCCGAAGAAGCTTGTTCACGGAACACTGCTACGTAGCTAATCTTCTGCAGTCCGCATTATCAGCGAACCATCGTCACTATACCTTTCGATATTCAATAACATGAACGAGAGGGACGCAAAGAAATTAATTTAACATCAGACCGTCCGAGTCCACTGCACCTCCACAACACACACACACGCCACCTCTAGGACAGACAAGAATACTAATACGCCCATGCAGAAGATCGGTCAGTTATTCAATAAAGGAAAAATACTAAAAGATTGGCTATCCTTCATCCCTTTGCAACGCTTACCTCTCCTTTTTTCACTCCCTCTAGTGAACGGATAAATATTTAGAAAAAGAAAACAATGGTAAACCAAGAATGGGACGAAAAAATGATTTTTCCACCGACGACTGATGGCGTTTAATACTGATGCTTGTGTAAAACCAACCCGCCAACGTCAAAGCAAGACAAATCGTCCAGACTTACAACTGGGTCATCAATTAATCAAAGACGTGTCGGAGAGGGGGAGAGGTGGGCGGGTGAATCAATCACCCCTCGGGTTTCTCGCAAAAAGGCGCGGCGATGGGGAGAATAGAAACAGAACAGGGGAAAAGACTTATAACCGCCAGACAGCCACGGAGCAGACGGACCCCTAATTTCCCCCCCACGACAACGGGTTCTTTTTTTCAATCCCTCGAAAACAAACTCAATTACCCGAGTGCGGAGCGAGAATCGCACGAAAGGAGCAGCACTGCGTTCATTTAGCTCTCAGTGCATTAAGAATGCCCAAACACGCTTCCACACGGTATGAACCGGTTCCTGCGACAGAACACAAGACACGACGAGAAATAAAAGCTCGTAATTTCAAGGGTAAAGCAAATCAGAACTTCCTAATTTCTCGAAGACATGGCATTTTGAATGAAGTCCAGAGCCTTGCCCGAATTTCTTCATTCATTAGAAATAAGTTATTTTCCATTAGCACTTGAAGGCACCCAAAATTACCAATGATGGAAAATTGAATTGCGGCGACAAGTACTGCCATCAATGTTACATCACAGGATAAATAATAATGAAATCCACGCATGGCGTTCGGATTTTGTTTTCCGACTAATGTTCCCCACTTCTATCGCTCTATACTATTTTAATTGTAATTTACGATTTGTGTTCGGTAAGTGTAAGTTTTCCCCTTAGAAAATAAAAAAGAAAAAGTTTTATTTTTTTTTCAGATAAATTTTCCTTTAGACGTTCTATACAGATACAGATTTCTAAGATGGTGTCGCAAAAGGATACACTCATTGCTCTCATCGCTGACGGAAACAATAGATGACTGAAACCTTCGGCAAAATCGATGCCTCGTGAATTCTGACTCATTTTAAAATGATATCCTCCCTTCGAAGGGAATACTTAGCTACGTAATTGGCGGATTCGGACACTAATTACAAGTACATGGTGATTTGCATATCACCTTAACGGTGTGATTCCAACAGATGAAACTTCTATTTGCCGCCAAAGCAAAATTAGTTAGTTCATATTGAAACAGCTGAATGTACACCAACGATCTCGCTCATATCATTGAAGACCATAAAATACAACTAAAGACTGAATCCAAACACATTTACTCAGTCTAAAAGAAACCTTAGTAAAACAATAGCGATTTTAAAAACCTGCATTGCATGAAACAACATCACATATAAACGAAGATACATTTCTTCCGGGTATTGCACCGCGTAGGTCCATTGTTTTGGGACGACAGTTTCGCCGGCGTGGCATTCGGTTTCTTCAGGTCAGTGAAGTGAATTACACTTCACTGACCTGAAGAAACCGACTGCAACACCGGCGAAACTGTCGTCCCAAAACAATTGACCTATGCGGTGTAATACCCGGAAGAAATGTATCTTCATACTCATCAACCCGCGGAAGCCTACACAAGGGAATCACATATAAACAAATAAATATTTTCATCACAATAAAAATACAGGTTATGCAATTACATTGCCTATATTTAAAAAAAATATGGCGATAACGAAACTATATATGAAGACGAAAAATCCTTGAAAGGATTTTTTTAAACACATATCAGCTTAGTTCTGATCCGATCACCACATTTCCCATATCGTCTAAGAATGCAGCTTTTTAAAATATTTTTCTGGAACGAACAATGAAAAAATGCTGAGTATGAATCAGCTAATTATGACGCGGAAATGAAAAAAAAAACTCGCAACGTTAATTAGCGCAGCCAGAAACAAAATGATGCATCATGATTATTCGCTACAAGTGGATTTACAAAGAGGAGCAGCGTAATGGAATCCCGAACATAATTTTAAGAGTGAAGCTAATCACAACTTCCAATTTTTCTGACAGCTCTTACATTTCAAAGAAGTCCAACACATCGTGAAACGTTAATTCCTTCAACAGCGTTATTGCATACCAAGGCGTGCGAACGCCAGATTTTCTTTCCGGAACGCAGCTTACCCAAGTATTTTCCTTGGAACGAACAAGGAAAAGCGAGATATTTACAAGAAATGTTTTTTCTAAACGTAAAAATAATCGACATGCATATATGATTTCCCAAGAGGCCTGGTCAGCAGAGAATGATGAACCGTAAATACCTAACGACTCGGTTTATAAAGGCTGAGAAATCCGATCGACTGGCGAATCGATAGTAATAAATCTAAAATAGATCGTGAACTCGACGAAAGCTCCGTAATTTCAGTGTAAAATATTACCGGCATGACATTTCTGGAGAGGAAATACGAACCTAACTACATAGACAAGTCTGTCGTGCGTATATCACTACCTGCTTTCACTACCACTTTTCAACTGAGAGCAGCAAGGATTATACTCCCACATATCCATTCGTAGACTATCCTTTGACACTAACCACTGCATAAACATGGGTTATACATATTTTGCGCAAGAAATGCTGCAAGCTTAAAGCTAACAAAAAAACTTTTAAAATCACCTAAGTATCTTGACTATCGCCAATGGTTCAAGATAACATTTTCCGAATTAGAGTTCCACTTGTGTTGTTCAGATTTTACAAAATAATTTTGCGATATTGGTAACGGCTTTCGGGCGTTCCTCCGCGTTGTCTTGTTTAAACGACAGTTTCTCCAGCCATCCTGCTGGCGTCTAACCTTACCTGAAGACGCCAGCAGGATGGCTGGAGAAACTGTCGTCGCCTTTAGACAAGACAACGCGGAGGAACGCCCGAAATCCGTTACCAATATGGAGAAACGCCGCGGAAACCTCAGATCCAATTTTGCGATAATATTATGTATGGGATGGGGTTGGTTTGGTTGCAGTAATACTGGTTTCCTATTCTGAGACCCCGATTCTATTCTGGCAATGACGGAGAATTTTCAGTAGAAATCCGATCCTTGATACGATATTATGATTAGAGCACTTAAAGAGTGATTCACGTAGTTGTAAAACGCGTTATTTTCCCTCGCTGGAGGATACTGGATGCAATTCATGAAAATCATATGCATCCAACACTCCTTAATTATCGTATCCGACTTAACGATGAAACACAAAGGATTACTTCAATTTGAAACTCGGTCAAGCAGATCATTCTTTCTCATTCGAGGATATTAGAGGCTATTAATTAAAATCTGACGTGGCCATTTGCTATTTGTTATTATTGTCCGTAGGATGTGACATTAAATGGTGGTCTTCTCGTAGTCTTTCGTTAAATGTTACGTCCCTGCCAGATTTATCTCTACCATACCTCCATTCCCCAAATAAGCCTTCCTCAACCCACCCACCTGTAATCAAAAGAACTAATTACCTCAGTTGTCCGCCTCCTCCCCCTGATAATTAAACAGTTAATATGTTCGACATAACATTTCATAAAAGCAGGATTTACGCTAAAGTTTAAACATTAGCAAGCAGTATTACAAATGATTCCGGAGCATACAATACGAAAAATGCAATAAAGCAACATGAATAACGAAAGCTTACCCAGTCAAAAAAGTCGAAATACTTAGGTTCTCAAGAGGCTTGGGCACCAGAAGATTGAAGTATCGCAAATATTCGTTCCGATTGAGTTTATGAAGGATGAAAACGTCCAACAATATGTTGGGCCGATTGTAATAAATCCAAAATTGATTGAATACTCGTTGAAAGTTCCTTAATTTTAACAGTACAAAAGATCGCCCTCCTGATATTTCTGGAAATAAATGGTGAACCTAAAAACACAAGTAAATTACTACCAACAGCGATGAAGCTCAGCGTAATGAAATCACACGTTTAAAAACAGGAAAATTTAACTCCGAACAGCATTAATAACGTAGTCGTACCCACGTGAAGAGAACGTTGCGTAATTACAATACATTTTAGTAAAGATAGAGAGTTACAAAATGAATTAAGCCCCTTCAGAACATACAATAATGTTTTAAAAAAAGCTATAAAGAGCACGTGGCTTAAATTGGTGAAAATGACTGATACTCATCTAGATTAAAATCAAATTGCTAATTTCACACTGTTTTATTAATGACAACCATGATTTCGACACTTTGCGTCACATGATTGCTTTGAACCATGGTCTCGGTAATTTGGAAGCATTTTAAGTCTGATTTTATTTCACATGAGAACCGATTGCAAAAACGTGGCTTCATTTTCCGACTCCAAATCGCACACACAAGATCATTCATCATTGGAGTAATCTACCGGTTGCGATAGGTTTACATGAAAGGAAAATTCTCTGGGTATTTAATGGCGCAAGCTTCAATGCATGATTTATTTCTTCACCTTAGGATACCTCTACCTACTTCTCATCATCCCGTACATAAAGCCTATTCCTTTTCTTCCCATTCCCCACTCGCTCATCGCTTGCTTTATTGAAAGACAGAGACAATTTTCCAGGTTTTACAAGCACAGGGCCATATCTACCTCTAGCATTTTTTCTTCATCTAAGCGTGCTTCCTACCCTTCTTCATCCCGTCCATAAAACTTATTCTGTTTCTTTCCCTTCCCCGTTTGCCCAGCATCCTTCCCTCTATCACGGCCTTCAGCATCCGTTCGCCCCTCATCGCCTCTTCCAGCCACCTCCTACTTTGGCGCCTCCTTCTAATCTCATCCACAAGTTTCCTTTCCTCGCCAAACATACCAAGCACTGCCTCGTTCGTCTTCCCTTCAGGAGGTTCCGCCGCGACTGTGCGAGACAAAACAGATTCTAAATTCCACATTTTTTACATTTTGTCCAAAAAATCCTGCTTTCACTGATGAAATGCGTTACCTATAGAAACCCAAAGGAAAGGTACAAAATATGCAGATTATTCCACGAATGTATTTTAAATTAGCACTTTTTTCCAGCCATAGGAGCCGACTGCAGCGCCATTTCCTACGAATTGCCGCATTTTGACTTCAATTACGGCATTAATTCTTCAATAACTAGATAAATAAGGTGGTAAGATGTCTGTATTTTATTTTTATTCAATTTCTCTGGATTATTTCCTTCTTAGAGACAGTTTTCCACGAAAATGCCATTTGTATTTTATGGGAAAATACTATTTTTCCTCGTGTTTCTCTCATTCCCCCATTGAACAACATGTAATTTCAAGGACAATTATAGAATCAAATAGCGTGGAAAGGCATTATTACGTTGTTCATATCAGATAAAGGACATCTTTTTCTACAAGTAGACAGAATCTGAATAAAATGACATTTAAGTCATTTTACGGTGGAACCACCTACAGTCAATCGTACTTTCTCCATTTTCCTCCACACCCACATCTTAAATGCCTTCCGCCTATTCTCTTCATATTTTCTCATGAGTCGACGTTTCTGTATCGTACAAGCCTACACCTGTTTCTATCATACATCCATACTAAACATTTCGCCAGCCTTTTCTCCCCCTATATCATATCACACATGGGCCTCTCGTCATCACCAACTGCCGGACGCTTCCTTCGCTGTTCCTCTTCTAGGCCTTAGGGTTTCATAATGTTTGGCCTACCCTAACCGCAAGATGAGGTAGCCTTTTCGTAATCTTACTGTTAACTAAAAGTTAGGGTTGAGTATGTCACAAAATCATTCGGTCGGATGACGTCAGTGATATCGGATGGAGAACGCATCAACGTCTTCGCTCTTCGTGAAAGAATAATATTTAGCTATAAATACTAAAATCAGACCTTACATTGACCTTGCCACAAACGCACAAGATGGCAGTGAGAATTATCGTCAGCGAATGCCACTACGATACTTTCATTCGAACGTCTCAGACACACGGGGAGAAGGTAATCCTTCCCACTTCTTTGACCGCGGCGATTACGACGGCGGAGTGGATACGGAGAGAAGACAAGACGACCGCCCAACACTCCCGTTACATAACGTCGCTTCAGAGGTCTCCTCCCCGGCGGGCGGCGGTTAGCACCTCAACCTCTGGAAAGCGACGTGTTGGCTGCACTGCTCGCGACGACGTCGTGCCACGTCTCGGTGGACGGGAGAGTGAATTCCTTCTTCCCTCGTCGTCCCGCCCCGCTCTGCCCACAGAGAGAGAGAGAGGGAAAAAGAACATGCCTCTCGCGCCGGCCTCAGTCAAGTCTCTTCCCCCGGGACTAATAAACGCCGCGCCACAACGCAATGGCCGGGAGAGAACGGGAAAAGACCGCCCAAACAGAAGTGCCGACGACAGAAAGCAACCGCCCCAAAAACATCCGATTCCGATTGTATTAGTTATGCGATAAATTATTTTCGATTCGATCGATTATAGTGAAGTTAATGACAGTACGCTAGAAGACAATTGGTAGGAGTGACAAAGGCATTTGGAGGAGAATAGCGCTAGCGAAGGAAACTTTCAGTGAAAGAAGAAAGGCGATGAGGAGGACTTAGGGCAAGGTTCCCAATGCAAGGATAAGAACCTGGTGAAGAGCTTAATTTGGAGTGTCACGAGGGTAGAAACTTGGAGTCTGAGAAAGGATAATAAGAATAGGCTGTAGGCGCTTGAGATGTGGGTGTGGAGAAGGATGGAGAAGGTGCGATTGAGGGAAAGAAAGAATAAAGAGGAAGTTCTTGGATATGGTTGGTGAGGAAAGGGACCTTCTGGATGAGATTAGGAGGAGGCAAAGTAAGTGGTTGGAAAAGGTAATGACGGGCGATGGGTTGCTTAAGGCCGTAATAGAGGGGAGGATGTTGGGTAAGCGGGGAAGGGGAAGAAAGATAATCCGTTTTATAGACGGGATGAAGAAGGGCAGGACGTACGCGGAGATGAAAAAATAAATATTGGTATACAGGGCCCTGGCACATGTGAACCTACCTCCATTTGAACCTACCTTAACGGGTGAAAACCCAAAAAAAAAATAATTAGTTATATAGCGGAGCGGATAGTTGTGAAAGATTCCAGACATTCCTGGCGAATAGTTCTGATGAATTCCTCTCGGTTTCCCCACCGGATTTATGTCTGCATGATGGCCGACGTTTCCATGGAAGACTTTCCCATCAACTAGGATTTTTTCATAGTCATTCCAATTATTTTATTTGCTCTCTAATATTTTAGCCTTAATTTGCCGTCGTCTTTCTAGTCGGTCCTTGGGTCTCAGGTAGCCGGTCTGTGGGTCGACCCTCGCTCGCGAGAGCATAATCCTCGCTCGTGGTGGGACCTCGTTCGATCTGGGGTCTCCTCACTGCCTAGGCCCTCGCAGCGGGAGGGGAGCCGCACAAAACTGACCGTGTGCAGTACATTTAGATGTTTATTAACTTTAACAGTCTCCTTGGATATGTCTTTTTCATCGTGTCAATCGTCCGAAGACGTTTGCGATCGTCTTTTAATCGACTTTCTACGGTGAAAATTAAGGTTTCCCATCCTGCCTTAGGAAATATGGCGATGAAACGTGGCAACGCTGCTTGCATGTGGCAGGACTTTGCGGAATTTCAAACAGTAATTGAGACTTATTGCTATCGGCTAAGGCAGGGAAACGCAATAAAATGATGCAGAAGAGTCTTATGCATGTAATAAAATACAGTGTACAATATTTTACAATTTATATTGAGCATTAGAGCAGCAAATTAGCTTGAGTATCTTTTTCCACGTGTAAGAAAAGGTCTTTTACGCGGCAAGGGTGGTTTTCAGGTTCATTTATGAAAGTATTACATCTAATACTTCATTCTTGGACTGATTTGAGTGGTACTAATACAATCACACGCCTAGGATACTTCCTTATAGAACTGCCTTCAAACTCCCATCACCCATTTATGCTTCTTCCAACCACCTGCTCCATTCCCTCCCAATACCCTTCAGCAACTTCCTTTCCTCACTCACCATCTCGTATTTCTCTCTCTCTCTCTCTCTCTCTCTCTGTCCATTGCATTTTCTCCACTCATCCTTCTTCCCCAGGACCCAAGTCTCCGCACCACGCTGTGTGATTGTATTAGTTATAACTTATTTATTTATTCGCTGCATTTGAACGGGATGAAATTTGAGTTCAGAAGTTTATTTAGTAAATTTTTAGATGAAAGCTTAAACCAAGTTACTGAGAGTTCGTGAATATCGTCTCGAAGTTGAACTATGGACTCCTAACTCTCAGTAACTTGAGTAAGTTGAAGTATGGACTCGCTCAGCTACCACTAACCAACTATTGATTTAATCTATTTATTCGTTAGTGAACAATAAATCGACTGAACGCATACATTTTCTTCCTCGTGGCAAGATAATGATAAATAAAATGAAATAAAATCTGATGTAGTCAGCAATATTTATCGTGGTATTCGCATTATCGATGAAAACTATTGCAAACTTTATTCTATAACTTGGCCGAATAATTTTTTTCCTCATTCGACAATATTAGAGCTAATTGGTAAAAAAATGACTAAGCCAACATTTGATTTGTTCATCACACATAATTAATCAATGAAAAAAGGGGTTTTCCTCCGACCGGCAAAAAAGATATCTTTTCCTCATTGGGGGATATTAGAGACAATATGGTAGGGCCAAAACATACTAAGTATCGTATTCGACTAATCTAAGAAAAACGATATTTCACTCCGCGATGTAAATTGACCTGATTGACATTTATTCGTATTTTAGGAAATTATGAAGACAGCTAAAATCTAAAAATATAGACAAAAAAATTCGTTCGGTAACTATATTATGCATTTTCTTTCTTTCCCTTGAAATTTCTCAAGTTCAATTTACATATTTTTTGAAAGGGATAGATTTACGGATGAATTCTTTCCAGGAAGTTGATGGCCCTAGCCCGAATCCAAACCTCATTTTTCCTCTCACCTCCTCTCGGTTTTCATTTTGCACACAGCGAACTACTTGCAGTCCAGTGCGCTCTTCAGTTTCGGGGATGAGCCTCCAAATCCATTCTCATGGCGTTACTCAAACCGCAGACAGGTGAGCATGCTTTATATTTTTTTAAATTGAGATCTGAAGATAGCCAGTGTTATCAAAAGTAATCAATCACCAGAGCACTGGGTTGTTTCATGGTTTAAGCTGTCAAAAATGGGAATCGTGTTCCTCAATGTGGCAGCATTCATCAAAATCTCTTTCTCGTACATGGGGTGGAATACAAAAGTCATCATTCTCTAAGTTATGTTTCTGATAGGCAAGAGCGCTTTGAGGTCAACCCATGCTAAACCCCGAGGTTGAAAATCTAAGCACACAGAAAATGAAAAATTAGTTACTCATATATATATATATATATATATATATATATCGCCGCCACCTTCTTCAGCGAGAGGTAAAGGAAGAAACATTATCTGTATATATATATATATATATATATATTCATACTGCGTATGGAAAACTTTGAGTTTCATGGTTTTTAAAGGAAATAAATCTGCATTAAGAACATTGAACACCTCACCATACGCCGGGTGATTGCCGAGCGCTTTATGCGGTAACTAACAGCGATCAATATTTAAATAATAGTTTGGTATACTCTTATTTAGATACTGATTAAACAGAAAAATATGACTACTAGGTACAGTCGTACACCTAAATTGGTAACTAGCAACCCTGATACGATCGTATAATGAACCAAGAGAATGGCGAGAGTCACGAGGCAAATAAAAACAAGTTTGATGTAAGATCTGGTACTTTCCCAGTGAATAATATGCAGGAACCGTTCTCGGGTTTCCCACCAAAGGGCTCAATGTTCGCCGACGTTTCGATGTCCTACTCAGAGGCATTGTCATCATCAGGGCCGATGACGATGCCCGAGTCGGACATCTAAACGTCGGCGAACATGAAGCCATTAACCCGATAGGAAACCCGAGAGAAGTGCCAGCGAAAAATAAGTTTTTAAAGATTTTTCCATGTTTCGCTAAGTAAAACTATTTAAGCCTAAGTGAATAAATCACTGAAGGATCCAATTCAAAGAAAATTAAAATATTAATGATTTATAATTCTGTGGTAAGATAGCTAAATATAATATGTCATGTTTTGCAAATTTTGCAGGAGAGCAATTATAAAGTTTAGTAGGCTCTGAAAAATCAGAATCTCAAAGTTTAGGTCTTACCTTTTCGTAATAGATGTACAAAACTGTTGTTATCACATTTATTTAACTTTCCAAATCCAACGGTATGCATAACTCAGTTTTGCAACAAAAAAAAACGGACATATCATATTTTTAGCCATCTTACCACAGAATTATGGATTAATAATTACTTACAATTTTCTGTACCCAGCAAGCATTTACATCTGTATCCAGCCCCTAAGTTCTCGGTAAGAAGAAAGTTAATGGCGATCAAAATGTCAGCGGTCTCCAGAATTTAAGAGACAAAGAAAATAAATTAACAGAGCGGATGATTTACGGTAAAATATGGTGGTGAAAGTTTATGGCTATTTAACACTAGTTATCCTTAAATGGATAGATCTCTGAGAAAAGTAAGCCATGATATAAACTCACCCAAAGGGCAAGAGAAAATGATTGCCAGAAGAAAGGCAACTCTTCATTTTTTGCTGACATTGCAGCAGAGCTGCAGTTAGGTAAATTGCACCAATCATGGCATCGGAAGCGGAAGCAGACAATTAGAGAGTGATGATATGTTAAGTCTCCGCAGAGTTCTTAAATATGGCCCCTAAAGCGTAAACCCATAATTGCGGTAAACGTGAATTCTTGTAGATGACTCTCCGAAAATAACATAGCTACTCATCGTCTACAATTTCAGAAAAGAGAACCGTCACAAAAGTACAAACAACAAAGATGCTAAAAAAAGTATACATCCCCCTCTTCAATGTGAACCCCTTATAGAAAAGGCTGGTGAAGTCTAAGAATATGAAATCACGGTGTTGAGGGAAGCATAAACCTGGACACCGGTGAAAGAGGACGAGAGTAGATTAGAGGCGCTTGGGATGTGGTTGCAGAGGAGAACGAAGTTGAGCAGTTAGTAAGACGAACGAAGAAGTGCAGGACATGGAAGACGAGGAAAGGAATTTGCCGAAGAAAATCAGGAGGCTTGAGAAGGTAATAGGAGAGGAAAAGATGATGAAGGCAGTGATAGATGGAAGGGTTTGGTTAAGAGGGAAAGAGAGATAAAAAGAGAATAGGTTTTATGGAGGGGGTGAAGAAGGGTAAGGCGTCTGACAAACAAAAGTAAAAATTATATGATAGCAGTATAATACACGGGGAATAATGATCACTAGGAAATGCTTCTTGGCTGGAAGAACAAAGTTAATACGTATGCCGAGCTGAAGAAGGAAATTGCATGAAGTAGGCATATGTGACTGTACGAGAACAAGCAAAAAATACTCCTGTCCATCCAAACATTTCTTAATCAGCAGAGTACCTCTTCAAATTCCCTCTTTCTATTACCTCTCATACCATATTCCACCCGCATTCATGACAAGTAAATAGCAGTGAAATGACATTCAACCACAGGTATCGAATCGAATACGATTCCGCCTTCGGCACGATATGATACAATGTCTCGATATCATTGCTGATTTCCGCTCTGCATCGCGTATGATGGCCTTTGGGAGGCAAACGCAGCCGAACCAATGCCATCATGTCAACACACGCGGCTTGCACTCGAGTGCATAATCCCTAGGCGCCACTTCTTGTCCTCGCACACACGTAGGTACACCTCCCGCTTTCTCCTCGCGTAACCTCGCACTTCTTTCTCCCCCCCCCCCCACTCCCCTCCTCCTTCCCACTGTTCCCCCTCTTCCCCACCCCCACTCGCCCAACTCACAGCGGGAGGGAAGACATTGACCCCGTGGTGAGACTGACCCACCACTTTAGCCAGATCATCTGAGACCGACTGCGTATTCTTTCACTGTTACACCTACTTCGATCAGAGAGCCCTCCCCTCTCCCCCACATAGCACACTCCCCCTCCCTCTCCGGGTTCCATCTACAGCTACACCTATATAAAAACCTGCAGCCCAAGGGCCAGCCCAAGAGTGTATGGCATGTGGTGCATTTTCAACAGCTCTGCACAGGATTACTTACTACGTAAGTATTAGGATCGACAGCGGCTACTGGATGAGGCACACATATTACTATTAGGGTGATCTACCGGTTAAGGTAGGTTTAGATGAAAGAAAGTAAAAATCATCCGGTCTTTTAAGGCGCAGGTCCCTATCCCCTACATGATATCTTTCATCAGCACGGCATACACCCGACCTCTCTCCATCCCATCCATAAATACTATTCTCTTTCGCAGCACTTCCTCGTTCGTCTCCGTCCTCCGCACTTTCTCCATTGTCGCCCACATCTCTGGCGCCTGCAACCTCCTCCTCTATGCTCATCCACGTTTCTGCGCCATAGCACGCTACACTCTACACTAAACGTTTCGCTAACCTATTGCTTCTTACTTTTCTTCTTACCTTATAGCCTTCTTTAAAATCGGACACAAGATCCCCGTCGCTAACTCCCTCCCAGCGCTGACTGATTTTTTTCGGAAGCGCAATTCTCACTTTAATGCCCTTGCTATATTTGCGCTAGTCGACCGTGCTTGCTTGACCCATTATCCTCCAACGTACCACTCAACTAATTAAATTGTACCACCTGCTCCAGTTAATCACACGTATACGCGCAAAGATATTTTGGAGGCAAATAATTTCAAGACGTGCTGACTCTACTTGTTAGAATATTAAAATAGAGAGGCGTATGAAGAAATGAAACTAACAACGGCTGCCGTCACCCAGGCATATCTCGTTATAATGCTAAGAAATGAAATTCAACAGCCAAAAGAAAGTTTATTAGATCACGCAGGAACATAACAGTTCTTAAACTTAAAAATGGCAGATAAATGAAGATAACATTTAAATTTGCCCTCACGAAATTCGCAACCCTTGTCACAGCGGACGCCACGATGAACTAAGTAGTACGACTGGTACGGCCGGCTGGTAAACCTTTTTCTCTTACTAGCCCGTACCAGCCCTTTCGTGGTCGTGAATTTCGTCCAAAGGCTGAACTTGTGAAGTCACTTACTGAATTTGGGGAAAATTAAGCCCGGCTAGTACGCCTTAACGTGGATTGTAACACGGCCATATTAGGGAACATAACTTCACATAAGAAATCTGTCAAGGTAAAACGCATCGTGTGGCCAGGACTTCAGACAATAAAAAAGAGTACCCCCCTACTTTCATCCTGAATCGTTTCCTTCTCCCGAAGCTGGATCCTTTAGCCCTCCCCCCCTCACTCTTCCTCCTTCCCTCTCCTGCCTGTATCATTCTTACACCTCCCCTCCGTCGCCTCTCTCCTCTCCAACCCCTCCCCCGACACCTCCCCTCCAATGGCCCCACCCCCTCTTTTTATAACCATTCACGTCATCATCCCATGTGGTCAAACCACTACCCCGCCCATAAGACAAGCGCTCCCTCCCCCCCCCATCCCCTCTTCTTCCTCACCCTTCCCCCAACCTTCCTTTTATAATCACCCCACCACCTTTCTTCCTATTCACACTCTTCATGCACTCGAGGCAGGAGTATTTCGTCCCGAGCGCGTCCTTCACCTGAGAGAGAAACCCTCCACTCCGACGATAAACACATTTGACTATATAGAATGCTTCTATTTCATAAAATGATGGTCTTTTGTTCATCCAGATGCTAAAATTATTGAATGAAGAATTAGAAGCCTTGAAAATAAGTTTACCTAGAGGTTTATCTTGAGGTAAGACTGAATATGACGGTTTCAGGCAAGAAGTAGTGGAAAATATCCTTATCAAATAAATAGAATAATTTTGATACTTTGTACGTTCGAAGAGAATTCAAGTCTGAAAAATTACTAAACACTGATTATAGAGTTAAGATTTAAGTGAACAGTCTACCACTACATTTGCAACACACGACGACCATGCTTCCCCCCCTGGCATTTAAAGATCCAAAGATTGGTTTGCTGTATCTCTCCCATCTGTTTTCACTTTTTTTCATTCGCATTTTTAGACAATCATTTATTCCCTCTATAATTGCTTTCAAGGGGACACAACACGTCAGACTGCGTCCAACAGAGTTTTCTATAAACATCTCACCTGTCGAGATCTTACAAGTAGGACTTCTTTCTTGGTGTCTCCAGTGTTCACTAAATGACCTAAAAACACGTAAATATTTCCATATTTTTTCTTCTCCATAAAAAGAGACCCGGGGATTTCATTATTAATTGACAATAGAATAGAATTCATTTCCATTTCTGGGTTGGTCTATCACTACTCAAGTCATGGTTGTGTTTGTGTTCGTCCTTCATTCCCCCATACCCCGATGCAAATGCCGTAGGAGATGTTTTCCGCGGTTGTGGAAAGTAACCAAATGAATAAAATATATGAACAAAATAATTCGTTAACTCTCCAAAGATGAAAAATCACTTTAATCAGCTTTTAGGCGACAACTACAATAAGAAACAATTAGTTTAACTGAATATAAATTTGCAATCAAAATCACATGCTAACAGATCATGTATTTACTCCGTTACCATTTTATGGTATCATTATCAACATTAGATATGATTTATCGGTCAAGTTAGGTTTGGTGTGGAATGGGTTAACTACCTATAATAACTTTTAGCTGTCGCATGACTATCTCCTCATAAGATTTCATTCTTCAGCTTGGCGGCTTCATCTTGCGTCTCATCACACCGTCGACATTATCTTCCTACCTTTTCCTTTAACGAGTATATAGTTCTTAGAAACAAATTAAATTTAAGCATGAATACCAAAATAAGTACCTATCCTAGCGTTGTCTTTTGCAACACTAGGACTTATACTCCAAATCCACAGCTTCATAACTCATCAGACACTCACCCTAATCAGAGGACATCAAGGAGGTGGGGATACAGGGAAAACAAAAGTTGAAATCCAAAATACTACGCACATTGGCCCAAATCATCACTCGGCAGCAAGAGGCCACGAATTCTCTCGATACTTCCGCACGGACTGTCCTCCCTCTGCGTCATTCGAAGTGAAGTGCATCGTGGGAGCAAGTGCCGACTCTTTACTCCACTTGAGAGCCTATTATAAAGAGCATCGGGACACTGAACAGAGAACCTCAGTTCAAATCCCAATAAGCCCTTCGAGCATGTCAGGCTAAACCCTACCTGAGTAAGTTCGTAGGTACCAGGAATTTTTAGGAAACCACAGGTGATACAGTGAGATTCATTGCTCCCTTAACCATAAAGTAAGAATGTCACCCTTGACACCTCCAAGCATTATATCAAACTATGTATAACTATATTTAACCATAATTATAATTGCCTGTTCTAACTGAGGTACATAAGTAAAGGCGTTGTTCTCCAGGTCGATAAAAACCAGGCTGACCATATAGTAAGTGAGAAGTAAGTGGAGCCAGTAAAACTATATTAGTGTGTGTGTCGGAGGAAAACGACTATTAATAGACATGAGAAGGAGAATTACGCTGGTGAAAGACGAGTTCAGATTAAATTAATTGGAGCCTAATAATAATGAAACTTGCCGGCCTAGGTGGCGACGGATTAAATTCTAGCCAGCCAACCCCAGGTTCGCGGGTTCGAGTCCCACCTGGACGGAGTTTTCACCAACAAGGACATTTTGTGTTCGTCCGTGGTAGTACCTGATGTAAAAAGGACCTTAAGGCTGCTTTTAAGAAAATGTATAGTAGGTACATTAATAAAAATACATAACTCAGGGGAAACTTCAATGATTAAAGCACTCGCCGCGAATTCGGTGGATCGGGATTCAACTCTCATCACAGGCGAATGATTTTTTTATTTTGAATTTCGTTCATTCCAAACTATTACCCCCGTGGATCTAGTACTTCGTCAGACCATCACAGGTCTGACAGCTTTTCGGATGGCAGCTGCTTGATGCTTGGTTTAGTTTAATACTTTCTACATCCTCTTCATTACTCACGATGCGTGAAATATGCGAATCAAACGTGAATGGTCACCCAAAAACAAAAGAAAGTTCACCTAATCGAATGGTTTGCCTAATTTTTTCTACCAATTAGGCGCAGAAAAGGAAACGGAGAAGATAGCACATGCGTCAAAAAAACGAAACAAGTAAAAACAGAAAATACGAAGGAATTTAGAACGAGCCAAACAGGTCATAATATAATTTCCTCACTGGATGAACTATGTTGTATCCAGCTACCCTTTCTATAACTTCAAGACTTTCAAATTGAAAATTCCTCGTTCGACATCACGCCTTGAGGGACAATCGATTCGAGACATCACAACAGGAGACGACCGAGTGAGGGATACTGACCGCAATCGCCGGAGGACCAAAGTCAACAACTAACCGACGATGGGCCAAGTGGCCCACAACGAAAAACACTAGATCGATGAAAATCAGACAGAGGACAAAAAAGTGAGAGCAAAAATAAAAATCATTCAAGATTTTCCAACGCAGAGCTCCGGTCAGAGGGAAATGAAGAAGGCGATGTGGGAAGAGTTCTCATGAAGTTGACGCAAGGCATGAATAGATAAAGCTTAGTACATCAGTAGTGGGTGCATGCAAGCAAATAAATGGACAATACGAAATTAAATCAACGAATAATCAGCGTATCCATCAGCCCACGATTCAGCAGTTTGACGGAAATAACTGGGTTTCCAAAAACATTTCGGCGAGATGGTAATGTAAACAGATTCAGAAAATTAAAGATTGGAATGCAAACTCACTCGCACTTTTCAAATGCACAGATACGAGGGGTTGAAGGTGGTTTTCTCGTCCTGCTGATCGGTCCTCTCTCTCTCTCTCTCTCGGAATACTGAACTAATCAAGTTCCTTCCCCAAGGTTGCTCTTACGGGACACCGTCGGCTTCACTCCGCAAGACGCAGGAGGCAATGCGAATGAGATACAACCAACCACCAGACAAGTGCATTGAGTTTCAGCCTTACGACCACGCGCCAATTGGAATCCTCGCAAGAACGAGAGCTTGGAACGGATACTCAGAGGCAAAGATCGGTTTTGCATTGCTGGTTACTTGGTACCTCGCCACTTGAGAGCAAAAGTAGTATTTCGATTTTTTTGTGAGTAGATTTTCGTTATCCCTGTAGTTTATTGTAAAACTTTTCCTGATACGTCGCTACAAAACCAGTAGTCATCATCAGCAGCCAACAATCCAAAGATCGGTTTGCTTCAGATCTCCACACCTCTCACCTCACCGCCAACCGCTTCATTCCTACATAATTCCTCCCTTGGATATCCTTAATAATTTCCCTAATCTTCCTCTGTTATTCTTCCCATTCACTACCCCTGCCATTATCGTTTTCAATAGGCCATTGTGTCGCAAAATGTGTCCATTAAGTTTGTATTGTATTCTTCGAAATGTTTTCTTCGTGCTTCTTTCCTCTAGAACTCTTCGTAGGACTTCTGAAAACTTCAAATTTGACATAACAGCGATCGCTCACAACTACCTCTTGGCAAAAAAACCTGCTATGCATAACGTTTAATAAAAGAGTTAGGTTGGCTGTTTGTTTAGGAGATGTGACCGACAACAGAGGTCGGGTACCACTGAGGATTGGGTCAGCAAGGAAGAGTTTTCCCGGGGAATGAAGGAAGGGTGGAGACAAACCCGGCGTTGATTTTGACCTAATCTAAATGGAAGATAGCAAAGGTTTCTAAACTTAAACGCTCCATTCGACGGACCGAGACGTAATGGATTGCAGATTGGTGGTGGCGGGGTAAAGTCCTCGCCTGCCAAACCGAAGTTTGCGGGTTCGAATCCCGCCTGGGTAGATAATTGACACCTCCCAGGGCGTGGTTGTGTGTGTTCATCCATTTAATAAATATCTAGGAATTGGCTTCGACTGTTAATTATAATATACATTGATTATTATTATTATTATTACAAGTAGGGATAAGGATTCCACCGAAATACGTTTAGCCAGGATCCGAACACGAGCCCTCAGGATGAGAACCCAGTATTCTCGACGCCACACAAACCCCATCACCAGCTTTACAATCGAGAAGAGGGAGACGTTAGAAATTGCGTTATTTAAAACACCATTGAACGTTATGCTGTTCCGTTATCATTCAACAAGAGCCTTAATTCCGTTTTATAAATTCCGGCGAATGATCTTACGAATGGTCATTCGAATGATCATGCGCATGACGTTAATGCATCGTCTAATACGGAAAATTCGGCGAATTCTTGGTCATGCGCATGATCATGCGATCAAAATTAGAACATGTTCTATTTTTGATTGCATGAATAATGAATGAAAGGAAAGCCACAATAATGTATTTGGAAATAAATATCTCTGTACGCAGGATGCAATGCACACGCTTTGGCAGACGTGGAACGGTTATTTGGTTAAAACTATCTTGGAGGTTTTGCAATATGAAAACATCGAAATCTCAGAGGATTCACCTAAATAGATCTTATCAGACCTTTAATTGTTTATTTAAGGACTGCAGTACAACGAGTACAAAAAATCTGGCCCTATTTTGACTTCAGGATGGACGGTAGAAAAATGTTCGTAAATATATCAACGATATCTACACTACAGCTTTCATCAAAGTTTTAGGCTAAAGACTATGGAAGATACTGCCCAATGCAGAAAAGCAGAATAGATCTTAGTGCAATGATCTCTCATTGGACCTGTTTATTGAAATAATCATCCTTGTATTCACAGTATATCATTCATTCCTCACCACCGACTGAATATATCAGATATATATTTGTAAAAATGCTCATCATAAATCAAGGTATTGATAGGCGAGTGTGTAGCCAAGCAGGTGTCCAACTGCCGTTGGGAGGAGCGAGTGTCGACAGCCGCTTCAAATACCCCGAATAGGGAATATTTTTTTATCGTTATCTGACGTTCTTTTCCAAACATTTTTTAACATATCGTCATAAATTTCTAATCCAAAGAACTGCATTTTTTTCAAAACATTTTGTCCAGATCGTAATCAGACCTGCTGCAAGCACCACATGTCATTTTATACCGCAATAACTTAATTTGATGTCACCGTGATATTAATACCGGGGGACCATCTTCGTTGTTTTGATAGTGAGTTCACTTCAATTCGCAGAATTAAACCCTTATTATAAAATATTGATTGTGAAAAAATTGTGGCTGCCGCAAAGCCGTTTTACACGGTACGTTTGTTTGTACAAACTGGTACAAACTCTTCTGTGAACTCTTGCATAAGGCAAAATGTATCGTGTAAAACGGCAAATTGTATGAACGCTTGTGCGAATGTCTCAATGCCTTAACGGAAAATAAAACCTGTTCTAATTTCGTTGAGACAAACGTACAATCTCACGTGCATACGTTTGTACAAAATCCTTCGTCGTGTAAAACGGCCTTAATAAACACTGCAGCAGCGGTCGCTAAAATTGTCTCATCACGGTCCATCTTCAAAAATATAACGTCACTCAGTAAATTTTGCAGTTTCTCAGTGTTTAAGTGAATAATTTAAACGAATATATAAACCTAAAAATAATGTAAGCGAATATCCAAGTATCTATAATATTCATGATCCAAACAAACTAAACAAAACTCAGTCTGCTCCGTGTGTCGAAACAGCTATGTTGGTCGGAAATCTCCCGTAATCGATATATGCAATCGATAGATCTTCTACTGCGCATTCAGTCTACGCATAAAATTCACTGAATTAATTCGCCGTGTAAAACGGGAACTTTTCAGGTCATCATTGAAATTAATTTGCGAATTAATTCTCGAATGATCATGCGCAAGATCATTCGCCGTGTAAAACGGCCTTTAGAACCGGCAGCTCAGGACTGAGGTTTACGCGGAAATTGCAATGAACGCCAAGCTTCTATAAATACAAATGGCAGTCGTTTTCCAAATCCAAATCGGCATAGGAAATTGATTTGCTGCTATTTCATTTCTCTGCCAGATTTTTAACTGCAATAAAAAGTACGTGTCTGCTGAGTCAATCATATCAAGTAAGTGTAGGGTTGGAGGAAAAGAATTAGATTATGTATCAGCAGGAATTAAAGACGTACGTGTTCCTTCGTTCGGGTTAACAGACGTTTCTTCCTTCAGCAGGAGGAAGATTGATCGATACACTCAACTCCAGTACATACTTTTACACATTTTCATTAAAAAACATAAAAAACAGACTAAGAAACAATTTTATGACGAAATAAGAAATAGGACAGGGAGAAAAAAATCAGTCAAAACAAAGTTGAAAAGTCAGATTATATTTTATAAGTGACACAAATTAATCCTAAAGTGAACGCAAAGACAGTTCGCAGTACCTTTTCTCTTTCTGATTGCTTTTTAATTCCACACTGCGTGACGAAAGTATCCATGAAAAACTGCATTTGAAATATTTTTCTTTCAGGTAGTGACTTGAAAACAGCTTGAAAATAAAAAATAAGCGAAGAAACTAAAGAATAAACATGATGGAGAGTCCATCCCCAAATTATTTACACATGTAAAGTGGAATGGCATTCTCAAGCAGACTAAGACGCCTCTCATGAAGTTATCATTTCAGATTTTTTTCCTATTAAAAAGACCACCGACTTGAAGACAGGGAAAAGAGACAAGCAAGAGTAAAATAAAATAGCAAACGGAGGGAAAATACTGAGCATACCGCAGCACTAGGAAGTCGTAGCAAATAAAAAATATTCTCTAGGACGCGATCTTTGTCCTTCGGCCTTGTCTGGGGGAGGGGGGGGGGGTAGGGGTTGGTGGGAGAATTACACGTCACCAGATGCGAGAGCTTCTCCTTCCAGAAACGAAGGCCGACGGAGAGAACTTGAGCCTCCAGCAGTATGAAATGGAATAGGAAACCACGCTTCTAAAATTGCCAAGTGGAAAATGAGGAGGAAAAAACATACGCGGCATCACAAACGAAGAGGACACGAAAACTAATTCTATTTTCAGGGTGCAACTCGATGAGTGATTGGTCGAACGGCAAGAGAGGAAAAAACTAACTGGCCACCACGATGTCTCTGTCCATCTGTGTAATTGTAGAATGCATGTATATTGGCGGTCCCTCTCCATTGTGATGACATCTGTAGTGTAGTAGTGCATGTTTGTGAGGCTTCGCCTCGTGACAAGCATTAGCGATTTATGCTAATGCATAATTAGTCGTAGTTACACTAACTCTAGGGTATAGTGTAATGCATGCTGTTAGTTACTCACCCCCTGCCACACACCCCTGAGGTGGCTTTCAGGGTATTTTGTAGATGTAGATGTCAAGCAGAGATTTTCCGCTGGCTTACACAATAAAAAACAAAAAGCAGGAACTTGCGCTTTCAGGATGGACTACTATTCGGTCAATTTCTGGAATCCAGGATAAGCTACCGGTTACAAACCAAAGAGCAATAGAAAAAACTAATACACTTTTTACAATAAAGATATCGAGCGACTATGACGGATGACCACGAAATGGGCAGGAAAAATCTAACACCGCCATTCCTGTTAATTTGCTCCCACAGACCAGGGGCGGTATATTTTTGTAAAATGCAATGCAATGTCCCATTCCGTGTCAAATGTTGAATCCGAGAGAGAGAACCAACCTTTTGGATAGAGCCATGCTCATTTAAAATGTTCAAGCTCAATATGAATTCGTTATATTACAGCTAAATGCTTGAACAATACGCCAGCGTCTTTAAATTTACACATTTCTACGCAATTTAGAATATTTTTAATCTAAATCATGAAATGGAGTTTGTAGGTACACCAATTATTGTCTTTAGAGTGGGACAACAAACGTAGCTACGGCAACCCTTGAAAAGACGTTTCACTTCCGGTACAGACAGTAATACTTTACTCCAACCCATCATACAAAAACGTTATCTTGTACGATGCACCCTAAGATTCAGCTTGTGGTCAGTTTAGAGATAGTGATTTTCTATTATAATTATCAATCCGAATAAAAAAGATGCAGAACAGAAAAACAAACCCTCAGTTGATAATTTCAACAGTACCTATATTTTCCCAGTCTTTTTCGGGATTTCTCACTCGCAAAAGGCTAAGAGGTGTCAAAATATTGGATTATGAACTTCACATTCCCCACGAGTCAATCAATATACCTTACAGTTTAACCTAACTTATAATGCTTCATTCACTACATTATACCTACCTCACAGTTTAACTGGTCAGCTGCATTTTCGCGTGGTATGTACCTCAACATCTTTCACATCAGCGCATAGCAGCGAGGACATAAAAGGAGAATTCCGTAGCGAAAGAGGAGTTCAGCTGTAAAAGAGATTTATGATGGGGACATTGTGTATGAATGTAAAGAAAAGGCTGGTGTAGCATTTAATATGCAATGTTGCGTTGTATGGTACAGAAACGTGAACTGCGAGAAAATAGAACGAGAAAAGGTTACTGGCGTTTGAGATGTGGGAGTGGAGGACGATGGAGAAGGTGTGGTGCACCTAAGGAAAAACCAAGGAGGAAAGGCTTGGTATGGTGGGAGAGGAGAGAAGACTTCTAGAGAAGATTAGGAGGAGGCACAGTAGGTTTTTGGAAGAGGTAATCAGGGGCGAACGGATGCTGGAGTTCGTGAAAGAGGGGAGTATGTTATGGGTACGTGAGAATGGGGAAGAAAGGCTTTATGGATGGAATGGGCGCACGCCGAGCTGAAGAAAGCACCAAATTAGTTACCGCCCTCGAGTCACGAACCTGCGACCTCTGGATCAGCAGTCGGACTCGCTAGGCCACCGCTACACACTTTTAAAACTTAAGGGCAAACATTTTCGCGGGATGACAGCTCCATCCCTAGCGTGAGCTCCTACGCCATATGTCTCCCACTCAACATTTTCACTTCAAGTGCCATCGATCACAAGAAAAAAAAATCTCGGATCCCAACCCCGCAGGCGCTGCCGTTTCGGCTCACGTCCGAGGTGACAACTTTCCCTTCCTCCCGACCACTCCCGGGAAGAAGGACTACGCAGCGGCAGCTCTCTTTCGGAGGGAGATGGAGGGGAGTTAAAACCACGACCTGCGACAACACGTCCCATTCATCTAACTCGCTCAATCGACTCTCGGGGGATAATTCTTCCACCAGCAGCGCCAGAATTCTAATCGGTGCATTCCCAAGGACAAAAATCGATTCGGAAAAAGGGCCGACGGTGGCGCTGCCAATTCAGTCGGAAATTTACACTTGTTCCTCATCCATCGGCACGCTGTAAAAGGGAATCGAAATTATAATCTTTGCAAGAAATAGAAAAAAGAATCCGCAGAATTTTTTTCCAATTTGTAAGTAGGTACAAGGTCCAATTGGATGTTTCGTGCATTTATTCAATTCAATTCTCACACGTAGGCATTGCTCAAAGTTTTTTTTTTAGCTTTGGTTTTGTTTGACCCACACTCCCCTGACCTTAAGTATTTCACAAAACCAATGCGCAACGAAAATCATAGCCCACTGCTTGAGCCAATTAAAATCATTTATTGGCGGTCGAAAAACCACATATTTCACTAAAAAGGACTATTCGAGTCCATTGTTAATAAAGTACTATTTCTGAAAATTATTACAATAACTATAATTTTCTTAAACAATTTTCTAGCCATAACTAAGTCCAAGGCATTTAAACGCCCATTTATCAAATGTTTTCCAACTTAGAAACCGGTAAAAATAGACGTTTTTTTCTAATACTAAGGAAAGCATTGAAATCAGGGCGTCGCTCAAACTATTTATCTCAGATTTGTACAAAGGTCTTACATGATTTGGCACGGATACATTTTTGACGAACATATTCAAAGTCAGGACTCACACAGAAAAGCGTAATCGTATCGATATTTTTCAGACTGCGCTACAATCGAAAAAAATATGAAATTTCTTGTACAAGTACCGAACTCTCTTGGTCTCTAACAACAGTATACTTACAAAGAGCTCATCAGCTCTACTTTCTAAATTTTTATACCTCTATGCACGAACTTACACGCTTCATCCATTTACACACGTCAGCTACAATATAATTCATAAAAAAACATTCAGTGCATTTAAGCAGGCCCATGTTTGGCGACAATTCACCCTCTCCTACACCCTATTAAGGGTATAATACACCTAACATGTATACTGTAGCTAAAATAACCTGAAATCGCTTATACAGATACGAGACTAACGCGTAAACTCAATGTTCTGATAGAGTACATCAATTGCAACACGGCAACATGCAATGTGTGCATTATATAATAGGTCGGACTATATGCAGGGCGCTTAGGCTTGACATCTCGTCCCCTCGCTCGCCATTACCGTGAGCTTTCATGACATTCAAGACGAGATATTCCATTATAAAAAGCGCGGAAGACCTTCCTAGAAAACCTACCGATCACGCTTGCGAAGAAGGTGGGACAGCGTATTCTCGGAAGAAATTTATACTCGGAGGTCAGAAAAAGAAGTCAGACATGTTTACGCATATTAGCGATTCAGTCGTCCTTCAAGGAACGGTAAAGAGGTTGGTCATCTTTAAAGAAAAGAAAGGGCGAAAGAAGCTGCACGCCGCCTCTCAGGAACAACTGGGATTCCCCCGAGACCCACATCCCGCCTCCCTGCCCGTTGCGACAGCCAGCGGAAAGAGATTGATCAAAGCAAGGAGGGGGAGAATCTTTGGTTTCAAGTGAATAAGTACGCGAGAAGGGTGTCATTTTTCCGGCCGATGCACACTCCAGCGAACGAGAGGTTCATCAAAGTATTAAATCCCTCATTTCTCCAATTAACGAAACGGCTTGCACCAAATGACAGGTTCTCCCTCTCGTTGTAAGTCGTCCTGGGAACCATTTGTTACTTCCTAGTAAAAGAAAAAACTTTAGCTCCCTCATGAAGATCCACACGGAGACCCAACCGTATGAACATTTTATTTCAAGGATAAAGGATACACTTTCACGCCTTTATCCCTAATTTACGATTTAAGTCAGCGTTTTTCATGCCATGAACTGACATATTATAGCGTTTCAGAAGAATTTTATTAAAACCCACAGCATGACCGAGGCTAATGGGTACACCTATTAAAAAATAAAGCTGATCGATCGATAGGCAACCTAAATAGTCGCACCTCGGTAAAAAGCTGTTTCTCCATTATGTTAAACACAGTTAAAACCATGTCTCACCTACTTGTTTTACTAAACGGAATTCAAATATCCGTGGGCATGCTTGATCCATTACTCCACGTCATCTATAATACAGTTTCTCATACCAACGCTGAGGCTTCTCACCACGTCACAGATCCCCTAGATGGCTGACAGGATTATGTAGAAGTATATTTTTAAAAGTTTTCTTTAGAGCAGAAGGATAGTTATGCATACATAGAGACCTATCACGCCACTCCCTTTCGAGGTAGGTAGAGTCAAAGAGCTTAATTCTCGGTGTTAGGCCTGAGATTTGTTTTAACAGTTCCTCCCGTACTTCTCCATCACTGCACACTTATGTTCCTGTTACGCATTGTTTCATAAGTGCCCTCCCGTTCTTCAGACCCCTAAAATGCCTGCGAGTATTTTCCTCCACATTTACTCATGGCTTTCTCGGTCTACCCCTCGGTCCTCCCATACCATTCACTTCCCCATCATAATTTGATTCGTTATTCGAATCTCATCATCTACATTTACGAAATACGGTGCAATCCACCACCTGGGTGTGTGGCACGGGGTGATTCCACACCAGGCATGCAGTGCTCGTTCCAGCACAAGTCAGAACCTCGCACATTCCCCTGGTTGCTATGCGGTGACCATTTATGCAGTTAGGAGAGCATTGCAAGGCCAAACCAGAAACTAAGAGAGCGAGTGCTACGTTGACAAACATGCTAACATGGTACACGGGTGAACATAACACTACTGATTTGTATTATTAATATTTTCAATTAATGGGTACTCGAAGATATTAGTCCGTGCAGAAAATAAAATCATACGTAACATTTCAAAGCGAGATGAGACGATGGTAATCGAGTCCACCAAGCAACATTCAGTCTCGTCTTCACACCTCGACAGTCATGCTGACAAGAAAAATTATTGAAAAAATACAAACAAATTAATTTCTTAGCGTTACATACAGACATTAAAAACAAATATAATATCTAAAAAAGGCTAAATAAATAAATAGAGCTACCTATCCTTACCACTAACATACATTCTCTCAACATGGCCTAACCAACAAGCCATTTTCATTTGCATTCACTGAAAGAGCGGAGCATCTATTCAACATTTATTCAAGAGACAGTTTCTACTTTTACCGCAACCGTTTCCCAGGTGACACCTACCCACTACATTTAACCAGCACTAACGCTTATCCTGGCATACCTAAACTTGACCAACGTACATACAATAAAGTGGGGAGGGGTACATTTTTGTACACCGCGATTAGGAGAACTATGAACCCCTTTATTACAAAAAAAGTTCGTCTTCAAATATCCCTCACAAACTTAACCACACGACAATTCGGTTAAGGGCAGTGCGATAAACGTATGCAGATTTATGATTAATGCCTTCCAGAATGGTCATCTCTAGGCACGTTTCTAGCTACCTCGTGTCATAATGGCCCCCTCGCTACGGCCCAAAGACATCACTTGAATCTCACGGCACAAAAGACATCACCGAAATGCAAATACATTCCAATTCACGTGAGCGAGTAATAGAAAATAGACAGCACTTTCCCACAAATGTACGCGAGTGAATTGGAAGCATTTTCATTTCAGTAATTCTCAGTCCTTCAGGTTGTTCGTTAGAGGAGGGCTGAAGCCCTAAATTTTTATAAAGTTGGTTGTCCGTTTAACTGAATGCCTACCTTATGTTTGGGACTTAAAGGGGCGCTGGGGAATCAGACTACGAACTCACTTGCCTACACCCAGAATATTTACGTCACCGCAAGTCATTAGGAAAGTTTCGATGGGAGACGACAGCTCCCCGCGGTTTGAAAAATAAATTACGAAACACCCCGAGAGAGACACAGGAATGAATGGAAGTTAAGAATTAACAATGACTGTTGAGCGAGGACAAAAGCCATGCCTAATATTCGGAGACACGGCTTGGGTTTTCCTCGCATCATCACCCGCAGCAAACACTTATTTTCCTCCGACGAGGAAGGTAAAGGTGGGTTTTTCCAACTCCCCTGCATCTCCTCTCCCACCTCCCGCACAGATTTTCCTCCTTACCCCCGCCTATCGCTTTAAAAGCCGCTTCACATTGGACACACTGAAGATGACTCTCTTTCATCTCTGTTTTTCATTTCACATACGATACGTCGTTAAGTTGACCAATCACGAAGCCAATCCGCAGTTACGCAGGCGGGTAAATGCGAACCACCAGTGATGATAAGGTGAAATGCAGAAGTAAACATAAGCTAGACTAAGATTGTTTTCCTGGTGAGATGCATGAAGGAATTATTCTCGGATTTTCCACCGGATAAAAAGAACCTCGTTGGTCGACGATTCGATGTCCAGTCCGGCCATCGCCTTCATGACAGCAGAGTGAAGCCCAGAAGAAGATAAGATACACGAGTCGGAAATCGTTAAATCATTTAACCCGGTGGGATACACGAAAAGAATTACGCAACGTAATTTAGATAAACGCAAGCTATTTAAGATTATTGGAGCATTTTTGTTTATGTACAGATTTGCGAGAAATTTTGCATGCGTGTTCTCATTAGCGATACTGATAGATAAAAGTGAAAAAAAATTGCACCATGCCGATTTGGTTTTCTAGCAAGTTTCTAGTCTACTTTAACAATTAGCCTTATGGCACACGACATATATTTCGTCAAAATTCGATTACATACGTGCCAACAGATTCTCTTCTAAACGCAAAATATTACATTTCTTACGGCAATAATATTGCCAACAAATATAAAGGAGTGACGCCGAGTCCAATATTCTAAAATAAAATATTTTAATATAATTTCGTCTAAATTTCGAATACCGTAGCGATAAAAACTCTAGTCTTAATATGCTTTAATTAAGGAAAACACTTTTCAAATATTATCCTTGTATAATTCCCATTACTGCCAGTACGGTGAGTCACAACGCATAAACAGATGCACTTAATTGAACTGTTCCCAAAGAATTATTTTTCGAACTGCTTTAAAAACTATTATAACGTGCACTCAATGACCTACGACGACCGCTTCAGCCACCTTAAGATGCATTTGATTGGGTCTCTTTACAAGGCGACCAACAGTGACGTCCTTCATGTCATTTATGATATGTAAGTTAGGAAAGGGTTTTTCGGGGAGTCGAAGAAGGGTGGAGAGAAATCTGGCATCGGCATCACAATGCAACGTCCCCTCTGACTGACACGGAGTACCATTGCCGAAGTGCTCTCCACATTCAACACCCAAGTAGGGATTTGGATTTCACTTGAAAATCTCCGCCGACGCCGGGATTCGTTTCAGAAGGAATGGACTCTCTTTAGATGGGTCGTAGAGTCGTAGAGAGATGAGTAGATAGACGACCTGACTTGTACAACAAAATGAATCGCAGTTCTAAAATTTCCATCCAAGAAGAGAGCAATGGACAAGTGAATTTAAATGAAAGACTAATTCTAATCTTCAATAAAAACAACGGAATTTTGACTCCTATGAATATGCATTTCGGTCATCCAGGTGACCATCGAGGGGAAGAGTTTAATCTCCCGGTCTCGATGGTCTCCTGGACGACCGAAATGCATATATGCATAGGAGTCAAAATTCCTTTGCTTTCATTGAAAATTAGGATTAATTTTTAATATAAAACTTCCTCGATGAAGAGCGATTCATGGGAGTGAAATTGGAACCATTCTTGGACATTGGACATTTAGAACAGCGGTTACCGGCCTGTGGTACGCATATCTAAAGGGGTAGGTACTTGGCGGTTTTAGCGGTACGCGAAAATGTTGGGAACCGCTGCTATACAGGAAATAATCCATTGGATCAACTTGAAAAAAAAATGCACGTTCATTGGTGGAGTTTAAGACTCACGTGATTGCAGCCTAAGCTTAAGATACGCTATGTTCTTTAGTTATCCATGTGAATTAGCCACTCTGCTTGGAGCACTTTCCGAACCAGTTGCCTTGCCCTACCTTTCCTCCAGCATTCAGCGTTTCCTCTCTCAAGGGCTGATGCTAGAGCAAAACTTGGGAGTTCAACACATCCAATTTTCTGAGCACGTGCGTGGCTACAAACGCTCTCCGCTTTGCACTCGTTACCACTGGCAGTACACCGATTAAGGTCTGTTTAAAAGGACGTATAAGTACATATTTCTAACCTGATCTTCTGAAATCTCAGGCGCCTCCTTGTTCACACGATTTCCTTTTTCAGCTCGGCATACTTCCAACCTTCCTACGTCAAAATCAACGCGCCAATCTTTTTTAATTACTTCCTCTTACATTCCTTAGGTGGTAACTTTCAGGGTTCCTTGAGAGCGGACAACTGTAATTCAACTGCAACCGCTTCATCACTTCATAATTCTTCATTTTAACGCCCCTCATAATTTTCTCTTAGTAATCCTTCCACAATTGTTCCTTCCATTTATTTCTCCTTCCAGTACTGTTTTCAGTAGACTTTTCTGTCACAGAATATGTCTATTAAGTTTGCATCTTCTACTATGCAATAATATTCATTAAACTTCTTTCCACACATACTCTTCAAAGGATATCTTCATTGCTGATTCTCTCCACCTACTTCATCTTCATCATTCTTTTTCAAAGCCATATTTCCAGTTTCCTACCTCCTTTGCTCTTCCGTTGTTATTTTCATTGCCATATAGGAGCATGCTGCAAGTATGCGCGGACAGCTAAACAGATTATTTATAATGATAGATTTTGGCATTTGAATCATTTTAAAAAATAATCAATATACAAACCAAAAACTAGCTCATTACTTACAAGCCAGCAATCCCCCTTCTACCACTGCCTTCACCACTCCATCGTTTTATATTACCTGTTCCATCATCACTTTGCTTCCTTTAGATTTATAAATGAAGCAAAGTGATGATGAAGTGATGATGGAATGGTTTCTTTTCTTCGCCTATCCAGCCATAACTTATTGTACTCGCTTGTTTCCCTTAATTACTTCACGTAGAAAAAATATATGTTCCTTCGGCGGAAATCGGCCGAATTTTGTATCGGATTCGTTAGACTTCATTCCAATTAATGACCTGTTTTTAATTGGACAGCCCTTCAAAGGAAGTTCCCGGAAGATTTTCGCACTTTTTTCCCTGGATAAGTTTCTAATTCCGGATTCCCCGTGTAACGTCCTAAAATCATACTGATAAAACAAGTCGCACAGCTATAATGTACAGAAAAGACTACGATAAAAAAATAAATGATTCTTTTGGATTGAATGCTTTTGAATGCTTCTTTTGGATAGCCAAACTTACAAGCCGACCACAATTAACAAATATCCCACGAACTCCCTTCAGTCAGCCACCAACAATCTTGTCAGACGTCTTTATAAAGAAAAGAAAATAGATCACACCACGAAAATTAAACTTCAAAATTTTAACAGCACCCTACCTAAACCATATGGTTTAGTGAAAGATCACAAGCCTGGTAACCCATTAAGACCTGTATATATGCTTTGTGAATAGTCCCAACTTATCATTGTGCCAAACATCTCAGAAAAATTTTAAACAACATAATTTCCAACAAATAGAATGTACGGGACTCGTACGACTTTTATGATAAAATTTAACAACAAATTTTGCCATTTAACTATAAGCTAATTTCTTTAGATGTTAAATGCATTTTCACAAATATTCCTATTGACGCTGTTAGCCAGATAATTACAGAGAAATGGACATCATTATAAATTACACTAATCTGAATAGAGAAGATTTCTTCCAATTATTTCGCCTTTGTGTACATCAAGGTTACCTGCATTACTCATATGAATTAATCTTATAATCAACGGTGTTCCAATGCCTTCTCCGCTTGCCCCAGTTTTAGCAGACATCATAATGGAAAAGCTTCTTGATGAAGTCCTGACAACCATTCCCATTAACATTCCATTTATCTATAAATATGTACATGATTTATATCTATGTGTTCCATTAGATTGTCCTGAATCCACTATACTTAATAATTTTAATAAATTTCCCCCTTTATTGCAATTTACAATAGAATCAGAAATAGAAGACAAACTCCCCTTTCTTGATATGGTGCCTATTAGAAATCTAGATGGCACTATTTCTATAGACTGGTGGAAAAAAACTCATTCAGCAGAGAGGTACCTAAACTTCAAATCTCACCATCCATTAAAACAAAAAATTAATATCGCCCTAGGACTTAAACACAGAGCCATCAATCTATGTGACTCAGTTTTTATACCAAAGAACATAGAAATTGTGACAAACTTACTCATAAAGAACAATTTTTCAATAAGATTGATTAATACAATTTTATACTCAGGAAGATCTAGCTCAGTATCACAAAAATTCAAATGCCACAATCCGTCCCTAGCTCCTCTTACATCCGCATTCAATCACTCCTCTTCACTATCTGACGACAATTTAAATTCAAATTATTTAGAAGTATAACTTACATTAAAGGGTTGTCTGGACAGATAGAAAAAAGATTCAAAGACACAATTTAAAATAGCCTTTAAAAATTATACGACACAAAAATTATTTTATTCTCGACTCAAAGCTAGTCCATCTCCTGAACTCAGGAGCAATATTGTTTATCAGCCAATCCGTATGTAACGGATGTTACATTAATACTTTCATAAATGCATATTTACTTTCAAATATTTTTGTGCATCCATTTTAAGACCAGAATTCGACAAAAAGGGATTTTCTATGTAAGCGTGGAAATTTTAGTTGCCATACTTGGGTTTATAAAAGTACTGTAAATAATGATTACGTGTAACGGACGTTACACAATTCTGAACATACTCTTGTGGGTACAGAACAATCAAGAAAATCTCTGTTCCTAAAAGATTCCTATCAAAAAGTAAAAACTATTTCTATATGTAATTAATATTTTAAGTCAATGTTTATAATTTATATTATAAAACGATATTCTGAAAAAAAAAAATTTATTTTTGTAACGGATGCTACTCTGAATTTTTAACAGGTGTTACAAAATTTTCATCCTTCATGTAAAACACTATAACTTGTTTATTATATCATTAAATTACCTCTGTTATTTTTTATTTATGTAATATAAAGTATTACATCTTGTTTCACTACAATTACAGTCGCAGAATTTTATCACAGGCCTCAAAAAATGATTTAGTGTATATGATGACTGATCTTAATTTGATTTTCATCCTGATCCGTTGTTTGAGTTGAACTCCTATTGCATCAACAGCACCATTTCCATGTTTTGTTGCAAAGGAGATCCACTCAAACTTTAAAAAATCCAAATTATTAGCAAGAAAACAAGCATTTGAAACTGGGTATTTACTTTTAAACTGAGGTGAACAATTATCTGAAAACATTGACTGATTTGTAAGTCCTGGAAATTCAAACGGCTTAAAGTTACAGACAATTGTTTTTAGGAAATCACAACTGGATTCCTTGGAATGTGACTTGTCATCACTTACAACGACATATAATTTAACAACCTCCCCATACCAAATGCAAGCAATGACTTGGGTATGACTCCGATGAGCGCTTTGTATTTCGTCTTCCTGTGTCAAAGAGAAGTTCTCTGCATAATCTTTTTGAATGACAGCAGACCCCATGTCAAAAATATTATTTACTAGGTCGAAGTGTTCTAAGTTCGAAGTGGACTTTTTACAAAGCAATGAAACTTGAAACTATGCAAAGACTAATTGATTTGAGTATGGTTTTTACATCATGTGATCGGGTCTCACAGGCATTCGTCATACAACCTTCGGTGTCAACATTTGACTTAACAAACCCCGATGGCTAAAACTTGATTCCAAGCCTGCAGTTTTTAATCCTTCCACCTAGAAAAAAAAGGTCGGCATGTTATACAAATAAACAAACATTGTGAGGTTTGTCGGCTACAGGTAACTCATGCTTCGGTCGCAGTTCAAAAAATTTGGATTTGGAAATGGATACATTAAGCTTTTCCAAAAATAACGCTCGCGCTTCGTCAATACTCATCACCAGATATCTTTTCCTTTTTTTTTTCGTCGTTTCTGGGTCATATATTTTTAAATTGTCCCGTTTTCCTGGGGCCTGCCGGCTCATATCATCACTATCACATTTTAAAATTTTATTTCTTGTGTCCTCTGAAAACTTTTTTTTTTAGATAAGGTTTATCTTGAAATTAATCATTATGCATTAGTTAAATTTTCCGTAACGAGTTGACGTATGACTGCTTTTTTTCTTTTTCGGACTGAATATCATGCCTTTACAACCTTAAAAACAGCCTTTTGCAGAGTATTTTTCTTTTTATATGTACCTAATATTTGATCAGGAGTAGACTGTGCATTGACCTTTTTTGCTAATTTTTTTAGCCATGCTTTTAACCATAAGTGTGTCTCCTCTTTTTTCTTAAGCTTATATTCTGCCTTTATGTTTTCTTTGGCTTTCTTCCGGTTGCCCCTATTTCATTTTCTGGCCTTATCAAGGTGCATTTTCCATTTCTCTTAATTGTTTTCATGTTATAACATTTCTCAATCCTAATTTTTAAACTCCGGTGGGTTTTTAAATGCATGATTATTTGCAAGCTGTAGCAATGAAACTAACCGTAGCCTTCAAATATAACCCATTCCAAGAATAAATAGTCTAAGTTGTTTTTTTTTAAAGACTAATAAAAGCCTTATATAGTGTATTTTAGGTGGCTAATAACAGCTATTTTAAGCTGTGATAATAAACTGGTACAATTGATGATCAAAAAAGGCAATACAAAAAAGGCCTATTAATTTTCATGTGTTTCAAACCAATTATAATGAGCAAGAATTATTAAATATTCCTTAAAGTTGTGTTAACATAGTATAAAATCACACATTTAAGGCTATTTTTCAAGAGTTGGGACCTTTTTTTTAAATAACTTGATGAATATAAAAATTAGTACGAATCTTTTGCTGGTAACATCCGTTGCGTAACGGATGTTTCAAGCATAAAACTTCCTAAATAACTTAAAATAATTATCATTTAAACATAGTGAAGTAATAAAATAGTGCATATAAATCTTAACCTTACTATAGGATAGTTTTGTTGTTTTTCATTATACTATTAGTTCATAATAATAAATTTAAGTGTTTTCATGTAACGGATGTTACAACTGAGCTACTACTTTTTAACGGCAGATACATTTGTAAGGAAACTTACCTGAGAAATCATTTTGATAGTAAAACTTGACCATAACATCTTTCAACTACATACTTTTTGGTTAATAAATCAACGGTGGTGCCTTCACCCCAATGTTACCAACTAAAGCTAATTCCATAGAGGAAATTGAATTTTAAACAAAGCAACTTCATATCCGAAAAATAACATTTAAAAAATTAAAAAATAAAATGTTAATTATTAATTTTATAAATACAACTAATACCTTACATTGATGCATAACATATAATTTTTCATGAATTTCTATTTTTTTACGTGAATTCCTTTTTTACACGGATTAGCTCTTATTCTCTTCCTTGTAAAGATTGTAACTGTGTTTATACTCTTCAAACTTCACAATATTTCAAATATTCGCTAAATCAGCACAAATATTCGATAGAAACCTTCAAGAATACCTGTGCCGACCATGCCATTTCCTACTATCATTCTTTCAAATTCAATGAAGCCAAAATTATTGAATCGGAACCGGATTTAAAAAAAGACTATTTAAAGAAATGGTAACAATTTCCAGAAACCATAATTCATGCAACAAGAGAAGTTACATTAGTAATTTAAGTACTATTTATAGCTCATTAATAAAATAATTTGGTGGAGACTTTGGAAGAAAACAAATAAAAAATGTTTAAAAACTGATTATGTATAACTTTTTAATTTTGTTTTTTTTTGTTTTATCAGGCTTTTGTTCATTTTTTCTATTTTTTCAATTAAAAAATTGTAAATTACTTAATTATATCACTCACTTATTTAATCCATTGTTACTGTTTTATAAACAACATGTTTTATGTTACCAAGCAAAAGAATGTTTTCATTATGGATGTCATTCTGGTTCTCTCTACTTCATTCTGTTCATGGCTCACGCTTATTAGGACAAAAGTATTCAAAATTCTTATTTAAATTGTTTGTGCATTATCATGCTTATATCCTGGTTTTGTTTATTTGAAATATATATTTAATAATTCAAGCCCTGAAGGTGCCAATAAAAAAGGACGAATTTTTTGTAATGTCAATGACAGCAGTAATTATTTAAAATAAAAAGACCAATAGTCCAAAAATTATGTTCTACAAAATAAAATTATAGATTACATGCGACACACCATTGAAACATAATATACTCAACACAGAGTCGAACTGAGACTCTCATAACTTCAGGTGTTAAACTAAATTATCATTTCACGTCGTAAATTGATTTTTATGGAGGACTGCCAAGTTAAACATGTACGGTTACTGTACGGTGCCTGAGCTCACAGATCCTTCTAAGAATATTAGTGACGCTTTCAGCTAATATTTTCTAGAAGCGTGGCCTCCGTCCAAATAAAACAGTACAAGGATAAAAAGAATGGGGATTAAAGAACCCTAAATGGCATAACCTAACAATGTCTTGGCTATTAACCTAGATAACCACTACAACGTGCAGTCGCCTACTTCCCCTTCCATGATAAATCCGAAGAAAAATCACTTCCGATCGCTGGCTTCCTCCCTTTAGCCATTAGCCGAATGGAAGTACGGAAAGGAGCAGGCCAAGATGACGGGAGGTCGTTCTCAAGGAGAAGTGCGCAACAATCGATCTGAGACGTAAATCATCTGGACTGAATAAGAAAATGCCTGCCCAAGAACGTTAGGAAAGCGGGGAAAAGAGATATATATAGAAAGGCGGTATATCGTACAAACCAAAGAAAAAGTACTAAGCAAAAGGCCATCGTCATTTTAAAAATTTGTCGGTCAATTGGTTCTTCGTAGTTCATGTAAACCTACGAAATCCAGTCAAATACCCCAGGCTGACAAGAGAATTGCGCAATGTCATTCGCAAACTAATGCCACTCCAAGATTCCACTTAATAAACAAGAGCAAATATTCGAATCCGCAAACACAAACCTGAAAATAACCTTTTTGGCGAAAAAAACGCATTTTAAATCGTTACGGATCGGTACTACCTACCTGTATGGCTGGCGGCGATTCAACAAAATTACCTATAGGTGCATAACAAACATTCTTCTATAGCTCAAAAAAGTGCGATAGATATCCAAACGCGCTATAATCTATTCGACTGAAAAAGGTTGACAAGGAAAAACAATAGGCATTCTTGGACTTAAAGAAGTCACCGCACAGTATAATATTGCCACCAGGTATGAGTATAAAATGATGTCGCCACCAGTGCAAAATTAGCGTGGCTCGCAGTAAAATGGTGCGCGGAATTCAAGAGTGCGTCCATTTAATAGCGTTTAGATCATTTTAAAGGATAAAACTAATGTACCAACTCAATTCATTATTTAAACAAAATTGAGAAATCGATATGTCTTCAGACATTAAATAAAATTGTGAATTTGATGGAAAATGCCTAAATATCTCCGGAATAAAAAGTGAATGTCAACATGAAGTGGTTGCATAATTAAAAATCATCAAATTATGTCCTTTATCCAACGCTTTCGATGGCGTAATCTGGCTTCTCACTTTAAAGCACATTGATGCGCAATTGCATGCCCCGACATAACAGGCCTTGAAAGGAACTAAGAATTCTCCGTACCCGTAGAAGTAAATCCCCCTCTCCAAGAGGCAGAGAATTATTGAAGGAGAGAGAAGATGAAAGAAATAACAAAAGGAGACAAAATGTTTTGGCACGCCCCGTCTCTTCCGAGTAGATCCAAAGGTCCGACTCCTGTCACCGACGAGACAAAGGACTTCTCAGGCGTCTCACCCACTATACACCTACCCAGGCACAGGTTTTGAACCAAAAAATAAAATAAGAAAAAATCCTATGGTGGCAAGGAGAAGAGGGATGCAGCGAGCCTTGTAATGGGATGGGAGCAAACAAGAGAGCGACGAAATTCGACTGGGTGAATGGCAGACCTGCGACAATGGAATGAGAGCCACCGATGGCAGCCGAGATTGAATATAATTCGCACCTTTGGTTCTCTTGACAATAAATTATGACATAGAAGTACCCAGTGCGGCCGCAAGGGTCGCGAATTACGGCAGTGTTCTCCAATTAGTGCTATCGTATGAACGTCCAACTTAAACGTACCTAGTCGCCAAGTTCATGTTCATTACACTAGAGAATTAACTTATTATTAACATTACAAAAACTAGAGAACATTAACTATTCCAATATAAATACAAAATGTTATACGTTTTGGCGCGAGGTACTAACGAAAATCATGGGAAAATACAGAATTAAAAAAAAAACAAAGTAAAACTTTTGAAACGTTATAAAATTAGGTAATACAAATGCTTAGTTACCTTTTTGGAGTAAATTACAAAAATTATCCATTCTTAAGAAATTAAATGATCTCTCCATTTGATAGCAACGAAGCGAGTATAAGTATTACGGACCTGTAAGCGGTATTCTGTAACTCCTTTGATAAACTGTCCCATAGAAAGTTACTTTTAAAATTAAAATCTTACGGGTTAGACGAAGATGATTTACTGGATTAGAGAATTCTTATACAATCGCTAACAGTTATATCAGACGTAATGACGAATGATGTAATGAAGTCAAAGTCACATCGAGTATCCCACGGGGGTAGATGGGGGTACTACGGTAGATCAGATCATGAGAATAAAGCTAGGGAACTAGACTGCAGAACAGACAATTTTAAAATATAATTTTTCCGCGAACAATTAGAGATCATACCATCATAGCTTTCAATGACTCTTTTAACTAGATAAGTCGATAGGTAGTGTACCTAGTTAGTTGATTAATTCCATAATGCTTCTATCCGTATCTACTACCTAGTACTCGAGCATGTTTCCGGTATAGCTCTCCTATCAATTTATATTGTTGCCAAATACATTAATATTATAATATACAATTTCTCTAGTGTTGTCGTCACGCCCATAGTGCAATGCATGTTGATGAAATTTCACCTCCTGACAAGTATTTGCACGTTTTAATGCACTAATAGTGGTAGCTTCATTTATTTTTATTGGGGTACAGTGTAGTACATGTTGGTGATAACTCACCCCCTGCCACACACCCTTAAGGTGGCTTGCAGGATGTATATGAATATGTAGATGACATCCTCGCCTCAGTCGTTTCATTATTATTTCCTAAAAACTTGCTATTCTTATCCTGCGAGCCATATTTAAATAATTTTAAATACGGTTGCATCCCTGGTGGAGCCAACTACCTTCGTAACACAACCTCTTGGACACGGGCCATTCAAATACCACGGAATATGGTGATTCATTGATTGGAGTTGACTGACAACGGAAGTCGCTAGCACGTCTCAACGTGTCATACGAGTGAAAATGGCGGTGCTGATCCCGGATCTCATACCAAAAATATTACAATTATAAGCCCGGGTCAAAGTGGGCACCGAAGGCCTAAGGTAAGCGATCGGTATCGCGAAATTTTACGCCACAATAATATCGTTTCGTTTCGCACCGCTTGAAATCCACCACTACGGAGGATGAAGAGGTATGAGAGTGGAATGAGAAAGGAAAGGAGAGTGAGGAGAGGAAAGGGAGGGGGATGTATTTAGAGGGGGGGGAAATAAGGGGTGAAGAGAGAGATGTAGGGGAGAAGGGAGAGGTAGGGGGGAAGAGATGACGATGCCTCGACGCGCCCGACACCTGGCGGCAGCGTTGTGTGATGCCCTCAGTCAAGGTCTTCTGGATTCGTTCGTGGCCTCTCTCTTGACTTCATCCTCATCCTCCTCTTTACTTTCCATCTGCTGGGAATCCCAATGGGTTCTCTCTCGTGGGGCCCCTCTTGGGATGCCCACGCAACGAGCGACAGGTCCACGAGATTCACAAAAATAGGCAGAGGGAAAACAACAACGCTATATCACTTGCATTGTAATCCTCTTGGTAGCTGACGAGGCATTACAACAGAAATATTGGTGGCCTCTCTCTCAAGGGAAGTATGAAGGGGAATCTCAACCCCAACTAACCAATTTCGGGATTTCTCATCTGCATCTACGTACTTCCCCGTCGACCGCCAATAGGAAGTGTAGCAGGGGGTGTTACAATTCCTGCCACTGAAAGGAAGACTAGGAAAAAGGAATTGGAGGACGAAATCGATGACTAATCGGGTGTAACCACTGATAAGTGTTTTGGTATAAGTTGCGACCGTAAAAGGCTCGCTCCGCTTATATTGATACCAAGAATGGTGCTTTGAAAGAAAGAATTCTCATACCTCATCTGTTCGATAGTGTCCCTTTCTTATTCTGTCCAATTTTTCTCTCCTATGGATAGAGTTAGGGCGCAATAACATCTTCCATCTCAACCTGAAACTTGTATGATCTCTATCACAATTAGTTATTCCACGATTTGATTAGTAGCATTTCGGATAGGCTATAAAATAGGCAATGAGGGGCGAAGGGCGGATGGGTAAGCGGGGAAGGGGAAGAAAGTAAATGGGTTTTATGGACGGGATGAAAAGGGCCAGGACGTACGCTGCGATGAAGAAAAATAGGCAGATAGGGCCTTTCACAAGTAAAAAAAAATTAGAGGATTTTTACCGACTTCCAATTAAACCTACGTCAACCGGTGGATTACGTTAAAGAATGAAAGATACATAAACATACTCCACTGATGGGTTATTTTCAAACCTTCCCGGCAACAAATGCCTTAAGCCTCTCAATAGCTCATCATATCACCCGATTTCCCTTGCGTGGTCCAAAATTCCCACCCCCTTTCGTCTTTCTCGTTTACGCAACATTCTTCTCCCTATCGCTCCCTTCAACTTGTCTTTTCCTCATTGCACGTCCTCCATCCACTTCTACTGCGTCCTCTGCCACCAAACTCCTTTCCTGCCCTACCATCTCCAGCACTTCCTCGTTTGTCTTCCTCTTTACCCACATCACCCTCTCCACTCTTCTTTAACTCCAATGAAATAGAGACCGGGTAGTTGTTTTTCAAACGAGCGCTCACCTGCAATGAAAGAAAAACAATACTTAGTACATTGTCCATTAAAATAATTCTTACTTATAATTACTAAGACAAACATTTAAGCATATTACAGAGAATGTTTCGGCAAGAGAAGTTTGGTAAAGAGAGGTGGGGAGAGTGCTGAGCCAAAGGGAGAAATATGATAAGGCGTCAGAAGGTGGGAAGGGTGGAAAGAGAAAGAGTATAATCATTGAGTATGGTGCCAAATAATTGGTTCTCTTAAGTTCCTCACACCCTTTCCCCCACCTACTCTAAATCTCCATCACCAACTACCATTCCTTTCCCACCATATCCTAGGGATTGGAAAATCGATTTCGATTTTAATCGAAAATCGATTATCACACTCCGATTTTCGATTTAATCGAAGTCGACTTTTTGTTCTGAATAATCGATCAAAATCGATTCTAGCCGATCGATTTTCGATTTTCAGCTTGCTACAGCATTTTAATTTTGCTAATCGAGCTGCGCCAGTTCGTAAACCGCCCTCCAGTCGACCGCAAGTCCAACCTAAATCCACTACAAGCCTGGAAGAAGATTAAGGGATAATATCCCCACGTATACAAACTAGTCAATACGATTTTATCTATAGTTGCCTCTACGGCACGTGTGACTATTTTCTCACGCCGGGTTAATTGCAACTCAGGTACAAAATCGATTATCCGGAAAATATATAAATAAGTTAGTTTTCTTAAGGTCCATCCCTGAGGAACACTGGTTCCACGGCTTTGCAAACAAGAAATAAATAAAATTCTGTTTTTCATTTTGTGGTAGGTATGACCACTTTTCAATATTGGTACAATTCTTATTGATACTAAACTATATGTAATTATCTGGTATGGATTATTACTTCCCTGCATACCTTATTAATATTTTTAAAATAATATATTGTATTAATAAATTTAACCGTATTCAGTTCTTATCCCTAGTGCTTCCACTAACCCATATTTTGCATTTTGTTACAACAGCACATCCGTATTTCAGCAGACAAATACTTTACTATTTTAAAATATCAATTTCGATTTTTCGATTATTTTGGACAAAAAATCGAATTAATAGAAAATCGATACGAAAAACCAAAATCGAAAGTCAATTAATCGAAAATCGATTCTGGATTTAAATTACCAATCCCTACCATATCCTACACTTCTTCAGTAGTCTTCCTCGCTACCCAGATTACACTCTCACGTCTCTGCTGGCTATGCACCTCCTTTTCCCGCTATGTCCCAGCTCCGAACCACGCGACGCCACGCCAACCATACCAGCACCACATGTCCTTTTTTCCACGTAACATTACAGACTATAATAGATGCCGTCGAGACTTGAACAAATTGAATTTGATTGTTCCTCAGGTAGCATAGCTAATTAGTACATTTAATACATAATGATTCCGTATTAGTATGCTAAGAGGTGATAACAGCACTTCTCGCATTCGCTCTGTACAACTCTCATATTATTTAGCATGCGTGTATTTGCATTAATACTCGTATTTTCTAAAGTATTCTCCACCATCTAGCGCAGTAAACGTAGGTGAAAATTTAGTCCCTACCGCATACCATGTGGATTTATTAGCATGATGCTTTAAGACTCGTAGTCTTTCTAAAATCTCTAACATATAGTGTTGTGCACGTTGTCGCAATTTTTTCCCCTATTTCCAGCACACCCTTGAGGTGGCTTGCCAAGAACTATGTGGATGTTGAGATACATTTTTTCCTTCGAAAGTTTAAGCAATTGCGTCCAAAATTGGATTAAGCACATAAATGTGCACATATGTATGTGTGTGAATTCCGTCGCTAAAGCAAGTATTTGTGAAGTGTGTTAATTACTGGGTTGCATGTTAACAAAACCAGAATTCTCAAAGAGCAATTCCAAGAAGTAGACAACCTACCATCTATCTAATTTACATTGGCCGCCAGTATGATCACTCACGCTCTTTGATGATAGACCTTTTATATTAACACACGGCAGTCTAAATTCCTAAATTTAACCTTCATGGTTTATAACTATCCATAGAATGTCGGGGTCAACAAAACGTTTTTGGCATCATCAACGAATTTATCTTCTTCGAACTTATTTAAGATATCTACCTAACTTAAAAACTTAAGGTCCGATATTGATTCCCGTCCTAGTTGTTGTGGTAGGCCTGTGACACTAATACATAAGTAACAGTGACCGTGCATTCGCTTTCCGATATTCGCTTGTCACGTGCGTTGTCTTGTCACATCGAATTATGACGTCGAGGCTGACCGCAGGTGCGATGGAGAGGTTTTGTTTCCCGGGGATATACATATATTTTTGGATTTCCCACGATCAAAGCCACTTTCGGGACTGGAGGCATGGGGGTCCGTGGCCACATTTACTACCGCCGCGTCACTCCTCGCGAGCAACGGTTTCCTTCTAGACGAAATCGATTTTTTATGCGAAGAAAATGACGGATGAAAACATCGACAAGGAGCAATGCGAGCATGAGAAAATGATGCAGGAGCACAGATTCAAGAATAGAGTTGAAGGAGTAATTACGGCATGATTACACAGGGGAATATTTAAACTATTAAAATCCACAATCGTCCATATTGAATGGATCAGTTTTGCATATAATGTGGCTTAAACAAGGGTAGGTATTAGTAGCGGAGTTGTCGCGGCACTGAAACTACATAAACATAAAAATGCAAGTTGGGAATTATTTCCGAAACAGCACTGCATTATTCATCAAATTTATGAATAAATAGCGCACGATAGCCATTGCAGGAGGGTAATATTTTGCTAGAAAAGAGGCTTCATTCTCCAGCGTCAAGAAGCTATCAACCCTCCTCTGTGTGCAGGAGTATACTATCGGCGCATAATAAAGACGTGGGTAAAATATAATTTGGTGATTTACACACTAAGGAAGATTAAGTCCAGAATGCGAAAGAATTGATTTTTTTATTGTCCAAAACGGTACACTTTTAATCATGAAAACAGCCCAACATAAAAATGACTCGACAAATAAAGAGCAATATAAAATTAGGGAAATATTTCCGCGTTGCAGGAAAAGGCCAAGATTCAGTTTCGCAGAACGAAACTACATACGTTGAAGTGTTTGCCAATACCTTAGCAGATTCCTTCCACGTGTATTAAATGGAACTGATTACCTGCGCAACCTTCGCAACAGATAAAACACCAGCGTTGGAATAAACAAAAGAAATGTACAAAGACTAAAAATTAATTCCCTCCGAGAGTTTAGATCCTGCAATGAAGTCACCCATCTGCTGATATTCAAGTAAACAAAAACGTGGGATTTTAACATAGGAGAATTGAATTTCCATGTAACATGATCCTTCCATGAGTTGGCTCTTATTTTCCATTGCGTACGAATATTGACAAATACTATTTGATGGATAGATAGATTCAATAAACAATTTTAGCACAGGAAGAGCTATTTGCCTAAGGACCTTTTTCACGTAATGCATGGCGATTTTATTTCTTCCCGTTAATAATTTTTGTAGTAAATTATAACTTTAAAGAGCGATATCAATTAGCTATCTTCTATCATTTTAAATCCTCAAGAATTATGCTATACATTTAAACTTATCACACCAATCAGGATCCTATCTAATTCTAAACCGAAGAAAGGTTATCATTTAAGAACACATACTTTGTCATCTATATCATTTTGACTATTCTGAAAGGGCAGAAAAATATTGGAAGTTAATCAACGCATTTTGGTATACTCTATGGGCCTACCACATTTTTGGTACAATACCGATGATAATAATTATGTTTGCTAAAATGAACATTTTCATCTAGGTACCGTATTTCTCAGAATATAAGCCGCACCCCTTTTTTTGGAGTCTCAAAACAGGTAAAAAAAATTAATACGCTAATTTAAGCCGCACCTTTTTTTTAGTGCATCCCGTACTACCTACAGTATTAGGCAAAAGAATTTTATACCTGTTTTTACATTACCTATATAACTGTGACACAATGTTACCTATATTATCCTTTAATATATGAATACATTTTGCACCAATTTGACTTTTTTCAGCATTATTTCTTACTTTCCCCGTGGCTTAAGCGAGTTTAGCTGGCGTCCGCGTGAATCCGAATGGCTGGTTTTCTCAAATCGGTCATTTTTACGATTTTTAAGAAAGCTCTCGAATATCAGCCACACCCCGATTTTGAGGCCCCAAAATCGGGAGAAAAAGTGCGGCTTATATTCGGAGAAATACGGTAATATCTACGCTGAATATTTGTTAAGGTATTTCGGATTCACACACAGGTCTTCCGGAGCATGGAAGCACAACAACGCTGAAACCCTAGCCGTGTTTTTAACCTGTTGCTTGGCCAATGAAATTTACACGAAGGAAAATTGCTACTTTTTATCTCGAAATATTTTTCCTTCTAATTACACATCCATTTCGTGGAGAGATAAATAATTAATGTCATTCTTTCCAAGTCTACTGATCAAGCAAACGAAGTTTGACAAATGATAGCGCAATGAAACAAATGAATACCTTTAAGTAGTATTTTCTACGGAATTTAAAAAGCCGAGATAAAAGTTTTACGGTCAAGCGACAGCTAAAAATCTCACGCCTGCTTTAAGCGATTACACAAGTGTCAGGAGATTATTCATTTCATACGCTACTCTAACCCGCGTGATCGGGATTAGCGCTATTCGAGCGTACTACGCTTGCTGGAACACAGTGATACGAAATTTCGACAAAAACTACAGCTTTAGGGTATAATTCGTACCCCATAACCGGTTGAAATCGTTCGAACTTTAGACCAATAGAGAGGAAACGGCAAAATATACGAAACCAACACGTACTCCAATACAATTTTTTCGCGTCCACGGAGAATTGTACGTGTCGTCGCAATGGACTAATGGCACTGAGGTAAAAACAAACGAAGCACAAACCGCGCCAGGAAAGAGGAAAAACCCGACGTGAAAAAAACCTTTTCGAAATCAAATTAAGGGAAACTCTCACGCAAATAAAAAAGAAAAAATAGCAGATTGCACCGCTTCGAAATCAAACCAAAAATTTCATTAGTGACGTCGCGGGAGAAAAACAAATGAAAGGGAATGATCGAAATTAAAAAGAGGGGGGAGAGAAAAAAAGAAACGAAAAAAGAATTTACGGCCCTCACGAGTCGGTGCTCAACGAAGTGGCTCCCTCTTTCGACGAGGGGACCGAGTAAGGAAAAATCGGAAAAATACCAATTTCGATGATAAATCAATGGTTGAATTCTTCCCGAAAATTAATTAGCGTACCACTTGAGAATGACGGAGGAAGGAGAAGAAGAAGGTCAGGTCTGGCGAAAATGATTCGCGCCTCTTCTAAATGACGATATTTACGGGGGAAAATGGTATGGGATCTCCGGCGCATTACATATTCCCCACGGAAACAAACTTCTTCAAAAGCATCCGATAGCGACGCCGAGCGGACGAAGAAAAATTATTCTTTCCAAAGAATTGCAACGCGGTGGAATGCAGCGATGACATTTATTTGAAGCAGACGTAGTATCTGCACCGCGTTTGAGAATCGGAGAAGTACTGACAGGAAATGGAATCTGCTTACACATTGCAACGACGATGACGAGGCGATCACCGCAGTAATGCCTGATACATTACGTGCAAATAATACGAACGTGCGTAAAATAAAACAAAAATCCATACGCGGCTACATCCAGTAGCTATTTGTTTTTTTATAACTCACTGAGCGGATTGAGAGGTTCACCTTCAGCAGGTGCATAGTTTTTTATTACTAAATATAGTCTCCACACAATTGCTCGGCCGAAAAACAGCCTGAAAGTGTAAGCATGCATATATATATATATATATAAATATCTATATGGTTGTAAAAAATCTTCTGATTTCTTACAACCATGTTTTGGAACAGCAAGAGAATTCATCTAAGACCAACACACTACTGGTAAATTTAAAGCCACTTTTGACTTGGGTAGAAGAACTGAAGCTTTCCTAGACGAATCCGTTATGTCAGCCAGGCGAAGTTAACAAAGTGGTTAAATAGCGGAAAACGGGTTAGAGAAAAAAGATTTGACGAAAACTTTCATCAAAAAATACGCAATTAATCCCCTAATAATAAATTCCAGAATTTAAATCATATTTATTCCAACGGACGGACTACTAAAGAAATCTTCCCACTGTGAAACGCCTTGAGTGTATCTTCCTTCATCTCTTCAAACTTTCTACCTCTCTTCCATCCATTTCATCTCCACTTCCAAAAAAATATCGCCATAATCGCTGCTCTCGAAATCAAACTAACAATATCGCCATTAAAACTGAGTGACTCGCATTGCAATAACAAATAATGGACAAAAATAAAAATCATGATAATTAAAGCCAAGCCCACTACAGGAAAACTACTATATTACACTTAAATTCCCCAACAATCCGTGCACCAAGTAATAATTAGAAGAGCGCACAGCTGATTGTGAGAATGAATCCAGAAGAAAGCAGGTGAAAATATTTTCAATCGATAAAAAAGTACTCACAGGTGCCAACGCCTTGGTATTGCTAAGTTTCCGAAAAAACCCAAGGATTAAGGTCTTCATCATATTTTTCCACTAACAAAAGTAAAAAAAAGTAGGCGACACGCTACTCTAAGTATTCAACTACTTCAAAGAAACTTTTTGAAATTATGTTTTTCTCGCCGATATCGCTCGATAGTCCTCCAATCAGAGCTAACGTCAAAAAAGCTTAACTTTCTAAAGGTTAAAATATAAATATATTTCAATCTTGATGGCGCTGCTGGCAGCTCGTTCAATACGGATCCCATCACACTGCTTGGAATCCAGCTATGAATAACTGCCCGAGTTAACTCGACGCCGAGCATTGGATTAAGTGAGTTTACTATTATTCGTCGGACGAATTAAAAATTGTTCACAAAGGCGCCGGAGGAAATGGCGCAAACAAAGCTTTACAAACGACATCGAATCAAGGCCAAAATCCCATTCCTACTCGAATCAAGATATTAGCCGACAAAATTTCCCCGTCTTCAGACGCGGGCAAGTTGCTGAATCACTCCTCAAAATTCTCAGAATAGAATTATGAGCTTCATGCTGCCAAAAAAAAAGAAGCGGACGCATTTCCCTCCTTCGATTGTTCCTCAGGTTGCCATGGTCAATTCCTTCACGCGATATCACGAGCCGTGCAGGGAGAGGTATGAGTATATAAGTGTGGATAGCGTGGCGTCTCAACCGTGCCAATATGGAACGAGGAAAGTAAACGGGATTGCGTCTTTCCTCCGCTCAACGTTATCGCCCACTTCAAATCGAACCACATAACCGAGGAACCAGAGCGAGAGAGAGAGAGATATGGAGGAAAGAAAGAGAAAACGAGAAAGATCGAGGAGAGATTTCCGTGCAGGAGAACGAAAATTTTCTCCCTGCCCTTCCGAGTGACCTTCACTCGACCTTCCTCGACGCGGTAAGCTTATAATGCCCGCCGCCGGCGAGGGCTTCATCACACTCGAATAAAACACACACACACGTATATGAAAGAGCATTGGGGCACGGAAGGGAAGTAAGCCACCATAGGAAAACGCCAGCGCTTCCTCAAATTGACCCACGCGACTCCCGACATCCGACTTCGATCCCCCCGCAAGGCATGCGCAATACCTTCACACCAAGGCAACGGGTTTGTTTACTACACTACGGGCATTATCCAATACACCGCACATCGATTAAGCCCGTTTCACACGACACTTGATCCAGCACAAGGTCCAGTATACTCGCTAGTATGCTAGCTTTCCAGTATCGTGTGAACAGAACCAGTATACTGGCTAGCAAGCATGCTAGTTAGTATACTCGCTGAGCTACTGGATTTCGTACTTGATGCGGAACTATTTTGCTACTAGACCCAGTAGGACCCAGTGGCCATCTACCAATCACGTTCACGTTACAGACGCTGTGCGATCTTCTTTTTTTTTAATTAGTATGGAATCATATGGAATAACTACTTAACAGTAATCACAAGGTCGATGATCGTGTGAAACCTAGTACGGTTTCTAGTATACTGGGTTTCGTCCTCAATATCAAGTACCAGCTAGCATACTAGGTCTTGTGCTGGATCAAGTGCCGTGTGAAACGGGCTTTAGACCAAAAAGGCAATTTTCTCGTGAAATTTGAACTAAACACATTGTAGAGTATGGTAAAACTCCCTCGTGATTGCTTGACGTTTCAATCCAAAAATTGAAATTGAATCACTTCTCTCCATTCGTTGTAAATGTTATTACAACATAGGAATTCGACCAAAAATTAGACAAGTCCGTGCACCTATTCTGGTCTATCTGCATATTATTTCTCTGATCGAAAATAAGTCTTAAATAATTTAAATTTTTCCAAAACCCAAAACTCTTTCGAAGTCTACGCGACAATTCTACATCCAAGAAAATTTTCTTTCACGCATCGCTCTTTATTTCACCTTCTCGGTTGCGTCGGAACTCTTAGGCTGCCAATGCGTCGATTTGAGTTAACAGACTTGTAAACACGAGTCAAATGATTTTCTGGAGCATCTTCTGTCCCCTTTCTACTTTTAAAAAACCAAACTGATTTTTGCTGAAGAAGCAATTTTTATCGAGAAATTTAATTAATCTCGACTTGACTACCTTCTCTATAATTTTCGAAAATATCTATAACAATGAAATTGGACGATAATTTAGTATACTTGACCGATCCCCTTTTTTTACATAAGGGCATGACCACCGCCTTTTTCATCTCTTTAGGAAAAACACTACTGGTAAAACTTAGATTAAATATGTGTGAAAGAATAGGTGCTAATTCGTTAATAACGGGTTTCAAAAGTTCGCTGTTAACGTTGTCGTAACCAGGGGCTTTGCTAGCAGGAAAAGGTCTTACTAATTTAGTTATTTCAGCAGGATGGACTGGTTCTAGGTACACAAATTCGAAGCTATGTGAATAATCACAACACTCAGCGACGAATTCATCAATGCCACTGTCATTACTATTATTATTACTATCGTAGGAGGAAACAAAATAGTCATTAACTGCGCTAGCTATTTTAGAAGGAGCAGATGTTATACTACCGTCTATTTCCAGGCAGATTTCATGGGGACTGAGTGGTATGCGGCCGGATATCTCCTTGAGTATTCTCCATTGCATCATTGAGTTGCCATTGGCTCTTTGAAATCTGTGCAAAGAGTAGTTATTGGAGACAATCCTAAGCTCATTTTTCAAATTATTTCTACAGTTAATAAATTACTTTGCTAAACTCTTGTTTAATGGATGGCGTCTATGTTTATTGAGCAGATAGTTTTTCCTTTCAGTAAGGTTAAGAAGATGACTAGTTATCCATGGCTTTAATTTTTTCTTGTGTCGTAATTATTCACTTTTATTCTTGATGCAGATAGAGCACCTATTAGTAAGTCATGAAATAACGAAAAAGCCTTTGATGCGTCTACTTTGTTTACAACTGGACTCCAATCCACTTCAGCTATTTTGATTTTAAAGTATTCATAGTCTATCTTAGTTTTGGCATGAGTAGTCGTTGTCTTTTCTTTGCATAATGACTCTTTCACACAAATAGAACAGCGAATCATATCGGTGTTATATCGGTTATTGCTTTATGAAGCACATCTATTTGGAGGTCATGCGTGCACATTTTATATAACCTAGCGAATAGGTGATCATAACAGGTAGCAGAGTTTCCTGTTACCCTAGTTGGCGAGTCAATCAGACACGCTAATCCGAAGGAGCTCATTAAGTTTAAGTAATGATCAGAATCATTAGAAGATACCATAATATTTATGTTGACATCACCAATGACAATTATATTACCTTTTAAACGATACATAAGCGGTTCAAATACAGATAAAAATTTTGCTATCGGAAAATTTTAATCTCTGTAGAGAGCAATTAACTGTAATTCGAAATTTTCAAGTTTGAGGGTCACCTGGACAAAATCAACAGTTATAGCTTGAATTACATTAAATTAGCAATCAATTGTACCTTGCACATAAACAATAATACCTCTGGCTCGGCTACTACCACAGCATTGACCAAAATATTTGTAACCATTTAATTTGTAAAGGTGAAGTTCATGTTCACAAACCCATATTTCACTTAGTATGATTATACTCAGTAAATAAGAAAGGCCATGTAGATACGTTACAAATAAATCAAAGTTTGATCTAAGACTACGGATATTTGGATGAACAATACATAATATACTGCTATGAAATATCTTACTATTAGTGTAATCTGACATTCTTAATTTTATAAAAAATTTCTATCGTCCAAACTCGTCCAAACTTCTTTCTCAGTTATTCGCATTAAAACTTTTCCTCCACGTACCCACCAATATTTGTAGCCTTTCTCATTCTTTGCAACCATTTCTAATAATATAATCACGCGCTTCATTTACAAATTAACTGCAGAGTACTCGATAAAGCCTCAACTTCCAGCGTTAACACTTTCAGCGACGGCAATAGATGGCATTAGAAACCGTGGCCATCGAACAATACAGATAAATAACCCACCAATACGCTATTACTGAAATTTTTGTAATATCGGCAATGGGCAATGTGCACCCAAGAATTTCAATTATGTAAAGATTATCTCATCGTCATAGTAATACGACCTAAAATATAGTGCGCAAAAAATCAAATAAAAATACCAAAAGTTTATGAGTCACTAAAAACGATTTAAAATGGAAGGTTTTCCATTAGAACTGAATCATATATTTACATCATCTCATCATACTTCTGTATCTTTAATGCCTAGATTTTTAAGGAAACACTAGGGAAGACTGGAATGCTTCATCGTAATACCTTGTCAGTAAGATAATAACGATACCGCACTAGGATTTTCCATTTACCGAAGCTGAATCACGCCAGAAAAAAAAATATTTATTTTTTGCGGGAGGAGTTCAACGGCCTCAGGACAAAGAGAAGAAAAAGTTAAAAAAAAAAAGTTCTCTGAATTTACGCACAGTAGCTGTTATTACGCACACGTTTAACCTTCACGCCCCCCTTGGCACAATCAAAAATGAAGACAGAAAAGGAGAAAAGTATGTACAGTCATACGGCGACAATTAAAAGAGACTGGCTGTTTCACTTGGAACGAAATCAAGATATGCCAATTGCTTTGGCTGCCGGCTCGGGAATATTGTTGGCGGGGAAAAGGGGAGGGAGATGTGTTAACTCGACAGTTTGCAGTCGCCAGCCGCCCACGGCGACACACTGCTCTCCGCGGAATTCACCGACCGTTCCTCGACACAAATGGAGCCGACAATCGCAGCCACGGGAAGGAGTTAAAGAAGTTACGCCGTAAAAATGAATGCCGGGTTTTTCCACATTAGTGGGACATGTAAAATAAAGTGTCCGATAGCAGTTTAAGTCGACGAAATAGCACATTTCTGCACCACTCTTCTCATTCAATACACGTGAAATTACATACGTTTATGGGCTAATTTGACGTTTAGTAAGAAAACATAAATTATTAATTAAGTCACACCATTTGAAAAAGGATATAATATGGGTTTAACAAAAAATAAAATGTTAACAATAAAAGGCACCAGTCGTTCTGCGTTTTCTCGTCCGTAGCATGATGCTGGAATCATTATTAGCAAGAAGGTAATTATTATCAGCAAGCACTGCAGTTGGATACCACAATAGTGGGAAGTGATCACCAAACATATACCAGGTGATTACCATGGATCTTTAGTGCGTCAGTTATTTATCAGGAATTTAGACTTGTAACAAATGAAAGCAGTTGTATTTAATTGCAGAAATACGTACGAAGCTTTTATACGTTTTCGCGGACGCAGTGGCGATTCAACCCCAGAAATGAGAAAAAAAATATTCGATGGAGGACGTGTCATCGAAACACTATGATTCGGTGAGACAACAAATTGATGAGATGGACTATCGTACGCTCTCAAATTAATCGCATCAAAGATTCGAAAGTAGATATTTCAGTGAGCGAGATCATTCGGCTGCATTAAAATAAAAGCATAAATAACGAATCAAAAGAACAAACTAGGAAACAGTCCTCATAGGTAATTAATTAATGAGCAACCCTGCTTCCGTATTCCCACCGTCATCAAGGAAACCGGTTATTCGTGATGCAAGTATATTGCGAAGAATATTACCCATCTTTTCCTTTTTTTAGACTCCATTTACTCCTGCGCGTAAGGAAATTTATCTTATGAGAAAACTAACTCTATGACTTCTTCCTTGGGATTGCATATGCATTGAGCCAGATGACCAATGCCGCCGACAACTGAGACGTCACACTCAGGTACGTCCTTACGATTGGACCTTCACTAGTTTCGAGAAGCGATAAAATCATTCTACTGACATTTTCTCTAAAGGAAACACAATCATTCCATAGTAATATTAAGGACTAATGGGATACCTAGTGACGACCAAATTCACTATTTCAAGTACTTTCACAAAGTAAAGTCTGAGACCAATATCAGCACCGTGCGATTGGCGTCTACTTACACAAAGATAATAGCTGTCCACAAGAGCATGACGTAATTTACCAAACGGCTGCATACACTAGGCTCACGTCGAGGTCAGATGGATGAGGCAACATGTTTTAAACGAAAATCTAATTTTCTTGAACACAATGAGGAGATATATCTTTCCACAGTGGTTGAAAATTTGAATTTATCGTCTGGGTACACACATGTAACCCACGGTATTGATAGACTTTTATGCAATTGAGTACATGTAAATGCTGCTTGTGTGTCATCATATTTCTATTTTTGACTACACAAAGTATTCACTAATGGTGCTCATTTGGTAGTAAAGAAAGTAATCGATATAGTACGTCCACTTTTATAAAAAAATATAAAAGTGGACGTACTATATAGATTACTTTCTTTATTGATATGAAGTTCCACCACATCTCGCCAGACACCGTTGATTTCACTCATTTGGTAGGTTTAAGGACTGTTCCTACCTAACTCCCTATCTTCTGATTACTTGGACCATTCAAATCAGACAGAGTCACGAATCACTAAGCATGTCCTTCATGAAGGTCAAATGTCAATACGAGCGGCTGTTTTTTTTTGGAAAATCCTTTTCCCCTTTCTGAGATATCTTTTCACATTCCTCCTCATTAATTGCTCGTTATCAGGTCTCTCTCAAGTTCATCATACCCTTTGCCTCTCCTCAAGTCGTCCAAAATTCTTATTCCCCTCCTTCTTCTTCCACAGTTTCACAGAATTCTCCCCTCTATCACCCTTTTCAATATGCCCTGACCTCTCAACACAAACTCCATTCACCTTTTTAACTTTCTCCGAATCTCAACCACAAACTTCCTTTCCTCTCTCACCATATCCAGCACTTCCTCGTTCTTCAATTTAGCTACCAAGCTCAGTCTCTCCATTCTTCTGCAAACCCACATCACAAAAGCCTACCGGGAAGTTATGGAAGAGAAAAAAGAACCTAGATCTATTGGTTTTCGAGGATAAATCATGTACTGTTGTGGTCATATTCTAAGCACGATAGTTCACAAAGAAACTAAGTGAATGTAATCCGGCATGCCACGATACTGTCTAATGAACGAGCATAACGCAAATTGGGTGTCATTCATTCACATCGAAAAATAAAATGTTTAACAACGTGGTGATGTCCAGTAAAATAACTAAATTAAATCATAAAATTTGAAAGCAGAACAGCCCTGTTTTGCGCGATTACGGTTTCATACCGTTGATAATTATATTTGTTGGGTCGCTTTCCGAAGCTGTTACGTCGGGGACATGGACATCCAAGCATTCGCGTCCACGCCAATCACAAGGTTCCAAAGCCACCAAGAATACATTGCGTATTCCGCGCGGCTATGACAGTCCCATCTTCTCGGACTCAATCTGTATTCACATCAGAGCTCAAACGATGTTTTTTAATTCTCCCAACTCATGAACTCACAGAGGGTGACGACGAACAGCAAGCGTATGTATCGTTCTCCGTTGTTGCGACAACCTTGACCTTAGACGAGTGAGGCGTAAAAACGGAAGGAAGGTGGAATCAAGGAAAAAGTGCCTCGCTTCTCTATCTGCTATTCTCCAACTCGTCTAGAATTCGACGTCGGGCCATACGCATGGAAAACCGTCGCACGTAACGAACCTCTTTTAGCGACAGCTTAACGACAGTATATCGTCACCATTGTTCCAGCTAAATTTCGATTCTCAAAAATGAAGCGCAATATTTTTTTAAAGCACCTCCCTAAGACAGAATGATTTTCCACCAATAAGATGAAGCCATAGGCAAGCGGAATAAAAATCAATATTTATGGTGCGCACTGCACTGACTAGCAATTAACCTCGCTGTTTCTCCATTCCAATGAACACTTACCGGTCCTTACCGGCAGTGGCGTATCTAGAATTTGGCTCTGGGGAGGGGGGGGGGCCTGGAATATTTTTGATGGACGAGAACCGGGGGTCTGAGACCAGCCAAATTGAGGGCCCTACCCCGGAAAGTTTTTGAAAATTAAAACAACAAAACTGCATTTTATAGCCCTTTTTGATGTAAATAATTAAAGGCATTTAGTTATTTGGAAACATTAATGTTGGTACCCTTAACAAAGTTGCTTCTGGGGAGGGTCCGGTCCCGTTCGCCCCCCCCCCCTGTAAATTCACCCATGCTTACCGGTGGTAGGTAAACCGATATCTCGCTTTTAAAAGACAGTCTAAAGGCCGTTTTACACGAGGAACTTTACTGCACAGTCAGATGTATGGATGGATGAGCATTGAGTAGTAAAAATTGTATCGAGTAAAGCGGGGACTTGCTAGAATGACTGCGTGAATGCATGAGCAAAAGACAGGAAAATAGCCCCTGCTCTAATCCCGTACGTGTGTTCTCGTAATTTCTCTGCATCAAACTGCGCAATTGAGTGCCTCAAGCAAACCGGCCTTAATGAAAGAAGTCGGCGCAGTTTCCATGTCAATTTTTACCGATAAGACTTCATAACCAACAACAGTTTTTTGTCCTAAAATCGTTATGAAAGGTAGCGAATGCATAGATGTGGCTTCGACGTCTCGTTTTCACTACCACCGTACATATCACCGTAACCAACCTTCGTGCATTACCACTAAACCAGATTTACCAGTGTAACTCTCGGCTGCACTCTCCAGGATCTACAACGAACTAGGAAAAAACAAGCTGTAAATTTCAAATGACATTAAAATTCCCACACACCCCAGACGTTTGACGAATTCGGGAAAATACACTTTGCTGTTTATGAAACGATAAAACAGTTGACACGTCTCCATTTTGCTTGCCTAATCTGATTCTCATGCTTCATCTTTCCATTCCCTTGGTGACATCAGCGCTTAACCTGCGAATTGAAGGAAATACGTGTTGCCCGCGTGTTACATGGAGTTTGTAAGTTGCATGGAGTTAGTTCCATATGAGGCGTCGAGCGGAGGGGTACCTGATCGTCAATTGTTGAGTTTGTCCGCCTTTGACGTCTAATTGTGAAGGACTATTTGATGCCTCTTCATGCAATACCTCCATTTGCAATATCGCCACGGCAGACGTTCCACACTGCATTGGCACGGGGAACGCGTGATCAGGCAATTACATTACTCTATGTTAAAATACATAAATTTCCCCAAATGGCTGAGCTCTATCGTCATTTTAATCGACGCTTCGAGATCACCTATAGGTAGATATATATAGCTAACACGTGTACGTACAGTGGTTAGCATATCGGTAGTGGAAATGGATCCTAATAGAATAGCACTATTGGTTTGAGAACAAAAGCCATTTTGATACCGGTGAGAGCAAACGACAGGAGGAAAGAAGGAGAAGAAGAGGTGGCCAATAAGCCACGTACAAACATCCAACCAAACGACAGAGGAAGGAAAGGAAAGGTTGTTTTCTAGTCAAGGTTCCCTGCGTTCCTCAACGTCCAGATGGTCTCATTTGCATAGCAGTCAAGGCGCGATACTTCGCCAGAGAGGAATAGACTGCTAAGCATCACGCTCTTTGGAGATCCAACACAATATTAACCACGATCAATGTCATGACGAGTATGTCACAGAATATAGGTAACCATAGTCATCGAAAAAAATACACCCAAGATAAGTATACAGTCACGCGCACGATTTATAGTTTTGACACAATATTGCGGGAATTCACGATTAGAAAATCTTTCCACTTGAACAAATACGAATTTTGATTTCAAAAATACCGGTATTGTGCATTATTCAGTTACATTCACTATCTTATTTGCGTAACTGGGTGATTCACTTGACCAACAAAAGGGAGATGTGGATTCGAGTTCCGGTCAAGTCAAAAGACTTTTTCCATAGTGGATTTACACACTAAATACATTTTTTTACAGTAAGTTCATGGAAACTTGTGTTAAAGCGATCATACATCGTCGGTGACATTTAACCACTTCCTCTCATTCTATCGAATTTTCATTCCAATTATTTCCCCATGAGAGTACTTAACCACTTAAACCAGTAGATTTGGATGGACGACGAAAGAGTAAAACTGAGCCCCACTACTTTTTAGTAGTATCTTCGTTTCACCCGACAACACCTATCCCTTCAGTCGTTTCTTTCATTCATCCCTCAAACTTAAATATTCCTGTCATTTATTCATTCAAGTATTCTACCAGCTGATTGGTAGGTTCTTGGACAGTCCACAGTCAGCATCCCAACCTCATACACATTGTCTCGCTTTCCATCCTAAGGAGGTCCCGCCATTAAATCCCTCTTCAATTCTTCATATCTTCTACTTCCTCTTATTTCGTCCAGAATTCCTATTCTCTTCCTTCCTCTTTCACGCTTCCCCAGTGTTCTCCCCTCTATCACTCACTTCAACATGCCCTCTCCTCTCAATACCTCCTCCATCCATCTCTTGTGCCTTCTCCGCACCTCTGCCACCAGCTTCCTCTCCTCTCCGACCATATCTAATACCTCCTCGTTTGTCTTCCTCGCCATCCAGCTCACCTTCTCCATCCTTCTCCAAACCCACATCTCAAACGCCTCAAGTCAACGTACATCCTCCCTTCGCAATGACTAGGTTTCCGACCCATATAGCGCCACGCTCCATTTTAAAGTTTTCACCAGCCTCTTCTTTACGTCTCTTCTCAGACCCCTCCTAATCAATTCCCTTCTCTTCGAAAATGCTTATTTAGCGAGCGCAATTCTGCATCTGATGTCCCTACCACTAAACCCATTCTCCTCCTAATTACTACCCAGATACGTAAATTCCATTTAAAAAAATTCCAAAAATTGTCATATCTGCTTTTCAGCTTTCAGTATTTTCTATACCATTTTCATTTCTTCAATATTCTTATATTTTTTATGATTATTCAACATTCTCCCTTTCATTGGAACTTCTCTATGTTCCGCAACTTCTTCATAAACCTTCCTACCGGTTTCTTCTTTTTTTCGTACTTCCATGAATTTTACTTCTTTCTCTATACTAATAAGCACTTCTATGTTTAACTTCCTTTTTATTCAGTTTTGTTTCACCACACATTCCATAAAAAACATCTAAAAGGGCTTGAATCTACATTACCTCTCTCTCTCACCTAGCAGCCCATTTCCAGGCACAATGCAATTACACGCTACACATTAAAGCGAAAACTCTTTTTACATGCTCACAAAACCCTGGGCAATAGTTTTCTGCTCGGTTAATTTTTTAATGTTAAAATTTAAGCCAATAATTGAAAAATCATAATCTCAAAGTGCCCTGCTAATACACTAAAAATGTTTATCGGTATTCTGTCAGTCCATTAGCGAATTTATAATATGCCATAGTCGAGATATCCACATTAAATATTACTCTTTCCAACTGACCTACAGCCTATTAATTACAGGTCGGAGCGTCACAACTTCCTCCCAATTAAAGAAAATCGCCCAAGAACTACCGCAAATTACGCCTTGGGTAAAGTAATTCACTTGATGATAGAGATGTTGTCGGGTCGGAGAAAATGGGTTTCGTGACAGATCACTGAATCATTCAGAGCATCTTTCAATCGTTTTTTCTCGTTATATCCGTTCTACTTGGCGCAACCGGTGATCCGTGTGCCCAAAGGCATCCAATTGGATGGCAATCAGACCATCTACTCATTACTATCTCCCGCAACAGTCAGGGCTCCACACAATGTCAAATGCAATTCAGTTACCCGCTTGATATGGTGGAACTGATCAATTTCAGATAATACAAGGGCAACTTTCCCGGAGATGTCGCTCCATTTATTTATTTTTCTGTTTATTAAATTAACCTACTAATATCGATAATTGTTATTATTACTATGTTGATCAAAAGGTTAATGTAGGTTAAAATAGAGGAGAGTAAAAGTCCTCTTAGAGTTTTCCATGTGCTTCACACACGATTTCTCTCTTCATCTCAGCATAGGCACTACCTCGCTTCCTCCCGTCCATAAGTCTCTTTCTTCCCCTCCCTTGCTTACCTTCCATCGCCCCCTCTATCACGGCCTTCAACATCCCTTCGCCTGTTCCAACCACCTACTCTGTCTAAACAACTACGGAACGTACGAAACACATCAGCTTAGCGACAATCACGATGAAAAAAAGATCCTTCGTCAGTACTGGCACTCGAACTAAGATCCCCCGAAGCTGTGCCGAGTGCTTTTACCAACTAAGCCAACAAGTTAGCTCGATTCTAAATCTGGTAATATCAGTTCGAAAGTACTACATATCTATACTCTAGGTATAAATCGAGTGGAAAAATCCAACTTGACCGTGTGGAAGCTCTCTCCCACTACCTTAGTTGAAAGAGAAAGCTTTCGGATGTGATATGGATTCCAACTATATAAGAAAACTGCACATGAAAAATTCGAACAATTCTTCTTAATTAATGAAATGTGACATAACGTAAGTGTTTTATGCCCGTGGATATTCACGGAATACCTGTTTAGTATTGTACATTAAGTACAGAGTAACGAGTTTTTTAAACTGAGATTTCACGAATATTTTCTCACGTCTGTTCTCTATAATGCTGATGATAGTAATGTAATTGGAAGAAAATTCATGCTCTCGATGCATTGAAACTTGCGCTGCACGACAAATATTTTTTTAATTAGAGTACTTGGAGTTTAGACGTGATAGACCATCGCCATATATACGTACACCTTGTACCTGATGGTTGCTAATTGAGCCAGAAAGGTGTAGCCCAATTTTTAAAAAACTTTTTAGTGGAAATGTTCAAGTTTCTATGCATTCGAGTGTAATGACGATATTGATCGATCTTGTGATAAATCGATAGAATATCAATGCAAATTTCTCTACGTACTTTCGTCGCTGCATGGCTCCCCGCAACTCATTTTTTTTCCCGGAGAAATCGGTGGGAAATCCGTTACACGCGGTAACGGATCGCCAGGCAGTTTCCTCTCGCGGGAGGCAATGGACGCTCCTTCGGTCGCCTCGTCTCGCATCCACTCCCCTTCCAAGGAATCTCCGAGACGAGTCAGTTTGGAAGCCACGAGGCGCCACTTTTACCAGAAATTCGAGAAACGTACTTATAAAGAACAAAAGGAAAACTGAAGTGTAATATTCCGGGAGCGTGCGTATTTACTTTCGTAAGCTGTTGACAGGAAGGCACGGCAGCAGTCCGAATGGAAAGGCAAAACCCACCGTGTCGACTTGAAGCTCAGTGACAGCTCAACCTGCTCGTCTACCACCCAAGCAGAGTCAAAATGAGCTTAAGATAGAATTAGATCTTTAACCATGCATTTGAAATCATAATAACGTAAAAAATGGACACATAATTGGGGTAGTTTTTCATGTTATCCATCATAAACTAACTACATCAAACCCGATCATTCCAATTTCTGCCGTTTCATCAAAGATTGAGAGCAGGTGGAGCATCTACTAGCCCAGGGGTGGGCAAATAGCGGCCCGCGGGCCACATGCGGCCCACTAAGAGTTTTTTGTGGCCCTTGCCCTGTATACTCCTTGTCCTCCAATATTTTAGATCTATTTCCGCTAATCTTCTGAATGTTGTGGGATTGAACAAAACACCAATCTGCTTTTTCGATAAACTTCAACCACGAGATACAAAGAACAAAAGAACAACATCGGCCGCCTGTCATGCCATAAAAGGAGAACTAACTGCATAATATTCAAGAATACAATTGCGGAGACTACATTTGAGCCTTATACATTAATCCGAAGAATAGAGCATTCATGTATCAAAATAATTCATAATATTCAATTTTTATGGTATACTTTATTTATACCTTTTCTGAAGTGCAAAGTTAACTAATGAATGGAATGATTTACATGGTGCGGCCCTCCGCTAACCTCCGCTTCCACAAAGTGGCCCCCGAGCCAAAATAATTGCCCACCCCTGTACTAGCCTATTCGGGCAGAACTTTGGAAAAATACGGGTCAGGGTTTCAAGGATATTCGGGGAAGAATCGCTCGGAAAAATAATTCACCAAAAAGCGATAAATAATGACAGCAGTAAAAATGTTGACCTTAGTAAAAATGTTGGATGCATTTTAGGAGGAACGTGGAGTCGCGGGTGAAAACGACACGTGAGCACACGGGAGAAAGAACACGAGAAACGATAAAGAGGTGTTTGATTTGAAGGTGTGGAGAAGGATGGAGAATAATTGATGGATAGAAATGAAGACAAATGGATTAGATAAGGCAGGGGAGGAAAGAAGGTTTCTGGAGGACTTAAGAGCACGCTTGTGGTAAAGGTGATAAGAAGCGAGGGGACGTTGATGACCTTACTTAATGTAGAGTACACGGGCCAGTGCGGAAAAGGGTAAAAAGTACAGGAATATTGGACGGAAGAAGATATTAAGAGAATTTATTCTTCCAGACAAATTTGAACTAAACATAATACTTTACGACTTGCAAGTAGGGTTCCTAGAAATCCATTGGCGTGTGTTTAAGGTTATGAAAAACACGAGACAGATGTCTTCATGAAAAAAGTGTTGTGTAAGGGAGAAAAACAATGTGGTTGGTAACAGGGTCGGATTTATTTTCCTACGGTAGCCAGAAAAAAGAAAAAAAATAACATAATGAAATGATATTTCAAAATAAGTGCAACAGAGAGACATGGGTATAGGAGGAGGAACTAGATGCTCTAAAATGGAATAGGAGAGTGGAAATAATTCATCAGAAGCCTACTCCAACCACAATAACTACGTCCATCCTATGTATCCAATGGCAGGAATTTGATTTTCTAACAGATACGCTTGAAAGGGAGTACGGAGGTACCACACCCATTCTTCTTCTTCCCCCAAGGGCAATCCAACCCGATATGGGCGAGCTAACAATGCTCAAACACTCCTGGCGAAGTCGACCTTGTATTCCCTTGACCCCTTTTCGGACACCGGTCACTAAAAATGGAATAAAACGTAGGAACGGAGATGAAAGGCGGAATCTGAGGGTTTCAAGCGATATTCGCTCCTGCGAAATCTTTGAAAATTTTAAAATCTCCGCTGTCGCGCACCCCAGTCTCAACGAGTACTGCATGCATTGGCATTCCTCACCAGAATATGAACTCCACTGGACACAAGGATAAATTCCGGAAACATGGATATGTCACTCACTCCTCTACCAAGTTATTAACTTTCTTGCAGAGCTTTAAACGTAGACATTTCCTAACCAAGTGTGTGAATATGTAATAATTATGTGAATATGAGATAATTATGTGTATTTAAAAAGAAAAAGAGGGAGTATGAAGAGTCCATCGAAATATTTGGCAACTTTAAACGTTCCCATCCACCTCTTGATAGGAAAGTAATGACACTGAAAAATACGATTTCATGAATTCCACTAGGTATTGAGATCATGCCAGACAGCCAGAGGTCATTACCCAGTATTTCATTACCGACGATAACAAGTACGCACAATAGCATGCATAAAAATTGCGCAACCCAGATGAAACAGTAAAATAAATGTTAACATAAGTACCTAAATTGTTTTAGATAATCATTTTCTATTTACTTTCTTTCATTATCGTAGCTGTTACTTGCATGAATTATCATCGTAAATGAAAAGGAAAACTTTGTTATATTCCACCAATTTATTTTCTGGTACAACTAGTTTCGACGCAGCGGCGTCATCTTCTGGTACTGCGACTACGACGCCTCTACGTCGAAACTAGTTGTACCTGAAAATAAATTGGTGGAATATAACAAAGTTTTCCTTTTCATTTACGATAAAATGAACTTCCACAAGGTTGAGCCTGAGACGAGGGAGATAATGAATTATCATTCTCAATTCTTTGCACGAGCGCCCTTGGCCCAACTTCACCGCAACATTTAATGAGATCCACACAATTTTTCCATGAGGTACTTGAGAATAGTGGGGATAGTAACGGAGAGGACCCCCAAATTCCTCCCAAGAGGATGCACGAAAATAGCTTCAAACTATGTATTCGAATTCCCGTGACGAAAACGAAAAAAAGACACCCAACTCGGCGCAGTCAATCGAACGTAAAAATTCGACTCACCCAAGCGTCCGAGCAACATAGCGACTCAGGTTCGAGGGAAAAGAGGACCCGGGCCATCTCGATGATCAACATCATCCTACTCTATTTTTAACGTTTTCAAACTTTGCACCGCCACCAAACTGGTTCCTTTCCCTTCGCGATGCGCTGATAATGGAAGCAAAAGAAAGCACGGAGGGAACGTTCTCGTCGTTTTTAGAGGTCACAACTGTATCACTGCGCCTCGCACACAAAGGCGATACCGTTGAAAGAAGAAGACGTTTTCCATGCCCGCACCATCGCGAGTAAATACGCCCCGGAACTCATCTACGCAGTTGATGAAAACCTAGGATTCAAATCTAGAATCTCCTTTGTATCTGTTAATAAATATTTTTGTTTTAGTTGCCATGGAAACGCGTCAACGCATTCAATTTCCTTTCAATTCATTACTTTCGTGGCAATAACCGACGATAGATTTTTACCATCGGTGGCTGTCCTCCCAGAGACGAGCCGAACAAATGAATAACAACATACGCGGCAACAACAGGTAAACAAGTGCTTGGTTCGCAGCGAGAGACTGCGCAGGTGTGTAAAGCCGTATCGGAGTTGCATTTTCTTTGCCTGCTTGGCGCTCGCTGGCTGCTGCTTTCGATATTCGACTACGACCTTACGTACATTCAAAGCAGCCAAAGGAAACCGATGACCCTATACTTGTATCTTACGCTGAGCCAAAAATAAACATTAGCGCTTTTGCTGCCACGTAAATACTAGTGACTTCAAGACTACTTAATGGTAACAAAATATTTAAGACGAGTCTGCAATATATCACTGTAGAAAAGTAGAACAACTCAAGAGATACTATTCATTTGAGCCTCAAAACATCACTTAAGCCTGTTATTCATTAATTCGTTCATTACAGTAATCTACCGGTTAGAGGTAGGTTGTGATGAAAGTCAGAGAATATCCAACGAACTCTTACACGTGCCGTGCCCTTCCTACCTCTAATATTTCTTTCTTCATCTCAGCATGTCCTACCTTTCTTCATCCCGTCTATAAAACCTATTCTTTTCCTTCCCCTTCCCCGCTTACCCAACATCCTACCCTCTATCACGGCCTTCAGCAAACCATCGGCCCTCTAGCCACCTACCCTGTCTTCCCCTAATCTCATCTATAAGTTTCCTCTCCTCGCCCACCTAACTTGGGAAGATCACGCCAACCTGGCGTGTAAGAAAGCCTTAGCTGCTCTACATGGACTGCGGAAACATAGAGATTTACTTCCACCCTCCACTAGAAAACCACTTGTAGAAGCTCTGGTATTCCCTATTCTTGACTATGTAAATATTGTTTCCACCAATATGCTTGCTATTTCAGCACTCAAAATGCAAAGGATCCAGAACGCTTGTGCAAGGTTTGTCTTTGATCTAAGTAAGGACTCTCACATCTCGGAATACATTAAAGCTTTATCTTGGCTAAATATTGACAGCAGACGCAAACATTCGGCTATATTACTTCTAAAAAAATACTTCTAACGAACTCCCCTGAATATCTCTCTACCAAACTCCGCCTTTCCAATACCATCCGTAATCGTAATCTAAGAGCTAGTAACTCCATGCTCCGTGTACCATTACATCGTACAGATAAGTTTAGAGGGGCATTTTGGATATTTGCTCCTATAATATGGAATACTCTACCTGAAACCATATGCACGATAAACAATTATAATCTTTTTAAATACCGTTTACGTGACTACCTCACTAAATTACAGCATGGTATTACTGCTCACTTGTAAGTTTATTTATTTATATATTTTTGGTTGTTAATTTGTCACAATTCATTTGTTTATTTGATAATGTATGCGCGCTCTATCTCTAGTAAGATGCACTAAACTGACATTGTATTTTGTATTAATTGAATTTGTTAATGGTACTCTCGCAGGACTTTTTAGTCCTTTTGTACCTTCGATGTAATAAAGAAATACCAAAATACCAAATACCACCATGTCAAGCACTTCCCCATTTGTCTTCCTTTCCGTCCTATTTTCGTCTTCTTTTCTCAAGGTCCACGTTTCTGCCCCATACAACGCCACACTCCATATCAAGCTCTTCACTAGCCTCTTTTTTACAACCCTACTTAAGGTCCCCGTCATCAGCTCCCTTCTATTATTAAACGCTTCCTTCGCTAGCGCTATTCTCCTCCTAATGTCTTTGCTACTATGTCCTGTTTCTTCTAGCGGACTAGCCCATAAGACGATAGTTATGGAAGTCGATAATGAATGCCTATCCTAATTACTTGAACCTAAAAGACACTCATGAGTTTCAATAATGTAAAGACATTTAATTAAGTAGGTACATTTTAATCTGAGTGAAAGGTATTCAGTTATTACTATTATTCCCTTCCACTTTCAAAAGTTGAATATTATTCTTCCCTCAATGAAACACGAACACCACTCCCATGTAGAAGGAGATTGTAATTCTTTGCCTTCGAACTCGCAACAAAAAGAAAACATCAATGGCTGAAAAGAAAAATTTATCTATGAAAATAGGCCAAACGGGTTTAACGAATAATGGAATGCACCCTAGGCAAGTGACTTTTTGGCGAGCGCCTCATAAGCAGTGAAATAGCTAATGGTTGCTCGAATACCAATATCGAACCCGATTGCGATAAAATGTGGCCACAATGAGTATTTTACGAGCGCTGTCTATCTCTTGACGTGAGGAGGTTACTCCCGTCGATTCTATTTTCTTCGAACTACTATTTTCAAATCCCTCATTTGCGAGATAAGTAAATTGATGACTAAGTCGCAATTTTCCTTTCCAAACGACAAAAATTGATCCGTTGAGTACCACGCTCATAGCTGTTTGGCACGCGATTGAAGGAAAATGATCGTCGGAAGTTAATCGTAGGCAAAGGAAATTTCCAAGGCGAGTCTTTATCTTATATCGAATCAATCAATTTTATTGGCAACATTATGTCGAGGAAATATCTACGCTACCTTGAAAAAACAACCCTAAAGACCAAAGGCCAGGAAATGATACGCAACCCTCGTTGATAGTTAAATGATTTAAATCCACCCCAAAATAATTCTTAATCGATCACAATCTATACAGGCTCCATAAATTATAATTACAATTTGCTAAAATGAAGTTGAGGTTCGTAGCTTGGGGTCCTATTCAGTAAGGACTCGACATGGTCGAACCTCGGAAAATCCGTGAATGTGACGTCACTTCCCCCGACAAATCTCAACTTTTGAATGGCCCTATTTGAAATTTTGGAGGCTGTGACGTTAAAATTTCGTCACTTTCGAGGCTCGGAAATTCCGAGAACATACTGAATAGACCCCTGAAGTTTCCAAAACCCATAGCTCGAAGTTTGATCTGAGTGTAATCATCAAGATTCACCCTTGAACGGATGCAGATTAGTAGTCCCATATGAAAAACTCAGGAGTGGCCACGAAAGGTTGAATGATCAACCCAAATCCCTCCAGCAAAGCGTGGTCACAAGAGAACCACGAAAAAATGGTCAAAACTTTATACACAAGATGACTACATAAACACTGATTATTTCTTTTCGTCACAGCTGCAAATGTCACAGCAATGCAAAAACAGCTGGTGTCCTGAAACATAACCATCCACTAGCCCTTGTTAATCCAGTGTCCCACGGTAACTTTTTTCGTAAATTTATTCATGAATAATTCATGAATACTCTCAGAGTTATACTGCGCATGAGCGCGCCAATATTCGGTAAATTTCTGTAAATAAGAAAACTCAGTAAATTCTTCATGAAACTCGGTCACTGATAGGCTTTTCTGAAACGATTTTCCGGCGCGACATCACGATAATTCATCGGGCGCGATATATAATCGAGCACAAATTCATGATATTTTATCGCGCTATATCGTGATATTTTATCGTGATATTTATCGTGATATTTTATCGGGCGCAATTATTTTATCGAGAGCAATATCACGATGTTTTATCGTGATATTTTATCGGGACGCGATTTTTTATCGCGTGATATATCACGATATTTTATTGAGGCACGATAAGACCATATTTATCGTCACTATATGAGTTACCGCTTGAGACGCGATAAGACGATATTTATCGTCACGATATGAGTTATCGTTATCGCCAATATACGATATTCTAAAATTATCGTATATTGGCAATATATCGTAAATGAATTACCAATATCGCCCAGGCCTAGTTTCGGCGACTCTGGGCTGGCGAACTGCTACATAGGGATTCTGACGTGTTCCATCGTGAGCAAGCATTCTTGTTCTTGCAATTCCTTCATTTTATACGTATGGCTAAAGTAATTCCCAGGTAATTATAGAAATGGGTGCGTTCTATTCCATATCATGGCTCGTAGGTCCCGCAAAAATATCTTCTCTGTTTGTTCTTTTTATACAGAGAACACACTATTGATGACATCACAAAAAGTTCTCTTCTCGGCCGTCCGCCGGTCAGCGCTCAATTCATGAATATGTCCAGCTCGTGTGACATGTGAGTCCAACAGTTCACTAATCTCTATTCATGAATATGGAATTCATGAATAAATTTACGAAAAAATTTACCGTGGGACACCGGTTTTACAGCTCGCACATCGAAGACGTAAACGGTAGGTAATTCCCCACTAACCCCGGTCCCGAAGTTTCACGGAGTAAATCGCTTCCTACGCGCGTTTTCCCCCGATGAGATAATGAGCATGGGAAATGCGGTGCAAACAGGAAAAACCTGAGGTTCCGGGACTTCGAATTCGTGCAAGGACGCCCCCGAACGAACGTTGCCCGTTATCCAACGAGGAATGGTGTCTATCAAAACCATCCGCATGGCAATATAGGGACGCGCCCCTGATTTCGAAACGATAGGGTTGTAACCACACATCCGTTACTTTTGCCCACCGCCGGGATCTCCGAATGGGATGAAAGCGGCGAGGCAGTCGATCTTCGTCGATGGAAATGACAGGCAAATGAGAAACGTGACTCCTCCACGCTTCTCGCAATTCTTAGGTTCCTCCCGCAGCTTTCATGTTGGTTAACTTTCCGGGCTGGCGATGAAATCTCCACGAAAAAAATCGCCAATGAGCTTATAATAGCTATAGAAAAGTATACTACGGTGGGAAATTAAGATGAGAAATGGTTACGTCAAATTAGTTTCCTTCGAAAACTTTAAATACTACTTGTAATACAATTCCCCGGAGCTAAAAGAGCTTGTAGTTTTACAATCGATCTCTATTTCATTGTATGGTTGAGCTTCGATTATCCGAAGGGCTTAGAGACAGAAAAATGCTTCAAGCAGAGCACATTTTAAATTCGAGAAAATATACACTTGATCGCCAGGGAAAATGAAATTTATCTCGACTTATCGATTTCCTGCGACGTATCGTTCTAAAAGATGTTCGAGTTGTGGAAGCTGTACTGTATAACCGCCCGAGACAGTTATACTTGCCCCAGAACGCTTCGTTTACAGATGGTCGAATCTTTGCCTCAGTGTTTACGGGGCAGTGGCAAAAAAATAACAAGCGTAATGTTAACGGGTTTCAAGCGGTTGCAGTCCGGAAGTCTTACTCGGCGCGACCCGCTTTCTGAATGGAGGACAATAGAGAAGAGACGCTACGGAAGCAAACACCAAGAGACTTCCCCATCCACATTACGGAAGTCCGCCGCCTTCTATATAAAATGAACGTTGCTTAAACGCCCCGAAGCTAAAAGAAGCCCTCGAGCTAAAAAGCAGCCACGCACGATTCGATAGATTTAAGTCAACGGCAAATACAGACAGTACAGACTCCTCAAGTCTAGCATTTACAAAACTAAATGCAATAGCTGCTATAGGGCATACTTACATCGGCCGAACTTGAAGAAATTTTATCACATGCATCAAAGAACACGCCAGATTTTACAGAAATAAGAATCCCACCTCACCTTTTGATGAACACCTACTTGCGAACACCTACTTGCGTCATCGATGTACAGGGCAAAAAGGAGAAGACCGAGGACGCTACCTTGAGGGACGCCAGAGGGAACAGGAAGAATAGGGGAGGAAACACCGTAGACCACCACTCTCTGCGAGTATTGAGTAAGGAAGTGAGAAAGAGAAGGTATGATAAGAAAGGACCGTGAACATTGAAATTATTTTCCAGTTTATGTAATAAAAGTGTATGATTCATCAAAAGTGTCGTAAGCTTTGGATAATTCAATGTAACATCAAGTTGGTAAGAGGCTTCGAGAGCAGAGGTGATGTGATGGTGCAATATCAATAGATTGGTTGAACAAGACCCCCCAGGAAGAAAGCCGTGCTGATACGGCGAGATGTAGGGAAGGGTGAAAGATAAGAGACGGTCATGGAGAATACGCTCCAGTAAGAGAGAAAAAGTGGGGAGAATAGTGATTGTACGATAGTTCGTAACACTTCCTTCGGAGCCAGACTTCGACATGGTGATTACGTTAGCAGTACTTTAATTTAATACACAAACAATCATTGTCTTTCATTTGTTTTGAACATGTAAATGTGTCTGCTTTGTACATGTGTGCCTACTAATAAAGAAAAAGAGGAATTGCCTTGCCGGGCACAGATAGTAATTAATAAAACAAACTTAGTAATCTTCCACAGATTTATTTCTATGGCACGACGCGTTTCACCACACTGTGGCATAATCATGTGCAAAGAGTCTTCCGTATCCTCTTGGATATATAGGCTTTTGACCAAAGCGTTAGGGAGTGGGGTGAGGAGGGGGAAGACTAAGGGAGTGGCGGAGAGGAGGGGTAAGTGGGGGTGGGAAGAAGGAGAGTGAAGCGACGGGGGGAGGGGTTTCTAAGGGTTTCGAGTGGACAGAGGGCGGAAAGGGATAAGGCAAACGGACGCAGGGGTTGGCCATACTTCGCCGAATACTATCAAACCAGGCTTTAAACATTTACGTATTTACGTGGCTCCATGGAATGATATTTGAATCACTACGATTCGAAGCCTTCTAATGCATGGATTTATATCTATCCTCATTAGTATCCGAATCGAATCTGTAACCACCAGAGTCGATTCGAGCATGATCAATCGATCAGCACACCTCTAGTATGCTAATGCATAATTTGTCATAGTTACACTAACTTTAGGGTAGAGTGTAATGCACGTTGGTGACTACTCACCCCCTGCCACACACCCCTTAGGTGGCTAGCAGGGTCTTTTGTAGATGTAAACACCGCATGGATGCAAACTCCACGTGGCGGTGACTCTGTATCTAGTGCATCTGCAGGTGAGGGCGTGAGAATACTCGTGCGATGTTCCACATCCCGATTGGCATTGGCATGCACACAGCCAGTAGTGCCCTCGCATTCCACCAGAGGTAGCGATGAAGAAGGCGCAGTAAGGGGGCAATCATACCCAGTCTGTCATCTCGAATAGTGGAGCATCACGCTCGTACGCACTGCCGCACTCTTAATGGAGTACATTGACTATCACGTTATCGCTCACTCTCGGATTAAAAGTTGAGATGCATTTGCCATGAGGAGAGAACCAATCCAATTCATTCACAAGACAATTAATGGAAGGTTCAATAATTATTATTTTCGAGGAGGACTATGATAATTCGTACTCAGCAAATCCACTGTCATAGATATAATTATTTCTACCAGTTACGCTACACTGTAGCATCTTCAGGAATAAGTTAATTCAAGAAATGAGAATTATTACAAAATTGACTTATTCCTGAATATGCTACAGGGTAGCAAACCTAGTCGAAATAAATTATCTAAAACAGTGGATTGCAATGTTTGAATTCTCATGTTCCTCTCCGAAAATAATGGAATTCCACAAAGTATCTGCCGCATTCATCAACTACATCCAATAATCGGGTGTTTAGCGTCATTTAAGGATAGCTGGGTTGCCTGGAAAAGAAGTACTACTTTGAGGAAGGGTGAAGAAAAACCGGGCGTCATCATAAGCCCGCTCCTTAGGTGGCTGAAGCGGTAACAGTGGGTCAATGAGTGATACTTTTAATATTTTTCAAGTCGAAAAAAAATTCTAGGACCACATTACATTCAAGTACATATATCAATTTATGCAGTGGAACTCACCATACAGTCATTGATGGAAATGACACAAAAATTTTATTATACATTGTTTTCTTTAAAAATGCCATGACTTGATTTTCCGGCGCGGTAGTCGAAATGTAGGTGAAAATTATATTTAAATTTGTACCTATTTAATCGGATTATTACGAAATAGGCCATAGTATAATATGAAATAGTAGCCATAAGGCTACGTGTTAATGTAGCATTAATTTGCCAAAAAACCAAATACGTAAAGTGAAGATTTTTCACTCCCATCGATAGGTTTTCACGTATGCAACATTTCTTGCAAATCTGAGCGCAAACAAAAATCGCCCCAACCAACTTAACAAAAGAAGGCGCCGATCAACAGTTTAACGTTCCATTGGACGGAAGGAGGGCTTCCTTTGAAGAGCTCTTCACATGGCACTCCAAGAAGGGATCGGAATTCAACTAACCAAATCTCCGCCTCTTTCGGGATCTGAGACCATGGCCTCTGGATGCCATGCCAGGAATCTTTAATACCACATCAAATCGATCCAAAATAATAAAACACTAGACTGAAGCAATCTCATTCATATTTCTGTACATCTCGATACCATATTAGCCACTAATAACATTACTTGATGAAAAATCTGAAATTGGACCACTAAGGGAAATATTTTTCCACAAGAGTTTACGATTGGTTTTTAATTGAATGAATGGAATCCATAAGGGAAGAGTTCTGCTCTATATTTTTCATTTACAGTCATCGCAAAATACGAGCGATCTAAACAAGCAATGGATGAATATTTGGATATTTTTCAATTAATATAAACCTTTGCCTTTCAACTGGATGATGAGGAAATCTTTTGGGACAGGTGGAAAATTGACTTTGGGTGTATTGTATTTACTTAGCGAAAACGTAGGATGACTGACTGGAACACTGTTTTTAGAATTCGCGGTATTAACTTCGCAAATCGCGTTGATTCGCAGCACATTGTCCGATGAGTACCCCGAAATATTACTCGCATTTTTCTGGAGTAATGAAGTGTTCATTTATACATTCATTTTCTATGTTTCTCTTGAATCTGTATTAACGTCCACAGGTATCAAACGAACATCTGTAGTTCCTGGGCCAACTTCAAGATCCTTCCCACCGCCACAGTGAATTACGTCACACTTTTCTCTTCACAAAACTCTCAGTTTGCCCAATGTTACGCGCCTTCATTCCATTAAAAATTATATTTTTTTAGCCCACAGTTTCCCCCCACTGTCACAAGACAACGTTCCCCAGGCATCCATCCCGTCACCTCCCGCTAAGTCTCTTACACTCTCACCCCTCCGAATTCACGATTACACATCTTTGTATTCCCCATTACCCTGCACACACACTCCATTCTCGAAAAATTGAAATAAAATCCACCCCTTTGAATGCGACCCTGGAAATACTACCACACCTACCATGTTGGCACGCGATGGATATTGAAAAAATGCGCTTGAGGGTTTCAGATGACGTATCACAACGTAAAAACTTGAAAACCCATTTCTCGGGATGCGCGATTAATGCTTTTCATTCTCCCTCAAATCGATTCTCCGAAATATTTTTCGACTCCAAATTGAATTTAGTTTTTTAATTATAATCAATTAACAGAAACTATTTAAAAAATAACAGCACATACGTATTGAGCATACGTATGTGGACACATAGGCCAATGCCCAATTTTACAATCCCTGTCACATATTCTATCGGTATGTGACCCGAAGCAAATGCGTTTGCGACCCCCTTAGACGATATCGGACAGTCAAATGTAATATGCCAAACCCGAACTCTCAGTTAACATAATATCGATTTGAAGGCTACGTAATCTCGCGGTTTTTGTCAAAGAGAAATTATGTAAAAAAGAGCCTCAATGTTCTTACGGTGCCACAAAAAATCAGAGACGAATGATGAGCTCACCACACAGGCTGCCAAAAGATGCCTATCACACCCAACAGTTAATTTTTTAATTGATTCCGAGATCGATATTCGAATTACTACGGAGGTGTTCACAGGGAGCTAAAGTCGGTAACCTCAAATGAGAATGTAAAGAAAAGGTTGGCGAAGATTTTAATATGAAGTGCAGCGTTGTGTGATAGAGAAACCTGGACTCTGAGAAAATAGGCTTCGGGCATTTGATTTGATTTGCGGGAGGGTGAGGGGGGAATGGAGAAAGTGCATTGCAGGGAAAGGAAGACAAACAAGGAAGTGCTTGGTGTGGCGGGAGAGGAGATAAAACTTCTTAAGGAAATAAGGAGGAGGCATAGTAGGTTGTTGGAAGAGCAAATGAGGGTCGCTAAAGACTGAATTATACGGGAGGATGTTTGGTAAGCGGATAAGGGGAAGGAAGAGAAAAGGTGCACCTACTAACCGAAGACATTAAATCCTAAAACAAACAATATTTATGACCGAGTAGAGATCCCAACTCGTGGTCTTACCCTTACCAAACCGGCAACCCATCTGTCACGGCCGGGACATAATTCGATTCATTCATTGCAGTAGTCTACCGGTTAGAGGTAGGTTGTGATGACAGTCAGAGAATATCCAACGAACTCTTACACGTGCCGTGCCCTTTCTACCTCTAGTATTTCTTTCTTCATCTCAGCATAAGTCCTACCTTTCTTCATCCCGTCTATAAAACCTATTCTTTTCCTTCCCCTTCCCCGCTTACCCAACATCCTACCCTCTATCACGGCCTTCAGCAAACCATCGCCCCTCATTACCACTTCCAGCCACCTACCCTGTCTTCCCCTAATCTCATCTATAAGTTTCCTCTCCTCGCCCACCATGTCAAGCACTTCCTCATTTGTCTTCCTTTCCGTCCAACGCACCTTCTCCATCCTCCTCCACACCCACATCTCGAAAGCCTTCAGCCTATTTTCGTCTTCCTTTCTCAAGGTCCACGTTTCTGCCCCACACAACGCCAAACTCCATATCAAGCTCTTCACCAGCCTCTTTTTTACATCCTTACTTAAGGTCCCCGTCATCAGCTCCCTTCTATTATTAAACGCTTCCTTCGCTAGCGCTATTCTCCTCCTAATGTCTTTGCTACTATGTCCTGTTCCTTCTAGCGTACTACCCAAGTAATTAAATTGATCTACTTGCTCCAGTTTGTGACTTCCTACTCTTATCACCAGCTTCGCTTTACTGAGCCGAATTGAACATTAACAAATTCGATGACTATCGGCTTTCGGGCGTTATCACTCGGCCCGTACCGAAGAGATAGTTCACTAAATACTTTCGATTTAAAATTTTTCGCTAGTCTCGAGCAATTGTAGTCCCCAAGATTGTTTAATTTTCCGCGGTCCACAATTACACAACATAGACGGTTATAACAAGCAGTGTCCCGTGAAAGGGTGAAAGAGGAGGCTGAACACAATCTTTTTTTTACACATTCACGGCCAGTGCCAGCCGGGACGGACGCGTAAGAAAATCCCCAGAGAGAGAGAAATCACGAACAGGTATAACCCCCGGCGACGTGAATGCAGCGGACGAACCCGGCAGGTCTTAACCGGAAGTAAGGGTGGGGCGCGGTATCCGGCAACTCCCTTCCCACTCCTCCCCTATCCCCCTCCCCCCCCCCCACCTCCTTTTCCGCGCCATACCCGGATGACTGCGGATATGCGGGGGTGGAGAGAGGAATGGAAAAGAGGGGCAAGCACACGTGAGTGTAGGGAAAGGTTGTATCTGGTTATCTGGCGTGCGCCGAAGGGAACACGGGAGATGTGCTCGCGGAAGCCAACCCGCTTTGGTCGGCTTAACCCAGAGGGAGAAATTTTTTTTCAAATGCCGAACAAAAATCCGGGGAACTTTTTCCCGAATTGTGAAAAACCACTCCGAATTGCCCCCAATCCTCCCATTTTAAAATTTAAACAATCTATCAAAGAACGCAAATCTCACATTTAAACTTTTCAAAACTGGGATAAGGTCACTTAAGGCAGGTAAACTAAATGAGTGGTAGATCCTTGGACATCCCTGCTAAAAAGTTACTCGATTGGTCAGTTGTTGGGGGAGGCGACAGACAACTGACGTAATTTGGACTATTAAGGATAAAGAGGGAATTTTGGTTAGGGCAGGATTATTTTGGAACGAAAGAAAGGCAAAGGGAAACCCGGCGTCGGCAATACCCTACTCTTAACGAAAGGCGCCACAAGGATCACAATTGAGCGTCTCATCCGACGTAAAGGAGAGCTGTAATTTAAGTGCTCTCCGCACACGGCACGCGAGTATGGACTGGAATTTCCGCTGAAAGCATATCTCCACCGCTGCCCGGATTCGAACCCAAGACCTCAGAATGCGAAGCCAGCACACCAACTCGATCCCTGATCCTCAAACACTGGTCCCCTTGGCGCCTTTCGTCAAGAGCAGGCTAATGTCGACACCGGGTTTCTCTCCACTCTGCTTCCATTTACGAAATGTTCGTTTCCTTTCTAACTTACCTAACCCAAATTCTAAATGACCTCAGATCTGGGTTGTCTCCCCCAAAAAGAAAAGAACAAACCAGCAGAAAATAAAAACACAGGAAATCGATCCGAATCATGAAGAACTGCTATGAAAGAGAGCTAAATCGTCAAATAATTTATTTGAAAAATCTAGGATGCGAAAAATTTAGACTGAAAACGATACTCCTGTGGTTGTGTTTCATTGTAACCAGTCTTATAGCTTCTATCGGGTAAGCAACGAGTCTCGGATGGCACTAGATTTTTAGCCACCAAAAGTAATGCGACGTCTACCCTCATATAAAGGTTTTCTCAGCCGGGAAATACTGATCAATTTTCAAATACAGACCTCCTGGATTGAGATTCGAACACAGATCCTCCGATATAACGAACATTTCTGGATTCAAATACGCTACCTAGATTTCCTCATCCTCTTGAAGGATCTGGGTACGAATCCAAGTCACAGCATAATATGTATCATGCTATGAATCCTCCAAATTAAAATTCTTCCCTGCCGGTCATTTCTCTGCAATTACTGTCACGGAGAACCCCGCAGTACTTTATATTTGACCTTGAAAAGATCTTCGGCTTTCATAGCATACGGTATTATTTTCATGTACGTACTATTCACATATTCCGTATTCATGCATGAAATGCTACCATACCAACCAACAACCTCAGCATACTTCTTGATTTAATAGCCCTGTAGTTCACCATGGATACGCTCAGCCTTCAAAGATCAATATCAAAAATAGAATGCTAAAGTTACTCCATGGAAAATAAAATTTCCATTAATTTGACAATCGACGCCCAAATCAATTGTATCGGCCTAAGACAAATTATTCTCCAAGGCAACTGAGAAAATAGATACAAAATTTACCAAATACCTCAAGCATGTGCACTCGACAACTTGAAAATGTGGGCCTCCAAGGTGGGTAGCTATAAGAAGAGAAACAGCCTTAATCGAATCCTCAGATCAAAAAGTTTAATGAACCTGCCTTGTACCAGGCAGTCTTTGTAATTTACAACTTCCTCGTCGAACTTCCAGTACAGAGAAAATTCTTCAATAATATATAGAGGCGATAGTGAAATATAAAAGGTGAGGAGAAGGCAAAGGAGAAATACGTAATTACGGAATATAAGCTACATGCGCACAATGCCTATTTCGAGAATGACTGAGTAATTTTAAAGTAAACTTTTTTTTAAGAAGGGAAAAGAGAAGGGAAAGAATTCTTAGAAACAAAAAGAGCTAGCTCGAAGGGAATATTAACCTGACGGCCGCATTAAAGCGCCAAAATATCATCCAGTGGCATTAGCGGAAAAATAAACAGCACACTCGCTCCAATCTTAAAACACAAAATAATTTCGATAATTAACGATTCTATACATCACATACGTGTAGTAGTTGCAAAACAAATAAAAAATCTACACCTTATACCTACACATAATTGTTAAGGATAAAAGAATGCCGAGTAAATCACTTCAAATAGTCATAGCATGAACCGTACTAATAATATTGCTCCAGTTAAAAAATTTCAAACATAAAATTAACGCTACAAAGCAAACGACAAAACGCCACCCTTCCCTCAGCTGTAACAGACAATATCACCTCTTTAATTAAAAATGAAAAGAAATTTCGCCGCATCGATCTTTTTATTCATACCACTCATCATAATTGGATATTACACCAGCTGATTGGTTCGAGTTTTTGGACAATCCTACTCAAAATTTCCCATTTCTGGTACACCTTTTCACCAACATGAACATAGTTTGCTCGCCATCTTAAGATCCTCTCTTAAGATCCTCGTCCACAGTACCTCTTCTCCGCGTTTTCCAAGGGTTCTCCTCTCTCTTAACGTCGGCATCAACACCGCCGCCTTGTCTATTCCGATTGAATATATCTTGGTTGTACCATATGCGAGGAAAGGGTGAGTTAACTATGAATATTAGTGACGAGTGCATTTTCTATTATTTGCAAAGATGAAAAAAAATATTACTGAAAGCAAAAGGTCTAAAGATTTTGATAAGTATTACTAAAAATGTAAAAGTTAGAAAACAAGACAAAAACATACCAGCTCCGAACCTCGAACCCTGGACCAATGCCTAGCAAGCCAATGTGAATTCCACGCTTTACCCCTAGTCCAACGGGTTATTGGTTTCGGAAGATAGAGTTACTGGTTATATTGCGCGTGGCAGAATTCTGTAGTTTTTCTAATACATTTTTCTCTCGAACCAGGGAGAATGGAGCCAGAACCCGTCAATCGTATTCCTATCTAATAGTCTACTATCACATAAAAAAAGGTCTCATCTTGATTCTTGACATCATTTTGGCGAAGTCTCCTCTAAGTCACCCACTTCATCCTCACCTCCTTGCACGTCTTTCTTCCATTTGTTCACCCATTCAATACCAAGGAGGTTAGAAAAGAAATGGAGGCGACATACCACTTGATTCTTGAAGCCAAGTCCGCCATTTCAGTCGGCACAGTTTAGATTTAGACCTACCTCTGGCTTACGTGTCCGGCGGTCGCTTTCGATTTTCGTCAAATCTAAGTTAAAAACCAAAGGCAAGGCGATGTTTTGTGACTGGTTTGGCAACACCTACTCGGCACAAAACCCTTCCCAAGCACCCCTATTCTTGCTTCACTTTCGCCCATGAACGTTCACGGTCATACCTCCTCCATTTCATTTTAACCTCCTTGTTCAATACCAATACTTCGGCGAAAGCGAGAACCCGAAGCAAATATCAACAACAAATGGCGGTGAAAATGCCCGAGAAATCTTGATTTTCAACGTTAAACCTGAGCCAACGTAACCGCATCAAACGCGATTGGAAACGATTGGGTAGATTAATGCAACTTTTCGGTATGGACGGAAAATGGACATCACACCCCACGCACCCGAATTGACGGAAACGTAGCGCACAAAACAGTTGACATCCGAGGGAGAGGCGCGCGCGCCAGCGTGGAAGGAAGGGGAGCTTCTCTCCGAATAGTAGTACCGTTATTCACGCTGGTTGACACAGGGCGGTGCGGATGGTTTCGTAGTGTTCACGGTTCCGATTGAGCTGGCCGAGCCTGCCACGTTGAACATTTGTCCCATGGTACTACTAAATTAGGTAGGCCATTGCGCATGTCGCTGGCTACGTGACGTCATGCGTGACGTCGACTGGATCGCATTTTCGCCGGGCGACGCTTGCATTCGTGGCAAGAAAGCACTTTGCTCTGGTTTACACTTCTAGAGTCAAGCGACAATGTCTTTTTGTGCGGTATTTGAATTTAGCAACAGCTATCGTAAATGCAAGGGAAAAGTGAAGTTTTTTCGTTTCCCGAAGGATGTGGAGAGGAGAAGTGGATTCACGCCTGTCGGAGACGAGACAACCATTCAGTTTGGTTCAGCTAAACTTTATCTGTATTGAGATGCCAGTTTATAAAACCCTAAAACTTTCGGATAAGATAAATGTATTTATTAACCAAGCTAAATTTTGAATGCCTGTTTTTACTCCCTTTATATCAGCTCACACTGTCTGTCTGCTTGTCTGTGTACGTAGAAACCCATTTCCCCTCTCATCCAATCAATCTGAAATTTGGTCCATAGACTCCTTGTGACCAACGATTAATTTTAACAAACCCACACACACACACACAAATACATACTGACATAATTATATTAAAATGTATTTATTAGTACCATGATTTGTCCTCGTCGAATGCGTTTTAAAAAATCACGGCATTCCGCCAGGCAGGCCGAGCCCCCACACGGGTGGACAGCCAAAGCCGATGACGCAACATAGGAACTGATCCCCATTATTACGAGCTACCTGCGACACTATAATTGGTGAAGAGCGCTCCGTCATAACGGTATGCTCGTTCGTAGCAATCGAAAATAATTAATAGGGCAAGTGGGAACAAATGAGAGGTCTCGTTTAAGCGCTGTAAATAGTCATTTCTGCGCCGAAATTCCAGCCGGGGTCAAATTAAAACGGTGATCATTCCGTTGGTGTAAACTTTAGTGTGTGAAAGTATCTAAGCGAAAAGTTTTGGTTCAACTTTTCCGAAAATAAATACACCTAGAAATGGAATCCAAATAACTCATCTCATTTAGTTAAACTCTTTTACAGCAGATAGAACTCACAATGGAAATCAAGGTTTTTAATGAAGATTATCTAGGTATATATTTGTTAAGAGAATGCAACTGAGGCATGAGAGACGTGGGCCTGAAGGAGGATGGAGCGAGTGGTTGGTTAAAACTGAGACTAGGGAAGGAGTATTTTGCTCTTGAGGAGTTGAAATGAGAAGTATCTGGAGGAAGCTAGCCGGAGTCCGAGTATGTCGACAGAGGAGGTGACTGGAGATGAAGATGGAATTCTAGGAGAGAGGAGCATCGAAGGAAAATGTAGAAGAAAAGATGAATTTATGTATGATAAATCAATTTTAAATGGGATTTTAATGGGTAGGGTGTGGACTGGGCTTAATAGAGAACAAAGTGAGGAAAGAGGCATTTCAAAGTAATAAATCACAATACAAAAGTTCCATCAAAACCGACCATAGAGTAAGAGACCAATTAAACGTGTAGTAATTATCTATATCTTTCATTAAAAGTCTCGAAACTCTCTTCATTACGACTTTCCCCAGCTACAGTTCAAATATATTACGATTTTACTCAATTAGGTAATGATCACCATGGACAACAAACCCGCACACCTCCACGCCATCTGCGATAATCTTTAAAACAATCTGCGATGACTTATCATCAACGACAAGCAATGTTTTCCATTTCGGAATATCTAGCGATACTTTCACTGGAAGGTTCCAAATCCATGCATTCGACGGAATTTTCCTAAACTCCGAGAAAACACCGACCAAGTTAGACCGCTGATTAGTGGCTAATACGAGGTTACAGGATTTCAATCTCTTCACAGGAAACAGTGACGTAACGGCCGTTAATGAGCGTGTTCACGGCGCGGAATCATCTGAAGAATCGCAGCGCATAATGCTCAATTACCTGAACCACTAAAGCATAAACCCATAATTGCACCTAATAACTGGTTCTGGAGTGAGGAACAGTTTTTTGGAATGGTTGCCAACGAGCGAAACAAGATTGCATTTTTTTCACAAAGGTATTTTCCAATAATTTTGCCTGTACTGATCCAAAAATCAAGCCTGTACTGATCATACACAACGTTAAATTTCCATCATGAGCGATGTACGCGCCAGAAAAATGATTCTTCATCAATCCAACACGACGCCTAGTTTCAATGGCCAACATAATTTCGATTTATAAATTCGCAACACACAATGGGCATTGAAAGTTTTAAATTTAGATGGCCATGAGCAATAGCAACTCCTTCCTCCGCTATACATAGAGTCATATCGCTGGAGGCGATCTTTCCACTCCAATTCTTATAAAGCCATTGTCAAACGCCTTTAGTTATAAACACGCATGCTTATTCTATTCTCCCGAAAATAGGTGAATGCAAATCCGACGTTCCACCCGTCAACGTTCATAGCAAATAAAAAATGTCTCCGCAAAGCTAATGGCGATTTAATATCATTTTCACATTAATTTCAATTATTATTCGTCAAAGTGGGCACTGCAACTGTTAATCTAAACGGATTACACATTCGCAAAATTTCTCTTAACAGAGGACATTCACTTATCTTACTGGCTGAGGATAGGGAAGGGCTTAACAACATGGCAACGTCGCATCAGATACACAGGACAGAAACGATTCAGCCGTATTAAGTTTCATCTTGCTGCGCTTCAGCCGTCATCCGAATGAGACAGTCGTTAAGACAAGCGGACGCAATCAAAAATTATCCTTCAACTGCTTCAAGCACTCGCGGGATCCGAAGAAAATGTTCTTTTGACGAACGCATTAATGGACGTAAGTACCAATTCAATCAAATGCAAAGAGTCGTCCGGGTGGTCCCTCCGTCTATTGCTCGAACAATCAACTAAACACTAGAAACAGACGTTTGTTGGTTATTCCTTAGGTCCATAGGTAACATTTATAGAGAAAAAGAAAAAAATACCAAAAACCCTTTGCAGATTTTTGTGGTTCAATCAAATGTGATGTGCAAAAGAATGGCTCAGGTAACTGAATAGTTAGCTTGAAACATCGGCACATGTTTCTCGAACAACTCACACTCACCCCTTCAGATGATACCTCCAAGCAAATAGAGACGATGCAGTTCTTTAAAACGTGAGCTCACCTGAAATGAAAGAAAAAACATATTTAGTACCTACATAGTTCTCAACGACAGCAATGACTTAAATCTATATAGACAAAAAGGTGGTTGCAAGGTATAGGGGGGAAGAATTCTTTGTCCTATCTTCAACCCTACGGGAACCCCTATAAAAATGCCAATTGGTGTAAAAATGAGATTATGAAATTTTCAGCTCGATCAGATAGTGTTAATTAATGCCTACCTCATCACCCCTAAAGTATTTTTTTAAAGCTATTGTTCTAAAAACACTGGGGGTTTTCCACTATAAAATTAGAGCGGTTTATCCGAGAAACGTGTTTTTTAGCTTTGCAGAGCATGTTCCAGAGTCAAATTTTCACTCCCAACAAAACTTGTTTGAAAAACGTACAAATCGGACGATCCGACGACGGCCTTCCATAGACCGGACCCGGGAAATCTACTTTTTCCTAAAAATGTTAACATTCGCTATATTCGAATTACTTTCCAATACCACCTCCCTTTCCACACACCTCCTACGGCCTTTTACAGTGGACATTTAACATTAAACAGCGGACGAACACACACCATGCCCTGAGTGATGAAAAAATCCACCCAGGCGGGACTCGAACCCGCGATCCTATGGTTAGCCGGCAAGGAGTTAACACCGTCACAACTGAGGCCGACGATTTCTACTGAATGCTGTTAAAATAGGCTAGAGGATTTTAACTTAACTAGGTAACCTGTGCGAAAATTTCGCACTTTCACGCTATCACGGAATAAGTATGTTAAGGAAACGGTGTAATTGGGTTTCAAATAGAGAAGAAGGTGTATCATAAAGTACTTTCTTTTTCTTGTTTTCTTGCAAAAATATACAAAGCATATGAATACAATACAGGCAAGAGAGTTTAGCGAAACTTTTAAGTCAAATTAATGGGTAAATAGTGAAATTTGAGATTGAGATTGTATTTTTCGTCAGAAGCCGGTGATTCAACGTTTAAAATGATACCTCATTTATCACTGTAGGTGCAGTATTAACGGAGTATATACGGAGTGACAGAAAAAGACCTTTCTGTAATAATATATATGATGATTGGTGCAAATGTGATGAACTAAGTTGATTACCGAGACATACTTAAACGTCCACAAAGTCATGGCCGACTTCGCCGCAATCAGCTTCTCTCGAATGTCTAGGTTTCGACGCCCCTGAGGAAAAAACATTGAATATTTGCGATCTCCGCTCGCATATATGTTTTTTGCACCCATCCGCAAGCGGAAGGACTCTCCTCCGTTGCCGCTGGTGGGGACGCGGGCGAGTGCAAGGGACCTCCGCCTCCCACTCTTGCACCTCCGCCTCCCACTCTTGCACCTCCGCGTGCAAGCGGGCTCTCCTGCAAAAGGGCGAATTAAGGTCAGGTCGCACGACTCTTCGGAAAGAAGAAGGCTTTTCCACTCTCCCAGACGACCGCTCTCAAGAGCGAGGAGCCGCAAAAGGAGCGATGGAGAGAGATAGGAGGGAGATAGGAGGGAGATAGAGAGGAGAGAGAACCTTTTGTCTTTTTCCGCAAGGGCGCGCGGATCGACAACAAAAAAACAACTAGATGGAGAGGAAGGCGCATTCGTCTCGAGGAGGCGTCGTACTTGAGGTATGCACCGAAGAGGGCGCTGACCATGAATATACATATGGATCCTAAACTTGGCCCCAGTGGGTGTTGCCAAACATTCCGCATGCACCGAAAAATCAGAACCAAGCAGACTGTAGCGCCGCCACTATACAGAAGGTGGTTCTAATAAGGAAAGGCCGTGATTCAAACGGAGATACTGGAAATAAAGGTACCGGAATTGGCCTCCCTATTAAACCGGCCTTTTTTGACACACAAGCGGAACCATGCCGACTGCAGCGCGACCTATCTTTTGCGGAAAGCTAGGCTACACCTTTGCCCGTAGTGGTGCCGAAGATTTAGATCCATATGTATATTCATGGCGCTGACGCTGGTCCCGTGCATGAAACATGGGGCATGGCAGGAATACCTATAGGGATAATTGGGATAGAAAGGCCACGCCCCTTTTGACTAGAAGACATTGAGATCGCAATTGGTTTAAAAATAGCATTGTCATTGTAGCTGTCAGGGATATGGTCATAACTTAAATCAGTCCTTTACCAACACGCCAACATTTTTATTTGACGAAAGACAATTTTGTTTTCCTTTTTAACTCTTCTCTTTCAGTACATTAATGTAGTTGCTGAATACATTGATATAAACAGTTTCTCTAACATTCGTAGTGTATACCTAAGGGGTACAGAGTCAAGTCATTTGACTTGACAATGACGTAAAACATCGAAACCGGTCACATTAAACATTTCACGGTGGAAAACTTCAAAGAGTTCTTATTATGTCACGTACGTGCCACCATATCAGTCCTGAGACAACATTATTAGTTGCTATCTAATTTGAAACCCCTTTTGACTATCTAAAATTTAAATCGAAACGTTCGCAAGCTGGTCAAGAATTGATTTTAAACATGGCCAAATTGTCGACAGTTACAAATATGGAATTAATAAATGCGGTCAGCAACAAAGTGAATTAAAATATAACTTCACCAACTCAATGTACAGGCGGACAATATGACGGAGTGAATGCGGTTCAACCAATCATCGTGCGTTTGCTCTGCTCTTTTGGGGAAGCAATTCCCTTTCAAAACGCCGCTGAGGTAAAGAAAAGATTATATACACGTGACACGGGACGTTGCTGTTCTACCTGGGCGTTACGGGTGAAATTTCAGCGGGCAATAAAGACTAGCAAAGAATGACGTATTTACACTATTTTTTTTCGGTGTATTCTACGTCACTCCAGCGAATGTCGTGTTTGATGGAAAACGATGAGGATTAGAAAGTAACTGTAGCAGATCACCGTGAGTCAGTATATGATAAGGAGAAGTAATAAGAAGCGTCATAAGGAACTGGAAAGTTGGCCTATAAAACATGGCGAATCAAGATGGTGCACTTCAGCCCACAATAGGATCTCTTAGATGGCGCCTCCAGTATATGTACACCATATCGTCCCAAGCGCGAGGCTCTGAGGCGTGGAAGCTATGACAAAGTGCAGAGGCGCCAACTCCAAAAGTCGCCCACGCCTCACGTCTGAAGAAAAGCATCGGGACCACGTCACTGCATTGTTACCACACAAACACACCCCGCATCTTGAACGTTTTCCTGCTTTAAAGAACGAGTGAGGAAACAATTCAGCCGTTGCAATTACCTCGGCCTTAGACAACCCATCACCGCTGACGATGACCAAGCACAAATTGACTTTTCTCGCAGAATATTTTATCGCAGAGCGAGATCTCATTCGCTATTTGGTAAGAGGTCATAGGTTCTTGACGCAAGTTCGATTTTAAAGGCTTTTCCGCGGTTATGAGGAGGGTACAGGAACGAAGACTCTGAAAAGAGAGGATTAGAATTGGCTGCAAGTTTTTGAGATGTGGGTGTGGAGGAGGATGGAGGAGAAGGTGCAATAGACGGAAAGGAAGGCAAACGAAAATGTTCTCGGCACGGTGGGTGAGGAGAGGACATTTTTAGAGATTAGGAGGAGGCGGAGTGTATCGGAGGGTTGCGAGGGGCAAAGGGATGCTGAGGGACGTGACAGAGGGAAGGATGTCGGGTGAGCGGGAAAGGAAGAGAACGGGTTTCATGGCTGTGATGAAGAGAGGTGGGACTCGTATTGCGAGTAGAAAAATGGAATGGTGTTCGACAGGGCCCTGCGCACATAAAGGTCCAGGAAATGTTGACTCTTGCCCATCTGAACGCTCCTTGACTGGTAAATAATCTCTACGCCTCAAATAATAATATCCATACAGAATTGTGCTTAGGTTTGGCTTTGCCTAGCAATTATACAGACAAAAGAAAAGTTTGTCAGAGAGCGAAAAGTTGACCCAAGGAAGACTAGATGAGAATTAATCGAAGGCGTTTGAGGTGTGGAAGTTCAGCCTGATTGAAATGGTGGTAGATCGCCTCTAACAATTATATTTATGTAGTCTTGGCTCATATTTGACTTCTTTTCGTAATTACAAATGCAAATGAAAGGATGACTTATGGAGTACTTCCTTGGAAGGGGAGCTGTTGAGGCTGTCGGTAGAAATTATAGGGAATCCAAGCAAGAGAGTGGAAGTGACCAGAAGGAGGAGGTTTTTTAATGAGGTCATATAAGAAAGAATGCTAGTAAAGAGATAGAAAGGGATGAAAATGCATGACAAGTAAGACAAGGTGACAGTCAGGTAGGAAGGACAGGCTTCAGTTAACGGAATATGCAAGCTCTCAGGAGTTTCCCCAAAGATTGCTGTTTAATTAATCCTTTGCCTCGCTGGAAAGAAAATAGTGAGAAAAGGGGGACACACTACAATGAATAAGCGGAAAAAAGCATTCCATTCAACCTACCCTAACCGCAAAACTGTAAATAATAACATGAAACAGAGATGGATTTGACTTCAACAACTGGCATTTTACAACCACCTCATCACTCACGACAGATTAACATCAATCATACATTAAAATGGGGCTGTATGGGAAGTTACCGATGTGTACATTTACAGAAGGATTAACAAAGCACAATAGACTGATAGAAAGACATGGATAAAGAAAGGAAGTTGATATGGGACACATGCAGGAGACGGATTTGGAGGTTGGAGCAAATAATTCAAAGGAATAGGATGTTGACTGCTACTAAGGATAAAATGCTGGGCAACGATGGAAGAGGGGATGTAAACAAGGTATTATAGAGGAGATAAAGAGAATTATTCTGAAATTATGAGAAACAATTCGAAATAAAGATTTTTGAAGGAGAAAGAATAGAGTAAAAATGGTCCATCTAAATCCACTTAAATCGATAAAGATTTCAATAACAATCATTACAACAACGTAACACCAAGAGGAGATCAAAGTCCATTTTCAATTAGTCAACCACCAAAAGAAAAACGGATGGAAATATCGACGAACTTGAGGCGCATCGGGCATTATTAACTTTTGACCAATGAGTATTGTTACCGGGCCATTTCGGCAGAAGGAGAAAAAATTGGACATTCGGTAATTAATTTCATTATTGAAATTTGGTACTTTGCGACTTTAATTTAAAATGAAATATGCAAGAAATTGTTCAAGTTCCCACAGCACCGTGTTCATAGGCCGTAGTACCGCTAGCACACCGAGAGAGACGGAATGAAACAGTTGCGCGCCGAGTGGAGGAAGGAACACCGGATATGTACAGGAAACTCGCTAGTCCCGGGAGAACGTCCGCCAAAACGCAAAACGCGATTCAATTCGACTGCGCGACTGTTCTTGGAGCCGAGTGTATGTGGAGAAAAAGGAAGAAACGAGACCCCCAACCGCTCTAGAAAGTGGAGCGTATTCTAGGTGAGGCCATTGTTCGGACCGCACTGACGAGAACAGTGGGAAATAAAAGTTGGAGAAAGCTTCATCTCCTCCATGGGATGCATTCATCTCCGTTTCCGAGTACCTGGCCGCCCTGGGGATCTCATCGCTCGCTTAAGAAGACCGATCCCTAGAGCTATATTTCGAACTTCAATTTTATTAATACGCGAGTCCTGGGAGTTATTCGACCACATGCGTCTAATATAACTGCCTTCAGCATCCCTTCGCCCCTAAGTACCTGCTCCAACGACTTACTCTGCCTTCTCTTATTCTCAACCAGAATATTCCTCTACTCACCCACCATTACAGGCACTTCCTCGTTCGTCTTCCTATTCGTCCACTGCAATCCCACATATTATGTAATCATTTCATACTTCAGTGATTACTACTTCACAATAAAGCTTACAGTACAATATCGCACACTCCATTATATACGTACTGAAGAAATTAAAAGCAGAATTGGGCAAGGAAAAGTAGCATTTAGCAAGATTAAGGAACTGGTGACAGCAAGGAACATCAAGATGGATATTAGGAAAAGATATGCAAAGTGCTTTATATGGAGCATTGTGCTGTATGGATGCGAAACGTGGACGTTGAAGAAGAGAGAAGAAAAGTACTTGGAAAGCTTTGAAATCTGGCTATGGCGAAGAATAGAGAAGAATGGATGGAAAGATAAGATCACGAATGAAGAAGTGCTAAGGAGGATTGGAGAAGAAAGAAGTATACTGAGAGAAATTAAAAAGAGAAAGGCAAAATGGATAGGACATATTTTAAGGAATAACTGCCTACAGAAAATAATAATTGAAGGGAAAATAGAAGGGAAGAGAGGAAGAGGAAGGAGGAGGTACGGAATGTTGAGGGATATAAAAGAAGGAAGGAGTTATGCGGAGATGAAGAGAGAGGCCCAGGACAGAATGCTGTGGAGACAACACTACCGTTGAAACATGTCTACGGACAGATGCACCAATGATGATGATTATATACGGACATGGTCAATCACAATAATTAACTCGCACACAAGACGAAGCCTCGCTACTATTTGCAACAGATTCACAAAACCTTACCCTGGCGTGTATTACAGTAGGACAGAGATTCACTAAACCATGAAGAAAAGGACAGGAAGAGAATTTGCGCAGCTTCAAGCATCGCCTCGAAAAACATCCAGTGTCGTTACACAGAATAAAGGGTAGCAATTTTTGAAAACCATACGTTGAAAACAAAAATAAAGGAAGAATCTTAATTTTCCCTGCATCTGTTCGCACTGAACTATTCACAACCGTGAAATAGCAGTGTGTATGAGTGTCGTGCCTCAGCTCCGAAAAAAATCGATATTTTTTCCAAACATGGATTTTTACTAGTAAGTTTCGTTCATTGTATTAAAAAGAAGCCAACATAACCTTAGGGTGACCCAGGACGAATTTGATGGCCAAGATAAAACATACGCAAAACAATCCGAGAAGTACATTGCAAAGGGGAGATGACCACTGTTCTGAGTCTCGATTTGAAACCCGCTTTTAAAGTGAAATCGGACCGCAAATAAACTACAGTATCGTGAGGGAGAAAATATAAGTACTTCCCACAAAAGAAAAAAAAACAGATCGTTAAATTCCGAAAGCAAAAACTATATTCCCACATCGCTCCTGCTGGCATATTCCCCTGTTGAAATCACCAATTCGACCCACATACGAGTATCCAGTCGCGTGAGAAACACTCCACTCGAGACGATTCTAGGGAGCCACACACGATCATCAGTGGGACACGAGGAATAGCCACGAGATGTCTTTATTGCACATCACGGCAGTTCGGATGCACATAAAACACAGATAACCGGAATGAGAAATAAACAGAAAAGTGACCACAGAAAAAAAATGACAGAGAACGTCAATGCGAGACTTAGATCCGTGTAACTCACCCACAAGAGGTTCAATAAGAACCATTTCACCTGAAAAGAGAACTTTTGCGTTCATAATCTGGTTTATGACTCCTGGAAAACTATTGGCTGGTCTTGGCGTCAATCATCCTCGCTAACATCTCAATAAGACGCGAATGGGCTTCAACAAACCCACAACTCGTATATTACTATTCTGTATTTAGAATCACTCGTATTTCAGTAACACATATTTTAGTTAGTAAATATTTTTTATTCGTTTCATCCCCAGTACACCTCACGACGCTCTTTGCAAGGGAAAACGACTTAGGATTACACGGATGGGTAGTCGCCGACCATAAGTGGGGTTTGGTTACGTATATCCATGCAAGACTACCTTAAATGGGTAGAGTACTCTGAAATTCTCCTCAATCAACACCAAAATTTTAGCTATACCATTATATCAAAAGTGATTACTTTAGCCGCGCCTAATTAACAGTCCGAAAGAGTGATAAGCATGTAAGTCTTTGGCTTTGCACAGATTGGACTTCGCGTCCATAAAACCAAAGTCGTTGATTAGAAGAGATGTCTCCCAAAAGAAAATTCAATGACGAAAGAATTTCGAATCATGGATAAAGCGCAGATCATCTTATGAGAAGTTTATCTAGATTTAGAATAGTAGTCCCAGAAAAAAGAAAACTTAGATGGTTTCCCGGTTCAAAAATTTAACGTAAACGAAGGCAGTGACGACATTATTCGACGAATGGTGAGGTCGAATCCTTTACCAGCATGTAGGCGAAAACAGAAACTACCTGCACTCGAAATAAGCCACTAGTTGCTCATGTCATACGAGTGCCATATCACTTAAGTTGTTTCTTTTTTAGCTTTAGATTTTATCTTTTTAGAAGAATTTAGAAGTTTCTTAAACGCTCGAAGTTTGGAAGTGGTAAGGCAACGCAAATCTAAAGAAATTGGGGTAGGGTATGAAAAGTGAATAAAGCTCTACGCCGCTAACTTCCTGGCAACCAGCTGGATCGCACTCAGAAGCCTCAGCTGAAACGCAGTGGGCGAACTAAGCGGAGGGCCATGGGAAGTGGGAGGCGGTTTCCTAACAAGAGGCACTGGCATCCACTCCATTACGTAAAAGGCGAGGAGGCTCCACGCTTTTCACAACCCTCAATTAGAAATATTACTCTCAACTAAAAACAAACCCATTTGCAGTAGAAAATCGGGTTAACATTGGCAACAAGCGCTGAGAGCTCCCACAGAACTTCAGGTAAATATTCAGAAAAACTAAATGTATAAAACTCTTTAAAACAGGTATCATCATGTCTAAAAGAGCGTGAAATGTTTATCGCCAGCCTTGGCAGCGGCGTGACCAAGTCCTCGCCTGCTAACCAGAGGGTCAAGAGTTCGAGCCTTAGATTCTCATATCGGGGGCCCGGGTTAGAGTACCCCAGTGACGGTGTGTTTTCAACCGAATCTCGATCCACATTAGTGTGCCACGTGTATAGCACTTTAAGTGCACTATTCCGACCGTCAAATGAAGCGTTAACCCGAGGAACCCTGGGCGATGCTATTTAAGGCTAATATACACTGCAGAACAGGTAGGTAGAAAAGTTCCTTCTCTCCACGCACAATTAATGATTACATTAATGGCCTGATAATGATGAGAAGCCTCGAAACCATGGTTGGAAGAGATTAAACATATTTTTTTCGTGGAATTGATGAGTTTCCTTTACCCTCGTCATGAAGGGATGCCACCTTCCTGAGCCCTCCGTTAACATACAATTCACTTTCGTCCACACCAACTTCCGATCTCTTTTTCCTATTCCATCTCTTTTTTAGGGTCGGTGTCACAACACTTCCTCAACCTCACGTCCCTCCGAGGCTCACAGCATAATATACAAAAATAGAGTAGAAATTTTCAAGATACAGCCACTACTAGGGGTAGAAGTTTAAGTTTCAGACGGTTCAATTCTGTATCTCTTCTTTCTTTCTCCTGCATCGGCTGAAATAGCGAGACAAGATAAAAGAAAGGAAGAAAATCACGACTCCGCCTCCCTCAATCACTACAAGAATGGAACGACGCAACTTCCAGATACTCCATTTCATTTCCCGACAACCTGACTGCCTCTTCCTCCCCCCCCCCCACCCCCCTCTCCCCCCCGCCTTCGCGAAGCAGCCACGCCAGCGTCCTCCCCTACTCTCTCTTCCACCCACCCCATTCCTCCTCATCCTCCCCTCCCCTCCTTCCCGGCAGCCTGTTCGTCTGTCTGCCTTCCGCGACCGGCGGAGGAGTCCATCCGTAAAGGTCACCCCGTCATCACGAGGAACAAACCCATTTCACGCCACGCGACTTCTCCGTGGCATACCTGGCCACCCACCTGCGGAGCCAAACAACGAAAAGAATACAGTACGTATCGCTTAGATAGTTCGATATCTCATTAGTTCGATGTTTTTGGACTTGCATCGTGCGGTGTCTTTCAGACACAGACAGAGTAGGTGACAGATTTGAAACTTCCTCTCCCACGATTTCGACGTCTACACGAATTGAAACGTCAGCTAGTTTAAAAATGCTAATTATAGAGGTAGAGTACAAGAAAAAATTGGCGACATTTTGCTTAAGTATTCAAATGACTGAAAAACCTTACCTTACTATAAGCTTCATGCACTTGAATTTTTTCAATTCATTCAAAGCCTAGTTTTTTCCAAGAAAGCCTAAATCATTTATATCAAGAGTAAGGAATCGTTTTAACTGTTGATAACGTAACGATTGTATTGGACCTTTTCAAATAATAGTGCTTCCAATTTTTAATAAGATTCATTTTTTATCAACTGGTACTTGGTTCTAATTTTGCATCCAATAGTTCGACATTTGGAGTATTTCTACAGTCGTACTGGTTCGGGGTGTGTCGGACTACCAAGAGGGATTATTAAACCGCCGTCTTCACGACGAATGGAGGGCGGTGGAACGTGCAATGCAACTTTTCGGCGAGGTCTAGAAAGCCGGAAATGGAAATGCGAAAAGAAAAAGAGATAAGGTATACAGGCCCCAGATTTCCCAAGTCGCAGCACGCCGTCCGCCGAGGAGACCGCCATTAGAGGACTCGCGTGCCCTCAAATACTAGCCCTAAAATCTGCAGGAAATTTTACTTCTCACGGTTTCGAGGAGTGATACGCGCCTACAGACAACGAAATGAATTCGCAAGCAACAGAGCGGAAGGAAACGCAGAAACAAGGGCATCAGTAGGATGGATGATCATGGGTGAGACTTCCTCCAAATATATTGAAAAAATACGCGAGAAACATCAAATTGTCGTGCCAAGGCTCAGATGATGGCCACGCGATGACATAAAAAGTGATTAAAGCATGTTTTACGACGACGGAAGGCTACGAAATGGTAACCCGCCCTTCTGAACCAAAAAGAACATGAAATTACATTTATTTTGTTTACCGCTGTTTATGCAGAACTGAATGTTACCTAAGTATATTCCTAAGATTCGTGTCAAATGAAGTGAAAATAAAAAACATTCACCGGTTGAGAAGAAATGACTGCACGATATGTCACGTGGGCAGATTCTCTGATGAAACGGAGGAGAATGAAGCAAATTCTAATTAATCTTTAGGCAATTGCAACTAAATATTCGAAATGCGCAATTTTTCCTTTCTTAGTTTTACACTTCCGATATTGAAGACAGGATTCTGTGATTGCAATTATTCCACATATATCTTTCCCATTCCTTTTACATTCCACACCCCTCGCGCCCAATACCAGGTTAATTGCACTAAAGATTTTACTACATATTATGTAATTTTTCATTAGAGAATTCTGCCGAGAGAGAGAGAATGCATACTTCCGTTCAAGCGATCATTACTTGAGTCCTTTCTCTGGAAATAGCTGTAAATGCATGAAAATTAGGCATTAATATTTCTCCCTAAAAAAAGACATGAAGATACGCTGTAATTTGTGTTCAATCATACCGCTTTGCTGCAAACTGGATCGCCAAAGAGTAAATGAGCATAAGCAATGATAAAATAAAGTAAGAAATCGAAGAAAAAGATTAACTCTGCAACGTCCTATGATAATTCGTAAGACAAAAGAGTAGAAACACAAAACTAAGCAAGCAGGGACAAAATCAAAATAAACAAATGTAAATACGTGTACCTGTTTGCTTAGGTAAATACGTCACGTAGATTGTGAATATGAATGTTTAAACTGATGGTATACCCTTAAGTGTACGAGGTTAATACCTGCTTGACCGATTAACGATCTAATTGTAAGTAAGACATGCCAAGCATCAATGGACGAATCCTAAGATTTTATTTCTCACCTGAATTATTCCATAATCGCCATTGTTCCATTACTGAGCTCTAGGGTAGATTTGGGTTTGAAAAAAGCTTCATTTTCAAGAGGTATTTATAATGCTACGATTCTCGGTTCCGAGAGTTACAATTCAAGATTCAAAGATAAAATAGAGCGCGCTTCCGATCGCCGAGAACTCCCCTCCCCTTCCCACGGAGAGCCCCCCACAAGGGTGAGCGAAGATCCGTGACCCTCAACCGGCAAGAAAGAACAAGTCACATTATCAAACCAGCTTGTATACCCATTGACATTTCCAAGCGACCCATTCGAGCGATAAAGACGACGATTACTTCAATGATCTGTAGCGTTTCCTTCGATATTGGTATCTTTCGCCATTCACATAAATAGTGTACACATACGTTGGTCGTGCTCGAGTAACTGGGTTAACAATCAAAGCCCTACTCATCGTAAACTTCAGGAAAGAGTTATATTATAGAAGGTACACACACACACACATATGTAAGGTTAATCGAACCAAGCGGAAACGCTTTTGAAGGAGCAACACATACTGGGTACCTAAGTAATAACAGTAGCAATTTTCCACAGTTTGTATTTTAAAAATACAGGGCTATAATGCTAATTTTAAGTACACAACACGTATTTCGGTTTACCAAGCCATTACCAGGTGCACACGTGTGCACCAGATTCATTATTTTTTTTAATACAAACTGTTTAAAAGTGCGACTGTTTTTTCTTACCCAGTTTGTCTCACTTCCACAATGTGACCCCTGAGACAGTGAATAGGGCAGGCAGCACATAAATGCCACGGAAGTTTACAGTTCTTCACTGGACTATATTGTACGAAAGAACGATGCATGTCAAGTCAATACTTCCATTTTTACAAACCTTTTTTTTCCAAACGAAGCCCAGAGCACATTTATAAATAATGAAAAAATATATAAATAAAGGAATGTGCCCACCACAAGCGCGATCTTTCAAATGAGGTCAACTTTGAACGTACGAGGCTATCAACTCGATTCAAAGAGCTATGCCAATAAAAGCACTATTATACTATGGTCTAGACGCAACACTAACAAATGCGGTAAATCATAGCTGTTACGACGTAAAATATAGAATACGCATCCTACGTCTTTATTTGAGTTACATACGAAAAGGACAAAAACCTCTTCTGTTACAGCACATTTCATCCAGATTTAACCGAAAGCTAAGTCCAGCTTTTCCCAAAATGAGAGGTCCAACAGTGAAAAATCCGGCCTTTAATAAATATTCAACGCTGACCTCATAACAGGCCTGTAGTATGACATAAATTGAAAAGCTAACAATAAACATTCAGCGAGCACATATCTTTGATATCGCTTTCTTCAAGGTAGTGGGATCCGAACACATTGCTAGTATCCGCTGATAAGAAAATACGATGATTTCACATTATAAACAACCTTCCGCCCACATTGGTTATGAAACCTGGGAAACCTCAATTGAGAATACACGGATCTGGGATCGTTTGGGTGGATAATTCTTCACCATGAAGTACACGTAATTGTGTCCTCTTCAGCAGGTGGCTCCTCTAAATTTACTACCGCGATACTTCCCGGAGAACTGTGATTGCAGACCAATCACAGTACTAGATTATGGTAAACATAGTAATTAAAGCTTGACGTTTGCAAAAGAATAAGACCTCATATTTTCATGTAAGAAGCGCCAAATTTCGATGCGTAATAAAACTCCAGGAGTAAATTACGTGGATCAGATGAATATCGTATATACCTGAGTAATGCCGCACGGTATGGTGGAGCTCTTCGAATGTTGACCCGGCATGTTTCAGTAGTGCTAAAACCCGTCTTCGACAAAACTTGGATTCTTTCTTCTCGGAGCCTTGCTTTTATGGATTCAATAAATTAATGATAAACCAACAGTGGTCCAGGAAAAGGATGTTGACCCATATCCAGATGTATTAACTTCACACGCCTAAGGATTGAACACTAGGTGAGCTCAACGTTCAAATACAGCTCTGGTAATATTCCCGGGTAGTTGGTGAATTTCCTTTGTTACGTAACACACTAAGAAGCTTGGACTAAAAATCCTCAAGGATGTTCTCCCTCGAAACATGACGGAGTGAAGCATTTCGGGAAGACAAATGCCTGCGTTGAATCAACTTTTGAGGGGAAAAGACTGTAGGTTTAAAAAGTGGCACAAGATGAAAACTTCGGGCTTACGTAACCAACTTAGCGAAGGGAGGGCAACAGTTTCCTGCAGCCCTCTTCGCAATTTGGGACAAATGAGGAGAGGTCGTCCCACGAGATGAAAATGATTCTGTGATGCTACGAGGGGGGAAAATATTACCCACAAACGTAACGGGTTCTGCTTGAACGACGACGCAGCTAAGAGAAAAAGAGCCGTCGCTTGCATCTTCTGGAGACATTCTTACCCGGACGCAAAAAGGGTTGACTCGGTCGACTTACGAATGTATGGAAGATAAATATCGAAGTTATATTCCCCGACAGTTATTATCTAGAAAACAGAATTGCTACAGAAAATTGCGAGTGACGTTGTACCCATAAGCCAAGTAGTTTTAAGAACATCAGATAAATTGAACGAGTGTGTGGATTCGACTGAAGATATTAAGCTGTCGAGAAATAAACTGAGCGAGTAACTATGGGCACGCAAACTGAGATATATTAAAATGATGACCATGAAGAGTTGGAGTGAAGATTGGTGTCTTTAACAACAATGATGATGAAGCAGACTTTAATCTGAGACGAAACCAAAAACACTGACGGCCAAACGAGGACCATTAATTCCCCAAGTAATCATGCGAGAATTTGAACACTCGGCAGCAATCTTTGCTACCTCACTTAGCCTTTTTAGAAAGTTTACATCTACATCCACAAAAAACCCTGCAAGCCACCTCAGGGGTGTGCGGCAGGGGGTGAGTATTCACCAACATGCATTACAATATATCCTAAAGTTAGTGCAACGACGACTAATTATGCATTAGCATAAATCGATAATTCTTGTCACGAGGCGAAGCCTCACAAGCATGCACTACTACACTACAGATATTATCACAATGGAGAGGGACCATTAATATATATGTTTTTTGCAACTACACAAATGGACAGAGACTCAAGACTTATGTAGAAAACATGCACGGCGTGCTGTTAGTACTAGGTAACCTATAAGGATTCAAGTATTAGGGAGTACTACTACTACTAAGAGCTACACTACTTAACGACAAACCTAGATAAAATTCTCATTGGCCGCTGTTATAGTCCCTTATCGTTCGTGGGAAAAATTACATTTTAAATCTGTCCGTTCTGCGGTCTAGTTCCCTAATTTTATTCTCAGGATCTGATCTACCGTAGTATGTCGGATTTCGTCAAATATTATCAACGTCATCAGAGGTCGTTTAGAGTTAGGTTAATTCGTTTAGATCGTCATAGAACGAAATGAAACACATCGTGTTTCCTCTTGTTGTGGGAATGAATCAAAGTCAGCAGGTATGTTGAAGATTTTGAGTAGTATCGATGTCTACTATGGTTTAACGTGCTACAAGAGGTGATGTCACTTCATATTTCGTAAATTTGCCTTTCATTCTTCACTGAGTTCAACAGGAAGAGAAAGATTTTCAAGACAAAGAATCAAACCACGAACCAGTGGCTTTCCAGAAAAATGCGAGCATCAAGATACAGGTTCACAAAACCGTTTCCCTCCGGCGATATTCGACGCATTCTAGTTTTAAATCGTGGACGATTGAAACGGCTTGCATCGCAAGGAACCTTTTCAGGCCTGACTAAGAGGAATCCTTTCCTTCATCTACATCTACATGTTACCCTGTGAGCCACCTCTAGGGTGTTTGGCAGGGGGTGACAAGTCACCAAAATGCAGCACGCAAGCGGACCGCCACATGCACACCGCACGGTCATGAATATTAAGGATACTAACCAATTCCATCATTAACTAAAAACCATCATGCAGCATGCAAGAGAATCCCCACATGCACGCCACACATGTACGATGACACATAATATTCTACATGCTACTTAAGAGGGCAATCTGCCTATGAAGCTAGAACATGCAAAACATGCTGTTAGAAACGCCATAAAACTCCGTAAACATGCTTAAAGAAATACATAAGTTAGTAAGCTACACTACCAGTCAACTAATCTATTTCTAAGTCCTTACACAGCCGTTATAGTCTCTTATCGCTCGCGGAAAAAACGACATTTTAAATCTATCTGTTCTACAGTCTATCTCTCTTATTTTATTTTTATGATCTAATCTATCATAGTACGTTGGCGGTCGTAAAATATGATCAACTTCGTCGGAAAATAAACTACTCTTGAATTTACATCATAGATTTAGTCTTGTTTTCAATCTACGGTCTGACAGTGATTCCCATCCGAGGACCCTTCATGATGGAACAGGGAGGGAAACAAACAGTGCAATTCCAATTTAAATATTATTGACACCATAATTATGACGCTCCACCACGGCGAAAACATGATCGAGTAAATTAAGTATCATGTGGTGGAATCGAGGTTAATTCGAGGAGGCTTTGTTCTTCCAACAAATTGACAATCATTTAAGGTGGTTTGAGCGAGATAGATCCCTAGTCATAGTGGAGACCATATTCAAATTTTTTTCTTTGATTGCAGAGTCTGTAAGAAGTACGAAATAAATATTGTAATATTAATGGCGCAAATATATAGTTGTATATGCCCAAAAATCTCGGTAATTAAATAAATAAAGCTACATAAGTTTCTAACTTGACTCATTTTTTCCCGCCGAACGGCTGAAAACCCTTCTAATCGGCAGGTTTTTTTTTGCGATTCTGTAAAAGTTACTGTGGTGAGTAATAGATTATTTTTTTATAAATAGTTGAGAAAACATGCAATCCATACACCGTTAGTTTTTTGACGAAATCTAGGTGTTATAAATTCCTATTTCCTTCAATATTCTCCCTCTGGAGTGCTCAGCCATAATCCATCCCATGTAAAACAGCTTGTATTTTCAGGGAAATTGCTCGTAAAGTAGTTTGGCAAGGGGTTGATATTTTGATATAATTGGAAAGATGGGAGTTGTTTCTTTAAAATGAGGCCAAATTCATAAAATTCTAGGTGAAGTGATTTTTCGCTCAAACTACCTTAACTATTTGAAGCGCTCATTTCTATCAGGATAATGATTCAGAACTATTTTAATTCCTAAATGAAGCGAAGACGAAAAAAGAGAGGAAACTATACCCAACAATCTAATAAACTTCCATTCGAATCTCAACATTGGATGAGGCTCTAAGGGCAGAAACTTTTTATCTCGAGATCGCCGCCAAGTTGCAACATGATTATTCCCTACATTCATACACCTGACGGGGCTACTAGACACGGCACGCAGCTATTTCCACTCCACATAGCGGTTTTCACTGGCCACCTGTCTCCCTCCATACGAGCGAGCAGGAGAAGGGGAACCGGAGGCATGCCAAGGGGAAGAAGAGAGAGGGTAACCATAAACCCACCGCCGCATTGAGCCACTCAACATTCTTCCATTGTTTGGGCTCAGGTCACATGACGGCACCGCCTCCTACAATGCGAGTCACGTGAATAGGATCGGTCTGACGTAGCGGTAGAGTGAACCACCTAGTCCGAAGCCAAGTGTCCCCCCCCCGCCACCCTAAACCCTCCCCCCTTTCCTGGAGATTGAGAGGGGGAAGAAAAGCAAGAAAGCCGGCGACTGAATAGAGAGTGAAAAGGAACTCCCCCAAAATATTTAACCTCGAGGAAGCACCGAAGAGCAACAGGTAAGAAAGCATCTGGAGAGGCGACGCTCAACGCTTCAAAGAAGCGGCCAAGGGTGAATCAACGCGAAACAAGAACACAAAAGGCCAGGTTTTATCATGTCTGGTTAAATATTTCCTCTGCGTGATAACCGGGATGGATGAGACCCTCCCGTAGACAACGCTCACGTCGACTAAAAGTCTAAAGCACATCACAAAATTCAAACTCTCACATAAATCTCTCATTAACGTAAAGGCTACATTATCTCATGGCTAAGGTTAACGAGACATTATAAAACCGGCCCAAAGAGTTGTTCTCAATGATTATTCACGCACCCAATTATTATAATTTTTTGAGGGCATATCAAGTGGACAATACGCCGGGTGGCAACGATAAAACTGAACTAATATTATTTTGTTGTTTTTTTACATAGTTAGTAAAAAATTTGTTTCATTTCATAATAAATCAATACCAACATACATCTTATTACGAAAAGCCCATCATGTAAATCTTAAGTATTGAAAAGCTCCGCACAAAACAACGAAAATAATAAAATATTGGAGATGAAAAAATAAAAATAACTGAAATACAATGAAATTTTGTAACAAATATACTTTACATCTCTTCCCAGGAGAAAGTGCACTTTTGGGAAAGGGTTAAAAAAAAAGGTCTATTGAAATGGCTGCGAACATAATTTCCAGGTAAAAACAGTTGACGAATAAAGATTCAAGTGTAAAGGAGAAAAACATGGCACTTCTTGCGATAGGTGATTCAAATTTGTAAAATGTAACTCATTAAACATTCCCCATTCGGAAAAAAAACTATAAAAAATCTAAGGGAAAACTTGGGCATATGCCACTTCTATTGAAATGGAGAGACAGAAACGAAATTGTATAAGCTCAAAAGTAAAATGCTGCAAACTTAACCGAGTTCTAGTATAGTCAATTAATGAAAAGAGAGAGGAATTACCTAATGGTTATCCAAGCAATGTCCTGGTTAATCTTTAACCCGAAAACTGAAACGATTTCCTTCTTTCTGGCATATTTTTCGTCGTCTCCGTCGTGATAGAGGGCTTTCTAATTTTAGCAGAACGTACTACGCCGTTACTTTTACTGCTTCTACAATCCCGTTTTTTTCGACTTCCCCACTCATTCATTTTCCACGGCTTTCATTCCATTATCCTCACCCAGGAGTTTATCAGCCCGCCTATGATGTTTCTCTTCATCGCCCCAGTTAATGCTCCTATATTCCACTTTCTACCCCCCCCTAACCCCTCCCTAATCCCTCCTCTACCTTTTTTGAAATTAACGAGGCAACAACGCAACTGATTAAAAAGGACCAAAAAAAGAAAAACCAATGTCACAACATAGAGAACTATAATGGGATCTTGCAAAGAATTTGGAAGAGGAGGAAAAATGAGAATCGACACTAAATTGAATACCCGACTCAATGACGTAGCGGAATACAGACAAAATGAAAGAAACCAACCCGGTAATATTCGAACGCTTGTTACAAATATGTAACCGAGGCACAGTACCTCTCTTTAAGTACAATTACCTCCCGTTAATTCCCAAATAAGTCGCAACCAATGGAGAATTCAAATTTTAAGTAGTTATGGAATATTAACAAGTTATTCTGTTCCATTGCCACAATTACCACAGAAGGATTTTGACGAAATGGCACATAACTGTCTCGCATCAGCAATTGCTGCCAATCGATATAACTAATATAAAAGAAAGAACGGATTCAATTCACTCCAATCATTGACGGAGGACCATTTAACCAGACGTGACTGAAATTCCTTTGCGCTAAATAATTAAATTTAAATGCCAACGATGACAAGCCATAACGAGAGGCGAACTTCTGAATTTTTTTCTGGGGAAAAAGCGAACATTCGCTCTGGATTCCCTCTTGTCAATTACGTGCAACGCGAGTCAGCTCAAAAATATTAAAAAAAAGGTAAAACAATTTGACCATATATATGCTGCTTTATGCTGGAGTTATATAATATAATATTTTTTAAATAAAAACACGCTATTATAAATAATTCAATGAAGGATAAAACAGATTTTGTGAACAGCCACAGTACTAAGAGCGATCACAGTATATATGCGTATGCCAATAAAAATAAAAGCGAGGGCTGAGAGTTTTCTTCACAAACCCCATCGATAGCATGCATTAAATAACATGTACATTCTCATCACAACGTAAAACTGTCTCATCACAATTCTATTAAATTAGTTATACTCAGTAGGAGGAGGATAGGAATTCTGGACGAAATAAGAGGAGTTAGAAGATATGAAGAATTGAAGAGGGATCTAATAACGGGCCATCCTTAGGAGGGAAAGCGAGACAATTTCTATGAGGTTGGGATACAGAATGGGGACTCTCCAAGAACCTACCAATCATCTGGTAGAATACTTGAATGTAATAACTCAGTTATGTTTAAAACATACAAAAAATTGCTAATATCTAATCTGGGCAATCATTTTCTCATGACCCTAGTATATATCAATGACACAGCGAAAAATTCTTCACAGCTTATCTTGCATCTCCATATACAATCGTACTTAAATAACGCTGAGCTAACATGGTAGCTATAACTTGGAGTTTTATAAACAATCTTACTTTTAATGACTCATGCTTTCTTCGCATGAAAAAAAACAGCTCTGTAGCACACTTTTATTTTGATTAACATACGCATGATCACTCGTAGTACTGTGGCTGCTTGCAAAACATATTATCTCCTTTATAGTGCATTATTCATAAAATCGTGTTTTATTTTTTTGTATATTATATTATTTTGTGCCTTGTGTTTCGTCACATTAAATATTGTACTCAATTCTAACCTCACATAATTGAAATTAATAAAAGTGAATTAAACGCTTGTTATTTTCAATTTAGATATGTATATTTACAGTTTATTAACAATCCTATATATAAATGGCTATGAGTGTCTTTCTTTCTATCTGTCACGTTATTTATTATGTAGCTATAACAACACATCATGTAAGCCAGAAACCATTTCCATCTATTGAAGTTCATTGAAAACTTTACGTGGCTTTATATGACTTACATCTACGCTTAAATGGTTTCAATGATATATCATCACATTAATAAAACTTAATATCTGTCTGTTCTACTATATTTTTTATATTTGCATAACAACAATACATATGTCAAATAAATAAAACTACGCTAAAATGCTTTAACACTTTTAAATTAATAATTGGTATCTATAGCAACATTCATATTCATTCATATTCTTCATTCATTGATAACATTGCTCTCAATAAAAATTCATTGAACACTTAAAGCAAGTTAAAATTTATTTATTTAACATTAAATTCAACTTATTACTGTAAAATTGATAACTTTATTGTAATATCATCCGGAAAACGTCTCTCTGCCAAATTTCAGAGCGAATTTTGCTGGTCAGAAAGTGGGTCAAATGTTTATTACAATTTTTGTCCCTGACCCACAGACAGACAAGCGAAGCTAATTAAAAGCGAGTAAAAACATCCGTCATCCGTTCATTTGACTAATCTCAATAAATATATGATACTGGATTTCAAGGTAAAGGAGGGATATTAAGATGCAAAAAAACTCTGGCCAGAACAAAGGAGAACTCATCAATGATTAGAATAACTAGACTCGCCAATTCGGAAAAAACGTTCTATCGAAAAATTTTTCCATTCATATGTATATCAATCACGGGTTCAAATTTTCAACCAAGTATCTCAACCTTCACTCTCTTTAAGATAAACATACTCATTTTGAAGACAGTCACATACCAATCGACGGACAATTGTGTCAGCTAGTAGCAATGTGCAAATGTTAAACAAATAGTCTTAAGTGTCAATTTTCAAACTGCTAATACTCAGCTTTCGCAAGTAAACAAGCAATTATATTTGCAAACAGCCATACTCAATATTTTACGAACAGGTGATATTCAAGTTTTGCAAATAGTCATTAACATATCTTCAAATACTCAAATTATGACCAGCACATAACTAATCGTCGATTTTAACAGATAGTCATTATGTGGATTCTCGCGAAGAGTCAGTGGTCATTATCTCAGGAGAGGAATGGTGATTTTTTTTAAACTCAATAATCAAATATTTCAGATATTCATCGGTCAGTAATGACTCAAGTTTTTGTAAGTAACCAATTGATGGAATTTTTACACGAGGAACTTTACTGCACACAGTCTTGCGCATGGATGGATAAGCAATGAAAATTGCGTCTCACAAAGCGGGGACATGCTAGAATGATTGCCTGAATGCACGAGCGAAAGACAGGAAAACAGCCCCTGCTCTAATTCCATACGCGTATTCTCGCATTGTTCTGTACACGCAACTGCGCAATCAAGCGTCTAGTGTAAAACGACCCTCACGCAGTGCACTCAAGCTACAAGTGCTGTAAATACATCTCATTGATAGATGAAGGATAAACTTTTTTTCCAATAGCGTGATATCTTTGGTTTTCGGCATCAAAAACTGAACTAAACCACGTTGAAAAACGACAAAAAGCGTCAGTGGACGCACTACTCTTCCTCAACATGGACTTAACAACGTAATTCAAAATGAACAATATCGCGTAATGGGGGAACAGGTCCATCCTTTTCTAAGAAAATAGAGAAAACTAGAAGTGTCTCAGAGGTATAGTTTAGCTACGAAAATGTCTTTAGAAATGGCCTGCAGGAACACTTTCAGCCGAGCTAGTGAACAATCTTAATGAAAATAATTTCAAAGATTCCACACCTTTCAAAGCAGCGATTATTTCTACCCGCGGAATCCCCGTGCAATCAAAGAGATGACGACTTATACGCTCACACACATTCGTGAACAACAAGGACACGCAAATTTTAGAATCCATGGACACGAGTGTAAAAGAGGAAAAAATTACGAAATCATTAAACGCTTCCTCCCTCTCCACTCACTGGACCGGCCGGGCGGCGTCCGAAAGTAGAGAGAGAGAGAGAGGGAAGGAAGGCGGAAAGGAAGGATTGTCGATTCCGGATTCTGCGACATTGGCCTTGAAAAAGAAGAAGGGAGAGGCCAAAGGGGCGAAGCGAGCAAGGGGTAAGGAGGAGGGAACTCTCTCCCCCCCCCCCTCATTCCAAGCTTTCACGTTCTCAATATTCCCTGTAGCATCGGCTTCGACGAAAACACACGCAAGAACTCGCTCGAAGCAATCGATAGATCGATTACTCGAGCCACATCACGCCGGCTAAATCGACCAACGAGACCGAATAATGAACCTCACGGCCATGAATACACATCTACAAACTACCCTGCAAGCCATCTCAGGGGTGTGTGGCAGGGGGTGAGTATTCACCAACATGCATTACACTATACCCTTAAGTTAGTGTAACTACGACTAATTATGCATTATCATAAATCGCTAATGCTTGACACGAAGCGAAGCCTCACAAGCATGCACTACTACACTACAGATATTATCACAATGGAGAGGGACCATTAATATATATGTATTTCGCAACTACGCAAATGGACAGAGACTCAAGACTTATGTAGAAAGCATACACGGCGTGCTGTTACACATATGGATCTAAATCTTCGGCACCACTGTACGGGCAGTAGTGCTGCCTAGCTTCCCACGGCGTTGCAATCGGCATGGTTCGCTTGTGTGTGTCAAAAAATGGCCTGTGTTAAAAGGGAGGCCAATTCCGGTACCTTTATTACCAGTATCTTCATTTTAATCACGGCCTTTACTTATTAGAACCACCTTCTCTAGAGTGGCGGCGCTACAATCAGCTTGGTCCTGATTTTTCGGTGTATGCGGAATGTTTGGCAACACCCACTGGGGGAAAGTTAAGAATCCATATGTATATTCATGGTCACGGCTAAGACCAGCACATACACGATGTATGGAAACTTGCCGCAATTCGTCATCGACAACAACATCAGCAAAAATCAATCCGAAGATTGGTTCAATGCGGTCTCCACTCCGATCTCCAACCATATATGCCTGACGGATTTATTACTTGTTCTCCATCTTTAGTCTGGGCCGTCCTAAGGGATTGAGGGGCCCTGTCCAAACGAAAGTCGGGGCCCCCGTAACTTTGCATTCCCTTTTTGATATTATAGCATCTTTTAACCATATTTAATGGAAAGAAGGAAATTGACCAACAAAATGGTTAATGATTTCAAGAAATTTACATAATTCGCCGTTCCGGAAGAACAGTGACACAACTGCAAAAATGGTCAAATTGACTTTAATGAGTGAATGGCATTATAATTGGTTAGGGTGTGGGGTGGAAAAACGACAGAACTGTAGTTACTCTCTATACCGTTATGGGGCAGTTGCGTCGTTGTTGAAATGTCAGTCCCACACACTGTGCCTCTTCGGGAGAACAACGGCTCAACTGTCAGTTGGTCATGAGCGTCATGGAGACACCGCGAGAGACGTTTGCTCGTCAGTGCAACAGTGACGCAATTGTGATCAAAGTCTAAATTCCGGAGTGCCCTCTACTGCTTCTACAGTGCTACAACGACGTAAGTGTACATTGTGTCATTGTTTGTCATAACTAAAGGCAATTTTACTGTCACAACTGCTCTTTCCGCCGATGTTGAACTAACAAGTTTACCATTATACTGCATAACTGTTCAATGTGTCATTGTTGATCTAAACTGGCAGCTTCAAATCAAGGTAGTTGAGCTCTACGGCCTCTATAGATTAACCAGATAAGAAACTTCTCCAATGGTATTCAAATTCCGATTGCTGAAAGGGGTGTGATTTTGGAGTCATTGAGCAATCTGAACATGTGAAAGGAACAAAAACAATGAGAAAAGGCAATGAATGGCAAAAAGTAAAAGCTAAAATTTTGAAGAACACTGGGCAGAGTTAAACATCTAGAATCGGGAAACAGGTTAAAGCATGGAAGATAGGCCCTCCTTGTCATGATAAGTAACTCTCTCTTGTTCAAAGAGATAAACAGATGAATTCAGAAAACGTCTTTTCACGTATTATTGGGCACTGGGTTCTCTCCAATGTCAACGGGATTTTCTTGTTAAATGCGTGGAATAACTTGTTCTAAAGTACCTACCGACGTACATCGTCAAGAGAACCTAGGAGACCCAACTGTGTTTTCTGTGTAATGAATGGCGATAAAAAAATTCGTGTCTGCAAAACGTTTTTGATAAATACGTTAGGAATAAGCGAGAGAGCAATGCGGACAGTAATCCAAGGAAAAATGAATGGAACTGGAATGGTGCCTCCAGATAAAAGAGGTTAGCACAATAATCGTAAAAATATTGATGAAGAAATCTTAGATTCAGCAAGGAGCCACATAAATTCGATTCCTCCTGTCGAGAACCATTGTGTGCGGAAAGATACCAAAAGAAAATACATAGATGGTGGTTTGACTATTGCAGAAATGCACCGGAACTATTAATCTGAACGGTGTGTAGCTAACAAGATCGCTGCAAATTATGGCACCTATTCCCGCATAATTAATGAAGAATTTAGCACGGGATTTTTCTTGCCGAAGAAGGATCAGTGTGATGAATGAGAGGCGTTTAAAAATACAACAGGTGATGAGAATAAAATGCTTGAAGAATCCAATTAAGAGCATCTGGAAGAAAAAGAACTAACAATAAGTCGAATGGAAAAAGCGAAAGACAAATAAAATGCTGGAAAAGTGAAAATACTATTAGCAGTATATGACCTACAAGCAGTCCTACCAGTTCCTATTGGCCAAACTTCAGCCTTTTTCTTCAAGTCAAGATTGAATTTTTTCAATTTTACTGTGAGTATTTTAATGATTATATAAATGTCCTTTGGGTTACTTTCACCTACAATCCAGCAATTAAATCGCTCTCATTTATTATAGATTACTGAAATTGGAAATGACAACACACTATGTTTTTTTCTGGCATGAAAGATTAGGGCATAGGGGTGTCAATGAAATAGGCACTGGAGTCTATCGATACCTTGAGCACTTGTCTAGTACTAGCCCTGGAAAATATGTTGTGCTTAATTTGGATAATTGTGGAGGCCAACAAAAAAACATGTAAGGTTACGAATGTTGGAATTCTGTTTATTCATACGTGAGAATTTAAATTATACTAACTTTCAATTGTAACTTTTTCAGATTCATGTTTGCAATTTATCTGTATGCAGTCGAACGCCTTGAAATCAAGTTGATTACTCATAAACACTTGATTTGAGGGCACACACAAAATGATGGGGACGCAATCCATAGCATAATTGAGAGATCTTTGACTCGAACGAAGAAGTCAGGACCAGTGTATGTTCCTGACCAATATGTTTCACTTATCAGAAACGCGAAAAAGAAAGGGAAACCCCTGCAAGTAAGGGAAATGGGGTATGAAAACTTCATAGATTCCAAGAGTTTATTTAACGAGATGGCCCCAAAGATGTCCAAGGATAATTCGGGAAAAGATTTTAAAATGCATGCAGTAAAAATGCTAAAATTTGAGAAAGGTAGCAAAGTTTTTTTCTTTTAATACCTTCAGCTATAAACAGCCATATTGGGGGAAGTTGAATTCAAGAATACAAGGAGACGATTTTCTGATAGGATAGATCCAAGTGGCATTACATTGAAGCCTGCATACTCCAGAAAAACTGTCCTCCACAACAACAAATTGAAATACATGGAAAGTTTGGGCAACAATAACACATTTCCGCACTTCTACAGGGCATGTTATGAATCCTTAAAATGAATTCAAAAGTTTTTTTTTTAACAACTTACTATATTAATTTGTGCAATAAGTTCCTTTTTTCCTTGATTAATTTTTGCTACGGTGACTAACATTTTTCTAATTAAAATCATTATCTTATAATAATTTTGCAGGATTAAAAAAACTATAATAAACATAATAAACATTGTTTTGAAAATATTATGTAGATTTATCTAAAAATGTCTTAGTTCCACTTCGGCAGAGCGTCCATTTCGGAGGAGCAATGACATAATTACAATCCAAGCTAAAAAAAAAGTGGGGGAATACTCCACTATAGTATCTAAAGGTGATGACATCCAAAAGTCTGGAAATTGCAAGTGGGTAATCTAATGCACTATATTATATGTGAATATGCTATATTTTTACCATTATTGCCTGTCACGAGAATGTTTGAAATATCCACCGGGCCATACTCCTTCCTCGTAGATCCTGCGAATAAGTTCGAAAAACGATTCTCTCCCCTTACTACCTTTAGAGTCTTCAGCAGCTCCGAAGGTAGGCTATCGGTTCACACGGCATTTCTACCCTTCATCTCCCTTAATGCCCTCTCTATTTCGATGTCAAGTAACTCTGGTCCGAGGTTATCCTTATCTATTGTTCCTTCATTCTCTAGATCTAGGCTCAAGGGTCTATTCTACCATTATTATGGTATAATGTAGTGCATGTTGGTGATAACTAACCCTCTGCCACACACCCTTGAGGTGGGTTACAGGGTACTATGTAGATGAAGAATTAATTCCTATTTTAGTGTGTTATTGGTGAAAATAAACTCCATTGAGGTGACTTGTAGGATACCATGTAAGGTAACAAACCGAAGTCAAAGTGCGTGGAGATGTTAGGAAAGAAGTGGTCAAGGTGTTAACTGATTTGACGGTATGTTGCAAGTGAACATGACGGCAATTTCCTTTCATTACCTACTCCGAATCAAATGACACGTGGCCCTGGTTTGACATCAGATGCGTCGCTCGGTATAGCGGAGAATCAGAGATCAATCAGTGAGGGTAAATCAAGCGTTGATGAGCGGGCAAGGTAACGAAGGACTCCTGGAGTGACATCTGGAGGAAGAATCGGCCACTTTATCCCACATCACTTGTATGTTTACCTCTCCCATGCGTCATACTCTTAACAAGCGAGTGTCACCAAGTTTCGCTACCCCTATACGTCACACACCATCCACGATTTCATCTCCTTCCCCGACCGTGGAAACCGAATACCTCTCCACTTAAAACACGTTACACCCCCAAGACCCAACGACAAACGGCTCCGGCACGGACCGGCAGGAAAGGGGAAGGACACAAAGACAAGCCTGGCGAGAGCATATATATATCGGGTGAAGAATCTCTCCACCAGATAGCAGGTTAAAATGCAGCAAACCCATCACTTAACTCAAACGAAAACATTCAGAGGAAACACGTGGGATCTTCTCTTCTAGATGGGATTGGGAAGCAGTGGGGAATAACACCGTGGCCTTTTGACTGTCGAGAGAGATAAAAAGCACCAAAAAAGGATTTCATGTTCCGAAATAGGCACGTCCAATCTTCCAGAAACCTGGAAGCACATTGATTGGTCTGTCCTTCACATTCACGAGCAACTTTCGCAGAAAACGATCTCTTCCAGAAATAATCGCATCTTGAAACGACGAGACGTTTCAATTCGATTCCAATTTCAATCTTCCATGATCTACGAGACTATTTTTTTAACATTAAGCATCCTAAACGCTCTATTGCCATTTTTTCCATTTGATTATCTACAGGTAAGAGCACCTTTTTGATGGATAATTGCCAATCCTCCACTACCCATGCTAGGCAAATGACGTGGCTTTACTCTCAGTCCTCAAAGATGTAAGTACGTAAAAAATTAAATGCCCCTAGGAGATAAAATATTTCACCTATCTTATTCTTGCTATGATTTTAGCAGTTCCTTAACGGGTCAGCTAAACTACGCCATAGAATAAGAACTAAGCAGGAGAAATACTTATTATCCACCTGTTGTAAATGTGAGGTACATCTACAAATACGTTTTGCGTCGCGAGCCGAGCATTTTAACGTCTCTGAGTGACTGAAAAAAGTGTTCCATGCACATATTTCTCAGATCTTGATCTCAGTAAATTAACAGTAAACCGAACGAGAAGGAAAGAGAAACATGGAAGTGCAAGTATAGATAGCTAAAAACATTGCTCCAATTAGAGAGCACAAGAGATGCTAAGGGCATAAATTTCACGAAAAGTATTCACAAATTGGAACGTCCAATCTTTGTGCACAAATAAAAATTCTAAGATGATTCTAGAGAGCGAATGAACAACAGAAATATGTACCAATTGGTACAGATTAAGAACATGCCCAACCTTATTTCACTACTCTTTAAAGATGTCTGATCTCTATGCCGAGTGTTGAACCTCTCTGAGATGCTCATATTATCAGTACCTCCTCGTTCCTAAGAACATTTTCTGTTCCTTCCCTTCCACGCTTTGCTTAAATAATATATTTTTTTACTATTAGAGGTGATCTACCTCTTCAAGTAGGTTTAGATGGAAGACGAAATACATATACTAATATTATAGTACTTCCACGCTCGTCTTCCTTACCGGTCATTCAACCCGTCCGCTTCGCACCAACAAGTATTTAAGGAAGGAGTAGCGAGATATGATTTCACATAAAATTTAATGTATTTGTTCTCATAATGAGGAAAATGTTATCATCTTTCCCAAGATAACAAAATATGAGACTAACCGCACTACTTTTCGAGATATTTGCAAAAAAATACCAGCCTTTTTCCATGGGAAATATTTCGGGTATGCACTCCAGAGAGACTTTATTTAAAAAATGAGGAATTTTTAACGTATTCATTTTCCTTCATTCAAGTATACTACCAGCTGATTGGTAGGTTCTTGGACAGTCCCCATTCTGCATCCCAACCTCATAGACATTGTCTTGCTTTCCCTCCTAAGGATGTCCCGCCATTAGATCCCTCTTCAATTCTTCATATCTTCTACCTCCTCTTATTTCGCCTAGAATTCCTATCCTCTTCCTTCCCCTTCCACGCTTCTTCCCCAGTGTTCTCCCCTCTATCACTCTCTTCAAGATGCCCTCTCCTCTCAAAACCTCCTCCATCCATCTATTCTGCCTTCTCCGCACCTCTGCCACAAGCTCCTCTCCTCTGCGACCATATCCAATACCTCCTCGTTCGTCTTCCTCGCCATCTAGCTCACCTTCTCCACATAGATCTCGTCAAATATTTAAGCGTAATTTGCACTAATTCTCAAGCACTTTCAAAAATAAATCAATTACTAACCGTAGTAATTTTTACAGAATTTGTAAATTCGGTTGCGAAGACGTTTTCAGCGAACCGCGTGAAAAAAATGAGTCAAGTTAGATACTTGACATATGATATAGATATACGATAAAGTTGTTCATGCTTGTTTAGATAATTACTGATAATTTCAGTCATATAAAACAATATTTTTGCGCCATTAATATTACAATGTTTACTTCATGCTTCTTACAGGTGCTGAAAAATAAAAAGCGGTCTCTATTATGACTAGGGAAAAGTCCCGCTTGAACTTCCTCATATTCTTATACGCACGCAACGTGAAACTAGACTCGATTCTTTGCTTCGAGCATGCGAGGACCTGGACGGTCCGCGATGTTCTTCTATGGACAGAAGTCTTGAAGCCACTCGAGTAGATCAACCATCACCGTCCAGGCTAGTGTATTCAACGCCCGCACGGAAAACGGTACATAGGGATGGAGTGAAAGAAATTAGCCGGACGGAATTTTTTAACCATCCTCCATCGATGCCTCACTGGCTATTGTTGCCTGCGCCAGGCAACAATAGCCAGTAAGAAAACCCTCTTCGTCCCTGGGATTGGGTTGCTGTGGTGGTTCGAGTGTTGGTTTCCCATCCCAAGCGCCCGGGTTTGAATCCCGGCAGTGCCGCATATCTCTCATTGAAATCCTCGGAGAGTAGGGATCGGGATTGTAATGCGTGGAGAGTTTACATTGAATTTAAATTAAAGAAAATTACTCCGAAATAGGGGCAGTGCTCCGTCCGTCAGATGGAATGTTAGACTGTGGACCCCATAGCGCCTTTCAGTTGCCTATTTCTTATGGTAATCCACCGGTTAAGGTAGGTTTATATGAAAGTAAGTTAAAATCCTCTGGAATTTTACTTGCGCAAGGCCGTACGTCCTTACGCATTCACTGCCGATGCTTCCGAAGTTCGAATATCCAACACCCCATGAAAACGGCAGAGGAGGATTTTGAAGAATTGGCGAAGGGAAATTCTATAACCATCCTCCCTGTCGATTGCGCAGGCGGCAAGAAAATAATCCCTCCTCCTCCGCCTCTTGAGAGCTTCCACCGCCGTTCTACACCTCCCTTCGTCCGCCGCTTGACCGAGCGCTTCCCGTCTCTCTCTCCCACGCCAAGACCGTCGTCCCCGCGGCCATTTTCAAGCACGCGGTCAATCGGAGGAAACCTGTTTGCTGCTTGGGTTAGCTGAGGAGGTGCGGAGAGGGTAGGGAGGGGATGAGGAGGTGAGTGGGAGGAGGAGGAGGTGGTAAGAGGAGGAAATCGCATGCCTCGGAACTGCACGCGTATATATAAGTTGCGTGCGCCGGCGGCGGCAGCAACGCCATCAACATCAGGAGCGCTCTTACCGAGCCACGGGGGAACGAAAGCCACTCGATTTGACTTCTCTTATTAAAGGAAAAGAAAACTTTTCCAAGTTGTAGGTCTCGATCAAGAGTTGAAATCGCGATATTTTCCGAAAATTGCAATTCGGTCAATTCCGCGGCAAGAGTGTACTTGCCAGTGACCAATTCGTTCTCGTATTCCAAGAATGAAAACTTTCCGCGTCACAGATCTCGAACGGAGCCTAGATCGCGATGTTTTCCAGCCCAGTCGAAAATCGCACTTCCGCGCGAATAAAATACCAGCGTTGATTCGCATCTACATATACAAAATTCCCTGCAAGCCACCACAGGGGTGTGTGGCAGGGGGTGAGAATTAACCAACATACATTCCACTACACCCTAAAGTTAGTATAACTACGACTAATTATGCATTAGGATAAATCGCTAATGCTTGTCACGAGGCGAAGCCTCACAAGCATGCACTACTACACTACAGATATTATCACAATGGAGAGGGACCGTTAATATATACGTATTTTGCAACTATACAAATGTACAGAGACTTAAGACTTATGTAGAACACATGCACTTGTTATCCACGAAAGAAAAACTTTCACCTAGCAGGTCGCATAGAATCGCAATCCAGAAGTTTGTGATCAGAAAATCTCATTCCAAACTCATCTCGAAAATCGAACTTCTATCAGAGATATTGTATTTTTCATTTAAGTATTCTACCAGCTGATTGGTAGGTTCTTGGACAGACCCCATTCTGCATCCCAATTTCATTAACATTGTCTCACTTTCCCTCTTAAGGATGTCCCGACATTAGATCCCTCTTCAATTCTTCATACCTACCACCTCTTATTTCATCCAGAATTCCTATCCTCCTCCTTCCTCTTCCACGCTTCCCCAGTGTTTTCCCCTCTATCTCTCTCTTCAACATGCCCTCTCCTCTCAAAACCTCCTCTATTCATCTCTTCTGCCTTCTCCGCAACTCTGCCACAAGCTTCCTCTCCTCTCCGACCATATCCAATACCTCCTCGTTCGTCTTCCTCGCAACCCAGCTCACCTTCTCTATCCTTCTCCAAACCCACATCATAAACGTCTCAAGTCTACGCACATCCTCCCTTCGCAAGGCGTGTCAATTGTTTTGCACGGTTTGCCACACAACAAGCGTTTCTACCGCTGCGGCCAATCTTTTTGCATGAAATGTGGTCAATCCATCAAAACTCGTAACTCTTCCTCGGGGTAAAGTCTTCGCCTGCTGAACTGAGGGTCGCGGGTTCGAGTCCCGCCTTAGTGGATTTTTCACTACTCAAGACATGAGTTTTTGTGTTCGTCCATTGTTACATGTCAAAAATACCCGATGTAAAAAGCCATTAGTAAGGCTTCTCCTCGTGACAAGCATTAGCGATTTATGCTAATGCATAATTAGTCGTCGTTACACTAACTTTAGGGTATAGTGTAATGTTGGTGATTACTCACCCCCTGCCTCACACCCCTGAGGTGACTTGCAGGGTATTTTGTAGATTTCGATGTAGTACTGTTTTCGGGAATGTGTCGCAGATAAATAAGTAATGATGTAAAATTTATCAATTTGGACGCTCGACAGGTTTTCTGCTGTAGTCGCGAACTCTACGACGAAAAAAAGTGTCCACCCCTAGGATCTCCCTCCCTCATTTTCCATGATAACACATTCATACAATAACGAACATATTGAATACAACAACTTACTATACTGAATGAATGCGTTTCCCATGAAACTTTTGTTGAGACCGAAAACTGTGATGCAGGCAGTTATTTTTTGTTTACTTAGCGCATTAATTATACATTTACCTTACCGTATCTCCTCAAACCAAGACCTAATAGATAGCGCCATCAAATTAAATGGGGGATTATTTTAACGACGGCAATTCTTTAACAATTGTAATGTCAAAGTCTGCGTGTCAACGGTACTTTATGTGCTTACGAGGTACTCGCATAGCACAATGTCGGAAATATAAAAAAAAACACTGAAGAAAAGAAATGATACGTCTTTGAAAAGAATAGACACGTCAGACTGGAGTGCAGCGAAGCGGAAATTCCCCCTCCCCCACACCCTCCTTGCCCTCCCCCCCCCCTACTTTAAGCATGCTGACCCATCGAGAGATCGGCAGTCTTGGCAACCGGAGTCCCTCGAACGCGCTGTCGCGTTGGATTCGATTGATTCAGATTCGATTATTTGTGATTCATAAGCGCCAAGAGTAATGCGTACTCGCATCAGCGAATCCCCAGTCCCTATTAGATATTGATGGACGGAAATCAAGAAGTATTCGCTAATGGCATCCCCACAGCGAGCTGTAAAGAAAATCTCTCACAATGAATTCAACGGCCACATCCCACCCACATATTCCTTCTCCTTCTATAATAGATACCTCAGATATACTCTTTCTGTACAATTATTATATTCCCGTGCGTGCATTTGTAAAATGCATTAAAACTCTATTTTCAGTAACATTTGCAGAATATAGTGTGGCACATGCTGCTTAAGTTTCACCCCCATTCACACACATTTGAGATGGCTTGACGAGTACTACGTAAACTTACTTGACCATGTATACCCTAGCGACGGATGTCATTTGGAAGTACTAAAGCAAAGTAGCAGTACTTTCAAATAACATCCCTCACATATTGCAAAACGGAAACATAGAACGGAAAAAAATGGCTATTGATCCCTGACTTCCATTGCTGTCTCAAAACTAATATCAAGGATCCTTAAATGGTTGAGAAATCTTCCATGGAGGCAATTAATAACTTGAGTGCACTCTTTCCTTGTCTACAGATAAAAGTGTGGGGAAGAAATAGCAAAGTAACCATGAAACACCCACGAAAAGATGGGATATTAAGTTTGTGCTATAAACGGTGCTTAGGGTAGAGAACGAATAAAGAAAAAAACATTGCAAGATACAATCATGACAGTAACACTTACCATTGTGAGTCGGCATAAATAGTGACACTAAAACAAGAAGACATACGCGATAAAGGAGAATTCAAGCGTTCAGTATTTTGAAAACAGTAGCATGAAAAGAAATAATACGCAGAGAATAACGGGAAGATATACGAAACAGATCGAAGACCGAATTCGTCTCAAAAACCACAAATAGGACGAGAAAAAACATCACTCCCAGAGGTAATGTAGGCCACATTATTTTTAACTGCGAAACTAAAGACATTATATGCCTTAGAGCACGTAAGAATAACGCGATTTTTTTCCCTCTAACAATAAGTCAACCGATTACGAGATGATTTGTACCACATTCCTTGATTTCACCAAACCCGTCCATATCCGGTGAACAGAGTCGACGATGAAAATATCTAATGGCGCCCCGCTTCTCAATGCACAGTTATACGCGGGAGGGATTTCAACGGGCAAAAGGTTTCTGCGCGGCCGCAGCATCATCGAAGTTTCTTCTTCAGACTTCCCTTTCACCGAATTATCTCTTCGGCGATGGCAGGATCTTTGGCCAAACAAATAAAAGAGTTCCCAGAATCGATAAAGGAAACGGAATTCCCGAGCACAAAGGTTATTTTTGGAGTCGGATGCAGAGGGAGACATGGGGAGGCGATAGGCGAGTGTGATATACCTGTGCCTTTCGTTTCTCAATGCCTTTGGATTAGATACACCCCACGCTCTTAGTAGGAAGCACTCCGTGGATACAGTCGAAGTTCGCAAAACTGAACAATGACGGAGAACATTTACGAAGAAATTTCAAAACTCTCTCTGCCCTCTAAGCAGTTCACGTATCACGAGAACATTCGGGAAAACGCGCATGCGCCTGAAGTTTTAGACCAATAATGGCGCAGCGCTTTCAGGCGCCGACACTTTTCGCAGCGATTCCTGCTATTTCGCCGAATATCCTGCATATTCCTGCAATTTCACGCGATCGCTTAGCTGTACATGAAGTATCTGGATTGAACTCACCTCGCCAACGCCTAATTGCATGCCATTGACATCGTCTATTTCGCACGAAGAGAATTAGCTCTCGGCAGGGAAACTTTCGACACAGAGGGCGAAAGATGGTATCTTCTTTTGGGACCCCCCGCGTCTGGATTTGAAAAAACGACGTTTCCTCTCCTGTGCCGTAGTTTTCTTCAGGGTTGATTTTTGCGGACTTTTTTGCGTATCAAGCTGCAAAATATTCTCAAGCAGGTGAATTGGGAGAGATGCAGAAGGCACAAAATTTTATTTATTGTTCAGGAAAGTACTGGCAGCCACGAATTTTAATTCTTAGTCCGAGGACTACATTGAAAATCATCGATTACGACACTGAAATCGGTATAAAAAAGACATAAAGCCAACGCATATTTTTTTCAAAGTAATCGTGGGTGTGAGAACGTTATGTAACGTATAGAAAGAAATAATTCAGGGTTTAAGAGGTGGAACTGTTCCATGATGGAGGTAAAAAACATGTCGGACCTATCGTGGGGAGCACATATAAGAAATATTTGTGGCAGAGCTCTGAAGAAGCTAGGATTCGTCAAGCGTATTGTGGGAAGATTTTCGGATGAAAAAGTAAAAGAGAGGTGCTATTTCGCACTCGTCCGGCCACACCTTGAATATGCAGCGAGCATATGGGATCCGGCGCAGAAAGACTTAGTCCGGGAACTTAATAAAATACAAAGGAAAGCTGCGCAATTCGTCAAAAACTGCTACGGGCGTACAGACAGCGTTACACAGATGTTAAACGAATTAGGCTGGGAGCCGCTAGAGACTCGGAGGCTGCGCGCTAGGCTTAGATTGCTTGAACAATTGAGAATATATATTTTTCAGAGCGACACGGAGAGCATCATATTAGAACCCCACTATATTTCCAGGTCCGACAGAAACGATAAATTAAGAGAGATATTTTGCCGAACGGATAGGTATGGGAATTCGTTTTTCCCCCGAACAATAAGGGACTATAATAAATGCTGTGCGTAATTTCATTACAGCGTTTCCTTTTTATATGTAAACCGCTGGTGTCCTAACACCCCCCGCCACACGCCTATTGAGGCGGCTTGCGGGGTAGTATGTAGATGTAGATGTTGCAGTTTTCCACCATAAACAAGTTTATTTCAACACTATTTTCGACGTACTACGTCATTATCAAGTCACTAGTATAATAGATAGTGTGGTACGTCGAAAATGGTCGTGAAATAACTTTATTTATGGCTGAAAACTTCAACATTGTTTTCTCCTCCGTTATGTAACGTCTTCCGAAATGCTGTTCCACTAATTGGTTTCCTCGAGTTGGCAGTCCAAACGGCATTGAGTACATACAACTTGGGGTCCTAGGGAGGAGGAATTAGTATATCTTAATCATTTTAAATCCATGATTGTAAAACACACATGATAACTAAAGATTGCATTTACCACAATGTTCGCAAAATTTTCCGAGCTCTTCATTCCACAGCACTGAAAATTTATTCGCACCTTGAAACTTCAACGCATTATCATCACAGCTGATATATATATATATATATCAGCTGTGATGATGTGATGATATATATATATATATATATATATATATATATATATATATATATATATATATATATTCTGGGATGAAACGCTCCGATACAATAATATGCAGATAGACATTGCATAAATTGGCCTAATAACTAACCTGAGGTTAAAAAAGACACTTAAAGCCTTAATTGGTATTCGAACCCACAAAATTCTACCGGTTGAGCGGACGAGAGATCGACCAGACAACCGGTCGGCCTAGTAGATGATCGTCCCAAAGGAGGCGAAAAAAATACCACATGATTATATAGAGCTGTGGAGTGGGATGAGAAAGTTCCAGTACAAGGTCACAACAGTTCATGCACCTCAGAAGAAGGACAGGCGGAAAATTAAAAGTATGGTCCCCAGTTTTAAAAGTAGAATTCGCAACTACGAAGAAATTCGCTAATAATACAGACCAGAGATAGGCGTCCCAACAGTTTACACAGGCCATTATTATCTCAATGTTTCTATTTACTATTTACAATCAGATTCGCACTAAGGCCGATGACCTAACAGCCCCTGCCTCTCGCAGTCATTTCGGTTAACCAGATGTTAACTTGAGAGAAGATGTTGAAGAAAGCGCCGATACCGTTGAGAAGCCTTGCGAGCAGTAAGAAGAATTTTGGGAAAGTGACTTCACAGCTATCATCCTGAGGCAACGGAAAAGCGGACTTATCTTTAATTATTGATGCTTTGGATTGAACAACATATTTGGGGCCCTTCAGTTACGAATAGATCATGAGGAATAATTTGTTACCAAAATGTAGAGATGACTCGAGTTTCCTCATGACACCGCGGACCTCAAACACCGAAGTTGGCGAATAGAACCATCCAGATAAAAACCAGGGAAAATTTACAGAATAAAATTATCAATTTTAACATTGGAGGTAGTCTCTCTAAGAGATGAAAGTAATTCATGGCAGGTAGCTTCACTGCACATGCACTGAAATGCTGGTAAGAATTTTACATTTGAAGAAGGAACAAGAGAATTAATTGAGAGTTCTCTTAACCCTTTGGCTGTTCAAAGCGACTGAAGTCACTGGGCAAATATTTTAGGTCCCTACTGCGGAGAGCGACTTGACTCCACGTTCGATAAACTCTATGTTCGTTTTCTCCTTCGCTGTGTGAAGCAACTATTCTCTTCCTGTATCAGCTATGTCATAAAATGGCCAATATACAAGTTTAAATTTTTCATGACTTTTTCACAACTCTCATTTCGGTAGACATTGAGGTAGTTTTTTTATGGAAATAGAATCGCCAACAATTTCTCTTTCGCAATCGCGGGAAACTGCCTTCTAGAACGATTCCTATACGTATTCTACACTGCATGCTCTCTTCACTCCATCTATTAAACCTACTGCCCATATTTTTACCATAAACGATGAACTAACCAAGGGAAAGCATCCTAAATACCCGCATGGAAAATAAACCAATCTTTAGTGTTATTGTATTCTGCCAGTGATGACTTTGATATTATTCTGTTCATGTTCTGTTCGAAAGACGAAAAAGTGGTGTTATTTGTAAAGGAAGGTAATTTGTACCTAAACGACAAATTCTTTGCATCAGACCAGTAAATGCGGTAAAAATATAATCATCTCGTCAAATGAAAATTTAAATAGATTCACATTCAACACATCATTTCGTTCAAAAAAATTGACGGGAGTCCCACCATGCCATTACCGTACACTGCACTTGAAGGGCACAACTTTAGATTAACAGTTGAATTAAATGAACGGCGACGGCCTGAGAGTCATTTTTGATGATTGACGAGAAGAGTAAGTAAAGAAACGACGCTGATTACGCGAGACAGAAGTGACACAACAGCGAGCCACGGTATAATAGCACAGGAGGGCAGGCGACTTCCAAGTCAGCCGCCCGGCGCCGTTCTCACGCACCGGGCAGGAGAGCGAAAGGGAAGTCATTCGGGGTCTCTGACCCTCTGAGCCTGGAAAAAAAATCAGAAAGAATGGAAGGTAGGCCCTCCTCTTCCCAACATTCTCCTCCGTTCGTCCGTCCGTCTATGATGAGGCGAGCGTTGAGTGCAGAAAGACGGTTACACGTCCAAATTACGACCTTCCTTCCTTACCACCGGTGGAATCGTCCCCCTCCCCCCTCAACCCTTCCCACGAAACCTTCGAACTGTCATCTCGCGAGATACCTACAACAGATTTGAGATAGCCCGAAAATCTCTTGAGTGTACAGTCGCACACATATGTAATGTGTGAAATTCAACAGTGAAAAATATCATTTGCCGTGGCCTGGGCTTTGAATCCGGATTCCCCTATTTCGTGCCGGCTGCTGTGACCAATTAAGATACCCAGGCATCCTCTACCATCATGAATTTCGAACGCGAGGCTCTAGAACAGAGCTTTCCAAACTGGGTGTCGCGTTGTAGCATAGGGATGTAAATTTTAAATATTACTACGAATGTTTGAACGTAAAATTTTGCACGAGTGAAAAATACGTAAAACATGTTATGCTTGGTAAATCATCAATGCCAAAAATATATTTTGAAATATATGTTCAGTAGGTACAATATGTTTTATAACTAATATTAGTGAATGGGTTTCGTGTAAAATAGTGTGTTCTTACATGTTGTCGCCATGAGGATTAGTTTGGAAAGAGCTGCTCTATAAGAACAAGATGTATCGACTAGGTACTGTGCAAACTATATCACAGTAGTCTCGTATCCGGGCGCCAAAGTCCACGGGGCCCATTTTTAACACATGACCGAACGAATACCTATAGCGAGAAAATGCAACTGGCGTCACCCGCTATGTAGTAATCGGGGGATCGGGGTTCGATCCCCAGTCCAGATGAATTTCTTTATTTCACTAAGAACGGCACCCATTACTCCATCGCAAGTGACGCCCGTTGAAGTTTCACACATTATATACAGAAGTGCCGTTGAGAGCTGAAGAGCGAAAGATTTTGTGGGGATATTAACCGTAAGCAAATTAACTTTATTAACTGCCCAATTTGTAAAATTACAATAATAGTTAAAGATCGGAGAGCAAAGACGGACGCAGGTGGAACAGTTGACGTACATGAGAGTACTCTGGCTGCGAATGGGTTTGCTAGCAAGGGCATTCGGCAAATTGTTACGTTAACACAGGAAGCATTTACGAAGAGAACGGAATTGATGAGAGAATTTATGAGCCAAGACATTAAGAAACGATTAGCTAAATCTCATTTGGACCGCACAGTTGTGGAGGTCAAGAGCTTGATGTGTATGGACAGAAGAAGAGTGTAGACTGGTAGACTTTGAGGCGCGAATGTAGAGGCAAATGGAAAGATCAAGCTGGGTGTAGAGGAAAGCAAATGAGGAAACAATTGATGCGGGGGAGGGGGGTGGAAGAAATTGGAACTAGGAGACAATGAAAGTGGATCGGGGACGCACTAAGGTAGTGTAAGGACAAGTTGAAGAGGGAAGTAGAGGGAAGGAGAATGGTGTGGGAGAGGAAGGATAAGAATAGAAATTTTGGAACGCATGAGTGGAGGAAAAGGATTCGAAGCTATTAAAATGGATGATTTAACCTTGGAAATTCAGATACTTTTGTGAAGGTAAAGTTCGGGAGGGCTACCGCAGTGGGGGAAATTATACGTCCGCAAGACAGTCCATGGACCTAGGAATCATTAAGTACAATAAATACGATATAGATCTGATGTCAAAATGTTATAATGTAATGAAAAAAATATTATATTTCACAGAATAATTTCTGTAGTGTTTGTCTGGGCCCTCTGGTCACATGTAATGAGTTACTCAGAGAGAGAGGTTCCATTCTACATTACGAAGCCCGCACTTTTAGTATGTAGAGGTATGGGAGCCATGGGAGAAAGAGCTGATCAAGTAATGAGAGACAATTCCTTCCCAAGATTCAAAACCACAACTGAACTACGGGGGACAAATCCACTGATTTAAGCAAGCATATCATAGCATAAATATGCACGAAACACGTTTCTCAATCACGTTAGTCAAAATGACCGCCAAACACCCAGGTGTCGGATCGCGGGGTACAATTTGGATGTAGATAAAAATGTTCACACACATAAAAACCTAGATATAAACAATTTTTTTTATATCCCCCCACTTCTGTGGTGGCAAGGAATTCTCCTTCGATCCAACCGATAAGGACGGTATTTTAGTCTTTTGTATTCTCCTCTAGCCTCCCGTTCCCGGTTTCGTGCGGACAACGAGCCTCGGATATATATAATTGAGAGTGGCCACTCGACGGTTTTACAAAGAATAGAAATACGGTATAAGAGAGTGGGAGAGGGGGTTGAAATCTCACGAGAGGAGATTGAATGTGCACAAGCGTCCTTCTTAGCGACGTGTACACGTGTAAAAACCCAGCGGGGTAACTGACCGCAGGACTTGCCTTCACCGCTCTTCCAGACGGTCGCCGGGAATGTAAGAACCGTCGAAGAGAAACGTCGCCAAGAGCACTTGCTCAACCTCATTCAATGCAACGCTAATGGCAGATCAAGGGGCCTCTGCCGGACGATTCCGATTATCTGTGTGCATCCTTCTCGGAATCTCCTCCGAGTAAGGAACACCATGGATCGCCGATGTTTCGACACGCGAGCCGCACATCGAAACGTCAACAATCGTGTGACTTCCCAAACAGTAGAGATTTCGACAAGAGTCAATTACCTACGTAGGAAAAGCACCAGATCCGATTAAGTATTATTAAGCTTTTCCATAGGCTGAAATAATGAAACCCACAATATAAAACGCCAATGTCATCGGTTCCTGCGAGTGTGGAGCGGACCAAATACTCGCAATTACTCTCATCATGGACATCACCAACCACCAGCTGACTGGTAGGTTTTTAGAACAGGGACATTCCATGGTGACCAACGTAACATTTTAGCAAATTGTATGCCTTATTTTAATTACATTCATACAAAATCCTGTGCATTTATGCAGTTTTTCTTACCACAATGCATTTGACACTTGCTATAGTAAATAAGTAATGTGAAGATTAGCAATATTTAGGGCCAAATTTAAAAAAAAATATCATTTATTAAACACTGTGACCAATGTAACAAAAATTATACCTTAACATTAGTTACTAGAGTTTAATTGCATATTACTCTGAAAGTTTATCACTTTAACACAAACTTTTTTATTATATTTGGAGTGTATGGTTTTCTAAGCAAATATGCATGGTCACACAAAAAAATTTCTTGCCATTCTTATTTAAATAATTTCAACAAAAAAATTTGGGTTGTGACCAACGTAACCGAGACCAACGTAACTTATGATTTTCCATTGAGAAAGTAACAGGTTTGTGTCAATTACTAGTGCTGCATTTTGAATTTCTTGTATGCTGAGGTGGTAACTTTTCTTCAGATTCAGAATCAGCAGGAAATTCTCTTAAAAATGACATATTTTGGTTTCTTTAAAATTTAAAAAATAAGCGTGAGGTTGATAATACCATGGAATTTCCCAACAGTCCTTTTCCTAACTTCACTATTTTTAGGACAAATTTTCATTTTCCTGCATAGTACTTGCTCGCCATCAGATCTCTCTCGAATTCCTCACCTTACATGTAGTCCAAAATTCCTATTCTCTCCCTTCATCTTCCACGCTTCCTCAGCGTTCTCCCCTCAATCACCCTCTTCAACGTATGTACTTTCACTTCTCAACACATCTACCTCAATACGTTTCCATCCATCTTCTCTGCCTTCTACCAATATCCGCCACGGACGTATTTTCATCTCCCAACGTATCCTGCACATATTCGTTACCCAGCTCCATGCAAAACAACAATTTTTCACTAACTTACACTTACAGACTTCCGTTAGGGTGTGTTGTGATTTGGCAATCGTCACGGCAAGCGCGAATAGTCTATGATCGCGAGACAAAATCGGATTTTAGTCGTGAAAGGAGTTTTAGTTCCCCTCTTCTGAAAAACCCATTCGTCGCGATCCTTCTCGAGCAAGTCGAGCCAACCGACAAATTCTTAAGTCGTCTTCTTTTTTTCCTTCCTCCGATTCGCTCGGTCGAACGCGAAACTAATTACTACCGTGCTGGAGTAATGATTGAGTCCAGGGGATCATCCATTCGGTCGTTCAAAATGGATGTCTCCGCGCCCCCCACCCCTCCCCCCCCAAAGAAAAAACGACCTCTGGAAAAATACAGGTATCCTATCCTACATGAGAGACCTAATGGGGAGCAAGTAACTTGCAGGGAGGTGAAAAGATATCCCATCATCGGCGAAGTTTGGGTAAGGACTGCATAAAAACAAACCAATTAGCTGTAGAATACCCAGTGATTAGTTCGCCCTTGAAATATGTAACAAGTATTCGGGACTAGTCGGAAAAAGTTTATCAAGGAATGAAATAAAGTTTAAATAATATTCTCCTGATTTGTTTAAAATTGTTTTAAGAAAAAGGACAGAGATAACGAGTTATTCAAGAAATGAGGTTGGGAGTTCCTCCAAACAAGAAAAGAGGAAATAATATTAAGACACAAGAAATCACTGGGGATTCGAGTAAAATTCTGACAGATTTGACCGCCCGGAAAAAAAATATATAAGATAAACCCGGTCGGATAGGTTTCAACACACATTTTTCCCTTTCACGATCCGTGACTACTATTTAAACCACGGCAGAGCACCCAATGATTTCAATGCAACACTATTGTTAATAGAGGTGGTCAACCGATTAAGGTCTGTCTTGACGGAAGGGATTAAAAATCCCTCAGATATGCACAGGCCCCTATCTCCCTACACAATCCTTTCTTCGGCTCAGCGTACGTTCTGCTACTCTTTGCCCCTTCTATGAAGTGTATTCTCTTTCTTCCACATCTCACTTTCCCACTATCCACCCCTCTATATCACGGCCATTAGGATCTCTTCGCCACTCATTACCCGCTCCCACCATACACTGTCTCCTCTTCAGATATTTCTTCTCTTTAGCTCACAAGTGATGAAAATAAATCGAATGGTTGTAGTGTCATTACTATTATTAAGGTATAGTGTAGTACATGTTTGTGATAACTGCCACGCTCCCCTGAGGTAGCTTGCAGGGTATTCTGTAGATATATATGAAACCAAGTAAAACACAACGCTTTTCTATGGGAACTTTTTCCATTCACAGAAACACGTAAATTGTAGGTGTACTAAATCCCCCCCTTGTGGCGTCTACCGTGGCTCCACGTAGATCCCTAACCCGCCCTTGACAAACACCACCTCCTTCACCGGTGGCATCATCTTCTTTCGAATCACTTCTTCCCGTTTCTAAATGTGGTGCACGGAGGTGCTGCAGGAGTGGCGGCGACTTTCGCTGGCCATCTCATCTCGTACGCGATCCTCACTGTCCTCGGGAAGCGCCGATGGGGTCTAGCACACACGCAACCGACGGCTTGAAAATTTTTCAAAAGGAAAAGGAGTGGTCTCACTGCTGAAGGGGAGGGTCTTGAAGGACGGGTGTTTGACTAACCGAGACGTGCCAAGTAGTCAAAGACTGCCGGACGGACAGGATTAAAATGTCATCTTTTACCACGCACAACAACATCAACGCATAAAAGAACACTGGCCTCCATTCATTACCCGTCTTAGCTGAAGACTCAAACCTTACTGGTGGTTAGCAAAGTACAATGCGGATTTGAATGACATAGAGAAGTGAACATTCCATCATATACTCACCTGCCACACACCTTTGAGGTGCTCGCAGGATACCGCGTAGACTTATACAAAACACCATCCAGGGTGTGTGGCACGGGGTAATTTCACATCAGGCATGCATTGCTCCTCTACCTCCCTACCCTTAATTTAATATTTTTACTATAAATCATTACTGCCCATTGATCATGAATATTAGATAAATAAATTGCTCGGTAGGAAGCATAGCTTGTTGCGTCGCTGCATAAAGCATATTTTGACGAGCGAATCCCTGCAAACATCGCCCAGCACATCTACCATACCTTATTTCTTTATATTCATTAAAAGTTCTAATTCCTTGTACACACGTACAAGAGGCTTAACATGTGTACAAGTAACTTAATACTTTTACAACATGTATTTTAACACACGTTTGGTGAAAATTCACCCCTTCCCACACACCTCACGGTAGCTTGCAAGGGTACTTAGTACATGCAAACGAGCCGCACTCATGCTGACACTTTTGGTTAGTTGGTGAGCCATTAACTGAAGCAACCAACAATTGATGTCAACTACACCATTAACGGCAGGTGAAAAGGCAGGAGAGGGAAGAAATATTTCGGGGATGTAGGAAGTGTGGAAAGAAAGCATAAGGAAACTAATTGAAAGGCGCCACTGTACAAACAGTTTAACGTCCCATCTCAAGGATGGAATGCTGAAATTGTAGCGATCTGCAAATGGAATCCTAGTATGGATCGGATTTCCGCAGCAAAACCACCACCATTGCCGGGATTTGAACCTGGGCCCTCGCGATGGGAAACCATTACTATGCAGACACCGTACCAAACCAAATTTTTTAAGTCAACCTTCTTTTGTCTAGAATGGTCAGTCGCGCATTGAGATAAAAGCGGAGAATAAGAACGGGCCATCGTTCAAATCGCATCGGCTGCTGTTGCCCCTGTCTGCAAGTGGCAGTCAGTGAGTGCGAATTACCTCGACAGTCGAATCGTATTAAACCGTGATGTTCCTAGAGATAAATGACTACAGCGTCGATTCCGAATAATTAGAATGATATAAGCCGTACTGTATGTGAAATTGCCACACACCCTTGAGGTGGATTGCAGGGTGTTTTGTAGATGTAGAAAAAATCTACTCACACAAGTGTTAATTAACAGCACATTTAGTAAAATAGTTAATAACATTGTGATAGTGTGTTTGTCGGTTAGTGCAAGACTGGTGTTAAGTCACCCCCTGCCATACACACTTAAGGCAGCCGTGATACACACTATAGGGTACCAGTTAGATGTTAATGTAAACCTGATGCACCACAAAGAGAATCTTCTTATTCTCTGAGAGAAGAACGAAATCGGCAACGTGGCGAACGGTTACGCTAACTCGAACTTTGCTTTTTTTATACATATATATTTTCTTCCACCACTGGAGGGGGAGGGGCGAGGAAGTCGGGGAAGCACCACCGAGTGGGGGGGGGGCGAGAAGGGGGTAGCTGAAGCAACAACAACAGGGGAAGGGGGGATCGCCGGAGAACGGATTAGGGGTATGCAACACGCCTTGCGAAAACTCTCACCTGTTGTTTCTCGCAAGTCCTGCGCTCCCACGGCGGCGAAGACCACGAACAGCAGGAACACGGTTGGTGGTGCCATCATGTCCGCTATCGTCCTCCGGACAGATCCTCCTCCGCAAGGCGGTGGCTGCTTCTGATGGTGGTCGCCCCTCTGACGGGGCAAGCCGGGACGGCGACAGCGGTCCTCGAACTCCAAGGAACCACCTCCTCCTTCCTCCACAACCATGCCGAAACGAATGTCACGCACCGTCTAAGATGTTTTCCTCGAATAATCCCAGGTTACTTCCCTTCCCTTGACCCTCCTGAGCACTTATTTCTTCAAGTTTCTCCAACTTATGTCTTCCCGTATAAAATGCGCGTGTTCCTTTGAAGATTTTAAGGTATTTATATTCCTCACTCACGTCGCGAAGTCGCTATCCCCGCCCGACATTCTCCAGGTAAGGGGCTGGAGGCTTTCTTCTGGTTTTTCCTCTCTTACCAAACTTTTTCTCTCCACAAAAGAATAACTCCCAGGCGTCGAGCACCTGGACACAAACCGCAGAGGATTGTGATATTCCGTCAATCCTCACAAGCGAAACGACGGTGAGATTAGCCGAAACCAAAAACACACACGCGCAACGATACCAGACGACACAACAAACTGGCAACTTCTTCGAAGTGATCTCTTACGCAGAAATGAAGAAACAAAAGGTAAGAAAGCCTCAACTCAAGCGAGTTTCGTCGATAAAAAGCATGAACAAATCAAACAACGTGTTTAAAAACAAACAAACTTTCCTTCGGCTCCTTTGCTTGGAACGTCGTCACTTCCGCTCCGATTGATTTGCGTGAGAGAAGGAATCTGCGAAATGGAACGGGAAACTTAAACACTTCCGAAAAAGGATGGAACACGTGGATTTCTTCGTCTCGCACCGACGCACTCAGCGTTATGTTGACAAAAACCTCAGTATCCTCTTCGCCCACCTGTACCGACTTCCCGATGCTGCCCGCTTCGTACGGGGGAGAAAAGAAATCCAAAGAACTCAATTGTAAGTTCCTCCAGTCCTAGGCGATGAAAAACTTGTCGAACTCCTGTTTCGTGCACACGATCTTTCACTCCAACACCTGGTAAGAAAGTGGGGGTAGAAAAGAGACAAAGCTCTCCTTAACTCACGCGTAGAAACTCATGCGGGAGCGATTTCAGACACTCGAAAAAAAAATGGAACCGTTGTTGCCTTCCGAGTATGAACGGGGAATTTTAAAAAATGATCCCGGCGGCACAACCGATGGAAGAAGCACCACCCCCTCGTTCGGAGGGAGGAGATACTAATCAAAAGTGTTCCACGCCTCTCCTGAACAGGTTGATGAATCAATGCGGGACCAGTGAAAAAGCGGTAGTAAAAAATATCCCCCGTCGGTCCCGAAAGACACCACCCCGATTCGGAACTCTTTACGGTCCGAAACCCAACACGGCCGGAGGCGGACTGAGGCGAGAGGAATCCTATACGTCGGCTCCCCCACGATTCTCCTCATTCCCCTACTCAGAGACCTCCCGCCCCTTCGCTTTGTCCCTCCCCTACTCCGCCTCCTCGCCCTCCCCTCTCTCTCTCTCTCGAAGAGGCGCACCAAATCACACACACACACACCACCTCCAAGCAAGATCACCCCCCACTCCACGAGACCGCGACTTGTACAAGCGACCCTCCCTTCACCCCCTCCATTGCACCCCCTCAATTCCACCCCCTCCATTCCACCCCCTCCATTCCACCCCCTCCATTCACCCCTTCCCTTCACCCCCAAAACTCCCTCTTTCGACTCACGGTACACCTTCCCCTCCCGCGGAGGTGGTTACCCCTCTTCAACCCCCCCCTCCCAATCCACAACCACCTCCTCCCCTCCATCGCCTTCCATGCCCTCCCTCCCCTCCACCCCCGCCGCTGCTCCCCTCCGGAACAGCACGACCACCACCTTCACCAGCCACTCTCCTCTCCACCAAGACTCCTCCTCCTCCTCCTTCGGTCTGTGTCCCCTTCACTTCTCGCTCGCTCTCCTCACAAGGCGGGAAGAGAACGTCCCAACATATGCACCACAGCAATTGCGTTTACGTTAGGGCAGGTCTACAACAACATTTTAATTATTATTAGGTATCCTACCGTTTAAGGTAGTTTGAAATGGAAGTGAGTAAAAATCCTCTAGATTTTTACATGCGCAGGGCCCTATCTACCAATAATACAGTAGAGTCTCGGTTATCCGACCTTCGGTTATCCGACCTTCCGTGTTATCCGACTGTCCCCATGATTAATGTAACTACTGTAATTTATTTATATTTCGTAGTTCACTATACTGTAAGTACCTTCTATACAACATATTACTTACTTTGCCGTAAGTGCAGTCTTTCATATTATTACTTGTACGGCATGCAAAGTTAAGTAAGACACATGTAGTTGAAAAGTTTTCAATGTGCAAATAAAATTTAACATTTTTTTACATTGTTTTTATTATTTTCCGTGTTATCCGACATTCTCACTTATCCGACCTAAGCGCGGCCGGTTTAGGTCGGATAATCGAGACTCGACTGTATTTCTTTCTTCATCGAAGCAATCGTCCTACCCATCTTCATCCCGTCCGTAACACCTATTCTCTTCCTTCCTCTTACCCAACAACCTCCCCTCGATCACAGCCTTAAGCAACCCTTCGACCCTCATTACCTCCTCCAACCACCTACTTTGCCGCTTCCTAATCTCATCTACAAGTTTCCTTTCCTCCACCACCATACCAAGCACTCCGACGTTTGTCTTCGCACCCAGCAAACCACCACGGGCCGTCCAAATACAGTATGTACTATTTTATTAGTTCGACACAGTTTCTACTGCAACAGAACACTCTGCAGGCCAACTACAGAGTGAAAACACGGAATTTAAACTACTACCTAGTAGTGATCCATTAGCCAAAACCTGAAAATACATCTACGTACTAATACCACCTACTAATCTCGTAGTATCCTGTAAGCCTCAAGGGTTTGAGGTAGGGAGTGATTTTCACCTAAACGTATTGCACTATATGATACTCTGTCACATAAATTACGAGAAATAATGTTTTTTGCAAAAACAATTTGCACAGGGATAAGGGGCTCCCAGTAGTTCGACATTTTATGGGCTTGTTGCACAGTGTGGTGTTACTTTCTACAGTTCAACAATTTGAAAACTCCCCCTCCCAGTACTTCGACAGTTGCGGGAATTGTTAAGTCCGTAAGTTTAATAAGGCAAATTACATATAAAAAATGGTCGAATTTTTTTCCAAATTTCCCATTTACGAATTTCTTTCAAAATCATTTATTTTCATGAATGTGTTCATCGATTTAAAGGTGAATTCTTTTCAAAGGAAGCATAATTCTATTCATTTTACATTGATATTTCAAGTGATAATTAATATTCATTGACTCTTAGGTTACCGCGGCGTTTATCGGTTGATCTCTCCATTGTGTCTGGTTTTTTTCACCGCGATAGAACTTAGTTGGCAACAACAGTTTCGACCTGAGGATACCAGCGAAATACCAGTTGGAATACCAGCGAAACTGTCGTCACCAATAAAGTTCTACATTGGTGAAAAAACCCAGACACAATGGAGAGGTAAATATTCATTGTTTTTCTAAACTGGCATTCAGTTTATAAAGAACGTCCTATACTAGATCGACATTCCCATTACTAAGAATAAATAGGTACCTAGTTTCTAAGTACATAGGTAGTTGGTCAGGCTTACTGGTTTGAAGGATGTCGGACTGTCGAAAGTGTATTATGATCCGTAGGACGATATCGATTTTTTACTCCCCTCCTCCCCCCCCCCAACCTTCCCCTTCACGTAAGACATTATGGGATTTCATGAGGCGCCCCTTTTCCCCCCTTTTCCCAATCTCACGTATGTTGATAGAAACTGACACTTTGCTGCATTCGCGAAGAATAATTAATCCAATCGGAGGATGTTTTTTTGGCGCTATTTTGGCTTCCCAAGGGAGTTTTTAAGCACGAAGTTTTGAAGAGCTCTGTTTGAGCCTTTCAGTGATGAAGATAATGTTTTTCGTATATTATTTGAGAAATCCGTGAGGGTGTCGCGTTAAAAACACCGTGGGAATACCTCTCAACTATCATTTCCCAGAATATGAAAGTCGTATTTCGGCCTCGGTGGCGGCAGGGTAACGTCCTCGCCTGCTAACCCAAAGGTCGCAGGTTCGAATCCCGCCTGGGGAGGATTTTTCACATCCCAGGACATGGTTATCTGTGCTTGTCCATTGTTAAAATACCCCGATGTAAAGGCCAATATGTGCTGTTTTCGGTAGTAAAATATAATAAATAAATACAAATAATAAATAATTTAAAGAAAATTGGTTCCTGGTAACTACGGGATGCCGCCCACTAGGGCGGGTGTCGTCCCCGACAGCGGGGGAGGCAAGTCCTCCGCGGTCGTCCTCACACGAAATCCTTGCACAGCATCATCATCGGCAGATACAAGGGAAAAGAGGGAGAAGAAGAAGAAAAAGAGTCAGAGGAGGAGGAAAGCAGCGGTAAAAATAGGAACTTGGAAAGTAAGGACCATGATAAGGGCCGTGAAGCTTGAAAATGTTAAACAGAAAAAGGAAAAAGGGAACATAGATGCTTTGGGATTGTGCGAGGTGAGATGGAAGAATAGCGGGGACTATTGGAGTGATAGCTACAGGGTAATCTATAGTGGGAGAGAAGAGAGTCAACGTGGGGTAGGTATGGTACTGAACACAAAATTGGGGCTGAGGGTAGTAAATATTGAACAGGTGAGCGACAGGATATTAGAGGTAGAAATAAAAGCACGCCCGACGAATTTCGTACTGTTCCAGGTATAGGTACATGCCTACGAGCTACCATAGGGAGGACGAGGTGGAAGAGGTGTACGAGCAAGTAGAAGAAATAATTAGGGAACTGCTGGGAAAGAAAAACCTGATGGTGATGGGTGACTGGAATGCAGTGGTGGAGAAAGGGAGGGACGGATTAGAAGTGGGGGGGTTTGGGCAAGGAAGAAGTGATGATCGCGGTGAAAAGGCAGTTGAATTTTGTAGGAGAAATAAATTAGTTGTAACAAACACTTGGTTTAAACATCACCCCAGGCGTAGGTACACATCGAAAATGTCGGGTGATACTGGGAAATACCAAATTGATTACATAATCGTAAGGCAGAGATTTAGGAACAGTGTAAAAAACTCGCGAAGCTATCATGGGGCGGATTCGAACTCAGATCATAACTTGGTGATAATGAAGTGTGAAGTTAGATTCGAAAGACTTAGTGGAGGTAGGAAGAAAATGAAGTTGAACCTTGAAGCATTGAAAGGGTTGAAAAGGAGGGAATACCAAGAGCTGGTAGAAATGAACATAGATGAACCGAAGCGGATGGGAACAATTGAGAGAAGATGGGAGATTATAAATAAACGCATCATAGGAGCGGCAGAGAAAACAATAGGAACGGTGGAAAAGAAGAGGGTTTAGAAGAGGTGGGTTACGGAAGAAATCATTAAGAAAATGGAGGAGAGAAGGATTTGGAAAAACGTCAACACCAACGTAGGCAAGATAAAGTACAAGGAATTGAATAATTAACTCCGGCGAGTGACCAATCGGGCAAAAGAAAACTGGTGGAAGGGACAATGTGAGGAAATGGAAAAGATGCAGAAGGAGGGGGAAGTGGGCGCTTTGTACGCCAAAGTGAAAATGTTATCGGGTGGTAAGAGAGGGCAAACGATACCAAAGGTTAAGGATAAAGCAGGGAAGGTATTAATCGAACAGGAAAATATTCAGGAAAGGTGAGAAGAATACGTATAGGAGGTATATGACAGCGAGAATAGACACTTAAGCCTAGATCTAGAGGAAGAAGGAACAATAGATACGGATAAACTCGGAACGGAGTTACTTGACAGCGAAATAGAGAGGGGGATGAAGGTTAGAAAAGCCGTGGGAACCGATAACCTACCTTCGGAGTTACTGAAGAATCTAGGTAGTAAGGGAGGAGAATCGTTTTTCGAACTTATTCGCAGGATTTACGAGGATGGAGTATGGCCAGAGGATTTCGTGAAAACAGTATTAATACCTATACCGAAGAAGAAGAAAGCGTCAAAAGGCGAGGAGTATAGATCAATCAGTTTAATTTCGCACGCGGCAAAAGTCTTGCTTAGAATACTAAATAGAAGGTTGGAGAGCAAACCAAACTGCCCTTTAGGCGATGACACATTTGGGTTCAGGAAGGGGAGGGCAACCAGAGACGCGATTGCGGTAATGAGGACACTTATAGATAGAAACATAAAGCACAATCAGGATGTTTTCGCTTGCTTTGTAGATTTCGAAAAGGCGTTTGACAGAGTAACCTTGGAGAAACTAATACAGATACTGGGGAAAATAACAATAGATTGGCGTGATAGGAGACTCGTCCAAAACTTAAACATGGGGCAGAGGGCTCAGGTGAGGGTAGCTGAGGGTGAATGAAAGGTGGGCAGTTATAGGTCGCGGGGTGCGGCAAGGGTGCCCGTTGTCGCCTCTGCTTTTTAACATATATGCTGAGGAAATGATAAGAGAGGCATGGGATGAGCTAGATGTGGTAATCCAGCGGACAAAGTCGGTTAGATTCGCGGACTATCAGGCGTTGGTCAGTCGGTCATCAAAAGGATTGCAAACTTTAGTAGATACACTAGAAAAGCAGTGCGAGACATACGGGATGAAGATTAATCATAAGAAAACAAAAGTAATGAGATTCCCCAGGACAAATAAAGCGAGGCTGGTGATAAGAGTAGGAAGTCACAAACTCGATCAGGTAGAACAATTTAATTACTTGGGTAGTACGCTAGAAGCAACAGTACATTGTAGCAAAGACATTAGAAGGAGAATAGCGCTAGCGAAGGAAGCGTTCAATAATAGAAGGGAGCTGATGACGGGAACTTAAAGTAAGAATGTAAAAAAGAGGCTGGTGAAGAGCTTCATATGGAGAGTGGCGTTGTATGGGGCAGAAACGTGGACCGTGAGAAAGGAAGACGAAAATAGGCTGAAGGATTTCGAGATGTGGGTGTGAAGGAGGATGGAGAAGGTGCATTGGACGGAAAGGAAGACAAACGAGGAAGTGCTTGACATGGTGGGTGAGGAAAAGAAATTTGTGGATGAGATTAGGTGAAGGCAGGGTAGGTGGCTGGAAGGGGTAATGAGGGACGATGGTTTGCTGAAGGCCGTGATAGAAGGAAAGATGTTGGGTTTGAGGGGAAGGGGAAGAAAGAGAATAGGTTTTATGGACGGGATGAAGAAAGGTAGAACTTATGCTGAGATGAAAGGAAATACTAAGAGATTAATAGGGTACGGCACGTGTAAGAGTCTGTTGGATATTCCCCGACTTTCATCATGACCTACCTCTAACCGGTAGATTTCTCTAATGAATGAATGAATTTGAGTAATCTACCAGTTAAAGTAGGTTTAAATGGAAGAGAGAAAATATCATCTAGATCATTTTCACAGGCGCAAATACTTATCTCCTTACACGATTACTTTCTTCATCTCTCTTCATTCTGTCCATAAATCCTATTCTCTTTCTTTCATTTCCCCGCTAACCCTCTATCACGGCCTTCAGCAACCCTTTCTCCATCCTTCGCCAAGCCCACATCTCTAACGACTCAAGCCTAATGTCGTCTTACTTTCTCGAAGTCTGTCCCACCTCTCTCCATTTCGTTTGTAAAGCCCATTAACTTTCTTCCCTTTTCTCCGCTCACAAAACGTCCTCTCCTCTATATCATGGGCCTCAGCATCCCCTCATCACCAGCTCCAACCTCCTAATCTTCTTCAGATGTTTCCTCTCCTCTTCCAACTTATCAAACACTTCCTCGTTTGTCTCCCATTCCGTTCACCCCACTTTCTCCATCCTACTGCACACCCACATCTCAAACGCATCTGCATCCTACTCTTGTCCTCTTGTCTCAGAGTCTAGGTGTCAGCACCATACAACTGCTCCTACATTAAACTCCATATTAGACTCTTCACCAGCCTCTTAATTTACATCCTTACCCAAGGTCCCCGTCATCAGCTCCCTCCCACAATTGAACGCTGCTTTGGCTAGCGCTATTCTCCTCTGACTTTGCCTTTGCCACTGTACCAATTTTCTTACAACGAGCTACCCAAGGAATTAAATTGCTCTACTTGCTCTATTTTGTGGCCTCCTACTTTTACGACCAACCTATCTTTCTTTTTCCTGGAGAATTTAATTACTTTTGTTTTCTTATGATTTATGTTCTTTCCGGATCACCCGCACCGATTTTCCAATGCATCCCTGCTCCCTGCGATGACCGACTGACCAACGCCTGGTCGTCCGCGGATCTAACTGACTTTATCCACTGGCCTCTCACATTCATTCCCACTTCTAACTCTTCCCATGCCTCTCTCACAATTTAATCAGCATATAATGTTAATAAACAAAGGCAACAATGGAACCCTTGAAACCATGACCTATTACTGCCCATCCCGATTCACCGCCAGCCACCCTCACCTGTTCCCTCTGGGCCATATACCTACTTATAGGTTTCGGATGAGTCTCCATTCTCGCCAATCTATTCCTATGTTCATCAGTATCTCCATTTGTTTTTCCCAATTAAGTTTGTCAAACGTTTTTCGACTGCCGACACGAAAACATTCAACGACCGGGCGTGTGCAGATGAGAGGCGCGTCGCGGGACCGCCGCGGGGGCGTCTTCACAACCAAACCTTACTAAAAAGGTTGTAGGTGTTTTAGTGTAAAGCAGAGTTCACATTAACAATGTACTGCCTTAGGTATGCGGTAATCAATATCTTCTCTTGCAGAATGTGTTCGTGACCCCCCACGACTCCGGGTGGCTCCAAGTGCATGAGGAATGACTGGTTTTCACCCGAAAACCCTATTATACAGAAAAAAACTCCTTTATTTTCATCAAAATATATTGTAGTTTTCTGAAAAAATAAAGAAAAATAGTGACTAACAATAGTGAGCAGTATTGAGTTCCCTGTAAATACCATCTTACGATAAAAAACCCGGGAGAAAATCACTATATTTGGTCCCAAAACGGCGATTTTTGGTCATTTATATATTAGATAACAAAAAATCGCCGTTTTGCCCCCCCCCCCCCTAGAACTTTAGGAGGGGGTGGGGGGCAAAACGGCGAGACCCCTAAATATTAATATTTTTGTTGGTGTATCTGTGGCTAGAATCGTACCTTTTCCCAAAATTTCAAATCAAAATTTAAAAAAAAAATGTTTTTTCGATGTACCCTAGTGATCCTTAGGAGGGAAAGCGAAACAATGTCTATGAAATTGGGATGCAGAATGGGGACTGTCCAAAAACCCACCAATCAGCTGGTAGTATACTTTAATGAATAAATGAATGTTTATCTTTAATATTGTGTCCATTTTCCTTCAGCATACTGTATAGGTTCTGGATGATAAACATTTCTAATCGTTCTAGTTTGAGCCTCTTTCCCCAACTTCTATGGCTAGTCTTGCTTTATTTGCCCAGATAAATTTCACTAGGTACTTTAGAATTCTTATGATTGATCTTCATTCCACATTTTCGTACTGATTTTCAAATGCCTCAACCAAAGCCTGTCATGCCTTCGATGGTCGATTGCCCAACGCCTGGTTTTCAGTGAATCTGACCGACTTTATTAGCAGTCCTCCTTCCTTTACACCTATACATGTGGCTCGTACCATGTCTCTCTTGCAATTTCCTCGGCATAAGCGCTAAAAATCAAAGTTGATAACATACAACTTTGAGTTACTCCACGACCGATAACGGCCCGCCCTGATTCTCCATCAGCCACTCTCACCTGTGCCATGCGCAAGTTTCGAATCAGTCTCTTCTATCCTCCTCCAATCTACTCCTATTTTCGTTAGTATCTTCAGTGTTTTCTTCCAATCACTCTGTCAACCTTTTTCTAAATACACAAAGCAAGAAAAAATGTCTTGAATATACTTGAGATTCCTTCCTACAGGTGTTCTCGTCACAGCGTTTGCATCCCGAGTTTCCTTTCGCTTAATGAATCCAATAATTGGCTCTTGTCTCCCATCTTTTATTTATAATTCTGAGTACGAACTTAGCCATGCGTGAAATCAAACTTGTTGTTCTGCGGCACTCACCTTCTGACTATTTCTCCTTCTGTGGAATGTGGATCAAAACTGTTTTCGCAAGTTCCTCCGTCTATACTCCCTCCTCGATATGATCCATCCTTGTAGATCCTCCTCGAAACATTCCCCAAAATAACTTAACCGTTTTATTTCATGCCATCCCACTTTATACTCAGCTCCGAATTCCTACCTCTAGATTCCTACCTCTTTAAATAACAACTCGACACCACCCAAAGTACGTGTTGACATCTACAATACGTACATAAGGCCAAAACTAACATACGCAATACCATCGTGGATTGGATTAACTAATAAATCCAACCGCGAAAAAATAAATATCACGGAGCGAAAGTGCTTGAGATCAATCCTGAAAATAAAATGGTGGCATGACGACAATAATAACGAGGCCTTATATAAAAAGGCTGGAATCAAAAAGATCGCAGACATTATACGAGAACAGTCAACAAAATATTTCAAAAACTTGAAAATGAATCAAGAATTAATCATTAAAGACTTATCTATCCCGAAAACTAATAGTTGGGATAGACATAAAAGGACGGAGTGGTGTCTAAATATTTAGGCAAGGGTAGCCTAATACGGGGACAAAAGAAGTGAGGCATTGCGAACAATCGAAAAAAAAAGCGATAAGCGCAAATAAAAGCTGCTTGCAGCATCGACACACACCTCTAGAAAATCTCATCACCTCCATCTTACTTGAGCTTTCTGATTAATCCATAGGCTTACGAACTACTAACCAATCCTTGCAATTAATCCCCAGTTCGGTCTAATACATCATTTTTCTGTTTTATACCGTCGTCTCGGGCGTGACTTCGTGGAATTTGCTTAACATTGTAAATGGTGAGTATGACTTAGTTTTCGACCTAGGTTTCGACGAAGCTCGTCTTGTTGTAATAAATCTACGTGAAAAAACTAAATTATATTTATCATTTACAATTTTTCTGTTAACTCAGCAAGGTCCCTCGCTATGGTGAACAGAGCAAGGAAACACGTCTCGAATGCGATTTCGATTTCTTTCAAATTACGTCCTCATCAACCAAATGACAACCCAAGTGGGTCACTTCTCTCGAAACCAACAACTGATATCTGAGAAATTATCTGCTAATGACTTGAGCAATTACAACAATTTAATTGCTTTGGTAGTAGGTACGTTGTAGGAAAATTGGCGTAGTAGCAAAGACATTAAAAGGAGAATTGCGCTAGCGAAGGAGAGGTTCAGCAATGGGCGGGAGCTGATGACGGCGATATTGGGTAAGAATGTACACACAGTAATGGCTGGCGAAGAGCTCGTTATGGAGTGCCGCGTTGTAGTGGTCTAGGAGAAGAGGACGAGACCAGGCTGCAGGCGTTTGAGATTTGGATGTGGAAGAAAATGGAGAGTGTGCGGTGGAAGGAAATAAAGACAAACATGGAAGTGCTTGGTATGGTTGGTGAGGGAAGGAAACTTCTGGAGGAAATTAGGAGGAGGAAGAGTAGTTGGTAGGAGGAGGTAATGAGGGGCGGAGGGGTGTTGAAAGCCGTAATAGAGGGGAGGATGTTGGGTAAGTAGGGAAGAGGAACAAATAAAATAGGCTTTGAGGACGGGATTAATAGAGTTAAGATGTATCCTGAGATGAAGAAAGAAATGGTGTTAGGATTTACGGGCCTCCGCCTAAAAAATCAACGCACCTTAACCGGTAGATTTACCTAGTGACAATGACATGGAGATAAGATTAACTGTACTAATCTTTTACAGCCGCTGGCACTTTCTTCCTCACAAGATTTCTTTCATCATCCTGACATGCGATCTACCCCTCTTCACCCCATCCATCTATTCTTATGCTTCCCCCCGACCCCGCCCCCCCTCTCCCCTTCCCCGCTTACACAGCATCCTCCCCTCCAACGTGGCCTTCAGCATCTCCTGGACCTTCATTACCTGCTCCATCTCTCCCGTCCACGTATTTCCTCCTGCACTCCCCCCACCCACTCCCCGCCCTCCCACTTCCTCCTTAATTTTTCTTCCCATCCATCGCAATCGCCTCCGCGCCACACCCAGTCTACTCTCATCATCCGTGCTCATTTTACGCGTTCCTGCGCCACACATCGCTTCACATTTGACTCTCCACCATCTTACTCTTATCCTCACTCGAGGATCCTGCCATCAGTTCTATCCTATTATACACGCCCTCTTTCACTGGCCTGACTCCCCTCCTAATATCCCCACAACCATGATCATTCTCTTCAAAGTTATGGCAAAAATCAATTGTTCTCCATTTGATTACCTCCCAATCTGAAGTGACCATATCCTATTCAGGAGATCAAAGGGGGGGGGAATGGAGTGGGAATAATCATGAGAAACGAAGTAGCAAAAAGGGTACAAAAGATTATGTATGTAGATGGTAGACTGTATGTAGACTATAGAATAGCAGTAAGAATTGTTATTTTACCGAAGGATCTAGTCATTATACAAGTAGCATGCCTGCATCAGCAGAGTTGATGATAGCATGTATGAGGGGATTGAAAATGTATTAGAAAAGGAAAATGGCTGCTGTAGAGTGATTATGGTAGACTGGAACGCTGTGGTTTGAGTAGAGGGAGTTGTAGTGGGAAAATATGGTTTGGGAGTAAGAAATGAAAGAGGTGACAGATTAGTGGAATTTTACAGAGAGAAAAAATTGTTTTGCTAATGCATGGTTCAAAAACCATAAAAGGGGGAGAAATACATGGATGTCACCAACAGAAGATCGTTATCAGATAGACTGTTTCTTGATTGAAGAAAGATATAGAAATGCAATTAAAAAATCAAACGGATTGCCAGGTGTTGATATCAATAGTAGCCATGTCCTAATCATCATTTTCATCATCATCATTACAGTAATCTACCGGTTAGAGGTAGGTTGTGATGAAAGTCAGAGAATATCTTACACGTGCCGTGCCCTTTCTACCTCTAGTATTTCTTTCTTCATCTCAGCATAAGTCCTACCTTTCTTCATCCCGTCCATAAAACCGATTCTCTTCCTTCCCCTTCCCCGCTTACCCAACATCCTACCCTCTATCACGGCCTTCAGCAAACCATCGTCCCTCATTACCCCTCCCAGCCACCTACCCTGTCTTCCCCTAATCCCATCTATAAGTTTCCTCTCCTCGCCCACCATGTCAAGCACTTCCTCATTTGTCTTCCTTTCCGTCCAACGCACCTTCTCCATCCTCCTCCACACCCACATCTCGAAAGCCTTCAGCCTATTTCCGTCTTCCTTTCAAAAGCTCCACGTTTCTGCTCCATACAACGCCACACTCCATATCAAGCTCTTCACAAGCCTCTTTTTTACATCCTTACTTAAGGTCCCCGTCATCAGCTCCCTTCTATTATTGAACGCTTCCTTCGCTAGCGCTATTCTCCTCCTAATGTCTTTGCTACTATGTCCCGTTTCTTCTAGCGTAATACCCAAGTAATTAAATTGTTCTACTTGCTCCAGTTTGTGACTTCCTACTCTTATCACCAGCTTCGCTTTCATCGTCCTAGAGAATCTCATTACTTTTGTTTTCCTATTATTTATCTTCATTCCGTATTTCTCACACTGCTTTTCCAGTGCATCTACTAAAGTTTGCAGTCCTTTCGATGACCGACTGACCAACGCCTGGTCGTCTGCGAATCTAACCGACTTTATCCACTGGCTTCCTACTTTCATTCCCACATCTAGCTCATCCCATGCCTCTCTTACCATTTCCTCAGCAAAGATGTTAAAAAGTAAAGGCGACAACGGGCACCCTTGCCGTACCCCGCGACCTATAACTGCCCACCCTGATTCACCGTCACCTTCCCTTACCTGAGCCCTCTGCCCCATATATAAGTTTCGGATGAGTCTCCTATCACGCCAATCTATTCCTATTTTCCCCAGTATCTGCATTAGTTTCTCCCAGTTTACTCTGTCAAACGCCTTTTCGAAATCTACAAAACAAGCGAAAACATCCTGATTATGCTCTATGTTTCTATCTATAAGTGTCCTAATTACCGCAATCGCATATCTGGTTCCCCTCCCCTGCCTAAACCCAAATTGGTCATCGCCTAGATAGCACTTTGCTCTGCTCTCCAACGTTCTATTTAGTATTCTAAGCAACACTTTTGCTGCGTGCGAAATTAAACTGTTTGTTCTATACTCCTCGCATTCTGACGCTTTCTTCTTCTTCGGAATAGGTATTAATACTGTTTTCACGAAATCCTCTGGCCATACTCCTTCCTAGAGGTAGATCCTGCGAATAAGTTCGAAAAACGATTTTCTCCCCTTACTACCTAGATTCTTCAGTAGCTCCGAAGGTAGGTTATCGGCTCCCACGGCTTTTCTACACTTCATCTCTCTTAATACCCTCTCTATTTCACTATCAAGTAACTCTGGTCCGAGGCTATCCTTATCTATTGTTCCTTCATCCTCTAGATCTAGGCTAAGGGGTCTATTCTCGCTGTCATATTGCTCCTATACGTATTCTCTCCATCTTTCTTGGATATCTTCCTGTTCGATTAATATCTTCCCTGTTTTGTCCTTAACCTTTGGAATCGTTTGACCTCTCTTACCACCCGATAACATTTTCACCGTGGCGTACAAAGCGCCCACTTCTCCCTCCTCCTGCATTTTTTCCATTTGCTCACATTGTCCCTTCCACCAGTTTTCTTTTACCCGATTGGTCACTCGCCTGAGTTTATTATTCAATTCCCTGTACTTCCTCTTCCCTACGTCGGTGTTCACGTTTTTCCATATCCTTCTCTCCTCCATTTTCTTTATCATTTCTTCTGTAACCCACTGTTTCTTAACCCTATTCTTTTCCACCGTTCCTATTGTTTTCTCTGCCGCTCCTGCGATGCCTGTTTTTATAACCTCCCATCTCTTCTCTATGGTTCCCATCCGCTTCTCTTCACCTATGTTCTTTTCTACCAGCTCTTGGTATTCCCTCCTTTTCAACCTTTTCAATGCTTCAAGGTTCCACCTCTTTATCTTCCTACCCTTACAAAGCCTGTTGAATCTAACTTCACAGTTCATCATCACCAAGTTATGATCCGAGTCCGCATCCGCCCCTGGATAGCTACGAGAGTTTTTTACACTGTTCCTAAATCTCTGCCTCACCATTATATAATCAATTTGGTATCTCCCAGTATCACCCGGCATTTTCCATGTGTACCTACGCCTGGGGTGATGTTTAAACCAAGTGTTTGTCACTACTAATTTATTTCTTCTACAAAATTCAACTGCCTTTTCACCCCGATCATTTCTTCTTCCTAGCCCAAACCCTCCTACTTCTAATCCGTCCCTCCCTTCTCCCACCACTGCATTCCAGTCACCCATCACTATCAGGTTTTTCTTCCCCGGCACTTCTTTAATTATTTCTTCTACTTGCTCGTACACCTCTTCCACCTCTTCCTCCCTATGGTTGCTCGTAGGCATGTATACCTGGACCAGTACGAAATTCGTCGGGCGTGCTTTTATCTCTACCACTAGTATCCTGTCGCTCACCTGTTCAATGTTTACCACCCTCAGTCCCAACTTTGTGTTCAGTACCATGCCTACCCCCCGTTTACTCTCATCTCCCCCACTATAGATCACCCTGTAGTTATCACTCCAATAGTCCCCGCTATCCTTCCATCTCACCTCGCACAATCCCAAATCATCTATTTTTCCTTTTTCCATTTCCTGCTTAATATTTTCAAGCTTCCCGGCCCTCATCATGGTCCTTACGTTCCAAGTTCCTATTTTTACCACTGTTTTCCTCCTCCTCTTCCTCTTTTTCTTCTTCTTCTCCCTCCTTTCCCTTGTATCTTCTGATGATGTTGCTGTGCAAGGATTTCGTGTGTTGACGACCGCGGAGGCCTTGCCTCCCCCGCTGCCGGGCACGACACCCGCCCTAGTGGACGGCGTCCCGTAGTTGCCAGGAATCAATTCTCTTTGAATGACTTTCATGTTCTGGGAAGTGATAGTTGAGAAGTATTCCCACGCGACTCAACGGTATTTTTTACGTGACACCATCACGGAACTACCTTTCGTCTGGCTCCTACCCTTCGACCTATCTGGCATGGGTGGCCCTACCAGGAGCAATGTACCTACTCCTGCCAGTACAGCTCTAGGGGTCATTGGAACGCACAAGCCCTTCCACCACGTCAAGGTCGTACCTACCTAAAGGAAGAGCATGTCCTAATAAGGATGAAAATTCAATTCATATTAATGAGAGTGGAAAAAGCCAAAGTAGTAAAAAAATATGGAGGAAATAGGTAGAGAAGGGATAGGGGAAAAACTGGCTAAAGCAATTACAAAAGATCGAAAGGAAGAGGAAGGAAGTGGAGAAATTTGGATTAGGATAAAAAATGCTACAGTTAGTGAAGCGGAAAAAGAAATATAGGATACTATGAAGGATTTAGAGCAAAGAAGCCGTGGGTAAAAGAAGAGATGTAGAAGAAGATGTAAGAAAGGAGAAAGTATAAGAACAAGAGAGGTGAGCATGAAAGAGCAATGCATCGAAAGTTGAATAACGAATTGAAGAGGGAAACCCAAAAGGCAAGAGAGAAGTGGCTTGCGGAAGCATGTGATGACATAGAGAACCTAGAAAAGAAAGGACAGTATGACCTGATGCATAGGAAGGTAAGGGCAGTAACAACTGTTAACAGGAAAATGAAGAGTAAAATGAGAGAAATTGAGAGTGAAGACGGCAGAATAATACACGAGAGGAAAGAAATAACAGGCAGATGGACAGAATATTTGGAAGACCTGTATTGCTCAAGGGATAAACCAGTAGATTTGGACTTGGAGGCGGAAGAAGTTGTACCCCCAGAAGACAGAGGTTCAGCAGTATTGAAGAGGGAAGTAGAAAAAGCAGTTGAAGAAATGAGGAAAAGGAAGAAGGGAAGGGATGGAAGAGATTTCTATTGAATCTTTAAAATGCTTGAGTGAAGAGAGTGTCAGGAAAATTGCTAAAATGTGTGGAAAAATATTGGTTCACTGGTGAATGGCCTAAAGATTTTGCAAGAACAGTGATGGTGCCAATTCCTAAGAAGCCGGGTACACGGAAATGTACTGAGCATAGAACAATAAGCCTAATTCGCACGCAGCCAAAATAATGTTGACGTTATTAAACAGGAGATTAGTAAGCATAATGGAATAAAGTGCAGGAGAGGAGCAAATTGACTTCAGAAAGGGGAAAGGAACAATGGACGCCATCGGTCTATTAAGAATGGTTGGAGAAAGGTATATAGCGAAAGGAAAAGGAATGGCACTTTGTTTTATTGATCTGGAAAAGACTTTTGATCGACAGTTAAATGGGAGAAAATGTTGGAAATTTGAATGTTGAAAGTTGGTATGGAAAGAGAGAAAACTCATTAGAGAATTGTATATGAGGCAAAGAGCGGTGTTAAAAATAAATGAGGATATAACAGAATGGGTGGATCTTGGTAGAGAAGTAAGGCAGGGATGCTGTCTGTCACCAATCTCGTTCAATATATATGTTGAGGACATGATCCACAAATTATTTGATGGGAGGGAGGAAGGAGTTAGTATTGGAGGGAGAAAGATAAGAAGTATAAGATTTGCAGATGACATGGTAATCTTAGCAGATGACATGCAAGCACTTCAAAGGGCATTAAATGTTTTGGAAGAAGGGATGATGGAATACGGGATTAGGATAAATTTAGGAAATACAATGGTGATGTCAGTAAGCTGTGAAGATTATATGAGAGTGAAAATAGATGAAGGCATAATAGAAAAAGTGAAAAGCTACAGATATTCAAGAATTATGGTAACGGATGACTTGAGAAGTGTTGCAGCATTAAAAGGAAGGATAGCAATGGCAAAAGAGACCTTCAGCTAGAAGAAATACTTACTGTGAAGTAAAAGCCTGAAGCTGAGAAAGAGGCTAGCTAAGTGTTACACATGGAGCGTTTTCATGTATGGATGTGAAACATGGACATTAGGGAAGAGGGAAAGAAATAGAATCGGGGCTTTTGAAATGCGGGTGTGGAGAAAGATGGAAAAAGTAAGATGGGTGGATATGGTGAGATATGAGGTCTTAAATAAAGTAAAGGAAGAAAGAACGCTCATAAAGGAAATAAGAAAAAGAAAAGGCAACTGGTTAGGTCATGTGATTAGAGGGAAAAACATATTAATGGAGGCATTAGAAGGTTCAGTTGAGGGAGAGAGAGAAAGAGAGGAAGAAAAAGAATTAAATTGGTGGATGAGGCGAAGAACAGCAGAGAGGATGGAGACAGCAGTGGTGTACGGGACCTGCCACAGCTGGTAGAACACCAGATGATGATGAATCTAATGGTTAACCTCGTTTATTTTGAGAACATTTCATTACTTCAGTTTTCTTCTGGCTAATTTACATTCCCCGCTCTGGTTTTCTAATGCGTCTTCCATTGACTGTAATCCTCTGGGTGATTACGTTACGCCTGTTCTTCAGCAAATACAGCCGAATCAATCAGCTGTCCTCTTACTTACATTTGTTAAGTGATACTCCTTAGCTGCAGTGTGGTACTCGTTTATTCCATGATACATTACAATACTGACTGGCCCCACGAACAGGCTGTAGGGCAGTTTTATAGGTTTAGACAAAAGAATAACGAAATCCATAACAACATTCATGTATCTAGCTTCCCCATGCCACTATTGTCATTTCCTCAGCACAACGTTAAAATAATTTACGAAAACGGGCACCTTGGCAATCAGGCATATTACTGCCCACCTTGATTCTCCATCTGCTACCCTAACTCCTCCAACCATCTGAGACACGTAGTACATGTTTCGAATGAGTCATTTCTCTCTTCAATCTACTCCTATTTTCTTAAGTATTTCCGAGAGATTCACCCACTTCACTCTCAGCAAACGCTTTAGCAAAATCAAGCAAATTAGTGAGAGTATCTTGATTAGAATATATATTCATTTCCACGGAAAATCTCATCACTGCAAAAGCATCAATGGATGCCAAAATCCGAACGGATCTTATCCATCAAAAAATCCTTTGACCTCTCCTTCAACTTTCTAATCTACTATTGATTTACGATGCTGCGAGTCAAATGAAACCCATTGCTCTACAGTCTTCACATGCCGACGATTTCTTTTCCTTCTGGACAGGGATTAAAGCTGTTTCCACGAAGTCCTCCCTCCTTGTAGATGGTACGAATTAACTCGTTAAACGTTCGTCTTCCATTCTTCCTAAAACGCCAATAATGGTCTCGGCAGAAGATGGTACAAGGAATTGAATAACCAACACCGGTGAGGTACTAAGGGAGAAGGAAATGAAGGGGTGGATGACCAAACGATCTTCAACACGAGAAATTCTTGAACAAAAGCAGAGGTGGAGAAATGGAGGAGGTGGGGTTCTGAGCGAAGGTAGGTGGAAGTTGATATTTAAAAAACATTTTTTAAACATGATTACATAAAAACATGTACTGAAAAGCAGAAAATAATTTTTGAGCTGTCACAACTGGCCTACAACAAGCAGAACGTGATTATTTGCGACTAAAAATTAAACCATGGGGGTGCAACCAAAATTTGCGATACAAAAGACTTCACCATTACTACATAAGCCAGGTGGTAAAAAGTCTTTAGTATTCCAAGTCGCGCAGGACCAGGAATTTCCGGCAAGCGAAGCTTGCCTCAACCTTTACAGTGATTTGTTGAAAAGTCATTAGTATCACAAGTTGTGATTAAGATTTCTCCCCCCCCCAATGGTTTATTTTTAGTCACAAAAAATCACGTTCTGCCTGTTGTAGGCCAGTTGTTACAGCTCAAAATTTTTTTTCTAATTGTTAGTACATACAACCATGTTTAAAAAAAGATTTTTATTTATTTTTTCATAGTTTTTAGTAGGGATGGGTGATTACTATATCGATTAATCGATTATTTTTTTCAATTAATCGAAAATTTGGAATCGATTAATTGAAAACCGATATCGATTACGTATTACATATACCCGATTAATTTGACCGATTATCGATTATTTCGGAAATTTGTGTCTGGTGAACTGTGATGGCTAGGGCGGCTCAAGTTCCTCTTCAGTTAAAAAATTCGACTGTGGGTGAACTCTGCGCGATGACGCCATTGAGGTATTTAAGTGGAATCCGCATGATGTAACTCTACACGGCACCACCTTTTGCCAGCCACTTGCGTGTCATGAATCAGATGTCGCTTCGCCATGCATAGCCGTGTGTTATTTGCGCTTGCTATTTTGATAATAAATTTAAAAAATCAATTAATAAAAAGACTAACGAGAAGTATGTTCCTGGAGCCCTAGATATAATTAAAACAGTTAGGGATATTGTTACTTTCTTTCACCACAGTGTCAAGTGATGCTTTGAAACGCATTCAGTACTCTCATCTACATTTAAATCTACAAAATACCCTGAAAGCCACCTCAGGGGTGTGTGGCAGGGGGTGAGTAATCACCAACATGTATTGCACTATACTCTAGAGTTAGTGTAACTACGACTAATTATTCATTAGCATAAATCGCTAATGCTTGTCACGAGGCGAAGCCTCACAAGCATGCACCACTACACTACAGATGTCATCACAATGGAGAGGGACCGTCAATATACATGCATTCTACAACTACACAGATGGACAGAGACTCAAGACCCATGTAGAAAACATGCTAGGCGTGATGTTAGTATGTACTATGTAACAGATAAGGATTCAAGTATTAGGAGTACTACTAAGAGCTACACTACCTAACGACAAACCTAGATAAAAGTCTCATTGGCAGATGTTATGGTCCCTTATCGTTCGTGGGAAAAATAACATTTTAAATCTGTCCGTTCTGCAGTCTAGTTCCCTAATTTTACTCTCATTATCTGATCTACCGTAGTATGTCGGATTTCGTAAATATTATCAACGTAGTCAGGGAATAGACCAGTTTGGAACTTACATAATAGATTGAGTCTAAATTTTAATCGACGGTCTGAAAGCTTTTCCCATCCCAGTTGCTGCAAAAGGTCAGTAACACTAATGAGATTATCATAACGGCCTTTTATGTATCATGCCGATCTTCGCTGCACGCGTTCTCAGTTTCCAAGCCTATTTCATAAGGATCCCAAATACTGGCGGCATATTCTAAGTGGGGTCTAACGAGGGAGAAGTAGCTGATTTCCCTAACTTAATCGTCGCACTTGTCAAGTACTCTTTTAACAAATCCCAATTTACGATTAGCTTGACCGGTAATTTCTCGAATATGTTTACTTCATGATAGATCATTAGTCAGTTTAACTCCGAGGTATTTAACCGATTCTACGGTCTCTAATTTTATGTTTTTTATGCAATAGCTGTTACAAGGAGCATTTTTCCGTTTCCAAAAATTTACAACAACGCATTTTTTTCAGGTTTAATTCTAGCTGCCACGCATCGCACCACTCTTGTATTGCCTCGAGGTCCTTAGTTAGCGCGATTCCTTATCATTAAAGCTACGAATTTCTCTATACACCACTGCGTCGTCAGCAAATAATCTAAGCTTACTTTCAACTTTGTCATCGATGTCGTTTATGTACAAAAGGAACAGAAGCGGGCCTATGCCACTTCCCTGTGGGAAACCCGATGTGACTTTTACTTCATTAGAGATAGCGCCATCCAATACAACCCTTTGCACGCGATTACTTAAGAATTCTCTAATCCAGGAAATTTCGTCGTCATCTAAACCGTAGGATTTTAATTTCATGAGTAGCTTACTGTGGGAAACTTTATCAAATGCCTTTTTAAAGTCAAGAAAAATTGCATCAACTGGAGCGTTATGTTCACCCGAGACTAAAATATCGTGAGCAAAAAGTGCTAATTGAGTTTCGCAAGATCTTCCCTTTCTGAATCCGTGTTGTGTTTTTGTTAACAAGTTCTCTATATCGAGGTGTCTCATATCTGAACTTACAATTATTGTTCAAGGACTTTGCAAGAGATAGATGTGAGAGTTATCGGTCTGTAGTTCGATGGCTGTTCCTTATCACCGCTTTTGAATATGGGAGTGACATTTGCAATTTTCCAGTCCATGGGTACTTTGTGCTCGTTGATGGATTTACTAAATATATTCTGCAAGTAGGGTGCTATTTCACAAGCTAATTCTCTATACACGCGGCAGGAATTTCTTCAGGACCTGGGGATTTATTTGGACTTATAGATTTTAGCAAGTTTTCTATTCCGTGAGTGCAAATATCGATAGGCGGCATCTTTTGCTGGAAGTGATCATTTAACTTGACGGTTGTAATCTGCGATGACTTGGTGAACACACTTTGAAAGTAAGAATTTAATAAGTTGGCTTTGTCCGAACTGCTTGTTAATTATTTGCCATTTTCGTTTCGTAGTGGAATAACTGTTGATCTATTGCCTTGAACTTCCCTTACGTATGACCAAAATGCCCTTGGGTTGTCCTGTAATTGTTCAACTAATGTTTTTCTTTTAAAATCCATGAATGCATTCCGAAAGGCTTCCTTTGTAGTGGCTGTAGACAATTTGTATTTTTCAAATATTAAATTTTGATCACTAGTGGACAAATCTCTACGGAGTTTTTTCATCTTGGCGTGGCATACTCTCTGACGTCTTAACGATTTTCTCACTTCTGCATTGTACCATCTTGGTTCGCTGCCCTCTTTTTTACTTTACTTGGAATGTATTTTCTGATCCCTGAATGTACGATCGAAAGGAAAGCTTTCCAACTACCCTCCGTGTCTAACTTTACGCTTGATTCCTGGAATTCGGGAGGAGAATGTTTTAGATGACTTTTGAACGCATTGAAATCGGCTTTTTTTTTAATGTAGAATTTTCTTCTTTGTTTAAAACATTCAAGGGAAGACAGAGGGTACCGTCCTACACCTCATCCAGTCGAACGCTATCCGGTGGTCCTCAACCTAGGCTTGTGCGATGACCGCTTTTGGTCATTGAATTTCGATGAAAAAATTTCATCGAAATGTTTCGATGACGATGGCTGTCATCGATCATCGTATAGAGAGTACACGATGGTCGATGACTATCGATAAATATCGATGATCGATGAATGTCGATGATCGATGAATGCCGATGATCGATGAATTACGATGATCGTTGAGTCTCGATGAACTGTGCAGTAGTGATGAGCGATATATCGCTGTTATTGAATCACCGATACTGAAAAGTAGCAACCACAGCCTGTGACTAAATAATCGAAATCACTGTGACTGTGAATTCGGTGAATTTAGCCGATTTAGCTCAGGCTGCTACCGCTGCTACCAACTGCACCAGTGCAACCAACGAATACAATGCTACCACTGCTACTGCGTATTAACTGTGATTGAACGTGATCGCTACTTCTGTATCGTCTACCACAAACTTGAGGAAAAAATGAATTCCAAACATCCCACTGTGGCCCTGCCATCGTCCTCAAGGCGCAATAGCTGGGGGGTGTTTATACTTTATATATTTGAGATATGTTATGTTATTTATGTTATGATGATGTTATTTCATTTATCTGGCATTTACTTAGATTTTCAATTTCAGAGCATCAATATGATACATCTTCCGCAAGGAGACAGGCTAGCGGAACGGGTGAAGAAGTTCGTTCTGTCGGAGCTGGATCGTCGGTTTGATCCTATTCAGCCCATAAATCACTAAGCAATCGCTACGATGCTTAACCCAAGGTTCAAAAAACTACACTTCAAGAGCCCGATCGCTGTAGCCAATGCCATAAGCACCGTCATAGCTGTGATGGCTGAGATGTTTCGCGAGGAGGATCAGGAAAACGTCGTGCAGGTGTTTTCACACACTGAGCGTGATGCAGCACCATCAGATGACCTCTGGAGCTTTCATGACACTGAAGCAGCAGCACAGAGAACCCTGTATAATGAAGATGTCGCTGGTGGGACACCATTTGAGTTACGGAAATTCCTCAACCAACTCATCGTTGACCGCCATTTGAATCCTTTTTCAGTGAAGGAGTAAAACTGAATACCCTCACTTATTTCAGGTAGCCAGGAAGTAACTGCCAGTTCCATCAGAGATACTCTTTTCCGAGATGAGACTAATTCCATCTGATCTGAAAAGGGGAGTAACCAATAACCGTGTCTAGGATCTTGACGAAATTTTGTAGGCAGGTAGTCCTTGAGTAGTGTTTCCCCCCTTATGTGGTTATAAATCCAATAGTTTAAACAAAAAACGAACTTGAACATTATTACAGCATGTATAATGTATAGAATAGCACTTCGAATTAATAAAAAGTAGTCTGGAGGTAGAGCACTTGGCTATAAGACTTAAAGTCATAAGATCGAGCCCCACAGCCGCATTTCATTTTTCAATCGTATTTTTGTGTTTTGACCCTCTCTGGTAATACACATTTATAATATGTTTATCCGGAATGCGTTTCAATTATTTTACGTTTAATGTTAATTTTTCTCGGGATTTCCATCTGGGCGGGTGAATGGCTGCTGCCCAGCCTGTCCACAGGGTCAGGCGTTCGCCAGCAGCTAATCACTTGGTACACAAGACATCCTGAGAAAAAGTTCACATCATTCGCTGGGAAAGTACCAGATCCTTTATTTTATGTAATCTTCCACGCATAAATCCCAAACTTTAATCTTATTCGCCACCTAGGACCATTCCTAGGATCTTTGGTTTTATAGCCTAGGGCATTACCCCCAGGCTATTTCTCCTTGTCCCTTCGAATTGCAATTCTCTACATTATACATGCTGTAATAATGTTCAAGTTCGTTTTTTATTTCAACTATTGAAATTTATAACCCCATAAGGAGAGTTATTCTTAAAACACTATTCAAGGACTACCTGCCTGCCAAATTTCGTTAAGATCCTACACCCGGTTATTGGATACTCCCCTTGTGAGAAGCCGCCTTACCAGTACCCACTTATCAATTGCAATTTTTCGATTCAGTTCCTGTAAACATTGGGCAATAGTCCAAAATTTAAATTTAATTAAGACATTTTCCCAAATCTGTTCCCTGACACGCCTCCTGGAAGTTTATCTAGATTTTACAATTTGTACTCATGATAAAATTAACCTTATAAAATGTAAAAGAAATTATTTTAGTTTATTTATGGAGGGACCATAACCTCGCAAGCTATTTTTGGTATGTTGCCATAATCGAATCGATTAATAAATATAATAAATCGGGCCCGATTAAACGGCTGCTTGCAATTAATCGATTTACAAAATATCGATATTTTTTTATAATCGCCCATTCCTAGTTTTTAGTTCCCTCCTTGAACTACAACCTTCACGTGGTGGAAGGGCTTGTGCGTTCCAATGACCCCTAGAGCTGGACTGGTAGGAGTAAGTACATTGCTCCTGGTAGGGCCACCCATGCCAGATAGGTCGAAGGGTAGGAGCCAGACGAAAGGTAGTTCCGTGATGGTGTCACGTTAAAAACACCGTTGAGTAGTGTGGAAATACATCTCAACTATCATTTCCCAGAATATGAAAGACATTAAAAGAGAATTGATTCCTGGCAACTACGGGACGCCGCCCACTAGGGCGGGTGTCGTGCCCGGCAGCGGGGGAGGTGAGGCCTCCGCGGTCGTCAACACACGAAATCCTTGCACATCATCATCATCGATGGATACAAGGGATAATAGGGAGATGAAGAAGAAAAAGAGACAGAGGAGGAGGAAAGCAGCTGTAGAAATCGGAACTTGGAACGTAAGGACCATGATGAGGGCCGTGAAGCTTGAAAATATTAAGCAGGAAATGGAAAAAGGGAACATAGATGCTTTGGGATTGTGCGAGGAGAGATGGAAGGATAGCGGGGACTATTGGAGTGATAGTTGTAGGGTAATCTATATTGTGGGGGAGATGAGAGTCAACGTGGGGTAGGTATGGTACTGAACAAAAAATTGGGGCTGAGGGTAGTAAACATTGAACAGTGAGCGATAGGATATTAGTGGTAGAAATAAAAGCGTGCCGGACGAATTTCGTACTGGTCCAGGTATACATGCCTACAAGCAACCATAGGAAGGACGAGGTGGAAGAGGTGTACGAGCAAGTAGAAGAAATAATTTGAGAAGTGCCGGGAAAGAAAAACCTGATAGTGATGGGTGACTGGAATGCAGTGGTGGAGAAAGGGAGGGACGGATTAGAAGTGGGGGGGTTTGGGCAAGGAAGAAGTGATGACCGCGGTGAAAAGGCAGTTGAATTTTGTAGAAGAAATAAATTAGTAGTGACAAACACTTGGTTTAAACATCACCCCAGGCGTAGGTACACATCGAAAATGTCGGGTGATACTGGGAAATACCAAATTGATTACATAATCGTAAGGCAGAGATTTAGGAACAGTGTAAAAAACTCGCGAAGCTATCCAGGGGCGGATGCGGACTCGGATAACAACTTGGTGATAATGAAGTGTGAAGTTAGATTCGAAAGACTTAGTGGAGGTAGGAAGAAAATGAAGTGGAACCTTGAAGCATTGAAAGGGTTGAAAAGGAAGGAATACCACGAGCTGGTAGAAAAGAACATAGGTGAACCAAAGCGGATGGGAACAATAGAGAGAAGGGAGATTATAAAAACAAGCATCATAGAAGCGGCATAGAAAACAATAGGAACGATGGAAAAGAGGAGGGTTAAGAAGCAGTGTGTTACGGAAGAAATGATTAAGAAAATGGAGGAGGGAAGGATTTGGAAAAACGTCAACACCAACGTAGGCAAGATAAAGTACAAGGAATTGAATAATTAACTCCGGCGAGTAACCAATCGGGCAAAAGAAAACTGGTGGAAGGGAAAATGCTAGGTAATGGAAAAGCTGCAGGAAGAGGGGGAAGTGGGCGCTTTGCACGCCAAAGTGAAAATGTTATCGGGTGGTAAGAGAGGGCAAACGATACCAAAGGTTAAGGATAAAACAGGGAAGATATTAATCGAACAGGAAGATATCCAGGAAAGGTGGAGAGAATACGTATAGGAGGTATATGACAGCGAGAATATACACTTGAGCTTAGAACTAGTGGATGAAGGAACAATAGATAAGGATAACTTCGGAACGGAGTTACTTGACAGCGAAATGGAGAGGGAGATGAAGGGTAGAAAAGCTGTGGGAACCGATAACCTACCTTCGGAGTTGCTGAAGAATCTAGGTAAAGAGCGTTCCACAATTAGTTAACAGTATGGGCTCTTATAGAGAGTCGATTCCCATGTAAATCTCCACAAGGCCGGAGGTACGACGTTGCCAATGACAGCAGGAAAATTAATGTGTTGATATCCAATATGAAAAGACACATTCTGAAGCAGAAAATGATGCTACATTTATTGGTGGCAATAATTAATCGACTTAGTTTAAAATAAATGTTATAAAAATTTTTCCTTGAATTTCCGTTAGTAACGGAGCGCTTCTGATTTCATCTTCCTCGCCCAGTTGCAGACAAACGGTTCACAGTATGACGTTAAAACTTGTATAATAAAGTTTTTCATACGTTTCCCTTCGTAACGGTTTGCTTTAATTTGTTTTTAACTGAGTTTAATCGTTGTTTTATTCATTTAAATATATTTTGGACTAAATATTTTGAATTTTGCAAGGTAAAAAGCGGTCGCCTACTAACTTTCGTATCTCACGATATACATCCATACATGCTGCGTATGAAATTTAGAAAAAAACTTTATATTTGGTTTTGGTGAAATAGTCGTAACTCTTATCTCGATTACTAAGGGAGTTATGAATTTTTGATGTCGCCAAATATTTTCGACGCGCCATAATTCCGCCGCTCGTTGTGTCCTGCCAGCTAACCTATCGCGTGGAAGGGAGGATCTCGGTCTGAGAATTAGCTTGACACTTTAATTACTCTTACTTCTTTGCTATCGAAGATAACGTTTTTTGTATGAAATTTAGTTCAGTCAGTAGTAAAATAGTTAATTAGAATATACTAGTTTCAAGAACTTGACTGATGAAAATACATAAACACTGAAGCATTCAGCCAAAATATTTGACAGCCATTAAAGAAGTGGTACACATCTTACGTTCCTATCGGCAGAAAATGCGAATAAATTCGTACGAAGGATATTCTTATCCAGTGGATGGCCTTTGACTGAGTGTATTTTGGCTATCTCTAGAAGTTCCATTAAGAAGATGCTATAACACATCTGCATGAGAAGCGACCCGTCGGTATGAGGGACCGGGGAAAGAATGGGCGAAGGCGTTTGGTTTCTTATCAGATTTCTATGCGTGAACAAGTGGTGTATGGTGTGCAGAATAGTTAAACAGTACTGTGGAGTATCTTCCAGATCAATTTATTTCGAACAGTGTGCTATCGCCATGTCCGAAACTAAGAGGTGGAGGAAAGGGGAGAAGTTGAGAAGCCGTGAAAGAGAAATGGTGTCAAGTGTGTTCAAATATTTCAACAAATCGCTCAATGTCGCTGAAGCCTGCAAAGATACTTCGAAAGACACTGGGCGCTCACAGTCTACTATCTACAGGGTAAGATAGGAAGCATCCCGCGGTGTATTGGTCACTCCTTCGAAAACGAAAAAAATAAACAAACCGTGTAAGAATGCGAAATCAGTGATGTATGATGATTTCGTAAGATCGGGAGTTCACAGGAAAGTTCATGAATCATTCATAAAAAATATTCCTCCAACTCTAAAAAATATTCTAAACTCCGTATATATACAAAAGGATCTTCCTAATTTCAAGAGTACCACGTAATACCGTCTTCTTGTTGACATAGGCTTCGTACACAAACGCAGGGGCAGACGAAGTATGCTTATTGAAAAAGACGATATTATTCGTTGGATTCATAATTATTTAAGACTGTTGAAAAAATATATGTGAGTATACCGTGAGTGAAGGGAGATTGTGTACACAGACGAGACGTGGATTAATGTTGGACAGACGATAAACATGTCTTGACGCGATAAAGAAATAAAAACACTTAATGAATACGTTTTTTACTTAATCACTGAATAATAATAATAAATAAGTTTGTTGGTAAATCACTGAATCGAAAGACAATTACAATTGGTAATAGGTAATCGAGCAAACCCGAAAATGTTTCATGCTGGAATCATTTTCAAGAATGGAATTTCGGAGGTGGGAAGTGGGATATTTTGGCATTTCCTTGTTCGTTTGGATCGTCTGGCGTCTTATCCTACTTCCCGTAATTATGGAACCCTCAAGTATGGTATGATGACATACCTGATGATGACACCCAAACACCTCATCAAGAATTCCCTTAAATTTGTGAACCTACTCTACCAAAAAGTGTTACCTAAAAAGTTCATATTAGTGTCATTTGACGTAGTTAACCTATTTCCCAGTGTTCCCAGAACTGAAGCGATCAACTTAACGGAAGCCACCCACATCAAATCAGGTACTCCCTACCCAGTGATAAGTGAACTGTGTGCCCTTCTAAAAATGTATGTATTTCAAAATAGTTTTCTTTTGAATGGTAAATATTACCAACAGTTAGACGGTCTGGCGATGGGTTCCCCTCTCTCCCCCATCCTAGCTGACATTTACATGGATAATTTCGAGCACAACCTTTTCTCTTCCAAACATCCGCTGACTACCAACATACTCCATTGGCATCGATACGTCGATGATGTGCTTTGTGTGTGGACCGGGACAATGATACAACTCAACAGCTTTCTGCCAGTGCTTAATTCACAGGATAAGCACATTAAATTCACAATGGAACTGGAAAGTGAAGGGAAGCTAAACTTTCTGGACTTAGGTATTAAAATCCACCACCAAAGGTTCGAATTTTCGATCTACAGGAAGCAGTGCTACCCCGACGCCATCATTCATGAAAGCTCCAGGCATAGTTTTCACCAGAAAACAGCGGCCCTCCACTCCATGATTCACCGGCTATGCCACATCCCGATGTCAGAAGTCAACACACAGAAGGAACTTCTCACGATAAAGGAAATAGCGGTAAACAACGGGTACCCCACCAAATTAGTTGACACCCTATACAGAAGAAAACGGGCCCAAATGGCACGAGAATTAATATACCGGACCTCCACCGCACCAGACAACAACAGAATATGGCGCAGAGTCCCTTTTTTAGGGAAATTATCCCTGAAAATACAGCGGCGGCTCCCTAAAGACAGTTAGAGCAGTCTTCTAACATAAAGCCACCCTTAAAAATCTACTCGGATCCTACAAAGACAAGGAGAAGATAGAGCAGCAGAGCGGCGTCTACATGCTAGTGTTCGGATTGCCCAGCCATTTATATCGGCCAAACAGGGAGGACGTTTGCCACCAGAGCAGCAGAACACCGTGCCTGCTACATAAATAGGAAGGAGACCTCCAAATTCGCTAAACATTTGCTGGACGAAGGCCACAACAGCGAATTCGCCCCAAAGGCCCTACACCTCGAGAGGAAGGGGCGGAGATTAGACGCATTGGAAGAGTTGGAAATTCTGAGTCACCTCACCGCAAAACAACTCGTCAATGATCATTTGTATCCCTCACTCTCTCCCCTCCCGCATTTTCCCTACCTTACCCATTACCCACCCACTGAGACAACCGCTGCCCTACTCCCTTCTCGAGGGGACGCAGATTAGACCCCTTGGAAGAGCTGGATTTTCTGAGTCACCTAACCTCCAAACACCTCCTTTTGTACATAAACGACATCGGTGACAAAGTTGACAGTAAGCTTAGATTATTTGCTGACGACGCAGTGGTGTATAGAGAAATTCGTAGCTTTAATGATAAGGAAGCGTTAACTAAGGACCTTGAGGCAATACAAGAGTGGTGCGATGCGTGGCAGCTAGAATTAAACCTGAAAAAATGCGTTGTTGTAAAATTTTGGAAACGGAAAAACGCTCCTTGTAACAGCTATTGCATAAACAACATACAATTAGAGACGGTAGAATCGGATAAGTACATCTACAAAATACCCTGCAAGCCACCTCAGGGGTGTGTGGCAGGGGGTGAGTAATCACCAACATGCATTACACTATACCCTAGAGTTAGTGTAACTACGACTAATTATGCATTAGCATAAATCGCTAATGCTTGTCACGAGGCGAAGCCTCACAAGCATGCACCACTACACTACAGATGTCATCAAAATGGAGAGTGACCGTCAATATACATGCATTCTACAACTACACAGATGGACAGGGACTCAAGACCCATGTAGAAAACATGCTAGGCGTGCTGTTAGTATGTACTATGTAACAGATAAGGATTCAAGTATTAGGAGTACTACTAAGAGCTACACAACCTAACGACAAACCTAGATAAAAGTCTCATTTGCAGCTGTTATGGTCCCTTTTACTCTCATGATCTGATCTACCGTAGTATGTCGGATTTCGTAAAATATTATCAACGTCGTCAGAGAATAGACCGGTTTGGAACTTGCATAGTAGATTGAGTATAAATTTTAATCGACGGTCTGAAACCTTTCCCATCCTAGTTGCTGCAAAAGGTCAGTAACACTAACAAGATTGTCATGACGGCCTTTAACATATCTTGCCGATCTTCGTTGCACGCGTCCTAACTCAGTTTCCAAGCCTATCTCATAAGGATCCCAAATACTGGCGGCATATTCTAAGTGGGGTCTAACGAGGGAGAAGTAGCTGATTACCCTAACTTTATCGTCGCACTTGCCAAGTACTCTTTTAACAAATCCCAATTTACGATTAGCTTGACTGGTAATTTCTCGAATATGTTTACTCCACGATAGATCATTAGTCAGTCTAACTCCGAGGTACTTAACGGATTCTACGGTCTCTAATTTTATGTTGTTTATGCAAAAGCTGTTACAAGGAGCGTTTTTCCGTTTCCAAATATTCACAACAACGCATTTTTTCAGGTTTAATTCTAGCTGCCACGCATCGCACCACTCTTGTATTGCCTCGAGGTCCTTAGTTAGCGCTTCCTTATCATTAAAGCTACGAATTTCTCTATACACCACTGCGTCGTCAGCAAATAATATAAGCTTACTTTCAACTTTGTCATCGATGTCGTTTATGTACAAAAGGAACAGAAGCGGGCCTATGACACTTCCCTGTGGGACACCCGATGTGACTTTTACTTCATTAGAGATAGCGCCATCTAATACAACCCTTTGCACGCGATTACTTAAGAATTCTCTAATCCAGGAAATTACATTGTCGTCTAAACCGTAGGATTTTATTTTCACGAGTAGCTTACTGTGGGAAACTTTATCAAATGCCTTTTTAAAGTCAAGAAAAATTGCATCAACTGGAGCGTTATGTTCACCCGAGACTAAAATATCGTGAGCAAAAAGTGCTAATTGAGTTTCGCAAGATCTTCCCTTTCTGAATCCGTGTTGTGTTTTTTGTTAATAAGTTCTCTATATCGAGGTGTCTCATAACTGAACTTACAATTATAAGTACCACGGAGATAAACTGACTAATGATCTATCGTGGAGTAAACATATTCGAGAAATTACCAGTCAAGCTAATCGTAAATTGGGATTTGTTAAAAGAGTACTTGGCAAGTGCGACGATCAAGTTAGGGAAATCAGCTACTTCTCCCTCGTTAGACCCCACTTAGAATAAGCCGCCAGTATTTGGGATCCTTATGAGATAGGCTTGGAAACTGAGTTAGAACGCGTGCAGCGAAGATCGGCAAGATACGTTAAAGGCCGTTATGATAATCTCGTTAGTGTTACTGACCTTTTACAGCAACTGGGATGGGAAAAGCTTTCAGACCGTTGATTAAAATTTAGACTCAATCTATTATGTAAGTTCCAAACCGGTCTATTCTCTAACGACGTTGATAATATTTTACGAAATCCGACATACTACGGTAGAACAGATCATGAGAGGAAAATTAGGGAACTTGACTGCAAAACGGACAGATTTAAAATGTCATTTTTCCCACTAACGATAAGGGACCATAACATCTGCCAATGAGACTTTTATCCAGGTTTGTCGTTAGGTAGTGTAGCTCTTAGTAGTACTCCTAATACTTGAATCCTTATCTGTTCCCTAATATACATATATACTAACAGCACGCCTAGCATGTTTTCTACATGGGTCTTGAGTCCCTGTCCATCTGTGTAGTTGTAGAATGCATGTATATTGACGGTCCCTCTCCATTGTAAAGACATCTGTAGTGCAGTGGTGCATGCTTGTGAGGCTTCGCCTCGTGACAAGCATTAGCGATTTATGCTAATGCATAATTATTCGTAGTTACACTAACGCTAGAGTATAGCGTAATGCATGATGGTGATTACTCACCCCCTGCCACACACCCCTGAGGTAGTTTGCAGGGTATTTTGTAGATGTAGATCACACTAGCGTTCTTCGGAGCGGTTAGCGGGTCTCGATTCTTCCAATCACACTGTGCGATGCGGTTGCCACGGCCGCTACCGTGTACTCCGCTCGGAGAACGTTCACGTCAGCAAAGTCGCAAATAATGTAGTTTGTGCTCACCTGTGTACTGCTGCCCCATTATCAGTCGTATTTCTTCCCACACCTGTCGATTCAGGTCGGCTCGCTAATATATATATACTCGTTGGGAAATTTTCGCCAATTGGCCACAATATATATATATATATATATATCTCGGCTGTACTGTCCCACAAAATTGGCCGCTTTTCAATTTGGTCAACCATTAAACATTCTTTTTCAAGAGGAAACAAACATTTGTCCTTTTACGGTCCCAAGTTCTGTTTCACTCATGAACTGCGAGCCAACCAGGGATGTAATCCGAAAAGACACTGTTTCGTGCGGTACCTGGGAGGAATCCGAACTCGGAGTTTGAGCCTCGGCGTTGAAAGAGACTCAACCCTTCACCGCGGGTGGTTTATAGCACCAACTGACCAGTGACACTTTAGTTTATAACTTCTTAAAGTTAAACATTAATCGCACAATTATGTTCGCCTTTGTGTTTTACTAGTCACGCTGATGAAAATGGTTTTCTCATCGTAGTTATACGATAGATATTATCCATTTTCCGTGCATCCACTCGGATGGATTTCATCCGAGTTCGGATTCGAAGGTATCGGAAAAAAGCTTACACAATAGCACATTCTAGGAATCATACGTCACATCCGAGAATTGGATCCGAATGTTCGGATCGGAAGCTTACGCGATAACCCCCCAGTACGGCACGAAACGTAAAGTGCCTTTTCGGATGACATCCCTGGAGCAAACAGTTGATTTGCGATAAACAAAATCAAGCGCCACGATAACAGACGACGTGGCCACGTGATTAAATCAGAGTCCGTGATTGGCAGCGGTTGCAATTCTCGGTCAGAATCTACGGTCGGCTATTCTCGCACCCGCTGCCTTCCTATTGGCTGACGAGTTAACCGCAACCGCTCCGAGGAACGCTAGTGTGATAGTCGTTTTGAGGGAGTCGGATGGCTACTTTCTGGGGGTCGAAGGGGAATGGAATTCCTTAGATATTTCTCGTTTTCCCAGGAATTACAGAGGGCGGTCACTAACCACTGCCTGTCACTAACCACTCTTTCTACTCTGGGGGTCATATACGCTCCTCAATGTAGTCTATAATGTGCGTTTTTAGCTTAACTTAAATCTGGAGAAGACTCTGTGATAACAAGGGAAAAACTCGCAAGGAAATGGTATGAGAATGGTGCCATCACAGATTTGGGATCTACTTAACAAAATATTAATGCTTAGTACCCGGGAAATGATTGTAAATGGAAAAATGTATACATACACGTTTGATTTGGTTAAATTTATTCAACATACACAGCACTAATGAAACAATTTAAGAACTTGTGGTGCTCGGGAAGACGTGTCTTCCCGAGCACTGCATGGGTAGTGTAGAAAGTGTTCAAGAACATTTCTTTTGGGAGTTCCTTGGGTGTTTCCCTTAAGGTGGTTTGAGCTAGATAGTTCCTTAGTCATAATGGAGACCATACTCAATTTTTTAAATTTCAGCTTCTGTAATAAGTATGAAATAAATATTGTAGTATTAATGGCTCAGAGATATATATGATCAAAAATCTCAGTAATTAAATAATTAAAGCTACATAAGTATCTAACTTAACTTTTTTAATACCATACTGCTGAAAACCCTTCAAAACAGGTTTTTTGCAATTCTGTAAAACTTTCTTCAGTGAGTAATAGATTATTTTTTATAAATACATAGTTAAGAAATCATGTGAACTCTACACACATTTTTTAGACAAAATCTAGGTGCTATAAGTTCCTTTTTTTTTTAACATTCTCCCTCTTAAGCCCACAGCCGTAATCTATCCCATGTAAAACAGCTTGTATTTTTAGGCAAATTGCTCGAAAAGTAATTCGGCATGGGGTTGATATTTTGATATCATAGGAAAGATGAGTTTTTTCTTTAAAATGAGGCCAAATTCATCAAATTCTTGGTGAAGTGATTTTTCACTCAAACAACCTTAAGTCTAAGATCATTTATTGCAAAACCAGAACCACAGCAGAGCAAATGTCATATACAATGATAATACCCTGCTAGGAAATTAATCATTCAGTTTTCAAAACAAGTTAGGTAGACTAACAAATACCATTAAAACCCATGGCCAATTAGAAACATAAATATAATAATACTTCTTCCAATATACCATGAAAAAACCGGTCCATTACTACCACTAGGCCATGCCTACCCTTAACTCCATTACAACCACTGAATGTCTTGTTGAACAATCGCACGTAACTGATATTAAGGCCAGGAGAGAGTAAAATTAAAATATCACAACTTCAATGATACACATTCATAATAACCAGACTTTTGGCATTTATTTACAAGTTATCTATGGAGCTCTATACAGTTTTTTTAAAAACAAATTCAAACAAAATTTTACACAAAATTGAAGTTGTCAAGCAGCGTATTTACACAAAACCTGTCATACCTACACTACATAAGACCAGGACTATCTACCACACATCAAACTACAAACCCCTCCCTTTCAGAGAAGGAATAGAAAATATATCGAAAGTACAAAACAAGATTCCACAGGACGCAAATAATCAATGTTCGATCAAGGCTTCCAACAATTCAATAGCTGCAACCACCTGGAGGCAATATCAGCAGTTAAAAGTAACAGCTTTCAGACTTTTCAAGTCAAGGAACAACTTACGAAAGATTTGTATATACAGTTTCTATCAGTCACAACCTCTGAACAAGGTTTAAATCATCAAGTAAATGGCAAACCTCACATAGCAGAATTTTTAGTCACACTTCAAGACAATATATACAGTCAGCAAATTTGTACAATAAATCTATTATACCTATGCTTCAAATAAAATACTCACCAAAACCTATTAACAGGCTAAATCCCAGAAATTAACAACTGACTCAATACACAAAAGAAGAAAAGAGTACCAAGCTATTAGGTAAAACCAAAATGTCAGAAACAATAGCTTAACCAGAAGAGATATGAAACTGGAAGAAAACATTCAATTTTCAGACGCTTGAAATAATGACCCATAAAAATGATCACCATAACAAAGTGAGTATATTTCTCAATGGATGCAAATCTACACTATGGATTGCCAAGCCACGTAATAAGTCCAGGACTGAAAAAATAGTCCCTCAACATAAAAACTATTCCTAGAATAGTCTGTGATAAACATTAATCAGCGACACCACATCATTGCTCAAAAATACAATTGATTTCATATCACAGACTCAATATACAAGTGACATTTGCAGCATCAACGAGCCCAAACATTCTTCACAGACACTTTTAAAACCAAAGTATTCCTAACTAATAATTAACAGTTAAACAAGTTATTCACTACAACAATAGCAGGTGTATTAAATGATATAAATAAATAAGCGTGTGTTAACAATTTCATCGGAATCTTCAAACTTCTCCAAACATTACGTGAAGCAATAAGAAACAGTTACTCATTACAGGTAAAAACACCCCTACTCTTCATATCGACAGCCCTATTCTCTCATATTTTAAGTGCACTTTGCTACTGCTTCTCATTTGTATGGCAATTCACCATTATGCATATCAGCACTACAACAATGGGCTACCAGTGTGCATTTTACATGCATATGGCTCCAGCAGAACTCCATGTTAAATTTCACCTAATGCTTTCAAGTTAATTACAAAGCTTCAAAGTGATCCCACATGATCGACATACACCATGATGATGCCAGGCCAATTAATTTCTGCATGCATCTAATACACGCAGAAACAAAGCATGGAAGTTCTTCTGCAAAGCTGATGTAAAATAAAATAACATGATACCAGCATAAATAAAATGCTCGTGCCCTCTGAAAGAAGGATTCCGATAAGCCAATTTCACATTAAATACATCTTCCTGATAAAATACTGCGTGTATTCGTGACAGCAACTTCTTCTAGATAATTCATTACCCCATTTATCAAATACAACTTTGTAAAAGCCAGGCCAATACTTGCCAGAGAGATACAAGAGGGACTCCGCTCAACTTCCCTGTGATAGCAATCAACAAAGCAATAAGTAATGGTATCCATGCCACACCAACTCACTAAATTCATAACTATAGTTAAAACTCTTACCACACTCACACAATCCATCATTAACTCTGAATGAACATTTTCGCTAAAAAATGTATAAAATAATTTCGTAAGTCAACCGTCTAGTATTTATAAGTATGTAATATTAACAGGGGAGGGTTGAGGATACTTAGTCGCCAATTGGCTCAGGGAAATTTGTGTTAGTAGCATTCAATACACAAAAGGGAAGTCACTTAGCAGGCCACGAGGTCTATGCAATCTGATAACGGGCTGCCCTTTATAAAGTGTCATGCCCTTAAGCCACAATGAATTAAGGCTGAAGCCAATTAAAGGCCCCTTAACCAAAGGGCTTATCTAGGCTTCTCAGAATTCGCTGATGAAGATGCCCCACGACCAATGGTGTCCGCCCGCCGATAGTAGAGTAGGTAAGGTACACGGGGTGCTTTGGGCTTCAAAACAGCTGCTTCGGAGACACCACGCACAGACGAGTCGTCGTATCTTATCCAACCACCCAGTCCTTGATGGTACGCATCAGTTATATAATGTCCCTTTGTCGCTTCATTGCCATCATGATAAACCACTGGAAACATACAATGTGATAAATTAACTGATAAATCAGATTACAAGATATCAACAGCAAGGGTATTACAGAACACCAGCATTTAAACGATTAAGACAAATAACAGGCCAATGGGGGTTTATCACGATTTTTGCTTTTTACTTTATTGTACAGGGAAGCATGACAAATGATCATTTGCAAATCATCTCTTAAAGATTCCAAAAATTGCCAGAGATACAGAAGTTGAATGGATGGGCAACCTTCCGTGACGTCATTTCATCCATCGTTTCTTCACAATAATTTCTTAAAGATGCCTAAAAAGGATTTTGTGAAGATGCCAACTTCAGCCAGAAATACAACAGTATAAACATTTAGAAAACACTTAGAAAAAATATCCATCTTCACCGGGAATCAAACGACGGGCCTTTGATTGATGGATGAAATGACTTGCGGAAACAGAAAAAATTGCACCTTTCTACGATTAGTTATTTGGTTATTCAGCCTTAATGTTTTGAAGCAACTCCGTAAATCTGTTAAAAAACCTTTGCAAATTTGATTGCAACGGTAATATTGAAAAAGCATTCGGATGATAATCCCCCAGTTCTCGGTGAGAGCAAACATTTTTTCGGAACAATTCCTGAAGAATTCTATAGAACCATCTAGAATTGTTCTGAAAAATTCGAAAAAAAATGTCCAGCACCTAGAACCGTGGGCCAATGCGTCAGGTGTAGTGGCGATATGTGGAGTATCGCCACATATATAAAAGAAAGTCTAAATACAAGTACCCTTAGCTTAACCAAAATTCCTTTAACACAATATTTGCTATAACATGAAGAGCCAATTACGAATGCATTAGAATAGAACAACTTAATTTTCCTATTTTAAGACTATTTCTAGGGTTTATAATTAGGCAAGCTCCCATTACCAATCTCTCTAGTTCAGAGTATAGTAATACTAGCATTTAAAAAATAAACAACCCTAAGTTATCTTTATCAAGCAATTTCAGTTTGATGTCCCAGCAATATTGTACTTCAAGGAAACAGGCAATAATTGTCTCAAATTACACGAGAAAGCTTGACGGTCAGCCGTGAATTGACGTGAGAGGGCCATAAGGGTTTTCAAATCCTCTGCATGCATTCCGAACAGTGGGGTTAAGGTGATATGTACAATAGGCCGGCCCTTATTTTTCAGAATTGAGAAAAGTTATGTTTTCCTAGTCTCAAAATGATCCAAATGAGGTTTATATTCACGTGCTAAAATTTTGTTACTTTAAAATAACGGGAACCCGTGCCCCAAGGGCCCTAAGTACTTAGGACCTTCAATTGAGTTTTTTGGGGCTGAAAAAGCACTTTCCTTATGAAATACGTGAAAGTAGAACCCTGAAGGGCCGAATTTTGGTTTGTTTTGACCTATCTCTAAGTTTTTACGAGATATCGTCCGTCGTAATGCGATCAACCCCTCAGGGCGCTACCCCGCACCGCGGCGCCACGCCGCTGAGGTACGGCCCGCACCACTTGCTAGAGACTTCCCCTCCACCCCCTCCCCGCCCTCTGCAAAGTCTTTGCTCCTGCTGGCAAGTTCTAGCCTCTGAAGAAATGTGCTTACGTTAGAAAGGATTTAATTCACATGACAAAATTTCCAATCAAAAGTGATAAATTTATTTTCACTCTGTCCATGAATTTAAGTACAAAACAACAATTTAACAAAAAAAAACATTTTCGGTATATTTCTAATCTTCAACTGACAGACCGTATTTGGCAGTTAAAGTGTCTTTGCGCACGTTAGGGGTTGTGCTACGATGAAAATTTACACTTAGTAATAAATTTTGAACCTTACCTTTTTACCTTCTTCGTAACTGACATCAAATCTTGAATTAATTTCACCCCTCCCTCTGCACAATCATTTACCACTTGAAGACCCCGAATAATTTGCAAACCGTTTTTGTAGCCAGGATGTTCATCCCATTCTCGCGTGGGCACATTAAAGAATGCAGAGCATATTTCCAATGTATTAAATAGTTTTCTCGAATTAGTAGTGGCAAAATTTGATATATATAGCTTAGTCAGGTCTTTATAGGATGCCTTCTTCGGTGGATCACATTTTCCCTCACATGTCCTCGTACGACGTATCACGTTTTCCTTTTCACGCTTAGAAAGGGATCCATCAAACAATGACTGTCCTACCAACTCCTCGCTCAGGTACCACAAGTGGTTTGAAAACTTCTTTTGCGCCGCTTTCGCTATTTCCAGGTTAACACTTTCATAATTAACAAGTCTTTTTAGGAACTGCAGGTCACTGTTGGGAGCAGATGCAGCACAAGGAGCGGAAAACCACATCTGAATATATAAATTCACTACAAATAGGGAGACGTGCATGAGACCATCTTCTTGGTCCCGGCTCAAGTGGAACTGCGAGCGAAAAATAGAATAAATAATAGAATAAATGACTTTGGGCATCCATCGGGCGTTATGCATCGGGCCCGGTTGCTTGAAGCGAATGTCTCGTGGAGGGACTCCTCCAAGAAATATTATCGTCAGCTCCAGTAATTCTCGATTGTCGGCTCGAGGATGCCCTACCTAAAGAAAATTGTAGTTAGAACCTATTTTTTAAATAAAAAACACCAAATTAAACTGAGAAAGGATAAGGAGAGAGGAGTTACCTCGAGCTGATTTCTTGCATAATCAATTCTAGAAATATCGTCATTAATCAAGAGTATATCTCTTTGCCTACATCTCTTTAGTGTAGAAAATTTATCTCGGACAATCATCGGCCATTTTGTCCGAAATTGTTTAAAAATTTCTATTTGCGGCCCAGTACTTAATTCCATACCTGCTTTCATCTACATCTACATACTACCCCGCAAGCCGCCTCAATAGGCGTGTGGCGGGGGGTGTTAGGACACCAGCCGTTTACATATACAAAGGAAACGCTCTATGAAATTACGCCTTGCATTTATTTAAGTCCTTTATTGTTCGGGGGAAAAACGAATTCCCATACCTATCCGTTCGGCAAAATATCTCTCTTAATTTATCGTTTCTGTCGGACCTGGAAATATAGTGGGGTTCTAATATGATGTTCTCCGTGTCGCTCTGAAAGATATCTATTCTCAATTGCTCAAGTAATCTAAGCCTAGCGCGTAGTCTCCGAGTCTCTAGCGGCTCCCAAAGGCTTTCTAGCTGCTTTTTTGATTGCAAATTTTGTCATGTCAATTAAATCCTTTCTAACGTAAGCATATTTCTTCAGAGGCTAGATCTTGCCAGTAGGAGCAAAGACTTTGACGATGGCGGGGAGGGGGTGGAGGGGAAGTCTCTAGCAAGTGGTGCGGGACTTACCTCAGCGGCGCGGCGCCGTGGTGCGGGGTAGCGCCCTGGGGGGTGGATTGCATTACGACAGACGATATCTCGTAAACGCTTAGAGATAGGTCAAAACCGAAATTCGGCCCTTAAGGGCTCTACTTTCACGTATTTCATAAGGAAAGTGCTTTTCTGCCACAAAAAACTCAATTGAAGGTCCTAAGTACTTAGGGCCCTTGGGGCACGGGTTCCCGTAATTTTAAAGTAACCAAATTTTAGCACGTGAATAATATACCTCATTTGGATCATTTTGAGACTAGGAAAACATAACTTTTCTCAATTCTGAAAAATAAGGGCCGGCCTAATGTACAATTCCTAATGCAATTATCTTAGCTGACATGAGTGCAAATTATGTTCAAATGGTTAAGTAACAGGCAAAGGAAAAGACATTGAAAAACTATTTCGTTGAATGGAGAGAATGATTGAAAGCAAGGAAAATAGTTGCGGAACCAAGCAACACTCTGTGAATGCATTCTTTCTAAAAGCTGATCTATCATAGTAAGGAGAGCATTTAAGAGCCTATAGTTTTTGCCGAGGAGTAATCACCTAACACAGCTATTCATTTATTATTGCACCCGTAGCATTTCAATGTCTCTGTTAAGGTTGTACATGCTTCACTGTTAATGTGCCTTTGTTTTTCCCTTTTTGCAATTAGAGTTTTTTCGCACTCCCCCTTACTATTAGTGACTTGCAGAAAGATTTTAGCTTTAGATTAGTTTGTATCCTTGTTAGATTCCACACCAATCTAAATTTAATATTTCTGTATTATCTTCCTGGTTGATGACCTACCACAGTCCATTCAGCACTTCTGCTTTGACTTCTTTCAACTTGTAGCAAGGACAATGACATTTTTTTCTTAACTTATTATTTAAGTCAAGAACACACTTTTTGCTCTGCATTTGAGAATGTTTTCAATTATTTTCTTATTGCTTACATTTTTTGTAATGATGTGCATAAACCTTTGACCATCAGTTATGCATTCATTATAGCTTAAATGCATTTACCTCACACAAATTAGTTCATCACAGCATTTTTTGGAATGTTTCTCTAATATTAAGCAGGAGATACATTTGCATACCAAGCATTTGTAGCAGCATGTAGAGGATTACCTAGAGCCAGATTCCCAACTAGTCCATTAACAAGCACTCACTCCATGAAATTACTAAGTTTATTTTATATAAAACTTTTTGATTAATTTCATACAACTAACATATTGACTTGTTACTCTGAGAATAAGTCCCTCAGGGACTGACACGTTTCTATACGTTCAAACACACGTATTCTAATCCCAGGAATAAGGAGAAAACATTTCACTATTTATCCATCATTATTTACAAACAACAATATAAAAACACAATATATGATCTCTTTTATTAGAAGAATAAAAACTATGACTTCAACCCAGCCCACCCTATGCTGATACAAGTGCATACATACACATTAACAAAAAAAGCCCTACTTGCTGGCAACAACTTCATACCTTAAGGAGGCCATAAATTGCCATCCCTCAGCTGTAAAATGGGAGCATGTACAATATATTTCAATGATCAGCCAATGCAATGTCCTCCAGATGTATGTGGTGGAAGTAATGTCACTAAGGCCTACAAGAGCCGTCACATAATAATGAACAACTCTAACCTCAGGCTTAGTGTTTATTTACCCACTGCTTATCACAAATTAGCTGTATTTAACACAGCAATTTCCAGGATAAAGGTGGGCACAGTTAAAGACATCCAGGAAAAGAAGTTAAGAATGTTCACAATCAAGCTTCTACTTTGAAAATACGTTCTGAAAAGTTCTCAACTACCCAAACATTTGGGGTTGTAAGCAGAGTAAAATAGAGTAATAAGAGAAGTATTAAAAACTATATCATTATTTATTATTGCAAATGAGAAACAACTTACCAGCAAAGAGCTTGTAGTGCTTCTGCTTGACTCCATATTTAGTTTTGTTTGCTGACATGAGTTCTGAAATAGCAAAGGCTACCATTAGAAATAAAATATAAAAAAACAATTACTCATTACAATACATACTGCTTTAACCCTTTCGTGCCAGTGTCTCAGGTTAGAACCTTGCGGCTGCAACATTACTTCAATGCTACTGCAAGGTTAATGTGCTGTCTGGGGTTTAATCAGAAATGGATTCCTTTAGTTTTACAGTACCTTTACAACTTTTAAACATAATTTTACCATTAATATTAAGTTCTCCATCATTAAAACTCTCAAATCAATTCGAAGTTTCCATCACACACAAACTCCATTAAAAGTAATGGTGGAGTGTGCTACAAATTCGTAATGTGCAGCTAAACATATGGAATGTACTAATAAGCTGCAATTTAGCACAAAATAAGTCCAAAAATAAACCTCAGTTTCGCAAGTTCTTTTTTTCCGCAACTTTTACTTTTGCTATTCCACTGCATGAACACGCAATTGACTGTGGATGCATGCCGTAAGTGGGGCTCGCACTGCGATGCAAGGTCCAGAGTACCTCCTCCCGCAGACTGAGAAAGGGTCCAGCCTCCCAAGAAGTGGTCATTTATGCCACTTAGAACCTTTTCTGTATGCTTGCATATTGCTTATCCGCAGAGCTGTGTTAAAATGTTGTTTGTTCTCTGGCATAGAAAATTTTTGGTCGCTTTGAAACTGTGTTTGTTTGACTTGTGTAGAAAAATTTAAGCTGTGCTAACATGACATTAGTAGCGAAAGGATTAAAATCATCACCAATGAATCTCATATTACTCAATCACAATTCATATTTTTGAGCACATTTCTTGATACAAGATATAGCCAATCAAATATTTACATGGTCAATGAACTTGCTTCAATGGGCAAGCATGAGCCAAGGATCAGAACAATTTTCACAGCCCATTAAAAAACTGAGCCTTTCCAAGTTTATGATTCTCATCTACCAGTGCAGTAAACCAATTTTTTAAATAAAAAGCTCTGATAGAATTCTCTATCACTCTAGTATACCTTGCCTAAGTTGACAACATTTAAGTTGGAAAAAAAAACACTTCCGCAAAAGAACGAATGCATTGCCATATATGAGGGGGAACCCAAAAATAACCGGAATTGTTTTTCGTATTTTTTTAGCAAAAACCTTCAATCCCCTTTTAAGAGCTCTCCATTACAGATAATAAATGTCGAATCTTTTATTCAATTGTTCAAACCATTTTATCTTTTATGGTGCCTGACAGCACCTCCCTCATTTTTTCCTTCACCTAATTCAGATCAGCAAAACCCTTTCCTTTCCGGTTCAACTTCATTCTCGGGGGAAAAAAAAGTTGCATGGAGCTAAGTAAGTCGAATAACGGGGTGAAGCAAGGGAGTCATGTCATGTTTTGTTAACAATAGACAGAGAGAGCTGTGTGAGCAAGGGCATTGTTATGGTGGAAAACCCAGTCTTCCACAAATTTGACCTTTTTTTGCCTTTCTGTGGGAGCTTCTCTTCAGATTATTTAGAGAACCTCAAGGTATAAACCCTGGTAACAGTCTGACCTGGTGGAATGAATTCCAAATTCAACACCCCCTCACCTCGAAAAGACAAATGAGCATAACTTGATTTTTTATTTGAGGTCTGTCATCGATCGACATTTCACTATTTAATTAATGCAAAAACCACTCATACACTTGAGTTTTTCCCATAACAGTACTCTTGTAAGCTGCTTTCAACATCTCCAGAGTTTCTGCGGCATTTTTCCTGAGCAGGAAACAAAACTTCAACGCCACGTGTAGTTTATTCAAGTCAGCCATGATGAGTGGAAAAAACCAGCATTCATGAAAAAATTCAAATAAGCTATAAACAATGTTCCCTAATCAAGCAGGATAACATGAAAAGAGTCAATTGACGATCTCCTAGTGGGAAAACCTCATACGATACCTCATAATATAGAATTTTCCTTATTCTTCAGAATTGTGAATAAGGTCGAGGAAGATATGCCAAATCACCTCTCAGTCACGCTTTTGTACCCGTCACCACTTTCCAATTCATTAATAATTTGTATTTTAGTTATCAGATTCAATAAATTTCATTTCTCAGCCACGATGCTGTATCAGTTGGACTGAACTTGATAAAAACGCGGGAGGATGACAAAAGAACAACGAAATGCACGGACTTATGAAAAATTTATTTGTATGAATACGGGCATGCCGTGAATGTGCGAAATGAGCATTTCAACGTCAAATGGTGCAGAAAAAACACTGCTAGCCATATAATTCCAATGACAGAGCAAAGGTTTGTGCACGTTTGCAGAGATTGAAGCAGACATTAACCACTCGTAATGGTAATAGACCCCAGTGGAGGCTGGTTGTTGTCCTCACTAATTCCAATTTGTTTTACATGTAAATCACAGGGTTATAAATCGTTCTTTGGCCATCCCTCGCAAATTCGAGCTTCTCGTTATATGGAGCTTCTACTGTAAGTACGTGTGGACTTATGCGGGAAGGTCAAACTATGCCGAAAAAGATGATGCCATGTAAGCCCGGTGACAGCTAGTAAAAGGTCAAACATAGATTCTCAAGGAGCCGGCCAGACACGATCAGCAACAGATTTGAGAGCACTGCATGTGGTGTTTATGGCGTGACACAACAATAGCCGATGTACGCTCCCCATACTAAGGCCTGCAGATGTGTCGCTGCTTATCGCGTCGTGGTAGTAGAGTGGGCATTACGAACGCTCTTAGTTTGGCTTCAACTCTTGCGCGCTTCACAATGAGTTGCAGGTTGTCACTCGGTGTATCTGTTGCGGCAACAGAAACGCGGAGAAAATGCAAGCATATCACCGGCTTAACTAAACATTCGAGTAACTCCGGATCTGTGTTACTCAGATTCATTTAAGTTGAGGAGTTACAGTATTTTCCTGCTTACCATTTGAGTGTATACCGACACAATACAAATACATATTAGAATGCATTCACTTTGCTTTCTTTACTTCTCTGATTTCACTTGCGGTTAGTCACACATCATCTTATAAGACCTCCACCACCATTACCACAATCGACAAGCAACATAAGTCCTTTCATCCACCCTGTATGCTGGACACTCAAGGATTTCAGTGAAAAGCATAAATGATTATTAAGAATAACAGTTCAAAATCACAAATTTACCAATGATTCTTTGCCATCAAGTCTTAATTTAAGTGGGAAAAAAATGCTGTTTGGAAATATGGGCTGCATGTGGTTTGATGTTCAATCCACATGTGAAGAATTCCAGTTTGATTTATGCCTAGTTGAAACCAATGAAGTCACTAAGACAACTTCAATGACAAGCACCAGGCATGCAAAGAAAGGCGAATAGACTACTTTCATAAGTTCCACAGAACAAAATTAGCCACAAAAATCATAATTCTTAAGTGAAGACTTTTTACAATTAAAAAAAAAAAAAAGCAGCATCACAGAAGAGACTATAACTACAATTATGAGCAGAATACTTCTCATTCGATTAAACAAATTAAAATGTAGTACTAACAACTATTCCTATGAAACATGCTCACATAATTTAACTCCATCGATTGTCAGACATGAATATGAACAACTAATTTACAAGTACAGTAGAACTCCATTTATCCGGATCACTTGGGACCGGACCCCATCTGAGACATCAGAGTCAAATATCCAGAAAAATGGATAACTCACAAAAAAAAAGTTATTTCTTTGGAAACTTCTTTGCCTCGGATTGATCCAAGAACGCTAAAGAAATGTATGTGTTGTAACCAATAACTGTAAAACTAAATCAACGGTAAAAAAGATACAATTCACGTTTCAAATAGCCTATTGTCATTATGGTAACAAGCCGATTTTAGAGTATTTTTTCCCCTAAAAGTGATCCAGATAGTTGGGAGCTATGATGAATGGAGTTTTACTGTAATATAGTAAATCTTATTATAACAATCAAGCGGTACTATTTTAAAAAGAAGGGATATCAATGATGCTGTGATGGAGGTACAGCGGACTCTAGTTAGGACGTTCCTTGATAGCACGTTTTCCTCACTTGGACGGTCATTTCCTCAGAACCGTGTCACAGCACATGTAAATTACTATGGTTAGCACGTTTTGGTTACCTCTTTAGCACTTTTGGAGGAGGACAAAGTCAAATTTGTCCAAAGGAAATAACAGCCTCGTACGTTAATCAGATTATAGATAAATCTCAAGAGGTTTACTTCTCAAATTAAAAAAAGATCATTATCGTTTACAATACTATTTTGATAGTCATATTATGGTAAAAAAAACGTCTATGTAGTAAGAAAAAAAGGAATCTCAGCCATTAGAATCACCTATTCAACGCTTGACAAGGTCCCCTTATTCCCACACCATTCCCATAAGTCCTCCACAAGCAGCGCATTTTATTGCGATATTAGTTTGTTTTATCGCTGTCGCCTGTGAAATCAAAACTGCATGAGCAACAGCACATGTAATCATCATCTATGTCATCATAAAAAACTACAGTACGAATAACATTTTCAATGCCAATGAGATGTGTTTATTTTTTAATTTGCTTCTTGATAAAACACTGGCATTCAGAGGAGACAAGTGCGATGGAGGAAAAATGACTAAGGAGAATCTGACTGTCCTATGTTGCAATGACATTGGAATGGAAAAACTGATTCCATTAGTGATCGGGAAATAGAAACATGTTCAAACATGACCTTGGACGTATGACTGCAACGCTAATGCCTGGATGACCAACACAATTTTCAAAGTTCCTGCGAGCACTGGATGCCAAGATGGGAGGATAAAATCGTAAAATTTTGTTGCTTATTGATAACTGCGCAGTGCATCCAGGTCACTGCATTTTTAAGAAATGTTTAAGTGCTGTTTTTCCTCCAAATTGCACGAGTGTTCTTCAGCCCCTCGATCACGGCATCATACGATGTATGAAGCATAAGTAAAGGACACTACTTGTCAATGAGAGGGTGGCCAGCCTTCCCGAGTCAGGAAGAAAAGTAAATATCCTGAAAGAGATGCATTTTGTGAAGAATGCCCGTGACTCCATCAAAGCCAAGAGAATTAGAAATAGCTTTCGGACTTCTGGATTTCATCACAGCACAAACGACGACGATTCCGCATCGCTGAGTCACGAGGCAGCACATGAGCACACCCACGAGGGCTGGGATCAGCTGTTCGGAGAACGGGAGGGTATGACCTTAGAGGAGTACATCGCCTGTGACGCCGACATCTAAGTCTGCAGGTTGGTTGTTGGAACTTGTGACTACTAAAAATGAAGCTTTATTTATGGAAATAATTAAGCACCAAATGAATAATAACTTTTCCAAACAATCTTTCATCTTCCTAAATGTAATCGAAAAAGTCAGAGAATCTCATTATCGCTTATTTTTATCAGTAGATTGATTTGAATAGATGAAGTCTATGACCAGAAAGGAAGAAGACGACTCCAGGAAAGACGAAGCAGAGCCCGAATATCCTCCAACATTCGCAAAAACAGTGGAATTGATGGCAACAGTAGCATCGATATCAACCTGACGCCAATAATTTCACTTTTCTAGTCTCTCAGATGCCTCTTTCAATCTACTTGGTTAGCGAGTTAACTCTATTAGCGAGGATATTTGCATAGAGGCGCACCACCCTTTTGGTCCTTCCAATCTTTCCTGAGAGAGCAATAAACATTCCGAACCAAAGGAAGCCCCTTCCGTCACCCTCGCTCAAGGAAAGGCCCTAAACTGCCAAAAAGTGACAACGAAAGGGGGCAGCAGCTTCTTATTCGACTGGATGTGAAGAAGCAGAGGTGTGGTCTGTCGAGCTGTTTCTTCACATTGTGTGGAAGCATGGGAATTGATCAACTCTCGTTCACAGCTGCTAGAAAGCGTGGAAACTCAATGCCCACTTCTTTGGTTTACATCCCCCTTGCTCATTTCGTTTTTTTATTAGTTCCTTACTGGTATTAAGTAGAGGCCTACATACAGTCGCAAAATACGGGCAGCCCATGCCCGCCTGTGTGCGAGAGATAAAGAGAGAGGCATATCCCGAAGTCATTCGACGATCTTTTCCGAAGTCTCACGAATGAGGCTTGACGGAGAACTAGCCGCCCAAGGGGCGGTCACCCGGTGGGTGGCCAGGCGTCCGCCTCTACGCCGGGCGACCGCTTCTATGCTGGGCGCCCGTCTCTTAATCCTCACCACAGGGCTTCTAGCTCGAGGGCCTTTGCTGTCCGCAATTCGCACTACGCGAATTTCCCGCTCAGTCATATACCACCCCTCCCCTTCCCTCAGTTTGGGCGCACAAGAGAGACCTCTCAAGGAGCCGGGTGCCCGCCAACGACCCGGGCACCTGCCTAGGATACGGGCACCCGGGGCGAACGGGCATGGTCGGGCGTCTACGTCACACGGGTGGAGGCGAACACGGGTGAGGGCGCCCGGCACGGGCGGGCGAGGGTCGCCCGGATTTCGAGCCCGTTTGCAGGCCTCTAGTATTAAGTAGCATTATAAGCTTACAATAGGTTGATCCTAAATATATAGCATTTGTATTTTCTTTTTCTGGGAGTCCTTGCAGTACATAAATTCCTATTACTTTCAAAACGTCATAATTAATTCTGCACTTTTTACAGGACATTGGTTCAATTTTCTTTACTTAGGCATAAAATATTCGCTGCTAAGGTAATTATGTTAGAAAAAAGCCACAAAACCCATTGTAGAAAGTGCTATTACGAATGTTTTTTCTATAGATCTTGCATGAGAAAAATTTGACCTATGGCGAATGGAAAACGCAGTAATGGCGGTGAAGCAATAGAATACAACCACAATTCTAAGATCAGCCAGTCCAAGTCATTCATATACGGTATAATGTCATTAGTGTACACATAATATACAAATATTTGAAGTTCTGCATTGGATGATAAAACAACCGAATTCACAAGAAGGATGAGATGAGTGCGAAAGGTGAATTTTTCAATCTGCACGTCCAACTTTCGGAGCTTCGAATTATCACGAAATTATTTGCTAAAAGAATGCAAAATTCAAAACTCATCATTATAAATTTAAACAATTGTTTGCACAGAAATATATCGCCCGTAGAAAATGTATTCACAGAATTCTTTGCAAGGACAGTTGAGCGCTCAAATTCGAGCCTGACATTATCAGTTACTTCAGGCAAAATTGAGTGATGTAATTTCTATCCAGAATATATTACACCATTTCAAATATAATATAGATTGCGATATCACAAGGACTTCCAGGTAACAAATATGCGTAAAACATTTGAAAAAAAAAATTATTTTAATGAATACGCATATAAATTAAAATACTCATAAGAAACGAAAGGAACTCCGGGGATTTAGACCTAAGATTAGCTTTTGTTTTCCGTGGCTGCTTGCATCTGTTGTGTGCGAGGGATCTTGGTGCGTCTAAACTTTGCAGATCTCCCTTTCCTTCTTACTCACACATCACAAGAAAAGAAACCCTACCCCTCCCCTCGGAAATAATCCTTTTCACAGGTCAAAATTTTCCTTCTGTGGGTGGTTCAACTCGCCCAGGTATGGGGAGGAAGGGCTCTCGTTCTGCTAGGGAGAGGTTATTGCTCCCCCTCTCAGGGGAGCGTGGTACGGCCATATTGTCACATCATCGTAAACTCGTAAATATGATTTTTTTTAACAGAACTGTACTAATTTGTAATGTTTCGGCTGAACAACAATGAATCAGAAGTTACTGTCGTACATTGAAGCATAGTTACATGAAAGTATGAAATTTCTTGAGATAAGTTCGATCCAAAGCCAGTGCAAAAAGAAGAGAGCTGAAAATTTTGGGGGACAAGCTCAGACCCGTGGTATATCTGAAACAACGTTATTCTGAGACGTGCTATAACCAGATTTTACTGTATTGCATTTTCGGTGTAATAATTGTAATTTACTATAAGCACTAGAAACATAAAGCGCAAATAGTGAGAAGTGGGCATTCGCGCCACGGATTCATCTGTCCTCCGACCAAATTATTTCATTGAAAGTGCGAAGAGAAAAATATCGCTATGTGGATTCGCCAACTTTGCCGCTGAACTTTGTGAACGCAGCACCTGTAAACAAAACGTGCAGTCTGGTCATTGTCGTCATCCTAACACATTCGCGACGGCGGGACCAACCGGTGGGACCTGGCTTTTCACGTTCACGGGCCAAGGGACCCACGGGTGGGTCCCTGTACGCTGCCTTAGCTATTAATTGACGGCTGAAAAAATACATATTTCTCACTGACCCTCCTCAGATTGGTCTTTAGCACATTTTTTTCTGGAAAAAGTCCCATACATTTCTTTTCTTTTGTTGACATGTAATAAAGCATGTGGATTGTTAGAATAAATTGTTAATTATATAAAAGGGCAAATTGCTATATAAATAAAGTTATTATTATATAAATAATATATATATATATATATATATATATATATATATATATATATCGGAAGGTCCGTGGTTCACTTCCCGGTCTAGTTGAATTTTTTTCACTGTGAATCGGCCATCATACCATCTTCACACCACCATTGGACTTCACAATTTTGTGTGTTTCCTATCCTCTTTCTTTCACCGTCTTTTTGAACGAAATCATTTATTATATATATGTATCAAAATTAAAGTAATAATAAAAAAATGAATGCACACACATATTCATTGCAGAATGAAATTATGAGTTTCATTGTCAATGCTCTGCTCCCCTGAAAATTGTATATTTCAAGAAAATTTTACGTTTTATATATTCAGCAAAGTTTTTCATTATAGAATTATTATGAAATATATTTGTTTTAGATTAAAACCATTCAGACACAGTAGGCTGTACATCTACAGTCCTCGCAATAAGTTGTTGCCTTTTTCGCTTTCGCCTTTGATTCTTTTACACTACCAGTGACGAAGTTTCTCTTATCACGCTACGCATCTTATTCTGCTATCACTAGTCAGCTCTTCATATGTTCCCAGCTTATAAACTACTTTTAGTTTGTTGTCACACCTACACTACTTTCAATGTCATCACTTTTTGGTCCATAAATTATTTTTTCCCTAAAATTTATCATATCCATTTTCTTCCCTCCAGCGCATCTATTGTAAATGACCCATGCATTTACCACGCAGGTTCCAAGAAGAAATTCCCCTTCATTGAACATTTCAAACGTGTAATAGGCACTCATCCAACTGGAGAGATTATCACCCTTTTTTGCAAAATTATAATCAATCATAGATTACGGTTTCATTTTTTATAAACCAGTTCTTGTCTTGGATGGGGGCGCATATTGATGTCCAGGATGTATGAATGAATAGGGAAAGGCAGGAGTTAGTAAACAGAGGGTTTGGAAGAAGACATCTCCCAGTATGGAATAAGTGGAGGGGAAAGTGCCTGTTTAGAGTTAGTACGTACCCATGTACATCAGTGAAAAAAAAAGCTGATAATGACCACGTTAAATCATAAAACATTAATTTACTTGAATACTCACTTCCATCCACCTTCAAATCCACCATGAATTCCACACTCTTCACTATTTTGGAACAGCCATCCATTTTATAGTCAAACCACTTTAAATGAAGAATAAGGACTGGTGGTAATTCTTCCAGGGTAACTTGCTGCCAAGCCTCCACTTCACGATGGGTTTTTAAACTGGTCAAGCCCTCCAGTTGATCACGACCAACAAGCAATTCCAGGGCATCTTTTACGGACTGTGCTTTCTATAAAACATGGAGCAAAAAAATACCATTAATAAGTATTGATGTACTGATGAAGGGAGAAAATCATGAGCAAGACTTTTCTTATTTCAGCAGCATTGGAAACTTGCCTTAAATGCCAATTACTGGGCAGTGTAATCAACTACCAAGCAACCCATTTGATTATTCACCCATCACTTAGGCCTTAAAATGAAAAGATATCAGTTTCAAAACCCCTCTGATTCATGGAAGGCACACATGATAGGTCCTTTAGGAAGACATTCACAACTTTGAATAAATCAATGACCACCCCAGAAAAAAAATGATTGTTTAGATAGAACATAAAAGAAAAGCTAAAAAGAATGAATAAGCTGTAGGAAAAGAAAATTTTCAATCAAATGTATGGGAATTCGGGCTGCAGATAGGCCGTAGGTTACAGGCCATCTGTGAAGTATCCCGGATACTTTAAGGCCCATTGAAAACAGAGAGAATATTGATCCAATCTGCCAAGCAAATGGGCCCATAAAAAACACAGTATAATATTTATAATAAAGCACTTTCATATTGGTTCCCTACATCCTTTTCTATTCTATCATCATGAATAAGGAATAATGAGGATCCAATTGTAGAGAATTAAGTGGAAATACAGAAGTCCACCCAAAATCCTCATTGGTACACTCAACCTCAAGTTCCTTAGTTATGAGCCAATTCACCCTTAGGTCAAAGGAGCTCTCAAGCATTTCAATCATCCAGGCTGATTGGGATGCCATTAACCACGCACTCTCACTCCTGCCTTGGGACCTCCTGGAGAGCAGGCCCCTGGACGATGCTCTGGACGTGTTTTATGACTTTGTGCACGGTGTCACCCCAGACTTCGTCCCATTCTCGAATGGTATCTAAGAAGAGACCCATATGGCTCTCAGCGGAAACATCCCTCGTACTTAAAAATAAATGGGCAGCATGGAAGCTTTGGAAATCCTTTCCCAACCCACACACATACGCCTCATTTTCACGCCTTTGCCGAATATCATGGAATCTCCTATGCCGCGACCATGATAATAGTGTGAAATCGATTACAGACAACATGATTACCAACCCCAAATGCTTCTGGTCCCTATTGAATTCGAGACGAAAATCCACGTGCATACCCTCCATCATCAAATCAGATCAGGGCCATTTCTCGGGTGCTGAACGAACTTCGGCCTTCAACAGTTACTTCTCTTCGAACTTCGCTACACCCACCCCACAAATCGATCTCCCAGCACTTCCGGTTTGCCCTCACTCACTCGCCATGGTCTCTGTTAAGAACGACGAGACCCTATCCCTCCTAAAATCTTTACCTTCCAACAAAGCCACCGGAGCTGATGGCCTTGGCTCACTCTTTCTACTTTGAACCGCAGACACTTCATATACCCTGTGTAAATTGTTCAACCATTTTTTTGCAGTTGTTTCTTTTTCTTTTTTTCAGCCTGGAAAACAGCACTCGTGACTCCCATTTTAAAATCAATAGCTAAAGATGATGTAAGTAATTATCGTCCTACATCTATCCTTCCCATTCTTTCCATCCTATTTGAACGTATTATTCATGACCAACTTTTATCATTCGTCATCCCATACATTTCACCTCAGCAGCACGGCTTCCTCCCGGGAGGCTCCTGCGCTACTAACCCCACTGTACTGCATCAGCACATCACCGCTGCCTTTGAAGCCTCTTCTCAACTTGATGTTTGCTACATCGACTTTGCGAAAGCTTTTGACTCCGTAAATCACACCCTCTTAATCCACAAATTGGCTAATCGCTACAACATTCACGGTCACTTACTGAAATCATGTCTGCTCTTTCATTGACCCCACTGGCCACCCATAGGAATATCATTGACCTTTCATTTCTTTATACTGTGTTAAATGGTCAGTATCGATCCACTGAAATACTCCCATACTTTTCACTTCACATCCCCAGCTGTGTCTTGCGCAACAATCACCTCATACACCAACCTAAATTCTGTCTCTCTCTCTCTCTCCCAGTGATCTCTCTCTCTATTCCTGCCTTGTACAACACCATTTCATCGGCCTACCCTTCCCTCGATCTCTCTGCTTCCTTCGGATCATTCAAGTGCCAGCTTGGAAAAGCACTTTCCTCCTGATTCCCTAATTTTCCATGTTGTTGTAGTGTATTGATTTATGTTATTGTATTTGTTTTTATTTGAATACTATTTACCAACACATGTTTTTTTCATATTTTATTTTGTTAATGCTGCAGATTTTAAGTTGAAAATGTTCAATGTAAAGGCCGACATTGGCTGTTTTTGAATGTTTAAAATAAATCAAATCCTCACACATTTGCATGGCATCCAATTACTATCCCCTAAGACCATAGGTAGAATCTTCTAACTACATCACAGATCAATGATTCATCAACAGATAATCTAACCTTGACACAGCAACAACCATCTACTTGTGAGGCTCCACTTAAATAAATCAGTCCACAGGAAGTTGTTATCCATCTATTAAGATATCATACACTGCACACAAACTAGGTTCATTCATGCTATTTTGCAATAATATATTTACAATTAGAAATTTACTTTAGTGCCAATGAAGATGCATCACATCGTAGGATCATTACTCCATGACGACTGGATATACCGAAAGTGTTCAAACAATAGCGTTCAGCGTGTCAGCGTTCGTAGAGTGTGGACGCGCTCTCGTTCTCTGCGCCAAGTTCAAGGTTGTGTGTTGTTCACTACAGTTAAACGAAAAGTGTGTGCATAACAGATGTGATTTTAACATTCACTGAGTGCTTGAATGCCTGTTTAAACATTATAGTGTTTCAGCTGGACAGTGTAAATAGTGCTACATCAATTTATCTCAACATGTCCCTCTGTTTCGTGTGCCGAAAATCCACCAGAAACACCGCCTTCATCGCCTGTTCCGTGTGCCACAAAAACTTCCACGGGCAATGTGCTGATAGTCCTCTATCTAAGGATGACATAGATGGAATTGCGGCGAGCAAACAACAATGGAGGTGTTTAGATTGTCAGGCTTCACGTCGGCAGAGCTTAAATTCTATTGGTGAATTGGCCGAGCCTAATAATAAAGCTGATAACGGTGTAACGAAGTCGTTTGATGATATCTATCGCCTCATTGCAGATTTAAAGGGGGAATTTAAGAACGTTGAGAAAAACCTTGGTGATACTATTAACAAACTGTACGATAGATTAGATGAAAGCATCAAAGTAATTGAAGTGCAGGGAGCAAAACTAAATCAGTGTTTTGAAGAAATCAACGATCTTAAAAAAGAAAATCAGTGTCTTAAAAACAAACTCTCTGAGTGTGAAAACCATTCGGACGATACAGAGCAGCGTATGCTAGAAAACAACGTGGAAATTCATGGATTACCTTCGAGTGCCAATGAAAACCTACCCTTGGTAATATGTAACATAGGTGAAGCCCTCGGTGTTCAGTTAAATGAAAACAGCATCGATTACTGCTTTAGGTCAAAGCTTAAGCCCAGTGGTGAGTCTGGTGGGATCCAAGTACGATTCCGAAGTCAAAAAGTCAAGGAAGAATTTTTGCCGAGAAAAAGCGCCGAGTGAAGAGAGATTTCAGCACGCGGCATTTGTCCCTGGAAGGAGCTCAATCCCCGGACAACCCCATCTACATCAACGAGGCCTTGACTTCCGGAAGGCGGAAGGTCCTCAACGCAGCTCGGGAGGCGAAGAAAACAAAACACTACGAGTACTTATGGATACGAGGTGGGAAAATTTTGATGCGAAAAGCCGAAAAGAAACCTGTAATTGTTTTAAGGCATTTGTGTGATATAAGCAAACTATAATATAGAATATACTTCAACTTATTTTCCCTAGTTTTAACGAACTAAAATTCAATTCTAATGATTTTAATATAATGCATCAAAACATAAGAAGCTTGCGTTCAAACTTCGATCAATTTGTCTTAAACTTAAATGAAATACACGAAAAACCTCAACTAATAGTACTGTCCGAAATTTGGATAAGCGACTTCGAAGTGATTGCTTATCAAATTGACGGATACAACTGTTACGCCAAATGCAATAATTTAAAAAGAGCGGGAGGTGTAATTATGTATGTCTCAAACATGTATTCATGTACATTTGATGATACTTATGACTTACAATCTGCCGATATGATTAAGGTGACTATTGACCTCCATGCCTCTGTATCAATTTCGGTCATTGGAGCGTACAGGTACCATTTCCTACCGACTGAACTATTTTTTCGCAAGCTTGAAAGAATTCTCGATAGTTCAAGAGAGAGGAATTTAATTAGGGGTGAGCCGATAATTAATTCCGATATAAATACTGGCCGATATTCGGATATCGGCATATCGGTATCGGAGCATCAAAATCCGATAATTTTTCCACTAGCATAACGTTTTCAACAAATTGCTGTATATCTCCAAATTGAATATTTTGCTTCGTCCGCTTGTTTGTTGTTTGCAACCTTCTGAAATAATCTACTAGTTGGCGCTGTATTTTGAAAACAGTACAAAAGCGTAGCCTAATTTTTCATGAGCGCAATCACGAATATACATATGTCACATATGTATTGCAAAATTAAGCCTCACAATCACGTGTGTGTAACTGATACAAGTGTTGGTCAGAATGTCAGATGTGTGGAAGTATTTTGTTGTGAAACATGATGACCCCAATAAGGCATCTTGTAAACTTTGTAATATACGTGTGTCTCGTGGTGGAAAAAATTCTCGATCGTATACTACGACTAATTTGAGAGTTCATTTGAAAATCAACCATTTGATCCAATTCCGAGAACTGGAAAAGAAGAGACTAAAAACTGCAAAGAAAAACATCGTGACTTCGAAAATAAGTCTTGAAGATATACCTGAAGGAATGTCTGAACTCCTGAGTGATGATGAAAAAATGGATAATTCTCGTCCATCTTCGAGTGCTTCAGATTGCTCGTCCTTTGTGTCAGCCGAATCAAATTCGTCAACGCCAAAAAAGATGAAATTTCAACCTTCACTCAGTGAAATTTGGAGGAAACCATACACGGAAGATGATCCTCGCAGGAAGAAAATTACTAACCTAATAGGTCGGATGTTGGCCGAGAACTTTCTTTCGTTCAAATTAGTTCAAAGTAACTGTAAGTATTTCGTAAATTGTGATGACATTTTGTTCATTGATTAGTTCTCTATTGCTTTCATATGTAATATTATTTCAGCTTTCATTAATTTGATGAAATATTTGGAGCCTCGATATGCTGTACCCTGCCGCCAGACCTTCTCCCGAAGGATAATCCCATTTTTATACAGCCAAGCATGCGACTTTGTCAAGCACGAGTTGGAGGAGGCTGAAACAGTCGCCTGTACCACGGACTTATGGTCATCGAATTCTGGTGATGATTATTTATCATTGACGGTGCATTTCATCACGAAAGACTTTGTGAAGAAAAATATTTTTTTGGAAGTTGTTCCATTTAGTCCTGTTTATCATACGAGTGAAAATATTTCAGATTTTTTAGTTGAAACACTAGAATCATGGAAAATTAAGAGGGAAAACATACATTTATTTCTTAGAGATAATGCATTTAACATGGTTTCGGCATTCAGAATGTGTGAAATCCCGAGTGAAGGTTGTGCTGCGCACACACTGCAATTAGTTGTACGGGAGGCTCTGCTCAATCAAACTTCTATTTCCAATGTTTGTTCCAAAGTGAGGAAGATTGTAGGGCATTTCAGGCATTCCTTGAGTGCAAACAAATTGCGTATTGCCTACCAACAAAACAATAATTTGCCGGTGCATAAACTTGTACAGGACCAAAACACAAGGTGGGATAGTACAGTCCTGTTCATTAAAAAATTACCACCTCGGAGCCCTGTTCAAAAAAAAGTTACCACCTCGGAGCCGAAAAAGTTCTAAGTCCGCACTTTAGGGAAATGTTGCAACACTGCGCCCCCCCCCCCCTCTTCACTGAGGGTGGGGGGCGAGAACGAGAACCCCTCCTCCCCGTAGTCGGGCAAGTAGAAAGGCCGACGGAAGGAAGATTTTGGCCCGCGAAAGGATATTTTGTGAGGGGAGGGGTAGGGTCCGGGCTTCCGTTTGCTTTATGACTGGGCGAGAATGAAAGGGAATGGCTTGGTTCGGTTGCTCAAAGATCTCTCGCAGTTGATAACTGCTACATGAGGGAAATCCTAACACGGCCCAGCAAGCCACGGCTCGTTTCGTTTTTTAAAATACTTTTTTCTTACGCGAAATTATTAGCGTAAAAAATGATTGAAGTGTTGACGTATTTTCGTTATATGTATTTCATTGTGGTGCCTACATTCCTATTATGATTATTATTTGTTGAGTTTGTTTAACATTTTAGATTGTGCATTTAAGTGCTTCTTCAATCTCGTCTGGTGCATGGATATACGCGGCATGAGTGGAATTTGATGACGCAATTTACTTCACGAATATGTCAAATTTCTAATGAGAATAATCAATTGTCTGGACTAGGATTCGAAACCAGATCCCTTGATTCTGCAGTACTGTAGCTGAAGATGTCAGGCTCGAATTGTAATACATCCCATTCTCGCGAAAATTACGGGCAAAATGTTTCTTGCGGCGATGTATAAATGCGCTAGGAATATCCTCTTAATGGTTTCAATAAAAAGCAATTAATTTTTCTTTCATATCCATTTCTTATTCCTTTGTCGCGTTTGGAATAATGCGATTACGCGTCTTCGATATTTAATTAGATATTTTTCCCTGCGAATAGTAATGAAACTTTCACTTAGGAAATTTATTTACTTCAAATAATGATTAAAATAGCTTAATGCTTATCGAATGCTTTGGACACCAATTTCGAACAACTCAATCATTGAATTATGCCTGCGCTCAGTTTTTGTATTGAGGTAGAAATTACTGGGGAATAAATTTACTTGTTGCCGGACAGACACATCTTATTGCCATGCAATGTCGAAACTTGGCACCACTACGTCTCACCGGCTTTTATTACCTTGCGACCTAATGACCGAATGCTCCATAATTCCTAATGATCTTGTATCGAGAGGCAGAGACTTATCAAAATGATTACCCAGGACACCCTTCAATTATCAACCCTTGCGCTTTTGACAGTCGGACTATGTGTTGCTTACATCGCATTTGAAAAACGTGGCATTAGCTACTGGAGTTTGCATCACATGTTTTCTCTCGTTTTTGTTTTTTTAACTTGAATCTGCAAGTGACTCTTATGAATTCACCTTAAAGTCTCCAATGCTTCTTCAGTCCTCTCAATTAGTGAGTTCAGCTTTCACTCAATTATCTAGGATCTTTGCAAAGAGGCAGGACCCTGACGACCCTATCCATTCTTTTCTATCCATCCATCCATCCGGCGGGCAATAAATATTCCAAACGAAACAACCCTCCCCTCCATCCTGGCTTGAGGAAAGGCTGTACCCCTCTAAAAGTGACCTGAAATGGGCTGCGGTTTCTTTTTCGGCTGGAGGCCGAAGGAAGGAAGAAGTGGTGTTTATGCTGATCGCCCCTTCCATTCGATCTGGTCGTTTTAGGCTTCCGTTTGCTTATGAGTGAGGAAGAAAGAGGGAAATATCTGCGAATTTCAGTGGGGTAAATATCCCTCGTTCACAACAGCTTGGCACCACTACGTCTCACCGGCGTATATTACACTGCAACCTAATGCTCCATAATTTTTATTGAACTTGTGTCGAGAGACTTTTATCAAAATGATTTCCCAGGACACCCTTCAAATATCAACTCTTGCGCTTTTCACAGTCGGACTATGTGTTGTTTACATCGCATTTGAAAAACGTAGCAAATAGTCGTTATTGTTTTTTTACAATGACTATACAAGTGACTCTTATTAATTAACCGCAATGAAACAAAAGCGCATTCAAACACGCCGAATCATCGCAGCGGAACGATTATGAATACGGTCAATTGCATTTCATATAATGCATACTTTCTCTGTAAATAAAAAAATGAAATATCACGAAACGTATTATAGAAATACTATGTTTCCAAAGGTTTGAAATAGTTTAGAATGGTAAGGAAATAAACCTGGCGTAGTATAGTTTGGAAACGTAAAGAATTAAAAAAATTCTAATTCTACCTCATTGATTGTTCTTTTTTGGTCCTATTCAATTAATTATTGTCTATATCATGATAATTGTATCATGATATAGACACCATGCTATTTGGAAGTAATCTCGCTGAATAAGTTTCTTAGCTTTATTTCATAATTTACTTTCAGAAAGAGCAAATATTAGAAGAAAAACGAACACTCGTATTCATTACGGTTCAACTGAGATGGTTGTTTTGATACGCATTTGCTTAATTGCGGTTACTCTATAGTAGTCACTTGTAGATAAATGGATTTTTCAGGTTTACAAGCGATGAAGGCAAAGAACGTGCAATGCGAACCCCAGCAGCTAATGCAACGTTTCCCAAATGCGATGTAAATAACACTTAGTCCGACTCTGAAAAGCGTATGGGTTGATGTTTGAAGGTTGACCAGGAAAATCATTTTGATAGAGTTCCTGCCTCTCGATACAAGTAAGAATTGTGGAGTCTGACATTGTCTGCTACAATAATGCAGAATCGAGTGATCTGGATTTTAACCCTAATCCAGGTGAATGGCATTTCTCGTTGGGAATTTTGTATATTCGTGTAGAAAATTGCGTCATCAAATTCCACTCATCCCGGGTTTATCTATGCACCAAGCGAGGCTAAAGAAGAACATAAATGCAGTACCTAAAATTTGCTTGGTGAAACTTCATTACTTGCTTTTTCCATTGCATTACATTAAAAGGCAGGACACAAGTATCCATCGCAGGTCTGCATCACAGAACGGGAAACTCCCGCTGAAAGTGATACATCGTCCACTTTTTTATATCACGCAAAGACAATTATTACAAATTATCCTCGCTCAGAATCGTATCGAATCGAATGCATAAATTAAACTAATGTATTTACGGTTTTGATGGTAACAATTCCTTGTCAAATAAAGAATAGTGATTCTATTATGTTGAAATGATCAAGAGTTCATCAGATGTGAAGCAGTTCTGCTTCTTTCGATTATTTATTTTAGCTTGTGCGGAATGTCTCAACGTATGAGACATTTTAAAAATATAAACGGAATAATACGCCAATGAAAATCATTTTGGTGGTATATTTTTTGTTGCACAGGAGTAAATTTTTTGTAAGAAAAAGGAAAAGAAGCATAGCGAATTCACATTTGTCACTATGTTACTACCTAGCCTCACTAAGTTCATTATGACCCCTGTAACTCGATATGTCAATACCGAGTGATGGCAAAATGGCATGTGGAATTATCATCGTTCCTCCAACTCCGCAATGGGAAGAGCTGTGGCAGACACGAAATGATACGTGTCCCAGTTTCGCGGGTAGGTCGTTGGACTTCCACATTTATTTTGCGAATCTTTTCATACAAAAGCAAGGAAGAGGAGGGACGTGCGGATTTAAAAATGCATTTTCGTACTCTTCCTATGCGTTTGGTGAAATCGACCAATTTGTTTTTCAATGCTTGTTTTGCTCAATTTCGAGCGTAAATCTATCGTGGACTAACAACTGGCTGTGCTGGATTCGCACACTCGCCAACTTAAACACCGGGTGGGCAATAAATGCTCAGAAGTGAAAGAAAGCCCCTTCCACCTCCTTAGCTTGTCGGAAAGGGTGGACTTCCCAGCGAGACCTGCGAAGGAATTTGGATGGAATGAGGCGGCGACATTGTATACTGCTGGGAGTGGGAGAGAAGGAGAGATCCCGTGGTCGGTAAGAAATAAGTATTTAAAAAGAACGAAACGAGCCGTGGGGATATGTTGGGCTTTCCGTCATGTCATAAAGCAAACGGAAGCCCGGACCCTACCCCTGCCCTCACAAAATATCCTTTCGCGGGCCAAAATCTTCCTTCCGTCGGCCTTTCTACTTGCCCGACTAAGGGGAGGAGGGGTTCTCGTTCTCGCCCCCCCCCCTCAGTGAAAGGGGGGGGGCGCAGTGTTGCAACATTTCCCTAAAGTGCGGACTTAGAACTTTTTCGGCTCCGAGGTGGTAACTTTTTTTTGAACAGGGCTCCAAGGTGGTAATTTTTTAATGAACAGGACTGTACCTTTCTGATGCTTGAGAGGTTCGTTGAACAAAAAAAAATGATCAATGGGCTTGCCCCTACATTAAACATCAGTGATATACCATCAAGTCAAGAATGGCAACTCATAGAAAATGTTGTTCCTTGCTTGAAATTCTTTAGATGTGCTACTCTTGAAATGAGTGAGGAAGGGCCTAGATCATCCATTGCCAATGTCATTCCGCTGATAGGAGGTCTGATTGCAAAATTAAATGCTATGTTTGACAAAGATACAAATCATTCCAAGTCATTTGGTCAATCATTAATAGTAAACTTGAGAAAGAGATTCAAAAACATAGAGAATAGCCATTTTTATTCAGTGGCTACCCTGATGGACCCAAGGTTTAAAGGTTTTGTCTTTTCTTCCCCAGAGTTACTAATAAAAGCTAAAAGAGACGTTATAAGTGTTATGAAAGACTCGTTAAAAAAAGATGCCAGTTTGGAAATTTCAAAAACAAAAGAAAGTACAGTGGGTTGCCCTTCACAGAGTTTGTACAGTATGATTCTTCCTCAGACAAAAATATCCCTAGACAATCCAGAGGATGAATTAGAGGATTATCTGAAGGAATCATTATTGCCCATTGAATCTGATCCTCTTCATTATTGGAAAAATTGTAAAAAATATGTGCATCTGTCAGAAGTAGCCAAAATAGTTTTAGCTGCACCATCAGGATCTGTTGCATCTGAAAGGTTTTTCAGCACAGCAAATTTAGTATCATCTAAGACAAGGGGAGCATTGAACCCAAACAAGGTTAAACAACTTGTTTTTTTGGCTAAAAATATTTACTAACATGTAGTATCTCTGAAGTCTTGTTAATGCTTATATTTTGTAAACTTTTAAATAAATGTTTTAAACTTTAACACAATTTTTATAGCCCTAAATAGCACTTATCTACCTTTGAGGTATTAAATAAATATACAGGTACCTACATATATATATGATAAAAATATCGGTCCAAATCAGGTTATCGGGACAAAATATCGGGTATCGGTTATCGGGAAAAAAAGGCTATCGGCTCACCCCTAAATTTAATATTAATAGGAGATATAAATGTGTGCACCTTACAAGACAATGATATTTCTTACGTGTACAAAACCATTATGGCAAGCCAAGGGTTTGAAGAGTACATACGTTCTCCCACCAGAATTACAAAATACAGCAGAACTTGTATTGATCACGTCTTTTGTAGAAGTAGGGACAACTTAAACTATGAGGGTATGTCTTATGATCTTGGCTTGACTGATCATCATATGGTTTTATGTATTGTCAAATCTAAACTTATAGAAAAAATCCCCAGACCAGTAAGATCCATTTATAAGGTTGATTTCGGCCATTTGAAGGACCTTCTAGCGCACTGTGAATGGGAAGATGTCTATTCCGAGAGTAATGTCAATAAAGCATATGGTATTTTCCTCGGAAAATTAAAATCCTGCATTAGTCAGGCAAGTTTTCTCGGAAGAAATAGCCAAAAAAATCGCCTAATTAAGCCATGGATAACCAAATCATTATCATACAAAATCTCTAAGCGAAACATACTGTACAAAAAAATGAGAAAACAACCAAACAATGATAAATTAGCACGATATTATAAATCTTATCAAGAACGGCTAGATAACATGATCTGAGAGCGTAAAGAAAATTACTACTTACAAGAATTCAATAGTAATGATAATAACACGGCTAAAAAGTGGCGCATTTTAGACACCATCACAGGAGGGAAACAAACAGGGGGAAGTGTTGAAAAAATAAGATCTCATGATGGAACAGTCTTGACGGAAATGCAATCAATTGCCAATGAATTCAATTCACACTTTGGTAGGGTAACTGATTCTCCTAGGAATTCCACCAACTTAAATTATGATCCAGCTGAGCAGGAAGATTGGTTTCCTAAGATTAATACTAGAGAGTCTTTCTTTCTATCTCCTGTGGATAAGAGAGAATTAAATAGCATAATAAAAGGTCTTCAACCTAAGAGGTCTAAAGGGATAGATGAAGTAGCCGCTATTACAGCTAAAAAAATCGGAGAGGAAGTTTCTCCTGTATTTGCATACATAGCAAATTTAAGTATGGAAACAGGAATTTTTCCGGAACAGTTCAAAACGGCTATTGTAGTACCTATTCACAAGAAAGGAGACAAACTAGACTTAAATAACTACAGACCAATATCCCTACTACCTGTATTCTCAAAAATTTTGGAAAAGATTGTCAAAACCAGGTTGTTAAGTTTTTTAAATAGCCATGGGTTCTTCAGTAACCATCAATTTGGTTTTTTAAAAGGAAAATGCTCGGAAGATGCCCTACTTAATTTTTGCTCAAATCTTTATGAGGGAACTAACAAAGGCAATAAAGTAGCAGGACTTTTTATTGATATAACAAAAGCTTTTGATACTGTCGATCATAAAATTTTACTGGAAAGACTACAACAAGCTGGTGTCAGGGGTATCGCACTTAATTGGTTCCAGAGTTATCTTAGCGATAGATGTCAATATGTGCATATTAAAAACTGTAGTAGTAATAAGATACATATTACATGTGGGGCCCCACAAGGCTCAATTTTGGGACCAATACTCTTTCTAGTTTTTGTAAATAATTTGTGTAACGGAAAGTTTCATGGTAAACTTACTTCATTTGCCGATGACACTGCTCTTTGCTACTCCGACAGCTGTATGCATGAATTACAAACGCATATGCAAAGTGATTTAGACAAACTTAAGTATTGGTTTTCCATTAACTCGATGGTACTAAGTAGTAAAACAAAATATATATTATTTAATCTAAAAAATGTAACTACACCAGTCAACAGTGTGTTGTATTATAGATGTATGAATTGTAATAAGGATAATGCCTTGTTTTGTAATCAGTGTATATTGATTGACAGAGTGAGTTACATTAAATATCTGGGAATTTGTATCGACGAACATTGCAACTGGAAACAACACATTAACAAACTAAAATCGGAGTTACTTTACGTGATAAGAAAATTTTACCTGTTACAATTTATCTGCCCAGCTTCTGTTCTTAGAATGGTATATTATGCATTAGTGAATTCAAGATTGGAATATGGTATTGTGTGTTGGGGAGGAGCATATTTAACTAATTTGCAACCTCTTTTGGTAGCTCAAAAAAAGATAATACGGGCAATGGTACGAGCACCAGGAACCGCACACTCCTATCCACTGTTTATAAGGATGAACATCCTACCTCTTAGACATCTTTTTATTTTTAAGGTCTTAAGAATTTTTTATAATCGAGGAGGTGAAAGAGAAAAACCGAGAGGTTATGACTTAAGAGGAAACCCTGGTATACATGTACATGTACCAAGACCTAAAAATGAACTGTTTAGACAGAGTTATCTATATCTAGGGCCTAAAATTTTTTCATCTCTGCCTGAAGAAATAGTTAAAATTAAAAATGAAAAGGGGTTTGCACTACGCTTAAGGAAATGGTTATTTGGATTTAAAGATGTTAAGCACTTACTTGCAAAAGTTATCTAAGAATTATTATTTTAAATGTGTATGTGCAAAATTAAAAAAGATTTCTACTTTTCTGTCGATTAAAAGTTATTCTATTTGTACAATAAGTTAACAAACATAAAAATTAAAAGAAACTGGTGCAGAATACATCCCTAGATGTTTTTATTAATCGATTATATAATTTTTCTTGTATGTAATTCAAAATGAGTGTATGTCAAAAACAACAAAAGCAAATGTCTTATACATTTTTTGTTGTACCTTTTTATAATGACTATGTAAATAACAGTTTAATTGTTGCTGGTGTTGTAAAGTACTTATTTTTGAAGAATGTTTAATAATTAAATTAAAAAAGCTATAATGATTAATACATGTTTTCACTGTTCCTTTTATATTAAATTGTATTCTTTTCGCAGTGTTAACTAACATAGAAGTGTAAAAAAATAACTACTGCAGACTACGGCCAAAGGTGTTTATGTTATAAAAAGCTCAAAATTCTCTGTTAGCTCAAACAAGCCTTTAATCGATTGTATCTTAATGCTTTGTTTTTACTTCACATGTCAAACCATGGGTTATTTACTAAATTATCCAGCACCAATGATAGCATCTATGTGATTGTAGTTGCAACACACTTATTCTATGTTTTTGTCTTTGTATTTCATCTGTGATGGTCGAGTCGGTGACCCCAAAACGGAGATACTGTCCAATGGGGCACCTATATTCCAGACAAATCATTGTATAAATAATAATTGTATTTATCTAATCTGGAATAAAAACCAACCATTATATTAATAGGAGTATATTGTAGTTAATTTACAAATGGAAAACCACAAAATCTCTTGAACATACCTCTATGTCTAATTGAAGAGTGAAAAAGGGCTGCACATTATCAGTAGTGGTATCTCCAAGTCTTTGAACACGGGACCGTAACTGTCCACGGAAAATATCCGACAATGGAGTTCTGCCAAAGTCAGCATGCCTGGTGACACTTCCCTTGTTCTTGGGTCCCATAATCTAAAAATTCGATCAAAGTGAAAGAAGTTATACCAAATTCCACAATATATAAAACTTAACTACAATGTAGTTAGCTGAGGAAAAATACCCCAGCACCAGTGAAGTTCATTTTTCTTTTACATTAATGATCACTGCTGTTGCATGAGGACAATGTTAATATTTTATTAATGAATAGTTTATGTACCCTTTAGCATGCAGGAGAAACAAGGTGCTAATTAGACAATTCAATAATATGTAGCCATAAGGCATCAAATACAATAGCAACACCATGAAAAAACTGATGATATAAAATTCAATCATAATGCATAATTGGTGATGATTAACCCAGCAATAAAAGATCAGTTGTAAAACTGAAGGGACCACAATATTTAATCTTTCACAAAAACAATTTTTGAAAAATCCAACTTTTTTAACAAGATGAAGAAGCAATTATATAAACATAAGATTTTAACAAAAATGTGGGTATGGTTAAAATGCTCTCATTTTTATTGATATGAAGTTAACCGGTTTAAAAAAAACAAGTTAGCACATCAAATCAATGAGCAAATGCTATGGAATACCTACGAACATTTCATGGGATTGAAGACATTCAGTTTTTTTGTGGCACCTCATCCACACACACAATATTTTAAGAATTTTACTGATTACTACAGTACACACATCAACTTCATTTAAAATTTTGAACCTGATAGAGCTGCTTCCTTCATTTTTTCAGAACTAATTTAAATTTGAGTAAATATAGATGAAACTACTCTAATTCTTTGTCAATTTTAAAAGCTTCCCTAATAAATAGCTAATTAGCTAACTAGAGCTACAGAGCATTTTCATTGTTTAGTTAGCGAGTATCTCAACCTGACTAAATCTTTCTATCTTAAAATTACATTATTTCTGTAACATGGATGGACATAGTAGAAGAGGTAAGAAACTGGGTGGGCAGCAAATAAATGCTGAATCAAATGAATTATTGTATTAATGTGAATGGTCTGTTTAATGTACTTAATGTATATAAATTTGTGTTAATTTAGAATTTGAATTGGACTCAACGTTTAAAATCCTTGTTTCTTGAAGACAAATTTTTCATCTAATTAATTAAAAATGTCTGTAAGCCAATTTTAAGTTTTGGGGGGGGAGGGGGGAGTGGTGTAAGAGAGAGAGACTGTAATTTTCCTTTCACACCTATTCCTCTGCATATTGCAGTTTTGCCACCCCCTTACATTTCACCCGCTTCCAACTCATAGAGTCAGCGCTTACTATGTACCATCGCACGGCCGAACATGCAGATTTACCAACCAATACGGTGGCCAGGTTAAGTCCCGAGGTGATGCTAAGGTGTGCAAGCGGGAGGACAGCGTTGCTTCATGGTCAGTTGGCCGCGAGATGTAAGGGAGTCACTACAATAAAGGTCTGGTCTCCACCTTGCTATTGTTCTGTTCCCTGTACTCCCTCTGACGGATCCCAAATCCGATCGAGAGCTAACAAATGGAATATAAGTATTCTAAATTATTGAAAGAACATTCCCAAATACACCAGAAGCAAACGCAATCATAAGTAACTGATATCAAAATAAGCAGAATAACTTTTGTTCTCATACGCCGAAACACTGAAATCTCAGTGACTGGTCCTCAACGTTCGGCACGCAAAACACAGTGATTTCCGTGATCAGTCCGCAACGTGTTAACTGGAGAAGATTAACGTGTTAACCGTGCTTGCGTGGAAAAATATCCCCGTAGGTAATATCTTGGTCATTAAGTTCTCTAGCATTTTTGCAACTTTCAATTAACAGAACTTTCCCCGAACAATATACCCATTTTTATACACTTTCTAGAGAGGTAGAAAGCATGAAATTTTTTCTTGTTTCCCAAGTGTTTGCCGTTTATAGTCTGTTGCATTGCTATTACTTGCAGCCGCGACATACTTGGTGCACCCAAATCATCGGGGCAATAACAATACAGAAATGCGCAATACAGTACACGTGTCCTGAAGTATCAAAATTAGACATTTAATATTCCAGTGTATGACATCTAACATGGGAATTGATGTCATTGACAGCGAATACGATTGTAAGTAATTGAAGTGTCAAAAATTTGATTTTTAATAGCTATCTCAATAGAATTTTTTCGCCACTCACCAAAAATTCCCACAAATTGGCTAAATTAGCGTTAAAGTTGTAGGAATTTGGTGTGTAGTGATTATTAATCATCGTTGGTATTAACGAGAGTTCCATTTAGTGAGTGATTTTTCAGATCCCGAGAGCTCTCACTATATAGGGCTTTACTGTAGTTCCCCAGTTATATTGGACACCATATTCAAATTTAACTTTTTTATTTCAGTATCTGGAAGAAGTATAAAATAAATATTGTAATATTAATGGCGCAAAGGTATAGTTATATATGACCAAAATTCTCAGTAATTAAATAAATAAAGCCACATAAGTCTAACATGACTCATTTTTTCCCGCCGTACGGCTGAAAACCCTTCAAAACAGCAGGTTTCTTTGAGATTCTGTAAACATTATTGTGGTGATTGATAGATTATATTTTATAAATAGTTGAGAAAACATGTAATCTACACACCGCTAGTTTTTTGACAAAATTAGGTTCTAGAAGTTCCTAATTTGTTTAATATTCTCCCTCTGGAGTGCACAGCCGTAATCTACCCCATCTAAAACGTCTTATAATTTTAGGCAAATTGCTCTAAAAGTAGTTAGATAAGGGATTGATATTTAGATATCATTGGAAAGATGAGAGGAGGCCAAGTTCATCAAATTCTAGGTGAAGTGATTTTTTGCTCAAACTACCTTAAATAAAGGCTCTAGGTTAATAGGATTTGTGAACTGGCCAATTATATTGCCACCTTTGAACAATTGAGTTGATCGATCATTGATACTGTGCTTGATATTTTTCAGGAGTTCATTGTTCGCATAATATGAACTAATGGACAAATTTCCCTCAGACTTTCCAAGCAAGGAGGAGGACACCATATAAGTATTAATCATAATTTAAGAATTCTGTACTAGTATCCTCCGAAAATATGAAGCCTAGCTGGGGTTGCCAATAGTGATAGTTTTCGCGCAATAAATAAGACCCTCAGGAATAATATAAAGAATAATGTGTGCCATAAATATCTGAAATCAGATTCAGTACTCTTAACAGGTCACGCCATAGGTTGGTAATAAAAAGACATCTTGCTCCTCTATGTTACTTAGTAATGGTGGGTGACTGGGCATCGCTTCACGACATTGGGTGCATTGGGTCGAGGCTCCTATGTACAGTCCTGTTCATTAAAAACTTACCACCTCGGAGCCCTGCTCATAAAAAACTTACCACCTCGGAGCCGAAAAATTTCTAAGTCCGAACCTGAGAGCAATATGACAACACATGGAGAGAGACAACACTTGGATGACAACACAGACTTCATGGATGTCCATCATTTCCACTAAGTCAGGTCTGATAACATCAGTTTTATCATTTTTTTTTTTGCTATAACATTTCTTTTAGCTCAGGGTTCAAGTATTTTTCCAGGTATGTCACCGTAGCACGAGGTAGACATTCATGTATTTGTGACAGGCTTTATCAGTGAAAATGATTACCTCCCTGGTAGAAATTTACCTTTTTCCATTGATCGAAAAATTTCTTAACCATATGGTCCCCATCATTGGTTACTTGTCAATATAAGTGTTTACACGAGAAATATCAGCTAATAGACCAAATATAAACCACGTTTTCACCAGTTTGACACATGTATAATCAGTTTTTCGAAGAGACAAATCACCTGTAATACTTGGAATTCACACCAATTTCATTTAGTTAGTGATGCTTAGGGAAAGTGGAGCTTATTCACACTGGACAAATTGGAGGAAGGATTCAGTGTTCAGTCCAAGAAAAGACCTTTTCCCATGCTCACGACGATAACAGAAGAAACACGACACCTGAGCCCATCTGTGACAAAACTGCAAGGGGAAAAACATACACCACTCCATAATTAGGTGTGCGTGATTTTAGACCGGAGGAGGGTCAGCGATTCGAAGAGGGTAATTAAAAGCAAGAAGACTCTGTGAGGTAGAGTTCCGACCTCGTGACGGGCCTGATTGCATCCCTAGTCATATGAGAGGGCTTTCATCTCTTCATTGGTTTCATAAGAACTATAATCATCCATAATGCACTTCATATATACTCCATTAATTATAATTAAATTATTCTGTTCAGATTCTTGCAGCCAAATCACAAAAAGAGATATTTGATTCTACACAGCGAGAAAGTGACAGAAAATGAACCGAAAAGGTGACAAAATAGTGATATTTCGAGGAAATAAGGATATTTAAGTGACAAAGGTTAAAAAAGTGACGAGTTTTGAGCCCTGGATTCCGCGAGTCTCCACTACATAGCTTGTTTTGTGACAACAGTTTCACCCCACACCCAGGGGGCAACTTCAACTATGATATCTCCTACACGATGGATAATCCCAGAAGCAGAATGGAGCCCTCAGCTGACAAGCCTTAAGAATTAATTTCCATACAATTTTCAATTACTATTGTTAAGCAAAGAATATTATACATATATAGATTTAAAGTCATAGAATTGTACCAACAAACATACAGCTCTCAGGAGTACCTTAGAGCCAAATACATGTTAGTTGATATTGCTCTACCCACTCCGACAGACCATGCAAGCATGTAACTTTCACGGCTAATTAAAGTGGGTTGATGAAAAAACATCCTTGCATACTAATTTCTATTCAGATAAAATAGTCATAAGGCCAAAATTCCATGTGTCCCAAGCTGTCTGAAGCATAAATTGAATCTCATTGAACCCTTATGATATCAAGATGCAGGAAATGAGAGGTTATTTCGATTGATAAAAATAATAATAACTTTCACCGATGAAATATCATTGCCAAAATAAAATTTCAGAATAAAGACTACAACCTTTACATTTTAAAATAATTGAACCCCATTTTTGTAGACCAAGGGTGGACTTGTGAAGGACAAACTCACTTATACTCGTACGATGTATGTTAATCAGAACAAGACAGCCACTCAGTTACAGAAATTAATGCCCTGGTTTTTACCCTGATACTTGTAAGTTTTTCCAGGCTATTTCCCAACAGGTTTGGGACTATATCAATGCCTAAACAATGGGGAAAAGAAAACAATACTGGTAACGAGCTAGTACTCCACATATAATTTCAATAAGTAGCTATATATTCTAGGATGTACATAGATTTTTTTGGGAATAAATCTATACATGCCTACAATGGAACACGAAATGTACAAAATGTTTTAGACCTCTTAACTTGCCTCACCTATATACACCTGAGGGAAGAAACTTACCATGAAAAAATAATTTTTATTGACCAGGATTCAAACCAGGAACCCCACACACCATTGCAAACAGAGAAATAAAAATACCTTTTAAGCTTCAATACCTTCAAAGGTAACAGAGTTATCATTGTCCTATAAACTTGACTTAATTCCTGAATTTCCCCACTTTCTTCCTGGTAGTTTCTCATTCCTGGTTTTTTCCCCGACACCCCTAGGTGAGTGGCCACCCTACCAGATGATTCATGAAAATTACTCCAGTCATTAAATCAAATGACCTGCAGGTAATAAGTTTCTATGATTTCTCCTGAGAGAGCTGATTTTTTTAAAGGTTTTCAGGGTCCAATTTAGGATAATATTAATGGACTCTAAAAATTGTTTTAAACAGTATTATTAAGTTCTACCACATCTAGCCTAAAAACCTAATACGTATATATTAGCAAAGGCAAATGATCTCGAACATCGAATATTTCCATAGTCCAACTCTGTACATGAACTGAAAATATTTTTCAAACAAGCAAATGCCTAATGCATAAAATATAGAAAGGTATGTACCTTCCACTCATTGCCATCTACATTCTCCGGTTCTGGAATGGGTGAAGCAGGGGCTGCCGGCACAACTTCTCCATTTGTCAAACCCTGAGCCTTGGAAGTATCTTCCACTAATTTCATTGCCTGCAATGAGAAAAAGTTCAGTAGATAATTAGGGAGGTCATTGACATACAGTCAACTCTCGATTATCCGTGCTAATGGATGCAAAACGAGGCACGGATAATCGAAAAACACGGATAACAAAAAATCATGGAAAATGAGGTTGTGATATCAACATTTCACTGTGTAGGATGGAAACTATTTCACATAACACACTGCAGCAGTTACCGCAAGACAACTAATGAAATACTGAATATTTCTATTATTTCGAAATCTAATAATATCATAAACATTTATAAATGTATTGCTTCTAGTGCTTGAAACACTACATAATACATACAAATACAAAATAACTCGGAAAAATATATGCGATATAATATGTAGATTCGGCAATAGTAGGATTAAAAATAATTCGCATTAAAATTGACTGCAGGTGTTCCGCCAAGAAAACAAGTGAATAACGAAATTCTAATTTTCCAGTTTGTTTATTTCGAATATCATGAAATATTCAATGTTCATTTTTAAATATTTTCTATTCTAATAAATAGTTTCTAATGCTTGAAAGAAAAGATAATGGGTGCTTAACTTAACCATATCGATAATAAAAAAACAATAGCATATCTTGCGTATATAAGTCAATGTAAAAAATCTCAATTGAAGTGAATATCAGAATGGAGCACATTCTTTCATCGTGAATCTCGGAAATAAGTTATTTTTTGCTGTTTACTTGATTTCTTCATGTTTTCTTTTATTGCAGTTCTTATTTTTCTGGCTAAGATTACGTCGCAATAATCGAAATCATTTTGTTGTGTGTAATCCAGAGCAACACCCAACTTATAAGTTTCAACACTCGCCAGAGCATCTGTGCGGGTGCCAACTATTCTTCCTTTACGGATTTTGTGAACTCCAAGCGAAAAGCATCAGCGGCTGAAACATTGTCACTCAAGCGCTATCCCAGAATAGCATCACCACGAATTCTATGTCGCTGCTTGAATCTCGTCAACTACCCAGGAGAAGCTTTAAAATCCCCTTCTATCCCTAGAGACTTGTGAAAAAGTTTAGCCTGGTGTGCACACATGGGGTCATAGACAGGTATACCAATTGACCTTTTTTAATTGAACCAAAGAAGCATGGTGGAGTCTAACTCTTTAAAGGTTGATTGTTTCATAGTCTTACGCTTTGAGGGTCCCAAACCACTGTCCGAGGTTGCAGCAAACTTCATCAGCTTACTTTTATTCTTAATTTTATCCCGAAATGTTTGTAATCCCATATCATATTCTTTTACCAGTTTAAGAAGTCTCTCTCCTTTTTCATTTCTTGTAATCAATTCTAGTTTTTTCCCGATGGAAAGGACAATTTTCTTCTGTTTTTCTGCCATTTGCATCAGCTTTGTCAGAACGCGACACAGTACCAAATGCAACTTAGAAGTTATTGAGATTTCTACACGAATGAAATGGCACAATTGTATCTGGGTAAAAACAAATAACTGTTCAATGGCGAATAATGACCAGGAAGCACTGATACTATTTCGTATTTATTAATTCAGGCCGGAAAGTAAGAACATAAGGAACAATAAGTAGTTATTTTTAAGTAAAATATAAGTTGGTTTATTTACCAGTAGTTTATTCGAAATTATTTCCATTGTATATTTAGTATTCTATTCGTTTTAGGATGATAGAATATTCAGATGCAAAGGATAATGGGAAAGCACAGATAAAATAATTTCAGAAGCAGATACGGCTGAGTTTACATCATTTTAAACAAAGCAATCAATTTCCACAATATTGTGATTCAATAAAAAAGTTAAACTAACAAGAGACATTTACTAACTTGCAATTCTATTTAGATAGATCCAACTTTCAAAGAATTTACTTAATTTTACCATTGGAATATTTTTCAAACTTTTAAGTGTAGGGATAAGAAAATAGCATGGATAATCCGCAAACCGGATAATCCAAAGCCGGATAATCGAGAGTTGACTGTAGTGAGAAAAGTGAGCATTTTTTCAAAATAGCGAGTAAAGTGACCCGGATTACAAATAAGTGAGTAAAAGTGAGAAAAGTGAATCAGTGGAAGCCCTGAATAAGGCTTTAAAATAGTGAATGAATAACAAATTACGCAAGGAAAAAATCATCGAAATGGGAAATTCAATGCGCAAAAAGAGCGTGTGCAAAATCAGCTCGCTTTGAAATTCCTTGCATGCAGAACGTAAAGTGAATCCATTGTAAAGCAGGGGTCCACTGTATTTTTTACCTGTAGTCATGGAAGAAAGAAACAAATAACCAAATTTTATGGCAATATACTCTCTATTTTCCCAAAATAATTGATTGTTACTACAATATCAAAAAGCAATATACCAAACATAATATTGTCTCCATAAAATTTTTTGAAAAACCATTCCTCTAACCAGTAATTACAGAAAAACCATACCACATCCAAATGGCATAATAATCCCATGCAGATGACACACAATATAATATTATTAATTAGTTATAATAATACATTATATATATAGTAAAACCCCTAAATTACACTTTTCCAGGGACCCTAGAAAAAAAGTGTAAATTGCGGGAAAAGTAGAATTTTCACGTATACATCATGTTCTTTTACTGAAGTAAGGGTAAAAATAAGAAATACTGATAAACTGAAAAAGAGCAGTGTCATAATTTATTCCTTGAACTAGCACTTCTCATTTATTTATATTTGATGAAAAAATACACTAAACATCTTAGACAAATTGAAAATTAAGAAAGGATGAAGATGGCAGGGCTATTTACATTATCTTTGTTATTAGCAGCCATTGAAACTATCTAATGAATATAGCATGATTATTTTTAGTCTTGACTTCCTCTGCTAGACATGACTTCCTCTGCCTATCAATAATATTATGCACTTTATTTTCAATTTTCTGCAGTTCCTCAAGCATTTGCTCACAGCAGTCACTACCTACTAAGTAATTTCTTAGAGTTTGAACAGCACACACTGTGTCTTGCATATCATAGTTATAGCTCGGGAATCGAGGCAGTGCAAATGATCTCAGTTGTCTACCACGAGTTCTTTCATTTTTCATGATATCTAGTTAAGAATCCATTGTTATCCTTCATAGTTTCTACTTGGGTAAAAAATTAATATTCCCCCGCAGGTTCAATTACAGTCGAGCACCCATAACCCGGAAATCCAGGAACACGCTATAGTCCGGCAGTGTCGCGAAAACAACCAAATACATATTCCGAGAAATCAGAAAATCAAAACCATAAACGCTGTTTTAAGAGATTTTGACTCTGCTCTTGATAAAAATATTTCCTTTAAAAGCTGGAATATAGTGTAACTTGTATTAGTATTTTGAGGTAATTTCATTAAAAAATAATTGTACACGCAATCTAAACGAATTATAAGATTTGGTTATGCACATTGCAGTCTGAAATCCTCACTGTTGGCTGAGAAACCACTATAATGGTTTAGTGACTTGGCGTGGCTACGCTACTTCATGGCGCGCACATTTAGCCATGCTTAAATATAACGCTTTTTGCTCATTCTCTGGCTGTAAGGTGCAATAAACTTCATTAAAATTCTTTGCTAGGTACGCACAGTTATTATATCCGATCACAGACCTTGTCTGATCTAAGCGGGCGGAGCGATGCCAGCGGCGTGAAGCGACGGCACAAAACAATCGGTTGCAGAAAAAGTAGAAGTTTATCCTCACTAGCCTCCTGAAACAGCAATGTGGATGAAGCAGACTAAACTGCTCCATTGAAATTAACCTTAACTTCTTAACTCCCGACACGACGATAGCATCAAAAACGATGAAACAACTGATCGTCAATCGCATTAATCAATCAGCCGCAGCAAGGAGTGTTGCATCATGAAAATGTTTCGTAGTTTACATTTTTATTTCGGTATGCTCAAATTTTCCTTATTATATTAACAAATATATTTTTTATAAAAATGATTATTTGTGAATTAAAGCTTTTGGGATGTCCAAACAGGCGAAAGGTTCCATGTAATCTGGCGTTTCAATGTCCGACACGGCACTTGTCGTCAATAGAATCGCTGGAAAAGTACTATCTTTCAGCGATTTATGAAGTTAAACCCAGATATTTATAAAATTTTTATGCATAGAAATAGTAAAAGAACGATATTATAGAATTATCAATTACTGGAATGAAAATGCCTTACATAAAAAAGACTATGCTTCATTTCATAGCTTGAATCATGGTTTGAATCGTATCTGGCAGATTACGAGTTGATGTAGTTCAAATTTCTGTTACTAGTGGCGCTGTATACTATTCCCGCCACATTCAAATTCTTCCTTAAAACAGGTCCTATTGCTGCTCTCTTTCGTATTTTTCCGCATATATGTACAAGAAAAAGTCAAAAGTGTTTTACAAAGGATGATACGCATTAGCAATGGACTTAAGAAGTGAATTTCATTTTTTGAAAGAGCGCGTTGTGGTGCAAATTGCGGGAAAACTGAAAAATGCATAGTCTAAATTCGGGGTTCTGCATAGGTTGGGAACATATGAAATTGAATGGGACTTTGCAAAAGTGGTGTAAATTGCGGGAAAACGTAATTTCCGATAACGCAAATACGGGGTTTCACTGTATATATAATGTATTATTATAACTAATTATAACCAATAAAAAGTCTTTCTCCAGCTGACGAAGAGCTTACAGGCTCGAAACGTTCCCAGTAAGTCGTCTCTTTTTACTTTTCATTCCCCACCCCCTGTCCAGTGTATATTTTTTATTGTTGCGGCCTATTGGCGAAACTTTTCCTGTGTGTGTGTGTGTATATATATATATATATATATATATATATATATATAATGCAGTTAAAATATTCACAGAAAATAAAAAACAAGTGTTGTTCCTGAACATCCTTTGGACAAAGAGAGAAAATCTCAAGCTGCCATACACAGTTCAGCATTAATGTACCCACCCTTAGCACACCACATGGCAACTGAAGTGCCACATCGCCGGCTTAAATGAGTGGGGTAGCACATCAGGCACACATTTACACAACGAATAATTAAAAGTGAACTCAGGTTCCATTTGCCAGACTCTGCCCAAGATAAATTATTATTTCTATTTCAAGAATAGAACACATACAGCATGATGCCATTTTATAGTGAGACATATACAGTAGAACCTTGTTATAATGTAACTTGATGTAACATAAAATTTGATATAACGTAAAGACATCGGGGCACCACCAGACATCGTTATTATGTTCTTACGCAAACAGGATTAGTTCCCGCATCGAGTGTGGATGGTGCTGAAGTAGTTAGGTGTAGGGAATACCACCGGATTCAAATCTGCATAAGAGTATTTCTTTAATTCAATTTTGGATTAATAGAGAACACTGAAGCCATTGAATGCGATAAAAGTTTTTAAAATTACATAACCAGGGGTAACTGTGACAAGTAGAACACATTTTAGAGGTTTACTCAATTTATCACGTAAAAAGGAACAATTGCATGGTAATTAAGACTCGCTATCAAACAAATTACTGGTCGAGGGAAATACCATGGGGTCTCCCTCTATATCGAAGCTACCGATGCGGTAGCTTCGAATAAGCTACAGGAATGGTCTACCAACTGTATTCTCTTTCTCGAAGAAATTTTCTCAAGAACATAACAGAAAGTTGAGAGAGGATTGGCGAAAGGCGGGTGCGAAAATTTTTAAAGCAAATTCACGGACACATTTCTGGTGACATCTTTCTTAGAACCAATAGAATAGCTCGTATCAATTTTTTTCCGTGGATAAACGGTGAAGATGTTCGTGCATCATGTTTAGTGAAATATTACACGCATTAAAAATCATGCAAGGAAAATTAGAACGTGTTCTATATTTCTCACATAATCTCGTGAACAACCACATAATACGAACACACGACGTCCATCTTGGCTTTTTTGGTTTATTGAAATAAGATTGTTCAAAACTATATTCGGGAATTTGGATTCATGTCAACGACATGATATGTGCTATTTGTTCTCGTCAATTACCCGTTGCTTCAAATCATTTAAATAACAAACGAAGATGACGGTTTCAAAAGAAATGCTAAGGTGATACTTACGTAACCACAGCCACCCAAGTATCCCATTATGGGCTAGAATCACGCTACCTACTGAAGATAAAGAAGGTAAATCTTGCTTTCCGTCAATCCAGCTAATACCCTTTTTGTGAAAAACTCCTGTAAGTGGTTAAAATGACAAAGTAACCCAGTGAAAGTGCAATGAATTTGCACTTTCACTGAAATGCATTTAAGAAATGTAAGAAACATACCCGTGTGTTGGATAGTTATAGAGAGATAAGCGTTAAAAAACAAATATTTAAGCAGGGTCTTCGGAGGACGCGCTTCGTGAGTCTACCGTGATAGCATATTGGGACTATGGAAGTACCTTGTGACAGTTACAGAATACTGGTAGAAGCCTAATAAGCTACCGGTAGCTTTCTGCTAGCTCTTTCTCCAGTAGCCGCCATGATAGAGAATACCGATAGGAGCTATTAGCTTATTGAAGCATCTTTTCGCCAGAAAGCTCCGTACCTTTGAGTTATAGAATAGACCCCCATGAAGCAGTTAAGCTAGACAGATATTCAAATTACACCATGCACAAAGCATATTGCCAGTACAGATACGAATTAACAATGCCCTAGGAGTAGTGATTTTTGATTCATGATGATGGAAGCTTCTTAAATAATAACACTTTTAATCCTCTTAAGTATTTCCTACTCAAAAACCATAACAAAATTTTCAGGCGCTGCACAATCTATTACTTCGAGAAAACCTCACTATAAATAATAGGTATGTAAATACTCAGACTGCCGATCATTGCCATTGCAGCTATTGTGGGAGAATGCGAAGAAATGAACTCAAAGCGACCATTCACTCGTGCACAGTCCGTCACGCGTATTGATAAGCCGTGGACACACGCGCATGTTTTTCTTCATTTCTTCATCTCGGAGAGGATAGCTCACGCTGGCAATAGGCTTGGAGGCAGCCGCAAATTGAGAGAGCCTCATCACTCCATCTGGAACAATTTTATATTGTTTCCAGCAGATCAAAGTTTTACGCGCATCAACTTTTCAATCAATCAACTTTTTAATTAACACCATCACCAAAATGTTTACACTGCTACGCAATGAAACATGCGGAACGCACACGTTCCTTGCTAAACACAATTTAATCCCCCTAATTGTAGAAAAGCAGTACTAAGAACTACAAATGTCAATTTTTCACATAATTCTTCAATTTTTTGTATGGACTTCAGGATTCTTTTATTTTAATCAACCGTACTTTATGTGTGTTTTAAATTCTAGTCGGCCCTGAATGGTTTACGCCGGCCCTAGTTTCATTGAGTGGAACCTTTGAATATGCACAATGAAGCTAGGGCCGGCAAAAACCATTCAGGGCTGACTAGAATCATTTAACGACTAGAATCATTCAAGGCCGGCCAAAATCATTAATGGCCGGCACAAATAATTCAGGCCGGAAAAAAACATTCAGGATCGGCTAAAATTGTTAGGAAATCATTTAGGGCCGGCAAAAACAATTAATAATTGGGATGACTACAATCATTCTGGGCTGCCAAATTCAATAAATGATTGATTAAAAATACAATTTTTGCAAGCGCAATGCATGATAACCTGAAATCTTTAAGGTCCAGCACATTTTCAAGAATGTACGACCTAAAAAAACATTCATGGCCGGGAAATGGCATAGATAGTATTTAATTAACCGGCCTCGGTGGTGGTGGGGTAGAGTCCTTGCCTGCTAATCCGAAGGTCGTGGGTGCGAGTCCCGCTTGAGTGGGTTATCTTCCACTCAGGGCATGGGTGTAAATGCGATGTAATGTCTAGGGTTAAATGTAAGAGAGGGCTGCAAAGCCCTAATTTCACCCTTAACAAAGGCAATAAATAAAATAAATACAGTAAAACCTCCCTATTACGAACCTCCATATTTCGAAAAACCCCTATTACGATGTCATGGCCCCGGTCCCATGACATTCCCATACACAATGCATACAAAAAAACCTCCCGTATCGAACATCTATAATTACGAAACCTCCGTAGAACGAAGTCCGAACGTAGGACCAAACGTAGAAGTTACCTCTTTTTAACAAATTTTGTAGCCAGAAATAATTTTTCCCCACATTTATAGGTAATATTACCATCAATATTGGAATAATGTTCGGCGTTTCTCTACACAGTGACAATGTTCGGGTGATTTTTTCCCAAGAAAATGTAGCTCACACAAGGGAAGTACACGACCGTCAGGTGGCCAATTGAGCTCAAATTCTCAGATTTGGTAGGGCTGGGCGCTATGCAGCATTCCCCTTCCCTCGATTTCCGGCGAGCGAATTACAAACTGAACCGGATCTCTGATGACGTCACAAACTTTGAGTGGGCAGCAAGTTTTGCAAAATTTTGTTTTTGATTTAAGAGTGAGAGGCTGAATATAGAAGAATTTTGTCTCCACCGAAAATTTATTTTCCAATCCATCTACCAAATTCGTGAATTAAGTTGCAATTTCGCATCATAGTGAACGATCTTATTGCAATGGGGTCGTTCCATTACAATGGTTATGTTACTGGTTTGAAAGCACCAATCAAGACAAAATACGACATCAATGTAATTGTTGATATATTTATTTATTGCGTGGCACCAAGATTGATTTTATTGTTTGAATTTCTAGTTTTTGGCCATTTCCATCAAATGACTGTTTTCCACTGACAATTGTTAAATATCCTAGTTTTATTCCTAGTTTTATTCCTGGTTTCTGTGCTTTCAAGTGATTTTGACGAGTTATTGAGATGCCGAATGCAAAATTAAGCGCAAGAGACCGGGCTTTCCAGTATCCAAAAGATGGATTTTATTGTATCGATAAAAGTATGGTCATGTACAAATTCTACAATAATTGTAGAATTTGTACATGACAATTCCCAAGCAACCTGACAATTATTGTCAGGTTGCTTGGGAAAGACTCAATTGGAAAAATTTAAAATCTTCGAAGCACGTAACTGCAGCAAACTTTCACAAGGATGGAAATTCTCTAAAGTTACATGTCAATACACGAAATGTATTAAATTTTATTTTTAAATTTAGTGCCTCTTTTCCAGGTTCCGCCACCGAGGTGATCGTCTTCAGTCATAACATGGCTAGAAGGGGAAGTGTCACAAAATAACCCACACACAGGGTCCAATTCAATGGGTCTTAATGGATCTAATGTCAAAGGATTGCCATTTACTTAATGAATCTAATTCCTAAGGACTTCCAATTTTTCCTGATCTGTTCAACATAAGGCTCACCTCCAACATTTCATCATTGAGCCCATTTAGAAGACATCCCAGGAACTCCTCAGCATCCTCCTGCCGTCCCTCAACCTTAAATGCATCACCACTTCTAATGCCATTCATCATTCGATAAATGTATGATGGCTCAAATGCTGGGCCACAAGGCACTTCATGCATTGTGCTGGACACAGCAGATGACCCTAAGGCGGCATCCTCAGCTGCACCCGCTCGAGCCCTCTGCAGCTTCTCTCTCTTTGGCATTCGCCCAAACAGTCCCATAGTCGCAGCAGGCAGGCATTCAAATTCATTCACCAGCTCCACCCTGATAATAAATGGAAACATAAAAATGGATAACACTACCTTCTTTCAATTGATTGATGTCATTTATAAGCTTAACAGTCATTGTATAGTCAGATTCTTCCTAAGCTCATAGTTTCGCTCATTCGTTTTTAACTAAGGAGAAATTTCTTAACATTAAATTTTGACATCTTTAAAAAATTCATCAATGCTATCTGTTGCATTCCAATATAAATATACATACCCTTCTTAAGTACTTGATGTAGTGCAAAAATATACATTGGAAAAAATTCTTATTTTCCAAAAGTTGTTATAACATAAAAGTTGTTGTATATACATTTTACTGCGTCAAGCCCCAAGACCATATTGAGCTTTAGAAATATGTATGCATATGAAAACCCATGGTCACTACATAGTGAAAAAATTTTGCTGTACAGGTATCCATTGCTTCACAAAAATTCGTTGAACACTATAAGCCAATTGTGAATGTATGTAACAAGCACCACCAAATGAATTACTTTAACATGATTGCTGGGATATGTGATTAGGTAAGCTCCAATAGCCATTCACAGAGTTTTGAGAACAGATATACTAGCCATTATTGAAGTAACAAATGCAAGTTATATGCATTTTATCAATTCATAGGCACCCATACAATATTTTCCAGGGGGGGACCAAGACAGGTTTAAGAAGGGGGGTCCGGGGAGCCCTCTCCCGGAAAGTTTAGTAAATTTGAGGTCTCAGGAGTACCTACACTTTTGGAACATCTTAGGTGAATGACAATTTTCTAAATACAAACAAAATATAAATGTTACAAAATATTAACATAATTCTGCAAAAACAATAAATAAATTAAATTTTCCCTTCTCTTTAAATTTTTCCCGGGAGGCTGAGGGGGGGAGGGGGGGGTGGCCCCCCTGCCCCTGTGCACTCATTAACCTGAGGATCTATAAGATAGGACCATGTTGTACAAAAGAATTTCCACCAGCAATTGCAGTAAAGAGTATAAAGTTATGGGTTATAACACCAACACCACCATACCAAAGAACATCTATACCAAACAGCAGGTTGTTTATCAACCTACAATCGATTTCAGGGAACAAAATTTTGAGTTAAAATTTGTCTGTTCCATAACAAAGGGTGTAGAAATTATGGATCCACATCCAACTCTCAGGAACACCATCAGGCTGCATCACACATGAAAATGCTAAAACAGCATTTGGAACACATGCCACACAGCCTGGTGAATTAATCTACCACATGTGTAACACTGACGCATCCATTTAAGAAGGCATAGTTGACTACACGTGGAAAACCAAACTGCAATTCACTCTATAGTTTCAGGCTTCACGTCGTGGAAGTATTTAGTATACATACAACATAATAAACTTTGTATTTTTACCAAGAAATTCTGTATTTACATAAAAACACTCCTGTGATTACTTGTCTGTGATTTATAAATAGGTGAAAGGATGTAAAACTGTTTGCACACTAATTATGGAATAACATCAGCTGTTAATGCCCACTAATGTTGTCACAAATTCTCTTAATTCAATAAAGTGACATTTGTTCATAGGAGTATTTATGATACTTTTCATATCAACTTTCAAAAGAGTATGTCTTTAATGATAGCAGGTGGGGCTATCGTATGGAACATGCCATGTAGGATTTTCTCCAACTAACTCAACATGAGACTGATTTCGGCAAAGTTTGTGCTGCTGAATAATGAACAGAAATACCATAGCATGAAAGTCTGCAGGGACCTTACAGAACAGATTCAAAATGATCATAACTACAGTAGAAACTCGAAAATACGAACTTCGAAATTACGAAATTTTGATTTTACGAAGCAAAATCTTCGGTCCCGACCAAAAGGGTATCTAAGTGTATGTAACAGTACGCGATATTACGAAATAACGAAGTTTTAAAATTACAAACCTCGGATCTTGGTCCCGACGTGAAAAAGTTACTCGTTTATACGAATAGTGATAGATCACAGTAACGTTTCGGCGCTCCTTTTCAGAGTTAAATATCTAATTAATGATCATCGCCGAATACATTATGCCCTGAATGTATTACCTGAACGATATCTCATTTTTCAATGCTTCAATAGTAAAGGTGTGGTTTCGCTGGGGCTGGGACAGTAAGTCCTCTACATACGAAATATATGCGTTCCGAGAACTTGTTCGTAAGTTGAAAAACGTTAGCCAGGCATCGAAAATTGTAGTTACCGTATTTCCTGGCCCATAAGACGCACTTTTCTTGCTCCAAAATGTGCTCTTAAATTGTTCGTTCGTCCTCTAAGACACAAGCTGATTCGCCGGGAAAATACTATTTAGGGATGGTCAGATCGGATCTAAAGATCCGCGGGTATTACGTTTCTCCGGACACTGAAATCGAATCCTAATTCATTTTTAAAAATCGGATCTGGATCAGATAAAAAAATTCACACTGGGGAGTGGATACCATTAAAATCGCCCTAAATAACGGTCATCCTGTGTTGCAGCCGATGTAGGAACTAGTTGGAACCAAGGAAGTTGGCTGCTGATGCTCTCGAAAGGATGTCTATAGGATGTCCTCCAAAGGATATCCCAACTGGAAACGCCCTAACTAAGTTAGGGCGGGTATGCGATGAGTGAAATGTAATACGTTTGGTTCATGGTCATAGCTGATAAGGGACTCCCAACGGGCGACGCCCTCCCCCACCCAACTTTTGGAAGCCACTTGTGAAGTTAGGGCGTGGGAAAGCGATGAGTGAAATGTGATACTTATGATGAAATGTGATGCGGACTCGAGAAAAAATATCACTTTACTCCGACCCCCTAACTATGAGCGCCGAGCCGAGGGTGGGGGAGAAAGAGGTGGTGGGGAGAGCAAAAGGCAGGCCAAGGACGCGTAGCCGGTCGATGGACTGCCGGAAGCGCCAATGCTCAGCATGAATGCCTCTGGAAAAAAGTACTGGACATCTTTGCTTTCCACGACTACAGTAATTGTATTAAACTTGCGTACCAACTTGAGGAGTATCCGCATTGAAAGGCGAACGATGCAGCTAGAACTTATATCAAAGCTCATTTTCGTATCACTTCTCATAGCCGAGTAGCATTTCCGCGAAATGATCGATTTTAGGCAAGTTAACTAATTTTTTCTCCGATGTGGTTGATATAAAGTACGCACAAGTATATATGAAACCCTAAGAAATAAGTTCAAGCAACATCCTTCCTGCGCGAAACGGAGAAAACAGAATTTCTTTATCTATTAGCATGGCGATGTAAAAGTCAACGGTAAAAAAATGGATTTCCTGGCTTGGTACCCACTTCCAAAAGTGAATGATGCTTCCTATAAAAGGAAGTAAAAACAGATAAGAGTTCCGATTCTCTCTTCGCATGCGCCGATGCACTACGTTATGTATCCCATTGATGTGACGATGCGTTTCAAAGCTCTCTCGGGCGCTACTCAACATAATTTCAGGTTGTGGAAAAATCATGGAGTGCGAAGTCAACCTCACAGCTACCACCGGGGTCAGGTTTCAATTTGAATCGACCGAAATAACGGCTCCCTCGTTCGATCATCGGCCGTATCAACCTAGTATTGGCTGCCGAGGCCGCTGAAAGGAGGCCCAACCCCTCCCCACTAGTGATAGCCACCTGGGTAAAAGCGAAACTGGGTGAGGGTAGATAATAACAGATAAGGTGAAGGAGTGATCCTCTCGGGTTACCCCCGTCTCTTTCTCGCTGAATGCGTCCCTCGCAGATGAATGTCGTCGCGCCTAGGAATAAGGAACGAAGAACTTTTTTCTTGAAGGGTCTTCTGGGAAAAACCGGTTTAGACGCGCCAATTGTTCAGATCCGACTGAGGTATCACCCTAAAATCTGACAGCTTTAAAGTTTCCGGCTGAGTGATTGAGAGGGATAGCTGGATGGAAGTACTGCTCGTCAGGCAATTTCCAAATACCCTGGAAAGGATATTTTACCATTCATCACGAAAACCCGAATCGAGCCTCGCATTGCCGGTAATAATCATTTGTCATCACAGAACGAATGAGTGAACGGAATAATGCATTGATTTGATGCGAAGGTAGCTTGACACACGGAAGTTGATTTCCATTGAAACGTGACTTTCGTCTTACTTCCGAACCATCCGTAAAAATTTATGACATTACAATACATTAACAATAAACATTAAACATTGCAAATTGATATATCCAGATAATATTGTTAAAATTCGTCACGGCAAAAAGGGGTAGTACCAATCCGCGAGTTGCTGCACGCCGTACCGCCAGCTGCAACGGCAAAATAACTTATCCGGTGGCTCCAAATTTGAAATTCCCGAAAATAGGAATAATAAAACTCCGACAAATAAGTTGTGTTCAACTGACAATGAGTGAGCCCTATGGGCATGAATACATATTTAAATATACTTTCATGAATTATAACTTCGTAAATCATGCAAGTACATCGCGAGAGTACATCTTAATCTAAGGAAACAAAAAAAGAGCTTCATCGCGATGTTTTTGAAAGATACTCGTTCATACGAAATTTGATATTACGAAGTGCCGATTTTTCCGGTCCCGTCAACTTCGTAATTTAGAGTTTCTACTGTAACAGATTCAAAATGATCCAAACTTCTTTTCCAAGGTTGTTACAAGTGATGAAGTTGGTCTTATGGGTATGATCCTGAAACCAAACAGAAATCTGCCCAATGGAAGAGTCCCTCTACACCCCACTCCAAAAAAGCCTGACAGGTGAAGAGCAATTAAGAGCGTGGTTTACGAGAAATAAGAAAAAGATTGCTGCGAAGTATGAGAATGAGAATTAACATAAGTTTTAACCTTTTTGCCACAATGATGGTGGAAGTTGGTCAACTAACATGTAATTTAATATCTTCATGGAATTTTAAATGCATGTACCTACTGTTTAAAAAGCTTGTACGGCTCCTCAGTATGTACCATTCTACGTTCCATTCCATGAAAATTCAGATTGCAAGTATTACTATATTCGGCATAAATACTTGGCAGCAATGCTATCGATGTAATGTGCTAACATCAAACGAATTATTGAATTTTTTTGGAAACCAAATATATCAGCATTCATACGTCATACTTTAGCACATATTTTATCCATACTTAACATTAATCACGCTCGAAGGGACCGAGTGTAAGTGTGCCAGCCGCTATCTATCCTGCCTTCAAATGTTGTAATTGGCAGGATTTGAAAGTGTAAATAGCGGGATGAAAATACATTGGAGTGATCCTAACATTTTTGGGACTGGAAGATAATGTTGTTAGTCACGGGAAAACGTAAATTCCGAGAACGTAAAAGTGAGGATTCACTGTATTTTAAAGATTGGTTATTATGTTAATTAGTTCAAATAACTTTATTCACAATGTGATACTGTTCTTTTATTATTTTATAATAATTTAGTCAACATGTAGAATTTGAGTCAAACCAACCTTACATGGCCTCAAAGGCGATGGACTTTATGGGCGTGATACGGCTTTCAAGGTCTATTTTGAAATGTCAGACCCTGGGTTAAGTGGATAACTGTCTTATCCAGAAAAAATTATGGCCCCAAGAGATTCCGCTAAAGACATTTCACTGTACCATATATGCACGAATCCAAAGTAAGATGTTTTTCCCCTTCCGGACTTCCCATGGAAAGTACCTTACAATCAGAAGCAAAATCCTCGACAATTGGATCTCATAATTTACTGTTGGTGCACAAATTGTATATACATTAACCTTAGATTACATAAGTTTGAGGCCAAATATAAATAGAATCCTCAAGCTGATTTTAACTACACAAAAGTCAACATGTATCTTGATTTGTTATTTTCATTATTATTACCAAAATGATGTTTCTCGTGCAAGAATGAAGATCCTATTTTTTTGAGTAATCACTCTTGGCTCAATTGTAGTCAGATTTCAATACAACTTGCCTCAACGTTCGGAAGTGTTTTCTGAAAGTTTAGATTTCTTAACTTTATTTGTTAAAGAGCTTTTCAGAGAATTTTGCAAACGTTTATCCCTGTTTGTAAGGGTCCAACGACTTACCTTGTAATAGTAATATTCTTACTATTACAAGGTAAGTAGTTGGACATCATCGGACGCGCTCTTGTCGAGTGTGCGGCGTCACTAGGATAGCAAGCCACAGCTGTGTTTCAGCCATTGTGAGCTTTGAGCGTATTCGAAGTTATTGAACTTGAGAGTTTACACTCGTTCATCAATATCTCGTGCCCGGAATCCCTGACAATGCCTTATTGCGCAGTACTTGGGTGCAATAATTCTGTAAGGAATTCTGGAAGGAGGGGAAGCTGAGTTTTTTCGATTTCCTACCGAAGATTCAGTGCGGGAGAAGCTGATAATGTAATATCTCTAAATTAACCATACGGTTTCACGTACCTATGTGAAATAAATGTTTTATCCTGCATCAATAGCAAGCATAAAATTTGGTTGTCATTATGCCTCCTCCAATTCCCCTTTAGAAGCTGTTAGCACTATATGCTTGAGGCCAGCTTGATCTTGATCAACATTGCAACGTTTCACGTGCCTAGGGCTCAAGCCACAAGGAAGAAATTAGATGAGAATGCGACTATGTACCAATGATGATGACAAATACAACAATTTTCCCATTAAATAATCATTGTTCACTACAAATAATTTGAGTATTTTTTGTAATGTTACATCTCGCTAGGAAAAATCCCCTTTCAAAGTATTAATTCTCAGAATTGCATAAAGTTCAATTGTAAAATTTACAGTAGCAAACGTATTGTAGAATTGGCTTTTGTTTCAGGTGTTAATATGTGACTTAGATAACCTAATACGTTAGCGTAACTAAATGTATAATAATGAAATGACTATTGGGACTAAACAGCCAACGCCTAATCTGAGCAGAAATTTGTGGTTTTAAGATTCCACATAAAGGGAATCAAAGAGTTTATAATTTCTGGTGAAACAATTTTCTTAAAACTGGAACTTGAAGTTGATCATTGCTAATCCCTGCTGATAACTACATAAAGATAAGATAAACTGGCTCTATATTGTCAAAGGTTGTTAATTATGACGGTACAGTAGAATAACCATTTTCTAGACGTTCGACGCTTTGACTTTACATAGCTTAGTTGAGATCGGGGATAAGTTTTTAAGGTTTGAATCAATTACTTATTTGATTGTCAAATATTAATGCAATGACGAAGAAAGGTGAAATGACATACACTACCATGCCGAGGTACATTTTAGAACTGGAGAAGTTTGGCGATTGAACTGCAACATTCCCGGTATTTCGCTAACTTGCGTTGAGATAAAAAAATTTCTATTCGGTAAGGAGGTTGCTACTGCTCCCTACTTCTACGCATTATTAAATACCAAGAATCCTCGTCCACAATCAGTTGCATTTGTATTTACTGTCTCAAGAACGTGGCTTCAATGTTTATTTGGTAGCATTTACTCATCAGTATATATTTGTCGTATATTTACTCATCAGTATAGTTCACGAACGGTGTTTTAATATTGAGTCCATGTATTTTTGTCCAAATATTACTAATATGAGAATAAAGTAGTGTTTAATGTTTCTCCCAACCAAAAAATTTACAGTAGTGATATTCTTTGCTGTCCCTGTTACCGAAAATAAAGATATAAATCACGACTTTCTTAGCTCCATACATTTAGCGAACCGTCTGCTGCTATCCGCGTGACGTGATGCGCACAACGGTCTCATTTTGTTCACGGGAACGACTTACCTTGTATTAGTAATACCATGGATCTTATGTACATAGGTGTGACACCACTGCCTATGTCTTGAGTTCAGAATTATGATCCCAGTTCTTTAGAAATCATGAAACCAAAGGAAAAATTTAGTGATTTTCTTTTAACTCCATGTGACTCACTGGTGGTTAATGTGTGCTCTAGAGTGCCTAGTCCACGTCAATGGCAGAACGTATGCACAAGCCTTGTAAAACATGATATGAATAAAATTACCTCAAATTAGTCTAATGTTTTGAGTTTGTCTGTTCCATAACAAAGGATGTAAAAATTATGGATCCACACCCAACTCTCAGGAATACCACCAAGCTGCATCACACACGAAAATGCTAAAACAGCATTTGGAACACATGCAACACAGCCTGGTGAATTAATCTACCACATGTGTAACACTGACGCATTCATTTAAGAAAGCATAGTTGACTACACGTGGATGAATCAAACAACAGGTTAGCATACCCATTGAAGCCATACTCTCAGATTGTATTCACATAAAAACACTCCTGTGATTACTTGGCCATCATTTATAAATAGGTGAAATGAGATAGAGCAGTTTGCTCATTATTTATGAAACAACATAAGCTGGTAATGCCCACAGATGTTTGTAATAAATTCTCTTCACTCCAAAAAAATTAACAATTGTTCATTGAGGTACTTGTGATGCCTTTCACACCACCTATCAAACTTTCATAAATAGCGGACTAGGAAATTTTCGAACACATATAATGCATATAACCGATGTTCTGGATATCAATTTGTTTCTGCTAATGACCTAAGAAAAAAACATTCACAGACCACATTCAATATTGTGGCCTTAAACCACTTGCATTTACTTACATGGCACTGGTAATAGGTGTTGGTGACTTTGCATTAGATCCTACTGTAAGAGGCAGCGACTTCAACAGGTTGAAAAATGGAGGACAAGCCAGTAAGGCTTGTAATGTGGCATTTACGTAACACCAATTACCACGGTTGGTCAGCCCACGAGGTTGCAATGGGGTCATCGAGTACTCCAAGTCATACTGCAATAAATGTTCTAGGGAAAAATTTGTTTGTAGAAAAAAATTAGAAACCACCTTCATTCCCAATTTTTCTCAAAAATAGAACAGACAATCGTCCCCCAAAAGAAGACAAAATTAAAAAATTAATTTAAAAAGTAATTACATAAAAAATGGCTAAATGTAACTCTAACCTGTCCATGATAATGTCACAGTTGACAGAAATGCAGCCAAATTGTTAACATGCCCAATGTCATTTGGGGAAGGGCATCACGTGATCTAAAAATCCATGATTGTGTCCTTAGAATTCAAAGTACACAATCGTAAAAAAATGTTTTACTTTTCATTTTTTTCTAGTCTATCAATGCAACTGCACCATTATCATGGGCGTACTCTAATATAATACATATGCAATGTGTTAGCCATAAGCTTTCAATAACCGCAATTATTAAGAATGAAATTAAATTCCACATTTAGTAGGTTGAAAAACAGCTTTCTTCTCCAAAAAATAATTAATTACTTGCAGACAACTGTGTTAATGAAAAAATATTTTAAAATACTGACACAATAACATATATAATAATATGCATGTAAACATGAAGTGAAAAGAAATTCATGCTAATTGCATTCATTTTACGCCAAAATGGCTTCAAGATTCAAAACATTTTCACTATGCAAGTCATAAGGTTATGATGTAGGTTTCTCCATGGCTAAGACAGAGGTTAGATCTGACATCTTCCATGTTTTCCACTGAATCTTATGAACGTCAGTTGTGTGCCATAATGCATCATTTCCTCAAACAATAGTGAAAAGATAATAGAATTTTACAGTATTTGGTTGAAACATTGCAAGTGTAAAAATTGTATCAACTCAATGTGATATCACCATACATTAAATAAAATAAATATTTAGGACAAGAGAAATTTATGAGGTTATGGAGGGAGAGAGTACACAGTTGAACAAGCCATCATTGCACCATACTCATAATGTCTGTCTTTAGATAATCGAGTCAATCTCTGGACTCATTAGTTCTATCAAATTTCAGCTGATAGTTATTACGTACTCCTAAAACTTCAATTATAGACCAGTGACCTCAGTTTACATATTTAAGACTGAAAATTACTATTAACTCATGGGCTACCATGTAAAGCTCAAGGTGAATTTCATTATCATAGCTGACAGGGCCACCCAGGGGAATACCATTTTCTAGGCCTTATTAGTCCCTAATGGAAATTAGCTTGGGCTCAAATTTCGCACCGCCAAACTACCTACCTATTGCCTTCTGAGGTTAGGAAAAAATAACTACTGTCCGTTTCAAAAGTATATATACCAGAGTTTGAAGTAATATAGTTACATAACAACTCGTACAATTACAATGTAGTTGACATCAAAATGTAGCTTACTTTTATCTGCGTTGAGCATATGTATTGAATATTTTTAATTCAATTTTTAAAGGTGTGTTGTTGAAGTGAGAGGAGAAAAAGTACCAGTTTTCAGCACTCTCCATGCAATCACTGATTCGACGGGCTTCTAAAACCAAAACCAATAAATATATCAACGTTATATTATAACCCGTGGCGTCAGGAATCAACTTTGAAACGATTGCTCGGTACCGGTCACTACGACCGGCGTGGCGTAGCGGGAACCACTCAACTCCGGTCACTATGACCGGCATGGCGGTCAACGTGTTAATGTATTTTCGCCTTTTACCAATAGGGCCACAGTCTCTTTTCTCAATACATTTACAGGTTTTTACCAGTTGTGTTCCACGTTGAACTTGGTATATCAAGTTTTTCGGCCAGGGACACGCAAGTGCCTGTATTAGTCTCTTTGCAAAATGTTGATTTTTTCTTCGAATGATAACGATTATCTCGAACGCTTGTTTGCCATTTTAAAATACGTTTCCTCACGACTGCCGTAAGTGATTGCACATAAAATAAAATAAAAGGTGAAGTAACTAAAAACGCAAGATGAATGGCATTAGTGCGCAATTTCCGAGAAATATGAAAATGATCGCTGAGAAGTATGAGTAAAAGAGTTAACATAAATTTTAACCTTTTCGCCACAATGACAGCGGTAGTTCGCCAAATAGTATCTAATTAAATATATTTATGGCATTGCTACATTTTACATGCGCTATTTAAAAAGCTAGCAGGGCTCCTAAGTACCATTCTACGTTCCATTCGATAACAATTCCAATCGCAAGCATTACAAGATTCGGCATAAATACTGTTCAGCAATGCTATTGAAGTAATGTGCTACCATCAAACGAATTATTATGTTTTTTTAGAAAACCAAATAAATCAGCATTCATACATCATGTTTAAGCAAGTATTTTATCCGTATTTAACATTAATCATGCTCGCAGGGTCGCCATTTGAAGTGCGCCAGCCGCCATGTTTCTTGCCTTCAAATGTCGTAAATGGCAGGATTTGAAAGTGTAAATACCGGGAAGAAAATACATTGGAAGGATACAATTTTTTTTGGGACCGGAAGAAAATGTTGTAAATCACGGGGAAACTTAAATTCCAGGAACGTAAAAGCATGGTTTCACTGTACGTACTATTTCCCAATAACCTTATTTTTTGGATGCATATGCATAATGAAACTTCGTAGTGCCCGAAAATAGCCCCCCTCACTTTTTTTGGCCGATATTTTGTCAAAAAAGGGGGGCTTATATTCGGACAATTACGGTATATACTTTTGAAACGGACAGTAGTCACAAAAGAAATTAAAAGCAAAATGGAGAGATCAATTAAAAAATAAGGCTTACTCTAATCATTCAAACACAATGAGAAAAAATGTAGAAACAGGTACTCTGTGTAGACTAAAATGCAATCAATTATGGCAAAACAGTGATTATGTCAAAATCACAAAAAGGCAAGTTCACACAACACCATCCCACCTATGATACCTTAGATAAAAGCAACATTAATATCTTCACTTTGAAGAAAATATATAATTTTAGACCTTGAAGTTAAGATTCCATTGACCAATTATCATATATGATGGCGTTTTTTCAATAGTAAAAGACAATGTTAACATGATGGCTCTGGAGGATAATCACCATCAAGCCAAACTTAAGAAATGAAAGCTCACACAAAAATTAAATTTCACTGTAGGTGACAAAAAGGTACAGTAGCAAATGCACTCCCAAAATCAACAAAGCTATTCATTTACACTAAACACAATGGATACTGACAAAAAAACTGTATCTGATGACTGAGGTGGCATACTGATGTAACAGTATGCCAAGGTGCAACAGAATTACTGTACCCACTCTCCGCACCCCCTGTGACTATGAAAAAAGTCACATTGAAGGCAATTGAGTGGGATGGAACATCATTAAAACAAACATGGTCAGATACCCACCTCCAAGCCTGTATGACACAGGATCATCAATCATGGGTGATGACCTCGGCAACTTTCCTACAGAAGGCACAGAAGAACTAGATTCATCATTTGGTGCAGAAGAAAAAGGTCCCACTCTTGCCAATGGCTTTTGCCCCTGATGGATCCCATCACCGGGAGAGGCAACAGAGGACGGTGAATGAGAATTGGGAGTGGCAGCTTGCTTGCGTGTGAACAGACTGGCCCAGGACCGACCTGTGTCAGCAGCAGGGGTTTGTGCAGGCGAGGGAGCTTGGATTTCAGGGAAGTTGGCATTCATTTCCACGGGGAATGTGGGTGAAATGACGGGAGGAGACATAGAAGTCCTGGGGGTGCTGGGCTCTACAGTTCCTTCTGCTGTGACTGCCGCAATGGTAGCCTTGGGAGCTACCTGACCCTCCTTAGGAGATATGGCCACAATTTGGGGCTCAACAGTACTTTGAACCGTCCGAACCACCACTGGCACTACTGCCTGTGTTGGAGGCGCAGCTGGGACAGGGTGAGAGGGTTCAACAGGAGGGGGAACAGGTTGCAGGGGAGTATGACACTCAGAATTCAAGGGAACTTGGTCAGGCTGTGTCCTTATTCCACAGTCCACATTCACACCCTTGGTGTCAACCGGCAGCACGAGCACTGGGTCTTCCAGCACCAATTCAGTCTCTTGTACCTCCACTTGCTGTTGCTGAGGAGGGGGGTGAACCTGGGTCTCATACACTGGTTCATTTTTAATATCAGACACTATCTGCTTCTCAGGAAGTTCTTGGCAATGCATATCCACCTGCTCATAATGGTGCTGCATAGGATGCTCAATTAACTCATGTTCTAAGGGTTGCTGACCATCGGGTTGCTGAAAATGCTCATTGAGCTGAGGCTGAAGCTCCTGCTGAGCCTCGGGAGGACTTTGATGATGGTGGTGGTGATGGTGGGGAGGGTGTGTGGGCATGTAACCCCCGAAAATTGGAGTCGGACTGGGACAGCGGCTGGGGCAAGGTATAATGGGGTGCCTGTGGCATGTTGTGCCGCCGCCACATTGCTTTGAGTAGGGGGTGGTGGCTGGTGGGGAGGATAGTAGTGTGTGTGGTATGGAGCATAGGTAATGAATGACGGGTGTGGAGGATGCATGTAGGCTTGCTGCACTGGATTCATCGATTCAGGGGAAGGGATCCCATGACGCTCATCCCTCTTCCCCTTGCCCCTCCCGCGGCGAGGACGATCAGAACCTTGGGATCCTATGCTTCCCCGGTGGGATCCACCTCCAGATACTTCCACTGGCCTATTTGGATCCACGTCAACAGAATAGTGAGGCGATCCCAAGGGCGACTGGTGCCTGGTGTGGTGCTGATGGTGGTGGTAAGCTCCAGGGGGTGGCTGCATTGTCTGGTAGGAGTGGTGTAGATTAACATTTGCTGTGACACTGCCCACATAAACATTGGAGACATTTGACATTGGTGTGACCATCTGAGTTGCCTAATGACGATATTAAAAAGAGTTCTCAAATGAATAACTTGAATGCTCAAAACAAAAAATTTACTACAGGAAATAATATTAAGGAATAGTAAAATAAATATAAGAATAAAGAAAATAGAACCATACTCTTAACAAAATTTAAGAACTGCAGAGCTCACAGGTCATATAAACATAAAAGCATAAGAAACCGATAAGGCTGGCATTACATCACACTGTTCACTCCTATTTCTGTTGAGTATACAATCATGAAACACTACTAAAATTATATCTTCAAAAATTAGTACTCTCCCCTTTGGAAATGAAAAATAATATTCCTCAATATTAGCTTCACCCATAACTGTTTTAAAAATGCTTGGAACCATAATAATTACTAGGAACCTAATTGACAGCTGACAAAAATCATTGAGTACACCAGTATTCAGTTAGGCAAGCAATCCATAAATACTTACAATAACAAAACTCACAAATTTTACTTTTCTCCCCTTTCGTATTCATCACCTCCAATAGTATACTAGCAACATGCTTTAATCGTCACTATTCACGTCACACCATGACTTACACTTCCTTCACATTAGGGCATGTCTGCAGTTTTCCATGCAGACATTGTGATTCATGAGATGTGCATATTCACTGCAATTGTACTTCAATAAGAATCCCTACTGATTCAAAGACAAAGGGAGGAACGTACCATAAAAATAAATTATTCCAGGGTTGCCACTCAGTTACAGAGATAAAATTCCAGACCTTTTACCGGGGTTTCCCGAGTGCATTTATGATTTTTTCCTGTTTTTTTTTGCAATCAGTTTCTTTCAGTGTTCTATACTATACATTGCATGGGGATAAGAGACAAAATTGGTAGTGACCAATTCAGAATTAGCGTAGAATTCAGTGTATTTCCAGCATGTAGATATAAATTGTAAGATGTAGATGGTTTCTCAAGAAATAAATCTCTATGTCGATACGTTCGACCATATGCCAACATTCACACATTATAATGGAGAAATCTGCCATTAGTTTCTTTTCTTTATTAATTTATGTCCGTTTATGCAATATATGCTTAAGCGTATAACGATTGGGCTGAAGATTAAGTAATAAAATTATCTTGACGCTTAGGCACAGCAAAAAATCTAAATTTGATCACAATGTTAGAATTTTTCTCAAAAACTTCAGTTGTACTTCACTATCGTAGCTAACTTTGGACGCAAGGGAGAATTCGGAAGATGTTTCCAACTGTAAATTCTAATGGCACCTATGAACCATTATCAATGCTTTATCATTATCAATGCTAATTATCAGGCTTTACTCTAATAGTTCAGCGGCTTTCTGACTTTTTTGCACGATCCCCCATTTCCCCATGCAGGGTGTCCACAAAAATCAAAATAAAAAATTCAAGCATAATACTAGGTTTTCAAGGCTAAATTTTAAAAGATTTTCAGGGAATATTATCGTGGTTTATATAAGAGCCAAAGTGATATTTTTCACGTTTAAAAAAGAATATGGATTTTCCTAGCTAAACACAACCTAATAAAAATATACACATTAAATAAATATAAATAATTAAAAAAGAAATTATTGGAGAAATCAAAGTAATAAAATACGTTGCTTTATTGACAATAAATTACAAAATGGCACGTTTAGAAAACTAAACCAGAATTAGGCTTGTTCACACACAAAATTCTTGTTAAAATATATATATATATATATATATATATATATATATATATATATATATACACACACTAAAGCAATAATATATATATACACTAAAGCAATTATATATATATATATATATATATATATATATATATATATATATATATATATATATATATATATATATATGCTTTAGTGAAAAATATTAGTAAATTGTACTGTTTAATAATAATAAAAAATAATTTTGTATTTAGATTCCATCTTCTGATCGCGCAAGCTCAATAAAAATCGGGGAAAATTCAATGTTGGGTGATTTTGATGAATTAAGAAAATAATCACCTGAGGTCAGTTTGCGGTCCTATAGTCGGTCATCCAAGAGACCCCCTGCCAAACTTTCTTCCAAAACTTGAGGATGTGCTTCGATGCTGCTTTGAAGAGAGGTTTGTGTTATCAAGTAAGCTCAACAACATTAAAGTAAGTTTCTCATCTTTCAGCAATGCAGTGGCACAAAAAGTAAAATGTATGTATGAGAAGTCTTCAATCCCTAGTTTCTTACTATAGGATCATTTAGCTAATTAATGCCTACTATGATAAGTATTTTAAACTAATGAAATGTTACATTCAAACCAAGGAAAAACCAAACCTTGTAATTAAGGTTGACGAATTAAAAAAAAACAAGAAAATCAACTGTTTGATACCTCAGCCTGAAAGTGTGTAATGAATTTGAATTGCTCCTGTAAAAATACTCCATGTCTGTGTGAATGTCTGATTCAGATTAACGGTACGTGTGAAAAACCTAACAGAATTCCCATCATTGAGCGTTGATTTATCTACCACCAGAGTAAGTACAGAATGGGAAAAATTGATACTATTTATAAAAAGACAAAAAACTGAACACTAGACTTGAAAGACAAACTAAAAATTGAAAAGGCAGCCTTCCAAACCTGTTGAAGCTGAAATAAAAGAGACTTGAGTATTTAGATAAATACAGAAGAGTTATCCAGTCAATGTCAAATCTGATGACCATGACCAATACAAGCAACACAGATCTAAGAAGAAGAAATTGCCATGGCAGATGAGGGAGAAGTTACAAGCTACATCTTAACATTGTGATCACTCCGGGGTATCTGACCGTGCAGCTGCTGCTATAGCATCGAGTGTTCGAAGACCTTGGTGTAATCATTCAGATGAACAACATAGCATATATTTTAACAAAAGAAAGGACGATAACCTAGTTATAGAAAGGATTGAATCTAAACAGCTTTGTCAAGCAATTAAAGAGGTACACTATACCATCATAAAAGAACCTGGCTCAGTTTATTTAGGTTATGTGCCTCTGAACTCTGGATTTGCTAAGGACATAGTATCTTCTATAGTATCATGTCTTACTGAACAAGGGGTTTCACTACAATACTTAGATTTGATTGGTTGTGATGGTACAAATACTGGATGGAAAGGTGGTGCTATTAGACAGCTTGCTGTGTATCTCAGATGACCACTGTAGTGGACTGTTTGTTTACTGCATTTTATTGAACTACTTTCCGCTATCTTTTTTAACATTTGGATGGTGAAACAACTGGGCCAAGATCATTTAATGGACCAATTGGGCAGAATCTCATTGGTGTTGTAAAGCTCTAAGGGATAAATTTTCAATTAATTGATTGTGATATTCCAGAAGTGGGCAGACAACATTTACGCAAGGACCAAAGATATCTTTTGATATAAGTCAAGCAATTAAAAGTGGCAACTTCCCAAATGACTAATTGAAGTGTGATCCCAGCCCAATTTCACATGCCAAATGGCTTACTTTTGCAAATGGAGTATTTCGACTCTACGTGAGCGTGGAAAACCCCTCCGATGCCTTAAAGCCATAGTGACATTTATTTTAAAATCTTAAATGCCGGTTTGGTTTGAAATAAACTGCAATAAGTACATTACAGACATCTATTCATCAGCACATAGCAATATTTCTATAGAAACATTACGATACTTGTCTGACGACCTGAAGAAAGTGGTATCCCCTGTAATTTAACGAAACACGTTCTTTGCTCACTCGGAAAACCTACTGGTGGCATTGGTCTTTGATAAGAGGAGGCACATAAGAGAGCTAGGGCTAAGAAAAGTGTTAAAAGCCAGGCACACTGTTTCAAAAAGTAATAGCATCATAAACTTACTCCATCACTCCTACTTTAAATTTCAATGCGGCAAACTAAGCAGAAATGACTGATTAGAATGTAGCAAAATTATCATCTCCACCTCCACTCCGAAGAGTAACCAATGACGAAATATATTCCTTCATTCAATAGATATCACAGACTGGGTTGTTAAAAAATGACCCTGCCATACGCAATCTGTCAAGAGGTGCGTCAAATTGGTAACGAAAGCATCCTTTAAGGTATGTGAGCCCCAATCAAAAGATTGATTTCATCAGGGCCACACTGAACTCAAGGTTCATGATGTCAGACGTTACCACCAAATCCCAGTACAAAGTTGCATCTAAAAGTCAGACTTAAACAGATGAAATAAGAAATGTAAATAAAGTATGTAAAGTTTGTAAGTGATGTAAATAGCACACACCCTCTTTGGTTGGATGGATGGAAGGGTGTGGGTGGAACTCTAAGTGCAGCCACCTCCTCTTGGTGAGTTCGTGGTTGTTAAAATATTATCAACTATCTAAACATGTGAAGAGCTGCATAATTTACATGTAAATGTTAACCTGAGACCTCCAAGTGACGTCAGGTGATTATTTTATTAATTTATCAAAATCACCCAAAATTAAATTTTCCCCTATTTTTATAGAGCTTGCGAGATCGGACGATATTCTCTGAATGCAAAAATATTTATTATTTTTAATAAACAGAAAAATTTGCAAATATATTTCACTATAGCGATAAAATATATTTATATACAAAAATGTTTTTAAAACTCTGAAAATAACGGATTAAAAAAATATATTTTGGCAGCTTGTGGGATATGAAGATTATGTCAGACTAAAATATTTTTTGACTTTCTTGTATTTACCAATCGCAACTTTTCTGCACTATAGTGACTCGAAAATGTCAACTTTGTTTTTATCGCACCACCTTAGTGTGTAGGGCTATTGCCCGACAAAAACAGTCGGACCTGAGGAACGGGTGGTTGATCAGACGATCCAACCGCCGACCACCCAGATTTCTTTGGTGTTGCAAAGTCTGTGGCGTAGTCGGCCGACTCCCACTTCCGACCCACTCACGTTACCTGTTTACCCTCTGGATTTGCGTTGCGAGATAAAATTCACGCGATTACAATTATTTTGAATAATATAATGCCCAGGGTGCCCGTTCCCCCCCTCCCCCAAATAATGCCACATGGCCGTGGCAAGAGGAGCTCGGTGCATGCGCAGATACCTAAACTACAGCCTGGCCCCCAAAGTTACAACCTATATATTCGACACTGCTTAAGGTATTTGTTTATGAATTATGTCCGTGCCTTAGCCTAATTTTAGACTGTGCGCCGCCGCGCCACAGAGGCTGCTCGTCGACACGACTGCCCCCCACGTCATAGTCTAATTCAGATCGTGAAGCTCACTAATTTAACTCGGGACTACGATACATACTCAATCTTCATATTTCTTGGGAGTCCAATTGTCAGTCGTCAGGGATCAATTAGTGCATTAGATATCAACGGCGTGGATGCCAGAGCACCGCCGCACGTCACAAAATATATGTCACGACGTGATGCCGCCACTGACAAATACTACAGCCAGCGAACAGGTCTTATTGTTCGATGTGCAGTTAACGAGTGTAAAAGGACACTTGACAGTGACGTTACAATGAGCCTAACAAGGTACCTTAGAGCCTTAGTAAGTTCAGGTCTTTAATTTATTTATTCATACCTACGCTAGGCCCATTACATTATGCACAGTTATCAAACAACATATATTATAGCCTTCGAGGTTGATTTAAATTATAAAATAAGGATCTTTTCTCCTTGAAATGATAGTTTTAAAATTTCCAGATTTAACTAAAAACTCACACAAAATTCACGGAAATTTCAAAGTTCGGAAAATTCCCGAATAATTCCAGGTTTTCAAGGATCCGTGGACACCCTGCCATGGTTCAGAATATTCCCCCTCTTCCCAACATGAATTATTAAATAATAATTTGATTCCGTAAAAGAAACTTATGCACATGCTTAAGAATTTATTTTGATGTGACAATGAACAAAAATTTGCGAACGCTACAAAATAAAATAAAACTATAATTATAGAGATTTTACATAATCTACAAAACATCACTGTGGCTGAATAGTCACAATGCTGGTTTTTAGAAAGGGAAAAATGCAGGACATTTGAATAAATGCTAAATCTTTGTGTTACCGGCGAGTTTCCTGTTATGCGCACAATTTAAATCAAGACATATATGCCAGCTCAAGTATGATTACAAGCATTCCCGGCAAATCTTCTGGTAGAAATTCCCATGGGTTTTCCACTGGGTGTCAGGTTCCCCAGTTTTTCCAACTTTCCGAAAGATGACTCTATCGACTTTAGGGATCTAGGTATCTAATGACCTTCCGTCACTTTATTCACCTAATATATCAAACGTGTTAGGATTAGGTGGTGTCCGGTTGGCAGCTAATTTTCTTTCACGCTATCTCACGCTTGGTCATCCATCGTCTACTAGTTTTCTGTTTCAGGAAATTACCCCTAAAAACTTAGCAAAGTAAAGGTTAAGTTTGGAATATGCTGCTGAATTATTTTGGAAGTCGGGATCCAAATTTTTACCAAATCAGGCATGAACAACATATTTAACATTTTCAAGTTCAGTTACGTACTTCAAGCTTCCCAAATTATGACTATTTGAACGCAGTACATGAAGTTTTACCAACAATGTTTTTCAAGAATTGAGGTTGCGATGTCGAGAAGTAAGCAGAGGTAAAATGAGAGTAAAATACTTACTATTCCTCGTTTTCTTCCCATTGCTTTTTTATAGCTTTCTTTGAAAAATGTTGATATTTTTGTTCTTTTATCCTAACAACTATATTAGTGAAATATTTTCCTCTTCAAGCTAAGTGTGCTATTTCTCTGCTGCTGCTAATAAAATCCGTATGCTTAACACGAGTGCACTCCCCTCCTAGACATCTCAGTGCAACACCACGTGCCAATTCCCATCCCTCATATTTACTCCCCCACCCCCTCCCAACTTAGGTCGTGTTCCATTTCAAGTGGGGTGCACTCTACGCTCTTGTGCTCTTAAATGCCCAACGCTCTTATCTGCTCTTTTCAGTAGGTGGTGCCAGTCTTCGATTGGCAGATTTGACAACTATGAATAATTGATGTACGCATTCCGTGGTCACTTGAGTAGGTGCATGAATACCATGCATAACTTTTGTTGAATACGTTCAATATAGCATGTATTGACGAATGCTTGAAAGGTGTTTAGATGATAATTTTGAAGGTGATATGTCAGTCAAATACGGACAAGAGAGATTTTCCTGCCCTTCCCCAGCATGCGTTGGTGTTGGACCAACTATTGGTTGAACGCTGTAACTGAGGCATTATTGTTATTAATTCGGGAAACGAGACGATGAGTGGTTGCATTATTATTGTATAAAAATATCTATTGTAGTCCTTTTAGGCATTTAATTCATCGTATGCTAACTCATAGACCCAAACACATGCTAACTCATAGACCTTCAATCAAAGAGAGTCAATGGCGTACTGAAATCAGATGGCTATTTCCTTCCACTACCTATTTATACTATCTTTAGTCAATAAAACTATACCTAAACTCAAAAAGATAGTATCCACGGATTCAGTTATATCCATTGGATATAATTCGACGGGAAAACCAGCTTGATTTCAATAAATTAAGAAATATTCCATTTTAAGCAATATTTACATTATTTCACCATAAGCTTCACTCGCCATCCCCTAATAACGAAATATCACTCACAAAATAAATCTATTCTCACAACGTTGTCTATATTCACACTCACAATGTACCGCATCCGTATATGCAAATCGCAGGATAATGAAAACCAAGCAATTCCCAGTTAACTAAATCAAGTAACTGTTTTTGAATGAGTGATGCAAATACAGATTGGTGATCAGTGTAGGCCTTAAGCTGTTGTTCCTGAACATCCTTTGGACAAAGAGAGAATACCTCACCTTGCCATACACAGTCCAGCATTAATATACCCACCCTTAGCACACCACATGGCAATTGAAGTGCCACATTGCCGGCTTAATGAGTGGGGTAAAATAGTATAACTCTGTAAAAATAAGTGATTACACATTTTTAGTAATCACTAACACTACATTATTTGGTATCGTACAAGCTGATGGCTAGATAAGTGTGTAACTAAGTGTATAATATGGTTGAATGCTCGAGGTACAGTTGAGTGACGGGGAGCGCGATCGTGCTCTTCCCGTCTCTCACCAAAAGTGCCAGGAGCGCTATCGCGCTCTTCTGCAATGTCACTATTTCGTATATTAATATTATTTCAAATATTAATGTACGATAAAATCATTTAATGCAATATGCCAAACGTTAAACCAAATAAAATTAAGTTTTCCTAAATTTTTTTCGTAAACTACTGCAAAATAACCAAATATTCCATGGCACTTTTAGCATAATACCTAGGAAATTGATTGGCACTCAAAGGGTTAATACGATATCAGCTGATTCAATGAGCTGTTTACACTGTGCCATCAACGCTCGCCGCAATTGGTGCTTCCATCTGTGCAGCTATCCGTCGATACATCGGGAGCGATTGAGGAGGAAGCCTTGTAGGAAGTTCCTTGGAAGCCTTGTCCATCCTTGGTTGCCTCTTTGAACATATCTACAACCTATCATATTCTATAGTGTAGTTTAGCCTGCTTCTTTAATATTTGGCCCGAAATACTGAGCCATTCACTTCGACACATACGAAACCCAAGTATATAAGCAAAGTGTATGAAGATCTTTTTTGAATTTATACATGGAAAAATTAAAGATACAAAAATATTCATAAAATTTATTGTTTAATCAGGATTCATAATAAGAAGTAAACTCCTTCACTACTTCCATTCCGCGGTATAAGCTTCAAAAAAAACTTTAATTATAGCTGTTAAAGTCCCGATCTAGCGTAGCTCAATGGTTTATGGCACATATGGGAGCATGGTGGAACTCTTTCCTGCCCTACGCCCTTGCGCTCTTCTCAACAATCGCATATATATATACACAGGGTGTTTCAAAAAGGACTGAACAATTTTGAAAATTCATATACATTTAATGAAACAAGGTACAGAGCTGGTTTTGGTGTTGTTTTACAGGAAAACACTTCAAGTTTTTTCACTGTTTTAAGTGGCTTCCATTGGTTATCCTGCAGACATCCCATAAGTAGTCGATTTCTTCCCAGACTCGCACTAGCATTTCAGGTGTGACTTGCTCAGCGCTTATGCGGCGCGATTAGGCACTAGCTGACTACGCGAGTCAAAACTTGATGTGTTTTCCCTTAAAACAACACTAAAATGAGCTCTGTACCTTTTTGGAATAATTTTATATGACTTTTCAAAGTTGTATTGTAAAGTCCTTTTTGAAACACCCTGTATATAAAAGAGCAAACATAATGTCATGTACCCCATGTGCCACAAGGGAGCGACAGAGGTATTGGAAAAACTCTTTGTCAATATCACTTCATTATTAGTCAATTATTACTAAGTAAATGTTTTTGCATGAGTGATGGTAATACAGATTGTTGATCAGTGTAGGCCTTAAGCTGTTGTTCCTGAACATCCTTTGGACAAAGAGAGAATACCTCACCTTGCCATACACAGTCCAGCATTAATATACCCACCCTTAGCACACCACATGGCAATTGAAGTGCCACATTGCCGGCTTAATGAGTGGGGTAAAATAGTATAACTCTGTAAAAATAAGTGATTACACATTTTTAGTAATCACTAACACTACATTATTTGGTATCGTACAAGCTGATGGCTAGATAAGTGTGTAACTAAGTGTATAATATGGTTGAATGCTCGAGGTACAGTTGAGCACCCTTAATCCGGCACTGTCGGGACTCGAGCGATGCCGGATTAGGGATTTCACCGGACTATGGGTGCTGTTGCAGTAACCAGTATACTTAGAGGGTCTGCAATATTTTTTAGGGAATTCGATAAATTATAGCAAAATCATTGAAATTTGAATAAATTCTGTATAATTTAACATATAATTTGAAAAAAAAAAAGAAATAAACTTTCTAACTCCACAAACACAAAGTCAGTCAACCGGTAGTATCGCAAAACAGCTAAGTAAAAAGAATGCGTAGAACATATAAACATATTGCTGCACATCAAACAGTATAATGTTATTAGTTGATAAATAATATAAATAAATACCAATTTTTCATTGCTTTCAATGTTCCTTGCAATCCTAATGCCACTCTTTTGAGTGCCAGGGAGCACGATCGCACTCCTCCCGTATCTCACCAGAAGTGCCGGGAGCGCTGTCATCTGCAATGTCACTATTTCGTATACTAATATTTTTTCAAATATTAATGTACGATAAAATCATTAAATGCAATATGCCAAACGTTAAACCAAATATAATAGTTTTCCTACATTTTTTGTAAATGCAATTTTGTGTATGAAGAATAATTTTTTTCGTAAACTAATGCAAAATAACCAAAAATTCCACGGCACCTTTAGCATAATATCTAGGAAATTGGTTGGCACTCAAAGGGTTAATACGATATCAGCTGATTCAATATGCTGTTTACGCCGTGCCATCAACGCTTGCCACTACTGGTGCTTCCATCTGTGCGGCTATCCGTCAATACATTGGGTGCGATTGAGGAGGAAGCCCTGTAGGAAGATTCTTGTCCATCCTTGGTTGCCTTTTTGAACATATCTACAACCAATCATATTCTATAGTGTAGTTTAGCCTGCTTCTTTAACATTCGGCCTGAAATACTGAGCCATTCACTTCGACACATACGAAACCACTTCATAAGTACGCGATCTAAAACGGCACTATGTACATCCTTCTTTTATTTTTTTCTTATCGCCATCTCTTTCAGGGTCATTTTCACACGAAAATTTGAGGATCTTCCCTTTCTGCCTCTTATTGTCATAGCTTGTCAAAGATCCAACGGAATACATTTCACACGTACAGGCACTTCACTGATGTACCGAAAACAAGTTTTTTCAACACTTCAGCTTTTTCTGCAATATTTAATGTTCTGTGCTTGCGCTTTGCCCCCTTGCTGCTGCTATAACTGCTTTCATTAGGCATAATTATGGATAAAATTATGCAGAGGACAGATGGTTTTTACTTCGAGTTGCCATGAAGTATAAAGCAAACATGCACGCACCATGTAAGACCGATATTGTCCATCTCCGAGATACCACACACCCACATCTCAGCAACAACACTTATGCTTATATACTTATGCAATGGTGTCGTATGCGTCGAAGTGAATAGCTCAGTATTTCAGGCCAAATGTTAAAGAAGCAGGCTAAAATATACTATAGAATATGAAAGGTTGTAGATATGTTCAAAAACGCAACCAAGGATGGACAAGAATCTACCTACAAGGCTTCCACCCCAATTGCTCCTGATGTATCGACGGATAGCCGCACAGTGCTTCACCAGTAGCGGAGAGCGTTGATGGCACGGCGTAAACAGCTCATTGAGTCAGCTGATATCGTATTAAACACAGTGGCATAAGGATTGCAAGGAACATTGAAAGCAATAAAAAATTGTTATTTATTTATATTATTTATCAACTAATAACAGTATACTGTTTGATGTGCAGCAATATGTTTGTATGTTCTACGCATTCTTTTCACTCTGCCATTTTGCGATACTACCGGTTGACTGATTTTGTGTTTGTGATATGTTAAATTATATAGAATTTATTCAAATTCCATTGAATTTGCTATACTTTATCGAATTCCCTCATAAAAAACATCACAGATGCCTTTAAGTATACTGGTTACTACCCTTAGTTCAGTACTAGTCCAAATCCCTAATCCGGCATCACTCGAGTCCCAACGGTGCCGGAATAACGGTGCTAAACTGCAATGAAAAATGAGAATGCTGCAGGCGTAGATGGGATATTCCAGTGAAATGTTTAAGTGTGGGTGTCAGTCGAATATATCCTTTATTGGGCGATCGTTCATTCCATTAACTTCTGTGAAACAATTCACCAACAAAAATTAATATAAAATGATCCATGAATCTCATTCTCAGACGTGCAATGCATCCTGTTATTAGGTATGTACTTATGGCATTTGCCTTGCTGTATACATTTTAGTCGATGAACACGACGTTATACGATTGAGAGGACTCTGGGGTCATGCCAATCCGTAAATTATACCTCGTGTTTTTTTAACATCTCAGACTCCAATCAAGGTAACTGATCTGCACTAGCACAATTACAGCTCAGAGTCAGATTCCACCATCCATAGCTACAGCTATCAGGCATATGACTGTTCTACGGGAATGAAGTTGCTTTTAGAGTCCCATAAACTGAATGTAGCTTACTCAACCAGCTCTCCAAGTAAACAAGTCCAGGTCACCATACACCCCATTTTCCAACGCATGATGCCACTGATGCTATACTAACCTCATCACCCGCAGTGGTGTGCTTACAAATTGATTCCTTATCCAAATACAGCCTTTTACACATTTCAATAACGCAAGTAATAAAAAATAATTTTTGTTATACATGAAATGAAGGTTTCTCACAGGACATATCCAGTAGCTTTTATATGTTTTAAGATACAAATAATGCTGACTTCACGCTATCATTGACTAATTGTTTAAAAAAATGTTTTATGGCAGCCCTAATATTTCTTTAAAAAAATGTCAGATACAGAGTTGTCACCACATTTTTGCTGATTACAGTGCAAGAGAAACTAGTTTTGAATCTATTGTTTCTTCGATATCACTATTGCAGTCATCTACACTCACTCAAGTAGCACTCAGTGTTCGCAGTTCTGGTGGCAAAGATGATAGCATGGTCATCAAGAGTCATAACAATTTGTCATCATGACAGCCTACTACTGTAAATGAAAAATAGCTACTTTTTTGTAGAAAAAATGGGCCCAACTAATGAAGTCTGACTATACAAGAGTAGATACAGTATTCAATAGCCTTATTGGACTCATCATACAAGCTCGAAATGTCTAAAGGAGAGTACATATAGTGTGTCCTCGTTTAACGTTGTTTCGCAATCACATTGTCCAATAATTAAAACCCTAGAACGTTTAACGTCATCAGTACTTCACGATAACGTTGTTCAAATTATGCACAACCAAAATAAATGAATAACGAATACGACTTTGGCACATCTAATGCGTAATTTCCATTAGGTGGAAAAGTTTGGCGTTACCTACCGCGTTACTCTCCATAGCGTGTGTAAATTCACCTGTGCAAATAATGATCACGTTATTTGTTTTAAAACTGTTATATTTACAGTTTCTAAACAAAAATTATGTTTACAAAGAGAATTGGTGATATTGGCATATCATCTGATACGAAAAAACGGAAAATGTTAACAAAAGAACCTAAAGGGGTTGATAACTACGTGAAAAAAATACCTGAAAATCCTGTGCCGCTATAAATAGAATTGGTGGTATAAAAAGTCAAATCACTGACTGTTGTTTGAGGTGAATCGAAAATGTGTTTTTTGATGGTGATCGAAAACGTTCGCGTGCGGTTAAGGGCAAACATTTCTATTTACTCTGAGGGAAACCGGTGCTAACAACACCGGTGCCGTAATGTTAGTAAGAGCTGGCTTTCCCCGATTTCTCCGAATCGACCGTAATCTTGAGATCACGGACTCTGTTATGGAGTAATTATCGACACCTTTTTTTCAACTTCTGTAAATTTCTACCAACACCGCTAGTGTCGGAACACATCTATCACATAACTCGGGGACTGCCTGTAGTGTATTTTTTGACACAAGAGGATATTTATCAATTCTTCTTAACCCATTGCTACAATAAAATTTTTTGCAATGAATACATTTCTTTTGTGAGCACAATAATTGTTTCTTATTACCCATCATTTGCTGATCATGTCATGGCCAACCACCAAAAGATAGTATTATTAAAGATACGCCATAAATCTTAGAGGAACAGAGTAGAAGAACAATGGCAGCTGCAAAAATGTGAAGACCCCTGGGAGTAGCAAAAAATGTCTGAATAAAAACCATGATCAGTGTAAGTTTGAAGCTGTTGTTCCTGAACATCCTTTGGACAAAGAGAGGATACCTCACCTTGCCATACACAGTCCAGCATTAATATACCCACCCTTAGCACACCACATGGCAATTGAAGTGCCACATTGCCGGCTTAATGAGTGGGGTACAATTAATAATCAGGTAACATTTTCATAAACCTTAGACAAATGAATGATTACAATTTTTAACAATCACTAACACTACCATCATTCGGTATCCTACCAGCTGATTGGCAGGATTGGTAAGTTCCTCGTATTTCCTGCTAATCTCTAAGTAGTCTTAAATACCTACCTCTTCCTTTTCCCAACTTGAAAAGCATTTCCCCTCAATCAACCTCAAAGAATATTGCTTACCTGTTTGTGAAATAAACTTATATTCTGATAGCCTTCTAATGCTAGCCTTTAATTTAAATTAAAGCCTGGCATCTGGCTCATTAAATTTATGCTCGAAAAACGGTGTACATGCTGAGAATGAATAAATGTAATAACAAAAATAATATACCACTCTACCCTCATACAGTACAATCTTGAATTTACGTAAAATTTGACTGTATATAAGTGAATGAGCGGTCCCAGCAGACTCCTATAGTATTCTTATGGAATCATTATTTGATTTTCCGTAAATTTTACGTAACGATTTTACGCCAGGCTATTTTGGTCCCTGGAGGAGGTATCAATTTGATTTTATGATATGAAACCACAGAACTTAAATTAAATCGGGTAGATTCTTGCCCGTATTTAAAGGAAATCTTTAATTTAATGCTGTACTACTGTGATACTCAACGGCAATGAATCAATTGCAGCAATAGCATTGGAATAGTACACATATTAATATTTTATTTTCCCATCTTTCAGCATGGCATCATCAGCACGAACAGCTATGGGTTCAAGATGTTTACTTGTATTCTCTCTGACAGTTGCACCGGAATGCTCACGCGAAGCTGCTTCATGACTTTGAGATAGAAATGTGACACAGGCGGGCATTGTTGAGCGGAATGAAGTACGGACAATGTTTGTCCTCAACCGATGCCAACAACAGAGGCGACTGGGAATATAGGTGACATCGTAGTATTATATAAAACATCAAAATTGATGGTATCACACAGCTCAAAGTTGCTTAAATCGGCGTAAATGTTTGGCAATAAATTAATTCCTGTAGAAATATATTTACTCACTATCTTCCTCATGTACTGGATAGGTCTGTTCTGGTTGCGTTGTCTGTATTTTGCCTATCTAGAGCTCTAAGCCGAATTAAATACTCTGTTTGGATATCCAAAAATTAAATAAATTGAATTGAAGAACCAAGCAAACATCAAAATAATAGCGAATACAATGTAATTCAAGACAGAAATTTTTAATAAATGATAATTACAATTTATGTTATCGTACATGCTACCTGTGCTGTTTTTCAAAGTTACAACGTCATTGTGTTCTCATATGTTGTGAAATCTCAGCACACTTTTCAAAATCCACAAATATCTTTATATTACATAACACCCCATTTTTGGGTCCCAAGGTGTTTCGTAAAATCAAGACTACTGTAATACATCCGTGCGAAACAGGATCTATTGAATTCAGGATACTGTGGTCTCAGGTATGACTTATTGGAAAAAAACATTACAAACCTACGCATAGTGGCCTTAGACAGGTTAGTTGGCTTTGAGATATCGACCATGTGGGACGCCATGTGCATAAAACCAGCTCTTACGAGTTTCTCTCTCATGTAAATTATTTTAATGCCAAAATATATATAAAACTCATGATTGTAAAGGAAGAAAACCGATCCCTTAATTTCATAGATCTATCCATTTCCAAATTTCAAGATCAGTCGCAATATTTTGGATTTTGGAAAGATACGTACGCCAACCAAATAACCCATTCCAATTCATGACATTGTTTTGAACATAAGCATTCAGCGCCATTTAAACTTCAGGTGACCATTCTGTGGTAACCAGGGAAAAAACTTGCAAGAAAGTAGTATATAAGTGGTGCATAGTTGGGAAAGTTACCAAAGGTTAACTGAATAAAGTTGAAGTTTATCTCTGTAAAAAGTAACTAGTTAAAGTTCAAAGCTACTTTTCTGAAAAAATAACTGTTTAAAGACAAAGCTAAGAAAAGTAACTTTTACAAGTCTTTGAGCATATTAATTCAGCAGTGGAAAAACTTGAGCAAATGGTCATCGACAGCTTCGCGAAGGTCAGTAGGGCTATTCAAGATGGCATGTCTTGCAACAAAGAAATATTTCGTGAAAAAAAGATACAAACATCTCTGCGCAGCTTCTTCACGAAAGTTGACTCCGCATTACCATCAACCACATCAGCAGCTGATGCCCAAGGTGACTTCACCGTGCAGCGTTTGACAACACAGTGAGAGAGTAAAATGTGTCCGCGTATATGAAAGACACTGTGTGCATGTGACTGAGCGTTAATATGGGCATACATATCAGTGACAAACGGGCATTTCTCTGTGTAATTTGCTCGTAATCCTCTACACTCCTCTTCCGAGAGTAAACTGTGGCAATGAAACCACCAGATCCATCAATCAACTCAACATGAAAGGCAGAAGATCTAATTGGCATTAAAGGTTAGTAAAATATGCATTATTTGGCTCCTGTGATCGCAGAATTACATAATAAATCAATATTAGTCTTCAGTTTAGTAGAGTAGATTTAAGATACCCTACTTTTGCCAATTCGTGCCATCGGTCAATTAGCAGGAATGATACTAATTTTTTTATTAGCAATACGTGAGATGCAACTTTCAGGTGATATTAATGTTTATTTAGGCAAATACATTTCTCAGCATCGATCGATATCTCTGGAGCACAGACTTAGTTATGGAATAATTTTCGACTTACGTGAATTTCGTCTGTTGGAAGGTATCTCTTACGTAACTCGGGGACTGCCTGTAAACAATACACACAAAACATATCTAGTTAAGCTAAGTTCACATGGTCTGGAACAGGTGGAGAAAGCAGAACTGCATCTAGCAAATCACAAGCAAGGAAGTTGCAGATGGGTGCAGTGTGATTGGCTTGATGAATTTACACGTTACACACCTGTTCTGGATCCATGTGAACTCAGCTTTACAGAGTAACTCCACAATCATGAAAAATTCCAACTTGGAAACCAAAAACTAACTAATTCGAAATACACCATTTGCTAAAGCTACAACAAAACCAATTAGTCACTGATAAAATATTCAATTCCCACTCCAATTCCCTTTTGTGGGGAAATTAAAATCTCAATAAATATTACTTTCAGAAGCAGAATAGGAATTTCTTCTAAAATGACAAAAGTAAGAATAAATTCTATCTTGCCATGAGATCAAACTCTGCTTCAATTCAATCAGTGACTCAACTGGGACTCCACTATTCCAGAACGGTAATTCAGTCGAAAACCTAGGATTAGCACTTAGGAAATGCTGATATACCATAGAGATTGAAGTTCAACGAGTTCAGTATAGCTGACATGAGCACCTTCTGAGCACTTACCGGATACATGGCTGCAGGACATGCATTAGGTGGGGGCACTGATGTAGTGGGTGGAGGGGGAACCACCACTGCATGATTATGAGACTCAGGATTTTGCGCATATGCAGGACCTTGGGGTATGTGGGTGATGGCAATAGGCGCTGGACTGGTATACTGAGGAGAGAGCTGTGGTATATCCTGATCTACTGGCATCACCACTTCTTGTGGCCCGTTCATAACTGGAAGGAAATAAGTGAACAAAAACTAAGATTTTGTTTATCTCCTAGTTTCAAACGCGTGGGTATTCTTATTAAACTGAAAAAAGATTTCATTTAACTATTTGGAGAACGGAACTAGGTCACTCGACGATGCAATTGAACAATTCTAACAACAGAAAGAAAAAAGACAAAACCTCACATCTTATTTATACCCACAACTTTCTTCAAAGTGGCAAGTATAACGCACGCTTGAACAGGCGACTGCTAACAGTAAACAGCAATACTTTATTACTTCATGATGACACCTTCCATGCAACGCCGAAGATTTTTAATGAAATGTCTGTTCTACGTGTATAGAGATGGAAGATGGAATGACTTCACACCGCTCTTGGAACATTTATAAGAAGCGAAGCGCAGCGATGCACCAAAACGGTATCTCGTTACGTCGCTATCTCTTACCATTAATATACCACATGTGTAACACTCGTACATCCATCAAAGAATGCAAAGTTGACTTCATGTGAACCCTCACTGAACAACAAAACTTACTGCTACCAATGCAATCGAAAAAATGCAGAAGGAACGCAAAAAGGAATTAACTAAATATTTCCATGGAAAATATGCATACGCCAACAATATTACATGCCCACTACATTTACCATATAACCACCACAATAAAGGTAATCCAATCAACCATTTCTAATGGAAAAAAACCTCATTATCTTTCAAACATTAGCTAACACCCAGTATTGCATCATTCCACCAGAGGTTTCTTGCTGAAACACATACATACCGAACGTTGCGGGAGTCCATCCTTTCACGGAGCATGTTTCTTCGTTATTCAACCAAGGGAATTCTGGAGATTTCCCTGCTGGCTGTGAAAATAGAACTTGGTGAAGATGGTTGCGTTCCTTTTCGTTGGTGTTCTCCAGATCAAGGAACTCAAACTCCTAAGTGTAAAAAAAATATAATTAATAAACAAAATACACAAAAACAAATTAAATTAGTACACATGTATAATGATTTCAAGAATCTACATTCTATCTAACATAACACATCATGACTTGAAAGCTGTTGCGTTTTTGTTATTAACCATTTTCCTTCACAGCACACCACCTTAAATAAGCCTCAGCAAGTAATAATTAATTTCAAAGCCACACCACGTGTACAATAAGCATGATGGCGTAACGACATTTTGCGCACCTACAGCAGTGTGAACATGAGCAATTTAACCTTATGAAAAAGAAAATTGCTAAACAATACATAATGCGGCTTAGTAACCAACATTATGACTAATTAAACCCCATGAAAATAATAATTTACCTGAATTGTTGTATCCATTGCCCCTACTTCTTCATCGGCATGTCATATCTATCGACTTGACGACATGTTTTCTTTCAGAGAACAACTGCAGCATGTGCGCATGCGTGAGCAGTGCGATGACTTGTAACGAACGTTGTGATTGGTCGATTAATGGGTTGGACTGGCACTTCAGCCAGTAAAACTCTTCTATACAAAATAGAGGATATCATACCGGCTCGGTAAAATTTTCATAAGAGAAAATGCGATAAAGGTCAATATCCAAGTTAAATAGAAACAAAATAAAAACCAGTCACATAATTTGTGAATATACTTTAATGCCGTTTGTGTTTACACTTAGTCCAACAGCTGCCATCTACTGGATCTACATTCACTCGTGACAATGCAAAAACGGCCATTCCAAGGACTAGATGTGTGAATGGCACAAAGATATTTAACAAATACATCAGTTTTAAATCTTAAAATAATTTCATATCCATTTTTCACTCCTGAATACTTTATTAGAATTCATCATCATTTGCACTAGATCTTATTTTGCCGTGTTGCTGCTGCGATTTACTACGTGAAATCAATTCCTCTTCTAGGTCATCATCCCCAATTGAATCTAAATCAGATATATCGCCACCCCCATCGAGGTGCAGATCCGAGGAATACGATTCTAGAGCACTTTCACTTCTGTCGTCCTCTTCCACGTCTAAGATTTCCTCATCGTCATCTTCTATCTTTTCCCCTGTCAAACCAAAATTCCTGCTCCCAGAAATTTTTGATGACCGACTGGCACCTATTATAGCAAATTGAATGTTAGTCCCCAGCAGTATACAGATTTTCGCAAAATAAAAGTACACCATTCCCAACGAGTCGTGCATTAGAAAAAAAAAGTGCGATTTGTGCATCTTCAAGCCCGAAAGAGGTGACTGTGCTAATATTCCAGTTTACGTGCATCATTCACTTACTTCCAAATATATATACATCAGAAAATTGATAGAAATAACCAATCCATCAAGACAGGCCTCATTAATTCTTGTGAACGCGTCGGTCCATTAAATTGCACGCTATCTTTCAGCTGTATAGATACGACTATCCTATTTGATCAACAAAAAGCAATGTTTCAAGTTTCCAATGGTGCCTATGCTTTCAAATCCGAACGTAAATATAACCGATATAACCTTAGTGACTTCGGGTAAATCCGTCGCCCATTTGTCTTGACGTCGAGGATGAGGTGGCTTCGGTATTCCGAGTAAGTAGGTTGTCAACCATACCCAGGGTATGAGTGCTGATGCCCGCCTTTATGAAGCAGTTGTGTGCGTAATTACAGTACTCCGCCCGAACATCGGTTTGATAAGTCAGCGTAGAGCCTAAGGCAAGGAAGTATGGGTAAAACTAGAAGTAATTCCATGAAGATGGAACGAACGTTATAGGGCAGGGATCAACCCATCTCATCTTCCCAAGGCAGCATACAGGATAATATGTAGATGAACACGTACAAGCACATAAGTGAGGACTGGATGGACAGAGATGGCAGGTTGGCTTGGTTATATGTTGAGGTGACCGATAGCTAAGGTCATTTGCACCACTAAGGACAAGAGGGTTGGTTTCTGAGGGAAAGGTTACTGGGGAATGGAGGAAGAGTGAAGAGAAAAACGTCACGTCAGCATTAGCCTGCTCTTAATGAAGGGGACAAGCCCATCCACCAGGTGGAATATTGTACTAGACATGCTATACACATGACGAGTAGGGATCATGATTTCACTGAAAAATATCCTACACAACTGGGATTTGAACCCCAGCCCTCGGGATGGGAAGCCAGTACTCTAGCCACCTCACTAACCCAATCTCTAAAACAAAAAGCATATAGGGAAACGTAAGAAAATAAGGCAGTTTTCCTATGTCACGTCCCTATAAAACAACTAGAGTTTCTGGTAAAAGGGGAAGCAGAGATAATTTGAACTTTTTCATAGTATTAATGAAGAGGTAGTCATGACTTTCAAGATGGCATGAAAAGAGCTAAGGATTATTGAAGGAACTATGAATATCAGTTAGGGTATACAAAAGAGGAGGGGTCACTTGATGCTACAGCTATAATGTGTACCTACCTACTATGGGGGAAAAAAATTTCCCAACAAAAAGAGCCATCAACATTCATTCCCAATACTATCAATCTGGAGAAAAATCAGCTTCCTCTCTTGTGGCATATTATTCCTAGGTCTCAGCAACAACAAGGGAAATTCGAACACAATAAGGTGATGGACTCATCATCGAAGCCAGTGAAGAATTACTGGTCGCTTGCGTTCCCGGAGCGTTATTCGTGCTGGCTTCCAAACGGAGGCGCATTAGATGACCTTGTATGCATTTGAAACATATTGAACTCTCATTCTCGCCGTAGTTTCCTCTGCATTCTTTCCCTTTTCTCCCTTTTTTGTCTAGATTTCGCTCCTCCTTTCGCACTCTGACAAGGTCCTGGGATTCACCCAGTATCCACTTCTTTCCTATAACCTACGGTACTTAACAGAACATCACCATGAAAAAGGGTTTCCTCTTTTAATTGTGAATACAAACGTATGTTCAATGTACCTTTCAAGCATAGCCGTAAAATTTCAACAGCTTCGCAAAAAAATTGGCTGTGAATATGCAAGTACTAGTGAATTAATAAAACGCAAATAAAAATACAAAATACAGTAAGTAAGAAAGATATCACATTTTCCTTATGACTGATTGCATTCTTGAAATGTTGAACTATTTATCCTTCAAGGTGGAGTACATATCCTATAGTAATTATGTAACTAGAGTTATCATATATTCCAGCATATTTAAAAAAGTTTTACTGAAGGCATTTATTCAAGATGGAAGTTACTTACTAAAAAAATACTGTAGCAGCCATAAATTCATATAAAGTTTTGTTTTTATTATAGTATTTTAAATTAACTCATTATAAATGCAAAGAGAATAAATAAATTCTTAGTAGATGCACGTATGGTCAAATTATCTGTCTACTTCATAAAGAAATGTAAAGGAAACAAATTTTCCAGCCACTGAAAATCAAAATGCATAGCAGAACCATGTCCTGAAAAAAAAGGCTTAACTGATACTTAACTATTAATCACTATTTATTTTCGCCCCCATCACAATCAATGACTCCATAAGGTCTTTTTCTCGTTGACCCTATTTATTTTTTTATGTAGGGCACAGACACAAAGATGCCTATACTTTCCAAACGTCACCTTTCAGTGTCTCTGGTTCTTTTCATTGGAATTCTGGCGTTCCACGACCATTAAGTCGTAAATATTTTGTATTGGATTCAGGTGCGGTGAGTTTGGAGGCCAGGGAAACACTGCACTGTGCAAATGCTCCTTGAAAAATCACCAGAGTTTCACGCACTGTGGATGTAGTAACTCAGGGAAAGCCAATTTAGAATTTACAATGGAAAAGGAAAAAAACGGATCCCTGAATTATCTAGATATTTCCATCTCAAGAGGGATTAGAATATTCTGTGTTTAGGAAAGACACTTATACCGACCATGTAATTCATGCTAATTCCAGACACTCTTTTTCCCAAAAACTATCTGCTTTCCATTCTATGATTCATAGACTGGTTTCCATCCCAATGTCCGAATCCCATCTTCAAAAGGAACTGAAAACAATTAAAATAATAGCAACTAATAACGGCTACTCTGAAAGATTAATCAATAAACTCTACCAGAATAAATTGTTAAAATTAGCCAGCAGTAAGATCTATGGGCCTCAACGAAGTGTAGATTCTAGTGCCAAACGGAAACGCTTTGTCTACTTAGGGCATTTGCTACTTAGGGCATTTCTTCTATCTGCTAAAACTTCCAGGAAAATCCCAAAGGACAGAATCAAAGTTGCCTTGAACAAAAAAAACAGTGCCTGAGGAGTTTGGTATCACACACCAAGGATCACCGAATTCCTTTAAGGGAAAAAAGGGAGTTTATAAATTAAAATGTGAATGTGCTGCTACCTATATTGGCCAGACAGGACAAAAGTTTAAAGAACATGAAGCGTGTGCTAGAAATAAGGACCCATCGTCTCTCTTTGCCAAACATTTATTTGTAGAAAAACACCAAAGTGACTTAGAACCAGAGATCCTACACCTGGAAAAGAAAGGGCTGAGGCTGGATGCGTTGGAGCAAATGGAAATTTTGAAAAGTGTCCGTTGCAACGAAACGATCGTTAACGAATTTTTGTTCACCTCCCACTACCCCCTTCTTGACCTCCCTCCCTTCCACACTTAAGCTCCTTATGGGGGGCATTTCTGCACCTAATCTTATCTCTCCCACCCACACTGGAGTCGAGTGTGATCACGGAGTTGAGTTATCTCTGGAGCTCCCACTTGTCCCGCACGCATGCAAAACCCTCCCCCCCCCACGCCATCTAGATCTCTTGGTCATCTCCAAGACATCCTGTCTCCCTCTCCCTGAACTCCACAGTTCAAATCATGACCCTCCACCCCACACCTACCGACTCCCCCCTACTTCCCATTCCCCCCCTTCCCCCAATGTTTAAACAGTAATTCCCGACTCCTCCCTCCCCACCCTAACCTTCCCCAACTTTGAGTGACTATATATGTATTCTGGGTCTTCTTCTTCTAATGTACCTGATAATGACGAGCTTCGTCGAAACCTAGGTCATATTGTGTTAATAAATCTATGTGGAATAACTAAGCTCTACTTTTCATTTATAATGTTAAGCAAATTCCACCAAGTCACGCCTGAGACAACGGAGTATACTTAACTTATTCATATTTACCTACGATTCTGTGTTCTTCATTGCTAAACATGTCCATACTCAACACTTCTAATGTTTAATCATCGATGAAAGTTACGATATTCCAATATGATTGGTCCATATCCTGGTGCGAATGAGGGAAAATCTAATCTCATCATTTAATTAGTTCTGTCTATTGCTGGATTTCTTGCCGGCCTGCAAATTCTCATATCGATTTCATGGAGGATGTTTCTCACTATACCGGTGCTATTTAGTTTAATGTCCTCTTTATCACAGCCAATAGTGATAGGATTGTCAGCAGGATCCTAAGGAATGCTGCCATCATCATCTCGAGACGTGAATCTTGGTCTCGGCTACTTTGCTGTGTTGCCATCGTCTCATTCCCCTCCCTGTAGCGTTTTAACCAGCAATATACTGTTTCTATTCAAATCCATTGCCCTCGATATCTGAGTGACAGTTGAGTTTACCTCAACTATCCCATTGATTTATCCCCTCTCTCCTGGACATATTGGCATTTTTTTAATATCCATGGAAGCCATCACAGAGAAAATAAAGTGTCAGCAAAAGCAAATGCATTCAAATCCGTATCATATCTAACCTACCGATCAACTGCCATGAGTCTTTTAACAATAAGCTGCCTGTTGTCTTACCTACGGATTTTTGCTAAAGGATAACTGTTTATCATTACCTGGTTTCGGTTAAGCCTAAGGAGAGAGTTCAATGGAACGTTTCAAATGCATACAAGGTTACCTAATGTGCCTCCATTCTTGTGACCAGCGTGAAACACGCTCGGAGCAGGCAAGCAGTCAGGAATGCATCACCGATTCCGACGATTAGTGTATCACCTTATTGTATTCGAATTTCCCTCGTTGTAGACGAGACCTAAGAATAACATGCCATCTGAAAGGTAAGTGATTTTCCCCTGAGAGCGACGGCCGTGGCACTCGGTTTGTTGAGAAACTTTATTCCCCCATAGTACATCAATAGAACATAGAATATTTTATTAGCATTTTTCTTTTCAAGGAGACTTTTGGCATGTTAATATGTGCAAGGTTGACAAAAGTATAGCAGATATTTATATACTCCGGGGATTTTAAGCTCAACTCAATTTCATCAATCAACCAATTTATTATGATAGTAGAACTTTTAGTGAGGACAACATGTCATTCTTTTTCTTTTTGTTAAAAAATCAAGATTGGAAGGATGTCTTTAATGCTAAGATTTTTGATGTGGCTTTTTAAAATTTTTACACAAAGTTTTTATATATACTAGTGTGCGATTCCAACTATCAGAAAGAAAAAACAGCGTACAAGTAACCCAAGAAAAAAATGGGTCTCTGATGAAATAGTTCAACAATCAAAGCAGTTAAAAATGCTATCCTATTTTAACAAATAAAACAGGAAACCAGAAACCACTGCCACTTTAGCCAAGCTCAAAAAATCTCACAGGTATCTTATAAATAAGGCAAAAAAATCTTATTATAGTTCCCTACTAGCAACTGCATCTGATAAAACTAAGATGGCTTGGGAGGATTGTCAATAGAGAACTTGGTAGAGGAAAATATCGGTATTTACCGTTAGTTCTTGCAAACCAGGGAGCACCAACCATGGAACATAGAGCTATAAGTAATGCTATAAACAGGGAATTTTTGGGGCTTACTAATAATTCAATAAACAATATAGTCCCGCGTAATGATACCGTCTTAACACTTGCGGATGACGTCTTAAGACGTCATGGTGGGTTGTTGCCGCTGGCAGGTGACGTCTTAAGACGGCACCAGCCACGTTGCGATTTTTTATTTTATTGTCTCCCTATGGTCTCTCCAATATTTGTGTCTTTACTGCGACTATTTTAGTTGGTGTTCTGCCTCACCGAAGAGCTTAGCCGTTTCTGGTTCTGAGACTTATTTTTTATGTGAATGAGCATCTATGGTTCGTTCTCAGTATCATTTAAGGTTTTGCAGCGACCAATATTTGTGTACTTTCGATGGCCTCTTGTGCAAAAACTATAAGTATTACAGAATACCTAAAACTTTGAGTGGATAGCCCGTTTTGTCGACTACAGCAAATGGTTAGTCGCTAGCGGAGGGGAGGTTGCGAGGTGATGTCACAGTACTGACGTGGGGGTCAAATTTGGGCTTGTGTGGGTGCATTCAGTTCAGTTGTATCTCTGGAACGAGTTGGCCGATTTAAGTGATCAAGATGTCTACGAAGAGCTGAGAACGTGAGTTAGGCGTTAATAACACAAAAAATACAAAATCAACATTTGAAAGCAGTAAAAATTAGTTACCTTCGACCAATTGTTCTTAGGTTAGGCATTTGTTCTAATGATTTCGATGAATAAATGTGATGTACAGCGCTTCATTTCAACTTTCTTTCTGACAAACAAAACAAAAGAATCTCCCAATAACGAGAGTAACGTATGTAATTTTGCATTCACGAAATAAGGATCCGATGAGAGTATCAAGAATACTCCCTGTGTTATTTTTTCACTACCGCATGCATTTACTTGCTGAATTTTGTCATTTTTTTCTTACCACAGGTCACTTAGCACTCATATTTTTTACAGGATACATATATACTCTCATGTTTTCCACTAATATATAAAGGGAAAACGCCATAAGTATGGTATTAAACTTTACACGTTGACCGAACTGTCTGGGATGGTTTTGCGATTTCTAATATACACTGGGTCGAAGATAACGATGTGGGCGGTAAAGGACACGTTAATGAAGTTGTCCATAAGCTTTTAGAAAATTTCAAGGGTATTGGCCATTCGGTGTACATGGACAATTACTATAACAGTGTTCATCTGGCTCAAGAACTCCTTAAAAATAAAATATATTGTAACCGGTCACGTTTGGACGCGGTTACATGCAAAGAAATGCGATCGGGAAAGATCGTTCTTGTTTTTGTTCTTGTTTGTTTTTTGCTTGTGTTAAATTTAGATAGATGTTTAATGGGATGAATGCGATGTCATGTGAGTGTGAGTGATATTCCCATCCTTCCGCCCCCAATCCATCCCCTCCCCCAATCCTCCGTCTGTTATCCGGAAGACGGGACTCCGGCAATAGTCCTAAGACGTCAAAAATTTTTTTTCCGTTATTTGATATTTTCAACTATGGTATTTAATTATTATCATTAAAAGACACTGCAGACAAAATTTTGAGCAAGTATTGTAAAAAAATGGACTCCACACCATGGAAGCACAAGATAAAAAACTGCCACATTGAATGTGTTAACTAGCAATGGTCCAACTAATAGCCCCTTCCTCTACCCTTGCAATGAAAAGGAATTATTCACAGCAATACAGAATCTAGGAAAAAAATCATCCCCTGACTGAGATGGGGTTCCTGGCTACCTTTTGTGTTACTGTAAAGAGGCGATAGCTGCCCCCACTTTGTTTTTATTATACTGGTCTTTGCAAGAGGGCATTTTTCCTGATGCACTAAAAACAAGTAAAACGATACCTGTATATAAAAATAAAGGGGAACCAAATAATCTTAGGAACTATAGACCCATCTCCTTGCTATCTCAATTTTCTAAACTCTTAGAGAGAATATGTATACCTAAATCGTTTAATACCATACTTAGAACAAAACAATTTACTATCTGAATCACAATGGAGATACAGGAAAAAGAGATATACTACAGCTGTCCTCTTTCAAGTTATAAATTCTATCTTAAATTGTAAAGATGAAAAAAAATTACTTTAGGTTTATTTTTTGACTTCACGAAAGCTTTTGATGAGGTTAATCATGGTTTGCTCTTGGAAAAATGTAGGAAGTTGGGAATAAGAGGGGTAAGCATTTAATTGGATACATCATCATCATCATCATTATCATCATTATTGGCGCTACAGCCCATGTAGGGCTCTGGCCTTCAGAATTATCTGCCCCCATTCTTCTTTATCCTCTGCAACACGCCTCCATCTCTTGACTCCCAGTTTTCTCAGGTCTGTCTCTATATCGTCAAGCCACCGCTTTCGTGGTCTTCCTCTTCTTCTCCTCCCTCCTGGAGTGCCATTGAAGACCTTTTTGGCTGCCCTGCTTTCCTCCATGCGTTGCACATGGCCAGCCCAACGAAGTCTTCCTTGTTTTATAACTGATATGATGTCTGGTTCACCGTATTGTTCATAGACTTCAGCATTTGTTCTTATTCTCCATATTCCTGCATCTATCACAGCACCGTATATTCTTCTGAGAATCTTTCTTTCCCATCTTCTGATTATATCTTCTTGTGTAACTGTTAGTGTCCATGTTTCAGAGGCATAGAGGACAACAGGTCTTAGCACTGTCTTGTATATGATTGTTTTGGTGTTTCTTGAAATATTTCTTGACCTGAAAATAGGCTGCAGTGCATAATAGCATTTATTACCTATGTGTAACCTGTCTTGAATTTCAAGGGAAATCTGATTTTTTGCTGTTAGCAAGGATCCCAGATATCTGAAGCTTTCCACTCTTTGAAAATGTTTATTGTTGATTTTTATTGTTGGTTCTCTAGTTTTTTTTTTATTTCTTTCCATTTTCAGATATTTTGTTTTGTCTTCATTAATTTTTAATCCCAGTGTTTCTGATGCGGCTTCAATAGAAATAAAAATCTCTTCCATTGAGTGTTTGTTTCTTGAGACTACAGCCAGGTCATCAGCATAGGCAACACATTGGGTTTGTCGGTTCATTATTGTTCCTCCAGGATTTATTGGGAGCTGTCTCATTGCTTTCTCCAAAGCCAATATGAATAACATTGATGATAATGCATCTCCTTGTTTGACTCCTCTTTTGACTTCAAACTGAGATGATAGTTCTCCATTCACTTTAACTTTGCTTTTAGTATTGTCTAGTGTCATTTTAATGAGTTTTATTAATTTAGAGGGGATGTTAAATTCTTCCATGACGTCATATAGTGCACTCCTTTTGACAGAATCAAAAGCCTGCTTGTAATCTATAAATAGGCTATGTACTTCTATGTTGTGTTCATAACACTTCTCGTATATTTGTCTCATAATAAAAATCTGATCAGTGGTAGAACGATTCTTCCGAAAACCACATTGATAATCTCCAACTTTTTGTTCAATGAACGGTTCGAGTCTTGAAGCTAGAATATTGCTAAAAATTTTGTATGCTATACTAAGTAGTGTTATTGGCCTGTAGTTCTCACATTTAGATTTATCACCTTTCTTGTGGACAGGATGTATGATTCCCATGTTCCAGTCTTCAGGCATTTTCTCTTCTTTCCATATAATTTTAATAATCTCATGCATATGTTGTTCTACAGCTGATCCGCCATTTTTGACCATTTCAGCAGTTATACTATCCTCCCCTGGAGCCTTGTTATTTTTCAGTTTTTTAATTGCTTTTATGACTTCCTCCATACTTGGGCTCCGGGTAATTTCACTTTTCTCATAGTCTTGGATAGTTTAATTGGATACAATCTTACCAAATAAAAAGATTTCAGAGAACATGTATCAGCACAAATGGGGAAAAATACATTTAAGATGCATTACCAATCACGAAAGGTGTTCCTCAGGGGTCTTTAATTGGACCTATTTTATTCATTATATTTATAAATGATTTGTTAACCTTTGGGAGTGACAACAATGTGATAAATGTTACCTATGCAGATGACACAAATTCCTTTATTTGTGGAAGTAATAAAGATTCTTTAAATGATCATGCGTAGCAATTACTAAATAATACAGCAAATTGGTGCAGTATTAACCAACTAAAATTAAACTCCAGTAAAACTCAGCTGGTGGGTGAGCTCTTACGGCTAGACAAATACAAAAATTAAAGGGAGTCTCCAATAGCCGTAAACAATTGGCACCACTCGTCAGAGATCACTAACCTTGCTGTGTTGGTTTGCCGGGATAGGACTTCCACAGCAGAGACCAACCCCAGCCTCTCCACCAGAATACCCTCCTGTCATAGTTTACGGGAAGAATGCTTCCACGCCAGTGACCAACACAGCCGCAATCACACAACCCAGATAGGATCCTTCACTAGGCTAATGGGACCCCGCTAAGGATACTTAGGGTTATAATTCAATAAGTGTGTACGTGGGCATCAACTAAATCCACAGTAGTTTAATGATTATATTTCCCATTCATGATTTTACTTGGGCATTAACCTGCCGTTAGATTGCATTTTAACTTCTACCTGGCTCAGTTTGTGCAACATGCTTGAGAGTGCATTTCATGGAAAAATATCAGAATGAAAATGTGGCATAAAGTATAAAGTGACATATGTACTTTCCGAAAAACAGATGTATGAAATTAACCTTCAACAGCATAATGAAAATAAAAGTAAAAGTTTCATGCAAATTCTCTCAAAAAAATATAACTATGTATGTAGTGAGTTGAATTACTCATAAGCTGGTGTATTTACAAAATATCCATACAATAAAATACAATCACAGACTCATAAAAATGAAATCAACATGCATTTACATTGGACTAATGTGAAACTGCTTCATTAGACAATTTGGAGAGGAAGACAAAATTAATCAGCTCAAACATATCACAAAGCAAAATTCATTTCATTTCATAAATCACATGCCCGAAGTATCTTCGCAGAGAAGATTATTAAAATATACATGCACATCAAAATAATTCATGTTTCATGTCTGGGAGTTGCAATAAATCATATGCCCGAAGTATCTCTGTAGAGAAGATTATTAAAATATAAATGCACATCAAAATAGTTCATGCTTCATTTAGAAGCATATGTAAGAAAAAATGGCATGAATTAAAGTAAAAATAAGAACTACGTATTCCATATTACAACTATCAGCATTCAATTAGTTTCATCATGTATTTTTTTGATAAAATTGCTGAAATAAGGCAACTGCAGAGTAAAGTCATGCACATATTCTTTTTACATTTCTAATTTCAAAAATATGTCAATATGCATTAATAATTAAAATTAATAGATACCTCTTCCGGTGTTCATTCGACTCTTTCGAGAACTTCCTTTAATTCCACTTCTGACAGCCATTTTGCTTTCCACCTTCACCTCACTCATGTCATCATCTTCATTACCCACAGTGTCAAGAGAAAGTGGGTCCCACCCTTGACTATCCTTCTGCATTTGCTCAATTAGTTTACGAGTGGCCATCTGAAATTTTTGAAATTGTTATAGTGTTCCATCTAGAGATACAATCTATGAAGAGTGAATGTGGATAGAACATATGAAAAATACGCTCAAAAAGTCTGGGACTGCTAAAAGAAAAGCATACAGGACAGGCAAAGCAACCAGTAGGGGTAAGGATATCAGCTGTATTCAAGGCAACTCAGAGTATACAAGGTACATGAAAGGGATAAGTTACAGAGCAAGACCTACGTTGAGACAAGTAATTAATTAAGGCAGTGACTCAGACTGTTAGGACCATGACAATATTCCATAGATGTACATACTATATTAAGATGCATCCAACAGAGAATAGGACGTCCATAAATGAAAACGTCGGAGGCATAGTAAGTACACATACAAAACTAGAATTTTTAATAGGTTTACTTCATGAATCATTAAGCAGGAAATATGCTAAGAAAAGGATATGACCATTCATGAAATTTTATTTAAATTAAAATGGATACTAAATGAATGGCCAGAGAAATGAAAACTATGAAACTTCAAAGAAATGCCTTAAGCCAGAAAAATCTACCATACAACGTTTCACCATACCCTGGCTTGCTCCAAGTGCTCAGTCTCAGCTGCAGCTGATTCCTCCTCTTGTTGAAGCAGATATGCCAAACTACGATGGCGAAACAGGTATTCTGCATATAGTGATTGTAGCTCCCCCTCTAACTTTTTAAATTCCTCAATGAATGCAGGCCTTGAAAGACAACAGATATGGATAAACATTAATTACCACTCAGAATGACCAAAGAAGTTGCATTTATGATTATTCTGCATTACCCAAGGTTTCCTAACTATCATTCATAAATTTAACACCATTTCATTGATTACATTCCTTGTCAAAACAAGGCAGCCCCTGGATTTCTATTAAATATCAATATCAAAAGTTCACCCTGAGAACAGCCACGTTTTTCAAGGAGGTAATACATTGCAAGATTAGTGGTTGGCATATTTAAATTATATTTTTTGATTAGGTGCCCTATTGAAATATCCTGGACACGGTGTTCTACTTTAATTCAATTGAATAAGGAGTGGAAACATTTTGGAACAAACAATAAGAGTGCTCTATCCAGTTAAGCTACTTGGGCATCCTCTTCCATGGTGAACTTCATGTAGGCTTTAAGGAGTGAGGCATTCTCATGAGGCACCAAGCACATTATGCCATGAAGTACCCATGCTTGCATGCATAGCGCAACCATTCACGAAGTAGAGCCAATTTTAGAGTAAAGATGAAACATGAGAAAAGGAGACATGTAAATCCCTACTAAACTGAAATCAGTTTCTTAAAAACTCTAGCTTCGTCTACATTACTTAAAGACAAATGTAATGAGATTATTGCAGGAAGTCAAGGATAACTAATGCAACCAGGGGGCATAAAACTATAGAGTAGGTAGGAGAGATAACATACCTGGAGGGAGTGTTCTGGATAGGAATGGATTTAGCAGTAAGGACAAAAGGTCAAGGATGCCACAAGCAAGGGAACCATTTGTAAAAAGGAGAGAGTAAATCAGGGCAAACTTGAGTAAAGACATCAAGAAAAGATAAGTTTAAACCATAATGTTGAGTGCAGATTGTATAGTCCCATAACTGTTACACTGCAGATGGAATATGAGTACATATTGACTGGAAGGAGGGTTTTCAGATACACTGAGGGTTAAGAAGCATGGAGAAAGTAGGTAAGTCAAGCAGAGAGGAATACAAATCAGGGTGCCCACAACATTTTCTGCATCATTTCCCTGAAATTTCCCTGTGTTTTCCTTTGAAGTTTACTCCATAATATCCAAAGAAATGTGCTAACTAAAGGTTTTCAATACGTCCCGAATGTACACCTAAATAAATTTGGGTAAATGGGAGCAGAGATCAACACACTTCTCATCATAATAGACTTTTATTTTTATGAAAAAATATTCTAAAAACAATTAACAATTAAAAAAATGAGACATGCCAATCGATAGAGGCAAAGATTTATGGTAAATAAAAACTGAAACTTTCGTAAAATAAATCTTTCATTTTCGGTATACAATTTCATCATAAAAATTCAATTTCATTACAAAAAAATTATTTCATGATAAAAAATTTGTTTAAACATAGGGTTACCATGCATCCTCATTTATGCAGACATGTCCGTATTTTTGACTTTCAATGTAGCATCCGCGTACATTTTTACGACTTCTGCTAATGTCTGCATTTTTCATTTTTGGGAAGTAAGATCTTTTGATTTTTGGTTTCATCTCGTATCACCAAATAGTTACGTATATTTTTATATCGATTATTGAATTATACCGTCAGCGATCTGTTAGGGTGCTTTCCATTTAGGGCTATAGACGGTGGTGGTTGGGGTTGGGGCAGGGGATGGCGGTTGGGGGGGCAGGGGGTGGGATGGCGGTTGGGGGGGCAGGGGGTGGGGTGGCGGTGGGGTGCGCCGCGAAATATAGCTATTTGAAAGCATATAATTGAACGAATAATGTTTCATTTGGCAGTACTAAGAGTGTGTTGATCAATTCCGTTAAGGGTGCCCACATTTTGGGGTTTCAAAATATGGTAACCCTATTTAAACACAATTGGCAAATTTTTAAATCGTACAAAGTTTGATAAGAATGGTATAAAAGAAGTTTACGTGGAAAAGGGAAAAAGTTATAAGATAGGTATGCATTAAACACACCCTTGCTATTTATTATAAATACACAAAAATATACTGAAGTTGAAGGTAAGTACAGATAATTAACATTTAAATTTTGAATGTTCAAACATTCCTTGTCAAATAGACCTGCATAATTTAGCTGTTAGCTTCATAACCATTGATATCATAAGTCTACTCTACATTAAAAATATAAATGTATATACTTGTAGAAGGCTTCTCTGCAATTAGAAAATTTTGGAATGCATTATCTCAAAATATGCACTGCCAAGTATTTTAAAATGTTACCTTCTAGCAGAGGCCAACTGTTACTGATACTGTGAGCCTTAAGTCAAACTTAAGACTTTTAAGACGAGAATGGCGATAACTTAAAGTTGGGTGGGACACTGGTATTTGAGTTTATTTGCCTTGTGAGACTGCCCATTGCAGTGTTTGATGCACGTGTCTTTTTGAGCCCAGTCAATTCTAACATTACAGTGCTTGCACATGATGACGCCTCTTTTAATATCAAATATATGATAACTAGGGATGGACGGATCCAGGATTTTTTTCGGATCCTGATCTGGACCGGATCCTTGATTTCAGATGTCAGATCCTTCGGATATTTTCGGATCCTAGTGTATCTTTAATAGTAAGCTATAAACCAAGGTTATTAAAGTAGTTTGCATGTGTAAACACATCTTTCAGAACTGTTAAGAGGCATGGATGAGACTGATGAAATAGATGATGGCGAGCACATTGGGGTAAGGGGATCTAAAATAGAAGAATCCAAAGAGTCAAAGTCATCAGGATCATCAGTCAGCTTGCATGCCCTTAAACGTGAAAGTAGGCTTCGGAAAAATTTTGAACCAGAGCGGAATTCTACATTTTCTGACATACCATGGAGATAGTCTGGCTTTTCGTCACTTTTTCATGGCAGATGTACACAGTGGCATACGCAGGATTTCCTTCTTGGGTGGGGAGGGGATTTCATTAATAATTATGTGCATCATCATAAAATGATATTTAGATTTTTATTCACTAAAACGATAATAAAATTAACACCCTCTTTTCGTGAAGGAACGAAAACGGATTCCAGTAAACATATTTTTGGGGGTTTTAATCCCTAAACCACCCAAAAACATGTTTACCTGAAATAGCATTTAGAATTTTGCTTTTTTGGCTGAAAAATATTGTAGAATTCTCTTGACGAAAAGAGAATGTTAATTTAATTATTGTTTTAGTAAATAATAATCTAAATTTCTCCCCCCCGCCCCCCTGCCTTCCTTCCCTCCAACCCTCCCCCTCTACCTGAGTGCAGTATATAACCATGAGTGTTTTGTAGAGTTTTTACCTGAAGATTACGTTATACTATGTCGAAACCCAGGTCGTGCTAATAAAAGTATCATTGTGGAACCACAAAGTTAAAGTTTTTCATTTACACAACGAATAAGTTCCACCCAGTAATGCCTGAAATTACCAGTTGTATCTAAATAACTTTTTATTTAGGGTTTAAACCCTAAACCCCCCCCTTTCGTCCGTCGGTAAGACACTGGATGTATGGATGAAGGATTTGTCCGCAGATGTTTAAGGGGGTAGGATACCTCGCTAAAAATATGTTTGCAGACTGTCAGCATTTACACTGTTACAATGGATTGCTGGAAGATAAAAACTATGGCCTTCCAAATTCGATTCAATTCTTCGATGTCCTTCACTCTTACATCACGGAGAGCAAGGGTTGCCCCCACATCAATATTGATTTGGGACAGTTTCAAACAATTCGCAACATCAATATTGATCAGCTTATAGGCTGTTTTCGCTTTGTTTAGGACATCTGACTTCACAAACAACCCGTACACCTCTCGGAGAAGATCCTCCATGTCAAAAAGGAAGAAATGGGAAGACTGGTTTCAGCGTCTGATATGCTTTAAGAAATGGCCTAAAAGATGACACTATTGTTGCAAAGAAATGAAGTTTCGCCAGCAGAAGATTTCACTTTTCGCCAGCAGCAAACCACTCTTTCACCTGCCTAATTGACCATGTGTCAGGCAAATCCTTCATAGTGGAAAGATTAGATAAGATTAAAGATTTTGGAGGAGTTCCTCCTTTATGGAATCCCTGAGGCACTCAGACCTATTGGTCCATTGTACCGACCACCTTACGTGCGGTACCCCTAAAGCCTAATAGTTCTACTGAAGGCTAGTAGTTCTCCAATTGGGATACCCCTAATTTAGTTGGGTTTCATAGTGGAAAAGTAGGCTTTCAAATTCTTGAGTATTTTAATGGCTCTTGCACACACGGGACCATTCTCAAGCCATCGGCTATGGCAAAATTTGAGAGGAAATTCATCACTTTCAGTAAGACGTGTAAAGTCTGCATGTCACGCGGGAGAATCCTTGAAGACATTATGGATTGACTTAAAAAATATTGCGATCTACCAACCAGACTTAACGAAACTGTAATGAAAGGCACCATGGACGACGTGGAAACCACAGGATCCCACATCTATGATTTCGGGGTCCTCATCGCACTGCTTCATATCAGCTTTTAACTTTCCTATGAAAGCCTAATTAACAGCAAGGCCGTCCATAGAGACTTGCTCAAGCTTTCTGGCTTCAATCTCCCCCAGGCTATCTTTAAACCCCTTGACAAGATCGGAAGAGAAGAAGGAAGAGGGGTGTCCCAGAAATGACGAATTCCAATACCTAGTTAAGACTTCATTCTTGCTGGTGTCCCACAACTTAACTGCAACGTCCACCTGAAGCTGTTTTGCTACTCTATTGAAGGATTCATCGAAGCAACTATGTACAAGCATTTGTGCAAAACGCATGTCATCAGACAGTTTCTGGTGAAAGAAAGGAGCAAGCCCCTAGATTACAAGGTATGTAGTTTTAGTCCGACTGAGCTCCACGCCCTAGGCAATACTGCTGTCAGGGAACATTTTTGTAAACAGCTGATACACCCCCTCCTGACTTCTGAATCTTTCCTTCCTGCTCATTAGGTGAAGAGAGACCACAATACCTCAGCCTTCTTGACGTCGCTATCCGGCAAAAACCCAATGCAAGGTATTGCTTGTGATGTACTGCTGGAGGTACTAGAGGCCACATTCACCGTTGGCAATGTAGGAGACAAAGTAACTTGGTCTTCAGCTGTCACGAAAGGGGTTGCCTAATACATAGTTGAAAGAACACCTAAACAAATTTCCCAGCTGGTCATGGAACACGCCACAAACCCAAAGAATAAATAAATCTCCAGCACAGAACAACATGATACTTGAATTAACTTTCAAGATGACGGATATTCTGTTTTCAAACATTTTACAACTTACCACTTGACATATTCCCCCTTTACCCATTTCTAAACCTTGTGTCCATCGAAGGGTGTGCTGGTGCTACATACACTCGTACGCCGCAACCAACTAAAAAACTTATCTACCTAAACATACAGCATAGATAATAAATGCAAAAGTTTAAATGCTGAGAACGGCACAAAACTATCCCATTGAATAACGAAAACCATACTGGTACTGTTCATCAAACAAAAAGTCTGGGTAGTAATACTGCATATGCAGTATGTACTGTAGTGGTAGTAGTGTTCGGACGACAAAATTAGTCAAGTTGTCCTGACGTTGACGACTTTGGATAGCATTGAGATGCCACTTCCCTGCAGCATGGCTTGTCACAGCCTACTTGCCCTTTGAACTCAGCGGAAAATTTTTCTTGCAAACATTGCACTTAGCAGAGTTCTCATCCCATTCGTCTGCCCACAACCAGCTTTGCCACACAGGGTGAAGGATAGCATCAAGCCATGCAGGGTTGAATTTGGAAGTCATTATTATTTTGAAAAGGTTTACTCCTACGGCACAATATTCCCTGTTGAGTTGTTGTACTTCTCACAACACTCTCCTTCCATGCAGCCGAGTCCAGCCAAGCTGACGCTAGCCGAGCAGAGAGGGCGAAGGGAGAGGAAAGGGAGGGGGCTACTTCGGCAGCCGGCCCGATGTGAGCCCATGCACGCGCAAGTGCACCAGCTGAATGGAGCGAGAGTGTAGAACAAGGACACACTGTGCTGCGCGGTATATGGGGCTAACTAATTATTAATTCCCACATTTCGAAAAAGATTCCGAGATCCCAGGCGTTTTCCTGACTTTTCCCTGTCCAATTCTACTGCATTACATTTCCCTGTTTTCCCGGTTTGCAGGCCCCTTGCAAGTGAAGTATGTATTGGAGATTGTGAGAGAGAAAAGGAAGGTGAAAGGAGAAATTAGGAGACAAAAAAAGTGGCTGTAAGACATACTGAGGAGTAAAGATATATTGAAACTGGTTATTGAGGGGAGAATGTAGGGTAATATGTAGTGGAAAAGGGAGAACAGTAAGAATTTTGGATCTCATGGAGGGAGGCAAAAGATACAAAGAGATTAAAAGGTATTTAATACTCAATGATAGAGTTTTATGATGAAACATGAGAGAAAACTCTCCACAGTCAGGACAATGTTTAGCTCTGGCCACATAACTAGGGTTATAATGGTAGCAAACCCATGAAACTACATAGCTGTTGTGCATATAGGGAAGCATTGTTATGAAAAACTCTGAGAAGTAATTTTATTCAAAAAGCTTAAATCCTTCAATGAAAGGAAAATTTAAAACAACTTAAATAAGGGCATAAAGTGAAATTAGTAGGTTCAAAGCACAAGTCATCACATGTAGGCCAGAGAAGCCATTTCACACTGCAGAGAATCAGTATGATTCTCTAAAAAAAATCATAGAAGACTAGATTAATGATATCACAACATTACCTCAGCAATGGCTACTGTGCCACAAGAAAACCCAGAAAAATGAAGGAGAAATTACAAATTTATGTAGACAAAATCAAGGAGAAATTCTCGAACTATTTCAAAATTCAGGAGAACTCCAGGATTTTACAAGGAGGTAGCATATTCTTAAGTTTTCCTGGTCAGCTAGGATTAAAAGGAGGGGGGCTAAACAGCAAAATTCATTACATTAACGCTTTTGGACATTTCAGATGTTGATTGTTGATTTTTAGGGCGGGCAAGGGCCTTCTAAAGCCACTTAAGACCTCTGGGTCCATTGTACCATCCCACATTCAACCTGCCTGCCACTTGCAGACAGGAGACAAGAGCACCACGGTAGGGGTATGAAGGAAGGGCCACCCCCAACCTTTCCAGTACTGGTATGGTGTCCTCCCTCCAACCTTGCCGGTCTGGGTATATCTCCCTCCGGCCTCCCGGTATAGGTTTGGAGGGAGTATCATCTCTTCATCCGCGCCCAGTAGAGGCATGGAGGAAGGTCACCCATCCAACCTACGTCTGGGCCCAATGTTGTTTAAATTCGGTCATCTGATGGGAAAAGGTGTTTCAACATGGCTAGGCCCTTGCCTGAACATTTCAGAACTATTAATATGGCCTGATGTATTACTGTTTTGGCTGTAAGACATAGTTAATATATTGGGATGAGCAAAACATAGGCAGAAACAGTCATTCAAAACAATTGTATCCTTTCCCCGAAACATTTTCTCATGTGGACTGCTATTTTACATCAAATCAGAGATAATTTTGTTCACCATAACTTTTCCTATTCACATGAAATGGACAAATGAAAATATTTCAGAGAATTCATTAAAATAATAATAATGATAGCCAAATATGAAAGAAAATAATGATGTCAATGCACATTAGATATCAAGAATTAACATTTAAAAAACAGCCAAGGGAAAAGGCCTCACCTCACTTTCTTTAATGCATCAAGCCGCTTCCGACCACGCTCAAGGTCTTGTCGTTTTCTTTCAACTTTTACCTCCAGCGATGAAGCTGTAACTAATGCCTCTTTTGTTAAGTCCTGTACCCGTGTTATTTCAGCCCTCATAGATTTCAAAGCTTCTCGCAGAGCATTTTCAGCATCAGTTGTATCGGGTGATCTGGTAGCTCCAGGTATACGGAGTTCCTGGATAAATGAAAAAAAAACTGAAATGTAATGTAAATAAACCCAGGCTGTAGTGATGCTGATTGACAACAGTATGTCAAGCAATGCTACAAAGAAAATACAAATTTACAACTGATTAGAGAAAGTCAAGGACAAATTCCATTATATGTCAATTCTGCCAATAATGTAGCAATTCTGACAATGAAAAAAGACCTGATGAGAATGCTGCACAGTCTGGAAAGAACTACGAAGAAACACAACCTTAAGATTTTCCAAAATCATGGTTTGTGGAGGAAACAGAATGCAAAGTCACCATTAGATTTTGACAACAAATCTGCAGCAAGTAGAAGAATTAAAATTGCTATCTGGGAAGTAAGATCACTACTGATGAAAGAGGAAAGAGAGAGATTGTGAACAGAGTAGCACAATCCAAGAAGACATCCTCTCCCAAGTAAAACTATTTGGGCTGTAAATACTCGGGAACTGCTTTGGAAGACCAGTTTTTGTTCCGTAAGTGGTCTGTAACAGAACTGGACTGGTCTGGATTTCGAAGAGGATGAAGTAAAATGGTCTGCAAACTTGTCTGTAATCTGTTCTGTAACTTTTCTGCAGCATTGAAGGTTTGTAACTGGTCTGGATTCTGCTCTGCAGTATTGATCGTCAGTAACTTTCCTGGATTCTTTCTGTAACTACACTGTAACACTGAATGGACTAAAACTGGTTTGGATTCCGGTCTTTGTATAACTGCTCTCCATTTAAGAATTTAAAAATGTATTTGATAGAGTTAATCAGGAAAATAATGAAGGTACTCATGAAAATAGGCACATATTGGAGGCAAAGAGATATATATATATATATATTCAAACATTCATAGGAAAATGGAAATGAATAGGTACACATAAAAGGACGAACACAGGGTTTGGTGGGGAAGATGAAAATGAGTCAAATCCAGACAGAAAAAATTTCACCTTATATATATATATATATATATATATATATATATATATATATATATTCCGGCATTTCTCGGTACTATTTTCAACTTTCAAAATTTGTCAAAAAAAATATCTGTAGGAGAAACAGCTCGTATAAGAAGCTACATACTCAGACAGCCACATTTAATTTAACTCCTACTTTGAATGGATAGGGTTGGAAAGCCGCCTAAGAGATGGCGCTGACCACCGTTGATGTCTCAGATGAATTACGGATTGTGGCTGAGCCAACTTCAGGCTCTGGTGGATAGTTTAACATCACTCAATTATTTGGGAAACTATATTGTTACTAGAAGGTACAATTTATGTCATCATAACATTTATAATAGGCAATTGACAAGTCTTTGGCTCTTGAAATACGCAGCCGAGTAGAACATAAGAAAACCCTTGAAATACCCAGTGGGTTCAGATCAGAGCAGGTGCCGGCAATAGCGGTAATACTGCACAGTAGTTCTCTAATAAAACTCTTCTGGTGACAACCGTGAATTATCTGGCAGGTGGAAATATGAGCGGAATCATATCCATCATCATAGGTGATGGCCTTTTTCCGTCACTAGGTTATACATATGAATGCAGGTTCTTAATGTGTACACTGTCTGTGGTCATCTGTGAGTGTATCTATGGTTAAATAAATTCAAATTAGTCTCAAAACTACGGAAAAGAATTTAGGTGTCTCCATGGATAAATTATATGAGGTTGGATGACTCCATAAAGACAATTGAGAACCAGGGAAAACGGCTGGAGGAGTGTATGGAATAAATAACTATGTTAAAGTTTGAAAATGTTACTTTAAAAAAAAAGCTTTCTGAGTTCAGTGATCATTGTGATAATTTAGAGCAAAAGTTATTGTCAAATGATGTGAAAATCCATGGCATTCCATCCAGTGTTAATGAGAATTTGCCTCTGATAGCAAAAAAGGCAGTGAACTTGGAGTGAATATTACCGAGGAATGCAATGGTCACGTTCATCGATCAAAGGCCAAGTTAAATGGATCTCCAAGGTGAATACAGGTGAGATTCCTCAGGCAGTGCACGTAGGAGGAATTTTTGAGAAAGAGGAGAGTCAGGAGGAACCTTTCGACACGTCATCTGACCCTGGACTCTGTTCCGCCTTCAGACGAACCAGTCTACATAAACGAGGCACTCTGTCCTGGCAGGAGGAAGTTGTTCAATGCAGCAAGGGAGGCGAAGAAGAGTAAGAAATACAAATTTTTGAGGGTGCGTGATGGAAAAATACTCATGAGAAAGGAAGAGAAAGAGAAGGTTATTGTCCTAAATTCTTTGGAACAACTAACTGAGCTTTAAATCCTAAATAGTGATGCAAAGTCAATCTAATAATACGTTCAATCAAAATGAGAATATTATTATCCTTCACCAAAACATTCGTAGCTTACGTTCTAATTTTTCATTCTTTCTGCTCCATTTGATTGATTCAAAACCCACAATTATAACATTGTCTGAAATTTGGATAAATGAAAATTAAATACAGTTCTATAGTATTCCTGGGAATTAATGCTTAGCTAAATGTAATGACTCTCAATGCAGTTGACTTCACGATTATGTGTGTTAATAGGTACCAAAATATTCTTGTGGATAAATTTCTTAATGAAATTGAGCCTATAATTCGAAATGTAACTGGTAACCTTGTCGTTGTTGGTGACATGAATATCAATATCTTGACTACTATGTAGCAACGACTCGGATCATTATCTAAATACATTTTCATCTCATGGTTTACATAATTTACTAAATCAACCTATCAGAGTGACTGAAAACTCATCATCATTTTTGGATCATATTTTTGTTCTGTATTGCGTTTATTCTGTAATTCATATAAGTTAGTATTTAATGTTGATGTCTTACACTTAGTTGTAACTGATCATTCACTGACTCTATTAGTAATAACGGACAGTGAATCTACCCTTTGTAAGCCGAAGGAAGAACATTGCTTAGCTACTTTAAATATTAATTACGATTGTTTTAAGGATTTGGTAGAAAAAATTGATTGGACTCCTGTCTAAAATGAAGAAGTGTCAAAGGCCACAAGTTTAATGGCTGACACATTGAGAATTTGTGTTGAGAATTCTAAGTACTGCAACATAAGTAATATTAAGAGAGCCAAGTTGAAGCCATGGTTAACTAACGCATTAATACCTAAAATTGATAGAAAAAATAAATTGTTGAAGAAGATTCGTCGGCACCCAAATAATGACAAGACTGAAAACTGCACATGTAAAATGTAGAAATAGCCTGAAATCTCAATTGAAACACAAAAGTGCAATGGGCTATATTTGCATAACTTAATGGGGAAAGAAACATAGGCAAGGGCAGGCATGTCACTGAGTTAAATATTGAAGGACAGGTAATTAAAGACCCTAATTCCCTAGCTAATAACTTCAACAGGTACTTCATTAGCGTCTTCGAAGAGGCTAAAAGAAATCATTTTCAACGTAATAAAACATTAGGTAATCCCTGCGTTGAAAAATCTGTTCGAATCTATGTACTTAGAACCAGTTGTGCCAAAAGAAATTTTTATTTAGTTAATTCACTACCTAATGGTAAAGCACCTGGAATTGATGTGATCAATAGTACCATGCTAAAAAAAATTATAGAAAGTATAGCACCCATGCTCACTCACGTATATAATTTAAGCTTCTCTAGAGGCGAATTTCCAAATTGTCTTTAAAAAAACTGTGGTAGTACCTTTATTTAAAGATAAATAAAGCTGTCAATTCAAGTGCCCGCAATGTAGGCTTATATGTCGATATAAAAAAAGCATTTGACACTCTCGATCACAGTATACTTCTGGAAAAAATTCAACGGATAAGGATTCACAGAATTTCATTAAGATGGCTTAAGAGCTACTTATTAAGGATGAGTCGATTCCAAATGCCGATTCTCGATTCCACTGAGTCTCAAGCTTAGAATCAGCACCAAGAATCGATCTCCTAAAGTCGATTCCGATCCCATCGATTCCTGATAGATAAATACTGTTAAACTTCGATTTTGCTCACTTTGATTTTACGTAGTTCTTATTATTACGTAGCGATATGCAAGTCCAGCTGGGAACATAGGGTATTTCAATGGTAAAAACTTGATTTTACGTAGTTTCTTGGTTTCATGCAGTTTTTTAAATTTACGCAGTATAACTTCAGTCCCTGAGAGCAAAATAATCTTGATTTTACGTAGCATTTTCGGCATTTCAACTAGGAATGGTCGGATTGGATATGTCGGATCCAGAGATCTGCGGATATTACGTTTTACCGGATACTGAAATCGGATCCTAATTCATTCAAAAAATTGGATCTAGATCAGAGGTATTAAAATTCACGCTTTAGTGAATGTGTCCTAAAGAAGGAAGTAAAAAGAGGTCAGAGTTCCGATTCTCTCTTCACATGCACCAATGCACTACGTTGCTAGTTCTATTGATGCAACGATGCATTTCAAAGCTCTCTCGAGCGCTATGCAACATAATTTCAGGTTGTGGAAAAATCACGAGGAAGTTAGAAATCTACCTCACCCCTACCACAAGGGTAAGATTACGATTAAAATCGACCAATTTTCGTTTCGTTCGAGCATCAGCCGCATCAACCAAGAGTTGCCTATGGAGTCACCCTAAAAGGAGACCCACACCCTCCCCCTAAGAGTGGAAGCTACCTGGGTCGAAGAGAAAATGGGCGAGGATAGATAAATACAGATAAGGCGAAGGAGAGATCTTCTTGGGTTACTCCATTCTCTTTCTCGCTGATTGAGTCTCAGCCGTAATACGAGCCGAGAGAGGAGGAAGAAACTGTCAGCTTCTCCTCATCATGGAATGATTTACCACCGTCCTCATGAAGCGAACCTGAAAAAGTATCTGGTGCGTCTATTTCGCCATCCATAGCATAATTCGCAGTCACATTTCACCGAGCTCTCACAACAAACTACAACCTGCTTCATCCGCACAAGCCGTCCAAGTTCATGTGTATGCACCAACCTGTCTCTGTAGCCTGTAAGCGTGCGGATGGACCATCGCATGGAGGGGCCACGAGGATGACTCCACCACGTGCCGACGGTCCGCGTTCATGAGAAAGCTTCCATTAATTCCGATGGATTTTACTATCGGCGCAAAAAAGGTAGAACGCTGAACTTCAAGCATTTGCATGAAATTCTGCCTGAGTTCCATAGAGTCGTGTAGTATATTGTTTTACTCCTTGTTTATTTAACTACAATATGCATTCAATGAAAAGTGTTTAAATGTAATTGTTTAGCTTCCACGGTCAAAAGAATGAAGAAAAACATGCGAAAAACTAGGAGAAAAGCCAAACGGTCACCTTCTTTATCCCGTAACGGCCAAAATATTTTATTTGTGCACTTTATTGTTTTATATGAAGAGAACTACACCTCTGCATTACAAATATTCTTTTAAAGTTAAACCGCTTTATCCAAGTAACTAAATTTTTAGTAGTACGCACACGTAGTGCGGAGCGTGGATCGTCCGGGTCCATGTGAAACGCGTCCAATGTGGTTTTCCTGCAACAAGTTATTCAATGAAGCTGGCTACTGCATTACGGTGAATTACTGCTCCGCATTGACGCGTTCTGGGCGCGTGAACTTATATTTCCTCTGTTCCGTGGCTGTGTTATTTTTGTTAAATTTCTTTCAGCGCATCATGGATTCAAATATACATTTCTTCAGGAGAGAAAGCGCGTCGTTTTAGATATTTACGAGAATATGAGGATTGATAAAAGGAAATCTAAGAGAGAGTCCGTGGCTAATTTAACGGCGAATTCTGGCGGATATATCATGTTGAGCGGGGAATGGCAGCGCCGAAGGCGCAAAGATATGGCACCGTTCCGGTGAGCACAGCTCAGCACAACCGGTCTTTAAACATATCCAAAAAGTAGTGCACCGCGGTAGATTATAAAAAATGTGAGGTGTTATTTGTGTGGAACTTGAATTATTAAAATTTTAGTACATTTTTCTTTTGCTAAACCTAAGGAAGGAGTGGGGATTCAAATATAGTTCAGTGCGCGAAATAAATTACGCGAATGCGATATGCACGCAAAAAAGCAAGTTATTGGCCTTTGGATCATAATGAGATAGCGCGAATGAACTTCAGCAGCGTTAAACAATTAAGTCCTAGGCTTTAATCAATTTTGACTCATTACATTTGCAATTTTTTCGCTAATTCACGTAAAATTCGCGATAAAAGTGCAATTTTGTTTTATTTACTGATTTTACAGTATTTTACATTATTTTGCATTATTTCGCGATGTCACGTCTCGCGAATTTCATGGATCTATACTCATTGGTCACATTCTGATACATGACAGCCTCTTGAACACATTAAAGGAGAAATCAAAGAGAAGAATTACTGAGGAAAACCAAGGATGCAAATGAGGGATGTTAAAATGAAGACCTAGGAAGGAATACAGCAGTTATATGAAAGTAATATCTTCATTTACCACAGATACTGCCATTATGGTCAGTCACTGTATAAGTATATACAAACAGACAGTAATTGGACGAGTTGAGTCTTCCGGATTTTCTTCCCCATTTGTTCGTCTTTGATGATCACATGTTTCGCAGGGGTTACATTCTGCTTCTTCAGGTCAGAAGTGAACCTTCTGACCTGATGAAGCAGACTGTAATGCCTGCAAAACATGTCATCATCACAGACAAGAACCTGGAGGACTCAACTCATCCATGCCACTCCGCAGAAGCCTTCTATTCAACACACAATAATTCCCAGGATGAAGAAAAATAATAATAATAATATCATCCACCTGGCAAGTGGAAGATTTTCTGAGATCAAGGAACACGTGCAACTTGTTGACGGGAGCGTCATTCGTCACCTCGATAACGATGACAGCTATGGATACCTCGGCGTCCCCCAACGACGAATGCAGGAGGTTGCAGCAGTGAAGGAAAGGCTCACCACAAAATAAAGGCAGACTCTCAAGAACATCTGGAGGTCTGAGCTGTCTGGCAAGAACAAGGTTCTTGCCACGAACATGTTCGCGGTTCCTACATCTACATCTACGATGTACCGTGCAAGCCACCACATGGGTGTGTGGCACGGGGTGATCCACACCAGGCATGCAGCACTCGCCCCAGAACAAATCAGAACCTCGCACGCTCCCCCTGGTGCTAGGCGCAGGCCAAAAGCAGTCAGGAGAACAGTGCACAGTCCAACCGGAAACTGGGAGAGTGATACGTAAAATAACATATGTACAAACATGCAGAGCAATGCTATAGACACATCTAGAGGTTAATATTACTGATACTGTTAATTTATGAATGCTACGATATGCTACTTCATGCAAAGAACAAAATAAAATAATGCCGGACAAATCGACCGGTGTGAAGAGTTAGTAATGATGTGGTGTTATTAAGCACAATTGAAAATTCTACTCTACCTATTGAGGGTGGGGGTTTCATATGATTGATCTGTCGCAACTATTATGATCCCTTATTGTTCGTGGGAAAAATGACATTTTGAATCTATCGGTTCGGCAGTCAATTTCCTTTATTTTATTCGTGTGATCACTTCTACCGTAGTACGTTGGCTCCAGCAGTATATGTTGATCGTCTGGCAAAAAACTGTCTGCTCCGAGTTTGCGCAAATTTTTAACCTGTATTTCTCCCTTCAATCATTTCTCCCTACACTGCTGCATGCCTCTGGATGCATGAAGTGGAACGTCAACGAGTTGCAGAACCTCAAGAGGGGAACGAGAAAGATGATGACCATCTATAGAAGTCTTCATCCGAAATCTTCCGTCGCCAGATTGTATCTCCCTCGTAATGTAGGTGGTAGAGGACTATTGAGTCTGGAGTGACTCCACAACAGAGTTGTCCTGAGTACAGCATGCCGAGTGTTGAAAGGCAGGGACCCCCTGCTCAATCTCGTGAGAGAGCACGAGAGTGCAGGAGCAGGGGCGTTTCTCTTCCAGGCAGCAAAGAGGGCAGCGGAAGAAACTGGTCTCAACTTCGACCCGTCATCAGACAGAAGCGACAATGACACGACCATCTCGTCATTGAAGGCAGACGTCCTCAAGCTCGAAATAAAAAATGCCGAGCAGAAGGCCTTGCTCAAGGCGCATACCGATAAGCCCATGCATGGATGTTTCTACCGAAACATCGAAAAGCATGGGTGGAGCAAAGCAAAATGAAGGAGCTGACGTTTGCCCTTCTATGCTTCGCCGGTCTGAAGTCAGAGACTGATGGTTTTGTTCTCGCGTGCCAGGATGGTGTCATAAACACACTCGTGTACCGCCGCATTATATTCAAGGCGGAGGTCGTGGACACGAGATGCAGGGCATTTCGAGTCCAGCCGGAGACTTTGGGTCACCTCCTCTCCGGCTGTAGTTATTATGCCAGGTCAGCGTATTTAGCTCGGCCCTGCGGGTGTTATACTTTCACCTTCGATACCATTATGGCATCGACAAAACACCTGTGCTCCCCTATGCCCCTGGAGGTATTGAGTCCGTTGTGAAGAATGATAAATGCACGATCTGGTGGAATTACTCCTTCTACACCACCAAGGTGGTGGCGACCAAGCCTGATGATTCTCCTCCTTTGCTACGAGACATGCTTTGTACCTGCTGATGGTTCCTTAAGTATTCCTTTTAATCTTGAATACCCATTTGCTTGGTATCACCTTCTGATTTGGACGGTCAACTAAACTTCATACTCGGTGGGTCAATAATGAGTTGTACTCTTCCTCCATTGCAGCAATCAATTTGGCCTTATCATTACCTGCCATTGCTTCACTCACCACAAGAGGTTCATGGCTGAAATTAAGAGTTGCTTTGTATGATATAAAGTCTGGATATTCCCTTTTCTTACGAAACCTTTCAGGATATCTTCGCTATTGCCATTCTGGATTGTTGCTGTTCTCACCCGATTCATCATCATCACTGGAACCATAAGAATCCGAATCTGTTTTAGGTAGATTTTGTGTTTCATTTCCATGCTCGGATGCATCAGGAGATTGAATGTTGCTGGCCTGATGTGGTGACAACCTTAACTGAGTCACAGAAGATTCAACATGCTTATTTCTACTGTTACCACTGCAAAAACTATTTTCAAGAAAAATAAATTCTCTTGATTCAATAATCCTTCTTGGATACAAAAGAACCCTGAATATACACCCCTTAGAATTGTCAAAATAACCAACAAATATGTGCTGTTTACCCTTTGAATCCCACTTTTGTCTCTCATGTTTAGGGACATGAACATATGCAAGACATCCAAAAACTGTAAGGTGACTAAAACTCCGTCGCTCACCAGACCACCTCTCTTCTGGTGTCTTACCTTGCACTGATCTATGAGGAGACCTATTCTTGAGGTACACTGCTATCCTTGTTGCATCTTCCCAATAACCCTTAGGCAAACCTGCCCCAAGCAGCATGCTTCTAGCCTTCTCTACTACTGACCGATCTGTCCGCTCAGCAACACAATTTTGCTGAGGAGTATGAGGAATTGTTGTCCGATGCATGATTCCACGGGAAGTAAGATGATCCTGGAACTCCTTATTAACATACTCGGTTCCATTGTTGGTTCTGACAATCTTCAATTTCAGCCCTGTTTCCTACTCAACAACTGCCTGTAACTCAATAAACTTTGTTTTTACCTCTATTATTGAATTTAACCCTTTCGCGCCGAAGCCTCGTGGAGGGAAATTCTTCCACGTTACGAGTCTCTTGAAAAATTTTTGCACTCCCCTGTACGAAGCTCTCTCGCGTCGACGGAAGGCAGAGGTCCGATCCCTTACCGTTTTGTGACCCAACTCAGCGGGACGCCCAACCCTTTCCTTGGCCGCTGTCCCAGACCCTAGAAGGATTAAAGACACCTTCACAGCGCAATTCCACGGTCATCTGACTGAAATTGCAGTGTTTTATATATACAATTATTTGTTGCTTGCATCGATTTCTTTATATAAAAAATAAATTCCTTGTGTTTTTCTGAGCGTGCAGAAATTTTAAATGGAGTTCTAATGTTCATATTGACGGATTTAGTATATTTTTAATCCCTATCGACTGATTTGGAGATAATATATTTCGCATTCTTCTTTTTCACCTGGGCTTTGGACCGGAATTGGCAAAGTTAAAAATATGTTTTTTGCTTTTTGTATTTTATGATTTTTTTTTATATTTTCAGTATTTTTTTACCTCAAAAGTGTTCTGAAATTAAAAATTTTTCCTTGTGTGATAAATTTTAAAACATGGAGCCACGCACAGTCCCACATCGCACTCCAAGCTCATGTAACGAGAGTCGCATCTTTTACCATGTACAAGTATGCTACAGACAACACATTGGGTGCCTTGGGAGGGGTGTAAAGGTTATGCGAAGCCTCTTATAAATTATAAATAAAATATAAAATAAATTGTTCTTATAAATGTTCTAAAAAAATATTATGAATTGTTTATATATGTTATGACTTATAACAAACTTTGAATTGAACCACAAGTTTTTCCAAATGCGTACGTTAATGCCTTTGTCGATTGCCGTTCTGTAACTCCGTTGATATTAACGCTAGAATTTCGTTTAAAATTTCCATGTGGTAAGCAAAAAAAAAAGAATTCATTTCTAACTTTAGATTTCTAAAGTAAGCAACAAATAAATTTGTAGAAAAAACACTGCAAAAAGGTGTAGTTGACCGCGTGGAGAGGATAGGAAAGAGTCGATCCGAGCGGCCAAGGAAGGGCCAGGGCTCGAGCTAAGTTGGGACCCGAGGGGCGACCACGTACCTGGGTCTATTGTTTCCGCGGCGGTCACTTTCCTCCACCCCGCGCCGCATACACGCGGCATTCATTCGTTTGCGTCGGAAAATTGACGCCGCATATATGAGGCTTTCGTTCGTATGCGAAGAAAATCCTCGCCGCATATGTGCGGCATTCGGCGCGAAAGGGTTAAGAAGTACGCAAACGTTTTTCTGGAGAAATCGTTGACAAAAATGAGCATATACTTTTTATCATTGAAAGAGTTAACACTGAATGAACCTCAAAGATCAGAATGAACCAACTGCAATCTTTCAGTCACTCTTTTTGTCTTAATTCTTTGGAAAGATTTTCTGCATTGCCCCCTTGTATACATGCAACACATATCTCATAACTGTTATCTGAATAGTCCACACCATTAACCATACCCTTCCTTAAAAGATTCATACCAAAACGACATAAATGACCTAGTCTCGATACCGATACCACAAATCTGCTAAGTTCGTTGCTGAGTCAGTTGCAGCTACATTCACTTGCTCCAAACTGCCAACATTTAGGGCATACACACCACCATGGTTGGATGCCGTCAATATAACTTCACCATCAACAACATTAAAAACCCTTCTCCACAGCCTTATTAAATGATATGAGGTTGGGATTAAGATTAGGAACATAAACAACATTCTTAATTCTCCAAAGACCAACATTATACGTTAAATGTGGTATAGGATATGTCAATACAAATATATGATGTACAGTTTACAAAGATACAAAAGATTTCAATAATCTTTGTGAAGACATAAATAACATTTATTTGTTACCAGAAAGGAACACACATAGTAGAAATAATCCATTGTAAGAAATTCCTTCAATGTATTCTTAAAAACGGGTATTGAATTTATGGAAGTAATGTTTTTGGGTAGTGATTTATATATTTTTGAGCCCATGGCTACTGGTCCTTTGGATGATAGTTATGATTTGTGGTGACGGCTGTGAATATGACTATTGTTTCTGGTGTTGTAAGAATGGTATTGGTTTGGAAAAGATGAAAATTAGTTTTTGTAAACACTGAGATGCGATATATACATGGTACGGATAATAACTGGGAGCATGGTAGCCTAGTGGGTAGAGCGCTTGGCTGGCCGGATGCCAGCCTTTGGACGCCCTCAAACAAAGAAATCCTCTGAGTGTGAGGTGGCCCAGGGAAAGGAACTGGCCCCCCTACCCTGAATGTGTGAAATTCACATGCCTGTGGCTTATTTCGGGGTGAGCTCTACCCTCAACTATTCAAACCAACCTTCGGGTTGAATCACTCAGTGAGTGAGTGGATAATAACTTCAAAGATTTAAATAATACTAGATACATATTGATTACCATGAATAGTAACTTCACCTGAGTTTTCACTATACAACTATTCATTGTTGGCTACAGTTACTTTCATAATAATAATAATAATAATAATAATGTTTTATTTGTCCAGAGATCAGTCGTTACAAAGGTTACACTGATATAGGACACGTCAGGTTAAAGAAATTAAATACACACAGTGGATACAGGACACATGTCAAACGTTGTTATAAAATTCATCAATGGAATAAAACATTTTTGATTTCAGATACCTTAGTAGATTAGTCTTAAATGCAGCTACACTTTTTTGAGCCTTAAGCTCAGCTGGCAGTTTATTGTAGAGTTGAAGGCCCATACAATTTGGACCAGCACCTGCATTCCGAGTTCGTACATATAAGACGTGCAGCTGATCAATCTGTCTCGTAGAATAATGGTGAATATCACAGTTCTTAACATACTGAGAAAGATTTCGTTTTGTATTTATAAGCACATGAAAAATATATACACATGGCACTGGTAATATATCCAATTTTTTGAACAGGGGACGGCATGGGGCATTGTGTTTAGAAAAAGTCATTAGCCGAATGGCTCTTTTCTGAATCCTGAAAATGACCAAGGCCTTAGAGGATGAACCCCAGAAAATGATGCTATAGGCTATATGAGAATAAAATTCTCCATAGTATAGTCCTCGAAGAACATCGACAGAAACAGTGGGTCTAATGGATCTAATTAAATAGCAGGCTGAGCTTAACTTACAAGCTAAAGTATTTATGTGTTCATCCCAACAGATTTGAAAATTGATATTGAAGCCCAGAAATTTGGTATTTTGTACCTGTGGGATCACCTTCCCATCAGCTTCAATTGAAAGTACTTTGCTTGCTTTATTTTTATTTACAAAGTAAATTAGGTGAGACTTTCCTATATTTAAATCTAGAGAATTATGATGACACCAGGTAAGTAAAGCATGACTCACCTGTTTACATTTTTCTGTCAATCCTCCAAAAGTAGGTGCTGTGAGAACAATGTTGGTGTCATCAGCATATAACACAGGGGTAGCACCATTTATGTGTAGAAAACTATTTACAAGATCATTAATGTATGAAAGAAACAAGACAGGCCCAAGGACAGAGCCTTGAGGAACACCTCGAATTGGGATCTTACCCGGGGAAACAAAAGTTGCACCATTTACTGAGATAACAACGTGTTGAATTCTGTCTGACAGGTAGGACTCAATCCAAGCATTAGGTATGCCACGAACACCCATCCTGTTAAGTTTCTTGAGAAGCAATTGATGGTCCACACTGTCAAAAGCTTTTGAGAAATCAAAAAACATTGCAGCAACTTCCATTTTGTTATCTAGTGCATTCAAAGTCTGGTTTATTAATTGATAGGCTGCAGAAGATGTAGATTTCTGTTTCCTAAAGCCATGCTGAGATAGTGAAAGGACATTGGTAGCCTCCAGGTAAGAAATTAGCCTAACATAGAATGCCTTCTCAAATATTTTGCTGAATTGGTTCAGCAGAGAAATTGGGCGGTAGGAGTTAATGTCATGTCTATCACCCTTGTTTTTATAGAGTGGGATGACTTTGGAAACCTTTAGAGGGGATGGAAACACTCCTAATCTGAAAGATTCATTTATGAGAAAATGAAGAGGCTGTATAATGAAGTCAATAGATTGCTTAATAATGTGACTGGGAATTCCATCAAAACCAGAGCTTTGTTTTGTACCTAGATTCTGCACAATATTTTTCAGTTCAGATTTTGTGAGAGGGTAGAGAAAGAAGGATTTAGAGTGGGTAACAGTGATGGCTTCTAAATTAGAAGAGCTATCAGGCTTAGCAATAGACAGAGGTTGAAAGTGATCTGCAAAGTTACAGGCAAGTTGGGAATAGTCTGATATGATAATTCCTTGTGAGTCATTTATCTGGACTTGCGACTGCTTCCTGGGTTTGTTTCTAGAGAAATTTATAATTTTCCAGATTTCTCTAGATTTATTGTCAGCATTAGTGATCCTATGATCATTGTAACAACGTTTAGCTGACTGCAACATTTTACGATAATACCTTTTACTTTCTAAATATTCAGTCTTAGCTTTGCTATTAGTTTTACTAGAGATGGCCAACTCTTTAACATACTGAGACATGAAACGTATTTCGTTAGTTATCCAAGGTTTACACTTAGGAAACTTGGTCCTTTTCTTATACTGAACAGGAAATGACATGTTAAAGTAGTGCAGAAATTTAGAATAAAAATTATCGAAGCTTGCATCAAAAGAGCCAGTGTTATACACATTGTGCCAATCCTCCAGCCACAAGAGATTCATAAAATCATGAATATTGGAACTCTTGAAAGGTCGAGTGACATATACCTCCAAAGGAATTTTGGGAATAGTAGGTGTGATAGTTGAAAAAGTAGATAAAACAGGATAATGATCCGATAGATCAGAGATAATAACTTTTGTATGAACTGAACTAGGTTCAAGATTCGTTACCACATAGTCAAGTAGAGTTTGTGAGTGGTTTGTGCAGCGTGTGGGTTCAGTGACACTATTAAAAAGAAGGTAAGATTTAAAAATATGAGATAGGTTAGTATTCCTTATGCTCTTCGAGAGCCAATCACAGTTAAAGTCACCAGTAAGTATGATGTTGGGGTTGTCAGTGTATTTAAATATTATATCAAGAGCACGATCTAGCTTATCTAAAAAGTTCTGGAAATCACCCAGAGGAGATCGGTATAAAGTAACAATGAAAATAAGAACACCACCAGATATAACATTAGTGATTGCAGATTCAAAATCCATTTCAGAATTCAGGTGGCTTAGATCAATATCACAAGCATTAACAACAATATTTTGTTTTACCAATATTTTTTTACATACCAGAAACCTCAGTATTAAAGTTTTCCAGCCAGTCCTTTCGTGAAGTCATGTGGTTAGTAGCTCCAGAGTCCACATATCAGCTACATGGATTGTCCCAAAACCACTCCAAAGACAATTGTTCTGCTTGGCTGACTTTCTGCATTGATCCTTGGAAGCCTTGTTCAGCGGACAGTCAGGACACTTGTGCCCTGGTTTGTTGCATCCATAGCAGACGACACTCTCCTTGTCCCTTCCGTTGGTTCTGGTGGCACCTGGTGATTGCTGCTGTAGTCACAAATGCAGTCTCCACTGAAGATTCAAGCTGACATTTGATTCAAAAGTTTACTTTTTACTAAGTCACTTGTTATCTGGACATTTGAATTTTCCAGCGCCATGACTAACGGTTCATACTGCGGAGTAAGGCCACTTAGCATGATAGCTCCAATAGATTCATCCTTGATGTCCTTCCCAATATCCAAGGGTTTTTGGGCAGTAGACATTATTTCAGAGATGAAAGTTTCCATTGAATTGATGTCTGCGAGCCCAAGTCTGTCATCTTCATATGCCTTGGAAAGTGCATTCCACGCGTCCTTGGCCGTTTTACAATTTCAAGCATGGGTTATTGCTGTATAATCTAACACAAGACAAATTTTCGCCAGCGCACACATGTTCTTTATTTCTGACAGCTGCCGATGTCTTGCCATCTTCGGGATACCAAGCGATCGTTTGCCACAAATCTTCATGCATCAGGCACATTTTTATTTTAAACTTCCACGTACCATATCCATCCCGACCGGAAAGTATTATGATGGAAGACAATGAAACACCAGAGTTTGATGCCATCTGAGCATCTGACATCATGACTTATTCAACTATAAAGTTCATGGAGTAAGAATCATTAAGCGCATGTATAGCAATCAGAGCAAAAATCTGGAAGTTTCTGGCGTTCTGGGCCCATGATCTGTTGTAAATTACTAGTCGTTTCAAGAGGGATATAATTGAATAAACCAATAACACAAAGTAAAAGATGTGTTATATTTTAAAACACACATTAATAAATTTAAAAATTCAACAATATTATTCAGTCACACAGCAACGGATACTCAGTAAAGAAAAAAGGAGAAGTATCCATTTACAAAACATAGTGGGCTGTCAAGATAATTTCCAACATTCATCAGCACTATAAAATACATTTATCAAAAATAGTCCTTCAGATGGTGCTTAAACACATTATATATATTTGTTGATTTAAGGGCAACAGGTAAATTATTGTATAATCGGATACCAATGGCTAATAGACTGTTTATGGTTAGTGATGCGAGATGGTGATTCTGATGAATATCGATACAGAGTGGGAGTAAAATGATTATGAGCATTAGAATTAGACTCGAACAAGTGTAGTTCTGTTTTATTAATAGTAATAAATTAAAGATATCAGCACAAGGAATTGTGAAAATATTTAAACTTTTGAAGTGGGGTCTGCATGATTCCCTATAAGGCTGATTTAACATGATTCTTATGGCACATTTAGGAAGAAGGAAAACTTTATTTAAAAAGGTGGATGAACCACCCCAGAGTAGGATACACTACGTAGCCCTGCTATAAAAGTAACCAAAATATACAGAGAGCAAGATATTATACCCATGAAAACTGAGGTTTTAAAAAATCTTCGACAGAATATTGATGCATGCAGTATTAAGATTGGAGACATGGACATCCCCTTTTCCATTATGATGGACGTGAACGCCTAATATTTTGATGCAAGGCGTAACGTATATTGAAGCAACGTGTCAGGTTTAGTGAGCAGTTGACAAAATACATGTCTCAACAAGCTTACCTTAAGTTTTGGTTCAAGACCCAGCAACTCGTACAGTGCAGCGCCGTGAGATGTTATCTTCGAGGAAAGATCCTTCGCTCTCTTCAGATCATTTATCTGAAATAGTATTACGTTCAGCAACAGTAATCGATGCAAGGTCAACGGCTCGAAACAAATTAGATTCAGCCTTACCTTTGCTTCAAACTGAACAGCATGGGTATAACTGGCATCCTTTTCTTTTGGGGGTTTCACAATATTCACGTTATTTTTCTGCGCATTGTACAAGACTAGCGTCGGCTTCAACAGCTCTTTCACTGCATAATTGTCAGCTTGATAGAGCCATTTCGTGTTAAGTTTAACCCGGGCTTTCACTGCCTGAGATGAAAAAACATTACTTCATTATTCGTGTCACACACTCAAGGAAAAGGCATTGAGCAGAATCAAGTATATTTGTTTGATTTCAGAATCTTTACAGTATGAAGTATATCATTGTACCAGTTAAATTTTCGTACCAAAAACTCAGCAGATGCTCGAATAAACGCGACCCTTTCGGCTTCTGACGATATATCTTGCTCCAAAAGACTTTCAGGATCGAACCTTTTAATTAACCACACCAGTATTTCAGCAACGAGAGGAAAATTTGGCTTACGAAAACTGTCGAAAGATATCAAACGTTGGTAACCCAAGGACCTCATCATTTCTGTAAAATCTTTGCGAAAAATGAGAAAGAATCAATTATGATTGACGGAAAAAATTAAAATATTAGAAAAAGCTTTTCAAAAGCTCACTTCTTAAATCCTTGTATGTCATGATGCTTTCGAAATTTATGCGAAAACTTCAAAGAAGAATACAGGATATCGCGTTCAAAAGTATGTTTTTATTCTCTTTTGTTTTATTGATGCCTCACTTTTTAGTATGAAAAATTGCTGCTCCAAATCCTCGAGTATTGTTTACAGCGTTTATAGACTCCAAGCTTAAATCTTGCGTAATGATTTAGTGATTCACTGAAATTCACGATGTCAATCTCTATTATCGTTAGGTCAATTCGTAACTCCAAAATACTGACCATCGAAGAAACTAATCCCCACACAGTGACACAGTACACTTCGTTGAATATAAGAACCATGAGAATTTTAGAGTATGAGAACTATGAGAAAATCTACAACCTAACGTGGGGGCGGTATTTCAAATGTATTCCATTGTGTATAGGGTATTCAGAAAGCCTTTTCGGGATTCCAACCGGGTTATTGAGTCCATGATCCATTGTCTGCCAACTAAGGTCAGTGAAAAATTCAAAAGTTGAAGATTTAGCTTTGCGAGGAGGGTCGTCATGATAGTAAAACGAACATGGTTACTTTCACCATTTATTTTAGAATGCATTACCGGTTTCGGAAGTTACGTCATCTGCAGGTTGTAGCCGACCTAGTTTCAGTTTTCTTTATTCCAAACTTTTTTTTATTCCTGCAGAGCCACTTCCAGACCGATCTCCTACTCCCTTAACCAGTGGCGAATATAGATAATATTTTGGGGGGGGGGGGGGGGGGGGGGCAATACCAATAATAAGTTGTTAGTAATCACAATAAATGTTTTACATTAGTTTTCGGTGGCTAAATTCAGAAAGTAAATAAAAATAAATAATTAGTAGGTTGAATCTTAAAATACTATTGTTTAAAAAGGTTGAACCAAGTGAATGATTTACACCAAACGAAAATGGTTTATTTATGAATTTCAAAATTACCAATGAGTGAATACATACAAAAATGAATTTTACTTAGTATTTCTACCAACAAATTTAACAGTTGTTACAAAACAAGGTCTAGGTTTCTTGGCACACTGGCAAACTTGCCGAGAACTTCCTCATCACTAACATGAATGTCCCTGTGGATGTAGAGGAGAGCCAGTCCGTTAAGCCTACTTTCAGATGTGCTGTTCCTTAAATAGGTCTTCAGTCTTCTCAGGCTGGAGAAAGTTCTCTCTACAGTTGCAACAGAGACAGGAAGAACTGCTAATAGTTTCAAAAGGGTATATATGTTAGGAAAGAAAGTCTTATCACATTTTACCAGAGAACCAATTGCAGTTTTCGGAAGATCATCAAGTTCTTCCTGACTCCACTTTTCTTTCCATAACATGAACTCACTCTGCACAATCTCTTTATGAGACAAATCTTCTTCATAAAAATTAACAGCTGCTTCTAATGAGCAAAAATAATTTTCAATACAATATTGTGGTAGGACGTTTCGTTAGGAGGTAATTGTTTCTCTGTGAGATTCAAATCACTCCTTCAGTGAATTGCAAAAATCGTCCAGGTACGGTATATAAACAGCCTGCCGATAATATTCTTCTTCTGTTGTTCTGTTGTGTTATAATTCCAAGTTTTGCAGCGAATGACTTCACCTGATCATAGAAAGCTGTAAATGAGAAATCAGCATTTTCCCTCCACTTTGACAGTATATTGTTATGTCGGTGGACGGTAAATCAGTCGGGACCCAACCAGAATGAAAACGCGTGCAGTTCAAGTGAAAACCGAAAACTGAATAGGTCTTTTAATCAGAGAACCACAATCACAATCATACAACAAATGAAAAACGAAATGCAAAAAAAGACAAGTGAATAACAATAATTCTGCCGAATACATTACACTACCCTTCCCCTAAATTTCGACTTACAAGATTATCACAAGATTCACTAATACTGATAGGCATATACATAATACAGAAACACTAATGTATCATAAGATGTGAACATAAAATACAAACACATTGAAATGAACATAACAAATTAAAGTCATTAAACAAGGAAATTTGGCAATGCGTATTATAGCCTAGAGGAATGGGTAATCCATATAGCCATCAAGAGTGCTAAAGAAAACAATAATAAATTACCATATGAAATAGTTTGACAATAAATCTTCACATGATTAGTTTAAAAAATTTACAAATTTAACCGGGTTACTGGCTTACGGTCACGTACAGGATATCGTCTGTCAGGTATGTTTTTGACAGGCGTCACCTGGAGACGATCAGCTGGGGGTGTACGGACAGATGTACGATCAGTTGGTGTAGTTGTCAATGATGGGCTTACACTATAGCCACTAGGTGCGTTTAAAGCACTATCAACAATTTCTGTCCGCTTAGGTACTAACAATTCATCAAGGTCAACATCAGTATTGTTTGGTACATTACAATCGTCAGTATTGGTTTGTAAACCAATTAATTGGTCTACATGTCTTTTCCATATAATGTTATTGTCTAGCTTAACCAAATAGGTAACTGGACTTAGCATTTTCATTACACTACCTTGTACCCATTTATTGACACTCCTGTAATCTCTAATTAACACCGGTTGACCAGGTAACAGCTCTCTTGTGTGTTGATTGCTTTTAAAATTACTTATTTGTTTTTCTTGGTTAATTTGAACATTATTTGTGACCGAAGGTCTCAATAAATCAAATGTAGTACGCAAGTTTCTGTTAAACATTAACTTTGCGGGTGTCTCATTCGTTGTGTTATGCACAGCATTTCTATATGCTAATAGAAATTTACTTAAAGCTATGTCAGAATTTTCGTTACTGTTTAAAGCACATTTTAATCTTTTCTTTACTGTTTTGACTGAGTTCTCAGCCTGGCCGTTGGTTGCTGGGTGGTAAGGAGGTGACAATATTTGTCTAACACCGTTAGCTTTTAAAAACTGGCGAAACTCAACGGAACTGAAGGGTGGGCCATTGTCTGATATTACACATTCAGGTAACCCAAATCTCGCAAACAACTGTCTTAATTTAGGAATTGTCTGTTGTGCTGAAGTAGAACTTACAGATTCAACTTCTAGCCATTTACTGTGTGCATCCACAATGATCAGGTAAAGTTTTGAATTAAATGGACCTAGAAAATCAACATGTAATCGTTGCCATGGCAACTTTGGGTACTCCCACACATGTAGCCTACTCTTAACAGGATTACTACGCTCTAGGAGACATAGTGAGCAACTGGCAGCTAAGTGCTCAATATCTTTATCAATACCAGGCCACCACAGATAAGAACGTGCAATAGACTTCATTTTAACGATGCCTAAATGGCCCGTGTGAAGCTCGTTTAAAATATCAGTTCTAAAAACTTTTGGAATTACTACCCTGTAGCCTAGCATAAGTATGCCTTGCTCGACAGTTAGCTCACTTTGCCGCTGAAAATAGGCTGTAAGATTTGAATCACTATCACTTAATTTGTTTGGCCAGCCAAACATCACAAAGTTCATTACCCTATTTAATTCTGGGTCCTTTAGAGTAGCTACCTTAACATCTTTGAAATTAATAGGTATCTCATTTTCACTTAAACATTGCAAATGATTACCTACATGACATATGTAGTCCTTTCCAACATTTTCATAAACTTTAGTTAACTCCTGAACATTTAAGGGTAACCTAGATAAACCATCAGCTGGTCCATTGTTTTTTGTATTTATGTACTCAATATTAAAGTCATAAGATGATAATAGTACAGCATAGCGTTGTAGTCTAGATGCTGCGTATGTAGGCAAACCTTTCTTAGGCCCAAAAATTGAAAGTAAGGGTTTGTGATCGGTTACTAATGTAAATTTGTTACAAAACAAATATTGGTTCCACCTTTTAATACCATACATGATAGCAGTAGCTTCTTTATCGATAACTGAATACTTAAGCTCGGTTGGATTTAACAACCTGGATGCATACCCTATAGGTTTTTCAGTACCATCATCTTGTACTTGAGTGAGTACACTCCCTAGACCGTAAAAACTACTATCTGTATACAGTCTTAAGTGAAAGTCTGGATTATAGTGAGCTAAAATCGGAGCTGAGACCAAGTGTTGTTTAATTACCTCAAAAGAATTTTTACAATCTGTGTCCCAAATGAAACGAACATCTTTCTTTAGCAGGTTATATAATGGTGCAGCAATTGTTGAAAGTTTGGGTACAAATTTGGAATAGTAATTTACTAACCCTAAAAAGCCTTTCAGTTGCGACACGTTTTGTGGTGTTGGCGCATTCACAATGGCCTCCACTTTACTGGAAGAGGTTTTCAGACCCTCTTTACTTAGCACATACCCTAAATACTCAATTTCTTTACAGAAAAACTTACATTTGTCTTTGCTCACTGTCAACCCATGACTACTCAATCTAGAACAAACTTCTTTCAGGTTTTTCATGTGATCCTCATTATCTACTCCACTTATTAATATATCATCCAGAAAGCATATTACAAATGGAATGTTATGTAATAACTGTTCCATTATACGTTGGAAAATGCCTGGGGCACTGGAAATTCCGTAAGGAATGCGATTGTACACAAACAACCCTCTATGTGTATTTATAGTACACAGTTTCTTAGAGCTCTCATCTAACCTTACTTGTTGGTAAGCTTGAGATAAATCTATTTTAGAATAAGTTTCTCCTTTCTTCAGGCTATTCAAAAGATCTTCCACTCTAGGAATTGGGTGACGATCTACTTCTAGATATGGGTTTAGGGAAATTTTGTAATCGCCACAGATTCTAAGTTGACCATTCTTCTTTAGAACTGGTACAATAGGTGTTGCAAACTCAGAGCTAGCCAATGGAGTCAAGATCTCATTTTCTACTAATCGATCAAGTTCCTTTTCTACCTTGTCCTTCAAGGCGAAAGGAATTGGCCTTGGTTTGAAATATTTTGGATTGACATTAGGTTTCAGAACAAGTTTTACAGGTTCACCAGTATAACAACCTAACTGATCAGTAAATACTTTAGGAAACTCTTTGTACAAGCTAGAAACAATATCATTAACATTATAAGGGCTTTGGATTTCCAACGTTTCTTTGTTAGTTACTACATTGTTCAGGCTTAAGCCTACTTTCAATGGAATCGAGACCGTGATTTGTAATTCTCGAATCCAGTCACGACCCAATAATGGATTTGCTCCCTTTTCAATAACAAACAACTCTAGGTTCTTAGACAAGTTCTGGTAATCAACCTTAACATTAATTTTACCCGTGGGTATAAACTGCGTATTTGTATATGATTTAAGTACTAGGTCAGTTGATTGCAAAGGTAGGTGGCTAAAGTGTGATTTGTAATACTTATCCGATACAACGGAAACGCAAGCACCGCTGTCAACCTCAAAAATCACCGGTTTGTTTTCTACATTTACTTCAATTCTTATTGGTTCTACCTTAATTCTATGGACAGCTGCATTGTCTTGAATGCTAAATAGTTGACTCAAGTCATAGTCAGTGTTATCTTCCACGTTACTCGAAACATCTGCTTCATTTACTTCAACGTAATGTTGCTTGCTTTTGCTAAACTTGTCCTGCCTACCATGCAATGAACTAGGCCTGTTTACATTCATTTTAACATTTGAATTATTTGGAACAAACTTACTTGGATTTTTGGCTCTGCACGCCTTTTCTAAATGACCAACCTTTTTGCAATAGTTACAGCTATAACTGCGGAATCTGCACTCTTTGGTCATATGACCTATTCCGGCACAACAATAGCACACTACACCACTTGACACTTTTCCTCCTCCCCTTGCGAAGGCGCCGCCACTGCCATGACGTATGTTTCGTTGCTGTTGTCGGTGCGGGCTCCCGTTGATGTTATGTAGCCGTGAAGTCCCTGCGCTGCCCTGTGCCGTCAGAGTCACTGCGTCCTTGTCTGCCATCTCCATGGTTGTTGCGATCTGCACCGCCTTCTCATAGGTTAGGTCAGGTTCACTCAACAGCCTCTTCTTAGTGGATTCGTTTTTTAATCCACTTACTAAGCGGTCACGAAGGTAGTCCGATAGTTTGTCCTTGAATTCACAGTGAGTGGACAATTGCTTCAAATGCACTATGTACTGTGCAACACTTTCCTGATCTAGCTGGTTGCGGAGGCTGAATTTGTACCTTTCCGCGATGAAGGAAGGTTTTGGGCACAAATGCTCCCCAACAATCTTCACGATGTCTCCATATTTCTTTGCAGCTGGCTTATCCGGTGAACATAAGTTCCTCAGTAATGTATAGGTTTTCACCCCGACTAAAGTTAATAACGTAGGCACTTTCTTCTCTGCCTTAATGTCGTTACATTCACAAAAAAGCTCAAAACGTTCAATATACGAATTCCATGATTCTTCCGTGCTGTCAAATTGTCCCACAGTCCCTAGCATAGCCGCCATACCGGTTCTGCTACTTAGCGAGGACAAATTGAAATACAATACAATTGCACGCCTACACTACACTTGCACGCCTGCGTACGAAAAAAAAAATCCTCGTCGCCAAAATGTTATGTCGGTGGACGGTAAATCAGTCGGGACCCAACCAGAATGAAAACGCGTGCAGTTCAAGTGAAAACCGAAAACTGAATAGGTCTTTTAATCAGAGAACCAGCCGTGTCCGTCTCAACGTTAATTTCGATGTTACAAATTCGGCGACGCCGCGCCCCTTTTCCAGTGACGGCAAAGAGATGAACTAAACTCGCGGCAAATTTAAATAGGTGGCTTATTTTCTCCCGTGGCCTCCTATTGTAACGTCTTGATAATAAGTCAACGTTTACTAATCCTCTCATCGAGAAGAAGGAACATGCAACCTCCTACCTCTTCACCATTGTTCTCCATGCTGGTTCCCCCACCTCTACCCCCGTAACTTCCTTCCCTGACCTGAGAAGGAAAATCGGTCGGAGCTGAAATTGAACATTGTGGAATAGAACGAAGTGTTTTTATTTGATTGCAATGAATAACTTCCACGAAGTAAACTTAACAACCATTGACTTTATTAATATTTCAAGTTAATATCAATAAATTACCATAGTGTAAAGAATAAACAAAAAAACAAATAAAATAATATACAAAACTCAAACAAAGGTTGGGCTAAACATGCTGCAAAATTTTAACCTTCCTAGCCATAGCACTTTTATGACTTGCAGCAGCTGTCGCCCGGTTCCTTTTTCTGCACCACCAGGGTAACATTACTGCACATAAACACTCAGCAATTGACTGCTTTAGCTGCAGAGGGTGGTCACTGCACTTGTTCACTAAACAATTGAAAATTTCATTCCCCAAAATTGTATCTTTCAATAGGGAACATATGTTTTCTGAGCATGCCAAGTGGGGAAGGACATTCTCCACAAGAGTTGCAGCCCTTCCAACAGCACTCATCAACTCCAAAGTAGGGTACGTGAGACACAATTTTTCTGATTTCTCCCTAAAAGAAATACCACTATGGAGGTATTTTTTGGGCGAGGTCGTGAGTAAAGACTCCCTACACTGTAAGCACTTAAGTTTTTCCACACACTTTTTTGCGATATATCCACTCACGTATGCCACAGAGAAACTGTCAGTAAGTATGTCAAAATCTTTGTATCTAATTTCCTTATCAGAAGGGCACTTTGAGGATCTGTCACAAAATTTTTCCTTACCTCCAGAAAGGAACTCCCCAAGATCATTTAGCAAATGACCTGGGTTAGCTTCTGCTTCACAATTTTGCCCCTGCAAATCTTTGAAAGCTAGCCCATTAATGATGCAGCCCTTCAAAGCTGCTACGAACTGGTGAGTCGTCGGGTTGCTATTTGACCCACACTGCTGGCGTACAGAGCCAAACAAATTCTCGAGGGCATCCTGATTAAGAGCCCTCAGCTCGAGGTTCAGGAAGCCCATCTTCTTCAATTCTGCCCAAAAAGTGGCAATGCCGTCAGGGTAGTGATCCAACCATCTTGACAAGGTGGTCGGAACACTACGAAGTCAGCAGAGGCATCTGCATTGGTAGGAAGGGTGGCAGACATCCTCCTGTCGAACTTCCAGCCATCGATTTCCTTCACAGCCAACCTCCAGAAGTCCAAGTGCAAGTCCTCTCTCTCCACACGCAGCTGGCACTTCAAACCTTTAGCTCCTGAGGGCTCCACCGCACTACCATTGACACTGTCAAATAACTTGTCGGCAAAACCAACAAACTGTGCTGTGTGCAAAGCATCAGAAGTGAGTGCACCTAGAAGGAAATCATGTATTAGTTATGCAGTTAAGTACTTGAACAATGCAAACAGCTTTCAAAGAGACAAGGTAACAGCTTGACAAGAATTACTCACCATTTTGGACAAGACAGCTGATGGTGGCAGCAACAGAATGGCTAAGGGTTTGTGCAGCAATTGACACCCTCATGGTCAGATATCCATTTGGATTTAAATGATCCTTAGTTAGCTTATCTAAATTATTGAAAAGAGGCTGTATCATGTCAATACGATGGGCCTCTTGAATGTAGTGCCATCTTGCACACCCTTTAATTTCTTTTCCTCCAACATTGATACACAACTTCACGTTGTGCTTTAGGAGCATATTCCTTAGGCACTTAAGGAGATGAGGAGGATCAAAGAGGGTGAAAATTTTCTTTGTGCCATGCATGAAGTATGGTGCACTTGGGTATGCACCCATTGATTTAAATGCCCTCACATTGTTTGTGCCCATGTCTGTCACAGTCGCCACTACATTAAGTCCACAATCGGTGCACGCAGCAAGTACTCCTTTTATCACCATTACCATTTTCTCAGCATCCATGCCACCATGTGAGAAGAAAAAGGCTACAGGCTGTTTCCATGGTCTCCTCAAACCCCTTAGCATGAAAACCACTGCATGATTGGCCACTTGCTGTGATCGTCCCAGGCTGCCCAAGTCTTCCAACCCAATAATCCTGTCGGACTTAGCATCATACTGTAGGTGCTCTCTGATTGACATCTCATCAATCATAAGAAGGCATGAGCGATCTAGATCTGTCAATGCACCTACACTCTGTGCAAGAGCACTAAAAACCCTTTGGTCTATGCCAGGTAGAAATGGCACCATATTCACCATCTTGATTAGTGTCTTCTTATTTGGCAAGGCAAAAATCGCTCTTAACAATGCATAGCATTTAGGAGACCTTTTGAATAATGCCAATGCCAGGAGCTTGTTTTCCTTTGTCCAGCGTCTCCCCTTAGGCTTTTGTGATGAGCAACATATCTGTGAAGCCACAAACTGAGCTGAAGTGTAAGACATTGATTTACTCAACAACTCCACACATTTCAGAGGCTCACTTGTAACTGACGTCAGTTGCTCTAAAGACAATTTGGCATTTTTGTACTTAACTCTAAGTTCCTTTAGGGAGCGCTCCCTTTTCTGGCATATTCCTATCAAAAACTTCTTCCTTGGAGTCATGTGGTTGTAACGAGTACAATTCAATTGTTTCAGAAGCGACTTTTCCTTCTTCTTCTTCAATGAGGAGCCAGCTATTGGCCTGCTGGTAGAAACTGTCTCCCCCTGTGACAGCACTGACTCCACTGCCGGCAGCACTGCTCCCTCCTCACAATGGGGCCCCATGCTAAGACTCCCATCAGTTACCACAGTAGGTGGGTAAGTCAGCTTCACTACACATGATGTCTTAGCAGGTGTAGAAGTTACCATGCCCGACTCATCGAGCTCAGGTGGTACCACAAAAGAATCAGTCAGAGATGATGAATCAGCAAAATCAACAGCATTGGATGCTGCTGCACAATGAGGAGATGCAGGAAGACCATCACTTTCTAGCTGCATTCTTGTTATGCTTGGAGTTGCACCATGAACAATGGTGGTCCTTGATTCATTTCTGAATTGGTTGCGTTTGAAATGACGCCCACAAAGGTAAAGTCCTTTAACTTTCTCCCCAATCTCAAAGTGGACTCCAGCAATATCAGCCCATTGTTTAAACCTGTAAAACAACAGGAAAAAATTTAATGCTGCTTAAGAGCAATTTATATCACTACACGACTAAACCCTTGCTCAACATAAACACAGCGCACAACATGATAATGACGTTGATAATGATTTATTCACGGGCAATTTGCCCATCACATTAACAGACAAAATTGTAAACATTAGAGTTAAATTTAACTCAAGTCCAGCAGGTAACTACAATGAATCAGGTTTACTAATAATTTAACAAGAAAAATTAGACCAGCTTGATTTTGGCATAACTAATGTGCGGGAATAATGATCAAAGACATTAAATGAGTAGTCAATTCATATGCTTACGTTGGTTTTGTAAGACATTGGCAGAGATCAGGCATAAAAATTTGTGCTTCATTTTTTCTATGGTTTCCCGATTGACTTCATAAAAAGGTAACCACACAACTGAACCATATTCTAAAATACGTTGAAATAAATTTAAGTGCTGATTCACACATCTCATATCTGACTGACGTCAGGATAATGTGACGTCGGGATCCCTCAAAATAATATAAACTTTCTTAAAAAACTCGGGCATTGCCCCTCTTTATTACAAGTCTCTTTCTCTTCAAACTTTTTAACAATCCCCTCCTTGCTCTGAAGACGATGGAGGAGTATTCCATTGAAACGTTAGCAAACCAAAACCTTACTCGGCTGGAAACCCGAGAATTATTTATTAATCCCCTCCTTTATCAAACATACATAGCAACGTTCTTCAAACAAAAACAATAAACAACATAAAACATCAACCCATCGAAACATACGTATTAACATACAAATTAATATTATCAAAAACAAAACAACGAACGAAATTAAATACATAAAGCCAAATAAAACAAATAAAAATGGAGCTTGACAAGGCACGACGTTACATTAAAAACTTCCACAAATAAAATTAGAAAATTACCAACTCTTACCTGATAGCATTACGAGGAAAGCGGAACAATGTATGCTGGCTGGATACTGGACAGCCCGCCTTGCACTTCATGTAATTCGCCATGTTTACGAACAATGGAGGGAAAACAAGAACGTTGTCCTTGTATTCAAATCCAATCACAGTCCAAAATCAAAGTCAAAACGGTGCAGAGGTCAAAACCAGGAGAGTAGTCCAAATCCAAAAGATGCAGGGGTCGATGTAAATAAAGCAAAAGGCGCAAACTAGTCAAACTCCACACAGCACACAGGCAAACACGTTTGTAGGATCACAAGGTATAATTCTCGCGTCGAAAACTTTCGAGCATCGAAAAATGGCTGCGATGGCTGCTATTCGCGGAAGAGGCGCATGCGCACTACGATTTAATCAGTGGCGCTCCTTTTCCAGCGACGGCAGCCTCGTAAGAAAACCTTACGTCGCCCCCCTATGCCAGTTACAGCCGGCTGCAGAGAACCACAATCACAATCATACAACAAATGAAAAACGAAATGCAAAAAAAGACAAGTGAATAACAATAATTCTGCCGAATACATTACATATATCTAGACCTCTAGTGACGTGTCTCAAAGCCTGAGAAAGATCTATGTGTTTTTGTTGGAGTTCCTCAGATAAGTTGTGTGTGGTTGACAACATTCGACTCAAAACAAAAAGATTGATAAGGAATGGGAACTGACTGATAGCACTACTTAGAGCATGTGCTTTGGGTGCGGAGTCACTTATTTCCTCTTTTATTTTATAAAGTGAGATAAGGATAGGTTCTAAAATGTCTTTAAATAAGATCACTGCATCGTGCCTTTCTACCCACCACGTTTCGCATAGTGAAATCAGTTTCTTCTTTTTTTGTTCAGGGCAACATTCAGTTATTGTTGATTTTAATATATTTGTTTGTTTGGGTGAAATATGAAAGAATCCGCACACTTCTTTAATGACACCCATACAATTTCTGATTGAGGGTATGCTACTTGCATCTGACAAACACAAGTTTAAAGTGTGTGAGGAACAGTGTGTATACAGGGCCAGCGGAAAATGTTCTTTTAATGAGGCATGTACCCCTCTGAATTGCCCACTCATCGTGGCTGCGCCATCGTATTCTTGGTCTCGCATTTTGTTCAAGTCAAGCCCTAAAGATGACAAGGTTTCTAATAGCGTCTTAGCCAATCCCGCGCCAGTAACGTCATACACTGGAACAAATGTTAAGAAATCCTCTCGGATTTTGAGAGTTTGGTCTTCAACATACCGCACGCAAAGGGAAAACTGTTCAATTTGGCTGACATCTGTGGTTTCATCAGCTAAAACGGAATAAAAAATGGACTTCCTGACATTTTCCACAATTTTAGATTGTATCAAGTGACCAAATGTGTTAATTAGTTCATTTTGAATAAACGAACTTATGTACATTGTCTTCCCACCACTGGTCATTAGTTGGTCTTTAAGGATATCATCCCCACTGTTACCTCGGTATCCCAACAACGATCTAAAATTTCCATCATTTTGTTTTGGTTCTTCTAGACCTATGCGTCCAGAGTCACGATGACCTCTTAAGCTATTTGCTGCCTTCCACAAAATCTTATTGTTTGTATAATAAGGATCAACCTTTTTCTATTATTTTCAACATCCAAACACCTTTGGACATTTACTTGGTTGATAACTCTTTCTGCTTTTTTCTCAACAATAGCTCTTGTGTTCTGAGCATTTAAAACAGATTTTTTATTATAAGACAGATTTTCATGTTTGTTGAAGACTTCTTTGGCTTTTTTCAAATTAGTAAAAGCCTGCGTTACTAATGCTCCTGCTAATTGGCAATCTCTTTTCCCTACATTCTGGGTGTGGGCAAATAACACGCAGTATTTACAAAAAGATCCCAATTTATATTATAATCAATAATTTATAGTATCAATTTATATCCCAATTGTTTATATTTATTCAGATTAATTAATTTTTTCCATTTGGGGGGGGGGGGGGCCTGGGCCCCTCCCTTATATTCGCCCCTGCCCTTAATAACCCCTCTCCCCTCCAAACAAAAACCTCGTACTCAAAACATTTTAACAATCATACATGAGTACACTAAAATAAATTAAAACATTTAAACAAAATCTATATCAAATTAAACAAATTAAAAACAAATACTCAGGTACAGTTCAAATGCTACAAGGTACATTGAGGCTTTCCATTTTTATAGATGACTGAATCTCTCTAATCTATATGCTACTTGTTACAAAATACTGAGCATCAGAAGAAACTAATTCCACACAGCACACTTCGTTGAATATGAGAACTTTTGAGAGTATATGGGAATAAAGAGCTTGAGAGAATGAGGCCATAAGTATTAAAGTCAATTCACCACGGTTTTTTTCCAATATGTAGTCATTTTGAGGAAGGCTAAGGAATAAATGAGGCTGAGTTTCTTCTTAAGAAGAACCTGAAATTTTCTTATGAGTGCTGAAATTCTCTCCAGGAAGAAACATTTAAATTTCGGCAGGAAGCTTTCACAGTGCTGGATTACTTCTGATTGAACCACTTCTGGGTTTGCCATGTTGGTTCATCTTTTTGGTGTTGATATGTTTCACATCTATTGCAAGATGCTTCTTCAGATCAGGATCTATGATGACACTCAAATCATGATGAAAGCTTCTGCAGAGTGGTCTAAATGAAACAACTGGACTTCTGGGTCACATCAAAATATTGACTATAGTTTTATCGGCATTGCAGCAGGTGTTTTCATGTCTTAAGTATGTTCATCAGGTTTTTGCCAATCTTATATAATACTTGGGTGTAGTTAGGTGTGTTCTGATTGGTGGTGGAAGAGGTGCTTCCAGCATTTGGGAGCACATAGCTATCATCCCAATGGAAGTTCGGTCCTTTAATTATTTCAATGGGTTCTTGTTGACAATGTTGCCATTAACAGTAAGACTAAAAGATTTCTAAACATATGTGCCAATGTCTCTCCAAGATCTTTTTGGCATTTTATTGCCCTTCTCAAGCCCAGTATGTTCTCAATATCCAGGGAAAATGCCCAGAGGGGCACACACACAATCCACAAGAGCAAAAATACCTATCTTCTCTAAGTCAAAATCTGATTTTCTGTTCAACACTGTTTCAAAAAGTTTTCCACTCTCAAACTTTAAAGTTTAAATACACAATTTCTTATCAGTTAAAACTTGGACAATTTTTACAAGCCTTCATTTTCTATTATATCGGGGAATTCTAAAAGAGAGAGAAACATATGTATTTATGCTTTATGACCATCTGTATACTTTTTCTACTGATACATATTTTTATTCTGTTCTTCATTGATTAATTATCTTCTTCAATGATTATATTAATTATGAGGCTATGAAATAATATACAGAAGAATGTATTAATATCCATTTATTTACAACTTGTATGAAAGCAGTACACCACTCTCTAACTTCAATAACAATCTCAAGAGTTCATTAGCTCAGTTCTCAAATAAAAGTTCATTGGAAAAGTGGATGGACAGGAATCAAATCCAAAATATCCAGAGTAACCTTAGAGCAAATGCAAAAATAAATACAATCAAACTGCATGACATGAATGAAGGTTTGGAAGACAGGCAAGAAAACTCAAACAAGTTTTCACTAATAGCATTAGATACTTTAGAATTGCTTCCCACTCCATTACAAACACCATTAATAATTGGAGGAAGGTTAGATCGGTTCGTAAGAGGAGAAATGCAGATTGGAGTACCAATGAGGCAATGCTTTTGAGCATCTTCAATCTTAACTGTTACCATCCTTCCCAAAAGGTCTGGGTCTTTAGGCACCAGAACCTAGAATAAGTAAAATACATGGTATCAGAATATAAAAGACATTAGCATAAAGATCAAAATATAATTATAATAATAATACCTTTATTGTCCAAAGATCATGTGTACAAATAAATTACAATGATATAGGATTCGTCAGACAAGAAAATAAATGAATGAATATACACCCAATGTCTGAACAAAGGTAAAGTCAAGGCCGACAATGGATATATGTACATCATATACATAGGGATAGGAATTCGGTACTTTCAACAAGACATTTCAGTGTTTTCACAGTGACCACAATATATATATATATATATATATATATATATATACACACACACATAAAATACTGATTATTTCAAAGCCTAGAAAAGGGTCACTTATACTATAGTTTAACCCAATATGATCTGGGTTATTATGCGACACTTCCCCTTCTAGCCATGATATGACTGAAGACAATCACCTCGATGGCGGAATCTTGGAAAAGTGGCACTAAATTTAAAAATAAAATTTAATACATTTCGTGTATTGACATGTAACTTAAGAGAATTTCCATCCTAGTGAAAGTTTGCTGCAGTTACGTGCTCCGAAGATTTTAAATGTTTTCCAATTGAGTCTTTCCCAAGCAACCTCACAATTGTAGAATTTGTACATGACCGTACTTTTATCGATACAATAAAATCCAGCTTTTTGATACTGGAAAGCCCGGTCTCATGCGCTTAATTTTGCATTCGGCATCTCAATAACTCGTCAAAATCACTTGAAAGCACAGAAACCAGGAATAAAACTAGGATACTTAACAATTGTCACTGGAAAACAAACAGACATTTGACGGAAATGGCAAAAAACTAGAGATTCAAACAATAAAATCAATCTTGGTGCCACGCAATAAATAAATATATCAACAATTATAATGATGTCGTAGTTGGCCTTGATTGGTGCTTTCAAGCCAGCTACGCAACCATTGCAATGGAACGACCCCAATGCAATAAGGTCGTTCACTATGATGTAAAATTGCAACTTAATTCACGAATTCGGTAGATGGATTGGAAAATAGATTTTCGGCGGAGACAAAATTCTTCTATATTCAGCCACTCACTCTTAAATCAAAACCAAAATTTGAAAAACTTGCCGCCCACTCAAAAAGTTCGTGATGTCATCAGAGATCCAGTTCAGTTACTAATTCGCTCGCTTTCCAGCGAGCGAAAGGAAATGCTGCATAGCCCCAGAGTGATTGGACGGAGCAGCGAGTGACTTCAAAACTTTTCATGTTGGTTCTTTTACGTGAAAGGGTTAAGAACCCCGATTTTTCGCCGCCAATAATTTGAAAAGTAAGCGACGGATCAAAAAACGGAAAAATACATATCTCTTTGTTTTTCAAACCCTATCAGAATTGGTATTCAAAAAAACTCTTGGCGATCAAGCCCATTGAAATGAAACAACTCAAAGCGGCTATTCACGCATGCGCAGTCCATCTCATCTTCAAATCCATAGTAGTGTTATGAACAAATCAGACCAAAAGAAAAAATCGGAAAAATACGTGTCTCTTTAGTTTTCAAACTATAATTGGCTTTATAAAACTCTTGGCGAACAAGCCCATTGAAATGAAACAACTCAAAGCAGCTATTCACACATGCGCAGTCTGTCTCGTCTTCAAATCTGTAGCACAGGGATTCCCAAACTACGTTCCGCGGAAAGCTAATAGGTGTTCCAAGTAACCTCTTATGGCTTTATATGCTGCTACCTAAACGCAATGACTTAATATATGCGAAGTCCACAAGGTGTTCCGTTAAAATTTCAGGATTCACAAAGTGTTCCATTGGAGGAAAAGTTTGGGAAACCCTGCTGTAGCAGATTACTTTGAATAAATGCGCATATTGCTTTTCCTTTGTTCGACTCACCTCGGAGCGGAGAGCCACCGATCATAGATGCCGATAGATGGTTATTCCTCTAATTGTAAATAGAAAGCACCGTGGCATGACGAGCTGAGTATTGCCGGCTATTGCCGTAAATCGAAAGCACCCGATATCATCCTCCCGCGATTGTTATCATAACACCGGTTATGCTACGATGAACTGCAAACTTCCGCATACCTCAGGAATATTTGCACGCGAGTTCGTTTAAATCGAATTGAGAACATTTGTTTGCAATTTTAATGTTTTTCTTGCGTTTGAATGTACTTTCAACCATTTTCTCATAAAAAATGAAAATTTGTGTTTTGGGGCACAATTCGCGACATTTCGCGAGTTCAAAAGTCATTTCCCCAGTCCGTATGGAGTATGTTGTAACTAATTACCACTCCTAGGACATTTTTTGTCTAAATTCGCAAAATTTGCGATCGCGAAATTTTCCTATCCCTACATATACAGTATAACCTAATTCACAAATATTTATACATCTTTTTTTTTAACTTTCAAAGAATTCATTCACACTATAACATGACAAATCCAGAAAGTGGGTCTTCAGTTTCAAGCTTAAAGTATTTGTATTTTCTACATCCTTAATTTTCTTAGGTAAATGATTGTAAAGGCGTGTGCCCATTGCCCAAGGACCATTCAATGTACATCTACATACTACCCCGCAAGCCACCTTAATAGGCGTGTGGCGGGGGGTGTTAGGACACCAGCCGTTTAAATATAAAAAGGAAACGCTCTAATGAAATTACGCCTAGCATTTATTAAAGTCCCTTATTGTTCGGGGGAAAAACGAATTCCCATACCTATCCGTTCGGCAAAATATCTCTCTTAATTTATCATTTCTGTCGGACCTGGAAATATAGTGGGGTTCTAATATGATGTTCTCCGTGTCGCTCTTAAAGATATCTATTCTTAATTGCTGCAGTAATCTAAGCCTAGCGCACAGCCTCCGAGTCTCTAGTGGCTCCCAGCCTAATTCGTTTAACATCTGTGTAACGCTGTATGTACGCCCGTAGCAGTTTTTGATGAATCGCATAGCTTTCCTTTGTATTTTATTAAGCTCCCGAATTAAGTCTTTCTGCACCGGATCCCATATGCTAGCTGCATATTCAAGGTGTGGCCGGACGAGTGCGAAATAGCACCTCTCTTTTACTTTTTCATCTGAAGATCTTCCCGCAATACGCTTGACGAATCCTAGCTTCTTCAGAGCTAAGATGTAAGTGAGTGCGAGTGGTGATCAACATGTATGTCCTGTTTTTTTCTTGTGTCTTAAACATGAATATCCTGATTTTTTTACAACTTGGTCTATGTTTTGTTTCATAAAAACAATCACATTGTAAATGCAAACACACGGGATGGTGAGCATATTTAACTTTTTAAAGTAGGTTTTACAGGATGTTCTAGAACTTAAATTAAGCATTGTTCTAATCTCTCTCTTGCAGAGCAAAGATTTTTTTCAAAAGTGATGGGGAAGACACCCAAAGTATAATGCAATATGTTGTATATAATAAAAGTGGCTGTAGTAAAGCATCTGGTGATATATTATCATTCCATTTGATACAAAACGAAGATGGATTTGCAATGAAAAAATGTCAACTCACAAAATACATAAAAAAGTGTATCAGGCTGAACTTTGTGGAAATATTTGACATCCATTTCGAATGAAAAACAATAGTAATTTTCCACACTCAATATATTTTAACAAGTTAACCAACCATGGTTTCAACACCAAATGCCACTATCAAGGCAAAAATGTTTTGCAAACCTCCACCATATATACCCAGTTAATTCACTACCTACCACAATACATAAAGAAATGATAAAGTTAAGAGTTATAAACTCAAGCACAGAAATATGTTTAGAGATAATTACATATATCAAGGAATAAACATGTGACTACATATTTGTCAAGTTATGGGTAGGAAGTCAAAATTAACAATCTTTCCACCAAATCCATGAAAATATATAAACGGAAACGGTTGTAGGTGTAATTTATCCATTACCGAATAATTAAAATAACTAAGATGATACCAAGTGTTGAAACCCGGGTCATGGTAATAAATGTTAGTGGAGTTAACTAAGTTATTTTAATTCTTACAGAAAATATATCAAATTGGCATATTTCTTTATTCAATTTTAAATCAATAAAATCTTGCTTTCATTCTTAGCTATTAAAAAAAAATTGGGTAGCAAATTTGGTGTTTTTTAATTTCACATAACTTATTTTTCTACGGAGAACAAAATAGTCTCCAGAAACATTCCTGGACTGAAGGAAAGATTCTAAGACAAGGGATGAGACTAAAAGTGCAAAGTAAATTTATCCAAAGATACAAGCTATCATTGCATTAGTAAGATCTCATTACACTCATTTCTTAGAACACTACCATTTATATTTGATTCTGACAGCTTTTCACACAACTGGTATAAAACTTACACAGGAAGTTACTCACCTGTTCATAAAACTTATTGTGACCGACATAATGCTCCTTGTCATGTGATAATTCAGTCACCAATACATCCTGAACTTCGGACACTTTGTGTGAATAAGGTTGATAGGACTTAAAGAATTCTGAAAGTTTCTTTGTCCTCCTCTTCACCTGCAGATATAACCAACATTAAAATAAACATAGGATGAAATGGAACTTACATTCATAAAATTATCAGACTGATAGATTGAATTTTGTGTGCACTCATAACTCCTTACGTGGAATTTTATTTTAGCATTGGGTTAACAGCTCTTACCACCAAGTTCCCTCCCATTTCCTACTTCAGAATATGTTTATGTCATTTCAAACATCGTTTGCCAAACATTGAAATTATTCATGTGGCATGATGATTATTATCTTTGTGCCTATTGCCTCGAGAGTAATAAGTTTCTTCCCCTGACGGCGACACTAGGGTTGACTGGGTTCAGACACTCTCTCATTCAAATTTTTAGTGGCACATCTTGCTGCACTTTTCCTAGAAGGGACTGCATTGGTGGAGGGGATAAAGTGACCTTTTCCACATGGGCGACACCCACCTCCTTCTATTTTATTGCTTTCAGCAGTCAAAGGAGGTGGAAAAATCTCGCAAAGGCTCGGAAAGGAGGAACGAGGGAAGGGTCCTTCCACATGTCCTTCGTTTATGGTGTTCCATAGCAATGGGTATTTCTCTTGCTATAGTTTGGATAGGCATTAGCTAAAGGATAATAGTTGCAATATCGTGCATCAAGTTAGGCTACAAGATAAATTTTCTAATTGAATTATTTTATATTTTTATTTTGAATATTTTTAAATTTCATTATGTGCTTACGATAACGTGGAAGATTTTGAATTCCTGATTCTGTATCAATGGTCAACTACAAATCGTCTCCGTCGGTGTTTGTTGGCATCTCTGCCAAATCACTACATTTTTGCCTATCCTTTCTTTTGGCCCAAGATTCAGCAATTGCTTTCGTCTGCTTATTCTTCCTTCCAGCATTGCACGCGTAATTTCGCATGGTGGTACTGGCGTGCGACTAGCACCACTCGAAGCAAGAAGCAAGCAAGAGAGACTGAGGTGATACAGCTACATAACTCGTAAAACTCAGCACAAAACCAAATGTAAGACATTTTTGGGGGAATTCCCTCCCGGAAAGGGTTGACAGACTTCTTGCTCTGGATAAAACACTGAGGTTGAAGAAGTGGGTGAACCCAACCCTTCCATTGTATTAATTTTTTTCTGAAATATCCAGCAGAGAGGGTCAAGCTTGTGCCCCAAAGGGCTTATTGCTACGGTTAAAACACCAAGGCGGGGGGAGTGAGTGAACTAACTACCCACCCCTTTCCATTGCGTTTCTTTTCTGGATGTTCCCAAACAGAGAGTCTTGAGAGTCCGCTGGGGTCTAAGAGTAAAGGACCCATCCTTTCTCTTAGGACCCAGCCTTTCTTTCTGATTGACAGCTCCTTGGAAGGAGACGGGTAAGACAAGGGATAGCTATAGCAGATGGACAACTTTTATACGCGACTACAGCGCTGGGCTTAGCTCAAGAATCGGCGAGAACTTCGGGAACTGTAGATCCAATGTATTTCTTATGGGCAAAATGTATTTTGAGTTAATATCCTAAATAAAACGGAGTTCCGCTGTTCTATGCTATGAACTTACTCCTTTCCTTAATATGGATTGCGTAAAATGTGTTTCACAGAGTGTATGCCGCATTTCCCCTAACATTTTGTTAAAAGAAAAAACAGAGTAAACGGTCAATTGTTATATAAACATGACTTAATCATATAGAAAATGTTCAGAATGAAATTTAAAATACGTTATGCAAGTAAGAAATTAGTAGTAAATATTTAGCGCGAAAAGAAATTTCGATTACATATACACAAAATTTGGTTAAATAAAATACTACAAGTTAAAAATTATTTTTACAAAAAGGCATTTTTTAAATTTATTGTGGCAAAAATATAAAACATTCTTTTGGATTTTTGGTACCAGTGCAATGACTCATTAATATATATATGTACATATGTACTAATTTTCCAAAATTCCATTCAAGTGTTCATAAAACTTACATCGCTGCCAGTTTTCAAATTTAGTTCAAAAGTTCGATTTTCGAGGCAATTCTCCCTTAAATTACATATTATTATAGGTGATATACTGGTTGAGATAGGTTCAAATGGAAGTAATTAAAAAACCTTTTAGACCTTTACAGGCTCAGGCCCCTATTCCCTAACACTACTTCATTTTTCAGCTTGACATGAATCCAACTGCTCTTCACTCCATTCTTGATTTGATTTATTTAAAATAAAAATTTCATTCAAATAAAACATTCAAAAACAGCCTATGTTGGCATAATAAAGCATGAGTACACAAAAGTTATGGGAAAAAAGTCCTGAATGAGTATTTATTTCCACCTTGGAACGGAACCCCCTAATTTCCATAAGCTCAATGCTTGCTCCAACGTGGATTCGCGCAACGTGACATAGTCGTGGAACGTAACGTTTGAGGAAGTTTCACTGTACACATACCACAGGTTGGAAACCCCTGAATTACGCTGCAAAAGGCATGACTGTATGTTCAAAGAACTACGGAACTGGTCGCGCAGTAACTTTAACGGAGTCACCCGCTAGTGGTCACACAATTGTGTGAAATTCACAGTGAAAAAATCATTCGCCTGGACTGGGATTCGAACCCAGGCCCCCCAGATTTTACACCGAGTGCTCTACCAGTTCAGCTACCCAGGCGTCATCTCTCACTGTGAATTTCATGGAGGCTTTAAGGAGCGAGATGTCTTCACAGGTACCGTGCATACAATGCCAAAGTACCCGTGTGCGAACGCTAAGCGCTACTGTATACGAGGTAAAGCCAAACTTTAAACACAAAGGTGTTTACTTTGACAAATTCAAAGAAGAAGAGAGATGACGCATGGGTAGCTTAACTGGTAGAGCACTCGGCACAAAATCGGGGGGCCTAGGTTCGAATCCCAGTCCAGGCGAATGATTTTTTCACTGTGAATTTCACACAATTGTATGACTGTATGTACTACATGAAAGCATGACCAAATAACTGCCTGAAAACAAAGACAAATCAATATACATGCATCCACAGAAAACTCACCTCTGCTGGAGGTAAACGAGGCATTCTTGCTGCAGGAGTCCCAGGCCGAGGAAAAAATTGATTAATAAAAAGGCTTGGGAATTTGTATTTTTTACACAGCTCCATTGTTTCATCAAAATCAGCTTCATTTTCTGTAGGAAATCCACATATTATGTCCGTGGCAATAGTAATTCCAGGTACCCTAGAATAGAACCAGTAGCCATTACCACCATTGACAATTACTAGAAATTATACATTAAATGAGAAAAGTAAACAACCTAAACCCTTTGTGAGGCATGAGGGGTACAGGTACCACCCAGATATGTTCGTTCATGCCTTATTCTAAAAGGGTTGGCATTTGTACGTGCCATTCTCATTAGCTTCCATTTGTAGTTATTTTTATGATTTATATCATAAGTTATGTACCAACAGTTCTGACGTAGATTTCCGTGGGGCCTGGATGGACGTTGATTATTCCAATTTCTTGGATTTCCGACACGTGGTTCCATTTTCAGGGACAATATTTCGCCGGCTATCCTGCAGGCTTCCTGAGGTCCAAGTGCACGTCTGGGTGGCGCCGATTATATGTGGTAGTTTTCATGCTTTTACTCGGCTCCGATTCTCTGACTGGGGCTATTCGGCCACTATTCTCTGACTTTTTCAACAAGACCCTTAGTGGACCAGTCAGAGAATAGGAGCTGAATAAAGGCACGTAAACTACCTCATATAATCAGTGCCACCAGGATGTGCACTTGGACCCGAGGAAACCTGCAGGATAGCTGGCAAAATATTGTCCCTGAAAATGGAACCACACAGTGGAAATCCTGGAAATGAGATTAACCAACGTTAGAAGCGGTCATGGAACAACTTTTTTCGAAATTCTAAGTTTGACATACAGCAAAATCTAGCCCGTAGTACCCAAGGAACAGAGAAAAAATTTTGTTTCTTCAAAAAAACATTGTAAATATTGTATGTTTATTTTTTACCCTACACTTGATGTGCCATATACATTGGAACCTGGTTAGGACGTTCCTCCTTAGCTCGTTTTCCTCTTTATCACGCTGATTTGTCACGGTCCCGTAATCATAGGGACAAAATACAGCTAAAAATATTTGATTACTACGTTCTAAATACTGGTGCTTCCCTGGTTAGTATGTTCAATAACTTGGCGTTGAGCAACCCAATCACAATTTTTCTAGTATTATTTAGTCATTTTAACAACCAACCTCCTGAGTTAATATACTAAATATTAACCCTTAGCAATTTCATGTTTATCCTAATGTATTCCTATTTTCACGGCGTGACATAAAATAATACGCGGCTGATTAGAGGGAGTGTAGTTCTTGAGCGGGCAGTCGTTCATATTGCACATTTTGTGATCGTAAGGACAGTTAAAATGGAAAGCAAACGAGTTGTGAAGCAGATTAGAACTGCAGAAAAAATTAAAATTCTGGAAGAAGTAGACAGAAATCCACGCGTCAAGCGAGTATTATGGTGAACGCAAGTCAAAAGTACCCAGATAGAATGTAAGCTTACGTCAAACTTGATTTTCCCTTGCCACGTCAAGCTTGATTCAAGCCTGCCTTAAGCTGTGCGTGCCAAGCTTCTGACCGAGCACTTGATTCAAGCTTGCCACCCAAGCCAATTTCAAGCTTACTCACCAGGAGCTCCAGGCCCCCCATCCAGTTCCGGTCGCTTCCCCATACACTTTGCACACGCAACCGCAGGATGCACTATGGAGCTTTGAGGGTTTGCACCACTTTGGTCCGACCCATCCTCTCTTTTCCCCAAGGGGAGGGGTGAGAGGAAAAGCACCGCGTTCAATGGCTTCCAGATGTTGGGAGCAAGAGGGTTGTGAAGGAGGGAGTAGGGATGGAAACCACGCAAACGCTAGTGTTTTGGAGGAATAGCTATTCTGAGAACTATGTATTCAAAACTTTGCTAGCGGAAGGAATATACGGGTTAGTTAGTTAGGTTGGAGGTTATACAACGTGATCGTCCTTAAGGAAAGTAGAATCGTACATATAATCGTCTTGTGAGCATCCTAGAAGAGAGTTCGAGAGTTCCGTGTGACCCCTGCTTTCCTGTGACCCTAAGGTAAGATTTTCATTTCAATAACATCATTTAAATTTGTGGAAACGTTTCGTGTTATCGAATAATTATCACATTTACTGCTATAGCTTTACTGAAAATCCTTAGTGTACCTACAAGTATTTTATTAGTTCAATCATGTAATGAATGTAGATTAAGCGGAATTTGCATGGCCATGCATTACTGGTTAGATTGAAACGGGAAATTAAAAACAAATAGGGATTCTAAAGTCGTGTTTACACGATGCATGTACCCGCGAAAGTATGTGGCTGGACAGAAGCGTGAACGAATGCTCAGAAATAGACTTGAGGCTATTTTCTGGACATGTGTTCAAGCAATTAGTCATGTTTATATGCTGCAATTTTGATGGTGAATGTGTTCATGCATGTACTTGCGCAGCTACATGCATCGCATAAAAATGGCTGAATCCACGAAAAAAACAATTTCCTCATAATCTTTTGGTATCTTTTGGTAATGGAAGTGGGCACAGGTGACAGATGCTGAAAAGAGATTTTACTGGTGGCAGAAAAATTAGCAATTTTTCAACTTAAGTCTAATTTGGTCTAGAACTCTAAAATATTGTTTATTTTAATGGGATTTCTAATTAATTTTCCATTTCGGGGTTGTGATCATTTTTTTCTAAATGCAGTGGGTTTTTTAAACAATCGTTTATTGCAAACGTGAGAGAATTGATGTCTAACATGAATTCTTCGTTTTTACTTGATCGTTTTAAAATTTTAAATGAATTTCTAGCTGTTATATTAACGATTTTAGGATTTTAATCGGAAAGTAATCATTAAAAGAAAGCAGAAGATAACTCCGTTAATATAAGAGCTAGAATTTCGCTTGAAATTTCAAAACACACTGCAAAACACAAGGAATTCATTCAAATGGTTGATATTTTTGTATAGCCAGCGAATATTTATTTAGAAAATCCACTGCACATACAATTAGTGATGGGGGATACATGCTGAGAGAATGGCCACTAAAGGGCTCGAGGAAAGAGTCTGAGTAGGGACTCGAAGGCTCGAAGGAACACCCCAAATGCTTGCGTTGGTCATTTTCTCACCCTCCATAGCCCTCTGAATTGTGTGCTCCATTGTGTGATGGTTCATTGTAAGTGTTTATGTCATTAGCAAATGCAATGTCTGTGAGATTTCTATAAAAATACACTTAATTGATGAGAATTTCCTATTACAGTGGCTGTTGGAAAACGCTTTAAGGAAAGCACTGAAGACAACGTAAACAGGAGTGTAAGTCTCTGGCTGCAGCAAGTGAAACAGAATTGCACGGAGGTATGGAATAGTTCTTGATTTTACATATCAAATTACTATTTTATTTGTATTCTGTTTGTAAATTGACTGTTCTTATCTTCATTTTTTAGAAAGTAGCTGCAATCATTATGCTGCCCTGGTTTGACATGGTCAAAGATTTGTTTGGGGAAACCTTAATTTATCTCAATAAATGTGCCTTTCAATATATTTCATGTGTTCATTTTTATTACTTAATGTATCCCTAGACTTGATTTAACTTTCCAAATTCTTCCGCTAAGGGAGCTTGGAAGATTTGCATTCCCATTTCAAATACAGCAACAGACTGCAGCCTTTCACTGCCAATAAGATATAGTAGGTAGTGCTTTCCTTGGGCACACCGCGTTAAAATTGTGAGAGAAATTTTTAAATTCCCTGTACTACATGCATATTAAAGTCGTGAAAGAGAAACATTCAATTTGCCTCAAGCAATTGGGTTTCGGTTAGTTTGCTTCATGCACCTATTTTTGTTCATTTCCAGAATGTAGCCTTTGTCAAAAAGTTGAGTGGATCACACGTTGTACTAATAAGAAATAGGTAAGTCATTTCTTGCATTAAATCTGTAAAGCTTGATTCAGACTTGCTGACGAGGGAAAAGTCAACCTTGATTCAAGCTACACTGTTAAGGTTGTAGCAAGCTTGACCGGTGGAGACTAGCTTGCTTGATTCAAGCTTGAAACAAGCTTAGTGGCTTGAATTTTCAAGCTGGATTCAAGCTTAGTTACTTGTATTGTCAAGCTTAGGCAAGCTTGATTTCAGCTTAAATTGCTATCAGGGGTAAGATCATGAACAAGGTAAAACTTTTTCTTTTCAGCATTTACAGTCTCATACTGCTCTAAAAAAATCCAATGTTTTACCTTTACCCTGTGCATGTAAAATTTCCTGTTCAAAGTAACGAGTATGGACACACTCCAGTAAATGCTTAGCAAACATGGATGAAACATCACTAGTTAAGAAGCACATTTTATGTTCTTTAATTCTAGTAACAAATTTGCATCCAGTTTGGGCAACGTAGATGCACGAGTTGGAATTTAAAGCATAGCACACTTGTTTTTTGGTTAGAAACAGCTTCAGGGTACTATCGAAGGACCCAAATACAAGGTACCAATCTGCTTCAAAACAAACTTTAAACACCTGCCAAACTATTGTTACCAATCATGAAAAATAATGTTTGCCAAACTGGATGTCCAGTAATTCACCTTGAAAAACCGGCCTCCCCAAAGCATTGCAAAGGAGTATTAACTCCCACATTGGCTGCACCCATATTGCCCATGTAAGGGGCTTTGAAGAAAAGTAGTCATAAGCAAAGTAGGTATGCAACCCATATGTACCAAGTATTGGGTAGTTTGAAGGATATGCATGAAATTACTGGGCAAGACTGTATTCAGTCTGTGCATCAAGTGGCTTCACAACATATTCCACAATAAAAAAATCAGCATTAACACAATGAATATGTATTGATACAGGTTTCACAATATTTATCCTCAGCGTACAAATATCAGTAAATAATGGCCAGTAATGATGTAAAAAAAACCTAATTACTAATTATGATCACTCAGTAAGTGATGATATGGGACTTTGTAAATTAAATTTCACTGTCATCTGCCCCTCGGCTATCCTTTAGGGGTTAGGTGGAAGAAGGGAAGGAAAGTCTCAATCTCGCCCCAGTAAAAATGTTATCTATCTATATATCGATCGATCATTCAAGTAATCTTTGATAAGGTATCAAATTAATCAATTGTGGTGATACTTGGTGGAAATTATTGATAGAATTCATGATAAGAAACAATACAGTACACATTCCACTTTTTTTCAAATACAGGCGGTCCTCGACTTTCGTACACTCGACTTTCGTACAATTCGCACATTCGTACGCTCCTAATTGATACCTTATATTTGACTTTCGGACACTAAATTCGAACTTTCGGACATTTGTCGAACAGTATTTTTGAATTTTCCGCGAATTTTTGAATTACCCGCGATGGTGCATTGCGCATCACGGCATTCAATTGTTACATCTGGCGTTCTCGATCGCTAGTATACGCGACCGTGGGCATGCTGACTTAGAGCAAGGTATAACTTGTTTATTTACTGAATTCAATTAATATCGTATGATTAGAATGAGTGGAAAACGAAAATATGATGTGCCTGAAAAGAGAGTTGGGAATTATTAGACGTGCTGAACTGGGAGGATCTTTTGCTGCGATCGGACGATTATTGGACTTAAGCTGTTCAACTGTGTGTTCAATAGTAAAGGGGAAAGATAAAATTATAGACCATGTATGAAATGCTGGGAAGTGCATGCGAAATTCACGAAGTTTTTTTATGGCCTGTACCTACGATACATCATTTTATTTTCTTTTTTCTTTTGTCCGGTTTAGGAAATTGCGAAATTTTTGTTGCTTCTTTAATTGCAATAATCTCGATTACATCGAGTTTAAGGGTCCATAAATTAAATGTCGTGATGCTTCTTGTTTTGTGTCTAGTTATAGTGGACGTTATTAGTGAAATGTTAATTTCTGATTGGGAAAACTTAGAAATGCGTATGTTTACTCAGTACACAACGGAATTCTTTTAGAACCGTTTATCAAGACTACGTAGTTTTTAAAGTAATTACGCATTGTTTTCAATATAATTAATGTATTTTTAAACTTTTGTATTAAAAATAAAATTACCTTACAATTGATTTGAGGTTTTAATATGTATATTTAACTCTCCGGGAACGTAACCCCTAATTAGTATGGGACTCTATTGTTCGATTTTCGTACATTCGACTTTCGTACACGTTTTCAGGAACGCATTGTGTGCGAAAGTTGGGGACTGCCTGTAGTGGAATTTTTACTGTTTTTTTTTCTCATCATGAATTTGATTAGGTAATCATAATTCATTACAAATGAAGATACATAATTCAACTCAGCCAAAAACGGCAATGATAATACATAAAAATTTCCAGAAGACAAAAAATCAAATTGGACAAAGAATCAAACTGCAGACCGTTGGCTGGCTGGGTTCATTCACATACCACCATGCTACCCAGGCTTTCTGATTCCAAAGGCAATTTTTGGATGGGTTTAAGGGAACTAGAAGTTTACCTCCAACGATCAATCAAAGATCACACTCCTTGAGGGTGGTGGCTTCTTAGAAGTCCACATTCTCTAACAAGAACGATCCTTGATTGACCATTGGGGCTAAACATCTAGTTCCCTTAAATATTTCTGAAAATAGCCTTAGGAATCAGCCAGATTGGGTAGTTTGGTGGCCTGTGCATTGACCCACGTGATGGTGAGTCACATAAAATTTCCCATTATATGCTAAAAAAATTACTTATATGTACTTAATAAGAAGGCATTTTCCTGGCATGATGACTTGACTGACTTTGGAGGATGGAAAAATCAAGTACTCAGTTATTTGCAAAAGGTTTCGGAATGTATCCAACTTGGATCTGGAGGTCCTACTTTAAAAAAAAATTATAAATAAACCAAAGTAGTACTCCACAAAATCTACATATTCCACAGTATTATCTCTGCATTAGTTGAAAAATTATATCCTACGTGTAATGACCCAACCCAACTCAACCCTGATAAGAACTAAAAATTGACTACCTGGAGTACAACATAGAGAAATACTTCAATGATAGATAAAGCTTAACGTAAATTATTTTTAACATTACCTCTCTTTTAAAAAGTCCACGACATTCTCAAAGTCAGCCCTGCAATATTCTCGCTTCATATCAGCCAAAACACTATCACTGCCTGACTGCACAGGAATATGTAAGAAGCTGTAAACTCTGGGATGTGAGAGAACCACTGCCATCTCCTAAATAAATGAATATAGAAAAATGCATTTACAAAATAAATGCCCACAAAAATTGTTTCAATAGCATTGCAATAAATGAAAATCAGGTACAAGGACTTTAGAGATCATGGACTTCACTTTCTGGGAAGACAGGTAATAAGGAAGAAACTTTGGACCATAATGGGCAAATAATTCATACCTTACTACAATCAAGTGCATTATTTGGAAACAGGCTTATGTGCAATGGAAATTCTGATGTACATGATTAAAACATAAGAAATAAAGGCAATATACATGTCATCCCAAGACTGACAGAACTTTGTAATGAAGGATTATAATATCATTGCGATTAGACTAATCAGTTGACCTATTTCCCTAAAGAATGCAAGTACATGCATAGTAGCTTTCCTGTACTTCAAAGGAAACAAAAGGTTTACAACAGTAACTATGTACATTGTACTCAATGAAAATGTTTCCATCGTTTTGTAACTGAAGCAGGTAAACTTTATATTACATAAATACCTATTTGAGTGTGTAATGCCAAAAATGAAAATTTCTCCAATGAGTTCTATTTCATGTAACCTACAGAATGATAAATACATAATTTTGAAAATATAATGAGTCCTGGCCCCACCAAAAAACAATAGGATGCAATTATGACTGCTCATTAGCGTGCCCCTTATTTTCCAACCTCAAAACATATTCATGCTCACCCCTAATTTTGTTTGAAAGACTTTAAAACATGCCTACACAAAATTTTATTGAGATTGAAGCATTACAACCCTTGTTGAATTGAATGTGAACTCACACGTAAAACAAGCCCAGAATTATCGTACTGAGTCACGCTTGGGCCTGTCAGTACATGCAGACTGCAGAGCCGTCGGTTCTTAACTGGTTTTCAATCATTCCACATGTGCTTCCGGGTCGATTCTCTAGCATTATGTTGCACGAATTATACAGAGCCAAGGAAAGTGTGTTTTTAATGGGAGATGAACACCAAATAATTGTACACAAATTGCCATCAAAATGACAGGTGCTGGGAGTTTTGTTAAATCACATACAGGAGGTAAAATTTACTCTCTGTGGAAGTGCTTATCTTGCAGTTGAGTGCATGATATTTTGAGAGAAAGTAAAAATTCCACCCACAGCCAATGTTCATGGAGAGTGTTAGACACATTTGGAATGGAGAAAAAAAGATAGATAGATATTTATTCACCACCATTGGCAAAATACATTTACATGGCTACATCAATATGGATACAGACAGAGAAATGAGAACAAAATAGGCTAAGTTTACAAGTTTATCAGCATATGACGATGATAGTGAATTTATTTAGGTTCCAAGGAGATTGGAGCCCATAGGGGAAAAAAACTAAACCAAATTTAACATATTTTTAGTAAAGATTAATGGGAAGTGACACAAAATAATAGGTCATGGTACATGACAATCCCACAAATATTTTTTAATGATGCCAAAAAGAGTGACGTTCTTTAAAAGCACTGCGAAGAGGAGTTTAAACAAAATTAGGAAAACCTATTTGATACCACACATGCCAATGCTCAACAAAGAATCAAGTTTTAGGAAGACAGGCTTTTCTTACTGCGACAAAGAGAGCCAGGACACGCTTTTGCACACGCTATCTTGCAATAGTAAACCGGAAACTCACAGATAAATAAGAAAGAGTGAAGAAAACAAAATTACAAGAAGAGAAAAGGCATATGAAACATCAGTATGCAGCATCTACATCATCTGCTGTACATCCATTTTTATCATCTGAAGATTGGGCAAGGGCCTAGCTACGTTGAAACACCGGTTCCCATCAGAACACCGAAGTTAAGCAACGTTGGGCCCGGACAGTGGTTGGATGGGTGACCCTCCTCCATACCTCGACCAGGCATGGATGGAGAGATTATACTCCCTCCAGACCTATACCGGGAGGCCGGAGGGAGACCCAGACCACGCCGGTTGGAGGGAGGACATCCTCTATACCTGGTACTGGGGCGAGGCAGGGGGAGGCCAATCCTCCATACCTCTACCGAGGTGCTCTTGTCCCCTGTCTGCAAGTGGCAGACAGGCATTGGGTTGGCACAATGGACCAAGAAAGGTCTAAGTGCCCGGGCTCCTGACGAAGGCCCCCCCCAACAACAATCTAATCTAATCATCTGAAGATTCAGTTAAGGCATTTTCAAGTTCCGATGAAATTTAAAAAAATGAGGCAAGACAAAAAGGGAACGTTCTGAAGCAAATAAATCCACTTTCAAGAATGATATCACTGCAATTCTTTCAGCTCATTGGGATGGTTAACTGTTGCCTGCCTTAGATATCATGGATCAAAAAGAAGAAAGACAGCCAGTACTTATTACATTCAAGGACAGTGAGCAGCTCACAGGTGCTCCAAAACTAAAGAATGCTTCTGGTAAACAACAAGCTAAAGCTGTTTGGAATGCATAAACATACTGGGGTATAAAAGAAAATGAACACATTATTTTCAGTAACAAAAATGCCTCCAACACTGGCTGCTTTAATGGGGAATGTGTGTTACATGAACAAAAAGAGAACAGGGAGTTGTTGATTTTCCCATGCCGTCATCACATCTATGAATTAATTTTACAATGTGTATTTGAAAGTAAAATACATGACGTAGCCAGAAGTTCTGACATATATCTTTTCAAATATTTGAGAAAAAACTGGGGAAGAGTTGATGCCAATAACTTTCAAATTGGCAAGAAGAATGTTGAAGTGCTTTTCAGTGAGTAAAAATGTATGAAATGTTAGACTTTTATGAATGTGAATTACAAAACCAACAACGAGAGGTGATTTCAATGAATTCATGCAGCTCAAACTAATATTTTTGGGAGGAGACTCTGGAAACAAACTAAAAATACACCCTCCTGGGGCGATGCATCAAGCTCAATGGATGTAAAGAGCAGTTTATTCCTTTAAAATGTTTCTGCTAAGGCCACAACTTCAACTATGCATTAACAGCAGTCCTGCCTTTATTGTCAGGTTACAATCACAAAAATTGCAATGAAAGCAGAACACTAAATCCCTTTAGTATTACACCGAATTGAACCATGTAATTTTTTAGTGGTATTGTTGACTTTCTTATTAAAAAAGTACAATCAGTGCATAACTCTAACCTTTAAATATTATAGGGAACACAACAAAGGAATGGCAAAAAATCACCGCAGCAAATAAGCAGATCAAGGCGACGAAATAATGGAATAGTGATGATAAATTTCACCAGATACAAAACGCATAATGGCAAAAAATGGGGACTGCCTGTACAGACAAAAATGCCATAGGAGATGTTTCTTTGTTCATTGTAACTGCATTTTTCAAAATGAGGTTTCAGTGCAGTACTGATGTAAAAGCTCCTTATCAAGAGATCCCTACTTTCTAAATTTCATTCATAATAATTACATTCTTAAATACATATTCATTTTTCAATTCTTGAATTTAAATCTTCCAGTTCAATTGAATCTTCATTTCAGAGAAAACAATGGACGATTTCGTGTCAACCAAGAACAGAGATCTGTTCTTTCACCTAAAGATTGACACTAGTATTCTTCAAGAATGCCTTTCGACATGGAAGACCAATGATTCATATGTATTTAACAGCTCAAATGACCGTAAGGAACTTAAAAGCAGTTAATGACTTTGCTGAAAGAGGTGTTAAATTAATTTAAGATTTTCATGGACTACTGATGGTAGATGTTGAGCAAAAGCAAGTTTGTATTGTGCTGTGTTCAAGATCACCATAAGCTGTACCCATATTGCAAGAAGGAAACATTGAAAAGACAGTATCTACAAGAAAACTGAAAACCATAATGTACTTTCAAGAGCATAAAATATTCAATGTTAACAATGATTTACATGCTATACATTAATCAATAAATTTTACTCCGACTTAATCCTACAAAACCTATCATTCCTTACATTCAAAAATTTAACGTTCAATTCAGCACGTGTTTATGTCATCCTATTGAGACAAAATTTTGTTTTTGAGTAAATATGACCAAAAGAAAAATATGGGGGTTAGCACAAAAAGTTTCGCAAAATAATTTATTTCGCCCTAATAAAGGCTAGTGTCCACTGGGGATTACATCTCGTGATCTGATCTCAAGATTTTTCTCAGAACCTAGTCCATTGGAAACTAGTCTCAGCCTCCGAAAGCTCTCAGAGACTTGAGTCTCAGAGAATTTTCTCAGCTTGGTGTTCACTAGAAGTGATAAAAAGTCTCAGAGACTTCTCACAGATACTAGTCCACTGGATAAAAGTACCACTTGTTCAGAGGGAGAGCAATGGAAGATAACCGTAGAGTACTGGCGTTACCTACTCATAGCTCACAAGCTTTTAAATAAAAGGAAAATGAAAAAAAAATGAAGAAATGTTTGATGCTTTCCTTGATTATTTGCACCTTTTTTCCCTATTTCTATAATCTCGATGATGAGTATTCCACAATAACTTATTCTCTTCATATTTCTCTATCAGCTGGGTAACTTTTGCATCGGTCCACTCCATTTTCTTCTCCATTTTTGCAGCTATCAGTGTATTAAACCTGAGACTACTCTTGAGCAAAACGAAACTGTTTCGAATTGTGAGACTTTGTCTCCGGTGGAACGCGTGTCCACAGTAGACAAATGGTGCCTCCGAGACACACTGCAGGTTGTCTCCGAGAGTAGTCTCACTCCCTAATCCACTTATGACTAGACTATCGAGACTCAATCTCGACACTAGCCTATTGGGAGACCTACTGTTCATGGTCAATGGTGCAGTTTTGCCATAGGTAATCAATAGCTCATGGCATACCATTTCCTGATTTGATCACTGTTAGCAATTCACAAATCTCAGTTGGATTACAGAATAACCATCAAGTCAAGTCAATGGCTAAAAATAATCATGCACTCCAAGAATAGGAGGGACATTATCTTTCACCACAACGTACAGCCATGCATAACTTATATTTATCCCAATTCTTACTCTTACATTAAAGCACAATACGCAAGGTAGGCAATGTTTCGATAAAAATCAACTGCAGACATACTTTTAAATGCTCCAGGATATATGGAGGGTTAGTCATTCCAACTCGCATCATGCAACCTTCTGGAATAATATCAGCCAGCCTTTTGAGGAGATCAGGTAGGCTTGCCCCAATATCTCGTCCATAAGCACCTGTGTCTTCTGAAGTCAGCCAAAGCTCTCGTACTCCTTCTTCAAAGCACTGCTCAGCACGAGCAATGATTTCATCTGACAAAAAGGTAAAATGAAATCCGTTGAGAGCATGCACTAATGGATATATCTAAACTGAAGTCTATTAAATTTAATTTAACCCTGTGTGCCCCACTTCCTAAGTATCTCACACTGATATCTTTCTGTAGAATTTTAATTCCTCTCAGACCAAGATAAAAATTCCAATCACAGCACCCTTGCAGCCTGGGCAAAATTGGCTTATGTGTGTAGTATGCACAATTTTAATATCCATAAAAATTTTGCAATAAAAATATCACCCACTTTTTTTCATAAGCTTTATGCTGATCATCCCGGGTATAACATTAGATACAAATTTAATAGTTAAAAAAATTGTATTTTTAGATATTGCCTCTTTCATCTTAGTAAAATTTGCCTTTGCTCATTTTTTGAGGAAGCATGCATATAGCTACAGTAAACCCCCGTTAGTTCGAACCCTCTTAATTCGAAATATCGATTAATTCGAAGTTGTGAGCAGTCCCTGCGAAATAAGCTCTTGTATGTCTCTAATTTGTGGTTAAAAGTGGATTTTAACAGTGTGAGGTGTGCAGTGATTTGAAGTCCAGTTTAAAATATGTGTTTTGTGACTGCTGATTCATTCAAGTGGCGATTAACAATTGACATCTGTTGACAATTTGGATTAATATTAATTTGATTTACTTGTCAATTGGACTCTTTTTTAATTTAATTGGTTTGTTACTACAAGGGAGTCAGCCACAATAATATTTTTCAGGTTGAACAAATATTAAACCATTTGAAAAATGTTTTTGCTTGGATCCTATTCTTTGAATTTACTTGTCCTTTCACTTCATTTCATGGCAACAAACTGAGCAGTTTCTCTCAAAATTACCCTGCTCAACCATATTCAACTTGGCAAATACTTGCTAGTTTTTTCATCATAAATTCCATCAGCAATATTTGGAAATCCTAGCTTAAGATTGACTAATTCTGAATATAAAACATGAGTCGTAAGGTACTTATATCCTTCCAAAATTTTAACATTTTAACCAAATCATTAGCATCCTGCTCCACAAACTGAGCTAGAATTTTTACCTTTTTATGTCCTTATTTTGCATTTTAAAAAGATAAAACACCCCAGGATTTTTCTGGAAATCTTCCAATTATTTTCTTTTGAAAAACTCTACAATATCAAATAGATATTCATTCAAATAAAAATAACAGCTTCAAACCATGAATTCCAGTGAGAAGCATGAATATGCTAAAACAATGTATTTCAGACAAACAATCATTTTTTCTAGTAATCACTCACCAAGTTTTTACTGCTATTATTCAAGGATCACCAAGTGAACCATCCACTTTCCAGCACCATTCCTTCTCACACCAAAACCCAGAGAACAACATGTGAGTCACACAATCGTCATAATGGGAAAGTAAAATTACCTGGTGGGTAGCTTCCTAACTCCCCACGCGCGTGTTTTGTCTTGCAGTACGTGCATTGGTTGAGACACCCTGTGTTGATGGGAATAATTTCTACAAGAGGATTTCTCCGCACTTTTGGAAGATCCAGTGGGGCCCCTCCAAGTCGCCCTTTACCCTTCTCGCGCTTTGACTTCAAAAGTCGAACAGTATTCCCTAAAACAAATTAATGAATGTGCAACAGCTACAATAAATTGACAACAATACAGGTCATACGGCATGTTACATACATAAGGGTAAAAATATAAGATACGGGAAAAAGGACTTTGCCTGTAAATAAAATTATTATTATGTATTATTATTATAAAAGACACCACAATTAACTTATCAAATAAACAGCTAACTGTATGAGTACTTGAACAAATGTAAGAGATAATGAGTAAACAAAAATAAAAATTTGCATGTAAGGTAATAAAATTTAATTTTAGCATATCTACTGCAATATAAAAATAAGTGCAATTTTTGACAAAAAGTTTCATCTAATTTCAAGTTTGGAACTGCTCCACACCCACCAATATTTTTCATTTCACCAAACATAAACTCAAAATATACATCACTATTTGTCTCTTTCCTTTCCCAACCCATTATCTTTAACTATTCATTGTTGGTGTCCTAACACCTTATGCCTTAGTGAAAGCTTAAAAGGTAGTACATGGGTTTACATGTAGATGCAGGAGCACCTGAACCAGAAAGACATCCTAGGTTTCTTGCAACCAAGTCTAGCATGATCCTCTTGCTGAACAGCAAAAATTCCAAGCATCAAATTTTTGCCATCTACAAGAGTATTATCTTCGTTTCTATGTTCTTGTTTATTGATAACCTTCTCTTATAAAATTCAAGCTATCATTTGATGACTTCCACCAAATAGTAATATTTGTTTCTATTTATGTATTTCACTAAAATGAAAGAGCAAGAACACCTAAATCAGCCTCAAATTTCATTTCAAAACATACATACTTATGCAAGGCTATTTTTCACAATCCATCTTCACATCACCATTGTGTTATCACATTTTATGTGTTTCCTATCCTCTTTCTTTCACCACCTGTTTGAACGAAATATTTATTATTTATGCCTGTGAGCGGTTTGAGTGAATGAATGAATGGTTATATATAGCAGTCATTTTATGCGAGTGGTGATGGTTTGGCTTTCCATTCTATGCTTAATTGCTTACTTTCCATACCCCTTTCTTCCGATGTTTTTTTCAAAGGAGCTCTCTTTCATCAAACGCATCGCCATGAATAATGGCTTTAATGATTCCATGATTGACACACTACTAAATCGCTTACGCCGAAAACGTGCCATAATAGATTCTACTGCTCTTTCCCCGATCCCTGTATCGAATACCAAATGGGTGAAGCTACCCTTCTTCACAAAATTGTCATACAAAATCAACAAATCCATCCCAAATAATAAGTTTAAAGTGTGTTTTTATAACCCCATGACTCTTGATAAATTGTTGTTTAACGCTAAAGACAGATATTCTATTTGTGACAAAAGTGGAGTGTATATGTTAAATTGTGATACCCTTGGATGTAATTGTTTTTATGTTGGGCAAACTGGTAGGAAAATAAGCATACATAAATCTGAACATTTTCAATCTTTTTTAAATTGTAATAACAAATCTATGTTTGCTACTCATCTAATTGAAAATGACCACAACTCTAATTTTATCCCTAAACTTTTACATGTTTGTGACAAGGGGAAGAAGCTTGATTTTATAGAGAATTTTGAAATTTTAGTGTATTTTAATATATATAAGAATGATGTGTTAAATGAACTAGTCCCTTCCAACTCCTCAACTCCTCCCCCTTCTACTCAGTACCCGTCCCCCCACCACCACCCTCATAGTCAGATAAGCTGTCATTGTACCCTCGCCACCAGTTGTTTGCCAGCTCACCTTCCTTTCTTGACCTTCCCTTCCCCACCCCCCAAATTTTCATAGCTTTACAATCACCACTGTTCTTGAAGTCCCCCCCCCCCCCGTTCAACCATCATGAGACCAACACACACACACACACATTGGCTTATCCACCACTCCTCTCAATATTAGAATGAATGGGCACCGCTCGTCTTGTAACGATTGCCCCTCCCTGTCGCCATTCACGTCTCCTCCCACAACTCCACTTTCAATAACACTTTTAAAGTCGGTCTACTTGCTTCCCTTCCCCCTTCTTCCTCTCCCCTTCAGCTCAAAGATCTTGAATCTTCTTGCATTCTTATCCACCAGGCTTTCTCGCCCCCTGGACTCAATAAATCACACTAGTTTCTCCCTCCCCCTCATCTCATCTCTCCCTGCTTCCTCCACTCTCCTCTTCCTTTTGCTCCCCTTTTTTCCTCTCTCCCCTCCGCCCACCCTCTCCCCACTCTTCGTCTTTCCCCTCCTTCCCCTCTTACACCTTCCTCTCCCCCTCCTTCCCCTCTACACCTTCGTCTCCCCCTCTTTGCCCTCCCATACCTCAATCTCTATCCCTTTCCTCATTCTTACTCTCTACCTAGAGAAAGATGGAAGCTACTTTCCTTCGAAATATCGGAAGTTTTAAATTGTGAGTGTTCTTTTTTCCGTTTATATATTTTTATCGGCCACCCTCTTGGCAAATTGTATATTTATCACCCGAGTGATTCTCCTAGAAGTTTTATATATATATATATATGGTGAAATTTTTTCTGTCTGGATTTGACTCATTTTCATCTTCCCCACCAAACCCTGTGTTCGTCCTTTTATGTGTTCCTATCCATTTCCATTTCCTATGAATGTATGAATTTATTCGCGCCTTTGAGCGTCATGTTTTCGAATGATTGAGTATATATATATATACATAAAAAAACTTTGTCACAAGTGTGACTAAAATGAAAACACATAAAAAGACACTCACACGGGTTGTAAATTTTTCGGTGGATCGCCGCCACCTTCTTCAGCGAAAGGTATAGGAATAATCTCTATCTATATACATATATATATATACACACACCGCCCTGTGTGTTTTCAAATATTGTAACTCTTTAGAATTACCTGAAAAAGGTCGAAACCGGTCGTGTTTTTAATAAATTTGTGTGGAATATAACCAAGTTTATTTTTGACCAAGACTGCTCACATGGGCGTATTTATGGAGGGGGACCAACGGGACTGGACCCCCCCCAGAAGCAGCTTTGTTAAGGGTACCAACATTAATAACAAAAAAATTAGCAAACTAAATATCTTTAATTGGTTAAAAAAAAATTGAAAATGTAGTTTTGCCATTAAACATTTTACTGGACAGGTACCCAATTAGGCTAGGCCCAAACTCCAGGTACTACACCTATTAAAATATTCTGGACACCCCCCAGAGCCAAATTCTAGATATTTCTAGCTACTGACTGCTCAAACCTGTACACAATGCCCTGATAGATCTCCATATTACAAACAAGGAACTTCATATCATTAGGGGCAATTGGCAGAATTTAGACAAGCCTACTTTCACATGAGGGAATCGCTGCTTTCAAAATGCTGTATAACTATGAAATATTGCACAAAAGTAATCGTTTCTAAATGTGCACTTTCTGGCCTTCACTACCTACACTTACTGTGTCTTTCTTTTCAGGTCAAATGCTGCTGAACTCTACTCTGTTTAAAACTTAATTTGTTTCAAAAGGTAAATTATTGTGAAACCAGAGTTTGCAAGCAAATATGATGTAATAATTAAGTGTAGTGATGTATTTAGTGGTCTAGGAAAGTTTCCTGGTATGCATCACATTACGCTAAAGGAGGATGCTGTTCCTAAGTTTCATGGCCCTAGAAGGATTCCTCAGAGTTAGAGTGCTAAGCTTAGAAGAACACAAGACGGGCTTGAGAAAAAAGGGGTCATTTCAAAGGCTGAGAAGCCAACTGAGTGGGTAAACAGTTAAGTAATTGTCGAGAAAATTAACGGAGATTTGAGGTTGTGTCTAGAAGATTTGAACCCACGAGATTTGAACTTAGCAGTAAAAAGAGAGAATTTCATGATACCAACGATAGAAGAGGTAGTATCTAAATTGAGTTACAAGTCAGTTTACACTGTGGTCGATTTGCAAGAAGGGTTTTGACAAATAGAACTGGATCAACAAAATGCTGAGATGAGCACATTTAATACTCCTTTTGGTAGATACTGCTTTAATCGCCTGCCTTATGGGCTTTATTCAGCACCAGGAGGTGTTTCAGAAAAGAAACATGGAATTGTTATCACAAATAGAGGGGTGCTATATGTTCACGATCTTATAATAGCTGCGTCCACTGTTGAAGAACTTGATGCAATATTAGAAAAAGTTCTCCAATGTGCTCAGAAGAACAATGTAAAATTTAATAAGGATAAAGTTCAATTCAGGGTTCTTGAGGTCCAGTATGCAGGACAGATCATCTCAAAAAGTGGTTTAAGGACAGATCCTAGTCATGTTAGGGCAATAGTAGAAATGAAAGTGCCTGAAAAGAAAAAAAAAGTGTTATGGTTCTTGGGAATGTCTCTAAATATATACCAAATTACTCATATTTGTCAGCAACTTTGCGAAAACTGCTGAAAAATGATTCAGTTTGGACTAATTTTGAGGATACCGGGACTAGCCACGGTAGTTACCTTTACGGAGTCACCCGCAAGTGCACATAAGTGCGATATTCCACAGAGGAAAAATCATTCGCCTTGACCGGGATTCGAACCCAGATCCCTCGATTTCGCGCCGAGTGCTTTAACCAGTTAAGCTACCGAGGTATCCTTCTCCCCTGTGGAAAATTTGGTGGCTTTATGGGAGCTTGGTGGGGAGGGATCGAGGGATCCGGGTTCGAATCCTGGTCAAGACGAATGATTTTTTTTCTGTGGAATATCGCATTCAGTTTGGAGTTTGGAAAGTGAGCAGGAGGGGGCTTTCAGAGAATTAAAAGGTAAACTAATGAGTGCCCCTGTGTTGTCAATTTATGATCCATCAAAAGAGATAACACTGCAAGTTGATAGCAGTAAGGATGGTTTGGGATTCTGTTTGACGCAAAATGGTCATCCCATTGCATATATGTCTAGAAGTTTGAATAAAAGTGAGATATTTCGTGTGCCCAAATAGAGAAGGAACTCTTAGCAATTGTGTATGGATGCACTAAGTTTCATAATTGTCTATGGCAATAGATTTGTAGTTGAAATTGATCATAAGCCCCTAGAAGCTTCAGTTAGAAAGGAATTTTTTAAAGTCACATCTAGGATGCAACATATGTTATTAAAGTTGTTAAAGTATGATCTGGTTGTGAAGTATGTACCGAGTAGTGAGCTGTATGTGGCTGATACACTGTCTAGGGCATTTATTGATGAATTTGTGCCAGATGATCCCGAGTTAAACTTTATGATTTCTCCCTTTAATTCATTGAGTTTTGGTCAATTAAAGTCCATTATTTCACTGTCTATGTTTAACTTTATGGTGCATTCACTCACAAAAGAAATACCTATGTCAAAGGAAAGAAAGAAAAAGTTTCAGGATGCAACTAGGAGCGATCTAGTCCTGAAGGAGTTAATGGTATTATGGTCGGATGGTTGGCCAGAGCATAAGGGTAAGTGTCCTCCACAGGCAAGAAGGTATTGGAACATGAAAGAGAATATTAGAGTTGAGGATGGACTAGTGTTTCTTAATAACAAATTAATAGTTCCTACCTCCATGAGACCCTATGCTCTAAGTTTGCTCCACGTGAGCCACTTGGGAATTCAGAAGTGTAAGTCCAGAGCAAGAGAAGTTGTGTATTGGCCAGGGCTAATTAAAAAAGATTTAGAGGGAATAGGTTTGAAATGACAGATTTACCAAAAGTATAACAAGGTGAACTGTAAAGAACCAATGTGAAGTTATTCTGTACCAAGTAGGCCATGGAAAAAAGTAGGAATGAACATATTTCAGTTGGTAAACTTTGATTATTTGGTAGTCACTGATTACTATAGCAGATGGATTGAGCGTGTAACACTACAATCGAAGACAGCAAGTGGTGTAATTGCTAAACTCAAACCAATCTTTGCAAAATTAGGAATACCTGAAGGGGTCATTAGTGATAATATGCCATTTAGTAGCCTGGAATTTAAGCAATTTGCCGAAAGTTGGGATCATGTAGTATGTATGTACATACCTCCAGTCCACTACACCTCAAGTGCAATGGCTTGGCAGAAAAATCGGTGTCCACCATGAAAAATCTGCTGAGGAAAAGTAGAGATGCTGGTCGTGATGTTTACCTGTCTTTGATGGAGGAACAGTCCACTCGGGGATGATAATCTTTCGCCTGCACAATTAATGTTTGGCTGGAGGGTCAGAACAAAATTGCCAGCAGCACAAGTCTTATTGCAACCAGAGGAAGGTCAGGCATCACTTGATACCAGATTGCGAGAGAGACATAAAATCCAAGTCATGGTATGACAGTAAGGCTAGAGAGTTGAAACCATTACATATGGGTGACAGTGTTCTGTTACAGAATGGTAGTGTTTGGGAACCTTCGTTAATTACAGGCACAGCTGAAACACCAAGGTTATACTGGGCAAAGAATTCTAATAATATAGTAAGAAGGAATAGCGTAATGTTGAGAGAGAATTCAAATGAATACTCTCCGACTGGAAATGATTTTGGAGATTTAGAAGTCACTCAATAGTCAGCCTAGTCCAAGATCTGAGAGTATTGCCAATATGGAGGCTCCTAAGGTTCAAAGTAGAAAGGTTGATAAAGGTCCTCATGTAGTCATAACCCGCTCTGGTAGAAGGGTTAACAGACCAGCCAGGTTTTGTACATAAGTTTTTTTGTTTTGTAATGGAAATATTTCTGAGCCGTTTAAAATAAGCACAGGGGTAAGGCAGGGAGATGGGCTCTCCCCAATTCTATTTAATATTGCAATTGAGGAAGCACAAGTAGCTGAGATGGACCTTGGTATCAAAATTGGGACAAAAAAAAAACCATTTAGCCTTTGCAGACGACATAGCAATATTCACAGAAAGTTTAGAAGATTTAACAATTTTGACAAATGTATTTATGAAGGAAACGAAAAAAAGGACTGAAAATAAATTATACAAAAACTAAATACATGCATTTTTCAAGTTGCCAAAATGGAAATACAGGTCCTCTGCAAGTAGTTGGGCACGCATTTGAAAAAGTAGACCATTATAAATATTTAGGAGTAATTTTAACAAATGACAATACGGAAGAGTCAGAAATACAAAACAGGTTAAACCTCGCCAACAGATAGCTACATGCATGCAACCGAATTCTATCTTCTAAAGCCCTGTCACACAAAACCAAAATTAGACTTTATAAAACAATAATATCCCCAGTACTACTCTACGGATACGAAACGTGGAGGCTGTCAAAGAAGGATGAGAAAAAACTAATAGTGTTCGAGAATTAGATATTGCGGAAAATCTATGGGCCCACATACGAAGAAGGACAATGGAGAAAAAAACACATCAGAGAAATCAGGAATCTATGTAAACATCTAGTCATAACAAGTGAAATGAAGTCAAGAAGAATCAGTTAGGCTGGACATATTCTAAGGAAAGAGGAGGGATGTCTGCTAAAGGAGGTACTAAATGGGATTCCTGAAGGAAGAAGACCCCAGGGAAGATCACGTCTGAGATGGTGGGACCAAGTGAGAACGGATATGCAAAATATCGGCGCAACAGAAAGAGAGGCAGAAGATCAATCCAGGTGGAGGGGATTTGTTTATGCGGTTAAATATCGCCTAAGATATAGATGGCCCTGGGAGTAATTAAGTAAGTTAATTTTTTTGTGAAATTTCTGTTTCTTTTAACCTTAATATAAAAGGGGAGATGCTATGGATATGTGTTTTTGACCTTGGTGACTGGAAGGGAATTCTGGGAGAAACGACAAAGAGAGAGAGAATGTCAAGATGGCTGATATGTCAAGGCTTTTGTAAAATTACAATTAGCAATTTTGCTGTGATTTGATCATTACTGAATACATATCCCGCTCCTGATGTGGCACAGCTTATTATTTGAACCCATAATGGATGTAACAGGACTTACGCTGAGATGAAGAAAGAAATACTAGATAGGGCACGGCACGTGTAAAGGCCGTTTTACATGATGAAAGATTTTGTACAAACGAATGTACGTGAGATTGTACGCTTGTCTCAACAAAATTAGAACATGTTCTATTTCCTGTGTAGGCATTGAGACATTCGCACAAGCATTCATACAATTTGCCACTTTACATAATACATTTTGCCTCATGCAAGAGTTCATGGAAGAGTTTGTACGAACAAATGTACTGCGTAAAACAGCCTTGAGAGTCTATTGGATTTTTTCTGACTTTCATCACAGCCAACCTCAAACCGGTAGATAACTCTTAGTGAATGAATGAATGATGGAAATTTTAATACTAAAAACTACCTATTTGGAGAAACCAACAGAATGTTAATCAGGCCAATGGCAACCCACTATAACTTGCTTTTTTTACCAAGGTTAAACATCCCCTTCACAATGAAAACATATTACACATATTAACAAGTATCATTCAAGCAACCTACAGTATGTGTAGCATAGGGTGATACCACACCAGGCATGCAATACTTGTCCCAGTTCAAGGGCTAATGACATCGTACAACTTTGAAAATGACCATTTCGTAGAACAATACACATAAGTGTATCAAAAACCTCGATCAATTACCGCAGAATATTTCATACGGAGCAGTATTTTGTCTGTCTGAACGGTAGTTGAAAAGTCTGTTTGAAATCGGTGAGAGGCCACTCATAGTAGTAGTTATTCTGAAGCTTAATACATTAAAGAAATAAAAGAATGTTACCTTTGAGAGTTTCTTCAACGACTTCTACCACTCTGTCTATTTGCTGGACACCAATAACACTCAGTCCTTTACATAGCTGAGACTGTGGTTGACCCTGAGGAACACATCCAGCGAGAACTACAGGCTTATCACTACTTTTAGCGGCTTGAATTTCATTCCTGAGAATAAAGAATATTTTTTCTATGGATAATAATCTCAGACGTAAGAGAACTCAAGAAATGCGGCAGGTGATGAGAAGATTACAAAAATGAATGGCTTCAACAATTGAACACCCATACCAAAGTTTGGCAACAACAAAAACATACCTAAAGTGATCTTCGGCCGGGGTTTTGACGGTGCAACTGTTCAGTATCCATAGATCTGCATCTTCTTTTATGTCTGTGTAACAGAAAATAGCGATGAAATACGCGGGAGAATACTAAATCTGGCATACCGAATTAGCTTTAAAAATACTCACCAGTCAGCTTATAACCAAAAGAAGAAAGCTGACCCGCCATATATTCGCTGTCAGAACTATTATGTGTACAACCCCATGTCTTCATGTAAATCTTATGTGTCCCTGGAACAAAGCTTTGAAAATTCTCTGCATGGGACACGCACTCTTGGCCTTTGGCTTCGTGAAGAGTTTTCTTCGCTCGCACTTTCACATATGCTTTCGATTCCTGGCGCTCTTTGGGTGTCACATCATAATTGGAAATTATATCTTCAATATCGTCAATCATATTTAAGTATTAAATTCGTTTTGAAATTGAAAACAACCACGATGCCGGGGTCCCTGACGTAATAAATAAATCTTCAATATATGATCACTGGGATTACAACCATTTGATAGGCAGTTCAAACTTAAATTGCGAATGCAGGATTGTTAAAATATTTAGTATAAATAACTTTTAAGCAATAAAAGTCATTAAAACTAAATCAAGTTAATTTCGCAATGCGTAGTTCTTTTTTTATTTAACATTTATTTATTCAGTGGCCGTCACGCCCTGTAGATACCAGCACCATAGCAGAAAATAAGAATAATTCAAATGCGTTGTATTCAATGTCATAAATGGACAAATAAACTTCAATCAAGGCCGAATTTTGAAATATCTTGTATTTTAATAACTCCTTACATTAACACTTGTCTTTTTACTTCGATGAGAGGAAAATTTAATAAATGCACCGGAAGTTGAATTATGCTGCCACCTAGGTATTACGTATTGAAGTACAAAAGATTATAAATATCGCTGTCACAAATTTTTTTTCTCAAACGTATCTGCGTCTCGGTGACAGTATGGCGAACTGGAGGTGAGTGAGATGTCGGTTTTAATGTTTTAATGAGGTATTAATGGTGTAAGTTTGTTCAAGTTCATTTATTCTGACATTGGCGATAACCTGTGTGTATATAGTGTGCTTTATTTCCGCATGTGAAGACCTTATGTACTCACTTGCCACGTGGTCTGGCTTCCTGTGATTAGTATTTGACAAGCATATGTATGATTTCAGGGTGATTCATAATTACATATGAGGACTGCCAGTGACCTTTTTTATGTCTCTTCGATGTTTTGGGACGTACAAGAATTTCTCACGTTTCCCTCCTTCGCAGGTATCGCTTGCCATGCCTCGTAGCTGTTGCGTACACCCGCCGGAAAGCACCATGATGTAATGACTTTCATCGTGAAATATATTACGGAACCTAAACCATAGATGGGCGCTTGGTTTTCGAGTTGATCCACTAAATGATATTAAGAAGCCTCTCTTATTGGCCAATTATGCTGGTGAGTGGATCTCATAATGCCTGCTTTCATTTTCAAACATGATGATAACCTTTTCCTCCGTAAGATGACAGTATGGTTATAAACTTGCCCTCTCTGATTGTGTTATTACGGGCATTAGTTTTATGTGGCATGTTCAATTTCTAACTAATCCCGTCTTATTACAGACCGCAGAGCATGAGCTGGCAGTTGGTTCACCGGAGTCTTTGGGCACACGTGAGGTAAGAGTTCGTGGTTATTAAGTTCATTATTGTGAAATGATTAAAAATTACTGCCCCAGGCATAAACTTTTTTGAATGAGTAGTGTTAAATGATAAACATGAATATTTGTGTCATGGTTGTTCCATGTGTCCTGGTACTGATTATAGTGCATTTTTTTCTAGATCTCGTAATCGGAAATGAAGTTCGTTGCTGTATTCAGAATACTTAAGTGAGGTAAGTGATGCTACTTCCTTAGCATCGAGTCATGTGCTCGTTGATTGCATGGAATTTGACTATGATGAACATATAGTTATCCCTGTCTTACGCAATTTAATGGAGACATTTTTAGTCTGACTTCCTGATAATTGTTGTTTGCAGTTAATTGTCCATATTGATCGCTCACAGTAATTTCATTTTCAGCAGTCATCCGCGAGGCTGGTGTAGATTCTCGGCATGAACGATTGGCAAGGTACGCAGTTTCACATAATTAACTTGTCCTAACATTTTATGATGATCAACGTCTCGTTCGTATGAATTATACTTTGATTCTAATACTTGCCCTCTCTGATGCAATTTAGTTAAGTGACGTCTTGAGATTTATACTTTTCTTGTTCTAAAGCTCTATTTTGTTTTCAGGTCTGATTTTGAGCGGTTGCACCAGTAGTAGAAGACTTAAGACGTGGCATTGCTGCAGCTGACTGCTTGACGGTGAGTTAAGTGATCTTCTGGACGCAACGTTGCATAATCATTATTGTTAATTCGGGTTATTTTATGTTTTGAGGCTATTATTCTCTCATACTTCACTTTCGTTACATAGTTCGTTACATGAGTCGTGTGAATTTTTTGCCTGTTCATGTGTTTTAAGTAGTTGGGGGTATGTGGAGTACCTCGTTTCAAAGGTTCAACACTTGGTCATTGCCTTGTATTATTGGAGTTTGTGATGAGACAACTTGTCTTGTAGGGAGAAAATCACAATGTGACTGAGGAAGTTTCTCCTAATGTACTGTGTTTTACATCATTGCAGATGCTTCTGTCAGTGGTGCTTTCATCGTGGTGACTTGTTGCCAACGTGAGATGCCTGGCTGTATGTTGTGGGCTAATGTCACGCTATACTTAAAAGGTGGGATTTCATGTGGTTATCATTGTTTCTGATTTGAAATGATTATAATATTCCGCCCCAGTCTGATGTCTAGTGAGTGAATGGTGTTAATGATCAATCACTGCTATGTCAAGGACCTTTCTATTTAGATTTCCTATTTATATCTTCTTTTTAATCCACAGCAATGGAGAGAACTGCAGTCCATCCATCGACCTGCAGCGTTGCGGTGACTGGACTGGCTGACGGGCCCTACAATCATTTGAATTCTTTCTACATTTGTATAATTTGAGTTGGGACATTTGAACATGTATTTTCATATTGATTAAAGTGTTGTGTTGTGCTCCCATTCAATCATTTTATTGAATTGGCTTTACAGTACCTTGGAGTGAAGTGTGAAAAACTTAGTGAGAAATTCTGCAATGAGTTTTAGCATGCTGGTTGTATCCAGGTGTGATAGCTTATATTTTGGCCCTGCTAAATTGACTAAGTGGCTTACAGGGTATTATTTAGACAACAGATGCCCATCATTAAGTCACTTCAGCAGCTTACTGGGTATGTCTTAGCTGTTATGACAGGATGTTAGCTGGAAGAGGCTTGGGGCCATTATACAATGCAAACTTTATTTTAGATCCCTTGTGTGGTATGGGATTGTCTGGTAGATCATTTGCAGAATATTCGTGGCATTATGGTCATTATGCTACCTCTTTCGTAGTTAAGCTTAGACTGCCACTGCTAAGTCTTCTGGCCTCTGGCCCTTCATTGTGAACACTGCAGTCACCTGTGATACCTTGTGGTTCTTTAAAATTAAGTGGGAAAGAATGCTGTAATCTATGGTGTGGTGATGATCGTGAAGTTGAGGTGTACCTTAGGAGAGCGGTATGCCTTTGATAACTAAACAATCCATGGCTGATGTGGTCATATTAATTTAGAAAGGTTAATATGATCAGGAACTCAGTGGAGAGCGTTGAGGGATAGTACGGATGTACATAATTGACAGAATGGCATTGAGGTAAATTAATAAGTCAGGGTAAGGAAATAGTTGATGCAGAGGAATAACTTAAGCATGATGCAAGTAAACAGTGACATAAGAATTAGTTTTATAGCTTATCACCAAAAACACTGATACCAAATATCTTTTAATGAATCCAATGTCAACTATGTACTTCCATGTAATGCTTAGAAAACAAGATTGGTCAGCTATATATATATATATATGGGAATGACACCACTATTGTCCGTTTCAAATATCATTGCGACTGAGTGGCAGGCTTAACTTTTTTGGGGGTGACGGAAGAGTCACATGACTTCACGAAAACCAACTAGAATGCAGTAGGCGGGGCCTAGCCTCTCCGAAATTCAGTCACTCCCAGTCCTGCGTCGTATGAACTTCGTGAATCTGCTAGCTGTGTTGCCAAAGGAGAAGACCCCTTCGCACTCCCCCACCCGATTCCATCCTCGTGTGTCCCATTAGGTTTTTCCATTGGGGGATAAGCTGGGTGACTCACAAGCTGAATTTTTAGCAATTGTATTTTTTCTTAACCTTCATTTTGCATAATTTTAAATGCACTAACCATTTTGTTTATTATTTGATTGAGTTGACCAAACAATTTTGTCGTATTTTAGCAAAAGAGCATAGGAACTGAGATTAATGTCTGTTTGTCATAATTGTGTATCATATAAAAGTTACAACTTCTGAGTCATTAACGAAGCACTTCCTTCCACACGACCCATTCCTTCAAAGACCCTTGAGACTGGTCAAGATAAGAAGTCCCTGTGGGGAGGGAGAGGGATGAAAAGGAGTAATCCCCCCGACCGCGGCGCCAGTCTCTGCCTCTCCAACTGGGCCACGTGGTGCATCCCCCGTGTCTGTCACAAACAATGCCTACGACAGGCAGCCTTTCGTTTCCATAAATTCTAATTCGCGTACATGGCAACGTCGAGTCCGAGTTTCCTCTCTCCCTCCCCACTCCACTTCCCTGGTTCCGGAGGCCCCACCTTCCTGCTGCGAAGCCCCTCAAAGCGTTCCGAGCCCACACGAAGGGCCAGTCGCAAAGATATTTGAAACGGATAATAACAATTCTTTCAATAAGTTTTATTCTACCTACTAGCACAATTTTAATGTTGCTTTTCCACTAAAACAAGACTATGCACGTAGAAAAAATTGGATCACACCTGAAATTATTAAAATGTCAAAGACTCTAAATACAATGTTTATCCACATAAAAACCTCTGGTGATGACAAAACATCAACAATATTCTCTTCTTAAGAAACAGTTTTGATATCTTATAAAGAGATCTAAAAAAATAATATAATGACCAACAGATAAGGAACGCATCAAACTACCCAAGAGAGATGGAAAATTATGAAGAGTAATTCGACCCTTAACTCCATCCCGTCGCCATCTTATGTTGTTGACAGCAATGGTGTTACCATAACTGACCCTATTCTAATAGCAGATGCATTTAATGTCTTTCCTAAAGCTACCAAAAAATAACTCAATCTTCATTGAGGGAGAATATGAGATCCTCAACAAGATCTAGCAAGACAATGTATCTCAATCTTTGCAGTGAAAGTGAGCTGCGCTCTTATCTTGTGAGAGTAAGAAAAAAACTCACCAGATATAGGTGTACCTGGTAAAATTATCAAGGAATCACAAAACTTAATTCTAACCCCTTCATTGTCCCTAATTGATCAATCTCTCTCTGATGGTGTATATCCTGAAGCCCTTAAGGTGCAGTCTAAGGTTATGTTCCAGTCCTTAAGAATAAAGCCGATATAAGCACACTTTGAGTAAATGTAGGCCAATATCCATAATTCCCCAGTTTGGAAAATTATTTGAGTATGTCTATAGTAAAAGACTGATTGATTACTTAAAAAGCCAAAACCTTTATCTGGCAATCAATTTGGATTTCGAAGAGGGCGGTCAACTGAACAAGCCCTCTTTGATGCAAGTAATTATATTATAAATGAAATAAACTTAAAAAAAAAGCAATGGGGATTTAGTAATGGAACTGGTGTGAAACCCGAGAAACTTTCACCTATGTTACCTGGCGTTTCTCATGGAGTACATGCTCAATACCTGAGAGAGAGAATCTTAAAAAGTTGATGTGTAAAGTTCCGCGAAGAAATCTTCCAGCAAACCTAGTCTTTATTGGAATTGGGAGTGTTGCCTGACGTTTATCAAAAAACTGCAGATGCCAAGAAAGAACAGTTCTTTGTTTGACTCACACAAATTTTTACAATACTCTTATCATTTCTCCAAATAAAAAAAGAAATTACCCAGATATTCGCCATGCCATTAGTATACTGTTTCCTCTCATCTAAGGAGACTGTCCAGTACACTACCGTGCTCCAGGCAAACACTGACGCTGCTGCTTAACTCAACATTGTAGATTGTATGCCTCACAGGATAATGGGTGATTTTGAAAAAGCAATCATAAATACTTGTGCTGCCGTGTATCCCGATGTGCCATATTCAGGTTGTTTTTTTCATCTCAAACAATCCATCTACCGCAAAATTCAAGAAGTGGGACTGCAAGTTCCGTAAAATGATAAAGCAGATAGAAACGTTAAGATCACGGTGCATATGATTGCATCTTTAGCATTCGTTCCTGAGGAAGACTTTGCAACAACTTTTATTAGTCTAAAAAATTACGCAGTTCAAAATGTTCCTTATCTTGTGCCCGTCATGCAATATTTTGAAGAAACCTATGTGATCGGAAAAAGCTGTTGGCAGCCAGTCCCTCCCCGATATCCCCCTAGTCTTTGGAACCAACACGAAGCTGTAATTCAAAACCAAGGCACAACTAATAATGACTCGGAAGGGTGGCATAATCGGTTCCGGTTAGTTTTGGGGAAGTATCACCCAGATTTGTATTCGGCTATAAAAGAAGTGCAAATGGGAACAAGCAGGTATAGATGTCGTGCTGATAGAACTTTGTGGGAAAACCTGTCAAGGCGAATCCCAAAAAGAAGTATGGTGAACACGAGAATAGACTCAGAAATATTGTCACCGAACACGAAGAATATAAAAGCGAGAGAAACGTACTTGAATTTCTCCATGTTCTCGCACACAATATTGTTTTTAAAAATAAATTTGTATTTTTTGAATGTATATTATGTTGCATGGAAATATAAATAAAAATTAGTTCGGAAAAGAGTGATTCGAGGAAAAGGTCTTCGGGAAAATGGTCGGGTACCAAATCAGGTTCTTCAACGCTGATTGGCCACATTTACAGGAGGCCACCCTGAGGACAACATAAATGCAGGCCGAATTCCACCTGTCGGCAATCACTTTCAATCAGATAATGTGCAATAAACACAACTGTTTCAGGCTGGATATGGTGGAAGTTCTCGATATTCATAATTCGATTACCAAGTGTCTTTATTCATTATGAATACAGATAATGTGCCCTGTAATGGACACGAAACGTCATCGCCATCAAAATAGACAGATGCAGTGGAACCCGAAAGCCATCCAAATGCCTGCACTCCAACACTGCAAAAGCCTCCAGCAGAAATTTATGCAAGAAGCCTATTCCCGAGGTTTTTCAGTTGAAATCATATTATGAGAACATTTTGGGCCAAAATTGCTCCACATGCCATCGGTTCCCCATCTGTGTGATCGCTTGACCAACTTCCCTTTTCAAAGCCTTCCCACACTGATTAACGATTCATTGACTGAAGTGAAAGTAACTCGCTTTCATCAAGACATACGTAACAATGAATATACTTCCATAGATTTTTTGTGTAGAAATAATTATTTCACAACAATTTCTACATGCAGCATACAATAATTAACATTTACACGAATTTTACCTCATCTCCTTTTATGCTTGTGCTTTGATTTGTGCTTCTTAGATTTTTTTCTATGACTCTTATGGTGTTTACTCTTTTTGGACTTGTGAGAAGATTTCTCCACCCATTCTATTTCATCTGAGCTGCTACTGTCACTGGATACCTGATGCACGGGAACTACCCGAACCACACTGGGAACTTCTGCTATAAACTTATCAGGGAGTTTAGGTCCGTATGTTCCACTGTCTATGTCCACGTCAACAAGTTTAGAAGTTCTATCACTGTCTTCTTTGGGAAGATTTTCGACTTTTTTCTCATCTTTTTGTGAACTAATTCTAAGGTTGATAGCATCGAGGTCTAGGTTTGCAAATACTCCTCTCGGAGGAGATGTATTTCTTTCAACGTTCACTTGCAAAGCAGAGGGTGTATCCTCAGCCCTTGAAGTTTCAGTACATTCTGCGACAGATGTACTGGATTCTTCAACCACTTTGACATTTTCACTCTCAGGTGCCACCTCTTCCTCTGATTCTGATTCACTGCTGCTCAAAAATATAGCCTTGAAGAGATCTATTTTGTTGGTAGGAAAATCAGCAACCTAGAAGATAAGAGAATGGAATTACAACTTATGAGCAATTTCCTGGAGGTACAACAGAAATAAATATGTAATTCTAAAAGGAGGCTATAGGTGTATGTCATGATTGTCCTTCCTACACAAACGACCCTACATTTGTGATAAAAAAAAGAATGTTTCCTGGTCCAGAAGAGGGGTTTATGTCCAGATGATCATCTCTATCTTCCAAAAAAGGTTCCCACCATTTCCTGTTTTTTGCATACATTTTTATGTCTTTCCTAGTGTTTATTATGAGTTTCAAATACCTTCGTGTCTGCAACATTGAACATGATAGAAAGTCCCCAGTGTATTCTGGGAGGAGCCAAAGAGATATCAGTAGGTACAGCATAGCCTGTAATTTCAGTCAACCTCCAAAGTATTCCATTTTTGCTCTCACGTGTGCTGCATTGCCAACGTTGTCGCTACAGTAAGTAATGACCAAGCAGTGTTAAGGTTCTTGTGCTTGAGCAGTGTGGCCACTAGATTTCCACTTTCTAAATCAAGGAGAAAACTTTTTCGAGGAGGTTGAAAAGCATTGTGGAGCTTGTATCTAATTTATTCTAATTCTGTAATTCTTTGCAACTCAACTTTCATTTTAAACATAATTGAATAAAAAGTCAAATCAAATGCTCTAATGGGATTTGATGCACAGATGTTTGAAAAATTAGGAAAAAATAAAGAAAGTAAAAGGTAAACTCGGGGTAAAACTGTCTGGGGATTCTTCAAGTGAGGTGATTTACAATTCAGGCATTTGAAACAGGCTTTCCAAAAATGGCTGCACCCCTATTACCAGGTTAAGTGAATGTGCAGCGTGAATTAGGAGAAACAACCTGTTCACTTAAAGAGCACACTAATCACTGCAAGGCACCTTTGATTGCATCTAAAAGCTGACCAATGTTGGCTCGCTGGAGATGTGGCCATGTGCACATGGAGGGAGGCTCATGTTGTGCAGCAAGGTGTTCAGTTCGTGAGGTGCACGAATTGGAAAGCATCCTCACTAAGCTGATAAATGACTTTCAAACTAGCTCATTCATTAAAAATGCTTCAGACTTTAAAGAACATGGATAAAAAATAACTAAGAATCATAATCCAAAACTTAACAAACAGCACTTTCAAAGCACTCACAGCCTTTGAGTCCTCCATATATATTTTACACATTTAAGCATTCAAAATCTAATTGAGAGATGCCAAAGTTGCCACAAGAAAAAATTATAATACCATACAGAAATATGTAGCATGAAAAATAAAACTCACATCATCTGCATCCTTAGGTTCTATAGCTGAGGAAAGGCTACTCTTATTTGAATCATCATGTACTTCAACTCTTACGGTTGTTTGATGAACATCAGGAACACCTAGTGGTGTGCTTTCTGATACAGGCCTTTCTTCCATCATCTCTCTACTTCTTTCTTTAGTAGACGTAACTAAGTTATGCGATGAGGATGCCATAAAGTCAAATACTGAAAATTTGGAGGTTTTTCTTCTTACTTCTGGCTCAGCACTGAAAATAAACATTTAAATAAAATGTATTGCATAGTTAGGACTAAATGAAAAATGTGAAGTAAAATTTTGAAGGCAGGGATAACAATCTTTATTTTCTTAATTTTTTTCGGAAAAATTTGGGAAAAATACTCTAAGCATTTCCATAATAAATAATAATACTGCTTGAATAATAAGCATAAAATATTTCAATAATTTGGTAGGAAAACCACAACAGATGAAAGTATTGCAAAAACTATACGTATTTACATATAATTAAACTGAATCAACTATGCAATCCTAAATAACCGTATAAAATGGGAACCAAATATTGATAAATGAAAATTTTACTTGGCACTGATAGACTAAATTTAGGATGAGTCATTTCGTTTTTGTTTGCTCAGTAGGTTTAAAACAGGGAGATATGAATGAAAATATGAATAGACTGGTGAGATAAGAGACTCATCCGCAATTATATATGACCTAGAGGGCACAGGTGAGGGCAGCTAATGGAGAATCAGAATAGGTAGTGATATGTCATGGGGAAAGGCCATCGGTGTCACCTTGACTTTATGAAATGTATACCGAGGAAATGTTAAGAGAGACTTATGAGGAGCTACATGTGGGTATAAAAGTAGGAGGCTGGCTGATTCACTCGGTTAGATTCATGGATGATGAGGCGTAGGTTAGTCAATCATCCAATGGATTGCAAGCTTTGATAGTTGCAATAGAAAATCAAAACAGAAAATACAGAATGAAGATTTAACCTAAGCAAACACGATTAAAGAGATTTTCTAGGACAAAGAAAGCGAGGCTGATAATAAAGGTACGTAGCACAAACTGGAGCAAGAAGAGGATTATAATTAATTCAGTAGTGAGGGAAATGGGCATATTAGCAAAGACATTAGAATGCGTGAATCTAGTGTAAATTGCATTCAGCAATAGCAGAAGGATGCAAAGAATAGGATGGCAAATGTGTAGTTTAAAATGGTGTGTGGTGTTGTATACACATGGACCCCAAGAAAAGGGTACAACAATAGCTAGCTGGTTTGTGAGATGTGGGTGTGGAGGAGAACACAGAAAGTGCTGTGGGTGAGAAGGAAGACAAACAAGGAGTTGGTGGTTGTAACATGTAATGAGAGATGAATGGATGCTTAAGGCCATGATGCAGGGGAGGATGTTGGGAAAGCATGGAAGGGGAAGAATGGGCGTTATGGATGGCATGAAGATAGGTAGGACATATGCTGAAATAAATAAAAAAATTGTGTAGGGAGAAAGAGACCTGCATCTGTAAAAACCCACTGGATGTTTACTCTATTCCATTTAAACCTATCTTACCGGTAGATAACCCTAATAATAATGAGATGTTCAATTTTTTGAAACTTTCATGTATGTTCTTTTTACAATTTGAGCACTCATCATCATCATTGGTGCTTCTGTCCGCAGACAGGTTTCAATGGTGGCGTTGTCTCCACAGCATTCTGTTCTGAGCCTCTCTCTTCATCTCTGCATTACTCCTTCCTTCTTTTATATCCCTCAGCATTCCGTACCTCCTCCTTCCTCTTCCTCTCTTCCCTTCTATTATTAATTTCTGTAGGCTGTTATTCCTTAAAATATGTCCAATCCATTTTGCCTTTTTTAATTTCTCCCACTATACTTCTTTCTTCTCCAATCCTCCTTAGCACTTCTTCATTCGTGATCTTATCTTTCCATCCAATCTTCTCCATTCGTCGCCATAGCCACATTTCAAAGCTTTCTAAGTACTTTTCTTCTCTGTTCTTCAACGTCCACGTTTTTCATCCATACAACACAATGCTCCATATAAAGCATTTTGCAAATCTTTTCCTAATATCCATCCTGATGTTCCTTGCTGTCACCAGTTAGTTAATCTTGCTAAATGCTACTTTTCCTTGCCCAATTCTGATTTTAATGTCTTCAGTACGGTTGCCATTCTGTGTAACTATACTTCCTAGGTACTTGAAAGAGCTTACTTGTTTTAATTTATCTTCCTCCAGCCATATATTTAAGGGCCCTTCTGTCTTCGCTATTCTCATTACCTTAGTTTTATTTCTGTTTATTCTCATTCCGTAGTCTTCACTCTTCTTCCTAATTTTTTCCATCATTTTCTGAAGTTCTTCTTCATTCTCTGCTATTATAACCTGGTCATCAGCATATTTGATGGATTTTATTCTCTCACCTCCCACTTTTATCCCCCCGATGTCTTCTAAAGCTTCTTCCAGCAGTTTGTCAGCATACAAGTTAAAGAGGCATGGTGACAGACAGCAACCTTTCCTGACTCCCCTTCCTATTGTGGTTTTCTTTGTTTCCTCGTCCCCAATTCTTACCACAACTTTCTGATGGATGTCCATCTGCTTTATAAATCTTCTGTCCTTCCAGTTTATGTCTATCTCTCTCAGAAGATCTAATAAGATCTCCCATCTGACCATATCAAATGCCTTTTCATAATCAATAATGCACACTCATATCCCACGGTTCAACTCTAATACCCTTTCTGTTAACATCCCCATACATCTAATAGCATCTCTCGTTCCTTTGCCCTTGCAGAAACCGAACTGGTCTTCCTCTAATTTTTCTTCTATTTTCCTTCTCATTCTTTCCAATATAACTTTGGTTATAACTTTGCCCACGTGTGAGATAAGGCTTATAGTTCTGTAGATTTTACATTCCTGTGCATTACATATCTTTGTTATTGGCACCATTATTGTTTTGATAAGATCTTCTGGCCACTCCCCTGTATCATATATTTTATTAACCAGATCCGTGAGTTGATCCAACCCATTCTTCTCTAATGCCTTTAGAATCTCTAATGGTATTTGGTCTCCACCGACTGCCTTCCTATTCTTCATTCCTTTTACTGCCATTTCTATCTCCCCTTTCATTACTTTAGGACCTGTATTGTCCCTCTCCTCATTCATGTCATTCTCTAATTCTATTTCACTTCCTCTTTCTCTTGTGCAGTACAGTTCTTTTATATATTCCTCCCATATTTCCTTCACATCCTCATTATCTGTTGTAACCCTTCCACACTTATCTCTCATACCTTTCTTCATAATAGCTCTCTGTTTTCTCGTAGTCAACTTTCTCACTATTTTGAACATTTCCTCTATCTTTCCTTCTTTTTCTAGCTTTTCAATTACAAAGCACTGCTCTTTCATCCACTCTTTTCGAGATTTGTCTGTAGTTCTCCTTAATTCATTACTAATCTTTCTATATTGTCTCTTTCCTTGTTCAGAGTCATCTCCTTTCCATTTTTTCCAACATATCTCGGTTTATCCAGCTTTTTCCAGCTTCTTTCTTGTTTACAGTTCCAACCTCCTGTTCAAGAACCATTATTATGCTTTCCTCCACATCCTTCCACTCTTCTTGAATGCTTTTCTCCCCTTCCTCCTTCTTCAGCTTCTCTTCTAGGACTTTGGTAATTTTCTTCTTATCCTCTTCCAACTTCATCAAGTTCCACCTCTTTATTGATTGCTTTTTCTCATCACATGCTTAAGCCTAGTGATTATATCTATTATCAGAAGATTGTGGTCTGTGTCCGCACCCGCTCCAGGTAGTGTCTTCGCGTTCTTGACGCTATTCTTAAATCTTTGATTTATCAGTATAAGATCTATTTGATCTCTTCTCCTTCTGCTATTGTTGTGGGCATATACACTTGAACCACCAAGGTATCTACTGGTTCACTCCTTATTTTCAAAGCAATCATCCTTTCACTACACGCTATAACCTTGCTCACTCTTTCTGCAATTTTCTTTTTGCTTTATTTCAGCATATGTCCTACCTATCTGCATCCCATCCATAACGCCCATTCTTCCCCCTCCATGCTTTCCCAACATCCTCCCCTGCATCATGACCTTCAGCAACCATCCATTTGAGTGCTAAAAACCCCTAATTATTCCATTGCAATAAAATGCAGCGGAGTTGAAATTGGAATGGTGGCTGGAGTGCTGGATACTACACAACAGGGGGCAAAATTTTCATAGGCAATCAAACTCCTACTCTGTGCAATGAGGAGAGTACTCTGTTTATAATGTATTCAATTATAGCCTATAGCATTATATTTTTGGGCTCAGCTAGCATTTCTTTAGCCATTTTCAAACTACAAAAGAAAGATGCCAGGATAATCACTGGGAAATCTCATAATGCTCCATCAAGGCCTATATTTCAGGAATTTAATTTACTGCCTCTTCCATGCACATATATACATTATGGTTTTAATCCTATATATAAAAAATAATATTGGAGACTATTCCCGTAATTGTGACCATCACCACTATTACACCAGAGGAAGGTACAATATCCATTATGACAATATAAGAACTAAAGCAGTAAAGATAGGGCCTAAGAAAAAGGGTTTTAGGCTATATAATAATTTGCCCAAAAGTATTAAAGATATTAAGAGAAATACTGACTTTTTTTACAAATTTTAAAAATACCTCTTAAATAACATGTTTTATACCAAAGATGAATATCTAAATGTAACTTCTGCTGACTGAGTCCAATAGAATATACTTTTGCGTAAAACTATTGTTATTGTGATACTGTTGTGTTCAATTTCTAAGAATTTTTAAACTGACGTGCCTTATACTATGTATTCCTTGAAAATCATGGCACTTCGGCAAATAAAACTATTATCTTGTACTGCTACAGTTGTAACACTTCCCTCCGAGTCCCCGTCAAGCATCAGGTTTCATTGCCGTCATAATGGCCAGAGACTCGAGAGGGGTTGGGCAGTGATCGCAGCCACGTCCGATGCAATGCACGCATTGATGCGCACACGCCCACATTTATCACGCGAGAGATTTATTAAACACTTGATTTTGAACGATGTCGATGAAGTCTCAGAATTTCTGTATCACTCCACTCCATCTCCACAAAATGAAAAAATAGTAAGAAAACAACAAAATAATTTTTTCCACAAAATGTCTGGTTTTTTCCGAGCCCTCACTTCAGTAGATAGAACTCAAGCAATAATAAAAAGATACATATTCCACATAAGCTTGGGCTGAGTTAAAAGTTAATGAATCATAAAGACTAAAACCAATGAAAATTAATATTAGAAGAATAGTCTTCATAGGTTAACTGGTGAGTGGAGTGTGCCTATACTTCTCGTTAAATGAAGATTGTAAAAAATGTCTATTCACAAGGGTGTCTTTTCATGCAATAGCACCACATAACCATTACATATTAGTGATAAATAAATCAAAAGGGGTTCACAAGATAATTTGGAGTTTTCCTACATGGTAATGCCATTACACACTAAACCCTCAAAAACTTCAATAAAAAAAATTTCACATCAGCAGGGACTACCTAATATGTATTAAAGGGATACCACTTCCCTACTCAAAAGAGAAAAAATCTAATTCCTAATAAACCTTTCAGAGCCACTTCACAGAAGACTCTTAGAATGATACATTAATTTTGATAAAATGAAATAAAGCTACCATTCTTTGAGCATGACCATATAGTCCCAGCCTTTGCTCTTAGAAAATTAACCTTGAATTATTTTCTCCTCCAGGGCTGTTAGGTTTGTTTTCCCCACCAAATTCACACACACATGTGTATTTGGTACAATTACATAACAGTGCAAATTATGAAAGTTAAACACATTCAAGTAGATTGAAAGGAAAGATTTTGCAAATTAAAACTGTCCTTACCTTATGCCAGGATCAGGTATGTTAAATCTCTTGTACAGTAGGGAGCATGGTGTCCATGAAGTCTTCTCCCGAGTCAAACGCCCGTACATTTTCAATTTTGCAGCCTTCTTCATTTCTGATTCCTCCTCTTTGGGGAATCGGACAGTGGCATCACCTCCATCGTCACCAACATCAGGGTGCATGGCAGACACAAAACGGTCAAACATCAAACCCATCAGTGGCTTGAACAATTTAGAAGCCTGTTCAAACTCCACTCTCTCCCTATCCCTCTCCCATTCAGTCATGGAAAGTGGTTGAAGTGCAGTGAGCTTGCCTGAAACAATTGGAAATAACATTGAGTTGTGGGATTATAACTATGTTATCAAGGCACTAATGGAACATGAGAAGAAAGAATTTTTGTACCGATCAGTGTGGTAGAGTAGCACTCATTTTGTTGCTTCTATTAGTTGTAGAAATATGTATAGTGAGGGGTGAATATAATATCCTCCATGTCATACTGAAACTAGCCTGACTTGAACTTTTCCAGTAATCTAAGCCCAGCATGGAGCAGCTCCCAACCTAGTCCTTCCTTCACCTGTGTTACACACTCTGTTCACTAGTAACAGTTTTTAACAAAGTGTGCAGCTTTCTTTTGTTCTTTATTTCTTGAATTCTTTCTTTGCATGGTCCCAACTGCTTCCTGCTTACACAAGATTTGGCTTAACCAGAGCAAAATAGCATGTCTATTTCACCTTTTTATTTGAGGACCTGCGATATCATCCCACGCCATGAATGGTATATCAGTGGCTCTTCTGTAAACTTCTCCAGATCTAATGAGACTGGGAGTCACTGCAATCCTTGGGCTGATCCAACGCCTCTGGTAAACAGCAAATCAAACTGACTTTATCAGCTGTCCTCCTACTTTTATCCCCACAATTAGCTCTTACCTTACCTCTTAACCATTTCCTCTTCTTCTTTATGAGGCCAGAGGCCTGTTCTACTTTGCTAGTGCCTAAGTTGTCCTTCCATCATCTTCTGGGTCTTCCTAGATGTCGTCTATCAGTTGGTATGTCAGCGATCTTCTGGGGTTTACACCGGGTAGTTAGGTCCATGGCAGCCAATGTTTCGATGCTCGAGTCGAGCATCGTCCTCAGGGCAGAGGTGAGTGCCTTGACTAGAGGTGGAAATCAATATAATCCCCATGGATAGGTCAGGTTCGAAATTCGGTGGGAATATTAGGTAACATCCGGTGGTCTTCACTCTCTCATAATCTTGAGGATGGGTTTCCAAGTGTGACTCAGGTTGTTACCGGAGTCACAGTTAAACTGTGGAGTTTTCTATAGGGCCAATTGACAGTTTTTGATTGAACCAAAGAAACATGGCAGAGTCTAACTCTTTAAAGGTTGATCGTTTCATAGTCTTACACTTTGAGGGTCCCAAACCACTGTCCGAGGTTGCAGCGAACTTAATCAGCTTACTTTTATTCTTAATTTTATCCCGAAATGTTTGTAATCCCACATCATATTCTTTTGCCAGTTTAAGCAAAGTCTCTCCTTTTTCATTTCTTGTAATCAATTCTAGTTTTTTCGTGATGGAAAGGATAATTTTCTTCCATTTTTCTGCCAACTGCATCAGCTTTGTCGCAGCACTACAGTAATAAATGCAACTTTGAAGTTATTGAGATTTCCACATGAATGAACTGGCACAATCATATCTGGGTAAAAACAAATGACTGTTCAACGGCGAATAATGACCAGGGAGCACTGATACTGTTTCATATTTATTAATTCAGGCCAAAAAGTAAGAACATACGGAACAATAAGTAGTTATTTTTAAGTATAATATAAGTTAGTTCATTTACAACTATGTAGTTTATTTGAAATTATTTCCATTGTATATTTAGTATTCTATTTGTTTTAGGAAGAAAGAATATTCAGTGGCAAAGGATAATGGGAAAGAACAGATAAAATAATTTCAGAAGCAGATGCGGCTGAGTTTTCATCATTCTTAAATGAAGCAAACAATTTCCATAATATTGTGATTAAATTAAAAAGTTAAACTAACAAAACTTTACAAACTTGCAATTCTATTTAGATACATCAAACTTTCAAAGAATTCACTTAATTTTACCATTGGAATATTTTTTAATTTTTAAAGTGCAGGGATGAGAAAATAGCACGGATAATCCGCAAACCGGATAATCGGAAGCCAGATAATCGAGAGTTGACTGTACTAATAATACTTGAGGCTCCTTACTATAAGTGTTCTTATCACCACAATGGCATACCACATCACTTTTCCCTTCCTATACCCAAATTGGTCATCACTTAAGTTAGTAGTAATTTTCTTTAGTGTCCAACCTTCTGTCAATAATTTAAATTCAACCTATGCTACTTGTGCAAACTTAAGTACCATACTCCTTGCAGTCTGACACTTTCTTCTTCTTATTCGGGATGAGTACAAAAACTATTTTCATGGAGTCCTCTGGACATATTCCCCTCTTGTTGATACTATGAGTTAGTTTAAAAAATTGTCACCTTCTGTTGGTTCATCACCAATTATTCAGTAACTCCAAAGGGATGGTTTCTACTCCCACAGCTTTTCTTACTGTCATATTTCATAATTCCTTCTCAATTTCATTGCCTAGTGGACCAAGACTATCCTTCTCTACTGTTCTTTCCTACTTCATGTCAAAGTTCACAGGTATATCACCTCTGTCATATAGCTCATGGCTTGGATAGCTCTTGGCTTGGCTAAGTAACATTAAACTAAAATACCTTTTTGGTTTGCTTTCAGCAGACCTAGATACTGCTCATAGCGACGCTGCTTGTCTGGATTGGCAGCAAAGGGTCGAAACTGGGTTACATCCTTGGAAATTGAGTCTTGAGGAGGGGTAGAAGATGGCTGGGCACTTTCTTCAACTGAGTCATGGGCTGAAACAGTTTCCACCTGAAAGAAAAATGGCATTTTCTTTAAGGATCCATCTGCTTTCTGTTAACATTAATCAGAGCACCTCTCATAGAGACTCCTTTTCATTCTTCTGCCAGTCACTCATGGTAAAATTGTCGGTCGAAATCGAATAAAATATGTTGTAAAAATTTTATAAAATGATTTCATAGAAAAGGTGCCAGCCTTATTTCATCCAACATTTTTTAAATCTCGGCTTTACAAAATGATTTTATCTTGAGCAAGCACTGTTTTAAACTAGTTACGGAAAACATTTAATAATTTCAAACCCCCAACATTTTTAACTTTCTCTGGGTATATATTGGATGACCTAAGCTTCAGAATGTGCCAGAAGATGCCATATTATGGTGAAACCGGTCGCAGTTTTGAAATAAAGTGTGGAAAAGTACAAAGTTTTTTATTAAAAATGGATTGGTGGAAATGTTTAATATGCATGTTGCATATTGACCATTCTATTTACTAAGTGATTTTTCAATATGCAAGAGAAACTTATACTGAGAGCAACAGGCATTTTTACGTCTTTGGTCCACAATACAACATGAAACATTTGGCATTTCATTGGTTGATACAAATTTCAAGAAAGTTGTACGATAATTCATCGTTCTCTGTCTTTATCTTTTGAAATTCTGGATTTATCATTTCTACTCATTGTCAGAGGTGCATAATCACTCACTATGGTAGAAATATTTCATCCCAAGGAGGCATTACACATCACCAGCATTATATGATGTCCCGATTCAGTAATAAGCCCCCACATTCATGTGCTGAAAGAAAACAGGTGACCTCCAACTTCACATGAAGGACAAGGTTGCCCAAGCTCTTCTCAAAGAAGTATTTCACTCTAAATTCACATGTGGCAAGTCACATATGGGCCAAATAGGCAGATCTATCAAATGCAGATTACAGGAGCACCAGAAAGGAACCAAGAACGAGCAGTTCCACCTCTGCGGCATCATAAAACACAGTTGGTCCAAACTGAGCCAATCAGGGGACTTTGAATGTGAAGGTGAACACCACAGATAGATACTACACTTCTAGACTCATTCGAGAAGCTATTTACAGTTATATAAGAGAAGAGCTATATACCTTAGAATTGCAACAGAGAGGATGGGATCACCCTTTTAAACACCTAGGAGAGGATATTCAAGGTAAGAATTTCCAACCCAGGGATCTTGTAGCACCTTTCAGCCACTGAAGGCAAAAGGAACGGCTCAAACATGCTTACATTAAATGCCTTGCCACTTCTTACCTGAAGATAACAGCAGGATAGCTGGAGAAACTCTTGTCTTCAAGGGACTATGAAAACACAGAGTGAGCCTGAAAGCAGTACCTCATAGCTCAAGATTCACTGTAAGGTTAAGAAACAACTGCGAAACCTTCCGCTCTGAAAAATAGCTGACTGCCCCTGAGCGGCTCTTGAGCAGTGCTTGTCAATCATTAGGACAGGAAAATTTTCAAATTGTAAGAGCCAAAATTCTGAGCATTTTAAAAATGTGTAGAATTCCTAATGGACAACCTACAGTGCGTAAAAATGAGAACAAGCCCAGAAAAATCTGAACAGCAGGCAGCCTTTCACGTGGTAAAAGCCAAAGAGGGGACCGCAAGGATCAAATAATTCATACCTTGATTTCTGATGGATTTATCAATTGAGGCACAGCAGTAGAGTCCACTGTCCTGGGTGTTTCACTTAAGATCACTTCCCTGTCAGCAGCTGTTATGTCATGGCGCCTTAAACCCTGCTTCCTTCCATCTGCTTCACCATCATTGGCTGAGGGCTCAAATCTTGTCTCCCGAACCTATAACATAAAATGGCCATAAGAATTGATAAAAAAGACAACCATAATAAGAATAATGGCAAAATAACATGTTGACATGGACCAATGTTTATGACACACATGAAAGTTGCATGCAAAGAAATTTAAATTGCCATCCTAGACCTTCAATAATATGATACTCTAATTAGTGCTTTATATTTACAGGAAATGTTGCATCTGAGAGACTGAATAGAGAACCTATTTCATACTTACCTGTGTGTGACTTATTACTTATTATTTTATATGGCAAAGTCTTAATAGGAAATCAGTATAGAGTTTGGATATCAATCTATAATTCAAACAGTAACTTTACAGACATCCATCTGTTTCATTTTTAGCAAAATACAGTAGAAGCTCTATATAGCGAGAGCTCTCGGGATCTGAAAAATCACTCACTAAATAGAACTCTCGTTAATACCGAAGATGATTAAATAATCACTCCACAGTCAATTCCTACAACTGTAACGCTAATTTAGCCATTATTGTGGAAAGTTTTGGTGAGTGGCGAAAACATTCTATTGTTATAGCTATTAAAAATCATATTTTCGAACACTTCAATTACTTATGAATGTATTCACTTTTGATGACAACAAATTCCAAGTTAGATGTCATACACTGGAATATTAAACGTCGAATTTTGATACTTCAAGACACAGGTACTGTACTGCGCATTGCAGTATTGTAATTGCCGCGATGTTTTGGGTGCGCCAAATATGTCGCGGGTGCAAGTATTAGCAATGCAACATGCTAAAAACAGCAAACACTTCGAAAACAAGAAAAAATTTCATACCTCCTACCTCTCTAAAAAGTGTATGAAAATGGATATATGGTTCGGAAGTAAGTTCTATTATTAAAAATTTGCGAAAATGCTAGATAAACTATTAACCAAGATATGACCTACAGGGATTTTGTTCCACACAAGCACTGGGCTGCTATCTTCTCCAGTTAAAAGGTGGAAATAAAGAAGAGGACTCCAACGTCTGTGAGATCGCCTCAGAAAACAGCTGACTTCGGCTTTTTGGAATCATAGGGCCCAATATCACCAGCATTTACGATTTGCCCTTCACAGAATACTGTCGTTTGTGTTATTATTACAATAATTATGCGTGGAATACTCTCTTGAATTTATGGAAACATAATTCTTACAAGCAAGTCCACATATGACAGTTGTAAGCATGGAGTGGGAACACAACGCAGACTTTCAAGGATCGACTGCATTTAGATAAGAAGTGAAACTTTTTACTACTAACGAATACGGTATCGGCTCCTGCGAAACACGTATTTTTCTAGCGATAGTGCATGTTGCAGCCGCTAGGTGGCAGGGCACATCAACATTTTTATGATTCACTATTTTTTATGTATTCCATGGTACATCTACATTATTTGTTCCTGCTGTGAGCTTTGAGAGTGAGACAGAAAGTTCCAAAATGAATTCCATCACGATACACATAATATTTTCTGCCGTACTTACATCTGGTGGCAGCAGTGGGAACTTGCTGATAATGAATACTGACTACACTCCTTGCTGTGAGATAGACGTATGATTTAGTATGTACCTTTCGTGCACATCGAAATGAATAATCCTTGACCTGCTTTCAATATTAATACTCTTAGAAACAATTACAAAAGACAATACAATAAGTAGACAACTAAAATTATAGGGAATCAGATTTCATAACAATTAATGTATTGAACTTGAGAACATTTAAACTTGTCAATACCGAGTCTCTCACTTAGATACTCTGCTTTTGCCTTCATCGATGGACCATTTATCGGAATTCAGGCTGCTCTTTGCTGGCAAAAGCACAAGAAAAGGGCAGATTCTAACTGCGTATGTTCTCCTGGCAGCTTGGACATCCTTCTTGAAGCACTGCCATGACAAATTTTTCCTTATTCTTCAGAATTGTGAATAAGGTCGAGGAAGATATGCTAAATCGCCTCTCAATCTCGCTTTTGTACCCATCACCACTTTCGAATTCATTAATAATTCGTATTTTAGTTTTCGGATCCAATGAATTTCATTTCTCAGCCACGATGCTGTATCAGTTGGACTGAACTTAATAAAAATGCGGGAGGATGACAAAAGAACAACGAAATGCACGGACTTACGAGAAATTTATTTGTTTGAATACGGTAATGCCATGAATTTCCTAAATGAGCATTTGAACGTCACACTGTGTGGAAAAAATACTGCTAGCCATATAATTCCAATGACAGAGCACAAATTTGTGCATGTTTGCCGAGATTGAAGCAGACATTAACCACTCGTAATGGTAATAGACCCCAGTGGAGGCTGGTTGTTGTCCTCGCTAATTCCAATTTGTTTTAAATGTAAATCATAGGGTTATAAATCGTTCTTTGGCCATCCCTTGCAAATTCAAGCTTCTCGCTATATGCCCTACTCGTTATCTGGAGCTTCTACTGTAATCTAAAAGACTGAAAAACAGATTTTTATGGAGTAAATTTTTGTTTTAACTGAAGCAGGTTCTGAATATCAAGGCCGTAACATGACAATGCAAGGTGTTTCAACGAGTGTGACTGGTGCAATAGGAAAAATGGTGGTCAATAAGGTATTCCATACCCCCCAGACCCCCGGAAAGTAGCAATCCCCCCCCCCCAAACAACGACCTTAATCCGCCACTGGATGTAATGATCACAATAAATATAGGTATGTATAGGTGATGTTAGCAACTGGAACCTTGATACATGCCTGGTGCTTTACCAGTAAGCAGACTTATATGGCAAAGCAATCATATCAGACACTGAGACATCTGAAACCTTTATCATGTATGTACATGTATCACATTTTGAAAATGCACTACATAACAGAAAGTTCACAATAAGCAAGTAAATAAGTGGAATAATAACAAATATCACTAAAAATACCTTATGAAAAGGCTGAAAATCAGGAGGCAGTTTTGGAGGTGGAAAATATTGAAATTTTGGCTTTGATCTTGCAAGAACAAAACCTTCAAGAGGACTACCCGCATAATTTGCAAAATTATCTTGACTCCAACGGGTGCTCTTTACTTTATTCTTTTTCTCACTTGGCTCCTCAAGAGAAAAGTCATAGTGGGACATGTCTTCGTTGGAGTATATGTCCTCATCCTCCTCTTCAAATGCTCCCACGCCAAAGGCCTAAGAAGGAAAAATTGGTACACAAAGAGAAACGATAAAATTACCAAAATATTATCATGCATATATCTTTTAAAAATTAATGGCTTGAGACAGCTAGACATTCATTCATATTTCTAGTGATTTTCAAAATTGCACAGTCCATAATGAATTTCATTTAATAAAAATAACTAGGGATGGTCGGATCGGATCCAAAGATCCGTGGATATTACGTTTCACTGGATACTGAAATCCGATCCTAATTCATTCAAAAAAATCGGATCTGGATCCGAAATATTAAAATTCACGCTTTAGCGTATGATGCGTCCTATAAAAGGAATTCAAAACAACTTGAAGTTCCGATTCTCTCTTCGCATGCGCTGATATACTATGTTACTTGTCCTAATGATGTGATGATACATTTTTAAACTCTTTTGGGCCCTACGCAATGTAATTTAAGGTTGTGGAAAAATAACGAGGAAGTGCAAAATCTACCTCACCGCTACCAATGGGGTAAGGTTACAATTTGAATCGATGAAAATAACAGCTCCCCTCGTTTCCTTTGAGCATTGGCCTTATCAACCCTTATGGCAGCAGAGGCTCACCCCCTCCCCCACTAGTGGAAGCCACCTGGGTAAAAGCGAAGCTGGGCGAAGGCAGATAACTGCAGATAAGAGGGAGGAGTGATCCTCTCGGGTTACCCCCTTCTCTTTCTTACTGTATGAGTCCCGCTCAGATTAATTCCTCCGTGCCCTGGAAAATGGAACGAAAAACTTTTTTTCTTGAGGGGTCTTAGTTTAGAATTGTTTAGACACATCAATATTTCAGAGAATCAACATGAAATCTGACAGATTTACGGTTCGCACTGTGATGAAGGGTCGAGACTACCTCCTCCCACAGGTCAATAAAGGGTCTGGCCTCCCAAGAAGTGGTCATTTATGCCACCTAGAACCTATTTTTGTTTGATCATGTCTTGCTTAGCTGCAGATCTGCGTTAAATTTTGTTCAATCTCCTGAGTAGAAATATTTACACTATTTTGAAAAGGCATTAATTCGCTCGCATGGAAAAATTATGCAGTGCTAACTAACGGCATTCGTAGGTAAAGGGTTAACAACATTTTAGGTAAATATTGCAAAACTTTCTGAATTTCACAATGAGCAAAAATAAGCACAGGCAGTATCCAGGTTTTGGGTCTAAAATTTTTTTAAAGAAAAAATTTTAGAACTGAGAAGTGCAGAAAATTTTAGAAGTGCAGAAAATTTTTAGGTGGTCCCAACTCATAAATTAGGTAACCAGTTTGCTAAACTTTATCAATTTTCGTGATGCAATAGGCAGATGGGTTTGTACAAAATATGACAATTGACAATGTATTATGCACATTTATTTATACGTATTTTGTACTTAAGAGTGGAGAGTGGCGTGGGGGCCATTCACCCGCCCTGGCTACACTACCGAGCACAGGTTTAATAACTGTGCCCATTTACTCTAACATGAGGAACTCACGATATAACAGAAATATCAAACAGCTGTAAAAGAACTAACTCTATCTAATTACCTATACCTATTTTTTTATAATACAAGCTTTTTATGAATGATTTTTCCTCAGTCCTTTTAATTTGCTAATTAGCACACATCTTATTCACATCCATTGGATGTTGAGGCACAAACAGCTATTATATACTACAAGTAAAACCATATGCATTAATATTCATTTAATCGTTCCACCAAATGAATTTTTACATAAGTGACTGGTTCATTTGTGGATACCAAGGCATCATAGTTTTTAGGTTGCAATCAAGTTTATTTTGCTTAAAATGTCATTCAAAAGGAGAAAAATAAATTTTAAATTTAAAATTTAATTTTGGTTGCTATCCCCACGCTTCACTTCAACGGTCAGTTTGTTTTTTCCCCCTCCCCCCCCACCTCTTGCCTCACGTCAACGGGCATTAGCTTCAACGGTCGGTATGACTCCCACCCCCCGTCCCTACTTCAACGGTCACTTTCCTTCACTACCAACTCCCAATAGCCATGTACCACATCTGTTGGCCATTGGCTTCCTTTCTCCCACCCCCCTCACCTCCCCCACTCTCCACTTCACCCCCATCCCCACCCCACCAATGCCCTTTTAGCCTTTTACCAATTCCTTTGGTAATTGCTTCCCAACCCTTTTGTCCCTTCCCTATTTATTCTAGGATTGCCCTCTTCATTCACTTTCAACCTCGTGCTGCAAGTGTTTTCCCCTTCAGCTCGCTGAAGAGGACCACTTTGTGGTCGAAATACGCGTATCCAAAGTCCACCCTCATCCCCTGCTTGTTGTTCTGTCCTAATTAAACACGCTCTTTTTGAGCTGTTCTCCCAGAAATTTGGGCCCTATTGTGTGTGTGAGTGTTTTGTGTGATTGCATGTGTGGTTGTGGTAATAACTTGGCATCCTTAGTAGGGTCACTTCAGCTCTGCCAAGGATCCCAGGTTATAACCCAGGTTTCCTTAGCACGGTCCCATTAGCCTTGCAAAGGATTCCTTTGGGTTGTGTGTGTGTGTGTATCTGTGGTGGTCCCTGGTGAGGAAATAACTTTCCTGTAAACTACCACAGGAGGGTATTCTGGGGGAGAGGCTGTGGTTGGTCCCTGTTACGGAGTCCCCATTCCCGTAAACCAACACAGTAAGGTTTTGATTTTTGTTTTGATGAGTGGTGCAAATATTTCACAGCCATTGGAGAATTGTTTATTTGTGTAATCTATAGAGGCCATAGAGCTCAATTGCCTTGATTTAAAGGAGAAATAGAAAAAAAGCTTGCCACACCTACCTGACCAGAAATTGATAGTTTATTCTTTTTTTCTCTGATATTCAAAATGGAATTCTTCTGAGTTTCAGATGTGTCTCGTGATAAAATAGGCCTTCGATCAAGACCTGAATACCCAATTCCAAAGAAGTCATCTTTGGGTTGACATTTGAATGTTGCAATATCATCAGGGGCATAGAAAATCTCTTCATCGTCTTCATCTTCTTCACCTGTACTGTCTGGCTTGTCATTTGCAGCAGGTCCTCCAAATTCTTCAGGTATTGTACATCCATAGATCTGGACAAAAAAAAATATTATTCTGGTTACCATTGTGTATTGGAAGTCATTGATGGTTATGAAGTAGGATAAAGGAGTTAAAGTACATCCACTTAAAACAATAATGTAAACATAAGATTTTCTGAACTGCCAAGGCAACTAGCAGAATTTTTGAGTGGTGGGCACATTGGCTGGGAAAGCTGAAGTTCTATAGTTGAACTCCTAGTTAAGGAACCCTTTTCTCTCGGGCAATTTTCAACAAAATCACTTTTGGAATGAGGACCGCACAAAAGACCATAATCTCATAAGTGCACATCTTATAATAATTTCTGTTGACATAGTCAGTTCTAAATTTTCTGTAAAAAATACTTCTCACACAAAGTAATTTCCTGACACCAATTTTCATTTTCCGAACTATGTTCACTACCAGAAACATGTTCCTGAGAATGCTACTCGCACAGGAAATGTGAAGCCGGTGAAGCATAACAATAAATTTATTGCACAGAATGTAGTCAGAAACGACGTAAAATATCTCAGGGATGTTCCAGAGAATGTTACTCGCACAGAAAATACAGGAGTAACAAACATGATGGAAGAACGAACCTCATGTAATGCGATACTAGACGATTCGATGATCAAACGTATCACAATGAAAAGTTCAATGAAAGAAGTATTGGTATGGCTTATACCCAGGTATGGCAAGTATGACTTATACCCAGGTATCAAAGTAGAGCAACTAGCGAGGAAAGTTGAGGAAAAGAAAACAACTTCTTCATTCTCATGGAGGATTGTGTTGCTTCACGTCGGGACAAATAATCTAAGGAAAGCCTCCAGAAGAGGTAAGTAATGGGTGAATTCCCTTTTATCAGGAAGGTAAAAGAAACTTACCCAAAATCAGGTATTGTGGTCAATTCATAGAAGGGATCAACCAGAGAGTATAAAACCAGTCATTAGTAATTCACATTTAAGCGGAACTTGAAAATATACATATTTTACCTGTAAATTATCACCCAGTATAGTTACTTCCCAAATCCACCCATCAGACAGGTTAATCTACTGCTTCCATGCATACCTTTTTCTTTTGTTTTTGTTGTATCCACCTCGCTTGTTTCTTCTCTGACTTTGTTACACGTGGGCCAACTCCTTGACCTGGCTTCCAACCCATTTTTTTAAGAAGACGTACTCCAACTGTCTCTCTGAAAAGTTGTAAAATAAAATAACCAATGAGACTAATGTATTAGTATGTAGTACCATGGCTTGCACCTATTTGTCAAGCAAAACACTGCAACAAAAGTGGAGGTTTCAGTTACTCAACCCAGAGTATGAGCCTCAGCAAGAGATCAGTCCATGCCTCACAATCTTTTATTAAGGAGGCAATATAAGAACACAAAACACTCAACAGAACAATAGAAGAGAGAATTAAGTAAGGAAAAAAGCACCATGAAAAAGAAATGCAAGATTGAAAGAAAGTGGTAAAAATATGTCTGTCAAATTCCACCACAGTTTATTAATCCTATACGAATGGTTTCACCCATTAGGGCATCAAGTACTTACATTCGTTGCACTGATGATGACCTAATGGGCGAAATCGGTCATGTAGTTCCAATAAACTATTGTGGAATTTGACCAAGTTATTTTTTACCACTTTCTTTCAATATGAGAAAATTCCACCTGGTTATACTGAAAAATATTCATTTCACGAATGTAGAGGCTGCCACACATGCTTTTATTGTCCGTTTTGCCCGTGTAGTTTTAAAACTGATTTTAAAATGTAGCGTGTGAGGCGTAAACCCACGGACTTTGTGTCCCTTTTCTGTCTTATGCCTGGCTCGAGGAAAATCTGCCGGTGACATAATTTACCATACGTGTACAGGCATGACTTTGAACAAGTTAGACTGTATGTGGGGAGTCTTCTGTCTTAGCTTCAGTCGTCACTCATCTTTACAAATATTATTACGGCTGATTTTTGAGGGTTTGGTCTAAAATCATATAGAAGTGCACACTTCGACTAATGTCTGGCTTGAGAACGGTATCCCGTGACTTTTTAAGTGAGGTCATTGAAATAAACCACAATAATCCATTTTTGTGTAAAATAAAAAGTTAGTAGTATACAGATAAAAATATAAAAAAAATGTTGCTTACGAAGGTGTGGTGTCCTAATGTAACGGCGCCAAAACATTTTGTCTTCTTCCATTTCACCATTAAGGTCCTTCTGATAGCAACTGCTTTTTCTTAGTGAAAAATTGTGTAAGACACAAGATGACAAAACAACTATTTCTTTCGATCCAATCTCAAATTCATTTCAGTGTGAAAATACAAAATCGAGAAGTCATAATTCAGGGCCTGAGAGTCAAAGTAATACAAGTGACAAACGTCGTCTAGTGACACCTGTATACTTTACTCCAGTAAGAAATGATTAAAAGCAAATTAGCTTAACTGTTCGGCGGCTAGATCGCAGCACCATACCTTCGAGCACTTGTATTCCTTTTCCTGTAGCTAACTGACGGCACCCGATGGTACCAACTTAGAACATAGGCACTTATATCGTTTTTCGTGTTTATGTCACTTGTATTACTTTGACTTTCAGGCAAGACTAATTATTCCAAGTACATTTTCAATAAGCCTTCACGCTTGTGATAAACAGTAATTAAATATTCTTCGTTAATGTTTTAGTTTTTTTTGGCTGAAAGGCTTTGAAAAATCTTAACGTAGCGAAAATGCCTCATCTCTAACAAACACATATGAATCAGAGTTCACTTGTACCCTTATCAGGTTTCCTAGGTGAGGGGATTATAGTTATTTTGAAGTTTTTCATTCAAAGGTTTCTCATGAAATATTGTGTTCTTTATTACTCCTCCATCAGAAACTCGTCCGTTTTTCCCACTATCACAACATATAAACTCATAATTAGCATTCACAGTAGCCATTATTACTAGGCTGTTGAAACCTTTGTAGTTCCAGTAAAAAGACCCACTTCCTTTTGGAGGAATGATTCTCACGTTTTCCATCAACGACCCATCATTTTGTAGTTTCAAATTTTCATTTATGTATAAATAACTGTATCTGTTTATATCTACTGAATGCTAACAGCATATACTATGTTATAGAATATTATGTAGAACCATCATCAACTGTTGCTTCTTTACAGAAATCAAAAGAAATTCCAATTATTTGAGATATTCTTTCTTCGTTACTTGATATATTGCAGTGCAGGTCTCGGGAAAAATAACTCCCAAAGCCTCTGTGAAAATGCAGTGGAAAACTTCAAATCTTGATAGCTTCTACCTTTGCTAGTTGCTAAAAATCTAAGTGTGACACCGAGTCTTTTATGTGGCGTGATGGCATGTCTCATCACAGTGTCACTTCTTTCAACATGTAGCGTTACAAAACGTAGAAGATGTCAGTAAGTATTAGTGTCCATTCGAAAATAATTGTAACAGTCACCCAGCTCTAGTCTTAAATATTTCATTAAATTTATGTGCGAAACATAAATTTGTTTAAGTAGCCAAGCTTTCGACCATTTAGATCTATGTTTTTTGCTTTTAATTTTTTATCTCAAAGCTAATGTTACAACGGTGTAAATTAAAGGTTCTCCGATATGCCAGAGCTTGATTCTCTAAAACTGATGGAATGCATAATGACAATACGGTATGGCGTCTGTGTGTTTCTACCTGTTCAGTTTTACTCTCCATTATAAAACTGTGCAGGCAAAACGGGCAATAAATCGGAGTGTGTGTGGCGGCCTTAAGATTTATCAAAAATTGCTGGTTTAAGTATACATTTAAAGCCTGCCTGCTCACTGGAAGAACTACAATAAGAGTCTAAGAAGAGATTATTTTGGAGCAGTGCTCAACTTGGGTATCCTAGTGTAATGTTAGATCTAACATGATAAAATGGGGGTGAGATCTAGGAAAAGTAATTAGAAACCTGGATCAGTGCTAGAAGCAGAGAATATTACGACTTAGCTTGAGAAATATTTAGAAAAAAGCAGATTAGAGTGGGAGGAAAGGTGGCCAGATTAATATAAATAGGGATAACAAAGAGCAGCAGAAAAAATTGTAATCAGGGCTTCATTTCTAAGTTTAGAACTATTAGAGCTCTGAATCACCAGCTGTCTGGGGGGTATGATACACCTGTTAACTTGACTGAATAAGCTAAGAAAAAGTTCCGGAGCTCCATTCTGGTACTACAAGAAGTATAGCAGAGCTATTAACCTCTCCAGCTAAAATTAAGCCCCTCTTAGGATGGTAAATACCAGAAGGATTAAGAAGATGTGGATTACTAAAGAAATTACTAGGAAAACAAAGGACAGAAGGAAGGGGAAGAATGTAAACCAAGTTAGTTAAGAGGGTGTTCAAACAAATGAAAAGTAAACTCAGGTTAGTGAAAAGTACATAAATCAAAGGATGCATGGAGGAAAAGACAAAGCAAGGAAGAAGAAAAATACTGAGAGAAGAATGCAATATACACCTGCGGAGGTAGAAAGAAAGGGATAAGGCAGTTAGCTGGAAGGAGGGTGCAGTGGAGAGCTACAGCAAAAAAATCTTTGGCTTCATAACTGCTGATGCCAGGCCATAGGTATTAACTGTGCAATTGGTTGTTTCTTGAAATGGCAACAAGTACACACCTCACAGGCTTAAGAATTGAGTGAAGCACTGGCACTCCAGGAATTGGGCCATCTGCATGAACACTTCGGCATCTTTTCTTGGGCTGCTGATCCCTAAAGTCACTTGTAGTCCGGATCACTTTTGGGGCTATGCCAAATTCTTCCATATCCTAGGAAGGAGTAAGTGTGGTAGTCATTTACTGAATTTTCCTGAAAATAAGACACATTCTTCCCCAAATAAATCCACTGAAAATCACCTTGTGTCTTATAAGGTCAATGTCAAGGATAGATTTGTCCCAAACATGAAGGATAGTGAGCTATCCCTGATGCAATACTGATTAACTAAATTCCGATAATATAGTTGAAATTCAAACTATTTTTAATATATGTATAATCCTATAAATAGATTTATCTGTTGAAATATCTTAATTGCAATTATCAGTGGTTACGATCAATGGCAACAATGTCAATTTTTTTAAAAAGAAAATTGGTTTAAATATGCATTATAAGTAGGAAAAAGGTGAAATGCTTTGCACAATTCCATTGGAGAAATGATATTTATTGAGTCAACATGTTTCACTGCACTGCAGCATCATCAGGACTAAATACACATTAACCAATGCTGAATATATAGGTCACATGGGGAGGGAGGAAGGAAGGGTAAGGAGGGTGGGGGTGGAGGGAGATGGGGTTGTATGAAACTTGGGTAAGCAGGTGGGAGGGAGAGAGTTGGAGGCGGGGGTGAGGGAAGGGGTGGGGGTTTTGGGCTGAGCGTGGGTCTGTGGAGAGGAGGGGGAGAGTTGGAGGCGGGGTGAGGGAAGGGGTGGGGGTTTTGGGCTGAGCGTGGGTCTGTGGAGAGGAGGGGGTGGGGGAACAGATGACTGACCGGCTAAGAGGGTTCAGTCATCCATGCAAAGCATCATGCATGCATCCGGTGCAAAGCATTTCATCTTTTTCCTACAATGGAATTCCACAAAGTATCAGCCCCCACCAATAACTTCAAGCATTATAAGGCTTACATTTATGTCACAAAAACATTGAGATGTTCTGAATCATGCCATGTTTCCATAATTATTCACATCATTCCATAAAAGACCACTTTCCAGTTTCACTGCAAACACTATAGTATGGTTACATATTTTTTACAAAATATGTGGCCCAAAATAGGGTGCATCACATATGCCTGTGCATCTAATAAGCTGGAAAATATGAAACACCATTCTATGAGAATTAACATTCGGCTTCACCTCAAAGATATTTCCATTTGAAGATACAAATGATTAGGCAAAATAATCATTCATTAAATATAAAACAATTAAAAAGCAATTCATTTGGAGGGATTTGAAACAAAAGCCAGGTGCTCTGACCAATTGAGCCATGAATGTGCGAGCTGCAAATACAGTAGATTCCGGTTAATCGGGACACCGGTTATTTGGGACAGCCGCTTATTCGGGACAAATCATCAAGAACAGAACCCAATTGAAGAAAGTCCCTGAGTTTTCTCCGGTTAATTGGGACAGGAAGCCGCTTAATCGGGCCATGCATCGGCTGTATTTGCCTCCTTTTCCCTTGAAGAAATACAAATTTTTAAGCTCTTGTAAATCATTTGGTACATTTTCCCTATGCATTTGAACCAATCTCCAATGAGGGAATCTATTGCAACCTTTACTGTCTCATTTACCGTCGCTAAACGAAGTCAGTCATGAAAGCGCTTTCAATTAATGCTTCACTGTTTGTACACTCACCTTCGTTCTCAGGTAGTCCAGCTAGAAGTGGATTTAGATTTTGTGGTCACGGAGGTGCATACTGTGTTGGTAGACAACTTGGCTTCATTAGCGTATTATACCATTAAGGTGAAGGTTAGGCTGTAGGCGATCTGTCATAAGATAAAATGTTTTGAGGAAAGAAGGGTAGAGGTGATTCCTCCTAATTTCCCAAAATTTCTCCCGAAAAAGTTCCTTATTCAGGTTAACACGCAGCGTAAGGATTTTTCACTGGCTGCAAAAATTACAATACTGGACCGAATTAAGGACCATCTACCTCAAACCAGTCTTCGTTGTTTGGCGGAGATAACAAGAGAGCCAAAATCAACGATAGCCTGATTAATACAGCAGCAGGATAAACTTAGAGAAGATTGGAGCAGTAAAAGGAAATAAGGTGCTACCCAAAAACGCCAACGCCAAGGTAAGGATCCTGATGTCGAGGACGCTTTTAATCAATGGTTTTCCATTTTTAGTAGACGAGGAGTAAGTTTCAGTGGACCTATGTAAAAAATAAGTCGGAGGAATTAGCTTTGAAGCTTGGCCATACTGATTTCAAGTCAAGAGATGGTTGGCTATCTAGACGGAAGAGTAGAAACGAAATAAAATTCAAAAATGCTCACGGAGAAAAACATACGGCTGATTTTGTAAGTGCAGAGGAATGGAGATGCAAGAGGCTACACACCCTACTTCAGGAATTCTGTGCAGATGATGTGTACAACGCCGATGAAACCGGCCTGTATTACCGAGCTACCTAATGGCTTTCTTTGCTATAGTTATGTGGAACTGAGTGGGGTAAAGGTGAACTTTCGTCTCTCCAGCGTTAACACGATTTTCATCCACTTTCAACAGACATATCGGAACCAAAATCTCACCTTTACCCTAAATGGGTCTAAAGAAGTGATGGAACGGATTACTGTTTGGTGCTGCTCAAACATGTCGGGAAGTGATAAAAGGAAACTTTTGGTGATTGGAAAAAGTACTAACCCTCGCTGCTTTAAGAGGTTTTGAATGAACAGCTTACCGGTGGAATATTACGCCAATAAAAATGCGTGGATGATTGCAGGTCTCTTCAGTCATTAGTTAAGCAGTTGGGATAAGGAACTAGCGCGGAAATCGAGGAAAGTGATTCTTATTCTGGATAATTGTACGGCACACCCTAATTGCTACAACGACTTAAAAAACATGGAATTTTTCTGTCTGGAATTTTTACCAGCCAACACAGCATCTCTTACCCAACCAATAGACATGGGATCATCAAAAATTTGAAAACAATATACCGTGCAAAATTCATTGATCAATCAATTATAGCATCAATGGAAGATAATCTTCTGACATCGTCTTCAACTGCCAAGGAAGTGAGCTCAAAGGTGAACGTCCTGCAAGCAGTAACGTTTTTGGCAGATAGCAGGCGAGAAGTCACCAGTAAAACGATTAGAAATTGTTTCATTCATTGAGGTTTTAAGCACTCATGTACAGAAATATCGGAAGACCTTGAATGTGAAAGTAAAAATGAATCTGCTTCCGAGCTGCGTCAAGTAAAGAACTTTAAGGAGTTTGAAAGGATCGACTCCAATATGGACTGTTATGACAACAATGATAGCAGCAAAGATGATATAGTGGAAACTATACTAGCGAGACAACAAGGTTTGGTTGAAAACGAGGAGACTGATGGAGATGAAGACATATCTCAGTGTAGCCGAGTGACTTCTGCAGATGCCAGGAAATTTATTGATGGGTTGTGACGCTACTTCATGCAAGAGGGCAACGAAGGAAGTCCGATATCGTCCTCAGATACCTGTGCCGACCTTGTATGCACGATGAGAGTGAAAAGAATGAAGAAGAACACCCTGGACTAATTCCTTCAACTAGGAGCTACACATTAAATAAATACTCCCTGGTTTCTATGCAAATGGAGCTTTAGATCATCAAATATTCTTTTCTAATATTCCATCGTTAATTCTATATCTAATCACAAATCCTTCTTTTGCAGGATTTTGTAAAGGGAATTTATCCAAATTAGATCGATGCCAAGAGATTTTTTTATGACACAAGGTTTCCAAAAATGTTTATAATGAATGTTTTCTTATTAATTTATTGTTTAAATAATATGCAATTAAACATTTTGCATTTCAATTGTCATTTAGCTTTCTGAATTTCATTTCAACGCTTATTTAAACATATTTACGGGATACTTCGGAGAAACGGGACAGCCGCTTAATTGGGACAAAGTACACCGATCCCGATGTGTCCCAATTATCCGGAATCTACTGTATTTGGTACTCAAGGCAAAAGATATAATCAATTAGCTCAATAAAAGGCAAAGTAAAGCCGTAAATTTAAATAAAAACTTCTGTGAGTGGACAGAAAGTGTGATAAAACTATTAGGATTAGATAGGGATGGGCTTTGGAGTTAAAGGGTACATGCTTGGCAAAGGTAACTTGGAAAATTCAAATCTCACAAGTTTCAGGTTGACATGGTTTTCCTTTTACCCCAAGCCTTTTCTTTACTATCATACAGAAGGGCCCCATCATCAGCTCTCTCCGATTACTGAATGCCTCTTTCACAAATGCAATTCTCCTTCTAATGTCCTTGCTTCTAAACCCATTTTGTCTGATGCACCACCCAAGTATGGACATTGTTCTACCTACTTCAGTTAATGCCATCCTAATTTCATAACCAATCCAATTTCCTGAAGTCTCAGAAAATCTCATTACTTAAGACTTCATTTGATTAATCTTCCTACCATATTCCTCGCACTGTATGTAGATGTATGCATAATGTATCTACCTATGCCTACGTGGATGGTTGACTAACCAATGCATATTTGTCAGTGAATCTAACTGACTTAATCAGCTCTCCTTCTTCTTTTATTCCCACCCATCAACCACAAGGTTCACATCATTAACAAAATGGGGTTTTAAAATTTGGGTATTGGCGAGTCTGAGCGGTTATGTTTTGGAAGGGAATGTATATTTGGGCAAGAAAGAAAGCAGAAATAAAGAAATGCTGTTAGGAAGCCAAGTTGTGATGAATTTACTTGAAAAGCACCTTGGTAAGAGCCATCACGTTTATTTCGACAGTTTTTTTTCAAGCGTTTCTCTTATGAAAGAACTTTATAAAAGTAAAACTTATTCTTGCGCTACTACTCGACCAACACGTAAAGAATGACCAGTAGAATTTAAACATCCCAAGAGCCTAAAACTTAAACGAGGTGAAAGTAAAATTTTACAATTAGCAGAAGTGACGGCAACTGTCTGGCATGACAGACGAGACATTTGTGTTCTATCGACAAACTGCGATCCAAAAGTGATTTTGATGATTCTCAAGAAAACGGGAATGGGTATTAAACAAATTCTGATTCCATGCCCAGAATCAATAGTAAGATATAACAGATTTATGGGTGGAGTTGATAGAGCCGATCAGAACAGGTCTTACTATGATTTCGGAAGGAAGACCAAGAAATGGTGGAAATATATTTTCGCGTTTGTAATGAACACAGCCATTGCAAATAGTTACATACTTTATAAAGAAACAAATTCTCCCTCAACCTCGAAGCATGGGACAACACAAAAAGACTTTCGCCTAGCTCTATACAGACAGATGATAGGGAACTACTCCTACTGCAAGATATTAGGTCGCAAAAGATATTAGGTCATTAGGTCTTCTTCTTTTATTCCCACCCATCAACCACAAGAGCAAATAGGGACACTAATTCTTTGAAAACACACCTCAACAAATGATCCCCTTCCTCCAAAGTGAAATGACCTAAGTTGTCTACACATCCAAAAAATACCCTAAAATCTATCTATACCTTGGTGAAGGTTTCTCGGGTTTCCCACCAGGAAAGAAAAAAATCATACTACCTATACCTTTTTTCCCAAAATTACTTTTAATGCTAGCAAACACACCCCTAGGCTATACTAATAATCTCTCCTTAAATAATAATAAAACATGTTTTATGCAATTTCACTGCATAACATCTCCCCCCTCCTGCAGCCCTTTGTTAAAAATCAATAGCCATACAATCCAACGAGCCTCAATTGTCAAATTCTTGGGTCTTCACCTAAGTGTGGACCTTGACTGGACCACTCATATCAATCATTTAAATAAAAAACTTGCTACTGGCATATATATGATAAGAAATTTATCTAAAATTACCTCTACTAATACATTAAAAATGGTCTATTATGCCAATATTCAGTCCCATCTTCAGTATGGTATCGTCTTTTGGGGCAACTGTACGGCTGCCACCAAAGCTTTCTCTTATCAAAAAAGGGCATTAAAAGCCATTGTCGGGGTATCTATTAGGTCTCCTGGTAGGCCAATATTTGAACAGCTTAAAATCCTCCCTCTGCCTTGCATCTATATTTTGCAATGTGCTGTTTTTGTAAAAAATAATCCTTCTTTGTTCCTTGTGAACACCACCTTACATAGTTACATGACCCGTGGAAGTGAAAATATCCACCTAGAGGGTCAAAACTTAACCTACGCTAAGCGGGGCCCACATTATTCCGCTTCCATTATATATAATAAACTGCCTAAGTGTGTTAAATCTATTGTTTCTCCCATTAAGTTTAAGAAAACACTATTTTTTCATTTAATAAGTAAAATGTATTATAGTGTGGATGAATTTATGAATGATAGACTAAAAAGGTAATTCCTGTAATCTGTCCAAATTACTTAACTCATGTTTTGTGTTCCTATTTTATTACTGACGAGTTCTATGTCTTGAGACCAACAGAACAATAAAGTTATTATTTATTATTATTATTACTACATATAGATGCATAGCTGTCCTGTCCCACTATTATTTCCCTATAGGTTTTAAATGATCTACTAGTTCACACATGTGAACAGAGAATGTAATACCACAAAGTATTTACGTTTATGAGCATGGTGAAACAGACTTTGAGGTAAAAGCCAATTTTAAACACATGGATGCATACGGTGTGTACAAGGGTATACCTAGGACGAATTCAAGAGTGAAATTAGGGGATATGAGTTCGTGTCCCAGTCCATATGAATAATATTCTCATCAAGAAAGTATGGACACATGAAGAATTACCAAAGGAGATCTTGAAGAACTGATAGGCACACATCAGTTGTTTCCCATAGATTACACACAAAAATTACAATAAGGAATTCTGGGAAACAAAGTGGTCATTCCATTGACCGGGAAAGCTATAAACTCTTTATTTTTTCCAACAAATTAAAGATGCTGATATATCATACATTATTTCCCAGAATATCACATTGGCCAATGCTACAAAAAATTGGCAGTGTCAACATTAGCCAATAGGAATTGGGCTAACCATATTTTCTTATTTACTAAATGGCCTCCAGGGTCATTCATTGTCAGTTTACCCAGGCCATGTCAATCATCGACTCAGATTTTCATGAAACATTTTTAACTTTCTGCTATCACCAAATTAATAAGTCATACATACAGTTTTTCCGCTCTAGGTGGCATAGTTTCCAAGATATACGGAGTCAAAGTTGTGGGAAATTGCTCATTAAATTCACTCCTGAGGTTCCACATCTTTAAAGTACAGTGAATAAGGAAACAAATCATAGCTCAGTAACTAATGAGTCTATTGCAGTCAAATTATTATCTCATGTCAGTCAAAGTATATAAATTCCAGTAAAACAAGTTTCATTAAACTTTCCTTGCTCTGTGAGCCACTATAAGTGCATTAGTTATTAATTAATCAAGTATTTAATCACCAAAACATTACTTCCTTATATGGGCATTATCACTGAAAGGCAGAGGAATTACTAAATCAATTTTTTTTAATTGAGCCCAAACACGTACTCTGTGATAGTGATAAAGAAAAACAGTGAGACTTTGATTGAAAATATTACTTTTTAATTTTTAAAAAGTTTTTCTAGCCACAGACGAAAAGTTGAAGGGTCCTTACATGTCAATTCATCCAGCCCATGACTTCCACCAGCTCAGATTTCCATTGAACTTTTATCACTAACTGCTACAGACAAATTATTAATCCACGCACAATTTTTAATTCCTAGAAATTATTACAATCAAACCTCCCTTAAACGGACACCTACAAATAGCGGACACCTCCTAAAAACAGACTGTTTTTCAATCCTCGGCAGTAGAGCATGGAAACTTATGGAAATAATACCTCCAAATAGCAGACACTCTCAATAACGGACGAGAACAACAGAAAAGAAACATTTTTCCTTCAATTACTTTCATTAACGGACACTCAAGATGTGCTATTCTGTAAAAATGTCTCCTCTCCAGAACAATAAACCTCATTCCTTGAAGGAACTCAGGAACTTTTCCAGACCAAAGCTAATCTTAGCTATTCGGGTACAATCTACTGCCTGTTCCTTTCCCCTCGTGGCTAACCATGATGCACATTTTTACTGCGGGTTAATCCTTCCGAGTAGGGGGGCATAACATGATGTCCGAGAGGGACGATGGTCAGGGTCTGGCACGGCACAACAGGGAGTGTAGGAGAGGAGAAAGTGAAAGGAAAGGAAGATGCAAAGGGGCCTGGGAGCAGCAATGCAAGGTGGACCCCCTGGGGATGTACATAGGAACGTGCAAATGTTGAAGGGGGCAAAATGAGGGCTTCTAGACCTCCTAGTGTCAAGCTTGCTCCATTTTCCAACTTCTCATTTTCTACATTGCTCCCGTTCCGCTCCCTCCCCCAATCGCTTTGAATGATTTTAGCACAGACACTTTCTCAAGCCTCAGTATCTCCTTATCGTCATGAGGTATTTGCATATAAAAATTGCTGTAAAAAGAAAAAGGCTGTATTTAAGATAGAAAGTTGACATTTTGTGCATGTCGGAGACCGAAAAGTTAAGTGATCGTGCAATTGGTGAAAAATTTGGAATTGGGAAGACGCAAGTGAGTGACATCATCAAGCGCAATTAGAGAATGCTGAAAGAATGGGCTGAGGACAAAGGTGAAAATGTTAAGAGGCAGTTTCCGAAATGGGAAGGTTTATCAATTGATAGTCTCACATATGAGAGCTCTTGTAGGGCTTGATCAATTAACATTCCAATATCTGGACCATTACTTACTTTACTTTACGCGATCAGGCCCAGAGGACCGCGCGATGATACAACTAGGGCCTTCCATTCTCTTCTGTCCTCCGCTATGTTCCGCCAGTTCGGCCAGGTTTCTAGCTGTTGCAAGTCTTCCCTTACTCCATCTATCCATCTCTTGCGAGGTCTCCCCACTGGTCTCCTTCCTTCTATTGTCATATCCATAGCCATCTTAGGAAATCTTTCGCCACTCATTCTAACCACATGTCCAGCCCATTCCAATCTCCTACTCCTTAACACTCCTATAATATTCGGTTCTTGATACAGATTGTACAATTCTTCATTATGTCCTCTTCTCCATTCGCCTGTTTCTAAATCAAGGACTGGACCAAAAACCTTCCTTAGTACTCTTCTTTCAAATATCGCTAATCGGTTCAGGTCTATTTTCCGTGTGCTCCATGATTGGCATCCATACAAGAGAACGGGACGGATCAGTGTTTTGTATAATCTTATTTTAAGTTCCCGGGAAACGCTTCTTGAGCTTAGTATTTTATTAAGTGCATAGACGCTTCTATTTGCTGTTTGCAGTCTGGATTTTATTTCCGTTTCACTTGAGGAGTTTTCTGTCAAAATGGTACCTAGATATTTAACTTCTTGTACTCTCTTGTAGTCATTATTGCCAACTGTAATGTTTCTATCATGATTTATTCCCCTTCCAACAATTAAATATTCAGTTTTTGAAGGATTGACCAACAATCCCACTTTTCTTGCTACTTCTTCTACTAATTGCATTACTCCTCTTAACTCTGCCTTTGACTCGCCAATGATAACACAGTCATCTGCATATGCTAAAAATGAAATTCTTCTCCCATTCATCATAAAACCTCCCATATCATATTTGTCAATTTCCCTCTTAATTTTCTCTATAACAAAATTAAACAAAATTGGAGATATACCGTCTCCCTGCCTCAAACCTGTCCTAATCATAAAACCTTCTGTTACTTTATTTCCCAGTTTTATTTTAGCTTCTGTTTCATTGAGACACATTTCTGTCAGGCTAACAAGTTTCTTTGGTATGCAGAACTCAGTCAATATCTTGAACAAACTTTCTCTATGTACACTGTCATACGCTTTCTTAAAATCCACGAAGAGGAGATGAAGGCTACGATTGTACTCATACATTTTTTCACATAATTGCTTAATAAAAAATATATTATCAGTGGTAGATTTACCTTGTCGAAAACCCCCCTGGTATTCACCAATTATGTTGTCTGCGAATGGCTTTATTCGACTTAATATGCATTTTGATAAAACCTTATAACAAATATTCAATAGGGCTATGCCTCTGTAGTTGTCGCAGTTCATCTTATCTTTCTTTTTATGGATAGGACCATTAATCCAAGAAAAAGCTCTTGAAACTGCGAAAGAAATGGATGTTTCTGACTTTGTGGAATCAAATGGCAGGCTTCAGAAATTTAGAATGCATCACAACATATCATTCAAGAGTGTATGGAGAAGCAGTTTCCGTGAGTGAGAAAAGGGTTTATGAATGGAAGTCCAAACTTATGGCTTAGTGAGAGAATTATAGCGAAAAGAACATTTTTAACTGTGACGAGATGGGAGAATTTCTTTCGAGCCTTGCCAGAAAAGACCATGTGTCTAAAAAAAGAAATAGCTCGGGTAGAAAAGTATCGAAAGAAAGAATTACACTCTTGTTGTGCATTAATGTGGTAGGCGAATTTGAACTGCCAGTTGTGATTGGAAGAGCCTCCAGGCCACGTTGTTTTAAGAACATGGACATAAACAATCTTGGGGTGGACTGGTGAGCTAATAAAAAAGTGTGGATGAGTCGTGATATGACTGACTGGCGCACAAGGTTCAACTGGAAAATGGGAAGGGAAAGAAGAAAGGTGATCTTTTTTCTAATTAATGCTTCATCCTGATGGTGGTGCTGGAAAGGTGCTCACTTTCCATTGCGACTCCATTCTTCTCTCAGTATATCCTGACGCTGCATCTACCAAGTTATCGTCAATTTTGGCACCCCAGTTATCTCTACCTAAAGGCGATGACTGCATTGGAGTGGATAATCTTTAATTTTGTCCAGTTTGGCAATTTTTTCAGCCAGTGAAAGGTCCTGACACAGCATATTAGGGAAAAGAAGTGTTTTTGTACTCTTGGCACTAAAACAATTTCACTGATTCAAGGTTCACTAAGATCGCAGAACACGAGATAAATCCCAGCACACTTGTGCACCATTGAAACTGGTTTTAGACTGTTAGTTCTCATAAGACTAACAGCGAGTGAAGAGAAAAATGAGTCCTTTGCATGCGTTAACTGCCCAAGATGGGGATGGGGAAAAGGGAATGGTAAGAAAAAGGATTGTAATCTACCAATGGTGATGGCTCAGTTGTAAAGTGGAAAGGGGGAGAGGGGATAGACTGCATGGGTCATTTGAATTTTGTGCAGGAAGTCGCAAACAAAAAGCTCTTGGTAAGCAACATTGTTTATCTCGACCAGTCTCCCCTGCTCGACATTGGCCAGTTATCCCTGGAAATCCGCCCCTACCTACTCGTAAACCCTCACCATGGGTGTCGCTACTCCTCTCCCATTATCCCTGATAAAAGCCAAAACTGACGGTTGTTGCCCACACCCTTCTATCCTCAAAACACTTATCTCTTGACCCATCACCTACAACCTGTGGTCCGGAAACGGAATCCAGACCCCCTACAGGCTGCTGGATTAGGTACCCATATGGAAAATAAGATTAAATGAAAGAAGTATAATGTTAAAAAATGGTTTCCTGATATGAAAAAATTGGCATTTCCTTGCAAGTGTAGAGTCAATGTCGCCGACGCATGGCCCAATTATGCGGCATGCTGTCCCAATTGAGCGGAGAAAACTCTGGGATATTCTTCAGTTGGGTTCTGTTCTCCAAGATTTGCCTCAATTAAGCGGCTGCCCCAAATAACCAGTGGCTCAATTAACCGGAATCTACTGTATTATTGACTAGTGATAAAAATATTTATGAATCTGCTTAAAAATTTCAACCTTAAGGCATTCAACAAAAACTCTCCGCAACAGTTCACACATTTCCCAATAGTTTAGTATGCCTTGAAAAAAACAATTTCTAGAAATTAATAAAATTATATACAAGCAAATTGCAAGCAAGGTTTATATTTCCATATAAATTTATAAAAACACAAGATTTGTCGCCATTAAGGAAACACTGCTCCAGATTGGTAAAGGACCACAAGGGGACCCTAAAATGATTTCAAACCAGAGGTCCATTTTACTCCCATTTCTAGGCAGTAGCATAGCTAGGTGGGGGTGAGGGGGGGGGGGTACGATCCGCCCCGGGCATACTTAAAGGGGGTGACACTGTGGGGTCTGCTGTAGGCTATAATACTATTACATTTCTAATTCACAGAAGCATTCTTTTGCTACACTTTGAGTTTTTTATTGTTTTATTCGTCAAAACAGTGTAGAATGTGTGGCATGTCACTTGTGTCACAAGTCTTGTGATATTTAGCTTCATATGTCATCACAGTCATCTAATTTTTTTTTCCTTTTTTTCACATGCTGTGAGATTTTTTTCTCATAAAAAAAAAAATTAACAGACTATCACCCTATTTTCAGATGAAGCGAGCTAGTTTAAACTACGTAGCTAGTTTTCGGCAAGATATGTTAAAAGTTGTTATGATAGTTCCATTAGTGTTACAAGCACATTACAAGCCTTCTACAGCAACTAAGATGAGAGACGGTCTTAGATCGATGGTTAAAATTTAGACGTGATTTTTTATGCAAATATCAAGATAATCTATTCTCTGACGATGTTGAAAAAGAACCCTAACATACTACGGTAGATTAGATCATGAGAGGAAAATTAGATAAACAGACAGCAGAACGGACAGGTTTAAAAATTTATTTTTCCCACAAATGATAAGAGATCACAGAAGCACATGTAGGACAGAATTTGGCTTTACGAGGCCACCGAGAAGGAGTCAATTGAAAGAAAAATGAGTCTGATGTTGAACTTGAAGCAACAGAAAGTAGAGGAAATTCTTTAGAACTAGTGTATTTGTTGGCAAAATATGATCCAGTGCAATATGAACAGCTTCTAAGAATCCAGCTGGGAAAAAAAGTTGCAAGTCAAAAAAAGCCAAGTACTTTTTCATGATATTTCACAGCACTCCTGATATTTCACTTAAGGATCAAACAAGCCAAGTTTTACGCTATGTTATGATCAATGGTGATGAAGTGAAGGTTGCAGAATCATTTGTCGATTTCATTGAAACAATGGGTAAAACTGCCGAGAATATTTCAAAGAAATTTTGGAAAAATTAGAGAAAAGCAGAATTGATATTCAAAACTGTAGAGGGCAAGCATATGATAACGCTGCGGTGATGGCTGGTCTGCATACTGGTGTTCAGAAACGCATCAAAGAAATTAATCAAAAAGCAGAATTTGTCGCTTGTACAAATCACTAGCTGAATTTGGCGGGTGTTCATGCAGCTTCTGTTGGTGTGAATTATGTCATCTTTTTTGTAAGTGCAGAATGTTTGTTTGTATTTTTTCTTCATCAACGCATCGCTGGGAAGTTCTAACTTCAGTCACTGGTCTAAGTGTCAAGCGCATTATTGAAACTCGGTGGAGAGTGAGGGGAGAAGCTGAACGTTTTGTAGAGAAACATTTCTCAAAAATCTTTAGTGCCCTAGAAATGTTAACTAATGAAGAAGAAAATAGAGCTACTAAGGCAGATGCTGGTGTTCTACTTGGAGCATTGGAATCATTTTCCTTTTTGTGCTTTCTTGGCCTGTGGGGATCCATCCTTCTAGAAATTAATGACACACAGACTTATCTCCAAAGCAAAGGATTGGACATACAATAATGTGATATAAAACTCAAGGCATTAAAAATATTTGTAGCCCAAACAGGGAGAAGTTAGTGAGTAATGGTGTTAACTACGCCTAAGAACTCTCTTGGACTACAACCTTGTCGTGGTTGAAGGGCTTGCATGCTCCGATGACCCCTAGAGCTGCACTGGTGGGAGCATTGCTCCTGGTAGGGTCACCCATGCCAGATTGGTCGAAGGTTAGATGACAGACGAATGGTAGTCCGCGCAGCGTCTGTACCTCAGTGAGGTGGCTGCAAAAGGCGTCTGACCCCAGTGGGGCAGCCTCTCAAGTGATGGTGTCATGTAAAAAACACTATTGGGATAGGCCACGGAATACTATCTCAATTAAAACAAAAACCTTGAAATTATGGACAGTTCTCAAATGATAATGAATCCTGGCAACTACGGGACTCGGCCAAGAGGGCCAGGTGTCGTGCCCGGCAAGCTTGCGCTTATTCGTAGGATTTATGAGAATGGAGTGTGGCCGGAAGACTTCGCAAAGACTGTACTAATTCCTATACCAAAGAAGAGTAAGGCAAAAACATGCGAAGACAATAGGACAATAAGCTTAATATCCCACGCGGCCAAAGTAGTTCTGAGAATTCTAAACAGAAGGCTAGAGAAGAAGGCAAATGAATACCTGGGTGACGACCAGTTCGGGTTTAGGAGAGGGACGGGAACGCGAGACGCTATAGCGGTGATGAGGACGCTAGTAGAAAGAAACCTAGAGTATGGGCAGGATGTTTATGCATGCTTCGTAGATTTCGAGAAGGCGTTTGACAAAATTAAAGGGATGAAATTAATGGGAGTGTTGAAGAAATTAGGGGTCGATTGGAGGGACAGGCGTATGATTCGAAATTTGTATATGAATCAGACTGCGCAGGATAGGGTAGCCAATGGAGAATCGGGATGGGCCACAATAGGACAGGGAGTGCGGCAAGGGTGCCCACTATCGCCGTTGCTTTTTAATGTGCATTCAGAAGAAATGGTAAGGGAGGCATGGGGGGATGAGGAGGTAGGAATAAAGGTAGGAAGGGAGCTGATAAAATCGGTGAGATTTGCAGATGATCAAGCATTGGTTAGTCAGTTGGCCAAGGGGTTACAGTCAATGGTGAATGCATTAGAGGTGCAGTGCGAAAAGTATGGGATGAAGATCAATCACAAGAAAACTAAAGTAATGAGATTTTCTTGAAGTAAGAAGGCAGGGCTGAATATAAGGGTGGGAGGGCAGAAGATAGAGCTGGTCGAGCAGTTTACGTATCTGGGTAGTATTTTGGAGGCGAATGGGTTTAGTGGTAAGGACAGCAGATACAGAATTGCGCTAGCTAAAGAAGCATTTTCGAAGAGAAGAAAATTGATGAGGGGGGATCTGAGAAGAGACGTAAAGAAGAGGCTGGTGAAAACTTTAATATGGAGCGTGGCACTATATGGGTCGGAAACTTGGTCATTGCGAAGGGAGGATGTGCGTAGACTTGAGGCGCTTGAGATGTGGGTTTGGAGAAGGATGGAGAAGGTTAGCTGGTTGGCGAGAAAGATGAACGAGGAGGTATTGGATATGGTCGGAGAGTAGAGGAGGGTTGTGGCACAGGTTCAGAGAAGGCAGAAGAGATGGATGGAGGAGGTTTTGAGAGGAGAGGGCATGTTGAAAAGAGTGATAGAGGGGAGAACACTGGGGAAGCATGGAAGAGGAAGGATGAGGATAGGAATTCTGGACGAAATAAGAGGTAGAAGATTGAAGAATTGAAGAGGGATCTAAAAACGGCCCATCCTTAGGAGGGAAAGCGAGACAATTTCTATTAGGTTGGGATACAGAAATAACGGGCCATCCTTAGGAGGGAAAGCGAGACAATTTCTATTAGGTTGGGATACAGAATGGGGACTGTCCAAGAACCTACCAATCAGCTGGTAGAATACTTGAATGATGAAAAAAAGAACTTTGCAATGGTCTGGGGAGAGTCATGGAGCATCAGCGTCAACCCAAAAATGACAAATGTTTGGTGAAGGATCACAGGACGCTGAATTTCCATATGACATTGAACTGAGGACAGAAATGTTTTCTTCACTAGACAGAGTGATCCAAGAACTAGCTTTGAGATATCAAAAGCTTCATGAACTTGCTGAGAAATATGCATTTCTTACCCCGTTGAATCTTTTGGATGATAAATATAAGTGTTAAATAGATCACGACAACATTGATAAAGAGGAGTTCCTCATTTAGAAAAAAAATTCAGTATTTAATTGCTGTTGCTAATATTGAAGAAGGAAAAAAGATGAGGAAAGAAGACCCTCTTGAACTTTTGCAGTTTATTCAAAATTATAACCTAGGTAACTCAGTTCCAAACATAGTAATAATGCTGCGGATTTTCCTCACAATTGTTGTTAGTGATGAGAGGAGTTTTTTAAAAACTAAAACTGACTAAGAATTAATTACCTAATATCTACTACTATGAGCACCTTTGCATTTGAGAAATCTTGCCATGTTGACTATAGTAATTGTCATATTGTCTAGAGAGACAGATGAAATAAATTTTGACATATCATTGAAGAATTTACCAACACAAGGCAAGAAAAGTTACTTTGTAGAAAATTGTAGTTTTTTTTCAGAAAAGAAGATCTTAATTTATTATGCCGAACTATATTTTCCCCGAATTATTATTTTTTGCTTTGTTGTTAAACACTGTTACTTATAAAGTGCGAGTATATTTGGTGTGTACTTAATGCATACTACATTTGAGCATGTGAAAGCAATATCATAATAGTACACCAACTAGTTAACATACATAAAACTTTAAGTGTGTCACTGTACAAAATGTATTTTTTGTGGAGCCTGAGGCACCAAACTCAAGGGCAGCACACACTACAGGTACGCCACTGCATCTTGGAACTAACGTAGACGAGTCTTTATCTAAAAATCCTTTTGAACATAAAATACTACATTGTTTGTTTATATTTTTAACGTTTCCATAGCCATCAATGATTCCTTCTCCCATCTTCAATTATCTCAATTTTACCAACGAATTACTCTTCAATGAAAATGACCCACAACCCTGAGTAAAATCATTCACCATCACTACTTCCAGTAGAGGTATATGTTTAATTTTTTCGTTGTTCCTAATATTAATCCTAAATACTGGGAGTAGAGGATTGAACACTGCAGCTTCCACCTGATGATGTAGCACTGCTACGAAACCATGGTCGTGTTAAATAAATATCTAAGTGGAAGCTGCAGTGTTCAATCCTTTACTCCCAGTATGATTGACTTCCACAAAGTATTGCCTGAAACTGTGTCGTTAATCCTAAATGATGTATGCATTTAATAAAGGTTCACAACAAAGCTAGACTTAACAATAAAATTAAGTCATACGCATCATATTTTATCTAAGATGAATACCGTAAACAGTCAGGATAATTACAAAAGGTTTTAATGCTTGTAAACCACAAGGATCAATATAAATAGTAACAAAATAGAACTTTGTCGACTTTGCACTTCTTCGTCTCATCGCAGGTTTCATGTGCTTCACACAAAAACCTTATAAAATGAAACCATTCACCGAATTCTATGATATTTTCTAATCTTTATAAGTGAATATCTATTACAGAATAACAAAGCAAGAGAAAGGTATCAGTTTGGGAAATTGAGACAAGAAAAATTATACAAACCTCCTCGTCCATGAAATCTTCTGGCTTTTGACCAAGACCTCCTCCTCTTTCGGAGCGAGAGGACTTGAATGAAGAAGGTTTCCATCCTTCCAAAGTTCCCACCGTGTTAAAAAATCCAGCAGAAAATCCCCCCGTGAAGGCCCCATGAAATCTTCTTCGGCCCTGCTTATCCACGGCAACCTGTTCCTCCAAACTAAACGGCTTTTTCCTGGGGATTTCATCTAAAAGGCAAAAATCGTGAGTAGTTAACAATGCTATGACTTAATTTTCTATCCATAAGGAAAAGTGATTCCAAATAGAACTTGCCTTCTTCAATTGGATCTAATGCAGAACCATAGATAACGTAACATTCTGTGTCTTCGTCATCTGAATCCATCTTCAGCATCACAAACTTACGCCGAAACGTAAGTCGTAAGTGATCTTACGAAGTGAAAAACCTTTAATATTAGAGAATACTCATTGTACAAAATGGTTCAAAACACAAAACATTCTCGTCGTTGAAAGCAGGATAGAAACGAATATCGCTCTTCATTTGTTGTCTTTTCAGAACTAGTCATCATGGCAGAAGTTAAGTTGTCAGCCCGTGCTTACTGCAAAATAATTCTTCATGTAGCGAAGTACCCTCATGCCGCGGTAAATGGAATTTTACTTGCCGAAGAGCAGAAATCTAAAGAAGGATCTAGATCGAAGGACTTGAATATCGTGGACGCCGTGCCTCTTTTTCATCTATGTTTACATGTCTCGCCGATGGCCGAAATTGCCCTCACACAGGTGAATATCTTTTCTTTTAATCGAACTCGAAGTGTTAATGCATGACTCAGTGCTAATACGTAGTGCTTTGGTACTGGCATTTATTTTATGATTGTCTTTATTAATTGCAGATTGACCACCTCGCTACAACTTCCAGTTTAGTAGTTGCGGGTTATTATTTAGCAAATGAAAATTTGAATGACATCAGGTACATCGTCGTGTACACTTTGCATAATTTAATGTAATTTAGTCTTATTTAATTTTTATGTCGAATTGGATTACATGGTGGGTTTTACTTAATGGGAACCTGGCCGGTGTTGGACTACTTCATCGCGTTGTAGTTGTGTATTCTGGTCTTGCTAACGGCTTTGACGCTCAGTTTGTACTGAAGTGGGATGAAAATTATGGTATTTATATATTATTCCCTTACCGTTGCAGCGCAGATAAGCCTGGACACCGAATAGCTGATAAAATAGTGGAGAATTTTTCCCCTGCATGCTTGGTTGTGGTGAGTTGTTTCTCTGAAAAGATTGCCTATCACTCAAGTACAAATTCATGCCTGACAAACTTCAATATTTTCGTGTATTTTTAAGGTTGATAACCGAAGATTGTCGCTGACGATGGAGAGCACTGCACTAATTGTTTCACAGTTCAGCGATGGGAAATGGAAAACGAAAGATAGAAACAGGTATTTTATTAATATTCAATGGGAATTGTTACCGGTATCAAGAGAGACTTTGTCATTCACAATTGCTCTTCAGACTTCTTTACGTGTGATATTATTCACTTATTTACTGCTATAATCCCAGATTAATTTACTAATTGAAATACTTATGTATGTACAACGGGTATATGTACAGGGTTTTCCCAACAGTTATTGTAGGTATTGCTGTCATTGAGTCATGTCTGCTAAAAAGTGTTTTTCACCACATTTAAATTAATTTATTGCCACCAAATTCACATCATTTGTCATGCCACATATTCGCATTTAATATCCTTCCACTTTCTTAATTAACCCTTTCTTTTGGAAACACGAAGCTGTCAAATGTGAGACGTTTATTTTGGCCCCCATTGTAGAAAGTTCTCGTTGTTCCTCCCATTCCCCACAGATAGCTCCTTGTGTTTCCTCTTTGCTTCACACACCCACCCCCTGATATTTCCCACCTTTCACTTGAAATATCTCTGCTTCACGACGCGTTTCACATTACCTCTTCCCCAACCAATCCACACATTTTACCACACTATGTAACGCACATTCCCCTTCCAACGAACATTTCACACACAAACCACGCTTTACGACGTTTTCTAAACAACCTCTCCCTACATTCCACACATTTTACCGCACATTCTAATTCAAATGGACGTTTCACACACTAAAAATGCTTTACGACGAGTTTTACATCACCACCTCCCTACAACTCTATCACCCTACAGTCACCAACGCACTCTTGAGATTTTTTTCTTTATAGTAATATGCTAAAATATTGACTACAACTACACCCCTCTCCAATCACCAACCCATTCGGGGGATTTTTTTTCTTAAAAAAATATGCTACAACATTGACACCAGTACAACTACAATACTGTCCAATCAACAACTCACTTGGGGGATTTTTTATTTTTAAAATTAGCTACAGCATTCACAACACTACAACTACACCCCCCTCCAATCACCAACCCTTTCATGGGATTTTTTCTGTAATAAATTACGATAAAACATTGACAACACTACAACTACACCCCCTTACAATCACCAATCCACTCGGGGGATTTTGTTTCTAAAAAAACATGCTACAATATTGACCGCACTACAACTACACCACCATTTCGGGGATTTTTTCTTTAAAAATATACACTACAACATTGATGATACTACAACTACACCCCCCATTCAATCACCATCCAACTCGCAGGATTTTTTTCTTTATAAATACGCTTAACACGTTCCCTGCCCCGTCGGTCATAATGACCGAAACCGGCCTGATCTGTTCGCGCCGCGTCGGTCATTATGACCGAAATCTGGATCATCGTTTTCGTCGCTCATAGCACGCCGTCGGTCAAGAGTGGGACGATGCCTCTCATATGGCATGACCAACACGGCTTGAACGATTGAATGCACGTAAAAACTTTTTTATTTTTTGTTTGTTTTTTTTTTTAATTTTTTTTTCAATGCAACTGCCTTTTTTTATCAGAACGCTCATGTATGAAACATACACAAATGCTTTATATAAAAATGAATAATATTGTTCAATGAAGATAATATACAATGAATTAGAAGTTATAATTTATCTAATAATTTGATATTTAACACAATTATGGAAAAATATGACCTGAATCAGTTATTTCGGTGCGTGGTATTGAAGCAGTTGAGGCACATCATTGGCTGCTGTGGACATCCTGAACAATAAGTGGTAACTTTCTTCACTTTTCTTCTTTCTCTTGGTTCTTTATCATCTCGCACTGCTTTCTCTTAGCAGCATTTACAATGCTTTCTTTACAGCTCTCCCTTCTTTTTTCTTTAGCTCATGGCGGGTTCTTCTTCGTCTTTCATCACTCGGCGTCTCGGCCTTTTCTTCTCGTTCTTTGTCCTCTGCCGATACTAAATACCGCACCACTTCTTTTCTAAAATCGACTATGCCAATTTTATTTCCTGTACACTCTTCGCACAGGATATGGGCATTGACCATTGATGTTGATAGCATCAGCTCTACGGCCAACTTTCTGTACCTCTTCACTGTTTTTCTCAGTGGCGAAGAGTATGCTGCCATCTGGTCAGAGAGGTCCACGGACGATTTTCCCTTGTGACTTTCAACTATGACTTTCGGTTTTTTTACATTCCCACCGTATTTTTGTTGAATTTCTACTGTTTCCTCAGAATTCTTGGTGGATAGCATTATGACATTTCGTTTTTCCTTCCAGTTGAGAACAGTTATTCCTCTGCGATTTTCCTTGGCAGCAATTTCACCCTTTTTCATTCGACATTTCTGAGTAACATCTTTTGGAGTGTGCTTCTTATTTTTTCTCAACGTCCCGACCAAATGGGTTTTATTATCCAATAATTTGTTTGCAAGTTCAATACTAGTGTACCAATTGTCCGTACATATTGTACGCCCTTGGTTCAAAATTGGGTCACACAAATCCATTACAATGTCCATTGGAGTTGTCTTCCTTACTTCTAGGTTTTTACCAGCGTAAATTTTCAGTCGGAATGTGTAGCCATGCCCTGTACACAACTTGAACAGTTTTATTCCATATCTGTGCCGCTTTTGTTTCAGATATTGACGCATGACGATCTGCCCTCGAAAAGGAAAGAGCGACTCGTCAATACATACCGTTTCGGTCGGGTGGTATAGACACTGGAAACGATCCATCAGTTTATTGACGAGACCTTGAACTTTATGCAGCCTATCGCCTTCAGTACATTCCTCATTATCTGCAAAGTGGAGCATTCGTAGTAGCAGCTCAAACCTATTCCTGGACATAATACTAGGGGCGAAGTCATTTTTGAATAAGATGTCCCTGGACCAGTAATCCTTGATGAGAGGCAACTTCATCAATCCCATGTAAGCGACGAGACCAAAAAAATGTTTCATTTCAGTTACATTTGTAGGCTCCCATTGATGCAGTCTTGATGAAGCTGAAATATTTTGGTCTTGCATTAGTAGTTGTGTGGCATAAAGGTTTGTTTGATCTGAAATACTTTGGAAAATGGAGTTATCTACTACTGCCATATAAAAATCACCCGGCTTGCCTTCTGATAGCTCTTGTAAAACTGCAGGATTTAATCCCACATATTCACGAAATTCTTCAAATTTCTGCTGTCGACCTCGGGGTGGAAACCAAGAATCACTGTTTCCATTTTCTTTTTCATTTTCATCAGTCTGCGAGCCATCATGGGCTTCAATTGCACCCTCATGAGAAAGAGAACGCAAGTTACAATCCGTAGTTAGTTCTGTCAACGTAGAGGCTGATGGAGATGGTGACAAAGCGGATGTGTTGAATCCTGCCGAAGTAAATGAGCAATAAAAAATTCAGAAAACTAATCAAGCAAAAGCATATTCATTCAATGATTTTCTGAAAATATTTTACCTGCTGCTGGCTGCTCTTCCTCCGAATCTGCTGTCTTCCACGAGTCACTGGAATCGCTTGCAGAACAAGGTTCAAAATTCTGATCGTCATCTGTGTCATCAAAATCTTCATCTAACATATCTAACAAATCCGCAACGTCTTCGTCTCAAAGGGTTTCTTTCTCCCGAAAAGGATATCTTCGTTTCGACATTTTACTGTATGGTGAGGGCGTGAAGGCTTCATACGAACGGAGAAATAGTGCTGCATACACGAAAGAAGTAACACAACCGGCAGGGACTGCAACGCCGATTACAATGCTGGGCCTCTTCCCTCGAAAACTCATTCCCTCTTTCTAACCCTTCCTTGAGCCCTGACGTTTGTCACATTTTATCACCAGTGGGTCCCCATCCCCCAGTGGGATCTCTGTATATTGATGACTTTTGCTGACCACTACAAAGATTTGTCTTCATAAGCACCAGGTCCCGCTGCATGAAATACACACTCTAAGCAACAAAATAAGGTACAAAAAATCTATCTCCCTGGGTAGGTTAGTGTTGATCTACTTCATTATCTTCTTACTGCTGGGACTCATTTTCCCCTCGTGTTTACGGTTGGCGTCTGCTTTGCGCCTCTTCTTTATGTATTCCAGGCCTCATAAGAGTCCCTTTATCTCTTACTGCTCTGAGGCTTTCCAATCCTTTGGCTTGGTGGGGTTCCGCTTTGTTTTCACTTGAGGAGTGAGTGGGCAGTGGGCCTTACTGCCCGAACTACTTCAATTCTCAGATGGACGGTTTCTTATGGTGATAGGAGGAGGTCCAAGAGCATTACATTATAGGTTTTACAACTAACAATTTACGATAAAATGCTAATTTTCACAATATTAGAATCACAATTAGAGAAAATGTAAATAATCGATTGTGAACATACACGAAATGCGAGGTTTTAAAAATTTAAATACCACGAATTTAAATGCCACTGTGCCGAAGCACGCATCTCGGCGTGTGACCAAAAACTCGTCGACCGCTTGAAGGGCTAAAAATAACTACCAACATGTACCCTAAAAACAATACCTACTTTGTAAAATATCGTGGTAACATTGTCGCTCTCAAGCAATGACCGAAAAAATGACCGATGCGGCGTGGAAGCATCAATGCTGCCACCTTACGCCACATAGTGACCGAAAGCTATAAACTATTGTTTATTTCAGTTATAAACATCCAAAACGACGTTAAAATACAATATTGTGGCATAAACAAAGATAATAAGCAAAAAAACATTTTGGCGGAGGGGGTGAAATTGGCGAAAAAACATTGGCAGGGAACGTGTTAAACGTTGAGGACACTACAACTACACCCCCCTCCAATTACTAATCCACTTGAGTGATTTTTTTTTCTTAAAAAAAACACGCTACAACATTGACTGCACTATTGCTACACCACTGTCCAATCACCAAACCATTTCGGGGATTTTTTCTTTAACCCCTTCCCTGACGGGTTTTTTTTACAAAAATGGTCAAAAAAAGTCATTTTTTTATTTCAGATTCAGAAGCAAAAAAGGGAGGCAAATTCGAAAATGTTTTCATTAATTTTTTATTCCAAATAACTAATGATTTATTCAATAATTTCTGATTGTTGCCCCTTAACTTATGAGAATTATGCCACCCACATTACGGTATAACTTTCCTTCCCGTAATCCCTTGTTCGACATCTAAGGAGGAATGCATTTATTTTATATGACAAATGTATATACTTTTCCAACAACGTTAACATAAGCTATTAATTTTAGTCCGTAGTACATCAAGAAACAACCTACAAACATTCATGGGAGTTTCATTCAGGGAACCCGCATGACGATGACTTTCGCTCTGAAAATGTTATAACAAAATTCATTTTATGACAAAAAATAAGAAACTTTAATTCTTTTACTTGATTCTCATTGAAGAGAGCTGGAATCCCTTTCCTCAGTGTTCCCTGCGAGTCAGTGGAGTGTGAAGCGAGCAAGTCGGCTAGATCTGGAGATGTATAAAAATTTTCTGTCGTCAGACAATATCATAGGCCAAATAATGGCTTCATTAGAGTCATCATCACTTTTGAGGACATGGGTAAATGGGCAAAGTCTTTATCCTACACAGTCCCCATTCCCATGTAAATTGTCGTTGACCACATGTATCCAGTTCTCGATTCACTAAGGACAAATATTTGCCAAATGAAGCTCTTTCCATAGGGATGAACTGCCGCCACCCCAATCTTCCCTTGTACAAGAGCAGGCTCTCGTCGATGGTAACATCCGTCTCTGGTGTATGGAGTGGCTTGAACTTTTTCTCCAGCTTCTGGCAAATCGACCATATTTTATTTAGTTCGGCGTTGGGGTGTGTTTGGGGATCAAAATCGTTATTATAGGCAAAATATAAATATAGCCTTATTTTTACGAATCATCGGTAAGACATTGATTGTCCAAAAAAGGGAGAGGAGAGTTTAGGTCTCGTCTACCAATAAAACTCAGTATCTGGCTTCCTCACCATGCTTTGTAGCATTACAAGGGCAAAAAACACGAATTTCTGAGCTTGTCACAGCTCGCCACTGATTTACGCTAGCACTGCCTGGCCCCGCTTTTGCATGCAAAGTGTTACTGGCGCAGCGATTAGTTTCCCAAGTTATAAAGTCAACAATTTGATCCTTGAAAAAATTATTTTAGGGAACCACAGTCGGGAACCAGGTCAAAGTTTATCGAAGAATTACCTTCAAAAAGAAACCTAGGTGGAGCCGGAGGAGGAATCGTTGAAAGCATTTCCTCCCACTCCGCTTCCTGCGAAGGTTCCGCTGTGCCTTCCGATTTGGAGCTTGTTTCTCCGAAGAGAGTCGACTAGGAGCCGGAAACTTAAATGTCCATAACCTCGGAATCACTGCTGGTCTAACACTGAATCCTTTTCGGAATCCATTGCTGATTGCCTAATGTTACCAAGCAAAAACAAAGAATTTGCCGTGGAATTCACTCATACTACACCGCTTATACTAGAACGAAAATGTTCGAACTAAAAATAGAATATTAGCATCGGTGGAATTACAGCAAAAAAGTGCGTGCGCATGAAACCGGGCGCCAGGTTGCTTAGTGGGCCATCGGTCCTCGAGCGGGTGTTTGTTTTCTGACCTCAGGAAAGCGTCAAACATGACAATAGAAGGCATTACACGTTTGGGATTTATCTCTATCTCTCCTTTTTTCTCGTACTCATGTGGGCTAGGGTAGAACATATACAGGGCACTTGTGTTGGTTTGTATTGAGAACGTACAGCTTTTAGATGCCTTCATCGTATAGCTGTTTTCGTAAATATGTATCACTACTTCCACCAGTATTCGAAATAGAAAAATGAAAGTGGCTGATGAAATAACTTTCGCAACATATCTAAACATTCCCTGTCGTCGCGGTGCATCACATTTTCATCCTCACTAACATCCGAATCAATGTTCGTATGCTCAGAGAGGCTTCACTCAGAGCCAGAGAGTTCAACATCCTCCAATTCCTCATCAGAAACATCAACGGTCGAAACACAATCTCTCTACCGGGACTTTCGAAAACCTCGCACTCCGCCCTCAAAATGTACATAATTACAAATTAGCAAATTTCATCATTTTCGACCGTCATTTTCTCAAAAACTACGTGTCCCACTGCTATATTCTTTACATTTCCTAAATGGGTCAATCCATTTGAAGTGGTCCAGGGTGGTTGCTTCACCAATTTAAAAAAATGAAACTTTCCTAGTTGTTTCCATCATGTCTTAAGATATAAAAATTATTTTTTCACATTTTTATCTCAAGCGGTTTACCTTGGGAGGCTATTTTTTAATGTTGCGAGAGCTCATTTTTGTGTTTGTGAAGTTTTATGTAAAAGTATATAACTATAAAAGTATGTATTATCCTAGAAGGTTGAAACAAGCATTTTGTTTTCAATTTCTCAAGGCAAAAAATAAGTCCAGTAACTTGTTTACCTATCTCTATCCTTTCTAACGTAAAACTACAAACAAAGTTTTAAAAAATTGCGATTGAAATTTCAATGTTTGAAATTTTTTTCTAATAGTAGTAGTGGATTATACAGTTTGAATTATTTTATTATTTGAAAATATATGCTTGTAGGTAAATATCAATATGTAGTTATATACTTACCCTTGAATTGTTATTAACCTTTAAAAAGTCTTTTTTTTTCAAAGTTTGGCTTTGAATAACTCTGATGGGGCTTGTGATTTGAGTTGCATCAGTATTATTGCATGGGATGGGCAATAGGATTGTCATGAACTAGGGTTATCGTATTGATGACGCTTTGAACAGTTTCATAGTCTTGAAAGGAAGTTATTTGAATTGGTTTGGCTTGAGTAGTTGCTATGTCCGTTTTCCTTATATAGGATAACTATCGTTCGTACGTGGATCAGTCGCTCACCATGGCTAAGAGTGTGCAGAATGCTGTCGCTGCTGCAGGTTATTGGGTGTCCAAAACATTCGAGGATGCAGTTAGTTTTATAACGGCCTATCTGGAAGAAGTGAAATCAATCAAATTAATTTTACACCCCTCTACGTACTTCCTGAATAACGAGGAGGAGGTTGAGCTGCACCATAATTGCAACTTGGGCACGATATTGGACGAGGACATGCTGTAGGTGGAGGATTTCTTCGGTGAGGTGCATGAGAAGCTTACGGACATTGAGGGATTCTCTTAGATGATGGAGTTGGGCCCCACTTTCGTGGCAATTGCCGCTTATTCCTTATCTCTGAATATTCCTTTATCCTGTATTCGTCTTTTATATGGCTGGTTGCATAACACCCCCTGCCACACGTCCTTGGTGCAGTTTACGGGTAGGTAGGTATGTAATGTATTGTTATAAGAAATTGGAAGGGATTATTTATATTTTTCCTGATACAGAATATCACCGTTACAAGTGTATATCGCACGACTGTTATTTTTGCATCCGAAAGTCCCTATGAATGTCGGAATCAATTATATTTAGCATTATGAACCCCAAAAATAAAAAAGAAATGCAATATTTTTGCAAATGTAAAAACATTTGAATGCAGTATACATTCATTTGATTGCAATTGATATTACGTTATATGCAATTCATATTACGTCTAAATGTATGAATTCGATACCAGATAAATGTATGTAAAACAAGAGCAGATAGTGTGCTAAATGTCACGTGTTACGTCCAAATACAGAGGTAAAAATTACGAAAATTATGACACAATTCCATACACTAATGCAATGAAATAAGTCTCAAAAACCGGCTATAAATGAGCCAGTGTGTCCACAAGCGCTATCTGCTGCCTAGAGATAGAATTTCTACGAAGGGGATGAGATTACTAGTCTTCGGCAGCTAGGAAGACGAAAGAGCAGCCTTGGACGAGTTAACTCGTCCGTGACGTGATTTGACACACCTGGTTAGGACGAATTAACTCGTCCTTGTCAGGGAAGGGGTTAAAATACATTGGAGTAAAAGGATATTTGACGGGATCCCAAAAAAATGGTTCAATAAGTGGGAAAACGTAAATTCCGATAACTCAGAAATAAGGTTCTACTGTAATTCCAAAAAGTAGGTAAGTTTATTGCTTTAAACAAACAAACAAGTTATTACATTAATTTAATTACCAAATGAAACAAGAAAGCTGGGTTGTCTTGAAGGGAAAATCTGTGCTGAGGCGACCTTCATGAGTTTATATGCATTGCTAACGCTTTAATGTTTTACATACAAAAGTGAAAGAAATTAACAATATAAATAATAATGCCATTAACATCCAAAATAATACTAATATGAATACAAATACAAAATAATGAGTAAATTTTCTACGTACAAAAAAATCTAATAACATCAACAGAATCTGACATTTTCCAAATCCAGTATCCATGACTTGGCTAAATTTATAAATATTTTACAATTTTTAACATTTTTTATTTTCTCAGGCAACATATTATAAACCTTTGGGCCCATGTAAACAAAGGATCTTTTAAAAATAGTTAACTTTGGCTGTATTAATGGGGCATTTCCCTTTCTCAAATTAAACTTAAAACATGCTGCCAAATATAATTGGGATGTAATACAAAGTCCTCGGTAAGAATTTCAGAAATTTCATGGAATATGTGTAATGTGATTGATTAAAATGTAAACCCACATATGTTGGATGTTGGGCGACTGTAGGCAATGCTCATTGTTCAAGAACTCATATTTCAGAAACTATTGCATATATATATGTACCTAAAAGGCTAAAATTTTACTTTTCTCCTGACCTCTGCATAAAGTAGAGTATTTTTGTGAGTTTCTAAGTAGTGGGGGCAGGGGTTTCATGGCTTGGTGGAATTGGCATGGATTCATTGTGCTGGGTTCATACAATTGTACTTATGTTCTATCATTACTTATTTTTCAAGTGTATTGCTAGAGGGTCCTGCTGGTGTTGTCCAGGAAGCTGCTGCCACTCTCATCCAGCAAAACCACCAATGCAACCTAGTGGATTTTGATAATCATTTAGATGATGTTTCTGTGGACTGGATGAATCCAGAGATGAATGAAATCATTGATGAAGCTTTTAAAACCTGTTTAGAAGCATGAAGATTTGTGTGACATTTTGACCAGTCATTTTTTTTACCATTGACTGGTGTCGCATTTTCAGTTTTGTTGTGTATTTATAAGCCAGTTACTGATTCTTGACACAATCTTACTCTTCAGTTAAATGAAGCGAATATTTGTTGTTGGTTATACCTCTTTGTTTCATGATGGCAAGTTTCATCATTCTGTTAATCCATTTCTTGCTCACAATTTGTGTCAGGCATTCCAAAGGAATTGATTTTACTCAACCATTAGGCACGGATATAATATTTACATCATTTCCTCCAGTGTAGCTCAGACATTAATGTGGATGAACAAAAATTTCATTGACTTAATTGTATTTCAAAAGCTTAAATATTTCTAAATACCAGCATCTTTGTATTCATGAATGGAGAATAGTTTCTCTCATACTGTGTAGCTCTGTCAATAAATTTTATAACAGTTTATACCCCATGATGCAATAAATTCCTTTTAATCACAGATCATTTCTCTTTCAACGACCGCTTCTACTTTCAAACCAAAGGCTGCGCCATGGGCAGTAGATTCAGCCCCTCCTATGCCAACCTTTTCCTCGGCCTTGTCGAAGCGTCCTTCCTTTCCTCACAACCCCTGAAACCCTTGCTCTGGCTTCCAGACATTTTCCTTCTCTGGCCCCATGACGTCAATCCCTTTAATTCATTTATTTCCCGTCTCAAAGAATTCTCTTCAGTCTCCTTCACCTCTCATTTCTCCTCTTCCCTTGTAACCTTCCTTGATGTAGACATCACTCTCTCCAACCACCATTTCAGCACCTCGGTCCACATCAAACCCACCAAAAAACAGCAATACCTTCATTACAACAGCTGCCATCCCTCCCATACTCTCTCTCCACACGAGGCCATCGCATATGCAATAACCCTGATTCCCTTGATAAATTCCTTTCCTCTTTACACCAATCCCTTCTCTGACAAGGATACCCTGAGACTCTTCTTGACAAACTCATTCTAAAAATCACCTTTCCTCCTAAACCAACTCAAAATAAAGATAATTACAACCTCTCCCTCTGTACTACCTACTTCCGAGGCGTATATGCCCGCAAAAAATTACTTAAAAACCTTTTCCCACTCCTTGCTGACAATCTTACCACCAAAAACACATTCTCCAAATGTTCCTCTCTTACCTTCAGGTGCCCCCCCAACCTCTCCAGCATCCTTATAACTACCAAACTGCTGTCTAAACCCACCATCAGCTCCAAAACCCTACCCAACCTCTGTCATCGCGTGAGATGTAAAACGTGCCCTATCCTTATCACCGATCTCCTCCCTGCTAAATTCCTCTCCCTCCCGCTTCCTTTAGCCCCTCTCTTTCTTGCACTTCCCATAATATTGTTTACACCCTCCTGTGGGACCTATGTGATTCAATACTACATCGGACTCATGACTAACAGTGTTTGGATGACCAGCCATCGAGCTAGTTGTAAGCAGTCATTGCAAAATGCCTACTTTCCCATCCCGACCCATGCTTCCACCCACAACCTCAGTTTCGATAAATGCTTCTGAGTAAGAGTCTTGGCTTCCCTCCCTCCCTCTGCCTCTCCCCTTCAATTAAAAAAATTAGAGATGGCATGTATCTGGCTTTTTTGCAGCCTACAATCTCCCCGGCTTAAATCGAGCTCACTGACCCCCTCCCGCCCCTTCCCCTCTATCCTCCTACCTCACCCTAGCTCTTGCCCCCTGCCTCCTCAACAGTATGTTTCCTTCCCGTGTGTATAATATTTGGTTTCCTTCCTTCATGTGAAAAAGGAACAGAAATATCGTTAGCCGTGCATAAGAGGGCCGAGGCCACCAAAACTTTCGGTGTAGAGGATGCCCAAGCGATCAGCTGTTCCTCCCGATAGAATTCCTGTGGAAGTAAAATGGGTTGGCCCTCATAAATAAAGCAGGGGCTGAGAGAGCTAAGGTGGCTTGTTCTTGGGTGATTCCCGTGCAGGGAAGTTGGTGCCACTCTTCCAGATCAAAGTCGCTCTGGATCCGCCTCATCGCCGCACATCCGTAAGGGTTTTAGAGACTGGAGGTAAGGGTAACCACTCAAAGCTACCTCATTCCAGCGCTTCCATACGGAAGACGACATAACTTTTATCACCAACTCGCCGTAATTTTATGCAAACCAATCACCAATGGGCTGGCCCTCCGGCCCACCCCGTTGGTTCAAAGGGGTGTTCGTGAAAATAAAACGTAACTATCCACCAAATAACCTCCTCACCAGGTAGCCTTGAAGGTTACCCGTGCCTCCAGTCTCAGGGAGTTGGTGTGTTTTTCCGCTTGGTGGTGCCATAATCAGGTAGCTCCGAGAGGTTACCTGTCCCTCCGTTCAGAACGACTCCGTCTGTAAGCTTGGGTGTCCTTTCCTCCCCAAATCCCCAGTTGCTCTACTCCTTGCTCCCTTTGTCGCCCCAGGTGACGCAGAATGAGTTGTTCCCCGTTATTTTCGTGGAATATATCTGCATTATTGCTATTTCTGTGTTATCCTTCTTACTGCCACCATTCCCTCAATCGCATTTATGGCGATAGTTTAATCAGAACTTAATTTGTGAGTATTTCTTTTGTTTTTCTATGTACAATACCGCCTTACTTGCGGCACTGATTATATACATATATATATATATATATATATATATATATACACACACACATATATATATAGTAATAGTTCACCCCATTACACCTCGTCATTCCTCATCCGACCTTTTCCCCCACCCCCAACTTCCCTCGGATCAACCCTCTCCCATCCACCCTTCCTTCAACTTGACCCTCTCCAAACTCCACCTCCTCTAAACTTGACCCGTGGATAAGGATGAGACGGAGAGAGTGTGAGAGAGAATGGAGTTTTGAGTGAATCAGGGTGTCCGGCGACCTGGAAAACCTTGAAAACCGGGAAAACTCAGGGAAATATTTTGTTCTGGAAAACTCAGGGAATTTTTGTATTTTTCCAAAAAACCCTGGAAAATGCATGGCAGCCGATTTCCATCAAGGCAGAGAGAGAGGTTTAACCTGCGCCTTTGCTTGCATTATACTCGGCTCAGCGTAGCCTTGCGCTCCCTGTTCATTTCATACCTACTCTTTTCATAGCTTGCAGCTTGTGCTTCGTCATCCCACACCACTCTCCCTATGCGCAGTCTAGGGGGCCGATTGCATAACAAGGCAAATTCCACATGGAATAATTCCCATGTAAAATGGCCGCTACGAATGGAATCGGAATTGATGCCAAAATCTGTCACCGGAAACAGAATTTCACGCGGAAATCAAGATTCTGTTCGAAGAGCCGTACGAATGGAATTCTTGGTGTGGCCAAATTTACGAGAAATCTAAACGTCTGAGCATGCGCAGTGGCATTTCCCGCATTATACGAAAACCATTCGGCCGGCAACCTAAATGGATAATTGGGTATTGTTATATATGTAATTGATAATCCTTTCCAAATAATCTCCACCCTCCTCGTTTGAATGTTTGAAGAAATGTTTTTGAAGGAGCGGAAATACATTTTGCGGTCACTGCATATGGAAATCACGGCCCTCGGGATCGTAGTCGACAGGGCCACTGTACAGGGGCAATCCAACCTAATTTAAATTCGTGTATTGTCCAAAAAATACAATTTTGTTTTACATAATTAAATGCTTTTGGGCGTCACAAAAACCTATCACAAAGCAATAAATTCACAGTTTCCGAAATGTTCATGTAAAGTACAGTGAAGCCTTTTGGGAGAAGAGGAAAGGTACCAAGGCCTCAAGAGAAAAAGAATAAGAAAGAGGTACATACTGCAAAAGTTTCAAGAGCTGCAAACCATAATTACGTAATTTCTGGAAAAGCTGAATAATTTGTTGCTGAAATTGAATCGGAAATGCACTCATTGAAAAATGTCACACCAGTTTCTTTTATTTACATATTCTTTATCAAACTAGACTGAATCTACTTTATTGTGTTCAAATTGCACCTGACTCAGAATTTTGTTGTCAGTTAACCGTTTTTGTTAATTTGTTGGTTGAAATAAAACCCGTAATACTCCACATTCCTTGTATACTCTTACGTTTTTAACTCAAAGTAGGGACCTACATTTTTCGTTTTTTCATGTTTGCAAAATTTTGCCGATTTTATTAGAAATTCATTAAAAATATGTTAGAAACAAAGTGCAGCAAGACCCTGGAAAATGCAAAACATTTGCCTGGAAAACCTGGAAAACTCGGGGAAAAAAGAAATTGAGATTAACCGGATACCCTGGTGAATGGATGGTGTGCGGCTGTCAAGGTCAATGGAGTGAGGTAGTGAAAAACAAAGTAAGGAATGGTGTGAGGCATCGGGTATTCCCAACGACCGATGACGTGACTCAAGGGCTGCCAGTGGACTCACTATTCTCACTTTTTGAGACTCATTTTTTTCAGTTTTGCTTTTTTGTTTTGTTAAAACTGTATGTGAGAAATGAGTTAGACTCATCGAAGTGATATTTTAAGCATGCGTAAGTGCTTTCAGATGGCCCTTGCCAGTGGGGTGCGTTTCCACTATGCGATGCGATGGCATGCCTATTTCAAGCACACAATATAAGGCATAAGTGTGCATCTTATCATCGTTTTTACTTAGGTTCGCTCAATTTATCAACTCATAGGTTTATGCACTGATTTCGGTTCTGCTCTTCTGTCGATTACACTTATCTTTATTTTTCCTTCGACTTGCCGACTACGTTCCCCGGCATGTCCTATGCATCATGCGTGCATGCTGTTAGTTATTATGAAGTCCTGTATAGTCAAACAAAGTTTTCTTTGACTGGTTGCTCCATGTCTCGCATATCGACTTGCTCTTGCCTACTGCTACTGCTGTGCGGAAAGCAAACAAGGGTTTCGGCTAGAGGCAAGCCGGCTGGTGTGAATACTCTCTTGCACTATCAATGTGTCAATACTATTTCGTAATAGCCATTCTATCTCAAAGTACTGAAGTGTCCCGTGATTATTTTCTTTCTGTATCTGTGATGTGGTCTATTATCATTCTAGTCGAGTAGATAGTATAAGAAACATACTTTTAAGTCTACCTCTAGGACGCATGATGGTGGCAAGGTCCTCAACAAATTAGGCTTGGCTGAAAAAGGAAGACTCTCTGGGCTCCAAAATTGGTGATTGGGCATATATAATCCAACGAACCATAGTCTATTGTCGGATTTGTATCACAGAAGCAGTCCAGAGTGTGCGCTTAGATCCACAGTCCGGGAGGATAAGAGCCAAACATGGAACATAGTGAGGTGTTCGCTCTTAAGACGAATTTTGAGAATGCTGCGACGCCATTGTATTTATCCACGTGGACTGTGGCACTAAGCGCACGCCTTGGACTGCTAATGCGGCATCATATGTTCGGCAATCCAGAACAAATTGATCCTCTAAAGCCCTTGGCATGATATTGAGGGATCCAGGTTCGAGTCCCAGTCAAGGCGAATCACTTTTCCTCTGTGAAATTTCACACACACTGTTTTCTCTCCCATGCCGTTAGTAAACCAGAATTTAAGCTTTCTACTATTTGACGTTTGGGTATACACCTTCCCCCATAATCTTATGACCTTTTACAGCTTTGTCTTCAATATAATTTATTACATTTGGTACAGAACAGATATACACTCAGAGCTAAGCCAAGGAAGCACAATATCTCACAGGGCAGACATGAGAGGTGGTGATACATTAGTGGTCCTCGTGGCCAGCTTAAGGCAACCAAATTGCCCTCGCTCCACAAGGGCATTGGCCGAACCCCTCACCCACATGCCAACCAAATGCCTCATGGCCCCCTCACTTTCTCTCCTCCCCACCGACAATGTGATCTGGCTCGGCAACATTGAGGCCCCTCGAGTCTGTATCCAGTCTCCCCTTCCTTCACTCTCCTCCATGTGGTCAAAGATGTTGGGGCACCCACTCAGAGAGACGCACAGTCCAGGCCACTTCCCCTGCTGCAGGAGTCTCCGAAGGGACAGCGATGTAAGATCTGGATTGCAATCAAGACCAAACCTCTCCAGGAGGTTGCTATCCTCCAGTGCTCTGTTGGCATATCAAAAAAGAACTTACTGAGAAATAGAACACACTATGGTCATTAATCGATAGAAAAGTTATTTTCTAAGTAAAGAGTGAAAAGCATACAGAGACTTCACACAATGGCAAAAACTGAAACAGCTGTCATGTGTATTATTTCTACAAGATGGTGCCTTGAGACATGGACAGGAGAAATGTTTCACAAGAATTATGTTCCTCCAAAAGGTCTACCCCAACCCACTCTCTCATATTGCAGGCAAGTCTGTGTGGCCTTTTCTTGGACTACATTGGCAAAAAATTATCCATCAAGAGGTAAGGAAAGGATTGATCTGATCATTGAGGAAGGAGAGGTTTAGGTGGTCGTTGTTATGCTTGGATGAAATTCCATGTTTTTTCAATGTCTGAAGAATTTACAAAGACAGTGCAAGGGAGACATTTTGCATAGGAAACACCAGAACCTTACCTTTTGGTAACAATCATTTATCTCACTCCACAAGTGCAAAAATGTTTATTGTATCAATGGCTTGCTCTTGCCACATTGGTTAAAGATGCAAGGTAGTTCACGCAGACAGTGGGGTTGAGGCATTGTACCCCAAAGATGGCCTCTAAAATGATGGTGTCACACAAAAAAACACTTGAGGGAGGTAATGATTAATCACGTGAATTATCATCCTCTTGCTTATGATTGAGACAAACCAAATACAGAATTGAACCCTGGGAAACAAGGGATGGGTGCCATGTCCAGCAGCTGGGGGGAGGCCTTGCCTGTGATTTGTAATGACGTTGATCATCAACATCACTAGAAATCTTGGCACAAGAGCTAATACCAAGGGGGCTATTGCAAACGGGAGGACTGTATCACACCGCAGGCCAGAGTTTTCGTTCAGCCGACGTTGAAACTCCAACCCCTGTGATTATGAACTGCGGGGTTGGAGAGTAGCCGCAGGTCGGTGCAACACGTCTTGGGGACGGTGAGACCCGACAAGACAGAAGTTATGGTGTTATGAAATATTACACGTACTTTGTATACAGAAATTTCATTAGCCAATAGTGGGTGTTTCTAGCTGACAAATTCTGAGAGATGTTCATTACTGACATATTATGTTGTCCGTTCATGACGAAAATGTCATTATACATATTTTAAATCCGACGGATTGACATGTATTGGAGTGACAGTTCGGAGCTGCGGCGCACCATTTTGCACTAACCTGTGATATTCGCAGCATCATTACTTCGACGTTTACAATTATTAAGAGCTAATATTTAGCAAATTTTCTTTCCTTATAATAATCTTCCTTTGTGCCAAAATTCGTGAGAATCGGAGATGGTCGAGCCATGGCCTTGGTTGAGTTTGCGTGGGATCGCTCATATGTGATCGATAAAGAAAAGTTAACAACAAAGAGAAGAATGGGAGATTGTCCGAATTATCGTGGTTGAATGGACCACCCCTTCTTACCCCATCTTGATTCAGCTGATATCCACGAGCATGCCATCTGGCTTAAATTATTTGTGCGAAGCATGTGTATTATTCTAGCATGATTGAAGCCACGTGGCCACAACCACTACATATTTGAGACTTGCGCAAGGCGCCAAGCAATGAGGCCATATCTAAGTTCTAAGCTCTACTGATTTCTAGCACTCTAAATTTTAGTTTCGATTGTATACTTTCAAAGGGATTCGATAATAATATAGAAGGGAGAAATTCCAGAATAAGGTATCAATATGTATGAAAAGTATGTGTGGAAAGTGGAAAGCCTTGACCTGATGAAAAAGAAGTAAATACTAGGAGCTTGAGAACAGGAGCCGAAACAAACACAAAGAAATGGAAAGAACTGAGAGAAGTTGGGATAGTAAAAAAATGGAATGAGAGCAGTGGAGTAAACTGCCGAAGCAAACAAAGGAGAATTAAGAGCCATGACTAAGTTCGAGGAAACAATGGGGTAGAAAAACGTCAACTTCGAATTAGGTATGAGTAGGTAGGAAGAATGAAGTAATATAATTAATTAACCAAGGATTTACCTAGAGGGATGGAGCAATGCTGGTGGCCCTATGAGTTGCTCAAGGTCCTATGAACTCCTATAAGTTGGGGTAATAGGTGTACGATAAGTACAGGGAAATACTGGCTCAAGCACTGCCCATTGGTCAATGAGAAGGGTGGTCTTTGAGTTGAGGTACAGTAGAACCTCTTTTTTACAAACCTCTAATTTACAAAATGACACCAATTTACAAACCATTCCACCGGTCCCGATCTTTGTACATAAGAAAACCATGTAAAATGACCTCCATTTTACGAAACCTCTATTTTACTAATTTACGAAGTGAGAAGCCAGTCCCTAGGAGTGACTGACCCCTGTTTTACGAAGTATTTGAAATGGTTTTGTCGCAATGTTTTGAGGTCAATGCATCGCTCAATGTGTAAACATTCGGCATTATGCGAACATTTCAAGAATGAGCATTTCAAATTCAAGAAATTGTAGAAAAGGTATCGAAAAACCTTAACAACATTTATAAATTTAATGCACGCTGCCTCTGCACATATTTTTGGGTAACATCTAGATATGTTTTTCTCTGCGCGAACGACTGAAACAACAGGTGCTCTGAGGGTGATAAATCGGGAAAGCCATCTCAAGTAAACAAAATTTGGCCCAATTTTAAGGTAGAGATTTATTTCACTTATACTTGTGTTAAACTTGAATAATATATGATCCTGGATACAGAGGCTTCTTTTCTAAATCGGTTTTCACGTCAGATAAAAAGAAGAAAGAAATTACCTACTAAGTTTCCTCTTCATTCGCTGTAATTTTAATGGCCTATAAGGGTAGGCTATAATAAAATTTCTGCCAGGGTATATTACTCTATCAGGAAACGTGAATTAACCAGATTATTAAGTCTTTCTTGAAGATGGTCACCTGATTACATTGTAACCACAGACAGTAATGCAATAGAGTAGCCGTTACAATGTCTTCACTCTCAATAGCTGGTTTGAGTTTCTTCTTTCCCTTGTTATCAGTTCCTATGTCATCCGAGAGTGGCTCGAACCTATAACTTTGTTTCCAGAATTCTTTGAAGCCAGAAAATTACATTTTAAGCTGTGAGCGAGTGAAAATATTTTGGTTTCCAAGCAAGCAGAAGTCGCGTGCATTCAGTCAGAATCACTCTCAATGCGAGGTGGGCTGTGTTTGTGATATCCTGTGTGCCTACAAGTAAAATAATGGATAAAACATCGCTGAGCAAAAATAAAAGAGGAAGTCCGTGAGTTTGGTTACCATAAGGTCGATAATCAAGGAAGTACGTGATCGCGTGCAGACAAAAACAGAAATTGCTCGGAGGTTGGCATTTCTTTATCGACATAATAACAATCATGAATTCAAGGGAAAACATTTTGAGTCACAAAACAACATCGTCGAAAACCAAGTACATTTCATAGTCGAAGTTTGAACAGCTTGATTTGCATATGTATTATTATTTTTTTTAAGTGTCGACGATCGTGAGTGCAACTTGCCTATAACCAATTCTGAAGGAGAATGCTCAGATTTTGGCTCTTAAACTGAAGTGAGACAACTTTAAATGCTCAAATGGGTGGCTAGAAAAATTCAAGAGAAGACATTGAATCACTTCACTTAAAATCTGCGGAGAAGAAGGGGGTGTGAACACAGAAGATGTTGAGCAGTGGCGTGAAATGCACGACGAAATTGTGTCAAAATATTCCCCTTGGACAGGTATCATTTAAGAATACTAATTTTGTAATAATACGTTACCTATGTTCAAATTTTGATGCACTTCGAATATTTAATTTTTCATTAAAGTTTTACGCTGTTAGGTAAGAATTTGCGATCGCGACTTACAGCTATCAGTACCCGCGAGTAAATAGTTCTCGCAAATCACCGCTAGATGTCAGCGCTGTAGAACGCATATGTGGGAATTTCAAATTAACTCAAGTATAGTTCTAAAATTGACTTTCATCAGCTACAAAATATTATTGAAGGTATTTCAAACTGCACGTTTTCTTCAAAAAAGGCATTTCCTAGTCTTTGTACTGAAGTATACTGGGTCAATTGGAACTTCGTTTTGAAATTTCTTAGTTAGAATGCATCCGTGGCATTCCCATGTTAAAATGGCCTCTTTCAACACAAATTCGACTAGCACTAAACATATCCCCTGCGCTAATTAATGCATATGCTTAAAATACTCAATGGGATGAATTAATTCACTTATTCCCCTTATTATGATATTTACCAACTTGAAGCTACAAGAAATTAATTCAGTTGCAGCAGCCAAGTTCACACCATTATAAATTTGTAGAAAAATATTTACCAGTTTTTAAAGTTTCTGTTAATTTTTGTTAAGGAGAGCATAAAAAATATGCCACTATGTATAAGAAGTGTAGGTTTCTAATTTTCTTTTGTTCTATTAAACGTTTTACTGGATGTGTAATTCATTTTATTGAAATATTACCTCCCTTTTAATCCCATTTATCTTTATGAAGTGCGCTACTGAAACTGGATTGGGATTGTTGAGGTTTCGATTGCTTGAAAGATAACCTCCAATTTACAAACCCTCTGATTTACAAAGCTCTTATTTTTGGGTCCCTTCAACTTCGTAAAATAGAGGTTCTACTGTATAAAAAACCTTGAGCATATGTGAATTAGAATGAGTTCCCCATAAATATGGTCACAAAGAGAAGAGATTGCTCAATGAGGGTAGTTATTAAGAGAAAAATTTCTGTAGTTAGGAACCTACCAATTTGTACTGGAATGCCTACATGTTCTTTGGAGCAATTTCATTGTAGTATCTGAGAGCACTCACATCTGACAATACTTATGTAAGGTTATTTTTCGAGCAACATAAAACTCAACAAAAGAGTTATGCCAAGTAGTTATTAGCCATAAAACTTACCTGATCACTTCATAGAGATCCAAGTCATTGACAAGGGTGTGCGACAGGTCCAGCTCAATAAGGTTCAATGGGGGGTTCATTTTGTTACGACTCAGGAGCAGGGCCACCTCTCGTGCTATCTTGCGCGTGCCAGGACTGTGTCCAAGGGTTCGAGACACATTGAGCACCTTAAGTTTCGCAGGCTGCAGGCTGGATAAGAACATAGCCACACCCTCTGGTCCCAGTGCATTCAAACTCAAGTCCAAATGCTCCAACGAGTCCACTGCAAGGATGCCCAATGACGGTCAAATCAAACAAGCAACAACATGAAAAGAGAAAAACCAGAGGAGGTCAACTTCATTGATCTATCTATATTTGACATATTTTCATCATCATCATCATTATGGTTAACCCTCTCAGATCTTGGAGCAGTCTCTGTTTGCAAATCCCTCAATCACCTGCAACGCAAGCCTGTGAAACTTGACGTCGCGAGTGAATTGACTGCAAAATGGTGGGTGTAACGAGAGAAAAAATGAAAACAACCTTAGGTAGTTTGAATAACTTCAATAACAGCATTTATATAATTTCAATTATTACAGTACGAAACAAGCCCATAGGCTAAATACCGTTAACCTTGTCTATACAAGACGATCACAAGTGGAACCAAGCCAATACGTCCTTCTTCAGCCACGGTCAGTTTCAAAGAGGGCTGCTATGTTCACGGTGCACTTTGTCAGTGCAGGAGGGGAAACAGCTGGCCAGTGGAGGAGTGGGGAGAGGAACGGATATCAGGTGCTATCACACTTTGGATTCGTGGGAATGTTCACAGGTCGACTTGCAAGTTGAAAAAGATGTCAGCACCAGCGCGGACCGAATAAAAGGAGTGTACTTGCTGGAATCGCGATGACCTGAGCATTCGCGTTGACCGTAGCAGATCGCGGCACTTAGCTCATCGCTCTCAGGCACTTTGCAAGACGCGACAGTCTCCTGCGATTTCTGAGTCTCCGAGGATTTTAGTCTCTCGAGGTTTCGAGGGGGGGAGGAAATTGGCACACACCAATTAAGCCTCTCCTCTCGCACAACACTCACCTGACGTCCAACAAAATCACTCCCCTCCCCAGCAGCCCATTCCCATCTAAACCAAATCCTCTAACCACACCCACTCACAATCCACTCCTTTTTCCTTTTCACACTTTGGCCAGCACTTTCCACATTCTTTCCCACACCCACATCTCAAAAACCTGTAATCTTTGCTCATCCTCTTCCTTCAAAAAGTGAAGAACTATGTTTCTAAGATAGTTACACTGATACATATTTTATGCATAGATAAGTGCTTAACAGTTAGAAAATTATATTATAAAGGTTTCTGCCATTTTTGTAGGTTTTTCAATTCTTATCAAACTTTTAGTCCATTACATCACAAAGAGAGTTCACTCATTGAAATAATGATGCTTTTAGTTGGGGTATACATAATTGTTTAAAACATTCGGTGTAGGTGCCACCAATAGGTGGCATATCACACTTCCCTTAGGAACATCTGCCACCTATCTGTCTGACATCACTGGCTTATCAATTTATATATTTCCCACCTCCACTCATCGCCGCTGTCACATCACTTCTGAACGGTCCGTACATTGTTTTAGCTTCCTACATATGCCTTTTTTAGGTAGATTTCGAAGGAAGACTACCTATTTTAGTTGTTACCAAGGGCCATAGTGTGTACAGTAAAACCTCAGATATACGACCCTCTTATATACGACGACCTCATTTATACAGTTTTTTTTGGTCCGGTAAATAACCCCATAAGACCCCATGTATTTCCAACCTCCCTTATGAAACTTTTCATTTATACGACGAACTCCGTTATAAACCATTTTTTCTGGTCCGATGGTAGGATTAAGGTATCGTACACATAGCGGAAAAAATAGGTATATATAAAATATGCCAAGAGGATGGTCGATAAAAATATAGAAACAAGCGAAAGACACAAATTAAAACTTGCAATATTTCGGTGGCATTGGCATCCCCCTTTCTCAGGGTAGAGAGTAGGAATGAGGAAAATGATCGAGATTAAGGTATCTGAAGCTGAGAGAGGGACATTGAGGAAATATTTTTTAAGTGGTTAGGTTGTCTGAAAGGATTGGGTAGAGGTTTTTAATAATGCGTCTAAGGGAGTCAACACCACAGAAGTAGGTGGTACAGAAGGAGATTTTGTGTTGAGAAATACTATTAGTGGGAGGGAGTTTGGGAGAGTGTGTTTTTTTGAGAATTTTTTTGTTAAGAAGATATACTGGATATCCTCTGCGAAGAAGAGATTGATGTAGGTTAGTGAGGAATTTATCAAGGGAGTCAGGGTTGTTGCAGATTCAGTGGCCACAAATAGAAAGGAAGTAGGGGAGGGACCGTTTGGTGTGAGAGGGGTGGCAGCTCTTGTAATGGAGGTATTGTTGTTGGTTGGTGGGCTTGATATGAACAGAAGTGCTAAATTTGCAGTCTGAGAGGGAGACTTTTACGTATAGAAATAAGACATTAGAGGCAGAGATGTTAGAAGAAAAGGAGAGGGAAGAGGTGGAGTTGAGGGAGGAAATAAAAGAATTAAGAGAATTAATACCATGTGGCCACAGAAGGAAGATGTCTTCAATGTAACGAAGCCAGAGAAGAGGTTTTAGAGAGCATGAAGATAGAAATGATTGTTCAAAAAGTCCAAGGAAAAGGTTGGCGTAGGAAGGACTGAAACCACTACCCATGGCACATCCTTTAATTTGAAGATTATTGAAAGAGAAAGCATTGTGCATAAGGATGAAATTAGAAATATCAATAAGGAAATCAGAGCTGGGAATGTGAGGAGCAGGGCATTTAGTAATGAAATGGCGGATGGCAGAAATTCCTTCAGAATGAGGAATGCTGGTGTATAGGGAAGTGACATCACTAGTGGCCATTAAGATATCACAGTCAGAGTGGAGTGGAATGGAGGCGTTCAAGAAAATGATAAGTGTCTTTGATGTAGGAGGGCAGGGAGTGGACAATGGGTTGTAGGTAGTAGTCAACAAAGGCGGACATGCATTCGGTGGGTGAGTAAAAGAGGAAACTATGGGGCAGCTGGGGTTGTCAGGTTTATGAATTTTGGGTAGAATATAGAAGTTTGGGGAGCGTGGGTGTGAAGGAGAAAGAAGGGTGATATCTTTTAGATAGGCCTTCATCAGGGCCTTTATTGCGAAGAAAGGAGATTATTTCATCCAAAAATGAAGGATTAGGGTCATGGGACACAGGCTGAAAAGAGGTAGTATCAGAAAGTTGCCGGTTGGCTTCATCAAGGTAGTCAGAAGATCGAGTTGAGGATGACTACTGTGGAACCTTTGTCGGAAGGAGTCACCCTCTTGGCATATTTTATATTTATCACTCAAGTGATTCTTCAACAAGTGCGGACCATGCCCCCACAGCCCGCAATATTAGGGGAGGACGGCCGCACACATTTGTGATAACCCCCCCCCCCCCTCCCCGGGCTGCCCACTTCAGAGAAAATACATCAAAATCTAGATTTAATACGTGAAAAATCAAAGATTTCAATTGGCTTAAATCCAGATTTAATACATATTGTAGAGGACATAGGAGCACATATGATCTGGTGGTTTTCGTGGTTTGCTGGGTATGCCAAAGTCCTTTATGGATTAAAGGTTTCTGTGGCTTCAGGGGGGTAAGTCCAACTTTTGTCGACTGCCAACAAACATCAATTTTCTCCCTTGTTGCCAAATGGACATTTGCGAGTCCATAAACCCCATTATTGTCAACAACAAGGTGGCTGTCGCTAAGCTCACCTTTTACAGATTTTCAACTTTTTTGCACAGAGAGTATTGGCATCATTTATACTTTCCCATAGTGCCAGAAATGTACGTCCAACGTGAGAGAGCAACTATAACACAAATTTCTTAAACCTCAAGAGAAAACTAACGACGTTAGAGCCAGAAGTCATCCATCCTGTGTTTCATCCTATTTTGTGCACTTTTACCCTCTGATATGTAACGACGGTTGACAATGTTGCTAATGTCGACTGTAAAATAAAGATTAACTCTGGAACTCTTTATTTTGCATACAACCGCTTTCCCTGGTCCTAAAATTGTAGACCATCGATAATAATAAGGATAAAAGTGCACATTAGGTGCACACAGGTGCTTTTCTGACATTTCATGGTTTCCCAAATTAGGTTAGCGACATTTTTTATGGTCACTCTCTCACACAAGGTGCACATTTTCACATTTAAAAACTTTCAAAATATGTTAATACTCACTGCGCAAAAAAGTTGTAATATGGTGAAGTGAGCTCAGCAGTGGCGGCCATATGCAAGTTGTATTTACTCACCAATGTCCATCAACGGCTGCATGTGAGACAATTTGCAATTTTCAACGGTCCACAAAAGTTACAGACTTATCCCCCAGGTGCCTCTCTTCACTTGTTTTCTAGGAAACTAAGAGCCTAATCAAAAAATTGCTTTTATAAAGTAGAGAGCTTAATAGGATAATGAAGCATTCTGGCCAATCACTCACAGTTAAAGGAATTCGACACGTTGAAGTGCACACCATCACAGGCAGACAGGCAGCAGTCTCTCAGGGATAAGGTGGTTAGCGAAAGCAGGCTGCTTAGAATAGTCCCAAGGTGAGGGAATCCAGCATCCCCAAGTGGGTTGTGGGACAGGTTCAGATCAGCTAGCGCCTGCGGGTGATTTTTCATAAGTTCACAGAGGGAAGCAGTCAAAAACTCAATTTTATTTCTCAGCAACTGGTAAAGTTACTAGGGTATTAAATTAGTCTCCTAAAATCAAATCTGATGGTATTGAATTAGATAATGGATGAAGGGTTTATAGGAGTCATTAAGACAGAAACAAGGATGCATATGATAACAAACTTGAGTGTTGCCAGATTCACTTCGTAGAAGGTCTGAGAGTTCATATTCATTATTAAATAAAACACTCAGGACTCTCCTTAAAGTGCTATTTATTTTATTTAACTATGAACATGAATATTTATAACTGCAACCCAACGTCCACAAAAATTATTAATATTTTGTGGTCAGCAAGGTTAGACATCATAATTGAAGAAAAATAGCAATTCAAAAAATTATTTTAAAGATAACAATACAAAACTAAGGGTGCATAGGTAAATAACAACAACCAAGATAGCGAAACTATATATGAAAAAAATAATAAACAGGCAACAAAGAGTGTTGGGGAGATAAGAAAGCTAGAGCAAAAAAGGATGGACGGGAATAAAAACGGAGAAAAAGAATGATGCAGATGGAGAAAAATCAAGCTAAAAGTGTTCCCGAAGAAGGAATACACTCATGTTAGGGCTACCGTAGGAAGAGCGGTGGACCCACACAGCACACTTTCGTTTTAAAACGTTTTTTTAGTCTCTTAAACTGTCATAAAACTGTTTTTTACAGTTTTGAGACAAAAAAAAAACATTTTAAAACGGAAATGTACTGTGTGGGGAGATAATTAACGAAGGAGTTAAAGACATGAGGAGGCACCAATCTGATTGAAGGCAGAGAATGGGGAGAGCAGAGGAAATACGCCCGGGGATATCTGGACTCGATTCGCGACAAGTGAAATCACGAAACTTAATATTGAATAATAATTAAAGGAACTCCATACTCAGACATTCATAAAACATAAATAAAGACAGTGATCAAAAACATTTGATAATGGACTCTCAAACTTAAAAGCAGTCATAACTCATATAAATGATCAAAGTTAAAGATTTATACATGTCAATGGTGAATGCTCATTTCTTAGAATACTACTCCAACTTGTAAAATAATTGTATTATTTAATTACTTTTGAAAAATTCGGCCCAATAGTTCTTAAAACAACCTAAAGGTTAACATGCACAAGTATATTTCCAATGTTCTTGTGAATAAATGTGCATGTTCTATGTTTTCTGTGTATCTATGTGTTTTCATTTATTGTCTGGTATTATATTTTACGTGTTTTCTGTCGATGAGGAGCCGGAATTTTTTTTATTACGGTCGGTTAAATTATATGTGACCAGTGTCATCAAGCCTAAGCCTACGCCACCATACCTTTCATCACTGGGATAAGCAAAAAGATTTCCATAGAGTAGATGAAGTACAATATTGTCACAAGGTTCAACTGTGTAACCTATGTGTCCAAAAAAGTACTGCAACCCAAGGACAATTTTACTCACCATCTCTGGGAGGGAGTCTATCAAGTACCATGCTTCTGTGGCATGGGCGATACTTGCAGGGCCATGAAGACACGTCTAAAGGAACATGAAAGGGCTACCAGAATCAAGAAATTCAGTTCGTCGGCGATTGCTGAAAATACCTGGAGGAACCTAGGCATAATATTAATTTTGATGAGGTTAAAGTGATCGAAAATGAAAAACACTACCGCCTCAGATTGATCCAAGAATCCATTGAGATAACCAAAAAGAAAAGGAATTTCAATAGAAATGATGGCTGCCGCCTAGCAGGCCCATGGAGGAGGATTTGGCAGGGATACGAGGGCTAATCCGAGAACACAGTTCTAAGAGTGTAGAAGGCCTATATTAGCGTGACCAAAATGCAGAGCAAAAAGCAAAACTGTGTTCTTGAAAAGCAAATAACTAGAGCGAAACCCAAGAATGGAGGAGCAAATAAATCCTTTTGCCCTTCATGTAACTCCTTTGCCTCAAATAAAGCCACGAGTGGAGAGAGAGAGAGCAAATCAGTCTTCTTACCTGAAGAGGAGAGCTGTGCACAGACTGCTTGGTGAACACCGATGCCAGGTCAGAAAGGCCAATGGCAGTGATGCCATTGCAGGAGAGGTCGAGAGTCACCATGTTCTGCATCGCAGAGAGCCCTTGACACAGCAACTGGCAAGGACAATGCAATTGATTATTGTAATTATCACACAAGATAAAATAATTGAAATGGCTGCAAATAAAATCATCAACTGACGTTGTATTAAAAAATGGACAGAACCCTTGATCATTCAATCTAAAAGCATTCTCTAGGTTTCTTAATGCAGCACACAACAAGCCACAAGAAAGTGTTTCAAGTTGAAAAATCAAGGCATTTCTCAAACAACAAAAAATTTCACCAAATCTTTTATAATGCCTTAGAGTGGTTGTTCCTAAAGTGGATGCTACCGCACCGTGGGGGTAGGCGGTGATTCAACCAAGGGGGGGGGATGAAAAGGGCACAGGGTGGCAGGGGAGCGCTGGAGGCAGGGTATTGAAAGAATGGTACCAAATGCTTACCTGTCCTGGGATGAATAAACTATTTATTTATCACGTTTGAAATAAACATTAACTTTATCATAATAATTGCTTTAATGCCATATTTATGATCTTCCTGATTTAGCCTAGAAGTCTATCACTGCACTTAAGGCGGTTTTACATAAACGCAACGAAGAGCAACGGCGTACCATGCGGCAATCGTTGCCCTTCGACAGTTGTTGCCATTTATAGTATGCGGCAGGTGGCAACTGCTTGTTGCCCCCTTTAGCCCATTTACACCGACGCAACAAAATTGTCCGATTCACTTCCAACCAAAATGTCACTGACAGTAAGTGCGATTGCTGCTGCAGCATTTATAGTGATTTCCTCGAGTAAAAAGCAAAGTATTGCTGGCAATGTTTTCAGCAAACAGCATACGGACGACAGAAAATTTTTCAAGAACTTTACAAGCAAGGATATTAACGACTTCTGATTCTTGTTGAATTTTTGAAACCGTTGTTCAAAGTTGAACCGCTGATAGTTAAACAGGACACAAACTACCAAAGCAGTGTCTCTGCGCACATGAGATTGAATATTACCTTTAGATTTCTTGCAATGGGAACATATCAATCATTGATTATCTTATCAACTTCTCAATAATTTATGCTTCTCTTCTGGGCCCATAATCTGTTGGCAGAGGCTGAATTCCAGTGAGAAGAACTCTTTAATTGGAAAAGGTTTTTAATACTTGAGAACAGAACTAGGTAAATATGATGAACCAACAACAACAATAATAAACATCAAGTTGCCTGAGAACCAAGGATGGAAACCCATAATTTGTGATTCATTCATAAATTTCAACAAAAATGTAAGCCGTAGAACTTCTATTATCTGTTTCGATTCTGACAATTTTTTTGCAACACAGTGTAATAGATGTCATCAAAAATAAAAGTAGAAATAAAATTGAAAAAATTGTTCTGCTATATACGTGCTTCATTAGTAATATATAAAGTTACAAACCTGACTCACTGACTCATTGATACAAATTCCTGGGCATTTCTAATCGAGCTACAAGATTGAAATTTTCAGGGGGAGGGTTGGAATTTGATGTCGAGTCAGGAAAGCATCGAAAATCCCAACATTTTTCATTCATCTCGAGCTCAGATAAGATTTTTTTTTTAAAAGGTTAAAGCACTTGGTGCAAAATCGAGGGATCAGGGTTCGAATCCCGGTCAAGGCGAATAATTTTTCTCCTGTGGAATATTGCACAGATAAGATTTTGTTTTTCAATGGGGTTAAACGGTAAAAACGAATAATTATCTTTCATTCATTAAAATATGAAACAATAGAGATACAAGTTTCATTCTTCCACTAAAATGAGGCCAAAGCATCAAAATATTTAATTCTTGCAACCAATTTTTCTCTATCAATCTATAAACTGAATTATTTAAAGTTTAAACGCAAAATAAGTGCAAATTTTTTTTTAATTTTCGTTGCTAGGAAATTTTTTCATTGTTTCCGAGGCTTTCAGTACCTTACATACTGGCTATAAAGGCTCGGTACATATTTCAATCATTTTTAACCATATTATGCCTGCAACCTGCATTATTAAATGGACAGGTGGTATCAGTGAATCGCTGTTAACCACTGGGTCTAATTTCTTTCACTTCTTCCTGGCCTCTACCGTAGCTTTCATACTCTCCTCCATTTGCTCATGTCTACGGCACCGGTTGGGATCGCTCCATAATCCTCCATTTTAATTCTGAAACAATCCCTCCACCTTATCCTGCATTTCTCTCTCTGTTTTTCCGGGGAACGTTAATCCTTGCACATCCTTTCTGAAATATACGCCGAAATGCTGTTCTACAAGTCCAAACCCTGTAAAACGAAAATGTACTAAGTTGCATTATCGCTTGGATTTTTAACATTATGAATTCAAGTACTGGTACGCCATTTGCTAAAAAATTTATAGCAATTACATTAGTTGAGATCAACAAAAATAAAAATGAAAATCCATTGTATTTAGTTAGGTTGATATTGATTGAATTTCAAACTGCCAAATAATTGTAATCGTCTCCTATTACAAATATATTTTTTCAGTATTTCTCAATGGCATGTAAATTAAAGGAGAAATATAGTGAATACTAAGAAGAGCAAACATAAAAGTATATCATAAACCCATTCGCCTAATGCTGGATTCTCATTATTATATTCTTAGGTCACCAACTCACCCAAGTAATATTACTTCCAATGAGCAGTAAGACCTTCCTTTCGTTTTTAATGATTTACCATGTGTTATCATTCACTCTACCCCTTCCGCTTGCAAACTGCTACTAGTTACTTATATATAAAGCTACAAAACTGACTCACTCACTCATTGATACAAATTCCTGGGCATTTCTAATCGAGCTAGAAGGTTGAAATTTGGTATCGAGTCAGGAAAAAATCAAAATACAGTAGAAACTGGAAATTACGAAGTTGACGGGACCGGAAAAATCGGCACTTCGTAATATCAAATTTCGTATGAACGAGTATCTTTCAAAAACATCGCGATGAAGCTCTTTTTTTGTTTCCTTAGATTAAGATGTACTCTCGCGATGTACTTGCACGATTTACGAAGTTATAATTCATGAAAGTATATTTAAATGTGTATGCATGCCCACAGGGTGCACTCATTGTCAGTTGAACACAACTTATTCGTCGGACTTTGATTATTCCTATTTTCGGGAATTGCAAATTTGGCGCCACCGGATAAGTTATTTTGCCGTTGCCGTTGGCGGTGCGGCGTGCAGCAACTCGCAGATTGGTACTACCCCTCTTTGCCGTGACAAATGTTAACAATATTATCTCGATATATCAATTTGAATTGTTTATTGTTTACTTGCGTCATAAATTTTTACGGATGATTCGGAAGTAGGACGAAAGCCGAAAGATGCCCTGCAAGTAGTGATGTATTTGGAGATATTGCTACTCTTGACATTTCAATGGAAATCGACTTCCGTGTGTCAAGCTACCTTCGCATCAAATAGAGGCATTATTCCGTGAACTAATTCATTTTGTGATGACAAATGATTATTACCGGCAATACGAGGCTCGATTTGGGTTATCGTGATGAATGGTAAAATATCCTTTCCAGGGTATTTGGAAATTGCCTGACGAGCAGTCCTTCCATCCAGCTGTCCCTATCAATCACTCAGCTGGAAAAATTAAAGGTGTCAGATTTTAGGGTGATACCTCAGTCGGATCTGAACAATTGGCACGTCTAAACCAGTTTTTCCCAGAAGACCCTTCAAGAAAAAAGTTCTTCGTTCCTTATTCCTAGGCGTGACGACATTCATCTGCGAGGGACCTATTCAGCGAGAAAGAGAAGGGGGTAACCCGAGAGGATCACTCCTTCTCCTTAACCGTTATTATCTACCCTCACCCAGTTTTGCTTTTACCCAGGTGGCTTTCACTAGTGGGGGAGGGGTTGGGCCTCCTTTCAGCGGCCTCGGCAGCCAACACTAGGTTGATACAGCCGATGATCGAACGAGGGAGCCGTTATTTCAGTCAATTCAAATTATAACCTTACCCCGGTGGTAGCTGTGAGGTTGACTTCGCACTCCTTCATGATTTTTCCACAACCTGAAATTATGTTGCGTAGCGCCCGAGAGAGCTTCGAAATGCATTGTCACAGCAATGGGATAAATAACGTAGTGCATTGGAGCATGCGAAGAGAGAATCGGAACTCTAATCTGTTTTTACTTCCTTTTATAGGAACCATCATTCACTTATAGAAGTGGATACCATGCCAGGAAATCCATTTTCAGACCGTTGATCACCGTACATCGCCATGCTAATAGATAAAGAAATTCTGTTTTCACCGTTTGGCGCAGGAAGGAAGTTGCTAGAACTTATTTCATAGGGCTTGATACATACTTGTGCATACTTGATATCAACCACATTGAAGAAAAAATTAGTTAACTTGCCTAAAATCGATCATTTCGTGGAAATGCTACTCGGCTATGAGAAATGATACGAAAATGAGCTTTGATATAAGTTCTAGCTGCATCATTTACCTTTCAAACCGGATACTCCTTAAGTTGGTATGCAAGTTTAATACAATTACTGTAGTCGTGCAAAGCAAAGATGTCCAGCACTTTTTTCCAGAGGCATTCGTGCCAAGCATTGGCGCATCCGGCAGTCCAGCGAACGGCTACACGTCCTTGGCCTGCATCTTGCTCTCCCCTCCACCTCTCTCTCTCCCCCACCCTCGGCTCGGCGCTCATAGTTAGGGGGTCGGAGTAAAGTGATATTTTTTCTCGAGTCAGCATCACATTTCATCATAAGTATCACATTTCACTCATCACTTTCCCATGCCCTAACTTCACAGGTGGCTTCCAAAAGTTGGGTGGTGGAGGGGTGGGGGGGGGGGGGGCGTTGCCCGTTGGGAGTCCCTTATCAGCTATGACCGCAAACCAAACGTATCACATTTCACTCATCGCATACCCGCCCTAACTTCTCAGGTGGTTTCCTCTAGTTGGGATATCCTTTCGAGGACATCCTTTCGAGAGCATCAGCAGCCAACTTCCATGGTTCCAACTAGTTCCTACATCGGCCGCAACACAGGATGACCGTTATTTAGGGTAATTTTAATGGTATCCACTCCCCAGTGTGAATTTTTTTATCTGATCCAGATCCGATTTTTAAAAATGAATTAGGATCCGATTTCAGTATCCGGAGAAACGTAATTCCTTCGGATCTTTAGATCCGATCTGAACATCCCTAAATAGTATTTTCCCGGCGAATCAGCTTGTGTCTTAGAGGACGAACGAACAATTTAAGAGCACATTTTGGAGCAAAAAAATTGCATCTTATGGGCCAGGAAATACGGTAACTACAATTTTCGATGCCTGGCTAACGTTTTTCAACTTACGAACAAGTTCTCAAGTCTTTCACTCTCTACCTTCGCGCCTCTTCATACTCTGCGGGTGCATGTGCACTCTTGAAATCATATTGTCATTCATTTCCACATTAAGAAATCCACCGGCCAAATTCACGGCGTCGTACACCTGCCTTTGTGTGACCAGTGTCTGTAAGAATTGGTTTTCGATAATAACTTATTTGTTTTTGGAAAATTCCCTCTCCAGAAAAGCTTTTCCATGGCTCAATATTAAAATAATGTGGATCAAATCTACCATTAATCCAGAGCACTTCTGAGACATTAAAATGCACCTCCAAAAGTGATCAAGACGGGTGTGGTCTCGGTCATATTCTTTCAAGCACACAGAGACTTTCTTATTAATTGAAGCCTTGAACTCAGCTTCAAGCAAGTCACACTCTAAATCAGAGAACCACTGCCTTAGCTGCAGCAATGAGAGGCAGTTAAGGAAGCAAGCAAGAGCTGGATCTTTGGATTTCACTATCAACTCCGGATCACGAAACGTGACAGCCTTGCAAATCTTGTACTGAAGTGGAGACTTTTCTAATATCTTGGTCACCAATGCTTTAAAAAAAGGCTAGCAATTGCAACAATGCTCCTCAGCTTGGCGGAGCATTGAGCGACGGAAAGACGTACTAGTTTGGCACCCGGCTGACCCAGGCCAGCTCAGCCAGGCGACAGCACAGTGATTCTTTTGAATCGCGCGACATGACACATTTTCCCTGATGCCATGGACGATATTCCCTGACTTTTCCCTGATTTCCCTGACCTATTTCAAATTCTCTGACTTTTCCCTGATTTCCCTGACCTGTAACAACCCTGCCTGACTAAATTGCTTTGAGAGGGAGCTAAGGGGGCCATTCAATAATTACGTCAAGCGTAAAAGGTGGGGAGGGGAGGAGGGTGCTTCATACTGTCTCACGAAGGGGGGTATGGGAATAGGAGAAGATTTTACGTAATTTTGTTTACACGTGAGATCGTACTTGTATTACCATTTTAATAATTATCGTCTAGTATTTTTAGAACTTCAGGCATGCATTTACTACGAGCTAGTGTGCTCCAGCAACCTCTTGACTTGAGTCTTGGAAGTTAAAAAAAAGCAAAAAAAGGGATACATTGTCCGTTTGATTCACTACTAAATAACTAGGAATCACTACAAATAAGATTCACAACTGAATGTTCCACAAAGTGATGGGGCTTGTTCCATGCACGTCAGCGACGGACATTAGCTTTAGTTGGTGAAATTTTTTGGTGAAATAAAGGGCAGGAAAGACTGGCCGATAAATGTAATGGCAGAAAAATAATGAGAATTTCCTATCCCAATTTCTCCCTGACTGTTATGAGAATTCCCTGACTTTTCCCTGTCTTATTCAGAAATTCCAGATTTTCTGATGACAATGCCAGGTTTTCCCTGAAGCAAATGAGAACTAGTTTTGAACACATGTGGAATCGAAGGCCAGGCCCACAAGCGATGACCATTGGTCGAGACGAAATGTTACTCGAGGGAAGATGTCCTCAGAACTTCTAGGGGGCAATGAACACTTTACATCACTTTACAAATTATCATTTTCCCCATAATCCATAGTCGTTTACTCAACCCTCCATCCAAGGATCCATCTCCTTAAATTCTTAGCCTTCTCAGGATCTCCAAAAATCCTCCTCAGAGACCTTTATAGGGACATGAAAATATGGTGATAGAAAATGTCAAGTGAGAGTGAACTTTGAGGCAATTCCTTTACTCATGAGCTGATTGTATGCCATTCAAAAAGAACTAAACAAATGCCAACACTCACAACCAACTGCCAAGCAGTTGTGTAGCCAGAAGGGTCAGGGGGGCGAATGACCCGCCTGCCCCCCCCGCCCTGTGTTCTGGCACCCCTAAGCCTGTGAACGTTTCAATTCTGAAGTCCCAAATGCGTACATGAATCAAAGTCATAACTTAATTATCAACAATAAATTCTACAAAGTCTACAAGTTTGGATCTTAGTATATTATGAACAAAATAATACAGTAAAAGTATATAACAGCATGTTAAGTTTAGTAAACTGGTGAATTTAAGGGTCGGCACCCCCTAAACATTTTGCCCCCCCTTCCTCCCCCTGGCGCCCCCTAGACCCAAAACCTGGCTATGCCACTGCTGCCAAGCAGTCTGTGACATAATTCTCACCTTGAGTCCCTCATCTCCAATGTCGTTGGAGGCGAGTGAGAGGCGTCGGATGGCAAGGTTTCGGTGCTGCAAAACCACGTGCATGACCACACCAAACTCCTTTGACCCAAGGCACATGTCATTCAGGCTGAGAGCATGGATGGCTTGACACAATTCCAGTGACTGGCTCACCTCTTTGCTTGGATCTTTGTGGAATTAATGAGATAATGGAAAATGAAGAAACAACACAACCTCACTTCAGACTTAGATGAGAGTAATTAATTTGATTGGTCACAATATCATCGAACAACACATTATATTCCTCTAAAGCCGCCATGAGCTTCAACTTATCGTTTACATCATTCAAGATGCACACTTCATTTATTGCTACGCCATGTATAAAATTATGCAAATTCCTTAATGTATCAACATCAACTCCTGCTCTATAATACAAGCCCAATTTACAAGAAGAAATTAACAATGCAGACAACGCATGTTGGTTTATGATGTTCCATTAGGATAAAACCTTGATATTTAGATGGGAGTGCCATGGAGGAAACCAAAGCAAGGAGTGTCTCAGTATTCTTCAGAGTGCCATAGGGCAGTGCTTATGTTTAGGGCAGTCCTTTCAAGTGAAGACTATCGTCACAGGCTATCACGTTCTCTCCAACAAGTTGAACAACATACACAAGAATAATTTTATAAATATCTAGGTGATTGGTACCGTAATACTCCATACATTTGAAATTTTACTGTGCTTAGTTATTGAATACGGATATTTTCAAATTATGTAATGGATAATAAAAGTACTGCTTATTTTAATAGGAATATCCTGTAAATGGTTTCAACATATTTTTTGTATAAATTCTAACAACATTTCAAATACAAATTAATTTTAAACATGCTATATCAATTAATTTATCAGTATTAGGTAATTAGCATAGTATGTTTGATTGAAAAACATTAAATTCATGAATCTGGAATAAGAGTAACTGTGGTTTTTAAAAGTTTATTTTATTAAATATTTTTATAAGAGTAACTAAATTTTCCTGAAAGCCAGAACGTGTCATTTGGTGTGTCTGCTTAAACTCACCAAAAGCACATATAGATACATAGTTACTCACCAATATGCTTTCCGGCACATGCCTTCTCATAGCTCTCCGTGATTGGTGGGAGAGTGAGTGAGGTTACGTGGGCCACAAGGACCATTGGGCGGGGGTCATTTCCACCGAGGGACGAGAGAAGCGTGACTGGGTCGTTCTTGGACAGCATGGCTCCCTCAGGTGTGTGCAAAGTCAACTCCACACTGACCCCTTTAAACCTACAGCAGCAAAACAAATGTATTATGAGTTAAAAACTAACATAAACCATGAATAAGTCCACATATAAGCAAGTAAACAATCTTTATAACACATCAAACTTTAACAGACCACCGAAGGATACTTGTTTAACACATTCACGACGGCGGGACCCACCGGTGGGTCCAATCTGTTCACGCTCATGGGCAGAGGGACCCATGGGTGGGTCCCTGTATGCTGCATTAGCTTTGCATTGACGGCTGTGAAAAAGGACATATTTCTCACTGACGCTCCTCAGATTGGTCTTTAGCACATTTTTTTTCTGGAAAAAGTCCCATACATTTCCTTTCTTTTGTTGACATGTAAGAAGGCATGTGGATTGTTAGAATAAATTGTTAATTATATAAAATGGCAAAATGCTACATAAATAAAGTTATTATTATACACATAAAATATTAAAAAATAAAAATAAGAATTCCAAAAAAATGAATGCACACACAAATTTAATTTCAGAAGGAAATTACGAGTCTCGTTGTCAATGCTCAGCTACTCTGAAAATTGTTCATTTCAAGAAAATTTTACTTGTTATAAATTCAGTCAAGTTTTTCAATATAGAATTAATATGAAATTCTTTGTCACTCACACTTCCACTACTTTCAATGTCATCACTTTTTAATCCATAAATTATTTTTTCCCTAAAATTTATCATATTCATTTTCTTCCCTCCAGCATATCTATTTTAAATGACACATGCATTTACCACGCAGGTTCCAAGAAGCAGTTCCCCTTCACTGAGCATCTCAAACGTGTAATAGGCACTCATTCAATTGGAGATGTCATCACCCTTTTTTGCAAAATTATAATCAATCACAGATTACGATTTAATTTTTTATACCCCAGTTCTTGTCTTGAATGTAGACAGAACCAAATAAGCGGTGTGGATGGGATCCTAGGAAATCATATTTCACTGTCTTTGGTGTATATCTTCGCACCCATGCATATGACTGCGTGCCACATCATTTGTACAACCGTAGTGATTGAATAATCACTGGTCTTCTGTCCACCTTTTCAAAATGTGAAAAAAGGACACCAGGCTGAACTACCTTAGCGGGGGTTTAACTACCGGAAAAGCCCGCAAATATTTGGAAAAAGGGGCATGGCAAAATGATTTTTAACGCAATTTTTATTTCCATACAATAAAAAAAGATAACTCTTCAATCTTAATAGCGTGCATGACTGTGATCTATATTATATCTGAGCGGGGGGCAAAAGTTTTTTTTGTACTGCTGGGGGTGCAGGGTTGATGCCTGCACCCAACGAAAAAACATGATTAAAATTACACATTTTGATGTAAATTATTGCCCATTTTTACAATATCATTTAGTTTTTTATTTGTTACTACTGGTTTCCGGTCTTCATAACCCGAATTCTCACCAGTAAAAAATGAACATCTGAATAACTACTGATTACCAAATACCAATAAAAAAATGAGAGGCTGAATCTTTTTTTAAAAAGAACAGATTTTCAGCAGGAATTTTTTTTTTAATTATCCATTTTACCAAATGTCTTTTGTGTCCTCTTTTTAAGTGGCAAAAAGAGGATGCCCTCTCTAAAAGAAGACAGGTGGCAACTCTGCTTCTGTCTTCCAACTTTATAACTTGCACACTTTTTTTTCTTTTGCACACACCTCTCCTCTCTTCAACTTCTTTATAATTACCTCTTTTGGATTATGTTGTCTATTTCTTCGCAATGTTCCACAAGGATAGATTTTTTTTGCCAACAATTCCTCATAAAGAGAAACACATAAAATACACAAAATTGTGAAGTCCAATGGTGGTGTGAAGCTGGTATGATGACTGATTCACAGTAAAAAAAATTCAACTAGGCCGGTAATCAAACCACGTACCTTTCATTGTAGCGGCGAATGCTCAGACCACCGAGCTACCTAGTCTCATAAGAATCACTGGAATCGGCGGGGGGTTTATATGAACCAAACACCCCCAAGAGTAGTTGGACTGCACAATTTTGTGTTTCCTATCCTCTTTCTTTCAACCTCTGTTTGAACGAAGTTATTTATTATTTACGCCTGAGAGCCGTTTGAGTGAATGAATGAATGGTTGTATGGCCGGAATGGCTCATTTTCTACTTCTTGGGCTCTGCGTGCCCCGAAACGCCTGTTCTGTATCTTTACCACTGTCTGTGTACCTGATTCAAACTTTGCTTCCTTCTCTGCCGGTGAGTGAAATTGCCCTGCGCCATCACTTGGCGACATTTTCGGGCTACTCTTGGGGGTGTTTGGTTCATATAAAACCCCCGCCGATTCCAGTGATTCTTATGAGACTAGATAGCTCGGTGGTCTTAGCATTCGACGCAACATCGAAAGGTCCGTGGTTCGATTCCCGGTCTAGTCGAATTTTTTTCCCTGCGAATCGCCCATCATTCCACCTTCACATCACCATTGTGTTGTCCAATTTTATATGTTTCCTATTGTCTTTTATATGTGCCCTCGGAAATGAATGACTTTGGGATTGACTCACTCAAGGTATCTCCGTGCAGCTTCCTTAGCGAGGCAGTCAAAAGTAGCAGAGGCCGCATCCAGGGGGACTAAGAGTAGGGTTCCTTCCACATCCACCTTCACAAGCTGAATGCTAGGTGGCTGCCAATGAAAAAAAAGTTGTCTTCAAAGCCAGAATTCTGAGGTTATTACAACAAGGCATAAATTCCAATTTACTTGATACAATACTTGATTGAGTCATGCTACCGAGGTAATTGCAGCAAAGAGCGAAGTACTGTTTTTCTTTGCTGCAATATGGATGGGTCAACGAAATTAAAACCCCTTGTCATTGGGAAATCCACCAAGCCTACGATCTTTAAGAATATAAAATAATATCCATGTGAATATGAACACCAAAATGAGGCATGAATGTCTGGAACCCTGTTTACTCAGTGACTGAAGAAACTTGAAAGGCAGACGGGGGCCAAACATAGTATAGCATTATTTATTCATTGATTGCTACCCTGCACATCCAGCAGATTTAGGTTACCTTATGAAACATTCGCATTGAATTTGTACCACCTAATGCCACATCAAAGCTCAAGCCTATCGATACGGGAATCATCAGGACAATGAGTCTACAGGAAGTTTGGCACATGAAGGGCATGAAAATCAATATTTATCAGGCCATGCATTTTGTCACCATAAGTACTACCCACATTTATTCCAACCATTATGATATGATTCCAGTACCACTGCAGGAAAAATATACAGCTATACATGCTCTCTCATATTCCCTTCCTTCGTAATAGGAGGTGTGGAATCAGATCACACTGCAAGTGGTGTAGAACTGCTTTAGAAATGCTCAGTTTACGGTTGTCACTGATGAAGAGGATCACTTCTCTGATGCTGAACTTCCAGAATAAGAAGCTGACCAAAGTTTTATCGATGGATGGGAGAAGATTCAATCACTTTTTGAGTCATTTGCAAATTTCAATGAGTTCGAGTCATTGGGCAACTCTATGCCTAATCCAGCCTTGTCACCTTGACACGTACAAAGATTCGGACATGGGAGACAGCGGAAATGGTTGTAATGTAGAACGTCCACCACTGACTCTAGTGGAGGAAACTTTCGGCAATACATGCGCCAGATGAACGTGGGAGAGGAAGTGTTCACGATGAATCACCGCCTTGAAAATGCTGCCTATGCAGTGACAGACATTATGAAGTGCCAATCAACAATTGAATCTTTTTTTGCTTAAGTTAGAATTAGATGAACAACATTGATAGAGATGCTCGAAGAGTTAAATATTTAACAGAGCAGATTTTGTAGTGTAGGTTGATTACAATTTCAGTGAGTTTTGTGCAGTATGTTTTTGCATTAATTTTCACCAATTTAGTTGATAACATAATCCCATTTTGTGTATTTTACAAATAATAAAAAAGTTCACTGTGCATTAAGGTGTTCTCAATGAAGAGTTTTCCATTGCATCAAACACCTGAATGGCAGGATTTGCTGAGCAGCAGCACATACTTGCTCTGAGGGAAAGTAATGGCCATGCGTGAGAACAAGTTACAGAGCAGGAAGGGGCAGAAAGGTAACAAAGATGGTGAGAATTTCGTTATGAACAGGGCTGCTACCAGTCTGAGACCTGAATAATAGTTTAGTGACTTTTCCTTAGTGAAATAGTTACCAAATAGTGACCCAAAACGACCAACAATTGACCTAAAAGTGACAAAAAATAGAGACTTTCAGCCACCAAGCACTAATAAACATTTCCTTCTTTCGGAATTAGGACATGGGAGTAATAGGAGGAACAAAAACAGGACAACTTGGGTTCAATACATATGTTTTTTGAACATATTAACATATAAAATGGAGAAAAAAATACTAATTTTCGTTTTCGAAAATAAAATTAAATGAAACACTGCATAAAAGAATTCATTTTCAAAAATAAAAATTGTCAGTCTTTCAATCTAATGACTAGCATGGGGAAGGAACTACTCATCACTATGGATTGCTCTTCCGTCTTTTCTTTTGCTCAAATGTCAAATCTGATATGAGGTCAGATTTTCTTTTTTGTACTACTTTTTTGACAGCAGTGGCATACTTATGAGAAGTTGCTGCATCTCTGCGAATGGCAGCCATGCCTTCCAACATCGCCTGGGCAAGGGCGATAGCTTCAATGTTCTTCTTAGCAATGGCGTTCTTAAGGCGCACATTGGCTTTATCAAATAGTCTGTCTCCCCTAGCAGATGTACAGTCCTCTTCCTCCCGCAATCCTCAAAGCTTTTCCTCTTTTTACACAATAGTGTTCCTGCTTTTCTCCATCTGTTCTGCTTTTTCCTTCTCTTCTTCCAGTCTTTACATCTTCTTTCTACTTTCTTCTCTCATGCTTCCTCTTCTTTTTTCTTCTTCTCTTCTTCCTAGTAAGCTTTGTAATTTTGATTAGCACAGCGTGCACTTGCAAGAAGTACTTTGGTAATAGGTACTAGAAACAGCTTATTGCCATACTCGTGTAGCACACTCTTGACTACCATGTACCCGTTGTTAGTGCATTTAGACACAGCAGTTCTGTTATATGTTATAATCCTCCCTGACTTCGAGAAGTCCCTCTCGACATCAGCCTGTCCGTGAGAGAGACAGGACAGCTTTCACTAACTTCGAGGCAATAGGGTACATCAAGTCACCGGAGGCGGTGCGCATGGATAAAAACTTACCCCTGACTTACTGATCAATATGGTAATTCCTAGAGCCATCTTCATCCTTCTCCAGCTGCAAGAGCTTCCACTCATCAACTAGTCTGAAGCAATCCGCCATGGTATCACTTTAGCCACCTGCACTATGTCCCCTACACTGATCCTCTGAAGTTCTCTCCTCTGAACGCAGACATCCACAGCTCTTCAAGAAAGAATCCGTAGATTTGAAGGAACTATTTTCCAGGATATGCTTGCACGCCTCCACATAGTGCTTGCGAGCATGGTTAAGGAATAACAGTTTCTCCTTTTCGCTGATCTTTGATTGGTTCAGGGCCGCGCGAATGTCTTCCCCCACATCAGCAGCTGGAAGAAGATTCTCAGGCTTGAAGAACTCTCCGAAGTCCAAAGATTTCTTGCAAGCTCTACCAATCAGATTTTGGATTAGTGTAGGTAGTCAGCTCAGAGAGCAGTAGGTGAACTAGCGGCTCCTCCCACTGGAAGAACCTGGTGAAGCGTGAAAGCATGTGTGCACGCAGGTCCCGCTTAAGGCCAGGGGCATTGTGAAAAAATATTGTTTTACTACATTTAACTGGTGAATAGGTTAAATAAACCAGAGAAGAGTAGAGGTTGGAGCTTTTGACACACTATTTGAAAATTTGAGGAATGATGACACAAAGTTTTTGAGTCATTATCGAATGTCTATTTCGTCATTGTCCCATAGGGCAGGTCTTGTTTCCACCAAAGAAATGAGTAAATTATTATCAATGATTTCACTCTTCCAAAATTAGGCAAATGTAGACCACGAAAAACTCTCAAGGATGTCTAGGATGTTTCCACGCGATAGAAAATCCACCCTAATGTGCAAGTCTCCGTTTGGTAACGTGAGCCACTGACAGGCTTGTGGTGGTAATACAACCGCTCAACGTAGTGGTAGTACGTGCCACCTCAGTGGCAAATCTACCGATAGATTTTTCTACAGCCTAGTGTGTAGGCTCCCATTGGTTTCTTCGCGCCACTACTGGATCAACGGCGATGGCAAAAAAGCCGCATCAGTAAAATTCACCTAGTGTGTAACGGGCCTATCCCTCTTCCCCTACCCTGGTGGCCCTGCACTCAGCACGTGCAAAATGAATACCATACAGGGTCGCAGAGCTGTTTTGCGCCATCGCAGCGGAATTAAAATATGACAAACTGATATTGATGACCAAAAAGTGACTACTAGTGACCTCCACAGTAAAATAGTAAATTTAAGTGACCTTATTTTTAAAAAATGACAAAAGGTGACCTGGTAGCAGCCCTGGTTATTAAAGAGGTATGAATTGGCCAAGGGACCAAAGAATAGTTCGCTACAATGGTGATTTCATATTATCCGCATTTGTTTTATGAGGGATAATCAGCATAGCTGCAACAACAGGAAAGTCCAAGGGACAAAGATCTTGCCTCATTATAGGCTGGATTTCTTTACAGGTGTGATCGTTATAAACAAGTTTTACTGTATTTTACATTATCATGAATACAAACAAAAAATTCTATTTGTGATTTCACGTAGATTCTTTATTCTCACGTCCCGGGCTTCGACGTACAATGTCATCTTCGGGTGACACCTGAAGATGACGTTGTACGTTGAAACCCTGGTCGTGTGAATAAAAAAATCTATGTGAAATCACAAATTGAAGTTTTTCATTCCAACATGAATAGATTTCACCATGCAACGCCTGAAACTACCAATTATAAAAAACTTCAACGTAGTGAAGCCAGACACTGTCGAGTTTATTTGGACAGATTTTAATTTTTGGGCTACAAGTCAAATACGGAATAGAGATAACAAAACTTAAAACCCATCACTTACATGCAATAGAACTGGGACCTTTAAAAATTAATGTGAAAATAAGGCCAACATGAAAAATATTAAGGAGCATCCTAAAATATCAAATGAAGTGAAAGAAGCCGCATGTCACTCACGAGCCGCAGGGCAGGGGGGGGGCCGGCGGGTGGGGGAGGGGTTGAACTTTGCCCCTCGCATGCCACAGCACGCAGCAGCAAGTGAGGAGCTTGCTCGCCACCTCCCTCCACCTGGCCTCCTTGCCTCTCCTCCAATGGGCCGCCCTCCTCCTCTTGCTCCACCCTCCCATTGGTGGCGGCAGCCAGTGCTGCCGAGTCTTGTGGTGATGACAGTGAAGAATCTTTGTGGCTACGCTCTCCCCTCCTCCCCCCGAGCACTGACAAACACTTCTTGGTGCGCTTTGCAGGTGGCCTGGTCATGCTGAGGTCGTCCTCCAGCCAGTCATCCACAATATCTTCCTCTTCCGCTAGCAGTGGACTCTTCTCCGTTCCACTGGACAACTGGGAGGAGACTCCCCCTTTAAAGTCCTTGCTCTGCAAAGAGAGGTAAGCACAAAATGAAAGACTGTCGTGATGGGAGAGAGAGCGACACCCAGGCTGTGAAAGAGAAATGCATGCACTCACCGCACAGACAAAGTCTTCTTAATTTCATTGAAAAATGACATGTGATGAGAAATACTCTTTATTAACTAAGGAGAAAATTAGTAAAACTACATTCTACAAAAAAAACACAACAAAAATTAACTACCATATACACATCTTCGACTATAAGAAAAAAATTTCCAAGCTTTATGCTTTTGGCACAGAGAATATTCACTGAGAAATAGGCTAATTTTATGTTATACGTATTACACAAGGACTCACAATTTCCAAATATGCTTGGTACCTCTAGTTGGTCTTATCAATCCATTACGTACTAAAAATTAATCGTATTTCACAAATATTGATTAATGATCCCAAAAATACAGCAAATCCAGAAGTGCTTCAGGGGATGTTGGGGCCATAAATCTTATGTAATCATCATCATCATTATTATTCATTCTATCCTAAGACTGCTTGACTGCAGCTCACCCTTCTGCCCTCTCCCCTGCTGCCAAATCCTTTCGATGCCCATCTCTTTCATTCCCCATTTTAATTTGCCCTCCCTCTGCCTTCCTCATGGGGCTTTCACTTCTTCAATTGTCCCCACAAATTTGTTACGGCTCAAAGTGTAGCCTATCATCAAGTCCATTGGTGTGGCCGAATCTCCAAGCCTGCTCCGCATGAGCATCCTTGAGCGTGGTGCAGTAGTGACGTTGAGGAAGCACCCAAGCCAGCTGAGCAAGTCTACAGAGTATCTTGCTAGGTACATGCTTTGGCTGAGGTGCTAAAATGCTTTGGGCTACCGGCTTCACTATTAGGACAGGCTTCGGCCAGCTTTGGAATAGAAAAAGTTCACTCAAGGTCACCCACGTGCTGCTAAAGCATGCTTTGTCGCTGTAAAGACACCATTTCAGCCACAGCTCCTTCCTGATTTGCACCAGATGGTTTTCTGCTCATCCATTCTTCTGCACATTTACACACACAGTGAAACAAATGTGAATGAAATTCATTTGAGAGTGGTTATAGAGCATTCAAATTGCTCAACAGACCTATTTTTATATTATAAACAACACATGTTTTGCAGCATAAAGCAACACCACGTTTGTACATGGAGCACATAAATAAGGCTAGATTTAACTGCTTGAAAGTCTATGCTCAGTAAGCTATAAAATGTGAATGCATTGAGTAATATCTTCTCGGGCATTTCACCAGGTCAGGTATTTGGATGGCAAAGTTTCAATGACATCCTCCACCATTGTCTTTAGAGCTATGTGTGTTAGACAACTTCTGCCGCCTTATATATCCTCTGGCTTGGGTCAAGAGCCTTCCAGTTGGTGGGACCAATTTCCCTGCTTTCCACCATAAGTGTGCAGAAATGTTGGCTGTGTATAGACAGGGAAAGGTTTTAATGTTCTTGAAACACCTCGGGTGTTTTGATTTCCCTATCACAAGTGGCATTAGCTTGTCAGTTCCACTCTCGTTGCAGCACAACAGAAATGTTAGTCTCTCCTTGCTTAATTTTCCTCCGTGACATTTTTCCCCTTTAAATGCATACGTTCGATCTGGTAATAAGTTAAAAAATAAACCAGTCTCATCGGCATTGTAAATATCATCGGGGCTGTACTCGTCAAGCAACTTGGGCAGGGTCGTTTTCTTCCAAGTTTCAACCACATCAAGATTAACACTGGTTGCCTCACCACGCACATACCTATAAACTAATCCATGTCTGTTTTTGAATCCATCGATCCAATCATTGGAGGCATGGAAATTTTCAATGCCCATTTTTACAGCCAACGTCTTTTCTCTGATGATGGAACCATCAAACGGCACGTTTGAACTTCGTGCTTCTTTGCACCATTTAAGGAGAATGTATTCTATTTCTGGATATTTCCCTTCACGAATGCGCTTCCATTTTTTGTCACAATGACCACTTCGGATTTTATCGCGATTATGACAATCGTGTTTAAAGTAGATGCAGGAATGTTTAACCTTCGCGCCAATTCTACTCGCTTGACGCGTGGTTTTCTGTCTACTTCTTCCAGAATTTTAATTTTTTCTGCAGTTGTAATCTGCTTCACAACTCATTTGCTTTCCATTTTAACTGTCCTTGCGATCACAAAACGTGCAGTATGAATGACTGCCCGCTCAAGAACTACACTCCCTCTAATTGGCCGCGTATTGTTTTACTTCACGCCATGAAAATAGGAATGCATAAGGATAAACATGAAAATGCTAATGGTTAATATTTAGTATACTAACTCGGGAGTTTTGGTTGTTTACATGACTAAATAATACTAGAAAAATGGTGATCGGGTTGCTACACGGCAAGTTATTGAACGTACTAACCAGGGAAGCGCCAGTATTTAGAACGTAGTAACCAAATATTTTTACCTGTATTTTGTCCCTATGATTACGGGACCGTGATAAATCAACGTGATAAGGAGGAAAACGAGCTAAGGAGGAACGTCCTAACCAGGTTCCACAGTATATCTCTTGTTTTATTTTCAGCCAAAAACTTTCACCTTCAGAAGATATGTAGTGTCAAAATGAATACAGTAGAACCGCTGTGTAACAAAATTTAAGGGACCTAAAAGTAGTGAATCTGTTGTTGAGAAACTATGTATAAATATGCTTAGCTTTAATATTGTGTTAAAAAAGTCATTTCATCCTCCACCTCTACCTAAAGATCTAAATTGACTAGTAAATATTTGTTTCTAGCAATTATAGGAATCTATTCTCAATTATGGTAGTCTAATAAATGACCAACCTCAGGAACAGCATCATTAGGTGTTGGCAAAGGGTGCAAAGGACGGCAATTATGCACAACTAAATCACATTCAACCTTGTGTATATGGAACCTAACTGACGTTCAAGCACACAATGCATCACATTCAACATCTCATGCGAACACTGATTGCATATCATCTGTAAACCTTCGCAACAAATATCATCTCTAAAGATATCAGCAATTGAAAATAAGAGAACTGGCAACTAACTACTCGCCATTCAACTCACCAGTGACAACAATGACTGACGATTCTTGAGACTGGCTATTGTTCTGGCATAATCTGAAGATGCTGACAAATCCCTTCCTCCTTTCACCCTTCCAGTCTCCTGCTGGGAAGAAGACATGGTCTTGGCCGTCTTTGCCCTGGTGGGGATCATGGGATCCTCCTCAATGCCTGAACCCTCCGAAGAAATGCAGTCATTGTCCTCTTCCTCCTCCGCAGACCCCAGACTGCTGCTTGGACCCCTCGGAGGGTGCACCCCACTCCATCCCCTGGACACCACACCACCACCACTCCCCACCCCCATTCCTATAAACGATCAACAAATGGACATGAAGAGATCAAGCAGGCTCATTTCGACACTCTTTCATCTGCTTACTGGGGGACACATTGGCAAGACAACTAGTACCACAAGTGAATCAAGATGGCGTGGGTCAAATGGTTTCAATGAACCAATGACATTAGCCATAGCAATCAAAATATTCAAAATGTATCTGAAAATTTTGGAAAAACAGTACATGGAGGTTGATTACATAAAATTTAGTCCATGGGAAACAAAAGGGCATGATAATTCCAAGAAAGAGATCTGAATTTAAAATTATGCAGAAATTGGCATACTAATGGAAGAAGTCACCTAGTATTTTGAGGTATGTGATAACCATTTATAGCGTAGTAGCTGTTGTGAAGGCAGTAAGAATGAGGGTAAGCTTTGTTCCAGTCCCTAAGTGCTTCTTTATTCAAGGTGATTTAAGTAGTAGTGCATTTGATATTACATATATATCTCCAAAAGTAGGTAATAAGTAATGAATTACAATTATAATATAATATTTATTTGCCCATAGATCACAATATTATAATAATACATGATATAAGGAAGTCAATCATATTAAAAATGCACGATCTGAGACTTAAACTCATATACATAAATTTGGGATGAGTCAATTCTACTTTTTATCGATTCCGATCCCAATTCCAATTCTCTATTCCCATTCCTAATAACAGGTGGGACATTGATATACCAGTAGCGTACGACTATTATTTAAATTCAAGTACTGGCTGGAATAAAATAAGAAAGACAATTAAGTCGCTCAAAAGTGTACTTAATGACAAATAGCAAATATATCCTCAGCTTATAGTCTATGTTAAAAATACAGTAAAACCTTGATTTTACACAGTTGGAGGGATCAAAATAAGGGCACTGTGTAAAATCAAAGTATGTAAAATCACGACTTTATGAAGAGGTGACAGCAATGCAAGGTTTCTTGTCATTTAGGATGTCTCTTACATTTTGTTTTTAATAAACCTTGTCATATAGATTATTTTAAGCTATGAATAAGGAATATTTAAACAGAATTTTTGAATATTTATGAAATATGTAACTCATTTTGGGTGAAAGTAGTCACTTATTTTAGTTTGTTTCATCCCATTATCAAAAATTTGATGTACAACTGTCTCTAAACCATTCAGATTTTCAACGTAGCCCTCTGCAACTTATGGGTGTGCATAGCAAAAATTGTACAAAGTTCTGAAAGCTTCTCTCATATCACTACGAGTAGGATGAACAGGCATCTATCATGTCACTGGCTCCCTCAAATAAATCAGAAGCTGACAGGTTGGTACATTCTGAAGTCACTTTTTCTTCATTTGTAGCCAACTCTTCATTTATCTGATTGTAGGTGAGCGGTGAAATAACTGGCATGATTGGGCAAATCTGATTGAGTTACCCAAGTTCATTAGCAAGCAAATCCTGCAGTTTTGGGGGGTCTAGATGAGTACTCTTCAGCCACATAAACTTCTGTCTCGCCATAGCCTGCTCATTTCCAGCAATTTTTTATGATTTCCTCTGAAACATTGTTCCATGCTCAAGCAATGCCTCTGACAGCCTCAGACATGGAGGAGAGTCCAAGGAGCAGCTTCTGAGAGACTTTTGCCATGATGCAAACAAAAGGAATTGAAAACTCATGCAGGAGCAGGATACCTAGCTAAAAATGTCCAGACCGTCGACATTTACACTGCTACGATGGATTGCTTGCAGATAAAACTACTGTTTGCACGATTTGATATAGTAAAGATAGGGCTATATCGGAAGTTATTTCAAACATACATGATTTTAACCATATTGGCTCTCTGTCTCGCCATAGCCTGCTCATTTCCAGCAATTTTTTATGATTTCCTCTGAAACATTGTTCCATGCTCAAGCAATGCCTCTGACAGCCTCAGACATGGAGGAGAGTCCAAGGAGCAGCTTCTGAGAGACTTTTGCCATGATGCAAACAAAAGGAATTGAAAACTCATGCAGGAGCAGGATACCTAGCTAAAAATGTCCAGACCGTCGACATTTACACTGCTACGATGGATTGCTTGCAGATAAAACTACTGTTTGCACGATTTGATATAGTAAAGATAGGGCTATATCGGAAGTTATTTCAAACATACATGATTTTAACCATATTGAAGAGATGAATGCATGTATTAAGCCTAAATCAACCATTTTTGCCAGTGCATTACTTGGCCATGCGATGGACTGTATGAGCCAAAAAAGTCTACAACATGAAATGATCCTTTTCTTTGAATTCTGACTTTTCTCATAAGAATATTTTCTCATTACAATAAAAAAATATTTTAATATTTTCGATACAATTGAAGCAATCGTGTAAAGCAAGAACCATGTTGCGCTTATTCATTGGAGCTTTGCTGCAATGGCAGTGCCAAGTCATAAAAATCTCATTTCTTAAGTGCTACTTTTATTTCCTAAGATTGCTACTACAACAACAATTGATAACATCTTATATACTTAAAAAAAATACAAACTGCAACCAACAACAACCAATGCCCGGCACACACATTTTAGACTTAACTTTAACAGAAATTAGATACATTCCTTGTCTATAAAGATAGGGTCATTCCTTGTCAAGTCAATCTTTTTTTTTAATTTTTATTCTCTGCCGTTTTCTGTTCTTCTTCCTCCCTTAACCCTTTCGCTACAAACGACGTAAAATTTTCTACGCAAACGAACGAACGACATGTTAAAACGGCGTTGACGCTAAGCTAGCCTTAAGCAGCCCTAAAATGTTCTGTGTGTAATAAAATACTTCTTCTCGGGTCGTCGTAACCTTTCTCGTTTCGCAGGAGAGGATTATCTTGACCCTTCGTTGCAATGCGAGCCCCACTCACAGCAGGTGTCCGCGGTCAGTTGCTTGTTGGTGCGGTGAAATAACAAACATATAAGTTTTTGTGTGATTTGCAAATTGAGCGTTATAAGTATATTCCTTATGTTTAGCTCTACAACTACAAATTTTAAATGGAGTTCTACCGTTATTTTTAACGCAGTTCGTGTTTAAAGGAATCTCCGAACTAATTTTTAGTTAGTTATTTAGTTGGTCAGGGAGTGACTTTTTCTATTGTTTTAAGTTAGTTAGGGAGTTATTATGTTTTGAGGTAAACAACTGAATGTTATTCTTTTAAATCAAGGTAGATGAGCTCTACGGCCTCTATAGATTAAACAGATAAAATATTTCTCCAATGGCCGTAAAATATATGCACCACTCGTCAAAAAATTGTAAACTCGCTACATTAAACTGCCTTACCACCCGAAAGTCACCAAAGGTTTGGAAAAGATATTTAAGACAGTGAACACCAAAATATCTTTCAGTAATAATTATAAACTAAAAAACATATTAGGGAACACCAAAGACAAAATAGATAATATAAATAAGTCCGGTATATATAAAATATCTTGCTCCTCATGCGACCTGGCATACGTAGGGCAAACTCGTAGAAACATTAAAACCAGATTTAAAGAACACATGGCCCATTACAGATTCAACCGACCGGAAAAATCCAGCATGGCACAACATTTAATCGACACAGAACACGAAACATCAGAACAAAACCTTCAACTCATCAAACAAACAGATAATCATTTACTTGACGCCTATGAAAGCTTATATATATACAAACTTAGAAAAAACCTTCTTAACAGCGACAAAGGCCCGATTTCTTTCTCTCCATTATTTTCTATTATAGAATAAGAAGTTCTCCATTTTCACCGTTTTTGCAATTTTCTAGGCACTCTCTGACCACATTTAGTTTTAAATTTTAAACATTTTTCATCAGTTGCAATCCCCACGCTTCACTTCAACGGTCAGTTTGTTTTGTTTCCCCTTCCCCCCCCTCTTGACTCACTACAACGGTCATTAGCTTCCACCCCCCTTCCCGCCAACGGTCACCATGACTCCCACCCCCCTTCCTTACTTCAACGGTTACGTTCCTTCACTACCACATCTATTGGCCATTGGCTCCCTTTCTCCCACCCCTCCTCGCCTCCCCCACTCTCCACTTCACCCACATTCCCACTGCTCACCAATGACCTTTTAGCCGTTACCAATTTAACCCCCCCCCCCCGCTTCCTAACCCTTTTGTCCCTTCCCTATTTATTCTAGGTTTGTCCTCCTCTTCATTCACTTTCAACCTCGTGTTGCTAGTGTTTTTCCCTTCAGCTCGCTGAAGAGGACCACTTTGTGGTCGAAATACGCGTATACGAATTTCACCCTCGTTCCCTGTTTGTTGTTTTTCTATTTGACAACGCTCTTTTTGAGCTGTTCTCCCAGAAATCTGGGGCCCTGCTGTGTGTGTGAGTGAGTGTTTTGTGTGATTGCGTGTGTGGTTGTGTAAATAACTTGGCAGCCTTAGTAGAGTCACTACAGCTCTCCGAAGGATCCCAGGTTATAACCCAGGAATCCTGAGCTAGGTCTCATTAGCCTACAAAGGATTCCAATTGGGTTGTGTGTGTGTGTCTGTGGTAGTCCCTGGCGAGGAAATTATTTTCCCGTAAACTACCACAGAAGGGTATTCTGGTGGAGAGGCTGTGGTTGGTCCCTGTTGTGGAACCTCATTCCCGCAAACCAACACAGTAAGTATTTAATTTTTTGACGAGTGGTGCATATATTTTACGGCCATTGGAGAAATATTTTATCTGTTTAATCTATAGAGGCCGTAGAGCTCATCTACCTTGATTTAATTATGGCTTTCCAGTCATCTGAGCTTAACAAATTCCATCAGCTGAAAACTAAAATTGGGAAAATAGCCGAGGACATCCGTTTTTTAAAATCCTGTAAACTTAACAATGTGTTCCCGAAATTTATCAGTACCTTGTCTTTTTATCGCAAAAGAAACCCTAATATTGACCTTAATTTACGACGTAAAGCTCTCAACTCTGAAATCGGGTCCCTCTTTGCCAAAAGGAGTAAGTTAGAATTACAAGCGTACAACCTACACCTGAAACTAACCAAGAATTTAGCTGAAAAGGACTTCCAGGAGTGGTTAGAAGCCGACAGAAGGATCTTTGCTGTGAATTTGAAGAAACGTGAGGACAAGGCCCGCTGTATCAACCGCAAATTGTCCAAACTAATCGGTGAGTCAAATCAATCCGTTATTTGTGACCATGACCATAGTAACGTCCGCAATCTTTCCAGTGAGGATTTCACCACTGAAGAATTAAGATTGCTTAATCATGGCTTAAATTTCAGTATTCAACCAAAATCAATCCCTATCGAGGATATTGTTGCCCACGTAGAAGGTTCTCTAAGACCTTTTGACAATGCCACCAAAGATTTTATCAGGAAAGCTTGTGAAAAGCAAATTGTAAATAATCTCAGGTTACCATCAAAAAACAGTGTACCCAATCTTAACAAAGTGTTACGGTCTCTAAAATCTAGGAATTGCTTCTATATGAAAGCCGACAAAGGCAACCTATGTGTTATCATGGACAAAGAGGATTATTACACTAAAGTAAGTTCCTTGTTATCATCCGGACCATACATTAAGATCCTAAAAAATCCTCTCAACAAGTTGGTCACTCAATTTAAGAATGTCCTTAACGATTGTCATAACCTTATCGATAAAAAAACAAAATTCAAAATTTCTGTGTCCAACCCGGTGTTACCGAGATTGTATTGTCTCCCAAAAGTTCATAAAGATGGTTGCCCTATGAGACCAATAGTTTCTGGGATAGATTCTCCAACTTATCTCTTGTCAAAATGGCTTGTTAACCAATTCTCAGAATTAAATTTTCAAAGCCCCCACTCACTTAAGAACAACTTGGATTTCGTAAACAAAGTCAAAGACTATATGTTTTCGGAGGGAGAAATTATGGTATCATTTGATGTTACAAATCTATTCCCAAGCGTGCCAATAGATATAGCCATAAATTCATTAAAGAATTGGTTGATCTCCTTGAATTTAGACGATTACAAAATAGACGAATACATTAGACTCACTAATTTAGTCATGAACCAAAATTTCTTTGTTTTCCAAGGTATTTATTATAAGCAAGAGTTCGGCACAGCTATGGGTAACTCCCTATCCCCTCTTCTAGCTAATATGTTCATGACTCATTTTGAGAATACCTTCAAAAGTACGTTTAACTATTTCCCGAAAGTTTATCTAAGATATGTTGATGACATTTTTGCTATCTTTGATACTAAAAAGTATGATTTAAAACAATTCGTGAGTGATCTAAATAGTTTATTTCCTTCCATTAAATTCACGTACGAAACAGAAAACAACAACCAACTCCCTTTTCTAGATCTCTTGTTGACCAGAAACAGTAAAAAACTCGAATTTGATATTTACCGTAAACCCACACATACCAATAATTACATTCATTCTGATTCTTTCGTTCACAACAGCACTAAGCTCGCTTCTTTTCATGCTCTTGTCAATCGCTTGCTTAACATCCCACTAGGGAAGAATAATTACCTTAAAGAGCTTAATAACATAAAGCGCATTGCAAGATTAAATGGCTATAAAGATTCTGTAATCGACAACATTGTTAAAAAACATAAGTTTAAGAGACTAATACAAAATTCCACTACACTAAGAAAAGATGAAACTACTCGCTACATTAAACTGCCTTACCACCCGAAAGTCACCAAAGGTTTGGAAAAGATATTTAAGACAGTGAACACCAAAATATCTTTCAGTAATAATTATAAACTAAAAAACATATTAGGGAACACCAAAGACAAAATAGATAATATAAATAAGTCCGGTATATATAAAATATCTTGCTCCTCATGCGACCTGGCATACGTAGGGCAAACTCGTAGAAACATTAAAACCAGATTTAAAGAACACATGGCCCATTACAGATTCAACCGACCGGAAAAATCCAGCATGGCACAACATTTAATCGACACAGAACACGAAACATCAGAACAAAACCTTCAACTCATCAAACAAACAGATAATCATTTACTTGACGCCTATGAAAGCTTATATATATACAAACTTAGAAAAAACCTTCTTAACAGCGACAAAGGCCCGATTTCTTTCTCTCCATTATTTTCTATTATAGAATAAGAAGTTCTCCATTTTCACCGTTTTTGCAATTTTCTAGGCACTCTCTGACCACATTTAGTTTTAAATTTTAAACATTTTTCATCAGTTGCAATCCCCACGCTTCACTTCAACGGTCAGTTTGTTTTGTTTCCCCTTCCCCCCCCTCTTGACTCACTACAACGGTCATTAGCTTCCACCCCCCCTTCCCGCCAATGGTCACCATGACTCCCACCCCCCTTCCTTACTTCAACGGTTACGTTCCTTCACTACCACATCTATTGGCCATTGGCTCCCTTTCTCCCACCCCTCCTCGCCTCCCCCACTCTCCACTTCACCCACATTCCCACTGCTCACCAATGACCTTTTAGCCGTTACCAATTTAACCCCCCCCCCCCGCTTCCTAACCCTTTTGTCCCTTCCCTATTTATTCTAGGTTTGTCCTCCTCTTCATTCACTTTCAACCTCGTGTTGCTAGTGTTTTTCCCTTCAGCTCGCTGAAGAGGACCACTTTGTGGTCGAAATACGCATATACGAATTTCACCCTCGTTCCCTGTTTGTTGTTTTTCTATTTGACAACGCTCTTTTTGAGCTGTTCTCCCAGAAATCTGGGGCCCTGCTGTGTGTGTGAGTGAGTGTTTTGTGTGATTGCGTGTGTGGTTGTGTAAATAACTTGGCAGCCTTAGTAGAGTCACTACAGCTCTCCGAAGGATCCCAGGTTATAACCCAGGAATCCTGAGCTAGGTCTCATTAGCCTACAAAGGATTCCAATTGGGTTGTGTGTGTGTGTCTGTGGTAGTCCCTGGCGAGGAAATTATTTTCCCGTAAACTACCACAGAAGGGTATTCTGGTGGAGAGGCTGTGGTTGGTCCCTGTTGTGGAACCTCATTCCCGCAAACCAACACAGTAAGTATTTAATTTTTTGACGAGTGGTGCATATATTTTACGGCCATTGGAGAAATATTTTATCTGTTTAAGTTATTCTTTTATATGAGTTGACGACCATATTTTTAACGAGTTTTAATGTTTAATTTTCCCTGTAATTACTCATGCTTCTTTGATCTTGATAGCTGACCATTTCAGTTCTGTTTTCATTGGTCAATGGTTTCAGCCGAAAGAATACAGTGATTCCTGGCAGTGTTTTGAATCCCGAGGCACACAATTGAATTGAAGCTACAATATTCGCTTGCTTTTCTTATTCCTAAAATCGGATGATTTTATGAATAAGAAAAGTAAGAATAATAAAAATAATAAAAAAAGGCTGGTAAATTTTTACATAATCAACATATTCATACCTGATGAATGTGATCTGTACATAAATTTCCAAAAACAAGAGTTCCGTAGACCGTACATCTCATGAATTAACATGGTGAAAATGTCTAAATGCCGATTCTTTGATTCGTGCTCTGATGATGCCAATATCCTGAATAAGGACATTTTAAATTTATAATAATTTTTATCGTTGAACAATCGTCAAAATCATTTCCGATTGCAAAATACAATGGCGAAATTATTTATTTAATCACGGATACGATTTTTGTTCCTAGAGAGCTTAATATTATTGGTAGAATTTCGTTTAAAAGCTGTAAAGGTATTGTAAAACTAAAATAATTCATTTCCGACTAAACAAATATGGAGGCTGTAGCAACAATGTTTTTAGTAAAACCATTGCATAAAAAAATAGTTGACCGCGACCACATGCCTTAATGTCCACCCCAAGCAGAAAGGGGCGGAGATTATCTCTACTCGGTGTCTGAGAAAAAGGTTCAACACCCCTCTGGCCCCCGACCCAAATTAGGGAAATAGCTACCTGAGAAGATCCTAGCTTAGTGAAAGCTCCGTACTGGCAAAGCAAAGAAATTTTCCCCGTCCCCGTTGCGAAAGGGTTAAAAGATCATCAGCCTCTGATAAATGAGTCTCTGAAGTCATCTCGTTACAGGAAATGTTCAAGGTTGTCACATAATACAAACCTCTACATTTGTTTCCACAGAATAGCATTTTTTCCATTTCTTTATCAATGATTTCTACCTTTCCATTATCAAACCAAATTTTCAGGTTATGTTCCTCCAGTTGATTTACTGACAATAAATTAGGCTGAATTTCCGGTACGTACAAAACATTACTCAGCCTTACGTCCATTCCACCACAGTCTGATGTTATTCTTAACAATGCGGATCCCTTTCCCTTTATTAACACTGATCCTCCATCTGCTACATCTACTTTACCTGAATATGCACTGAATTCATCCAAAATTTCCAAACGTGGGGTCGTATGATGGGTGGCCCCATAATCAACCAGCCATTCATCTCTCTTGTAAGCATAGTTTACTAGCCTTGTCATGCACAACGCCTTGAATTCTCTAACTACTACATTTTCGGTGTGTCTTACTTCATTTTCTATCTTTGATTTCCTATCTACCGTTTTTGGTCCGTGATCATCTTGTTGTCTTTGAGGTTTCTTGCAATACTTCCCTGCATGATTTTGCCCACCACAGTTATAGCACCTATATTCCACTGTTGGTTTCTTCTGAGTTTTTATATCGGCATTTCCATATTCATATGCACTTCTGCTTTCTATCTGCTTATGCTGTAGGTGATTGTTCCTTCTATTAATGGCTAAAACTTTCACTACTTCATGTCTAACCATCCATTTCTCTTCTAGGAGTAATTTTGCCTTTACCTTCTGTGACGTCATGTTCTCTTCATCTTCGAGAGATTTAACAAGTCCATCATATTTCTCTAGCGGTAATCCCAGTAAGAAAAACATAGTGATATGTTTGTCAGAAAAATGTATGTTTCCTTTGGCAAATTTTCTATTCAAATCTTGAATCTTCGCCATGTATTCCGTCCATGATAGGGCGTCCATTTTTTCTGTGTTCACCATATCTCTTAGGTTTATTAATGAGTGAAGAAGCGTAAAGATGGCGTATATTTCTTCCAATATTTCCCAAGCTTCTAGCGCACGAGTGCAGTCACCTATATCTTCAAGGTGTGCAGTACTTACATTCTGGATCAACAATTATAATGTTTTCTATTTAATCTTGACTGTTCTTGGTTCAAATTATCTTTGGGAATATCTCCGTAGCCGGGGTCGATTGCAGTCCAACAATTTTTCTCGATGAGTAGTGCATGCATAGTTAGTTGCCACATGGCCTTGGTGGCGGTGGGGTAACGTCCTCGCCTGCCAACCCAAAGGTCGCGGATTCGAGTCCCGCCTGGGGAGGATTTTTCTCCTCCCAGTACATGGTTGCGTGTGCCGTCCTTGTTACTGTTACAACGCGTGATGTAAAATGGTTCTCGAGGCTGTATTCAGGTTAATGAAATAAATTTAAAAAAAATGAAATAAAAATAATTCTCCTATCCGAGTTTTGTGTATCTATCTCCTTTTTCTTCATTTTCATCTCTTCTATTGCCATTTTTTATATACTGAATATCTTTTATCTTCTTTTCAAATGCTTCTATCTAAATTATTCCTTTTTCTGAGACAGCGTTCTTCTTTTCCATGAACTTAACTATATTCGTGTCCACGAATCTCAGCGTTACTTTTCTGTACATATTTCAACTCTTTTCTTCTATCTTTCGTATCAGAGCCCATAACCTCTTAAAAATCTCATTTCTTAAGTGCTCCTTTTATTTCCTAAGATGGCTACTACAACAACAACTGATAACGTCTCATATACTTTTACAAATAAACTGCAACCAGCAACAACCAATGCCCGGCACACACATTTTAGACTTAACTTTAACACCAAGGTCAACCTGGACCTCCGATTCAGCCAACTTCTTCGTTTTCACAGCATAGCTCACTCTACCCCAACCCCTGCCAACACCAGATACTTTTTTTTGGTTCACTTCAAGAGGACGGTGTTACATCATTCCATGATGAGAAGAGGCTGGCAATTTCTTACCCCTCTCTCGGCTCTTATGACAGCTTGGGTGATTCCTTGACACCACCAGGCAGCCATTTGAGATGCAATTTGAGCTGTTGCATAAAGTGCAAACCATATTTTGATTCTTCATTGGTGGTTTGCTGCGATTGCAGCGCTTAGGGCAACCTGTATCTCCGATTCAGCCGACTTCTTTGTCTTCACCGCATAGCTCACACTCCCCCCACCCCTGCTGACACCGAATACTTTTTTCAGGTTTGCTTCGCGAGGACGGTGGTAAAGCATTCCATGAAGAGGAAAGGCTGACAGTTTCTTCCCCCTCTCTGGGCTGGTATTACGGCTTAGACTCAATCAGCGAGAAAGAGAATGGAGTAACCCGAGAAGATCTCTCCTTCATTTTATCTGTGTTTATCTATCCTCACCCATTTTCTCTTCAACCCTTCTTCCACTCTTGGGGGAGATTAGATAGTTTTGTCATTTTTCGACAATGCAACAAAACGTGATTCTTTACAAATAAAATCAATATGGATAACCAACTCGGTGAGTTCAGGTGTGACTCACCTGAGTCGAAATTCACCTGAGTGATTCGCGGAAATTAATCATGATTCAAAGCAAACTGTTGCCAACAGAATATTTGAATTGCTATTATTAAGACACATATATTAATTATATGCATTTTGTCTCACTTCAACCCACTGTATCACTTCACCATGTTTTACGGTATTCGTCTGGGTGTTCATACGAGTACTCATGTAATCATCGTTCACAGCTATTCATTCGGGGACTCCTCAACCAGCGAATGAATTTCTAATTCCTTACACTTATGGCAACCCGCACGTCACCTATGTTACCGTCGCTGCATAATCATAGGGATAAGGTGGCTGGCTTGGAACACTTGGTACCAAACTTTTAGAGATGCAACTATTTTTCATGGACAGTGGTTACAATAGGAAATTTCTGTCCTATTTCCCATTATTTTATCACGTCATTTCTCCGTCCCTGAGTAGTATAAGAATTTTAAGTTCCACCAATCCGAGCTCACGGCAGCGAGTATAACATGAGACGCCACTCGTGAGTTTTAACCGAAGGGAATTGTTTACATTATGGAAATGCTGCCAACAGTTAAAACAAAAATAACCACGCATTAGGAGAAATAATGGCCTAAGCTACCATTTTCCACATCACTCGAGGTCTACAAGTGGCAAATGACAGGGTGATTCAGATATATGTGAGAGAAGAATGGCGAAAAGAAAAGATGGCTCCGAGATGCATTCCATGCACTCCTATCGCTCCTCATTTATACTGTGTTTCAGTGATCAGTTTCATTCTTTAAGTGAATTTTTCTTTGCTTTTGTGTGCACATTTGATACCGGAAACCTATCCCTCAACAGTACCTTCTGTGCCTCAAGAGTTCTTCAGTTACAGAAAGTTTTAATTTCCTAGCCTTCCAATTGAGTGGTCTCGCAGCATTCCCCGACGCCCCATCATCCCCATACAGGCGTTTGTGTGGGCCCTTGCCACCAACTGTCTCCCGCCCATACCCCTTACGTGGAGTGGTTATTTTACTAATGGTGCTTCTGTCTGGTGATGTGAACATCAACCCTGGCCCTCCCTCATGTGATCATTTTCGTGTGTACTATCAAAATGTTCTTCACTTCACTTAGTGATTCAACCCAAAGGTTGGTTTGGATACTTGAGGGTAGAGCTCACCCCAGACTTAGCCACAGGTGTGTGAATTTCACACATTCAGGGTAGGGGGGCCAGTTCCTTTCCCTGGGCCACCTCGCACTCTGAGGATTTTTTGTTCAGGTGCACACAAAGGCTTCACCCAGATTTGAACTCGGGACCCTTCAATCAGTAGCCAAGTGCTCAACCCACTAGGCCACTACGCTCCCCTATCAAAACGTTAGAAGCATCACAAACAAACTCTCAACATGTGATTCTCACTCTCAACATGGGATTCTCATGCTCACAAAGTGTCCCGTTTTGATGCTATTGCTTTAACAGAAACATGACTATCTACCTCTGTTAGTGATAGTGAGTTGTCTTTCTCTGACACTCATAAAATTTACCGCAGGGATAGAGCCTCTAGAAGTGGTGGTGTACTCCTCGCCATAAACTCAAACATTTATTCTAAGCCTCGCAAGGACCTGTAGACAGAATGCGAAATTGTGTGGTGTGATGTTTCTCCTTCATCTCGAAATTGTGGGAAATAAAAAAAAATGTTAATCGGGTCTTTTTACCGCCCCCCTGCAAGTGACATCAAAATTTTAGAAGACTGTTTGGACTCAATACAAAGAGCCATGAAGGTTGGTAATGTTATTCTTTTAGGAGATTTCAACCTATCAATCCGTTGGGACTCCACAAGTTGTGGCCATCTGCACAACCTCCATGATCATTATTTTCTTGATCATTTTATTGACGGCCTTCAACTATCCCAGCATAATCTTCACCATACTCGTGATCTAGCAACTCTGGATTTCTTTCTCTCGTCCTTTCCTCCGTAAGAAGTCATGCTGGGGTGTAATATCTTTGCCTCGGACCATGAATCCCTTGATGCTGGATACCATTTCTGCCGTTCCCGTACAACCGGTGGACTTCCCAACGTCCCTTTGTTTCCCCTCCCTGCCTGGTCAAAGGTTTGTTGGGAGGATGTCAACCGCTGCTTCGACCTCATCCCCTGGGGCGTTCTATCATCATTATCCCCTGAGGAAGCAGTCGAATACCTGTTCAGTGTCCTCGAAAGTGTCATAAAGGACTGTGTACTTAAGGTAAAACACAAAACGAGAAAATTTCCATCCTGGTTCAAGCCCGGGACTTTGCGCATCCTTGAAAATAAGAACCGCACTTGGTACCTTTACAAATCCTCTCTAAACGAGCATACCCTTCGCTCATTCTAAGACCTCAATCGCTACTCAAAGTTGCTCGTTCATCGTGACTACATTGAGTTCACCCAGAGCGTCTCCTTAACCATTACTACCAACCCAAGAAAATTTTGGTCTTTTGTAAATCGTCGCCGTAGTAAACCCAGAGTCCCAGAAATAGTTTCTTATGCTAATAATAATGCTGTTGGAGAAAAAAGGACGAACCTCTTTCTTAAATTCTTCTCTGAATGTATGACACCCCTCTCCACCCCACCTCTCACCCAAGATCACTTTCTCACTCCCATTACTAATAACTGCCTTTCTGAAATCCAAACTGACCCTCTTGAAATTCTTAAATATCTACGTAAAATTCCCTTTCAACGTTCCGCAGGCCCTGATCGCCTGAGCCCGATATTTGTTTGCAATTGTGCTGAATCCCTCTTAAAACCTTTAAGTTTACTTTCAAATCGCTGTTTTTCCCTTGGTATTTTTCCATCTCTATGGAAAACTGCTAATGTTATACCCATACATAAATCCGGCCAAAAAAATGTAGCATCAAACTATCGACCCATCTCTTTACTCCCAGTTCTCTCTTCTGTTTGTGAGAGAATAATCCTCAATCGACTTTATTACTTCACATCCCCTCATCTCTCTGAATATCAACATGGTTTTCTTCCGGGATGTTCGTGCATGACTAACTTAGCTGTTTTTCAACATAATGCCGTAAATTCAATTAATAATTATTCTAGTTAGATACTATTTTCCTAGATTTTTCCAAAGCTTTTGACTCCATAAATCATAGCCTCCTCCTACACAAACTCAGTGAACGATTTAATATTTCTGGTAATTTTAAAAATCTCCTTTCAAGTTTCCTCAGCAACCACACTCAAAGGGTTATTCTTTCAGGTTTTTCTTCTCCTTGGTCTCCAATGACATCTGGGGTTCCTCAAGGCAGTGTCATTGGTCCTTAACTTTTTAATTTATATATTGATGATCTTGCCTCCCTACTACCTCATTCCCAAGCTCAAACCCTACTTTATGGCGATGACTGTAAACTTTTCAAGAACATTCAAAAACCCTCCGATCGCTATGAACTACAGGATGCCTTATGTCAGACATCAAATTGGTGTGATGTTTTGAAGCTTAAACTAAACCAGGATAAATGTAGTGTGATATCTATTTCCCTAAAGAAGGTCAGCCATCAATTTAATTACACTGTTTCTAATCACCCTCTCAAGCATGTCTCAACATCTAAGGACGTAGGTATTCTCACAGACAATAAATTAAATTTTTCCCCGCACATACAATCCATCAATTTAAAGCAATGTCCCTCTTAGGCCTCCTCTATCATTTCACCCAAATCAATGACCTCCGAGCACTTTGAACTTTCTTTTCTTCTAACATTCTTCCAATTCCTACCTATTCCTGTCCCATCTGGTCTATCTCTCCACAAACTAATCTCTCCTCCCTTGACTGTGTCTGGAATTTCTTCGCTAAAATAGTTAAAAATAGATTACCACATTTTCGTAAATGTTCACCGATGCTATTATCACCTCCCTCTCCATCCCTAATCTCACCACCCATAGATTCACAACAGACTTTAAAAAAAATAATTTATAATATTTTAAATTCTGCCATTGACTGCCCTGAATTTCTCTCCTTTATCAATTTCAAAGTTCCATCCCGGCCCACCCGTTCTCGTCCTTTACTCCATATGCCCATTCCTAGACTTTCGTTTACTGAACGTTCTCTTTTCTTCCGCCTCTCCTCTCCAATTAACTCCCTCCCTCCAAACATTCATCCCTTTGTAATTCTAATTAAATCCTTTATAAGATGTTCTCTTTCATATATGTCACCTAACTAGATGTTCCCATCATTTTTCGTTGTTTTTTTTATTTTTTGTAAATTTTATTCTTGTTTCTTCTTGTTAAATTTGCTTGTATATGCCCTCAAATGTATGTATTGTTACCTGACCACTATAAAATAGCACCCTGCTGTATGTGGTTATCATTCTTTAAAATAAAAAAAAAAATAAAAATGCACTATCATTCACGCATTTCACACGTTTGATGCATCACATTCGTCAACACTGATTTGCTAGGTGTCTACGTCTGCAAAAAGAATTTTGCTGATGCAGTTTTTCACCATGGTTCGTAAAAACTAATTCCATTTTTCCTGGGGACCAGGGCCAAGGTTCGTAATATCGTAAATTTCGTATAATCGAAACTTCGTATTATTGAGTTTCTACTGTACCTCAGATTGTGGTTATTAACAGTGTTTATGTTGAGTTTAAATTCATGAAAAAAAAGCCATTCATAATTTTAAAAATTTGCCATACAAAACCTTTTTGAGTAGTCACAAGCGGCTCACTCCCAGTCTCCCCTCGCGAAGGATTACCTCTCCCTAGATATCTCCGATTCCTTGATGTGTGGGCCACAACTGGATGTTCCTGGCCTGCGACTAACATAAGAAATAAAAGAGTATCTTACAAAAAAGGTACTGGAATTTAACATACTACCATGAGCAACAAAACATCATCCAAAAGATGTATATCATGGAATAAAATAACAATTATCAGGAAATTGATAAGGACAACAATGCACAACTCAAGTCAAATAACCAAGCATTGACAACCAATTATAAAAGGTCTTGGAGGTGTTGCTGGCAGATGCACCCAATCAGTGATTGCGAGCTCTCGCGACGTGATTGTTGGCATTGTTTTGGAGAACTGGTATACATAATTTGTTTGTCTTTCGTTCTTCAAAGTCTGCATTGGGCTATTTATGTTAGGTATCTAGAGTATTTAGCTGATTTTGCAGCAATAATAGGATAAATACACCTTATGTATGCTCTTAATCAATCCCGGCAGGTGCCCATTCTGCCTAACAGTCAAAGAGGTGTAACTCCACAGCAGCTAAAAATCGTACACATGTTGAAATGAAATTTTTAACTCAAAATTGTCCCTGCTGTCCAATTTTGCAAAAATAGGGGTTCCCATTTAAAGAAATCAACTTGACCTTGAAATGACCTCTAAGGGCAGTCTCAAGGTCAAAGTCGAGGTCATTGTTGGGTGTCCCCCTATAAAACTGTACAACTTTTGTACCTAGCAATTTTCTCTATCTTGCGTATTATAAGAAATATTTAGGTGCATCGTTTAAAATGGCCCACCCTGTAAAATGAGCTGGCACTCCCTTGCTCCATTCAAATTCCTTTGCCCACTCTCCTGAAACCCCTTGACTTATCCACTGACTCTTCCCTGTCCTTCAAAATAAAAAATAATGATTTACATTTAACCCATTTTTGGCCAAAACAAAAAATGGTGTGAAAAAACACAATTTTTGTTTTAATTATTAATAAATTAATTATTACAAGTTCTACACATTTTCTTTAATGTATCCTTTTATAATAATAATAATGAACTGAAATGAAAAACAAGGTACAGAAAGTCCTCGACTTACGCAGATCCGAGTGACACGGATCCGGAGTTATGTGGATGTTCAGTTAGGCTGGTGACATGCTTGCATTTTCTCCACGTTTCTGTTGCCGTGACAGATACATCAGAGGATGAACCCCGACTCATTGTCAAGCACGCAAGAGTTGATGCAAACTACATGCATCCGGAACACCTGCTTTACTACTACGGCGAGATAAGCAGCGATATGTCTGCCAATCCTCGGTAAGGGAGTGGACATCGGCTATTTGTCATGTCGCACCATAAACGCGACATGCAGCGCTTTCAAATCTGTTGCTGGTTGCGAGCCTGGCCGGCTCCTTAAGAATCTGTGTTTGACCTTTTACTAGCTGTCGCCGCATATCTGTTGCGGCGACGAAACACGAAGAAAACGTGAGCCTGTCGCCGGCCTTACACATCATCAACGTCTTTTTTCAGCGTAGTTTGACCTTCCCACGTAAGCCGACGCGTAGTTGATTATCTAATCCATAGATGATGCCTGTTGTCCATCACAGCAAAGAAAGAGCACGTTTGTGCAGCAGTCAAACAAACTTGTGTGTCCGTTGTGCTTTGATCATTGGGATCATTATTTATCAAGTTCGAGAAAGTTTTCTCATAAAATCGTATTATGTGTTAGTTTTGGATGTGAACCCTCATAATGGCTGAGAAATGTAAGAGCGGTGAGATTTCTAAGAGTGGCAAAAAGAAAATACAGGCTATAAGTTTAAAAACGAAACTGGAAATTATTTGAGACAAAGGTGAAAAGTTTGTTGAAATTGCACATGCTTATAAGATGAATGAGTCAACAGTTAGAACAATTGTACATGATAAAAGTCGAATTAAAGAGCATATATGTATTAATTAAGAACTTTTTCCAACTATTAACAGGCATTCACATGAGTATGATAATTTTTTATTAATTTATTTTTTATTTATTTATTCACTTAAATGAGCAAGTTGCTCTTTTACAAATGACATCACTGTTTGTATGCAGCATTCATGCGAGAGAATAACATACGACAATGATGATCCTAATCAAAGTACAATAAGTTATAGACAAAATTCAAAATTAATGAAAATATAAGTCCACCTGAGTATCAAAACAATGAAATATACTTTACTTTTAGTAATACAATAACACCAAAACTCAATACCCTATATTCATCACCAAAGACCAATTCAGTTTTACTCCTATTAAAAGTGATAAATCATCAGTGAAGGAGTATTCAAAAAAGTTTGCCTTATGATGTTCATCACTTGGCACAAGCTCTTCTTGAAGATCAAGAGATTTGACACGGTTCTGGTCAGCAAAAAGCAAATCAAGTGAGTACATTTTGTTTGGATGATTAGGATATAACTGACGAAGATCATAAAAAGTAGATATATTATTGAGTGCAGTGGCATTCGATCTGATTATAGGTGGCACATACCCAACAAAGTGAAAATCATCAATATCCCTGCCCCAAAAAGTGGATGATAAGTTAAAAGATTTCACACACAGAATAATATTTTCAGATTTGTACCGAGAGGCATAGCTATCTAGAATATTTAAATATTCAGGAAAAGTATCTAGACTAGACATAGGGGGCATGAAGGCAGCAGCAATTAAAATCATAACATTGGAAAAGGAGATGTTGATAAAAATAGTTTCAGAAATTTTTCCATATTCCAACACTGCAGAGCCAAGAGACTTATGCACAGCAAACAACACACCATCATATCCATCTATAAATGCATCATTAACAGCCAAAACACGATCACGACGATTTATAATATAGTCAGTTAACCACTTAACGACCAGTTACGTAATATTACGTTTGTTAGTCACCATGACTGAAAGACCACCTCCGTAATATTACGTTCTCGTTCTTTTTTTTATATTATCAGCACTAATGAAGTAATTCTTGCATTGTGTTTTTGTCCTATTACTTCTTTGCCTTTTTCTTTTCAATTATGTTAATTTTGTACAAATTTAGGGGTAAATCTTTTACATAATTTAGAAACCTAAGTTCTAGCTCGCCGTGGATGTCACTTCGCTACAATGCGCCTGAATTTCTTTCAATATATAGAACTTCAATGAATGAAACACAATATGAATAGCTGTATCATATAGATCCTGAATCAGTGCATTTCGTATATTTCTCTAGCTCGTTGGTATTCGATTTTTCGTTTCATTCGGTTGACTTTGTATACCTTGCCACAAAGTATGCGTTTATATATACCAACGTGGCCTCTCCTGCTTTACGTCTGAGACCTAGCCAAATGTTCTCGTATGAGTGACAGTCTTACACACGTATACCTCAAACTTGGGAACTCTCTCCTGTCTTTATGATTGCCAGTGACATTTTTCTCTTTATTATTTATATTTATTTATTTACAACTTATCGTGGAGTATCTGCCGTGTAATATATTGGGTTCCGCTGAATTTTTGACCTACTTTGGCAATTGGTATTTATTATTCCTTACTGTCATCTATCAGTTATTACCACAAATTTTCGCAAGTATGTATGGTTTCAAATCAAATATCTCTTTCATAGGAAAAGAATGAGCAGTTCAGATTCAGACTGTGACTACAAGTTCGAGACTAGTGATTCTGATTCATCAACCAGTGATACCAGCTTAGACGTTGATTCTAAAAGTGAGAACTTTGACGATGAACTGACTGATGTGAGGCAATGGTGTCTTGTAAGTGATGTTTGTCCACCTGTAGCTACTCCTAGGTTTTCTTTCACCGGCTCTCCACCAGTGAATTTTTTTTAGAAGATAAGTCTAATATTTTGAGTTACATCAAGTTGTTCCTGGACGATAACCTTTTCCAAGTTATTGTAGATGAAACTAACTAGCAGGCAAAAAAATGTAGGAATCCTTACTGGGAACTATCATGCATAGATGACATTTTATTGTGTATTGGGGTAAATACATTGATGGGAGTTGTAAAGAAACCAGTCATTTCTCAGTTTTGGTCCAACAGAAAAATAACAGAAACACCAATTTTTGGCAAAACCATGAAAAGGAGTAGATTTTTGTTATTGAAAATATTTATTCATTTCTCTGATTACTCTGACTTAGATCATCATTCACACCCTAATCCGAAACTGTGTAAAATATGGCCAATACTTGATTTGCTGAACAAAAAGTTCCAAGAGTTGTATGTTCCAGATCGCGAAGTAACAATTGATGAAAGCCTTATGATTTCCAAAGGTCGATTAGGATGGAAAGAATATATTCCCCTAAAACGGGGAAGGTTTGGAATAAAATCCTTCCTCCTATGTGAATCTGAATCAGGTTACATTTTTTCTTTTATTATTTTCACAGAAAAAGGAACTAATTTCGATCCAGGGTTCAAAGACTCTTCCATATCTTCACAAATAAAGATAACAAAGATGCATCCTTACTTGGGAAAAGGGTATGGCGTCACTACGTATAACTTTTATAATAGCCAAAAGCTTTCCGATATACTTGTGAAAAATAAAACGGACTCATATGGGACAGTAAAAGCTAGAATAAAAAAATACCACAAGAATTAGCAAAGAAAAAACTAAAGAAAGGGGATATACTCGCCTATCAGTGGGGGAAGGTACTTGCACTAAGATGGAAGGATAAAAAAGATGTTTATCTTCTCTCTACTGTATGTACATTCCACAAATACGAATCCACGAGTAAAGCGATGGGCATTAGAAAATGAAGAAACAGTATGCAGACTAGTAAAAGCTTACAATTTCACGATGGGTGGGGTGGATCAACATTTTTATGATTATCCTATCATTAGAAAACGTGGTAAGAGATACTATAACGAAATGTTTTTTCATCTATTTGATTGACCTGTGGAATTCGTATATTCTTTATCAGAAATGTGGGGGAAGATTATCACACTTAGACTTACGAATGCAAATGGTAGAATACATTTTTGAAGTATATGGCCGCGAATTTTCCACAACTAAAGGTCGGAGATCAGCACCCGGCCCTTCTCGTACATATAAAAGACACTTTCCAGAATATGTTCCCGTTGCAGCAAAGAAGAGTAATCCAGCTAAAGTTTGTGTTGTGTGCTCAAAGAAAAGAGATTGAAAGGCAAAAAAGTAATAAGAGAATCACGATATTAATCAGAATGTGACGTTGGTTTGTGTGTTGCAACCTGCTTCCGGATTTGTTACAGTAGAAACTCGAAAATACGAACTTCGAAATTACGAAATTTTGATTTTACGAAGCAAAATCTTCGGTCCCGACCAAAAGGGTATCTAAGTGTATGTAACAGTACGCGATATTACGAAATAACGAAGTTTTAAAATTACGAACCTCGGATCTTGGTCCCGACGTGAAAAAGTTACTCGTTTATACGAATAGTGATAGATCACAGTAACGTTTCGGCGCTCCTTTTCAGAGTTAAACATCTAATTAATGATCGTCGCCGAATACATTATGCACTGCATGTATTACCTGAACGATATCTCATTTTTCAATGCTTCAATAGTAAAGGTGTGGTTTCACTGGGGCGTCTGGCGTCCGTCCAGCAGTCGGAAGTCACTGACGTACTCATCCAATGTACAGTAAGACCTCGAAATACGGACGAGATGCGTTCCGAGAACTTGTTCGTAAGTTGAAAAACGTCAGCCAGGCATCAAAAATTGTAGTTACTGTATTTCCTGGCCCATAAGACGCACTTTGTTTGCTCCAAAGTGTGCTCTTAAATTGTTCGTTCGTCTTCTAAGGCAAGCTGATTCGCCGGGAAAATACTATTTAGGGATGGTCAGATCGGATCTAAAGATCCGCGGGTATTACGTTTCTCCGGATACTGAAATCGGATCCTAATTCATTTTAAAAAATCGGATCTGGATCAGATAAAAAAATTCACACTGGGGAGTGGATACCATTAAAATCGCCCAAAATAACGGTCATCCAGTGTTGCGGCCGATGTAGGAACTAGTTGGAACCATGGAAGTTGGCTGCTGATGCTCTCGAAAGGATGTCAATAGGATGTCCTCAAAAGGATATCCCAACTAGTGGAAACCACCTGAGAAGTTAGGGCAGGTATGCGATGAGTGAAAGGTGATACGTTTGGTTCGCGTTCGAAGCTGATAATGAACTCCCAACGGGCAACGCCCACCCCCCCCCCCCCACCCAACTTTTGTAAGCCACCTGTGAAAAGCCACCTGGGCGTGGGAAAGCGATGAGTGAAATGTGATACTTATGATGAAATGTGATGCGGACTCGAGAAAAAATATCACTTTACTCCGACCCCCTAACTATGAGCGCCGAGCCGAGGGTGGGGGAGAGAGGGAGAGAGAGAGGTGGAGGGGGGAGCAAGAGGCAGGCCAAGGACGCGTAGCCGTTCGCTGGACTGCCGGAAGCGCCAATGCTCGGCACGAATGCCTTTGAAAAAAAGTGCCGGACATCTTTGCTTTACACGACTACAGTAATTGTATTAAACTTCCGTGCCAACTTGAGGAGTATTCGATGTAAACGATGCAGCTAGAACTTACATCAAAGATCATTTTCGTATCACTTCTCATAGCCGAGTAGCTTTTCCGCGAAATGATCGATTTTAGGCAAGTTATTTAGGCAAGACTAATTTTTTCTCCGATGTGGTTGATATAAAGTACACACAAGTATGTATCAAGCCCTGTGAAATTAAGTTCTAGCAACATCCTTCCTGCGCCAAACGGTGAAAACAGAATTTCTTTATCTATTAGCATGGCGATGTAAAAGTCAACGGTCTGAAAATGGATTTCCTGGCGTGGTATCCACTTCCAAAAGTGAATGATGCTTCTTATAAAAGGAAGTAAAACAGATTAGAGTTCTGATTCTCTCTTCCTATGCGCCAATGCACTACGTTATTTATCCCATTGATGTGACGATGCGTTTCAAAGCTCTCTCGGGCGCTACGCAACATAATTTCAGGTTGTGGAAAAATCATGAAGGAGTGCGAAGTCAACCTCACAGCTACCACCGGGGTAAGGTTACAATTTGAATCGACCGAAATAACGGCTCCCTCATTCGATCATCGGCCGTATCAACCTAGTGTTGGCTGCCGAGTCCGCTGAAAGGAGGCCCAACTCCTCCCCCACTAGTAAAAGCCACCTGGGTAAAAGCGAAACTGGGTGAGGGTAGATAATAACAGATAAGGTGAAGGAGTGATCCTCTCGGGTTACCCCCTTCTCTTTCTCGCTGAATGAGTCCCTCGCAGATGAATGTCGTCGCGCCTAGGAATAAGGAGCGAAGAACTTTTTTCTTGAAGGGTCTTCTGGGAAAAACCGGTTTAGACGCGCCAATTATTCAGATCCGACTGAAGTATTACCCTAAATTCTGACAGCTTTAATTTTTCCGGCTGAGTGATTGAGAGGGATAGCTGGATTGAAGGACTGCTCGTCAGGCAATTTCCAAATACCCTGGAAAGGATATTTTACCATTCATCACGATAACCCGAATCGAGCCTCGTATTACCGGTAATAATCATTTTTCATCACAAAACGAATGAGTGAACGGAATAATGCATCGATTTGATGCGAAGGTAGCTTGACACACGGAAGTCGATTTCCATTGAAACGCGGCTTTCGTCTTACTTCCGAACCATCCGTAAAAAATTATGATGCAAGTAAACAATAAACATTGCAAATTGATATATTCAGATAATATTGTTAAAATTCGTCACGGAAAAGAGGGGTAGTACCAATCCGCGAGTTGCTGCACGCCGCACCGCCAGCTGCAACGGCAAAATAACTTATCCGGTGGCGCCAAATTTGAAATTCCCGAAAATAGGAATAATAAAACTCAGACAAATAAGTTGTGTTCCACTGACAATGAGTGCACCCTGTGGACATGAATACACATTTAAATATACTTTCATGAATTATAACTTCGTAAATCATGCAAGTACATTGGGAGAGTACATCTTCATCTAAGGAAACAAAAAAAGAGCTTCATCGCGATGTTTTTGAAAGATACTCGTTCATACGAAATTTGATACTACGAAGTGCCGATTTTTCCGGTCCCGTCAACTTCGTAATTTCGAGTTTTTACTGTATACCCAAAATGAATATGATTTTTGCTCATATTCATGAAATTTGTGAGCTAATTACTCTTTTTCTGTGTTTTTTGTACTCATATGTATGTTTTAACTACGCTCTGTTCTTTTTCAAATACACGAATTGTAAGATATTATGCTAAAAGCCATTTAAAAAAAGTTTTTCACCATCAACGTAATATTACGTAGCTGGTAACGTGCTATTTTTCAGCATTAATTTTTTCGCAAAGTATAAAGAATTTTAGCAAGATAAATATTGCAATGTGAATAACAAATGAAGGCACATTGATACATGCCAGAAAAAAATTCGGTATTTTTGGTACGATTTTTGATTTTGAATTGGGTCCTTAAGTGGTTAAATCCAATTCTGAGGACAGCATGTAGTCCTTAAACCAAGTTTCTGTTAACACAAGCACTTTGGGGATATAAGATAACTGAAAAAAAATGAAACGAAAGAGATAATTTAGATTCCTTAGCAATTGAATGAACATTTTAAACATATATTATGAAGTTGAATTTCTGAGATGAGCACTGATGTTATTTGAACTAGAAATACTATTTTCCTTAACTGGCACTGGCCTTGGAACATTCTTGATATATTTCATTGTAAGCTTTTCTGCTGATTCGGAGTTGTTTTCTTCGACAAATTTATAAAGTAGCTTTAATTAATCTCTTTGTGTTTGTGCTTCATCAGTTGAGAACTTGACACCCAGCAGAAATTTGTTTCTAGCACTTAACACTCTGAAGACATCAGCCCTTGATGCAAATGAAACCAACAGTGAGTAACAACATCAACAGGTTTACCAAGCCTACGTACCAAAATGGATGCCGAGTTAATATTGTCTACCTTTGATAGTAAGACCGTAATAGAAGCCAAATCCACAGATACACTATTTACATCACGCCCATATTCTACAATATTATAGAAAATCATATTAAAGCACCTTTCAATCCTATCTTGTAATTCTTGTTCAATTGAGCCAATAACTGAAAGTTTGTCACTCGCATTCTCAATGAGGTTAACCTTATCTTTTAGGTCTGCAACATCCTCAAGAATTTTATCAGTGGTGGCCGATCTAGCCGATTCAGTCTGTAGTTTGGTGACATCAACACGTAAAGAAGCAATATCTTTTGAAGTTTCTTTTAAACTTTCTACATCCTTTTGTATACTGTTAACATTAGCAACAAGTTTTTCAGAGCTTTAATGCCACGTTACTTGCGGGCGTTCATGTAAATTTCACTACTCTGGAAATGCCATGAATTCAAAACAGAATACTCACTCTTCTCCAGACTGGTGCTCATCTCCCCCTCCAACTGGCGGAACTCCTCCTCCACCCTTGAGTCAACTTCCCCCCGGACTCGCTCATACCACTGCCTCAAACAATCCAGGGGCGTCTCACCCTGTGGAGAGAAAAGAAGAGAGTGTCAATTCACACACCACACATCCAACATGGCAGTCCCCCACCCCAATCTGGTAGAGCACCAGAGCACGGTGGGGGACTGCTGAGCACATCGCCAACCACAACCAACCTTGTCCGTTCGCACTGTGGGCAGTGCACCGGCAGCAAGCAGCATCCTAACGACCGAAAGGTGGCCGCAAGAGGCAGCGTCGTGGATGGGGGTGAAGCCTCCACAGTGGGTGCCGCCCCGGTCATTGACAAGTGCCCCACCTGCCAGCAGCAGCGACACAACCTCCTCGTGACCATGGTTGCACGCTTCATGGAGGGGCGTCCAGCCACAGTGATCTCGCACATTGATCGGATGGCCCTGTGAGGGAGAGGGGGGAGGGTAAGAAATCACAGACATGGAAAGTTCAAAGAACTCTCCATGTCTGTGATTTCTTCGGAGAACTAGCCGAGAAATTACAGAGAAGCCTCCTATATAGAAGAAGATAGAACTACCTCGGAGAACTAGCCTCCTGAAGATAGAAATACCTCGGAGAACTAGCCTCCTGATGATAGAAATACCTCGGAGAACTAGCCGAGAAATTACAGAGAAGCCTCCTATATAGAATAAGATAGAAATACCTCGGAGAACTAGCCTCCTGATGATAGAAATACCTCGGAGAACTAGCCGAGAAATTACAGAGAAGCCTCCTATATAGAAGAAGATAGAAATACCTCAGAGAACTAGCCTCCTGAAGAAAGAAATACCTCGGAGAACTAGCCTCCTGATGATAGAAATACCTCGGAGAACTAGCCTTCTGAAGATAGAAATACCTCGGAGAACTAGCCGAGAAATCACAGATATGGAGAGTGCAAAGAACTTTCCATATCTGTGATTTCTCGGCTAGTTCTCCGTGATACTGCCCATTGATGGCTGTTCACACTGAGAGCCATTTGGGGAAAGAGAGGCACACCAGTTTTGGGGAAAACAGCCAAAAGAGGCTGGGTACAGGCAGTCCCCTAGTTACATAATCAATGCATTCCGACATTCGATGTGTAAGTTGAAAATTACTCCGCCGCTAACTCCATGCTCCAGATTTTATGGCTGTGGAGAAACATGGAGAAAATTTTTGGCAAAATTTCATTCAGTTCACTACAATATTCAAGAATTCTTATGCATTTTGTTAATTTTTAACCTCAATCAATGTTTAAGCTGCCAGAAAATTGCACCACGTGAACTTCTAGTGGAAGTGCATGAAAGGAACAAAACACAGAAATGCATGCACACCATATGATGATAACAATAGGGCTTAATACCATATTACTGAAGAGTTGATGCATCACTATTACAATGTGACTGCATAACATCAAATTCTATTTTGTGTGATATCCACATCACTAGCTTCCATTCCCATTAGAATGAAGGCACACATCAGGGAATGTTTTTGCTACTAAGGATGTCCACTAGTTGGTATTCAACCTTCAGGTTAGTTGTATACATGTATTTCATATTACTGAGGTAAATAAATAGCTTTCCAAAGCTCTCTTGATTTTAAGAAAGCTAAGCTAGATAGTCCCTTCTGATTTCATGAAATGTATATATTTTGTGTTTTAAACCAGCCACTTGGAATATGTCTTGGAATTATGGGGGAATGCCCCTGACATAAAATCAGTATTTCTGTTAAAAAAAAGGCTATTAGAATACTTACTAAATCCCCATCTTGGGAACACTGTCACCCACTGTTTATAAAATTGAAAATTTTAACTGTTTAAAGTACAGTCAACTCTAAATTATCAGGCTTCCGATTATCTGGTTTGCGGATTATCGGTGCTATTTCCTCATCCCTACACTTTAAAGTTTGAAAAATACTCCAAAGGGAAAATTAAGTAAATTCTTTGAATGTTCCATGTATCTAAAAAGAATTGCAAGTTTTTAAATGTCTCTTTTTAGGTTAACTTTTTAATTTCATCACAATATTATGGAAATTGTTTGCTACGTTTAAGAATGATGAAAACTCAGCCGCGACTGCTTCTGAAATTATTTTATCTGTGCTTTCCCATTATCCTTTGCATCTGAATACTCTATCTTCCTAAAACGAATAGAATACTAAATATACAATGGAAATAATTTCGAATAAACTACTTGTAAATAAACCAACTTATATTATACTTAAAAATAACTACTTATTGTTCCGTATGTTCTTACTTTCCGGCCTGAATTAATAAATACGAAATAGTATCAGTGCTTCCTGGTCATTATTCGCCATTGAACAGTTATTAGTTTTTACCCAGATATGATTGTGCCATTTCATTCGTGTAGAAATCTCAATAACTTCTAAGTTGCATTTGGTACTGTAGTGTCGCGTTCTGACAAAGCTGATGCAAATGGCAGAAAAACAGAAGAAAATTGTCCTTTCCATCGGGAAAAAACTAGAATTGATTACAAGAAATGAAAAAGGAGAGACTCTGCTTAAACTGGTAAAAGAATATGATGTGGGATCACAAACATTTCGGGATAAAATTAAGAATAAAAGTAAGCTGATGAAGTTTGCTGCAACCTCGAACAGTGGTTTGGGACCCTCAAAGCGTAAGACTATGAAACGATCAACTTTTCAAGATTTAGACGCTGCCATATGCTTCTTTGGTTCAATCAAAAATGGTCACGTGGTATACCCGTCTCAGGCCCCATGTGCGCACAGCAGGCTTAACTTTTTTACGAGACTCTAGGGATAGAAGCGGATTTTAAAGCTTCTGGGTGTGCATATTGAAAAATCACCTGGTAAAATTCCACACTTTATTTACGAAAAAACCGACCCAGGTTTCGGACACTCAGTGCCATTTTCAAGGCACTGAGTTGCCGAAACCTGGGTCGGGTTTTTGTAAATAAAGTGTGGAATTTTACCAAGTGATTTTTCAATATGAATAGTAAACATTTCCATTGAGTTATGCTGGAATCTTTTTCTCATATTCTTCTGGGTGGTTGACGAGATTCAAGCAGCGACATGGAATTCGTGAAATTGCTATTCAGGGAGAGCGATTGAGTGGTAATGTTCCAGCCGCTGATGCTTTTTGCCTGGAGTTCACAAAATACATAAAGGAAGAAGAGTTGGCACCCAAAAAGAAGCTCTCGCGAGTGTTGAAACTTAGCTGGATTACATGCAAAAAAATTATTTCGACTATTGCGACAATCTCAGCCAGAAAAATAAGAACACCAATAAAAGAAAACATGAAGAAATGAAGTAAACAGCAAAAATGAACTTGTTATTTCTGAAATTCACTATAAAAGAATGTGCCGTATTCTGATATTCACTTTGATAATGATTTTTACATTGACTTCAAATACGCAAGATTTGCTATTGTTTTTATTATCGATATGGTCAAGTTAAGCACCCATTATCTTTTGTTTCAAGCATTAAAAACTATTTATTAGATTAGAAAATATTTATTGATGGACTTTGAAGATTTGATGATATTCAAAATATACGAACCAGAAAATTAGCATTTCGTTATTCACTTGTTTTCTTGGCGTAACACCTGCAGTCGATTGTAATGCGAAATATTTTTAATCCTACTAATGCCGAATCTATATATTGTATCACAATATATCAGAGGCTCACAATTGTAACAATTTTTATATTATATAATCACTTCGATATCATACATTTACTGAAAATAAGCAAGATGTCAGCTTTTATTATCTACGTGGTCAAGCTAACTAAGTACCCATTATGTTGCATTTCAAGCATTAGAAGCTATAAATTTATAAATTTTTACGATACATATTATTATATTTTGAAATAATAGAAATATTTAGTATTTCAATAGTTGTCTTGCGGTAACTTCTGCAGTCTGTTATGTGAAATAGTTTCCATCCTACGAAGTGAAATGTCAATATTACCACCACATTTTCCATGTTTTTCGATTATCTGTGCCTCGTCGTGCATCCATTAGCACGGATAATCGAGAGTTGACTGTATTTAGTATTTCATTAGTTGTTTTTCGGTAACCACTGCAGTCTGTTACGTGAAATAGTTTCCATCCTACTAAGTGAAATGTCGATATCATGACCACATTTTCCATGTTTTTAGGTTACCTGTGTTTTTCGATTATCCGTGCTTCGTCGTGCATCCATTAGCACGGATAATCGAGAGTTGACTGTACGTGTACAGATTTTTGATATATGCGAAAGAAAACCTTTATCTCTTCTCTACAAGATATGAAACTCACAACTACAGCACAATCTCCTAATAATAATCTCCTATCCCTTCACCAAAGCAGATTAACTAAAACCGAATACAGTAAAACCTCATTAATTTGAAATTCAAGGGACCAAAAAAAATGGACACAGAATTATCTGGGGTTCGAACTAAACGTAGTTTCTGAAAATTAACAAGAAAGATCCCATATTTTCCGGGACAATCATTGAACTGCTGTATTTTTGATAAAATGGCAAAAAATATGCACTAAAATGAGGAGTTAAATGACAAAATTCTTCACATTTATCAGATTCAAGTTAAAGTTGGAGAAGTATGCACTATCAGACGCGATCACATGAAAAATAAAAACAAAATTAACGATTTTGGACATGTGTACAGTAATATCACATGCGGTGTATTTTCCAGGTCACTAAAATTTTTGCTGTAGACCTTTAAATTTTCCGCCTTGCCCTTAGCCTATTTTCCCCAACACTTCTACGATGAACAACTTTCTGCACCATCATCCTTGCCTGCTGGAAGTCCCTTATCAGTTATGACCGCGAACAAAAAGTATCACATTTATTTACCACGTCATCGCTTTCCCACGCCCTAATTCAAAGATTATATACACACCCTAAGTTCTCAGGTGGCTTCTAATAGGGGAAGTGCTTGGGAGAGGGGAGAGAAGGGTATGGGTGGAGCATCACGTCAAGGTTAGCGACGAACCCAGAATCCCTTAGCCTTCCGAAAGAAGCTCGAGGGAACCCAAGAAAAAAATCACTGATGCAGTGTTGGACAGACACCACCCAGAAGTGGTCCCTATATCTTCTGCTTTCTCACCTTGTGATTCACATTAGAGTTTAAGGAGATGGAACAAGAGTAGATGGGAAAAACGTAAACAAAGCTGAGAACCATGACTCGACAGCGATTCGGGGCAAACAAAAGAATCTGGGGAAGCACGCAAAGCGAGATGGAAGGAGCGGCTACCAAATGATGAAAGTGCTCATGAAGGAAAATTGGGTAAAGGATTTCACACCATCCAGAAAATATTACTCCACCATGCCTGGCGATCCTACAGTCATCACTCGAGGAAGGGAGGCTTGGAAGGAAGAGAGGGGAAGGCATTAGTCATGGTGCAAAAGCCCCGAAAAAAAGCTAGGGATGGAGCGGCCGAAATGTGTATGTACTCAAGGGATATTTGATTGGGGGTAAACAGCTGCGGGCTCTGGACGCACCATAAGCATAAGCAAATGTTCAAAATAGCTTGGCAACACTTAAAAGAAACTACCAAGCCCAAGATAGTGATACATATATCACAATGACCTTGAAATAAGCACTAACCAACCATCGAAGTGCACTACCCTGGCAAATCGTTTACAAATAAACGATATGTTGGGGTGTCACGGGACGAAATTCGACTTTGATTAACATATTAAGTGTATTTCGAATTATCCGTACCATCAAGTATGTAATTTACTATTCCATTTGCTGGGGACAGCTCACAACTTCAAATTAATCAATATTTCGAATTAAGAGGGTTCGAACTAACTTTGCTGTATTCTCTGCCTAATTTATGTCTGGCTATTTAATCTGGCTATTTAATCATCCACCCATTTCAGCCAGAATGCTTTGCTGTATTCTCAGTGCATTTGCAACTCTTTATGTTCTCATTTAATATCTGCTTAAACCCAAATAATGACTAACCCACAACAATGAACAGAAGTTGGAGAAAAAGTATTTCTTCTGCCATATCATCCATCAATATTAGTTAATTGAAGCAGACTACATAAATACTTTGTTTTCTCCCATACATTCTTCGTGCCAAAAATCGCCTCCATTCACGTTTTAAGTTCAGTAGAACACCCTGAAGTCAAACCTAAGGCTTATATCAGAAATTGTGTAACAAAGTGGGGAACTTAATTTGACAGTAGTTTCGTCTTCCAGAACTAATGATAGCAGATGATATTCTCAGGGTGTCCACTGTGAAGCCATTTAGAAATTCCCTGAGTTTTCCAGGGGAATTGTTTCATTTTCCAGGGTGCTCTCCAGTCCTAAACATATACATTTTTGGTTAAATATTGCTCATGGGGCAGAAATTATTAACTCCAGGAATCAGGAATAGTTGGTTGAGTCATTGTGATGCTGTGTGTAACATCTTGAGATACTGCTATTTTCATAAGTAATATTGATAATAAATTTTCTACACATACTAGCTACCCCAATAACATGTGTATTAATAAATCATCTACATATTCTATAAATACTCTTGCTCATATATTCACACAGAAGGATGAGGAAAAACTGAGTACAAGCAATATCACACTATCCTGGTCTAAACAAATAATACCATGGGGTAACACTCTTTACAGCCAAAGATCTCTACTCCAAATGTTCTCAACATAACACTCAATTGCACACTAGGAAATACCCCAGATAGAAACGGCAGTGGCTGAAGACTGAAGTCCAGTACACTAAAAGTTCCACCATCCAGCCAAATATGAGCAGTATGTGAATAAGTGAAGAATATCAAGGAAGCAACAATTCTAATCAGAAATTTTATTTTACAAATTCTTGTAATGGAACGTTATTGGAAGTGGCACTTCCATTAAAGAAATATAGATTTCCAGGAAAATATGAACCTAAATCTGATACAATAGTTGTTTTATTTTTCTAAAATAACACATCTGAAAAAATATTTAAGTCTGAAATACACCCACAAAGGTAAGAGAATTATTTCTAGATACCTGCATGGTCAAGTAGCAAAATCACATTTCCTTTAAATAAAGAGGTTACACACATTAGGATTATTGTTAGAATTAAGAAAAAATAAAGATATTTTGAGAACACAATGCTCTGATTTTCATGCAATACATGAACCAATTCCTCAATCTCGGCAATCTCTTTCTCTGCATTTTGATTTTTTTTCTGCAGTTCCCTGATCTTTGCATCGGCTTCAACCTTCCTCTTAATTACCTCACTCTCACCCTACTCTGAGGCCTTTTTTTTTGCTGCCATGGCCTTCTTGTATCAAGTTCTGGCATTCCGAAAATAATGTATCATTAACTTTGTGATCAAGACTTCCTTGATCCCTCCTGCATAAATAACTGCATCGTGTACCACACGCACAGCCACCAATGACTCCTTCAAATTACCCACTGGCCATGCAGAATTTACAGAGAATCCTCTCTCAAGAATAGCATTGCCATGAAATAGGATGCATACAAGTTTCACAAAGATCTTGAAATGCTCAAATCCTAGTTGACCTATCATCTCCATCCAAAAATGATCAAGACGACAGCTATGCCATGAGTATTCTTTAAGGCCACTCTTTACAGCATCTAGGTTGATCTGATGCCTAAATTCTTTGTCAACAGCATCAGCAACAGTCCCATGTAATCTATTTAAATCAGTAAGATGTGTGAGTACGGATGCCATACGATTTCTCGCAATGGACTCATTCAAGGCAATTTCTGGACTGAGACACGAAATGCTTTTAGCAAATGAGTAGGCTAGGAGAGATCTGTCTAAAATGTTTTGAACGAAGGCTCTCATAAAGTGAACACAATCATTGCGGAATATTAATGTCTTTGTCCGATGGCTTAACTGAGCATTTTCTGATAGCAGATTTCGTAGCATAACCCAAATTAATATCCCCTGCCATGAGCAGATTTGATTTATCTTCAAGGTCTATGTTATAAATAGCCCTGTTATTGAAAGCTTCTTCAGTTACAAAATGAGTCGACAGTTTTCACTAATGTATGGAGAGATGAATACAAAAATAGTGCAAGGGGTTTGTCTGATTGAAATTACAGTGCAAGGGGTTTGTCTGATACAGTGGACCATCCATTGAAACATGAACTATTTTTTTCATGTCAATTTCAGCAAGACCTTGTTCAAAAGTATTTAAAATGTTCTTGGCAGCCATTTTAACATTTAAAAATAATTTAAGACATTGAAAAATATGTTGCAGAGACAAAGAGAGCATTACAAAAAGTCGTTGAGAGTTTATAACAAAATTTTGAAAAATAACGCGGTAAAATTATCCATAAAGTGAAAAAAACATAATGAAAGCACAAGCCACGATGACGGGGAAATATCGGAACTCAACTGTTTCCCATCTGCACTCTGATTTTGAATTTCGTCTTACGGCTTACGTCTCCCATAGGAGAGAGGCTGTCGTAAGAAATCCCTTACGGCTTACGTCTTATGGTACACGTCTTGCAGCTTATGTCCATTGTAGACCAGGCATAAAAGCCTTCACATTTCTTCAGTGAACGCCTTGCCTTCTGCCACCATCACTGTAGGGACTGCAACTACTTAACTCTACGCATTACGCAGCTTTAAATAATGGGAAGGAAACGTAATCTCCAAATTTGCGACAAAAACAGATTTTTTCAGAACACTCGCCAAATTCCCTGAGTTTTCCAGAAGACTGAAATTCCCTGAGTATTCCAGGTTTTCTAGGTTAGCGGGCACCCTGTATTCTGCAGTTTCTGATGCCTTCCGTTTTGGACTGAGCAATCACGGTGAATTTCTATGAAATGCAATGAAAGTTATATAAAGCGTGGACCATGAGCATTAGTGAGAACATATGGTGTTAAATATTTGGTAGGGTTGATGTAAAACAAGCCTTATTTGAGTCAGCACTATTCGGAAAGTGGGTATATTTCTTGCACTGATTTTCCAATGCCTCAACCAATGACTGCCTTCCTGTTGATGACTGAGCAACTAGTGCCTGGTTGTCAAAGAATCTAACTGAATCAGCAATATTCCAATATTCATCTCTGCACCTTGCTCCCACCACCACCTCTTATCCTTCCCCCAGAGCAGAAATTTTAAAAAGCAATGCTGATGAAGGCAACGTCCTGGTCTCACTCCCTACTCTGTCCCTCTCCACTAGCCACCTTTGGTCAAAGGTTATACAGTAAGTGAAAGTCACCAGGAATGAGAGTTAACACTATTATTTTCAAATAAGCAAAAAAGTACCCTTTCGATCAGCCTCTGCACGAGAGTGATGTTACCACTGATGCATGCACGATGCAGAGCAGTCTCTCCCTTTTCATTGCGTTGCACAGCCAAGCCCTTGCATGTAACCTTGCGGCGCCGGCTGCGTCGATCCGCTTGGTCACTCACCCCATGGAGATCCACCCCATGCACCTCCTCTTCATCACTGTCTGACTCTGAGATAAATAATAATAATAAGTTTTATTGGTCAAAAGTATTCAGAAAATACACAGATCTCGTCAGGAAAAATTTCAAGTGTACATAAATATACAAGAAAAAGTCCACATAATTACAGTTTATCAGACGTCAGAATACAATATTACAAGTGTTATGCGTGAAAAACTCACCAACAGAATACAATGCACGTGAGGCTAGCCAAGAGTGAATCAGGCTCTTGAATTTAGTCAAGCTAGCCATTCTGGCTGAAATTGGTAGATGATTAATAATCTGATACCTAAATTAGGCAGAGAATATTGAGTTTTAGTTAACCTGCATTGGTTTAGGGATAAGAGATTATTATTTCTTTTGCTGTAGTTGTGAGTTGCACATCTTTCAGGGAAGAGATAAAGATTTTCTTTCACATAAATCAAAACTTTGTACACATACAAACTGAAAACAGTTAAAAATTTCAATTTTATGAACAGTGGGCGACAGTGTTCCCGGGATGGGGATTTAGTACGTATTCTAAGAGCCTTTTTTTGCAAAATAAATGCAGATTTTATGTCAGGGGCATTCCCCCATAGTTCCAAGCTTTAGTTAATAAGCACTAATAAATCTGCACTTAAAATTAATATTGCGCATAAAAACTTATTTTCCATCACCAACCCGGCACCCGGGTTATCTCGATCCCCCGGACAATGGTCCAGAAATTTAAAAGGAAGGCTAGTGTTACAGGCATGATAAAAATTCATGTTGGAAATCACTTGAATCAAGGAGGAGAAATGCACACCTAATGTGCATATATATATGTAAAGCCTACATTGGCAATCCTGCATGTCTATGTTTCTTGTGAGCTTGTCCGTTTTATTGATTGAATTTTTATATTTTGGTTCATAACCATTTATGTTACCACCCAACCAAATGGCCGACTTGTAACTATTGTAATAATAATAATATTTTGTTGCTGATATAAAACAAATTCGTTTAACAAGATTTTCACTATTATATGATAAGCCAATTTTGAACTTTAGCTTGGAGATCTGTAACTATTTTCAACACTTCTTGTCTTGTTTTTTCATTTTTATGATGGAGTCATGTCACGAACAAACACTTGTTGCACCAATAATGTAACTGTGTATTGTTAACTACAATTTTTATCATAGTTTTAGCTAAATCAACACAACTGGCATGAAAAAACGACTTGCAACCGAAGTCACACCTAATTTTCAACTGATTATTAGAAACATTTTCGAGGAAAACCTCACAACTACCCAGCACTGACGCCATCTTGGTTGGAATTGGTTGAAATACTCTGTTGGTAAAGGAGGGAATCTGCATTTTTTCTTATCTTTTCTCCAGCAATTTGTAAATAAACTTAACACTGTATCCATTTTTTGTTGCTATCTATTTTATGTCTAGTTTGCGGTTGTAATTGTCTCTAGAGAGTGGTATACTGACCAGCCTGTTTAACATGAAATGAAAAGTAGACATTTTCTGTGAAACGTGATGGTGAGAGTTGAAGGGTATGATTTGGTCTGTGGTGGTATCTTTGCAGAATATTGACAGCTCAAATCCTTCGTTAGCCTTTGATATTGTTATGTCCAAGTAGTCGAGTTTCCCCCTCTAGAATTCTCCATTCCAGAATCCAACTTTAGTCAGCCATCTTGAATCATTTATTGCAAGTGAATACTTTGCTGTTAATTTTTATAAACAACTCTATGGTTGAAAATTTATACATAAGTTCCTTTGAGGAAGACAAGAATGATTTAGGGTTTTCATCAAGTAGTTCATCTAGATCTTTTTTCTTCGAGTTTTGTGAAGTAGTGCTGATTATTCTCTTTCTTTTTGATCATTGAACGATGCAATTTTCTCTGGCATTTGAATTCAGTCGCATTGATACCACATTTTGAAGAGTCTTTCAGTGTGCTGAGCTCATTTCATTTACTTGATGCATACACATAAAGGTACAATCATAATTGTGAGCAAAAGGGACATATTTCTAATAGACTTATGAAAAAGAATGACAATATGTGGCAATTGAAAATCTTAAAAAAAATACTCATCACTATGTTAGAGCTTTATGAATGAGGTAGAGCCCAACCTGCCAGCTCATCAAGGTCAATGGAGCCACCAAACTCCTCTTCACAACTTTCCCCCTCATCATCCGAGCTCATCCGAACATTATGCTGCTTGATCACATCTGAGCATTCCTTCTCAGTTTCTTCTGTGAACACAAAAGAAAAAAAGAATGCTCAAGAGGGAGTGAAAAAAAGAGAAATGTACTGATTACATTTGAAAACATGTACGTACTGATGTAAACCGCAATATTAAAATTTTAGCTCAGCAAATTTTCTCAATACACAGTTTTCAACTGAAAATGTTTCTAGTATGTTACACTAAAGGATATTCATGCAAAAAAATAATCATCCAAGTAATTAAGTATTACCAATAATCCAATTTTAAAACATTTTTTCAAGCAACATGCCCATTAAAATTCAATGGTGCTATTCTTGCAGAGGAGAAAACAGTGAACAAATTGTCCACTGATTGGCCACATCAATAAAATTTCCCTCAGTTTTCCAGGTCCTCCAGCAGAGTGTTCACTCGGTTTTCTACATAGGGCACTCACCAACGCAAAACAAGTGCATATGCGGCATAAACACTGGTCATGGGATGACAATTATGATTCCACTTCAAATGTCATTAATGACAAGGACCAAGGGATCACTGGATGTCTTATCTTATAATATTTTGTTTACTCCAGGTGCTTACATGAACATGTGAAAAATATAAACTGAGAACACCATCCCAACCAAAAGTTCTCCGGAAAATCGACTAGCATCTTACTCTCAAAATGCACAATGCCATTGACCCATTACTCATTCTCCAACACAGGGCAAGATACATACCTCTAAAAAGCTTTGATGCCACCCATCCTCATACTTGCCAATAATTTTGGATGTTGGCACATGATTACCCTTAGAAATAAAGACCACAACTACTATGTACATCTAAGGACTTCAGAATTTGCTGCATAATCACCACACTAACCTTCCAATGTCCTTCAACCCACTATGCTTACACCCCTTGTGGAGGCCAAAAGCATGGGAAAACCAAAATATGAAGTGAAACTCATGTACCTTAATTTTCAGGGCCTCAAAAACAAAACCAATGAGTTTCAAATTAACATAAATCCTGACCCTTCCAAAATCCTTTCTGCATGTGAACGTTGGTTTAATGAAGATCATATTTCAAGAGGACTTATTATTAACGACCTGTGGTTTTATTTTTGCATCCACGACATGCTATTGTATGAAAAGCACGAATGAGTGATGAGAGGGCTTTGCACATTAATCTATCTTCAAATCTATTACCTACATATACCAGGAAAAATAAAATTGCTACATAGTAATTCGTTCAGCTAACTATGGTCCTGAACTCTGTGATTGCATCATTCAATACACCAAAGGGGAAATGTTGTCATAATCGTAATAATTAAGTATTAATCGCACATCAGGGTGAGGCATCATATGTTATCCTTGAGAGGCACAATATTTTTTTTTTCAAAGTAGTATTGTCGAAGGGCTTTCTAAAGGGAATACATACTTTCAAGAGCAGAGGAAGACTGCACAGAAAATAACACAAGGGATTTTCATACAAAAGTGAGGTTTTTTCAGAAAGGTTTTAAACCTAATGTAATGGGAGTGAAAGACAAAAGTGGAGTGATAACGAGTGAACCGGCAGGAGTCTTGAGAGTCTGGAAAGAATACTTCTCCGATCTTTTAAACGGGGATACAATAGAGGGAAATGAAAATGAAGTGGTACAACAAGAAGAGCTAAGTTGTAGAACAAGTGAAAACATTTTATGTATGGAACCAACAATAGAAGAAATAAAATCTGCATTGAAGACTTTTAAAAATGGCAGAGCGCCAGGTGAAGACGGAATACCAATAGAGTTTACAGCAAATACAGGTGAGAAAGTAATCTCATTCCAATACAGATTAATAATAAAAGTGTGGAGAAATGAAAAAAAAAGCCAAGGGAATGGTGTGAAACAGTTATTGTACCATTGCATGAGAAAGGAGATAAATTAGATTGTAAAAACTACAGAGGCATATCATTAATCAATACAACACATAAAATAATTTCTAAACTGCTGCTAAACAGACTTAGGGAACAAGCAGAGGAGATAATAGGAGACCACCAGGTGGGATTCAGGAAAGAGAGATCAACGACAGACCAAATATTTATTCTGAAAGAGCTAGCCTCAAAATATTGGGTCTCAAAAAAAAAGCCTTGCTGTCACCGTGTGTGTTACGTTATTATATTGTAAATGACAAGATAATATTAATGGCAGATGCCAGCCCTTATGGTCTAGGTGCAGTATTTATTCAAGAAGATGTTCAGGAATAACACAGAAGTATAGCTTATGCCAGTAAAAGTCTATCAGCAACAGAGCAAAAGTATTCACAGACAGAAAATGAAGCATTAGCCTTGGTCTGGTCACGTGAACACTTTCATTTTTATCTTAATGGGCGACCCAAGTTTATTTTGACAACAGACCACAAACCACTGGAATCTATTTTTGCAGCAAAATCTAAACCATGTGTGAGAGTGGAACGTTGGGTACTTCATCTTCAATCATACTGTTATGAAGTTTTATACTGTCCAGGCAAAAATAATATTGCTGATGTCTTATCCCGATTAAGTATTAGAATAGGAGGTGGAGGTGAGTGACCACAAGAAGATAAGGAAAAGTAGGAGTATGTATTTCACATAGTTAAGGAAGCTGTGCTGTGTCAATCCAGGAAATAGAAAGGGAATCAGCCAAAGATCCTATTCTAGTAGGAGTTCGAAGGGCTTTAGTTTCTAATAATTGGAAAGGAATCAACAAAGTTTATTACTACAAGTGAATTGTCATGTGTTGGAAAGCTGCTTGTAAAAGAGAAAAGAATAATAGTTCCCAATAGGATACAACAGAAATATTTGAGTTTAGCCCACAAAGATCATCCTGGGATAGTGAAGATGAAACGAAGGCTGCATTCAAAAGTATGGTGGTTAGGCATGGATGAACAGGTAGAGAAATGGGTCCAACAGTGTCATGAATGCCCATTGGTTAGCAAACCATCCTTCCCAGAACCATTAAAGCCAACATTACTGCTTGAGCACTCTTGGCAAAATATTGCCATAAATTATTTTGGGCCTATTAGGGATGAAAATTATTTTCTGATGGTGCATGATTATTACAGTAGATGGATAGAAATTGAGCCCCTGAAATCCATTACAACTGATTCTACCATAGAAAAGTTGGAACCTCTATTTGCTAGATTTGGCTATCCAGAATCTATTACGTGTGACAATGGTCGACAGTTTACGAGCCAGCGATATAAAAATTACTGTGAATATCATCAGATAAGTCTTTGTCACGTAACTTTTCCATCCACAAGGAAATGGTGGGGTTGAGAGACAAAATAGAGTGCTACTGAGAAGAATTCAAATTGCTCTTGCGGGAAGGCCTTAATTAGAAAAAGGAACTGTTAAAATATTTATTCATGTATAGGAGTGTTCCTCATGAAATCACAGGTGTTAGTCCCGCAGAGTTCATGCTAGGAAGAAGATAAAGAGAGGCTATACCCAGTTTAGATTATAAGGTAAAACATATTGATTCAGAGGAGAGAGAAAGAGATACTGACAGGAAGATAGTATGAAAAACTTACACAGACGTTAAATGTCAAGCGAGACAGAACAATATGTGCCCAGGACAAAAGGTATAAGTGGCTGAGCCTAGGGTAGACAAAATGTCAACCAGGTATGGGTCACCACCACATACAATTCTGGGGAAGACGGGAAACAGTGTGTTAGTAGAACCAAAAACAGGGATATTTCCCTGACGTAACAACACTCACTCAGTGATTCAACCCTAAGGTTGGTTTGGATAGTTGAGGGTAGATATCAACCCGGACTTAGCCACAGGCGGGTGAATTTCACACATTCATGGTAGGGGGCCAGTTCCTTTCCCTGGGCAACCTCGCACACCGAGGATTTTTTGTTCAGGTGCGCCCAAAGGCTTCACCCAGATTTGAACTCAGGACCCTTCGATCAGTAGCCAAGCGCTCTACCCACTAGGCCACCACGCTCCCCAACAAGAGGGACACATTATCGAAGGAACAACACAAAGGCGAGACCTTACTATGGATCATCAGAAGAGGAAGGCGATGCTGATCCAACGGAAGCTCAGAAGCCAGAAGGGCAAGGACCAGCACAGGGGTCTTCTTCACATCCATATCCACACCACAGAAGAACCCGTCCGGAAAGAATCATCAAACCACCAACTTATCTTCGTGATTATGTGTGTATGTAGTTAGAGTGTAATTCTGTGAAATTGAAAGTATTAAATTTGAGGGTGAGATAAGTTATTAAGTGGCAGTGAAGTGAAAATTAGAAATGTGAATGAGTTTGTCTGAATGGAAATGGATGAATGTTGGTTATTGTGTGAAATGGAAATGTTTTTTAGGTTTTAAGATATCATTTGAGTTGAAAATAAAATGTGAAAGTATTAGTTTCTTTTGTAAAAAGGGGGAAATCCAAAGGCTGGAAATATATTTTTTTTGCAAAGGAGGAATTTTTAGGTTGTAATTTATTTATTTGGGTAAAGGAGGAATTGTAGTGTATCATAATTGCAAGTGTAGAATATAGATTGAGCAATCGATTATGAGAATGAACAAGTGACAGTCGGAACAAGGACTGGGACAGGGTAGTCTCGGTCGGAATGTCATAGAAGGTGGATCAAGTGTTCTTGTATTAAGTGACGGAATAAAGTATTGCTAAGCAAGGAGTGTTAAATCCTTAATTGTGTGAGCCCCACCCAGAGCGGAAGAGGACAGTACATTTTGTTTTGTATTACGATTAGAATTTAGCGGTATAACTAGAGGAGTTGGCAGTAAGTGCATGAAACAAAATTTTGACGATATTCACCTCTCTTAAACAGTCATGCGAGTGAATACATAGTTCAACATTTTTTATGATCATCGTATTTATGGTACGCAACGTACTCACCATGCTTTTTACTTCTTCAGGACGTTCACTACAAAGTTTTATCAGAAATTGTACTGACTCCCTGTAATGCCATATTTTATATTATGATTAGAATTTAGCAGTATAACTACAGGAGTATAATGACGCAGTAAGAGTTGAAGGTGAAAGGTTTTACTGAGCAAGCACTTTGACTTTTCTATTGGTAATAAAAAATTCAGGTTTAGAGCCTGTGATGAAGCACAAATTTGTGTGTTATCAGCAGTAGTCAGTGGGTGAACTGATGTAACTTAATTGTAATTATGCCTTGCGTTAGTGGTGGTAATAATACTAATATGTATTAGAGCAGACCGAGAACAAAGGAACTATATAATTAACTATAACTACATATAGAATTGTCAGCCAATTTAAGTGACAGAAAGCAAGAGCTGAAATTTGAAAATGTAGAACCATCATATCCATAATTAAGAGGCCATAGTACACACTACTATACTAGTGTTATTGTTTTTTTCATTAAAACATTTGAAAAAATATTTTATGGCTATTACTTAAACAAAATGGTCAATACCAACTTCTATGGCCTGAGATAAATGAGGAAATATATTTTTACCCGCAAGATCTTCAAGGGATGAGTTCCTCTGATATGACGAAAGACAACGTAGTGTGGTAACCAACAACTTCCAGTCCTGTCCCTGCACTGCAAATTCTTTAGCCCTCAGGTAAGAGCCTGCCACTTCAATATATGGAGCCTTCTTCAACTCCAGCAACTCAGATATGGTCAACATGGTTTTACAAGCCTGTAACAAGAATAAAGTACAGGTGCCACTTCCATAACATGGATTCATTAAAACAGGAAAGATATGTCATTAGGGAAATGAAGAATGCTTCTCTGTGAAGCATCAAAGCCAGGGGATTTTATTGCTAAGTACTCAAATATAAATGTCCTTAAACTTGCCAGTGACAGTCAGAAGCTACAAGAAAATCTTCTCTGTCATAATATTCAGTTAAAAATTTCTGCCCCAACCTGTAATTCAACCTACTCTTAAACTATAATTGACTACATCACTTCTAATTTAGCCAAGCAAAACTTCAAACCTGTATCAGTAGAAACAGATCATTATGCTCTTATTGAGTTGTGACAACTTATTGAATATGTATGTATAACCAATGTACTTCCACAGAAAGAAATAACGTAAATACAGAGAGTCAACACTTTTATTTTCACAAGAAAACTAGAGTTTTTAAAAACACACAGCCATTCGAAAACATAACACTCCAGGAGACTTTGAAGATTGAATGACCAACAAAAGCGACCAATATCTATTTAATCAGGGTGGCCACTCAGTTACAGAAATAAAATTCCCGACTTTTTCCAGGTTTTCCCGGGTACATTTCTGATTTTTTCCCATTTTTTCAATCAGTTTCTACGTTTTCTATTCTTTACATTACATGGGGAAAAAAGACATAATTGGGAATGACCTAGAATTCAGCGTATTTCTAACATGTAGATATAAATTGTAATATGTAGAGGGATTTAATGAAATATATCTCTACGTGGATAGGTTTCACCGTACGCCAACAAGCACACATTAAATTGGAGAAATCTGCCATTAGTTTCTTCTGTTTATAAATTGGTTTTATGTTCATTTATGCAATATACGCTTAAGCTGATTACAATTGGGCCCGAAATTAAGAAAAATAGAATGATGCAGCAAAAAACTAAATCTGATCATAATGTTAGAATTGTTCTTGAAAATTTCAGTTGCACTTCACTATCATAGCTAGTGAGTCAAATTGTCACAGATGGTAATGGGAACATAGAATTTTGCCGTCAAAGACTATTTTATTTCATTTATTAACAACATGAACCCATTACCGCCCACCGTAGCCATATGGCTACACCCTGCCATGCTGAGCGTATGACGCTGTTTTGGAAGAACCACTGACATAATCGCAGTCAAACTATACACATTGTTGTTTAAGGTCATGCTCGCCTATTCCACGTGTTTGATTGTTTCGGAAGCCAGTCGGTGCAGTTATCTATGAACGGAAAGAGAGGTGTGCGTGTCAGAGGAGCAAAATGGACATTTGCTGCAGGTATGTGTGTATCTTTTTGCTGTGTCTTCTGTTGTCATAAAGGTAAAATATGTTTTCCTTACTTATTAAGAATAGAGTTGTCATGTGACTACTTGGGTTTGTGAAATTATGAGATCATACGATTTTGATAGTAGGCTGCATGTCGCCGTAGCCATATGGCTACGCTGGGCAGTTATGGGGTCATTTTACACTAACTGGCAAATTCCTTTTTTTATTTGGGGTTACCGTATTTTAAGCGTTTTCTACTGCTTGCGGCATATTTCTCGGGAAATTGCAGTTTTTCTATGGATTATAAATTGCTCTCTCTTTTCTTCTCTGGTTTGAGACAAGATCAACGATATTTGACTTACCTACCTGCTCTTGAAAAATTTTTAGTTTGATTCGTGCTCAGTTTTCATTGAATTTTAGCGTGAATAAAAATGAATAGCTTTGTGAGTGCCTTATGCAACTTCTACTTAATTCTTTTCTTTCTGCAGGAATGTGACAGTGCAAGATATTTTAGACATTTTGGAGGATGATGCTGAATCAGGTGTTATAAAAGGCGTTTAAATCGAACCCCCAGAAATAAATACTGTTTCTGACGAAGACTCTAGCGATGAAGACAATGGCGGACATTTCTTTACATCAATGCACCCAGTACTGTTTATTATATTACAGGAATTCAATAATGATGCAGGACAACCTAATACCAAAGATGACTCCTTGAATCCTTATTTCTCCTTAAGCCAATCTATTCACAGTGAATGAATACTTAAACGTCTCACTAGCTGAATATTTTTGGTCTAACATTGAGTATGGCAAAATCTCCCGAGAGGTAAGATCCCTATGCTCGAAACCAATCTCTTTTTACCACCTAAATATCAAGTCACATTCTAGGCATGATATTTTTGGTGATTCGCCAGTGATACATATCATCGAAATTTCTTAAATAGACCTCTTATTCAAACTCCTAGTTCTCAAAGAAATAATATTCTGTGAAAAACAGTATTGATGCTATAGAAAGTGGGTTTCTCAGCAAGTGGGTGTACAAGCGAAAGTAAATCATACTGCTCGGGCTGAAAAAAGTATCAAGTTATTTATTAACCGTAGTCATCTGACGATTATTGTGTTCTGGAAATATTCAGTAGCATAGCCAGGGGGGAGCAGGGGGGTGAATGCCCCCCTTCCCACCCCCTGTGTTCTGGCTCCCCTAAGTCTGTGAATGTTTCCACTCTTTAAGTCCCAAATACGTGTGTGAATCAATTTCATAACTTAATTATCAGCAATAAATTCTACAAGGTCTTCAAGTATATTCTGAGAAAAATAATACAGTAAAAGTATGTTTAGTAAACTGGTGAATTTATGAGTCGGTGCCCCCTAAACATTTACAAAAGAAATACCCCGGTGCAAACGCACCGGGGTATTTCTTGGCGACTGTTGCAGTAGTGAAAGGTATTTTATTCTCTTTCTATAATAATTATTACTTAAGTTGGTTAAAAGTAGATTGTTGATGCACAAATGATGGCTCCTTAAAATAACGCACATCTTCCGAGTATACAGAATATTTCACAAAATCACAGATGATTATATTTAAAATATGAATTTTGATTACCTCACACAAAACATTTCCTAAATGATATGCTTATTTCATGAAACAGACTCTTATTCTGCCATAAAGAAGAGCCTAGAGGAGAAAAGAGTTAAAATACCCACACCAAAGGTGATTGAGGAAGCCCGTGATAATAAAAAATCTAAGGTATGATGAATATCTTTTTCTATGCTCAAACTTTGACATTTTAATTGAACTATGTATTACTATCCCTTAAGATTATTAAAATTTTTCCCTTTTCCCAGTGTGATTAAACACCATTTTCTAATAATTACTTATAAATGTGGTACCAAAACCAATATGGATAACAGTTTCATCACTTTTTCATTTTTATTTCTTAATATGCAGCTGGAAAGCCGGCTGACATCAAGTGGAGTTTCAAGCACCCAAAAACATGGCTCCAATAAAAAATTAATAGATGAGACCATATACATCCTGAAGAAGAACATCTTTAACAAAAATACAACCAAAAGAGCCTGACAATCCAGCGATGAGAGTGATGCATCAAGTGTCAAAGAGGATATTTATGTCCCTATCCTGAAATATAGACAGTTGAAAAAGAAACTTAAAGATACGGTACAAGAATTAAATCAGTGTAGAAGGCTAAATTTTCATCTTCAGGAGAAGTTGATAGAAGCGCAGCAAGACACTATGCCACCAGCTTCTCTTGCAACAACACAAAAAACACCAACAACAAGCAGTGAGTGATTTCCAATGACTGGAAGTATTTTTCACAATCCTCATTGAAAATTATTTCATCAATTGCAGTAACTATTTCTGTGATTATTTTTCACTTTGGAAATCCCTTATTACAAGAAATGAAGACAATATTGCTCTATGATTGAATAACATCACTTTAAATTGTCACTCTCATTCTCTAGTGCTTGGGAGTGGAAATATAATTAATAACAACAGAGATGATTAGTAATTATCGTGTAACAGCTTCAAGAAAATTTTATCACATCGATTGGCAGTCCTTTACTTTCAATTTTAGATACCTCAATAGCAAAAATAAAGAAATTGAGTCACACCCCAGTGCGAGCACTAGCCGTGAGATTCTAAATGTAAGGGGAGTTGAGGTAACACATCTTTACAGTTCTTTCATAATATTTTGGTATTTAAAATATTGCATCATAATGTTTTTGGTTCCAATTAATTTTCTTGAAGAATGGGTTTGCAAGTAATATTTCAACAAACATTGAACAAGGAAATGCACAAGAGAATCTAGCACCACACTGCCCAGATGAGAGTGAAAATGTAAGAGACAAATTCTGAAATATGGTTTTCCATTTTTAGTAAAAATTCGGAAAGGCGTTAAAATGCAAATGGATTGAGAATTCAACGAAATCATTCCCATGGGTTTTCTTTTTATTTCAATAATCATCATGAACTTTTGTCTTTTCTACTTAGAAAATAAGAGCAAAAAGTTAAACTATTATTTTAATCCCAAGTCTTTTCCATTGATCTAGGGGTACTGTTTGTATGAAGGCCAAAACCTATCTCAGGAAATCATAAAAGATTTGTGGGAAATACGGAAGGGCCCACAAGGAGGCTCTCTGTTCATCAAGAAAGTAGCTGTATTAGCTTGGGGGTCTGTGTACCTAATTAACCACTCAATTAGTGGCAGAGCAGACCCTAGAAGAGAAAATAAGGAAGTGACAGAAAGCAGGCCTGGCATAGACAAGCCAAGGCTTGAGGCAGTTAGAAGTGAGTATCTCTATCCCCTTGCATATTCATCACATTAGCCCAAAAAAGCCTTTGACGAATTAGAAGTGCTGGAGATAAGAATTCTCACATATTTTTTTCCTTTTAGAACTTTTCATTGAAAGACTGAATAAAGAGGGGGTACAATCACCTGATAAAAATGAAAGAGCAAAATTATCAAAGATTTACAGATATATTGGAGGAAAAATCAAAACTTTGAGATTAAATGCAAAATATAACCAAAAATAAAGTTCAACAACAGATAATTTGAAATCTTTTATTTAACTATGTATATCCTTTTAGAAAGTATACCTAAGTGTCTGTTGTTGCAAAGGATACATTAAGTGAAATATGGAAGAACTTGTCTTTATTTAACCAATCACCCTGAACGAACACTGACGGACTACGATCTGCAAATGTAAGGTAAATCTTAGATGATAATCACAAATATGTACCTAGTAAGTAATACGAGGCAAGTATGTAGCTGATGTGGCCTAATACACAACTGTCTACATTGCATATTGCCGGAATAGCAGATAGGCAAAGATAATTAATTCTAAGGCATAAAGGCAAACGAACCTGAACCACTGTGTATAACCTTCAGTTGAACGTGAGCACTGGTTTTCACTTTTACCCAGAAGCGACATGCCCACAACTCATGCCATCGCTCATTAAAAGGACATCAGTAACGATGGCGAAGAAACTTCTTTGGCAGAAACCCGAACAGTTATTTCCGCTGAGAACACGTAAGATGTCTAGTACATAAGAGTACTTCGATGTAATGCACTGATCACTAATTTAATTTTGTCATATTTCGCTATCATTTCTGACATAATCATCATCTTTACCGTTCAAGATCTTTTAAAAAATGGTGATGATGTTCATTTCAACCACAGAGTAAACTGCAATCCTTCCTCCTCTTTCCTCACAATTTGCACCCTAGCTTCCCTGCTACATCTCTCTCCGCAGGTTTGTTGCACTTACGACCATCATATGATGACCGTAATACAACTAACCTCACAACAACACATTTTTTGTTTTCGTTGCTTGCGTCAACACCAGGGATGTCATTACGTCTTGTGCCGTACCTGGGAGGCACCCGAACTTGGGAGTCCGAGCCTAGGCGTTGAAAGAGACCCAACCCTTCACCGTGGGTGGTTTATAGCACCAACTGACCCGTCACACTATAGTTTATAACTTCTTAAAGTTAAACATAAATCGCACAATTATGTTCGTCTTTGTGTTGCACTAGTCACGCTGATGAAAATAGTTTTTTCATCGCAGTTATAGGATATATATTAACAATTTTACGTAAATTAGTAAACCAAGTCAGTTTAATGTACATTAAATTACTAAAGCTCGTAAAATGGTTAATACCTGTCCAATAACTGCGATAAAAAAAAACAATTTCATCAGGGTGACTAGTGCAACACAAAAGCGAAAATAACTTTGCAATTTATGTTTAACTTTAAGAAGTTATAAACTATAGTGGGACTGGTCAGTTGGTGCCATAAACCACTCGCGGTGAAGGGTTGGATCGCCTTAAACGCCGAGGCTCGGACTCCGAGTTCGGGTGCCTCCCAGGTATGGCACGGAACGTGAAGTGCCTTTTCGGGTCACAGGTCAACACGTTTTTTGACTCATGTTGCCACATTCTCGTTGTAGAGCTCTAAGCTAGGGGGGCTAGGGTTACCAATCGTTTTATTTTCTCTACTATGAGATTTTGGTCTGTGACCCGGATAATGTGAAAGGGCAGCCTTTTTCGGGTATAACTGATGGAATATCCGCGTAACTGAAATATTGACAGTTGTTTCACAGTTGACATCAGCTCGCAGAATCATTTAATCGGTCTCCAGGTCAAAATTCTCCAGTTGGTAGTGCTATTTCGGGCTGACTGAGCTTCTCTTGCACGATGCAATGGATGCAACCATACGGCCACAGGGCATTGTACTTATGGCTCAACGAGAAATGTGAAAACAACACGATTGTACATCAATTGAAATAGTTAATCCTAAGAAATATCGATCGCTATTCAAAACAAAATAGTGTCGAAATATTGCTGCATGCAGGAAAGCACTGTATTCATACTGGCATTACAGTTTTCCCTTTAATCATATTTAAATCATTCATTGTGTGTGGTGTTAGCCATAAATAGCCCGTGTATATTGTCATTTTCATTCATTTAAACATGTGAATCCACTGAAATGAAAGTGGATCTACTAACATAAGTGGATCCACAAATATTTAAGTGGATCCACTAAAATTTAAGTGGATGCCAAAATCGCCACTATGTGGATCCACCAAATGTGAATCCACTTAAATTTAGTGGATCCACTAAAATTTAAGTGGATGCCGAAATCGCCACTATTGTGGATATTTACCCATGGGATGAAATGCTGAGTGACAATGAAGTAGATAAAAGTGATGAGGTTATCCCTTAACCAAAAAAAGAAGACATCCTCCAGGCATTAAATACCCTGGATCATTTCTCATAACTTCATGAAGTTGATATTTTAAAGAGAATTAGAGAAAAATTGAAAAAGTAATCCACTCAAAAATGGAACAATTAAAAGTGCAAAAAACATCACACAATATTTTTAAAAGACGTAATTCTAAAAATGAAATTTCTCTTTAAGAGAGATTTCTCTGTTTTGCTTCAGAGGGGTTTACTTTTGCCAAGTACAAAATTAGGTATTAACTACTGAATCTTGATTCCAGCTCAGCCTGAAGATGTTTATAGCACTGAAACTCTACCATCTTCAAGATGAATCCTATAATCTTAATCTCGATTAAGACTATAGGATTCATCTTGAAGAATACAGAACACTATGGTAATTAAAAGGTAAAAACAGTGTAAATTTTAACATGTGTTTGAAATTAACAGTGCACCACCAAGATCTTCAATATATCATCATGAAAGAAACCTAAAATCATCTCTCCAATCCAGAACACCTCAATAACTTTAGGAAGTTACAAAAAAGCTGCATCTTTTGTTTTTCCAGAAGAGAATAACAACTGCTAAATAATCCGAAATGTTTTTATCAAGTTATGTCTCTCCTTTTTACTTTAAAATCAGCTCACCTGAATATAGAGCTTGGTCTCTCACCTCTTGTGGTGTGTCTTCACTGATTTCCAGCTCTTTCCTTGAATACTTGAGAGCCAAATCATACTGGCAGTCATCCTTGTACGTTTGCGCCAGGGAGACATATATTGGACACAGGGTTCGCCCACTGTCCCCCGCTGCCTCAGCACACTGCAATATTGAATGGGAACCACTTAATTTTCCACAGATAATTCACATTGCCTTTTGCATCAGCATATCATTAACCCTATTCAAACATGTCGTTCAATACAGTAAACATGGTGTGTCATGCCTTTAAAAACAACTTATAAAGTGAAAAATCCTCATGTGTGAGATTTGTAAGCATCATAAATGTACTGGCTTGAAAGAAATTGTTTTAAAAACCCTCGAGGATTCTGTCAGTTTGTTTAGGGCATTACATCCTAAACAGCAGCAAGGTATTACTGAAACTGATGACGATGGCTATCCCTGTGTTCAGCATAGAAGAATGAAATGAACCTTATTCACTATTGGAAAAGGTGACGTGTCCCGCGATCGCTCCTCCTCAGGAAGGGCCTTTTTTCCCTTCCCCATCCTGCTGCCTCTTCTGTCAGGAAGGCGATGTAGGTGGCGGCGGGGCGCAGACCCGCTAATTGATGGAAGGTGTGGGAGTGGTAGTGGGTGATCTCAAGGATAGAGAAAGGGGAGGGGGGGGAGGTATGAAAAGATTCTCACCCACGATCTTGTGAATGAAAGATTTATTACAGGTTAGGATTTTCACAGTATATTGGCAGCTCACGGAATAAAAAAAAACAATAAAATTGGTAAAGGTTGCTTGACCCCGTCGAAGGGGGTATATATGTCTCTTTAAACACACGCACACAAAACATGTCTTCTTGTCAATTTAGAAGACGGCAAAAAAGTTTCTAGTTTTTCTTTAAAAAATCAGTTAAGGATTTGAATTGTTTCTCTTGGTCCCGATTTCGGGATGCGCCAAGTCGCATACAAAAAAGGTCTTCTTGTCAATGTAGAAGACGGAAAAAAAAGTTAACAGTTTTTTCCTTTTAAAAAATCAGTTAACTTTTTGAATTGTTTCTCTTGGTCCCAATACGGGAAGGTGTCTAATGCTGAGCGTAGGGGTAGGTGGTAGGGAGAGCGCTGGGGAAAGAGCAGCGACAGGTCCTCCCGAACAGCGTGGGGGGGGGGGAGTAGGAGCGGCTTTCCGGCGGATCTCGCCTACAACAGCTCAGGCGTTCTCTCTGGGCTCAGGGACCTCGCCTGGGATGTCCACGGCGGCGAATCGTTCGCCGCGCTGCGGATGTAGAATGGCTGCTTCACTCTGCCTCGGAGGGTCCCGCTGCCAGCGGAACGGTTGACGTCTCGGGGCGCGGGGCCACTCACCCGCCTCGGAGCAGCGACGACCGGCCGGCACGACTTCCTTGGGACAGGCGGGAAGGAGCGAGTACCTCCTCGGATTCGCCGAAGGGAGGCGGGAAGGAGCGGGGACCTCCTCGGATTTTCCGGAGGGAGGCGGGAAGGAGCGGGGACCTTGGATTTTCCGGAGGGAGGCGGGAAGGTGCAGGTGTGTCCTAGGGTAGTCGCGTGGCCGGTCTTCTGGGGAATCAGCGGACTTCTTGCTGCAGGCGGCCGAAGAGCGTCCCAGCGGGCGACGCCTGGAGTCTGCGGGAGAGCGGCCGAAGGGCGCAGGGTTCTCGGAGACTGGCCTGAGAGCGTCCCAAGGGGGCGACGCAGGCCTCGTAGAGACTTGGCGGAGAGTGCAGGGTTCTCGGAGGGCGTCCTGGCTGGCGACACCGGAGGCTGCAGAAGAGCGGCCGAGGTGCGTCCCGAGCGGGCGACGCAAGAGCCTCGGAGGCTGGCCAAACGTCCCGTAGGGCGACGTAGGGCTTTGGCGAGACTTGGTGGAAGCGCAGGGGTCTCGGAGAGCGTACCGGCTGGCGACGCCGGAGTCTGCGGGAGAGCGGCCGAAGTGCGTCCCGAGCGGGCGACGCAGGAGCCTCGGAGGGGCTGGCCGAACGTCCCGAGGGGGCGACGTAGGGCCTTGGAGAGACTTGGCGGAAGCGCAGGGGTCCCGGAGAGCGTCCCTGCTGGCGACGCCCGGAGAGGGTCCTGGCTTAGTGCCACTTCCTCCGCTGTGATGATTTTCCATGCTGAGCATCGCCCTTTTATACGGTTTGACCCCGTGCGTAGGTGGGGGTCAGAAGAGTGTGAGAAGGGGGAAGAGGGTGGTACGATGGGTGGTTTGGAGCGAGCGGGGGGAGAAAAGGGGGGGAGAGGGTGGCACGATGGGTGGTTTGGAGCGAGAGGGGAGAAAAAAAGGGGGGAGAGGGTGGATGCTAGGTGGTTTGGAGCGAGAGGGGGAAAAAAAGGGGGGAGAGGGTGGATGCTGGGTGGTTTGGAGCGAGAGGGGGGAAAAAGGGGGGAGAGGGTGGATGCTGGGTGGTTTGGAGTGAGAGGGGGGAAAAAAAGGGGGGAGAGGGAGGATGCTGGGTGGTTTGGAGCGAGAGGGGGGGAAAAAGGGGGGGAGAGGGTGGATGCTGGGTGGTTTGGAGCGAGAGGGGGGAAAAAAGGGGGGAGAGGGTGGATGCTGGGTGGTTTGGAGCGAGAGGGGGGAAAAAAGGGGGGGGGAGGGTGGATGCTGGGTGGTTTGGAGCGAGAGGGGGGAAAAAAGGGGGGGGGAGGGTGGATGCTGGGTGGTTTGGAGCGAGAGGGGGGAAAAAAGGGGGGAGAGGGTGGATGCTGGGTCGCGTGGTCCAGTAAGGATAGGGGGAGTGGAGAGGAGACGCCGATTTTCTCTTCTTCGAACTTCCAGCGCGGAGCATCGAGGGAGGAGTGGGAGGGAGAGTCTCGAGGAAGAGGGTTTTTTTTACATAGGGTTCCTTGAGAGGGAGTCAAAGGGACAGAGGGTTGTTTGGTCAGGGGTCGGGGTGGAGACGGCGAGGGGTTGGGGGAGGGTCTGCTAGAGGGAGAGACCAAGGGCAGTAGGGTCAAGAAGGGTCGAGGGTGGTCCAGACGGGGGGAAGACGAGTGACCGCCGGGAAGAAATGGGGAGTGTCTGCATTCCTCTAGCGACGTTCTAGGATGGAGACGGAAGCATGCGAGGCAGAAAGAATATTATTTTCCGATCGCGCACTTTTCGGTAGTAAAATTTTAGTGGCACGTATCAAAGGTGAGTCTGAATATGGCAGGTCCAGACTCCATGCAGCAAAAATAACATCATATGTGTATGTGGGCCGCTTGGCCAGTGATACCAGAGGAGATGAAGTGGTGTATAAAAAATAAATTCCACGTCACTTGTGTTTCCTCTGAAAAAATCGAAGGGGACAGTGTATGTATGTCTGGAATTATATGAATAAATTGTTGACATCCCCAAATATTTTGGCAGAATCCTGGTTCTCACCATGCCGGACCTCTTTGGTTCCTGTAGTCATATTGCATCACCATGGCAGAGCATTGACCAGTGTGAGATTTCATCTTCTACTATGTCCCTAAAATACAACCCTACAGTTCTATTGCAAACTCGACTTGCAATCTCAAAACATTGGTTCACCATGAATTGTTTTTAAAAACATTTTTGGGTTTATACCACCAAACATACATTGAAAATGTACTACAGCAGCCATAAATGAATAGTTGCTGATTAGAGAGGCTATATTTTGCAGTTTAACTTTACTTGATTTTAATTTTCTTGCTCACATGCTCTTTTGCCTCAACCAGGCTACACCATCCTATTTTCACATTTGGTTGCTCATCTTATTCTTCATTCCACAAGGGTCACGCATTTTGCTTGTTAGAATGTTTCATCAGTGATGCCTAAGAAGTAATTGCCCGAATGTAAGCCCACCCCATTTTTTGTCACATTTGGCTGTAAAAATAGCAGATGGAGGGTGAGGAAGCAGGTATTTTTTAGCGAAAAGACAAAACCACTCAAATGCCATGGCTAGAGACCTGCAAAAGGTGGGGTTATTTTATAGTCAAAAGTGGTGTTATTTTTTGTAAAAGCGGTGTAATTTAACCCAAAAATCGGTGTTATTTTCACGGCAAAATATTTATTGTGAATTAAGTGTCCTCCTCCCAGTTACCTGTTGGCAATAAATATTGAGTACCATTGATTAGGGAAAATTTAAACAGTTAACACCATGCTGTATTCACATTTTATATTTTTGTACAATTCACATACCTAACCAATTAACATAAAGAGTCAAGTTACAGTTGAATGCCCGTATTTTAAAATGAAAAAATTGCCACCGTGGCCAAAATTTCTTTTTTTTAGATTTTTTCTCCTATTTGTTAGCACAGTGTTGTAAGAGGAAAGAAATCTCTCCGAGTCCACATTTCCATAGAGGGGTTCAAATCGCTTCAAGGCACTTTAATGCAAATGATGGTTCAAACATTTTTAGTATCTAAACTGATCTCATTAAATTCACTTAACCCTCAAAATTTTGTTGCTGTAATATTCGACGTAATTCCCCAAACTCCAACATCAACTTTTCTGTCTCAATTGACTCTAGGCCATGAACTTTTTTCAATTTCGTGATTTAGTCAGGGCTCACCTTCGTTGTGAGAACTACTTGAGGGTGAAAAACTGTTTTCAAATCTTACTCTATTTGGGTCTTCTACTATAAGAGAACAAAGTTTTATTGATGCCTTTGATGCCATTTGCACTAGTATCGACTTAACAGCCTCTGCTTTAGAAGTTGTCTTACCTTACAAGTAATTAACAGTATTCTAAAATATACCACTCTGAATATTTTTATGGATGCTTGCCGTTATATTCCACTCCCACCGGAGGAATGTTTTCCTTATGTTTAATTAGCCTTATGTTTTTCATTCAAAATGTGTTTCGTGCAGCTATCCTTTTCCACGAGACAGTGCTGATAAGAAACGATAAAGAATTGTTTTGTCATCAGCACAATATAATCCATGTTGTCGAAATTCTGCCTCACGCTGCTTTTTCGTCACACTTGCACGCGGTGAATGTGATACAACTCACAAAAGAAAATCACTATGCTGATGGCATAACACGCGCCCCTTGAAAGTAGGCAACCACTCTTTGCATCCCGTAACTTCCGTAATTTTCGTCGTTTTGGGTAAGGTTCACACTCACGTAAAGTACATATTAACGTTAGTCTAGGCTTACATAACTCGGGGACTGCCTGTGTAGCAAAATTTTTGCATGCATTTTTCACTCCTTTTGTTCAAGTTCACAAAACTTCATTGAAGAATATTATATCCGAGTAACATTTCTAAATAAAGTTGTACCGGAAAGGCCATTTCCAAATAGACATGTACTGCTAAACTAAATGTTTACAATCGCAAGTTAAATGACAGAGACCGCCATATAGGGGAAATTCACGTTAGAAATGCTGAAATTTGCAATAATATACGACATTCCGGTTTTCGTGGAAAAACCCCAGAATTCGCATAAAAATTTGCGTTATCGCATTTGTGAATTTTGCATGTCCCTAGCCATGGCTTAATGGCCAAAAACAGAGGGAGGAAATGGATAATAATGAGCAAGTACAGTAGACTCTACATCAACCAGGATCGGGTTAACCAAGATGTGGGACCGGGATGCCTCTAAAAAAGTTTATCTTGAGAAACTACATACTTCAAGATTTTTAAAATACCCTGACTGAAAATTATAGTGAAATCTTGCTATAACATAGTTTGTTACAGCATAAAGACTCATTTCACACTCCTTGCATTTACATCATAACAAGATTCAACTGTATTGTAAAGTTCTTAGTTTTGTAACATAAAGGATATGCAGAGATGTTACATACTATATCATAGTTGGGATTAACGATTTTAAAAATTAACGATTAAAATTAATCGTTAAAAATTTAGTTAACTATTTAAATTAACCGTTACTTTTTAGAAGAGTAAACATTTAACTTTTAATCGTTACAATTATACATTAACTGATAAAAAACTAACTTCAGTTAATTTTTTCGTTATTTTTTGGTGAATGTCTATCTGTTCGAATTTGGGTACAAAGCTTGCCCATTAGACAAAGGGGAAAATAAAACAGTATCGAAGAATGCAATATAGCTGTGCAAGAATGCAATGAATTGGCCTAGACAAACACATCCAAACAAAAGCGGGGTTGAGTGGAATGACCACCAAAGTTTACGAACGCACCCTCAGATGAGAAAACAGGAGACCATTCGAAGACCATGTCCGTGAGGGCACGAATGTCTTACTCGGCAACATCGTGTCATCAATACTACATAGTTAATGTAGTATACAATACTACATAGTGAACATGAGAAAGGGGGTCACCAAAAAACCCTTACAGGTAACGAGGGGAATGGGTTCATTCAAAGTAACATGTCTGTAAAATGCGTCAGTTTACGCATAACTTACTCGGTGACATCCCGTCATCAGCGGGGTTGAGTCACTCCGACTGCAAGAATTTCGGAGATTCAGAAAAATATTCACAGTGGATGCATTTTTTTCAAAATTAAAACACCAACTGACTTCTATCCATCAGAAGGCACTTTCCATCACTGATGCGGAATCAGTAAGATATTTTCATGACTGTAGAAGTGTTAATGAACTACCAAGCACTATGAGAAATCTTTTTATCAAGTATATACAACACTGGCATTCTGTCATCTGCTTTTTTCTGTGAAAGGATGTTTAGTGCTGCTGGGCTTCTTTTTTCAGACAAGAGAGGACAGATGTCCAATACAAATTTGGAAATGAGAACGCTATTAAAGTTTAATGGGTTTTTAAGTAAAAGTTAAATACATTTTTCTTGAATTTGAAGTTTGTATTTATTTTATCTCAATTGCAAAAAATAGCTTTCAAAAGTTACTTTTAAAAAGTTTCTCAAAAGAAACTGAAAAAGTAACATTTACGTAAAAGTTACAATTTTTTAACTCTAACTTTAACTTCAATCAGTTAATTTTTTTGTAACTTTCCCAACTATATACTATATACACACATAATACTAAGTGATGACAGCCACAATTATCATTGTCAGTGGTACAAATATTTCTTCTAATTCATACATACACACCTCTAGCATCTTCAAGTAGTACTCGATGGCCTTCTTGAAATTGCCAGCTGCCACCACTCCATCACCCAGAGTCTCATACAAGGATTTAAGGGTTTTGTGCTCACTTGAATCAGTTGACAGCACTTTCCTCTCCGTCTGGCACAATTTCACAGCTGTTAGCCAAAGAAGATAAAAATATCAATTTAAGAATCAATACAATCAAACGAGATGTCAAATAATAGTATTTAGGTACTTAAATTTGCAAGAAATCAAATGTTTACATATCCTTTCTATTCCTTAAAGCATCCTCACAGAGTATCGCACAAATCACTTCCGCTTGAGGATACCTCAAGAACTGGAGAGGAGAAAGACGAACAAAATGTTGAAATGAGCAATTACTCATACTCTCCACAGTTTAAATGTGATGCAATCGGTGCTCTTTTTTTTATTTATTCCTGTTGCATTTCACTTCTTCTTATCTATTGTTTGTTGTTAATATGTCTTCCTAAAAGTAAAGATGTGTTTCTTAATAAAAGGTTACATAATTAGTCCTATGTGTATCTGCTCCCATCCTCATAACCCTGAAAATAACAACAGGTTATGGGTCCAGATGCGCTTAAACGAAGAAAGAAGATTGTGAAGAAAGAAGAAAGTGAAAACTGAGAAAAGAGAAGAAAAACTTATAGGTTTGCCTGAAACCGGTGGTTTGGTCGCATATCAACAACGTTATTGAAGCCTCAAGTGAGAAGTGAATCGTGAAGTAAGGCTAGATAAAAGAAGAAAAATCAACCATGGAAGAAGAAAGAACGAAACAAGAACTATTTTATGGAAATAATTATAACGATTGGAAATTTTTGATGGAGGTTATATTGGATGAACGATAATTATTGTACCTCATGGAGAATGCTTTTGAGAATTTAGAAAGTCCTTTAATAGTCAAACCCGGAGATGAAACAGCCGCTCAAACCAGAGAGAGAGAGATGCAAAACTACAGAAATTGAGATCTGAAAACAAAACGGCTAAAAGAGTAATTATACGAAGTGATTAATATGCCAAGTTCATGATAATAAGTTATTTTCATTGACTATTTAGGAATAGGAGTGTTAGACATAGAATGGGTAGAACCTTAGTTATAGAACAGGAAGACGACATCGATAGAGATGACATTGGACCTGGTATTCTAGATAGTGAAATCGAAAGAGCTCTACGAGACATGAAAAGGAATAAGGTGGTGGGAATAGATGACATACCTGCAGAGTTTTTAACGAGAATGGGGAAGAATGGAAGAGAAAACTTTTTGCACTTATTCGTAGGATTTAAGGGGATGAAGTGTGGCCGGAAGACTTCGCGAAGACTATAGGACAATAAGCTTAATATCCCATGCGGCCAAAGTAATTATGAGAATTATAAACAGAAGGCTAGAGAAGAAGGCAAATGAATACTTGAGTAACAACCAGTTCGGTTTTAGAAGAGGGACAGGAACGCGAGATGCTATAGCAGAGATGAGGACGCTAGTACAAAGAAACCTAGAGTATGGGCAGGGTGTTTACGCATGCTTCGTAGATTTCGAGAAGGCATTTGATAGGGTGAACTGGATGAAATTAATGGGAGTGTTGAAGAAATTAGGGGTCGATTGGAGGAATAGGCATCTGATTCGGAATTTGTACATGAACCAGACGGCGCAGGTTATGGTAGCCGATGGAGAATCGGGATGGGTCACGATAGACGGGGAGTGCGGCAGGGGTGCCCACTATCGCCGTTGCTTTTTCACATGGATTCTGACGAAATGGTAAAGGAAGCATGGAGGGATAAGGATGTAGGAATATAGGTAGGAGGGGAGCTGATAAAATCAGTGAGATTTGCAGATGATTAAGCATTGGTTAGTCAGTCGGCCAAAGGGTTACAGTCAATGGTGAATGCGTTAGAGGTGCAGTGCGAAAGGTATGGGATGAAGATCAACCATAAGAAAACAAAAGTGATGAGATTTTATAGAAGAAGGCGGGGTTGAATATAAGGGTGGGAGGGCAGAAGATAGAGCAGGTCGAGCAGTTTACGTATCTGGGTAGCATTTTGGAGGAGAATGGGTTTAGTGGTAAGGGCATCAGATGGAGAATTGCGCTTGCTAAAGAAGCATTTTCAAAGAGAAGTGAATTGATGAGGGGGAGTCTGAGAAGAGACGTAAAGAAAAGGCTGGTGAAAACTTTAATATGGAGCGTGGCACTATATGGGTCGGAAACTTGGTCATTGCGAAGGGAGGATGTGCGTAGACTTGAGGCGTTTGAGATGTGGGTTTGGAGAAGGACAGAGAAGGTGAGCTGGGTGGCGAGGAAGATGAACTAGGAGGTATTGGATATGATTGGAGAGGAGAGGAAGCTTGTGGCAAGGTTCGGAGAAGGCAGAAGAGATGGATGGAGGAGGTTTTGAGAGGAGAGGGCATGTTGAAGAGAGTGATAGAGGGGAGAAGCAGGGAATAGGGAGGAAGAGGACAGGAATTCTAGACGAACTAAGAGGAGGTAGAAGATATGAAGAATTTAAGAGGGATCTATTGGCGGGACATCCTTAGGGGGGAAAGCGAGACAATGTGTATGAAAATGGGATACAGAATGGGGACTGTCCAAGAACCTACCAATCAGCTGGTAGAATACTTGAATGAAATTTAGGAATATGAAATGAATTATGGACAGTGTTACTAATTGTAGTCAAAGATTCTACGATAGCTTAAATCATTTATCATGCAAGTGACTCACATCATTAACTGGTCTTTGTAATGTAGATGAAGTGTCGGCAAAAGTTGTGATCTTGGAAAAAGGAAATAACTACTCCCCAGAAGAAAGTCCTCTTTTGGCCATAGTCCATGGTAAGCAGGTTTCATTTATTAAATTAAAGTTCTATGGTGGTTTTATCACATATTCGTCAGATTTAGTAATTGCATTATTGTTTATTTGTTGATTTTATATCAGAATTTTTCCCTATGTTCATTCATTTATAATTCATTTAAAGGTGCAATTGGTGCAGTTATCTGCCACCTGGGAATAGAGTCTGTCACTGAGGATTAGGTGTAAGAGAAAATTCAGAATTTGCTGAAACAGGCTTGTCGACAGGAAAATGCTAAATACGTGACATGTAATGAGGCATATAAAAACAATGATATGCATGTATTGTGATAGACTTAAGTTGATTCTCAGTCATTCCTCAGGGTTGCTACAAGATATAGGTTTTAAAATTTCCTGACTTTTTCCTGACCAAAATTTAAATTTTTACTGACTTTTGGAAATGCAACAAAGAGCCTAAGTCCGCAATTCTACATGAGAGGGGGAAAAATATTGACAAAAATGCATGACTAGTAGAGTAGGTATTTATTATAATCTTATAAACAAACCTTCAGGAACAATTTCTCCAAAGTACAGGAGTTTAAGTAATAAATTAAATTAGAACTCAAATAAAATGCCGTAAATTGCAGGGGATAGGAGAGGATAGCGTCAAGTTGAGTGAAACGTGGACGCCAAGGCCATAGATACGACGTATCTTAACCTTTGCATACATCAGGGATACTACATTGTAGGAGGACTCCTTGGCAGACACACAGGTAGCACAGGCTCTTGTTGTGAGCATTGAGCGGCAGAAATAGAAACTAACGCAGTGCTACTTCCACAGCGCAGCTAAGAACCAGCAAATTTTTGTTGCAATATTTGAGTATATTTTAACCGATCCCGTTTTGACAATTTCATAAGGTCGGGTGGACGGGAGTTGCGAGGGCTAAGGAGTACCTTATCTATTTATTTTGTGTGTGTTATGACATGAGGAAATGTCGAAAAGCCCGTGTGTGGATGACTTGGCATGAATGAGCAAGTGAATGATCCTATGGTGTTCCCCTAACCCCACCCTCATTCTTGTCCCCAGTGAGAGTGATCTAACTCGTCGCCCAGAGTTTTGAAATGAGAGTTGACCAAAACATCAGTGACCGGGTGATAACGGCTGGAAAAACCCTCCCCCAACCCTAGAAGAACAAGAAAGTATTTCCCCTCCCCATTCTTCCTCCCCTCCCCACTCCTTTTCCCCTCCCTGAAAAGGACATAAAAAGGAGGCGTCCGTCGGAAATGGAGGCAGAACATTACAAGGGGGCAGAACATTACTAGGAGGAATAACACTAATTTTCTCCTGGAAATAGTGGGCAGACGAGGCTGAGGAGAGGAGGCGACGAAATAAACTTCTATGAGGACGGAGATAGTGGGATTGAAGGAAATAAGAGCGACCGAAGAGGAGAAAGTTGGCTCTAAAACTCTGTCGCCCAAAGAAGTTGGTCTCCACGAAAAGTCCACCCCACAGCCACTACCAGACGCAATCGGCAACGTAAAAAAAGGAAGTTCTAAGTCCGATAAGTACTGTCTCTTGCCATACACCCTCCCCTTGTGAATAAGGCGTGATCGTAAGCCCCTCCCATACACCCCCACCCCCTTGTTAAGAGGTCGTGCGTGATCGCGAGCCCCTGCCTTACACCCCTCCAGTGAAGATGATTTAAATTTCGTATCATTTGTATCCCCCCCCCTTTGTCCCTTCCATAAAATTGCAGTGTGTATGAGTGCGTGTGTGTAAAGAGGCGTATTGGTTGGGCGTATTGTATTATCTCCATTTTGTTTGAATTTGGATGATCAGGTCATAGTGAATGTAAATTTGTGTCCACCAAGAGGAAAGGTGAACGGATGATTTAAAAAGGAAGTTCTTTGTTTTCAATTCGCAGAGAGTTTTGTTTAAGTCAATAATTTTGTGTAACGTGCGCATCTCCCCAGCGACAGAGAAAATCATATTGTTGTGATTCAAATGATTGTTGTATTTAATGTTTTGTTATTTTTTAGCCATAATTAAAATAAATGTGCCAATTCAATCTCAGTGTCAAAGGCTCTTCTTACCCCAAATATTCCACTATCAACCCGATGAGTTGTCACCACTCTCCCATTTTACCAGGCGCACAGGATTTCACCCTTGCCCTTGATGGCCCGTGCATCCCCAACCCTCCACCCTTAAATTCTCCTTCGGTCGTAACCCGCCTCGCTGAGGGGAGGGTTACAATATAAGTTGCATTGGCCGCCAGTATTTTCAAATTTACTGACTCCACATCGAATTTCCCTGATTTCCTAACTTTTCCGTGATTTTACTGACCTGTCATAAATTTCCTGACTATTCCCTGACTTCACTGATTTTACTGACCTATAGCAACCCTGTTCCTTAGTACAGGCAAGCACTAGCTGTAGGTTTTGTATTTGGAATTATTTTCATAGTGCCTTCTCTTCGAAATCTGATTTTTAGCTGTTCTTATCCTTGAGAAGTTATTGTAATTGGCATGCACTGCGTCCCACATTTGTCATATTTTGTTAGGCTATGATTCATTGTGTTTGTCCGATGCACATTATTTCCCTTGATTAGCACTTTTTGCTTTTCTCAGTGGTCAAATATTGGTCTGCCGAAGTGGGGTAGGTTATCTGGTAGGTAGAGATTCAGGGAAATTGCTTTTTAGCCATAAAATGACACAACGCAAAAATGCGACCATAAAATGACATTACACGAATTCATGACATTTTTGACGAATCCAAGAAAAAATTGCAAATCATTATTCCATTCTTAGATTGCGCAACTGTCACACAATTTCCAATGAAAAAAATACGCCGATTAACCCAAATCGTATTGATATGCTTTCGCATCGAAATTGTATTTCCGTTTCTCGCATTGCAGCGCTTCGATGCGCTCCCAAAGGGCGCAACAAGCATAATATAGTGGTCGCACCACCGAAGAGTTGATGCGAATTGGTGACATCATCAGTCGGTCGTGTAACATTGAAAATTCAGGGTGTCCAGTGAATCTCAATTTCTTTTTTCCCCAGTTTTCCAGGTTTTCCAGACAAATGATTGCATTTTCCACAGTCTTGTACACTTCGCTTCTAACTTTTTTTATTGAATATCTAATAAAATCGGCTTATTTAGCCAATTTGAAAAATACTAGAAATATCGGTACCTACTTTGAGTTAAATAATAGGGAATACAAGGAATGTGGAGTATAATGGGTTTAATTTCAACCAACAAATATACAAAAACGGTTAACATGCAACAAAATTTAAGTCAGTGCAATTTGAACACAATAAATTAGATTCAGGATAGTTTGATAAAGAACTTGAAAATAAAAGAAACTGGTGTGATTTTTTTCAATGAGTGCATATCCGATTCAACTTCAGCAACAAATTTCTTGACTTTTCAAGAAATTGAGTTTTTTTTGGTTTGCAGCTCTTGAACTTTTTGCAGAACTACTTCATTATTCTTTTTCCCTTCGGGCCTTGATATGTACCATCGTTTCCAAAAGTCTGAGCGCATTCCACTTTGCCCCATTCTACGGTTTGTAGAATGGGACATGGCCGGAAAAATTTTGAAATTTGGCAATACCTGCGGACTGCATCTTTTGCTGGGCTAGCTTCACTTGTTGTGAGATGACGGTGGGATATGAGTTACCGACGAAAGGTAACTCACCCTGCTCCCCCCTGGCTACGCTACGGAATATATCCAGAACACAATAATCGTCAGAAGACTACGGCTAATAAATAACTTGATACTTTTTTCGGCCCAAGCCATATGAGTTACTTTCGCTCGTACACCCACTTGCTGAGAAACCCACTTTCTATATCATCAACACTGTTTTTCAACAAAATTTTGAAATTTGGCAATACCTGCGGACTGCGTCTTTTGCTGGGCTAGCTTCACTTGTTGTGAGATGACGGTGGGATATGAGTTACCGACGAAAGGTAACTCACCCTACTCCCCCCTGGCTACGCTACGGAATATATCCAGAACACAATAATCGTCAGAAGACTACGGCTAATAAATAACTTGATACTTTTTTCGGCCCGAGCCATATGATTTACTTTCGCTCGTACACCCACTTGCTGAGAAACCCACTTTCTATATCATCAACACTGTTTTTCACAGCATATTATTTCTTTGAGAACTAGGAGTTTCATTAAGAGGTCTATTTAAGAAATTTCGATAATATATATCACTGGCGGATCACCAAAAATATCGTACCTAGAATGCAACTTGATATTTAAGTGGTAAAAAGAGAGATTGGTTTCGAGAATATGGATCTTTCCTCTCGGGAGATTTTGCCATAACCAATGTTAGACCAAAAATATTCAGCTAGTGAGACTTGTAAGTATTTATTCACTGTGAATAGATTGGCTTAAGGAGAAATGAGGATTCAAGGAGTCATCTTTGGTATTAGGTTGTCCTGCATCATTATTGAATTCCTGTAATATAATAAACAGTACTGGGTGCGTTGATGTAAAGAGACTGTATTCGAGGTTCATTTTCACTGTCATATTGAAATTACTTGAGTGCAATAAAAGGGAACCACTGAGCATCGAACCCAGGATTGTTTCAAATTTGCCTTTCGAGGCAGTCTTAACCACGTGGCTATTGCGCAGCTTTTACAGAGTGCGTCACTCATCAGCACAAAAGTGAACTTTGATAGCAAAAATAACACAAGTCGGGGGCTTCCATCATCGTGTCGCAACCGCATGAGTGGAATAACCTTCGGTGCATTCCAATGGGGCTTTCCACTCTCTTGTTTTTCTCCATCCCCGTTGATCCTTTCGTCGGTAACTCATTCCCCACCGTCGTCTCATGACAAGTGAAGCTAGCCCAGCAAATGAAGCAGTCTGCAGGTTGTGGTAAATTTCCCACCATGTCCCATTCTACAAAGCGTAGAATGGAGCAAAGTGGATGCACTCAGACTTTTGGAAACGATAGTACATATTTGTGGATGTGTGTGGTAGTGAAACAAAGCAAAGATAAATATTGAGTTGAATTCTCAACCATAACTGAGAACTGTAACTAAGAACCAAACCAGGGCAAAAAGAAGTTGAACTGACCAATCTCTACATCTGATTATAGAAGGAAATGTAAAGGGTCACTCATGCAATATTTAATCCAGCTTTATTAGCTCATCAAATTTTGATAAAAAGCTTCTTTTATATGATGCTGACACTATTAAGGAAACAAACATTCACATGCATGGAAACTTAGCTGGCAGTAGCACTGTACAGAGATTTAATCACAACATACTTGCACTAATTTATTGGTCTGAAAATGCACAATCACTTAGCATAAAAAATTATTATTATTTGAAATGCTGAAATATGTAGTTCACAATATAAATATCAATATAAAAAAGCTGATAACATTTGATCAGAGGAATGGAAGAAAAAAGGACCGATTATAAGATATTACCTCATTTATATGAGAAATGTAAAGGTATATGGGAAACCAAACCATGAGCTACCAATTGTAGAACATTTTCACAAAGCAAATGACTCTTAACTACAGTTCTATAAAAAAAATTGTCTACCTATTTTCAGGTTCTTCTCTATAGACTTCCTCTCATTTGTATCAGGAGTTCGCAGCCTAAATGCTTTCAACAAAGCCTGCTTTGCTCCTTCAAAGTCAGCCATACTGAAGAGCACCTGGTGAAGAGAGACAAAAGGCCATAAATGTAAAAGAACTTTTATGCTACATGATACTGATCCATTTCCTTTCTACGTCTAAACAAATGACATATTATTTTATGTTTTTTATCAATATTTAAGTAAAGATATGTGAATACCATTGCTCAAAAACCTTTTCCTAATACTTTTGTAACAGTCAAATTCTGCTAAAATTAACTGTAATACTCTGATACTTTTGTAACAATCCCCTCGGAGTCTCCAGCAAGCATGAGGTGTCATTGCTGTCAAAATGCCTGGAGACTTGGGAGGGGTTGTGGGCTGTGCAGTGTTTGCAGCCACGTCCTGTGCCCATCATGTAGGTGGCTACACTTTGTTGAGGTCACGCATACATAGTAGATGGAGTGCCCCCAGGATGATGGCCTCCTGCATGAGAACTGCAAGAGATTCCCCGAGTGCAACGCAGGCATAAATGCACTTGATGCTATCCAGCAGTGAGCCCTTAACTCCACCGAGCACAACTATGATGAGGACTACTAGTTTCACAGTGTCCAGGGTACATTTGCTAAAGCTCAAAATACAGGTCTTGATATTTAATCAGTTTTCCCACCTCCTTCGCATCCATGGTCGTTCCAGCTACAGCAGAAAACTCAATCATGAGCATGGAGCATCTGCGGTGGACAAGGAAAATGATATAAGGCTTTGTCCCTTTCAGCTGCCTGGTTTTGGAAAAGGGGCAACTCCACCAGATTGCGCATTCATTGTTCTCTCCATGATGGGCTCCCCATATCTCCATGGCTTCATCCTCCAGGTGAAAGTACAACACCCTCTCAGAGCTGCATTGTGCCAAGCTAAATACACAGACCTAGTGTAGTAACTGCAGCCGAAGAGAAGGTGACTCAAGGTTTACCGCTGGGTGTGGGTGTTTGTGACACTATCCTGGCACATGAAAACGACACCCTTGGTCTCGGTATTTGGCTCCGCTTTTTATTTCAAGCTTGAGGACATCTACCTAAGGTACCTGATGCACTCTTGTATGACAACAGCTCCTGGGAGTCCAAAGAGACCTGCAGGCGGTGGGCAAATACGAACTACCCTTGCCTGGCTGTGTGTGATAGATAGCAAATTCCCTCTCCCCCTACCAAGCGGTGGAAAAGGGGAAGGGTTCTATTTTGTCTATTTTAAGTGCGCGGCCGCGCGTAATTATGCGATGCCCACGCAGCGTCGCGACGCGTCACAGCGCAACGGTCAGCAGGCCGCTCGCGCCTCCTGCTGGCTCGCGTCTCCTGCCCGCTCGCCGCGAATGCAGCAAAACTCATCATGCATGCGTCTTCCATCGTTGGTCTAACAAAAATGAGATAATTAAGCATAATGTCCATGGAATAACCATTACGGAAGACTTATTACAAATCAATATGACCTTTCTAAATTGCCTCAGGTGGCTTTTGGCAGGTATTCGGCGCTGACAATATATACATATTTTGTTGCCTGAGTTTGTTAACCCGGGTAAAACTCCCAATACCCTCGCTTTCCACCCCTTTTCCTTCCTGTCATCGCCTCTCCTTTCTCCCTTCCTTCCCCTACCGCCTCCAAAATATGTATATATTGTCAGCACTTTGCACCATTTCATTAAGTGGAAAATTGCACCTTGCTATTTCAGTGAGCATATACTGTGCAATTCTCTACTAGACATTCAGTGAAGTGCTTTTCTCTACGCCTTCTCCCTTTTGGTCAGTGCTGTGGTAGTCATTTTTTGTGAGAATTTGGAAATAAGTGCGCCGCTCTTTAAGTCAAATCCCTTAGCGATTTTAATATTTTAACTGTGCGATAATTTGGACTTGGAAAATGCAAAAAAAAGGATGCGTAAAGAGGAAAATTATCCCTTTTTTGGTGTCTCGTCGACATTAAACGAATTGACGCTACCAACTTTTAAAGAAGTGATAAATATTTTTTTATGCCTGCGACATATTGAGATCCGAAAACGCAGGCAGGGAGTCTGCAGTTAATCAAGTAGCTAGTCTAGTGGCGAAAAAAGTGTCCGAACTTAGGAAATGCATCTCTATTCAAATCATTCCGGAACGTGGAGTGATTAAAATGATTTTACAGTACCATAGACGTACTACGGCTTAGAATAAGTGCAAGCAAGTCTACGAAAGGTGTCAAATTGACAGAAAAAATTAATAAATTTTTAAATGTATCTGAAAAACTATGTGATATTTGTGCCTGGAAGTGCAAAAGAATCGACGAGTTTAAATATAAGAAGGAGAATAAAGTTCCCCTAAATGAAGTGGCATTTTTTATGGATCAAAGGACAAAACGAAAGATGATATCTGGTGATTTGGATGCTTCATAAACTCGGCGATTGAAGAAAAAACTTAGAAGAGGATCGTCGGAGAGCGTCGAGTCAAAATCATTCATTCTTGAAGAGAAAAAAGTGAGCATCAAGAATTTTCTTCCTCAACATCCCGATAAAATTCAACCGACGAGGAATCAGCCGACTTGAACCTCAACTTTCCTCATACGATTTGGGATGAAAATCAACCTGGACCTTCTTCGGGGCTAATGTGTCTTCAATTGTCAACTGTGGTGGAGGTATGTGCAAGAACCGGCATGTCCCTTAGAGCCGCAGCAATGAACGTCAGCGCAACTTTAGCCGACGCAAAGCTCATAACTCCGGAAGACACATCAAAGGTAGTGCACCGGAATTACTTAGGAAGACAGAAAAATAATACAGTAAAACCCCTAAATTACACTTTTGTAGGGACCCTAAAAAAAGGTTCAAATTGCGGGAAAGTGCAAATTGCGGGAAAAGTAGAATTTTAACTTCTCCAGCCATGTTCCTTCACTGGAGTAAGGGTAAAAATAAGAAATAGACTGATAAACTGAAAAAGAGCAGTGTCATAATTTATTCTTTGAACTAGCTCTTCTCATTAATTTATATACGATGAAAAAAAAAAGATATTGAACACCTTAGATGAATAGAAATGTGAAAATTTTCTCCTTCATTATTGATACATAAAATAAGGGATTACTACATATCACACAAAATCTAGATCAAATGAATAAATAAAATTTACAGAAACAGCTTCTTAAAAATTCACTTCACTCATGGTAACTGTAGACCCTACCTATAAATAATAATATTACATATATTAACTTCAGAAAATAATATTTTTGAATCTATCCAACCAACCATTGGATGCTGTGAAATTTTCAATTCCCAATCTTGTGGTGATGTGCAGAGCTTTTTCTTGTATGATGACACCGCATATATAGGGATATTTGAAGACCTAGCACTCCAAAACCGCTCTTTAAGTAACCCTTCCATTTCTTCATACTTAGAATTCTTAACATATTTTCTCTTTTTAGACAAATTACCTTGCTTCCCTGATTTAGACAAAAAGTTGGCTTGCTTCAGAATTCCATCGCGATTTTTCACAATTATAGTATTTAGTGTAGAGATAGGCAATCGTAGCAGATTCGCTAAATCGACGCGAGTTCCACCATGAGAATAGACTTGTTCTAAAATTTCAATTGTCTCCTTGATTGAAAAAGTCCTTTATCCTCCTCGCTTTTCCATTGCCAAGCAGGATAAAATTACGCCCCAGTTTAGTTGAGGATGACTTAACAACACATGAGAATCTAATCAGCCGTGATGTTTGACTAGTCCAAACAATTGTTCAACTAAAAAATAAACTTTATGATTCAGTCTAATTAAGGTACGATAACGCAAGTTTCGATAAGTTTAATCCATTTGTAGCCTATCATAGTTATAACTCGGGAATCGAGGCAGTGCAAATGATCTGTTGTCCACTAGATAGAGTTCTTTCATTTTTCATCATGTCTGGATAAGAATCCATTTTCATTCTCCAAAGTTTCTACTTCGGTTAAAAATGAATACTCCTCCGCAGGTTTAATTACATTGTATAAATTACGTAGTTAGCTCCTAGCCTTACAATGTATTCATTTCAAAGCTTGAATCATTTCCTGGCAGATTGACGAGATGACGTAGTTCCAATTTCTGCTACGAGTGGCGCTGTAAACTATCCCCGCCAAATTCAAATTCTTTCTTCAAACAGGTCCTATTACTGCTCTCTTTCGTATTTTTTCCACAAATATGAGCAAGACAAAGTCAAAAAGTGTTTAGCAAAGGATTATATGCATGAGTAATGGACTTTGAAAGTTAAATTTTATTTTGATTGAGCGCATTGTGGTGCAAATTGCGGGAAAACTGAAAAATGTACACTCTAAATTCGGGGTTCTGCATAGGTACATTGGAAACATAGGAAATGGAATGGGACTTCGTAAATGTGGTGTAAATTGCGGGAACACGTAATTTCCGATAACGCAAATACGGGGTTTCACTGTATGTTAGTTTCAGTATAAGCAAAGAGAGAATAATCAAAAAGTGCAATTGAAGGGTTGTATTTTGATGGAAGAAAGGATGAAACAATTAAACTGGAGAATATAGTCAAGAGGACTAATCAATCTAAGGTTTGGGAGGAACATGTGTTAGTCGAATAGCCAGGCTCCCACTATTTGGGGTGTGTCTCCCCCACAGGAGGATCTGCAAGAAACATCAAATCGGCAAAACTTGATTTTTGTGCGAAATAAAATATTGAACTTTCAAATTTTAAAGTGATTGGATGCGACGGCACCAAAGTGAATACAGGTCGGAAAGGAGGCATCATCCGTTTACTAGAAGCATAGCACCGACGTCCTTTACAGTGTTCTATTTGCCAATTAAACTTGATTGACTTAATGCTGCGGCATTTGGTAGAAAAATTAGACGGCCAAACTAAGGGTCCAAATTTATTTCCAGAACCTATTGGCTCCGCCCTTCAAGACTGCCAGACTCTTGATATCATACGATTCAAGCCAATTCCAACAAAATTTATCCTACGAAGTAGACTTGACATTACTGAGCACTGACCAGCAGTAACTTTTGGAAATTTCCAATGCAGTGTCGAAAGGATTTTACTCGGAAAATTTGGCCAGGAAAACTTCAGGGAAAGTGGCTCATTCTCGCTGGCTCACTACCGCCAACCGACTACAGTGGCTATACGTGTCCACTGAAAATCCAAGTGCTAATTTACAAAATCTGGTGTCATTCATTCAAAACGTATACGCACATGTCTCGTTGTCAGTGGAGTGAAACCATTGTATAAACGACGGTGCTGTAAATTTATGGAAACTAATAAATTGGTCGAGATATCTACCGGAAGGTCTTGAAAAAGTCATTGATCCTGTTATTCAGAGAAACGGATTTTTCGGGCACCCAGAAAATTTACTCCTCTCAATGATATCTGACCATCGAGATGAAGTGCGAAGAGATGCGTGGAAAAATATTAGAGGCGCGAAGAAATACGCATGTGACCGAAAATTCAAGAACTTTTGAATTACTACCAGTTTTTAATTTTGATGCAGAAGACTACACGCTGCTGATCAAATGAGACGAGAACACCGACCTCCCTGCTCTATTGCATATGGCTGAAGAAATTCGAGAATTACTTAAGCAATGCTCAACTTTGGAACTCAATATTCCCTACCACACGCAAGCAGTGGAAAGATTAGTGAAAGAGGTAACCTAAGCTTCACTGACATCCTCAAAAGACGAGGAGAGACAATTAGAAATGCTGAAAAGACTAGAAAGCAGAACCAAAATGCCGACCATCGAAACCAAGTCTCAGTTCATGCTGTGATCAGGTGAGTAAGTTTTACATTTATCTGTATGACTTCAAAAATAAATATATCGATAATGACCTTAAGTGTTCAATTGAAATAATTTTTAAAGATGAATACTTACACACAGATAAACCGATTGGTCTACAAAATGACCACTTGCTTATTTTTCAGATAACATCTAATCTGATAAAGTAAATGCGTTACTCAATTTTATTTGAGTGGGTGGATGGGCGGGGGGAGGTCATAGTTCAGGTACCTTGACGTGGTGAGCTCTGGTGACTATTTTTGGATTCGTCTCCATGTTGAAAAAGAATTGTAAAAGTAGGCTAAATCCTGCACAATCAGGGAGTTGTTCTCTAATTCCTGAATGATGACGGTGTATTATATTTATTTCAAATAATTCTTCCGTAATTGTTATTCCATGGACATTATGCTTAATTATCTAATATTAGTTAGACCAACGACGGAAGACGCATGCATAATGAGTTTTGCTTCATTCGCGGTGAGCGGGCAGGAGACGCGATCCGGCAGGAGGCGCGAGCGGCCTGCTGACCGTTGCGCTGCGACGCGTCGCGACGCTGCGTGGGCGTCGCATAATTACGCGCGGCCGCGCACTCAAAATAGACATTTTGTGGCTTAACGGCTGCAGATACGTCCTAATGGACGAAATATTTGCCCTTTAGGGTAGCAATTCAGCAAAATCTATGGGGGACCGCTATAAAAACGTGACGTTTTCCATTTTCAGCCCCCCTCCCCATAAATAGCCACGGCGCGAGGGTCAAGGGTTGACCTAGAGGTTCCAAATTTTTCTGGCCTTATTTTGAGTCACTTTGACAACTTTTTCCAGAAGGCCAAGTTTCTCCGCGAAAAATCGATTTTTCCTATCCGCCCTAACGTTCAGGCAATAAACACACGGGCTGAAGTCGCCCATGTTTTCCAACCGCCTACATTTACGATCCCTCCAACCCAAGCAACAGCCAACTCATCACATGTCTAGTCTGCAGCGAATTTTGGTCACCCCTCGGGAGTTCCTGTGTCCCCTATCTCCCTGCTTACTCAGCCCTCTCTCGAAGAAAACGAGGCAAGGTCACTGACCACCCCAATGCCCGAACAGATGATGCTTACCTCCTCTACGCTTGCAGTGGCATGCTTACCAATGAATTCTTCCGATTTTGAAGCATAGTCTAATAAATTGGCTTGGTTTTTCATCATATCGCACACTGTTTAGATTCCAACACCAGAGTCCACTGCTATATTAGCCACTGGGTCTCCCTTGGATTCCCTTTCAATAATTTTCATCTTTTACGAAATGTCTAACATGACACGCTTTGTATTTTTTGAAGAATTGGACATTTTCAACCATTTGTAGGGTTACCATACGTCCTCATTTATGCAGACATGTCCGTATTTTTGACTTTCAATGTAGTGTCAGAGTACATTTTTCTGATTTCTGCTAACATCTGCATTTTTTATTTTTCGGAAGTAAAATCTTTAGATCTTTGTTTTCATCTTGTATCATGAACTAGTTACATATATTTTTATATTGATTATTGAATTACACTGTCAGCGATCTGAAAGGGAGTTTTCCATTTAGGGCTATAGCCATCACCATGCCGCAGCACTTTCGATTTAGCTGAATCCAGGGGCTGGCATCATTTATGGCGCTTAGTGGTATGCTATTTTCTCTGTACAAAAATTAAACGAACTGTTGATAGATGACACTACTGGTCTACAATGGGTTGGTACCGTGTTGATCAATCCCGTTGAGGGTATCCGCATTTTGGGGTTTTAGAATATGGAAACCCCAACCATTTGTATTACTTAAGAAAACTTGGTCGCAAAGCGACTAAACGTGATTCGTAGCAAATAAAATCAATGTGGATAACCAAATCGGGTACTAATTTAATTACTGGCCGAGTTAGTAGTCCAGAAGCTGTTTTTAACTCAACCACTCTAACAACCCCTTCAGAATCTGGGAACAGCCGATGTCGGCCTTTATATTGAACATTTTCAACTTAGAATCTTCAGCATTAACAAAATAAAATATGAAAAAACATGTGCTGGTAAATAGTATCCAGGAGAGGAGAAGGTCATCAATATTAATGTTAGGAGAGCCCTCGAACCATTTGGCGTGTTGCTGCAACGTATGTAAATATTCTCGACCAACCCCGCCAAAAATTTAAATTAATTTGCTCGATGAACTTACAACGAGATGAGAGAGAAATATCATGTTTTCCGGCAATGCTATTAAGGGTCGGCCAACAATCACTTTGCTCCCGAAGGCGCTCGCTGCAACATGACTGAAACCTGAGATAAAAATGCTCCAATTGCAACATAACTCGAAAGCCTTATAAGCACATTCGTAATTCACTGCTGAATTTGTACACATTTTAAAGGAACCCTTATTACCTCAGCCTTTGATAGAAGGGCCTCACAGGCATGCTTCTCCCGGGCTTCCAGCCGTTCCGCTGCTTCCATGGCCAAATTGAGGGCTTTGAGGGCTTTGTCACAGTCTCCTTGGCGATGGTGGAAAATGCCACATGCTGAGTAACATCGGAAAAGCTCTTCAGGCAGGTTCCCTTGTTGTGCGATGGCGACCGCCTGTTAAAGTCATATTGTCACAATGAAACAGTTTCCTCAGTAAAGAAAAACATACCAATACATTGGCCACAACCTTAGATGAGGAAGAATCAGCAATATCTCAATGTGTTAACACAATTTTTTTTTCTTTTTTTTTTTTGAAAAATTGGAAATTTTAGGAAAAAATTATCCTAGCATTTACAAAAGAAATAATAATCATAATGATTGAATTATAAGCATAAGAAAAACATAGTTCCAAAATTTGGTAGGAATACCATAGCAGTACTACAAAAACACAATGTTTCTAATTTAATTGAATGAATTAGGCACTCCTGAATAACGATATGAATTGGAAACAAAAAATGGATTAAAGAAAATTTTACCTGGCAGTACTTAATTGACTAATTTTAGATTCAGTTTGTATGCTTATGCATACTTCGTAAATTTAAAAAAGGTGTTCGACAGATTTCAGTGGGAGACACGAATGAAGACATATGTAGATGAAATTATAAATAGATGAGATAAGAGACTCGACCAAAACTTACATATGGCCCAGGGGGCACAGGTGACAGCTGCTAATTGAGAATCAGGATGGGCAATTATGTCGCGGGATAAGGCTGCCCACTATTTACTTTGCTTTTTGAAATTTTTGTCGAGGATATGATAAGAGAGATCTGTGAGGAACTAGATGTGAGAATAATGAGGTGCACTATGATTGTTTGGGTGGACCTTCCGGACCACTTAGACCCTTTTGGGTCCATTGTACCATCCCACATTTAACCTGCCCGCCACTTGCAGACAAGGGACAAGAGCACCACGGTAGAGATATGAAGGAGGGAACTCCCCTAACCTCCCCGGTACAGGTATGGAGGGTGTCCTCCCTCTAACCTACCCGGTCTGGGTATATCTCCCTCTGACCTCCCAGTGGTCTGGAGTGAGTACCCCCACACTCAGACGTCCACCATTAGCTGTCAAAAGCCATTACCAGGTATGCCACGGGGAGGCTGGTGGTCCGGCTTTCGCACCCTTATTATTATTATAACCTTAAAGGATTCTGGTGTACACCCAGGTTCCAGGTACTATAGAATTTGTCCTAACTCAGACAAAAATATTTCAGCTTATAAATTCTCAAAATAATTATATTACAGCTGATAATTTCAACTTGCCTCGCACAACAGGTGAAATGTTTTATTCATGCGGTACATATCTGAAAACATTACCATTTCTCAATCAGTGATATGCTCTCTGTGTACCAAGCTTCAAATATAACTGATTTGTCGAAAATGACAAAATATATTAACGAAATTATGAAAACTTCAAATCTCAAATGTCATCACAAAAACAACACCCGACATTTCTCACTTAAGGGGATTAGCCATCTCATTTACATAAGTATTTTAGAGTAATTAGCAAGTAATAATACGTTATGGGTATAAAATGGTGCTAGAAGACACATCTGCAATATATTTCACCAGGATGAGCAGTAAAGAGTTCCAAACAATCCACTATTCTTAAGGCAGAATAAGAACATTCCATGTCCCAATGCTGTCATACCTTGGCCATATATTTGGAGGCTTCAATTAGATTTCCTTGACATTCAAGGACAAGTCCTATGTTGAGTAAAAGTCGTGCTCGCATCTCCATCTGAACAAGATGACCAATGCCTTGGATGCTAGAGAGGTGGAGAAACGTGGGGATCAGTCAAGAACTCTCATACATATTTAGGACGCAGTATAAAAGTTTAAATAAGCAAAAAAGCATTGGAAAAACAAGGACTGAATATAAGGTTCTACCATGCATCAAAAAGTGAAATGGGTTACATACAGGTTGGAGTGAAAGATAACAGGAGAGGTAATCTACGCTAAGGCCCAGTTTCATGATTACAAGTAAACTTTCACAGTAATGATATAGACTTTAAATTAATATGACACAGTGTTTGGATTTCTTAAAGTACAGTATTTATCAGCGTACAACATGCAATTTTTTCCTAAAATCTACCTGCATGTAATACATGTACATATATTACATATTTGAACTTAAAAAAAAATGAAATGGGTAACATTCATATTTAATTCACTTTAAAAAGTCTTATGCAGGTATTTTATTTGGAAAAAAATTTGTCTCCCAAAAAGAAATTTTTGCGATACTTTTCAAAATAATATGATATCTTTATTGGCTTCTATGATCAAAACTTGACATTAAGCAAGTCAGGATTAAAAACACACACAAACAAATATTAGATAATAAAGTACCTACAAGGTTAGTCCCTTGTAATATTAAAAAAGGGAAAGATGGACTTCACTTATTTTAGCCCCGCGTTAGAAGCTATTTATGTCATTTACCAAATGATTTCCCTTGCCCTTGGTATTACCTTAAATAATGAAAGATAGCTCAGTTTATGCTTTACTCACAGGCTATGAGTATTTATTTCTCAGTAGAGCATGAGACTTAATTTTTATATGTACTATATAACACACATTTATAAGATAGTAAATTTAATAACACATTGCCATTCACTTATCATGTCTTCATTCTTCTCCGCTCATTGTAAAGGCCATCGCACTTCTGCTCGTACTTGAGCCATTCCACTTCACAAAACACACACAGTAGAAACTTGCTAATACAAAGCACGATAGTCTCTCTTTAGCCATTTTTCTCTCTGCATCAACATTTTCGAATCCTTTCATTGTTTTCACTAAACCCCCCAACTCGGAGTCGTGCACTTCAGTTTCTGAAAATCCCCAAAAATCACCTTCGAGGTTAAACAAAAGTTTCCGCCAAGAACTAACTAGGTAGTGTAACAGGTTTCACTGAGGACCAAGCCTGTGACACGATTAATTGCATCAATATTGCCATTGTCTACCAAAATTTCAATAAATTGTCATCTTCATTGGCTAGTGTCCTGAAAATACAAACACGTGAATTCCTTTTCATTGACGCGATGACGCCGTGAACCATTGGCTGAAGTATGGAAGTGACATTCGGGGGTAGAAACTTAGCTTCGCTGCACTGTTTTGAGAGGCTTGTTATGTCACCGATTGCTCTGACGAACTCTTGTTGGTTCTACATGATTCTTAGAAGTTATCTTGACCGTCACAGGGCGCTTGCTCGTATTTCTGGCGTTTCTTTTGTCTGTTATCTTTTGCTTGCTGACAGCTTGTGAGCTTGAGGATTTCCCTCTCCCAGGCACGTTGGCCTTGGGAGTTGATGAGGGTCCATGGTTATCCCTTAGCTTCCCGATAGTGCTTCTGGAGTATCGTATTACCCACAGCTGCTAGATTTATTGCCTGTACAGATTTCTTTACCGTTATTTTTTCTCAATGCGTCCTTCTACTCGATGATTTTCTTCTACAGGGCTAGCCTTTTGAGTTTGATTTTCTTAGTTTCCTCTTGCTCATTTTTTGACCCATCGCATACTGTTTGGACTTCGGAAATAATTCCACTGTGCATTTATTGATAATCTCTCTGGACTCCTAGATTTCTCTTCTGATATTGACCCCTGCTTTGTTTGGTCATTCATCTCTGGACTTTTTACCCACCTCTGCGTTTGATTGGTGGCAGGGCGTTCTTTGGATTACCCAAGCCAACCTCAACAGTATTTTGTTCGTTTATAGTCCTGCGCGTCATCTTGGAAATTTCTATCGGCATTTTGGGACTTTGATTATTTTTTCATTGACTAGTGCTTTGTTTTGGCTGTCTTGCAGCATCCTTGTAACTTAGGCTTTATTTTACGATTGGATTATCGTTGGCTTATTCTCCACCGTCCCTTTTGAGACATTCATTGATTCTACGCACAAATATGCATGAAGAACAATGTATTTTTCAATAAGAGCATTCCAACGGAAGATGTTTAAGTAATTTTGGAATAAAATGAGCGTGGGGATGGATTTTTAGGCAATTTTTCCAAAGATTACTCTGAGGAGGGAGAGGAAGATGCTTCTAGAGCTGAATCTACTAAACCATCTACGACGGGCAGGAGCCTCTGCTAAAGAAAAATAATTTCCAAGTTCACCTTCTGAATCTGAAGATAGCTCATTGTAAGATGAAGACAATTTACTGCCTTGTGTAGACTTCCGCGGGTTGATGGATGTGAAGATACAGGTCTTCCGGGTTTTACTGCGCGTTGGTCCATCTTTGGACGAAATGTTTCGCTGGCGTTGCAATCGAAATTTGGCGTTGAGTCGACTACTTTATGACTGCAATGCCGGCGAAACTCGTCCGAAGATGATGGACCAACGCGGAGTAAAACCCGGAAGACCTATATCTTCAAGATTTAGATTAGATTAGATTGTTATTGGGGGGGCCTTCGTCAGGAGCCCGGGCACTTAGACCTGTGTTGGTCCATTGTGCCAACCCCATGCTACCTGCCACTTGCAGACAGGGGACAAGAGCACCACGGTTGAGGTATGGAGGATTGGCCTCCCCCTGCCCCACCCCAATACCAGGGATGGAGGGTGTACTCCCTCTAACTCTCCCGGTCTGGGTGTATCTCACACCGGCCTCCGGGTGGTCTGGAGGGAGTAGTATCCTCTCCATCCACGCCTGGTGCAGGTATGGAGGAGGGTCACCCATCCAACCACTGTCCGGGCCCAACGTTGCTTAACTTCGGTGTTCTGACGGGAACTGGTGTTTCAACATGGCTAGGCCCTTGCCCCCATCTTCAAGACTTACCACCATATTCAAAGAAGAAATTCCCGGAAATCAGGTGGATACGGATCTGAATCCGGGAATTCATGGATGCAATCCCCAAGATTCTAGATGCAAGGCGTGTGTTTGCGAAGATTCTGCGATACTAGATTTTCTCCGTTTGTTTTTTTCAGTGGATCTCATGAAGTTTATCGTGGACGAAACCATTAATTATCGCAAATATATTAGCGAGAAAGATCCGGAGAGTGCGTATTCACGGCTCAAAAGTTGGAAAGATATTGGCAATGAACAATGAGGTAAACATAACATATTCATTGTGAGCATGTGAGGAAAACAATTATGGTTTATAAGGTGGATTTAAGGGGAAATAAATGGCCTTACGTATGTCTTGCTTGCACTGTATTGCAAAAATCCAAATTTGTTTTTTGATTGAATTTTTTTTATATTGACCGCAGAAAATATCGACGAAGAGTAAAAAATCATGCACGGATAATCCGCAAAACGGATAATCCACACACGGATAATCGGGAGTTCACTGTATATCCAATTGTCGTATTTTCCAGTTCTTTTGTAACGCATGAGCAATCAGCATTCTTACTGTAGAGATTCATGCTACTGGTGCATGTACATTTGAATAACATTCTTCTTGAAAACCTTTTGCAACCAATCTTGCCTTTTTCACACCATTCTCTTTTGTCTTGAAGACCCATTTAGTATCAATTGCTTTCTTTCCTTCAGGCATTTAGCTGGAATCCATGTCCTTAACATATGGTGAGCTTCTAATTCCTTTTCTATTGCTTCATGCCATTCTTGGCTTGCTTTTCTTGCTTCAGTGTAATTTATTGGATCATTATTTGCAAAAAAAAACAGTAACCTGAGTACAACTCATAATCCTCCCATTCTTTTGGAATTCTTGTACTACTTTTTGGCCTGCTTAAATCTTCATGACTTTCTTCATCTTCATTGCTGTTTGAATGTAATTCTTCGTTTTCATTTTGGACTTCATTTCTGTTTGAGTTTCTTTCTATATCTTCATGATTTCCTTTTGTGTATATTTTTTCATTATCATCATCTTCTTGATTTATTTGTTCCCTTATGTTTGATCTTGGTTCTTCTATCTGATATTTTTTTTTCGTCTATATAACATGTATTTTTCTCATCAAACCTTAAATCTTCTTAAACATATCTTGTGCAAACTATCCTGTTTACTGTCGGATCCCATAATCTATACCCGTTATCATTGTAACCAATCATTCTCATTTCTAGTTTACCGGTATGAGATAGATTATACACCCATGCTTTAATTCCGAATACGAAATAGATTTGAAAAATCAGCTTTCCCATTCCATTTCCTGGCTGGTATATCTCCGAAAAGTGCACTGATTGGCGATCTGCTTAATTGGTAAGTACTGCTTCTCCCCATAAATATTTCCGCAGTTTTGTTTCCGCAAAGAGGGTTCTTGCTTTGTCCAGAAGTGTCCTATTCATTTTTTCTGACACTGTTTTGTTCTGGACTGTATGGTATTGTATATTCCACTTTTATTCCTCTTCTTTGACAAAAGTTCTTCCATTCTTTCGATGTAAATTCGCCACCGTTGTCGCATCTAATTCTGCACGTTCTTTCGCCATACTTTGCTTATAGCTGCCTTACATAATTCATTAAATTTTCTGCTGCCGTGTCTTTCGTTTTCAACAGATCAACTACCGTGAAATACCAAAAATCATCGACAATTGTCTGGAAATACTTGTCTCCATTAATTGTAGCTGGCTTCAATGGTCCACAGACATCAGTGTACAGTAATTCTCCAATCCTTTTTGACCTAAGATGTTTTAAGATTTTGAAAGGTAGTCTCGTGGACTTTCCTTGCATGCATGCATCGCACTTTTCTTCAGTTGATGGAAATGACCTCCGTGATTTAGATGGCCAAGTCTTCTGTGCCATAGATCTTGGGTGATCATACAATTTGCTCCTTGATTAGATCAAGTTCAACTAAATAAAGGTTTTTCTTTGCCTTAAAATCAATTTTAAAGTTCCTACTTATTATTTTTAATCCTCCTTCGTCAAATATGAATTTCTTTCCACAGTTGTGGCACTATCAGGGCTTCAACGGATACCTTCAGTCCTCCATAATTCGCTTTTAGTTTTCATCTCTTTCATGAAATAATTGATCGGCCGTCTGCTAAATGGATAATTACGTCTTGTTCCATTTTTTTGACATTTTCCATATGGCATTCTATATCTTCCTTTACTAAATGCTCCGTTGCCCCTATTTCAATAATAAATTCTACATGACCACCTTCATGAGATGAATGCGAGCTGAGTGCGGCAAATAAAGTTTCTTCTTCTTCTTTCCGAGTTTCTTCTTCTTTCCGAGTTTCTTCTTCTACCTGAATGGCTGGGTATGCTCGTCCTCTTCCTCTGGTATAACTTCCCTGTTTCTGACTGCTACGGCCGCCACGGCTATGTTGTCATCTCATTGCTTTATCGTCATCATTTGTTCTCTTCCAGTGACAATTCTCTTTGTTGTGGCCAATTTTTCCGCATCCATAGCATTCAAATGGAAAATTAGTCCTTGCCTAGAAGGCTGATGTGCTTATTTCTTGGTCTTCTACTATATTGTTAAATTTCAGTTCCACGTTCAGCAGCAGACTCTTCACGAACTCCATCGTGACTGCCGATGTCATGGATTCGATTGCTGTTATTACTGTGTCGTATTTTTCCGGCATCTTTAACAGTAAATGACACACCTTATCACTCTCTTCCATTGCATGCTGGTGTAGAAAAGTGGCGTGTCTAGTGAGTTTAGCCGTAGCTAAATGGCGGTGCTCTCACGGAGTGGCTGCCACGCCACTGTTCAAGCAGCTCGTTCATGGCCCTGCAGAAGCGCTGCTAACTAGCGTTCAAGTAAAGCAAAGGTTGCAGGTACATGCTAGTTAGAAGTGCTTCTCACACCCATTAGCAGTGCCACACACACGTGTTAGTGGTGCTACTAGTGGTGGTTCAACACTTGTTAGTGGCACTGTGGAAGCGCAACTAATGCACCACTAACCAACCACTTAAAAGTGCTAATGAGTGGCTACGTGTGAACCCGGCCTTAATCTCTTCAAAATGCAAAAAAAGGCAGTTAAAGTTGTTTCTTTCTCCCAACCCAGGGACCATTGTAAGCCTCTTTTTACCAAGCTTGGTATTTTGACCCTGTACTGTATGCATATAATCAAATGTCTTTATGATGTAAAGGCTAATTTAAACTCCCTTAAGTTAAGAGCAAATGTGAACTCACATTTCACAAGAAACAGGGATACTCTTAATGTTAAGTTAGTCTCACAAAATTTAAAAGTGTTGCTCATGACTGGCTCTTAAAAAAGGTATTTTATTCAATTGAGGAATCCCTCACTAGTGATAAAGGTGATCTTATTTTCAGTAATTAACCATTCGCTGCTTTTAATACTTGAATAGTGTATGTATGCTTTCTCAATTTTGTGTTTCATTTAATCTTAGTCTATTTGTCTTGACGAGGACCAGTGCACAATAGGGTTTCAAAGTCCAATAAATATTATTATTATCATCATGAAGGGGCAAATGGATGTAAAAATTAGGAAATGTAGCCCTCATGAAATTTAAGACAGATATTCAACAAGATATCAAAATTCCAAAATTCCCAGGTGAAGCAGAGCTTCTTAACTCAATTTTTAAAAAGACACATGGCCCTCACTAGGGATTAAAATGTTGAAGTAATAATTATCTATACATCTGTCACTTAATTTTCAAACAACATGGGCAAATATGCATACACTTTCAGCAGCAACACACGCTGAAGCTGCAGCCAACAATATGACTAATATGATACATAGGATCGGCTGATTGATGCTACTCACGAATCACTAAGTTCCAGGCTCTGGATGTACACCTTTTTTGCAGAAGAGAGGTATGAGTCATACTCCTTTCTCTCACTCTTGGTGATGGCCTCTGCCATGCAGAAATAAGTTCTCCCCAGGTTGGCTAGGGCTCTCTGCTCCTCAATTTCATTCTTCTCCTTCCTTGCAATGACTAACAGAAAAGAGAAAATGGAAGTGCTCTATCACAAAAAAGTGACATGGCCAGGTAGATTTTTTGTCAGTTACCTGAAATCTCAATAGCTCAAAATTAATCTTCAAAGTTCAAATGTTAAAAAGTCATTGGAACAAGAGAGAGATTACAGCTTGATTTCTTTGCTCTATACTACGATAGGCAGTCATAATACCACAAAACAATTATAAAAATTTTGCATTATTTTCAAACAGAACACAAGAAAAGGCTGAAGCACTAAATCTTGAGAAACACCAACCTTAGGGCTTTACCGAGAGTCTCACCTTTGGAGGGAGCCTTCGCCCTTTTTTACCCAGTGGTCCCTCATTCATAACAGGAATCGAACCTAAAGGCCTCCCACAGATAGGCCAAAGCTCCCTTCGTTCAGCGAATATACACAGGGGCTATCTACGTTTGAGAAGCTATCCTTTTTACCTAGCAAGGACAAAATAAATATGCTATAAATGATTTCACTTTGCATTTCATTCTGTAAAAAATGTAGGTAAATGGTCCTTAAAATTTCATTTCTCCAATAAACATTAGAGTTGAGACAAACCCAATGAAATAGCATTTGAGTAACTGCAGATACTGTTTTTAGAGGTGAACTGTGACCGGCATCTTCTGGCCAATGAATTCCACATTCACTGAAATAATCAAATGCCAGTTGATATCAGTGCTGCTGAGATTGCTGACCACCCTGTGTCTTCTCTGCTCCTGACAGCTTTCATGTACATACGTTATCGTGACATTCAGTGGTGAGCACGTTAATAAGGTATCTCTACCATAACATTGTATTTCGCTACCACCTACCGCATCAAAGACATTGGGGTCAAAAGTATTTATTTCCCACCACCAATTAAAACTAGATCTTCCACCTGAAATATCTTGTCTTCACGTTACATTGTGATCACTATGCATGGTATGCATCAAGCTTTACTTTGTTTCGATGTATTGGGTAAGTTTGAAGCTTGCTCATAAACGCATGGCGGTGGGTGTAAAAAATCTTTTTGTCTGCATTGTGAGGATCTTCTTGGGTCTTCCACTCGTTACTAGTTAATTAACAGTTTGTAATTCCTCTATTAACCGAAACATGACCTTCTCATAGTTATACAAAGGAAATATAATCCCCTTTTATTGCATTGCAGGGCGTACTCGACAACGCAAACCTACGACACAACTTTATGTAATATTATCCAGGTAAGTGCTTGTATTTTTGCTATTGACATGATGTGTGATAGGTTTGATAAATAGAACAAATAAATAGGTATTCTTAACCATGAAAACAGAGGGTGAGGTGAGAGAATATTCTAAATTTTTTTTTTGGCATTTGTGTTGACAGAACGTTTGTTAAGCCGATGCCAGGAAGCTTTGGATATCAATGATATAACAGCAATTGGAAAAGTCAAAGAAAAACATCATCGGTTGTTCTGAAAGCAACTTCATGGCATAATGAATTCAATAGAATCAAGCTCAACTTTGTGAAATGTCATCATTATGAAAGATAAAAACTTTGTAAAATTTCACAGGCTATAAAAGTTGTAGTTTCAGGCTTAATTTTATGGAATAACATCATAAATGAAAATTGCCAGTCATTTTCATTTATTCACAGGCTATGTTTAATAACGACCCAAAATAAACTTAATACTGTTGAGCAAAAGTTGGGAATTAATAGACGTGCTGAACTGGGAGGATCTTTCGCTGCAAGACAATCATTGAACTTAAGCCATTCAACTGTGTGTTCAATAGTAAAGGGGAAAAATAAAATTATAGACCATGTACGAAATGCTGGGAAGTTCCATGCGAAATTCACGAAGTTGTGTATGGCATGTACCTAGGAAAAATCATTCTATTTTCGCTTGTCTTTTGTCCAGTTTAGGAAATTGCAAAGTTTTGTTGTTTAGTTAATTGTAATAAATTAAATGACATCGAGTTTAAGGTTCCAAAAATTAAATATCGTGATGTTTCTTGTTTTGTGTCTTTATAGTGATAGTGGACGTTATAACCCTCACCTTCGTCTGGTTGGTGTTACCTTAGATATTATTTTAATTATCATATATGTATAAACATCATGCAGACAACAGTTATGTTTAAAAGTTATCTTTTAATTTTATAAAAGGTCGATTGAGCCCAATTTACATAATGTTCAAAACCTCTTGCTATTTATACAATGAATACAATTAAATTTTTACGTGGCACTTATCGTTATCCAGTTCTTTATTTCCCAACTTTCGTCGTCCCCTCGGAGTTCCTTTTCTCCAGCCGCCGTGCGTCTGCCGCTACCACCGCAATTCCCTCCGTTTCGGCTTCTGTCTTTTATTCCTCCAGTTTTCCTTACTGGATACCACTCTCAAACTCCTTCCGTCACTCTATGACAATCCAACACTCTTTCACACACACTTTTATTCCCTTTTTTCCTTCTCCTTTTCGCCTTTTACTCGTTCGAACTCCTTTCTCTTTCACCATATATCTCACTCTCCTCGCGTCACTAGTTACGACCTTTGTTGCCCTGTTTGGTTTTTCGCTACTATTTACTTATTTATTTGCCCCTAACTACGCATTGTTACCTTATTTATTTGTTTTTCATGCGTTAGGTTACAATGTTATTAGTGAAATGTTAATTCCAGCTTGAGAAAATTTAGAAATGCGTATGTTTACTAAGTACACAACGGTATTCTTTTAAATATAATTAATGTATTTTAAACTTTATAATTAAAAATAAAATTTCCTTACAATTGATATGAGGTTTTACTATGTATATTTAACTCTCCGGGAACGTAACCCCTAATTAGTATGGGACTCTATTGTTCGACTTTCGTACACGTCTTCAGGAACGCATTGTGTACGAAAGTCGAGGACTGCCTGTATTAAAGAGAATAAACGAGATTTTTTCCAATTACCTCACGTTTCTTTACATTTCAATGAAGATATAACTTACTTGCGAGGCTTTATGTGCCTTATTTAAACGGTTGAAGGTATTTTTGTACATGGTATATCGGCGTGCCGATTATTAAGTTCCGCGACAAAATATATGTCATAATAAAATGCTCTCAATCGGGAACTCTTTTATGCAATAGTATTGCGTACATATTCTTAAAAAAATTTCGGGTTATATATGTGCATGCTTTGCACGTTAGAATATGCAATGGGAACATGGAAATGCGAACCATATGGTTCGCATTTGCATAATATTATATGGTATAATACCTACCTAATGTATTCCCGTTAGTGATATTCTAACACGAACGATTACAGAATATTCCCAGTATATTTCCAAATATTCCAAAACGGGTTTTTTCCGTGCAAACTTATTTAGAATATTCTCAAAATTTCGCAACTACATGTGTGACTCTATGAATATTCTCTAATATTCGCTACGGGGATATTCGCATGCAAACGTTTTTAGTATATTCCTAGAATATTCTCAATTATTCGCAATAGGTATATTCCCGTGCGAACTATAATAGAATATTCATAGAATAATCTCAAATATTCGCTACGGGGATATTTGCATGCAAACTTTTTTTGAATATTCTCAATTATTCGCAATGGGGATATTCCCGTACGAGCTAAAATAGAAATATTCATAGAACATTCTCATATATTTGCAACGAGGATATTCTCATGCGAACCATAATAGAATATTCCTAGAATATTCTCAATGGGATATTACCATGCAAAACATTTTTGAATATTCTTGGAATATGCTATTATGGTTCGCAATGTCCCTGGAACCAAATAGGAATATTGGGGATGAAAATAGAATATTCCTGGAATATCCCATGCTGTGTGGGTAGGTATAACATAGGATAATTAATTAAATTCATCTAAACATGTCATCATGTAGTATTAACATTCATAGTCTTTAAAATGCAAATTTCCTTTTTTTATTTTGGGAGGGAGAGGGCAAGGGAGTTTCAGTGTTGTAGGCAAGGGAGTTTCAGTGGCAGCAAGGGTGTGCCAGCTCATTATATATTTACAGGGGTGTGTGGATTATGTGCCAGTGCAATTGCAAGGCATTTTAATGCACAGCTTACCTGCTGCCACCCCACTTCCAAACTCCCTTGGTTTTGTTTCAATTTCAAGGCAGATTCAGTGGAGAAGCAAGGCAGTGTGATTCAAGGGAGTTTCAGCCCTGTTTCAGTTGAGTTTCAAGGGAGAAATTTTTACCTGAGTGATCGCAGATGACTTTCCTCAAAATGAAGGCATTACACACTACAATACATTTTCATCGTGAATTTGTCAAATTTTGATATTTGATAATGAAAGGGAAGAACCATGAACGTTGTCACATGCACTCCTCAGTTCAAGTCGGCATGCCATCGTTATGAGCTACGATTAAGAAACTCTTTGTTGAAATAATTTGGTTGGTAGTGCCGGCCAATAGAAGATAGGTTGGCAGCATTGTGTTTTGTTTATGTGTGAGTCTACATAGCGTAGCAGTTGTATTCATTGTTAGTCGAGTGTAGAGCTACGACTACTTTTGTGTAATGATTGTACTCCGAAGTAATAAATCAGTCTTTAAAGTAGACTTCTAATAGGTTACGGGCCCAGACATGTAAGTAGAAGACCACTGTCTGCGAGTATAAGTAGCAAAGGAAGTAAATTTCTGTGACGCCACGAGAAAGAAATTGACGCGAAAACGTGATCCAGCAAGATGTCGCATACAGAAGAGATTATTAAAATAGAGTGACTAAATGGAGATAATTATCATACTTGGTCGTTGCGAGTTCAAGCAGCTTTGGTGGAGCGAAACTGCTGAAACGCAATCGAACCCGGATTCGAAGAAATTGAAGATTCGCAACTCAACGCAGAGCAAAAGAGAGAAAATAGGAAGGCTCTATCATTCCTGTACCAGGCAGTATCAGACTCATATTTGGAGGATATCGGGAGTTGTACAAGAGCTCAGGAAGCGTGGAAAACAGTGGAGGAAATACACGGTACGTTCTCACTATTACACCTAGTGGTCATGCTTAAGGAAATGTCTACTGTGGAGAAAACAGATGACATGTCTATGCAGGAGTACATGGCAAAAATACAAGGTATACATAGGAAGCTGAATAAAGGAGGAATTAAGTTTGATGATAAAGTGGTAGCGATGTTTTATCTGGCTGGCTTACCACTGAATAAGTATGAAGGACTTGTTCGTAACTTGGAGCAAGGAGATGCCCTGTTGACGAGTAGGGCAGTAAAGGCGAAGTTGTTGCTAGAAGAAAAGCGGTTGAAAATAAATTCGGAAATAAAGAATGATGAAGCACGGGCGTTAGCCGCAGTGAAGAAGGGACAACTGTATGCAAAGCAAAGGTACGAAAGCAATGAGCTTGAAAAAAGGAGAATTTATAGGCAGTCAGAGCCAGTAGGTGGACACAAGCAGAAGTTTTTCAAATGCTATTCATGCGGAAATAAAGGGCATTTTGCTAAGAATTGTCCGGAATTTAAGGAGGAAATTGGATTGCAACCGAAAAGAGGAAACAAAACGTGTTACTACCGCTGTAAAGAGTGATTATAGAGTATTGTGCACGAGAAACCCACAGGTACAACCAGGAATGAATAAGTGGTTCATTGACTCTGGTGCCACAGATCACATGACACCCTACTGAGACCTTATTGACAATTTCTGTTAGATGAAGGGATCAGTGACTTTGGGAAATGGTGTCATGGTCGATGTGAAGGGAAGGGATGTGATGTCGATAAAAACAACGGTTTCGTCAGGAGGATGGACTATTAAGTTTAGTGAGGTTTTATTTGTTCCAGATTTCGACATCAATCTCATATCCATCAGCTGTTTAGCAAAAAAGGGAGTGTTCACGCGTAAAGCGCATTAGGTTGTTTTTTTGTTTTGACTCCCTTCCCAACTTCCCCTACCTTCCCTTATGGCGCTGGAGAGGTTCGTGAGGAGGAGGAGGAGGGGGGGGGGAAAGAAACCCGGCGTCAGTCAGTCAGTTGGTTTTCAGTGCTCATCGAAAGAACTTCGGGTGCTTCGGTCTTCAAGTGAAGGCGAGTCGAGACTTACGTCTCCTACATTTCTTGGAGGAGCTGTCATTCCTCATCCTTGGTAAGCGCCAATTCCCAAGATTCCTTTTCCCATCTCCCATTTATGTTACTTTCTTTTTCTGTCCCTTTTATTTTATTTTATTGAACCTTTTTATTTGTTGCGTTTGTCGCACGTCACGGTCCAATTGACCACGTGTGCCTACAGGGAGTAAGGGTAATATTTTGTGAAGATAAGGCATCTGGAGTAGATGATGATGAAACTTTGTTTACTGCTTGCAAAGAAGGTGGTCTTTATGCTTTAGAGACAGAAATTACTGAGAGTCAAGGTAATAGAGCCACAGTAGCAAGAGCAAAAGAAGAAACGTCCATTTGGCACAGCCGGTTTGGTCATCTTAACCAGGAAGCACTGAAGAAAATCCCACACCTAAAAATCAAGGAAGACAAGGTACCCAAGATTTGTGACACTTGTATTCAAGGGAAAATGACTAGGAAGAGTTTCCCAAAATGCAGTAATCGAAAATCAAATAAAGTCCTTGAGTTAATTCACAGTGATGTCATGGGCAAAATTAATCCTAAATCGAGTGGAGGAGCCCAGTATATGGTCACTTTTATAGATGATTATTCTCATTACGTGACTGTTGGATTCATGAATAAGAAGAATGAAGTATGTGGGCAGTTCCTACGATTTCAATCTGCTGCTGAAAACTTGCAAGATAAGAGCATCAAGGCAATCCAAAGTGACAATGGAGGAGAATATATTGGAAGGGAAGTCCAGGAGCATTTAATGAGTTGTGGTATCCATCATAGAAAAACCACACCACACAGTCCACAGCAAAATGGGGTTGCAGAGAGGCAGAATAGAATAATAATGGATATGGTAAGAAGTATGTTAATTGAGTCAGACGCACCACATAGATTTTGGGCGGAAGCGGAAAATACAGCATGCTACATTCAGAATAGGAGCCCATCTTCAGCTATTGATAACCAGATACCTATTGAACTGTGGAGAGGAAGGCCACTGTTAAAAGAAGAACTACATCACATGAAAGTTTTTGGATGCAAGGCATGGGCCATAAACCATGATGGAGGAAAGCTTGACCCAAGGGCAGAACTTCGTGTTTTTCTGGGGTATGAAGATGGAGTCAAAGGCTATAGACTGTGGAACCTTGCCAAAAACAAAGTAATTGTGAGAAGAGATGTGATATTTCAAGAAGACTCATTCCCATTTCGAGAAAGATATAAGGAAGGGGAAGGGCCAAGCTCGAGTGCAAATGCAGAAACTGCAGTAATCATCCCTGTTCCTGATGAGGATGACGATGGGAATAGAGAAACCTACATTTTTGAGATGTCTGTCCCAGGGGAAGCAATCGTGGCAGATGAAGATGATGTGGAGGAGAGTGAAGAGCGGTATGTACATCCTACCCATCCAGGGAGCCAGTCCCCACCAGCCGATACCGTGAGGGAGCAAGTGGAGGCAACAGTGCTGAGGAAATCCAGCAGGCCACGAAGAGCAACCCAGTGCCAGGAATGCCATTCAGCATCCCTGAATGATGCCAGGGAGCCAGTCCCCACCAGCCGATACCGTGAGGGAGCAAGTGGAGGCAACAGTGCTGAGGAAATCCAGCAGGCCACGAAGAGCAACCCAGTGCCAGGAATGCCATTCAGCATCCCTGAATGATGATGAGGAGGTGAAGGAGGCGTTGCCAGGACCAGGTACTGAGATGTGGAGGCAGGCCAGGGAACAAAAGGAAAAATAAACCAGTTACAGTTTACACTGACGCAGATTGGGCAAATGACCTGAAGGACAGAAAGAGTATCAGTGGTTATGTGATTTTTCTAGCAGGTGCTCCAATTATGTGGCAGAGTAAGAAACAAAGAGTGACAGCTACCTCAACAGTGGAAGCAGAGTACATAGCCATGTATGAAACTGTTTAAGAAGTGTTGTGGTTAAGACAATTTTTGATTGAAGTAAACCAGGAGAAGTATGTGTCTTCACCAATAAGAATCCTAGTGGACAATTTAGGAGCAATGTGTGTTGCAAAGAATAAAATCCTGTCTGACCGCACGAAACATATAGACGTGAAGTATCATGCAATCAGAGAAAGGGTACAATCTGGTATGATGTTTCAATATGTTGAATCTGAGAATAACCTTGCTGATATTTTTACCAAACCTCTTCCAGGGCCTAAAGCCCGTATGACACTTCCCAATTTATTGGCCAATGAATTGGCGCGCAATATTGTTGAGAATATTGTGTGTTACGTACCGTATGGCACGCATCAATATTGGCACCAATATTGCCCATAACAATGCTCTAATGTCCCGCTAGAGAACGCCACATATAAGTTAACAAAAGAGCATCACGAGACACGGGTTTGTTTACTACGAGCATTAGGAAGGGAGGCGGTGAAAATATTATTCATTTAATAACCATTGCTTTAGTAATTTAGTATCTTTAGTAATTTTAAAGTAATCGTTGTATATTCGTAACGTTCTATAATAAAGCGGATGTTTTGCGAAGAGATTCTTGTTTTGGCCGCTAGGAGTCAACAAAACTGACTTCTGATTGGAGATTGGCCGGGATAAAATAGAACCCGTTCTAAATTCCAAATTGGGCGAGAAATTGAGTCCAATATTGTGAAAGGGAGATTGGACGAGAAATTGGTGTGTGTCAGGTGGACCACAATCCAATATCCAATGGATTGGCCAATAAATTGGGAAGTGTCATACGGGCTTAAGACAAAAGAAATTGTCAAATTGTTTGGCATGACTTGATCAATGTGATGTATTGATAACTGGATAAGGTTGTGTTTCATTAATTGGTAATTGATTACTCAGTAGTAGTGTTTGTGTTGTTTTATTGAGTTGTTCATATGTGTAACACTTTAATTTACCTATTGTCCGTCAAGGGGAAGTGTTGAAATAATTTGGTTGGTAGTGCCGGCCAATAGAAGAGAGGTTGGCAGCATTGAGTTTTGTTTATGTGTGAGTCTACATAGTGTAGCAGTTGTATTCATTGTTAGTCGAGTGTAGAGCTATGACTACTTTTGTGTAATGATTGTACTCTGAAGTAATAAATCAGTCTTTAAAGTAGACTTCTAATACTCTTAGTGTCGGCAGATGTGATTTCAAAAGATTGACACTATTTTGTTACAATTTTATTCCTTCCTGACAAAGCTCTCTAGGTGACTTCATTGGGAAAAAATGGCAATCCAAATAAAAACTGCAAACAAACTCAATAACGTATGCCCAGTTAAGGAATAATATATCAAGTGAGGGCGCAGCATGTAAATATCGTGTGTATAATTGGCTTGAGTAGCACGTGCTACTCAAGCTATATTATACACACGATATTTACAACGGCAATGATAATTAACACAAACTATTTTGAATATTAATAAATACCCAAATGTTTCTCCTGATATATGAGGGCCTCCTTAAAATCCCCGATGTCACAATAAATTTCGCCAACCATCCTATTAGAGATAGCAACAGCAACTGGTCGATTGAGGGCCATGTTAATGTTTTCTTCTTCCTGAAAATGCCTCAAATGATTAATAACACTGATTAATTGCTTTAGCTCGCTAGCCTCTGCGGTCCCAAAATTTATAGCAAATTACCTTAAATTGCCGTAACGCTTCATTGTACTTTCCGACCTTCCTGTAGTAATTTCCAAGCTCTCGACAATAATGTGCAAGTTGCTCTATATTCCCGCATTCGTCCGCTCGCCGTTTCCTTTTGAGTAGCTCTGAAATAGTATAAAACCATGTCCGCATTCATACAAACATTCTTCAGAAATCGCATGATCAAAACGAAACACTCTTCATCCTACTTTTTTCTTCCATTGCCGAAAACTTCACAGGAAACTTTTGGGGTTTATTTTATGCAAACTATAGACTACAAATTGCGTTTCTTCAAACTACACAATCCAAATCAATGTCATGGAAGTAGACTACCAAAAGCTCCTTGTTTTCCTGAACCACCCGCGTTTAATCGGTTCTCTTCCTTGATTTAATCCCGCGCAATATCTGGCGTGAACTTTGACAAATGAAAAATGTAATTCGTGTAGCCAATACTGCACTAAATTTTCTGTCATGCCAACCAAGTTTAAAACGCTTAAACGCACGTGGCTGACAAAGTTATTGTCTCCCAATGAAAAACTCACTCCATTTATTTTTTCGATAAAATGATAGCTTTCTTTCCTGTATTATTCCTCCCTTCGGTGTTCCCGGTCCTCCCCATTACCATGCGCTTTGGTCTCCTCATTTGTTATTTGTTATGATTTTTATGAATGTAGAAACATGGATATTTGTGTTGTGGTCAGTTGTGGTGGTTGTAGTTGTCTCGGTTGTGTGTATATTCGACCGTAGTTGATCTCGTATTTACATCGTGGTCCCGCGGATATTTTCTTGACCTAGATCATATAATTAAAGTGGTAGAGTTTATAATGTTCACCTTCAAAGAAATGGATACTAGTGACACCCTCGTGATAAGACACCTATCAAATTCTCTGACTGACGTCGAAAAACAAGATTTCTTGAAACACTTCGGTGCCGTAAATGTAAAATGTATCTCTTCGCAGCACAATAAATACAACCTCGTCTTTGCGAAGTCCGTAGCACATGAGTTGAGTGAGTTCTAAAGACAATCAATGTTCAGCCTTCTTACAATTTGATGTGGTTTTTCAGGTTTTCGTCCCACAATGCCGCCAAGACAACTCTACAGAGGCTTCATCAAGTGGAAATTTTAGGAACCCCACTTATTGTTGAATACGCTCGGGAAAAACAGAATTTTGAAGATTCGAAAGCAAAATGCTCAGCGTGAGTGGGGACTTGTCAGCCATTATCCAGCTGTTATTTGCTTGCCTAAATCACCCTAACACTATTTTTTTAAACTTATTTTAGAGACAAAGAAAAGGGTATCTTGAAGAAGAAGCACAAGGACTTCGTACAGAAACTGAATGCTTGGCACCACTCGTTGCAGCCCTCCAGGCCGCCCCCTTACCATCTGCGATATGAATATCCACCGGTCTCAATAAATGTTTTGACGAACATTTGTCGCACAGTGGCTACAGTTCCAAAATTGTACACGCAAGTTCTTCATCTGATGAATAGGATGAATTTACCGTGTCCATTTGGTGCATTGCTTCCGGAACCTGAGATACATATTGTGACGAAATCGGCTCTTAACTCCGAAGAAAAGGTATAACATTATTAATCCACAGTTGAAAAAAAATCATCTAAGAATAATAATAATTTATTAACATCATTGGGATATAACATCCATGAGTTTCGTCAAAATTCTACTGCACAGTATTTACAAGCAGTTTAAGTTTGGTCCAAATATTTTACAATAAAATGGACAAAGGACATTTAGTATTAGTAGTACCATGCAAGCAGTTAGGCAGGTATAATATAAAGGTGGCCAATAAATGAAACCAAATATACATAATATTAATGAAAATAATCAGATAGATACTTCAAGAGCTATAATAACTTTTATGAATTAACAAATGTTTAATTTTGGACTTGAAGCATGATGATTAGGAAACTGTGGAAATGGAGTGGTATTGGCCTTTCAGACATAGACTGTAGGAATATTTTTGGCTATGTATGTCATTTCTAGAGTGAGTGTAGTGATTATGGAAGCTAGAGTTTCATGTCACAGGTAAGTATAAAGATAGAGGGAAGTGTTAAAATACCAAGAAATACAAATATGTAGTGGTCTACCTGGGGTGCGAATAGGGACTCTACTGATAGCTTTACTAGCTTGTTTCTGGAGTGAAAAAGCTTTCATGGAAAGAGATGTATTTCCCCAAAACATAATGCTGTGAGACACATGAGATTGTATCTTTGCATAGTAGAGTTTAGTTGTGTCATCTGTGTACATAATACTGTGACTCATGGGCTGGTATTCTGAATGAGATGGCGCCTGTGCTATTTGCCCAGAATAGCATCCAAGGCGCTTCTTTTCCCGAGAATAGAGTCTCGGATGCTATTTGCAATTCTGAATGTTGATATATCGCCTGGATGTTGCTATTTAATTTCTAGGGCAATTTTTGCGATTCTGAACGTTGGATGGCTTCCGTGAGGGATGTTATTTGAAGGCGCCCTTTTGAATTCCAGGCTATTGGGAAAGTGCCCAAGATTTCTGCTGATTTCTGTGCACAACACGACCATCATATTCATTTTCACGTCCAAGTCTCCTTCTTTTTCACTAGTTCTGTCATGGGAATTCTGATAAATGTTTATCGAGATGTGCTATATTACTCTATAATGGGTATATTTTCCTGTTAAATAGAAAAAAATATAATTATCGCGGGGATAGACATGTCAACATCAATTACATATATCATAAAGCTCTCCTTATTTAATGTAGGCGTATTGGTCTGGCTTGACGAGAAGAAAAATTTGGAAACGTGAGCAAAGTTCTTTGAAATTTATTGAATAGTTTTTATTGGTATCCTTTGATTGGTCTGTACTAAAGAAGAGGAGTACAGAAGGAGTAGGTAGGGATCAATGGGTCCAAATTCAGATGAGGGGCATTAAAGGCTTGAAAGAGCCATGTAAATGCCATCTGTAGAGTTTTAAGTTGAACTGGAGAGGCTGAGGGTGGAAAGGAAGTGAGGACGCTTGTGTGAAAACAATTTTATAATTGAGGTTGTGGGAGGAGGCATGGTAGAAGGGATGGGGAGGGAGGTGGCAGTTTGGAAGGAGGGTCATTCCATATGAAATCAACCGAAATTAAATATTTTTTTTGGAACCTTCCTTGATTTTTGTGAAATTAGGTACAGTGGTTCATACCATAGTAAGTAACGAATGTCATTCTTTTTTCTATTTTTGGGATGATCGGTTAGGGAATTATGAGGGGGTCAAAATTTGACCTTTCGGTGGCCTTTTTGCGCATTACTTTATTTTACTGGCAATAAGTCAGCTCCTCTCAGAGTTGAGGTTAGGCTCATTGAAAAGGTAATTAAATTTTCCAATACTGATGATTTTAAATGGGAACACTGAGTGGACCTACATGTAGGTTTTGTCAAAAGGTCAAATACATCATATTCGATTTTTTTTAAACTTGGTATTATCATAGAGTAAGTATATATAGAGTGGCAATGAGATAGGGAGATTCGGATATAACTTTTTAAACGATATTTGAAGAGGTGTATTGAAGTACATAGCAGTATAAGCTGGAACAATCGAGCTCGGCTTCAGCTTCGACACACGGACACCTAATTCAGTGTCGCTTCATTGAAATAACGTTCTAATGATACTGTCGGTGTCAATATGTTTACTAATCGACGCATAGCAACATAGGTATGTCTAGCCGTAGCCTCCGAGCGAAGGCTACGGTCAAGCCGTCTTTGCCAATATTTGAATTTTAATTTCGGAACAGATATAATCGTGAGGGTGAGACTAAAGGAAACATGAATTCAATGTTGTTTTTAATTTGAACTCATAACAAAATATATTCAGACGATATTTAGAAGCCACAGGGTTATGATCCTATTATATTTATTGTAAGTTATTCACTGAATCGTAAATGAATTATAAATAACACTGGTGTAGTCATATTTCTGTTATTTATTAATAACTTCTCTTTTCTAAATTTTGCATTAATACACTACCTATACAAGGTGTGATAAAAAAATAAGGGGAATTTTCGTTTTTCTTAAATAATATTTATTTATTAATCAATATTAATTTTGTTCCCTTCAAAGTAACCCCCCTTAGGTAGAATACACTTGTGCCAGTGGTTTTTCAATCTTTGAAGCACTTCTGGAGCTCACTGTTCGGTATAGAGTTCAGCGATTCTGTTTTTATCTCATCAATGGTGGTAAAACGTCATCCTTTCATGGTTCTCTTCAGCCTCAGGAATTGAAAAAAAGTCACAGGGGGGCATGTCCGGCGAATACGGTGGCTGAGGCAAAATTACGCTTTGTTTTTTTACCAAAAAATCATGAATAAGCAGTGAGGTGTGAGCGGGAGCATTATCGTGATGAAATTTCCACGAGTTGTTTTGCCACAATTCTGGGGGTTTTCGTCGGATTGCTTCACGCAAACGGTGCATAACTTCGAGGTAGTATTCCTTATTGATCGTACGACCATGTGGCAGGAACTCGGAATTATTGAAAATTGGAATTATGAAGTCTGCGAAATTTAAAAATTCCTGTTATTTTTTTATCACACCTCGTATATTGCGATTTTACCAATTCGAAACGGATGTCGAAGAGTCGGATGACAATCCTACCATACCCTTTTGTGTTGCAGGGGAAAAACTGTCGTCTATTTGCCATCATGGTTCATTTTATTCCAATGAAATTGGGCCACAATATGTGCACAGTTTGTCGTCTCACAAAAACATACCAAACCATAAAATAACTTAATTGTCAGATTTAATTAGGTATTTATGAAGAAATAAATATTTTACGTCAAAATAGGGTAGCATTTTGTCACCAAGATTAAAAGACACATTGACATTGATAATTAGTCATTTAATTTCATAAAACTAATGGTATCATATAAATAATAATTAAAATATATTAAAAATTCATTTTTAGTGTGAAATACGTTTGCCAGGGTAAAAAATTGAATTTCATTCCCGAAGGTACTGATGCTATAATATTCTTTGCTTACTATTCTGTTTTGATTGGTTTGTATTTGGGGAACCATCCATTTGCAAGCCTTTTTTGTCATGCACACACATAACAACTTTACCGAGAATTACAAATGGTTGAAGCAGGCTCCTTCTGTAATGCAATTATCATACTTGTATAAGTTGTGTAGAGCCTTTTTCCATAATATGCTGATGATGTTTCTGTTGTGTATACTTTCCTCAAAATACTCTTCAAACACCCTTAGTGCCTTTTTTCCTATTTTTAAAAATTCTTCTGAAGGGTTGAGTCCCAAATTACCATAGTTTAAATTTGGAAATGTTTTATTGAGAATAAGTAATTGAGTTTATCAGTTAACGATTGCTTCCCAAGAAACCTGTCCCTGCATTTGATACACCTGGATTTCTCCCAGAGCCTCTTTACTAAATATCCTAGAAAATATGTTTCAGAACACTGCTGGAGACTCACTGTCTCCGGCTCTTTTGCCGGGAGGCCAAAAACGTCTTCATCTTCAGATGATGAACCTAAATACCTAGTCATCCTTTGCGCATTCATTGAAATTCGTAATGCAGAATTTGCCCTCACCATCATCTCCCACCTTATCTTCTCCTTCTAACTGAAGTATAGAGTCCTCATCTATGGAGTAGCTTCTAGTTTGGGGGGATTTTATTAAGTTTTGCAAAGTCACTTGCCTGTAGCTAGCCCGGAAAGCTTTTACCGTTGGGTTCCTGTTAAACCTCTCTGTCGGATGACAGAGAAGAAATTTTCCATTGGATCTTGATTTAATCGACCTGTTAAAATGTATTTATTCCTTAAATCAGTGAGTAAACCAAGAACAGATGATATTGTTAAGACATCCGTCAAAGCAAGGGGGGCGACTTTTATTCACTTTTTTTAATGTCTTAAATATTTTGATTCCTTCATTTAGTATTTTAAGATATATGTATTATTAATTGAGAGGTCACTTTTGTTTACATTAGCTGAATACAAATGTTTACTATTAAGTGCATCGAATAAATTATTGATGGTTTCCAAAAAGTATGCAGTGGGAAGATCAGAAGATAAATGTAGTTCTCCTGTGGCATGGCACGCAATTATGGCTGCTGCTGTAGAGTAATAGAAAACCTTTGTTGCCAGCTTGACAGACATTTTTTGGAAGGGATTTGGACATATATGTGCTTGGGTTAACTTCCATAGGGCTCTGGTTATTGTGCTGGTTGCCGTCAAACAGGGCGGTTCCACCGTTATGCTACAGACTAGAGGCTTTCAAGGTGTCGGTGTAAAAATTGAGCGAGGTGGAGGGGAAAATAAATGAAGTGCTACATTTATTAGGCGAGGAAATGGGGGATAGTGTGGAGAATGTTGGGGAAGCAGGGAGAGAGGAGATGGATATAGGAATTTTAGACTGGGTAGTGGGAGATGAAAGATGGAAGAACTATCTAAAGATCTAACATTGAAAATGATGACAGTTTTATGAATGATATTTTTTACTCTGCCTATCTGACTGACTTGTCCTCTACATGTAAATGCATGTCCAGTGATGAATAAAGAATTTGAATTTGAGATGGTCAAGAAGACTCCTTGTATGTAGTATGTAAATAATTGGCAGGACTGTCATCGGACCGACCAGTCATTTGGTGGAATAATTATGACGACAAGCAAGGCTTCAGGAATGTATTCTTGACTAGTGATGATGTGCTATCAGGTGTTGTTCCATCCCTCATACGTTCACCGTTTTTTCCCCTATCAACAAGGCACTCCTGGAAAACGAAGAGCCACAGCTGGATGAGGAGTCAGAGGAATCTGAGATTGATGACGAGGGCATTGGGCAGCTGACAGATGTAATCCCAACGCTGCCAGCCAAGAGGGGTGCTGGACGAGGCCAGCTGAAAGCAAAGAAGAGGAGGATGTTTGGCTCCACCCAACCACCAGTGGCACCTTCAGCCAGGGCACCCATGCTCCCAGAGGAGATGTTTGAGAGAGAAGCACCTTGTCAACCCAAGAAGATTGAGCTGAACATAGCTGTGCGGCCGGAGGGACTTGGCCAGGAAGAGGGCAAAGAAGAGGGAGTGATGGAGGAAAGTTTGCCTGGTTTCGGGATTCTGCCCCCATCAAAGAAGTCTGACTCTGCTACTGGAGAAATGGAGGCACAAGGTGGGTACCTCAGAAGACCAGGGATATTCTTCAGTATAGGGCATAATTTGCAGTCCTCATAAATCAATTTATATTCAGTTAGATAACTTAATGCTACTACAATAGAAACTCGAAATTACAAAGTTGATGGGACCAGAAAAATCGGCACTTTGTAATATCAAATTTTGTATGAACGAGTATCTTTCAACAACATCGCGATAAAGCTATTTTTTTTTGTTTCCTTAAATTAAGATATACTCTCGCGATGTTCTTGCAGGATTTACAAAGTTATAATTCACAAAAGGATATTTAAATGTGTATTCATGCCAACAAGGTGTACACCGTTGAACGCAACTAATTTGGCGGAGGTCGATTCTTTCAATGTTCAGGATTTCCTCTGCGTCGTTCCAGCTTTTCGCGGTGGAAATCCCGAAAATTGGAAGAATCAACCTCTATCCAAGTCCCGTGGTAATTTACATCACGACAACTAACTTGTCGTTCTTCTTTCCAATGAATGTTTGGGCAATGAAGCGTCTTTGCAAAATTTTCATGCAGTTTGGACTAAGCCTATAAAGATTAATAGTGCATTTTTCTATATTACTTCCTAACTAGAGAACTCGTAACTTAAGCATGAGTGATGTAAAATCATCTCTAATATTGATTGATCCATACACTAAGCAATAGGGATGGGCAAAAAATACCGGTACTATTTTTTTAATCCGGTAGTACTGACCAGTATTTAAAATTGGTACTACCGACTTTACCGGCACTAAAAATACCGGTATTTAGCAATCACCTGCTATTTCTTGGCACATTGCCTGATTCTTACTGGACAGCGTAAATTTTTTTATTACAATTTTTATTTCGTTCTTTTTTGTTCCTTTTTCGACATTGACATCAGTAAAAATTCACCTAAGACAACATCTGTCAACAATTGCAAAATATGACATTGTAAACCTAATTATGGCATGCCCACGGCATGGCATTACATTCTTGCCTCCAATTTGATTTATTTTTGGTGCATATGATTCTTCCAAATGTTCCCGAGGGTCTTATTTACATGCGAAAACTATCATTGTTTTCATATATCAAGTCAGGTTTCATAATTTGGGAGGACACTGGCACAGAAATTGTAATATTATGATAAGTATTTGAAGCGTGTTTCAGTGTCCTCTTTGCCTGGGAAGTTTGTGAGGGAAATTTGTAGATTAAGTTCTTATTATGCAAGTAAATGACGTTAGATAAATATCAAGTATGGTATCAATGTTTTACTGGAATGCTTAAATCATCAATGTACCACAAAATACCCTATTGAAAGTTATTTAGAAAGTACAAGTTTGAAAGTAAAAGTAAGTAAGGGATTTCCCTTGTTTCCCTTACGCCGCTATAAATATTTTATCGTTGATTTCGACCATAATATGCCTTGTACAGCCTACAAAAACATTTCTCAATTTAAAGCAAAATGGACCTTGTATGCTGAGAAGTGAATTTGCAACAATAAACAATTACATTTTTATTTATATACTAGCTGTGCCTGGCATTCGTTGCAATGCCCTTTTCTTTCTAAGTAGGCACACATATACAAAGCAGACACATATACATGTACAGTGTGTCCTCGTTTAACGTTGTTAACTTGTTCCTGAAAAACTCAACATTAAGCAAAACAACGTTAAACAATGCAATATTTCTCATAAGAAACAATGTAAAAAAATTAAAATCGGTTTGAAACTTACCAATTCTTCATTTCAGCACAATAGTGATTTCCGCACAGCACAGCGATAAAAGGCTGGATATATGGCATTATGGAATGAAAAGTTCAAAGTAAATTTCATAAACATTTTAATGGCGAAGCTTTGATATATTAACTCACAAAAGTTATTTTGGAATATTCCATATCCTGGCGGCACGGAAACTAAGGTGACAGGAAGTTACTGTTGATATTTAAAAATACAGGGAACTTGGTTGAAAGGCATTATCAATGGAATAATGCTCAAAAAAGGACCGTTTTAAAAAAAAATTGATGTGTTTTTATGGACAAATTCGCGTCATCCTCCGCCGATATACGGCAATTGTAGTTACGCGTTAATTTTAATTTAGTATATCTTATAGGTAGATGAAACCAACAAAAAAGGAATTTTTAAAACAATTACTGCCGGGTTTCCCTCCTATATTTCCGATATTTAGTGTTGTTAGCACTGATTTACCTCCGTGTAAATAGAAATGCTTGCCCTTCACTGCTCGCGCGCGAACATTTTCGATCACCGTCAAAAAAACACGTGTTCGATTCACCTCAAACAACAGTCAGTGAATCGACTTTTTCTACCACCAATTCTATTTTATGGTGGCACAGGATTTTCAGGTATTTTTTCACGTAGATATCAACCCCTTTTTGTTCTATCGTTACCATTTTCCGTTTTTTCACCTCCAATGATATGACAGGATCACCACTTCTCTTTGTAAACATAATTTTTTTTAAGAAACTGCAAATATAACAGTTGTAAAACAAATAACGGGATAATTATTCGCACAGGTAAACTTTTTTCACACGCTATGGAGAGTAACGCGGTAGGTCACGCCAAACTTTTCTGGCGAATGGAAATTACACATCAGATGCACCAAAGTCGTATTTGTATTCATTTATTTGGTCGCGCATAATTTAAACAACGTTATCGTGAAGCATTGATGTCGTTGAACGATCTAGGGTTTTAATTGTTGGACAACGTTATTGCGAAACAACATTAAACGGAACAACGTTAAACGAGGAAACACTGTACAAAGAAATGAAAGAATGATTTTTTGTGTATTAAATTAAAGTTATCGCAATATGATGACAAGCCACTGGCTTATTGGGATCGCAGGGGCATACAGACCACCAGAATCGCCTGAAGAGCAAAAAAAAAAAAGTTGAAAACATTTATTCAAGTCCTTTTGGATATATGTACTATCACTTTCAAAAGTCGGTCCACGCGGTGAGTGCGGCCAACTTTGCATTTTGCTGAATTCGAATTTCAGGTATTGCCTATGCATTCAGCGTCTACTAAGGGCCAACTTGACTCATTTCCACTCAACTACGGATCCGTCGTATGGTCTTCTCCTGCTATCGCTGCCCAGCCAACTCCCCCGACTCCCAAGTGGTAGGTGGAGATTGCATAAGGGAAAGGCGTTTTGTGTTTTTCTCAGTAAGGTGTTTTTCACTCTTATGAGTTTCGGTGGGCTTAATACACAAAAATACAACTAAGCGGGCTTAATTGTATTTTTGATTTATCGAGGAAATGGATCGGCGAACCGACCGCCACAAAGAGATCAAAAAGCAATTTTTTTAGGATAATTCTCGAATTTGCATTTTACCGTGGACAGCTAACTCCCCAGACCTTCCCCAATTGAGAATGTGTGGGTTAACATTGTGAATGAGTGGCATTATTACGGAGAAAGAACCGAGTAAAAATTTCGAAGCCTACATACGGGATGTTTGAAATTCTTTAAGCTGATGTCCCCATGTAATAGAACATTTGGTTGGGTCTATGCAGTCACGATTACGATCTGAATGGTGATATTACAAAATATTAAAATTGTTCTCTGGTGAATGAGCATTTTGTTTTAGATTTCTGTTGCCATAGATAATATACAGAAAATGACTATCCCAAACTATCTAGTACACTTTTCATCCTAACCTTTTCAAATCTTGACTCATTGCCACTAATTTTTGCTGCAAAATGAATGTCATGCCAACTTAAAGTTTAAACCACAACTTCTATTTCATTCGAATCTATTCTGAAGAACGAGAAAATTTTTAATGTTGCTTATTTGAAAATCGTATCTTTTATATATGAGCAGTTTTTCATCGTAGACATTTTAAAATGGAGTGCATGTCTTTTCTAATAGCGAGACATCAATTAAGTTATATCTCCACTGAAGGAAAACTCATTCAAAAATGACCGCATTCATTTATGATAAATTACAATCCACTTTTTGTAGCTCCATTTGACATAGTTTTGCATTAATTTTATCCTAATTAGGGTTTTATCCTTTTTTAGTTAATATTGTAAAGTATTATTTTCAGTAATGATATGTGTTGGATTAAATAGGTATGGCTTCGCTTTGAGTATTTAGAATACAGCTTCAGGCGGCGTGACACCAAAGGCAGATTTCAATTTTAATTTTTCTCTACTAGTCTGTAATTTGTCTTACATTGTTTTTATTGGTCTGTTAAATGCACTACGACTGTGTTTAGGAAGTTAATACAAAACACAAATATTCATTCACTGCAAGTCTACCCATCACTCAGCTCTCCGTTCCTGAACGGACCTCTGATTTTTAGAAGCTATGTTCACTATGGTGGCAACATATTCTGGAGATGTAAAACTCCACTGACCTCTCTGACTATGGAATCTATCAGTCATGCAATGGTGGATGCAAACTAAAGAAATGTTTGTGAAATCCAAGGTATCAAACGCACAACGTCATTTTAATTAGGTAGCTATTTTTATGCTCCTTTGGACGAGATTGGACAGCGCACAACCTACACTTTCACAAGCACTGACGCAAAAAGAGCTGCTGAGGAGATATTAGGGACTCTAAACTGTTTAAATCTGTCAATCCTTAAGCATAAATAGTTTGGTTTAATAAATCAATATTACTACCGCAAGGCAATCAATTAATAAATTCAGTTCCAATACATTCTCGTAAAAGCAATGCCATACTGTGAAAAAACATTGCGTGCCTCATTGTAAGAGTACTTAAAAGCTCTATGCCAAATGCAGTGTACTTGACTTCAGTCACAAAAAAATTGTGATATTTTTGGCACAAATAATAGGCTTAGAATTAAGGTTTCCAGGCTTGGATTGTTTCCTTTCATTATTCCCATATTATTTTCAAAAAATTTATTTAGTAGTGACCGATCACTAGTCATTATCATGAGGAAAATTCGGAGTGAATAGTGAATGAGTCTCAACTCCCGATTGCAAGAGAATGATCTGACTCCCATCACTTACTCATCCTAGGTGATTTCTTATCGTTAATTTTTCCCTTTTAGGTGTTTATGAAATTCTCAATGGTCTGCATATCCAAGCAATATATTTTGCTACTGTTCAAAAATGGAAAATCGTTGTATCAGTTTAATGTGTGCTTTGGGGGTTTTTCAAAACCTCCAAATTTTCGTTCCGTTAAACTAATTAATGATAACAGCATGAAGGCCATATCAATTGTTTTGTTCTTAACCTTTGATCAAAGGTGTCATTTTAATTTACTGTGCAATATTTTTTAAATTTAACTTTGTAATTATGGAGATAAAGTTGCACATTTATCATCACAACGTGTGTTTCACTAATGTAGATCTTTGCCATAATATCCCCTTTCCCGTCGTTGAGTCATATCCCATCTATAGCACCTTAGGCAGCACCACATTTTACTTGTGCTAAGTCTCTCGTATATCTCCTTTTGACTTTTCATTAATTTTTCTCCCCATCCTACTTGAAAACAGTGAAATTTCTATTCAAACACAATTCTTTAAAGCCTCTGTAACACCAAGTTCCATACATTAATTTATCCTTGACTGAATATCATAGTTATACTTCCCAGAAAGGTTACCAGTTTCCCCAGGTCAGAATTTTCCTCATTTTCCTTCAATTTTGGCTAACTACTTTATAAACTTCATTGCCTGTGCTTTATATGATTAAATCACATCCCACATATGACGCACCTTTTCTCCTGCGAAATAGACATTGAGCCCCGTGGCTGACTGGGTTAATAAATCTTGGCCATCTGCAAATCTACCAAAATTAACAGTTATCTGCTACTTTCCTTCATAATTTTATCCCCTTCCATACATCTATTACCAAATTGTCAGTGAACAATTGAAAATCAATGGTAATAAGAAGTGACCCGGCCTGAATCCTCTTCCAACATATACCCATTCCGATTTGTTATTCATTACCCGTTTACTGCTTCATCCCAGAGAGGTTTTATAATTAATCGCCTAAACTTCCAGTGTACTCCCTATTTCTGCAGTAATATTTATTATTCTAATCCAATGCCCTCTGTCAAAAGTCTTCCAGCAGTCTTAGAAGCAAATAGAGACATAGTGGCTATTATATATAAATAAATGTTAGAATACTCATCACCAGAAATGCATTTCTCATCCCGCTCTCTTTCCTTAACCCATACTGGTCTTCACCGAGGAAGTCTTCCGCCCTTTCCCCGATTTAATTTTAACAGCTATCTGAGCTATTTTTATTAAGTGTTAAATAAAAATTCTGATCTCTTAACATTATCTTTCTTTTCTCATTGCCGGGACAGGTTTCTGAGCTGATTTTGCAACAGTGTATTTTGGAAACGTATTTACTAATACTTTATAAATTACTGATTTTCCTGTATGCAAACGAGGCTACTATATGTCCCTTTAGCGCAGAACTAATGATTTTTGCCACGACGACCCATGTCATGAAGAGAGGATGGGAAATTATAGCCTTCTTCCTCGCACAATAAATACTGACTATTCCCCGCCGAAAACACTTCATGGGTTCTTCGGCTGGCGAATTCTTATGGGAGTGGGGTTGGGATTTTTTGGCTATTCGTTATCGGAGGGAGAAGGTCACGCGAGGTCTCTTAGTGAGTACAAATTAAACTCCAGTTGTGCTAGTCGTAGCAGTAAAATTGGCCCCCAGAAGTCATAGAACGGGTATGCAATACATGAATCTCGATTTCAGCAGAACACGGAGATGGTCGCACTCATCGTGTGGACCGACTTTTGAAAGTGATAGTACAATATTTTTGGTCTTACCGCCCTCTGCAAAGACAAATAAATTTTTCGGCTGTCCCACTCGTGAGCATGCAACATATAATTGACCATGTGAAAAGCATGAATTTTCCAGATTTATCCACACTTTTGAATCGACCCAGTAAACACAAAATGCTGCAGATGCACTGCGCAATAGCGCTGCAGCTACTGCAAAGGCGTTGCTGCAGTGCGTCTAGCACTCCTAAACTTTTCTTTTTTCAATGTTGGATGCGCTGAAAATGGGTGTCAGTAGCACTACACAAGCGCGTCAGGAGCGCTGCACAAGCGTGTCACGATTGCTTCAACCTGCAAATAAAATAGTTTCCTCATGGTCAACTTTTATTATCTAACTCCGGACTGTATAGACTCATCTTCAATCTCGCATCTACCTACGGTATATCAACCTCACATCTGTCTACGGTATCTCTATCAAGCAACTACCTACGTCATATCCAACTCGTAACTGTTAGATGCGTTCCTAGAAAGTTGTATACATACGGCCATTGCTGTGCGAGAACTATTCGTTTGTGTTTGCAAGAACTAACTTTTAAATGTCAATGCCGTGATAGTTTATGGAAACGTACCATCCAATCGTGATAACAGTTTTCAGGCATTAATTAATTGAAACCTTTGTTGCCACATTAAATGAATATAAAGTCAATAGTAATGAGAATAAACAAGATGTTTTCCAATTGTTACACATTTGTTTACATTTCAATGAAGACGTAACTTACTCGCGGAAATGTTACGAACGTGAATATGCATGTATACTCAATGTTACGAATGTGGAAATGAGAAAACTGATGAATATACCAATAAAAGCATAACAATAATTTAGTGTACAATGGCAATTAATTACAAAAAACTATCAATGAAGTGTCGTTACTGGCAGAGCCCAAGTCTCTCCAATTCGTTTCAAAGCTTCCCATTTATGCCAAATTTTCGGTCGAAGAATGAACCACAGGCTAAACATGTATATATATCAAGAATATATTTCTTGAAATAAAAAAAAACAAAGGATACACAGAGTAAATATTTAAAGAATGAGTAATTATATCTTCCTCTTTCGATTGAGACTTTCACCATTCAAAAAACTACATGCATCGCTGTGGCAGCGCGTCTGCAACTTGTGGCTGCTGCACTTCAAACATGAACTGCGAATGTGCATTAGATGCGTTTCTCGATAATTCGCTCTATGAGAGCGCTGCTGACGTGCTTCAGTTGACATGTGCTGCACCTGCAGCGCTGACATCCTTGTGAAGTGCTGCTGCAGCCATGTGTGTTAACTGGGGATCGACCTTGTGCCTTGTTGATGGTCATTGAGAAGGCAAGGCGAACAGGGAACTGTAGTCTTTTAACTAAAACTATGAAATTAGTCACTGAACCTGGCCTTTAAATGCTGCAGGCGTGAATAGCCATTCATTAAATCGCTATTGAATGGATACTCACGGCTGGTTGCCAAGGAAATTTCTATTGTTGAAAAGGAAGAAAAATCAATGTATTTAGAGATAAAAATGCGATACTTGGACAAAAACGAAGCGTATAAAAAAATAAAATGAAAGCATTAAATACCTACTGCATTCTTTTTTGCCTTCTATGATAAAAAGTTTCATCCAACATGTTGTGTGCAATTAATTTACTAGGGTTGTGTAAAAAATAAGGTTCTCAAATTTTTTTCAGGTGTAAGGCATTTTTTATTTAAACTGAAAAATACATCATTGGAAAGCTTAATTTCTTAGCTATTTTTCAACAGATTTTTCAATGCATTTTTGTTCACGACTAATCCACTTTTGGAATCCAGCTTCAAAGAAGTCCGCCACCAGTCCGTGGAGGAATTTGGTGACCGCTTCCTGCACTTCTTCATCAGTCTCGAAACGTTGTCCACCCAAGTGTTGCTTTAATTTTGGAAACAAGAAGTCATTCGGTGCAAGATCAGGCCTGTAGGGAGCATGTTCAACGAGATTCCAGCCAAAATTGTCGATTAAATCCTTGGTTTGGCGAGAGACGTGCGGGCGCGCACTGTTGTGGTGCAGTCTAACGCCTTTCGTTAGTCTTCCTCTCCGGCGATTTTGGATGGCTCTTCTGAGTATTTGGGACCGTAAAAGCGTCCTGCTTGTTGAGTTTATGCCTCAAGGGACCACAATAAATTCGGAAAATTATTGCGAGACCTTGAAAAAACTCAATTTTGGCTGGAATCTTTTTGGGCATGCTCCCTACAGGCCTGATCATGCACCAAATGACTTCTTGTTTCCAAAATTAAAGTAACACTTGGGTGGACAACGTTTCGAGACTGATGAAGGAGTGCAGGAAGCGGTCACCAAATTCCTCCACGGACTGGGGGCGGACTTCTTTGAAGCTGGATTCCAAAAGTGGATTAGTCGTGAACAAAAATGCATTGAAAAATCTGTTGAAAAATAGCTAAGAAATTAAGCTTTCCAGTGATGTATTTTTCAGTTTAAATAAAAAATGCCTTACACCTGAAAAAAATTTGAGAACCTTATTTTTTACACAACCCTAGTAAAAAAGCAAATAAAGAAATACCTGCACCTAATTCAATGTTTTTCTTATGGGAGTAAATGTAAACAATATTGGGGAAAAACAACCCCAAAATTTGCACTTTTTATTATTCAAAAACCTTCGTGTATTCGACTGCATCAAATTTCCTGGGTTCAAAAGCTGTGCCAGTTGTTACTCAAGCTGTAAAGATTCATTATAATAAACTTTGGTACTTTTCTACACTTTTTATGTTTTAAAACACACAACGCGTTTCACCATAATATTAAAAAATAAAAAGTGTAGAAAAGCACCAAAGTTTATTATAATGAATATTAAAATTTTCTACAAAGTAGAGCCTGAAGCTGTGGATTTTTCTGTAAAGATTGTTGATTGCTAATCCTAATTGCATGCAAGAGGTTCAAAACGGAAAGTTATTCTCATTGAGATAAATGATTTTTCAAAGTTAATTGTTAACCTTCTTGATTCTTGAGCATTTTAGCCATTTCATTTTCATTGAATGCCTCCACAGTCAGCGCTATTCAAAATGGCATGTGATGGTGGCATCAGTGTGCAACACAGTGTTCTTTAAACTCGTGCATCAATTTTTTACATCATTAAATGTTAATGGATGTCTTTCATGTGATGAATAAATTTATTATTAGGAACTTTTATTTGACTCACTAGTATGTTTTTGTTTCAGGTGAAACCCAGATGAGCTCCATAAAAGGTGCTATTACTCTGAAGGAGCTGAGATCTAACAGGATTCCTACAAAAGGTTAGTTTTGCCATTCAAAGATGATATACAGAGGGCATATGGATTTATGAGCAGACAAAAGTTCTTTCCATGCACATCTCTTAAGTTCTATCATTAGAGGCAGTAAGTGTGATATGATCACGTGTCATAATTCATTCTTGTCCTAAGGTTGGTTATCACCCACCCCTTCTGCCAACTCTCCTTCATTTCTATGTTCTGTTTCGTATATCCCATCTTGTTAGTCAGCCCTTGTCCAATTGTCCCTTGGTCTTTGGGCTTTCCGTATAATATTTTCTTCTCTATTATGTTCCTTGCACATTTGTAGTGTCTCAAAGTGCAGACCATTCACTTGGACCTGAATTTCCTGATTGCCCTCCGTACAGTTTTATCCCAAGAAAACAGGAAAAAGGACTTTGTCTTGAACACATATTTAAATGTAAGATCATTCCTTTGTGAGTTAGAGTATGATTGATTTGTTTGTGTGTGATTTGAGATTAAGAGAGTTACTAAGGGAAATGAGGGGTGCTGAATAGGGTGGTTTGAAAAAAACGATTTCTTAATTTTGGAATCACATCAGCACTTGAAAGTTGAATATTGGTGTCCTAAATATGGAAAAAATAATAAAAAATTCCAAGTTGACATCTTCAGTTAGTGCATTTAGCTTAAAGATTGAAAAAAATTGTCAAAAACAGAAATTTTGTAGATATAATATATTTAAATTTGTTTTTTTACGCAACAGCCGTAAAGTGGCAGTTTATAGCATGATTTCAACCCCAAAAATTTTATTTTTACTTTTACATAACACCCCAAGCATAAGCCCTAAATTTGGCTAAAATAGCAAAAAAAAATAAATTTCAAGGGAGCACTTTTAAAACATCATATTATCAAATGTTAGGTAAAATATTTATTCTATTGAGTGGGCAAATAATTTTATGTCTGCCGTATAAGTACTGGTAAATGTGGTGTTAAATTTATTTGCTAAAATGACAATTTTGCTTTGATTGGGGGCTGAGATGCGATCGCTGAGCGACAAGCGCTGATCTGTTGCCATCGCATTGCTCCGCCGACTTGCCTTGAAGGGCAGTGTGCTGGTCACTTGTTTTGTCATGAAATCATACTGCAGGCGTTCTACTCTCACTCAGTTACCGCTATGATTTACTCGAAACAGCATTGACCTTTGTGAGTGAATCTAACAGTGGGGTGTGTTTGGCTTTTAGTGTCATACTTCAAAAGGTTATTTGAGATTTTTATGCTCAAGGTTTTTATAGTGATCCCCTTATAACAAAAATGGGGCCTCCCGAAACTACTTAACTGTTAAGTTTTTGTCCATTTTTCGGTGCACCAAAAGTTTTAAGTCAAAGTGCATTTAATTTTTCCTTAGCTCCAAACTAATGCTTTTGGACGTTAGTAGAGATTTGGCTTCACGCTTAAGGCACAAATGCGTGTGAAACTGTAGGAAAATCAGGAAAAATTATGCCAATCATGGGTCGGAAACTGAAAAATGGGTACTTGCAGTATAAATCTTCTTAACATTCATTAGCACTGAAGTGGTGTGACAAAGAGAGGTGTGGATGCTGTCATCATGCCACTCAGCAAATATGGTGACGAGAAATGCAGACAGATGGACTGGGGAAGTGGTGAAAAAACCAAAGTGTGTAGTCGACCAAAATGAGTGCATGGGGGCTGTAGATAAATCTTATATGATACTCAACTCAATTAAGTCTGTAAGGAAGTGTGTCAAATGGCACAAGAATTTTTTTTTCATCTTCTTGACCTCAGCGTGTTCAATGCCCTAGTCCTTCACCAGGTAGTTACGGGGAAAAAACTATCTATTGTAGGTTTTCATTTGACCCTAGTAAGAGAAATGTGGGAGAGGTTCTGTACCGAGAAAAAGAAAGCAGGCAGAGGAAGGAGATCAAGTGAGGAATTGCCTTTTCGGCTAAAAGAATGCCATTTCCCGGACTACGTCGCACATGCATCGACGTCCAAAAATTCTCCGATGAGGAGGTGCTGTGTGTGCAGTAAACAAGGAAAAAGACGGGAATCTAGATATGTACATATATCTGTGCACCTTGCTATGTGGGGTTGTGTTGTGTCTTGATTTAAAATATTCCTTACGCAAAACTAATGGAGCAAGATGGAATAAAGAAGTTAAATTAAAGAAAATATTTTAAAAAGTTGACTAAAAAATAAAAAAAACAATAAAAAACTTTGAACTCGGCCAGTGCTGGTCCAAAGCCCCGATTAAAAAAAAGAGGATAGGAAGTTAAAACAAACAACACGAAAATATCAAGCTCGCTCCGAAAAAGAATTTAGCATGGGAGCGACAAAAGTCCAGGGAGTAATTCAGCACAGGGGAGCGACTTTGTCACCAAGCGCACCACAGCGAAAGGGTTAATATACAGTAAAAATAGAATAGGGCCCAGGACAGAGGCCTGAGGTACTCCAAGTAAGACTTCTTTACCTAGAGACATAAACGAGTGCTATTTTTATAAAGAACAACATGTTGGTGGCATGCACTCAAGTAGGATTCAATCCACTTATAAGGAATACCTTGTATACCATAAAATACCAGTTTAAATAAAAGTAGCTGGCGATTGACAAGATCAAATGCCTTAGAAAAGTCAAAGAAGAGACCCAATGTCTCTGTTCTATTATCTAAATTTGAAATTATTTGAGTCACCATTTCATAGTTGGCTGTGGATTTGGATTTCCTTGAACCCATTCTGTGAGGGGGACAACAGATTAAGAGATTCAAGGTACGATGCCAGTCAGTTACAGAAGACCTTTTCAAAAATTTCCCCTTACTGGTTCAACAAGGAAATTGGACTTGGAATTGGATGAATTCATATCCTGTTTATTTCCCTTGCCTTGGTAAAGAGGAACAACTTTGGCATTTTAAGAGAATCTGGGAAAACTCCAAGTCTTAGAGATTCATTAATGAGGAATAGAACTTGATCCTTGATTACAAAAATGGTTCCAAAATACGGTGGTTCAAAAAATGGTGGTACAAAACTGTTTTTGTTGGGTAATTTATTAATAATATTAGTCAATTCGGATTCAGTACAAGACAAGTACAGTGAATTACATGGTGATGGAATTAGAGAGTAGTTATGTATATGGATCGACTGGATTTGAGGATATATGATGATGCAAGTAAAAATCATTTAGATTGGATGCTAAAGTGGTGTAATCAGATATTATATCCATGGGCGTAGCGAGGGAATTTGGCTGGGGGGGGGGGGGCATGGGACCACCCCAGGATCACCCACCCTCCGTGGGGTCTGGGAGGTACCCCCACTTCAAGAGGGGGTGTTTCTTCCTCGGAAATGTGTGAACGGGGCCAAAGGGACCACGCCGCCGTGCTGTGGCTCAGCCGAATGCGCGTGGTTGCCAGCGCTGTGTGAAGGGTGGCAGCTCCAATTTCGATTTGTCATATTTTTCTGGGGGGGCCATGAGCCTTCTGGGGTGGGGGCGGGACCCCCCTAGCTACGCCCATGATTATATCCCCTTTAGAGTCATGTACATAATTGAAGATTGTTTTGTTAATTGTGATGAGTTTTTGAGTCTTGGTTGATTTTCCAGATTTCTTTTCATTTATTGTCAGCATTTACAATTCTATTGTTATTGAAGGAGTTATTGTATAATAAGAGTCCCTTAAATGTGGCTATGAAAACTTTTAATCATCTGCCACCAGGCATAAAATATGCTCCTTCCTATGGGAACATTTAAGAAATATGTATTTGAAAATTTTTCTGCTTGACAAATGTTATTATAGCTTAAATGAGTTTCTGGAAGAGTCTTCAGAACACTGAAACAGCTGAATGTATGTACCTAGTATGTAATCCTATGCCTTGTCATATATTTTCTATGTTAAGTCTTGGGACCAATAAATATTATTATTATTATTATCTTGTCAATTTATGGCCCGTGATGGGTCATAGCTTTCACCATTAAAGTAAGCCGTATCTAATCAGGTCTTGCCAGCTACTTTGTAGCGGCCTTACCCTTAAGTGACCAGTGCTTACTGATTGATAGAATAATTACATACTATCTGCTCTAAAGTAATTAGCTGTATGCAATAAGTTCTTATTTTAAGAGAAGCAGAATAAAAAATATTGCCTTGAGACATATTTCCGAACAGAAAAAAGGAAAGACGTCAACTTCGGATGAGTCTTGAAGAGTAGACAAGGTCCTTACTCCCATTTCTCCTACAGTTTTTTCAAAGCAACTTTTTTTCTTTCACTGGCAGATCATAGCGTGCTGCCCGTGTTCAGAAACTACCAAACAGGCTGCCCTTCATGCAGACTCTACGTGAAGAATATATCCAAGCAGGTGGAACCCAAAGATCTCCATTATATATATTCATGTTTTCTGAATGAAAAAGATGAGGAACAAGCTAAAATGTAAGTAGTAATATGGTAGAAGAATCTTGTTATTATGTAAATGCACGGGGATTTGAAAAGACCCTTTACGTAATAACAAGGTATGTAATACCAAGTTATGTAATAGCAAGTTACTCTTAAAAATTAAATTCACTGTAGTTTTGCGGCCTACAATATTAGGTTATAAATTTTAATTAATCATTGGCTGAAACTGAAAAAAAAATATTTTTCTTTGTCTTAAGGATTGAAACTGTACAGAGGAAATTTTGCTCACTTTCTTAGTTTTGTATGGGCCCTTTTTCATTCTTGACATATTAAAGCCAAACTTTATCAACATTTAACAAATATGTTTGCTATAAATCAATGCAGAAAATGACTAGCTTTAATTTTATAGGCAAGCAAAAGAAATAGCTTTTCTGGTTTTCAAGGTATTACGCTTCCAATCCAGGCTTCTAAATTTTGAAATAGACAGCAAGTAGCAGAATTTTTGCTGTGCCCTTAACTGGTGCGGTATCTGTCTGCTACCTGCAAAGTAGGCCTTAAATTTTTACCAATAACAATTTTGTGACCATGTGTTCTCTTCTCTTGCCAATTTTGAAACTTCAAAGAGCATTTAAAATTGTGAAGAGAAGGCCTTCTCCCAAAAATTGAACTCAGGTGAAAGTGATCTTATCATCATAGTTATGAGACATTTTCGTATGTGACCATTTTAGGATATTTATGGAGTATTAAAATGCATTATGGTATCTTAGAATTACATTAATATATTGTTTCGTTTTCATTTGTGATAAACTCGATGGTTTCGGGCTTCACCTTGTGAAAATCCATTCTAACGAATTAAAAAAATTTATAGTACTTTTTGCACAGTTTTTTTATTCCAAGTCAACCGGTTTTGTCGCATACGCGACATCATCAGTCTCATGACCCCCTCCTCCCCCATATGCAATATTTTTGTCACTCCCCCTTACATTTCCTAAAATCCCACACTTAACATCATGACCCCCTTTTGTAGGCACCACTCTTTGAAAAGGATGAGTTACCCCCACATTATCTGAACTTTCCAAATGGTAGCATGGTTTAATTGATTGCTTAGTCTGCAAAACTTTGCAGAGTGCTATGGTTGTAACTCGTTTAGATGGGCAATGTAGGTGGTGTGAAACAGTCGTATTTTTCTACTATATAATGTATTGTGTTGATTTCTGCATCCCCTTTCATAAAGATCATCCATCTTTGCTTGACTATTCATTTTTGTAATTAGTATTTCTCCTAACTTTTGGTCGTTGTCATTGACTTCAGTATATTTCTAGAAATTTAAAAAGATTTTCCATTCAGTCTTGCTACATGACGTTGTATATCACTTACAATTAGTATTGGTGGTTGAAAAACATAGTCTCTCATAATCATTCACCCATAAACTCTAAACACTGAAATGGGGCAGGGCATCTCCTTGGTAAGTGAAGTTTGTATGTTGTTGTTTTTATAATGTTAGGCACCATTACAGGTTCTCATCAATAAGACAACTTCTCAATTTACTCTTGAGAAGGTTCAAGCTTGAAAATGAATGTTCGCATGATCATGTGGTCCACAAATAAGGAAAGAACAATAAACCCTAGTTTTTTTATCTGATTATATGAGTCAGAATAGGTTTTAAAAATCAACATACCTTCCTTCTCCATGTCTTTCAAAGCAGACCACTTGTGCTGTGAACTAAGTTCACATTTGGTTTTCTCCAATATTTCTATATCAGCACAAAGACATTCAAATTTCAAGCTCCACAATTCTTTGTTTTTTAAATCCATCAATTGCATTTCAAAGTTGCCAATGTCAGCATAAATCGGAGATAATTTTAATTCTGCTACAGTAACTTTAAGAGGTTTTTTACAAAGGCTGACATCGCATTACTGTTTCTGAATTCCTGAAACCCGTTGAGAAAATCTTCCCTCATATTTAAAAGTGTTGTTTTGAAATAGCGAATGTCTATATCAGAATTATTTTCTTGGCAAAATTTCAAGCCTTGGGAAGTGAGTCACAGTTTGTCTTTCAAAATCTTAAGCAAAAAGAGAGAATTGGTTTTTGAATGAAATAACTTCTTCTAACGTCGAAAAAATTGTGTTTCCTTTCCCCTGTACTAAACGATTAAGCTGATTTAGATGAGACCTAAAGTCTACCATGAAATACAATTTTTGGGATCCACTGATTGTTCGTTAGTTCTGGATAGTGAACACCCTTCTCAAGGAGAAATCCTTTCATTTCTGTTATCATGGAAGCAAAACGTTTCAAAATGTTTCCTCTTGATAACCAACGTACCTTGTTATGCAGTAGAAGATCTGCATTCTCACTCTCCATTTCAACTGAAAATTCTTTAAATTGGCGATGGTTAATAGCTTTAGCTATAATGGAGTTGATAATCTTAATCACCAATTCCATGACTTTGCAAATTTCTTCTGGAAATGTCTGCGCAGAAAGCACTTGGTGATGAATGATGCAATGGTAGTTAAGTATCTCATGATTAATGTTTCCTTTCAAAATAGCTAAAAACCCATTCCATACATCATATTTGTCTGTTGAAATTAAGACAATTTTATTGAGTGGAATATGATGTTTTTCCATGCACTCAATCACAGTATTTACTATATCATCTGTTAGAAAACTTATTCCCATAACACAACACTGGCCAGTGACTATCTGACTTTCTAACTTTATGTAATAAAGGTAAGCACAGGCATACTTTCAATGGCAGTTTATTGAAGACTCAAGACAACAATTAAAATAGCGTAACAGAAACAAAAGAAAAACTAAATACGCATTATAACTGCTATAAGACTTACCGAAGACAATTTGTGACCAACATAAACTAAACATGTTTTAACATCATCTTCTCATGTTTGAAATTTGAGTGGCAATAATCCTAAAAGTTCTTCTCTAGAAACTGTAGATGAAATAAATTGTACAAAAAGTGAAAATTGGTCTGTATCATTTATGTCACAAGACTCGTCAACTGCTATTGAACAAGCTGAAACAAATTTAAGATCTTTGACCTGCTGTTTGGTTATATTCGAAGGCATTTTGACTGTTCTATCTTTCACTGTTTGAGCAGACAATGGTAACTTCAATTTTTTTATAATATCTGGTTCGTTCTTAAAATCCTGAAATAGCTCTTCGGATGCATTTATAAAACCACTTTTTATGTATTTGCCATCTGTACATGGTTTTCCTCTCTTAGCAATCTCTTGACTAACCTTAAAACTTGCAATATTAACATTGTTGGAAGATTTCAACCTGTAATTAAATACCCAACTTGATTTTTCTCGACTATTCTGATGATCCTCAACTGCTTTCCTCCTTGCATCACTGACAGGATATTTAGAACTAAATGACACATGTTTAGTTGTAAAGTGTCTCTCTAAATTTAATTTCTTGTTATGCGCCCATTTTTACAGGTCGGAAGGCCATTTCATTTTTAAATAAACGCAAAAGTCTCTGTCCATTCAACTTTAAATTCACGTTTTTAGTCTTCTGTTTTTCTTTGCTTCTTCTTTGTAGCCATGTCAAACTGGGCACCTAAAAAATGTTTCATTTTATGATAATAAAGCCGCCAGCACAAAATATTTACAATTCTTAAATTTACTAATATTTCGATGGAGCATCCATCCATCTTTCTCCAAGTTGAGAGGCCATATGAGAAGAGGGGGAGAGGAAGGCGTAAGAGGGGAAGGAGGGGAAAGATGAAGAGCAGGGAGAGGGGGAGCGGATGGGAAAGGGGAAGAAGAAAAAGACAGAGTTAACCAACAGCTTTAAAGTTTTACTGAAAGTGGAGTTCTGGGAGGAAACGTTAATGGCGACAGGGGGAAGGCAGATTGATATAGGAGGAAAGGTGGCTGTTCATTCGTATGCTTAGAGGAATGGTGAATAATATACACACACGTGCACATACACACATATACGTTACGTTTTTCTGCTCCGCCTGTCATTGTGTGTGCATTGTCATACCAAGTTAGTCTTAAATTACTGTCCTCAACTAAAACCAGGTATTCACAGTGGGGCATGTTTTGATTATGATCCACCACATTGCCTAAACATTTGGTGGGAATGCTCCTCACCTCTCTCTCTCTCTCTCTTCAGGTTTGACGTTCGCTTGATGCAGGAGGGGCGAATGAAGGGCCAGGCATTCATCACCCTGCCCAGTACAGCTCAAGCAAAGGCTGCCCTCAGCGAAACCAATGGCTATATCCTCAAGGGAAAACCTTTGGTTGTGCAATTTGCAAGATCTGCGAAACCAAAGTGATCCTTCCAGTTACCAGCTGCAAGTCATTGCTGCTGCATGCCTCACCAAAGTAGCCTAAATGAGTGCTCTGATTGAGTGATGTTTTGATTGAAGCAAGAGTATGGGTTGCACATTTCAAATTGTTCCCCTATGTAAAATACCTTCATTTTCAAATGTAAACCCATTGAACATTAGTGTTAGCTCTCGTTCATTATCATCTTGAACCAATATGCCTCATAAATTGTAATTTATTTTTGTACATTGATGCCTTTTTTTTTTAAATAAATTACTGGTGAATGTTGTGATTCACCAGAAGTATTGTAATTATAATTTGCCTTTCTGCCATTTTAACATGCTTTTCTTTACCTCGATTTTCCATGAATCCATGGTTCCCACTTAATTTATAACTTATTAATAATAATGTAATGACTCACTTTATTGTGATTTGAGGTGGTGTAGTGGTAAAGTATCGGACTGTCATCCCAAGGAACAAATAGAAAGCCGTTGTATCAAGTGCACAACTTTGCGAATATTTTATAGTAAACAGGCCTAGTTTTTTTTGTCCTAATTAATATAATGTTTATGGAACAACTGATGTTTTTCATAAAAATGTTATTAACAAGGAATAAAAAAATGAAAAGAAATTTTTAAGCATGCTTTTATAGAAAAATAATATTTTTTTAATTAAAAAAGAGGAATATCTAAGCATCCTAGTAAAAGGAAAAATAATCTTTTCTCAAGTGAATGAAAGTTAAACCTAGTATGTACTGGATATAATTCAAATCAAGGAAGTTAGCCACACAATAATGGTTAACCTATGAACATAAATAGAAAAAAAATATGTTTTCAACAATAATATGTGTCTAAAGTTATCTATTTATGCAAGACCACAACAAGAAGAGCATGGGACGAACCTCATTTATAGTTCGCACCTTAACTTTAGTTCATTTAAAGCTATCCTAGAAATTGAATATTGAAGCTCTCTATTCCATTGAATACCAAAATCTTCACATTTAATGAATTTATGTTGATATTGAATGTGTAAGAGCGCCGCATTATGATTTTCGTTGTGGTCTTGCATAAAATAGATAACTTGAAGCATGTTATATTTTTGAAAACAATTTTTTTGCATTTATGTTCATAGGTAATCGATTGTGTGGCTAATTTCCTTGAATTGAATTTAATTTTTTCCAGTACTTGGCTAAACTTTCATTCACTTGAGAGAACATTATTTTTTCTTTTTAGTACGATGTTTAGATATTTATTTTTTTAGATTTTTTAAATAAATTTTATTTTTTTAGAAAAGCATGCTTAAAAACTTTATTTAATTTTTTTAATTAATAAATGATCTCAGTTGTGTTCTCCCTAACCACCAGCAACCATTTTGGAATAATTTACAACAATTGTGTGCTGTTGCTCGTAAACTTGCTGACAGTGCATCCAATTTCATGTCACTTTGCACCCTCAATTTCGACAGATAACATCAGCAGAAGCAGTCTTCATTCCTCGAAGGGGAGAGACCATCAATATCACATAAGATTTATTTGGCACCTCGTGAGTTCCCTCTTGACTCTCACAGATGTGAACTATGTGATATATACTCATCACATGTTACTGGAATCCATGATTAAAAAGTGATGGATACGGATTGAAAAGTATTCATGATGGATCTAAAGAATGGAATCAATATGGAATATCATGGATTCCATTGAGAAATGATTAGTTTCTCAATGATGGTAATGCTACCTGGGTATCCATGGCAATTCCATCGATAATCCATTTATCACCTTTTAATAAAAATTTTGGTTCTGGCAGTGATCTATTAACTACAATTTGAAACATTTTTAAAACATTGTAAAACATTTTTTTGCAATATTTAATTTAATTATTGCATTCTTTAAAATATGTTTAAAATATTGCCAAAATATAAAGTTTAAAAAGTTTTTTGTAATGTTGAAAAATATTTTTAAAAGATTGCTAATATATTTTTGTGCTACTAGGGGAATGGTATTTGATGCTCATTTGTTTTCCAAAATGGTGCGTGGTTCATTTCAGTCTATGTATACATACTTTGGTTTCTTCATTAACTCCATGGTAATGAGCATAAAAGTTAGTTTCTTGTGTATTAAGGTAGATGACATAACTAACAACGGAGTAGTACCGTTTGCAGACAAAGATTCCTCTAGAGTGAAAGTCATTTATTATAAAAGTGACTCAAATCTTGAACATGTGTTTTCAATTTTGACGATGTGTCTGCAAAAGTTGTGAATTTTTCTAAGAGCTGCTGTTTCCTGAATGTATATCTAGTCGTAATTTGCTTCTCGTTAAAATTACTGATGAGACGAATGCTATGAAGCAATTAGTCACAACATCCATGATTGTAACCTTCGAAGAATATGGTTCCCAGCCAAGGACGAAGAACGCCTGAGGCCGGTTTTTGGTACAGGTAAAATTATCCTCAATATGTTTATTTGCTTAAATTTTAGTTCAGCCCTAATGTCATCTGCAATTTATGGTGTCCGAGAGGCATTGCTTAGTAAGTTTCATTCTTAAATGCCTTTTCTTTTTAGGGAATGGTGGACTTTCTTTCTAGGGGATGGTAGTGGTGATGGTTTAGGGGATGGTAGTGGTGATGGTTTAGGGGATGATGGACTTATTCTATTCATGTAATGGCTAATTGTATGAGAGGACATGCCTACTGTTTTGCAGTCCTTGTTGCAGTTTGAATAGATGTTGAAGAATACCAAATAAGGCCAAGTATTGGTTGAATGTTGGTGGAGTATCTCCTAACGAGTCCTAAGACATTTAGAGCTATTGGTCCATTGTGCCAGCCACCTTACAACAATTACCCATACGAGTCTGATGGCCTTACTGAAGGCCAGCAGGTCCCCAATGGCAATATCCCTAATTTTGGTGGGTTCCAGAAACGGTATAAAAGTGGAAATTGTATGTGCAGTCCCATACCGTGTGGAAATTTACCAATAGTGTTTTATTTGAAATGTCCAGAAACTGTGATCCAAGATATTTATTTCAAGTCCTCATCACAGCAGGACACTCATGGAGTATGTGGGAAGTGGTTTCATCTGCTTCATCGCACCACCTGCATCTGGCTGAGTCAGTGATCCTCAGGAGATGAAGGTGCCTCATCACTTGATAGTGTCCTGTGAGCATAGACGTATCCAGGGGGGTTTTCGGGGTTGTAACCCCCTCCCCCCATTGATAAAAAATTTGTAAAAATGTTTTAACACATGCTAATAGTACACCTATAGCTCACCTTCCATAACATAATAGAACACCTTCAAAAACGTCATTTTAAGATGTATAATTTTCAAAATTCCTGGACATGGGGGATATTCCATACCCCCCCGTTCCTGATGGTGACCCCCCCTTCAGATGCCTATGCCCGTGAGTGGTCCTACTATCGTTTGTAGATGACCCCTATTTAGTAGAAGAAGTCTCTTTGCAATGGCCTTGGTACTGGTACATGGAGTTTGGCCTGTCGTAGCCCCGGTGGAGTTTGCCAGTTTCCAGAGTGTTGGGCTAGTCCCCATTTTGTGACCTGTCATCCCTGTTTAGGGTTCAATGGGAACAATTGGTTCTGGACAGATTAGGTTTGGATTTGTTCCTGCTTTCGCAAGTACATCCGCCAATTCATTTCCGGTTATGCCTACATGGCCTGCTGGTTCCCAGATGAGTTCTACTTTGCCACATCTCCCAATTGTGTTGTGCCTCTTAAGACACTCCTGCAGGAGCCCTGGCGTACACCATGGTGATATAAGGGCTCTTAGAGCCGCTTAACTGTCAGTGCATATGCATATAGGTCTGTCCTACAGCCCCATCTCTTTGACAGTGTATGCGCTGGTTATAAGGGTGTAGACTATAGAGATGGGCAACATCGTTCATTCCTTTGACTGACTCATTTACCGGTTGTTCAGTAAAAGGAATCGAGTCTTGGACCTCGGTCTCGTTCAACTTTATTCCTAAATCAGTGGTTCCCAACCATTTTTATTCCCTGGGCCCCTAAATAAATTAAATTTTTTCTCACGCCCTTTTAATTTAATAATTTATTTAAGAATAAAAGTGAAGATGACCAAATAAAATTCGAATGATCAATTTTAATAATATATAAACAAATATGAAACACATGGAAAAGAAAAAAACGGTAAAGGTGAGCTTTCGTCTCCCCAGCGTTAACGCGATTTTCAGCCACTTTCAACAGACATCGGCACCAAATTCACCGCACTTTTAATGCAAACTTTAAAATTATTATATTGTATATACAGCATAAAAATTATAATTTAATTTACACAAACCCTATAAAAAATAATTTTACATGCATTCATGAAATTTATTTTTTAAATTACTACTTATGTTCAAATGCTGTTAAGTCAACTTAACTTTGAATTTTTTTCTTGTTTTTTCATAAGACTTTCAAACCGTGGCCCTGTTCCTCATATAGAAATCCGCATGTCTGCATGTGCGATTTATATCTAGATTTTGTCTTGATTGACAAAATGGCACTAAATCCAGACTCACATATACGCGAGTCTACTTATTATAAATATGCCGTCGCGAAAAGGATGAGTACACCCTGTTAAAAATTCCCCATTGAAAATACCCATTGAATGTCCTTATAGGGAATTGGCAATGGGGACTGATATTTCCTATAGGGACTGTTATTCCCTATAGGGACTGCTATTCCCTATAGGGACTGTTATTAGTGATAGGGACTGTTATTAGGTTATTAGCAATAGGGACTGATATTCCCCAAAGAGACAACAATATTCAAGCAAAGGGCATAGCTATGGCACTGACTTCGCTGCTCTCTCAAAATAAAAAAAAACGATAATTTGTCATTAATCACTTCGAATGTGCTCTTATGCCATAGCATGATATAGGACATGATATTATGCTAAATCGTATCTACCTAACATGATGGTACATGTATCACAGTATTACCAAACCCTACAACTCTACGAACCTATCCTCGCACCCATTAATGAAGTGTCGGTATTGAGGAAAACGTATATATGTATAGTCACTTCCGTGGATAAATGTGACTTCGAGAACTATAATAATAAAATGATAATTCCGTGATAGTTTGAGGAAATACCATAAAATCTTGAAAAAAGTTATTTGCCATTAATTAATGCCACATAACTGTTATCCTATGTTGCCACATAGTATGAATATAAATGCAATATTACTGCGAATAAACAAGATTTTTCCAATTCCCGCACACCCATAGGGAATTAATATTCCCTATTGAAAACCCATAGATTTTCATTTCCTATTGAGTACCCATAGGGACAATATATTCCCCATTGCAATTTAATGGGGAATATCTTTCCCTATAGGTTTTTTCAATGGGGACCAATGGGTAATTTTTAACAGGGCAGTTAGCTATATATAATAGCTTTTCACAACATTTTGGAAGTTTCTCGAATTACAATCACGAGAATACATAACACCAATAAAAAATAAAAATCGAGGGAAATTTGCTACAAAACACGAAACAACAAGTTTGACTTATATTTTAAATGTTCCGATTAAAACAAAAGTTATAGGGTGATGCCATGAAAATGGAAACAGCCAGCGCTAACTCTGTTTCCATTTCCAGAATGTAAAACACAAATAAATTCACTCAACATTGACTGGAGACTGTTATACACGAAATAGTAATAAAATAATTAAATAGAACTAGAATTAAGTTTTACACAACTTCGAAAGCCATATCAGGTGATATTTAAACACCGAACCACCGATGACCGAACGACCGATGTTTTCGAACTGGTGGGCTGGTGGAACAGCGGTTGGCGTTGTCAATTGTTTCCAATGTTTCACGGTCGTGTTTCTCTTGAAACCTCGGGCGGGTGGTGTTTTGTCGCTTTTTCACTTCGGTTTGTCTTTGTTGTTCTGAAACGCAAGGTTCCAATTATATGAAGTACCCTTGAAAACCTTCGGCTATGGTTATTGCGATTGGTTTTGAGGGTAGCGCGAATAAATTAGGAATTGGAATTATTCGCGATGGAGAAGTTATTTCCAATTGCCGGAGGACGTACATTACACCGCCTGGTGAAGGTAAGCTCTACATTGTCAATTTATTTGTGTTAACATATCCCATAGTATGCAAGTAGGCACTACGTTTGATTTTCACTTGCATTGAAAGTCTGCTGCAAGTGATGTACGAAAATTTACTAGATGTCAAAGTAGGCTAATAGTTTCCTTCGCAATTTTCCTGCAAGTTAGCTTTGCTGCCTATGCTAATGTTTAATAATTATATGTAATAATGATATTTCTAGTATTAACAAATATTCAAAGCACAATTGACTCTGGGTTTCTCACATTTCCATAATGCTCATTCATTACACTTCTCTTTTAAATTTCTCTCTTTTTCCTTCGCATCCCCGTTTCCCTAAAAACATTTTTTTTTCAATACTGGACTCTTCGAAAGGTTTTCATTGACTATGTAGTATGAGGTCTCATTAGTTTAATCACAGAATGTACTCAGTAACACCATACAATTTTACTACTTTATTAAAATGGGAAAGTTCTAATGTTTCATCAGTATACCTGCTTAAACTTAAAATGAATTCAATATATATCCCTATACATAATATCCGTATTATTATCTAGTCTACAACATTTATTTGTGAGATAACGATAACATATTATATCACTGGCACAAAAACAGCTTGTTCCTTAATTACCATTGAATTTAATCAATAGCACGAAAGAAACCTATAATGCAAACATTTTGCAAGTGCTTGCAGTCGAGATTAGGATTTAGCAGTACACGGGAGTACTGGAGATTAGAGTTACGTAAGAAAATTGGGAATTTACGACATGGCGAAGGTAATGACAAAATTATTAGAACTCAAGAAAATGGAATCACAAGAGCAATTAAAAGATCGTTGGATAGCGACGCAAGGAGGTAAATTTGAATTACAAGAAAGGCTTAAGGCGATATTAGAGGGAGAAGGGATAGATGTACAGAATTACAAGTTTGAGGTGCAAAAAGATACATTAGACTGGAATGGAATAGAAGCAATATTGGGAGAGATGAGGGGAGAACAAAAGAGAAGAGATGAAGAACAAAAGAGAAGAGATGAAGAGCAACTGAAAAAGAGGGACGACAAACAGAAAAAGAGGGATGAAGAGCAAAGAAAAACCGCTAGGGAACAGCAAGAATGGCTGAAAGAGATGATAAAATGTGTAAAGGGAAATACCAATAGCATGAGGGTAGTGTGGAGAGAGGACCTAGAAACCCATAAGATAGAGACTGAGGAGGGGCAGAAACAAGTTCAAGAGGAGATCGTGAAGTTGAGAGAAGAAACGAAAGAAAACGACGACGTTAATAAGGGAATGATGCACAGAGTCCATGAACAGATAGATGAGAACGAAGAAATGGTGAAGCCACTGTCGTTCAAAATCAGCGAGGGAGGATCGAAAATAGGACAACGTATCCATGAAAAGACGCTAAAAGAAGTGACGGAAAAACTCAAGCAAGAAGATCGATGATCAACGGAAACACCAACATCCATGGTCCAATTGAAGATGCCTAGTTTCGATGGACGGAAGAGCTTGAGACCAATATGGGACATCAAGGAACTAAAAGAATACGGGAAGACGTACCAGCGATACGGATCAGACATGGTAAAAATAATCAAACAAAACACTGCAAGAGTGCCTTGAGTTTGGAAAGCTACTCAAACAGTGTAAAATACTCTTTAGAATCCCAGTAAAATCATATGAAGGTATTGGGAAATTGGTAAGAAAAGGGAAATATAGAAGAAATAGGGCAAAAAGAAAGAAGGGACAAAATCAAAGAAAAAATTGTTTTAGTTCGAAGATAAAATATTAACCGGTCCCTACATTATTAGGGGGTTTAATGGGCCAGTGTCATGCGTAGTAGAGTACCCCATGACAGGCGAAATATGAGGTACCTTCCACGTGAGTAACTTCAAGAGGTACAGCGAGGAATGGTCTGCGGTGCATCAGCTGACAACAAAAGGAATCGAGAAACTGAGGAAGAAAGGGTGGGAATGTCGAAACTGAGGAAGAAAGGGTGGGTGGCGGAAGTGGAGTGAGTGTGGACCGGAGTAAGGGAACAGTGCAGGACCAAAAGCGAACGATAAACAGGAGGAAGTTGATATTATGAATGAATGGATGTGAAATGTAAATGATGATATTAGTGACGGCGAGAATTGAAGGGTTGAAATATTGTTTACTGGTTATAAGTTATGTTATAGTTTGTTTGTTCATTTAAGTGATTTAGTGTTATATTTGTATTGATAATCATGTTGGTATACCGGCACGTCAAGCTGAAGGCTTTGGGGCAACACCTAGCTAATCAAAATGTCTTTCAAGGGCTTTGAAAAAGGACACTTTCATCATAATTTCAGTCCCTTTTTCAATGGGGCTAATGCAACGTTTGCGAGTTCAAGAGCCATCGCAACCTTCGCAAGTTCAAGAGCCGTCGCCAAGGATGAAAAAAATAATAAACAAGACAACAGATGAAAAGGAATAAGAGAAATCAGCAGTCGAGAAATAATCAGACTGAGGAGTATCAAGATTTATGATAGTTAAAAAGTGTAACATAATAAGTAAAAGAGAAATATAAAGTGTTACAATTTTCCATTCCAAATATTGACCATTGTCCTTGAAAGCCATATTTTTTCAGTTTCCACAGAAGAAAGAGGTCTGGCAATTGTTCGTATGTAATTTCCTTCAGCCAAGTTTCTTGTGTTTGCAGGATTTTTGCCGAAGGCTACGGCTGAGCATCACCGAGCCAATATCCTTGGGCTGCTGGGTGAAACTCTGGATGAGGCCAAGGTAAGGAAACTGTTGGTGATGTAGAAAGCTATTGGTTTTCTGTCTTTTCCATCAAATGTTGTTGATGTCTGTTGGTTCTTATATGCCTTGCAGATAAAACCAGAAGAAATAGATGTCGTATGTTATACCAAAGGACCAGGAATGGGTTCTCCTCTAGTCTCAGTTGCTGTTGTTGCACGAACTGTGGCGATGTTATGGAACAAACCCATTATTGGAGTGAATCATTGCATAGGGCGTATCCTTTAATGAGAGGTCTGAATCTTAACATTTATATATGCAGGTCTGCTTTGGCTCAGCTTTAATTTTGAAATTTCCATTTGTTGCCCACAAACAGATTGCAGGTATTCCGTTTGTGTAGATATTTGTGATGTGTTTCATATTTCTCTTAAGTTTCATTAATGCCCAGACTTTGTTGCTCTCTGTGTTGAACTCTTAAAGAGTCTGATGAAGTCTTCTCGGGACAGGACTTAAGGGCAACGTTTTGATACCTTGCTCTGCTGCCATCGTCCCCTCTCAGGGCTAATATCACGTCAAGGATCTGTCGGGTATTATATAGATGTCAAGTCTCTTCTGATGCTACCATTGCTACAACAATCACTGTGTTGTTTATTATCATTTAATGCTCAGATATATTACACATAGTGGAACCGCCTGCCTCTCATTAGGTTTGCGAACTGTTTTTTGGACCAATTCCCACATCATAAACCTTACGAATTATTTATATGTTTAAAATTGTTAGAGTGGAGTTAACTTACATTCACTCATTTTTGGGTTTCCCGTGAATGAAAGATAACCAACACTCACTCATCTCTCCGTGCACCTGGAAAACAGTCAGCATGTATACTACAACGAACACAACATACAAGATAGGTTACAAACTCCTCAAATGAGCACACTGACTATTCTTCAGGCTTTGTTGTTTTTTTTTATAAATAAGTTCAATATTTTTCATACCCGTTGAATTACAACGGGTACCTTCCGCTAGTATAGATATAGATTTTGTCATTTTTCATATGTTGCTAGGATCAGTCATGCAACATTCTCCTTGACTCCTGCTCAGACATTGAAATGGGGAGGCTTGTCACAAAATGCAACAATCCAACTGTGCTCTACGTGAGTGGAGGCAACACTCAGGTTATAGCTTACTCCAATCAAAAGTATAGAATATTTGGTGAAACGATTGATATTGCTGTTGGGAATTGCCTTGACAGGTTTGCCAGGGTGTTGAAGTTGTCCAACGATCCCAGTCCTGGATACAATATTGAGCAGCTGGCAAAAAAGTGAGGATAAGTATGGAAATGATTACCTATCCTGCATGAATGTTGAATGAGAGAAATGTTAAAAATTTTGCCTCAATGATCAAGATGGCTCCACCCTGTCGTCTGGTGGCAAAAGCCTCTAAATGTTGTCATGTTTGATGCCCAAACATCCAGTAAAGGCTTCTCATAAATGGTCATCTAATGGGAGTCACCATTCACCTGCATTTTTGCTGTTTAGTCTTATGAATGAAGACATGTTTATAGAGGTTTAGACCATTCTTTTCCTTTCAGTTAACTTTTCCACGTACATTTACCCTTGAAGCTCTTTTCTGTGTGCAGTGCTATAGCATTTACAAGACATTTCATACTGTTGGCCAGAGTGATCCTGGTACACTGGCTGCCCACTCTGGGATACAGCAAAGCCAAATCTTGCCACCAACAGATATGATTGGGCTAATCCGTGCCTCCTTCCACCAAAAATTCAAAGAGCTATGGGACCTTGTCCAGAATAACAAGCTGAAGGAAATACAAAAGAATTTGGAGTACTGGGAGAGCAGTAATGGACGATGTCGCCAGGAGGAGGTTAAAATTGCTAGACTCCGTATAGGCCACACGAGGCTTACCCATAACTTTATCCTCCGTAAGGAGAACCCTACTGTATGTGAGCCTTATGGCGCAACCTTATCAGTAAAGCATATCTTGGTCGAGTGCAAGAAATTCGCTCAGATGAGAACTTTTAATATCCCGGAACAGATTAACCTAGCCTTAGGGAATGACCCACATATGATCGACAGAGTTTTAAATTTTTTAAAACATATTGACATTTTTAATAAATTATGACCATAAATGTATTTATAAATTTTTATCCTAATTAAATAGCTCATACCTTGCTGTTATACGCATAAATAAAAGCGATAAATTTTAACTACTTATTTATTTATTATTTGCTAAAATTACACAGTATCCAGGCGCTAATAACAAAAATGTTGATGTGCCTAACACACAATCAATCAACTGGTACACTGACCACCTCTTGACAGTTGCTATTTTTAATGAACTTGCTAATTGAAATAAAATGGTTGGTTTTATGGTTGGTGAACTTCTAAGTCGCGGGGAAGAGAAGAAAGGTCCAAGCGGGATATTCAGGTGGAGGCCATAGATGTGGCTGCTGGGGCAGGAGAGTATGGGCGTGAGAGGCAAGGGGGTTATGGGTAGGTTAGGAGCTCAAGGGTCTTGCCAGCAGTTGAGCCTGGAAACCTTGTTTTTTATTATGACTCGTGTGAGCTTGATTGCTTTTGGAGGGCTAACGTGAGAGGATGAGAGTGTTGGGTGGGTATCGTTGAGGTGCGAATGAAAAGGGAAAGACTGTAGGAGGTGATGAAACAGCATTTTCAGAAGAACAGATCTCCTGATCTGCTGGCATATGGAAGCGAGTTTGGATAAAAGACAGGGGAGCGGGGGGTGGGAAGGGTGGATTGGGGAGTGAGGAGGACAGGGGAGAGGATTCCTAGGCATACGTACTCTTCTCCCCTTTTTAGGCACTGTCCGTTAAAATATATGTTGAGATCAGCTACATGGCACACGATGGAGAGTTTTAAATACAACTTTGCCTAATATGCCATGCTAGCATTACGAATAAATAAAGATGTCTTAGGGTAGATGTGATGGAATTGATTAATTACGAATGAAACACATTAGCAGTTTTCCACTTTTTTTATGTAATCATAGGTTCATGCAACTGGTTTTGATGTATTTACATAATTTTCAAGCATGGTTCAAATACTAAACAAATAATATTTACATATTTAAAGATTGTTGTTAGGGAGTGAAAGAAGAAAGGTTTTTGAATTGAATAAGAGTTTAGAGAGGTTGTAAGATGTGTTAAATGAAATATATTTTTTTCTTTGGGGAAGATTTCTGCAATTTTGACGACCACCATCGGATCCCAGTCAACCATCGCATCACACCATTCAAAACGTGCACAAGACTGCTTTAGAAAAGGACCTGATCGTCACCAAAAGTGACAAAGGCAATGGAGCAGTGATCTTGAACCAAGACAATTACATAAACAAGTGCTAGGACTTCATCAGACTAAACAATTGCATCACCTTAACAAAAGATCCCACACCTTCAGTGATCTTGCGTGTTAAGACTCCAATCAGTTCTTGCAAACACTCTTTGCTACAAACAAAGAAGAATACCGTTTAATTTTGATGAATCCTGAAACTCCCAAATTCTATGGGTTACCAAAACTACACAAACAAAATATACCCATCAGACCTGTGATATCTAACATGTACTCTACTGCTTACAAACTCGCTATTGAACTAAACACCATTTTTTGAGAGATAAGCTTCAGCACGAAATATGCAATCAAAAACTCCATCACATTAACTGAAATACTGAAACCCTTGAATATCCCCACCAATTTGCAGCTCGTATCATTTGATGTTACAAATCTACATATTCTCATCCATCCCCACTGCCGAAGCCACACAACTAGCACTTGAGATATTGAAAAATACCAACACCCTCAATGATATATGCAATCAAATATATTCCCTCATAAATCTGTGTGTTGAGCAAAATTACTTCATATTTGACAAGCAAATGTATAAACAACCCATTGGCTTAGCCATGGGATCCCCCTTTTTCTCCCCTTCTGGCAGAAATATTTATGGATCACTTTGAGAAAAAGATCTTCCACTGCAATGTAAATTGGACAAATAATATCAATTTATGGTTTCGATATGTAGATGATGTTCTTTACTGTTGGAGTGGGACTATTAGACAATTAAATGTTTTCAAAAATTTCCCGAACAATTTGCATAAAAATATGAATTTCACAATGGAAACAAGAAGATAACTCCAAAAGTAAACTCTTCGATAAGTTGTTTTACAACCGCCTTATTATGTTTGTAGAGTCACACTACCTTGTCCATGAATCTGAAAATGGGTTTCACAATAATAGATCCACGAAATCTGCTTCTTTCCAACTATTGAACAATAAAGTGAATTGATTCAGGCGATATTGAGTCCTTGGGTATGATGGCATTGGAATATAAGTACTTTTATACGGTAGATGGAAAAATGGTGATTGCCATCATGGAGGTATATAGTTAAATCTAAAAAAATTAAGTTACTAGTGCCAATCTCCATTGTAAAACTAATAGCTTGATGTAAGGAATTGAGGAAGATTAAAAATTGATCCAGCTGTCTGAGGCATGAACATATGACATCCATATACATCACATTCATATCCATAAACAAATCACATCATCCACATATCTGTAGTAGTAAAAAATATTTTTGATAAGCGGGTGGTTGGAACTAAATAATTTTTATTCTAAATTGTCCATGAAAACATCAGCTAGGACCAGTGACAGTGGTGAACCCATGGCTAGGCCTTGGGATTGCGCATAAAAGGAACCATTAAACATGATGTAATTTTGATTGATGCATAAAGTCATAAATTTTTCCATTTCTTGGGTGATCTCATCACTACAACCTGACTTCTTCAAACACTCAATCGCGAGAGACCGGAAAATCTAATTATTCATATTATTATCTAATTATATATAATAATTTAATATATTATCTAATTTTCAGACAATGGTTCGCAGGCTAATCAATGAATGTACCACTTGAAAAAAACAAAATATGTATATTAAATAAATAAACACCATAACGACCATAAGCTATTAATAATGGTTGTAACCCAAAACCCATTGCCCAATTAGTTAGGAATAAATTAAAACAAAAGGCCATTAATACAATAACCACTCTCACTCGAACATCATTCCCTAACTCCAATAGCAAACTCGGAAGTAAAATCCCCTATTTAAACTACCTCTCCTACAAAATTTCAAAAATCTTCCCCGAAGAAAAATACAGAATTTCATTTTACACGTCATACAACCTATACAAACTCTTATTCAATTCGAGAGACAAAATTGAAAAGACAAATAAAACTGGAGTGTATAAAGTAAATTGTAACTCATGCCCTACAGTTTATATTGGTCAGAGTTTTACCACAGCTTAATGAAGACTGAAGATGCCTAAGGAATGGAAATGACAACTCCATGATAGCCAAGCATACCATGGAAACTAACCATAATTTCATTAACTACCAACCAAAAATACTGCATTTGGAAAGTAAAGGAAACAAACTAGATATTTTTGAGCAACTTGAAATAATTCAACACAGTCTTGGTCAAATTCCACTGATGAACGAATACATATTTCAATCCCGCTCCACTTTACTTACCATTGGGTTCCTACAATAGTAGCTTCAGCCTTCCTGTCAATACTTCCACCCTTCTTTTATCACTCCCTAACAACCATCTTTAAATATGTAAATATTATGTGTATAGTATTAGAACAGTGCTTGACAAGGATGTAAACACATCGAAACCGGTCGCATGGACCTTTAATTATATTACAAAGTGGAAAACTGCTAATGTATTTCATTCCTCAGCAATCATGTTAAAGTGGATATATTTGTTAGTGCCTTGTGAATACATTTACAATTGGCTCATCGTGTAACAGCAAAAATCGTGTTATGCAAGGGGTGCCTTTAATGTGCTCTACATTTATGTGATTAATGTTGTCACGCTGGAGTTATAAGGAAAATGTGCATGCCAGATTTCACTGTCTCATTTTTGTTTGAGTTAAAATCCATTTTCTAATGGATCGTACTTAATTGATTTACTTTGGTTTCACAGTGGTGTAAACTTTGTTCCTCTGCCATATGTTGTGAAGGGTATGGATGTCTCCTTCTCTGGATTACTGTCCTACATTGAAGAGCATGTTCAGGAACTTCTGGACTCGGGAGAGTACAAGCCGGCAGACCTGTGTTACTCACTGCAGGAAACTGTGTTTGCTATGTTGGTTGAAATCACAGGTTGGTACTCAAGGAGTTTGATTGCTCTTGTCTCGTGAATTGAATATATATGTTTGATTCAGAGAGGCAGGTTTTCTGTCCTATGATACTGAAGTTTACCTTAAAGGTCAATAAAATATAGGTGTGTGTGTGTGTATACATACATACATATAAGTTCGTAGAAGTATCACACACGTGATAATGTAAATAAATGGTGCCACAAGTGAGGTGGCATTAAACATAGAAACACTCACAAATGAAGTTCCGATATTTCAGTTGCCGCTAGCAACCTTTTTCACAGGAGTGTTTCTTCTTTGTTTCTATGTATAATACCACCTCACTTGTGGCAACGTTTATTTATATATTGTAACCAGTCTCGAACGACACCGGTATATTGGAAGGTTATTTGTATAGTTTGGTGATTATTGGGAGTGGTTTTATGGAATTGAGACGTAAGAGAGTGACTGGGTTTGACGGAGCAACTGTGTGTGTGTATGAACAAGAGCGGGGAAAGCCCATGCAGCTAGCCCCAACCCCCATCGCACCCCATCCCTCCTAATTCCTTCCCCTCTGCCCCTCCCCAAGGTGAACGTACCAGAAGATTGTGCGTTGTTTTATGAACCCCCCCTTTCCACTCTTCCACGCACCGTCCTTCCCCAAAGTGTGAAGAAATGACCACGAGAATCATGTGGTCGTCCCATGACATCCCCCTCCCTTCCACTCCTCACACCTGCCCAAGGTGAGAGAATAGACGATTGCCCCATAGAATTGCCCCTGGAAGAAAATACCTCACCCCATAATCCTCTTTTCCCCCCCCGTCCCAATGGGAGGTATATATAAATGCAACTGATAGCGAAAAGAAGGAGAGATTTAAAAAAAAAACATTTTCGAACAGACAGGAGGTGCCAAGCGTCATAGAGCACAGAGCGAATTGGGAACCAAGAAGGGTGTCGTCCCGAGGAAATTGTGGGCGAGCCTACGAGGAAAGAGACGACGAGTTATTTTTTTATTATTTAACCACTCACCTGGGTATGCCGTATATATACGTCATGGACGGTTGCTCCGGTGGTGGGTATGCCGTATATGTATATATGCCATGACGATTTTCAGTTAATTTGCTAAGGTAATGCCGTGATATTCCACAAATGAGCTACTGCATGCCTTAAAGGCATCCTTTTAGTTTAATCTTCCATCATTAGATTGGTTCTACCATCCTATTCTATGAAGCTCTCCACCTCGTACTGAAACGTTGCCATTGTGTTGCGGGTTGCATTCACTATGCCCCTACGATTTTCTGTTCGTTTATCTTGATCTCATGGTCATCATGAAAAAATATTTGCTTTCTCGTTCCCAAACATTTCTTTCGGTGAAGTATGTGATATTTTAAAAAACCTCTCGCCCAAATCCAGCCCTTCTCTTGGTCATGGAACATTTTATGGTAGAGTTCTGTTCAAAAAACCGTACCATTTCGGTGCCGAAAATTTGTCCCTTGTCGATGGCAACAACACGGCCAAACTACGCCCCCCGCGCGAGAAAGCAAGAAAATCTCCATTCGGAACAGGGAACCTTCCTCCTTGTATTTGGGCGAGGAGAAAAACCCACGGAAGGAAAATTTTGACCTGCGAAAGGGATTATTTCCTAGGGGAGGGGAAGGGTTCATTTTCTTGTGATGTGTGAGTGAGAAGGAAAGGGACATCTACGAAGTTCGGACATGCCACGATCCCTCGCTTACAACCGTGCTGCCGTGGAAAACAAAGGCCTATCTGTCCCAAGACGGGAGGAAGGTTCATATTATTGCTCCCGATGGCAAACCCCTCGCGCTCTGGTTTTTCCCAAAAGGAACCACCCTGCTAATACTTCGCATAGGGTGGTCTCCTCGGTTTCACACATACGATATGTATTAGCTGCTTTGAAAATTTTCAGTCAGTAGAGTTGTCGTCAGTTATCCTTTGAGTGTTGGAGCAGACAGTTTTCAGTGTTTTTGGAGCTTTCCTTTGCGCGAGTAACTTGTGGAATATTTGTGCAGTTTTGTAATTAATTTCCGGCAATTTTTTTTCCTGCAACTTCCAGCAAAGTTTTGGTTCTGATCATGGCTTTGACAAGCCTTAAAAAACTGAGCGAACCAACAGAGGAAGAAAAAGTTATGTTTTAGAAGAGAGTGATGAAGAAAGTGGTTCCAGCGATGACTACAACAACACTGATATCAGTGACAGCGAGACAGAGGAGGAAGAAGATGTCCTGGAGGAGGAAGAAGTCACAAATCAACCTGGTTACCCCAACGTTTGGAGTGCTAATGAAGAGGTGAGAAAGAAGTTAGAGTTTGAAGGCAACATAGGACTGAACGTAGAACCTGTCCTGCTCCATGTTTCCGATTATACCACTCAAAAACTGAATATTGAAGGAAAACATTATTCAATTGTAATTTTTTCTAATTCTCGAAGTGTGTATAGAGGTATGCAAAATGACAATCCACAATATTTCACGCAATAAACTTATATGTTAGTTAGCCATTTTACATTTTAGCATTTCAATTGCCTACAAAAATATTTGTGAAATGTAAACATGTTTTTCTTCATTTTTACGTGAATTATTCTTCCTTTGATATATTTTTAGTGTGATTTCTTTGTTTGAAATGAGGTTAGTCATTGTGTGTTCATTGCATGATTTGCTGTAACCCTTGTACATTCTTACAACGTGTAGTGTGACACGCTGGGTGGGATGGGCAGAGGAGGAAGGGAAGTTTAGTAGGGAGTGAATGGTGACGTCTAGCTGAAGTCGTGGAGTAGGCTGTTGCCGGGCGTCCGGGAAGGGGTATATGCAGGTTGGGTTCCATCTCTGGGTCCGCGCAGGAGAAGGTAGAGGATTCATTGTTTCCCCGGAAATTCAACAAATAATTCACTACAAATAATATATTTTCATGATTTTTTATATAATATATTAAGTATATATATATATATTTTTTAAACACCTAGTGTACCACTATTCTCAAAAATATAGTATGTAGTAAAAACTTGTTGATATATTAAATATACAATTTTTAATTGTTATTAAATTTTGAATTAAAAAAATTCCCACAATCATCCTTATAAATCTTCATTGATATCGTTACCAATTCCACAAATTCCATTTTGAAATTTTTACAAATTCCTGCATATTATGGTTGAATACATCTTAACATTAAATGAACCAGAAACAATTTATGACATAACTAAAATGTTACTACTTCTAAATATATTATTCATTATTAATTAATCTAATATGAACTACAAAAGGAAATATTTAATGGATTTATATCACATTGTCGAAGATTCTATCAGTTTACTTGTATAATTACATAGTTTACATAATTAAAATTATTTATTTAAATAAATAATTTAAAATAATTATTAAAATACTTCCTACTTGATCAATAATCTGTCAAAAAATTGGTTAAATTTGATGAGCTAGCAATTATTTTGACCGCTTAAAACTTCCCATTAAAAAAGGTAAAAATATGCCCTGATTCTAAATTAAATACCCACCATGGGTAGGAAACCGAGAATTTAAATACCCAGATGATTGGTTACGAAGCGTTGAGACCCAGAAGCAAGGAAAAGAGTCAGCCCTGGACGACCCTCGCCGACAGCCAGGAGTGCCACATTGAAAATTTTAATTAGAGAAACATAGCTTGCAGCCATTGAAATGGAGGAATTGACCTACGCCAAGCTCGCCGATCATCGCAGATCCCGTCCTCCAGTGAAGAAGCTAAGTAGTCGTGCCAGCCCGTCAACCGTCCAGAAGAAAGATCATCTGCCCCCAAGAAAGTTCGATATGTACTGTCGAAGCCCCTTTTTCAACCAAGAATTACACCCCCCCCTCTCAGTGAATTTGCATATCAAATCATATCATTTCTTCCCAATCCCCTTTTTCATTCCAATGATACCCCATTCCCACGTGAATGTGGAGTGAATTTATGTGTGTAGTGTGAATGCCCTAGGCTTACTTAGATAATACTTGTGGGGGATGAAATTAATGTTTGACATTGAAAGTGTCCCATTTCCTTGTTAAATTCCAATTACGTGGGATCAGTGTTTTTTTAAGTGTGTGAAGAAGAAGATAGTGTGCAAACAGAAACAGACATTTCGAAGCTGTTTCAATCAGAAATATTAGTAAAAAATAATACCCTGTATGTTATTTTCTTTTATTGCAAGATTCATTCATTCAAGTATTCTACCAACTGATTGGTAGGTTCTTGGACAGTCACTATTCTGAATCCCAACCTCATAGACATTGTCTTGTTTTACCTCCTAAGTATGTCTGGCCATTAGATCCCTCTTCAATTCATCATATCTTCTACCTCCTCTTTTTTCGTCCAGAATTCCTATCCTCTTCCACGCTTCCCCAATGTTCTCCCCTCTATCACTCTCTTCAACATGCCCTTACCCTCTCAATACCTTCTCCATCCATCTCTTCTGCCACTACGTACTTTGGGAAGATACTGCAGTATCGCTGGAATACTGTAAGCCATTACTAATTCTCATGTGAAACAGTCTTGTGGAAATAATTTTAAATGTGACAAATGTTGCAGTGTTGAATATGGAGAAGTAGTGCATGTGTTCATTGATGACATTTGTTCATTTCCATTTGCAGAGAGGGCGATGGCTCAGTGCGAGTCAGACGAAGTGCTGGTGGTTGGGGGCGTTGGTTGTAATGAGCGACTGCAGGAGATGATGGCTGAAATGTGCAGGGAGAGGGGCGGCACGCTGTATGCCACAGACGAGCGGTACTGCATTGACAACGGGGCAATGATTGCACAGGCAGGGATTGAGATGCTCCAGTGTGGAATGATCACCCCTTGGCAGGAGACCACTTGCACTCAGAGGTACCTAATAATTTATGGAATATAGGTACAATCTTTCCTACAGTTTCCTTTTTATATTTACGGACCTAGTAGGGATTGGAAATTTAAATCCAGAATCGATTTTCGATTAATGGACTTTCGATTTTGGTTTTAAAAATCGATTTTCTAAATATTCGATTTTTTGCCCAAAATAATCGAAAAACCGAAATCGAAATCGATATTAAAAAATAGTAAAGTAATTATCTGCTAAAATACGGATGTGCTGTTGTAACAAAATGCAAAATATGGGTTAATGGAAGGGATAAGAACCGAATATGTACAGTTAAATTTATTAATACAATATATTATTTTAAAGATATTAATAAGATATACAGGGAAGTAATAATCCATATCAGATACTTATAAACACATAGGTTATATAACAAGCAAATTACATACAGCTTAGTAGCAATAAGAATTGAATATTGAAAAGTGGGCATACCACAAAATGAAAACCAGAATTTTATTTATTTCTTGTTTGCAAAGCTGTGGAACCAGTGTTCCTCAGGGATGGACCTTAAGAAAACTAACATATATGTATTTAAATGTTCTCCGGATAATCGATTTCGCACCTGTGTCGCAATTAACCCGGCGTGAGAAAATAGTCGCTCATACGGCACGGAAGAGGCAACTATAGATAAAATCCTGCTGGCTAGTTTGTATACGTTGGGATATTCTCCCTTAATCTCCTTCCAAGCATGTAGTGGATAAAGCCTCAAGTACACGGGGCGAGTTTACAAGCTAACAAGCTGGCTTGTAAAAAGCCGGCATGTCTGCGAGTACGCTAGTAGTCGAGTACACACTAAAGTTCCCACTTGCTCAGTAGCCAACTAGCTGGCGTGTGGAAACCACGTGTTGTCGTCTGCTGACCAATGCTACTAGCAACTTATGCACAAGCTACTGTGAGTACACGTGGCTAGTTTACAAGCTAGCTCACTCCAAAGCCGGCGAGTGGAGTGTAAAGTCGCCGGCAGTTCTTCTTTTTCCAGAGTGTTTTTACAAGCAGCTAACGGAGCGAGTGCATCGAGTACACTGGACTAGTTTACGAACTGCTTGGAAAAAGCCGGCTTGTAGCTTGTAAACTCACCTCGTGTACTTGAGGCTTTAGAGTTGGACTTGCGGTCGACTGGAGGGCGGTTCACGAACTGGCGCAGCTCGATTGGGAAAATTCAAACGACTTCGATTAAATCGAAAATTGGAGTGTGATAATCGATTTTCGATAAAAATCAAAATTGATTTTCCAATCCCTAGGACCTAGTAACTTCATTTATTTATCATTAATGTGAATTCAAGAGCAGTGAAAAAGATAAGGCAATTATTATTCATTTCGCATTCTTCTGTACGACCTCAAACGAATATGTCGAAGATAATGATGAAAAATGTTCCATTGAGACCTACTGCGATAGAAAATAATTTAAAAACGAACGAAAATAATTGGAATCAGGACGAAAATCGAGACGGGAGGAGATAAAGACAAGGACGGTGCTTTGCTCAGCATCGTCACATCCCCATGGCAGCAGCACCTCGGCTACTACGGGTGACAGCTCTACGAATCGAGAATGCGTCTCGTAGGTCGAGGACCACCGGATAGCGTTTGACTGGATGAGGTGTAGGATGGTACCCTCTGTCTTCCCTTGAGAGTATTGAATGCGTTTCAAAGCATCACTTGCATTGACACTGTGGTGAAAGAAAGTAACAATATCCTTAACTTTTTGAATTAAGTCTAGGGCTCCAGGAACATACTCCTCGTTAGTCTTTTTATTGATTGACATGACGTTCAAGTTAAGGGTGTGGTCAAAGCAATGATAGCACTTATCTTCACCGAAGGTGTCACGCACTGCCTTCTTGATATTTCATGCATTATCAGTGACTACCAAGGTGACCCTACCCTTTCCTATACCCCAGTGAGTGCATAGGTCTTCAATTTTCACGGAGAGATAGTCTGCAGTGTTTGAATCATTGAGCTCCATCATCGTCACCACCGTCTCCATCTCGCATCCTTTCAGAAAGTGAAGGGAACCACCCAAGTAGCTAGTGATGGTGTGTTTTGATGTCCACACATCGAAGGTGAGGCTGACCACTTCTAGACTCGCGATGGTATTTTTGACCACCTCATACATCCAGGAGGCGAGTTAGAGTCTTCCTGCTGGGAGGCGTCCAGAGTGGCACTGCTATCTTAGAAAAATAGCGGAAGCCTTCATTTTCTGGAGTCTGCAGGGGCATGTGATCCTTGCAAATCATATATGTATAGAAGTCTATCACAAAGTTCTGCGTCAGTGTCTCCACCTTCTGCCAAAAACATATGTGGGTAACTATTAATAGTAGAGGAATGTGATAAAGTTCTAATAAAAGGTACATAGTTGAAAATTTATGGGGTTCCCACTTAGCAGAAATACTGCTCATGAGTGATTTCCAAAAAAGGGTCAGAAAAAACAATAATTGCGTATTTGTATCTGACATCTACACAAGCAGTGAAGAAAAAGAGGCTTCACAAGTTGTAGAGTTCACAAGCCATAATGACCCTCCACCAAAAGATTTTAGCATTGTCAAATGTGCACGTAATTAATCTTTCTAGCATTTTGTTGCTATTTTTGAGCAAAAAAGTGTACATTACATCCAAGTGGTTTTTCTTAAAAAAACTGGACTGGCTAAATTTATTCCTCCTAAGGTCAAATCAATATATGATGTAGATACCTCTGATGTTTGTGCAATTCTAGGCCAACCAGTTTCCTTCCGGAGAAACCAATATTAATTTGATTTAGATTTCTCTTCTTACGGCATGTAAACTGCTGCGAGATAGATTGTTAGATTGTTATTGGGGGGGCCTTCATCAGGAGCCCAGGCACTTAGACCTTTCTTGGTCCATTGTGCCAACCCCATGCCTGTCTGCCACTTGCAGACAGGGGACAAGAGCACCACGGTAGAGGTATGGAGGGTTGGCCTCCCCCTGCCTCACCCCAGTACCAGGTATGGAGGGTGTCCTCCCTCTAACTCTCCCGGTCTGGGTATATCTCTCACCAGCCTCCCGGTGGTCTGGAGGGAGTATCGCCTCTCCATCCACGCCTGGTGCAGGTATGGAGGAGGGTCACCCATCCAACCACTGTCCGTGCCCAACGTTGCTTAACTTCGGTGTTCTGACGGGAACCGGTGTTTCAACATGGCTAGGTCCTTGCCCCAATGCTAGGTAAGGCGAGTTGATTCTTGCCCATATGAAACGAGTTAATACGATGTGAAACGAGGTAAGATGATGCTAGCTAAAACCAGTTGAAACAAGCTAATGCTAGATCGAACAAGTTGGGTCTCGTACAGGTCGAACGAGGTAATACGATATGAATTGATGTAGCCTGTTCTAGATAAAACGGGCTAATGCAGGGTAACACGAGTTGATTCTAGGTAAGACGAGTTGATTCTTGCCCAATTGAAACGAGTTCATACAATGTGAAACGAGGTAGCGTGTTACTAACTGAAACCATTTAATACGAGATGAAACAACCTATACATCTCTAGGTAAAACAATGTGATTCAAGAAGAATCGAGCTGCCCAGAAACGACAGCTAATAGTTGATACGACGTCACTCAAGGTAATTCAAGGTCACTGCACGAGTTAAAGCAAGCAAAAAGCGGCCATAACCGACCTCAAACGAGTTGAGATAACGTTAAACTGAGTTGAAAACAGGTAAAAACATGCTAGCTGAATCCAACTCGTTTTAACTCGTACAATCCCCAGGGTTAGCATTTTTCGTCAGGCCGTTGAGGGTAATGTTATTTTTTAATTTCTTCCATCGTCACCTTACTATGTACTGCATGCCTTTGAACGACTCCGGGTGCCTTGTCCTATCCCGCGTAATTAATCATCAACTCAGTTACCTCATTCTAAAAAAATACAATTTTATCATGTAAATATTTAAATATCTTTCAATAAACTTGGAGAGTAAATAAATCACACGCCTTTAAAAAGAATGAGTCACACTCCCCAATAAATGTCCATTACTTACAAAGGCCTATTATAGGTATAAGTCTCCAGCCTTTTATCTATTAATTTGGAATGGGCAAAATGTGGAAGTAATTTCTTCTGGTGTACTTCTTTCGCATAGCGGCTTTCAACTGTTTTACGAGTTGTTGACTGATCTTAGTGGTTATCCATTTCTAGTAAATTGAGTATTCGCGCTGGAAAATGAGGCAAAGACTCTATGGACTGGATTATTATCACTAGTTGTCCCGAAAATTCTAATACTCTTAATAGTCGACGTTTCCGGTCAGTCAACAATTTTGACGACCGGCAGTTACCGACTCGCAAACATCGACAAAAACGCTCGTGTAATTCATCGACAAAAATAAAAAACAAAAGTGCCCTACTTGCCCTACAGCAAACACTTATTAACGAAAAAGCGGGACTATGCATTGTTGCGTTCAACGCAATTAAAAGCACGAATATGTTCAAAAGACTTTGGAGTGCTGATAAGAAAAACATTCAGAATCGGAAGAAAAGACGCGGGGCATGGATTTCAACTAAATTCAAAACAGAATGCTAAATGTGAAAGGAGAATGAAAAACTCACCCCTCAGAAGGCCTGGATGATCTGGCTCTACTCCTAATGGCTCACTCTCTCCAGCTCTGTTGTTGCTGTCGCTGCTTGTTTCGGTTGCCGCTGCTGAAGATGCCATGCCTCTTGAGGTGGCTCCAGAAATTAATTGTATTTATATTATTATATTAACAATGTTACAAGTGGACAATTGGCCTGGTGGTAACATAGATAAACAAGGTACGAACAATATACATCATCGCCCTGGTTAACAATACCTTACAATTAAATGATAAAAACATCCTTTTGCAACCTATTCTTAAATATATTTACATTTTTGGGGAAGGGTTCGAGAAGCTTTGCCGGTAGATCGTTCCAGTCAAGTATTGTTCCATTTAGGTATGAAAACTTCTTAACGTTAGTCCTTTGTGATCGGCACTTTATCTTAAATTGGTGATCATTCTTTCCAACAAAGTTTTGCTTTAATATTTCCTTCCCTAGGTCGTCCCATGCTCTTTCCCCGGTAACTACTCTATACATCCCACATAGCCTTCTCCTTTTCCTCCTTTGCTTTAAGCTATCCCATCCTAGTTCGTGGATCATTTTGTCAACACTTTCCGTTTTTTTATATCTTCCTAACACATACCTGGCTGCTTTTCTTTGCACTTTCTCCTATTTAATATCCTGACCTTTCTTGTGTGGATCCCATACAAGAGAAGCGTACTCTAAGATAGGGCGAACCAGTGTTTTATAGGCCATATCCTTTGTAACCTTACGGCTTACCTTTGAGGTTTCTCATTACCCAATGCAGCGTTTTGAACGCCTTTTTGGTCATGCAATTCACATTTAATTCCAGTCTAAATTATTTGTCAAGTGAACACCTAAATACTTACAGCTATCGGATTTCGGAATTGCATTGCCAGAGAATTCGTATATTCTATTTGTGGTAATAATTTTATTGCTAAAGTTAACATACTTGCATTTTTGTACATTTATATCCATCCCATTTAATGATCCCCAACTCGTCAAATTGTTAATATCGTCCTGAAGGGCTTCATGGTTGCTCAGATTACCTATTCTTCGATAAATGATGCAGTCGTCCGCAAAAAGTCTTATGCTCGAGTTTATCATTTCTGGAAGGTTGTTTAGGTAAATTAAGAACAATAAAGGTCCAAGGACGCTGCCTTGAGGGACACCCGATGCTACCTTGGCTAGTTCAGAGCATTCTTCACCCACTTTAACCCTCTGGGTTCTATCTTTAAGAAAATCTTTAATCCACAAGATAACTCTTCCATCTACATGCAACGGCAATTTCCTCATTTTTGCCATTCGCCGTTTATGATCCACACTGTCGAATGCTTTAGAAAGGTCGACAATAATCGCATCTATTTTGAAACAGCTAGACCACCCAGTTTTAGCAAATAATGGAAATACCATCGGGTCCAACTGACTTATTTTTACGCATTTTTCTAATGCTGTTGCAAATTTCGGTGAGTGAGGTTTTGATTGGTCTGGAGATAAATAACCCGTTTCCTTTCTCATATCTTGTAGACTGTATTACATTTTCTATTTAAACTGTTTTATTTCCCTTCCCCGAAAAAACGCTTGCGTACCAACTGTTGAAAGCATTGGCCTTCTCTTTGTCATCAGTAATTAGGGTACCATCCTGATTTTTACGACTTCTATTGCTACCTTGTTACCTTTCATCCTCATTTATTTAAAAAACCGGTTGCCGTTATCATTCAAGATTGCGTTCTGTAAGAAATTTTCCTTGGCTATTTAATGTGCGTATTAATGTTTTATAATGTTTTAATGAATCCAAGCTATCATTTCGTTTTCTGTGGCCAATTCTTACTTTTCTTTTCAGAGATCTGATATTTTTAGGTTAAAATACAGGATCCTTATTCGATTTGATAGCTCTATTTGGGACAAAGAGGGTTAAACCTTCTTCCAATATATTTTTGAATCCCTCCCAGATTTCTTCTACGTTTTTCCCTTCACTAACCCACTCGGTGTACTTGTCCCTCAAGAACGTTTGAAACCCATTACGGTCCCCTCGGTTATATTGCCATATTTTTATTTTTATTTCAGCATGTTCACCCTTAGCGCCTTCCTGGAAAGACATCAACGCTCCGAACCCAATTGTCTGGTCTTAATAATATAACGTCGAGGGTGTTCGTCCCACGCGTGGGTTTTACGTGGGTCCCCTACGGCGTCATCGCGCAGAGTTCAGCCACAGTCAAATTTTCGAACTGAAGACGAATGTGAACCGCTCTTATCCATCACAGTTCACAAGACACAAGATTGCGTAATAATCGGTATTCGATCAAATTAATCGGGTATACATAATCGATATCATCAATATCGGCTGTTGCATTAATCGATTCCAAAATTTCGATTAATTGACAAAAATAATCAATTATTCGATTAATCAGTATCGTAATCGCCCATCCCTAATTGAAACCAATTGGATCATTCCCGATCGTACCTCTGTAAATATGAATCCGCGATGAAAATTTGAAATTTGTCTCTAAAAAAAACAATTTTGGGTAATTTTTCCGGACTTAAGATTTCATTCGGATATGAAAATGCTTTTATTGGGCTTAATATTAGTTGCAGCGAAAAAGTGCAAAGAACCTTTTCTATTTATCTTCTTAATAGGCAACGAACGTGACCTTCCAGGTTTTCATAAGTTTCTTAACAGGTGAGATTATTGCTATTGTTTAATAATGTCATTCTTTATATTGGCCGTAGTTAGCTTATTTGAAGACGTAGATGAAAAACGAGAAGGACTTTTTTTCTTAAAATTTCATTATCTATCAGATGGTTTCCTTTGTTTTTGCCTACATTAATTAATAAGCGAGAAAACGCTTATTGTTTAAACAAATTGCATATTTCACATTTGAAAAGTTTAGTTCGTGTATAAGAGATTCAAATAGGGAGTGATCCGATGCAGGTGTTTTTTTCACGGTCACCGAGTCGAGTTGGGTAAGGAGGAGGGGTACGTTCGCGGAAGTGAAAGGCGAATGAAATTTCAAGGGCGACCTTATCCCAGAACCGGTATTTTACTCCTACTAATGTAAACGTTTAAGATTCAAGGCCTATTAAATTCGAAAAAAAAATCTGGAAATTTTTGACCTCCCAACTGTCCATTGGTATTTTAAATGCAGTGTGGTTTCCAGATTAGCTACTTTTAGCATAGCTATGATTTAATTGATTCAAAGGTTTATCCTATAGTGGTTATTCAAATGGTTAATCATGCCATTACAAATTTGTGTCATCTGGAATTGCTCTTTTTTTACATTAAAATTGTCTGTTATTCATCAGTGTATGTGCAATGTAATCATTTCATTATCTGACCAACATAATCATTCTACACCCTTTTTGCCTATAGTATTTCTGAGGTATCATGTGTAGAGATTTTCTTCAAAGACTTTTTCTTCATGATAAAATTGTTTGCATCTCTATCTTTGTAGGTATCGCACTGATGATGTGACAGTTATGTGGCGTTCATGATATCCAGCTTCAGCATCGAGTCCAGTTCTTAATGCTCTCCAAATCAATGAAGAAAGATGTTTAAATGTACCACAAGGAGTGAAGTACTGTTTTTATTTTAATAAGAAGTGCACCTTGCTGCTAGCAATTTTCAATTTTAAACGTGAAATAAAAATCAGTGTCAAATTTTCTTATTTTCCGTATTTTTCTTTATTGGCCCTTTTTGTCCATTCCGACATTGTGTTAGTCGAAAGGAACATGGTCGGTGATCTCTTATGGGAGTAATAAGTGAAGTCGTGCAGCCAGGAGACATGGGGTCCACTCACATATTGTAAGCTGGACCAGACACATGTTGGAAGAAAGAACTGTCAAGGTTGTCCTAAGGGACAGCACGATGGAGGTGACCATGACCAGAGGATGCCCACAGGGAGGGGTGCTATCTCCAGCAATAGGCAAAGCACACAACCAATCAGCCCCTGCCTGTTGACAGCCTGTTCAATGCTGTCTGTTCGTTTCTGGTTGGGAGAAGCAGTCAACCAACCAGTCCCTGCCTGTTGAGAGTCTGTTCACTGTTGTCTGTTCGTTCCTTGTTTGGCGAAGTGCACAACCAACCTGCCCTTGCCTGTTGAGAACCTGTTCACTTTTCTGTTTTTTCCCTGTTGTGTGAAACAGAAAATCAACCGGCCCCTGTCTGTTGAGTGCCTGTTCACTGTTGTCTGTTCTTTCCCTGTCCGGTGAAACATACAACCAACTGGCCCCTGCCTGTTAAGAGTCTGTTCACTATCGTCCCCGAAATGCTTGTTGCCTGCCGGTTAAGGAACAAGCTGCAAACAGAGTATAAACTGTTCCCATGTAGCACACTAGCTGGAAAATTCGCCTTAAAGGCACCTAAAATGGGCACCTGACTACTTCATGCGCCTTAAAGGCGCCCACTATAGGCACCTACCCAAGTAACCATGAATGTTGGCTGAATATTGGCCCAATATCGGCTTCAGATTTGCACATCGGCCCCTCATTGCCATCGTTTTGCCGATGTTGGCCCGATATGGGCAGCCTACATTGGACCGACATCATCTGCTGATGTTATGTTATGAGGGGAATATTGACGAAGTTCTGAAAGCATGCTGAAGCTAACGTGCGGGAATTGGAAAAATTTTGTTTATTCTCTGTAATATTGCATTTTTATTCATACTATGTGATAAAATAGGATAACAGTTATCTAGCATTAATTAATGGTGAAAAACTTTTATCAAGATTTTATTGGATTTCCTCAAACTATCACAGAATAATCATTTAATGATTATAGTTCTCGAAGTCACATTTATCCACGGAAGTTACTACATATATATGTCTTCTCAACACCTTTATTTCAATTGTGGGTGCGAGATTGTGCGTAGAGTCGTAGGTTAGATAAACATTCGATACAGGTAGGCAGTAGGTAGATACGAGGTATCATAATACGACAGCGAACAGGCATTATTGTTACAGAAATCGACAGGATCATTCACTTTGAAGAATCGTAATGGTCAACTTAATTAAAAATCTACTCAAACAAGTACAATTTCACCCCATGAAAAAGGTAAAAATTCACTTAAATTCGGTTCTTCAAAATAATGCATTATAGATGATACCACTAAAACCTTAGTTGTTTACGTAATAGCTAATCTTCAACAATTATAAAGGCAGTAAAATTGTTTCTGCATCATTTCAATTGCGTCGGCCGATATATTTATGAGATGAGAGAACTATCGTATATCTGCGCTCTTCTGTTGCGGGTTATTTCCCATTACGAATTGAACGTATTTTAATTGCTGCTGGCCACATGATAACATTATAAAATAATTTCATACTCCGTAATGCATTTTGCCAGCACAAAGTACCACGTGGTGGCAATAATTAATCGATTTAGTTTAAAATAAATTTTATAAAAAATATTTCCTTGTATTTCTGTTAGTAACGGAGCGCTTCGATTTCATCTTCCTCACCCGGTTCGCGTAGTATGACGTTAAAACATATACAAAACATTGTTCAGACGTTTCACTCCATAGCGGTTAGCTTTAATTTGTTTTTAACTGAGTTTCATCGTTTTTGTCTTTCATCTTTTGGACAAAATATTTTGGATTTGGCAAGTTAAAACTGCGTATGAAATTTATAAAAAACTTTATATTTGTTTTTGGTGAAAGAATCGTAACTCTATCTCGATTATGAATTATTGATATCGCTAAATATTTTCGACGCGCCTTAATTCCGCCGCTCTTTTTGTCCTGCTAGCTAAATAGCGATACATATTCCGTACCTACTATTTAAGCGCTAACCCCTGAATTTATGGAAGTTATGCAAAATTTAGGACAGTTTGTCAGGGCACGAGCAAAGAGTGCATCTGCACGAGCAAGGAGGCATGTAATCAGGGATACACACTCCCTGCATGTAATATTCATGTGCACGTGACTGCATCCTGCGCAAAGATTATCATGATTATCATCCTGTGTACATAATCTTTGGGCCCTATTCTGGATCTGAGCGCGCTATTCCACGATCGAGCTATTCCACACCTCATTATAGCTCACGACCGTATTCTGAATCGAGCCGAGCAATAAATTGCCCGGTTTCGAGTGGCTATAATAAGTACCGCCCCTTCCGGTATGAGAGGCGAGAGGAACAGTAAGCAGAAATTCCGGCAACCAATGGCAAGCATTGTTTACATATACAGCTGGAACTGCTTTCAACATGGCCACCTCGATCGCGATCATTCCCTCTTATAATCTATGAATTATTTTACGTCTTAAATAGATAAAATTATAAATATAATACTTTTTATGTATTATTAGCTATAACATTTAACTAACAAGCTTGAAGAAATGTATTCCGCATGACTTACGATGATATTATGGAGGAGCGGTGAATGCTATTGTGAGTCTTCTGCTGTAATAAGATTTTAACATAACATTTTTAAAGTTATTTATGTAAATAATGCCTGCGATCCAAAGTATTAAATAATGTTTGGAGTTTCCTCTTTCCCTTTGCCAATTTTGTGATAGTAGTGAACCTTATTATGCTATCAGCGAGTCGTATATCTCATGTTGACATTTGTATTTTTGTGACTGGCTGTTTTGACATGCAAGTATCGCCAGTAGTCCTTCGGTCGAGAACTATCATTATTGTAATACATGTTATTATAGTCTATATTTATTATTCAACTAGTAGTAATAGCCTGGGAGCTGCTTAAAGTTAGTAGTGGCATTGACGCGACGGTAAATGTAAGCGAGAGATGGGCATAGAAAAATGTTAATATCGGTCTCAGTTGAAATGATACAGAAATAATTTTAGTGTCTTTATAATTGTTGAGGATTGGCTACTTAGTAAACACCTGAGGTTTTTGTCGGTAATGAAAAGTTTATGAATTAATTTCCCTGAAGAAGGCCCCATGTAGGTACGTGATGTTATTGGACTTGTTGTTGATGTTTACATAAGTTTGCCATTACGATACACGAAAGTGGTGTGCTCTTTTTAATTTAACCCTAGTATATATGTTCATACATATGCTTGGGAAATTCCAAAATTATAACCCAGATTTTTGTAGTGTTCGTCTTCCCTATAAGCAGGAATAAGCGATGGGAAACATGCCTTTGTGCTGGCAAATTGCATTACGGAGTATGAAATTATTGTATATTATAATGTTATCGTTCGACCAGTAGCAATTAAAATACGTTCAATTCATAATGGGAAATAATCCGCAACAGAAGGGCAGATAGACGATAGTTCTCTCATCGTAAATATATCGGTCTCCATTGAAATGATGCAGAAACAATGTTACTGCCTTTATAATGGTTGAAAGTTAGCTATTACGTAAACAACTATAAGGTTTTAGTGGGTAATGACAACTTAATGCATTATTTTGAAGAACCCATTTTAAGTGAATTTTTACCATTTTCATGGGGTGAAATTGCACTTGTTTGAGTTGATTTTTACTTAAGTTTACAATTACGATTCGTCAAAGCGAATGAAGTTTGGATAAATATAGCGTGCTGTTTTAAATTAAACCCTCGTATACTTGTGGGTACGTATATGCTTGGAAATATCTTTGATTTTAGCGGAGTCACACTCTAAAACTATCGTGGTTAGTGTCCGCTTTCGTCACACCAGCCTGAACGTCTTTTTCAATCAGTTCAAACTAACGTATTGCCATGAAATCCATGTCAGTCATCATGCCAAGTTTGCGCATTTATAAAAACTTTTCACTCTGCGAATTAACCCATTTATTTTGAAATAGTAATGTGTCAAGCCGGAGAAGTGTCATTTTCCCTCTCCGCCGTACGTGAGATAGGGTCGAGCTATTGAGAATAGCCCGGTATCAAAGATCGGGCAATAATAATTCGACCCTCACCGGTGCTATCCGCCGTTCAGAATACCGAATAGCCACCGCGCTGTTGTCATCTTTAGAATAGCCACTTCCGGTGGCTATTTCATCATTGAGAATACCGAATAGCCACTGGGTCTCCATAATCGTGAAAATAGCCACTTTTCGCGCTATTCTGACGAATAGCTCGGCCTTATTTTCATTCAGAATAGGCCTCTTTGACTGCACGTGTGTGTGCCAGTGAAGGGAAGTCGCGTCCGGCCACGTCGAGGTCCCTGACAACAAGATAATTAAGGTAACTTTGGTATTTCTTTCAATCTATCAATCACAATTGAACTATTTCTTGCGTATTATATCGCTTCTGTTTGGTAAAATATTTATAATTTTATTTCTGTTGGTTAGCAAATCATATAGAAATCGTCAAAAAAAGAATAAAAAACATATAAATACAAGGAAGGGAAATTTGGAGTGTTTTGCGGCCAAGTTTTCATCTATAATGACTGAAGAAACGTGTGCTGTTCCGCGGTTCCGCTATATACCACTTGATAATAACACTTCGTCACACACACAAAGAATAAACCTACGAAATGAGTCTTATCAAGAGTGGAGATTCGGCAAACGTCAATGACTTTTCGCACTAAAATCCGGAAGGAGAAAACAAAACGGTGCAAAGGTCAAATATAAAGCCAAAGACGATTCCAATTGTAAAAACTGGGAGAAACATCAGTTATCAGAATGTCGAGTCGAGGTTCCGAATTTCCATTAGTTTCTCAAGGCGTAAAATGTGTAAAATACGTGAGTGAAAAATGAATTACCAAATACTCGCGAATTTCGATTTATTTCTAACAAATATCCATGGATACTACATACTTATATATCCATATATATACATTGTGTATAGACTCCATTCAAAGACCTAAGCACTAGGAGCTCCCACGGGGGGTGGCCAACTTAGCCCCACCTTTTCACCCGTGGGTGGTGTCCGATGTGCTCTCCCTTCCCCCGGTTTCCTCCACCGGTTACCTTGGACAGAGGGTTTGCACGTTCAGGGGATCCACTTCTTAGGGCTTTTAGGTTCTCTTCCCCTATTCCTCCCTACCTCACAAACCATTCCTGATCTCTTACACGGCAACCAAAATGCCTCGGATGATCCCAAATCACCAAACTTCAGAAGACCCGCAATACCCTCCTACCTTGAATGCATCCGACATCCCTCATGGCTATTCGGATGCAGAATTAAATGAAATATTCAACAACTTGTCTCCACCCTTACAAAAACTTTTAGTCCCTTTCGAGTCCTTTTCTCTGCTACAGTTGATAGGGGTTAGGGGGGACTCCTATGGGATGGGTCCCATGGCCACGGACTTCCCCGGACCAGTCCCAATTGCTGTGGGACTTGCGGATCCGTCCCAATGGCCGTGGCACTCTTGCAGACCTGTACAAGTGTACAGTGCGCGGCCCACTAGTTATTCCCCTTTTCATTGCTTTCACCCACCCCACACCACAAGAGACAGTCTGTAATTTAACAAACATTGGACCCTCCCGGTACCAGTCCCAACCATAGTGCCGCAGAAATCCTCTCCGGCCCCGGTAGTGGTGTGGTAAAGTCCTCGCCTGCTAGTCCGAGGGTCTCGGATTCGAGTCCCGCCAGGGTCAGTTTTTCACTTGCCCAGTGCATCGGTGTTTGTCAAGTTCTGGTGGTTCGGCCCTTGAGAAACCTGAAGACAAGCAAATGGCTTATCAGGATCGCAGGGGCATACGGACCACCAGAATAGTCAGAGAGCAAAAAAATAATATTAATAATTATTTGTAACTGTTCTGGACCACTCCATTGTAGGAATAGTTTATTTAAGACTTGAATTTTTATGGGCTATCGCAAAATTTCCCCAATATGATAGAAATTTGCTCATTAATGGTTAACAAATCCTTCTATATGGTCCCTGGTACTATCACTTTCAAAAGTTGGTCCTTAGGGTGAGCGTGACCATCTCCGTTTTCTGCTGAAATCGAGCATCACGTATTGCATACGTGTTCTATGACTTCTGTGGGCCAATTTTACTGCTACGACTAGCGCATCTTGAGTTTATTTTGTACTCGCTAAGAGACCCTCGCGTGACCTTCTCCCTCTGACAACGAATAGCAAGAACAATCCCACTCCCAAAAGAATTGGCTGGCGAAAGAACCCGTGAAGCATTTTCGGCTTTGGGCAGGAACTTATCGGTATTTCTTGTGCGAGGAAGATGGCGAGAAATTCCCTGACTCTCCTGATGGCATAATGCACTAATCCTGCACAAAGGGGACAAATAGTAGCCTCGTTTTCCTGCAGGAAAACTAGTAATTTATAAAGTACTGGTAAATACGTTGCCAAAATCCACTGGTAAATCAGTTCGGAAACTTTTCCCGACAATGAGATAAGAAAGATAATGTTAAGAGATCAGAATTTTTATTTCGCTTGTAATATAAAATAGTTGAGATGGCTATTAAAATGAAATTGGGAAAAGGGTAGAAGACTTCCTCGGTGAAGACCTGCATGGCTCAAGGAAAGAGAATGGGACACGAAACACAATTCGGGTGACGAGTATGCTAAATGCTGACATTTATTTATAGATAATAGCCACATGTCTCAATTTGCTTCTTAGACTGATGGAAGACTTATGAACAAGTGCATTGGACGAGAATAATAAATATTCCTGTGGAAATAGGGAGTATGCTGAAAGTGTTTGCAATTTATTAAAAACCTCTCCGGGATGAAGTGGTATACATAATGGTAATGAATGACGATTCGTAATGTGCATAGGTTGGAAGAGCATTAAGGCCGGGCCATTTCTTATTTCCATTGATCTTCAATTGCATGCTAAGAATTTGGCAATAGATGTATGGAAAAGGACAAAATTCGGAAGGAAAGTAGCAGGGTTGCTGTTAATTTTGGTAGATTTGCAGATGGCCATGATTTATGTAGCTAGTCAGCCACAGGACTCAACATCCATTTTGCTGGTGAAAAAATTGGTGATATGTGGGATGTGAATCATATTAAGCGCAGCTGAAAAGGTTTTTAAAGTAGTAATATTAAAAAAAAGGTAAATGAGGAAAATTCTAATCTGGGGAAACAGTTTATCTTTCCAGGAAGTATTTTGAATGATAGTTAGTATTCTAGCAAGGATATAAGTGGGAGAATTGTACTGACAAAGAAGCATTCGCATAGAGAGATGAATATATGTTAGAAACTGAATACCTATGTTCAGAAAAGGAAAATCTAATGTATGGAGGTCGAAATTACTGAGGATTATTAGACTTCTTTAAAATAAAAATTTTGCTGTTTTCAAGTAGGATGGAGAGAAAAATAAACGAAAAGTTGAAAGGAGATATAAGAGAGACTTAGCAAAAATAAAACGTGGTGTTGCCTAATGTGCTATATATGGGATATGACTCAACGATGGGAAAGGGGATATTACAGCAAATATATTAATTAGTGGAACACACGAATTAATGATAAATGTGCAAGTATATCCCCATGGTTGCACAGTTTAATTATAAAGATATTGTGCAGTAAATTAAAACGCTGTTGAGTAGAGTTTAAAAACCTATGAATTGATAGTAAATGTATTAGCTTATGGCGTTCTTGCTAATATCATGAATTATTTTCACGGAACAAAGATAATGATCCCATACACTGGAGGTTTTGGAAAGCCCCAAGCACACATATTAATTACTAATACTACGATTTTCCATGTTTTAAGTGTCGCAAAATATATTGCTGTGACATACAGACCGTTGAGAATTTGATAAACACCTAAAAGGGACAAATTGACGATGAACAAGTATGAGTAACTGATGGTAGTCATTACTTTCTCTTGCAATAGGGGGTTGAGATTTACTCATTAATCAGTCCGAATTTCCCTCAAGATCAAGACTAGCGATCAGAACTACTAAATTATTTTTTTTAATAATCTGGATATAATGAGAGGAAATAATCCAATCTTGGAAAAATTAACCCTAAGCCTATTATTTGTGCCTCAAAAATATCAAAACTTTTTGTGACCGAAGTCATTTACCATAGATTTTTAAGTATTTTCAGCCACTCTCAGCCACATGTTTTTCACAGTATGGCATTTCTCTGACAAGAATGCATCCAAACGGATTGCATTGATGTTGGAAATATTGATTTACTAAACAAAACTATTTCTGCTATTAGATTAACCGATTTAAACCATTTAGAGTCCCAGATCCTCCTGTCCTCCTCCACAGCTACTCTAATTGCATCAGCATGCGTGAAAATGTAGCTTCTGCAGTGAAACAATCTACATATATGTACATACTCCCCTGCGAGCCGCCACATGGGGGAGTGGCAGGGGGTGTTTACACATCGCACATCATTTAATGTGACTATCTAGGATAAGCTAGGCCTATATTTATTTATGAAGTTAGAATTAGTAGTTCAATACTTCATATTAAGAGTTATTTACAGAAACTTACTTGTTGGGCCATGGCCGGGGGCGTGCGTTTTTCCTGTTCATTCTCCTCTTTAACATATTCAATGCGGGACTGATTTTTATGGAAATAGTCAAAATCGGCTTTAAAAAATTTAAAGGGCTTCGGAATGGAGCGACCACATCAATTGACGTGCTCCGTCAGTCGGTGTAGCCAGGAGCACGTCTATTGACGTGCTCCACATTGAATGTGTTAATAGTTCTCGCTGGTACCCCGTATAATCTTTCTGCTTCTTGAAATGAAATATCTCCTGCCTCTATCCTCGAAATGGCTTCGATTAACCCCTGTGGGTCCTATTGTCCACGAGCATTTACCCCCACTTTTCTTTTATAAATTGTCGGCATTTTTAAATTAGTCTAAAAGTAGAGTTAGAAATATGTTTCTACTTATTTTTCACATTATTGTTCAAAATATGTGTACAAAAAATTAAATAATACTACACAACATAAAAACAATTGTATTTAGTTTTGGTATACACACTAAAACATGTATATCATGCTGAAAACGTGTAAAAATTCAGCTGAAATCATAATTCATTCTGTGCGGCGTATATCCCGCATGAGAGAAGTGCGGCATGTGTACCGAAGTTCATTGCGGTGTCTCTCCCGTTCTCTACGGGAGAGACGCCGCACCTCATGGCTCTATGGCCTTCAAGGCCAAGGTGGCGTAACTAGACTGAAAGCATCCCGAACAGAACTTACTGTTGCTGCAAAACACAAACAATCGTAATATAGCAGTAGTTCAATGTCTAAAACGAATTTAGTGCAAGGCGAGGAAAATTTTGAAGGTAAAATACCAGACTTACCTCAGTATTTGCACTTTAAAATCTGTGAAACCAAAGAAACAAAAACGGGACCACCTCACTTATTCCCTGGCATCTACTGCCCTCTGCATTGCACATCTGCCCACAATCTGTTGGGAAACGCCGAAACTAGGGGGGGTGTGCAGTCTATCCCGTATGCGGCCACTCTTCCCGATTTACCCTATCACCTATGGTAACAAAATCATAAATAAAATGCTCATTCTTCAGAGGACAACTTTAATATTTTGTTACATCTCCATTATTTTTAATTACAGATTGTAATCGTGATTGCATTGACCCAACCAAATGTTTTGTTACACGGGGACGTCGGCTTAAAGAGTTCCAAACATCCCATACGTGTGCTTCTAAAGCTTCCTCAGTTCTTTCTCCATCGTAATGCCACTCATTTACCATGATACCCCACTCATTCTCAATAGGGGATAAGTCCGGCGAGTTAGCTGGCCAGGGTAAAACGCAAAGTCGAGGATTGTCCTAAAAAAATTGCTTTGTAATGTTCGCTTTGTGGATTGGACAGTTTTCCTGGACAAAAACCACCTCCTCACTCTCGGGAACGATTTCATCAATGTAAGGCAGCAAATGAGCCCTTAATATCTGAACATAGTCCACAGAATTCATCTTTGAGGGGGTTTTCACGAATGTTCCTGGTCCTGCTGCAGAAATTGCCCCCCAGAAACTCTGGCTGATACGACCAGGATTTTGTGTTCTAATTAAATGCTCTGTATACCTATATTATATACCTTTGTATGTTATACCTATAAAAGAAATTATCAAAATGTTACTTCATTTTAAAATTTGGCATTTAACTAATAAAATCACTCGTCAAGTCTTAAGAATTATTACTTTGTATTTCTTGGATGCCAAAGTTCAACCTTCCCATCTTGGTTGCGTCGGAATGTTTTTTCATCCGAAAATACAACAAGGTCCCAATAAGATTGGTCCATTTCAATATACCTTCTGGCAAAATCTAGTCTGGTTTCTTGCTGGATTTCGGCCATGGAGGGTTTCTTGGTGGCCTTGTGGTGCTTAATTCCACCCTCTATAACGTCTTACCGTGGCGTAGCTGCAGTTAAGATTACTGCTTCTCCTCAACTCTGCAACACCACCGATGGACAATGGATTCTGACAAATGGCCTCCCTTATATCCTCATCTTCTTGCCTGTTAGTGGACCTCGGACGTCCACTCTTTGGTTTTGATTCTAATGACTCGTCACTCTCCTCATTTCTCTTTAGCCACTTATACACAGTTTTCCGGTCTACGTTTAGGTGTGCCGATATTTGTGACACAGTTTTCCCACTCTCAAACAATGACAATATTTGCCCCCTCTGGGCTGTGCTTAAATGATTATTTCCACGCTGATCCATTTCCTCGATATTTGAAGAATACTCAAAAGTGTCATGGCAAAAGTAAACTCCCTAACCACCTTAGCCGCGAAAAAGACGTTCCTCCTGGAACAGTTAATCCTAATCCACTCCTCACCTTAACCAGTTTCCCCCCTCCTTTCGAACGTGCCCGCAGACTTTTTATTAACATTAATCCTTTCAGATTAGGGTGGCAATTATTACGTTTGCTATCTACACATACGAAGTTATGCTTCCTATCAACTCTCTCCTATGAGTCTTTCCTATATCAATCAATTTACTTCTTCTTTAACTTACATTGCCAATGTGGTGCATGTGCAAATAACAAAAAAGAGAAAAAAATACAAAAAATAAAACTCCCAACTTCAAATCACGTGCAAAAGATGAATAAAAAAAACAACTAAAAAAATAATGTACAAAGAAAAATAACAAAAAAATATAAATGAAAACCAATAAATCCACCATGGCAACAAAAAAATTAAAAACTTGATTATTTAGTAATATTATTTATTTTGTTTCAATGCAATTGCCATAAAAAATAAAATGACCTTTCAGTTTTATTAATCTTGTGTTGTACATAGAATTAAGTTTCTTTTTGTCACAAACCATCACTACACAGCTCATACACTCCCGTGATTTTTTCAAATGCGGTTGTGGAGAGCATCGCTCTCTCCGGTACGGTCCCCACACTCGCGTCTTCGGCACGGCGATAACTACGTGCCCTCCATACAAAGATCACAAGAAGTCAAACCAACATTGTGGGATGAGAGTAATTATAGGTGACTCAAAGTATCTTTTCTATTCATATATGATGTTTTTCCAATATTTATTTGCTTGAGAAGGGCATGAGGGATAAGGAAGGGTACGATTAGGCTTCTTTGTGAGCATTTACTAACTTTTGAAAAAGTAAAATAAAAATAGACCGACATAGTAAAAACAGTTAAAATGATGCAGCCTGTTGATATAACTTCTGTCGTAAAAAGGAAGACGTTTACCATGGTTGAAATACTCAATAGAACTGCTATTGATTACCTATCTTAAGAAGTTGTTGACTCAATATCAACAGTTGAAACCATTCAAATGGATGCAACTGTCAAGAACTCCTAAATGGGAGGATGTTGAAAACTGCATCACATATCTTAGTGAAAAAAACAAATGTAATGCTGAACTACACTAAGTGTTTTGAGTTTTTGTAGTGTCACAAAATGTTTTAAAGAACTATGAAAGAAAACTAAACCAACATCAGGTGAAGTGTGGTGTGTATATTTCAGTCAGTCGTCTAATGATATGTACCATTCTGAACTGCTAAAAATTGCTGAATTCTTTTTTTCTATACCTAGTCAAAATGCGAATACAGAACATGTTTTCTCTCTTGTAAACTCACAGTGGACTGAAGACAGGAACAGATTTAAAATAGAAAACATGCTAGGTGTAGTGTGTGAGTGCAGTACAATTTTAACTGCTTTGGCTGCTTAAGCTTTTACGAATGCCTACTTGCTGGGAAACTGAAAACTGGTAACAGAGATTTCTTCATCCTCCAAATATTCATGGTATAAAGGTAAAAAATGACGTAATGCGTAAATGCCCCAAAGCAGAATTATGTGTTTTTCTGAAACGCTGGATGCTTATTAGGCTGATAACAGTGGAGCTAAATTTCGTCTTAAGACAAAAAACTTTCTGCAAGTGCGGGCGTTTTAGTAATACCCTTATGGAAATATCAGATCAGGTCTGATCTGAAAATTCCAGATCAGGAAATGAGCTGATTTAAATCCTGATCAGGTCTGATCTGGCAATCCTGATCAGGCAATACAGATCAGTTCTGATCTGGAATTCCTGATCAGGTGATCTGGAATACCCCAACAATGATATGGAAACGTTTTATTCTGCTTTTTAGGGATGTTTAAGAAAAAGACCTAAAAAGTAAATGACTCTGCCCAAAATCCATTTCATTTGGTCACGAAAACGTAACTATGTGGTGCTAGAAATATTTTTAGTTAGTTAGTTATGATTCCACACTTTATTAGAAACAACACGACCTAGGTTTTGGTATATTATGAATATGAATGAATAATATGAATACTTTATTAATTGTCCTGGGGATATACCCCTTAAGAACAAAAGCAATTAAGATTTACATTTTTTGAGCAACATAAAGATAAAAATCAACAATTTGGACAGTAAAATAATGAAAAAATTAAATATAAATTAATACAATTTTAACATTGCTGAAAGCAAAGTATTATGGAAATCATGCCGTATAAGAAATTCATCTGCATACATTTTGAAAGTTAACAACAGAAATACAGCACCTAAATAATATTATTAAATACGCAAAAACAACTACTACAAGCAATTACAACAATATGAAAAATAATAACAACATTTAGTGGTCATAAAGTAACATATTATAATATTTCATCTTAAAACTAGCAACAGAAGAACAATTTTTAATGTTTTTGGGCAGGGTGTTCCAGAGATGACACGCAGTGACCAAGAAAGAATTTTGGTACTTCGTTGTGCGATGACTAGGAAAGTAAAGATACTCAGGATCACATCTAGTGCACATATCCCTAGCGGAAGGTTTTACGGAAAACATGTCGAATAAATATTCGGGGATTTTTCTTGAAATAAACAATACAAGTAGAACCCTAGGAAATATTTCCTTCGGGTTTTAACATCGAGCCATCTAAGTTTATTGTAGTAGGGGGTCATGTGGACATCTCTGCGAAGTTTAAAAATAAACCTAATGCATGAATTTAGTGCACGGTGTAGTGTGGTGTTATCTTCTTCATTTAAGTCGTTGTAAACTAGACAACAGTAATCAATAACGGGGAAAACCAACGATGAAATGAGCATTTTCCTAGTATCTTGAGGAAGAAATTTAGAATGCACTTTAAGTTGGTATAGGATGGTGTTGATTTTACGAGAAATATTATTAACGTGATTACTCCAAGACAGACTTGAGCTGATAGTTATCCTAAGATTGCACCTGGAACAGTCGTATGTCAATTGTGTTGTTTGTTTTTCAAGGAGATATCATTTGGAGAGCTATTGAAAGACGCTCAATAGTCGCTCATCTGTAATGTTATGTTAATGGAATCGTACCTCATGATAATATTGTATACTGCAATTAATTAAGCCGGGTAAAACCATATCCACTTGTGTCTGCAGTTGGCACAGCAACACTCAAAAGCCCATCAGCAACAACCATGGTGGTCAGCACTATCTCTTGACCAGATTTACAATCTTATTGGATCAGGTGTCATTGGATCAGATCAGACCTCATTTGCTTTATTGATATGCTGATTTTGATCAAAATTAACTTGAGAGATATATCAAACATATTCTGATTCAAATCAGATCTGTTATATGCAGCAGCATCACAGACTTTATCTGGTTCAGTTCAGACCTGATCTCCTAATATTATTCCTGATCTGGTTCAGATCGGATTGGAACTAGTTCAGATGAGACTTGATCTCTTCATATCAAACTCAATTTGATCAGACCTGATCAAGATGGATCAGAAATTTCTGCAAGTGGTGGACCTGACTGATCCTCATATCAGACCTGAAGTGGTTCAGATCAGACCTGATCAGGTTCAGGTCAGACCTGATCAGGTTCGGATCAGACCTGATCAGGTTCAGATCAGACCTGATCAGAAATTTCCATAAGGGTATATATCTTTTTGCAGCCCTCATTCTTGTTCTGCGACAATGTCTCGCCATTGCTTGATGTTCTGCTTTGTGACGTGAATGTAATGATGATTATGATTAAAATGGTGGAAAAAATAACAAAATAGGAAGTATCCTCTTTTTTATAGGAAGTGTTCTCTTTTTTATGATGGACCTATGGTAACCCAAGACATATTCAATTCGGATCCAATACAATACCTTTACATAAAACTAGACAAATATAAAATACAACAGGCAAAAACTATAGCACTTAACACTATTTGCAGTCTGCCAAGAATTCTTCCACACTGTAAACCACTTTATCAATCAAGTAGCCTTTAGGATTTGTTTTAAATTGTTGATAAGCTTAAACTCTAGAGGGGAATAGGTAAATTATTGTACAATCTAATACCAGTAGCCAGATGACTGTTTAGAGTCAGAGCTGTAAGGTGATGGTTCTGATGAATATGATTAAAAGATCAAATAAAATGATTATGGAAGTGAGAATTGGGTTCTAGCATAGGTTCTGTTTTATAAAGAGTACCAGATTAAAAATATAGGCACAGGGTATTGTGAGGATTTTTTTGCTTTTGAAGTAAGGTCTACAGGATTTTCCATTGGACAGATTTAGTATGATTCTTATTGCACGTTTCTGAAGGATGAAGACCTCATTAAATGATCCATGCAGCACACGACGTCCCTGGGATATCCCATTTTAGTCTCAAATATCCCATTGATGTCCGGGATATCTCTTCAGACATCCCTGAGATATCTTGTTGGAATTTTTGTATTTTAGGTGTTTTTTACGTTCTAACGTATGTTTATCCTTTTCATGTGTGGATCGCCTCAGAAATTAACTTATTGTTGATATCTACTGAAAATTTGCATCATACTCCTAATATCCTGAATATGTCCCATGGTCTACCTTGAGATATTTCGTCATTAGTTAGTCATATTGATTGAAATGTGAACAAACGTGAGGGAATTGGAAAATCTTATTTTTCTCAGTAATATTGCATTTATATTCGTGGCAATATAGGTTTCAGTTAATTAATGCCAAATGGCTCTGTTATTGTGATGTGATGGTATTTCCTCAAATAACTATCACAGAATTGCCATTTAATAATTAGTTCTCGAAGTTACATTAATCCACGAAAGTGGCCCCTGTATTTAAGACTTTCTTGATGCTGGCATATATTGATGTCGGGTGTGAGGATATGCATGTAGAGCCATAGGGTAGCTGATCATACGAGATAGATACAATTTGTTAGGTAGAAAGAAGATAGGATTATAATTTGAAATAGTAAAGCATGCCATCGCATAATAGTACATTAATAGTATTTAAATGTAGATTATCATTTTTATTTTGAGAGAGAAGGGAAGAGTCAGTGGGGAGAGCAAGGGAGTGCCAGCTTATTAGGCAGCAAGGGTGTGCCAGCTCATTATATATTAACAAGGGTGTGTGGATTATGTGCCAGTGCTGTTGCAAGTCATTTTATTGCCCTGTTTCTCTGCTGCCACCCCACTTCCAAACTCCCTTGGTTTTGTTTCAATTTCCTGGTGGGATGTCCGTGAGACATCCTGGGATATCCTGTGGACATCTCATGAAGACATCTCATGGACATCATATGTGCGAACATTTGGATATCCTATGGATTTTTGGATATTGTGGTCGGTGGGACATATATAGATATCCCAGGGATATCACAATGCCCAGGAAAGATATCCCACAGATGTCTGAGAGATGTCAGTGTGCTGTGTGGGAAGGTGGGAGAGCCACCCGAGAGTAGGATGCAGTAGGTAGCCCTACTGTAAAAGTGACCAAAATATACAGAAAGCAAAATATTCATTAACAATAAGACTTAAAAAATCTTAAACAAGATATTGATGAATGCAATTGAGCAGTTAGATTAGATACATGGATATCCCATTGCTATTGGTTTGACTAATTACTATCTCCTATACTAATACGATTTATTAGTAATCCTATTACATATTGGATTGGAACTTAGCACAGTGCAGTTAAGGGCCTGATTTTTCAAAAAGGTTTGTCAAAGATTACTGCTAAATATCAATTCAAAAACAGGTGGTAACCTTAGCTATTTGTCATTAATATTAATTGTGTGCCATTTGTATTGACTGATTATTTTGTTCATTTCTTTTTACATTTTCAATATTATGATCACCTTTTATATACATAATTTGAAACACTGAATTGATAAAAACTTATTGTTGCAGCTTTTTTTTACACATTATTAGTCTTTTTTCTCCCTTGTGTGAGAATTTAAAATTAAGTAAATATGAATATGTATGCAATCACCATGGAGTATAGAGAAACTATTTTGTAACTACAGTAGATTCCGGTTAATCGGGACACCGGTTATTTGGGACAGCCGCTTATTCGGGACAAACCATCAAGAGCAGAACCCAATTGAAGAAAGTCCCTGAGTTTTCTCCGGTTAATTGGGACAGGAAGCCGCTTAATCGGGCCATGCATCGGCTGTATTTTCCTCCTACTCCCTTAAAGAAATACAAATTTTTAAGCTCTTGTAAATCATTTGGTACATTTTCCCTATGTATTTGAACCAATCCCCAGTGAGGGAATCTATTGTAACCTTTACTGTCTCATTTACCGTCGCAAAACGAAGTAAGTCATAAATGCGCTTTTAATTAATGCTTCACTGTTTGCACACTCACCTTCGTTCTCAGGTAGTCCAGCTAGAAGTGGATTTAGATTTTGTGGTACGGAGGTGCATAGTGTGTAGGTACACAACTTGGCTTCATTAGCATATTATACCATTATGGTGAAGGTTAGGCTGTAGGCGATCTGTCATAAGATAAAGTGTTTTGAGGAAAGAAGGGTGGAGGTGATTCCTCCTAATTTCCCGAAATTTCCCCCGAAAAAGTTCCTAATTCAGGTTAACATGCAGCGTAAGGATTTTTTGCTGGCTGCAAAAATTACAATACTGGACCAAATTAAGGACCATCTACCTCAAATCAGTCTTCGTTGTTTGGCGGATATAACAAGAGTGCCAAAATCAACGATAACCCGATTAATACAGCAGCAGGATAAACTTAGAGAAGATTGGAGCAGTGAAGGGATACAAGGTGCTACCCAAAAACGCCAACGCCAAGGTAAGGATCCTGATGTCGAGGACGCTTCTAATCAATGGTTTTCCATTGTTAGTGGACGAGGAGTTAGTGTCAGTGGACCTATGTAAAAAATAAGTCGGAGGAGTTAGCTTTGAAGCTTGGCTATACTGATTTCAAGTCAAGAGATGGTTGGCTATCTAGACGGAAGAGTAGAAACGAAATAAAGTTCAAAAATGCTCACGGAGAAAAACATTGTGCTGACTTCGTAAGTGCAGAGGAATGGAGATGTAAGAGGCTACCCACCCCACTTCATGAATTCTGTGCAGATGATGTGTACAACGCCGATGAAACCGGCCTGTATTACCGAGCCACCTAATGGCTTTCTTTGCTACAGTTATGTGGAACTAAGTGAGGTAAAGGTGAGCTTTCGTCTCGCCAGCAGTAACGTGATTTTCACCCACTTTCAACAGACATCGGAACCAAAAGCTCACCTTTACCCTAAGTGGGTCTAAAAAAGCGATGGAACTGATTACTGTTTTCTGCTGCTCAAACATGTCGGGGAGTGATAAAAGGAAACTTTTGGTGATTGGAAAATGTGCTAACCCTCGCTGTTTTAAGAAATTTCGAATGAACAGCTTACCGGTGGAATATTACGCCAATAAAAATGCGTGGATGACTGCAGGCCTCTTCAGTAATTAGTTAAGCAGTTGGGATAAGGAACTAGCGCGGAAATCGAGGAAAGTGATTCTTATTCTGGATATTTGTACGGCACACCCTGATTGCTCCAACGTACGAAAAAACATTCAGTTGGAATTTTTACCAGCCAACACAACGTCTATTATCCAGCCGATAGACATGGGATCATCAAAAATTTGAAAACAATATACCGGGCAAAATTGATTGATCAATCAATTCTAGCATCAATAGAAGATAATCTTCTGACATCATCTTCAACTGCCAAGGAAGTGAGCTCAAAGGTGAACGTCCTGCAAGCAGTAACGTTTTTGGTAGATAGCAGGCGAGATGTCACCAGTAAAACAATTAGAAATTGTTTCATTTATTGTGGTTTTAAGCACTCAAGTGCAGAAATATTGGAAGAACTTGAATGTGAAAGTAAAAATGAATCCGTTTTCGAGCTGCGTCAAGTAAAGAACATTAAGAAGTTCTAAAGGATCGACTCCAATATGGACTGTTATGACAACAATGATAGCAGCGAAGATGATATAGTGGAAACTATACTAGCGGGACAACAAGGTTTGGTTGAAGACGAGGAGACTGATGGAGATGAAGACGTATCTCAGTTTAGCCAAGTGACTTCTGCAGATGCCAGGAAATTTGTTGATGGGTTGTGACGCTACTTCATGCAAGAGGGCTACGAAGGAAGTCCGATATCGTCATTAGATGCCTGTTCCGACCTTGTATGCGCGACGAGAGTGAAGAGAATGATGCAGAACACCCTGGACTAATTCCTTCAACTAGGATTTACACATTAAATAAATACTCCCTGGTTTCTATGCAAATGGAGCTTTAGATCATCAACTATTCTTTTCTAATATTCCATCGTTAATTATATATCTAATCACGAGTCCTTCTTTTGCAGGATTTCGAAAAGGGAATTCATCCGAAGTAGATCGATGCCAAGAGATTTTTTTATGACACAATGTTTCCAAAAATGGTTATAATGTATGTTTTCTTATTAGTTTATTGTTTAAATGCTAGCAATTAAACATTTTGCGTTTCAATTGTCATTTAGCTTTCTGACTTTTTTTTCAACACTTATTTAAACATATTTACGGGATACTTCGGATAAATGGGACAGCCGCTTAATTGGGACAAAGTACACCAGTCCCGATGTGTCCCAATTAACCGGAATCTACTGTATAAGTTTCTCTGTACTCCATGGTCATTAAATGCAGATTGTGTTAGGCAGATGTTTATTTTGTTCCTCTACGTTTGTAATTTGAATGAAAAATTTTCAAAATTGATTCACAAAGGCAAGTGCAGTCTAATAATATTAGTGTCCTCCACTAATTATTATTTTAATTTTCTTTGCAGTTGTTGAGCAGCGGTGCAGATGGCAGAGAACATGTTGAGGAGGCACCCAGAAAATGGCAATTGTGATGAGCATGATCCAATGCAGGGGAGCGAGGCGAGCAATTCCGGCGTCTATGAGGAGGCCTCGGTTGAGGTAGAAAGTCGTTTTGAGGAGCGAGTGCTTCTTGAGGTGCTAGCCTTGAAGGCAGAAATATCCTCGAGGGACATACTGCTGCAGAAGTTGGAGGAGAGCGTGACTAGACTGGCCGAGGATTTCGGTCCTCTGAAGGAATTCGTGATGGCAAAGATGCGTGAGGAGCAGGAGGTAGAGGGACTGCAACAATCTGCTTTGTTGGAAGGTGCTCCTCAAGTCGTAGCTGCAAATACAGAAGACATTGCCCGCACCCTTTGCATAGAGGCGATGATGAGGATGACCGACATAATGGAGAACAATGACATTAAAACATCTCGTGTCCGAGAAATTTATGAGAAAATCTACAACACGGCTCCTCTGACATCATTCATTTTGAGGTATTTGCAGTCGCATCCTGAAGTTAAGATATTAATTGATTGTGACTCGAGTGGTATCCACAGATTAGTGAAGCGCATCCATAATCGCGATGCAGAAAAGATAGATGGCAGTAAGGTCCAAGCGTTTGCTGACTTCCTAAAGCATATGGTTTACATGGGGAACGTGCCAGCTAAGTACAACAGGGTGGTAAATGGGTGCTCATGTGCAAGGGCAGGACATCCGACTGCTGCCTTTATTATGTCCTTGGCTCAGACTGCAATTCATTTGATCTTTAAGAACGGAGGGAGTCCTTATTCATGTAATGATGATACAAATGAAAATTTATATGATAAAATTATCCAAGAAGCGGTAAAGGTGAGAAGTGAAGGGAGACCGTGTGATGACCTTTTATATTTTGCCTTGAATTCCAAAAGTACATTGGGAAAAGAAATAGAGTTAATAGCAGTGGTTCCTGGAATGTTGGTGAAGTATGGATTGAATGTGGGAATGAAGACACTAACTGATCAACTGCCATGGCTTTTGCTGTTTTACATGCAAAGTGTTTTGCCAAAAATGATGAATTAATAGTAGGTTGTAGTGATTCCCAATGACAAACCTATTTTTAAGGGACTACTGTGAATAATCTTGATGCAACGAATATTCTCTTAAGTGTTCCTTATTTTTGATACCAATAAATGATCTGCATGCCATTTTGACCTTAATGATACCGTGATATAAAATCTAAGTCTCTGATTTCAACATACTATTTACTATGTTATAGCAGGTCCACAAATAAAATTTGATTGCCATAACAATATAGTAGAAGCCCCATGTAATGTGTAGGGCATATAACGAGAATCTCGAATTTGCGAGGGATGGCCAAGGAACGATTCAAAACCCTATGATTTACATGTAAAATAAATCAGATTTAGCGAGGACAACAACCAGCCTCCACTGGGGTCATTTACTATTAAAAGTGGCAAATGTCTGCTTCATTCTCGGCAAACCTGCACCAACTTGTGCTAATGTCCTCTGTCATTGAAATTATATATCCAGCAGTATTTATTCCTCACAATTTGACGTTTAAATGCACATTTTGGAATTTTCATGACAGTACACTTGAATTGATTGCCAAAATGTGGAAATTTTTAACATAGACATACCTAGTCATTGTTCCTTATTTTCCTCATTCTTTTTCATGGAAAAGTTGTAAGGAAGCAATACACACAGAGATACTGCTTCATTCTGTACTCCTCGGGAAGCCAATTTCTCATTCCATGTCAACCCAACCATGAAAATAAGGATTTTACGATCACAGTTTCTGTTCAGTTTTTCTTAGTAAAAACATAAGCAAGCCTTGTGAATGGAATAAATTGAGAATTTGCTTTAAGTTTTAGAGGCTGCAAGAGAAAAACTACTTGAGATCGACAAAATAATTAAGAGAGGTTACTTAAATTAGCTAAGGGATTATATTTGTTTGTACCAATGTGACGTCAAAATCTGTGGTGGTTAAAGTCATGGCGAGGTTCAACTGATATGAAATGACCATCCTTATGCCCTCTGGTATCTTCCCTTAAGTGGTTTTAAGCATACATAATTTGTGGGATTCTTAAAATTTTTGTAATCCCATTCAAATTTATTATATCTCTACCTCTTATTTAAAATAGTGGGGTTTGGCTCCATTGAGAACGCGACTATGAATTTTTAGGCGATAACCTGATGAGATGAATTGATATTCCTCTTGTGCATTTCCAGATTGGCCAGCGTCTCAAATTTAGAATTAACCATGATTGGTGTATATAAAATTACAAAGGAAAGTTTTCGAGGAAAACGATGGCGACACAAGTAATTGTGCTGCTTTGTTAATGCTTAAGAATGTAGGGGAACTTTCTCCGTCTCCATGAGGTCATCATGATGACCTCATGGAGAATTCGCTGCAGCAAATAAGAAATAAATAAAAATGCACTGGCTATTTTCCATTGTATTGCCTTCAGCGTTTTTGGACGTTAGCATAGAGTAAGGTATTATTATAAGCATATTACTCTGTGACGTTAGTTAAGTTTTCTTTATCACTTAAGGAGATACTGGAATTTTTTTTTACCATAATCCTTTAATAAGTTTCTACAGCGGTTCTGTCTCCTATTAAAGGTTGTCCAATGCCGTTTCAGTTAATGGCATAATTATTAATTCAATCTGTATGGATACTATTTTCATGCGATATTCAAAAGTTGTGCCTCATCCATTTAGAAGGTATCATTTTGCATTGGGTGTGCCAACGCCTTGTAGACTATTTGCATTCATTTTGTGACTAGAGGTTAATTTACTTATGTTTGTCATATTTACTGACACACATTTTTGTTTACAATTGGAAACCTATCTTAGCTGAAGTCGAGTTTTATCAAGTTTTATAACCTTCGGATTTCTTTGTGCATTTGACTTTTATTTGAGTTTCCTATTTCTTGTGCTTTCTGGCTCACAATTCAATTGTTGTTTGAACCCATCTAATCTCTCATTTTGGGTTCACCGCTAGCTGAGAGCCATACTACCTCTCTAGATCTAGCTCTTCCAACCGCCTTTTCTGTCTCTTCATAATTTCCTCCAGAAGTGTCCTCTCCTCACCCAACACTTCTTCGTTTGTCTTCCTTTCCATCCACCGCACTTTCTCCATCCTCCTCCAAACCCACATCTCCAACGCCAGCAGCCTATTCTCGTCTTCCTTTCTAATAGTCCACTTTTCTGCTCCAATCAGCGCTATATTCCATTTTAGACATATCGCCAGCCTTTTCTTTAAATCCTTACACAATGTCCCCGTTATCAGCTCCCTCCCATTGCTAAACGCTTATTTCCCTAACGCTATTCTCCTTCTGATGTCTTTGCTACTGTACACCCATTTTCTTCCAACCCACTGCCCACGTGATTTTATAGCTCTACTTGCTCAAGTTTATTCTCTCCTACTTTTATGACCAGCCTTGCTTTCTTTGTCCTTGAAAATCTCATTACTTTCATTTTCTAATGATTTATCTTAATTATGAATTTCCCGCGCTTATTGTCTAAAGTATCTACCAAAGTTTGCTATCCCTTGGCTGAATGACTATACAACGTCGACCAAGCCTGGTTGTCTGAGAATCTAACCGACTTTATCAGCTGGTCTCTCACGTTTATTCCAACATGCCTCTTCCCATGCCCCTCTTACCATTTGCTCAGCATTAATGTTAAAAAGCAGAGGCACCCATCTCTTACCCTGCGACATTATAGCACCCTAATTCTCCACCAGCCACCCTCACCTATGCCTTCTGGGCCGTAAATAAGTTTCCGATGAGTCTCTATTCTCGCCAATCTATTTTCTATTATCTATTTTCATGAGTAAATAAATGCATTAATTTTTCCTAGTGAACACTGTCAAATGCCTTTCTGAAATCGACAAAGTAAGCAAAAATGTCCTTTCTATATTCATCTCTGCAGTCGTATCCTGCGTAGGGATCCCTCCATGAATAATGAAATTATTTGGACAACTTAAAAAAGAGTTTTCATGTGAATGGTCTACAGAAATGGAACAATTGAGTGGATGATTAATGATATGGAACATTCCAAGTAGTGTATCTATCTTTAAATGGGTAACTACTCAATTCTAATATGGTAAAAAGACAACATTCTTATACTGAATTACACTTTTGGTCAATTTCATCCTTTGAACTAAAAATGGACTTTAAATCCTTGTTTATCTCCTTTTCTAACTCCTGAGCCATGATGGATTTCAAAAGTTATAGAAGATTGGCTCAATCATAAATGAACAAAGCACAGGCAACGGCTTGCCACGATGGAAACACCGGTTCCCGATCAGTCACCGAAGTTAAGCATCGTTGGGCTCGGCTCGGGTTTGGAGGGGTGATCCTCCGATTCATCCGAGTGCTGTTGTCCCTGTCTGCGCGTGGCAGACAGTGAGTGCGAAATGACCTTAGCCGTCAAAGCACGTTAAGCAAAAATACTACTAACAAAGCGATTCGTAGTGGAACATCGGTACTTGGAACATGAGAGGAATAAATGGAAAAGAGAGAATGAAGTGAAAGTGAGACAGGTGGATGTTTTGAGTGTGTGTGCAACTAAGCACGCGATGTTGTTACTACTGATGACGGTGGATTGGAATAGAGGACAGGAGTTTACGATAGGCTACATGGCAATCTGGATTCATGTCTGATCCTAAATGAGATAGTTAAGATGCTAGCTAGGAAATAACTAGTTTGTTCCCTTCTTTGTTATCGTTAAAAGCATAGTTGAGAAAATTACCAAATAAATTGACTAATTAAAGTTAAACTCTGTAAAAAGTTACTAAAAAAATATCAGTTCTGTATGAGGTGGAACTGGGGTTAATCTGGTCTCTAAGGGCAAAATCTAGTCTGTAACTGGGCTGTAAAGGGGTGGACTCATAAACATGGTGGTATAGAAGGTTAGAACTCGGGTGCATTAGGGTTGTAACTCTTCTGTATGACTAATTGCCTTCCTCCACCCCAGTTCCACCTGTGATGAGATGCATCTCTCACACGTAATGCTTCGGCAGGCTGACTGCTTCGGCAGGCTGACTGCTTCGGCAGGCTGACTGCTTCGGCCGGCTGACTGCTTCAGCAGTCAACCTGAAGACGCCAGCTGGAATGCCGGCGAAACTGTTGTCAAGTGAAGTCAACATACGCGGAGCAGTTCCGAAAGAAATGCAGAGCCCTTTTACTTTTAATCCTTAAAATTGAGCATAAACTGATACAAAACTAACGCCAGTTAATTTTTGGCAAATGCCGACCTGTCGTAATTCCGGGGCAAAGTTTGCGCAACAGACAAATGGAAAAATAAAACTGTATCTAAGAATGCAAGGGTAGTTGTGAAAGAATGCATTGAATAGACCACGATAATCACTACGTTTACCAATAGATTTCAGATCGGTCTGAGTTCAGACCGATCTGAAAGTTCAGCAGCGAGCCGACTCAGATCGCGTGGTTTACCAACACGGTTTGAAAATCGGTCGGATGAAAACTCGGATCATAACTTGGTGATGATGAACTGTGAAGTTAGATTCAAAAGACTTTGTAGAGGTAGGAAGATAAAGAGGTGGAACCTTGAAGCATTGAAAAGGAGGGAATACCAATAGCTGGTAGAAAAGAACATAGGTGAACCGAAGCGGATGGGAACAATAGAGAGAAGATGGGAGATTATAAATAAAAGCATCAAAAGAGAGGCAGAGAAAACAATAAGAACGGTGGAAAAAAGAGGGTTTAGAAGCAGTGTGTTACGGAAGAAATCATGAAGAAAATGGAGGAGAGAAGGATTTGGAAAAACGTGAACACCGACTTAGGCAAGAGGAAGTACAAGGAATTGAATAATTAACTCCGGCGAGTGACCAATCGGGCAAAAGAAAACTGGTGGAAGGGACAATGTGAGGAAATGGAAAAGATGCAGGAGGGGGAAGTGGGCGCTTTGTACGCCAAAGTGAAAATGTTATCGGGTGGTAAGAGAGGGCAAACGATACCAATGGTTAAGGATAAAACAGGGAAGATATTAATCGAACAGGAAGATATCCAGGAAAGATGGGAATAATACGTATATGAGGTATATGACAGCGAGAATAGACACTTGAGCCTAGATCTAAAGGATGAAGGAACAATAGATAAGGATAACCTCGGAACGGAGCTACTTGACAGCGAAATAGAGAGGGAGATGAAGGTTAGAAAAGCTGAGGGAACCGATAACCTACCTTCGGAGTTACTGAAGAATCTAGGTAGTAGGGGGAGAGAATCGTTTTCCGAACTTATTCGCAGGATTTACGAGGGTGGAGTATGGCCAGAGGATTTCGTGAAAACAGTATTAATACCTATCCCGAAGAAGAAGAAAGCGTCAAAAGGCGAGGAGTATAGATAAATCAGTGTAATTTCGCACGCGGCAAAAGTCTTGCTTAGAATACTAAAGAGAAGGTTGGAGAGCAGACCAAACTGCAATTTAGGCGATGACCAATTTAGGTTCAGGAAGGGGAGGGCAACCAGAGACGCGATTGCGGTAATGAGGACACTTATAGATAGAAACATAGGGCATAATCAGGATGTTTTCGCTTGCTTTGTAGATTTCGAAAAGGCGTTTGACAGAGTAAACTGGGAGAAACTAATGCAGATACTGGGGAAAATAGGAATAGATTGGCGCGATAAGAGACTCATCCGAAACTTAAATATGGGGCAGAGGGCTCAGGTAAGGGTAGCTGATGGTGAATCAGGGTGGGCAGCGACGATAGGTCGCGGGGTACGGCCAGTGGCGGATACAGAAAAAACTCAAGGGCGCAAGTTATCGCGACGATTGTAGCTTTCAAACTGACTGCCTGGCAGAGACTCTGCTTCCCTTGTATATGTAGCTCGGTTGTTTCGAGAACATTCGGTGCCAGAATGTTCGCTTCCGGACTTCTAAGGAGAGTGAACAACTACAAAAAGTAGAATATTCGCGACTTTTCTCGAACAAATGCCAGACAGAAACGTATAAAATACGATGACACGGACGCATGCTATATAAGAAAGTACAACTACTCGATAACTCGACTTATAGTCGACTGACGAAAGACATGAACGAATAACGTACGGGCTGACTGGCGGGGGCGGCGCGGGCGGCAATGCGGGCGACCCCGCAAGGGGGGGGCGCGCGCCCCCCCTATGTATCCGCCACTGGGTACGGCAAGGGTGCCCGTTGTCGCCTTTACTTTTTAACATCTATGCTGAGGAAATGGTAAGAGAGGCATGGGATGAGCTAGATGTGGGAATGAAAGTAGGAGGCCAGTGGATAAAGTCGGTTAGATTCGCAGACGACCAGGCGTTGGTCAATCGGTCATCGAAAGGATTGCAAACTTTAGTAGATGTACTGGAAAAGCAGTGTGAGAAATACGGAATGAAGATTAATAATAGGAAAACAAAAGTAATGAGATTCTGTAGGACAAAGAAAGCGAAGCTGGTGATAAGATTAGGATGTCACAAACTGTAGCAAGTAGAACAATTTAATTACTTGGGTAATACGCTAGAAGAAAGAGGACATAGTAGCAAAGACATTAGGAGGAGAATAGCGCTAGCGAAGGAAGCGTTCAATAATAGAAGGGAGCTGATAACGGGGACCTTAAGTAAGGATGTAAAAAAGAGGCTGGTGAAGAGCTTGATATGGAGTTTGGCGTTGTATGGGGCAGAAACGTGGACCTTGAGAAAGGAAGACGAAAATAGGCTGAAGGCTTTCGAGATGTGGGTGTGGAGGAGGATGGAGAAGGTGCGTTGGACGGAAAGGAAGACAAATGAGGAAGTGCTGGACATGGTGGGCGAGGAGAGGAAACTTATAGATGAGATTAGGGGAAGACAGGGTAGGTGGCTGGAAGGGGTAATGAAGGGGGATGGTTTGCTGAAGGCCGTGATAGAGGGTAGGATGTTGGGTAAGCGGGGAAAGGGAAGGAAGAGAATCGGTTTTATGGACGGGATGAAGAAAGGTAGGACTTATGCTGAGATGAAGAAAGAAATACTAGAGGTAGAAAGGGCACGGCACGTGTAAGAGTTCGTGGGATGTTCTCTGACTTTCATCACAACCTACCTCCAACCGGTAGATTACTGTAATGAATGAATGAATACCATCAGTTTCTAAATATGTATGGCTACAGTGGATAATTTGAAAACACTACACTCGCATCATGGTTTCTAAACATTTAATTTATTTTTTTTTTCAAAATAAATTCAAGCCATAATAAATCCCTATGCTATTCGTCCATCCCTTAGGATACCCCATCTTATTTATTGGATAAAGTTTAAGTCGTTTCTCAGCGCCACCTTAAGAAAGAATGTCCTCTTAAAGTAAGTAACTTTAGAAAGCATAGCGTTCATCTACCTCTTATTGTTGCTACAGCCAAAGTTACTTTGCTGTACTTCATTATTTTTATCTAATCAATAACATTTCGCAATGTAGCTCCTCACTTAGCTTCCTCTTATTTTTAATATATTCCAACACAATTTGAAACATTATGAATAATATGATGGTATGATATCTGTGTTCCGTTGTTTACTTTAGCTAAGGTAAATTGAATTTTTGAATTTGTAAATTTATTTTATAAGAATCGTAAATCTTAAAAATTCAAATCTAAAAAGTAAGGACGGAAGTATAACCATTTACAACAAGTTCTCTGTGGTCACTGTTAAGGTGGGTAGACGTGATGAATTATTATTAACAGATTTGTGCAAGCAAATAATTATTCGATTTCTAAATTTAAAAATTCTTTGCTCTTCTAATGTGAAATAAATGCGCATTAATCACAAATTCTAGTCCTCTGTGTGATTAACCATATAAATGATCGCTCTTTTCCCTTGAAGAATTCGTTAATTTTTACACATTTCAAACTCTGATTTGAAAATTGTGACAAGTTACATTTTTCATTTAATACAAAATATTGTTATGGAGAAACATGATTGATAGTTTTTATTGAATGTAAAAAGAATGTGAGAGTAATGGGATAAGAGTTCTACCTTGTTGTTATAGGGTATTTGAAATCTGCAGAGGTAAAATCGAAGATTAGGCCCACGCAGTCTCGTTGCTTGACCCCTTAATCCGATCCGATAAACAGTTGAACTTTCTTGACCTCTCTATTTCTATCAAAGACCATAAACATGAATTTGGTGTTTACAGAAAACCTTGTTACAGTGATGTGATCATCCCAAGTGACTCATAAAACCCGACTGCCCAGAAACTATCGGCTTCCCACTCAATGCTGCATCGTCTTATAAATTTATCCTTAAAAATAACCAATTTCAACAATGAACTGGCCACCATAAAATCAATTGCAGTTTCTAATGGCTACAGCGTTAACACGGTAACAAAAATTTTAAAGACAAAATTAAAAACCAAAGCTATTTCACAGCTATGCTTTCTTTCGCCCGTGTGTGATAAGCCTAGGAAATGGTGTCGATTATTGTCTGTGGGTGATCTTTCTAATAAGCTTGCTCGTAAATTTCCGAAAGATAAATTCAATGTTTCCATGTATAATCCTATCACCCTGGGAAAAATTCTATGCAGCAATAAAGATAAAATAGATCCCCTCCTTCAATCTGGCATTTATAAAATAAATTGTGACTCTTGTAATAAATATTACGTCGACCAGACAGGTAGAAACTTCAACATCAGAACTAATGAACGCAAAAGGTGTTGGAAAAACTATGATAAAACATCTCTTTTAGCCAAGCACCTGATACAAACTTCTCATTCCTGCAGATTCCAACCTGAAATTCTCTACTTTGAAAGTAAAGGCACAAGATTGGACGTTTTAGAATCTCTGGAAATTATACAGTCAGATGTGGATGTTCTTTTAAATGAACAAGTGTTTGTAACCCATTCTCCTCTCCTTCCTAAAAGAAACAGCCAAACTCCCACTCACAACCGACGTCAACCCCAACCGACTCCCCCCCTCCCCTTGATGGTTTTCCCATCCACTCGGCCAGGCCCTCCACCCTTAACCGGGCGGTGCCCACCTTATCCCTTCCTATTCATACCCTTTCCTCCCTTGGTTTTTCCTGATTTCTCCCAGGTTTCCTCCTCTAGTCTCCTCCCTCTACCCTCCCTCCTTTGAAAAGATATATATATATATATATATATATATATATATATATATATATATATATATATATATATATATTGTAACGGTTCACGTCCCCACATTCCCCGTAATTATTAGGGAGGACGGCCGCACACATTTGTGAAATGCGTTTCAGCTCACAAAGAGCATACTCCGCGAAATCGTTTGAAAATTTTAAGGATCGTTCCGAGGCGTCTTGCGCGTACGGCGCTATAATCTCTTGACTGGGAACGGGTGAAAGTAGGGCACAGCGCAGGTACTGAGAGCGAACCACAACCCAGAACTCTTTTGACACCAATTTATTTGCGTACTGGCAAAGCACAAACAACATAAGAAAAATCACTGAATAACACTAAAAAAAGGCAGATTCCCTGATGAGCATGAGATAAATGATGATGATTGAACACCAATGACACGGATGACAGCGATACCCTAAAGAACACAATGGCAAAGACAGAAAAATAACCCTTTTACCTAAAACTACGCAGATGCATGATTGATTTGACAGCAATGGTTGATGAATACCCTTTTTCACAAAACAAGAAAAAACATTGGTGAAACAGACAAAAAAATGAAGCAAGTGACAATCTAGAAACAAATTACCCTTTTATATTCTCGTGGCCTGCAAAATCAGACACGGGAGAACTATCGACAAACTGTTCTCGGAGGATTATGCGGTGAAGCCGCTCCATAAGTCTCTTCTCCCACGTTGTGGTGGCGGGGGCCAATGAAAAGATGCGGAGAATACACTCGTCCACACTGGGGTTTGTTGGAGGGGAATTAGGGAGGTGTACCGACGGCAGCTTACGTGATGGTAGTAGGTTTCGGAGCGGAGTAACAGAATTGTTGGCACCGACGTCTCGCCGGGGACTGTAGAGTTGCAACCCATAAGGGAGGGCTGCTCAGCTCCAAACGTCCCGCGGAACTCGGAGATGTCATGCGTGGACCGGGATATCAGCGGCTCTCGAGGCGCTTCCCGACTCCGATTCCGTTCTCAGGATTTCTCCAACAAGTTTTCCAGCATAGCTCACCGCCACACTCGCCTAATTGATTCTCTCCCGTGTTGGAGCACTCACTGCCCTTATATACCCACAAATGGTGGGGTGGGGCGTACGTGGGCACACCACATGAGGAATGGGGGGTGGGGAAACTGGGGAATACCCGCACGTTGGGGTAAAATGACACCACTTCTCTCGCCACTATGGCCACTTGACGCTGGCAACGTCGGGGGAGGTGAAAACACACCCACCCGCACACACGTCACACCACTGGCCTTGCATGCCGGTGCATCGAGTGTGGTGCGTCTCTCCAGGAAAAAAAGGGGGTGGGGGATGAGAAAAGAAACCGAACAAAAGAAACGCAAAACGCACAAAGACACGAGGGGACCCTAAAACTACCAGGCGACGCTAAAACCGTTACCGTCACTATATATATATATATATATAGTAACGAAATTATTTTCGTCACTTTTGATGAGATAAGTGTGATGATTTTTTGTCTGTTCCCGCGCAAGGGATCGAAGTGGTTCCCGAGCCTCGAACCGAGGCGTGTGTGTGTGTGGGGGGGGGTGTCATATTGGAACTAAAAAAAAGCAAGTGGGTGTGCATGTGGCCGAGAGGTCAGACAGTGAGTGAGAGGCAGACAGAGCAGACACCTTGCCGACCACCGGTGATCCCGGGGTCATGGCAGGCACGAGCGGCCGAGAGTTGAGACGAGTGTGAGTTGCGGTCATCTGGGGGAGAGCGGCGTGACAATTGGGCCGAATAAGGTGGTGTCCCAATATTCGAGTGACGAAGTTCCTCCATCGACACCTCGCCTAACGGCCATCACGTAGGTGAAAAACCCCAGAACCGGTGAGCCTCATCTTGTCCACAGGAAGTCTCGTGTCGTCTTGCCCGTGAGACACTTGCCCGTGTTAAGTTTGCAACTGTCCCTCTCTTACGTCTCCGGAATCTGTCTGTTAATCAGTCGTGCGCTAAGTGCGCGGTGTAAAATAAACCATCAGTGAATTATAATCACAAATCATCCTAATTTTCGTGTGCAATTTACGCACCCAGAAGTGTTAATGCTTGTAAATTTTTGTTTTCTTGTGTGTATTACTTCGCAATTATTCATCATTTTGGTCATATTATTTTGTTCATTTCCTTTCACTCCATTTCATCCTTCACCTCATCAGGGTACGTTTTTTATGTCGGTTAATGTTCATTAAACTGTGTCATTGAATGGATACGAACATTATTTCATTGTCAATTGAAGTTCCTTGGTCCTGAGGTAAAAAGGCGCTCATTTAGTTACCGGGCGGCGACGTCCCGGGTGCTTGGGGTGCCAGAAGGGAACTTCGAGCGCGGCGAATTGGCCGCATTTTATTCCCAACAAGGTAGGAGCTGGTCGCTGATTCTTTATCGGAACCAGAATATTTGTAATTTCGTGATTTCCTGTCCTGTGAGCAAGTGCGATTGCCTCTCGGGGTTGGCCTGGCGGTCGCATGGTAGTGATGCGGGACTGTCCGGCGCACCCGCGTCCTTCGGTAGTTAAATTATCTCGAGTGGGCGACCTTTTCAGCAGGGCAACCGTTACAATATATATATATATATATATATATATATCCCTCTGTACCACCTACTTCCCAGGCGTCCATGCCCTCAAAAAAATCATTAAAAACCTTTTCCCACTCCTTTCTGACAATCTCACCACCAAAAACACATTCCCCAAATGTCCATCTCTCACCTTCAGGCGTCCCCCCAATCTCTCCAGCATCTTAAAAACCACCAAACCGCTGACTAAACCCTATATTAGCTCTAAAACCCCACCCAACCCCTGCCATCGCGCGAGATGCAAAACGTGCCCTATCCTTATCACCGACCCCCTCCCCGCTAAATTTCTCTCCCACCCTCTTCCTTCCGTCCCCTCTCGGTCATGCACTTCCCACAACGTTGTTTACATCCTCCTTTGCAACCTGTGCGATTCATATTACATTGGTCTCACCACTAACGCCCTCAGTGTTAGAATAACCGGCCACCGTGCCAGCTGCAAGCCGTCCTCGCCCAATGCCTCCTTCCCCGTCCCGATCCATGCTTCCTCCCACAATCTCATTTTTGATAAATGCTTCCGTGTAGGCGTATTGGCTTCCCTCCCTCCCTCTGCCTCTCCCCTTCAATTGCGTACGCTAGAAAGTGCCTGCATCTGGCTTTATTCCGCACATAATCCGCCCGGATTAAATCGCGCTCACTGACCTCTCCCGCCCCTTCTCCCCTTTCCCCTCCTTCAATCTCCTCCCGCCCCTCCCCTTTTCTCCATTCCACATCCCTTTCTCCTCCTCTGACCCCCTCCCGCCTCTTCCCCTCCTTGCCCTTCCCCCTTCCTCTGACCCCCTCCCGCCCCTCCCCTCTTCTCCCCTTTCCTACCCCTCTCTCCTCCCATCTCACCCTACCTCTTGTCCCCTGCCTTTCCATCATTATGTATCCTTCTATCTTTGAGAAAGGTTCTATAGTAACCGAAATATCAACGTATAGTGTGAGTGTTCTTTTTTTATGTGTTTATATTTAATTCCGCCCCACCTGTGGCATAGTTTATTTATATTATCACGTGTGTGATTTTCCACGAACTCGTGTGTATATATATATATATATATATATATATATATATATATATATATATATATATATATATATATTCATGGCACATTTTTACCCTCTGATTTCTCGGCTGTACCATCTTCCATATCACCAGTGTCTTCGTCCAATTTTAGTTACATGTTTCCTATCTCTTTCTTTCACCTTCTGTTCAAATTATTATATATATATATATATATATATAATATGCCAAGAGGGTGGCAGATAAAAATATAGAAACACAAAAAAGGACACTCACAAATTTAAACTTCCGATATTTCGATGGGATCGTGACCATCTTTCTCAGGGTAGAGAGTAGGATTTTATATTGGCTTATCCACCACTCCTCTCAACATTAGAATGAATGGGCACCGCTCGTCCTGTAACGATTGCCCCTCCCTCTCTGTTTCTCTCCCTGTCGCCATTCACGTCTCCTCCCACAACTCCACTTTCAATAACACTTTTAAAGTTGGTCTACTTGCTTCCCTTCCCCCTTCTTCCTCTCCCCTTCAGCTCAAAGATCTTGAATCTTCTTGTATTTTGATCCACCAGGATTTCTCGCCCCCTGGACTCAATAAATCACACTAGTTTCTCCCTCCCCCTCATCTTATCTCTCCCTGCTTCCTCCATTCTCCTCTTCCTTTTTCTTCCCATTTATTCCTCTCTCCCCTCCGCTCGCCCTCTCCCCGCTCGCCCTCTCCCCACTCTTCCTCTTGCCCCTCCTTTCCTTCTTACACCTTCCTCTCCCCCTCTTTCTCCTCCTTCCCCCCTTACTCCCTCGTCTCCCCCTCTTTCCCCTCCCATACCTCAATCTCTCCATTTCTTCATTCCTACTCTCTACCCTGAGAAAGACGGTCACGATCCCATCGAAATATCGGAAGTTTAAATTTGTGAGTGTCCTTTTTTGTGTTTCTATATTTTTATCTGCCACCCTCTTGGCATATTATATATTTATCACTCGAGTGATTCTCCAAGAAGTTTTATATATGTGTGATGTACTCTCTTAGAACTTTGTCTTGTACCTGATGATGGCTCTGTGAGCCGAAACGCGTTGTACGCATTAAAACAATTTGTGGAAAAGTGCAATTGTTTCTCTTACATTATGAAGAACTTCCACGATATCTCGCCTGAATCTGTTGAATTTACTTTTGTTTTCTTATGTTTTATCCTTTTTTTGCTTATTTATCGCCCTGATATTGAAATGCATCTATTAAAGCTTGTAATCCAATCGAAGATCGACTAACCAACGCCTGGTGTTTCACTATTCTTACCGACTTTATCAGTTGGCCTCATACTTTGATTGCTACATCAAGCTAACATTAAAGAGCAAAGGCGACAACGGGAATCCTTGTCTTACTCCACGACTTATAACTGCCCTACTCGATTCCACCGCAACCGTCAGCCACCCTCGCCTGTGTCCTCATGGCAAAATATAAGTTATACGACCTCCTCCTCCTTGGCGAGATAGTTCCTATCTCGCCAACCTGTTCCAATTTTCCCGAGTATCTGCATTCGTTTTTTTCCAATTTACTCTTGCAAACACTTTTTGAAATCCATAAAGCAAGTGAAAACATCCTGATTGTAATGTTTTTAAAGTGTAAACTTCTTTTAGCCCGTTGGGCACTTTTGGCATGGGGGAAAAGAGCAAACTCGCATCACGTACCGTCAGATTCTTCTTTCCATGGCCTCGCTTAGCATGCCGAATCTAAACTCATGAGAACGCTCGCTCTTAATCAGAATAAGATGGCGTCGTGATTGGAGACGTCGTCCCACTTACCGAAGATCCCAAGATCTATTCCTAGTGGTGGAGCTTTTTTTTTGAGAATTTTTTTGGGAGCAATGCTTGACAATTTCTTCCAGATTTTGTTCTGATCTCGTCAAAAAGTTTTTTTTCCGACAAATTTGTGGGGGAAAAATGGTTTTTCATAAAAAATGGGTATTTATGAGAAATTCTTTCGGAAATTTGACCTACGCACCTAGTCTGCTATATCGAGAAATGTTATTAATTTGGAATTATTTTGTAGGCACGGAAACATGGACAAACTTAATGAAGGCAACGCAACTTGTGTTGAATCCGCAATGTTAGAAAATGCAGAAAGTGGAAGAGAGCTGCAAGAAGATCAAAAGGGTAATGAAACAATAGACGAAATGGGTGAGATTTTACAATTGAATAATTTAGCGGAAGGACAGGGAGATGAAAGAAAGAGGAAGAAAGCCGAAGATGACGGAAATTATCGCGCTAAAATGAAAGAATTGGGGAGAATTGACGCTGATCCCGAATTGGAAAAAAACTAACATGGATCGGAAGAGAAAAAATGCTGAATATGCAAGAAATTACCGCGCAAGAAAGAAAGAATGTGCACAGTGCACAGGAAGCGGAAAACAAGAGGGAAAAAGCCGAATATGCCGAAAATTAACGTGCTAAGAAAAAAGTTGATGTCGAGAATAAAGATTGTGTAGGAAATGAAGATGCTGCTCATAGAAAGAGCCTAGATAAAATTCGTTGTAAAAATGACAGAGAGAGACAAGGGACCCATGATTTACTACAAACTATGGAAATGACTGATTGCTAAATAGCGGGGCCCTCCAAAAAACTATCATTCATTCCCAAGAGAGATCGTATAATTCATTGTTTGCAAATAGCAGGTCCCTCTACGAGAGAGGTGCCATTTATACCGTGGAAAGACATTACCTATCCTAATTCTGAAAGCGGTGGACCATCTCCAGATCTTCATATTCCGGCTATGCTGATTGATGGAGAAGAGGATCGGGGCGAGTAAAATTCAAATGTTGATAATGTTGTGCAAGATTTTTTTTAACGGTGGAATGAGAAAGACATGTAAAACGAAAATAATATTAACGAACCTCTAATACAATCACAACCACAAAAGCAAATAATGTACAGCTCATTCTCAACACATTTGTCGGCACATAAAGAGTTTATAAAGCAATTTATTAATAATAAATTTGGACATGCTTGCTATTTTTGTGATAGACTTTGATTTCAAAATGATTTAAAATCATTTACCAATATTGACAGTACAAAAAGCATAGTATTAATAAGGAAAATTCTTCCGGTTCAGAAATCGGAATTTCAGATATGTGCAACCTGTATCACAAGCATTCACAAAAATAATATCCCACAACTATCAGTGTATAACGGTTTCAAATATCCCCAATTTCCAGATAGTTTGAAAAATTTCCTATTATATTTGGTGACTGAAAGATTAATATCACCCCGTTCTTAATAATGTTGTGCACGATTTTGTTCAACGGTGGAATGAGAAATATATGTAAAACGAAAATAATATTAACGAACCTCTAATACAATCACAACCACAAAAGCAAATAATGTACAGCTCATTCTCAACACATTTGTCGGCACATAAAGAGTTTATAAAGCAATTTATTAATAATAAATTTGGACATGCTTGAGATGTTTGTGATAGACTTTGGTTTCAAAATGATTCCAAATCATTTACCAATATTGACAGTACAAAAAGAATAGTTTAATAAGGAAAATTGTTCCGATTCAGAAATCGGAATTTCAGATATGTGCAACCTGTATCACAAGCATTCACAAAAATAATATCCCACAACTATCAGTGTATAATGGTTTCAAATATCCCCAATTTCCAGATAGTTTGAAAAATTTCCTATTATATTTGGTGACTGAAAGATTAATATCACCCCGTTCTTAATAATGTTGTGCACGATTTTGTTCAACGGTGGAATGAGAAAGATATGTAAAACGAAAATAATATTAACGAACCTCTAATACAATCACAACCACAAAAGCAAATAATGTACAGCTCATTCTCAACACATTTGTCGGCACATAAAGAGTTTATAAAGCAATTTATTAATAATAAATTTGGACATGCTTGAGATGTTTGTGATAGACTTTGGTTTCAAAATGATTCCAAATCATTTACCATTATTGACAGTACAAAAAGAATAGTTTAATAAGGAAAATTGTTCCGATTCAGAAATCGGAATTTCAGATATGTGCAACCTGTATCACAAGCATTCACAAAAATAATATCCCACAACTATCAGTGTATAATGGTTTCAAATATCCCCAATTTCCAGATAGTTTGAAAAATTTCCTATTATATTTGGTGACTGAAAGATTAATATCACCCCGTTCTTAATAATGTTGTGCACGATTTTGTTCAACGGTGGAATGAGAAAGATATGTAAAACGAAAATAATATTAACGAACCTCTAATACAATCAAAACCACAAAAGCAAATAATGTACAGCTCATTCTCAACACATTTGTCGGCACATAAAGAGTTTATAAAGCAATTTATTAATAATAAATTTGGACATGCTTGCGATGTTTGTGATAGACTTTGGTTTCAAAATGATTCCAAATCATTTACCAATATTGACAGTACAAAAAGAATAGTTTAATAAGGAAAATTGTTCCGATTCAGAAATCGGAATTTCAGATATGTGCAACCTGTATCACAAGCATTCACAAAAATAATATCCCACAACTATCAGTGTATAATGGTTTCAAATATCCCCAATTTCCAGATAGTTCGAAACATTTCCTATTTGATTTGGTGTATATTATATATATCAGAATATCGCCATAGAAGTTTACACTTCTCCCGTGTGGTCTTGAGCACACCCAATTTTATTTTGTAAGAACTATCGTGCGAACGCATGTATCAGGATTTAATAATAAGGTGTATATTGGTTTCAAATATCCCCAATTTCCAGATAGTTTGAAAAATTTCCTATTAGATTCGGTGACTGAAAGATTAATATTAACCCGAATTCCTTTCATGCAAATAAGGCGACAGCGACATATCCACGGTCAGTTTGGGTTTGATGGCCAAGTAATTAATGTTCCAGTTGAGGGAAAAACAATGGTGAGTAAATTACCGCAAAATGTCTATGATGATCACTGTATATACGTTCACATAAAGAGAGAAAAAATACATAAGTCTAGCTTTCTGCACGGCGTAGTGAACAAAAGAGTGATTAAAGCGTGGCTGAATTATTTAATACAAACACCTTTGTATAAAAATCACAATATTACAATTGATGAAATATTTTTTATATATTATATTTTTCAGAATATCGCTATAGAAGTTTACACTTCTCCCGTGTGGTCTTAAGCACATACAATTTTATTTTGTACGATCTATCGTGCGAGCGCATGTATGAGGAAATTGTAGCGTGTGAAGCGGCAAATTGTGCGAATGCTTGTGCGAATGTATGAATGACTGAACGGAAAATAGAACCTGTTCTAATTCCATTCACACAATCATACTATTTCGATCCGGTTTTATTCAACAGATGGCGCAGATATGGTGAAAACTGTGGTACCTGTGTTACGATTGAATATAAAGTTGTTTATAAAAAGGATTAACACTTTCCCGTCGAATAATATAAGTAACTATTATCCTATGTATATAATTTTTAATGAGTAAACTTTCCTCGGGCTCTCCACCGGTTTAAACTGTTCATAATTGTCGACGTTTCGAGAGACGACTCGATTCTCATTCTCAAGGCAAGAATTAATTACGTCGGGAATTATGAATAGTTTGAACCAGCGGAGAACCCAAGAAGAGTTAACGCAAAGTTGCTTAAATGTTTACATCGTCATTTCGTCGTGTTATTTGGTGTTCTGGTTTTTCAATGTAATCACGATCTTTCCCCCAAAATTATGACTGCGGTCGCGCATTCAAGTAGATTTCTTGATATCGCACGTGATATAATAATAACTATTTTATTTCTGTTGGTTAACAAGTAACCTAGAAATCGTAAAAAAGACATTAAAACACTGATACAAATACAAGGGAGGGAAATTTGGAGGGACTAAAGAAACTTGTGCCGTGCTTGGCTATGCCACTTGATAAATGCCACACTGTCACACACTAAATAAACCTACAAAATGAGTCTATCAAGAGTGGAGATCCAGCGAGAAATTCCAATGACTTGTCGCACTAAAATCCAGAAGAGAAAAAACGAAACGGTGCAAAGGTCGAATGTAAAGCCAGAGAGAAGAGTTCAAGACTATTTGTCTAAACCGGGAGAGTAATCAGTAGGCAGATGGTCGATTCGAGGTTCCGAATTTCAGGTGATCAGCTTTTCAAGGTGAAACTTATTTTCATGAGTGAAACCAAGAAAACTTTATATATGCAGTGTTCTTGAGTGAAACATAAACATGATAAACAAAACACTCGCAAATTCCGATCGATTTCTACCGCTAAATTAAACGGAAAATTGTGCGTTTGCACTCATAGTGTAAAGCGACATTCTGTCTGATTCAGTCGTTCCTACAATATTTTCTTGCACACTTGACTGTACATGCGTTCGCACGATAGATTGTACAAATAAATGTACCGTGTAAAACGGCCTTTAGACGAGTTGGGTTGTGTTGTGGCGAAGATCATTCGTAATCCCAAAACGTGATGCAGTACGCCAAATAGTGACGTATGAAGAGACGAGGTGAAGCTCATCTGCCTAAGTTGTCCCAGCAAAGGCTTGGTTTATCTTATCATTTTGCGATATGAGGCAGGAGAGATAGGCGACCTTCCCAGTACCTATGGAGCGACCATTTTGGAACGAGGAACACCCACGTCGCGTCGGCTGGAGGGAAGTCAGCTGTAAAACGTGAGTATTGCGAGAACAGGTTATATTATAAACTTCATATATCCCCGAGTACGAGTAACTGACAGAAGGGCGCGAAAATTCCAGCAGCACTGTTGAATGAATAACACGCATTTTTGAGCTGTCGGTCGATTGAATGATCACGACAAGAATGATTAGATTTGATATTCTTTCGAGTTTACACCAGCTCCTTTCTCTTGCGCCAGCGACTAACCAGTGGTACGTGGCTATGGTTCTATATCGTTCAGGAGTATCACCTGACATTTTATCCTCCCTTCATTCAGCGGCCAGAAGCTTAATTTATTTTGAGTGACTTCATTTCGATTCTTATTTTTTTCTCCGTGATATTCCAATGACGCGTACTGGCTTTGGTAGCAGGCAGTAAAGCCGAGAGCGGAGGAAGTTCGAGGCGAAACTCAATTAGCACTTCTTTCCCATGATTTTTTAGTCTGAGGTAATGATAACACTTCATTAGACGCTATTTTTCTTGTCTTTAAAATGGCATTTGATAAAGTGTCCCATAGAGAGTTACTTATAAAATTAAAACCTTTCGGGTTGGACGACGACTTAATTTCCTGGATAAGAGAATTCTCTGGCAATCGCGTACAAAGGGTTGTATTATTATTATTACTATTTTAGTAGACGGTGCTACCTCTAATACAGTTTAAGTGACATCGCGAGTTCCACAGGGGTGTTTCATTGGCACCCTTCTGTTCATTTTGTATGCTAACGACATCAGTGAAGTGGTTAACAGTAAGCATCGATTATTTACAGACGACGCAGCAATGTATAGAAAAATCCGTAGCCATAATGATAAGCAAGCCTCGAGGACAGGATAAGGATCTAGAGGCAATCCAAAAGTGGTACGATGCGTGACAGCTGGAATTAAATGTTTTTAAATGTGTTGTGATGAATTACAGGAAACGATTAAACTCTCCTCGTAACAGCTATTGCATACAGCATAACCTATTAGAGACTGTAAAATCCGTTGAATACTACAGAGTTAAACTAATTATCTCTCGAGGGGTAAACATATTTGGGAAATAACCGGTCAAGTTAATTGCAAATTCTACCCTTTTATGTCTATAGGCATAAAAGAGTAGAAATAAAATGATAATGCCAAATGAAATAAATGCAAAAATATATTTCATGGTTTTACAATATCAAATAAAAGGCAGCACCACGTACATATGTGTCTTGCTGAAAAGATTTTTTCCTGGACTTTATGTCACAAAACATTTCAGTCAGATTGTAAAAGTTCAGCTTTCTTCCTTTAAGAATTTCAACCGATAGTAGGGCTAAATCACTTAAACGCTCTTGACGCATCGTGCTTCTAAGATATGTGTTAATCAGTTTCAACTTAGAAAGAGATCTTTCTTCCTTATTCCCTGTTACTGACACTGAGAAGCACATGAAACATGCAGAGCAGACATCAGGGTACGATAAAATTAAATTGTTGATGTCGATAAAGAAGAAGTCCACTAGACCCTTTAACAAATGAAATATTTTTATTTTGCTTAGAAAAGCCTTATTCACGCTCAAAATCTGGGCAGGGAATGTTAGAGACACATCATCAGGGAACATTTGAGCAAATGCCTTTGTCTCTTTCGTTAAATCGTTATCAGAAGCACAATTTAAGAATTAAGGCTGTGCCACTTTGTGGGCATTGATTACAGATTTTATTCCTTCAAACCTCTTGTCCAACTGAACACGAAGTGTATCCAGAACGGAATAAAACACTGATACTTTAAATCTGCTCTCTGAATCACGAAAACGATGGTCCTCATTCGTTTGTTTAATATTTCTTTTCACAAGCTTCTTTCATCAGAGAATTGGCATGGGATTTTGAATTTGAATCAAATAGTTGAGGCTTCATTTAACAGATTTTCAAACGAATTCTGTACATCAGTTATCCCTGAGGGAGCATCTCCCAGCAGATCACACGCCACACATTATTTCAGATTGGAGATATTTTGATAGCATGTTGATTTGCTGCAGGACCTTTGTTTGTGCGACTAAGAGCATAATAGAATCAAAAGTTTCAAGTTGGAAAAATGAAACGTTTCAATCCTTCAGTCCAAATGAAGGATTGAAACGTTTCATTTTTCACGTCTCCTCTCTTGTTCTCTCTTTTGGCTTGTCACTTCTAACAATCAATTTAGAAAGTTCTTTCACAACATATCTGAATCTTTCCTTTACGACAAAAACAGCTTCCTACATACCTGCTCATCTGGTTGGATTATATTTTTTTAAATACTAGTCGACCCGTGCGAAGCATTCGCACTGTATCCTCCTCAAATCCCACTTAATTGAAGTGCACACATAGTTAGTACCGTGTAGTTAGTGCGTCAGAATCCATACGGTACTTACTTTTGAGTTGAACTTGTGCATATTTCTTTAAAGTGAATAATCTGATTTGATCGCCGGGTTTGTTTATCGTAGAGAGCAGAGACGAAGTAAGTTGGACGTCATGGACTAAGTAAAAACAAATGACTGTGAGCGGTTTGGGGAAGTAAATATAAATTCAAGTTTTGATTAATTTAATTCATTTTATAAATACCTAGATCAGCAGATCGAATACCTTAAATCAATATTTTAAGTCGAAATTAAATGCGGATTGAGATAATAGATGCATGAAATTGAAATCGGTTTCATTTCGATATATTTCGATATTCTCGATAGAGGATCGATAGGTCATGGGCGGGATTTCAAAAAACCGTTTTTATTTTCAATTGTAATTTTTCGAAAAACAACTGAAATGTGAGTAATTTGTATATTTTTTCGGTATAGTGGTTAAGAAAAGGGAGGGAGGTTCCGGGTTCGAGTCCCGGTCACGGCACATTTTTGAAATAGCAGAATAGACATTTTGTTAATGCAGGAGGTCATGAACTCACCATTTTGGAACAATGAACACTATAATGTAATTATAAATACCAATGGTGAAAGGGGCACGGGCTGCATTACAAATAAACTCCTAGAACCAAGATCTATTAGATTAAGCCCAAACGGGAGAATCTTAGTTTTTAAAATAGAGGAATTAAATTTTATAAATATTTATGGACCTTCTGGCTCCAGGGCCAAGGAGGAAAGGAAAAAGTTTTACAAAGAGGAAATTTTAACGTATATGGACCAATTTAATGATAATACAATAATGGGTGGTGATTTTAATGCAATTATAAACGCACAAGACAGTCTGAGCAATACGGAAAAGATATTCTACCCCATAAACAAGGAGCTGGATGGTGTTATAGGGGCATTTGATCTGATTGACCTTAATGATACATTTCGAAAAGACGAAAGAGTTAAATTTACGTTAATAGAAAAAAATTATGCAACTAGACAGGACAGATTTTATATTAAAAAGAACTCAGGGCTTAATATAAAAACTATAAACGCTTACCCAGTCACTATATCCGATCATCTACTAGTCGAGATTAAAATTAATAGAAAAAATTGTAGAAATAGTGAAAATTTCCCTTGTTTTGTAAAAAACAGAATTAATACCAATCTTAAATCAAGGTAGATGAGCTCTACGGCCTCTATAGATTAAACAGATAAAATATTTCTCCAATGGCCGTAAAATATATGCACCACTCAATGGCCGTAAAATATATGCACTTTAGCTGAAAAGGACTTCCAGGAGTGGTTAGAAGCCGACAGAAGGATCTTTGCTGTGAATTTGAAGAAACCTTAGGACAAGGCCCGCTGTATCAACCGCAAATTGTCCAAACTAATTGGTGAGTCAAATCAATCCGTTATTTGTGACCATGACCATAGTAACGTCCGCAATCTTTCCAGTGAGGATTTCACCACTGAAGAATTAAGATTGCTTAATCATGGCTTAAATTTCAGTATTCAACCAAAATCAATCCCTATCGAGGATATTGTTGCCCACGTAGAAGGTTCTCTAAGACCTTTTGACAATGCCACCAAAGATTTTATCAGGAAAGCTTGTGAAAAGCAAATTGTAAATAATCTCAGGTTACCATCAAAAAACAGTGTACCCAATCTTAACAAAGTGTTACGGTCTCTAAAATCTAGGAATTGCTTCTATATGAAAGCCGACAAAGGCAACCTATGTGTTATCATGGACAAAGAGGATTATTACACTAAAGTAAGTTCCTTGTTATCATCCGGACCATACATTAAGATCCTAAAAAATCCTCTCAACAAGTTGGTCACTCAATTTAAGAATGTCCTTAACGATTGTCATAACCTTATCGATAAAAAAACAAAATTCAAAATTTCTGTGTCCAACCCGGTGTTACCGAGATTGTATTGTCTCCCAAAAGTTCATAAAGATGGTTGCCCTATGAGACCAATAGTTTCTGGGATAGATTCTCCAACTTATCTCTTGTCAAAATGGCTTGTTAACCAATTCTCAGAATTAAATTTTCAAAGCCCCCATTCACTTAAGAACAACTTGGATTTCGTAAACAAAGTCAAAGACTATATGTTTTCGGAGGGAGAAATTATGGTATCATTTGATGTTACAAATCTATTCCCAAGCGTGCCAATAGATATAGCCATAAATTCATTAAAGAATTGGTTGATCTCCTTGAATTTAGACGATTACAAAATAGACGAATACATTAGACTCACTAATTTAGTCATGAACCAAAATTTCTTTGTTTTCCAAGGTATTTATTATAAGCAAGAGTTCGGCACAGCTATGGGTAACTCCCTATCCCCTCTTCTAGCTAATATGTTCATGACTCATTTTGAGAATACCTTCAAAAGTACGTTTAACTATTTCCCGAAAGTTTATCTAAGATATGTTGATGACATTTTTGCTATCTTTGATACTAAAAAGTATGATTTAAAACAATTCGTGAGTGATCTAAATAGTTTATTTCCTTCCATTAAATTCACGTACGAAACAGAAAACAACAACCAACTCCCTTTTCTAGATCTCTTGTTGACCAGAAACAGTAAAAAACTCGAATTTGATATTTACCGTAAACCCACACATACCAATAATTACATTCATTCTGATTCTTTCGTTCACAACAGCACTAAGCTCGCTTCTTTTCATGCTCTTGTCAATCGCTTGCTTAACATCCCACTAGGGAAGAATAATTACCTTAAAGAGCTTAATAACATAAAGCGCATTGCAAGATTAAATGGCTATAAAGATTCTGTAATCGACAACATTGTTAAAAAACATAAGTTTAAGAGACTAATACAAAATTCCACTACACTAAGAAAAGATGAAACTACTCGCTACATTAAACTGCCTTACCACCCGAAAGTCACCAAAGGTTTGGAAAAGATATTTAAGACAGTGAACACCAAAATATCTTTCAGTAATAATTATAAACTAAAAAACATATTAGGGAACACCAAAGACAAAATAGATAATATAAATAAGTCCGGTATATATAAAATATCTTGCTCCTCATGCGACCTGGCATACGTAGGGCAAACTCGTAGAAACATTAAAACCAGATTTAAAGAACACATGGCCCATTACAGATTCAACCGACCGGAAAAATCCAGCATGGCACAACATTTAATCGACACAGAACACGAAACATCAGAACAAAACCTTCAACTCATCAAACAAACAGATAATCATTTACTTGACGCCTATGAAAGCTTATATATATACAAACTTAGAAAAAACCTTCTTAACGACGACAAAGGCCCGATTTCTTTCTCTCCATTATTTTCTATTATAGAATAAGAAGTTCTCCATTTTCACCGTTTTTGCAATTTTCTAGGCACTCTCTGACCACATTTAGTTTTAAATTTAAAACATTTTTCATCAGTTGCAATCCCCACGCTTCACTTCAACGGTCAGTTTGTTTTGTTTCCCCTTCCCCCCCCTCTTGACTCACTACAACGGTCATTAGCTTCCACCCCCCCTTCCCGCCAACGGTCACCATGACTCCCACCCCCCTTCCTTACTTCAACGGTTACGTTCCTTCACTACCACATCTATTGGCCATTGGCTCCCTTTCTCCCACCCCTCCTCGCCTCCCCCACTCTCCACTTCACCCACATTCCCACTGCTCACCAATGACCTTTTAGCCGTTACCAATTTACCCCCCCCCCCCGCTTCCTAACCCTTTTGTCCCTTCCCTATTTATTCTAGGTTTGTCCTCCTCTTCATTCACTTTCAACCTCGTGTTGCTAGTGTTTTTCCCTTCAGCTCGCTGAAGAGGACCACTTTGTGGTCGAAATACGCGTATACGAATTTCACCCTCGTTCCCTGTTTGTTGTTTTTCTATTTGACAACGCTCTTTTTGAGCTGTTCTCCCAGAAATCTGGGGCCCTGCTGTGTGTGTGAGTGAGTGTTTTGTGTGATTGCGTGTGTGGTTGTGTAAATAACTTGGCAGCCTTAGTAGAGTCACTACAGCTCTCCGAAGGATCCCAGGTTATAACCCAGGAATCCTGAGCTAGGTCTCATTAGCCTACAAAGGATTCCAATTGGGTTGTGTGTGTGTGTCTGTGGTAGTCCCTGGCGAGGAAATTTTTTTCCCGTAAACTACCACAGGAGGGTATTCTGGTGGAGAGGCTGTGGTTGGTCCCTGTTGTGGAACCTCATTCCCGCAAACCAACACAGTAAGTATTTAATTTTTTGACGAGTGGTGCATATATTTTACGGCCATTGGAGAAATATTTTATCTGTTTAATACCAATCTTCTTAACGATAAAGAGACATGTAGTGAATTTAGAATAAAATGGAAAGAATGGGAACAGAGGTACCAACATCTAGACGATAAAACTAAATGGGATGAACTAAAGCACCAAAGTAAAATGTTTTTTCTACAGATTGAAAAAGAGAAACTTGGGGATATGAACTCACTAATAAAATTTTACAGAGATGTTCTTTTTGCCAAACTGAAGGAAAATGTAGATATAAAATCAGCTTACGAAACGAAAATGGAAATAGTCAACCTAGAAAAAATAAAGAGAGATTTCGTATTAATAAAAAAATACGAAGAGTACGTAAAGGAAGAACAAAGGTCATTGTACCATATAGGTAACGTAATGAAAAGAAAAAAGGAAATACACCTAGATAAATTAATCGACGAGAAAGGAATCACATTAACAAACGAAAGGCAAATAAAGGATTATGTTCATAAACACTTTCGTGACAAATATAAATTAGACCCCGTCCCTGACAACATCGAGTTCTTTTCATTAATAAAAGAAAAAAAAATGAATGAGGAGGAAAAACTTGAATTAGAGAAAGAAGTAACGATAGAAGAAGTAGACAGAGTAGTAGAAGAGCTGAAAAAAGACAAAAGTCCAGGAGAAGATGGTCTTGCAAATAGTTTTTACAAAACCTTCTGGAATGAAATTAGGACTAGTTTCTTCAATGCATTCATGGCATCTATACAAACGGGAAAACTATCGGCTTCACAAAGAGAAGGAAAGGTAATTTTAATACCCAAAGAAAAAGGGACAAAAAGTTTAAATAACTTGAGACCGATAACATTATCCAACACGGACTATAAAATTATGGCTAAAGTGATAAACAATAGACTGATGAGTTTTTCCAGCAAAATAATAAGTAAAAAACAATATGCAATTAAAAACGAAAATAGAAACATAATACAGGCTCTTAATATTATAAGAGACATAATTTGCACAAAGGAACAATATAATTCTAAGGTACTGAAATTAATTTGTATTGATTTTGAAAAAGCCTTTGAAAAAGTAAATATTAAGTATGTAACTGAAATTTTAAGAAGGATGGATGTGCCTGAAAAGTTTTTAAAGATTTTAAACGTATTTTACACAGATAACAGAATAAAAATTCAAATCAGCCCGGGGGTCTTCACCGAAGACATTTGTGTCGAAAGGTCAATCAGACAGGGTTGCCCCCTGTCTATGTTTCTGTACGCCATCCAGCTAGAACCCCTGTTAGCTGAAATAGATAGACACATCGAGGGAATTGTTTTGGGAGACCAAGGAATAAATGTTTTAGCGTACGCGGACGACGTCACTATTGTGAGCACAAAACAGGAAGATGTAGAGGTTTTAAGAAAAATTTTAAGTAATTACGAAAAACAAAGTGGCCAGAAAGTGAACCAGGAGAAGACTAAGATATTACCCCTGATTTGCGGACCACGTAGAGAGAACAGTTTTTGGGAGGAGGTGACGGAAACTAAAATATTAGGTATAGCTTGGTCACCTGACCTAAAAGCAACTATCGAAAAGAATTGGATCAAAATAGCAAATAAAGTAATAGCAGATTGCATGATAATGTCAAATAGAACAATAAATGTTTTACAAAAGACTATGCTCCTGAACACCTACATACTAGCTAAGCTTTGGTATGTCGGGCAGGTCCTCCCTCCTCCCAACAAAGAATTAGCTAGAATTATAAAACACACAAATTTCTTCCTCTGGGAAAATAAATTGTATAAAACTGCCCGGATACAAAACATTCTGCCTTGGGGGGAAGGAGGACTAGGTCTTACAGACATTAAAACAAAAATACTAGCTCTCTTTACAAAAAATATTGTGAATGCCATGACATTTGAGGATAGCCCAGAAAAAAATATCCTTAAAAAGAGCTTAGATGTGATGCAAGGAGGAAGCTATTTAAAATCTTATATCCATGAGGCAAAAAAATTAATTGAAGTGATGGATTTTGAGAAAATCAATAAAAGCAAAGAAATATACAAAACCTTAATAAGAGAGATCAAGAAAGATAATAAAATACACATAGAAAATAAACATAAAGATCTAAACTGGAAACGGATTTGGAAAAATATAGCAAACACTAGCATATCCCTTGATCACAAGGTACTTTTATATGAAGTTGCAAATGACCTACAATTAAACAATGAAAAGTTATTTAATATTAAAAAAGTTGATTCACCCTTATGTACAATATGTAATAAGGTTGAAGATTTAGAGCACACATTTTTTCATTGTAAGAATATACAAAATATTTGGAAAAACATTAAAAACTTTTATAACGATATAAATACTTATGGTGAAAAACTAGAAAAGAATTTGAAACTTCTTTTGCTTGATGTAACTGTTTTTCCCTCCTATAAATTAAATGCAATTGCATATATTTTGTCAACCTTTTGTGAAATAGTTAAGATAAAAAGAGAAGGAATTAAAAAAGACATAAATGTTAAACAACTAGACCTTGAACAATTGCCGATCGATGCAACAAAGGTTATAAAGCTATTCTATGAAAGATGTCCTGACATAAATGTAAAAGCTTACTAGAGTATGTAAGAATTGATTGTGTGTATACGTGAAATATCATTGGTTTATGTTCTCAATATTATAAATGTAAATTTATATTTTATTTATTAATGTCTCCTGAAAAAATATCCCTATTTTAAATGGTGGAAATGTAGAATAAAATGCTCATTTAAGTCTTTTGATGAATAAAGTTGTTAAAAAAAAAAAAAAACTGGTAGAGCACTCGGCGCGAAATCGGGAGGTTACGGGTTCGAGTCCCGGTCTCGGCACATTTTTACCCTCTGATTTCTCGGCTGTACCATCTTCCACATCACCAATTTCACTTCGTCCAATTTTAGTTACATGTTTCCTATCTCTTTCTTTCTCCTTCTGTCCAAATTATTATGTATTTATTCGCCTAAAAGGCGGTGTGTGAGTGAGTGAACGAAATGTATGGCCGAACCGGCTCTTTTCCTCTTCAGTTCATCTCTGTCCGACTCTCTGTGTGAATGAACTCATCTTTGCTTTCTTCTTGTGTCCATGTCTCATTCTCCTCTCTTGGTGATGGAATAGCTGCCCTTGTGTGCCATCCAGAGGCCACGGCTACGGGCTCAAGCTTGAAGGGGTATTCTTTGTTATAAGGCCCAGCCGAAATCATGGTAAATCTAAGTGTCCTGATAGCTCAACTGGTATATATATATATATATAAGAATCTACTGTATATATATATATATATATATATATATATATATATATATATATATATATATATATATATATATATATATATATATATATACAGTAGATTCCGGTTAATTGGGACACATCGGGACCGGTGTACTTTGTCCCAATTAAGCGGCTGTCCCGTTTATCCGAAGTATCCCGGAAATATGTTTAAATAAGCGTTGAAATGAAATTCAGAAAGCTAAACGACAATTGAAACGCAAAATGTTTAATTGCATATTATTTAAACAATAAAATAATAAGAAAACATTCATTATAAACATTTTTGGAAACCTTGTGTCATAAAAAATCTCTTGGCATCGATCTACTTCGGATAAATTCCCTTTACGAAATCCTGCAAAAGAAGGATTTGTGATTAGATATAGAATTAACGATGGAATATTAGAAAAGAATAGTTGATGATCTAAAGCTCCATTTGCATAGAAACCAGGGAGTATTTATTTAATGTGTAGCTCCTAGTTGAAGGAATTAGTCCAGGGTGCTCTTCTTCATTCTCTTCACTCTCGTCGCGCACACAAGGTCGGCACAGGCATCTGAGGACGATATCGGACTTCCTTCGTTGCTCTCTTGCATGAAGTAGCGTCACAACCCATCAACAAATTTCCTGGCATCTGCAGAAGTCACTCGGCTACACTGAGATAAGTATTCATCTCGATCAGTCTCCTCGTCTTCAACCAAACCTTGTTGTCTCGCTAGTATAGTTTCCACTATATCATCTTTACTGCTATCATTGTTGTCATAGCAGTCCATATTGGAGTCGATCCTTTCAAACTCCTTAAAGTTCTTTACTTGACGCAGCTCGGAAGCAGATTCATTTTTACTTTCACATTCAAGTTCTTCCGATATTTCTGCACTTGAGTGCTTAAAACCTCAATGAATGAAACAATTTCTAATCGTTTTACTGGTGACATCTCGCCTGCTATCTACCAAAAACGTTACTGCTTGCAGGACGTTCACCTTTGATCTCACTTCCTTGGCAGTTGAAGACGATGTCAGAAGATTATCTTCCATTGATGCTAGAATTGATTGATCAATGAATTTTGCGCGGTATATTGTTTTCAAATTTTTTATGATCCCATGTCTATTGGTTGGATAAGAGATGTTGTGTTGGCTGGTAAAAATTCCAGACAGAAAAATTCCATATTTTTTAAGTCGTTGGAGCAATTAGGGTGTGCCGTACAATTATCCAGAATAAGAATCACTTTCCTCGATTTCCGCGCTGCTTAACTAATCCCAACTGCTTAACTAATGACTGAAGAGGCCTGCAATCATCCACGCATTTTTATTGGCGTAATATTCCACCGGTAAGCTGTTCAATCAAAACCTCTTAAAGCAGCGAGGGTTAGTACTTTTTCCAATCACCAAAAGTTTCCTTTTATCACTTCCCGACATGTTTGAGCATCACCAAACAGTAATCCGTTCCATCGCTTCTTTAGACCCACTTAGGGTAAAGGTGAGATTTTGGTTCCCATATGTCTGTTGAAAGTGGGTGAAAATCGTGTTAACGCTGGCGAGACGAAAGCTCACCTTTACCCCACTCAGTTCCAAATAAATGTAGCAAAGAAAGCCATTAGGTGGCTCGGTAATACAGGTTTCATCGGCGTTGTACACATAATCTGCACTGAATTCCTGAAGTAGGGTGTGTACCCTCTTACATCTCCATTCCTCTGCACTTACAGAATCAGCCGTATGTTTTTCTCCCTGAGCATTTTTTAATTTTATTTCGTTTCTACTCTTCCGTCTAGATAGCCAACCATCTCTTGACTTGAAATCAGTATGGCCAAGCTTCAAAGCTTATTCCTCCTATTTATTTTTTACATAGGTCCACTGAAACTTACTCCTCGTCCACTAAAAATGGAAAAGCATTGATTAAAAGCGTCCTCGACATCAGGATCCTTACCTTGGCGTTGGCGTTTTTGGGTAGCACCTTATTTCCTTTTACTGCTCCAATCTTCTCTAAGTTTATCCTGCTGCTGTATTAATCGGGCTATCGTTGATTTTGGCACTCTTGTTATCTCCGCCAAACAACTAAGACTGGTTTGAGATAGATGGTCCTTAATTCGGTCCAGTATTGTTATTTTTGCAGCCAGTGAAAAATCCTTACGCTGCGTGTTAACCTGAATAAGGAACTTTTTCGGGAGAAATTTCGGGAAATTAGGAGGAATCACCTCCACCCTTCTTTCCTCAAAAAATTTTATCTTATGACAGATCGCCTACAGCCTAACCTTCACCTTAATGGTATAATACGCTAATGAAGCCAAGTTGTCTACCTACACAGTATGCACCTCCGTGACCACAAAATCTAAATCCACTTCTAGCTGGACTACCTGAGAACGAAGGTGAGTGTACAAACAGTGAAGCAATAATTGAAAGCGCTTTCATGACTGGCTTCGTTTAGCGACGGTAAATGAAACAGTTAAGGTTGCAATAGATTCCCTCATTGGAGATTGGTTCAAATGCTTAGGAAAAATGTACCAAATGATTTACAAGAGCTTAAAAATTTGTATTTCTTCAAGGGAAAAGGAGGCAAATACAGCCGATGCATGGCCCAATTAAGCGGCTTCCTGTCCCAATTAACCGGAGAAAACTCAGGGACTTTCTTCAATTGGGTTCTGTTCTTGATGGTTTGTCCCGAATAAGCGGCTGTCCCAAATAACCGGTGTCCCGATTAACCGGAATCTACTGTATATATATATATATATATATATATATATATATATATATATATATATATATAATAATTTGAACAGAAGGTGAAAGAAAGAGATAGGAAACATATAATTAAAATTGGACGAAGACACTGGTGATGTGGAAGATGGTAAAGCCGAGAAATCAGAGGGTAAAAATGTGCCGTGGCCGGGACTCGAACCCGGAACCTCCCGATGTCGCGCCGAGTGCTCTACCAGTTGAGCTACCAGGACACTTAAATTTAACATGATTTCGGCTGGGGCTTATAGCAAAGAATACCCCTTCAAGCTTGAGCCCGTAGCCGTGGCCTCTGGATGGCACACAAGGGCAGCTATTCCATCACCAAGAGAGCTCAACTGGTAGAGCACTCGGCGCGACATCGGGAGGTTCCGGGTTCGAGTCCCGGCCACGGCACATTTTTACCCTCTGATTTCTCGGCTTTACCATCTTCCACATCACCAGTGTCTTCGTCCAATTTTAATTATATGTTTCCTATCTCTTTCTTTCACCTTCTGTTCAAATTATTATATATTTATTCGCCTAAAGGCGGTGTGTGAGTGAGTGAACGAAATGTATGGCCGAACCGGCTCTTTTCCTCTTCAGTTCATGTTCCTATCTCTGTCCAACTATCTGTGTGAATGAACTCATCTTTGCTTTCTTCTTGTGTCCATGTCTAATTCTCCTCTCTTGGTGATGGAATAGCTGCCCTTGTGTGCCATCCAGAGGCCACGGCTACGGGCTCAAGCTTGAAGGGGTATTCTTTGCTATAAGCCCCAGCCGAAATCATGTTAAATTTAAGTGTCCTGGTAGCTCAACTGGTAGAGCACTCGGCGCGACATCGGGAGGTTCCGGGTTCGAGTCCCGGCCACGGCACATTTTTACCCTCTGATTTCTCGGCTTTACCATCTTCCACATCACCAGTGTCTTCGTCCAATTTTAATTATATGTTTCCTATCTCTTTCTTTCACCTTCTGTTCAAATTATTATATATTTATTCGCCTAAAGGCGGTGTGTGAGTGAGTGAACGAAATGTATGGCCGAACCGGCTCTTTTCCTCTTCAGTTCATGTTCCTATCTCTGTCCAACTATCTGTGTGAATGAACTCATCTTTGCTTTCTTCTTGTGTCCATGTCTAATTCTCCTCTCTTGGTGATGGAATAGCTGCCCTTGTGTGCCATCCAGAGGCCACGGCTACGGGCTCAAGCTTGAAGGGGTATTCTTTGCTATAAGCCCCAGCCGAAATCATGTTAAATTTAAGTGTCCTGGTAGCTCAACTGGTAGAGCACTCGGCGCGACATCGGGAGGTTCCGGGTTCGAGTCCCGGCCACGGCACATTTTTACCCTCTGATTTCTCGGCTTTACCATCTTCCACATCACCAGTGTCTTCGTCCAATTTTAATTATATGTTTCCTATCTATTTCTTTCACCTTCTGTTCAAATTATTATATATTTATTCGCCTAAAGGCGGTGTGTGAGTGAGTGAACGAAATATATATATATATATATATATATATATATATATATATATATATATATATATATATATATATATGATTATGATTGAGCCGCTCTCGGATGAGTTCTTGAGCCGCAGCCAATGGTTTACACTGTCCGAAAAAGTTTAGACGTTTTGAATATCGTCAAAGAATCGTGACATTCTACGGTGAAGGTTTAAATTGTGACTAGCACAGCGCACATAGTATGCGTGTGGTGCAACTTTTTTTTCTGTACTCCATTTTACACGCCTCTTATCACGCTGACTCCATAATAGTCCTGAGCAAGACATTTCTTTATATCAAGACATTTTTCGTCAATAAATTTGAATATTTTTCTTTCTAAACCTGATGCACTTTGATGTTTAACTTCATTAAAAGAGGTTTCACGTACTTTCACGTCTATGGGTTTATCAATTCCGTCGCTCAGAACTTCAACTTTGCGATACATCTCACTTAATTGATCGATTTTTAGTCATGCCCTGAGTCACGTTCATTATGATGGAGAAAAAAAGAGCATCACGAAGTTATGATTTAATTCCATTCCATTTAATTCATTCATTTCATCCTCTTGCCATACCATGCCAATACAACATTGCCGTCAAAGAAATGATTGATTTCATTTCGGAAAGTAGGGTTCAATTAGTTAACAGTGCCATCTGGCTTTCGTAATAGCTTTTTGAACACAGTGTCATAGCCAGAGAGGAGTTCAATGATAGATAAAACATTTTCCCTTCATAGTGCCTTTCAATTTGCTACTTTTGCCACGGAAAGGTTGGTTGCAAATGGTCGAAGTCAATGAAACATAACTCGTTCTAGCACATTTCTCCAAAAGTTCTTTTCTTGTTTTAAACTTCTCTTTAGAGTTTCATCTTATGATCCATATGTTCTCTTCATGAGAGTGGAAGCTATGCAAGAGTCTGTGTGATGCTGCGAACTTTCGTGGAAACGGATGCGCACGGAAAGAATTTTCTAATCTCATACTCCAATGCCACACCACGGATTTGAAGCCATAGACACAGTCTCTTGACTGTTGAGGGAACAGCAAACAAGGCTGGCAGTAAACACAATCCAATTTTTGTGAATAGCCAGTCAGCTTCTGTTGATTGAGAAGGGACCACCATGCTCACAAAGGTCTGGCACCATGATCTGCTTCCTTATTTCTCGCTCGTTGATAATATTTGGAAATCCAGTAATAATTGAAACGAGTTGACTGTCATCATGAGGCTGAATACTTTCCTCCAAGAAAGCCTGTAACCCAAAGCACTTAATTAGTAATATTATTAGTTATTTATAACTAATTAATTGCTTTATATTAAATACAATTCGTATTTAGCATCCTCAGAGTGTAAGTAAACTAAATACGAAAATAATTATTGGAAGTACCTATATAATTAGAAGTAGTTTATCGATATTTAAATTTGAAATCAATTATATAGCGTAAATAGAGGCATTATTTTATACGATGTTTCTTGCCAATATCTCAGTGGTATTGAAAAACTTTTGAAAAAACTTAAAATTCAGAATAAATCACAATTTAAAAAAATAAAGATAAAAAAAATAATACGTTTTTAAAAAATGATATATGAAATTGCAATTTTTTGGTATTAAAATACCTAATACCTAACGACGAGTGACAAACAGAAAAAATAGTAAAGTCCTAATACATATCTGTGCTCTCACCAAGCATTTATCAGATGGCCGCTCAAGATCTTGAGATGTAGTAATACCAGGGTTGCCTACTTCTGGTTCCTTCTAAGACTATATTTAATGTAATGAATCTGCGGAGAAAGAAAGTGATTATTTTAAAATATGTAATACAACGCCAGTGCAACTTTATAATTGATTTCAATAGTAAAACGACCTTACCTTCGTTTTTCTCCATTTTTAAGATTTATTGACAAAAATATGGCATAACCAACTTGAAAACACAGGGATTTCCCGATTAGCTACGGGCGATGCTGGGGCCGTAAATCTCCATAAAAATGTATCGATATGAGGCAAATTGATTTACATGCCATCGGAAAAAATAACATGGAGCAAAATTACATGAAATATTCTAAATATTGTACTCAATAAATTAGATAACATGAAACATATTGACTTCTCGTCATGAAATTAGAATGGGAATCACTGAGAGAGATTACTATAGATGATACAGTTACAAGTAGACCCTATGGTCAGGTGGTAATTTAAAAATACATAAAAAAGGTATTACATGAAACATATTCATTAAAAAACAATACAAGTAAATGCCATGAATTAGAGCGTGGAATTCGATTTTAATCTCTTTGCGAAGCACCTAGCATTATTAGCGAATGGATTGAAAGCATTTGCACCTAAACCATTCCATGCATCCACTCCTCTGTTCAAAAAGGAGAACTTCCCCTAGTTTCGATCCCCTCTGTTTGAGGGGCTCGATTTTGTACCCATGGCCCTTCCTAGAGAAGTAAGCCAGATATCATAGCCTCCCTGTGATATCCACCCAGGCAGTTTCCCCAACAAATGCAATTTATATGGCCTTCAGCCGTGAGGAGATAAAAGATAAATAAATGGGAAATTGCCCGGCTTCTATGCTTCCTGATTCACCTAACCATCTGATTCAGTTAAGACTCGCCACTAGCTTCATGAATCCCGTTTCGCATCTTGAATTCTGAGACCTTAATATTTGGAAGAATCCTTTCTTTCTGGCAAATATCAACATTTCCATAACCTTCTTCTCCTCGTGTACTTTGCAGATGGTGGATCATCTTTGACCTCAATCTCAGGTAGCCTTTTGGAGTCTCTATTGCAAAAAATTCCAAAGAATCACTTATATTTCCTCCTTCTCATCTGACTTCCATTTATTTATTCTCTTCAGCAGATGTTACGATATCGGATCTAACACGAATTCACTCCCCAGATTAATTATTTTATTTCATTGCAATATTTTACACTGCAAAAATACATCACGTTTCCCGTTTTCGACTTGTCGTTTTTCATCCGGCACTACTTACTGTCTAGCTGTGAACACTAAGGGTGCAATAGCCACGGCGGATGGCGCAGAAGATAATGATACCCTCAATGAAGATGACGACGAGTTAATTACCTCATCACGCAGTAACGCAGACAATCGCGTCTAAGGACACTGTAGGCATCTAAACGGGCGATTTTGTAGCATGAAAAAGATATTATCGATGACTTGAGTGAAATTTTCCTTTTTTTTAATGTTTGTCCCTCTTTGCTTCTAATTTCGTCCATAATCCTTTAATGGTTCGCTTTTTTCATCGCGAATCCGGGAGATTAAGCAACTTACACTCATACGGATTTTAGTCGATATTTTCTGCCTGAAAAGAAGAATGCGACTTATGCTAGAAAATAAACAGTATATTGTTAACACATTATTAGCATTCCCTTCTGATCTGGCAATTTAAAGTTTAAGTACATATGAATATGAGTTCACAATGTGGGTACCGTTAGTCATATGTTTGTTCAGTTTCTCAGCATGTTTGTATTTTGTGTGATAAATTTGTGAAATTGATTCACAAAGGCAAGTGTGGTATTCTTTGTGTCCTCCGATAATTATTAATTTGGATTTCTTTACAGTTGTCTCTCAGATACGCCAATGGCTGAGAGCGTGTTGAGGAGTCATCCTGAAAATGGCGATTGTGATGAGCACGTCGCAACGAAGGCGAGCGAGGATGACAACTCCGGTGTCCTTGAGGAGGCCTCGGCTGAGGTCGCATGCCGTTACGGGGAGCGAATCCTCCGCGAAGTGTATGCCTTGAAGGCAGAAATATCCTCGAGGGACATACTGCTGCAGAAGTTGGAGGAGAGCGTGACTAGACTGGCCGAGGATTTCGGTCCTCTGAAGGAATTCGTGATGGCAAAGATGCGTGAGGAGCAGGAGGTAGAGGGGCTGCAAGAATCCGCTTCGTTGGAAGGTGATCCTCCAATCGTAGATGCGAATACGGAAGACGTTGCCCGCACCCGTTGCATAGATACGATCATGAGGATGACCGACATAATGGAGAACAATGACGATAATACATCTCGTGTCCGAGAAATTTATGAGAAAATTTACGACACGGCTCCTCTGACATCATTCATTTTGAGGTATTTGCAATTACATCCTGAAGTTGAGATTTGTATTGATTGTCTCTCGAGTAATATATACAAATTTGTTAATCACATCCGTAATCATGACGGGGAAAAGCTAGATGGCAGTAAGGTCCAAGCTTTTGCTGACTTCCAAAAGTATAAGGTTTATATGGGTTTCAAGCCAATTCAGTACACCCTAGTAATCAATAATTGTTCACAAACAAAAACAGGACATCCAATTGCGGCCCTAACTGTGTCGTTGGCACAGATTGCAATGCATTTGATATTTAAGAACGGAGGGAGTCCTTATTCATGCGATGATGAACTGAGTGAAAAGTTGTACGAAAAAATTATCAGTGACGCAGATAAGGTTAGAAGTGCAGGAGTAGTTCTGGATGAACTCATACTTTGTGCCTTGAATTCAAAGAGTGCATTAGGAAAAGAAACTGAATTAATAGCGGTGGTTCCTGGAATGTTGGTGAAGCATGGATTCCATGTTGGAATAAAGACACTGACAGCGCAACTGCCGTGTCTTATGCTGTTTTACATGCAAAAGGTTTTGCCAAAAATGATCAATTAATTGTTGGTGGGTGATTCCCAATCATCAAACAAATTTCATGGGTGACAGTGAATAATCTCATGTTACTAATATCCTCTTGAACGATGCCTGTCCTTGATACCAATAAATGCACTGTGTTCTCTTTTTGTAGCGTTATGATACTTTGGTATAAAGGCCTCGTTACGCTATACCCACTATACATACATTAACCCGTTCAATATAATGTTTGAATGAACCTACTGGTGAATGAACCCGAAAATTCACTGTGTAACCACAGCAACTTGTACTACTGGTTGAATTCATGTCCATGGAATAGCGCCAGTTGTAATTTGGTTAATGTATTTGTACAAGTTACGTTCGTGTTTCAGTTTCACCCAGTGGTACATATCTGAAATAATATTTTCCGCCGGTAGAATTCATGCACGGTGTTAGATCAGTTGATATTCTATCACCTTGGAGTTCATGATTGTTGTTTTCCTATGTGTGTTTACTTCTGGGATTCGGCATGTTTGCGTTTAACTCAGGTATTCGTACATATTTATTTTGATCTCCGCTTCATTTGGACTTCGCTCTACTGTTTGACCTTTGCACTTCCTGGACCACCTGAAGACATCGTCAGTTGACCTCTCACCGTCGTTGGACCTCTCTAGTAATAGGTCATTGCGCTTCGCTTGGACTACCCGCTAACTCATTCCGTCGGAAATGGTCCAATAAAGATTGAAATTAATTAAATACTTGAGCTTTCCTAGTGTTACGTGTTCCTATCCATTTATTTTAAAATTTAAACGCTTTCTCAGAGAGATCTGAAATGCTGGGAGGGCTAGTCCAGCAGAACAGTGAACTTCATACCAAATACCTTGTTTGTACTATAAATATTTGATAAGCCCGCGCCACGAATTTATGATTGGCAGCCAACTGTTGACGTTTTTCTTTCACAAAAATTTATGCTTGCACGAGTGTTACGGTAAACTTAGTAGTGTTGCCGAATTGTTAAATGAATTAGGGTGGAAATCTTTAACTGATGGAAGGGAGAAATACAGGTTAAATCTTTTGCCCAAGTTCAAAGTAGACAATATTTTGCCGGACGTTCAACATATATTGTTAGAGCCAACGTAATACGGTAGAAGCGATCACAGGAATAAGATAAAGGAAATTGTCTGCAGAACCAATAGATTTAAAATGACATTTTTCCCACGTACAATATGGGATCATAATAGTTGAGATATATCAATCATATGAAACTCCCACCCTCAATAGATAGAGTAGAATTTTCACTTGTGCTTAATAACACAACATCATTACTAACACTTCACACCGCTTGATTTGTTTGGCATTTTTTTTATTTTGTTCTTTGTATGAAGTAGCATCTCCTAGGACTCATGAATTAACAGTATTAGTAATATTAACCACTAGATGTGTGTAAAGCATTGTTCTGCATGTTCATTTACGTATTACTCTCCCAGTTTCTGGTCGGACTGCGCACGTTCTCCTGACTGCTTTTTGGCCTACGCCTAGCGGCCGGGGGAGCGTGCGAGGTTCTGATTTGTGCTGGGACGAGTGCTGCATGCCTGGTGCGGAATCACCCCTTGCCACACACCCTATTGGTGGCTTGCACGGTACTTCGTAGATGTAGATATAGATGAGTGTCTCATTGATTTATTTTCTCAGGTAGTTAGTTCACATGCAGTGCATTCTAGAGTCAGCTGTTTCGTGGATCCTTCCGATTCGTACTCGAAACTAGAGGAGTCTGCCTTTGTATTCGTCCAAGTCATCATAAGAGATTTAAATAAGTACCGGAGAGATATTAAAAGATACCTTTGTATATATGAGGCAAAGATATCCAGTTAAGACCAACATTTTATACTTGTTTCCAATACTCCACGGACTTCCTTTCTCAAACACGCCGAAAATAAGTTAAGCGAATTTTTTATGATCTATCATGTTACTAGCCATGACAGCTGAGTTATCCAAAAATTATAATGAAAGTATATTCACCGGCGTTTTTCGCACTTTTTATCAATAGTAAATACCTCGCAAATCATTCAGCGATGATTTAAATAAGCTAATGATCCAATGTATTCGTTTTACTTCAATTGTGTGATCTTTGAGCTACAAAGTACACCCCGATAATTCCTCTTTAATGTTAAGCCAGGAACTTATTCATAAGGAACTTTGCGAGTTCATTCGAGTTTCTTTCGTCCAAAGAACCGCCACTCGTGCCACTCACGGAAACGAAATCGGAATTTGAGATAGATATCGTATGTTTCCCAGTAGTCGATGAATGAGTCGATGAAGTCGAGTAGGCTGCTGCGCTTTGTAAGTAAAAATCAATTGAATGGCATAGTGCGTTGCTGGAAAATTCATGAAACCTTGCATGAAAACATTCACCGTGCAACCACTCATTCATGCAACTTGACTACGAGAGTGTACATTACTTCGGACATGATAACGGATTTTCATTCGAACATGAACTTGTACGAGTTAATGCATAGGGTAGCCATGCCTTTAAGGTCTCTTTTTCACTACGTTCATGGTTAGCGCGCGTTAGGCTAGCGTTCATGGTTAGAGCTCACTGGTTGATAGCCCGGTTATGCCCTAGCGTCCTGGGGATAGAGGTAGTCCCCTATCACTTTTAAGCACCAAATTAGGTACCAGCGCAATCACTTGTTTCTCAGTCGTTTTGCTCAACAACTTTCCTTCGTCATGTATCTTTATACCAATCATGGTTCCCAGAAGACTGTTCGTTACGCGGGCTAAAATGTTTCTTTTGGGACGCTGATAGGTTGGTTACCCAGCATTTTGTAACCAGTTGAAGGTAGTTCCACCCAAAAATTACTTAAGCTAGTTTGAGCGAAATATCACTTCACCTAGAATTTGACGAATTTAACCCCATTTCAAAGAAAAAAAACTCATCTTTCCCATGATATCATTAAACTAACCCCTTGCCGAACTACTTTTCGAGCAATTTGCCTAAAGCTATAAGCTGTTTTGCATGGAGTAGATTACGGCTGTGCACTCCAGAGGGAGAATATTAAACAAATTAGGAATTTTTAACAGCTAGATTTCGTCAAAAAAAACCAACGGTGTTTAGTTTGTATGTTTTCTCAACAAATTATAAAAATTATTTAAGTACTCACCGAAGTAACTTTTACAGAGTAGCAGAAAAAACCTTCTGATGTGAAGGCGTTTTCACCGTACGGCGTGAAAAAATGAGTCAAGTTCGGGACTGAGGTAGATATACTTATTTTATTTCTGCAAATTTTTGTCATATATAACTATATTCTTGCACCATTAATTATATAATATCACAGAGTTTACCATAATGAAACATTCTATTTATAATTCGAAATTAAAAAAGAAAACATTTCATTTTATTAATGGTTCTGCATTCTCACAAATATAATGCATGCATCACCATACATGACAAGTTGCTACAAAATTTCTTTTCAAATGAAAACATTTGTCAAATGAAAACATTTTAAGAAAAAGTTTGAAATCCATTAAAAATGGTTCACCGGTATGGAACTCACATAGTCGGTTCCGTTGCCAACTTCCATTCCAATTCCAGTGTAACGCGAACTATATCTGGCGTAACACATGAAGTTCTTCTCCCTTTGCCTATGACTCTGTAGGTGTGCAGCAATCCTCTCTCTCTCAACTTTGAGTTCTTTTATCAAAAAATACACTACGCCCGAAATTGATTCAAATAATACCTATATATATTGATTATTTGGGCAAATGCACGGAATTTGTACTGTAGCGTCCAGTAATTCACGTCAAGTACTGTACCGCACTTTTTTCTGCGTCACGCTTAGCATGCCAAATCTATACTTATGAGATCGCCACTCTCTAACATAGTTAGATGGCGTAGTGGTTAGAGTCGGCGACCCCCTGGACCTAATCCTATTGGTGGTTTTTTTTCAATTTATATATTTGAGAATAGCATTGGTTAGTCAGTCGGCCAAGGGGTTGCAGTCAATGGTGAATGCATTAGAGGTGCAGTTCGAAAGGTATGGGATGAAGATCAATCACAAGAAAACGAAAGGAATGAGATTTTCTAGAAATAAGAAGGCGGGGCTGAATATAAGGGTAGGAGGGTAAAAGATAGAGCAGGTCGAGCAGTTTACGTATCTGGGTAGTATTTTGGAAGAGAAAAGGTTTAGTGGTAGGGACATCAGATGCAGAATTGCGCTAGCTAAAAGAAGCATTTTCGAAGAGAAGGGAATTGATGAGGGGGGAGGGGGTCTGAGAAGAGACGTAAATAAAAGGCTGGTGAAAACTTTAATATGGAGCGTGGCGCTATATGGATCGGAAACTTGGTCATTGCGAAGGGAAGATGTGCGTAGACTTGAGGCGTTTGAGATGTGGGTTCGGAGAAGGATGGAGAAGGTTAGCTGGATGGCGAGAAAGACGAACGAGGAGGTATTGGATATGGTCGAGAGGAGAGGATGTTTGTGGCAGAGGTGCAGAGAAGGCAGAAGAGATGGGTGGAGGAGGTATTGAGAGGAGAGGGCATGTTGAAAAGTGCGATGGAGGGGAGAACACTGGGGAAGCGTGGAAGAGGAAGGAGGAGGATAGGAATTCTGGACGAAATAAGAGGAGGTAGAAGATATGAAGAATTGAAGGATCTAATAACGGGTCATCCTTAGAAGGGAAAGCGAGACAATATCTATGAGGTTGGGATGTAGAATGGGGACTGTCCAAGTACCTACCAATCAGCTGGTAGAATACTTGAATGAATGAATGAATATTTGAGAATATTTTCCCATAGGAATTTTATTCCTTTTGGAAAATTATTTTCCAAAAGGAAAGTGTTTGAGTTCCCATTGTCAAATTACTGTGGGAAAAAAATTCCTCTTGGGCATTTTCAATAGGGTAACGAGGACGACTTTAAAAATTATCTTAACTCTCGCGAAGGTGGTAAGATTGAACGAAATATAAACTATATGGGCCTAACTAATCGTTTTAAACTCTGGTAGGATGCCAGTGGAAGTCTAGCTTTAGTTAAGTTTTAATAGTTAGCTGCTAGTTTAAACGTCAGTGGATATGCTGACTTCCAAACCAACATACGTGGAAAAACTCCAACAAATTCGGAAATCATAAACAAATGAAGCCCTGTATTACACAGCAAGTGTATAACCTTATGAAACAAAGTAGGAAATACAAAGCTTTCGAGTGCAGAACAATTAATATAGCTCAATTAAATGATATGATTCATTCATAGATTAAGAATCTGGAATTAGGGGATGAAAAACTATAGTAAAGAAATAAAGATGGTCCCTTGTGTGAAGAACAGTCAGGCGGTGATAAAGTGCGGTTACACTTCGGAGGAAGCGAGCGTGGGGGAAGGAGTGCGGCAAGGGTGTACCCAATCACAAATGATTTTAAACTTTTGCTTTGAAAAAGCGATAAATGAAATATAGGAAAATTTAAAACAGGAATACAGGTTCATGGAGAGACAATCAGCATTCCGTTCTGCTGATGACTTAGCAATTTGACAGAGACGAAAGAAGATCTGAGTAAGATGATGGACCTCATGGATCAAATTGTGAAGATATTCCACTTGAAGTTTAATATAAAAAAACATCTAGTTTTCATCTGGGAAGTGAAATCACCGGTGATGGGAGAATGATACAAAACGTAGAGTAACGCAGTCCAAGAAGGCACTTTGCCAGAGGAAGTGTCAAAGAGTACCAGAGGAAGAGTCTGTAATACAAGATATTGATTTAGGAAAAACTTGCACATTTGCAAGACGTGCATTTGGAGCACGCTCTTATATGGAGGTATGCAGATTTTCCTACAAAACAAGCTATTGAAAAAAATAATGGAAGGGGAAAAAACAGAAATAATCACCGACGATGATCAATGATGGATTTCAAATGGTCGTAATATTTATTGATCTGTCAAAATAATTATATTTTTAATATTCTGTTTATTCTATATCCACCCAATGATTCACCATTACTCGCTGGAAAATAAATAATTTCATACTTTTAAATAGTTGCACATATAAACTTTTAACTAATGTAAATGAACTAAGTATTTCGCGTATCATAAACTTTTATTGACATCGTCAGAACATAAATCAGTTTAGAATGTACATAAATGATTAAGTCTAAATTTTAATCGGCGGACTTGAAGCTCATATTCCTCTTCCCCAAGCCCTTCCCATCCTAGTTTATTCAGAAGGCTAGTAGCACTAAATTAATTATCATAACGGTCTTTTACGTATCTTGACGATAATTGCTTCTCGACGATTCGAACGATTCGCCGCTGGGAGATTCGCTGCGGGGAGATTCGCTGCGGAAACCATTCTCACGAACGGTTACGTGCGGCTAACGAGGAAGTTTTGTTATACGATCGTGATGCGAGAAGAAGCTGAGGGAGACGGTCCTACGAGGTCCTTGGCTGCTGTCCCTTGAGCAGAAGCAGAGGTCAAACACGTGGAAGGGTTCTCGCACGCAAACAAAAATTTCCGAGCCTTCTTCACGCGATGTTCATCCGAGGATCCCAGCTCCACACCGCGGTATGGGATCAAATTTCCTTCTTTGTCGTTGTCGTTATTGATATCAAAACGCAAACCACTGTTTCTGTCCTAAGAACACTCTTCATTCATTTTAAACTAATGGTATAAGGTGCGGCAGCCGAAAACAGTCGTATATTGACAAATAAATACGTGAAAAACACAAATTTGTGCTAATTTATTTTTGCTGGTATTCTTTACTTTTGCTTCGAAGTTTTATGCCAGTATTTTATGGTTTATTTGAATTGCTTGTATCATTTTCTCTCGTGTGACGAGGGTTCGGTTGAAAGAAACGCCTCACAGTGGTCCCAAATCGAAAAAAGCTGGCCAAAAGTCATGTTTTAGAATTTTTGCAAGGAATTTTTGAATGTTGTATTCGGATTCTGCAGGATATGGTTTACAGAATACGCTACTGATTTGGTATTTTCGTTGATCAGAGCGGCTACGGGGACCCGTCAAACATGGAGCATTCAGCGTGAAAATGACAGTTGCGTGAAATCGGTCGATTTCGAAGAAATTCAGCTTCATGGAGGACAAACTTTACGCAATATATTTAGCAAAAAAACATTTTTACTTACAAATATAAACATTAGCGCATAGTGGAAAATACATTTTATTCGGGTTCTTTCTATGTTTACTATTTTATATATTTTTTAAAACTTTTAGCGTTTTTTACCCGAATTTTCAAATAAAATGTACAATATCGTTTAGAGCGTAACTTTCCGTCGCGGAGTCTTTAGCATGAATACGAAGGGGATAGTATATGCAACGTAGCAGTAAAGAAAATGTTTGCTAATATTTGCTACCCCGACCTCAGCATGAATTTAACTACAATGATGCAATGCGCTGACGCGGGCGACGGCCAGGCTGGCGCGTGGTAGGGCTCGAGGAAATCTAATATTTATGGGTATTATTCAATGTTGTTGCATATTTTATTTTCTATAACAAATACATACCTCATAAGTAAACATCTCTTCTCAAAAATAGTACATTTTTGCGTCTATAAATGGTTTCCAGTTAACCTTATTATTTACGCGTGCCGATGTTCTCCTAAAAATAGTTCAAGAACTCCAGCAGAAGGAAATAATTGAGGAACGAAAGTACGCAGCTGAGTATATAGTAATGTACAAAAACTTGATTGCATTCAGAACAAAAAAAAATCCCTCAAAATGCTTCTCCACCCTGTCCTTCCGTTAGACGGATTAGTTTTCGTCCTCACGCGGCACATTGACCATCTGTCGCCTCCGTAGCGGCCTCCTCAACCGCATGCAGGGCAAACGACTGCCGAAAAGGCCTAAGCTATTTATTGCGCCCACTGGGAAAACCCTTAGACCATGTATACTAGTATAAATATACTTATACTATACTATGTATGCTATATACTTAAATGGTCTAAGGGAAAACCCAACCACCACTCTCTGTACACTAGTAGTGAATTGCACTTCGGCCACCGGGGATGAACGGAACGGCCACCCTTTTCACCCTTTACATGTGAATTTTCTTGGAAAATGGAGATAATACGATTACGAACCTCACCCTGTGGAAAACCCAAATTACTTTTAGATATCGCTTGCCCGAAATTTTCTCGCTAAAATTCAGTTTTACTCAGTTTGCCCAAAAAAAGACGTGAAAGTTAGTTTCTTCAAGCGTGGAAGAGGTCGAGTTTTCTCGAAGTTTTGAAAAGAAGACTTTAGGATTGAAGAAGAGAGGCCATAGTGTTTTGGTGTAGTTTAGTTCAATACCCCTTTACAATTCTGTGATTATTTTGGTGCAATAAGGGTATTTGATTTAGTTATCTTTGTTTTTACCTTAAAACACTCGGCTAAGAGTTCATTGGATATGAGAAATTTCACGCGTCTTGAGATGCATGAAACATTTCCTCAAAGTGGAAAAGGATATATGTCGTTTAAGAAACAATACGTATTGGACTACTTAAGCAACAAGTTAAAGTTAGTTGTGGACGTTAATGCAAAAATTATCTTATTATTATTATTAAGCTTTGTGGAAAAGTGTTTTTTCTCAAATTATCTTCGCCGGTGGAAGGAAAGCAAAATAAATGACAGTTTTTTAGAAGAAAGTTCGCTGATTGGCTAAATTAGAAGTTGAAATTTCCTCCACGTTTATTTAAATGTCTTCCCAGTACAACCGGTAAGTATATAATGCGGGATTTGTGATGAGTTTAGAGTGATATCCATATTCCTTACTTCAATATGTAAATCAAAATCGCTTCTTTTGAAGGTTCAACAGAGTTAGCTGAAATTGGTCGACCAAGAAAACTATTTGAGGAGTCCAGTGAAAGGGCAAAGAGAAAGAAAACTGAGGATCTTAGAGCTAGCACATCGCCAGCAGAGCTAGCCTATGCCACATTCATGAGCTATCGAAGCAAAGGTGATGAGTCCGTGGCGAAAATAATAAAAGAGGTGACAACAACCACTCCCTCAAGAGCGCGGCGAGTGTTATCCAAATGGGACATCTAATGATGGTAACACGGCCAGACGTTTTTTTGCGGATGCTAAGCTCTCTGCTGAAATCACTGGTAGGTGTTTCCTTAAAATGATTCAGTTTTTATTCTGGAATGTCACGTGTGAATTTGAAGCATGTGATTTGAAATTAATTGTTAAATATCAGTGCCGAAGCAATTTTTCTAACGAATTTTACCTTTAATATGGAGATTATACTAAATATGATGCCACGATATTTTTTCAAGGAATCGACAAAAACCTAATTAAACGGTTTGCGGTTATCCTGAAGGCATTGGCGAGTGGCCTGGATATAAATGACGTAATATTTAAATAATACTATCACTCAACGGCGGATTTATACGTTAAGCTTTAACCATGCTATCACATGCCACCTGTCGTCCATAAGCTACGGATACATGGATTAGCCATCGTCAAAGAAGCTGCCCTTCCTATTGGCCACTTGTCCGAGGAGGCAATGGAGGCGAGGAATAAGGATATAAGAAGATTCAGGGAGCACCATACCAGGAAATTTTCCAGGATCGCAACAAATAAAGACCTGTTTAGAAGATTACTCCTAACTTCAGACCCCTTGATATGTAGTATTTCAAAGGTTCAAAGAAGGAAATTACTTCAATTACCTGCCGAGGTAAAGAGTTTAAAAATCCTGGAAGAATTGAGTGAGCAGAGTGAGGATGACAGTGATGAGGGTTTGCCAGATAATGATTATGGGTCTATTTAGAATTTTTTCTTTCCAATGACTGTGAAAGATAAGGAAAAATGTTAATTTATTTCTTTGACGGTTAAATAAACGCAATTTAATGGAAAATATCATTAAAATTTTCGTACCAAATTATGTGCCCGGTAATTTGATCCCCCACCGCGAAAAGAGCTTATTGCAATCGGAACAATAAATTTGGCGTTTAAATTGAGTTCATAGGAGTTATGAAATATTGTTTACGACATTTCAATGCTTGTATTAATGCCTCCATTGAAAATTGTGAAAGAAGGGACCCAGTTTAAAAATGCTTCCAAATCCATTGGCCCGTTTCAAGGAACTATAAAATTGACTGCATCTACTTAATTAGAATTAGTTATTATAATTTTTTAAAACAATTAATGCAGTACAATACTATTAATCATATACTTATAATATAAACTTACAAATAAGATTAACTTAGTATCAAATACAATCAAACATGAGAAAGTAGAAAATGTTCTCTTGGTTCATTCACAATTAATTGTTCAAAGATTGTCCAAAAATGAGCAATAAAATTCATTAAACTATGCTTTTAACTATCTAATTCAGTTTCATAAGATGTATAATTTGTATTTACTATCGCGAAAGTAATCTTAAATTCCATTGGGTTTTTTAAATTAATTGTTTAAACAAAATGTGAAATATCAATAAACGTATTGCAAATACATAAAAAATAGTTAAAAATCCAGAATTAGCGGATCAAAAACTATTGAAATAAACCTTTTCGCCAAATATGTACGTAATAATAACAGCGTTATTAATTTTGGCCAGCTTTTTTCGATTTGGGACCACTATGCGTCTGTCCCAAACTCCCAAAGAGTTTCAAACTTGCCCAACCAAGAAAATAAATTTATCTACGTCTACATCCTCGAAATACCACGTAACCCACCTGCAGTGTGTATAGTACGGGGTGATTCCACAACAGGACATGCAATACATGTCCCCGCTCAAGGTAGAAACTAGGAGTGTGGTTCTTTGGCAAATATATGACATGCAAGAAACATCGGTTAAAATACCTACCACTGATTGGTTTTACCAATGCAAGTGATGCCGCGAGATATTAATTCATTCAGACAATAAAACCAGGAGGAACCTTTCAAACGGGATTATGTGAAGGCAATAATGATAAGTTATTAAATTTAACAGAAGTTGGAAGTCTAGTCCACCAAGTGACATTGAGTCACGTCTTCATACATCTATAGCAAAACTGACATGCAAAAAATATCACAAAATTACAGATACGTAAAATTATCCATTTATCCGAAAAAGCATCCAATGCAGATGACAAAACTGAAAAAAATACATAAAAGAGGTACCAGAAATAAAAAGATGACTAAATTAAAATCTAAATCTACATCTAAAAAATACCCTGAAAGCCACCTCAGGGGTGTGTGGAAGGGGGTGAGTAATCACCAACATGCATTACACTATACCCTAGAGTTAGTGTAACTACGACTAATTATGCATTAGCATAAATCGCTAATGCTTGTCACGAGACGAAGCCTCACAAGCATGCACTACTACACTACAGATGTCTTTACAATGGAGAGGGACCGTCAATATACATGCATTCTACAACTACACAGATGGACAGGGACTCAAGACCCATGTAAAAAACATGCTAGGCGTGCTATTAGTATGTACTAGGTAACAGATAAGGATTCAAGTATTAGGAGTACTACTACTACTAAGAGCTACACTACCTAACGACAAACCTAGATAAAAGTCTCATTGGCAGATGTTATGGTCCCTTATCGTTCGTGGGAAAAATGACATTTTAAATCTGTCCGTTCTGCAGTCTCGTTCCCTAATTTTACTCTCATGATCTGATCTACCGTAGTATGTCGGATTTCGTAAAATATTATCAACGTCGTCAGAGAATAGACCGGTTTGGTACTTACATAATAGATTGAGTCTAAATTTTAATCTTCGGTCTGAAAGCTTTTCTCATCCCACTTGCTGCAAAAGGTCAGTAACACTAACGAGATTATCATAACGGCCTTTAACGTATCTTGCCGATCTTCACTGCACGCGTTCTAACTCAGTTTCCAAGCCTATCTCATAAGGATCCCAAATACTGGCGGCATAATCTATGTGGGGTCTAACGAGGGAGAAGTAGCTGATTTCCCTAAGTTTATCGTCGCACTTGTCAAGTACTCTTTTAACAAATCCCAATTTACGATTAGCTTGACCGGTAATTTCTCGAATATGTTTACTCCACGATAGATCAATAGTCAGTTTAACTCCGAGGTACTTAACCGATTCTACGGTCTCTAATTTTATGTTGTTTATGCAATAGCTGTTACAAGGAGCGTTTTTCCGTTTCCAAAAATTTACAACAACGCATTTTTTCAGGTTTAATTCTAGCTGCCACACATCGCACCACTCTTGTATTGCCTCAAGGTCCTTAGTAGCGCTTCCTTATCATTAAAGCTACCTGCCCTTACAAATAATATTATTAATGGCATAGCTAAATTTTAGCTTATAGATCCAGCAACTTATCTCTCTACGGAAAGAAAAACGAAGTGCGGAAAGAAAATATGGGAATGGATTTAAGGGAAGAAAAAAACAGCAGATTTGAATGGGTTAGATTTTTATGTTTCTAGAGGTGATCTACCAGTAAAGGTATGCTTAGATAGAAGAAGGAATACATATTATAATCTTTTATTGCCGCCACCCTTTGTCTCCTCAAAAGATTTCATTCTTCATCTCGGCATACCTTTCTAATATAGTAGTATAACAACATATATTTACGTCGCTGGAGATTCCCGCTTCGGCCGATTCCTGTAGTGACTTTTGGATGGCGCATACTGTCCTTAATGCGTTATTAGCGTCGTTGGGTACATAAGCATTGATGAAAACGTACAGTACGTGCTTTCTTCCATCCGGAAAGCCACTTCTTGTGCGTACCCCTCCTGAATTATTGTCGTCCGTAGGATATCAATGTCGGATGACCGCCTGTAAGCGAAGGCCGTTCCTGACCCCGGGGTTGAAGGTGGGTTGAGGACATACGCATACTCTCCTCCTTGCAGGAACGTTGTAAGCGTGTCTGTATTGGTTTCTTGGAGTGCCAATATCATGGGTTTCCACGAACAACGCTGATAGACAGGGTATTAGTTCAATGTATAATCCTACACAGAGAGAGTAACACCCCTTTAAAATGGAAAACAAGTCGTTTTTCGAAACGTCGGCCAATATGAAGCCAATAACCTGGTGCAGAGCCCGAGAAGAAAACCTAAATATTATTCACCGGGAAAAGCTTAAATCGTAAATGATGGAATAAAATGATTTTGAGCTAAGAAACTAAGAGTATTTAAAAAATAAACCTTAGCGTGTAAAACTTCGTCACTTTCATTTGAACACCATCATGCTCTGCTCGTGTGGAAAGTTAATAGGTATGGAATGCAGGAAGCGTGAAAGAAGGTTCCCTTCAGTCCACTATTGTACCATACCTAAACCCAATATTGAAGCTTACAAACATTTCTTTGATTTCATTGCCCCTTCATTTCATCAAAAAATTCCAAATGAGATTTCATCAATTAGCAATGAGACTATTTTCCTCAGAAAATTAAAATTTTGGTCGTTAGAGATAAATGATGTAGAATATCTCTTAAAAACTATGGTGTGACTCTTGTATGGTATTTGTAATTATTTTATTTTATTATGTGAATCTTGCAATTTATATTAAATTCAAATTTAAAACTGTTAGAATGGAACACATTTATGCTATATAAAAACCAGAATTTATTGTATGATTATTTTTGTAACTGACAGCTGCTGAACTACAGCCAATTTATTCAAGGAATGGCAACCCCAAAACGAGTAACTATTTCTTCTGGGGTGCCTAGTTTCACCCACATTTTGATTTTTTTAAATTGTGTATATCTTTTGGGTGAAATAAACTTTATTCTTATTTTTTGAAATCATAGGAAGGACCATCCATCGACCAATTATTAATTAGGCCAAACTACCGTGATGATCATCTTTCTCTTGCCTCATCCACTTTTTTTATCCTTGATTAACTGCCAACCTCTTATTCCGGTCCTTGTATCACATTTTCATCTGTTGTCGAGCCACATGATGATTAGCACATTATTTTTTGCCTCTCAACCCGTGCATGTGAACCGGTTGGATTCGGGATTTTATTCTAGCGTTGATGGTTTTGGGGTGGGGGGAGACATTAATTTCCGTTATTCTCAGCCGGATCCATGATATCAGACAGTCGTTCGCATTTGCGTCCCATCGCTCGTCTTGGTCTGAAGCGTCCAAGAGGTGAGTCCACTGTTTGCTTAAATATTACACTTAAAGGTGGCTGGAGCGAAATTATCCATGTTCAGATTTGCGTGAAACATTTCACATGCGTTCTTATAAGTGACATCTGCAGATAAAAGTGAAATAATTGCATTATGAGCTATTTTATCAAATACCCATAGGGCACAAGTGATACATACAAGTGATTTTTTAATAGTTCGATAAGATGAGAACAGATTTTCTTTTGAGGCTGAAATTGTACGATCAATATTGATATAATGGTTTCTAGCAAACATCCACTTGTCACGCCAAGTCAAAGATTTGGTGAAACGTATTTAAGTGCAATTTTCTCTGATTTTTGTTGTAACACGCCGATAATTATTTAAAACCCAGGTCTAAATATTCTTTAGTTAAGTGAAAAATGTTAAATATAATTCTTGTATTATTTCTATTGCTACGCGTATTGTCAGTTTCTCTGAGTAAATAGATGTACTTAACCCATCAATGCCCAAAATTATTTTTTGTGTTGATTTTAATGAAACTTATCAGTTATAGTTGTAAGGACCTCAAATATATACCTGCAAATAATTATTGCCTTCGGAAATGTGTAATGATATATTTTAAACTGGGAGGATTTCCTGCCACTAGGATATAAAGCTCTTCTCTTGGACTACAACCTTGTCGTGGTTGAAGGGCTTGCGTGCTCCGATGACCCCTAGAGCTGCATTGGCGGGAGCATTGCTCCTGGTAGGGTCACCCATGCCAGATTGGTCGAAGGTTAGGAGACAGACGAATGGTAGTCCGCGCAGCGTCTTTACCTCAGTGAGGCGGCTGCAAAAGGCGTCTGACCCCAGTGGGGCGGCCTCTGAAGTGATGGTGTCACGTAAAAAACACTATTGAGTAAGGCCACGGAATACTATCTCAATTAAAACAAAAGCCTTGAAATTATGGACAGTTCTCAATTGATAATGAATCCTGGCAACTACGGGACTCGGCCAAGAGGGCCGGGTGTCGTGCCCGGCAGCGGTGGGAGCAAGGCCCCTGCGGTCGTCATCACACGAAATCCTTGCTTAGACGTAGCAGCAGCAGAGGAAAAGAAGATAAAGAAGAGGAACGAAACTATCAGAATAGGCACGTGGAATGTTAGGACTATGCTGAGGGCGGGGAAGCTAGAGAATATAAAGCAAGAAATGGAGAGGGTGGGTGTAGACATCATGGGTCTGGGTGAAGTAAGATGGAAGGATGACGGAGATTACTGGAGCGGCGACTATAGAGTAATCTATAGTGGAGGGAATGAAAGTCAGCGCGGGGTTGCATTCGTAATGAATAGGAAACTAGGTAGAAAAGTAGTGTATGCAGAGCAGGTGAGTGATAGGATAATAGTCGTGGAGCTAAAAGCAGAACCAACGAATTTAGTTATAATCCAGGTTTATATGCCTACCTCTAATCATAAAGAGGAGGAGGTAGATGGGGTGTACGATCAGCTAGAGGAAATAATTGGTAGGATACAAGGAAGTAAGCACCTGGTAGTAATGGGGGATTGGAACGCGGTGGTGGGTGAAGGAAGAGATGGGAGGGAGGTGGGCGATTACGGGCTAGGAAGGAGAAACGACCGGGGCGAGAAAGCTGTGGAGTTTTGCAGCAGAAATAACCTAGTAATTACTAATACATGGTTCAGACATCATCCTCGACGTAGGTACACTTGGAAGAAGCCGGGAGACACAGATAGGTTCCAGATAGATAATATAATGGTTCGTCACAGATACAGGAATAGTGTTAAAAACTCGCATACTTATCCAGGAGCTGATGCAGACACAGACCACAACTTATTAGTCATGAAATGTCGGGTAAAACTGAAAAAGATAAGGATGGGAAGGAGGGTACGAAAGTGGAATACGGAGGCATTAACTGGGGCAATGAAGAAGAAGTATCGAGAGAAGGTGGATGAGATAATGGGTGAGGATCATGGAGTTAGATCAGTGGAAAATGAATGGGGAAGTTTGAAAAATGGAATTGAAGAAGCTGCGAAAGCAACGGTAGGCCTAGTGAGCGCAACAAAAATTAGAAAACCGTGGATCACGAAGGAGATGATCAGGGAGATGGAGGAGAGAAGGAAATGGAAGAGCGTAAACTCAGAGCTAGGTAAGAGAAAATACCGAGAATTTAATAACAGGCTTAGAAGAGAAACAAAGAAAGCAAGAGAGGCGTGGTGGAGAGAACAGATCGACGCGTTAGAGAAATACCAAAAAGAGGGAAGAGCAGATGCATTATATCGGAGAGTAAAGGAATTGACGGGTGGTAATAAGGGAAGGGGAAATACAACGATAACAGACAAGACGGGAAAGATGATCGTAGAACCGAGAGAGATCCAGGAGAGGTGGAAGGAGTATGTGGAAGAGCTGTATGGTAAAGAAATAAGGCCCAATAGGTTAGATATAGAAAGGGAAGACGATATCGACAGAGATGGCATCGGACCAAGTATCCTAGATAGCGAAATCGAAAGAGCTCTACGAGACATGAAAAGGAATAAGGCGGTGGGAATAGATGACATACCTGCAAAGTTATTAAAGAGCATGGGGAAGATTGGAAGGGGAAAACTTTTTGCGCTTATTCGTAGGATTTATAAGGATGGAGTGTGGCCGGAAGACTTCGCGAAGACTGTACTAATTCCTATACCGAAGAAGAGTAAGGCAAAAACTTGCGAAGACTATAGGACAATAAGCTTAATATCCCACGCGGCCAAAGTAGTTCTGAGGATTCTAAACAGAAGGCTAGAGAAGAAGGCAAATGAATACCTGGGTGACGACCAGTTCGGGTTTAGGAGAGGGACGGGAACGCGAGACGCTATAGCGGTGATGAGGACGCTAGTAGAAAGAAACCTAGGGTATGGGCAGGAAGTTTTTGCATGCTTCGTAGATTTCGAGAAGGCGTTTGATCGGGTGGAATGGACGAAATTAATGGGAGTGTTGAAGAAATTAGGGGTCGATTGGAGGGACAGGCGTCTGATTCGAAATTTGTATATGAATCAGACTGCGCAGGTTAGGGTAGCCAATGGAGAATCGGGATGGGCCACGATAGGACGGGGAGTGCGGCAAGGGTGCCCACTATCGCCGTTGCTTTTTAACTTGTATTCAGAAGAAATGGTAAGAGAGGCATGGGGGGAGGAGGCGGTAGGAATAAAGGTAGGAGGGGAGCTGATAAAATCAGTGAGATTTGCAGATGATCAAGCATTGGTTAGTCAGTCGGCCAAGGGGCTACAGTCAATGGTGAATGCATTAGAGGTGCAGTGCGAAAAGTATGGGATGAAGATCAATCATATGAAAACGAAAGTAATGAGATTTTCTAGAAGTAAGAAGGCGGGGCTGAATATAAGGGTGGGAGGGCAGAAGATAGAGCAGGTCGAGCAGTTTACGTATCTGGGTAGTATTTTGGAGGCGAATGGGTTTAGTGGTAAGGACATCAGATGCAGAATTGCGCTAGCTAAAGAAGCATTTTCGAAGAGAAGGGAATTGATGAGGGGGGGTCTGAGAAGAGACGTAAAGAAGAGGCTGGTGAAAATTTTAATATGGAGCGTGGCGCTATATGGGTCGGAAACTTGGTCTTTGCGAAGGGAGGATGTGCGTAGACTAGAGGCGTTTGAGATGTGGGTTTGGAGAAGGATGGAGAAGGTTAGCTGGATGGCGAGAAAAACGAACGAGGAGGTATTGGATATGGTCGGAGAGGAGAGGAAGCTTGTGGCAGAGGTTCGGCGAAGGCAGAAGAGATGGATGGAGGAGGTTTTGAGAGGAGAGGGCATGTTGAAGAGAGTGATAGAGGGGAGAACACTGGGGAAACGTGGGAGAGGAAGGAAGAGGATAGGAATTCTGGACGAAATAAGAGGAGGTAGAAGATATGAAGAATTGAAGAGGGATCTAATAACGGGCCATCCTTAGGAGGGAAAGCGAGACAATTTCTATTAGTTTGGGATACAAAATGGGGACTGTCCAAGAACCTACCAATCAGCTGGTAGAATACTTGAATGAATGAGGATTTAAAGGTAGCATTAAGTTGGTACATGGAATTTTCATATAATTTTATTGAATACTTTATTATTTCAACCCATTGATATATAGAATAATTAAATGAGCATGAGAGCAGTAGCCGTCTAGCTGAGAACATGGTACCGTTTGTGACACTCCGGATGTAAATATAACGGATGTTTGACATAACGAACGCCTTGGTGAGCAGCTCCTCTTATTAGAATCTTAGGCCCAGGCACTTTTATTTCTTCTCCATATTACCCTAGTAGCTGTAAACAACACTGTTGTTGAATGTGTTTGTTGTAAAAAGTCACTATCTGAGGCTGGGAAACTCCAAATGTCTTCTTTTCCTTTCTACTCCATCGTTTCGCTTTTGTGACAGGATTGATTGTGACGACACTGCTAGTGACCATAACAATTTGGTTGTCATTCCATCTGACAAAAACTATATTGTCTGCCACTGTTTTCCATGGCACCACTTTCTACTTTTTGCAATGCTGACTTCGGTGTCAGAGGAGATGTGTGTAAATGATTATCCCATATAGTTCCAGCTCCTCTAGGCTAACTCTGAGAGCATATTGATTGAGGTGAAAAAGTTTTCAAAAACAACATGACTGTCTTGTCTGACATCTGCCTTTTGAAGGAGAATAGTTACAACATCAAAACCTTGGCCATTTCCTGAAACAGGAAGTTTCGTACTCCATCCACAGTATGGCTCGGCATGCAGTTAGTATCCATCGGATCGGCAAAGTGACCACTGTTTGAAACAAAACCTTATAGGTTTGCCACGAATGAACTGTTTTTTCCCATGCCTACCATAATAGGGCACAATTGTCTGATCAATGCTAAAATATGTAGCGCTATCTACTACTTTGAATACATTGTTCAAAATTTTGAAAATTAACTTCACTTTTTTATAGCGATCGTCATTGATACCCATGTAGTCTGTGAATTGATGACGCCTAATTATGTCATCACAGCTATTCCGTCGCATAGACTTGGACACTAGAGGACTATGTACCTACATCCGGTGATGTACTCCAGTACAATGGCCGATGCGAAAGTTTATTATATCTAGAAATTGTTTAAATTCCTTGGAAAACTAGAATGTTTTCCTTTGTTAAAATTTCCGTCAAAAGACCATTTAACATTGAATACCTTATGCTTCGGTGAAGAAATAAATTCACTTGTTCAACTGGTAATGTAACTTCCAATGCATCAAGAGGCTTTTTTATATTCGGCATTCTCATTGCGCGATTAAAGGTATTTATATAACAAATTTCATAAAGCATAACGGATATTTATTTTTTTAAGTATAGTAGTGATAAAGCAATTAGGTAGTATAAAGCAAACTCAAAAACACCACTTACACAAAAATGTTCTTCTAACGAAATTCTGAATACATAAATAAATTCAATATTTAAATTGATTTCATTATTTTCAATGTTCATTGACAGATTATTGTTATTATTAGATTAAATATTATTCAATATTTCTTTCCATGCATTTTATCGTGTGTCGAAGTTGTTGAGTTAGGACGCTCTTGGGCAAATTGCTGCCAGGTTGAACCATCTTCAAAAGTTGTACGAGCTGCTTCCGAAAATTCTGGATTGCACGTCATTGTGATAATGAAGTCTGATGATCCAAGTCGACGGACAAGCTTCTTCAAAATGTTCAATGTAAAAACGTGTAGATCCAGGAAACGAAAAAGGCAAAATAATCTCCTTTCACCAGAAACAGCATTCTTTTTTTCAGCCAATTCAGTCAAAAATTGAATCGTTCTTTTACAGTTTTCTGCAAGTATTTTTTTAAATTTGCTTTAATCCATTGCATACGGTCATGTTTCACTCTTATAAAAGTATCAACCAGATATTGCTGAAAATGTCGACCACCGAAATGCAAAGCATTCAACTTCTAAAGGCGGAGATCAGGGGCAATTACATTCTCAAGGTTAACTGTGTGGTATTCCATCATTACGGAGAAAAAGACAACTTTTACATATACCACTGAATTTATTAATAACTCGACCCGGGTTCCGACGTGGGTTCACATCATCATCAGGCAAAATGTCAGTTCAAGTTCAAAAAGTGTTTATTTCCTCATTTGCATAACAAGGTACAGAGAATAGAAGAATAACAACATAATAACAAGACAGAAATAACAACGCAAATGTGGACCCTGGTGTAGGCTTTCGTCTCTTCAGGGCAGGTAACACCTTTCACTGGATAAGTTTCACTGGATTAAAGCGGGGAAGGCTTGACCCGGCATTTGCCCAAGGACGACGGGAAACCCGCGAAAACCGTCGTTAGGTCGTAACAAGAGAAGAGATAACAATAACAAAAATAAAAGAATAAATAAATAATAACATGGACAAACTTCAAAGTATTAAAAATGTAAAATATATAGATATGTGTAACAATTTCGTAGTCTTTGGCTAGTCACTTCACTGATTGTTTTTGCACTGGATAATAAGAATTACTTAACAGATATATATATATATATATATATATATATATATATATATATATATATATATATATATATATATATATATATATATATATATATATATATATTAAAGGATAAAAGTGGTATATATATGGTCTATATCTGTCTTTGGTATAACAATTCACTGGTTATTGCACTGGGGAAATCACTGGGCTTGGGAGGGGGGGTTCACTGCCGTTGTCCATGTCCTGGTCTTGCGCCTGCGACTTTTCTTTTTTGGGACAAGCGGGAGGGGAAAGGGGGGGGAGGGTTAAGGAAACCGGTAGGAGGGAAGGGGTGGGGGTTGATTGCGGGTGACGGACTAAGAGGACAAAGGGGAGGGGGTTAAAGCTTTGAGAATGGGGGAAGAGGCCGTGAACATACATTCATTGACCAGGAATTTATCACAGGAATCTGGATGTCCGCCCTTGATCCGTGGTCTCCACTGCACTGGTGGTATTGCGGTGGCTAGGCTTGAGCGTTCAATGACCCCCAAAACTGAATTAATTAGAGCAATTTACGTTCATTGCGAAGTAATTTTTTCCGTTTAGTTTTTTGCTGTTTTAACATCTTCTAATAAAAATGAAACAATAATTAATTATGTTTAGCGTTAGATACTTATTGTTGTTTTTATAGTCATTATTAATGTTCACTATTAAATATAACTTTTTACTCAATTTTTGAAATAATTTTGTCTACTCTTCCCTAAAAATGTCCGCATTTTTTAACATTAGGCTTTTTTTTAAAATAACAGCTCTCTTGCCGTTCGGATTAATTTCTATACGAAGTTAACGGCTGACTTCATTCTGTGCTTTAGTATTTTGCATCGGTATCTGCAGTGATCTGTCGTGGAATACCTATATCTAATCAGAGTTAATTCCACATTTGTAAACTTTTATTTATTTTTTCTTTCATTCAGCTTTATGATTCTTTTTCTTCTCTGGCTTGTAGAGAGATATATTATAAGATCTAAAGAACAAAGTTAAATACAGAATTTTCTTTTAGTTTTTCAAGATCTTCTGATAAGTACCTAAAACTATAAATTTCAAGTAATAAATTGCGTTAACACATGAATAGATAGGTACTATGATGCTATTGGCTAGGTATTTGAGATTTTGCCATGAAAATTTTTTCCAATACACTTCACGTTGTCTTTTTTACCGAAGGAAGTTTGAATTGTATTTCATTCAGTTATTCAGACCCGGTTTTACTGTGAACTGACCATCGCTAGTGCACAAAATCTGAGTAATGCTTCCGTGATAGGAAGTAGATCTGTATCAACTGTTGATATCAAAGTTGATAAAAAACATTTGGGCGATCTGAAAGCGTTGTACAAACAACAACAAATAATAGCCAATATGGCGGCTGATTTTTATAGCCCGTCGCGGAGATACCTAAGTTATGGATGATTTATATGCACGGACATCTTATGTTTTGATATCTCTACCTTTTTATTTGCTCCGTTCTTGTATCCATTCCGAAGCAAAGATGAATATGCACTGGAAGAATATGTGATGTCGACTCTATTCCGATGCTTTGACTTAAACATAAAAAGATTCTCTTTACATGGTTTAATAGACATAACACGTCAGTAAAAGTCATGATGAATATGAGGACATGATTTTTTCATTATATTTACAGCTCATGTTTGACACTTTCAATTGAATGAGCCCACAACGGTTTTTAAATTCTATTGTGTATTTATCAATTTTTAAATTGTAGTTGTATCGTGAACCATTTACCAAAAGGCAATGATCCTCAGAAAGTAGCCACTATCGTTGACTGCTATCGTTACTCATAATTTGAAGCATTTTCTGATCCCCGACAAAAGTGATATTGAGAATCTGGGTAGCTTAACTGGTAGAGCACTCTGCGCGAAGTCTGGGTTCGAATCCCAGTCCAGGCGAATGATTTTTTCACTGTGAATTTCACACAATTGTTTATTTCTGAGAAATCTTAATCTAATAACTTTCCTACCTTTTAATAATTTCTCTAAAAATTCTAGTAACTTTTTACATTTGTGTAGCCTTCCTGGTGAAGGTTGAACGTATTATCAGGGGAGACTGCGATTTCGGCCAACAGCTTGAGTAGGTAGGTGATTATCGTAAACAAATGGCAAAAAAAGTCTTCATTAGTCGGTCCTTTGGTTAGTCCAGAGATGTGACTGTACCAAATAGAGCTTGGTAACCAGCTGCTGCTAGAGTGTCATGTTTTTAGAATGGACCAAATGATAAAATATAATTATTTAAATATAATTACCAGTTAAATCACATGTTTTATTTGAAATGTCATTTTGTCATGTAAATAGCAAGTAAAATCGAAGGATTAACAATAGAAAAGACGTCAGCGATGTTTATTTAATACCTTAAATATCAGCTAACATTTTTGTTTATAGTTTTATAATGGTTACTTTTGTATTTGCTTTGAAGTAAATTGTGGGACGAAGAAGAAAGTGTCATATATTCCGTTGTTGATAAATCGCGAACTTTATTACACTGAACGAGTTAGGATAGGGACGCCAAAATCGTCAGTCTTGTCTTCTCGTTGTCGTAAGAATCAGTATTTCCGCTCGGAAGACAACGCACTTCGGTATTGCTTTTGCTAGGCGAGGTCTCTACATTCCAGGTTTTCTGTAGGAATGTATGGAATGAATGAGTGCTCATTGCGAAGATGGAAAATCAATCTTTTTGGTTTTAAATTTATCAATTTTCTCAATGATAATTAGAGATTCTTGCTTCAAGTGAGTTCTAAAAGTAATGCCAAATAACTAAGCTCCGTAGTTGAAAAAAATCTAATATTATTTAAAATGCACTTTTTTGTACTGCTGGTATTCCTTAACCATAGAACGACGGACTGGGTCCAATGGACCCGGTTGGTAGTTTTGAGAGTTTATAATTCTGTCAAAAGTGCACGAATTTCATTTGGACGCCTTGACTTTTCCTGTATTTGTGTCCTCAATAACATAGCAAGAAATAACAAGAATGGGCTTAATATATTTTTTTATTATTCGACAAAGATACATAGTGGACGGACTGGGTCCATTGGACCCAGTCGACCATTTTCAATTCGATGGGTATTATATTTCAACTCACCAGCAATTTTCTTATTTCCATTGCATTTTTGGGAGATTCAATGTGTCCTATCAGTTATAAAAAAAATCGTAAGCGATACTTAGTATCATTTTGTGGGCAATGTTTATGGATTGGCATTTATATGCTTTTACAATGTCACATTTAGAATGGTACGGTCAGAAACACGTATCCACGTCATTTTGTAATGGGTAGGTTTTGCAACCAATTTATGTTTGACGCTTACATTGTGTGAATTATCTTCATTCAGCCCCGTATTCTCTCATTTTTATATGTAAGACCGTTCATTTAGCCTCTGTGGTGCTTTCGTGGTGGTCTGTCGGAAGTTACGCTCGCAAGTTGGAGTGGTCTTGCTGCCTGCCGACATATGCTGTTATTCCGCCGACTGAACTGAAGAAATTGAAGAATTTGAATCCCATCATTACATTTTGCTCCTGTAATTGGCGAGTACACACGTTTATGGATTATATAAAAGAGTAAACTCTCTCATTCTAATGTACTAAGTACTTTAATATTACCTCATTTACCAAAACATTTACTCTTCAGATGAATAAGTTAGATGAAGTAGTGTATTGCTTTTCAGCTAGTATGATATGTACCGATTTTCTTGTTTCTATATTTACAGAATGCTACGTGGTACCAACGTTTGTGGAGTGTGATATTCATGTGATTGAATTCATAGACTGACTATCGGTACACTTTGGAGTTGCGGAGCTAAGTAATCGGCGTGGCCCTTTGGATAACACAGTCAAAATCATTATCAAGACATTTTTGAGGTAATAATGAAAAATAGTATTGTTTATGTATAGAATTAGTTGTTTCTAGTAAAATTTATTGAGCTCTTTGAATTGCTTGATGATAACATAAACATATTATTAGACAGTGCTTTGCAAATTTTTACCTGAATTCACAACTAAAGAATAGCAAGAACAATGTTATCTTTCATTTATATCTTAGTAAACGTTCGAATGCAAAATTGATAAATTTGATTGTCAATCTATTGATAGGATTGATTAGAGTGACACACATTTGGAGTGTATTCATCTAAAGATGGCACAAGGATGTGCTCAGCATCTAAACATACAGCGCTGGCTGGAGGAGGGTAGTAGTGACTCCGGTCGAGATGAAGACGGTGTAATGTCGGATGACGACGGAGAACAAAACGGCAATGTGAGTGATTTCTTCATCCTCTGAAAAATTTCTTCATCTTGCTCAGAAGATGATGGGAATGCGGAAATCGGGAACTCATATCGTGAGAAAATTTTGATTTCGCGAAATCTGAAAGAGGAGTGGTCAACTGAACTTCATGTCACTGAAAAGGGTAGAACGCAGGAGCGTAATATTTTGCGCCAGAGCCTCGGTCCATCTCGCTATGCCGTGCGGAATGTCGATTCTGTTTCTTCTGCTCTCTTGCTATTTTTGCGTCATAATATCCTTGATATTGTTAGAAAATGGCCTAATATTGTAGGACATGTAGTTTATCAAGCTTTGTGGAATTACGTGAATGACACTGAAATGAAAAAGTTTCTGAGATTGCTAATATGGATCGGTGTTTACAAGTCCAAAAATAAAAATATTAACTTTATAATTGAAGATCGAGCCAACACCACTGCCATGCATACTATCTTCAACTCCTGACCTAAAAGCTAACCCACCCGTCATTATTTGTAACAATGTCCTACCACTTGTCCTTCGTTCCATAAACAAAGGAAACATCTACTCGTCTCAGTTGCATTTCATTTATCAAGTCTCTCTTTTCCATACACACCTCTCACATTCCAAGTACCGATTGTCAATTTTGTTTTGCCATGACCGTCTGTTGATGGCCCAAACTTTTACAGTTTCCCATTGCCCATCGTGGCTATTGCCGTCCTTGGCTACTTTTTGACAAATAGCGGTGTTTTATGTTTATGTAGAGTATGCAATACCGCTGTACCTACGCCACGTGCAACTTCCCTCCTAACGGTCAGTTTTGGCAAATATCCGCCAGTGTGTCAAAAGAGAAACCAAAGCCTGGTCATGCACTTTCATCCTTCCACTCGAGATAGGATCCATACCTTGATTGCCAGCATATCGTAATCCGCGACGAACCACTAGGATGTATATGTAGTGTACTGACACACCAGGACGCCAAGGTAGTTCTAATTACACGACTGCCCAAAGAAAAGGAGTGTTATGTTTTCAGCGGCTGGGTATGTATGTAATTATAGAATGAGCAGAAAATGTGCGTCGAAAAGGATTCGTATGGGAAATGAAAGGCAGTAAAAGGTGGAATGAGGATTTTAAAATTGTCTAGAGTGAAAAGAATGAGGCGTAAAAGTCAACGATTTCAGCCATAGCTGAGGAAGAGTGGAAGAAGTCATGCTATGAATACAGAGAGAAAAACATCAAAGCAAAGTCGTGGTGAAAGATGGCAAGGAAATAATGCGTGTAGATGAGAATTACAAAATGCAGAGTAATTTCGCAGGCAATTAATAGATATTTTGAAAATGGGTAAAAAGGGAAAATAAAGGCGAGGGTAATGGATGCAATAAAGGACAAAGTTAGTGAGATCATAAGGGATGAAGGAAACGTCAGAGAGGGTTTGAGGGAGTATTTTAAGAACTATACAGTAATGGTGCATGTGATTAGGATGATTCCTGAAAATTAGTTTGCGAGAATGTATGGAAAGGGAAAAAAACTGAGTACGAGGTGGTAAAGGTAGTGAGAATATTAGGGAGGGCTGCCGGCGTATATGGAATATCCAGTGAAGTTCTGAAGGTTGGTGTAAATAACTCATAAGCCGCTTGAGGTAATTGTACAATTTATGTTTAACCCTCAGACTACCAATGTATTTTAGTACAAGTACCTTTTCACTACCAAGGGGTTAACTTGATTACACCATTTATTTTATTTAATAAAAAATAAACCAAACTCAGGAGACCATTAATTCAATGTTTATATATTCCTTATTACTTCTATTTTCGATGTTGAACATTTATATCCAGTAATAAAAATATTTTGTTTAAATAATAGGAAAAAACTATATCCATTATAGTTTTTACTTCTTTATTGATGCTTTTGTATTTTATAAAGCCCATACTGAAGGATGATTTGCTGAAAACCATGTAAACATAATGTATTTTAAATTTTTACCTCTTCATTATTAATTTTATCAAAATAAAACCAATGCGGAAGGATGAATTATTTATTCACAAGTCTTGCATTTAGCAATCAAATCTTCAATAGGATTTAGTTTGAACACTATTTTTTTGCACTTGAAACTCATTAACCTTGTTTGTCTGGCCTCTCCACATTCACACATGTAACACCCCTATACAGTGTTCATTTAAGATATGTTATCCTCTTCAACCCCCGTAGTATTAATCTTGATTCCTACCGTTCCCATAGCTTATATTATGTCTTGATGCAAGCCTGAAATATTTTTGGCCCGACTGTGAATATGAGGTAGGCAAGTTGAAGGACAAATTCGTGCAGAAGTTATTTTTGCCACATCTGGCCTCTATTTTGCGTTACGGAATTTTTTTCTATCCAAATAATATATGCATATTGGGCAGCGATATCAATTAATCCTTGAAAGAGTCGTAATGGCGAGCAAAATGTTTTCCGCATGCAAGTATATTCGAATGTCATTTTTATCTCCTAAATAATATCCTCCCTTTGTTTCACTGTAGTGTACAATTATCTTAGGGTTTCTATTCATTTCATCTACTGTTTATTTATCATGATTTTGACTTAATAGTAGAATTACCGTCTTGCTTTTTTAGGAGCATATCAGTGTTGTAGTAACAATCTGTGCTGAATGTTGCCGCGCTGGATAACTTCTGACGCAAGCAGGAGTATCAGCGAGTCATATCAAATTAATGATGTTCATAAGATTGAGACTGCTGAAGGTAGCACAATTCTTTTATTTGACGTGCCCCAGGGGGCTACTATGATTATTACTTTGTATCCGTGGAGGTTGATAACTTTCATTTCTCATTTGATAATAATACGTACCACCAGAAAGATAACATTGTAACTAAGATTTCACGCTTTCCCGGCGAATTGCAGTGATGAACTCTTCTCGGGCTCTACACCGGGTGAGTGATTTAAATGTTGCCGACGTTTCGGGTAGCGACTCGTTACCCATCTTCAAGGCAAATGTAATGCAAATCTTACACATTTGCCTTGAAGATGGGTAACGAGTCGCTACCCGAAACGTCGGCAACATTTAAATCACTCACCCAGTGTAGAGCCCGAGAAGAGTTCATCACAACATTGTAACTGTCTTATGCACCTGCCTGTTTGAAAACATTTGCTGCCTTCAGCAGCCCTCTATCTTATAAGCATCACTATTTATACATATACTAAGCAGTAAAATACGTTTATTTGCTGACGACGCTGTCATCTATCGCGAAATTAGTGATCACTCTGACTTTGAAATTCCATCATCGGATTTAAACAACGTTCATGTGTGGAGCCAAGAGTGGGGACTCGAACTTAATCTGAGCAAATGCACGGCGGTACATTTCTTGCCGAGGTCGTCCAACTATCCCAATGTATATGCTGTGGATGGTGTTAACATAAAGGCGACAGATGAAGTGAAGTAGCTGGGAGTTACGATAACCTCGAACCTATCGTGGGGAACACATGTAAGAAATATTTGTGGCAGAGCTCTGAAGAAGCTAGGATTCGTCAAGCGTATTGTGGGAAAATTTTCGGATGAAAAAGTAAAAGAGAGGCGCTATTTCGCACTCGTCCGGCCACACCTTGAATATGCAGCGAGCATATGGGATCCGGTGCAGAAAGAATTAATTCGGGAACTTAATAACATACAAAGGAAAGCTGCGCGATTCGTCAAAAACTGCTACGGGCGTACAGACAGCGTTACACAGATGTTAAACGAATTAGGTTGAGAGCCGCTAGAGACTCGGAGGCTGCGCGCTAAGCTTAGATTACTTGAGCAATTAAGAATAGATATCTTTAAGAGCGACACGGAGAACATCATATTAGAACCCCACTATATTTCCAGGTCTGACAGAAACGATAAATGAAGAGAGATATTTTGCCGAACGGATAGGTATGGGAATTCGTTTTTCCCCCGAACAATAAGGGACTTTAATAAATGCTAGGCGTAATTTCATTAGAGCGTGTCCTTTTTATATTTAAACGGCTGGTGTCCTAACGCCCCCCGCCACACACCTATTGAGGCGGCTTGCGGGGTAGTATCTACATACTACCTCTATCCCTAGGACGCTAGGGCATAACCGGGCTATCAACCAGTGAGCTCTAACCATGAACGCTAGCCTAACGGGCGCTAACCATGAACGTAGTGAAAAAGAGACCTTAAAGGCATGGCTACCCTATGCATTAACTCGTACAAGTTCATGTTCGAATGAAAATCCGTTATCATGTCCGAAGTAATGTACACTCTCGTAGTCAAGTTGCATGAATGAGTGGTTGCACGGTGAATGTTTTCATGCAAGGTTTCATTAATTTTCCCGCAACGCACTATGCCATTCAATTGATTTTTACTTACAAAGCGCAGCAGCCAAACATTCATCGACTACTGGGAAACATACGATATCTATCTCAAATTCCGATTTCGTTTCCGTGAGTGGCACGAGTGGCGGTTCTTTGGACGAAAGAAACTCGAATGAACTCGCAAAGTTCCTTATGAATAAGTTGCTGGCTTAACATTAAAGAGGAATTATCGGGGTGTACTTTGTAACTCAAAGATCACACAATTGAAGTAAAACGAATACATTGGATCATTAGCTTATTTAAATCTTCGCTGAATGACTTGCGAGGTATTTACTATTGATAAAAAGTGCGATAAAACGCCGGTGAATATACTTTCATTATAATTTTTGGATAACTCAGCTGTCATGGCTAGTAACATGATAGATCATAAAAAATTCGCTTAACTTATTTTCGGCGTGTTTGAGAAAGGAAGTCCGTGGAGTATTGGAAACAAGTATAAAATGTTGGTCTTAACTGGATATCTTTGCCTCATATATACAAAGGTATCTTTTAATATCTCTCCGGTACTTATTTAAATCTCTTATGATGACTTGGACGAATACAAAGGCAGACTCCTCTAGTTTCGAGTACGAATCGGAAGAATCCACGAAACAGCTGACTCTAGAATGCTCTGCCAGTGAACTAACTACCTGAGAAAATAAATCAATGAGACACTCATCTACATCTACATCTACGAAGTACCGTGCAAGCCACCACTAGGGTGTGTGGCAAGGGGTGATTCCGCACCAGGCATGCAGCACTCGCCCCAGCACAAATTAGTACCTCGCACGCTCCCCCGGTCGCTAAGCGCTGGCCAAAAAGCAGTCAGGAGAACGTGCGCAGTCCGACCAGAAACTGGGAGAGTGATACGTAAATGAACATGCAAACATGCAGAACAATTCTATACACACATCTAGAGGTTAATATTACTAATACTGTTAATTCATGAGTCCTAGGAGATGCTACTTCATACAAAGAACAAAATAAAAAAAATGCCAAACATATCAAGCGGTGTGAAGTGTTAGTAATGATGTTGTGTTATTAAGCACAAGTGAAAATTCTACTCTATCTATTGAGGGTGGGAGTTTCATATGATTGATATATCGCAACTATTATGATCCCTTATTGTACGTGGGAAAAATGACATTTTAAATCTATCGGTTCTGCAGACAATTTCCTTTATCTTATTCCTGTGATCGCTTCTACCGTATTACGTTGGCTCTAGCAATATTTGTTGAACGTCCGGCAAAAAATTGTCTACTTTGAACTTGCGCAAAAGATTTAACCTGTATTTCTCCCTTCGATCAGTTAAAGATTTCCACCCTAATTCATTTAACAATTCGGCAACACTACTCAGTTTACCGTAACACTCGTGCAAGCATAAATTTTTGTTTAAGAAAAACGTCAACAGTTGGCTGCCAATCATAAATTCGTGGCGCGGGCTTATCAAATATTTATCGTACAAACAAGGTATTTGGTATGAAGTTCACTGTTCTGCTGGAATAGCCCTCCCAGCATTTCAGATCTCTCTGAGAAAGCGTTTAAATTTTAAAATAAATGGATAGGAACACGTAACACTAGGAAAGCTCAAGTATTTAATTAATTTCAATCTTTATTGGACCATTTCCGACGGAATGAGTTAGCGGGTAGTCCAAGCGAAGCGCAATGACCTATTACTAGAGAGGTCCAACGACGGTGAGAGGTCAACTGACGATGTCTTCAGGTGGTCCAGGAAGTGCAAAGGTCAAACAGTAGAGCGAAGTCCAAATGAAGCGGAGATCAAAATAAATATGTACGAAGATCTGACTGAGTTAAACGCAAACATGCCGAATCCCAGAAGTAAACACACATAGGAAAACAACAATCATGAACTCCAAGGTGATAGAATATCAACTGATCTAACACCGTGCATGAATTCTACCGGCGGAAAATATTATTTCAGATATGTACCACTGGGTGAAACTGAAACACGAACGTAACTTGTACAAATACATGAACCAAATTACAACTGGCGCTATTCCATGGACATGAATTCAATCAGTAGTACAAGTTGTTGTGGTTACACAGTGAATTTTCGGGTTCATTCACCAGTAGGTTCATTCGCACATTATATCGAACGGGTCAATGTATGTATAGTGGGTATAGTGTAACGAGGCCTTTATACCAAAGTATCATAACGCTACAAAAAGAGAACACAGTGCATTTATTGGTATCAAGGACAGGCTTCGTTCAAGAGGATATTAGTAACATGAGATTATTCACTGTCACCCATGAAATTTGTTTGATGATTGGGAATCACCCACCAACAATTAATTGATCATTTTTGGCAAAACCTTTTGCATGTAAAACAGCATAAGACACGGCAGTTGCGCTGTCAGTGTCTTTATTCCAACATGGAATCCATGCTTCACCAACATTCCAGGAACCACCGCTATTAATTCAGTTTCTTTTCCTAATGCACTCTTTGAATTCAAGGCACAAAGTATGAGGTCATCCAGAACTACTCCTGCACTTCTAACCTTATCTGCGTCACTGATAATTTTTTCGTACAACATTTCACTCAGTTCATCATCGCATGAATAAGGACTCCCTCCGTTCTTAAATATCAAATGCATTGCAATCTGTGCCAACGACACAGTTAGGGCCGCAATTGGATGTCCTGTTTTTGTTTGAGAACAATTATTGATTACTAGGGTGTACTGAATTGGCTTGAAACCCATATAAACCTTATACTTTTGGAAGTCAGCAAAAGCTTGGACCTTACTGCCATCTAGTTTTTCCCCGTCATAATTACGGATGTGATTAACAAATTTGTATATATTACTCGAACCACAATCAATACAAATCTCAACTTCAGGATGTGATTGCAAATACCTCAAAGTGAATGATGTCAGAGGAGCCGTGTCGTAAATTTTCTCATAAATATCTCGGACACGAGATGTATTATCGTCATTGTTCTCCATTATGTCGGTCATCCTCATGATCGTATCTATGCAACGGGTGCGGGCAACGTCTTCCGTATTCGCATCTACGAGTGGGGGATCACCTTCCAACGAAGCGGATTCTTGCAGCCCCTCTACCTCCTGCTCCTCACGCATCTTTGCCATCACGAATTCCTTCAGAGGACCGAAATCCTCGGCCAGTCTAGTCACGCTCTCCTCCAACTTCTGCAGCAGTATGTCCCTCGAGGATATTTCTGCCTTCAAGGCATACACTTCGCGGAGGATTCGCTCCCCGTAACGGCATGCGACCTCAGCCGAGGCCTCCTCAAGGACACCGGAGTTGTCATCCTCGCTCGCCTTCGTTGCGACGTGCTCATCACAATCGCCATTTTCAGGATGACTCCTCAACACGCTCTCAGCCATTGGCGTATCTGAGAGACAACTGTTAAGAAAACAAAAATAATAATTATCGGAGGACACAAAGAATACCACACTTGCCTTTGTGAATCAATTTCACAAATTTATCACACAAAATACAAACATGCTGAGAAACTGAACAAACATATGACTAACGGTACCCACATTGTGAACTCATATTCATATGTACTTAAACTTTAAATTGCCAGATCAGAACTGAATACTAATGATGTGTTAGCACTATACCGTTTATTTTCTAGCATAAGTCGCAGTCTTCTTTTCAGGCAGAAAATATCGACTAAAATCCGTATGAGTGTATGTTGCTTAATCTCCCGCATTCGCGATGAAAAAAGCGAACCATTAAAGGATTATGGACGAAATTAGAAGCAAAGAGGGACAAACATTAAAAAAAAGGAAAATTTCAGTCAAGTCATCGATAATATCTTTTTCATGCTACAAAATCTCCCGTTTAGATGCCTACAGTGTCCTTAGACACGATTGTCTGCGTTACTGCGTGATGAGGTAATTAACTCGTCGTCATCTTCATTGAGGGTATCATTATCTTCTGCGCCATCCGCCGTGGCTATTGCACCCTTAGTGTTCACAGCTAGACAGTAAGTAGTGCCGGATGAAAAACGACAAGTCGACAACGGGAAACGTGATGTATTTTTGCAGTGTAAAATGTTGCAATGAAATAAAATAATTAATCTGGGGAGTGAATTCATGTTAGATCCGATATCGTAACATCTGCTGGAGAGAATTAATAAATGGAAGTCAGATGAGAAGGAGGAAATATAAGTGATTCTTTGGAATTTTTTGCAATAGAGACTCCAAAAGGCTACCTGAGATTGAGGTCAAAGATGATCCACCATCTGCAAAGTACACGAGGAGAAGAAGGTTATGGAAATGTTGATATTTGCCAGAAAGAAAGGATTCTTCCAAATATTAAGGTCTCAGAATTCAAGATGCGAAACGGGATTCATGAAGCTAGTGGCGAGTCTTAACTGAATCAGATGGTTAGGTGAATCAGGAAGCATAGAAGCCGGGCAATTTCCCATTTATTTATCTTTTATCTCCTCACAGCTGAAGGCCATATAAATTGCATTTGTTGGGGAAACTGCCTGGGTGGATATCACAGGGAGGCATAGTATATATAACTTTAGCTGGTCAATTAACCGTTACCGACCCTTGTATTTTGTTATGAATTAGGCGAGGATAGCGTAAGTGAGTGAATGCTCATTACTTCTCGCTTTACGTTTATTAATATTCCGTGTAGTAAGTTATCAGTGAAGTGAATTAGTCATTTTTAATTCCAAACGATTATCTTCCGTAAGATGCTGAAATTAGATTTTAGAAGTTTTATGCATTAAATCAAAGAAGTAAAGGAAAGTATACAATGCATAGACAATCAGGGGTGGAAATGCTGAAATGATGTTAAGTGTACATTGTATTTATTGCAGGTGTAAGCTTTAGTTTTGAGTGCTAGGTTATGAGTAAGCTGTTGTGTTGTGTATGACAGTATATTCCAAAAGACGTAAGGTTACTCTCGATCACAGATGGATGCACACTGACATTAATTAATCCGGCCGGTTTAACTTTTCCGTGTACGAATGTGTGTATGTTATATTGTGGAAGGTGTATTGACTGGAAGTATTTGTGACTTCCTCTCGATGGTAATAGTGCATGGTCGTGAAGGCTGTCTTAAAGCAACTCTTTTAGTGTCAGAGGTGAGAGGGAAGATGACCTATTAATTTCTTGAAATATCTACTTGAAGGGAAAGAAAGTGGTTCATTGTGGTAATAAATTGTCATATCTTGATGTGTTTCCCTAAGCTATTGCAATATTTTTTTTGTATTGGTATATTTCCAAAAATAATGCTTATCTATTAGGAAATATGTTGTTTTTTCTGTACAAGTACCTGTTATTTGTCACGCAACCTTTCTTTTTTCCTTTTTCAGAATATCCTTACAAGTTTGCTGGGCCTTTAATTAAGCAATTTCCGGAAACCATTTGCCATTTACTTTCCTGACATAAAGCATAAGGAGTTGCAGTTACTGACTGGAACAGTTGTGAATTGCAATCGCATTGCTTCGGTTTTGCATTTTTGACCTTACTCATGCATTGTATATGTTTACATATTTGATGTTGACCGGCCAAAGGAGAATCTTGTTCTTGAACTATCTTAAAATTGAATTGTATCGCAAATTAATGTTTTTGTAACTTGCCACTTTAATAAATGTTTATGCTTGAAATTTTTTTTCACTGACCAACAAAATGTTTCGCCCTTCTTGTGAAGTTAAATTTAGAACACGCATTTTGTCGAGTTCACTCGAGTACAAACGTGCAATACGTGAGGTAGCACGGCTCTTTTCCAGGGGCTTTGATAGTGAAAATGTAAAAATATAAATAGGAAATATAGTTTAAAGGTAATTCGGTAATATGCCATACGCATTTTGTCGAGTTGAGTACAAACGTGCATTACGAGAGGTAGCACGGCTCTTTTCCAAGGTTTGACAGTGAAAATGGAATAATATAAGTAGAAAATATAGTCTTAGGGTGATTCGGTATTGTGCCATTGATAAAATTATTTTATCTTGGGATTTGGTCAATATTTATATCGTACAGTAGCAGTTCTTGGCGAGTTTAATGGTGACAAATTACGTTCGCAGAAGAAACGATGGTTGCATAGCAATCTCTCCAATCCATCTTTAATTTCAGGAATAGGATTCAGAAAGTTGAAATTAATGCAATTTTCGAATTGACAGCTGTTATTTTGCGAGTAATATTGAGTCAATTATGTTTGACAAAACACCGCATTGTCCCTTGCTAATCCCGTTCCTACGGGACACAACGTCTCTAATCCAATAGAAATTAATTAATTTGGGCATGCATTACTAGTTACTTTCAGCCGCAAAAAAATCCCCAAAGGCATTATTTTAAGAGTAAAGAGCAAAAATTGATCGTTGCCCCGTAAGAATCTGTGTTATAGCTGGGCTGTACAATATGGCTAAATGCGCAATTATGCCTCGCCCCCTTGGCTTCACTCCCCGCCATTACGGAGCATAGGGGGCGCCCCCTCCAGTAAGCTCTATGGTTAAAAGCTTCTGTGATTCCAATTGATTGAAAAAAGGCGATAATAGTTCTATTGACTGGCACTCTTCCAGTGCTGTATGCTGATGATACGAATGTTTTAGTATCTGCTACCTCCATTGACAACCGAATATCACAGTCGACTAGTGCTGCTACTCTTCTGCATGAGTGATGTGATCACAATTCCCTTAGTTTGAACGTTGATAAATCTAATCTAATTTACTTTGCAAACAAAAACAAGCCTCAGGCAAACATTACTATTAAAATTGATGGTAAACCAATACCACAGAATACCATTTCTCGTTTCTTAGGAATCAACATTGACAGCAGATTATTCTGGGACAGTCATATTCACAACTTAACTGGGTTTGTTTAAGTTCGAAATACGAAAAGTAATTATGTGATTAATTCAAAGAACTGCGGAACTGGCCGCGCAGTAACTTTAACGGAGTCACCCGCTAGTGGACACACAATTGTGTGAAATTCACAGTGAAAAAATCATTTGCCTGGACTGGGATTCGAACCCAAACCCCCCAATTTCGCGCCGAGTGCTCTACCAGTTAAGCACTGGGTAGCTTAACTGTAGGGTAGTACCCAGGCGTCATCTATCACTGTGAATTTTCTGGAGGTTTTAACGAGCTAGCTGTCTTCACAGGTACCGTGAATACAATGCCAAAGTACCCGTGTGCGAACGCTAAGCGCTACTATCCACGAAGTAAAGCCAAACTTTAAACACAAAGGTGTTTACTTTGACAAATTAAAAGAACTGCGGAACTGGCCGCGCAGTAACTTTAACGGAGTCACCCGCTAGTCGTCACACAATTGTGTGAAATTCACAGTGAAAAAAATCATTCGCCTGGACTGGGATTCGAACCCAGACTTTGTGTTTAAAGTTTGGCTTTACCTCGTGGACAGTAGCGCTTAGCGTTCGCACACGGGTACTTTGGCATTGTATGCACGGTACCTGTGAAGACATCTCGCTCCTTAAAGCCTCCATAAAATTCACAGTGAGAGATGACGCCTTGGTAGCTTAACTGGTAGCTTGACTCAGCGTGAAATCGGGGGGGTTTGGGTTCGAATCCCAGTCCAGGCGAATGATTTTTTCACTGTGAATTTCACACAATTGTGTGATTGTTTTGTAAAAATAAAATAAACAACAGATTCACTATCCACTGACGGATTCACTTCTTCAGCAAAACATCAGTTTTTTCAAGAGTTTTCTTGGCGTTAGCCTGTACTTCATTAAGGTAACAGTACACTTATTAAAAAAACTAATGCACTTTAATTTTGGAAAAACTTAGCACTCTACGACACTTGACTTGATTACGCAATTAAAAGTGATTGAATCACTGCACTCACGAGTCATAAATTCAAAGATAACTTTTCTCCAGCTCTGCACTCCCGATGTTCTCTCGGGCAAGCACTTCATTGCTGCATAAATATTTTCTTAAATGTATTTCCTAATTTTCTTGATGAATTCCATTCCTGTTTTTTACCTGTGACTCTTTCTAATCATTTCTCTTTCGATTGTTTTTTTTGCAATAAGCTGTTGTTTCGTGAAATTTGTCACGTGAGTTTGTTTATACTTCTCCGCAGAGTTATTATTATACTTCTTTTCCCTACATCTACGATGTACCGTGCAAGCCACCACTAGGGTGTGTGGCACGGGGTGATTCCACACCAGGCATGCAGCACTCGTCCCAGAACAAATCAGAACCTCGCACGCTCCCCCTGGCGCTAGGCGCCGACCAAAAGCAGTCAGGAGAACAGTGCACAGTCCAACCAGAAACTGGGAGAGTGATACGTAAATGGACATGCAAACATGCAGAGGATAGCTATAGACACATCAAGTGGTTAATATTACTGATACTGTTAATTTATAAATACTACGAGATGCTACTTCATGCAAAGAACAAAATAAAATAATGCCGGACTAATCGACCGGTGTGAAGAGTTAGTAATGATGTGGTGTTATTAAGCAAAAGTGAAAATTCTACTCTACCTATTGAGGGTGGGAGTTTCATATGATTGATCTATCGCAACTATTATGATCCCTTATTGTTCGTGGGAAAAATGACATTTTGAATCTATCGGTTCGGCAGTCAATTTCCTTTATTTTATTCCTGTGATCACTTCTACCGTAGTACGTTGGCTCTAGCAATATATGTTGAACGTCCGACAAAAAAATGTCTGCTCCGAGTTTGCGCAAAAGATTTAACCTGTATTTCTCCCTTCGATCAGTTAGAGATTCCCACCCTAATCCCTTCAACAATTCGGTAACACTGCTAAGTTTATCGTAACAACTTTTCACAAATCTTGCTGCTCTCCGTTGCATTCTATCTGTTTCAGAGATTAGTCCTACTTCGTAAGGGTCCCATATGCTAGCGGCGTACTCCAAGTGAGGTCTCACGAGTGAAAAATAACATCGCTCTTTAACTTTCTCTTCGCATTTTCCTAATACTCTTTTGATAAATCTCAATTTGCGACTAGCCTGTCCGCAGATTTCCCGGACGTGTTACCCCCAAGACAGGTCCTTATCGTTGATTCTCCCCGCATATTCGATCAATCTTCATCGTTTTTCGTTAACACAGTGTAATCATACCACCGCGAAGACAGAAAAAAACAATGCCATTCCTAATCAATAGATTTACTGCACATCCTACAGAGATTTCAACGATTTTTCAGCCTCAGGAGGTGATATCACAAGGAAGTTAGTCATTACACAATTGTGACTATCTTACTGGTGCATGTATATATAATGACTCTCTTCCTTTTAATGCAGCGGCGGATACACATGAGGGGCGCGTGGGGCGCACGCCCCCCCCTTGGGGGGCCGCCCGCACTGCCGCCCGCGCCGCCCCCACCAGTCAGCCCACCCGCTATTCGTTCGTGTCTTTCGTCAGTCGACTCTGAGTCGAGTTATCGAGTAGTTGTACTTTCTTATGTAGCACGCGCACGCGTCCGCGTCATCGTATTTTATACGTTTCTGTCTGGCACATAGATAGCTAACCTACGAGAAAAGTCGCGGCCATTCTAGTGATCTCGATACGTTATTCTGTCTGGCATTTGTTCGAGAAAAGTCGCGAATATTCTACTGTTTGTATTTGTTCACACTCCTTAAAAGTCTGGAAGCGAACATTTTGGCACCGAATGTTCTCGAAACAACCGAGCTATAAGGGAAGCAGAGTCGCTGCTAGGTAATCAGTTTGAAAGCTACAATCGTCGCGATAACTTGCGCCCCCCCCCTTGAGTTTTTTCTGTATCCTCCACTGTTTTAATGCCACCTGAGGAGGCAGCAAAATGCTTAAATCTACATCTTGCAATAAATTGTTGAATATTAATTTGCAATATCATTTTTCTTTTCTCTTAAAAAATTTATTCATCTTGGTGTCATGCGTACAATGCTTACCGGATAACGTGGAGGTTATTCACGTTTAAATCCAAATTCTCAATTCAATTACATTATCACTATTAATTTAATTTATCCATCCTTTTGAGTGCGCATGATGCCAAACCACCCTTGTATTTTAAAAGGTTCCTCCTCCATTTTTCCATCGCAGTTCATAGTCACTGGTAAGAAAATATATGGGTATAATATAAAGGTCTATGGGTAACAGACGAGTTTTATCGAATGGCCAATTATTGTCCGATTTTCACCAAATTTAGGATTTAGCACTTATTTCACATTCTAAACAATACTAGGTGAGGAAAAGATGGTTCCGATAAAAATTTAAATATGATAAATATGGTACTTATCTAAATTGGCATGTATCTCATTATTTGGAACAACACAAGTTTCATAAATTGACATGAAACAATCTTCGAATTAAACATTGGATCGGAAAATAATTAGCATTATTTTTTTTTCAGGAGGCATATCATCATACTACTTTACAAACAGAGCCCCTTAAAATCAACGGCAACATGGTTTTTTCTTCAAGTTCTGGGCTCCTTTGCTTGCTGCTCATCGGAGTATTGGCTTCGTGCCAAGGTCAGAAGATAACTATCGGGTCTTGTTATGCTCTCAGCTCCACAGATATGCTCACGATTAACTCTGTAAGTGTTCATCCATACAGTTCATATTTATGTGCCTGGTGTATGGCAGGTGGCATAAGCAATAAGAAAAAAACATTTTGTGATAAGCTAATAAATAAAAGTTTCGTGCACATTTAACTGTGGGTGGTTTTCAATCAAATAAGTGCATTGCTCACTTTGCAACAGAGCACAACATTTCATTTCCATTTATTTCACGCCCTACGTACTGGGCAGTGCACTTTCAAACAGATCGAGAGCTTTGATTTATATTGAAATAAAAATGAAAACTACTAAACAAAAAGTAAAAAAAAAACATACAGGCAATAACTTGCACTTTATATTTATCGGCTGTAGCGCCAATAATGATGATGATGATGAAATGAGTTTCCAGAGGTAATCGAAACTGATAGTTAATGTAGATCAAGTCATACTCCGACAAAAAAGGAACAGGGTACTGCGAATATTCGATCAATTTCGGAGGATCATCAATTATGATGAAGTCTAGTAATGTACTACTGTTAGGTAAATTATGAGTTTTTTTGAAAGGAACCAAATAGATATTGTTACTATAAACTAGATCTCGTTTATAATCACTATCATATGACTGCTTCGCCATATCAGAGTTGAAATCGCCGCAAATTATGACATGTTTATATACAGGAAGGAAATCTTAGAGGACAGGCTCGAAGGACTGCCTCAGTTATTCTATTTTTGGAGGCCGGTAACCAACTGCGAAGAGTAGTTTTCCATTGATACCGGATATTTCCACAAAGAGGAATTCGGATTAATAAGAAGACCCAGTAGAAACGTTTATAAGTTTGTGCTTCAGACTATGATGTATAAATTCTCCAACACCACCACCCCTTCCACCAATTCTGTCATTACGAACAAAGGAAAAATCTTCCAAATGCACACAACAGGATGGCACGCTAGGATGTTGCCAATTTTAAGAAACACTTGTTATATGGTGATTGCATTGATTGAAATTATGACGAAACTCGTCTATATGCGCATATAGAGACACTTAATATCAATAGCTCCTTTTTGAGGTCTGGTTTGTTGATTAAGGCTGAGATATAAGTTTCAGGGTTTAAACATGCGCAAAGACCCTATATGATCTTCTGGAGATCTTCTTCTGTGTTTACCAGGACTCGGTCAGCGCTTTTCTCACGTACACCTTACCGCTTCTGTCCCAAACGAACTTGACCGCTCCGTCTTTTCTAAGGCCACGGGCTATTGCGTATAGTTTCTTGTTAACAGGAGTCAATTATTCATTTACATAGATAGGAGGGTTAGATAAATGGGACCGTAGTTGGGGCACCTCCAAGTCTTTCAGGTCCAAATTTCTTTTTCTTTTGCGCAGCTGAACGAATTCCTCATCAACACGAGTCCTAATAAAACGCACTAAAATTGCGTGGCCAGGGATATCAACTGAGGGTTATATATAACATAAAAATGCCTTTTTATTTAAGTAAGTTTTTTATGATTAAGTAAAAATTATTTTGTAGACATCGTACTTAAAAATTATGTAATCGATACCTGATGTGAATTTAACTGAAAAATAACGAGCAAAAATTAACTCGGAAAAGATATTACGAAATTTCTTCGAAATATTTCCATAATTTATACAGTAAAATTGTATGCATAATTCTTATAGAATAAAATGCGTCCAAGAATTTGAGTTGAGCATTCAAGCTTGCCACCAATCAGACATTGGCTTACAAAGGCCTTTTGGTGAGACATATAGGACGTAATTTTGACACCATTACGGATGAGTAGCAGCCGTCGCGATTTTCAATTAATGTTTTTCGATGTCATGTTGTTAAAATGTTCAATGTTAACCCTCTATTACTCGGGTTCCTGATTTCATTGTTATTGCTCAGGTGGGGTGTCAAGTACCCCATTTCTATTTAGTTATAAATATTCATATAAAATGTTGGATTATGTATTTTCTAGTTCAAGAGGCATTGAGTGTTCACATGAAATTGTTGGAAATAATATAAAAATGTTGAAACACAATGAAAAAATATGCTATCCTAAATTATTACAACATTTAAAAAGTTGACTGCTGGGTCTAGACCTGATCCTCTCCTGTCGTGTAGTTCTTGCATGAAGGTATCTCCGTACACATGTCTTTGTCACAGGCATGGCATTGAAATCGTGCTTTTCTGTCTTTGGCCCTCGGACATTCATCACGTCTTCCCTGTTTTAGTTTCTTTAATGGTGGAGGGTTCGCAGGTGATGGACACCTTCCGGTAATTCGCTGGAGCTTCAGTTTCAGCTTCTTAATGAGATGGCCTTTATCGTGCCTTCGGTGCAGCTCTTCTTGTATAAAAGACAAGCGAAGTTTCTTCAAGAAGATTCTGCACAGCAATAACTGTGTAGTGTTTCTATAATAAATTACTTGAGAATTTATTCCAGAAATATTGAAAAGGGCGAAGAAGACGGTGAGAGGCCATCGCCTGCTTTTTCGAGAAACACCATCAGTCCCACACAGTTGATCATGTATCTACGCCTCCTTTTGTTTTATTACAGAAAGATATAATTTGATGTTTCTTTTTCTATTTCGTGGACTCATCGAATTTGGCATCATTGTACATCGTTGAAATTAGTTTACGACCTTGCTTTTTTAGGGGATATCGGATACCAATGTCAGGTTCCAATTGAATCCTAAGGCGCTGGAATAAACTGATCGACCTTTTGGCTGGTAGAACGCTGAAGGAATTTCCTTCTTGCTCTTGCATATTGTTCTTACCAATGTTAGTTAGTGGTCATGCAATAGCTGGGAGGCCAGAGGAATACTGGTGAACCAATGATTGACTATTATGTAGCGTCAAATTCGTGAGATTGGAGAAACCTGTGGTGTTGCTCAGTTTGTTGGTATGTACCATCTGGCTGTTTGCCAACGTATATCTCTAAGTTGCTGGAGTAAAAAATATTTAGAGCCTGCCGTAGCAAAAATCTTGATACCATATTTCGCTGGCTTTGAGGGAATGTACTGGATAAATGAGCACCAACCACGCAAGGCTTTCAGTTTTTCATCAGTTGTGACACATTCACCGACAGAGTAATGGGTATTGAAATTCCACACAAAGAGGTCGAATGCATCGCGAATTGGAGCCAGTTTGTCCAACTGATGTTGGACAAACTGGTGATCCTCACGAATGTTGCGATTATCAAATCGGAGACACTGCTGTAGGAACCGAAACCGGAAAATTGACATTGCCGCAGGAAGGATGTCAACGCCAGTTCCGTCGTTTTACCATAAATCTTCCAGATTTTGCCATTTTATAAGTTTTTGATACCATTGACTTGTCCTTGAATCCTTTAGCGGCTTCCTTGTTGACAATGATAGCACAGTCAGCAATTATCTGGATTATGTTGGAGGAAATGAATAACTCAAAGCACTCAGTAAGTGACTTAGCATTTTTTGCATTCCCTTTTGACCCTAAGAGCCTCTTTTAATTTGTCCGACCTGGTGCGTGTTTTATACGAGACTATGCCTTTGACCACTCAAACGATTTGTTTTCTCCTATGTAGTATGTTTCCTTTGCAATCCGTTCCCCATTATCATTTTCATCATCAGCATCTTCATTGGAGTCAGTACGTGTTATGCTCACTCTCGTTGATGTGTCCTGGTTCTAAGGAAGAATCATTATCCGGAGGTAAAACTGCATCCCCCTGTTTAGGCTCGCTATCACTTTCAGAATCAAATGCAAAAGTAATTTATCAATATCTTCCTCATATAAAATCTGCAAATGGTGAAACCCTTATGTAATTGTATGCACCCTATAAACAACAAAACACCATAGCCACATCCCAGCAAAAACTGAAGTATCTTACTTTTCAACTCATTCTCGCCACTGCTCAGGTGGGGTGTGACACACCCAGAAGACTTCCTGCACTGCTCGGGTGGGCTGAACCCAGAAGCTATATTTGCGATCGTCACGGTTCAACGTTCCACTTCAGACTGCCAATGTAATCATGTGCTCACAGCGCACATACCAGATGACGATTACTAAAGTTTTCAAAGTGCACACTCATGCCATTTAGGAGAATCGAGGAAAACTTGATCTGCTGGGGTTCTGTACACCCCGCCTGAGTAATGAAGGGTTAAGTATGACATGATGAGGCTTTTACCAACTCAACTGTATAATCTAGAATGATTTCCGTTGTACATACTTTCTACTGTAGGGAAATTATTCACCACGATATCAAGACCAGTTCTATTATAACAGTGTATACCTATGATAACAGACATAAGATTGGTGCAAAGAACAATGTGGCCCGATCATGCCTATAGACTGTACATCCACAGTTACATTCACGACGTAATAAGGAACATCCTGTGAGCCGTGATGTTAATCACTATGTATCTGAAAGTTTTACCGTCCTTCCCTGTCATCTGGATTGGATTTTAATTTTTCTTCGGATGCTTTTAACTGAGGCATGCAGGAAAATATTTCAGAAGTGAAAAATTGATTTACCACGCCATTGCGATCATGTTTAATTAGTTATCAATCCCCATAATTTTAGGACCCAACTTTATCTTAGAATGTTATTATCCTCATAACTGTGTTCGTAATCACCATGAAATCTTGATTTTTTTTCCAGTTGGCGACGTTGAGTCCATGGAAGGAAATTGGTCGTACTCCAAGTATCTACCAGCACTCCTGGAAATGCGTTAAATACACGTTCACGGCGGTGACAACAAATGTCAGATATGCTGTCGCTATAACTGGGACTCAAAAAGTGTAGGTATAATATTTTAAGACAAAAAAAGGAATATACCCAGAGAGAATGTAAGCTTGCGGCAACTTTTAGCGTCGGATAGATTATGTCTATTGTCATGCCATCGTTTTCACGGCAAATTAAATTTGGAAAATTGCTTTACGCGAAATGCTTGCTGAGAGAATCCTTGTGTAAAGCCTTCAACCCAGCATCAACCAAACAATGATGAACAAAACAAACTTGAATCAAGATTGTAAAATCATGCTTGCTGCGAGATATACGAGTTGAGACTACTAGCTACTATAGCATGGTTCAAGGTTGTGTCAAGCAGTTACCAACTCTTTGTCTTATATTGTCGCTTACTTATAGTAAAAAGACTTTTGTCACTGATAATATTCTCTTGATTTTACGCTCAATGGGAATTCAATCGATAGGTATCTCTATACAGGGTGTTTCAAAAAGGACTTTACAACTTTGAAAATTCATATAAATTTAATAAAACAAGGTACAGAGCTGGTTTTGGTGTTGTTTTAAAGGAAAACACTTCAAGTTTTTTTTACTGTCCTATGTGGCTTCCGTTGGTTATCCTGCAGACATCCCATTGGTAGTCGATTTCTTCCCAGAAGCTCGCTCGCTCCAGACGATCGGGTCCAGTGAAGGCAGCCATCTTTAACGTAACTGCCGCTAGCGCTTGTGCGGCTTATGCGGCGCAATTAGGCACTAGCGGACTACGCAAGTCAAAACTTGATGTGTTTCCCTTTAAAACAACACTAAAACGAGCTCTGTACCTTTTTGGAATAATTTTATGAGTTTTCAAAGTTGTAAAGTCCTTTTTGAAACACCCTTATTTCAAAAATTTATTTTTTGGAACTCACCGGCAGCGAGCTTTCGATAAGTGTTGTTGCTAAATATTTTCCGCGATTTTTTTACCAATGCTATTAGAAAATATTTATTTTTTAGCCTGTTCACCTTGAACTTGTATTTTATTTTAGTGTTCCACTAGCAAATAATAACTCATTTTAAAACATTTTGTGTACGAAACGTAAACAATTTTAGAATTCTGGTAAAGTCCACATTTTAAAAATATCAGTTCAAAATTCTAAAACAAGAAGATTCAAAATCGCACTTTCTCTCGCTGTGTCACGAGTACGGACCGATATAGGAGATATATTTAAAGTGTCATGATTGCAAGGCCTCAATAGACGAACAGAATATCGGTATTATGACGTAACCTCTATGCAGTGTAATCAGATTTAAAAAGCAAAAAGGCTTACCCAATAGTTACATCGGTAAATTAACTTTGTCTTGTAAAGTAGTCAGATTTGTCACTCAGTGCTAAAATTTATGTTTCCGCCAAGGGCTTGTAAAATATACTAGATTAAGCGAGCAAGTTGCTATCTTGACAATTCTAGTTCCAAGCTTAAAAGCTTGAGACGTCAGGACTGATTCAACCTTGTTGACTTCGCGCACAGCAATCTCGTTTCAATCCTGATTCCAGCTCACTTGGCTATCGGTGAAGTTCCTGTCCGTTAACGACAATAATAATTTCGCACCGGCACCAAAGGCCGATTAATCGGTCCACACGTGGTAAATGGGATACACTGTCATTTGATTGTGCTGATATCTTTTCTCTCGTTGGATTTTTTCAGAGGTGGATTCGGTAGAGCTCAAGGATTTCTTACATCGTCTACAGGCGCAGCTGTTGCTGACGATGGAACCTACTTAAAAATGACCTTGACATATCCAATAGGTAATTAATCTAACCTGAAAGCTGAAAATTTTGAAGAAAATTGAATAATTTTCCAGACTCTTTCCATGACTCTTTTCTCAATCCTGCAGAGACAGGTTCCATATTTCAGCCCTCATTTCTACTCTAGTTTAAATTTTTATTATGTGAGATCCACTGTCTTCCTGTCTATATTTCAATAGAACCCTAAAAACTACCTCAAGGATGTGCAGTAAGTCGTTTATTTTTGTTTTTACCATTTTCGATTTCACCAACATAAACTACATAATATCCTTCAAAATTACTACAAATGTGATTATTGATGCAGTAGCAAAAACCAGCTGATATGAGTCAGAAGGTGAACTATTTACAACAAGCTTTATACTAAGAGCTAAAAATGTTCTAGAAACTATGGGTATCGATGTATTTTTCAACTCTTTAGATTGTTTTCTTGCTCTTCCGTATTGCAATGTATGTCCTGGATCACTCCAGACGAGTTTGGATATTGCGGGGTTTGCGGGCTAAATTGTTTATTTTTCCGACGAAGAGGGATTTTTTCGGCGCACTGTGTCGAAAATTCTTCACGGCACCTTCGATGTGATGACGCTTCCAGGATGGTGGTTAAAATTTGGAGTCTCAGACCAAACTCACGCGGACTAAATCCCGGAAAAGTGCGGAGGTCATCATGTCATTAAAACGGTCATTTCCTTATTAATAACATGATGAATCCGAATTATGACGGTTCAGCGTCCAGATTTTCGAAATTTCTGTGAGAGGTTAAGTTTAGGGTCAATAAATTAATACTATACCAACGCGGTTAAATTCACCATAATATACCACCAGTAAATTATTTCATAATTATTAGTAAAATCTTCTCGGGTTTGCCACCGGGTTAGGCTTTTAAAGGCCAACGTTTCGACGAGTGACTCCCTCATCGTCATCAGAGCTGAGACTGATTTGGTCCATGCCGGGGTTTTTATAGCTGGTCAATGGCGGTTGAAAACCCATTGTTGACCGGCTCGTTCAAGGCGGTTTGAATTTGAATTGTAACCGCGACCGTTTAATTTTATTGAGTATGCGGTCTCCATAATACATCACCCGATAAGATTTTACTAATATTGTTCGCCGGGAAAGCCTAAGATCTTTTATTTCATAATTGCATTCGTTTTTGATGTACCTGAGCCGTGGTTTCTACTTCTTTCAGATATTAAGCGATTCAGACTTTGAAAAAAGCTCTCATTGCTACCATTATATATGGTGACCCCTTTAATTAATAACCCACTCCATGATCTTCTCTCTGTACTTCTCAATGTCATAAAAAAGGCCTACAGTGTTCATAGCAATTTCTGAACTTAGAAATAAACATGCCACGAGGAGCTAAATTATTATCACATAACTAGGAAAATGTTAAAAAAGACTTCAGAAAATTTTAGCCTTACCTCCATCTTTTACTCGCTGATGGAACATCTTGTACGTGTATATGATAAGGACCTTAATGAATTAAACTCCAATGCTTAGGCCACCTACCATAAAAGTAAAACACGTTAGCATTTTCTAGATTTTGAAATATCGAATTCTGTCGCGCAGTTTTCAGAAAATTTCATTTGAAATGTCATTAATTCGACAACACACTTTTTATCGAGTTAGGCTTAGGTTCAAAAACAGTTTACTTTTATCAGGCAAAATATCCTTTACAACAGCTTCCAAAAATCCTTTCACAAATTCACCATCCGAAAATATTTTCTTTTTTTTGCAATAAAAAATGAAGCAGAATACCTTGCCTTAACAATATTGAAAGATTGCTTTAATGCTCGTGAAATTGATACTTTGGTCCAAAACGCCTTTATCAGAACGTTAAGTAGCAGCTCGTAATATTGTAAGCCAAAGGGCTGGTCCACACAGAAGTACAGAAAGCTTATCAGTTGGTGATACATTCCAAGGATTTTTTTCTGAAGAGATGGTAGAAATTATAATTATCTGGACTAATCAGAAATTAAAAAAAAAGATTATCATGATTATAACACGAAACATCCCTAAAATGAACCTCGCGAATGGAAGAACGTTAATAGTCGAGAAATATATGATTACATCAGAAGTTTCATTTTTTTCGGTTAAAATAATTCCAATACCGATACTAGAAGTGACGTTTGACGTGACACGATATAGAAAACATTACATTTTTACAGAGCAGCCATGGGCATGAATAGATTTCTGTTGAATACACGATTTTTAGTACTTGACGAACCTAACACGCTTCTTTAATGAGAAAGCGAAGACAAATCAGCTCCAATTAGCGAATTATGGGCCATGCTATTACAATTTGTGAAGACTTTACCTGCCATCAGCAAATCTGATTATAGATGAGCAGATTTAGCCTTGACGAAAGAGGTTTACGCAGTATATTACCTGCAAATCTGACAAATATTGAATAAAGATATGGTGAATTTGCGATTCAGAAAATGTGTATCCGCTATACGGTATTATATACACCGGAAAGCCAGGTAACACTCGCGAAAAAAATCAAGGCGAGAAAGTGGAAAAAGAGCTCGCTATGCTATATAAAGGTTGCGGCAGAAACATTATAATGGATAACTATATTGCAACTTCACCAGTTAATAAGCACCTGCTATCACGGAATATCACAATTTTTGGAATTATACGAAAAAACAAGCCATGCATTCCGAAGGCCATGGCTGCTTCGAGAGGCAGGGAAGTGTACTCCACCAGGCTTGGATTTCATGAAAACGTAGCACTCTGCTCATATGTTCCTTAAAAAAATAAAGCTGTCTCTCAGTGAACGACGATGCATTACGTAACGAATGTGTCAGAGAAAGAAAATAAAATACCAGAAATGTCATTGAACTAAAACAAATACGAAGTGGGTGTGGGCGTAATGGACCAAAATCTCGGCTGATGTTCGAAAAAATCTCGGCCGCTAAAATGCCCATCCAGATGGCCGTTTACCATGTTCTACAATATTCTGGAAATTGCTGCCTTTGCAGCTTCTAGTATACCTGCATCATGAACAAAATAAGATGATACCTACAATAGCAAATCAACGGAGACTATACCTGCGGCAATTGAAGGAGGAGCTGGCAATGCCCACGATTGAAAATCATGCCCAAAATGACCAAATCATGAGGAATTTTTCAACAAAAAATGCCATTGATAACGTATCATTGGAAAAAGCATGCAGAATATCAATATTCCAAATAACTCGACTCCAAGAGACAGCACTGGGAAAAATTTTGTCGTAATTTACTATGTAATTTTGTAATCAGAAGCCAAACAGATTATGCACATTGACGCAAATCTTGTAATTCCCGTAGCTAACCAATTTGCAACGAACATTGTGTCACTAAAGCATTTTTACCGTCATTTAATAAATAATATTCAATTATTTAAGCATAAAAGTTTTATAATCAATAACTGTTTCAATATGCATAAAGCTGAAATTTGTATTATTGCACTAAATATACTTTGCATTAATGCGAGAAGGCAAAATATTAATTGTTTTTATTCGTTTATTCAAATTTGGTTCAGTATAAATTATTATTTTGTCTAATAATACATTAATGATGCATATATTATGGTTATAAATATTAATAAAACATAATATTAACGATTTGAACTTAAAAAAGTGAGGAGAGTAAGCGTGGGTACCAGGGTACCCGGCCGTGGCTGATGGTAAGATCTCTTTTTCAACCATTTTTAATTTTTTTACTTTCATAGAGTGTATTTATTGTTAAAAGGTTAAAACTTGAGGATCCGGAGGCCCAATAAAAAATATTTATTAGAACATGAAAATGTTTTCGATATTCGTCATTTGGGGTACTCGTGTACCCGGCTATACCAACAAGGGCTAAGTACACTTGAGACCGGATAAAGCCTCTTCATGCTACTAAATGTCCAAATGAATTCCAAACGTGCTTCTATGAACCTCGAGTTCATCTGTACCAGATAGATTTTGAGAACAGTTTTACTCCAAACAACGCCTGTAATTAAGAAATTTTCATGTGAAAATTTTTACTTGTTGAGATCTTATTCGCAAACGCATGTACTTTACAAAAGGATCGATTTTTAATGTATTGATCTCTGAGTGACAGAGAAAACACAGAGACAACGGTTTGGAATATACATAAAAACTGGGTGTTGGAACTTGTTTTATTCAGCAAGGGGTTTTCGAAATTTATTTGTTTTTCTTTTCTTTCAGGCAAGACCACTACCTTAAACTATTACATCGTGACCACGAACGGTGCTACATACGTCGTCTTATACGCATGCGAAAATTTTTTCTTTGGAAAAATACGTAAGTCTTTATTGTTAGCGAGGAAAATAATAGTGAAAGATGTCGGCTAAATTTTGTTGAAGTCATGTACACCATTCACATAATTCTTACTTTGTATTTGCCGCACCATTTTTCACGACCATGGTTTTGACAATACTGGTAGGTTTAATAATATCCGATTTAATAATTAAATAGTTTCCTTGTACGACACTTACGTCAGCTAACCGACATCCTCACGTGTTGTACAAGATCCGACCCCTCAGTAAGCAGTAAGTCAATGAAAAGGCTACTACGTCACCTTGCGGTAAACGATAACCAGACATTAATAAAACAAGTCTAAGGCATCGTTTTATAATGTCTGGTTAACGTTAACGGCAAGATGACGGCAAGAATTTAGATAACTTCATGTTATCTGAGAGTTTGGGTAAAGTGTATAGGGGTCATTCCATGTCAACTCGACCAGGTGATTGCCCTTAGGGTAACCGATTTAGACCATATTTGGAAAATCGTCCTAATTTGATAGCATATTGAAAACGACGAAGCCATTTTGTTATAAATGCAACAGTTTACGAGATATTGCAACATCGCTAAATTTGAATTTTACATAGTTGTCTACACATTTCACGACATATATCCAAGAATATTGAAGCTACAAATTTAAAAAAGAGCTTATTTCAAAGGTCATGAAATAGGAAAGTATAATAATGGATTAAATTCAAAATTTAAAGAATTTAATTAAGTTTAGAACAATTTTAAACGATTTTAGACGATGTATTTATGCCTTCGATTTTGCTCATTTCTTTATACATTGTAGATACAACCCTCCTTTAAATTAAAAAGGTTTGGTAGGGGCTATATCGCATTTAGGAAAGAAAAAAAATTCAGTGTAGGCGTTACGCTGCGCTGGCCGCTGGCCGCGGCCGCGGCGCGCCGACCTCCGCATAGATCAAGTAAATATCAGGTAAAAAAATTAAAACAGCTGCCACTGCTTTGCGATTATCTCTTCAGAAGGTGACTGGTGAAGAGGTAAAAATTCAAGAAAGCATTCCAGCATCTGAAGAACAGGAAGATAACTTTGACCAGACGGGTAAATAAATGATTATGCAGCTGAAATTTCAGCTGCATAATCATTTCTTTACCTTTAAGGATAAGTTCGCCAACGCCACAAAAATAGCGAAAATATTTTAATTTTATCTGTATTACCTAAATCTTGGAGGATTTCAAAGATACAGAAGGTGTTTCAAATCTGGACATACTTGGTGAATAAGATGACGAAATATGTATCTGTGCAAGTAACTCTCTGCTCTACTTCTCTACTAAGCTTTTTCTCTGCTCTGCTAAATTCTCTGCTCTGCTAATGCAAAACGAAACAAATCCCTCTCGAAGGAAACCGACCTGAAAGTCATCCAGTTCTACTGTGAACCAGATATTAGTAGAGGAATGGCCGGAAAAAAATAGTGGAAGAGCGTAAAAGAGGGAAATTTGCGACTTGTAAAGCAGAAAAGGTTAATCCTGTGCAATCTGAAGGAAGCCTACGAAGCTTTCTATTCCGCGGGAGAATCTTGAAAATAAATTATCCGACCCTTGTCTTATCACTCGTCTGGCAAAACATTCTATATCTACCAATTCATTAACACTAATACTAAAAAAATAGCAACAAAATAATAGCGTTGTTAGGCAGATTGACATTCTTTTCATAAAAATATGAATTACTTAATGGAACGCATTTAACACTTTCAAAGTGAAAAGTCCCGATTTAAGTATTGGTTTCTCCAAATTTGCAGATTTGAGGCCTCCTGAGTGTGTTTTGGCTGGTGCACCTGGCACACGCACCAAATGCGTTTCTATGATCCACCAGAATTTCAAGCTATAGTACCTCGCTGCCGGATTAGAACAAATAAAGTCGGAGAACGGAAAACCTGTGTTAAACACTTATCGGGACTGCCTGGAATTCTCACTCTGTAGCCCTCCGTCAGTAATTTGTTTCCTGGGTAAGTGCTCAGAAAAACTGCCTGGGGGAGATGACGAAAACGGCGATGACGTGATTGGAAAATGTCGGGGTATAGATAGAATAAAAATGATTATTTCAATGTACTTTAGAGAAAATTGTGCCGATGAGGTACGCTTCAAATAATGGACTCATGAAAATCGCTGTACCTTAACAACTCAAATGAAGGATGTAGATGTAGTTTCTGCGACCCCTTCACTAAGAATATTATTGTAGTACGGAGGCATGACTAAATTGCTTGTATGCAAATTGCAAAAAACTTGGAAGTCAGAAAAAATCTGAAATCATGCGTTGTTGTGGTTGTGTCCGATTTCTCGGAGAATTTTTTGTTTCTGTACAAAGATTCAGTACAAGGTGTGCACTGGAGTACCTGCCAGACTACAGTACATACATTTTTATCTTACCACAGAAATACGAGAGATCAAGTCATGCTTCTCAGTCTGGTTATTATTTCAGACTATATGGAGAGAACAACGTCACTGCATTTCACACCTTTCAAAGGAAGCTTATAGCCTTTCTTCAAAAAAGGGGTACCTGACCTCGGAAAAATAGTTTATTTTTCCGATGGTGTGGTGGCCCTATCAAGAACCACTACAATATGTTGAATTTGTTGCATCACCAATAAGATTTTGGAGTTGATGCTAAATGGTATTTTTGTGCCACATCTCACGTAAAGGGTCCAAGTGACGTACTTGGAGGGACGCTGAAGCGATTAGTCACACGTGCCAGTTTGCAGCGCCCGTATGAGGAACAAATTCAGACTCCTGAGGAACTTTACAATTGGGCCAAATTGAACGTGAAAGGTATGGACTTCGAGTTTGTAGCTGACGAGCACGTGAATGAGGAAAAGAAGAGGCCGGCAAGAAAATTCTGGGAGCCACCTACCTTGGAGGGTGTCCGTTCCTGCCATGCAGCTATACCCCAATCGAATGAAGACTTGCTCTTGGAAAATAAAGGAGGAACAAATTTCCAAGTTTTTAGTACAGATTTTGAGCGTGTGAAGAAAAATATGAATTGCTTTGGAGGACGAGTAAAAAGGTGAGTGTATTTCCGATGCGTCAAAGTTAACTTCCTGTTCTTCAGATGCTGGAATGCTTTCTTGAATTTTTACCTCTTCACCAGTCACCTTCTGAAGAGATAATTGCAAAGCAGTGGCAGCTGTTTTAATTTTTTTACCTGATATTTACTTGATCTATGCGGAGTTCGGCGCGCCGCGGCCGCGGCCAGCGGCCAGCGCAGCGTTACGCTTACACTGATTTTTTTTCTTTCCTAAATGCAATATAACCACTACCAAACTTTTTAATTTGTAAAGGAGGGTTGTATCTACAATGTATAAAGAAATGAGCAAAATCGAAGGCATACATACATCGTCTAAAATCGTTTAAAATTGTTCTAAACTTAATTAAATTCTTTAAATTTTGAATTTAATCCATACTTTCCTATTTCATGACCTTTAAAATAAGCTTTTTTGCAAATTTTTAGTTTCTATAATCTCGGAGATATGCCGTGAAATGTGTAAGCAATTTTGTAAAATTCAAATTTATCGATGTTGCAATATCTCGTAAACGGTTCTATGTATTACATAACGGCTTCGGGACTTTTATTATGCTATCAAATAAGGTTAATATGGGTTAAGGCACCCTTAGGGTCATTTTTGCCTATTTGCTTGGCGAATTGACGTGGAATGACCCATAGATAAATGAAGTATAACTTCATACATAATGTTGGCTGATGAATAAAAACGTAGTCGATGTGAGAAAGCTTAAACCTCGGCTTTTATCGTGAGAAAATAGTTAATCAGCTACTACCAGTCCAAAAAAGTCATTTCTATTGTCCTTGATTATGATCATTCTGGCCTGGTTTCACAATCTCTGGTTTAGTAATTTGTCTGCATGAAATGCGAAGTAAATACGATCAGTCATCGAAACCACTGTTTCTTCTGTAGATTCTGGGCGTGATAGAGGCCATTATTCAATATTATTCTTTTGATCAATGATAAGTTTGCAATATCATATTATATTATATTCATTTTCTATGTGATGTACTGAGCTCTGATTTTACGCCCGATCCTTCAAATAAATAACTTAAAATGTAAATATTTTAAAATCATTACAATTTTTTAAATATCTCATTCAAGATTTTTCAGTCAACTAAGAGATTGATATTTAGTAACACGAAAAACAGTCATAAGAATTCAAACTTATACTATCAAAAAACCTTAGTCCCAATGCGCTCATCTAAAAATGCATGGTAAAACTCGTGTCCGCTCCTCTACCCGTCGGGTAACAGCGGACTCCGCTGTTACCCGACGGGTAGAGGAATGACAATATATGCAGTTATTTTAATTTTTGATCCGTAGCAATTTAACAGTTGTATATTTAGTCGTTTTAGGTAGCATCGTTTTATCCACGCATATTTTCTTGCAGGATTCGATTACGAAATTAAATTCTTTTCATAAGTTTTAAATTTGCTGGAAATATCGCTTTGAGATGACCACCATTCCATATTCTCCCCTAGGTGAACTCATCGACAGCCTGATTGTTCACGCCCGTGGCCGTGATTCCCCAGACAAGTAATAAATCCCACAAGGATAAAATAAAAAGAATGGAGGCTGGCCTTTAACGGGACACAAAATAATAAACTGAGGAAATACAGATAATAGGTGAAACAGACAATTAATAATAAAGAAGGGAAGGAAATGCCGGGCGTAAGCTTCGCGTACCTGATTTGCCGACGTCTCCGGAGGTCTTCAATTCTCATTTACACTCGCACACCAATCACACACACACGTCATGCCTGCAGGCCATTTATCTGTCTTGTCTGAACTCCACACTGGTTGTCTTTTCCCAGTCAGTTCATCATTACATGACAAACAAAAAGGTACGCGTAACTCGCCATGGCAAGAGAGAGGGAAATTTAAAGAAACAAAAAGGGCGGCCAGTCCTCGTGCGAACACTGATATAGTGTTCAATACTCGAACATTTATTTGACAACATGCTTACGAAAAGGCTATATCGTCTTGCTGTTAACGCTAAATGGGCATAAAACTGTCGAAACTATGGTCGAGAATTAATTGTGAGTGTAAATGTCTGAGTAAGAACGAAATTATTAACTGAGGATAGTGTTATATTTTACCGGGTGGGTACCTAAATATTGCGTACTTAATTTATATCTATAAAAATTATTGTAAGAATACACTTAACTCTCAAAAAATATTATTTTCTTTACAGAAAGCGTAATAGTTCTCGTACAGCCGACTATCACCGACACTGATCTGGCCATAGCCTTGGATTCACTGGGTAATTTTGGGATCGGGCGGAGTGATCTAATTTACACCTTTAATATCGATTGCTTGTAAAGTGAATGTTAATTACAATAAATGTTTTTGGCACTCAGAAAATATGTACAAATATTTATTGTAACCTTTTTTTCCTTCACCCTCCTCTGAACGCGGGTGAGGTCGTGAAGGGAAGGAGCGGGGGCGGGTAGCGCGACGGAGCACCTCGCGATCACGATCACTCGCCGTGCACCGGTCGTCAGGGGGAGGGGGATAAGGCGGCTTTTCACATGGGAGGTAACTTCTATGGAAGTAGCGAGTGCAGTGAAGTATCGATTTTTATCGCTACTTGCAGGGCATAGCTCTGCTTACACATTACTTCCGGCTTATCCGCAAATAAATGAATAGCAGAACTAAGGAGGCGAAAGGAGGTAATATCAAACAACAAATGAATCATTAATTCTAAACCCTGCAGGTACTAAAATCGTACATTAATACGGAAATGTTAGCATATAATTGTAAAACAGTTTTATTATACTCATTTCTATAGTTCATTTTGGGTTAAATATTTGTTGATTATATCTATGTTAATTTCATGATGTAATAAATTATGCGAAATATTTTGTCTTCATCAACATCTATTGAGTTTTATTAATCTAAACTAATCAAATCAACTCATGGGTTTATGTAAACAAATTTTTTCTCTATGACAACTATTGTTTTTTTTTCAAATATTAATTTATATTTACATTTTGATAACTAATTTAGTACTTAGCATTGTTAAATTTCAATCTTAAGATAATTCTCATTTTATGTAACTGTGGTTTTTCAACTGAGATGAACCAGTCAGAATATTTCACCGGATGTTTTGCAATACTATCGCTGAATCGAAATGCTACTTGCAGGCAAAATAGAAGCCAGTCTATTTTCCTTGCAAGTGCGATCCGCGGTCGATTAGTTCCGCTATCGACCCCTATAGCCATGGAAGTACGTGCTTACACGTCGAAGTACCACTTACCAGCGACTTACAAGGCTACTGTCATGGAAGTAACATCCATGTGTATAGCCGCCTGATAGGGAGGTAGCATAGTATTTTTATATATTTATGAACTTGAAACTTCGCATGAGAACTCAAAAACAATTCATGTATCTGGAAAAGCACTTCATTTGGCATACTTATTACCCGTTACTGAGGTACAGAGGCTCAAACATGACCAAATTTCCAGAAAAATGCCCGTCTTAAATTTTCTCAGAAAATCTTCCGACTTCAGTTGATGGTGAAGACACATTCAAGCCGACGGACGCGAATGCACGCCCGGCGTGGTGTATTGCCAGGTTGCCTAAGGACGCGTATTCGCGAACCTTGAAGGTACCGTTTCCGCACTCCCCCCTCGGCTAGGTTTCATCTATAGGCTGTCATTTTTTAATACAGCTCCTCAGTACCGGAAGTGCCTTGACGCTGGTGAGAACAGTTTCCAGCGGATATCTTTTTTTATTTCTTCAATAAAGATTCATATGGGTACGATAAACAAGTTTTTGTCACTTTATCATCATTTTTCCACATTATTTTCTGTCGTCCTTTGCCCCCCCCTCGACACCTCGAGACTCGAAAATTCTTGGAGACGGTCGCGTCTCGCAAAGTGCCAGAGAGCGATGAGCTAAGTGCCGCGATCTGCTCTGGTCAACGCGAACGCTCAGGTCATCGCGATTTCAGCAAGTACACTCCTTTTATTCGGTCCGCGCTGGTGCTGATATCTTTTTCAACTTTCAAGCCGACCTGTGAACATTCCCACCAATCCAAAGTGTGATAGCACCTCCCCTCCTCTCCCCACTCCTTCACTGCTTAACTGCTTCCCCTCCTGCGCTGACAAAGTGCACCGCGAACACACCAGCGACCAGCCCTCTTTGAAACTGACCGCGGCTGGAGGAGGACGGATCGGCTTGGTGCCACTGGTGACTTGTGATCGTTTTGTATAGACAAAGTTAACGGTATTTAGCCTACGGGCTTGTTTCTTACTGTAATAATTGTAATTATATAAATGCTGTTATTGGAAGTCAATCAAAATAGGTTGTGTTCATTTTTCTCTCGTTTCAACCCACCAATTCGCAGTCAATTCACTCGCGACGTCAAGTTGCACTGGCTTGCGTTGCAGTCCTTATTGTTTATTTATTAAGGACGTTTTAATTTTTAACATGTTCTCCCGGGGCTCCAATCCCGGCAATATTTCACATGTGCCAATCATATGATTTATTTATTATCATCGTACGGCAATAGCGATCATGAGCCTTCTCCTGGGTTTTATTACACAATCTTATATATATATATATATATATATATATATATATATATATATATATATATATAGGAAATGGAAATGGATAGGAACACATAAAAGGACGAACACAGGGTTTGGTGGGGAAGATGAAAATGAGTCAAATCCAGACAGAAAAAATTTTACCTTTAGGTGTAACTGGTAGCACACCTGACCGGCAATTGGGAGATCCGGGTTCGAATCCCGGCTAAGGTGAAATTTTTTCTGTCTGGATTTGACTCATTTTCATCTTCCCCACCAAACCCTGTGTTCGTCCTTTTATGTGTTCCTATCCATTTCCATTTCCTATGAATGTATGAATTTATTCGCGCCTTTGAGCGTCATTTTTCGAATGATTGAGTATATATATATATATATATATAATCATCATATGAAGAAATAGCGTTCGTGACTAGAGTCACGTGCGACGCCATATGGCATTTTGAACTGTATTCAAAATTATTTTATGCATTTTGCACATCACATAAAAATGTCACCAACTACACCGTCTGAAACATTTTATCCCTTAGCTATTGCAACATGCAATCCCAAAGGTGGTGAAATGATAAAGGGCATATACTTGTGAAATTCAAGCTCAAATTGTTACTAATAGCTTATTAATTAATAGAATTTCCCATCATATCATAGAAAAATATGTCTCAAATTCCACATTTTGTAAGTTCCACGCAATTCTAGGGGTTGTCTACTAAACGGGTATTGTGAGACTTCCGATTATTGCCTAATATTTGAACAAAGATGACCTCGATGATTTCCCTATTTTTACGAGGGAATGTCGAGGAGGAGATTTTTTAGTTATAATGCGAGCTCTCCATTTTGGTAGGAATCCCTTTCCTGGAGAGCCAAAAACCAAATATCTCCTATATTAGATCAGAAATATTGTGGAAATAACACGAAAAAAATGTATTATCCAAAGAAGGAACTTAGTCTGGATGAGCCAATGGTTATGTGGAGGGGAAGATTATATTTTCGGCAGTATATTCAAGGCAAAAGACACAAATATGTGGTCAAAATTTATGTGTACATAATTTATAAGTCAGAGCCAGATGGTCTCGTTCTAAATAATTTTAATTACACTGGATCCCGAGTTAAAGACGTAGGTGGAACTGGTTAACCTGAAAAAGTAGTGAATAAACCTCTTTCAGACTACGTGAATGTCGGGTATTCAGTAAACATGGACAATTTCTACAATAGTCAAAATTTGTCACTGGAGCAATAAAAAAAATTCAACGAGGACATTACGGGCATCCAGAATGTGAGCTCCTTAGGACGTAATAATTGCAAAACTGAAAAAACGAGAATGTATTAGCTACTATACAAAGGAGGGTCTCTGTGTTACTAATTGGAAGGAAATAAGGGAAGTTTATACCATATCTACTAAATTTGGTGGTGAAGTAGTGAAAGTGATCAAGAAGCTAAGGAAAAAAGAAGCAAAACCAGTGCAGTTCATACTGGACAATTAGCACATGGGTTGAATGAACAGGGAAGAGCAGCTTTTATCCTATTATTACGTCGAAAGATGGACACTTATATGGAATATCAGGGTGGACATCCACTTCTTAGCTTTGTCCTTAGTAAATGCATATCTTCTATACAAAAGGTTTAGTGGGAGTGAGTTGTCCCCATTTCAATTTACGGAATTTGTTATTAGAAAATTGATAAATATATACTTTGGTGACATGAAAAATTATAAGAAAATCGACAGAAAAAACACATTTTCCAAAATTTATAAAAGGGGTAATCAAGGGTAAAACGAAAAGAAGAAAATGCCTCCAAAATAAGATTAGAGTAGATGTTTCTCTTCATTTTGTTATGTGCCCAGATGAACTTTCTCTTTGTTTAGAGCCATGTTTTTAATCGTTTCATGGTAATAAAATATTTGATTTTTTTGTTGAATTTTAGTCAAATAAATAAAAATTGATAATTTTTCGTTTGGTCTTCGTGTTTACTCCTTCGTATCTACTGTGCTCTTTATGTCATATTTGAAGTAAGAATTTCATACTTTTACAGAACTTCCACGATATGAATTGATTGCATAAATTGTTGTAATAACATTGTACATGGGTCGTCTCTAAACTCAAGGGGATGATGTGGCCGAGAATAAGATCGCAGGCAATTTCATAACAAAGGTTACACGTAGGGTGTAATTTCAAAAACCGAACATTTATGGCGTTCCTAACCTATATGCAGAAAAGTGCGATAAGCGGTCTACTTTCATTTATACCCCCTTCTAAACATCTGTAAAAATCCGGTTTTTACATCTGATATTTGGTGATAACATCTGATATTTGGTGATATTTTACAATATTTCAACATTTTCTTTGATGAAACTTTTTTTTAGATATAATAACAAAAGAGACAGATGTATACGTAGATCAGTGCTTGCAATCAGATGGGGGCACGCACCACCAAGCAAGAACCAATCAGTGGCATCCCACCACAAACGAGAAACTGCACTTTTTTTCAGTCGTAATTTTACAAAGTGTTGTGTGCAAACCAGAACAGAGACTATTTCGGACTAAGAGATCGAGTTTAGAAAGTCCCTTCTTTTCTTATATTATGTCTTACCGTAGATTTGTTATGATAAGGAAGTACCTTCATTTCGCCGATAATACATCCTACAATCCTGAAAAACATCCACAACAAAAACTAAATAAAATATGGCCAGTTTTGAAATTTTTAAAACAAAAATTTAAACCTGTATGAAAACTCCTGATTGAGATGTAACGATTGACGAAAGTCTAATTCTCTACAAAGGGCGACTTGGCAGGAGACAATACTTACTTACTAAGGTGGCTATTCAAACCGTAAGAGGTTTTTGGCCTCACTAACAACTTGTCTCCGCCTCGGCCTGTCCTGCATGGTGTTTTCATCCTCTCCTATTTTCCTTATGTCCCTCAGCATGTGATCGGTCCACCTCAGTCTTGGTCTTCCTGGAGGTCTTTTCCCTATTGGTCTCCCATTCATTATGGTTTTCAATAAGGAACTATCCTCTCTTCTATTTACATGACCCGCCCATCTCAGTCTTCTACATTTTGCTTCTTCCACGATGTCTGCTTCCTTGTAGAGTTCTCTTATCTCCTTCCTATTCCTAATTCGCCACTGTTTCTCTTTTCTTTTATTGGTCCTTATTGTCCTGAGTAATTTATTTTCAATGGTGATAATATTCTTTTCCTTTTTAATGATTGCCCATATCTCTGAGCCATATAAGACTACTGGCCTTATAATTGTTTTGTAGACTGTTTTATTTAGTATTTCTTGATAGAATTTTGTTCCTTAAAATGTTTTGTAATGCCCAATAGCATTTATTTCCGTTTAATAGTTTTGTTTCTATTTCAGCTTCTTCATTGTTATGTTGGTCAATTGTGACACCAAAGTACTTAAAATTCTTATTTGTGCTTGTTAACTTTAAAGTTGGCTATTCCTTCTGGGTTTCGCCCTACCTTTAGATTTTTGTTTTTTTTCTTCATTTACTTCCAGCCCCACTAGTCTTGATTGAGATATCAATTCCATAGCCAGATTTTTGAGGCTATCCTCGTCTTCTGCTAGCAAAACGACGTCGTCTACGAATGCCAGTACATTGACTTTGGTGCCCACAAACAAGCTTTCATTTAGCTCTTTCGTTTTCCTCAGTTTTCCTTCTATTACCAAATTAAGCAGTAGGGGTGGCAAGCCATCTCCTAGTCGGATATCTGTATTTGTTTTGAAAGTTTCTGAAAATTCGTTGTTTATTGAAGTGAAAACTTCTTACGTCGCGTTGAGCACTTTTGTAAATGGGTAAGAGACATTGGACTCGAGTCACCGTCACCGTCACCGCTACTACATACATGTATAATTATGTATATTCTGTATATGCACAGTATACTCGCTATATACACAGTACTTATGGATGGGTACAAACCATTGGACTCGCATCACCGTCACCGTCACTGCTGCTAAATATATGTATAATTGTATATTCTGTATATACACAGTATACTCGCTATATACACAGTACTTGTGGATGGGTAAAAACCATTGGACTCGCGTGACTGTCACCGTCACTGCTGCTAAATATATGTATAATTGTATATTCTGTATATACACAGTATACTCGCTATATACACAGTACTTGTGGATGGGTAAAAACCATTGGACTCGCGTCACCGTCACCGTCAAATAAACTATATTATAATTTTATTCATATTACATTATATATATCTAATATACGGTTTAGTTCATTCAATTTGGGTTGCTACAAATATTGTGCCGGATAATATAATAGTCCATACTCGTGCAGAAGAGTGTACTCGATACAAGAATAGTAAGGTTAGTACAATATAACTCAATTTCTTTTAATACGTTCAATTTGAGTAGCTTATTCGAATGTTGTGTCATAAAATTAATTTATAAATGTGAAGTGTTTACAATTATATATTGTAGAAATATAAAAAAGGAAATACGTGGAGAATTTTTTTTTATCGCTAGTGTATACATATACATATAGACAGCTGTCTCGTGAACTTTTATGTAGCGCATGCGTGCCTTCTGTGCTTTCAAATCCAGAAACACAGAACAAATTATGCGCGGTAAATTCAAAATGTATGTTTTTATTGGAATTTTTTTATATACATGAAACTACTTTCTACTGATTAATAAAACACTTCATTAGAAATTATTCCCTACATTAAAAAATGCTCACGTTATTTCAAGTTTTCACTTCTGTCGGCACTCCCGGAGTGCCACTTTTTTTTACCTTACATTTCGACTCACCTATGCACATTCTTGCCAGTCTAATTAGCTTTTCAAGTATACCATCTACTCTTAGTCTGTCCCATAACTGTTTACGGTTTATACTGTCATATACTTTTTTTAAATCTACGAAGAGAAGGTGGGCGGTTTTATTGTATTCCCAATATTTGGACAGTGCTTGTTTATCCACAATCGGATCCGCTCTTCTAAATCCAGCTTGATGTTCCCCTAATATTTGTTCTAAATAACGCGGAGACAATACATTCCCCTGAAAAGAGCCTGATTCGGAATAAAATCATTTCTTCTATGCGAATCGATGTCCGAAAAAATATGATCATCAATCATCTACACTGGGAAAGGAATGATACCTGGGGAAGAGTTGAAAAAACGCTCCACCCAAGTTGTCTCATATCTAATACGACCATTGCCAGGCAAAGGTTGTTGTCTCACAATGGACAATTATTATAAATCTCCACAACTAGCCGATATGCGAATGTCCTTAAATCATACCTCATGTTCAATATAAGGAAAATCAAACATTAATGAGCAATGTACTGAAAATGTCTTGGAGGAGAGTAACGACAAATGTCAATCATATAAAAAAAAATGTCGGCATAAATAAATTGTTTGAAAGAAATGAAAGAATGTGTATAGTATATGTTTCTTCCATTTTGATAAACATAAGCTTAAATTGAATAGTTATTAGTAAGTAATTACAGTAACTGTGCAGTGAGTCACAATAATAATAAAAATGAATAATAACAATTGAATCTACAATTATATCTTTTAGCTGATAGCGAAGTTGTTAATTATTTTCCAAGATACCCCTAAAAAAAATAAACGTCGAGATTGGTCAATAAATAGCGGAGATAGAGCGAATTTGTACCGTTGAAATGGTTTATTAACTTTTATAAATAAATCCTCCGCGATTAAAAAAAAATAAAATTCTATCTCGGCTCCTATTGGTCGTAAGGACTTTTTGTTTTTCATGAATCTGCGCAATCAAACCAGCTTACAGAATATCCAAGTTAGAAACTGGTGGGATCAACAGCCGACGCCGTAGCTCTATTTGTTTATAAAAAACGCTAGTCTGAAAACGTATTATTTTTAAACGTTTATTTCTATGACTTTTTAATGATTTTTCGAATTCGTTTTAATACTACATGTAATATAAGTCTTTGAGAGTAGAATTCCATTGGATTTGACTCAATAATTTCACGACAAGATAGCAATTATTAACTTTAAAACACTGTCTCCGGATAAGCAATATGCCATAACTCAGCAAACAATTCAAAAATCACCTTTTAAAAAATATCGTTTTATTAATAATCACAAGTGCTTTCCTTCAAAGAAATAAAAATAGTTACAAATTCATTGTTGCACTGAATATTTAATTAACAAAAAACGCCAATTTTCACCGTTTTTTTTGTTGATTTTTTGCAATAACTAATTCATCGATTTCGACGTACGACGACTCAAATTAAAGTTTATTTGATTACCCACAACGTTTGTTTGAAACATGTTTTCGCAAGTTGATTAGTTATTGAAATAATAAGAAAAAAGTCATTTCGGCGCCCTATAAACAATCACTACTTAGCAACCCCTCGTAATCTCGAGTCGAACGCACATGGTGGGGGTCATTTCATGCCCACCTCCACACTCCTGAGCAGATTTCATCCACTATAGAATTGGAGTAAAATTTACATTGGGTTTATCCCTATTGATTGGACTAAATGTGGCCCGATCATGCCCGTTAACTGTACATCCAAATTACATTCACCGCGTATTACAACCTATAGTGTGAGCCATGTTGTTAATCAGTATGTGTTTGAAAGTTTCACCGTCGTTCCCTGTCATCTGTTTTCCGGATTGGATTTTAATTTTTCATAGTATGCCTTTAGCTGAGGCATGTTTGAAAATGTTCCAGAAGTGAAAAATTGTTCTTATCTCGCCTTTACAACCATGTTTTAATCTTCATCTGTTCCCATAGTTTTGGGACCCAATTTTCTCAATGAATTGTGCCTATGTTATTATTCTCATAAGTGTGCTCGTCATCACCTCTATTGCAAGATTGCTACGGCAACCAAATTCATGTATTTTTACATCTTTAATTGAGCTCTTAATGTATTATAATTTTTCTTTGCGCTTTTGTATTTGCGCCTGCTTTATTTTTTGCCCGCTCGTCAATACAATGATTTGTAAGTCTCGTATAGTCTGGATCTAACTGTAATAAAGTGAAGTCGTGCCAGAAAGAGTTTCCTCAGTTGACCCTTCCATCTATCCTAAGGAGTATAATAGCTACGAAATCTTGATTTTTTCCAGTTGGCAGCGTTGGGTCCATGGAAGGAAGTTGCTTGTACTCCAACTACCTACCGGCACTCCTAAAGATGCGTGAAATACTCGTTCACGATGGTGACAATGAATTTCAGATATGCTGTCGCCATAGCTCGGACTCAGAAAGTGTAGGTATAATCCTGTAAGATTAGAAAAGAATTATATTGATAAAGGCTGGTTGACTTGGGTTTGGTCAGGAATATCAGGAATTTGAGGGTTTGGTCGGGAATATGAATATTATATTTAGTCAGGTCATGTTCAAACCCACAATAAGCAGCATTTGTCAATGGATTTTACAGTGGTCGAAAGCTATGATGAAAAGGAATGTCTCCAGATAACATGTAAGGTTGCGGTAAGCTTTAGAGTCGGATTGATAATACCTTATCAAGGCAATGTTTTCACGGCAAATTTGATTTGGAAAATAGCTTTACGAGCAAAACCAGGCCGGGTGAATCATTGTCACAAGCATGAATCAAGCTTTACCCAGCTTCAACCAAACAACGACGAACAACAACAAGCTTGAATCAAGAAGGTCGATCAATTCAAATAAAAAATCAAGATTGACAGGTTGAGACTACTAGATAGTAGAAAGTTTGATTCAAGGTTTTGTCAAGCAGTGTTACTAAATCTGTCTGAATATGTCGCTTACTTATAGTATTGATTATTTAGTCGCTTACTTATTGTCGATTATTTATTGTGTAAAGACTCTTGTTTCTCACTGTAAGAAAAGTGATAAAATTCATTGGATATTTCGCTTGATGGGAATTCATTAAATGCCTATGTCTATATCATCATCATATGAGTAATCTACCGGTTAAAGGTAAGATTTAATGAAAGAGAAAATTCAACAGACTCTTACACTTGCAGTGCCCTATCTACATCCAGTGTTTCTTTCTTCATCTCAGCGGAAGTCCTATCTTTCTTCATCCCATACATAAAACTATTGTTCTTCTCCCCCTTCCCCGATTTTCTGACATTCTGGCCACTTTCACGACTTTCAGCAAACCATCACCCCTCATTACCCCGCCGCGTACCCTGCCTTATCCTAATTTCATCCAAAGTTTCCTCTCCTCACCAACTAGGTCAAGCACTTCCTCGTTTGTTTTTCTTACCGTTCACCGCAATTAATCCATCCTCGATTCCAAACCAACCTTCAGGTTGAATCACTTGGTGAGTTCAACAATAAACATTTCCTTGGCAACCAGGCGTAAATATCCATTTATTAGCGATATCATCAATGGCTATTCACGCCTGCAGTATTTAAAGGCTAGGTTCATTGACTAATTTGATAGTTGTATTCAAAATACTACATTTCCTTGTTTGCCATTTCTTCTCTTTAACCATCAACAAGGCACAAGTCCAATCGCTTCTAGTGTGTGGATTAAATCTGAAAAAATCCATGCTTTTCACATGGTCAATTATATGTTGCATGGTCACGAGTGGGACAGCCGAAATATTTGTTTATGCACAGTGTGGTAAGACCAAAAATATTGTATATCCCAAAGTACTTGAATACATTTTTTCAACTTAAATTTAATACACAAAAAATCATTGTCATTCATTCATTGTGTAAATTTTAATGTGTCTGCTTTGAATATGTGTGCCTATTTAGAAAGAAAAAAAAGGCATTTCAATGCATGCCCGGTGCAGCTAGTAGGTATATAAAATTATAATTTGCACTGCTCAGTTTTGAAGGCAAAATTAGAGTGGAATCCCATACACGAATTACTCATCGTATCAGGAACGTCAGCGGACATTAGTTTACAAATTTATTTCATCATACATTGTTGCGTTCGATGAAGATACAAATGACATATTTACTAGACCTTATTCTGGACATAAATTGAGCTGTAATGGCAGGTCAAGCCAGAAACAGTTCGAGAGCCAGTGCACTGTCTTGATGCTAGTGTAATAGCTTACAAGAGGCAATGAAAGGCTACCTTATTTTTAAATTAAAGTAAAACAAGCAAGAGTCAGTTTTATTCATATTTTTATTAATAATTTTTATAAATATGAAATTACTTTGAAGCTCTTATCATGCGTTAGTAACAGTGAACGAGCACCTTTACACATCATCACATATCTCAAAGACAACATAGATGCATGAGGTGTACGTTTAAATAAAATAATTTGAATGCATGGGATGACAGATACATGGATGTATATTTTTTTCAGCGTCAAAAAACATTGATGATAACTTACATTCAACTTCACAAGCAGTCGATATTAAAGGTGTAAATAAGGTCATTCCGCCCGATCCCAAATTGGGACAGTGAATTCAAGGCGATGGCCAAATTAGCATCGGTGACAGTCGCCAGTGTGAGGACAATTGCGCTATCTGTAAGGAAAAGAATCATCTTTTGAGAATATAGGTTATTCTTTCGAAAGTTTAATGGATGAAATTGAAGTACGCACTATTTAGGTATCCACCCGATAAAAGATCACTATCCTCAGAAAATAATTGCTTTCTTACTCAGAAAATTCCACTCAATTAATTCTCGACCACAGTTTCAAAGTTAACGTCCAGTTTTATGCCTATTTAGCGTTAACCGCAAGATGATGTAAACTTTCCCAAACATTCTGTTAACTGAAGGTACAAGTTTTGAATAATACATCAGGCTGTCAATGAGTTCACCCAGGGGAGAAAATGGAATAGTGGTCACCTTAAAGCGATATTTCCTACAAACTAAAACTTATGAAAAGAATTTAATTTCGTAAACGCAACCTGAAAAAAAATCTGTGTGGTTTTTATAACATGATGTAAAAGTTAAAGGTATAACTTTTAAATTGCTTAGGCTCAAAAATTAAAATTATTGCATTGATTATCATTCCTCTAGCCGTTAGGGAAAAGGGATCACGAGGTTTCTTATACATTTTAAATGGGCGTATTGGGACTTAGGTTTTTTGGATGGCATAAGTATTATTCTTATGATTGTAGTTTGTGTTACTAAATATCAATCTCTTAGCTGACATAAAATTCTAGAATAATACATTTTTACAAAAAATATAATTATTTTAAAATATTTACAATGTTGTTTATTTTAAGGATAGAGGTCAGCATAAAAAGAGCACGATACATCACACAGAAAAAGAATATGATAAAGTATAGCAAAATTATATAGGATCAAGGAACAAAATTGAATGAGATATGGCCTCTATTATGCCCAGAATCTACAGAAGTGACAGTGGTATCGATGACTGAGCGTATTTACTTTGATTTTCATGCATAGAATTTATTAAACCTGAGATTATGAAACCAGGCCAGAGTTATCATTATCAAGGACAATAAAATTACATTAAGGACCGGTTTAATTGTATCTGATTAAATGTTTTCTCGCCATTAAAGCCAAAGTTTATACTTTCCCCTGTACATTTCACTCTCAGCCAACATCATGTATGATATAATGCTTTATTTTTCTATGATAATTTATTTATTATGCAAAATACTTCACCCGAACTCTCAGCTAACATGGAGTTATCTAAAAGGCAACGTCGTATTGTGGTTAACGTTAACCTGACATTGTAAAACGATGCCTTAGACATGGTTTAATAATGCCTGGTTATCATTAATCTTAAGATTACAAAGTAGCCTTTTCATTGACTTACTGCATACTGAGGGGTCATATCTTGTACAATGCACTAGGATATTAGCTGATTTGAGGATCGTACGGAGATAATATTTAGTTATTAATCCAGGCATTATTAAACCTGCCAGTAATGTCAAAACCATGGTCGTAAAAATGGTGCGGAAAATACAAAGTAAGAATTATGTGAATGGTGTACATGACTTCAACAAAATTTAGCCGACAACTTTCGCTATCATTATTCTCATTAACAATAAAGACTTACGTATTTTTCCAAGGAAAAAATTTTCGCAAGCGTATAAAACGACGTATGTAGCACTGTCTGAGGCCACGATGTAATAGTTTGAGGTAGTGGTCTTGCCTGAAAGAAAAGAAAAAACAAATTTTTTTTAACCCCCTTGCTGAATAAAGCAGTTTCCATCGTTCACTTTTCTATATACATTCTAAACCATATTCTCTGTGGGTCTTATTACACTCAAAGATCAATTCTTGAAAATTCGATTTATTTTTATGGCACATGCGTTTTCGAATAATCTCATCATCTAAAATATATCTGCTATAATAAAGCTAGAATGTTCCAGTGAGAATAATTTTGTACAAAAATATTGGTGAATCATATTCAACAGTGAAATTATAAAATTTTTAATTTTTTGAAAATTAAAAATAATTGAAAATTTATAATTAAATTTTTAAAATGCTCCCCACCTTTGATCCATCTAAAATTTTAAAATCATGTCAGCCATTGAATTGGCAAAGAGACCGAAAAGATTTTTTTTATTCCTTTATTTCATACAAGGGAGAAAAACATTTTGTTTATGGCATGTAGCCTTAAAAAAGGGACATTTTTCGGAATTAATTATTCAGTGTACATGGAAGCATCTCGAAGATCCGTATTTATATGTTCTATGAAAAATACTAGATTTGGTGTAGGCATAAGAAATACTTCATCTGAATCAGGTTTGAGTGGTAGATGGAAATCAGGAAAATGCGGATAATTATTGAAACCGGTTTGACTAAGTTTATTCATGGAATACGTATACTTGTTGAAGGCTGGCCATAGATTAACCTAGAGTCCATATGGTTGAATCTTATAACAGTATATGACCGTAGTTTGCGGGTCCATTTCTATGTAAGAAAACGATGCAGATAAACAACAAAAACCATTTATTTTTTCATCTGCAAATCCGGGTGGTATGGGAATTGATCGGTATTGAGCCATCCTCTGTGGCGGTTCACACTCCATCGGTTTCACTTGTGCTATTCGTCTCATTATTTTGTGTGCGGTGAAACATTGAAGCCTCAGAAGAGTGATATCTCGCTGTGCTGTCATCTCTCTCGATTAAAATCTTTGCTTGCAGCTCTTCCCACGATCTGTGCATCCGTCCACATATGGCTGTGTGTTTGATGATTGAGGAAAAGCAGACGATTTATATATTTGTATGAAAAATAATTGACTGCACTTATTAGCAGCAGTCTATGCAGCGAGTAAATATATACGGGGTGAATATGAAATGGCAATTGCCTAGGAGTAGACCGAGGATAGAGGATTGGTTGAGAATGTACGTTCGCATTAAAATCCTTTGCCTTGGAGGACTTGCTCATCAAATGTACACTATACTATCATTACTTCCCTAAACGACCGCATTATATATCTCATATCGCACGTCTATCGACGAGTACGTCATGTTTAAATCTCAACTGAATGCAACAGCTCAAGAAACTTGCATATTGGCCATTCCAGTGCGTAAAATCGACTGCGAGAACTAAATTTTTAATGTTAAAATAGTGATAGTATGAGGAAACCCATCCATTCGCGATAACAGTTTACAGGATTAATTAATTGAAACGTATGTAGCCACATAGGGTGAATGTAAAGTCAATATTAATGAGAATAAATGAGATTTTTTAAAAATTATCACACGTTTATATACATTTTAATGAAGACGTAACTTACTTGCGGAAAAATGTTACGATTATAAATATACTTATATACATAGTTACGAAATTTGGAAGGGAGAAAACTGATGAATGAACTACCAATAAAAGCATAAAATAATTTAATATACGACGGAAATTAGTCACTCAAAGCTATCAATGAAGTGTTACTTTTTTGTGGAATAGCTGGAATATGTAGCCGTCATAAATCCTCCTATGGGTGACAGGGCGGCGAGTTGTATCATCGTTGGGTTCTGTCTTAGGCTGGAGTCACCTTATTTGGTTTATTTAAAGGATTCCTGAGTTGGACGTGTCGCTTCCAAGTTTGGATGTGTCGGTTTTAATTAGCATTGGGTTCTATTACACTGGTCTGCTTTTCAATACTATTTTTCTGAGATCAAGGGGTTTAGGTGATCTTTGATTATTAGTGCATGCTGAATTCAAAAATGTAACTCACTTTGCTCAGTCAGGTCACGTTACTTTGCTACCTCAATATTTAGGTAGTAGAGCCTAATTGGTAAAACAGTCATTCAACCCTTTGAAATTTTGAAGTTATTTGTCACAAAGATGAATTATTTCCACATCATATACCTACATTAAATGTATCATATTCAAATAAATATGTTAAACAAGGGTGAAAAGCTTCTTCTGAGTATCTGTGTTTTGTTTAATACCTTGAAAATGGCACTAGAGGTGCGGCCTAGCTGGCAATTCTGAATACACATATGGAGGTAGCAACTCTGTAGGAGAGAATGGTTGGGGGTGGTGGGGGGAGTGAGATAACCTTGCTTCTAGCTTGTATCAACCTGCAGGCTATGTATGACTTGAGATTTCTTAGTGAAAACAACATTTTTACAAAATAAATCTAAAGTGCAAGAAGCATCCTGACCGATTTTGCTACATTAGTGGTTAAGTCATAATGCCAAATACGAAGTTCAAAATCTTTTTTTATCCAAGAAAGTGTATCATGCATACTTTGGTGTTCAAATTGGTGATGAGGGACAGCCGTTCGCACCACGCATATGCTTCATGAAGAGGATGATACACATGATGATACAGTTGAAGTCACTTCAGATATAAGCCAACTAAAAACCCATAATCCAAGCTAAATTAAATGATTTGACACGAAATTTTGGCTAATCCAAAGAATCTGCTCAGTTACTAGTATTACGTATTCGTGGAAATAGATTGTTAGCTCCTGGAACAACCTTCTATTGGTACCGCAGTCGTGAAGAATAGTTTAGACAGTATTTTAGAAAGGACGAAGAAGCTTCCCTGGTTTACTGTCAGGACATCAGTGCTCTCATTGAAGCTTTGGGTATTACGTATGGCGGCTTTTCATTTGTTCGTAAAGAAGAAGTTTGAAACTGTACTACTCTACAACCGTAACAAGACTGCTTCCGTTCCTGTAGGTCATTCAGTACAGATGAGTGAAACCTTCAGTAATACGGAACATTTGTTAACTGCTCATAAATATGAACAACACAAGTGGAAGATATGCGGTGACTTAAAGGTATATTTTTCAGTTGAATGCACTATATGTTTGATGTTTTAATTTTGTAAGGATGTCATAACATCCACAGAATCATATAAATACTATTTCTTACAGGTTCTGGCCATACTTCTGATTCAACAAGATGGTTGCACCAAATATCCATGCTTCCCGTGCCTATGGGACATTTGGGCAGATAAGAAACACTACGAGCAACGCATCTGGGATGCAAAACATGCCCTGACACCAGGTTCGCACAACGTTAAGTCACAAGCTCACGTAGATCCTCAGAAAATTCTACTTCAACCGTTGCACACTAAACTTGGCCTGATGAGATCCTTTATGAAGGCACAAAACAAAGAGAGTAAAGCTTTTACTTTCTTAAAGCACAAATTACCACGTGTCAATGAGCCCAAACTAAATGCAGGCCTTTTTATACGGCCCTCAAATCAGGGTGCTAATGTAAGATCCACATTTTGATGAGAGTATGGAGGATACAGAGAGGAATGCCTGGTTAGCGTTGAAGTCAATCATTGAAAAAAATCTTGGCAACTATAGGAGCCCTGAGTATGAAAATGCTGTCGAAGAACTACTGCAGAGCACCCAAGCTCTTGGTGCTCGTATGTCAATAAAGATGCGCTTTCTCAGCTCACATTTAGATTACTTTCCTTACAACTGTGGAGATTATAGACAAAAAAATAAACACTGAACAACAATGAAGAATAACATGAAAAATTAAAAAAAAAACTAAAACAAATTTCAAAAATACAAATTTAATTCAAATTTTGGGGTTCTGTATAAAGCTCCGTTTATCAATGCTCATGAAGACCAAGAGCCCTAGTAGCATTGGTCTATGTTCCGAAACACAGAATGTCAGTGAAAATTCTAGAACTCTATAAAGAAATATACCCATATATAAACTAGTTCGGATGAAATATCAACCCCGATAATGTTTATTTACCAGGAAAGTATTTCTTGTTTACGTCCATATCTAGAAAATGTAAACAAGGCTTACTATTAATGGTCGGTGGTCTAAGCATTTAAGCCTAATAATTAATTAATATCCTAATCATGCTGACGAAAAAGGTGTAGCACCAGGTAATAGGAGATGGAGATAAGGCTAACCATTTCTAGAGTCTTTTTTTAACATTTTCCTATCTATGCGTTTATAATTTAGCTCCTCATAACATGTTTATTTCTAAGTTCAGAAATTTTAGAGAACACTACACACCTTTTTTTAGGATAGTGAGAAAGACAGAGGGAAGATCACGGAGTGGGTAATTAATTTAAGGGGTCACCATAAATAATGGTACCGATGAGATTTTTTTCAAAGTAAATAGATTAATATCCGAAAGATATAGAAACCACTGCTCAAGTACATCGAAAACGAGTGCAAATGTTGACGTAATTTACTGGTGGTTTAATATGGAGAATTTAATCAGGTTGCTGTAGTATTAATTTATTGACCCTAATTTTAACCTCTCATAGAAATTTGGAAAATCTGGAAGCTTAACCGTATTAATACGCAATCATCATCATGTTATTAACTTTAAAACGGGCAACTGGGGTCATATTTGACCCCACACAACCCTTTTTTATAGTTTTTGTTTGTTAACATTTTTCCTTTGATTTCATATTTTTTTGTATTTGCATTATTCACCTTCATTTATCTCATACCACAGAAATTATCACTTTATTTTTATTTTAACCCTAAAAAATTATCTTTTTCCTATATGGGGTCATTTTTGACCCCACTTGTCCGGCAATGATACCTTTAGAAATAAAATATTTTTTCAATACATAGTGGTGATATAATCATAGCTGTAATATAAATTAAACTAATTTAAATATATTTTCATGAAAATGTTTTGAATAACAATAATCTTTATAGCGTTTACAAAACATAAATTGCGTATACATCTTGAAATGTAAGCGTTTGTTTCAAATGGAGAAAATGTGAAAGTAATACGTAATTGGAGTACCCGAATCTCTTTGCTGCTCATCATGGCAGTTCGTCATTTTGCTTCGCTCTCTCTCCATGAAATAACCTTTGTCATGAAAACAAGCGCAGGATTACAAAGAAAAGTGATACAGCTTGCATATCACTCAAGTTGCAGGTGAAATCATATTTTATTGAGTAAAAGAATTTTTGTATATCGTTTGGTTTTTGCATGTCATGTTTTGTATGTCTCATATATATCAGAGTTATACACGATACTCAATGGCATTCACCAGACAATTTCTCGCTGAATCTGAATTACTTATACCTGTAATTTCAAGTTGCTTCCCTTACCCAGAACATGAATTATATTGAACTATTTGCTTCCAAGGAAATATACATGCCAACCGCAAAGCAGATTATAACGATATTGGAAGAAAGAAGAAGATAACTTGGGAGACATTTATCATCTAATAGTGAAAAAGAGGCAGATAGTTTAGAAGAAGAACAATGACAGCGAGGAAGAAAGCGTTTCATCGTACGGTGAATATAAGATATCCCTAGGACTGGCCGTAAAGTCTGGTAGATATCGGTCTCATAATCCTTCCAATATATCTAAAAGGGTGATGAGCAATATTGTGAAAGGAAGATAAGGCCCAACATCATTAGCTGAACTCTCCTTAAGTCAGCTGAATAATTCTTCACGCTTTTTATTTTGGATGAAATATTGAAATTTTGTGTAAACATGTGCAATAAAAAGAGGATAAGAGGATTCGTGGTATGATGCTTAGAAAAAAATCCAAAAAATCCTAAATTGTGGCGTTCAACTCCTATAAAGGAAATATAAGCTTTTTTTGTTATTGCTACTTGCTGGATCATTTCGAACATGAATTGAAAATTTAGAGCATCTTCGGAGTCCAGACGTGTGTCTTTAGAGGCCTATTTTTCCGGAAATGAATTCCTTCAATACATTACACTCATTGTATCGTTTCATTAGGTTTGACGACTATTAAAACAAGCGAAACTATGGAAGACGACTTGAACCTCTTCAGTACATTACAAATGAGCTCATTAAACAGTTTCAGTGCCCTTTTATTCCACGTCAATATGTTATTGTAGATGAAATGTTTGTTTCATTCCGGGGAAATTGTAGGTTCTACATATTCATGAAGTAAAACCCGATAAGTATGGATTAGAAGTATTACAATCTGTATTACAAATAATTTTAATTGATTAATTATTGTATATGTAATAAATTGTTTAAAAGTACACAATGTACCTCCAGTGAAATATGCAATAATAAATAAATATAAATAATTTTTTATGTATCTCAGTTGGAATTACACCTTAAATTTCAAATATAAATGTTATGAGACGAATTTGAAAATATATGTTGATTGAAACAACCATATAGAAAATAATAAAACAAACTTAACGGATAAAAATAATCATTTTAATTACTTTTCCATTGAGTCACGTATTTATAATAATAAAAAATATTTGGGGTCAAATATGACCCCAGTTGACAGGATAGCAACTACTAGTTTAGTTAAGGGATAAGTTAGTTAACCCCGCTTAAATATTAAGACGGAATTGACCATATTGATAACATAATGATCTCCGTAGTTCCCTGGGATTTCTTCCGCGTGATTTCTGCTTCCGCGTGAAACTCCAGTTTTATTTGCTATCCTGGAAGCGTCATCACACTGAAGGTGTCTTGAACAATTTTCGACACAGTGCGACGAAAAAATCACTCATTGATGGAAAATTAAACAATTTCGTCGCTCCTCAATACCAATGCACACGCTTTGAGTGAGTCAGGACGTACATTGCAATACGGAAAGAAAAACAATCAGCTTAAGAGTTGCAAAATACATTGATACTCATAGTTTCTAGAACATTTATAACATATTGTGTAAAGCTTGATGGAGAAAATCCTCCTTCTGACTCGTATTTTCAGGTTTTGCTTTCATTACACGTATTTTTTGTAATTTGGAAGGATATTATGCAGTGCATGTTGGTGAAATCTAAAATAGTCAGAAAACAAAACGAACACGCCGCCTACCGCACATCCTTGAGGTAGCTTGAAGAGTTCTATTGAAACATACACAGGGAGATAGTGGATCTCATATTATACACAGTCAAACAGGAATTGGAACGAAGGTGGAATTATGGAATCTGTCTCTGCAGGATTGCGAAAAGTCATCATTAATCTGTAAAGTTATTCAATTTAATTCGACATTTACAGCTTTCGGGTTATATTACTTACCTCCCGGATATGTCAAGGTCATTGTTAAGATGGTTCCAGCGGTGGTAGCAGCTGTGCCTGTAGACGATGTAAGAAATCCTTGAGCTCTACCGAATCCACCCCTGAAAAATCCGACGAGAAAAAACATATCAGCACAATCACATGGCAGTGTATCCATTTAACCACTTGAGGAACAAGGAATAGGTCTTTGGTACCGGACGAAATAATTTTTTTCAAGTGACGCACTAAGCTTCTAATTGTGTTATGCAGACAGCAACTACACAGGTAGCCAAGTAAACTGTAATCTGTCTTGAAACAAGATTGTTGTGCCAAGACAACAAGGTTGAATCATAACTGACGCGTCAAGCTTTTAAGCTTAGAACTAGAACAGATTTTAAAGTATACAGCAAAAGCTTATGGAAAAGTGTCACAGACTGCTTTATAACAGAAACACTTTGCAAAAACGTTCACACCAATATTTATTCTAACGACCTAGGTTACGGCAAAGATTGCCATTATCAAGGTGAAGTCACAAGTAAGCGAGCGATATATATATATAGGCTTAGTAGGTATATATATAGAGCGATATATATATATAGGCCAGTGGACATGCTTATATATATAATAATTATATATATATATATATATATATATATATATATATCTATATGCTATATATATATATAGGCCAGTGGAATATATATATATATAGAATTAGTTATATATAGCCAGAATTATATATATATATATATATATATATATATATATATATATATATATATATATATATATATATATATATATATATATATATATATATATATATATATATATATATATATATATATATATATATATATTACATATAATAGATATTATATATATATATTATATATTATATATATAATATATAATATATATATATATATATATTATATTATATATATATATATATACATTATATATATATATATATTACATATAATAGATATTATATATATATATAATATATTCTTATATATAATATAATAGTGTCTTCGTCCAATTTTAATTATATATTTCCTATCTCTTTATTTCACCTTCTGTTCAAATTATTACATATATATATATATTATTACATATATATAATAATTATATATATATATATATATATATAATTATTATATATATATATATATATATATATATATATAATAATTATATATATATATATAATAATTTGCAAGATGGTGAAATAAAGAGATAGGAAATATATAATTAAAATTGGACGAAGACACTGGTGATGTGGAAGATGTTAAAGCCGAGAAATCAGAGGGTAAAAATGTGCCGAGGTCGGGACTTGAACCCGGAACCTCCCGATTTCGCGCCGGGTGCTCTACCAGTTGAGCTACCAGGACACTTTTATTTACCATGATTTCGGCTGGGGCTTATAACAAAGAATACTTCTTCAAGCTTGAGCCCGTAGCCGTGTCCTCTGGATGGCACACAAGGGCAGCTATTCCATCACCAAGAGAGGAGAATTAGACATGGACACAAGAAGAAAGCAAAGATGAGTTCATTCACACAGATAGTCGGACAATATATATATATATATATATACATATATATATTAGTATGGGATGGAAGAGGGGGTGGGAGAAGAGAGGCGACTGATGTGGCCGAGGAGGGGGGAAGACATGACGCAACGGGAGTAAGAGGGGGGTTTGTTTACTTGATAAAAGGAATAGGAGGGAGAAGAAGAAGAAAAAGAATATGAGGAGGAAATCAGCAGTAAAAATAAGAACTGGAAAAGTAAGGACAATGATAAGGGCCAGGAATCTTGCAAACATGAAAGAAAAACTAGAAAGCTTGAAAAAATGAAACAGAAAATAAATATAGGTAAAAGAGCTGCTTTGGGGCTGTGCGATTTGAGATGGAAGGATAGCGGGGACTATTGGAGAGATAGGTACAGGGTAATCTATATTGGGGGAGGTGAGAGTCAACGTGGGCTAGGCTTGGTGATGCAGAGATTTAGGAAAAGTGTAAAAAGTGTTAAAAAAAACTCGCGTAGATATCCAGGGGCGGATGCGGACTCATAACTTAACATGGTGATGATGAACTGCGAGGTATGATTATTAAGGCTTGTAATGGTAGGAAGATAGAGAGATTGTACGTTGAAGCATTGAAAGGGCTGAAAAGAAGGGAATACCTAGAGCTGGTGGGAAAGAAAATAGGTGAAGCAAATCATATGAGAACTATGAGAGAAGATGGGAGGATATTAAACAGACATAGTAAGAGCGGCAGAGAAAGCAATTGGAACAGAGGAAAAGAATAGGGTTATGAATCAGTGGGTTAGGTAAGAAATTATTAAGAAAATGGAGGAGAGAAGGATGTGTAAAATTGTCTACACCGAACTAGGCAAGATGAAGTACAAGGAATTGAATTATAATCTCCGGCGAGTGACCAATCGAGCAATAGAAAGCTGATGGAATAGACAATTTGAAGAAATGGAAAAGCTGCAGGAGGAGGGGGGAGTGGGCGCTTTGTACGCCAAGATAAAAATATTATCGGGTGGTAAGAGAGGGAAAATGATATCTAAGGTTTAGGACTAAACAGGAAAGATATTAATAGAACAGGAAGATATCATGAATTGGCGGAGAAAATACGTAGAGTAGCTACATGGTGGCGAGAATAGACCGGTGAATCTACATATAGAGGATTGAGGAACAATAGATGAGGATAGCCTTGTAACACGCCATTTTGGCCGTGTTGGCATAAGTTTACAATTAAGGACGCCATTGTGGGTATTTTGGGAACACGTGCTACCGCGAGGCAACAATACCGTTTCCGTGTTATGTAAACAAACTTAGAACAATACCGTTTCCGTGTTATGTAAACAAACTTAAAACAATGCCGTTTGTGTTATGAAAGCTGCAAGGCAAAGAAAGGATGGAAGGGGTAATCAAAATTGTAATAATGAAAAGGGAAAAGCCAATCAGATACGAGAGCAAGTTGAGAAAACCTGGAATGTTCTAGAACATACAGGAGGGGTGGGGAGAAAGTATAAAAGGGCTTGTCAAGCAAGGGAAGTGGCTTAGAAAAGTCACAAGGAACGTTGGGGAAGGACACTCAAGGTCTCAACGAAGTCAGCTCACTCACTCACTCAGGGAAGCCGGAGGACCGGTCTTCGAGTGAAAGTCAGTCTGGAGTTTTGCAGTGATAATTAGCCGGGAGTAAGCAGCTTTGGACAGCAATTACCAACGCCAGTGCCCTGTGTTAAGGAAGGATCCAGGAATCCGATAAACAGATACTGGGGAATAGAGTATCGGCGGAAGTCACATTGTGCAATATCCGGTGAAGTACAACAAACATTATAAATTAATACGAATATATTTGAGAAGGGAACATATATTAATTAATTGATTAACCAAAGTGAATTTGTTTTTTATGAAGAAAAAAAGGGTTATTATAAATGTATGTATTAGTCAAGTGTATCATTTTTGTGCATGAATTAATCCATTAACCTTAGCCGCCAAGGACTACCAAAAGAAAAGATCTCTCTCAAGGTAAGAAGTGAAAAAGTGAAGTGTACCTTTTGTGTGTCGGGCTAATATAATATATAACGTCGCGTGTTTAGGACCGCGTGACATAGAATAATTATTAGAACCCCTGTGATAAGGAAAGAATAATAGAAATTGAGAGGGGTGGATAGTACAGCCTCGAACCAGAGTTAGAAGACAGCGAAATAGGGAGGGAATTAACAGAGATGATTGGTATAAAAGCCGTGGGAACCGATAACCTACCTTCGGAGCAATTGAAGAATCCAGGTAGTAAAGGGAGACGATCGTTTTTCGAACCTATTCGTAGTATCAACGAGAAAGGAGTATGGCCAGAGGATTTCGTGAAAACAGTAGCTATTTCTAAGAAGAAAGCATTATAATGTAAGGAGTTAAGAAATTTTGTATAATATCGCACCTCGCAAAATTTATGCTTAGAATATTTAATAGAAGGTTAGAGAGTAGAGCAAATTTCTATTAAGGGGATGATTAGTTTGGTTTCAGGAAGGGGAGGGAAACTCGAGGGCACTTATAAATAGAAACAGAGTATAATCAGGATGTTTTTGCTTGTTTTGTGGATTTCGAAAAGGCCTTTGACAGAGTAAAGTGGAAGAAACTAATGCAGATACTGGGGGAAATGTGAATGGATTGGCATGATAGTAGACTCATCCGAAACTTATAAATGTATCAGAGGGCTCAGGTGAGGGTAGCTGAGGGTGAATCAGGGTGGGTAGTTATAGGTTGCGGGGTGCGGCAAAGGTGCCTATTGTCGCCTTTGATTTTTAACATATATGCTGAGGAAATTGTGATAGACGCATGGGAAGAGCTAGGTGTGTAAATCAAAGTAGGAGGCCACCTGATAAAGTCTGTTAGATTCGCTGACGACCAGGTGTTGGTCAGTTCCTAATCGGAAGGATTGCAAACTTTAGTAAATGAATTGGAAAAGCAGTGAGATAAATACGGAATGAAGATTAATCATAAGAAAAAAAGTAATGAGATTTTATAGGACAAAGAAAGTGAGGCTGGTCATAAGAGTAGGAAGTCACAAACTGGAGCAAGTAGAAAAATTTAATTACTTGGGAGGTACGTAAGTAGAAACATGGCATAGTAGCAAAGACATTGGAAGCGCTAGCGAAGGAAGCGATCAATAAAAGAAGGGAGCTGATGACAGGGACCTTATGAAAAGATGTAAGAAAGAGGTTGGTGAAGAGCTTGATATGGAGTGTGGCGTTGTATGTAGCAGAAACATCAACCTTGAGAAAGGAAGACGAAAATAGTCTGAGAGCATTCGAGAAGTGGGTGTGGAGGAGGATGGAGAAAGTGCGGGGAACGGTATGAAAGACAAACGAGGAAGTGCTTGACCTAGTTGGTGAGGAGAGGAATCTTTGGGATGAAATTAGGGTAAGGTAGGGTAGGTGGCTGGAAGGGGTAATGAGGGGTGATGGTTTGCTGAAAGCCGTGAAAGTGGCCAGAATGTCGGAAAAGAGGGGAAGGGGGAGAAGAACAATAGTTTTATGCATGGGATGATGAATGATAGGACTTCCGCTGAGATGAAGAAAGAAACACTGGATGTAGATAGGGCACTGCAAGTGTAAGAGTCTGTTGAATTTTCTCTTTCATTAAATCTTACCTTTAACCGGTTGATTACTCAGATGATGATGATATAGACATAATCATTTAACGAATTCCCATCAAGCGAAATATCCAATGAATTTTATCACTTTTCATACAGTGAAAAAATTGAGTCTTTTCACAATAAGGAAGCGACTTATTCAGACAGATTTGGTAACACTACTTTACAGAACCTTAAGTCAAACTATTATTATTAGAGTTGAGACTACTAGCTAGTAGTCTCAACTCGTCAATCTTGATTTTTTATTTGATTTGATTGTCAATCTTGATTCAAGCTTGTTTTTGATAGTCGTTGTTTGGTTGAATATGGGTTGAAGCTTGATTCATGCTTTAGACAATGATTCACCCGGAAGGGTTTTGCTCGTAAAGCAATTTTCCAAATTAAATTTGCCCTAAATATATTCCTCTTCGTCATAGCTTTCGACCACAGTAAAATCCATTGACAAATGCTGCTTATTGAGGGATTTAACATGACCTGACTAAATATAATATTCATATTCCTGACCAAACCCTCGAATTCCTGATATTCCTGACGAAACCCACAATAACCAGCCTTTATCAGTATATTCTGTCTATCAGCTGTCATCTATCGTGAAATTAGAGATCACTCTGACTTTGAAACTCTATCATCGGATTTAAACAACGTTCATGTGTGGAGCCAAGAGTGGGGACTCGAACTTAATCTGAGCAAATGCACGGCGGTACATTTCTTGCGGAGGTCGTCCAACTATTCCCATGTATATGCTGTGGATGGTGTTAACATAAAGGCGACAGATGAAGTGAAGTATCTAGGAGTTACGATAACTTCGGACCTATCGTGGGGAGCTCATAAAAGAAATATTTGTGGCAGAGCTCTGAAGAAGTTAGGATTCGTCAAGCGTATTGTGGGCAGATTTTCGGATGAAAAAGTAAAAGAGAGGTGCTATTTCGCACTCGTCCGGCCACACCTTGAATATGCAGAGAGCATATGGGATCCGGTGCAGAAAGACTTAGTCCGGGAACTTAATAAAATACAAAGGAAAGCTGCGCGATTCGTCAAAAACAGCTACGGGCGTACAGACAGCGTTACACAGATGTTAAACGAATTAGGCTGGGAGCCGCTAGAGACTCGGAGGCTGCGCGCTAGGCTTAGATTACTTGAACAATTGAGAATAGATATCTTTCAGATCGACACGGAGAACATCCTATTAGAACCCACTATATTTCCAGGTCCGACAGAAACGATAAATTAAGAGAGATATTTTGCCGAACGGATAGGTATGGGAATTCGTTTTTTCCCCGAACAATAAGGGACTATAATAAATGCTAGGCGTAATTTCATTAGAGCGTGTCCATTTTATATGTAAACGGCTGGTGTCCTAACACCCCCCGCCACACGCCTATTGAGGCGGCTTGCGGGGTAATATGTAGATGTAGATATTCCTTTTCTTATCTTACAGGATTATACTTACACTTTCTGAGTCCCAGCTATGGCGACAGCATATCGGACACTTGCTGTCACCGCCGTGAACGTGTATTTGACACATCTCCATGAGTGCCGGTAGGTAGTTTTAGTACGAGCAATTTCCTTCCATGGACTCAACGTTGCCAACTGGAAAGAAATCAAGATTTCGTGGCTTTTATACTCCTTAGGATAGATGGAAGGGTCAACTGAGGAAACTCTTACTGGCACGACTTCACTTTATTACAGTTAGATCCAGACTACACGAGACTTACAAATCATTGCATTAACGAACGAGAAAAAACAAAGCAGGCGCAAAAACAAAAGCGCAAAGAAAAATTAGAATACATTACGAGCTCAGTTAAAGATGTAAAAATCCATGAATTTTGTTGCCGTATCAATCTTTCAATAGAGGTGATGACGAGCACACTTATGAGAATAATAACATGGGCACAATTCATTGAGAAAATTGGGTCCCAAAACTATGGGAACTGTTGAATAATTAAACATGGTTGTAAAGGCAAGGTAAGAACAATTTTTCACTTCTGGAACATTTTAAAACATGCCTCAAAAAGGCATACGATGAAAAATTAAAATCCAATCCGGAAAACAGATGACAGGGAACGACGGTAAAACTTTCAAATACATACTGATTAAAAACAAGGCACACAGGGTGGGTTGTATTACGTCGTGAATGTAATTCTGGATGTACAGGCATGATCGGGCAACACTGTTGTTTGATCCAATTTTATGCCTGTGATCATAGGTACAAACTGATCCATAGAACTGGTCTTGATATCATTCTGAATAATTCTCTTATAGTCGAAGCGTCAGTACTTTACCTTAATACTCTCTCAAGTTAAAGACCAAAAGGCAGCTTGGTGTTAACTCACGAACCTACGGCTACTAAGTCAGTGCTCAAATGTACTCCAAAGTCAAATTTCTATTGATGAAATAAATCAATTATTCAGTTCTTTTTCAAAATCTATGTCCAACCAGTTAATCGCAGAAGTGGAGTTAAAGCAGGAAATTGTCTGACCCACAATTTCCTGCTTTAACTCCGGTGGACTTGTTCATCCAATTCAATGTGAACAATTTCTTTTTTCTATACATCACACCTGAAGGCGCTTTGAAGAACTTTAAGCTGACTAAATGTAACTCCCGCGGATAAGTCCAAATTTCAATGCTGTTTGTTCATAAAGCCACCCATTTTCTGCTTCCATACATCCTTGAAATATTCAATTATTTTTTAGCGCACGCTCAATTCCCAGCTGTCAGGAAAAAGGGTCTTATTACATCACTCAGAAAGGTCAACAAGCCCGAAACTACCTCTGACTTTACACCTATCTCAATTCTGTGTGCTCTATTAAAAATACTGGAGAGAATTGTTCACTCTCAAGTACCAGAATATCTTATATTTTACGGTAAAATTGATCTATTTCAATCTGGCTTCCGTATGGTTTTCAGTACTCAGACTGCCATGCTTAAGTTCACAAACGACATTCGTCTAGCTATCGATAAAAAAATTACAACGGTTATGGTCCTATTCGATTTTAGCCGTTTAGATTCGATCGAGTCAACCATTCTCAACTCCTACTTAAACTCAAATCCGTAAATTTCTCCAGTTCTGCCTTAAACTGGTTTCACTTCCACTTGTCAGGAAGATCTCAAGCAGTTAAAGGTTCTGGCGACGAGATATAACCTTAGCTCCCGGTATCCTTTGGTATTCCACAAGACTCTGTTCCTGGGTCTATCTTGTTTAATTTACACACTCTCGATTTGTTTAAAAGCATCAAACATTCAAAATACTTGCTGTGTGCCGATGACTTGCAAATATATATCCACTTCACTGTAGATTATCTTCCACTTTGTATTGACGCAATTAACGATGGTATCTGTTCTGTCTGCGACTGAGCTTAAAACCAACTACCTCCAGTTAAACCTAAACAAAACGCAATCAACTATTTTTGGCAATAAAAGACTTTTAAACAATATTAGTTATGATCGCCTACCTTTTGTATGTGCTGGCATAACAATTGTTCAGTTTAATAAGACTCTGTGGTACCTTTTTCTTACCCTCTCATGCAATTTTTCATGACATCAGCGTGTCCTGGAAATTTGTAATAAGGGTAATAAGATTTTGTATCTTCTAAAGCTGCAAAGGAACAATCTTACTATTTCCTCTTGAGTAGGGTTGTCCAACTGGCGGCCCGCGGTGCCATTTATTGTGGCCCGCGAAAGGTTATTTGACATAAATTCAGATTTTTTAAAATTTATACCTTCCCTTGTTTCTCATTGTTACTTGAAAAAAAATTCTTTATAAATGGCCCGAAACCATATTAACGGTTAAGTTGTGGCCCTTGAGGCCTTGCAAGTTGGAAAACCCTGCTCTTGAGCCATACTTGTTACTTGTCTTATCTTTCCAATTTTGGACTATTGTGTATTGGTTTACAGCGATTTAACTAATTATCGTTATAAGCGTCTCCAACGAAATATAAACTGTTGTATTAGATTAATATTTGACTTACGCAGAGATGAACATGTGTCAAAATATTATGCTGGCCTAAATTGGTTACCACTCGGTACCCGAAGGAAATACTTTTTGGGGTCTTTTATTTTCACCCTCTTCCATAATCGGAATCCTACTTAATTCTCCGATCTATTTACCCCCAGATAAAGACCTTCCCAAATATAAACTCGATCTGAATCTACCTTCCTTCACATTCCCCAAGCAAATATCTAATATCTAATTCAATTCCTTCCTCACCACTGCTTCAAAGTTTTGGAATTCGCTACCCTCACACGTCAAATATTCTTCTTCATCCCTTCAGTCGTTTCAATTCAAATTATTTTGTTATTTAAAAACTCAAAAATAAGTTTGTGAAAATTTAATTTATGTTTAACTATAAATATATTTATCAAATTAAATGTAATGTAATTTAACGTTTTCTTTCCTAATATGTTTATTATGATTACTGTGTTTTTTTAGCAGAACATACAAATTGTGTAGTTAACTTGCTCTATTGGGTTACCCTAGAGTATAAATTAAGTTTCATTCATTCGTATCACGGAAGTCGTTTAAGGTTATGCAGTTGAGTTTGTGAAAGCTTCATCAAGTTATACTTAACATTAAACGTTGAATAACATGACATTGAAAAGCATCAATTGAAAATCGCTATGGCTGCTTCTCATCCGTAATGTGGTGAGGATTACGTCCTAAAATAGATTCAAAATTTCAAAGATAAAATAATGTAATTACTGATCTAAGTGCAAATATATGTTTGCTAGGTGCATATATGTATTTCAAATACGAAATGTTAAATGACATTGGTGACGACATCAGTGTGACGAGAGCATTTTACTTTTATGGTGTCGGAAATAATATATAATTATCCATCATCGGTTCATTTCGAAGATAAAGTGCAAGTTGTTGTGGTGTATGTTTTTTTATTTCACGTATTTCTCATTTTTATGTTAATAAAAGCTCTCGTTCTCTTTTAAATTGCACTTCCTGGTACGTAGGGTGTGAAAAGAATGGAAAGAAAATGTTCTGTGGTGTAGCAAAGTAAGCAACGCACTTAAGTGGTTGAAAACCACCCACAGTTATATGTGCACGATATATTTTTTTATTCGCTTAGAGACAAAAGTTTTTTTTCTCATTGCTTATGCCACCTTCCACACACCAGGCACATGCAGATGAACTGTATGGATGATCACTTACATTGTTAATCGTGAGGGTTCCTGGGGAGGTGAGAGCAGGACAAGTCCCGGTTGTTATTTTCTGACCTTGGCATGAAGCTAATACTCCGATTAGCAGCAAGCAAAGGAGCCCAGAGTTGGAGAGTGAAACCATGTTCCCGTTGATTGTAAGGGGTTCTGTTAATTAGGTAGTCGGATGAGACGGCTCCTGAAAGAAAAACAAGGCTAATTATTTTTAGATTCAATGTTTAATTCGAAGCTTACATACATAGCAATTTATGAAACGTGTTCTTCCACGTTACGTGCTTGTGACAATGTGATACATGTAAATTTATTATGCATATGTTCTTCCAAAAACTTATATTCATATATTTTCAAAAACCAGTGACTATGAACTGCGATGAAGAAATGGAGGAGAAGATTCTTAAAACACTAAGGTGGTTTGGTATCATGCGTGCTCAAAAGAAAGGATAAATTAAATTACTAGTGCTGACGTAATAGAATTGATAATTTGACTTTGAACGTGAATAAACTCCATGTTATCCATTAAACAATTATACGCACGACACCACGAAAAATAAATTGTTGAAGAGAGAGAATAAAATGATATTGCAAATTAATATTCAACGATTTCTTGCAAGATGTAGATTTCAGCGATTTGCTGTCACAAATTGTGGAATTAAAAGAGAGTAATTAATTATGCATGCACGAGTAATGTAATTGACAAACCCTAACACGGCCCTTTGTAATTAGCAATTTAGCCATTCCATTTAAAGTTAGCCCAAATATGTAAAATATGAGAAAAGTTTTTGTATTCTACAATTTAAAAACTTTAACTTAGCCAGATTTAACAGAGCATAATTAATCAAGTGTACTGAGTCTTTACCAAAATTTGAAAGAAAAATAGAATTGTTCTTAAAATGGAGAGCAGAAAGAGTAATTAGGTCACACCCGAAACTTATTAAAAAATGGAAAAGTATTTTTCGGGTTAAGGCCGCGTTGGTCCATTTGGGCGGACGACAGTTTCGGGCGCATTCCAGCTCCCGTCTTCAGGTCCAACTGATCTGCAGAGCATCATTTTCTTCTATATATATATCTAGTCAGGTGCGCGCTGATACGTTCGGTTTGAATCCCATTGTTGGAAAAGCCGTTTGAAAGATGCTGGGAGAGGATAACCGTCTTCCCTGTTGAAGTTCTTTTCGTGGTTCACTATTTCTATTGCCTCCCTTATCAGCCGAGGGAAATATTTATTTTCTCTGGCAATGATTTTGGATTCGTGGAATTTAATCACGTGTCCGGGTTCTGACCATGCATGCTCTGCAACCGCGGAAAGGCAAAAATTTTTCTTTTCGGTTGCCTTACGATGTTCTTCTATTCTGATTTTTAGGGATCTAGATGTTTGACCGATGTATGATTTACCACAGGTACACGACACTTCATACACTCCTTCGTATATGTCACATGGGTGACGATCTTTTTCGCTCCGAAGGTCAGAGGTCTTCTTAACGCTTTTAAATCTCGTCAAGACGTCGTGTTTGGCGAGAACTCTTGCGATCCTCTCTGAAGTTCCTGCGACGTATGGTAAGATAGCATGTGTCTTTGCCTTCTGATGGTCTTCTCTTTCAGTCTCCAAGGTCGCATGACGTTTCTCTTCTTCCTTACGCGCGATTTTTCGAATTAATTCTCGGTTATAGCCATTCCCTTGGAGTGCGGCGAGGAGGTGTTGTTTTTCTTTCGCGAGCGAATCGGCATCCGAGATGGCATATGCCCTGTGATATAAAGTTTTGATAACTGATGCTTTTTGGCCAGGATGATGGTGGGATTTGGCATTTAAATAGCGGTCAGTATGCGTTTTCTTACGATAAACTGAATGTCCTAACGTGCCATTAGCTTTCTTTGTGACGAGAACGTCTAGGAAGGGGAGCCGATAATTTAGAACGCAAAGCCCTGGATTCTTTCCATCTAAAACCAAAACTCTTTGTGAGATATGTCGACGACACCTTCGTCATATGGCCTCACGGGACTGATGAATTGAATAAATTCCTAGAACATCTCAACAGCCATAATACTTCCATTCAATTCACAATGGAAATGGAGGAAAATAATCGGCTCCCCTTCCTAGACGTTCTCGTCACAAAGAAAGCTAATGGCACGTTAGGACATTCAGTTTATCGTAAGAAAACGCATACTGACCGCTATTTAAATGCCAAATCCCACCATCATCCTGGCCAAAAAGCATCAGTTATCAAAACTTTATATCACAGGGCATATGCCATCTCGGATGCCGATTCGCTCGCGAAAGAAAAACAACACCTCCTCGCCGCACTCCAAGGGAATGGCTATAACCGAGAATTAATTCGAAAAATCGCGCGTAAGGAAGAAGAGAAACGTCATGCGACCTTGGAGACTGAAAGAGAAGACCATCAGAAGGCAAAGACACATGCTATCTTACCATACGTCGCAGGAACTTCAGAGAGGATCGCAAGAGTTCTCGCCAAACACGACGTCTTGACGAGATTTAAAAGCGTTAAGAAGACCTCTGACCTCCTTCGGAGCGAAAAAGATCGTCACCCATGTGACATATACGAAGGAGTGTATGAAGTGTCGTGTACCTATGGTAAATCATACATCGGTCAAACATCTAGATCCCTAAAAATCAGAATAGAAGAACATCGTAAGGCAACCGAAAAGAAAAATTTTCGCCTTTCCGCGGTTGCAGAGCATGCATGGTCAGAACCCGGACACGTGATTAAATTCCACGAATCCAAAATCATTGCCAGAGAAAATAAATATTTCCCTCGGCTGATAAGGGAGGCAATAGAAATAGTGAACCACGAAAAGAACTTCAACAGGGAAGACGGTTATCCTCTCCCAGCATCTTTCAAACGGCTTTTCCAACAATGGGATTCAAACCGAACGTATCAGCGCGCACCTGACTAGATATATATATATATAGAAGAAAATGATGCTCTGCAGATCAGTTGGACCTGAAGACGGGAGCTGGAATGCGCCCGAAACTGTCGTCCGCCCAAATGGACCAACGCGGCCTTAACCCGAAAAATACTTTTCCAATTAATCACCGCGGAAGCCTCCGTACCAATCTTATTAAAAAATGTTTAACTAGAAAAATAATGCTTTTGGATACGTTTCCATTTGATTAAAATAAAGAACACTTACTCTCATCTTATTGATGTTAATATCAATATTTAATGCTCAAGCTATTCAGAGAGTTTACAGGTGAAATTAGTCTATGTTATTGAGTGTCATTTGTGTGAGTCACACCCGGAACCGAAGTTTGATTCCAATTATAACAGTACTAGTTAATCAATATTAAGTTGTAAGTTACCTTCTTCTCTGGCTAACTAAAGTTATACTCCAATATATTTTATTTGAATATTTTAATATGAAATTTAAAATTAAACGCTCTTAAGTCACACCCGGAACCAATGGAATGGCTGAATTGTTCCCGCAATCCTCCCCACTCCTTTGCGAGAATCTATCCTTAAGAAAAATCTACCATTCAAGCTAGGCTTGTGCGATGAGTCGATTGATCGAAGTCATCGACGATGATTTTAGTCATTGCGGTGCGATGACTGTTATCGATGACGATGAATGTCATCGACCATCGATGTCGATGAGTCAATGAGAATCATCGATGCCGATGAGTCGATGCGAATCATCGACGTCGATGAGTTGATGCGAATCATTGATGTCGATGGGTCGATGAGAACCATCGATGAGGATGATCGATATCCTTATATCACTAATTTTTCTTCTTTTTTTTCATTCATTTAAACGCCTTAGATATAAAATGTATGTATAAAGTATAAGCACCCCAGCTATTGCGCCTTGAGGACGATGGCAGGGCCACAGTGGGATGCTTGGAATTCATGTTTTTCCTCAAGTTTGTGGTAGACAATGCAGAAGTAGCGATCACGTTCAATCACAGTTAATACGCAGTAGCAGTGGTTGCACTGTAATCGTTGGTTGCACCGGTGCAGTTGGTAGCAGCGGCAGCAGCCTGAGCTAAATCGGCTAAATTCACCGAATTCACAGTCGCATTGATTTCGATTATTTAGCCACAGGCTGTGATTGCTACTTTTCAGTATTGGTGATTCAATCACTGCGATATATCGCTCATCACTACTGCACAGTTCATCGAGAGTCATCGATCATCGTAATTCATCGATCATCGGCATCCATCGATCATCGACATTCATCGATCATCGACATTCATCGATAGTCACCGATAATCGTGTAGACTCTATACGATGATCGGTGACAGCCATCGTCATCGAAAGATTTCGATGAAATTTTTTCATCGAAAATCGATGTCCAAAATCGGTCATCGCACAAGCTTAATTCAAGCCACCGTATGTCCGGTATAACCGCCACCTCCCTCACTAAAACCAACTCCGTAACTACGACAGTAAAACAACGGTCTATAAACAAAACAGTCGAACAATTGGTAACTGATGATGACGTAGATCGGCGAAACGCGTTATGCCGCTAATAAAAATTGTGGAATAAATACAAAGTATATAACTTAGCATAGACACTAAATGCTTCTACAATGTAAAGCCTGATATCATAGAGTGTAGGAGTGTGTTTTGTTTGCTTCTTCTGGTGCAAAAATTGGATCCCAGAAACAAATACAGCTTTCCATTATTCAAAATAATTTTAATTCGCCCAATTTTCGATGTCATATTACAAATTGTCACTAATCTATGGCCAACTAATATTATGCTCAAGCTTCAACACTTAAATTAAAAAGTCATTCAGAAAGCAAAAACGCTTAGAAATTTTTCTGTTAAAAATATAAAGCTGTCAACAGCTTGACTACCGACTAAGTAATCAACAGTTTGATTTATTCCACAATTTTTGCTTTTCTTGATTCTTTATTTTATTATTTTATATAATAAAATGTTTTAACAACTGCATGGTTTTTTTTTAACTTTAAATGTACAGAAAACCCTGGTAATAGGGCCATTAGTCCAGTACCAAAAGTCTACTGAGGACCTTCGTTATCATGAAAACACAACTACCTAGCACAAGTTTTTAATGGAGAGGCGTATTTAATTCACTAAATCTATGGAAGCATGTGGGAAAAAGTATTGCTGTTGCTGCCGTTACCAAGAAATCTTCAACAATTGAAGATAATATATAAAGGGTGTGATGCCTATTATTTTAACTTTACTCCAATGTTATAGAAATAACCTACCCTTACGAGGTCATCGCGATTTAGGTTTAATTCCTCAGTTAAAAGAACTAACTGATGAGTTTCAAACGGGAAAAGATGTAATGATGCAGATTTATTTGACTTTACGAATGGACACTGGAAATGAAGATCTAAAACATCATGAGTTTTGAGGATATTGGGACCAGTCGCGGTAATACCCGCAAGTGTACATTAGTGTGATATTCCACAGAGGAAAAATAGTTTTCCTTGACCGGGACTCGAACCCGGATTTCTCTTTGACGTACCGAGTGCTTTATTAATCGATAAATTATTTCAATATAAAAATTGCATTGCCTTGAGTCCTATTTTTTAGTAAAAATAACAACTACCTGGGCGTCCCGGTGTGTGAATACACTACAAATTTTTAATTTCCTGATAATTTTATTATTTTAATTATTTTTTTAATCAATTATTATTGAGCCCATGACACTCCCAGTAAGGTAGTGGTAGCGGTGTCTGTACATCAAATTCAGTGTAGTTGTTAAGGTGCTACTTTGGAGCAAACATACATACATACCCAGCCGCTGAAAACATAACACTCCGTTTTTTTGGGCAGTCGTGTAAAGAACTACCTTGGCGTCCCGGTGTGTCAGTACACTACATATATGCATCCTAGTGATTCATCGCGGACTACGATATGCTGGCAATCAAGGTATGGATCCTATCTCGAGTGGGAGAACGAAAGTGTATAACCAGGCTTTGGTTTCTCTTTTGACACACTGGCGGATATTTGCCAAAACTGACCGTTAGGAGGGAAGTTGCACGTGGCGTAGGTACTGTAAGGGATGGCGGTATTGCATACTCTACATAAACATAAAACACCGCTATTAGTCAAAAGTAGCCAAGGACGGCAATAGCCACGATTAGTAAAGGGAGACTGTAAAAGGTTGGCCTATCAACAGACGGTAATGGCAAAACAAAATTGACAATCGGTACTTGGAATGTGAGAGGTGTGTATGGAAAAGAGAGACTTGATAAATGAAATGTAACTGAGACGAGTAAATGCTTCCTTTGTTTATCAAACGAAGGACAAGTGGTAGGACATTGTTACAAATAATGACGAGTGGGTTAGCTCTTAGGCCAGGAGTTGAAGATAGTATACAATATACATGGCAGTGGTGTTGGCTCGATCTTCAATTATAAAGTTAAGATGCCAATGAGGAAATATGAACTAGCGGTCACTAGACTGCTCTGATTTCACATGAAATAAAATATTCGAAGTGTTTCATTGTGGCATGCACCAGAGAATAGAGAAATTAACAGTGAGAAAGATAAGTTTCGAGGAAAGCTGTGAGAGGTACCAAAAGAATATGACACTGGTGAGAGAGTAATTGCACCAGGTGACATGATTGGCTGAGATGATTTTGAACGAGGTTCATCTGATAGAGTGTTTGTGCGTTTTGGTGACCCTCGAGTATGTGATAATGGTGAAATTGATAATGAAATGGTAAAAAAAGTTATCGAAAATACTAAGACAAAAATATCTCGCTGACGAAGAAAAAGAAAAAGTGATATAGAAATTGAAATAGCCGATAGTTACAGCGACCTTTTCACGAATAATGGGTTAATTTTTTATCACCAGTGTTCCCATTGCCAACTACGTGGTTCGAAGATATCTTAAGGAATACCATCAGTACAAAAAAGTGCTTTTGAAATAACATTAGAATTTTTAAAACTACGGAGCTTAGTTATTTGACATCACATTTAGCGCCTACTTGAAGCAATAATCTCTAATTATCATTGAGAAAATTGATAAATTTAAAACCAAATAGATTGATTTTCCATCTTCGCAATGAGTACTCATTCATTCCATACATTCCTGCAGAAAAGCTGGAATGTAAAAACCTCGCCTAGCAAAAGCAATCCCGAAGCGCGCCGTCTTCCGAGCGGAAGAACTGAATCTTACGACAACGAGAAGACAAGACTGACGATTTTGACGTCCCTATCCTAACTCGTTCAGTGTAATAAAGTCCGCGATTTATCAACAACGGAATGTATGACACTTTCTTCTTCGTCCCACAATTTACTTGCAAAGCAAATACAACAGTAACCATTATAAAACTATAAACAAAAATGTTAGCTGATATTTAAGGTATTAAATAAACATCGCTTACGTCATTTCTATTGTTAATCCTTCGATTTTAATTGCTATTTACATGACAAAATGACATTTAAAATAAAACCTGTGATTTTAACTGGTAATTTTATTTAAATAATTATATTTTATCATTTGGTCCATTCTAAAAACATGAAACTCTGACAGCAGCTGGTTACCAAGCTCTATTTGGTACAGTCACATCTCTTGACTAACCAAAGGACCGACTAAGGAAGACTTTTTTTTGCCATAATCACCTACCTACTCATGCTGCTGGCCGAAATCACAGTCTCCTCTACGTTCAACCTTCACCAGGAAGACTACACACATGTAAAAAGTTACTAGAATTTTTTGAGAAATTATTAAAAGTTAGGAAAGTTAAAAGTTATTAGATTAAGATTTCTCAGAAATAACATTCTCACTATCACTATTGTCGGGGATCAGAAAATGCTTAAAATTATGAGTAACGATAGCAGTCAACGATAATGCAGCTACTTTCTGAGGATCATTGCCATTTGGTAAATGGTTCACCATATAACAACAATTTTAAAAATTGATAAATACACAATGGGATTTAGAAAAACATTGTGGGCTCATTCAATTGAAAGCGCAAAACATGAGCTGTAAATATAAAGAAAAATTATGTCTTGATTATCCTCATGACTTTTACTGACGTGTTATGTCTATTAAACCAAGTAAGGAGAATCTTTTTAAATTTTAGTCAAAGCATCGGAATGGAGTCGACATCACATACTCTGCCAGTGCATATTCATATTTGCTTCGGAATGGACACTAGAACGGAGCAAATAAAAAGGTGGAGATATGAAAACATAAGATGTTCGGTATCTCCGCGACGGGCTATAAAAAAAGCCGCCATATTGTCTATTATTTGTTGGAATTTGTACAACGCTTTCAGATCGCCCAAATATTTTTTTATCAACTTTGATATCAACAGTTGATACAGAACTACTTCCTATCACGGAAGCATTATTCAGCTTTTGTTCACGAGCATTCGTCAGTTGAAACACAGTAAAACCGGGTCTGAATAACTAAATGAAATAATATTCAAACTACCTTCGGTAAAAAAGATAACGTTAAGTGTATTGGAAAAATGTTAACTGGCAAAATCTCAGACACCAAGCCATTAGCATCATAGTACCTATCTATTCATATATTAACGCAATTTATTACTTGAAATATATAGTTTTAGGTACCAGAAAATCTTAAAAAAAACTAAAATAAAATTCTGTATTTAACTTTGTTCTTTATATCTTATAATATATCTCTCTACAAGCCAGAGAAGAAAAAGAATCATGAATCTTAATGAAAGAAAAAAGAAAGAAAATTTTACAAATGTGGAAGTAACTCTGATTAGATATAGGTATTCTACGACAGATCACTACAGATACCGACGCAAAATACTAAAGCACAGAATAAAGACAGCCGATAACTTCGTATAGAAATTAATCCGAACGGCAAGATAGCTGTTATTTAAAAAAAAGCCTAATGTTGCAAAATTCGGACATTTTTAGGGAAGAGTAGACAAAATGGCTTCAAGGATTGAGTAGAAAGTTATATTTAATAGTGAACATTAATAATGACTATAAGAACAACAATAAGTACCCTACGCTAAACATAATTAATTATTGTTTCATTTGTATTAGAAGATGTTAAAACAGCAAATAACTAAACGGAAAAGATCGATGGAAAAGGCAACTGCTTCGCAATGAACGTAAATTTCTCTCACTAATTAAGTTTTGGGGGTCATTGAACGCTCAAGCCTAGCCACCGCCATACCACCAGTGTAGTGGAGACCACGGATCAAGGGCGGACATCCAGATTCCATGAGGGAATAAAAATCATGAGGTCGAAGACCCGCATGAGAAACTGAGGAGGAAGGGAGATACATCGCTAGAAATAATCAGTACCGCATTACAAGTTGCTTTTATGACTGAACTTGTCATAAATTAACAAACTTTACATATTTAAGTATTATACATCATTAATTTACTATAATTTTGTAAGGTTTCTTTGGAGGTGAGTCTTTGCTCTGTCATTAAAGGTCTTTGGAAATAATGGAAAAAATATGCGTACTATTTACCGCTACATTTCTGACGTGGTCTGTGCGTCAGAGCTTCCTCATAAAAAATGCCTCATTGGAGATTAGAGCCGTGGAAAACGGCTTATATTTTGTTGCTGCTGTTCTCTCGAAAACGTTCTTCAAGGCGTGCTTTTAGTTTTTTATTGCTAGGGAGATTTCATAGTATCGAGGCCTAGTTCATTGAATGATTGTAGTTGTGAAATCCCGCTCATAGTTCTTTTATAACAAAATACCAAGCATTAACAACTAAAAATATATTTTTATAACGATCACTACCGCGAGCGCGTGAGATTAAAATCAATCTCTGAATAAAACGTACATATTAATAAAGACAAATAGGTTCGTAACGTACCCTCAGTAAACAAGGAACATGGTCAACACCTGTCATTCTATTTTAGAAGATTTAAACAAACAGCATGTGGAGGCTACTCTTGAATACTAGCTACCATCAACAGTAATCTTGAGAGCAAGTAATCTTAAAGAATAACCACTCTTTAAGAGTGAGACCCTCGTCCGCCGGTGATAGACTTGTAAAACACGGGGAATATTGACAATTTTCTTAAATTTGACTTTTATAATTTGTACTTTCCTAAGTAACTGACACTCTGACAATAGTCGTAATTATTATGTTATTGTTTTATATACGATTCAGTCGTAGAGCACTGTTTACTGCGTTTACGTGAATCCTCCAGGGTCTGTATAATATTGATCCGATCTACGGAACAACCTCAAAGCAGTTGCAAAAGGTACAAGGAGATGACCCAATGCCCAATAAGTCAAACAATTTTATTCCGGAGAAAATAGAACAATTTAATGACTCAATACCTGGTACATCAAGTAGTTAAATTCCTAAAAATTAAGAATATTTTCTGACATCAGCAAGACCAATCCGGGTTGTAAAAACTACATGTAAAAATTGGTAATTTGAAATGATGACTGAACTAAATGATTCTTACTCTCAAGATAGGAACGATCACAAAAGATTGAGGCAAGAATATGAGTCTTCTGATGATCGTCTAGAGCATTTAGAAATGATATGTGATCTTGCACGAATCCAGAAAAGTGAATACTCAAACGTAAAAAAGGGAACTACGTTTGTAAAAGATAAGGACTCAACAAAATAACCAAAGAACAGAAAAATCAGACTCACAAAGTAATTAGCTACTTCATGACATGCGTAAACGAGCGGCTCAGATTCATACAGAAGAGTTTGATGACGATGATCATCAATGATCAATTTTCACAAAATGATCAATTTTCCCAAAACGCGTACTCCAGTGAAAGAAATTATCTCAAATGTAATAAGCACTTCCAGTGAAGTTCGCCTACCTAATACCCATAAGCGTGGAAAAGAACCAACCGACACTCAATCTACAAAATATGACATTAACTTTATAGTAGTTAATTGCCGTAGCGTTAAAAACAAGCGCGCTGAAGTCGAGCATATATTTCAGGACGCAGTCGTGGTCATAGGAACGGAGAGCTGGCTTACTGAGGATGTAAACGACAGCGAAGTTTTTCCTCCAGGATATAAAATCTACAGATGCGATCGAAGCGATAGGACAGGTGGCGGAGTTTTTCTAGCAGTTAAATCACATTTACACAGCACCGCCCACGAAATAACTGACAGTGAAATAGAAAGCGTGTGGTGTACAATTAAACAACGAAATAAAAGGAGTATAAATGTTTGCTCTTTTTATAGACCTCCAAACTCCAAAATTGATGTTATTTACCAATTAGAAAATCAAATATCCGCATTTACTGTGAGAGACAGTAAAAGTGTAATAATTATTGGGGGAGATTTTAATCTGCCATCTATAAATTGGGATTTTTACACTGTAAAACCGAATTCTAGGAATAGGGAAATCAGTGAGATCTTACTCAACACACTTGCTAATCACTCACTTTCCCAAGTAGTTGACAAGCCTACGAGAGGAAATAAAATATTTGACCTTTTTGCTGTAAGCCATCCTAAGTTGATAAAACAACTCGATATTATTGACGGCATAAGTGATCACAGAGTAATTTTCGCAACGTTGAAAATTGAAGTAGAGTCAGCTGTAAAACCGAAACGCAATATTTATTTATTTGATAAATGCAACTTCATAAAATTTGGCGAGATGCTTAATGATTCGTACTTGGACTTCGTAGCTAAAACAGAGTATAAAAGCACTGATGAATCGTGGAAATATTTCTTAAAAATTCTACGACAGGGAATCAACGAATATATTCCGCAAAAACTGAAATGTGACAGTAAAGAACCTCGCTGGTATAACAACGGTGTTAGGAGGGACCTTAAGAGACAGAGAAACCTGTACAACTTGTTCAAAAAGTGCACTACGGTAGGTGACAAATCGAAGGAACCTGAAGCAAAAGAAAGTTACGCGGCGCAACGGTCAAAAACTAAGAAATCAATGCGTACTGCATTGTGAAATTTCAAGAAAAATGTACTTGGTGAATTACTCGAAGAAAATCCGAAATCTTTTTGGTCATATGAGAGAGAGCTTCAGGGTAAATCTTCAACCGTAGATTCGTTATTTGATAAAGATGGCAAACTTGCCACTGAAAATATTGACAAAGCTAACATGTTAAATTCCCACTTCGAAAGTGTATACACTACAGACGATACTGCATGTAATTTTGAAATTTCATTCACTGAGGAACCGATGAAAGAAATCACTATTCAACGCGATGGGATAACTAAACAGCTACAGTCGATAAAAAATAGTAAATCTCCGGGTCCGGAGGGAATTAGCGCCACAGATCGCACCGTTCTTACACATAATATTCAAGAAGTCATTGTCTGATGGAAAGATACCATTAGACTGGAAAATTGCAAACGTTACACCGATATTCAAAAAGGGAAACAGACACGACCCAGGGAACTATCGACCAATTTCATTAACGTCGATTATAGGCAAGATACTCGAACATATCGTCGTTAGCAATATCATGACGTTCCTGGACAGTCGTAACGTCCTCCAAGGCTCTCAGCACGGCTTCCGGAAAGGTAGATCATGTGAAACACAACTCGCGCTCTTTCTTCATGACGTTCTCAAATCTGGTGAATCGAAAAGACAAGTTGACGCATTATTTCTAGATTTTAAGTAAGCTTTCGACACGGTACCTCACAACAAACTTTTATACAAATTACAGTCATTCGGCCTAAACGAAACATTAGTAAACTGGATACGCGACTTTCTGAGTGATCGTAAGCAAAAAGTAGTTCTTGACAGAATTAGTTCTGATGTAGTTAAAGTGACATCAGGTGTCCCGCAAGGAAGCGTGATCGGACCCCTTTCGTTCATTATATACATATGTGATCTATGCTCTCGGATTAGCAGTAAAATACGTTTATTTGCCGACGATGCTGTCATCTATCGTGAAATTAGTGATCACTCTGACTTTGAAACTCTTATCATCGGATTTAAACAACGTTCATGTGTGGAGCCAAGAGTGGGGACTCGAACTTAATCTGAGCAAATGCACAGCGGTACATTTCTTGCGGAGGTCGTCCAACTATCCCCGTGTATATGCTGTGGATGGTGTTAACATAAAGGCGACAGATGAAGTGAAGTATCTAGGAGTTACGATAACTTCGGAGCTATCGTGGGGAGCTCATATAAGAAATATTTGTGGCAGAGAAGTTAGGATTCGTCAAGCGTATTGTGGGCAGATTTTCGGATGAAAAAGTAAAAGAGAGGTGCTATTTCGCACTCGTCCGGCCACACCTTGAATATGCAGCGAGCATATGGGATCCGGTGCAGAAAGACTTAGTCCGGGAACTTAATAAAATACAAAGGAAAGCTGCACGATTCGTCAAAAACTGCTACGGGCGTACAGACAGCGTTACACAGATGTTAAACGAATTAGGCTGGGAGCCGCTAGAGACTCGGAGGATGCGCGCTAGGCTTAGATTGCTTGAACAATTGAGAATAGATATCTTTAAGAGCGACACGGAGAACATCATATCAGAACCCCACTATATTTCCAGGTCTGACAGAAGCGATAAATTAAGAGAGATATTTTGCCGAACGGATAGGTATGGGAATTCGTTTTTACCCCGAACAATAAGGGACTTTAATAAATGGTAGGCGTAATTTCATTAGAGCGTTTCCTTTTTATATTTAAACGGCTGGTGTCCTAACACCCCCCGCCACACACCTATTGAGGCGACTTGCGGGGTAGTATGTAGATGTAGATGAATGATTGGAAGAAGGTGAATACCCAATGCCAATGCCTCAAAGAATTCCAATCGTTGATGATGATAATTGTCAATGATTGAAAGAAGAATGCCTGAGAAATTCAAGACGACAACAAGCATAATAGAAACCTAATAAGTTCCTACAAGGCAGCTACCACGGCTGATATTTATTTCCATAGTTTGCAACCTTTTAGTGTTGCGTGCATTCATTATGGATCATTGCATTTTCCTGAAGAACCTGTGTCAAATCGAATTCATTGAGATTCATTTGGGGACTGCTGCTCGCATGGCAGGATAGATCTACCACATCCAGAATTTCCGAACGAGTTAGCGCGATCGTTTCATTTACGTAATCCATTTTCTGATGACTTTTATGAAAGTATTAGAAATTTGAATTTATGTTTTACAATGGCTTCATTCACCGTAGACGACGATCGAACAGACCACGGTCGAGGAGTTTATAGTTACATTGCTAGCGGTCAAGTTTATGACAAACTTAACGTAGCAGCTTACCCTACTCAAAATTATGATGGAAAATTTGAACGGTCTCAATATGGACAAATATACATTTTGATATCCTTTGGACATTTGGATAATTTGGATGCTCTTAGTGAACGCCATTAATCATGGTATCAGGGAGAATCTTATTAGTCTCTTGGAACATATTTTGAGAAAAGAATAAATATGTTAGCTCTTGTATTCATTATAATGCGGAAAGTCTTAGAAGAAGCTAATTGACGTGCTGCTGCAGAAGGATTCGAGTCGCTTTATTATAAGCTGCTTTTTGCGTTACTTGACGACTTTGATCACAGAAGGTTTAACATCACCCTTCATAATGAAGTTTGTTCCATTGGATCCCAGAACGCTGACGAAATACTTCCAGATAAAGAGTTAATTACATATTCGTAAACATGGGAAATTTTTAGTTACCATGAAAAATATTGACAGTCGTGTTGCGCCCTTTAATAATACACTATTTTTACCAAATTTTGTCATTTTGGATTCTCTGTTTTAATATTCCTTTAAAAACACCTATTACTGGCCATCACAATTTTACTAGATTTGAAGACTAGTACTAAGCTGTACCGATTAGAATTTAGACCTAAAATTGCCAAATATTTTCCTTCAGACATCAACCTAAGAAATCCTGATCTCCGCCTTTCGAAGTTGAATGCTTTACAATTCGGTGGTCGGCATTTTCAGCAATATCTGATTGATACTTTTATAAGAGTGAACCATGACCGTATCCAATATATTAAAGAAAATTGAAAAAAAAATACTTGCAAAAAACTGCAAAAGAACGATTCATTTTTTGAGTGAATTGGCTGAAAAAAAGAATGCTGTTTCTGGTGAAAGGAGATTATTTTGCCTTTTTCGTTTCCTGGATCTACACGTTTTTACATTGAATATTTTGAAGAAGCTATGACCTTTGTCCGTCGACTTGGATCAACATGCTTCTTTATCTAAATGACGTGCAATCCATAATTTTGGGAAGCAGCTCGTACAACTTTTGAAGATGGTTCAACCTTGCAGAAATTTGCCCAAGAGCGACCTGACTCAACAACTTCGACACACGAGAAACGTTGCATTGAAAGAAATATTGAATAATTTTTAATCTAATAATAACAAAAATCTCTCAATGAACAATGGAAATAATGAAATCAATTTAAATATTGAATTTATTGATGTATTCAAAATACTCAGTGAAACTGACAATACATCTAGTAATAGAAATAACACAAGAATTATATTTAAATTTTTCACCTAACTAAAGAATATTTAGACCTGGGTTATTAATAATTTTCGGCGTGTTACAATAAAAATCAGTGAAAATTGCACTTAAATACGTTTCTCCAAATCTTTGACTTGGCGTGACAAGTTGATGTTTACTAGAAACCATTATATCAATATTGATCGTACTTTTTCACCCTCAAAATAAAATCTGTGCTCATTTAATCGAACTATTAAAAAATCACTTGCATGTATCACTTATGCCCTAAGGGTATTTGATAAAATAGCTCAAAATGCAATTATTTCACTTTTATATGATGATGTCACTTATAAAAACGAATTTGAAATGTTTCACGCAAATCTGAACATAGATAATTTCTCTCCATCCACCTTAAAAAGTAATATTTTAGAAAACAGTGGACTCACCTCTTGGGCACTTCAGATCTAGACGAGCGATGGGACGCAAATGCGAACGACTGTCTAGTATCATGGACCCGGCTGAGAAAAACGAAAATTAACGTCTCCCCCCACCCCAACCCTACCCCAAAACCCTCACCCAATCCTCAACGCTAGAATTATATTCCGAATCCAACCAGTTCATATGCACGGGTTGAGAAGCAAAAAAATAATGTGTCGATGATCAGGTACCTCGAGAACAAATGAGAAACGAGGAACATAAAGGGTGGCAGTTAATCACAGACAAAAAAGTGTATGAGGCAAGAGGAAGATGATCATCACGGTAGTTTGGCCGAATTAATGATTGGTCGATGGATGGTCCTTCCTATGATTTCAAATGAATGAAGGGAACCTTCTTTCACGCTTCCTGCATTCCATGCATATTAACTTTCCACACGAGCAGAGAATGATGATGTTCAAATGAAAGCGACGAAGTTTTACGCGCTAAGATTTATTTGTTAAATACTCTTAGTTTCTTAGCTCAAAATAATTTTTAATTCCATCATTTACGATTTAAGTTTTTCCCGGTGAATAATATTTAGGTATTCTTCTCTTGCTCTGCACTAGGTTATTGGCTTCATATTGGCCGACGTTTCGGAAAACGACTTGTTTTCCATTTTAAAGGGGTGTTACTCTCTCTGTGTAGGATTATACGCTCAAGTAATTCAGTTCAGTGTATAATCCAACACACAGAGAGAGTAACACGCTTTGGAAATGGAAAACAAGTCGTTTTTTGAAACGTCAGCCAATATGAAGCCAATTACCTAGTTCAGAGCCCAAGAAGTATACCTAAATTATTCCATCATTATTTTTATTTTTTTCTAAGATTGGTCTTGCATCAAAGAGCATATTATTAAGGAGTTTTACCAAGGAATATTGGTATTTTAAGATAAGAGCCAGTAGCTCTTAACTATTCTCAAAATTTATCATCCTCTGAAATTATTTTTCTCATTATAATCCCATTATAGTATATATATATATATATATATCCTGTTGATGATTTTTAATAAACAAAAGTAGCCTTCTTAAACGCTTCCTTTACATTCTATACATTCACTTTCAAGACGAGCGGTTGGTGTGCAAACAAGAGTGAAGAAGATTTATGCTTTAATTTCTTAATTCGAAAAAAATTTATTTAGTCATTATTCGCAGTTAATCAGGTAATTTTTTAATTGTTTTTTTGTGTGTGAAGAAGGATCACGAGCGATGGAAGAAGCAGAATAGGTATTGTGAGCAGAATATCCAAATCAGAAAACATTCTACCAGAAAAGGAATCTGACGACAAATGTTACAATATTACTGGAGGTAAAGAAGCAATTTATTGAAACACATATTTGTAGCATAATAATATATGGCAGTGGATCCTGGACAATATCAGCTGCACATCAGAAGAGATTGAAAGCATTGGAGATGTGGTGTTTCCGAAGAATGCTGACGATCAAATGGACGGAGAAAATCGCCGACGAAGAAGTCCTTCATTTACATCTGTATTTACATCCGTTTATCGCATGTCCTTCCTCCAAGCCTCTCTCTTCTGACAGTCGTCTTCACTCAAATCTCTCTCTCTCTCTCTCTCCTCCATTGTCTTCTTCACGCCCTCTATTCATCTATTTATTGGCTGACCGCTCTTACCCGTTTTCTGGTATCCAATAGAGTATTTGCACACTTTTGGGAAGTGACATCTAAAAAATCTATCGATATTTCAGACTCTAAATTTTCATTCTGACGCTCGAGAGGCTTTTCGTTAATTTTTTATTAGCTAATAAAATCTAATAAATTATTATTGCGCCGAAACACTGGTCCGCCATGTTTTGTAGGCTCTGACTTCATCTCCCATAGTCGACCATTTTTTGATTTGGAGATTGTGTGACTGTGTAGTCTTAGCGTGCGGACGAAAATTTAGCTATTAATTAGCAAATATCGAAATAACTTCGAAAAGGCAAATACTATTTCACTCTCAACGCACTGCTAGGCTATTTCGCTTCTGCTAATATGGGAGATGACGTCACATTACGAAGAACTAATGGTTGGGCGTTTAGACCTAGGCAATTTCGATGCTAAAACAATGCATATTAAAAGCTATTTATTAAATTAATTAGTTGGAATTATACCTTGGTATTTGGTACGTGGCATTTCGAAACCAAACAATACTCGGTAATATAAATTTCAACAAAATACCTCACTTACGCAAATACTCTATTATAAGAGACTGACATTCTCATCGTGTATTCATGCAATCATAACTCCTTTTGTTCTATTTTTTATTTAATGTTGTAAAGTCTTTTTTATCGGGAATGCACTTTACCTCTACCGGATTGACCTTAAATAATTTACCTACCACAGCTGCGCAGATTACAACACAGGTAAATTCCAATTTCAGCGCAAATTACGAGCAGTTCAATTTAAACGCATGCCAAGTGCTTATTCTCGGTTAATTAGACATATATAATTATAAATACGATGGTGCGTGCCATAAAAATAAAACTCTGAAGTAAAGTACATATTATTACCGACTAATACTTTAGTTATACCATAATTAAACGAAGATCACGGTTGACATCTCCCATTCTATTTTAGAATTTGTAAACAGGTTACTCATTAATATTAGCTAGACCTCCAGAGTAATCTTGAGAGTAACTAAACTTAAATAATAACAACTCTTTAATTTTACATAATTTTCTTACTTTATCATGTAAAATTAACCAAATTGTACAGTGTAGACACCTGGATGGAGAAGAGGGATAAACTTCTATTTATTTTCATAGAAGTTGACCGAAGTCCGGTTACGTAATGTCTAGTTAACCTGGCAGAACATGAGGTACACTGAGATTGTGCCGCCAACCCAAATAATGAAAAACCTGATTAATAATGATAATTATGATTCATCTGAATTATTTCTCTAAAAACCATCCGTGATGTCATCATCTTTCTCTTGTCTCATCTTCATTTTTGCCTTGTATTCAAATTCACCCTTTATGGTCCTTGCATCTCATTTGCTCTTGGGGTATCTTCGACATATGTTTTTTGCTTCTCAACCCGTGCGTGTGAACCGGTTGGATACGGGATTTGGTTTTAGCGTTGAGGATGGAGTTTTAAGGTGTAGTGGGGGTTGGCGGGGGGTGGGGGGGGGGGAGAAGCGGTCATTTCCGTTATTCTTAGCCTGGCACATGATGCAAGATATTCGATGAACTTGCACATCATCGCTCGTCTGGGTCTGAAGCGTCTAAGAGGTGAGTATAATTTGGCTTAAAATTTCTTTTAAAGGTGGCTGGAGCGGAATTGTCAACGATCACATTTGGGTGAGATGTTTCATATGTGTTTTTAATGGTGACATCAACAGATGAAAGTAAAGTACAGCAAAACCCCGGTCAACCGAACTAAAAGGGGGGAAGCCGTTTCGGATGACAATTTTTTCGGTGCTGTAGTGTTCTTCAGTACATATTTGTATTGTAATTACAGTAGGTATTTTTGAAAGGTTTTGAAGGACAAACGAAAGCAAATTCAAATTCAAGGTCGGGCGTTCACCTCTTCCCGATTGCCCAGCATCACTCGCCCTCGAAATTCAATTATTATTCCCGTGCAGTACCTTATCATTTTCTTGGATTTGCGATTTTCGGAGGCGTTTCGGACAGTCCGGGTTTCGGTTGGCCCGAGTTTGGTTAACCACGGTTTTAATGTAATTGCATTTTACCGATTGTTTTGCACATGTGACATATTTCTTAATAGTTCGATTAGATTAGCACAGATTTTACTGAGCATAAAATAGCATAATTTATATTATTATAATGGTTTGTAGCAAACATCAACGTGTCACGCCAAGTCAAAGATTCGGAGAAACATATTTAAGGGCACTTTTCACTAATTGTTAGAGTAACACGCCGAAAACACTCAATAACTCAGGTCAAAACCTTCTTTAACTAAGGAAAAAAATATGTAATGTTATATTCATGTATCAATTCCATTACTAAATGATCGTATTTTCCACTGAGTAAACAGATGTACTTAAATGAAATGTTAAGTGAATTGCCAAGTTAAAAAAATATGATAACAACAGCTTTGTACATCTATTACGAAAAGTTAAGAGATAAACTTTGATATTCTGATTTTTCAGAGCCTACTAAACTTTATAACTGCCCTCCTAAACAATTTGCAAAATGTGTTGAACGCAGAATGCCAGTTTGGTTTGCGCCCCCGCCATTCATTTGTTTTGTGTTTCTTTTCCCCACAAGAGGACGGGGTGTAGCCCGGCCGCACAGAGCGGAGTCACGCGGCACAAGGCGAGTCTGTCTGCCAGCGGCAATGAGGTGGGTCGTTTTCACCTCTCTTGACTGGGTATAGCGTCATGACATTCCCGTGTGTGGGGCATTCAGTATTTTCGTGTGTGTCTGTGTGACTACTGAACGGAAATAAAGTTCATGTGCCAAAGGAATATTTTCGCAGTCTTGTCTTTTTTATGGTTGCTCCGGCAGATAATGCCAATCGGTGATATGCCGTCAACATTTTTGGTAGCAGAGCGTGGTTTCCATCTCAGACTGCGGTAAGATCGTTCCAGCCTTTTCTTACACTTAAATACTAATTCCGTGCCTTTGTTGTGCCGTGATTAATTGTGCTTTGATTAATCGTGCTTTGAGTATTCGACGAGCATGCTATTCGTCGCACCCAGTCGTCAAATTGCCCCACTCCCTGTACGATTCGAGTCGTTCCTGCCTGCCGTGAGAGGTTGCCGTGCTGTGGTCATCTCTCGTCGGATCATCTTTCCTGTTGAACGAGTCATCGAGTCGTTCCTGCCTGCCGTGAGAGGTCGCTGTGCTGTGGTCATCTCTTCGGATCATCTTTCCTGTTGAACGAGTCATCGAGTCGTTCCTGCCTGCCGTGAGTGGTTGCCGTGCTGTGGTCATGGGGCCGATTCTATAACTTGGCTGACGTTTGAACGTTAGGGATCCGTTCACCTTCGGTCGAGCTCAATTTATTCGAGTGATGACCAACGAGCGATTCTATAAGGGCGATCGTTCAGCAGAACATCGAACGTACCGGTGTTGTCAGATTTACAGCATAGTTTGCACTTGTTTCTCTTCTACGCATGCGCAATGAGCTGACATTGGAGTGACTGCACTTGTTTTGAATAATTTTGAAAAATATTAATTTAAATAAGCATTGCAATGTCTGAAAAATTGAACTTTACTTCCTCACGAGTACTATAAACGCTGTATACTGCCCTAAATGCGTTGTCATTGGATTAATTATTTCCTAATTACTTGTCATTCTATCACTTATACTGATGTAATGTCGTCTGCTTAACTTGGCATAGACGTCTGCTTGAATTGCCTCGTATATTTCAATTACACTCCAATCGACTTCACTGGATTCTGAAACACTATATATTTCAGACGGGTGATCAAAATTTCCAAGCTTATGATGAGTAAAATTCTAAAAAATAATGTATTTCAATGACATCGGTTTCCTTTCGTTCGAAACATTTCGTATTCCACTACAAATGCAACGCTTTCTCTCATAAATGAACCTTGTCGTGGATTAAAAGATAAATAGCAGTTATCTAAATAATGAAGACAGAAATTGACATTTTCCACTGACAGACCAGTGCATTTTTATTAGTGGAAAATTTCAATTTCTGCGTTTACTATGTTGAAATTCCACGACATCACGGCTGATACTTCTCGTTATCTAAATAAATTAATGCTCTATGGTTCACTTCAAAGATAATGTTCCAAAACAACACTCAGACGTATATATGACAACTTGGTATATAACTTCGGACATGAATTTATTAGGATATTCATTGATACTTAGATACTATCCTCTAGCTAGTTCCCATAATTAACAAACTACTGAATCTTCAATACCATTTAAACACAACCTTCTTCCCATCAAATCGAATAGAAATACTATATAACTCACTTTTACAAGACCGGTCACCGTCTGTCAAGAGCTTACATGCAGCATATATGATTACCTACCTTGAGATATACAATTCATTCATTCATTACAGTAATCTACCGGTTAGAGGTAGGTTGTGATGAAAGTCAGAGAATATCCAACGAACTCTTACACGTGCTGTGCCCTTTCTACCTCTTGTATTTCTTTCTTCATCTCAGCATAAGTCCTACCTTTCTTCATCCCATCCATAAAACCGATTCTCTTCCTTCCCCTTCCCCGCTTACCCAACATCCTTCCCTCTATCACGACCTTCAGCAAACCATCGTCCCTCATTACCCCTTCCAGCCACCTACCCTGCCTTCCCCTAATCTCATCTATAATTTTCCTCTCCTCGCCCACCATGTCAAGCACTTCCTCATTTGTCTTCCTTTCCGTCCAACGCACCTTCTCCATCCTCCTCCACACCCACATCTCAAAAGCCTTCAGCCTATTTTCGTCTTCCTTTCTCAAGGTCCACGTTTCCGCCCCATACAACGCCACACTCCATATCAAGCTCTTTACTAGCCTCTTTTTTACATCCTTACTTAAGGTCCCCGTCATCAGCTCCCTTCTATTATTGAACGCTTCCTTCGCTAGCGCTATTCTCCTCCTAATGTCTTTGCTACTATGTCCTCCTTCTTCTAGCGTACTACCCAAGTAATTAAATTGTTCAACTTGCTCCAGTTTGTGACTTCCTACTCTTATCACCAGCTTCGCTTTCTTTGTCCTAGAGAATCTCATTACTTTTGTTTTCCTATTATTTATCTTCATTCCGTATTTTTCACACTGCTTTTCCAGTGCATCTACTAAAGTTTGCTATCCTTTCGATGACCGACTGACCAACGCCTGGTCGTCTGCGAATCTAACCGACTTTATCCACTGGCCTCCTACTTTCATTCCCACGTCTAGCTCATCCCATGCCTCTCTTACCATTTCCTTTAGTATAGATGTTAAAAAGTAAAGGCGACAACGGGCACCCTTGCCGCACCCAGCGACCTATAACTGCCCACCCTGATTCATCGTCCGCTACCCTTACCTGAGCCCTCTGCCCCATATATAAGTTTCGGATGAGTCTCCTATCACGCCAATCGATTCCTATTTTCCCCAGTATCTGCATTAGTTTCTCCCAGTTTACTCTGTCAAACGCCTTTTCGAAATCTACAAAACAAGCGAAAACATCCTGATTATGCTCTATGTTTCTATCTATAAGTGTCCTCATTACCGCAATCGCATCTCTGGTTCCCCTCCCCTTCCTAAACCCAAATTGGTCATTGCCTAAATAGCACTTTGCTCTGCTCTCCAACCTTCTATTTAGTATTCTAAGCAACACTTTTGCTGCGTGCGAAATTAAACTGATTTTTCTATACTCCTCGCATTCTGACGCTTTCTTCTTCTTCGGGATAGGTATTAATACCGTTTTCACGAAATCCTCTGGCCATACTCCTTCCTCGTAGATCCTGCGAATAAGTTCGAAAAACGATTTTCTCCCCATACTACCTAGATTCTTCAGTAGCTCCGAAGGTAGGTTATCGGTTCCCACGGCTTTTCTACCCTTCATCTCTCTTAATGCTATCTCAATTTCACTCTCAAGTAACTCTGGTCCGAGGCTATCCTTATCTATTGTTCCTTCATCCTCTAGATCTAGGCTAAGGGGTCTATTTTCGCTGTCATATAGCTCCTCTACGTATTCTCTCCACCTTTCTTGGATATCTTCCTGTTCGATTAATATCTTTCCTGTTTTGTCCTTAACTTTTGGTATCGCTTGACCACTAGTACCACCCGATAACATTTTCACCTTGGCGTACAAAGCGCCCACTTCCCCCTCCTCCTGCATCTTTTTCATTTTCTCACATTGTCCCTTCCACCAGTTTTCTTTTGCCCGATTGGTCACTCGCCTGAGTTTATTATGCAATTCCTTGTACTTCCTCTTCCCTACGTCGGTGTTCACGTTTTTCCACATCATTCTCTCCTCCATTTTCTTTATCATTTCTTCTGTAAGCCACTGCTTCTTAACCCTCTTCTTTTACACCGTTCCTATTGTTTTCTCTGCCGCTCCTGCGATGCCTGATTTTATATCCTCCCATCTCTTCTCTATGCTTCCCATCCGCTTCTCTTCACCTATGTTCTTTTCTACTAGCTCTTGGTATTCCCTCCTTTTCAACCCTTTCAATGCTTCAAGGTTCCACCTCTTTATCTTCCTACCTTTACAAAGCCTTTTGAATCTAACTTCACACTTCATCATCACCAAGTTATGATCCGAGTCCGCATCCGCCCCTGGATAGCTACGAGAGTTTTTTACACTGTTCCTAAATCTCTGCCTCACCATCATATAATCAATTTGGTATCTCCCAGTGTCACCCGGAATTTTCCATGTGTACCTACGCCTGGGGTGATGTTTAAACCAAGTGTTTGTCACTACTAATTTATTTCTTCTACAAAATTCAACTGCCTTTTCCCCGCGATCATTTCTTCTTCCTAGCCCAAACCCTCCTACTTCTAATCCGTCCCTCCCTTCTCCCACCACTGCATTCCAGTCACCCATCACTATCAGGTTTTTCTTCCCCGGCACTTCTCTAATTATTTCTTCTACTTGCTCGTACACCTCTTCCACCTCTTCCTCCCTATGGTTGCTCGTAGGCATGTACCTATACCTGGACCAGTACGAAATTCGTCGGGCGTGCTTTTATTTCTACCACTAGCATCCTGTCGTTCACCTGTTCAATGTTTACCACCCTCAGTCCCAACTTTGTGTTCAGTACCTTGCCTACCCCCCGTTGACTCTCATCTCCCCCACTATAGATCACCCTATAGTTATCACTGCAATAGTCCCCGCTATCCTTCCATCTAACCTAGCACAATCCCAAAGCATCTATTTTTCATTTTCCATTTCCTGCTTAATATTTTCAAGCTTCCCGGCCCTCATCATGGTCCTTACGTTCCAAGTTCCTATTTTTACCACTGTTTTCCTCCTCCTCTTTCTCTTTTTTTTTCTTTTTCTCCCTCCTTTCCCTTGTATCTTCTGATGTTGATTCTGATTCTGTGCAAGGATTTCGTCTGATGACGACCGCGGAGGCCTTGCCTCCCCCGCTGCCGGGCACGACACCCGCCCTATTGGGCGGCGTCCCGTAGTTGCCAGAAATCAGATCTCTTTGAATGACTTTCATGTTCTGGGAAGTGATAGTTGAGAGGAATCCCACGCGACTCAACGGTGTTTTTAACGTGACACCATCAGGGAACTACCTTTCGTCTGGCTCCTACCCTTCGACCTATCTGGCATGGGTGGCCCTACCAGGAGCAATGTACTTGCTCCTGCCAGTCCAGCTCTAGGGGTCATTGGAACGCACAAGCCCTTCCACCACGTTAAGGTCGTAGTTCAAGGAAGAAGATATACGGCAGCTTTTAATTACTTCCACTATTTCTCCAGGCACACAAAGTAGAACTCAAATAAAGGAACAATACTTGTTAATGACATCACGTCGAGTAAATGAAAAGATAAATTTTGAGATGGCTAAATTTACTGAATGAAGCATAATGAAACAAGATACATTGCATAAGTAGACAAAAAATTATCACCCTTTCACTTGGGACGTAAATAACCACATTAGCAATTTAAGATACTCTAAATCCCTGCCCAGGACAAATCAAAATGCCTATTGCTAATTATAGCCATTACCTGCCTTAAACGCAATCAGATTAATTATTTCAACAAAATCACATTGAACACAACAACGCAATGAAATAAAAAGATGACACTTGGGGTACCACAATTCCCTGAATGAAGAATAATTAAACACTACACTGTTTATCCTTTCACTGAGACGTAAAAAACCACATTTACAAGGCAAGAGCAATTCACGAGTCACCAACTTCAATTCACATAGATTACACGTTTTAATTTAGTCAATATGTGAAAACAACGAATTGATTGCTGTTACGTCTTCTCCAACACTCACTATGTATTTGTTAAATTTTTAATACCATTTCTGTCGTAACACATTATTTGAAGAGAACAAGTCTAGCTAATTAACGTAAATATATCACCACTTAGACACACGCAATCCAGCGCAGAACATAAATAACACTTGTCATCACTGGCATGTCTCAATGTACACAGTCTAAACACTCGATAAACCTTCGTTTAAAAGTTATCACAAAAAATGACACGGTTGTTTCTTGAAAATCGAAATCTAGTGATGCAAACTTTATTTAAAACTTTAAATTAAATGCTCCACTGGGATAATTTTCTTTAAATCGCCACAGCTAAAAACACAACACAAGACGTCCGTTCGAAACTATCTTCCAATGTAACGACACACAGCATTCTATACCACAATTCACATTTGAAGTCCAAGAATAATATGTTTTAAATGATTTGTAGCTCACAAAATATATCACACTGCGATACTTCTTCAAATATCATTCAAATGAAAAAGCAAAATAAACTGTTCTTCGATCGACCATGGCCGCTTCGACATGTATTTTGACGTCGAAGCCGAGGAGTCGTGCGTGAGGCAAAAAACGTTAGAACGTGAGTTATAGAATCGCGATCGGCAATTGTTCTCGATAGAATTCCCATAATCCAGCGGGAATGACTCTTTAACGATCGAACGTAAAGTTATGGAATCCGCCCCCATCTCTTCGGATCATCTTTCCTGTTGAACGAGTCATCGAGTCGTTCCTGCCTGCCGTGAGACGTCGCCGTGCTGTGGTCATCTCTTCGGATCATCTTTCCTGTTGAACGAGTCCTCGAGTCGTTCCTGCCTGCCGTGAGAGGTCGCCGTGCTGTGGTCATCTCTTCGGATCATCTGTCCTGTTGAACGAGTCATCGAGTCGTTCCTGCCTGCCGTGAGACGTCGCCGTGCTGTGGTCATCTCTTCGGATCATCTATCCTGGTGAACGAGTCTCCGAGTCGTTCCTGCCTGTCTTCCGAGAGGTCGCTGTGCTGTGGTCATCTCTTCGGATCATCTTTCCTGTTGAACGAGTCATCGAGTCGTTCCTGCCTGCCGTGAGAGGTCGCCGTGCTGGGGTCATCTCTTCGGATCATCTTTCCTGTTGAACGAGTCATCGAGTCGTTCCTGCCTGGCGTGAGAGGTCGCCGTGCTGTGGTCATCTCTTCGGATCATCTGTCCTGGTGAACGAGTCTTCGAGTCGTTCATGTATGCCGAGAGAGTCGTCGTATAGTGGTTGCTTCTTCGGTCCATTTGTTCGGCTCTGTATCATTTAGATAAGTATAAGCACTAATTATTCTGTCAATTATTTACCGCCGTCATGGCCGAACTAATAGATCAGCAACTTGCGGAGGGTAAATTAATTTTAAGTTTCATGGAAAATTCCAAAAAGCTTGGTGTTAAAAAATTGAATTGGCTGTTTGGCAAGCAAGACTTGAGTTATTGGGCCTCTATTGGCTAAACTTTTCTAAGCGCCATCTTGAGCTTTCAGCTTATTAGGAACAATTGTCTTCTAACGTTTATTTTTCTGAAAATTGGTATCTAAACGTGGAACAAGCCTATATTTTTGCTAAAAGCGATATTATGGAAGAAATAGAAAGACTAACCAGTGTTCTTTCTGAAGGAACCTCCCTCCCTGGTAATCTACCAGAGGGAGCCAGTACCCATGCTCAAACACCTCTGTGTTGCACTCCTAAGTTAACTATACCCAAGTTTTATGGGAAACAGCAGGAATGGGAGTCCTTTAAAGAGTTGTTCTGTTCAATTATCAAACACAATCCTTCCTTGTCCTCTGTAGTAAAACTTCAACATCTAATAAACAGCTTAGAAGGTGCTGCTGCAAACCGATAAAAGGGGATGAAGATTATTGGGAGTAACTTAGACGTAGCATGTGAGAAATTATGTCGCCGGTACGACAACCCTAGCGTTCGTCTATCAACTCATCTGGAGGCATTAATATCTGTAAAGGCATCCCAACGAAAGTCAGTTTCAGATATTAATCGATTGTTGGATGTCGCAGAGGAGGCCATCCAGGGATTGCGAGACCTGAATTGCCCTGTCGAGAGCTGGGACCTGTGGTTTGTTCATCTAATAGGACGCAAATTGGACCCGGTGACCAGAGAAGACTGGGAGAAATCGCAAGAAGCATCTTCTGCCTTCCCGTCTTTCAAGCAGCTGATTGACTTTCTAGAAAATCGCGCTCGATCACTTGATGCAAGCAGATTGGAGAACATTTCAGAAACTTTTAGTCGAAGTTCACGTCAGTTTAAAGGCCAAAGGGTTATAAATTCAAACATGTCCCACACCCCTGTCACTAAAAAACCTTGTGACCTTTGCAAAAATGGTCACTTTGTGGGACATTGTCCCAAATTCCATAATATGCCTTCTAGCCAACACATCGAATTTATTCAAAAGGCTAAACTTTGTGGAAATTGTCTACGTAAGGGACACTTCGCATCAACCTGTCCTTCTTCAGGATCCTGTCTGATTTGTAGAGAAAGACACCATACGACCTTTCATAAGGATAGGCTCGTCCCTCAGAATCCTCCAAAGAGTCAAGACCCTCGACAGTTATGTGCTGACGTATCAAAAGCCCCAAGCATTGCATCTTCAGTTTCAGTCAACACGTCATCGGTTGGAAGGACTATATTAATGGCTACTGCCCGGGTAGTCTTGATAGGATCATCTGGAGCCGCCATTACAGTAAGAGCATTGCTGGATCCTGCCTCTGAGGCGTCAGTTGTTAGTGAGAGGGTAGCGCAATTACTTAGGCTATCCCGCACTCGAGCAACTGTATCTGTGCAGGGTGTTGGGATGGGTCCAGTAGTGGAGCCTAAAGGCAGTGCTAACCTCACTTTGAAATCCACCATTGACCAACAGTTTTTCCTTAACTTTTCTGCTCTCGTGCTGAAGAATATTACAAAGTTCCTTCCCACCAACAAGGTACTCAAACAGAACTGGGATCATGTATACAATTTGCCACTTGCAGATCCTCAATTTGGTACTCCAGCCCAAATAGAATGTCTTTTAGGTGCTGATGTTTACGCATCAGTATTGAAACCTGGACTTCATCAGGGGCCAATCAACTCACCTGTTGCTCAAAATACAGCCCTAGGGTGGGTTCTCATTGGACCGACTAATGCCTTCTCTGATGTTCCTGAAGTGGTCAGCTCACATACATTCAGTGATTCTCCGTTGATCGAGGCCATTAGTCGTTTTTGGAAAATGGAGGAATTACCGGACACAACCCCTCTATCCGAAGAAGAGGATGCCTGCGAAGAATACTATAGGAAAACTCTTGTTCGTTCTGATGATGGCCGCTATGAAGTAAGGTTGCCTTTTCGCGTTTTTCATCCTTTCCTGACGCACGTAGCATCGCTGTATCCTGCCTTCTGCGGAACGAGAGGAAGTTCCTATCAAATCCTTTTTTTGGCAACGAATATAAGAGGTTTATGGACGAATATTTAACACTGAACCACATGGAACCTGTACCATCAGATGAGTTGCATTGCGAATCTACCTATTATTTGCCTCATCATGGTGTTTTTAAGTCAAGCAGTCCGAAGAAAATCCGTGTAGTTTTTAACGCATCTCAAAAGTGCAGCAATAGTCTGTCGCTGAATGATTGCCTGTTCCCTGGTCCGAAGCTTCAATCGGATTTAACGGCAATCATTATTCGCTGGCGTTATCTACGGGTGGTTTTTGTTGCGGATATTGTAAAAATGTACCGACAGATTTGGATGCATCCCCAAGACACAGACTGGCAGCGAATAGTATGGCGTTCTTCAACTGATCAACCAATCCAGGACTTTCGCTTGAAGACTGTCACGTATGGAACGGCTTCTGCTCCTTATTTAGCCATTCGTACATTGCACCAACTAGCGGAAGATGAAGGACACCAGTATCCTCGTGCAGTGACAGCAATCAAACTGCAAACGTACGTGGATGATATTTTCTCTGGAGCGGATAATCATTCTGACGCTCTATCCACGAGGAATGAGCTCATTAACATGCTGCAAAGCGCTGGTATTTCTCTAGACAAATAGGCGGCCAACCAGGTGGAACTGCTGGAAAGATTGATCACAATGGAAGGAGAAAATATGCCGATTAATCTGGAAGATGCTGTGTCTACCCTTGGCCTGCATTGGATTCCTGGAGAGGACTATTTCTTTTTTCAAGTAATCCTACCTAAAGCTTCCTTAGTCACAACAAAACGTTCAATTCTCTCGGAGATTTCTCGACTTTTTGATCCACTGGGCTGGCTTGCACCTTTTCTCATTCACTTCAAGATATTTATGCAAAATCTCTGGATTCAAGGCTTTGAATGGGATTCTCCTATACATGGAACCATGTTAGCTCACTGGAATGATCTCCGACACCAACTGCCGCAATTATCAGAGTTAAGGATACCACGTTGGTTCAAAACTATACAAGAGTCAAAGTGGGAACTCCATGGTTTTTCAGATTCGTCTGAAAGAGCTTACGCTGCCGCTGTGTATATTGTAGTCTTTTCAGATGACGGCTGCAACAAATCATCTCTGATCCTAGCCAAGACAAAGTTAGCGCCGATCAAGACTGAGACTCTTCCTAAGCTAGAATTATGCGGAGCTCTTCTTTTAACGCGAACCATTAACTTTCTAGTGACCAGTCACCTGCCGTCGAGTCCAGCTGCAATCCATTGTTGGACCGACTCAAAAGTCACTCTTGCCTGGCTTCGAGGACATCCTTCCCGATGGAAGCCGTTCGTAGCCAACTGTGTCAGCGAAATCATCACTACTTTGCCCAATGCTACTTGGCACCATGTTTGCTCGTCTGACAATGCTGCGGATTGCGCAACTCGTGGTTATACTGTGCTGCAGCTGAAAGACTCTAACCTTTGGTGGAAAGGTCCGTGTTGGTTAGTTAAAGAATACGTATTAGCAGACTTGCCATACGATGAATTCTGCACCAATGAAGAGGAACGCGCTCCGTCATACACCACGGTTACTGTCCAAGATGAACCATTTTTATCATTCTTTAAAAAGTTTTCTTCTATTAAAAGGATAATGAATATTATTTCATACTGTCTCAGATGGAAGTACAATGCAACCTCCGTACAAGATCACAGGATATACGGACCATTGACGGAGGCAGAGCGTGCAGCTGGGAAAATAGCCCTCTTCCGGTTAGTTCAGTCCGCTAGTTTTGGGAAAGAAATTTCTTGCCTTCACCGAGATCATGAGCTTCCAAGAAGAAGTCCACTTCGTTACCTTCTGCCATTCATTGATGAGAAAGGGCTACTACGAGTTGGGGGACGTTTGGAAAATTCTCAGTTCCTGAACAAATATGAGAAACATCCCCTCATCCTTCCAAAGGACTCTTTTATATCTCGACTTTTAGTGGAAGAATCGCACTTGGTGACGCTTCATGGGGGTCCTCAACTAATGCTTAGCCATTTATATCGTCAGTACTGGATTGTAGAGGAAAGCAGTTAGCTTATCAAGTGTCACGTCAATGCGTCCGGTGTGCTAGATTTTCCTCGAAACCGTTCCAGCAGCAAATGGCACCCCTTCCCGATTTTCGAGTTAACGTAGTGAGACCCTTCAGCCATACTGGAATAGACTACCTTGGCCCGATCGCCGTACGCACGTCAAAGGGTCGCGGAACAAAGAGTTATAAGGGATATGTAGCTATATTCATTTGCATGGTTATTAAAGCTGTACACATAGAGGTCGTATCTGTCTGTACCACTGCATCTTTCTTAGCAGCTTATCGTCGTTTCGCAGCTCGACGTGGCCATTGCAGTGTTATTTACAGCGACAATGGAACGCAGTTTCATGGAGCTGAAGCAGAATTGCGACGCTTGTTTGATGCTACCTCTACACTTTGTACTGAGTTCGCAAATGAAGTCGCAAAAGATGGTACAAAATGGGTATTCATCCCACCAAGGGCTCCTCACTTTGGTGGGTTGTGGGAAGCGAGTGTAAAAAGTTTCAAGTTTCATTTTAAGCGTGTTCTAGGGAACACTAGATTAACCTTTGAAGAGCTCGCCACCTTGAGTGCCCAAATAGAGGCATGTCTCAATTCGAGACCACTCTGTCCTATTAGTAGCAATGCCAATGATCTGGTCGCTTTAACCCCTGGGCATTTTTTAATAGGTTCCTCATTGATTGCTCCCCCTGAGCCATATATAGACACCGATCTGTCTCAAACATGTGTTTCTCGTTGGAAACTGGTCTCTCTAATGCGTAATCATTTCTGGCACAGGTGGACTAAAGAGGTATTGCATCATATGCAGCAGCGAAGGAAGTGGTTGAAGTCGAACCACTCCATTAAGGTAGATGACCTGGTGCTGTTGAAAGACGATCTTCTTCCTCCAACCAAGTGGCCACTGGGGAGAGTTACGCATCTGCACCTTGGCAATGATGGGCTACCCAGGGTCGTCACTGTTAAGACAGCTGATTCTGAACTTCTGAGACCTTTGGTGAAGATCATCCCATTACCAGTGGATGATAGGGTCACATCCGTTTATGCAGCTGTAAAGGAGGGGGTCGATTAATCTAAGTCGCTCATGGCAGGCGGCACTCAACAGTAGTTTTTAATTTTTTTTGTCACCTGTGATTTTTTTGTTTGTTGCTATTGACGAAGCAGGTCAAGTTGGGTCATTGCTATTATTGCTATTGTTCAATTTTGTATTGTATGCTATTTCAGTGCCATATTTTTTTAAATATTGAAAGTTGTTTATTTCGTCGTGCTGTCAAACTCCGAGGCGGGCGGTATGTTGAACGCAGAATGCCAGTTTGGTTTGCGCCCCCGCCATTCATTTGTTTTGTGTTTCTTTTCCCCACAAGAGGGCGGGGTGTAGCCCGGCCGCACAGAGCGGAGTCACGCGGCACAAGGCGAGTCTGTCTGCCAGGGTGAGGTGGGTCGTTTTCACCTCTCTTGACTGGGTATAGCGTCACGACATTCCCGTGTGTGGGACATTCAGTATTTTCGTGTGTGCCTGTGTAACTACTGAACGGAAATAAAGTTCATGTGCCAAAGGAATATTTTCGCAGTCTTGTCTTTTTTATGGTTGCTCCGGCAGATAATGCCAATCGGTGATATGCCGTCAACAAAATGTGACATATCATATTTTGCCATCTTACCACAGAACTATACTTAATGTGACCTACGGTCTCCGTCATCCTGCATTTACAATATTGAGTGGCCTTCTGAACTGTTGATTATGCTTATTCTGTGTTTACTTCATTAACAATAAAGCAACTGAATCCATCACACCCAAAAAATAACTATCATGTCATTAAAATCATTCTAGGTGGTATTGATTAGAATTGAAAATGTTAATAGGAACTAAGAAAGCTTAACAATGGGCATACAATATAACTTGAGATTCTCGATGGATGAAAAAAATGTGATAGATATAGGAATTATATATTACAATCAATATTTCCGATAATAATTACAATTTTTGGTCACAAAAAAGTTATGAAAATTAAATGCCTGAGAGAATAAAAATAAGTGATAATGAAGATGCTCCGCAAAAATTGACTTCAGAACTGGTTGCTAAACAATAAACTTGGCCGTGGTAGGCTTCACATCGTAGACGTTTATTATATCATGATGAAAGATAAAACATTTCTACAAAATATTTGCTTAACATTTCCAGTCTACATGTAAGGCCTTAAAACCTGTTGCCTCACCTTTCTCATAAAGATATTTTAATTTAGGTAACGGTAGATAAAATGGTTAAAATTTCGAAACATCTGGAATCTCAATTTGGATACAACTCATGACTTAATAATTAAATGTTTTTGATTTGATTGTTTCAGGCTTCATTTCGTGGAAGTGATAGATGTCCATTTTGATTTAAAAACTTTGTACTTTTCCACTAAGTGTGCAAAGTACAAAAACTACTTTATAAAAGTACTATATAAAATGATCCATCGATAATAATTGGGCACATAAATTTTGTTTTTGAATCAAACAGTGGATTATAATTAAATCCTCTCTTATGGAGCGGTAACTGGTTTTGTTATTGGATTCTATTTTATCGATTAGTAATATCATAGCTTTCTTTTCTTTACCTATCATAGCAGGTACTCCATCAGTTGATATTCCAGAAAGTATTTCGTGTCTACGTTTTTTTCGTATAAACTGTTTTTAACAGCATGGAAAAAATCTATTCCTGTTGTTGTAGCTCTTAAACTTATCAAATTTAACATTTCTACAGTTACTTGAAATGATTCATTTGCTCAACGAAGGAACACAACAAGCTGAGCTGAGTCTGAAATGTCTGTAATTTCGTCAAATGCCAAGGAAATATATTTGAAATATCGAATTATGTCGCACAGATAATTTAATGTCCTTAATTCGACAACACACTGTTCACCGAGATAGGCTTAGGTTCAAAAACAGTTTACTTTTATCAGGCAAAATATCCTTTAAAACTGCTTCCAAAAATTCTTTCACAAATTCACCATCCGAAAATATTTTCATTATTTTTGCAATGAAAAATGAAGCAGAATACCTTGCCTTAACAATATTGAAAGGTTGCTTTAATGCTGCACCAAACATTTGAAATTGAGTCTTTAATTGCAACTTAAACTCCATGAGCTTCGATAGTTTCGCTTCTTTATCGAACTTCAAATAATCCTCATGTTTTGTTTCGTAATGCCTCAGCATTATATTCCTTAAATAGAGCAACGACGTCTCGACAAATTAAACACAAGAATTTTGTATTTTGAACTACTAAGAAATACTTTTCTTTACATTCCTCGCTATTTTTTTCTATTTTCGTCCACTATTCTTCTTTTCTCAGCAGTCATACTGAAAATAAGAGAGATATTAAATATAATATCTATTTTTAGTTGTTAAATTAAAATAATTTTTAATTTAATAAGAGTTATTACTTTGATGTTGTTGTCTTAAATATGTTTTTGAAGTACAGGTATATTAAAATAATTACCCTGCAGTCACAGAACACAAAACGAAACCAAAAAGCAAATTTTCACTTGAAACTGAGGGTCTGCTTTGATATGCTATCAACAATCAACTGTGTATATCTAGGGATCGTCACTGCGTCACTGAGGTTACTTAGGGTTCTTTCGATTTAGTATGGCGATCGCCGGCTATTAACGGTAGCGATTGTCGATTGCGAGGGGACCAAATTATATAAACAGCTCAAAGCGGATATTCCACGCATGCGAAGTCCGTATAGCAGTAGTGAATAGCTGTGAAGAAATACGCTTGAAGCTCTTCAATTTTTCGGCTCGCCTCGGACACGGTCGTATATACCTCCTCGGAGAGAAGAGCCACCGATAACTGGCGATAGAACACATAGCCGAACATTGAGCCTGTTATATTAGGTGTTCCAAGATGCGCGTGCATCATGATTTCGCATAATATTATTTATTTATTCTGCGAACTCATAAATAAAACAGGCAATATCTGTAATATATTCGCAAGAGTATTATTTTGAAATCAAAGTTAATTTTTTCTCATAATTTCGACAGTTAATTTGTGAATATATGGATGCACAAAATAATGTATTTTTAATACACTGGTTTTTAATACTTGGGCCATTATAAAATAAATATACTTTGTGAAAGTGTGATCAATCTCGCAGGCCCGCGGCCCGCGGGTTGGCCGACCCTGCTCTAAAACAATTATAACTAGAGATATAACCCTTGCGTTTATAGCCGGATTTTCTAACACTAGCGTATAGGTGGACTCGCATATAAAATAATCAGAATAAATAGAATCAACACGTGGGGTATTGTTTGCTACCACGTAAAAGTAGGCATGGGCGGTACTCAAAAAAGTACCGGTATTTTTTGTGTGTATTAAAGAGCAATAATGCTACTCGCCCGGTAGTACCGACGAAATAATGCATATAGGTTCACCTGTATTGATGTGATTGATAAAATATTTTAATTTACTACAAATTAACATACGTTTCACCCTAATTTTCCGGTATTTCGGAAAATTAGAACATCAGTCCAAAATGATACACAGACATTTCCATCCATCGACATTTAAATGAACACATTCATCGGGAATATACATCGGCTATTCAGTAAATACTATATAAATATGTACAGCGTAATACATAGGTATACATGAAATATAATGTATAAACACAGTAAATACGTTACGCTGGATGTTTGCGCTCGTCACTTTTTTTAATGATTTTAAATCAGATGAAGAACGATCAGTTTTGTTTTAATGCTGTAGTCTGGTAAAATCCACTTATATAGTTATATATCCTTGTGGGTGCACTAACGTTTAACTTACATCAATCAATAAAGTATTTAATAATAATGAATAAAAATAATGAATGGTAATGCGTTGAGCCTGGAGTGTCTCCACAACAGAGTTGTTCTGGGCTTTCCGAGTGTTGAGAAGGCAACAGAGCTTTCCGAGTGTTGAGAAGCAGGAACTCCCTGCTCAATCTCGTGAGAGAGCACGAGAGTGCGGGAGCAGGGGCGTTTCTCTTCCAGGTGGCAAAGAGGGCAGCGGACGAAACCAGTCTCGACTTCAACCCGTCAATGACACGACCCGTCATTGAAGGCAGACGTCCTCAAGCTCGAAATAAAAAATGCCGAGCAGAAGGCCTTGCTCAAAGTGCATACCGATAAACTCATGCATGGATGTTTCTACCGAAACATCGAAAAGCATGGGCTATCGAAGGAGCTGACGTTTGCTTTTCTACGCTACGCCGGTATAAAGTCCGAGACCGAGGGTTTTGTACTCGCATGCTAGGATGGTGTCATAAACACACTCGTGTACCTCCGCATTATATTCAAGGCGGAGGTCGAGGACACAAGATGCAGGGCGTGCCGAGCCCAGCCGGCGACTTTGGGTCACCTCCTCTCCGGCTGTAGCTATTACGCCAAGTCCGCATATTTAGCTCGGCACAACGCGACCCTGCGGGTGTTATACTTTTACCTTCGACACCATTATGGCATCGACGAAACACCTGTGCTGCCCTATGCCCTTATTACTTAGTACTAGTCCTAAATAATATTTTCTCTGGTGCAGACCAATCTTAGAAAAAAATAAAAATAATGATGGAATTAAATTTATTATGAGCTAAGAAACTTAGAGTATTTAACAAATAAACCTTATCGTATTAAACCTCGTAGCTTTCATTTGAACTAGATTATGCTCTGCTCGTGTGGAAAGTTAATATGCATGGAATGTAGGAAGCGTGAAAGAAGGTTCCCTTCAGTCGTTTGAAATCATAGGAAGGACCATACATCGACCAATCATTCATTCGGCCAAGCAACCGTGATGATCATATTTCTCTTGTCTTGTCTTCATTTTTGTCTATGATTAACTGCCACACTTTATGGTCCTTGTATCACATTTCCATCTCTTCTCGAGGCACCTGTACATCGACACATTATTTTTTTTTGTTTTTCAATCCGTGCATAAGAACCGGTTGGATTCGGGTTTTGATTCTGGCGTTGAGGATTGGGTGAGGATTTTGGAGTGAGGTTGGGGTGGGGGGAGACATTAATTTCCGTTTTTACAGGCCGGGTCCATGATATTAGACTGTCGTTCGCATTTGCGCCCCATCGCTCGTCTGGGTCTGAAGCGTCCAAGAGGTGAGTCCACTGTTTGCTAAAATATTACACTTAAAGGAGGCTGGAGAGAAATTATCCATGTTCAGATTTGCGTGAAGCGTTTTCACATTCGATCTTAAAAGGTACATCTGCAGATAAAAGTGAAATAATAGCATTTTTGAGCTATTTTATCAAATAGCCTTAGGGCACAAGTGATACATACAAGTGGTTTTTTAATACAGTCAACTCTCGATTTTCAGGCTTCCAATTAATCGGTTTGCGGATTATCCGTGCTATTTTCTCATCCCTACACTAAAGAGTTTGAAAAATATTCCGATGGAAAAATTATGTAAATTGTTTGAAAGTTCGATGTATCTAAATAGTTTTGCAAGTTTGTAACATCTCTTTTTAGTTTAACTTTTTAATGTAATCACAATATAATGGAAATTGTTTGCTACGTTTAATAATGATGAAAACACAGCGGCGTCTGCTTCTGGAATTATTTTATTCGTTTTTTCTCTCTGCCACTGAGTGTTCCATTTTCCTAAAACGAACAGAAAGGTGAATATACTTTGGGAATAATTTCAAATACACTACTTGTAAATAAACTAACTTATATTACACTTAAAAATAACTAATTATTGTTCCGTATGTTCTTAATTTTCGGCTTTTTACCATAGTTCGATTACATGAGCACAGATTTTATTTTGAGGATGAAAAAGTACAATCAATATTGATATAATGGTTTCTAGCAAACATCAACTTGTCACGCCAAGTCAAAGATTTGGAGAAACATATTTAAGTGCAATGTTTACCGATTTTTATTATAAGACGCCGAAAATTATTAATAACCTAGGTCTTAACATTCTTCAGTTAAGTGAAAAATGTTAAATATAATTTTTGTATAATTTCTATTACTATATGTATTGTCAGTATCACGAGGTAAATAGATTTACTTAAGCCAATAATACCCAAGGATTATTTTTTTGTTGATTTTAATGAAACTTACCAGTTATAGCCGTAAGGACCTCAAATACATACCTGCGAAAAATTATTGCCTTCGGAAATGTGTAATGATATTTTTTACACTGCCCGGATTTCCTGCCATTGGGATAGAAAGATAGCATAAAGTTGGTACTAGGGATTTCCATATGATTTTATTAGATACTTTATTATTTCAACCCACTGATATATAGAATAATTAAATGAGCATGAGAGCAATAGCCGTCTATCTGAGAACATGGTACAGTTTGTGACACTCCAGATATAAAGCAGCATTAAATTTTCCACACATAAATATTATACGACGACCACATTTACTCCATCATGCATTTGGCTGGATATTTCTTGCTTACCTTATAGGTTTGCCACGAATGAACTGTTTTGTCCCGTGCCTACCATAATAGGGCACAATTGTCTCATTAATGTTTAAATATGTAGCTCTATCTACAACTTTGAATACATTGTTCAAAATTTCGAAAATTGACTTCACTCATTAATAGCGAACGTCATTGATACCCATGTAGTCTGTGAATTGAAGACGCCTAATTATGTCATCGCAGCTATTCCGTCGCATAGACTTGGACACTAGAGGACTATGTACATCCGGTGATGTACTCCAGTACAATGGCCGATGCGGAAGTTTATTATATCTCGTAATTGTTTAAATTCCTAGGAAAACTAGAATGTTTTCCATAGTTAACAATTCCGTCGATAGACCATGTTACATTGAATATATTATGCTTCGGTGAAGAAATAAATCTACTTGTTCAACTGGTAATGTAACTTCCAATGCATCAAGAGGCTTTTTTATATTCGGCATTCTCATTGCGCGATTAAAGGTATTTATATAACAAATTTCATAAAGCATAACGGATATTTATTTTTTTAAGTATAGTAGTGATAAAGCAATTAGGTAGTATAAAGCAAACTCAAAAAACACCACTAACACAAAAATGTTCTTCTAACGAAATTCTGAATACCTCAATAAATTCAATATTTAAATTGATTTCATTATTTCCAAATTTCATTGACAGATTATTGATATTATTATTATAAGACTTATTCAATATTTCTTTCCATACAACGTTTCTCGTGTGTCGAAGTTGTTGAATCAGGACGCTGTTGGGCAAATTGCTGCACAATTGATCCATCTTCAAAAGTTGTACGAGCTGCTTCCGAAAATTCTGGATTGCACGTCATTGTGATAAAGAAGTATGATGATCCAAGTTGACGGACAAAGGCCATAGCTTCTTCAAAATGTTCAATGTAAAAACGTGTAGATCCAGGAAACGAAAAAGGCAAAATAATCTCCTTTCACCAGAAACAGCATTCTTTTTTTTTAGCCAATTCACTCAAAAATTGAATCGCTCTTGTACAGTTTTCTGCAAGTATTTTTTTAAATTTGCTTTAATCCATTGGATACGGTCATGTTTCACTCTTATAAAAGTATCAACCAGATATTTCTGAAAATGCCGACCACCGAAATGCAAAGCATTCAACTTCGAAAGGCGGAAATCAGGATTTATTAGGTTGATGTCTGAAGGAAAACATTTGGCACTTTGAGGTCTAAATGCTAATCGGTTCTGAGCTAGTTCAAATCTAGTCAAATTTTGATGATTAGTATTAAATCTTAAAGGAATATCAATATCCAAAATTACAAAATTTGGTTAAAATAGTGGATTAATAAAGGGTGCACCACGACTGTCAATATTGTTCATGGTTATTAAAAATTTCCCACGTTTACGAATAATAAACTCTTTATCTGGAAGATTTGGTCAGAGTCAAGGGTAACAGTGGCACAAACGACTTTCTGAAGGAGGATGTTAAACCTTCTGTGATCAAAGTCATCAAGTAACGCAAAAATGAGCTTATCATAAGGCGCCTGTACACCTTCTGCAGCAGCGCGTCAATTAGCCTCTTCTTCTACTTACCGCATTATCATGAATACAAGAGCAAACGGATTTTCATATATCAAAATATACTCCAGGAGATTAATAATATTCTCCCTGATACAATGAGTAATGGCATTGCCTTTGCGTGCATTAAGAGCATCCAAATGATCCAAATATCCAATGATTATCCAAATGTATATTTGTCCGTATTGAGGCCGTTCAAATTTTCCATCATAATTTTGAGTAGGGTGAGCTGCTACGTTAAGTATGTGTTAAACTTGACCGCTAGCAATGTAACTATAAACTCCTCGACCATGGTCTGTTCGATCGTCGTCTACGGTGAATGAATCCATTGTAAAACATAAATTCAAATTTCGACTACTTTCATAAAAGTCATCAGAAAATGGATGACGTAAATGAAACGATCGCGCTAACTCGTTCGGAAATTCTGGATGTGGTAGATCTATCCTACCATGCGAGCGGCAATCCCCAAATGAATCTCAATGAATTCGATTTGACACAGGTTCTTCAGGAAAATGCAATGATCTATTATGAATGCACGCAACACTAAAAGGTTGCAAACTATGGAAATAAATATCAGCCGTGGTAGCTGCCTTGTAGGAACTTATTCGGTTTCTATTATGCTTGTTGTCGTCTTGAATTTCTCAGGCATTCTTCTTCCAATCGTTGACGATTATCATAATCAACGATTGGAATTCTTTGAGGCATTGTGTCTTCACCTTCTTCCAATCATTGATGATGATCGTCATCAAACTCTTCTCTATGACTCTGAGCCGCTCGTTTACGCATGTCATGAAGTAGCTAATTACTTTGTGAGTCTTATTCTTCTGTTCTTTGGTTATTTTGTTGTTGCCTTATCTTTTACAAACGTAGTTCCCTTGGTTCGTTTGATTCTCCACTTCTCTGGATTCGTGCAAGATCACATTTAATTTCTACTGCTCTAGACGATCATGACTCATATTCTTGCCTCATTCTTTTCTGATCGTTCCTTTCTTGAGAGTAAAAATAATTTAGTTCAGTCATCATTTCAAATAACCAATTTTTACATAAAGTTTTTGCTACCCGGATTGGTCTTGCTGATGTCAGAAAATGGTCTTCATTTTTATGAATTAAACTACTTGAGATATCAGGTAATGAGTCATTAACTTGTTCTATTTGCTCCAGAATAAAAATGTTTGAGGTATTGGGCATTGGATCATCACCTTGTACCTTTTTCATCTGCCTTTGTTCTGTAGATCGGATCATTGTTATAAGGACCCTGGAGGATTCACGTAAACACAGTAAACAGTGCTCTACGACTGAATAGTATATAAAACAATAACATAGTAATTACGACTATTGTCAGTGTGTCAGTTACTTGGGAAAGTACAAATTATAAAAGTCAAATTTAAGAAAATTGTCAATATTCCCCGTGTTTTAGAAGTCTATCACCGGCGGACGAGGGTCTCACTCTTAAAGAGTGGTTATTCTTTAAGATTACTTGCTCTCAAGATTACTGTTGATGGTAGCTAGTATTCAAGAGTAGCCTCCGCATGCTGTTTGTTTAAATCTTCTAAAATAGAATGACAGGTGTTGACCATGTTCCTTGTTTACTGAGGGTACGTTACGAACCTATTTGTCTTTATTAATATGTACGTTTTATTCAGAGATTGATTTTAATCTCACGCGCTTGCGGTAGTGATCGTTAGAAAAATATATTTTTAGTTGTTAATGCTTGGTATTTTGTTATAAAAGAACTATGAGCGGGATTTCACAACTACAATCATTCAATGAACTAGGCCTCGATACTATGAAATCTCCCTATCAATAAAAAACTAAAAGCACGCCTTGAAGAACGTTTTCGAGAGAACAGCAGCAACAAAATATAAGCCGTTTTCCACGGCTCTAATATCCAATGAGGCATTTTTTATGAGGAAGCTCTGACGCACAGACCACGTCAGAAATGTAGCGGTAAATAGTACGTATATTTTTTCCATTATTTCCAAAGACCTTTAATGACAGAGCAAAGACTCACCTTCAAAGAAACCGTACAAAATGATAGCAAATTAATGATATATAATACTTAATATGCAACGATTATTAATTTCTGAGAAGTTCAGTCATAAAAGCAACTTGGAATGCGGTACCGATTATTTCTAGCGATGTATCTCCCTTCCTCCTCAGTTTCTCATACGGGTCTTCGACCTCCGAATTTTTAGTCCCTCATGGAATCTGGATGTCCGCCCTTGATCCGTGGTCTCCATTCCACTGGTGGTGGCGGTGGCTAGGCTTGAGCGTTCAATGACCCCCAAAAACTGAATTAGTGATAGCAATCGGCGTTATCATGGGGAATGGCGCTGCGGAAGCGCTGCGGAAGCGCTGCGGAAGCGCTGCAGAGGACTGCTGCGTAGCATACAAACGTTGAGTGAGCGCTACGGTGGGACATTTGAATCGTAGTTTCCTAACGTGCGGACGAAAAGTAGGAGAAGCTAAAGCCATGGCTAAAGCAGTGTCCGTAACGAAGGGCAGAAGTGCGCAGGGGGCATGTGCACCCTTCTACCTCTTTTGGAGAGGGGACTTCTCAAGACCCGAATCATCGCTAGAGGCTCCTTTGGCGAAAAAATGTACTGAAAAAAAATGAAATCCGAATAAGTTCTTTGCGAAGCAGTTGACTTTTTCATCAATCTTTTCCGTTTAGTTATTTGCTGTTTTAACATCTTATAATGCAAATGAAACATTAATTAATTATGTTTAACGTTAGGGTATTTATTGTTTGTTCTTATAGTCATTATTAATGTTCACTATAAAATATATAGCTTTTTACTCAATTCTTGAAGTCATTTTCTCTACTCTTCCCTACAAATGTCCGAAGTTTGCAACATTAGGCACATTTTTAAATATCAAATGTCATGCCGTTCGGGTTAATTTCCATACGAAGTTATCGGCTGACTTCATTCTGTGCTTTAGCATTTTGCATCGGTATCTGCAGTGATCTGTCGTGGAATACCTATATCTAATCAGAGTTAATTACACATTTGTAAACTTTTATTTATTTTTTCTTTCATTCAGCTTCATGATTCTTTTTCTTCTCTGGCTTGTAGACAGATATATTATAATATCTAAAGAACAAAGTTAAATACAGAATTTTCTTTTAGTTTTTCAAGATTTTCTGGTACCTAAAAGTATAACAATGGAAAAAGCTGAATAATGCTGCCGTGATAGGAAGTAGTTCTGTACCAACTGTTGATATAAAAGTTGATAAAAAAAATTTGGGCGATCTGAATGCATTCTACAAACAACAACAAATAATAGACAATATGGCGACTTTTTTTATAGCCCGTCGCGGAGATACCGAAGTTATGGATGTTTTACATGCACGAACATTGTATGTTTTGATATCTAAACCTTTTTATTTGCTCCGTTCTAGTGTCCATTCCGAAACAAAGATGAATATGCACTGGCAGAGTATGTGATGTCGACTCCATTCCGATGCTTTGACTAAAATTTAAAAAGATTCTCCTTACTTGGTTTAATAGACATAACACGTCAGTAAAAGTCATGAGGATAATCAAGACATAATTTTTCTTTATATTTACAGCTCATGTTTTGCGCTTTCAATTGAATGAGCCCACAATGTTTTTCTAAATCCCATTGTGTATTTATCAAATTTTAAAATTGTTGTTATATCGTGAACCATTTACCAAAAGGCAAAGGTCCTCAGAAAGTAGCTGCACTATCGTTGACTGCTTTCGTTACTCATAATTTGAAGCATTTTCTGATCCCCGACAATAGTGATAGTGAGAATGTTATTTTTGAGAAATCTTAATCTAATAACTTTCCTACCTTTTAATATTTTCTCTGAAAATTCTAGTAACTTTTTACATTTGTGTAGCCTACCTGGTGAAGGTTGAACGTATTATCAGGGGAGACTGTGATTTCAGCACACAGCTTGAATAGGTAGGTGATTATGGTAAAAAAAATGGCGAAAAAAGCCTTCCTTAGCCGGTCCTTTGGTTAGTCCAGAGATGTGACTTTACCAAATAGAGTTTGCTAACCAGCTGCTGTCAGAGTGTCATGTTTTTATAATGGACCAAATGATAAAATATAATTATTTGAATAAAATTACCAGTTGAATCACAGGTTTTAAACGCATGTTTTATTTTAAATGTCATTTTGTCATGTAAATAGCAATTAAAATCTAAAGGTTAACAATAGAAAAGATGTAAGCGATGTTTATTTAATACCTTAACTATCACTTAACATTTTTGTTTATAGTTATATAATGGTTACTGTTGTATTTTCTTTGCAAGTAAATTGTGGGACGAAGAAGAAAGTGTCATACATTCCGTTGTTGATAAATCGAGAACTTTATTACACTGAACGAGTAAGGATAGGGACGTCAAAATCGTGTCTTGTCTTCTCGTTGTCGCAAGATTCAGTTTTTCCGCTCGGAAGACAACGCACTTCGGTATTGCTTTTGCTAGGCGAGGTCTTTACATTCCAGGTTTTCTGTAGGAATGTATGGAATGAATGAGTGCTCATTGCGAAGAAGGAAAATCAATCTTTTTTGTTTTAAATTTATCAATTTTCTCAATTTTAATTAGAGATTCTTGCTTCAAGTGAGTTCTAAAAGTGATGCCAAATAACTAAGCTCCTCAGTTTAAAAAAATCTAATATTATTTCAAATGCACTTTTTTTACTGATGGTATTCCTTATGGTATATTCGAACCACATAGTTAGCAATGGGAACACGGGTGATTCAAAATTAACCCATTATTCGTGAAGAGGTCGCTGTAACTATCGGCTATTTCAATTTCTATATCACTTCTTCTTTTTCTTCGTCAGCGAGATAGTTTTGTTTTAATATTTTCGATATCTTTTTTACACTATTTTTACCAAGAAAATAAAAAGTTGTGGAATAAATCAAACTGTTGTTTACTTAGTCGGCAGTAAAGCTGTTGACAGCTTTATATTTTTAACAGAAAAATTTCTAAACCTTTTTGCTTTCTGAATGACTTTTTAATTTATGTATTTGAGCTTGAGCTAAGCTAAATGACCAGAGACTACGGAAACTTTATAATATGACATAAAAAATTGGGCGAATTAAAATTATTTTGAATAAGCTCTATTTGTTTCTGGGATATAATTTTTGCACCAGAAGAAGCAAACAAAATACACTCCTACACTCTATGATTTCAGTCTTTACATTGTAGAAATATTTAGTGTCCATGCTAAATTATATACTTTTTATTTTTTCCACAATTTTTATTAGCGGTGCAACGCGTTTCGCCGATCTACGTCATCATCAGTTGCCAATTGTTAGACTGTTTTGTTTATAGACCGTTGTTTTACTGTCGTAGTTACGGGGTTGGTTTGAGTGAGGGAGGTGGCGGTTATACCGGACAGGTGGCTTGAATGGTTGATTTTTCTCAAGGTTAGTTTCTCAGGAAGGAGTGGGGAGGACTGCGGGAACAATTCAGCCATTCCATTGGTTCCGGGTGTGACTTGAGAGCGTTTAATTTTAAATTTTCATATTAAAATATTCAACTAAAATATATTGGAGTACAGCTTTAGTTAGCCATAGAAGAAGGTAACTTACAAATTAATATTGAATTAAAAAAAATTAACTAGATTGGAATAAAACTGCGGTTCCGGATGTGTCTCACACAAATGACACTCAATAAAAGAGACTACTTTAACGTGTTAACTCTGTGAAGAGCTTGAGCATTAAATATTGATATTAATATCAGTAAGATAAGAGTAATTGTTTTTTATTTTAATCAAATGGAAACGTATCCAAAAGCATCATTTTTCTAGTTAAACATTTTTTAATAAGTTTCGGGTGTGACCTAATTACTCTTTCTGCTCTGCATTATAAGTACAATTCTATTTTTCTTTCAAATTTTGGTAATGACTCAGTACACTTGATTAATTATGCTCTGTTAAATCTGGCTAAGTAAGTTTTTGAATAGTAGAACAAAAACACTTTTCTCATTTTTTCCATATTAGGGCGTACTTTAGATGGAATGGCTGAATTGCTAATTGCAAAGGGCCGTGTTAGTGTTTTGCAAGTGCCTTACTCGTGCATGTATAATTAATTACTCTCTGCCTTTTAATACCACCTGTTGTGGTAGTAAATCACTGAAATCTACGTCTTGCAATAAATCTTTTATTGCGAACTTGCAATATCATTTTATTCTCTCTCTTCAAGAATTTATTTTTCGTGGAGTCATGCGTATAATTGTTTAACGGATAAAATGGAGGTAATTCACGTTCAAATTCAAATCATCAATTCCAATACGTAAGCACTAATAATTTAGTTTATCCTTTCCTTTGAGCACGCATGATACCAAACCACTGTTGTGTTTTAAGAATCTTCTCCTCCATTTCTTCAACGCAGTACATAGTCACTGGTTTTTGAAAATATATGAATATAAGTTTCTGGAAGAACTTTAATAATAAATTACATGTACAAATATAATATGAATAATAAATGCATAATAAATTTACATGTATCACATTGTCACAATCACGTAACTTGGAAGAACACGTTTCATAAATTGCTATGTATGTAAGCTTCGAATTAAACATTGGATCAAAAACTAATTAGCCTTGTTTTTCTTTCAGGAGCCGTCTCATCCGACTACTTAATTAACAGAACCCCTTACAATCAACGGGAACATGGTTTCACTCTCCAACTCTGGGCTCCTTTGCTTGCTGATAATCGGAGTATTAGCTTCATGCCAAGGTCGGAAGATAACAACCGGGAATTGTCCTGCTCTCACCTCCCCAGGAACCCTCACGATTATCGCTGTAAGTGATCATCCATACAGTTCATCTGTATGTGCCTGGTGTGTGGAAGGTGGCATAAGCAATGAGAAAAAAAATTTCGTGTATGCGAATAAAAAAAATATTTCGTGCACATATAACTGTGGGTGATGTTCAACCACTTAAGTGCGTTGCTCACTTTGCTACACCACAGAACATTTTCTTTTCATTCGTTTCACACCCTACGTAACAGGAGGCGCAATTTGAAAGAGAACGAGAGCTTTAATTTACATAAAAATGAGAAACAGAAAACATTAAGAAAAAAAACATACACCACAAAAATTTGCACTTTTTCTGTGAAAAGAATCGATGATGGATAATTATATATTATTCCCGACACGATAAAAGTAAAATGCTCTCGTCACATTGATGTCGTCACCAATGTCATTTAACATTTCGTATTTAAAATACATATTTACACTTTGTAAACATATATTTTCGCTTACCATTGCACTTACCTCAGTAGTTAAATTATTTTATCTTTGAAATTGTGAATCTATTTTAAAAGGCCACTGCTAGATACTAGTAATTGATTTTTTTTCTTTATTTGATTTTTTCGACACTGCTCCCTGGAAGTTACTTCCGTTTTTTGAAGAAAAATGAGGTGAAAATCCTCCAAGTGTGGCGAAGGAATGATCTAAATCTTTAAATTACACTTCTGTTCCTCTCAGATTGGAACATACCATCTCATCGATCCCACGACATCATAATTTTATGCCTTTTGCATTGGCTGTTTTGAGTTGTTTCAGACTCATCGCCGTACACCCGGTTGTCAAAGCGCATACGTATTATTCGTATTACAAGACCTCGTTCGTTTATCAAATTAAATATATGTCCAGTGTTTGCTTGTATTACACTCTACTCTTCTCTATCTATTTTTTGATCTGCCTCATTCTCTATGCCAAATATATGCTTTACGCTAGTTACTTACACATTTATTGCAGCTGACCTCCCTACGATATTGAAAACACAATTAAGAACATTAATGCTGAAAGCAGAGCTATTTGCCAGGGGGTTGAAAATAATACCTACACCATCAAATCAGGGAAAACAAAAGCATTTATCATTGGAAGTTTCCGTATAAAAGCAACTGTATCCCTTGATGCTACCCCTCCTATTACAGTTCTCAATAAAAACATTCCTTTCTCAAACACGGTATGACACCTCGGTGTTACTTTTAGTAATAACCATCTGATGAACAATGATGTTCTTACTTTGAGTCATAGGATTAATACTGTTCTATGGCAACTAATATTTCATCGAAATTTTCTACCTTGTAATACGAGAAAAATGCTCATATCAACCTTGGTTTTTCCAATCCTTGACTATTGTTCCCTGGTCTTCTACGACTTGAATAAAGGACAAAACCTTAAACTATAACGGGCCTTAAATTCATGCATTAGATTTATTATTGATCTTTGTAGAGAGAAGCATATTTTTCCTTATTACAGGGAGTTGGGATGGCTTAAAACAGAATCCTGAAGAAAATATTTTCTGGGGGCTTTTCTGAATAGCCATTTTCTAGCAAATGAGTCCGAATACCTCACAGATGTGTTAGTAACAAAACCGAAAAATCTTGCTATAGGTACCAGAACTGATCCCAATTATTTTTATTATCATATATCGACTTCATACCATAATTCATTTTGGTATCGGCTACTTCCTTGTGGAACTCACTACCTGTAATAGATACTTAATGTGAATTTAACTGAAAAATAATAACCAAAAAGTTATTTGGAAAATATATTACGACATTTCTTCGAAATCGTCCCATGATATTAACAGTTAAAATGTAAACATAATTCTTATAAAATAAAATGCGTCCTAGGGTTTGAGTTGAGCATTCAAACCAATCACCAATGGTACACTATCTTACAAAGGTCTTTAGGTGAGACGTATAGGACGTAATCTTGACCACAATACGGATGAGAAGCAGCCATAGCGATTTTCAATTGATGTTTTTCGATGTCATGTTATTCAACGTTTAATGTTATGTATAACTTGATGAAGCTTTTAAAAGCTCAACTGTATAATCTAAAACGATTTCCGTGATACTTTGAATGAATGAATGAAACTTAATTTATACTCTGGGGTAACACAATAGAGCAAGTAAACTACACAATTTTCATGTTTTGCTAAAAAAAACACAATAAACATAATATACATATAAAGAAAGAAAAAGTGAAATTAAATTACATTTAATTTTACATTAATATTTATAGTGAAACATATAGTAAATTATCACACAGTTATTTGTGAGTTTTTAAATAACAAAATAATTTGAGTTGAAATGGCTGAAGGGATGAAAACTGTTTGACGTAAGAGGGTAGCGAATCCCAAAACTTGGAAGCAGTGGTGTACTTCCTCACCATCATGTAAGTGGTGAGGAAGGAATTGAAGTAGATATTAAATATTGGCTTGGGGAATGTGGTCTTTATCGGGGGTAAATAGATTGGAGAATTAAGTAGGATTCCGATTATGGAAGAGGGTGAAAATAAAAGACCCCAAAAAGTATTTCCTTCGGGTACCGAGTGGTAACCAATTTTGGTCAGTATAACATTTTGACACATGTTCATCTCTGAGTAAGTCAAAAATAAATGTAACACAACAGTTAAAAGTCGCTGGGACGCTTATCAAGAAAATTAGTTAAGTCGCTGTAAACCAATACACAATAATCCAAAAGTGGAAAGATAAGTAACAAGTATGGCTCTAGAGCAGGGTTGTCCAACTTGCAAGGCCTCAAGGGCCACAACTTAACCGTTAATATGGTTGGGGGCCATTTAGTAATAAATGGAATAGTTATTTTTTTCAAGTAACAATGAGAAACAAGGTAAGGTATAAATATAAAAAAATCTGAATTTTTGTCTAATAACCTTTCGCGGTCCACAATAAATGGCGAGGCGGGCCGCCAGTTGGACAACCCTACTCTAGAGGAAACAGGAAGATTGTTCCTTTGCAGCCTTAGAAGATAAAAATCTTATTATCCTTATTACAAATTTCCAGGACACGCTGATGTCATGACAAATTGCATGAGAGGGTGAGCAAAAGGTACCACACAGTCTTATTAAACTGAACAATTGTTATGCCAGCACATACAAAAGGTAGGCGAATTTACAACCATATTTAAATCTTCATCAGTTCCCATAATTTTGGGACCCAATTTTCTCAAAGAATATTGCCTATGTTATTATTCTTCTATGTGTGCTCGTAATCACCTCTATTGCAAGAATGCAACGGCAACAAAATTCATGTATTTTTACATTTTTTATTGAGCTCGTAATGTATTATAATTTTTCTTTGCCCTTTTGTTTTTGTGCCTGCTTTGTTTGTTCCCGCTCGTCAATGCAATGATTTGTAAGTCTCGTGTAGTCTGGATCTAACTGTAATACAGTGAAGTGGTGCCAGAAAGAATTTCCCCAGTTGACCCTTCCATCTATCCTAAGGATTATAATAGCTACGAAATCTTGATTTATTTCCAGTTGGCGGCGTTGAGTCCATGGAAGGAATTTGCTTGTACTCCAACTCCCTACCGGCACTCTTGAAGCTGCGTAAAATACACGTTCGTGGCGGTGACAACGAATGTCAGATATGCTGTCACCATGACTTGGACTCAGAAAGTGTAGGTATATTCCTGTAAGATTAGAAAAGAATTATATTGATAAAGGCTCGTTATTTTGGGTTTGGTCAGGAATATCAGGAATTTGAGGGTTGGTAATGAGGCTTTGGTCAGAAATATCAATATAATAATTATTCTGGTCAGGATCAAACCCTCAATTACAAGCCTTTGTCTTAGGATTTTACAGTGGTCGAAAGCTATGATGAAAAGGAATGTATCCAGATAGCATGTTAGCCTGCGGTAAGACTTATAGTTGGATTGATAATGCCTTATCATGGCCAATGTTTTCACGGGAAATTTGAATTGAAAAATTGCTTTACGAGCAAAACCTTGCCGGGTGAATCATTTTCTCAAGCATGAATCAAGCTTCAACCAATCTTCAACCAAACAACGACGAAAATTAACAAGCTTGAATCAAGATTGTAGATCAAATCAAATAAAAAATCAAGATTGACGATTTGAGACTACTAGCTAGTAGTCTCAACTCTAATAATAATAGTTTGACTCAAGGTTCTGTCAAGTAGTGTTTCCAAATCTGTGTCTGAATATGTCGATTATTTTTCGTGTAAAGGCTCTTGTTTCTCACTGTATGAAAAGTGATAAATTTCATTGGTTATTTCGCTTGATGGGAATTCATTAAATGCCTATGTCTACATCATCATCATCTGAGTAATCACCAATTTACCAATTATATATATAATGATGGCAATCTTTGCCGAAACCTAGGTCGTTAGAATAAAAATTGGTGTGGACTTTTTTGTAAGTGTTTCTGTTATAATGCAGTCTGTGACCCATTTCCACAAGTTTTCGCTGGATACTTTAAAATCTGTACTAGTTCTAAGCTTAAAAAGCATGATGCGTCAGGTCTGATTCAACCTTGTTGTCTTGGCTCAACAATCTTGTTTCAAGCCCGATTCCAGCTTACTTGGCTAACTGTGCAGTTCCTGTCTGTATACGACAATTAGAAGCTTAGTGCGTCACCTGAAAAAAAATTATTTCGTCCGGTACCAAAGGCCAATTCCTTGTTCCACTAGTCGTAAAAGGGATACATTGCCATTTGATTGCTCTGATATGTTTTTTTTGTCGGATTTTTCAGGAGTGGATACGGTAGAGCTCAAGGATTTCTTACAGTGTCTACAGGCGCAGTTACTTCCACCGCTGGAACCATCTTAACAATGACCTTGACATATCCAAGCGGTAAGTAATCTAACCCGAAAGCTGTAAATTTCGAATAAAGTTGAATAACTTTACAGATTAATGGTGACTTTTCGCAATTCTTGCGGAGACAGGTTCCATATAGAAATAGACTTTAGAAATGGTTAGCCTTACCTTCATCTCCTTTTAACCGATGTTATACCTTTTCGTCAATATGATTAGGATATTAATTAATTATTAGGCTAAAATGCTTAGGCCACCTACCATTAATAGTAAACCACGTTCACATTTTCTACATATTGACGTAAACAAGAAATACATTCCTGGCAAATAAACATTATCGGGGTTTATATTCCATCCGAACTAGTTTATATATGGGTGTACTTCGTTTCGGAGTTTTGGAATTTTAACTGACATTCTGTGTCTCGGAACAATGCTACTAGGACTTTTGGTCTTCTTGAGCATTAATACACGGAGCTATATACGGAACCCCAAAATTTGAGTTAAATTTGTATTTTTGTAATTTTTTAGTTTTTTTCTTTCTTCAAGTTTTTCTTTACTGTTGTTCAAATTTTGTTTTTTTGTTGCATTGACTAATGTTTTAGCCATTGTACCTTTTTTGAATATGTGAGATGGTAAATAAATAAAATGAATAAATACCAAAGTCGATACAGAATGTCTGAATTAGCGCAGCCTTGATACCGTCAAATAAGGCAAACTAGCATATGACACTGGTCTGCGTCATTTTTGACGTCAAGGTTTTTTATGCTCTTTTTAAATATTTAGTGTACGCTGAAAAAAGAAATGTATCTCATTTTGTTTGGTCAGATCTTTTTTTATTGCTATCTCATTTTTTTAAATATGACATTTCAGAAATTAATTAATACCTACAAAATATGCTGATTATGGTTTGAAAACAGTCTTACATTCGGATGAAGTCTAAATTATGAGATAATAGATTAACATCATTATTATGCAAGAAAGGACCTTTTCAAAGACTTTCGTATGTATTTGCTTCTGGAATTACTCTCTTGAGGCACCAACAATAGTCCGCAGACATCCCAGCGATCCTGGTGCCTCTCCTCCATCACTCGAATATCTCCATGAAGTCGATCTTCCTGCTCCTCGCTATAATCTCCACAGTTGTCAGGAAAGTAATCTAAATGTGAGCTGAGAAAGTGCATCTTTATTGACATACAGGCACCCAGAGCTTGGAAACTCTGCAGTAGTTCTTCGACAGCATTTTCGTAATCAGGGCTCCTATAGTTGCCAAGATAGTTTTTTTTAATGATTGACTTCAACGCTAACCAGGCATTCCACTCCTTATCCTCCATACTCTCATCGAATTGTTAATAATTCATTGTCTCCCTGATCTGAGGACCGTCATAAATGCCTGCATTAAGTTTGGGCTCATTTACACGTAGTAATTTGTGCTTTAAGAAATTAAAAGCTTTACTCTCTTTGTTTTGTGCCTTTATAAAGGATCTCATTAGACCAAGTTTAATGAGCAACGGTGGAAGTAGAATTTTCTGAAGATCTACGTGAGCTTGTGACTTTACGTTGTGCGAACCTGATGTCAGGGCATGCTTTGCATCCCAGATGCGTTGTACGTAGTGTTTCTTATCTGCCCAACTGTCCCATAAGCATAGGGAGCATGGATATTTGGTGTAACCATATTGTAGACTCAGAAGTATGGCCAGATGCTGTAACAAATAGTATTAATGTGAATCTGTGCATGTTATTACATTCATTCATTCATAACAGTAATCTACCGGTTGGAGGTAGGTTGTGATGAGAGTCAGGAATATCCATCGAACTCTTACACGTGCCGTGCCCTGTCTACCTCTAGTATTTCTTTCTTCATCTCACCATAAGACCTACCTTTCTTCATCCCGTCCATAAAACTATTGTTCTTCTCCCCCTTCCCCACTTGCCCAACATGCTGGCCTCTTTCACGGCCTTCAGAAAACCATCACCCCTCATTACCCCTTCTAGCCACCTACCCTGTCTTCCCCTCATCTCATCTATAAGTTTCCTCTCCTCTCCCACCATGTAAGCACTTCCTCATTTGTCTTCCTTTCCGTCCAACGCACCTCCTCCATCCTCCTCCACACCCACATCTCGAAAGCCGTCAGCCTATTTTCGTCTTCCTTTCTCAAGGTCCACGTTTCTGCCCCATACAACGCCACACTCCATATCAAGCTCTTCACCAGCCTCTTTTTTACATCCTTACTTAACGTCCCCGTCATCAGCTCCCTTCTATTATTGAAAGCTTCCTTCGCAAGCACTATTCTCCTTCTAGTGTCTTTGCTTCTATGCCATGTTTATTCTAGCGTACTACCCAAGTAGTTAAATTGTTCTTCTTCCTCCAGTTTGTGACTTACTACTCTTATCACCAGCTTCGTTTTCTTTGTCCTACAGAATCTCATTACTTTTGTTTTCCTATTATTTATCTTCATTCCGTATTTCTCACACTGCTTTTCCAGTGCATCTACTAAAGTTTGCAATCCTCTCGATGACCGACTGACCAACGCCTGGTCGTCTGCGAATCTAACCGAATTTATCCACTGGCCTCCTACTTTCATTTCCACATCTAGCTCATCCCATGCCTCTCTTACCATTTCCTCAGCATAGATGTTAAAAAGTAAAGGCGACAACGGGCACCCTTGCCACTCATACGTAATGAAAATGAAATATCTGAGAGAATATATTTAAGTGATAATGAGGAAGATCAGCGGAAATTGATTTCACAAGTAATTGATAAACATTTCTCATCTGCATGTAAGAACCCTAAAAACTGTTGCCTTAGAATTTCCTCAAAAAGATATTTAATTTAGGTAGCAGTAGATAAAATAGTTAAAATTTCGAAATATCTGAAATTATATTTTGGATACAACAACTCACAACTCAACAAATGAACGTTTTATTTAAATGTCTGAGATACTTGCTTATATATGAAAATGAAATAATTCTTCATTTTAAATAAAACAAAGATAGTAAATTTCCACACAGTATATTATCAACCACAGTATATTAACAAACACAAATATGTTTGTTAATATACTGTGGTTGATAATATACTGTGTGGAAATTTACTATCTTTGTTTTATTTAAAATGGACATTTCATATTTCCACAATGTCAAGACTGATACGCTTCTATATGAAAAAATTCTTCATTTTTAACCCTAGCGGCATTACTTCACCTTGCCGATCACTTCTTTGACCGCGTCTTGACTTTTTTGTCTGGTGTAGCATATTTCAACACAATATAGTTTATTCAATGTTAAATACTTTTGCGCTCACCTGATTAAAAAAGCAATCACCAAAAGCGATAAACTTCCGTTTCGTTTTTATCAACCACCCTCTTGGCATATTTTATCACTCGAGTGATTCTCCAAGAAGTTATATAATAATTGAATAAAAACACAAATATAAATATACTTTTAAAACATAGGCACACGAAAATTAAAAGGACACTCACAGAATAATTTGCGGACGTTTCGACGGGCAAGCCGCCATCGTCAACGACAAGAGACTAACTAGTGGTCTGTTACCTCGGGTGGGGGGAGGGGAAGCGGAACAGGAGAAGGGAAGGGGGCTGGTGGGGAGCGGGAGCAAGGGGTTGCTATTGGTCAGTGGGCCAAGTTAAGCCCGGGCGATTCAAATGCTCTTAAGAACCAGATGAAAGCCATCTCGCGAGTCCTCAGTTCAACATTAGTTGCTGATTCGGGGAGGGCTTCTAATATATAGAGAGAGAAACATTTATTGAAGGTCTTACGATGGGAAGCGGTATGTTTAGGAATGGGATCAATGAAGGGAGGACATGTGGTGGAGTGGCGGTGCCCATTCATTCGTATTGAAAGCGGGGTAGTACATTCGCCAACATAAAATGCCGGGCAGAAATTGCACGAGAGACGGTAAACGATATTTGTGGAAGTACAGTTGGCTGCTGAGGAAGATTTATTGGAAGAGGGCGTAGTAGAAGAGCGTAGGAGGGAGCAACATTTGCACCGAGGACGGTTGCAAGTTGTGGAGAGTGGTGGAGAGGGGGCGGTCGGTTGAAGGGTGGGTTTCGTAGATTTTAAGATATCTCGCAGGTTTGCGGGACGCTTAAAAAATACTGTGGGACATGAAGGTAATAGGAGGGCAGTGGAATTATTATTCTTTAAAATTGGGTATAGATTGCGGAGGATGTTTCTGATTTAATGGGAGCCAGGGAAGAATGTGGTGATGAGGCTGAGTCTGTCAGGATGGTGGGTTTTGGCCCGAGGGGTGTAATTGGCAGAGGGGGGCAGGATTTGATTGGTAAGAAGCTTTTTAGGGTACTCACGTTCTCTGAGGGAGTGATATAGGTTATCGGTGTATTGTTGAAGGGAGTGGGCGTCGTTACAAATTCTGTGGCCGCGGACAGAGAGGGAATATGGAATAGCGTTTGGTATGTGGTGGATGGCAGCTATTGAAATGAAGGTAAAGGTTATGGTTAGTGGGTTTTTTATGGACGGATGTGATGAATTTGTTGTTTTTAGTAGGATATTAACATCCAGTAATGTAATGGAAGAGTCAGAGACGGAAGAGGTGAAAGAAACCGAAAAGGAAGAGTTTAGATGGCGTGCAGGAGGTCGAGGAAGTGGTAGGTATCTTTGATGAAGGAGGGGAGAGACATAACTAATGGTTGCAGGTAATGATCAATCAGTGCTGAGATCCATTCAGTGGGGGAGTTGATGCTAGAGACTCCTTCATCAAAGATACCTACCACTTCCTCGACCTCCTGCACGCCATCCCTATCCCTACTAACACTGACCTTCTTATGGCCACAATAGATGTCACTTCCCTCTATACGAGTATACCCCATCATGAAGGAATTGAAGCTCTCCGTTTTTATCTCTCCCAACGCCCTAAACCACATCTTCCCTCCACCAACTTTATTGTTAAATTAACAGAATTAGTATTAACTAAAAACGCCTTTTCCTTCATCAATCAAGTTTTCCTTCAGATCAAAGGGACCGCCATGGGTACTCGCATGGCACCTTCTTATGCAAATCTATTCATGGGCCATCTTGAAAGCACTTTCCTCAAAAACCAACCCCTCAAACCTCTCTTCTGGGCCCGCTATATTGATGATATCTTATTCCTTTGGCCTCATGGCCGTGAATCTCTATCTTCCTTCATTTCTACAATGTAGCAAATGTTGAAGGATTTTTTGTGATGGGAGGCGTGTATTGCAACAGGAAGAGAAGCAGAATAGCAGAGTAAAAAAATAGTATAATTTCACACGTGGCAAAATTTACGCCTAAGTTAGAGAGTAGAGATAATTACAATTTAGGAGATGACCAGTTTAGGTTCAGGAAGGGGAGGAAACCTGGGGACGCGATTGCTGTAATGAGGGCACTTAGAAATACAAACATAGTATAATCAGAATGTTTTTGCTTGTTTTGTGTATTTCGAAAAGGCCTTTGACAGAGTTAAGTGGGAGAAACTAATGCAGATATTGGGAACAAAGGAATAGATTGGCGCGATAGTAGACTCATCCGAAACTTATGAATGTATCAGAGTGCTCAGGTGACCTGTATGTGTAATGTAGCTGAAGGTGAATCAGAGTGGGCAGTTATAGGTTTCGGGGTGCGGTAAGGGTGCCCATTGTCGCCTTTGCTTTTTAACATCTATGCCGATGAAATGGTAGGAGAGGCATAGGAAGAGGTGTGAAAATCAAAGTAGGAGGACAGCTGATAGTCTGTTAGATTCGCTGACGACCAAGCGTTGGTCCGTCGGTCATCGAAAGGATTGTCAACCTTAGTAAATGAATTGGAAAAGCAGTGCAAGAAAAACGGAATGAAGACTAATCATAAGAAAACAAAAGTAATGAGATTCTATCGGACAAAGAAAGTGAGGCAAGTCATAAGAGTAGGAAGTCACAAACTGGAGCAAGCAGAAACATTTAATTACTTGGGAGGTACGTAAGTAGAAACATGGCATAGTAGCAAAGACATTGGAAGCGCTAGCGAAGGAAGCGATCAATGAAAGAAGGGAGCTGATGACGGGGACCTAAATAAAGGATGTAAGAAAGAGGTTGGTGAAGAGCTTGATATGGAGTGTGGCGTTATATGGGGCAGAAACGTGGACCTTGAGAAAGGAAGACGAAAATAGGCTGAATGCTTTCGAGATGTGAGTTTGGAGGAGGATGGAGAAGGTGCGGTGAACGGTATGAAAGACAAACGAGGAAGTGCTTGAACTAGTTGGCGAGGAGAGGAAACTTTGGGATGACATTAGGATAAGGCAAGGTAGGTGGCTGGAAGGGGTAATGAGGGGTGATGGTTTGCTGAAGGCCGTGAAAGAGGCCAGAATGTTGGGCAAGTGGGGAAGAGGGAGAAGAACAATAGTTTTATGTACGGGATGAAGTAAGATAGGACTTCCGCTAAGATGATAGTTTTATAATGTTTGACAATAGTTTTATGTACGGGATGAAGTAAGATAGGACTTCCGCTAAGATGAAGAAAGAAACACTGGATGTAGATAGGGCACTGCACGTGTAAGAGTCGGTTGAATTTTCTCTTTAATTAATTCTTACCTTTAACCGGTAGATTACTCAGATGATGATGATGTAGACATAGGCATTTAATTAATTCCCATCAAGCGAAATAACCAATGAAATTTATCACTTTTCATACAGTGAGAAACAAGAGTCTTTACACAATAAATAATCGACATATTCAGACACAGATTTGGAAACACTACTTGACAGAACCTTGAGTCAAACTATTATTATTAGAGTTGAGACTAGCTAATAGTCTGAAGCCGTCAATCTTGATTTTTGATTTTATTTGATCTACAATCTTGATTCAAGCTTGTTTTTATTCGTCGTTGTTTGGTTGAAGCTGGGTTGAAGCTTGATTCATGCTTGAGAAAATGTTTCACCGGGCAAGGTTTTGCACGTTAAGTAATTTTGCAAATCAAATTTGCCGTGAAAACATTGCTATGATAAGGCATTATCAATCCGACTATAAAACTTACCGCAAGCTAACATGCTATCTGGATATATTCCTCTTCATCATAGCTTTCGACCACTGTAAATCCAAAGACAAAGGGTATGATCCTGACCTGATTAATTATTATATTGATATTCCTGACCAAACCTCAATATCAACCCTCAAATTCCTGATTTTCCTGACCAAACCCACAATAACCAGCCATTATCAAGTTTCCTTTTCTTATCTTACAGGATTTCACCTACACTTGAGTCCAAGTTATGGTGACAGCATATCTGGCATTCGTTATCACCGCCGTGAACGTGTATTTTACGCATCTCCAGGAGTGCCGGTAGGGAGTTGGAGTACAAGCAACTTCTTTCCATGGGCCCAACGCTGCCAACAGGAAAACAATCAAAATTTTGTGGCTCAATTAAATATATAAAAATACATGAATTTTGCTGCCGTTGCAATCTTTCAATAGAGGTGATGACGAGAACACTTAGGAGAATAATAACATTGGCAATATTCTTTGAGAAAATTGGGTCCCAAAACTATGGTAACTGATGAAGATTTAAACATGGTTGTAAAGGCGTGATAAGAACAATTTTTCACTTCAGGAATATTTTCCAAAATTCCTCAAATAAGGCATACGATGAAAAATTAAAATCCAACCCGGAAAACGGATAACTGGAAACGACGGTAAAACTTTCAAATTCATACTGATTAACGACAGGGCACACAGGATAGGTTGTATTACGTCGTGAATGTATTTCTGGATGTACAGTTAAAAGGCATGATCGGGCCACATTGTTGTTCGCGCCAATTTTATGCCTGTGATCATAGGTACAAACTGATCCATAGAACTGGTCTTGATATCATACTGAATAATTCCCTTATAGTCGGAGTGCCAGTACTTTACCTTAAAACTCTCTTATGTCAAAGACGAAAAGACAGCTTGGCGTGAACTCAGAAACATACGGCTACTACGTGAGTGCTCAAATGTACTCCTAAGACATATTTCTATTGATGAAATAAATCAATTCTTCAGTTCTTTTTCAAAATCTCTGTGTAAGCAGTTAATTGCAGAAGTGGAGTTAAAGCAGGAAATTCTCTGACCCACAATTTCCTGCTTTAACTCCGGTGGACTTGTTCATCCAATTCAATGTGAACAATTTCTTTTTTCAATTCATCACACCTGAAGGCGCTTTGAAGTACTTTAAGCTGACTGAATGTAACTCCCGCGGATATGTCCAAATTTCAATGCTGCTTGTTCATAAAGCCACCCATTTTCTGCTTCCATACATCCTTGAAATATTCAATTATTTTTTAGCGCACGCTCAATTCCCAGCTGTCAGGAAAAAGGGTCGTATTACACCACTCAGAAAGGTCAACAAGCCCGAAACTCCCTCTGGCGTTAGACCTATCTCAATTCTGTGTGCTCTATTAAAAATTCTGAAGAGAATTGTTCACTCTAAAGTACCAGAATATCTTTTATTTTACGGTAAAATTGATCTATTTCAATCTGACTTCTGTATGGTTTTCAGTACCCAGACTCCATGCTTAAGGTCACAAACGACATTAGTCTAGCTTGTAAAATAACCCCTCACTATATCTTATTGTTCCACGATGGGAACCAAAATGTAAAATAACCTTTTTACTATCATTTTAGTATGATTATTCTGCCAATTGAATAAATAACACCTTTTCCGTTCCTTTTAACTAATGAACTCCATTTATTTTCAAAATTGTATTTCCCTCCACATCAAATGTTAGATAATTGCCCGTATTTACTTATTTGGAATACAATATTTCAGTCGAAAACAAACATATTATACATGACTCATAATTTCTTAGTGTATTTGTAACCTTTGTCAGTGTATCACATGGGTTTCTTCGCCCTTTTGGCCACAGCGATAATTCCATTTGGGAATTTCTATTTTGCCTTCACGGCACACTTCACTTTAGCACACAATTTTATTCACTGAACAAAAAAATACCCTTTACCAATTGATTATGATCACATACATACAGTGACTTCTTTCAGGGATGTCGTCGTGACACTCATGCTTTGCGCTGCTCCCTGGGTTGGCTAAGAAATCACGCAGTTAACGTCCTCCGCTGTCTCGCTACAGGCATTCGGCCGTGCGGATGACTGCTCCCAGATTATGCCGTGGGTAGTTTCAGCTGACCTCGGCTTACTTGCTCTTACAGTACGGTTAATACTCCCTCGTACCGGAAACCACTATTTTAGTAATACTTCTTCTATTTGGCGAACTATCTCTATGGCGTTAATTCACCGAAGGGACTGGCGTGGGTTTGACCTCTGACTAGGTTGATTGTTAAAACTGCCAGCCCCGTGCTAAATATGCAAATACGTTAATTTAACGGTCGCTGGGATTCAAATATATTAACATGGCTGGGATTCAATAATGTTACAAGCTATCGATAGAAAATTTACTATGGTTATGGTCCTATTCAATTTAGCAAGGCATTTGATCGAGTCAACTATTCTCAACTCCTACTTAAACTCAAATCCCTAAATTTCTCCAGTTCTGCCTTAAACTGGTTTCACTTCCACTTGTCAGGAAGATCTCAAGCAGTTAAAGGTTCCGGCGACGAGATATAACCTTAGCTCCCGGTTTCCTTTGGTATTCCACAAGACTCTGCTCCTGGCTCTATCTTGTTTAATTTACACACTCTCGATTTGTTTAAAAGCATCAAACATTCAAAATACTTGCTGTGTGCCGATGACTTGCAAATATATATCCACTTCACTGTAGATTATCTTCCACTTTGTATTGACGCAATTAACGATGGTATCTGTTCTGTCTGCAACTGAGCTTAAAACCAACTACCTCCAGTTAAACCCAAACAAAACGTAAGCAACTATTTTTGGCAATAAAAGACTTTTAAACAATATCAGTTATGATCGTCTACCTTTTGTTTGTGCTGGCACAACAACTGTTCAGTTTAATAAGACTGTGTGGTACCTTGTGCTGACCCTCTCATGCAATTTGTCATGAGATCAGCGTGTCCTGGAAATTTGTAATAAGGGTAATAAGATTTTTTATCTTCTAAAGCTGCAAAGGAACAATCTTCCTGTTTCCTCTAGAGTAGGGTCGTCCAACTGGCGGCCCGCGGTGCCATTTATTGTGGCCCGCGAAAGGCTATTAGACAAAAATTCAGAATTTTTTTTATATTTATACGTTACGCTGTTTATTATTACTTGAAAAAAATAACTAATCCATTGATTACTAAATGGCTCGCAGCCATATTAACGGTTAAGTTGTGGCCCTTGAGGCCTTGAAAGTTGGACAACCCTGCTCTAGAGCCATACTTGTTACTTATCTTTCCACTTTTGGATTATTGTGTATTGGTTTACAGCGATTTAACTAATTATCGTTATAAGCGTCTCCAACGAAATATAAACTGTTGTGTTAGATTTATATTTGACTTACGCAGAGATGAACATGTGTCAAAATGTTATGCTGACCTAAATTGGTTACCTCTCGGTATCCGAAGGAAATGCTTTTAGGCATCATTTCTTTTCACACTCTTCCATGATCGGAGTCCTACTTAATTCTCCGATCTATTTACCACCAGATAAAGACCTTCCCAAATATAAACTCTATCTCACCCTACCTTCCTTCACATTCCCCAAGCCAATATCGAATATCTAATTCAATTCCTTCCTCACCACTGCTTCCAAGTTTTGGAATTCGCTACCCTCACACGTCAAATATTCTTCTTCATCCCTTCAGTCGTTTCAAGAAAAATTAATTTGTTATTTAAAAACTCACAAATAAGTGTGTGAAAATTTACTATATGTTTAATTATAAATATTAATGTATAATATAATGTAATGTTATTTCACTTTTTCTTTCTTAATATGTGTATTATGTTTATTGTGTTTTTTTGAGCAGAACATGCAAATTGTGTAGTTCACTTGCTCTATTGGGTTACCCCAGAGTATAATTTAAGTTTCATTCATTCATTCAAAGTATCACGAAAATCGTTTTAGATTATACAGTTGAGTTTGTGAAAGCTTAATCAAATTATACTTACCTGTCATTTCATTCAAGTATTCTACCAGCTGATTGGTAGGTAAACGTTGAATAACATGACATCAAAAAACATTAATTGAAAATCGCTATGGCTGCTTCTCAACCGTAATGTTGTCAAGATTACGTCCTATATATCTCACCTAAAGGCCTTTGTAAGCTAGTGTCCTATTGGTGATTGGCTTGAATGCTCAACTCAAAATCTTGAATGCATTTTATTTTATAAGAATTATGTTTACATTTTAACTGTTAATATCATGGAAAGATTACGAAAAATGTCGAAATATCTTTTCTAAGTTAATTTTTTGTTATTGTTTTTCAGTTAAATTCAAACCAAGTATCTATTACATAAGCTTTAAGTACGATGTCCAAAAAATAATTTTTACCAAATCATAAAAAACCTTACTTATATAAGAAGGTATTTCTATGTTATTAGATCCTTGTGTTTCCTTAAAAAATAAAATTTCGTAATAAATAATAATGCCCATAGTGTGATTATATTTTTAATTAAAATAAACTTTATCGTGATGCTTTGATGTATTATGCCGTATTCAGCGGATCAAGCGGAATTTTTAATTCCTTTTATATTAATTAATTATAATATTTTATAATCGCCAGGAGATAGTTTAATGCACTATTTGGGAAAATTCGTTGGAAGCCATAAGGGGCGACCTCATGGCATGCTAGGCTGCCAGCAATCCTAATCGTATGGGGTATACGGCAAGAATACTTTCTTTGTGGTGTGAGATGCATCCTGAACACCACCACTTATTGCTGCAGAATCTGCGCGATTATGCCATGCACCGGCGAAAAAGGCAACTTTCCTCCAATCGCCAGTTAAGAGGAAAACACCACTGACCTGAACACCCTCCCTGACACAGGCAGCCTCTCCACCACCTGAGGCGAGAACGGCATACGTGTCAGAGTCTCCGCCAAATGGAGAGAAAGCTGGTTAGGCCATCTCTGAACTACGGTCGCGGTTATAAAGTAATATTAAATAAGATGAAGGACTAGTCAGAGAGACATCCATCTATAGATCTCACTATGGGTTGACCATGCCTGCTCGAGTTTAATGGACTGATTGACGAAATCCTGAAGAAACCTCGGACCTTTGGACGTTCAATTGAGTTGTATCCGTGGGTGTTAAAGTTATGAATCACTCCCGAAAGAACATCTCTCAGTTGGAACTAGCAGAAAAAATGCTGGAAAAAATAGAGTCCAGGATCACTCAGACGAGATAACGGGCGTCGAGAGTTCAGTGCTTGATGAATTACATCACATCTGTGAGAACATTTGCTCCCAAAGTTTGGCTAAAGTTTTCAACTTCAGATACAACAATCACATACTGAATAAAAGCGTGTTGCTAACCGTAAAGCGACACGCGTTTAACAGAGTACGGATACTCACCACGGCCCGGAAAAAAACTAATCAAGGGGAGTAAGGACGTGAGGGAGACCTCTACCTTTTTCTTCCAAGCGTCTTGCTTCATTTGAACACTTCCACCTGTCGTCAAATCTCCACTACCCGTCCAAGAGGTTGAACATTCCTGGAAATACATCTATGAAACGTCTAAGCTATTCAACGGAGTCTCTCCAGCCATAGGCTTCTATAAAGAGTTCTGTGACCGACACCTACAAGATGTGAAGGACCTCTTTCAGTCACAGAAAGTGACGTCAAGAAGATCTCCTCTGGCAAAAAGAACCTCTCGGCTCCAGAAATGGATACCGTGAATAACCTCTGGTGACAGAAGTTTACTTTTACTCACTAACACCTCACCATAACTTTCAGGTCCTTTCTGATAGGTAGATAACTAATTCCAACTCGGCTGACTTAGGGACACACAGTTCCGATACCTTAGAAGGAAGACTTGTCCGAATCAATGAACTACTTTCCTATAACCTTCCTCAACATCGAATAAAAGGTATTCACCTCGATTTTGAGTGACTTAATTCCGCAGCACGTGCAACCTGTGTGGGAGGAGGCGTACGAGAAGTAGGGGCTCAAAGCGGGGAATCGCGGTATGCAAAGACAACATGCTTATTGATATGTGTATATGACAGGATACAATCCAGCATAAACGAAACCAATCAATGGCCTGGGTGGAATACAAGAAGGCATTTGACACCACATCGCATGAGCTTGTCATTGCCATGCAAATATCGATGAAAGTCCACCCAGAGGTCGTTTCCTGCACCCATCACCTGATGCCACTCTGAATGGCTGAACACTGGCTGCGACGAAGTAGAGGATATATGTTCAGTGTTTCAGGTGACAGGAAGCATAAGGTCACCTTTCTATTGTATATGAATAACCTGAAGTCTTATGCTTTTATTGAAAATGACCCTCAAACTGCTCTGGACGCCATACTGGAACCTCATCGTCCACCACGTGCAGCCTGAGTGGGAGGAGGCGTACGATCAGAGGGGCTCAAAGCGGGGAATCGTGTATTATACGGATGGATTTTGGATTGGACAAGTTTGCATCCTTTCATCTGGTGAGAGGAAGATTTTTGGAGAGGAAGAAAGACGTGTAACTCGTTGACGGGATCGTCATTCGTCACCTTAAGGACGATGAAACTATAAGTACCTCGGCGTCCCCTAGCAACGAATGCAGGAGGCTGAAGGAGCGGATTCACCGCCTCACCGCCAAGTACAGACGTAACTCGGATATCGTTAAAGTACAGATCTCCGACGCCTTTCTTTCGATCTTCTTTCACGATTACGCTGGCACTACACAATATCACTCTGGTGATTGATGTAACATCACTGTTTGAAACGACGATGTTGGAAGTAAATGGAGAGCCTGATCACTACCCTCGAAGTTCGTTCTTAAGGATCGTGTTTTTTTATTTCACAGCACTGTGTCACTCGTAACGCACATGGTATTCCAATCAGTCATAAAGTAGCACTTACAATGCAAACCATCAACTACACCAACGTCAATTCTGTCTTCAAACCAAGAAAAGCCAGTCCGCTTCGTCCACTCACGAAGTAGGCATATCGGGAATAACGTGATTCGCTTCTTTACGCTAGCAACACAGCGGAATAGGCTCGTGGCTTGCCTACCTCACCTCACATTCGCGTCGCCTCATAGCTGACTGGTCGGCAGTGAAGTACTCATGTACTTATCTCTACAGAAACACTATTTTATAACATTTGCATGAGCTACATAGACAAAACAAAATCGAAATGGAATTCAATAAAACTAATTGGTGTTTGAATATCCAGTGCTATGAATATTCTATTCCATAAGAGTGGAGTGTTTTTGCAGCTATGACAAATTTAACAATACAGTTCGTCATTTGAATAGTATACAGTATTAGCAGTAAGCAGCCAAAGAATAAAACAAATTTCTGAACCAATACCTTGAATAGAATTTTAAATTAGAATTGCAGTGTGTGAAAGTAGGATCTTAGGGAGTGAGTGATTAACTAGTTTGACAAAACTATCCCATCAGTTAACCCTGCGCATTTATTTTTGCCATTTTACTACATTACTGGAATGACATGTACCAAGATTGTACAACCTCCTAGAATAACAGGGGTATAATTACAGTGGATTGGTCAACGCTATTATCTACTAAGCAATGAATTGAAAGGAAAGGAATAAATACAAATAATAGCATATAAAGTGTTTATTTCTTTAGGCAATACCTTAGATTATACATAGTTTGATGAAAATAAATGAAAAGCCAACCCTGGTTTAATTACACATTGAAAAAATTTTAATGAAATGGACAATGAACTTCAGATTAACAGAATTACACTTGCACATGTGAATATTTCCTGCCTTTTTGAGGCTGAGAAAAGTAAACACAAAAATAATTAGTCAGCTTTATTTTGGGTGGACGTAAGTCCCCTGAGTCACTGAGCCCCTAGTACAGGTTTCAATGCATTTTCAATGTTCAACAATCTTATAGAACTGAAAATATCACCAGAAAGTGCAAAAACGATTTTTTTAATGCGTGGGAAACATCAGGATTATTAGACTTGCATCCATACACAAAAACCCACTGCATGAAAACACACTCACAAGAAGACCTACTTATAGTTAAGCTAATGTTTTGCTGCATCAAAAACTGATTTAAATATTTGGCGTAAAAAAACTGCCTTTAAGAAAACAAATGGTGATTTAATAGAGAGGTGATCATTGCAGTGGGTTGATCTCCTGACGAAACGAAGACAATGGTTGCAGGCAGGCAGCGAAGCAAGCAATGAAGCAGCCACGATGGCCAACGGCTAAGTATGAATTCAAGGGGAAGGGAGAGAGCATAAAGTCCTCGTCCAAAAAGCCATGTCGTTAGAGGGGGGGGGGGGAAGGTCAGCAGCCGATCCATCACAAATACGGCAAAAGAAAAAAAATAGCATTAGTTTTCAGCATGAAATAAAAACACTAAATGGTGGGAAAGATAAAATCAAGGTAAGTCAAGGGGATATTGTATGATGAACCTATAAGAAAAAAATAAGGAAGTTACTAGGTAACCCGTGCGAAAATTTTGCACTTTCACGCTATCAGGGAATAAGTATGTTAAGGAAACGGTGTAATTGGGTTTAAATATAGAAAAAGGTGACCCATAAAGTACTTTCTTTTTACTTGTTTTCTTGCAAAAATATACAAAACATATGAATACAATACAAACAAGAGAGTTTATCGAAACTTTAAGTCAAATTAATTGGTAAATAGTGAAATTTGAGATTGAGATTGTATTTTTCGTCAGAAGCCGGTGATTCAACGTTTAAAATGATACCTCATTTATCACTGTAGGTGCAGTATTAACGTAGCATATACGGAATGACAGAAAAAGACCTTTCTGTATTAATATATATGATGATACAAATTTAGCCGACAATGGAGGGTGACAACCTTCCCTTGTAGGCCCCGTTTTCCTATTGACCTGTAAATTAGAACTAAGAGTAACTTAGGATAATATTGTAGGTATAAGGTAATATTTTACCGAATATGAGCCTTTAACAATGGAAGAATTGTACACCGAACAGGCAAAAAAAATTCATGCTTGTATAATATGCATACAGTATATATAAACTTTCTATGCCATTATTAAATTCACAAAATATGTCCTGCCTAATTTGTAAGCTAAGCCATTTTAATCACCAGATATATTAATATAATACACCACATAAGTTAGGAAAAATTAAGCAGAATGGAAATATACCTTCCTGAGCAGAACGTAAATATTCATTCCTAGGAAGGTGTCCAATGTCAATCAGTTGCTACAATACAGCAAAAGTGTACTGCATATGCCTAATAAATGGCATATTCGAATACAAACGTCGTGTCATTATTAAGTTCAACCCCCAACCCTAAGTTTCCCGCCTAATACGTCAGCTATATGACTTTAATGCGGCCCCCACATCCCTAAGTAGAGTTAGCCCCATATTGATAGTCCATCTTAGCTATCTCCAAGATGAAGACTAGTATCCTAATCCTAAACAAGAACCTAATTGGCAGGAAGACCAAGGACCTCTCTCTCTCAAAGATGAGACACGCAAGAGGACTTTCAACATAGGACTAATAGTAATTCAAATCATCATGGACCCATAAGGGCCCTGAGTATAACTGTACTACCGGATTTAAGTACCTGAAGTATCTGAACCGTTCCGGAGTCCACTACACGGCCGAGTCAGCTATATGTGTAGCGAGTAGTATATTTGAGCACTCTAGGTCTTTTTTAGAGTAGAGAGAAGGCCAGAGTGTAGTGCTTATAATGGGTCGATAAATAAAGGGGTAAATTCTAAAGTTTTTAGTAACAAAAGTTCCTCCAGAAATCAGAATAGATTAATAGAAAGGAAAAGCAGCGTGTCAGGCTCAGCATCACTAATTTACAATAAAACATTTAGTACCTTTAAGCATGGGAAACGTCAGCTGCGTCATAATGTCAATGGAAGGAAAGGTAGTAGGTCAGTTGGTGAGACAAAAACGGGAAATCAGAGGTCAGTAGATTCAAGTCATTTAAAAAGTGAGATAAAAAATTCTGCAGTGCCCGGAAGTAGGAATACAGGGCCTAAAAATAAATTAATCGGAAAGAGCGAATCGAAAATACTCCCAAATTGCAATAATATGAGTGATGAAGTAATAGTCGTGGCAGTAATTAATTGCCGTAGTTTAAGAAATAAGATTCCTGAATTCCACCATTTAATTCATAGTACGAAGTGTAACGTCATTATAGGAACAGAAAGTTGGCTTACAGATGATGATTCAGGCAATGAAGTCTTCCCAAAATCTTTCACCGTTTATAGGAAAGATAGAGTTAACCGAGCTGGAGGCCGAGTATTTGTAGCTGTAAATAATTCAATTGTCAGCCAAGCGGAAACCTTACCGGAGACCAGCGTTGAATCTGTGTGGTGTTCAATTAAATGTCCTAAATCGAAAACTATATTTGTATGCTCGTACTATATAGACCACCAAACACAGATATAACATCAATTTTGGATTTTGAAACCCAAATAAACAGCATAATATCCAAATATCCTGATAGAAATCTGATATTAGGCGGAGATTTCAACTTACCCTCTATAGATTGGAAGACCTATAGCTTCATACCCGGTGGGAGAGATAGAGTCATTTGCGAGGCGTTACTGCACGCTTTTTCATCACACGCATTGCTTCAAATAGCTTCCGCTCCTAACAGAGGAGAAAATATTCTTGATTTGTTAGCGACAAATATACCACATCAGGTAATAAATGTGAGCACCGTCGAGGGAATCAGTGATCATAGGGCAGTAACAGCTAAGTTTTCTTTAAATATCGCAAAAAGTTTTAAACGAGAACGAAAAGTTTTCATATTTAAAAGAGCTGATTTTGATGGGTTCAAGAGTAATCTGAAAAATGCTTTTCCCGTGTTTCAAAAATCAGTAATGGAATCAAATGTAGAAGGGACTTGGAAAGCTTTTCTTTCGCTCATAAATTCAGGAATCAAAAGATATATCCCTAGTAAAATAAAAAAAGAAGGTAGCGAACCGAGATGGTATGACGCGGAAATCAGAAAATCGTTAAGGCGACAGGGAGCGTGCCATGCTAAGATGAAAAAAATCATTCATGATGTATCTCCTAGTGATCGAGAGTCAATAATTAATAAATATAAGTTGTCTAAAGCTGCTACAAAGGAAGCGTTCAGGAAAGCATTCACGAATTTTAAAAGGAAAACACTTGTAGAGCAGTTACGGGATGCCCTAAAAGCATTTTGGTCTTATGTTAGGGAAGTTCAAGGTAAAAGATCTACCGTTTGTTCGCTAAGAAACGATAATGGAGATGTGTTAACAAACAGTTCCGATAAAGTCAATTTATTAAATTCCTACTTTAAGAGCGTGTTCACCGAGTCATCTGAGAATTCATCCGTGGCGGTTGATAATCACTGCATACGAAAGATATTGATATTAGTGCTCACGGAATAGAAATTTTATTGAAATTGCTCAGTCCAAATAAGTCACCTGGTCCAGACGAAATCCCTTCTCGCGTGTATAAAGAACTAGCGTCAGAAATTGCCCCCTACTTGCAGCTAATATTCACAAAATCCATAAAGCAACACGGAGTACCAAATGACTGGAAAATTGCCAATGTAACGCCCATATTCAAAAGTGGAGACAAGGAACAGTCATGTAATTACAGACCGATATCTTTAACGTCCATTTCATGCAAAACCTTGAACACATTGTTGTCAGCTCAGTATTGAAACACCTAGACACGCATAACTTGTTAATGAGAACTCAACACGGATTCAGGAAAGGTAGATCATGCGAAACTCAGTTAGCGCTGTTTGCCCACGATATATTAGTCTCCGGAGAGGACAACATTCCAGTGGACGCGATTTTTCTTGATTTCAAAAAAGCATTTGATAAAGTGCTCCACGGAAAGTTATTAGTAAAACTAAAATCATACGGCCTAGACGATGATGTAATTTCCTGGATCAGAAAACTTTTGAGCGATCGCGTGCAAAGAGTAGTATTAGACGGCATAGCCTCCAACGAAGTTAGAGTCACTTCTGGCATCCCTCAGGGTAGTGTCATAGGCCCACTCCTCTTCCTACTCTATATCAATGATATTGGTGAAATAATAGACAGTAAACTTCGATTATTTGCAGACGACGCTGTAGTATACAGAGAAATCCGTAGCAGTGAAGATAAGGATAAACTAACGAACGACCTTACTGCAATCCAAGCGTGGTGCGATGCGTGGCAGCTAGAGTTAAATTTGAAAAAATGCGTAGTAATGAAATTCTGGGGGAAAAATAACTCCCCACAACAGAGCTATTTCATTCAGGATACCCAATTAGAGACGGTAGAATCGGTAAAATATCTCGGAGTTAGGCTCAATAATGATCTATCGTGGAATAAACATATTCGGGAAATAACAGGTCAAGCTAATCGTAAATTGGGATTTGTTAAAAGAATTCTAGGCAAGTGAGACGACAAAGTGAGAGAAATAAGCTACTTCTCCCTCGTTAGACCCCATTTAGAATATGCTTCCAGTGTTTGGGATCCTCATGAAACAGGCTTAAAAACAGAGTTAGAACGTGTACAGAGAAGAGCAGCCAGGTACGTGAAAAGCCGTTACGATAATCTTGTTAGTGTTACTGATCTCTTAGAACAACTCGGATGGGATTCACTGTCAGACCGTAGATTGAAAACAAGACTAAATCTATTATGTAAATTCAAGAGTAGTTTATTTTCCGACGAAGTTGATCATATTTTACGACCGCCAACGTATTATGGTAGATTAGATCATAAAAATAAAATAAGAGAGATAGACTGTAGAACAGATAGATTTAAAATGTCGTTTTTTCCGCGAGCGATAAGAGACTATAACGGCTGTGTAAGGACTTAGAAATAGATTAGTTGACTGGTAGTGAAGCTTACTAACTTATGTATTTCTTAAGGCATGTTTACGGAGTTTTATGGTGTTTCTTACAGCATGTTTTGCATGTTCTAGCTTCATAGGCAGATTGCCCTCTTAAGTATCATGTAGAATATTATGTGTCATCACACATGTGTGACGTGCATGTGGGGATTCTCTTGCATGCTGCATGATGGTTTTAGTTAATGATGGAATTGGGTAGTATCCTTAATATTCATGACCGTGCATGTTTACGGAGTTTTATGGTGTTTCTTACAGCATGTTTTGCATGTTCTAGCTTCATAGGCAGATTGCCCTCTTAAGTAGCATGTAGAATATTATGTGTCATCACACATGTGTGACGTGCATGTGGCGGTCCGCTTGCATGCTGCATTTTGGTGACTTGTCACCCCCTGCCAAACACCCTAGAGGTGGCTCGCAGGGTAATATGTAGATGTAGATGAAGTAATTTCTCCATGATGAAGAAAGCTCCATGGAGCTATATCCATGGAGCAAGGTGCCTTGAGATCAAAGAGATTGTACCAAGGTGAAATAATGACAAAAACAACGATTAAATAGGATGGTTACTGTGGAATGTGTATTGGTAGAGTAAGAAAGATAAATTACTCGGGTTTCCAGTTGCCATCCAAAGAGCTACCGAGCCTGGAGCCTGGAGCCCACTTCCCGAATTCGTCAAAAAGAGAAAACGAAGGCCGATGGCCGGTCCATCACGTCGCTCCAGCAGATCTCCGAATCGATATCTGCAGAGAGAGAGAGACGTCATACTGTGCCATGTTACAGTGCCCTTCAAACAAGGGAAACACTGCCTTCAGAAAAATGGCCAAATTTCATTTTTGTAGATAACATTTTCGTAGAGATTGCAGAATTTACATTTTCGGAATTTTTAATGTAGTTAGTCGAAACGCGAATTTTTATGTTTAAAGTACGACGGAATATGAAGTACTCCACGTTCTTCATACCCCATCGCGAATGTAACAAAATAGTAAGAAATGCAGTTCAGTGCTTAATACTTTATTACATTAGCAGGAATATTAAGCACTCTATTTGTGCATAATACAAAGTTACTTTTACGACGATGCTAAAACCTATACCCAAGTACCTTGTGTATTTCAGTAATAAGATCCATTCGATAATTGGCTACCTATTTTTTATTAGCTAAAGTCACTTTAATTTCTCCCTCCAAGTCTCAAGTGAAGTTTATGACCCTTTAGCCACATCGGTGGCCCTACATGAGGCCTTGTCTACAGTTAACGTGTAACCCTACACACTTCACCTGGGTGCGCAAAACAGATGGATAGACGGGTGAATTCCGGGGATGAAGTGAAAGTGTAACGCAGCTGATGTAAGGACTAGGATTGGAGACGCTAGAGACTTGGAGGCTACACGCTAGGATTAATAGATTCCTTGAAAAATTATGATCAGGCGAGTTTCAGTACGACACGCAGGATATTATGTTGACCCCGCGCTTTTTTTCTAGGACTGATGGAAGCGGTGAAATAAGGGGTACTACCACTGCCGAACTAAGAGGTACAAAAATTCCTTGTTTCCACATTGCAATAGTGGTTTCAACAAAAACAGCATGACACTAATATGAAACACATCATTGGCATATCATCCTTTCCCACCTCCTTTCCCATTCCCTTCAATGGCTGGTGTCCTCACACCTCTGCCACACACCTCTGTGGCGGCTTCCAGGATAGTAAACAGACTTATGTCCTTGCTTTATCGTATCGTGCTGAATATTGTCATTCATATTTTAACTGCTATTTTTACGTTTAATTTATCCTGCTTATTGAGCACAATGTTAAGGCCTTAGTTTATGTTTTAGGTATTTTAATAAATAACATAATAAAAAAACAAAGCCGCATTGGTCTCACGGGGAGCTGCCTTCGGTGTAGTATTTTCTTTTGTGATCTATGTGACAAGGGGCCCGATTCTGATCTTCCACCAGTCAATGACTGGAGGAAAGTTCCACCATTCGTTCATTGAACGACTCTTGATCCGTTAAATGAACGGCTCAATGACCCCCTCTGGAGAGCCGAACGTCACAAACTTATGCCGATTTCCAACTTATCTCGAAACCGCGAACAAAAAAAATGTCTACCTTCCGCACGCTTACTTCCGTCGGAAAGTTTCCACCACGACACTAGCGCTGTTCCACCAAGTGGATGACGGGTGGAAGGGAAGCTTGAATTTTCACCAGTCATTGAACGATAAACGATGTAGTGAACGATTCTCTGGTGGAAGGTGGAACATGTGACGTAGTGTTGGAAAGTCATGACGTTTTGGTGGAAACTAATGACGTTTTGGTGGAAAAGTTGAACATCGGGATAGCATCAGAATCAGGCCCAAGAATACATAGTCGCCTTTTGGAGCCTCGGTTTGAAGTAGTCCAGTAGCTCGTCGCAACTGCGAGGCTTCATCGGGAGTACTGTTCGTACTATTGAGGGCCGCAGTCCCTTCATTAGATATCTAACCTGACCTCCCCCATGTTGGTGACGAACTCTCTCCAAAAAACATCTCTCGGCGGTTTTCAAAGATCCCTGGGTGCGCTCGTTTAGCCTATGAGTCTTCAACCCCTTGCTCATCGTCCCCATTGAGCAGGGGTTCTCAATCAGTGGGGAATTTTTCTCCTGGTGGGAATCCAGAAGGGTTCAGTGAAGAATAGGGGCCCTATTAAGCAACATGTGATGTTCTATAGATTATTTGAAATCTATAATATTGTCGTTTGTTTTGATTTGTTCTTCCGTACTCTATAAAGTTTATTGAAAGACAGATTTAAACAGGTTCTTAATCATGCGTATTTACGGAATAAAATCATTGTGGACTTCCCATCACGAGGGCTCGGGTTTGAATCCCGGCAGAGGTGGACGTATTTACGAAACCACCACATTAGTCTCCCTGTATGATGATTGCATTCGCAAATATGACGTGATGGCATTCTTTCAAATATTCCCGAGGTAAAATTGTCACCTAATCGGGATTCTGGGTGTTGACTACCAGGAGGTGAACATCAGTGAAGGAAATTAATATTGGGAAGAGGGAATGATATTCTGAGCTATGTTGAATGGGGGAGGTTCGAAAGAAGGTTGGCAGCCCGTGCCCTAGAGGTTGGTTTCAATCAAGTGGCGAAGTGAAATCACTGATTATCCCATTGGACTGTGGGCCTGACTTGGCTCTGCAAGATTACCCCTCCTACCGCTTATATTGAGTGGAAATGACTGGCGCGCCATCAGTAGGACCTCTAAACTAATCATTCAGTCGCATCGATGTTTTGTGTGGAAGTGTGTCGCAGTGTAGAAGATGGGAGAACAAACGAAAGGTAATTCTATTATATTTGAAGAAAAATATATTTGAATAGAGTTTTAGAGGTTATACACATTTGTGTTCTCGCATCTTCTCATGATAGCGATATTTTATATGTGATAGTTCGTACATGACAACGTAAATTTCCCTTGTTTTCTTTGCCGTTGTTGGAAGATATTGTTTCGGATGTAGCCTTACAGTATCGGTAGAATTACCTTAACTGCGGTTCTTGCGCAGTTAAGGCAATTTACAACAGAAGATTCTCTATCAAGTTGCGGATGGGTAGAATTATTTTATTCCAACTCTGATGAAATATCATTTCATTTCTAAGGTCTCAATTTTAATGCTCTCTCCTAATTTCCAGGGAGTCCTAGTTGGAGATGGAAAACTTGAAATTAGTGCAATATATTGGCCAGCGGAATGTTCCATTGGAGCCATCAACACTTCAGCATGATGGTGAATTCCATGAGGGTTCTCCACCGGGCCAGTCTGCATATCTGCCGAAGTTTCTATGTACGAGTCGTCCATCGTCCAACATTTCAGCATACTTATGGTGAGTCTAATCACGAGTGACGGTAGTGTTTTGGTGGTCGGGCCTTTAGTGGCTTTGCATTGCATTTGTGTCATGTCCTCAATTCGGTAGCGTAGGTAACGCGTGTTAGAGGCGATGAGATTTGTTCAATATGAGCTACACAACGATGCGCTCCAAATAACTATCTCTGTAGTTCAACCGTGCTGTCTTTGAGCTCGGGCCTAATTTCTTGAATCTAATGCTTCCTCAGCTGGCAAATAATCTTTCGTAGTGCGCGTGGCCCCGCTCACAATCAGACCCGAAGTCAGGAGTATCAGCCTCGGCGTTACTATGTTATGTGTTATAGGTTTTCTACATAAGTCTCGAGTCTCTGTCCATTTGTGTAGTTGCAAAATACATATATATTAATGGTCCCTCTCCATTGTGATAATATCTGTAGTGTAGTAGTGCATGCTTGTGAGGCTTCGCCTCGTGACAAGCATTAGCGATATATGCTAATGCATAATTAGTCGTCGTTACACTAACCTTAGGGTATAGTGTAATGTATGTTGGTGAATACTCACCCCCTGCCACACATCCCTGAGGTGGCTTGCAGGGTATTTTGTAGATGTAGAAATCAGAACCTCGCACGCTCCCCCGGCCGCTAGGCGCAGGCCAAAAAGCAGTCAGGAGAACAGTGCTCAGTCAGACCAGAAACTGGTAGAGTGATAAGTAAATGAACATGCAAACATGCAGGACAATGCTATACTCGCATCTAGTGGTTAATATTACTAATACTTTTAATTCATGAGTGCTACGAGATGCAACTTCATTCAGAGAACAAAATAAAATAATGCCGGACAAACCAACCGGTGTGAAGTGTTATGATGTTGTGTTATTAAGCACAAGTGAAAATTCTACTCTACCCGTTGAGGGTGGGAGTTTCATATGATTGATTTATCGCAACTATTATGATCCCTTATTGTACGTGGGAAAAATTACATTTTAAATCGATCGGTTCTGCAATCAATTTCCTTTATCTTATTCCTGTGATCGATTCTACCGTAGTACGTTGGCTCCAGCAGTATATGTTGAACGTCCGGCAAAAAAGTGTCTGATCCGAATTTCCGCAAAAGATTTAACCTGTATTTCTCCCTTCGATCGGTTAGAGATTCCCACTCTAATCCCTTCAACAATTCGGTAACACTGCTAAGTTTATCGTTACAATTTTTCACAAATCTAGCTGTTCTCAGCAGTATTCGATCTATTTCAGAGATTAATCCTATTTCGTAGGGGTCCCATATGCTAGCGGCAAACTCCAAATGAGGTCTCACGAGTGAAAAATAACATTGCTCTTTAACCTTCTCGTTGCATTTTCCTAATATTCTTTTGATAAATCACAGTTTGCCACTAACATGACCGCAGATTTCCCGGACGTGTTTTCCCCAAGACAGGTCCTGAGTAAGGGTCACACATAAGTATTTTACTGACTCTACATTTGAATAGTTAATTATTCAATTTTTAGAATATTAATAAGTTAGTGTATCTACGACTAATCATGCATTAGCATTAATCTCCAAAGCTTGCCACGAGACGAGGCCTCACAGGCATGCACTATACTATAGATATGTTACCAATGTTAGGGAGACCGTTAATATTTATGTATACTGCAACTACATGAACGGACAGAGATTCAAGAGTCATAGCGAAAACATACACGCGATGCTGTAAGTACTTGGTAACAGATAAGGATACAAGTATTAGGGAAAACAACTGCTGCTAAGAACTAAAATACTTATCGACAAACCTAGTTAAAAGTCTCATTGGCAGCTGTTATTGGTCTCTTATCGTTCGCGGGAAAAATTACATTTTAGATTTGTCCGTTCTGTATTCTAGTTCCTTAATTTTATTCTCATTATCTTTTCTACCGTAGTATGTCGGGTGTCGTAAAATATTATTAATGTCGTCAGAGAATAAATCTGTCTGGAACTTGCATAATAGATTATGTCTACATAATAATAGAAATAAGAAATGTAATGGTAATATTGTTAAAGACTTTTTGTACACCTCCCACTGCCCCACCCGCTCAAACGCCCCATTTCTCCGAAGGCTCGTGAATAACCTCTCCTATCCCCCCCCCACCCTCTCTCTTGACCTCGAGTGTTCTTGGCTTGTTATTGTACACCTCGCCTTCCCCCCCTTCGTATTCAACTTCTGCGTTCGTGCAAGTTCACCCTATGGGGGTCCTCTCCCCCCTTCTATCTTTCCTCCTTGCATTACCTCTCTGACCTTCTCTCCAACCATACCTCCACCCACTCTCCTCACCCTTCCCACCTCCCCGCCCCTACCTGAGAGTATATACAGCGCGTCACAAAAAAAGTGCACTGGCTATTCATTATCGGATGATACACCTAAAATGGATAAAAAATGTTGAATAAGTTTTTTTTTAATTCCGCTTTGTTTAGCGTCTCTCTGTCTGCACGAGTTTTTTTTTACAAACAAATCATAGCTTTGGTGTGGTTGAAGATTTGGGTTTAAAAGTTGGTGTATGCTTTAAGCTTGTAATCATCTTATTAGGAAAAATTAAAACTGTTATGCTCTTCCGTTCCAAAATGGTGGCCGTTCCTAACTTTTAATGGTAAATTGTTTTAAAAAACTGTTAGCTTAACGATAACTTTGCTAGAAACAAAAAAAATATAAATTTTATTTTGATTATAACGGTACCCGAGTTTTTAAAATAGGGTAAAAGTTGACAGCCATTCCATTTAAAGTGATCCCAAATATGTAAAAAATGAAATAAGTGTTTTTGTTCTACAATTTTAAATTTCAACTTTAAAAATTGAGGTTAATTAATCAAATACACTGAGCCATTACCAAAATTTGAAAGAAAAATTGAATTTTACTCATAATGGAAGGCAGAAAGAGTAATTTGGTCACACCCAGAAATTTACCATGTCACACCCGAAACTTGCTAAAAAACCCATAGCAAGAAAAATAATGCTTTTGGTTACTTCTCCATTAGTTTAAACTTCAGAACAATTACTCTTATCTTACTGATATTAATATCAATATATTTAATGTTTAAGCTATTCACAGAGCTTACAGGTTAAAGTAGTCTTATGTTATTGATTGACATTTGTGTGAGTCACACCCGGAACCACAGTTTTATTCCAATTACAACAGTGCTAGTTAATTTTTTAAATTGCAATTTAAGCTGTAAATTACCTTCTTTTATGGGTAACTAAATATGTACTCCAGTATATTTTCGTTGAAGTATTTCATGTGAAAATTTAAAATTAAACGCTCTTAAGTCACACCCGGAACCAATGGAATGGCTGTTGACTGAAATAGTTATGCTTTTCCGTTTCTAAATGGCGACCGTTCTAATATTTTAATGGTAAATTGTAAAAAAAACTATCTTTACGAAATATTTGCTAGAAACCAAAATAATGCTAAAATTATGATCGGTTGAGATTTGACTAAATATTGTCAGAACGAAATGTTAACTAAGCACAATCTCTTCGGTTTAAAAGATCGTTTGTTAAAAACTATTTTGAAATTTACAATTTTTCATTATATTTTATTTTTCACTTAAGTTTTTAATACATATGCTTATAATGAATTTGTAATAACCTTTATAAAATACCAGCCAACTAATGTTTTATTTAGTGATTCAAGCTCTTTATTAAACAACAACGGCGTGTCTCCAGATTAAGGCTACACCTGTATATATATTGAAGTATGTTGTAGAGTCTATACCTGAAGATGACATGCTAATGCATCAATTGTCGTTGTTACACTGACATTAATAGGGTATAGTGTAATGCATGTTTGTGACTACTCACCCCCTGCCACACACCCTTGAGGTGCCATGCAGGGTATTTTGTGGATGTAGATCCTGTAAATGACGTGATCGTCGAAACCCGGATCGCTCTAAATAAAGATATGTGGAATCACAAAGCTACCAGTTATCATTTTTATATCCCTAGTTAATGTAGTAACGGCTATTGATGCATTAACAAAATGCTGCTGATACTTGTCAGGAGGCGCAATTTTGCAAGCATACGCTACACTATAAGTATGCTACCAATGTTTTTTGACGTGCATATAACTTGTGATAGTTAACTTAAATGGTTTTCTATCGGAGTTGAGAGATCGGTATAAGCCATTTTACGTGCTTTCGCGCGTACATCGAGCCATACAGGGCTGTAGACAAAGGTATATTTTATGAACTTAAGTGACATGGTCACTCATTCCGCAATCACTAACTATGTGCCATTTATTCATCTACATATAAATAATACCCTGCAAGCCACTGTAAGGGTATTTGTGAGTTTTCATAAGCATGCAATTCACTATTCCCTAATAAAGTTACTGAAACTACAAGCACTAATCCCTTCGCAAGAGTGTGAAAATACCTGTCTTATTAGATTAAGTTTCACATACAATTGGGAAAATATTTTCCCAGCAAACGGAGCGCCGACACTCGCTCGGAGGGAGAATCGGCTTCCTTTCTAACGGTACATTATTCTTGGGGTCTCGGCCACGACGAGGGAAGTTCAAAACACGATGAGGTGATGGACTCATCGTCCACATATGTGACGAATTACCGGCGGCTTGCCTGCCCCGGGCATTATTCGCAATGGCTTCCAAACGGAGGCACATTAGATAGCCTGGTATTCATTTGAAACGTTTCATTGAACTCTCTTGTTCACGACGTAGTCTCCACTGCATTCTTTCCCTTTCGTCTATTTTCCTTCTAGGCTTCGCTCCTTCTATCGCACTCAGGCAAGATCCTTGTATTCACCCGGTGTCCATTCCTGCTCTCGGATCTGATAGACTAGTAGACTTATTATAGATTTTGCGATTTAAGGGCATATTCACCCGGTGTCCATCTCTGCTCTCTGATCTGATAGACTAGTGAACTAATTATAGATTTTGCGATTTAAGGGCATATGGTACACGTGACCACAAGAATGAAGAGCAAAGAACATTCTCCCAAGAACAAAGCCGGAAATCGTACCACGATATTACCCTTAATTTGTGATCACTGCGGACCAAACGGGGTGTGGGTTTTGGGCGGAAATTTGGCGGACGCGTTCTCATCGCGGAGAAAAAACGGATGTCAGTCAATTAAGTAAAATTACCCATTCTAATGTAGAGTAACTTATTCTGCAACACTTTTGCCCAAATTATTTATTTCCGGACGATTTTACAAATGACGTCACGCAACGCTTGCGCGCGGAAGAAGTTGGTACTATCGGGACAAACAAATCATATCCAACCATTGAAGTCTTGAGGGAATCAAGTTAAATAATAGTGAATTTCTCTTTTGATTAATTTTGGTTTCAGTTAAACCTGGAGCCTTTGAACTAATCTTTTAATCGTTCAAAACCAGTGAAGTTGGCTCAAAATTTAACTCCAAAAATAAACTCCACTCCCTCCATATAGGGCTTATTCCTATATCTCGAGTCGCTTTTGCACAACCCATAAGCACACCTTTTCACCATTTGAACGCAACTAACAAATCAGCGAGATGACCTTTCCCAATCGTAAACATACAAAAACACGATTTGTTTGTCCCGATAGTTACAGCTACTCCCGACGGCGCTACTATCGACCTTCAACTGTGGAATCGTCCATTTTCAGCTCTGTGACGTTCACTTTTATAGGTAAGTCATAATATAAATTTATTTTGTCCTAAAAATCTTCATACCTTCTTCAGAAGAGACGTGATTTAACGAATAGAAATTTTATGATTAAAATCCATTCCCTAAATACTTAACAGCTTTCGGCCTCAGGGTTAAGGCAATGTTATAGTATGCGTATAGTACCTCTGGACTCGCAAGAGAAAGACTGGTTTTCTTAAATGTGAAGTTGCACTTCGTGATGATTTACTGAAAACCAATTAACAATTAGGTTTATCTTATTGTTAATTGGTTTCTCTAAATGCAGGTGGTGCATATGTCTTGTCTCAAATGTTATTATAATGATTAGCATCCAAGTTTTTGTGAATCCTTTCCTTGAGAATAGGAGCGGTTATTTTTTTTAATGAACCGACGGTGAATGCATAATTTTCGTTACGTCATGTTGCGTTGAGAGGAATGTATTACCGGTGAAGTTACATTATTTAGAGCGGATAAATAGTTCACCTAGGAGCATAAATATCTTAAATAGTAATTATCCCCAAGGAAAATGTAACATATTTTCCTGCTTCTATATTCTCTCTATTATTTGCATCTTCATTTATTAATTCGTTTTTGCGCATTTAGAGCTTCTTCGCGTAGTCATCGAAAAGCTGTAGCCATGGTTGAAAGGTGCATTGGACATACGTTTGTATTAAAGTTTATTAAAGGGAATTCTTTTTCATGGGGGTGCTCTGTTAAGCATCGTTGGTTATACTAAATCCTGCGATAAATCCTTCCATATGATCAAAGCAGTATTTAGAGGCAGCTCTCTACACGATTACTGAAGAATATCAACTGCTTTTTCAAACGAGAGAGAGAGAGCAGAGGTTGACACCGGGTAAATCCCAGGAATCTTGCAAGAGTGCAATTAGCCCAGTAAATGAAGGAGGAAAAAGAGGCCAACCTGTAAATATTTAGTTACAATTTCTATTTTCTGGCTGAAAGTGGAATTTGGTACCTCGTTAAAAATGAGACCAAGTTTGCATGAAAAGATTGTGCTAGGGGGGTGAAAATGGCCCCAAAAGACCCGAAAAATCGGTTTTCCGCGAATGTCTCCCAAAATATGGCAGTTGGAGATTTTTTGTTCGGATAATTAAAGATCAGTTAATTTTCTACAAAAATGTTCCTTATGATTTTTTTCGCAACATTAATATTTTTTGCAAAAAATCGTGTTGAAAAATCCAAAATTTTGAGAAACGTACCGAAGGTCCCGAGTTCAAATCCTAGTGGGGGAGCTTTTTTTTAGAAATTTTTTTGGGAACAATTCTTGACAATTTCTTTCAGAATATATTCTGATCTTATCAAAAAGTTTTTCCCGACATACATGTAATATTTTTTATGTATTATATATATATATCAGAATATCGCCATAGACGTTTACACTTCTCCCGTGTGGTCTTAAGCACACCCAACTGTTTTTTCTATAATTGACCTTGAATATTTATCAAAATAATGAAAGAAAACCAACGCATTTACATCTCCAAGCGTGGCCGCATGGACTGTAGCAGACGACACGAGCGCCGCATAGAGCACACACGCGACGAACGACGGAATAAACGAAAGCAATGAAATTATAGCGTTACATTTAGAGACTCTGGTTTTTCCCCACGTATCAATGAGATGACTTTATACACATTGATGGAAAGGTGAGAATTTCACTTTTACAGTAGTCAAGGTGTCAAAAGGTGTCAGAAATAAAGAGCCGGGAGAAAGAAGCCACGAAAAGAAAAAGTGCGCTTTTTCCTTTAGCACGGGTTTTCCAAATTTATTGGAAAATGGCCAATTTAGTGAAAAAAATAATTGCACAGCCGAAAATTAGACGTTCTCAGCTTTCAAATGATATGTCATAGAGACCAATCCGATCATGTATGAATTTTTAATTAGTGGTTGTTTACAAAATTTCCCCGCGCTCCAAAAATAGCAAAAAATTGGGGTTCAACAAACAAAGTTTTAATCAAAATGGAAGAAAATTAGATCATACAAATTTCACAGATGACAAAGGACCTTCTGAGGACCCATAATCAAGAACATTTGGAGCAAATTAGTGCAATACAAATAAAATATGAACAAATTCCTGGCGAGGTCAAAATTGCACGGGAGCAGAAAGTTTGACCCGTTTTTCCAATATGGCCAAAGAGTCAAAACGTGACTCAAGTCACAATGCATGATAGCGGTAGATTTCCTCTTTCACATGAACTTTGATTCATGAGAAAATATGCATTTTTAACCAAGTTATTGAATAATTTGTCCGCCCGCTCATGTGTAAATGCACGGAGCGTGCTCTCCGATACACAGCGCAGGAGGTCAATATTCTGGGTGCGCTTGGGCCCGTTTATCTCGAAAACGGTCACATTTTCGAGAAAAATCATAAGGACCATTTTTGTAGAAAATTATCTGATCTTTAATTATTATCTGAACAAAAAATCTCCAACTGCCATATTTTCGGAGACATTCGCGGAAAAACGATTTTTCGGGTCTTTTGGGGCCATTTTCACCCCCCTAGCACAATCTTTTCATGCAAACTTGGTCTCATTTTTAATGAGGTACCAAATACCACTTTCAGCCAGAAAATAAAAATGGTAACTAATAATCTCAAGGTTGGCTCCTTCATTTACTGGACTAGATAGGAACAGCGAAGCCTAGAAGGTAAAGGGAGGAAAGAGGAAGAATGCGGAGAATAGCCCAGGAAGAACGGGAGTTAAATGGAACGTTTCAAATCCTAACAATGTTATCCAACATGCCTCCGTTCTGGTCGCCGAAGCGGATGACGCCCGGGGCAGGCAAGCCGCCGATAATACGTCTCATACTTGGACGATGAGTCCATCACCTTACCGTGTTTGAACTTCCCTCGGCGTGGCCGATATCCAAGAATAGTATAGTACATACATACATACCGCCAGAAAGGAAGCAGATTTTCCCTCAAGAGTGATAATGACAGCGCTCCGTTGGTTGGGAAACTTTTTCCCCATAGTAAATATAGGAAACTTTTTTCCCTGTAAACTCTAGATATGATTCCAATTTTATGGAAACAAATAGTATATTAGTCATTTGCAAAGATATAAATGCAGAGTGATTCAAGATAAAATTATGCAGGAAGCATGCTAGTCGTTCTGAGGTGGCCACGTAGGAGATAAGAAGCAATTATTAGGGAGCCAATTGACTAAATAGCTACTCTACCTATCGACAAGCCTAGTCACATTGGTAGCTATTTTGGTCTTAACTTGTTCGCGAAAAAGTGACATTTTAATCCTGTCCGTTCTGTAGTCTTATTTCCCTAATTTTATTCTGATGATCTAGTTAACCGTAGAATATTTGGTTTAGAAAAATATTACAGTATCATGTGGGTTCGGTAAATCGATGGTTGGGTTTACCAAATGCTACCTGCTAGTAGGGAGCTATTTATGAAGGTAATTGTCTATACACGCGGGTAGGAATATCTTCTGGATTTATTTGGACTTCAGGATTGTAACACATATTCTGTTCCGTGAGTACAAATATCAATAGGCAGCATCGTTCGATTCCATATATTATACTCCTTGATGGATGTTTTCTAATATGACTTAGTGAACGTTATCCTCTTGTAGTATTTTTATCATTTATGAACGTTTATGGCATTATTGCACAAATTGTTGATCTTTTCGCTGAAAATTCACCAGCAAAATATAGTTTCAGAAAGTCTTAAACATGGCATTCATCAGCTACTGATTAATATTCGAACAAAACTAACAAGCATTTCATCCCTTTTACGAACGACCTAGGGTTTACCAGGTTTTTTCCTGATGCAGGAATCCCCCTAGGTTCATTAACGTTGTTTTGGGTTTATATTTGCAGAGAATATTTGGATAACTCAACCCATGCCACATACCCATGTGGTAACTTGCAGGGTATTATGTAGATGTAACTCATGAAATGGCATATAGCCAGTGATTGAGGAATCAGTGACGATAAAGCAGCTCTTCTTTAATTTGGCATTGAAATTAAGCACAATGTTCTGGCGAATGGTAATATATTGCTCATGGCTTCCCATTACTCATATTTAGATCCTGGAAAAGTGCTCCTCCATTTTACGAAAAAAAGTCGCCTAAAAAGTAAAAACATTTTGAAAAGTCCAGGGTATATTCATGAGTATATTGTAAAATATAAGCTTGTATTTGAAATAAGACCTTAGAAATACGGTATTAAGAATTTTGAGCTATTATTAGGTTTTTTTCTCTTCTACTACAACCTTGTCGTGGTGGAAGGGCTTTCGTGCTCCGATGACCCCTAGAGCTGCACTGGCGGGAGCATTGCTCCTGGTAGGGTCACCCATGCCAGATTGGTCGAAGGTTAGGAGACAGACGAATGGTAGTCCGCGCAGCGTCTGTACCTCAGTGAGGCAGCTATAAAAGGCGTCTGACCCCAGTGGGGCGGCCTCTGAAGTGATGGTGTCACGTAAAAAAACACTATTGGGATAGGCCACGGACTACTATCTCAATTAAAACAAAAACCTTGAAATTATGGACAGTTCTCAAATGATAATGAATCCTGGCAACTACGGGACTCGGCCCAGAGGGCCGGGTATCGTGCCCGGCAGCGGTGGGAGCAAGGCCCCTGCGGTCGTCATCACACGAAATCCTTGCTCAGACGTAGCAGCAGCAGAGGAAAAGAAGATAAAGAAGAGGAACGAAACCGTCAGAATAGGCACGTGGAATGTTAGGACAATGCTGAGGATGGGGAATCTAGAGAATATAAAGCAAGAAATGGAGAGGGTGGGTGTAGACATCATGGGTCTGGGTGAAGTAAGATGGAAGGATGACAGGGATTACTGGAGCGGCGACTATAGAGTAATTTATAGTGGAGGGAATGAAAGTCAGCGCGGGGTTGATTCGTAATGAATATGAAACTCGGTAGAAAAGTAGTGTATGCAGAACAGGTGAGTGATAGGATAGTATTAGTGGAACTAAAAGCAGAACCAACGAATTTAGTTATAATCCAGGTTTATATGCCTACCTCTAATCATCAAGAGGAGGAGGTAGATGGGGTGTACAATCAGCTAGAGGAAATAATTGGTTTGGGTACCAGGAAGTAAGCACCTGGTAGTAATGAGGGATTGGAACGCGGTGGTGGGCGAAGGAAGAGATGGGCGGGAGGTGGGCGATTACGGGCTAGGAAGGAGAAACGACCGGGGCGATAAAGTTGTGGAGTTTTGCCGCAGAAATAACCTAGTAATTACAAATACATGGTTCAGACATCATCCTCGACGTAGGTACACATGGAAGAAGCCGGGAGACACAGATAGGTTCCAGATAGATTATACAGTGGTACGTCACAGATACAGGAATAGTGTTAAAAACTCGCACACTTATCCAGGAGCTGATGCAGACACAGACCACAACTTATTAGTCATGAAATGTCGGGTAAAACTGAAAAAGATAAGAATGGGAAGGAGGGTACGAAAGTGGAATACGGAGGCATTAACTGGGGCAATGAAGAAGAAGTATCGGGAGAAGGTGGATGAGATAATGGGTGAGGGTCATGGAGTTAGATCAGTGGAAGATGAATGGAGAAGTTTGAAAAATGGAATTGTAGAAGTGGCGAAAGCAACGGTAGGCGTAGTGAGTGCAACTAAAATTAGAAAACCGTGGATCACGAAGGAGATGATCAGGGAGATGGAGGAGAGAAGGAAATGGAAGAGCGTAAACTCAGAGCTAGGTAAGAGAAAATACCGAGAATTTAATAACAGGCTTAGAAGAGAAACTTAGAAAGCGAGAGAGGCGTGGTGGAGAGAACAGATCGACGCGTTAGAGAAATACCAGAAAGAGGGAAGAGCAGATGCATTATATAGGAAGGTAAAGGAACTGACGGGTGGTAACAAGGGAAGGGGAATAACAACGATAAGAGACAAGACGGGAAAGATGATCGTAGAACCGAGAGAGATTCAGGAGAGGTGGAAGGAGAATGTTGAAAGGCTGTATGGTAAAGAAATAAGGCCCAAATGGTTAGATATAGAAAGGGAAGACGATATCGACAGATATGGCATCGGACCAAGTATCATAGATAGCGAAATCGAAAGAGCTCTACGAGACATGAAAAGGAATAAGGCGGTGGGAATAGATGACATACCTGCAGAGTTTTTAAAGAGCATGGGGAAGAACGGAAGAGAAAAACTTTTTGCGCTTATTCGTAGGATTTATGAGGATGGAGTGTGGCCGGAAGACTTCGCGAAGACTGTACTAATTCCTATACCAAAGAAGAGTAAGGCAAAAACGTGCGAAGACTATTGGACAATAAGCTTAATATCCCACGCGGCCAAAGTAGTTCTGAGGATTCTAAACAGAAGGATAGAGAAGAAGGCAAATGAATGCCTGGGTGACGACCAGTTCGGGTTTATGAGAGGGACGGGAACGCGAGACGCTATAGCGGTGATGAAAACGCTAGTAGAAAGAAACCTAGAGTATGGGCAGGATGTTTTTGCGTGCTTCGTAGATTTCGAGAAGGCGTTTGATCTGGTGGAATGGACGAAATTAATGGGAGTGTTGAAGCAATTTGGGGCCGATTGGAGGGACAGGCGTCTGATTCTAAATTTGTATATGAATCAGACTACGCAGGTTAGGGTAGCCAATGGAGAATCGGGATGGGCCACGATAGGACTGGGAGTGGGATAGGAGTGCCCATGCCCACTATTGCCGTTGCTTTTTAACGTGTATTCAGAAGAAATGGTAAGGGAGGCATGGGGGGAGGAGGAGGTAGGAATAAAGGCAGGAGGGGAACTGATAAAATCAGTGAGATTTCCAGATGATCAAGCATTGGTTAGTCAGTCGGCCAAGGGGATACAGTCAATGGTGAATGCATTAGAGGTGCAGTGCGAAAAGTATGGGATGAAGATCAATCACAAGAAAACGAAAGTAATGAGATGTTCTAGAAGTAAGAAGACGGGGCCTAATATAAGGGTGGGAGGGCAGAAGATATAGCAGGCCGAGCAGTTTACGTATTTGGGTAGTATTTTGGAGGCGAATGGGTTTAGTGGTAAGGACATCAGATGCAGAATTTCGCTAGCTAAAGAAGCATTTTCGAAGAGAAGGGAATTGATGAGGGGGGGTCTGAGAAGAGACGTAAAGAAGAGGCTGATGAAAACTTTAATATGGAGCGTGGCGCTTTATGGGCCGGAAACTTGGTCATTGCGAAGGGAGGATGTGCGGAGACTTGAGGCGTTTGAGATGTGGGTTTGGAGAAGGATGGAGAAGGTTAGCTGGATGGCGAGAAAGACGAACGAGGAGGTATTGGATATGGTCGGAGAGGAGAGGAAGCGTGTGGCAGAAGTTCGGAGAAGGCAGAAGAGATGATGGAGGAGGTTTTGAGAGGAGAGGGCATGTTGAAGTGAGTGATTGTGGGGAGAACACTGGGGAAGCGTGGAAGAGGAAGGAAGAGGATAGGAATTCTGGACGAAATAAGAGGAGGTAGAAGATATGAAGAATTGAAGAGGGATCTAATATCGGGCCATCCTTAGGAGGGAAAGCGAGACAATTTCTATTAGATTGGGATACAGAATGGTGACTGTCCAAGAACCTACCAATCAGGTGGTAGAATAGTTGAATATTCTATATATATTATTCCGTTACTAAGAGATGTTACTTCGAGATGTATCTACCAAAGAACTTTGTCTATTATGTACCCCTGATCATCGTGAAAACCTTAGTGCACTATGGGTGAATAAATTTCTTTTTACCAAAAACGATGATTATTCCATGCCATCGATATCTATACTTCATTATTTTGATTATATAGTGTTTTGTACGGTTTTATTCACCGTCAGATCATCGCGTATGTAATGTCACCCTTTTCTTTCATCCATTCTATTTTTCTTTCATAACTTATTCATTTAAATCATCTACGTTTTGATTCACGAAAACATGGTCAGTTGGAGGTAGTTCTAAAGTGCACACGATGTTTGCAGCCATGAGGGAAGGTGAAAGCAGCTCTTTGTTTATTAGTGGAGTGTGTTAAGGCGCTGGTAGAAGAGTAGGACAGTTCGAGAAGAAAGATGAGAACCGATTTAGGGTTCGCGGGTCTCCCGAGGCAAATTTTTTTTCGGTCGAATATTCGGTCGTTTCTAAAATTTCTATAGGATGACATCCAATTTTCCTCGACACGGCAACATGTTGCTCTTTGCTTTACGACCTTTACGCTATTTTTATCAAGTTATTGATATGATGTTTGCATCTTGTTTGCGTAAGTTGCGTCAGATTTATCGGCTGTAGACCACTTTTCCACTAGTTTGACATTTGTAGAATCAGTTTTTCGACGTGATAAATCAAGAGTAGTACGCGGAATTTACACCAATTACGCGTAGCTGATGCTGGTTTCGACAATTATTGTAAGTGGAATATTGTCCTTCGATATTATACAACTAAATTAATAATAATGAGACTTATTTTATCTTATGATAAAGGATATTTGAAATAATTACGAAAGAACACAAGTATTCTACAAATATAAGGTAGGAATCAGTGGATTCACAATTATACAAATAGGCAGAGGGGAAAAAATAAGTCAACTTCGTTTAATAAATTTTACTCAGGGAAAGAATAAATGGAAGTTGGATGCTGTGCAAGGATGGATAAGTTACTTTGTCTTTTCTGAAAAGCACCAACTGAGTCACCAATGAATCCTGGACAACCTTCCTGATAATACTTTTCATGTGGTTCTGATAATCCTTGCTTGCCCGGGTACCTTACTAACTACAATCAGTGGCCGAGGAGTAATTTAAATGTATGAGGAGGTAACTCATCATTTAGAAATTCATCTAAAATATTTGGATTAATGCAATCTTCGAAGATAATTGAGATTCGAGAACATGAATCCATGCGCTTCAATTATCATTTGAATCTTTGGATTCGTTACCTTAAAAAAACGTTAACTCAACCATTTAAACCTACTTTCCCATTACTAAAGAGAAAATGAGGTTACAAGTCCTTAGTATTCCAAATAATTCATAACCAGGAATTTCCGACAAGCGAAAATTCCATCTACTTTTACAGTAATTTGTTGAAAATTCTTTAGTACAACGAGTTGAGATAAGAGCTTGGGTGTTTCCATTGAAAAGTCTTTGGTGTAATAAATGTTGATTGCACCACCATGGTTTTATTTTTAGTCACAAATAACCACCTTCTGCCTTTTGTATATCTGTTGTTACATCTTACAAATTAATTATTACTTTTTAGTACATTTTTATAAAACCATGTTTTTTAAGGTTTTTTCATCTATTTTATTATTTTTTAATCATTTTTCATCAATTTTCAATCGATGATATTATCCTTATTCTATGGATAAAATATTTTTAAATTTACAGTGAAAATTTTGGATAAAAGAGAAAGAACTTTAATTTTACTCGACACGGCAACTGTTGAAACAGGCATATAAGCTGTTCTTTCTATTCTCCGGAGTGGTATATTCGAAGACTTACTTCGCAAACTTGGCTAAAAGAGATTTATTGATTCCTTGATTTTTTTCCAAACTTAGATCCATGCACTTGAAGTATATGGATAAAAGTTTTTCCCTTGCATCCTGCTCAAGTCTGAAAGCACTATCATAGCCATGTATTATGTCTGCCATCACTTTAATTTTAAAATTATTTCCTCATTTCAATATCTAAGAAAAGTATAAAAATCTCAACTCATCAGTGGGAATATCAAGCCGAGAAGATTTAATTTATAGCTAGAAGTGAAACATCTGAGGATACTAATCTGGATTAGAATTAAAAATGTTGATAAAACATTCTACTGGATACATCTGAGGTGATATATTAAAGAAATCATTCTGCTGAGGACTCTTTGAATCATATTTAATCTGTGTTAGTCACCAGTACAATAAGCAATAGGAGCATGCACAAACTGAATTTCATAAAAATGCTTTAGTGAGCATTTCCAAGTTTTTATTGGGAAAATATTACTAAATATTATTCTCGATAGGTCAAATTATCAAGGATTGAAAATCGGTTGGGCAATTGTGAGTACAGGCTTTGAGCCTAGTAAAAACTTACCTGAGGTTCATGGAATCGCATGTTGTAGACATTACTGTAGTGCTGTGACATGGGTCTGAATTGGCATCAACATCTCTGGAAGGTCGGGTTGACACCTTTTACTGTCAATGGCACACTGCAATAGTAAAAGAAATAGCGTTTCACAAATTAGCCACCATAAAAGAAATATTCACATAACCGTTAATATCTTTCTATTGTACTTCTTTGATAGTAATTTTGCTAATAATTGCATAATCCCATACCGCACAGGGTTGAGATATAGGTACTCGTATTGATTTGGTCAAAAGGTCGTGTGAGACTAAAACTGGTATATTACCAGCATGTATGTCGGGCTCGAAGTCGCGGAGGGCCCTTGCATTTATTATAATAATATTAATTTATTTGCAATAAAATACACTTTCAAATATAAATACATTATAAAAAACGTTAAAATAATTCAAGAAAGGATAATGGAAAAAATGTTATGGTTCAGATTGTATGTTATGGTTCAGGTTGTTCTTTCATCTCTTGTATTTTTTTTTAAATATGCTGTTATTTAATAAACAATTAGTTGTTTGGTGCTAAAAATACACTTCTGGACATGTTAGTCCGACTGTGCTATGAATTGAGAAAGGTGTTTTACCAATTTTGAGGAAACCGGGACTAGCCACGGTATTTTCTTCACTGAGTCACCCGCAAGTCCACATATGTGCGATATTCCACATAGGAAAAATCATTCGCCTTCACCGGGACCAGGGATCTACAGGGACAAAGGACTTCCTCAGTAGCTTGAACAGAGAGGACGTGTTTTTGTGAAAGCTCCAAAGTGCGGTGCACGAACTTTTGCCTCGATCCTCGGGCCGGGCCTGGATACCCGAGAAGGAGAGGGACTAGTTCCCCGACTCGGTGAGAAAACGTGAATACACTTGTTTTGTTCTATTCCTTTCGACAACGAAGAAAAAAGGATATTCACAAGGTTTTCCTCGCTTTCATAAAAGTGCTTAGTAATTCTTTTTCACGTTTTTCTAATGAAAAAATACCACCCAAAAGTAAGTGAAAGTGAAGAACATACTTTTTACTGCCGCGGCCGTGGGCAGTGGGGTGGGAGTACTAAATTACCCCCAACTCATTGTAAACTGAACACTTGCAATACAGCAAATTGTCTGTGAAACGCATCAATACGATCGTTCTGCAGGTTGACGAAATAACCAAGCCTCCGACGCCGTTAGATCCACCTCTTTTAGGGAGGCGTTGGGTTTCACCGCCGAGGATGGAGATACGATTCAGTTTGGATTTACGGGGCACACTGGTTTCGTTTGAACTTGCCAGTGAAACCATCCTGTAAGACATCATGAAAACGTTTACGAGAAAGATGCCTTTCCCGACGCTGGAGTAGCAGCGCACAACGGTCACAATGGACCAGACATCCGGAAATCCAGTTAATGTGAAGCTTCTCTGCCTCCCCCGGTGGAAACGAGCTATGACGACATCATAAAAGAACTTCATTGATACGGGAAAACACACAGATGGTGGGACAACACATGAGACAGCAGCTCAATGTTCCTATGGAAAACGGGACCTAAAGTGGCTCGAATGACAATAAAGAGAGACATTTCATCTTATATAAAAATAAACGGTAATCGCGCTGTTGTGATCTACAATGGCCAAAAACGCAACTGCGCGCGTTGCAGTCAGGTAGGGCACGAAAGACAGTCCTACCCGAGGGAAAGGAAAGAAAAGCTACACGGACGTCACAAATTATAACGCGGCGGCGATGGATATAGAACTCAAGGAAGGGGAGGCAGCAGAGCGGGGGAAGGACTAAGAGCTCTAGAAACATCAAATGGAGTGAAAGTAGATATATTCGAAAATGACGAGGCTGACGCCGAAAGGAATGAAAAAGGATCTTTTCAATACTTCAGGAAGGAAAGAGACAAGGCAACAGAGAAAACAATGACTCATTGGAACAGCTCAAGGGAGGAAAAACAGAAACTGGAGCACGCTCGGTGGAGGAGGCGGCCTTCGCCATCCATAATGCGCCGACGACAGCCAGCCCAAAGCCTTTAACGGACGAGACGAAGGAACTCCCCTGCCCCAGTGTAGGCAATCCCGAGAACGAGAGCACAACTGAGGGTTTGACTTCAGTGAAAATTCCCGTTTCTCATAGACCCCCAGCTCCATCAGTATCACAGGCATCAGTACAAATAACTCTAGAACAATAATACGCATTTCCATCGGAGGAAAAGACAGCGGCGAAGGGCAATCTAAAGGGACCTGATACAAATCAGCTGTTTACTAGGCGGGCCGAAGAAGAGGAAAAGGAGAAGACGACGTCGGGAAAAGAGAAGGAAGAGGGGCGGAGAAAGAAGGAGGAGAAAGCAGCGGGGAAGTCGTCGAAAAAACTTACACTGGAAGACTTCTTAAAAGCAGAAAAAAAGAAATCCCAACGACAGGATGGGTGGAGAATCTACAAAATACGCTGCAAGCCATCTCAATAGTGTGTGGATACCCTCGATTTACAGGTTCAACATTAGAAACTACAAGGTTAGAGTAGCCACCAACATGCATTGCACTATACCCTAAAGTTAGTGTATCTACAAAAATTCATACATTTTCATAAATATCTAATACTTGTCACGAGGCGAAGCCTCACAAGGATGCATTACACTACAGATATGCTACCAATGGTAGAGGGACCATTAGTATTTATGTAATTAAATAAAACTGCCGTAGTTGTACTGTTCACTTTTATTTAATGTAAATAATTACACTGCACGTGTTAATACAATTTACACTACAATTATTTACATTAAATATAAGTGGACAGTACAACTACGGCAGTTTTATTTAATTACTGAAATCCTGTTCACCACATAACGCAAGATAGAGTCGAATATATCAGTATTTATGTATTTTGCAACTACATAAATGGGCAGAGATTCAAGAGTTATCCTGAAAACATGCACGAAGTGCTGTAAGTACTAGGTAGCAGATAAGGAGTATTAAGGAGAACTACTACTACTAATAGCTACACTACCTATCGACAACCTAGTTTAAAGTCTCATTGGCAGCTATTATGGTCTCTTATCGTTCGCAAGAAAAAGTACATTTTAAATCTGTCCAATCAACAGTGTAGCTCCCTTATTTTATTCTCATTATCCGATTTACCGTAGGTTGTCCGATTTCGTAAAATATTATTAGCGTCGTCAGAGAATAAAATGGTTTTGAACATACATAATAGTTTGTCTAAATTTTAATCAACGCGTCGATTAAAATTTAGACTGGATGAATTCTCGTCTTGACTCGAATTGACCGTCGCGACGGTCTGAAAGCGATTTCCATCCCAGTTGCTGCAAAAGGTCAGGTACACTAACGATTTTATCATCACGGCCTTTAACGTATCTTGCCGATCTTCGCTGCACGCGTTCTAACTCAGTTTCCAAGCCTACTTCATAAGGATCCCAAATGCTGGCAGCGTATTCCAAGTGGGGTCTAACAAGGGAGAAGTAGCTGATTTCCCTAACTTTATCGTCGCACTTGCAAAGTACTCTTTTAACAAATCCCAATTTACAATTAGCTTGGCCGGTAATTTCTCAAATATGTTTACTCTGCGAGAGATCATTAGTCAGTCTAACTCCGAAGTATTTAACCGATTCTACAGTCTCTAATTGGCTGTTGTGTATGCAATAGCTATTAGAGCGTATTGGGGGAGGAGGGATAGGAAGGGGATTTTTGGCACACCACACAAAACCCTCTCTTTACAGGTTCGACATTACAACTCCTGAAGACAGTGGCGTATCAAGGAATTGCCTTTTCATTACGGGGAGTCTGGGAAAAACTTCCAAGTTTTTGTTCCTTGAAAACTCTAATCCAACGCATTTTTCTACCTTTCTAAAGAAACTTTTTTAAAACTTACGCTTAAATAACTTTCACATTTTAAATAATATGAGTAGCAAAGTTATTTTGATGTTGCTAAGAGTATACTTAGTACTCATAGATATATATGTCCTAACTCCTTACATTTTTCTTAGGCCCGTTCACCCAGTAAAAAAGCAGTGGAAATGATAAGGATAAAAGTGTGCTTTTTAACTTTTGGCAAGTAAGCCACGTAAACTAAATTTAAATTGTATACAAAAATTCTGCATTTAAAAATTTAATTTGTAAAAATATATGCACCTCGTGAACAGATTTTTCAATAAGATCTCTGATCTCTTATTATTTTGAATTTTTCTCAGTTATGATGTTAGAATATTTCATTTTGTGAGCTCATCCCAGTATATAAATTATAAAAGAACTATATTGGCCAAGGCCCTTAACACTAATACTCTTTAGAAAGAATGGAAAACTGTGACAGAACATAGAGCTACAGTACTTACAAAATTAATACAGGTAAGTAGTATATTCTTCGTAAAATGAATACCAGTACTAAGTGAAACTGAAAAATTAGGTTCTTTCAACAAAAAACCCAAACTGATAAAGTTTAAAGTAGAATTCACCTTGATTTGTTTATCATTTCATCAAGAATTTCTTCTGACGATACTAAAATATCTCTATGTACTATCGTTTTCACTGAAATGTAGACACCCAAACTGATTGTACTGATTTGATAAAATGGGGCCGGGTCGGAAAAAATATAAGAGGGTTGGCACACGAGACTAGCTGCGGCCTTTGCCTTAACGTCACCGAGAGCCGACGAGGACGGACGTGGATGCGACCGGGCTAGCAGAATTAGAGTCAAATAAACTCCGAGAGCATAAGCCCTAGCGAAAGGAATGCACTGAGGAAACTCACGTCCACGCACACGTTGGGGCGATCGGAGTATTTTCTTTCGGGCTCCGTCGCGGGGTTTTTCCTCTCCCTAGATTCAGGTTTAGGCTCACCGTGAGTGTCTCGCAGGTAAGCGGCTCCGTAGCCGAGATGGTTAATTCCATTCGCCGAAGTTGGTGTGCGGTTTTGGCAGGGTTCGAATCCGTAGTCAGGCCAATTTTTTTAATCTTTTAGATTAAAAAGATGCATTCTTCATATCAACACAATTTATATAGTTGACAAAAGAAAGAGTTAATGCGGTTTTTTATTTACTGCTTAATTTATAAAATTAATTACTTTCTACGTTAACACATTTATTTCTTAACAGATTTAATTCACTGAGAGGGAAAAAGCATTGGAAGTGGCAGTGGTTGCATCTTTGTGTCCTTGCAGTGAAATACCTACTCATTGTATCTACAATCCTCTATAAATAACCAAATGCATTCGTAGTTTCGATCATTTTGATAAACCCTAGAGTTTGAAAAAGGTTTGTAATTCAATTGATATTTTTCATCTTCAAACTTCCAGTACTTTTTCACGTAAAAATGTGGGAAGTGAGGTGTTTTAAAGAACAAATGCTTTCCTTTCAGTGGGTGTGCGCAGAGCCAGATTAACAATGAGGCAAAAGTAGGCAGTTGCCTATGGGCCCCTTGTTATGAGAATTGTTTTCCCCTTTCTTCTCTTGCGACTTGTTTATTAACGTGGGCCCCGTTGCTTGTACTGCCTACAGGCCCCCAAGTGCGTTAATCTGTCACTTGGTGTGCGAACCATAGTAAGCTATAAGGACCAGGTGGAAATAAATACGCATATCAGCTCTTTTACCCCAAATTATCCTACGATGTTTAATAGTTATATATGTTTGACCGAAATCAGCGTCACCAATATTTTCAACCTTTTTAATAATTACAAATTTACAGGAATAAACCTGATGTTTTGATTCTTATGGAAAGTGAATCCAAATTTCATTTGAACATTTTATATTTTGACCCATTAAATAGACTTTTGGCAATGCGATGAGTATATCCATGAATATGTGCTTCAAACTTAGGAGACAGTTGGTGTTACACCGTCGTGATGGAACGTGCTCCGTCTTCTGAGCTCTCTGTTGCTGAGAGAGGCGTTATCGCTGGGATGGTAGCCTCTGGAATATCAATCTCAGAGGTGGCGCGAAGGATGAGTGTAAATCGGATCACTGTTCGTAGGTAGGCTCGCCGCTATGCAGACGGCGACGCCGCCATGAACAGTAGGCCTAGACCGGGGAAGTCACGCTGCACAACAGCAGCGGTAGACAACGACATTGCTCACTACGCCCGGGAAAACCCTTTAACAAGCAAAGGGGCTGAGGGAATTCGACAACATTTTAACCTATAATGTAGTTATTCTACCGTTCGACGGCGCCTCCATGAGGCGGGCTTAAAATGCCATCAGCCAGCCCAGAAGCCACTGTTATCCGAGCAACACAAACTGGCAAGACTGCGGTTCGCGGAAAAGTTCGTCAACAGCCCGCAAGCATTTTGGGACCTTACCATTTTTGCGGACGAGAAGACGTTTAGGAGTGACTGCAACGGCAGAATGCACTTGTGGCGTCCACGTAATGCGCGGTAAGTAACCTGTAGGTTCATCTATTATATACTGAATGTATTGAATCAGAACCCGAATGTTATCTCTATTGAATTTTCTCTCGAATGAGAGAAATAATAAATTATCACTAGTAAAATACATTGTAAATGCTAAGTTAAATAATAGTGAATAACTTGGTGAATCCACATAAAATGATGTATTTACGACTTAGGTTTCGCTACAGGACAAAGCCATCAGGTGATAATCGAATTGATCTAAGGTGATTCAATAATCACCTGATGATGCGGTACTACAGTGAAACCTAGATTGTAAATAAATCACTTGATATGGAATCATAAAGTTATTCACTATTATTTTATATGAATCAGTTCCAAAAAGTTACGCCAGAAACGATTAATTTTAGTTAATTCTAGGGTAAAAAATATTTAAAGCTTCATAGCCAATTTATAACGTTCGGTAACTGCAAAGATAATAAGACATAGTGCCGTAGACACTGATTTCAATGATGTTATTTGAAATAAATTATGTAGGGATGTTTATTCTATTACGATATTTAAAAAGGAATGGCGCTTAAATTTTAGTCAACAATGTTAATAAGAGCTAATATTAAATATGTATTCAATCTCAGTGAAATTAAATAGTTATTTTTCCTAATTCATTATATATATGTAATTTGTTCTCTCTTATTAGGTATGAATCTCGAAACATCCTGAGGAATCGTGGTTCTGGACGCATATCCCTAAGCTTTTGGGGGTGTATGACTGCTGCCGGCCCAGGACCTCTTGTTAGAACGTCTCCAAGGATGAACGCACGAGAGTATGTCGGCATATTAGAACAATATTTAAAGACCTACGCCAGAGAGATTGTACCAGAAGGAGAGATAAATTTCATCCATGATAACTGCCCCGTGCACACAGCAGCTATTGTAGATGATTTTTTCAGAAAAACAAGGAGATAGTGGTTACACCATGGCCGGCTCATTCACCCGACCTAAACTCCATTGAGAACTTGTGGGGATTGATGGCAAATGAATGGCAACCAAGGGGAGTTACAACAGTGGAGGCAATAGAGGCGCAAGTCCATGAGTTGTGGGACTCATTTCGTCGACGGCCTCAAATATGCGAGAATGCTGTCGCATCTATGCCTCGCCGTCTGCAGCAAGTTGTAGAATCAGGTGGTGACGCCACTAAATATTAAAAAACTGAATGGAATTTGAATAGTTTTACTTTTTAAATACCCTTTCTACCCCGAAAGAAATACATCATGCCAAAATTACACCTAAGTCTGATAAAAAGGATGCAGATATCGGTGACGTTGATTTCGGTCAAACATATATAACTATTAAACATCGTAGGATAATTTGGGGTAAAAGAGCTGATATGCGTATTTATTTCCACCTGGTCCTTATAGCTTACTATGGTTCGCACACCAAGTGACAGATTAACGCACTTGGGGGCCTGTAGGCAGTACAAGCAACGGGGCCCACGTTAATAAACAAGTCGCAAGAGAAGAAAGGGGAAAACAATTCTCATAACAAGGGGCCCATAGGCAACTGCCTACTTTTGCCTCATTGTTAATCTGGCTCTGCGCACACCCACTGAAAGGAAAGCATTTGTTCTTTAAAACACCTCACTTCCCACATTTTTACGTGAAAAAGTACTGGAAGTTTGAAGATGAAAAATATCAATTGAATTACAAACCTTTTTCAAACTCTAGGGTTTATCAAAATGATCGAAACTACGAATGCATTTGGTTATTTATAGAGGATTGTAGATACAATGAGTAGGTATTTCACTGCAAGGACACAAAGATGCAACCACTGCCACTTCCAATGCTTTTTCCCTCTCAGTGAATTAAATCTGTTAAGAAATAAATGTGTTAACGTAGAAAGTAATTAATTTTATAAATTAAGCAGTAAATAAAAAACCGCATTAACTCTTTCTTTTGTCAACTATATAAATTGTGTTGATATGAAGAATGCATCTTTTTAATCTAAAAGATTAAAAAAACTGGCCTGACTACGGATTCGAACCCTGCCAAAACCGCACACCAACTTCGGCGAATGGAATTAACCATCTCGGCTACGGAGCCGCTTACCTGCGAGACACTCACGGTGAGCCTAAACCTGAATCTAGGGAGAGGAAAAACCCCGCGACGGAGCCCGAAAGAAAATACTCCGATCGCCCCAACGTGTGCGTGGACGTGAGTTTCCTCAGTGCATTCCTTTCGCTAGGGCTTATGCTCTCGGAGTTTATTTGACTCTAATTCTGCTAGCCCGGTCGCATCCACGTCCGTCCTCGTCGGCTCTCGGTGACGTTAAGGTAAAGGCCGCAGCTAGTCTCGTGTGCCAACCCTCTTATGTTTTTTCCGACCCGTCCCCATTTTATGAAATCATTACAATCAGTTTGGGTGTCTACATTTCAGTGAAAACGATAGTACATACAGCAAAGATAACCTATTTAACCTGGTTTCACTAGCTGTTTCTTAAATAATTCTTCAAATATCTCAGGGTGGAAAAGGATCTTTCAGCGATGTAGAAGATCACTGGTAAAGTTGCCATTATTTGTAATAATTAATTAATTAATAATTTTTTAAGTAAAAGTTGAATAATGAAGAGGTGATTAAGGTATGAGATCTGAAAGAGGTAAAAAGATGGGAATGCCCGGAGCTGATGGACAGGAACATAGGTGAGTTAAAATCGAATGAAAATAGTAGCGTATAAACACAGAAATAGTTACAGAGGTACAAAATACGATAAGATCAATTGAAACGAGAATTAAGACGCCATGCGTCACAGAAGAAGTCATCAGAAAATAAGGGGAGAAAAGGAAGTGGTAAAATGTCAGTACTGAACGGGTCTGAGGCGTCTGAACGGGTGGCTCGTAAGATTTTTGAGCACTGTAGATATTTTTTAGACTAGAAGATAAGTCATCTAGTGGGATTTGTAAAGATTTAACCAAACGTAGCCTCCGAGGAAATCCGCATTGCGAAAAGTTTCACATCCAAGTAAACTTAGGAGCGCTAAAGCCGGTAAATAGTGACAATTTTCCCAAAACGCGTACTCCAGTGAAAGAAATTATATCAAATGTAATAAGCACTTCCAGTGAAATTCGCCCACCTAATACCCATAAGCGTGGAAAAGAACCAACCGACACTCAATCTACAAAATATGACATTAACTTTAGAGTAGTTAATTGCCGTAGCGTTAAAAACAAGCGCGCTGAAATCGAGCATACTTGTATATTTCAGGACGCAGACGTGGTCATAGGAACGGAGAGCTGGCTTACTGAGGATGTAAGCGACAGCGAAGTTTTTCCTCCAGGATATAAAATCTACAGATGCGATCGAAGCGATAGGGCAGGTGGCGGAGTTTTTCTAGCAGATAAATCACATTTACACAGCACCGCCCACGAAATAACTAACAATGAAATAGAAAGCGTGTGGTGTACAATTAAACAACGAAACAAAAGGAGTAAACATGTTTGCTCTTTCTATAGACCTCCAAACTCCTAAATTGATGTTATTTACCAATTAGAAAATCAAATATCCGCATTTACTGTGAGAGACAGTAAAAGTGTAATAATTATTGGGGGAGATTTTAATCTGCCATATATAAATTGGGATTCTTACACTGTAAAACCGAATTCTAGGAATAGGGAAATCAGCGAGATGTTACTCAACACACTTGCTAATCACTCACTTTCCCAAGTAGTTGACAAGCCTACGAGAGGAAATAAAATATTAGACCTTTTTTCAGTAAGCCATCCGAAGTTGATAAAACAACTCGATATTATTGACGGCATAAGTGATCACAGAGTAATTTTCGCAACCTTAAAAATTGAAGTAGAGTCAGCTGTAAAACCGAAACGCAATATTTATTTATTTGATAAATGCAACTTCATAAAATTTGGCGAGATGCTTAATGATTCGTACACGGACTTCGTAGCTAAAACAGAGGATAAAAGCACTGATGAATCATGGAAATATTTCTTAAAAATTCTACGTCAGGGAATCAGCGAATATATTCCGCAAAAATTGAAATGCGACAGTAAAGAACCTCGCTGGTATAACAACGATGTTAGGAGGGACCTTAAGAGACAGAGAAAATTGTACAACTTGGTCAAAAAGTCCACTACGGTAGGTGACAAATCGAAGGAACTTGAAGCAAAAGAAAGTTACGCTGCGCAACGCTCAAAAACTAAGAAATCAATGCGTTCTGCATTGCGAAATTTCAAGAAAAAAGTACTTGGTGAATTACTCGAAGAAAATCCGAAATCTTTTTAGTCATATGCGAAAGAGCTTCAGGGAAAATCTTCAACCGTAAATTCGTTATTTGATAAAGATGGCAAACTTGTCACCGAAAATATTGACAAAGCTAACACGTTAAATTCCCACTTCGAAAGTGTATATACTACAGACGATACTGCATGTAATTTTGAAATTTCATTCACTGAGGAACCGATGAAAGAAATCACTATTCAACGCGATGGGATAACTAAACAGCTACAGTCGATAAAAAATAGTAAATCTCCGGGTCCGGAGGGAATACCCGCGCGTGTCCTCAAGGAGTTAGCGCCACAGATCGCACCGTTCTTAGACATAATATTCAAGAAATCATTGTCTGAAGGAAAGATACCATTAGACTGGAAAATTGCAAACGTTACACCGATATTCAAAAAGGGAAACAGACACGACGCAGGGAACTATCGACCAATTTCATTAACGTCGATTTTAGGCAAGATACTCGATCATATCGTCGTTAGCAATATCATGACGTTCCTGGACAGTCGTAACGTCCTCCATGGCTCTCAGCACGGCTTCCGGAAAGGTAGATCATGTGAAACACAACTCGCGCTCTTTCTTCATGACGTTCTCAAATCTGGTGAATCGAAAAGACAAGTTGACGCATTATTTCTAGATTTTAAGAAAGCTTTCGACACGGTACTTCATAACAAACTTTTATACAAATTACAATCATGCGGCCTAAACGAAACAGTAGTAAACTGGATACGCGACTTTCTGAGTGATCGTAAGCAAAAAGTAGTTCTTGACGGAATTTGCTCTGATGTAGTTAAAGTGACATCAGGTGTCCCACAAGGAAGCGTAATCGGCCCCCTTTTGTTCATTATATACATAAATGATCTATGCTCTCGAATTAGCAGTAAAATACGTTTATTTGCTGACGACGCTGTCATCTATCGCGAAATTAATGATCACTCTGACTTTGAAATTCTATCATCGGATTTAAACAACGTTCATGTGTGGAGCCAAGAGTGGGGACTCGAACTTAATCTGAGCAAATGTACGGCGGTACATTTCTTGCGGAGGTCGTCCAACTATCCCCGTGTATATGCTGTGGATGGCGTTAAGATAAAGGCGACAGATGAAGTGAAGTATCTGGGAGTTACGATTACCTCAAACCTATCGTGGGGAACACATATAAGAAATATTTGTGGCAGAGCTCTGAAGAAGCTAGGATACGTCAAGCTTATTGTGGGAAGATTCTCAGATGAAAAAGTAAAAGAGAGGTGCTATTTCGCACTCGTCCAGCCACACCTTGAATATGCAGCGAGCATATGGGATCCGGTGCAGAAAGACTTAGTCCGGGAACTTAATAAAATACAAAGGAAACTGCGCGATTCGTCAAAAACAGCTACGGGCCTACAAACAGCGTTACACAGATGTTAAACGAATTAGGCTGGGAGCCGCTAGAGACTCGGAGGCTGCGCGCTAGGCTTAGATTGCTTGAACAATTGAGAATAGATATCTTTCAGAGCGACACGGAGAACATCCTATTAGAACCCCACTATATTTCCAGGTCCGACAGAAACGATAAATTAAGAGAGATATTTTGCCGAACGGATAGGTATGGAAATTCGTTTTTCCCCCGAACAATAAGGGACTATAATAAATGCTAGGCATAATTTTATTAGAGCGTGTCCATTTTATATGTAAACGGCTGGTGTCCTAACACCCCCCGCCACACGCCTATTGAGGCGGCTTGCGGGGTAATATGTAGATGTAGATGTACTGAACTAGAAGTAGGAGGTCTAAGAAAATAAATTAGGGTATACCTTTCATGGGAAAAATATTTGTTATTACTTATTAGGTAACTGTGGAAGTTATAAAGTTCGTTTTACTATCAATATGACGACCTTACACCACGTAAAACTTTCAACTTTTGAACTTAAAAATTGCCAGTTAGGCACCCTACGGGTTTTCGGGGGGTTGATTGATTCCAAATTTCGTATACGTTGTTTTCATCAAAAGGGAAAAAAATCACACTTCAAGACCTTAAATTTTCAACACTGAAATTGTGACCCACCCTAATGATCATATACTATCTCGAATTACTCTTGAATTAATGTCAAGCCAATAATTCACTTCGTAAGTAAACCTCTACTTTACTAATGTATGTTCTTACTCACAAGAAGAGTAAAAATATGTACACTCTAATTTAACTTCCTTATGGTTTTCATGGTATGTTTGTGAATGAAAATTTTAAATTGACAAAACGACAAAGTTTAAGCGCAATATTTCAAGAACTCAACCGACGATTATCGAAGTTTGAAGGCTCATGTTCGTCTTGATAATAAATTACTTGAAATTGCATATATTTTATATAGTAACGAATAGAACCGCAAAATGAATGTTTGCTGGGCTCTCTAATATCGGGAGCCTTACCGACCCTCAACGAGCGTATAGTCTAAAACTCCGTTCCTCCTGCTTCACCTTCGCTGAGGGCTGTTTATATTCGTCATGTGTTTTTGGGAACTTGAACCACATCGTTAAATCCGCCAGCCGGGGTATGCACCATTTGACCTCATACAAAACAAAGAATAATGAAACTTCACCTCGCTGTCCCATGACCTCAGCAATTGGCAAGCTTGCGAACCCGAATCCTCGAGCGAACGTGCATGTCCCCGTTTGAACGGATCCACAAAACCTTGAGACGAACAGCGAACCTTGCGAATTTTTCTGCGCTTGTTTAACGCTCTCGGTGTTGGAGGAACTTAAGAGGACGCAGTACATAATTTATTTTCCTCCTCCGAGGGTGAGGTTAGTTTTCTTGTTGACCAGTAGAGCTACCGAAGTCAGTGCCTACCTAGTCGCCGCATTTGTCGCGAGTGTAGCCTCTACGTACATTACCTTTGCGTGTAGAGGAGGTGAAAACCACGAGCCCTCCCTTTCTTCGGAGATGTTTTTGTACCACGTTCATTGGGACGTCTAAACGGACACGCTGTTGTGACTTCAGCGCGGGTGAGTTTGACTTGGCTCATGGATACTAACTTGGCCGATGGCAGCATGGCAACATCGGACCAGTCACTTTTGCAGCTCGGTAGTAGTACGATGCCGAAATGATGGCATGCCGAATGACGCGCTTACCTGTGGATAAGGTTCCAATGCCGAATGACCCGCTTACCTGCGGTTCAATAGCATATGGGTATAATTACGGTAATCTAACGGTTAAGGTATGCTTAAATTGAAGAGAGTAAAAGTCCTCTAGATTTTTCATGGGGTACACCTCCATATACCTTCATAACTTGAACATATCTGAATGCGTATTACGTCTTTTATTTCATCCAACCCAGGAAACAGTATCACGCGCTCATCCCTTTCCTAAACAAATTTGGCCCTCTTACTAATCCTCACTTTATTAATACTTCGCCCTATGCACTAGCCTTCGGTTAACTAATAATAGGAATGTCTTTATAGCATTAGAAATTCAATTTAGTGTCATGAAAGCCGAGTTTTTCAGAGGAATATGACAATAAAATAATATATTTTCACGAGGGGACTTTCCCAACTCGACTCAATGATCATGGCCATAGACAATTAGTTGCGATGAAATAAACCCAATGGACATAACATATTGCTGCATACAATAGCTAGGGAGAATACTACAGAAGGAGTTGACCACACTAACTAATATAGTGTAAGTCAGCACAGTTATAAGGAAAATATTGCCCCACGGCATTAACCTCACAGAAAAGTCCACAGCATATAAAGCTACTTACGAAATATCCAACATGATATTTTCTGTAGTATGAAATTTTGACTTGTCTTACGTTTATGGTTAATTAAATTCGTAATAAGCGCTCAATAGTCGATATAAACATTATTCCGGAACCACAGCCGTCCGTGCATGGATGTCAGCAAGCTTTCTAGCGAGAACTTAGAACCACCTCGGCTCAAACATCTGTGGTGCAATCTAAGCAGAGCTCTACTCCATGATGGGATACAGAAAGAGAGCTATTGAAAGAACACATCATGCTGGTTATAATTGTTTTATTTCTTTTGCGTTTTGCATTTCAAATTTCCTTTCTGATCCCTCTCCCCATCCATACGTTTGAAAGATTCACAACGTCTCTTCTCTTAGGCTGTCAAAATACTAGGGGAATTCCGAATCGGCATTGACCGGGAAAATTTCGAATCGCCTAACTTCGGAAGCATGCATTCAAAATAGAATTGTTATAATTTTTCCACCATGAATATCTCCCAGAACCCATTGGTCCTGAGGATCCTCTCCGCCTTCAACCCCTTCTTCGTCCACACAGCAAAGATGCAGAAGTCTCGCTGAGAAATATGGAGCTGGCCTTGTATCTGAGAGTGGTAATTATGCTTCCGGTTTATTCTCATTCCTTTACTCTTCATCCTATAATCCACTTTTACGATCGCCTCTTCTACACTCATCTCTGCAGCCGATGATGGGCATTTTATTTCCACAATCACCCACTATTGCATCGGTATTTGCTCCAAGGAAAGGGTACAAAAAGTCTCAATTATGCTGTTTCCAATGACGCGCGAGATTTTTCCTTATTTACCCTTTGGTATTCTAGGTGAGGATAATCGAAATGACGGTAGATGATTGATTTTACTACATTTTCGCAGCCAGTGTGTGGAAGCGTTTTACAGACGCGCCCAAATTTCAAGGCAGTGAGCATTTTCTGACGCATCGCAACCCATTCCACGCTTTCCCTCTGTCGTATCGTTTTCCTCTCTATTTCTTTAATTTCTTCCTCATTAATGTTTAGAGATTCCTTAAATAGTTGACAATAAATGTTAGATTCCTCAATAGGCACATCAGGCCTTTCAGAATTGGGGCCGTTATTGAAATCAGGCTTTGTCCCCAGTCGATTAAGGAGGAACTTGCGCCCTGAAGTACTGTATTCATAAGAAGAATTAAATATCATCTGGTGAGGGAATTTAGGATTAATATATAATTTTATATATTTCTCTTCGATCTCGGTGTTTTTTCCTTCGGTTGGAAGTAGCAATTGCCTTCAGCTGTCTTCTTTGGAGTGACCTTTTGTAGTAGTACACGGGACTCACATTACAAAAATTTTTGTAAAGGGCGTGCAAAGGATTTCCCGAGTCAATGCTGACCACAGCTCTGGCACATCTTCCTCTATATGAGCGGGTAAGAGCAAAATTAACTCATTTCCCGCCGATAAAATTTGCTATGATAGCGTTATAATGCTCTACAGGACTGTTATCGTGAATAAGGCTTCGGCTGTGGCGACTATTGTTTTGTGCTAGGTTTTCAACTTTTCATACACCCGACATTCTTTTAGTGCTAGTACATATGTTGTTTTTTCTTCCCGGGGCGTTTTGTCCATGACATAAATATCCTATATCTACACATCGCTCATTTTGTCCAAAAACATGGCTGGGCCTATTGAGGATATCCTGTTGCAGTACTTAATTTTTATCGCTAGAGCCACATTTTGGCATTTCCTAAACTCGACAGCTTTTATGACCGCCATTCTTAAGCGTAAAATGTTATCGGCGAAAAATTTTATGTATGGCGGTATTTTTTGTATGTATGGTTTTATGTTTTTGAAAAGTATGATGGATGTGCTTTTACCTTTGCTCCTCTCTCCATCGCGCTAAGTTTTCTCCCTTCCATATTTTACTCGCGGCAGACAAATTCAATTTAATGCTACTATACTTCTTATTTATACGCTGATTATCAGGAGGCATTTAAATGATAGAAGGTACAAGTATAGTAAGCTAGCAATGCTGTAGGTGGCAATGAAATCCTCAATGTAGAAAAAATTCTCCTAAAGCGGCCAATGCGCGCGTTAGGGAAAACTGAATGCGAGAGCAAATAGCGATAGCTGCTGCTCTTGAGCGACAACCATGTTCTCCTCACGCTTATTTCCCCTCTCGTCCCGCAAGCGAGCAGAGAATCACCATATCTGAGAGAGTGTTTATTTTCTGATGGAGCGCTCGCGGCGAGAAAATGGAGAACTGCGACGACAGTGGGAGCTATCATAAACGCCCATTACCGCGCTGGAATTCATCAAAACTCACGTTCGATTTTCCTAAATTATGCATTTATTTGATAAAATTTCGCATCGGCAGTTGGCGTATCAACTACACACAGGTAACTGTTGGGGGCTACCTAGCCATATATGGCGTTCCTTGAATCGGCATTCAGCAGCATTTCGTGCAAATAGCCTATATTTGTTATAAAACCCTCCTTCCAATAATGGATTTAGAAAAAATTTAAAAAGATACCCCCCAAATATCTCTCATTGGCTTAAATAACACAAAAATCTTGAGTTGAAATAAGCAAAATTGACTGAATGAGAACGGAACACAGGAGAGTCTGCAAAATAGGGGTGTACTGCGTCCTCTTTAAAGGGGAAGGCCTGGTCGTAGGGTTTCATATGAAAGACATAGATCTGTTCTTTTCGGCCGAAAGGAGATATGAAAGCTCCGACCAAAGCCTCGTTCCGCTGAAAACACCAACAAATAAAGATATTGTATCCCACACTCCCAAAAGAAATCGCCGGCCGAAGAATCCGTGAAGCGTTATCGGCTTTGGGCTACGACCTATCGGTATTTCTTGTGCGAGGAAGATTGCAAAAAATTCCAGACTCTCCTGATGGCATGGGTCGCTGTGGCAAAATGCATTAGTTCTGCGCAAAGGGGACTAATAGTAGCCTCGTTTGCGTGCAAGAAAACTAGTAATTTATAAAGTATCTACTAGTAAATACGTTGTTAAAATCCATTGAAGCAAAATCAGCTCAAAAACATTTCCCAATAGATAAGAAAGATATTGTTAAGAGTTAAGAATATTTATTTCGCAGGTAATAAAAATAGCTGAGATAGCTAATGAAATCGGGGAAAGGGCGGAAGACTTACTCGGTAAAAACCATTATTGGCTAAGGAAAGGGAGCGGGACTCGAAACGCATTTCGGGGATGCCAACATTTATCATTGATAATAGCCACCATGTCTCTACTTGCTTCTTAGACTGCTGGAAGACTTATGACCAAGTGCATTTGACGAGAATAATGAATTTTATTGCAGAAATAGTGAGTAAGTACACTGAAAGTTTCAGCGATTAATTATAAAACCTCTCCGTGATGAAGCGGTAAAGGTAGGGGTAATGAATGACGATTCGGAATGTGTATAGGTTGGAAGAAGATTTAGGCCGGACCATTTCTTGTTTCCAATGATTTTCAATTGCGCGCTGAGAATTTGGTAATATTTGTATATAAAGGAATAAAATTGGGAAGGAAAGCAGCAGGTTAGCTGTTAATTTTGGTAGATTTGTAGACTAGATGACTATTTCGCAGGTGAAAAAGTGCGTGATATGTGAATCATATTAGGGTAGAACCTGTACTACAAAGACCTTCGATAATATGCCCTGATATTTTCATATGTTGCAGAGAAATTATGTTTTAGTCGATCTGTGAAAAAGTAATTGGAGGTAATCGGCCATTTAGCGCTGATAACAGGATTTGAAAATCGTCATTTTCAGCTTCAAATTAATTTTCTCTTATGGCAGAATGGTGTCGTCCCTCACTTCAACATTTTATTTCTCGAGATTTTCGCCGACAAGGCTACCTAAAAAAACGACCATATGGTGAATAAACAATCAACGGATACAATGAATGTTTTTCAGGTTACCTTATCGGCCTTTTAATGCAGATATTTATGATTGAAAAGCGATGAAGAGTCTTACTTTCGTTCCATAGCCGCCATATTGAAACAGACTTGGCAACTATGTTCGAGGAGTAAACTAAACATTGGAGTGAAAATATGCAAATAAACAAAGGTGCCGGACCGAAGTGGAACTAATATATGTTGACTAATATATGTTAATGTATGCTATACAGTGATGTCGAGTTCATCGTCAGCAATGATGTGTAATAAATTTGTTTTAATTACGTTTTAATTAAAAGAGCAAAAACACTCACTAGTTCTGTTGTTTTAATTCATCCCTAATTTTAAACTATGCAGCTTTACTGGAATTCCAGAGAAAGTTTTTAAATTCCTCTGAGACATGGCTTCAACATAAAGCCATTCTTCATATGACAAGATTACTTCATTTTGAAGAAAACTCATGTACTGTACAGCCATGTTGATTGATTGAAAATTATTTTCAATTATTATTAAAAACATTTCGAGCCATTTATTCTTGTTGCTGTCGACTTTATTTATGTATTGAAAGCAGTAATTCGAAGCGCAGGTTCTACCTTAAGCGCAGGTTATGAGGTTTTTAATGTAGTAATAGCCAAAAATCAAGGGAAATGAGGAAAATTCTGAGCTGGGGAAATAGTTTACCTTTCCGGTAAGTATTTAGAATGATAATTGGTACTGTAGCAAGGACATTAGCAGTAGAATTGTACCAACAAAGAAGCATTTGCATAGAAAAATTAATAGATGTTAGAGACTGAACAACTACGTCATTCAGAAAAGGATAAACTAATATATGGAGCTTGGCATTACAGAGGATTTTAAAGTTTTTGTTTGAATATAAATTTCGCCGTTTTAAAGTAGGATTGAGAGAAAAATAAACGAAAAGTCGGAAGGAGACATAAGAGAGACAGCACAAATAAAATGTGGTGTTTCCTAAGGTGCTATATATGGGATGTGACTCAACGACGGGATTATGATTAGATTTATAGGGTGCATCGACTGCAAATTACATTTTGCTGTACGATGGGAAAGGGGACATTACGGCAAATATCCATATTCTTCGAACACACTTGATGATAAATTTTCAACTATATCCCCACAGTAGCACAGTTAAATTAAAACGATATTGCGCTTTAAATTAAAACGATATCGTTGAGTAAAGCTAAATTAAGAACCAGAGAATTGATAGTAGGCGCCATATTTTATCTTGAGGGAAATTCGGAGTGATTAGTGAATAAATCTCAGTTCCCTATTGCAAGAGAAAGAACGTAATCCCATAAGTTACTCATCCTAGGTGTTTGATCATCCTCAATTCTTCCGTTTTAGGTGTATGAAATTCTCAACGGTCTGCGTGTAAAAGCAATATATTTTGCTACAGTTAAATAATGGGAAATCGTATTAGTATATAATGTGTTTCCTTGGGGCTTTCCTTAACCTCCGGTGTATGGGATCATTTATCTTCGTTAACGATCCGCAATAGCTTAATTCGAGATATAACGAAATTGATTTCTCGCTCTCAGAGAAGACATACGCTCCATTAAAAAATATCTACGATGAAAAATTACACATTTATAAAAATTAATATTTTGAAATATTAATTTTTGTAAATAGTTTTCGTTTTCGAAGTTTTAAAAATGGAATTATAGAAGCGGCTTTCGCCGCTTCTATAATTCCATTTTTCAAACTTCCCCATTCATCTTCCACTGATCTAACTCCATGGTCCTCACCCATTCTCTCATCCACCTTCTCCCGATACTTATTCTTCATTGCCCCAGTTAATGTCTCCGTATTCCACTTTCTTACCCTCCTTCCCATTCTTATCTTTTTCAGTTTTACCCGACATTTCATGACTAATAAGTTGTGGTCTGCGTCTGCATCAGCTCCTGGATAAGTATGCGAGTTTTTAACACTATTCCTGTATCTGTGACGTACCATTATATAATCTATCTGGAACCTATCTGTGTCTCCCGGCTTCTTCCAAGTGTACCTACGTCGAGGATGATGTCTGAACCATGTATTTGTAATTACTAGGTAATTTCTGCGGCAAAACTCCACAGCTTTCTCGCCCCGGTCGTTTCTCCTTCCTAGCCCGTAATCGCCCACCTCCCGCCCATCTCTTCCTTCGCCCACCACCGCGTTCCAATCCCCCATTACTACCAAGTGCTTACTTCCTGGTATCCTACCAATTATTTCCTCTAGCTGATCGTACACCCCATCTACCTCCTCCTCTTTATGATTAGAGGTAGGCATATATACCTGGATTATAACTAAATTCGTTGGTTCTGCTTTTGGTTCCACGACTATAATCCTATCACTCACCTGTTCTGCATACACTACTTTTTTACCGAGTTTCTTATTCATTACGAATCAACCCCACGCTGACTTTCATTCCCTCCACTATAAATTACTCTATAGTCGCCGCTCCAGTAATCCCCGTCAGCCTTCAATCTTACTTCACCCAGAACCATGATGTCTACCCCCACCCTCTCCATTTCTTGCTTTATATTCTCTAGCTTCCCCGCCCTCAGCATAGTCCTAACATTCCACGTGCCTATTCTGATAGTTTCGTTCCTCTTCTTTATCTTCTTTTCCTCTTCTGCTGCTACGTTTGAGCAAGGATTTCGTGTGATGACGACCGCAGGGGCCTTGCTCCCACCGCTGCCGGGCACGACACCCGGCCCTCTTGGCCGAGTTTCGTAGTTGCCAGGATTCATTATCAATTGAGAACTGTCCATAATTTCAAGGTTTTTGTTTTAATTGAGACTGTATTCCGTGGCCTATCTCAATAGTGTTTTTTACGTGACACCATCACTTCAGAGGCCGCCCTACTGGGGTCAGACGCCTTTTGCAGCCGCCTCACTGAGGTGCAGACGCTGCGCGGACTACCATTCGTCTGTCTCCTAACCTTCGACCAATCTGGCATGGGTGACCCTACCAGGAGCAATGCTCCCGCCAGTGTAGCTCTAGGGGTCATCGGAGCACGCTAGCCCTTCAACCACGACAAGGTTGTAGTCCAAGAGAAGGGATAGCCACTAAAAATTCACCCTCAAACATTTAGAATGGCCCAGGGAAATTATTTTATACTTTTTAGTCCGTTTTAAAAACGTGAGATATTAAAAAACATTTTATTCAATTAATTATTTATAATCATTCGTGCAAAAAACTTATCAGCATGAGATGACTAAAAATCATCCCTCTGACGGAGAAAAATTGAATAAAAAAATGCATGAGCAATTGTCCGTTTTAGCACAGGGAAGTGATTAGCGGATAATATACCCTTACAGTCCATGTCAACGTTTTCGATGGGGGGTCGCTGACAGTCATTGTTCACCAGCAGAGTAGATAAAATGAGTGTGAATATATTCACAATACATGTAAAAGCACAGAGGAAAATCATTTTATCTCATGGAAAGCTAACGTAAAAGTTCTTCCTCCGACAAAAATAAAATCGTTTAAGTTATTAGTGATTAACTATTTCAACCTTTGGTCAGGATTTCAGGAGGTTTGTGTCATTAACGCGAGATAAAAAACTACTTGCTAGTATAAACATAGATGACATTTTGTTATGTGGTAAGGTTGAAGTGTGGTTGATTAAGTACCATTTACCACCCTCTTCGAATCCCTAATGTCATCAAAATAAGTGGAAAAACACATCAAAGTGCTACTTGCAAGTAACTTACAGACTAATGTAATGGCAATCAACTTCCCTTTTTGATGCATTATTTCCTAATGAAATATGTTGGGACGAGAGAATTGACTTTATATCCAAGTAGCATAATGCTAAAATGAGAATTCAGTGCATTTATGGTTATAAAAGACAACGATCCTTCAAGGGGAATTTTTATGTAAATTGAGATTTTTTTCAAATGAATCCTTAAGAATATTTAAAGGATTGAGAATCACCCACCAACAATTAATTCATCATTTTTGGCAAAACATTATGCATGTAAAACAGCAAAAGGCATGGCAGTTGCTCAGTAAGTATCTTCATTCCAGACTTCAATCCGTGCTTCACCAACATTCCAGGAACCACTGCTATTAACTCTATTTCTTTTCTCAGCGTACAATTTGAATTCAAGGCAAAATTTATGAGGTCATCCAGAACTACTCCTGCACTTTTAACCTGATCTGCGTCTTGGATAATTTTTTCGTAAAACTTTTCACTCAGATCATCATCACATGAATATGGACTCCCTCTGTTATTAAATATCAAATACATTGCAGTCTGTGCCAACGACATAGTTAGGGTAGCAATCGGATGCCCTGTTTTTGTTTGTGAATAACCATTTATTAAAAGGTTGTACTGAATTGGATGGACTCCCATATAAACCGTATGCTTGTAGAAGTCAGCAAAAGCTTGGACCCTACTGCTCTGTAGCTTTTCCCCGTTATGACCATGAATGCGCTTCACCAATCTGTGGATACCACTCGAGTCACAATCAACTAATATCTTAACTTCAGGATGCGACTGCAAATACCTCAAAATGAATGATGTCAGAGGAGCAGTGTCGTAAATTGTCTCATAACATTTTCGGACGTCAGATGTAGCGTAACTAGAGGAGTGTTTCAAAACACGTCTTCCGTATTCGCATCTTCGACTGGAGGACTGCCTTCCAACGAAGTGGATTCTTGCAGTCCCTCTACCTCCTACTCCTCACGCATCTTTGCCATCACGAATTCCTTCAGAGGACCGAAATCCTCGGCCAGTCTAGTCACGCTCTCCTCTATCTTCTGCAGCAGTATGTCCCTCGAGGATATTTCTGCCTTCAAGACATACACTTCACGGAGAATTCGCTCCCCGTAACGGCATGCAACGTCAGCCGAGGCCTCCTCAAGGACACCGGAGTTGTCATCCTCGCTCGCCTTCGTTGCGACGTGCTCATCACAATCGCCATTTTCAGGATGACTCCTAATCACGTTTTCTGCCATTGGCGTATCTGCGAGACAACTGTAAAGAAATACAAAATGATAATTAGTGGGGGATGTAATAAGACTACACTTGCCTTTGTGAACCAATTTCACAAATTTATCATATAAAATGCAAACATGGTGATATACTTCACAAACATATGACAAACGGTATCCACAATGTAATGGCATATTCATATACACGTAAACTTTAAATTGTCCGATTAGGGGAAAAAAAGACTAATACGTGTAAAAAATATACCGTATATTTTTCTAGCATGTGTCAGAGTCTTCTCTTAGGACCGAAAATATCGACTAAAATCCGAGACTCGAGCATAATTTGAGATTTAAAAATGCTTAATCTCCGTGTTTCGCGATTAAAAAAGCGAACCGTTAAAGGTGCATGGATGAATATGGAGGCAAAGAGGGCCAAACATTAAAAAAAAGAAAGGAAAAATTTTACTGAATTTATACAATTACTTTAGCTGCCAAGAAATCGGCCGTGTAGATGCCAACAGAAAAATTCGACGCAATTATCAGCGTTATTGCGCGACGAAGCAGCTACGTCTTCGTTATCATCATTGAGGGTATCATAATCTACATACTACCCCGCAAGCCGCCTCAATAGGCGTGTGGCGGGAGGTGTTAGGACACCAGCCGTTTACATATAAAAAGGAAACGCTCTAATGAAATTAAGCCTAGCATTTATTAAAGTCCCTTATTGTTCGGGGGAAAAACGAATTCCCATGCCTATCTGTTCGGCAAAATATCTCTCTTAATTTATCGTTTCTTTCGGACCTGGAATTATAGTGGGGTTCTAATATGATGTCTTCCGTGTCGCTCTGAAAGATATCTATTCTTAATTGCTCAAGTAATCTAAGCCTAGCGCGCAGCCTCCGAGTCTAGCGGCTCCCAACCTAATTCGTTTAACATCTGTGTAACGCTGTCTGTACGCCCGTAGCAGTTTTTGACGAATCGCGCAGCTTTCCTTTGTATTTTATTAAGTTCCCGAATTAAGTCTTTCTGCACCGGATCCCATATGCTCGCTGCATATTCAAGGTGTGGCCGGACGAGTGCGAAATAGCACCTCTCTTTTACTTTTTCAACCGAAAATCTTCCCACAATACGCTTGACGAATCCTAGCTTCTTCAGAGCTCTACCACAAATATTTCTCATGTGTGTTCCCCACGATAGGTTCGAGGTTATCGTAACTCCCAGATACTTCACTTCATCTGTCGACTTTATGTTAACACCATCCACAGCATATACATGGGGATAGTTGGACCACCTCCGCAAGAAATGTACCGCCGTGCATTTGCTCGGATTAAGTTCGAGTCCCCACGCTTGGCTCCACACATGAACGTTGTTCTTACTGCACCTTACTAATGCACCTTTGAAGGTGAGTTCACATTCAAGCGTTTCACGCGTCTCGCGCGCACAGTTTACGTGCGAAACGCACGACAGGTTCACATTCAAGCGTACACGACGTCGCGACGACGACGCGTCGTCGTGCGCGTCAACTGCACATGGTGACACGTATTGGAGGATGAATGAAGTAGTCAAAAAAACAGGTGAGCCTCGGCTTGCGTAAAGCTTATTTGTTACTTTTTCGTGGACGCGCCAGGAGCGTACGAGAGCGGCTAGACACGTCTTTCTTACATGATAAGCACATGTAAATGATGAAGCAAATAGTTCACGACGTCCGCGTTAAATTTACTTTATCTAACCTGGCATTGGTATCCCTCCATTTCTCCGCTCAAATAAGACAGATTTACAGTTTAAAAAAATCAACTTTAACTAATCTATCTTACCTATGCATCATTCCAATGCATGAATTAGTGTCCACTAATCATTTTTAAGCTCACAAACGAAGCTAGGATAGTCAACTGAAAAGCTGAACATTAAATGTGTGTCCTAGTTCAAGGTCGAACGCTGCGCTGCATCCCTTACTAAGCGCGCTCTTTGAAAATCACGCGGCAGGAAAAATGTCATACTAGTAAGCGTTCATGAACTTGTCCTGGAACAAGAACGATTAGAACGGATTGTATGTACCCTGACTTTTTATAAGATACAGAGAGTAAGATGAAAATGAAACATTTCAAAAAGTGTATTGGGACCTTGTTCTATTTACGGACGAGAAAACATTCTGAAGCAACGAAGATGGGAAGGTTGAACTTTGACGTCCAAGAAAAACAAGGTAATATTTCTTGTGACTTAGCGTGTGAAGTTATTACCAAATTTTGTAATGTAGCAACTTATTGACAACTTATTTCATAGGTAAAGCCCAGGGGATAAAATTACAACGGAAAATCCTGGTCGTATCTGTCTGAGTTTCAGGGGGGGGGATATCAGGGGGGACCTTGTATTTTATTTAAGTATGGGCAGGATGTTTTTGCATGCTTCATAGATTTCGATAAGGCGTTTCATCGGGTGGAATGGACGAAATTAATGGGAGTGTTGAAGAAATTAGGGGTCGATTGGAGGGACAGGCGTCTGATTCGGAATTTGTATATGAACCAGACGGCGCAGGTTAGGGTAGCCAATGGAGAATCGGGATGGGCCACGATAGGACGGGGAGTGCGGCAAGGGTGCCCACTATCGCCGTTGCTTTTTAACGTGTATTCAGAAGAAATGGTAAGGGAGGCATGGGGGGAGGAGGAGGTAGGAATAAAGGTAGGAGGGGAGCTGATAAAATCAGTGAGATTTGCAGATGATCAAGCATTGGTTAGTCAGTCGGCCAAGGGGTTACAGTCTATGGTGAATGCATTAGAGGTGCAGTGCGAAAAGTATGGGATGAAGATTAATCACAAGAAAACGAAAGTAATGAGATTTTTTAGAAGTAAGAAGGCGGGGCTGAATATAAGGGTGGGAGGGCAGAAGATAGAGCAGGTCGAGCAGTTTACGTATATGGGTAGTATTTTGGAGGAGAATGGGTTTAGTGGTAAGGACATCAGATGCATAATTGCGCTCGCTAAAGAAGCATTTTCGAAGAGAAGGGAATTGATGAGGGGGGGTCTGAGAAGAGACGTAAAGAAGAGGCTGGTGAAAACTTTAATATGGAGCGTGGCGCTATATGGGTCGGAAACTTGGTCATTGCGAATGGAGGTTGTGCGTAGACTTGAGGCGTTTGAGATGTGGGTTTGGAGAAGGATGGAGAAGGTTAGCTGGATGGAGAGAAAGACGAACGAGGAGGTGTTGGATATGGTCGGAGAGGAGAGGAAGCTTGTGGCAGAGGTTCGGAAAAGGCAAAAGAGATGGATGGAGGAGGTTTTGAGATGAGAGGGCATGCTGAAAAGAGTGATAGAGGGGAGAAAACTGGGGAAGCGTGGGAGAGGAAGGAAGAGGATAGGAATTCTGGACGAAATAAGAGGAAGTAGAAGATATGAAGAATTGAAGAGGGATCTAATAACGGGCCATCCTTAGGAGGGAAAGCGAGACAATTTCTATTAGGATGGGATACAAAATGGGCACTGTCCAAGAACCTACCAATCAGCTGGTAGAATACTTGAATGAAAATGGAGATATTTCTACGACTTGGAGAGAAAAACGTATTGTCATACGTACGAGATAAATCTCTGATAAATAAGTTCTCTGAAAATTCTCGTATAAATAATTATTGTCATAAGATTGAAACTGGTTAATCTTTAAGTACTAAATTAGTAGTCAAAATGTTAATATAAATTAATATTTGAAAAACAATAGTTTTCATAGAGAGAAAATTTGTTCATATAAACTAATGAGTTGATTTGATTAGTTTAGAGTAATAAAACTCAATAGATGTTGAAGAAAAAAAAATATTTCGCATAATTTATTATATCATGAAGTTAACAAAGATATAATCAACAAATATTTAACCCAAAATGAACTATAGAAATGAGTATAATAAAACTTTTTTTTGCAATTATATGCTAACATTTCCGTATTAATATACGATTTTAGTACCTGCATGTTTTTGATTTAATGATTCATTGGTTGTTTTGAATTTACCTCCTTTCGTCTCCTTAGTTCTCCTATTCATTTATTTGCGGAAAAGCCGGAAGTAATGCGTAAGTAGAGCTATGTCCTGCAAGTAGCGATAAAAATCGATACTTCGCTGCGCTCGCTACTTCCATAGAAGTAAACTTCCATGTGTAAAGCCGCCTTAAGTGTCAGAATAAACGAGCTTCAATATCGACAATGAAAATAATCGTTTCGCGGATAACCGTGGGGAAATTTTACGATTATTACACTTCTATCGAGTTCCCTCGACCATTATTTATAAATCAATGTAGCCAAGGAAACAAAGCCTGTGAGCTATAAAAATGCGAAAAAAATAACTTTACACCCATTTTGTATTGAACTTGCGTTGTGAATGTTCTGGAATCGATCCTGAGACTTTAAAGTGTGTTAAAAGTAGTAGTCTACTATCCGTGGAGTGGCGAAATTTAAAACATGCATTATTGGAAATTTGTTCCGTTTCCGGTTCTTGAAAAGTCTCCGTTCCGTTAGATAATCGTATGAAATTTTACGACGTATCGGGACAAATAATCAGTTATCATGAAAACTGTGATGGTATTCGTGCATCCCTAGCATACGTGACCAGCGGAAGAGTGCCCGGTAAAAGAAATTTAAAAAGTAACTTCTTATGATCAGGAACTCATTCACACTTAAGATAATAATAAATAATAATAATAAATTTATTTTACGGGCTAACACCCTGTTTTCAATGAATACAAAGTATGCACTACATTATTAATACAATTCAGTTATGTCATAAGTTATACATACATATAGAGGAATAAAGCAATCCAATAACATAGATAAAAAATACAATTACAATAGAAAATATAAGTCATTGATAATACAGTAAAGTTTCATTTTAAAAATTTCCCATAAGATATTATACACAGAACAGTTGATAATTAATGTAGATTCAACAGCAATGTTATTTGACACAAACCTCTTAAAGGTCAATAAAGAGGAGTTGAAGATATCAAAATTAAAACTGCACATTAAAATCCTTCATCGCACGATATACAATTAAGGTTTTCATATAATTGGATGAAAGGAAATGGATATGAAAGAGAGTAGCATCCCTTGTGTTTACCTTGGGAGCTCTAATTGTAATAAGAGATAGTAATCCTGAGGATTTTATGTGATTATGTAACACTTCATACAAAAAGAAAAGTCCTATTTGTTTTCGACGGGCAGATAAAGGTAAGACTGGGCATTGGTAAGGAATGGTAACATTGAAATGATTTTTGTTCTTTTTTATATGGTAATCGGCAATTTTTAAGAATTTTTTCTGGTTCTTTTCAAGAGTAAGAATATGTGTGTAATAGTAGGGATTCCAAACCACGGATCCATATTCAAGGATGGGCCATACCAAGGTGGTGTATAGCAAAGATAAACAGTTTGGGTTTTTGAAGATCGTGTTCATATTTCTCACTTGACAGAAACCCGTGAAATGTTACCGATAATAACCGGTTCTTAATGATCGATTGCTGATTATAATCGGACCTTCCAAAATCAATTAATTTTGATTGAATAATCGATTATTGGACTCTATTACATGCATCCCTGCTCCAAAACCACAACTTAAACGTCTCAAGCATCTCTAGTCATTCTTCTCCTGTCTCTCGGAGTGAACGGACGTGTTTGGCAGATCTCTCTCCCTGGAACCGGTTTGTTCCTCAGCGAGGCAGAGGCCCTCCTGCATTGTGCTCCAGCCTTGACTGTCAGCCTCCTCATCACCGTAATTACTTGCTGTTCCTAGTTCAGTAGTGTTAAGTAGCCTCATTTGACTTAATTACATTTTTCCGCGTGTTGGATGGGTTAGTGAATTTATTTAATTGGTTGTTGTGTCTGTCTTTTGTCCTGCTGTGATTCAGTCGAATTCAGTGTTCTAGCGATTTCATTGTAGTGTTAACTTCTAATATTGTTTAAATTTTAGTTTCAGCAAATAGTAGATACACAGTATTAAGTGATAGTAAAGATTGTAAACCCCAGAGTTTGTTGAATTTACCACACTTTCATTCATTCAGTGATTCTATCCGAAGGTTGGTTTGGATAGTTGAGGGTAGAGCTCACCCCGGACTAAGCCACAGGCGTGTGATTTTCGCACATTCAGGGTAAGGGGGCCAGCGCCTTTCCCTGGGCCACCTCGCACTCCGAGAATCACCGTTTAACTTAGCTATCTCTCTCCGTCAGTCTAGTCTGCTATGCACAGGAATAGTTTATTTCAACCGAGTTTAAAAGCGTTTTTTCATCTGAGTATAGGAACCTGGTTATAGGTTAGATTTTTTTTGGTAACTTAATTTCGATAGTGTTAGGATGGCTTTGAATAGGCACAGGGGTGTATTTACGGGAGGGGGGGGGGAGAACGGGACCGGTCCCCTCAGAACTAAAAATTAGATTAGTGCAACGTGTAAAAAAGATTTATAGTCGATAATTACGTTGAAAATAAAAAATAGTCAAAGCCATAAAACCAACAGATTACTGTAGGAACAAACGTATCATTCTGAGTACACGTCTCGAACAGTATTCGTGTTCAACGTTAAGACAGTTATTACTGTGAGCTGACGAACCTGTAAACTAACTCCGCTTCGTAGATAAATTTGACCGACCCGGTACCATGGTCCGCGCATGCGCCGGGTGCGGGCAGTGCGCTATCTTTTGTCTTGTAGTTTTTTTTTCGTTCGGTGGGTTCGGTGGGGTGAGAGTTTAGTTGCTAGGTGACTTGTTTCAGTGCTATGGAAAAGAAGTATGAATCATTTTACCCGTTAATATATGTTGAATTAGAGATTTAAAGGGATTAGACTCTTTACGGGAAGATTTTCTACAATTTGTGCCTATTAATGACTTCACTGGTAAAAGAATAAATGATGTGATAATTGGAAAACTGAGAGAAATCGGTGTTAATACAGACTATATTTATGGGCAAGGTTATGACGGGACCTCTGCAATGAGCGGCGTATACACCTAATCGTGTAAGGGAAATTCGTGAAAAACGAAGCTCCCAATTCATTATATGTGCATTGAAGCAGCTCAACTCTCTCAACTTAGCAATTTATGATTCTTGTCCTTCAACGTTGATAAGACATTGCATGGGCGCTATAGAAAACTTTCACGATTTTTTTAACACACCAAAGCGCCAAGTGGTTTTAACCTAATTCACTAAAAACTTTTCCAAAAAACTTAAGCAGTTGAGTCCTACTCGCTGGATACAACGATGATATTCGATTATATTACTCGCTGGATACTCGTTCCGATGATCTAAACGTGTGTTGTGAGCTGTTTAATGCTATATTAAGAGCTCTTGAGGAAATCAGCTCTTGGACTGATAAGGAAACCGCACCTAACGTAAATTTACAAGATGGTTGAAGCGTTTACTTGGTGGAATTTCGACATGATAGAATGATTAAAACTTCGTAATGTTCCACACTGTTTTTATTATTGGTACAAGCCTGACCGGTTTCAATGTTCACACATCATCATCAGAGGCTAGAATTAGGGTAATTGCACACTGCCGTTTCCAAATGTGATTTTCTCATTCTCTTATTTATTGAATATATACTTATTTTCATACACCTTGCTTCTTACTAAATATTTAGAGAGAAAAAGTTGATTTGTCCAGTGCTGCCACTTACGCTGAACGTGCTGTCAATTGAATCCAGAAAACCAGGGACAACACTGAGGCAGAATTATCAGAAATATTTGGAAGCATTCAAACTATATGTCTTAAGGAGGATATCCCGTTTAAAGTTCCTAGAATGTTTAACCGCCAAATAGCACGGGAAAATTCACCTTACAACACTCCACAAACACATTTTAGAAGAGCTGCTTTCATTTCGGTCATAGATCATTTTATTACTCAATTAAATGAACGGTTCCTCTTTCACAAAAAATCTCACTTCATTCAGGGGCGGATCTAGGACTTTCTTTAGAGGAGGGGCGCAAGGTGCAAGTTTTGAAGATGCGCCGGGATATCCACCAGCAAAACGGGAACTGTGAATCCTCCCCTGGAAAGGTTGATAGCAAAGCTGAATTCCTTGGCTCAGCTTTTCTCGGGACCATTTTTTTTCTCTCTTAAGGGAGGAAACGTTAATTTTTTTATAATTATCACTTATGATAATTATCTGCAGAATTTTTTCATAATTTTCTACATGTTTTTCTGCACAATTTTCTACGTCAAATTCTGCAGCCATTTCGTGTTAATTTTATTCGTATATGTTCTGCTGAGTTATCTGCAGAAATTTATGCAGAAATTTTTATATTTCATGCAGTAGAATTGTTTGGTATTTGAAAACTTTTTTCGAACAATTTGGAGAAAAACATACAGAAAATATCCATGAAATGCTTATTGTCTATACTAGTGTGTATACTATTTTACTGGTACACGAGGTTGGGTTTTGTTGCCAGATACAAGCGAAGTGAATCGAGGGTGACAATTACAGGAGTCGCATCTCCCACACGAGTATCGAACCCCAGTTTTCATTACATGCCTCGTAGTTTTGAGTTAATCTTCTAAATGTAAAAAATTGAAACTTTAAATGATTAAGTGAACTCAATATGACATAAGTAAAAAGCAGCGTTTAAAAGATAAATTCTTGTCTTCTTTTTTATGATTTTGCAAATCGATTGATTACATTATCAATATTTACTTCGATGTCACGATGAATATGGATGAGGGCAATACCCATCAATCTATTTTAAGTCATCCTTGATCCAATCCACGTTTTAAGTCTCCGCAATGCAGAAAACCTAACTTCCTTTGTTGCAACTGAAATTGAGAGTGTTGAGAGCAGCCTTAATAAGGAGTTCATGATCGAATAGAATTTTTCATTACAATTATTGTATGCAACTATACTTCGGTTCAGTCTCTTGAATTCTCCAAAGTTGTAGCTCCTCGTTATTTCATTTAAAAGTTTCGTTTTTAACGTCACTGAGTCAATATTCATTGTTCACAGTTAGGTTCCAGCGACCTTACGTCAAAAAGTCTGGTATTTTATCTGGGGTGGTTGGAACTAACACGTATTTGAAAAAAAAACTTCATTGGTTCATCCTTGAATCTTGTTTCCAAATCAGCAACGATATGGTCAATAATGGGAATTTATATTGACTTATTCCAGTTAATTGAAGCGTCATTTGGAGTTTAGCTATAATTTGGACGGTGAATTTGTTTCCCTGATGTACGAGGTTGACGTAAGTCAACATTCATTTGGTCCATAGTAATTTTTGCAACTTCGAAAATCAGGGATAGCATTTCATCACATGATGTTCTTTTTCCTTTAAGTGCATCTACTGCCTTGTTCACTCTCTCGTTGGTGTGGTTGATATCTATGTTTTCCCCTTGTATATACTTGCTTAGGATAACAGTACTACTTAACATATCACATACACAGTGACTGGTGGCAATAGATACACAGTTGGTTGCAGCATTGCATAAGCAATTTGCCATGCTGGCCGTAGAACTATCTTTCCAAGTGAAGATCAAATGAAGGGCCTCAGCTATTTTGAGTGGATCTGTTTTATATTAAAATATTATCTCATGCCTTCCAACCCAACGAGTTTTATAGTAGCTCCTGTCTTCATGTCTCATAACACTTTTAAGAACATGATTACGTTTAGTTGACCTACTAAAAAAACGTTGACACTTCTTTCATTGTGCCTAATGCATTTCTCAAAGTTTGTATTTTGCTACTTTTTAATAATGATAAATTTATTGAGTGATTTTTGCATACACAAAAGAGTACTACTTAAAGCACTTTTCGTCATTTCCCGAGCAGCACCACGAACGTCAGAGATGTTGATGCTGCAGTAGTCACATCCAATTCCAACACATTTTTCAATATCTAATCTCAATAGCCTTTATGGCAGTCTGGCCTAAAACCTCTCCAGTGATAGTTGGTTCACAAGTTGGGTTGCTTGAATCATCATTTTCTTTATGAAGGTCAATAAATCCAATTAAATATTCTCTTACTGTTGAATTTTTGTATCAGAGATTGCTTGGTAGACATATCGCAGCGAAATACTCAAATGTGACGTATTCGAAATATTTGTAGTCTCGTCCAACAGAATCGAGTAGTACTATTCTATCGATTCTTATCCTTCTTGCCAATTCTTCAACAATTTCATCGCCGCAGCATTTTATAAATTAATTGGTAGTTGCCTTGCTAATATATGTAGCATTAGCCTCAGAAGAAGGCCTGACTACGCATTTACTACCTTCTTCTTACCAATGAAGCCTTCGCCACAAATACATACAATTTATTGTTTTGTGAACTTTAACTCCCATTTCCACCTGATATTATCTCAAAAAGGTTTTTTTATCTCATCTTTACCTTCGTAGGACCATCCATTTATGTAAAATAATGTAATAAAACTATACTTAAAATGTATTGTCAACTATTTGAAAGATTTTGATTAGTATTTTTTACAATACTTAGAAAAAAAATTGTTATAAGCCGTAGGAACACAACTTAGAGCTTTTTTTAATTTTTTAAATAACTTTTTTAATAACAAAAAACTCTTTCATGGGTATTTTTCAAGAGTAAGCTCATAAAAAACGAAGAGGGCATTTTTACAAGTTTGTTAGCAACAATGTGCACATTATTAAATATTTGTATAGGTTGATGAAATGAAGTATTAACTTTATTGGACACCAAATATAAAGAAATTAGTTGATTAATTGAAAAATGGTATATAATTCTAGTAATCTATCTCCAACCTAGAGGTACGCACTTCGTAAGCAAAGTTACTTTTTCAAAAAACCCATAAACAGAGACCTAAAACTAATTTGAAAAAATTATGTTAAGCATATCTATTGCATAACTATGTAAGAAGAAAATTAGAGGTAAATCTGTGTGGTGAGGGCAAGGAAGTTTGGAGAAGGAGGAAAATGATAGGCAAAATAAATATACGGAGATGAACTCAATTGAAACATATGGCAATGAAATAAATATGTAAAGGGGGAAGGGTTGAGCAAACAGTAAAAGCATAATAACACTGTTAAGGTATTTGTTATAATGTTTTAACACTATGGGTGTGTAAAATAGATTAGTTAAATTGAAGGTCTTGCAGTATGAATCCATGTTGATAACAATTCAATGCTAAAATTGCATTTTTCCATACCTTTAACAATGTTTAAGAGAGACATGAGTATTTTTAACTACAATAATATGAGTCTTTGACTCAATCGATTTCTGATAGTGATTTTGCGTGTATCTTGATCACCATATATTGTTTTGTCACTCACTCTTCACTAAAAAAACCGCATTAGTAGCCCTGAAGGCGGTCCTTAAGCTGGGCATCATCACTGTTGACTCTGAATCTCAATGACGCTCGGAAGTTCCCGTCATATCGTACTGGATCCTCACCAGCATCAACTATATTTCCCTCATCTCTGTGCCCTCTCAACGGTATGTTTTAGTGACCGAGCACCAGTATTGTTTTTATAATTGGGGCAAGACAATCTCTGTTTTCTAGTACTTGACTTGTTCTTCTTTTATCTAATATGTTGATTATTTCTTTGCTAAGATTTTTAAAAAGGGCACAAATGATTTTGCATCAATTTCTGATTTCCTATTGTATGAATGGGAAGCATGAGCTAACTTACCAGTTAGCTTGGCCAATTTTTGCAATGGTTCTGTGAATAATTTTTGGAGGGGCACAGTCTTTTGACCTCCTGCTAGTGTTTGATGAGCATATGTAGAGCAATATTTGCATAGAAGGCCTTTCATCTCATCTGAAAATACCAACCAATCGTGCTTTTCTTAATGGGTGAAATTGACTCTCATCTCATCATCATCAAAAAATATCGATACCTATATCAAAAACTCGATAATTTTTTAAAAATCTATCGATAATTATTGTCGATATATTTCATGTCGATATATCAAAAATTGATTTTTTTCCGAGTATCAAATTCGATATATTTGTTTAGCACGTCACCGTTGTAAAGTTGTTTCTCCAGATGCGGTGTATAGTGCTATAACGAAAATAAGAGATGATATTCGCTTAGAACATAGGCGAATGGGGCAACGTTCTCCAGAAGTACGATCTGCACAAACAGAACGAGAAAACGCTGATAGAAGTTTAATTTGGTCCAGACATGAAAACCTATTATCTCTTAGCACTACTACGCAAGAGGTTCCTAGCTCTGGCTCTGTCCCTAATGAGCTGAAGCAGTATCTGGACCAACCACTACTGGAGAGGAAATCAGATCCAATAAATTTTTGGGTGAACTCCCGACACTTCACACCGGTTCTTTCGGAAATCGTGCCGAAGTACTTAATATGCGAAGCCTCATCTGTTCCATCCGAAAGAGTGGCTTCTGCAGTTAACTTCGTGGTACCGGACAACAGGAGTAGATTAACGGGGGAACCTGTAAAACAGAGAGTTCTTCTGATGTCAATATCAGACAAATACTGGTTTGATTGATTAAAATTGATTGTAAAAATAAAAAAATAAAAGATTTTTTATTACTTCTACATGTCTATAATTTTCCAAATTTTACTTAAACATTTTTTATATATCTTGGTGAAACTTTAAGGAACCACTTGTTTTGGCAAAATTATCGATAATTTTGGCTCGATAACTATCGATACATGTTTTAAATATGATACGATATCTATCGATATATTTTTTTTACTTGACCATCCCTAAGGCTAAGTGCGGCGATTTTTTCACCTCGCCCCACCGCTAGGCTGCATCGTCACCAGGTACTCCCAGTAGCTATTCCTCTTTTTACGTGCTCTATGCACCCTTCCCACATCGTTTGTCTTTAGACCTTCACTATGGTTAGTTGTTTAAGGATTCCAAATCGAGGTCTATAGTCGTGGGCGGTCTGATGACTGAGGTGTCAGCAAAGTGACGCACATTATATATAGAATGATGAGCAAAACAAGAAACCGGACGATATGACACATTCACAGCGTTACTTAACGGAAATATGTAAAAAGTGGATACCATTAACCACTTTGTTTAGTCCACAATAAACCTTTTTTTCCAACCTGGATTTCAAGTATCATTCCCTGCGCAGCAGTGAACCTCCGTTAACTCCAACCTTGAAAATGGTTACATTATAAGAGAAACTAGGTTTGTAAAAAGGAGTGAGGACCGTACGAAGTGTTTAATATTTAGCCTCTTTCTAATTAAGAGTGAGGCGGAGACCACCCTTGGGAGGTTTGCCGCTGTACACTCCGTTGTCCCATCCTCCCCGTCGTTGCCTGCATTATGTGTTTTTGCATTGTACTAAAACTGTTTCACGTGTTGCCTGCAACACTTCGAAATGCTTGCGTGTTACGCGAGGCCCTCCCCTCCACTCTTTTGCCTGCCCTTGCCTTCGATTCATCCTACCCGCCGCACAGTGGGGCCAAACCCCACTTTAGACGGACAAAAGTCCAAAACACAATCAACTCCAAAAAAGGCATGGGTATGTTTTTGAGTTGGCTTACATGAAAGCTGATATCAAATTTGCAATATTTATTGTATTTTACGATTTTTTGGCTAATTTTATTATTTTTGCAATTTTTGACAGTAAAATTATTTTTCATTAGAATAATCTGAACGAATCAAATGAAAAATGTTCACGTAAATTGAGATGGTCGTCGAAAATGAATCTGCTATAAAATTTACAACATTATTTTTGCAATCACCTTTGCAAAATATTTTTATGTTTCATAGAAAAAATGATACGATTTGGCCAGAAGTTTCACAGGGCTGAGATTTTTGAAATCTCAACCCTGGTGTAACAAACATCACCACTTGTACCTAAGAATGGACATAATACATATAGCATCCAAATTTGACTTATTACAAAGTAGTAATAACTTCATAAACATATTATTTACGGTACTTGCATTTGTTTTCCTTGATTGAAATAGTTTATATTATAGTTTACCCGTTGCCCAGCGGCCATAGCGGCCGGATGAATTTCCTATCCACCTCTCGTGCATAATAACTTTCATATCGTAATAGTCCTTTTGCAACTCAATGGCAGTTGATTTCTTTTACAATCTCTAGCTCATACTTAAATGAATAATACATCTCAAAATTACGATACGATTCCGTCCGATTATATAAATTTTCTCTAAATAATTAAAACTTTTCATTTTGAAAAAATCAATAAATTTTCATTTGTGATAATTAATTACTCCACGCGTAATTTATTAAAAAAATAAATTTTAAAATCATATGCACACTCTACATGCTTATTTCAATCGATTGAAAGTTAAAAAAATAAAATAGAGGACACCAGTATGCTGTACTAATAGTAGGCTTGTGCGATGAGTCGATTAATCGAAGTCATTGACGATGATTTTAGTCATCGCGGTGCGATGACTGTAATCGATGACGATGAATGTCATCGACCATCGATGTCGATGAGTCGATGAGAATCATCGATGCCGATGAGTCGACGCGAATCATCGATCCCGATGAGTTGATGCGAATTATTGATGTCGATGAGAACCATCGATGAGGATGATCGATATCCTTATATCACTAATTTTTCTTCTTTTTTTCCATTCATTTGAACGCCTTAGATCTAAAATGTACTATGTATAAAGTATAAGCACCCCAGCTATTGCGCCTTGAGGACGATGGCAGGGCCACAGTGGCATGTTTGGAATTCATGTTTTTCCTCAAGTTTGTGGTAGACGATACAGAAGTAGCGATCACGTTCAATCACAGTTAATACGCAGTAGCAGTGGTAGCATTGTATTCGTTGGTTGCACTGGTACAGTTGGTAGCAGCGGTAGCAGCCTAAGCTAAATCGGCTAAATTCACCGAATTCACTGTCACAGTGATTTCGATTAATTAGTCACAGGCTGTGATTGCTACTTTTCAGTATTGGTGATTCAATCACTGCGATATATCGCTCATCACTACTGCAAAAATCATCGAGAGTCATCGATCATCGTAATTCATCGATCATCGGCATTCATCGATCATCGACATTCTTCGATCATCGATATTCATCGATAGTCATCGATCATCGTGTACACTCTATACGATGATCAATGAAAGCCATCGTCATCGAAACATTTCGATGAAATTTTTTCATCGAAAATCGATGACCAAAATCGGTCATCGCGCAAGCCTAACTAATATGTAGTTTCAAATCGACCGTCCAATTCGGCGTCTGCGTCCGTGGGACCAGTGCTCCGCTATTCTCTCACTTTGACACTCATTTCTACGCGCAGGTGCATACTTACCAACCTGTGAAATACACCGTTAAGTAGTTCTAACATCAGGTTACGCAACCTACTATTTCAGAAACCCTAATTCAAACGTTCATTTTTGGACTTTTGTCCGCCTAAAGTGGGGTTTAGCACCACTGTGCGCCGCCTCTCAAGTTTGCGCCGGTGGCGTTCGCGGTAGTGGCAGCGGCATTGACTATCGCCAAAATTTCGCATCATAGTGTGTATTGTGTTAGATGTATAGAACTCGCTGTCCCCTGCGCACATAAGAGTTTAAGGTAATTTATCTCTGTGTTAAACAATCAATGGCACGATGCACTCAAATACTCGAGTTTTAAACTACTGATGGATTACATCGCACTTGGCCATCAATGCAACACGTCGATTTAAGAAATACATGGCTTTAGCCTTGCATGTTAGCTTTAAAAATAATTTTACTATTTTTCTTGAGCCTGAGGGGGGGATCGCGCCCCCTGGCTGGATCCGCGTCTGACTTTATTTGAGATTTTGCAGCATGGGAATAAATAATACTGTGATGGTCAAGTTAAAAATGTTATATGGGGAGATGAAAATTTACCACCAAAGATTGAAGAGAGTAGAGTTTGAGAGAGAAGAACCGTTTAGGAAACAGAACAAATCCATAAGAAAAACTTAATGCTATTGAAGCTTTGGGCAACAGTGATATAATAATGTACCCTTCTGTGCACAAATTAATACAAGTAATGAGAACTCTACCAGTGATCTCTTGCAGCACTAAAAGATCCTTCTCAACTCTGACATATTTGAAGAATTATTTAAGAAACACAACAAGTGAAACCAAGTTAAATGGGTTATATTTGCTGTGTGTACATAAAGATATTTTTGTTTCGCCTGAAGAAATGGCAAACAAATCAAGGCGAATTGAACTTTAGACATTATTAGTATGGGTTTTTTGTTAAAACAACCTAATATTTAATTTTCACTGTCTGGTTTCAATTTTACGTATAAAATACAACCTTCCTGTATCAATTTTGTAAGTAATGTTGCTATAAATGTGCTGTTGCAGTTTTTTTTATGCTTTCTTTCTATTAAAGGCCTAGGCCGGTATAATTCTTTGATAACACTGGTCGGCATGAAAATCGGCCCTGACACCATTCCTGGTAATTCTTATGTAAAATGACCTCCTGAATCCGAATATGACCTCCGTTTTTCCCCATCACCCACCATTTTCGGGGGAGCCTCCCCCCCTCCTATTTTTATCACTTTTCGATAATTTGGAGGTATTAAAAGGATTATTTTAGCATTTACATTTCTTCTAAGGGTTAAGAGGGGTGAACAATTCTAAAAAATGAACATTTATGGTATGGAGGTAGATTTGGGGGGGATTAGTCCCCGTAAATTGTATAAAAACGCATTAAAAATGATCGATGTTGCCGTTTTTTTCGCAATTTTTCACGTATTTTCTAAAATTTCCAGCTTCCATTTCATTTCATCCTCCCCCGAATGATGACAATATATATCAACAAGAAATAGCAGTGAAAATAAAAATATTTTGCTACATAGCATAGAAACAATAATTAACATATGTAGCAATAGTTCGGAAAATTTACTTTACCACGCTGGCGCTCGCAATGCCTCGCCCGCTCAGTCTTGGACAGCAATTCTCATGCTTTCACAGCAAAAGAAGGAATGAAGAATACTTTGTAATTCCACTAAAAATATACGATTGAGATCTTATATTCTCATTAAAGTTACAAAGTATTTTTTTACATTCATCATGGAGTTCCACAAAGTATCAGCCTCTCAAATCAATTATGTTGCAGTTGTCGCCATCTTCCCTCGGTATACCTCTAGCGATCGCTGAGTCAACTTGTCGGTGTTCTAGGCAATGATTCTGTGTTGTTTAAATTCTGTAAAACAGTGGAAGTTGTTTTACTCCGGCTTTTTCCAAGTGAATTGCAGTACGTGGGTGTGAGTTGTGATTAGTGATTTAATGTGTAATTATGCCACGCGTGTGTAAAAATCATCCTAATCGTTTCTGCTATGTTAGCGGTGAATTGACATTAAAATCACAGCGAAAACCTCTTTCTTTGATTCTTAAAACTTCTTATTAATTTTACTTTGGCTGCCAAGTTGGCGATCAGGACAAGGATTGGGCTCCAAGAATTTGCTGCCCTTCTTATTACAGTAGTTTGACCAAATGGCTCAAAGGTACGCGTAAAACAATGCCATTTGCTGTGCCAATGGCTTACGTGAACCTCGCTGTCATCTCACGGATTGTTACTTTTGTATGACTTCCACCGTCGGGTTCTCCAGCGAAAGTAAGCATACAATTCAGTATCCTAATATCCCGTCAGCAATAAGAACAATTCCTCATAACGAGCCTTGGCAATCCCTGAGCCCCCAAAAACTTATACTCTAGAGCCATAAATTGATTTGAAAGACTTTAATCAACAGCCGGGACCAAGTGATACTTCCGATGATGAAGAGTGTTCTGATGATTCAGCTGATCGACAACCTCACCTCGTTACACAGTCAGAATTGAATGACCTCGTAAGGGATTTGGAGTTGCCTAAGACGAAATCTCAACTCGTTGGATCTCGACTTCAGCAGTGGAATCTCTTATAAAAGGGCGTAAAAATCTCTTCCCATAGGACCAGACAGTCAACTTTGAAATTACTTTTTACGGAAAATGAAGGCTTGGTGTTTTGCTCTAATTCAAATGCATTGATGATAGAACTGATGATGCCATGTGACCCAGAAAAATGGAGGCTGTTTATAGATTCGTCAAAGATAAGTTTGAAAGTGGTTATGTTGGCCAATAGGAATGAGTTACCTTCAGTCCCGGTTGTATACTCTGTTGATATGAAGGAGACGTACGGAAATATCGGCCGAATCCTTGAAAAAATTAATTATCACGATTATAATTGGAAATTATGCATTGACCTGAAAGTTGTCGCTCTACTCACGGGACTGCAATCAGGCTTCACGAAATAATGCTGCTTCCTTTGTGAATGGGACAGCCGAGCCCGAGAAAAACATTACATCGTACGGAACTGGCCTCTGCGAGAAAGCTTAACTCCTGGTTATAAAAATGTCGCCCATGATCCTCTGGTCGCGAAAGAAAATATTTACTTGCCACCATTACACATCAAACTCGGACTGATGAAACAGTTGGTGAAAGCAATAGATAAGAGAGGTGATGCATTTAAATTTTTAAAAACTAAATTTTTTCGTCTTAGTGAGGCTAAAATCAAGAAAGGAGTATTCGTGGGCCCCCAGATTAGAAAACTTTTCCAAGATTCGACGTTTATGGAACACTTGAATCATAAAGAAAACGAGCTTGGCTTGGATTCCGAAACGTCTGTGAGAACTTTTTGAGTAACAAAATAGTGATGATTATGTCGCACATGTCAAAGAATTGTTGTCTGCGTATAGAGCCATGGGGTGTAAAATGTCACTAAAAGTGCATTTCCTTCATTCACACCTGGACTTTTTCCCAGAAAATTTAGGAGCAGTTTCAGATGAATACGGGGAACGGTTCCATCAAGACAGCAAATTTGAGAGGGGCTTTTCAGGGAAGTGCAATGCGGGCATTTTGGCGGAGTACTGCTGGTTTTTGGCACGAGAAACTTCTACCTCAGAGTATAAAAGGAAATCAAATACCCAACGAATGTGTTATTCATCGCTCTTTACATTTATTATTTTACTCTTTATTGATGCGCGCGAGGTATTGAGACCGCCAGCGTGGTAGCGAATCTTCTGAAATATTGCTACGTATTTTAATTATTGTTGCTATGCAGTGTTCCTAAATATTTTTATTATTGCTGCTATATGTTGTTGAAATATATTTCCATCATTCTGGGATATTTGAGGGAGGAGAAGATAGAATAGGAGCTAAAATATGAAGAAAATAAGTGAAAAAATTGCGAAAAAAAAGCAAAAGTTGATATATTTTAATGGTTTTTTTTACAATTTACGGAGACGAATCCCCCCAAATCTACCTACTTACCAAAAATATTCATGTTTTAAAACTTTTCACCTCTCTAAAACGTGAGAAGAAATATAAATGATATTAAATAATCCTTTCCATCCCTCCAAATTATCAGATAGTGATAAAAATAAGAGGGGGGGCTTCCCCCTAAAATGGTGGGTGATGGAGGAAAACGGATGTCATATTCAGATTCAGGAGGTCATATAACATATTAATCAGCAGGAATGGTATCAGGGCTCGATAAAAATTTTTTTTGCCGACAAGTGTAATTTATATAGATACTGGGATGAGCTCACAAAATAAAATATTCAAACATCATAACCAGCTACATGAAAAAGTCATAAACGTCATAGTCATAGGTTTTTATCATGAAATGGCTGGTTTTTACCAAAAAGTCATGAAATACGACTTTGCGGAATAAACGTCATAAAACGGTAGTAATCACTTCAGGCTTGTGGAACCTCTCCAGGTACATGCATCAAAGGGTCCAGTGAGGAATAAAATTTTCTGACAGAAACATAGGGAACTGAGGGAAAAGAGAGAAATGGCATATGACTGTGAAAGAAACGAGCATTTAGGTAATGTAAAAAAAAGGCGTGTGATAATTAGTTTTGGAGTAATGAAAGATTGAAAATGACGAAATGGAGATATTTTTGTGACTTTTTGACCTCATATTGCGATGTTTTTAGAAATGCCGGTAGAGGGATACGGACTAATTGCACATCTAATATATGGACATACCCCTCCGCCCCCCAACAAGGTTGCGGGCGTATGGAGTGAAACAGGGGTGCTAGGTGCGCGACCTGGAAATGGCCATTTTCAAATGCGAAAATGGCATTTCTGGGTGTTGAGGAAAGGCAAAATGCAGTTTTGAGAAAACGTGAAGACGGAAATTGACATTTTTCAGCGGTGAAAAACGGGGAAAAGTGAGAAAAATGAGCATAAGGAGATTAATGGAAATGGCCATATATTTAAAAATAATTCCCCGAGTGGGTTGGTGGTAGGAGGGGGGTGTAGTTGTAGTGTGGTTAAAGTTGTAGCGTATTTTTTTAATGAAAAAAATCCCCCGAGTGGGTTGGTGGTTGGAGGGGGGTGTAGTTTTAGTGTGGTGAAAGTTGTAGCGTATTTTTTTAATGAAAAAAATCCCCCGAGTGGGTTGGTGATTTTAGGGGGGTTTAATTGTAGAGCGGTGAATGTTGTAGCGTATTTATTTAAAGAAGAAATTCCCTCAGTTGGTTAGTGATTGTAGGGGGGTGTGGTTATGTGGGGGCGGGGATAGTTTAAGCTGAAGGTGGGAAAAGTCATGGGTGAGGTATTTAAAACAAAGAGGAGTAACTGCACGACCACTACGCCATCTCGGGGAAATATGAGGAAAAGGTAAGATTTTCGTACATGGCGTCGAGAAAGAAATGCACTTCACAAACAGGCTTAAGTGGATGGTATTGGAAAGGAAAATGAAAGGTTAGTATAAATGCGCATGTGTAGCATATCAAAATATGTGAAGTAGGTGGTTGAAGGTGAGCGGAAAGCAGCTGATTTGGACGAATTCGCAGACTGGACGCTTCAATACAAATGATCTAAGTATTATAATTACGCTCGTTTAAGTACGTTTCTGATCTTCATCTAGCTTTGCGCTTTGTTTGCGATTTGTAAAACCAACCTCGTGAGGATCCGTGCAAGGAGAACGGTGGGTGCGACACGGCTGACGTATGGACTGGAATCGAAATCTACCGCTAAGAAATACCGTGTAAGCCAACATCAGAATTGGTGGACCGCAATGATTCCACATCAGGCAGGCAAACACTCGTATCAGGTCAAGGTCAAGCCACAAACGCTCCCGAAGCCGCTGGGCGCAGGCCAAAAAAATAATCGGGAGAGCAATGCACGGCCAAAACAGAAATATATGTGTGTGCTACGTTGGCGACCATGCAAACGTACAATATAGGGGTTAGATTACAACGACTGGTCAGTATTAGGTACTAATACTATTAATTCATGAATACTACGAGGTATTAATTCATGCAGAAAACAAAATCATGCTAGACATTACAAGTGTTATGAGGCGATAGTAATAATATTGGTAAGTTATTAAACACAAGAAAAAAAATTAAAGTCTACCAAGCAACATTTAGTCTCACCTTCATACCTGCACGGTAGGGTGGGCCGAAAAACACGAAAGTGTCCTAATCGGATCGCAATAGCACGGAAAAGTTGCTACTCGTCCCCCTGATCACAAATAAAGAAAAATGCTTGAAATCGGATCACATATTCCGGTCGCACATCTCGTTCGAAGTTTCGAAAAATCGTAAAAAATATGACTTTTTTCGGGATTTTTAAAAATGAGTTACAGTGATTGAATTGCGTTCAAAATCGGTATGTGGCATCTTCAAAAAGTCCTATGTCTTAAAAAATATACTTATCCTTCTTTTAGGGGGAGGGGGAGTCGCTCATTGCGTTCAAATTATCGAAAAATCGTAAAAAACATGACTTGATGATGTTCAACCAACGCTGATTTATCCGGCTGTCCGAGTCAAAAATGTCTTCGGTGTTCCTTCAGTCGAGTGGAAATCGTTCGACCAGTCTCTCCCACATAGACCTCGCCACATTCACAGGGTATTTTATACACCCCCGGAGTCATGAGGCCAACTAGGTCCTTCGCTCTCACGAGACGATCCCTTAAATTGGCCATTGGTCTGTGAATGGTGTCGATATTAAACCTCTTCAGAACCCTCGAAATTTTTCCAGCTATCGTGGAAACATATGGTAAAACGGCTCTGGCTGCCGGTTTAGTGTGTTCATCCTCTAAATCCGAAATCCTTGAAATATTAGAGGGCCTCTTGAAAGCCAAGGAAATTTGCCGCTCACCGTATCCATTCTGTCGTAAGGTATTTCTGAGGTGTTCCAATTCCATAGGAAGATTTTCGTCGTCGGAAGTAGTCTTTGCGCGATGTATTAGTGTGGAGAGGACCGCGCCGCGCTGAGAAGGGTGATGATGACTTAGGCCGTTCAGGTAAAGATCCTTATTCGTCGGTTTACGGTAAACACTGTGCCCAAGTTTGCCATTTTCCTTCCGGTGGATAAGGACATCGAGAAAGACTATCATATTAATATTCTCCGTTTCCATCGTAAATTGGATATTGGGATGCTGGTTGTTCATATGATCCACGAACGATGCAAGAGTGTTTGGTCCATGAGGCCATATGATGAACATGTCATCCACGTATCTGTAAAAGCACTTGGGTCTTAACGGAGCAGTTGTAAGGGCTCTTTGCACGAAATCCTGCATGTAAAAATTCGCAATGGCTGGTGACAAAGGGGATCCCATCGCAACTCCGTCGGTCATTTCATAGAATCCACCGTCATACTTGAAAAAGTGGATGTTAAAACATGATTAGAACAAAATTAGGGAACTGGACTGTAGAACGGGCAGATTTAAAATGTCATTTTTCCCGCAAACGATAAGATACCATAACAGCTGCTAATGAGACTTTTTACTAGGTTTGTCAATAGGTAGTGTAGCTATTTAGTTTGTTTACTCCCTACTACTTGAATCCTTATGACCTAGCTAGTACTAAAAGTTCGCCCCGAATGTTTTCAGAATAACTCTTGTATCTCTGTCCATTTATGTAGTTGCAAAATTCATTAATATTAACTGTTCCTCTAAAATTGGTAGCATTCCTGTAGTTTGGTGCGTGCTTGTGAGACTACGCCTCCTGACAAGCATTAGCGATTTTTGCTAATGTATCAATCGTTGTATTTACAGTAACTTTAATAGGGTATAGTGTAATGAATGTTGGTGACTGTTCGCCCCCTGCCACAAACCCTTGAGGTGGCTTGCAGGGCATTTTGTAGATGTTGCAGATATTCTCTTGGTCGATTTGGTTTACAACCCTCGAATTACCACTAATTATAATTTAGTGTTATGAGCTTGGAGCATCACATTTCACAGTGGAAATATAACGCCTTGATATCTTTAATGTTTAGGGCACTCGGAGCGATATCGGAGGGATCTGAGTTCGAATATCAGTCCATGGGAATGCATTAATGCGAATTTCACGCAGGTAATTGGACACACGGCATTTCGCGGTGGCCATATGGTGGTAAACTCGGGTCAACGGCGTGTAGTAATGTAGATAGGTGATCGTGAAGAGGGAGATATAGGTTAGGGACTTTCCATAAGTCATTTCAAATCAATTGGTGCACAATGAAATCCAACCCAACGAAAGTCGCTACCCGTGTTTAATTTCCGTTTATTTTACAGTATTCCCCCTCCCTATACCGTCAGATAATTGATTTTTGTTAAAAAACAAAGTAACCACAGAATTAACCTCATTACCGATTAGCGTCAATAAATATGGGGCGACAACTTTTTGGAGTGACAACTTCTTTTGGCCCGTTGGGCACTTTTGGCATGGGGGAAAAAGAGCAAACTCGCGTCACGTACCGTACCACACTTTTTGCTTCGGCGACGTAGTTCCAATACCGTCATCAGACGACAGCACCGCTGTCCTAACAGTGCGCATAACTGCCACCAGATGGTAGGACAAGCGGTAAGCGGGAAAAAGTGCATCGCGTTCCATATTTCCCTGTTCGTATTATTTACCGAATCTTGAAATTCAAAGGTTATTAGATACTTAAGTTATCATAAGCCAATAGTTTATTTCGAAGAATTCTGTAGATATAGTAATGAAATAAGTCAAATCATTCATGAGAATAATGAAAATAACATGCGAGAAAATGATGAAAATGAGGAAATGGTGTTTGAAGATGTAACCAATGATGATGAGAATTGTTAATTAGAATAATTAGAATAGAAATGTAATTAACATAAGAGATATAAATGAGTGTTATATTATTCAGACGCATGTACAATACCTATTTTTCAGATAAATACCTATTTTGTCAACAGAAAATAAAATTTACATAAATGGAATATTCATTTTAAAAAATATTGTACCTTATTCTCCTTTTTTATTCAGATTTATTTGGAAATATAAATCGGTCAAAGAAGTTTTCACTTCCGGCGTGTGGTCCTAAGTACACCCAATTTTTTTAAATCCACGTTTTTATAACGATCAGGACTTCTTCATGGACCGGCATTTTCGACTCGACACCCGTTTCATCGGAAACCGGTCCATTTCCTTTCGGGCTGGAGGCTATCGAACTTGGCATGGGATGGTGTCGTCCAATCATATTTTTTTATGAATCTAAAAGCTATATAAGCAAGCCGTGCCCATTGAAAATCGGCCATTCACCTAGAGCTCCGACGCTAAAGAGGTAAGTTTTTGAGTAAACTTCAAGCATTTGATTTTTTTCAGGAGGTAAATTGATTGGTAAAAACATATTTGGGCCATGAATATTCTACTGTAGGCAAGTATGACTATAATATGGGAGAATATTGGCACTTGTTCCTTGCCCAATTTAAATGGCTCTACAAGTAATATCCTGCGAGTCTTTCCGAAGGTGGATGGCAGGGGGTGAGATAGGACACCAGTCACATGATGGCGAGAGAACAGTGAAGGAATCGGCAAAGCCATTAGGATGACTAGTAGGTAGTAATGCGGGGTACGGATGCATATTTTGCCAAACAATTGGGCAAGGCAAACTGTGCAGTGAAAAGAAATTCGCCTTCAAAATTTGGTCGAAGTCGGAGAAGTCAAGGGTAACTCGTTGTTAGCATTGTCTTGAAATGACATACCAGGTGTTTTCCATCATGAATTCTTTCTTGGCTTGAGCTGTTCTTCATTTGATGTGCGTTGAAATTCTTCCTTCTAATTTAATTCTGCTTCAATGATAATAAAATATATATCACACTCGTAAAATCCAGCTCTCCTTTTTGCCTTCAGCTTCCATCTCCCAAGAACCAGACTTTCCGTTTTATTCCCGTTAATTCTTCATGTTTCGTCCTTTCGGTACTCGTTCCAAAATATACTTGTAAGCGTACTGAATTTTCTACTGAGACTGGGATATCATCAACGAAACGAAGAGTTGTAAAGGTAGATGAAATAATTATTTTTTTCCCATCGATAGCGCTCAAGTCAACCTACCGACATTCTTGACGTAATGTAGATGCTATACCCGGACTATTAGTTTACACCGAAATATATATAGGTAACCTCTCCGGCCCTGTATCATGAAAATACTCCCGTTTTCATGATACAGGGGCATATTGCGACCAATTATTGATGACTTCAAAAAGCCTAATATTTGTTACGTTTCGATAGTGACGAAGTGTATTAATTTCGTTCGTACCGTTTCCAATTGGAATTTAAATCTCCAAACAATTAATGTGCTACGACATAACGATTAAAAATTATAGTAATTATTATTATTGCTATATTTAGGTAGAGGATAGACTCCGAACATCGTGAGAAATGCACTTCTCCGAAGATATAAAGAGCATATTTCAAACCACGTGCTTCGATGGTAGGTTACAAAACATGCATTGAATTAGATACATTGATAAAAGGATGTGCTGGCTTGCGACGTCATTTTTTCCGCGTGCAATTATGGACCAAAATATCTATCAAAATAGCTATCAAAATAGCTGTCAATTTAGCTTAGGACAGGTGGCGTTGTTCCTAAGCCTTTACCTTCGATGAAATGCATAACATTACAGAGATAGGTTACAGGACAGACAGGTTAAAAATTACTTTTTCCGCGTGGGATTGGAGTGAAAAAAATACGTTTGCACTTCTTGTTTATTATTTGCAATGTTTTATGTGCTTGTAATTTTTTGATGTCAATGAGTGGCCTTTCTTAAATCTCGCCAGTCTCTAATGGCCTTCTTTTTCTCGTTGTGTGTGGACGAGTCTCCGCTGTCTAATTTAGTTGCATCTTATTGTATTATAGATTTTGCTTATAACCCTATTCCATATGGATGGTCCTGCTATGGTCCTGATGGACCTGCGTTAAGGGGTAGGAAACATGGTATCACTTAATTTCGATCGATGGAATATATTGGTCATAAATAGATAGATGGTCAATGCCGTCAATAACGGGAAATGTAACGATAGGTGGCGAAGTTTTTGTTCTATTTATTGTATTTTCATTTTTCGATTTAGGCATTGGTTTTTTAATTAAATATATCCTTTATATGTCTGCAATTTCGTGTCAATGTTTGCATACTGGCATGACAGAGCTAGAAAAAATGCATCCGCGTATTCTATGAGTGCAGTTTCTATCCCGCATGAGTAGAATGGTGGTCAAGAGGCCGCATTTGCATTAGAAGTCTCTTCCGGCTACGTCAACTTAATTTAGCATAAAATTATACTCAGTAAAGTTGCTAATAACAGCATGACAGAGTGTTTGACGGTTAGTTCAAACCTAGGAGGGAGGGCGTTTTATTTATTCGAGATAATTCCGATCGCGCAACTAAGTAGTCACGTAGTACAATGGCGACCGATTCAAGAATGTTGTGCTCTTGAACCTTTCAAATGGATTAAACTCAAGCGTCCGCCTTATTGTTTATTGCATCAGGGTTTACAACTCGATCGACAAAACCTCGGTGAGAAACATGTACTCGATCGGGAAGACTTACGGTTGGTTTTTTTTACGAGTGGCTCGAATGCACCAAAGTTTATTTATTTATTTATTTAAAAACATTGTTCACATACAGCAGTAGCGCCCATTTACAGTGAAACATTTAAAATTTAGAAACAGTTAGTGATTACACCACGTGACTCCTTAGTCACGTGATCGGAAATATCACGAACAGTTCAAACCGGCCCCCGGCAACTGCCTATGGTGACCCACGCTATCCCGTGATCCTCTTTTTTTATCCCGTTTCCTGAGTTTGCCCACTTGTTTTTGGAACTGGCACCACGTGTCCAAAAGCCCAGGGGGGTAATTACGTAACTCTGGGGGTTATAAAACAACTGCGTTAAGTAGCAACCGCCCTGGACTTATCGTATTTCTCCGAATATAAGCCGTACTCGAAAGTAAGCCGCACCCCGTTTTTGGGGTCTCAAACAGGGAAAAAAACTTAATACGCAAATTTAAGCCGCACCCTTTTTAGTGCCCCCCGTACTACCTACAGTATTAGGCATTAGAATTTTATATCTGTCTTTACATTACCTATGTAACAGTGACACATTGTTACCCATATTATTCTTAAATATATGAATAAATTGTGCACCAATTTGACCTTTTTTAGAGTTATTTCTTACTTTCTTCGTGGCTTAGGCGAGTTTAGCTGGCGTCCGCGTGAATCCGAATGGCTGGTTTGCTCAAATCGTTCATTTTTACGATTTTTAAAGAAAGTTTTCGAATTTTAGCCGCACCTCGAATATAAGCCGCATCCCGATTTTTAGGCCCCAAAATCAGAAAAAAGTGCGGCTTATATTCAAAGAAATACGGTAAAATATCTATAAAAAATCACGGTTTTTGCGCGTAAAAATTGATCGTCCATGTTTGAGCGCTTCGTATTCCGCTAGTTTTCACCGTTTTCCCTGGAATTTAAAAAAAGAGCAATCTGAATTTATTCTTAGTAGTTTTCCGTAAACGATTTGGTTTGATTGTTAAAATAGCAACAAAAAAATTACATGTAAAACTCTGCTAATTTCAAAGTGAATAGCTAATTTGAGTTTTGAGTGGGACCGTTGTCTGATATATCATCTCAACATTGCGGATACTTAGAACAAAAAATATTAGTATCACCAGCGTTATCATTATTGATTTTTATTTATATTAAAATTGCGCCTACCATACAGCTATGTTCAGCGAGGGGGTGGGAGAAGGGACCCCCCAGCGACTGGAATGTATTCGTCTGTCAGGCATTAAATGCATTTGGGGGGCCTACTCATCTTACTGCTGCACAGCAAGCATTGTTCAGCGTTAAAAATTAGGAAAAATAAGGACAAATATTAAATATAAATTGGGGGCCAGCGAGGTCCTTAATGAACTTTATGAGAATGTGGGTGCAGCAGAGGATGCCTTAATCCACCAAACCAATTTTTTACCCGCCGACGGAGTCCCTCGACCAGCCCAATCTGGCAAACCTACAGCCACACACTCGTTAGCTGCCTTGCAACGTACCGCGTGAATGTAGATTATACTGTCCCTTGGGTAGTGCGACAGGTGCCTCTGCACTGGGCCTCTTTCAGACGGCACGGGGAAACCCGCCTATTACCCGCAATTACATGCTACTTAGTTCATTAATTCATTAGAGTAATCTACCGGTTAGAGGTAGGTTGTGACGAAAGTCAGAGAATATCCAACGAACTCTTACACATGCCGTGCCCTTTCTACCTCTTGTATTTCTTTCTTCATCTCAGCGTAAGTCCTACGTTTCTTCATCCCGTCCTTAAAACCGATTCTCTTCCTTCCTCTTCCCCGCTTACCCAACATCCTTCCCTCTATCGCGGCCTTCAGCAAACCATCGCCCCTCAGTACCCATTCCAGCCACCTACCCTATCTTCCCCTCATCTCATCTATAAGTTTCCTCTCCTCGCCCACCATGTCAAGCACTTCCTCATTTGTCTTCCTTTCCGTCAAACGCACCTTCTACATCCTCCTCCACACCCACATCTCGAAAGCCTTCAACCTATTCTCGTCCTCCTTTCTCAAGGTCCACGTTTCTGCCCCATATAACGCCACACTCTATATCAAGCTCCTCACCAGCATAATATTTATATCCTTACTTAAGATTCCCGTCATCAGCTCCCTTCTATTATTGAACGCTTCCTTTGCCAGCGCTATTCTCCTCCTAATGTCTTTGCTCCAATGTCCTGTTTCTTCTAGCGTACTACCCAAGTAATCAAATTTTTCTACTAGCTCCAGTTTGTGACTTCCTACTTATCAACAGCTTCACTTATTTTGTCCTAGAGAATCTCACTACTTTTGTTTTTTATTATTAATCTTCATCCCGTATTCCTTCTTTCCATTAAATATGCTTAAAAGGTGCTACTATATCAATAATGTAATGCAAAGTTAAGGGTGGCCCGAATTTCGTTTGCACAGGGCCCCTCAATCTCCAGGGGCGTCCCTGACAGTAATGTGACATTTCGCTGTTGTTTCCTTCCACATTAGAATGCACGATGGAAAAGTAACGCCTCCTTTTTTTTGTCATATTTCAGAGGGAGCGAGGCTACTGAACAGGAGAACGTCAGAGAATCATCAACAGCATGATCTGCGCACCTCATCCCCGCTTAATTTGCTTGCTGCTCATTGGATTCATCGCGTCGAGCCATGGCCAAAAGTTCAGGGCTGGATCTTGTACTCCGCTCAGCTCTTTCATTACACCCGCCTTCACTTTGAGCAACGTGAGTGATGATTGCCATGGGATAAGAATTCCTTCTTGAGGTGGCTAGCGGGGCATCATGTAGATGCATATAGTAGGCAGATTGTCTGTTTTCCTTCGTCACTGCAGACGATATTTCACTCGCCGCCCGCAATTTAATCTCACGCTAAAATGATTCCTTTCACACAGAGGAGACAGTCTTATTTGCTTCGGGATTGGATTTTGTTCTATTGATATAAAGGTATGAGTGTCGCGCGATCCACAACCACCCTAGAGAGACTCCCTCACCGCGAATGTATTTCTGACGGAAATGGGCCATATTTATTCCTTTACCCACTGACTTCATTTTGTCTCCGCTATCTTTCCCGTCAGTTATTATTGTAACTCCAAGTTAATCGTAATGACTGATATTTCTTACTTTCCCACTTCCCAGCTGTATATCATATCGACCGTGAAATTAAAATAAAATATTGAGTATGGAATCACAAATGCAACAGTGCTAGCCGTAGCGGAGGAATATACATTTAGGAATTGGTTAAATAGGCCAAAATACTATGGAAAAGAAATATTTTTCTTCTTCAAAATATAATTAAGCCATATCCTTTACAAGCAATGGGAAATTTTCAGTGATGGGAAATAATTGATTAAAATTAGTTTCATCACCGGTAACGATAACATTTGACTTCCTTTTACTTTAAATCGTTCCCTTTTTTTAAAATTGTAATTTCACTTGTAATCTACTCCCAAGTTTATCGTTTCAAATGGGTAATCGTTACTCTTGGGATAATTTGGTATCGGCAAGTAATCGGTCAGTAATAATGTCGATTATTCCAGTTTCCATTGTTATCGAATGCAAGAGCATTTGTTCCTGATTGTTTATTTCGCCATTTTGTTTCCACTATCTTAATTCAGCATCTAAATTACATTATCAAGCCGGGTCTCCACCAGATACATTTTCCGCCCATCATTATGCCGCAACACTTCTTTTTTTGTCTGACGCTCTTAGAGTTTAATGTTGCGGCAATCCCAGATTTTTCCATTACATAAACAGCAATTGCAATCTACTTGTAATTAGTTGCTATTTTTGGGTAGCAATATTAACGTGTAACTGATTAATTTTCCGATGAATTAAATATAATCTACCCCAATTAACTTTTTCAGGTAATTTACCCAACACTGGTAATTTTTAGAGGAACCCAGGATACGTAGAACCCAGGCCTGCAGACCTTTACAATTTTAAATTAGTGCTTAGTAACCGATTTATTAGTATCCATTATAGAAGGAAAGAATTGTACTTATCATTTCTCATTGAATTTAAATATTTTCTCTTCCAGTTTCAGAACACATGGAGGGAGACAGCCCGAACCCCCACACCTTATCGACATGGCTGGAGATGCGTCACGTACAATGTTTTACCAGCTGTTGTCAACGTGGAGTACTCTTTTTCTCTTTCCGGTGTGAAAAAAGGGTGAGTTGTTTCTGGTGACCTAAGCCGTGAGTAGCCCATGAGCAATCTAGTCTAGAGCATTGTTACTTCCCCAGTAGCAATTGATGTCCATACAAAATCGGAAGTGTTGCAAATATCCAGAAAGCGTTTCTTACAATTGAAATATTGCATGGAGATTCACAGGATATAAACAGTACATACCGTAATATACATCACATAATTGAGCAATATAATGCACCTTCCTAATGTTTAAAATATTTATAATGCCTGCTGATGTTGTGCATGTTTTAAATTAAACAAGTTTTTAATTAAAAAAAGCTTTCATCAAAACACTTATGTATTTTAATCTTTTATCTCCTTCTTTCTCTTTAGCTTTTCCCTTGCTCAAGGATCGCTGTTCCTTATTTTCTCTTTCCACTCCTTTCTGTCTTTCATATCCTCCGCACTCAGTCTTTTCTTCCTAGTGTCTTTTAACTACGAGTGTACAAATCCTTCCACCTTCTCCTTGCTCTTCCTCTGGACCTCCTGCCCTCCACCTCCAGGTCGAGCATCCTATTTCACCATGGCTCTCCTCCCTTCTCATCAAATGCCCCCATATACCAGCGTAGCCGACTTTCCTGAACCTTCTTTGATGCCTCCAACACTCCAGCCATCTCCCGGATTATGTCATTTCTAATTCTACCCTTCCATGTCTTACCAATAGCCCATCTCAGCATCCTCATTTCTTACACTTCTAGTTTCTTCTCTAATACTTTCGTCACCGGCCTCACTGCTATACATCAGGGCTGGACTCACTACAGTCTTAAAGATCTTTCCTGTTAACCTTTTCTTTATTCTTCTGTCACAAAGCACACCAGACACTCTTTTCCAGTTCATCCATCCCTCGTGAGTTCTGTGGTTAATCTCCCTTTCCAAACCTCCACTATCGGTGACGCAGGAGCCAAGATATTTGAACTCCCTCACCCTCCCCAACCCTTCACCTAATAATTCGATCTCTGCCATCTCCACCCAGCCACAGATATTCCATCTTCTGTCTACTAATCTTGAGGCCATACTCTTTTATCTCCTTATTTTACCTTTTTATTTTAGTATTCTTTGAGCTTTAAATCAGTTAGTTTATAATTAATTAATAAAACAGAAATTTAATGGCCACCGCTACATACGATATTTCACATTTGTTTTATAATTTAATTACATAAGTAGGTATAATGCTTCGAGCATGTGTACAATAGAGGGTGCGTGCACCATACTTTCAATGTATTGTTGTTGGGGCCAGGTCAGGGTGGCTGGCATATGTGACGTCAGACATAGAAACCAATTGATGCGTTTATGCGCCTCATCCAGGAGACTGCGTGAAAAAATAAAAGAAATCGCTCATACGATTGAAATTTTGTTTTTAAACGATATTTTCGTAATGCTTCCTGTTGCTGTTCTTTCAATTGCCCAAACAAGCGAAAAAAGTCAGTTTGCCATATCGAATCGCTAATGACGCCTTCTCCGTCAGAAATTGTCTTGTAAATTACGGCATTCGTTAATTAATATTTCAAATTCGTACATATAACGCCAGGGAGGACATTTTTTTGAACAATAAAAATGCCTTTTTAGGATGTGCTTTATAGTTATTTATTTAATATTATATTTGTATTATTGGCAAGAGTTTTATTTTTTAATTTCAGCAGCTCTCGGAAGCACGAATTAAGTATTGTAATCGTCAACTTACTTTCTAGGAAGAGAAACAACACAATAACTTTGAAAGTGTAATTTAAGTCATGCATACGTGAAAGCATAAAATTAGTTCCTACTTACTTTTGTGTAGGAAGGGAGACAATACAATACAAGTTCGCTCATTTACGCATTTTAATCTCTTAAAAGTTTACTTTTGGGTCATTCCATGTCAAATCAACCAGTGAATTTACCTGACCCTTTGCGATTTTGATGAAAATTGGTAAGGTTGTTGGCCCTACAGAGAAACTAGTTAATACCAAGTATTACACACCTGGGTCAAATACTTTGTTAGAAAATTGGGTCTAAAAATGGCCCAAAAATCAAATTTTAGGTCTGCAGTGCACCTTTTGAATTGCTGTAACTTAGATACCAACACACTTAGAGAGTTTTTTGTGGTGTCAATTTAAAGATCGTAAGATTTACTTTTATTTAATATTTCACATTCTGAGGTTAAAAATAATTATAGGTAAAAGGTCAAGGTCAACATAGTTTGACCTTGAATTATGAAAAATAGGATATTTTATTTTACTTAATTTTTTTTTCATAACAACATACATATTTCATTAATATATGTACCAACTTTCAAAGTGGTACTCAAAATATGACAGGAAATACGAATTTCTTTGTACACCTAGGACACTGGAAAAAAACTTTAAGCTCGTTAACTATACATTATATCCAAAAAGCTATTCATAAAAGTAACTTTATTATAACTTCATTCACTCACTTGACATAACTGAGTTCTCAGATCTGGTCTTAGATATTCCTATTTCATTAGCATGGACTGTACTGTTGGTTGCTTCTTGAACTTCTGTGTGTGTCAAACTATAGGTTCGTCCTGTTGGGCATTGCGGATCTACTTTTGTTAAAACATCTACTGTTGGAACCCGAAGGATATCAAGTTTTTGTGGGTAGACAAATGATGCTGCTGGTCAATCAGGTTGAAGAAAACTTATCTTCACTTGTTTTTCATTGTCACTTTATAATACACAACCTAGCCACCACTGTTTATCATAAAAGCATGAAAAAAATCTGTGATATCTTTAATATTGAGTTATCCTTCTGTAACAGTAATTCTTTCTTCTCTGGTTATACATGAAAAAGAATACACTTTGGTACTTAATTTTTGTTTTGACAACGGAATTTCCGCATGAATCTTCTGAGTCCCTGGAATTGTTCGTGACTCTGAAAATCGTTTTTGGAAAAATATTTCTTCTTCTTCATAATCTGCATTTGTTTTTTACATAAATGTAACTGTTGTTATGTTTTCTACTTCCCAGTGGAAAAGTTGAAAACGTGTCATAAATTGATGTTCATATGGCCGCTGTAGGCTTGCTCGAGCAGCAAGTCTTTTTACAGTGCAACATACAACATCACAAGGTCCCGTTCCACGTGATGTGGCAAAGTAATGCCACTCTGCTTGTACACCAAAATCTTCCTCATGGTTACACAGGTTGATGAAGTATTTTCAGCTTTTGTACTGTGCTGCAGTGCCATCAGAGAAAAAATATATCTTGTGTAGTTTTCCATCAGATATTATACTTAGGAATTTCATTAGTTCCCTTTGAACCAAATGAACAGTAACAGTATCATGCCGAAGGCAGTCCGATATTATGACTAAACTTTCATGCGTAATATTTAATTCACCATTAAAAAAGTAAACAACAAAAGGATGAATCGTGGCTTTGGAGTTATTCCAGTGAAAGCCTTGAGCCTCATCCTGGATAACAAAAGAATAATTTTCAGCAAAATAACGTTACGACAAACTACCCAACGTGTAGGTTTGAATTAACACTAGTTTGACAATTGTTTCAAGTGTAGATCTGTTCACCGTTGAAATAAAAATAGCTGTCCACTGTTTGAAAATAATTGAATCAACTAAGTTGTCTTCCATTCCATGGCTTATACGTTCCTTTACTGGAGAGGAACCTGGACAAAACTCACAATATCCCAAAAAAACACTGAGGTTGAAGAGGATTACATTTCATTCTTGAAAGGCAACCTTTCTGTTTTCAAAGGGGTTTCATCACTTTTAGTTAATTCACTTATATTGACTCCTAATAACATCAGTTTTACATTTTGATGTATTGTACACATATCTGCAAATTTATAAAATCCAACCTTTTGTGTGGGATATTTTTGTTTGAATGTGTGAAATATGTCTCTAAGATTGTTCAACACAAGCATCTTCTGAACATGTACTTTTGCATTCTCTTGCTGTACAGAAACGAAATTTTTCTTTCCTGACATTAACCTATTCACTTCTTCAGATTTATATAAATCGTTAACTACAGTTGTCGCAGAGTTTTTGTGCACTGGAGAGTTTCTCTTAGCCCAGCTGCCCACAGTAGAAGGGCAGCGATTGGCTGCTGGCGTCCTATCCCGTAAAGCGGTTCTTAGCTCAGTGCGCGCCGCGTACGAATGCTCAAAGCAGCGATCCCAAAGAATCGGCTAAAACGAACGGAATGCCTCGCCGACGCGACGGCCTTTAGCATAGAAATACTCTCGACAAGAAACTACAATAGATATCGAGTCAAAACCTTCAGTGATTGCATTATTCATCGCTAGAAGTTTAGAAACTAATGTCCACCGGCGCATGTCACCTTGGTTCTACGATAAATTAACAAAACGTAAAACCTCTTCACCAACCTTTTACAAAATAAAAATACGAAAATTCCACTTAATTGTCAGAACAACTAATATTTTTCTCACCAGAAAAGGAATAAGAATTTATCGTACCGTATTTAATTCAGGAAAGAAAGCTTGTCACTCGAAACAGGATAATTTAAATTGAGCAGCAAATTGGGCTTCAATGAGTTTCCGAGGAAGGTATTATTATCCGAAACCTTATTTATCTAAAGCCTGGCTCTCGTCAGGCTAACACCAAATTCCTATTGTAGATAACTGCCATAGCCAGTCAAAAAACCGTTTACGGAGATTTTATTTCTTTTTTAATTGGCTTTCGAATAATAGTTCCTTCGGAAATATGCACAGTTAAAACATAGCTATAAAATGAAAAATAACTCATTTCCAAATCCGATACCTACAGTCTAAAAAACAATATTTATTTTTTAATACGCGAATAGACTCATCTAATAAATTTCCTTATGCTTACTCTATGTGGCAACCTTTCATACATTAACAGCATTCTCCAGAGACAGCATTGCCGGGGATATTTTATTTAATTTTTCATAGACCTAAAACTAAAAACCAAAATTATTTTATACTTTGAAATACGATGGTAGGCATATGCCTTAAGCTAAATAAGAGTTTATTTTTCATTTTACACATACTTTTTACGATTTCTGGGACGAGACCCCCGGACCCCCATTTTCCTGGTAAGTATTCCAAACCTCCAGAGCCAGTGGTTGCCACCCCCGAACCTCTGGTCTGGAGCCGCCCCTGTATTTACCCACCATGTTAGTGCCATTTTCATACGACTGTTCCCTACAGTCTGATAGTATAAGACCATCTTGGCTTAATTTATTTACTATTTCGTCCGTAAGTCCACTGCCAGTTTTTTCATCAGTTTTTATAAAAGCTAAAAGAACTGTCTTCAACCGCACGCTTTCAATTATTTATATGTACATAGCGCACAATTTCTGACATTTTTTCTTGGTGGCTGATATCTGGAGTACAATCAAATGAGATACTGTAATATTTTACTCGCAGGATTTTCGCAACAATTTTATTTTGGACTGCTGATCCTAGTGCAGAAATTATTTCGTTTTGTATAGATGGCGAGAAGTGCGTAAGACTTCCTTTTGTAATAGAGGACACATGTTCTTTCATTTGTGGATTGTGTTTGACAAAGAGTTCTTCGGCGCTCAATAATAAACCAGATTTACGATGTCAAATTTGTTCGACTCCTTTCTGTGCCAGGTTTTTTTGGCACAAAACAGTACTACGTCTATTACTACCATTAGAATGTAACTCCACTTTCCTTTTTCTGCAGATATACCACATTGCAACTCGTTGTCTAAAGTTTTTCCATTTATCAGTCGCATTTCCATTTCTTTCCACGTTACATAACATTTACGGTGTTCTACAGTGTTCTCGTGTTCTCCTATTCTTTAAACGTTTCCAATCACGAAAACCTTTTGAAAAAATTGTTTCTTTCGTACCGTATAAAATAGTATGGCCAGCCGACACGGCCGGTTTGGCGCCCAGTACGTTGGCTTTAAAAAGATGAAAATAAAAAATAGAAAGTCTTTGCATCACTCAAAATCGTTAATTTTCTTAGCAAAACCAAGGTAAACAAACAATAGTTCATGTGAGTAAGCCAATCAGATCTTGAAAAGGATAGTTTTGAATCGTATGAAAAGACTCATCCGAGACTTCATTGTCAAATTTGGAGTATGTTTCTGAGACATTGGGTTTGATTTTCAGTAGGTACCGAAGTAATTTATTAAAACAACATTAAACGTGACAACCATAGCAAAGTAAATTCTCCGAGGCAGATAATAGACGTCGGCTGGGCGTCGTAAATTATCAGAAGTATAATTCCCTCGTTCTTTCTCCAGGGGCAGCTATGGCAGAGCTTCGGGCAGATTTGAAATTGTCAACGGCAATGGAGGAACAACTGCTGCCGGGACCTACTTCAAGACAACTGTGAATTATGGATGTAAGTTTGTATTGAGATAAAGGAAATATAATTTAAGATTAATTTGTAAGGAATTTAACTAATTTTGTTTTGGCATGTGATGGAGTTTAATGATCAATCATGACGATATAATAATGCTAACTTTAACCAACCTTTTCATGAATTACGAAAAATTAATTACCTACTCTTCTGAATTTTGGTTGAATTTGAGAAAGAGCGTTGTCTTTAACACATAGTTAATGTCGACTAATTCCACCTATATCAGTCTGAATGAGCACTTATTAATTTTTATTTCTTTTTTGTTACAGCAAAGGCAGTTACCTTCAAGTATTACATAGTCCGTGCACAAACAAACTACCTTGCCTTGTACTCATGTGAGAATTTTCTCTTTGGGAAAATAGGTGAGTATCGATGCTTATAGCTATAGATATTAAAATTCGTTCATTCACACACACACCGCTCATAGGCGTAAATATTTCGTTCGAACGGAAGGAGAATGAAAGTAATAGGTAACATTTAAAATTGGCGAACATAACGGTGGCATGAATTTGGAACGATGGCCGACTACAAGTAAAAAAGCGAAAAAGAAAAAAAAAATTAAAGCATACTTTCCTAAAAAAATAAAATTTTATTAAATAGCCTAAAAAACGAAGTACCTTAACTACTACTATAAAAGAAAATATAACATTTTCTCAATTAAATGAAACCTTAGCCTAGTACTGGAAATAATTAAATTCAATTCAAGGAAATTAACCACACAATGGATAGCCTATGAACATATACAGTAAAAACTATGTTTTCTACATTATAACATATTTAAAGTTGTCTATTTATGCAAGACCACAACGAAAAGCATGAGACGGTCTTTCACATTCGATTTCAGAATATGTTCATTGAATATGAAAATGTTGGTATTCAACAGAATAGAGAGCTTCAATACACAATTTATAGAAAATCTTTAAATGAAATAAACTTAAGGTACGCAATATAAATGAGGTCACGCGCCATGCTTTTCGTTATGCTTTTGCATAAATAGACACCTTTAAACATGTTACATTGTTGAAAACAGTTTTTTTTATATGTATGTTCAAAGGTGTGTGTTCATTGTGTAGATAATTTCCTTTAATTGAATATAATTATTTCCAGTACTAGGCTAAACTTTCATTCACTTGAGAAAACATTATTTTTTTCTTTTTTAGCACGATGTTAAGATATTTCTTTTTTTAAATTTTTTAATAAAATTTTATTTTTTTATAAAAGCATACTAATTTTTTTTCCTTTTATCCCTAGTTAATAAAATGTTTATAAAAACAACATCATTTGTTTTGTAAACATATTATTATTTGGGACTAAATATAAATAGAACCGTTTACCAGAAACAATTCTCCAGATTGCGGACTAGTTTCGACCACTCTCTTAACTGTTCCTTGTGACGAGAGTAGGATGCTTTACTACTATTCCACCTCGATTCACAATGTACAGCGGGTATTTCATTATTATTATTTAGTTATAAATTAAGTGGTAACCATGGTTTCATGGAAAAGCGAGTTAAAGAAAAGCATGTAAAAATCCAAGACTGGGACAGGGACCACAGGTTTCCGAAGTCAAGTCGGATGCATAGACTGCTCACCATGCTCCTCTCTTGCACGGCCCACAAAAGACATGGCTATGAAATAAGCTCTAACATGGCATTCAGTTTAACTCGAGAAAATACAGTGTGCCAATGGTCAATGGGTAACAGATATAAATATACAAAATAACATGGCAAACACACTCCTAATTTATTGAACGCTTGAAGGTCCAGGTGGATTGAAAAGGGCCTAATGATGTGATGAACTAACGGAGAATTTTCTTCCCTGTAAAACCGGCGTTCTGTGGTATATTTTTTCGTAAATTATTTCATTAAAACTCTCTCAGAATCGTACTAGGCATGCGTGACTTAATACTCAGTGGATTTCTGTCAATTAGGTCACCCTACAAATTCTTGACGAAACACGACTGTTAGAGCCAGTAAGTTGTTTGGTTGGGAGCTTTGCAGGGAGCGGAATCGCCGCTAACCTTTGTTTCGTATTTTTTTTCAAGGGTCTGACACTCACATTACTCCAATGGGTATACATTTCACCCAGAGCACTCTAGCGGTCAGGCGCTAACTATCAGCGCAACAGGAATACTCTTTAATTGAATATCTTGCAGATTTAAGTGGGAAATCATTTATTTATTTCTCAGGAGAAACTTAAAAAGGTAATTGTGAAATCAATTCTGCATCCTGAAAAATACTGGAACCAGATTGCAGCGCAATGATGCCGTCCAGTCCTTCTCTTGGCGTACTTCTCGCAATGTACTTTCTCGGCCATCTTCTTTCTTTACTTACGGTTGCGATGGCGATGTTTCGTGTGGTCCCAGGCGTATTTTAAATGGACGCTGATAAACGTCTTACAGCAAATGAATAATTACTGCATTTTTTGACAAAAAATAATAGATTTGTGGTATAAGCATACACTCTTTATCTTTTTCCCGCATACGTATTTTCCAATTTGCGCCTGAAGCAATGGGGAACTTGCATGAATGTTGTTATTTAACAAGCGGATAGAATATTATTTTCTCGATTCGACAAAAACAAACTGCATCTAAATCTGAGTTTTCCTTTGGGGAGATATTGAATGCTAAATATAGCGAAATTTTAAAGCGCGCCGAAAACTCCCTCCCCCCCAAGCCACTGCTGAATAATCCCCGATGACGTCAACTGTGCCTAAAAATCGCCCGAAGTAGTCTACCGCTGGGCTAACAGCGAGCGCACCAACACGGGTGATTCAAGCGAGCCTAATCAACCCAAAAGTGAGCACATCTCTGATTTTTAATTGATTAGGTAATCATTTAATGGTATACAGTTGATATTTCACGTCAATAATGAGTAATATTCAGGCAAGATGGTTTAAATCTCGAAAGGTCAATAGCGAAAGTCGAAATCTCGAAAGCACCATACATCGACCCAACTCCCTAGCATTGTAATTAGCCAGCGAGATGAGTTCGAGGTATAAGTGTTGTTTAACACCTGGCTGTAAAAATACCTCAACCAAGGTGCCTAATAAACTATTTATTAGGTTGCCTGCAAACGCAAGAAGAAGAAGCCTGTGGCTAAGAGCAATTCGCAGAAATCCGGGGGATATTTCGAAGAAAACAGTGGGATTCATCTGTGAAGATCATTTCAACACAAGTATTGAAATCTACGAAAATTATGTGATAAGCCGTCCAACTAGGGATATGTTGTTAAAAATACTACGGATTTACTTGATATTGTTAAAATGGCTTTTTAACGCGCGAGTTGGAGCCCGGATTGGTGGAATTTTCTCTGAGCCGGCAAGTTCAGTCTTGTGGGAAAGACTTAACATTTGCTTGCAAATGAATGAATTATTTTTGGAAAGGATATTAACACCGCACTTGTCTCCATTTTTGAGTAACCCACATTTCTGAATCGTGTAAACCTAAACCCATGTAAGAGGATTTGTGTTGTAAGTCTCTTGAACATCTGTTGAAACTGTGATGAAACACATAAAAAAGACTTGAAACTGCCTAGAACTGTGTTGAATTCCGTTGTTCCTAAGGCAGGGGCTTCTGACCCTGTTGAAACCATCCTGAAATCTTCTTCAATATCTAAATATAAATGAGTTGCATTTTAGAAGGATGAATAATATTAGCAAATTTTATTGTTATACTATCCCTTATCATTTTGCATCTCTTTTCCAAGATAACCGGAATTCAGGCTAATTTTAAAGGATTAGTCTACTACGTGATGCAGAGCATAAGTTCCCGTACTAAAATGATAAATCGCGATGAAGTGTTAAGTCGCGAAATTTCAATAGGAAACTCCATACGTAATTAAAGTCGACATTTTTATGTGACATCTCGCAAATGCTACGCTATTGTGCTGTGGTTTTTCCTAATACGCCGTAGGCATGTATCCGATACCCTTGGTGTAACTTGGGGATCAAGGACAAGTGAAATTAAAAATAAATTGTGCAGAAGTCCTAGAACGAAGTTAGGTAAATCGGTGGTAAAATATCTCCTTAGCCCATCAAAATGAAAGAGAAAAAAATGTACGTTACATTGATATCAATACGAGGAAATCAAACTCCTTATACACTTTCTACTGTCAGCCAAGTTAGCTATTAGCCGGCTTTCCTTAAATGGCATACAGGCTATAAAGGCCGTTTTACACAGGGGAAGAAATTGCACCACTTCAAACTGCATTATTTTCTCAATCGGGAGTGCATTCATTTTCGAATTAGAGCGGGGCTATTTTTCCATCTCGCGTTCATGCGTTCGTGCATGCGTTCTTGCAAATTAACGGCTTTACACGATGCAATTTGAAATGCACGTTCGTACGTACATCAAACTGTGCAATTACGTGCCCCGTGTAAAAACGGGCTTAACACTGGCATTTCATGCTTATATTTAATTGTGGCGACACACATATTTAGTATGTATATTTATTTTCCATAGTTTCTCATAGAGATAGGCTCCTCCTCTTCATTTCTGATTTTCGTCATCGTGTGATCTTTTTTCTATTCCAGAGAGCGCGATATTCCTGACATTGCCTGGAATAAGCGAGGCTTCGATAAGGGCTGCTTTGAACGATTATGCAATGGTCGGCATTGGTCGGAGTGACCTTGAATACACGTATGGGATTGACTGTTTGTGAAAATTAAAACTTTCGTGTGTAAGTAAAATTAGAATCAAAAGTCGTAAGTTTTTTTCAATTCTATGGTTCCATTGATTTCAACGTTTATCCTAACGATTTTCTCGGACAGCTTATGTCGCAATGTGACATTGTGACATTGACTAGAGTTTTGTTTCAATTCTGATTGTGACTCGATTGCAATTTGTATTCGGTGTGCCATCAAAGTTTTTGTTTTGAAAAGGTTCACCGCTTCATACAGACACTAATGTTCACGAGGTCTGAATGAATGAGGTATATTGAATGCCTTTGTTTGTTTTTCTCTTTGATCCAATTTATATCAGCACTTCACGCAATGTTGTACTTGAATAAGTTATTAGAAATAAGTAAATTTATATTTTTATGTTGTTCTGTGGCGCCGCCTACATTGAGGTTTGTGAGAGAACAATGGGCGGCACAGGTGTGCACGTGTGTGCAGAGGAAGTTGCAATATGTCCGCCGTCCGGAATGGTTGTATGTTGTATTGAACTTGTGAAGTTGCGTACTATAAATTGTTAACAAAAATAATGTAGCATGAACAAAAAATATTATTTTTCAAATCGCGATTATTTTTGCCAGTTCACTTTCAAATCACGACTGGTGCCAGTTCATTCTTTGATTTCATTTTAACTCGTACCACCATCAAATTGTTTTCTGTTAATAGTCAAAGATAGTTTATATTCGTATTTATATATTATATATTTAATATTCATATTAACAAAACAGTCATATTTTGCTAATAGCCAATAGTTAATAGTCAGTAGCCTCTTACAGACAAAAATATTATGTATACCTACCCATACAGCTTTTGGGGTAGAAATAGTCAAAATAATTCAATTTTTGTTAATCGTCCTGTGAAGCTGACTCCGGCTTAATAATTTCCTCCAGGATAGTAGAAAATGCATTAGAAGAAGAATAGCGCCAGCTAAAGAGGCGTTCAGGGCCGTTATTCAGTAAGGATTCGATACGGTCGACCCCATAAAATCCGTGGATGTGACGTCACCTCCCCCGACAAATCTCACCTTTTGAATGACCCTATTCGAAACTTTAGAGGCTGTGACATCAAAATTTCGTCCATTTCGAGGCTCGGATATTCCGAGAACATACAGAATAGCACCACTGGGATAGAAGGGAGATGATGGCGTCTAACTTGGCAAGGCTAGCTACCCTTTTGCTTCAGTTACCCTCAGACGTTGCTTTATAACCGTGCTACCATTCTTAAGACTCATAATGTTCCTCTTCTTAAGGCAGCATGGGCGATATATAATGTAGAATAAATTCCATGATTTTGGACTCACCATAAGAGAAGAACATCTCACCTTTCCAAATATATCAATGCATCAGCCACTCACTGTGCTACTTATGGAGGTATTTGCCAAAACATAGAGACCATCATCCATTAAATATGATCCGGCTTTGCTCTCCAGAGACAGTTTATTAAAAACAAGAAGAAAGTTAGAACGCATAGATCGCATCAGAAATTTAATGGTGAATATTTCGTACGCTTTCTCAACTAATTAAAAAATAAAATAATTACTTACCGTAAAACACTTTGCAAAAATCGCAAAAAAAACCTTCTGAAGTGAAGGCGTTGTCACCATACGGCGTGAAAAAATTGAGTCAAGTTACTAAATTAACTAAACATGGTTACTTACGTAACCATTTTTAGTTAATTTGTGAGAATTTAAGTTAAGTAAAACAGTATTTTTGTGCCATGAGTATTAAAAACTTTATTAACTGACTAGGTAAAAATATCTCTCAAACCTCCTTGTGAGTATCTCGCGCCGAATTCACAATAACATTCTCAGTCTAGTTACTTCATCACCCACTTATTTCCTAACCCTCTCCCTCCTACTTTTGTGTCGCAAACACCTCACAGGTAGCTGACACCCACAGCGTTTATACTACAATCAAATTAAAAAGTTTATTCAGTGTGTCATTCGCTTACTTATGGAAAAAATTCCCATAGTGTGGGCACAATGTTTTTGCTTGTAGAATAAATAGCGTCCGTTGTTTATCCTCAAAAGACAGGGAAAATGAGTGAAATCATTGGTAATCCGGAGGATTGGTTTTCACAGTGTCGTGCGCAGCGGAAAATTATTTAGCAATACTTCAACGGTAGTAATCAGCAGTTTTTATGTATCTTAAATTTTTTGTTAATTGTACAATAAAGGTTGTAGTATATGTTGTATAACGTATATATTATTTCCATTTCATTTAAAAGAATACCTTGGAAACATCATCCTTATACTGCAGTTCATCATTTTGTAAATTATTTTTATTTTTGTAAAGCGCAAGTTATTTTCCATTGATGTCCAAATATTCTTTAGTTTCATTATTTGTCAATTTCATGAGTTCATAAGTGTTCATAAGATATTAAAATTTTGCTAATATTATGAAATAACCACATTTTTAGTTATTGAACTTTCTGATGATTTCCAAATAATGAATAAACGAACACCAGAACTTCCACTAAAGTCAGCCAAGGAAAATGTTGCCAGCGGTGGACGCAATAAAGTCTACGTGTCGAATGAAAAATAAAAAGGTATCCACCAAAATTATATGGAAAACTCTTCAAAGCTAGCTGAAATATTAATGGTGATTCCAGTTTTACTAATTTATAGAAAAATGTTACTCTCATCTTAGTCTCATTTTGGAGTCATTAGTGCACCTAAACTTCTTTTTCCAAGACGTAGTATGTACCAATATTTATTTATAATTAAAAAATTGTTTATGACACCACTTCATCACATCAATTTGAAGCTACATTTAAAAAAATGTGTTTCTGTTTGATACTGGTGTTCAGGCATGGTAATCAATTTTGAAGTGCTATGTATTTTCTGATATTAAAAATAAATTGAAATGTTAACAACAAAGAACTCAACCATTTAATTTTCCCGTGTATTTTATGATAAAACGAACGAATAATCCAATTCAGCGAGGAAAATTTTGGGCACCTCAGGGGTTACATGATAGTTCTTGCATGAATTTCTTAAGAATAACACGATACACCAGAATAACACGATAGTCCGTGCGCGGTACCTTTAGAAATTTATCGAATTAAATGTAAATATTTTGTTTGTTAAATAACACAATAGCAACCTCTTCACTCTAAAATGAAACTTTGGGAGCTTATTTTACATTCAATGTGTTGAAGTCAGCGAACATCGGAACACATAAACCAACCATCATCGGGCACACGAAAGACGTTCAATGGAACGATGTGCGCTGGCTGAACCTTCGGTAACCTGCCGTTAAGGTAGATTGAGCGCAATATCACTTCATCTAGAATTCCACACTCAAGTAGGAGAAAAACAAAATATATGACTCTAATGTGGCAAAGATTACTGAAATGAAACACCATCCATTGATTAGGTACACAAAACAATTATTATGCTTTCTCTTGGGCGCTGACAATCACACAATTTAAGAGTAATTCACAAAGTGAATAGTTTCATTCTAATTTGCATAGATTCCATAAATTAAAAGAGACGATATTTGAAATAACGAAATGATTACAGTTTTCAGTCTTCTCCGACATAAACAGGCCACTTTTTATGATTTAAGTCCAATAATAATGAGTTTTATCATCATTTAAAACGCAGTCTATGACGTAGCGCATTCATTTAGGATAATTTCCCTGGTGAGTGCCACAGTGGCTTATAGTTGAGCATACAAGATGGCACCAGAGCTACACTCTGATGCATCACAAATCCATAATTGTCGAACCTTGGAATCAATTAAGTCAATACGCCGTGACACATGAATCTGGGACGTACAGGGAAGTACGAAGTTTAATAAAAAAATACACTCCACTGATACAGAATATCATCAGGAAGGGGGATTGTCACAACCTAATTTTAAGGTCCACAATGTCTGTATCAATCACTTTGCCCAAAGGACCTTTGGGGACCAACCACCAATATGATCAAAGGTTCGATAAATATTGGATAAGAGCCTTCGATTTGAATTTACTGTAGCATCGAAGCCTACGTGATACGATAAAGTATCCGGAGTGGGAATCCAAGTTAAGCCCAGCACCTTGAGAGAATGGGATTCAAACGCATTGAAGTGTGATCCTTGCTCGATTTCATTCTGAGAGAACCCTGCTAGAAATTCGGTGGAATTGCTCGTCCATTTACTCGATGGAACTCCCACAAGTGACCATAATTCAACCAGTGCTAACGCCTCAGAGATAGAAGGAGCCCCTGTCACAATATCATCAACGTAAGTCTTTGTCCTTAGTACTTATGCGGCTAGAGGGAACTTATGACCATCCTCATGGACTAATTGATGCAAAGCCCGCATTGTCAGGAAGGGAGCGGAAGAAACCCCATTGGTGACTGTGTTCAAATCATATTCAACCAGCACTTGAGTCGCATAATCACGCCACAAAATTTGCTGATAGCATCGGTGTTCGGGAGCAACTAAAATCCGCCAGTACGTCTTTGAAATATCCGTGATAAAGGAAAATTAATGGATGTGAAAGGGTAATAATATATTTTAAAAAACGCCTTGCAGATTTGGCCCGGTAAGTAATCCATAATTAAGTGAGGCTCCCGAAGATGTACGGGTAGAGACAGCAAAAACTACACGAAATTTTTAAATCATCAGAATGATAGACCGCTTGTTACGGAATATAATATTTCCTCCGGAACTTTGATTCGGACAAATGACCATGACGAAGATACTCCTTTAGGAGTTCACAATAATTAGCTCGCAATTACATTTGGCGACTCAAGCGACGCTCAAGATTCTAAATTAATTTAATACGCGATTAATCACGAAGCCGCTTGAATGTATGAATTCCAGAGTTGAGGTGGAAGGGATCGGAAAGGAAGAGAAACAATGAATCTTCCAGAGTCATCTCTTAGAAAAATTTCTAAAATACTGGTCTCATCGAATATCCTCGGGGTCATGACAGATTTTCGATAGTAATTCTTCTACTTCCCAAAATTGTATCAAATCATTTTCTAAATATTCCTTTTCCTCCACAACGGAAGATGAAGAGATACTAGACCTTTCTTCCACAGGGAAGACGGATATAGAGCCACACGTTACCCAACCAGAAATAGAATTGACAGCAATCAGCTCACCATTTAGGAAGGTGTAGGCACGCGTGGCTGGGAAAAGCCGTGACGCGTGACCCACGAGAATTAATTAAATATGTAAAAAGAAAGGAACGAGGGAAGAGCAGGAAAGGGAAGAAAACTCAACTGCCGTCGGGATAACATTCCCGATCCAGACTCCGTCCTAAAACCAATTACACTCGGGATACGTTCGCTCTCCTCTCCTCTCCATAATATTCGATGTCTTTGACATCAAATATTATGAACACGTGACACCATATTTTGAAAAACTCGGGTGGTTAAAAATACAAAACAGGCGCTTACTCAAATAGACAACTTTTATATACATAATAATAACTACAAAATTCCCCACATACTTGTATCAGAATGTATTGTACAATGCTGCGACCAATAAACACCCAACGCGCCACATGGAAGAACTCTATGTACCCCTATACCGTTCATCTGTCTATGCAAATTCTTTCTATGTCACCTCTTGTGATATATGGAACCACTTACCCGAAGATATTAAAAAATGTAAGAATGCCAACAGGCTTAAAAATGAATATTATAAAATGTTGTTTAATATGCGTTAATGGATGTCTTGTAACTTTGTGTAACACCTACAATATATTATTTATAGTGTTTTTTTCCTTGATGTCTCTGCTTATTGCATTCCAATAGTATTGTAATATTATAACAAAACGCTGTCCCAATTCAATTGAATATTGTTTTCTGCAACACCTATGAGGTGTATTTTTTCATTGCTTTTTCATTTTCTTGTATTTACTATTCTATGGCAATAATGCCAAATGTGTATTATTAATTTTTTATCACCAATGTATTCAATGATATGATATATTCCTTGTAATTGAAGGCCTGACTCTAAATTATGTACCCCAATTATGTTCCTAAGGGACATTTTGTCCCGGAATAATAAATCTCATTTCTATTCTATTCTTGACGAAAGAACTCAGCTGCAACTGCCCTCCCGCCTCGTAGGCACACCCCCTTCTCTACCCACCCTCCAGACGGCGCGACGTGCAAGGTTAGGGTAGAGGCCCTCTATTAGCATCTGCTAATATAGGGCAATATCTGCTAATAGAGGGCCTCTAGGTTAGGGGAAGGTCGAGGAGGGAGATTCAAATGCACAAAAAAACGAGCGCGCATCGGCGCAAACAAAAGGATTTCTGCTCAGCAAGGATGACTTCTAGATAGATTCATTCCTAGAATGAAATCAATTTGCAATGGCTGATCAAACCGACGATCCGTCAGACCCAAATGATCCACTTGGTTTCTAATGACCGGATGAAGAGGAACCCAGGAAGTCTTCCTATCAGTTTAGGGCGTGCAATCGCACTTTCACCAACTCAGAACTTGAGGAATGCTTGGGGAGAAGAAGGCATGACGCGAAACCAACCGGCTGGTTTAAAGGGTTTTGCGATAGCCCAAACAGATCCATGATACTCAGACATTAATATGTAATTTTAAGCGCGTGATAGCGTCGAAAGATATCGCCGTAATCTTAGAACACAAGTCAAGCATGACTCTAACAGGTTGTATTTGTCCATCGCCATCCAAATATTCACCACCACCGTCCCTAGGACAACTGTCGAAGAATCTTTGCATTCAATGCATGACGAATGAGTTCGATGGACCGCACCGGCTGATTGAAGACTCGATGTAACATCGGCACTACAAAGATGAGTGTACGACGAAGGCAGGCTCCTGGTGACCGCGATGGATGCGTTTGACCCTGAATTCCACTCCCGACGCTCAACAGCGGAATGGAGGGCGGTATGGTGACACGTCTCTTACATATTTGGCACCGAAAGTTGAAAATCGGCATATCGGCGCCCAGTGGACACTCCTTAAATAATTGAAGCAAAGTTTTTTTTTTCGAACGTACAAGATTAACCCTTTTCTCGGAATTCAAGTTTAAATAATTTGAAAAATCAGCTAACAGATGAGATAGATCACAAATTTGGACAGAGGGGACTAACGTTCCAATCTTCTGTAGCAACGGAAATAGGCACCTTGTTCGTTAACTTTGGGCTACGATCTTGAGAAATCTCATCAATTATCCAACGAGAAGTTTGAAAGATTTTAATACGATTATTTAAAAAAAATAGAAGTTGTGCAACTGAGGGAAAAGGCTCATCTGCCACTTTTCCTTCAAATTGAGCAAGTATATCGGGGTTTATCGTCCTAGCAGCCAGTCCAAAATAGTGATAAATTCCCCAAAATTGGGTATATTCAAAGTAAGAAGTGCCGAATACAATTAAGAAAAGACCAATTAGCAAACTTCTGAAGGGGTTGCAATGAACTCAAACTGAGGGATTGAACTGAAATAATTTATCCAAATAATTAAATCCAAGCACTCTAGGATTAGTAAAATGATCGCACAGCTCCTTCCACGCAGAATAATAATGAGTCTCCCCGAAGGGAAAAGAAGAAATTATCACTTTAGAATCCCCAGAAAGAGCATTATTCAAATAACTGATCTTTTAAACAGGTGATAAATCTGCTGTATCGTCAATAGATCGGAAGAGTTCGTGAAATGATTCCCATTCACAAATGACACCCGAGAATTGCAGTCACCTCAATAGAATTGTCAGGGGGGCTTAATGGATTTTGAACTTCCTTTTAAATTATTAGGTCAAACATAGTAGAAGACTTCGTTCTAATACCACCCCCAATGTAACAACTTTTCATTAGTAAATTAAACTGAATCTATCTGTAGCTTCCCACAGTTATTCATGTTAAGAAATTAATTTTTGACAATGGTAATTGAATTACAAATGAATTTGTAATTGAATTACAAATGAATTTGGAATGAAAAAAAGAATGAATTGCATGCATGATTTGTCTTTTATTGAAGTGATTTAGAGGATCATAGATTTTTTCCATCCATAATGGTTATTAATATTATATATTATATAATAAATCCATAATGGTATTCAAAATATAATGTTTCTATGATATGATGTGTTTTCTCAAGTTCTTAATAATGTGATGTAGCTGATATTTACATCACACTATTTCTATTGCAGTACATCAACGATACCATTTGTTGTACTTTACTTTGAAAATAAAGACAATTTAATTCCAAGATGCATGTGACTGATATAACTTTTTTGATGTAACCTAGACCTTGGCTAAGATAAATTTAATTGTTCGCTAATGATAATTACAAACCTGATGCCTTTAACAACTGCATGTACATGGCAGCATAAGTGAACGTTCTTCGGATTATCAGAAATGGTTTTATATAGAATTGGATATATATCAGTATCTTTTAGAAACCAAGATGACTCATAGGTTGAACACATAGAATTCGGTAAGAGGTATATCATTTTTTTCTAACAATTCTATTTTTTTATATTTCCCCTATTTAATTACAAGAAGTTAGAACTGAGTATAAACTAAGCACTGCATTGAGCAATATTATTACATAATGATTCCCCTATGTAAATCAAATTTTCAGGTTTGGTGGAACAACATTTTGATAATTTGGACATTATTTCACTAAGTCCAAAGTCTAATATTCCACTGACAGTTTTATTTCTTCGGACTCAGGGTTTCGGCCCACTGTAGTTGAAACCCTAGATCGGAAGAAATGAAACTTTCTTTGGAATATTACTTAGTGATATAATGTCCAAATTATTAAGTCTATCTATATCTAAATATCTATAGGCTATCTACATCTAAAGTCTTTATCTAACTACATTCCAATTTTCTTTAATTCTTCTATTTTTATCTTTTTCACATATAAAACCTTCTCCCTCCATTTCTTCTCATCTTCTAATTTTCTTTTCAATAACGCCATTTCTTCTTTTTTTAACTCTGAACATTTCATCTTGAACTTTTAAAAAATGGGCATCTCTCTCATTGCTCCTACCTTCCAGCATTAATTTCTGTCCTAGGCACAATTAAAGTTTATAAATATTTGTAGGGGGATAGAAAATTAATGAGTGTTAGGCTATGGAAAGTGAAATTAGCACCGAAGTGGAGGTTCTTATGGTATTGAATAACTTTAAATTGAAGACAATATGCTGGAAAACTCATACGAGCACTAAATCAGATGTTTCAGAGCTAAATTCACTCGTGGTTTATTAATTTCACAAACCCCAAGAGGAATTGGCTGCACAAGTTGTGCCTAATGACTATACATGCTGTGTAGTCACACACACAGGCTGTGTAGTCATTTCCCCTTAGGATATTATGTAAGACTTACTTTTCAGAGAGGTCGGCCTAGTCCTGTGAATTGAAACTTTGGTGCTTGGTGTGGTAGTTTTACTGAAGGGGAAGTGAATGAGCTTGAGGAAGGATGAGAAATTGAGAGGGTCTGAATAGATGCGGAAGAGGGATTACAAGTGGGAAGAAGGGTTAAAACACTCAGTAGATGTGGAAGGAAAACACGTATTTATCGATGAATGTCCACGAATTTAGCTCCGAAGGACAAATAAGGCGGCAAGATTGATATGGAAATTATTTTTATCATTATTTCAACAGGGATGGGATTTATTGGTTAAAAATAAATCCTTTGGATATCTTGATTATTCCGCCGTGAAAGAAAATGGCATCACCTCACGAAAAACTACCAATAAAGAGAAAATAATATCATCACAACAACATGAACACTTCACGAAAAATCGACAAAACACTGCAGGAATGCGCATTGATTCCAATGGAGAAAACTATTAATGCGGCCTCGGCCTGCCATACTTCGCGAGACTCCTGTCGGAGACTATTTTAACACCGGAAAGCGCTCCGTGACGATTACAGAATATGGATTTGAGGTAAGGAGCTAAATAGTCACCTGGCTCATGCGGATAGCTCTTTTTCCGCAATTCAGAATACCATCGGGAGAAAAGAGCTAATCATCTTCATCATCATTATTGGCGCTACAGCCCATGTAGGGCCCTGGCCTTCAGAATTATCTGCCCCCATTCTTCTTTATCTTCTGCAACACGCCTCCATCTCCTGACTCCCAGTTTTCTCAAGTCTGTCTCTACATAATTAAGCCACCGCTTTCGTGGTCTTCCTCTGCTTCTCCTCCCTCCTGGAGTTCCATTGAATACCTTTTTGGCTGCCCTGCTTTCCTCCATGCGTTGCACATGGCCAGCCCAACGACGTCTTCCTTGCTTTATAACTGATATGATGTCTGGTTCACCATATTATTCATAGACTTCAGCATTTGTTCTTATTCTCACTATTCCTGCATCTATCACGGCACCGTATATTCTTCTGAGAATCTTTCTTTCCCATCTTCTGATTATTTCTTCTTGTGTAACTGTTAGTGTCCATGTTTCAGAGGCATAGAGGACAACAGGTCTTAGCACTGTCTTGTATATGATTATTTTGGTGTTTCTTGAAATATTTCTTGACCTGAAAATAGGCTGCAGTGCATAATAGCATTTATTACCAATGTGTAACCTGTCTTGAATTTCAAGGGAAATCTGATTTTTTGCTGTTTGCAAGGATCCCAGATATCTGAATCTTTCCACTCTTTGAAAATGTTTGTTGTTAATTTTTATTGTTGGTTCTCTAGTTTTTCTTGATTTATTTCCATTTTCAAGTATTTTGTTTTATCTTCATTAATTTTTAATCCCAGTGTTTCTGATGCGGCTTCAATAGAAATAAAAATCTCTTCCATTGAGTGTTTGTTTCTTGAGACTACAGCCAGGTCATCAGCATAGGCAACACATTGGGTTTGTCGGTTCATTATTGTTCCTCCAGGATTTATTGGGAGCTGCCTTATTGCTTTCTCCAAAGCCAATATGAATAACATTGATGATAATGCATCTCCTTGTTTGACTCCTCTTTTGACTTCAAACTGAGATGATAGTTTTCCATTAACTTTAACTTTGCTTTTAGTATTGTGTAGTGTCATTTTAATGAGGTTTATTAATATAGAGGGGATGTGAAATTCTCTCATGACGTCATATAGTGCACTCCTTTTGACAGAATCAAAAGCCTGCTTGTAATCTATAAATAGGCTATGTACTTCTATGTTGTGTTCATAACACTTCTCGTATATTTGTCTCATAATAAAAATCTGATCAGTGGTAGAACGATTCTTCCGAAAACCACATTGATAATCTCCAACATTTTGTTCAATGAACGGTTCGGGTCTTGAAGCTAGAATATTGCTAAAAATTTTGTATGCTATACTAAGTAGTGTTATTGGCCTGTAGTTCTCACATTTAGATTTATCACCTTTCTTGTGGACAGGATATATGATTCCCATGTTCCAGTCTTCAGGCATTTTCTCTTCTTTCCATATAATTTTAATAATCTCATGCATATGTTGTTCTATAGCTGTTCCGCCATTTTTGACCATTTCAGCAGTTATACTACCCTCCCCTGAAGCCTTGTTATTTTTCAGTTTTTTAATTGCTTTTATGACTTCCTTCATACTTGGGCTCCGGGTAATTTCACTTTTCTCATAGTCTTCTTCTAAGTCCGCAATTCCTTTTTCATTTACATTCACTTGTGTTAATACATCGATTTCATTCCTGTTTAACTGCTCTTCAAAATGGTCTCAACATCTGGCTATTATGTTCTTTTTGTCTCCTATGAGTTTTCCATGTAAGTCTAAGTATTTCCAAGTAAGCGGAAAACAGAGCTAGGCTCAAAACCCTTTTTTTGTTTCTTTCACTCTCTGATAAAATTTCCTTATTTCTATTTTATCTCTCATATTTTCTAGTTCTGTGATTTTTTGTTTCTCGAATATTCTTTTCTTCCTTCTGCATTCTCTAGATGCAATCCTTTTTTGCCTATAGTCATTGACTGTTTGTCTTGTTCTTTTTTGAAGCATTTTCTTTCTGGCTAGGTTTCGTTCTGCAATTGCTAACGCACAATCATTGTCACACCACTCTTCCCTTTTTTTTCTTTGAATGTTACCAACTACTTCCTTAGCTGTTTTTCATAAAAGAGCTAAATTGTCTCTAATTCGGAGTGATCTCCGGAGAAACGATTTGCAGAATGCTGCGTTCTCTAGAATTGAGGACAATGTCTTCGAGGTGACAACGGCGTTTTGAAATTAACATAACCAGAAACAGGATGAGAATCGGTTTCCGTTGCTTGTTCTGTATCGGTGGACGAATTTCTCTGTAATTGTAAGTGTTATTGAAACAAAAAAATCTTTTTTGGTTCGGAATTAATATTAGGGCTCACAGGAGGGAAGATATAATGAGGCAGGTATTTTTCTTTTCTTTTCGCAGAACATTTTTTTTTCAAGGAAATTTTGAATTATAGTCGTTCAGAATTTGTGTTAATGCCCCGAGAGTGTGTGACCTTGGTTTTGTACGAGGTTAATAAACGTTCCTTAGAGGATTGGAGCGTTGAACTCCGGACGCTGGAGGAGAAGAAGGTATGCTGGGAACGTTGGAGCGGTAAAGAGTTCAGCTTAGAATTTTGATCGGATGATACAACAGGAAAAAGTCTAATTGATGGTTATGCAGGGAAGTGTTTTCCGGGAAAGTTGGAACAGTGAGGAATTTCGGGACTAACTCAGAATGTAGATCGGATGATTGCCCGTTTAGAAAAATTTTTCGTTTTCATGCAAGCCACCTAAAAGCATATACAGAGTATACAGAAAGCTATATTGAATGAAGACCAAACAATTTATAATAATATCGATATTTAAAAGCACAATCATTGTATGTCCACTTTTGTTAACTTTCGGAAAATGCAAGAAGAACATTTAGAACTTGGGGAAATCTTACCAAAGACCCACTAATGCCCGGTCCACGATTGCTTCAAGCGTCAAATTTCAACGCATGCATTTAAATGCAAGCGTCCACGATAGCGGTAGCGCCAATGCGATGCGTCAGCGGTGATCTTCAGTCACCAAAGCGAGGTTCGCCAAGGTTCAAATTTGGCGTCAGGCGTCTGAAGTTGCGCATTCGCATGACAGGGCTCGCCCCACAGATGAAGGCTCTGAAATAATTTACGAGTGAAAATGGCGGACGTCCAGTCCATATTTAGCTATTATTTGAATTTTTCAGTATTATTCGCGAGTTTATCCAGCTATATTTTATCACCAAAAGTCAGAGCCACGTTGCATCGTGTCTATATATGCATGAATACAAGATACATGGTTTTTTAAAAATCAAAATTTTTCTTAAAATATCCCAAGCGAGCACGAATCATCTGCAAAACGTAAACATCATAAGGAAAAGTCGTTCATTCCGTCGCATGAAGCGAAACTTGTACTAGAAATGAACGTAATTCACAATTATCGCCTGCCAAGACATCATCTTGTGCGGTGATTATCTTTCATAGATACGAAATAATAGCGTTATATTGTCAAACAAGCTAAAGCAACGTACGTTGACCAGCCATTTTGAATGCTGAGTAGTAATACCCAAGGGGATCGTTACATTCTGAATTAAATATGCCAAGGGTCGAATATACCTTAAATAATCTTGGAATAAAAAACATTGCGACAGATACGAAGTGCAGGGTTAGTAAATAACAGACTGACCGTGCGGGACTTGGATTAATCCTTCCAATATCCTCATTACCAATATATTTACAAAATGAGAAAACAATATTATCGGCAAAAATCAATATTTACTTATAGATTCCCTGCTCCCGCTGGAAGTGGAGTACAGCCTTTGTGGTGATAATCGTAATAAAACAGTACAAACAGCAAAAAATGTTACACCAAGGACATCGGATATAACTATAGGGCGTATGCAGGAGAAATCACGGCACATTAACGTATAAATTGCATCTTCCTGCAACACACAAAAATGACTTCTTTAAAAAAGGCTGATCCATGTACGCAGTCTCCCCTTGTACTTTCAAGGCTGAATATTTCATAGCGATTCGTCGTTTTAGTCTGGAAACGTATACTCTACTTGTTTACCTCTCAATGTATAAACTAATGGCGTGACACTAAAAGTATATTGTTAAATAGTAATAAATAATACTAGTAAACTCGTGTGAAACTTTCGCATAATCAACCTTCTCTCTTCCTCAAGACGATTTATTCATTATCAAATGAGATCGTTTTAAAATTGCATGATTAAAAGCAGCATAAATGTCGCCTGTCGGCAATAAATAAACTTTCTTCTTCGTTTTTTATTTAAAAAATCCCCGGGTGGTTGTTCTTGTTTCATTACGCTTTAGTCTAAAGATTTTTCTTTAACTTAAATTATAAACAAACAATGTGTTTTAACATATACTGCAGTTAATTTAACATGAACTCCTTGAGCATGTTCTGTCAGAAGTCGGTAAAAACATTTTATCTTCTGAGACCTTATTCGTCGCAATAGTCTTGGTATTAGTTGATAAAAGGATATCGCAATCGCTTTTCATTTTTTTTCCCAGTTATTCTTTCCGATTTACTCACATCGGAAGACTAGTAGAAATTTCCTTGTATGTTACAACTACTTGTAATTAAAAAGTCGGTTTGAGAAACAGAATGCTTCGTCACCATAAAAACATTCGTGAATAAACTTGTTTCTTGTGAAATGGACTTGTAACTTGTGGTCTTGTAATAAGTAGACTTTTACGTATGAGAAACAAAATTTCACAAGTTATAAGAGTATAGACTTTTAACTTTTGGACTTGTAGCCTTGAGAAACAGGCCCAGGTCGTTTCATGCGTATCATGCAAACACAAACAGTGGAATGCGGATATAGGTCGCCAACCTACTGGGCAGTAGGGTGATCACTTACGAATACGGCCGAAACCGCCCGAAGCGACGACCTTTGACGCCCAATCGTGGACTCCATTGAAGATTTGCGTGAACAAACTACCGTTCGACGCTTGAAGCTTGAAGCTGATGAATTATCGTGGAATAGGCTTAATGGTCAAAAGTTTCATAAATTTATGCATTGGATAATATTTTTTTAGACAGCAATGACAACTTGAAGTAAATTTTTATTAGATCTACCTACTTCAATACCAATACCTCATTAGGGAAAAAATATGGACATTTATCAGACTTTCCTTTGAGCACTGACATACACGCCTTGTACTCATCATTGATTGGATATTTAGCCGTTGGCATAAGGACCGTATATAATATTGTGGTTTTCATAAAAGTTTTCAAGTTTTTATAACATTCTACATAATGTAGATTGAACAATACAAAGCTTTACTGGGAGTTTCATGCAGTTTGCATTGCAATGTATTTAAAGTAACATGCATAATAATTGTTTATATTTATGTACATAAATGTTATAGCCAGAAGGTGAAACAAGATCAAAGAAAAATATTTTTTAACAGGAGGGAATATTTTTGAACAAAGAATTTCCGCATAAATTACTTATATGAGAATAGAAGTAATAATTTTCGTCGCGGCGTCCAATTTTTATAATGAGCCGCTCACTTACTTGGTGGTCTTTTGGAAAACACAGTCAATGGGTAGGTGATCTTTTTATTGAGAAACATACTGAACAAAAAACCGACAAAAAGTAAAATTAACGGATTTCCGCTCCTATCTCTCTTTGATGGGGCAACTGGGGCAATGAAGAAGAAGTATCGAGAGAAGGTGGATGCGATAATGGGTGAGGATCATGGAGTTAGATCAGTGGAAGATGAATGGGGAACTTAGAAAAATGGAATTTTGTAGAAGCGGCGAAAGCAACGGTAGGCGTAGTGAGTGCAACTAAAATTAGAAAACCGTGGATCACGAAGGAGATGATCAGGGAGATGGAGGAGAGGAGGAAATGGAAGAGCGTAAACTCAGAGCTAGGTAAGAGAAAATACCGAGAATTTAATAACAGACTTAGAAGAGAAACAAAGAAAGCAAGAGAGGCGTGCATGCATGAATACAAGTTGCACGGTTTTTTAAAATTAAAATTTACCTTAATATATCCCAAGCGAGCACAAATCATCTGCAAAACTTAAACATCATAAGGAAAAGTCGTTTATTCCGTCGCATGAAGTGAAACTTGTACTCGAAATGAACGTTATATTTACAATTATCGCATGTCAAGACATCATCTTGTGCGGTGTTTATCTTTTATAGGTACGAAATAATAGCGTTATATTGTCAAACAGGCAAAAAAATCGTACGTTGTCGAGCCATTTTGAATGTTGAGTAGTAATACCCAATGAAATCGATGGGTTTCATGTCGGATTGGCGTAGTGGTTACCGCTCTGGATATCAGTGGCGACGTGTGTTAGCTCGGATCTCTCAGCAGATATATTTTTTTCTCATTCATTTTGGTGGGGTCATGAGGGTATGTTTGAACCTTGGCGAACTTCGCTTTGGTGACTGAAGATCACCGCTGACGCATCGCATTGGCGCTACCGCTGTCGTGGACGCTTGCATTTAAATGCATGCGTTGAAATTTGACGCTTGAAGCAATCGTAGACCGGGCATTAGTGGGTCTTTGGTAAGTTTTCCTCAAGTTCGAAATGTTATTCTTGCGTTTTTCGAAAGTTAACAAAAGTAGACATACAATGATTGTGCTTTTAAATATCGATATTATTATAAATATTTTTTTGTCTTCATACAATATAGTTTTCTGTATACTCTTTATATGCCTTTAGGTGGCTTGCATGAAAACAAAAAATATTACTAAACGGGCAATCATTCAATCTACATTCTGAGTTAGTCCCGAAATTCCTCACTGTTCCAACTTTCCCGGAAAACACTTCCTTGCATAACCATCAATTAGACTTTTTCCTGTTGTATCATCCGATCAAAATTCTAAGCTGAACTCTTTACCGCTCCAACGTTCCCTGCATACCTTCTTCTCCTCCAGCGTCCGGAGTTCAACGCTCCAATCCTCTAAGGAACGTTTATTAACCTCGTACAAAACCAAGGTCACACACTCTCGGGGCATTAACACAAATTCTGAACGACTATAATTCAAAATTTCCTTGAAAAAAAAAATATCCTGCGAAAAGAAAAGAAAAATACCTGCCTCATTATATCTTCCCTCCTGTGAGCCCTAAAATGGATTCTGAGCCTGAAAAGATTTTTCGTTTCAATAACACTTACAGTTACAGAGAATTTCGTCGACAGATACTTACACGTAACAGAACCGATTCTCATCCTATTTCTGGTTATGTTAGTTTCGCTTCCATACCCTTCCCCACCCCCTCCCAACCCATTCAGTATATAATTATGTCCCTATGTTTTTTGTACCACTAGTCTTTGAAGATGATACAGTGTATCGAAACTAGTCGACGATTAAAGTAAATTTGTAGAAAAATCAAAGTATATCAATTTCCTTCTTTTTAATTTCACAACGCCGTTGTCAACTCGAAGATTGGATTCTTCCCACTTGTAATCCCTCTTCCGCATTTATTCAGACCCTCTCAATTTCTCATCCTCCCTCAAGCTCATTCACTTCCCCTTCAAGTAAAACTTCCACACCAAGCACCAAAGTTTCAATTCACAGGACTAGGCCGACCTCTCTGAAAAGTAAGTCTTACATAATATCCCAAGAGGAAATGGCTACACAGCCTGTGTTTGTGACTACACAGCGTGTATAGCCATTTGGCACAACTTGTGCAGCCACATCCTCTTGGGATTTGTGAAATTAATAAACCACGAGTGAATTTAGCTCTGAAACATCTGATTTAGTGCTTGTATGAGTTTTCCAGCATATTGTCTTCAATTTAAATTTATTCTGTGTCATAAAAATCTCCACCGTGGTGCTAATTATACTTTCCATAACCCAACACTCATTAATTTTCTATCCCTCTACAAATTTTAATAAACTTTAATTGTGCCTAGGACAGAAATTAATGCTGGAAGATTGGAGCAATGAGAGAGATACCCATTTTTTCAAAGTCCAAGATGAAATGTTAGAGTTAAAAAAAGAAGAAATGGCGTTAATTAAAAGAAAATTAGAAGATGAGAAGGAATGGAGGAAGAAGGCTTTAGATATGAAAATGATAAATGTAGAAGAATTAAAGAAAATTGGAAATTTATTTAGAGAAAATAATAAATTTTGAAAAGGTGGTTCTTATTGCATAACTATTATGTTCAACAGCAGACCAACCATAAAATTGCCTTGGAAATTATTTATGAGGTATTAGCATCCTGCATGGAAAAAATGTTAAATTAGGTGATTCAATAATTTGGACATTATTTCACGAAGTAATATTCCAAAGAAAGTTTTATTTATCCCGACTTAGGGTTTCAACAGCAGTGGGTCGAAACCCTGGGTCCGAAGAAATAAAACTGTCAGTGGAATATTAATTAGTGAAATAATGTCCAAATTATAAGAATGTTGTTCCACCAAACCTGAAAATTTGATTTACATAGGGGAATCATTATGCAATAATATTTCTTAATGCAGTTCTTCCTTCATACCCAGTTCTAACTTCTTGTAATTAAATAGGGGAAATATAACAAAATAGAATTGTTAGAAAAAAATGATATACCTCTTACCGAATTCTATTTGTTCAACCTATGAGTCATCTTGGTTTCTAAAAGATACTGATATTTTTCCAATTCTATATAAAACCATTTCTGGTAATCCGAAGAACGTTCACTTATGCTGCCTGTACATGCAGTGGTTAACGGCATCAGGTTTGTCATTTTCATTAGCGAACATTTAAATTTATCTTACCCAAGGTCTAGGTTATATCAAAAAAATAATATCATTCAATAGATCTTGGAATTAAATTGTCTTTATTTTCAAAGTAAAGTACAACAAATGGTATCGTTGATGTACTGCAATAGAAAATGTTTGATGTAAATATCAGCTACATCACATTATTAAGAACTTGAGAAAACACATCATATCATAGAAACATTATATTTTGAATACCATTATGGATTTATTATATAATACAAAATATTAACAACCATTATGGATGGAAAAAACCTACGATACTCTAAATCACTTTATTTAAAGACATCATGCATGCAATCACCAAATTCATAAGTAATTCAATTACCATTGTCAGAAAGTAATCTCTTAACATGAATAACTGTGGGAAGTTACTGATATATTCTGTTCAATTCACTAATGAAAAGTAGTTAGAATAGAACGAAGTCTTCTACTATGTTGACTGAATGACATGATTTTAAAAGCTTGTTCAATATACTTATTAGACTACAACAGTTCTGCTGCTGACTGAGCTCACATTATTTATTTTTATAACAATCATTGATGCTCTTGCATAATCCCTTTCACAGACCCTGAAGGTTTACAGATATTTTAAATAGGAGCCTGGCACCTAGGTATATGCATTCATGTTATTTTTGGTTAAGCTGCATACCATTGCGGACACGTCTAGACCAAGAGAACCAAATAGATAATGAAGAAGCAATGGTATAAGCTGAGAAAAGGAAAAAAGAACCTAGACCACACATGGAAGACTGTTATCCAGGCACCTGCTTATTGTACAGTTTGTTGTGCTATGCCTTGGGAGGCTCAATGTTTGGAGGGAAAAAATCTTCCAGCACATTTGAAGTGAAGAAGTGGCTGGGACATCAAAATTGTTGTTATTGCACATCTATGTTTGTTGGAAAACCCCAAAAATTTATTTTATGGTTTGTATTAGTTTTACATTTTGGAAGATTGGAATATGGGTGAAGTGAATCAAGGTACCTTGCTTACTGTTATAAAAAGCCACCGAGAATTCAAGCTGTTTTTCATGCAATCTGACAGATAGCAAACCTCCTAGTAGAACTAAAAAGTAATTACTTATATGGAGATTGGTATTCTGAAAAATATTAATGCCAGGATTTAACCCGAGTTATTCCATTGGGAAAGAATGTTTTACGCTTAAATCTTATGCAATGTTGGATCTCAAGCAACAGTCAGTATAAAATGTCTATGAATAAAAATAATAAATATTCTTATATGAAACATAAATACTTACTTTGAATACATTACTTATGGCTGATGACCGTGAAGCTTCAGGGATATATGGCACCAATTCAGCTAAGAGATTTTTATGTAGGTCTTTACTGAGGCGAAAAAGGCTCCTGAATTCCTTTTCACTCAGTTCAAAGGCCTCTCTTCTTCTCTTGAAATTACGCTGTGCTCTCTCCGCTATTAAATTCTCGTATCCAACATTTTCATGTGCGTACATTGACATCATGAAGTCCGACATATTGTTTACTAGGTATCCATTGGGATCAGCCCTTCGGGATCAACTCGACCGATAACTACAGAGTGAGATAGACACGAAGGGTTTTACCGGGTGAGATTTTTACGAGCGATTCAAACATACCAAAATCCCGAATCGTTCGTAATTGTACCACGTAACTCTTGGTTACGTGCTCGAAGTAATTACGAGCGATTCAAACACAACCCCCTGTTTCTGGTTATGTTACTTTCACACACGCCTCCGTCACATTGAAGACATTGACCTCAATTGTAGAGACCGCAGCAGGAGTCCTCGAGGGCTTTTTTTTCCGAAAACTGGTTCATATTACGTTTCGTTCGGACACCAGCATCAGCAAGATTAAAGTCGATTCGTGGACCCAACCACTCTTCAACGCGGAAGAACATTTTGTGAAACTTGATTGATGTTCCGTGAGAATGCTGTAATACCAGAGTGATCGATCATGCAACCGTGAATTAAATCGAGGTTAACGAACCATGCCCTGGAGATGGCACGTTGAAGCTCGGATGCTGGAGGAGGGAAGCACAGAATATGGCGGTCCTTCGGGACTTGTTCTATACTCTGCAGCCGTATTCATAGAAACGTTAGACAACGCCTACGGCAGGTTTAAGTAAGTTAGATCGGCGATGTTGTTGAGCTCATATTCATTGCTTCGTTTCAGCGCTGATCGATCTTAGCCCCGGTAGCTTTAGTCCGGAGAAAGTTAAACCTTTGGAATAATGGTTTAACGTTGAGTTTAAGCTCCGCGCGTCGCCATTTTTTCTTCAGTTTTTGAGGTGTGGTGATAGTCGAAGGTGTTGAGTGATTAATTGCGAGTAATCTCCTCGTTGCAGCTAATTGAAGGGGTACTATTTTTAGTAAGTCGATCGTTAGGAATATTGTTGGCTTAGTGATTTAGGTTTATACTCACGTAAACTGTTGTATAGCCAGTAATGTGGTAGTTTCGTTCTAAGGGTATCTATAATTTTTTAATTTTGTTTTTCACTAGTTTACTTTTATCGGAAAACGGGTTAATTAGTCAGGTTTATCATTTACTAAGTACAGTATTTCATTAGTTATTATAGCTTGCATTGTTTAAATTTGTTTTTTGTTTCGCTTAGTTGTATTCTTTCTTCACATTTAGCGTGGTGAGTTTTTGTTCAAACACGATAATATCAATAATATTTCATACCTTTCATATTTTGTAACATCCATTTGTTCACATTTTATATGGTAAGTTTTTAACGGTCATTTCAATTGGCTGTGCGTAATGAAGAATAAATTATTTTAGTGAATTAATTATTTTTGTAGCTAAATAAAATTACGCGTACTACACGAAACAAATCCGGGTGATTATGTTTTTATTCTACAAGGATATAAACTTAAAGAAAAACAGGAAAATGAAATGCAACACATCACTAGAATGCCCAGAGGGGTCATTTTGACCCAAACGTGTTTTTAAATTTATATTTTGAGCTTATTTTTTAAGAGAGAAACATTTCCACCCGTGACTTTATATATTTGTAATAGTTGTTTGCTTACAAAAATTTTTTTCTTCCTAAAATAATCCATTTAGCAGTTAAATTATATTTTACCTTGAACGCCCAAATGGGGCAATTTGACCCAAGCGTTCATTTGCGCGTTTTATCTTTACCGAAGGATGTTTTTTTTATCAGTATTCATATCATTATTCTGCTACTATTATGTTCATGTGTTTACTGGTATATCGTCTTATCTTTTTCATTCGGTATTCTTCAATGTTCATGTCACATTTCTTAACAGTTTTGTTTTCTTTCCCCTTCAAATCCTCGTACTCTCACTTTTCGTCTTGCTAACGTGTGGAATATTTAGTAATCACTTTGTTGATACCATCATACATTGTCACATTTACGGTTTGAGGAGAATGCAATACTGTTCCCCGCTTTCGCGTAGACTTTGTTGACTTCAACTTTGATTATCCTTCTTCGGATGATGCAGTCTTTCTCTCAGTTCCTGAAAGGAAAGTTCGTGGCTTCGTTGTTCATCGTGGGTGGCTTCACGGTTCGTGGTTTTTGAATTTGCGATGTGATCATTATTTTGAGTTGGTCAAAATGTCTCAAAGACTAACATTACCTTCTGCTAACATTCTTGCGGAGCTGAATAAGATTCAAGAGCATTTTTCAGATGGTGGAGCGTGTTTATTTGAAAATTTCGACAACGAGCTGATACTTGAAACTTGTGAAGAATCAACAGAATCCTCAGAATGTGACCATGAAATTTATAATTTTGGCAGGACAAATCATTCATCAGAAAACAGGCCCACATAGCGTATGGAGGGGATGAGGACGACGTGGCCACCGACCCCGTCGTGGTCTTGCATGTACTTTCCCTGTAGATCACCACGCTGTCGATCGTAATTCAATGGGAGAGGAAGAATCATCTGCTGATGATGCCTACGTACACTCACGTTAGAACCACACTTCGCCAGATGGGAGCATATGGAAAGAAGTGGCTTTGGATTCTACGCCTCGAGGACGACTTTCCTCGCAATATATTCTGAGGGAAGAGCCAGGACCCACAGTCCATGCTAAACGATATATGAGAACAGCGTGGCAAGTTCTTGGCGTTTGTTCATAAATAAATCCATAGTGAATAATGTAAAAAAGTGTACTGGAACAGAGGCCCACCGAGTCCTTGAAAACAATGAGTGGTCCGTCAGCATTGACGAATTAGAAGCATTCTTTGCAATGTAAAAACATGGAGCTTCACTCTATATGTTCACATTCTTGGGGATTGTCTTTCTGTAAGGACAAGATGGCTAGGAACCACTTCTGTGAAATCATGAATTTTTTTTAACTTTCATGAAAAATCAACTAGATCTATTCGCTTGCAAACTGATAAGTTTGCATTGATTTCCTCCGACTGGAATAGTTTTATGGAAAATTGAAAACTTTATTACAAAACGGGGGCGAATATAACAATTGACGAACAACTTTTCTCTGCCAAAACTAGGTGCCAATTCTCTCAGTTTATGGCTTCGAAGCCTGATAAATACGGTCAGAAATACTGGATCGTTGTAGATGTTGATTTGAAGAATGTGCTCATTGGGTTCCCTTACTTAGAAAAAGTTGATAACCGTCCCAATAATCAACAAATTTCGGATTATGTAGTGATGTGTCTTATGCAGCCTTTTCTGTGCAAAGGCAGAAATGTAACTACGGATAACTTCTTTATATCCCTGAATTTGGCTAATATGCTGAAGGAAAAATGCACCAGTTTAGTTGGGACAGTATATCGCTCCAAACGAGATGTAACGATCTCTCTCAGTAAAAAGCTGTATTCTGTAAGCTGTATTATGGAAAAGGACTTTTTCACAAAAGGAAAATTCCACTAGTGTACTGTAATGTGATGATATTATATTGACGATGTACCGAGAGAAAATGGGAAAACATTTGAAGCTATTGAGTTCTCTTCACCCAAGCGTTATTGTAACTAATTCTAAGAAAATAATTCCAGAAACTGTGTCGTATTATAATGTAACGAATTGTAGTGTGGATATTGTTAACAAAATGGCAAGATATTTTTCTTAGTTGAAGCATCATCAAGGAGGTAGCCTGTTCATTGTTTTTATAATAATTTAGGTATTGCAGCAATAAATGTCGTAGTAATGCATAGAGCAGTAACTGGGAGGAAAATTTCACAAATGAATTTCAACCAACAGCTTGCGGAGGAACTCCGTTCTAATTACGCGAATAGGCGATGGAGTCAATCGCCACCTTCAGATGTAGATATAGATACAAAAAGAAAGAAGTGTAAAAATAAAGAAAACTGTAAAGTGAATAAAACAATTTTGAAATGTCAATTCTGCAAGATGGCGACCTGTGGTGTGCTAGAAGAACTGAATTTACGTGTGTCAAGTGTATGAACAAAAATCTGTTAAAATATAGTTAGAACAATTAAAATGTTTAATTACAATTTATGATAATGTACTGGAGTAATATATTTTTACAATTTCTATTACAATAATAAAAAATTATCAACCAATCGCTTTTGATTTTTCGGAAAATTCATATTTAGATACAGAAATAAATATTACGAGTATGTTAATTGCAACAAAACTACAACAACGATCAATAAATAATTTAAATAGAGTGGGTGATATTTGTTCATAATTATGTGTCACAATTTTAAGCGAGAAAAAAATCAAAATGAAGAAAACGAGAAAATGATACCAAAAATCAGAGTAGATATTTAAATAAATAATTATATTGAGAAAAAAATTAACATAACGAACTAAATATATCAATGAATGTGAAGAACTAGGGTGCTAGTTAATAGAAAAACTAAAAAAATATAAACATGTGCATGCCTCGTGAGAAATATATTTATTAAATACCGTGGGTCAAAATGACCCCGTTTGGGCGTTGAAGGATGTCGAGAAGTCCGGGCGTCCTAGTGTTAAGCCACAAATATTTACAAAAATTAATGGAAGATATTCAAATCTCAGGTTTCGTTAATCGCATTTCAGCGGGACCGGGAGAGCGTGAGAGGTTCCATATTGAAATGGGACGAATATTTCTGGGCTATAGTGGAATCACCTCGTGCCAAACAAACCCTGAAGATGACTTTCACGTTTTTTTGGTAGATGTATTGTAAAAAGAATTACTACTTTCAAGTACCTAGGAGAGATAATCTCTCCCAAACTGAAAAGAATAAAATTATATAAAATAGGACATGGCAAAAGAGCAACAAGGAAACTGAAATCTGTCCTTAAGAGTGACCCAATGACAAAAAACAAGAACGTGTTTATACAAAACTAAATTGGAAAATATCTGCACTCACGGGTCAGAAACTTTGGAGAGGAGAAAAAGAGACAAGAAAAGATTACAATCTCTGGAAATAGACTTTTAGAGAAGAAGAGAAAGAATATCAAGAAAGAATCGCGTTTAGAATGAATAAATTAGAAGAATAATGCATGTGTTTTTTTTTATTTCCAGGATCCATCGCGTTTTGCTACTTTTGCGCAAAGTTTTGCCTTTCTTCCTGCAGGCGATTTCAGTTAACTTCTACCTGAAGACGCCTCCAGGAAGAGAAGTGAAACGTTGTGCAATAGCAACCAACGCAATGGACCCCGAAAGAATAAAAAAGCAAATTATTAATAATCGCGGAAGCCTGAAGTATAATCATGAATTTGGATGAAAATATCATGCTTGCTACTGCAAAAATGCCTTTGATGTGGTATGGTTACATAAATTGCATGGCCAGATGGCCAGAAATGGAATGGAATTGTCCCCTACAGAAAGGAGAGAGTGCGGCACAACAACAAGAAACTGGTAAACGGAAGACAAATAAGTCTTGGAAGCATGAAGTTTGCAACAAAATGACAGGAAAAAAAACAGATTTGTAGAGGTTGAGAAGCAAAAAACGGAATAGGACGTAAAAACCTCGCATATATACTTTTTTAGGAGGAATCTCCGTAACTTCAGGAGGTGATTCTAAGCATTTTTGACCATGTGAATATGAGATCGCAGCTCCTCAGTTACCGAGAAATGGCAACGCAAACATTTGGTCAGAAGTAGGGATTGCAATCCCAGAGAGATTATTCAATCCCGGAATAACGGGATTGTGATTTCCTCAATCACGGAATCCTGTGGTTGACGAAAAGCGATATTTGATGGGGAAATAAAAACATTCACTGTCTTCGAAAAATAATTTAGTACGTCAGCAACATTAGCATAGGAAATACACGTGAAGTTGAATCTTCAATTGGCTCTAGACCTTTTTTTATTTAAAAAATTAAATTATAAATAGTGGTTTTCTGTTCTTGATAAAGATAATAATAGAAATAAAATAAAATAATGATACACATGGAGCGTGTGAGGTGGTCGAGAAGAACGATATCAGGCTTGGTCGCCTCCAACTGCCTGGTGGTGGAGAAAGAGTAATTCCACCAGATTGTGCATTTATCGTTCTCCACGACGGACTCAATATCTCCAGGGGCATAGGGCAGCACAGGTATTTCGTCGATAAGAAAGAAAATAAAATAATGATTCTTAATCCTTCAATCGAGTTTTGTATTCCTGTCGAAATTCCAAAATATTTGCTAAAACCAAACGATTTTTCGCAATATTTTAGCATTTTTGAGTCATCGTCCCCATGACAACCATACTCATTGTTTAAGTCGAGATTCCGTGTATATCCATTATATTAACTCAATGATTCTTTGCACTAAATATGATATGAATGGTTAATTACAATGCATTAGTGTTGTTTTTTTCCTTCCGTTTGATACTCAACGGGCATCTTCTCTATTTATTAAGATTAGGTACACAAATTTTAAGTAACATCAATTAATAACAAAGATGAAATTCTAATAAAACAACACCATACAAACTTTTAAAAAACATGCGAGTATCTTGACTGATGATGATGCTGACGCATTGAAACCCGGGCCGTGCTTTTTTTACTTTACGTGGTGTTGCTATTGTTATTTCTTTGGAATTAAAAATGGAAAGATCCCACAAAGTTACTAAAAATCTGCTTTATTATTAATATTAAAAGAAAATACCTTTTTTTAGAAGGTTATCAAAAATAAAGAACCAAATACGGAGAAAATGTAAAAGAACTTTTAAGAACTATGGCAATTGCTCTTAAATTGAATAAAATTACACACTTTTAGGAAATTAAACAGAAACTCTAGATATAGGTTCTCCTCACTGAAAAAGTACTTAAAATAAAAAAATTCCCTCAAAAATTCAAAGTGTGTCTAATGTCTTGTGGCTTATTGTTTACCTGTATTTACTGCATAGCATACCCACTGATGAAAAAGCCCTTTCTGACTCAACACTAGTGGGAGGAATAGTAATAACTTCGCAAATAAACTGCAGATTTTCTCCTCTCCGTCCAAGTTTACGGAATTGCTCTAACTCCCGTACTATTGATAATAATTCTAGAGCATTTGAATTGCAGATGGCAGAATATGTTTTTGGAGGAATTAAACATTTGGAGGAATGACCGAATCAAGTTCCTTCTTTAGCTCATCCGAACATAGTGAACCACTCTCTAAACATGCAGAAGCTGACTCTCACCATGCAAGTCATCAATAGATCGACTTTTTGACGCTGAAGAAGCTTGCTCTTCTTCCTTGCCCGCTGATTTAAATGTTTTAGTTTTCTGACTCAGAAGCATTTTGCAGCTACCATTAAAACGAAATAAAGCAGATGTTAGCACTGACTGTAAAGAAGAAAAACTTATGTGAGTTGAATTTATAACTTCAGTCTTTCATTTCCTGACAAAATATTTGCTCTGCCGTACAAATTTTCAGAATCGTAACCGAAATTGCAGACAATTATATGTAGGCTTGTGCGATGAGTCGATTAATCGAAGTCATCGACCATTGACAGCTATGAGTCGATGAGAATCATCAATGCCGATGAATCGATGAGTTGATGTGAATCATCGATGTCGATGAGTCGATGAGAATCATCGATGCTGATGAATCGATGAGTTGATGTAAATCATTGTTGTCGATGAGAACCATCGATGAGGATGACCGATGGGCCGATGAAAATTATAGGTCTTGTGTCTAATTGTCTTGTGTTGATCCCGGCTGAGAATATCGCGGTCATGATTTCCACCAAATCTACGACTGTTTTCATGAAGCAATGCAGAGACATTGGTGGCAACCGTGTGAAATGTAATTATAGTGGCCAGAGATTGTCACATGCCAAAGGGTGCACTACTAATATTAAAACTTCTTCAGTCTAGTTGTATTGTAAACACGCAGCCTGTGACAAGTTTTTGGGGCCGTCCGTTAATTATATACGCTCCTGGTTTGATAAATTGCTTTACCCTCCATAAAGCAGCGCAGCGGCGCAGTTCACTAAGCCTAGTTCGATCATCGATATTCATCGATAATCGAACGTTCATCGATCATCGACATTCATTGATCATCGACATTCATCGATCATCGATCATCGTGTAGACTCTATTCGATGATCGATGACAGCCGTCGTCATCAAAGCATTTCGATTAAATTTTTTCATCGAAAATCGATGACCAAAATCGGTCATCGCACAAGCCAATTGTATGGGTCATTCCTCCTCAACTCAACGAACGATGGTCCATTTTGCTCCGTTAAAATTACTAGATTTATTAGTGAGTAACCATCATTTCAACCATAGTAATTCGTGTGTGTTAAAAAACAACGTTAACAAGTTTATTATGGTTTGGGGCTAATTAGCGTTCACATGGGGACATTTTTACTGGCTTTCCAGTTACTACCTAGGGTAGAAAGTTAGTAACTTCAGCGAGGCACTTGGGTCTCAGATGTTGCTCAAACATGGCGTATGGGTGGCTATTGACCACAAACAAAATACATTGAAACTGAGTAAAAATATTTTATTTTGGGATTAATGCGTATTTACATTTTTTTCCAAAACTGTGTGCCTTGAATCGTATTTTACTTCATATACCGGCTCCTACTTCACGCAAACCGCTCCTTAGCGGTTCGCCTTTATCCTGGCCTTGATAATCTCTCTGTCTCTCTCACACTCCCCATATCCTCCTCTAATCCCTGTTTTCATCTTTAAACTCATGAAAACAGGGAAACCGATTTGCCTCCATAGAAAAAGAATTCAAAAGAAAGGTATAAAAGTGAGGACAACACGTATCACAGAAAATTTGTACATACCGCCCCACCGCATGATAGTTTTTCATGAGTAGTTCCAGGAAAAATCATGTAATTTTTAAAATATATTATCAGATAATATAAAAAAACTACATCAATCAATGTATTTCAAAATCTATTGTTGGATTCTGTAAGAGAAAATGAAAATATAGAATATATAATTATTACATTCAGCCATAAGACTAGCTAAAAATTAAATTTAAAATATAAATAAAAATTTTAAATTGGTTTGTAATCAAAAGTACACTGATAATTCGTTTCCAAGTTTTGGTATCATTTATCATATATACTGCTTTACGGGTATTTTAATAGTTACTTGCTATGCATTACAATATGTATAATTATAACATAAAAATCTGTATTTTATTGATTTAAATTGTTTTTAGTTCGAGGAAATAAGGTATAAGTTATCATACTAATTGCTTTCGTATTTTAATTACAATTTCTAATGTGCTAAGGTAACACACTTTTTAATTCCATACCTTTGTATAATATGTTAAATTTTTGGAAAATTGAGACCAACATTTGCATGTTTTGTGTTTCTTTACTTTTGTTAATCCTAAGTCATAACACTCACTGCTTTCATATTTTTGTTAGTCAATTATAAAAATGTGCTAATTAACACACACTCTTCGTTTCCCGACCAATATTAGCATGTTTTATACTTTGTTTACTACTGTATATCTTATCAGAATTAAGGCATGTTAATATGTAAAATATTGCCCCCATAGGAGGAAATGTCTTAAGGAGAATAAACATTTTTCTATCCTTCCTATTCCTCTCCTCTTCTCCCATCAATTTAGTACCAGTGAACAGAACATGTATCCAGGTAGATAGGTTTAGGTACTATGTATATTTCCGGCCCCCCGGACATTATAGCTTTCATTAGTATAGATTGATTTATTGAGTACATTACAATTGGGCAATACGCTGGATTGGAACGCCAAGATGAACGTAACTAGGGTTTAGGTACACCGCATACGGAGGATATGAAATATGAAATTCCTGGATTTTTTGCAAAAATGTATACCAGCGGCACCCCGGCAATTAAACCCCCCTTACAAGAAAGCGCACAAGGATCGACCGCTGTCAAAAAAAAACATCCGTCAACTTGCGCAGTTTGGAATGCAGGTCAAAGATACCGCCAATGGGTAAAAATCGCAATTTAAGTGGTATTAAGAATAAGTACACGTGGAGGTATTCAAATATACCGCTTCCGACCCTTAACCAATTCACTTGTGTCTGGCACTTGTACGGATAAGGGGTCCTCTGTCACTTTGCCTTCGAAGGTGATAGGCCAGTGGTGGATTTTCCCGGATGAATATCATAAAACCGGTCCAATTTATATAAAATGATTACAAAAAATTGTTAGGAATCTTACTGAGAAGGGATCAAAGAAAGTATTTTACTCCACTTCCACAGTTATTCACCATCCCTCCAATTCAACGAACGAACGAAGGCAACGAACGAATTATGGCTAATTTCTCTCTCTCTCTCCTTCAATTTTTCTAAAGTAAGTTCAGAGAAGCTTTAAAGAGATCAAGGAAGAGTATAATACATTATTTTTATTGCCCTAATTACTGATACATTGGAAACAGATCCTAATTTAGAACATGTTTACATTGTTACTCATCGGTGACGACACTCTCGTACGTGGCAGAGAGTAACTTACGTCATTGTCAATCGCTTTTTGACAAGTATAGGCAGATGATTTCTACACCAATACCTTCATCATACAGTCCATCCATCCTGACATAAAAATCTCCGTGTCACTTAGACGTTTAATTCTTATTGTAATTCAACATAAATGTTTTTAAAAATATTCATTGCTCTTCAAGAGCTCCTTCAACGAACACAAAAAATGACAGATTGAAACCCACTATTTACAGTAGTGCAATGTCCATATTAATATGGTCCACAAGCATGTTTCCAACTTTTACGAAGCGACGTGGTAAAAAAAATATTTAAAGAGATGAATTTAAAAAAAAAATTAAAAAACGCTTTTTTATGACATATGGTGCTACTTTGAAGCAGTGTACTGAGCTCAATGATTTATTCTTTGCAAAACTTGGCATTCCACATTGTATCCCAGACATTATGCTACGCGTGTCGCACAAACTCTTATCGGCGTTGCCATCAGAATCATCAGCGGCAGCGACTGGGCGTCGCAAATGTTTAGGTCATAGATATGACCCCACCTTGCCTTTCGTGTTCCTAAGCTTTCCCACTCTGATTCCGTTTTCTCTCACGCTTAACTTTGTGCTCGTCTTCACGTTTTATAACTTGTAACATTCACGGAAAAATGTTTTAATGCCCCTTTTTTTAATAGACGAGGTACATATATTGATGCCTCCGACTATTTTCAGAGCCATTTTTTTCCAGGTTCTTTCCATACTGTGCAGTGGTAAGTTTTGTCTTATCGTATTTTCCCAAATATTTTCTTCAGTTTGCAGAGTTTCGTTATAAAGTGCACAAGGAATGATTCCTCGTAGATCTTTCACAGTAGGGGCGGATATTTTTCATCGCTAGCTTACAATATCTGCCGTTTGTTTTCTGAGAGTTAAGATCGCCATCATTCATCCCCATCTTGCATACTGTTCCAGAGAACCAACTTTCTACGGTTAAATACTGGCAGCGTATTCCAAATGAGGTCTAACAAGGATTTGTCGGGAGAGCTTTTTGGAGGAGAGAGGGGGGAGACTATAGACTGTACGAGGAAAAGGAACAAGTCCATTTGCTCCAATGTGTGATTGATGTTCTCATACACGTGGGCAAGACGATCGTTCAAAGCATGTCACATGTGTTCCAACGCTCTGATATCGCTACCTAAAGAAATGGCATGATGTAAAGCAGTTTAAGGAATATTTTAGCCGCGATGGCTATTCTTATAATTCGGATACCGTAAAAACCGGTTGATTTTTTTCGTGTTCATGAGACGAGCTTGGGGATTGGTCGAGTCAAAACCTGTTCCTTCGACACAGAATACGATATAAGAAAATGAAGAGGTGACGAAATGCGATCCTCAGAAGGAGTTCTGACATTAAAGAGGTGAGTGCATTTCCAACTCCACGACTTATCATTACCTAAAGGTGAAAGCTCATTGTCTCTACTCCCCATATACTTACCCTTGAGGTGGCTGGTAGGGAATCACGTAGATTTAAATGTGCCCTTTAGGATTGGTGATTTTGTATTATCAGAAGCCTTGTCCTCATTATTTTTCGTTGTCCTGGTCATCGTTTTTCCCACGAATTTCTATGTAGCCGAAAGTAAAATTTTTTTGGGTGGATTAATTATGATGGTAAACGCAAAGCTAATGGGTGTAATTTTCGTGGCAGAGTTTCAAAAATGTTTTGTTAAAGTTAAAAAAAACCTGTTTTCTGAAAACCGGACTACGTCTGTTCCATAAATCGTTTTATAACACAAAAATTGAGAAGTCTGAAGTTTGAAATTGAGTTTTGCAAAAAGAATTGGTTATGCTTCAATAGAATTGGAAGTTTTATTACTGAATTTTTGTTTTCTAAACGTTTCACGGGAGATTTTTTCTGTAAGGGAAATTGTTTATGAAGACTGTGAAGTTACATCACCGACGTCTTCCCATTGCTGCGGCATTAACCTATCGAGGCTGCGACGTTAAACAAGATATCAGTCAAGGGCTCAAGCAACGCGTAGCTGGTCCCAGTCATGTATCATCTAAATAAAACTCGGTCATCTCTATCGCGTTGTGTTCACTCTTTATGCAATGAAACGCTTCATATGATTTATCCTGAATATTTCCTTGACCACTCGAAACTCGAATGGAAGCATGCTTTGACCCTTGAGGACATTTTTTAAGAAAAGATGAAAAAGTGCAAAAAACAGGGATGTAACCGGAGACACACGTACACCAAAGGGTATTTGATGTTTGGCTGGTTCATTCTTAGGCTGGTTGAAAGAAAAAAAACGACCAATAACCATTGAAAAATTCTCCTTAAATAAAAATTTGTTTCAGTGGTCTACCACTGAAGATAGATTCAAGATTTAAAAACAAATTGACTCAATTCCACACTAATTTATGAATACCGAGTACGGTTTCGGCAACAGGGTGCCATCTTCAGAGGATATCTGCGTGGATGACTTGGTGTACATGGGGGACTTCGTTGAAAAGTGGGCCAGGTGTTTTTTTCATTTCTAAACTAACAACTGTCTAGGATGGTTAGATTCGTATATGTTAAGGGCTAGAGGGAACCACGTCCAAAGTTCGAATTTTTGCCACTACATAGTGTTCCTCGCGAGTACAGAGTACAGCTGATTTACGGGAGGAATATTCGGAACATTAAACGTGTTTTCCTCAAAGTGTTCCTCAATAGGTATGGTACTCATAAGGTAGTTTGAGCGAGATATTTCCCTAGTCATAATAGAGACCATATTCGAATATTATATTTTAATTTCAGCGCCGGTAAGAAGTGTGAAGTAAATATTGGAATATTAATGGAGCAAAAATAGCGTTATATATGATCGCTTCACCTTCGACATCGTTACATCGCCTTCACTACAGAAGGTTTTTTTGCGATTATGTAAAAAGTTCTACGGTGAGTAATTAATGTGATTAATTAGTGAGTGATTAACTTTAATAAATAGTTGAGAAACAAACAAATTTCACACCTTCAGTTTTTATGGCGAAATTTAGGTGCTGGGAGTTCTCAATGTTTTCAATATTCTCCCTCTGGAGCGCACAGCCGTAATCTATCTCATGTAAAACAGCTTGTATTTTAGACAAATTGCTCGATAAATATTTTTTCAAGGGGTTAATATTTTGATATCATTAGAAAGATGGGACTGTTTTCATTAAAATGACGTCTAATACATCAAATTATAGGTGAATTGATATATCGCTCAAAGTATGGGGAAGTCTTATGTTAAAGAGTAGGGTGGGGAACATATTATGATCATTACATAAACTGAGCGGGATGTTAACAACTTCAATCTCTTCTTAAAAAATCCAGCTGAGAGCCTTTTTCAACTACATGTAGAATCACCGGGATAAAATAACTAATATGGTTATTTGTACATAGATTTTCCACAAAATTTGAATTTCCTCCAAGAAATTTCCAATTTTCCACAAAATTTGAATTTGACACCACCAAGTGATCCGTCATGTCACGCCTGAAACGGTTTCGTCCGTCAGTTTAAGCAGATAAACGCCTCTCCTCTACTATTCTCTCACAGGTTTACATCCGTATACGATTTATTTCTTCATCTCGGCATACGTCCTACCCTTCTTCACCCCGCCCATAAAATCTATTATCTTTCTTTCCTTTGCCCACTTACCCATACTCCCCTCTATCACGGCCTTTTGCACTATTTCGCCCTTAATTGCCCGTTCCTATCGACTACTGTAACTCCTCCTAATCTCCTCCAGCAGAATCCTGTCTTCACCCACCATGCTGAGCGCTTCCTCGTCCGTCTTTCCTTACCGCACTTACTCCATTCTCTTCCACACTTCAAACGCTAACGATGGATTCTTGGGAGATTCTCTGAGAAAAGTTTTTCCACCGGCGATTGGCGTGAGGCTAACATTTTTCGATCGTCACGCAAATGCAAGTCTAATCAGTCGAGGAAGACGGCCCGGGGGTCCATGGCCTTCAATCTTGAGCGACAGCAGAGGTGAAGCACGTGGAAGGGTCCTCTCACGCAAACGAAAATTTTACGAGCCTTCCTCATGCGATGGTCATCCGAGGTGTCTTTTTTATATAAAGTGCAACGTTTCTCTGAATGCCCGTCCGAAAATTTCCATAACGGAATACCCGTGGTGAGTCTATTTCATTCGCATGCAGTCTTTTATTCTTTTGCATAATTAAATTGGAAATACTGGGCGTACAAAGTCGAAACGAAGACCAAACGAGTGGAAATATAATAAAATTCTTATTTTTTCATGCAAATTACGTTCGCTGATGGAAAACGTGAAAACATCCACAAAAATACTGATAACATTGTTCAAAATATTTTTTTCTAAATCTATACCTTGACGGCCGATAGCATTATTGAAGCCGAGTCTCATTAGCAAATATAGGGAATTGCGATTGCCACAAAGTAACGCTATACTCATACCTCTCTTCATCCCATCCATAAAACCTATTATCTTACTTCCCCTTCGCCGCTTGCCAAACATCCTCACCACTATCACGTCCTCTTTGGCCCCAATTTTCGGAAATATAATCGTATTTAATTATATGCTAGACGAATTACCCAGTTTTCCACAGGTTCATTTCATTATATAAATTAAATTGTTGCATACTAGCAGAAATACCCGTTGATTCTCAACGCGAGACATAAAAGTTAGAAATAATATAGTAGTTCTATTCATACAGAAGAGAATCTGACTTCTCATTTCTCATATTAGTTTTTATTTATGTTTAAATGCAGTGAGAACATGAATATGTTTTTGTTGATGTTTTGTAATTGGATATGTTTAATGATTAAAAGGCTACTAATATTTATTCAAAAAGACTTAGCACCTGTGCACCTATGCACCTGGCGAGGAGAAAAGATTTTCTCCAGTAGTGTTTGAGATTTTTGATGATTCACCTTCATTTCCTTTTTAAGACTTAACACTACCATTTTGGCTTTCTTTTTTACGACACTTAGCTTTGCTTCGTAAAGAAAGCACCTTTTCTAGAGTCATATGCATAGTTTTTTTTATATTTGGTACAGCAAAATGGTTTCACTGTTTTTGATTCATTCATTCATTTCAGTAATCTACCGGTTAGAGGTAGGTTGTGATGAAAGTCAGAGATATATCCAACGAACTCTTAATCGTGTCGTGCCCTTTCTAACTCTAGTATTTCTTTCTTCATCTCAGCATAAGTCCTACCTTTCTTCATCCCGTCCATAAAACCGATTCTCTTCCTTCCCCTTCCCCGCTTACCCAACATCCTACCCTCTATCACGGCCTTCAGCAAACCATCATTACCCCTTCAAGCCACCGACCCTGTCTTCCCCTTATCTCATCTATAAGTTTCCTCTCCTCGCCCACCATGTCAAGCTAGGGTGTCCCAAAAAAACCGAAAGTTTGAAAGTTGAGGGGGCATTTCCATTTTCCTATGCGAATGCATGAAAAAACATCCCATAAAAATTTTCATCTCAATCGGACAATATTTGACCCTGCCGAAACGCATTCAAAGTTTGAATTTTTGAGTTTTCCAAATTTCATGCAATGTTGCCTACCCTGCAGGAGGCTCGAGTGTTAAAAAACAACCAATTTTAAGTTCAAACCATCTCCTCTAGCTCTATAGTCGTTGAAAGCAACACTTGAGTCAAAATGAGCTTCATAGCCACAACTCGGTGTGTTTACAAGTCCCGCTCGCCGTTGCGGCCGCCAGGCGCCAGTCGAGTGCATATTGCTGATATGGCCCCGCCGTGTCGCGTTGAGATTCGAGTTATGCGCTTTCGGAACATCGCTCTGTTTATGTTAAAAGTGTCCCGGCTTAGTCTATCAGTCACTCGTGGAGTTTAGTGTTGTGCACTAACTGAGAACGTGAGGTATTGTCGTGTGTTCCGAGGTCGAGGCTGTTTCGGTGGTGGCCAGAATGAGCGTGAAGTCGAAGGGTACGCCGGTTATGCGAAGTGCGACAAGTGTGTGTTTGGTGGGTAATGAGTCCAAACATTTGCCCGGCAATGGTAAACTCCCAACGCTGCGTGAAGTTCTCAAAGTTTTCTTTTACAACCTACACTGTTCTCCAGGATCGATGTCAGCGGCAGATACAGCAAGGATTACAATCAAAGAGTTACTTGTTGTGTGGGGAAAGTCTAATATTCCTACGCAGGAGGTCCGAGCAGCCATTAAGAAGCTCCTGACAGCTTACGAGAACTACCGTGCCCTTGGGAAAGACAAAAATAAAACTAGTGAGAAGTCAGTGTCCGCAAGAGAGGAATTCAGCTAAGTCTTCGACCGTCTGTTTGACATCGGCTGCAAAGACGCCCTTTCAAAAATTACTGTGGAGGAGGATAAGTTGTTTTACATATCTATGAAAACTGATCGAAAAGGATATATGGCGGGTATTGATATAAAGTGGTGTAAGCGTTTAGAAAACCGTAAGAGACTTCAAGAAGAGGATTTTTTAAGGAAAAAACGGCATGAGAAAGAAAAGGAAATATTGGATGAGAAAGTGGACCTCGTTCGACAGATGTCTGCGGAGAGCACGACAAGCTCGTCGGATTCGGAAGAAGGTAATTTTTTCCGGGTGCGGGAAGGGTGACCAATATGGCAAAAGAAAGGGAGAAATAACATTTTGTTACTTTTACAGAATTTGAAATGCGGACAAGGTCCGGAAAGTGCCGTAGAGTAAGTATAATGTCCGACAGCCTTGTGATTGTTCCCTAGATCGGACTCAGACGTCCTCTGCCGCTGGGTCTATGATAGTCCAGGCTGTCGCCAATGCGACAGCATCTGCATTGGGTTTTAAAGGGGATGAAATCCATTTAGTATCTTCCAAATCTCATCTACATAGAATGAGAGTGAATAAAAGGACCGAGACAGTAAGGCTTATCAAGCAAGACTTTCACCCTCAAGTTCCTTTAGCAGTGCACTGGGATGGGAAATTACTTCCAAGCAATGAAGGTATTAATACTTTCTTTTTATGGCGGCAATTATTTAATTGTTACTTATACTTTCTCCTAAAAATTGTGATACTTAATATTTTGATTGTAGATAAAAACAAACTGGCCGATCGATTGCCTGTGCTGGTCACAGGGCGAGGTATAGAGCAGCTTCTAGGCGTTCCGGAGTTGGCGTCCGGGTCCGGGCTTAACACAGCCTATGCAGTCGCAGGTCTTATCAAGGATTGGAAACTAGACAGTCAGGTCATTGCCATGGTGTTCGATACAACTAATCAAAATTCCGGCCGATGGAACGGAGCTTGCACACTTCTTCAGCAGCAACTTGGCGAAGAACTCTTACACCTTGCATGCCGACACCACATTTTTGAACTAGTGATTGGTGCCGTGTTCCATTCCTTGATGGGAACAAGTAATAATCCTGTACTGCTGTTTACTGACACCTTGCGCAAAGAATGGCCGAAATTAGACAAAGGTACTTGTCACTTTAAAGAATATATAATTTGTTAAATTTTTACTCGAGCATTTTTACTCACATGCTTTTCCTGATTTTCGCAGACGCTTACCGTACAGCGGGAACGACAAGAGGCTGTTTGAAGGATATTTCAAATGTAGATGACATTATCAAATTTTGTATTCTTCAGCTGCAGGTTCGTAAATGGCAAATGTCAGGATGCTCACGGTGATTTAAAGTCCATCCTCAGGATTAGTATTTAAAGTTATGCCCCATATTATTTCAGAACCACCATCCTCGAGACGACTACAAAGAACTTTTGGAGTTGTGTATAGTGTGGTTGGGTGGTGTGGTTCCCAAGAAAGAGAAGTATGTGGTTCGCCCCCCAGGCCCAACTGACAAATCACGGTGGATGAATAAGGAGCTCTACGCTTTTAAAACGTGGATGTTTGGCAAGCAATTGCGTTTGTCGACACATGACAGTGACAATTTATTCAAATTGTGTTGCTTCATTGCGAGTGCATTTATGAAACATTGGTACACCTGTCCCGTGGCAGTGAGCGCTCCGAGAATGGATCTTGAGCTACTTAAAGTCCTTGCTCGGAAGAAAGACCCTCACTACGCAGCAGATTTGGCCAAGTTTTGTAACCATCTATGGTATCTTTCCGAAGACTTGATTTGTATGGCCCTCTTCGATGAAATGGTTTCTGATGACGAGAAAAGAGACATTGCGGAAGCAATCAGAGACAATGAGGGGTCTGATGATGACGCACCTCGGGCTACTCTTCCGCCTAATCGACCTATTAGTGAGCTGACTCTCGCTGACTTCGCTTCGAAAAATTCTGTTAAGTTTTTCAAAATTATTGGTATTTCGCCGACATTTTTGTCGCGAGATCCGTGCACATGGAAAAGTGACGTAGACTATCAGAAGGGCCTATCTATAGTTCAACACCTTAAGGTTGTTAATGATACTGCAGAGAGAGGAGTTCAATTAATAAAAGATTTTCTAGTCAAGAAAAAATTGACAAATGATGAGGCTCAGAGGCAACATCTGTTGCTAGTTGTTAAGTGGCATAGGGAAATGTATGAAAAAAGTGTCAAAAAACTCTAGTTTTTCATATTGCTTGTTGTTCCCAGTGCTTTTGTATCCGCATTGTGACAGTATAATAATAAGAGAGCATTTTCTTTCAGAGGTTTCTAATTTTAAATCCCCCAAGACCCTTAGAGCTAGGCAACATTGCATGAAATTTGGAAAACTCAAAAATTCAAACTTTGAATGCGTTTCGGCAGGGTCAAATATTGTCCGATTGAGCTGAAAATTTTTATGGGATGTTTTTTCATGCATTCGCATAGGAAAATGGAAATGCCCCCTCAACTTTCAAACTTTCGGTTTTTTTGGGACACCCTAATGTCAAGCACTTCCTCATTTGTCTTCCTTTCCGTCCACCGCACCTTCTCTATCCTCCTCGACACCCACATCTCGAAAACCTTCAGCCTATTTTCTTCTTCCTTTCTCAAGGTCCACGTTTCTGCCCCATACAACGCCACACTCCATATCAAGCTCTTCACCAGCAGATATATAACAGATTTTCAAAGAACGTTCAGTAAAGACTATGTAAACATTCAAAGATCATTCAAGAAGGACATTCAATGAACATTCAATTGGCACTCACAGATAGTGCAAAGAACATTCATTGGATTACTTCATAGAATGTTCAAAGAATGTTCAACGTAGATGAATTGAGCCTGAACTGTTTTTGATTAAATAACATATGAACCATGAAGGAATGTTTAAAAAAAATAGTTCTCGTGAAATGATTCTCGATTCATATAGTATTACCTCTCCGCTGACTTCCCTGCTCTCTCAAATAAAAAAATGATAATTTTCAATTAATCACTATGCATGTGCAACTACGGTACGTAATTTTAGTACGTTATAGCATCCCATCTTGTATCTTCCTAATGTCATTGTACCCATGTCGCATTATTAGGCACCCTACGATTCTACGCGCATTTGCTAGCACCCGATGTTAAAGTATCGACGTCCACCTGTGTCGCCCGACCTGGGTCGGTTTTTTGTCCCTCCAGCTCTTTAAAGGGGGATTCACATTCAAGCATTTCACGCGTCTCGCGCGTACAGTTTACGTGCGAAACGCACGAAAGGTCCACATTCAAGCGGAGGCAACGTCGTCGTACGCGTGAAATGCACATGGTGACACCTATTGGAGGATGAATGAAGTTGTAAAAATAAGTCGAGCCTCTGCGTGCGTGGACGCGCCGGGAGCGTGCGAGCAGCGAGGTGGTACGAGGAGAGCGACTAAACAAGTATTTATTTCATTATGAGGACATGTAAATGCACGGTGGGCTTCGATCGACTTAAAATTAAAAGTGCTTACACCGATGAAATCTTTTCAAATTTCATTTTTACGATGTCTCACGAATATTTTTATCCCCGAAAGAAAATAATTTGTAGAGCGATTTGTGAGAAAATTGATTTTTATTGTTTACATGGCATTTTTCCGTCAGAATTTTTCGTTGATGAAAATTCCATGTTCGGAATTTGTTCACGTATATTCAATTATGGTAATTTTATAATGCATTTCTAATGAAATTGAATTGGAAATATATATTAAATTGATTTTATCATCTCGAACCAATGGCACGAGTAATGATTTGGAGTCACTTAATGCATGAAAATTGTATCTTACTACCATTCTATGTTATAACATACATATTGTTATTATATAATCTATACTATCATTATTCTGCAAGATAAAACAGCTTACTGTATAATAAATTATTGCTTTAGATCAAAGTCAAATAATGAATTTAGAAAAATAAAAATCCACTTCAGTAATTATTAACTTAAAATTTTTTCAAACATCAATAGCACTAATAGACATTAAAATGAGTAATAAAAAGTATATTTATTAAAAACATGAAGCAGTCTTTCTGTTAATTCCGGATGGTTCTTAGAGATTTTATACTTAGATGATTTTCCCAAAAAGTTTGAAATCAGCGTGGACAGATTCCATTGACTATTCACAGTAGAAACCAAGGCCTACTTGCTTTTTGTCGCATAAATCGGGTATGTGAAAAAATACTGCGTGGACTTTAGGTGTTGCCGTTGTATTGAGCATAATAGAGCTCTCTTTGTATGCAGCAATCTTATTTTTGAAGTTGGGATTGAAGTTTTTACCAAAGCAGACCATAACATCATTTATAAAAATTTCAAATACAGTTATGTATATCAAGCTTCTCAAATTTTGACTTCTTGATCGCAGTAAATCAGGCTTTACTCACAGTGTTTTGTAAGGAATGCCATTGAAAGTTGAACTCCCTTGAGGTATATCGCGAGTCACACTGCATGTTTCTGCCGACTGAAAAGAATCTAGCTCAAATTCATTCAGTACATGTTTATGTAAATTGTTCACGACACCTATCATTAAATGCAACTCTGGCGGAGGAACAATTTCGAGGAGAAGAAAAAAAAGGACTGTACACGCTGTTTTTGTAAAATTTTGCGCCTGTTTTCTGCTCATGCCGAATACCATTGAATTTAATTTACTAACGTATAAGCTATCGTTCTGTAGGTATCGCAAGTACCTATTCAAATTATCATTGGTTTCGTGACACTAGGAACATGGACAGTAACTGCTATGCGACATTATACCAACCAGAATGTAGGCCAATTTAAGATCGGTTGCGATAGTTGATAATAAATAATGCCCGAAAAGTTGATAATATTTACTGCAGACCAGAAGGATACATTCCCATAATTTTCCTAAGAATTAGGTGCGAGATATTTTATCATTATTTTATATAATAACTATTATTAATTTATAACCCGCCCGACCCTTAACCAATTATAATATATAAAACCACCCGAATCCTTAAAGCGTTTAGCGGAAATACCATATTAAAACATCTTCTTATAATAGTTTTAGTCAAGATCTCCAAAACGCGTAGTTAAGCTGCATTTATGAGATAGTCCTTTTCCAACCAATGAAATACATTAACCGCAACAACTTTCAATAGAGCGTAATTGCATTTTATCTAAAAAATAATACGTTTCATTAGGAGAAGGAATGAACGTAATCGCACAGGGAATCACGAGGAAAAGAATGTTTCAAACGTTACTCATCCAACATTAACTAGGAATTAGTTCGAAAACTAAGGCAGAAAAATTTCTTTCATAAGATTATTCACTAATTTTAAAATATATCGCTATAGTAGTGGCTAAATTAAGTGTTTACGTTACATATTGAGGGTAAAAAAATTTACGCCATTTGGGATTGAACATCCGTCCTTCACTCTCGCAGTCAAGCGCCCTACCGACCGGTCTACCGTTGCTTTTCAGAGATTGGCCTATACATACCTCTTTCTAGGAACCTCGGGTTATGGCCTGAGAAAGTCGGTCCCCACCTTGAGGAGTTTTTTGTTGTTATTTTGCTCATTGTTCACGTATTGAGGTTCTTGTTAACACTAAAACAATTATTAATAGATTGTATCTGATCCAACTTCACATTTTTGGCGTGCATTAACGGGAAAATCGTTAATTATAATGAATACTGCGACGGTGTCCCGTTGTCGCCTGGGATGTTTATGCACGAAACTTGGCCCATAAAATTCTCAATGTGCCAATAATACAACTATTAAATATCAAGCACTGTAGCAATGATTAACAGAAATGGACAATTCATGTATGCATGCTAATATATCCCAGTGAATCTTATAAGTAAATACGAAATGACTCCATGTGTCCGCCATTTGTTTCACGCGTCCAGGCGCGTCTCGCGCGTAGAAAGTTGAGCAAAATTCAACTTCGCTCGCACGTACCCAGGCGAACGAAGTGAAGCACCTGATTGGCTGCGCGCGAAACGCTTCGCTTAGTACGCGTGAAATGCTTGAATGTGAATCCCCCTTAAGGCTCCTTGGACAAGTATCGACGTACAGATACTCGTATATACCTAGACATTTCCGTGGATAAATGTAACTTCGAGAACTATATTATTTAATGGTAATTCCTTGAGAGTTTGAGGAAATACCATCACATCTCGATAACAGTAATTTGGCATTAATTAATTGAAACTTATAATGCCACATAGTACGAATATAAATGCAATATTACTGTGAATAAACAAGATCTTGAACTTGACATGGTTTATTTGAAAGGTTTAAAGATGTCCTTTAAAAGTTCAACCAAGAAGCATTTTTGAATAAGACTTCGTGGACTGGAAATGAACGATCTATGAAAAGTCTCAAATGAATAGTTCATACTTGAACATTAAATGTACAATCTATGAACAGTCTGAAATGAATAGTTCACACTTGAACATTCAATGAGCGTTCTATGGTTGTATGTTCAGGATAATTCAGCGGTGGACTACTTTTGAATTAGTTCATGAATGTCTTCTGCATGGTCTCTCTCCACTGGGATCTGAGTTGGAGTCTACATTACCACTGTACTCTGAATCTGTTCACCATTCTATCAGAAGAAGATTCCGTACTTCCTTGGATATTCTCCGTTTGTTTCCCGATATTTCTCTTGTTGAAATTAGTGGATCCGAATCCGATGAGCAATCTTTGGAAAATGTTCTCGAATTCTTCTTTCCTAGATGTCTTCCTCGAGTGCTGCTCCCTGAACCTTTTGATGTCCTTGTGCTTGGATTCCAGAGCTTCCTCCGAGAATTGCCCAATTGGTAGTACTGCTGCCTTCGCAATGGATGCTCCAAGCTTCACCTTGTGAAGTGTTGGTGGTATGTAATACCAAGGGCACAAATTTAAATAGCGGGTAGCAGTGGAGAGCCGTATGATTGAGAAGGGCTTGAAGGTTTACCTAACATTTTGTTTCTGAAATTGATATTCCCTCGGGATAGGCTGCACTCTCTTCAAATCTTACCCTCTCGTAGCCAGGGTATAACCTGTGCCCACTCCGTTTGGCAAGTTGACGTAGTGTTTTGTACTGTTTTTTTTTGTTAGGTAACAATTTATGATTAATGACAAAGCCTCTGCTGGCGTCAATTCCTTCTGAGGGACAGCTTTTGATCTCCACATTGACAGCATCCGCTTCCCTCTCGTTGAAGTTGTTGTCATAACCTGCATAATAATTATACTATAGCTATAGCAAGAGAACTTGAACACATATTTCCAAACGGAGGATTTCCCTTTAATGAATAACTGATTATCTTTCAAATAACGAAAACAACAACAATATATCTTGAACCATTCCAGAAATCGATCATTCTAAAACTGTGCCGAAAGTCTCACATGAGAAATGGCACCTGAGGCGTCATCTTTGGCAACCTGTATCTCAAGCTAGGATTATTTTTGAATAAAACAAAAAAATACTGGTCTCTTATTTTGTCCTGAATTTTAACGAATGTTACATTCAAAAACATCTGAGACTATGAAGGTAACCCCCCTGCCTGAGTTGATATGGACTATGCCATAACTATATCAACGTCATATCATAACCACGGCTAGACCATACTGTTATAAATGTGATTCCGTATGTTTAATTTCATAACTTTATTTCAATATGAGTTGTTGTTAATTTGGTGAAGTAACGTTTTATCAACAACGAAAGATCCGCGAAACGCGCGCGACGCACCGTCGCACAGTGGGCTGGATCGCGAAAAAGCTGGCCAAAAACCCCAAAAACATTTTTGCTCCTGCATTTCTTTTATGTAGCCTATCATAAACACAAATGTCCAGTGCACGCCTGTATGGAAGAATTTTTTTAATAGACCTCTTACTAAACTAGAAATCACGGCTGTAATACGAGGGTATAACCTTTAGGCGTTTGGAGCGCTGGCGAGTAACACTTTTAAGAAGATATCTGACAGGAACTACAGGCAAGAATCCGAAAATAATTTTACTAATAATTAATTTAAGGATATTAGGCTAATTATTTGTGAAGTTATCTCTAAGAAATTCCTATCCAGTATGCCGGTATGCCGCGTACATTACGGTATGTACAATATATATAATCCTCGTACATTAATTTTGAGCTACAAAAAAAGCCCAGCGAGGCGCAGCGATCTCTTTACCATATTTACGTGATACAGAGTGTTCTTTGTGAGACCACCAAAATTCATCTGCCGAAGCTTGCCTACCCATGAGTTATACTTTGTTTTCTTTACGAATGCGCCAGTCGCCTCGCTCGACGCGGCGCCGCGTCGGCCGCGCTCCCAGCTGAGGGCAATGCGAACGATTGAAATACCCAGGCGCGCTTAGCGTAAGCAAGTTGATGATGTTCCTAGAACCAAATTTAATTAAAGATTCCATTCTCCGTGACTTCAGTTGATTTTGAGATTTTGTGTTGTGAGGTCTGGTGAGATCTTGTGCGATCAAGTCTTATTCATAACGTGCTACAATGTTCACTATCAAGGGTATGGAACTTTCGATTGTTAATGTTAAATCCCAAGAATAGTTGGTCCTTAAGATACCAACAAGCGTGTTCTCATGTAGAAGAAACTTTAGGTACCGCACCGTACACCTAGATTTGTGCAGCAGTGAATTTAGTGCTTTATTTTTGAAATCGTATTTTGCGAAGTAGTGTTGTGAAGTGAAGTAGTGTTATTTTTGAAATCGTATTTTGTGAAGTAGTGTTGTGTAGTGAAGTAGTGTTGTGAAGCAGCCTGGTCCTGTAGCCGACTGTGTAACGGATAAGTAGTCGCTGACCATCTTATTTTCCTAAATTCTTTTTTCCTTTATTCAAGTGTATTACTAATTTGTAGTGCTTGCTTAGTTATAATTTGTCTTGCTTCAGTGGTTAAGTAGTATTATAGAACTTAAAATTATTAGTAGTTCTAAAGTATTAGTATTGACTCTTAATAATTATTTGATCCTATACGTGCGTGCGTGTTCTAGCAACTGATCCATTGCATTTTTGCTCTTTATCCGTCTAACTACTTTGCTAGAAAGTACTTCTTACGCAACCTTGCGTATCGTACTTGATTCGCTTATACCCGCCTTATATATTTAGAGGACTTAGTGTAAATTCAAATCGTTTTAAGTGCTAAAGCCTGTAGAATAGTATGGCTGGCCCTAGTTCCTCTGTAGCGAGCCTCAAGAGCAAGGTGAAGAGCGACCTCCTCGAGGCACGTGTCGCCGAACTGGAGAGGTTAGTTACGGAGATACTCGCCCGGGTTACGGGTTGTGGGAGGGTTTCGGGCCCCGGTGGTTGTAGCGTTTCTTCCAAGACCTTGCACAGCACCAAGGTGGTGTCCCGGGCATGCTCGGGTGCGAAAGCAAGTGCGGCGGCCTTGGGGAAGACGGTGCAATCTTCGGGTCTGGGGATGACTCACAGCCTGAGGCCCGAGTGGGTGGTTGTGCCCCAAGGGCGGGGGGCGGTGGCTCGACCGAGACGGGGAGTGGGGGAAGCGGAGGCTAATCTCATCCCCGTTCGCAACAGCTTCGCGGTTTTGTCGGAGGACAATTCTGGGGGGCCAGTTAGTGAGGTGAACGAACTAGTTAACTGGCCCCGTTGCAAGGGACTCAACTTCGAACGGCAGCCGGGCTGGGAGGGCAGGAATAGTATTGTTAGGGAGTTTGAACGTCCGGCGGATTTTCCCCCAGTTGGAGAAGAGGGCAAAGAGAGACGGAGCGGACCAACGGGTCACCTCCTGTTGTATACCAGGGGGAATCGTACCCAATTCTACGGCGGTGGTAAAAGCGGCGGTGAAGTACACGGGCTGCTCTAGACTGCGGGTGGTGGCCCATGTTGGCACCAATGATGCTTCCGAGCGTAGAGCCGATGAGATCTTGGATTCCTTTAGGGATCTAAACTCGGAGGTGGAACGCGTTCGGAGGGGCACTGGTGTCGATCTGCGACTATCCATCTGCAGCATTGTTCCACGGACTGACTGCGGCCCTCGAGTTTGGGACAGGATTGCCTGGATCAACAAGAGGCTGTCTGTTACCTAGTACATACTAACAGCACGCCTAGCATGTTTTCTACATGGGTCTTGAGTCCCTGTCCATCTGTGTAGTTGTAGAATGCATGTATATTGAGGTCACTCTCCATTTTGATGACATCTGTAGTGTAGTGTTGCATGCTTGTGAGGCTTCGCCTCATGACAAGCATTAGCGATTTATGCTAATGCATAATAAGTCGTAGTTACACTAACTTTAGGGTACAGTTTAATGCATGTTGGTGAATACTCACCCCCTGCCACACACCCCTGAGGTGGCTTGCAGGGTATTTTGTAGATGTAGATGTAGAGGCTGTGGAAATTCTGTGCGAGCATTGGGGTAGAGTTCGTGGATCTTCGGCCGGTGCTTAGATCATGCCGGGCTCACCTCAACTCGTCTGGGGTGCATTATTCCAAAGAGGCGTCTGAACGGGTGGCTCGTAGGATTTTTGAGCACTGTAGATATTTTTTAGACTAGAGGATAGGTCATATAGTGAGATTTTTAAATATTTAACCAAACGCAGCCTCCGAGGAAATCCGCATTGCGGAAATGTTCACACCCAAGTAAACTTAGGAGCGCTAAAGCCGGTAAATAGTGGCAATTTTCCCAAAACTCGTACTCCAGTGAAAGAAATGATATCAAATGTAATAAGCACTTCCAGTGAAATTCGCCCACCTAATACCCATAAGCGTGGAAAAGAACCAACCGACACTCAATCGACAAAATATGACATTAACTTTATAGTAGTTAATTGCCGTAGCGTTAAAAACAAGCGCGCTGAAATCGAGCATATATTTCAGGACGCAGACGTGGTCATAGGAACGGAGAGCTGGCTTACTGAGGATTTAAGCGACAGCGAAGTTTTTCCTCCAGGATATAAAATCTACAGATGCGATCGAAGCGATAGGGCAGGTGGCGGAGTTTTTCTAGCAGTTAAATCACATTTACACAGCACCGCCCACGAAATAACTGACAATGAAATAGAAAGCGTGTGGTGTACAATTAAACAACGAAACAAAAGGAGTATACATGTTTGCTCTTTCTATAGACCTCCAAACTCCAAAATTGATGTTATTTACCAACTAGATAATCAAATATCCGCATTTACTGTGAGAGACAGTAAAAGTGTAATAATTATTGGGGGAGATTTTAATCTGCCATCTATAAATTGGGATTCTTACACTGTAAAACCGAATTCTAGGAATAGGGAAATCAGCGAGATCTTACTCAACACACTTGCTAATCACTCACTTTCCCAAGTAGTTGACAAGCCTACGAGAGGAAATAAAATATTATACCTTTTTGCAGTAAGCCATCCTAGGTTGATAAAACAACTCGATATTATTGATGGCATAAGTGATCACAGAGTAATTTTTGCAACCTTAAAAATTGAAGTAGAGTCAGCTGTAAAACCGAAACGCAATATTTATTTATTTGATAAATGCAACTTCATTAAATTTGGCGAGATGCTTCATGATTCGTACACGGACTTCGTAGCTAAAACTGAGGATAAAAGCACTGATGAATCATGGAAATATTTCTTAAAAATTCTACGACGGGGAATCAACGAATATATTCCGCAAAAATTGAAATGCGACAGTAAAGAACCTCGCTGGTATAACAACGATGTTAGGAGGGACCTTAAGAGACAGAGAAAATTGTACAACTTGGTTAAAAAGTTCACTACGGTAGGTGACAAACCGAAGGAACTTGAAGCAAAAGAAAGTTACGCTGCTCAACGCTCAAAAACTAAGACATCAATGCGTTCTGCATTGCTAAATTTCAAGAAAAAAGTACTTGGTGAATTACTCGAAGAAAATCCGAAATCATTTTGGTCATATGCGAGAGAGCTTCAGGGAAAATCTTCAACCGTAGATTCGTTATTTGATAAAGATGGCAAACTTGTCACCGAAAATATTGACAAAGCTAACACGTTAAATTCCCACTTCAAAGGTGTATTCACCACAGACGATACTGCATGTAATTTTGAAATACAATTCACTGAGGAACCGATGAAAGAAATCACTATTCAACGTGATGGGATAACTAAACAGCTACAGTCGATAAAAAATAGTAAATCTCCGGGTCCGGAGGGAATACCCGCGCGTGTCCTCAAGGAGTTAGCGCCACAGATCGCACCGTTCTTAGACATAATATTCAAGAAGTCATTGTCTGAAGGAAAGATACCATTAGACTGGAAAATTGTAAACGTTACACCGATATTCAAAAAGGGAAACAGACACGACCCAGGGAACTATCGACCAATTTCATTAACGTCGATTATAGGTAAGATACTCGAACATATCGTCGTTAGCAATATCATGACGTTCCTGGACAGTCGTAACGTCCTCCATGGCTCTCAGCACGGCTTCCGGAAAGGTAGATCATGTGAAACACAACTCGCGCTCTTTCTTCATGACGTTCTCAAATCTGGTGAATCGAAAAGACAAGTTGACGCATTATTTCTAGATTTTAAGAAAGCTTTCGACACGGTACCTCATAACAAACTTTTATACAAATTACAGTCATGCGGCCTAAACGAAACAGCAGTAAACTGGATACGCGACTTTCTGAGTGATCGTAAGCAAAAGGTAGTTCTTGACGGAATTAGCTCTGATGTAGTTAAAGTGACATTAGGTGTCCCGCAAGGAAGCGTGATCGGACCCCTTTTGTTCATTATATACATAAATGATCTATGCTCTCGGATTAGCAGTAAAATACGTTTATTTGGCGATGATTCTGTCATCTATCGTGAAATTAGTGATCACTCTGACTTTGAAACTCTGTTATCGGATTTAAACAACGTTCATGTGTGGAGCCAAGAGTGGAGACTCGAACTTAATCTGAGCAAATGCACGGCGGTACAATTCTTGCGGAGGTCGTCCAACTATTCCCATGTATATGCTGTGGATGGTGTTAACATAAAGGCGAAAGATGAAGTGAAGTATCTAGGAGTTACGATAACTTCGGACCTATCGTGGGGAGCACATATAAGAAATATTTGTGGCAGAGCTCTGAAGAAGCTAGGATTCGTCAAGCGTATTGTGGGAAGATTTTCGGAAGAAAAAGTAAAAGAGAGGTGCTATTTCGCACTCGTCCGGCCACACCTTGAATATGCAGCGAGCATATGGGATCCGGTGCAGAAAGACTTAGTCCGGGAATTTAATAAAATACAAAGGAAAGCTGCGCGATTCGTCAAAAACAGCTACGGGCGTACTGACAGCGTTACACAGATGTTAAACGAATTAGGCTGGGAACCGCTAGAGACTCGGAGGCTGCGCGCTAGGCTTAGATTGCTTGAACAATTGAGAATAGATATCTTTCAGAGCGACACGGAGAACATCATATTAGAACCCCACTATATTTCCAGGTCCGACAGAAACGATAAATTAAGAGAGATATTTTGCCGAACGGATAGGTATGGGAATTCGTTTTTCCCCCGAACAATAAGGGACTATAATAAATGCTAGGCGTAATTTCATTATAGCTTGTCCATTTTATATGTAACGGCTGGTGTCCTAACACCCCCCGCCACACGCCTATTGAGGCGGCTTGTGGGGTAATATGTAGATGTAGATGTAGGTTTACCTAAAGAGGAGAGCCAAAGGTTAAGAAAGTCTGTTCGTAGGCATTGTGGCCATGTGAGAAGAAAATGGGAAGAGTGCCACAGAACGGAAGAAGTGTTCTTAAAAAAATACGAAGATTGGTTAAACAGCACCATAACAATCCCACTTCCTGATGCAAGCATCCCATCCACTTCACAAGGTAAATATTTAATAAATTATTATTTGTTCTGGGAAGCAGTCAAATCTTAGGGAGAGTTACTCTCTGAGCTCTAAAGAGTTTGTTTCTCACTCTTACTTCATTGAGTTCCCATCAAGTATCTTCAAGCACAGATACAGGTCTTCCGGGTTTTACTCCACGTTGGTCTATCCCGAAAGACCTGTATCTTTACATCCATCAACCCGCGGAAGCCATTTCCTTTCCATTTGCCTTTAAAATGTCATTTTTCCGACGTACAATAAGGAATTATGATAGTTTCGATAGATCAATCTTTAAAAATCCCACCCTCAATAGGTAGAGTAGAATTTTCACTTGTGCTTAATAACACCACATCATTATTAACACTTCACACCGGTCGATTTGTCCGACATTGTTTTATTTTGTTCTCTGCATGAATTAGCGTCTCCTAGCATTCATAAATTAACAGTATTAGTAATATTAACCACTAGATGTATGTATATCATTGTTCTGCATGTTCATTTACGTATCACTCACCCAGTTTCCGGTTGGACTGCGCACTGTTCTCCTGACTGCTTTTGGTCTGCGCCTAGCTCCTGGGGGAGCAGTGCGACTTGTGCTTGGACAAGTTCTGCATGCCTGGTGCGGAATAACCCCGTGCCACACACCCTAGTGGTGGCTTGCACGGTATTTCGTAGATGTAGATGAAGCCTAAACAAGGATCTTCAAGCACACAGTGGCGTCACTAGGATTAGCGTCACCCAGTGTGGTAAATCATTAAGTCACCCCCTCACGACCTACCCTTTAGACATTATTATAGCTAATTGGACAATAATCTTGGCCGGGTTCCTGATCTATGCAGCGATTTACAGCTTATTGATAGAGAAAGTTTGGCCAGCAGCCAAGAGCGTAACCAGATTATATAATAGTCGCTATTTAATTTTTTATCTATTACTGTAACTATATACAGTGTCATCTTCTGGTGGAATTATGATACACGATTTTACGTATATACATATACATCATATAAACAATCGGTCGTGACTGCTGCGTACCCACAGAATGCTATCGGCAGTTTACCAAAGGTTTCGCCAACACACATCGTTCCATTCAACGTCGTTCTTATGCACCAAAGTTCGCTGATGTGTCATTCCGATCTGCGCTAACTTCAACACTATGAACGGACAGCCCCCATTGTCTCATAGTCCTACTCTACCTTTTGCTCCTTCACCATGAGCAAATCGAGAAAGCCTAAAAATGAATCAGGACCATGAAAATGTCTCCCTCTCTCCGATCTCTGTAAAATAAATCCAGACAATCACGTTGGAAATACACTGATTTCAAAACAAAGAAACAGATTCTGACGCAGTGCAAATATACTCTAAATCTTGTATACGTATGTACTTTTATTGATGCACGTATACATTTTCTGTTGCTCTAAATGTAGGTACTTCTACTTTATTTTATTTTTTTAATGTCACGGTTTTCAGCGCATAATATCGCTTGTTTGCCAGTTTGAGCTCTTGGAATTTCGCTAATTTTTCTCATGCTTACTTGCCATTTTGAATTAAAAAATCCAGGTTTGTTCTCAACGGGATGCAGGTACTGATTTATGTATCACAAAAATCATTCAAGTTTTAGTTGAAAGTTTTAAACTCTGTCAACTTCTAAGAGAATGGCTCGATACAAACCTTGAATGGTACAATTGTATGGTCTAGAATATCAGCGCTACAGATACTAAAACGAAAATAGTTAAATATGTCCCGCATTCTAACCGTACAAGTGTGCCACCCGTTTTCAGGATACTTTTATGCTCTCCTTCTTACATCCATAATAATTTTCATTTCAATAAAATACAATACAATTGAAATAAAATTTATATCGATTTACCCACAACATTTCCGCTCCTACCTCTATTTGATGGGCCCCTGGGGGCCACTAAGGATGTTATTGAGGGCGTATTACAAGAATATTACACTTTTTGAATATTTATAAAATAGTGTATTTTATTCAAATGGCAAATAAAACATGATATGTGCTCCGATCATTTGTTTCGTTGTGCGTGACTGATGTTTTTTCTCTATACATAAATAACTGGGAGTTAGCGTTAATTTTGCCCTAAAATAACTATCAATTTGTGGGCATTAGCCATGAAAAAAATAGTTCAATTTAATGGTATTTGAAACAGGATCTTCCGATTTTACGGGTAATGGTGCTTGCACTTTGCAATTTGCACAGCCACGTAAGTTTCAACTGTACAATTTTATGCCCATCTGACTTTTTACCAGACTCTTTCTCACATCAACACCAAAAGGTACCTGTCATTGGCTTTCACATGTTTATGAATGCCTCTTTGCATTTTCTGCATTCCATGATATTATCACTTCTGCACTAATTTTACTCCTAGGGTCGTTCCAAGTTTAAAAAAATAACATTCATATCGGCTCTAGTTCGTGGCCTTCTACTTTGATGATAAATTTCCCTTTCTTTGCCCTGGAAAAACTCATTAATTTAGTAACCATTTTATTAAAGCCATAGATACCAGAAAAAGACACAAGAAAAAGAATCCAGGATAACTAGTCATCTTCTTAACCTTACTGAAAGGAAAAACTATCTGCTCAAGAAACATAGACGCCATCCATTAAACGATAGTTTATCAAAGGAATTTATTAACTGTAGAAATAATTTGAAAAATGAGCTTAGGATTGTCTCCAATAACTACTCTTTGCACAGATTTCAAAGAGCCAATGGCAACTCAATGATGCAATGGAGAATACTCAAGGAGATATCCGGCCGCATACCACTCAGTCCCAATGAAATCTGCCTGGAAAAGACGGTAGTATAACATCTGCTCCTTCTAAAATAGCTAGCGCATTTAATGACTATTTTGTTTCCTCCTACGATAGTAATAATAATAGTAATGACAGTGGCATTGATGAATTCGTCGCTGAGTGTTGTGATTATTCACATAGCTTCGAATTTGTGTACCTAGAACCAGTCCATCCTGCTGAAATAACTAAATAAGTAAGACCTTTTCCTGCTAGCAAAGCTACGACAACGTGAACAGCGAACTTTTGAAACCCGTTATTAACGAATTAGCTCCTATTCTTTCATATATATTTAATCTAAGTTTTACCAGTGGTGTTTTCCTGACGAGATGAAAAAGGCGGTGGTCATGCCCTTAAATTCCACCTTGGCTGACTGAGGGACGCACGGTTTTAATACCTAAGAAGGGAGACTTGTCCAATCCAAAGAACTACCGCCCTATAACCTGCCTCAACACTGTATATAAGGCGTTCACCTCGATCTTGAGCGACCTTATCCTACACCAAGTCCAGCCGGTTTGGGAGGAGGTGTACGAGCAGAGGGGCTCAAAGCGGGGAATCGCGGGATGCAAGGACAACCTGCTCATTGATAGGTGCGTATGCCAGGATGCCGTCCGGCATAAGCGAAACCTATCAATGGCCTGGGTGGACTACAAGAAGGCTTTTGACACCACTTCGCATGAGCTTTTGATCGCCATGCTGAAGTTGATGAAAGTCCACCCTGAGGTCGTGTCCTGCATCCAACGCCTGTTACCACTGTGGAAAACGCGCTTCGTTCTGACCTCAGGCAAGCGGTCAGTTTCCACAGAGTTGGTAACATACCACCGTGGCGTTTTTCAAGGCGACAGCTTGAGCCCCCTACTGTTCTGTATTTCCCTCCTACCCCTGTCCCTTAGGCTGCGACGAGGTAAAGGTTATATGTGTGGTGTTCCAGGTGACAGGAAGCATAAGGTCACCCATGCCCTTATATTATTATTATTATTATACACAAATCGTTACAAGTTGGCTATTTGCCAGGTGGTAACAGTGAAAGAATGAAAGTACATCACTAAATCAGTCATCGAAAATTTAAAATAAACATTGAAATTAGTTTTCCAAAATAAATGTTTTGCACCTATTCTTAAAAATCTTGAAGTTTCTAGGAAAGGGCTGAAACAGTTCTGCAGGGAGTCTATTCCAATCATCAATCGTCCTGTTAACATATGAAAACTTTTTTACGTTGGTCCTTTGTGACCGACATTTCATCTTGCATTGGTGATCATTCCTACCAATATAGTTGGGGTTTTCTATCTTATGTCGCAGTTCCCCCCATGCTTTTCCCCCCGCAAGTGTACGGAAGAGTGCGCAAAGCCTATTTATTTTTCTTCTCCGTGCTAGTGAGTCCCATCCCAATACTTGCAGCATTTTAGTGACACTCTCGGTCTTTCTATGCTTCCCCATTACATACCTTGCTGCCTTTCTTTGTACCTTCTCAATGGATTTTGTTTGTCCCTTTTCATACGGGTCCCACACTAGTGACGCGTATTCTAAAATCGGTCTGATTAGGGTCTTATACGCCTTTTCCTTTGTAGTTCGACCGCTTTCCTTCTTTCTCATCACCCAATGTAACATTTTATATGCCTTTTTTGTAACCTGTTCCACATTTGCCTCCCACCCTAAATCTAAATATAAAAAAGGGGATCGGTCAAGTACACTAAATTATCGTCCAATTTCAATGCTATCGATATTTTCGAAAATTATAGAGAAGCTAGTCAAGTCGAGATTAATTAAATTTCTCGATAAAAAGTGCTTCTTCAGCAAAAATCAGTTTGGTTTTTTAAGTGGAAAGGGGACAGAAGATGCTCTAGAAAATCATTTAACACATTTTTATAAGTCTATTAACTCAAATCGACGCACTGGCAGCCTATTCATTGATATTAGCAAGGCTTTTGATACCATTGATCACAAGATTCTGACCTTTAAGCTTCAGAGGGCTGTTTTCGAGGAGTACCACTAAAATGGTTCACCAGTTACCTGTCATCGAGAATGCAGTGTTTAAAAATTGGTGATGTTTATAGCAATTACAATATGATAACTTCTGGAGTTCCACAAGGCTCTGTCTTGGGTCCAGTCCTATTTCTAGTTTATATAAACGATCTATGTAATTTAGATTTTAGAGGTCATGTGACAGCATTTGCTGATGATTTCGCCTTAAACTATGGAGTTTTAAACTTGGATGATGTAAAATACGATATGCAGTCAGATTTGATCAATTTGCGACGTTGGTTTGCATCAAACAAATTGAAAATGAGTGTAACTAAAACGAAATATATGTGTTATAATTTATGTAATAGATACAAGTTCAATTGGGTTTTATATTATCATGAAGAAAACTGTCCGATAACTTCATGCAATAGCTGTTTGCCCATTGAGCGGGTTTCCAGTTTAAAGTACCTGGGAGTAACCATTCGACGAATTCTTAAAGTGGCAACAACATATTGATAGTCTAACAAATATTATGCGACAAACACTGACAAATGTTTACTTCATCAGGAATAAATGTCCATTAAATTTTCTTAGGATAATATATAACGCGTGAGTATATTCCAGACTAAGTTATGGCATTTTTTGTTGGGGTTGCGCTTATTTGAACTCCTTGAAACCTGCCGTTTTTTTACAAAAAACAATTATTAGTGTAGCTTTGAAAAAGAATAGATTTGAAAGATCCTTCCCACTCTTTCTTCATTTAGGTTTGCTTCCATTGAGGCATTTATATATTTATAAGGTTCTACGGTGTTTTTATACTAGAAGTGTTAACTCTGGAATATTTATGCGCCTGCCTTCTCCATTTACCCTGCGTAAAAAAATTATACCCTTACCCAAACCAAATTTTTACGATATTTAAAAGATGTTTTTTGTATGTAGGACCAAAGGTATACAATCTTTTACCCCATTCATGCATTGATTCTAAGTCTTTGAAAATGTTTTCGAAAATGTACATTCTTGGCTTCTCACCAAAGAGAGTGTAGAGGAAATATTGGAAAAGTATTTTCCGGGTTAAGGCCGCGTTGGTCCATTTGGGCGGACGACAGTTTTGGGCGCATTCCAGCTCCCGTCTTCAGGTCCAACTGAAGGACCTGAAGACGGGAGCTGGAATGCGCCAGAAACTGTCGTCCGCCCAAATGGACCAACGCGGCCTTAACCCGGAAAATACTTTTCCAATTAATCACCGCGGAAGCCTCCGTACTAGAGGAAATATTGTTGCAAATATTGTTGTAAACGTGTTATAAATATTTTTGTAAATATTGTTGTAAATGTGTTATAATTAACTCTATAACTCTTAGATAGTAGCTTCTTAATGTACGCACTTAAATTGTTAAATTTAAAAGTAATTGTCTTAGTCACACTACATGAGCTTTTTGTAAGTTTAAAGTGAAAACATGTTATTATTTGATGGTAGCCTTAAACAGGTTCTCCTATTGATAATGTAATGTAATATGGCTAAAAATATTATCGAAAATGTACAGTCTTGTCTTAGAGCCAAAGAGAATGAGGAGGAAATGTTGAAATAAATGTTTTTATAAATAACCTTATAAGCTGTGAGTAAGTAGCTTCTTAAGGTACGCACTCACATTGTTAAGTAGTTGTCTAGGTCTCACTACATGAGCTATATGTATTTTTAAGTGTAAGCATAACGTGTTATTATTTGATGGTAGCCTTAAAACAGGTTCTCCTTCAAGGCTACCTAAAGTTACTCAAAATTTGCTATTGAAATTTATTTTGTGTGTGGAGCAATAAACTTATTTATTATTATTATATTATTATAAATGTTCTTTCCATTTTTTACTAGTCATAATATTCTTATGCGTCCATTAACTGCTGGAATCTAATTCTACTTTGATGATAAATTTCCCTTTCTTTGACCTTGATAAACTCATTAATTTAGTATCCATTTGATTAATATTCTTTCCATTTTTTACTAGTCCTGATTTTCTGATGCATCCAAGAACAGCTGGAACATAATCAAGCAGTATAATATTTTAATTTTTTCTTCATTTCTCTCTACCTCATCATTTATCATCTATTTCACTCTTTCCTCAGAGGTTTCAGCATCTCCAATCGCTAATCTCCCCATCAGACTATTTACCAGACTTTTCTTTGTACACTCACACGTGAAGTCTTTTACATTCGTTCTTACCTCTTAGTTAAAAAGAGTGTTTCCCTTGCGCAAATGTCCTCCTGATACCCTTACCGCTGTCTTTATTCCTCCGAGATACTCAATAAAATTAGCATCCGCAAGATTTGGTTGATCATGCATTACAAATTTCTTGTAATTGATCTCATTCGCTCTTTAATTCCAATTGTTTCTAATTACACGGCCCATCCGTTAATGACGTTTTTCGTCGCAATTTTGTTCAGGATGTGTCTTAACAAAAAGCTCACCTAGCAATCGACTATTTTTTCCGATAGACCTCGAAGTAAATGAGCCTTAAAAATTAGACGCCAAGACCAAATATAATACTTCTATTCTCATATAAGTAATCTACACGAAAAATATTTTCTGGTCAGTGCCATAAAGCTATGTAACTCACTGCCAAGGAGTATGATTTGCATCCGTACCATGCCAATGGTCTAAATAAAATATTACGAATGTCTACTTGAAAAAATCACACCATTATATGTGTACGCACGCGTGGCTGGGAAAAGGCCGTGGCGCGTGACCCACGAGAATTAAATAAAACAAAATTAAAAAAATGACCGAGGGAAGAGAAGGGAAGTGGGAAAATGACTCACCGGCCGTTGGAGGAAACCATTGCTGGACTGACGTCTCAAAGCCCAAAACTGCCCCAAACTTGCGGGTTGTGCGCTGTCCAGCTCACGGAAACATGCACTCGTCGACTCCGCGACCAAAAAAGTGCCTTCGTAGACCGCCCCTCCCCTCCCGCTTCGATGACAAACCCCTGTTTCCCCACCCCCCAGACGGCACGATGGGTAAGGGATGGGAGAAGGTCGAGGAGGGAGATTTGAACACAAAAAAAAGAGCGTGCATAGGCGCAACATCCTGCCCCCCGTGAATTTCCAATGAAATTAACATTAGAATAATTAAATAGTTAATATTAGCCAGTTGAAGAAGCGAAACACACGGGAGAAGTAAAAAAACGTCAACCAAAAAAAATTTTGCTACAACAAAAATAATAATAGTCATCGGACTGCATTGATCCGCCCTCGGAATATGGAAATCGACACTATAAAAAAAAAAAGTGAGGGAAAGGAACTAAACTAGTATTTTCACTCTCAGAGGCCCGTCAAAGAGACTAAATGGGGAATTGGGATGGGCCATGGGAAGGTCAATATGGAGGAGAAAGGAAGAATAAACGTTCCATCCTGAACATAACAGCGAGAGCGGGTCAATCGAAATATTTAACAAGAAAAGAAAAATTAAAAAAAATAAAAATAAAATAACTTAGTTTGAAGTTGGCAACGGTACCAACTTCACGACTGGTCTTTTCAATGTACCCGAAGACTTTTTTTAAATCCACAACCCTAATTACGCCTGTCGAGTCCGGAAATACCTTTGTGATTCGCCCCATTTTCCACAGCGCAGGTGGGAGAGTTGAGTCACGCAGAAGCACTAAATCCCCAATTTTGACATTTTTAGATTTCCGCGTCCATTTTGCCCGCTGCTGTAAGGTGTGTAAGTATTCCTGAGACCACCGACGCCAGAATTGTTCATGTAATTGCTCAATGAGCTTCCATCGAGTAGGCAGATGGAATTCATCGACTGAAGTGATTTCAGGCAAACCTATCAACGGTTGACTGACTAGAAAATGACCAGGGGTCAGACAATCTATCTCGCTTGGATCCGGTGATTTTGGTGTCAATGGTCGGGAATTTAAAATGGCTTCAATTTTTGAAAAAAGCGTAGCAAACTCTTCAAAATTTAACGTTTGGCCGTTAAGGAATCTGCGCAGGTGATACTTCACCGATTTAATACCGGCCTCCCACAGACCACCAAAGTGTGGAGCAGATGGTGGATTAAATTTCCAACTGATTCCGGATTCTGGATGGATTGAGGTTAACGCTTCCCGATGGGAGGAGGACCTAAATAGTCTGTACAAATCGGTCAAAAAACGATCAGCCCCGACAAAATTTGTACCGCAATCCGAATAAATGGCCCGGGGAATTCCTCTCCGAGCGATGAAGCGCTGGAAAGCGGCAATGAAGGCAGGGGTGGACAGCGAGGTGACTAATTCTAAATGAACAGCCTTTGTCCCAAAACAAATGAATAAACAGAGATACGCCTTTCCAATCGCAGAGTTTTTTCTATTGCTCAGTTTGTAGGAAAATGGCCCTCCGTAGTCAAAACCCACGCATGAAAATGGCCGCTGTGGCACTACCCTTGGAGAGGGAAGATCTGACATGATTGGTTGTAAAGTCTTGCCCCGATAACGCGAGCATACAACACAATTCATGATTTCAGATCGGATAACTGATCGGGCAGACAATATCCAGAATTACCTGGCAACCAACGCCTCCACAACACGAGGACCGTCATGGAGTGACACCAAATGATAGTGCCGAATAATTAATCGTGAGAAGTGCGAACATCTCGGCAGTAAAATAGGATGCCGAGCAGACTCGGATAAGAGGGAATTCTGCAGTCCCACTTTCAGCAACCCGTTCGAATCCACAAAGGGTCGTAATCGACTAATTGACCGGGGAAGTAGGGAGCAAGTTTTGATCGAATCAAACACAGATGCAAAATAAACCATTTGGGTGGCGAGAGCCAACCTTTCCAAAGCATGTGCCCACTCTTGAGAGGACATGGGTGTTTGAGGTTGGGACCGCTCACCCTTGAAAGCATTTAAAAATCTATAAATATAAGCGGTCACTCTTACCAAACGAACAAAAGAGGAAAATTTTTTGAACCACGCAACAGAGGATTCATCTACCTGTGTTAATCCCATGACAATCGACGCCTCTTTCCGCTCTGGTAGCTCATCTGTGGCAATAGGTACAAAATCAGCGCTCGGCCAATGCGCTTCACTTAGATGAATGAAAGGAGGACCTGACCAATACAACTGGAAATTGAGAAGTTGCTTGGGTAGTAGGCCTCTGGAAATGCAATCGGCAGGATTCTCGTCGGAGGCTACGTGTCTCCACAAATTAGAAGGAATTGTTTCAGTTATTTCAGATACACGGTTAGCCACAAAATTTTTTAATAGATGTGGTAGCGTCGCTAACCAGGATAAAACTATACGAGAATCTGTCCAAGCATAAATCTTGTGGATACAAATTCTGTCCCGAAACGTATTCCTAATATTAGAGAGCAGTCGCGAAAGCAATAGCGAGGCTGACAATTCAAGTTTAGGGATTGTGACCGTCTTTAATGGAGCGATCCTTGATTTAGCTGCCAGAAAATAAATTTAGATGTCTCCAGGTGGAGAAATGACGCGCAAGTAAACCACAGCCCCATAACCGGCTTCAGAAGCATCAGAAAATCCCAGGAGCTGATGCTCAGTAGACTTAGATGGGCCGATATAACGCGGAATACGTATTTGGGAAATCAAATGACTTTGAGAGGAAAATTCATGCCAAAGATGGGCTGCTGATAATGGCAAGGGATCATCCCAACCTAATTTGAGGACCCAGAGAGATTGAATTAGACCCTTAATCTTTAGAACTATAGGAGACAAGCACCCCAATGGGTCGAAAATTCGCGCGATATTAGATAAAACGGCTCGCTTTGTGTTAACTGAATGATCCAGCGTAACACAATAGGAGAATACATCGTGAAAAGTATCCCAATAAAAACCCAACACCTTCACACATGAATGGTCAGGCGCATCAAAGTCGAATGTAGACTGTCGTTCATCTAGGGGTGATTTAGCCAAAAATTGAGAAGAATTACTCACCCACTTCTGCAAAGGAAAGCCCCCCCGAGCTAATAATTCAATCAGTTGACTCTTTAATGCTAGCGCATCGTCGAGAGAAGAGGCTCCCGTTACGATGTCATCGACGTAAGTGTCGCGTAAAATCACCGCGGAAGCGAGGGGATAATCTTTTCCCTCGTCTCTGACTAGTTGGTGAAGGACACGGATTGCCTGAAATGGGGAAGAAACGACACCGTATTCAACTCGAAAGATTTTAATTCCTCAGTCGGATTTTCTCGCCATAAAATATGCTGAAATTTGCGGTGGTTTTCGGAAAGTAAAATCTGCCTATACATTTTGACAATGTCCGCGGTGAAAGCAATTGCGTGGACGCGACATCCTAATAATACCTCGAAAATGTCCAGCTGAAGTTTGGGACCAGTCATCAGCAAATCATTCAAGGACTTTCCCTGAGCTCCCTTGGACGACGCGTCGAAAACCACTCTCAATTTAGATCCTGACGGAGTAATTTTCGTCACGGCATGATGGGGAATGAAAAAGGCACCAGGACGCGTTGAAAGGGACATATGCCCAAGGTTTAAATACTCCTGGAGGAATTGGTCATACTGTTCTTTCAAAAGAGGTTTGCGTATCAAACGTTGCTCTAGTTTACACCAACGATTGGCTGCTTGATTGTAAGATCCAGCCAAGGCCGCAAAATCCTCTTTGAAAGGGAGCGAAACCTTATACCGACCAGTTTCATCTCGCGAAACTGACTCTAAAAAGCATTTCTCGCATTGCTCATCCTCCGGACAAGGGTGACGTCTAATAATGGGTTCCTCTAATTCCCAAAATGATTTTAGTTGCTTGACCAACGGAATTTCCTCCACCACGCATAAAGAAGTTTTACGTGTGGGAATTTTCAAAGAACTATCCAAAATGTTTCCCATTAAAATCCATCCGAAAAGGGAATCAATTAGAATCAAGTCGTAATTGTCGAATGTTTTCTTCCCCCCAAGGAAGATCTTTGGGAATAAGTCCATTCCCAAGATAATATCCACCGAATCTGGCTTATCAAATCCCGGATCGGCCAAACAAAGGTGAGAAATACTTTCTCGAATACAGGGTGGAAGTGGGACTGGTGGAAGTTTGGAGGTCAAGTGAGGAAGGATTACCACCTTGGTATTTAACACCAACAGTGAATCATGGATCGGCGAGAGCGACAAAGTGATACAACCCTCCGGCCGCCTTAGAGGGGTTTGAGACAACCCAACAAGAGAACCATGATAAGGAGACATGGGGAGCTGCAACCGCCGAGCAGCTGCCGCGGAAATAGCTGACACTTGACTACCCGAATCGATCATTATACGAAGGGGCACATTTAACCCATTACCATCCCGCACATGAACTAACGCAGTTCCGAGGACAATTAAATGTGCAGGGTCACAATTAACACAAGACGAAAGGGCAGTCGTAGAAGTTTGTGATTGCGAACGCACAGGAGACCCAGACGCCTGACAGAGCGACGCTGAAGCCTGAATTGGAAACTGCTTAGAGTTCAGCTCTGAATGCAACGTGGTATTATGATACCTTTTGCAAATATTGCAACACATATCCTTCTGCTGACAACTAGGAGCCCAATGACCTGGCTTCAGACAGTTAAAGCAAAGCCTTTTCGAGCGTACGAAACGCGCACGATCCGTAACGCTCATTTCAATGTATTTGGGACACTTCACTAAAGAATGAGGAAGCTCACACAAAGGACAAGTACTGACTCGATCGCATTTCTCCTTACCCGGGAGGGTATTGTCAACGGATATCGGCAAGACGACCTTTGCAGTGAGCGTGGATTTGCGGCGAGAAACTGAATCTTTCACATTAGGACCAAATGAGGTTTGTAAAACCTTGATCCTTTTTTTCACAAAGCTCAAAAGATTACATACAGAGGGAAATGGCTCATTATTTAAGGTCTCCTCGAAAAGAGCCAGAGTTTCTGGATCAACAACACGTGCTGCTAATCGGAACAAAATAAATTCCCCCAAATTAGGAATATTTAACGTGCCCAAGGCAGCATGAATCTCGGCAAACGTGGTCACAAATAATTGCATGGAAGACAATGATCCCGTAGATGAAACGGAAAATTCCAGAATTCTATCGAGATAGTCAAATCCGAGGATTCTAGGATTGTCGTAGTGCTCACTCAACTCCCTCCAAGCCGAATCATAATGAACTTCGCCAAATGGGACGGACGCGATGAGCGCCGAGGCTTTACCTTGTAGAGCCGCCTTTAAGTAGGTGAATTTCTCAACTGAGGAAATATCCGTTCTGTCATGAACAACAGACCGAAATAAGTCGCGAAACCCTACCCAATCAGAAAATGCCCCAGAAAAACGAGGTAATTCAATGGTAGGAAGACGAGACCTTTTACCCTGAACGGTTTCATTAGCCAAATGAGCAGAATCATTGACGGCGGGAGGATTTGATACCTTACGAAAAACGGAAAGAATAAAATAATACTTTTCTTCCACTTCCTCGCCAAGGCTCCTATCCACCAGACATGCATCGTTTTGATTGCACTCATGGCAATACTCAAACAGTTCGGTCTGAGCGTCACAAAATGCTGAATACACAACTTCCAATTGAGAACATCGCGCAAGAAATATATGTAACTTACAATGATTGAAAATCTCCAGACCAGAAGCATTGAGCTCCTCAGAAAGCGAAAATGCTGCACTAATTGTGGATTTAAATTGATCACGTTTAAAACGCAATAACTTTGAATGCGAGTCAAATTGCTCCCGTGTGACCGGCGATTTACCTTTCGCCCCTTCAACTGGCATTTTAAGAACAAAAGGAAATAACTACTCACAAAAAACGGAATGAACTCCCTCGAAAAGCTCCCGGAGAAATCCCGGGTTTCGGCACCAAAAAAGTTGTAGGCACGCGTGGCTGGGAAAAGGCCGTGGCGCGTGACCCACGAGAATTAAATAAAACAAAATTAAAAAAAATGACCGAGGGAAGAGAAGGGAAGTGGGAAAATGACTCACCGGCCGTTGGAGGAAACCATTGCTGGACTGACGTCTCAAAGCCCAAAACTGCCCCAAACTTGCGGGTTGTGCGCTGTCCAGCTCACGGAAACATGCACTCGTCGACTCCGCGACCAAAAAAGTGCCTTCGTAGACCGCCCCTCCCCTCCCGCTTCGAAGACAAACCCCTGTTTCCGCACCCCCCAGACGGCACGATGGGTAAGGGATGGGAGAAGGTCGAGGAGGGAGATTTGAATACAAAAAAAAGAGCGTGCATAGGCGCAACAATATGTTTTAGGGTAATAACATCCTACTTTGCTTATCCGTCCATGTTTGTAGAAAATTGCTTATTACTTATTAAAAATATTCCCTATTATTTAAAAATGTTTTCATTTGATCTTGTTTTGAACTCACTGTTTACAATATTAACATGTAGATATAAATATAAACAGTTTTTATATAAGTTACTTTAAATTTATTATTAACTCCTTGTAATATTTTGGATTGTTCAATCTACATGATGTAGAATGTTATGAAACTTGCTAACTATTATGAAATCCACAATATTATTTTTAGTCCTTATATCTACGGCTAAAACACAATCGTTGTATGTCGATATTTTTTCCCAAATGAGGTATTGGTATTAAAGTGGTAAGTTCCCCTACTTGAGTGCTCATACAAAGTGAATCACAGTGATTCAAAGAGAATTAACGTCGGCGTGGATGTGAAAAATATTTGTCATCCTTTCATAACGACTCGAAAAGAAGATGGTTCATATGTGAAGTTGAATGACACGGACTGGTGTGGACTAATAAAAAATGAAGAAACTGAATGCAAACTATTTTTACAAGAGCGTTGTGCCGCACAATATCCTACTAACCACGTCTGTCTCGCTAAAACCTCCTGGCTGAACTACGCGGGGTGCATGAATACAAAGTGGGAGGAACGAATCACTAGCTCCACCTACGCGCGAGAGATAGTGAAATTGTATTTGAACTCGGTGCTTATTACGATGATTTAGAAGATGGTGAAGGCTGTGAGAATGTTCCGTGGCAATACGTGTCCAGCTGACGGGTAACTCTGAAGGACATTGACAATCCTCCTTCATCCTTAAACATTAACACTCCCTCGGATGAAATAAATGCGCTGTTTAACACTCAAGTGTTCAACACATTTAACATACCTCTACAACCTATTCACCCTCAGAACTACTGTTTCCGTCAGAAGAACTCGGGCAGACCTAAACCTTCCCCACTTACCCCAAGCCCGTACAAACCAATACCTAAATTCCTTCCCGATTATAGCATCCAAGTTCTGGAATTCATTACCCCCCTCAACAAAATGCTCCTCCACTCCGGAATCTTTTAAGAGGAAATTGTACGAATATTTAACACAGTAGCACTGTTGTTTTGAAATGTAAGAATCTTTGTGTTGATTAATTTGATTTTTGTTAGAACCTCAGTTTTCAATTGCTCTTGTGTTTATGCTATGCTTATTTCATAATTATTGTATTTTGAGCAGAATGTTTTCTGTACTTATATTTTTTGCTCTTTTGGGTTTCCCAGAGCATCAATAAACCATTCATTCATTCAAGTGGGCCGACTTTATCCACCGGAGCAAGTCGCGCAAAAAGATTCAAATAATGCAACATGTACTTGACGTTTACGCGTACTTGCGAAGTTGTCTCTTTCCTTATTCCACGAACGAGATTCTATCCATCTCCCGATTGATCTACCATGAGTCCCAGCGCTGTGAAAATAATTTATTGAAATCCGTCTCTTGCATTTAATTGGCTTTATCATCAATGAGGCATTAGTATTTAAGTAGGTAGAACTAATAAAAATTAGATTGAAATTGTTATTGTAGTCTTAAGTAATTGCATCTAATACATAAATTTATGGGACTGTTGACTATTTATGGGTATCTGGCAAGTTTTCCCCAAGTTTGAAATTTTATTTTTACGTTTTTTGCAAGTTAACAAAAGTGGAAATACAATTATTGTGTTTTTAGACATCGATATTACTATAAATTGATTTCTGTATACTCCGCATTTGATCTTAGGTGGCTTACCAGAAAAAAATATTACTATATTGCACTATCATTCAATCTACATTCTGAGTTAGTCCCTATATTCCTCACTGTTCCAACTTTTCTGAAAACACCTCCTTGCATAACCATCTATTATAATTTTTCTCGTTGTATCATCCGATTAATATTCTGAGTTAAATATTGAATTCTTCGCCGTTCCAACGTTTCCTGCATACCTCCATCTCCTCCAGCGTCCGGAATTCAACGCACCAATCCTCTGGGGAACGTTTATTGACCCCGTTCGAAAGCAAGGCCAACTATCTTGGGGAATTAACACATTCTTAACGACTATCATTCAAGTTTTCCTTGCAAAAAAACTCTTCCGTGTGAAGAAAAGATAAATGCCTCATTTCTCCGGTGAGCTCAAAAATTAATTTCGAGCCCAAAACGATGTTTCCTTTCAATGCGTAACACTTAGAGAGAAGTTCGTCGACAGATGCATGTAAGGGAAACCGATTATCATCCTGTTTCTGGTTATGTTACTTTCACACCCACCTCTATCCCCTCGCAGTCATTGACCTCATTTCTATTATCTGCACCACGAGTCCTCCAGGGCTTTTTATGTCGAAAACAGGTTCTCATGATGTTTCTTTCGGACACCTTCATTAGCAAGATTAAAGTCCATTCGTGGACCCAACAACCATTCAACTCGGAAGAACGTTTTGGGAAACTCGATCGATGGTCGCTGAGAATGGTTTATCGCCAGGTTGATATGTATTATGAATGTACACTCATTAAGGCTGCTGCTAAGAGGTGTTTGAATCCAGTGGGCGGCGAACTCTAAGTGACGTTCAGTGTCACGTTAAAACCTCTATCGATGGTGGAAAGTATTAAACTTCACTATTTTCTTATAGGATACCTTCTCATTGATAATGGGCAGAGCTTATATTGAAAGAAGCCTATACATAAGCTGCTTGTAAAGTTATCTAGTTGATGAATTGGTAGTCATTCTCGGCAGTCGGAAGGATGGGCATGGACAGGCGTTTCACCCTGTATAAGAAGCCGTACGTTTCTTAGCTTGCTGCAGTTCACCAATCCACTCTCCTCTCATCCAATCTCTTCATTCCTACGTTATTAAATACGTCCGTGATTTGGCCCGTGCCCTGGTTGAGGTTAACGAAGCTCACCAGGGAGATGGTGCGTTGAACCCCGGATGCTGGAGGAGGGAAGCACATAATATCGCGGTACTTCAGGACTTGTTCTGTGCACTTTGGTTTCGGTCGTCGCATTTCGGCGGGGTCGGGAGAGCGTGCGAGGTTCCATCTTTAACCGGGGACGAGCATTTCAGGCCCGCAGTGAAATCACCTCGTGCCAGACAAACCCAGGAGATGACTTGCACGTTCTTTCGTAGATGTATTGTAAAAAAGAATTACTACTTTCAAGTACCGCGGATTGATACTCTCTCCTAAAATGAAAAGGATACAAGTATATAAAATGGGACATGGCAAAAGGGCAATAAGGCAACTTAATTCTGTCCTTACGAGTGACCCAATTAACGAGAAAAAAAACAAAAACGTGTCTAAACAAAACTAAAGAGGAAAGTATTTTCACTCATGGGTAAAAAAATTGGGAGAGAAATAACAGAGACAAGAAAATATTACAATCCCTGGAAATAGACTTTTAAAGATAAAGAGCCAGGATATCAAGTGAGGATCGCGTTTAGAATGAAAAAATTAGTAGAATGATGAATGTACGGTTTAATTACTTTCCGGATCCATTGTGTTTTGCTGCTTTTGCACAATGGCCTCTTTTCCTGCAGGCGATTTCAGTGAACGTTTACTAGAAGACGCCTTCAGGAAAAGACGTGAAACGTTGTGCACAAGCAACCAACGCAATGGATCCCGAAAGAAATAATATGTAAATTATTAAAAATCACGGAAGTATGAAGCATAATAATGAATTTGGATGAAAGTATTATACATACTATTGATAAAACGCCTTTGACGTGGTATGGTCACCTGGAACGCATGGCCAGATGGCCAGAAAGAGTATGGATTTGGACCCTTACAGCAAGGAGAAAGTGCGACAGAACAAAAAGAAATTGGAAAATGGAAGTCAAAGAAGCCATGGAAGCACGAGATTTGGAACAAAATGACAGGAAAAATAAAGAAATGTGGAGGTTAAGAAGCGAGAAACGGATTAGCCCGAAATACCTCGCATATACTCGGGGTGTTTTTAGGATGAATTCGCGTAACTTCAGGAGGTGATAGGACAGGTGATTCTAAGCATTTTTGGCCCCGTGAATATGAGATCTCAGCTCCTCAGTTACCGAGCTATGGCAACGCAAACACTTAGTCAGGACCATTTTGCAGTTACCATGAAAATTAAATAAAGCCGTCGTTAGCACTGATTGTAAAGAAAAAAAACTTGTGTACAGCATAAGAGATTTCCAAAGGAAATCCAACTATAGGTTGCTAGGACCCAGATAAAGTACAATAATAGTAATAGTAAGATACAATAAAAAAAACATACTTAAACAGATTAAAAATATTTGTGAGGAACTTGACATTGATATTAAAATCCCAAGATTGGCTAGAAGACAACCCCAGAGATTCAATGTCTACTCTTCATAACCTGAAGACTATTCCAGAGTCTCAATGGAAAACCCTTACATGGATTCATTACTCATGTCACTGACTGTAAGATTTGAAAATGTAATGAAACGCCGTTCAAAGGTGGGATTTTACACCCATATTTAATGAATATAGAAAAGAATGAAGATTTTATGAGAGACAAAAAAAGTTAGATCAATTCTATCAAATCGACAACTTGGAAGCAGAAGTCAGATTGCGGTATGATTTTTGGACAGGTAAAAGGTTTGGAAAAAAACAAAACTGCATGATCTTCTTCCTGAAACTATTTTCTATCCTGCAGTAAGAAGAATGCTCATTTACTATCAAACCATACCCCCAACAATCTGAAATGTCGACCTTTCCGTTAGTACGCTTTGACGTGTGAAGAACTGACTAATAAGTACACTCAAAGTACAATGGATAAGGATCGTCTCTCAAACTTGTCTTCTTAGTGTTCACAGAAAAGAGTAAAATCCCCTCGTTTTCAGGAGAAAGTAATGGACATATTTGGAAAGAAAAAAAGAAATTTAGAATTTTCTTTTGCTGAAAAATACTAGCGCCTCAACTAATAAGCTCTAGATTTTTTAATGTCTGCATTTTAAATTTCTTAATTTGTTTTTTATATTGGCTTTGTCTTCTGAAAATGAAAAGAGAAGTAAATAAATTCAAGTTATAAAGCATTTTCTTACTAAAAATATGTTACAAGGTGGTTAAAATGTTTTATTAAGAAATTTTTAAAGTATGTCAATTTCACTACCTATTTAAAACATTGCTATATTGCCAAAAATGTAATGTAATGAATATAATAAATTATAAGTTTTTTTGGGATCGATTTCTAAAAAAGAAAATAAATTAGATTTTATACTGCAAACTTTCAGTATATTATATTAATACACCTTCATTAAATACATTGAATGAAGTTTCAATCAATTTAATTTGTTGTATTTGCAGGATTAAATTAATATTTTAATAACAAATTTATAAAATTGTCATTCACACAAGGTGTTCCAAAAATGTACTCCTGAGAACTCAAATTTACTAAACTTTCCACAAGAGGGCTATGGACCTCGGACCCCCACACTTCTTAAACCTAAAACGTCTTCCCCCTCCCCCCTGGAAAATATTGTATGGGCGACCATGCTGTGTAATATGCACTTAATGAATGAAAGGAGTATATGGATAGAAATGAAGTAGTTTTTCCTTTGTTTCTAGGTACAAAAAGGGCCTTCGAAACAATTGATAGAAAATACACTACGTATACCAATCGATCCCAGATCGATCTGATCGGCTCAGCTCGGTACGGTAAACGGAACGAGCTGCCCAGATCGATCTGAGAAGCGAACCGAGTTAGCCCGGTTTCCCTAACCGGTCTAAGACCTCAGATCGCTCCGAAGCGGTCGGAGCGTGGCGCTCATCGTTTTTCTTTTGGATGCCGATGGTAAACAAAATATAATCGATATCATTTACGGCGTGACTTGTTGTAAGAAGGGAAAGGAGAGAAGTGTGCGGCTGAAATACGCAAGAAATCTCAAAATAATTCAAACTACTGAATTCGATAGTTCAATATCGATATTTTCAGACCGTGTTTGTAAACTAGGCGAATTGAGTCAGCTTGCTTGTCAGATCGGTCTGAACTCAGACCGATCTGACAATGAGATCGAATGGTAAACGTTGTGAGATTAGTAAAGAAATTAGGAAAATATGCGATAGGTTATTAAATGGATCAGCAGTTACCTTACAGACCGCTATCAGGTGGTGAGATGTGATGATTATGTATCAAATAAAATTAGAAATACCTTGGGGTACCACTGAGTAGTCTGTTGGGACCACTATTATTTCTGTTATGTATTCATTCATTCATTATAGTAATCTACCGGTTAGAGCTAAGTTGTGACGAAAGTCAGAGAATATCAAGATTCTTCAGTAGCTCCGAAGGTAGGTTATCGGTTCCCACGGCTTTTCTACCCTTCATCTCTCTTAATGCCCTCTCTATTGCATTGTCAAGTAACTCTGGTCCGAGGTTAACCATATCTATTGTTCCTTCATCCTCTAGATCTAGGTTAAAGGGTCTATTCTCGCTGTCATATAGCTCCTCTACGTATTCTCTCCATCTTTCCTGGATATCTTCCTATTCGATTAATATCTTCCCTATTTTGTCCTTAACCTTTGGTATCGTTTGACCTCTCTTACCACCCGATAACATTTTCACCTTGGCGTACAAAGCGCCCACTTCCCCCTCCTCCTGCATCTTTTCCATTTCCTCACTTTGTCCCCTCTACCAGTTTTCTTTTGCCCGATTGGTCACTCTCCTGAGTTTTTTATTCAATTTCTTGTACTTCCTCTTGCCTACATCGATGTTCACGTTTTTCCATATCCTTCTCTCCTCCATTTTCCTTATCAATTCTTCCATAACCCACTGCTTCTTAACCCTCTTCTTTTCCACCGTTCCTATTGTTTTCTCTGCCGCTCCTGAGATGCCTGTTTTTATACCTCCCATCTTCTCTCTATTGTTCCCATCTGCTTTGCTTCACCTATGTTCTTTTCTACCAGCTCTTGGTATTCCCTCTTTTTCAACCCATTCTTCCATTCAACCATTTCTTCAAGGTTCCACATCTTTATCTTACTACCTTTAAAAAGCCTTTTGAATCTAACTTCACACTTCATCATCACCAAGTTATGATCTGAGTCCGCATCCGCCCCTGGATAGGTACGCGAGTTTTTTACACTGTTCCTAAATCTCTGCCTTACCATTATTTAATAATTTGGTATCTCCCAGTATCACCCGGCATTTTCCATGTTTACCTACGCTTGGGGTGATGTTTAAACCAAGTGTTTGTCACTACTAATTTATTTCTTCTACAAAATTCAACTGCCTTTTCACCGCGATCATTTTTACTTCCTAGCACAAACCATCCCACTTCTAATCCGTCCCTCCCTTCCCCCACCACTGCATTCCAGTCACCCATCACTATCAGGTTTTTCTTTCCCAGCACTTCCCTTATTATTCCTTCTACTTGCTCGTACACCTCTTACACCTCCTCCTCCCTATGGTTGCTCGTAGGCATGTATGTATGTACCTGGACCAGTACGTAATTCGTCTGGCGTGCTTTTATTTCTACCACTAGTATCCTGTCGCTCACCTGTTCAATGTTTACCACCCTCAGTCCTAATTTTGTGTTCAGTACCATGCCTATCCCACGTTGACTCTCATCTCCCCCACTATAGATCACCCTGTAGCTATCACTCCAATAGTCCCCGCTAACCTTCCATCTCACCTCGCACAATCCCAATGCATCTATTTTTCCTTCTTCCATTTCCTGCTTAATATTTTCAAGCTTCCCGGCCCTCATCATGGTCCAAGTTCCTATTTTTACCACTTTTTTCCTCCTCCTCTTCCTCTATTTCTTCTTCTTCTCCCTCCTATCCCTTGTATCCACCGATGATGATGACGCTGTGCAAGGCTTTTGTGTGATGATGACCGCGGAGGCCTTGCCTCCCACGCTCTATTATGTATATTTTAACGAAATTGGGAAAAACATAAACATTTTTTTTCATTTATTTTCGGATGATAGATTGATTTATGTTGAAGGGTAGAGTCCAAGGCAAGCAATTACGCTGATAAATGAAAATTGGAATTTGTGAAATGAATGGTTTGTTTTTTAAAAATGGAAATTGAATGCAGAAAAATCCAAAACAATGCTAATTGACACAAGATCTCAATACTTGAGTGCTACAAATGACAACGTAAAGATTCATTGGTGATTGCGAGGTTAAATTAATAAAAACTATAATATATTTAGTCGTGACAAATAACAGGAAACTGAATTTTAAGAAGCCTATTGATTATACCTGTGAAATGATTGAAAATAAGTTGGGTTTCATTTACAGAATTAATAAATTTCTAGCATATAAGACATGCAAACTAATATATAATTGCATAATACTACCGCACTACAATTATTGCCCAACAGTTATGTTTTAGCCAATACCCCAGACAAATAGTGAATAACAACACTTGGTAATCTTCCACAGATTTATTTCTTTGGCACGACGCGTTTCACGACACTGTGGCATAATTATGTGCAGGGTTCTTCGGTTTAGGTCAGCATATATAGATTTCCACCAAGGCGTTAGGGAGTGGGGGGAGGAGGGGGAAGGCTAAGGGAGGAGTGGAGAGGGGGTGGGGGTAAGTGGGGGTGGGAATAAGGAGAGTGAAGCGGCGTGGGGAGGGGTAACTAAGGGTTTGAGTGAACAGAGGGCGGAAAGACATAAGAGAAACGGAAGCAGGGGTTGGGACTGGGTGATAATGGAGGCCTCCTTTCCTTGAGAACTATGGATGGTGAGGGAAAGGGGGGGTGGTCAGAGGGTTTTAAATGGCCAGTGCACTGCCCACACCAGAGCACTGGAGGAGAGGGGGGAAGGAAGTAGAGTGTGAAAGATTTTGGGATATGTGGCAGTACCCAACCGACCCCTAACCTAATTTAACTATGTACAAAAGGAGTTTCTTGTATATGGGACAAAAATTGTGTAACATCCTACCCAATACAATTAAAGAAACTAATTGTTTTGGTAAATACATAAGGTTGATAAAAAATGGATAACAATTTTTGATGATATTGAAACGTTATTGTAAAGGGTCTTGTAACACGCCATTTTGGCCGTGTTGGCATAAGTATACGATTAAAGACGCCATTGTGTATATTTTGGGAACACGTACTACCACGATGCAACAATATCGTTTCTGTATTATGAAAACAACTTTAAAACAATACCGTTTCCTGTTTACGTAAACAAACTAAAACAATGCCGTCTATGTTATGAAAACAACTTTAAACAATACCATTTTCTGTTTACGTAAACAAACTAAAACAACACCAGGTGTTATGACAGCTGCAAGGCAAAGAAAGGATGGAAGGGGTAAACAAAATTATAATAATGAAAGGGGAATAGCCTATCAGATACGAGAGAAGGGGAGAAAACCTGGAATGTTCTAGAACATACAGGAGGGGAGGAGAGATAGTATAAAATGGCTTGTAAAACAAGGGACGAGGCTTCTTCTTAACAAGAGAGTCACAAGGGACAGTTATCGAGTGAAAGTCATACGGGAGTTTTTGCAGTGATAATTTGCCGGGAGTAAGCAGCTTTGGGCAGCAATTACCAACGCCAGTGTCCTGTGTTAAGGAAGGATCCAGGAATCCGATAAACAGATACTGGGGCATAGTGTATCGGCGGAATTCACTTTGTACAATATCCGGTGAAGTAGAACAAACATTATAAATTAATACGAATATATTTGAGAAGGGAACATATATTAATTAATTGATTAACTAAAGTGAATTTGTTTCCTAAGTGAAGAATAAAAGGGTTATTATAAATATATGTACTGTTCAAGTGTATCATTTTTGTGCATGAATTAATCCATTAACCTTTGCCGCCAAGGAGCGATCTCTCAAGGTAAGAAGTGATAGATACAAGTATATAACGTCGCGTGTTTAGGACCGCGTGAAAGAATAATTATTAGAACCCCTGTGATAAGGAAATTGATAGGGGGGACTAGTACAGTCTGTATATTGTGTATATTATGCTTAACTTCATATGTGTTGTACATTCTATGTTGTAATTCATATTTTACAGACACAACAGTTATGAATTTATTTTTAGATTATTAGATCCCTCTTCAATTCTTCATATCTTCTACCTCCTCTTATTTCGTCCAGAATACCTATCCTCTTCCTTCCTCTTCCACGCTTCCCCAGTGTTCTCCCCTCTATCACTCTCTTCAACATGCCCTCTCCTCTCAAAACCTCCTCCATCCATCTCTTCTGCCTTCTCCGAACCTCTGCCACAAGCTTCCTCTCCTCTCCGACCATATCCAACACCTCCTCGTTTGTCTTTCTCGCCATCCAGCTAACCTTCTCAATCCTTCTCCAAACCCACATCTCAAATGCCTCAAGTCTCCGCACATCCTCCCTTCGCAATGACCAAGTTTCCGACCCATATAGCGCCACGCTCCATATTAAAGTTTTCACCAGCTTCTTCTTTACGTCTCTTCTCAGACCCCCCCCTCATCAATTCCCTTCTCTTCAAAAATGCTTCTTTAGCAAGCGCAATTCTGCATCTGATGTCCTTACCACTAAACCCATTCTCCTTCAAAATACTACCCAGATACGTAAACTGCTTGACCTGCTCTATCTTCTACCCTCACCCCCTTATATTGAGCCCCGCCTTCTTACTTCTAGAAAATCTCATTACTTTCGTTATCTTGTGATTGATCTTCATCCCATACCTTTCGCACTGCACCTCTAATGCATTCACCATTGACTGCAACCCCTTGGCCGGCTGACTAACCAATGCTTGATCATCTGCAAATCTCACTGGTTTTATCAGCTCCCATCCTACCTTTATTCCTACCTCCTCCTCTTCCCATGCCTCCCTTACCATTACTTCTGAATACACGTTAAAAAGCAACGGCGATAGTGGGCACCCTTGCCGCACTCCCCGTCCTATCGTGGCCCATCCCGATTCTCCATTGGCTACCCTAACCTGCGCCGTCTGGTTCATATACAAATTCCGAATCAGACGCCTGTCCCTCCAATCGACACATAATTTCTTCAACACTCCCATTAATTTCGTCCATTCCACCCTATCAAACGCCTTCTCGAAATCTACGAAGCATGCAAAATAATCCTGCACATACTCTAGGCTTCTTTCTACTAGCGTCCTCATCACCGCTATAGCGTCTCGCGTTCCCGTTCCTCTCCTAAACCCGAACTGGTCGTCACCTAGGTATTCATTTGCCTTATTCTCCAGCCTTCTGTTTATAATTCTCAGAACTACTTTGGCCGCGTGAGATATTAATCATATTGTCCTATATTCTTCGCACGTTTTTGCCTTACTCTTCTTTGGTAAGAAATTAGTACAGTCTTCGCGAAGTCGTCCGGCCACACTCCATCCTCATAAATCCTACGAATAAGCGCAAAAGGTTTTCCTCTTCCATTTTTCCCCATGCTCTTTAAAAACTCTGCAGGTATGTCATCTATTCCCACCGCCTTATTCCTTTTCATGTCTCGTAGAGCTCTTTCGATTTCGCTATCGAGGATACTTGGTCCGATGCCATCTCTGTTTATATCTTCTTCCCTTTCTGCATAAAACAATCTTTAAAAAATTGTACTTATCTGATAAAAGCATTTTTAGAATACACCAGTTGTGCATTTAATCCACATATTCTTGAACTGGAAACCACAATGAATCGAACAAAAATATTGAAAAATGTATCCTCGGAAATACTCTCTTATAAATATATATTTTAATAGAAAATATAAATTACATATTTATTGCTCGTTTCCTCAATATTCTAAATATTTTATACGATTCTACTTCTCTTTCTAGTACTGATGAGCGATATATCGCTAACTGTGATTGAATCACTGATACTGAAAAGTAGCAATCACAACCTGTGACTTCATATCCGAAATCTCAGTGATTGTGATCACACTGCTACCAACTCCAATACTGCTGCAATTCTACCCTGCTACTATGTATTCATAAATATTTAACATGTATCCTTAGGAGGCAGCGCGACAAACTGGTTTCCAAATGTCGGTGCGTCTATTGTTCCCTCGATAAATGAATTGAATTATATTTAATTACACAATATGAAGACTATTCGACTAATAATTATGAAAAATAAATCGAGCGAGCGTAAATAGCGCTGCGTTGAGAGGGTGGAGAGAGTTCAAAAAGCAAAACGATCTCGCAAGTTGTGGCACACGCGCCACGCCCTCTCTCTTGCTGCCGCTGCTTGAGTTTTTACGAATTAGTGCGCACCAATCAACTGGCTCCACGATCGTATTAAACGTCAACGAAAATTATTATTTTATTTATCGCCTGCACCACAATACTGGAACATTAGAATATTTTGTTGTAGTGCAGGCTCAATAGCCTACTTGTAAATGCGGGCCTTGAGTAAAGTAGGAATTTTTATCAAAACTTGGACGTTATGTTTATTATGAAAGACCTTGAAAATCTAACTCTTCATGTACCTATATCAGGTAGAAAGGGTACCAATAAATAGTTGTATGTACCACTAGGCATTATAATTAAATTGATTACATGAACTGCACTTGCAGTACATTTTGTCGATTACAGTAAAAAAAAAGATATTAGTACATAAATGATTCAAGATGAAAAGAAATATCAAAAGCACTTGATTTTAAATCCTTGAATTTCTGTTTTTTTAACGAACTCGTTGTTCTGAAAAATCGCCAAATCACCAAACCAAACATTGTTATATAAATAATAATTATGTTTATTCTGTAAAACCTAGATGATTACCAAAAATAAGTTAAAGACAGTATTTAGTTGGAAAATATTTTTTAAATTATCATCCTGGAAAAATACCTTGTGAACCAATGAACATTTAAACCAATAACTTTTTCTTTAGCTCCTCACTAATATTAGCTAATTTATCAATGATAATTTCTTTATCTAAGTTGAAACAAATCTCGTTCCACATTCATTAGAAGTAATATGGACAGAGTATCTTGAGTCAGTGTTGATCTAAGTCTCTCCTTGACGATTTTTGATTAATAAAATACTCTTTCACATGTTACCTGAGTGCAAGAAAGGGCAACAACAAACTTACATGCTGTGTACAAGTAGGTAAAAATCCAAGATTGATACAGTTCATAGAAAATGGGGAAAGCATAGACCAAGCATTTGTAGCATTTTCTATTTTCGGTGCAATGAATGAACTTCTTTTATTCCTCTTCCTCAAAGATAACTTCAACATCTTCATAGTCTTTTCGATTTTTCCTCAGATTAGGCATGTTCTCTCCTTCATCATATTCTACTTTTCTGTCTTGGTAAAACTTTCGTACTGATCTGCTAACTGATTCAGTTCTACAAGTAAAGAACTTCTTTCTACTTTACACAAATTTGGAATAGCGTACATAATGTCGGGAGGAAAAGTATCTACCTTTGCTATTTTGGGAGTTTTTTAGGATCAAGCCAAGAGCAATCTTTTAAAATGTCTCCATTGGTACGAATCTCTCTTCAATACTTGTTCGGGCACGATCAATAATGCGTAAGTAGATCAATTTATATTTTTGAGTTGCTGAAATTTCAGGTGCTTCTTCTGTGGCTTTTTCTCCTGACATTGTTTTTATTTCTTGAAGTCCTTTCTATATTCTAACTCTGAAGGTACCTACTTAGACACAGGAGAGGTAACAAAAAATATATACAAAAAAATAAAATGTTTTCAAATGCTGTCCATTGGCTCACTAATTTTCTGGCCGTGAATTTTGATTTGCAGTCAAAATATCCAGTGGATATATCCCACAACACACTGATTGCATTAATTTCCCTGAGTAGGTAATCATTAAATTTTAAATATTCTTCATCTAAAACAGATTTAAGTGCCCTAGGCTTACTCCACCAACTTGTAGCACCAATCTTTTGGATTCTGCAAATTTAATCATGAGCATGATGTTTCCTTCTAGTTTCCGCCTCACACACTGACATTCTCTTGAAGGACGAGCATAGGAAAACAGCTAATTCTTCTAATAAACCAAATATGTTTTCTAATAACACCAAATTTACAGTTGAATCGGCTACCACTAAATTGAATACATACCCCATACATTGGGTGTAAATAAAATCAGGATTTTCTCTTTTAAAGTGGGCTTGTAGGCCGTTGTAACAACCTCTCTTGTTATTAGCTCCATCAAACGAGCAAACAATAATGCTTGACGTTGAAGCGCCACTCTCTGCAAGCTCCGATTTGACGCGATTTAAAAAAGCAAGTTCATTGGAATCGTCAACTACTAATACACTGAAAAGTATTTCATGTATCTTTCCTTCGACCACATAACGGACGCAAATTGTCAACTGATCCATTACAGAAACATCTTGTGTGCCTTCAGACATTAAGCTAAACACTATGCTCTTATGGAGATCTTTCAGAATGATATCACGTCCCTAAGTACCAATTACGGTGATTAGCTTATTAACGAAATATTTCGACAAAAAGGTTAAGAGAGACCCGCGACCAATCTGTCTTTTCGTCGATTTTCCAGCAGCTTCTCTTTTTTCTTTGTTTTCATTCTATCCTGTTTGCTCTCTTCAATGCATGCTTTGACGTGATTTTGAAAAATCACACCATAGTTTGCAACTAAAATAACCAATTCAAAGAAAATTTCCATGATTTTCAACTGTATCCAGTGTATGCGCCCCTTTTTGTTCTTTTTTTTCTTCTGTAGGCAATCCCTTATCTTCCTATGACCAACAGTAAATCGTGTAGAGTTGTGAGGCGCAATGTTAGACTAACTTCTGTCCCTGCTAATATTGTTGACACTCCCTATTGGGGGCCCCCTAAGCCGAGCCGATCGCCGACCTAGCCAGACTGCCCCTGGCTTACACCATCTACCTCCTCCTCTCTAAAATTAGAGGTAGGATTATAAACCTGGATTATAACTGAATTCGTTGGATCTGCCTTAGTTCCAGGACTAAAATCCTATCACTCACCGGTTCTGCATACACTAAGTTTCTAGAAATTTCCTGTTTATTACGATGGCAACCCCGCGCTGGCTTTCATTCTCTCCCCAATATATCAATCTTTCTCCATCGCTCCAGTAGTCCCCGCTATCTTTCCATCTTAATTCACCCAGACCCATGATGTCTACACCCAGCCTCTCCATTTCTTGCTTTATATTCTCTAGGTTGCCTGCCCTCTGCATAGTCCTAACATTCCACGTGCCTATTCTGATTGTTTCTTTCCTCTTCTTTATCTTATATTCCTCTGCTGCTGTATTTTCTGAGCAAGGATTTCGTGTGATGACGACCGCAGGGGCCTTGTTTCCACCGCTGCTGGGCACGACACCGGGCCCTCTGGGCCGAGTGCCGTAATTACCAAGATTCATTTTAATTTGAGAACTGTCCATAATTTCAAGGTTTGTAATTGAAATAGAATTCCGTGGCTTACTCAATAGTGTTTTTTTTACGCGACAGTATCACTCTAGAGGCCAGACGCCTTTCGCAGCCGCCTCACTGAGGTACAGACTCTGCGCGGACTACCAATCGTCTGTCTCCTAACCTTTGTCCTATCTGGGTGGGCTTGGAGCCCGGAGGGAGCCCTTGGAGGCGGGAACAATGCTCCCTGCAAGGAGAATTGCTCCCGCCAGTTCAGCTCTAGGGGTCATCGGAGCACGTAAGTCTTTCCACCACGACAAGATTGTAGTTCAATGGAAGAGCTATTTCAATATACAATACCTTTAAACTTGCGAAAATCCTCTGCTAACTGGCAACTTATTGTTACGGCTAGGCTCTAGGACTAGTAGCTACTAGCCTTAAGTACGAAATGGCAACAAAAAAGAAACATGCCCAATGACAGAATTACTTGGGGCTGGGGTAGAGATAATGTTGGCTACTCTTAATACAGGAACATAAAGAGAATACGACCGAGGCTTGAGTGCGATTGAACTTATGGGAGGCCGTCTCATTTCCAACTGGCCCTTCACAAGTCACGTGTCGGGAGCTCCCTCCCCTGCTGGACGTCAGAAGCACAAATATATTTGAAATGAAGTCAAGCCGTCATCGGGTAACTGAAAAAAACGATCACATCTACTGCCTGAATCCCTACCTTATTTCCTTCGCACTCCAATTTCTATCCCTTACAACTTCTCCATTGACCCTCACCATATGATGGCCATTGTAAGTAAAACGAAAAGCGTAGTGATAATCAAGTTTTCCCGGAAAAGTGCTATTTAATTTAACCTCAATGAAAAGCCTTCCTTTAAATCTCGACAGAGACTCAAATTTCTTCGACATATTTTACGCTTGTTATTTCGTCAAATGTTTGCTGACCCACAATGCCGCACAAAATACGTATTTTTCACGCATCAATGAGTATGTCACTCGTTTCTTTTAGCCTCTTGTCAGATCTCAATAAAATGATAATTTCCATTTCTGAGGCCGCAACAACGCTTACAAACCCTAACGCCCCGGATGGTATTCTTGCAGAGGCTATGAATGAGTATGGATTTGACAGAAACGATTTTGAATATACTTTCACGCCGGATTGTTTGTGAAAAAATGTTTTATGAAGGAACAATTTTACTGAATTTTAGGCTACGCTCTAATTTATGTTTTAACAACACTTAATAAATTATCATCATCCTTTTTGTAATCCATTCAAATCCATGATTTGCTGACTTCCATCCTTCATTGTTTTCTGACCCATAGTAAAACGCCGTTTCACGAAATTAAAACACTTAGATACCGTGATATTTGTCATCAACAGTTATAATCAGTGGCATTCGGATGTGGGATGAAACCCCCCAAGAAACATGTTTTCCTGAACTAGCTTTAGAATTTTGCTTATTGGGCTTAAATATTGTTCAATTATTTTCACGAAAAGATTATGTGAATTTAATTATTGTTTTACTGAATAATTAACTATATTTCATTTTATGATGATGCTCATAAATATTAATATCGGGAATACAACTAAAGGGATACATTATCAACATAATAAATTCATGAAATCATTTGCTTACATTCAAGAATAAGTAGTTTTATATAATTGACAAAGTGTTTTGTTTAAAACGGTTTCAAAAGATACGCACCTTAGACTATACTGATTGCATGAAAAAGCAATGATTTCATACTTGAAGAAAAGAAGACTTTTATTTCTCTTACAAAGCCAATTACAAGTATTCCAAAAGTATTAGGAGCCCAGTAAACAATCAAAATAGGCAAGGTAAAGTAAAACAGTAGCTCATACTTAAAATTAAAATAAACAATTCTATTATAACCATTCAAAACAATTAACTCAATACATTGCCAGGGTCATGAAACCTTCTATCTGGGAGGTTGATTTCCTGGAAATATTTTTCCCCAAAAATATTGAGATTTTTTTAAAACAACAGTCGTTTACACAATCCTTTTGCTTTACAAACATTCTGCCGTCCACGGATACACCAAAGTTGATCTCGTTACTCCGAATGCGGACAAGGAATTCAATGCCGCTAAGGATAACGCATCAGAGAGTCCTGGTACCGCGAGAATGATCGCGCTTTCTGCAAGTGAAAATATTTTATCACATAAATATTTCGAGTGTAAATCAGGTGAGCAATATAATAATAGAATAATAATGACTATAATGTGACATGAACGCTGAACTACTTCCTTTTCTCAAATTTCACGTCAAGTATCTACTCATAGAAAGATAACTTACCTACTTTTCCCAGGAGGAAATTTTTGCATGCATACAAAGCGATGTACATATTATTACCATCCGTACCGACGACATAATAATCCATGGTGGTAGTCTTGCCTGAAAAAAAGAAGTCACCAATGATATGTAATTGTCATCCCAAGAAATGTAAATTTCTTCAAAGTACAGCTCACGCAAACTCTCACATGGACATATTATTCTCACGATATTTCATTTATCACATTGAAATAAATATATAAAATTGCAAAAACTAAGAACTCCATTTGTTATATTTTTATGAGGAATTTTTGAATTCTACAACGGCTACAATTCTACATTAGTTTTACGACGGTTTTAGGTTCCAAATGTTGGACGTAAAATTTGAACCTGTAGGACTGAGTAATGAAATATTATGATGTACATGACCCAGTGTCAATCAGGTGGAGTGGTTGAGTTAAGGTTGTTGAAATTCTGAGGAAAATAAACGGCATATATTGTTTAGCCTTGGGTGCAATGGTAAATGGTTTGTAGTCCTTAGTTACCAGATCTGAACCCCAACCATCCCCTACCTAGCAGCTCCCTTAATTTTTACCATGGGACGCACAATTCAAGGGACCTGCTGGGTAGGGGACAAGAGGGGACTGTAGGGTAATAAATACGGCACTGAATGGTGTGAGAGGAAATGTTAGACCGCGAAAGTTATGGGTGATTGTGTTAAAAGATACTCTAAAGAGTTTTTTAAGAATTTAAAAATATGAGAGCGTGTATGAAGCTATTCATGTGTATGAGAAGCGAAAGTGGTTTGTAAGGATAGGGAATTTTGGAGGTTATTATTTAAAGGGAGCCTATTTTCTAGGAATCACGGCTATGAATGAACTCTTTGACTTGGCCAACCCCGGAAGGAAATAGCGTAATGGGTTTGTGTTGTGTGAAAAACTGCATGGAATTCTTCCTTTCACCATATCTGACCAGTGACAGCGTCATTCAATAAAAACGTCATTACTTCCATGACAGACGCAGTATGAAACAGTTTAGAATATTTCCTATTCACGTTGATGTTTAATGGACACCAATTTTGTACGTAATACTCTCGAGTGGAAAAAAATCTCCGTTACAACCCATTTACATTTCATTCGAAACTTATTTCAGTAGTTTCAATTCTGTGTTACGTTATATTTAGTCTCATTTTCAGTTTGAAATTTTCTGCGACTCGTTATAAAATGTAAAACCTCCGAGTCTACAGTAGTGGTTTTGTACTAATTGTAAGTTTGAGATCACTGCAACTACGCTCACAGAGGATGTAGTTAGAAACAAGGAAGTAGTTCGTGATAACATTCGTGAGGAGTGTGGCAGCCAACGGGTCAGAGACTTTGATCCTCGTAAGAGCTGACCGGAAAAGAATAGAAGACTTAGAGTTATGGTGTTGGAGACCAATGCTGAAGGTAAAATGGAATCAAACTTATGATATCAGGCCTGACGTCGTGTAAATGATGGATATCCATTTTGAGAAAAACCAACTTTGCTATTTCGATACATTTTATTACGCTGGCACGACGCGCGTTTCACCACACTGTGCCATATCCATGTGCTGGGCACATGAATATGCCACAGTATGGTGAAACGCTCGTCGTGCAAGAGGAATACATTTTGTGGGAATAACAAAGTTGGTTTTTCTAAACATGGACATAAAATGGACTGATTAAACGAAGAATGGAGAAGTGTACATAAGAGCCGATGAAGAAAAGCGTATGTGGAGCGTAGTGAAACAAAGATAAACCAGTTGGATTGGACCCACCCTGAAACAGAATAAATTCTGTAAAGAACGTAACCGATGAAAATATAGAAGGGAGAATTCCGCGAGGAAGGTCAAGGGATAAATAGGTTCATGGGTCAAAATAAAGAAGGATATGGGACAGAAGAAATATCAGTATGTAATGGAGTTAGCAGTGAATAGGGAAGACTGGATGGCTGCAGTAGTTAACAGGATTAAAAAACGATGATGATAAAAACTTGGTATGGTTAACCAAACTTACCCCCAAAAGTTAATGTTAACGTGAAGACGGTCCCAGCAGCGGTCGCTGCCACATTGTTGCCAGTTATAGTCAAAGTTCCGGATATGCTACCAAGGCCGTTGCTTAACAGAGCACTAAAACAAGAATGAAGTTAAAAAAGTTATCAAAATTGATTTAAAAAAATAAAGATACCCTACATATAGTCCCAAAACAATAAAATTTGTTTCTTTCTCTTCTTGAATTAATTCTAAAAAACTATATGAAAACTCTCAATCTCAAAACTAAAAATAAAATTAATCCTACAAAAATATTCTTTTGACGGATGTATAAACACTGATTACAAAATGTATAAGTAAGTAAAACAGTGGACTGTTGATTTCCGAACAGGTTCCTCTGGAAAGACTAAAATACCGTCAAAGTCTTTGGATTTAAACAACATAACTAACGCTACTAAGTGTAAAATTAACACCTTACATGAAATGGTATCTAATCCTTGTTTATAAATTAAGTTTCGCTGTATGAAAATACACATGCTAAAAATAAATATAAATTGTATCTAAAACTTAAAAACATTAATAAATTTAAAACATATCATCAAGTAAGAATAGTGTTTTTCTCCAATCACGTAACCTGTGTGTGTGATGTGATTTTATGCAGACAACCAATCAAACACTTGGTAATGTTTTCTGCTTTACCCTTTAACACGCGAATCACAAACGTTTTCAATACGATATTAGTATCTAATAAGTGAATGATATTTACTAATAATACTTGAAGAATAAACCCACATAAGTCGTTTGCAATATATTTTATGATTCACTAATTGGTATTATCGTAAAGTGTACGCTTTCTTAGTAAGCCTTTCCTCGTACTAGTCGTACTAACCCTCTCGAGGTCGTGAAGTTAGTCCAAAGGCTGAATACGTGACGTCACTTCAGGAAAATCTAGTGGGGCTAGAAAATTTAGTACAAATGGTACGCCTTGATGTGGATTGAAACACGGCCGTCAACGCCTGGCAATCATATGGCGGGATTACGATCGTCGTTTCCTGACTTGACGGAGACGGACGGTAGCGTTCGCGGAGCTTGGTGATTGTTATGTCGCGGAACAAATTACGATGGCCGGACATTGGCGGCCCTTCATTGGACAATGAGCGAACATTGTCAAAATCTAATTTTTCCGTCACGCGACGTTAACGGCAGCCAATCAGAATGGAGCTTCTTTTCACTATGTACGAAATTTCATCTCCAGATTGCCCATAATAATTTTTAACATAACAATAATAGAAAAATAATTATCCTACTTGAAGCAATATTTGTCAGTATTTCAAGCGAATTCTTTATATATTTTTTTTGCAATATGTAAATACACAGTCACTTCGCAACCGTTCACAGATCAGTTCACAAAATTGTAAACATTTGGCGTTGATCCTCCCGTCCATCGTAATACACTTATCCTTGACGGGAAGACCACGGAAAACTGAACGCAACCATCCGCTAACGTTTATCACAATCTTGTCATTAATAGGTTCCACTGCATTATAATCAACAAGCACCGCGAACGTCGAATGTCTCCGTCACGTCAGGAAACGTCGATCCCACACTTAGGAATGAAAGGGGATCCATCGGTCCCCTTTCATTCATTATTTATATAAATTACCTTAGTTTTCGAGTTAGTAGTAACCTTAGATTATTCGCAGATGAATCGGTTGCCATTCATCTGCGAATCGCGGTCAACTACCGCTAAATCAGTGACGATGCGGGCTTAGAAGTTCTATCATCAGACCTAAACAACGTTAGGTCATGGTGCCAGGAGTGGGAGCTTGAACTAAATCTTAGTGAGTGCACTGAAGCACACTTCTTGCGGAAGTCAACACACCAACGCAATGTCTACACCGTGGGTTTAAGTCGTCAGACGAAGTAAAATATCTGGGGATTACCTTAACTTGAATACTTTCGTGGAGAAAAATATACTAAACATATACGGCACAGCTCTAAAGAAAATAGGATTTATCAAGCGTATAGTCAGAGGGTCCTGGGATGAAAAAGTGAAAGAGAGGAGTGCTACTTCTCTCTGGTTAGGCCCCACACCTCGAATACGCCGCGAGCATTTGGGACCCTGGTCAGAAAGATTTAATTAGAAAAATAATTAAAATACAAAGTAAAGCTGTGCACTTCGTTAAGAACTGCTGCGGGTGAACAAAGAGTGTTTCACTGCTTTTAGAGGGATTAGGTTGTGAACCTCTAGAGACTCGGAGACTACACGCTAGGCTTAGATTGCTTAGGCTTAGGCTTGGATAAAATATGATAGATAGAATGCCAAATAGATGGGTAGAAAAATTCGTTCTTCCCATGCACAATAAATGACCTTAATCAAAACTGAGATCCACTGAATACAGCAGAAATACACTTCACCATTTCACCCACCTATAGCATTCTCCGTTACATTTTTACACGGCTGGTGTCCTAACACCCCCTGCCGCACGCCCATCTGGCGGCACATTTGGGTTTTCTGTAGATGTAAGTATTGGGAGATAATTTAGGACCTCTACCTCCCCCGCAACGCAAGCACCAACCGTTATATGGTTGGCAGCGTTCGGAACTACATGTTACAGCTATACGGACGAGCATGAAGTAAATGTAAACATTGATGAAGCTAACACTTTGTTATAAATTACTGAAATTATATATAATTAACTAAATACATAAATGTAGTGTTTCAATTTCACTAATTTTATTCACGCCATACGCTGAAAACGCTCTCACAACCGAAGATATTTTGGGATTCAATATAAATTGCTGATTGTAAAGTAAATGATTAACTTTTAATTGAGAATTCATACAAAATACACACTGTTACATTTATGACGAAATATATGCGTTGGAAAATTCACATTTTTAAATTAAGGTTTACTGGAGTGCATACCCGTACCATTTCCCATGAACAAAATCGGGTTTTTATTTGGCGTATATCTCGAAAACTATAACGTTAAGTGGCTAATGTTTTGTCATTATTGGAAAGATAAGATATTAATCTTTCTAACTATCTCAAAATCATCGAATTTTATGTGAGGTGATACTTTGCTCAAGATACTTTAATATTTAGATAAACGTGGACCACTACTTACAGTTTCTGTACTCCAGTTATGGACACCGTGTATTTTGTATTGGCTGTGATCTGGCCGAACGAGTACGTGACGCATTTCCAGTCACTGCGGTGAACGCCTTTAGAACGAGCAATTTCTCTCCATACGGCAGTGGTTGCAAGCTGAAAGAACAAGTAGAGTTTGTGATGATAAATGAAATGAGAATGAAATCAAATAACAATCGTTTTTCGCCCCAATAAATGCGTTCGCTCTCCAATTTTTTAAATAAGAATGGTACCAACCATCTTTTCATCTTGTCCCAAAATAAAACCTTACAGCCCGGCGTTCCTCAAGGAGCATTCCTATCCCGAAAGTCTCTTCAATCTTCCTGAGAACGACACCCTATAACCCTTACCACGATATCTCGGAGGAAAATGGACGTATTCGCTGGGATATAACGAGGACCATAGAAGAAGACCATCACTATTAAAATAGAACTGATGACAGGGATCCTGCGCAAGGATGTTGAGAAAGGCCTGGTGAAGAGGGTAAAGCTAAACACACATACATTGAGTGATGGTAAGTAACCGATTACAAGCAATCCGATTACCGTGATACCGATTACATCTTACTCTTTTTTACCTGTAATCGTTCCTTTTTTTCAATTTGTATTTTTTTTACTTGTGATACTATAATACTTTTTATCTTCTGAAAGAAGAAAATAATACATTATAAAAAAGAGGCATTGAAGAATAATCATCTAGATGCATTGATACATTGCGTATTATTTTGACATACCGTCGCAGTCAATATCTTAGAAGTAAATGACACAAAATATGACGAAGACGGTCAAGTAACTGTCTCATCACGCCCTATAACACTGACAATCGCGTCTATTAGCGCTACTCGGCTGATTATGCTAAAGCTAAAGACCTTCTCGAAATATAAACGGGAAAACTTTCGGTTACATATTTTTTCAATGGTTACATTTTTTATTAAGCACTCATTTCATTTCGACAAATATTAGAGTCACCAATTTTAGTAAATTTCAGGCTTAATTTTATGGAATAACATCATAAATGAAAATGACTGGCAATTTTCCGCAAGAATAGTTCTTGTGGAAAATTGCCAGTCATTTTCATTTATATTAGTAAATTTCTTTTTGGGTGAAAACAAGACTGTGAATGATACTGAAAGGTATATGGTTGGTTGTGGTCGAGCACCGAAAAGGGTTGAATTACGGATTACACTTACGTTAGGGATATTAAACGTGGGAGCTGCGATGGACGTCAGCGTGGGACAAGTTCCGGGCGTGAGCTTTTGTCCATGACACGTCGCGAAGACACCGATGAGAAGCAAGCAAATTGTGAATGGGTTTGAAGGAAGAGCCATGGCTGCTGATGCCTCTCTCTGCGGTTCTCTTGCTTAAAAAGTATCTGATGGTCCGTTCCCTTAAAGTAAAAAAAAGCATACCAAGATGCAGACATTTTTTCAGGGAGTGGAATGACATAAGGTACAAGAGGCCTTTTAAGTATTACGGAAGACGTTTTGGGAAGGAGAGAGGTTGGGCTTTTCTTACGTTGTCTTACGGATGGGAGGGGTGAGGTTACTAATAGAAAGAAAATAAAGAAACGAATTTTGTATTCCGGTCGAAATTCCGAAATATTTGCTAAAACGTAATGATTTTTTGCAATATTTTAGCTTTTTTTGAGTCATGATCCCCATAACGACCATACTTATTGTTTAAGTTGAGATTCCGTGTTTATCCATTAACTCAATGATTCTTTGCACCAAATAAGATACGAATGGGTTATTACAATGCATTAGTGTGGACTTTTTTCCTTCCCGTTGATATCCAACGGGCACCTTCTCTAGTATTATTATAATGGTTGCTAATGTAACACTCCCCTTTCAAATATCACGAACCACTCCCCGAAATCACTTCACTTATGCCTCTTTTGTGTTCCGACTCTGCCAGGGATTGGGTCGGCGTTTCGCAGTTAGTAGAGAAATGATGTTAAGTTACACAAATACGCAAATACAAATCCAACGTTTATCACTTATACTTATCCACTTTTGATAAACAAAATTAACAAGGAATCAGTCTGTGTGCCATTCAAGTTTATCAGTAAATTTTCAATATTCAATTTTAAAAACCAAGCAATTGGGTCCAATGCGATCATATTCTAACATAAATTCATAGCTTTCGTTAAACAATCTGGTTATTCTAACTCTGGTATAAGAAGCAGTTTTAAGTTCAACCGTTTTTATTTTTTAAAAAATCGTGATGAAGCCCGTAAGTATCGTCATTACCAACTCCAACAAATTAAATTAAGACAAATCGACAATAATCGACTCCGTACCTGGCTAGCGCGTGATGTAATCCAAAATACGCCTAAGCGTTCGACCCAAACGATACATCGAATCGCTTGCGATGAGCAACGACCCACGTTTCTTGTATTAGTTTTACAATGACCTTATCGTTCAAAACGCTCAAGGAGGTTCCGCCGCGACTGTGTGAGTCAAAACTAATACTAAATTTCACATTTTTTATATTTTGTCCAAAACATCCTGCTTTCGCTGATTAAATGCGTTACCTACAGAAACCAAAATTAAGGAAGAAAAAAATTGCAGATTGTTCCACGAATGTATTTTAAATTAGCACTTTTTTCCAGCCATTGGAGCCGACTCCAGCGCCATTTCCTACGAATTACCGCATTTTGACTTTAATTACGTCAGTAATTCCCTAATAACTAAAAAAAATAAGGCAGTAACATGCCTATATTTTATTTTTATTCAATTTTTCTGCATTATTTCCTTCGCATAAATAGTTTTCTGCGAAAATGGCATTTATATTTTTTTTGTGGAAAAATACTATTTTTCCCCGTGTTTCTCTCATTCCGCCATTGAACACAAAGCAAATTCAAGTTCAAATATAGAATAAAATAGCGAGGAAAGGTATTATTTTGTTGTTCATATCAGATAGAGGACAAGTTTTTTTTTACAAGTAGACAGAGTATGAATAAAATAACATTTTAAGTCATTTTAAGGTGGAAACACCTTAAATAATCGCTGCTATCAAAAGTGACAGGGCATAGCTTTATGCTGGGAAGCAACAATGAGACGTTGAATTCGCGGGTACTATTTGTCAAGGGAGGTACTTTTCATGAATATTTTTTTCCAAGAGAAGTTATCTCTATTGAATATTTTTTTGCTGAGTCATGAAATGAAGTTGACTGAATGCTCTGGACATGATGTATGAAAGGAGCGTTCTTGGTTGGTTAAGTCGTGTTGAGAGAATGGATAACTCGACATATTTGTGTCAATAGTAGTGAATGGTGTAAGAGGAAGGGGTTATTGACTTGGGATCATGGGTGTATGCGGTATTTTTACCAGTGGCTCTCAAGGTAGTCTGTGCAAAATATTTCCCTTGTCATGATGGAGACCATATTCGAATTTTATTTTCTAATTTAAGCGTCCGTAAGAAGTATGAAGTAAATGCTTTATAATTAATCGCGCAAAAATATACTTACATGTGACAAATATTATCAGTAACAATATAAATATAACTAAGTAACTTTCTAACTTGACTCTTTTTTTCACGCAGCAGGGTTTAAATGGCCTTCTCACCAGGTCTTTTTGTGATGCTGTAAAAATTACTGCGGTAACTGATTAATTTTTATAAATAGTGGAGCAAACTTACAAACTACACACGTTTTTTGACGTAAACTACAAGTTTTTTGACGAATTCTAGGTGTTTAAAGTTCCTAATTTGTTTAATATTCTCCCTCTGAAGCGCACAGCCGTAATCCATCCCTCGTAAAACATTTTGCATTTTTAGGCAAATTGCTCGAAAAGCAGTCCGGAAAGGGGTAAATATTTTGATACCATTGGAAAGGAGAGTTTTTCTTTTAAAATGAGGTCAAATTTGTCAAATACTTGGTGAAGTGATGTCTCGCCCGTATAGGTAATAGTGTGAAGGGTACATACTTTTCTTGCCCTACAAGACGGACTTAGCGTTATTTTCGTTGAACTAAAACATTTCGTCGTCAATTTATTTTTCAGTAATTTGCTAATTAACTGAAAAAACAGGAGGGATTGGATTACCGTACTAAGAGGGAACAAATCACTTTCGATATCGGGAAAATCAATTTTGAGAAAAACATCATTTTGTGCGCTGAAGAAAAAAAATTTCCTTTTTCCCATTTTTCAACCATCATCGAAAAAATTATATATTTTTTTTCGGAATGCTCTAAGGCGGAAAAGTTGCGTATTGTAAAAAAAGGAAAACGGCATGCAATAATTTTAATCGGGTAACATTTTCCGTTCACGCTATTTTTATATCACGTTCACACGTACTTTTATATTAATAGTTTATGAAACTCGGTTTGCCCTCGAGTTTGCAGAGTGAAATTACGAAGATTTCAATAAAAACTTCGACATGCCGCTAAATATAAAAAAAAACAATTTCACTACTCTGTAGCACTTTCTAAATACAATTCCATGTAGTTGTTTCTACTATAAATAACTCCGGTTCAACTGCACAACTTGAGATTGTTCAACTCCATGTTGTATCTGAAGATAATACAGTATAGCGAAGCAAATCGAAATAATAGAAAATATATTCAGTGGAACTGCAAAACTTTTATTTTAATTTCTATCAACTTTGCTGTGGAACAAATGGAACAAAAACAAATGGCGTTCACATAACAGGTTACGGAGACATCCATTCTGAATCAAAATACTTTGTCCTTTTTTACCTACGAAGTCAAGCCTGAAACAATCAAATTTATGCTACGGATGTATCGAAAATGACGTTAAACAGCAAGTCATTCAGGGAAATAAGGCAGCAGTATGCCTTGATGATTCAATTTGGACCAACAAATGCTTGAAACAGAAAATAATTCTGGATCTATGAAATAATAGACTTATAAACCAACTCTGACATAGTCCAGAGACGAAGTCAGATACATCTAAGCCTGGGAGGCTATTAGAGACTACAGGGACGAAATTACTTTGACGGAATACATAAAAAACACTGACGGATAAGATATTGAAAATATGTATCTGGAAATCATCTAAAACAGGAAATATTTACGGCAGAGAAATAATACGAAAAAGAGAATGGGACGAGCATATAAACAGAATGACAAGCAACAGACAGCTACTGACGGTGCAAACAATATGTAGACTCGTGTTTTAGAAGCCATTAAAAGTTAATCAGAATACGCACACCAGTGCATCAAATGCTAGCCCATTATATTTTACGTTCGACCATACTCACTGACAATTATGATAGCACACCTCTGATTTTTAATCGCGATGACAACAAAAAAGTACCGGTTTTTTAGGCGTTTTCTAAGAGAACGCTCTCTTTAACCTCACATAAGGAATCAAGTTGGCGTAAAATCGTTATGAAATTTTAATACAGTAAGACAAAATCCTTTCTTAATGTTAATCTCAAACAAAAATAAAATCTTTTTTGTTTGCCATAAAAAGTTATCAATTTTATAAAACAGCTTTTTATTGATAATGAATTGTCCTGAAAAATTAATCTTGGTCTTATTTAAAAGCTCTTTGCTGCAGTATTGTAATACAACAACCATAGTCCAAAATATAGACCGTATTTTTAAAGAGTTTATAAACAACGGAGAATTTTGGCGGCATTACGCTGTCGGTGATGTAAAACGGTAGGTGAGGTAAAGGCCGTAAAAAAGGTGAAATTAATCTTGGTAGGCAATTGTATCACTATAGTTGAGGTGGGTCGCGTAATAAGTTCAACTCTGGGTTCGATTTTCAAGAGAGAAGTGGACTTACCTCTTCTGCTGGAGAGAACCCGGAGGACAGTGATGGAAAACAATTTGGGTTCCCTCTTATATTCTGCCTACGCTCAAAAGAACAGAAATGGGCGGGCCCAACTCCCCCAACCAGCTTCCACCTCTACGTCAGAGAAAAAGCCAACCAGTTCACTTCTCTTCAGTAAACTATAATAAAAAAGGAATGCCGCTCAAGGGCCTAGGTTCAAGTCGGGCCAATTTATTTCTTTCTTTTCGGGTAGATTATTTTTTTCTTCTTGTTTGTTTTAGTTGAGAATTGTAATCTCTAACATTGTTTCTCATCGGGATGCCTTGGTAATCGAACATCTGCGTTATTCATTTCAGAGAGAAGCGACGCCACTCAACATAGCGATAAAACGATGAGTGTAATTTCATTCTTTCGTTCTTGAAGATACTCGGAATAACTAAAAAACTTCAGTGGTATTATTAATATATTTCCGCTGTAACGGAGGGGAAAATTCTACCATTCCGAAGGGTAAAATGTATTGGTTAAATCATTTACGTGAGTTCAAAGCTGCCTTTTTTTGCCGGACGTTCAACATATCTTGCTTGAGCCAATATATAAAGGTAGAAACAATCACAAGCAAAAGATGAAGGAAATATGTCGCAGAACCGATAGATTTCAAATTTCATTTTTTTTCGCAGACCATGAAGAAGCATAATAGTTATGTTAGATCAATTCTATGAGACTGTAACCCCCTTCTTGGTGGTGTAGACTTTGCACTTGAGATAAATGACAACTCATAATTACTAACACCTAATCTCGAATGAATTTCCCTGCATGGTTTTGTTTTCAGGATGATTTAGTATCTCGTAGCATTCATTCAAATAGTGATTGTCTATGGAGGCGATAATTTCAGTACGCAAAAAGTTAACTCCTACCATCTTTACTTAATAGGCGCTTACTTAATAAGGCAACATTCATGTACAAGTTAAAAACGACAGAACTTCCCACATACTCACACCGGAATGGACAATATAATGCTAGAACAAATAAACGTCCAACACGCCGCATGGAAGAATTTTATATACCACACTAACGAACATCTGCGTACGCTAGATCTTTCCACGTCACCTCTTGCGAAGCATGGAAACAATTGTCTGAAGACGTAAAAAGTTCTGAAATTGCAAATAAATTTAAAAAGAAATATCATGAAATGTCACTTCGAGTGAACTAAATATTGCAAGTGAACTAAATATTGTGCTACACTGTGCAAAATCTGATGTATTTTTACAATTTTGCTGTTTTGTTAAATATTATGTTGAATTCTGTGATATTAATACATCTTGTACATCTTGCCATTGTTACCATGTTAAAATAAACCAATGGAAACTACAAAGTTGGTTTATCTTAACATGGATATCCATAATTTCCACGATGTCAGACCTGATATCAATGGACATGGGCGTAGGCGGAATTAGGGGGGGCCGGGGGCACGTGCCCCCCCCCCCCCAGACGCTTAAATAATGGACAAGATTTTTAATACGGTCCCGTTATAATTACGTTCGTTTTGTTTTGTGTATTACGGAGCCTCATTCATTTTAGCCTTAAGCACAAGTTAAGAAGACAGATTCGCTATTCAGCGCTCGAAAAAAAACATCGCCCCAGTGGGAAGGAAGACATAGTGTCAAAAATGAACGTTAATGAAGTACTGGACATCTTCAGCAGGAAACATAATAGAAAACTGCCGTTATTAAAAATGTAACTAATTAATATTTTCATATTAGTAATCTCTATGTTAAAATAAAAAGTATATTTCGTACAATAATTGTTGTATGTTGTTTTTTAATCCCAAGTTTGAGAAGACTGTTTGCCCATCAGACCCTTGTGCCCCACCCAAAGAAAAATCCAGGATCCGCCCCTGGACATGGGGTATAATAGGAGCGTGATTCGTTGATTTGTCATATCGAGGGAGTAGATCGACAAAGTCATGGGTGAATGTGGGGAAAGGTACTCTCAAGATAAGGAAAAATATGATTATTTAAGAATAGGAAAGTTTGTGTGAAGCAACGTATGATTGTAACTGAACGAAAAGAAAATAAATAAAGAAGCTGTTCTAATGCCCACAATCTTACTTTTTTATTTCGACGCGTTTCAAGGCCTCGGGGTGATCATCAGGACGACTGAATATTTAACAATTATTTTACCTTCCATAACTTTCTTACCGACTACACAAAAGGGCCTGTTTGTTTGTTCAATATTCAGTTATCCTGATGATGATGCCGAGGCGTTGAAACGCATCGGAATAAAAAAGTAAGATTGTGGACAGTTTAACAGCTTCTTTATTTATTATAATATGCTGTTCCACCATATCTCGCCCGATACAGTTGAATTTGAACGAAAAGAGGTACGCACGCATATGGTATAAATTGTTAAAACAGTCATAATTACAGGCTTAACACTGAAAGAACACAACAGTTTCATGGAAACTGTTTCGCAACCGAAACAGTTTCAAATTGAAATAGTTCCGCGAAACACGCTGTTGTGGACAACAGCTAGAGACACAAAAAAAAACACACGCGATTGATGGGTACCGATCGGTTCTGTTAGAACATGGCTGGTAGTTGTTTTCTATGTAATTAGAAATTTTTCACTTAAATGAATTAATAATTTCATTTGGATTCATGAAAGATAGATACCTACTTTACAGTTACAATTCTATCTGCAACGATGGGTGGAAATGTGTTGGCTGAATAAACCAGGAACCGTCTGCAACAGATTGAATCCAACCAACAAATTGTAGTTTATAACCGCAACGCAGCCACACGTGCAGTGCAACTGGAACAGCATAGAATATGAAATAACCCGAAAAACCATTCTCTTCATTAATAAAACTCCGCGGAAGCCTTCACAAAAACTTTATGAAACAGCCTGTTTCAGCTATCAGTTGCCGCTGCACAGAACAGAGCGCAACGATGCAGCACGATCACCAAACTAACCTGTTGTTTGCAGCAGTTATTTGATATAGTTATCTGACTGAAACAGCTGCGGCTTCAGCCGTTTTCCAATTTATTACACCACTACTTTACACTGAGAATCAATTTCTTTTGTCTCTTTCCTACCCAGAAATGTAAGGGCGTGACGGGTATGTTTAGATGTGTTTAGATCAAGAGAGTCTCGTGTTTACTCATGTGTTCTCATTTTTTTTCTCATTCTGTTTCTTGTCATCTGATAAATTCTTATCCCGGACATCCTTGGCAGTCTTTCAATAGATTTCACCTTAAAAGTTTCTGTCATGCTGTAATCTACATTAAACATTGTCATACTTTACGGCCCGTTCAGCAAGGTCATAAATCATCTATGAGTTCCAAGGCATATCTTGACCTCGCGCGTAGCAAGTGATTCCTGCCGATTTGCGACTCAGTGTCTCAAAGAAAACGGTGTCTTTGTCTGAAAGCGGGAAGTAGTTTAGTGAATTAAATCACCTAGACGAGTATTTAATGAAAATGCCATTGTTTTATCAAGTCTAGGTGACACCGTATCTAGAAAAGTAGCCTCCGTGGATCTAAACTTTGACGTTAAGTAATCGAATAATCCCTGAATCTCATTTATCTTGCTTTCATCTTGTGCATAAAAATGTATTTCGTCACATTTAGTGCTATTAAAGAGCATCTATCTGTATGCCTAGTTTGGCTAAGGATTCAGAAGTGAATGCTGCCTTTCATTATAAAATGTTAAGTTGCCTATTTATGAAAATTCGAAATAGCATTAAGTTCAAAACGCTGAATACTTTTTGGGCGCATGGCCGTTTATGATATTTCGATGAACGCAAGCAAACACACGATGAAGATATCACGCTTAATTTACATTATATTCTCGGAGTGTCAGTGGAAATTATGCGTAAGCGGAGCCATATATTAACGCTGCTTACTTAACTTCCCCATAAGCGTTTGTAGAGTTATCACGGGTTAATTTGGCTGTGGATCGGTGAGTACACATTTTTTTATATTTACGCCGAAAAAAATTCTTGGACTACGTTTCATTTAAGTTCATCTGTTTATGCGTGGGAAGTCACCATTATGTAGTCATGAAAATAATTCAAGACTACATTTTAATTTTTTCCCTTAATGAAAGCAAATAGCGACAAGAGATTTCGGTACGATATTCGAAATTCAGACGTAATTATATTGAATTTTATTAAAATATTGGACTCCGCGTTAAACCTTGATAATTGTTAGCAGCTGGCATTATAGTAAAAAATGTCTTTTTCCCGTTTAGAAGAACATCTGTTCACATACAGTCGAATTATAACGAAATGTATGTCATGTGCCATAAGGCAACGCGTTAAAACAACATTGAATTCCCAAATAACGAATTCGGTGTGATAAATTTGTTTTCACTTCTCATTGAAAAACCTGCTGAAATAGACTGCGAATGGCGAAATAGCTAAATATTGATGAATAAAGTAAATAATAAAGTAAATGATATAGTAAATAACTGAGTGGTTGAATTATTAACGAATAATAATTAAAATAACTTAAATATTTCCTCGACAGGTCGAATTATTTTTATTTATTTTGTCGTTTGAAAAATGATACGTGTATTTTGAAAAATGCTTATGTTCGCGCCAAGAGTCAGTTTTCATCTATAGTTGAAGAACAACTGAATCACTACGCCTAGTCAACTGAATCATAAGCATCATAGGTATGCAAATTTGTACAAAACAAAATCGCCCCAACCACCACTTTTCACTAAGTAATCAATTTCCTCTAATCGATTGTAATCGGAAGTTCATTAATCGATTTAATAAGAAGTTCATAAATCGATTGTAATTGGAGGTTCATTGATCGATTAGACCGATCAATCTTAGGCTACATAATCGATTAACGTTTCATTAACGCCGTATGCTTGTGCGAGTTTTCTGACACTGCGAAAGTATTTAATTTTAAACACTCTTAAAGTTAATCAAATAAGTTGTTGCACATAACGCGTTCGGATTGGCTGAAGAAAGCAAACTAGTTTTCGTCAGTGTAGGAGGGCACATGAAGTGACGGCGCTGCACGCCCCCTCTCTATCGGCGAAAACTTGAAAGTTTCTTCGTGTCATCAGTGACCCTTCCATACCAGTTGAAGGTTAAAAAACATTCTGCCTCAGCCATTGGAGGGAATAATGAGAAAAACTAATCACTGGATTACTCAATCCGGCGGGCTCAATCGTGACCACCGAGATACTCGATAAATACTGATAATAACTCGATTAATTGGAAAGCCATGTCTTATTTTGCACAAACACCAGCAATGCGTATTGTTTACCCTCGCCCCTCTGAATCCTCCCGTCCCCTCTTCTTTGTTATTGATCCTGTCCATATATTCAAATGCATTAGAAATAACTGGGTAAATCAAAAAAATGATGGAGTCTACATGCACTTTCCTGATTTTGACAACTCCACCATAAAGCATTTAGCATCGTTCGACACGCTAAGGAAATTGTATAACCTTGAGGCTGGTAAGCTATTGAAGTATGGCTATGGTCTTTCAGTTAAATCTCTGTGGCCTTCCAACATTGAAAAACAAATTGTCCGTCTTGTTTGTCAAATATTTAGTGATTACGTTATAGAGGCTGTAAGAACCCTGGGTACCTCAAAGCAACTAAGTCATGTGGATGGAACAGCGTCTTTTATCAGTATCATTTCTCGGTGGTGGAAAGTTGTTAATGTGAAAAGTCCTAACAAGGGAGACGTCATAATAATGAATACCTGAAACCTGTCACTAATGCCATAAATGATCACAATATGGCATTTCTTGAAAAATTCCTTTCTTGGCTTGAAACCTGGCATGGTATATCCTCAAATTCTGGTTGTCTCACTAAAGAAACCTTTACAGCTCTGAAGCACACCACTCATGCTCTCATGGAACTGACTTCCTTCTGCTTTGAGGAAATGAAAATGAAGTATGTCCTACTTGGTAAATTCCAGACAGATGTTTTAGAAGCAAGATTTGGTCTCTACAGGCAGTTAGCTGGGGCTCAGTATAACCTTTCTGTGCGTAAGTTTTTGAAGTTGAGCATAAACTTCGTTTGTCAAAATCCCTTCTGTCCTTGAAAAATTCCTATCCCTCTGCTGAAATACTTGCTAATGACAACTCCTTTGAAAGCAATAATGAACAATTGTTTAGTGAATTAATGCCTTTCCATGACATTACAGTACTCACTATTCTCATGTATTTCCTCATCCTAATATGGTGTTTAAGAATAGCTGTTAATTAGGCAGGTGAAAATCTTTTCTTCAGGGGTGGCACATGCCTGATATTGTTTGGTGTTGAATGAAAATCCCCGTCATTCTTAAAGACACTATATAATTACTATTTTGATGGTTATATTTTCTTGTCCTTAATCCCTACATGCCAGAATATTATTTCGAGTTTACTTTGACGCGCAGGAGAATCCGCTTATTAACGATTTTTAAAATAGGCAGCGGTTAAATGAATGACTTAAACAAGAATGTTTGCTATCCACTTAAGTCTATTTCACGTATGCTCTTCGTAGTTTAATCGTACAGCGTTGTTTCGCGGACCGGGTGGCGCGGCGTAGCGTTAGAGCGTTATTTGTGTGCTGCTATCTGCCTCGGCGACTCCGCCCAGACCTCGTGACGTCACGGCAGAGTAGAGAGGCCTTGAGTATCTCGGTGGTCACGACTCAATCCAGTCAGCACAAGAAATTAATGCAGTGGTTCGCAACTACTCGCGTTTATGTTACGAGCGTATCAAATTACGTACGTTAAAAGCTACTGATGCGAACAACACATCAGATATAGTTTATATAGTCTATTATATAGAAGTCTGTAAAATGTCAATTAAAAAGCATTGTGATTTATATATAGAAAATAGTTACTCCTTGTGATCAGGAATCAAATCACTTATAAAAATCGTTTTATTGTTTTTTTAAAAGATGGCAACCGGCGAGAAGTTGGTAATAATCGGTACCAACTAATCGATTATCGATTAAAATAATCGACTAATTTTGGTTTAACAATCGATTAATGAGCTCCATTACTTGCATCCCTAGCAGGACAGAAGAGTTCGGCAAGCGCGTAAGGAGTTCGGGTATCTCGAAGAGTGCAACGGGGAGTGAAGCAAGCGCAAAATGCCTTCTCGGAGCGCGTACAACTCTCCATTGACGAATCCTACTTCTCCCCTACGCTCATGCGAGAGGACGATCTTTTTACCAGGGACCGACCCCCCTCCCGCCCCGAAGTTGAAAATCCTTGAAAGTTGCTCCGTTGACATGGACATCGGCCGCAAATAAATTTGATAAGTAATTCTACATGGTCGTCCGTTCTCATAATGGCAAAACAACTGGAGGCCAATCTTCGATATGATTGTAAATTTGTATTGAAGCACACTCATGACGAATCCACACTCTTTAAATCACCAGTTTTAATCCATTGGTTGCGTCAATCAGGATAGTAATAACAGTTAGAATAACTCTTCTGCGATTTGCGCTTTGGATAACGATAGTGACAACGAGGTAGTGGGAACAATCATCAGACCCCTGTGAACATGGCATAGATAAGGGTCACCTCGGACCAGAGATACTAGACAGCGATTTGGAGCAGAAGGCATTGCGAAATATGAACGCAAAACAAGTTGTGGGATTATGTATCATACCTTCAGATTTACTAAAGAAATTAAGGGATACAACCTTTTTCGATCTCTTTATTAGGATATACGAGGAAGGAGTACGGACAGACGACTTCGTTCAATCAGTCCTAATTCCTGCCCCGAAGAATGCGGTGGAGAATTTGAGGATTATAGAACGAATAGTTTAATTTCGCACGAGGAAATTTTTTTATTTAGAAAACCGAATAAAAGGCTAGAAATTAGAGAAAATTACAACTAGATATAACTACTATATTACTAACTAGTATGAGTTTCGAAAGGTGAGGCCAACTCGGGATGCGATTGCCGACATGAGGACTCGTATAGAAAGAAAAATGGTGTATAATTAGGATGTTTTTGCTTGCTTTCTTGATTGTTAAAATGCGTTTGACGGAGTTAATTGGGAAAAACTCATGCAGATACAGACATAAATAGGAGTAGAATGGCGGATAGGAGGATTAGAAATAGGACACTCATCCAAAACTTACACATCGCCAAAGGTCACAGGTGAGGGTGACTGACTGAGAAATAGGGTGGGCAGTAGGGTGAGAGAGGACTGGCCGTGGTCTCCTTTGCTTTTAAGCATTTATGCCGAGGAAATGCTTAGAGAGACAAGGCAAAAACTAGATGTGGGAATCAAAGTAGAAGGCGGCTGATAAAGTCGGTTAGGTTCGCTGACGACCATGCGTCGGTCAGTCGATTTTCGAAGGTATTGCAATCTTTGGTAGATAAATTAGAATTTGAGAGCGAGAAATACTGAATGAATAAATAAAGTACAAGGAAACAAAAGTAGTGAGATTCTCTAGGACAAAGAAAGCGCGGATGCTCATAAAAGTAGAAGGTAACAAACTGGAGCAATAAGAACAATTTTTTAATACTTGGTTAGTATGCTAGAAGAAAATGGTCATAGTAGCAAAGACATTAGGAGGAGAATAGCGCTGGCGAAGGAAGCGTTCAACAACAGGTGGGAGCTGATGACGGGAATCTTAAATAAGGATATTAAGAAGATGCTGGTGAGGAGCTTGATAAGGATTGTGGCGTTGTATGGGTCAGAAACGTGGACCTTGAGAAAGGAAGACGAAAATAGGCTGAAGGCGTTAGAGATGTGGGTGTGGAGGAGGATGGAGAAGGTGAGTTGTACGGAAAGGAAGACAAACGAGGAAGTGCTTGATATGTTGGGTGAGGAGAGGAAACTTATAGATGAGAGTAGGGGAAGACAGGGTAGGTGGCTGGAAGGGGTAATGAGGGACGATGGTTTGCTGAAGGCCGTGATAGAGGGTAGGATGTTGAGCAAGCGGGGAAGGGGAAGGAAGAGAATACGTTTTATGAACGGAATGAAGAAGGGTAGGAGGTACGCTGAGATGAAGAAAGGCACATTATAGGTTAATAGGGGCCTCCATTTGTAAACATCCACAGGATTATTACTAACCACTATTTAAACCTACATTTACTGCTAGATAACTTATTAATAAAATCCAATGGTAGCCAACGGGAAAGTCTACTAATTTTTAATGATAAGCTTGCCGAAATAAGCTTGAGAAGTTAAACGAAATATACTTGGTCCCACTTCTCTCCGGCACTTAGTTTCGTTCCTATTGGCGTCGAAAGATGCTACTCTTGAATGGTTCCAACAAGCACGGCAGCGGCATCACCCTGCGTTAACCTAACCAACCAATCAATCCGTTCTGACAGTTATCTCCTCACCCATGATTTCAGGAAGATTCGCTGCTGGTAATTACTCTCGCGAACGAATTCGGCGCGTGGCTGACGAGGGATATTAATCATGTGGTCGTGATGCGATTAGTGCATTCCAAAGTAGCCGAGAGGAGAAGGTTCTTCGGAGGTCCACGGCCTTTTCTATTGTGCGTCATCAGAGGTCATTCACGTGGAAGGGTTCTCGCACGCAAAAGGAATGTTTCCGAGTTTTCTCCATTCGACGATCATCCGTGTGCGTCAGATCCACTCCTGAGGTGGGATAATTGATTAATGTTCCTTTTTTCTCGTCACAATCGCTATCCAAACCGCTAAGATTTTTCTCTATTTGGGCATTGCTCAAAGTTACGTTCCTAAGAATGCTCTTCATCAACCAAGGCAGTGACGTAGCCAGTATTTCGTTTCTTAATATGCAACTACTTGTTGAAAATCCCGCTGAAACAGGCTAAAATATTGGCGAAAAAGCCTAGAAGTAATAAACAAAGTAAATCTTAAATATAAAATTCAGTCTGTGCATATTAGTGACCGCAAAACTCGAAAAGTAGTCGGTCGATTGACTTGAAACTTTGGTGAGTTGTTGTGCAGGCGCCCAAAATGTTTATATATTATAAAAATTGCCAATTTTGGGGTTGAATTTAGCCCATTAATTTTAACTTTTACTCCTATAAGAAAAGCATTGAATTCGGTGCAGGTGTTTCTTCATTTACTTTTTTAAATTACTTGCACTCTAGATATTGGATGGAGATTTGTATCATAGAACGCATAAAAGAATGCATTATTTAATTATTTCATTCAATTTTCTTATAAGCTTCGATTTTTCCAAGTATTGTATTTTTATCTCTGAATTCATCAATTTTTCTTCCTTTTCAACAATAGAAATTTCCTTGGCTACCAGGGGTGAATATCCATTTAATAGCGAGTCCATGAATGTCTATTCACACCTACAGCATTTGAAGACAAGGTTCAGTGGCTAATTTGATAGTTGTAGTCAAACGAATAGAGTTACCCGTTCGGCTTGCCTTCTCAAACAAGGTCAATCACTTCAAGTGTGTGGATTAAATATGGAAAATCCATGCTTTTCACGTGGCTTGGATTTCACATAATAAATATACAATGAAGAATTAATCTTCATTGAGGATCTTTGTCTTGCTATGTGCGGCAAGTTGTTGGCACAATTGGGAATGACAGCTCCAAATCGGTCCTTCAATGCAGCATTCGACAGAGAACTGCACAGAGAGTAATCATACAACAGAAATGGCTTACAGCTGTTCGTCCAAGAAAGTACACCGAAATTCTTTTCAGAACAAAAGATAGCATTTGATCCCATCATACAAGCTGTGGCCAACCAATCCGGTGGATTGTACTTTTTGGACGCTTAACGTGTAACTGGAAATACGTTCTTAATCTCCTTGATCCTGGCTGAAATTCGTTGAAACGGCCATATTGCGTCAACTATTGCTTCTTCAGGCATTGCTGCCACGTTTAATTTAAGGAGGGAGAACACCGCATTCAGCTCTTAAACTGTAGCTAAACATGCAATTAACAGAAAACCCATCATGTAGCATTTAAAAAACATCAGGAATGAGAATGTTTCTTCAGTCCAGCAAAATCATTGTATTGATGGATGAGTGTACAATGGCTCATAAGAAGTCATTGGAAGCATTAGAGCATTAGACCATGCATTGAAAGACTTGGAAATAATCGAGCTCCATTTGGTGGAGCATTGGTATTATCATCCGGTAACTTCAGGCAAACGCTGCCAGTTATAACTCATTCACCATTTATATTTTGTATAAAATCTCAACTAAAAATTTAGTCACTTTACAATCAGCAATTTTTATTGAACCGCGAAAAACATCTTCGGTTGTGAGAGCGTTTTCAATGTATCGCGTGAATAAAATTAGAGAAATTAAAAAAATAAACATGTATATTTCGTTAATTATATATAATTTCCGTAATTTAAAACAAAGTGTTTGCTTCACTAATGTTTATATTTACTTCATGCTCGTCCGTATAGCTGTAACATGTAGTTCCGAACGCTGCCAACCATATAACGGTTGGTGCTTGCGTTGCGGGGGAGGTAGAGATCCTAAATTAGGTCCCAATACTTACATCTACAGAAAACCCTACATGCTGCCAGATGGGCGTGTGGCAGAGTGTGTTAGGACACCAGCCGTGTAAAAGTGTAACGGAGAATGCTATAGGTGGGTAAAATGGTGAAATGTATTTCGGCAGTTTTCAGTAGATCTATGTTTTTATTAAGGTAATCTATTGTGCGTGGGAAGAACGAATATTCTACCATCTGTTTGGCATTATATCTATCATATTTTATGTAAGCCTAAGCAATCTAAGCCTAACGTGTAGCCTCCGAGTCTCTAGTGGTTCACAACCTAATCCCTCTAAAAGCTGTGAAACACGCTTTGTTCGCTCGTAGCAGTTCTTAACGAAGTGCACAGCTTTACTTTAACTATGTGTACGTCGCATCCATTGAGGAAAATTTTGCTTTCCAATCATACGAGGAGCAGTTTGGTAAGAAAAATTTTAATTTTAAAAATGAATTCCGAGTTGGAGTCCGTAATTTGTTTTTTGCTACCCATGTAAGAATGATGATAGTAAAGCTTTCGATGGAAGTGATTACCTGCTATTTTTAATTTCGTTTTGTAGTGTTTTATACTAAATTTGTGAGAAACCATGGAGAGTAGAGAAGTGACAGGGTTGCAGCTTCATGAAAAATTGTAGAGAAAAAAATTATGGCACGTGAGAAAAAATGTGATTGATTTTTTGATTGAAAAATTTCAATTGAATGGAGATGCCGATGAGAAAAAGATTTTTTGACGAAGTGCCTACAAACATGCTTTTTCACTAGATATTTTGAGAATTGGAACAAGGTGCAGCGAAGGGAGAGCTACTTCAGAGGTAATAATAGTAAATGGCTAATAGAAAATTGGCCTGATAATAGATGTACCAAAACCAGGATAAGGCACCACAAACGATGGTAACACAGACGCTGTTTTTCGGACCCTAAATTATCAGCAAATATTACCGGTAAGAGAAACTGACAATTATTTCAAATTAAAGAAAACATCGCTGCTGAAGTTTAGTAAGATTTTTAGTTAGTTTAATATTTTTCAGGGCTTCATGAACAACTGATTTCAAGGTTTTAAAATATTTTGAAAGTAATTTCAAGCAGTCGATCACTCAATTACAATTAGTTCAGAAATACTGTCTAGCAACTGCGAAATTATACGTAAAGCAATACCCTTGGTATTATATGCCACCAGCGGTGCACAAGCTTCTGATTCATGGTGCAGATATATCCAAGAAAGCAATTCTGCCCATCGGGCAGCTTCCAGAAGATGCCTTTGAATCAAGGATTAAGGAAATTAGGAAATTCCGGCATCACAATACGCGGAGGATATCATGAGAGGCGACTAATAAATATATATTTCGGAGATTACTGTTCACCTGTGATCCCTTGATATCTTCAATTTCATTTCAAAATAGTAAATCGAAGGAAGATTTAGATCCAGAAGTGAAAAAACTAATTGACTATTGAGTGGCACTCTTTATCAATATTATTATTCAAAATATTTATTCAAGTTTTTGAGAATAATATTATTGAAAAATATTTGTTTAATATTAAAATTTAAAAATTAAATTATCATGGTCTCTGCTTCTGGCTTACATTTATGTTGAATCCTGATCCCAGTAGTGCGACAAAAGTATAGCAAAATGAAATTGACTGGAATATAGGCAATTTCAAACTAATTTTGCAATAAAAAATGAATTAAATATATATTTTTTGTGAAAATGTAATCTACGTAAGCTATAGCTAAAAATTATAGACATTTTAACTTGATGCAAATTCATTTTCATCGAGAAACATTTTCAATTCCTCCCATTCCATTGCAGTAGTCATTATTTGTTAAAATGTATTATGCATTAAAATTCTGCTTGGACAATATTTTTACGGATTTTATAGCTCCTATCATTATTAATTACAGTATTTTGGTGATTATCACAGGATATTGAAGTTATACTTCTTTGCGCCCGTTGGAGACTTTTGGGATGGGATGTTGGTCGAGAAACCGCGTCACGCTCTTTTTGGGTGAGAAAAATCCACAATTGTACTCATTGATACGAATTCCTGGGTACTTCTAATCGAGCTAAAAGGATGAAATTTTCAGGGAAGGGTTCAAATTTGGTGTCAAGTCAGGAAAAAATCGAAAATCCCAATATTTTTCATTGGTTTCGAGTCCAGATAGGATTTTGTTTTTTAATGGGTTTAAATGGGAAAAACGAATAATTTACGTGTAGAGTAATTTTCATTCATTCATTAAAATATGAAATAATTTAGATACAAGTTTCATTCTTTGACTGAAATGAGGCCAAAAGATCAATGCATTTACTTCTTGCAACCGATGTTTCTCTATCGATCGATAAATTGAAATATTTGAAGTTTTAACGGAAAATTAATGCAAATTTCGATCTTTTTTCATTTTCGTTGCTAAGCATTTTTTTCATTGTTCCCGAGACTTCCAGTACCTTATCCGCGTGCTATAAAGATTAAACTTAAAGGAATATAACATTCTCCGTGCGTATTTCAATCGCTTTTAACGATATTAAGCCTTAGAAATATACTTTTTACAATGTTTTATAATTATATACATAAACTGTTTCGTAGCTTTGACACTCCTCCATTTGCTCATGCCTACGAAATCCGTTGGGATCGCTCCAGATTCCTCCATTTTGCTTCTGAAACACTCTTTACACCTTATTCCGGGTTTCCCTCTCTCTGTTTTTCCAGGAAACATTAATCCTTGCACCTACTTTCTGAAATGTACCTCGAAACTCCATTCTACAAGTCAAAACCATGTAAAATGATAATGCTCTATGATGCATTATCTCTTGGATTTTGAAATTATGAATTCAAGTACTACGCCAGGTGTTTAATATGTAAATTATAATAATTGAGATCAGCAAAAATAAAATGAAATGTGAAAATCCATAGCATTTACTTAGCTCATATTGATTGAATTTCATACTGCCAAATAACTGTAATCATGTTTAATTACAAATTTTTACTTCAAAATTGCTCAATGGCATGAAAATAAAAGGAAAAATATAGCAATTACTAAGAAGAACAAAGTACATATGTCATGGGACCATTCGTTTTATGCTATTATCTCATTATTATATTCTTAGGTCAAAAATTGACCCAGCTAAAATAATTTCCAAAAGAAGTAAGACCTTATTGCATTCGTTTTTAATGATTTACAATGTACTATCATACACTTTTCCTCTTTTGCTTGCAAACTGCAAGCACCCATTTACTCGTTTTGTACGTTCGAACTTTGAAAAGAAGTTTTGTTTAAAATAACAATATATCGAAGAGAAATATATTGAATAATAGAGAAAAAATGTCTTTTATTTCATTTATATATCCTGTCTGCCTGTGTGTGTGAGCGGGTGTGTGCGACCGGCCAAAGAAGTATAACTTCCACCGTCTGGTCCGACGCAGACCACGCTTTTTTTTAGTTTTAACTAGACAACTCAATCATCGAAATTAAGCTTTGTCATTGCATATTTAATGTTTATACAATTAATAGCGCTGTATCCGTAAAATATATTGAAAAAATAATGATAAAATCATGTTTGTCAGCCCAAAATACCTTAGAAATACACTTCATGTTGCATATGGACTGATATTTATTAGAGTTATTAATTTTGGCCAGCTTTTTTTCAGTTTGGCCCACTGTGAGCCGTGGTGTCATCACGTGGAACCCGTAAACATAAAATATCACTAAAAAATAAGAGGAAAAGTCATTTTTATTTTATTTTTTACATTTTTATTTCAAAGAAAATTATATGTAGATTTTAGGCACAATATTCCCTTCACTAAGTGAGCAATATGTAATAATATAATGACAAAATGATACAACAGAAAGTAGCACGAATAAATAAATATATATATATATATATATATTGTGACGGAACACGCGTTGATCCAGTGATCTTACCGCATGGCTGGATTTAAACACTTAAACCCCCGTCACACTCAACTTCCAGGCAGCACTACGCCCCGACGATTTCCTCCTCGTCGCTCCCAAAGGGATTTTGAACCCTAGAAAAATATTTTTTTAAATCTCCAAATGGGCGCCACCAGGGCCAATCCTCACCCCAATCAATAGCTCACGAGTCGGTAGAGCGAGAAAAGAACTCATTTAAGGGTAGTGGGTGCGATCCCGAATAATCCACCCCAACCTCATTGGTTGAAGGTGTCGAACAGGATGAACAGGCACAAATTAAGCAATTGAACGACCACGTTTTCGTAACAATCAGAATAAATAACCATTTATTTAAAAAAAAAACATTCAAAGAACACGAAATCACACTAATTTTTTGATATACGCTTCCTAAAAATAATGAAGAATGAAGTGATTTGTTAGTGGGTGAATGAACTGATGAACAAAAGCCAAAATGAATTACATATAACATAAGGATTCCCCCAAAATATACAAGCTCCTCGTTCTCCGCAGGATTTCAAATAAGAACAATGAACGGGAGAATAGTGATACAATATCTCAAAGAAATGAGGAGTTGATAACTGCACGCTGCACAGTGACTTGTTAACACTTGTCGGCTCACAATCGGGGTTCTTAAGTTGGATGAGAGAAAGAATCACTGGTAAGGCCAATCTCCGGGAATAGGGAGATTTAAGAGTACTTAGATAATGGCGAGAAGCGGTTCCAATATGGTCGTTGCTCTTCCAGCAGTCTTCAGGTACTCGTTGACGATGGCACGGAAAACGGGAGGTCAAACTTCGCCTGCCACCGAATTCCAACACCCTTTGCCCATGGTCCTTTCCACACGCCTCGGCTGCCTCGTCATTCGGCCCACCTCTCTCTCTCTCTCTCAGTCCACAACTCCAGCGCGACATGCACCCGTCACTTTCTGTTCAGGTTCTCCTCCCGCACCTTCACTGTGCGGCCCTTTTAAACCCTCAGGCCTTGGGTTGTAACAAAACAAGCGACATACAAAATCATAGTTTCATGCGCGGTCGCTCGTAAGCGATCTGTGCCCGCTCAACTCAAATCACGCGAAAGGCGCGACCACGGAGAAAGGGCGACCGGTAAGGGTAAGAAAGGAGCCTACCGTTACAATATATATATATTCCCTGTGCAGCGGCTGCAACTCGGCCTGGTTTCACTCATTGCTTAAACGCTTGCCGTCGGGAGATAAGTCCCTTCTACCTGGAGCCGAAAAACGAAAACTCCAATAATAAATTTTACGCGGTGAGCATCTATCCAACAAAATCACATGACATATTCTTAGCATTTTCCGATTGTAAGTTATTTTGGCAGAAAAATATGGCAATAAGTAGCTTTTGATAGTTTAAAACTTTCTCAAAGACCAAATTCTGCGATCGCCAGTTGCATGAGTTGATCTGCGCTCTCGTCTGGCCTGTCAGACGAATCGTACTCCGTCGAGGTGTCATGCAAGTGTGCGCCAGCTACCATCTGAATTTCAGGTGTTAAAAACATGCGTGGCAAATATTTCCGTTGTACACTGCCTCGGCTTCCTCAGGATAAGCGCAATACGCCGCGATCATGAATGTTAATCACTTACTACTAAGCTAAAACACAAGTAGGTTTAAACAAAAGCGACGCAATGCGCATCTGGGAATAAGATACCACTCGTTAGCATCATTTGTGATATAATGCTAACGAGTGTTACTAAGGAGAAAAAGCCAGTTGTAGGTGTCAAAATGAGAAAATCAGATGCCTTCAATTAAATAACTGTTGTCTAACAATTTATTAGCTATTAAGAGATACCATTAATAGCAGAGCAGTCTGCAAGTCTGCTGAGCAGACTTGCAGATCTTCCAAATTCAAACCATTAGTGAATGAATGAATGAATGAACATGCAATCATGCAGTTTAATGAAGACATCCTCAATGGCTCATGTCTTTGCTCATTTTGTTGAAATTACACATGCTTCGCTGCACAAACCGATGTACGATATTTCAGATGAATCTTATTTCACTATCAATTTTCTTGTGTTCATCATTCTCTTTGCTTCATTTTCTGAAATTATTTATGCATCAGCCGGTTTATAATATTGCACGCGAATAGTTTGATCTTGCCTATTAATATAAGTATGAACGAATCACGTTATCCAGTGGTCTATCAGAGAAATATTTCCTTCTGTTGACTCAATATTGTAATACCCTCGTTTTGATATGCCTGAATTTAGAAATGATATCGGGACATCTTCACCACCAGAGACTTTAGTAGGTAACCTACTTTCTGTCCATACGAATACAACTACGTCAGTGGTTTTGTTGAATTGGTGATATGCACTACAGTGGTTTAATACAACCACATAAATGGTTTTGTCTAGTCACATTCTCTTTAGAATTTCATTTGAAAAGGATAGTTGTGTGAGTAAAAAAATATTTTGGCTTTTATTATACTAAATTTAGCAGTCAATTAAGAAGGTTAATAAAGTAATGGTGTTGGTCCATACTACGTCACCCATAGCGCCCTTTTACTTTATGGTTTGTCCGTCCATAGCGCTCCTGACTTTTTTGGTCTGCGCCTACAGTCCTGGAAGTAAATTACCTAAATGAGATACACTACCTATCGAGAAATCTAGTCAATCCAGGATCGATCGTGGAACCCTGGCTGGGATCGCAGTGAAAGTCATAAACCAGGGCCTCCGTGGATTATGTCAGACATCGGAGCATACTTCGTTGACCCTCTTGATCTTGTCCGATCAAACCGATCTTGTCGGAAACCTCTGAACCGTTCTGGATTTCATAACACTGTCGCGACCGAGGCAGCTAGGTGTGTAGCTACTAGGGTCTGAGAGCTCTGCGTGTCTTTTTTAGGGTAGACAGTAAGACAGGGAGTGGATCATGTCGTGGGTTATATATAAAACGGTCATTGTATAAAAATTATTATCGGTGGTGATTTTAACGAATCCTCGATAGGTTATAATAATACTTTTTTTATAAACTTGAATTTCATTCAACATTCAAGATATTTCTGACTCTCCGCCGCTTTGAAGTTACTTAAAATATGTTATACTTTTAGAGTGGGAGATTTATTACTTATATTAATATATTGCAGCTTGATAGTGCTCATCACTGGGAAATCGTCACATTTTCATTGTTCACATAGAGTATTTACAATCACACAACACTTTCGAATGATACTTGAAATAAGGTATCAAATACTCAGAATATCCTAAATGTTTAAAATATCTCCAAATTTAGAACCAAAAGTTTTCTTTTCAGATTGGGAAAATTACTCAATTAGTAATTCAAAAATCGTCATGTGAATTTCACGTTCATGTGAACAACGTATATCTTTGGTATTTATTTATGTGATAGCTAATAATCGGCTGTTGCGTTTAGAACGGGGAATAATTGGTGCAGTACCAGTGCAGACGGAAATTAGTATTGCGTCTTATTATTTATGATGGCTCCTACGCCTGTGTTTAATACTTTTATGATTCAAATTATTCTCATGCTAAATTTTAAACGATCACTCTTGTTTCTTTACGTATTTTAGGCGTGAAATAATGGTTAATTTTAAAAACATCCGTTCGTTGTTTAGTGTCTGCAAAATGTTTACGTTAGAAACTGTTTTGGATTTGAGAAGTCGTTAAAATTTGGAAAAAAAAGAATAAAAAAGTTGATTTCTTCCAATTCAATTCAACCATTTTATTCGGCATATCAGTTCCTTTCAATTACGAAACTACGTATCTGTAGTGACATTATGATTAGTATTACACGATAAGTCGTGTCACGAAGATATAACAAGAAAGTCGTAGTTACACTAACTTTAGGGTATAGTGTACCTACGTTAGGGTGTCCCTTAGAAATGACCTATATTTTTATTCTCACCACTTTTTATTCTTTTCCTTTTGTTAAAAGGAGCAACTATGCTAAATTTAAACATGATCAGAGAAATTTTTCCAGTGCCACAAGGTGTTTGAAGGTTTGCAATTTTAATTGAAAAATACAAGAATTATCATAAGAGAGGAGTGAAGCCGTTAAATCAATGTTATACACAGTAGTGTCACTTTCTGAAGTTTGTAAGGTTCCAGTTTTTCTTATTACTATCCCACCCTCACTCCCACCGCTCCCTCCTTCCTTAATCTCCCCTTGTCCCACCTCCTCGGTCCACACTGCCTAATAGTGTCTTCGTAACAAAATCATAACGTACTCATAGTGACTTTCGGAACAAAATAATGCGTTGTGTTAATACAAGCGAAGGGCGGCCGCTGCTGATAGGCAGCAGGAACCCGTTGCTTGTAAGAGCAGGAAAAATATACTAAGTATGTGTTTTATATAATTATCGGTCCGTGAGGGAACATTTGGCTATGAATAGGAGGACCAGTGACAGTATTGCGTCGCTTGCGTTGCATAACAGAACGTGGACTGAAAGCTCTTAGTACATAATGTTGCGTGTTAGTACCAACACCAAGAAGGCTCTTCGGAAGCATGTATTTCTTATAGAAAATTCTTCAGATGAGATAACGAGTGCCAAGTTACCTTCGCGCATACAGGTATTAAGTTTCTTTTTCGGATGCATTCACAAATCTTCCCTTTCAAAAGCGTGCAATAGCACTGCAATGGAAGTGATATGCTTTTGGGAAAAAGTTAACATACCCACTAAACATCCGCCTCGCGTTGTGAAACTAGTGAAGTTTTTATACTTGGAATGGAGATCACTCCAGATAACCCATACTCGCTGCGACAAGACCCAAATTGCGAGAGAGAACTCCTTCAAGAATTCTTTTGAAGATCTTTTAGACATCACCACCATTGATGCACTGGCGAAGGCTTTATTTTTTCTGCTCAGGAAGGACCCAGCCGTGATGATTACCGGGAATTTTTGGAACTCGTCTGCATATACCTGGGAGGCACACCTCCACGCAGAATTAAGTTTGCGAAGCCGGGTCCCGTACATGAAGCTAGATTTATGGCAAATGCAATTTACTCGTTGAAAATGATGCTGTTCAAAGGCCAGTTCCAGATGACGAAAAGAGAAGAAAATTGTTTAAGAGACGTTTCTTTGTTCATAGTGCTTCTATTTGTTAAGTATTGGTTATCTGCTCCCAATGCTATTTTTGCCCCACACAATGATTTAAATTTCCTAAAACATTTGATTATGTATGAAAATGAAAACAAACGAGTGTCCCAAACAGCTGCAAAACATTCTCCAGGCATTTGTGGTATCATACACAGCAACTTACTGGCCTGGCTTTACTAGATCCAGCTGTAACGTTAGACTCTATAGACAACTTTTTAGAAAAGATAGTCTTGTAAATGCTTTGTTCCTATGCAAGAGTACCGAGATACTCATCCGATAATTGATTTAAATGAGCTGAATACGTTGGTTAATAGCAATTTTTATGATTTTTTTGGCCCTTAAACTATGTATTCGTTCAAAAGATTTGGGTTATCTCATCAATTTGTTGATGAGCATCCAAGTAAATGGGATCAATGTCAGGATTTTGAGAAGCCTGCATGTTTTTCTCTGATATGTGTGTGATTAATGATACAGCAGAGAGAGGTGTTGCATTACTCAAGACTACCTCCATAGTGTAAGAAGTGAAGATAATTTGCAAAATATGCTTATTGTGACGCAAGCAACACGTCGAAAGTATAGAGAATATACCAAGGACAATTTGTCTCAAATCATGTTTTAGCCAGTATTTCATGCTAACCCTCATTTTCCCTCTCTGTAGTGAGGATTTTTCAAAATATTATTCAGAGTAGATATGTATTCATAGCTTCACAGTGACTTATCATTTCGTAAAAATAAATAAAAAATTTACAGCAACACTTAAGTTTGTTTCCCTGTTTTTTCACAAAATTTCAAAATTTCTCCGGTCTTGTGGCACGTGAAAAACTAATGCGATCGAGCTGAAAATTTTCACTGTTTATTTACTATTACAAAGGAAAAAAATGATATTGGTGCAAAATGAAATTCCAAAAAAAACTTTTTTTGGCCATATAAGGGACACCCTAACCTACGTAATACACGTTGGTGAATACTCACCCCCTGCCACACACCCCTGAGGAGGCTTGCAGGGTATTTTGTAGATGAATGTACGAGGAAACATTGTATTAAGATTATGTTCATTGCAATTAATTCTTTGGACTTTAAGGAAAATTTCAACATAACGGCAAACAATCACGTATAGTTTTGAGGATACCGGGACTAGCCACGGTAGTTACCTTTACGGAGTCACCCGCAAGTGCACATAAGGCCATAGGTAGACATTTTCAGACCACGCCGCCGCCGTGGAATAGGCCATCGGCGCTCATATCTATAACCAAGTGCCTGTTTTTATTAATAATGGAGGAGTTCCACCGAGTAACGTCAGAGACCAGTGTCCTATGTTCAAAATACTAGTGTCTTGTATAGTCGAAAATGAACATATATCTAAATATGTAGATATAATTTCATAGTAACGCATCACAAAGTGAGATATTTAAGATAAAAATATGCGTAGGCTTCTGGTCCAAGTTATTATCTTTAATAATCGCATATAAACAAGGTTGAACTAATATGAAGATCTACGGGAAATTGTTTTGGTATGTAAGACTCGATTTATTGTCGAAGTCTGCCAGCCGTCTCGGGAAGCAGTTGAACTTTCGAGTTGTATCATCTTGCTGACGAAAGTTTCGTAAGTCAAGCTGTTTAACGTATTCATGCGTATAATATAACTTTCTTTTAGCAATGATCATAAATGTAATTACGCATCTACTACTACATTGTTATCCAGGGCCACTGTCCCGGCCGGCTAGAGTCAGCGCCGAGCGCTGGCGGCCCGGAATGGGTGAACGTGGCGACCAGCCCCGCCAAGTTCATTCCGCTCAATAGGTGGCAGTAGTGAGGTTTCTGATGGATTTTGTTTAAATTTTGTCACTATCGTCACTTTGTTTACGCATGGCGGCTTGTAAGGAATTTAAATTGTTGGTATAGAAAAAGATTTATTACTCGACTAAAAATGGGGAAGACATCTTACTTTTTTCCTGGATGCTCCAATGGTTTTTCCGTAACCGTGAAAAACAACAAAATTTTAGGTGTGAAGGACAGATAGCTCGTATTCTTGTATTCTTCACGTTACCGTATAGCAAGGCAAGGTCGTTGCTGATCATTACCTATGTATCCATTGCAGACGTCTCCTTATTATTTTGAAAGATGTTGATTTTTCTTCTCTATGTGATGTAAATATCTTTGATGTGATCATTGATAGTATGCATTACCGAATTCAAGTACTCGTGATTTACGCTCATTACCCATACCGACCGAAAACCCTCGAAATGTCACTCCCATATATTCAAAAGCGGTGATAAGGAACAGCCATCGAACTACAGACCGATATCTCTCACATCTATCTCTTGAAAAGTCCTTGAACATATAATTGTAAGTTCAGTCACGAGACACCTCGATATGCAGAACTTGTTAACAAAAACGCAACACGGGTTCAGAAAGGGAAGATCTTGCGAAACTCAATTAGCACTTTTTGCTCACGATATTTTAGTCTCGGGTGAACATAACGTTCCAATTGATGCAATTTTTCTTGACTTTAAAAAGGCATTTGATAAAGTTTTCCACAGTAAGCTACTCAGGAAATTAAAATCCTACGGGTTAGACGACGGCGTAATTTCCTGGATTAGAGAATTCTTAAGGAATCACGTGCTAAGGGTTGTATTAGATGGCGCTATCTCTAATGAAGTAAAAGTCACATCGGGTGTCCCACAAGGGAGGTGTCATACTTCTGTTCCTTTTGCATATAAACGACATCGGTGAAACAGTTGACAGTAGATTATTTGCAGACGACGCCGTGGTGCATAAAGAAATTCGTAGCCTTAATGATAAACAAGCGCTAACTAAGGACCTCGAGGAAATACAGAAGTGGTGCAATGCGTGGCAGCTAGAATTAAACCTGAAAAAATGCGTTGTTATGAATTTTTGGAAACGGAAAAACGCTCCTTGTAACAGCTCTTGCATAAACAGGAGCAAATTAGAGACTGTAGAATCGGTTAAATACCTCGGAGTTAAACTGACTAATGGTCTCTCGTGGAGTAAAAATATTCGAGAAATTACCGGTCAAGCTAATCGTAAATTGGGATTTGTTAAAAGAGTACTTCGCAAGTGCGACGATAAAGTTAGGGGAATCAACTACTTCTCCCTCGTTAGACCCCACTTAGAATATGCTGCCAGTATTTGGGATCCTTATGAGATAGGCTTGGAAACTGAGTTAGAACGCATGCAGCGAAGATCGACAAGATATGTTAAAGGCCGTTATGATAATCTCGTTAGTGCTACTCACCTTTTGCTGCAACTGGGATGAGAAACGCTTTCAGACCGTCGATTAAAATTTAGACTTAATCTATTATGTAATTCCAATCCGGTCTATTCTCTGACGACGTTGATAATATTTTATGAAATCCGACATACTACGGTGGATCAGATCATGAGAATAATATTGGGGAAATAGACTGCAGAACGGACAGATTAAAAATGTCATTTTCCCCACGAACGATAAGGGACCATAACAGCGGCAATTGAGACTTTTATCTCGGTTTGTCGATAGGTACTGTAGCTCTTAGTAGTAAGAGTACTCCCTAATACTTGAATCCTTATCTGTTACCTAGTATATACTAACAGCACGCCGTGCATGTTTTCTGCATACGTTTTGAGTCTCTGTTCATTTGTGTAGTTGCAAAATACATATATATTAACGGTCCCTCTCCATTGTGATAATATCTGTAGTGTAGTTCATGCTTGTGAGGCTTCGCCTCGTGACAAGTATTAGCGATTTATGCTAATGTATAATTAGTCGTATTTACACTAACGTAAGGGTATAGTGTAATGCATGTTGGTGAATACTCACCCCCTGCCACACACCCCTGAGGTGGCTTGCAAGGTATTTTGTAGATATAGATGAAAACCAATCTTCCTTTACTTAAAAATTTGCAAACGAGAGTTGAAAACTTGGTTTCACGTCTCCCAGGGCCTAAGGAAACTGCTAGTGACAAAAAATCTGAAATTGAGTGTTTTAATCTATTCATGGATTATACAATAATTCGAGCTATCGTTTCATCCACCAACACATACAGTGACCTTGTAATAGAAAGATTTTCTCGAGATAGAGATGCTAGAAACACCGATGAAATTGAGATTCGTGCCTTTATTGGTATTTTACTACTTTATGGAGTACTAGGAAGAAACAGGAAAAAAGTAAACATATATGGGATAATTCCACAGGGTCTGAGTAGAAGCTTGCTACCTTGCTATGAGTGAGAATAGGTTTCCTTTTCTCATGAGGTGCATTAGCTATGATTACATTAGAGATCGTCACCAACGGAAGGAATTTGATCGCCTTCTCCTATTAGAAGGGTATTTGAACTTGTAGTGCAAAACTTTCAACGTTTCTTCACTCCAAGCGAGTACTGCCCCGTTGATGAGCAGCAGGTTGCCTTTTGTGGAAAGTACCCATTTCGAGTGTACATTCCGAAAAAACCTGCAAGGTATGGCATTAAAATTTATGACCTTGTGTTTGCTAGATCTATGTGTACAGTAAACTTAGAGGTTGACGCCGGTACACAGCCAGATGGACTATATAAACAATCCAACTCCTCAGAGCAAGTGACGCTCTGAGTTGTTGAACCTGTAGCCAACACAAACCGAAACATCACAACAACGGGCTGGATGAAACGCTATTTGGAACAATTAATTCCACACGTATTGGTGTTCCACATGAACTAAGATCAAACAGCCAACGAAAACCTCGGTCATCTATGTTTGCCTTTCAGAGAAATAAACCCTTTTGTCCCAGTGCACGAAACCGAAAAAGGCAGTTATTTTGCAGTCGATAATGCATCATGACAATGCAATATATAAATCAACTGGGCTAGAGCAAAAAACCGAAATTATAACATTTAATAATAGACCGAAAATTGGCGTAGATGTCCTCGACCAAATGTGTGCCAAGTACAATATTGTTCGTAACACGAGATGCTGGCCATCATCTCAGGAGTCAATGCTTTGTGTATTTTTAAGTTCAATAACGCAGAAGTAAAGCCGATGTCTAGACAAGTATTCATTCAGCGTGTTTACTGGGACCTTATCAAACTACAGATCTTCGTCAGAATGAAGAATGCCGCCATTCCAGTGCAGATGAAAAACTGGGGAAGGGGCTTCTTGGAATTCAGGACTATGTAAACGGTAACCCTGATCATCCTCAGGACAGCAGTGTTGGCAGCTACTTTTTGTGTGCGAGGGCAAAAGATAAATCAACAAGGAAAAACTGTGAAAAGTGTGGCCACAAATTATGGGCTGAGAATTCTTCAGTCTTCAGTAGTCTCTCCTCACCCATCATACCAAGCACTTCCACGTTTGTCTTCTTTCCGTGCTTCTTCTTGATCCTCCTCCACGCCTGCATCTTAGACTCCCGCAGACTATGCTCGTCTTCCTTTCCCAGATTCCACGTTTCTGCCCCATACAACGACACACTCCATATCAAGCTCCTCACCAGCACCTTCTTTATATCCTTACTTAAGATCCCCGCCATCAGCTCCCACCTGTTGTTGAACGCTTCCTTCGTCGGCGCTATTCTCCTCCTAATGTCTCATTGTTATCTACTATGGCCATTTTTTTCCAGCGTACTACCCGCAGGTAATAAAAAATTGTTTTTATTTCTCCAGTTTCTTAACTCATAATTTTATGAGCAGCGACGCTTTCTTTGCCCTAGAGAATCTCACTACTTTTGCTTTTTTTCCTTTATTTATTCATTCGGCATTTCTCGCTCTGAAATTCTAATGTCTCTATCAAAGATTACAATCCCTTCAAAGATCGACTAACCGACGCACGGTTGTCCTCGAACCCAGCCGACTTTATAACCCGCCTCCTTCTTTGATTCCCACATTTAGTTTTTGCCATGCCTCTCTTACCGTTTCCTCGGCATAAATGCTTAAAAGCAAAGGGGACAATGGCCAGCCCTCTCTCACCCTATGACCAACAACTCCCCACCCTATTTCTCAGTCAGCCACCCTCGCCTGTGACCTCTAAGCAATATGTAGGTTTTGGACTGCGAGCATATTAATCAATTATTGCACCAAAATTAATCAATTATTTAATCGGTTATAGAAGGCCCAATTATAATTGACAATTGATTAGTTGGTACCGATTATTACCAACTTTTAGCCGGTTTCCATCTTTTAAAAAACGATTTTTATAATCGATTTAATACCTGAAGATAAGGAGTAATTAAAAAAAAATATATAAATTTTTTTTTCTACAGCTGACGAAGAGCTTACAGGCTCGAAACGTTCCTAGTAAGTCGTCTCTTTCTACTTTTCTTTCCCCGCCCCCTGTCCAGTGTATTTATTATATATATATATATATATATATATATATATATATAAATTCATACATTCATAGGAAATGGAAATGGATAGGAACACATAAAAGGACGAACACAGGGTTTGGTGGGGAAGATGATAATGAGTCAAATCCAGGCAGAAAAAATTTCACCTTAGCCGGGATATATATAATTCATAATACTTTTTATTTTACATTTTAGAGACCTTTGTATAATAGACAATATAAACTATATCTGATGTCTTGTTCGCATCAGTGGCTTCTAACGTGCGTAATTTGTTACGCTCGTAATATTTACTATTTTGCAAAAATTGTTGCAAGTCGACCATTTAGTCGGGTGGTAACATATGACAAGAAAATACTCAAAGAACAAAATACAAAATATAAAATACGAAATACAAGTTATTCATTTGGTCGGGTGGTTACATAAGACACAAAATATATGAAGACCAAAATACAAACATAAAATACTAAATACAAAAAAATAGGAAAATCCCTCAAAATTCAATTTTTTTCACCCTTGTCATAAATATCCTAGTATTAGCACAGTCTATACAGTCGCGACAAGACGGACACAATTCTTGCAGCTAGCTGTTAGTAGTGCCCCAAGCGGCGAACGTGTATAACTACCGTAATGTGGGGTGAGTACATACACTTGCGCGCACTGGAACTAGAACCTATTTTCTTCTTCGTGATGAAATGGTATCATTCCTTTTGTAGATAATATTTTATAATATCTCCCCTTTTAGGATTTAATTGCGTTAAAAGGAAACAGTGAGAATAAAACGCAGTTCAAGCGTATTAGAAACAATCGTTCAAACTCATCCTGTATTTCAATCTCGCGATACAATACCGTACTTAGGATGCCATACCGGCTTTTATTGAGACTGTGTGCTGAGTGCTGCGACTGCGTACAGTGTTTTCACATTTAATTTGTATTAAATAATACTCCAGCAGAAATCGGAAATGGAATTCAGGAGTGTCATTTTTTCCGATTCCCTAAGTATCATTACAGGTTGGTCGGTGCTATTGATATTTTTGAAGCTCACAAAACGTGAGCGCTCTCTAATTCTTTTATTTTAACACGCTAATGTAATTTATTATGATCATTACCCGTGCATACGATGGGTCACCCATTGCCGTAGAAAAGATTGAAACGGGAAAAATGCCGCTTACTTGTGCACAAAATTATTTGCTCTGTTCGGGGCATTTTGAAGACAGCCAGTTGATAAAAAGAGATTGATGCTAACCGCTGTCCTCATAATATTTGATATACCCAATAATCCGTCTCTAATAAGCTTTCAACGGAAGTTATCTGCCAGAAAGACAGTCTTCCCGAGGAAAAACTCTAGATACCAATCTCCTCTTATATATAAAGAAAGTATCCTTCGATAGCTTTTTTTAGCGTTACTAACATGTTTCTTTTCACCCTGTTTCTGCCAATCATGGCACATTTTGCTCTGATATACAGTTACAACAGGATCATCCAATGAGTGAGTAATTTTTATTTGTATGTCTATAGTTCGAAACCAGGAAATTAAGAACTCACTAAAGAGAGTAAGAGATTAGATTTCTTGTTTGAGGAATAACATAACAGTTCTTCGAATTAAGAGTAGATTGAGATGTACTGGTGGTAGGTAAGATATGGTCAGGGTAATTAAAGATGCAAGATATTTTGCGGAAGTGAAAGATAAAGCCAAAAACTGTTTTAAACCTTTTGCCTGGAAATTAATAGGGAATATATTTCGTGGTCATGGATCTCATAAGTTCAGTGATACCAAATGTTTTTCCCTGAGTCTCCTGTATCGCAGTCCTTAAGCACAGTCTAAACAAATAGTATAGACTGTGTATAACAATAAATAAAACTTTTACAATCCACAATTTTAGTCAATACAATTATGCACAAACCGGATTTCAATGCATGTGCATCATCATCAGGTGCTTATTTATTGTTATAAAATAGAATTCCACAAAGTTAAACCTTATCTTATTTATTTTATTAGTTTAGACTGTGCCTTAAGGTTACACATTTTTTCCAAACATTTTAATATATCCTCTGTTTTTATGTAGCAACAGTAAGTTGAGGGAATAAATACCAAAAGTAGCCTGGATCTAAGAGTGTTTATGATTTTTAAAGAGAAGGCAAAGAACTTGAAATAGGACCAAAGGTTGGTTAGTTAGAGCATAGATAAAATAGCAGTTGTGAGGCATTTGTTGCACAATAATAGTGTCAGATTATGTCTGTGGCTTAGAGGACTTGGGTTTCTTCAGAAGCAGTAACATAACAAGTCCAGCTCTACTGCTAATGATAAAGGGATTGTTTTATAACTTAAGGAAGCCTATAGGGTATCTATTTTTCCTGCCAGTCTGTAAAATACAAATGTTTTCAAAATTTATTCAAAACTACTCTTCAAATACTTTCTAAACCAGCGTTTACCGTGAAGACATGTGTGGCTGACCAGGGTTCAAACTTTGTTCTGATGCGTAAGTCAATAAAAATATCAACTGATTTATCTTAGATTTTTATGCAGGAAATTATACTATTTTAAAAATATTCCTCATTTGCTGAATAGTAACAGGAATGACCTATTTAAATATGATTGTTTCTATCTATTAAAAAGTGGAATTAGAGTTTTGATCTCTTTGGAGGTCGTTTGTGAATAGTTCTCCCTGGATTCTAAGAATACAGTCAGACTTGCCCATAGTTTATAAAAGCAGTAACTCCCCCTACTAACTACCCGTCTTCTCCAAATGGAAGGCCAGTTCACCACATATACTACGTCATTCTACAGAAGTATCAGCCATAAGCACTCTTATTTCTTGTGGATGAATGCCTGTTCAGTCACTGGAAACACCAAAATGTGTAAAAACGTTGATGATTTATCCAATATTTCCAACTCCCACGGCATTATTTCAGCTGCGACACTGATAGTTACTACCACAGATGAATATGAACCCATTGAAGCCCTCGAGGCAATGAAAAATTGGCTGGGGTCAATCAGGTTAATTGGCCATTAAGGAAATGATAATAAGTACATACAAGGTAAAATTTGTTGAAGTTTGGCTTCTAAATATCAACTCTCTGCAAAATATTTGGAAAGAGCTGAGAACCAAAGCACTTTATAAAGATGTAAAGAATCAAGAAAAATGAAACGAGACTTTTTGGAGAATTTTTCTCTGTTGTCCGCTACAAGGCTACTCCTATGTCAATATTTGGTGTCTAAATCGTTTCTGAAGCCTAATTCTTCCTGCGGCAGTGAAGTATTCGATAGCCAGGAAGCAATCCTTGATAGCTTGAAAGAAGTGGTTGGTCAAAACATGATTTCTTGTGAATGATATATGTTTTTGGGCTATTTTCTGATAAAACTGCTATCACTTCATTATTGTGAATGTAGGTACTTCCTCATGAAAATAGAAGATAATATCCGAGGAAAACATTTATTAACATATTTTAAAAACTTTCAAAGTAAATTTCCTCAGTCTTATATTGTGCAGTGAGGAACTGAATTCCTTTTTCGAGGAATGCTCATCAACATTGATAAGTAATACTCATTTGGTTGTTAATTAAAGCAAATAGGGCGTCTTATGGGAATGTGATTTGCGAATGAAACAAAATGCCCCTTCCAGAAAGATGCAGCTCACGTGAAATATTTGCTCAATAGAATCTTTGTAAGGACATGCATTTATTTTATATTTGAAATGAAAAAATCAGGGTCTCTGTAGCTACAAAAATCGAATGTACAAATAATACTTAAAGGTGAATAATACAGGTTACCGATTTGAATTAAATGTGTGAAAAAGTATATTTCCATAGATCCTTTTGTGTTTTTATTCCTCACAGAAAATACAAAAATGTAATAGTGACCTCAATAAATACCTGTACATGTGCTTCCTATTTTGTCTTTATGCCACTTAAAAAGTCAGAACAGACGTACGTTATGTCATAAGCCATATGTGCTAGACTGGGGTAACAAACTACTCTGTACATATTTCAAAAATTGAAGAAAGTTTTTCTCCTTCTTTGAAATGTCTAACCATTGAACGGACCATTTATTCCGCGAACGATTGTGACACATCGGTGCTCTGAACGAGATTACGATAATTTAAAGAGGATGGAAAAGACGTTAACATAAAGCATTACCCGCAAAAATCAAATGTTTAGAAGGCAATGCAAATGTTGGCGAAAGTGAGCAAAAGTTAGCTTCATTTACACCGTAATGAAAGTAGTTATACACGTTCACCACTAGAGGCGCTTGCATCGGCGCGCTGCAAGTCTGCATAGGGAAAATTACATGGCATGACGCGACTGTATAGACTGGTATTAGTTGGGAAGGGCTCCAAAATTTCCTCCGGTAAACTATTCCAATCCCCAATCCCCCGATGTAGGAAGGAAAATTTTAAAGTATTTGAGAGCTGCCTCGGAGGCTCAATCTTACAATAATGATCCTTCCTCACCAGATAACTTGGTCCTTTTAACCGGTTTGATAGGTCCCTCCACGCAGGATCACCGATAAATGCCTTATAAATACACTTAATGCGTGCTTTCTTCCTCCTCGACTCTAATGATTTCCAGCCCAGTCCAGTCACTTTATGCACAAAAAGGGGCTGGACCTTGCAAAAGGTCATGTATTTCTAATTTTTTAATATGTTGTTAGGATCTATGCCAATAGTAAAAAACCAAATTTGCAGCTTCGAAAGACTTGTGCAATCTACGCAGTGCGCAGAAAACTGCGCAATATTTGCACTTTTTTTGTTTTTACTCAATATCTCCTAAAATATTTGACCTACAGAAATAATGTTCCATACTTGTTTAAAGAAAATACATTGTGCTACAATTTAAGCCCAAAACAAGCTACATATGTTCAGAACTTTTTGAGAAACAGCTCTTCAAAAAAAGGCAATTTTTTCCAAAAAGTGAAACTTTTTCATTTTGGTCATCTGTCTTGCCATATATCGGCAAAAGTAATCATCCTACAAGAAAAACTATCAGGACTAAATCTATATTAAATATAATTACCTTTAATTTCAGCTGAAAACGACTCTTATAGGTCCAATAGTTTTTTCAAATATTGCATAAAACAAAATTACGGAAAAATGGATTTTGGGAAAAATCAATGTAAACAGGTCACACACTATAGTTACTAGTTTACATTTTTTATCACAAAAAGATGTAATTACAGTAGTTAATATTCACACGCTAAGAGATAATCTGCCTCGTTATAATCTCACTTTTTTTGATTGCCCTGGCTCTGAGAAATCTTCAGAGAATCCCTGAGCATGTGGAGAGAGCTCTTCAACTCATTCGACAAAGATAGAGACGGGTCTTCGTCGTCGTCGAAATCCTCAATATGAAAAGATAGAAGGTTCTGGCATGATTTAGCTGAGCAAAATTTACATACAGCTGAGCATTTTAATTCATCTTGGTGGCAACAACATCCCCCACTGCCTAAATAACATTCATTCAAGTATTCTACCAGCTGATTGGTAGGTTCTTGGACAGTCCCCATTTTGTATCCCAACCTAATAGAAATTGTCTCGCTTTCCCTCCTAAGTTATTAGATCCCTCTTCAATTCTTCATATCTTCTACCTCCTCTTATTTCGTCCAGAATTCCTATCCTTTTCCTTCCTCTCCCACGCTTCCCCAGTGTTCTCCCCTCTATCACTCTCTTCAGCATGCCCTCTCCTTTCAAAACCTCTTCCATCCATCTCTTCTGCCTTCTCCGAATCTCTGCCACAAGCTTCCTCTCCTCTCCGACCATATCCAATACCTCCTCGTTCGTCTTTCTCGCCATCCAGCTAACCTTCTCCATCCTTCTCCAAACCCACATCTCAAACGCCTCAAGTCTACGCACATCCTCCCTTCGCAATGACCACGTTTCCGACCCATATAGCGCCACACTCCATATTAAAGTTTTCACCAGCCTCTTCTTTACGTATCTTCTCAGACCCCCCCTCATCAATTCCCTTCTCTTCGAAAATGCTTCTTTAGCGAGCGCAATTCTGCATCTGATGTCCTTACCACTAAACCCATTCGCCTCCAAAATACTTCCGAGATACGTAAACTGCTCGACCTGCTCTATCTTCTGCCCTCCCACCCTTATATTCAGCCCCGCCTTCTTACTTCTAGAAAATCTCATTACTTTCGTTTTCTTGTGATTGATCTTCATCCCATACTTTTCGCACTGCACCTCTAATGCATTCACCATTGACTGTAACCCCTTGGCCGACTGACTAACTAATGCTTGATCATCTGCAAATCTCACTGATTTTATCAGCTCCCCTCCTACCTTTATTCCTACCTCCTCCTCCCCCCATGCCTCCCTTACCATTTCCTCTGAATACACGTTAAAAAGCAACGGCGATAGTGGGCACCCTTGCCGCACTCCCCGTCCTATCGTGGCCCATCCCGATTCTCCATTGGCTACCCTAACCTGCGCCGTCTGGTTCATATACAAATTCCGAATCAGACGCCTGTCCCTCCAATCGACTCCTAATTTCTTCAACACTCCCATTAATTTCGTCCATTCCACCCGATCAAACGCCTTCTCGAAATCTACGAAGCATGCAAAAACATCCTGCCTATACTCTAGGTTTCTTTCTACTAGCGTCCTCATCACCGCTATAGCGTCTCGCGTTCCCGTCCCTCTCCTAAACCCGAACTGGTCGTCACCCAGGTATTCATTTGCCTTCTTCTCCAGCCTTCTGTTTAGAATCCTCAGAACTACTTTGGCCGCGTGGGATATTAAGCTTATTGTCCTATAGTCTTCGCAAGTTTTTGCCTTACTCTTTTTCGGTATAGGAATTAGTACAGTCTTCGCGAAGTCTTCCGGCCACACTCCGTCCTCATAAATCCTACGAATAAGCGCAAAAAGTTTTTCCTCTTCCGTTCTTCCCCATGCTCTTTAAAAACTCTGCAGGTATGTCATCTATTCCTACCGCCTTATTCATTTTCATGTCTCTTAGAGCTCTTTCGATTTCGCTATCTAGGATACTTGGTCCGATGCCATCGCTGTCGATGTCGTCTTCCCTTTCTATATCTAACCTATTGGGCCTTGTTTCTTTACTATAGAGCTCTTCAACATACTCCTTCCACCTCTCCTGGATCTCTCTCGGTTCTACGATCATCTCTCCCGTCTTGTCTGTTACCGTTGTAATTCCCCTTCCCTTGTTACCACCCGTCAGTTCCTTTACTTTCCGATATAATGCATCTGCTCTTCCCTCTTTTTGGTATTTCTCTAACGCGTCGATCTGTTCTCTCCACCACGCCTCTCTTGCTTTCTTTGTTTCTCTTCTAAGCCTGTTATTAAATTCTCGGTATTTTCTCTTACCTAGCTCTGAGTTTACGCTCTTCCATTTCCTTCTCTCCTCCATCTCCCTGATCATCTCCTTCGTGATCCACGGTTTTCTAATTTTAGTTGCACTCACTACGCCTACCGTTGCTTTCGCCGCTTCTATAATTCCGTTTCTCAAACTTCCCCATTCATCTTCGACTGATTTAACTCCATGGTCCTCACCCATTCTCTCATCCACCTTCTCCCGATACTTCTTCTTCATTTCCCCATTTAATGCCTCCGTATTCCACTTTCGTACCCTCCTTCCCATTCTTATCTTTTTCAGTTTTACCCGACATTTCATGACTAATAAGTTGTGGTCTGTGTCTGCATCAGCTCCTGGATAAGTATGCGAGTTTTTAACACTATTCCTGTATCTGTGACGTACCATTATATAATCTATCTGGAACCTATCTGTGTCTCCCGGCTTCTTCCAAGTGTACCTACGTCGAGGATGATGTCTGAACCATGTATTCGTAATTACTAGGTTATTTCTGCGGCAAAACTCCACAGATTTCTCGCCCCGGTCGTTTCTCCTTCCTAGCCCGTAATCGCCCACCTCCCGCCCATCTCTTCCTTCACCCACCACCGCGTTCCAATCCCCCATTACTACCAGGTGCTTACTTCCTGGTATCCTACCAATTATTTCCTCTAGCTGATCGTACACCCCATCTACCTCCTCCTCTTTATGATTAGAGGTAGGCATATAAACCTGGATTATATCTAAATTCGTTGGTTCCGCTTTTAGCTCCACGACTATTATCCTATCACTCACCTGTTCTGCATACACTACTTTTCTACCGAGTTTCCTCTTCATTACGAATGCAACCCCGCGCTGACTTTCATTCCCTCCACTATAAATTACTCTATAGTCGCCGCTCCAGTAATCCCCGTCATCCTTCCATCTTACTTCACCCAGACCCATGATGTCTACACCCACCCTCTCCATTTCTTGCTTTATATTCTCTAGCTTCCCCGCCCTCAGCATAGTCCTAACATTCCACGTGCCTATTCTGATAGTTACGTTCCTCTTCTTTATCTTCTTTTCCTCTGCTGCTGCTACGTCTGAGCAAGGATAACATAAGGGGTGTAAAATATTGAAGCTGCACAACAGAGTTGACAGGAGTAGGTAATTATATTTTTTTGCAAGAACCAAGACATTTGTTCCCTACTTTTTGATTCTACCAAGGTACCTTATTTTGATAAATATGATATTATGGTTATTATAGCAAAAATAATAACGTAATACATTCAAAAATATGCAACTACCATAATTAATATTTACATGCTAATAAAGTCAGGTACTAATTACATCATAATTTCACATGTTTTGATGGCCCTGGCTCTGAGAAATCCTTGGTGATTCCCTGTGCTGGTGGAGAGAGCTCCACAACTCGTTCGGAGAAGATAGGGGCGGGGTCATCTTCATGGTCTTCATCGTCGTCAGAATCTCCAAGATGGCAATATGGAACGTTCTGGCATGATTTGCCACTACAAATTTTACAAAGTGCTGAGCATTTTAATCTGGCTTTGCGGCAGCTGCATCCCCCACTGCATCCTTTTCTGCATGTATAAGATATCAAGCGCAATAGATTCTGAGGAGCGGGATCCATGGTGGTAGTGACTGGGATAAGACCAAGATCGTCGATCTTACACCCCCAATCTGTAGGGTTTTTATTAGCCCCCAACCACTTCTGAACTTGGTGGTAAGTTCTATAAGAATGGTAATTCGCTGTATCGGTCGTTGGAGGCAAACGAGCAAGGTTAACCTTTGAGTTGGATGCCGACTTTATGAAAAGCTGGTAGCGGTGGGTATTCAGGGTTTATCTCACCTCTTTATATCACCCCGTAAAGAGCCACAAAGCATTTCTCCCCAGCCTTGGCTATGGCCTCATGACTGGAATCGGGCTGCAAGAAAACAGTAACCAGTTCCATAAGGTGGGGATTTTTCTGAAGGACGCAGGCCAACTTTGTTTTTCCTTGCCCGAAAGGGACGGATGTGGTGTCACACCCGCTGAAGGCATGTAGAAAAAGAATTGTCCCTTGCGGGTATTGTGTGGTTCCGTGGTTGTAAGATGAGCTTGAGAAATGGAAGCACCCAGATTGCCGTCTGTCACTTTTTTCGAGGTAGACGTTCATTGCAGCGGAGCCCCTAACCATTTCGGAGAACCAGGAGGTCCACGTCTTTTCCAATAACAATAAAACGGTCAAATATTTGACTTTTGGATAGTGCTGTGTCAATGATGTCCCAATAAGCGTCTTCTTCGGATAATTTCACTGCAAAACCCTGCTGCTCAAGTGGTCAAGGCTTGGGTCTCCTATCAGAGAAATAACTTCGTTCCAGATGCCTCTGACATAGTGAGATGGGCTGGGCTGCTAGGAAGCATTCGTGAGTTCATCACGCCGCAATTTGCTTACCCACTAGGTTTTCTAACTCAGCCATTTCGACTCAATAATCACTCGAGATAGGCGGTGGAGTCTGTGCGAGCCACCCCTGACTTCCACTGCCTTGGTATCATCAAAAGGGCGAAGAAAAAGTTCCCATGTTTAGCCAAGATAATACACTGGAGTTAATTGAAAGGAAGAGAAAACATAGTAACTCTTGCCTGCCCTTCTAAACCAGACGTGTTCATTACTCCAATCCGAAATGAAGCTCGTCGCAACGACTGCCTTGAAAAAAATGTAGTCAACGAGGGGACGTATTTGTGTTGACCGGTGCCGGAAAAAGTGGCATTATCTTCATCCTAGCACCAAATATGTTATTCTTCTATTCTTCCAAGCCGAAATATAAAAGCTTTTCATCACAAATTCGAGATAATTAGACATGAAACCGCTCCTTATTTCCTGAGGAAGGAATAAAAAATGTCCAAAATATCGATATCTTTAGAGAAAATTCTCAATTAATAAAACTCAAAGAATAAAATAGACTATGAAACATATTTTATAAGCAGGTCAGAAGATATTTCGTTAAAATAATATTTATTGCATCAAATAATACATTAAAACAGCGTGCGAGGTTGCTGCACAGCACTTATGACGGCTCCATGGGAAGTTTAAAGGGTCGCGGCCTTTTAAACGACCCAAAACCGCGGTGCAGAGCACATAGGACGGGGTTGGAGGGTCAAAATAATCATAAAAATGACACAACACATGTTAAATATACCTCTAAAGTTTTTTTACTGTATAATAGATAACTGTGGTGCTCAAAACATTTTACGTTGATTTTTCCCAAAATCCATTTTTCCGTAATTTTGTTTTATGCAATATTTGAAAAAACTATTGGACCTATAAGAGTCGTTTTCAGCTGAAATTAAAGGTAATTATATTTAATATAGATTTAGTCCTGATAGTTTTTCTTGTAGGATGATTACTTTTGCCGATATATGGCAAGACAGATGACCAAAATGAAAAAGTTTCACTTTTTGGAAAAAATTGCCTTTTTTTGAAGAGCTGTTTCTCAAAAAGTTCTGAACATATGTAGCTTGTTTTGGGCTTAAATTGTAGCACAATGTATTTTCTTTAAACAAGTATGGAACATTATTTCTGTAGGTCAAATATTTTAGGAGATATTGAGTAAAAACAAAAAAAGTGCAAATATTGCGCAGTTTTCTGCGCACTGCGTAGATTGCACAAGTCTTTCGAAGCTGCAAATTTGGTTTTTTACTATTGGCATAGATCCTAACAACATATTAAAAAATTAGAAATACATGACCTTTTGCAAGGTCGGATGTATAAAGTGACTGGACCATTTGTCAGTTGCTTGATTTCCCCATTCAGATAGGCCTAACAAACGTTTTATACGCGAATTCTTTAGTTTTCCTGCAGCTCCTTCCAAGGGTTCTCATAAAAAAATGTAATGCTCTAAAAGCTTTGGTCGTAGTTCTTTCGATGTGCGGTCCCTGCTTAAAGTCACTCCTAGGTACTTACAACTTTTGGTTTCCGTCAGTAACTTACCCATGATGTAATAATCATTCAGTGTACCACTCCTACCTTTCCGAAATCTAATAAGTTTAGTTTTGCTTGCATTTATTACCATTTTATTCTCGTTAGACCATTTATCCAATATATTGAGGTCATTTTGTAAGATAATGCAATCATCTACTTTGTCTATTACTCTATAAATAATACAATCATCTGCAAACATTTTAATATGACTCTTTATATTCCAACTTATATCATTTACGTAGATAATAAATATTAAAGGTCCTAGCACACTTCCTTGCGGCACCCTAGAAGTGGCAGAGAATTCATCAATATAACCGCGAGTAGTTGCTAACCACTGCATTAATTTCTTATGCTGACTGGATTGCGCCAGCCGGATAGAGACAGTGATTAGTTTTTCTCATTATTCCCTCCGATGGCTGAGGCTGAATGTTTTTTAACCTTCAACTGGTATGGAAGGTCACTGATGACACGAAGAAACTTTCAAGTTTTCGCCGATAGAGCGGGGGCGTGCAGCGCCGTCACTTCATGTGCCCTCCTACCCTGACGAAAACTAGTTTGCTTTCTTCAGCCAATCCGAACGCGTTATGTGCAACAACTTATTTGATTAACTTTAGGAGTGTTTAAAATGAAATACTTTCGCAGTGTCAGAAAACTCGCACAAACATACGGCGTTAATGAAACGTTAATCGATTATGTATCCTAAGATTGATCGGTCTAATCGATTAATGAACCTCCAATTACAATCGATTAATGAACTTCTTATTAAATCGATTAATGAACTTCCGATTACAACCGATTAGAGGAAATCGATTACTTAGTGAAAAGCGGTGGTTGGAGCGATTTTGTTTTGTACAAATTTGCATATCTATGATGCTTATGATTCAGTTGACTAGGCGTAGTGATTCAGTTGTGCTTCAATTATAGATTAAAACTGACGCATGGCGCGGACATCAGCATTTTTCAAAATACACATATCACTTTCAAACAGCTAAATAAATAAAAAATATAAATATATAGAATATAATGTAAATTTAGCGTGATATCTTCGTCGTGTAATTCCTTGCGACCATCGAAATATCATAAACGGCCTTGCGTCTAAAAAATAATCAACGTTTAGAACTTAATGCTATTTTCAATTTTCATAGATGGGCAACTTATTATTTTAAAATTAAAGGCAGCATTCATACCGGAATCCTTTGGCAAACTAGGCGAACAGATAGATGCTCTTTAATAGTAGTAAATGTGACGAAATACGTTTTTATGCACAAGATGACAGCAAGAGAAATGAGATTCAGGGATTATTCGATTACTTAACGTCAAATTTTAGATCCACGGAGGCTACTTTTCTAGATACCGTGTCACCTAGACTTGATAAAACTATGACAATTTCAGTAACTATTCGTCTAGGTGAGTTCATTCTAGGGATTGGAAAATCGATTTCGATTTTAATCGAAAATCGATTATCACTCTCCGATTTTCGATTTAATCGAAGTCGACTTTTCGTTTTGAAAAACCGATCAAAATCGATTCTAGCCGATCGATTTTCGATTTTAGCTTGCTACAGCGTTTCAATTTTGCCAATCGACCTGCGCCAGTTCGTCAACCACCCTCCAGTCGACCGCAAGTCCAACTCTAATCCACTACAAGCTTGGAAGGAGATTAAGGGAGAATGTCCCCACGTATACAAACCAGCCAGCAGGATTTTATGTATAGGTGTCTCTACAGCTGGGTTTACACGTCGAAGTTGAATGCTATGACAGTCGACTGTTAAACTCGACTCGCACGTGTGAACACGAACTGCGATGCGAGTAAGAGTCGATAGGGGAGTAGGTCAAACGAGATCGACCCTGAATTCGAGCTATCAGCGAAGTAGAATCTTTTCTATTTTGAACGCAGTCAGTCCATGTGTATCGCAACCATCTAAAGCAAAAACATGGCAGAGACCGGCAATTACAAAAACCTCGTAAGGATAACGTTGTCGGAGGGAGAACATTTAAATTTATTGAGAGGTACAGACACCATGAATGCTTCTGGAATGTGAGGTCGGACTCGTACAAAAATATCACTGCGAGGAACGTAGCCATTTCAGATTTGGAAGTATTTTTTCATAGACATTCCTTGGGCAATCTTATTTTGTCATTCTCATTTCTCTTAGCTTACAGTGTTTCCGAAAAAAAACTTTGTTCATGAAGTACTTATCGCTAAATTAAGCAACTCCCTTCGCCTGCTGAATCAAAGTCGCTATTTCCACTATTATCCGCCGTGAACGTACAGTATGCACTTAGGTCCCGTTTTCATAACAAACATTCTACTACGGTTATTTCAGCCGTCATAACCTACCTGCGTTCCAATTTGCTACTTTTTACCCTAGTAAAGCATCATTATTATTATCACAACTGTGTTTTTCAACACTTAATCTCGTTCTATACACGCAATTGTAAATTATCAACCATGTATACTTGATAAAGGGGTTCACGTCCCAAATATTATTATATCCTCCCTTTGAAAAATGAAGGCGACATCTAATCATTAACGATAGGTCGTAGTTAAATATATATAGGCACTTAAAAATGTTGAATGCTGACAGTCCTAATGGTGATCCCTCAACGCTTGTAATTTTCAAGGCATTGCTATTGACTTCATGAGTTGAAATTTTGGTTGGCAAGCGAAATTAGAAATAATAATATGTAAAATAAAAATTAAGGCCTAATAATGTCTTCGTAATACGATGCCTTGGGCAGACAGTGAAACAACAAACAGTATTATAGACGATGAGACAAAATGCCCTTCATTTCATATTATTAGCGATATACTTGAATAAGGGAACCTACCCATAATAAATTCTATCCTCTCTTTAACTACGCATGCGTCTAATCACTGTAAAACATATCGGTCGTATTTAAATATTTATTCTTTAATATTGTGTGCAGATGGTGAAATCTTGATCCCTCCACGCTTACCCTGATTCAACTGTTTTCCCATGATTCTTACCAGGTTTTCGACCAGAGTTTTGAGTCGCCACAGGGACTCATGGGACACCTGAGTGTTGATGATAGTAGCGATATATCGTGATCGAGCAACTCTCATAGCAGTCAACTTCGACGTGTAAACCCAGGTTACCGTGCCATGTGAGCGACTATTTTCTCACGCCGGGTTAATTACAACTCAGGTGCAAAATCGATTATCCGGAGAACATTTAAATATGTTAGTATTCTTAAGGTCCATCCCTGAGGAACACCGTTTCCACGGCATTGCAAACAAGAAATAAATAAAATTCTGTTTTTCATTTTGTGGTATGCCCACTTTTCAATATACAATGCTTATTGCTACTAAACTATATGTAATTTTCTTGTTATAATACCTATATTTTTACAAGTATCTGTTATGGATTATTACTTTCCTGTATATCTTATTAATATCTTTAAAATAATATATTGTATTAATAAATTTAACTGCATTCGGTTCTTATCCCTAGTGCTTCCATTAACCCATATTTTGCATTTTGTTACAACAGCACATCCGTATTTCAGCAGACAATTATTTTACTAAATATAAATATCGATTTCGATTTTTCGATTAATTTGGGCAAAAAATCGAATTTTCAGAAAATCGATTTTAAAAACAAAAATCGAAAGTCGATTAATCGAAAATCGATTCTGGATTTAAATTTCCAATCCCTAATTCATTCACTAAATTACTTCCCGATTTCAGACAAAGACACCGATATCAAAGTATCTCAGTATCTCAAAGACAATTTTCTTTGAGATACTGAGTCGCAAATCGGCAGGAATCACTTGCTACGCGCGAGGTCAAGAAATGCCTTGGAATTCACTGATGATTTATGACCTTGCTGAACGGGCCGTGAAGTATGACCATGTTCAATGTAGATTACAGCATGGCAGAAACATATTATAATAAGTAAAGGAGAAATCCATTCAAAGACTGCCAAGGATGTTCGGGGAAAGTATTTTTCTGATGACAAGAAAGAGCATGAGAAACAAAGTGAGAACACATGAGAACGTCACATGAGTAAACACGAGCCTCTCTTGAACTAAACACACAAAAACATACCCGTCACGCCCTTACATTTCGGGGTAGGAAATAGACCCAAGAAATTAATTCTTAGTGTAAAGTAGTGGATTATAAAGTGTTGTCGGAGCGAAACGTATGAAGCCGCAACTGTTTCAGTCACTATAGTAACTATTTCAAATAACTGCTGCAAACAACAGGTTAGTATGGTGATCGTGTCGCATCGTTGCGCTCTGTTCTGTGCAGCGGCAACTGATAGCTGAAACTGACTGTTTCGACTTCTATGCTGTTACAGTTGCACTGCACGTGTGGCATCGTTGCGGTTGGATTTAAATCTGTTGCAGGCGGTTGCTGGTTTGCTCAGTCAACACACGTCTGCCCATCGCTATGAAGATAGAATTGTAACTGTGAAGTACCTATCTTTCATGAAACCAAATGAAATTGTTACTTTATTATTAGCGAAAGATTTCATATTACATAGAAAACAGAACTACCAGCCATGTTCGAACAGCACCGATCGGTGCCGATCAATCGCGTGTCATTAAGTGTAGGCCTGTGCGATTATTCGATTAATTGAATCGTCGATTCATTTATTTTTACAACAGATCGATTATTTCAGCGCATCGATGTCAATTACGGTAATCGACTCGATTATAAATTTTTTTCACGTGTCAATTGTTGTTCAATTGTCAATTGTTATTAAATTCAAAATTATTGTCCGGTAATCGATTAAATGGCGATTATTGACGGTTGTAACGGCCACCACCTCCTACCCCTCCCTCCAGAAGTTAGCAAGAAGATAGCCCGGCAACTAGCACTGCGTCCGAGCGGTTATTCAGTCTCCGTGGAACCTTTTTCATCGACACACGCCTGTGTCTGTCGGATGAACACGCCGAGGATCTCACCTGCATGTCTCCAAATAGCGACATATTCCTTTACTTAATTAATAAAAGCTAACTGATTAAATTATTTTGTTGTTTTTATCAAAATAGTTCTTCCATTCTTGTCATTGTCAAAGGAAAGCCTTTGAAATGCACAATCCAATTGAGCCCTGTCAATTTATTGAGTCCTGTCAATTGAGTCCTGTCAATTATTGGTTGATGTCAATTAATTGAGCATTTTCAATTAATTGGACTTTGTGAATTAATTGAATGGCTTCAATTAATTGTCATTTCTTCAATTCCTGACAGTTGAATCGACAAAATTTCCAATTATTCTTATAATTGATCAATGTCGATTTTTTTCGTCTCTAGCTCTAGCTGTTGTCCACAACAGCGTGTATCGTGGAACTATTTCATATTGAAACAGTTTCGGTTGCGAAGCAGTTGCAATGAAACTGTTGTGTTCTTTTAGTGCCACCACTAGTGTAAAGCCTGTAATCATGAATATTTTAATAACTTATGCCATATCCGTGCGTACCTCTTTTCGTTCAAATTCAACTGTATCGGGCGAGATATGGTGGAACTTAATTATTATATTATATTAAATAAATTTATTATTTTTATATTATATTAGATTATTATATTATATTAAATATTATAATAAATAAATAAGCCGTTGCACTGTCCACAATCATACTTCTATATTTCGATGCGTTTCAACGCCTCGGCGTCTTAATCAGGACAACTGGATATTTAACAAACAAACATGCCCTTTTGTGTAGTCGGTAGGGAAGTTATGGAAGGTAAAAAAATTGTTAAATATTCAGTCGTCGAAATAAAAAAGTAAGAATGTGGACATTACCTACAACAGCTTCATTATTTATTATCTTATCGTTCAGTTACAATCATACGTTGCTTCATACAAACTTTCCTATTCTTAAAGACTCCTATTTTTCTTTATCTTGAGAGTACCTTCCTCCACATTCACATGACTTTGTCGGTCTACTCCCTCAATATGACAAATTAACGAATCACGCTCCTATTATACCCTGTGTCCATTGATATCAGGCCTGACATCATGGAAATTATGGATATCCATGTTAAGATTAACTTTGTAGTTTCCATTTGTGGAAACTACAAAGTTGGTTTATTTTAACATGGTTACAATGGTAAGATGTACAAGATGTATTAATATCACAGAATTCAACATAATATTTAACAAAACGTCAAAATTATAAAAATACATCAGATTTTGCACAGTGTAGCACAATATTTAGTTCACTCGAAGTGACATTTCATGATATTTCTTTTTAAATTTATTTTCAATTTCAGAACTTTTTACGACTCCAGACAATTGATTCCATGCTTCGCAAGAGGTGACATGGAAAGATCTAGCGTATGCAGATGTTCGATAGCGTGGTATATAAAGTTCTTCCATGCGGCGTGTTGGACGTTTATTTGTTCTAGCATTGTTGGTATTGTACATTCCGGTGTGAATGTGTGAGAAATTCTGTCGTTTGTAACTTGTACATGAATGTTGCCTTCTTAAGTAAGCGCCTATTAAATAAAGGGGAAAGGAGTGCACTTTTTGCGTGCTGAAATTATCGCCTCCATAGTCAATCACTATTTGAATGAAAGCTACGAGATAGTAATTCATCCTGAAAACAAAATCATGCAGGGAAATTCATGCGGGATTAGGTGTTAGCAATTATGAATTGTCATAAAACTCAAGTGCAAAGTCTACACCACCTTGCAGAGAGTTACAGTGTCATAGAAATGATCTAACATAACTATTATGCTTCTTCAAGATCTGCGAAAAAAATGAAATTTGAAATCTATCTGTTCTGCGACATAATTCCTTTATCTTTTGCTTTCGATTGTTTCTACCTTAATATATTGGCTCAATCAAGATATGTTGAACGTCCGGAAAAAAAGGCAGCTTTGAACTCACGTAACCAATACTTTTTACCCTTCGGAATGGTAGAATTTTCCCTTCCGTTTTAGCGGAAATATATGAATAAGACCACTGATGTTTTTCACATAGTTCTTCCGAGTATCCTCACGTAAGAAAGAATGAAATTACACTCATCGCTTTATCGCTGTTGAGTGGTAGCTTCTCACTGAAATGATTAACGCAGTTGTTCGATTGCCAATTCATCTCGATGACAGGGTAATCTTAGAGATTGGAATTCTCGATCAAAAAAAACAAGAAAAGATAAAAATCTTTCCGAAAAGATAGGAACACGTTGGCCCTACTTGAACATAGGCCCAGGAGCCGCATTCCTTTTTTCACGTTAATTTACTGAAGAGAATTGAACCGGTTGCCTTATTTTCTCGCAAAGAGATCGAATCTAGTGGGGGAGGGGGGGTTTGGCCCGCCTCCTTCCGTTTTATTGAGTCTAGGTATTATATAAGTGAGGAGCCCAAATTTTTTTCCATCAGTGTATTCCGGGTTCTCTCCAGCAGAAGAGGTAAGTCCACTTCTCTCTTGAAAATCGAACCCAAATTCAACTTATTACGCAACCCACCTCACCAATAGTGATTGAATTGTCCACGATTGATTTCGTGAATATTTTTCGTAGCTATTCAAACCACATTCTTTCCTGTCTGGCGCCATGAGTTTCGTCCTATTTTTTTAAATATCTTTAACGAAATCAAACTTCCCGGGAGTGATTGATATTATTTTTGTTCGCATTCGACAGCACTCATTACGCAAAAGGAAGGCGTATTTGTCTCAGAAACATTTAATTTTCCCTATCGTTTGCATGAATGATAATTTGCCCTGTTATATGTGTTGAGAAACTTTGCGTTTAAATATATATCTATATGGCCACGATCATTTTTCCCCGCACCACTTAGGACACGAAAAGCCTTGGATAATAGCGTATGGGGCAACGGCCTGCCACGATGGAAACACCGGTTCCCGATCAGTCACCGAAGTCAAGCATCGTTGGGCTCGGCTCGAGTTTGGAGGGGTGATCCTCCGATTCGTCCGATTGCTGTTGCCTCTGTCTGCACGTGGCAGACAGTATGTGTGAAATGACCTTAGCCGTCGAAGCACGTTAAAAAAAATAAATAATCGCGTATCATCCGCAGACATAAAACTGAAGACAGTTTTGATTCAGCGGTCCATTCCGTTCTCTCTCAGGTCTGTTAAGTGCATTATTCTGCCATAGGTCTTCACTCCAATGAATGTTGATGAAGGATTCCGCGGAGTGGTGTAGTTGTAGCAGTTGAATTTCCAAGTTGTCTTCCGCGTTGTGTAGTCTTCTGCGGCAACTGTGTCGCCAATTTTGCAGCAGGTACCTTCAGGGACCCGATCACTGATCTTTCCTCCACGTTGCCCCCAAAGGTATCCAGAATAGTCCAATCATTAGGGATAAACCAAATGTAAATTTTACTCCAATTCTATAGTGGATGAAATGTGCTCAGGTGTGTGGAGGTGGGCATGAAATGACCCCCACCATGTTCCTTCGACTCGAGGTTATGAGGGGTTGCTAAATGGTGATTGTTTATAGGGCGCCGAAATGACTTTTTTGTTATTATTTCAATAACTATTGAACTTAGGAAAACATGTTTCAAACAAAAGTTGTGGGTAATCAAATAACCTTTAATTTGAGTCGTCGTTCGTCGAAATGGATGAATAATTTTTTGCAAAAAAACCAAAAAACCGGTGAAAATGGGCGTTTTTTGTTAATTGAATATTTAGTGCCAAATTGAATTTTTCACTATTTTTATTGCTTTGAAGGAAAGCGCTTATGATTGTCAATACAACGATATTTTTAAAAGGTGATTTTTGAATTGTTTGCTGGGACATGGCCTATTGTTTATCCGGAGACAGTGTTTTAAAGTTAATAATTGCTATCTTGTAGCGGAATTATTGAGTCAAATAATAACAACGGTGAATAATAACAATTGAATCTCTAATTATATCTCGTACATGTGTCTGCATAAATAAATTGTTTTAATGAAATGAAAGAATGTGTATAATATATGTTTCTTCCATTTTAATAAACATAAGCAAAAATTAAATAGTCATTAGTAAGTAAATACAGTAACTGTGCAGTGAGGCGCAATAATAATAAAAATGAATAATAACAATTGAATCTACAATTATATCTTTTAGCTGATAGCGTATTTGTTAATTATTTTCCAAGATTCCCCTAATTAAAAAAATAAACGTCGAGATAGGTCCATAAATAGCAGAGATAGAGCGAATTTGTACGCGCTCCTCCGTTTGAAGTTTCAAATTCAGTTTTTCAAGCGCGCGGCAGCTCCGTGATTCACCGCCGCTCTCTACCCCCTCCACGCGTCCCATTGTTTGCTGCCGCGTCCGCCGTGAATACGCTCCACTTTGTGCGCGCAATTTTATAATAAAATATAAGTTTTATTTAAAAAAGTAATTTCAATAATCAAATATAAGCCTTTTTTGTGTAATGCCGTTGAAATGGTTTCAAAAAATTTATAAATAAAGCCTCTGCGATTTAAAGAAAAAAGAATCCTATCTCGGCTCCTATTGGTCGTAAGGACTTTATGTTTTTCATGAATCTGCGCAATCAAATCAGCTTACAGAATACTCAAGTTAAAAACTGGTGTGACCGACAGCCGACGCCTTAGCTCTATTTGTTTATAAAAAAACGCTAGTCTGAAGAAGTATGCTTTTAAACGTTTATTTCTATGGCTTTTTAATGATTTTTCGAATTGGTTCTAATACTACATGTAACATAAGTCTTTGGGAGTAGAATACCGTTGGATTTTACTCATTAATTCCGCTACAAGATAGCAATTATTAACTTTAAAACAATGTCTCCGGATAAACAATAGGCCATATCCCAGCAAACAATTCAAAAATCACCTTTTAAAAATATCGTTGTAGTAATAATCATAAGCGCTTTCCTTCAAAGCAATAAAAATAGTGAGAAATTCATTTTTGCACTAAATATTTAATTAACAAAAAACGCCAATTTTCACCTTTTTTTTGGCTTTTTTGCAAAAACTTATCCATCGATTTCGACGTACGACGACTCAAATTAAAGGTTATTTGATTACCCACAACCTTTGTTTAAAACATGTCTTCCTAAGTTCGTTAGTTATTGAAATAGTAACAAAAGAGTCATTTAGGCGCCCTACAAACAATCACTATATAGCAACCCCTCATAATCTCGAGTCAAACGCACATGGTGGGGGTCATTTCATGCCCACCTCCACACTCCTGAGCAGATTTCATCCACTATAGATTTAGAGTATGAAATAATACCTATTGATTGGACTAGAACGCGGAACGTTCATTCTTGCGATCGCAGTCACTATTCGTGCGACTCGCTCTACAAATGCGATAACAGTGATTTGAAGGTGGTTGGATCTGTTTTTGCCCACGTACAGATTTACATGAAACTTTTGTGCGTGCTTTTAATTGTGATCTCTATGGAAAATAGTGAAAAATAGCATTTGGTAGACTATTTTATAGCTACTCAATGCCATGTTAACATGCCATGTTGCATTATGGCACACGAGATGTATTTCGTACTGATTCAATTACAGGTGTACACATTTTCTTCTGAACGGAAAATCATATACTTCATATTATAACAGTGGTTGCTAACTAGGGATGGGCAACATCGTTCATTCCGATGACCGACTCATCCATCGGTCAATTAGTAAGAGGAGTCGATTCTTGAAACTCGTTCTCGTTCAATATTTTTCGTAAATCATTGGTGCCAAATTTTTTTAAAGCCCCACACCCCTAAAAATTTAATTTTTTCTCTCGCCCCTTAAAGTAATTATTTACTTAAGAATGAAAGTGAAGATGACCAAAATAAATTTTTATGATAAATATTTGCAGTATAAAGACAAAACTGAAACATGAAAAAGAAAAAAAAATATTACAGAAAAAATTAAAAGTTGTACATAAACCCAAAAAATACATCTATGCATGAAATTTATTTTTTAAACTTAAAACTTATGTTCAAATGTCCTCCAGTCAACTTAACTTTTTTTCTTGCAATTACATAAGATTTTTTCTAAACGTGGCCAGTTGCTCGTAGCAATTCGTAAGTCTGCTTGTGCACCCAAGCAATTTATTTCTAGATGTTGTCTTGATTGACAAAAGGGAATCCAGACTCGCTTGAGTATATCGTCGCGAAAAGGTTGAGTACATTATTTTCACAAAGTTTTGGAAGTTTCTCGAATCACGATTATTACGTTAATACATAACACCAATAAATAATAAAAAATTAAAATCGAAGGAAATTCGCTACAAAACATTAAACAACAAGTTTGACTCCAATGTTAAATGTCTCGATTTAAAAAAAGTTATGGGGCGATGCCATGAAAAAGGATACAAAGCGGTTGTCTGTCAGGCACACAGTGGACCCTCCAGACTGGAAGATCCCTTCCCATCCCCCCTCTCCCGAGCCTTACATTTGGATGCCAAGAAATTTGACGAAGGCCTCCTTTCCTACGTACATTACTATTCTATCCACTGTGCCCTCGAGCGATGAATAGTGCCCATGAGCTTCGGACTCTTCAATGGACCCTCCCCCCTTATCAATCCTATTCACCAGTTAAACGTAGTAAACAAATGTTTTTTCACAATTGCGGCGCCCCGGGCAGTCGTCCAAGCCTTAAGCCGGGCCTGACCCCTTTGTCATTCCACTCCCTGAAACAATGTCAGCATCATGATATGCTTTTTCTTGCTTTCAGGGAACGGACCTTCGGATTCTTTTTAACCAAGAGAACCGCAGAGAGAGGCATCGGCAGCCATGGCTCTTCCTTCAAACCCACTCGCAATCTTCTTGCTTCTCATCGGAGTCTTCGCGGCGTGCCATGGACAAAAATTGACGCGCGGGACTTGTCCATCGCTGATGTCATTCGCAAATCCCACGTTAACGATCCCTAATGTAAGTGTAATCCGTAGTTTAACCTTTTTTGGTGCTCGACCACATCCAACCATATACCTTCCAGCATCAGTCACAGTCTCGTTTTCACCCAAAAAGAAATTTATTAAAATTGGTGACTCTAATATTAGTCGAAATGAAGTGAGTGCTTAATCTCCTCATTTTTATGTAAAAAAATAACCAATGAAAACAAAAGTAATGAACAAATTTCCCATGTACTGTTCGAGAAGGTCTTTAGCTTTCGCATATCATAGCATAGCAATCTGCCGAGTAGTGTTCATTGACGTGATTGTCTGCGTTATTGCGTGATGAGGCCTTCGTTTTCGTCATATTTTTTGGCATTTAATTCTACTACATTATAGGTATGTTACCAATTATACAGAAACTATGAGCAATAATGTAATTTGCAACTACCTAAATTCTCAGGGATACTAGAGATATTCAGGAGCAATGATATGCGTGCTGATAGTATTAGGTACGTATCATATTAAGGAGCGTTTGAGCGAGATAGTTCCCTAGTCATAATGGAGACCATATCCAAATTTTATTTTTTTTATTTCAGCGTCTGAAAGAAGTATGAAATAAATATTGTAGTATTAATGACGGAAAGATTTAGCTATATATGACCAAAATATTTTGTAATTAAGTAAATAAAGCTACATAAGTTTCTAACTTGACTCTTTTTTTCCCGCCGTACGGCTGAAAACCCTTCAAAACAGCAGGTTTTTTTGCGATTCTGTCAAAATTACTGTGGTGAGTAATATATTGTTTTTTATAAATAGTTGAGAAAACATGCAATATACACACCATTAAACTTTTTTTATATTTTTTCGCTGCTCATTGTTTATAATATTCAGGCTTTTGGTTCTGCGATTAAATTATTTAATCGCAGAACCAAAAGCCTGAATACCATACACACCGTTAGTTTTTTGACGAAATCTAGGTGCTAGAAATTCCTAATTTTTTAAATAATTCTCGCTCTGGAGCGCATAGCCGTAATCTATCCCATGTAAAACAGCTTACCTTTTCAGGCAAATTGCTCGAAAGAGGTTGATACTTTGATAGCATTGGAAATATGAGTTTTTTCTTAAAGTGAAGCCAAATTCATCAAATTCTAGTTGAAGTGATTTTTCGCTCAAACTACCTTAAGACAGGAGCGATGGGGAACAATTGAACTGATTAGCAACGCTACCTATCGACAAACCTAGTTAAAAGTCTCAATGGCAGCGGTTATTATCTCTTATTGTTTGCAGGAAAGTGATATTTTAAACCTGCCCGTTCTGCAGTCTATTTTCCCTAATTTTATTCTCATGACAACCTATCGTACGCTACGTCAAGAAAAATATAAGGGTAGCCGAAAGGCAATGGTAAAAGCCTAAGGGATATGGTTAGAAATGAGTGGGTGATGAAAGAATTTGGAGTGACTCTATGGTGATGGACAACCCTGGCGAAAATATAGCGTTAATGGGGCGTCAACGAAGCTCCTATCGGAGGGTGAAGGAAGAGTTGACAAAGCAACAAGGGAGGGTGAACGAAGAGTCTGGGGAGGGTAAAGTGGAACACCGGAGAGTAAACGAAGCGTCCTCTTGGACTGATATCAGAGCGTAGACGGGATGCAAGTCTACTCCCGCCTCTGTAAATAGGACTATATGTAGTCCTATTTATAGTTTTAAAAATTGCCTTACATATTTTTCATTGACGTAACGAACACAATATATAAAAATTAAAACAATAAAAACCTGGAAAAAAGTATTCCAAGATAGAGGCGATCCATCGATCTCAAACCCTTCCCACTCACATCCGATCAGCTTAACCACTGGGCTAACACCGATGTATGAGACGATTGAGTTTTACAGAGTTTAAGTGGAATTACATACCGCGATGTGTGTCTTTACGGTTCTTAAATGCTTGGGTTTAATGACTTTTGGCTTTTCAATGACCAATGGGGGAAATATATGAACTGGCTGGCTAACAATTAGTAACACCGTATCTTAATATTCTATTCCTATCAAATATAACTAAGTGATCCTTACTGTAGGTATGTAATTTAAGTTTAAGTTGTCCATCAACGAAGATAGATCACGCCCATGAATATAAATATGGATCCTAAACTTGCCCCCAGTGGGTGTTGCCAAACATTCCGCATGCACCGAAAAATCAGGACCAAGCAGATTGTAGCGCCGCCACTCTAGAGAAGGTGGTTCTAATAAGGAAAGGCCGTGATTCAAATGGAGATATTGGAAATAAAGATACCGGAATTGGACTCCCTTTTAACACCGGCCATTATTGACACACACAAGGGAACCATGCCGAAGGAAAGGCCGTGATTCAAATGGAGATACTGGAAATAAAGGTACCGGAATTGGCCTCCATTTAAACACCGGCTATTTTTTGACACACACAAGCGGACCATGCCGAATGCAGCGCCGTGGAAAGCTAGGCAACACTGCTACCCGTACAGTGGTGCCGATGATTTAGATCCATATGTATATTCATGATCATGACATTAACTAAAGATATTGCATATTATTGTGACGTTTGAACGCACCATATTTTTTGTTTAGGCCGGGACGGACTTGTTTTATTTCCTTCTTCTATTCCTTGTTTTTGCCCAGATTCTTTTCTTTTCTGTTTAAACCTCCCTCCCTATTCATACTCCCGTCCGCTTCCCTTTTTCCGTTTCGTTTTTGTTTTTTTGTGTCTACGGCGAGACTTCGCCGTAGGTTTACCCAGTTCATCGAAGTGCTCCGACCAAGGTGGTGTGGTCAGAGAGAATCATCGGTCTAATTCACGCCAGTGCGCGTCAGCTGACGGAGACCCTCAAGCAACGGACGGGAGTGAGTGTTAATTCCTTTCCTTACCTCCTTTCTTCCCCCGTTCTTTTCATTATTATAATTTTCTTTTCTCTATTGATTTCCCCTTTCCTGTCTTATTATTTAATTCCAGTACGTGTGTGTAAGGTCCGTCCCGGTCATTCAGATTTAGAAGTGGCAAGTTTGGGACTAGCTGCCCCGTGTGCGTACAATTTTTGGTGCCGAAACCCGGGAATCTTTGGAAATCAATAGGGCCTAGTGTATTTTTTGCAATTTCAATTGTTTTATGCAATCATGCCTGAGACGGGAACAACCACAAGGCAAAATTTCGAATCGCGTCTATCTCTCCTGCGATTTAAACGTGACCAGTCAAAGGCTACCCTCTCAATTGCGCACGACTTAGCATGCGAGATTAACAGCTATCAGAGACGCGAAAGTGAACATCCTAAATGTGGAATGTTTTCGGCTAGGTGTTCTCTTTTAAATGAGGTATACCGTAATTTCACGAATGCGAATCAAGCAGTCTATGAACACTGCGTTAATTCTAATCGCATTGAAATATACCAAACAGATTCCCTGCTCGCAGAAGAGTTCGAAGAGAAGTATTATTTCATTTTGTCTATTTCTCAAAAATTGACATCGTCCAGCCGTGTAGTGGACGGTGAAGCCAGTTTCTTGGTTTCTAATCAAAAATGTAGACTTCCTTCGATTGACGTTCCAAAGTTTTCGGGGGCATTTTCAGAGTGGCCAGCGTTTCGAGATATATTTAGATCGGTGGTGCATGACCGAAATGATATATCTGCAATTGAAAAGTTTTCTTATTTAAAATCTTCTCTCCAAGGAAAGGCCTTGGCAATAATTGCCTCTGTTCCTTTTGGTGAAATGCATTATCCGTCAGCTTGGAGAGAGTTAAATGACTTTTATGACAATCCTCGTATTCTCGGTTTTTCCTTTTTGGATAAAATTCTTTCGTTTTCGACTGTTTCTGCTAATCAATTAGCGTCGTTGCAACATTTCGCTACAACCTTTGCGGAGATGTATGCAGCTTTGGGAACTTCGAATATACCTGATTTGGGAGAATTTATCTTGTTCCGATTGGCGGCTCGTGTTCTGGACGCGGCGACATTATCACAATTCGAAGAGACATCGAATGGAAACATGTTTCCTTCTGTGATGGATCTTATTAATTTCGTAAAGAAACGAATTAAAATTTTACAGACAACAGAAGGTCAGAAAGTCCCTAAATCTATTTACTCTAGTTCACGAGGTAAAACAAAATATTTGCTTCCAGTTTCAGTCCGCCAACCATCTTCGAAGTCGGAAAATGTAACATTAAAACGTGATATTTGCCCGCTGTGTTCTTCTTTGCATCCATTATTTAAATGTACTAAATATATTGAATTGAATTGCGAGCAACGTTCAAACTTCGTGCGCTCAAAGAAATTATGTCTCAATTGTCTGAGGCCGGGGCATTGGGCCCCCAAGTGCCAAGTAAAAGGTATGCGGTGTGAAAAATGTAAGCGATACCATCATACTTCGTTACATAATTTTGGCAGTAACGGAAATTCTGTTGGCACGAACGACGACGGTATTAAGGAAAGAGGACCCATTGGATTTCGGAGCGATTTCGAAGAGGGTAATTCCCTGCCCAAAACGTCTTATTCAACGCCTTCTCCCCCTGTAATCTTAATGTCTCACACTCGGAGTGCTAAGCAGCATACCACAATTCTAGGCACAGCGGTAGCTATGATTCAAGCGGGTAATGGGGCTTAGGAATCTATTAGAATTCTCATAGACCCTGGGTCCCAAGTGTCGGTCATATCCTCTTCGGCCGTAAGGTGGCTGTCCTTGACCATATCTGCCTACGAAGGCGAGCTTTTTGGATTAGCTCATGTCCCACTCCAAAAGCCGAAGGGTCAGGTTTTGTGTTCTTTGTTGCCAAGACATGCGTCATCCCCGATACTCTCTACTAAGTCGGTTGTGGTATCCGAGGTGATGACTTCCAACGGCTCCTTTGCCGCGACATGTTTTCAAAAAATTTTCTTATTTGTGTCTCGCAGATCCAGAATTCGATAAGCCAGCACCCGTGGAAATGTTATTAGGTATGGATTTATTCCCACGGATTCTTCTCGGTGGGCGGGTATCGTTGTCTAGCGCAAGCGCAATAGCAATGAATTCTGTTTTTGGTTGGATTATAATGGGAAGTATTCCAACCATTGTCTCCCAACCACCCCCGCACGTTATTTCGTTGGCTGTTTGTAGGAGCGAGATGCCTATTCTTAATCAGTTGAAGGCGTTTTGGGAGGTGGAAGAAGCAAAGGTCGAGATCCGACCTAAACCCGAGGACTTACAATGCGAGATGTTGTTTCAAAATACTCATCGTCCTATGTCTGACGGTAGATATATGGTTACGTTGCCGTTTTTAGAGTTTCCCCCTGCGCTGGGAAATTCTCATGGTCACGCGATGTCGCGGTGGATGAATACCGAGCGCAGGTTATCAAAAAACTCGCATTTAAGAAAGGAGTATGTTAATTTTATGAAGGAATATGAGGCTCTTGGACACATGTCCCATTCTGAGAAACCCGGATCGTATTATTTGCCCCATCATGCCGTGTTTAAGGCTTCTCCTCAGGGTAATAAAATTCGTGTGGTTTTCGATGCCTCAGCGCGGACATCGCTTGGGAATTCATTAAATGACGTACTTCACACTGGTCCAAAACTCCAAAGGGACATTTTTGATATTTTAATCGGATTTAGGACACATGAGATTGCGTTTATGGCCGATATTTCTAAAATGTATCGACAAATACTGATACGTCCAGACCATTGTTCCTATCAGCACGTTCTTTTTCGAGAGGATCTATCATCTTCATTATTAGATTATACACTAAATACTGTGACTTATGGAGTTGTTTCTTCCCCTTTTCTGGCAATTAGAACTTTGCATCAGCTCGCTCATGATGAAGGAAAATATTTTCCTTTAACTGCTCATGTATTGCTTTATGACACTTACGTGGACGATATCGTCACGGGAGCGAGCTCAGTGCCGGATGCACTAGATTTGCAAAATCAGTTAATTTCCTTACTCTCATTAGGAGGTTTTCCTCTCGGGAAATGGGCCAGTAATGCTCCAGAACTATTAGTTAGTATTCCTCCGGAACAACGTGAAACTATTTTGAATTTCGATTCTATCGATAATTGCATTTTTAAGGTGTTGGGAATGTACTGGTCACCCAATTCCGATACATTTTCTTACCATGTGATTTTTGATTCTATAGTAAATTCTAAAAGAAAACTGCTCTCTAATATAGCGAGAATATTTGATCCTATTGGGGTTCTCGCTCCCGTAACATTGTGGGCTAAAGTTTTGATGCAGTCACTATGGAGTGAAAAATTATCTTGGGATGATTCCCTTCCGGAATATATTAGACTTCAGTGGACCAAGTTTGTATCTCAAAGTCGTTCATTGCAACAGGTCAAGATTCCTCGGTTCATTTCTTCCCATTTGCTTTCCGAATCACAACTGATCGGATTCTGTGATGCTTCGGAGCGCGGCTACGGTGCGGTAGTATATCTGAGAACCATTTCAGAATCCGGAATCAGTATTCATCTTGTCGCAGCGAAAAGTAAAGTAGCACCTCTTAAAACTTTATCTATCCCAAGGCTTGAATTGTTGGGAGCAGATTTATTATCAAAACTATTATCCCGTTTGTCATCAACGTTAAAGAAAAGGTTAACAAACCTCAAAATGTATGCTTGGACCGATTCTCATATCGTGTTGGCATGGTTCCGCTTATCACCTCATTTGTTAAAAACCTTTGTAGCCAACAGAGTTACCAACATTACGGCTATACTTCCCTATTCTTCATGGAGGCATATTGAATCACTTAATAATCCAGCAGATTATGTTTCGAGAGGGATGTTGCCTGATCAGCTAATGTTATATGATTTATATTGGTCAGGTCCAGATTTTCTTAGGGAAGATGAATCAAAGTGGTCTTCTATATCGTTGGAAGATACATTTGAGGATACTCTGCCGGAAATGAAGACTCATTCACTCATGGTAGGGGCGGTCCAAGATGAGGGTTGTTCGTGTGATCGGATGAAAAAATATTTGTGTTACATAAAATTGATAAGAGCCATTGTATTCGCGCGCAGATTTATTGCTGGTTGTAGGGGAGAGCAACGGCCACCTAACCTTTTTATTTTGGAATCTGAGTGGACGGCGTCCCTTAACCATATTATTAAATTGGTTCAAAAGTGTCATTTAAAAGATTTATTTCTATCAATTTATCAAAACAAGCGTCTTCAGTCAGCTTTCGCTCGTCTCTCTCCGGTAATTGATTCCCAAGGAATTCTCAGGGTGGGCGGCAGGCTTCTTAATTCGGCTTTGCGTTTATCGCAAAAACAGCCGGCTCTGCTGCCAAAGGAGTGTCATCCCTCGCGGTTGATCGTGCGACACTACCACTCTGTATCACTGCACGGTGGCCCTCGAATGGTGGAGGCATTGATTGCCCGCCGTTTTTGGATTATGTCTGTCAGAGCTCTAGTTCGATCAGAAATAATTAAGTACGTTGTCTGTGCACGCTATCGAGGGGCTAATCTTCAACCTATTATGGCACATTTACCGTCAACGCGGGTTGTGCCGCACAGACCGTTTTCTTTGGTCGGAATAGACTACGGAGGTCCTTTTGCGTACAAATTTAGTTACAGGAGGAACGCAGCACATGAAAAATGTTTTCTGTTCCTTAATCGCGAATCTAACCTCCCTCCCTCGTTATGGAGGCTGGGAAGAATAATTAAGGTATTTCCCGATTCGGCCGGTTTTTTTCGGGTACTTGAACTACGTACATCATCAGGCACGTTAGTTAGCCCGGTAGTAAAGTTGGTACCCATTCCAGCTTCAGAGTAATTATTATTTTAATTTTGTAGTCCTGTCCACGTTTTTTGGTGACATTACTTTCTCTCCCATGCGTTTACCCTATCCATGGTCCACCCTCATGTCCTGTAGATAAGTCTCTCTGATGGACTTCTGAGAGTGAAGCATTAGCACCTTTATTTCCTTTCCTTTTAGTGTTTTCGAGTTAGGGTGACAGGACTGTTAATTTTTTCAAGTTAGGATTAGTTGATTTTCTTAAAAATTCAGGTGGGCGGGATGTTTAGGCCGGGACGGACTTGTTTTATTTCCTTCTTCTATTCCTTATTTTTGCCCAGATTCTTTTCTTTTCTGTTTAAACCTCCCTCCCTATTCATACTCCCGTCCGCTTCCCTTTTTTCGTTTCGTTTTTGTTTTTTTGTGTCTACGGCGAGACTTCGCCGTAGGTTTACCCAGTTCATCGAAGTGCTCCGACCAAGGTGGTGTGGTCAGAGAGAATCATCGGTCTAATTCACGCCAGTGCGCGTCAGCTGACGGAGACCCTCAAGCAACGGACGGGAGTGAGTGTTAATTCCTTTCCTTACCTCCTTTCTTCCCCCGTTCTTTCCATTATTATAATTTTCTTTCTTCTATTGATTTCCCCTTTCCTGTCTTATTATTTAATTCCAGTACGTGTGTGTAAGGTCCGTCCCGGTCATTTAGATTTAGAAGTGGCAAGTTTGGGACTAGCGGCCCCGTGTGCGTACATTTTTATTTACTCAAGCCAATTCTTAAGGCAAAAATGACAATGTTTTTTCGCAGAAGTAGCGGTGAAATCGAAGGGTAAACAAAATTATCAGTCAACTCTTCGTTTACTTCCCCGTTAAGAAGTGTTGACGGGGGGATGGATAACGAAGCGTCATAGGAGCCGCGAGGCACTCTCCGTTCGCTTTTGCGGAAGAGTTCGGGAAATGTGTTTGGAGTAAAAAATCTCGGAGAGTAATCGGGGAGTAAAGGATGTTCCTCCAAGAGTGTAGAACTCTCCGTTGACGCTGCCTCTACGCTAGGGCAAGCGTCCGTTTTTTATCAGGGCATGTGTATGTGAAATGAGTGTGCTTCGTTGGTTTTTCCTTGTCGAGTGAGCAGATGATAATGGAATAACGATGCCTAATAGTTATGATGGAAAAGTTAATGTTGCGAGAGGAAGAGGAACACCGAGAATTTCATTGGTAAATGTGGTGGAAGATTCCCTTTAAAACAGGAAGAATATATGTCCGTAGGAAGAGGCGGGCGTATGTGAAGCAATTTATGAGAGGCAAAGTAACAAAAGAGATAAGATAAGTTAACGCTTTATTTTCTCTAGGAATAATTTACTGTGGAGCATGAGTGTGTAATAACAACAACAAACCAGGAAAACAATCCCATTCAAAGTATTCTTCAAAGAAAAAAGCGAAGAGGTATGCAAGGATATATAACAGTGTGGAGGAAATTATTGAAGCAAAGTTAGTTTTTCAGGCCTGTCATCGACATTTAAACTTTCTTTACTGTGCCTGAGTAAATTACCCTAAAATTGTAATTGGGACTGTTTACAATTACACTATCAGAAAATTAATCAATTACAAATAAAAATTACTTTCAATGAAATGAATCAATCGCAACGAGAATTTTAGTACAATTACTTTATAAATGTAATCTAAAACTCTGGGATTACCACTACATTGATTTTTAAGAGCGTTAGACTTGAAGAAAAAGAGCGTTGCGGCATAATGATGGGCGGGAAATGTTTCTGGTGGGGAACCGACTTGAGAATGTAATGAAGGCGTCCAAGGGGATGGTGATCGAAATAAGACTGCTCAGTCGAAATGAATGATTGTGAACAAATGAAGTAGATAAAAATTGAAAACAGGAGAAATCCACATTATCACCGACCAATTACGCGCCGATTACCAACTATCCCGAGAGTAACGATTACACGAATGCAAAAATTACTTTGGGAGTTTGCAAGTAAAATTATAAACTGAAAAAAAGTACTAACGATTACATGCAAAAGTAAGTCAGATCCCAGTCAGAAAACTTTCGTGCTGGCATATGTTGGCACATGTACCAAGTTTGTGATGCCTAGAATATGCTATTTTTTTAATAGGAGAACATATTCTCAGGATATCTTCAGTAGGGTGTCCCTTATTTGGCCAAAAAATGTTTTTGGAATTTCATTTTTTCCTTTGTAATTTCCTTTGTAAATAAAGAGTGCAAAATTTCAGCTCGATCGCAATAGTTTTTCACGTGCCACAAGACCGGAGAAATGTTGAAGTTTTGTGAAAAAAACAGGGAAACAAACTTAAGTGTTGCTGGAACTTTTTTATTAATTTTTACGAAATGAAAAGTCACTATGAAGCTATGAATACAGATCTACTCTGAATAATATTTTGAAAAATCCTAACTACAGAGAGGGAAAATGAGGGTTAGCATGAAATACTGGCTAAAAAATGATTAGAGACAAATTGTCCTTGGTACATTCTCTATACTTTCGACGTGTTGCTTGCGTCACAATAAGCATATTTTGCAAATTATCTTCACTTCTTACACTATGGAGGTAGTCCTGAGTAATTGAAACACCTCTCTCTGCTGTATCATTAGTCACACACATATCAGAGAAAAACATGCAGGCTTCTTGAAAATTCTGACATTGATCCCATTTACTTGGATGCTCATCAACAAATTGATAAGATAACCCAAATCTTTTGAATGAATATAGAGTATATGGGCCAACAAAATAATACAAGTTGCTATTAACCAACGTATTCAGCTCATTTAAATCAATTATCGGACGAGTATCTCGGTACTCCTGCATAGGAACAAAGCATTTACAAGACTATCTTTTCTAAAATCTTTTCTTTACAGTCTAACGTTACATCTGGATCTAGTAAAGCCAGGCCAGTAAGTTGCTGCTTATGATACCATAAATGCCTAGAGAATGTTTTTGCAGCCTTTTGGGACACTCGTTTGTTTACATTTTCATATAGAATCAAATCTTTTAGGAAATTTAAATCATTGTGTGGGGCAGAAATATTGTTGGGAGCAGATAACCAATACTTAACATATAGAAGCACAATGAACAAAGAAACGTCTCTTAAGCCATTTTCTTCTCTTTTCGTCACCTGGAACTGGCCTTTGAACAGCATGATTTTCAACGAGTAAATTGCATTTGCCATAAATCTAGCTTCATGTACGGCACCAAAACGACGAGCTCCAAAAATTACCGGTAATCATCACGACTGTGTCCTTCCTGAGCAAAAAATATAAAGCCTTCATAGTTGCTACTTTTTGCATAGTTGCTAATTTTAACAAAAGTAAAAGAATAAAAAGTGGTGTGAATAAAAATATTGAAGTTCATTTTTAAGGGACACCCTAATCCTCAGCACATGCTCCCGAGATGTGAGTAGACGGAAACCTTTTTGAAGTCCAAAATTGTCTTAACAATGGACAAAAAATATCTTCCACCAGGAAGAGTTAAATCAATTTCAAAGTATATGAATCGCGATCTAAACCACATGTTTGGTACTCACCAACTCACGTAACACAATATTTTTGAAATGGGTGCAGAAATATTTTACGTCCGAAATAGTCTCAAAAAAGGGCCGAAAATATCTTCCGCGAGGAAGAGTTCAATCACTTCCAAAGTACATGAATCGCGTTCTAAACCTCATGTTTGGTAGTATTTTCATACTCATCATCCCTCGTGACTTAGAATTTTGATGGGGGTAATATAAGAGAGCTTAATTGTAATAAAACTGATTCCCAATGAATTTCCCAACATAGTTTTAAAGATTTTCATTTGACCGCACGGTAAACTTAAACAATCCCTCTAAGTCAGAATTTATGAAAATTAAAACGCATATAACGCCTGTGAACTGCATATTTCTCCGAGGCAGCGGCAGACCAGTGGTAAGGTAGTGGATTATTCAGTGTAAGGTTAGCATTTCGTTTCTTTGGTGCTTTTTTTTCGTTTAGATCTTTAGAAATTGGGTTTTCATCATCGTAAGTCTCATGAAAAATATTTTCACGCAATTTCGTACTTTTAAAGTGTTAAACTTTCATTAATTCCATCCAAAATATATGCTAAGCAACTGTTCTCAGCATAAGTTTAACACCGGTCCCCAGCACACGTTTAGCATCTGTCCCCAGCATGTACTCAGCAGTGCCATTTGTTTCATCTCCAGAATGTTCTTAGAGGAAATTCTCAACATATACCATTGTCTTGGAAGCATATTCAGAGCATATTCTAGGCATTTGATTTTGCTGACTGAGATGTGATCGTTACCACGGTAATAGAATTACTTGTAATCGATGACTTACCATCACTCAATGTATGTTTAGCCTTTTATACCCTTATATGTATACCCTTTTCACCAGGCCTTTCTCAACATCCTTGGGCTGGATCCCTATCATCAGTTCTATTTTAGGCACGAGTGATGGTGTTCTTCTATATCACTATAATCCTCGTCAAATCCCAGCGAAAACTTCAATTTTCCTCCAAGATATTGCGATAAGAGTTATAGGCTGTCGTTCACCGGAAAACTGAAGAGATTTTCGGAATAGTAATGATCCTTGAAAAACGCCGGATTGTAAAGTTTTCTTTTGAGAAAAGATAAAAAGATGATTGGTACCATTCGTATTTCTCAAATTGGAGATCAAACGCTTTTTTTGGGGTTGGAAAAACGATTGTTATTTGATTTTGTAATTTGATTTAATTTTTATTTCATTTATCATCACAAACTCTACTTGTTCTTTCAGCTTGCAAACACTGCCGTATGGAGGGAGGTCGCTCGTTCTAAAGGCGTCCATCGCAGTGCCTGGAAATGCGTCACGTACTCGTTCGGCCAGATCACAGCCAATACAAAATACTCGGTGTCTATTACTGGAGTACAGAAACTGTAAGTATGTTCATCCACGTTTATCTACACTTGATAGTATTTTGAGTGAGGTATCGCCTCACATAAAATTCGATGAATTTGGCGTAATTGTAAAGAAAAAGGTCTCATCTTTCCAATGATAATAAAATATCAGCCACTTAGTGATATAGCTTTTGAGATATTTGCTAAAAATATTAGCCATTTTCCATGGGACCTGGTACGGGTATGCACTCCGGAGGAAGATACTTGATATAAAGAATGAGGAATTTCTAAAAAATAGATCTCGTCAGAAATTTAACAGTGTGTAGTTTGTATTAATTCTCAATTATTTTAAAAATATATCAATTACCTAACAATCAGTTAATTTTACGAAATCGTAAAAAAATATTCGGTTGTGAGAGCGTTTTCAGCGTACGGAGAGTAAAAAAGAGTCAAACTAAAACATTATGAACTTATATTTAGTTAAATACTGAGAATTTCATTAGTATTTTAACCAAGTTTTTGCGTCGATAATGTTACAGTACTTACTTCATTCACGGGCAAGGGTCTAGCCAGGGTCCGGTAACAATTACAAATTCGCGAGAAAACATTATCAATAATCCAAATCACAGCCGAAAGAAAAGGTAACACCACTATGATTTTAAATCAAACAATGTATCTTGTAACGGACGAGATCGCGTACACATTTAGAACAAAGGATATCTCAGAGTCGGAGGCGACGTAGGAACGTGTAGATTAATGGTTGGGAACGGCGCAGGAAGGGGGGATAGGAGGGTGATTCTGGAAAGGGAATCACTTGCAATCATGGGCCTCACATGGATTGAACAAATTTATTATTTCAACTAAAAAAAACACGACAGGCACAAGAAAAAAAATGGCGATGGGGAAGAAACACTCGGGAAAGGGGGTTAGTGGGGATGGAAAACAGAAGGACAAACGAGAATATAATACATAAAAAAAATACGCTTCTTACATGAAACTAAACTTGAGCAAACACAATATTTTGAATTTACGATGGGTTGTGCGAACGTCGCACCAAGAGTTCCGCAACGTCGATTGAACACTTGATGGAGGGATGAATGGTCTGGTAGCGGCGAATAAGGGGCAATGGGCGGGGGTGGAGAGGTAGTGGCTTACGTGACCGGTTTTGTCGACTGATGACGATGAGATGCTGGTTGCATACAGCTCGAGAGCTGCACGGGAGCTGGCAGCAAGCCGAATGAGCAACGTCGCGAGGATTCGCGACGGCAATCATTGATAATCGGCCGATTACTCAGGCCAACGTAATGGGTAGCGATGCTTGAGGTGCCCACAGCAACGTCAGGTCTCGACTTAGCGTCGTCTCTCTGCAATGGCCACGTGTGTGGGCCATTGGGTCGCACGCCGGAAATCCTGGGTTGTTGCGGCACGATGTCACGTATCAGGTCTAGCAGCGGCGAATAGGAGCCTTTGTGTCGTCGGCCGGTGTCAGCCAGATTCTCTCTCTCTCGGTAGCCGGCCGGTGTCAGAGTCATTCTCTCTGGCCAACACCTGTCAATCTCGTAGGTTCCGCCGGGAGAGGGGAAGGGAGGGGAAGGCAATGGTTCTTTGTAACAGCACACTCAAGTGGACTGGCGACGCACTCGTACTTAGCTCGGCGCGCGGGGTTTAAACACTTCGCGCACAAAGACATCAACACTTTCACAAATTATAAACAAGTAAACAACACTCAAAACTCAAAAAGGGGGGAGGGGCAAACGAGTGTGAGTGCTTCTCACCAACGGGAAAAAAAGGGGGGAAGCGCTGCCGTTACAATCTACATGTTCACAATATTCACTGCAGGTAAATATCACGATGTATAACTGGTTGCACGAATAACTAATTAAACACACCGATGCGGATAGGAGCGAAATGAATACAATAGAACACATTAGGTATTTTACACTGTACTCGCGTAATAAAACAAACGTGAATAGCACAGGATACCAATGAACTCAAGAGACATTGATTACCTCGGAATCAAAGCAACTTCACCGAAAAGTCGTCATTATTAATGAAAAACACAGACACGACAGACACTCGATAGACGGAAGACATCTTGGGGCGGTAGGACAGAGGGGGGAAAGTAACTTTTATCGGCAACCCCTATGCGCCACAATCACATGACGTAATGTAATATGAGAAACGTTAAATGGGCCAATGAAAATGGACTTTGAATACCCGCATAGCTGATTAGTCGTTCGATTCTAGTTCGATTGGTCGTTCGGATGACGTCATGCGACTGTGGCGGCGAGATGTTTCCGATTAAAGTTACTGTCCCCCCTCGCCCCTCTGTCCTCGCTCTCAGTTAGCCCCCCGTGCCTGCCCCGTGCCGCCGAGCTAGGAAGGCCCCCCAACAAACAGATAAAGTGTCATTATTCCATTTATATAGATCCCGGACAGTAGCACGGTAAAAGGCTGACATTTTGGTTTCATTGGAAAGTTTAGATACTTTTCATTGTAAGATGGCCAATTTATTGAATTTTGTGTGACGTGATATCACGCTAAAACTATAGGAGTAGCGAAACTTTGTGGCATTTACTCGTGAAGAGCATGGAGCAAGGGCGAGGAAAGTATACTGGAGGGATGGGATAGAGGAGGCGATGGTCCCTCCAGGGGGCCGATTCTATAACTTGGCTGACGTTCGAACGTTAGGGATCCGTTCACCTTCGGTCGAGCTCAATTTATTCGAGTGATGACCAACGAGCGATTCTATAAGGGCGATCGTTCAGCAGAACGTCGAACGTTGCGGCGTTGTCGGATTTACAGCGTAGTTCGCACTTGTTTCTCTTCTACGCATGCGCAATGAGCTGACATTGGAGTGACTGCACTTGTTTTGAATAATTTTCAAAAATATTAATTTAAATAAGCATTGCAATGTCTGAATAATTGAACTTTACTTCCTCACGAGTACTATAAACACCCTAAATGCGTTCTCATTGGATTAATTATTTCCTAATTACTTGTCATTCTATGACTTCTACGGATGTAATGTCGTCTGCTTAGATTGGCATAGACGTCTGCTTGAATTGCCTCTTATATTTCAATTACACTCCTATCGTCTTTACTGGATTCTGAAACACTATATATTTCAGACGGGTGATCAAAATTTACAAGCTTATCATCAGCAAAATTCTAAAAAATAATGTATTTCAATGACATCGGTCTCCTTTCGTTCGAAACGTTTCGTATTCCACTACAAATACAACACTCTCTCTCATAAATGAACCTTGTCGCAGATTAAAAGATAAATAGTAGTTATTTAAATAATGAAGACAGAAATTGACATTTTCCACTGACAGACCGTGAATTATTATTAGTGGAAAACTTCAATTTCTGCATTTACTATGATGAAATTCCACGACATCACGCCTGATACTTCTCGTCATCTAAATAAATTAATGCTCAATGGTTCACTTCAAAGATAATGTTCCAAAACAACACTCAGACGTATATGACACCTTGGTATATAACTTCGGGCATGAATTGATTTGGATATTTATTGATACTTAAATACCATCCTCTAGCTAGTTCCCATAATTAACGTACCTACTACTCAAACTTCAATACCATTTAAACACAACTTTCTTCCCGTGAAATTGAATAGAAATACTATATAACTCACTTTTACAAGACCGGTCACCGTCTGGCAAGAGCTTTCATGCAGCATATATGATTACCTACCTTGAGATATACAATTGGCAGCTTTTAATCATTTCCATTATTTCTCCAGGCACACACAGCAGAACTCAAATAAAGGAACAATACTTGCTAATGACCACGTCGAGTAAAAGAAAAGATAAATTTTGAGATGGCAAAATTTACTAAATGAAGCATAATGAAACAAGATACATTGCATTAGTAGACAAAACAATCGTCACTCTTTCATCATCACTTGGACGTAAACAACTACACTCACAATTTAAGATACTCTAAAATAAAACAGTAATCCCTGCCCAGGGCAAACCAAAATGCCTATTGCTATTACCTGCCTTACACGCAAAGGGATTAATTATTTCAACAAAATCACATTGAACACAACAATGCAATGAAATAATAAGATGACACTTGGGGTGCCACAATTCCCTGAATGGAGAATAATTAAACACTACACTGTTTATCCTTTCACTGGGACGTAAACAACCACATTTACAAATCAAGAGCAATCCACGAGTCACCAAATTCAATTCACAAAGATTACACGTCTTAATTTAGTCAATATGTGAAAACAACGAAATGATTGCTGTTACGTCTTCTCCAACACTTACTACGTATTTGTTACATTTTTAATACCATTTCTGTCATAACACATTATTTAAAGAGAACAAGTCTAGCTAATTAACGTAGATATATCTCCACTTAGACACACGCAATCCAACGCAGAACATAAATAACACTTGTCACCAGTCTCAATGTACACAGTCTAAACACTCGATAAACCTTCGTTTAAAAGTTATCACAAAAAAATGACACGGTTGTTTCTTGTAAATCGAAACCTTAGTGATGCAAACTTCATTTAAAACTTTAAATTAAATGCTCCACTGGGATAATTTTCTTTAAATCGCCACAGCTAAAAACACAACACAAGACGTCCATTCGAAACTATCTTCCAATATAACGACACACAGCATTCTATACCACAATTCACATTTGAAGTCCAAGAATAATATGTTTTAAGTGATTTGTAGCTCACAAAATACATCACACTGCGATACTTCTTCAAATATCACTCAAATGAAAAACCAAAACAAACTGTTCTTCGATCGACCATGGCCGCTTCGACATGTATTTTGACGTCGAAGCCGAGGAGTCGTGCGTGAGGCAAAAAACGTTCGAACGTGAGTTATAGAATCGCGATCGGCAATTGTTCTCGATAGAATTCCCATAATCCAGCGGGAATGACTCTTTAACGATCGAACGTAAAGTTATGGAATCGGCCCCCAGGCGGGTTATTTTGTAATCTCACTTTATTGAGAATACGTCATAAAATCTCACTTTTTCGTAGTTCAACTACCTCACCCAGACGGCGTGACCATCCCCGGATCTCAAGCGGTGAACTGCCGGTCATGTGCTTGTCTTTTAGTCGATTCATCCGCTCTGATCCGTATCTTTCGACTCTTGATCCGATTCATTATCTCCGCCTGCCATTAGTTCCATCTCACCTGTCATAAAGAACGTGACATGGAGCCACTATCCTTTCCACTTGAAGCTTGAGTTGGAAAATAAACAAGGGCGCGAAAGATACACACGATTTTAAATCGTATTGTTCTAATTTGCACAACGCGAAGGACCTCAGCATTTTCAACCATCTTATATATTGGGTATCAACATATATTGGGCACTTGAAGGTATGTTTTTTTTGAAATGCTTATGTTATTAATTGCTTGAATTATCTGTGTATATATTTCGTATTAGTATTTCCCAAACAATGTTGCTGATACCTTTGTTTTCGTGTGCCTATCCGCCAGTGTACGGAGAATGGAATTCAGTTATTTCCATAATTTCATAATTTTAACAAATATTGCCTTAAAATCTACGTTCTTGGTAGATATTTCCCGTGCTTGTGAATCGAACACTAATTAGATGCACTTCATTTTTTTTAAATATTGAGTGATCGCTTACATGTCACTTGTAGTTTTGACTGTATTTAGATTTTCGTGGTATGTACAGTGTAAGATATATTCCGAAAGATGTTGAGCAATCTTGGTATTCGCTAGTCTCGGCATATTTTATTTGATATAAGGTAATTGAAGCTTCGACAATTCACGAACCGTTCGTGAGCCGATCATTGAGAGAGCGAAATGGATCTCCCGCCTTTCCACTAAGAGTCACTAAAAAGGTGAGATTACAAAACAACCCCCCAGAGCTCCCTCCTTCAGTACCTTTGGCCGCTCATCAACGATGCATCTTACCTCGGAATACTCCGCTGGTAGGTGCCATCAAGTTCTGCTACACCTATACTTTAACTCTCGAGTAGTCACACTGGGAATGGTGGTCAACCAGGGTGATACAGATGCTCTCAAAGCACGGTAATATTAATAGCAGCGGTGAATAGCATTGAAGTCTCCGGTACTTATGCATGTATGTACATAAGTACCAGAGACTTCAGTGCTCTTTCTGTTATAATTACCGAGATTTGAGAGAATTTGTATCACCCTGGATGGCTATTGTCCTCCACAAGGCTACTTGAGGGTTAAAGGTTGTTACGTTACTAATTCATACGCATACATTTTACTGAGTTTAACGTTATAAGATACATAAATAAATCTTTCTTTTTTTTTAAGTTTAAATACCTAATCATGAAAATGATATTTAATTGATAACAGTTTTATATAGAGTTTATACCCTCTTAAGTTAAATGCAAATAAGGTAATAATTAGAATTTTGGATTAACTCATTCTTATATATCGTTTGAGATGGGGGAATGTCGCGAAAAATACTCCTAGTCGCTGTGAGCTATTAATACATTTTACTGTGTAAACCCTTATTTGATATTGAATGATTCAACTGATTCTTCATAAGTCCTATGCCTGCTAAATTATCTTTTTACTTTTAAACCATATAGTATTTTAGCTTTGTTAAATAATTAAATTGTAGTGGTAATTCTTGTTGTTCAAGTTTTTTCGAACACAGTAAATTCTATTTGTCTTGTAAAATTCGTGCCAACAGCCGCGGTTAGCGATTGGGGAAATAAATATTATTAGTTGATGATATGATTTTTTAAAATTAATATATATGTTTTAGATACAATTTATATTTATTTTTAGTACCTATATTTATTTTTATTCTATGAAACCTAAATTATAAACAAGGATTAGATACCCTTTTATGTAAGGTGTTAATTTTACACTTGGTAGTATTAGTTATTTTCTAGATTATTAGATTAGTATCTGTAATCAATATTCCACTTCATTTATTTATATTTGTGATCAGTGCTTATTCCTTCGTCAAAATAATGTTTTTGTAGAATTAATTTCATTTTTAGTTTTTCTATAATTAGTGTGTTAATCTAGTTTTGTTGAATTAATTTAATAAGAAAAGGAAACTAATTTTATTATTTTGGGACTATGCATATATAGGGGTTCTATATTTAAAAAATCAATTTTGATAACTCTCCTTAACGTGAATGCTTTTTTTAGTGCTGTGTTATACAACGGCCTTGGTAGCATATCCGGAACATTGTCTGTAACTGGCAACAATGGGGCATCGACCACTGCTGGGACCTTCTTCACAATCGCATTAAATTTTGGGGGTAAGTTTGGTTAACCATACATACTTTTCATCATCATCATCGTTTCAATCCTGATTAACTGCAGCCATCCATTCTTCCCTATTCACTGCTAACTCTATTACATCCTGATATTTCTTCTGTCCCATATCCTTCTTTATTTGGTCCATGAACCTATTTATCCCTTGACCTTCCTCGTGGAATTCTCCCTTCTATATTTCCCTCGGTTATGTTCCTTACAGAATGCATTGTGTTTTAGGGTGGGTCCAATCCAACTGGTTCATCTTTGTCTCAGTACCCTCCACATACGCTTTTCTTCATTGGCTCTTCTGTAAACTTTTTCAATCTTCGTTTAATCCGTCCATTTTATCTTCAGCTTTTTTCTCTAACGCCATGCTAAGGCATCTAAGGCTTCTATTATTTTCCGGTCAGTTTTTACGATGGTCAAAGTCTCCGACCCACTGAGTTCCACACTCCATACTACGGTTTTCACCTACTGCTTCCTTGTTTCATACTACATCGTGTGTGACTGTAGTTGTTGTAGTGGTCTCTTCTTTATAACAAAATCACTACTGTGGAATCGAAGTATAGAATTTTTCACGAGTCGTTGGAAATTTTCAAACTGAAAATGAGACCTAAGCTAACGTAATACAGGATTAAAACCATTGAAATGAGTTTCGAATGAAATGTAAATGAGTTGCAACGCATATTTTTTCCACTTAAAAATAAAGATTAAAATACTTACATACTACGGGAGTGTGTCCCTTAAACGTCAACGAGATAAGGAGAGAATTTAAACTGCTCCATGCTGCGGTTTGCATGGAAATAAAAACATTTATATTGAATGACGTGGTCGCTGGGGTGATGTGGTGAAAGAAAGAATTCCATGTAGTTTTCCATGCATACATACCCACCGCGATGTTCCCTTCCGGGGTCGGCAAAGTCAAAGGATTCAGTCATTGCCGTCATTCGTAGAATACCGGCTCCCTTTTAATAATATCCTCCGTAATGCCTTATCTTCACAAACTACTTTCGCTTCTCATACACTCATGCATTGATTCATACACGCTCTCCTATTCTTAAGACTCATAATACTCCTCTTTAGAGTCTCTTCCACCACGTTCACCCATGACTCTCGCGGTCTACCTCTTTCTCTCGCACCGTTCATTCTACTTCACCATTAATCTGTCTTGTTATTCGACTCTCTTCCACTCTCTCGACCTGGCCAAAGCAAAGAATCACTCTCATTTCATATAGATCCATTACTGGAGCATATAACCCACATTCTTTCATCACCCACTCATTCCTTACCCTATCCATCATAATGTTTCCGCAAACACTTCTCAAATACTCCATTCCCACTGCATTTTGCCTATTCTTATTCTTATCCTGACACACCTAGGTTTCGCTGCCATATAATAACGTCGGGAAGAGAACAATTTTGTGCCTTGCAATTTTCACTTCCCTAGACAAACACTCATTCCTAGCCCTTGGAGTGCCAACTAATTTCCTAGGTATAATGCTAAAATTTCCGTGGAATTTTTGGTGATTTTCAGTAGTTTACGAAAAATATTATGCATCATACATAAATAAAATTACATTTGCAAAAAATTTAGGAAACGTTTATTTTATTTGGTTTAACGTTTGACATATTATATTTAATGATTTTATCGTATATTAATATTTGAAAGAAATATTAGTATACGAAATAGTGACATTGCAGCTGGAGCGCGATAGCGCTCCTAGCACTTTTGGCCAGAGACGGGAGGAGCGCGTTCGCGCTCCCCGGCACTCAAAGAGCTAGACATGCTACACATACTACCTACGAATTTCCTACCAGCATTCGCACACCTTATAACCTCTCTTCATCTAGTCTTCCATCTTTCGCAAACATTCGGACAAGATCTACAAAATCGTCCACTCGTTCAACTACTTCATCATTTTCCATTATCATACAATCATTCTTATCACACTCCCCATCAAAAACTACTACTTTGATATCTGACACATCATCTGCGTACATAAAATAGAACTGTCATAGATTTATATCTCCAACCTTTAACACCGACGTTATCCATGCACGCATCTCTCACACACATATCCACAAAGACGTTGAATAGCCACCGTGACATTATACATCCCCGAATTACGCCGTTTCACTTCGAACCAGACACTTGAGACCACGTTAACTCTCATACTTGCCTAAATATTATCATGCGTCGTCTTCATAACATTCAATAACTGCTCGTTCACTCCGTAATAATCAAAACATTCAACATCTTATTTCTACTTATCCTGACATATGCCTTCTTTGCATCGAAAAATGTGCCACCTATATACATTCTCTCGGACTTCCATACATTTCTATAGCACTTAATGAAGTGCGAACAGCTGATATTTACCCAAATCCCCTCCCTGGCATTAAACCACACAATACACCCTAGATTCTGTCGAAAGCAATCGTCCTTGCGAATTTTCCACTTTTATAAATCAGTTTTTAATGCGCTGCCGATTTCAATGTGTTTACATCATAGTCAAGTCGAGTAAAAAACAATGTGTGTATGCATTTGGAGAGAGTGTTGGCTGGAGGGGAAAAGGATTCACGTAGAGGGGAAGGGATAGGAGTGAAGGCTAAGTGGGGGAGGCTTCTATTGAGGGAATCGAATGGAAAGTAAAGGGGAGAGGGAATGAAATGTGTTTTGTATTAAGTAAAAGCTAATATAAAAAAGAGGAAAACTGCAGAGGATTCTTTTGTTTGGTAAAATATATATCATTTAAAAGGTGAAAAATGGACTATTTCGGAGCCAAGGAACTCATATTTCAGGCAAAAGTGAACAATAGAGGAAAATCTAGCCCACGCATTAAAACTGCAAACCTTTATCCATACGACAGAGAATGTTTCAACCTTACATCGTGAGTACAAGTAATTAAAAAAAGCAGACAAAAAACCCCTGCACCGAATTCAATACTTTTCTTATGGGGCTTCTAGCTAACAAAATGTGAAATCAGCGCAACGTGATTTTTATTAAATGAATTTAAGGAAATAAATGAATTTAAGGAATCGACGTCATGGGGCCAGAGAAAGAAAATGTCGTCGTTGTATCGAAGCCAGAGCAAGGGTTTCAGGGGTTGTGAGGAGAGGAAGGATTATCGGTAATGGCTAAGGCATACCGGTATGCGCCTTGAGCAATGCTCAAGTCGCATTCCGATATGCCCATGCATGGGTGTTTATATTGAAACATGGAGAAGCATGGACAATCGAAGGAGCCGACGTTTGCCTTCCTACGCTCCGCCGGTCTTAGGTCTGAGACCGAGGGTTTTGTCCTCGCGTGCCAGGATGGTGTCATAAACACACTCGTGTACCGCCGAATTATATTCAAGGTGGAGGTCACGGACACGAGGTGCGGGGCGTGCCGAGCCACGACTCCCTATATACTAGACCCCCTAGATGTATCTAGGGGGCCGTGGCCGAGCCCAGCCGGAGACTTTGAGTCACTTTCTCTCCGGCTGTAGTTATTACGCAAGGTCAGCGTATTTAGCTCGGCACAACGCGGCCCTGCGGGTGTTATACTTTCACCTTCGACACCATTATGGCCTCGACCTGTGCTGTCCTATGCCTCTTGAGATATTGAGTCCGTCGTGGAAAACGATAAATGCACGATATGGTGGAAATACTCCTCCACGACCAGGCAGTTGGAGATATCCTGATATCGTTCTCCCGAACCACTTCACACGCTCCATGTTCGTGAATGAGTTTTCGGCCCCGGCTGAAATTAACGGATGCGAAGGAGGTGGAAAAACGGATGGAATATCAAGACCTGCTTTTTGAACTTTGGCAAATGTACGGACACTCTGTGAAACTGGTGGTCCTCATCATAGATGTGCTCGGTGGAGTTGAGGGCTCGCTGCTAGATAGCAACAAGTGCATTTCGTCCTGCGTGGCACCGGCGGAATCACTAGTTGCACGCATGCAGAAGGCCATCATACTGGGGTCACTCTGTCTACTGGGTACGCATGACCCGACGCAGCGTAGCCACCTATCCGATGGGCGTCGAACTTGGCTGTGAATATTTCCAAACCCCTCTTGAGTCTCCGGCCATTAATGACGGCAATGAAACCTGATGCTTGCCGGGGACTCGGAGGGGCCTGTTACAAAAGTAACACTTAAAATAATAATGAAAGTTTATTGTCGCAGAACAACAAGCCTTTTAGATATTCTGTATACATACGTACTTGGAGTAATACCTTAGAATGAATATTACTAGGATAATAAAATGGGATTAAATTTCATCTTTTACATACAGGAAAAGTTAAACAAAAAAAGAAAAAAACACATTATAAGAGAATTGTTAATTGGTGTGCTTACAAGTCGCTATACTAGGCAAACATATAAGAATAATGACCACACATGATTAGTACAAAAGCATTGTGCATATGGTAGATAAGTAGGTACTCAAGTTAACATGCCCGTATATCTTACGACAGAAAATTCCATCTGCTGGGTAGGTGATAAACGTAACGAATGAGAAATAAAGTATTACATTGAGATATAAAAGAAAATATAAATGGTATTACAAGAAAATATACATATTATACGCCAAATAGGTTTGAAATAGGTACAAGATACAACTTCTGCACATAGTAACTAGCTGTGTGTTTCAGCTAGATTCATTAAATGTTAAACCATCCCTCCGCAAAATCGTTATTCCCATTTACGAGATAACTTTATAACTAATTAGGCCAAAGACATTCCATTTAAACAGTGCGATGGATTTACATGCCTTCATTCATCCGGCAGGGAGTTCCATCTTCGAGATATCGCAACAGCGTACGATTTGTGGTACAACTCCGTCCAATGGTGAGGTGTAATTAGGCCATAAGGATAGGATCTTGTAGGGCGCTTTTGAATATTTCTTTTGAAAACGAACGTATTGAAAATATAAGGAGGGCTTCCAGTCTTTGAATTTTTGAATACCATTATTAGGGAGATAAGTATCCGTCTTTGGCGTGCTTTTAAAAACTTAAGTTTTGAATAAACGTCAGTTACAGGATCCCATGGTTTTAGATCGAAAATTAATCTTACTGATGCATTCATTGCCACTTGGTGCTTTTGGTTAGTTTCGTAATCGATATTACAAATCACACTACAGCAGTAGTCAAAGTGTGGAAGAAGTATTGCGGTTACAATTGATTTGCGTACATTTAAGGGTAGTTGCTTGTTAGACCTAATCAATTGACGAAGGTTTTTATAATATTTACTTCTGATAAGTGTATTTTCGAATCCAAATTTCTATCTATAATAATCTTTAATGTTTTTTTACATGATCTTCATATGGAATCACCTTTTTTTTTGACACTAATTACGGGAATTTGGTGGAAGTTCACTTTTGCGAATAGGTTCCGGCTGCCTCGCCTTAAGTTTATTTTCGTTTAATGTCAAACATTTTGTCTCTGCCCAATTATTTATACGCTCTATATCAGTGTTTATGCTGTTAATTACGATGGCTAGGTTCTCTATTTTCGCAAGCTGGTATATTTGAAAATCGTCCGCGTATAAGTGATATTGAGAGCTAATAAGGAATCTTGGGAGGTCATTTATGCATAAGGAAAACAACAGAGGACTTAGTACAGAACCTTGTATCATTCCTGTTTCCACACTTAGCCAATTTGATATTTTTCCGTCTTTCCCAATTACTGCTTGCGTTCTCCCAGCGAGGTACGAACTAAACCATTCAATCACACTCGGGTAAAATGTACCCTTTTAACTTATGCAGTAGTCGAGTATGATTTACAGAATCGAAAGCTTTGTAGAAATTAATGAGAACAAGAACTGTCAGCTGTTTTTTATCAATCGCTTGGCGTATATCTTCTGTTAACCCAAAAAATACTGCTTGGCTTCTAAAATCAGGGCGAAAACAGGATTGTCTAAATTCAAGTAGATTGTGAACAGTAATGTGATTATTGATTTGATCATAAATTATTCGCTCTAGCACTTTGGCTACATAACATATTATACCTATTAGGCAAAATTCACTCGGGCCCGAAGGATTTAAACACTTTGATATTGGTCGCAGCAAAGTTCTTTTCCAAATAGTTGGATAGAAGTAGTGTTGCCGCGAGACCATACCTAGGGTCAGTCTCGTATCAGTCTCGTTTTACAAACTCGGGTCTCGTCTCGAGTCTCGTCTCGTGAACCTCAGTCTCGGTCTCGAATCTCGTGCGAGACTCTCGTCTCGTCTCGTTTTCCAAAACAAAAAAAAACACAACACGATAAAAAGCCTAATTTTCTCAGGGTTAGTGATGATCACCAAATCGTTGAACTTGAAATCGTCACGACATTCTTATGAATGCAAACTATTTATAAAATTTGACTTATTTCATAAATCCAAATGCATGTACCATTTAGCAGTTCATTGAAAGTCAATAATTACGTCAAAAAATAGAGCACAACTTTGGAGGAAAAATTTCTCTTAAGGCTAAAAAATTATTGCAGTGAAAATAATTGAAAATAAAATTACTTAACAGGAAAAAATTACTTATCCAAACCTCGAAATAAAATTTATTAGGATTTTTTCTTTATTATTTAGGTTTTAAAACCATAGAATTCGGATATTTTTTTATGTCTTCGGTCAAATTGCACGTTACCCACAAGCTCACACAGAGGAAGCTTCTGGCGGATTCGTGGTTGACACAATTCCTGTGTTCCCTGAAGGTCAATGCTGCCCGTGAAAACAGTCTTTCAGCAGGAATTGATGTAGCTGGGATGCTAAGGAAGTCTCTCACTATTTTTATTATTCTCGTTGTTGAGTGCTTCGTTAAAAACTCGGGAGCTTCAATTGCTTCAAATGGGGGAATATTTATTGAAGTGAAAACTTCTTATGTCGCGTTGAGCACTTTTGTAGATGGGTAAAAGACATTGGACTCGCGTCACCGTCACCGTCACCGCTACTACATATATGTATAGTTATGTATATTCTGTATATACACAGTATACTCGCTATATACACAGTACTTGTGGATGGGTAAAAACCATTGGACTCACGTGACCGTCACCGTCAAATAAACTATATTATAATTTTATTCATATTACATTATATATATCTAATATACGGTTTAGTTCATTCAATTTGGGTTGCTACAAATATTGTGCCGGATAATATAATAGTCCATACTCGTGCAGGAGAGTGTACTCGATACAAGAATAGTGAAGGTTATTACAATATAACTCAATTTCTTTTAATACGTTCAATTTGAGTAGCTTATTCATATATACATTGTGACGGAACATGAAACGCCACATATTTTATGGGGAGGTGAGGGCATCAATAGTCCCGAGCACGGAATGATCGAACCATTGTTGATTACTTTGAAACACAAAAAAATATATTTCCCACTTGCATAACATACACACACTTATCGAAAGTAATTACCCTGATGAAGATGAGGTGTACGAAAAATGCACAATATGATACAATTCAATTACCCCCCCTCCAAAAACAAAAAGGAACAATTCGTGATTTATATAGAATATGTGGGCTGAATATACAATATGCCCAAATCAAGTCTTTATGCTGCTTTCGTGATCACACCGAGTAATATTCTTGACACTGAGTCAATAGTTTGTAGAAAGATACGGCGCACCGGGACAGAGCGAGAGAACCAATATTCTGGCTACACAATTTGGGGAGTGATTCGGGTCTGGGCCCGACCTCTGGGCGTTGGTCCCGTCTGTCGCTTGTCTGCAATCTCGCTCCGCTTCAGGTTTTTCCGTAGAACCGTCTCGTCCGCCCACAGCACTCTCTGGTTACCCCCAGAATGACGACCATCAGGCACGTCACCACTATCGTTCTCTCCCCGTCGACCCGGGCTAGGATTTCCTCCCCAGGCTCTCTCTCTGCGCGGTTTTATGCTCATGTGGAGGGGAATGATGCACTGGGGTAGGAGTTTTGAGGTGAGAGGGGGTTTCACCTGTGCCTATCCGTCGAGTGGGGCAACCATCGGTCCGCACTGACCAACACATAACACTCATGAATCACATATCTCATGCCCAAGGCATGGTATTCTACCCACACACACAGTCACACTCCTCACACACACGCGATCATCCCCTGCTCGGGTTATTGCGCAGCGGTCGAAAATACCGGACATATGGTTGGTATGTCACAACATAAACATAAACTTTGCAGACGATAAAAATCTACCATTGATTGAATTTTTAAATAGTGAGTTTGGTTTAACGATGTCTAATGATCGCAATCTTGGCAGAACGAAATATAAAACTACTATTGATGCAGTATTTACAACGACATTTAAGCAAATTCGAATCAAAATTATTCGTTTCTTCCTTTAGTTACCATAAGCCTATTGTATCAGTTTTAGATATTGCCGATGATGATGGCGGTGATGATGAAAGAGTTGTTGAAATAATGGATGAAAGTTGATTATTCTGAAGTGTACAATTTTTATGTAAAATAATTGTGTACAATAGCGCAATAAATGAATATTTAATTTATTATATACATGAAACTACTTTCTACTGATTAATAAAACACTTCATTAGAAATTATTCCCTACATTCAAAAATGCTCACGTTATTTCAAGTTTTCACTTCTGTCGGTAATTTGTGTCAATTACAGCATGTACAGGCGCTACCGCTTGCATGATTGACTATACTAAGCAAGTAGGGGGAAGTGAGTGGTCGTAAAAGATCAGCTTCTTCAATCCTATCTAATAGAAAGGATGTGACTGAGGAAATGGTATAGGAAAATCTTCCCCAAACGTTTTAGTATTCTAGTGCTAAATTCTATAATATCACATCGCGAAAACCTTGGTAATAAATCGATCATATAACTCTCAGAATCCAATTGGTAGAAAGTGTATTTGCTAGAAACGGTAAAGTAATAAAGCAAAGAGTGTTAGGTCGCGATTTATCAGACAATACGGTTCCAAGACTCACTGACAGGCATATCTTGAAAAAAATGCCCTTCCTTAGGTAAGAAGGTTAAACTACTTTCCGACCATAGACCTAATCTGGTATCTACACTTAAGATCACTCTTCAATTCCAGAAAATGGTAACTCGCGCATCGGACAAAACAGAATAGAGATTTAAGTCTATTCCAGACTAAAGCGTAAGAGGCACGAAAAAATACTTCCCCCCTACGATGAACTCAAGCTCGGTCATGGAAAAAATTCCAATTGCGTAACAGAAAAAAACTTTAGAGTATTTCACGATAATTTGTAGAAAAATGTAACAGGCAGCATTTTCACAGAAAAACACTTGTAACATTCCACACAGGTTTATTAAACCGACCTAGGTTTCGGCACATGCATTCCCATTACCGAGGTAAAATACAAAGTATTTTCTGCCAGCGTAATGGACTTCGAAATGGAAGAAATGATAGACAAACAAAATTCCGAGCAGAAACAAGGGTCATTATCATAATTCATGACAGTAAAGTGTTGACGCTAACGGAAAATGTACCAGGACCAGAGACTACAGTAGCCCCTCTTTGCATGACATAGAGGTTCAACGGGAGATAAGGAAGGAAATGAACACTGTTGACGGACTAATTGGCCAGCGTGGTCCTTCTGATCGGCTCTAGCTCATAAAAGCATCATAAGTGAGAAAATATGCACAATCAGTCATTTCCTGGGTACAAGTGAGACCCAGAAAAAGCGCAGGGAGCGTGAGCGAAAACATGTAGATTTTTTTTAAACATTTACATCATATATGTAAAAATAAAAATATGATAACTAAATAAAAATAATGTTTGTATTTTTCTTTTTCGAAAGATACCAATTTTGTAAGGATAGCATAAGATTTTAATGGCTTAAAACATTAAAATACTGAATGAGTATTCTGTATCATCACACTCCCAATGCAGATTATCATTCAACGGCATGCGATGTTCGAGCCATTCGTACAGAGTACGTCGTTCGGCACCTAAGGGTTAAATAGTGACATTCAAAACCTAAGCCGGTTATGGACGGGGTATGGACTTAATGGGTATGAACGAAGAAATTCCTATTCTAGACCTGTACGCATTTATGATGCGTGATAAGTTATATTGGTAAGTTTCTCCAAGATGCCAAACAACTTCCGAATAACCTCCTCCCCAAACATTCATACACCATCCTCACATGGTCCTTTGTTGTATGGTAGGAATAATATGAAACAAAGGGATGCCATTACGGTTTTCTTCTCATGCCATCCTGCAGGAAGAGGTACACAATGACTTCAATTGACATAAAAAATTACACCACGATCATATACACAAACCCATGCGTGATGCAGGATTCGAAATCGCGGCATCTTCATGAATCAATGAATTTACTTCCAACGAAAATATGGCTACCACAAAAAATAAGCTTGGAAATTTACTGACCACGTTCTCCAGTAGTGTGTTCAGTGTAAAATTGAAAACTTTTACACGCAAAAACAAGGTCATTACATTAAATGAAAAGTAAAAAATACTAGTTTCCCTTCTTCATTCCCTATACCTTCCAAAATTAAAAGTCATGGTCTTTTTCGATGAAATTAAAGTAAAGCCGAAACCTAGGTCGGTTTAATAAACCTGTGTCGAATGTTACAAGTGTTTTTCTGTGAAAATGCTGCCTGTTACATTTTTCTACAAATTATCGTGAAATACTCTAAAGTTTTTTTCTGTTACGCAATTGGAATTTTTGCCATGACCGAGCTTGAGTTCATCGTAGGGGGGAAGTATTTTTTCGTGCCTCTGTACCCCTAGATAATTGTCCAATATTTTTCTAAATATGTTTTCTAAGGCATTAAAATAATTTAAAAAAAGTAGAAAGCCATTTACGCGAACTTACTTTGCTTGGGAAGTCGCACTCACGCTGTTAAAAATAGTACAATCGGCTACAACTATTTACTTATCATAGTTTTACCATATTCATACTAACTAATATCTTTACGTCATAATTTAGATATTTTGTTTACTCGAAAGGAGTATGCGACGTGTACTCACTAAAAACCTAAAGGAGGTAGTTCTATGGATAGTATTACGCTAAATACCGGTTAATAACTTATATCTTAATTTCGAGACTTTCGAGACTTTCGGTGGTATCGTCTCGTCTCGCCAAAAAGTGGTTTCGTCTCAAGTCTCGTCACTAAAACGAGGCGAGACTCGAGACGAGAAAGTCTTGAGTCTCGCGGTATAACACTAGATAGAAGTCCGATTGTAATGATGAATCAAAGATATTTAGAAGGGTTGGCAGCAGTAATGGCAATGACTTTTTTATGTAATCTATGGGTATTTTATCGTAACCTTTTGCGTTTGATGTGATGTTTCTGCAGGTTTTCATAGCTTCGGATTGATTTACTTGTGAGAAGAATAATTTACTATCGAAATTTGCATTCTCACGTCTTTCGGTTGACTGCACTAGGTCCCCGTTATTGCTATTTGCTTCAAAGTAATTATTAAGAATACTTGGGTGAATGTCTGGCATATTATCTTTGGTCGTTTTGATTAAGCATCAACTTTTAAGATGTTTCCACATGTCCTTTACGCTGTGCTTCTCCAAAAGTAGATTATTAGGCCTCGGTCACGATGCGGGCGGCGGGGGGCGAGCGGCAGAGCGACTGAGCGGCAACGCTCAGTTTTATGTCTATTTTTGAAATGAAAATCGCTCGAACCCAGCTATGAAAGACGTGAGTGGCAACGCGGCACGGCTTGGTGCCGCTCTACTGCCGCTCGCCGCTAAACCCAGACATTAGTTTTTTCTTGTGCCGCTCTGCTCAGTCTGTGGCAAAATTTCGGCCGAGAAAGATTTATCTGATGACAGTACTGCCATTTCTGCTTCTGAACAAATCTTAGGTCGAATCACCGTCCGTATCGTGGCCACTACCTCCCTGCCGCTCAGCCGCTCCGCGATACTGCTCTGACACCTGCCGCTCATATCGTGACTGAGGCTTTATATTAGCTGTTTTTCGCCCTGAGTATAACTTTTTTGTTAACTTTCTCTGTTTTCCATAGGTGGATAAAACACTTGGGTCTTCATATCTTCTGTACGTCGCACGGGCCTTATTTAGGTTCTTAATGGCTTATTATATTTCTGGTGTTATCCAAGGTGTTGGAGGACGAGTCACGCGAATGCGATGAATAGGAGCGTATTGGTCGAAAGTTTACTTCAAGTATAAGTTAAGTAACTCTATTTTATAGTCTGCTGACTGAGCACTTGCAATTCTGTTTCAATCTCTGCTCGCAAGGTCGGCTAGGAACTTTGTATGTTCAAAAATCTTGAAGTCCCTTTAACTAATAAATTTTGTAGTTGGATCGAGAGTTTTGAATTCATACTCGAGACACAATTGATCATGGGAGGACATGTCCGGTTCCGCATGTTGGTCTATCTTTACTACCTTCTTGCAGTCGCCAACACAAAAAAATATTCAACATTGTGTTAGAATTATGAGTATGACAATGCTATGAGTATGACAATGTGTATGACGATACTAAAGTTGAATCCGGAAACCATATCTAGGAGCATATCTTTTTCTGGAGAGGCTCTAAATAGGTCAATATGTCCAGTAGTTTGAACCTGAAACTGTAGTAAAACTAAACTGTTGATATGAAATTTATCATGTCCAAATCAAAGTTTAACAAATTATATTCTTAGGTTCAACAATTATTGCAACGATTTCTTTCAATGTGAGAAATGAAATATCGTGAGAAAAATATGTCCATGTGAGAGATAGCGTCAGCTGCATTGTTGACGAGAGGATGAAAATTGTCTCATATCTTTGGTGACTTCATTTTTGCAGGAAAGACTACTTCCATGGATTATTATATCGTCAGTACGGATAACGCTAATTACATCGTTTTGTATGCATGCAAAAATTTCCTCCTGGGAAAAATAGGTAAGATATTTTTTTAACTATATACTTGACGTGAAATTTGAACAAATGAAGTAGTTCAGCGTTATTGTCACATTATAGCCATTTTTATTCTCTCATTCTGTTGCTCACCTGCTTTACCCCAAATAAATGTCTATGATGAAATATTTTCACTTGCAGAAAGCGCGATAATTCTCGCGGTACCAGGAATCACAGATGCACTCCTCTTAACGGCTTTGAACTCCTTGTCCATGTATGGAGTAACGAGGCCTAATTTGGTGTATCCGTGGACAGCAGAATGTGTGTAAAACAAAATGGTTGTGTAAACGACTGTTGTTAAAGAAAAAACTTAGTATTTTTGGAGAAAATATTTCCAGGAAATCAACCTCCCATATAGAATGTTTCATGACCCTAACAATGTATTGAGTTAATAGTTTTGAATGGTTATAATAGCATTTTCTTTTCAAGTATGACCTACTGTTTTACTTTCTCTGGCCTCTTTTAATTGTTTACTGGGCTCTTTAAATTGTTGGAATACTTGTCATTTACTTTGTAAGATAAATAAAAGTCTTCTTTCCTTCAAGCATGAAATCAGTGGTTACATGCAATCAGTATAGCCTATGGTACGTGTTTAAAAGAATTGATTTTAACAAAAACATTTTGTAAATTATATTAAAGTACCTATTCTTGAATATAAGCAAATTATTTCATGAATTTCTGATGTTAATAATTTATCCCTTTAGTTGCATTCCTGTATTTCTTTGATGCGGAAGAGGTATTGTTTCCCATAAGTTTAACTTCGTAAAGCCATCCGTCATCTGAAATTCCAATGCCAGGCATGGCCACTGGACTACTGGCATTCTTATTTAGTGAAAAGAGCTTTTTTATCGTCGCAGGTACTTCCTAGAACATAGTTCTGAGAGGGGTTATAATCTGAGGACTTATGATTTGCATTCAGCAAAGATTTGACCTGGAAGTCCTTTGCGACGCATTTTTCGCCACTAATTTGTGACACAAACATGCTGGAGATCCATTAAAATAAATAGCTATTAATTAAAAAAGATAATCACCACTCTATGTCGGCATTTCTGATATTTTTGTATACCAATGAATGGAAAAGCAGAAGGAAGAAATCGGGTCATCAAAAACTGTGGAATAAACAAGTTGGTAATGAGCATGTATGATAGCAGCGTGCTTTGTTGCTTTGACCATGTCATGAGAATGGATGACAATCGAAAAACTAAGCATAATGTTTATGATACACCGCGTAAGTCATGGGTGAATGTGGTGGGAGGCACTCTTTTAAGAGGAGGAATATTAAGTCTTGAGGCGGTTGGAGCGATTTTTGTTTATGCACAGATTTGCGTGCAATATTGCATACGTGTTCTTATTTGTGATATAAATAGATTAAAGTGAAATATTTTGCATATTGTCGATTTGATTTTTGGCAATTCATTGTTTTTTTTAACACGTATCCTTATGGTACGTGACATGCATTTCGTAATAGCTCTATTACACATACACAGATTTGTTTTCCGAAACGAGAAATAGTACATTTCAAACTATTATAACTGTTGATGGCAAATATCAAGGTGTTAAAGTATTTTAATTTACGCTGTAAATTAGTAAATCCCCTTATAGCTTGCATTTTCGAGCCCTCTAAAGGCATAAGAGATCCGAGTCTTTGAATAGCCAAGGTACCCCGTAGCTCCCATCAGAATTTCAATAATGTAAAGTTAACGGGACAACCGTTTATATCGGCAAAGTATACAGGTTAACAATTCCAAAGAGGAATAAAAACGGTATAGGTCGCGCGGCGTCTCTGCCTCAGTTAGGCGGCAGCAAAAAGGCGTCAGATCCCTGTGGAGTGGCTTATTCGTCAGCCATAATGCCACGCAAAAAGCAATATAGCAAGATACGATGGGAAACCACCCACAATATATATTTCCCAGCAAAACTTTTGCTGCGGTAAAATGAAAATGTTTAAAAGATACGTATTTATGAATCGCCATGAGAAAATATTCCAGGATAGTGAATTAGATACGCATGAATTATTAAAAAAAACATGTTCCGTCCGATCTGACTTGGAGTACTATTCGAGAAATGAATTAATTTAATATTTTTTTTATAATTTAATGAAAAATGAAGATAAATGACTAAAATTTGTACTTACATGTGCCTTTGAAAATGATTGAGCTTTCAAATGAAACATTCATCATTGTTCTGCAACAACGAAAGAGCGGAGAAGGAAAAAAATACGATTCAAGGCGCGGGTTTTTGTTTAAAATGTAGAAATAATCATGAATGTTATGTAATCTACCGGTTAAATTAGGTTGAAGTGGGAGCTCTTGATTTTACAAGTACAGGGCCCTATCCACCAATAAAATTTCTTTCTTCAGCTCAGCATACGTCCTACCCTTCTTCATCCCATCCAACAAACCTATTTTTTTTCTTCCCCTTCCCCGCTATCCCAACATCCTCTCCTTCTCCAGCCTTAAGCAAGCCTTCACCCTTCATTGCCACCTCAAACCACCTGCTTTGCCTCTTCCTAATCTCATTCAAAAGACTCCTTTACTTACCCTCAATATCAAGTACTTCCTCGTTTGTCTTCTTTTCCGTCCATCTTCCTCCACACCCACATCTCGAACGCCTACAGCCTAGGGCTGAGCGGTTTTTCAAATTATTGGTTCCAATACCAATATTATCATACATTAAAGAAAGGTCTTTTTCTGTCATTCCGTATATGCTCCGTTAATACTGCACCTACAGTGATAAATGAGGTATCATTTTAAGCGTTAAATAACCGGCTTCTGACGAAAAATACAATCTCAATCTCAAATTTCACTATTTAACCATTAATTTGAATTAAAAGTTTCGATAAACCCTTTTGCCTGTATTGTATTCATATGTTTTGTATATTTTTGCAAGAAAACAAGTATAAAGAAATTACTTTATGATACATCTTCTTCCCTATTTAAACCCAATTACACCGTTTCATTAACATAATTATTCCCTGATAGCGTGAAAGTGCGAAATTTTCGCACTGGTTACCTAGTTTTTAAATAATGGGTTTCTAAAAATCACAATTTTTGAACGACCAATACTACTATCCTGTATTGAATATTGGTGGTCGGAAAAATCCAATGTTTTTCGTTGGAATATTATATATTGAAGAACCAATATTTCCAATTGGAATATTGAATATTAGATTACCTATTTAAAAAATTCAAGTATTGAATATTGGAACCCGGCGAGGAGGGTGATCGGAGAGCGGCCTAATCTTTGAAAACAGACGTCGCGTGTGGCATTCAGTGCAGCAATAACTGGGGAAAAGAACCTTACATTGCTTTTCTTATTTTTTTTACAGACTTTTACATAGTCAACACAGGCAGCATTTGCAAACCATTGTAATCAAGATAATTTTACCTGTTAATGTTGCTATGTTCAATGTTTTCCAATGTACTAATATTTCATTTTTCAGTTATTTCCAATATAACAATATCTACAATATGACTATGCTCCGTTAATACTGCACCTACAGAGATAAATGAGGTATTATTTTAAATGTTGAATCACTGACTTCTGACGAAAAATACAATCTCAATCTCAAATTTCACTATTTAACCATTAATTTGACTTAAAAGTTTCGATAAACTCTCTTGCCTCTATTGTATTCATATGTTTTGTATATTTTTGCAAGAAAACAAGTATAAAGAAAGTACTTAATGATACACCTTCATCTCTATTTAAAACCCAATTACACCGTTTCCTTAACATACTTATTCCCTGATAGCGTGAAAGTGCGAAATTTTCGCACGGGTTACCTAGTTCCCTTTATATGCCAACTATGGAATAAGGATACTTGCAGTACACTTGAAATCATGGAGATAAAATGCTTGTGGTATAGTTTTAAATGACACTGGAAAAATCAAAAGGGCATCTAAAAAATAACGCAAATAATAAGCATGCGGGGAGAGATTAATGATCAGGTATCAAATTATTATAAGAATCTATAGGACAGTAACAGTAACAACAAAGAACCTCTGGGACAATAAGAGAACAGGAGACTAGCTTATAACAGGCTTGGTTGGCCAAGAAGGCAGTTAAAAAAGAGAGGGCATACAGCACAAGCCCAAGTTTATCAGACAATTTCTGACACAATGCTGCGGCACAGCACCAGGACAGCAGGGAAAGAGATGAGCATCGGGGGCGTCACCAGCCCCATGCCCTAGGCTTGTGCGATGACCGATTGTGGTCATCGATTTACGATGAAAAAATGTCATCGAAATGTTTCCATGACAATGGCTGTCATCGATCATCGACCGCATTTCCAATTATTCTTATAATGTATCGATATCGATTTTTTCGATAATCGCACAGGCCTAGCCAGTGTAAGTAGTCAGTTCATGCAAATGCGACCTTCAGGCGCGAAAAATTTTGCGTTAATTCATTTCGCCAGTGTACATATTCCAAAACAATAAGGCGCAGTTTAATTTGGTTGCATAGTTCAACAATTATCTGGACAGTGCCACTGGACATTGTATTTAGTATCGTGTAAACCTCTGAGCAAATAATGTAATACAGGTGACGTGACGAACTTTAGGTGAAGTCATATCCGCCATATTGAGATTCCCATGAGATCGTGAGACGTTAAGACGTTATTATAAAGACGAGTTCGTGTGTTTCCAGCTTTAAAGTGAAATACTTGAGGTAATTAATAACTTTTCTTTCTTTCCAAATTAATTTTGCACGTAGCGTAAACGGAAATGCATGGAATAAATCGAAAAAATGGCTTTTTCACAGCCTGCGTCATTTTCGTAGATAATACCGATATGGTACGTTAACTGTATTACCTGATCAATTCCGGTATTTCATTCTTTTTTAAATTTGGAATAGACGCTACATATGCTTATTATTGCTCTTACTTGACTATTTCTCCTAAATGCAACATTTTATGCTCAGAAAAATTGAACAAATATGTAAAGGTATATTACGCTAATAACAAATCATGGAAACTCAATGTGGGGAAAGTGGAAAGACCTTCGCTTACGGTCGAGTACATAAACGCAACGCCACCGGTGCAGGTACTTTTATAACTCAACAGTGTAATCACCAACTTAATCACAAAATTTAACACCCCAAAGTATTGAATTCAATTAAAGTAGCGAATTTACGGCGCTGATCCAAGTTATGTGGAACAGCGTTTTGCCAGGGAACAGCAAGGAGTGAAGGATGACAGTCAGCTAATCTTGGGTTTGAGTGAATTACTAAGATGATGATGATTATTGCAACTAGATTACAATTTTCAGATGTTAATATAATTTAGGAAGTGATGTGGGATTAGCTGATGTTAATAAGGTCTATAAAGACATATGTGTACTGCCCCTAGATAAGCTATTTGAATATGTACTCATTACTGAAAATTATTACAGTAATAAATATAGGATAAAAAAGACTTAAAAGATACAATGCAATTAAGATACAAGGAATTATATGATATTCCAAAATCATACACAAACTATGGTGATAGAATGTTAAGTGTAATTATACCTAAACTTCTTAATTATGTAAATATTAAAATACCAAATATAAGTACTATCTCACAACTGAAAAGAGACTGTAAGAATTTATTGTTGGAAAACCAATGAAGAAATTGATTGTCATTCTTCATAATACATGCAAAAGTGTAAAGAGTACAACTTATGATATCTCCACCAATGCTCTGTAATATTTTTTTGCATTCACAAGAACCTCCTGACGAGCCAGGGGCTCAGGAGGACTTATATTGTATTTGTACTGTATCTCTGTTTGAGAATCATTAAGAAAAGTCCCTATAAATTGTAAATTAATATAAAGAATAATAAAGAAAGTTCTTCATAAAAAAATAATAATGCATGATGTGTTTGTTAGAGCGCAGCCTAAAATTCAGTGAAAGTGTTTATACATAAAACATGTTTTCACAAACATTCCAGCGTGTAAGTATATTCCAAATTGTTCCGGTCAAGTCCATACTTGGAGAGCGCATTCATAGCTGCTGCGACATTAACATCCGGGAGGTTAGGGATTGTAAGCGCTATTGCGGCCTCTGAAATGGAAATTATCATTTTATTGAGATTCACCTAGTGGCTAAACGAAACAAGTGATATACTCATTGATGCGTGAAAAATACTAGGGGGTTGAAAAATACTAGTTGCAATGAGGGTCGTCAAACATTTGACGAAATAACAAGCGGAAACTATGCAGAATAAATTTGAGTCTCAGGCGAGATTTTGAAGGAAGGCTTTTTTTTAGGTTAAATGAAATAACACTTTTCCAGGAAAACTTGATTATCTCTACGCCTTTCATTTCAATTGCATTGGCCATCATCAAGTGAATGTAAAAACCATCCATGATGTTGTTCATTGAAATCAGTGGAGAAGTTGAGAGGGGCTGAAATTGGAGTGCGAAAGGAATAAGTTAGGGATTCAGGCAGTAGATGTGATCGTTTTTTACAGTTACCCGATGATGGCTTGACTTCATTTCAAATATATTAGTACTTCTGTCGTCCAGCAGGGGATGGAGCTCCCGACACGTCACTTGCGAAGGACCAATTGGAAATGAGACGGCCTCCCATAAGTTCAGTCGCCCTCAAGCCTCGGTCGTGTTCACTTCGTGTTCCTGTGTGCAGAGTTGCCAACATTATCTCTCCGCCAACCCCCATTAAATCTGCCATTGGGCATGTTTCTTTTTTGATGCCATTTCGTACTTAAGGCTAGTAGCGGCGCCACTAGTCCAAGAGCCCAGCCGTAACATTAAGTTGCCAGTTAGCACAGAATTTTCACCAATTTAAAGGCATTGTATATTGAAAATGTGATGGATAACGCTTAGAATTATAAGCTTGCAACATTATTTAAGCCTCCTAAATATAACTTAAGAATAATAATACCTGAAATAAGGAGATATCCTAAGAGGAACAGGCTGCATCTAACATGTAAAAATTCGAGAACACGAGTTTGAGATGCTCTGTCTTCCAAACCAGGAAATAGGCTTGGGCAAAAAATATCGATATATCAAAAACTCGATATATTTTTTAAAATCTATCGATAATTATCGTCCATATTTTTCATGTCAATATATCAAAAATTGATTTTTTTCCGAGTATCAAATTCGATATAATTGTTTAGCACGTCACCGTTGTAAAGTTGTTTCTCCAGATGCGCTGTCTAGTGCTATAACGAAAATAAGTGATTATATTCGCTTAGAACATAGGCAAATGGGACAGCGTTCTCCAGAAGTACAAACTGCACAAACAGAACGAGAAAACGCTGATAGAAGTTCAATTTGGGCCAGACATGAACACCTATTATCTCTTAGCACTACTACGCAAGAGGTTCTTAGCTCTGGCTCTGTCCCTAATGAGCTGAAGCAGTATCTGGACCAACCACTACTGGAGAGGAAATCGGATCCAATAAAGTTTTGGGTGAACTCCCGACACTTCACACCAGTTCTTTCGGAAATCGCTCTGAAGTACTTAATATGCCAAGCCTCATCTGTTCCATCCGAAAGAGTGGCTTCTGCAGTTAACTTCGTGATACCGGACAACAGAAGTAGATTAACGAGGGAGAATGTAAAACAGAGAGTTCTTCTGATGTCAAAATCAGACAAATACTAGTTTGATTGATTAAAATTGATTGTAAAAATAAAAAAATAAAAGATTTTTTAATTACTTCTACATGTACATAATTTTCCAAATTTCACTTCAATTTTTTTTATATATTTTGGTGAAACTTTAAGGAACCACTTATTTTGGCAAAATTATCGATATATCAAAATATCGATAATTTTGGTTCAATAACTATCGATACATGTTTTAAATATTGATAGATATCTATCGATATATTTTTTTACTTGCCCATCCCTACCAGGAAATGGACTGTAATGCTGTGAAATGCACCCAAAAAGTTGTTCATTTCTACGTCTATTGGTGCACATGAAAACTTAGGAGGCGAGGAAGTTACAGTGTAAGCCTGCTGCCATTATTCCAATCATCCCCCACCATCGTCATCATCATCAACGAACTACCAATAAGCAACACTGCGCATTAAATCCGCTTAATGCCCGACCCCAATCCCAAGAAGAGTTTACCCTATGTCAGAAGAATAAGTGCCCAGTAAAACCTCAAAGTATCGTTTTTTTCCTATTTTTTTCATACTCTCTTATTTCAGCAACTAGGATTGGAAACGCTTTCAGACCCTTTCACCCTTCCGTTCTCGCCATAGATCTTTAATCATGATTGAAGATCATTATTAAAGATCAATGACACCCGCAGCGCTACCTGGCAGCGTCCACTACAGCTACTCTTGCGTCCTCCCCCAACCCTAGGATCGGATGCGCTCTGACTTAAGCGAGACCGCACCAAGATACGAACCACAGAAGATATTTGAAATAAAGTCTTATGTGAGCAGAAATGCCTTGTGATTACTTACTTTTCCGGGAAAAAGTGCCATTTCCTTTGAAAGACAACTGCGTAGAATGTTAAAAACTTACCTTTTTTTCCTAAAAGATGATTCTCACACGCGTAGAAGGTGAAGTAATTGCCACCAAAAGTACGCACCAGGTAATAAGTTGTTGTGACAACCTTACCTGGAGAAGAAGAAATAAATTTTAAGTGAATTTCACCTCAACGATTTTTGATCGAACATAATCTTTTTAAATGCACAGCAATACACGACAATTCATATTGCCTTCATAGTTTATAGTTTAAATTGATGACCCATCTAAGGGTCAGTTGCTCAATGATATATAGATAATATTCTTTGTTGTTTTATCTTAAAAAAGAATTTACAATAGAAGTTTTAATACATTTTGTTTCACAATATTTGCACGATTTTGTAAATTGGAAGTTGCAACATTACAGAATAATTTACTATTGTTCATCAACTTATTTAGGTATCACTTACTTTTGCTTTACAATGTTTTCTTATTTCTAAATTTCAACTTATTTGATATACATACAGGATGTGTTTTATAAATACTACAAGTTTGTTAGCGCTTTTTACAATCGGGATTCTCTAATAATTCAAGTAAGTCCAACTTATTATTAACTATAGGTAAGCTCAGTCGATTTCTTTTTTGTGCAAGTATCTGACACTCAATACGCATATACAAGAAGTCATTATTTTTATCGCAAATGAAGTAATAAAGATTTTTGTTCATTTTGTGTCAATTTTAAAGATAATTTTAACTGTAGATACATGATTAATACAGAGGATTTTTCTTTTTCACTTAAATCTAGGTTATACATAAGGTTTTTATACTTTTCGAGTTACTTTTGTTTGTTTGCTAAAACAGACTGAAGGGTGAGATCGTCCCACATGGAGTCCATTTCAATTGGGGTGAAGAAGAGTTTCCTTACTTGAAGTACCCCGTTATATTTCAGATTCTTTTTACTTTTACTTTTTATCTCAAATTCAGTCACTGTCAACAACTTGTTGAATCAGATTTTAGCATATCTTCCCTTAGGCTTTTTCAGTATTTTGATGATCCAGTTCATAATTTGCTTATAGATGATGACTCCTATGTGTGACTTTCCCGCCTCCAGTGTTGCAGCATAACTAGGTGTGATTTGAGGGAGGTTTAGAGGAACCTCTTGTAAAACATAGATTGAATCATTTCTAATTCCCCTAAGTAATGAGTGGCATGCACAGGAGCACCGTTCATTATTATTGATTTAACTAATGAGTGAAAAAGTTAATACAACGCTTCAAAAGAGCTATTGCTCAGCCTGTAGCATAGACTCAGAATGGAATTACATGCTATTTTCGCTTTGGTTAATGTTTGTAGCATAGGTGCCTTGAAAATACCAGTTTGAGTAAAGATTATGCCAGCATTATTATGTATATTATTAAGTGGGGTTGTTCCAAACAATAAAGGAGGTAATGGTTATGACCACCTTTTTGAAATAAGATCAACTTGGGCTTGGTCTGCTTACCGAGAGCAAAGATTTTTCACGTTACTCGTGAAATTATTTTAGTACTTTTTTTATAAGTGCGATATTCCACAGAGGAAAAAATCACACTTATGGCATTTGCGGGTGACTCCGCAAAGGTATATACCGTGGCTTGTCCCGGTATCCTCCAAAATTGGTATTTTTTTCATGTTAATATAAGAGTCGTCTAAGATTACAATGTCGTCAGCAAAGGCAACGAGCAGTAAGATTTAATATGAGAAACCGCTACCCCTCGGACACCCTTACTTATTATGAATCTTTGTAAGGTCATCTAAAAAGGTGGGAGAACAGTAAAGGTGATAACATTTCGCCTTGTTTAAACCCACCAGTGACTTTGATTGGCTCTGTTTTACTATAATTACGGGAGATTTTGACGTTAGCTTTAAAATACAGATTTCAGACGATATTATTAAACTTTGTGCTGATACCCAAAATCTTGAGTTTCTGTCTTAGTAGATTGTGATTGTTGGATTCAAATGCTCCTTAGAAGTCAACAAACAATGCAAAGAGTTTACCCTTATCTTTCCTAATATGACCTTGTATTGTTAAATATAATACAAAGATATTATCCAGGCATCCACGCTCTTTCCTAAATCCTGACTGCCACTCAGGAACGATTCCCATCTCTTCGCACCATTTAAGAAGCCTTAGATATAATATTAGAGTGAAAATCTTCGTTAAACAATTTACAATAGCAATAGGGCGATAGCTAAAAACATCGTATTTACAATAAAATTCACAGGTTCAGGCTCCACTTTGCAGAAACTTTTATATTCAATATAATAAAGTTTGGTACTTTTCTAAACTTTTTATTTTTAAAACCCACTACGCGTTTCACAAATTTTATGGCATCGTCAGGTGTACACTACACTACACCTGACAATGCCATAAAATTGGTGAAACGCGTAGTGTGTTTAAAAAAATAAAAAGTTTAGAAAAGTACCCAACTTTATTATAATGAATCTTCTTTGCAGTTGCTCAATTTCTGGTCTCTCCATCAATATATTCATTAGTGTCTCCGAATTAACTCTGTGAAACGTCTTTATTTAAACCACAAAGCAAGAAAAAAATTGCAGACACAGACTAAATTTAATCTTTTATTGCTTAGTAATTATTTCTTTTATCCATTGGTCAAAACCAACAATTAAGTAATTGGTTTACTGATGTCAAATTTTCGGAAGTGTTAAAGGCCAGGGAAAAAAGTTTCTCTCTGTTTTTTCCCAGGAAAATTTGGAAATTTTTGGAAAAATACCCTCAGTACTTCCAAAAGAAAAAATTATCGTACATCATGAGTAATAAGCATATAAAATTGTTACAGAATTTGGTATATGTACCATAGCAGATGAAAGTACTACAAAAACACCATAACTTAATTATATTGAATCAATTACGCAATCCTGAGTAACCATATGAAATGGAAACCTAAAATGGACAAAAGTAAAATTTACTAGGCAATAAAATACTAAATTTTGCCTGAGTCTGTTACTTTTTTCTTGCGTTGTGGTTTAAAAAAAGGTGTTTGACAGAGTAAATAGGAAGACACTAATGAAGATATTGATGAAAAAAGTTACATAATACGCCGAGGAAATGATAAAAGAGGCTTGTGAGGCGCTAGGAGTGGAAATAAATGAATTCAACGGTGTCAGGCGAGATTTGGTGGAACATCGTAATAATTAAAGCAACCGATGTAGTACGTCCACTTTATTTAAAAATACACTACACGTGTTTCAGCTTTATACTAAGCCATCTTCAGGTATGAATTACAATCCAGTTTAGCGGTTTATATATATACACACACATCTAGTTCAACAGAAGTATGTTCCAGTTCAACAAAATGGCGGCGTTCAATCATTTGATCCACCGAGCCCTATGTATTCCGCTTTCTAAACAAAACCTTGACAAGGAAATTAACATTATTAAACACATTGCGATAAATAACGGGTATGATACCATTTTAGTTGACAATATTTTAAATAAGAAAAGAAAAAAGATAGCCTTACATCGTATTACTCATTTACAAGGACAGGATGACAAAAAACAAAAATGGGTGTCACTTCCCTTCTTGGGAAAAGAGTCCTACCAGGTAGCGAAATCAATCCCTAAAAACAAATATAGAGTGAGTTTTTACACGCCGTTGACCCTGGGAAACATTTTTACTAACACCAAAGACCCACTGGACCCCATGAACAAGTCCGGGATTTATGAAATAAAGTGTGACACATGTGGGGCGGTTTACGTGGGTCAAACGGGGAGAAATTTCAGAACTCGTGTGAGTGAACACAAAAAGTTCCTGGCTAATAGAGATCTTAAATCCCATTTGGCTAAACACCTCATTGAAGAATCCCACCGTACAGATTTTAAAGTGAACATTTTAAGTGTTGAAAACAAAGGTCGTCGTCTGGATGCCTTGGAACAATAGGAAATCATTAAAAAGAAGAAAAAGAAAATAAAATTGTTAAACTATATTGAATTTGAATGCCACTCCCCCATCCTAAACCCCTCCTTCCGAGAACCCAAAACATGACTTCACTCCTCCCCCCTCCAAACCAACCCAAACTTAACCCCCAAACCTCTCCTCCTTCCCCCCCCCCTCCCTCTCCAACGGCCTTCCTTTTAAACCCCCTTAACCTCCCCCTTCCTCCCCCCTACTTCTGTTGAACTGGATGTGTGTGTATATATATAAACCGCTAAACTGGATTGTAATTCATACCTGAAGATAGCTTAGTATAAAGCTGAAACACGTGTAGTGTATTTTTAAATAAAGTGGACGTACTACATCGGTTACTTTAATAATTTAATTTAATTAGTGGAAATAAATGTTGGACAGCGAATGAAGTCGGTTATATTCTCGGATGACGAAGCGATGCGTTGGTTAGTCGACAATCCAAGGTATTGCAAGCCTTTATAGAGGCATTAGAAAATCAATTAAGAAAGTAATTAATAAAGATTAAAAATAAGTAAACAAAATTAAAGAGATTTTCTTGGACAAAGAAAGCGAGGCTGGTCACAATGGTCGGATGGTACAAACTGGAGCAAGAAGAACAATTTAAATAATTTTGTAGTACGCTGGAGGGAAATGGACATATTAGTATAAGCACTAGTAGGAGAACTGCACTAGCGAAAGAAGCGTTCAGCAAAGGAGGGATCATATGATGGGATCCTCGTGTTAGGATGCAAAGAAAAGGTTAGCAAATAGTTAGCAATAGTGTGCGGCGTTGTAGGGTGCAGAAACGTAGACAAGAATAGCCAGCTGGTTTGTGAGATGTGGAGAGGTGAGGAGAAAGTGCGGTGGACGAATAGGAAGACAAACGAGGGCGTGTTTGGTATGGTGGGTGTGTAGAGTAGACATCAGGAGTAGATTAGGAGGGGGCAGAGTAGGCGTTTGTAAAAGGTACGAACTCAGAGGCGAAGAGATGGTGAAGGCCATGATATTGGGAAGGATGTTGGGTGAGCAGGGAAGGAAAAGAATGGACTTTGTGAATGGGTTGAAGAGAGGCAGGGTGGATGCTGAAATGAAGAAAAACATTGCGCCAGGAGAAAGAGCATCTGTAAAAACCCACTGGATGTTTACTCTCTTCCATTTAAACCTGCCATAGCCGGTAGATAACCCCAAAAATAATAATGGTAATAATGAGAAGTCAATATTTTTTGAGAACTTCATTTCTATCCTTTTTAAACTTGAGCACAAACCAGCCCCTAATTATTTTATTACATTGGTAGTGGAGTTCAAATTGATATGGCGGCTGATGTGCTGGATTTTACTCAAAAAGTGGCAGAAACTTTTCATAGGCAATCAAACTCTTACCCTATGCTATGAAGGGAATACTTCGTGTTCCGTGCTTCACCTGTCGAGTGCGAACTATGAACGACATTCATTGGCTGTTTTGCTTTAATAGAATGTTGGTGTCAGTTCCGAACTTTTCTTTCTCTTCTTTTGTGTTCCTTTCGCACCAATCGTTTATAGGTTGAAAATCAAGATGTACGGTAAAGTCGAGCGTAAAGTCATTAATGTGCTGTTATGTTACACCACAAACGCCTCAACGGTATGAGTAGTTGAAAATGTGACTCACTCCATTTTATTGTCATATTTGTAAACACAAGGGGATTACAAGACGAGAAGTTAACATAAAATGTAGTTTATCACGTATTTTATTCTCATATAGGGTGGGTACCACGCATTCCCTCATGCAATAACACTCGTAAAAATCTGTTTGAGATAAAAAGTTCCAAAAATAAAGAACCAATTCCTTAAACCATTCCTAAGTCTTGGAAGGTGGTCTACGGGTTGGTGAGGAATATATTTGAAGGAAAAGATAGGTAAAAATCCCAAGAGGAAGGCCGAGAGATATAAACATTGACCAAATAAAGAGGAAAGTACGTAAAAGAAGAACTACTAGAGAGAAAAATAAATAGGATTAGACAGGAAAGGATGGAGGTCTGCAGCGGCTGCAGTAAATCATTCTTAAGAATGAACGACCAATGGATTAATTTTATATAAATCACAGCGTTTGATTGTACCTATTGTCATTCCGCTTCAATTTGAAGATCAGCATCATCTATCTCAACAAAGTTCAACTATACGCTTTTTGGTTCACTTACCACCATAATTTACTTTGAATACGAAATAAATCCCAGCAGCTGTATTTCCTGCAACGGCTCCGACGACATCCACTGTGCCCGCAGCTCTTCCGTAACCACCTCTGGAAAAAAATGCAATGTATTAATGTACTGTCCGTTTCTAAGTTGTGCAACTCTATAAACCGGAGAGACTATTTTAATCATTTACGTATCAAACTAAAGCTAAATACTTTCTGCGTTAATTGATTGTAAATACCTTTGTTGAATACTGATTGTTTTATCAATATACAGGTTCCATTATGAAAGTAATGCGCATTCTCTGGGAAAAATAGATTTATTGATCGTACTTGTACAAATGCTTAAAACTCTTCACAATACTCTCCCCCTGCATCAGTACACTTGCGGAGACGTGTCTGCTACGCGTGGAGGGCACCTCCCTGAAACTCCTCGACGGGAATGTCTCTCAGGAACGTTGTAACATGCTTTTGGATGTATTCCACGGTTCCCAATGATTTCCTTTCAGCTCTATTTTCTGTCGGGGAAACAAAAAGAAATGGCAAGGAGCCAAGTCGGGACTGTAAGGGGGCTGGTGGACCAACAGGGTGTTGTTCCGGGCCAGGAAGTTGGTAACGATGAACGTGTGGCTGGGTGCATTGTCATCGTGGAGCTTGACCGTGTCTTTGATGTCAGCCCTCACGCGCGCGGCCCGGCGTTTCAATCTCTTGAGCACCACCAGCTAATGCCACACCGCAAATGTGGATATGTGTAGGGTGTCAGCAATTTGTTGGATGCTCAATCGACGGTCAGGACGCAAAACTTCGCACACACAATTCACGTTTTCGTCGGTTCTGGCCGTTGTTGGGTGCCCAGAGGGGGGTTCGTCGGCGACCTCCTCCCGGCCCTCCTTGAACGCCTTGTGCCAACTCCCGGACTGTGACCATAAAATGCAGTCATCCGTGAAGGCCTCTTGAATCATCTGGAATGTTTCGAATGCATTCTTTCCAAACTGCACGCAAAATTTGATGGCGTATCGCTGTTCTAGCGATCGCTCCATCGCGCCGTGTTACAAAGTTGAAAAACACACTTCACGCGGAGGCACGTCTTTCCGCTCAGACTGCACGGAGCAAACTGGTGACCGGCTGCGTTGGAAGGGCAACACGGATTCAGAAAGGGATGATCTTGCGAAACTCAATTAGCACTTTTTGCCCACGATATTTTAGTCTCGGGTGAACATAAAGTTCCAATCGAAGCAATTTTTCTTGACTTTAAAAAGGCATTTGATAAAGTTTTCCACAGTAAGCTACTCATGAAATTAAAATCCTACGGGTTAGACGACGACGTAATTTCCTGGATTAGAGAATTCTTAAGGAATCGCGTGCTAAGGGTTGTATTAGATGGCGCTATCTCTAATGAAGTAAAAGTCACATCGGGTGTCCCACAAGGGAGGTGTCATACTTCTGTTCCTTTTGCATATAAACGACATCGGTGAAACAGTTGACAGTAGATTATTTGCAGACGACGCCGTGGTGCATAAAGAAATTCGTAGCCTTAATGATAAACAAGCGCTAACTAAGGACCTCGAGGAAATACAGGAGTGGTGCGATGCGTGGCATCTAGAATAAAACCTGAAAAAATGCGTTGTTATGAATTTTTGGAAACGGAAAAACCCCCCTTGTAACAGCTATTGCATAAACTACAGCAAATTAGAGACTGTAGAATCGGTTAAATACCTCGGAGTTAAACTGACTAATGATCTCTCGTGGAGTAAACATATTCGAGAAATTACCGGTCAAGCTAATCGTAAATTGGGATTTGTTAAAAGAGTACTTCGCAAGTGCGACGATAAAGTTAGGGGAATCAACTACTTCTCCCTCGTTAGACCCCACTTAGAATATGCTGCCAGTATTTGGGATCCTTATGAGATAGGCTTGGAAACTGAGTTAGAACGCGTGCAGCGAAGATCGGCAAGATACGTTGAAGGCCGTTATGAATAACTCGTTAGTGTTGCCGACCTTTTGCTGCAACTGGGATGGGAAACGTTTTCAGACCGTCGATTAAACTTTAGACTCAATCTACTATGTAAGTTCCAAACCAGTCTATTCTCTGACGACGTTGATAATATTTTGTGAAATCCGACATACTACGGTAGATCAGATCATGAGAATAAAATTAGGGAACTAGACTGTAGAACGGACAGATTTAAAATGTCATTTATCCCACGAACTATAAGGGACCATAACAGCGGCCAATGAGACTTTTATCTAGATTTATCGATAGGTGGTGTAACTCTTATTGTTAGCAGTAGTAGTACTCCCTAATACTTGAATCCTTATCTGTTACCTAGTACTAACAGCACGCCGTGGATGTTTTCTACATAAGTCTTGAGACTCTATCCTTTTGTGTAGTTGCAAAATACATATATATTAATGGTCCCTTTCCATTGTGATAATATCTGTAGTGTAGTAATTCATGCTTGTGAGGCTTCGCCTCGTGACAAGCATTAGCGATTTATGGTAATGCATAATTAGTCGTCGTTGCACTAACTTTAGGGTATTGTGTAATGCATGTTGGTGAATACTCATGCCCTGCCACACACCCCTGAGGTGGCTTGCAGGGTATTTTGTAGATGTAGATGAAGGGCAGACCAAAGAGGCAATAGAGGCATAAACCGAATGCGTATAGGTTTCTGTTCATACATCTACATCTACAAAATGCCCTGCAAGCCACCTCAGGGGTGTGTGGCAGGAGGTGAGTATTCCCCAACATACATTACACTATACCCTAAAGTGAGTGTAACGACGACTAATTACGCATTATCATAAATCGCTAATACTTGTCACGAGGCGAAGCCTCACAAGCACGCACTACACTACTGATACAGATATTTTTCGTTTCCGAAAATTCATAGCAACGTATTTTTTCAGGTTTAATTCTAGCTGCCACGCATCGCACCACTCCTGTATTGCCTCGATGTTCTTAGTTAGCGCTAGCTTATCATAAAGTCTACGAATTTCTCTATACACATCTGCGTCGTCTGCAAATAATCTAAGCTTACTGTCAACTTTATCACCGATGTCGTTTATGTACAAAAGGAACAGAGGTGGGCCTAAAACACTTCCCTGTGGGACACCCGATGTGACTCACAATCAGCGCCACGACTCCGGTATAGATACGGGGTCGTTCGTCTGCCGCGGGGTTTAAATTGCTAGTTCAGGATTATCCGTATTCTATGGATTATAAACCAATATTAGAAATTAGGCCTTGATTAATTTAATTTAAATTAGTACTGCAATAAAATGAAAATATATTATTCACTCGTATTAACTTGATGATATTCCCGATTGCATAATAAATAACCTTGGGAAACGTTTATGAAACAGGAAAGGTTAAGGTCAGGTTATTATGAGAATACATGGCACAATAAAACACCGCATACCATTTTAACTAAAAATTAATTGATTCAAATAGAATCAAATTACCAGAAGTCAACGGTAGCCCGTTCTTAAAAGTTGAACATAATCATTCAAATCACGGAGTAGGTTGGAATTACCAATGTTATTTGGATAAATTATATTCACCCATTATTATTCATCCATCCAAAAAGTCGAAGTGACGATGAGGTTAACAGAATATGACATGACAACGTGATAACAGTTCAGGCCATCCAAAGCACTACACTTGATCTGGGGATGGCATCAAAACAAAAGTCACTGTTATGCACAAGGGTGATGATTGATGGCGATGCAACCACATCACAGTCCAGAGTATATAATGCACCACACATGGTCTGGGGAGGGCACAAAATCAAAAGTCACAAAAATGCACAATGGGGAGTTTAATGGCGAGACAAACATATCACAGTTCATGACACCGAAAGAACATCATGAATCACATCACGAATATTCTAACCTTCGATAATGCTCGGAAGAGCAGTAGCTGTAATGAGAGTTGAAAACTTTCTCACGTTAAAGCAAGAAAGATATATATTGATTAATGAACTTCTGTAATCATCAACGAAGGTAATCCGTACGGGGACAGAATCTTGCCCACCTCTCTGTCCAGTGTTTATGCAACATTACCATAATTCAAAATACTTCCGAACACTTGTATCAGTTGCGAAGAATCATGAAAATCCACGCGTATAGCAGTATTTTTCTGTAGTTAACAAATGACCAATGGCACCGTGATTCTTCGAAAACTTAAATGCAACATACCTGGCAGCCTATTTGAAAAACGAGAAAATAGAACTCCGTATAAACAACATTCATGCACACTGTTGCACCAAATCACCGCATATCGCTCACTATGCACAGGTTTCGCCATGTCTAACAATCTCTCAGCCCGGTTGTAGCAAATATTAATAAAGTATTTCAGCTTCGTGCGTAGATCACATCAAAATCACAAGTTAGCCATGCGTTCAACTTCCCAACTACCACTGGTTTAGAGACTAAAATAGCTGGTTCCGAGACTACAATAGCTTGAACTCCCTCATGAATTATACGTATTAAAGTTAAAAATATTACGCATTGGCGTTAAAATAATGCAAAATTCTGAATTTTATTTAATTACAAATAAATACTATTAATATATTACAAATTGCAAATGTGGTCTGAAACACTCAATGACAGCGCCTCTACCGGTCAGGGCTTTCCTCCCCCTCGGTTTTAACCCCACTCCCTCAGTTTTGCCACAATCGATAAAGTTTTCCATACGATATATGTGCGATACGTCGCCCCTTTGGGCAGACCCCCCACCACATGTCCCGACCAGTTTTAACGCGCTGCCATGGATAGTCGCGTCACAATAAAATCATGCGTATTACTTTCATAATGGACCCTGTAATGTCAACAACGGGAGCACTATCCATTTTTCGTTCTCCTAAACTAATGCAGCGTGTTTTACGCGCATTTATAACAAAACTCAGGAAGTGGGCAAATAATCCTGAAAACATATGTAGCTATAACTATTTGAAAGTATTCTCTTATGAAATTTCACACCATTAAATTGGTCCGTTTAGCTGTTAATTATCAATTTTAGGTACGACACAGTTTCAGGCAATACTTTGTGGAAGTCAATCATACTGGGAGTAAAGGATTGAACACTGCAGCTTCCACTTAGATATTTATTTAACACAACCATGGTTTCGTAGCGGTGCTACATCATCACCTGATGATGTATCACCGCTACGAAAACATGGTCGTGTTACATAAATATCTAAGTGGAAGCTGCAGTGTTCAATCCTTTACTCCCATCAATTTTAGGAACTGCATAATCTCCTGTACCGCAACTCCGCGTTGCTGCTCCGGGGCTGCCCACCGGCCTGCATCTTCATAGCGGGCAACTCCTTAAAAATCATGCAATGGTATGTAAAGAGCGTTGATTTTGCGCATCATTTGCCGTTTAATTCATATTTTAATTCTTATTAGTTGATGAGACATGAGCCGTTAAACTATTTAACAGTTTCACGGGCGGCCCACAGGCCTGCATCTTCATAGCGGACAACCACTTAGAAATCGTGCAATGGTATGTAGAAGGCGTTGATTTGGTGTATCATTTGCTGTTTACTTCGGCCCATAATTAAAAATCTAACCTTCTCCGGGCGGCCCGCGGGCCTAGAGCTTCAGAGCGGCCTACACCGTGCAGCATGTTTAGAATATGGATGTTGGGTGCCCTATGCCGTTTACTCCATTATTCTATCATTAATATTATCTGATATATAATCTGTATAAATATTTTACCGATTTCTAAGCGGCCCGCAGGCTTGCAGATTTAGAGCGTCCCACTTTGTAAAATTTCCCAACGTCATCCCAAAGGTCTGTTTATGAAGCGTCGAATGCCGTTAACGGCTTGCTTCAATTGATAATAACATGCTTGACTGAGTTGTTACATTTGTTTATCATTGTTTTAGCGAATTATATCCTCTTCCTCATTGTTCTTTATTCATTCTCATTATGCAATTTTTAGTGCAACAATACCGATCACTCCAAGTGCGGACGAAATTAAGTTGGACTAGGGAAATTCAATTCATATAATATATATATCATCTTATGGTCACTTTTTTCCATTTCACATCACCGTGATAATACAATGTGTATTATCCCTCTCCTTCCACCACATCCATTGCTTAATAAAATAATCATGTAAGTTCCTCAAGTTAACTTCTTCGCCAAGTAATTCAGTTTACCAGATATCATAAGAAGACCAAAACTTCCGATCACCCTCGTGAGTTGGCTATTAGTCAGTAAAACGCTTTCACCGAGAATGATTACTTCGGCGCACAATATGCATGGTATATCGCATAGCCATGACGCATCTCATGCCTTCCCTTGATTTTTCAATTAAAATTGAGCAGAGATTATGTACAAATAACTTCTCCAAATACTCTTTCTCTCTCTCATTGTTATGCACAAATTATTATTGGAACTTCATGCCTTCCCTTATATCCGGGCAGCTGTTCTGTTAGCAGGAGAAAGTCGTATCAAAATTCCCCGACAGAGGACAGCCTTCCAGTTATTTCGCTATGGTTATTTTTCAGTTAAACCAAAAAATAACTGAGTACTCGGTCGACTCAGATTAACCTGCACAGAAAAACCTGAGCATCTGCCTGCAGCAAGGCCATGGATAGTACCATGGCCTTCACCTGCAGTTGCTAGCAGCATCAGCACTTACAATTAGTACCGCCGCTTGATATGTCCGGAATTATTTTGTTCTCTGCATGAATTAATATCTCGTAGCATTCATAAATTAATAGTATTAGTAATATGAACCACTAGATGTCTCTTTAGCAGTGTACTGCATTTTTGCATGTTTATTTACGTAGCACTCTCAAGTTTCTAGTTCGACTGCGCACTGTTCTCCTGAATGCTTTTTGGTCTGCGCCTAGCGGCCGGGGGAACGTGCGAGGTCCCGATTTGTTCTGGGACTAGTGCTGCATGCCTGGTGTGGAATCACCCCGTGCCACAAACCCTGGTGGCGGCTTGCAAGGAACTTCGTAGATGTACCAGGGTTCCACGAGAGAGTGCAGGCTTCCAGTTATTTCACTCAGGTTTTTTTCGGTGATAAAATAATCGAGTACTCAGGTTGACCTGCGCTGAAAATAACCGGTTTTTAACCGGTTAATCTAAGATAAAAAGTCAGTTATAGATGCAACCGGCTATTTCTGCCCATCCCTCGAGTTTCACAGCTTGTAAGGTCTTGTGGACAATTACTAAGTGCTCACATAAGCATTTGTGACCGAGTGTGTATGATTCGAGCGTAATAATAACGTAATTGCTGACTCTGGCTTTGTAAAGGCGCATTTAGGGAATATTCATTTTTTGGGCGTAGATATGGTTGACGATTTGCACAACGGACCAATTTTATGGCATGACTGAATGATTTTCTCTTCCGTAGACAAGATATAAGGCGACCCATAACTGCTAACTGACGGAACTAGGGATTGGAAATAGCACCACGGAACCGTATTTACCGAACTCTGACGTCACGCTCATCAAACGTAGTGACGAGTCGTTTTGAGCGCAAGGTTACAACACAATTTTCAAAGTTGAATTTTAGGAATAGTTCGAAAGTTACAGAAAAACTACTTGCATTGTAATTTTTTAGTGAAGAGAGTACGTTTTAATCGCGTAATCATCCAGTTTTAGTAGACTTCACCATTGTGTGTGTAATCTATTTAAATACTTTATGTTTATCATTTACTACGTAAGTGTTCTCTCATATACATGCAGTGCCCCTATGAGAGCTACTTTGAGATTAGAAACTGAAGAGTATAACTGTTGTAAAAATGAATCGAATTTATCGATTACCCCCGAAGTAATCTATCATGGAGCCCTTGGGACTCTGGGCCCTTCTGATAAATATTTTCTTTCTACATGCTATCATGGGCCGGCAGGAAAACTTAAATGCCAGAGGCGTAAATATCCTTTGAAAATCAAATCTCTGGTTGTCAGGGAAACATTCTATTGTTGAATTCAGAGAAAAATGTGCGAGTTTTCATTAAAAAACATGATTTTCAGACAATTACGAAGAGTAAAAGAAAATTGACTTTAATAACTAGAAACTTAATTTATTCAGTCATCCGATAAAAAATATTTTACTCCTCTATCTTGAGTGAAAGTACTTTTAAAAAGTAAAAAATGAAACCACTGCACCGACCCCAATGCTTATCATGGACCACCAGGGGGAGCCTTCGGGGGCTCTGAGGGCTTTTTAATATAGCCTATATTACTCGAAGACACATTTTCTATCTACATGCCAAATTTAAGCTCAATTGGTCCTGTAGTTTTTGCGTGATTGAGTAACAAACATACAAAAATGCAAACTTTCACTTTTATAATATTAGTAGGATAGGATATAAAAGTATGTTTGTCTGTCTGTCTGTCTTTTATACAAATCGGCAGTTTTACTCCAATTGTGCTGAAATATTGCAGAATAAATAGTTCAAAACAGGTGGAAAATTGTAGGCTATTTTAAAAATATCTCAAGGCACCAAAAGGTCCCAAAGGTTGGTGGCCTACGCTAAGTATTGGGTTTTGTGCAGTGGTTTCATTTTTTGCTTTTTAAAATTACTTTTACTCAAGATAGAGGTTTGGGATATTTTTATCAAATGGCTAATAGAATGAGGTTTATAATTCTTTCAATCAATTATCTCTTTCATTTCGTATTTGTCTGAAAATGGCGATTTAAGCTGCAAAAACGTACATTTTTCTCTGAAATCAATAACAGCATATTTCCTTGACAACCAGATTTTGGTCTATAACGCATTTAGAATTCATTTTACTTAGTTAAGCTGATTAGGAAGGCTAAGTTTCTTATAAAGTCAGTATTTTTCGCACGACCAACTATGTGTAGCTTGCTCTTGAGTCGGTACGCCAGATAATTTATTTGTCTATGCTCCATATTGACAAACGAAGAACATATTCCATCGTCAAGCATTACAGTAAAAGCTTTAAAATAAGTTGGTAACTCCTTCCTGTTAATTCTCAAAATCTATCGTGAAAAATAAAAAAATCGATTGTGGAACAAATTAAGGATAACAATGCTTGCGTATTTAACTGTATTTTACCCTTTTAATTTTCCTAATTCGGTCCATCTTTGTGTTAAGTACTTGACTTTTTATTGATATGGTTTTTGGGAGATATTGCCATACTGTTTACTTTGCTTTTGTATCACAATTGTATAGAATCTCTCAAAAAATAGCGCATTATATTATTATAGTGTTAACAACACCGTGCAGGTAGACTTCAGTGTATCAAGTAGATGTACATGAGGATCAGGCCAATAATGTCACCGGGTTTCTCTCTACCTTATCTGTGTTCCCCATAATATCCTAACTCTCAACTCACCCGTCCTTGATCGGGCAAATGTCACGGTATTATCAACGCGTTCTATTAACTTCAAACAAATATCCCTCATCTTCGATTTCCTTTGAGAAAACTTACCCTTTTTTTATTCCAGTAATGAGCACTGCGTATTTGATATTGGCAGTGATAGTAGTGAACTGATATGTCACACATCTCCAGCCGTGTCGGTAAACTGTTGGATAACGAGCAATTTCTCTCCATTTGGGGCCCACCAACTGGAAAAAGGAAGCATTGTTAGTCATGGAAAAAGGTCACGTACATACCTATCACACCTTCCACTCATATGAAATGCTCATTCACAAGAGATAAACTGTTTGTGTTACTTGGTGGACACCCAATTTGTTTAAATCATTTCTTCCAAATGAGGCTTTCCTTAGATATCCCTTTTGCTACAATTGCATTCGTGTATCGCTTCATTCACGCTAACTTGTTCTTGAGATTCTTAACATTCCTCCTTTATCAGTCTCTCTTCAACTACATTTACCAAAGAATTTCTCGGTCTGCCCCTACGTATCACACCATTCACTTCTCCATGAAGGATCTGCTTCTTTATTCCCCATCCATTCACTTAACGTAGCCATACCAACAAAGTATACACTCCTACCATATATATCCATTATCGAGCATCCGCTCCACATTATTTCATGACCCACAAGCACCTCTCAGACACCACATACCCAATGCATTTAGCCTACATTTACGTGTACCCTGACATATCAAAATTTCACTGTCATGCGATGAATCGGGGAGGAGTACCCTTTTGTATACAGCGATTTCTGCTTCCTCAGACGAGCTTATTCCTTGATATACTCCGAAAACTACCTACGACTTTCCTTCCTACACTCGTAGGAAGGAAACATCCTATACCTTATCATCTATCTTTCCATGTTTTGCATACGTTGGGCCAAGGTACACAAACTCATCCGCTTGTTAAAAAAACTCACCATTTACCCTCATCAGTAAATCATTCTCCCCACTCTCCTACTCTAATACCACAACTTTGGAATTTAACACATTAACTCTAATTTCCATTCTGTATGTTACTTTATAGAAGTTATCCAGGACTCCATGGCAATCTTTTCCTTTATTTAAATCTACATCCACCGTGCTACAAGTACCGTGCAAGCCACCTCTAAGCTTTTGGATTTGTTAAAAGAATACTTGGCAAGTGCGATTATAAAGTTAGGGAAATCGGCTACTTCTCCCTTGATAGACCCCACTTGGAATCCTTTGGAATCCTTATGAAGTAGGCTAAAAAGCAGAGTTAGAACGCGTTCAGAGAAGATCGGCAAGATACGTTAAAGGCCGTTGTGATAATCTCGTTAGTGGTACTAACCTTTTGCAGCAACTGGAATGGGAATCGCTTTCAGACCAACGTTTTAAATTTAGACTCAATCTATTAAGCAAGTTCCAAACCGATTTATTCTCTGACGACGTTAATTATAATTTACGTGATCCGACTTAGTACGGTAGATCAGATAGTGAAAATAAAATTAGGGAACTAGAATGCGGAACGGACAGATTGTAACTGAAATTTTTCCCGCGAACGATAAGAGACGATAACAGCTGCCAATGATTCATTTAACTAGGTTTGATGATAGGTAGTGTAGCTCCCTAATCCCGGTGTTTTTATCTGCTACCAAGTACTTACAGCACGCCGTGCATGTTTTCAGCATAATTCTTGAATCTCTGCCCGCTTATGTATTTGCAAAATACATAAACACTAAAGATCCCTCTAACATTGGTAGCATACCTATAGTGTAGTCCATGCTTGTGAGACATCGCCTCGTGACAAGCATTGGCGATATGCTAATGTATCTATAGTCGTAGTTATACTAGCTTTAGGGTTTAGTGAAATGCATGTTGATGACTACTCACCCCCAGCCACACACCCACACAAGGAATGGAGTACGATAATGCTTTGTCACCCAGTCAAAGGTCGTTCAATCCTAAGATTAGTTGACAGCAGCCCTCAATCCTTCCCTATTCAAGGCTACTTCCCTTACTCCCTGGTAGTTCTTCTTATGTTCTTTCCTCTTTATTTGTTCTATGTATTTATTTCTTCTTCTCTAAACTTTTCCCTTTGCTTTAACTTCAACTATATTATTCACAAACCCATTGTGCTTCAGGGTGTGTCCAATCCATCTGGTTATTCTTTTCTGTGCTGTGATCCACATGGTCATTTCGTCCTCTACTCTGCTGTAAACTTTCATTTTCCTTATTTTACCCGTCCACTTGATCTTCAGAATCCGCCTCCAGAACCAGGTTTCGAAAGTACATAATCTTTTTTGATCTGCTATTCCAATGGTTCATATGTGCATCAATCCATATATGCCACGCACCACACGAATGTATTCAGGTACCATTTCCTCGTATGAAGTTTGAGCATAGTTGTTGCATTTTCGCCAGGAAGGCCTTATTAATTTGGTGTATTCTGCGTCGGATGTTAGCTGTACTTTTTCCGTCCCAAGTGAGGGTGCTTCCGAAATAGGTGAAGAACTCCACTTAAACTAATTTCTCTCCACTTGGTGTGACTTCTGTTTGCAGCACCTGTCTTTCGCGTACAGGGTTTTTTTTCTTGTTAGTATTCATTTTCATAATCTATATTCTTGGAAAGTGAAATCAATTCACGGTTAACGTTTGAAGTTGACTTCGATCGTCAACTGGTCTTAATGGAACTCGATATTTTCAGGTTTAACTTTGAGAAAAGAAATAATGACTTAAACCATGATAACTTTGTAATTTTCGCTATTGTTTTATTTTGATGCGACCGGTTTCATCGCATAGGTGACACCCAGCCACCTGAGGATGTCACCTATGCGATGAAACCGGTCGTATTTAAATAAAACAATAGCAAAAATTACAAAGTTGTCATTGTTTCAGTGACCGTAATAGGCTAATTTTAATAACTTCATGGAAAGATAGGAGCGAAGACGAAGGAGACAAAGAAAACGACAGTTGAGCGCAAGAGGTAGAAGCAGTTAATCAAGGCCCCGACGCCATTGGCATAAGTAAAAGAAGATGACGAGAGAGAAAATATTATTAGACCATAAATTATACTCACGCTAGCCAGTGGTGAGGTAAATACGGCATAGGAACTGAGTGCTGAGCAGGATCCAGGCGAAAACTTCTGTCCTTGGCTCGTTGAGATTAACCCAATGAGCAACAAGCAGACAAAGGGAGGGCATGCATAACGAATCATACTGCCAATGATTCACTGCCGTACTCCGTGTGAATGGCGAATGAACGTAAGTTCTCTGAAAGAATAGAAACACGGATCTTGTTTAATTTTATGCATAAGTAACTTACTTAACAGATGGGAATCTCGATCGATCGATCTTTGGGCTGCCAAGCGTTTGGATTCGAACTAAAGTTTTAGCATTCCGGCTCTACGTACTTTTTCTTGTATTATTATACATATAACTTCCGTGCGGCCATTAGTAATACTAGCCAGGCAATGGTTTTTTTTCTTCAGTTGAGAATGTAACTCAAAGACTCGGCTGGACATAGCTTTTAATATAGTCAGTCATGGTTCAGCCGTCGTACCAGGCGGACGTGTTTGGCTCGTGCTCCGCTACCCAAGGGCAAGTGCCGCAGTGAAAAGTATAGTTTGCTCATGAAGGACTGGCAGCCCCAAGGGTCTATTGCCCCCCCCAAAAAAAACCCGGCGTATTTCTTTGTCATAGATCTTAAATTAAAAGCCAAATTTATCTTGTTGAAGTTTTAAAAAATACAGTTTCCGGCGTAATTCGGTGGAAATCTTTGATTTTAAACATAATGAAATCACTTGTCTATTTCCACACTGTTTTATTTCAACCGAACATGGTTTCGGTGTTGAAGTTTTGATTATTTTACTTTAAAATCCTGTTAAATTTGATATGAACTAAAACGGTTTTAAAAACCACTAGCTAAATGCATATATAAATCAAAATAATTTTGGAATAAGTCGAAACTTGGTGGTAATTTAAAAGGGAAATATGGATTTAGTAAAAACTTGCTCTTATAAAAAAGGCAAACTTTTGCTTCCAAACCAATTATAACGCGCCATTTTTCACATATTTTGTTATGAATTGCCGGGTATGGAATACCCTTTTTTTTCCCTGTGGGGGTGTTTCATACCCCAAGAGCCGCTGGTGCCCCCCCCCCCCCCCGAACCTCTGGTCTGGAGTCTAAAGTCCTGAAGTGTCCTGAAGTTAAGTGTGCACGCACATATTGACAGAATCACTGTTTTTTGTGCATCTCTAATATGGCTGAGTGTGGCGTGTGTAAAATTAACATCTCAAAACGTCAATGAAGAACTCAGTGCCACGACTGCAATGTAAAGTGCCACGCCAAAAGTGTGAATATGTCCAAAGAGATCGTTGATTATATAAGTGCTGATAATATAAGTGCTGGTGTCCTTCTTGCATGGTGGAAAGACGGAAAAGCATGACAGCTGCTAAATTGGTTGATTATGACTCTGCCAATATCTCTAAGTTATCCTAATGCTTGATGAGGCTAAGAAGGACAGAGCGTGAATGGAAGCGGATCTGAACAATGCCTCGGAGTTTGTGCATGTGAAAATAGACGAAAATAAAAAATTAAAACTCTCCAAGGAAATAGTTCTAAAATCAGCGAATACATTTCAAAAATCAAACAACTTCGACAGGAAAATGCTAGTTTGAAAGAGCGTGTGGTATTGTTGGAAAACTGCACTAATGATATCGAGCAGAATCAACTGTCCAATCGTCAATAAAATTCATGGGATTCCCCTTTAATTGAACGAGGACACATTCGGGGTTGTAAAACAGGTTGGGTCTGCACTCAACTTGGATATCATCGAAGATGTGGTAAGCGCATACCCATCGTCTGGACAAGCAACGTGCAGAAGCAAGGCCGCCGGGCAATATACAGGGTGTTTCTAAAAAGGCTTTAAAACTTTGAAAATTCATATAAATTATTCCAAAAAGGTTCAGAGCTCGTTTTAGTGTTGTTTTAAAGGGAAACACATCAGGTTTTGACTCGCGTAGTCCGCTAGTGCCTAATCGCGCCGCATAAGCTGTACAAGCGCTAGCGGCAGCTACGTTAAAGATGGCTGCCTTCACTGGACCCGAGCTTCTGGAGCGAGCGAGCTTCTGGGAAGAAATCGACTACCGATGGGATGTCTGCAGGATAACCAACGGAAGCCACATAGAACAGTAAAAAAACTTGAAGTGTTTTCCTTTAAAACAACACCAAAACAAGCTCTGTACCTTGTTTCATTAAATTTATATGAATTTTCAAAGTTGTAAAGTCCATTTTGAAACACCCTGTATAATCAAGTTCGCCCGAAGAAACACGAAGGAAGAGATGATGCGCAAAATTAAAAAGGACCCTTTCGACACGACACTTGGACATGTCAATGGATACACCCATTTATATCAACGAAAGTCTTTTGTCCAGGTAAGAGGAGGTTGTTTGCTGCCGCTCGGGATGAGAAGAATGGGTACAATTTTTTATGGATAAGAAATGGTAATATTTTCAAATGAGGAAAAAAGAAAATCATCCCAAAATACTTAAAAATGATTTTAGTGAATTGTAATTCTTTATTAACTCTTTCATGTTTTGTAGGCCTAATTCTCTCCATAGAGCATTTTCCTTCTAGATATTATGCGTTGGTTGCTAACAGTTGCCCTGTTCTGTTACTTAATGCATTTCTCATTAAATCTCTCCGCTTTAAAGTGTTTCTTCAGGAAGTTCTAGTATTTGGTGTTCTTTTGATGACTTTGTCGGCCAGGGTGACGAGGGTGAGATGTTTCAACTTCAACCAGCAAGGTCATATGGCAAGAGACTGCAAGGCCCCTCGCATTGACCCAGAAAAAAAGGGGCCGGGAGTGCTAACAGATGGGTCCAAAACGGTGGAGGACCCCGAAGGCATGTCGCTTGCGCTCGGAGCCTCCCTGCTCTCGACTCCGTCGCTATCGACACTGTCTCCTTCGATGTAGGTGAGTGCGAGAAAAAACGCCTAGCATTTCTAATTGACACAGGGGCCGATGAAAGCTTGATTAAGGCGTCCCTGCTGAGAGATGGCGTCGCTTACTTCCCCAAAGAGCGCATTAAAGTAAAGGGTGTAACAGGAGAAATAGTCAGTACCCTAGGCTCGGTGGAGCTTACTTTAATGACAGAAGACAGGAAAACTTCCCACAAATTTCAGATTGCAGACGATAAGCTTTCGTTAAAGTACGATGGTATTTTGGGAAAAGACTTTCTGAGTGAGATAAGAGCGAGAATCAGTTACGAAGAGAAGTCGATCACCATGGAAGATGTGGTCGTTAAATTTGAATCCCGATCAGAAGATGATGTATCATCGTGGACACGGAAATCTACCCACGTAATACTTCCCGCTAGGAGCGAGGTAGTAGTGAGATGCCCTTCTGAAAAGGATGGAGAGGGGATTGTGGAAAAAAGGGAGATTTGTCCGGGGGTGTACCTGGCGGAGTTATTGAACGTCAGCGTGAGAAATGAGTGCATTACCAGCCTCGTTAATTCCAATGAGGAGGACGTGAAAATTGAGGCACCCGTCGTAGAACTGATCCCGTTGAAAAGCAAGATTATGTTCTTGAGAATGAAGTAAACTTGCAATTGGCGTTGGGTAGAAGGAAATTGCTCCTTTCTCAACTGCGTTTAGAGGGCCTAAATAAGGAAGAAAAGAGGGAAATAATGGAGTTAATTGATGAATACAGTGAATTGTTCTATTTACCTGGAGAGTCACTTTCGTGCACTAATATAATCGAGCATAGTATTCCAACTCCTGGAGTTGACCCGATGACAGGAATCAACGTAAGGCCGTATAGAATTCCCGAAGCACATAAGGAAATTGTAAACGAGCAAACTAATAAAATGCTCGAAGATGGAATCATTTTGCCAAGCAAAAGCGCATGGAATTCGCCACTATTGGTAGTTCCAAAGAAGATGGATTCTTCCGGTCGGAAAAAATGGAGAATCGTTGTGGATTTCCGCAGACTCAACGATGTAACTGTGGGGGACGCCTTTCCCCTTCCAAATGTTTCCGACATTCTTGATCAACTTGGGAAGGCGAGGTACTTTACGACCCTAGATTTGGCGAGTGGCTTCCACCAGATCCCGGTTAGGAAGGATGACCAAGAGAAGACCGCCTTCAGCACGCCATATGGTCATTTTGAGTACGCACGCATGCCATTTGGTTTGAAGGGAGCACCCGCATCATTCCAGAGACTGATGAATTCAGTGCTAACAGGACTTCAAGGCATCAAGTGTTTCGTTTATATGGACGATATTGTGGTCCATGGCGATTCACTAAGTACCCATAATGAGAAACTGAGGGAAGTATTTAAAAGACTGCGAGAGAGCAACTTGAAGTTACAACCCGACAAATGCGAATTCCTACGGAAAGAAGTCGTATATCTAGGCCACGTTATCACGGAAGATGGCGTTAGACCCGACCCAGAAAAGGTAAATAAGGTCAGAGAGTTCCCTCAGCCGAAAACCACCAAACAATTAAAAGGATTCTTGGGGTTGGCAGGCTATTACAGGAGATTTATTCCAGAGTTCAGCAAAATAGCCAAACCAATGCATGAACTGTTAAAGAAGAACGTGCCGTACGTGTGGGGGAGAACTCAACAAGAAGCTTTTGAAAGACTGAAAGAGTTGCTGACGACGGAGCCCATTCTGCAGTATCCGGATTTCAATCAAGAATTTATTCTTACGACCGACGCGAGTAATGAGGCGTTAGGAGGTGTTCTTTCCCAAGGTAAAGTCGGGAAGGACCTTCCGATCGCCTACGCGAGTCGGACGCTGAATAAAGCGGAGAAAAACTATTCGACAACGGAGAAGGAGCTTCTCGCAATAGTTTGGGCCACGAAGTATTTCCGTCCCTACCTGTACGGGAGGAAATTCACCGTCGTAAGCGACCACAAACCTCTCACCTGGATATTCAATGTGAAAGATCCGAATTCCAGATTAATGAGATGGAGACTAAAACTTGAGGAATTTGAGTACACGGCCGTCTAACTAGGAAGGGAACCCTAAATTCCAATGCTGACGCACTCAGTCGAATTTCCACCCTGGAGAAGGAGAACGGGGAGGGAGGTACAGCAGGAAGAGAATACGGAGGGGTCGCCCACGAAGACGCTGCAAATGGTAGAGGAAAGGAAAAATACGATGAAAGCTTGCTGATAGAAGATGCAGAAGGAAAGGAAGATGCAGGAGATATCCAAGAAGACGCTGCAAGTGGGAGAGAAGAAGAAAAGTGCGATGAAAGCTTGCTGATTGAAGATGTAGAAGGAGAGGAAGATGAAGGAGATATCCAAGAAGACGCTGCAAGTGGTAGAGAAGAAGAAAAGTGTGATGAAAGCGCGCGAATGAAAGGTGCGAGAAACGACGAACCTTCAGAGGAGAAAAAATTGCGAGTTTTGCAAGAATTCCATGATTCGCCCGTAGGTGGACATCAAGGGATGAAAAGAACGTACGAGAGGATAAAATTATATTTTTCGTGGCCAGGAATGAAGGAGGACGTGGAAGAATACATTCGTAGATGTACGACGTGCCAGAAAAATAAGCTCACGAGAAGGAAGACTAAAATGCCAATGCAAATAACGTCCACGCCGGAGTATGTTTTTGAGAAATGCTGCTTAGATGTCATGGGGCCTCTTCCTATAACACAGCAAGGGAAAAAATATATTTTAACTTTCCTAGACGAACTCTCAAAGTTTACGTTGGCTATCCCGTTGGAAAGGCAGGACGCCACATCGATAGCAAGAGCGTTCGTAGAAAATGTTATCCTCAAGTTTGGTACGCCACAATCGGTATTGACCGATCAGGGAGCTAATTTTCTTAGCAGTGTATTTAAGGAAACCTGCAAAATTATGAAAATTAGGAAGCTCCAAACGACTACCTTTCATCCACAGAGCAATGGCGCCCTAGAAAGAAGCCACCGGACGCTCACAGAATACCTTCGTCACTACATAGCTGACGATCAGACCAATTGGGATGAATGGATACCTTTCGCGGTGTTTGTTTTCAACACCACGCCGCATACAGGTACAGGGCTCACTCCTCACGAAGTGATGTTCGGCAGAAAGGCTAATATACCCGGATGCCTCCAGATGGAGCCCAAAAACAAGTCTTACTGCTACGATGATTACCTAGCTGACTTGAAACTCAGGATGCAAACCTGTTATAAAAGGGCCAGAGAAGGCCTCTTGGAATCTAAATTTAAGGCGAAGAAATATTATGATAAGGGAAGTAAACTCGAGATATTCAAAGAGGGGGACGAAGTGCTACTCTTCGATGAATCCGTCAGAAGAGGTAGGTCAAGGAAACTATCTGCACAATGAATAGGACCCTACGTAGTAACCGGTGTGAATGGGGTAAATGTCACTATTAAAAGAAGGGGAAAGCTCATGAAAGTCCATGCGAATAGGTTGAAACTATTCTTCTGAATTCCTTACAAGAATCAATATGATAGTGTTATAGTGCATGCGCAGCAGGGCATATTGCAACCCCATATAATTACTCCTGTGCAAATACTTGAGATAATGAAGAATAGCCGAGATGAGATCCCAAACGATTTATCTCTCCCTTTCCCCGTGAGTGTGACTTACAGCAGTGCCTTATTAAACATTATTCAATTTGATGTGTTCATTAACCATAATGTTATTGTGTATGTAATTAAGGTCCCTTTAACGGACCATATCAAATTTAATGTCTATCGAGTATTTCCATTTCCTATTAGATCTGAATCGAATGCGTTGAAATTTCTTTTTATTCAACCTGAGAAACCGTATATTTTAATGGATATTGCTAAAAGGTATTATTATAAGCTAACTGAGAATGATTTAAGCCATTGTAAAAAAATTAATATGTATTGGAGAATCTGTAAACAAGTGTACCCGGTTTTGTCAACTCACTTGCATGAAGAATGTGAAGCTAAAATGCTTCAATCGGTTAGGAAGATACCGAATGATTGTTCTGTAAGGGTAGTTGAACTTAGTCAAACGCTGTGGACGCAATTAGATAACAATGAATGGTTGTACGCTGCCACAAAGCCAGAAACCATCACAATTTTGTGTGATAAGCAAGATCCAGTTGATTAAATTATTGAAGGAACTGGAAAGTTAAAACTAGGGAACGTGAGCTCTACGGCCTCTTAAAGTTACAAGGTATAAAATTCTCCAATGGCCGTAATAAATTGGCACCACTCGTCAAAAATACGCCACAATTGCTGTGTTGGTTTGCGGGAAAAATCCACGCCAGTGACCAACCACAACCTTAAATTTTAGTGTCCAACCAAAATCAAACCCCATAGAGGATTTAATTGCCCACATAGAAGGGTCCCTCAAACCATTTGACAATGCAACCAAAGACTTTATTAGGAAAGCTTGTGAAAAGCAGATAAGAAATAATCTTAAACTTTCCAACAACCCAAAAATGCACAACATGGCTAATATTAACAGTATTATACGCTCTCTAAAGTCCAAAAATTGCTATATGAAAGCCGATAAAGGCAATCTATGTGTTATCATGGACAAAGAGGATTATTTCAGTAAAGTAACCACCTTGTTATCATCCGGACCATATATTGAAATAAAAAAGAATCCTCTCAACAAAATGGTCACTCAAGTCAAAAACGTTCTTAATGATTGCCCGATTCTCATTGATAAGATGACCAAATTCAAACTTTCAGTGTCTAATCCTGTGTTACCTAGATTATATTGCCTCCCTAAAATCCATAAAAATGGTTGCCTCATGAGACCCATTGTTTCCGGAATCGACTCTCCCACTTACTTCCTGTCAAAATGGCCTGTTAAACAATTCTCTGAGTTAAATTTTCAAAGCCCACACTCACTTAAAAATACCTTGGACTTCGTGGACAAAACAAAAGGCCATACATTTACTAAGGGAGAAGTAATGGTTTCTTTTGATGTATCAAATTTATTCCCAAGTGTGCCAGTAGATATAGCCATTGATTCACTCAAAAGTTGGTTGATTTCTTTAAATGTTGAAGATAATTTGATAGATGAATACATAAGACTTACTAACTTAGTTATGAACCAGAATTTCTTCGTCAACCAAGGTAAATTCTATAAACAAGAATTTGGCACCGCTATGGGTAACTCCCTATCCCCATTTTTGGCCAATGTTTTCATGACTCATTTTGAAAAGCAAATTTAATTACTTCCCAACTGTTTATTTAAGATATGTTGATGACATATTTTCCATTTTCGACACTCACAAATATGGAATTGAACAGTTTGCTTGTGATTTAAACAGTTTATTTCCTTCCATTAAGTTCACACACGAGATAGAAGATAACAACCAACTCCATTTTCTAGATCTGCTTCTGACCAGAAATGGTAACAAACTCTCTTATGACGTGTACCGCAAGCCTACACACACCAATAATTACATTCACCGTGATTCCTTTGTACACAACAGCAATAAACTCGCTTCTTTTCATGCTCTGGTCCACAGGCTTGTTAATATTCCACTTGAAAAAAGTAATTATTCAAAAGAATTAAATAATATCAAACGGATTGCTAAACTTAACGGCTTTAAGGAGTCTATGATTGACAATATAGTTAAGAAACACAAATTTAAAAGACTCTTAAAGAATTCCACCACACTCACAAATGACGAGTCCTACCGCTTCATTAAACTTCCTTACCACCCACAAATAACCAAAAGGCCTTGAAAATATATTAAAAACAGTGAACACAAAGATCTCATTTAGTAGTAACAACAAACTAAAACACTTATTGGGGAACACGAAAGACAAAATCGACACATCCAATAAGTCCGGCATATATCAAATATCTTGTTCCTCATGTGATGTTTCCTACGTGGGACAAACACGCAGAAATATAAAAACTAGATTCAAGGAACACATGGCCCATTTCAAATATAACAGACCCGAAAAATCCAGTATCGCACAACACTTACTCAACACGGGACACGAAACCTCAGAAAACAACCTTCAACTCATCAAACAAACACCTAATCATTTGCTTGACGCTTATGAAAGTCTATACATACACAAATTCAGGAGAAACATTGTGAATAGCGATAAAGGACCTATTTCTTACTCCTCACTTTTCTCTATTTTACAGTAGATGCTCCTTCTTTTTGAAATTATAATATTTAAAAATATTTAACGTTGACCGCTCTCTACCAACGGTCACGGACTTCACTTCCCCCCCTTCCTCCCCCCCCTTACTCAACTGTCACGGACTTCGTTTCCTTTCCCTTCTCACTCCCCCACCTCTCCCCTTCCCCCCCGTACTCGCTTCAACGGTCGCGGACTTCAACTCCCCCCCCACTCCTTCCCCACCAATAACTTTCTTTCCTCTCCCACAACCCAACGTCATTGGTTCACCATCCCTCTCTCCCTTTTCTTCATTTACCTATTTATTCTAGGCTGTCCTCCTTCCGATCCACTTACAACCTTGCGTTGCAAGTGATTTCTCCCTTCAGTTCGCTGCAGAGGGCCACCTTGTGGCCGAAATACGCGTATCCGACGCACACCCTCGTCTTTTCTTGTTTTTTGCCGTTTCTTGACAACGCTCTGTTGAGCTAGATTCTCCCAGAAGTTGGGCCCGTTGAGTGAGTGAGTTCTTGAGTGTTTGTGAGTGTGTTTGTGTTCATAACCCAGGCATTCTTAGTTGGGTCTCATTAGCCCGGCAAAGAATCCCTCTTTGGGTTGAGTGTGTGAGTGTGTAACCCAGGCATCCTTAGCAGGGTCTCATAAGCCCAGCGAAGTATCTCTATTTGGGTTGATTGTGTGTGTCTGTGGTTGTCCCTGGCGAGGAAGTAACATTCCCGTAAACCACCACAGGGGTTTTTCTGGTCGAGAGGTTGTGGTTGGTCACTGGCGTGGATTTTTTCCGCAAACCAACACAGCAATTGTGGCGTATTTTTAACGAGTGGTGCCAATTTATTACGGCCATTGGAGAATTTTATACCTTGTAATGGAAAGTTAATGTTTTTAAAGAAATGTAAGGGCTATGGTCCCAAGGTTTTAATACAATCACAAATTGTACTTAGTTTTAACTCTAGCAATAAGGACATGATTCCTCCTTTAAGTCTAACGTATGACTGTTGCCTCGATAAGAGTGCTGTGAAAAATGTTAACTCTTTGAAAATCGACGCTCACCTGAAGCATATTGTGAATAATATCGAGGACTTGAAATACGCAAGTCAGAAGGTTCAAGAAGTGGAGAATTTGTTGTCAGAGGAGGAATGGAAGCAGAAACAGTCTGCGAGAGTAAATAATCTTTCTTTTATGTCAATTGCTGGATTAATTGTAATTGTAATAATATTGTGTTGCTATCTTTGCAAATGTTTCAAAACATGTTATCCGGATGCTTTCAAACCATGCACAGATGGAAGATCATGTGCTACTATTGTATTTAGATCTAGAATCGTCACTAAGGTTCATACCTCTAATGAAAGCCTATCTAATACCCAAGGGGGAGAGGCTATTAGACTAACCTCTCTAGAAGGTAATCTCTGCTCTGCCAGCAGTTCTACTGCCGTGCCAAAACGCTAGTGATGTGTAAACTAAAACAAAGCAATTTTGTATGTATTGATTTATTTTATTACAGGGAGGGAGGTGTCATGCACGACTGCCCTTTAGGGATGGATTGTATTTATGTCTGGTGTATGTTATATCGTGGTGAAACCGCCACCCCGCCTCCCAGGTGCCAGACGACATTTATGTCTGAGGGTTCGCATGTCGCAAGTCGGCTGTGCTGTGTTTCTTAAAACCGCCCCTTTTTTGTGAGAAATATGGGACGACCCTAACCTATGTGTCTAGACCGTTTTGAAGGGTCATATCTGTGAAATGGAAAGGGGAGGATCTTTCTCACGCCACCAGGAAACCCTCCTCCATCCTTATCCTCACCCCACCTCCCCGTGAACCTCAGAAAGGGTATATATGCTCAAAGCTTTTTGTAAGAAGCGGACAATTCTGAAGACTGTAGCCGGAGGCGCTGATCGTCTTCCGGCGACTGTAAATAAAATATCTTATCCACTGCATTTGCGTTTGAGTTTCAACTCCTCAAAGCCTAAAACCCCCTACGATAGCAATCTAGCCACTCGGATTGTTTTTCGTCAGCGTCGCGTTCCACCATTTGGGACACGACACAGCTATTATTTACTAACAGTAGTTTCTAACAACAGCAATGCGCATTTAGTTTACCTAACATTTGAACTAGCTTTGTTCTTTGTAACATTTTTTTCGCAAGATCTTGCACTTCACCATATGTATAATCGGCTTCAATACTCATAGATTTAATCCTAACGGCCTCTAAAATAAATTTATACCCATATTATGTATCAAACTACATAGGCCAAGATTGTAGTTACAACTTGTAGGAAGCTGATTTTTTGATTTCTCGGTTATAATGGAGCAATCATAAGCCAAAGTTATAGTATAAATATTTTTCAACAAATAAAAGGAGATCAAAATATTTATTTTCAATCATAACACAGAATCATATCTCCATTATAAAATGAAAAAACAGCAGGTCTCAATCTTTAATAGTATTCCCGTAGTTGAGTGTTGAATGAATGCGGACACGTCCGCCGGAGCGCCAGAAACGGCCACGAATATCCGCGGTACCATAACGCCTTAAGAAAATCATATATGTAGATTGATGCAATAATTGCGTTGTTTTTTAGTATGTTACACCATAAAATAAAAGTATAAACACAATTAAACTAGTTTTGTACTATAATTCAACAGTATTGGGTGGTAAATCATTTTGGCCATGATTTGGGGTCAAATACCCCACTGTGGCGATATGAATTTAAGCATTAAAAAAAACGCCAAGCGTGGATGAATATACAACGATTATGTCGAGTCATGGTTTGGATCCATAAATACATACTCCAACTAGAATAATTGGAAATAGTCATACTTGTCTTGAGCATATTTATCTCAGATGCCGTAACAAAATTAAGTATAAGTCTAATGTTATTCCATCAGGAAGAAGCGATCACCATTTAACAATTTGCGCACTTGCATTTGATATCTCCCAGAGAGTACAAAGAAGTAATCGTGAAAATAATCGGAAAATTAAAAAAATTGATCACCTTAAGCGGAAATTGTTACTTAGTAGCGTAGATTGGTCATGTGTATACAATCAACGAGATGTTACATTAGCTTTTGATACTTTCTAGGAAAATCTAACTTTGTGATAACAAATGACCCCAGATGTGTTCTTGTCAAATCCTGTAGACATTTAAAATAAATTCAATGCGTTTTTGTTGACGTTGTAAAGAACTGAGAACTACAATGGTGTCTACAGACAGTTTAGTTAACTCACATTATGCGCGATCTTTTCCCAAAAAACAAGTTCAGCACTCGTATTTTTATCTTCAACCAATGCACAAGTAAGTGATGTCATTTACAGTTTGAAAATTAATAAAACACCTGGCATTAATGGAGTTTTAGACTTAACTGTGAAATGTGTTAGCGAAATAATTGCTCCTCTATTTTCTTTTGCAATTAATTTAAGTTTTGAGTCTGGAATCTTCCCTGAATGTTTGACAGCTGCTGTGGTAGTTCCAACTTTGAAAAAGGCTGTGAAACTGACATAAATAACTCTCGACCTTTTTCACTGTTGTCGGTGTTCTCGAAGATTATCGAAAAGATTGTGACAAAACGTTTGCTACGTTTCTTTTCTAAAGATAGTCAATTGTCAAGTAACCAATTTAATTTTGTGAAAGGGATGTTCACTGAAGATTCCCTGTTAAAATATTGTACTGAGGGCTATTTAAGGAGCTAAATAATGGGTTATGCGTCACTGGTACCTTTGTTGACATTACAAATGCATTTTATTCCCTGGATCATCTTATTCTGTTAAGTAGGCTGAGGGAAGCTGGAGTCAGAGGTGTAGCCCTACACTGGTTTCGTAGCTATTTGAGGGATAGAAAGCAGTGTGTCAGGTTCAGAAGGTGCAATAGTTTATGTGAACCTATCACTTATGGTGTTCCTCAGGGCTCAGTTCTTGGTCCGGTTCTATTTTTAGTGTCCGTCAATAATTTATCTAATGGTATATTCAATGGGGATTGACCTGTTATGGTAATGACACTGATTTGTCCTACTCTGGGAAAGACCTACCGACAATTCAGCATCAGATGCAAATGACCTGGATCAACTGAAATATTTGTTTTCTGCTAATAAACTTGCCTTAAGTGAAAAAACCAAATGTATGCGTTTTAGTCTAAGAGATAGGAAAGACTATATAGATTACTTGTATTAAAAGTGTGTCAGCTGCCTTTCTTCCAGGTACAACTTGTGTAAAGGTTGTCTCTTAATTGAGAAAGTCAGTAACATCAAGTATTTAAGCCTTGTTATTGATGAGATCATAAGTTGGAAGCCTCATTTGCAAAAATAAAAAAAACTATATGAATATTGTACTAAGGAGATTTTATCATTTGAGACAAATATGTAATCTACCTGTCCTAAAAATTTTTGTTCTATTGTCAATTCTTAGCTACAACATGGACTTAGTTGTTTGGATAGAAGCTACATCTCAAATATGTACCCTGTTATATTGGCACAAAAAAGTAATTAGATTGGTGAAAAAACGAAATGTTTCATAATTTTCTTTATTAAAAACATTGGGTATAATACCCCTCAGGCACTTATTTATTTACAGAGTATGCTTTTACGATTTACGCTTGTTTTACGTCAGGGGAGGGAATGTCACAGGTTTTGTGAATTTCCCGTTTCATGGATTGAGATCACGGAATAGAGTTAATGTTCCCAAATCTTACAATGAAGCCTTTAGGGGATCTTTTTTTTATTGTGCTCTCAACATATTTAACCGCCTACCATTTCACATTGCCTCATCTAAGTCGGTTCAAATATTTCTAAAAGAATTAAAAACATGCTGTTTTCTGTCACAAATATTGAAGATTATTTTTAACTTTAACAATAATTTCTGTAACTATGGAATGTATTTGATCAATTAATATTGTTCCAACAACATAGTACATATATTTATTTCCCATTGCTTCCTGGTGTATGATTGTGTGAACACAATTTAAAATGCAATTACGTCTGTAACATGTTGACTCTACTGCAAAATGAATTGTAATATTTTTATGTTGTGGCCTCGCACCAGCCAGTTATTTTTGGTAAATTTAAATGGTGGCAACCCAACACAGATTTTCTTTTACCTCAAGGGTGTCTCTTGTTCCACTAATCAATTGTAAACTTTTATTTTTTATGTATTAGTGGCGGAATAAATACCAATATCAATCAATATAGCAATTGAATAATTTCATTCCAAAATACACTGAATGATGAATTGTATTACACCTGGACGAAGTGGATAGAGTTTTAAATTTGTTTTATCAAAGACAATATTAATTTTTAATTAATTTTGGGTGAAATCATTATTTTGAGGAGGATTAATGTAATTTGTAAATGGTAATCAATGAGCGTGCAATAAATTTGGATATAGAATGAATGGCAATTGAAGACTGCAGTGAGTACAAATACTCAGGAGTGACCATTTGAAAAGAGGGAACAAGTAAGAAAGAATTAGCATAGAGGGCACACCAAGTAAAACAAGGAATAAATAACCTGAATAACATTTATGACTAAAAGATATAAAAATGAAAACAAATTACAAAATAATTAGACAATCATTCAGAGAAGTACTTCTTTATGGAGCAGAAACGTGGAAATTGATTCAAAGGGATAGACACAGACATAGATGTTGTAGAGATGAATTTTATGAGGCAGAATATGTGGCAGAATATCAAGATGAGATAGAATCACGAATGAAAACATACGGACAATGATGCAGATCGAAAAAAGTCACTGAAGAAATAGGGAAAAGACGGTTGCAATGGAATGGACTTTAAGCCTGCCCTTAGTTTTCAGAATTGAGAAAAGTTATGTTTTCCTAGTCTCAAAATGATCCAAATGAGGTTTATATTCACGTGCTAAAATTTGGTTACTTTAAAATAACGGGAACCTGTGCCCCAACGGCCCTAAGTACTGAGGACCTTCAATTGAGTTACTATCCTTATGAAATACGTGAAAGTAGGTACCTGTAGGTATCTACAGGGCCGAATTTCTGTTTGTTTTGACCTATCTCTAAGCGTTTACGAGTTATGTCGTAATGCGATACACCCCCCTAGGGCGCTACCCCGCACCACGGCGCCGCGCCGCTGTGGTACGGCCCGCACCACTTGCTAGAGACTTCCCCTCCACCCCCTCCCCGCCCTCGGCAAAGTCTTTGCTCCTGCTGGCAAGATCTAGCCTCTGAAGAAATGTGCTTACGTTAGAAAGGATTTAATGGACATGACAAAATTTCCAATCAAAAGTGATCAATTTATTTTCACTCTGTCCATGAATTTAAATACATATTAACCAAAATAAAATATATTTTCCGTATATTTCTAATCTTCCACTGACAGACCGTATTTGGCAGTTAAAGTGTCTTTGCGCACGTTAGGGGTTGTGCTACGATGAAAATTTACACTTAGTAATAAATTTTGAAAGCTCTCTTCCTTCTTCGACACTCACTTAAATCTTGAATTAGTTTCACTCCTCTCTCTGCACAATCATTTACCACTTGAAGACCCCGAATAATTTGCAAACCGTTCTTGTAGTTAGGATGTTCATCCCATTCTCGCGTGGGCACATTAAAGAATGCAATGCATATTTCCAATGTATTAAATAGCTTTCTCGAATTAGTAGTGGCAAAATTTTATGTAGATACCTTAGTCAGGTCTTTTTGTTTATAGGATGCCTTCTTCGGTGGATCACATTTTCCCTCACATGTCCTCGTACGACGTATCACGTTTTCCTTTTCACGCCTAAAAAGGGATCCGTCAAACAATGAGAGTCCTACCAACTCCTCGCTCAGGTAACACAAGTGGTTTGAAAACCTCTTTTGTGCCGCTTTCGCTATGTCCAGGTTAACACTTTCGTAATTAACAAGTCTTTTTAGGAACTGCAGGTCACTGTTGGGAGCAGATGCAGCACAAGGAGCGGAGAACCACATCTAAATATATAAATTTACTACAAATAGCCAGACGTGCATGAGACCATCTTCTTGGGCCCGGCTCAAGTGGAACTGCGACGTGGTACCCAGCACGTAGGACGGCGTTGAAGGGTTAAAATTGACATTGTAGGCTTTAACAATATTAATCATGAAACAAGAGGAACAACCTGTTCAAGTCTGTACCACTTGAATGTAAATCTTGCCAGCAGGAGCAAAGACTTTGCCGAGGGCGGGGAGGGGGTGGAGGGGAAGTCCCTAGCAAGTGGTGCGGGCCGTACCTCAGCGGCGCGGCGCCGCTGTGAGGGGTAGCGCCCTAGGGGGTGGATCGCATTACGACATATCTCGTAAACGCTTAGAGATAGGTCAAAACAAACAGTAATTCGGGCCTGTAGGTACGTACTTTCACGTATTTCATAAGGATAGTGCTTTTTCAGCCCCAAAAAACTCAATTGAAGGTCCTCAGTACTTAGGGCCCTTGGGGCACGGGTTCCCGTTATTTTAAAGCAGCCAAATTTTAGCACGTGAATTAAAACCTCATTTGGATCATTTTGAGACTAGGAAAACATAACTTTTCTCAATTCTGAAAAATAAGGGCCGGCCTAATGGACATGTGAAAAGAAAGAAAGGAATAAGAAAATAGAAAAAAGATTTTAAAAATAAGAAGAAACAACAGATTACCAACGTTGGCCTAAATAGAAATTTACTCAGCTGGCAACCAACAGCGAGGAGAAAAAGAGGGCTATCGCCTTAAGACTGGATGGAGCAAGTCACCTTAGACGTGGGAAAGAGACAGGTGACAATCGAAGATTGGAAAGACAGAGGCTTGGAGGAGATGATGCGAGAGACGGCCAAGAGCTGTGCAAGACTTGCTAAACATAGATACTATTAGAATCTCCCTTCATATACGATGAAACTTCATTTAAATTGAACTCTATATAAAAAATAATTGAATGTATTTTTTAATTAAACTTCATTTTTATATATTTGATCTACATATCGATTTTTTCATAATTACTGGTGCCAAAATTACAATTTCGAGTCGAATTTAATATAAAATTGGATACTGTAAACCAATATAATATTACTGCCCGTATAGCCTGTATGATTATCATTCACTCAAACACATTCCACGTCTCTGTTTTTCCTAGGAGCCTCCTAAATTAATTTTCCATTGTTCAGGATACTCATCGTACTCATAAAAACTACTCATCACTCCCAATTGATCCGATATGGGCATTTATTCCCAAAATTTATTTATTTTATTTATTTATTCCCACATCCCCGAAACGAACTTACGGCCTTTTACATCAGGTGTTTTTTTACATGTAACAATAGACGATCACAAATACCCATGTCCTGAGTGGTGAAAAATTCACTCAGGCGAGACTCGAACCAGTAACCCTCAGCTTAGCAGGCGAGTACTTTACCCCGTCGCCACCGGGGCCAACAATAATCTATCACCAGATTGATTCGATCTCGCAACCTTCGGCATCGAAACGTTGCACGTTCCCACAACGCCAACTAATAAGACGTTTCAACAGTGTTATCGTTCGTCAAGGGGACGGTTTAGAATAAAACGCAATAATTTGAACAGTTAAATCAATATTTTATCAAAAATTTCATGATTTTGAACAGTAAAAAAAATTTCCATGAACAAAATAAGAATCATTATTATATTTCCTTTCCTTTGGCCTTCGTTTCAACTTTGTACGCTCAGTATTTCCAATTTAATTATGCAAAAGAATGAAAGACTGCATGCGAATGAAATGGACTCAACACGGTTATTCCGTTATGGGAATTTTCGATCGGACATTCAGAGAAACGTTGCACTTTGTATTAAAAAGACACCTCAGATGACCATCGCACGAGGAAGGCTCAGAAAATTTTCGTTTGCGTGAGAGGACCCTTCCACGTGTCTGACCTCTGCTGCTGCTCAAGGCAGAAGGCCATGGACCCCCGGGCCGTCTTCCTCGACTGATTAGACTTGCATTTGCGTGACGATCGAAAAATGTTAGCCTCACGCCAATCGCCGGTGGAAAAACTTTTCTCAGAGAATCTCCCAAGAATCCATCGTTAGCGTTTGAAGTGTGGAAGAGAATGGAGTAAGTGCGGTAAGGAAAGACGGACGAGGAAGCGCTCAGCATGGTGGGTGAAGACAGGATTCTGCTGGAGGAGATTAGGAGAAGTTACAGTAGTCGATAGGAACGGGCAATTAAGGGCGAAATAGTGCAAAAGGCCGTGATAGAGGGGAGTATGGGTAAGCGGGCAAAGGAAAGAAAGATAATAGATTTTATGGGCGGGGTGAAGAAGGGTAGGACGTATGCCGAGATGAAGAAATAAATCGTATACGGATGTAAACCTGTGAGAGAATTGTAAAGGAGAGGCGTTTATCTGCTTAAACTGACGGACGAAATCGTTTCAGGCGTGACATGACGGATCACTTGGTGGTGTCAAACGGCGGAGGAAATTCAAATTTTGTGGAAAATCTATGTACAAATAACCATATTAGTTATTTTATCCCGGTGATTCTACATGTAGTTGAAAAAGGCACTCAGCTGGATTTTTTAAGAAGAGATTGAAGTTGTTAACATCCCGCTCAGTTTATGTAATGACCATAATATGTTCCCCACTCCACTCTTTAACATAAGACTTCCCCATTCCCGCAGCCGACAACCGTCTTAGTCACCTATGCTGTCCTTCGCCTTCACGCTCCTCCTCTTGCATTCCCCGCACCAACAACATTCCCACTCCCAGTATCACCTCCTCCACCTCTTCCACCCTTCCCCCCCCCACTTCCCCCTTCTCATGTTCATCCCCCCACCCTTACCTATAGGAGGAGGGCTCAGTGTTTAAGGTACTTTGAGCGGTGCATCAATTCACCTATAATTTGATGTATTGGACGTCATTTTAATGAAAAACAGTCCCATCTTTCTAATGATATCAAAATATTAACCCCTTGAAAAAATATTTATCGAGCAATTTGTCTAAAATACAAGCTGTTTTACATGAGATAGATTACGGCTGTGCACTCCAGAGGGAGAATATTGGAAAAAATTGAAAATTCCTATCCCTTAAATTTTTTCAAATGACTAAAGATGTGTACAAGACATTGTAGTTAGTATTTTCTTTCAACTATGTATAAAAATTAATCAATTACTAACCGCAGTACGCTTTGCAGAATCGCAAAAAAAAACTTTCTGTAGTGAAAGCGATGTCACCGTGCGGCGTGAAAAAATGAGTCAAGTTAGAGACTAATGTGGTTATATTTATTTAATTACTGAGAATTTTTGTCGTCTATAATAATATTTTCGCCCCATTAATGTTACAATATTTACGTCACACTTCTTTCAGACGCAGAAATAAATCAATAAAATTCGAATATAGTCTCCATTATGTCTAGGGAAACATCTCGCTCGAACTACCTTAATTGTACCTATCCACTGATACCTATATAACGCTATTTTTGCTCCATTAATATTCCAATATTTACTTCACACTTCTTACCGGCGCTGAAATTAAAATATAATATTCGAATATGGTCTCTATTATGACTAGGAAAATGTCTCGCTCAAACTACCTTATGAGTACCATACCTATTGAGGAACACTTTGAGGAAAACACGTTTAATGTTCCGAATATTCCTCCCGTAAATCAGCTGTACTCTGTACTCGCGAGGAACACTATGTAGTGGCAAAAATTCGAACTTTGGACGTGGTTCCCTCTAGCCCTCAACATATACGAATCTAACCATTCTAGACAGTTGTTAGTTTAGAAATGAAAAAAACACCTGGCCCACTTTTCAACGAAGTCCCCCATGTACACCAAGTCATCCACGCAGATATACTCTGAAGATGGCACCTTATTGCCGAAACCGTACTCGGTATTCATAAATTAGTGTGGAATTGAGTCAATTTGTTTTTAAATCTTGAATCTATCTTCAGTGGTAGACCACTGAAACAAATTTTTATTTAAGGAGAATTTTTCAATGGTTATTGGTCGTTTTTTTTCTTTCAACCAGCCTAAGAATGAACTAGCCAGACATCAAATACCCTTTGGTGTACGTGTGTCTCCGGTTACATCCCTGTTTTTTGCACTTTTTCATCTTTGCTTAAAAAATGTCCTCAAGGGTCAAAGCATGCTTCCATTCTAGTTTCGAGTGGTCAAGGAAATATTCAGGAAAAAACATATGAAGCGTTTCATTGCATAAAGAGTGAACACAACGCGATAGAGATGACCGAGTTTTATTTAGATGATACATGACTGGGACCAGCTACGCGTTGCTTTAGCCATAGTGAATGATATCTTGTTTAACGTCGTAACCTTGATAGGTTAATGTCGCAGCAATGGGAAGCCGTCGGTGATGTCACTTCACAGTCTTCATAAACAATTTCCCTTACAGCAAAAATCTCCCGTGAAACGTTTAGAAAACAAAAATTCAGTAATAAAACTTCTAATTCTATTGAAGCATAACCAACTCTTTTTGCGAAACTCAATTTCAAAATTCTCAATTTTTGTGTTGTAAAACGATTTATGGATTTATGGTAGTTCGGTTTTCAGAAAACAGTTTTTTTTAACTTTAACAAAGAATTGTTGAAATTCTGCCACGAAAAATAAACGCATGAGCTGGAGGGCTTTGCGTTTACCATCATAATTCCATTTACCATCTTAATCACCAAAAAAAAGTTCACTTTCGGAAATACATGGTAAAAAAACGATGACCAGGAAAACGAAATATAATAAGGAAAAGGCTTCTGATAATACAAAATCAACAGTCCTAAAGGACACATTTAAATCTACGTGATTCCCTACCAGCCACCTCAAGGGTAAGTATATGGGGAGTAGATACAATGAATGAGCTTTCACCGTTAGGTAAGTGGTAAATGATAAGTCGTGGAGTTGGAAATGCACTCACCTCTTCAATGTCAGAACTCCTTCTGAGGATCGAATTTCGTCACTTCTTCATTTTCTTATATAGTATTCTGAGTCGAAAAAACAGGTTTTGACTCGACCTATCCACAAGCTCGTCTCACAAAGATTAAAAAATCAACCGGTTTTTACGGCATCCGAATAGCCATCGCGGCTAAAATATTCCTTAAACTGCTTTACATCATGCCATTTCTTTAGGTAGCGATATGAGAGCGTCGGAACACATGTGACATGCTTTGAACGATCGTCTTGCCCACGTGTATGAGAACATCAATCACACATTGGAGCAAATGGACTTGTTCCTTTTCCTCGTACAGTCTATAGTCTCCCCCCTCTCTCCTCCAAAAAGCTCTCCCGACAATCCTTGTTAGACCTCATTTGGAATACGCTGCCAGTATTTAACCGTAGAAAATTGGTTCTCTGGAACAGTATGCAAGATGGGGATGAATGATGGCGATCTTAACTCTCAGAAAACAAACGGCAGATATTGTAAGCTAGCGATGAAAAATATCCGCCCCTACTGTGAAAGATCTACGAGGAATCATTCCTTGTGCACTTTATAACGAAACTCTGCAAACTGAAGAAAATATTTGGGAAAATACGATAAGACAAAAGGCAAACTTACCACTGCACAGTATGGAAAGCAACTGGAAAAAATGGCTCTGTAAATAGCCGGAGGCATCAATGTATGTACCTCATCTATTAAAAAAAGAGGCATTCAAACATTTTTTCGTGAATGTTACTAATTATAAAACGTGCAACGTGAAAACGAGCTCAAAGTTAAGCGTGAGAAAAAATGGAATCAGAGTGGGAAAGCGTAGGAACACGAAAGGCAAGGTGGGGTCATATATATTTGCGCCGCCCAGTCGCTGCCGCCGATGATTCTGATGGCGACGCCGATAAGAGTTTGTGCGGCACGCATAGCATAATTTCTGGGATACAATGTGGAATGCCAAGTTTTGCAAAGAATAAATAATCATTGAACTCAGTATACTGCTTCAAAGTAGCAACATATGTCATAAAAAAAGGTTTTTTAAATATTTTTTTTCGAAAAATTCGTCTCTTAAAATATTTTTTTACCACATCACTTCGTAAAATTTGGAAACATGCTTGTAGACCATATTAATATGGACATTGCACTATTGTAAATAGTGAGTTTCAATCTGTCATTCTTTGATTCTAAAATTATGCTCTGTTTCCAATGAATTAGTAATTAGAGTTATAAAAATTATGTAGTATACTCTTACCTGATCTTTTTAAAGCTTCTCTGAACTTTAGAAAAATTGAAGGAGAGAGAGAGAGAAATTAGCCATAGATACTTGGAGGAATGGTGAATAACTGTGGAAGTGGAGTAAAATACTTTCTTTGATCCCTTCTCAGTAGGATTCCTGACAATTGTTTGTAAATTTTATATAAATTAGACTGGTTTTATGATGTTCATCCGGGAAAATCCACCACTGTCCTGTTATCTTCAAAGGCAACGTGGCAGAGGACCCGTTATCCGCACAAGTGCCAGACTCACGTGAATTGGTTAAGGGTCGGAAGCGGTATATTTTAATACCTCCACGTGTAATACCACTTAAATTGCGATTTTTTGCCCATTGGCGGTATCTCTGACCTGCATTCTACGCTGCGCGAGTCGGTGGATGTTTTTTTGACATGGGTCGATTCTTGTTCCTAACACCCTCCGTTCGCGTCACGTCCTCCCTCGCGTCATCCGGATGACGTTACGTAAAGAACGGACTCATTTCGGTAACGGGAACGCCCTCCTTCATATTAGTAGTAGTACCATGAACTGAGTGATCCCACTGAGTTTTATTTCAAATCACGCCCCAGGTTTCTATTTCGAACATCATCTTCAGGTGGACCTCGGCACCAACACATGTTCAGCTCACAGGCACTGAATTGATGGGAGAAGAGGAAAGAAATGTAGTAGTAGGTAGTACTCGTCAGTAATTTCTGGCCATCAATATTGGGAGAGTGAGATCGAGAGATTATCAAGGCTAGGATAAAGGTGAGCCGCTAAGGAGCGGTTTGCGTTAAGGTAAGGACACCGCTGCTCTGCAACAGTTATATATAAGGAAAATTACGATTCAAGGTACACAATTTTGGCAAACGTGCAAAATTTAAACACGCATAAATCACAAAAATATATATATTTTTTCTGAACTCTGTTTCAAAGTATTTTGTTTGTGGTCACATGCTACCCATACGCCAACTTTGAGCAAAATCTGAGACCCAAGTGCACATTAGTGCATGCTTACATTACTAGGTTCCTACCCTAGTAACTCGAAAGCTAGAAAAAATTTCCCTGCTAAATAACGGTAAAAAGTGTGAACGCTAGTTAGCGCCAACCCTAATAAAATTTTTAAAGTTGTTTTTTAACACACATAAGAGTTACTATGGTTGAAATGATGGTTACTAGCATTCGTGTTACTCACGCAGGAAGCTAGTAATTTAAACGGAGCAAAAGCACCGTTGTTCGTTGAATTGAGGTGGAATTATGCATATAATTGCCATGAAATGTCGGTTACATTTCTAAAAATTAGGAGGGATAATGAAATAGTTTGTCAGGAAATGATTAACAGAAATTTTAAGACCAACTTACACAAGTTTTTCTTCTTTACAGTCAGTGCTAACATCTGCTTTATTTCGTTTCAATGGTAGCTGCAAAATGCTTCTGAGTCAGAAAACTGAAACATTTAAATCAGCGGGCAAGGAAGAAGAGCAAGTTTCTTCAGCGTCAAAAAGTCGATCTATTCATGACTTGCATAGTGAGAGAGAGTCAGCTTCTGCATGTTTAGAGAGTGGTTCACTATGTTTGCATGAGCTAAAGAAGGAAATTGATTCGGTCACTTGGTACCCAATGTTTAATTCCTCCCAAAAAATATTCTGCTAACAGCAATTCAAATGACCTATAATGATCAATAGTACGGAAGTTAGAGCAATTCCGTAAAAGTGGACGGACAGGAGAAAATCTGCAGTTTATTTGCGAACAGTTATTAGCTATTCATTAATGAAGTTGAAAGTTGAAATTTTTAATGATAACGTGAAAAAAATACTCGATCTTCATGCCCCACTGCGTAAGCGGAAATATAAAAGACCCCCGGCTCCCTGGATAACAGAAAATATTAGACTCTTGATGACGCAAAGAGATAGCTTACGGCTAAAATTCCATAGAACCCGTCTTCCTGACCTTCACGCACAGTACAAATCACTTAGAAATAGGGTAAAACAGCTGCTACGAAATGCAAAACAAAAATATTACTATGAATGTTTTAAAGATAAATGGGATGATCGGTCAACCTGGCAAGAACTAAGACGCCTGGGTCTTGGGAAAAGTCGGAAAAATATTTGGAGTGTGAATTTGCACCTCAATACATTTTTCTTCAACATTTCTCCCGACGTAGAAGACCAGGATGTAGAAAGAGCGCCTTTTGCCATAACGCTAGAAGATACTAGTTCCTATAATAATAAACTAGAATACACATCATTAAATGATTTCAACTGCGATAGATTTTACTTACGGCATTACACGCCAGAAGCACTGCTTCGAAATTTAAAAAGAAACAAAACGAATTCCACTGGTGCTGATGGGATTAATAGCAAAGTTCTTCAAATTTTACTCCCAGTTGCTATGCCTGTGATACTAGATATCTTCAACTGTTCATTAAATAATTCCACTTTTCCGACTCTTTGGAAGACTGCACATATACAGCCTATTTCAAAAGTAGCCCATCCTAAAGAAATGTCTGATTTCCGACCTATTTCCCTTCTTAGTACGCTGTCAAAACCACTTGAACGATGCCACCTTGGAATACCTCTAAAAAAATAATCTTTTAGATCAATATCAGTCAGGATTCATAAAAGAATATAGTACCCAGCCTGCCCTTTTAAAAGTCACAGACGACATTAGATATTCAATTGAGCAAAAGAAGTTAACTTTGTTGGCTCTATTGGACTTAAGCAAAGCCTTCGATTCGGTGAATCATAAGATCCTACTAAAGCGTTTGAATGACCTCAGACCATCTACTTCAGCTATGCTCTGGTTCAAGTCATACCTTTCAGATAGAAAACAGGCAGTTAGAGGACCTAAAGGTGAACTATCAAATTACTCTGAAGTTAACAAAGGAGTACCACAGGAGTCGATTCTTGGGCCGCTCCTGTTTTCAATATATATTAACGACCTTTCTAAAGTCATCTCTAACTGCAAATACCACATGTACACAGATGATCTTCAGATCTACATCGACTGTAACCCTACAGAAGTTATTGATACCATTTCCAAGGTTAATGATGACATTAAAAACATATGTAAATGGTCAATGAAAATTGTCTGAGGCTCAATCCTAGCAAGACGAAAATTATTATTATTGGCAGTAATATTTATGTTAATAGAATTATATTTGATATTTTGCCAAAAATAACTGTAAAAGTTGTCCAAATTGAATTTTCTGAGAGTGTAAGGAGTCTAAGAATTACTATAAATAAAACCCTATCATGGAACGAACACATAAAATCCATTTCACATGAGGTATTCAAGTGTGTATATCAGTTAAAACAATTTAGACACCTTATTCCGACTTTCCTTCGCCATAAATTAGTAATCAGTCTTGTTTTCCCGTATATCGATAACTGCTGTGTGGTATAGTCCGACCTAACAAAAGAACTGAATTTAAAACTTCAGAAGATTCAGAACTCCTGTGTGAGGTATGTCTTTGAAATCAAATATTATGAACACGTGACACCATATTTTGAAAAACTCGGTGGTTAAAAATACAAAACAGGCGCTTACTCAAATAGACAACTTTTATATACAAAATAATAACTACAAAATTCCCCACATACTTGTATCAGAATGTATTGTACAATGCTGCGACAAATAATCGCCCAAGGCGCCACATGGAAGAACTCTATGTACCCCTATACCGTTCATCTGTCTATGCAAATTCTTTCTATGTCACCTCTTGTGATATATGGAACCACTTACCCGAAGATATTAAAAAATGTAAGAATGCCAAAAGGTTTAAAAATTAATATTATAAAATGTTGTTTAATATGCGTTATTCCAATAGTATTGTAATATTGTAACAAAACGCTGTCCCAATTCAATTGTTTTCTGCAACACCTATGAGGTGTATTTTTTTTCATTGCTTTTTCATATTCTTGTATTTACTATTCTATGGCAATAATACCAAATGTGTATTATTAATTTTGTATCACCTATGTATTCAATGATATGATATATTCCTTGTAATTGAAGGTCTGACTCTAAATTATGTACACCAATTATGTTCCTAAGAGACATTTTGTCCCGGAATAATAAATCTCATTTCATTTCATTTCATTCTTCCCACTAGTGTTGGGTCAGAAAGGGCTTTTTCATCAGCGGGTATGCTATGCAATAAATACAGGTCAACAATGAGCGAAAAGACATTAGACACTTTGTTTTTAAGGTTATATTTTAAAAATTTCTAGTTTCCAGAGTTAAATCTAGAGTTTCTGTTTGCTTTCTTAAAAGTGCATAAATTGATTTAATTGAAGAGTAACTGCCACAGTTCTTAAAATTTCTTCCAAAGAAAAAAACTAGAAAAACATTAAACAAAGTTAAAAACAATACACGACCCGGGTTTCAATCCGTCAGCATCATCATTAGTCAACATTCTCGCATGTTTTTCAAACTTTATGTGATCTTGTTTCATTACAATTTTATCTTTGCTATTAATTTATTTTACTTAAAATTTGTGTAATCCTTATAATAATTCCATGTGATATTTTAATTCTGACATAATGTTTGCTTTGCCATAGCTCGGTAACTAAGGAGCTGAGATCTCATATTCACAGGGCCAAAAATGCTTAGAATCACCTCCCATAACGCATCCTCAAGTTACGCAGATTCTTCCTAAAAACACACCGTATGTATGCGAGATATTTCGGGCAATTCCGTTTCTCGCTTCTCAACCTCCACAACTCTCTCTAGTTTAAAACGTTTTTATTACGTTGAGTTCTTGTCTGTTTGTCTATACGGTGCAAAATTTGTAATCAATTTTAAACTGCCTTACCGATGAGCTAGAGACTTGAAACTTTTAACGTATCTCAGAACTCGATGGCAATGAAATAATATGTAATAATATATATTATATATGTTTATATTTTAAATATTAAAATATATATTATAAATGTTATATATTTTAAATATTAAAATATATATTATAAATGTACGCGCCCGTGGCCGTGATGTCCCCAGACAAGTAATGAATCCCACAAGGATAAAATAAAAAGAATGGAGGCTGGCCTTTAACGGGACACAAAATAATAAACTGAAGAAATACAGATAATAGGTGAAACAGACAATTAATAATAAAGAAGGAAAGGAAATGCCGGGCGTAAGCTTCGCGTACCTTGTATCGCCGACGTCTCTGGAGGTCTTCAATTCTCATGTACACTCGCACAATCACACACACACGTCATGCCTGCAGGCCACTTATACTCTTGTCCTGTCTGAACTCCACACACTGGTTGTGTCTTTCTCCCAGTCAGAAGTCCCGTCTGTCTCTCTCCGGCCAGCGCCCTCAGTGGGCAAAATCGTCATTACAAGACAAACAAAAAGGTACACGAAACTCGCCATGGCCAGAGGGAGGGAAATTTAAGGAAACAAAAAAGGTGGCCAGTCCTCGTGCGAACAATAAATGATACATTCATTAAATACCTACATAATATAACATAATGATTAATACAATTAATGAGAGGCTTTCCCGGCGTGAGATGTTGAGAAGCACAATTCGGGCAGTCGACCGGGTGAGTGAATTTATTGGTGCCGACGTATCGATGGCCGAGTCGTCCATCGTCCATCATTCAGCCCAGAAGACGATGGACGACTCAACCATCGAAACGTCGTCGGCACCAATGAATTCACTCACCCGGTCGACTGCCCGAATTGTGCTTCTCAAGTTGTAACATTCATATAAAAATCTTATTACATTGATTTTGTTTGCTTCTCTAATATAATTTTCAGGAGTATAAAAACTAAACAGATTGATACATTATTGGTAGATAGGTATAACAATGTTCTAATAACACAAGACTAAAAAGCAGAAAATAATTATTTAAATAAAAAATAATTTAAAACAAACCCCGTTTTTAAAACGTACCAAAAAAGTATAAAATAATTTCTCCTAGCCTCACATACATGTATATCCCCATACAGATTCATAACCTCATACAGATTGTCCTGAAAATTTGTGATTGTGAATGTTTAATAGCTATGAAAATACTTGTAAGATGAAACTTTTTCGCATCTTAGAATCTTTAATAATGAGGCAGTTTATTATTAGTTTTAATTGTAATACTTGATAAATTGAAAATTAAAAGTTTTTATACCTAGTATAAATGAAGAGGTACCAGGGTACCACTATGAACTAAAAGTTTATTTTACTTAAATATTCTATCTAAATGCTAAATTTATTGATCAAACTGTAAATTTTAAGGAAAAATAAGGTTAATAATGATAGACTATGATAATTTTTCAGAAATATCTATTTTCAAAGAACTAAGCACATGGATCACACTTTCCTATTTTCTGCGTATGTTCATTACAAATAGGTCTTTGGCATGTTCAGCATACTTTTTTGTTTTCCGCTGTTTTTTTTCTCGTCATACGGCAGACATTTCATTTACCTACAACTGGGTGTTGTTCCAGATGAATCTATTATTGGGTTTCTCTCTGATGAGGATCGAAATCTTTGATTGGAGCCCCAAGCATGCATTCAATCCCTGTCTTGGTACTGAAGTTTTGGCTTGTCCTTGGACATCGTGAACGTGGCTCAATGGCTGCCACGGATAGTTGTTTCCCCAGTTCTTGTCAAATCCTTCGCCTGCGGAAATGTATATAATATTTCGGTGGATTATTACTATCGTAAATTATGTACGAGACTTAGTACTCGACATCAGTTATATTGCTACTGGCCATCTGTTCGTCCTGGGCTTGATGCTGTAATGGCACAATATTTTGTTCATGTTTTCAACACCCCGTTAGTAGAGTTATAGTAATCAATTATCTCTGGCTTCTTCTTTTGCCCACTTGGGTCTGTGGTATGATGCATCGTTGACAGGAGTATCACTGCTTTCCGCAGCTTAGGCACATTCAAATCCATGGTGACCTCGTCATCAGTGAATCCAATGGCTCCCTCGACCTGTGGGCCTGCATTTTCGGTGGTATATATGGCTGATTCATCTTCGAAGTGGCAACTTATGACATCTTCCAAGACATTAAAAAACGGGCGCCGTTAAAAAGTTATCCATCACAATTTTCCGGCCAGAGTTTTTATACCGGATGCATAATTCTTTGGCGAATTTATTTATTTTATTTATTTATTTTAAAATAAATAAATTCGCCAAAGAATTCGCTCTCCTTGGCGTATTTCACGTCCAGTTGGTGATTTTCCAGCATATATTAGGCCATGTAGGGGATAGGCATCACACAGCCACCCAATTTTAATACCATACTTTGTTGGCATATATTGCGTGAATCTGATTCTTCCTCTGTATGGAAATAATCGTTCGTCATCTGTAAGATTCTCTGAAGGTACATAGTGGGAGTGCAAGTTCTCGTTCAATAAATGCCACAATTCAGAAATGGGTGCGGCTTTGTCTCTCTTCAATCTATCAGTTCTAGTGCTTCGGTTGTCAAAAATGATAAATCGTTGAATGAAATTAAATCTATTTACAGCCATTGTGGCCCGGTACAGTGAATATAGGTGTCACATTGCCACAACTCGTGGATATCTTCCTTAGTTGAATGGCGTACTCCTGCTGTAATAATTATGCCAAGGTAGCCGTAAAACTCCTCCGGGGATATTTCTTTCCAAGATTTGTATAGATTTTTTGGATTCGCACGATTTCATTCTTCATACGCATACTCTGTTCCTTTTTGCTTGTTTCTCTTATTATAATTTCGCGCATCCTAAGTGTACAAATTTTTAAAAATGTATCCTTCGCTGCTATATTGTCCGTACATCTTATAGACCCATTTCTGAACCGTATGATATTGTGTCTAAGTGTTTGCGACACTACACGAGGTATAATTTTCCGGAAGGTACCGTATCTTCACACTCCATACCTGGGTCAGTGGATGTGCTGGCACGAGATCAATTTTCAGCTCCAGTATATTCCATGATCTATGTCATCCACTTCCATTTGAATAGTGGAATCGGCGTAAATGTCATCAATATCTGAATCTTCATTTCGATCAGCTTGTCTTTTTGGAGGCATCACTCATCATCTGATCCGATATTTCCCAATGGCCCATTTTCATTCCCTGTTTCAGTCTCCGTTGACTAGCTGCGATAGATAAGCTGCATATTGTTCATAGCTCATTCTAGTGAGTGAGATATATAAATGAGTCGTTTGCACATAATTTTAATAGTGACACGTGATATCATGATATACAAAGTTATAAAAACAATTCTAACTGTCTGAATTGATCTCTTGAAACTTCTTCGGCCATCACATCTACCACCAGAATGCAGTTCACAAAAATTCTCGTGTAGGTAAATGATAATAAATAGGTCGAAAGCGCGTTTCTTGCAACTTAGGAATTTGATGGCAGTGGGTAGACACAGGAATGCTACCGAAAGCGACTAAAAGAAAAACCCACGAGTAGAATCTAAAGATAGAATAACAAGCGCTATTTGAGCAATATGCAATAAATATGCAATAAGCTGCAAAAGGTAAATAGCAGAACTAAAATATAGAAGGCACCATGAACTTGTCTCAAAAGCCTACACACTGTGGACTTGGAAGAGCTTTTGCCACAAAGTAACTGATGCATGAGGATCAAAAAGCGGACAGGTTGTAGAAATGCACGGCTGAATTCAACTATAAGCCCAGGAAAAATAAGTAAAATTTGACCCGAACCCGGAAAAAATTAATAACAAAGCCGGACCTTTTTAGCTGTATTCAAGACCCATTTGAGATGAACATATCAAAAGTCCCAAGCTCTCCCAGGTGGGATAACGAAAATATCCTGGAAAAACCTGGAAATACTGGAATTTTCCTGGAATTCGCGTTGTTCGGTAACTATAAGAGCTAGAGAGGCGTTCTTTTTTTCTGCCACACCTGCTTTTAGTGCTCTACATTAGTGAAAGGTGCCCGGTACATGGAAATTTAGAGTCATCATCAAGATAAGACATTTCAATTTTTAGGTTTTCTCTGGTACATTAACAATGTATGAGCCAGGTGAGTCCAAACTTTTTAAGGTCTTAATACAATGCTGTATGTGATTGTTTTCACATACTACAAAGTAGCAATTTTGAGGAAACCGGGACTAGCCACGGTAGTAACCTTTACGGAGTCACCCGCAAGTGCACATAAGTGCGATATTCCACAGGAGAAAAATCATTCGCCTTGACCGGGATTCGAACCCGGATCCCTCGATTTCGCGCCGAGTGCTTTAACCAGTTAAGCTACCGAGGCATCCTTCTCCCCTGTGGATTATTTGGTGGCTTTATCATCGCGGACTGTGGCGCTTAGCGCACGACTTGGACTGCTAATGACATCATATGTCTAGCAGTCCTGACCACCTTGCTCCTATAAAGCCACCAAATAATCCACAGGGGAGAAGGACGCCTCGGTAGCTTAACTGGTTAAAGCACTCGGCGCGAAATCGAGGGATCCGGGTTCGAATCCCGGTCAAGGCGAATGATTTTTCTCCTGTGGAATATCGTACAAAGTAGCACATACCTCATATTGAAAGTTTGGTTGTGGAGAGCCAATATTATTAAAGGCGATCATTTTGACTCAATAGTTTCGCCCTATCACTCTCGTACGATATTAGAAAGAAAGAGACCCATGAGTTTCCTTTGCTAATTGTTTTTATCATCACATAACGCTCATCCGACAGAGCTGAAGTAAAACTGAAAAAATAATAATAATTTCATAAGTCAGTGTAACATTACTGGTATTGAAAAATAATTAATATTTTGTAATTCTATTATTCAAAATTTTAAAAACCTCGAATGCACTCATGGATAGAAGAAAATTCAACTGAACAGTTCAAACGATGGTCATGCTGCATAAAACCTTAAATACTAAAGGTATTCAAAAGTTAATCCATGAAAAGGAATAAAATACCAACAAAACATTTTCACAATCTAATAGCTCAAATATATTTTTAGTAAAATGATTACATTTTTACAAATCGTGACTTCAAACTTTGAATCAATAAGGTTCGATAATCGGATCGGATAATCAATATTTATGTAAATTTTTATCATTTCTAATACTTAAACTATGAGTAGAAAACGTTATTCATACTAGTTAAACGTCTCAAACTTACTATTCTGCAACTTAATTAAATATAAAGGGATGACAAACGTATTTAAACGTATTTTTATAAAAGCATCCGGTGGGTAACCGGGTACCACCGCCGCACAGACTATGGGCAATTTCTACCCGTAAGGACAAGCGTTAAACCTGCCGTAGGCGTTGTCTAACGTAACTATGAGTACGGCCGCAGAGTATTGAACAAGTTCCGAAGGACCGCCATAATCAGTGCTTCCCTCCTCCAGCATCCGAGCTTCAACGCATCATCTCCCGAGCATGGTTCGTCGACCTAAGTCACGGTCGCACTCTGGTATTATAGCACTCTCACGGGCCATCGATCAAGTTTCCCAAAACTTTCTTCCGCGTTGAAGAGTTTTTGGGTCCACAAATCGACTTTGATCTTGCTGATGCTGGTGTCCGAACGAAACGTAATATGAACCAGTTTTCGAAAAAAAAAAAAGGCCCTCGAGGACTCCTGCTGCGGTCTTTACGATTGAGGTCAATGTCTTCGAGGTGACAGAGGCGTGTGTGAAAGAAAAATAACTAGAAATAGGATGAGACGCAGTTTCCGTTGCATGTAGCTGTCGACGAATTTCTCTCTAATTGCAAGTGTTGCGTATTGAAACGTAACATCTATTTGGGCTCGGAATTAACTCGAGGGCTCGCCCGAGGAAAGGTAAAATGAGACAGGCATTCATCTTTTCTTCTCGTGGAAGACTATTTTTCAAGGAAAATTTTAGTGATAGCATTTCAGAATGTGTTCCCCAAGATCATGTGACCTTGGTTTCGGAAGAGGCTAATGTACGTTCCTCAGAGGATTGGCGATTTGAATTCCGGACGCTGGAGGAGGAAAAGGTATGCAGGGAACTTTGGAACGGTAAAGAATTCAACTGAGAATTTTGATCGGATGATACAACAAGAAAAAGTATAATAGATGGTTATACAAAGAGGTGTTTTCAGGAAAAGTTGGAACAGTAAAGAATTTAGGGACTAACTCAGAATGTAGATTGGATGATAGCGGATATAGAAATATATTTTTGTTTTCTAGCAAGCCACCTAAGAGCAGAGTTTACAGAAAACTGTACTGCATTAAGACCACACAATTTATAATAATATCGATGTCTAAAAGCACAATCATTGTATGTCCACTTTTGTTAATTTTCCCAAAACGCAAAAAGAAGATTTCGAACTTTGTTCGAAACGAACAAACAGTCCCATAAATTTATGCATTAAATAATATTTTTTAGACAGCAATAACACTTTCAAGCAAATTTTTATTAGTTCTACCTACTTCAATACCAATACCTCATTTGGGGAAAATATGGATATTTATCAGACTTTCCTTTGTACACTGACACACACACTTTGTACACATCAACGATTGTGTTTTTAGCCGTCCAAATAAGGGCCATAAATAATATCGTGGATTTTATAAAAGCTATCAAGTTTTTATAACATTCTACGTCATGTAGATTGAACAATACAAAAGTTTACTGGGAGTTTCAGGTAGTTTGCATTGCAATATATTTTAAGTAATATGTATAAAAATTGTTTATATTTATATACATAAATATTATAATCAGGGAGTTAAAAAAGATCAAAGGAAATTATTTTTAAACGAGAGGGAATAGGTGAATAAATTCTTCGTGGGTTTCCCACCAGGTGAGTTGTACAGCCAAAGCCGACGTTTCAATGGCTAACCCTGCCATCGTCCTCAGCAACGCCCTGAGGACGATGGTAGGGTTAGCCATTGAAACGTCGGCTCCGGCTGAAAATATCACTTGGTGGGAAACCCACTCATTTAGACTCAATCTATTATGTAAGTACCAAACCGGTCTATTCTCTGACGGCGTTGATAATATTTTACGAAATCCGACATACTACGGTAGATCAGATCATGAGAAAAAATTAGGGAACTAGACTGCAGAACGGACAGATTTAAAATGTCATTTTTCCCACCAACGATAAGGGACCATAACAGCTGCCAATGAGACTTTTATCTAGGTCTGTCGTTAGGTAGTGTAGCTCTTAGTAGTAGTAGTACTCTTAATACTTGAATACATATCTGTTACCTAGTACATACTAACAGCACGCCTTGCATGTTTTCTACATGGGTCTTGAGTCTCTGTCCATCTGTGTAGTTTTAGAATGCATGTATATTGATGGTCCCTCTCCATTGTGATGACGTCTGTAGTGTAGTAGTGCATGCTTGTGAGGCTTCGCCTCGTGACTAGCATTAGCGATTTGTGCTAATACATAATTATTCGTAGATACACTAACTCTAGGGTATAGTGTAATGCATGCTGGTGATTACTCACCCCCTGCCACACACCCCTGAGGTGGCTTGCAGGGTATTTTTTAGATGTAGATGTATAAACCCGCGAAGAATTTATTCATATTGTGCGCCAGGAAAGTACCAAGTCTAACAAGAGGGAATATTTTTGAACAAAGAATTTCCGCATAAATTACTTATATGAGGATAGAAGTAATAATTTTCGTCGCGGCGTCCAATTTAATCATGAGCCGCTCATTTACTAGGTGGTCTTTCGAAAAATACAGTCAATGGGTAGGTTAGCTTTTTATTGAGAAACATCCTGAACAAAAAAGCGAAGAAAAGTATAATTAACGGATTGGTCGAGTATTGAGAAATAATTTTGCGTGCAATAATTTTATACCGGCAAGTAGCCACGGGGGGAGGGGCTTCAGGCCCCCCCCCCCCAGAAATTCTTTCCTCGAGGGGCGACTCCTTTTGAGGGGACCACTAGCCAAGGGTAGTTCTTTTTTTCTATCTCTCTCTTTCCCCCTTCCTCCCCATCCCCTTGCGTGACTCGCGCCTGACCAACCACCCTTCAAACGCCGTCCGCAGTTCCTCAACATGACGAGCGTCTTCATGCGGATATTCAACCTCATATGCATGATGCTGCTGATCGGCCATTGGTCCGGGTGCCTCCAGTTCCTCGTGCCAATACTGCAAGGTTTCCCATCGAACTTCTGGGTAGCAATCAACGAGTTTCAGGTGCGCAAAACGAATTCCATCCGAAGCATCAGAAGTTGCATGTGCGCAAAAAAAGTCACCTTTCAGAAAACCATTCTTTGACGGGAAAGATTCAAAGTTTTTACCATGCTACCTTTTAATCATGTACATATTTCAAACGCATTTAAATTGTCAACACAACTTGATGGAGGCAAATCCTCTGACTCACCGTTATTTGATTCAGATGCGTTAATTTCCACCTCCGAATCACTTTGAGGAAACTTCGATTTCCTTTCCGTTAGGTTCTTGAGTCATTATATACATTGTATAACACAATATTATGTAATTCACTCTCCTTTGGAACTGCCAATTTTCAGTGGTATGTACATGGAAAGACTCACAGCATGAAACTAAGGATTGAAAATCACTGAGAGGAGTTTCGTCGTTATCTTTGTTTATGTGGCGAGGAAAAGAGGCGACCACATGATTAGACCGGCGATGCTAGGGACACCCAGAAGTGTTTACGTCCAACAAAAGGGGGTAGGGCCACGCACATGAGGACATCGGGACTGTTTACTTTCGAGATACCTAAGAGAGAGGTTCGTGAAAACAAGAGCTTAATTTCGAGGGCGATGAAGGAAGTATATCACCTGGCAAGTGTGAGTCGTTGCTTTGACCATAAAGACCGTTTTACACGGTACATTTATTTGTACACTATCGTGCGAACGCATGTACAGTCAAATGTGCAAGAAAATATTGTACGAACGACTGAAACGGATTGAATGTCGCTTTACACGATGGGTGCAAACTCACAATTTTCCGTGCAATTTAGCGGTAGAAATCGATCGGAATTCGCGACTGTTTTGTTTATCATGTTTGTGTTTCACTCGAGAACATCTGTTTCACTCACGTGTTTGACACCTTGAAAAGCTGATCACCTGAAATTCGGAGCCTAGACTCGACCATCTGCATAGTGACAATTCTCCCGGTTTAGAGAAAGCTCTCTTGGACTCTTCTCTCACGGCTTAATATTCGACCTTTGCATCGTTTCGTTTTTTCTCATCTGGAATTTAGTGCGACAAGTCATTGACGTTTCTCGCCGGATCTCCACTCTTGATAGACAAATTTCGTGGGTTTATTATGTGTGTGTGTGACAAATTGTTATTATCAAGTGGTACAGCGGAACACGGGACTCTTTTTTTTTTAGTCCCTCCAAATTTCCCTCCCTTGTATTTGTACCAAATTTTAATGTATTTTTTACGATTTCGTTACTTACTAACCAGCAGAAATAAATTTATTATAATTATATCACGCGGAATACCAAGAACTCTACTTGAGGACGCGATCATTCATAAATTTGGGGGAATAAAATAATTTTTAACCCAAAGATCGTGATTACACTGAAAAACCAGAACACCAAATAACACGACGAAATGACGACGTAAACATTTGAGTAACTTTGAGTTGACTCTTCTCGGGTTCTCCACTGGTTCAAACTATTCATAATTGTCGACGTAATTAATACATACCTTGAGAATGAGAGAAGAGTCGTCTCTCGAAACGTCGACAATTATGCCGGTTAATTAGGGTTTCAACCGGTGGAGAGCCCGAGAAGAGTTTACTCACTATAGATTATTGTCTTTAACACGGGATAACACGGGATAACACAGGATAACATAATTGTCAGTAACACAGGATAGTAGTCACTCATATTATTCGACGGGAAAGTGTTAATCCTTTTTATAAACTTTCTTTATCCTTTATTTTCAAACGTAACACAGGCACTACAGTTTTCGCCATATATCCGCCATCTGTTGAATAAAACCGGATCGAAATTGTATGATTGTCTGAATGGAATTAGAACAGGTTCTATTTTCCGTTCAGTCATTCATACATTCGCACAAGCGTTCGCACAATTTGCCGCTTTACTCGGTACAATTTCCTGATACATGCGTTCGTACGATAGATTGTATAAAAAAATGTACTGTGTAAAACGGTCTTAATAGGAGGGTCATCCCAAGTTTCTGAGAACAATATCCACCCTATCTCAAGGACAAAAGTGATAATAATAACTGAATCAAAGAATATCTCGGTGGTCCCATAGAGGGACTGCTTATAGATATAGTAGAGATATAGTAACCGGTCGGCACGGAACAGGGAAGGCTGATTTGTTTTAAGTTGCACTGTGCTAGACTTTTTACCCCACCGAAGCAAATTTATGGCTACGAGCCTGATTTTATAAGTAACTTTCTAAGGGACACTTTATTAAATGCCGTTTTTAAGTCAAGAAAATTGCGTCTACTGGAACGTTATCAATTATCCCGAGACTAAAACATCGTGGGAAACAAGTGCTTATTGAGTTTCGCTTTGAACTTCCTCCACTCCCGGCTTTACCGCCTGCTACCAAAGCCAGTACGCGTCATCGGAATATCACGGAGAAACAAAATTGGAATCGAAATGAATAGGAATAGAAGTTAAATTACGTAAAATAGATTAAGCAGAGCTTCTGGCCGCTGAATGAAGGGAGTATAATATATTCGATGACTGTCTTCACGCTTACACTCATGGTCTTTTATTCCCCGTTCTGAGTGGCCCAATAATCCCGAACGATTTACAACCATAATCACATACTGCTGGTTAGTCGCTGGAGCCAGGGAAAGGAGTCGGTGTAAACCCGTATGAATATAACACCTAATTAATTCTTGTCGTGATCTTTCAATCGACCGACAGCTTAAAAATTCGTGCTACTCAATCAACAATGCTGCTGGAATTTCCGCGTCAGTTACTCGTACCCAGGGATATATGAAGTTTCTAAGCTAGTGCTCGTCATACTCACTTTTTACAGCCGACTTCTTTCCAACCAATTTGGGTGTTCCTTGTTCTGCAATGGTCGCTCCTTAGCCACTGGGAAGTAGATGCTCTCCGCCCTGCCGAGCCGTTGATTCTGATCAGATGATATAGAGGTGGGTCGGTCGCGAACGAACGAATCTAATCGAACGACTCTTTTAGGTGATTTGAAGCACTGAATCGTTCATGGTAATGAACCGTCGTTCCTACGACTCGTAACAGAGTCCTCTACATGGCCACCATGACAACTATCACTACTCAGCGGCGTAGATGAGAATGGTCGCAGCACTCGGCAAAGATGGGAATCAACAGACGCCACGAACGAACAAGGAACGAACGAGTCCTCCCACCCTTCAACTTTGAAGTTTGAGAGAGGGGGGACCTGTGTACTCATATAGCACGAGGGGTGGGAGGAATCGCTACCGATGAGTCCGTGAATTTGTGATTCAATGACTCGGCAAAGAATCATGATATCTCTGACTCTAATTGAATCAAGAGTTGTCGAAGACTAGTGAATCAGTGAGGAATCATATGGAGTCGAAGAATCATATGATTCGAGGAATCATATATGAGTCGAGGAATCATATATGAGTCGAAGAATCATATGAGTCGAGGAATCATATATGAGTCGAGGAATCATATATGAGTTGAGGAATCATATGAGTCGAGGAATCACATGAGTCTAGTGAAACGTCGGGGAATCGGTGATTCTTGACAGTGTAGTAGAGAAGACAGAGTATCAGACCCAAGAATTAATTATAATGGTCAAGGAATCGGTTATCTCAGAGGAAACCAGGATTCCTGATTAATTTTCAATGAATCTTGATTCGCACTGGGACATGCGATTTTTCGCGAACTTGCAGAAAAAATAGGTCTTTGTTCTGAAAAATTCAGAATTCCATGGTCTGTGGTGGTTATTAAGAACAAAAATACATTAATTTCACCCGAATTATTCATACGTTTTGGGGTTCGACCAATGAAATACCGAAAAAAACTCTTGTAGGCATGATTTTGCGGAAGTCATCCATTACGTAAAAATTAAAATAACTTTGTAAAATCCACTACTATTTATTATCACGATCCGGGTTTCAACACTTGGTGTCATATTCAGGTGACCTGAAGTGGACACCAAGTGTTGAAACCCAGGTCATAATAATAAATAATTAGTGGAGTTAACTATGATATTTATTTCTTCAGTTTTTCCAAACATTAACTTTTATCGTGAGAAACATCATTGGAGAAATGTTAATTATACCGACTTTTATCGTATTTCGCGACGACATACTCAAGTACGAGTATGGATTTAGTTCCCTTCTGTCAATCAAGACCACGTCTAGAAATAAATTGCTTGGGCGCACAAGCAGACATTCGGATTGCTACGAGCAACTGGCCACGTACGTTTTAAAAAAATCTTATGTAATAACAAGAAAAAAAGGTTCATGAACTAAGTTGACTAGAGGACATTTGAACATAAGTTTTAAGTTAAAAAAATAAATTTCATGCATAGATGTATCGTTTTGGTTTATATAACTTTTAATTTGTTCTGTAATATTTTTTTTTCTTTTTCATGTTTCATTTTTGTCTTTATACCTACTATTAAAGTTGATCATAAAAATTTGTTTTGGTTGCATTTTCGCTTTCATTCTTAAATGAATAATTACTTTCAGGGGCGCGAGAAAAATTAAATTTTTGGGGTGTGGGGCATAAAAATGTTTGGGAGAACTATTACGAAAAAAATTGAACGAGAACGAGCTCCAAGAATCGACTCCTTTACTGAACGACCGATGAATGAGTCGGTCATCGGAATGAACGATTTTGCCCATCTCTAAGATGATTCCACGACCGCAGCGCGGCAGCACCGCAGCCGATAGAGTTTATCCGGCGTTCCGCCGATAGCACTGCCGGTCTTCCATGCCCAGAGTCCTCTACATAACGACTACTCAACTACAAAGTTTGTAGTGTTGTACATTGTAACAACGGTTACAACATACAACTACTTTGTAGTTGAGTAACCGCTATGTAGAGGCCTCTGTTCATGACGGCGCGGCTGTCATATGTGACCAATTACACTCGAGAAATTGCTTCTGGTCAATTTTTTTCAAACTTTCAAGAATGTGGTTAGAATATTCTTGGACGAAACTCACAGTGATATCAATAATTGTTCTCCGCGCTTGAATTTTGGAAGTTTTGGACCTTTTTGAGAACGACTCCACCTTGATGACAGGCATGAAGATCTCTATGCGACAGAAGCTTGATCAGAGGTTTCCTTTTCCTAACTTGTTCATCGTTGATTCCTATTCAGATCGACGTATCCAGAACCTCAGCGAAGTAGAAACATTTCACCAGCCACAGGTAAACAAAAAAATGCCTCTGTTTTAATAATAAACAATTTCAGTAAAATAGATCAACACTATGCATAGTTAAGGGTCAAAACGGGCAGTTTCCACGAAGTAAAAAAACGTGGTCTGCGTCGGACCAGACGGTGGAAGTTATACTTCTTTGGCCGGTCGCACACACCCGCTCACACACACAGGCAGACAGGATATATAAATGAAATAAAAGACATTTTTTCTCTATTATTCAATATATTTCTCTTCGATATATTGTTATGAGTGATTTAATTTTTATAATATACACCTATACTATATATTATCTGTTATATACACCTATATACTATATGTACGTTTTTGTATCGTTTTTTGTACGTTCGAACTTTGAAAAGAAGTTTTGTTTAAAAAATAAAAGTCGCCCCATCCGGGAATCGAACATGGGACTCTTATGCGAAAGTCGAGTGCGCTACCGACTCACCCATCGATGCTCTTGTTCAAAGTTCGAACGTACAAAAAACCATACAAAAACGTACAATTATGGATTTTTCTCACCCAAAAAAGAGCGTGACGCGGTTTCTCGACCAACATCCCATCCCAAAAGTCTCCAACGGGCGCAAAGAAGTATAACTTCAAAAACTAGTATGATAAATGTGAAGTTAATTTTAAAATAAAATTAAAAAAATAATTCGAATTTTTAATTTAAAAGATTTTAAATTAAAAATTCGAATGTGGTTTCTATGGTACTGGAAAAACAATCTCGCTGTAACTCACTCACACGGGAAATGTAGTCGAAGTTTATAGTGATCTTCCCCACGGCCCCCATTTGGAAACTGAAATACTTTTTTTTAGTTTTTCTGTTTTAAAAATAAAAAATTTCAGTAAAATAGATTAACACTTCAAAGTTAAGGATCAAAACGGGCAGTTTCCACTTAGTAAAAAAAACTAAGATGATAAATGTGAAGTAAGTTTCTCTTCTGTTTGAACAGAACAACTTATCATTTATTACTTTCATCTCTGCCGTTGAGAATCAACGGGCATTAATGCTAGAATTATATAAAATAATTATAATAAAGACTCCTTGTTACTTCCTGCGATACCACGGGTACCAAAAGATTAATTTTAATTCTCACATTTCAAAATCGAATGGCGATTAATAGTGTGTTAGTACTAATCATCGGCCCGTCCGTTATCAATGAATACCGATGCCTGCCTTTTTTGTTCAAAAGTTGTGATTTTACGATAATTACGACCGAAATTCGATAATTTTGAGCGTCTGGTACATATGGTACTTGGCCTGAGGAACGTCTGCAACACTGTGCGTTGAAGGGTATGGAGGTATGTGGGGAAGTCACGCCGAGACGACAATCTAAAGAATAAGAATTTTTATCCAACTCTCGGACACACGTATTCAGCTGCATCATAAAAACCTTAAGACGGGTTGGGTTGTAATGTGGCAAAGATTATTCGTTATCCCACAAGTGCTGAGGTCAGCAGAACAGTGGCGTTTGAGGAGACGAGGTGAAGTTTATTTGACCAAGTAAGAGCTTACTAACTCTAATCATTTTGCGATGTGATGCAAGAGGAATAGGCGATCTTCCCGATAGAGGCGAGCGCCGCAGGAAAAATTGTCGGTGGCGGACACTATCTTGAAATGGGGATTGGCGCCGCGGGTAGATTGGATAATTTTGCCTGCGGCGACATTATTTATGACGTATTCAAGTATATCCTAGCAAAATAGTACTCAATACTCTTTTTTAAGAATGTTTGTTTTTTTGTCTGTTTTTTTCGTGTTCGATACGCTCCAATACCATTCATCCGAATGCGATGAAACTTTGGTGAGTTGTTGTGAACGCGCCCAGGAAGGTTTCTAAATCATAAAAGTAGCAAATTTTGGAATTGTTTTACCCCATTATTGTTGACATTTACTCCCATAAGAAAATCATTGAATTCCGTGCAAGTTTTTCTTTATTTGCTTTTTAAAAGAACTTTCACTCAGGATATTGGATGGAATTCTTGATTAAAGAACGCATTATTTAATTATTTCATTCAATTTTCTTATACGCTTCGTTTTTGCCCAAGCATTGCGTTTTTATCTCTGAAATTAATCAATTTTTCTTCCTTTTCAGCAGTAGAAATTTCCTTGGCAACCAGGGGGGTTATTGTGTTATCTCGCCTTTTAAATTACTCTCTACGGGAAGTCGGGAGATCCGTTTCACACTCTTAACGATCGGCTCATGATCGGCCAAGATTCGATGGTGGCTCCATTTCACGTTCCTAACGACAGGTGAGATGGAGCTAATGAAATGCGAAGGCAAATTAAACTGATCAAGAGTCGAAATAGCGGATGAATCAAATAATATTAGTCCTGCTGTTCACCACTTGAGAGCCGAAGATGGTCACGCCGCCTGGGTGGCGGAGTTGGACTACGAAAAATTACGTAATTTCCTACGTTTTATGACATATTCTCACATACTTGAGATTAAAAAATATACCCCCAGGCGTGAATATCAATTTTATAGCGGTTTCATGAATGACTATTCATTCCTGCTACGATTAAAGACCAGGCTCAGTGGCTAATTTGATATTTGTAGTCAAACGACTACAGTTCCTCGTTCGCCTTGCCTTCTGAATGACCATCAACAAGGCAAAAAGTCAATCGCTTCAAGTGTGTGGATAAAATATGGAAATTCCATGCTTTTCGCATGGTCAATTATATGCTGGGACAGCTGAAAAATTTATTGGTTTCTGCAGATAGCGGAAATACCAAAAATGTTGTGAATCCCAAAGCACTTGAATAAATGTTTTCAACTTTAATTTAATACTCAAAAAATCATTGTCTTTCATTTATTTGGTACATGTAAATGTGTCTGCTTTGTATATGTGTGCCTACTTAGAAAGAACAAAAAGGCATTCCAACCCATGCTGGGCACAGCTAATTTATAATGAATATTCATTATTTCTCATTCACATAAACATTCATTTATGTTCATTTCAAGTAAAAATATTTATCAAGTTTTTACTTTTTACAGTTTACAAAATTTTTATTTACGCACATGAGAACTGTTTCGATAATAGTTTGCCATATTTTTTATAATTTATCATGATTTAAATCCACACCATATAAAAAAATTTCAAGCATCCCCAATATTATGCCAATGACTTACTAAATTTGTCACAATCTCTAATGCTAGGAAAATATATGGTTCTGAACAATAATGTAGATTTTGCAGCTGCAATCTGAGCAATGATTTTCCAAATATTATTACAACTAAGAACGTTCGGCAAACAAAATAGGCTAGTCACGGAAAAGATTTACCCAATGCTTTTTACCCTTCGAAATGGTAAAAATTTCCCCTCCGTTTATTCGGGAATCTATGAATAATACCACTCAAGTTATTCGCATAGTTCATTCGAGTATCTTCGCGAACGAAAGAATTAAAGTGCACACATCGTTTTATCGCTATGTTGAGTGGTGTCGCTTCTCACTAATATGTTTAACACAGATGAGGCCAATTCATCTCGATTAAAAGGCAATTTTAGAGAATGGAATTCTCGACGAAAAACAAGAAAAATAAAAATCTTCCCGAAAAGAAAAAAGAAACAAAATTTGGACGACCGGAGGCCAGGCCACCTTCCTCATTTTTTTTTAGTTTTGTATTATCTTAAGTGAACCGGTTGCCTTTTTATCGTCACATCGAATCTGGTCGGGGGGAGTTGGACCACGACCACCGAGCATCTCGGGGGTCATGGTTGGGCCCACCCCTTTCCTGTCTTTTGAGCGTACGCAGAATATAAGTGGGGAGCCCAAATTTTATTCCATCAGTTTCCTCCGGGTTCTCTCCAGCAGAAGAGGTAAGTCCACTTCTCTCTTGAAAATCGAATCAAGATTTGAACTTATTACGTGACCTGGCTCAACTATAGTGATACAATTGTCCACCAAAACACATTTAACCTTGTGTTACGTCAGAGGTCATTCACACGAGTGAGAGTTGGTTAATGATTGATGATGATCCAGTGAGTTCATGAATATTTATCGTAGCTATTCAAACCACATTCTTGTAATCTTTCCTCTCTGGCACCATGAGTTCCGTCGAACATTAACGTCGTGACATATCTTTAACGAAATAAAACTTCCCCGGAGTGATTGATATTATTTTTTATCGCATTTGGCAGCACTAATTACGCAAAAGGAAGGCGGTTTTGTCTCAGAAACTTTTAATTTTCCCGATTGATTGCATGAATGATAATTTTCCCAGTTATATATATTTAGAAACTTTGCGTAAAAATATATGCCTATATATCCACGATCATTTTTCCCCGCACCACTTAGGACACGAAAAGCCTTGGATAATAGCGTATCATCCACAGACATAAAACTGAAGATAGTTTTGATTCAGCGGTCCATTCCGTTCCCTCTCAGGTCTGTTAAGTGCATTATTCTGCCATAGGTCTTAACTCCAATGAATGTTGATGGAGGATTCCGCGGAGTGGTGTAGTTGTAGCAGTTGAAGTTACGAATTGTCTTCCGCGTTGTGTAGTATTCTGCGGCAACTGTGTCGCCGATTTTGCAGCAGGTACCTTCAGGGACGCAATCAGTGATCTTTCCTTCACGTTGCCCCCAGTGGTATCCAGAACACGAACGTTCATGCTTGCGATCGCAGTCACAGTTCGCGCGACTCACTCTACAAATGCGATAGCAGTGATTGGAAGGTGGTCGGATCTGTTTTTGGCCATGCACAGATTTACATGAAAATTTTGAGCGTGGTTTTTTTGTGATATCTATAGAAAATAGTGAAAAATAGAATTTCTTAGCCTATTTTCTGACTAATCAATGCCATGTTAACACGTTACATTATGGCACATGAGATATATTTCGTACTAATTCGATTACAGGTGTACACATTTTCTTCTGAACGGAAAATGATATATTTCATATTATAGCAGTGGTTGCTAACAAATATCAGTGTGTCACTTTCGTGTCAAAGTTTCGAAAAAAAACAATTTTGAACGCGTAATTTTTGCCGAAATTTGGAATACGGCGCCGAAAACTATCAATAAATTTATTTGATGCAAAAAAATGTAAAATACCATTGTTGTATCGTTTCCATTACAGCTTGTATGCTGAGTTCCATCGCATTAACAGATTTACCTACTTAATCGGATTTGGCCTTAGAATTTTATTTTTAACTTACCTGCTTGAAAAATTATTAATTTAAAATTTAATTAATTTAATTAATTAAATATTAATCAGAAATCCAGCCAGAAATAGGATTAGTTTGAAGAATATTTATCGTATTTTACTTCTTCATTAGAACTGTAGAAAAGAATTCAATAACGTCAGCATACACGCTGTTAAAGATCCGCAAATACACGTCCGTCAACTGAAGTGTTTTATACAGATTTTGGCTCATGGGTCTCTGGTCCTTATTGGTGTTTTTTTAGGAAGAGGTATTTAAGAGCGGGATAACGATCGACGGTTCCTAAAGTGACTTTTGCTGACGGAGGCATCTACGTTTTCCGTTGTCTTTTCGTTAAGGAGGAGTGTAATACGATTGACGGGAAGATCAACGCCAGTTATTTACCGTTTAACAAACGGAGTCGTAAACGGTTGCGAGGTGAATGTTTATTTTCATATTTTAAAAACAAAATATAAAGAAACCGCTAACAATACTGACAAAATTTTATTAAGAATGTTAATTATGTTTCATTGTAAAGTTAAAAAATAATGCGTAATATCTAGAAATGAAATTTTGCGAAAAACACGCTCTCCTCTGATCGGCTGCCGGTAACGTAGCGCAACGGAAAAATTAAACTTTGACAAGGTTCGCTAATTTTTCGATGACGGCGACGTTATTTTCGGGCAATCGTTAAAGGTTCCACTATTCTGAATCTCATATCTGTTGATGCTTGCCCAATGTAGGATACTCCGCAACAGCATTTGGCTTCATCGACGCCACTTTGAAGGTCTGAGCGATGGTTGAGGCCGACACATAGTGGAATTCTTCTTCTTCCTTATAGTTATCTCGCTTGACATGTTTCCTCTTCAATTTCTGTCTTCTCTAGTTTAAGTTGTCTATCTTTTTCACTGACCGACGTTTCATCTACCTGTGAACAGTTCATCTCTTACTGATCTGTCTTGTCATTCAGTTTATATGCTCATTCCATTTTTTTCGTATGAGTAGGTACTCAGTCGTTTATATTTCCTGTTTTAAATGATTTCCTTATATTTTCAATTTCTTATCTGTCAGTGTTTTTCCTGCATTCCTTCGAAGTACTTTCGTCCCTGTTGTCTCTAATAGCCTCCTAGGCTTGAATGTATCTCTATAGTCTATTATTTCATAGATTCAGAATTATTTTCTTGTTTCAAGTATTTTTATGTCCAGATTGTATCATCAAGGCGTACTGCTGCCTGGAAATTTGTTCCACAGCAAAATTGATATGACTTTTAATTTTACAGTTACTTGTGTACTTTCCTTTTTATTTGTTCTATGTATTTGTCCCTTGACTTCCCGCTCGTGACTTATCTATTTTTCCTTCCATTATATTCTTCACAAACCCATTGTGCTTCAGGGTGTGCCCAAACCATCTGGTTCTTGTTTTCTCTATAGTATTCCATATGGTCCTTCCCTCTTCCACTCTCCTGTATGCTTCTTCATTTCTTATTTTAGCCGTCCATTTGATCTTCAGCATCCACCAGGTTTCAAAAGCTTCTTTTCTTTTCTAGTCTGCTTCTCCATCGGTCCAGGTTTCCAATCCATAGAGTGCCACGCTCCACACGAATTTTGTCACACACTGTTTCCCCATTTGAAACCCTATTTTCTCTGAAGTATAGAGTAAACTTTTCTCAACGAACGCTTTCTTAGCTTGTGCTACTCCGCGCTTGATGTCCGTTCTACTTATTTCGCACAGCGTAGTAATGCTTCCAAGGTAAGTGAAGGATTTCACTTTCTAAAGCTACATTACCAGTCAACAAACCTAGATAAAAGTCTCATTGGAAGCTGTTATGGTCTCTTATCGTTCGCGGGAAAAAGAACATTATAAATATGCCTGTTCTGCAGTCTAGTTCCCTAATTTTATTCTCATTATCTGATTTACCGCAGTATGTTGGATTTCGTAAAATATTATATACGTCGTCAGGGAATAAATCGGTTTGGAAATTACTTTGTTCCAAATACAAATTCACGACCATAAAGATTAAGACTAAATCTTAATCGTTGGTCTGAAAGCAATTCCCATCGCAGTTGCTGCAAAAGGTCAGTAACACTTACAAGATTTAAAGAGCTACACTGGCGGCTCGCAGGGCAATATGTGGATATAGAGATGTAGTTGTAACTTATGTCATTCCACTCCGAGAAACAATTTCAGCATCATGATATACTTTTTTCTTACTTTCAGGAAACGGACCTTCTGATACTTTTTAACCAACGGAACCGCAGACGAAAGCATCGGCAGGAATGGCTCTTCCTTCAAACCCACTCGCAATATGCTTGCTTCTCATCGGAGTCTTAGCAGTGTGTCATGGACAAAAACTGACGACCGGAACTTGTCCCCCGCTGATGACTTCCATAACTCCCGCGATAACGATCACTGGTGTAAGTGTAATCTGTAGTTCAACCTTTTTTGGTGCTCGTCCACATCCAACCATATATCTTCGAGTGTAAGTCGAAGTCTCGCTTTCACCCAAAAAGAAATTTACTAAAATTGGTGGTTCTAATATTAGTCGAAAAGAAATGAGTGCTTAATCCACTAATTTTTCGATTTAAAAAATGTAACCATTGAAAAAATATGTAACCGAAAACTTTCCCATAAATTTAACGAGAAGGTATTTAGATTTGACATAATCAGCCTATTAGCGTCCGTTGTCGCGATTGTCTGCGTTGTTGAGTGATGAGACAGTTACTTCACCATATTCTTAATATTTTTTGTCATTTATTGTGTTTTCTGTTTGGTTATGCGGTATTTGCGCAATACAATTGGCTATCACCTCATTTAGTGACTCAAGTATAAGTGAAAGGGAAGGTTAAAGGTAACTTTTCACACTATGCATGATCCATCACAAGACACTAGCCGGTACTAGATATTAAGAATGGAATCCAGTGTGATTGGTGCCGTCCTCAAACGATCGTTAACATTCTACTGGAATGGAAGCGGTATTTTCATTTACATCTTAACACATGTTTACTAAACTATCTAAATCAGCCAATCAATGGCAGCAGGCAACCAAAGTAGCAGTACGGTCATTTTTTATTGTTGATTTTGTAGCTTGAAAATTACAGATAGCCAAAAGGAGGTATAGATGGCGCTGATATCAGAAGGTAAAGATCGAACAGCGAATGTAATAGCTAACGTGATTGGTCGAAGGCTACTAGGTCTTGCTGGGAGCTAGTAGTAAACTAGTACTGTATAAATTATGAAAGCAAGAAGCTCAGCCGTAATGATTGCGATTGTCCTTGTTAGCCAACTTGCTGATTCTATATCAAGCGATACCTACTGGAAAACTATCATGGAAAAGATTATTCTCGAACTTGTGCAAGATCAAGCGTTGTATGAAATTGGCTTAAGGTTATAATCTGCTGAAAATGTAGATATTTTTCGAATTTTACTCGAATACATACGGTAGGTATTTCATTTGGGTGTGTTACAATTATCACCATGAGCAGTCATAAATCCGAATATATACCTCGTTATTTTGGAGAAATCCGCCTAACTTGAGCTCTTACAATATTATTTTTTTTTATATTAGAGGCACATCTCTGAAACTTTTTCCTTGCTTGAATACTTCCGCCTATGGTTGATTAACATATGTGTAACTGAGTTTTGGAAATTGCTGAAATACATAAAGAGGCATTTGAAAAATATTTTTAAAAATTAAAAACATACATTTAAAATAAATTTTAATCAAAACAAATTCATATTTTACTTAGATTAATAGTATATTGAGAAAACTAGAGCGAAAATTAATATTTTTATTCATGCAATCATTAATTTTAACATAAATATACAGAAGAATGGATCTTTTTACATCAGCAACCATAATATGTCAGACACTTATGTATTACGATGCATGCCTTGTAACACAATAATATAATATGTCTTGTACCATAATTATATAATATATCTAGTAACATAAACATATTACGCTTATATATAATATGCATTCATATTTCTTATGAATCAAAATAATTCATACATAAATGCACCGTTTAAACTTAATTTATTTGTACAACGCATTTTTTCTCACATTTTTTCTCAAATTAGCTTTGGATTTAATTTTTTTTGTACTTTGCTTTTTGTCTCCCAGCACTTTTCGCAGTTTTATTTTTAATATTGGCATTTTTCGTATTTATCATTGCTACATAAAAACTTACCGAGCAATGATATTTTTGTTGATAATTTGTGTTTCAGTCATCTCTGACGGTTGTATCTCTGTTTTCGTTTAATTACCAAATTATATCTCGTGGCTGTTGCCTCTCTTTGCCATTACACATAAACACGAAAAACACGCGAAAAGAGTTGGTTGCTTGCATTCAGGACATTTTTTCTCGCATAATAGAACGTAAAGACGAAATCATACGAGCTGCACATGCTGTTGTAAAGAGAGCTTAAAACTGCATTGAAGTCGGTGTTCAATCTTTCATTAGAGTAATTAACCGGTTAGAGATAGGTTGTGATGAAAGTCAGAGAATATCCAACGAACTCTTACACGTGCCGTGCTCTTTCTACCACTACTATTTCTTTCTTCATCTCAGCATAAGTCCTACCTTTCTTCATCCCGTCCATAAAACAGATTCTCTTCCTTCCCCTTCCCCGCTTACCCAACATCCTTCCCTCTATCACGGCCTTCAGCAAACCATCGTCCCTCATTACCCCTTCCAGCCACCTACCCTGCCTTCCCCTAATCTCATCTATAAGTTTCCTCTCCTCGCCCACCATGTCTAGCACTTCCTGGTTTGTCTTCCTTTCCGTCCAATGCTCCTTCTCTATCCTCCTCCACACCCACATCTCGAAAGCCTTCAGCCTATTTTCGTCTTCCTTTCTCAAGGTCCACGTTTCTATCCCATACAACGCCACACTCCCTATCAAGCTCTTCACTAGCCTCTTTTTTACAACCTTACTTAAGGTCCCCGTCATCAGCTCCCTTCTATTATTGAACGCTTCCTTTGCTAGCGCTATTCTCCTCCTTATGTCTTTGCTACTATGTCCTCTTTCTTCTAGCGTACTACCCAAGTAATTAAATTGTTCTACTTGCTCCAGTTTGTGACTTCATACTCTTATCACCAGCTTCGCCTTCTTTGTCCTACAGAATCTCATTACTTTTGTTTTCCTATTATTTATCTTCATTCCGTATTTCTCACACTGCTTTTCCAGTGCATCTACTAAAGTTTGCAATCTTTTAAGTCGGTGTTAGGTCTTTAAAAATGTACTTTGAACAAGTGTAATTTATTTAACTAATTGAAAAGCGCAACTTTTATCAGGTATTTCTCCATGCGTTTTCATTTGTTTGCAGCGTTGTTGCATTAATAAAAAGATTAATAAATTTTTGTATTTTCAACAGTAAGCCTTATTTTCCTAAGTAATATTTTCCATTGAATATGAACTGATGTCCTGTCAAAATTACAGTGCCATCCTCATCGTTCCTCCTCCGTCGTCACTCAACAAAATGAACTGTGCTCTGGAGTTGGATTGGGTACGGTTAGGCATTGAATTTTTGTCCGAGGTCTCCGAGTCTAAATTCTTCGAATTTTACTTTCGTCACTGAGGTTGTAGTGAGTTTGTTGCGATGGCACTGGATGAAATCTTTCATCACATCGACTGCATGCTCAATAATTATCATTGCAATTGATTGTTTAAGATTACAATGATTAATTATCTCAATCAGATTATTATAACAATGAATATTTTTGCAATTTATACGCTGCTTTCGAAGCAGGTTGCTATTGCACCATTTTATATTCACGCTCTGAAACCAAAAGGGTAACTAACGATGGCGTTTTTTCTTGAGAATATGTAACTTGAATCGAGGGTTTTGCATAAATTTGTATTTCTTTTTATAAATCGCAGATATGTACCCTCAACACATTCACGAATTAAAATTAGATTCTCGAAAGAATTCTTTTTAAACAATTCTAACAAGATTACTTCCATTTACCCAGCGGAGACTAAATACAACGTTATCTATGATCTCTTCTCCATGTAATAATAAAAAGTATTTATAAATTAGCCCTGATCATTAATCATCCGAATTATTTAGGAATTCTATTTATCTCGATTGTTTTGATTTCGTTAAATTTAATGAATGTCAGTTCCATGATGGGGAGAGAGAGACGTGGAGCTCGCAGATTAATATCGTTTTTGATGCCATATCTCCACTAATAAATGTAATAGGATAATAAAACTACTAGTTTCAGAAATCAGATACAATTTACTAACTTTTGAATATGTAATACGTTTTTTGTATCTCCCATACTAAAAACGTTATCCCAAAATGTAATTATTAACTGAATAATTATTTTTGTAATTTCGGTTACAAACTTGGCAATTGGAGGCATTTAGCATACCTGTTGGCAGGAAATTAAAGATGAAGATCTTAAGAAAATAACATAGACAATTTTATTTCAAAATCATTGGTGTAATCCACTGCTTTTTAGCGTTTTCATGGTAACTGTAGTATGATTCTCACTAAATGATTGCGTTGCCATAGCTCGGCAACTAAGGATTTGCGACCCCATGTTCATAGGACAAAAATGCTTAAGATCATCTTCCCTACCTCCTCTAGAAATATGTGCACTTCCCCATGAAACACCCTGTATGTAATAGAGCTATAAATTGGTCTAGTTCGAAAAAGAAGACAAAATGTGAAAATTCCGTGTTTATGAAATTTTTTACCACAAGAACGATTATCACAGGCTTTTAATTCAATTCAATCAAGTATTTAGGTCAAAACAGTCTTAAAATAGGTCAAAAAAACATGGAAAATTATTAGTTACATTGTTTATTGTGAATATTATCTAACTGATTTCCATAAATTGATTTAAGTCTAATACATTTATTTGTATAGATATTTCATGGATTTTTGCGTGATTGACAGTCACACTAATATTTAATTCCTACACTAAGTACTTTCCAGGAATGTGCACTAGTACAGACACTAACAATTACTTAAGTTAATACATCAGTTACACGTATTATGTGATTGTGCCAGCGAAAATATTCAATATTAATTCCCAGTTACGCATAAAGATATTTCAAAAATTAGCTATAAATGATTCTTTAATATTGAGGCACACTTCTTCAAAATGTTTCAAATTCCTTCTTTGAATGTCTTACACACGATTCATTCATAAACAGTTTAAAAATATCAATGCTGAAAAATGTAGAGCGATAAAACCAAAAGATTTTCCCATCGATGAAAATGCAGTAACGCTAGTTCTATCTCGGATATGTACCTTCATTTTTTTAGGCACATCAATGAAATTAGATGCGAATAATACCTGAAACAATGAAATATTATTACAGAAAAAAATCAAATCGATTAATTAAATTCTGAAAAAGTTGTTGTGCATATATTAATATATTTTTCCAAGTAAAAATGTTAAAAATTACAAATTAGGTGATTTTTCTGGTACAATGTACCATAATTCAGTTACTTAGCAACGGAGAACTTTGTAAATTGTAGTACGCTTATAAAATTATATAATTTTAAATTACACATAGTCTCAGCTTGAAATTTCTGGATTAGTCAGAAATTAAATCAGAGTAACATAGGTAGCTAAGGTTAGGCGGATTTCCCCAGATATTATTCTAAAAAAACAGTATGGAATTTAAAAAGTCTATTCATGTAACAGTGTAAGTACGGACATCGACAAAATAACATCGAGTCCTCAACCGGGTCCCGGATAGCCAATTAAACAAAGTATTTTTAAAATGATTATATTCACATCCATGTAAAGTGTGCAAAATATAATGAATTGGAAAAAAGCAGATTGTAAGATAGCAGAAAAATATTTGAGTGGAAGTCTTCTTATGAAAATCGAATGGTGCTATGTATACTTACATAATCTTACACTTCTGGCACCGAAGAAGCGTATATAGATGCGCCTGTGGTGCCAGCTGCATATATTTATCGAGTGAAACGCAAATAGATTCTTCAAAATATGAATAGATTGGAGAAATCTTCCATTATGAAAGTTTCATACAACTCTTAACTATTAAAACGATTACTGAATCAGTTTAATGCATAATTGTGCCAAATGTAACTGATATACTTTGAGCAATCAAAATGACTTCTTCAGAGGTGGTAAGTACACACAATTCGCCAACACAAATTAAATTAAGCCGCAGAAAAAGTATCAATGGATGTTAAACCCCTGTAAACGTTTGAGAAAGTTATGTTCACCTTGGCCGAATGTTTGAGGAAGACAATAATAATAATAAGATCTCGCTGCTAGATAGCATCAAGTGCATTTCGTCTTGCGTGGCACAGGCGGAATCACTAGTTGCACGCAATTATAGGAGTCGTTAGGAAGAGGAGGGCGTGTGGGAAGCAATGTATGAGGGTAACTGAAACAAAAGAGGCATACAAGGATAAGGAAGTATGAAGGAAATTATTAAAGCTGAGTTAGCTTAACAGGCCTTTCACCGACATTTAAACTTTCTTTACTGTGCCTGGATAAATAAACCGAAAAATATGATTGGGACAGTTTACAATTACTTCGTCGGAAAATTTATCAATTACCAGTTAAAATTATTTTCAATAAAGTAAATCGATCGCAATGAGAAATATGGTGCAATTACTTGATAAATAATCGCAAACTCTAGGATGACCAATATATTGATTTCTAAGGAAGCTAGACGAACAGGAAAATACATCGCTGGGGCGAAATGTTACGCGGAAAATGATTCATCTACATCTACATACTACCCCGCAAGCCGCCTCAATAGACGTGTGGTGGGGGGTGTTAGGACACCAGCCGTTTACATATAAAAAGGAAACGCTCTAGTGAAATTACGCCCAGCATTTATTTAAGTTCCTTATTGTTCGGGGAAAAAACGAATTCCCATACCTATCCGTTCGGTAAAATATATCTCTTTATTTATCGTTTCTGTCGGACATATTTGGAAATATAGTGGGGTTCTAATATGATGTTCTCCGTGTCGCTCTTAAAGATATCTATTCTCAATTGCTCATGCGATCTAAGCCTAGCGCGCAGCCTCCGAGTCTCTAGCGGCTCCCAGCCTAATTCGTTTAACATCTGTGTAACGCTGTCTGTACGCCCGTAGCTATTTTTGACGAATCGTGCAACTTTCCTTTGTATTTAATTAAGTTCCCGGATTGTCTTTCTGCGCCGGATACCATATGCTTGCTGCATATACAAGGTGTGGCTGGGCGAGAGCGAAATAGCACCCCTCTTTTACTTTTTCATCTAAGAATCTTCCCACAATACGCTTGAGGAATCCTAGCTTCTTCAGAGCACTGCCACAAATATTTCTTATATGTGTTCCCCACGATAGGTCCAATGTTATCGTAAATCCTAGATACTTCACTTCATCTGTCGCCTTTATGTTAACGCCATCCACATCATATACATGGGGATAGTTGGACGACCTCCGCAAGAAATGTACCGCCGTGCATTTGCTCACATTAAGTTCGAGTCCCCACTCCCGGCTCCACACATGAACGTTGCTTAAATCCGATGATAGAATTTCAAAGTCAGAGTGATCACTAATTTCGCGATAATCACAGCGTCGTCAGCAAATAAACGTATGTTACTGCTAATTCGAGAGCATAGGTCATTTATGTATATGATGAACAAAAGGTATAACGCTTCCTTGCGGGACACCTGATGTCACTTTAACTACATCAGAGCTCATTCCGTCAAGAACAACTTTTTGTTAAGATCACTCAGAAAGTCTCGTATCCAGTTCACTACTGTTTCGTTTAGCCCGCATGACTGTAATTTGTATAAAAATTTTTAGTGAGGTACCGTGTCGAAAGCTTTCTTAAAAATCTAGAAATAATGCGTCCACTTGCCTTTTCGATTCACCAGATTTGAGAACGTCATGAAGAAAGAGCGAAAGCAGTGTTTAACATGATCTACTTTTCCGGAAGCCGTGCTGACAGCCATGGAGGAAGTTACTACTGTCCAGGAAAGTTATGATATTGCTAACGACGACATGCTCGAGTATCTTGCCTATAATCGACGTAGGTGAAATTGGTCGATAGTTCCCTGGGTCGTCGTCTGTTTCCCTTTTTGAATATCGGTGTAGCGTTTGCAATTTTCCAGTCTATTGGTATCTTTCCTTCAGACAATGACTTCTTGAATATTATGTCTAAAAACGGTGCGATCTATGGCGCTAACTCCTTGAGGACACGCGCGGGTATTCCCTCCGGACCCGGAGATTTACTATTTTTTATCGACTGATTCTGCTGGAGACCCAGCTTAATAATGCACTGTAGGAGTTCATGGTCGAAACAACCAGTCTTAATGAATGATTTGTGAACAAATGCCGTAGATAACAATTGAAAACTTAAGTAATGAACATTATCACTGATGAATTACGCGCCGATTACAAATTATTCAGGTAGTAACGGTTACACGAACGTAAAGATTACATTTTGAGTAGATTACAAGTAAAATTACAGATTGAAATAAAGTAACGATTACAGGTAAAAGTGAATCAGATGTAATATTTATCGCGGTAATCGGATTTCTTGTAATCGAGTATTTACAATTACTCCATGTATGTGTGTTTAGGTTTACCATCTTCACCAGGCCTTCTCAACATCCTTGCGCAGGATCCCTGTCACCAGGGGAGTTATTTTGTAATCTCACTACATTGAGAATATTTACCTCTTAAAATGTGGAAAATGACGTCATTTTCCGTAGTTCCACTCCGCCACCCAGACGGCGTGACCGTCTTCTGCTCTCAAGTGGTGATCTGCAGGTCTTTTCCTTAATTCACCAGCTCTTTCCTCCGTAACTCACTGCCTCCTTCGGCTCTTTAACCGTACCTTTTGACACTTGATCCGCTTCATTTTGGCTCCGCCTTTCGTTTTGGTTCAATCCCATGTGTCGTACGGGAGCGTAAAATAGATCCATCATCGTTTCCCACGGACCTTAGGTGATCGTGAGCCGATCATTAAGAGAGCCAAACGGATCTCCCGCCATCCACAAAGAGTCATTAAAAAGTGAGATTACAAAATAACACCGCAGTTCTATTTTACCAGTGATTGTCTTCTTCCATAGCGCTATAATCCTCGTTAAATCCCAGCTAATACGTTCATTTTCCTCCAAGATATTGCGAAAAGAGTAATAGGGTGTCGTTCACAGGAAGATTGAAGAGACATTCTTGATAGGAATGTTCCTTGAGGAACGCTGGGTCGAATATTTTCTTTAGGGAAAAGATAAAAATATGGTTGGTAATATTCCTATTTCTCAAATTGGAGATCTAACGCCTTTTTTTGGGGGGCAAAAACGATTGCATTTTGATTTCATTCTCATTTATAATCACAAAGCTCTAATTTTCTCTTTCAGTTTAATAATCTTGTATTAAGGGAGATTGCTCGTACTAGAAGCCATACCCGCAATGACTGGAAATGCGTCAAGTACTCGTTCACCGAAATCACAGCCAGTACAAAATACTCGGTGGCCATAACTGGAGTGCAGAAACTGTAAGTATATTCATCCACGTTTATCTACACCTAAAAGTAGTTTGATCGAGGAATAACTTCACATAAAATTCTATGAATTCGACATAATTATAAAGAATTATTGCAACGCTAATTTACTAGCGTTATCTTAAGAATGGCTTCAATCGGCCATTGAACAAATATTTATTTTAACCATAGTTATCCAATCATGATGCCACAATTACGGCGTGGAAATTTTAATGTCGTGGTTATTTTTTACTGCATGATTAACAAGTGGAACTGCTAATATGTTAATGACAATATATCCTTTTCTGGCGAGATTAGTAAAAACCGAATAATTTCATACGCACAAATGTAACACTAGCAGCACTGTATAATGCTGGAATGGAGTCTCGAGACTTATATTTCAACTTATTTCAATTAGCTTATGAAACCTACTGAGACGTTGCACGTTTGCTTAACTTATATGGTTAAAGCGAAACGACTCCCATCAAATTATATTTAATATATAATTAGCAACTTGTATTATAGCCATTTCATTTATTTATCACAGCCATTGAACTCAAAAATCAAACAATTTCACTCTTTCCAATGGCATGCAAGTACTGCAGTGCCAATGTTATAGTGACGCCTACCACCTTTCATTTTTTTTCGGCCGCCGAGCTGTGAAGGGATACATATTCCGTCGGCGGTGGTAGGCATCGTCACTAGTCTCCGGCGCAGACCTATTCAGTCGGGATGAATATTTTGCGGCGAGTCAGCGCTAGTCAGCGGCACTGAGAGCCCTGACGTAATGATTTCTAAAGACGTGCTCTCATAGGCTGAGTTCTGCGGCTGTGCTTCCGCCACGGGGGTCTAACTGAGGGCGAGGAGGGTAGGTCAAGGGGGCGAGGGGGGACAGGATCGAGGTAAATATAAGAAAAACAATAATACTGAAACATTTCTTTTACCCAATTTTCACATGCCAACGATAAAATAAAAAAATATGAAATATCAATCCCAGCCACTTACATCGATAGCATGGAGGAAAACATCAATAACAAAATGAATTATGTTCCTGTATAGACCTTCACCCACATCAATACAATTTACCAACCAGCTTACGCAATACCCCTTCACTAGCAAATTATGACTCACAACAAATACAACAAAGGCAATGGTCAAAAATTCAAGAGCCTACGAACCTATCAACAGAATCAAGAGTTTAATGAAAGCAAACAAAACATTCTACCAAGCAACAAAACCATTGTTTAATTATACTGACCAAAATGAAGCTAGCTAATGCTAAATATAGCAAAATGTAAATCATACAGACATTATTGGACCCATTTTTATCACAGGTCAAGTTCAATAAAGCTTCCGGTAACTATTACAACTTCGCGGGAAAACATTATCATTAATGTAAATCACAGCGAAATATAACGTAAAACCACTATGATTTTAAATCAAACAATGAATCTACATGTTCACAATATTCACTGCAGGTAAATATCACGAAGTCTAACTGGTTGCACAAATAACTGATTAAACACACCGATGCGGATAGGGGCGAAATGAATACAATAGAACACATTAGGTATTATGCACTGCACTCGCGTAATTAGAACACACGTGAAAAGAACAGGAGTCCAATGAACTCAGAGAAATTGATCACCTCGGAATCAACGCAACTTCACCGAAAATTCGTCATCTTGAACGAAAAACACAGACACGACCGACACTCTGCGGACGGAAGACATCTTGGGGCGGTTCGTTCGGCAGCGTAGAGAAATTTCAATTACGCTACCGGGAGCCGGTGATTGGTCATTCGGATGACGTCACGCGGTTGTGGGAGAATGCTATCGGGAGAATGGAATTAGTTATATCTTCGATAAAACCCGTATAAAACAAACTCTTTCCAAGCTTGGGTGAGACAAATGAGGAAATTAAACGAAACGCAAGTATTATCAATCGATAACTGAACTATTAATATATTTCACACAAAACCAACTAAATTACAAACATATTTCCACAAATTCTAGTGCCAGACGACCGTTTATGCGAGCTTCCACTCAGAAAAATGAATAAGTTATACATGTACGAGAGGTTGAGGTTCTCTTTAACAAGTACAATTAAGTACAATTGACTGAAAATGCCACAGGTTCACACAACGGTGTCTCCCGGTAGCCGACTGCAAAAGAGGACGTTCACAGGGGTGAATCGGCTGAGGAGGGGGTTTGTCGGCAAGGACGAGGTGGAATGTGGTAGCTTAGGATATAGGCGATTTTTAGCCTTGGAGGGGAATAGACAATGGAATAGGTAATAGATGGGGTCGAAGTTTTCAATTGGAGCAACAGGAACTGTTTTCTGACTCCGGCAGCAGAATACGGGATCAAAACCTTTGTGCCTTGGTCAGAATGACCAAATTTCTGGAATCATTCCTCACTTCAGGGGCTATGTAAGGACCTGGCAAGGGAAAGGCGCGGCAAAATGCGCGGAAAAAGGTGCGACAGAAGATCCTGGCAGGTGTCACTGCATTTTGGAGTCGTAGAAATTTAGGCCGTCATTGGCTCCCATGTCGTTCGGCTAAGTCCGGAGGGTAAACAGTCCACAGAGGGAAAACATGTCCAAAGAGGGGAATTGAGAAAAAAATGGGATTGGGGTGTATAAAAAAATGCCGCAGTAGATGACCAATTTATTGAATTTTGTGTGATGTGATATTTTGCTCAAACTATAGGAGTGGTGAAACTTGGTGGCATTCGTTCATGAGGAGAATGGAGCATGTGCAAATAAAGCATACTGGAGGGGTGGGATAGAGGTGGCAATGATCCCTCCAAAATTCCCTCGTTCGAACCTTTGGCCGCTCATCAACACTTCATAGGCCATTATTTGACCTTTCATACAGCGCCGGTGAGTGCCATCAAGTTCTGCTACACCTATACCTTAAATCTCGAGTAGTCAGTCTGGGAATGGTGGTCAACCAGGGTGATACAGATGCCATCAAATCAAGGAAATTTTAATTTCAGCAGTAAATATTATTCATGTCTCCGGTACTTATGTATGTATGTATATAAGTACCAGACACTTCAGTGCTCTTTCTGTTATAATTACCGAGATTTGACAGAATTTGTATCACCCTGGATGGCTATTGTCCTCCACAAGGCTACTTGAGGGTTAAAGGTTGTTACGTTACTAATTCATACGCATACATTTTACTGAGTTTAACTGATTTGATACATACATTTAGTTTTATACCATACACTATTTTAACTTTGTTAAAGAATTAGATTGTTGTGGTAATTCTTGTGGCTCAAGTTATTTTGAAGAGAGTAAATTTAATGTTTCTTGTATAATTCGTGCCAGTATCGATAATAGGGAGTAGGTAGAATAGCGGTTGAGCGATAGGTGAAAAATATCATTCTTACTCGATAATATGTTTTAATTTTTTTAAGTTTAAGGTTAAAAGTTTATATTTATTTTTATCGTATATATTTTTATTCTATGAAACTTAAAAATAAAAAAGGATCAGTACCCTTTCATATAAGGTGTTAATTATACTCTTAGTAGTATTACCTAGCTATTATTTTGAAATCCAAAGAATTTGGTGGTATTTTAGTCTTTACGGAGGAACCTGTTCTGTAATCAATAGTCCACGATTTTACTTACTTATATTAGTGATCAGTGTTTATTCCTCCGTCAAAAGAATAATTTTGTGGAATGAATTTAATTTTTAGTATTGAGATTGAGAGTTTTAATTTGGTTTTGTTGAATTAATTTAAGAAGAAAAATAATTAAATGTTATTGTTTTGTGTCTATTTAGGGTTTCTAAGTATATTTAAAAAAAATCAATTTTGTTAAGTCTCCTAACGTAATGCTTTATTTAGTTCCCTGTTGAACGACGGCCTTGGGAGCGTAACCGGAACAATGACTGTAACTAACAACAATGGGGCAACGCCCACTGCTGCGACCTACTTCACATTCACATTAAATTATGCGGGTAAGTTTGGTTAACCATACAAAGTTTTTTACGTCACCAACTTTTCAATCCTGCTAACTGCAGCCATCTTGTCTTCCCTATTCACTGCTAACTCTATTAGATCCTGATATTTCTTCTGTCCCATATCCTTCTTTATTTTGGTCCATGAACCTATTTATCCCTTGACCTTCCTCCTGGAATTCTCCCTTCTATATTTCCACCGGTTATGTTCCTTACAGAATGCATTGTGTTTTAGGGTGGGTCCAATTCACATGATTCATCTTTGTCTCACCACGCTCCACATACGCTTTTGTTCATTGGCTCTTCTGTAAACTTCTTAATTCTTCCTTTAATCAGTCAATTTTATGTCCACGTTGAGAAAAACCAACTTTGTTATTCCCACTAAATGTATTCTTCTTGCACGACGAGCGTTTCACCACACTGTGGCATATTCATGTGCTGGGCATATTGACTGGGCACATGAATATGCCACAGTGTGGTGAAACACGCGTCGTGCCAGCGGAATATAGTTTGTGGAAATAACAAAGGTGGTTTTCTCAGCATGGACATTCATAATTTCCACGAGGTCGGGCCTGATATCATCAGTTTTATTCCATTTTATCTTCAGCAAGTATTCTATTCTTTTTCGGTCAGCTTCTAAGAGGGTCAAAGTCTCCGACCAATTGACTGCAACACTCCACACGAATGTTATCACGAACTACTTCCTTGTTTCTAACTACATCCTCTGTGAGCGATATTGCAGTGCTCTCATACTAGCAGTTAGTACAAAACCACTACTGTAGACTCGGAAGTGTGGAATTTCTAACGAGTCGCAGTAAATTTCCAAACTGAAAATGAGACTAAAGCTAACGTGACACAGGATTGAAACCATTGAAATGAGTTTCGAATTAAATTTAAATGATTTGTAACGGAGATTTTTTCCACTAGAGTGTAAAATAATTACGTACTAGAAGAGGGTGACCATTAAACATCAACGTGAATACGAAATGATCTTAACTTTTTCATACTACGTTTGCCATGGAAATAACGTATGAGTTTATATCATAGAGAGTTGGTCATGTGATTTTTTTTTAATGTCAACTTCCTTCTTTGCTAAAGTTTCACCTTTAAATTAAAGCATCATCCGGGCTACAACACAATGAAAGGAAAATTGATATTACCAGTTATAATAATAAAAAGAAAAAAGAGTTTACACTTACAAATTTAGTACCTTTCGGTGAGATCAGCTTTACAATAACCAATTCAACATGGAAATAACAATATTCATTTTGAATGGTGCCATCACTGGGCAGATGTGGTGAAAGGAAGAATTCCTTGCAGTTATCCATAAATACATACCCATCACGCTATTCCAATCCGGGGTTGGCAAAGTCAAAGAATTCAGTCATTGACGTCGTTCCTAGAAGACAGACTCCCTTTTAATAACAACCTCAATAATTCCCTATCCTTACAAACCACTTTCGCTTCTCATGCACTCATGAATAGCTTCATACACCAAATTTATCAAATGTAGAGTCCGTTAAATACTTAGGTGTGACCCTTACTCAGAACCTGTCTTGGGGGAAACACGTCCGGGAAATCTGCGGACAGGCTAGTCGCAAATTGGGATTTATCAAAAGAATATTAGGAAAATCCGACGAGAAGGTTAAAGAGCAATGTTATTTTTCACTCGTGAGACCTCACTTGGAGTTTGCCGTAAGCATATGGGACCCTTATGAAGTAGGACTAATCTCTGAAATAGATCGAATACATCGGGGTGCAGCAAGATTTGTGAAAGTTGTTACGATAAACGTAGCAGTGTTACCGAATTGTTGAAGGAATTAGGGTGGGAATCTCTAACTGATCGAAGGGAGAAATACAGGTTAAATCTTTTGCGCAAGTTCAGAGGAGACAGTTTTTTGCCGGACGTTCAACATATACTGCTAGAGCCAACGTACTACGGTAGAAGCGATCATAGGGATAAAATAAAGGAAATTGACGGCCGAACCAATTGATTCAAAATGTCATTTTTCCCACGCACAATAAGGGATCATAATAGTTGCGATAGATCAATCATATGAAACTCCCACCCTCAATAGGTAGAGTAGAATTTTCACCTGTGCTTAATAACACCATATAATTACTAACTCTTCACACCGGTCGATTTGTCCGGCATTATTTTATTTTGTTCTTTGCTTGAAGTAGCATCTCGTAGCATTCATAAATTAACAGTATTAGTAATATTAACCACTAGATGTGTGTATAACATTGTTCTACTTTTTTGCATGTTCATTTACGTATCACTCTCCCAGTTTCCGGTTGGACTGCGCACTGTTCTCCTGACTGCTTTTGGCCTGCGCCTAGCGCCAGGGGGAGCATGCGGGGCTCTGATTTGTTCTGGGACGAGTGCTGCATGCCTGGTGTGGAATCACCCCGTGCCACACACCCTAGTGGTGGCTTGCACGGTACTTCGTAGATGTAGATGAGGCTCTCGTTCGTGATTAGGCTCTTTTTAACTGACAGTAGTTCATTCCTCACATTCGATGAGAAAAATTTGCTCGCTGATCAGAATTTCCCCAAAACTCTGATCGCAGCTTCCTCGATAGAGTTAGTTTTGGTTTTTCAGGCAGTTCTCCATTTTTAACACCAGGTTGTTGCGTATTTGAATATAATCATGAACGACAATCTCCTGACTACCAGATTGAATGGAAGTATAATGAATATGCTAAGTTTATTTACTTACAGGGCTAATTTCCGACTGTGACTTGTTATTCAAACCCCACATAATTTGCGATAGTCCGTACTTTTTTACTGTCACTTTGCCGCTGCTCGTCAAAAAGCGATGCAATCAGCTGATATTTGACGACAAATCTATTATTTGTTTCGTTACCTCTCGACTGATGTGGATCACGCACGGAGTCATTAGTGCTCATTATAGTAATTGAACAGTAGCATTTATTTATTATAAACGTGATTCTTCCTTCCTTCCTATACCCGAATAGAAACACGGTGTAAGTAGTGAATAAAATGCCAGTAACGTGACGGTTTCTGGAGGCAACTGATAAGCATTTTTTCTAGAATTGTTGAAAAGATGAACTTACTTGAGCTCACATCTGTGTTTTCCCCTCCGAACTTAGAAACGTTTTCACCTTTTCTTGAAGTTCATGAACAATAAAAGTCATCTTTAACATTGAAACCAAGGTTTAACAATATTTGGCGTTTATTTTCCTCAGAGGTTTAACAACCTTAACTCAATCACTCCACCTGATTGACAGAGGGCCATGTACACCGTCATTTTTCTTCACTCAGTCCTACAGGTTCAAATCTTGCGTCAAACATTTGTAACCTATAACTGTAGTAAACCTAATCCGTCGTTGTGGAATTTAACTTGTCCACATCAAAGTTTAACAAATTGTATTCTTTGGTTCTACAGTTATTGCTGCGATTTCTTTCAATGTGAGAAATGAAATATCGTAAGACAAATATGTCCATGTGAGAGTTTGCGTGAGCTGTATTGTAAACGAAGGGATGAAAATTACTTTACTTTGGATGATAATTACATATCTTTGGTGACTTCTTTTTTGCAGGCAAGACTATCACCATAGATTATTTTCTCGTCGGTGCGGATAATGTATCTTATCTCACATTTTATGCATGCAAAAATTTCCTCCTTGGAAAAATAGGTAAGTTGTCTTTTTTTGAGTGGATATTTGACGTGAAATTTGAACGAATGAAGTAGTTCTGCATTCAAGTCACACTATAGTTCTTATAATTATATTATTATATTGCTCACCTGCTTTACACTCGAAAAATTTATATGACCAAATATTTTCATTTGCAGAGAGCGCGATAATTCTCGCGATACCATCAATCACAGATACGCAATCCTTAGCGGCTTTGAATTCCTTGGCACAATATGGAGTACTGAGATCTAGTTTGGTGTATCCTTGGACACCGGAATGTGTGTAAAACAGAAGGATTATGTAAACGACTGTTGTTTTAAAAAGCCCTAAATGTTTTGGGGAGAAATATTTCTAGGAAATCAACCTCCCATAGAGAAGGTTTCAAGACCCTGACAATGTATTGAGTTAATTGTTTTCAATGGTTACAAAAGAATTGGTTATTTTATTTTTAAGTATGAGCTACTCTTTTACTTTACCTTCCCCTTTTTGACTGTTTCCTGGGCTCTTCAAATTATTGGAAAATTTACAATTGACTTGGTAAGAGAAATAAAAGTCTTCTTTTGTTTAAGTATGAAATCATTGCTTTACATGCGATCAGTATAGTCAAAAGTTCATTTTACACGATACTTTTGTTTGTACAAACTTATTTAAATATTTTTAAAAAATTGTTATTCATAAAAAACAAGAGGAGGGCTTGATGTTGTATGTAGGTATATGTATTTTTTAAACCTTGCTATTAATTTGGTTGCAACCGAAACTAATGATATATTGCCACCAGACAATGTCTAATTGCAGTATCAGTGTAATAAATAAGTAAATACGTTTTGGTGATGCAAGCTAACTTACCGAGAAATACTTGCAATTTGAAGTGATTAATTTTTCAACTGCAGGCCACCCGGCGTTGCTCGAGAAGGAGAAGGGGGATACTTGGAATTCATAGCAGGATTTGTAGGTAAAGGAGCAAAGCAGGTTAGGTGACGGTCATCTAAATAAACAGAAAACTGTGTAAAAAGGCAAAATAGAAAACTCTTTATTTCCGGAATGCGAAACTGATGGGGGATGGCTTACAGCACTTCTTTATAGACTATGTTGGCAGTTTTTCCAGTGGGGGTGTATATGTACTGATGGTCTGCTGATCTCACTCTGGAGCAAGCCACATGGAGCTGGCCATGGGCAAAACAGTCTTCTTCCAAGTGTATGCCCACCGTTTTAAAAGTTTGTCCCCGAGACTTATTTATCGACATTGCAAAAGTGAGTTGCACAGGAAACTGCAGGCGTTTGAAGTGAAAGGGCATCTCTGTTGTAATTAAAGGAACGGTGAAGTTGCGAAAAAAGGCAGTATCGGAAATGGAAGCCGCCAAATCGGCCTTCACCTCGCACACAGCGCACACAAACATGCTAACATGGCAGATTGAATGGGGTTGTTATCGGAAGGTGGGAGAGTAAGCAGAGCGCGGGGATGGGTGCTAGGTGGCGCTGAGCGCATTTGCAGGGTTCGGTAATGAGAAAACGACGCTAAGGACGCGTCGGACGCAACCGAAAATAGCACTACTGGGTTCGGGATCATGAGATGCACCTATGTACCAACTTTAGTCGCAATCCGATCTGCCGTATGGAAACGCATAGCGGACGGACAAACAGACATCCTCTTTTATATATATCGATATGAACTTTTTTTCGAGTGGATCGAACTTCAAAAATCGTCGGTTGAGTTCTTGAAATAGTGCACTGAATAATTGTCGTTTTGTCGATCTAACATTTTCATTCGCGACTTGCCATCTTGAAAACCTTAAGGAACTTAAATTATAATGTATTCATACGTATATTTATGCTCTTCTTGGGAAATGAGGACTTAAATTAGTAAAATAGAGGTGTTCATATGAAGAGAATTATTGGCTTGACATTACTTCAAGAATATTACGAGATATTTCATGTTCATTACGTCATAACTTTCCAAGTTTTGAAAATTTAAGATCTTGAACTTAATTTTTTTTTCCTTTTGATGCAAACATAACATATATGAAATTTGGTGTCAATCAATCCCTCGAAACCCATGCGGAGTTTAAACTTGCAATTTTTAAGTTCAAAAGTTGAAAGTTTTACTTGATGGAAGGTCGTCACATTGATAGTGAATCGAAATTTGAAAATTCCACAGTTGCCTACATAGTACATGAAGATGGCGTAACTTTCGAAACCGGTTGTGCATACAGAAATGATCAGTGGAAGGTAAATGAATATTTAGAAAATACTTTTTAAAATCACTCTTGTAGTGAATCTCATTGGAGCATTGATTCGGGTCATAAAGTGTCGGCTCACTATTACTGGGTATCACTCGTCTTCATATTAATTGTCCAATTGTTTTTTTTTTAATATAAACTATTAGCATTTCTTCTCACTAAACATAAATGCTAAAATGACGGTTGCAACGAATTGCAATAGCTCAGACTGCGAGTAGAAAATGTAATGCGGATTGCGTAATTTTAGGATAAAGAAATATAAAATGTAAACCATTTAATTTTTGTAGATTATCTTGCTAATTGGCAAATGTAATGACTGATTCATGTATTGCCATCGAGATTAAGTAAGTGTGTCAAATTTCAGCTCGATTTATTATATTGGGAAGTGGGTTAGATTTCGATTACAAGATTCCATGCAGACAAATGACAAACAAACACTGGGGCAAGTTAAAATAAGCGACGTAAAATAGTTCGTTTCACTATCATTTGCAATTTTAATAGATAAGAGATGGTTTTTTATTAATAATCTCATAGAAATTGTAAATTTCGATAATATTCCCTGCGGATATCTGATTAAATTGCTGTTATTATTAGCCTAATAATGTTTTTTTTAATTGTTAGCCCCGGGTGGATAGGAAACGTTTCCGTGTTCGTTTACTGTTGCAGCTACTTTTCTTAACATACACATCATCCTTCGGGTTTTCCATCTTGTGAATACGCAGTATAACAACATTTGATTGAATACTGCATTTTACCAAAATATATTAAACATATGTAATATTCTCTGCACAATAATTGTGTAGTAATGTTCGCCGGAAAGCCGATAGAATCCCCATTGCAAAAGAAGGATATGGAGTAGACGCTCCCCTCAGGCGTTCAGTAGGAAGTACATCGCCAGCTGCGAAATGCTTTTCTCACATTCATTTTCTATTCAATGCTTTCGGCGATAAGTCCATCAAATTAGGATTGCCTGCAAAGTGACGTGTTTTAAAATTGATTACTTATTCATTTATTCCAGCATATAAATTTTTATCTGAAAAATTGCTTTAGCCCTCGCAAAAGTTTCTGGCGCACACTTTCGCGGCAAGGAGGGGAGGTAGATGTAGAGGGAGGTGAAGGGGAAGGCAACGAAAGAAAGAGAGAGATAGAGAGGTAGGGGAAGCAAACTACTTCGCGAAAAAAGCACGGGGAACACGCATACAAGGCTAATTGGCAAGTTGTTAAATCCACCATCGCCAGGACCTGACCTGGGACCCTATCTCGCATAGAGGCTTAGCTAGGGCAATGAATAATATCAAGCATTTGAAATATAGCATGAAGCCTTGGAATTTGACACGTGATAAGAGAGAGAACGAAGCAAGTGCAGAATTATTAGAACAGGGTTATCATCCATTTTACCCAGCCAAGAGTCAACAGTAACTATTTAACTATTAAAATTACTCTTTCATGGATATAGTTTGAAGTCACCCTAAAACAAGACATGCACTAACATTGATTATTGGTTAACCTAATTGGTTGGTGCAACTTGAACGAACTGCCGTTTAATTTAACAGCTGCTGCCATTTTCGATGATAAAATTTAAATATACACTGGTCCTATTTTATGGCAAGCCATCATGAGAAACCAAAATGTTTTTCCAAGTATTCACATGGTATCGGCTAAATTCCTCTTAAATCATTTCACGTGTGGATTTATGCAATTTTCTGCTGATTAAAATTGAAAGTAACTGACTTACATCTGAATTCTTGTTAAACCACCTGGAGAAAAAGGGAAGAAGAATGGACTGTTTGGAGGAGCTGGAGATAAGAAAGCAATTAAAGGCAGGAAAAATTGCTAACGAGAACATTTTTGTGAGCCATTCCCCCCTCTTGGATATTCCCCTGACTCTCAATACCTGACGCCCCAACCCCCGCTGTGAACAGCGTACCTGACCAAGCGTCCACTTAGCCTACATCCACCACCACCCCCCTCCCATCGAGTCATCCACGTTCCCTCACACACCAACCCTCACCCCTTACCACTGCCTCTTCCAAACCCCTCCCCCCCACCCTATCCCTCCTCTCCCCCCACCCTCTTAAAAAAATTGTATATATTCTGCCACTTGCCATATTCATGTACCTGATGATGTCGCCTATGCGACGAAACCGGTCGACTTTAAATAAAAATCTGTGAAAAAAGTACCATATCTTTTTTGAATTCTTTAGAATGGATTTTCACAAAGTGAAGCCTGAAACCATCGAGTTTGAATTCTTGTTGCCCACTAAAAATATATGTACATTTATTTATCCAGCATTCATCTAAAACCCCTTTTTAAGCTCTATCTAAATTTTCATAGCTCACTGCAGGTGTTTTTAGCTACTCATATTAGATTACCACTGTGTTTATACGGGTCTGTAAGACCTTATCCCTGGGACCCAAGCCGCCAGTTCGGCTCATCACCACGCAAGGTAAGTCAACCCACGCCTTCAAGTGGCGCAGACAGAGTGTCGTTCACGGCAGCCGAGTGGGCTCTGGCGTTGGGGATTCCGCCAAAGTGAGATCCACTGGTTTTTCGGAAAAGATTGTTGGGCCCGGTACTCCTTCAGGAGGCGAATCCGCGGTTGGAGTCTGATGAGCTGAGCGCCTCACACCCGTCAACCTTGAAGGCGCGGAGCTTGAACGCGAAGGGAAGAACGGTGATTCGTCGCATCTTCGGGTGCGTCTGGATCGTTTCACCGCCTATTGCTTATTGAGGGTGGCACTGACTTCCAGCTCGAAGGGGTCAATGCAGACACTGGAACTAATTACCTTTGATTGATAATTAATTTGTTTCATATGAACCACACAACGATGCGCTCCAAACCACTGTACCTCTATACAAGTAGTAATATATGTAGTTCAACCTTGATATTTTTACGTCCTTTCTTTGAACTCTGGCCTAACTTCTCGAATCTAATGCTTCCTCAAATAATTTTTCGTAGTGCGCTTACTGCATTGCTTTGTAATCGTCGAGGGGGGTAAAGGTGAGCTTTCCCCTCGCCAGCGTAAACGCGATTTTCAACCAGTTTCAACAGACATATCGGAAACAAAGTCACCTCACTTATAATGCAGACCTTGCGCATTTGTAAATTACTTTCAACATTACAATGCATCAACTACTTTAGGAATGGAAAACTTTCAAACCTGAGAAGTTTGTTTAATTTTTCCTCTCCGCCATCTTTTGAAAAAATTCTGTTTCGTCTTCTCCACCGTAGATGGCGCAACGCTTGAGCAGTTGGTTCTCTACCCTATGCACACCTCTCCTTCACACTTTCTTCCCGCCTTACACTCAAACTAATCCCGCTATAGCCATTTACTTCAATGTAATTCCATCCATTCCACCGCACTAAACACTGCACATTTCACTTCAAATGGATGATTTATACTTCCTTATCGGGCTTGGTAATCCATTTTATGATTTAGTGAGGGGAACGAACACCTTGATATAGCAAATAGTATCATTCAAGATAATTTGCGAGCTCTGAAAAGATCTCTTTGGCAGGGTAGCCCGTTAATGTCGCACCCAAAACTAAGAAAGGAAGAGGGAGATGTGATGGGGATTACGGTAGGGAAGGGGGGTTAGCAGGATAAATGATCGCAGAGATTTGCGTGTGCGTACAGGATTGGTAATTCATGGAGACCACATACCACACAGGCAAGTCAGAAATGATTTACGCGAACAAATCCCTCAACTCTCATTGGAGAATGAAATGAAATAAATGAAAAGAATTGAAAAGGAAGCCCTGGCATGAAATATATGGAACAAGGATATGAAGGAGATGACTTATTTTTATTATGAAGAGGTTAGCCGATAGAAGAATCGAGTAGAGAGCTGCGTAAAACCAATTTTAGGATTATTGACTTCTGATGATGTTGATAAACTAGCTATCACACAGGTCGAAGATCAGCTGCAAGGAGATGAGGACGACCCCATCCAGCCGGGCGAGGGTGGCGATGGCGGGGATCTTATAATGCATGAGGTGTTACTCGTACTGGATGCCAATCCTACGTCTCTGAAGTTGCTAGTTCCCACAATATGGCACGCAATTCTCATCACGCTCGAGAGTATAGAACAAAACAAGGTATAACGTCACGACTTTTCGAACTTTATTTATGTGTCACAACCGATTCGTAAGAAATGTTTTCAGGGCCCTATCAACACGTTCCTTGTGGCGATGGATCACGAAGACTTGAACTTCAGAGCAACCGAGCATGATACTATTCGTATGCTGGTTGAGTTTTTGTCTTCATTTCGTCGGGCCATGAAAATTCTCAGCGCTGACAAGACATGCGTATTGAACTTGGTAATGCTTATGAGGAAAAAAGATTCATTTACTATAAGAGTTGGGTTACATTACGCAGGGTAACAAATTTACACTGCTACAACCACGGCCAACTTATCGAGGAGATGGGTTCGAATACTGGCGCCTACGTTTCTTACTCTGTTCAAATTCAACCATTTTCAACCCTCCGCTGCGTTCTTCCTTCATAGAACAAAGTTCGTTCCCAGAATGAATACGTAAGTTGGGTTTGGGACAGCAAAGAAAATTCTATTCCAGGGATAAACATTTTGCTGTCTGAATAAAAATCTCGCAGTGATAGAAAATAGGTTTTGTCGATGGAACTAAGAATTTAAAAATAGGGTTTTTGCTAACAGAACAAATATTTTTGTTAAAATAGCGATATGTTCGTTCTGAAAACAAGTTATGCTTCATGGAACATACTTTTATTCGCTTTCCCTTTACCCACCTAAATATTTGTTCTGGGAACGAACTTTTTTTCATATTGTATGCTGTATCAAATGTATTGTGGCTGTTGCAGATCGGAGATTGAATCCAAATTAGAGGAAGATGAAGATATTAGTGTCGCGATTGTCGATCTGACGCATCTTATGAGGGAATGTGTTGACTGGTGCATCTACGTGACTGACCTGGTGACTATGGCTGCGTTTTTGCACCCGCAGTACTGCAACCTGTCCAACGTGAACGGCTACGTGGTGCGTGCGGGACGCACCGAAGAGACCAATCTCCGAGACCGACTCCGCGGCATATAGGAGGATTACTCCGTCCTTACGTCAGCTTTGAGGCAGCGTCTGCTGAATTAAATTCACTTCTTCTAGCGCCAACACGGTGCAACACCTACTGTTAGCAAGAAGCACTGGATGGTTGAGCCTTTGAGGGCCGCAGCTGTAGAGAGGGAGTGCCGCCTGTACCTCACCAGTGCCGTGCCGGAGGACGTCGCCGACAACGACTTTCTGCGGTACAGGAGGGATAGGGGCCTTATGTTTCCGTGGCCCGGAAATATCTGTGCGTAGCGGCCACCAGCACGCCCAGTGTATGCATATTCAATGTCGCAGGACTTTTTCTAACTGCTAAGAAAAACCGCACCGCAAAAAAAAATCCTTTTCGTGTCGGAAAACTAGTTTTTATTCATGAGAATTACGATGCATGTACCTACTTAAAAAACCAACCTATTGATTAACCAACGAATTCTTTTTTAGATTTTATAAGTGGATTCATGATGATGAACTCCAGAGCTTGAAGTTGGTCCAAACGGCGGTGTTCAGGGATGCGCGGAACGGAAAATAACGTAGCCTTGCGTTTGCACCTATAACTAAAATACTAATTCATTAAATAACATGAAACATCGTATAATTGTTAAGAAGGATCTTTACCACAATATTTGAAAAGGATATTTCGATATCTTGATCCGTGTTGTGATTACGAAGCCGTAAATGCGATGCATCCGTCCGGTACCCGGAAAAATGCGCTAAAATTCTGTTTTTAAGCACACACTGAAATCAATTTAAACGGTAAAAAGTTTTGTTTGACAACAATTAACATAGAAATAAACAATCTTTAATGCGATGCACTTCAAATTAAAATTGATTGAGCCGTCTGTGAGATATTAGTCTTCAATCTCGGGTGACGGAATTTTGCAACGGATAGTAAGAGCTTCGTGCACTAGCCGTAGGCCGTACCCTTAATAATAATTTTGTCATCTGCGCTGCACACCAAAGAGCATTTTTTTGTTTATATTTACTATTGTTTGTGATGCTGTGATTAAAAACTACTGTAATTTTATATTTGTTACAATTATCATACATAAATATTTGTATATAAATATTTATTTATATCATTTTTACACTCATTAAGACGTTTAAAACAGTTACGATCTTTGCGACTTTTCATTTATGCATAACATACGACTATTTGCCAATTTTCACAGTCAGCGCGGCCGCCGCAGCGTCTGATAAGTGTAGCTTTAAGGAAAATAAAACCTAGGAATACAATAACCTCCATTATTACAAATATTGCTGCCTGAAAATAACGTAAATGTATAAAGACTGTAAAAGATAAATGACCTCGCGCTTGATTTGATTGATTGTGATTTTTTGTAATGTTATTCTTCGATCACGAATTTCTCCAATTGTTTATAGGAAGAAATGTTGTTTTTAGTATGTTTTTTAACAACGCATCTGTACCTAACTACAACACTTATCTTAATGTATCATGCTAACATAAAATATTTGTGAAGTTTTACAATGACTTGATATGCATTGCCTGATGCTGATACCAATAAAAGTTACATTTCAATATAAAACAGCATTGTTATTATTTAGACCAAAATTCCCATGATACACTCAGCGGGCATTTTGTAATCGGTACCAATTATTTGCTGAAATACCGTATAACGATGCTGCTAATAGTTTTGTAAAGGCTGCAAAATCACTTAGTTGGACTAACAGCTGAATGCTGAAATAACAATAGCCTTAGCTACCGCTACAAATCGGACCTCTGGCGAAGCAAATCGCGTTTGTTGGCCGAGAAAATGCAGGCGCGCCACTTCCGTCTCTACTTTTACCCCATGCATTTCTCAGACGCCCCATTCTGACCGGACTCTTGTGCTAATCCTGGCGTAACCAAGTTTCGCTAAATAAAGAGGGAAGGAGTGCCCTTTGTGTATGCTGAAATTTTCGCCTCCTTTGGCAAGCACTATTTGAATGTTTATGGTATTCAGGCTTTTGGTTCTGCGATTAAATTATTTAATATTATGCAACAGTTTCGCCGTGCTATGCTACCGGCTTCGTCGGGCTTTTAAGATAAGGTTGTTTATAAATATTCTCTCTATTGATGTTACTTGGTCTTTTTTTCTATTTAAATCGCCTCCCTTATGAGCCGCGGAAAGTAACTGCTTTCTTTGTGTAGTACTCTTGCCGTCTCGATGTCAATGGCGTGACCTTCCTCTAACGTAGTGTGCTCAGCCACGGCAGAGGGATACCAGTCTTTCTTCCGGATTGCACGTTCATGTTTCTTTAATCGGCATCCAATTGCTCTCTTGGTTTGCGTAATATTAAATAATTTAATCGCAGAACCAAAAGCCTAAATACCATAAACAATGAGCTGCGAAAATCTACAAATAAAAAACTATTTGAATGTTGTTGAAGGTTGTTCGGGCTTCCCACCGGGTGTTAAACTCTCCATCTCTGCCGACGTTTTGATGTACGTGCCGTCCATCGTGATCATGCCCTGATGACGATGGACGACACGTATATCGAAACGTCGCACAGTGGGCTCAAATCGAAAATCGCCGGATAAAAGTCCAAAATTGCTTTTTTTGAGATAACATCTTGAAACTTGGCACATATACACACAATTAATTAGTGATTATGGAATGGTAAGCCATTTTACATAGGTCTTACCCGTTACTTAGATACAGAGGCTCAAACACGACCAAATTTCCTAAAAAGCGCCCGCTCTCATTTTTCTTCGAAAATCTTAAACGTTGAGCAGATATAGGAGTAATGGAAGGACTTTTATGAAATAAAAACATTACGATTTGTAAACAGGGTACCTTAACTATACTATGCATAACTTTCAGATATAATTGCCCATATTTGAGTGCTATTATGTCACAAAATGGCGGACCCTTTTTTTAGACAAAATTGTACATAAAGTAGACAATATAATCTTTATTCGGAAAATGGTCTCTGGGATACTTCTTGAAAGTATAAACTAAACGTATTTCTAGATTATTCTGTAAACATATTTGAAAAACGTTTGCGACGCCGAGAATAAACTCGATTTTTCGATCGCGCGTCGCGGCCCGGCTCCGCGCAGCGGGACCTGGAAATACAGAGACTCCGTTGGATTGTTCAAGTTGTGTGGACATTAACTCCTCGAATTCAACTTTTTCAGGCTATGCATGTTGTCACTGATTTCTAAAGATTCTAAACTGAAGATTTTGCGAGGATATTGGTTCGAGAGAATGGATCAGTGCACGCGTAACTGCGGTACATTTGTTTTTCTTTGGATAATTTTCGGAATCATGCTGCAAATTATGAACGTCTTTCAACTCTTGAGAAAGAATGCGGGTTCTCGGGTTACCATGCATTTTTTCCATAAAAAAGGCAACATTTGGGTTCCCTTCTTTCCCTTCACCCTCTCCACCCCCACCACAAACAACACCCTCCGTCTTTACTCCCCGAGGAGGGTGGCGCGAAAAGGAACTGGAAAGGAAAGGTGTTGCTGATGAGGTGGACCTTGGATGTTTTATTTCAAAGTGTCCTAGACCTGTGACCTTTACTACTGGCCAAAAGTCTAGACTTAAATATGGCACAGTTTATACTGAACGGGTGAAACTCCTGAAATCGTATCCGTTTATACTGAATGTTGTACCATCTCATATAAAATTGTTTTGAATGTTAATTTCTTTTTCCTTTGCAAAGTGAAATGTAAGCGTCGCAAGATCCAACCATCATGTGTCATGTTTACAAAATAGTGATGAACTGTGCTAGATTTAGGAGTGCAACGAGGTTGAGGTGGGCTCTGACTGCAAAGGTGGATTGCTCAACCTGCTGTTAAAAGTCTAGAGGAGTGTAGTCTTAAAAACGTTGAATAGTTGTGTAACATCTGATTTGCGTAATAAAATGATAAAAGATATTCTCAGACTCTTCTCTTGATGTCTAATTGTTTTCAGGAGGTTGATGTAGAGGTAGCGAATTGCTTTCGGAAGGCTGATGTACCGAGTGGAGGTAGTACATATAATATTTCTCTTCTCTTGCCATAAGAGGCTGCAGCACAAAGGTAAAAGGGTGGTACAGGTAGTTCTCTTCTCTTGCCATAAGAGGCTGCAGCACAAAGGTAAAAGGGTACATATAATAGTTCTCTTGCTATCTAATTGCTTGAGGCTGATGTACCGAGCGGGGTAGAGGGGGTAGTTCTCTTGCTATATGCCATAAGAGGCTGCAGCACAAAGGTAAGGTAAGGTAGTTCTCTTCTCTTACTATCTAATTGCTTGAGGCTGATGTACCGAGGTAAAAGGGTACATATAATAGTTATCTTATCTTGTAATCTAATTGCTTGAGGCTGATGTACCGAGCGGGGGTAGTTCTCTTCTCTTGCTATCTTTCGGAAGGCAGCCAAATTTCTCAAAGGCACCGCCCCGCCCCGCAGAGCCCCCCTCCTCTGCTTTTTTCCATTGCGCATTTCGCTCCTCAGCCGTTCAACACACATTTCGCCACTCAACTGTCACCATCTTTTTCAGACACAACAATCGATTTTCAATATCGAACCATTCGATATATTGATAGATTCGATATATCAAACGATTCGATCCAAAATGGTGGAGTGTCTATTCGATATATCGAACGATTCGATATATCGAAATGTCGACTTGGCGGGTCGATTCGATACATAATGGAGGGTAGATTAATCGCAAAATCCAAGATGGAGTGCGCTAAGACCCGCTAACCTACCCTACTCTCCACGTTGCCCCCAGTGGTATCCAGAACACCAACGTTCATGCTTGCGATCGCAGTCACAGTTCGCGCGACTCACTCTACAAATGCGAGAGCAGTGATTTGAAGGTGGTCGGATCTGTTTTTGGCCATTCACAGATTTACATGAAAATTTTGTGCGTGGTTTTATTTGTGATATCTATAGAAGATAGTGAAAAATAGAATTTCTTAGACTATTTTCTAGCTACTCAATGCCATGTTAACACGTTGCGTAATGGCACATGAGATATATTTTGTACTAATTCGATTACAGGTGTACACATTTTCTTCTGAACGGAAAATGATATATTTCATATTATAGCAGTGGTTGCTAACAAATATCAGTGTGTCACATTCGTGTCAAAGTTTCGAAGAAACCATTTTGAACGCGTAATTTTTTCCGAAATTTGGAATACGGCGCCGAAAACTATCAATAAATTTATTTGATGCAAAAAATGTAAAACATCATTCTTGTATCGTTTCCAAAACAGCTTGTATGCTAGGTTCCATCGCATTACGGACGTTCGGTGGTTTCACTCTTAACTTAAAGGAATCCGACGAAACTTGCTGGAAGCTTTAATTATGTTTTCCTAAAGCTACCTGATTTTTTTCAAAATACTTACCGCAGATTTATTATGATATTTGATGTGGAAGTGGTCATGAAATTACATGGGTTCTTAAGGGAACGCGAGGTGCGATTAGCTTTATTCATCGAAAAGAACGTTTTCTAGTTACGAATAAGAAAAACAAAAATAATTCAATCAACAGAATCAAGAATCAATAGAATAATGTATGAAAATAATTTTATATACTTTATTTTTATTATTTTTGTTTTTCTTATTCTTAACTAGCACAAGTTTCTTTTAGATGAATTAAGCTACTCATTCCTCGTGTTCCCATAAGAACCCATGTAATTTTTGGTCCACTTCTCGATCAAATATCTTAAGTAATCTCCGGTGAATAATTCTGAAAAAAATCAGGTAGCTTTGGGAAAACATAATCAATGCTTCCAGCAAGTTACGTCGACTTTTAAGTTGAGTGAAACCACCTAACCTCATTAACAGATTTCCCTACTTAAGCGGATTTGGCCCTAGAAATTCATTTTCAACTTACCTGCTTGAAAAATTATTAAATTAAAATTTAATTAATTTAATTATTAAATATTAATCAGAAATCCAGCCAAAAATAGGAGTAGTTTGAAGAAAAATTATCGTATTTTACTTCTTCATTAGGACTGTAGAAAAGAATGCAATAATGCCAGCATACACGCTGTTAAAGATCCGCAAAGACACGTCCGTCAACTGAACTGTCTTAAACAGATTTTGGCTCATGGGTCTCAGGTCTAAGGTGTGTCATTAATGGTGTTTTTTTAGGAAGAGGCATTTAAGAGCGGGATTACGATCGACGGTTCCTAAAGTGACTTTTTCGGACGGAGGCGTCTACGTTTTCCGTTGTCTTCTCGTTAAGGAAGAGTGTAATACGAATCTCATATTTGTTGATGCTTGCCCAATGTAGGATACTCCGCCACCGCACTTGACTTCATTCATGCCCCTTTGAAGGTCTGAGTGATGGTTGAGGCCGACACATAGTGGAATTCTTCTTCTTCCTTTTAGTTATCTCGAATGACATGTTTCCTCTTCAATTTCTGTCTTCTCTAGTTTAAGTTGTCTATCTTTTTCACTGACCGACGTTTCATCTACCTGTGAACAGTTCATCTCTTACTGATCTGTTGCTTGTCATTTAGTTTATATGCTCATTCCATTTTTTTCGTATAAGTACTCAGTCGTTTATACATCCTGTTTTAAATGATTTCCTTATATTTTCAATTTCTTATCTGTCAGTGTTTTTCCTGCATTCCTTCGAAGTACTTTCGTCCCTGTTGTCTCTAATAGCCACCCAGGCTTGGATGTATCTCAGTTCGTCTCTGCACTATGCCATAATTGATATAATAGTCTATTATTTCATAGATTTAGAATTATTTTCTTTTTTCAAGTATTTGTTTGTCCAGATTGTATCATCAAGACGTACTGCTGCCTTGTTTCCCTGAATGACTTGCTGTCATTTTCGATGTCTCCGTAACATGTTATGTGAACGCCTAGCTATGTAGCTTTTGATATTTTTTGTAACATTTGGCCATTTGTTCCACAGCAAAATTGATAGAACTTTTAATTTTACAGTTACTTGTGTACTTTCCTTTTTATTCGTTCTATGTATTTGTCCCTTGACTTCCCTCTCGTGACTTATCTATTTTTACTTCAATTATATTCTTCACAAACCCATTGTGCTTCAGGGTGTGCCCAAACCACCTGGTTCTTGTTTTCTCTATAGTATTCCATATGGTCTTTCCCTCTTCCACTCTCCTGTATGCTTCTCCATTTATTATTATAGCCGTCCATTTTATCTTCAGCATCCACCAGGTTTCAAATGCGTCTTATCTTTTCTAGTCTGCTTCTCCATCGGTCCAGGTTTCCAATCCATAGAGTGCCACGCTCCACACGAATTTTGTCACACACTGTTTCCTCATTTGAAACCCTATTTTCTCTAAAGTATAGAGTAACCTTTTCTCAACGAACGCTTTCTTAGCTTGTGCTACTCCACGCTTGATGTCCGTTCTACTTATTTCGCCCAGCGTAGTAATGCTTCCAAGGTAAGTGAAGGATTTCACTTTCTAAAGCTACATTACCAGTCATCAAACCTAGATAAAAGTCTCATTGGAAGCTGTTATGGTCTCTTATCGTTCGCGGGAAAAAGGACATTATAAATATGCCTGTTCTGCAGTCTAGTTCCCTAATTTTATTCTCATTATCTGATTTACCGCAGTATGTTGGATTTCGTAAAATATTATATACGTCGTCAGGGAATAAATCTGTTTGGAACTTACTTTGTTCCAAATACAAATTCACGACCATATAGATAAATACTAAATCTTAATCGTTGGTCTGAAAGCAATTCCCGTCGCAGTTGCTGTAAAAGGTCAGTAACACTTACAAGATTTAAAGAGATCCACTGGCGGCTCGCAGGGCAGTATGTGGATATAGAGATGTAGTTGTACCTTATGTCATTCCACACCCAGAAAAAATATCAGCATCATGATATACTTTTTTCTTGCTTTCAGGAAACGGACCTTCTGATACTTATTAGCCAAAGGAACCGAAGACGAAAGCATCGGCAGCCATGGCTCTTCCTTCAAACCCACTCGCAATATGCTTGCTTCTCATCGGAGTCTTAGCAGTGTGTCATGGACAAAAACTGTCGTCCGGAACTTGTCCCCCGCTGATGACTGTCACAGCTCCCGCGATAGGGATCAATGGTGTAAGTGTAATCCGTAGTTCAAACTTTTTTGGTGCTCGTCCACATCCAACCACACATCATCGAGTATAAGTCGTAGTATCGCTTTCACCCAAAAAGTAATTGACTAAAATTGGTGGCTCTAATATAATTCGAAATGAAATGAGTGCTTAATCCACTAATTTTTCGATTTAATAAATGTAACCATTGAAAAAATATATAACCGAAAACTTTCCCATAAATTTATCGAGATGGTATTTAGCTTTAACGTAATCAGCCTATTAGCGTCCGTTGTCGCGATTGTCTGCGTTGTTGCGTGATGAGACAGTTACTTCACCGTATTCTTAATATTTTTTGTAATTTAATTCTAAGATATTGACAGCGAAGGTATGTAAAAAGTACGCATTTTATCAATTTATACGAGGAGTTACGGACCCAAAGTCGCATCTAGCAAATTGGGACTTCCTAGTGTCTTCTGTTTGGTTATGCGGTATTTGCGCAATACAATTGGCTGTCACCTCATTTAGTGACTCAAGTATAAGTGAAAGGGAAGGTTAAAGGTAACGTTTCACACTATGCATGATCCATCACAAGACACTAGCCGGTACTGGATATTAAGAATGGAATCCAGTGTGATTGGTGCCGTCCTAGAAGGTCTCAAACGATCGTTAACATTCTACTGGAATGGAAGCGGTATTTTCATTTACATCTTAACGCATGTTTACTTATATATCTAAATCAGCCAATCAATGGCAGCAGGCAACCAAAGTAGCAGTACGGACATTTTTTATTGTTGATTTCCTAGCTTGAAAATGACTGATAACCAAAATGAGGTATAGATGGCGCTGATATCAGAAGGTAAAGATCGAACAGCGAATGTAATAGCTAACGTGATTGGTCGAAGGCTACTCGGTCTTGCTGGGAGCTAGTAGTAAACTAGTGCTGTATAAATTATGAAAGCAAGAAGCTCAGCCGTAATGATTGCGATTGTCCTTGTTAGCCAACTTGCTGATTCTATATCAAGCGATACCTACTGGAAAACTATCATGGAAAAGATTATTCTCGAACTTGTGCATTATTGTATGAAACTGTCTTAAGGTTAACATCTGCTGAAAATGTAGATATATCTCGATTTGTGCTCGAATACATACGGTAGGTATTTAATTTGGCAGTGTTACAATTATCACCATGAGCAGTCATAAATCTGAAGATATACCTCGTTATTTTGGGGAAATCCGCCTAACTTGAACTCTTACGATAATTTTTTTTTAGAGGCACATCTCTGAAACTTTTTCCTTGCTTGAATACTTCTGTCTATGGTTGATTAACATGTTTGTAACTGAGTTTTGGAAATTGCTGAAATATATAAAGAGGCATTTGTAAAAATATTTTTAAAAATTAAAAAAATGCATTAAAAATAAATTTTAATTGAAACAAATTCATATTTTACTTAAATTAATAGCATATTGAGTAAACTAGACCGAAAATTAATAATTTAATTCATGCAATCATTAATTTTAACATAAATATCCAGAAGATTGGATCTATTTACATGAGCAACCATAATATGTGAGACACTTATGTATTACGATACATGCCTTGTAACACAATAATATAATATGTCTTGTACCATAATTATATAATATATCTTGTAACATAAACATTTTACGCTTATAATATTCATTCATATAACTTATGAATCAAAATAATTCATACACAAATGCACCGTTTAAAATTAATTTTTTGTACAACGCATAATGATTTCTTTTCATTTCTTATTCACCTTGCGCACATTGCGCACTTGCACATTTTTTTGTCAGATTAGCTTTGGATTTAATTTTTTTGGTACTTTGATTTTTGTCTCCCAGCACTTTTTGCTGTTTTATTTTTAATATTGGCATTTTTGTATGAAACATTGCTACATAAAAACTTACCGAGCAATGTTATTTTTGTTGATAATTTGTGTTTCATTCATCTCTGACGGTTGTTTCTCTGTTTTCGTTTAATTACCAAATTATATCTCGTGGCTGTTGCCTCTCTTTGCCATTACACATAAACATGAAAATCACGCGAAAAGGGTTGGTTGCTTGCATTCGGGACATTTTTTCTCGCAAAAAAGAACGTAAAGGCCAAATCATACGAGCTACACATGCTGTCGTAAAGAGAGCTTAAAACTGCATTGAATTCGGTGTTCATTCATTCATTACAGTAATCTACCGGTTAGAGGTAGGTTGTGATGAAAGTCAGAGATATATCCAACGAACTCTTAATCGTGTCGTGCCCTTTCTAACTCTAGTATTTCTTTCTTCATCTCAGCATAAGTCCTACCTTTCTTCATCCCGTCCATAAAACCGATTATCTTCCTCCCCTTTCCCCGCTTATCCAACATCCTACCCTCTATCACAGCCTTCAGGAAAACCATCGTCCCTCATTACCCCTTCCAGCCACCTATCCTGTCTTCCCCTAATCTCATCTATAAGTTTCCTCTCCTCGCCCACCATGTCAAGCACTTCCTGGTTTGTCTTCCTTTCCGTCCAATGCACCTTCTCCAGCCTCCAGCCTATTTTCGTCTTCCTTTCTCAAGGTTCACGTTTCTGCCCTATACAACGCCACACTCCATGTCAAGCTCTTCACCAGCCTCTTTTTTACATCCTTATTTAAGGTCCCCGTCATCAGCTCCCTTCTATTATTGAACGCTTCCTTCGCTAGCGCTATTCTCCTCCTAATGTCTTTGCTACAATATCCTGTTTCTTCTAGCGTACTACCCAAGTAATCAAATTGTTCTACTTGCTCCAGTTTGTGACTTCCTACTCTTACCACCAGCTTCGCTTTCTTAGTCCTAGAGAATCTCATTGCTTTTGTTTTCCTATTATTTATCTTCATTCCGTATTTCTCACACTGCTTTTCCAGTGCATCTACTAAGGTTTGCAATCCTTGAAGTCGGTGTTAATGCTTTAAAAATGTACTTTGAACAAGTGTAATTTATTTGACTGATTGAAAATCGCAACTTTTATCATGAATTTATCCATGCGTTTTCATGTTTGTTTGCAGCGTTTTTTCTTGAGAATATGTTACTTGAATCGAGGGTTTGGCATAAATTTGTATTGCTTTTTATAAATCGCAGATATGTACCCTCAACACATTCACGAATTAAAATTAGATTCTCGAAAGGATTGTTTTTAAACAACTCTAACAAGATTACTTCCAATTACCCAGCGGAGACTAAATACAACGTTATCTATGATCTCTTCTCCATGTAATAATAAAAAGTATTTATAAATTAGCCCTGATCATTAATCATCCGAATTATTTTGGAATTATTATTATCTCGATTATTTTAATTTCGTTAAATTTAATGAATGTCAGTTCCATGATGGGGAGAGAGAGACGTGGAGCTCGTAGATTAGTATCGGTTTTGATGCCATATCTCCACTAAATAAAGTAATTGGATAATAAAACTACTAGTTTCAGAAATCAGAAACAATTTACTAACTTTTGAATATGTAATACGTTTATCGTATCTCCCATACTAAAAAAGTTGTCCCAAAAAGTAATTCTTCAACAAATAATTATATTTGTAATTTCAGTTACAAACTTGGCAATTGGAGGCATTTAGCATACATGTTGGCAGGAAATTTAAGATGAAGATCTTAAAAAAATAACATAGACAATTTTATTTCAAAATCATTGGTGCAATCAACTGCTTTTTAGCGTTTTCATGGCAACTGTAGGAAAAATCTCACTAAATGCATGCGTTGCAATAGCTCGGTAACTAAGGATTTACAACCCCATGTTCATAGGACAAAAAATGCTTATGATCATCTTCCCTACCTCCTCTAGAAATATGTGCACTTCCCTATTAATCACCCTGTATGTAATAGAGCTATACATTATTCTAGTTCGAAAAAGAAGGCAAAATGTGAAAATTCCGTGTATATGCAATTTTTTACCACAAGAACGATTATCACCGGCTTTTAATTCAATTCAATCAAGTAATTAGGTCAAAAAAGTCTTAAAATAGGTCCAAAATACATGGAAAATTATTAGTTACATTGTTTATTGTGAATATAATCTTACTGATTTCCATAAATTGATTTAAGTCTAATACATTTATTTGTATAGATATTTCATGGATTTTTGCGTGATTGACAGTTGCTGGAAACAATGAAAGACAATGCTGGAAAAGTTGTGTATATATTAATATATTTTTCCAAGTAAAAATGTTATAAATTACAAATTAGGGGATTTTTCTGGTACAATGTACGATAATTCAATTACTGAGCAACGAAAAACTTTGTAAATTGTAGTACGCTTATAAAATTATTTAATTTTAAATTTCACATAGTCTCAGCTTGAAATTTCTGGATTAGTCAGAAATTATATCAGAGTAAAATAGGTAGCTCAGGTTAGGCGGATTTCCCCAGATATTATTAAAAAAAAACAGTTTGGAATTTAAAAAGTCTATTCATGTAACAGTGTAAGTACGGAGATCGATAAAATAACATCGAGTCCTCAACCGGGTCCCGGATAGCCAATAAAAAAAAGTCTTTTTATAATGATTATTTTCAACATCCATGAAAAGTGTACAAAATATAAAGAACTGTAAAAAAGCAGAGATTTGAGTGGAAGTCTTCTTATGAAAATCGAATGGTGCTATGTATACTTACATAATCTTACACTTCTGGCACCGAAGAAGCATATATAGATGCGCCTGTGGTGCCAGCTGCATATATTTATCGAGTGAAATGCAAATTGATTCTTCAAAATAATGAGAAATTGGAGAAATCTTCCATTATGAAAGTTTCATACAACTCTTAACTATTAAAACGATTACTGAATCAGTTTAATGCATAATTGTGCCAAATGCAACTGACATACTTTGATCAACCAAAATGATTTCTTCAGAGGTGGTAAGTACACACAATTCACCAACAAAAGTTAAATGAAGTCGCAGAAAACGTATCAATGGATGTTAAACCCCTGTAAACGTTTGAGAAAGTTATGTTCACCTTGGCCGAATGTTTGAGGAAGACAATAATATAAATAAGATCTCGCTGCTAGATAGCATCAAGTGCATTTCGTGTTGCGTGGCACAGGCGGAATCACTAGTTGCACGCAATTATAGGAGTGTTTAGGAAGAGGAGGGCGTGTGGGAAGCAATGTATGAGGGTAACTGAAACAAAAGAGGCATACAAGGATAAGGAAGTATGAAGGAAATTATTAAAGCTGAGTTAGCTTAACAGGCCTTTCACCGACATTTAAACTTTCTTTACTGTGCCTGGATAAATAAACCGAAAAATATGATTGGGACAGTTTACAATTACTTCGTCGGAAAATTTATCAATTACCAGTAAAAATTATTTTCAATAAAGTTAATCGATCGCAATGAGAAATATGGTGCAATTACTTGATAAATAATCGCAAACTATAGGATGACCAATATATTGATTTCTAAGGAAGCTAGACGAACAGGAAAAGACATCGCTGGGGCGAAATGTTACGCGGAAAATGATTCATCTACAACTACATACTACCCCGCAAGCCGCCTCAATAGGCGTGTGGCGGGGGGTGTTAGGACACCAGCCGTTTACATATAAAAAGGAAACGCTCTAGTGAAATTACGCCCAGCATTTATTTAAGTCCCTTATTGTTCGGGGAAAAAAAGAATTCCCATACCTATCCGTTCGGTAAAATATATCTCTTTATTTATCGTTTCTGTCGGACATATTTGGAAATATAGTGGGGTTCTAATATGATGTTCTCCGTGTCGCTCTTAAATATATCTATTCTCAATTGCTCAAGCAATCTAAGCCTAGCGCGCAGCCTCCGAGTCTCTAGCGGCTCCCGAGTCTCTAGCGGCTGAGCGATTACAGAACTCATAAGGCCGTCGTTATGGAGTGAAAAGTCTTTATAATAACTACCCACGATAAAGCCAGCTCAAGAGGTGGTCGTATGAAGATAACGACCAAGATGGCGCGTTTGCGCAGGGGTTAATTCTGCGAACTCGCGAGGTATATAATAATTATTAAATGCTATGTGAAGAATAACATTAATAGAAACAAGCGGTCACTACAAGGAAAGTAGCGAAATGTTTTAAAAATATTTCCGAGTTTCAAATCAAACACATTGCCGAGATTCGGAAGTAGGTATTTCTGATGATGGTTCAATTCCGAGGACACGCGAAGTATATTAACTTAATGTGTAAAGAAAAGCTATGTGAAGAAGGGCTATGTGAAGAACAATATGACAAGGAGCACGAGTTTACTATAAGGTGAGTCGCGTTGGTTTTAGGACAATGGGTGTAATGCTCACATGCCTCCTCATCGCAATTTGATGGATAGCTTTTGCAATGACGCAGGTGGGAGTGTGTAGGTAGCTATGAAAGAGGTTTGCAGTAAAGGGTTATGGACATGTTACAATTAAAATTTCCGACAAATATGATGGGTGGATTCTTGGACTGCAACGTGTTTTCTGGGTAACTGAAGTAAGTGTTAATCTCTTGTCATTGCGTCAACTTGAGAAATCAGGGTTTAGTTTCAATATTTATAATGGACTTTTCCGGGAATATGATAAACTGAATGGGGATGAGGAAGTGTTGTGTGCTCGAATTGTGGAGGATGATATGTAAGCTTTGGACTGTGACTGGTACGAGATGAACAAGCCTGAGAGCAGCGAATTAAGCGAATAGCAGTGATCCGAGTTTTTCATCTCATCTGTCATTAGCGAGTAAGCCACGGATTGAGGTGGTGACAGCCCTCAAGGCGGTGACCCGAGACATCTGGCATCAACGCCTCGGGCATGCAAACAGCATTCCTGAGTGTGAGTTCATACCTAAGGGACTGGACTGTTGCGGACTGTGATGCGTGTCATCGGGGTAAGAAGAAAAAAGACTTCCATTTCCAGATAGAGATGAAAAATCATTAGGATCACTTGAGTTTATTCTGATGTGTTTAATGTGAAACCAGAGAGTAAGGGTGGTGCTAATTATTCTTGCACTTTTACTGATGATTGCTCAAGGTATAGTGAGGTTTGTTATCTGAAAAAGAAAACAGATGTGCTTAATAGTTTTTTAGATTATAAAAGTAGAGTTGAAAATTTGTTGGGCTAGAAGATTAAAGGTTTTCCATCAGATAATGGGAAAGAATAAAAAAGTTAGCACTATTTAAATATTTGCTTCAGGAGAAAGTGATATTTCATAGATTTTCTGTGGCAGGTGCACGTCAGCAGATGGGAGTAGCGGTGGCTGTACATTAGGGTGCGGCTTATTTTTCGCAAATCGGAAAAGCTAAAAGTTCCACCCGTCAAAACATTCATTTTGATGAAAAAAAAAACATCCATGAAATTTTTGTTGAGTTGCGATATCGTTAACACGTGCCGCATGGGGTCTGAAATACTACACTCTAAAAAAGGAAATGTCGCATCGTAATAACTGCTTTTGGAGTAAATCTATGATTTTAAGATTCTTTAGGGCTAAAGTTTCATCATTTTTTACCTATCTTTAGCCATTTAGGAGATGCAGGAGGTCGAAGCGAGCTCGAAATGCTAATTAGGGGGCGCCGCGCTGCGATAAAAACGATGGTCATGCTGTATAAAACCTTAAACACTAAAGGTATTCAAAAGTTAATCCATGAAAAGGAATTAAATACCTTAAATAAAACATTTTCACAATCTAATGGCTCAAATATATTTTTAGTAAAATCATTACATTTTTACAAATCGTGACTTCAAACTTTGAATCAATAAGGTTCGATAATCGGATCGGATAATCAATATTTACGTAAATTTTTATCATTTCTAATACTTAAACTATGAGTAGAAAACGTTATTCATACGAATAAAAGTCTCAGACTTACTATTCTGCAAGTTAATTAAATATAAAAGGATGAAAAACGTATTTATGCATAAAAGCATCCGGTGGGTATCCGGGTACCACCGTCGTACAGACTAAGGGCAATTTCTACCCGTAAGGACGACTTTTTTCAGGCTCCATTATTCCGGTGGCTAGTGTAGCGAGTGAACGGCTGGACAGCCTGGTAGAGCGTCGGTGAGGGCGCGCGGTCCTTACCCTGGATGGGAGGGGGAGTTTTATGACCCCGAGAGGCGACTGTCCTCTCCTCTTATGCTTTGTAAAATATAGAAAATAAACCAGTACCATGTGGGCTCTGAACGCGACAAGTTGTTTTCTCCTTTACCAACCCTTCTCCCGCCAACCGACGCTACATTGGCGCAGTCGGTAGGATCGTTCTTCGATCCGGAAATTTCGCGTGCGGTTCGGCGGCGGCAGCCATGGCGTGTATAGTGATGCCGGAGAAGTTTGGTGGTGCAGGGGACTGGGAAGACTGGGTCTTCCAATTTGAGACGGTAGCGGAGATAAATAAGTGGCCTGAGGAGCAGAAGACGCTCTATCTGAGACTCTGCCTAGTGGGAAACGCTCTCTCTGCGTTTCGCGAGCTTCCAGAGGAAAGCCGGCAGAGTTACGCTAAGGCGCGGGAGGCATTAGGGCGGCGTTTCAACCCAAAGGAAGCGAGTGAAAAGGAAAAGGCGCGATTCATCCAAAGGACGCGCAATCCCGGAGAAGACATCGCCACCTTTGCCACGGACCTCGGGCGCCTCGCTCGGCGTGCATACCCTTATTGGCCCGAGGATGCGAGAAAGGCCGTTGTGCGCGACCGTTTCTTGGATGGACTTGATGGGAACATCCGAGTGTGGGTGAAACAGGCGAGACCTGCTTGCCTCGAGGACGCTATCGGCGTTGCCACCGAGATGGAGGCTATCCATTTTGCGGAGTCATACACCAGGGGAGTAAATGCACTGGCGCCGGCGACCCTCACCACGGGACCACGAAGGCGTGGAGATGGCGTGGAGAGCCGAGGGTGCGGTCGCGAGGACAAAGTGGAGGCCGCATTAAGACAGAATTCAGAGACAATGAAAGAGGTCTTGGAATTCTTGCGAGGAATCGCTGTATCGGGTGATGACGACCGCAGCCCCGCTCCTGAGTTGCGACGCTCAACACCCAGGGTGAGGCGTAGAGACCGGCTGCGTTGTTGGATGTGCGGCGAGGAGGGGCACGTGAGAGCCGAATGTACACGCCCTTTCTCCCCGGGAAACGACGAAAGGCCGAGGAGGTGGTAACTTTCTCGGCCGGTGACGGAAAAGGTACCCGAGATGCTGCTTCACTGCTCGAGGGCGTCGGAGGAGGCGCTGCAAAGGAAATTTGGACGATTTTGTCCGATTCAGTGCCCCTGGTGCGAGGATCAGTTTCGGGGATCCCCGCTGAAATGCTCATTGACACGGGAGCGGCGGTGTCCTTGATCTCGGAAGAGATATGGAACCGTACCGACAATTCGGGGAAACTGCGGGCAATTCGGGGAAACAATTCGGGCACTAGTGACTGCGAATGGGGAGCCATTACGGATTCTCGGGAGGGGAGAAGTAGTACTTCGCATCGGAGGGGAAGAGTTTTCGCATGATGTACTCATCGCCCCTCGTCTACCGAAGGGATGTCTCCTGGGTGCCGATTTCCTGCGAGCACATCAGTGTGACGTGGCTTTTTCCCGGAATTGCGTTCTCATCCGCGGAAAAGCTGTGCCTTTTCTCTCAGGTGAGGAAAAATGCGAGTTGTGTTGCGCCGTGACTTTGAAAGAGAACGTCGTTATTCCTCCTTGCCACGAAGTGTTAGTGGAGTGTTTGATGAGCTCGCATCCGGGGTTCAAGGGAAAATTAGGGATAATAGAGCCAAATCTGAAACTTTTAGAACGTTATGGCGTGTTCGGTGCACGAATTTTACATAAAGTGAAGGGTTCCACGGTGCATATGCTCTTCCTGAATCCATCAGCAGAGACAGTGACTCTATATAAAGACACGAAAGTGGGCGGGTTATGGGAGTGTGATGGAGAAAAAGCGGAAGTGAGTAACGAGCCCGTTTTTAGTTTGGAGAACGCGTACCTTCCCCCTGCATCTTCTCTCTTTGATTTAGACTGTGCCGAAATAAGTGAAGGGGAAAAGGAGGAACTTAAAGTAGTGCTGGATGAGTTTTCGGATGTGTGCTCCCGAGGACCCTACGACTTAGGACGTACAAACATCCTGAAACATAAAATAGAGACCAGGGATGTGTCTCCGATTCGACAACGTCCTAGGAGATTACCTATTCACAAACGGGAAGAAGTGCGATGAACCGTAGAGGAGATGATGAGGGACGATATAATCGAGGAATCGTCATCTCCTTGGAGTTCACCGATCGTCCTTGTGAAGAAGAAAGACGGATCGACGCGATTTTGTATTGATTATAGGCGTCTTAATATCGTGACGCGTAAAGACGCTTATCCAATTCCCCGCATGGACGACATTCTCGATTCGCTATCTGGCGCCACAGCTTTCTCCACAATAGATATGGCGTCAGGATACTGGCAGTGCGAGGTCGCGGAAAGCGATCGGGAAAAGACAGCCTCTACCACCGGTGACGGTCTCTACCAATTTAAAGTGCTGCCTTTCGGATTGTGCAACGGACCCAGTACTTTCCAAAGACTAATGGACCTAGTGCTTGCGGGTGCCCAGTGGAAGTCCTGTTTGGTGTACTTGGATGACGTAATTATTTTCGGAAGGGATTTTAGAGAGCACATAGGAAGGCTAACAGACGTGTTGGTACGTCTGAGGAAGGCGGGACTTAAAGTCAAGCCTGAGAAGTGCCAAATAATGAAACCCACGGTGAAATTTTTAGGCCATGTAGTGTCCAAGAATGGTGTCACGACGGACCCTGGAAAAATTGCCGCGATAACACAATGGCGGTCCCCAGCATCTCTTGAGGAGCTTAGGGCGTTTCTTGGAACGGTGTCAATTATAGGCGGTTCATAAGAAATTTTTCTCAGTTAGCCTGCCCCCTTCATAAGTTGACCGAGAAGCATACTCTATTCAAATGGAGTACGGAATGCGAAGACGCCTTCCAGACGCTAAAACGGAAGTTAACGGAAGTGTGTGCCGATTTTGGCCTTCCCGCGGATGGACTCCGAATTTACGCTCGACTGTGACGCTAGCGGAATGGGTATCGAAGCCGTGCTTAGCCAGAGGCAGGAAGACGAGGAAAGGGTGGTGGCCTATTACAGCAGGACGCTCTCACGCGCCGAAAAACAATATTGCGTGACACGGCGTGAACTTTTGGCGGTAGTCAATTCTACACGCCACTTTCGACAATATTTGTTGGGAAAACGTTTTGGGGTGCGTACCGACCATAATTCCTTACAATGGTTGAGATCCTTTCGTGAGCCGGAAGGACAAGTTGCTCGCTGGCTCGAGCAATTGTCGGAGTACGACTTTTTGGTGGTGCATCGGCCGGGAATCAAGCACGGGAATGCTGACGGTTTATCCCGGTCTGTATGTAAACAATGTGCCTGGGGGGAGGGGGAACCGATTTCGGCGGAAATCGACGCCGTCCTAGGGGCTCCCAGTGAAAGCGTAAGGGAAAGGCAGAGGAAGGACCCCGTGCTGAGAAGGGTAGTAGATGCACTTGAGGCCGGAATTCGGCCACCCGAAGGGGAGAGAAGGGGTGACTGCTTGGGGGCGAAGGCTTTGTGGGCACAATGGGACAGTTTGGTGTGTAGGGATGGGGTTCTCTTTCGAAGGTGGGAGGGAGAAGGGAAAGACGCCGACCGCCTACAGTTAATTGTGCCGGCTGAGGCAAAAGAAGAAATTCTTCTGTCTTTACACGATTCACCCGTCGGAGGCCATTTAGGGTATGAGAAGACTCTGGGCAAAGTGAGAGAGCGGTACTATTGGCCCGGATACACCAAGGATGTGGAAGTGTGGTGCCGCACGTGTGAAGGTTGTTCGCGTCGGAAATCCCCGCCCCATCCGCCAAGAGCTCCATTGGGTCATTGCCCGACCGAAGGACCGATGGAAAGAATTTCCATCGACATATTGGGCCCTCTCCCTCAGACCAAGACAAACAATAAATATATATTGGTGGTCGCCGATGAGTTCACCATGTGGACCGAGGCGTATGCCATTTGTAACCAAGAGGCGGAAACAGTGGCGCATCAAGTGAAGGGCTTCGTGTGTAGGTGGGGAGCGCCTCGGGAAATCCACACGGACCAAGGCCGCCAATTTGAATCCCGCCTCTTCCAGGAGATGTGCAAATTGATGGGGGTGGTAAAAACAAGGACATCACCCTACCACCCTCAGTCCGATGGCCAGGTCGAGCGGTTTAATAGAACTCTATTAGCAATGTTGAGCCAACGGACGGAAAATGAAGACGAATGGGATGAACATTTGGATTCTGTCATGTTGGCCTATCGTTCGGCCAAACACAGCAGTACAGGATTCACACCCTATTTCCTCATGTTTGGGAGGGAAGTGCGCCTCCCGATTGAGTTGGAGTGGGGGGTCCCTGATGTGCAGATAGGGGTAGGGCAGCGAAGAGAAGGCGACTACGTGAGACGCTTAAGAGAGGGTCTCGAGAAGGCTCATGATCTCACTCGGCAGAGGCTGGGGTCGGCTCACCTCCGACAGAAAGAGCAGTATGATCGCCGGTGTCATGGCACCCCCTTTGAGGAAGGGGAGAGAGTGTGGCTCCACGTACCCGCCACAAAAAGGGGCAAATGCAGGAAGTTTCATCGCCCCTGGGTTGGCCCCTTCGAAATCATAAAGAGACTGTCCGACGTCACGTACAGGGTGAGAAACAAAGACAATCCTCGACGTCGCCTTGTCGTACATTTTAACCGCCTTAAGAAGTGGGAGGCGAGACCGGGAGACAGCGAGGACAAGGAAGATCAGACCAAGGAAGGGGACAGTGGAACAATGGCGGGGCCGGGAGAAACCCAAGTACAAGAGGAAAAACCAGCAAACGCTATTGAGAGTGGTTGGAGAATAATCTCCATTCCTCCGCCGCTGGAGTCCCAAACGCCGGCGGCGGACGGCCAGAATTGCAGAAGAGAGGGCACTTGGGATCTGACCACGGCGCGGTATCCCAAAAGGATTACCAGGGAACCAGATAGACTCCAAGTCGGGCTCTAAAGGGTGGGGAAGAACCCAGGGGTCTCTTTTTCTTGCTTTCTCTTCTTTTATTTCAGAAGTTTGAAAAGGAGGACCAAGGCACAGCAGATACCAACTGAGCCGGTGCATCCTTGATCGCGGGGGCGCGATGCTTCCAAAGGGGGAGGCAGTGTAGCGAGTGAACGGCTGGACAGCCTGGCAGAGCGTCGGTGAGGGCGCGCGGTCCTTACCCTGGATGGGAGGGGGAGTTTTATGACCCCGAGAGGCGACTGTCCTCTCCTCTTATGCTTTGTAAAATATAGAAAATAAACCAGTACCATGTGGGCTCTGAACGCGACAAGTTGTTTTCTCCTTTACCAACCCTTCTCCCGCCAACCGACGCTACAGCTAGTAACTTGAAGGAGCTAGTTTTTGGGGTTGATAAAAAGAAAGTGTTACTCAATCTTCCAATTCCCTTTCGCATTCGTTATTCTCATGTAGTGTCAGTAATCGACTGCTTAGAAATTGAAATTGAGAAACCAAGTAACCCGTTTAACCTGGTCAGAGTACAAAAAACAAACACAATAAAATATTTAATTTAATCCACCCCAGATGGTTATGTAAATTTCATGTCAAGGGGTTATGGAGGCAGTGCAACAGATAGTGTCATTCTCAAGGACTCTGGATTTATTGAACAAATTCCCGAAGGGTGTGGGGTAATGGCAGATCGAGGGTTCAAGCAAACTGCTCACTTATTTAGTGGAAAAAATTGTGAATTGATAAGGCCACCTAGTGTTTCTAAGAATGTAAAGAGCTCAAAAGAGGAAGTCAAATTAGCAAATAGCAAGCCTAAGGATCCACATTGAGAGAGTAATAAGAAGGGTAAGAGAATATCAATTGATTGTCCCTCATTCCTGTATTGACAACCATTTGGTGAAAAAAATTGATTCTTTTATGAAAATTGTATGTGGACTAATTAAGTTGCAGAGCAAATTAATTAAATAATCTATTTCTAATTAAATGAATGCTAGGATGAAGAAAATTTAATTCTTTCTTGATGTGCCAAGGGTTTATAGTGAATTATGTGTTGACAAATAAACTGTTTACCAAGCTGATGGTGAAATTTCAAAACAAGATTTTATTAATTTTCAAGAGCCTTCCTAACAGAGATCTTTGATTAAATTTCCTTGAACTGATACCACCTTTCATTCATTCCCATTAAGAAACTTGCTGAAAAGTATTTTTCTCAAAACATTTTCACTTTAACCTCCTTTTCATGAACAGTTATCACCATATATGGTTATAAGACCACTAGGGTTTTATAACAAAGGTAAACAAGGCTGTAGGCATCATTTTTTAAGTGAATAAGGCATTTACTTTGACTCGGTTAAATTTGAGGAAAATTTTTAGTTCTGTACTAATATATAAGGGGAATGCAATAATCTTGGTTTCATCAGTCACCTTGACTATGTGTAGAAAATATGAGGGGATGCCTTAGACATGAAATCTGTTTTTGGTCTACGAATACTGATTTTATGGATGCTAAACAAAAACTTAATCTATGGAAGACTAGATCACTATGTCCATGGCTGAATATATTTACTGCCTCTAATAAATATGTTCATACACCTATGATTAATAAGAAAGAATGCCTACCTACTCCCTAAAAGATGAGCCCTTTACAACTATGTCCAATAATAATGTCTTCAAGGCTAAAGGCTTTGTAAAGCTAAAGCTTTTTCCCACGATTAATACAAAGATTTCATGCTGCACTTTCACTGATAATATTATCTTTGAATGTTCAGCGTGAAATCTTCCTCAGTTAATCCTAAGCCAGGATACCACTGGGGATTTATATCGATACTGAATGTGGTTACAGGCACCATTTTTAAACGAATAAGCCACTATCCTAGACTGCTAAATCTAATGAAGTGATGTTTTTAGTTCTTTACTAATATATAAGGGGAATGCAATAATCTTGGTTTCAGCAGTCACCTTGACTATGTGTAGAAAATATGAGGGGATGCCTTAGACATGAAATCTGTTTTTGGTCTACGAATACTGATTTTATGGATGCTAAACAAAAACTTAATCTATGGAAGACTAGATCACTATGTCCATGGCTGAATATATTTACTGCCTCTAATAAATATGTTCATACACCTATGATTAATAAGAAAGAATGCCTACCTACTCCCTAAAAGATGAGCCCTTTACAACTATGTACTATAATAATGTCTTCAAGGCTAAAGGCTTTGTAAAGCTAAAGCTTTTTCCCACGATTAATACAAAGATTTCATGCTGCACTTTCACTGATAATATTATCTTTGAATGTTCAGCGTGAAATCTTCCTCAGTTAATCCTAAGCCAGGATACCACTGGGGATTTATATCGATACTGAATGTGGTTACAGGCACCATTTTTTAAACGAATAAGCCACTATCCTAGACTGCTAAATCTAATGAAGTGATGTTTTCAGTTCTTAACTAACATATGAGGTAAATGCAGTATTCTTGGTTTCAACAGTCAGCTTGACTACGTGTAGAAAATATGAGGGGATGCCTTAGACATGAAATCTGTATTTGGTCCACGAATACTGATTATGTGGATACTAAACAAAAACTTCACTTAGGGAAGACTAGATCACCATTTCCAAGGCTGAATATTTTAACAGCCTCTAATATATATGTTCATACATCTATGATTAATAAGAAGGGATATCCCACCTACTCCCTAAAGGATGAGCACTTTTCAACTTTGGTCAATAATAATGTACCTATTCAATGTTAAAGAGTTTGTATTAAACGTGGAAAATAGCTTATTGGTGAATGTACAGCATGAAATCTTAAAAAAAATACAGTATTAAAATATAAGGTACCTGATGATGACACCGCTGTGTCGAAACATGTTGTACCAGGAAAATAAATCCGTGGAAGGAAACCAAGTTACTTTTTCATTGGTGAAATTCAACTTCCACATAGTTGAGCTTGAAACCATGGAACATGAAATCTTCCTTACTTAATCTTAAGCCAGGAAACCACTGTGGATTTATGCTATGGGGATGCTAAACTAGGCTGCTGGCCGCAATGTTTTATTGTAAATAAGCCACTATCATAGACTCTGTTAAATCTAGGGAAGAAATTTACCTGTTCTTTGCCAATACAAATCTCTATTTAGTCCATGAATCCTGGTTATATGGAATCTATTCAAAACCTCATCTGATAATATTTTTACACATGACATAAAATTTTCTTTTCACTTGCTCAGCATAAGGTATATGAAGTATATGTACCTACGTTTACATACTTGATGTGATCTTTTTCCTCAATACTTCTGACCAGTAAACTATTGTTATTTTAATCATAATTCAGTCTTCAAGGATATCATCAATGCTACCACAGAATAATAATAATGCCAATGTAGTTATTATGTACAGGTCAATAGTAATGGAAGCTAACATTTCTCTTTGATATAATTATTAAATAAAGTTACTAACTATAAAGGGTTAAAAATAATGTGCACAGTCGGAAATATTCTTTTCATAAATGTTCCATGATATCCTTTTTTGTATAGGAAAGGTTAGAGTAGTCAATTTTCTGGCTTATAAGACACCAATTAGTTTGAACTTAACCTTAATTCACATTTGCAAGGCAAATAGGCACTTCTATGTTCTCAAACGCTAGTCCACCAATAAATAAATATTTATACTAGAAAAACTTTCCGTGAAGTTACTTTTAAAGTATAACGCCATCATGATGGAATCCACTTTAGGAAGATTGTCACTACAGCCTTTCACGAAGCCTTCATCCATTTCAAAAATTCGATATATTAATAGTCTACAAATACGGAGAGAGATTGAAAAATAAATGAATTCATTAAAAAAATAAAATTTAATAGGAAAATCAAAGAAAATACTGCACAAAATTCGTAAACATAGACCCAACGCCTTCAAGCTTCTGCTGCCGTGCCGTGCATGCCGAGGGGAAAAATGACGTCACAACCAATCAGAGCGAACTTCACGTCAGCAGACAGATTTCATCATTTTAAGTGATTTTTATGAAAAAACCGGTGTTCAACGCGAAAATTGGATAGCATAAGTGGATTTCTGGTCAAAATTCCTTTAAGAATCATTCATTTCTTCGATGAAAAAATTTTCATGCAACTTCCCCATTGAGGTCAATGTCTTCGAGGTGACAGACGCGTGTGTGAAAGTAACATAACTAGAAACAGGATGAGACGTAGTTTCCGTTGCGTGTAGCTGTCGACGAATTTCTCTCTAATTGCTAGTGTTGCGTATTGAAACGTAACATCTATTTGGGCTCGGAATTAACTTGAGGGCTCGCCGAAGGAAAGATAAAATGAGACAGGAACTCAACTTTTCTTCGCGCGGAAGACTCTTTTTCAAGGAAAATTTTAATGATAGCATTTCAGAATGTGTTCCCCAAGATCATGTGACCTTGGTTTCGGAAGAGGCTAATGTACGTTGCTCAGAAGATTGGCGATTTGAATTCCGGACGCTGGAGGAGGAGAAGGCATGCAGGGAACGCTGGAACGGTAAATAATTCAAGTGAGAGTTTTGATCGGATGATGCAACAAGAAAAAGTATAATAGATGGTTATACAAAGAGGTGTTTTCAGGAAAAGTAAAGAATTTAGGGACTAACTCAGAATGTAGATTGGATGATAGCGCATATAGAAATATATTAATGTTTTCTGGCAAGCCATCTACGAGCAAATTCAGAGTTTACAGAAAACTATTTTGCATTAAGACATAACAATTTATAATAATATCGATGTCTAAAAGGACAATCATTTTATGTCCACTTTTGTTGATTTTCGGAAAACGCAAAAAGAAGATTTCTAACTTGCTTCCAAACGAACGAACAGCCCCATAAATTTATGCATTAAATAATATTTTTTAGACAGCAATAACACTTTCAAGCAAGTTTTTATAAGTTCTACCTACTTCAATAACAATACCTCATCAGGGAAAAATATGGACATTTATCAGACTTTACTTTGTACACTGACACACAAACTTTGCACACATCAATGATTGTGTTTTTAGCCGTCCAAATAAGGGCCATAAATAATATTGTGGATTCAAACTTTGTACACATCAATGATTGTGTTTTAAGCCGTCCAAATAAGGGCCATAAATAATATTGTGGATTTTATAAAGGCTATCAAGTTTTTATAACATTCTACGTCATTTAGATTGAACAATACAAATGTTTATTGGGAGTTTCTGGTAGTTTGTATTACAATATATTTAAATTAATACGTATAAAAATTGTTTACATAATATTATAATCAGGAGGTTAAAAAAATCAATGGAAAATATTTTTAAACAAGAGGGAATATGTGAATAAATTCTTCGCGGGTTTCCCACCAAGTGGGAATTTCCCAATTCCATCCGAAGCATCAGAGGTTCCATGTGCGCAAAAAAAAGTCACCTTTCAGAAAACCATTCTTTGACGGGAAAGATTCAAAGTTTTTACCATGCTACTTTTTAATCATGTACATATTTCAAATGCATTTAAATTGTCAACACAACTTGATGGAGGCGATTCCTCTGACTCACCGTTACTTGGTTCAGGTGCGTTAATTTCCACCTCCGAATCACTTTGAGGAAACTTACATTTCCTTTCCGTTAGGTTCTGAGTCATTATATGCATAGAATAACACAATATTATGAAATCACTCTCCTCTTTGGAACTGCACAATTTTCAGTGGTATGTACATGGAAAGACTCACAGCATGAAACTAAGGAATGAAAATCACTGAGAGGAGTTTCGTCGTTATCTTTGTTTATGTGGCGAGGAAAAGAGGCGACCACATGATTAGACCGGCGATGCTAGGGACACCCAGAAGTGTTTACGTCCAACAAAAGGGGGTAGGGCCACGCACATGAGGACATCGGGACTGTTTACTTTCGAGATACCTAAGAGAGAGGTTCGTGAAAACAAGAGCTTAATTTCGAGGGCGATGAAGGAAGTATATCACTTGGCAAGTGTGAGTCATTGCTTTGACCATAAAGACCATTTTACACGGTACATTTATTTGTACAAGCTATCGTGCGAACACATGTACAGTCAAATGTGCAAGAAAATATTGTACGAACGACTGAAACGCTGAAAAGCCTTGCTGAAACTGAAAAAGCTGAAACACCATGAAAAGCTGATCACCTGAAATTCGGAGCCTAGACTCGACCATCTGCATAGTGATAATTCTCCCGGTTTAGACAAAGCTCTCTTGGACTCTTCTCTCTGGCTTAATATTCGACCTTTGCATCGTTTCGTTTTTTCTCATCTGGAATTTAGTGCGACAAGTCATTGACGTTTCTCGCCGGATCTCCACTCTTGATAAACAAATTTCGTGGGTTTATTATGTGTGTGTGTGACAAAGTGTTATTATCAAGTGGTACAGCGGAACACGGGACTCTTTTTTTTTAGTCCCTCCAAATACCCCTCCCTTGTATTTGTACCAAATTTTAATGTATTTTTTTACGATTTCGTTACTTGCTAACCGGCAGAAATAAATTTATTATAATTATATCACGCGGAATACCGAGAACCCTACTTGAGGACGCGATCATTCATAAATTTGGGGGAATAAAATAATTTTTAACCCGATCGCGATTACAATGAAATACCAGAACACCAAATAACACGACGAAATGACGACGTAAACATTTGAGTAACTTTAAGTTGACTCTTCTCGGGTTCTCCACTGGTTCAAACCATTCATAATTGTCGACGTAATTAATTCTTACCTTGAGAATGAGTGACTAGTCGTCTCTCGAAACGTCGACAATTATGCCGGTTAATTATGGTTTAAACCGGTGGAGAGCCCGAGAAGAGTTTACTCACTATAGATTATATACACAGGATAGTAGTTACTCATATTATTCGACGGGAAAGTGTTAATCCTTTTTATAAACTTTCTTTATCCTTTATTTTCAATCGTAACACAGGCACTACAGTTTTCGCCATATATGCGCCATCTGTTGAATAAAACCGGATAGAAATTGTGTGATTGTCTGAATGGAATTAGAACAGGTACTATTTTCCGTTCAGTCATTCATACATTCGCACAAGCATTCGCACGATTTGCTGCCTTACTCAGTACAATTTCCTGATGCATGCGTTCGTACGATAGATTGTATAAAAAAATGTACTGTGTAAAACGGCCATAACAGGAGGGTCATCCCAAGTTTCTGAGAACAATATCCACCCTATCTCAAGGACAAAAGAGATAATAATAACTGAATCAAAGAATATCTCGGTGGTCCCATAGAGGGACTGCTTATAGATATAGTAGATATATAGTAACCGGTCGGCACGGAACGGGGAAGGCTGATTTATTTTAAGTTACGCTGCCCTAGACCTTTTACCCCGCCGAAATAAATTTTTGGCCTGATTTTATAAGTAACTTTCTAAGGGAAACTTTATTAAACGCCGTTTTAAAGTCAAGAAAATTGCGTCTACTGGAACGTTATCAATACCCGAGACTAAAACATCGAGGGAAACAAGTGCTAATTGAGTTTCGCTTTGAACTTCCTCCACTTCCGGCTTTACTGCTTGATAACAAAGCCAGTACGCGTCATCGGAATATCACGGAGAAATAAAATTGGAATCGAAATGAATAGGAATAGAAGTTAAATTACTCCAAATAAATTAAGCAGAGCTTCTGGGCGCTGAATGAAGGGAGTGTAATAGATTCGTTGACTGTCTTCACGCTTACACTCATGGTCTTCTATTCCCCATTCTGAGTGGCCCAATAATCCCGAACGATTTACAACCATAATCACATACTGCTGGTTAGTCGCTGGAGCAAGGGAAAGGAGTTGGTGTAAACCCGTATGAATATAACATCTAATTAATTCTTGTCGTGATCTTTCAAGCAACCGATAGCTTAAACATCCATGCTACTTAATCAACAATGATGCTGGAATTTTCGCGCCCTTCTGTACTCAGTCTCTCTCGGACTCAGGGATACATGAAGTTTCTAAGCTAGTGCTCGTCATACTCACTTTTTACAGCCGACTTCTTTCCAACCAATTTGGGCGTTCCTTGTTCTGTAATGGTCGCTCCTTCTTAGCTACTGGGAAGTAGATGCACTCCGCCATGCCGAGCCGTTGATTCTGATCAGATGATTCCACGACCGCAGCCGATAGAGTTTATCCGGCGTTCCGCCGATAGCACTGCCGGTCTTCCATGCCCAGAGTCCTCTACATAGCGACTACTCAACTACAAAGTTTGTAGTGTTGTGCATAGTAACAACGGTTACAACATACAGCTACTTTGTAGTTGAGTAACCGCTAACTGGTTCATGACGGCGCGGCTGTCATATGTGACCAATTACACTCGAGAAATTGCTTCTGGTCAATTTATTTCAAACTTTCAAGAATGTGGTTAAGATATTCTTGGACGAAACTCACAGTGATATCAACCGTTCTCCGCGCTTAAATTCTGGAAGTTTTGGACCTTTTGAGGAATGACTCCACCTTGATGACAGGCATGAAGATCTGTATGCGACAGAAGCTTGATCAGAGGTTTCCTTTTCCTAACTTGTTCATCGTTGATTCCTATAAAGATCGACGTATCCAGAACCTCAGCGAAGTAGAAACATTTCATCAGCCACAGGTAAACAAAAATATGCCTCTGTTTAAAAAAAAACAATTTCAGTAAAATAGAATAACACTAAGCATAGTTGAAGGTCAAAACGGGCAGTATCCACGAAGTAAAAACATGTGAAGTTCATTTTAAAATAATATAAAAAAAACATTCGAATTTTTAATTTAAAAAATTTTAAATTAAAAATTCGAATGTGGTTTCTGTGGTACTGGAAAAAAAATCTCGCTGTAACTCACTCACACGGGAAATGTACTCGAAGTTTATGATCTTCCCCACGGCCCCCATTTGGAAACTGAAATACTTTTTTTAGTTTTTCTGTTTTCATTCATTCATTACAGTAATCTACCGGTTAGAGGTAGGTTGTGATGAAAGTCACAGAATATCCAACGAACTCTTACACGTGCTGTGCCCTTTCTACCTTTGTATTTCTTTCTTCATATCAGCATAAGTCCTACCTTTCTTCATCCCATCCATAAAACCGATTCTCTTTCTTCCCCTTTCTCGCTTACCCAACATCCTTCCCTCTATCACGACCTTCAGCAAACCATCGTCCCTCATTACCCCTTCCAGCCACCTACCCTGTCTTCCCCTAATCTCATCTATAAGTTTCCTCTCCTCACCCACCATATCAAGCACTTCCTCGTTTGTCTTCCTTTCCGTACAACGCACCTTCTCCATCCTCCTCCACACCCACATCTCAAAAGCCTTCAGCCTATTTTCGTCTTCCTTTCTCAAGGTCCACGTTTCCGCCCCATACAACGCCACACTCCATATCAAGCTCTTTACTAGCCTCTTTTTTTACATCCTTACTTAAGGTCCCCGTCATCAGCTCCCTTCTATTATTGAACGCTTCCTTCGCTAGCGCTATTCTCCTCCTAATGTCTTTGCTACTATGTCCTCTTTCTTCTAGCGTACTACCCAAGTAATTAAATTGTTCTACTTGCTCCAGTTTGTGACTTCCTACTCTTATCACCAGCTTCGCTTTCTTAGTCCTAGAGAATCTCATTACCTTTGTTTTCCTATTATTTATCTTCATTCCGTATTTTTCACACTGCTTTTCCAGTGCATCTACTAAAGTTTGCAGTCCTTTCGATGACCGACTGACCAACGCCTGGTCGTCTGCGAATCTAACCGACTTTATCCACTGGCCTCCTACTTTCATTCCCACGTCTAGCTCATCCCATGCCTCTCTTACCATTTCCTCAGCATAGATGTTAAAAAGTAAAGGCGACAACGGGCACCCTTGCCGCACCCCGCGACCTATAACTGCCCACCCTGATTCACCGTCCGCTACCCTTACCTGAGCCCTCTGCCCCATATATAAGTTTCGGATGAGTCTCCTATCACGCCAATCTATCTCTATTTTCCCCAGTATCTGCATTAGTTTCTCCCAGTTTACTTTGTCAAACGCCTTTTCGAAATCTACAAAACAAGCGAAAACATCCTGATTGTGCTCTATGTTTCTATCTATAAGTGTCCTCATTACCGCAATCGCATCTCTGGTTCCCCTCCCCTTCCTAAACCCAAATTGGTCATCACCTAAATAGCAGTTTGCTCTGCTCTTCAACCTTCTATTTAGTACTCTAAGCAAGACTTTTGCCGCGTGCGAAATTAAACTGATTGTTCTATACTCCTCGCATTGTGACGCTTTCTTCTTCTTCGGGATAGGTATTAATACTGTTTTCACGAAATCCTCTGGCCATACTCCTTCCTCGTAGATCCTGCGAATAAGTTCGAAAAACGATTTTCTCCCCCTACTACCTAGATTCTTCAGTAGCTCCGAAGGTAGGTTATCGGTTCCCACGGCTTTTCTACCCTTCATCTCTCTTAATGCCCTCTCTATTTCACTCTCAAGTAACTCTGGTCCGAGGCTATCCTTATCTATTGTTCCTTCATCCTCTAGATCTAGGCTAAGGGGTCTATTCTCGCTGTCATATAGCTCCTCTACGTATTCTCTCCACCTTTCTTGGATATCTTCCTGTTCGATTAATATCTTTCCTGTTTTGTCCTTAACTTTTGGTATCGCTTGACCTCTCTTACCACCCGATAAAATTTTCACCTTGGCGTACAAAGCGCCCACTTCCCCCTCTTCCTGCATCTTTTCCATTTGCTCACATTGCCCCTTCCACCAGTTTTCTTTTGCCCGATTGGTCACTCGCCTGAGTTTATTATTCAATTCCTTGTACTTCCTCTTCCCTACGTCGGTGTTCACGTTTTTCCACATCCTTCTCTCCTCCATTTTCTTTATCATTTCTTCTGTAACCCACTGCTTCTTAACCCTCTTCTTTTCCACCGTTCCTATTGTTTTCTCTGCCGCTCCTGCCATGCCTGTTTTTATAACTTCCCATCTCTCCTCTATGCTTCCCATCCGCTTCTCTTCACCTATGTTCTTTTCTACTAGCTCTTGGTATTCCCTCCTTTTCAACCCTTTCAATGCTTCAAGGTTCCACCTCTTTATCTTCCTACCTTTACAAAGCCTTTTGAATCTAACTTCACACTTCATTATCACCAAGTTATGATCCGAGTCCGCATCCGCCCCTGGATAGCTACGAGAGTTTTTTACACTGTTCCTAAATCTCTGCCTCACCATTATATAATCAATTTGGTATCTCCCAGTGTCACCCGGCATTTTCCATGTGTACCTACGCTTGGGGTGATGTTTTAACCAAGTGTTTGTCACTACTAATTTATTTCTTCTACAAAATTCAACTGCCTTTTCCCCGCGATCATTTCTTCTTCCTAGCCCAAACCCTCCTACTTCTAATCCATCCCTCCCTTCTCCCACCACTGCATTCCAGTCACCCATCACTATCAGGTTTTTCTTCCCCGGCACTTCTCTAATTATTTCTTCAACTTGCTCGTACACCTCTTCCACCTCTTCCTCCCTATGGTTGCTCGTAGGCATGTATACCTGGACCAGTACGAAAATTGTCGGCCGTGCTTTTATTTCTACCACTAGTATCCTGTCGTTAACCTGTTCAATGTTTACCACCCTCAGTCCCAACTTTGTGTTCAGTCCCCGTTGACTCTCATCTCCCCCACTATAGATCACCCTATAGTTGTCACTCCAATAGTCCCCGCTATCCTTCCATCTAACCTCGCACAATCCCAAAGCATTTTTTTTCCTTTTTCCATTTCCTGCTTAATATTTTCAAGCTTCCCGGCCCTCATCATGGTCCTTACGTTCCAAGTTCCTATTTTTACCACTGTTTTCCTCCTCCTCTTTCTCTTTTTCTTTTTTTTCTCCCTCCTTTCCCTTGTATCTTCTGATGTTGATTCTGATTCTGTGCAAGGATTTCGTGTGATGATGACCGCGGAGGCCTTGCTCCCCCCGCTGCCGGGCACGACACCCGCCCTACTGGGCGGCGTCCCGTAGTTGCCAGGAATCAGATCTCTTTGAATGACTTTCATGTTCTGGGAAGTGATAGTTGAGAGGTATCCCACGCGACTCAACGGTATTTTTAACGTGACACCATCACGGAACTACCTTTCGTCTGGCTCCTACCCTTCGACCTATCTGGCATGGGTGGCCCTACCAGGAGCAATGTACTTGCTCCTGCCAGTCCAGCTCTAGGGGTCATTGGAACGCACAAGCCCTTCCACCACGTCAATGTCGTAGTTCAAGGAAGAGTTTTTTTTAATAAAAAATTCAAGTTCAAGGACGTTCTGTTCAAGGAAGTTCAAGGAAGAGTCTGTTTTAAAAATAAAAAATTTCAGTAAAATAGATTAACACTATGCATAGTTAAGGATCAAAACGGGCAGTTTCCACTTAGTAAAAAAAACTAAGATGATAAATGTGAAGTAAGTTTCTCTTCTGTTTGAACAGAACAACTTATCATTTATTACTTTCATCTCTGCCGTTGAGAATCAACGGGCATTAATGCTAGAATTATATAATATAATTATAATAAAGAGTCCTTGTTACTTCCTGCGATACCACTGGTATCAAAAGATTAATTTTAATTCTCACATTTCAAAATCGAATGGCGATTAATAGTGTGTTAGTACTAATCATAGGAATGAATTCCGATGCCTGCCTTTTTTGTTGAAAAGATGTCATTTTACGATAATTATGACCGAAATTCGATAATTTTGAGCGTCTGGTACATATGGTACTTGGCCTGAGGAACGTCTGCAACACTGTGTGTTGAATGGTATGGAGGTACGTTGGGAAGTCACGCCGAACCACAATCTAAGGAAGAAGAATTTTTATCCATCTTTTGGACACCCGTGTTCAGCTGCATCATAAAAACCTTAGAACGGGTTGGGTTGTACTGTGGCAAAGATTATTCGTTATCCCACAAGTGCTGCGGTCAGCAGAACTGTGGCGTTTGAGGAGACGAGGTGAAGTGTATTTGACCAAGTAAGAGCTTGCTAACTCTAATCATTTTGCGATGTGATGCAGGAGGAATAGGCGAACTTCCCGATAGAGGCGAGCGCCGCTGGAAAAAATGTCAAAAACAAACATTTTGCCTGCGGCGACATTATTGATAACGTATTCAAGTATATCCTAGCAAAATAACATACCTAATACTCTTTTTTAAGAATGTTTGTTTTTTTGTCTGTTTTTTTCCTGTTCGATACGCTCCAATACCATTCATCCGATTGCGAAGAAACTTTGGTAAGTTGTTGTGAAAGCGCCCAGGAAGGTTTCTAAATCATAAAAGTAGCAAATTTTGGAATTGTTTTACCCCATTATTGTTGACATTTTATCCAATAAGACAATCATTGAATTCCGTGCAGATGTTTTTTTATTTGCTTTTTAAAAGAACTATCACTCAGGATATTGGATAGAATTCTTTATTAAAGAACGCATTAAGAACGCATTATTTAATTATTTTATTCAGTTTTCTTATACGGTTCGTTTTTGCCCAAGCAATGCGTTTTTTTCACTGAATTCATCAATTTTTCTTCCTTTTCAACAGTAGAAATTTCCTTGGCAACCAGGGGGGTTATTGCGTTATCTCGCCTTTTAAATGACTCTTTACGGGAAGTCGGGAGATCGGTTTCGCTCTCTTAACGATCGGCTCATGATCGGCCAAGATTCGATGGTAGCTCCATTTCACGTTCCTAACGACAGGTGAGATGGAGCTAATGAAATGCGAAGGCAAATTAAACTGATCAAGAGTCGAAATAGCGGATGAATCAAATAATATTAGTCCTGCTGTTCACCACTTGAGAGCCGAAGATGGTCACGCCGCCTGGGTGGCGGAGTTGGACTACGAAAAATTATGTAATTTTCCACGTTTTATGACATACCTACTCTCACTTAATTGAGATTACAAAATAACCCCCCAGGCGTGAAAACCAATTCAATAGCGGCTTCACGAATGGCTATTCACTCCCACTAAATTAAAAAGACCAGGCTCTGTGGCTAATTTGATATTTGTAGTCAAACGACTACAGTTCCCCGTTCGCCTTGCCTTCTCAATGACCATCAACAAGGAAAAAAGTAAATCGCTTCAAGTGTGTGGATAAAATATGGAAAATCTATGCTTTTCGCATGGTCAAGTATATGCTGCGACAGCTGAAAAATTTATTGGTTTCTGCAGAGAGCGGAAATACCAAAAATATTGTATATCCCAAAGCACTTGCATAAATGTTTTCAACTTTAATTTAATACTAAAAAAATCATTGTCTTTCATTTATTTTGTAGATGTAAATGTGTCTGTTTTGTATATGTGTGCCTAGTTAGAAAGAAAAAGAGGCATTCCAACCCATGCTGGGCACAGCTAATTAATATTATATAAAATATTCATTATTTCTCATTCACATAAACATACATTTATGTTCAATTCATGTAAAATATATTTATCAAGTTTTTACTTTTTTCAGTTTACAAAATTTTTATTTACGCACATGAGAACTGTTTCGATAATAGTTTGGCATATATATTTAATTTAACATGATTCATATAAAAAAAATTTCAAGCATCCCCAATATTATGCCAATGACTTACTAAATTTGTCACAATCTCTAATGATAGGAAAATATATGGTTCTGAGCAATAATGTAGATTTTGCAGCTGCAATCTGAGCAATGATTTCCCAATTATTATTATTACAATTAAGAACGTTCGGCAAAAAAATAGGCTAGTCACGGAAAAGATTTACCCGATACTTTTTACCCATCTAAATGGTAAAAATTTCCCCTCCGTTTATTCGGGAATCTATGAATAATACCACTCAAGTTTTTCGCATAGTTCATTCGAGTATCTTCGCGAACGAAAGAGTTAAAGTGCACACATCGTTTTATCGCTATGTTGAGTGGTGTTGCTTCTCACCAATATGTTTAACGCAGATGAGGCCAATTCATCTCATTAAAAGGCAATTTTAGAGATTGGAATTCTCGACGAAAAACAGGAAAAAATAAAAATCTTTCCGAAAAGAAAAAGAAACAAAATTTGGACGACCGGAGGCCAGGCCACCTTCCTCATTTTTTTAGTTTTGTATTATCTTAAGTGAACCGGTTGCCTTTTTATCATCACGAAGAGATCGAATCCGGTCGGGGGGAGTTGGACCACGACCACCGAGCATCTCGGGGGTCATGGTTGGGCCCGCCCCTTTCCTGTCTTTTGAGCGTAGGCAGAATATAAGTTGGGAGCCCAAATTTTATTCCATCAGTTTCTTCCGGGTTCTCTCCAGCAGAAGAGGTAAGTGCACTTCTCTCTTGAACATCGAACCAAGATTTGAACGTATTACGCGACCTGGCTCAACTATAGTGATACAATTGTCCACCAAAACACATTTAACCTTGTGTTACGTCAGAGGTCATTCACACGAGTGAGATTAGGTTAATGATTGATGATGATCCAGCGAGTTCATGAATATTTATCGTAGCTATTCAAACCAAATTCTAGTAATCTTTCCTCTCTGGCACCATGAATTTCGTCGAACATTAACGTCGTGAGATATCTTTAACGAAATAAAACTTCCCGGGAGTGATTGATATTATTTTTTATCGCATTTGGCAGCACTAATTACGCAAAAGGAAGGCGTTTTTATCTCAGAAATGTTTAATTTTCCCGATCGATTGCATGAATGATAATTTTCCCAGATATATATATATATATATATAGAAACTTTGCGTAAAAATATATGCCTATATGGCCACGATCATTTTTCCCCGCACCACTTAGGACACGAAAAGCGTTGGATGATCGCGTATCATCCGCAGACATAAAACTGGAGATTGGTTTGATTCAGCGGTCCATTCCGTTCTCTCTCAGGTCTGTTAAGTGCATTATTCTGCCATAGGTCTTCACTCCAAGTTGATGGAGGATTCCGCGAGAGTTGTTTAGTTGTAGCAGTTGAATTTGCGAATTATCTTCCGCGTTGTGTAGTCTTCTGCGGCAACTGTGTCGCCCATTTTGCAGCAGGTACCTTCAGGGACGCAATCAGTGATCTTTCCTCCACGTTGCCCACAGTGGTATCCAGAACACGAACGTTCATGCTTGCGATCGCAGTCACAGTTCGCGCGACTCACTCTACAAATGCGATAGCAGTGATTTGAAGGTGGTCGGATCTGTTTTTGGCCATGCACAGATTTACATGAAAATTTTTTGCGTGGTTTTTTTGTGATATCTATAGAAAATAGTGAAAAATAGAATTTCTTAGACTATTTTCTGACTACTCAATGCCATGTTAACACGTTACATTATGGCACATGAGATATATTTCGTACTAATTCGATTACAGGTGTACACATTTTCTTCTGAACGGAAAATGATATATTTCATATTATAGTAGTGGTTGCAAACAAATATCAGTGTGTCACTTTCATGTCAAAGTTTCGAAAAAAACAATTTTGAACGCGTAATTTTTGCCGAAATTTGGAATACGGCGCCGAAAACTATCAATAAATTTATTTGATGCAAAAAAATGTTTAACACCATTCTTGTATCGTTTCCATTACAGCTTGTATGCTGAGTTCCATCGCATTAACAGATTTACCTACTTAGCGGATTTGGCCCTAGAATTTTATTTTCAACTTACCTGCTTGAAAAATTATTAAATTAAAATTTAATTAATTTAATTAATTAAATATTAATCAGAAATACAGCCAGAAATAGGAGTAGTTTGAAGAACATTTATCGTATTTTACTTCTTCATTAGACTTTTAGAAAATAATGCAATAACGCCAGCATACACGCTGTTAAAGATCCGCAAAGACACGTCCGTCAACTGAACTGTCTTATACAGATTTTGGCTCATGGGTCTCAGGTCCATGGTGTGTCCTTATTGGTGTTTTTTTAGGAAGAGGCATTTAAGAGCGGGATTACGATCGACGGTTCCTAAAGTGACTTTTTCGGACGGAGGCGTCTACGTTTTCCGTTGTCTTCTCGTTAAGGAGGAGTGTAATACGATTGACGAGAAGATCAACGGCAGTTATTTACCGTTTAACAAACGGATACGTAAACGGTTGCGAGGTGAATGTTTATTTTCATAATTTAAAAACAAAATATAAAGAAACCGCTAATAATACTTACAAAAATTCTTTAAGAATGTTAATTATGTTTCATTGTAAAGTTAAAAAATAATCTACATCTACATCTACGTACTACCCCGCAAGCCGCCTCAATAAACGTGTGGCAGGGGGTGTTAGGACACCAGCCGTTTACATATAAAAAGGAAACGCTCTAATGAAATTACGCCCAGCATTTATTTAAGTCCCTTATTGTTCGGGGAAAAAACGAATTCCCATACCTATCCGTTCGGGAAAATATCTCCCTTAATTTATCGTTTCTGTCGGACCTGGATATATAGTGGGGTTCTAATATGATGTTCTCCATGTCGCTCTTAAAGATAATTATTCTCAATTGCTCAAGCAATATAAGCCTAGCGCGCAGCCTCCGAGTCTCTAGCGGCTCCCAGCCTAATTCGTTTAACATCTGTGTAACGCTGTCTGTACGCCCGTAGCAGTTTCTGACGAATCGCGCAGCTTTTATTTGTATTTTATTAAGTTCCCGAATTAAGTATTTCTGCACCGGATCCCATATGCTTGCTGCATATTCAAGGTGTGGCCGGACGAGTGCGAAATAGCACCTCTCTTTTACTTTTTCATCCGAAAATCCTCCCACAATACGCTTGACGAATCCTAGCTTCTTCAGAGCTCTGCCACAAATATTTCTTATATGTGTTCCCCACGATAGTTTTGAGGTAATCGTAACTCCCAGATACTTAACTTCATCTATCGCCTTTATCATAACACCATCCACAGCATATACATGGGAATAGTTGGACGACCTCCGCAAGAAATGTACCGCCGTGCATTTGCTCAGATTAAGTTCGAGCCCCCACTCTTGGGGACGCGTAATAATGCGTAATATCTAGAAATGAAATTTTGTGAAAAAAACGCTCTCCTCTGATTGGCTGCCGGTAACGTAGCGCAACGGAAAAATTAAACTTTGACAAGGTTCACTAATTTTTCGATGACGGCGACGTTATCGCCGGGCAATCGTTAAAGGTTCCACTGTGTAACAATAACCAATTGTAGCCCATTGGTTTTCTTGTATTCTGAATCTCATATCTGTTGATGCTTGCCCAATGTAGGATACTCCGCAACAGCATTTGACTTCATCGACGCCACTTTGAAGGTCTGAGCGATGGTTGAGGCCGACACATAGTGGAATTCTTCTTCTTCCTTTATAGTTATCTCGCATGACATGTTTCCTCTTCAATTTCAGTCTTCTCTAGTTTAAGTTGTCTATCTTTTTCACCGACCGACGTTTTATCTACCTGTGAACAGTTCATCTCTTACTGATCTGTTGCTTGTCATTCAGTTTATATGCTCATTCCATTTTTTTCGTATAAGTACTCAGTCGTTTATATTTCCTGTTTTAAATGATTTCCTTTTATTTTCAATTTCTTATCTGTCAGTTTTCCCTGCATTCCCCTTTACTTAAGTACTTAAATACTTTCGTCCCTGTTGTCTCTAATAGCCTCCCAGGCTTGGATGTATCTTAGTTCGTCTATGCACTATGCCATAATTGGTATAATAGTCTATTATTTCATAGATTCAGAATTATTTTCTTGTTTCAAGTATTTTTTTGTCCAGATTGTATCATCAAGGCGTACTGCTGCCTTGTTTCCTTGAATGACTTGCTGTCATTTTTGATGTCTTCGTAACATGTTATGTGAACGCCTGGCTATGTAGCTTGTGATAATTTTTGTAAAATTTGGCCATTTGTTCCACAGCAAAATTGATAGGACTTTTAATTTTACAGTGACTTGTGTACTTTCCTTTTTATTTGTTCTATGTATTTGTCCCTTGACTTCCCTCTCGTGACTTATCTATTTTTCCTTCAATTATATTCTTCACAAACCAATTGTGCTTCAGGATGTGCCCAAACCATCTGGTTCTTGTTTTCTCTATAGTATTCCATATGGTCTTTCCCTCATCCACTCTCCTGTATGCTTCTTCATTTCTTATTTAAGACGTCCATTTGATCTTCAGCATCCACCAGGTTTCAAAAGCTTCTTATCTTTCCTGGTCTGCTTCTCCATCGGTCCATGTTTCCAATCCATAGAGTGCCACGCTCCACACGAATTTTGTCACAACCTGTTTCCTCATTTGAAACCCTATTTTCTCTGAAGTATAGAGTAACCTTTTCTCAATGAACGCTTTCTTAGCTTGCGCTACTCCGCGCTTGATGTCCGTCGTACTTATTTCGCCCAGCTTTGTAACAGCTGTTATGGTCTCTTATCTTTCGCGGTAAAAAGGACATTATAAATATGCCTCTTCCTCACAAATTCACGACCATAAAGATTAAGACTAAATCTTAATCGTTGGTCTGAAAGCAATTCCCATCGCAGTTGCTGCAAAAGGTCAGTAACACTTACAAGATTAAAAGAGCTCCACTGGCGGCTCGCAGGGCAGTATGTGGATATAGAGATGTAGTTGTACATTATGTCATTCCACTCCCAGAAAAAATATCAGCATCATGATATACTTTTTTCTTACTTTCAGGAAAAGGACCTTCTGATACTTTTTAACCAAGGGAACCGCAGACGAAAGCATCGGCAGGCATGGCTCTTCCTTCAAACCCACTCGCAATTTGCTTGCTTCTCATCGGAGTCTTAGCAGTGTGTCATGGACAAAAACTGACTTCCGGAACTTGTCCCCCGCTGATGACTGTCACAGCTCCCGCGATAGGGATCAATGGTGTAAGTTTAATCCGTAGTTCAACCATTTTTGGTGCTCTTCCACATCCAACGAAACATCTTCGAGTATAAGTCGAAGTCTCGCTTTCCCAAAAAAGAAATTGACTAAAATTGGTGGCTCTAATATTATTCGAAATGAAATGAGTGCTTAATCCACTAATTTTTCGATTTAATAAATGTAACCATTGAAAAAATATATAACCGAAAACTTTCCCATAAATTTATCGAGATGATAATTAGCTTTAACATAATCAGCCTATTAGCGTCCGTTGTCGCGATTGTCTGCGTTGTTGCGTGATGAGACAAGTTCTTCACCGTATTCTTCATATTTTTTGTCATTTAATTCTAAGATATTGACAGCGAAGGTATGTAAAAAGTACGCATTTTATCAGTTTATACGAGGAGTTACGGACCCAAAGTCGCCGCTAGCAAATTGGGACTTCCTTGTGTTTTCTGTTTGGTTATGCGGTATTTGCGCAATACAATTGGCTGTCACCTCATTTAGTGACTCAAGTATAAGTGAAAGGGAAGGTTAAAGGTAACGTTTCACACTATGCATGATCCATCACAAGACACTAGCCGGTACTGGATATTAAGAATGGAATCCAGTGTGATTGGTGCCGTCCTAGAAGGTCTCAAACGATCGTTAACTTTGTACTGGAATGGAAGCGGTATTTTCATTTACATCTTAACGCATGTTTACTTAAATATCTAAATCAGCCAATCAATGGCAGCAGGCAACCAAAGCAGCAGTTGGGTCATTTTTGTTTATTGTTGATTTTGTAGCTAGAAAATTACAGATAGCCAAAAGGAGGTATAGATGGCGCTGATATCAGAAGTTAAAGATGGAACAGCGAATGCAATAGCTAACGTGATTGGTCGAAGGCTACTAGGTCTTGCTGGGAGCTAGTAGTAAACTAGTACTGCATAAATTATGAAAGCAAGAAGCTCAGCCGTAATGATTGCGATTGTCCTTGTTAGTCAACATGCTGATTCTATATCAAGCGATACCTACAGGAAAGCTATCATGGAAAAGATTATTCTCGAACTTGTGCAAGATCAAGTATTGTATGCAACTGGCTTAAGGTTATCACCTGTTGAAAATGTAGATGATTTTCGAAATGTACTCGAATACATGCGGTAGGTATTTAATTTGGGTGTGTAACCATTATCACCATGAGCAGTCATAAATCCGAAGATATACCTCGGTATATGAGGAAATCCGCCTAACTTGAGCTCTTACGATATTTTTTTTATATTAGAGGCAATTTCTGAAACTTTTTCCTTGCTTGAATATTTCTGTCAAAGGTTGATTGACATGGGTGTAACTGAGTTTTGGAAATTGCTCAAATATATAAAGAGGCATTTGTAAAAATATTTTTAAAAATTAAAAAAATTCATTAAAAAAATAAATTTAAATTAAAACTAATTCATATTTTACTTAAATTAATATCAAATTGAGTAAGCCAGACAGAAAAATGATATTATAATACATGCAATCATTAATTTTAACATAAATATACAGAATATTGGATCTATTTACATCAGCAACCATAATATGTCAGACACTTATGTATTACGATGCATGCCTTGTAACACAATAATATAATGTCTTGTACCATAATTATATAATATATCTTGTAACATAAACATATTACGCTTATATATAATATTCATTCATAAAACTTATGAATCAAAATAATTCATACACAAATGCACCGCTTAAACTTAATTTTTTGATGAAGCCCATAGCAGTTTTTGACGAATCGCGCAGCTTTCCTTTGTATTTTATTAAGTTCCCGGATTAAGTCTTTCTGCACCGGATCCCAAATGCTCGCTGCATATTCAAGGTGTGGCCGGACGAGAGCGAAATAGCACCTCTCTTTTACTTTTTCATCCGAAAATCTTACTACAATACGCTTGACGAATCCTAGCTTCTTCAGAGCTCTGCCACAAATATTTCTTTTATATGTTCCACACGATAGCTCTAAAGTTATCGTAACTCCTAGATACTTCAATTCCTCTGTCGCCTTTATGTTAACACCATCCACAGCATTTACATGGGGATAGTTGGACGACCTCCGAAAAAATACACCGCCGTGCATTTGCTCAGATTAAGTTCGAGTTCCCACTCTTGCCTCCACACATGAACGTTGTTTAAATCCGATGATAGATATTCAAAGTCAGAGTGATCACTGCGATTATTTCGCGAAATGATGACTGCGTCGTCAGCAAATAAACGTATGTTACTGCTAATTCGAGAGCATGGGTCAATTATGTATATAATGAACAAAAGGGGGCCGATTATGCTTCCTTGTGGGACACCTGATGTCACTTTAACTACATCAGAGCTCATTCCGTCAAGAACTAATTTTTGCTTACGATCACTCAGAAAGTCGCGTATCCAGTTTACTACTGTTTCGTTTAGCCCGCATGACTGTAATTTGTGTAAAATTTTGTTGTGTGGTACCGTGTCGAAAGCTTTCTTAAAAATCTAGAAATAATGCGTCCACTTGTCTTTTCGATTCACCAGATTTGAGAACGTCATGAAGAAAGAGCGCGAGCTGTGTTTCACATGATCTACCATTCCGGAAGCCGTGCTGACTGCCATGGAGGACGTAACGACTGTCCAAGAACGTCATGATATTGCTAACGACGATATGTTCGAGTATCTTACCTATAATCGACGTTAATTAAATTGGTCGATAATTCCATGGGTCGTGTCGTTTGGTTGTATCGGTGTAACGTTTGCAATTTTCCAGTTTATTGGTATATTTCCTTCAGACAATGACTTCTTGAATATTATGTCTAAGAACGGTGCGATCTTTGGCGCTAACTCCTTGAGGACACGCGCGGGTATTCCCTCCGGACCCGGAGATTTACTATTTTTTATAGACTGATTCTGCCGGAGACCCAGCTTAATAATGCACTGTAGGAGTTCATGGTCGAAACAAGCAGTCTAAATTAATGATTTGTGAACAAATGCAGTAGATAACAATTGAAAACTTTAGTAATGAACATTATCACTGATGGATTACGTGCCGATTACAAATTATCCAGATAAGCACGATTACACGAACGTAAAGATTACATTTGGAGTAGATAAAAAGTAAAATTACAGATTGAAAAAAGGTAACAATTACATGTAAAAGTGAGTCAGATGTTATGTTTATCGCAGTGAACGGATTATTTGTAATCGATTACTTACCATCACTCCATGTATGTGTGTTTAGCTTTACCATCTTCACCAGAGCTTCTCAACATCCTTGCGCAGGATCCTTGTCATTAGGTGAGTTATTTTGTAATCTCACTACATTAAGAATACCACTTAAAATATGGAAAATTACATCATTTTCCGTAGTTCCACTTCGCCAACAAGACGGCGTGATCGTCTTCGGCTCTCAAGTGGTGATCTGCAGGTCTTTACCTTGACTCACCAGCTCTTTCCTCCGTAACTCACTGGCTCTTTAACCGTACCTTTTGACTCTTGATCCGCTTCATTTGGCTCCGCCTTACATTAGTTCCATCCAATGTGTCGTAAGAGTAAAATGGATCCATCATCGTTACCCACGGACCTTAGGTGATCGTGAGCCGACCATTAACAGAGCCAAACGGGTCTCCCGCCTTCCACAAAGAGTCATTAAAAAGTGAGATTACAAAATAACACCCTTTCTATTTTATCAGTGATTGTCTTCTTCCATAGCGCTATAATCCTCGTTAAATCCCAGGTAATACGTCCATTTTCCTCCAAGATATTGCGAAAAGAGTAATAGGGTTTCGTTCACAGGAAGATTGAAGAGACATTCATGATAGGAATGTTCCTTGAGGAACGCTGGGTCGAATGTTTTCTTTAGGGACAAGATAAAAATATGGTTGGTAATATTGCTATTTCGCAAATTGGAGATCTAACGCCTTTTTTGGGGGGCAAAAACGATTGCATTTTCATTTCATTCTCATTTATAATCACAAAGCTCTGTTTGCTCTTTCAGTTTGGAGGGGCCCTATTTAGGGAGATTGCTCGTACCAGAGGCCATCACCGCAATGACTGGAAATGCGTCACGTACTCGTTCGGCCAAATCACACTCAATACAAAATACTCGGTGGCCATAACTGGAGTGCAGAAACTGTAAGTACATTCATCCACGTTTATCTACACCTAAAAGTAGTTTGATCGAGGTATCATTTCACATAAAATTCGATGAATTCGACATAATTATAAAGAATTATTGCAACGCCATTTTACTAGCGTTATCTTTAGAATGGCTTCAGTCGGCCATTGAACAAATATTTATTTTTACCATAGTTATCCAATCATGATGCCACAATTACGGCGTGGATTCATGTCGTGGTTATTTTTTACTGCATGATCAACAAGTGGAACTGCTAATATGTTAATGACAATATTTCTTTGCCTGGCAAGTTTAGTAAAAACCGAATAATTTCATACGCGTAAATGTAACGCTTGCAGCACTATATATTGCTGGAATGCAGTCCCGAGACTTATATTTCAACTTATTTCAATTAGCTTATGAAACCTACTGAAACGTTGCACGTTTGCTTAACTTATATGGTTAAAGCGAAACTGCTGCCATAAAATTATATTTAATAAATAATTAGCAACTTGTATTATAGCCATTTCATTCATTTATCACAGCCATTGAACTCAAAAATCATACAATTTCACTTTTTCCAATGGCATGCAAGTACTGCAGTGCCAATGTTATAGTGACGCCTACCACCTTTCATTTTTTTTCGGCCGCCGAGCTGTGAAGGGATACATATTCCGTCGGCGGTGATAGGCATCGTCTCCGGCGCAGACATATTCAGTCGGGATGAATATTTTGCGGCGAGTCAGCGCTAGTCAGCGGCACTGAGAGCCCTGACGTAATGATTTCTAAAGACGTGCTCTCATAGGCTGAGTTCTGCCGCTGTGCCTCCGCCACGGGGGGCTAACTGAGGGCGAGGGGGGTAGGTCAAGGGGGCGAGGGGGGACAGTAACTTTTATTGGCACCACCTCGCCGCCACAATCGCATGACGTAATGAAATATGAAAAACGTTAAACACGCCAATCAAAATCGACTTTGAATACCCGCATAGCAGAAAGCTCCTAAGAATCCAATTTTAGATTTGCTTTGTTCGACTATTATTCCTTTATTCGTCACTTAGAATCCCTGATTTATTTTATGAAACAAGCTAATTGAGGTAAGATATCAATTTTTGCGGTGATAGTTGAGGATCGAGGTAAATTTAAGAAAAAAAATAATACTTGAAACATGAACAAGTATGTACTGTACTTGTATTTTACCCAATTTTCACATGTAAATATGCGAACGATAAAATGAAAAAAGTATGAAATCCCAATCACTTACATCCATAGCATGGAGGAACACATCAAAGACGAAATGAATTATGTTTCTGTACAGACCTTCACCCACATCAACACAATTTACGCTTACGCAATATCAGCTTACGCAATACTCCTTCACTAGCAAATTATGACTCTCAACAAATACAACAAAGGCAATGGTCATAAATTCAAGAGCCAACGAACATATCAACAGAATCAAGAGTTTAATGAAAGCAAACAACACATTCTACCAAACAACAAAACCATTGTTTAATTATACCAACCAAACTGCAGCACGCTTATGCTAAAGATAGCAAAATGAAAACCATACAGACATTATTGGAGACATTTTTATCACAGGTCAAGTTCAATAAAGCTTCCGGTAACTATTACAACTTCGCGGGAAAACATTATCATTAATGTAAATCACAGCGAAATATAACGTAAAACCACAATCATTTTAAATCAAACAATGAATCTACATGTTCACAATATTCACTGCAGGTAAATATCACGAAGTCTCACTGGTTACACAAATAACTGATTAAACACACCGATGCGGATAGGGGCGAAATGAATACAATAGAACACATTAGGTATTATGCACTGCACTCGCGTAATTAGAGCACACGTGAAAAGAACAGGAGTCCAATGTACTCAGAGAAATTGATCACGTCGAAATCAACGCAACTTCACCGAAAATTCGTCATCTTGAACGAAAAACACAGACACGACAGACACTCTGCGGACGGAAGACATCTTGGGGCGGTTCGTTCGGCAGCGTAGAGAAATTTCAAATACGCTGCCGGGAGCCGGTGATTGGTCGTTCGGATGACGTAACGCGGTTGTGGCGGTGAGGTGGTGCCGATAAAAGTTACGGTCTCCCCTCGCCCTCAGCTTCATGAGCTTACACCGCCGAGCTATGAAGGCCCCCTAACAGACAGTAAAGTGCCTTTATTTCATTACTATAGATCTCGGAAAAGAGCTCGGTAAATGTCGGATATTTTGGTTTCATCGGAAAGTTGAGATATTTTTTATCGTACTGAAGCACTATCGGGAGAATGGAATTAGTTTGATCTTCGATAACACCCGTATAAATCAAACTCTTCCCAAGCTTGGGTGAGACAAATGAGGAAATTGAACGACACGCAAGTATTATCAATCAATAACTGAACTATTAATGTATTTCACACAAAACCAACTAAATAACAAACATATTTCCAAAAAGTCTAGTGCCAGAGGACCATTTATGCGAGCTTCCACTCAGAAAAATGAATAAGTTATACAAGTACGAGAGGTTGAGCTTCTCTCTAACAAGTACAATTAAGTACGATTGACTGAAAATGCCACAGGTTTACACAACGGTGTCTCCCGGTAGCCGACTGCAAAAGAGGGCGTTCTTAGGAGTGAATCGGCTGAGGAGGGGGTTTGTCGGCAAGGACGAGGTGGAATGTGGTAGCTTAGGATATAGGCGATTTTTAGCCTTGGAGGGGAATAGACAATTGAATAGGTAATAGATGGGGTCGAAGTTTTCAATTGGAGCAACATGAACTGTTTTCTGACTCCGGACGCAGAATACGGGATCAAAACCTTTGTGCCTTGGTCAAAATGGCCGAATTTCTGGAATCATTCCTCACTTCAGGGGCTATGTAAACGATGGAGGACCTGGCAAGGGAAAGGCGCAGCAAAATGCGCGGAAAAAGGTGCGGCAGAAGTTCCTGGCAGGAGTCACTGCATTTTGGAGTCGTAGGAATTTTGGCCGTCGTAGGCACTCATGTCGTTCGGAGGGTAAACATTCCACAGAGGGAAAACATGTCCAAAGAGGGGAATTGAGAAAAAAATGGGATTGGGGTGTATAAAAAAATTCCGCGGTAGATGGCTAATTTATTTAATTTTGTGTGATGTGATATTTTGCTCAAACATTAGGAGTGGCGAAATTTGGTGGCATTCGTTCGTGAGGAGAATGGAGCAAGTGCGAAGAAAGCATAATGGAGGGGTGGGATAGAGGAGGCAATGATCCCTCCAAAATTCCCTCCTTCGAACCTTTGGCCGCTCATCAACACTTCATAGGCCATTAGTTGACCTTTCATACTGCGCCGGTGAGTGCCATCAAGTTCTGCTACACCTATACCTTAACTCTCGTGTAGTCACACTGAGAATGGTGGTCAACCATGGTGATACAGATGCCATCAAATCAAGGAAATTTTAATTTCAGCAGTAAATATGATTTATGTCTCCGGTACTTATGCATGTATGTACATAAGTACCAGAGACTTCAGTGCTCATTCTGTTATAATTACCGAGATTTGAGAGAATTTGCATCATCCTGGATGGCTATTGTCCTCAACAAGGCTACTTGAGGGTTAAAGGTTGTTACGTTACTAATTCATACGCATACATTTTACTGAGTTTAACGTTATTTGATACATAATAGCATTTTTCTTTTTTTAAGTTTTCAAATCCACTCATAAAAATGATTTGTAATTGATAACAGTTTAATGTATTGTTTATACCCTTTTACGTTTTACTTAAATAACATAAAAACTAGAGGTTTGATCTACCTCATTCTTATAGTTCACTTTAGATGGGAGAATATCGCGATAAAATACTACTGGTCGCTCTGAGCTATTAATTCATTTTACTGTGTTTACCCTTACATGATATTTAACGTTTCTGAGGTAGGATAAAACCTCGTGGAAGATTAAAACTTACCACTTGAATTAAAAACTCAATTTGATTGACTCAGTCAGCGAGAGATGTTTTATTGTCCTCTCTTTCAGAGCGTATTGATTCTTTTTATCCTAAACAAAACCATTGCATAGCAACGGTGCATAACGGCGAAATATAAAATCATAAATTCGGCTAAATATAAAATTACAAATTCATGACACACAAGTTAGGACGCCGTATCAGCCCCCCGCGGAGACCGGAGGTCCGGCAAACGGAATCGCACGCGGCGACATGAATTGCAATCGGGGTGGTCTGAAGCAATGAAGGCAGGTTTCACACGATCAAGGCTAACGCGTCTTTCTTGACCGTTGATGAGGATGGTGATAGTCTTGTCGTCTCTGCTGATCACTGGATGTGGACCGGAATACGGCGACTGTAGGGAACGTCTTATCTTGTCATCCCGAAGAAATACGAGTCCACATGTCGATAACTCTTGAAACACAAACGGTGTAGGGGAAGAATGACGCGTCGCTGGAACCGGACGGAGGCGCGACATTTGATGACGAAGCCGCACGACGAAGTTATTGTTGCCTTCTTGGCGATCAGGTTTAGCAGCTGGAACGATGAATTCTGCTGGTAGTCGTAAGGGTTCCCCATAGACAAGTTCAGCTGGGGAGGCTTTCAGGTCTTCTTTAACGGCACTGCGCAGACCAAGAAGAACGAGAGGCAAAGCGTCCAGCCAGGTCATATGAGGGTGGTGGTGGTGGTGGTGGTGGCATCGGAGGGAGCTCTTCAGGTGGCGATGGAAATTTTCTAACATCCCGTTGGCGCATGGGTGGTACCCACAGGTGCGACATCGTGCAATACCAAATATGCTGCTCAGACACCGGAAAAGCTGGGACTCGAATTGTTTGCCCTGGTCGGTCGTGATGCAGACAGGAGAACCAAATCGCGAAATCCAGCAGCGTATTAGCGCGTCGGCGACTTCCTCTGCGCTTATGGATTGTAATGGCCAAACTTTTGGCCATCTAGTGAATCTGTCGACGGCAGTGAGGCAATATCGATAACCTTTAGCACAGTCCAATGGTCCGATCAGGTCTATGTGAATATGTTGGAAACGTGCGGAAGGCTTGATGAAGGTGCCAGTCGGGGTGTGGACATGACGGGAAACTTTGTTCCGTTGGAAGTCTAAACAGGTTCGCGTCCAAGCACGGCAGTCTTGTTGAACTCGAGGCCAAACGAAGCGTTGTGATACGAGCTTGGCGGTGGTACGGGAGCCAGGGTGGTTGAGGCTATGCAGGGCGTTGAACACCAGTCGACGCATGGAGGCAGGCACGTACGGGCGTGGGCGGCCGGTGCTTGTGTCGCAGTAGAGTGTCACGTTACTGTCAGGAATCTGAACGGATTCCAAGTGGAGAGCCGATTTTCGTTCTAGTAGGTCGCCGAGCTCATTGTCGTTTTCCTGAGCTCTAGCGAGGTCAGCCAAGTTCACCGAGTAATTAAAGGAGTTGGCTGCGGTCACGGAGTCAACCCGGCTCATGGCGACGGCGACGATGTTGTTGGAGCCGCTGATATGGCGGATGTCCGTGGTGAACTGCGCAATAAAGGACAGCTGATTCAGCTGAACTGGAGGCAGCTTCTCACGAGTCTGCTGGAACGCAAATGTGAGAGGCTTGTGATCGGTGAAGATGAGACAATGTTGTGTCTCGAGTATGTGCCGGAAATTTTGAACGGCGAGGTAGATGGCGTAGTAAGCTGGCCAACCGATTTCACGGGGAGTGAGTTTCCTGGAGAAAAATGCCAGGGGTTGCCAAGCATTGTTGGTGAATTGCTTTAAGCACCCGCCAACCGAGTGTACACTGGCATCCGTGAAGAGACCGAGGGTGGCAGAGGGATCCGGATGGGCCAGCATTGTAGCATCCGCGAGACTATCTTTGCATGCCTGAAACGCCAGCTCTAACTCGGGTGTACAGGGAAAGGGTTGATTTCCTCGTAGGCCGGATCGCGCAGTGTTTAGGGTTGCTTGGTGTTCAGCGGCATGAGGTATGCAACGACGATAGAAGTTGATCATGCCGAGGAAGCGAGATATGCCTATTACGGTTGACGGTCTGGGATATGCACGAAGGTCGGTGATGCGGTCTTGAGGAGGCTGAATGCCTTGTGAAGAGACATCGTAGCCCAGGAATGAGACCTTGTCGGCTCCAAAGGTGCTTTTGCTCACATTCACCAAAAGTCCGTATTCGTCAAGTCGTTTGAATAGAAGGTGGAGATGTTGGCAATGATCATCTTGAGTTTTTGAGAATATCAAAATATCGTCGATATAAGCAAAAAAAATCGAAACCAGCCAGTACTTCGTCTATGAAGCACTGGAAGGTTTGCCCAGCATTGCGGAGGCCGAAGGACATGAAGGGGAATTCGAAAAGACCGAATGGAGTGGTTATGGCTGTCTTTTCGATGTCTGCCTTGCTGACCGGTATTTGGTTGTACGCCTTGACGAGATCGATGGTGGAGAAAATGATTGAGCCATGAAGATGGTTTCCGAAGTCATGGATGTGGTGCACTGGGTACTTGTCGGAGATGGTCCTTGCATTGAGTGCGCGGTAATCTCCACAGGGACGCCAGCTGTCCGGTTTCTTGGGTGCAATATGGAGAGGTGATGACCAGGGCCCATCAGAGCGATGTGCAAGGCCTTCTTGCAACATGGTTTCGAATACTGCTTTGGCGATGCGCAAGCGGTCGGGAGCTAAGCGACGTGGGGAACACGATACTGGTGGCCCTGGTGTAGTCCTGATGTAGTGAACTGTATTATGTTTAGCCTGGTGTTATATTCCTCTTGGTCGAGTGAGGCTAGGAAACTTGGCTAAGATGCTGGCGAAGGCAGAACTCACGGCTGGCTGGACGACTCTAACGCTGTGGTGATCGGAAGTGCAGCGTATGCAGCTTGTGGAGAGGCCAGTCGCGGAGTCAAGTAAGCGGTTGTTGGCGCAGTCCACTAGGAGCTTATAGTGAGCCAAAAAATCAGATCCAATGATCGGGACGGAGACGTCGGCAATGGTGAAAATCTATGTGTGCTTGCGGCCAAGACCAAAATCTACAGTGAAACGCACGGGTCCATAAGTCTTAATGCGGGAAGTATTGGCCGCTTGTAGAACATAATGAGCGTCGAAGTGACGACCTGGAAGCAGCCTGCGAGGATAACAGCTTACGTCGGATCCGGTGTCAGCAAGGAATAGTTTTCTGCTGACTCTGTCTGTCGCGAAAACACGGCGATTAAACATAAATTGACAACCGACCGCCGCTAGCGTTGGTTGCCGCTGAAGTTTGATGGAAAAGTGCAGGGAGCCAAGCACTTCTTGGCTCTACTACCAAATTTGCGGTGGTACCAGCACTCGCCGGAATCGTTGGATCTCGTTGAGTCAGTGGATGAGCTTCGGCGAGGGGGTGGCGCGGCGCTCCGGCGTTGTGGACGACGGGAGAGGTCCTGAAGCATTGACTGTATGGAGGCAAACTGGCGAGATAGGTCGTCCAGGCGTGCGGATGTTAAATCATCAGAAGTGACAGCAGCGGCTGTGGCCGGTGTGGAAGTAGTGATGAGGGCTGCTGGTGGATTGATGGCAGCAACAGAGCTTGAGGATATAACAGGCGCAATATGAGCAGGAATTGCGGGTGATACCTCCAAAATGCTGTCAGCGATGGCGGCGAGTCGGTTTATAGTGACGGTCGGGTCAACTGCGTGTGGCTGAATGATCGCTTGGACGTGGGATGGCAGGCGCTGCATCCAAATCGTACGCAGTAGCTGGTCAGGTACGGCGCCGGACAAAGAGCGTAGGTAGCGGAGGAACTGCGATGGTGTGCGGTCTCCGAGTTCTTCTCCAGTTAAGAGTCGTCGAATGCGTTGCTGATCGGACATTGAGATGCGCCTGATGAGCTCGTCCTTGAGGGTTGAGTATGGTGCATTCGCCGGCGGCGTGAGAATAAGATCATCAATCTCCTGAGCTCCGTATTCATCAAGCTGTCCAACGACATGAAAATACCTGGACTCCTCGTCGATGATATTGTAAAGCCGGAACTAGGCCTCGAATTGTGAGAACCAGAGTTGTGGGTTGTTCCTCGAAAAAGTGGGAATTTTGAGTGCAACGCGGCTGGGATGTTGCGATGGAATGCGTACTTGCTGCAGCTCGTCAATGGCGGCTTGCTGTTGATACGTCTGCTTAAGTAGGCCCTGCAGGGCATCCCGAAGCTGTGCAGTTTCGTTGGCAGCGCCCGGTTGTGGAAGCTGAGCGGCTGGCGGCGGATCAACGACGTGTGGTTGGGTTAGCTGTTGAACAAGATCGACGCCGCGTCTTTCCTTCCGCGTCCTTCGCGTAACGACCATGATCACCTCGGGGTCACCAATTATAAGGTAGGATAAAACCTCGTGGAAGATTAAAACTTACAACTTGAATTAAAAACTCAATTTGATTGACTCAGTCAGCGAGAGATGTTTTATTGTCCTCTCTTTCAGAGCGTATTGATTCTTTTTATCCTAAACAAAACCATTGCATAGCAATGGTGCATAACGGCGAAATATAAAAAATCACAAATTCGGCTAAATATAAAATTACAAATTCAAGACACACAAGTTAGGACGCCGTATTTCAAATGATTCTTCATAAGCCCTATTCCCGCTAAATTATCTTTTTAGTTTTATACCATACACTATTTTGTTAAAGAATTAGATTGTTGTGGTAATTCTTGTGGCTCGTTATTTTGAAGAGAGTAAATTTAATGTTTCTTGTATAATTCGTGCCAGTAGCGATAATAGCGAGTAGGTAGAAAGCGATTGAGCGATAGGTGAAAAACATCATTCTTACTCGATAATATGTTTAAATTTTTAAAGTTTAAGGCTAAAAGCTCATATTTATTTTTATTGTATATATTTTTATTCTATGAAACTTAAAATTAAAAAAAGATTAGTACCCTTTCATATAAGGTGTTGATTATACTCTTAGTAGTATTACCTAGCTATTATTTTGAAATCCAAAGAATTTGGTGGTATTTTAGTCTTTACGGAGGAACCTGTTCTGTAATCAATAGTCCACGATTTTACTTACTTATATAAGTGATCAGTGTTTATTCCTCCGTCAAAAGAATATTTTTGTGGAATGAATTTAATTTTTAATTTTGAGATTTAGAGTTTTAATTTAGTTTTGTTGAATTTATTAATGAAGAAAAAGAAATAAATGTTATTGTTTTGTGTCTAGTTAGGGGTTCTATATTTTTTTAAAATCAATTTTGATAACTCTCCTAACGTAATGCTTTTTTTAGTGCTCTGCTGAACGACGGCCTTGGGACCGTAACCGGAACAATGACTGTAACTAACAACAATGTGGCAGCGCCCACTGCTTCGACCTACTTCACGTTCACATTAACTTATGGGGGTAAGTTTGGTTAACCATGCAAAGTTTTTTACGTCACCAACTTTTCAATCCTGCTAACTGCAGCCATCCAGTCTTCCCTATTCACTGCTAACTCTATTACATCCTGTTATTTCTTCTGTCCCATATCCTTCTTTATTTCGGTCCATGAACCTATTTATCCCTTGACCTTCCTCGTGGAATTCTTCCTTCTATATTTCCCTCGGTTATGTTCCTTACAGAATGTATTGTGTGTTAGGGTGGGTCCAATTCACCTGATTCATCTTTGTCTTACTTCCCTCCACGTACGCTTTTCTTCATCGGCTCATATGTACACTTCTTCATTCTTCATTTTATCACCACATTTACCTTCAGCATTGGTCTCCAACACCATACCCCAAATCTTCTATTCTTTTCCGGTCAGCTTTTACGAGGGTCAAAGTCTCCAACCCATTGACTGCCACACTCCACACGAATGTTATCACGAACTACTTCCTTGTTTCTAACTACATCCTCTGTGAGCGTAGTTGCAGTGGTCTCATACTTACAATTAGTACAAAACCACTACTGTAGACACGGAAGTGTGGAATTTCTAACGAGTCGCAGAAAATTACCAAAATGAAAATGAGATTAAAGGTAACTTGACACAGAAATGAAACCATTGAAATGAGTTTCGAATGAAATTTAAATGAGTTGGTACTGTGATTTTTTTCCACTCGAGAGAAAAATAATTACGTACTACAAGAGGATATCCGTTAAACATCAACGTGAATAGGAAATGATCTTAACTTTTTCATACTGCGTTTGCCATGTAAATAATGTATGCGTTTATATTATAGAGAGTTGGTCATATGATTTTTTAAAAATGTCAACTTCCTTCTTTGCCTAAGTTTCACCTTTAAATTAAAGCATCATCCGGGCAATAACACAATTAAAGGAAAACAGATATTACTATTAGATAATAATAAAAAGAAAAAAGAGTTTACACTTGCAAATTTAGTACCTTTAGGTGAGATCAACTTTCCTGCTATGACAATGGTAACAAACATTTCCTCTTGGTAACGAAATCAACACCTATAAAAAAGGAAGCTATAATATAAATGCATACAATAATTAAAGTGGACAATAACCAATTCAACATGGAAATAACAACATTCATGTTGAATGGTGCCATCACTGGGCAGATGTGGTGAAAGGAAGAATTCCATGCAGTTTTCCATAAATACATACCCATCACGCTATGCCAATCCGGGGTTGGCAAAGTCAAAGAATTCAGTCATTGACGTCGTTCCTAGAAGACAGACTCCCTTTTAATAACAACCTCAATAATTCCCTATCCTTACAAACCACTTTCGCTTCTCATGCACTCATGAATAGCTTCATACACCAAATTTATCTAATGTAGAGTCCGTTAAATACTTAGGTGTGACCTTTACTCAAGAACTGTATTGGGGAAACACGTCCGGGAAATCTGTGGACAGGTTAGTCGCAAAGTGGGATTTATCAAAAGAATATTAGGAAAATGCGACGAGAAGGACCTCACTTGGAGTTTTCCGCGAGCATATGGGACCCTTACGAAGTAGGACTAATCTCTGAAATAGATCGAATACATCGGAGTGCAGCAAGATTTGTGAAAAGTTGTTACGATGAGCGTAGCAGTGTTACCAAATTGTTGAAGGAATTAGGGTGGGAATCTCTAACTGATCGAAGGGAGAAATACAGGTTAAATCTTTTGCGCAAGCTCGGAGGAGACAGTTTTTTGCCGGACACCAGGTTGTTGCGTATTTGAATATAATCATGAACGACAATCTCCTGACTACCAGATTGAATGGAAGTAAAATGGATATGCTAAGTTTATTTACTTACAGGGCTAATTTCCGACGGTGACTTGTTATTCAAACACCACATAATGTGCGATAGTCCGTACTTTTTTACTGTCACTTTGCCGCTGCTCGTCAAAAAGCGATGCAATCAACTGATATTTGACGACAAATCTATTATTTGTTTCGTTACCTCTCGACTGATGTAGATCACGCACGGAGTCATCAGTGCTCATAGTAATTGAACTGTAGAATTTATTTATAATAAACGTGATTCTTCCTTCCTTCCTATACCCGAATTGAAACACGGTGTAAGTAGTGAATAAAATGCCAGTAACGTGACGGTTTCTGGAGGCAACTGTTATGCATTTTTTCTAGTATTGTTGAAAAGATGAACTTACTTGAGCTCACATCTGTGTTTTCCCCTTCGAACTTAGAAACGTGGAGCATGTTTATCTCCATTTCACCTTTTCTTGAATTTCATGAACAATAAATATAATCTTTAACATTGAAACCAATGCTTAACAATATTTGGCGTTTATTTTCCTCAGAGGTTTAACAACCTTAACTCAATCACTCCACCTGATTGACAGAGGGCCATGTACACCGTCATTTTTAATCACTCAGTCCTACAGGTTCCAATTTTGCGTCAAACATTTGTAACCTAAAACTGTAGTAAAACTCAACCGCTGTTGTGGAAATTAACTTCTCCGCATCAAAGTTTAACAAATTGTATTCTTTGGTTCTACAGTTATTGCTACGATTTCTTTCAATGTGAGAAATGAAATATTGTAAGAAAAATATGTCAATGTGAGAGTTTGCGTGAGCTGTATTGTAAACGAGGGGATGAAAATTACTTTACTTTGGATGAAAATTACATATCTTTGGTGACTTCTTTTTTTGCAGGCAAGACTACCTCCATGGATTATTATCTCGTCGGTACGGATGCTGCATCTTATCTCACATTTTATGCATGCAAAAATTTCCTCCTTGGAAAAATAGGTAAGTTGTCTATTTTTGTGTAGATATTTGACGTGAAATTTGAACGAATGAAGTAGTTCTGCATTCAAGTCACATTATAGTCATTATTATTCTATTATTATATTGCTACCTGTTTTACACTCGAAAAATTTATATGACGAAATATTTTCATTTGCAGAGAGCGCGATAATTCTCGCATTACCAGGAATCACAGATGCGCAATCCTTAGCGGCATTGAATTCCTTGGCACAATTTGGAGTACAGAGATCTAGTTTGGTGTATCCTTGGACAGCGGAATGTTTGTAAAACAGAAGGATTATGTAAACGACTGTTGTTTTAAAAAGCCCTCAATGTTTTGGGGAGAAATATTTCTTGGATATCAACCTCCCACAGAAAAGGTTTCAGACCCTGACAGTGTATTGAGTTAATTGTTTTCAATGGTTACAAAAGAATTGGTTATTTTATTTCTAAGTATGAGCTACTGTTTTACTTTACCTTGCCCATTTTGACTGTTTCCTGGGCTCTTCAAATTTTTTGAAAATTTACCATTGACTTGGTAAGAGAAATAAAAGTCTTCTTTTGTTTAAGTATGAAATCATTGCTTTACATGCGATCAGTATAGTCAAAAGTTCGTATTACACGATACTTTTGTTTGTACAAACTCTTGTAAGAGGCAAAATGTATCGTATAAAGTGGCAAATTGTATGAACGCTTGTACGAATGTCTCAATGCCAGAACGGAAAATAGTACCAGTTCTTATTTCCATTTTTAATAAAAAACTTTGTACTTTTCCACACTTTATTTCACAACTGCGACCGGTTTCACCATAATATGGCATCTTCTGGCACATTCTGAAGCTTAGGTCATACAATTTATATACCCAGAGAAAGTTAAAAATGGTGGGGGTTTGAAATGGGGGAGAGAGGAGCAGGGCGGTTGGGGCATGGCAGAGTGAGAAGGGGTAGTGGAAAAAACGAGAGGAAAGGAAGGAAAGTGAATCGGGGGAAGAGAGTGGGAGGAGTAGAAGGTCACCAAGTTATACTGTTTCCTATTTTTTTAAAAAGGAAGATTGGTTAAAGCCCCAGCCCAAACATCTGTGACTGAAGGGCAAGGAAAGTAGGCTAAAATATGCCGAAACAATGGTTTAAAAAAAGGCCGCGAAGTGAGGAGCTGCAAAGAAAGGACCCCAGAGGAACCACGGGTGGGTTTATGAATGGAAAAAGGACGGAGGGTTGTGAGGGGAGGGAAGGACTCCTAGCAACCGTAAGTGGGGAGAGGGAGAAGAGGAGTGGAAGGGCCGGAGAGGGAATAGGATGTGGGGGAGTGACAGTTACTTTTGCAAACATGGAAATATTGAAAACAGCGGAGAGGAATGCATAAATACATGGTCATTACATAGATTAACATTTTGGTTTTTCGCTAGCACACAAATTTCTAATTGTTCCAATGCGTCCATTTTTAGGCCTTTTGGTAACATGTGTAGGATTTCAGGTTTAAAATCACTGCTGTGGTTACACTCTAATAGATGCTGGGAAAATATCCATTCCCTATTTTCCCAGCATCTGTATATATCAGCATATTGTATGATCTAAGCTTCAGAATGTGCCAGAAGATGCCATATTATGGTGAAACCGGTCGCAGTTGTGAAATAAAGTGTGGAAAAGTACAAAGTTTTTTATTAAAAATGGATATCTATCACTTCCACGAAGTCAAGCCTGAAACAATTAAATTTATTAGTTCTTATTTCGTTGAGACAAACGCACAATCTCACGTACATTAGATGGTACCAAATCTTTCATCGTGTAAAACGGCCTTAAGTTGCGTGTCTTTTGAATCCGTTCTAAACAACAGAATTATGTAAAATATATCAAACTACTTATTCTTGAACGTAAGAAAATGATTTCATGATTTTCTGATGTTGATAATTTGTGCCTTTAGTTGTATTCGCTTATTTTTTTGAACGTGGAAGACGTATTTTTTCCCATACGTTGAGTTGCGTAAAACCATACGTCGTTTAAAATGCCAATGCTATACATGGCCACTGGACTACTGGCATTATTATTTAGCTAAAACAGCTTTTTTCATCGTCGCAGGTACTTGAAAGAACATAATTTTTAGAGGAGCTATAACCTAAGGATTTAATGATTTGCACTCGGCAAAGATTTGAACTGGAGCGCCTTTGCGACCCATTTGTTGCAACTAATTTGTGACAAAATTTGCTAGAGATCCATTGAGAGTAATAGCCATTAAATAAAAATTGTAATCATCACTCTAAATTGGTATTTCTGTCATTTTTTATAATAATGAATGGAAAAGCAGAAGGAAGAAATTGGGGGATGAAACACTGTAGAATAAACACACTGGTAATGGACATGCATGATATGAGCGTGCTTTGCTGCTTTGGCCATGTCGAGAGAATGAATGACAACCAAAAAACAAAGAATAATGTTTATGATAGACCGCGTAAGTCATGGGTGAATGTGGTGGGAGGCACTCTTTTAAGAGAAGGAATATTAAGAGTCTTGAGGCGGTTGGAGCGATTTTTGTTTATGCACAGATTTGCGTGCAATATTGCATACGTGTTCTTATTTGTGATATAAATAGATTAAAGCATAGAATAATTAAGTTTTATATTTTCTCTATGAAAACAGTGAAAAAAATTTGCATATTGCCGATTTGATTTTTTTGGCAACTCCATGTTATTTTAACATGTATCCTTATGGTACGTGACATATATTTCGTAATGATTCCATTACATACGTACAGATTTTTTTCCAAACACGATATAGAACATTACCTATTATTACCTATAACTGTTGATGACAAATATCAAGGTGTCAAAGTGTTTTAATTTACGCTCTATATTAGTTCATCTCCTAATATCTTGCATTTGCACGCCCTCTAAAGAGATAGGTACGAGTCTTTTAATAGCAAAGGTACCACTTAATTCCCATCAGAATTTGGATAATGTAAAGTTTTGAGTTATTCTTCCGCAATTATATTTTCAGGTAGGATATTATCGACGATGGATAGTTCCTCAATGCTCCAAAAAATATTTTGAAGGAAGCACTCAGGTAATTTACAACAGACGTAAAACAAGTGGTGATGGTTCCATTTGAAATGTGATTCGATATTCTTGTTGCTATTAAGCCCAAAAGAATATACCCAAAAACTGAGGGCCATGCACTCAGGATGACCTTCTTGACGAAGTATGGTACCTTCAGTAATAATTTCTGAGTACAAAGAAGCACCAAACAACAAATTAAAGTTCTCTGGTTTGATAAAAATAGAATCTGATAGATCCAATGAAGAGCGTATTTCACTAGGAAGTTCACAAGGAACTACCACCCTTGACTTCTGGGATTGCATGTCAAATATTTTTTTAATTTTAATGAAAAACTGTAAAAGTGGTATTTTTTCATCATTACCTACAAATTGAATGACGGAGTGACGGAAGGTCTTGCGCGTTACTATGTCCCCTGAAGTTGAACTGTCCGGAGATGTGACAGTTGCTCCTGGTAGGGCCGCCACCTATTGTCGTAGGCCAATGTGAGTAAAGAGAGGATACTGGATACCCTAGAAAGACGGCAAATAATTGAAAAGTTGGATAAAATAGATGAGGAAATCTAGGTGAATAATTTAGTTGTTTTAGAAAAACCCAGTGGGGATCATAGGGTGCGCTTAAACTCTACTGAGCTAAATAAGGCAATAGTTCATACCCATTCATTCATGATCGAAGGGAGAAATATAGGTTAAACCTTCTGCGCAAGTTCGAAGTAGATTCTTTTTTGCCGGACGTTCAACATATATTGGTAGAGCCAACGAACTACGGTAGAAGCGGTCACAGGAATAAGATTCAGGAAATCGATTGCAGAACCGATAGATTTAAAATGTCATTTTTTCCTCGTGCAGTAAGGGATCATAATAGTTGCGATAGATCAATCATATGAAACTCCCACCCTCAATAGGTAGAGTAGAATTTTCACTTGTGTTTACGAACATAACATCATTACAAACACTTCACACCGCTTGATATGACAAGTATAATTTTATTTTGTTCTCTGCAAGAAGTATCATCCTTTAGCAGTTAGAAATTAACAGTATTATTAATATTAACCACTATATGTGTCTATTATCATATCACTATTATCATCTGTCATAAATCAACTACTGGCCAAATATTTGCTATGAAAGAGCTGGCCACGAAATACTGGGAATACAATAAAGATTTATACATATTATTTATTGATTTTAAAAAAGCTTATGATAGTGTAATTAGATCAAAGGTATGGGATGTAATTAGACAGAACAACATTCCAGAAAAGATAATAAGACTTGTAAAAATGTGTGTTGAAGGTTTCAAAGGAAAGGTGAGAATAGAAAAAGAATACATAGACACTTTCAATATCACCACAGGAGTAAGGCAAGGAGATGGATTGTCCCCCCTTTTGTTCAACATGGCTCTAGAAAAAGCTTTGAAAGCAACTGAAGCTATACCAAGAGGGACTAATATCGAATGAAAAATAAATATATTGGCATACGCTGACGATGTAGCCTTAATAGCAGATAGTAAAAGTGACCTGGAAACACTAGCACAAGTATTCTTAGAAGAAGCATCAATAGTAGGATTACAGGTAAATGAAGAAAAAACTAAATATATGAAAATTGGAAGAGTGGCAGAGACCAATAATTCAACGCTGGACGTTATGGGATACAGCTTCACAATGACTTAAGAAGTTAAGTATTCGGGAGTTACCATCAAAATCCAAAATAAAATAGAAGAAGAAATACAAATGAGGTTAAATGCAGCTAATATATGTTACTGGAGCCTATAAAAACTATTGAAGAGTAAACTCCTCTCAAGAAATACAAAAATTAGAATATCATCATCATCATCATTGGTGCATCTGTCCGTAGACAGGTTTCAACGGTAGCGTTGTCTCCACAGCATTCTGTCCTGGGCCTCTCTCTTCATCTCCGCATAACTCCTTCCTTCTTTTATATCCCTCAGCATTCCGTACCTCCTCCTTCCTCTTCCTCTCTTCCCTTCTATTTTCCCTTCTATTATTATTTTCTGTAGGCAGTTATTCCTTAAAATATGTCCTATCCATTTTGCCTTTCTCTTTTTAATTTCTCTCAGTATACTTCTTTCTTCTCCAATTAGATAACAAAAATTAGAATATACACAGTCGTAATACAGCCAGTTCTCTTGTATGGGGCGGAGGTGTGGACCCTAACAAAACAGACCCAGAAGAAGTTAATAATATTTGAAAATAAAATATTGAGAAGGATATATGGGCCAACATTTGAAGAAGGGGTATGGAGAATACTGAAAAACAGAGAGCTCAGGAACCTGTACAGAAGACCAGATATTGCGGCTATGATAAGAAGTAGGAGAATTAGGTGGCTCGGTCATGTAAGAAGAAGGGAGGAGGATGCAATGATAAGAAGAGTGTGGAGATGTCAACCAGAAGGAAGGCGCCCACAGGGAAGACCAAGACTAAGATGGAATGAGCAAGTGGCTGAAGACATGAGAGGAGACTTGGGGGAGAGGGGTTGACATGGCGCGGAGGACAGAAGAGTGTGGAGACAACTTGTCGGCGAGGCCAAAAATCGACTTGGATTTGAGTGGCCACAGGAGTAAGTAAGTAAGTAAGATGTGTCTATGGCATTGCACTGCATGTTTGCATGTTAATTTACGTATCACTCTCCTAGTTTCTGGTTGAACTGCGCACTGTTCTCCTGACTGCTTTTTGGCCTGCGTCTAGCGGCCGGGGGAACGTGCGAGGTTCTGATTTATGCTGGGACGAGTGCTGCATACTTGGTGTGAAATCAACCCATGCCACACACCTTAGTGGTGGCTTGCACAGTACTTCCTAGATGTGGATGTAGATTCATTCATTAGAGTAATCTACCGGTTAGAGGTAGATTATGATGAAAGACAGCATGGGGGTTATTACGGAACTCATAAAGACGGCGTTATGAGGTGAAACTCTTTGTTATAACTACCCCTAGTGATCATACCAACTTGAGCGATTACAGAACTCATAAGGCCGTCGTTATGGAGTGAAAAGTCTTTATAATAACTACCCACGATAAAGCCAGCTCAAGAGGTGGTCTTATGAAGATAACGACCAAGATGGCGCGTTTGCGCAGGGGTTAATTCTGCGAACTCACGAGGTATATAATAATTATCAAAGGCTATGTGAAGAATAACATTAATAGAAACAAGCGTTCACTACAAGGAGAGTATCGTAATGTTTTTAAATATTTCCGAGTTTCAAATCAAATACATTTCCGAGACTCGGAAGTAGGTATTTCTGATGACGGTTCAATTCCGAGGACACGCGAAGTATATTAACTTAATGTGTGAAGAATGGCTATGTGAAGAAGGGCTATGTGAAGAAGGGCTATGTGAAGAATAATATGACAAGGAGTACGAGTTTACAATAAGGTGAGTCGCGAAGTGCTTTTTAAAATATTTCCGAGTTTCAAATCAAATACATTGCCGAGACTCGGGAGTATTTCTGATGACGGTTCAATTCTAAGGACTCGCGAGGTAAATAATAATAATCAAAGGCCACGTGAAGAATAACACGACAAGAAGTACGAGTTTACAATAAGGTGAGTTGCGCAATGTTTTTAAAATATTTCAGAGTTTCAAACCTATTGAATTGCTTAGACCGGGAGCATTTCTGACGGGGCAGCATTCAGCTAAGGTTTTGCAAACGAGATCGTGTAGATTTGATTGATACTACACGTACTTCAATTTCATGCAATAGGAGGTTATACGAAGAGGCAGAAACAGATATTACATCGTCTTCTATAGTGTAATTATCCCTGCCGCTAATGTCACCCCTGAAAGATATGCGTTTATAGCTTCTCATTTCAAATACGCGTCACTGTCACTTTCACACCCACATTCCTCAAATGTTAACTCTCCATGGAGATAATTACACGTTCAAGAAATATTAAAACTGTTAGTGCTTACTTCCTAAACGCTTAATATGCTCTTTTCACTATTTTCTGTACGATGACAATCAAAAGACACTTTTGCAGGCAGCACCTAATAAACGCTTAAATACTCTTCGATCGTTTTTGTGCACGATTCTAACAGAAATGCACATTAATTTATCAGTCTCATACACAGTTTGCACCGTTTTAAATACAAACTCTCTGCACATTGTGTAAACTGTCATTTTTTCTGCACATAAGCCGAAAGAATTCTCTTTCGACTGCACGAAGCATACACCCGGAACGGTTTTCTCACTATTTATTTCCACCCGCATAACTCACGAAAGTAGCAATTACGTAATAATAATGATAATTATTCAATACTTCTTTCAGGAAATAGGTACTGACTGAAAAACATACTCAGTCTGCATCATTAAAATCAAGAACATTTATTTATATTCCTGGCAACGACCGTCGCTAAACGACACTCATTTGTTTAGCCATGTTTATTTTTCGTTGATATGACGTCCTATGCATTGGTCCACTGTTCCACACAGGAACGTAAGCATTTCATTGGTCGATGCATATTCCGAGAGAGTTGCACGGACTTGAACGAATAATTTGTCATAACACTGCCTTTATGGGGATAACGACCCTGTTCAAAATTTCTACTCCGAGTTCCGTAATCACTAGGATAGATATTTTCATGCAAGGACACTCGTTATTTAACACCCAGAGTTCCGTAATAACACCAATTTCTGATCGTTTCATTAAGTGAGATTACAGCTACGATTGGCAGTAAGAAATTTTACACGGTTATTGATTTAAAGGATGGGTTTTACCTAGTATCTCTTGATGATAAGTCTAAAAATAAATGCACAGTTTCTAGTCCATTTGGATGCTATCGATCGAGATAAATGTCTTTTGGCCTATCCTCAGCACCTCAATTTTTCCAATGTCAGTGGAAAAAGTTTGTATTTATTTAGCATAGAAACCTTAGAAAACAAACTCAAATTCACCAGAAAAAAGGAAAAAAATGAAATACGAAAAGGAACAAAAAATCTAGAAACGCTCAATTAATAAATGTTTCAACGATTTCAACGAATACAAAGAGAAAGGCTATCCCGGCTTTTTAAGTTCAAGACAACGTGTTATAAGTTGCAGGTCAAGATGTGAATGCTCCCTTCAAACAATACATACTTTAAGAAAAATGCATGAACAGTTATTACGTAAAATTACTTAAAACATACGGTGCGCAAAGCATACACAAAATCATACTGAGTTCCGTCCTCAATATCAAGCACCAGCTAGCATACTGGGTAGTGATGGGCAAAGTCGGTCTTTTGAGAGATCTCGGTCACGCCTATCACTCCCACTAGTGATTCGTTCGTGAGCTTAAGGTCATGAGTGAACGATGTTCCAGCCACTGAGCTGTTGAAGTTGCCTTTGAAATTTGAGGAAACGTTGGCTTGAAAATTAAGGTATTCCATTGTTGTGCGCGGCATTCCCAAATAACATTGGCATCCTTACGTAAATCTTTTCAAATAACCCAGAAAAATCACGATATTAGGTATCCATAATGAGATATTGCTTACTTTTTCTGCACGATTTGTGATATTCCTTTGTTAAATAACCACCTGTTGCCACATGTTCTGTGTTCTTTCCCTTACGATTCGTATTCGCAATCAAATAAATAAAACGATAAAAGAAACTACTTTAGCCATGTCCAAACTCGCCAGTTAGGTACCTAAATCCGGAAATTTAGGGAGGACGCCATCTTGAAGTGTGTCCAAACTCGTTAGGCAGCATAAGGGAACGAATGTGGGCAGCCAAATCGGTCGCTAAATTTAGGGAACAACAAGTCCTTCCTAAATCTGCCACCATTTTGAATTTCCCAGAATTCCGAGTGGTAAAAGCGTGAAAAGTAGTGGAATGAATAGAATTGTAGTAAATATGGCGGGGAGGTAATTTGTTTTGAATGGAAAGGCGTGAGTTATTATGAATACATAAAATGAATGATAAATGTTAGATTGATTTATGTTATAAATTTCATCTTCGGAAGCAAGAAACAGATAGACTTTCATATCAAGGAGTGAGACAATATACACGTGTCATAGCGGGGAAGTATTTTGAGTGTTTACAAATCAGATGTTTTATATTGTCTTGCGCATTTTAGATATTTTTAATTAAAATTTCGTTTTTAGGAGTAACGAATCAATCAACCGAACAGTTAATTATAGCTAGAAAGGAGAAGGCGGATCTAAACTAAAAATATAAACTAACAAAAAAATACCCTTACACGTCTGAATAAAGTCTATAACGTTGCAAGTTTTAAACGAAACTAAAAAGTTACTACAATACAAAAAAACACTCAAAAAACGGCAACCTATAATAGTTCTTCCCCACAATAGTTAGTCTTCAAACCCCATTTACCTACAACCAAAACTTCAATTATAGTAAGCAAAAGATAGTTCTATAACTTCAGACGAAGCTCCTGTACCATTGGGAAATTGTACATAGATGTAATTAATATTATTTAAGATTTTTTACATAATTTCGTGGCCTCCATATGGATGCCATTGCATGAAACTTGAAAATCCTATGAACATCCAAAGGATGTCCAGTACTAAATGGACATCATGCGGTGGCTGGGTATCACCTTAAACAGACGTATTAAGAGGCCTATTCTGAATGAAAATAAGACCGAGCTATTCGTAGGAATAGCGCGAAAAGTGGCTATTTTCACGATTATGGAGACCCAGTGGCTATCCGGTATTCTAAGTGATGAAATAGCCACAGGAAGTGGCTATTCTAAAGATGACAACAGTGCGGTGGCTATTCGGTATTCTGAACGGCGGATAGCACCGGTAAGGCTCGAATTATTATTGCTCGGCCTTTGATACCGGGCTATTCTCAATAGCTCGACCCTATCTCACGTACGGCGGAGAGGGAAAATGACACTTCTCCGGCTTGACACATTACTATTTCAAGATAAATGGGTTAATTCGCTGAATGAAAAGTGTTTATGAATGCGCATACTTGGCATGATGACTGACATGGATTTCATGGCAATACGTTAGTTTTAACTGGGTGAAAAAGACGTTCAGGCTGGTGTGACGAAAGCGGGCATTTACCACGATAGTTTAGAGTGTGACTCCGCTAACAGTAAAAATCAACTCAAACAAGTATAATTTCACCCCATGAAAATGGTAAAAATTCACTTAAATTGGGTTCTTCAAAATAATGCACAAAGTTGTCATTATCCAATAAAACCTTAGTTGTTTACATAATAGCTAATCTTCAACAATTATAAAGGCAGTAAAATTGTTTCTGCATTATTTCAATGGAGACCGATATATTTACGATGAGAGAACTATCGCGTCTATCTGCCCTTCAGTTGCGGATTATTTCCCATAATGAATTGAACGTATTTTAAATGCTACTGGGCCACAGGATAACATTATAATATACAATACAATAATTTCATACTCCGTAATGCAATTTACCAGCACAAAGGCATGTTTCCCATCGCTTATTCCTACTTATAGGGAAGACGAACACTACAAAAATCTTGGTTATATATTTTGGAATTTCCCTGACATATGTATGAACAAGTATACTAGGGTTGAATTAAAAAGAGCACACCACTTTCGTGTATCGTAATGCCAAACTTATATAAACATCAACAACGAGTCCAATGACATCACGTACATGGGGTCTTCTTCAGGGAAATTAATTCATAAACTTCTTATTACCGACAAAAACCTCAGGTGTTTACTAAGTAGCCAATCCTCAACAATTATAAAGACAGTAAAATTATTTCTGTGTCATTTCAACTGAGACTGATATTAACATTTTTCTATGCCCATCTCTCGCTTGCATTTATCTTCGCGTCAATGCTACTACAAACTTTAACCCTTTAACTGCTTCCATCGTCTATAAGCGATGGACGTAGAAGACTGCTCCCATCGTCTATTGGCGATTTGAATAAATTTTGAAAAAAGGTGTATTTCGTCTTTCAGTAAAAAAACACCTCCTGCAATACGACATTCAGAGTAGAAGTACATGTACTAAAAAAATTTTTAAACAATTTTTCCCTGAGTGGTAAAATTACGCAAAAATAAGAAAAAATAAAAACATTTTTTTTTGCGCCTGTGGAGAGCTCTTTTTCAGATTAATTGCGCAGTTAAAGGGTTAAGCAGCAGACAATGGGAGCTCCCAGGCCATTACTGCCAGTTGAATAAGAAATCACAGAGTAGAATAACATGTATTACAATAATGATAGTTCTTGACCGAAGGACTACTTGCGATACTTGCATGTCAAAACAGCCAGTCACAAAAATACAAATGTCAACATGAGATATACGACTCGCTGATAGCATAATAAGGTTCACTACTATCACAAAATTGGTACAGGGAAAGAGGAAACTCCATACATTATTTAATACTTTGGATCGCAAGCATTAATTACATAAATAACTTTAAAAATGTAATGTTAAAATCTTATTACAGCAGAAGACTCACAATTGCATTCATCGTAAGTCATTTTATAGAATATTTGGAATATAATTCTTCAAGCTTGTTAGTTAAAAGTTATTGCTTATAATACATAAAAAGTATTATATTTATAATTTTATCTATTTAAGAGGCAAATTAATTCATAGATTATAAGAGGGAATGATCGCGATCGAGGTGGCCATGTTGAAACATTGCTTGCCATTGGTTGCCGGAATTCCTGCTTACTGTTCCTCTTGCCTCTAATACCGGAAGGGGCGGTATCTATTATAGCCACTCGGAACCGGGCAATTTATTGCTCGGCTCGATTCATAATAAGGTGGTGAGCTATAATGAGGTGTGGAATAGGTCGATCATGGAATAGCGCGCTCAGATCCAGAATAGGGCTCTAATAATGCACGCAAAAGGAAAGAACAGTACAGGAATAATATAAAATTCGAATTGAAGCTATTACCTACACGATCACAAATGCAATTAACTGCTCAGTCTAACACAAATTGTTATCTGCCATAGCGGCGAAAGTTAATACAAACACATTGAACAAAAGCTATACATCTACGTATCTACGTATTACCCCGCAAGCCGCCTCAATAGGCGTGTGGCGGGGGGTGTTAGGACACCAGCCGTTACATATAAAATGGACACGCTCTAATGAAATTACGCCTAGCATTTATTATAGTCCCTTATTGTTCGGGGGAAAAACGAATTCCCATACCTATCCGTTCGGCAAAATATCTCTCTTAATTTATCGTTTCTGTCGGACCTGGAAATATAGTGGGGCTCTAATATGATGTTCTCCGTGTCGCTCTGAAAGATATCTATTCTCAACTGTTTAAGCAAATTAAACCTAGCGCGCAGCCTCCGAGTCTCTAGCAGCTCCCAGCCTAATTCGTTTAACATCTGTGTAACGCTGTCTGTACGCCCGTAGCTGTTTTTGACGAATCGCGCAGCTTTCCTTTGTATTTTATTAAGTTCCCGGATTAAGTCTTTCTGCACCGGATCCCATATTCTCGCTGCATATTCAAGGTGTGGGCGGACGAGTGCGAAATAGCACCTCTCTTTTACTTTTTCATCCGAAAATCTTCCCACAATACGCTTGACGAATCCTAACTTCTTCAGAGCTCTGCCACAAATATTTCTTATATGTGCTCCCCACGATAGGTCCGAAGTTATCGTAACTCCTAGATACTTCACTTCATCTGTCGCCTTTATGTTAACACCATCCACAGCATATACATGGGAATAGTTGGACGACTTCCACAAGAAATGTACCGCCGTGCATTTGCTCAGATTAAGTTCGAGTCCCCACTCTTGGCTCCCCACATGAACGTTGTTTAAATCCGATTTTAGAGTTTCAAAGTCAGAGTGATCACTAATTTCACGATAGATGACTGCGTCGTCGGCATATAGACGTATTTTACTGCTAATTCGAGAGCATAGATCATTTATGTATATAATGAACAAAAGGGGTCCGATCACGCTTCCTTTTGGGACACCTGATGTCACTTTAACTACATCAGAGCTAATTCCGTCAAGAACTACCTTTTGCTTACGATCACTCAGAAAGTCGCGTATCCAGTTTACTACTGTTTCGTTTAGCCCGCATGACTGTAATTTGTATAAAAGTTTGTTATGAGGTACCGTGTCGAAAGCTTTCTTAAAATCTAGAAATAATGCGTCAACTTGTCTTTTCGATTCACCAGATTTGAGAACGTCATGAAGAAAGAGCGCGAGTTGTGTTTCACATGATATACCTTTCCGGAAGCCGTGCTGACAGCCATGGAGGACGTTATGACTGTCCAGGAACGTCATGATATTGCTAACGACGATATGCTCGAGTATCTTGCCTATAATCGACGTTAATGAAATTGGTCGATAGTTCCCTGGGTCGTGTCTGTTTCCCTTTTTGAATATCGGTGTAACGTTTGCAATTTTCCAGTCTAATGGTATCTTTCCTTCAGACAATGACTTCTTGAATATTATGTCTAAGAACGGTGCGATCTGTGGCTATAAGTACGCCCTGGCGAAAATATTGTAGAGGGAAGCGGATACGAACCGTCGACGAAGCAGAGATTTAACCGTACACGAAGCGAATCGGAATGTGAACGAACCGTAACTGAACCGTCTCCGAAGCGAAATGAAACGTAAAATGATACAAGGAAGCGTACAAACGAAGCGTTCACCAGCCGGAATCCTAGCGTACGGAAGCGTTCCCGAGCCGGAATCCTAGCGGACAAAAAGGTTCACGAGCCGGAATCCTAGCGTTTGGAAGCGTTCCAGAGCCGGAAACCTAGCGGAGAAAAACGTTCACGAGCGGGCAAAACGCGTTTTTTGTTTACTGCTGCTACTAAATAACGAACATAAAATAATAACAGCCTTTTCTAACATTCAGGTCGGGGCATTGGAAACGAGATGGCTGGAAATTAATGTTTACATTGTAATTGTACGTCTACGCGTCGGATGTCAGATAAATATGACGCTAATGTTGAACCAAATAGAAATAGCCGTATGATTATAACTTTAAAATTAACATAAAAAACAAAACCATTGATTGTGGAAAAATCAAAGAGACAAACTCACTCTCAGACTTGAACAGGGAACACCAGCGACAGAGGAAGCAAGTATATAAGAAACACGTATGACAAGCAAAGGATCGATTCTGCCAGAAGAGGCTACAAACAGCTATCAACACAACTTTGTTAGAATGTAAGCACCACATGAGTTTGGAGCATGCTCTTAGATTGAAAAAATGCCAGGAAAATTATAGTTACAAAAAAGAAAACATGGATATTTGTTTTAATCAATGAATGGTGAAGATCAAATGTAAGGAAATAATTAACAACGACGAAGAGTAAAGAAACTAAAAATTTTTAATGAATATTTTGTTGAACATAAGAGGCAATGTTATTGGACACCTGCGGCACAACGTAGATTTAAAGCGACCAAAAAAGGAAATTTAAAGAATTATTGAGTAAGTAAGTCATAGGGTATTATAATGAAGATTTAATATTGTATAATTCTACTCCCCATGCTGCCAAGGGTACATATAGCAGAGTGTGTTCCAATTAACTGGCATGGAAAATGCGAGAACAGAAAAAAAAGGAATTGGGAAAAATAAAATTACGGGATTTGGTGAATTATTTATCTTGTTCAGTGTCCGTTTAAGCCGTGAATACAATTCTGAAAGATGATATTCATTGATCTTTCTGTTAAACAAGGTGTATCTTTCAATTTTTATTTCTTCTAAATGTCGTTTATGTGCACTAGTTCAAAAGGCATAAATGTTTATTTAAATAATCATTAAATATTTGGACTCTCATGCTCTTAAAGTGAATACATTTTTTGAGGCACAATCAGTAAATCATGTACAAACTTTAATCACATAGAGCTAAGAAATTCATCTTCATTACTTCCTCTATACATTGAGCGATAACAAAACGTATTCCTATAATTAATCTGGTTATATGATATACCTGAAGGGGTAAGTACTGATGGTCTGATTTAGTCATGGATGAACTTTTCATTGAGAAATAACAGTTAAATATGTATTAAGAAAATACTGTGTATATAGTTGCTTCAGCTTTTTAACTAAAACAAGAAATAAACTGATAGCTATCCAATATAATATGCATAATGGTAGCTAAATCTACAAAATACTCTACGAGTCACCATAGGGGTAGTGGGTGTTCCGTCACTAGTCGAGAAATATAGAGGAAATAAGGGGAAGGAATGGGAGGAGGGTAAGGAAGATTTGAACTGCATGTGAATTGTCCCGACTAAAAGTTCAGTCTTTTAATCCGTGACGAAGCTTGAAGATTTCTAGGAATTGTGAATATGGATGTTCAATATTTGAAGAGCAGGAGGTGTGCGGCCCTTGGGTGCACCTCAGTATCCCGTGAGCATAAATTCTTCCGATTTCCAAAGGACACGGTCAGGTAAGTAAACCACATGTCAACACCATTCTTGTGTATTACTATGACGGGTACAAGACATAATTCATGTAATAGATATATGAATACCTAAATATCATCTACAATTTCTCTTTGCTGAAAACCTTTTACAACTAGTTTTGCTTTGTATATTTTATAGTTTTTTGTCGAAACCCACTTGGCATCTAAAAATTTTTTACTCTTAGGCTTTTCAACTAATTTCCAGGTTTTATTGTTCTTCAAACTTTCTATTTCTTTATTCATAGCTTGTTTCCAATATTCAGACTTATTAGTATTTACCGCCTCTTCAAAACTATTCGCACTATCAACGCAATGATAACTTACATCAATATAGTTATTGTATACATAAATATTGTCAAAACTACTCGGTACATGTTTCTCTCTCTTTGATCTTCTCCGCTCTAGTTTTTTATGTAGTTAAATCTTATTAGAGACATTCTTTTTCAATAGTTTTGGACTTTTGCTCATTTACCTCAAATTCATCTCATATTTACATCCTGTGTACCAGAATCTTTGGAATATTCACTTTTTGAGTCATCTTCCTATTCATTCTCATTTCGGTCAAAATCAATGCATTTAATATCTTTCTCCACAATACCAACATGCCTAGACACTATTATTTTTTATTCACTGATACTCTGTATCCAACATCATCATAACCTAACAAAATTCCTAACTCTGCTTTTCTATCCCATTTTGAATTTCCCTCATGTTCTGGCTAACGTGCAAAATCTACTTCCATACAAACGTAGGTATTTAATGCTAGGTTTCTTTCCAAATAATATTTCATAGGGTGTTTTCTTTTCTTTAGTGTTTGCTAATGTTCTATTTTTAAGGTATGCAGCTGTACGCTACATACCTTAATGCTGTTCAATTCATGTGAAAGTTGTGGACATGCATTTATAGTAATTCCTTTCTCTCTGGTTAAACAATAAATATTGCCATTTAGGTACTCCTTTCCATTACAACATCTCAATTTCTTAATAGTTTTACGAGTCAGATGTTCAATTTCTCTCTCACTTTTTAGAAGCAATGTACAGATCATGCATGTAATTAAATGTTGCCAGAAATAAATCCAACTAATAGTGATAACAATATTATCAAACCAGTGCCTCGAAAGTAGTAGATTTCAGTTTCACTAAGAAGCAGGCACGTAGCCAGAAATTTGCTTCTGGGGCTATGTCTACTGTTGCATAATTTGAAACAAATCAGTTTTGCCCGTTCGGTGCCGACATGTTACCCTCCCCTTATTCCCTACATCTCTTCCCTTAATTTTCAGTGCTTTGTATTTACTTTCACAGTGTCCATTCCAATATTTTCTCACTGGTAAAGTTTACTGTTTACCCTGTTATGAAGCAGTTAATTTGACCAGCCCCAGAACATAGTTCAACCCATACATACGTATCAGATTGAAAAGAACAACTACATATTAACCACACACATGCATTAAACTAGTGATCACATTTCAAGACACTTGAATTATACACAGTGTAATCCGGATTACCATGGCAGCTTGAAATTAGAACAACAAAATTATTGGGAAAAAATTTCATTATTTTTCCATTTTAATTGGAACCTTCTGGTTACATACTGGAAAATAACAAATAATATGTTGTACGTTCCATATGTAATCAACCAAAATTAAATATTTTCTTTGTGGCCTTCTTCAATGACTGTGATATTTGGTACAGTTGTTCAAACCATAGTAAGTAACAAATGTGTTTTTTTTATTTTTGGGATGATTGGATATGAATTTACGAGGGGGTCAAAATTAGACCTTTCGGTGGCCTTTTCGCACAATCTGGGTGGTTATATTTCTCTCTCATCAATAGTTTGGTAGTCATTTGACACCTTGTTGCACACATTGCTTTCATCAGATGAAGATGAAAAATCTTGAATTACCAATTCTCCTAGAGATATAATCTTCATTTTTTCATTATGTTGGTCTTTATTTTGTGTTTCTTCCTTTTTGGGAAAATTTAAATTTAAACTTTTTCCCCATAACATGTTACAGAAGATGGGAAGATGGAGATTCAGCTAGTAAAAACAGCAATTTGTCCAAGGTTTCAGTAAATGATGGGAGTAAGTGGTCATGTGGGTCTTTGGACTGAACATCATTAGGCCAGATATAAAAACAGAAAATGAAATCAATTTTTTTTCTGTCCCAGAATTCATTCCTTCCTGAGGGGTCATATAACATAGCATGTTCCAATAGAGCTAGTTTATCTGAGAAATAATTAGCATAAAAATTTACATATCTAAAAACTAACATAATAGCCATCTCCAAATTGTGTGAGCTTGTTCCTACACATATGTAGATTGATAATACCAAGTTTAAAAAAAAATCGAACATGGTGTATTTGACCTTTGACCAAAACTAGATGTAGGTCCATGCTGTGACGCCATTTGAAATGTTGAGTATTTGAAAGTCAATCCTTTTCAATTAGTCCAACCCCAACTCTGTAGCTCTGATAGGGGCAAACGTATTGCCAGTAATTTAAAGTAATGTGCGAAAAGGCCACCGAAAGGTCAAATTTTGACCCCCTCATAAATCCCTATCCAATCATCTCAAAAATACCAAGGAAATCACATTTCTTACTTACTACGGTATGAACAACTGTACCAAATTTCATGTGGATTAATTTCATGTGGAATGATCTATGTCCAACTTTATTTGCTTTCAAAATGTTACAATAAGAATTATTCCTTATTATCTTTTAAACAAGAACTTTAATCTTAATGACCATATCACGGACCATATTACAACAGATACAACAGTCTATCAACAGGGCATCAACAAACATAGAAACGATGGAAACCAATATAAATGTACATAATATTCCAACACCATCAAACTTCAATAATTGCTTCAATAATTGAATTCTAATTGAATAATTGAAAATATGTAATCAGTGCCTATTTCTATTTTCAGGTTTAGTTTTCTTTAATAGCCTTTATTTATGCATTTAGCCTCATATTTTTTATTATTTATTTACATGATGGAAATGGTCTCAAGTACCACACGGAAATGCACAGAAAATTAGTATGAAAGCAATAAAAAAGATTTCATTAGAAACCTTTTAAAAATCTTTAAAGTAAAGATGTGAAAGTGTCTCAGCCTATTAATTTTTTCTGGAATAATGGGCATGGAAATGTAAGTATTACTCTCTTTGTAATTTCAAACTTCAATTAAACAATATGTGAAAATGAAACTTGTGAGATATAATTGTATTTATCTTCTTCACCAACAGGACATCTTATGATCAACGTTTTTACATAATTGGTGTAACCCTTTGGAATGGAAATGACGCATAACCAAACTGGGAAGTGACCATATGATTGCGACATTACAATTTTTCAAAAATATTGTTATAATTATTGTGTTTTGTAAACATCTGACTGAATTATGTATTTCAGTACCATACAAAGCATAGAATATAATTCAGCATTTAAGGGTATTGTTTAATTATCAATGTTGGTGTGCAGTTTGTCAGCATTTTCTGTTTTTCTTTTGTTGTTTGATATGATCCCAAGTTTTTGTATAATTTTATTGTCCAGTGTCAAATGATACTACAATGTAATCACAATGTAATATTTGCAATAAATTTAAATAATTATGCCATGAATGTAAATCAATTATTTATTTATTTTGTTAATCCTAAATGAATTCTGTGTTTTTGCATTAGCGAACCTTTTGAAAATTGCAATTTTTCAGCTATGTTAACTCATGCACCTGGATCATGTAGGTTAATTGTGCATTTATCTTGAATTTGTTTCTGCAGGGAAGTATTAATTAATGTTAAGGGCCTTTGGCCTGGATAGTGAAATTAGTAATCACGGGATATATTAGGGGGTCCAATTTGAATTTCCCGCATTGGGACTGACGAAGTTACTCCTTTGGCCGTCGTGAAACGGCAAAGGCGTCACTGCAGGCGGCCAGAACTTAGTACACCATTTTTAACACATAGATGGCCATCTTTCCTGTGTATTATAATCTTTGCTCTCTTATCACTGAACCACCAAGGGAGCCAGACCTCTCTCTCTCTCGTGAAGTCCTGACCGGCATGTCTCGCCCGTTCACAACTACACGCCCGCCTACTTGCTGCCAGCACGCCCAGACTTGCATGCCTCTCGCTACAACTGCACGCCTGACTATTTCCTGCCTGCACGCCTTCTTGTTCCTGCCCGCACGCCCTGCATTGAATGCCGTGCCCTGTTACTGCACGACTCACCAGCTCCTGCCTGCCAAGTTCCAGTTAGACCGTGAATGGTGGTCCTTCGGTCTCTTAAAGAAGCTATTTTTTGTTCTCTTGTCATTTAAATTAAAATGACTGTTCAATTTGATTAGTTTGTTATTATTGGTTTAAATTTACGCCACATTTTCTGGTCCTTCGGGCCGGATCCGGACGAAAGTAGTTGTGAATTATTGTTACGTCCGGAGTAGAGCTAGCACATGGTAAAATTATTGTCTCAAATTCTCTCCATTTACGGTATATGTTTTCTTGGCAGTGTATATTCTAATGTAAAATTGTTCCTTTCCTCAGTCCGTTTAACCACTCCAACTTACTTTCTCTCGCCTGGTTCTTGTGAGGCCGCTATTCATCAAAAGAGACCCGCCGAAGATACGACGGGAGGCATTTTACTACGCTTCGATCGCCTCTTCGTATGTTCCTGCTTGCGCAACTCTTCGCTACCCAACTGCGGCTGAAGTGGTATGTTAAGTTTTCCTTCTTATCTTGGCTATTCAATCAAACTGCACCATGAAGTACGAGGTATTTCTTCGAAAAGTGAACATTCTGAAAAAGCGATGTGAAAGGTGTAAAGAACTCATACTCCAAATTGAAATCACTGCGAAAGAATCCCCTCTTTCGGATGTTTTAATTAAACGGTTAAATTGCTATAATGATGAAATCTCTGATAAAAAACGTGAATTTGATCACCTGCTGGATTCCGTGATTTCGGACGAAACTCCTACCGAGCAGTATGATGAAGACGAAGTCATTCAATTGCAAAATGAACTTCGCGAGCTTTTTTGTGAAACAAGAGGAGTAGTTCTTTCATTGCTATCTCAAACTGAGCAAAGAACGGAAACTACTGCGGGAGGTTTCACTGATCCTGTTGAGCAATTAAAGCCAGCCGTTAGATTACCGAAACTTGAACTACCTCGATTTTCGGGTGATTGCATCAAATGGATGTCATTTTTCAATCCTTTCAACACGACGATTCAGCAGAATATCAAGCTCTCTCCTGTTGAAAAGTTCCAATACCTGATAAGTTGTCTCCACGGTGAAGCGTTGGATATAATTCGTGGATTACCCCTCTCTGATGCTAACTACTTTATTGCATGGGATTTATTGCAAAAACGTTATTACAATGTAAGGAAGTTAGTCTCTCTCCATATCAGCAAAATTATTGATATGCCACCGTTAATTGGAAACTCTATTCAAGGTTTGCGTCTATGTCTCTCTACTTATTCTGAAAATGTCCAAACCTTGACTGCCCTGGATCATGACATCACTCGGGAGAATATTTTATTGGTCACAATTTTACTACGAAAGTTGGATTTTGAAAGCCGTAAACGGTTTGAGAACACCCGGGACGTGACCCATAGACTACCTTTGGCAACAGATGTAATTAATTTCTTGGAGTTGGAATGTACTCACATGGATGATGCGTCAGCTGACATACAAACGAAATCTCCTAGGTCCAACATTGCTCGTCCTCCTAAAACGGCATTAGTCATGTTAAATGTCCAAACATGCGCAATGTGTAACGCAGAGGGTCACTCAATTTATAAGTGTCAAATCTTTAAGAAGAAGTCTGTTAATGAGCGAAATTCTATTGCCCGCAATAAACATTGGTGTGTAAATTGTTTAGGGACTGCTCACAATGCAAAATTATGTAAATCTACTCGTCGCTGCAACTATTGCAATAAGAAGCATCATTCTTTATTGCATATGGATTTCTCTTCCCCTCATCAACTCAATTCTCAACGTGAGAGTTCTCTTCCTACATCATCTGCCCATGTTGAGGAACCTGTGGTTGCGGGATTTGCTGGACATTCTTATTCAAACGGCGAAAAATCAGTGTTGTTAGGGACGACCCTAGTTCGCCTTGTTACACCCAACGGAGCCTCAACCATTGTCAGAGGAGTGTTAGATTCAGCGTCTCAATGCAGCTTTATTACGGAACGTTGTGCCCAATTATTAAATGTATCGCGTCAACGAACGGTGATTCCCATCACGGGAGTATCTCAAACACTAGTAAAAACCCGTGGTCTTACCTACCTCAACGTGGAGTCCATTAGTGGAAACACATTGGCTAACTCTCATCCAATGGTTATTCTTCAGAATATTACCTCGCACTTGCCACGAATTCCAGTTCCATCAGAAGTGAAGAAAAGGATGAAGTATCTTGTCCTAGCTGATCCCACATTTGACACACCTATTCCAATAGATGTCTTACTCGGAGCAGATTTGTTTCCTCTGGTGTTCACTGGAAGGCAATGTGCTCTCGGAGATGATTTACCAGTAGCTCTTAACACAATATTTGGCTTTGTGTCAATGGGTTCAACACCAATCAAGTCAGAGAAAAATAGTGATGCTATGGAATCTGTAACTCTTCTCGTAAATGAACTTGATCTCGATTCTGCTATTAAGCAATTTTGGTTAATAGAAGAACCACCACATAAGCATACCTCAGTTACAGATGAAATCGTTGAAGAACATTTTAAAGTTACTCACTCTCGAGAAGAAAATGGAAGATATATTACAAGACTCCCTTTCAAGAAGAATCACCATCCACTTGGTAATTCTTCTGAAAATGCAAGACTTAGATTTTTTGGTCTAGAAAAACGATTCGCTAGAGATGCTACATTCAGGAAAAAATATGTTGATTTTATGCATGACCACATGATTTCAGGCCACATGACTCTGTAATTCCTTACCTAAATCTCCTCATAAATTTTTACCTCATCATGGATTTTTCAAACACCATGACTCTACCTATAAACTTCGTGTGGTCTTCAATGCAAGTGCAAAAACTTCTTCAAATGTTTCATTAAATGACATTCTCTATTCGGGGCCAAAGTTGCAAAATAACATATGTGATCTCATTCTTCGCTTCAGGTTTTATTCTATAGTGTTCTCATGTGATATTCGGAAAATGTATAGACAGATCAAAGTGCACCCAGATGACCAGTGTTATCAACTGATATACTGGCGATCTGATCCCTCATGCCCCCTCTCAGTGTACAAACTCACTACGGTAATATATAGCGTAACAAGCTCTCCTTTTGTGGCCATAAGAACACTTCACCAACTAGCTGAAGACGAAGGGACAAATTATCCTCTTGCTGCTACCGCTCTCAAATCTCAGACTTTTGTGGATGATATTGTTACTGGTGCTAATAGTGAAAATGATAGCTCTTGCTCTAAAAAGGAATTGAAACTACTACTTCATAAAGGTGGTTTCGAACTCAGCAAATGGTGTAGCAACTCTCCCTCTTCTCTCCTCTGTTGCAGAAGAAGATATAGAACCTCCAGTTCTATTCCAATTCCCAGAACAATCGCTTCATTACTTACTGGGTTTAAAATGGAACTCGTCATTGGACAACTTCTCTTACTCAGTGAACCTCTCAGAAGGCCCCTTGACAAAACGGTTTATTCTCTCTACTATTGCAAAAATTTACGATCAATGTGGCTGGTTATCTCCTATTGTTTTCTGGGCTAAATCTCTTCTTCAGTTGTTATGGACTATAGGACTGAAGTGGGACGAAAACTTGCCTTCTCAAGTTTCTATTAAATGGAATGAATTTTGGAGTGAATTACCATTAATTACTTACATTACTATTCGTCGACCACTCTTAGTTTCTCAGGCCTACAGTTTGCAATTACATGGATTCTCAGATGCATCTGAAAAGGGATATGCAGCAGTGGTGTATCTGAGATCAATTAATTTGGAGGGAGATATAACTGTATCTCTATTAATTGCAAAATCAAGGGTGGCTCCATTAAAGCGAATTACTCTTCCACGGCTAGAACTATGTGGAGCACATTTGTTGGCAAAATTACTTGATTATTGTTGCTCACTTTTTTCTCCAAATTACAGAATTGAATCTGTCTCTGCTTGGTGCGACTCAACAATTTCATTAAGCTGGATTCAATCTACATCTCATCGTCTCAAGACATTTGTGGCAAATCGTGTGAGCGAGATCCAGGACTGGGTACCTCCCCACCAATGACACCATACAGAATCTTGCTACAACCCAGCTGATTGTGCCTCGCGCGGAGTGATGCCATCGCAGCTTAAAACTCATCCGCTGTGGTGGTGTGGACCAAAATGGTTGTCTCTCTCTCCAGATCCCTCAGAATTAGCCGCTCTCACTCCAGGACATTTTCTTGTTGGTGCGCCTCTTAGTTCCCTTCCAATGGAAGATCACACAAACATTCCCCTGAACAGACTTAACCGCTGGAAGATAGTGCAATCTCTTTTCCAAAGGATATGGAGGAGATGGCATCGTATCTACACACATTGCAGCAGAGACAAAAGTGCACCCTAGCCAGAGATGGCTTGAAGCCTGGTGATTTGGTTCTGGTGCATGAACCAAATACTCCCCCCCTTCTGTGGTGCCTGGCGCGAGTGACTTCAACCTTCCCCGGCCAGGATGGAGTGGTGCGTGTGGTCCATCTACGCACTGCTAAAGGAGCTCTCACAAGGCCAGCGGTGAAAGTATTTCCTTTACCAATTGACACCCCATCCCCACCTCCCTAGTATCCTAATACCATCCCTTCTTACTCTATTGCTGTATCTCTTTTTTTTATGTACTCTATAGTATATCAATTAATTTTGTGGATATTTTGTTAGTGCATTTTTGTTGAACTAAGTAGTTCTAGGCGGCGGATTATGTTACGTATTCCCGCAAATTTTAATTTCATTTCTTTTTTGTTTTTGTGTTGCGTCGTTGGTGGAGCGGTCACTGCTTCCCCTCTCCCCCCTCTCCTCCTTCGTGAAGGTGAGTGAGCAATCGAGACGACGCACAGTGGGCTCAAATCGAAAATCGCCGGACAAAAGTCCAAAATTGCTTTTTTTGAGATAACGTATTGAAACTTGGCACATATACACACAAATGATTGGTAATTACAGAATGGTAAGTCATTTCTCATAGGTATTATCCGTTTCTTAGATACAGAGGCTCAAACACGACCAAATTTCCAAAAAAGCGCCCGTTCTCATTTTTCTTCGAAAATCTTAAAAGTTGAGCAGATACAGGAGTAATGAAAGGATGTTTATGAAATAAAAAACATCACCATTTGTTAAAAGGGTACTTTTCCTATACCATGCATAAGTTTCAGACATTTATGCCCATATTTGAGTGCTATTACGTCACAAAATGGCGGACCTTTTTTTTAGACAAAATTGTATATAAAGCAGACAATATAATCCTTATTCGGAAAATGGTCTCTGGGATACTTCATCAGAGTATAAACTAAACATATTTCTAGAGTATTCCGTTAAAATATTTGAAAAAAGTTTGCGACGCCGAGAATAAACTCGATTTTTCGATCGCGCGTCGCGGCCCGGTTCCGCGCAACGGGACCTGGAAATACTGTGACTCCGTTGTACTGTTCAAGTTGTGTGGACATTAACTCCTCGAATTCAACTTTTTCAGGCTATGCATGTTGTCACTGATTTCTAAAGATTCTAGATTAATTTAAACTTTAGACTCCAGTGGTTTGGCATTTTTATTTCGCAATACTGATCACAAAAAGTTAAAATATCAAATTACAATGCTCCCGACGAAAAGTAAAGGAAAATAGATGTAAAAACAATTAAATTCATAGGTAATATATTAAACAAAACTGGAAAACTGATGTTGTTTTGCATAGAATTTGCTGCGCCAACTCATACGCGGAATACGGTTAATAAAGAGAAAGTATTTTGGAAAGAGGATGGCAATAAACGAGAATGGCTTAAACTCGTTTTGATGTTGTCAGCATTGGTAAAAATCAAGATGACATTACTTGTAAGATACTGAAAAGAACACAAATATCATTTTCCCGAATGGTTTTCTTTCTTAGAGCATTTTTATCTCACCAAATCTTAGCATCTTCAGGTAGTTGACAAATTTCTGAAAGCACACACCATGTTTATATTTAGGAATGGTAAAGAATGCGAAGAAACAAAGGAAATGGGTTTTTCGCACGTGCACCGACGCGCTGCGTGAGAGAGAGAAAGACGATGGTGAGAGGAGGTCTGTTTGTGGCGATGAAGGGAAAAACCCAAGGAGGGAATACCCTGAGAGAATGGAAGGAGGGTGGAGGGTCGGAAGAGGAAGTTGGCTCGGCGGTGTTCTAATGAGGGATTAGCAAGGGTGGGTAAGGTAGTGGTTAAGGGAAGGGTAGCGGGCTCCTGACAATAAGATCGCCTTTTCACTATCCTTTCCTTAACCACTCACCCATTCCCGCGAATCCGTCACTTCAAAACCGTTGACCCAACTTTCTTTGCCGATTGTTCGTTTCAAGCTACATTCTTAGTCCTCGGACGAATCGTACTCATCATCGCTGTTTGATTCTGTTGCTTCTTCTTTGTATTCTATTATTAATAGTTCCCGTAGTTCCTTTGGAAGCCTCCTATGAGTCTTCGCAGTCATAGATGTGGTGGAGGAAAGCAATGGATCGGACGTGATCAAAAGCCTTTTGTATAAGTCCTCATTGGTGGCCATCCTGGAGTGTTTCCGCGTGAATCTTTCTCGGAATTTCCTGGCGTCCTTATTACGAGCCTCCATCGCCTCTTCGGATAGCTGGCCTAAGGGAAGAATTGCCCCTTTCGAGATTTCCGCGCCATGTATGAGTACTTTATGGACCGTGGTCGGCATGTAGTACCAGGGATAGAGCTCAACGTATAATTCAGCCGTCCTCAGGCAGTACAGTGAAAATGCCTGGTCATTTAGTGGTAGGCCACTTGAAATTGCCTTCAGAATGATTGAAAACTTTTTTATAAGCACATACTCAACTCCTGAAATGAAAATATAAGAAAAAATGAATTAGCCTCGATAACAGAAGTATAATATTCAAAAAGCAAACTCAATGCTGAATTGCTGCGTGCAATACGTGGCATTGACCATATGTAGCTATCTTTGAGCATATAAATGGATTTACACTATTACCTGTTACATCAGCTGCTAGTTTAGGAGAATCAAAAAAACGTCTAGCCGTATTTCCATCATTTGTATTTCCTGTTCCAGGCCTGGGCACATCTACAATTAAGCCCATTCTTTCTCTAAAAATCTTCTGTATTATAGCCTTTCTTTTGGACAGTTGTATTTTAAGAGAACCACGAGCCTAGAAAGAAATTTAATTATTATTTAGCGATTTTTTTTCAAAATAATTTGGATTTAAGCAATTAAAAGTTCCATCATCAGCTTTGATGTTTTCTCACCTGCCATTGCTTAAAATCCAGTCGATACGAAATATGCAAAAGACACTCAAAAAATCGAATGTAGCAATGCAGCGTCGATAACCCATACGCATATTTGTCTACATCTGCCGGTCGATTTTTCATGGCTGCTATTTTATTCATTTCGGATGTTTTTGCTCCGCAGATGTAACATCTCATACTTGCACTGTCGTTCAATGCATTGCATACCTGGGGATTTTGTTTTTTATAGGTTATTTTAAGTATTGCAGCCATATATTATTTTCATAACAATTAAAATAAGAAGCTTTAAGTAAGCGTTACCTTTCCGTTTATCATTGTTAGCAGTAAACTGAAGGACACTGAATAACCTCCCGAAATCCAATTTTCTAATTTGTCAATCTGCCTTTCCAAATAATTATTTTCTGCCTTGGCAATTTCCTTCGTCTCCTTGAGCCACTGAAGGCGAATGGGCCGGCAAAATCTGGTGGATGATGGACGCGGATTTTCCCATATAATCTCACCTAAAAAAGGAACATTGCCCGTTTGTATTACATGCGGATTAGCCAAAGATAAAAAAGATACGGTTGAATCTCTTACCTGAAGCGTCGTTTACCAAAGTAAGTGGCACTAGGGAACTCATGAATAGAAATTCATCTGTTGAATCTGCTCGTTCCCACAGTTGTTTATATTGGGCGTGGCCCGAACTTCCATCAAAACCGTACTTGCATATTAAAGTGCAATTAACTTCATCGCTGGAGGTTTGCGCTGTAGATACGCACTGCAGTATCCGTGAGACCGTATGATTTAATAAACATTGAAGACTCACTTCGCACATGTTTTCGGTTACACTTATCCCATCGGGGTATGCCGCACTTTTTGCTAGTGATACCCTCTTGTAGCTGGGATACAGCTCGTGTTGGTGACTAAGAGCGGAGCTTCTAAGGGTATTATACTGACTCTTAGTCAGCCCCGTAGTGATCAGTAAGGACAAAGCCTCCTCAGGTGACATCTCCGTCTGAACATCAGGACTTTTCCTCCATTTTGAAAGCACTCTCCTTGCCCTACTAGGAGTGGTTGTTGTAACTTCTGTAATAAGTTGAGCGGCTGCAATGTCTCCTTCCTCCCTTAAACAAAGAGTGGCTGCCAATGCAAGCTCAGCAGTAGAGGAAGAAGTTTTGATATCTTGGACTTTCCTTCTTTTAGACCTCTCGGAGGAAGCTCTGAATTCTTTTTCTGGCCTTCCCAATGTGCCTGATAAAGTATAATTCTCAATAATAAAGGCAAAAGAATAAAAATCACGTCGTTAAATGAATACATTAGGGATTTGTAGAAAAATACATACCAGTCGCCGTAGAAGTACTTGGTAAATATTGACGCACATTATCAGGCAAAATGATTGACTCATTGAGCCAATCATTATGATGCAGCAAAAATCGCTCATTATTCCGGGAACACGTTTCCCACTTTCTCATGTAGGGCACCAAAAAACTTATCCAAATGAATTCACGGAGACTTTTTAGAGCGTCATCATGTGACCCTAAATCTAATCTTCGTGACAAATAATCAATCAAGTATTCTTTTTTGTCATTCAATGATTTCCCCTTCATTTTAGTTACTTTTTTATGGAGCTCAAGACGCGTGATCTGGTGTGTAGGCATATTATCACACGTCTGAGAAAAAACCTGTGTGAAGGTCCAATAATTTAAGAAAATATAATAAACGAAGGATAAAAGGAAAAATAATGATACTTTGAAATTATAATAAGCAGTAAGTACTCGTAATAAAAGAAAAACGAAGAGAAGTTAACAAAATATATTTCAACACAGATGAAAAACTACGACGCATAGCGTGGGTAAAAGCTTCGTTGGTGGGAAAGAAAAAAATTAAAATAAAAAGCTTACCTTAAAAAAGAGATACCGGTAAGAAAATAAACAATACCGCTGTCACCACAGGGAACTGGAGCAGGAAATATGTCAGTATTTCACGGGCCAAATAACCAGATACAATGGGTTTTCAAAACTCAAGAGAGCACAGGCACAACACTACTTCACCAAAACCAAACTACAACTGCCACTCAATGTACATTTCTTAAAGGAAGGGCGCCACTAGAAATAACCGCTTAATACCGTCAACGGCAGCCCGGTGTCATAAAACGTTCCTTTTCGCGCCACCCTCCTCGGGGAGTAAAGGCGGAGAGTGCTGTTCGGGGTGGGAGAGGAGAGGGTGAAGGGAAAGAAGGGAATCCCAAATGATGTCTTTCTATGGAAAACATGCATGGTACCCCGAGAACCCGAATTCTTTCTCAAGAGTTGAAAAAAGTCCATAATTTGCAGCATGACTCCGAAAATTATTAAAAGAAAAACAAATTTACCGCATTTACGTGTGCACTGATCCATTCTCTCGATCCAATATCCTCACAAAAATCTTGAGTATAGAATCTTTAGAAATCAGTGACAACATGCATAGCCTGAAAAAGTTGAATTCGAGGAGTTAATGTCCACACAACTTGAACAGTACAACGGAGTCACAGTATTTCCAGGTCCCGTTGCGCGGAACCGGGCCGCGACGCGCGATCGAAAAATCGAGTTTATTCTCGGCGTCGCAAACTTTTTTCAAATATTTTAACGGAATACTCTAGAAATATGTTTAGTTTATACTCTGATGAAGTATCCCAGAGACCATTTTCCGAATAAGGATTATATTGTCTGCTTTATATACAATTTTGTCTAAAAAAAAGGTCCGCCATTTTGTGACGTAATAGCACTCAAATATGGGCATAAATGTCTGAAACTTATGCATGGTATAGGAAAAGTACCCTTTTAACAAATGGTGATGTTTTTTATTTCATAAACATCCTTTCATTACTCCTGTATCTGCTCAACTTTTAAGATTTTCGAAGAAAAATGAGAACGGGCGCTTTTTTGGAAATTTGGTCGTGTTTGAGCCTCTGTATCTAAGAAACGGATAATACCTATGAGAAATGACTTACCATTCTGTAATTACCAATCATTTGTGTGTATATGTGCCAAGTTTCAATACGTTATCTCAAAAAAAGCAATTTTGGACTTTTGTCCGGCGATTTTCGATTTGAGCCCACTGTGCGACGCCTCGCTCTCTTATCACTGAACCACCAAGGGAACCAGACCTCTCTCTCTCTCTCGTGAAGTCCTGACCGGCATGTCTCGCCCGTTCACGACTACACGCCCGCCTACTTGCTGCCAACACGCCCAGACTTGCATGCCTCTCGCTTTAACTGCACGCCTGCCTACTTGCTGCCAGCACGCCCAGACTTGCATGCCTCTCGCTTTAACTGCACGCCTGCCTACTTGCTGCCAGCACGCCCAGACTTGCATGCCTCTCGCTACAACTGCACGCCTGCCTACTTGCTGCCAACACGCCTAGCTTTGTATGCCTCTCGCTTTAACTGCACGCCTGCCTACTTGCTGCCAGCACGCCCAGACTTGCATGCCTCTCGCTTTAACTGCACGCCTGCCTACTTGCTGCCAACACGCCCAGCTTTGCATGCCTCTCGCTTTAACTGCACGCCCGCCTACTTGCTGCCAACACGCCCAGACTTGCATGCCTCTCGCTTTAACTGCACGCCTGCCTACTTGCTGCCAGCACGCCCAGACTTGCATGCCTCTCGCTTTAACTGCACGCCTGCCTACTTGCTGCCAGCACGCCCAGACTTGCATGCCTCTCGCTACAACTGCACGCCTGACAATTTCCTGCCTGCACGCCTTCTTGTTCCTGCCCGCACGCCCTGCATTGAATGCCGTGCCCTGTTACTGCACGACTCACCAGCTCCTGCCTGCCAAGTTCCAGTTAGACCGTGAATGGTGGTCCTTTGGTCTCTTAAAGAAGCTATTTTTTGTTCTCTTGTCATTTAAATTAAAATGACTGTTCAATTTGATTAGTTTGTTATCATTTGTTTAAATTTACGCCACAGACTGACACTCACGATTATATCCGTTCTGAAATTAAAATTCAAATATTTGCACAGACGGCTTGACCGTAGCCAACCTTCACGCTACGGCTACGAAGCCGCGGCGCTACGGCTTGGCGGGCTTAACATACGTTGCTATGTGTTGATTTGTAAACATACTGACACCGACAGTATCATTAGAACGTTATTTCAATGAAGCGACACTGAATTAAGTGTCCGTGTGCCGAAGTTGAAGCCGAGCTCGATTTTTCCAGCTAATACCGCTACTTCGATACACCTCTTCTATCTCTCGGCCAAAATATCATTTAAAAAATTATACCCTAATCTCCCTATCTCATTGCCACTCTATATTTACTTATTCTATGGCATCACATAGTATCGCGGAGGCAGCCAAAGAGTTGATAGGCAATGTACTGTTTGTTTATACGTTTTGAGTTTATTGCATCTATTGATTGTATAGTTTGGTTGTAACGAGCTGAATTAAAGAGTGTGATTTCTCTCACACAATTAAATATCTAATTACTGAATTTTTCAAGATAAATCCATCCACGTTAAGTAAAAAGGACTCAACCCAACTATAGTACAGTCAACCCCACGGTCACTAGGCACGGTAGAATTGTAAATATACATATAAGATTTTAATGCCAATTATGAATAATTAGCCTTTTCATGGAAGCTTTGTGTCCATCATATTAAATTGTAGGATTTTGTGCGTTTACGGAAATTAAACTACATAGTAATTTGTGCATCTGAAATTCTTTTGAAAAGTACAAATTTAAAAAAACTAGCGAAAAAATATGCACAGCATCGGCTATTTTGTATTCCTGCGGGCCTATATCCGTGTATCCCTTCGCACAGTTTGTAGCCAACATTTCACGCTTCGTAATCCTGTTTGTACACATTTTGTCAATGGATAGTATATGGTGACGTACGTCACCAATGGATACCATGTAGTAGGTATGCATTTAGTCAATAGATGGTATCTATATACGAATAATATGACTGAATTCGTGCTGTCAGGGTATATTACCCAGGCCTACAAAATTTTATTTTTTTGCCTAGGATTTTAAAACTGTTTTTAACTATATTTGGGGCGCTGAATCTAAATATGAAATCAGTTTTTCTCTATCAGCTCTACTTTTTTTTTTTTAGATAAATCCACTTATCTCTCAATGTTTTTTCTATTCAATACATTCAAGTATCTATAGGTGATTTAATCCCACTTAGGGGTCGTGCGTAAACTACGTTACCGTTTTCGGTGATTTTTTTACCCCCCTGACATGTAACATTATCTCTACCAATGAAACTTACAGTTAGAAAATATTTTCTCAATAATTGAGTGAGTTATTTTTAGGGATAGGTCGAAATAAGACAAATAAGATTGTTGCATTTGTGTTGTAGAACGGAAATACGATGAGTTCAACTTGTGTAATTCACCCTGATGTGTTCTGCTACGTATGCACAGAGTACACATTAAAACAAACTGTTAGTGACTTTGTGAAGAGAGCTTATCTAGGATTCTTTGGTGTTAGGCTTGGTGATCAGGATAAAACCTGGGAAGCACATCTGGTCTGTAAAACATGTACAGAACATTTACGACAGTGGACAACCGGGAAAAGGAGGAGTCTGAAATTCGGTATACCGATGGTTTGGAGAGACCCCAGAAACCACTTCCATGACTGTTATTTCTGTCTAGTAAATATTAATGGAATCAATCGAAACAATTGTAGCAAGTGGACTTATCCTGATTTAATCTCTGCAAGATACACATAAGAAGTGCCAATCCCAACGTTTCACAAGCTACCAGCGCTCTGTGAGGACGAGTACTGTCCTTCTGAGACTAATGAAGGTGACAGTGACTACGAGGAGATGTCATCAATTCCTGAATGTTTCAACAAGGATGAATTAAATGACCTCACCAGAGATCTCAACCTGTCAAAAGAAGCTTCTGAGAATCTTGCTTCCAGGTTGAACGACAAACATTTACTGGAACAAGTAACCAAAATTACCTTTTATCACACATGAGAATATTGCTATTGTTTCCTAAAATTGGGGTTAAAAAAATGGCGAAAATACCCTATTGCATAGGCAACCCTCACGTATTGCGTGAGCAGCTAGCATCTAACTTTCAGGATGAAAAAGGGTTTCACCTTAGAAAAGAAATTCATAGGCAAATAAAAAAAGTCATTTTTTCCGGTATAATACAACGTAAAAATAAATTAAAAGATTAGAAATGAAACACCCACGTTTGTCAATTATATTTATTTTTTTATTATTCCAGTACAATGTACTTATTTTTTTTAATAAAAAAATATTCTCGACAAAAGCATCCTCGTTAAACTTTATGCACTGCTCTACCGTCAGCATGAAATGGCGGGGAAGATATATTTTTCTTTTAACGCCCCCGTAAATAATTTCCACCATCATGCACTCCCCGTAGCGGGTCTCTGTCCGCGCCAATGCCTCTAACCCGTACCGCTCGCCTTCCGCCAGCTCGTCCTTCTTTAAGTACAGCGCTTGACGCAGCGCCTCCATCAACGTGGCTTTGATTGCCATCTGAAAGAAAAGAGAGATGGTATTGATTATAAATATGTTACGGAAAAAAAAGAGCAGCGGAGAGGGAGAGAAAGATTCAACTCACTTTCTATGAGTTGTGATTTAATCAGACTCGTACAAATAAGGTTGGGGGCTCCTTCCGCTGTACCATTCTTTGCAGGCATGCACCTTTTTCGTTTCGCGTAATACCACGTCACTTAGTGTTTCATTTAAGTGGAGGGGCACGTCACAATCTCTGCGACAAAATTCTATTTGATGAATGCTAAACAAACAGCGCGTGAAACAATTCCCACACAAAAAATGACTATTCTTAATGTATTGCACTGCATCGTGGATGATTAAACATTGTCTAATTTCCGTAAAAGAATGTTCACCAAAATGGCGATGAAAATCACACGCATTTTCACACCTTTGCAGCTTTTTCCAGAAACAAAAAAAGCATAGATATTTAGCAATTCCATTTGCTAGTTTATGCAGCATGCATGCCACTTTGAAATGATATGAATGCGTGCCGCGAACTGAACTAACAACAACTTTATCTGTAGCAGTAAGATCGAACAAATTGAAATATTCTTCAAATGAAATCGACTTTCGAAAAACTACCCGGGTAGTGGGGGAGACATCATGCAAGCCGCGTTGCAACAAATGAGAGAATTCTACCAGCGGGGCTTTACGAATCCTACATGAGGTATTTTCCATTAACATAAGGGAGGCGAATAAATGAGGGTAATATTTTTTCAACAACTCTGCAATGCGATACAATTCATAACGCATGAATATGCCCCCCCCCACTTAAATTGCGCAACTCTTGCAGGCAAAGATTTTGCAAACTTCGAATCATGGCAGTGGGTGTTTGTTTGCAAACAGATTCCCCCCTGCAATGAAAGGCTGCAACAACATCAAGAATATGGATGTGGAGGACGGATGGGGATAATGCTAATAGAAAAATATTAATAGGACTCACTTATTTGCTGCGCGGAGAGGATCAGACGGAGCGAGATGGTGATGTAGCGAGCTGCGGTGAGAGAGAGAGAATCAGCTGGTCGGTCACAGATGGTTGCGTTGTAGCTTTGAAGAGAAAGGATTGTTCGTTGTCGGGGAACAGATGATGATTCCTGCGAAAAAAATAACATCAATATCGGTCATAGATGCGAGAGTGGGTAACGGATGAGCATAATTCTAACGGAAAAGTACTCGCAGTTAGATTAACGACGACGGCGATGTGTTTAAGTGCAGTCGAGTTCGCGGATGGAGAGAGCGAGAGAGAGAGAGTCGACGGCAGGATGACGTCTAGGAGACAGTGACGAGAAGCTGAAAAACGGGGTTTATAAAGGGCGCGAAGGACGCGAGACCCCACCACCAGTTGGACTTTCATCGCATTCTAGCATACAATTTGCGGTGAGCGAGACAATTGTGCGTGTGTCGCATGTAGCTTAAAGTTTTTTTCTTACATCCTCCGGCGAAGATGAAACTAAAAAAAATTCTTTTGTATATCAGCTTGGCGAGCTGCGATGGCGCCGTTGCAAATTCCCTTTCAAACTTTCATAGCATTCAAGCTTACAATTTGCGCTATGCGAGACAATTGTGCGTGTGTCGCATGTAGCTTATACGTTTTTTCTTACATCCTCCGACGAAGATAAAACTAAAAAAAAATTCTTTAGTATATCAGCTTGGTGAGCTGCGATGGCGACGTCGCGAATTCCCTTTCAAAATTTCATAGCATTCAAGCTTACAATTTGCCCGCTCCCTCCATGCAAGACACTTCACTCCCCCACCCCCAGCTGCACTTTCAATGAAACTGAAATGAAACTTTAAAAAAATATCCTTTTCTAGTTCATCTTGAAGAGCAGCGATACGGATTCCCTTTCAAACTTTCAACACATTCATGCAAACGATGTGCGCGCTCCACCCTATGATGGGCACTTCACTGCACACACACAAACATTGGACGAGTGTCGCATGTAGCTTATAGGTTTTTCTTATATCCTCCGACGAAGTTGAAACTAAAAAAAATTCTTTTGTATTTCAGCTTTGCGAGCAGACAACGTGCAGTTTACAAATTCAGCGTTGCTGGTGAGTGGCATCACTTCACCGCACATCGCAACCATGAATTTTATAGTACACGCACCATGCGTATGTAATATAATTCTTTGTTTCTTTCATTTCAGATTGAAAATCACCACAACCATGTCTTCAATTGTGGGGGAAATTCTTAATAATTTCAAGCGGGGAAGATACGATTCTGCAGAGAAGTTGGAACAGGCTCTTTCGGAAATATATAGTCAGATAATTTTTCTCGACGCTACCGTTGATGATCTCGCAACCTTTGCCGAAATGAAAGATGCTCTAGATATTGCCAAACAAAGACGACTCTGTGCATATTGCGAGGAATATTTTAACTTAAATGAGACTGTCTCACGAAAATAGCATAAAACACAGGAATAATATCACCGCGCAACGAGGTAGAGGGTTTACCGAGGTCGAATCTGCCATCCAATCGAGGCTTAAAACATTTTGGATTACATCCGATGAGAGCGGAAGACGTGCTAACATTTTTGAATAAAATTCGCGCGCAACTATGTGACAAAATTAACGAGCAGACGATTGCTGCCAATGCAATCAAATTTTACTTAGGTTTGATTTGTAAATTTCGCAAGGGTGAGGGAGAGGAAATGGATGCTGCTTTCAAGACGGCGAACAAACGACTGTTGATCACTGATCAAACGAATTTGATTTTAGACGAGGCATTTTGAAAATTGATGAAGGAAAAGGCAGAGTTTCAAGCCAAGGATCGGGTTGGGCTTTATCCGAGGTCGAAGAGATGGAATTAAGCATTACCAAATACAAACCACTCCGAGGTTCGACCTACATCGAGCTGCCGAAAAAAATAAATAACATCAAAGCTGTAATTAACGTTCAATATCGGGACCAGTACTGTTTCAAATACGCTATATGGGCAAAGAATATCAGTAAAGACCCGCAACAAGTGTCCAAATATAACACGAGCAAGTTCCACTCCGGATACAATTGGGCGTGCATCGACTACCCCGTAGAATTGAACGCCGTTGCAAAATTTGAGCGCGCAAATCACATTTCCATCAATGTATTCGGGCTAGACGATAAAAATAACGTGTACCCTATTAAGGTGGTCGAACGAGAACTGCCCGATCACCGCGACTTGCTTTATATCACAAATGAGACGACTGCGCACTATTGTTGGGTAAACAATTTCAATAAACTGGTACGCTCTCAGATATAAAAAACCGTGGTAGATTATTCATAACCCGGCGCTGCTTCACTCATTATATTGACGAGACTAAATTGGAAGTGCACAAGCAATTGTGCAGAGGAACGGGGGCGCCGAGTAAGATCGTAATGCCTGGCGAGAACGAAAAATATTAAAGTTTAAGAACGTAAATTATTCTTTCAGATTACCATACGTTATTTACGCAGACTTTGAATGCCTACTGGAGAACGTGAGCACTTGCCAACCATCACCCAACTCATCCTATACCAACAAATTTCAGAAGCACGAGCCATTCAGCTTCTGTTACATGGTGGTCACACCGGAAGGGTGTGAAACGCCGTACTTGTACAGAGGACCAAACCCGACGCGAGTATTTCTAGAACGCATGAAAGAGGAGGCGAAGAAAATATTCGAGCTCTACAAAAATACCGTGCCGATGAAGCCGCTCACGCCCGAACATGAGAACGCGTTTCATGAGGCGTCGTTGTGTCACATTTGCGAGAAAGAACTTAACGCGGACAGAGTTAGAGATCACGATCATTTGAATGGAGAGTACAGAGGTGCGGCGCACTCTTTTTGTAACTTACAATATAAAATGCCAAATTTCTTACTTGTATTTATCCATAACCTGTCTTCGTACGATGGTCACTTTATTGTTCGTGGACTGAACTACGATGACAGGAGAATATTTGTGACCCCAAACTCTGAAGAGAAATACATTTCTTTTTCAAAGTATATCGAAAACAATTTCACCATCAGATTTGTCGATACGTGTCGCTTCATGCCAGATTCACTAGCGTCACTAGTGGCTAACCTGCCCGAGTTAAAATACACGCGAGAGACATTTTCCGAATTAACAAATCTGGTCAGTCGTAAAGGGGTATATCCTTACGATTACATAGATTCTATGGAAAAACTTGAAGAAAATTCGCTACCGGAAAAGATAAAATTTTACAATAGGCTAAATGACGAGCACATTTCAGATGAGGACTATGATCATGCTAGAAACGAATGGACCGCTTTCAAGTGTAACAATTTGGGCGATTATAGTGACACATACTTAAAAAGTGACGCCACACTCCTGACGGACGTATTCGAGAATTTTAGAACCATCTGTTTCGCCGCATACATACTAGATCCTGCGTGGTTTCATACAGCTCCGGGATTGACATTCGAAGCAATGCTGAAGAAAACTGAGATCGAGTTCAAACTAATGACCGATTACGACATGCTTCTCATGTTCGAGCAAGGAATTAGGGGAGGAATATCCCAATGTAGTAAAAGATATTGCGAAGCGAATAATAAATATATGAAAAATATCGATTCTGAATTAGGTTCTAATATTATTATGTATTTTGACGCTAATAACTTATATGGATGGGCTCTATCGAGGCCACTTCCGTATGCAAATTTCAGATGGCTAACTGCCGATGAAATTGCAGGCATAAAAATCGAGGAAATACCAGACGAAAATGAAACGGGATACGTCCTTGAGGTGGATCTAGAGTATCCCCGAGACCTGCACGACAAACATTCAGACTTACCCCTTTGCCCCGAGAACAAAATTCCACCGGGTGGAAACCAAAAAAACTATTGACAACTCGAGAAAAAGGTGAAATGTGTAATTCACTATGTCAATTTGAAACAAGCTCTCTCGCTGGGCTTAGTACTCCAAAAAAGTGCACCATATCATTCAATTCACTCAATCACCGTGGTTAAAACTATATATCGAATTAAATACTAATCGAAGAAAAATGGCTGCAAACGTGTTCGAACAGGACTTCTACAAAATGGCCAATAACGCTATCTACGGTAAGTGCTTGGAATCTTTACGTGGCCGGATGAACATGCAACTAGTGACACAAAAAAAAACAATTACAAAAATTAATTAACAAATCGACTTTTTTGGATAGAACGATTTTTTGAGTCTTTGGTAGCCGTTCACATGCGGAAGGCGTGCATCAAAATGAACAAGCCGATATACATTGGTTTCTTCGTTTTAGATTTAAGTAAAACGCTAATGTACGATTTTCATTATGAAAAAATGCTTCCGAAATATTGTGAAAAACTATCCTTAGTCTATACCGATAGCTTCATTTATGATATCAAAAGCGACGACATCAACAGAGACATGCTAGCTAACCTAGAGGCGTTTGATACATCCAATTATCCTAAAAATCACCCATGTTATTCCGAAAGAAACAGAAAGACGATCGGTAAATTCAAAAATGAATGCTCTGGGAATAAATGTCACATTTCGTGGGTCTTTGGAGTAAACTCTACTCCTATAAGGTCCTAGGTGGTGAAAAGAAAAAGAAAGCGAAAGGGATAACTACTGTCCGTTGCAAAATTCTGTCACCCGAGTTTGAAGACTAATATCTCATAGATGGCTCAATCGAGTTTTAAATAAAGTACAGTTCTGTTCAAAAAAATCTTACCGCTGAATATTTCTAAGTCCGATTTTTATGACTAAGTGGCAACATGGCAGAACCACGCCCCCCTCAGAGAGCATTAACCTCTCCAAGCGGCCCTTCCTGCCCGTAACTGGGCGGGTTGAACCACCCCCAGAAGGAAAATTTTGACCAGCGTAAAGGATTATTTTCGAGGGGAGGGCTAGGGTGTCTTTTGCTGTGATGTGTGAGAAGGAAGACGGAGATCTGCGAAGTTCAGGCGCGCCAAGATCACTCGCACACGACAGATGCAAGCAGCCACGGAAAACAAAAGCCAATCTTAGGTCTCAATCACCGGAGTTCCTTTCGTTTCTTATGAGCATTTTAATTTATACGCGTATTCATTAATGTAAAAAAATTCAAATTTTTGACGCATTTTCGTTACCTGGAAGTCCTTGTGATATCGCAATCTATATTATATTTGAAATGGTGATATATATTGTGGATCGAAACTTGATCACTCAATTTTGCTCTGAAGTAACCGATAATGTCAGGCTCGAATTTGAGCGCACAACTGTCCTTGCAAAGCATTAAGGGAAAACATTTTCTATGGACGATGTATTTCTGCGCAAACAATTGTTTAATTTTAAAACGATGAGCTTTTAATTTCAAATTCTTTTAGCAAATAATTTCGTGATAATTCGCGGCTCAAAAAGAAGGACGTGCAGATTGAAAAATGCACCTTTCGCACTCATGTCATCCTTCTTGTGAATTCAGTCGTTTTATTATCCAATGAAGAACTTCAAATACGCATATATTATGTGTTCACTAATGACATTATACCGCATATGAATGACTTGAGCTGGCTGATCTTAGATTAGTGGTTGTATCAGGTTCAATTCGTCACCCTCTTGCTTCACCGCCATTACTGCGTTTTCTATTCCAATAGGTCAGATTTTTCTCATGCGAGATTCAGAGAAAAACATTCTAAATAGCACTTTATACTATGCGTTTTGTGGCTTTTTTCCTAACCTTATTACCTAAGCAGCACATATTTTATGGCGAAGTATAGAAAATTGAACCAATGTCCTGTAAAACGTGCTGAATTAATTACGACGTTTTGAAAGTAATAGGAGTTTTGATACCGCAAGGACTCCCAGACAAAGAAAATATAAATGCTATATATTTTTGATCAACCTGTTGTAAGCTAATAACGATAATTAATATGAGTAGGAAACTAATAAAAAATGAAACGAGTAAGGGGCCAAACGAGTATTAGCCAATGAAGTGGGCGTTTCGTTTCCGCACTTCCCAGCTGCTGTGAACGAGAGATCATGTAAGTTTTCACATGTATGGGCCACTTCCACGCATCCACATAATGTGCGGATACAGCTTGACCGACCACAACGTTGCTTCTTCGCTCATAGTAGAATAAGAAGCCGCTGCTCCCTTCCATTGTCACTTTTTGGCAGTTTCGGGCCTTTCTTCAAGCGAGGGTGATGGAAGGGGCTTCCTTTGGTAAGGAATGTTTATTGCTCTCTCAGGAAAGATTAGAAGGACCAAAGGGGTGGTGCCTCTATGCAAAGATCTTCGCTAATACAGTTAACTCACTAACTGAGTAGCAAAGATTATACACACAGAACGGAGTAGATTGAAAGAGGCATTTGAGAGGTATGAAAGAAGAAATTATTTGCATCATGTTACTTTAATGGTAACAAGGAAATTTAATCCATATCCAACGCGAAACAATAATTGGGTACTGGCTGAAGTTCATGATTGAGTGGATTGAAAGTTTTTTTTCCTAGGCATTCCAATATTGGAATAAAATAGTATCGAGCTACTTACATCCGAAGATATTTGAAGTGGATACGGATTCCCTTGCCTCTCGAGAAAAACATGGAAAATCAAAAAAGCGCAGACATATAGTTCCAAGCATAGCGAAAGAACTTGATATGATATTGGAAACTTTAGAAAGCTCACTACTTTAAAATTATAACATTAATTAGTAATAGTTTGCGCATAAATACATCACCCCTGAAATTCTCTTTCCCAGAATACTTTGCGAAGATAGGTGTGCGCTAAAATTTGAGCCTGACATTATGGGTTACTACAGAGCGAATTTGAGTGATCCAGTTTTAAATCCCTTATCCAAACTATTATTCTTTTATTGTTAATATCGCACATTCTTGTAGCTAGTTGTGTATTGTAATTCCACCCACAGCAAATTTATCTACGCACCTAATTAAATCAAAGAAAAAGTTGTAAGCGCTCTTCTGAAAGACGCATGCGTTTCCTGGCTTACTTTCGGAAAGAATTAGCAGCCATAAGGAAAAATTAAACAAAATTCCGAAAAGAAGTAAATGACTAAAAACAATTTACGAAAGTTCAAATACAAAAGGGATTGCACTGCCACAAATATATGAGATAACACAATTAAGTCGAAATTGCGATAATTATTAACGTTAATGAATACGCTCGCAAATTTAAATAAATTTAAACAATAAAAACGAAACCATATAATTTCCAAGGTTCCATAATTAATTCTTGTCATTTTACCCGATATAGGTTCAGTTTTTTCCTTGCAATCATTTACTGTTTCTGGAATTAAGTTTGGGGAAATTTACTCAGACAGTGTTAGTATTCATTATTTGACGCATTTTTTGCCATCCTTTTTTAACTTATTTCATGCTGTTAGTTGTGATTATTCAATGTATTGTTCTATAAAGATTACGTATGCTATAAGGAAATGGGGTATTGTGAAGGCAGGCTGGCACATTTCACTGCGCGCGTGCGCATCTTCCTATGTCTTTTCAGCTGATGCTGGTTGACGGCGGTTCGGGCGACTTTAACGTTTAGGACGTTTCCTTTATTTATTTTTTTAAGTCGTGACCTTTTTACTGCAGAAAGTGGTTAGTTGATATAAAAAGGTGGGTAAAACTGCCGCAGACCAATCAAGTAAATGCTGAATCCGTATGACGATTCGTCAGTGCGTAGCAACCATCCATTTTTATTCAGTTAGTAATAGTTGAATGAAGGCAGGCTTTGAGCTTATTTCCTAGCTGGTTTCCAAGGCATTCCAGCATTATAATTAAATGGCATTGGTCTATTTGCATCCTAAGAAAATTGACATGCATACTGATTCTTATTTATTATCGATGGAAAAATTCAAACCAAAGAAGCGCAGCCATATAATTCCGGACACCTGGCTTCTACATGGTAGCTTTCTATTACGAGAGATATCTGGTGACTTTGGCCGACACACCGATCGTTCATCTACTCATTTTCGCTCACGCCTAACCAAACGGGAGTCCGAAATCCAACCCATCTCCTCAGAAATCCCTTAGCAGGTCAAAATCGTCATTCGGGTGGAGGTTCCCTCTCGGCAAGCGAGTTCGGAAGGAGGGCCGGCGTTCACTTGGAGAGTTTATTGCTCCCCCGCACATCTCCCTTTTCTTCTTACTCACACATCACAAAAAAGAAACCTTACCCCTCCCCTCGGAAATAATCCTTTTCCCAGGTCAAAATTTTCCTTCCGTGGATGGTTCAACTCCCCCAGCTACGAGGAGGGAGGGCTCTTGTTCCGCTTGGAAAGTTTGTTGTTCTCCGTCACAGGGGGGCGTGGTTCAGCCACGATGCCAAATCATCAAAAACTGGGGACTTAGAAATTTTCGGTGGTAAGATTTTTTTGAACAGAACTGTACATCACATTAAAGCTTGTTTATTTCTGCGTTTATTGATGGTGCACAATACTATTTACCGTTTATATTTATTTCAGTGTGCTTAAAAACAGAATTTTAGCGCATTTTTCCGAGTATCGGACGGATGCATCGCATTTACGACTTCGTAATAACAAAACGGATCAAGATATCGGAAATTCTTTTCAAATATTGTAGCAAAGATCTGTCTTAACAATCATACGAAGTTTCATATTATTTAATGCCTTTGTATTTTAGTTATAGACGCAAATGCACGGATCCGTTATTTTCCGTTCCGCGCATCCCTGAAAACCTCCGTTTGAACCTTATTCAAGCTCTGGAGTTCATCATCATGAATCCACTTATACAATCTTAAAGGAATTCGTTGATTAATCAATATCGATTAAAATTTATTTTAGAAAAAGATCGCGTTGAACTGCTAGGAGCCTGCACGGAAGAGAAAGGGAGAGGCGCGCGCTATTACCCAGTCAGAGGGTTGTCCGTCCGGCTCGCGAGGAATTACCTACTGCAAGTATTTGCCGGCGGGGGAAAACTACTTCGCTTATAATATCAAACTGTAGCAGACGACAAAAATTGCTGTACTCGCCAAAATATAACCAGGGGCATTCCAGCAATTCTCACTGATTCCATCAACACGGGCTTTCGGCTTAGTTTCCTGAATCGAAAACCCATGCTCAAAATCATTCTTCTTAAAGTCGCAGAAGACATTTCTGGGAAGTCGTCCAGGGACTCTTGCAGCTTCATGTGCACCTTCTCCACTGTAGGAAATACTTTTCTCATGAAAAAATCGTGTATAGTCCTTCGAATTACTCCAACAGTGAAGTTATCAACCTCAATTTTCTTGCGGCCTCTTCGATGAAGTTGCCGTCTCTTCGGCGTCGGTGTGCTTCCCATTGCATCGTCGGGGATGTTTTACCGATTCCTAGACGCTATTTTCTTCACAGCGTAAAGAGTTATGCCAAGGCACTCAGAAGCATAACGATATGTGGATATCTTTTGTCATCACATTTCTCGGCTTCTCAACGAAAGAATTAACAAATAGCGCTTAAAACCATTCTTCACTCGGTATCCGAAATATTGGCACGAGGAGGCTTATCAACGGTGTTTCCACACAGATCTAAAATGACACTGATGACCATTCTTAAATATGACCCTTTCTGCCACTATTTACCGAGTCCAAATGACTCATGCACAGGGATAGGACGACTGGTTTTCCCCCGCAGGTAATGCTTGTAGTGAACTCCCTCGCGCACCTAACGGACAACCCTCTGACTGGGCAACAGCGCGCGCCTCTCCCTTTCTCTTCCGTGCAGGCTCCTAGCAGTTCAACGCGCTCTTTTTCTAAAATAAATGTTAATCGATATTGATTAACCAACGAATTCCTTTAAGATTTTATAAGTGGATTCATGATGATGAACTCGAGAGCTTGAATAAGGTTCAAACGGCGGTTTTCAGGGATGCGCGGAACGGAAAATAACGGATCCGTGCATTTGCATCTATAACTAAAATACAAATGCATTAAAGAATATGAAACTTCGTATGATTGTTAAGACAGATCTTTGCTACAATATTTGAAAAGAATTTCCGATATCTTGATCCGTTTTGTTATTACGAAGTCGTTAAGGCGATGCATCCGTCCGGTACCCGGAAAAATGCGCTAAAATTCTGTTTTTAAGCACACACTGATATAAATATAAACGGTAAATAGTATTGTGCACCATCAATAAACGCAGAAAAAAACAAGCTTTAATGTGATGTACTTCATTTAAAAATCGATTGAGCCATCTATGAGATATTAGTCTTCAAACTCGGGTGACAGAATTTTGCAACGGATAGTAGGGTTGTGAAAGATAAAAGGCTAAATTGTGATGATTATGTTCGCTGTCTACGCGAAAATTCCACAGTTTAGAATAATGAACGTAATTCGCAGCAGGAAACATGAGATATATACTATGGAGATGAATAAAGTGACGCTAAATGGATTCGATGATAAACGATAAATGTGCGAGGATGGAATAAACACGCTTGCTTGGGGCTATTACAAAATCCCGCGAAAGAGAACACACGAAGAGGCATTTAATGATGATGATGATTATGATACTTAGTAGTTCAGTGCCAATCGAACAGTATATCAGATTAGATCTTCTCTTAGACGCTACTGTGAACGCAAAACTACGATGAAATGAATCACGATGCGGTATTTACCTTAGATCGGTGTAAATCGGGTTCACGTTATCATTGCTAAAAGCAAATCGAATTTTACTTGGGTCTTAAGAAAATCACGCATAGCGTACTAAAGCGAGCGTGGCTTTTCACGCAACTTCCTTGCACGATCACTCGCATAAATTTGTACCTCAAAGCGAAAGTGATCAAATTATTGGGCGATTTTTAAAGAAAGAAAAATGAAATAATGGAAGAGCTCCGCGAGAAAACGCGCTAAGCGCTATCCTTTGAGTGAAAATGCGGGTTTTATATAATATTTCACTTGATGAAACATCAGTGTTAAGAATGACGTTACCATGGAAACATCCTTTCATATGCCATTGCGCAGGCCTTTCTGGGTGCGGAAAACCACGTTCGTGGCGAAATTCTTAGAAAATTTACCGCATATGATCGATAGTCTAATTCGTGAGATTATATGGTACTGCAGTCGAGGAAGTGAGCCAGGAAAAAGTTCGAGTACACAAATTCAATTTAGAACCGAAATACCTCCATTTGAAGAAATTGTAGGTGTGCCATCGTTGTATGTGATAGACGAACTAATGAGTGAGGGGGCATAATGCAAAGACGTATGAAAATTGTTCACGAGGGGCAGGCACCATTTAAACATTTCCGTTTTCCTTATCACGCAAAATATATTTTAACAAAGTGCACAGGCGAGTAGGTAGTATTTCTTCCTTCTAGCGTGACAGTACAAGAATGTACCACCAGTTTTAAAATTGGCGCTCTAATCGCGGATTGGCGCGCGCGGGAATCTCCTAATCCCCCCCTTCCCATACCCCTCCCCCCTCCCCTGTGATACCTGCGTGAGTCGCCGCCGGAGGTAGACGGATCAATAGAAGCATACGAGCACGTGAGTGGTAGCGTCTCAAGGGGGTGGGGGCTTTCACGCTCACGAAGAGAGGGGTGGGGGGAGGGACTCGCCCGATCAATACATCAGGGTTTTCTGGACGCCGAGCGATATATGAGAGCATGTTTCTATGACAGAGAGAAGGAGGGACGTGACAAGTTGCTTTCTCTCCGCATTAGCTCGTCATTGTTCACTAGGATCGTGCGGATGCCTGTGGGTTTCAGCGGTGTTCGTCTGTGTTTCAGTGCATTTTATTACAGTTGATTATTCAATTGAAAACAAAGGAGGATATTTAGGATGGAAACATTCACCGGAGTGGTAGGAGCAATCATCGCAGGGGAAGAATCGAACAAGCTCACCCGTCAAAGGTAAGTGAAAGTTGATTTCAATTAAAAAAAAAGTCCAATGTTCGTGTGAAGTGCAGCGATTACGTAATACTATTTCTACTGTATAGATACCTTTTTTCTCGACTTATACGCATCCAAACTCTACAAATGAGGGCCCAAATTGCACAGAATTTATCAGAGAACATGCGACGGCATATCTTACTTCTTAAATATTGCTATTGTTTCATAAAATTGAGGTTAAAAAATGTCGGAAATATTTTGCACAGGCAACCCTCACGCATTGCGTGAGCAGCAAGCATCTAACTTTCAGGATGAAAAGGGGGTTCACCTTCGAAAAGAAATTCATAGGCAAATAAAAAAAGTCATTTATTCCCGTATAATACAACGTAAAAATAGCTTATAAGATTAGAAAAGAAACACACGCACACACACGTTTGACACATTTAATTTTTTGTACAGTTTTTTACTTAATTACAATATAATTATTTTTCTTTTTGACAAACAAATTCTCCCCCCAAGCATTCCCGCTGAATATTTCAATTTCTTCATCTGATAACAGTAAATATTTGGGGAGGTAAACTTTGCAGCGCACCCCCCCAATCTCTATTTCCGCAACCAGGGTTTTCCCGTATCGAGTCTCCACCCTAGCAATTTTGGACACTGGGAACGATTCCCCTTCTGGCAGCTCGTCCTTTACAGGACGACAGCCTCGAGCTGGGCTGTCATCAAACTTGCTTTGATTGCCATCTGAAAGAAAAGAGAGATGGTATTGATTATAAATATATTACGGGAAAAAAGAGCAGCGGAGAGAGAGAGAGAGATTCAACTCACTTTATATGAGTTGTGATTTAATCAGACTCTTACAAATAAGGTTGGGGGCTCCTTCCGCTGTACCATTCTTTGCAGGCATGCACCTTTTTCGTTTCGCGCAATACCACGTCAGTTAGTGCTTCATTTAGGTGGAGGGGAATGTCACAATCTCTGCGACAAAATTCTATTTGATGAATGTTAAACAAACAGCGCGTGAAACAATTCCCACACAAAAAATGACTATTCTTAATGTATTGCACTGCATCGTGGATGATTAAACATTGCCTAATTTCCGTAAAAGAATGTTCACAAAAATGGCGATAAAAATCACACGCATTTTCATACCTTTGCAGCTTTTTCCAGAAACAAAAAAGCATAGATATTTAGTGATTCCATTTGCTAGTTTATATTGCATGCATGCCACTTTAAAATGGTAAGAATGCGTGCCGCGGACTGAACTAACAACTACTTTATCTGTAGCATTAAGATCGAACAAATTGAAATATTCTTCAAATTAAAACGACTTTCGAAAAACTACCCGGGTAGTGGGGGAGACATCATGCAACCCGCGTTGCAACAAATGAGAGAATTCTACCAGCGGCGCTTTACGAGAGCTACATGAGGTATTTTCCATTAACATAAGGGAGGCGAATAAATGAGGGTAATATTTTTTCAACAACTCTGCAATGCGATACAATTCATCCCGCATGAATATGTCCCCCGCACTGAAATTGCGCAACTCTTGCAGGCAAAGATTTTGCAAACTTCGAATCATGGCAGTGGGTGTTTGTTTGCAAACAGATCCCCCCCCCTGCAATGAAAGGATGCAACAACATCAAACATATGGATGTGGAGGGCGAATGGGGAGAACGCTAATAGAAAAATATTAATAGGACTCACTGTTATTTGTGCGTACGCGCGCGCGGAGGATCAGACGATGCGAGCTGCGGTGAGAGAATCGGCTGGTTGGGCGCAGATGGTTGTAGCATTGGAGAGAGAGAGAGAGACGATGGCTACTTGTCGGGAACAGATGATGATTCCTGCGAAAAAATAACATCAATATCGGTCATAGATGCGAGAGTGGGTAACGGATGCCCATAATGCTAACAGAAAAGTACTCAGTTAGATTCACGACGACGACGGTGCTTTTAATTGCAGTGACTTTCGTGGATGGGGTGCTCGGAGGAGAGTAGACGGCGGGATGACGGCTAGGACAGAGTGACGAGAAGCTGAAAAACGGGGTTTATAAAGGGCGCAAAGGACGCGAAACCCCACCCCCAGTTGCACTTTCATCGCATTCAAGCATACATTTGTGTCGCATGTAGCTTATAGGTTTTTTCTTACATCCTCCGGATGAAAATTAAAAAAAAATTCTTTTGTATATAAGCTTGGAGAGCTGCGATGGCGACGTTGCAAATTCCCTTTCAAACTTTCATAGCATTCAAGCTTACAATTTGCCCGCTCCCTCCATGCAAGACACTTCACTCCCCCACCCCCAGCTGCACTTTCAATGAAACTGAAATGAAACTTTTAAAAAATATCCTTTTCTAGTTCATCTTGACGACGACAGCGATACGGATTCCCTTTCAACACATTCAAGCAAACCATGTGCGCGCTGAACCGTATGCAAGGCACTTCACTGCACACACACAAACATTGGACGAGTGTCGCATGTAGCTTATAGGTTTTTTCTTACATCCTCCGGATGAAACTAAAAGAAAAATTCTTTTGAAATTTCAGCTTGGCGAGCAGACAACGTGCAGTTTACAAATTCAGCGTTGCTGGTGAGTGGCATCACTTCACCGCAAATCGCAACCATGAATTTTATAGTGCACGCACCGTGCGTATGAAATATAATTTTTTTTTTTCTTTCATTTCAGATTGAACATCACCACAACCATGTCTTCAAGTGTAGGGGAAATTGTTAATAATTTCAAGCGGGGAAGATACGATTCTGCAAAGTTGGAACAGGCTCTTTCCGAAATATATATTTAGATAATTTTTCTCGACGCTACCGTTAATGATATCGCAACATTTGGCGAAATGAAAGATGCACTAGATAATGTAAAACAAAGGCGATTCTGTGCATTTTGCGAGGAATATTTTAACTTAAATGAGACTGCGTCACGAGAATAGCATAAAACACGGATAATATCACCGCGCAACGGGGTAGAGGGTTTACCGAGGACGAATCTGCCATCCAATCGAGGCTAAAAACATTTTGGATTACGTCCGATGAGAGAGCGGAAGATGTGCTATCATTTTTGAATAAAATTCGCACGCAACTATGTGACAAAATTAATGAGCAGACGAATGCTGCCAATGCAATCAAATTTAACTTAGTTTTGATTTGTAAATTTTGCGAGGGTGAGGGAGAGGAAATGGATGCTGCCTTCAAGACGGCAAACAAACGAGTGTTGATCACTGATCAAACGAATTTGATTTTAGACGAGGCATTTTCAAAATTGATGAAGGAAAAGGGAGAATTTCAAGCCAAGGGATCGGGTTGGGCTTTATCCGAGGTCGTATGGATGGAATTACGCATAAACAAATACAAACCACTCCGAGGTTCGACCTTCATCGAGCTGCCGAAATAAATAAAAAACATCAAAGCTGTCATTAACGTTCAAAATCGGGACCAGTACTGTTTCAAATACGCTATATGGGCAAAGAATATCAGTAAAGACCCGCAACAAGTGTCCAAATATAACACGAGCCAGTTCCACTCCGGATACAATTGGGCGTGCATCGACTACCCCGTAGAATTGAACGCCGTTGCAAAATTTGAGCGCGCAAATCACATTTCCATCAATGTATTCCGGCTAGACGATAAAAATAACGTGTACCCTATTAAGGTGGTCGAACGAGAACTGCCCGATCACCGCGACTTGCTTTATATCACAAATGAGACGACTGCACATTATTTCTGGATAAAAAATTTCAATAAACTGGTTCACTCTCAGATAACCAAGGACCATGGTAGATTATTCATATGCCGGCGCTGCTTCACTCATTATATTGACGAGACTAAATTGGAAGTTCACAAGCAATCGTGCAGAGGAACGGGGGCGCCGAGTAAGATCGTAATGCCTGGCGAGAACGAAAAAATATTAAAGTTTACCAACGTAAATAATTCTTTCAGAGTACCGTACGTTATTTACGCAGACTTTGAATGTCTACTGGAGAACGTGAGCACTTGCCAACCCTCACCCAACTCATCCTATACCGACAAATTTCAGAAGCACGAGCCATTCAGCTTCTGTTACATGGTGGTCACACCGGAAGGGTGTGAAACGCCGTACTTGTACAGAGGACCAAACCCGACGCGAGTATTTCTAGAACGCATGAAAGAAGAGGCGAAGAAAATATTCGAGCTCTACAAAAATACCGAGCCGATGAAGTCGCTCACGCCCAAAGAAGAGAACGCGTTTCACGAGGCGTCATTGTGTCACATTTGCGAGAAAGAACTTAACGCGGACAGAGTTAGAGATCACAATCATTTGAATTGAGAGTACAGAGGTGCGACGCACTCTTTTTGTAACTTACAATATAAAGTGCCAAATTTCTTACCTGTATTTATCCATAACCTGTCTTCGGACGATGGTCACTTTATTGTTTGTAGACTGAACTATGATGACAGGAGAATATTTGTGATCCCAAACTCTGAAGAGAAATACATTTCTTTTTCAAAGTATATCGATAACAATTTCACCATCAGATTTGTCGATACGTGTCGCTTCATGCCAGCTTCACTAGCGTCACTAGTGGCTAACCTGCCCGAGTTAAAATACACGCGAGAGACATTTTCCGAACTGACAATTCTGGTCAGTCGTAAAGGGGTATATCCGTACGATTACACAGATTCTATGGAAAAACTCGAAGAAAATTCGTTACCGGAAAAGATAAAATTTTACAATAGGCTAAATGACGAGCACATTTCAGATGAGGACTATGATCACGCTAGAAACGTATGGATCGCTTTCAAGTGTAGCAATTTGGGCGATTATAGTAACACATAACTTAAAAGTGACGTCACACTCCTGGCGGACGTATTCGAGAATTTTAGATCCATCTGTTTCGACGCATACAAACTAGATCCTGCTTGGTTTCATACAGCTCCGGGACTGGCATTCGAAGCAATGCTGAAGAAAACTGGGATCGAGCTCGAACTACTGACCGATTACGACATGCTTCTCATGTTTGGGCAAGGAATCAGGGGAGGAATATCCCAATGTAGTAAAAGATATTGCGAAGCGAATAATAAATATATGAAAAATATCGATTCTGAATTAGCTTCTAATTTTATTATGTATTTTGACGCTAATAACTTATATGGATGGGCTCTATCGAGGCCACTTCCGTATGCAAATTTCAGATGGCAAACTCCCGATGAAATTGCAGGCATAAAAATCGAAGAAATACCAGACGAAAATGAAACGGGATACGTCCTTGAGGTGGACCTAGAGTATCCCCGAGCCCTGCACGACAAACATTCAGACTTACCCCTTTGCCCCGAGAGCAAAATTCCACCGGGTGGAAAACAAAAAAAACTATTGACAACTCGAGAAAAAGGTGAAATATGTAATTCACTATGTCAATTTGAAACAAGCTCTCTCGCTAGGCTTAGTACTCAAAAAAGTGCACCGAATCATTCAATTCAGTCAATCACCGTGGTTAAAACCATATATCGAAGTAAATACTAATCGAAGAAAAATGGCTGCAAACGTGTTCGAACAGGACTTCTACAAAATGGCCAATAACGATATCTACGGCACGTGCTTGGAATCTTTACGTGGCCGGATGAACATGCAACTAGTGACGCAAGAAAAACAATTACAAAAATTAATTAACAAATCGACTTTTTTGGATAGAACGATTTTTTGCGAGTCTTTGGTAGCCGTTCACATGCGGAAGGCGAGCATCAAACTGAAAAAGCCGACATACATTGGTTTTTGCGTTTTAGATTTAAGTAAAACACTAATGTACGATTTTTATTATTAAAAAATTCTTCCGAAATATTGTGAAAAACTATCCTTGGTCTATACCGATAGCTTCATTTATGATATCAAAAGCGATGACATCAACAGAGACATGCTAGCTAACCTAGACGCGTTTGATACATCCAATTATCCTAAAAATCACCCATGTTATTCCGAGAGAAACAGAAAGACGATCGGTAAATTCAAAAATGAATGCTCTGGCAATATAATGACTCATTTCGTGGGTCTAAGGAGTAAACTCTACTCCTATAAGGTCCTAGGTTGTGAAGAGAAAAAGAAAGCGAAAGGGATAACCAGGGTTGTGAAAGATAAAAGGCTAAATTTTGATGATTATGTTCGCTGTCTACGCGAAAATTCCACAGTTTAGAAAGATGAACGTAATTCGCAGCAGCAAACATGAGATATATACTATGGAGATGATTCAAGTGACGCTAAATGGATTCGTTGATAAACGATACGTGCGCAAGGATGGAATTAACACGCTTGCTTGGGGCCATTATAAAATCCCGCGAAAGAGAACACACGAAGAGGCGTTTAATGATGATGATGATCCTTAGTAGTTCAGTGCCAATCGAACAGGCGATCAGATAAGATCTTCTCTATCGTTTGCGCTAAGCGCTATCCTTTGAGTGCGGGTTTTAAATAATGTTTCACTTGATGAAACATATCAGTGTTAAGTATGACGTTACCATGGAAATATCCTTTCACATGCCTTTGCGCAGGACCTTCTGGGTGCGGAAAACCACGTTCGTGGCGAAATTCTTAGAAATTTTACCGCATATGATTGATAGTCCAATTCGTGAGATTATATGGTGCTGCAGTCGAGGAGATGAGCCAGGAATAAGTTCGAGTACACCAATTCAATTTAGAACCGAAATACCTCCATTTGAAGAAATTGTAGGTGTGCCATCGTTGTATGTGATAGACGATCTAATGAGTGAGGGGGCATACAGCAAAGACGTATGCAAATTGTTCACGAGGGGCAGCCACCATTTTAACATTTCCGTTTTCCTAATCACGCAAAATATATTTTATCAAAGTGCACAGGCGAGAAACATTTCCCTGAACGCAAAGTACATAGTGACGTTTAAAAATCCCAGAGATCGGTTGCAACTCGGCCATCTGTCGCGTCAGGTGTATCCCGAAAATTCGCAAGATTTGGAACGGGTATATAAGCTTGCGACCAAGGAACTGTTTGGTTATTTAGTTTTGGACTTGACGCAGGACGCAGACGAGAGGTTTCGCTTTCGCACGAAAATTTTTCCCGACGACGGAGCGACAGTAGTGTACATGTCTCTACACGATGAAGGGACTGAAAAATAATAAGCATTTGCTCCGTGCGTTAAAAACAGCCAAGCCTAAATTACGCGCCGCGATAGTAAGGAGCTCGGATGACGAGTTAATTAAAGCAATCGGCGAGTGCTGTTTGAACACGCTAAACGGAAATCACAAGGTGAATGCTGGGCTGAAACAAAAACTCGCCAAGCATCGTAATACCTTAAGAACCTTGGCTTCGTGAAGCACTAGTCTGAAGCGAAAACGTGCACTGCTCGTACAAAAAGGGGGGTTTTTGCCACTGCTGCTAGGTTCTATTCTCAGCGGAGTCATTGGTAGTCACATAGGAAAATGAGTTTGCATAAAATGCTTATTGTCAGCCCTGAGGCTTTTGAGCGTGGGCGGCGGGCGAAGGGGAGGTTGGATTCGCTAGATGCGGAAATGAAATCCATACTGGGCAAGAGGGGGGTCAAAGATGTGGAAAAGTGGCACATGTACAAGGGCGTTTTGGATAAATATCTGAACACGCTTAGCGATATAAAAGCCCCAATACACATCCCGGAAGTCAGAGCGGAGAGATCACTGGAGCGGGAGGCAACAGTGGAGTCACCGCGCGTCGCTGGCGCGAGCGAGATAGAGAAATCACTGGCCGATGTGAAGCGGGCAAACGCCAAGTTGGATGAAACATGGCAGCGAATAGAGGAGGCGGTGGGAAAGGCAGAGCGACTCGCGAAGCCGCCGCGAAAAAGAAAGCGCTCTCAGCGAGACGAAACCCCAAAGCCGAGACGGTCCACTCGTCCGAGAAAACCAAAAACCTTCGGCGACGAGTGGGTCACAATGTAATCGAGAGGGTGTAATACGACGTGTCGCATCCTGCAGGATTCTCCACAGTTGAGAAATTACACGCGGCTACGGGAATCGAGAGAGCGAGCATACGCGAGTGGCTGGAGAGTCAGGAAGCGTACACACGACACAAACCCGCGAGAAGTAAATTTCCACGGAATCGATATGACGTATCTTACATTGACGAATGCTGGCAATGTGATTTGAATGATATGCGGAATCTGAAAAAAATCAACAAAGGCTACGCGTACATTTTAACAGTTATTGACCTTTTCTCTCGTTATTCTTTTGTAAAACCGATACGCAGTAAGAAGGCGGAAGAAATTGTAAATGCTTTCAGGGAAATATTTCAACATAGACGTCCGCTAATAATTCAAAGCGATAAGGGGGGAGAATTTGTAAACGCTAAATTTAAAAAAAATTCTCAAGGATCGGAGAGAAATTTTACACGACCAACAACCCCGATATAAAGGCGGCCGTCGTGGAACGCTTCAATCGCACTCTCAAGACGAAAATGTACAAATATTTTACCAAATACAAGACGCGCAATTACGTAGATGTCCTACCCAAATTGGTCGCGGCTTACAACAATAGCACGCATTCAAGCATTGGCATCGCCCGGCCAAAGTGAGTGCAAAAAATGCATTCGTCATCGTCAACCGCGCACGTAAGACGCCCGAGGCTCCGAAAAGGATTAAATTTAAAATCGGAGATAATGTGAGAATCAGTAAGGAACGTCTCCCATTCGCAAAAGGATATACGGCGAATTACAGCAGTGAGATTTTTCGCGTGGTGGGCGTAGATGAGGCCCGCGGTCAAGTGCCCACGTTTAGGTTGCGGGATCTTAACGGAGAGCATATAAAAGGTGGCTTTTACACTGAAGAGTTAGTGAGGGTTAACGTTTCCCCCGAGGCGGAGCGAGTTAAACATGGATGAATTTTACATCACGCTACCGAGCGATAGCCCTCACGATTTCTTCCCCAAAAACACGATTTCAAATTATCGAACGAAACTGAGCCATCGCGTTGACTTGGACAGCGATGAGTGGCACGTTGGATTGGCCGAGATTTCCTTCCCCCCGTTAGGAGGGTTGATTTCCCGTGAACCTAGGGAAGAAAACGTCACTTCAGGAAGTGCGGAGGAGGAAGAAGTAGTGGCTTCTCCCGCAAAGGACAATATAACGCGGAAAGAGGAGGAAGAAAAAGTAGTGACTTCTCCCGCAAAGGATAACAGAACGCGGAATGAGGAGGGATTGGTTCGCGGAGAGATAGGTGGTCCTCAGGATGAAGTGGTTAGAATAAAATTAAAGAGCGGGGCGTTATTCACCATTCCAAGCGGGGTTTTGATAATGTAGCTTTTGCTTTCGCGGAACCATTCATTGGTGTTCCTACAGATGAGAGGACAGAAATTGTAAACGATGTAATGCGTTACATCGATTTGTTGAAAGCACGGGGGGATCTGGTGGGTTACAGTTTGTGAGTGGAATGGATGCGCGCACCTCATCCACAGGTGTGCGGATCATAAATAAACAATTTAAATATACGTTTTTACCCGGAACGAACAACACATTCAACAAATTATTCAATAAAACTCTAGCAAAATTGAACGGTAATGAAAAAAATAGAATGAAAGAAGATCTCGAATTATTATCGGCAGTTCTAATAATTTTGCATGATGAAGCGTCAACGGGAGATTTAAAAAATATTGTTGCGCAAACGTTGGAACTACTTCTCAGTAATAGAGAGGGTAGAAGAGGAAAGAAGTATCGTATCTAATCTTGCAAACATTTACGTCTACGCGGACGTGATTAAACCGCACCTAGTGGGGGATTCCTTGAGCCGGTGCTTACGTATCGTAAATAGGAATATTGGTGAATACCAGACATTTAATCCTATTTATTACCACCCAATCGAGAAGAACAACATTGAAAGCATTGAAATTCTATTGACGGACAAACTCGGTGAGCCCATCCCTTTTCACGGCGGCGAGCAAAGTTCAATAGTAGTGCTGCATTTTATAAAAAAGAAGTAATTTCCCTCGTTCGCCCATTGAGCGTCGAGATGGCTCCGGCAGAGGATCGATATTTTACTTATTACGCTAAGCAGGCGGGCGGTGAAATCGGTCCGCTCTATCGCGCGTCATATCGGGTGCAAAGGGGGCGCGGCATTGGCGGGCTTTTTGCCGGACTGTGGCGCTTCGCAAAACCGCTTTTCTACTCCGGACTGAAGACAATTGGGAGGGAGTCGCCGGCCCAAGTGCTGCGGCGCTCGCCGATTTGGGCAGCAAGCCGGTCAAAGAGATTTTACGCCACAGATTGAACGAGGCGGGAGATAATTTGAAGCGGAAAGCGAGCGAAAAACTAAAAAGCATGAGCGGGGGGGAATTCGTTTGACGAAACGGGCGCGTTTGAATAAAATAAAAGCCGGCGACGGGAGAAAGAAAGGACATTCGAAGCGGAAGAGACGGGGTGTGAGGAGTGGTAGCGGCGGTCGCGCACACAGATATTTTTTCCGCTTGAATCATGGAGCAAATGCTGTCATCGTTGGATCTCTTCCAACCAAATCCTCCCACGCAGACTAATATTCTGGCAAAGCGGATAGTTTCTTACAAAGCCATATCTTCCTTGGATAATCGCTCGGTTATCGAATTTATAATTAAGGATTCCGGGGACGCGTACAAGGACCTGAATAGCATTTATCTTAGGCTGAAGGTCAAAGTGTGCAAGAAAAAATTATCAGATTATGGCACTGGTGATAGTAATGAACCCGGCGTCGTGAACAACATTCTCCACTCTTTATTCGAGCAGTGTAACGTGTATTTCAACGGGACATTAGTCACCCCCTCGGAGGATAATTACCATTATCGAAGTTATTTGGAAAACTGCGTAAACTATGATGCGGACGCCAGCAGGACGCATATGCGTTATGTTGGCTGGAAATTGGATACGGGCGAGGATATAAACAAAACTGACTCGAGTAATGACGGGTACCTTAAGCTGAAAGCATGGTTTAAAGACAGTGCCGAAGTGGAGCTTTATGGTAAATTACACGTGGACGTTTTTAATCCAGCGCAATTGCTCTTGGATCGCGTGGATATCACCATCAGATTAACGCTATCAAACCCCGCGTTTTATCTGATCGGCGTTGAAGGAGCGATGATGAGAATATTGGACGCGACGCTCTTTGTTCAACATTTCGACATTAACCCTTCCATATTGCTGGCCCACGATAAAATATTAGCGACACAGAATTCCCGCTATCACTACAAGAGACTGGAAACGAAATCTTTCACCGTACCCTCCGGCGGTCGAACTCTGAGCATCGACAATGCCATCGTAGGACGACTGCCCAACGCTATAATATTTGCCATGGTCGACAATGACTCGTACGCCGGTAGCGTTGAGAAGAATCAATTTGCTCTCTCTCACTATTCGCTCGAGAATTTTTCACTCTTCGTAAACGGGGTTCAAGTACCTTCCGAGGGGCTCGAGTGTAATTTTGACAGCAAAAAATATTGGGCCCTGGCGTATGATAGCATATTCACAGGCGGCGGAATCAAGCACAGTGATAGAGGTAATCAAATCACGTATGAGATGTTTGGACATGGATATTTCATGCTAGTTTTCGATTTGACGCCCGACGATTCGGGAAACGAAGATTATGTCAGTCTCGCTGATCGCGGCGTCGTGCGAATAGAGGCGAAATTCGAAAGGGAATTGAAAAGCAGCGTCACTTGTCTGCTCTTCGCCGAATACGACGCCTCGCTGGAAATCGATAAAAACAGGAACATTATCACAAATTATTAGTCCAGCAATGGATACCGTACAGATTGACAGGTTATTGAAGCCCCTTAAAATATTTTGCGTAGTCTACGCTTCCGATAAATTGCCCCATTCTCCGAGAAATGGAATATACGTGCTGAACTTGGACCCTTCATACTTGCCCGGCTCTCATTGGGTCGCGATATACATATGCAATAGCTCGGCAGAGTATTTCGACTCTTACGGTTTGCCCCCTTTCGTTCCCGCTATTGCGCATTTTTTGAAACATTTCGCTTGCACGCACAATAGAATTCAGATTCAAAGCTTTTATTCGGACATATGCGGAGAATATTGTTGCTTGTATGCATATAGTAAATCAATAGGTCAGAGCCTGTCCAACTTCCTCTCGCAATTTCATCACGTTCGCCCACATCTCAACGACTGCAGAGCCTTGCAAATGTTTCATCTCTCATTTCCGGAGGAGAAGGCGAGACGGGGAAGATGATGTAATCCCAGAGCGCACGGTTGTTGCTCCAGAATAAATACAATGTACGGAGGTGGGAGGGTGACTATTTGAGAAGAGGCGGCCGCACGATGCAGACCACCTTGGTCGTGGACATTCGCTTTTCCAAAAGCGGCGTAACGGAAGTCGCCGCCGTAAACGTCGATACGGAACAACTATTTTGACTACAACAACGTTGACAACAACAACAACAACCAGCTTTCGACGAAATGTGAAATTAGTGGTGGGCGGGAGACAGCTACGGTTCGAAGACCCCCTGCATCGCGAAGAAACTTCATTCGAACATGGATTCGCGCCACACACGGATTTACCTTCGACCCTCGAGGCCATCTTGGAGGATGCACTGTCTCTACGCATATGACGCGGAAACCTGCGAGTTTCTTTCCACGCTCACGGGGCGTACTTTCATTTCAATGAAGAGTGAACTGCATTGTAGCGAGTGAACGGCTGGACAGCCTGGCAGAGCGTCGGTGAGGGCGCGCGGTCCTTACCCTGGATGGGAGGGGGAGTTTTATGACCCCGAGAGGCGACTGTCCTCTCCTCTTATGCTTTGTAAAATATAGAAAATAAACCAGTACCATGTGGGCTCTGAACGCGACAAGTTGTTTTCTCCTTTACCAACCCTTCTCCCGCCAACCGACGCTACATTGGCGCAGTCGGTAGGATCGTTCTTCGATCCGGAAATTTCGCGTGCGGTTCGGCGGCGGCAGCCATGGCGTGTATAGTGATGCCGGAGAAGTTTGGTGGTGCAGGGGACTGGGAAGACTGGGTCTTCCAATTTGAGACGGTAGCGGAGATAAAAAAGTGGCCTGAGGAGCAGAAGACGCTCTATCTGAGACTCTGCCTAGTGGGAAACGCTCTCTCTGCGTTTCGCGAGCTTCCAGAGGAAAGCCGGCAGAGTTACGCTAAGGCGCGGGAGGCATTAGGGCGGCGTTTCAACCCAAAGGAAGCGAGTGAAAAGGAAAAGGCGCGATTCATCCAAAGGACGCGCAATCCCGGAGAAGACATCGCCACCTTTGCCACGGACCTCGGGCGCTTTGCTCGGCGTGCATACCCTTCTTGGCCCGAGGATGCGAGAAAGGCCGTTGTGCGCGACCGTTTCTTGGATGGACTTGATGGGAACATCCGAGTGTGGGTGAAACAGGCGAGACCTGCTTGCCTCGAGGACGCTATCGGCGTTGCCACCGAGATGGAGGCTATCCATTTCGCGGAGTCATACACCAGGGGAGTAAATGCACTGGCGCCGGCGACCCTCACCACGGGACCACGAAGGCGTGGAGATGGCGTGGAGAGCCGAGGGTGCGGTCGCGAGGACAAAGTGGAGGCCGCATTAAGACAGAATTCAGAGACAATGAAAGAGGTCTTGGAATTCTTGCGAGGAATCGCTGTATCGGGTGATGACGACCGCAGCCCCGCTCCTGAGTTGCGGCGCTCAACACCCAGGGTGAGGCGTAGAGACCGGCTGCGTTGTTGGATGTGCGGCGAAGAGGGGCACGTGAGAGCCGAATGTACACGCCCTTTCTCCCCGGGAAACGACGAAAGGCCGAGGAGGTGGTAACCTTCTCGGCCGGTGACGGAAAAGGTACCCGAGATGCTGCTTCACTGCTCGAGGGCGTCGGAGGAGGCGCTGCAAAGGAAATTTGGACGATTTTGTCCGATTCAGTGCCCCTGGTGCGAGGATCAGTTTCGGGGATCCCCGCTGAAATGCTCATTGACACGGGAGCGGCGGTGTCCTTGATCTCGGAAGAGATATGGAACCGTACCGACAATTCGGGGAAAATGAAGAAAGACGAGTTGGCACTAGTGACTGCGAATGGGGAGCCATTACGGATTCTCGGGAGGGGAGAAGTGGTACTTCGCATCGGAGGGGAAGAGTTTTCGCATGATGTACTCATCGCCCCTCGTCTACCGAAGGGATGTCTCCTGGGTGCCGATTTCCTGCGAGCACATCAGTGTGACGTGGCTTTTTCCCGGAATTGCGTTCTCATCCGCGGAAAAGCTGTGCCTTTTCTCTCAGGTGAGGAAAAATGCGAGTTGTGTTGCGCCGTGACTTTGAAAGAGAACGTCGTTATTCCTCCTTGCCACGAAGTGTTAGTGGAGTGTTTGATGAGCTCGCATCCGGGGTTCAAGGGAATATTAGGGATAATAGAGCCAAATCCGAAACTTTTAGAACGTTATGGCGTGTTCGGTGCACGAATTTTACATAAAGTGAAGGGTTCCACGGTGCATATGCTCTTCCTGAATCCATCAGCAGAGACAGTGACTCTATATAAAGACACGAAAGTGGGCGGGTTATGGGAGTGTGATGGAGAAAAAGCGGAAGTGAGTAACGAGCCCGTTTTTAGTTTGGAGAACGCGTACCTTCCCCCTGCATCTTCTCTCTTGGATTTAGACTGTGCCGAAACAAGTGAAGGGGAAAAGGAGGAACTTAAAGTAGTGCTGGATGAGTTTTCGGATGTGTGCTCCAGAGGACCCTACGACTTAGGACGTACAAACATCCTGAAACATAAAATAGAGACCAGGGATGTGTCTCCGATTCGACAACGTCCTAGGAGATTACCTATTCACAAACGGGAAGAAGTGCGACGAACCGTAGAGGAGATGATGAGGGACGATATAATCGAGGAATCGTCATCTCCTTGGAGTTCACCGATCGTCCTTGTGAAGAAGAAAGACGGATCGACGCGATTTTGTATTGATTATAGGCGTCTTAATATCGTGACGCGTAAAGACGCTTATCCAATTCCCCGCATGGACGACATTCTCGATTTGCTATCTGGCGCCACAGCTTTCTCCACAATAGATATGGCGTCAGGATACTGGCAGTGCGAGGTCGCGGAAAGCGATCGTGAAAAGACAGCCTTTACCACCGGTGACGGTCTCTACCAATTTAAAGTGCTGCCTTTCGGATTGTGCAACGGACCCAGTACTTTCCAAAGACTAATGGACCTAGTGCTTGCGGGTGCCCAGTGGAAGTCCTGTTTGGTGTACTTGGATGACGTAATTATTTTCGGAAGGGATTTTAGAGAGCACATAGGAAGGCTAACAGACGTGTTGGTACGTCTGAGGAAGGCGGGACTTAAAGTTAAGCCTGAGAAGTGCCAAATAATGAAACCCACGGTGAAATTTTTAGGCCATGTAGTGTCCAAGAATGGTGTCACGACGGACCCTGGAAAAATTGCCGCGATAACACAATGGCGGTCCCCAGCATCTCTTGAGGAGCTTAGGGCGTTTCTTGGAACGGTGTCATATTATAGGCGGTTCATAAGAAATTTTTCTCAGTTAGCCTGCCCCCTTCATAAGTTGACCGAGAAGCATACTCTATTTAAATGGAGTACGGAATGCGAAGACGCCTTCCAGACGCTAAAACGGAAGTTAACGTGTGCGCCGATTTTGGCCTTCCCGCGGATGGACTGAATTTACGCTCGACTGTGACGCTAGCGGAATGGGTATCGGGGCCGTGCTTAGCCAGAGGCAGGAAGACGAGGAAAGGGTGGTGGCCTATTACAGCAGGACGCTCTCACGCGCCGAAAAACAATATTGCGTGACACGGCGTGAACTTTTGGCGGTAGTCAATTCTACACGCCACTTTCGACAATATTTGTTGGGAAAACGTTTTGTGGTGCGTACCGACCATAATTCCTTACAGTGGTTGAGATCCTTTCGTGAGCCGGAAGGACAAGTTGCTCGCTGGCTCGAGCAATTGTCGGAGTACGACTTTTTGGTGGTGCATCGGCCGGGAATCAAGCACGGGAATGCCGACGGTTTATCCCGGTCTGTGTGTAAACAATGTGCCTGGGGGGAGGGGGAACCGATTTCGGCGGAAATCGACGCCGTCCTAGGGGCTCCCAGTGAAAGCGTAAGGGAAAGGCAGAGGAAGGACCCCGTGCTGAGAAGGGTAGTAGATGCACTTGAGGCCGGAATTCGGACACCCGAAGGGGAGAGAAGGGGTGACTGCTTGGGGGCGAAGGCTTTGTGGGCACAATGGGACAGATTGGTGTGTAGGGATGGGGTTCTCTTTCGAAGGTGGGAGGGAGAAGGGAACGACGCCGACCGCCTACAGTTAATTGTGCCGGCTGAGGCAAAAGAAGAAATTCTTCTGTCTTTACACGATTCACCCGTCGGAGGCCATTTAGGGTATGAGAAGACTCTGAGCAAAGTGAGAGAGCGGTACTATTGGCCCGGATACACCAAGGACGTGGAAGTGTGGTGCCGCACGTGTGAAGGTTGTTCGCGTCGGAAATCCCCGCCCCATCCGCCAAGAGCTCCATTGGGTCATTGCCCGACCGGAGGACCGATGGAAAGAATTTCCATAGACATATTGGGCCCTCTTCCTCAGACCAAGACAAACAATAAATATATATTGGTGGTCGCCGATGAGTTCACCAAGTGGACCGAGGCGTATGCCATGTGTAACCAAGAGGCGGAAACAGTGGCGCATCAAGTGAAGGGCTTCGTGTGTAGGTGGGGAGCGCCTCGGGAAATCCACACGGACCAAGGCCGCCAATTTGAATCCCGCCTCTTCCAGGAGATGTGCAAATTGATGGGGGTGGTAAAAACAAGGACATCACCCTACCACCCCTAGTCCGATGGCCAGGTCGAGCGGTTTAATAGAACTCTATTAGCAATGTTGAGCCAATGGACGGAAAATGAAGACGAATGGGATGAACATTTGGATTCTGTCATGCTGGCCTATCGTTCGGCCAAACACAGCAGTACAGGATTCACACCCTATTTCCTCATGTTTGGGAGGGAAGTGCGCCTCCCGATTGAGTTGGAGTGGGGGGTCCCTGATGTGCAGATAGGGGTAGGGCAGCGAAGAGAAGGCGACTACGTGAGACGCTTAAGAGAGGGTCTCGAGAAGGCTCATGATCTCACTCGGCAGAGGCTGGGGTCGGCTCACCTCCGACAGAAAGAGCAGTATGATCGCCGGTGTCATGGCACCCCCTTTGAGGAAGGGGAGAGAGTGTGGCTCCACGTACCCGCCACAAAAAGGGGCAAATGTAGGAAGTTTCATCGCCCCTGGGTTGGCCCCTTCGAAATCATAAAGAGACTGTCCGACGTCACGTACAGGGTGAGAAACAAAGACAATCCTCGACGTCGCCTTGTCGTACATTTTAACCGCCTTAAGAAGTGGGAGGCGAGACCGGGAGACAGCGAGGACAAGGAAGATCAGACCAAGGAAGGGGACAGTGGAACAATGGCGGGGCCGGGAGAAACCCAAGTACAAGAGGAAAAACCAGCAAACGCTATTGAGAGTGGTTGGAGAATAATCTCCATTCCTCCGCCGCTGGAGTCCCAAACGCCGGCGGCGGACGGCCAGAATTGCAGAAGAGAGGGCACTTGGGATCTGACCACGGCGCGGTATCCCAAAAGGATTACCAGGGAACCAGATAGACTCCAAGTCGGGCTCTAAAGGGTGGGGAAGAACCCAGGGGTATCTTTTTCTTGCTTTCTCTTCTTTTATTTCAGAAGTTTGAAAAGGAGGACCAAGGCACAGCAGATACCAACTGAGCCGGTGCATCCTTGATCGCGGGGGCGCGATGCTTCCACCCGATAAATGCTCATTCATTTCCTTCTCCTGCCTCAACCCATGCCATAACTTGCGCAAGAGTACTTGCGCACTTCGAAATGCACATTCTCTTGTTCAGTGGCTCCTTTACAAACGCCTCAAAGCCGACTCTTGCCCTTCCAACGATGATGGCTGCGACACACTTCCATCGCCACCATCCTCATAAGCAACCCATGCTTACATCATCGGATCCCCCCTCCTCCGTTCTTCCTCCCGCCGTCGAAGCAGCGACTCCCGAGTCAGTGTAATAAAGTGATAGGAACTGAGCCGGAACTATTAATATTGTGGAAAGAAGTGACTGTGTGTGTCTTTGCCTGTTTAAAATCTCCCCCCTCCTCCATTCTTCCTCCCGACGCCGAAGCAGCGACCCCCGAGTCATTGTAACAAGGTGATAGGAACTGAGCCGGAACTATTAATATTGAGGAAAGGAGTGTGTGTCTTTGCCTGTTTAAAATCATTTAACGTGTTCACGTACCACTCTGATAAATCTATTTCTCTAATTGACTCTTAAGCAGGATAACTCAATGGAGGGGAGGAAATCGAAATTCGATGTGGGACACATGGATGTGTGTGTTGAATGATTGAAAGGTATGACTTGGTTGTACTTTGATTACGCGGACGAGAAGGACCTCAGCCTCTGTCATGAGGTAAAAATACAGTTGCTCTTCTTATCCCTCTCTCTGTGTTGAACCTCTGGCGTCGGGCGTAAAAACCTCGCAAGTTTGAGAGGGGGTAGAGAGAGAGCGGGAGAAAATAAGACTTCCATTATCGATTCTCGTCCACACGCGTGTGTGTGTTGTGTGTGGAAAGGTATAACTTGGCTATACTTTGAGGCGAGTGTGTGTGTGTGCAAAGGGATTCTGACCTCTGGCATGAAGTAAAATTCTGCAAGTCAGAAGCTCTTCTAATCCCCCTCTCTCCCCCACCCCTACCACGTGTGTGAGAGAGAGAGATTAAACCATGAGCGCCATTATTGAATTTCAAGGTTTCTCCGTCTCCGGGGCGGGGTTCATAATCAAGGAATTGAGCATTATCAATGTTCATAGCAAATGTAGCAATACATGGCTTTTCAAATACCCTCCCAAAGCGGGGGCGGCGACGGGAAACGTTTCTTGGTTGATGACTTATTACCACGGCTTGTCGCCGTACATTGGAGATGTAGACTAATCAGAAGTGGTGCCAATTTTGAAAAGATACCCGCACCATTTCAAATATTTGTTTACAAAAGGAAGCGAAAAGAGTGCTTTCCTCAGCTCCTTACTTCCCGACTCTCGCGTTTTCAACTTGGAATTGTATGGTTGTCCAAGTCTCAAGATGTTAACCACTACCGAGAGTTGCTTATTGGAGCCTCATATTCACGGAAATTTCCAGTGTTCCAGAAAAAATTGCCACAAACTGGCCGAATGGTTCATAGCAATTGTTCATGTCTAAAAAAATGTAAATTTTTGGTTAATTAAATATTATTCTAAAAAACAACTCTTGTTATTCATAGAACCCCCACCAGTCTCCTCCCCCCGCGAAATGAAAAACCAAGATGGAGTGTATTTTTTCTTTAATTAGTACACAGTAATATCAGGTTGTACAACATTGAGAATAAATGTGTAAGATCGAACAAAATCCCCTTTGTCCACATTAACAGTTTGATAATCAACACGAGATCTCCGCCCATTGGTGAATGTCACTGCTGGTTGGGCACAATCCTTTTGCATTCCGTCACATGCAGTGCGCGTGGGATTTGTATTGATTTCTTCCAGGGGCCGGCGCTGACGATTACCAACTTCAAAGACGTTGACCGTGAGGAACGCCTCCTGCTTCCTGGCTCTCTCCAACAACTCACCGTCGAGGTTCAAATGTTTCACCGTCGACACGTTGAATTGTTCAATCACTTCACTTTTTCTCGGTTCTCGAAGCCGGAAAACGCAACACTCTGCCCCATGAGTTTAATTTTATTCCCCATATATTTCACTTCAGCAATGTAACTCTTGTCGAAACAAAAATTTAGTATTAACCCTTAGGCTGCGGGAAACGTACATGTACGAGTGTACCGGCAAATGCGGCTAGAACGTTCTTGTACGTTCGACCCTCTCTGTCTACCTGCTCCCCCAGCCCTTTCATATTTTTATGACCCTAACTCTTTCTTTCAAGCGGTGGACATTTCGGAATCCACCCTCTTTACCCAAACCACTCCCTTCCCACGCTATTTAGGGGTCGCATGCCACCGCAATGAGGTACGACCCTTTCTTCCGATTGCTCGCTCAATGGGCTATGGTCGCCTCAAAAGTTAGTTGTCTTATGTTCGCGCCCGGCTCAAGAACTCTCTTGAAATATTTAGTCTGTGCGCGTGTTTCCAAATTTGATCGTCTTCGTAGATGATGGAAGTACTCCACCCAAAGCAAAGCGGAGAAAATTTATTCCTGATGAAGATGTTCTCGATATTCTGTTTAATTCCGATGGTGAGAAAGAAAACATTTCTGAATCGTCCGGATCTTCAAGTGCCAGCGAAGCAGAAGATGAAGGTAGTGAATCCGACGATGGCGTTTTTACCACACCAAGAGAAAGCAGCTCATCAATGTTGGACAACTCCTGGTTCGATTCTGCTGAGTTTATTCCCAAAAGTTTTGTTTTCGATGCCAGTTCGTCAGGAATATCATCTGGCGCAATCCCTGAAGGTAGTTTAGAAAGTGATTATTTTACTTTATTCTTCAACAATGAATTGGTGACATACATTGTGAACGAAACCAACAGTTACGGTGACATTCTCGTGAGCTCCAATACTCTCTCACCTAAAAGCCGCATGAAATCGTGGGAGAAAGTGACAGTCGAAGAATTTTATAAATTTCTTGCGCTTTGTTTTCTAATGCCCCACACAAAAAAAAAATTCCGTCCCGGAATACTGGTCGAGAGATCCTTTGGTTCAAACACCCATTTTCAGCAGGTGTATGCCAAGGGATCGGTTTATTTTAATTTTGCGGTGTTTATATTTTGCGGACAATAACAATCCTGATCCCATGGACCCATTGTGGAAAATCAGGCATGTATTCACTTATGTAAAAACACGCTTCTCGGATGTATTTTATCCCTTTCAAAATATTGTAATTGATGAATCCTTGGTCCTTTTTAAAGGTCGCTTAGCTTTTAAGCAATATATACCTTCTAAGAGGCATAGATTTGACATGAAACTTTTTGTATTGTGTGACTGTTTGACTGGTGTAATACTAGATATGATTGTTTACACAGGAGTGAGAACTGAAGTAAGTCGGTGCAATGATTTTGGATTTTCTGGTGGAGTTGTAAAAAAATTGGTGGAAAAATATTTAGGAAAAGGGCATGTATTATTCACCGATAATTATTACACTAGTCCAAATTTATGCAAATTTCTTCTTGAAAATGAAACTGGGTCATGTGGCACTGTGAGATTGTCGAGAAAAAACATGCCTACCTTCCCAAGGAAAAAAATGGCCAGAGGGGAGTTACAAAAAAAATCAAATGGTCATACTCTAGTGATGAAATGGCATGATAAGCGCGATGTGTGTGTCTTATCCACAATGCACGAGGGTAGAATGGTAGACAGTGGAAAGAAATGCTTCAAAACTAATGAAGTCATTCTAAAACCGGACGCAGTAGTGGACTATACAAAGAACATGAGACTAATTGATAAATCAGATATGATGATTGGTTCAGTGGAATATATGCGAAAGTCAGTGAAGTGGTATAAAAAACTATTTTTTCACCTACTTGATGTGTCAATGTTGAATGCATTTTATTTACATAAAATGAGAACTGGCAGTAAACTTTCGTACAGAAAATTTGCAAGAGCAGTGATCGATCAAATTTTGAAGAAAAGTGAATACCCAGAAAGGAGAGTTTTAGAGGCGAGAGAAAATTTCCCGGGGAGAATAAGTGAAAGACATTTCATTGAAAAAATACCGAGCACTGAAAGCGTAAAAAATCCACAAAGACCCTGTTTTTTGTGCAAAAATACATCTAAGAGAGAGAAAAAGAAAAGACTAGATTTTGGTGCAGAGAATGCAATAAGGTACTGTATTTTGATGGCTGTTTCAAAGAGTATCACTGTATAAATAATTTTTAGGGAGTCATTAACAATAAATGTATGACGAAATTTGTTCACCTTATTAATGCTGAATACCCTTTTTCATTTTAGCCTAAACAATTTTAGTAAACAGCATTCTTTTAAGATGAAGAATAAATATTAATTGAATGCTTAAGAATCAATTCGGGTAATTATCAACGGATTTCTTTGGTGTTTGGTATCAAACTAATCAGAAAATTGCGAAAAAAGATATTTTCATATTTGTTTTTAACAATACGTCTGTAGAAAAATTTTCAAAATTTGTTCTAAGTCCCACTAATCCCTCAACAAGTTCCGGTGCCCACCCCATGGGATCCCGAGAAAAGGGTCTGGAGGGGATTACATGGGTCATATACCTGCCCGGCCTCGGCCCGTGGGAAGGAGGGACAGGCGCCGTGGCAGTCCGAATAGATATTTGCCGCACAGGGTGGACGAAATGCTCTCTAGCTGCCGCAGCTTAAGGGTTAAATCATTTTTTCGTCATCGCCTAGCAACACTGTGGGGAGCAAAACTTCGTAAACTCCACACGCTTTATACTCGCTTACTCTGAGCTGGTGCACCCCACCGAGTATGGCGGTTGCAATTAAAAGCATCCCATTTGAGCCCCCCCCTTCAATCGATAGACCCCTGGCAAAGAATAGTAAACATTTTATTAGAAACCCCGCATAGTGCAATTGTATTCACGGGAAATACATTGTGTACTCATCGCATACCTTTTTCCGAGAAGATGGAAATTATTCCGCGATCTTCCCTCTTCAGACTTCTTCGTCAGTCGAGCGCGCGGGCGTATTGATCGCGCGAAACCCAGTGCTCGTCTGGCATCATTGATCCGTCGAGAGGTGGGTGACCCGCGGCGCACGCGCAAGTATCGATCGCGTGACAAGGGGGCGTGGCGTCCGGGAGTCACGTGATCGGCTGGCAGTATTGATCTGACGCGGGGTAGTTGCCCCGCGGCGCGCGGGAGGGGAGGGGGGAGGGGAGGGTGTCACGTGACACGCCAGGAAGCACTTTTTCCCTCTACTCGAAAATACGTCAACACTTCAATCATTTTTGACGCTAATAATTTCGCGTAAGAAAAAAGTATTTAAAAAAACGAAACGAGCCATGGCTTGCTGGGCCGTGTTAGGATTTCCCTCATGTAGCAGTTGTCAACTGCGAGAGATCTTTGAGCGACCGAACCAAGCCATTGCCCTTTCATTCTCGCCCAGTCATAAAGCAAACGGAAGCCCGGACCCTACCCCTCCCCTCACAAAATATCCTTTCGCGGGCCAAAATCTTCCTTCCGTCGGCCTTTCTACTTGCCCGACTACGGGGAGGAGGGGTTCTCGTTCTCGCCCCCCCCTCAGGGAGGGGGGGGGGCGCAGTGTTGACACATTTCCCTCAAGTGCGGACTTAGAACTTTTTCGACTTCGAGGTGGTAACTTTTTTTTGAACAGGGCTCCGAGGTGGTAATTTTTTAATGAACAGGACTGTACCATGTGGTGCACATTCGTTGTGCTTAGTTGTGAATGATGCTGCCACAGCTTGCCCTGAAGCTACCCGTTTTTTCTGCAAGTGCAGAAATTATTCGTGTTTTTTTCAGCATCCACTCGTCGTTGGAAAATTTTAACCAAAAATTTAAAAAATTTAACATTAAAACCTTTATCAGATACTCGCTGGTCTAGTCGTATTGATGCAATAATGCCCCTTAGGTATCAGATAGGAGAAAAATATGATGCACTCATTGAATTGAGTGGGGACATGAGCGAATTTTTTTTAGGGGCGCCTTTTTCATCATTCGCCTAGGGCGCCTGTATTGCTCGAGCGGTCCCTGCTCATCATGAACCGGAATCCCCAAGAGGGATATGCTTTGAAGTCAATTATGTTTTTCTCTAGTGCAATTTGCTTTGCTTGAAGTAAAATTCTAGTTGTTGAAAGTCTTATTCCTCTTGATCGTTCACGAATAATCCAGTCGTGAAGTTCTTTTTCGAGTGTTGGCCAGAAACACTTTCTGTAGCGCGTGGCTCGTTTTCCACGATGCAGTTTCTTAAAAATCTCCTCATTCTTTCGCCACTCTCTCACACTAGCTTCATTTACATTGAATTTTCTCCCTGCTGCACGATTTCCATTAACTTTTGCAAACTGAATAACTTCCAGCTTAAACTGAGCCATATACGATTTGCGTGTTTTTGCTTTTCTTTCTTCCATGGCCTTACAATAATAAATATAATTAGGTACTATTGAAATACCTTCAATACCACTTTCAAAATTGTTTATTTCCTAGTTTATTTGTCCATAGAAAGGTAGTTATAATGATTTCGCTGCGGCTTAAACAGCAACATAACGATCTTTAAAGCGCTTTATGAAAAATAGTACAAATTTGAAATGAGCATTATCAATACATATATCACAGAGAAGAAATTTTTGAAATGCGTGTTATCTATACATTTCTCACAGTGAAGAGATTTTTAAAATGCGTGTTATCTAGTAGGTGCGTGTTATTTACCAGAAAATACGGTATAACTTTGATTTTTTTACGTAAATTGAAATAAATAAAAAAATATGGGCAAAACCAATATATTCCTGCCAAACAATAGAGCTATTATAATTCAAAAAAACTTTTTGGTATTTGCCCTCATACTGTTCTCCGACGTTGCGATAGAGTTGTTTAACGTCCCCGAAATCGGCGGAACATAGCGCGGCGGTGTTTACAGAATTGCAACAGGCGTTATTTGTAGGCAGAGAATACCACTCACGGTACATAGCGCTGCAAGTTACAGAATAGGCCCCATTGTTTTGTTGCAACATGAAAATAATAGCAATGATTTGTGACATCTGACATTGACATATCAGCACATGTTAAATTTATTCATAGGGATTGCAGGCATCATTGGCATAAATAAGTTTACAAATTTAATGCAAATCTCATTACATCAGCTGACCCATGTTTACATTCACCGTTTGCCAAATTATTTTCATACGTCAATTTTCAGAATATATTGCTTCATGCACATAAGTTCTATATTAAAGCTTTCAATATGTAACAAATATTAAATGTACAATTATATTTAAGAGGTGAAATAAGTCATACATTATAAGCAGGAAATTATGTTTCATCAAAGAGATACCTACACCGCAAGCTAGCTTCTCATTAGCTGCTGAAATTTTATTTTGATTTGACTGAAAGGTTTTCATTCCCGATGAGGTGGGAGAAGTGAACATGATCCAAATGACTACTTAGCAGTCTCTCTTTATTTCCCACCTTGATTCAGAGTAGCAGTTAGGGCTATTATGAGCCGTGGAAGAGCCCATTCGTGAAATAGCTACCCCGGATTCAGAATTACATTTTGCCTTAAAATAAATGTCCTGAAAAAGTGTCTCAGTGGCACTTTCTGGAGAAAATAATGGTCCACTATAACAATTATAATGATCAACAAGGAATGTAATGATTCTTATACCTTTTAACCCTATTCGCTACAAATATTGTGTTTATACGGTGCAGAATTTTCTTCTCGCATGACTGAACGCAGTTCATATAAAGAATAAATTTTTCTACCCAAGAGAATGTAACATAATGGTGAAACCGCCATGTTGAGGGTGATCTCGCAATGTGGTGCGTAAGGCACAAAATTAACAATTGATGTCAGCCATGTTTGGCATTTCTACTTTGCTTTACAGTTAGGGTTGAAGGGGTAACAATTTGCAACAACAAAATCACCTAGCAATTTTGCTTGTTTATAAAATACAAGGAAGCCTATAGCATGGATTTATGGGTTCACGTTAAGAGAAGTCAGAGAAGGAGAAGGGAGGTAACAACAGGAGTTATTCGAAATCGGGAATGCCCATGGAAGTCTCTGAAATAGCAAGACGCGCAAGGAAAGACGTCCCAAGACAAGAATGTTAAAGAGAGACGAACACTTCTTTTATTACATAATTCACATAAAGAATTAGAAGTAATTCACATGAGTACATCCCGATAGCCAATTAATCTGGACAATGGTTTAAGAGAGGTGAGACTTCCTGGCTGCTCAACCAGGAAATAGCGTGAGTCCATCGATGCCACTGGGTCATGTAGGAGACAAGAAGCCCTCTGAGGGAAGGCAGACCACCTGTGTCGTAACTATATATATTTTGTGTAATGTGCTAATGTGTTGATTTAAAGTGTTAAGCTGATTGATGAAGAGATTGTGGGCAAAAGGAAAAGTGACTTTAAAAGGAATTATAATCATTAAGAATTCATGCCCACTTCATTTTTTGAACAGAGATCTAAATGGGATAGGATTCATATATTAAATGCATGTAATTATTATAAAATCTAATATAACACAATTAGTTTAATATAGTAAAGGGTAGTTAATGATTAAAATGTCTCACGCTCTATTTCCCCGAGTTAGTCAGGCAAAGAAATAAATAAAAAGGTACCTATGTATTAAATAAAGGGTGCAAAAAATATGGAAGTACTGGGAAAATAGAGAAACATGAGCAAGATACATCACAAGAAGGAACACCCTGTTAACACAGCTCGATGGCCAAACAAGGAAAAATGTCCCAGGTGTCATTAGAGACTCCACACGGCTGGAGGCGGGACCCTGTCCTCGGCCTACATCTCTACTCTTTCTATCAGTGACAACACCGCTCAGGGCATGTGGCTGCATTCAACTGTTTATTTTCACAGTGAATACACTAAAAAAACTATTTGTTGCTTTCTTGGGAAATAGAGGTTCAGTGGTGTGTTCCGTATGTTTAACACATTGGAGACTGGACGTTATCAGGGGTCTTGATCCATGTGGACTGCCAAATTTTAGGGTTTAAAAAATATTATATTTTAGTCTTAAAAAATGACAAAATAATGAAATAAACAACAAGTTGTAGATAACAATATCATATTTATTAGAAAGAAAACATGTCAATGATATCTCTTTTCTATAAAAAAGGGCTTATTTCTAAATGATCATGAAATATTGAAGAAAAAACATTGCCATGCAGCACTTAAATCACTTTACATTCAATTTTCAGCATAACTAACCATAGTGTGATATTTTTAAAAGCAATCTGGTGCACATAGTGCTACATTACAGTCTGGGCAATACCAACTTGTTTCTTTCCTGGTTGGCTTACCATTTCTTTTTTTTTCCAGCTTCAGAACTAACTACACGGAAACACGTTTGGTGCGCCTTGTTTTCTGTAGTGTAATGTATTCGGCTGAATAATTGTTATTCACTTGTCTTTTTTTGCATTTCGTTTTTCATTTGTTGTATGATTGTGGTTCTCTGATTAAAAGACCTATTCAGTTTTTGGTTTTCACTTGAACTGCACGCGTTTTCATTCTGGTTGGGTCCCGACTGTTTTACCGTCCACCGACATAACATTTTGGCGACGAGGTTTTTTTTTTCGTACGCAGGCGTGCAAGTGTTTAGTGTAGGCGTGCAATTGTATTGTATTTCAATTTGTCCTCGCTAAGTAGCAGAACCGGTATGGCGGCTATGCTAGGGACTGTGGGACAATTTGACAGCACGGAAGAATCATGGAATTCGTATATTGAACGTTTTGAGCTTTTTTGTGAGTGTAACGACATTAAGGCAGAGAAGAAAGTGCCTACGTTATTAACTTTAGTCGGGGTGAAAACCTATACATTACTGAGGAACTTATGTTCACCGGATAAGCCAGCTGCAAAGAAATATGGAGACATCGTGAAGATTGTTGGGGAGCATTTGTGCCCAAAACCTTCCTTCATTGCGGAAAGGTACAAATTCAGCCTCCGCAACCAGCTAGATCAGGAAAGTGTTGCACAGTACGTAGTGCATTTGAAGCAATTGTCCACTCACTGTGAATTCAAGGACAAACTATCGGACTACCTCCGTGACCGCTTAGTAAGTGGATTAAAAAACGAATCCACTAAGAAGAGGCTGTTGAGTGAACCTGACCTAACCTATGAGAAGGCGGTGCAGATCGCAACAACCATGGAGATGGCAGACAAGGACGCAGTGACTCTGACGGCACAGGGCAGCGCAGGGACTTCACGGCTGCATAACATCAACGGGAGCCAGCACCGACAACATCAACGAAACAAACGTCATGGCAGTGGCGGCGCCTTCGCAAGGGGAGGAGAAAAAGTGTCAAGTGGTGTAGTGTGCTATTGTTGTGCCGGAATAGGTCATATGACCAAAGAGTGCAGATTCCGCAGTTATAGCTGTAACTATTGCAAAAAGGTTGGTCATTTAGAAAAGGCGTGCAGAGCCAAAAATCCAAGTAAGTTTGTTCCAAATAATTCAAATGTTAAAATGAATGTAAACAGGCCTAGTTCATTGCATGGTAGGCAGGACAAGTTTAGCAAAAGCAAGCAACATTACGTTGAAGTAAATGAAGCAGATGTTTCGAGTAACGTGGAAGATAACATTGACTATGACTTGAGTCAACTATTTAGCATTCAAGACAATGCAGCTGTCCATAGAATTAAGGTAGAACCAATAAGAATTGAAGTAAATGTAGAAAACAAACCGGTGATTTTTGAGGTTGACAGCGGTGCTTGCGTTTCCGTTGTATCGGATAAGTATTACAAATCACACTTTAGCCACCTACCTTTGCAATCAACTGACCTAGTACTTAAATCATATACAAATACGCAGATTATACCCACGGGTAAAATTAATGTTAAGGTTGATTACCAGAACTTGTCTAAGAACCTAGAGTTGTTTGTTATTGAAAAGGGAGCAAATCCATTATTGGGTCGTGACTGGATTCGAGAATTACAAATCACGGTCTCGATTCCATTGAAAGTAGGCTTAAGCCTGAACAATGTAGTAACTAACAAAGAAACGTTGGAAATCCAAAGCCCTTATAATGTTAATGATATTGTTTCTAGCTTGTACAAAGAGTTTCCTAAAGTATTTACTGATCAGTTAGGTTGTTATACTGGTGAACCTGTAAAACTTGTTCTGAAACCTAATGTCAATCCAAAATATTTCAAACCAAGGCCAATTCCTTTCGCCTTGAAGGACAAGGTAGAAAAGGAACTTGATCGATTAGTAGAAAATGAGATCTTGACTCCATTGGCTAGCTCTGAGTTTGCAACACCTATTGTACCAGTTCTAAAGAAGAGTGGTCAACTTAGAATCTGTGGCGATTACAAAATTTCCCTAAACCCATATCTAGAAGTAGATCGTCACCCAATTCCTAGAGTGGAAGATCTTTTGAATAGCCTGAAGAAAGGAGAAACTTATTCTAAAATAGATTTATCTCAAGCTTACCAACAAGTAAGGTTAGATGAGAGCTCTAAGAAACTGTGTACTATAAATACACATAGAGGGTTGTTTGTGTACAATCGCATTCCTTACGGAATTTCCAGTGCCCCAGGCATTTTCCAACGTATAATGGATCAGTTATTACATAACATTCCATTTGTAATATGATTTCTGGATGATATATTAATAAGTGGAGTAGATAATGAGGATCACATGAAAAACCTGAAAGAAGTTTGTTCTAGATTGAGTAGTCATGGGTTGACAGTGAGCAAAGACAAATGTAAGTTTTTCTGTAAAGAAATTGAGTATTTAGGGTATGTGCTAAGTAAAGAGGGTCTGAAAACCTCTTCCAGTAAAGTGGAGGCCATTGTGAATGCGCCAACACCACAAAACGTGTCGCAACTGAAAGGCTTTTTAGGGTTAGTAAATTACTATTCCAAATTTGTACCCAAACTTTCAACAATTGCTGCACCATTATATAACCTGCTAAAGAAAGAGGTTCGTTTCATTTGGGACACAGATTGTAAAAATTCTTTTGAGGTAATTAAACAACACTTGGTCTCAGCTCCGATTTTAGCTCACTATAATCCAGACTTTCACTTAAGACTGTATACAGATAGTAGTTTTTACGGTCTAGGGAGTGTACTCACTCAAGTACAAGATGATGGTACCGAAAAACCTATAGGGTATGCATCCAGGTTGTTAAATCCAACCGAGCTTAAGTATTCAGTTATCGATAAAGAAGCTACAGCTATCATGTATGGTATTAAAAGGTGGAACCAATATTTGTTTTGTAACAAATTTACATTAGTAACCGATCACAAACCCTTACTTTCAATTTTTGGGCCTAAGAAAGGTTTGCCTACATACGCAGCATCTAGACTACAACGCTATGCTGTACTATTATCATCTTATGACTTTAATATTGAGTACATAAATACAAAAAACAATGGACCAGCTGATGGTTTATCTAGGTTACCCTTAAATGTTCAGGAGTTAACTAAAGTTTATGAAAATGTTGGAAAAGACTACATATGTCATGTAGGTAATCATTTGCAATGTTTAAGTGAAAATGAGATACCTATTAATTTCAAAGATGTTAAGGTAGCTACTCTAAAGGACCCAGAATTAAATAGGGTAATGAACTTTGTGATGTTTGGCTGGCCAAACAAATTAAGTGATAGTGATTCAAATCTTACAGCCTATTTTCAGCGGCAAAGTGAGCTAACTGTCGAGCAAGGCATACTTATGCTAGGCTACAGGGTAGTAATTCCAAAAGTTTTTAGAACTGATATTTTAAATGAGCTTCACACGGGCCATTTAGGCATCGTTAAAATGAAGTCTATTGCACGTTCTTATCTGTGGTGGCCTGGTATTGATAAAGATATTGAGCACTTAGCTGCCAGTTGCCCACTATGTCTCCTAGAGCGTAGTAATCCTGTTAAGAGTAGGCTACATGTGTGGGAGTACCCAAAGTTGCCATGGCAACGATTACATGTTGATTTTCTAGGTCCATTTAATTCAAAACTTTACCTGATCATTGTGGATGCACACAGTAAATGGCTAGAAGTTGAATCTGTAAGTTCTACTTCAGCACAACAGACAATTCCTAAATTAAGACAGTTGTTTGCGAGATTTGGGTTACCTGAATGAGTAATATCAGACAATGGCCCACCCTTCAGTTCCTTTGAGTTTCGCCAGTTTTTAAAAGCTAACGGTGTTAGACAAATATTGTCACCTCCTTACCACCCAGCAACCAACGGCCAGGCCGAGAACTCAGTCAAAACAGTAAAGAAAAGATTAAAATGTGCTTTAAACAGTAACGAAAATTCTGACATAGCTTTAAGTAAATTTCTATTAGCTTATAGAAATGCTGTGCATAACACAACGAATGAGACACCGCAAGGTTAATGTTTAACAGAAACTTGCGTACTACATTTGATTTATTGAGACCTTCGGTCACAAATAATGTTCAAATTAACCAAGAAAAACAAATAAGTAATTTTAAAAGCAATCAACACACAAGAGAGCTGTTACCTGGTCAACCGGTGTTAATTAGAGATTACAGGAGTGTCAATAAATGGGTACAAGGTAGTGTAATGAAAATGCTAAGTCCAGTTACCTATTTGGTTAAGCTAGACAATAACATTATATGGAAAAGACATGTAGACCAATTAATTGGTTTACAAACCAATACTGACGATTGTAATGTACCAAACAATACTGATGTTGACCTTGATGAATTGTTAGTACCTAAGCGGACAGAAATTGTTGATAGTGCTTTAAACGCACCTAGTGGCTATAGTGTAAGCCCATCATTGACAATTACACCAACTGATCGTACATCTGTCCGTACACCCCCAGCTGATCGTCTCCAGGTGACGCCTGTCAAAAACATACCTGACAGACGATATCCTGTACGTGACCGTAAGCCAGTAACCCGGTGAAATTTGTAAATATTTTAAACTAATCATGTGAAGATTTATTGTCAAACTCTTTCATATGGTAATTTATTATTGTTTTCTTTAGCACTCTTGATGGCTATATGGATTACCCATTCCTCTAGGCTATAATACGCATTGCCAAATTTCCTTGTTTAATGACTTTAATTTGTTATGTTCATTTCAATGTGTTTGTATTTTATGTTCACATCTTATGATACATTAGTGTTTCTGTATTATGTATATGCCTATCAGTATTAGTGAATCTTGTGATAATCTTGTAAGTCGAAATTTAGGGGAAGGGTAGTGTAATGTATTCGGCTGAATAATTGTTATTCACTTGTCTTTTTTTGCATTTCGTTTTTCATTTGTTGTATGATTGTGGTTCTCTGATTAAAAGACCTATTCAGTTTTTGGTTTTCACTTGAACTGCACGCGTTTTCATTCTGGTTGGGTCCCGACTGTTTTACCGTCCACCGACATAACATGTAGGTGGAACTTTACTAACAAAATGCCTCCCTATAAGTCTGTTTGTGCATGTATATTCATCATGGTCATCAACCTTCCCTTTTTTAGCAAATTCTTCTCCTAAACTTAATAAGAAATTTACAAATGTACAATTTCGCTTTTCAACAGGGTTTCTTGTTTCTTTATAAAAGATAAATGCATTTGTGATTGCCATGCTGATGAGGTGAAAAAATAATTTTTTCCACCACTTCATCTGTTTTCTCTTGAATGGATAGTAGGCAGTCAATTGATTGGATGTCTACACCTGTTTTGTGAATGTTGTAATTAATTACAACATCAGGTTTCCTCTTCCTTTTTGGTCCTTCCCAGGATCGTACAGTCACATCAGTAGTACTTGCTTTGTGGCAAGTTGATAGCATCAACACATCTTTTGTGTCTTTCCACTTAAGGCATAAAAGGTGGTTTTTCCTCATAAAAATAACATTACCTTTATTTATTTTCTTCTGCACAACACTCACTTGTGGAAGTTCTTTCCGATTTCTCATACATGTTCCAATAGCTTTTGCTTTCTTCTCCCATAAATGATCAAAAATTATCAGAGAACTGTAATTGCAATCCATATACACAGTAAAACCTTTATTGTAATAATCTGAGAGCAGCCTATCCAGAATACCTTGCACACTTGAGTCTACCACACCTTTTCCTGAATAAACTTCCAGCCTCAAAACATATCCACAAGAAGCGTCACACAAGAAATAGTTTCATTCCATACTTTTCTGGTTTGTTTTTCATATAAACTTTGAAGTGAATTCGTCCTCGAAAGCCACACATTCCTTCATCAATCATTAGATTACTTCTAGGAGCAAATGAAGCAGGAAATACTTGACTAAGGTGATCAAAGAATGGACGGATTTTAAATAGGGGGCCACGATTTGGCTTATGTCGAGGAACATAATAATTATTATCATTCAAGTGCAAATTAGACAGAATTGCCTTAAATCTATCACAACTCATTAACCCTTAAGAGGTCGTGCACGGTCTAAAAGACCGGGTGGCTCTAAAAGTTGCAATTTAAAAAATAATTATCTTATCGTAAACTCTGGTCTTTTGAGTACCTTAATAATAGTTAATATTGTGTCAAAAGAAAATGTAAGAGTTCTCCCTGTGTGACAGCTAATTTTTTATAATTACTTTTTCCCAATTGTGCACCATTTATTTCGATATGTGAACGGGAGAGGTCGCGCACGGTCTAAAAGACCGGGTGCCTGAAACAATTTTCGTCAATATATTTCAGAATTATTTCACCCCAAAACTTTAAAGAACATTATCTATAAACTCTATAGTTTCATATGATAAGGTGCAAGGACTATTTGTCCAATCTATTTTTTATTATGCTGTTTTATTTCGACCCATGTTTTAGTGGGATAGCCCACGTACGGCCTGAAATGTGAACCCGATGCCGTGCCCGCCTATCCATCTCGTTGCTTGACCTGATTCATTATCTTACATATATACATAGCTCTTATGAAGTCACATCGCAAGTTACATGTATTTACATTGTGGTGCCTGCATTTCTGCTTGCGCGTGGCGCAGGTACGACCCGCCTCGCTGTCTGTGCTTTGGCGAATAATGAAACACTGGTGAAATACCTGTCCATTCAGTCTCTGCTCGTGGTTGAGAGCAGTTGACCTCGTGAAGTGCATCTTGAGACTACCACTTTTTGTAATTACTGTTTTTGCGTTTTATAAGTATTGGGCAAACGTTTACTTTCACATATTCTTATTATCCTTGAATAAATTGATGGTGGTAGCCTGTAAGTATTCAGCGCGTCTCATCATTGTACATATTTTCGTCATTTATAGTCATACTACTTTCGAAGATTTGTATATCCATTCTAGTTGGCAATTCAATCGCGTGTGTAAGTTGGATTTTTATGAATCACAAAAATATTTTGTTATTTTTACTCTTGTGATTTATGGAAATCTAGCGTCAAAATACGTTCATCGTTCCAGCAGAAACGGAAGGTGTGAATATTTTAAATCGCTAATTATCTTACTTATTGAAACCACATTTGCGTTGTTTGTGTGTTGGTACAAAAAGCTTCGTGTATACTATTTTCTCAGAGCCCCAAACAGTCGCCAAGACTCATTTAGAGGAAATGGAAGTGTAAAGATCAGGCTTCTTCTGCGAAGTGAGACAGATGAAGAGGAAATAATTCCAAGTGATGCAGATGAGGACATCCTAGAGGAAAGAGGCCATGATACGCTTCGTGAAGAATCTGCTGAGGAGTGTAACAATGACAATGTGGAACAATCTGATTCAGTGCATTACACCGGAAAAGACTGAACAAGTGAGTGGAGTGCTCTTCCCGCAAGTCGATCAGTGCGCAACAGTAGAGTGATAGTAGAGATAGTGACATGTTCCACAGAAGTAAAAGGGATTGGGTGAAATTCCAAATCCTCAATTGAGTCGTGGGCGTTATTTTTCCCTGACATGGCCATTGACAAAATTGTCAAATACACTAATACATCCATTGCTAAGAATTGGCATAATTATTCTCGCAAGAGAGATGCCAATGACACAAATATTATTGAAATTAAAGCCTTGTTTGGCCTTCTATATTTGGCAGGTGTTTTGAGGGCATCACATCAAAATTTTGAGGACCTCTGGGTAGTAGATGAAACAGGAATAGAGCAGTTTTGCGTAACAATGTCTTTGAAAATACTTAAGTTTTTGATGCGTGTACTGCGGTTTGATAATATAAATGATAGGAATGGCAGGAAAAAATGTGACAAACTAGCTCCAATACGAAGTGTTTTCACCCATTTTGTCAACCGGTGCATGGCGCATTACACAATTGGGAAATACGCGAACATAGATGAGATGTAAGAACCTTTTCGCGGCAGATGTGGTTTTAGACAATACTTGAAAAATAAACCAGCAAGGTATGGAATCAAGATTTATTCTTTAGCAAATTCCCTCCTATTTTACACTGTAAATATGGAAATGTATGCTAGCAAGCAACCTAACGGAGATTTTGCGGTAGACCACAGCCCGCTGAAAATTGTGCAAAGATGGATACGTCCAATTTCAGGATCCCTATCGCAATGTAACTTTTGACAATTGGTTTTGCTCGGTTCCACAAGCAAAAAAAGTTATAATTGACAAGATGATACTGATAAGAAGATAAAACAAACGAGAAACACCGCACCTGTTTGTAAACACCGTACACCGTGAACCGCATAGCAGGTTATTTGGATTTGAAAAAAAACTTTAACACTTCTGTCTTACGTTCCGGAAAAGATCAAGGTAGTTATGTTGTTGTCCTCAATTCATGACGATGATAAAATTGATAGGGATACTGATATTTCAGTTAAGACGGAAATACATTTTATAATGCGACAAAAGATGGCATTGATCAGCTGAAAGGAATGTATGCAGTAGTAAGGAAAAGTTGTCGTTGGCCATTGACTGTATTTTTTGCGCTTGTAAACATATCTGCGATAAATGAATTCACATATTATATTTCAAAGTAACACTGGAATAAGATGAACAGAATAAAGTTTCAGAAAACATAAAGTAAATAACTTTGCACTGATTACTTAAAAATTAGAGCTGCCTGAGAAAATTTACCTACCAGCCTAAAAGCAAATAATAGGAATCTCTTTGGAATTCCCAATGAGAAAATACCGCCGCAGAGGGATGTAGGCCCAGGAAACTGCACGTTTTGCTCATGGAAATAGAATAAAAAAAGCAGCAAACACTGGGCAATATGCTCGCAATGTATTTGTAAAGAGCCCACTGTCACTACTTGCGTCTATTGCGCTGAAGTTGAAAACAGAAAAGAGGACGATGTGGTGGAGTAACACAGCTTTGATGGTGATAAATAAATACCAATTTGATTCACATTATAGAAATTTTTCATTTTTACCCCTAATATTCTATTCCTTAACTTCACACAGGTTACAACATCTTTCAAAGTGAATTTACGGTGGAGTTTAAATGTATTTATCATTTAAAATATATATAAACAACGTAAATAATTATGTAGAAAATTTATTACTGCTTATTTAAGAAACTGTTGGTATGTGTTAACTTTTAAATAAATTAATTTTCAATAAACATATAAATTATTAAACTTTTTGTTAACACGGTCTTTTAGACCGTGCGCGACCCCTTACGTCCCAGTACACCGCGCGACCTCTTAAGGGTTAAAGAAGAAGGGAAAGTAGTAGATAATATCAATTTTTTGGACCAGTAACCACTTAGTTTCGGTTTCTTTACGAGACACATGTGCATTATAATAGCAAAGAATAAATACATTTCATGAACTTTCACTGATTGCCATTTACTCCATGTACTATTTGGTTTCAGTGTGTTAGTTCGTTTCAACTTTGTGATGACAGAAGCAGCATACCTGTTTGTTTCTTGCTTAATGTGCTTGATTAAGGACGGTGGCATCATAATTGTGAAGCAGTCAAAAGGAGTAGAGGTGTCGTTCAGAGCAGCTATAACACCTGATGTCTCTTCAAATACGGTAAGCGCTGGCATTCAATCGATTGAAGTCCATCCAAGTTCTGCATCAGTAGGCTTCTGTCTTCTTCTCGGTGTAGTTTTTCATTTCTTAGGAGCTGGAGTTTTGCTGGATGTTGATGCACAAGTGATTTCCTCTAATTGGGACTCTCCTGGTTTAGGTTGGTCTTCAACACCATCCTCACTATCTGAAATTATTACGAATTCAATAACTGTGATATAGAGAATTTATAACTTGTCTTACTTTGACTGTTATATTTTAAATTAGATTTCTATTGCTCTGGGTAAAAAATTGTAAAAAGCGTAACATACCACTGTTGTTGTCATCCAAGACTTCATAATCGGGATCCGCATCTGATTCCAAATCATCCACTTCAGATCCAGTCTTCACACACCTCTTCCAGTACATCTAAAACTTCACTTTCATGTAATAAACGTGACATTCTTGTTGGAAAGCAGTAAGATATAGGCCAGTAAAATACAACAATCTGAAAACTCGGGATAAGTCACAGCTGTCAAAGATTGAAAACAGTAGAACGTGGATATAGTCAACCAGACGACGTGAGCAGGAACTGCTGATGTGCATTCGGCAACTCACTCTCAAGATAGGTCCAAAAAGTAATTAAAAAACCTTTGAGGTGGCAGCACCTCTTAGGGAATGCTTTGAAAGATACACAATAGTAAGTTCATTCAGCAGTCAGCCGAGTGCAGCTCGAGGAGCTCTTGCTGCATATAATATGGAGCAACCAAGTCTGGCTCGGGCACAGTCCACGTAAGAATAGACGGTCACCCGACCCAGGCATGTGCACTGTCTCGAAAGTGTTAACTGATCATTTTGAAAAATTTTAACAGAACTGAAACATTTTTAGCCAAGTTGTTGGCAGCATCCTTAACAAAGAACATTTTTACAATTACCATAGTCTTCAGTTTAAAAATTGCAAATGAACAAGAAAACATTATGAGCACACTTATATTGGCACTGTTGAAGAGCTTGCTTTCCATACACCATCCAGAAAGATTTTGGTGAGACCAGGCAATATTGATATACCCATTGAAAGTCCATCCAAGAACTGATCAAGCTTGTTTTGAAACTGAAAATAATGCTCCCATGTTAGGGCTCCCATAAGGGTGGATATTCCTTGGTGACCAAAATCTATATGATGGCAGCAATTTTAAGGATTGTACGTGCAATTTTTAAAGCAACTTTCACATGCACAAAAGTGAATCATCTCTAAAAGATTCCAAAAATTGCCAGAGGCCAATAGGAGGCTAAAGTTGAATGGACGGGCCACCTTCCCATAACGGCCGTGACGTCATTTCATCCATCGCTTCATGTCAAAAATGTTCACTTCAGCCGGAAATACAACAGTTTAAAGATTTAGAAAATGCTTTAAAAAATATCCGTCATCACCGGGAATCAAACCACGGGCCTTAAATCGATGGATGAAATAATGTCAGAGGTTGTTTTGTGGTAACAGAAAAAATGCAACTATCTACGATTAGTTATTAGGTTACTAGCCCTTAATGTTACAATACAACTCCGTAAATCTATATGAAAACCTTAGAAAATTTGATTTCAATGGTAATATTGAAAAAGCATTTGAATGATAACCCCCCATTTACTGTGCAACTAGTAAGCAGCAGCTGGGATGGAGAGCACCAACCAGGCAGATAGGTATTGTCAGGCTCGCGGATTTTTTGTAGACCAATTGTTGAGAGCATTCATTTGAACCAACTGAAATTTCTGGCATGAGAGCATTCATTTCATGAAGCTGCTAAAACATTTACCATTAGAAAGTGCCAACAACACTGTGCTGAACTAGGTGTTGTCTTTGGGCAACATCACAATGTTGCAGGTGGAAATGAAGGGGGAACATCAAAAGATGTGATCTCCTCTCTCCAGAATCATGATGACAGCATTCCCTTTGTCGGCCTTCTGGATGGTTGGATCTTCAGGCTCAATGAAGTTGCAGAGCTCTTTCAGGGTCAAGGATTCAGAAAGGGTGGCCCAGCTGGTGGCTGCAGCCATTGTGTTTGCAGCAATGGAGCTAGCAGACACCCATTTCATGGCAATTTCTTCAAAGGATAGGCTTAAGAATTCTTTCTTCCAGTACACCATTCACCACTACAACAAGAGCATGAAAAAAACCTTATTAATCATGGCTTTCCTCTTAAAATCCAGTTTTTCTGTAACCTTCTCTGTTTAATGGCTGGTGTCTTAAGCCCGTTTCACATGATACTTGATCCAGCACAAGTTCGAGGATACACGCTATTATAATAGCTTTCCAGTATCGTGTGATATGGAACTAGCATGCTGGCTAGCCAGTATAATCGCTATCATACTGGCTGAGCTGCTTGATTTCATAATGGGGAACTTGCATGGGTCGACGATTGCTATAAAAACTATTTTAAAAGGTAAAACGGAAATATTAGCTCGCAAAAATACCTAAAATTTCTCCATTCATTATCAGAAGAAATAAAAAATTGACTTAAAAAATCAAGCAAAATTTCTCCGAGCCAACCACTGCGCGAAGACACCCGAACTCTGCCGAGGCCAGGTGTGACGTCAACTGTGCCTAATCTGCCGTCCAAGTCGGGAAATACACCAACGCATGCTGTAAACATTGTTTTGGTGGAGGATTTAGTCGCTCATCGTCACTTGTTCATGTGCTTTTATTCTTGGGTAAGTTTTCCTATTGTTATTGTGCCACGATTATTACTTGGGATATTAAAAATGCACTTTCAGGATGATAAAATACAGACTTTTTATCTCGAATCTTTCAGGTTTCAGAAAAATGGATGATTACGTTGCCGCTCATTCGGATAATATTCCTGAAATTGATGCCATGACCCTCATGGAATTTGTTATGACAAATGATTGCTATACGTCGGCGGAAATTCGCAACGTAAAAGCAACTCGGAAAGTAGGAGGATAACAATAGGATTAATTATGCATGAATGCCTCAATTTTCCCGGTTTATTGGGATGTCCCATGCTTTGGTGCATTTCCTAACTATCACTCCGTTTATTACATTTTTATCTAGTTTTATGTTTAGGTCAAAATACATATTAGTTTACCCACTTGTTGATAATATTCAAGGGTTCTTCGAAAAGTACCTACGGTTACGAGATTTAGTGGTGGAAATAGTTGGTGTTGGCCTCAAGAATTATAAACCAACACGTCTTTCGACGCATCGACTATGTTTCATGCGTGAGCACAAGATAAATGGAATTTTTAGTTCACAGTTTAGCTTAAAATATCTCAGGCGAGGACAAATCGTCTGCAAAACTTGAACATCATGAGGAAAGGTCGTTTATTCCATCACAAGAAGGGAAAGATTAACTCGAAATGAAGGTTATTCACGAAATGAAGGTTATTCACAATTCTAGCATGTCAAGAAATCATCTTGTGTAGTGTTTGTCTTTCATAGATACGAATAAATAGTGAAATAGCATTTTATCGTCAGATAAGACAAGACTATTTCAGCCATTTTCTATGTTCAGTATTAATACCCAAAGGGAACTCAATTCTTATAATATGTTAGTTGGTGTAGTGGTAGCATGTGCGAATCACGATTTAAAGGACATGAGGTTGATCCCAGTTGCCGTAAGTTTTTTTTCTCTTTCATTTTGATGGGCTAATGAGATACCACCGATTTATCTAGCTTCGTTCTACGACTTATGCAAAATTTATTTTTAATTTCACTTGTCCTTGATCCCCAAGTTACACCAAGGGTATCGGATACATGCCTATGGCGTATTAGGAAAAACCACTGCACATTAGCGTAGCATTTGCGAGATGTCACATAAAAATATCGACTTTAATTACGTATAGAGTTTCCTATTGAACTTTCGCGACTTAACACTTCATAGCGATTTATCATTTTAGTACGGGAACTTATGCTCCGCATCACGTAGTAGACTAATCCTTTGAAATAAGACTGAATTCCGGTTATCTTGGAAAATAGATGCAAAATGATAAGGGATAGCATAACAATAAAATTTGCTAAAATTATTCATCCTTCTAAAATGCAAATCATTTATATTTAGATATTGAAGAAGATTTCAGGATGGTTTCCACAGGGTCAGAAGCCCCTGCCTTAGGAACAACGGAATTCCACACAGTTCTAGGCAGTTTCAAGTCTTTTTTTATGTGTTTCATCACAGTTTCAACAGATGCTCAAGAGACTTATAACACAAATCCTCTTACATGGGAGCGGTCACGATACCGAATTTACTTCGCTAGTTTAGGTTAACACGATTCAGAAATGTGGGTTACTAAAAAATGGAGACAAGTGCGGTGTTAATATCCTTTCCAAAAATAATTCATTCATTTGCAAGCAAATTTTAGGTCTTTCCCACAAGACTGAACTTGCCGGCTCAGTGAAAATTCCACCAATCCGGGCACCAACTCGCACGATAAAAAGCCATTTTAACAACATCAAGTAAATCCGTAGTATTTTTAACAACATATCCCTAGTTGGACGGCTTATCACATAATTTTCGTAGATTTCAATATATGTGTTGAAATGATCTTCACAGATGAATCCCACTGTTTTCTTCAAAATATCCCCCGGATTTCTGCGAATGGCTCTTAGCCACAGGCTTCTCCTTCTTGCGTTTGTAGGCAACCTAATAAATAGTTTATTAGGCACCTTGGTTGAGGTATTTTTACAGCCAGGTGTTACACAACACTTATACCTCGAACTCATCTCGCTGGCTAATTACAATGCTAGGGAGTTAGGTCGATGTATGGAGCTTTCGAGATTTCGACTTTCGCTATTGACTTTTCGAGATTTAAACTATCTTGCCTGCATATTACTCATTATTGACGTGAAATATCAACTGTATACCATTAAATAATTACCTACTCAATTAAAATCAGAGGTGGGCTCACTTTTGGGTTTATTAGGCTCGCTTGAATCACTCGTGTTGGAGCGCGCGCTGTTAGCCCAGCGGTAGACTGCTTCGGGCGATTTTTAGGCACAGTTGACGTCATCGGGGATTCTTCAGCAGTGGCTTTGGGGGGAGGGAGTTTTCGTCGTGCTTTAAAATTTCGCTATATTTAGCATTCAATATCTCGCGAAGGAAAACTCAGATTTACATGCAGTTTTTTTTGTTGAATTGAGAAAATAATTTTCTATCCGCCAGTTAAATAAAAAAAATTCATGCAAGTTCCCCATTGATGCGGTACTAGTTTGCTGCTAGCTCCCAGTAGGACCTAGTAGCAGTCAACCAATCATGTTAGTTTTTACAAATGTAGTACTGCGTTTGTAAAAGCTAACAGAGAAACATCCATGTGAGAGAAACATCCATGCATATCCTAATTGGATATTCCTTTATATTCCAGATTTCCTCACAAGAACCTATACTGTAGTTTTTTTTAAGATATGGAAACTTCAACAAAAAATTGGTGTAGAATACTTCCATTATATAATATTAGAATGCCAATACACTGCATTAATTTAATTCTCAAAAGGAAATTTTTGCCTGAAACTATTTAGATTACTTAAACAGAAAACATACAGAAAATGTTAGAAATACAAAAAAAGTGATTGTATTTCTGGTTTTTCAATAATTGTACCAGGAAAATAATTCTGCACAATCTCATGATAATCCCCCATCTAGAGTTACCAAACGTCCAAAATTTCTCCAGACAGTCTGAATTTTGATGCTTTTGTCCAGAAAGAAGAATTATCTCATTCCAGACAGCACTTAGTCCAGAATTTGTGAAAAAGTCACATTTGCACTACATTTTATTGAATTTAAGAGTATTTATCATCATTTAGTAAGTAGTTATTGTTCGTCAAAATATAATAATATCTAGAAATTTACAAAGTGGATAACGTTAAACTGGATTTCAGTTTTTTCACTTTAAACCATATTTCTTCTTTCCAAATTTTATTTACCGAGCATGCTTAGGTGTGTTTTATACTAGATTTAAACAATATTAGAATTTAATTGTGAGCTATGTTATTATTATTTAAAATGCTGTAGGAGTTGATCTCAGATTCCAATCCAACAATATATTCAAGTCATTAAATCTTTATATTACGTGTCCGGCTGTTTTGAAGGCAAAAAGGGTCCAAAACATATTCGCCCCCGGCAGCTGAAGCAGACCCCTTGCTTCGCCCCAGATCCCTTGTATGCCAACAGAATCAGCGCTTTGTCCGGAATTCCATTTGAACCAAGTTGGTAACCCTACCCCAATCCCAGACTTTTGTTAATTACTGGAGAATTAAAGGATTTCAAGGTTTAAAACTTTAAATGATAAGATTTCCTCTGCTAACCAGTCAACTCCTCATCAAATAGTCCCTTTACCAGTCAATACTCAGAAATTGAATGACCATAGTACCTTAAGCCACAGACAGCAGGAATCATAAAATTCTAAAATGATCTAGGCCTAACATATGAATGAAACTATGTAATTCCAAACCACTCACTATTTGAATGTCCTGGTACATTTGTGCCATTGATTTGCAGCTACTCCTGTAGCAGGTACTGCAACCAGCTTCCTATCATCACGAACTAACAGATTTCCAAATTGCAGCAAAATATCACAAATATTCTTCCTCCAGCGTGTAGCATCTACTGAAAAAGGATTAGAAAATTGTTAGAATCATATCACCCAGAGTAAAGAGGTTTAGTGAAGTGTACATTGGCCATAAAGTAAAGTTATGGTCAAATAAGAGGTCAAAACTAAGTTTCATAGAGAGCAGTGAATTACTTTTGATTCTATTTAGTCTCAACATTAAAACGTCCGACTATATATTAAGTAGATAAAAATCTGACAATTTCACAGATTATGTCTCACAAAAGAAAATACTAGACTTGATAAATAGTCAACTCCATAATCTCTCTCTAAAGATGATAAGCAAGCAAGAGGTAATAAAAAATAAAACAATGACTTTGAATGCACAAATTTTAAAGCAGGAATATAACAAAAAACCACAAAATAACACAAGCTTGGTGTTATAATATTTAGCGACATGTTACGGCAGGATGAGAACCGTTAAGGCTTTGCTCTTCCATCATTACCACTCACATTAACTGCAGACTGTCTGATACGTCTAATAATAACCCAACTGTTGGTAGCTGCAACTCAAGCAAAACATCTACATGAATTATTTGTTATATCAAACAAGAAATTATAGAACTGGATGATTATATGGCTTTCATTCCCACTGACTGAAGAGAACTGTGCTCCTTAGTAATTGCTGAGAAATATGAAATATAAAATTGGGCCTCAAAGACAATGCACGAAACAGTGCACAGATTTAAGATTTAACACAAAGCTATGAAAGTTCACCATGAAACAAATCATTTAACTTGTCCAGGATTCTAGGCCTCCATAATGCTAATTAGCAATGCTTAGCTAGTTATGCATTTATACAATGGTGTTGGCTGTAGAGGGAGGTGACAGATAAAAGAGGCTATTGAGGATGAGGAGGTAATGAAGGTATTATACTCTTGGAAAGTCGAGAAGGGGTTGAGAAAAACCCAGTGTTGGCATACTCTGAAAGAAAGGTGTCAAAGGACCGACAATTTATCATCTCATCCAACAGCTGAAGTACTACAGCCCAGGAGGGATCAGAATTCCTCTAAGTCTCTCCAACTACCAGGAATCAAAGGCCAGACCATCCCAATGGGTAGCCAATACGTACTTGAGCCACCATGCCAACCCAATCCCCTATAGTATTAGAATCTCCAAGAAATACAATGATATTTTTCATGGTAACAATCCATGCTCATGTGTCTAATGTAGCATGCCAAGGTATTATGGTCACCTCAACAATTATCACACTGACATGGAGACATCGCGTGAATGATGTTAGGGACACAGATGACGCAATTATTTTCTGAAACTATAGAGAAAATGCAGGAAAAGTGTCACGGCTTTCTTCCATTTGGGCCCGAGTTCGAGAGAAAAACGCAACTAAGGAATTTCCCTCCGTATAAATCCTTTACTATTCGAAGGTCTACCAAAGCCTTGGCCGAGTGGTTAGAGGCGCTGGTCCTGTAATCCCCGTAAGGTGGCGTGTGTTCGAATCCCAATCCGGTCATTTTTTTCTTTCTTATATTTTACGGAGTCACTGTACATTGCCCAATCCCATACATTTATGGCATTAACAACAATATTTTTTAATTTTCAGCCTACTTTCTGGATTTTCAACCAGCCCCCTTGGGAGAGTTTCAAAGCTAATTTCCGGATTCTTGTTCGACCGAAAAGAGGTTTCAAATGCCGACAGGTCTAATATGTTTAGACTTGGAAAATACAAGGATACTTCTGTGAATAGGATGAGCGTCAATTGGTCGTGGCTCTTTCTCAGGGCGGTAAACAATGAACGGATTATTACTTTTTAATATACAGAGATGCATGCACTTCAAATATACCAGGAACTGCGTTTAAATGATGACTTTTGTGACTCAATTTTTCGTTCAATAGTGAACATGAAAAGAGATAGTAACTGTTTCCGAAGTTATGTAAAAAATAGTTGCTATGACCTTTCGTGGGGCAACATATTATATTGAAAGGAAATATGAGAAAATATAAATAAATGGTCTGGAGTTTGCCGACCGGATCTGCCTTTGAGCAGATGCAAATGTTCTAGTGACAAAAAAATAATTGGCTTGGTGCAGAAATATTCTTTGCTTTGTTTTTACGATGAATATCATCCGAAAGTAAGCAATTCCCCGCCATGAATGAACATTAAATTCCTTCAATTGAAATAAACATGAGGTGGGAAAAGAAATACTGTTATCACTACGTGATATTTTTTGTGCTGGAATCTTATATCTTCCTCTCCCCTACGATACAGGCTTCCCTTCAATATAATATGTTGCTCCACAGAAAGTCGCTGCAGCGCAGCGGCTTCTGTTGGTAGAATTTCGAATAATAAAGGATTTATACGGAGGGAATTTCTTTAGTTGCGTTTTTCTCTCGAACTCGGGCCCAAATAGAAGAAAGCCGTGACACATTTCCCTCATTTTCTCTATAGTTTCAGAAAATAATTGCGTCATTTGGGTCCATAACATCATTCATGCGATGTCTCCTTGTGAGTCCAAAAAGGTCATGTAGGTAACTTCACGGATTTAAGGCACAGCTCCAAATTTTACTGAACTAGCTCTAGTAGTTTTTCACTCACTTCACTAAGGAAGCAAGTACTCAATTTCTTCCAGTCATGAGGCTCACTACTTAAGGTGTACTATTTTACTGAAAAAATTATCTCACTCATTTGCGAATCATTTCTTACGATATTTTCTAGCCATGACCACAATTTTGTAAGGATCTCAGAGAAAAATTTTCTTTTATCCCTTAAACTGTCTTTTTTAGTCTTTAAAAAATATTAAATTATATCTTAGCAATATTTTTCGACAAAAACATGGTTAACTAATAAAGCCATTATCAATAAATTCGAACTTCACTCAATTGACGGTTTTAAGCAAACTGGCCATAAGACATGTTTCATAAGCCATCCATATGCCATGAAGACAGCAGTATTGAGTCGCTCAAGACATATCACAGAAAACAAAAAAAAAAAACGGTAATGATAGTCAACACTGTCATACCAAGATATAGTAATGGCATCAACTTTTTATCGTACTGCGAAGAAAAATGATCACGTAAATGCCACTTCACAGAATGTTACCTTTGGCATGTCAACAACACAAATTTAGTTGAACTTTGCCCAACTGATGGCCTTCACCGATAATGCCAACATTAATTCAAATAAGACATGCTTAAAAAGCCTAGGCTATGAAAGCACAAAATATTTATCGCGTCTCTGAGGACATACTATGAAAAATTACTACAAAATGGCAATGAAAGAAAATTAGAATTAGAGACACAATTACGACAGTGTGTGGGGGGAAACAGCAGCTTCACCGTCCTCTGCGAATCAAACTGTAAATGCAGACTCCGAAATTTCACAAATCAGAATTATCACCGCTCACATTCATTGCTACAAATAATCACAGTTTCACTCAAAGTGAATGATATAAAAACCAATCTCATCGTCAGATACGTTTATTTCCAGTAAGTGCAATCTACTACGTCTACGCAGATTGTCTAGATTTAGGTACGACGCAGATCCATTACTCTTTTCGAACGATGAGCGCCCATGTGGCCATCAACGGCTGCTTGGCTGGCTCGCCTCCAAGAAGATATTCTACGCGCAAAGCAGGCCGGGACAAGTGCAATTTGCTTTTAAATGCAGATTTGCATTTATCACGACCTGCTCTACGCGCAGATTTTCCGGTCCCGCGTCATTCTGGCTTCTGCACCCTTGGAAGCCATCGGAAGAGCCGTTCCAATGGCAGGCAACGCGCATCAGCTGGCAGCATAACTTCATCCTAGAGAGACAGACTTCTTCGGAAAAAGCAGAATGAAACTGAGGCAGCTGTTTCACAGTTGTCATTGTATGGCTAAGTCCTTCACAAAACCATAGTTTCCACATAACTGGAATATCAAGGGCTGGCTCGATATAGGTAAAGTTTTCCGACACAATGCCATATCGATATTATGACATGGTCAATCCGACTCGAAAGATATCGGATTGGCCGATACAAATCGGTAGAAACGGCATCGGGCGATACGTTCCCAGCTAACTGTAGCAATAACATTAACTACAACATTTATAGCTGGAATGAGTATTCGTTCAATAATTTGTCAAAACATTTACCACCAAATCTAATATATCAGTAGGTATTTCATTGAATTAAGCGGCTACATTTAAGGAGGGCAAAACATTAACACGGTAGCACACTTGACAGCTAATACGGCAGGGTACTAAAACTTGCATTACTTCAGATAATGAAGTCAAAATGAGTGCAATCCATGAAAGAAAATTTCGTAGCACATGACGCTGAGAATGTTTCAGTGTAACTTCACTCCCTGCCAAACACCTTGGAGGTATCTACATCTACAAAATACCCTGCAAGCCACCACAGGGGTGTGTGGCAGGGGGTGATGGGGGGACAATACATACATATTTGCCGTGTTCTGCAGGGCACTATGCAGCCGTACACACAATAGTCATACATTTAAAATATATATAATGCATTCAAAATAATTATTATTTTATTAGTTCAGTAATGTACCAATACCATTAATACAATAAATGGAAATAGTAAATTACATAAATTTAGGGTACCTCATGAACAATAATAAATTGTTGTGTTAAGGCAACTAGAAAAAAATTAAACATCAGGCAAACTTCAAAATAAAAAATTCATTCTTAAGGGGAGCACTTCGTGCATTTCATATTACAAAATAAATCAATAATTTCATAAAAAAGGAAACAATATAAAATAAATCTAATACCTCTCGTGTTCATCATTTAAGCTTTCTATTTGAAAATATATTCCACTGAATATTGCTGTAGAAGCAATTTCTTTATTTTTTAGGAATATGAGTCTGTTTGTTACAGAAGACATTTCTATTGGTACCAAATAAAAAAATTTGGGGCACAAAATTTGTATTAACGTTTGTAAAACTCCTTATAGGGTCGCGGTTTTGCAACTAAGTATCTGGACTTAAACCAATCAGAAAACATATTTAGGTTCCCTAATATATGCCCAGATCTAGCATAGAAAATACGCAAAACCCTAAAAAATATACAGGTGTTTTAACGGTAAAATTTGCAGGGATTAAAATTATGAAAAATATGGCTGAAACCTAATTGTACCCATTATGCATCTATAAAAAGCTAGCAATATAAACAATCATCACATAATCAGGGTTTAATTCCCAAGTTTAGGTGTACACGACAGCTCTAAAAGCACTGGGGGGTATGGAATTCCTCACAGATTGATTGAATAAGCAGAGAATAGGTTCCGGAGTACCGCTCCTGCATTACTAAGAGGTGCGGGAGCATCGCTCCGTCTGAAATGGGGGCGTTTACTCGGAACCGAAATTGCTATTTTTTTCACGAAATCGTTAGTTGGAGACAAAAAATTAATTTTAGTGAACAAATCAATCTCCTAACCGTAGCCATTCACTCATAAATTGAAAATTAAAATACGCAAAAGGTGAAGCCCTTCGAATAAGCTGCGCTGAGACCATCGACGTCATCCACCTCCCTTCCTTGGCTGTTTTGGGGAGGGGAAGTCTGCCTACACAGCACAGGTTTTGATTGGGCGAAAGAGCTATGCAGTCTCCGTTGTGATTGGACGAAGGGATGACGTAAGAAGTCTCAGCACGCTCATTCCAGCGAAAAGGTTAAGAACATCAGTTTTTCATCAGCATCAACAAAGGTTAACAACATCAGCGAAAAACGGCAAAATATGTCATTATTTTGTAAAATCTATCAGATTCTGTAATAAAAAATGGTAAACACCTACATTAAGCCCTAAGTTTAATCACAATGAACACACATAAAGAGGAGAGTACTAAATTCTGGAATTCAGGGTCCGAAGAACTTCCCTGGGATCCCTCAGATAGGCCGGGACAAGTGCAATATTTGCGATATAAATGACAATATTGCCACGGGTCACGGACTAGCCGAGGAAACAACTCCCAACCACTGCTTCCGGGAATGGATTCAGGCTCTTCTCCCGCCGATGAATCCTTTCTTCTGCGGACATAAAAATTCACTGCGATGACCCCCGCCGATCGTGGAGCGCGATTTCGTTAGCATTACGGACCTTTTGCAGAACTGGGATGGGAATCACTTTCAGACCGACGATTAAAATGTAGACTCAATCTATTATGTAAGTTACAAACCGATTTACACTCTGGCGACGTAAATAATATTTTTATAACGAAATGCGACATCATACGGTTGATCAGATCATGAGAATAAAATTAGGGAACTGGACTGCAGAACGCACGGATTTAAAAAGTCATTTATCCCGCGAATGATAACAGACTCCCTAGGTAGTGTGCTCTAAGTAGTAGTAGCACTTCCTAATACTTATATCCTTATCTACTGTCTAGTACTTACAGCACGCCGTGCATGTTTTCGGCATAACTCTCGAATCTCTGCCAGTCTATGTCATTGCAACATACATAAACACTAACGGTCCCTCTAATATTGGTAGCGTAACTATAGTGTAGTGCATGCTTGTGAGGCTTCGCCTCGTGACAAGCATCGGCGAATCATGCTAATGCATCAATAGTCTTAGTTCCACTAACTTCAAGGTATAATGTAATGCATGTTGGTGACTACTCACCCCCTGCCTAACACCCTTGAGGTGGCTTGCAGGGTAATTCGTAGATGTAGATTTCGTTCGAAAATACTTGATGCCACTACTCCGCACTAGCGGTTTTATTGTATCACCAATAGAAAGTGATCTAGTATTAATTTGGCGAAGCGATTGAAGACTGATGTAATTGGCAACAGCAATTTCAGCCATAACTCGAGACCTAATGTGGGGAAATCACACAAAACATTGAGTGTGTAACACAGCTGATGGAAGGAACTGATTGAGAGCCGCTGGAGCTGTGGTTCTTAACCTTCCTAATGTTATGACCCTTTAATACAGTTCCTCATGTTTGGTGACCCCCGGAAATATGGAAACCATCATAAGACCATCGGAAATATGTGTTTTTCGATGGTTTTAGGCGACCTTTCTGAAAGGGTTTTTCCGCCCCCAAAGGTGTCGCGACCCACAGACTGAAAACCGCTGCTCTATAGAGACTGGGGTCTTCACGCTACGCTAAGACTACCTGAAAATTTAAGGTCATGCTTGTTTCAAGGTAAAAAGGAATATACTATTTTAACCCCGCACTATATCTCTAGAAACGATTACATTAATAAAACTAGAAAGATAGTAGGCCAAACTGAAAAAATTCCTTTCACACCACTAGTGACTACAACAAAAATAGCCAGGCGTTGAAAAACTCAATTAACGTCCACTTTCGGCCTTTACCTCTTCCTATCCCTACTGCTTTTCTACCAAATTTTTAAAATACGAAGGGACCTTTATATCTCGGCACGACCCCCAGTCAAGACCTCAAAACCCGGATTTAAAACGTCCACTTCAAATTTAACAACATACCTATAATTTAATGCATATTTTGGTTTACTTTATCCATCTTACTACCCATACCATCCATATACTTGTTCCATCACATATTGAGAATTGCATACGATACTAAAACGGGGGAACAAAAGAAAACGAAGTACACTCTAGCGACAGCACTTAAGACAACTGATGCCAAGCAACAAAATCAATACGTAGCGTATCAATACGTACTTAATAATATAAATATTATATATATATATATAATAATTATATATTAAATAATAGAAACTAATATTTATTAATATAAAAACTACCTATTACCTCTTAATTATTTAATAATTAGATAAAAATTAAATAAAGAATTAATAATTATATATTATAATATAAATATTTATATATATAATAATTATATATTAAATAATAGAAACTAATATTTATTAATATAAAAACTACCTATTACCTCTTAATTATTTAATAATTAGATAAAAATTAAATAAATAATTAATAATTATATATTATAATATAAATATTTATATGTAAATTAATAGTTATAATAGCTACGGCTGAATGGTCAACGAATTTTTTAAAATAAAATTAATGCAACCTGGGAAACTACGATAAACACGGCACATCAACTCGAATAAAAATCACCGGAAACAGAAGATCCAAGTTTTATGAAACTTGTTTACGAGGAAGGCGATAAGAATCTTCAACTTGCCCGCTGTGTAAATTAAAATTTCACGGATAGGTGTAAAACATTCACACGATACAGCGTAAATAATCATACCTCAACTTAAATATCACTGGAAAAGTGACTAAACAAGGTTAAGTACAAGTATCTTGGTCGAGCTTTCAATTTAGTTATAGCTCACACCAAAAACAGGTGGCACGACACCTGTGACCGTCTTTATATGCTCACAATCAGCGAATCATAGGAGCTATGAATAAAACAGGTGCTCGCTGTAATGAACTTCACCGATCCTGCGGTAGATAGGAGTCACGCTTTCCGGAAGTGGCATTTAAGTTCACGCGATTAAATCTAGGACTTTCATTAGAAGTGAAGGATAGGCGATTTTCCGTGTTAAAGTGACAGTAAAGTTTGCGAATGGGGCCTGAGATGAATCACGCAGGCATACGAACGGTTAGCCTAAGCGACTGATGAATGAGATGAACGAGACAAGGACGTTTCAAAGCTTTGATTGGTGTGATTAACCGGTAACGGTAGGGTCAGATGGAGACTAGAATAGCTTCTACTTCCACAGGGACCTTTCACCTACACCAGAAATCATTCATTACCCCAGCGAAATCATCATCGACAAACATCGATGCCAACCTAATAAGAATATTTGCTTAATAAAAAGACGATTACCGGATATATGGAAGACTCAAAGGCCTCTTGATGTTGACATTTACATCCACAAAATACCCTGCAAGCCACCTCAGGGGCGTGTGGCAGGGGGTGAGTATTCACCAACATTCATTACACTATACCCTAAAGTTAGTGTAACTACGAATAATTATGCATTAGCATAAATCGCTAATGCTTGTCACGAGGCGAAGCCTCACAAGCATGCACTACACTACAGTTATGCTCACAATGGAGAGGGACTACTACATCTACAAGAAGGTTAAGTCACATAATCGCTAAATGTGAAGGTGACTCTTTATATCTTCAGTTTGGTCATTCTTCTGACACCCAGACTGGTCTACTTTGGCCTGCCATATGATTTTCCAGAAGCCTGAACCACCTGGACACCCTGACGGTTTCGGTAACAACATTCCTCTAGATCAACAGGATTCGTTCCATCTATTAGATTAGCGGCAGGGTTAGTTATCACCGGAAATTATTGGAAACATTCAATACATTTTCACGTTTGAGAAAAGATTACCTTTTGGAGCTCGTGAGAAGATAATGCACGTTATACCATACAGTAAGGGAAATAAAATCTGAATCTATAATAAAATATACAACAACGAAGTACCGTGCAAGCCACCACTATATATATTTACAAGTAAAAACTGTCAAGCGACCGCGCAAGCCAACTGATTCTATTTACTTATTATGTTATTTCTAACGCAGTATTAAGGTAATTTACAGAAGTTAGCTAACAAATACAATATTACATGCTTACTGCTTTATATGTTCAATCTTCACATTAACTGGACACTTCAAAAGAATTAATTAATGAAAATGAGGATGACAACGTTCTTCCAAAAGAGCAATGCAAAATGTAACGATAATGGGGTTTGAAGTAATGTTGGATGGCTTCCGGTGTACTACCGCATTGTTTGTCTTCAAATGACAGTCATAACAATGAGTCATTTGAAGAAAAACAACGCGGTGGAACACAGGAAGCCATCCAACATTACTTCATCATGAAACACCGCGGAAGCCAACGTCAGGAAATTATGGAGTTTCTTCAAAGAGGAATTTTTTCATTATAATCCCCATAACATCATGAAATGTTTGCTTATCCCGAAAGAAGCCAGTTAAAGCAACAGTATACAATACAAAAATACAGGTAATGTCATTTTTCCCACGAACTATAAGGGGCCATAAGAGCGGCCAATGAGACTTTTATCTAGGTTTGTCGATAGGTAGTGTAGCTCTTAGTAGTAGTAGTAGTACTCACTAATACTTGAATCCTTATCTGTTACCTAGTACTAGCAGCACGCCGTGCATGTTTTCTACATAAGTCTCGAGTATCTGTCCATTTGTGTAGTTGCAAAATACATTTATATTCACGGTCCCTCTCCATTGTGAGCATATCTGTAGTGTAGAGCATTCTTGTGAGGCTTCGCCTCGTGACAAGCATTTGCGATTTATGCTAATGCATAATTAGTCGTAGTTACACTAACTTTAGGGTATAGTGTAATGCATGTCGGTGAATACTCACCCCCTGCCACAAACCCCTGAGGTGGCTTGCAGGGTATTTTGTAGATGTAGATGTAATCGAAGTAGCCTTATCACATTCCATTATGACTATGTCGGCACCCGCCAAGAGAAATCTTATCACCAGATTGAATCATCAGCGGATTGGAAAGAGTGGAAGGAAATTGTTCCATAAACCACGATACTATCCAAGTTCCCCGAGTGAAATTATCTTTTAAGGAAGCAAGATAACGGCATACGTGTTATTTTTCCGCACTATTCTCATAGCTATGTAATGGATGTGATTGGATGTAATTTCGTAGAAGAACATTCCCGTGCCAACATCACCGTGGGTATTCACGTAATTTGGAATATGAGGGTATTTAGAGAGCGGTTGTCTAACAATGATTGCAGAGGAGAAAGCCAAGAGAGGCTTGTCCCCGGCGTTCAACCCTCACTCCTCCAATGACACGAAATATTCATTATTCACTTCCCACTCCGAGGATGTTCAGTTAATTTTAAAGTGGTCTCTACAGGGGAGGGGGGGCATAAAAAGGATAAGGGTAACCCTTGGTTCTTTTGACTAAACACATTAAGACAGGCACACCACCGAGTCCAAATTATACCTCGAGCACAGGATACGATATTGAAAACATTTCAAATTGCTTTGACAATATAACCGAGTTCAGACAAATCAAGTAGACACCATGAACTTCAACCTTCCAACACACATTCTTCTTAATTTCACATATTTTCCAACAAAATAAACAATTAAAATTCATTTTAATAAAAATTAACTAAAATTCAAGACACCCAAGTGTGGTATTTGATTTTTGCTCTTTCTTTATTCTAAAATCCTTGAATTTTTACAATGCACGTTAATACTTGTATCCAACACTCATGACTGCCAGGGAAAATTTGGCAAATTTAATAATAATGGAGTTAACTGGAATGTTATGCTTTCATATTATTGTCCAAATTTTCGAACGGATGTCGGGTTCATGACAATGTTCGAACTGCACTGACTGTATTTCACTACGGTAAAAACATTTTTTTATACTTAGGCACTTAATAAACACTAGAAATAAACGGAAACCAAAAATGTCATTTATGCGACTGTAACGTGCTGCTGGTCATGGCCACTCACTTGTTAAATCCTTTTAGTCGAAATAGGGTGAATTCGTTAAAGTTAGGCCATGATTTCTTCAAAAATTAGATCACCAAAGTGAAAGCCGTATCCTGGATAGAATATCTAATTTAGAATCAAACTCACAAAATATAATTTTATGCTGACGGTTGTTACCTTATCATGAGACGAAATGAGTAGCTTCACAAACATTAAAAACGATATGGAATGTGTATTTCTTCCGGGGAATTGGGCCTTAAAAGAACAAAAAAAACTTGATTCCCGAAATACCCAAGGAGAGATTAAAGTACCTCATACCTTACAGGAAAAGCGATGCAACAATGGATTCCGATGAATGACTTCGAGCGCTTCAATGCACTTTCTTGGGTATTTTTTCCACTACTCTTCGGAGTACTGCTGCAGTTAATTCAAAAGGCGTTCGAATTGATGCACCAATAAAAAAATTAAAATCAAATAAGACAGTCCACACAAATAAGTGAATGAGTGCAAATGGAATCAACTGCCACCACACCCTATCCTTTCACAGAAACATAAAAATCACAATAGGATTAGGAAAGAATTACAGGTAAGACGTAAATAAAAATTTCTCGAAAATTAGAAGACTTTCGACAGAAAAACGAGCGTAAAATCCAGAGCGCATCCTCGATTTTGAGAATTCACGCACTTACTAGTGCGTGTTAAAAATTTAGAGACTACTTAATAGTAGTCTCTAAGTTTTGAAATATTGACCTCTTCGTACCGGCATCAGAACCATCAGAATTATCTATTCAAATAATGGAAATGTGCACTGTAAAAATTAAAACAATTTTACAATTATTTCGAAACAACTTTTCAGTCGTCAAAATTACTTCCGTGCTGAAAATAACTTCACTAATTTTCACCGACAAGTTATCAACCATGACAATGACCTCATTCATGAACTCTTTGACGGATAAAATTAAAACAAGTATGAGCTTTAATTAACCATGTAGTTAAATAATTACCTCTCCTATTCTCTCGGAGAACTGAATTTTCATATTGTTCGTCAAAAGCAAAGAACAGCTTCACTTATTAATTACTTGTTGTATACACCATCTGCACAACGCAACGCAATGCTTTCGCAAGGAAAGCACACAACAGTAATTCAGGCAGGAGGTATTGTTAAACAACCTGTCTCGATGTCCCCTTCTTCACAAGGTGTAACAACTTGACAAGTCGCTTAGCCTGTACATCATTGGAACATTAAAACCGGTTGAGTAAAAATGAATTTGATAAGTATGGGAATCTGCAACAAGTATTCAATCTCATCGTTACTATACCAGTGGATGACAAATCGTGATGCCAGGGCATTTACAACGAGGTGAACCAAGAAATTGCAAGCTATTAATTTGTCATAATTCTCTAGGTAAACGGAGTTAAGGGTGTGCAGAGCCGAAGAAATTAATTTTGTCTAGAGGCAGGTGCCTGCGGTCGTAGAAGTTAGGGTAGAAATATTTTAATTTTCATCTACGCCCACCTTAATCAGTAGACCACCCGTGACTGACAAATGACAATCCACTGTGATAGCACTATCTTACGAAATGAGCATTTTTCTAAGCATTAACTTTATTATTTTAACGAAAAGCGGTAGAAAGTTTGCTCAGCTAAATAGAAAAAATAGGCGATTAGGTAATGAAACCCTGAAAAGTGTAGAAGGAGAACAATATTTATCATCACCAACATAGAGCTGAGAAATAAGCTATTTGACGGAAGCCTAGCTAGTTGGCGCATAAAAGCTTTTTTATCGATTTGCCAACATGTACTAACAGAATTTATCAAGTGCTTGCTTTAAATTGACTCTAATACCTCTAAGCACTTGTAAAATCTATTGGCTTAGATCGCTACCGAAACATTCGTACCGTTTCGTGTAATGCGTGCTTGGAAGACAATTCAACCCCTACCACAAACCCTTGAGGTAGAATGAATGGTATGTACCAGTCATAATACCTAGAATTTAATTTTTAGCCAAATCCCAAAAAAAGGTACGCGTTTAACAAATAATTATTCAATATGCGTCAAAAAACATTCTCGGGTTCTTTTTCGTCACGGATGGATCAATTTGTCTCAAATGTAAAAGTAATAAAGTAAAAATAAAAAAAACAATCAAATGTAAAAGAAATAAATGAGAGACGCACCATATATTCATAATATCTTGAATCCACCTCAAAATTGTGTGACATGGGTGAGTTTTTACCAACACGCACTACACTATAACCTACTAAAGTTAGTAACTAATAATGCACTAGTATATACCTAAAAACATTGTCATATATTGAAATTTTACCAACTTACACGACAGTACACTACGAATGCTGTTGAAACTATTAGTATTTTGCAACTATATAAATGCATACATGTATCAAAGTTTTGCAGGAAGAACACGATATTGCCCTCAAAAGGAATTCGAAAGGAACGAAAAACCTGGTTTTTAAACGACGTCTATTTTTTGTTAGCTATCAATAGGCAAGGAAGTATGGTCGTGGTCAATTCGAACACCACTTCATTAAAAAAAACCTCACCCAATAAATTTTACGGCCTTACCCCGAAGAACTAAAAATAATAACACCAAAAATCTCGGAAACAGCGACATAAAACAGGACCGTTTCCACGGAAGGAAAAATGTCTCTCTTCTCCAGAAGAAACCTCTGACCACAATATACACTCCCACTGTTTCAATCACAATTTGACTTAAAAAGACTATTCCCGACCACGTTTTTAAAGGACAGTAATGAACGATGTTGTTAAGTCGTTAAAAGACAGGATGAAATATATTTTCCCTCCTGAAGGGAAAACTAACGTCAAGAGGTGCCGGTTGTGATTTTCTGCAGACGAGAATGGTCTCTCTCTCTCTTTTAGGTTCCCGACGCCATGGGAGGAGGGTTGGGTGAGATCGCCACCCGGGTTGGTTGTAGAGCGGGGAAGTCAGGTTATTCAAGCCGTGGAAATGCAGAGGGAAAGGACCCAAAAGAGAGGAAAGGTTCCGATGTTGAACTAGAAAGGAAGGGAGGGAAGAGCGGTGTGGGATGGGAAGGGTCTTTTTTGAAAAGGCAAAAAAGGACAAGATCAGGGGGGGAGGGACAAGTTGGCCGGGTTTCGCGGACCCAGCATGAACGAACGTTCGAGAAGAAACCAACCGGTGGTCGTAGGGTAAAAATAGCATGGCCGTGGGAATGTTCGTTTGTGCATCACTTTAAAAATCATAGGGCACACCCACGGGGTGAATATGCCAATTCCTTCAAGCACTATGGTCCATCTTACGAAGTACGACGCGATCCAGCACAATGAACTACGGTACGTGCCACGGTAGAAGCGATCACAGGAATAAGATAAAGGAAATTGACTGCAGAACCGATAGATTTAAAATGTAATTTTTCCCACGTACAATAAGGGATAATAATAGTTGCGATGGATCAATCATACGAAACTCCAACCTTCAATAGGTAGAGTAGAATTTTCACTTGTGCTTAATAACATAACATCATTACTAACACTTCACACCGGTCGATTTTTCCGGCATTATTTCATTTTATTTTGTTCTCTGCATGAAGTAGCATCTCGTAGCATTCATAAATTTAAAGTATTAGTAATATTAACCACTAGATGTGTATATAGCATTGTTCTGTATGTTTATCTACGTATCACTCTCTCCCAGTTTCTATTTTGACTGCGCACTGTTCTCCTGACTGCTTTTTGGCCTGCGCCTAGCGCCAGGGTGAGCGTGCGAGGTTCTGATTTGTGCTGGGACGAGTGCTGCATGCCTGGTGTGGAATCACCCCGTGCCACACACCCTATTGGTGGCTTGCACGGTACTTCGTAGATGCAGATGAATGAAGTATAGTGGATCCTGCAGATCTGCAGAACGGACAGGTTGAGCATGCAATATTTTCCGTGAGTGATAAGAGAACATATCAACAGCAATCGAGACCTTATAAATAGTTTTTTTATAGGCAGTGTTGCAAATTATTTCCCTTGCATCCTAATTATTTTTTTTCGACTTAATAATACATAGTGCCTACGTTGCATAGCACACATGTGTAACATATCATACATCAGAATGCTGCCTGTCCAATCTCCTCCTCCAATTCTCTCTATCCTGGGTTGTATCTTTCTTTAGCTCTCTATTTTCCACAGCTTTCCTAATTCCTTCCACCCACGGATGTCTAGGTCGACTTCGTTCGTTTCGTCCAGGAGGAGTCCACCACCGGAAGATTTGTTTGGGCCATCAATTTTCTGGCATTCTTAACAAATGACCAAACCATCGCAGTTTTTTTCTTGTCAGTTCTGTCGATTACAGTCTCTGTCGCTCCTATACGATTGCAGATCTCGTAAGTAACTCTTTGTATGCGAGACACCCTAGCACTTGTTCTTAGGTAATCCATTTCAACAGCTCTCAACTATCTTTATAGGTCTTTGGTTATCACCCAGGCTTTAGATCCATAACACAGCGCGGATTCTACTAGTGTTTGACCAATTCCGTCTTTTTCTTAATACTAATTCTTTTGTCTTAATTTGCTTAACAGCACGTCTCGCACGCTTCCAGTATTACTTTTCTACATCTACAAAATACCCTGCAAGCCACCTCAGCGGTGTGTGACAGGGGGCTTTTTACTTTTCTTTCTCTGTGCACCTAGAGTCGTGAAATATATTCACGATCATAGTTTCTAAAACATATTTATCACATAGTGTAGATCATGTATGTGAAAATGAAAGGTATTAGCAGGATTTTGCTAATGCATCAATGGTATTAGTTTCAAAGAACTTGTAGGTTAGAGTACACCCTATGTTAGTGGCAGCCCACCCTCTGCCACTCACCCTTGACGTGGCTTGAAGGATACTATTTGGATTTAGAAAGGAGTGCGGCAGGGCATGCTAGAACACCATCCAATTCTATGTAATTCCAAGAAAAAAATCACGACAATGATACGATTTTCGTAGTAATATATTTTATGATGACCACAAACAGAATTTTACGAACGCAGACTGACTTCGGTCGATTAGATTATGCGAATAAAACGAAATAGTTAATACTGCCTAATGGACGGGTTTAGACTGTTATTTCGTTTCCCGGACGATTGAAGATCGTAATATCGGCCATTAAACACCTAGACACGCATCAAATTTGAAACACCTAGACACGCATAACTTGTTAATGAGAACTCAACACGGATTCAGGAAAGGTAGATCATGCGAAACTCAGTTAGCGCTGTTTGCCCACGATATTTTAGTCTCCGGAGAGGACAACATTCCAGTGGACGCGATTTTTCTTGATTTCAAAAAAGCATTTGATAAAGTGCCCCACGATAAGTTATTAGTAAAACTAAAATCATACGGCCTAGACGATGATGTAATTTCCTGGATCAGAGAACTTTTGAGCGATCGCGTGCAAAGAGTAGTATTAGACGGCGTAGCCTCCAACGAAGTTAGAGTCACATCTGGCGTCCCTCAGGGTAGTGTCATAGGCCCACTCCTCTTCCTACTCTATATCAACGATATTGGTGACATAATAGACAGTAAACTTCGATTATTTGCAGACGACGCTGTAGTATACAGGGAAATCCGTAGCAGTGAAGATAAGGATAAACTAACGAACGACCTTACTGCAATCCAAGCATGGTGCGATGCGTGGCAGCTAGAGTTAAATTTGAAAAAATGCGTAGTAATGAAATTCTGGGGGAAAAATAACTCCCCACAACAGAGCTATTTCATTCAGGATACCCAATTAGAGACGGTAGAATCCGTAAAATATCTCGGAGTTAGGCTCAATAATGATCTATCGTGGAATAAACATATTCGGGAAATAACAGGTCAAGCTAATCGTAAATTGGGATTTGTTAAAAGAATTCTAGGCAAGTGCGACGACAAAGTGAGAGAAATAAGCTACTTCTCCCTCGTTAGACCCCATTTAGAATAGTGTTTGGGATCCTCATGAAACAGGCTTAAAAACAGAGTTAGAACGTGTACAGAGAAGAGCAGCCAGGTACGTGAAAATCCGTTACGATAGTATTGTTAGTGTTACTGACCTCTTAGAACAACTCGGATGGGAATCACTGTCAGACCGTAGATTGAAAACAAGACTAAATCTATTATGTAAATTCAAGAGTAGTTTATTTTCCGACGAAGTTGATCATATTTTACGACCGCCAACGTCTATGGTAGATTAGATCATAAAAATAAAATAAGAGAGATAGACTGTAGAACAGATAGATTCAAAATGTCGTTTTTTCCGCGAGCGATAAGAGACTATAACGGCTGTGTAAGGACTTAGAAATAGATTAGTTGACTGGTAGTGTAGCTTACTAACTTATGTATTTCTTAAAGCATGTTTGCGGAGTTTTATGGTGATTCTAACAGCATGTTTTGCATGTTCTAGCTTCATAGGCAGATTGCCCTCTTAAGTAGCATGTAGAAAATTATGTGTCATCGTACATGTGTGGCGTGCATGTGGGGATTCTCTTGCATGCTGTATGATGGTTTTTAGTTAATGATGGAATTGGTTAGTATCCTTAATATTCATGACCGTGCGGTGTGCATGTGGCGGTCCGCTTGCATGCTGCATTTTGGTGACTTGTCACCCCCTGCCAAACACCCTACAGGTGGCTCGCAGGGTAATATGTAGATGTAGATGTAAAACCACGCAACAAGTTTGCCCACAGGAACCGTAGATAGCTGCATAAAGCATATTTTTAGCAATTTACAAACCAGTACTAACAATGTTTCGCATGCTCATTTAATAATTGTTGCTTTCACATTTCTCTCCAAGGTCATATTTTAACTCTCCTTTTAACCAGCAAACAAGGATCGGCAAGACTCCCGTGCAATGCCTATTTGAAATAATATGTAACGGAAAACTAACATACCTCACTAAAAGATAAAAGACTCAGCTGACTGCCATAATTTAAAGAATTAAATTGTTTATAATATACACGAAATGACGGGATAAGTTAATAACTTCAGCTCACACAGGCACGAGCGATCTAAGTAAATACAGCATGATTGATGCGGCCTACGAAACTGAGACCTTCGGATAACATGACAACCATAACTATAAGGCGCCAACTAATAGAATGCAGAAAATTATCGTGATCTACAGCCAAAATATAAAATAGGAGGTGGTCAATTAGACGTTCCTGCTGATGTAATATGAATATAGACTTGCTTTTACAAAATTTTAAAGAAGCAGGCCTTTATGTACTGTTTTAAATAATTCGGCTAATATGTTTTTTCGAATACTCGAGACCATACAACCTTATTTAGTGGGTAGTATCAATATTTTGCCAATAAATTCAAGGAACAACCTTTTCACTGCGTAGCAGAACAGCTGAAGCCTTTTTAATGATATAATTTAAATATTAGCAAATTGAAGGTACAAATTGACAACCAACAAATACCCAAAATTGCCACCGAAGGGTCTTACCAACCTGGAGGCCTGAGTTTTTAATATAATTCGGTAACGTTTGGGGAACGGGGGGCAGAGAATCCGAAAGGCGAGATGGGATGACAAAACTTGTACGCGGAATCCACCGCTGGTGCGTAATGGAATCTTCGGCGAGCTTCCGAAACCCATCGGTCATTTAAGTCTCCGAAAAGTCGGCCGGCCTCGCCTGGAGGCGTCGGGCGGCCCCGAAAACGGATGTCGACAATAAATGGTAATTATTTGGGTACTCATAGAAATTTCTACGGGCTGCATGATCATTTCCTGCCTACTGGACGTGCTGAATCATAAACCGGTACCCTTATTCGACAAAATACATGCTTCTCTTACAGGAAACAACCAGTTAAAATAGTCCTAAATTTCAAGGACAGGTAAACTGAATGCATTTTTAACAACTAAAAACAACAAACAAAATTTGATTACGTATACCAGGTTAACACCCAGCTGAACCACAACACCCGAAAGTTTACGAATTTACTGGCGAAGAGGGGAATAAATAACGAGCGAAAATCTTAAGTCTATTGCAGATTAAGTACTGGAAATCTATGCCTGAAACGGAATTCACCTCGTCAGGATCTTAAGCCGTGTTTACACGATGCATCTACTCGCGCGGGTAGATGCGTGAACACAATCACCATCAAAATTCCACCGTGTAAACACTCAAAATTGCGCAAATGCGTGGACAGAAAATAGCCCATTCTAATTTGGTGAATGTGTTCACGCATCTGTCCAGCCACGTACTTGCGCGGGTAAATGCATCGTGTAAACACGGCTTTAGGGTCACAGTAGCTGCTGTGGTCCTAAAAATGTATAATGGTTGATTTAGGAAGTTATCAACTTGATGACAAACAATGAAAAAATAAACGTTTTGACAAAATAATAAAAAAATATTTAGAAACTTTGATATTCTCGGAATATAAATATTTTTCTACGCTTTTACGCATTATGTAGTGCATTGACCTAAATCAACATGTATGATATATATATTATGTCGTGCGCGAATTTTTCCTCGCCAGAATAAATATGATGGGAGATAATTTTTACTCATATGTCCTTTGCCACAGACGTCATTCACTAACCTTGGCATCGAAGGAAAGGTTGCTAGAAAATAAACCATCAAATCCCCTAAAAAAAGTAGTTTAAATGTAAGTGACAGTCTGCCAAAGAGGAAAGTATCATTCCTCACGAGCTCCTGACTCCAATCGTACTTGGGAGAAGAAACAAGTACGGGAAATAAGTACTCACAACATACGGGAAATCTATAGGAATCGCAAAGTAAAGTCTGGTTTTATATATTTCCCCGAAAATACTGATTCTTGCAATTTAGAAACGATGGTTAAACGATGCATGAAGCCGCGCGAGTTAGTGCGTTCAAGAACGCATCCGCGAAATTAGAACGGGGCTAATTTTCCAGCCCATGCATTCCAGCATTGGCGCAATTTTTAAGGCCGTTATACACGAACTAAATTGCGCAGTTTGATGTGCAGAAAATACGATAATGCGGGAAGTGCAGCGGCTATTTTCCAGTCATGAATTCGCGCAGTCTTTTAAGCTCGTTTCACACGGGGCGCGTAATTGCATAAACTAATGTATGTACATACGTACGAATGTGCATTTCAAATGGCGTCTAGTAAGTCGAAAATTGCAAGAACGCATGCGCGAATGCATGACCGCGAGATGGCAAAATATCCCCTGCTCTAATTCGAAAATGACTGCACGCCCGATTGAGAAAAACATGCAGTTTGATGTTGTGCAGTTTCGTGCCCCGTGGAAAACGGGCTCGCTTTACAAGATGTAATTTTCACGGCGCATCCACCCATAAAATTGGCAATGCATGTGAATACGCGTATACCAGTGAAGGTGCAGCGCAGGCGAGAAAGTGCCTCGTGAAAAACGGCTTTTATAGCGAATGAATATTTTATGAGGCATGTATTTATGAATGAATTCGCGCGGGGTCATTTACTGTGTAAGAAAGCCTTCAGTCACGTTGAATTGATCATAAAAAGATGAAGAGAATATTGTCGAGCCCTCAAAAGACTGTGAAATAGACGTAGGCAAATAAACTTTTGGATGACAATGATGGAAAAACGGTTTGATCAAATTAAATTTCTGGGAACTCACCGAGTAAAGAAAGAATGTCCAGTCTTCGACGGCCAAGAAGGGCAGCAGATGCGAAGTAGCCGAGACCACGTGCTGCCAGCGATCCTCAAGTTTCTCCCGCCACCTGCCGGCCGAGCAGCAACCGTCTCCTCATCCCATGGTTCCCTCTCCACTCCTCGCCGGCACCAGCAAAGAAGACCCGAAAAACATAAAAGGGACCCGGGATTTTTCAAACACCGAACCAAGGGCGGCGTCGTCTCGTAGTCACCAGCGCCGCCAGGAAATTATTCCTCCAGCGAAAACTCCGAGAATATTCAATTCGATCCCTATCGTTGAAATTTCTCCATTCTCATTATCTTCTCGAGCAACTCGGCAGAAGACGACACGATAAACCACTGCAATGCAGAGCGTTCCACACGTGGGGGTCCTAAACAACACGTTAGAGAACACGAATTCTTACCGTTGGATGAATGAAACCTCACAAAGATAGGTTTAAACTCCCGCATTTCTTAAAAGAGTTCAAGTATCAAAAAACGTTCTCGCCTAGTCCTCAACAAAATACAGCTATTAAGACTCAAGGAAAATACTATAAAAACAGCTGAGCAGCATGCAAGGATGTAACTGGCAAAACTCCCACTTTACTCTAGGGCGACTTGCGAACGAAATGCAGTAATTGTAGCTTCCTTTCTCATGTTAAAATCCAGCCTTCCTGGCACAGTTACCATGTAAAGGTTCGTCAAAAGACGCTCGATAACGTTTTACTGCTTTCGCAGTGATGACAAAGCATAGTTTACCTCTCCGATAACCAGCCACACGACCACACAACATTTTTTCACATAGTTATACGTCAGTATTTGTTGTAAAAAAATGCCGACTTCACCACGTTCACACACTGAACACTCCGGGAAAACTACGGTCGTGGGAACTCATAACAGCTGCAGATAATTCTCGCCGAGGACGTTCCAGTTTTACCTGGCCGATGAGGAAAAGGTCTCACAAAGGAGTAGAATGGTTCACTAACTGCTCACGGAGCACGGGGGGGGGGGGTAAACCTCTCTTCAGGAATCCGAAAAGGGAAGTCCTATTCAAACAAAACCGGAAAGGAACTACGCCGAAATTCAAGCCGGAGAATGATGGGTCGACATGCTCCCATATGATCTGTCTATCCTCGACGATGCCACTGGTAGGATTCTTGTGAAGCGATCATCAGAACTGCTTTCATCGCGTGGGAGACAACAGCATCAACCCTCAGTGAACACTTCTGCAATCTCGGAATGCCGTCGACACAGTCCAGGTCCATTAGAATCCAACCTAACCAGAAATTCCTCGCGCTGAAATCTCTTCCGGGGCACATGTTAATGCACAAAGTTCCCCATCTTCATCTGATTCCATCAACGCAGACTTCGTGGAGAAGACACAGCAATATCTCCGCTAGCATAGCTGCAGTAAGCTTCACAGCCCCATCGCCCACGCTGGAGTCAAATAGAATTTTTAGAAGTAGATTTCATCCAGAAAGTCTCCAAGCTCTTCCGGAACACTGGATATTCACCCATCTTCATCCAATGCCATCAACGGAGTCCGCAGAACTTGATCCGCGCCTCCAGGGTCCGCCCCAGCAAGGCTTCCGCAGAGACACTCGGTGAAGGAAGATGCAGCACGCTTCGATGTCCATCCTCACCCCTGCAACTCGCCCCCGACGCTCCGACGAACAACCGACGACTGTGGAAAAACAAGAAGCGAACGAGCGTTTAGCGGGGTCGTAAGGGGAGGGAGGGGGATTGTGCAGGGGTGGGGGACACCCTTCTTACCCTTCCCCCCCTCCAGACCAAACAAAAACTCCCCTAGTCTCTCACCCCACCCTATCCTGTTGTATGGGGAAGCACCACTGCCCGAAAAAAGGCACCACCCCACCCTCTCCGAGCGACCCTCTGCAACCCAACCCGACCCCCTACCCCACACCTCACCCCCCACCACCTCCAGTTGTGTGTTGGAGACCGGGAAAAGAATGGGGTGGGGTCGGGACACCAAGGGCTATGGAACTTCAGTGAGTAGTTTGGGCGATACGGGAGTAGTTGGGTGGGAGTGGAGAGGCCTTCCCTGCCTGAGGCCTGCTCACGCTACTTTCACACCTACGAGGTAGTTACCGTGTAAGGAGAAAGGTGTGTGGCACGGGGTGATTCAACAACAATAAGACTCACCGCCATGTGAATATGTATATAACGATACTTTCGAAATTATTTTTTAAAAATCGCGGAAAGCCATTGAATAAATTAAATATTAATTCACTTATTTGTTTACTGTTCGCAAAAAAACAGCACGAAGGATTTTTACATAGGTAGATCGTTAACTAAATATAAGAGTTAGGTAAATTAAAAACAAAAACAATTAGCGCCACTAACAATTCCACAATAAGCAGTTTGTGTGGTACTATTTAGATGTAGGTGTGAATACAAGCGTCTAACTAAAACCTTACCAACAATATCCAGGAATTGTTTAGGCCATTCACTTATCTCGGAAGATGTTACACCTCCAGCAGAAGAACCACGAACATGTGGGCCAAAAAGGAAATATTATTCTGAGATCCGCTGATAATACATCATCGTCCTAATTAAATATTTTCACAGAGATTGATGGCGTTCATGGTGAATGCGGCGACGGAGGTAATATTCCCTCTGAGAAATTTTGGCATTTTTTAACAGATACTTATAAAATCCATGCAAGGATATCGTTTGAAACTGCAATTGACCATTGTGAGTCCCTTTACGGAGGGAATGCTTAATTTGTTTCTCTCATCAGTCCAATGAGATTAAGTAAGAGAAAATACCCTTTCCGCATCTGCATCGTGCCCTGGTATGCTGAACTTTAAATGGACGTTTCTTACTGAAATTTTCTCATTGTTGCCTCTATATAGCGAACCCAAGCATGCCACAGAGATCAAGAATATTCTGAAAACAAGCAATGGCCAGCGCCTTGTAGTGGATCTTGAGTAATTTCGTGCCATACTGTCCACCACATCAAAACAGCATTTTGTAGAGTTTTAAAACTTCACTGACCTGGGAAGTTTCTCCTCTCCTGGTAAAATGTCAATGAACCCCAATTTCAAGCACGGCCCAATTTCAATTTCCATGACTTTTTCATAATTTCCAAACATGAAGTTATCCTGAAATTGTAATACAAGGTAACAAGGCTTATTTTGCAAACTTACCCCTCCTTAAATCAACTCTTCTGTCCAGGAAAACTAAATTGAAAATTTATAAAACATTGATAAGACCAGTAGTCACATATGGAGCTGAGACATGGGTCCTATCCAAACAAGATGAACAAACACCAAGAAGATTTGAAAGGAAGATAATAAGGAGAATCTATGGCCCAGTTAAAGAAGGAGAAAGTTGGAGAATCAGAATGAACTGTAAAATAAATGAAATATTGGAAGAGAAGGATATAGTTAGGTTCTCCAAGTCATTGCGACTGTCATGGTTGGGCCATGTTGAAAGGATGGAAGAGTACAGCATGCCCAAATTGTGAATTAATAGCAAGATGGAAGGGAGTAGGAGGAGAGGAAGACCACGCTATAGAAGGCTACAAGACGAAAAAAATTATCTAAGTATATTCCACACTAAAAATAGTTTATTGCCAACCTAGGTTTTGACTGCACCGCAATCATCAAGGTGATATCAGCAATCATTATCAATCATTACCTTGATAATAAATGCTGTTCATTCGAAACCTGGGTCCGCAATAAACTATTTTTAGTGTGGAATATACTTATATAATGTTCCACAAAGTTACGCCTTCAGCCATTAATAGTATGGCTACAAGATGTTGAAAAGGACCTGAAGACAATGGGGATTGGAAGATGGAGAGAGAAAGCAAAAAGGAGAGCCGAATTGAGGTAGTTCATAGCTGAGAAAGCCAAGCCGGGCTGTAGAGCCTTAGAAGAAGAAGTAACCCTGATATTATACATTCTGGTGGAGGTAGGAGCTTGCGTATTTGGTATTGGAGGGGAAAGGGAGTGTCGGGGAAGATTTCTACAACGTCTTTCGCCCAGGTAAACGGAAAAGGGGGAGGGACTCCTCCTCCCACTTCCCCTCCTTTTGCTCGATCGGGAAGTGAGGTGGGTTTTTGAAGAAAAGCTTCCAAGCTCGCCCTCGACGCTTGTCAGTTCTCTCGTCCCCTTGCCTTGTACCCCATTGCCGTTCCCAGCCTTCGAAAATCTCTTTCACTCCTTCGCTCTCTCTCTTGGCACGGACAAAAGGTTCGGTACATATACCGGCTCGGGACAGGAAATAGGAGGTGAGGGGGGTAGGGGTGTGTGGGAGGGAAGGAGGAGGCAAGAAAGGTAGTGTACGAACGAAGCGCGGGTAAGCACAGGCAGAAGGGACATGTTTCCTTAGGGCGAAATTCATTCAAAAAAAAAACTATTCAACGAGATTAAAATGGGATTTTGAAATACCAAGGCCTATCAAGGAAATTTTTCGGAAATCATGTCAATACTTGGGAGTTAGGGACCAGCATTATTTCGTTCACTGCCAAATTACGTGGTCAAGGCAGAAACAGAATTTTGGTTCATTAAAGCGGTTCAACAATGGCTTATGTGCAAAGGAAGTTTGAGTTTTTACTTAAATAGATCATGTAAAAATGTGATTAAATTATGTTAACTTTTACATGGGATTAGTAGTATGAGTATGAACTTATATGTATGTACTTATGTTTGTGTATGTGAATATATACATATCCATAAGTATACAAGTATATTTTCACGGGATGAAGAAAGGTAGGACTTACGCTGAGATGAAGAAAGAAATACTAGAGGTAGATAGGGAACTGTAAGTATAAGAGTCTGTTGGATTTTCTCTGACTTTCATCATAGCCTACCTTTAACCGGTAGATTACTCAGATGATGATGATATGTATGTTATTTTGAATATTCATGTGAGATTAATTTATCTGCATGTGCTGACTGAAGGGGTTCTCCAGAATATGAACGCACAAAATTACTTACAAATTTAATCACTTATATAATAACGTAACTGATAACCAAGAATTAGCGCCTGCTCTACCATTTTAAAATAATTCATGATGGTAACCCCGAAACAGATTTTCCTTTGGGGTTCCTATATTCCATCACTTTGTGTAAATTGTCCAAGTTAATACTGTAAATCTTGTATGAAAAGGAATAAAAGATATTATTAATTCGGAGATACAAAAGTCTAGGATGATATTGGAGGGAATACATACAAAGGGTAGAAATTTTCGTAGCTATAATTATTTTATTTACTCCCTAATGCTAGTTTCTTAAACTACCACGTAGTGCCGACAGCACAACTCAAATTTAGCATTAAAATTATTTTAAAATGTATTTGATGAAAATTGTGACTAGAAACAGACCGTATATTCGAATGTAAACGAAACAGTTTTGAGTCAATTCCTTTACCGTTGACGTCAAATGCACGTTCCGTACGATTTACTTAACCTGGCATACTACGATAGATTAGATCATGAGAATTAAATCTGGAAATAACGAATGCAGAACGGACAGGTTTAAAATGTGATTTGTCCCGCGAACGAGAAGAGACGATAACATCTACCAGTGACACTTATCACTAGGTTAGTCGATATGTAGTATATCTAGTTACTTGATCTGCTCCTTAATTCTTGTTTCTTAATCTGCTACGCAGTACTAAAACCAGGTTATGCATTTTTACTGGTTAACTCTCGTATATTTGCACATTTATGAAGTCCCAAAATACATTACCTAATACATTCTCTAACACTGGTAGCACACCTGTAGTGTAGTGGAATCTGTTGAAGTTTCACCCCTTGGGTAGTATTTGCAGGTTTTCGCTGATGCATCAAAAGTCGTAGTTTCATTAACTTTATTAGGGTGTAATGTAGTGCATTTTGGTTATAACTCACCCCCTGCCACACACCCTTGAGGTGGCTCGCAGTGAAAGATGTGATTTCATGTGAATAAAAGTAAGTACATACTACAGGTACACACCGCAGAATAGAGAGTGAAATCCTACGCTTTTTTTTTTCGCTAGAATGTTTTGCGAGGGTACGCTAGTTTTTCTGCGATTGAGCTCTTTGTAAACTTGGGGGGGAAAAGAAGCAATCAGCGAGGGACTATAGGGTTAAATGTGGCGGCCGCATGGGCAGTGACACTACTGAAGTGTGGAAGATTGTAAGCAAGAAAGATTGTAAGCCAACTCCCCTCCCTGCAAATGAACACTAAAACATCATCAGGATCATTACAAGCGATGCAGCAGAGCCAGGCTCAACTGAGCGAAAAATCTCATCGTTTCACAAAAGATATAAATTTTGTCAAATTTAACATAATATTTTTATGCAACCTGCCTCCTCTAATCTTAAATATTCTATAAGAGAGAACGGATCTGTAAAAGTACCAGATGGTGCCCACTCTTAGATGAAACCAATAGTTACATACTTAAATTTCCTGTGAAATCTCTGCAATTACGATCAATGACTATTATCAGCCACAGAATCAATACTTTTCAGGCGCCTCGCGATGAGCAATATTAAGCGATAAGTATTAATGAGTGTTGAGTATTATTAAGCCAGCGAAAAAAAATTGTCAGAAGTGGGATTCGAACCCACGCCCTCATACGAGGACCAGAAATCACAAGTAGCTCGTTCAAGCAAGCCAAGAATAATCTTGAGTCTGGCGCCTTAGACCGCTCGGCCATCCTGACATATGATAGGGACGGGCGATAACACAGGTAATGATGCAGTGAACCATGCATGAGCCATGTGGTGTGCTTCGTACACACACGATTGTTAAGTCCCATTCGTATCACTTAATTTTTTCTCATGGCAGAGAAGGTTAGTCAGTTCTGAAGTGTGATCTGAGGCTTTCAGGCATATGATGTTGGTGAAGTCTATTCGAATTCTCCACCGGGCAACACTCAGCATTTCTACCGTAGTTTCGACATACGAGTCATCAGGGCAATTGACGACATTATGCCCTGATGGCGATGGACGACTCATACATCGAGACGTCGGAAGATATGTTGAGTGAAACCCGTTGGTGAATCCGAATATACTTCACCAACGTCATTCAGTTCTTCCCATGTTCGCGCATATATTATTTCATCGTCACAATGTCAATCACCATTGACTGCGTTATTAACGTGCGCCACATTTATTATGTCCATCAACTATGCCCACACTGCGAGGACAACGATTGGCCCTGGTTACAACTAACGCAGATTCGAATGACACCAAACAAGTAATGCAAATAGATAACCATGGATATTTAAACTGGGTCAAAATTTGTCCATGGTTGGCGTAGACGGGGTGTTAGCATTGCAACCTCTAACCCATGGAATGGATTGCCGGGGTAGTGTGAATAAGATATTAAGTTATATAATATTTAAGGTCTAAATTTGTCCATCAGCTTTAGATATCTCAACTCCGGTTGACAATAATTTTGAAAATAAGTGCAAAAAAATAGGCAAAACGATCTAGGCTTGTGCGATGACCGATTTTGGTCATCGATTTTCGATGAAAAAATTTCATCGAAATGTTTCGATGACGATGGCTGTCATCGATCATCGTATAGAGTGTACACGATGATCGATGACTATCGATGAATATCGATGATCGATGAATGTCGATGATCGATGAATGCCGATGATCGATGAATTACGATGATCGATGACTCTCGATGAACTGTGCAGTAGTGATGAGCGATATATCGCTGTGATTGAATCACCGATACTGAAAATTAGCAATCACAGCCTGTGACTAAATAATCGAAATCACTGTGACTGTGAATTCGGTGAACTTAGCCGATTTAGCTCAGGCTGCTACCGCTGCTACCAACTGCACGAGTGCAACCAACGAATACAATGCTACCACTGCTACTGCGTATTAACTGTGATTGAACGTGATCGCATACTTCTGTATCGTCTACCACAAACTTTAGGAAAAACATGAATTCCAAACATGCCACTGTGGCCCTGCCATCGTCCTCAAGGCGCAATAGCTGTGGTGTTTATACTTTAGATGTACATTTTAGATCTAAGGCGTTCAAATGAATGGAAAAAAGAAGAAAAATTAGTGATATAAGGATATCAATCATCCTCATCGATGGTTCTTATCGACTCATCGACATCAATGATTCGCATCAACTCATCGACTCATCGGGATCGATGATTCTCATCGACTCATCGACATCGATGGTCGATGTCATTCATCGTCATCGATTACAGTCATCGCACCGCGATGACTAAAATCATCGTCGATGACTTCGATTAATCGACTCATCGCACAAGCCTAAAACGATCTATGGATGCCTGTCGTGCAGTTTCACCTCCAGTTATCGGCTTCAGGATGATTAGGCCTCCCCTCCCTTCTTAATTCCCTTCCTGAGAGCGTTGATCCCTTTTTTCTATCCTTCAACATCTTTACAAACTTGGCTCTCTCTCATCTTTCTGAAAATAGCTAACAATACTTTTTCATTCAGTTTCCTTCCGATATTTCCTGTTTTGTTATGATATCTGTTATTATGTTATGTTTTGACTGTACCTGTTTTCTCTGTACGTTTGTTATTGGGCCACTGTAAATTGGCAACATTTGCTGTATGTGGACATTTTTGATTAAATAAAATAAATAAATAAAATAAAATTAGAGGCAACTCTCCAAATTTTCTCCATTCACCGGGTATCGAATGGACACACTTAAGAATCATAAATCTGAAGGAAATAACCGGCGTTATAATCATCGCCGGATCTTCCGGTGGCGATCTAAAACTGATCTAGGTCATCACCTGATGATATTGAACATTCCGCGAAACCTGTCGTATTAAAATATAGTATCCCGATAAATCTAAAAGTTGTTTTTTTTTTCATCACATAACATCACGATTTGCAAATAATTTAACCAGGAACTATCCAATTATGATTACATATGATAGCATCATTACAATTTTCGTCGGCAGTAAACTGTTGTGCGAAATCGCGTCAGATATAACCGTCACGCAGTGCTGGTGGAGAGGAGTGCTATAGTAGGTAGCTGGGCAAGGGGAACGAGGATCAGAGAGGGGTGGCAAAGAATGATGACTCGCATGAATGAAAGAGGAGGGGATGAACGGGGGAGGGGGAGAGAACGGAAGCAAGGGGGGTTGGCTTTGAAACTCGGACTCTAATAGAGTAATTGAGGGTGAATTAGGGGAGTAGGGTGCTGTGATTGAGATATTGTGAGAGGGGAGGGATGCAAGTGCCACGCTAAGGAAAAGGGGACGAATTGGGAGTTCCACCCTATGGTTCAACAGGTCGAACACATCGTTATAGTATTCTTAAATTAATAGTATTAGCAATACTGATCAATAGTGGTATCTTAACCAGTGTACCGCAGGTTTAGCATGCTCGCCAACGTTACACTCTCCAAATTTCTGGTTTGACATTGCATAGTTCTCAGCGCCTGGCGTTCGGGGGAGCGTCTGGGCTAGGACGTAGATATGTATCTATGGCCTTGCGTCTGGGTTTTGACCTTGAACTGAGACGAGTATCGAAATACCGTTCAATCAGCCACATATTTACCTAGTCCTAACAGCACGCCGTGCATGTTTTCTACATAAGTCACGAGTCTCTGTCCATTTGTGTAGTTGTAAAATACATATATATGTATTAACGGTCCCTCTCCATTGTAATAATATCTGTAGTGTAGTAGTGCATACTTGTGAGGCTTCGCCTCGTGACAAGCATTAGCGATTTGTGCTAATGCATAATTAGTCGTAGTTACACTAACTTTAGGGTATATCTACATCTACAAAATACCCTGCAAACCACCTCAGGGGTGTGTGGCAGGGGGTGAGTAATCACCAACATGCATTACACTATACCCTAGAGTTAGTGTATCTACGAATAATTATGTATTAGCACAAATCGCTAATGCTAGTCACGAGGCGAAGCCTCACAAGCATGCACTACTACACTACAGACGTCATCACAATGGAGAGGGACCATCAATATACATGCATTCTAAAACTACACAGATGGACAGAGACTCAAGACCCATGTAGAAAACATGCTAGGCGTGCTGTTAGTATGTACTAGGTAACAGATAAGGATTCAAGTATTAGGAGTACTACTACTAAGATCTACACTACCGAACGACAAACCTAGATAAAAGTCTCATGGCAGCTATTATGGTCCCTTATCGTTCGTGGGAAAAATGACATCTTAAATCTATCCGTTCTGCAGTCTAGTTCCCTAATTTTACTCTCATGATCTGATCTACCGTAGTATGTCGGATTTCGTAAAATATTATCAACGTCGTCAGAGAATAGACCGGTTTGGAACTTACATAATAGATTGAGTCTAAATTTTAATCGACGGTCTGAAAGCTTTTCCCATCCCAGTTGCTGCAAAAGGTCAGCAACACTAACGAGATTATCATAACGGCCTTTAACATATCTTGCCGATCTTCGCTGCACGCGTTCTAACTCAGTTTCCAAGCCTATCTCATAAGGATCCCAAATACTGGCGGCATATTCTAAGTGGGGTCTAACGAGGGAGAAGTAGCTGATTTCCCTAACTTAAAGGGTATAGTGTAATTCATGTTGGTGATTACTCACCCCCTGCCACACACCCCTGAGGTGGCTTGCAGGGTATTTTGTAGATGTAGATGTAGGGTGTGTGGCACGGGGTGATTCCATACCAGGCACGCAGTGCTTGTCACAGTTCAAATCAGGACCTCGCACGCTCCCTCGGCCGATTAGCGAGGTCCAGAAAGCAGTCATGAGCACCTACTGCACCCTTGTGGCGTTGTGTTTGAAACTCTCCAAGATAATTCCGATCGCGTAACTAAGGAGTTACGTGGTACAATGACGAAAAGTTCGAGATTTTGGTGCGTTTGATCATTTAAGATGATTCACTTGTTGTCCGATATGTTGTTTTTAGCACGTTTCTAACCAGGATCAACTCGATCGACAATATTCCGGTGATGGAAGCTCGATCGGGAAGTCTGCGTGAGATTTTTAAGTGTGTATCAAATATCAAATCAATGGTTGGCGAGTTTACTTTTTGGAATAAAGACATGATGTTTTAAGAATTAACTTCCGATTTCGACATTGTCAGGTCATTATCATGGAAATAACCTGTTAAGGTCGTAACCGGTTGAATGCAATAAATATTGTGTGGAATATCACCAAGTTGACTCTTAAAACATCACGTTTCAAATACTTAAAATGTAGATCTTTTCGTATTTGTACTACATCTACAAAATACCCTGCAAGCCACCTCAGGGGTGTGTGGACCAGTGGAGGGGGTGAGTATTCACCAACATGCATTGCAAAATACCCTAAAGTTAGTGTAACTATGACTAATTATGCATTAGCATAAATCGCTAATGCATGTCAATGCTTACTACCACGTGATTCCCTAGTTACGTGATCGGAATTGTCTCGAGCGGCTCCAACACAACCCCCCGCCACCCCGTGCTACACAACCTGGAGGTGGCTTGCGTGGCACTTCATACATTTAGATGTATATATATTCCAACATATAGTTCTCCTCATGCCTCTGTTACCATTTCCTCAGCGCCTGGTTCGTAAATTAAAAAAAAGAAGCGACTGTCATTGAGATGAACTCCGTCAGACGACGTACGGTCAAGGATGGAGAGACGTGCGTGGGGTAAAGGACAGCGCATTAGAAGCTGAGCCGTAATTGAAAAGGGAAGTGTCGCAAGTATGTATGTACCTATGCATGCGAGAAATGAGCACTTCTTCCCCACCGGAGAGGATGAGGAGTAATGAACGCTGCAGATGCGGAGGGAGTGACTCAGTCGCACGTGCCTCGTTGACTCACACCCCCTGCCACTGCTCACTCACCCTCCTCCCACTCACCCTCCGCCCACCCAGATCACCAGATGGACATCACCAGGGGGGAAATATTGTTGTCAATGCAAAACGGGGATATGGGGTTAAGGGAAAACAATTCAAGAGAATCCCCTCCTAGAATCACGGGGTTATCCACCCTGATTCAGTTTAAGACGTTATTGTCGGGTCTACACTAGTACCTAAGTGAGAACTTAAGTGACAAGTTCCTAAAAGGTGGTAGTGATAGTGTCGGCAGCTTCATTTAAGGACACCTTCACTTAAATTACTTTAGATCCGTACTTAAGTCAACTATTTCCACACGGTTGTAGTTCTTCAAGTGTTATGCGTAATTTATTTTGAAATTATATAAGTTTTTATTATTGTAATTTGGGAGGTTTCAGGCAGGAATAACTTTGTAACTGGTAACTTTGTGCGTAAGGGGAAGCAGTTATATTTTCCACGTGTAGGGGATACTGTAGTATTCATAGATTGCAGTGTATTGGTAAATGTAGGAAGTTTTATAAGGTACCCGGTGTATTGTTAAAAGTTATATTTTCTGGTGATGTAATTAGATTAAAGTGGGAAAAATTAGCATTAATGAAAAATTTCAGTTTGCTGAAATTTTTGCTCATGATATGTTTTAATAATCATGTTAAGTGAAGGGGTGTGAAGTCACAGGCCTTATAAACCCCCATAAATAAAATTTTATGTGGAACCTAACATAATGCCTTTCAATCATATGGATTTGTTCAAATTGCAGCAGGTGAAGCCCGAAGTAACTGAGGTTCTTTGGTATGTTTCCCATTAATGATTTTTAAGGTAAGTTTTTTTAGCCGTACATACCTAAAAGTAGAAGACAAAAAAGGAATTATATAATTGACTTCTAATATCATTTTTAGCCGTACCTTACATTAATAAACAAAACAGGAATTATATTTGACTTCTAATAGCTATTTTTGTTGCTAAACATCAAATATTTCCTTGAAGCTGTCCAGAATAAAATAATAGGCTTATTGTTAGTCAAAAATGCTTTATTTTCATATGTTGCCGATATTGTGGAACCCTTTCTGACGGTCTATCAAACAAATAACCCCAACGCTCCTCTCCTTCTTACAGCTTTAACTGTCAGAGATTTGTGCAAGATATTTGTTAAAAAGGAACACTTAAAAAGTAAGACATGTCTGTGATGTAGATGTATCCAAAGAGGGAAATCTAATTCCCGCAAAGGACATTGTTCTTACTTTTTTTTTCTAAAAATATGTCCTCATTCTCATTTGGCCCGTTTATATGACAAGTTTTTAGGTTCAGTCATCTGAAAATCTAATGTGATAATAAAATAATTTAATCCTTATTGAACTGTGACATCAGTTTAGTGGCCTCAACTATTTGCTCGCCTTGATCCTCAACTGTTAAGATTCACTGTTTCTTTAATTCCCGAAATGGACGATCACGACGCTTCAGTCGACTTAATGTAAATCTTAAGTGAAGTCACTTAAGTCTGTAGTGTAGACAAGGCAAATGGAACAGCTAGAAGCGAATCTACATTTTAAATTTTCTGTTATGCAGTCTAGTTCCCTACTTTTATTCTCATGATATGATCCTCCTTGGTATGTCGGATTTCGTAAGGTGTTATTAGCGTCGCCAGAAAAAAAATCTGTTTCGAACTTACATAGTAGATTAAGCATAAATTTTAATCGACGGTCTGCTGTGTAGCTGATACCTCTATCTTAATCGCCGCGCTTGCCAATTGCTCTTTTTAACAAATTCCAATTCATCATCATTACAGTTATCTACCGGTTAGAGGTAGGTTGTGATGAAAGTCAGAGAATATCCAACGAACTCTTACACGTGCTGTGCCCTTTCTGCCTCTAGTATTTCTTTCTTCATCTCAACATAAGTCCTACCTTTCTTCATCCCGTCCATAAAACCGATTCTCTTCCTTCCCCGCTTACCCAACATCCTACCCTCTATCACGGCCTTCAGAAAACCACCGTCCCTCATTACCCCTTCCAGCCACCTACCCTGTCTTCCCCTAATCTCATCTATAAGTTTCCTCTCCTCGCCCACCATGTCAATTAACGATTCGAAAACTTCCCTTCAATTTTTAACTTGAACGAGTATGTCATACCTGTTATGGAATCACCCTGGAAGTGTCGCACGGAATTACTTAGTTGTATATTTAGAATAACGACTGGCGATATGATAAGCACGACTGCCACACGTATTTATTGTGGCGCGCGGGATACAATGAATATTGTCCGATTGCGCTCTAAGTCCCTTAGCGCTTACAGCCCTTCATGTATTTAAAAACGTTGTTGAAATAACGTCTGGTATTAGTTGGCAAAAAGGCAGGAGCGCTTCTACGGAAGCTAATCATTAATCCAAGATGACATCGTAAGGGATAAGGAAGGTGCACTTATAAATCACGAATACGGAGACCTCAACGCCCAAGTCACCGTATTCGTGATTTATAAGTGCACCTTCCTTATCCCTTACGATGTCATCTTGGATTAATGATTAGCTTCCGTAGAAGCGTCCAAAAATTGCCGGATCCGACGGTATTTCACGTCGAATCGGCAGGGTATTGGTACAAGTTTTCAACTAGCAATAATCGCACCTCAGTAGAACTTCATTGGTTACGATATCGCCACTGCGCAAAGTTAACTATTTTAGAGAAAGTCTAAATCCACAATGGCTTGCTCTACTGAGTATATCGCGAGCAGTAAGTTTATTATCTTAAGTATTGGTGTAGCTAAGAAACAGAGAATTAAAAACTTTTGCTTTTTCAGGAAAATGCGTCATTAACGCCTTCAAACGGTTTCATTTTATTTTATCCTACGTCATAGCTTGTTACTTTTTGCATATTCACTGTAAAAAATAAATTGCCTGCTTATCCTGACCACGGAAAACATTTATTCCGCGAGTTCGATACGTCGGTATCGTTCGATTTGACGAGCCTTCGAGGCTCACTGGACGCGGGAAAAATAGACTCGAAAAAGTCACTGCAATTCAATAGTCTTTGCGTCACAGGAAAAGGCTTTCGGAAGATAGGTTGTAAAATTAACATGCATTACAGAGTACTGCATTCCACGATAGATGTATATGCTCCTCTGATTGGCCCCGTAACCATGTTGGGTGACGTTTCGATATCCGACTCGGACATCACCTTCAGGGAAGTTGAGCTGAGTAGGATACTTACACAATTACGCTCGACTAAATGTAACAATCAACGATCTTTTGTCATTCTAATGTTTGGCAATAGATCAAAAGTTAATCCACTACGAAATGAAAAGGGCGAAGAACTTTACAACAATTTAACAATGAGAGTTATAGCTAGGCTTGTCGAAGGGTAGTGTAGCTCGTAGTTGTAGTAGCTCTCCCTAATACTTGTATCCTTATCTACTGTCTAGTACTTGCAGCATTCTGTGTATGTTTTCACTATAACTCTTGAATCTCTGTCCGTATTCGTAGTTTCAATATGCATAAATACTAACGGTCCCTCTAACATAGGTAGTATATCTGTGGCGTAGTGCATGCTTGAGAGGATTTGCCTTGTGACAGGCATTAGCGATGTATGCTAGTGCATCATTAGTCGTAGATACACTAACTTTAGGGATAGTGTAATGAATGTTGGTGACTACTCACCCCCTGCCATACACCCTTTGAGGTGGCTTGCAGGTTATTTTTTTGTATATATATATATATATATATATATATATATATATATATATATATATATATTCAATCGACGAAGTTCACACGTGGTGAAAATATACCCAATAAGGAGTCACAGGCGTGACAAGTAAAAACATAGTGACACAAACAAAAGAAACTCACACGAATGGTTGTTTAATTTTCGACAGCAATCAACTGTCTTCTTCCGAACTGGAGAGAGTACTGGATGCAGATGTGGGTAAGGAGAGAAGAAAGAAGAAAGGAGAGGCGGGGCAGGCAGGGGAGGGCAGGTTGGGCCAGGCTGGGAAGAGATTGGAGGAGAAAGAGGGGAATAAAGGGAGGGGCAGACAGGAAAGGGAATGGAGGGGGAAGAGGGGAAGGGAGTTTAGTGAAAGACATTGATACCCGGAGTTTGAAATGCTTTATACAGCCAAATAAAAGATAATTCCACCGATTTCAGTTCAAGGGGGGGTGCAGTTGGGGGGAGGGAAAAAAGAACTGAAACATTGTAGCAGTGGTTGAAGGATTTTTTGTGGAGGGAGGCGTGTATCGCAACGGGAAGAGAAGCAGATTGGGAAGGATTTTTACAACTAGCACGGTGATTATTAATACGTATATTGATATATATATATATATATATATATATATATATATATATATATATATATATATATATATATATATATATATATATATATATATATATATATATATTTATAATTAACTGCTGAATTCGACGGGGTTTTATGTCACACCCCATGCCCAAATTTAGCGACCAGAGATGGCGCGCAGGAGCTTTTTCACCCACCATATAGGAGACGTACACAAGTGGAAGAGGAAAGGTAAAGAGGAATACAGACATACAACAAATACAGAGGTGAACAGTGCGTTTAAAGGCACGCATAGCCGAAGAAGAAGAAAAGAGCCAACATGGCCAAATATACTCATCCATTCGAAAATCAGACGCTCAAAGGCGCGAATAAATTCATTCAATCATAGGAAATGGAAAGGGATAGGAACACATAAAAGGACGAACACAGGGTTTGGTGGGGAAGATGAAAATGTGTCGAATCCAGACAGAAAAAATTCGGTTCGTATCCTGGGTAAGGTGAAATTTTTTGTCTGGATTCGACACATTTTCATCTTCCCCACCAAACCCTGTATTCGTCCTTTTACACACTCGCACACTCGACCGGCAATTGGGAGATCCAGGTTCGTATCCTGGGTAAGGTGAAATTTTTTCTGTCTGGATTCGACACATTTTCATCTTCCCCACCAAACCCTGTGTTCGTCCTTTTATGTGTTCCTATCCCTTTCCATTTCCTATGATTGAATGAATTTATTCGCGCCTTCTGTCGCGCCTTCGCGCCTTCTGAGCGTCTGATTTTCGAATGGATGAGTATATATATATATATATATATATATATATATACATCTACAAAAAAATATTGCATGCTCAACCTGTCCGTTTTGCAGAAATGCAGGATCCACTATACTTCATTCATCTACATATGCGAAGTACCGCGCAAGCGACCACTAGGGTGTGTGGCACGGGGTGATTCCACACCAGGCATGCAGCACTCGTCCCAGCACAAGTCAGAACCTCGCACGCTCCCCGTAGCTTGCAGGGTATTTTGTAGATGTAGATGTTACAGTCAACCGACGGAAGAATGAAATCCCCACCGATCATTATGTTATGTTTTTTTTGTGAATCGTCGATTTCTTTACCTGTCTCTTTAATTTTTAATTGACTTATTTTTGCCATCTGGCATTCTAAAAAATGCGCACACATATAATATCTTAGCCCTGGGGTTTTCAATGGATCATCATGCACTTGGACACATCCACTGGACAATAAAAGGCCATGGGACATACACACTCACCGACAAATTTCAAAACCTAAGCGGCGAGGTCCCTTAATTCTTGCACAAGGCGGCAGTAGTGGTTTTCACTGAATCGAGGTGTAACATCTTCTCCGGATGTCGTTGTCCAGGGCGTTAACTATCAGTGGATAGTAATAGACCATAGTTAAGCAATAATGTGGAAGTACTGGAAAAGTGTACATTTTTACCGCCATATAAAAGAAATGGCATAAATCAATGGCGACAACATTAATCTTACGAAACGAAATAAATATAAAAACTTACCAACAATGTTCATGCCACTTTTTGCAAAGGTCCATAGGGTAACAATGCTGGCGTGGTTCAACGTCATTGCAATACTTGGGAAGATCTGCTAGAAGAAGAAGAGAAGAAGATTGATTGAAATTCGTTGAAAGAGATGGATCTTTATATAGGCACGCTAGGCAATGCGTTTGCTTAGAAACAAACCAAAAACCCGCGACATCAAGTTATCGATTTCGATTGGCGCGTAGGTTGTGTTTCTATTAAAAATCCTGCACGTAGAGGTGAGACAGCATCGCTATCATTCAAATCATTCATAGTTTTCCAGTGTTATTATCAAACATTGAGTGTCAGTCTACACATTTACAGCGTTCGAATAGGTTGAGTTGCCAAAGTGATACGAATAAAAATCGCGAGTTTTTTTCCCACTAAGATTACGCCAATCCTATACAATTGCAGCAGTAATTTTTACTTGTGTTTAATAACATAGCATTGTTACTAACACTTCACCCCGATTGAAATGTCCGGCATTATTTTGTTCTCTGCATGAAGTAGTATCTCGTAGCATTCATCAATTAATCGTATTAGTAATATTAACCACTAGATGTCTCTCTAGCAGTGTACTGCACGTATGCACGTTCATTTACGTAGCACTCTCCCAGTTTCTGGTTTGACCGTGCACTGTTCTCCTGACTGCTTTTTGGGTCTTGCCTAGCCCAAGTAGCAATATCTTATGAAAAAATCATTTTAAAAATATTTTAAAATAATTTTAAAATCATTTTAAAATTATTTTGAAAACATATTAACTCTCTCTTTTTAGGCTTTTAAAATGTTTTTTTCATAATTTTAAAATGATTTTAACATAATTTTAAAATGATTTTAACATAAGTTTTAAATATGTTTAACTCTTTAAGAAGCCACCCAGTAAACACAAGATGCTGCAGATGCGCGGCGCAGTGGCGCTGCAGCTACCGCGAGGGTGCTGCTGCAGCTCATCTAGCACTCTTAAATTTCCCTTTTTTGAATGTCGGATGCGCGGCAAACGGGTGTCAGGAGCGCTGCACAAGCGTGTTCTCGATCGCTTCAAACTGCAAAAAAAACGGTATACGCCCATAGACAACACTATATAACTTATCTCCGGACCCTCTACACTCAACTTCAATTTCACATCTACCTATGGTATACCTATCTCCCAACTACCTACGTCATATCCTATTCGCAACTTAGATATGCGTTCCGAGAAAGTTGTATATATACGGCCATTCCCGTGCGTAAATGTGTTTGCGAGAACTAACTTTCAAATGTCAATGCCATGATAGTTTGATGAAACGTACCATTCAATCACGATAACAGTTTTCAGGTATTGATTAATTGAAACCTATGTTGCTACATAACAAGCATATAAAGTCAATATTAATGAGAATAAACCATATTTTTTCCTATTTCCAAACGTTTTTTACATTTCAATGAAGACGTAACTTAACTTGCAGAAATGTTACGAACGTGAATATGCATGTAGAATCAATGTTACGAATGTGGAAATGAGAAAACTGATGAATGTACCAATGAAAGCATAACAATAATTTAGTGTGCAGCGGAAATTAATTACAAAAATCTATCAATTTTAAAATTATTTCAAAATAATTTTTAATTTGTTTAAAATAATTTTAAAATCATTTTAAGAACATTTTAAAATCATTTTAAAAATATATTAAAATAATTTTACAATAATTTTAAAATCATTTTAGGAATATTTCAAAATCATTTTAAAAATATTTTAAAACAATTTTAAAATCATTTTAAGAATATTTTAAAATCATTTTAAGAATATTTTAAAATCATTTTAAAAATATTTTAAAATAATTTTGAAATAATATTATCATATTATTAAAACATGAAATATTTAAAAAAGACTTAACATGCAAATAAATGTCTCAGTACTTCATATATATGCATATATATGTTATCAACAAATTGTGATGACAGTATACAGAACTTTAATATCACACATTATTTTAAAATTATTTTAAAATCTTGAAAAACTCATGATTTTAGACATCTTATGATATTTTGATTTTAAAATTATTTAAAATCATTTTAAAATCATTTTTCAACACTCTTTTGCTACTTGGGAGCGGCCGGGGGAACGTGCGTGGTCCCAATTTGAACTAGGACGAGTGCTGCATGCCTGGTGTGGAACGACCCCGTGCCACACACCTTAGTGGTGGCTTGCACGGCACTTCGTAGATGTAGATTTAATCATCACCGATGGCTTCAATTTATAAGTACCCCAGAAGTTCTTTTACAATCAACTTAATGTGATAAATTAGGCGTTCCAATGACACCAAGAGCTGAACTGTATGGAGAAATAGGTAATGATGATAATGGTTACTGTTAGGGGTGGCAATGCAGGGTTGGTCAAAAGGTAGGAGCCCAAACAAAGGTGTTTGAGATAAATTTAGCGTAGGGAATGGTAATGGGAATCCCACCCAACTCACAATAATATCCTTGCATGGAAGTACATACATAACAGAGAACTGAATTATGGCAACTACGGGCTTCCTAGGTAGATGCCGTGCCCAGCAGAGAGGGAGGAAAGGTCTCCACTGCCCAAGTAATTCAATATTCCATAGTTTGCACCCTTTTACTTTTATAAATAGCCATTATTTAAGAGTCTCAAAAATTTCATAACTTTAAACATCATATTATTAATCTCTTCGCCAAATGTACCGCAGTGATTTTCTTGTGCATCGACAAATTACTGCACACCTTTGGTATTATCGACTATCCAGAGCTCGATCGTCAGCAAATGATCACGTCACAAAATCCTTCCGCAAAAATAACAGCAAAATCGATGACCCGACGAATGATATTACCAAGATTAGAAGGAAATCAGAGGTAACATATGATAAATGAGTGCTATCGAATGCCCCATCAATGAAATGAAAGCATGCCCGATTTATTTCGCAGTGGCACACGTTACAGTACTAATAATTACCATAAGAGGTGGACGTCATGGACGAACATCGCTCTCACCGCCAGATGCCATTACGAACGGGACGATATCATTTGACGCCAAGGGGTCGGAGTTTCACCGCAGACAAAGGACCTGCCTTTATTTTGAACATGGCGGAGGTTTGTTTACATTCTTTGACTAAATCTGACGATTGCATACGTCATTTTCGACGTCAGGGACATAGTATTTAACTAGGTTTGTTGATAGGTAGAGTAGCTCTTAGTAGTAGTAGTTCTCCCTAATACTTATATCCTTATCTGCTACCTAGTACTTACAGCACGTCGTTCATGATTCAGGTATAACTCTTGTATATATGTCCATTTATGCAGTTGTAAAATACATTAATACGACTAGTTTCTCTAACATTGGTGGCATACCTATAGTGTAGTGGATGTAGGTGAAATTTCACCTCCCGACAAGTATTTGCAGGTTTTACTAATGCATCAATAGCCGCAGTTTTATTCACCTTATTAAAGTGAAGTTCAGTGCACGTTGGTGATAACTCACACTCTGCCACACACCTTGAGGTGGATTGCATGATATTATGCAGAAGTAGACGTACTGCCAACCTTGGTACAGAGGTAAATACGACGAGAAAACATGTTTCGCGGGCGCAGATGGCAAAGATCGCAAGGCGACCCAACCTCCAATCCAGCAGGCAGGAGTGGAGAAGCGTAGGGTCCCGAGCGAGGGCGATTGCACGCAGAAAAAACTCGACACACATTTCACAAAATGTTTTTTTTTCATTTTCTTCTTCTCTCCCGCGCAACCTCCCTCGGACCACAGCGAGCCTCTTTCCGATTCTATTTTTAGAGGCCAGGTGAGTGCCCCAACTTCTCTACCTAACCTCCGACCACCACCTCAAGAGAGGTAGGTACAAGAGGGAACTGTGTTCAGTAAGTTCTCTTTTCTTTCTCTCTCTCTCCCTTTCCTTTCATCTGCGGGCCCGAGCAGTTGGGCAACGGACGAAAACTGCGAGCGCGATTCCAAGAAGAGCGAAATAGAAGTGAGATATGCCTTAGGTACGGAAAGGTGTGTCTCCCTATTTGTGACACTCTAGCTTCTCACTTTCTTTTACCTATTGTTTTGTGTCTCGTCATAAGGCTAGCCCGCCACCTCTTCCTACGACCGATCCATGGTCCTATAAATGCGGTGTAATGAGTGTTGGTGACTACTCACTCCCTGCCATACACCCTTGAGGTGACTTTCAGGGTATTTTGTAGATGTAGATAAATGGGTACAGAATTATCCACAGCTGATGGTCTACATCTACGAAGTACCGTGTAAGCCACCACTAATAGAGTGTGTGACACGGGGTGATTCCACTCCAGGCATGCAGCACTCGACACAGCACAAATCGGGACCCCGCACGCCCTCACGGCCGCTAGGCACAGACCAAAAAGCAGTCAAGAGAATAGTGCGCAGTCAAAATAGTAACTGGGAGAGCGCAGTTTAAAGTCTCATTGGCAGCTGTTATGGTCTTTTATCGTTTGCGGGAAAAATGACATTTTAAATATATCGACATGTTCATTCTTCCGGGTCAGAAAAGTGTATCATTTTATGTGAGCGTATGGCTCGGAGTCTTTCCGAGGCGTTTTTCGTTTAGCGGGAGACGTTGTGTATGTACATCGTCGTACGGCTGGCCCGGCCGCCTATCCATACGCCACCCCTATCCCCATATCCTTCCCATCATTCTGCAACAGTGAAAGGAAGGGAATGGAAAAGTAAAAAAAAGAAAGGGATTTGCGAGCAGAACCGTTGGCCGCGGGACCCGAAAAAGGGTAGGGTTTGTATACCTGGCGGTTCTGGAGGAAGAGTGGAAGACCCTTCCGTTCAACCTCTTTCGCTTCCTCCGTGAAGTCTCATCCTCTCTTCCCTACCTAAGGACCCAAATACGCGTGTACAAATACATACCGAGGAAGAGCGATGGGGGAAAGTTTCGCAAAAACGACGAGCAGAGAGAGAACACACAAACAAGAGGGCGGTTTGACAAAGCTCACGGGTGTGGCAAAATGTGGATTCCGTACGGAAGGCACATCTTCGTCTTTTTCTTTAGGTGGTTCCACCGTAAAATGACTTAATGTCATGTTATTCATATGCTGTCTACTTGTAAAAAAAATTGTCCTCTATCAGATATGAACAACAAAATAATACCTTTCCGCGCTATTTTATTCTATAATTGAACTTGAAATTACATTGTGTTCAATGGAAGAATGATAGAAACACGAGGGAAAATAGTATTTTCCCATAAAATATAAATGCCATTTTCGCGGAAAACTATTTATATGAAGGAAATAATCCAGAGAAATTGAATAAAAATAAAATTAGGCATCTTACCACCTTATTTTTTTTGTTATTAGGGAATTACTGCCGTCATTGAAGTCAAAATGCGGTAATTCGTAGGAAATGGCGCTGAAGTCGGCTACAATGGCTGGAAAAAAGCAAAGATCGGCAAGATATGTTAAAGGCCGTTATGATAATCTCGCTAGAGTTACTGACCTTTAGCAGCAACTGGGATGGAAACGCTTTCAGACCGTCGATTAAAATTTTGACTCAATCTATTATGTAAGTTCCAAACCGATCTATTCTCTTACGACGTTGATAATATTTTACGAAATCCGACATACTACGGTAGATCAGATCATGATAATTAAATTAGGGAACTAGACTGCAGAACGGACAGATTTTAAATGTCATTTTTCCCACGAACTATAAGGGATCATAAGAGCTGCCAATGAGACTTTTATCTAGGTTTGCCGATAGGTAATGTAGCATTTAGTAGTAGTAGTACTCCGTAACACTTGAATCCTTATCTGTCACCTAGTACTAACAGCACACCGTGCATGTTTTCAGCATAACTCTTGAGTCTCTGTCCATTTGTGTAGTTGCAAAATACATATATATTAATGGTCCCTCTCCATTGTGAGCGTATCTGTAATTTAGTGCATGCTTGTGAGGCTTCGCCTTGTGACAAGCATTAGCGATTTATGCTAATGCATAATTAGTCGCAGTTACACTAACTTTAGGGTATAGTGTAATGCATGTTGGTGACTAATCACTCCCTGCCACACACCCCTGAGGTGGCTAGCAGGGTATTTTGTGGATGTAGACGTTGGAGGGGACTCTTCTATCGTCGTCATGGATGTTGCATATGCGAAAATACTATTCTTGCATATTCAACTAGCATATTCGAGAATACTATTCTCAGAATAGTCTTCTTCCGAAACGTCGGCCAATAATTTACTCGGCAGTAACCTGAGAAGGGTTCAACAAGACAAAATGCGCAGCAAGAGCATGGTATCGTTCATCGTTATAGACATCATAATTGGTAAGTACAAAATGTGTATATTCAACTTTATAACGGTTTATTACCAACGTCAACACAGCCATCTTAAATGTGTGAGACAGAGAGGTGAGCTTTATTGGAGTAGGTTTGCAGCACGGCTAACTTTGAATAAAATCTCAGTTGAAAAAATTAAGAATGATGACTTACTTCAACTGTTTCCCCGTAATTCTATAATAATACACCCTATAGTATACACGCATGCGTCATCGTGTTCGTCGCCTGGGTGGCCTGCGTAGCTACCCTAACCACTCCGATGGTCAACAACATCAAAGAAACTAGTTTTATTTGTAACGCCTTTCCCCCATGTTCACATCTGCCCGGCTAGCTCAGTCGGTAGAGCATGAGACTCTTAATCTCAGGGTCGTGGGTTCGAGCCCCACGTTGGGCGAAATTTTTTCTCCCTCCCAAATAAGTTTTTGCTAATTTATACCAGCCATGATTTTTTAGGAAATTGTCTTCCCCATTACATTTATATGACATTCATATGTTCTCCACTACAAATATTTTTCCCTCGCAAATTCGGGAAGATTAATATCTTCTCAACTCGTTTGAATAAGCGGGAAGAATGAAACAATTATGATCGCCACTAAACGTGGAGTGATTTATTCCTGATTTCTATAATTTTATTCTATATTAATTCTCATGCCGAGTACTCGTAATATTTAAGTCGGAAGAATTATGAAAACATGTTTTTAGAAGCGGTCAAAATTGAGTAAGATGCAAGTCGGCAGTTTGCGCTGATTCACAATTAAAATTGTAAAATCTTTAAGAAGTACATTTTTAAGAATTCCTTCGAGAAGTAATTTTTTGGCATACAAGTAGACTAGACAGAGAATGTTGCTCTCGAAGTTTTGCGAAAGGAGTAATGTGATATTTTCATTATAAATTGGAAGACAACATTGAAAAGTCATCAAGATTTGAACATAATCGCTGCTTATATTATTGTTTTGAGATGCAAATGGGTAAATGGACAAATGCATTTGAAATGAAAAGCAGTTACGTACGTAAATGGTTTACGATCGGTAGGAAAACGGTACAGTGAGTCATTAAGTAGTTTCCAAAAAGCAAATGCTTCAGCTCGGAAACAAACAGTGCGAAGTACATTCAACGAACATAACACAACGGAGACTTGCGTAAGATTTCAAGTCAAAGTTTTAGAAAAATAAATTTGTATTAAACAAACTGATAAGTAAATAATGCAATTAATAAATTTAGTATTATATTATATTCAGTTTAAAATAAAATCATCGAAATTTTTTTAACGATGCCAAGCAGGTATTTATATTCTTATGCACAATTATTTAACTTTGATTCTTAGCCATAATTTTGGAAATGACTCAATCTACCAAATACCGTGCAAGTCACCTTCCAGGGTTTGGCACGGGGTGATTTCGCGCCAGGCATACAACACCCGTCCCAGCCCCACATGCTTCCCAGGCGCAGACCAAAAATTAAGAGAAGCCAAACCAGAAAGTAGGACAGTGCTAAGTTGGCCAATACGCTGACATGCAGTATATGGGTTAAGATACCACAATTGATTAGTATTACCACAGAGTAATCATAAAAAAGCAAATAGTAAATATAAAAAGAAAAAGTAACAAAGTTAAAAAAAATTAATCACTCAAACTTGCTGAGCAAGTATCATTATTCATACAAATACGTCAGCTCAAGCAAGCATAGCATTTTAGGAAGAGCAGGTAAGGGAAGATAGACGATTTTTAAAATCTCTCTTCTTTTTTATCTGGAATGTGTGCCATTAAAAAGCAGCTTGTCCAACTAGACGTGATCTTAAGATCCTTTTCATTTTCTTGAGGAAGTTAGCAGCGTATCCAATGGCAAAGCTGTACTCACAGAGGAGGGAATGCGCATTGAATAGGCTGCTATCCATATAAAAACGTAATGAAAAAGTATTACCTCCGGCAGGAAATAGCACAAAGTTTAAGGTATGGCACAGAGGAGGGAACGATAAAATCAACCTAAAATTAGGTCAGAAAACTCGGGAGTTAGTTAAGGCTAAAATGATTGAAAGTGAAATGAAATCTTTGCAAGAAGCAGCAGAACAGAAAGGATCCCAGCAAAGAAGTTATTATTCTAGAAGTAAGGCACATTAGTAGAATACCAGGTTGTGGGCGATAAAAAAACATCATTAAAGAACACCTATGGAGTCCACTTTCCTATGGCCGGAGGCAAAATGGGAAAAAATGGAAGTTATAGTACTGAGGTGATACGGCATAATGCTGTGTGGTGAAACTATTAGTACAATTATTGTCAAAAATATTGTGGAAATTTCAAAATTTGCATATTTATTTTGGGTTTTGTGTTCCAAGTGAAAATAACGCTATTCCTACCAGCTTAAAATTGGGAAAAATCCTTTTTTCTAGTGAATATTTTAGACTTTATATTAAACCAAGTGCAAGTGCCTCGACTGAAGTTTTCTGAAAACAATCCGTAGAGTAATCATATGATGAGTAATCTATGGTAATACTAATACTATTAAATCATGAATACCACGAGATACCAATTCATGCAGAAAGAAAATCATGCGAGGCATTTTTAGCGAGACGAGGCGATAGTAATGGAGGTAAGTTATGAATGATAAGTACACAATCTAGTCTACCAAGCTAAATTCAGTCACGTCTTCATGCCTCGATAGTAATGCTGACATGCCAAAATTACTGCTTTCTAGTAGGAAAGTTAAATGCATTTTCAACACAGCTTTTTCTACAAGTAGTTTTATTTTTCACTTCAAGTATTTCTTATTCACTAATATTCACTTATATTTCACACTTTTATTTCAAGTTTTCTTTTAGCATCTTGGTGAAAAACAAAACTACACGTGGAAAAAGCTGTGTTGAAAAATCATTCAACTTCCTACAATGAAAGACTTCCACAAAGTTACGCCCGAAACCGTTTCTTAACTTACTACTCTAAATAGAGGCCGTAATACGCTATGGTTTGACGATTTGGGGTAGCACAAACTCCACCTTGCTGAATAAGGTTATTACTTTACAAAATAAATTGGTTGCGCATTTGATGGTCAAGGAAAACAATGTGAGAGAAGTATATAAGAATCAATGTTTGTTGCCATTAAAAGAATTGTATAAATATGTGTTAATTTGTGACTTCTTTGACAGCAAATTAATAAAGCAACGTGTGATTAATACTGACATGCAACTGCGTCGAATAAATAGGTTGTCTGTACCTAAGTATTTTAACCTCCATGACAAGAGGTCTTTGGCACATGTAGTCCCTGGGTTTTTAAACAAATTACATATGTTAATGCATGATATTAATAAAAAATCACTAAAAGAGTGGCTCATAGGCTAACATTGTTAAGCTCTTAATTGTCCAAAACGCTACACAGCAACAAAAAAAATATTTGTTAACTAAAGGCACCTGCTGACAAGCCGCTTTGGCATAGCAGGACCTCAATTGCACTATTACTTTTTTTCTAGAACTATTTTTTTCAATATTGATAGATACTAACTTTCTTTGTGATTGCACTACAACATTGTAAACTTTGAACCTGCTGATAAGCATCAGCTCAGCAGGACCATACTGGATAAAATCATTCATAATGACCAGAAAAATGAAAGTATATTTGTAACTGTGTAAGTTGTAATATTTTTTGTAACCCATCCAAAGGGAAATTACAGCATGTAAGCTATTAGTAAAATAAAGTTATTATTATTAAAAAAAATAGACTCGGGCAGAAACTCTAGATAAAGCTTAACACTATCTGATGAAATACTAGCAACGTATTATGCGTGTTTTTTCATCTTCTTTAAGTTATCATTACCTAGAATAGAAGTGAAAAAACCAGAATTATTATTGTCCTAACACCATAAACACGTCCAGCTCCTCCCATTCTCGCGAAATATAGAGTGAATTATTTGGTGAAATTTCACCTCCTGTCAAGCACTTATAAGGTGTCTTGGATGATACTTCCCGTAGGTTCACTTACATCTGCGTTACAGCAAAGGGACTGAAACAAGAGAACGTGGCAGGGGGTGTCACCTACAAGTGAGAAAGGGAGAGAAATCGAGAAATAGAAGCACCCTAGTTTGCAGAGCTCGCGAAAGAATGTAATTTTCACCTCCCGATTTTTAAATGGTCGCATTCCAGGAATGACACCATGTGTCTCATTTTAACATAAATGAGGACAGCTTAATGGAAAATTGGCATTCCCAAAAAAATATTGTTTTTCACTTCTGTTCTAACAAATGCTAACTCAATGCGATAGAAAATCACAAACAAGTGGATTCACAATATAAGTATTGATTTCCACAGTTCTTTCGCAGTTGTCGCAAAAATGATGAAAATTATTGTTTGTTTGAATGTGAATCCCTACTTGGCATCTCAACCAGACTTTGAATATTAGTAGTTTCGGGCGTACCTTCATGGTATCGATTCATATTGGAATGAAAAACAGTAATCTTGTGACTCCTCTGAAAAAATATAACAACACGACCAGGGTTTGAACGGACAAATGTAGGTACTACCAGAAGATGACGTTCTCACTCGAAATATATGGGTCATATTCTGACAAATCTTTCAGTGGAATCACATAGTTTCTGCTTTAAATTCAGATAAAAATTGAAGTTCATTAATCCCATTCTCTTCAACCAATTTTTCACATATTTAATAGTCTCAATATATCAATGAACTTGAAGATGGCGTTGTTCATCTGAACCCAGGTCGTTTTTTAATAATCGTTTTAATGGAATTACAAAGTTACTGTTTTTCATTCGGCTTTGACCATTTTATTTGAGACTCCTATTATATTAGAATGAGATGACAACGGCAGCTGCTATTGATCGATTAGTTCATCATTCTATCATCTTAGAGCTGAATACCGAGAGTTATCGAATCAAGACAGCAAAGAGCAACAAATAAAATTTGGATAGAAATAATTCAGATAAAAATATAGCCGAGAAATCGTTAAAAAAAGATGGAAAAAAGAGGTCAAAAATGTAAAATAACAGCTCTATTTTTTGCCAAAAAATCGGTAATTATAGTTGTCGCCTGTCGGTATTTATACTTGTCGCTAGGTTGTGAATTATGAACAAGATATCTCGATAAAACTTATCTAAAGAATTCTTCCTTCAAGCTCCTTAAGTTTCTCTAAAGTTACCGAGGTTTTTCCACTGCCAGCAGAGCCAATAATAAGCAAAGGTAGATTACAATGTAATATATCTTCTTGCTGTTTATCAAAGATAATAAATTTATTCAATAAACGAACAGGCGAGGTGTTTGTAGGGCTACTATTCAATAATTCAAGGTCAGCTATTTCTAGTGACTTGAATTCAACATCTTCCTCAATTATTGCTCCGCCTTTTAAAAATCTCGATTTACTATAATCATGATTTCGAATTATTTCTAAAATAAGTAAGTAATATTGATTATTATGCCTTATAGGTTTAAACTATACTCGATTAGTTATATCCAGTCTAGCTCTAAAATACTCAGTAGGTTTTAGCTTTTAAACTTCTGCTGATTTAAAATCACCTACCTGCAGAAATTTAATAACCTTATCAAATCTTATCAAACCTTAAACATTACGCAATATCATTCCATTTCTGCTACGCTGTTTACATCTCGTACTGGACTAGCGCGAGTATGCCCGTCGACCCCGGGAGATTTTGACGCACTAACGATCGGCCAAAAGGGCTTCTATCTAATGCACCCTGGAATACCTTTTCGGGGGTTCGCAGACCGGGGGACAGAAAAAAGAGTCCGGCTGGATGTGTGTTGCTCCAAAGAGGTTCCATAGAGAAAACGACGAAGCGGGGTCACTCAAAAGGCCTTCCCCCACCACTTTTCGCCAACGGAAGGCAATTCGCACGCTCAGAGATATTCGCGTGTTGCCCTATCTTCAGCGTTGCACTTTCCGGGGTGCTGAATGTCGTTAGACCCTCTCCTATTTGCACCACGAAAAGAAAACCCACACAGTTTAAACCGCTAAAACTGAAACCTGGATTCACTGGGATCATATTCAAACAATTAAGTCGAAAGCCGTGTCTGTTTTAGGTCTTCTCTACCGCTTCACGGATATCACTTGTACACAAGCACTTCAGTCCTACTTTACATCCATTGTTCTTCCGGTACTCACTTTTTGCTCCCCTATATGGTCAATGTCAGCAGCCTCAAATCTTGCCACCTTAAACAGTGTTACGACTTTCTTCGCAAAAATTGTGAAATACAGAAACCCAAATCTCCGCAATGCGTCCATGGATGCTATATTTTCTTCACTATCTATCAGCAGTCTCTCCCATCATAGACTTCAATCAGACATAAAACTAATTTACAACATCATTAATTCCTACGTAGACAGTCCCGATCTTATTTCTTTCATCAATATCAGAGTATCTTCTCGTCCTACCCGAACTAACTCACTACTCCACATGCCCACACTCAGATTATCAATAATTAAACGTTCTCTTTTCTTCCGTCTCTCCGCCCTAATCAATTCTCTCCCTACTGACATTGACCCCTTTTCTATATCCCCTAAAAATTTCACTGACTTGGCCTCAACTCATATTTTCGAAAAAAAACTATAAAATATAGTCAATAATCAGCATTATTGCTTTCATCTTGGCTTTGTTGTTTTTGTTATTGTTTGATTTTTAGTTGTTAACGTGTGTCTCTTTGTGATTTTTATAAGTGCACTTTAAATTGGCAACATTGCTACCATTTTCCATTGTGTACCATTTTCTTTAAAATAAAAATAAAATAAAATACGGTAGATTTTCCGCTTGATTAATGTAAATTGACATTAATTAAAAATCATTACTACATTAACATGAATTACGTATCCAACTCGAGTCGCTATGTCGCTCACAAACATTAGCATCAATTCGACCACATTTCGTCAATATTCAGATAGAAAATCATCTAAATAGTATCCTACATGCTACCTCGACAGTGTTGGGGTGAATTTCCACAAAAACGCACAACATTTCATTCCTAAATATTTTTATGAGCGGTGTGCTTTAACGTGCTAAATGGGTGAGACACATACAACATGCATGGATGTATTATAATTTCAAAATGTAAGTCCGGCATGCGACATGTGCTGATAGCAATAATTAGCTGCTATTCCTACCGTAGCCACTGAGATTTTACAGCTACACTGATACTTAGATTCAGCACGAATTTCCCAGGGTTTCTTTATTCCTTGACAAAACAGTTAACCCTGCAGTTGAGGAACTATATTTGTAGTAGCTAGAACGCTAATAATGCTTTTGAAGCGAGTAAATAGTCATACAGATGAAAAAAACGAAGGATTTTAGTTCAAATTTTCGTAAATTTTCGCAGTTCATTTTAATTTTGGTGAGTTTAATTTGGATTTCCTCGACTAAACTATACTTTTTTAGCAACAGTTTCGCCGTGCTATTCTGCCGGATTCAGAAAAGACAGAAAGCCTGACGAAGCCGGCAGAATAGCACTGCGAAACTGTTGCTAAAAAATTATAGTTTAATCGCAGAAATCCAAAATAAACTTACCAAAACAATAAACTCTAGTTATTCAGCCCAAGTTTACAACAGATCGTGGGCTGCAGAGCTTATGGTTTTGAATGTGCCATAAAAATGATTAAGTTACATCAATATATGACATTTCGGCAAAAATAAAGCTCAAGTTGAAACATACCCGGGTTACTTATACTACGGGTGACTGAAACACATTACCCACGAAAACGAATTGTGCTCACTGTAAGGGCAACAGGAATGAGACAAAATTTATAAAATTAATGATAAATTTTCACAGTGGATAACAAATTCATTACTAAGATTGGTCATCACTGCAGCTTTCAATGCTGATTTTAGTAGACCTCCTAAAGCGGTCATAATGTTGAAATCCAAGCCAACGCGTCGAATTCAAAGTAACATTGCACCACATTGTCGTGAATCAATTAAGTGTCGAACATTAAAAATTCAGCAAGCTATAAACATAGGGAGAATTTGGGTGAAAACACCTGACACCACGGGATCGTAAAGGAATGAAGAATTATGGAAAGCAATCAGCGAAAAAAAAAGAGCATGCTGGTCGGAGGAAAGAAAGTGGGCTGTTTGGAAGACAAGGGAAGGCACAGAAAATGAAAAAGAGAAGGTAGGTGTATATTTAAAGGTGGCGGGAGACGTTGATGAAAGAGATCATGAGAAGATAAAAGGCAGTCTACATGGGTGGAGAGTGTGGCAGGAACAAGAGAGCGGAATAATAAAAAAACTGCCAGGAAAAGGAGTGAATAATTAAAAATAGTATTTTATAAAGTAAAATGTTAACAAGGTACTTCCTTCTGGACTACTTAATCATAATTTGTACAGCAAACATCATTGTACGAGGGTAGTTTTTCAATTACATCACTCGGTAGTTCTCAGTATTGTGACCAAATAAAAGGCCCCTCTTGAATTATCATCCCTCTTATTAATTCATTTTCTTCTGCTAAGATTCTATCAGATATTTTTCTCAAATCTGGAGGATTTGGATTGAGCTTACTCTAAAACCGTTATCAACTTTTTCTGCTTCGGACCCCAAAGACATGCTGCGTCTCGGTTATGGCGAAATATGTTCTCTCTGTGAAAATTTGCACATAATCACTATCATGAAAATATTAGGGAAAAAATAGCAAAGCGAATTTCCAAAATTTTTTTTTACAATTGATAAAGAGCCAAAAGTTGATTTGTACAATTTAAAAAGAAAAAAATGACTTTATTATTTAGCAAATACCTGCAAATGTGTGGTATGGGGTGCCCTTTCACTAACAGACACCACAATACATGCTACTAATGTTATAGACCTTATTAGTAATAATGTATTATGCAAATGCACACACGAACTGAGATGTAAGAGTTGAACAAGAAGCATGGAATACAATATGACACTAATACTCCGCACTGTTACAGATAAATTCATATTAATATTAATACGTCAATAAATGTACAGACCAAATGGATTTAGTGCGGATTATTAGTAGTATTAAATCATAGTATCAATGATATTCGCACTGAGACATTAAATAGCAAATCACTCTAATTAGCTACACTACCTAACAACCACTTAAATTATAACATCTTAATAGCGGACATTGTTTCTTTGAACGTTCGCGGTAATAATAAAATTTTGTAGTCCACAATAACGTATGTCGACGAATGGTAAAGACAAGCTAAATTATAATGATATGCTTAGCGGTTAAAAATGAAGGAGGTAGTAGCGATTTTGCTTTATGTAGAGATTTGCGTGAAACTTAGCATACGTGTACTAATGAGTGATATCTATATATGAAAGTGAAAAAAATTGCATCACACAAATTTGTTTTTTTTTTGGCAATTCAATGCTATTTTAAAACGTAGTTTGATGGCACATGAAGTCTGTACATTTCGTAATAATTCGATTAAATATGTACAAATTTCCTCCTAAACGTGAAATAGTGCATTTCTTATTATTACTATTGATGCTAACAAACAGCAAGGTGTCACGCCGAGTCCAATAGTCGAAAACAACATATTTCGATACGATTTCGTCGAAAATTCGAATACAGCGCCGAAAATTCGAGTCATAACATGCTCTAATTAAGGAGAAATAAATGTAAAATATAATTCTAGAAACATTTCCATTATTACTGCCTGTATGGTGGGTTCCAGCGCTTAAATAGACGCAATAGAGGTGAAAAGAATTATTTAAATTATTTAAAAATGAAATACTTAACAATTAATTAGGTAATTATTACTTTAAAATTATTAAAATGTACACTCAACGACGGCCGATTACCGCTCCGGTCACCTTAAGGTAGTTTGAGCGACATATTTCCCTAGTCATAATGGAGACCATATTCGAATTTTTTTTTATTTCAGCGTCTGTAAGAAGTATGAAGTAAATATAGTAAAATTAATGGGGCAAATATATAGTTATATATGACAAAAATTCCAAGCGATTAAATAAATACACCTACTTAAGTCTCTAACTTGAGTCATTTTTTCACGCCGTACGGCTAAAAAGCCTTTAAAACAGCAGGTTTTTTTGTGATTCTGTTAACAATACTGCGGTGAGTAACGGATTATTTTTTATAAATAGTTGAGAAAACAAAAACTACACATCGTTAGTATCTGACGAAATCTAGGCGTTATAAATTGCTAATTTTTTCAATAGTTTCCCTCTGGAGCACACAGCCGTCATCTATTCCATGTAAAACAACTTAATTGCTTGAAAAGAAGTTCGGTAAGGGGTTAACATTTTGATATAATTGGAAATATGAGTTTTTTTCCTTGAGGTAATTAAGGATCCGCTGTCTTCATTATGGCCGCGACCTAAGCAATTTCGTTCAAAATTACAAAGAAAGGATATACCATTATGTATATATTATTATGTATATATTAATAATAGTCCTTACCATTATGTATATATTATTGACCCTCATTACACTAATATCATCCTTTCCCAGTTATTGTTGCTGTATTTAAAATTGTTGTTTGTGTATAAAGACATATTGGTTTTGCCTACTGAATCCTGTTAAGGTAGTTTGAGCGAAAAATCACTTCACCTAGAATTTGATAAATTTGGCCGCATTTTTAAGAAAAAACTCTCATCTTTCCAATGATATCAAAATATCAACCCCATGCCGAACTACTTTTCGAGCACTTTGCCTCAAAATATAAGCTGTTTTACATGGGATAGATTATGGCTGTCCGCTCCAGAGGGAGAATTTTGAAAAAATCAGGAAATTCTAGCACCTAGATTTCGTCAAAAAACTAACGGTGTGTAGATAGCGCTTCAGAGGGAGAATATTGAAGGAAATAGGAATTTATATCACCTAGATTTCATAAAAAAACGGTGTATAGATTGAATGTTTTCTCAACTATTCTTAAAAAAAATAATCTATTACTCACCGCAGTAACTTTTACAGAATCGCAAAAAAAACCTGCTGTTTTGAAAGGTTTTCAGCCGTACGGCGGGAAAAAATAAGTCAAGTTAGAGACTTATACAGCTTTATTTATTGAATTACTGAGAATTTTGGTCGTATATAACTATATATGTACGCCATTAATATTACAATATTTATTTCATACTACTTACAGACGCTGAAATCAAAAAATAAAATTTGAACATGGTCTCCATTATGACAAGGGATCTATCTCGCTCTAACCACCTTAGGAAGTGCACATTATTGGTATGTTCTTTTTAATATAAAGCCCTGATGAAGATTTATAAATAAATGGAAACGTTGGCAACGGCGTCTACTTATTCCTGAACAAACCCTCAATAACCAGCCTTCATCAATGCCTTAATAACAGCAACAATGCAGATGCAAAGCGGGAGAAAGGAGGGGGTGGAGGAACAAGAGGATGGGGAGAAGGCAAAGAATAGCAACAGGAAGAGATGGTCCGCAGAAGTGTGGAGGATGGTCCGGCGGCGGGTTCCGTGGGCCAGGTGATGGTGGTCAGGCGAATATAAGAGCGGGGGGGGGGAGTGATTTCCCGGAATCCTGGGGTGACGAGGTTGAGGATGGGGAAGGTAGGGGGTGAGGGAGGAGGGGGCAAAGGAGGGGGTGGGGGAGAAAAAGGAGAGGACGCAAGGTGGTCTCCACAAAGGGAAGGCAAGCGCAAAAGCCGATTCCACGGCCTCCGGACGAGGCCACCTTGAAGAAGAACCGTCCCGGTGGAGGAGGCGAGGAGATGGAGAAGAATGGGAACAGGAAGGAACGACGGGGACGTAAATAACATTGATACTCATCCCTCCGATCCTGAGAGCCACCCCCAGTCCGGTGGCTCCTCTGCTGGCGTGACACCGCCTGGGGAATGTGCGGTTGAATTAATTTACGTGGATGTATTAGTCGACGGCGGGACAGAATAAAATTTCCGGGGGAAAACAAAAATACGCACGTACATACTATAGAGCGTTCCACTTTAAGTTGACAGTATATGAAGAGCGCTGTTGCCAAACTTAGTTCGGTACGTTCACCACCTCTAGGCCTCGCATGCAATTCATTCAAACATTTAATTAAATCTAGGTAGTTATTTAGGCAATAATATTTACATCTTCGAAGGGTCCAATACGTGCAGTGAGATACTTCATAGCATGGTGTAGATTTTCTTACTGTTATTGGCAACAACGCGACTCTGGACTAAATGAAAATATCACATAGGAATATAATCTCCACAAGAGCCGTACTAACAACTAATTGCGGAACGTCCTATAACAAGCGAGCCCCCTTGTGTGTGGAAGGGGGTGGATTTTCACCTAAAAGTATATCCCAACATCGCGCCTCTGGTATAAATGAAAATATCACACAGGAATACAATCTCCACAAGAGCTGTACTGCCAACTAATTGCGGAACGTCCTATAACAAGTGAGCCCCCTTGTGTGTGGAAGGGGGTGAATTTTCACCTAAAAGTATACCAAATGCACTACGAACGTTTTATCAACTCGAAGAGCTAAAGGATTAAGAATACGAAAGCCTCCATAAAGACTCCATAGAGAGAGATGAGAATCTCGAAATAGAAAAAGCAGGGTGGCCACTTGTTCAATAAAGTCAAATTCACGTTTATTCACGGCTTTTGAGGTCGAAAATCGCCGTTTTCACGGTTTTGTTGGGAGTCAAATGCAGTAATTCAAAAATAATATTTTTTTAAAGCATAGTAATTCATAATTCATGGGAAATTTGCTGTAAGTAAAAACTATGCATGCTCCAATAAGGCGCCGTTTTTTCATGAAAAGTAAGAACTTAATTTTTTTAAAGTAGAATTTAATTAGCAATCCAAAGAAAACTTTAAGTGATTGAGTGAATTCAATGCATCCTACATTCGCTGAAAACTTGTCGATATAGGCGTCGTATTATCATTCCCACACTCTCAACATAAGTCCTAATTGCTGGGAGGACTTTCAAGGGTCCGGTGTGGAAATACGAGGAAAAATGTCCTTGACTGCTTACCTAGGGTCGCGGGTTCGAGGCTTGCCTGAGTGGATTGTTTACCACCCAGGACATGGTTGTGAGTATTCGTCCATCATTATACGTCACACTTCTCAATATAAAGAGCCTATTGTCCTGTTTTCGAGGACATTGCAAATAAATAAATGAATGAAACTTCCATAGAAAAGGAATTAAATTGTTAGAAACAGTATGAAATCAATCAGAATCGCACTTTTCCACAGGCAATAAAATATTCATTGTACAACGCGTTTCAAATCACGGAGTCATCAACAGGCACAAGAACTGAAAGTCTTGTAACTGATGATGCCTCTCCGAGTTGAAACGCGTTGTACTATGAGTATTTTATTCGCAAATGAAAAAGTAACTTTGTTTTCTTCCACAGATTTATTCTCTTGGTACAACATGTTTCGACACAACGGTGTCATCATTAGGTGGTACCGTACCTGATGACACCGTTGTGTCGAAACATGTTGTGCCAAGAGAATAAATCTGTGGAAGAAAACAAAGTTACTTTTTCATTTGTGAAAATCAACTTCCACGTAGTTGATCCTGAAACCATGTAAAGTATGTCATTATTTGTGGAAAAGTGCGATACTTTTTGATTTCATAATGACGAATTTCCACTATATCAAGCCGGAATCTGTTGAACTTAAAGATGAGAAACAGCACATAGCATAGCATTCATTGTAAAACGCCCAGACTTATTCCCAAGACGAAATAAAACTGTCTTAGGTTTACGCACGAAATTCACGGCTCATTTACGGTTTTAAAAATCCAGGGCTAATTCACGGTTTTTAATGGTTTCCCGGTTGGGTGTCCACCACAAAGTATGCACGAAAGATGTGCTACGAGCCGCTCCGGGCACACATGATATTTTTACTGATTTCACTTTCAAATCTTTAAAAAATCCAGTTTATGTATCCCACTAATATCTTCAGAACTCTCTTCCTAGAGCAATATTTTACCTTCAAGCTCGAAAACCACCAATTATTTCGATAATAATACTCTCCAAATCAGAGAAGAGTTCCACCTGGCCTAGTTAATAAGACCCTTTTGAATACTAATTACCTTTCTCATCACTAGAAAGAATAGTAATCTTCTTTCGTCTTCAAAATTACCACCTATTTCACATCTTACACAACTACGACAGAGATCAAAGAGAAACGACAATAATTTCAAATCCAAAAGGTTCAATGCGATTGCTGAGAAAGCCTAAAAATTCGTGCACATCAGGTAGAAGTGGGTCGACGGCCATGATTTCTAAAAGAAAAACTTTATTTCACCACCATTGCATCTCATGTGATAAAGATAAGTTGGAAATTAAAAATACATGCCTCCAGAGAGACTCGAACTCTCGACCCCTGATTTACAAGCCCAATGTTCAAATCCCTGAGCTATGGAGGCAAACATTTTCAAATAAAGATATTAGACAGCAAAGTTTGGAAATAATGAAAGAATATGAAAGGAGAGAGGAGATGAACTGTTACGGAAAAGTGCAAAACTTTAAGAGAAATACACCTCACTGAGACTTTTGCATGCGTATATAAACCCCTCACGATGTGCAACAAGTCATCAAATGAGTTGGGAGTGAAAGCAACAATTGAAAGAGGAAGGGGAAATATAATTATAAGAAGAGTGAATTAAGAATAGAGACCTTGAAAAGTCTTCCACCATTAATTGTTATCGGAGGTTTTGAGACCGAAAATCCAAATATTATGACAAATAATTGAAAAACTTCATTTGCTGGTCCCCCCATGAAATTATAATGCCTGGGACAAGAATAAATAGCTCATTGGACTTCAGAAGGGAGGCGATGCATTTAAAACGTTTCAATTCACCATTTAATTCTTTCTATATCTAATTTTTTGTACGAAAGTGTCACTTTTCATCGGTTTTCAAGCATGCGGTGTTCGTTATACACTATCTTCTCCACTTCATTTTGAATGAGTGTAACTTTCTGTGGCAAAAAAAAATTCTGGACACATCCAATTAATGCAATACGATAACAGGAATGCAGCAACTTTTTCTAGCCTGAAGTGTTTCTATCAATGATTTGTAGCATCTCTATGTAGGGAAAAATATTCTTTCACATTATTTTCCCATCTAGCAAAATCATTTTCGATAAAATGAATATTTGTAATAAGTTCCATCCAATCTTCATCAATATCGAAGCATTATTTATTACAACGTGCTTGATTCATCTACTTCTGCCTTCATTCTTTCCATCAGTTTAGTATTTCATCTACATCCACGTAGTACCCTTTAAGCAAACTCAAGGATTGTGGCAGGGGGTAGGTTTTCACCATCATGCACTGCACAATATTCTACAAATGTTGTTGAAACTACGAGTATGGATGCACAAACAAAAATCTGCAAATACGTGTTACAAGATGAGTTTTCAGCAGCACGACCAACACTATTCTAACAATGTATGACAATTCATGTATTTAGCGATTACATAATTTCACAGAAAGAAAGTTTTACAAGAATTATGCGATACGGACTGAGTAATTTTAAGTAGTCCTACTAAGCAAATTAAAACAAAGGCAGTAGAAATATAATGACAAATCCCTAGATATAAATTCTAAATGGTAGCAAAATGTTCGCACAACGTGGGTCTCGGACCCACGACCCTGAGGTTAAGAGTCTCATGTTCTACCGACTGAACTAGTTGCGTTCTTTTTTTTGGTAAAGAAGTCACCAGCAGCCAATTAAGCTGATGAGGATATGGAATAATGGCTCTATCTACTGCACCTATTCTTACGAACTTAATTTTAATAAGGAACTCCTTCATTTCCACTTTATTTTCATTCTACTAATCCTTAGATACCTTGCTATTCTCTTCTATTAATTTCTTCAAATTCTTTAATATATCCGCCAACAGCTTTCTCTGAGTAGTCCATCTCCTCATACCAGTAACCTTTCAGCCACATTTATGTTTCGTTCTTCGATTTATCCGTTGTCAACATGTTCGAAGCAATATCTACTACAGTCGCAGCCCAATAATTGTGGATTTTATGTCCATGTAATTGACGGATATGAATTGAGCGTGATTGGTATTGCCGAAGGATGAGAATAGGATAACCATGTAGACATTAGAAAAATAAATAGTTAGCAAGGAAACCGCAAATCGAGGAATTGTTGGGGCACAGTGGTGTTAGAGACTCAAAAAAAAGGGGAAATATTCCACGACTTTTCTGTCCTCTACGGAACACCTCGACTTTGACTCGACTTTGTTCAAAAGTACCTCCAGGTTGACGGACATATAGTTGAAGCGGGCAGGGCCATAAAGCCTTTGTGAGAAATGCAGACCCCGTGCCATGGGCCACTTGAATAGAGAGAAAAGCGACGCGAATAGGACGGTCGTAGGAAGGGATCATAGAATATGAGGATGGAGAAGGAATAGGGGGTAAACACCCCTAGGAGAGATCTCTAGGGGAGTAGCAGGGGGGGGGGGATACCCCTGAAGCAGTACTTTCACACAATAAAAACACGTCTTTAGAAAAGAATGACTTCTGAGTTCGCTTTGGATTGATTATTTGGGGGAGACGATTGACAACTGGGATATGTGGCCGTCACGGAGGATAGGTGAGTAGGTTGGTAGGGAAAGGATCGATTCGTCAGGTGAGAAAGGGCGAAGAGAGGAGCTCGGAGTCAGGTATTGTAAACTCTTTATTGCTTAATGTAGCTGGAGCGATTTTTGCCAATGTACAAATTTGCGTGAAACTTTTCATACGTGTTCTTGTTAGTGATATCTATAGATGGAGTGAAAAAATTGCATACAACAATTTGGTTTCTTGGCAATTCAATGCTATTTTAACGCGTAGCCTTTTGCCACATGACATACATTTGTAATGATTTGATTAAAAATGCACAGATTGCTTTCTAAACGCGTAATAATATATTTAATATCATTATTATGCTTTTTAATAATTTATTATCTGAGAATTCTGGTCCAAATAATGTATAAAATTGCCTTCACCAACGTTTAGATGTAATAGTTTCGATAGTTTGGTGTGTGACAGAAGTTTATTGGTACTTAAAAAAAAATAACCAATGTATTACCAATGTTTATATTAGGCATGTTTTAGACGGTGGTAACATGCCAAGCCCTGAAGACGTTTCATAATAAAATCGAAACTTTGGCGAAGAAATTTGGATAAAATAATCGGACCAAAATCCTCAACAAATAAATCTATTAAAATGGAATTATTAGGCTTTTTAACAAATACCAAAGTACCATACAGAGTCCAAAATTCGAAAAAAAAATATTAAATATAATTTCGTCTAAATTTCGAATTCCGTGCCGAAAAATCTTGTCATAACACGATTTAATTAAGGGAAAGAATTAAAAATATAATTATTGTATCATTTCCATTCCTGCGTGCATTGAGAGTTCCACCGTACAGAGAGATGCACTAAAGTGAAATGTGGTCCAAGAATTAATTTAATTATTTTTCGAATTAATTAAAAACTATTAAAATGAACACTCAATGAGGTTTTTCTACCCTTACACAAATACATCAGACAAAAAAGAAAAAAAGTTACATCATATCTCCAATTTTCGGTATTGCTGTCTTTTGCATATAGTGCCAATATTTTATTTTCATATTCATTACGTGACATATTTGGGTAGTATATTGGAGGCGAATGGGTTTAGTGGTAAGGACATCAGATGCAGAATTGCGCTTGCTAAAGAAGCATTTTCGAAGAGAAGGGAATTGATGAGGGGGGGTCTGAGAAGAGACGTAAAGAAGAGGCTGGTGAAAACTTTAATATGGAGCGTGGCGCTGTTTGGGTCGGAAACTTGGTCATTGCGAAGGGAGGATGTGCGTAGACTTGAGGCGTTTGAGATGTGGGTTTGGAGAAGGATGGAGAAGGTTAGCTGGATGGCGAGAAAAAGGAACGAGGAGGTATTGGATATGGTCGGAGAGGAGAGGAAGCTTGTGGCAGAGGTTCGGAGAAGGCAGAAGAGATGGATGGAGGAGGTTTTGAGAGGAGAGGGCATGTTGAAAAGAGTGATAGAGGGGAGAACACTGGGGAAGCGTGGAAGAGGAAGGAAGAGGATAGGAATTCTGGACGAAATAAGAGGAGGTAGAAGATATGAAGAATTGAAGAGGGATCTAATAACGGGTCATCCTTAGGAGGGAAAGCGAGACAATTTCTATGAGGTTGGGATACAGAATTGGGACTGTCCAAGAACCTACCAATCAGCTGGTAGAATACTTGAATGAATGAACGTAACATATTTTATTTCGTGATAATTCTATGTAAAGGTTTTTCTTATACATTCAATGTAAGGGGTTATTTCGCCTGTTTTTGGATATCTATGAATTAAATCGAATCAAATTTAAACGAAAGAGTCCAATCCGACGGGATGGGGAGCTGCAGTTGAAGTGCTCTCTACACAAACAGGAAAAGAGATTTCTCGGAGAGATCTCAGTCAGTGCCGGGAATCGAGCCCGGAACCTTCGGGGTGGGAGACTATCAAAATAACTCTTAGGAGCAGATTTTCTCAGGTCATTTTCATCCAAGTTCGATTTTTTTTCTTCGCGCCGCCACTATGCAGGCTTCTCGATCACTTTTCGATCAGTCGACCGCGGCAAACAACAGCAATAACAACTCTCTCGGTACTTCCGTTTCGATAGGACGCTGAGACTGACACCATAGTTTTTTTCTGGCTGGCACTTCGTTGGATCAAGTACGTACTCAGTGGTTGCAGGTAACGCTTCATGTGCCTCGTGTAAAATGCCGAAAATTGTAAATATTTTTAAACCGTTACCGAGAGTTATTGCCAATAACTCGACGGGCTTTTAAGTGTTCCTCAGGTTGGCTGACAGCGTGTTGCAATACAACGGGCAAAACCATAAAATATATAGAGAGAGAAAGACCCGTGCCACGAGCAACTTGAATAGGCAAACGACACGGACGGGACGAGAATATATATAGGATGGGATCACAGGACTAGAGGATGGAGTGAAACCTCTTAGAAGATCCCTAGGAGTAGCACAACAGGGAGTAGAGAACACCCCACGAGTTCACATACAGAAGAAATACGTCGCGTGCGGTTTGGAAGCCGGCGTGTGCCGTGGAGGTAAAGGTGTGCCGGGGGGAGCGGGAAGGTGCGGCGGGAGGATGGAAAAGCAAAGGTGATGTGGGAGGCCGGTTGGGCAGGGGGGTGGGGGCGGAATTGGAGATTCGGTCGGGGGCGGCAGCGGGTGATGCTTGACGGAGGTAGTGGCGCTGCCCAGCCTCTTCTGGGGGCAGGGGGGGGCGGAGGGTGGGTCCCCCGATGGTTATCTGCTTCTCCCCCGGAGCGGCAGATGGTCCTTTCATGCATTGAGACCTTCCACGTGCCCTCATCATCACCCCTCCCGCTCCCCCCCCCCACCTTTCCCCCCTGAACTTTCCCCTCCCGGCGAACCACCATCCGCTCACCCCTCCTCCTGCTCTGCCCAGGCGGCAGCCGCAGCCCTCCAAAGACTACTACTCACCTTGGACGAAGTAACGATAGAGGATCGGGATGTACTGCCATCTATGTATGTATCTATCTATCTATCGCCCATACACACTCCATCCCACTGATAAGCACGCTGAAAAGATAACTAAACGTTTTACTTTCTAGGTTTTGAAGGAACAGAAACTATCCTTCTAATCCCCTCTCTATCTACAATTGAGTGCAAAACAATTACCATGGTGCCCACCAAGCCGAGAAGGAAATAATCCCGCATACGACCGGGTTTCCCCTGATGTGGGAAAAGAAAAAAAACTGCGATTCCACATTTTTTTATATTTTGACGACGACGACGGTAGTCTTCATCGTCTTGATATAAAGAAATCGCGGAATCGCAGTGTTTTCTTTTCCCTCATCGTGAAGGAATTCCACCAAGTAATCGCAGAAACTTCCAGTTTCCTCTGCCAAAAAAATGGAAAAAGTCCCGCAGATTTTATGGCTCTCTTTTTTGCTTTTTGATGCAAGAATAAGCTGGGTTGGGCACACGCTAAGCATGCCTTAAACACGGTTACAAAGGCAGCTTTCAAGAGGGGTAAATGAAAGGTAGTACCCGAAAAAGAGGAAGACCAAGAATGCTAAGGGTACAATATGTTGAGAAGGAGACCTGAGACGCATGGGATTGTAAGGTTTGAAGAGATGTGTTCACCAGAAGTATGCATGGAGGCACACAGTAGAGGAAGCCAAGGCTCACCCAGGGCCGTAGCACTTCGGAAGAAGATACGAAGAAGAAACGGTTACTCTATCGGCAGCTTCAGAATAACTGATTTACGCGAGTACTTCAGCAATTACGAACACTATTATAAGAAATTAGTCTATAACCCACACGCAAAACATCATAGGCCCTTCCATTTGAATAATTAAGCAAACCAACGATAAATGTACGTGAGGCGATACATATTTTGTAATTTAGACATATTTGACACACAGAAAATATGGAAAATATTCTCGACGAACTCCGTGACTCCCACAATTTTCCCAGCAATAAAATCCCCATTTTCCGGATCGGTGGACACCCTGTTTACGAAGATCACTCGACAGCAGTCGCCGACTCAACTCAGAAAAATAAATCAGGATCACACCGTGCATTCATCGCGTACGCCAAACTCAGGCCAAGAGATTTACACGTCAGAAAATATATTTTGATCGTTTTTGTTCAAGTGTTATTGAAACAAAAACGTTTTTCAGGTGTAAAATCACGGTAATTTTTATTTGAGCCACTTTCATGGAATAACCTACTGAAGGCACAATATGTCATTCTTTGGGAGAAGATAACTGATGGGTATGATTTTGGACCGAAGCAATCCGAAATTTAATCCAGTACGAGGTCGCAAAGCTTGCGATAAACCTGGCTACAGAACGATTTAACTTATTTCTTACTCGCTTTGATTTCTGATAGCATATATGTTAACGAACAATGTCCACAGCATGCCGGAGAAGAAGAATTTCGTTTCAGTAAAAGCCGAATTTATCTGGAAATCACAGCCAAAATATGGGATTATTACCCACGTTTGGAGCACTTCCGTGTAGCACTTAGTAAAGTCACCTATAAGCCACCACCACAATTATCCAGTAACTAGCTATAACCCGTCCAATATGACGTCCCCATTCGAGAAATTGGTGCATGATCAGGAAGTTATCAGAACAACTTAAATATATCTATAGTATCCATGCTACATGGAAAATGGACGAAAAGATAAGTGCCAGGCGTTATGTGGTTGAATTTAGTATATCCAGATCCAACTCTCGACCAGAATTTCAGAAGTCTTATAAATCTAAATAGTCAAAAATGAAGGAATCTATTTAAGGATTCCTCTATTAAAAGTCTACCCTCTATATATTAAAATGAAAATCGAGGCTAGCATCCCCTCGAATTACCTTTCATTAGTATTCAATAAGTAAATGCATCGACCATTTCTTCATTAATTTACCAATTTTTGGTTTATAGCAACATTGTAACCAAAATAAATATCCATCACATATCTCGGAGAACCTATATTAAATTTTTATCTATATTTTTAAAACCATATACACAAACCATTTGGATTAAAATTATATATTTTGTCTAATGCTGCGTGGGCCGATCTCGAGAACATTCCTGGGTTTGGTGTTTTGGTGGAAAAATTCGTAAAATAACGCGGGACTCCCGGGAGAGAGGGAATTTGGCAATTTATGGGACTTTTCCGTGATTTTTGGATCAGTTCTGGCTTTAAAACGATGCTCTACGCAGCTGATGGAAGGACTACTAGGTTGGGAGCCATTAGAGACCAGGATGGCTCTAGGCTCGGATTAGGTGAGCGAAAAATTCAGATCAGGTGAGTTTCTATACGAAACGGAGGACACTGCTTTGATCTCAGGCTATATCTCTACTTAAAATTGATAAGACTCTACAAAGTTCCTCCATAGTTCTTCCGGTGATCACCTATTGCTCCCCTATTTGGTCAATGTCTGCTCCCACTAATCTTTCCACCCTTAACAGTGTTACAACCTTTTTTGCAAAAATAGTAAATTATAGAAACCCAAATCTCCGCGAGACACCTACTAGCGCAGTTTTATCCTCTTTAACCCTCCCTAGCCTCTCCCGTCTCCGAATTCAATCAGATATAAAATTCATTTACAATGCCCTTAACTCCCACTTCGACAGTCCTGATATTGTTTCCTTCCTCAACATCAGAGTGCCTTCCCGCCACACCCGTTCTACCTCCTTACTCCACATGCCTGCACCCAGACTATCAGTAATTAAGCGCTCTCTATTCCATAGACTTTCTTTTCTAATAAATTCTCTCCCGGGTGATATTGATCCGTTTTCTTTGACAGTTAAAAATTTTACTCACCTGGCATCAACATATTTAACGCATGAATGATTATATATCTGGATAAATGTTTGTTGTTTCGTTTTTTGTTCTATTTAAATTTGTAACTATTAATTTATATATTAATTTTTAGTTGTTATAAGTGCACTATAAATTGGCAGTCTTGCTGTATGTGTACCACTTTATTAAAATAAAATAAAATAAATAAAACAAAGTAAGAAGAGAGATACACTGCCGAACTTGGAGGCATAAAAATTCCTCCTTCCCACACACCATAAGTGTTTATAACAATAACAGCGTGGCACTAACATAAGACACACCGTCAACATGCATTTCACCTCTGTCCTCTCCCCCATCATTTTCCCAAATCCCTTCTTTTTCATGGCTGGTGTCCTAAACCCCCCTGCCACATGCCCCTTCCGTGGTTCGCAGGGTAGTATGTCAATTTAGAGAAGTAGATTTTCGGGAGAGTCCCGGTATTTTCGGGACACTTCGGTACACCAAGCAGCCCACATCATCCTACAGTTTTTCCGCCTGCTCGAAGAAGACCCCCAATTCTAACAGCCCCCATGACTTCCAAGCCATGCGGACACGTCTCGTGCGCATGCAACACAATATGCAGTCGTGAAAGGAGAAAGGGGATGAGAAGAAAAGGTGAAGGATATTTCTTTTGGCTTTTATGAAAGAGGGAGGGGAAGCAGCCATCAACCGCTGGCTGCGTACTTATTCTTCTCCGTTTCATTTTTTGTTTTATTTCCATTTTTTAAATGTATTATCCCCTGTACCAGTGGAGAATGGTGCCTTCAACGCCGTCTGCGAAGCTGTCTCGCCGTGCTGAGCACAATAGCTACTGCTCCTTCTATGTACTACTCACCCCCCCCCCCCCTCTCCCAAAGAGGACGTATTTTCTGCGTAATGGAGGGATGGAGGTTAAGGATGAGAAGTGGACACTATAAAGACGAGTATGTACACCAAGTATAAGTACCTCACCCGTCTGGGTGGAAACTGGTTCCATTCTAAAGGCTTATCGCGCTCGCATTCACGTATATGTATATATAAGCTCCACTGAAAGGGGGGGGGCGAAATTAGGAACGAGTGAGAAGGGGGGATTTTTAATGGTTCAATCCTGTTGCTACTGCGTCGGACGATATGTTTTGTGAGCACCAATGCAAATCTCAGAAGCCGCGAGTGAAAAAATGTGACTCCCTGAAGAACGTAAGACAGGGTTCCAAAACGTCGCTCATAAAAAAAAGAAGGGCATTGAGGAGCGGTATCACAAAAGGAAAAAAAATACCCTATTCATGACGCTGACAACTACTAACGGCACGCATCACGTGTCTGCCATACATTGCCAAATAAAAATATTGTAGAGCAATATACAAGATCGTGCTTAGCCTAATATGTCTGCATCTAAAGACCCTGCAAGCCACCTCAAGGGTGTGCGGCAGGGGGTGAGTAGTCACCAGCATGCACTACACTATATGCGGTGTCGCGAAAAAAGCGCACAGCGAAAAAAGCGCACTGCGAAGAAAGCTCACTCATCCGTTCTTCTGAGCCTTCGTCCAATAAAATAAATGTTGATCCGTCGTTCATCTTAAGCAATTCTTCGTCTTAAATAACTTCTTCTCTAGTCTTAGGCTCCTTTTGGGTTCCACGTGCACTGCTTCTCTGTATGTACATACTTCTTTTTGTGGTCATTTGTTGCGGCATTTCTGTTACAAAATTGTAGCCCTTGTTGTGGAGTTCTCCCAGTTCTTCTCTGTAGATCTTAGAAATGGACGTGTCTTATTCACGGGCTTTCTTCTTTGCAACGTTGATGCTCTTCATAACTTCCAATCTGGCTGTGTCCGACTTCCATAACTAACCACCTCCAACCAGCTCTAAGTATTAATTTCCTGGTAACGTAACCCCTACCCTAAACTGTCACATTGGCCCTTGTGCGCTTTCTTCGCACATATCTATATTTGCGCTTTTTTCGCATAATCCTATATACTACTAAAGTCAATGAAATTACGACAGTTGATGCGTTAGCAAAAATCTGCCAATGCCTGTCAGGATGTGAAATATCACCAACTTGTACTACACCATAGGTATGCTACCAATGTAATAGAAAATATTATTATTAATATAATTTGCGGCCATGTAGGTGCATAGAGATACAAGAGTTGCACTCGAAGCATGGGAGACGTACTGGTATAATGGTACTGGTAGAGGAACAACTATTATGGTCTCTCATCCTTCGCGGGAAAAATTCCATTCTGCAGTCTATGTCCCTAATTTTATTCTCATGATCGTACATCGCACTTGTCGTATGCCTGCCTTACTTCGACAAGAAAAAATGTTATAGCGCAACCCAAGCATGCGTTTAGCCTAATATTACAACCGTAATACATGAAAAATAAGAAGAATACGTTGTATACAACACTTTTAATTTCTAATAGCCGAGAGAATAATATTTTTACAAGATTAAGGTCGAACACCTTAAAAATAGTACGAAGTGCCGAAACCATGGTTCGTTATTAAAAATTAAATCGAGTAATATAATCTAGTCTTCTTATTAATCATGCTTGACTCAAGACAATTCCACCAAGTGTCGCCTGAGACATTCTCTAAGGAATAAAACCATCAGTTATAAATAATAAACCCGTGCGTCAAAATTAACATTAACTCTTTTTATCAACTTCTAAGCCGATCTACTTTCTGACGACGCCAAAAACATTTTATTAAGGTGGTCAGAATACGGCAAATTATATGATTAGCATAATATTATAGATCAAAATACTACACAGCGAGTCGTCGCGGAGGCGTGTGGCAGGGGGTGTTAGGACATCAGAAATGGAAAGGGGGGGGGGATAGGGAAAAGGAGGGGGTGAGGACAGAGGTGAAGTACCTATCAGTCCGGCAGTGTATCTTCCTCATTGTGTCACTTCTACCAGTTATAGAGATATAGCACGGGGATAGAAAAATATTCTCTTAATAGTTCTGAGACTCACCTGGGGCCTTAAGGACTCAACAAGGTTGATCCTCGGAAAATCCGTGGATGTGGCGTCACAGAACCAGACAAATCTCAACTTTTGAATGGCCCTATTTTAAATTTTCGTGGATGTGACGTCAAAATTTCGTCAATGCCGAAACTCGGAAATTCCGAGGCCATACAGAATAGCCCCTCTGATCGGGGTTGTTCAAATAATCAAAGCCTAGCGTGTAGCTTCCGAGTCTCTAACGGCTCCCAACCTAATCCTTCCATCCACTGTGTGACACTTTCTGCACGCTCGAAGCAGCTTTAAAACAATGTGGGCGGCTTTACTTTGTTTTTTTTTATTTATTTAAGAGTATTAAATCATACTGCGCAGGGTAAAATATTAATAAATAAATAACAATAAAAAAATTGTGTTTGCTTAGGACCACACGCTGGAAGTGAAACTTCTTATTAATTTATATTCCCAAATAAATTTCAATAAAAATGGAGAATAAGGTACAATAATTTTTTTAAATGAATATTCCATTTATGTAAATTTTATTTTTTGTTGACAAAATAGGTATTTATCTGAAAAATAGGTATTTTACATGCGTCTGTAATGTAAGTTAAGGTTTTTGCAACTGCACTAATAGTCGTGTATGTAGTAGTAGTAGGGCACGGTGTAGTTATGATTGTGATAACTCAGCCATACACCCTTGAGGTGGCTTACGGGGTAATTTGTAGATGTAAATCTAATGAAAAATTCGAGACTGAAACCCAAGCGTAGATTTTACTTCTAGATTACTAATGCCGCACATAAGGATATTCAGCAACCATTGGGAACTGTTTACAGAGAGAGAGAGTGCCAACCCCGGAAAATGATACAAGTTAAATAAAGAGAGCCCCACCAGATTTCCGTAAAATATTTTAAAACGAAAAAGTAAGTGCAAAAAAAACCGAAGCAGAGTGGCGCAGTGGAAGCGTGCTGGGCCCATAACCCAGAGGTCCGTGGTTCTAAACCACGCTCTGCTAGAACTTTTTTTTATTGCTGTGAGTATATATGACGGGGAATATGCTATTTTACCTTAGTAAGTAGCCATAGCAATAACTGGGACCCAGCGGTAGGAGATCAAAGATTTAAAGAGCTGCTTTGATGATAGACTGGAAATAATTATGACAACAAAACGGTAGTAAGGACACATTTAATCTTCCGGGAGGATGCATTTATTTCACTGCCTCAAATTTGATAAATCTCCTGGCATGATTCAAAATCAGAGTAAAAATTCTCTGAGCCAACACACCTAGCAAGAGGATAAGAGGCAGTTGAAGTATAAGCCAATTTTGGACACTCCTCTATCTAATGGAAACCAACGTAGATGCAATGATTCTCACAACCTCTTCCTTCCCATTCTTACGTGCGGTTTCTTTTAAGCCTGGGCATATAACTTTTCCATGAACGATGCTAAGCTCCATTTCGGCTTATCATGGGAATACTGAGGAGAAGCTATTATTAGAATAGGATAAGTTTTCCTTGGAGCTGTAAATCGATGGAACGTTTGCCGTCTGCCGACATGAAACTCGCTATTCAAAGCACCTTCATAAAAGCCGGGTTAGAACCAGTGCATTCAGCTCTGGCCCCAAAGAAATGGGTTTCAAGCTTTTTAACCAATTGCCTGATCATATAAAAAACAAGGCATCATTGAATATGTTTAAACACCATGTTCACCGTTTTCTCATGGAGAAATTGTATTATTCTGTCAATGAATATCTTTATGATTAACCCCTAATGGTGGTGTATATATATGAATGTAATATTACTATTAAACTATTTTGTATATAAATGTTTCACTAATGTATTTCCACTGTGTAATATAATGTTGAAATGAAAATGTATTGACGTGTCTTATATCATGTATCAATGTGATCTCTGGACAAATAAACAATTACAATTACAAACAATTAGGCGGATGAGAGTGCGCAGGTCAACTATTGGCAGAATATGGTCATGGGGATGGTTTCATACACCAAATGGGTAGTACTACATAGAGCAAGTTGTTCACTGTCTTGGTTTTCAAGAATTGAGCGTATTCGAAATAAAGATATGCTGGGAGTGCGCCGATATTCAATGTTGGACAGTATTCCTGTTTGCAAAATAAAAAAATAAAGATCGCGTATAGGGGACAACTTTTGAGGTGGGTTTACATTGGCAAGTTTATTGCGCAAGTTATTTGCAGTAAGCGATTTTTGCTGTGAATTCCAAAGGTAAACGGCTCTGCAAGTCCGCTAGCAAAACTTTTAACAGTTTTGGCAAATCGCTTGCAGAAGTGTATAGTTGCCAATATAAACAGCAACCAATCTCTCCCTGCATTAACTTATGAAAAATTTTCGTCAGAGTAAAATTCCTCGCAAACTTGTTGCATAAGAAACTTGAGAAAGTTACTTGCCAGCGTAAAGGATGGAAACTCCGCGCTGTTGGTAGCTCTACCGACTAAGATTATTCGTCCAACGATTATTCAGAAAGTGATTGAAATACGAAGTCACATATGTAAGTAACATCATACGTAAGAGAATCCCGCAACTCAGCACGTCCTTACGTAAAACAATTTAAGAAAGAATCCTCCCCTCCCTCCAAAACAACTTACGTAATATATAGGTACTAGGAAGGCTTCTAAGAGCCCAAATGCATCCGGATACAATCGTATCTATTGTTGGAATATCTCGCCTATCAATAGTCCCCATGACAATTACTCAGAAGGTGAAAAATATTAATGAATTTGAAATGAAAAATGAGATCCTTTTTTCCTTTAAAGATATCTTCTCGACAACTCCACTAACTTCGAGTATAGTTGTCGAGATAGTATCACTGGAAGTGAGCAAAGTAATCAGGAAGATAAGAGGTTCGGTAGCCTTTCCAGTGACAGCCTATACGTTCCTTGATTGATTTATATACTGCGTCTATTAGTGAGGCATGTTAGACGGGCATTTAGGACGGGGCGAATACAGTTGTGCATGGTGAGCCGAGGAGAGAATTAGAATAATTAAAAATAAAGTTAAAATTAGTGTGGAAAAGTTCGATCGAAACCAACCCCGACAGGAAGAATACTAATCAAACTAAACAATTACCAAGGTATGTCTGCCAGGCTGTAACACTGCTGCGGGCGCTGCCATCGAGAGTTCAATGTTATTGAAAATAATTTTTTCATTAAAGTGTGAAAGAAAAAAACATGACATTCAAATCATAGATCTAACCCCAAAAATATTCGTAATTGACTAAATCTATAATTTTAATCCAAAAAAATTCATATCATTTTAAAATCATAGACCTGTCTATGATTTTAAATTATAGATGAAACAGTAAATATTCTCTGAGAAAAGTGATGGATGTATTGGTTATCATTTTGCTATAAACAATAACTAGATTACTTTAATGAAGAAATGGCCTATGCATTTATTAAATGACTAATAATTAAAGGCAATTCGAGGAGATCTTCCACTTAAAAAAAACGGAAAACTGCAAGAATTCTTTCATTCACGATGAGTAAGTTCTACCACATCTGCCCTGAGAAAACCTCATTCAATTTTCTTTTCTTTTTACAACGAAAGATTTCCGCGAAGTGAGACCCGAAATCATTTTTTTCCAATTTTAAATCCTATTTAGCACATGTTTGAACACGAGGTCAATCCTCGATGAGGACTCTACGGAATCCGCAATCGCGTCAAAAAAAGAGCTCTTCGAAGGACAGGATCCTATTTCTGTCACGCGAATTGAGGTATAGGTGTAGCAAAACTTGGTGGCACTCGCTTGTAAAGAGAATGACGTCAGGGAGAGGAGAGCATGCAAGAGAGGAGGAATTAAAATGTTTAGGTTCTCTCTAAATGTCCCCACCTGAGCCCTGCGGTATCTCTGCCCGCTCTTCAGTGCTTAATTCACCCTTTGGAACTTCAAACTTTCCGCTGTCGAGTGCCATCAAGTTTCGCTATACCTATACTGGGGAAATAAATATGCATTGGATAAGTTCTTCATCCCATCAAAAGCAACGCGCGACCGAAAAAAAAAGTTCCAGGACCACATCCAACCCCTGCTTCCCACAATACCCTCCTTCCTCGAACATTTGACGAGCGATACCCGCGGAATCGTTTCCTTTTTTTTCTTTACGTTCGAAAGAACGGCGATTTACGAGGCGGGGTCTGAATGGGAAAGCGATCACCGGGACAGAGAGATGGGTTAATGGGAAGGGAAATAAATGAAGAATTGAGCTTCCTGCTCGCCACACAATGAAAATTGAGGCATTCTCCGGCGAGTTCACGATCCCACCGAGCACAACAAACAGACCGCCGGAATCCATTCCCGTTCAGTTCAGTTCCGGTGGGCCGCGGAAGGGCACGCCCAATGCAGCGACGGGGGCATCTAACCGTCGTTGAATGGGACGAGCGGTGATCGCAATAGGGGAAGAGGAACGGGTCGTTTCCCATACATAAAATCCCAATTCTCTATTCCACTTCATCTTTTCCCCTTCCACGACCAAACTACCATTTCCCCCATCTTTATATACTTATCTAAGGGAACGTGCTCAAAAGCGATTTTCAGGGTCGAGATTGATGGAAGTTTTCGGAATAACATCAAGGGGAACAGCGAATCTAATAATAAGAAGGGCATATGGAGACCCCAAGTTTAGGTATAAAGGAATCATCACACTGTGAGTTATGAATAACACGAAAGAAGATAGCCAGTCGTCCGGATGAGCGCGCGACAGCAAGAAATAATCCCCCATTGTTTTGTTCATGGGACAATGAACTTCATTAGGATAGGGTCACACGGTCGATAAATTTCTAATGCTTGTCGGTCGGTAACGGAAAGATATCATTGAGAATGGATTCGCTCAGCATAAATGCACGTAGATTGGGCAACTCAAGAGAACACATTTAATTACTTCGCTTTCTCTTATACTCGTGCATAGTGTCTCCGTACGCGTACGCGACCCATTCCCTTGGACAAAAACCTCGTTTTTAAAATGAAATGGCACTTCTCCAAAGAAAAAAACTTAATCGACATGATGGTTTCCAGCTAACTTAGCCATCATAAAGTGACAGTCACCTGATGAACGCTAGGTAAGCTGATACGCGTCGTGTCCATAAAGTTTTTCCGTAGAAACGTGCAATTTTATTTTTTTTAATATGGAAGTCTTTTACTACATCTCGCCAGAGCCTGTCAATTTTGACTAAAACCTTGACGCGGTGGAAGGCCTTGCGCTTTCCTTAAGCAGGGCTGGTGAGAGAAATAATAATTTCTCCTAGAGGAAACGGTTGTTGGCTTGACTTTTTGGAAGTTATCCATTGCGGAATAATTAAAATACCTTGGTTTATTCCACTCGTGATATTTATCGTCACGACCCCGGTTTCGACACTTTGTGTCATCTTCAAGTGTTATAATAATTGCTCCTGGTAGGGCCATACAAATCAGATAGGTTGAAGGGTAGCCGGAGGAGGCAATTTTACCGAGGCATTATCCGCAATACACGTTCAGTTTTTTTTAATATTCATGTTTGAGTTATTTTTTAAAAAAGATTTCTCAGCGAACATCTTTGGCTTCAGGACGTTCGGTGGTTTCACTTAACTTAAGGGAATTCCACGACACTTGCTGGAAGCTTTAATTATGTTTTTCTAAAGCTACCTGAATTTTTTCCAAATTATTTACCGCATGTTTCTTAGGATATTTGAAGTGGAAGTGGGCATGAAATTACATGGGTTCTTATGGGAACGCGAGGTGTGACTAGCTTTATTAATCGAAAAGAACGTTTTCTAGTTAAGAATAAGAAAAACAAAAATAATTTAAATCATCAATAGAATAATGTATGAAAATCATTTGATATACTACTTTATTTTTATTATTTTTGTTTTTCTTATCTTAACTAGAAAAAGGTTCTTTTTGATGAATTAAGCTACTCGTACCTTGTGTTCCCATAAGAACCCATGTAATTTTTTGTCCACTTCTCGATCAAATATCTTAAGTAATCTGCGGTAAATAATTCTGAAAAAATCAGGAAGATTTAAGATAACATAATTAATGCTTCCAGCAAGTTTCGTCGAATTCTCTTAAGATGAGTGAAACCACCGAACCTCCTCAAGGCGGAGCCGTGAGGAAAAGTTCGTTGAAATGCGTTTAGTGGTCGGTTTAATGCGGAGGTGGTGAGTCAGTGGTATTTGACTTTTATACAGATTTAACTATATGATTATCAGCTCATATATTGTCCTTTTTGGACACACGCGATTTCGAAAGGCAGAAGATAAACTCGGAGCGAAATTGAATACAAACTCTTCTTTTACATTACGGTCAAACTCAACGGATAAACCCGTGAACAGGACGAAGAAAACAACTAGATATATATCAACGAGGAAGATACGATTCCCCAAGGACAGAGCGAGCATCAGCCATCACTTCCCGACCGGACACAACAATCAACCGTCATTTGTCAACGGATTCTATTCCGAAACGAGGACGTGTAGGTTGGGATTTAACGGATAGCACTCCGGGAAATGGCTGAAGGAAGAGCATTGGACACTCGCGTATATACATAAATGGGAAGGGCGAGGAGGAATTAAGAGTGGGAGGGGGTGAAGGGATGGGTAGTTGCTAGCTGTCGCTGTTCTCGCCGAGGGGATTATACGGAAGAAGTGGCAGCTTGGAGAGCAGAGAGGGGAATTACTGTCTCCGACAATGGGGAGACGAAAATAAATCGAGGTTCCGGACACAAGGCTGCTCCCGTTGTGTTCAATCCATTTTCTCTCCTTCTTTAACCCTTGACTTTCATCCTCCCCTTTCCTCGGTTTAGTACACTTCCTGTCCTCCCGAAAACCGTATTATTCCATTTCCGCGTCAGGTAGCTCGGGATGAATGGCCACACGGTGTCGTTCAACCATTCTCATCCTCTCGCTTGGGGCCACCTACGGAGGAAGCTCCGTCTCTTGCAAAGGGTTCTTCAGAAAGGCTTTGCCACCTCGATTGTTTCTCCAAAGCTCTTCCTGCCAGGAATACGCTTTCAGGAGAGCAAAAGGAGATTCGTTCAAATGCATGATATGATCCTTTGCAAGTGTTCTTTCGTGTTCTTACGCATTATTTGCTTTAGAGTGAAAGATCTCCCAGCGACGTTTTTTGTCAATAGTCAAAACATGCGTCATAACGACCCAGAGATTTCAACGGGTGTTTCATCATTGCTCATTCGACCGAAGCAATATTCATCTCAGACACGGTGAGCATTAAGCGTTTTATGCATGGGGATCAGGCGAATGAGTTCGTCGTCCATTAAGGACAATCGGAAAAGTACACTCGTTGCAAAAGCACGTCCAACACGGGTTTAAACTGTGACTCAATATTATTCAGTGAATGGAACAAGCACAATACTACATAACGCTAATAAGCGTCATGCATAAAATGCGTCATGGAGATTTTAATGCCGGTATACCACTTGAGAACCCCAAATATTTCGCTTTCGAAATGTGATAATCGACGAATATGAGTGCCTTAATTTTTATTTCCTTTCCCAATGAAATTGAATCTGAATGCGTACGCATAAAGTTTACGGTAGTGTAAGGGAGATATCACTTCCACTAGAATTTGATGAATTTGACCTCATTTTAAAGAAAACACTCCCATATTTCCGATGATATCAAATTATAATATCCTTGCCGAACTATCTTTAGAGCCATTTTCCTACAAATACAAACTAATTTACATGGGATAGATAACGGAGGTGCACTCAAGAGGGAGAATTTGGAAAATATTAAGAATTTCTAAGAACTAGATTTCGTCAAAACACAAACGGTGTGTAGTTTGTGCGTTTTCTCAACTATTTATAAATATTAATCAATTACTCACTGCAGTAGTTTTTACAGAATCGCAAAAACTTTCTGTTATGAAGACGTTTTCACTGCAAAGCGTGAAAAAGTGAGTCAAGTTAGAGACTTATGCAGTACCCGTATGTCCTATGGAAAAATAATCATTAGCAGAGCGTGTTTTCTATCCAAGGACCTGCCTACCGCTTAAATACTAGTGCATGTCTTGGCTCATCACGAGTCCAATGCCCATCATGAGTTCATGAGCCCATCATGAATCATTATTCCAGGTTCAAGTTCATATAAGATACTTGGATGACTATAGCGATTGCTAGATATGAGACAAGACACATTCAACTTGCGCTTCTGCCTTTGCACACATATTCAGATGTGCCGCTTTCGCTTTATTAACGCTTTCAGACCGTCGATTAAAATTTAAACTCAATCTATTATGTAAGTTCCAAACCGGTCTATTCTCTGACGACGTTGATAATATTTTTCGCAATCCGACATACTACGGTAGATCAGATCATGATAATAAAATTAGGGAACTAGACTGCAGAACGGACAGATTTAAAATGTCATTTTTCCCACGAACGATAAGGGACCATAACAGCTGCCAATGAGGTTCTTATCTAGGTTTGTCGTTAGGTAGCGTAGTTCTTAGTAGTAGTAGTAATCCCTAATACTTAATCCTTATCTGTTACCTAGTACTAGTAGCACGCCGTGCATGTTTTCTACATAAGTCTTGAGTCTTTGTCCATTTGTGTAGTTGCAAAATACATATATATATATTAATGGTCCCTCTCCATTGTGATAATATCTGTAGTGTAGTAGTGCATGCTAGTGAGGCTTCGCCTTGTGGCAAGCATTAGCGATTTATGCTAATGCATAATCAGTCGTTGTTATACTAACTTTAGGGTATAGTGTAATGCATGCTGGTGAATACTCACCCCCTGCCAAACACCCCTGAGGTGGTTTGCACGGTATTTGTAGATGAAGACGTAGATGAAGCAAAATTGATTCGGTATTTCGGGTATAAGGACCTACTGGGAAACGCCAAATGGAAAACATTCATTTATTCGATAATGTACTAAATATACTAAATTCATGGCAGCTTCCATCTTCCATTCTACCCCATGGAGATGGACATAACACTTATACATCTCGGGGACCATTTATTACAACTAAGTCGTGCTAACACGCAAAACGTGTAATCATTATTAAAACATTAGAGCCTCGTAATACATTAAATTAATTGGAGAAATCTCATGCAGAAATAACGAAATAATAAAAAATAGCTTGATAAACATGGCTATCTACCGTTACTATTTAATTTATTGGCAGATTCGATCACAGCTATTTTGTCCCAAACCTTACGAGGAAACAAATTACATTTTAAACCTATCCATTCGGTGTTCTATGTCTCTAATATTATCCATGTGGTCAACTGAGTATAGTGGCACAGAGAAATTAAGCCAACTCTTTAACCCAAGCTGTAACAGTGATTCCAATTCTACCAACAGCCTCGGAACACTGCTTAGACTTATTTTAACATCTCTTTACAATTCAAGTTACACTGAGGTCCACACGACTTAATCCCGTTCTTTAATTTTTCTACGTATGAATAAAATTCTCCGAAACCTGGTGCTGGAAGCGGTTTCTGAATATGAGCTAGATGGTTTAAATAAGAAATGAGATAGTACACTAAAGAGCAGTCGAAGAGAGGACCATAAGGAAAACCAAACTATAATGAAAATGAAAAACCATAAGTAAAGGGCAAATTCAGAGGTTCAACGAATTCGTAAGAAATATAACAGAGTAGTGACATCACCTTGTTGCCAAACTATTCTTGTTTCTTCTGTCAAATCCCAGTTTTTGTTTAATTTTTCCCGATAAGACCATTGTAGTCTAGGTATCTTTGGCATTTGAACATCTATTGTGAGGGTTTTTATTTTCTTTAACATGCATAACAATATCTGGTCCATTAGAAATTGTAGTCCCATCAGTTGTAAGGAGGACACACAATTAGGCTACGATTTCTTGGAGCCGATTTAGCGATGTTTTGCCGCTTCATTGTGCGTCACACACGTACCCAGTTTTCACGGCAGTGTCGGCAACGGATGAAAACAGAAGACAGTGGAAAACCGTTATGTTTTCACTCTCCCTACTTCTTCCTGTTCATTGTGGAGTTTCTGGAGAAAGTTGGATGTTCATCTACATCTACAAAATACCCTGCAAGCCACCTTAGGGGTGTGTGGCAGGGGGTGAGTATTCACCAACACGCATTACACTATACCCTAAAGTTAATGCTTGTCATGAGGCGAAGCCTCATAAGCATGCACTACACTACAGATATTATCACAATGGAGAGGGACCGTAAATATATATGTATTTTGCAACTACACAAATGGACAGACTCAAGACTGATGTAGAAAACATGCACGGCGTGCTACTAGTACCAGGTAACATATAAGGATTCAAGTATTAGGGAGTACTACTGCTACTAAGTAGCTACACTACCTATCGACAAACCTAGATAAAAGTCTCATTGGCCGCTTTTATGGTCACTTATATTTCGTGGGAAAAATTACATTTAAATCGGTCCGTTCTGCAATTTAGTTCCCTAATTTTACTATCATGATTTGATCTACCGTAGTATGCCGGATTTAGTAAAATATTATCAACGCCGTCAGAAAATGTACCTATTTTGGAAATTACATAAAAGATTGAGTCTAAATTTTAATTGACGGTCTGAAAGCGTTTCCCATCTCAGTTGCTGCAAAAGGTCAGTAACACTAACGAGATTATCATAACGGACTTTAACGTATCTTGGCGATCTTTGCTGCACGCGTTCTAACTCAGTTTCCAAGACTATCTCATAAGGATCACAAATACTGGCAGCATATTCCAAGTGGGGTCTAACGAGGGAGAAGTAGCTGATTTCCCACACTTTATCGTCGCACTTGCCAAGTACTCTCGTGTGTACAAATACTCACGAGGATTATTGACGTAGGACTGGACCACCTAAATTCATTAATTGTCAACAATATGAAAATAAACTCCCATTACTCGGGAAAGAATCTAATGACGGGCAGAAAGCGCCAGACCTCACCACCCTGCCGTAGCTCCGACGATGCAGGCTGCGTTAAAAGTTGAAAGAAGGATGGGCTACTACGACGGCATCGCAGCCTGCGCAAAATATCTCGCTTCTGATTGGCTACTCAGTGTCCTGCAACAAAAAAAACTGCTGCATGGACACGTAGTTTAACTTAAACTTCGTTCATAATAACTACTTAACTTTGCGTAACTAGGATTGACTCGTCTCAACGCCGGAGATGAGGCCTTGAGAATAGCATCTGGCAGTTCACAACGTCTTAAAGCGGCGAAACTCGACTTGTCGTAGTTGAGCCCAGCTCATTTTCATCTTAATTACAGCAAATTTCATGGCCTGTTGCACTATCGATAGTCGCGAAGCAATTGATTGCTACACTCGATATCTCCTCTCTCATCGTGCAGCCAGATTGAACCCGAGGTGTTGTTGTAATGTCATCTGTGGCAACGATTTAGTCTAAATGGATGTGGAGAAGTTGTTCGAATTAGTGCAAAATAACCCTCATCTGTACAAAAAAATCTTCCATTTGAATACTTTTTAAAGTTCAACGCACTATTTACTATTGATACTACACGTCAGCTGAGCTGTTTCGGGGAACTCTCGAAACTCTAGCCACCGATAGGCCTCATCAATCGATCGTAAGATCAATTTTGGCAGTTGTGCGCCGTAATTGGTCAGAAGAGCCACGCCCTGGTTTGCTTTCGGAACGAGAGAAAGCCAAGTTACGCCGAGTTAAGGTAGTTTGAGCGAAAAATCACTTCACCTAAAATTTGATGCATTTGGCTTCATTTTAAAGAAAAAACTCCCATATTTCCAAAGATACAAAAATGTTATCCCCTTGGTGAACTAATTTTCGAGCAATTTGCCAGAAAATACATGCTGTTTTACATGGGATAGATTACGGCTGTGCGCTCCAGAAGCCGAGCATTGGAAAATATAGGAATTTATAACACCTGGATTTCATCAAAAAACTAAGTGTGTAGTTTGAAAGTTTTCTTAACTATTTATAAACATTAATTCAATACTAACCGCAGTAATTTTTACAGAATCACAAAAAACCTGCTGTTTTGAAGGATTTTTAGCGTGAAAAATGAGTCAAGTTGGAGACTTAAGTCGATATATTAAAATAGTTACAGAGGATATTTGTCATATGCAACTATATTTTTGCGCCTTATTGTTACAATATTTCCTTGTAACTTCTTATAGACGCTGAAATTAAAAAAATAAAATTCGAATATGGTCTCCATTATGACTAGGGAAATATCTCGCTCAAACTACCTTAAGCTGTTGCGAACGAGCCTTTGGGGAGTTGACACAGCGCTGAAAACAGATGGAAGGAAACGTAGTTGGTTTTATCCCTGTGATTGAAGTGAAAGAGGACATTGCATTGCAGGCTCACGCAAATCCGATCCGAATCTTTGTGTGCTTGTGCCTGATGCCAGGGGCGGATGAAACCCGCCTAGGGAGACTAGATAAGTCCATGCTAAAGAGGGTGGGCACATGAATTGATTCGTGGGCGCGATAAGGCGCAGGAGACAGACGATCTCCTCGGGGAGACCCTTGAGGAGGAGGAGGCTCTCTTATGGGCGGAAAGGGACCGAGGTCGGCACACACACACACGTACACACAACAAGAGGCCCACCGCCATCCTCTCTCTCTCTCCATACTTTGAACATCTGCTCCATAAAAACGTAACTTCTCCGCGTTTTATTCCGTCTCCACATCCCTCGCTCACAATCAGTCTTTTTTTAAGTCCCGAGTTCACCTCGGCAGTCACGAACCCTTCTGTTGCGTAGACCGTGTTTTTGACCTCCTGTTCCTTCCTCCCTCCGGCGAACCAAAAAAAAAAAACCTCTCCCCAATCACCAAACTCCCTCTCGTGCGCAAAAACTCCCACTTTTCTCTCTCTTCTAAACCTCTCCTTCCCACTCAATCATCATCTCCTTCGACTCTTCTGTCGGGTTCTTCAGTAACCTTCTCCCGTCTTACCTACCTTCGTTCCCCTCTGAGAGCAAACCCACCCGCTTTTCCGACGTGAGCTTCCACCTCCACGTCCTCTCCACCTTCCCTCGACCTCCCACTCCCCGTCCCCAGCCTCACGAGGTGGCGCGTGCCCAGATACCACCTGCCATACTCCTCCTCCTACTCCAGGCAGCGCCAGACGATTCCTCCTCTACCCCCCCAAAAACTACGCCTCGATCACTGGAAAACCGTCTCTTGCTCCACCTTCCTTCTCCCTACCACACGTGCCTACGTTCCCCCCGCACCCGCCAACAATGCGCATAGGTGACCAAAGACTTCCCTTTGGCGACATCATATCTCTTGGTGTAGAAGATGACTTGTTTATTGGAAATATTCTTTAAGGTGGTTCCACCGTAAAATGACTTAAATATCATTTTATTCATATTCTGTCCACTTGTAGAAAAACTTGTCCTTATCTGATATGAAAAACAAAATAATACCTTTCCACGCTATTTTATTCTATAATTGAACGTGATAATAATATACATGGTGTCCAATGGGGGAATGAGAAAATCACGGGGAAAAATAGTATTTTTCCAAAAAATACAAATGCCATTTTCGTGGAAAACTGTCTGTAAGAAGGAAATAATCCCGAGAAATTGAATAAAAATAAAATGCAGGCATCTTACCACCTTATTTTCTAGTTATTGTAGAATTAATGCCGTAATTGAAGTCAAAATTCGGTAATTCGTAGGAAATGGTGCTGCAGTCGGCTCCTATGGCTGGAAAAAGTGCTCATTTAAAATAAATTCGTGGAATAATCTGCACATTTTGTACCTTACTTTTGGGTTTCTATAGGTAACGCACTGCATCAGTGAAAGCAGGATTTTTGTGACAAAATATCAAAAATGTGGAATTTAGTATTTGTTTTCACTCACACAGTCGCGGTGGAACCTCCTTAAGCGACCTTTCGATATTTTGCAGAACAAATATAAAAGTATGCGATACTGATGAAGGCTTCCGCGGAGTGGTGGAATGGGCGTGGCTAATTTTCCGGGATCTCCTCCGCGTCGATACGTCTACGAACGACAGTTTCGCCAGCGTTTCTGCAAGCGTCTTCAGGTATAAAAGTTCAGGTATTTTAAATACCTACCTGAAGACACATGCTGAAACGCCGGCGAAACTGTCGCATGAAGATGTATCGACGCGGAGGTCATCCCGGAAAATTAGCCACGCCTATAAAAGAAGGTATACGATTGCCTTAGGATTTTTCAGCCTAATTTACACTCGAACTAATTAACTTCCAATCTTACCAATGAGTACGTAAAAGAGCAACTTTTTATAGTCCAATTTTTATTTAATTTTCCGACCAAGTTTTCTTCTACTTACACAGCCAGGCAGTGATAATGACTGCGTAAGACGAAACCTTGGCCGGAAAATTAAACTAGAAGTGGACTATTCAAAATTTCTCTTTTACTAAGTAATTGAATACCACAAAGTGACGCCTGAGAAAATTAAGTCTTAGCAATGAGAGCTGACTATGGATTTTAAAGGAAACCATCGCTAAATAAAGGCAGCATTCATTTGCTCTGAAGAGGTCTCCGGAAAAGGAGAAGAAACATTGTTTTTTTAAATCCAGACAAGGGTAATCCCAGAAGATCATTCGTACATCTTCTGGGATTGCCCGCGTCAGGGTTTTAAAAAACAAACGTTTCTTCTCCATTGTCAGGGACCTACCCAGGGCAAATGAATGCCATCATTATTTAATGTTGTATTTTTTAACCCGACTCGGGTAATGCCAAAAGAACAGTCCTTCACAAAGATCGACCGCGAGCTCCAGCACTTACAGGAAGCAGAGTGGCGCAGTGGAAGCGTGCTGGGCCCATAACCCAGAGGTCCGTGGATCGAAACCACGCTCTGCTAAAATTATTTTTTTTTATCGGGCGTGAAAATTATAATATTATTATTATTATAGTATTTTTTCGAACTAAACTGTTTTAAAAGAACAGACCTTCACAAAGATCGACCGCGAGCTCCATTACTTACAGGGAGCAGAGTGGCCAAGTGGAAGCGTGCTGGGCCCAAAACCCAGAGGTCCGTGGATCGAAACCACGATCTGCTAAAATTTATTTCTTCTTCGGGAGTGAAAATACTTTTTCCATTTAATGGTCAGAAGATGCATCATCAAGGTGAAACCGTTTGCAGTTTTAAATAAAGATCTAAAGATTACAAATTTTTAATTAAATAATGGATATCTTTCACGTCCACAAAGTCAAGCCTGAAACAATAAAATTATTACATTTCACTTTTTCCCATTATGTGTGTACATGTTTTATTAGATGTGGATCGATGCGTCTGCCAGTCTGATGATGAAAGAGTATGAGCGCATTAAATGAAAAAAGAACCATTAGGCAGACGCCTAATGAAAAAAGTATTAAGGAGGAAAATGAGAACCAACTATGCAGATTCCACATATCACAGTGGGCCACCGGTACGAAATGTATTGTCTAACATCGACCGAGGACATAGCTGGTTCTCATTTCCCTCCCAGACGGATCCATTCCACATGTTTAAGCCTTTAGTTAATTTTTAAGCGAAATGGAATAATTTGATCGCTCCAGGCTTGACTTCGTGGACGTGAAAGATATCTATTATTTAATTAAACAAAATGTGTACTTTAGAACATTATTTAAAACTGCAACCGGTTTCACCTTGATAAGGCACCTTCTGGCCGTTAAATGGAAAAAGTATTTCCACGCCCGATAAAAAAAAATAATTTTAGCAGAGCGTGGTTTCGATCCACGGACCTCTGGGTTATGGGCCCAGCACGCTTCCACTGCGCCACTCTGCTTCCTGTAAGCATAACAGCTTGCGGTCGATCTTTGCGAAGGACTGTTCTTTTCTCACTCAGTGATTCAACCCGAAGGTTGGTTTGGATAGTTGAGGATAGAGCTCAACCCAGACTAAGCCACAGGAGGATGAATTTCACACATTCAGGGTAGGGGGGCCAGTTCCTTTCCCTGGGCCACCTCGGACTCCGAAGATTTTTGTTCGGGGGCGTAAGGCTTCACCCGGATTTGAACCCTCCGATCAGTAACCAAGCGCTCTACCCACTAGGCCACCACGCTCCCTACTGTTCTTTTAAAACAGTTATTTTAGTTCAAAAAATACCATTATAATCCACGGATCTTTGTGTTATGGGCAAGAGAACTTCTACAGCGCCACTCTTCTGTGTGAAAAAAGAAGTTTGTCAGCGTTTTAATGTGAATTGTAAGTTTTATTTCACATATGAATTCTTAATGGAAATAGTTTCTACAAGTCTTAAGAAAGAATTATCAGGAAAGCCACACTCAGTTAAAAAGTTGTTACGTTAATAATGCCACACATTGCTATCGCATCAAGTATTGGGTATATTTTCTGGAAAAAATTGTAAGAAGAATCAGACAAAATAAAAAAAGTGTCCCCCCAGATTTGCGTCAAAATTATATGATGGAAAATTCAAATTATCATGAAGTAGGTAATTAGATTAACTAGGATGGGAGGAAACTCCTCCAAACTCGGGAAACTCAAGCAATATTAAGATTTATTGAAAGTAACAGAGAGGAGTTCACTTTCGATACCAACGAGATTATAGGGCTCCATGACTATATCGATCAATGCGTCCACTGTGATAAAATAAGTTACATACAAGAACTGATGGCCTTAATAAGGCTCCTTTTTACCATACTCTTAAATGCTCCAATATTTGATCTTAGCAGATCCTTTTTTTTTAATTTAATTATTAATAATTATTTTATAATTAATCCAAAACATCGCCAGTTAGACTTTCACATTAGATATGTTACAAAGTAAAAAAACAAGTAACTTATAAATTTCACAGCAACAGGCCTAAACTTGTGGAAATGACTGACATATATCATCTTAAAGAAAACACTATTAAATTTCCGCAGAATATTTATTACCTTGATAATTGCACATGTAGCCGAAACCTAGGTCGGTTTAATAGATATTTTTCGGAAATTTACAGGTATTTTCTTTAAGATGTTATCGACCAAGCAACGGAAATCGCAATATACAATCACGTACAAACATAATTAAAAAAAGGGCGAATTACATACCACAGGTCGTTATAAGGAGCGCAAAGCTAAATTTCATGCAAGTCATATGAGAAGCAGTCGGTTGATCAGCGATTTAAATGACAATATGGAAAAGGAGGATATCTGTTACAGAGAAAAGAGTAAGGAGGGGAATTGGATAAGCTTGCTGGTGGTTTGGTTTGTTCCTCAAGAAAACCCCGAGGCGTTGAAACGCGTCTTATATACCAATTGATACAGTGGGCAGTAAAACTTGTTGTCTTTATTGTGGGGAATTGACGGTGAAAAGCTGGCAGTTGGCAAGGGATTTCGCTTGGTCCCAGAAATGCAGTGGTGGGGCGAATGGACTAGAAATTAGAGCTCGGTTTTTCAAGGTGGAACATGATAGGGGAAAGGAGATGAGGAGTTCGTCACTAGCCATTGTGGTGGCCTGTTGGATACTACAAATATGTAGGATTCCGGATTCACGGTTATTATCCCGAATCCGTTTTCCCAAACATCTAATTTGCCAAATGATTTTTTCCCGAAAAAAATCCCGAATCTATAAAATAAAAAAAAAATCCCCAGTCTCTTTTCCCGAATGCTTTTTCCGGAACCAAATTCCCGAATGCATCCACGCCGAACCAACATTTTGTGCTCGATATCCAACTGCTCTTTGAAATCAAATGACCGACGCTCATTAAACAAAGACCGTCAGTAAAAAGGTGGCACAACACATTCCTAGTCGTCATTGGGAAACCCAGACTCATACTCGGCTCAAATTTTGAAGATACCGGGACTAGCCACGGTATTAACTTCACGGAGTCACCCGCAACTACACATATGTGCGAAATTCCACAGAGGAAAAATGATTCGCCTTGACCGAGACTAGAACCCGTCAAGGCGAATGATTTTTCCTCTGAGGGATTTTGCACAGAAGCATAAATCCCATTTCACACGATACTCAATCCAGGACAAGTTCGTGAATACTCGTTACATGATAGATTTCCAGTCTCGTGTGATATAGAACCAGCATGCTGGCCAACAAGCATAATTGCCATCGTACTGGCTGAGCTCCTTTCTTTCATAATTGATGCTGTACTAATCTGCTACTAGCTCCCAGGACGACAAATAGCCTTCGACCAATCACGTTAGCTTTTACATTGACCCTGACCGGGACTCGAACCTAGATCCCTCGATATCGCGTCGAAAGCTTTGGCCAGTGAAGCTACAGAGGCGTTCTCCTCCCACGTGGATTTTTACCCGTAAAGTTAATACTGTGAATTGAACTTCGAACAAGAATCAAATCGATGACCTCCAGCTTTGCTACGCACGAGGATTAAAGACGTGAATTAGATCATTAAAAACCCACAACGCATGATATAATTAATTTAAATGTTGCGTAGCAACTTGTAAAATAAAAAATTGAAGTTGGAAAAAAAATTATTCGGGTGTTCGGGAAAATGACCAGAAACCAGGATTCCGTCTTTCGGCTCGCGAGGATCTTCGTCCACATACCCTAAACGCTTTCCCCACTATACCTTACCAATTTACTCTATTCGTTGAATTTTCCTCGGTCCGAAGACCTGTGTGGGTACCCATCGGTTTAAAAAAAACTACTCGAAATCTCGCCTTCTTTCCAAAGGACGAGCGCACTGCGTCTCTTGCCTCACTGAAGGCAAGCGTTGCGGAACGCTCTTTCGTCCATTGTGTAACAGTGGGCAGGCAAGGCAGAAGAAGCGGAAGACCCTTCGGAAATGCGTCCAGCGACCACCACCAGCCTCCACTGCTCTCCTTTAAATGGAATGCGTTTCCCTCTTTGGCCGTGACGTCCTCATGACACCAGGTATAATATATATACGACTTCCGTGTTTGTTTCTCTCATTTCTATCCCTTTTCGGCTTTCTCCCTCGGGGACATTCGTCATCATGTCATTGTAGTTTGTTTCGCGTGATAGATGTGCCAGGGGTCTTATACTTGAGGCTACCCGGGACCGGGGAGGCTGAAGGCACGAGGTGAAGGAAAGGTGTGTTCGGTTCGGAGGAGAAATGTGAAGATTCCAACGGGCACTGAAAGAAAGACGTTGGAGCGGAGTTTAATGCTAAAGGAATGGGGTGTATGTGGGGGGAGGGGGGGGGACGAAAGGTGTCACCCGCAAGGAATTCTGGGAAGGGAAAAGTCAATTGCGCGCGTTCGGTGGACTTCCGGTCTTTAACTTTAAGGTGGCTGAATCGGCAGAATCGGAGAAAATTTATCGGAAATCGTGGGTCATTGAGTGCGAATTTCAATAATTTTTAAGGCTGCCGAAAACTAATTCTAAGACCGCATTTCATCGCAAGTACAACTGTATATGTCACCTTACAGTCAGTACCTAATGGAAATGATACAAGAATTAGGTTAAACTCGAATATGTGGGGCATAAGATTAATATTACGAATCCCATCGCTCACTGATGTCAATAACGTAAATTTGAAAAGCTACACCCGTTAAAAACTTCTGCAAGCTTACTCCACTCAAAAGAAAGGGAAAATTTGAGGGGAGACCGCTGAGTTGTTGCCATATTTCCCGCTGTTCACGACCACGTATTTTAGCAATGTTCGCCAAATTGTTAATTTTCATCGTAGAACGACGATAAAAAAATGATATTACTAGTACAATTATTGGGAGTACGATGAAAATATTATTTTTTTGTTATATAACGTAGTTATTAAAGTTTAAATTGTAGTGAGCACGGTTGGTTTTGGCGAGGGAGCCTCCCACTGTGTGGGTCGAGGAGAGATACCGGCGTTGGGTCTCTGAGCTCGGGAAAGGGTTGCGGATTAGGACTCTCGCGAGCTTGGACACCACCCATCTTGCGACTACCTGATCTCGGCCCCACATATTCGAGTTTAACCAAGAATTATAATCCACATTTTTGCCTTAATCATAGAATGTCATGACTAGAGTCTTCGGCGCGGTATTTGAAATTTAGACGAAAATTTTGGGCAACGATTATAATAATACGAAATGTATTATTTTGAGTTTAGAAGAAAATAAGCACATATTTTATCGAATCATTACGGAATATATGACATGTGCCATGAGGCTACGTGTCAAAATAGCATTGAGTTACCGAAAAACCAATTATATTAAATTAGCACACGTTAGCATAGTTTCACGCAAATTTGAGCATATACCAAAATCCAATTTTGAGGAAACCGGGACTAGCCACGGTAGTAACCTTTACGGAGTCACCCGCAAGTGCACAGAAGTGCGATATTCCACAGGAGAAAAATCATTCGTCTTGACCGGGATTCGCCTACATTGAATAACTTAGGCTAGATCGCATGGACGCAGTTAACTTAATTGACGTGGGAAATTCGGTAAAAGCCATTCAAGACTCTACTCCTCAGGGAAGCCATATAAATTCTAAAACACCCAAAGGTTTTTAATAAAGATCAAGGACAAAGTCTCGATGAAGCTTGAAAACCAGTTTTTTTCTAAGAACAATCCAGTTTTCCTCATCAGCCGCCTACCCTCCTCCAATGTCAACCAATATGTAAAACTAATATCCTTCATATTCCCATATTGTACGAACCCGAAAAGAGCTTTTTTACATTTGAGGAGAAAGACAAGAGTGTTTAAACAAAAGACACCCTGGTGTGTCACAAAAGTTATTGTTTCATGGCATGATCCGCGAATATTTTTGACTTCAAACATTAATACGTAGAAGTACCGTTACTAAAGTTGTCTTTATTCCGTTTTTAACTTTTGATTTGAGCCCCACGGCTATGGTTCATTTAATATAAGCTGCTGCTTGTCCTACTATACAGGGGCGCATTCCGAAATTCACTGCCAGCGCTGCCAAAGCGTTTCGTAATCAACTGGCAGTACTGCACAGAGACCAATGACGTAGGTCAGTTGATTACGTTGCTCTCGGGCTGCAGCCACGGCAGTAAATCCGTTGCTATGGCAACCAAGACAAACAAATGGTGAGAAAAGAGCAAACTTACAAGGTAAAAAATAAAATTTGAACAGTTGCGAGCAACTGCTTCGCACATTTCACTGTTTCTAACGGCGAGAGCGAAAAGTCTCAACGGACTCAATTAGCTAACAGCACCTAATTAGTATATATGTAATAGTTGATAAGGCGCATAATATTACTTCAAACTATTTTCTAAATATGTAAGTACTTAAAGTTAATGAAGTACTAGGTAATGGTACTGGTGAATATTTCAATAGAATTAAAGCGCTAGTGAAATGATGGGGGAGTGAAGAACATCACAAGTGGTACAATACAAGTAGTGACGCAATAATATTCCCAAATGAAAGCGACTTGAGGAATACTTGAAAATTTGCTACTAAATATTAATTTACTGCCATGATTTATGTGGTATGTACATACAATTATACAGCCTCTTACTATTGTCACAGTGTAAAGAATTCTAGACCGTGATACAGCGGTAAATTAGCATACCGGCATGTATAATAATTTTGGGGAAACGTAATTTGCTGCAAAAACCTAATTATTAGTGAAAATATTATGCGATGCAACACTCAAGAACCCGTATCTTTTACCCAGCTTTTGATATCACGTTTGGAAATTCTTTGTACAACTGGTCATGAAGAAAATCAGGGCTTGGTAAATATTTTCGAAGACTTCTTTGTAAGCCTAAGATTAAAAGTAGGTACTTATTTTAAATTCGGTTATGTTATTTAACGCGGATATTTTTTATTAATGTATTTTTTGTCTGGGCTGATGCAAATTTACTTTAATGTCATAAGATAAAGTAACGAATAAGAAATATATTAATTAGTAGTTAATATTAAGTAACTTAAGTAGCATGAAAGCAAGGTAGTGAAAATTAGCAATTTAATCAGAATGCTCGAAATCAATGTCATTTGGATTAGCATTAAGAATTAACGAATTGAAAACCACTAGTTATAATAAATCACCACGCAGTTAGGCCATATTGAATTTCATGTGGGCAGTAAGCTACTGCCGACCGACAGAACAGGTAGTAATGACAGTGAATTTCGTAACGAGCCCACAGACGGTAACAGTCCACTATCAACAGTTCAACCAGTCACGTACCGTTAACTTTATCGTTAAAAAAAACCTTCTCATCCGCCCTCATCTCCTCCCTTGGGGTCATTCAAGTATTACGTAAGACGATTTTGGGGGTGAGGGGAGGGATTTGGGATCATCTTGCATCGTCTTATCTAGGGGGGTCCGGGGGTCTGGAACCAATTTACGTAAGATTGTGTCCGTCTTGAAACGTTGTATCGTTTCCGAATGAAATTTAGAAATGAAATGGAGCTTCCGCTCGTTAATGGCGTATTTTACGTAATCTCACCGCTACACCAATGCTCCCATTCTGTCGCCTGACTGGCTAGCTACATTACCTCCATGCTCAATGAATGTGGTACTCCAACACTGCATAATTATATGATATCCAGTGCTGAAATCTGTACTATGGCTTCCATGGAATGATGAAACTACGGAAAGCGAGAATTTAACGATGAGTAGATACAAATATCTAATGTCTTACGTAAGACTGAGAGGGATGGGGGGGGGGGGAGGGAAAATCTTATATTGTCTGGCATACCTATGAGAATGGGAGGAGGGTGGGGGGGGGGTCAAAAATGGCAAAAATCGTCTTACGTAATACTTCCTCCGGCCTCCTTCGAACGGCCTCCTACGAAGCGACCGTTTCAATTCTGTCTTTAGGGTCGCCCTCCCCGGGTGGTGGGTGAGGAGAGCTCAACGCGCGAACGGCCAAGCCACCGGGGCCGACCGACAGTCAGCACGCGCGCACCGGCGCCAAAATCCCCCTCTCTTCTCCCCCCCACACCCCACCCTTGTGCACTAGCAGCTGCTGCCGACTTCGATCCATTAAGACCCCCCCCCCCCCCAAGCCCCTCTCCTTCGCAAACTACCCACAAAAAGGGCCGATTTGGGCGGGGGGCTAGGGGATGGAAGAAATGGACAACAACTGCTCTGGGATGGGAGGAGGATCCTCCATGCCGAAAGGGTTCTAATTTTTCTCTCCCATTCCCCATTTACCTCTCCATCCGTTCAATTTTATCACTTCCCGACCAACCTGCCGTCGCGTGCCAAAAAAACAAAAAGGCCACATCAGACATTCTCTTCCGGAATAAAAAAAAGCTTGTTACGCCAAGACGAAGGTGGAGACTGTGAGCATGTCCCGGTAATGGGTGGAGGGACGTTAACAAAAAAAAGGTTGACGATGTAAAAACAAAATACAGATTTCGACAAGTTAAAAAATGAGTTTCATAAATGTAGGTGCGAAATACATCAACACTCTGATACATCAATGAGTTTCTATGATCTTAGTAGCAGATTTTACAGCATATTGATGCAATTTCACATTTTCAGGCCTTTGCCTATGCATTATTAGGCATAGTTTCACTTACATTCGCAGGATGTAGTTAACTGCGTGTTCGTTAAAACCACGGTCGTAGAGAAACGGTTAAAACTCACCTCTTGCCACACACCATTGAGGTGGCGTGTAGAGCTACTACATAGGCGTAGACGAAGATGAAAATTTTCTAATTCTTTTGCTCGATGAAATCATGACTGTTTCCTCAACGAAAGGTAGATTCTGTTTTTGAACATGGTACCAATGGACTACGATTTTTTCGTTTACCTGGTATATGGCGAATTAAGAGTAATTAGTAAAAAAATTATTATTTATTTTTAAACTGCTGGTTTAAAACGCATTCCATGCCGAATTTAAGATGGGCCGAAGTGAGAAATACCTATTCTCCAAGGCTTTTAAAAATGCCATGTTCCCTCAGACGGGTGGTTCACATCTAGGAAAAGTAATTGATATTTGCAATCACACTTGAGTGCCTCAGCAGCAGAAAAATACAAAGGATTGCAAAAATGTCAAGTTTGAATAAAATGGCTTTGTGTTTACTGTACAGAAAAAAATATCCACCTATATCTAGGAGTATCTAGGAGTTACGATAACTTCGTACCTATCGTGGGGAGCACATATAAGATATTTGTGGCAGAGCTCTGAAGAAGCTAGGATTCGTCAAGCGTATTGTGGGAAGATTTTCGGATGAAAAAGTAAATGAGAGGTGCTATTTCGCACTCGTCCGGCCACACCTTGAATATGCAGCGAGCATATGGGATCCGGTGCAGAAAGACTTAATCCGGGAACTTAATAAAATACAAAGGAAAGCTGCGCGATTCGTCAAAAACTGCTACGGGCGTACAGACAGCGTTACACAGATGTTAAATGAATTAGGCTGGGAGCAGCTAGAGACTGCGCGATAGGCTTAGATTGCTTGAACAATTGAAAATAGATATCTTTCAGAGCGACACGGAGAACATCATATTAGAATCCCACTATATTTCCAGGTCCGACAGAAACGATAAATTAAGAGAGATATTTTACCGAACGGATAGGTATGGGAATTCGTTTTTCCCCCGAACAATAAGGGACTATAATAAATGCTAGGCGTAATTTCATTAGATCGTTTCCTTTTTATATGTAAACGGCTGGTGTCCTAACACCCCCCGCCACACGCCTATGGAGGCGGCTTGCGGGGTAGTATGTAGATGTAGATATCATGCAAAATTAGAAGATTCAACTGGACTCAATAAGGTTTCTGATGGATGAGAAATTCTTTTTATACCGTCGCATCACCGTGAAAATGTATGCACATACTTAAATTGATGTTATGTGCGCGAGTGTAAAATGCAAAAGCATCGATTAAGACGCGTGGCAAGACGTAATACGTCATTAGCGTTCTGAACACTATGATTTTTCAAAGTGAATTCAATCATACTCCAACAAAATTGCTGGAGTTCTTTTAGACTAATGTTAGATCTGCTGTGGTCTAGAATACCATAATGCAAAAATGAGAATCGGTTAAATCTGTTACAGTTACAGTTAAAGAATAAATGTAGAATCGGATAAGTACCACGGAGTTAAACTGACTAATGATCTCTCATGGAGTAAACATATTCGAGAAATAACCGGTCAAACTAATCGTAAATTGGGTTTTGCTAAAAGAATACTTGGCAAGTGCGACGATAACGTTAGGGAAATCAGCCACTTATCCCTTGCTAGACCCCACTTGGATTACTCTGCCAGTATTTGGGATCCTTATGAGGTAGGCTTATAAACTGAATTAGATCGCGTGCAACGAAGATCGGAAAGATACGTTAAAGGCCGTCATAATAATCTCGTTAATGTTACTGACCTATAGCAACAACTGGGATGGGAATCGCTTTCAGATGGTCGATCAAAATTTAGAATAAATCCATTATGTAAGTTCCAAACAAATGTATTTTCTGACGACGTTTTTTCGACATACTACGATAGAGTAGATCACGAGGATAAAATTAGGGAACTATAGACTGCAGGACAAACAGGTTTAAAATTTCATTTTTACCGTTAACTATAAGAGACCATAACATCTGACAATGAGACTTTTAACTAAGTTTGTCAATAGGTGGCGTCAAAAGATTACATAGTAATTATATATAGCAATTAAGGTATCAAGCTCATTCTCCGACCGAGAATCTCCCTTCCACGCGATAGGTTATCTGGCAGGACAGAGCGAGAGGTGGAATAATAGCGCATCGAAAATATTTGGCGAAATCAAAAATTCAAAACTCCATTTGTAATCGAGATAGAGTTACGTATCTTTCACCAAAGACAAAAATAAAGATTTACCTAAATTTCATACGCAGCATATATGAATCTATATCGTGAAATACGAAAGTTAGCACTCGACCGCTATTTACCTTGCAAAATTCAAATTTTTTTGTCCAAAAGATATATAAATGAATACAACAACGTTGTAACTCAGTTACAAACAAATGAAAGCAAACCATTATGGAGGGAGACGTATGAAAAACGTTTGGTATAAGTTTTAACTTAATATTGAGAACAACTTGTCTGCAACTGGGTGAGGGAGATGAAATCAGAAGCGCTCCGTTACTAATCGAAATTCAAGTAAATATTTTTCATAACATTTATTTTAAACAAAATCGGTTAATTATTGCCACCACTAAATGTAGCATCTTTTTCTGCTTCAGAACGTGTCTTTTTACATTGCATAGGATCACATTTACTTTCTTGCTGTCATTGGTAACGCCGCACCTCCGGCCTTTTGGAGATTTACATGGGAATCGAATCTCCATAACACCCCATACTTTCAACTAAATGTGGAACACTGTATAGCTATAGTAGTTGGTCAATTTACTACCCAATCCTCGTACCCTTATCTGCTACCCAGTAATAACAGCACGCCGTGCATACTTCCGGTATAACTCTAGTACCTCTGTCCATTTATGCAGTTGCAATATACAAGCCCTTCTACCATTGGTAGCATACCTGTGATGTAGTATATGCCTGTGAAATTTTGTCTCCTGACAAGCATTAGAGATCTTTGCTAATGCATTAATATTCGTAGTTACATTAACTTTAATAGGGTATACTGTAATGCATGTTGGGGAGAACTCACCCCCTGCCACACACCCTTGATGTGGCTTGCAGGGTATTGCTTATATGTAGAATACCTTCAACGAAAACAGAGGTATAATCATCTTCAAGAAATTAACCGGAAATCGTTAAAAAAGGCCTCATAAATGGTTGACGACAATAATGACAGGGTTTGATAATCTTCATTAAGAACTGATGCGATGAACAATGATGAGCTTTCCTTAATTACCTTTAAACCTCCAAGTTAATATTTCACCACAGTCATCAAGTTCATCCATGGGTTCTTCAGCACAGGCATTAATTAGATTAATGCAAGGACTGCGATGACTAAGCTAATTGACAGCCACCGAAAACAAAATTACATAGGTACAGATATTATTCATAGTTTGATCTAATCTTGTGGTGTAAATAGCAGCTGATACGACAACCATTGGCGCCATTTAAGTTTAATAAAATTAGCCTGATGATGTTACTTAAATGACAGTCCCAGCTAGTAAAAAACTAACAGAAATCAATAATTAATAAATGGAGCGAAATCTATGTAACAAACAAGCATAAACACAATTTCAATAGAAATAATATAGCCCATAGGCTATATTATTTTTGGAGATTTCTAGCTCAACTAGATGAAAAGATATAGCCCTAAAGCTAAGGACTTAGTTGTAAAGATGAGCAAAGAGCTGTAACTCTCGATAAACTCAATATTTTTAAGAAAAAATGATGAACGTTTTTGAAGAAGATATCCTTTTAAATGATGGTGCATGCAGTAACAATTGAAAGCAAAGTACCTAGAGTTGAAACCCAAAATATTTTTACCGGTAGCATACATAAGTGTTCTTAGCACATGAGCATCTTACTTAACGCTTGACAGTTTGAAGCTTGAGTCCTGCAACAATGAACGAGTGGCTTACAACGCATAGCGTATCTCCCCACTATTTCATCCTATGGATGCAGGTAAGTAAATAAACCACCTGAGCCGAAAACATCTTGCCCATAATTTCATAAACAAGCTGGTGTTTTCAGCACAGGTGCTACGCTTCGGCTGATTCTATCGTGACTACCAACCCTCCTCGCCCTTCCGGGTATTTTTCGAGGGTTCATTGACCCTCTGCAAGTTTATCGTTTTCAAAACAGTCGGCAGATGCGAATAGCCACTGCGATTATGCTTTTTTTTCGAAGCCGTGCTCCCCTCCACGGGGTCCTTCCATTCGCACAGCTTTAGAAGAGAAAACTCTGACGAATAATAACTTCCTGATTTAAGGTCCAATCCTCATGATGTTATTTTTGAAGGCTTTGGTTTTTAAACGATCGCAGCAACTTTTGATGCATACATTTTTCATATTTTCTCCAGCCGAATGATTAAGAATTAGGATGATCGAATGAAACGAGCGATGAGAATAATATGATAAAAATTCGGAGTCCTATTCGGGGATTCCCGTGATTAAGTTTCATTATTATCCACGCAATCACGCGACTTTTGCATATCCTCTGGTCCATTGCGCAGGATACAGAAAGAAGGCAATCCATTTGTACGAAATTATGTTTAAGATCATATCCATTATATTACGATGCTCGCAAAATGTGTGTAGTTCATTCGAAACTGACCGTATTGTGCTTAAACTGAAACTGTAACTTATTAAAAAAAATATGATATGGTGATTAGCTTTGTGGTTCTTGATATAATCTTGAAAGACTAATAATATTGCATGGATGAACCTTTGCTACAATTTCATTGATCATTACTTCTTCAATATTATTTCTTCTCATATAACGTACCCTGAAAATCCTCTTAAAAAGCCTCTCGCAGGGGTTGTAAATTTCCAGCACACTAACAGCATTACATTACACTGTATTGAACACATTTTTGCAACGCCATCAAAATACACAATCTGCCATATTTCATGGACCAATACGCCTGAAAAATAGGTAGAGCTTAGTTGAAAGTTCCTGGCACTTTCGTAGAAAACCATTTTCGACCTGGGCATGTCCTATTTTGATAAATTGCTGCTAGAAGGGGATTTGAATGAAGGTGGGCCTCTCTTTCATGATTTCACTCAAACCACTTGCGAACTCCGCCAACCTCACTGCTTCTCTTTCTTCTTTGCATCAAATAGAAGTTCCAGGAACGTTCAACCGAGCTTTATATGTAGCGGAATGCTCACTACACCAAAACAATTTTCCACAATAATGCAAAATGGATTTAATTAAAAAAAATAAATGCATTATTCATAACATTAATTGACTAAATGCACGCGATAGTCATGTAAGGTGGATCATATTTTTCGCAAAAAAAAAGAAACAGGCTTTACTTATGAGAGTCAAGACGCCATCCACTATCTTCTTTGATCTTCGTAGCGTGCAGGGCCGAGTATTAAGCCCGTTTTCCACGGGGCACGTAATTGCGCAATCTGATGTACGTACGAACGTGAATTTCAAATTGCATCGTGTAAAGCCGTGAATTGCAAGAACGCGAGATGGAAAAATATCCCCTGCTCTAATTCGAAAATCAGTGCACGTCCGATTGAGAAATACATGCAGTTTGAAGTGGCGCAATTTCGTGCCCCGTGTAATACGGCCTTTACATGCTGAAGATAGTAACCAGACAATACCCAGAAGAGATGGGAGCCCAGGGGATCTTATTTTGTAAGATCACCTTGTTCAAGAATCTTTGCGGGAAGGCGGGAGACCCGTTTCGCTCTCTCAATAATCGGATCACGATCGACCAAGGCCCAGGGAAACGATGTATCGTTTAATTTCTTTCTTTAAATTTTCTCTTTCTTTAAATTTTCCTCACTTGATTAAAATGCCTTTGAAAAAATATATTTTGTTTTGTTTTCTCTAAATTCATTCGCAAAAAGCCGGAGTAACTGAATCTCTATCTAAGTCATTTTCAGTCGTAAAAAGTAAAAGAGCAGCAGTCGCTAAGTCATTTTACTATCGGGATACACTCATGTAATAAAAAAATCTCTTCTACACCTACATAATACCCAGCAAGCCACCACATGGGTGTGTGGAAGGGGGTGAGTTCTCACCAACATGCTCTACATTATATTCCACTAAAGTATCAGGTGATATAGTTAATGATACTGGACAGTTTACATAAGCTGAAAAATAGAAATAGGACGGGGTGGAGTCTCACGCCATAATTGGATACGTCATGCGTCGATGAATACTGAGTCATCGACCATAATGGTCTTAAAAGTCTCCGATGAGCCTTAAAACCGTCAAAAAATGAACTCAAGTGTCCCGCAAAACCCTTAAAAGTGAACATTTTGACAAAAAGCATGTATTTTAGAATTTTGATCGAGAAATTGGGTATCTCAGGCCACTGTGCGCTGGTGGCTCAATTTCACGTTCCTTATGACACGTGAAATCGAACTAATGAAAGGTGGAGGCAAATGAAACGGATTAATAGTCGAAAGAGCCAGTGAGTCAAAGAAAAGACCTGTAGATCACCACTTAAGAGCCGAAGATGGTCACACCGCCTTGGTGTCAGAGTGGAACTACGTAAAGTGACGTAATTTTCCGTATTTTATGACGTATTCTCATTTAATGAGATTACAAAATAACCCCCAAGAGCAGGCGTCGCATTGCTGTATATTGTTATAGTTTTCTTATGTTTCCTACGTATTCTATGTACGTAATTATAAACAAAATAGACAAATAAAATTATCTGCGGTTCAGCTTTGTGGAATATCACGGTGTAGCACCAAGGAAACAATTTTGCAACTTCCAATAATTTTATTTTACTACGACCAAGTTTCGTCGAATTGTCGACATCATCAGAACTGCAATCCACCTCAAGTTTTTTCTTGTTGTTTAGGTAGCATGAGCGAGATTTTTCCCTAGTCATAATGGAGACCATATTTAAATTTTAATTTTTTAAATTTCAGCGTCCGTAAGAAGTAAATATTGCAATATTAATGGCGCAAAAATAGTTATGCATGTCAAATATTCTCATTAATTAAATAATTACATACTTAAAAGCCTCTAACTTGACTCATATTTCCACGTACGGTGAAAACGCTATGAGATCAGTAGGCTTTATTGTGATTCTGTGAAAGTTACTGCGGTGAGTAATTAATAATTTTTTATAAATAGTTGAGAAAACATACAAACTTCACACTGTTAGTTTTTGACGAAATCTTAGATGTTAGAAATTCCTAATTTTTTTCAATATCCTCCCCCTGAAGCGCAAAGAGTTATTGTCTCTCCCATACAAAACAGCCTTTATTTTTAGGCACATTATTCGAAAAGTAGTTCGGCAAGGGGTAAGTATTTTGGTGTCCTTGGAAAGATGAGAGTTTTTCTTTCAGATGAGATCAAATTCATCAAATTCTAGGTGAAGTGATATCTAGCTGGCGATAACTACTTTAAAAGAGATAGCAAACGTTTACTGAATTGAACAATACGTCGCCGTACATCTCGCTCGTCTGTTGCCGTCTCGTCCATCGAGGATTCATGCCTCCGCTCCCCGCCCCCCGATCACAAGAGTTACGTCTGAGAGTCCAGAGAGAGGTTCTCCAAAGTGTGCGTCATATAGAAATTTGAAAGGAAAAAAAAGAAAAGAAAAAGCACGCTTGGGGAAAAGAAAAGATGTCTAGTTTTGATGGGGGGGAAGGTCTTTTCTTTCCCGTAAGCTTCTCTGGTGTGCGTTGTGCTGGCTGTTCTCTTCGGCTCGCCCGGTTCACGGCGTCGATCAACAAGAATACCGACGGCGAAGGAGGAACAAGACGACGCCCGTGGTTTCTCCTTCCTTCTATCTCGTCTCCCGTCTTTCTCTTATCCTTTCAGCTCCTCTCTCACTATCGCTCTCTCCATCCTCCTCGCAGACTACGTAGTTCACTTTGCCTTCTCTTCCTCCTCCCCCCTTCCGTACCTTTTCCCTCTCCTCTCCTTCCAATTCTTTTTAATCCTCCCGCGGTGGTGTGAGCAGTTGGGGGGGGGGCAGGAGGGCCGCCCTCTGTACACGGGGGCCGTTTTCCTCCACCTTAGCGAGCCCAGGTGCTCGCTGCCCCTTCAGCCAGGCTTTCGTCGCCCATCTGCCCTCCTTTTTAAAAACCCTCCCTCCTTGCCCTACCTCCCCTTCGCCCTTTCCTCCTCCTCTTCCCTCCACTCCCTGTGCACTGCGTCTAATTCTTTTTGAACAGCCTGTGCCTCCCCCTCCTCATTCTCCACCTCTCTCCGACACCAGCGTCCCCCAAGGGTCCTTCTGTCTTCGCCCGTCTCACCCCCTCCTCCCGCCGATATGTGTGTCTCTCCCCCCGGCTGTCCGGACCACTTTTCCCGCCAATAATGTCCCGTCTTCCACCTTCCACAACTCGGGCGGTCCTTCGCGAAGAATATTTGGCGAAGCTTTCACTTCGATTCGTCCATGGCGTAGGCTTCATAACGCCCTTCCCCAGAACATAATTCATAAATTAATAGTATTAGTAATATTAACCACAAGGCGTCTCTTTAGCATTGTACTGCATGTTTGCATGTTCCTTTACGTATCACTCTCCCAGTTTCTAGTTTGACTGCGCACTGTTCTCCTGACTGCTTTTTGGTCTGCGTCTAGCGGAAGGGGGAGAACGTGCGAGGCCCCGATTTGCGCTGGAACGAGTGCTGCATGCCCTTTGTGGAAACACCCAGTGCCACACACCCTAGTGGCGGCTTGCATTGTACTTCGTAGATGTAGATGTAAAATATTATTTTCGAACCTGATTGTATCAAGATCAAAGAAGTTTACCCCAAAAAATTGCATTACAGAAGAAAAAGGAGAACAAACTTTATCAAGCAACAAAAGAAAATACCTAACTTCAAACATTGCTAAACGAGACACTTCGTTCTGTTCCACACTTTTATTTGACTAAAAACCGACCATGGTTTCCGCGCTATGTAGCATTACCAAGGTTACATAGTGCCATAACCATGGTTGGCTTTTAACATATTATGTACAAGTGTGGAATATAACGAAAAGTCTCATTTAACAATATTTAAAGCCTAAGTTTTCCACAAGGCAACGCCTGAGACTTTCGCTAACAATAACAACAAAAGAGAAAACAATCGCAGCTGTGACCCCCGCTTATGGCGTCTGCCTCCTCAGGATGTGGAATCTTTCATTGACAGGAAAGCATTTGTGCACTACTCTACCTGCAGGAAAGGTTTACGCCTGGCATTTTTCCTTATGGATGGCCGGAAACCCGTTAGGTCATCAGTAAAAAAATAACAAAGTAATGTATGATGAGGAAAACAAAGAAATAAACTATGTAAAACAAAAGTTTAAAAGATATATTGAATTTTGAAAATAAATCTCAGTAAAATGCTCTTTAAGATATGATACAGGCATTTATAAAAAAAATAAGGGATTCGTAATCACAACTTTGCAATTCATCTGTATATAATTTTTGGGTTGTTCACTGAATAGCTGCAGAGTTACAGCTGCGAAAGACAATTAGAGACAATAAAAATATTATATTCCGTGAAATCCCAGTAAATGTTTAAGTTGAAATCGCAGTGCGAACTGGGAGTATGGACTAGACTGCAGAACGGACAGATTTAAAATGTAATTTTTCCCGCAAACGATAATGGAACAAAACAGCTGCCAATGAGACTTTTATCTAGGTTTGTTGTTAGGTAGTGTAGCTCTTAGTAGTAGTAGTGCTCCCTAATACTTGAATCCTTATCTGTTACCTAGTACTAACAGCACGCCGTGCATGTTTTCTACATAAGTCTTGAGTCTCTGTCTATTTGTGTAGTTGCAAAATACATAGATATATTAATGGTCCCTCTCCACTGTGATAATATCTGTAGTGTAGTGCATGCTTGTGAGGCTTCGCCTCGTGACAAGCATTAGCGATTTATGCTAATGCATAATTAGTCGTAGTTACACTAACTTTAGGGTATAGTGTAATGCATGTTGGTGAATACTCACCCCCTGCCAAACACCCCTGAGGTGGCTTGTAGGGTATTTTGTAGATGTAGATGTGAAATCGCACAATTTGTAATTTGAAGTTCTCTCAATTTCGCATGGAATTCCACCAACATAGTAGAATTCCATGCGAATCGAGTAGTTGTGTAGCATGCGATACTTCTACGAAATCGCAAGACAGCTTGCTGTTTTCCGCGTGCTATAGCAAATCGCGGAATTACGTGAACCGACTCCACGAAAACAAGGTAACGCACGCCGAACGCGCTGCAACGGCGCTGTTTAAAAAACTCCTCGGGCGTCGGGGGAGCGCGACAAACGAAGTGCGAGGTGCAAAACACCAGGCGCGGTGAACCCAAAACAATCGACTCGACTCGGTCAAACAAACGATTGAAAAAACAATGGTATAATGGGGTGGATTAAAAGGTCCGAGAGAGACGAAATTTTTCCGCGGGACTGGAGGGTTGGAGAGGGGGAAGAGGTGTGTTCGCCGAATGCTTGAAACAATGAAAATTCCGACACGACCCCGCCAACAGCGCCGCCAGTACAAGACGCGGGAAGGAAGGGAATTCTCTCTGTGGAGGGACACTTGTTGGTCTTGTTTTTTTCCCCCTCCTTCCTCCTCCCTCCCCCCTTTCATCCGTGTTTTGCATGACAACGGAAGGAGGAGAAAGGGTGGCGTGTAAGAGCCGGTATATTCGGAGGGGTGGATTGGCTTGAATGGGAGAGGGTGAAGAGGGTGGGGGGAATTGATAGAGAACTATCGTCCCACTGCGGGATTTTATCCCGGTCTGCTACGGGGAACAGTCAACAAAAGGAGTGAGCATACCGATGCCTTGGGCCGTTTTCCAATCCAAGTACAGCCCTTAGTATATACCATGTACTATTGCCTTGTATACGATTGGGGTATACTAGCGAATTGGAACGGACAGCTAGCGCTCGTACACCAATGAGGCTACTGACGAATTAAAAACAAAAACATATCAGCAAGCGTCGTATAGCGGTTAAGATCAGTGTCAGGCGTGAGTGATTTCTCGATGGATAACGTTCGCAGCGTAAACATTTTACTGGCCTTCCAGTTATATCTAAGTAAAACGTCTATCAAACAAATGTTAGCAGGGCTGAATCGCCATTAAAATGATAGTATTAAGCAAAGATATTAAAGAAATGCACACCACTAATCAAACGCTTGGTATAGTTTTCTCTTTAACCCGTTAACACGCGACACACAAATAAGTTTTCAACACTATATTAGTAACTAATAAGTACGTGATATTCACTAACAATACTTGATGAAGAAATCCACCTAAGTCGTTTACAGTACATTTTATGATTCACTAACATACATTCGTTCCTTGCACGTTTCGAAGCCATGTTTATTTAGTACGGCTTCGTGAAATAGTACGCCTTTCCTCGTACTAACCCTCTCGCGGTTGTGAAGTTAGTCCAAAGGCAGAAAACCTGACGCCACTTCCGCTAACTTAGGAAAAAGTAGTACGGCTAGTACTCCTTGATGTGGATTTGAACGCGGTCTTGGGCTACATACAGAGAAGAAGCCGTTTGAGCGAGATTTAGCCAAATAAAATCGCATCAATTTTGGCTTCATTGTCCGGAAAAAGATCTCTTCATTCTCCTGTTGATATCAAAACATCAGCCACTTATCGCACTGCCTTTCGATGTATTTGTCGGAATGTAGAAGCCGTTTTCTGTGGGATTTGGTACAGATGTGCAGTCCAGAGGGACGTTATTTTAATAAAATGAGGGACGCATTTCCTTCGCCATGAATCGGGTTTGATCGTGAAATCAGTCATGAAACTTTTCCCTTCGCGTGATGCTTACGAGCTATCATAAATAATGATCGTATACAAGATCGAAACAACATAGTATTTTTAGGTGGTTTGAGCGATCCCTAATCATAATCGAGACCATATTCAAATTTAATTTTTTTAAATCAGCAGTTGTAAGAAGCATGAAGTAAATATTGTAATATTAATGGCGCAAAAATCTTGTACAATGCGACTAAAATTCTCAGTGGGTAATTCACTAAATGTTCATACACAAGTCTTTGACTTGACTCATTTTTTCACGCCGTACGGTGCAAACGCATTCACAGTCGAGGATTGTTCTTCGATTCTGTAAAAATTATCGCGGTGAGGAATTGACTAATATTTTTAAAATAGTTGAACATTAATACGAGCTACACACTTAAATTTCTGACAAGATCTATGCGTTACAAATTCATCATTTATTAAATAAAGTCTCTTTGGAGTACCATTTCCCGTGGAAAATTAATTTTTTTGGTCAATAACTGGAAAAGGCTAAACTAACTAACTAAGTAACTAACTTTTTGTGGCGGCGGGGTAACGTCCTCGCTTGCTAACCCAAAGGTCGCGGGTTCGAATCCCGCCTGGGACGGATTTTTCACTTCCCAAGGCATGGTTGTTTGTGTTGTCCATTATGAATTGTTAATACACCTGATGTAAAGGCCCAATGAGTGGCTGTTTTCGGGGGTGTTGTCAAATAAAAAGAAAAAAGTATAGCGTTAATGCCTCGTCTACACTACAAGTGTACTTAAGTTGAGTGTATTTAAGTGCAGCATTTAAATGCACGATAGCCTACACACAAATATTATGCCTACCTCAGCGCTACCTAGTGATGATGGAAAGAAATTTGCATCGCGCAAAAATTATGTGCCCGAGAAGTAACATAAGATATTTTCTAGACTCGTTCTAACCTAAACACAAATGTAAAAGAAGGATAACACTTTGGCAATCACTTACATCCTCATATAAATGATATAAACACATGTGTGATTATCGAAACTGCTCGACCTATCGATGACGATACTTTGACCACCTTGACGTTACACTATCGATATCATCCAAGCCCACTTTAAGGGGGTCACCGTTAATTGGACCCGTTACTTAAGTGGTGAGAGGGCGTCTACACGGTGTAATTAAGTGAAAAATACACTTTCGTGCATACTTAAGTGGTCAGCGTAGACGCGGCATAAGTGGCTGATATAATTGGAAAGATGAGATCCATCTCTTCGTGATAAAACCGAATTCATTGACTTCAATGTGAAATGCTATCACTCTCAAAGTACTTAAAGACGCTCAGGATAGCACTACGCTATTTTCATGTTCGATCGGATCCCATGCTCGTTTCTATCGTACAGCTATGCTATATCAGAAAGTTTACGCCACTCATGACGAACCTTCTTTTTGATTTTCCGCTGACTGTTAGCCTACTTCAACATCATCACCGTCAAATATTCTTATATAAACTGATCACAGCGTCTACATATGTTGACTACTAAGTTTACAAGGCTATGCAGCACGAGGTGAGTTTTTCTAACAAAACGAGATCTGCAAGACTTCACACAAAATGAAAAAAAAAATATTTTAAATACAGTAATAAACTTTCTGATAACATTAGGTGAGGAAAAGGTAAACATTCTTGCGATGGGAGTTTAAAAAGAGCAGAAGAACTTTGCAGTGATGTAAGTGGTTAGCAAAAGAAAGAGACACTGATAGGGATTTATATTTAAATAGCAAAAATATGTCCGAACTAAAATAATTAATTCTTCACCACGTAATGTGGGCTAATATTTCCTGCCGATATACAAAAAAGCTTTCGGCAAAAATCATCAAACATCATACATTCATATTTCTCCATAATAAGTTGTGAAACGCTCTGGGTTGGATTTTATGATCGAAGTCACCTCTTATTATTCCATTTCTAGGCAAAAATCACCTCTCTTACGCACTGAGGATAACACTGTCTGTCTTTCACTGGTGATTGCTCAGAGGCTTCTCCGGGGTTTGAACCGCCTGCCAACGTTCAACCGCTTCGCCCCACTAGGCTTCCACGCCGCCCCAAGCGCGAATGCGGCTTTCAAAATTTCAAATAATTTCCGGGACGGGTCCTGCCAGCGTCGGCGTCTCACGAGGCGAACGGACATCGGGGCTTTTCGAACCCCAGCTACGCATCGGCATAAAAGAGGCCCGTTAAAAAAAAATAAAAGAAGAAAATAAAACGAAATCGACTTGAACTTATGCATACGCACGTGCATTTGAAGTTGCAAGGCCTAAACTTCAATGTAAATGCTAATGCGACTGTTAAAAGTCGAACAATAAATTAGAAATTTCATTCTTTCAATTCGGCGTTTAGTGCAATAGTTTCTATCTTGCGTGGTTACGCCGGTATCAGGAGAAGTTAAGGTGTTAACAATGTGGAACCTAAAGCAAAACCTATTAGGAAATAAATGCTTCGTTTTTCTGACTCAGCATTCATGATTAATATCACTGAAAACACTATTTTGTGTATTTTAGGCAAGTGGTCAACATATAAGGTAGTCGAGGTTAGTAATATTTGAAAAAGCAAGTAAGAGAAGAATTTCAGCGTTGTATTGGGAGTAGGGATCAATTTTTGCTACCAGTAGTTGATAATGGGAAAAATGAAGTTAGTAAAAGCAATTGGATATGGAAAAGAAATTATCAGTAATCACTTATCGCATATTTTTGTCTCTATTGGAAACAATTGTTAATCATTCCCTTGAAAAAGAGTTAATAGTTGAATCGTGCACTGAAAACAAAATCATGAGTCGCGGGCTCCCAAAATTTAAGCGTAGGGCAAAATGGGTAGTATTTAGGTGATGGTAGTTAGAGGCCATTCATGTATTTATTACGTAAGACGCTTTTGGAGGGATGGGGCAAGGATCATTTTACATTGTCTTATATAGAGGGGGGGTAGGGGGCCTGGAACCAATTTACGTGAGATTTTTGGCCGTCTTGAAACATTGCATCTATCGTTTCTAGATGAAATTTAGCAGTGACATGGAGCATCCGCTCGTTAATGGCGTATTTTCCGTTATCTCACCACTACACCAAAGCTCCTATTTTGTCACCTGACTGACCAGGTGCATTACCTCCATGCTCAATGAAAGTGGTACTCCAACACTGCATAATTATATGATATCCAGTGCTCAAAGCTGTACGATGGCTTCCGTGGAAAGATGAAACTGCAGAAAGCTAGCATTTAACGAAGAGTAGAACAAATATCTAACGTCTTACGTAAGACTAAAAGAGAGGGCGGGTAGGGAAATTTTACACTGTCTTACAAAGGGGGTGAGGGGGAGGTCAAAAATGGCATAAATTGTCTTACGCAATACTCGAACTTAGGATAAAAGACAATAACTTTGACAATTTCTGATAATTCAGCCACTTTTCTTGTACTTGTTTTTTTTATTTTGCCAGTAAACTTAGTAGGAGTATTAACCCTTGAATGACTGATACCCTCCGCTAAAAATCCATCCACCATTTCATTTTTCACTAACCTTGAATTTCATTCAGCATTTATAAAACAAATTCACCTGAGTGGATGGGTAACCCATTCATCAACAAAATTCTGGGTGAAAGCAATTTCGTTCATCCTACAGTTTTGGTGTACTTAGCCTTGGTTCCGTGAGTCTCTGGAATAGTAGATATAAATATTTTAATCTGTCAGTATCCAATAGTCAAAGCGTGTCCATTTCCAAATCGAGAGTATTATTTCGCTGCGTTTAAATGAATCACTTTCTTTGGTTTCCAACTAGTTCGACCAACAACATAAACGCTTTCCGGAGTGCGGCCGTTGAAGTCTCCGGCCGTTTAAGTCTCCCGAGTGGTTGAACCGACTTGCTTCCAAGTTTCGACTTGCATTTTGCCCCGATTTCCGTCTCAAACCAAGAGCGTGCCTTGCTGTGCACGGATTTCATAAGGGGGGTTGGACCCTCACCGCACTGCATCCGGGAGGGGGGGAGGTGAATTTGAAGGGCGACGCTCATGCCGCTGGCTTATATTATTCGCGGCTCCCGCGTGCAAAACGCTCAAGCAGGGAGACACTTGGCGATGGTGTTTTGGCTCGACGGCTGCGAGAGAGCGGGTGGGGGCAAGGGGGAGGAAGGGGAGTGTGAATAAGGGTAGGAGAAGGATGAGGGAATGGAAAAGTACGCCATGGAGGGGGGTAAGTGGGGAGGAAAGGTGTATGGAAGTGGGGTGCAACCACCGGGGGACGGTTACAGAAGGTGGTGCCTTGCAGATGGCTCCCCCCACCAGCGAATATAAAAAGGGTGGAGTGAGTGAGAGGGGGTTGTTGGTTGGAGACCGGGGGGAGGGGGGGGTCGGGTTGGAGAGACAGATCGAGGCGACGACGGTTGGTCCCAGGGGTAGAGGGGGCACGAGAGGGGGAAGGGTCGCGGAGTACGGAGAGGGGGCCCTAACGAGAGTAGGGGAGGATTTGGCCGGAGGTCAGAGGAGGAAGGTGGTGGTGGGATCTGTTATGAAGCATTTAGGGGTGAAAAGAGGGGGAAGGGGATATGAGGATTTTTGAAAACTCGGTCGCGATGAATGGTCTGGAAAGCATTTCGCGTCGCTGCGAGAGCTGTAAACCAGGACCACGTGCCTCGAGAACCATCAGGTGGACTTGGCGTTGTAACTTGTGCGATACCAGACTCCGTGTTGTAACGTGTACGTTTTATTTTCCCATTTACTCGAGTTTATTCGAGCAAAATGTGGCGAAGAATTAAAAGTGGGAACTGGTTGTTTCGGGCGTAACCTTATGGAATCGATTCATTTTAGAATGAAAAATTGTAACTTTTATGATTCCACAGTATTTTATCGAGATACGGCCCTGCTTTTAACGTTCAACGTCATATTCAGGTCTGCAGTGCACCTAAAATGAACCTGACGAAGTGAAAAATGCACCTGAAGATGACGTTGAACGTCGAAACCAGGGTCGTTTCTAGATAAAATAATGTGGAATCATAAAAGTTACAATTGTTCATTATTTAATGGGCGCATTGGAAGATTTAGTACACACCCACTGAGCGCATTTAAATACATCATTATATGTGTCACAAAATTTCGTGAGGGGGTGTAAACGTGATGTAATGGTTAGAGAAAGATGTTATCACACAAAATTAAGCCGAACTGAGAATGCATATGATGTAACTGAGACCCATAGGAGGAGGATATGATTAGGAAATCAATCAGATATCTCACGCTTGCATGATTAATACACTTTTGGCATATGCTGATCCATATTGGTTAAAAAAATGCATTTAAGAGAGAAATATCCAAAGCATGACCAAATGCAAATAAAATTTATTGCCTGCGATGTGTTTCGACAGCATCGGCAATGAAAAATTATTTCTATGATTCTGGGCTAGATTTTTCGACAATCCTTTAGCTCTCCACCATATTACCACTACACCACCAGGGTCATCACTTTAAATTGGATTTTCTTACTACTTTCGAAAATACTTTTCATCTTTAAGTATGAATATGCGTGCACACGAGATCGAACGTATCCATCTGCAGCCAAAAACTTACACAATGGTAGCAAACAAAGGAGCGAATTTGCCAATACTGTTGTTTTAATTGGATGGATTTGACTGAAATATCTTACATTGGTTTTTTTCTATCACTGCCACACAATTAATGGAAATCTCGTCATCCCGATGCATTGTCCCGAGCTCTACGTTTTTCTCCACCAAACGTGAGACAGCTGCGTCTCTCTTCTAAGCGTGAAGAAACGACAGGATACGTCCTTCCTTCTTAAAGAAAAATTTAAAATATCTAGCACCGTCGCTGCAGTCGTGTCCCATCGCTATATGCACTTCTTTACTGTTTGTCGGAAAATGGGGAAGGCCTTAAAATTATTTTACCCTGAGGCACCTTATCTGCTACGTAGTACCAAAAGCACTTATTGAATATTTCCTTTTTAACTCTTGCAGCTATGAGCATTTATCTAGTTTCACTAAAAAAAGTTACAAACAGGGTCTCTGGCACCTACTACTACAGAATACACTACAAGCCACCTTAAGGGTGTGTGGCAGGGTGTGAGCAGTCACCAACATACATTACACTATACCCTAAAGTTAGTGTATCTAAGACTACTGATGCATTAGCATAAATCGCTAATGCTTGTCACGAGGCGAAGCCTCACAAGCGTACACTACAGTATACGTATGCTACCAATGTTAGAGGAACCGTTTATATTAATGTATTTTGCAACTACATAAATGAAGATACAAGTCTTACACTGAAAACATGCACGGCGTGCTGTCAGTACTACGTAGCATTGGTAAGTTTTGGTAGCATACCCATAGTGTAGTGCAAGTTGATGAAATTTCGCCTCCAGACAAGTATTTGCAGGTTTCTCTAATACATCAATAGTCGTAGTTACATTTACCTTAAAAGGGTATCTTGCAATGTACGTTGGTGATAACTCACCCCCTGCCACACTCCCTTGAGGTGGCTTCCACGGTATTATGAAGATGTTCCTAGAGCTAGTCAAGGATTTCACAAGAGCTGTCATGGACGTCGCTAATGGAATGGACTTTTATTTCGAGGTTCTCAGAATTTAGCTGAAGAGTTTTCAATTGAAAGAAGAAAAAATAAAAAATACGGATATCATATTCAATGGTGCTATTTGCATGGCAAAATGTTTTAATACTCGCAGGTTCTATAACATTGGTAGCATATAGTATTCACGTAGGAGAAAATTCATCTCAAGCCAAACACCCTTCCACCTCTATATCTATGAAGTTCCGTGATGTGAAGCAAACCTGTGAGGCAAAATAAAGTGGTTTGCACGGTCCTACGTAGCCGTAGATACCAAGTTCAGGATTCATATCGTACATACGTATCGTATGCACGATATAAATCTTGAACTAAGCCGCGGTTAAAGCTTGGAATGCGTTCTAAACGAGAATTGTAAATGATGAGCAATGAACACAAAAATGCAACATGAGAATTTTTCGCTACATACATCACATAGTAGTCAACCCAAACATTTATTCCTACCTTTCAATAGTGGTAATGACCCTCAAATCCACCGCAGTAACAGCGTATGTAGAAGGCTTCTACGACTCAGATCCACACTATGCAACTTGCCCTGCAAAATACAAGGAATATAATAAATAAGCAATTGTCCCAACATATAATCACAATGCAGGGAAATGCAAAAGGTAAAATAAATATAAAAGACGAAAAGTGATCTTAGGTAGTAAAACACTGAACATTATCTGGAACGGAAATTCACCCCACCTGTGAATTTTTTATCATAGATTCATCAGCTAGCAGTCACTAGAGATCATTTTTGGTATTGTAATGGATTTGGAATTTACTACGGCCAGCCAGATGGCGAAGTCGTAGTGTAGGAAAATAAAACAAATAGGGATTACTTCCGACCTGAGAAGAATAGAGTTGGGGTCATGGGCAAACAAGAACCTACTTGGATGACGACCAGTTCGGGCTTCGGAAGGGAAAGACAACCTGATAAGCGATTGTGGTGATGAGAACACTGATAGAAAGAAACCTATACGGTTATAAATGCGTTTTTGCTTGTCTCGTGGATTTCGAAAAGACGTTTCGTCGAGTTAATTGGGAAAACAAATGAATATACTCATGAAAATAGGAGTAGACTGAAGAGAAATAAGAGCTTAAATATGGACCAAAATGGCTGAGGAGGCTGGGGGTGAGGGTGGCTGACGGAGAAGAAAAGTAAGTAGCTATAGATCGCATGTTAAGGAAAAGTTACCTACTGTCACCTTTGATTTTTAATATTTATGACTAGGACATGGTAAGTGATGCAAGGGGAGGGCTATGGGAATGAAAGCAGGAAGACAGTTGATGAAGTCAGTAAGATTCGCGGATGGCTAGGCATTGGTTAGTTGATTATCCAGAGGGTTGCAAGAGTTGTTCGATGCATTAGAAAATCAGTGCGGCAGAAAAAAAAAGAAATGAAGATCAAACATAAGAAAAACTAGTTTTCAAAGCAAAGAAATTTTTAAGGATAAAAAAGCGAGGCTGAGGATTAAAGCACGAGAGCACAAATTGAAGCAGGTAGAAAATATATCTATCAATATAAAAAAAATAAAGTTAGAACGCGTGCATCGAAGATCGGGAAGATACGTATTAGGCCGCCATGAAAATATTTTTAGGGTTACAAGCCTTCAGCAACAACTAGGATGGTAATCGCTTTCAGACCGTCGATTAAATTTTAAACTCAATCTTTAATGTAAGTTCCACACCGATTTATTTTCTGACGGCGATAATAACATTTTACGAAACCCGAAATTCCACGGTAGATTACATCACGGTAATAAAATTAGGGAACTCTAATGCAGAACGGACTGATTTAAAATGTCATTTTTCCCGCGAACGATAAGAGACCGCAACAGCTGCCAATGAGACTTTTAACTAGGTTTGCCGATAGGTAGTGTAACTAATTAGTTGATCTGATCCCTAAAGCTTGTATCCTTATGTGCTACATATTACTAACATGACGTCGTACATGCTTCCGGTATAACTTTAGTAACTCTGTGCATTAATGTAGTTGAAAAATAGATTAATGCAAAAAGATTCTCTGATCATGGTGGCATACCTAGTGTAGTGCATGCTAATGTATCAATAGCCATAGCTTCATTAACTTTATTGGGGTACCGTGTAGTGCATTTTGGCGATAAGTCACCCCCTTCCACACACCCTTGATGTGGCTTGAAGGGTATTATGGAGATGAACAATTTTATTACCAGAGCAATACGCAGGAGGAAAGTGGGTATGGTAGTAAACATATCAGAAGGAGAAAAGCGTTATCAAAGTTGGTGTTCACATATAGGATAGAACTAATAACGGGGACCTTGAGGGGGAACGTTTAGAGATGGCTGGTTAAGAGTAAAATATAGAGAGTAGCGTTGTATGGGGCAGACAAATGGACTCCTGAGGAAAGATGACGAGAATAGGTAGTTGGCGTTTTATATTTGGCTGTGGAGGAGAATGAAGAAGGTGAAATGGACGGAAAGGGAGACAAACGAGAAAGTGCCCGGCACAGTGGGTGGAGAGAGAGGAAAATACTTGATAGAGAAGAGATTTTTCAATGCTCTGGGTACATACCCCTAAAAGCAACAAGTATATAACGTACATGACATTTTGAATAGATATTAAATAAAGAAAAAATGAAAACGTAATACAAAATTTGCATAGAACCAGACATATTGCTCAAACATTGCTGAAACATTAAAGTAAAGATAGATGGTTTGATTACTGTTGTAACAGGTAACTATAACATTTCTACTTGAAGATTCCACAGTCCAGTCCAGTTCCAAGCAGCAAAAGTGTATTTACATGACATTGTGAATTTATATTAAGCAAAAACAAAAATAAAAACGTAATATAAGATGTATTATAAAGAACAGATATGACTACATACTCATAAAATAACTGTGACATTAAAGTGAAAATAAATAATTTGATTACTGCTGTAGCTTAAACTTAAAATGTATAACGTACATGACATTTTGAATAGATATTGAATAAAAAAAATAATAACTTAATGCAAAATTTACATAGAAACAGACATATTGAAGAGGAGGAAAAAAGGAGAGAGTAGAGTAGGTGGGTGGAACAGGTGTTTGAGGGGCGAATGGATGCTGAAAGCCATTCTAGAGGGGAGTATGCTGGGTAAGCGGGGAAGGGGAAGAAAGATAACAGGCTTTATGGACTGGATGAAGACAGGTAGGACGTATGCTGAGCTGAAGAATGCAATGGCGCGTGGCGACAAAGACATTCACTTGTAAAAGATTATTATAGATATTTCTACATCCATCTAAACCAATATATACCGGTAGATCGCTTCTGGTAATAACAGCGATAAGTCTAGCAATTTGTCGAGGCTGTAAAAAGAACTGGAATGGGAGTCGCTATCACACAGTAGGCTAAAATGGGCCTAACTCCTAAGTAAATTTTAGGGGATTTACTTCTCCGAAGAAGTTATGACCACATCAATAAAACCGAGCTGCTATGGTATGTTATATAGCATTCATAAAGTATGAAGTATATGTCACAGGATGGATAGGCCTACATTTTTTTCCGCGAACGATTGGGGACCACATAAGCTGTGATGGAAGCCGCCGAAAAATTGAACTGTAAAGATAGGTGGCGTAGTTTTTCATACTTATATTTACTTTAAATTTGCATTTCGACATGGAATTACCATTTTTGGGAATGTCTTACGCATCAAATGTTATAAAAATGTTTTACTCATCTTGCACGTTATCGTGACTGAACTTTTAAAAATGATCCCAGCGACGTTGTCCAGATTCCATCCCGTATTAGTACTGTGGTAGTTAGATGCCATATTGCATGTGAAATCTCAACACACATATGTTATCTAAGGGTATATTTAGTAAAATCGCTAATAACAGAATGATAGCGTGTTTGACGGTTAGTACATGCCTGATGTGGATTTACCCACCTACCACACACAATTGAGGTGGCTTCCAGGGTACCACTTAAGATGTAGCTCCTCAACTTCGATATTTTCTTTAATTTGCGAGTCAACACTTCAAAAGGAATACGGCAAAGCCCTTGGCGCACTCTCCAACACATCTCCCGCACAATTCAACTCCCTTCCCACCCTTTATAATCTCTCATCCCCTGCCATATCCTTCAGGCCTCCCCCTCCAACCCCTATTGTCCCCCATTTTCATCCAACCTGCTCGATTCAGCGTCCCGTGTGACCCCAGTGTCCCCTTCACCGCACCATTCCCGCCCCTCAAATATGCCAAGAGTGCCCACCACTGGGAACAAGGCTCGCACATCCCTCATCATGGAGCATTTCGCCTTTTTTTGTATGATCGCGTCACCTCTATTCCGTCCCCACCATTTGACCCCTCGTTCCCACCTTCTCCAAGCATTAATCTCGCCACCAACCTCACCTCCCCTACTCCTGCGGTTCACACCAAGCTATCGGACTATTCGCAGGTGTTGAACGACTTCGCCTTTCTTCTTCGACTTTCGTCTCGTGAAAGCTCGCACCGGAAGCTTCATTTATATTATTTTTGTGTTTGGTACACCACGATTCAGGTTAGGTCTTGATGGAACTCCTACTGCTCTTACCATGGTATGGAAAGGAATCGCGTGTTCAATTTGTTCAACGTGGGTGAGTAGTTGTTTTCCTTCCCGAAATGCACCAACTACAGTATCTTCTTAACGTGATGGTAGGCAAAAGAAAATTTGTGGAATCGTGGCATAATTAAAGAATAAATTTTATTTTGAATTGTGCATGCTATGCTTGCTTGCTATATAATTCATTCCTTTTAGATTCTTTTCCTGCAAAAAGGCTCATGCTAAAATATCATAATTATATAAAACTAAAAAATAGCTTTGTAAATTACAGTGATTCTAATCAGATTCTGTTTTGTGTTCCGTCTTTATCAATGTTATTTTCCATTTTCATTTTTTATTGTTTGTATTTTTTTGTATCCACTAATAATTTTTGTAAAGTGATTTGTAATTTGCGGCACAGTGACTGATTGTTGTTGTTTTCTACATTGCTTTAATTTTGTTAGACAATAAAGAGCCGGTTAATCCCAAACAGGATAACCCTATGTCCCTCATTTTGAATTTTTGTAATATTTACGTTTAAGTTTATAAGCTTATACGAGGAACAAATAAATAAATAAATCACTTTTTTTAGTATAACAAACAGGTTTAGATGTTACAGCATCATCATCAGAGATCGAATACCATCGAAACACTGTTGTAACATTGAAGTCGATCAGTTATATTCTTCTACATTAACATTAAACCCTGAAAGCCACCTCAAGGGTATGTAGCAGGGGGAGAGTCATCACCAAAATAAACTACATTATACCCTAAAAAATAATGATAATACGACTATTACAGAAAGAAAAACAACTTTCAAATGGTATTTATCCACAATGTTTATTGATACTACCGACCCAGGTTTTTCAACGGGTAACCGTCATTTTCAAGATCTTGAAAATGACGGTTACCCGTTGAAAAACCTGGGTCGGTAGTATCAATAAACATTGTGGATAAATACCATTTGAAAGTTGTTTTTCTTTCTGTAATTATGAAAGAGTTCCACAAAGTCAAGCCTGAAACTATTCACTTACTACGACTATTGGTGCATTAGCAAAAACCTGCAAACATGCATAACACGATAGGTATTCAATCAAATTTAGAGAAAATATTTGTATGAATGTACTTCGCAACTACATAAAAATGGTATTCAGAATGGTAAAAATGAGAAATATGTACATAAAAATATTACACCAGGGTGGAAAATTACCCAGTGATCTATCCTCTAACTTTAAGCCTCAAATGTCTTCTGTTGACTAGCTGTGACGCAATATAGTTAAGAAATCAACTCACACTGAAATCAGCTCTCACATGTCATCAAATCTCAATCCGATTCAGCCGAATTTTCTCGCTGTGTTGATATAGTTCCGCGTTGACAGAGTCAGCATCCCCCGGTTGCTTTCTTGCCAGCGCTTAGGTGGTTTAAGCGGGATAGTTCCATAGTCATAGTGGAGACCATATTAAAATTTTATTCTTTGATTTCGGCGTCTGTAAGAAGTACGAAATAAATATTGATATATTGGTGGCGCAAATATATAGTTATATATGCCCAAAATCTATGCAATTAAATAAATAAAGCTACATAATTCTCTAACTTGACTCATTTCTTCCCGCCGAACGGCTGAAAACCCTTCAAACCGGCAGGTTTTTTTGCGATTCTGTAAAAGTTACTGTGGTGAGTAATAGATTATTTTTATTAATAGTTGAGAAAAAATTCAATCTATACACCGTTTTTTTATGAAATCTAGGTGATATAAATTCCTATTTCCTTCAATATTCTCCCTCTGAAGCGCTCACCCATAATCTTCCCCATGTAAAACAGCTTATATTTACAGGCAAATTGCTCGAAAAGTAGTTTGGTAAGGGGTTGATATTTTTATATCACTGGAAAGATGAGAGTTGTTTCTTTAAAATGAGGCCAAATTCCTCAAATTCTACGTGAAGAGATTTTTTACTCAAACTACCTTAAGGCAGTTTGAGCGAAAAATCACTTCATTTATAATTTGATGGATTGGACTTCATTTTAGATAAAAAACCCTCATCTTTCCAATGATATAAAAATATCAACCCCTTACCAAACTACTTTTCGAGCAATTTGCCTGTAAATATAAGCTGTTTTGCATGGGAAAGATTACGGCTGTGCGCTCCAGAATGAGAATATTGCAAAAAATAAGAATTTACAACACCTACATTTCGTAACCTAGATTTCGTCACATACCTAATGGTGTTTAGTTTGTATTTTTTCTCAACTATTCACAAAAAATAATCTATTACTCACCGAAGTAATTTTTACAGAATTGCAAAAAAAACCTGCAGTTTTGAAGGCTTTTTAAATGCACGGCGTGAAAAAATGAGTCAAGTTAGATACCTATGTAGTTATAATTATTTAATTACTAAGAATGTTTGTCATACATAGCAATAGCTTTGCGCCATTAACATTACAATATTTACAGCATACTTCTAAAAGACGCTGAAATAAAAAAATAAAAGTCGAATATGGTCTCCATTATGACTAGGGAACTACCTCGCTCAAACTACCTGAAAGACCAGGGGAGCGTGCGGGGTTTGATCTTGAACTGATGCGAGTATTGTATGCCTGAACCAGTGGACCTGGTGAAAATTCCATTCGTTACAATCTATTTTAAAGAAGGCGCCAGAATAGGAGCACAGCAAATAAACGCATTCACTGTGAGGGAATAAAGTTCTCCAACAGTTCACCGCCACTACCGCCCTCGGGGCGTATCGGCTTCTTTTTATTAAGATTTACTATTCTTTGGTCTCGGCCGCCACTTGGGCCACGAATTACCCGAACACAACCAGAGGAGAAACAAATATTCCATCTTCGTTAGCATGAGTTTAAAGAATAGGATCTAAAAATTTATTTTAGGGGCATAGTTACTTGATAAACACCAAATAAGAGCTCCAATGCCTCTTTCAGACAAGTTACATAAAAATACTTAAGTCTACACATCAACAGACGGTGCCTACAATGGTGCTCCTCCCTCATTAAAAACAATTGCATTTTGGATTTGAAAAGCAAACTTCCAGGCTCATTTCTCATTTTCCATGACTATTCTAGGTTTTCCAGGCCCGTTCTAAATTTCCATTACTTTTCCAGGTATAGGGGCCGTGACACTTGGTGGCACTCGCAGGTGAATAGCATATCGTAAAGGAGAGGAAAGTACACGAGAGAGGTGAGAAAAAGTGGCTCATCACTCATCTGGCTCATCAGAGTCTTCATCCAGAGGTCCCCACGGGATTCCTTCGGTACCTTTGCCCGCTCATCAACGCTTGATTAAACTTCGGGTATCTTTAATTATCCGCTGTTGAGTGCCACCAAGTTTTGCTATACCTATATTCCAGGTCAGTAGCAACTCTCCTGGTTTGGAAACACTCCGTGCCATACATCACGGAGGTGGCCTGCTGGGTACATAATTCGCAGATGAAGATATTACCACAGAGTAAAGATAATTCTCTACTATGTGATATTGCCCTGCAACCCACCTCAGGGCTGTGTGACAAGGGTCTTTGGAGACTAGACATAAAAAGGGAAGGTAATATAAATAAAGGAATTGGAAGAGGGAAAACACGAAAGTGAAATGTATATGTGAAATGAGTACCTCAACGCCATGCTCTGTCTATGGCACAGTGACTACCGGTTCGTAGAATGAACGAATTGTAATTTATGAAAGGAAACGCTTGTATTTGTGCGATCACTACAGATTTTCACTACACAGGCATCAATAGATTGGGTAGGGGAGGAAATAGAGAAAACTCACCACAAATATCAAGGAAACATCCATGGATATAGCTGGTCAAATAGCATATCGGCTTTATCCTCCAATGGCACATAGACAACAATTAGTCAGCTGGCACATTCGATACTGAAACCTCACTTTTCTCCCGTCGACTCCAGAAAATGTTTACATGCCAACCGCCGGGACATCGATAGTGTCAACGACATTACGAAGACAGTATTAGTAGTAAAGCGCATAGGCAAGGAGGGGAAAAAAGGGAGGAATCAGGCGTGATGTTGTAGAATATGAACATAATAAGAACTAAGATATCACAATTTTCCACAGATAAAGTTTTAATCGACACGGGTTTCGATGCACTGTATCATCATCACCTGCTTAGTTTTTATTAAGGTGGGGAAACATTTAAAAAATTACTTCCGGTACCGGGAATCGAACCCGGGCCTCCCGGGTGAGAGCCGGGTATCCTAACCACTAGACAATACCGGATGTTGTAAATACTGCGACGTTCCTTTTCCAATACAGGAGGATTCTTTAGGATAAGCTTTTTTTTAAGAGTAGGAAACAATTGACATTGGAGACACGCCTTTGGTACAAGAGAAGGAGCATGAACTTGTATCAATTTGTGACGCGGAAAGAATTCTTAGGAGTATTTACAGGTGATGATACATTGCCAAATAAAATACTGTCATCAATAAAGCCATCCATTGAATTGACTTTAATTATTGCTAGTATTTACCACTAACTCCAGGATGGGAAGGTGGCTAAAATTAATTACCTTTCGATTACCTGATGGAATTCGCTTCTTATACATTTTTAAGGAATCAGCTCAGCAACTATCATAATATTGTAATATTTATACGTGCCTACGCTATGTGTTAGTCTTTTGTTTTGTATGCAGTGAACACGGTCGTATAAACGGCACGTACGGCAGTGAACTCTCCATGTAACCACAAACAGCTAGTACTGAATAAACGTCCATGAGAACACACACGCACTTAACTAATGTAATCCGCCATCTTGAATCCAGATCGCAGTGGGAATTCAAATTTTCCATGTAAATGAATGGCTGACATAGGTTAAAAGAATCACGGATATCTCACTTAATACGTAGGATGAAACAAAAATATTTGCGAGGACAATAGGCAATGACATGCTACTTGGTAATAAGTTTCGACAACCGGGCTTGAGTCTTCCGTTCGACTCCAGAAAAATTGTGAAATTACCTCATACTCCGATTATTGATAGGTAACACGGTAAACATAGGCATAAAGAACATAGGTTCCCACTTGTCCACCCGGCAGTTCAATACCCTTACCTTTCTTCTAGCTGGATCAGTAGGATAATAGGTAGGTAATTGCAATTTTTGCAAAGGAAACAACCCTGACCATAATGGAATTCCCGGAATGGAATTTCTACAGCGGTTTTTTATAAAAATGAATTTATAAATTTAAGGCTTTTATTAATGAATAAACGTTATTAGTTCCAGACATCAACATTTTATCAAATCTAAATTTAATAAGTATTTACTTCCTGAAGCGATACTAATTCATTTACCCGATTAATCATGAACATAACCCTGAGTACTCGCTCTGTGGCCAGTTTAAACCGCCGCCAATAGTTCTATCAATGCCCGTTTGTTTACAGCGCTGCCATCGCCTCAGTCGCGGTAGCCTAGCCTGCGAAATTTTCGACAACAGATCCGGGCCATTGATTCCCATCCAGTATTATAAATTCATGAACAACACTTACTTAAGTTCTAATTATTTTAAAATATCAAAATGGCGATTTGTCGACTCAGTTACGTGTAACTGTCGAAGCTTTGGCGAAGTCGAGTACGTCTTGATTTTCTCCTCAATAAAACGTTACCCGATATCGACTAAAAAGTTCATAATCACTGTGTTTCTATATACGCTCCGTTAACAGAGAATTTTGATTTATATAAAAAAATTGTGGTAGATAGAGGTAGGGAATGTAAGACTTCTGACGCCTCTGAAAATTTTTTTTTTTCGGTACCAGGACCACAAAATACTTCAATAGGGTGAAGAATCTTCACGTTTCAATTAAGATAACCTTAAATTATTTCTGGCGGCATTATTCTCTTTTTAAAGAGGGAAGTAATCCATTCTAATTATCATTATACATCAACTGGTGATACATCAGCTACAAATTTTTGTGACCGGATTTCCAGGAGTAGTTTGATAATCGCGTTCAACTAACCATCCTCCACACATTTACAACCACCAGTTATAGTACATATTCGTACATAGTATAAATGTGTGCATCGGAAGGATTTGTACACTGACTAGTAACTCTGTGGCAGCAGTTTACGAGCGATATTAATTAACGTTAAGCTACACGTAAACACCAAACTACTACGGTATCTTAGATCGCAAGCATCAAATATGAGAGATAGATCGTAGAGCGAGCAGGTTTAAATAGTCATTACTTCTACGAACGAATATGGACCTCATATCTTTGATCGAAGTCATCAATAACATAAATGGTAACGATACATAAGAGTGTTGTTCTTTCTGCTCTTTTTTCGTTTATTTTTTACCGATGCATCAGATGCTAAAGTAATTGAATGCATTGTGCGTATGTAAATCTGTAATTATTTTTCCACGTTTCCCTTGTTTGCATGGAAGAACTACAAAATGAGTCTCTGTGATGTCTGAGCCCTGAGTCCATTCTACGCTACTAAAATGGTTGTTAGAAGACATATATTAAGTGAAATCTCCTTCCTTGCACGTGACTTAAATTTAGAGAAGATTTAGCGAAATAAGTAATGATGAGTAGCAATGGGGAACATGCATGGAATTTGTTTCTCCCGTTACTGTAGCCCACTATGTAGAGAATTTTCTCACGAATCCGAATATGTAAGCCAAAGCTGTCTCCGTCAATTACAAATGCTGTAAAAAGCTAATTAAAAGTTAGCAAAAATCGACGAAAGTCACGTGACTCGAAACGCTTTCTCATTGGCTTGACGTCACCGAACGGAACTGAAGTCCTCGCAGCTGCAGAGATAGGCGCCTTGTTGAAGTTATCGGAGCAAATTCGCCATTAAAATTATTCTGGTAATTTCTCGATAGAAGAAATGACTGAAGTGGGATTCAAGAAGGCACAGTAGGATAATTTACCGATGATTGACTTACTTATGGTGGCCGCCTTCCTGAAAAACAGCGATTGTTTCGTCGCTGCCGAGATGCGTGACTGCGGTAAATTATCATCTGCCCATAATTTTATTAATACCTAACTTTTCATGCGACACATTATGCGGTTCTCTTATATCAGCTGCTTTGTTGTTAAAATACAACTATGGAAAAAATAAACTGATGTACAAACAGCTTTCAAGTATGATTAATGTCTAAATAATTCTAAATTATCGCAACGGCTTCAGTCGCCAAAAATACGAGTCGGCATGTTAAGTTTTGCATTAATATGTAGCAAACTCAATGTGTCTCATATTCTGAATCTATTGATTTTCAAATTTCCTTATTACCGAAACTTAACCCATGCAGTCGTAATGTTTCCCCCTCTATTGAATAGATATAAATCTTTATTCATATTACCTACATTTTTATTGAAGTCTATATTAGGGAAGTCCATGGCAAAGCAGTATATTTGCTGTATTGTAGATTTCGGCTTTCAGTCTGTAGTTATTAAAGTATGAAACGTATTTCCAATGTTACGAATTCCTCTAGTAGCTATTGAAATGGCGTAAATTCTGATGTCTTTTTCGTTTTGCTACCCCGAAGAGTTACTTCGCAATCCCCCAAGTTCGGATTTTTCGTCCGCTGGGACGCGCAAGCCTGCGGTTAGTCGTCAATTACTCCTAAACGGTTAGTATCTGTCCTTTTTCGACTACTTCATTGTATAGCCATTAAAATTCCCTAAACCTTTCGCTTCTTCATAGACCTCACGATAACCATTAAACAATCATCTGAAATAGAAAATTATGATAGGCAGATACAAGAAATGCATATATAAAGCAATTTTTCCGCGCATATTCCCAAATTGCCAGTGGCGCAGGGGTAAGGTTGTGGGTTGTGGGTTGTGGGTTGTGGAGTGGGAGGTCGGGAGTTCTAATCCAGAATGGGGAAGTAATTTTTCTTCTTTTTTCATAGCAAGTTTCGCTAACATCTTTGGAAATTTTAGGTTCACCATCGCAATACCTTTAAAACTTATTTTTGCTTTATTTACTCCCTAAATTTTCATTAATGACGGCGGATGCCCAACTCTGAAGACTCGGTTTCCCAGCGAAACCTTCTAAACTAACATTCTCACCTACAATCTGTTGACGGCGTTTTATAGATCTCATCGAGGCCTATAAATTTACGTATACCCTTACTCTCTATGAATTATAGTTCGCAAACTAATGGTAAAAACGTGTAACAGACAAATCATGAACTAATAGTGAGATATAATAGGTATTTCATGAGTTATCTAACGATTTTCAAAGCCATAAATGTTACTGCTCGCATATAAATAACGTTCAAAGCTTGGAAATTTACTTTCCCTGTGACTTTAGAGACGTAAGTTGTATTAAATATATTAAGGTAGGCTTACATTCAGCTTACATACTTCCCTTTTCAATTCATATAAGGTTTATTCCCTTTCATTCTATTTATGGATATATATGGATGAATTGAAAAAAGGAAGTATGCAAGGTCCATGTAAACGTACCTTAGGCAGTAGAATACTTAAAAAATAATACTTTTGTTGAAATCACGTCATAACTTTCCGTTCATAAATAATATTTTGCCTTTGATGTGATAGTTTTTCACTTTCTAATTTATATTACGTGGCAATAATATAATTTGGCTCAATTATAACATTTTTTACATCACAAAAATAAGGTTTGCAATACGTGGTACCGGCACTTACGCTGAAATGATCATCGCAGCAATAAGCCGTCGAAAATTTAGAGAGAGAGAATTTCCGTCTCTTCTGCAGGCTATCAACCATTTTCTCCTCTTCTTCGAGTCTTTCGGGACGTAAATAAAAACCTTTTCCGGCGTGGAAGTTGAGGTATTTGAGCAACAAGGCACGATGCAGGATTTATACACCTTTCCCGGTTTTTTCTCGTTTCGATACATTCTGCTCAAATGAAATGATCAAGTAAGATTAGTGAATATCAGTAAATATGAAACAAATGCAATCATTTACGTCAAATGCTCGCTCCATCAATAACATCCGCCTACTTTCTCGTCAGAAGGTAAACAACAATCTCTAGCGATACCGTTCCGTGACGTCACGCGTCCATTCCCCGATGACGTAGTGTTTTCAAGCTGGCGAGAAAGAATTATTTTTAAAGACTGATATCTCAGTAAAAAACCGCTTGCCATCCGTGAAATTTTCGCTACATCCATTTTAGATAGTGTCCTTCGGATATAAGTGGTTATAAAAAATTGTGCATGTTCCCCATTGGGTATGAGTGTGTTTAATGGTCGGTGCATTGTCACCACCTGCCACACACCCTTCAGGTGCCTTGCGTGTTACCACGCATATTTAAGTATACAACAAATTTGCGTGATCTAGGGCGCGTTTGCGAATCTTTAATAGCGCGTGCATTCGGATTATCGTAATTATTTTGCAGCTCTAACGAATGAGAACAATGAGATGAACGTTAGTAATCGTTTCAGGCTTAACTTTTTGGAAGTTGGTATCATCCATTATAGAACAACTTGGTTTTAATCCACACAATTTATAGACCTGAAGATGGCACAAAATGTAAGTTGCTGAAACCCGGGTCGTCTGAAATAAATTGTGTGGATTAAAACCAAGTTGTTCTATAATGGAGAGGAACGTTCTTAAAACTATTCCCGTTCTTTAAAATTACCATTCTCGCATTTTATAGAGCAAGTCCCACGAACTGTTACAAGAGAGCAGACCGCATCAATGTGCGTTCGGGTCATGGATATCAATCATCGACAAACGCTATCGATCCATGAAAGTTTCATGATCCGAAAGATCCATGTTATCGCCTCTGATTTCCTTGAGCACTTTGACTGTGGCTTTCAAATTTCGATCCTCTACAGACATATTCACCACCAACTCCGTACTTTATGTGCTAATCGCGAAGACTTGTGAATGAAATATGTATATCGACCTGCCCTCAATACAGAATGACGCCACAATGCCCAGAGGGTATCTCCCAACAGCGCACTTGTGTGGAGGTCTGAAACGTGAAGGTGAGGGCAAAGAGAGGGTTTACTGCGAAGTATGGTTGACAGGTCAAAGGGTAAACCCACGCTGAATCGAACAGGTTGGATAAAAATTGCGGGGACAATGAGGGGGATCTCGGATGTGGTCCGGATAGCGGAGGAGGGGGATGAGGGCTGGATTCTGGTCTTTTGCCTTTCGGCACTTGTCAATGCCACTGAATAGAGTTCGAACTAGAGCTCTTCATCAATGGCTTGAATGGACACTCGTAAAGCTGGATAGAGTGATTTCGTCTCACGCCAGAAGAGGGTACTCGACAGCTCCCACCAACAATTCCCCTCCAACCCTCAGATATCCCTCCCCACCGCGCCAATGCAAACATTTACTAAGTGGTCAAGCCCTGGACATTGTAGTCTCCAGGGTACTCCAAAAATTCAACTCTTCCCGGCTTTCGTTATTAGAGCGTGTGAGGGTGGAGTGTGTAACTCGTTTTTAAGGGACATTTAGGACGGAGTGACCTAATGCAGCGTCGCAAAAGAAATTGCGTGGCCGTCGCGGGACAGAAGTGGAACGCTGAGTATGAATATGGCAGGTCAAATATCCTATCGGGTACTTACATTCGTGGACGAAGGTTTGGAGAGATGAAGCATAAATATCAGAAAAATATCCAAGCATAAGCAGGGAAAATGGCCATTCGGGTATATTGGTATATTTTCTTGCACAACTCTTGTATTTATGTGCATTTGTGCAGTTGCTAAATACATGAATACAAACTTTTTCTACCACATTGATAGTATACTAAGAGTACAGTGCATGTTCGTGAAAAATCACCTCCTGACAAGAACTTGTATGTTTTTGCTATTGCATTAATAGCCGTAGTTTCTTAAATTTTATTAGGATATGGTGTAACGCACGTTGGTTATAACTCACCCCCTGCCAAACACCCTTGAGGTGGCTTGCAGAGTGTTATGTAGATGTAGATTCGTAGGCAAATTAAAAGCTACGTCATTAAAAATTAGCCCAGAGGCTCATTACGAAGTGACATTTTTCGCCCGTTACCCGTACAAGAATTTTAGCCGCAGCAACATTAACAACTTCAAAGTTCCTAGACAAGCGTAGGCAAGGAGAGAAATAGTAAAAAAAAATGTATTCCAGTACCGGGAATCGAGCCCGGGCCTCCCGAGTGAGAGCCGAGTATCCTAACCACTATACAATACCTATTACCCCCCAGTTCTCACTCATTCAATTGATAAAAATATGCGTACCATGACGATACGCAAAAAATATTTATGGGATGAGTTCCGCATCTCAAAATAGGTAAGAACCGACGCTCAAGCTGAAATCGAAAAAATGTGACAAAAAAATTAAATTTTTCACTTTTTGTTTTAAATGAGGCAGTGTCATTTTATAGGTGTGCAATAACTAAACTGCAAAAACCCAAAATCTTCTTCTTAATACTGCTAGGCGCTTTCATTAGTCCATGAGACAGCCTTGTTAAGTATAAGTAACTAGAAAATGAATAGCATGATATTTAAATCATTTTACGGTTGAATCGCCTTAAAAAGTGGAAGTCCTAGAGTGATGTGAGCAGGTATATAACCAATAAACACCTTCATTTCCATACACTCCCTCCCTTCCCCCTCCTTCCCTTTGGGGCAATCACGATCGCGCAGCTGCGGACACCCAATTCCCCAGTGTGTCCTTCCCCCTTGTACACACAAAATGTGTGCATCCCACACACTTTTCTCCAACTATTCTTCATCGTTCTAAACATTAACAACTTCACCTTCTTCCATTTCCTCACTTCATCTCGCCCTTTCCTCCCATCTCGCTTATCCCTACCACCCAAGCGCCATTCCCCTCGGCATTTTTGCCTCCTACGTTTCCTATATATATATAACTGTGTTATCTCTGTGCATTTATGTATATGCAAAATATACATAAATGCACAGAGCGTGCTCCAAATATATATTTCAATATCAGTGATAGCGGTAGCAGCAGCAGAACAAAGGAGATCGGAAGCAATGGAGATGTTTTATTACCGAAGAATGATGAAGATTAAATGGACGGAGAGAATTAATAACGAAGAAGTTTTAGGAATAGCTAGAGAGAAAAGAAGCATAGTGAAAACTCTTATACGAAGAAGGAGAGACCAACTTATTGGAAACATATGAGACACAACAGCCTAATGAAAACAATATTGGAAGGAGAAATAAATGGGAATAGTCATAGACCAAGAAAAAGAATGGAATGCATCAAGCAAATCATGAAAGACCTCGAAGTACATAATTATGTAGGAATGGAATGGATGGCAGAGAGGAGAGTAAAGTTGAGAGCTGCTTCAAACCAGTCTTTGGATTGATGACAGTTGGACATGATAGATATTTGCGAATGCATAAATAATCTTCGTTTCATTTAATATCGTAGGATATATTGTAGTGCATTTTAGTGGAAAACTCACCCCCTGCCACACATCCCCATCTCTTCACCTCTCTAATGATAAATGAGATAGAGTAAGGTGCAGTGGACTACTTGACCATTGGACCAGTGGTTTTGACCATTTCAAGGCCCAGGGTTAAAAAACTCAGTATTAAAAAATCTTCCTAGCGAGCAAAATATAGCCTTCGTTCTTATGGACTGCATTACCATTACACGAGTTTACAGTTTCCACTTCAGCTCTTCGATCACATAATGTACCATATATTTGGCCCAACAATAAAAGTTGAGCACGGAGAAAAAATAGTTAAATTGACTACAGAACCTCCTCCTACGAGACCTCTAGTAAAAGGTCTTTTCGAATTAAAATAGTTGTCGCTGATATGAACAAAAATGGACCAAGAAAACCATGGTGTGAGAAACAATTTCCGATAGCAATTATAAATTAGGATTAACCTTTTACGGTTAGTTTTTTTAATGGAAGAAGCGTATTTAGAAGATTCTAAGAATCGATTTATGAGATTAAGTTCTTGATGATTTACACCGGCACAATTAAAAATAACACGGAAAAGAAAAATATTTCCAGCGCTTCTATCTATTGGCAAAAACTTAATGAAACTTTCACCCATTACACTGTGGCTATTTGGCCTTACGTCTGGGAGAGCCGAAGGGACAAGTCAAGCCTTACAGGCTCCGTAGGACTAGTTATGACAGGTAGTAGGCGGTAGGTTGCTCACTGAGAAGTAAGAAAAAACTATTTATGTAGGGAGAAGGCAGTCGCACTGCTTGCTTCATTCTCAATCTTCACCTACATCTACGAAGTACCGTGCAAGCAACCACTAGGGTGAGTGGCACGGGGTGCCTTCACACCAGGCATGCAGCACTCGTCCCAGTACAAATCGGGACCACGCACGCTCCCCCGGCCACCAGGCGCAGACCAAATAGCAGTCAGGAGAACAGTGCGCAGTCAAAATAGAAACTGGGAGAGTGCTACGTAAATGAACATGCAGGACAATACTAAGGACACTTCTAGTGGTCAATACCACTATTACTACCAATTTATGAATGCTACGAGATACAACATCAAGCAGAGAACAAAATGAAATAATGCCGGATATATCAAACTGTGTGAAGTGTTAGTAATGATGCTATGCTGTTAAACACAAGTGATAACTCTACTCTACTTATTGAGGGTGGGAGTTGGGGAGGGTGGCAGTTGATATATCGTAACTATTATCATCCCTTATTGTACGTGGAAAAAATGACATTTTAAATCTATCGGTTCTGCAATCAATTTCCTTTATCTTATTCCTGTGATCGCTTATACCGTAGTACGTTGGCTATAGCCAAATATGTTGAACGTCCGGCGAAAAATTGTCTACTTCAAATTTGCACAAAAGATTTAACCTGTATTTCCCTTTCGATTAGTTAGAGATTCCCACCTTATTTCCATCAACAATTCGGTAACACTGCTACGTTCATCGTAACAACTTTTTACAAATCTTGCTTCTCTCCGTTGTATTCGAACTATTTCAGAGATAAGTCCTACTTCGTAAGTTATAATCATCATAACTGTGATTCCAACAGATGTAATATCATGACTGTCACGAAATTCAGAATGCTTTAAATACGATTTCACATTGGTGCATTATCTGGAAGTTAGCTTTAATGTAAGCAAGCACAATGCACTACGTCTATTCACCTAAAAAACCCACTTAACTACACCCATTATTCTACATCTACATGTTACCCTGCGAGCCAACTCTAGGGTGATTGGCAGGGGGTGACAAGTCACCAAAATGCAGCATGCAAGCGGACCGCCACATGCACACCGCACGGTCATGAATATTAAGGATACGTCAAATGCTTTTAACGTCCGAAAAAACACTGCTTCGAACTTGTGCAAAAGATTTAACCTATACATCTCCCTTCAATCAATTAAACATTCCCATCCTAATTCCTTCAACAATTCGGTAACACTGCTAAGTTTATCGAAACAACTTTTTTACAAACCTTGCTACTCTCCGTTGTATTCGATCTATTTCAGAGATTAGTCCTACTTCGTAAGGGTCCCATATGCTAGCGGCAAACTCCAAGTGAGGTCTCACGAGTGAAAAATAACATTGCTCATTAGCCTTCTCGTCGCATTTTCCTAGTATTCTTTTAATAAATCCCAATTTGCGACTAGCCTGTCCGCAGATTTCCCGAACGTTTTTCCCCTAAGACAGGTCGTGAGTAAGGGTCACACCTAAGTATTTAACTGACTCTACATTTGATAAGTTGGTTAGTATAATTGTGTAAGTTTCGTTGACCGAGCTATTCTTTTCCCAAAAATTAATAACAACGCACTTTTTAAAGCTATGTATTGCACCATTCATTTATAGAATCTAGGTCTTTTTGTAACGCAACATTATGCCTCGTCTACACTTCAGGTGTACTAAATGTATAGGGAGTACTTAAATGCAGCATTTAAATGCAAGCGAGCCGCTACACTAAGGAGCCTGTTAGGGTCCTTACAGGTTCCTTGGTCTACGCACATGTATTAAATCTACCTCAGTGGTACCTAGTGCTAATGGAAATAAATTTGCATCGCAAAAAATTACGTGCCCAAGGAGTAAAATTTGGCATTTCTTGATACGTTGAATAACACTGCCTCTGGCCCCACTGCCACACACCCATCTACATCTAAATCTACAAAAATACCCTGCAAACCACCTCAAGGGTGTGTGGCAGGGGATGAGTAGTTACCAACATGCATTACACTATACCCTAAAGTTAGTGCAACTACGGCTAATTATGCATTGGTATAAATCGCTAATGCGTGTCACGAGGCGAAGCCTCACAAGCATGCACTACACTACAGATATGCTCCCAATGGAGAGGGGCCGTTAGTATATATGTACTTTTCAACTACACCCATGAGGTGGCTTGCAGGGCATTTCGTAGATGTAGATACGTATAACCCCGTGAACAAAAGTAAAAGAAGAATAACACTTGCACAACTATTTATCAATTGCTGGCCTCGGTTGCGGCGGGGTAACGTCCTCGCCTGCTAACCCAAAGGTCGCGGGTTCGAGTCCCACCTGGGGAGGATTTTTCACCTCACAGGGCATGGTTGTGTGTGTTGTCTTATATTTAAGAGCTTACTATAGGCCAAAATGAAGGGTCATTATTATAATTATTATAACCCCTCATAAAAATGATGAAAACACAGATATGATGTGTATCGAAACTCCTCGACCGATCGATGACAAGGCCTCGGCCACCTCGATGGAACACTATCGATATCAAAGTTCACTTAAAAAGGGATCCACTGGCCAACGTATTTGGACCCGAGATTTAAGTGGTGAAAGGGCGTCTACATGGTGTAATTGAGTGGGCAGTGTAGACGAGGTATTAGGCATGCTAGAAAATCTGCAAAGTTGTCTTTTCCATTCCCTGATACCTCATAGGTGTGAACGTAAATTTTGGATGCATTGGTAATGCGCAAAGAAAAAGTCATGACTAAAAAAAAAACAAAAGTTTATGGGGGGTTATTACAAGTGTTCAGGTTAGATGCTATAGATTCTTAGTAGGTGCTGGAGGAAAATCGAAATATTAAAAATTAATTCTTCTTTAATTGCAATGCATATAGTTCCACAGTTGTCCCATTGTTTGAGTAAATAGGCAATTTACCTCATTATTTCTGCAGGTATAAATTTAAAGTTTTGCTTGTATTAATAAATGTGTGGAAAATAAAAACGTTTTCACTCGTTCTCCTTCAATATTACAGTAAAATAGTACGGATGTTCGAAAAATAATGCGGTCAGGCTAACAGGAAGCTAGGTTTTATAACAAAAACACTAGGGAAATGCGATGAGAAAGTTAAAGGGCGCTGTTATTTTTTTCACCAGCGAGGTCCCACCTAGAATTTTGTTTTTTTTGCTGCTTAACTGATTCATGTCTTATCAGTATCCAATTTCTGCATAGAACGCTAAATTATGTTTTTAATGTGTCGGTTATTTTGAACTTATTAAATTTTGCATCACTATTGAATGTCGAGGAAGAAGACGAAGTCTGAATGTCGCATGGTAGAGTAGACTTTATAATTGTGTTTTATACGGCATCCCTGTTTCTAACCTTAACCCGCTTCATATGTGCCGCGTGGTTTTGCTTTACGGATGAATCAGTATTCCTTTGTGCCAATACATTAATAACGCATTATAGTAATCAGAGGTAATATCCCAGTCCATGTACTGCACGTTAGCATGTTCGCTAACGCAGCACTCTCCTAGTTTCGGGATTGACTGTTCATTTGTCTCCTGACTGCTTTTTGGACCGCGGCGTGCGAGGAAGATATCACATTATAGCGGTTAAAAAAATATCCTAAGATCTTTAGGGTTATGACAAACCTGTTGTCAACCACGACTAACATTTCAGAGGATCACATCGTAGCATTAGAGGCCGACCGCACAAGGCAGGAATAGACTCATAAGACCAAGTCTTAGATACCCCTACTTCAACCCCGGACCTACATTTTCCACCCATATCTTTTTTTTGGCCTAATTTTCTAGTCGCTTCAAGTGGGAAACATTTTCTGTGAGCCACTCAAGTTCGAGCTAGATATCCTGATACCTCTTTCAAACGCCAATCTCACCGTCCTCATCCTTCATAATGTAAGGGTTTGCCCTATGGTCGAGGGATATGGGAGAAAAACCAGAACGGACAAGTTCGTATTTGTCTCCCCGCTAAACACGACCGCATTGAGGAGAAACGGTGAAGCTTTCTTCTTGCCCCCGAGTTAACTCGTCCCATCTCCTTTGACCAACGACGCAGAAAAGACCCTCGGATTCCATTTTCGGCAGTAGACAGAGAGCGATAAGGAATCTGCGCAACCAACTCTCAGCCGTCGAGGTCTTTCGCAACAGGGGCCGGCGCATCCTGGAGGGATAAAGCACATCCGAAAAACCCTCGGCCCAGGGGGTTCTCCGGCGAGCTCCTTTGAAGGAGGAGGAGTGTTTTCCGCCGGGGAGGAAAGAAAGGGTGCATCGGAGAATCTCTCCGCCTTTGATTCAGGGTCAGCCGGGGGCCGGTCCCGGAGAAGGGGTACACAGAAAAGGATTTGCGCAACATGAGGAGGATGTTGCTTCGCTTGTGAGACATTCGAGGGACCCGGGAGAGGAAATGGGTTAAGACCTTTCTTTCGCGAGGATAATGGTCCTTGGGTGGTGGGTGGGGGGGGGGAGAGTTGCCGAGTTCGTAGCGGTGTACCCTCACAAACAGGGTGCTTCGGGGTGTTGGGAGGAACTAGTGATGTGGGAAAGTTGGGAAGACGCTCAAAAGACTGAAAGGGATCAAGTGAGACGCAGGACGGGAGGAAGGCGGAGAATAGGGTTGAGCACCCCACACCATCGCCCAAAATCATCTCCCGGACAACAAAGGTTTCGAAGGAGGGTTGGGGAGTTTAAACGGGTTACGTATGCGGCTCCAGTATGAACGAGTTCCTGCCCCCAGGGGCCGCCTACCGACCAAGGGGGAGGCGGCCAAGATTTCCACAGGGGACCGTTCTGGTACCGCGGCTATTCTTCGTATGAGAAAAGAGCGGAAGAAGGCGTCTACTGTGGCGAACGTATACACTACTTGGCAAATGCATGCATACAAGGTGGAAAATAAATGCGCGGATACATAGTTTGTACATGGAATACATATGCATGTGCCGACGCATGCAAGACTTATATGTTTGCGGACGCAAACTGGGTCTATTGAGTAATGGGAGGGTTGGGTTGGCTCGTTCATCCAGGGCGTGAGATATCGTCCCTGGCCAACCTCTCACCTCCGTAGCCCAGGCGAAAAAAAAACTATATATCCTCGGGAGAAAAGGGTTCCTGCATCCGCTCCTAGCGTGTTATGGGTGATACGACGTGTTAGGACGATCAAGTCTGACCGCCTCAAGAGCATGTTGACGCTACCGCGGCATGAAATCGCCATGAAAACGTCCAGGTTACGTGGATGAGCTAACTGGTGGGTTTAAACTGTGGTCTGGCAGTGTATCCTCTTCTCTATATGTATCTATAAATACATATACCCCACCATTGTGACGACACCGTGTCGCGTTTCCATCAACCGAATGTGAACTGTATTTTTTACGACCCTAGCCGTCGTCGTTCACGCCTTACGAAATTGTTATTCATTCTCATCTGGGTTCACCCATTAAGTTGGGATTGCGTCGGATATTTGAAAAGTTTGGAACCCGAGAGGCCATTCTACGTCATATCCGATTCACAGATATACATCAAAGCGTCATGATTTATTTCGCTAACATCTCTCCAGCGGTTCCATCTGAAGATTAGCTCACTCCAGCCCATCATTCAACACTATTCAACGATAGTTCTCTTACACCCTGATTAAGTTTCCCGCATACATTCAACTTGATCTGGCACTTCGGTCATTCCCCTAGTAGCTTTCCCTAATATTTTGTCCTTTATTATATTTCATACGAATTTGAGGAGCTATGGAGTGTACCATATCCATACTCTACTACTTTTCCTACGGTGATATATCAGGAAAAACACATAGCTTTGCTTTACCATACCAACGACCTATTTATAGCTAATGTCTACGCCTGAAGTTACGGCCAAACAACTACATCAATGACTGTCCTTCACATTTGAGCCATTAAAGAACAAATTAAAACTCCCACAAGCAATGAACGTTGCCAGAATGTTGCCGTAAGTTGCACTGCACCACAACCAACGTAAATGAAACGTCTCAACGACTTCTTCTTCTTCTTCCTCAGCTCTACAGCCTGGTGTGGGCCTTGGCTTCCTCAGTTATATGTCCCCATTCGGCTCTCCTTCTTGCTTTCTCTCTCCATTTTCCAATCCCATTGTCTTCAGGTCCTCTTCAACATCTTGCAGCCATCTTTTGCGTGGTCTTCCTCTCCTCCTACTCCCTTCCATATTGCTATTTATTAACAATTTAGGCATTCTATACTCTTCCATCCTTTCCACATGGCCCAACCATGACAGTCGCAATGACTTTAAGAACCTAACTATATCCTTCTCTTCCAATATTTCATTTACTTCATAGTTCATTCTTATTCTCCATGTTTCTCCTTGTTTTACTGGGCCATAGATTCTCACTATTTTCCTTTCAAATCTTCTTGGTGTTTGTTCATCTTGTTTGGACAGGACCCATTTCTCAGCTCCATATGCAATTACTGGTCTTATCAATGTTTTATACATTTTCAATTTAGTTTTCCTGGACAGATGAGTTGATTTGAGGAGGGGTAAATTTGCAAAATAGGCCTTGTTACCTTGGATTACCCTTTGATTTATCTTCTCTGAGATCTTATTTTCATTATTTACTATTACTCCAAGGTAGGTCAATTTTACTAAATAATATCAATAATTTTACTACAATAGTACATTTACGTCTCAACGACTAGCAATGAAATGTCATAGCAGTTTTCCACTTTTTTTCCACGTCTCAACGACTTCCGAATGTCCTTTCCACAGCGTCATGTCAACGTCTTCGTAACGCTATCGCAAATAGGGGTGCAATGTATTTTAAACCGAATTGCAAGCTTTAACCCATTACTGCCAAAAAAAAACTCATTTTACATTCAATTTTGAACGAATATTGCGCCACTTGCGAACTTGCGAATATTGGCGAATATTGCGCCACTATTCCCAATAGGGTCATTCCGCATCATTTCAAACAAAAAAATTAAAATTCTTTCAATTTAGCTATAAATCGGCCCCCTGAATTAAAATGATACATGAGTGGTGTTGGATCGCTCATGTACATATAACCACCCCCAAGCATGGATGCCTCGAAAATTCAACGTTAATTACCGTCGTAAAGTTTCAAGGATGCATAGCTAGCTAGTCCAATACCAGTACAGCTAGTCCATAGTAGTACATACAATACATAAAACAATGAGCAAAATGTAAGGGGTATATGTTTTGAGAATAACAGGTTGGAAGTTTTCAACTTCCAACCTGTTCAAGTTTTTATGCACTAAATTGCACCATCATTAATTAATGACGTCATAATACTATGCACAGTTGCTTTGCTTTTCAAACGATCACTTGTGCTATAACATAAGTACCATATAACAATAATGGGGTGAGCTCTTACGGCTAGACAAATACAAAATTAAAGGGAGTCTCCAATAGCCGTAAGTTGTTTACGGCTATGGGAGACTCCCATTAATTTTTTAAGTAGGTACCATATGTCCGAAGATATCGAGGACAAATCGAACTCTAATTTACGAGCTCAATTATTCATACTCCAGCACAAGAGCTAGGAAACGGATACACACTTTGCAAAACGATTGGGCATGGCCAACAATGTAGGAAACCGGAATGAGTTACGCAAATTTGGTTGAAATCGGAGAGATCCATTTCCGTCTTAGTAAGTTAAGGGCTGGTAGGATTTTACATTTTGGTAACATACATAAACAAAAATTTCCACCTTAGATTCACACTACGTGATTTAAAGAAGGCATTAATTTCGCCTTACACTGGTGGAGGCACTTCGTTAAAAATCAATCACTTGACATTATCAATCAATAATCACTTGATACCTCTCATACAGTATAGTTCATGTCTCTTTCCGTTTTCCAAGACTCGAGGCGGAATTTATTCTTAGTCCGGAATCGCTCATAGGATCTTTAAAAATATATCCCGTCGGGTAGCGATCTTTGATTAACAACATCAAAAAACGCGCTTAAATCTGTATTGTCAAACGTATTTTCTGCTTCAACCGTTCCGGTAAAATTTTCCAGATCTTGCAGGGGTACTTGCAATGTTGTGACGACTTTGCAACGTCATGCATCGTTTTTGCAATAATATCGAAAAATATTTCTTCGAAGAACAAAAAAACATGAAACTGCTGCGTAGGTATCTGCGGTGCTGTGAGGATGTCAATAAAGCTTCCGGGACCCTCCAGCGTTGTGTCTTCCTTAAAGACAACAATTTTGCTGGCTTTACACGAGGCACATTCAGGATACGAAGTCCTTCAGACTCGAAGATACTGCCGAAATTGTTGCTTCAGGGTCGAGACAACTTTGTTAGAATTCGTGGCATGAATATGAAGCACTGCTGGTGTAGTGGTATCATGCAAGATTCCCATTCTTGTGACCCGGGTTCGATTCCCGGGCAGTGCAGAATTTTTTTTCTTCTGGAAAACAAATGTTTTGGAATAAGAAGACTAAGTGCTGTTATAATTCTTGGCAAAAGAACCGATAATCTATTTAAATGGAATCAGAACGCGTTTAATGCAGTTTCTACAAGGTGCTGCCTAGTGTTTTCTTAAAAAGAATAGTTTTTTCCAAGGGAAAAGAAGAAAGCGATTGTTCTTAGAACAGAATTCGCACCAACGCCAGATCTATTAAGTTGGGAAGTAGATACAAGGGAGTCAGATGAAGTTAAATACCCGGGTCACCGTAACTTCAGTCCTAGCGTTGATGAAACAGCAATAATATGCGGCACTGCATGGAATACAAGGGGATTTATCAAGCAAGTAGGAGAAAGGTCCTCGGATGAAAAATTGAAAGAAATAAACTATTTCTTTCCGTAGTAGCTATTCACCGCCATTTACTTCTGAAAGGTATTTATATTCTATTTATACACCAGTGACCCAAACCAAATCTGGAGACTTGCCCTAACCAAATCTTGATCTATGTAAAAGATCATTTTTATATTTTGGGCCAAAATGTTTTAATTTTTTGCCTGAAATTATAAAAAGAGCAAAGAATTTTATTGAATGTATGTTTTTGATGAAAAATTGTAGTTTTCTGAGTCAGATATTGAACCTTTTTCTTTTGTAAAAATATGTAAACAATTAACAAATTTGTAAGCAGACTTTTTTTAAATTATTTGTACATTTTTGTTATGCTGGGATCTTATTGTTCTTAATTAAGAAGGAAGCCTAAACGTAGGTATTTGCTTCAGGGCTATCTAATACATCCTATTGTTATTTTTTTGTTAATGTACGTTGTTATATATTATGAATCAATAAACATTACCTTACCTTATCTTATTTTATTGGTGAACTAAGCAAAATGCGGGATGTTTAAGCCGCACGCATGGTCAAAGACTGCTGTTAGCAAACAGAGAGTGTAACGCAGCCGATGGAAGGACTTGATTTGGAGTCTCAGAGGCGTGAGGACTCGGCAGACTACACGCTAGGCTTAAGATTACTTGAAATATTCAGTTAAGGAGAGTTTTAGTACGACACGGATGATATTATTCTGACTCCGCGCTGCATCTTTAGAGCTAATAGAAGTGACAATATAAGAGGTATACACCACCGTCAAGGGAATTGATAAGTGTAAAAATTCCCTCCTCCCCAGAACCCTATTTAACTGTAGCAGAAACAGCGTGGCACAAAAACACTCCCAATTTATATCTGCCTTCTCCCCTATCCTTTCCCCTTTTCCTATCCATTTTAATTTGCACGAGTGATGTTCCAACGCCCCCTGCCATACGTCCCCGTGCAGGTGGCTCGCATGGTAGAGAGTAAATGTAGATGTCATCGTCCCTAAGATCCCATATGGCTGCGTCTCCATTGATATCCGCTTTGAATTTCGTCCCCGAGTGTTCAGAAAGGATGGAGGTACTTGTAAGATGCATGGGTATAAGGGAATATCCTCTTTGAAATCAACTATAAATTATAATGTGAGTTTTGCACCGCACATGAAAATTGCGTGTAGATGCACGATAAATTGTACATCATAAGGTACCGTTAACATGTATGCAATTTTCAGTCGTGGTGCAAAACTTGATACGGCTATTGAATTTGTTTTTTTACGCTATTCCAACTTTAGAAGAAGTAGATATAAAACTACTTCATCTATATTCTTTTTTATGTATTTTCCCGCTCTTAATCGTATGTAATCTTTTTTCTTTCGCTGCTTTAAATATATTTACCGTCTTTTAAATAAAAATGTGATTAATTAGGTACTCCACATCATCTTAGGCCGCGAACGGATTCATTGTAATCCACTGGCGTTATCTACCATGTATTTAGTTCTTAAAGCCTCTGACGCACACCCGTGAGGTGGCTTTTGGAGTTCTATTTAGGGGCAGAAAATTTCCTTCAGAAGGCCCATGGAGAAAGTCAATAGTAGCCAATGTTGGCAGAATATTCCAAGAACCTTGAATAGTAGCTACATATTGTGATCCTTAGATTATTGCAATTGTTTATTAGCATTCCATTATATATTAACTTTGTATGATCCGCAGTAGTTTTTTTCTTCGATCGCTATCGACATACCGGAGCGTCATTTTTAAAGTTACCTTGAAAAAGACCCTATGAATTCACGTAGAAATCGATCGATCTTTTAAAAAATGATGCAGAATTGAACGAAGTGATTTTCTTTTCGTCATATCAATCGCTCTTTAAATCCTACAAAAGAATATAGCCTGATTCTATCAATTGTATACACCTTTCTCGTTCTTTCTTTTGTAATTCGTAAAACTTTAGAATAAGAAAGATCAGAATTACAGTTATGTTCATGCGGATCCTGATGATGGTGAACCTATTCTTAGCAAAACATGTTTGGATGTAATGTTTTGAAAACGTGTTCATAAACTTGCTCCTCTTTCGTTGTGTTCTGCTCTGTGCCAACACCTGTTGAGTGACATCACCTACAGTAGCTGCCTCTCCCCTCCCCCCTTTATATACGCTCTCCTAAGTTATTTTAGGCTGGTTGTGACGGGAGCCTGGCTCGGATTTAGAACTGCTTAAATGCCCATGGACATCCAAATATTGAGGGATAATCGCGACACGCAAACGTTCGAGGTCCTCACTAACAAAAGGAACATGATGATCTAAGTTTCATTTCAGATATACAGTTTATTATTCAATTTAAAAATTGTCGTCTATTCTCTCCAACGTGATAGATTGTTAGCTCGAATCTGTCCTCCTTAAAAATTATTATTATTACAGTAGAGTCTCGATTATCCGACCTAAACCGGCCGCGCTTAGGTCGGATAAGTGAGAAGGTCGGATAAAACGGAAAATAATAAAAACAATGTAAAAAAAAGAAATTTAATTTGCCAATTGAAAACTTTTCAAATACATGTGTCTTACTTACTTTATATGACGTACAAATAATAATATGAAAGACTGCACTTACGTCAAAGTAATTAATATGTTGTATAGAAGGTACATACTTACAGTACAGTGAACTACGAAACCATATTTAAAAAAGTGGGTAAAAAAGTGCACGGGGACGGTCGGATAACCGAGACTCTACTGTATTGTTATTATTACACCACTGATTAGACCTATTTAGTGAGAAACAGGACTCCACTGGCCATTATCAGTGCCCCTAAAGCCGCGTGAAGTCCCTACTATAGAGTGTGTGAATATCGTCTGCGGTTTACCCTTGGCGTGGAAGTATTCACCCGTAAACAGCCTCAGAGAGTGTGAATGAAAGTACTTGTGTGTTAGCTGATGTTGCTTGATGAGGATGAAAATATTCATTTATTGGTGCTCCTTAACGAGGCCCCAGCATTCACGTGATTGGCCTAATATTTAGTTTTATGTTTTATAGTAAGTGTGACTTGATCTGGTTGCGAGCGACTTATTTAATTTTTTTACGCCCAGCCAGTGGAGTTCCGTTTCTTATTAAATATGCAGTTAGTCCAATGAGTTTCACCCATAATTTCACTGATTAAAGGTATTGAAAGACTATTTTTACACTCCACAACTTTTTTTTATTCTGGACTTATTATATTTGAATATCGCCCAGAATAAAAAAAATGTGGAAAAGTACAATAATCTTTCACTCCTTTCACAATGCATTTCTACAACATGTCGCCTGAAACCGTAAATTATGTAACACTACTTTCCAACCAACCAATTCCATTTCATCAAAAGCTAACATCGAAGGCGTCACTTTGTGGAATCTTATTATCTCCATAATAGAGAATGAAAAACTTAGAGTATATAATCCATAATTTGTCCGCCCTTATCTTAATCCTCCTGCACTCTTTTTCAAACTTTTTTCGTGGTTTTGCTCTTCTACCCATTTATCTACCCCCCCCCCCCTCCTACTCATGACTATATGGCCTATGATATATATAAGATTGACGACCAGTAAAGAAATTTACCTTGAAGATGACTCAACGTGTCGAAACCTAGGTGTCGGTTTCCTTTCTTTTATTAAATAGTATGGATTATATACTCTTTTTCATTCTTTTTTATGGAGATGCAGATATTTCATTTTACTGTTCAGATGTATTCAACGGTGTTCGGCGAGATGTTGTGGAACATAATGATAAATGAAAAGTGAAAAAAACTTTGTATATGTCCACAGTATTTATTTTGGTACGACGCGTTTCAGCGAACCATCTTCGCTATCATCAGGTACCTGATGATAGCGAAGATGGTTCGCTGAAACGCGTCGTACCAAAATAAATACTGTGGACATATACAAAGTTTTTTTCACTTTTCATTTACTGTTCAGAGTTGAAATTATGTAATCTAACTATATTACATCCCATTATATTTAATCTCATAACTGAAAATAGGAGAACACCCGATTGGTGATGTTGTGATCTCTTCATACTAACAATAGGAAAGATGATACACAACCGCTCTTCCCGTGGACATCTTCAGTTACGGCACAAGAGGCTTTTGAGTCGTTACATTATGAAGAATAGACCCGCAGGAGGACAGCTGCCTCTGAGCTTAGAATTGCCCCATCACCGAGGACACGTTCGGGGATGACTCGCGATAACCCGGGTGGGCTTCCTTGTGAAATCGCTTGGAAGTGATAGAGTCGCATTAACATATCATCCCTCCAAGTCATTTTGATCGAGTTCAGCTGGGATGTTCTCTTATACCCATGCATCTTACGAGTACCTGCATCATTACTGTGCGCCCGGGGATGCATTTATATGTGGAAATCAACGGAGGCTCAGCCAGGAATCATAGCGACGATGACATCTACATATGTGCGACCCTGCGAGCCGTCGCCATAAGGGCGTGTGGCAGGGGATGTTGGGACATCATCCGTGTTAATGAAAGGGGATAGGGAAGAGAATGGGGTTTGGGGAGAAGACAAAGATAAACTGCATGCTAACGGAGTGTTTTAATGTCAAACTCTTGTCTTTTTTTCCACAGTGTCTAGCGGTATGTGGTAAGACGGAATTTTTATACTTATCAGTGCGGCGGTGTATCAATCTTATTTTGTCACTTCCATCAGTTCTGAGATATTGTGTGGGATCAAAATAATTTCCTCTTAGTCATATTTAAACACATGTGATCTGAAATTTTCATATTATTCAAGCGTGTAGCCTCCGAGTCTCTAGTGGCTCACAACCGAGTCCTTCCAGCGACTGTGTTACATTCATCTGCATCTGCATTCTTTGTTAGCTCGTAGCAATATTTGAACGAAGCTTTCGGCTTCGTTCCCAGATTATCTTAAAGTTCAGGATCCCAAATGCTGGCGGCTTGTTAGAGAAGTGGCCTTAACATAGCGAGTATCTTGAGGAATCTACATTAAGCTTGTTATGATTTTCGACTGTCGTCATAATTAGTAAAATGGAGGATAATTCTTTCGTCAAAAATAATTACCACCCTCTTTGTACTTTCTTCCTAAATTACCCGTTTTCTCGAAGAAAAATGTTTGCATTGGAACATATTAAAAAGATTAAGTGTAAATTTCACTGTAAATAAATTTATGTAAGTAAAGCTGTAAGCCGATAAGCACTAAAAAAGTTGTCTTGCACATTTCTTGCTGGTCTTCACTGCACGCGAAAAAAAATATGCACTGCCCGGGAATCGAACCCGGGTCACAAAAATGGGAATCTTGCATGATACCACTACACCAGCAGTGCTTCATATCCATGCCACGAATTCTAACAAAGCTGTCTCGACCCTGAAGCAGCAATATCAGCATTATCTTCGAGTCTGAAGGACTTCGTATCCTGAATGTGCATCGTGTAAAGCCAGCAAAATTGTTGTCTTTAAGGAAGAAACGACGCTGGAGGGTCCCGGAAGCTTTATTGACATCCTCACAGAACCGCAGATACCTACGCAGCAGATTCATGTCGTTTTGATGCATGACGTTGCAACGTCTTCACAACATTGCAAGTAATTCTATCGAACTTGTCACGACCCTGAAGCAGCACTGTCAGCAGCATCTTCGGGTCTGACTGACTTCGGGCCTGAAGATGCTGCTGAAGATGCCGAGCGGCGAAACTGTCGTCTTTCAAATTGAACCAACGCACCCTAGTAGCAGAGGAAGTTGTCACAACGTTGTGACAACGTTACAATGGGAAAAGGTACAAGTGCACACAACGTTGACGTTGGTTGTTGTAACGTTGCATGCACGTTGCCTCAACATCCAAATTTCCCGAAAAACCACGTTGCTGCAACGTTATCAATGCAACATCGATGCAACGTTATCAGTGAAACATTTTAAGGCAGCGGTAAAAAATTTCCCTAGCTTTAGCCATCAATGAAATTATCCCATAATTAACATTAATGTTAATAATTTGTCAACAGACAATTCTCTCTTAGTTACTCAGGTAAAATTTTCTCCCTCTAAACTCCCTTGCCCTCTCCACTGGCTCTTCCCTGCCCTCTCAAAATAAAAAAGGGAATCTACGTCTTTAATACTATGCATGTTGTTATTGCGCGATGAAAGAAGAATTTACATTGTCTTATCCTACCTATTATCTACCTGACTACTTTGTACATATCGAATTCACGGTAAGTCCTACGCGTCCTACGGCTCTAAGCGCACATCCTTGCCCCGAAGTTGTACAATCATCGTCTTGAAAGTCATATATATATCGCTACTCCCGCGGATTAATGTGACTTCGAGAACTAATTTTTAAATTGCGATTACAAGATTGTAGTTAGAGGAAATACCATCCAATCACGATGACAGTTATCAGGCATTAATTAATTTCAACCGATATTGCCACGTGGTATGAATGTAAATGCAATATTACTGAGAATAAACAAGAATTTATCCGATTCCCACATGTTTCTTCAAATTCACGTTCACAAGCAGACAACTAACTAGTAGAATACATTATTCAAAATGAAATATATATATATATATATTTATACGTGAAGACAATATGTTCACGTGCGCGAATTCAAGGTGCCGCAGTTTGCCAACCCCTGTGGTATAAGTACAGGTAAAGTATAATATAAATCATAGCTGACGTCAACGTTGCATGCACGTTGATTCAACGTCGACTGGTAACGTTGTGCTTGGACGTTGATGCAACGTTGTGGCAACGTGCAGGTTGTCATGTAACCTTGTGCACGTTGATGCAACGTTGTGACAACCTCCTCTGCTACTAGGGCAACGCAAGAAGATCCCGGAAGCCTTGTTGACATCCTCATGAGCCTCCTCATTTGCAAATCACAAGAGGAAACCAACGCAGCAGTTGTATGTTTGTTCATTCCTGGGTGAAATATTTTTCGAAGCCTATATAGTTCCCCAGTAAACACAAAATTGTTGCAACAACGATGCACGAATTGCAACGTCTTCATTACGTCGAAAGTACTCCTGAAAGCTCTTTAAATCGGATCAGTGGAAGCTGAAGGAGCTATCTTCCTCTTCTGAAACGATTGTACACTTGCCTGCAGGATATATGATATTTATCGATTTGAATATTTATTACGACAGTCACCAAATAATATTCACTCGCTACATTTGAAGTAGTGGTCGATTTAATCAGCAGAATGGGTATTTGGTGGTATAGGATTCCGGAATTAGAGTGGTTATACGTTAAGGTCTCGCGTGGTAAACCCATTAAAAAGGGCAATTCAATACATAAGAGGGGCAACCTTAAGAGGGCAAGGGTCGCAGGGTTGGTTTTTGAGGTTATGTCATTAATTTGAGCCAGGTGCAAAGCAGGGAGTATGCATAAATTCTGTTGGGTCTTTGAAAGCCTTTTATCCCGCAGGGTGACCGTTGTATAACACCTTCGAGAGCAGGGTTAAGTGCCGCAGTTTCCACACCAATGGATCAACAAGCCGTTGAATTGAAATGGGTGAGCGTAAGGAGTTTTAGAGACATTAAAGGCAGTAGCAATCATGCATCAAAGCGATGGATTTAGTCCAGTGGTAGTAGCATAAAAAAAGAATAGGTACTCCCGTAAAAATGTTTATGTTTGCGCCAAATTTATGGTTGGATTAAGTTTAGCCCAAACATCGGCAATGAGACTCCTAACTTCATATACCGTCTTAATATTTATACTTAGCCCAATTTACTTAAATAAACTTACCACAAAATTGTAACACCATTCGGGGAAATTTAGCTAGTTTTGTGCTATTTTCTAAAGCTAATTCATTTACCAAATTCACTCCACATTTTTTCCAAATTAGCGTTAGCTTACGTGAATATTTACATAAACGTTTTTGGAAAATTTATGAATCTTTGGGACAAGTTGCACATTACTTTTCTTTAATAAATTCAGCAAAGTAAAAATATATTTGGACGCAATTTGAAGTTAAGAGTCTCATTGCCGATCTTTGGGCTAAACTTAATCCAAATATAAATTGGGCACAATTTTGGCGCAAACGTACAAATTTTTACACAAGGACGCTCAATCAGCCTCTAGTTGTGAGCAAGGAGAAAACTTAAATTACGAATTTGGAAAAATAAAATTCATCGCCGGTTCATGCATTATTTGGTTAACTGCAGCCCTCCATTCAAGCCTTTCCCCTGCAAACTCCTTCCATTATTACCATTGTAGCTCTTCTACTTCCTATCCCGTTGTCACTGGTCTACATATTTGTCCCTCAGTCAACCTCGTGGGACTTTCCTCTCTGCAATACGATGCGGACGATAAGGGACCATAACAGCTGCCAATGAGACTTTTAACTAGGTTTGTCGATAGGTAGTGTAGCACTTAGCAGCAGTAGTACTCCCTAATACTTGAATCCTTATCTCCTACCTAGTACCAACAGCACGCCGTGCACGTCTTCAGCATAACTCTTGAGTCTCTGTCCGTTTATGTAGTTGCAAAATACATATATACTAACGGTCCCTCTAACATTGGGAGCATATCTTTAGTGTTGAGCATGCTTATGAGGCTTAGCCTCGTGACAAGCATTAGCGATTTATGCTAATGCATACTTAGTCGTAGGTGCACTAACTTTTGGGTATAGTGCAATGCATGTCGGTGACTACTCACCCCCAGCCACACACCCTTGAGGTGGCTTGCATGGTATTTTGTAGATGTAGATTACCTTCTATTCTCGATACATGCATGTATGTGCCAATATCTTTTGAATATTTAACATATAAAGGCCCTTTGAACGGAGCTTCATATGTGTCTACTGTCTGAATAGGCTTATCTTGGCGATAGAGCACAAAGTTATGGAACATCAACCGGCATCTTAAAGGAAAATCTCTAACAGCTCCTAGAAGATTCACTACGGAGGTGTTATGTCAAAAAAACTATCAAAATTACCCCGAGTTTTATTATTTTAACCAATGAAGGGTGACCAAAATGGGTGCTTAAGTCACAGAACTCAATTAATGGTCATTTCATGAATTACGAAACTACGTTCGGATGCATAACCACAGTTAAAACTTGATCCTAAACAGTAAGACAATAAGATACATTTAGAGCACAAGAATTCACAAATAAATAAGAAAATTTAAAAAAGAGAATGACAGCAGACTAGCAAACGCAGCAACCCACAAATTCTGGGGAGAAGAAGAACATAGCGATTACGAAAGAGATTGAGTGACAGTTTCACCATCGACTGACAATGAGAAGCACAGGCATCGAAAAAAGGAACAGGCACAATGCCAGGACTAAAGAAGGAAGAAGAGGATTTAACAAGGATGCCGAGAGCATGAATGCAAATACATTTGTATTTAGATTCGCTTTTAAAACCTATTTGCTCAAGAATTCCGAAGATTGAGGCGATATGGCGTGGAATTTCAACATGATCAGGTTGAAGAGTTAAAAGCAATTTTCTACAATTAAAAGTTATTTTTTTAAGACGTCATTGCGACCTAGATTTCGATGTTTTACACATCATCTTCAGGTCTTTACTCGTCACATGAAGATGATGTGTAAATCATCGAAACCTAGTTCGCGATAGTCTTTTTTTTAACTTTAAAAATAGGAAAATTGCTTTTAACTCTTCAACCTTATCCTTTTTGAATACTTCAACGTATTGCGTTGAAATGAAAAGCTGCAGATAACAAATTTGACAGATTTCTCAACGTAAATGAAATAATTAATTCGACGACATAATAATGGCAAGTAATATGAAATAGACAAAGGCAATGGAGAAACAAGGAAAAAGTAAAAATTGAAATGTATTAAATAATGTAGAGTTATATAGATGTTAAACGTAAATACCTCCATGCCAACTACTACATTTTAATGCACATACGCATTTGGTGCATTCGTGTCCAAAAGCATAAGAATGACCTAGGGGTTACCTTTGATCAAAAGTTGATGTTCCATGAACATATTTCTGGTATTTCTAAAAAGGCAATGTCGATAGTGGGAATTCTCTATCGGCTCAAAGAAATAACGGGCCCATTTGCCCTAAAATCTGTGTTTCTTGGATGTGTACTACCCATCCTAGAATATTGCTCTCCCATCTGGTCAACTGCGTCCCCCACCACTCTTAAATTACTCAACCGCCCCCTTAACTTCTTTTTAGCCATAGTCCGTCAGCGCGTGCCCTCCCTTAGACATAGCTCATGTGAAGAAATCCTATCATCTCTTGGCCTATCACACCTCTCCTTCCGCCGGCTGACTTCGGACCTTAAATTCCTCCACTCCATCATGAATGGGTCCTTCCGCTCTGATCTTCTTCTTTCCTATTTTTCACTCCGCATCCCAGCCCACATCACTCGCAATATGAGTCTGTTACACACACCCAAATTCCGTCTCTCCGTTTCCCAACAATCACTATTCTACCGCCTACCTTCATCTTTAAATGCCCTAACTAATAGTCACCCCACCCTTGACCTTTTCTCCCCACGCAACGTTTTTTCCTCCCAACTGAAACGTAATGAGTAACATTCATGTCATCTTCGCCTCATTCTTGCCTTGTTTATATTTTGAATATTTCTGTTTTGTTTCTACTACTATTGTCGTTTTTTAATTTATTCTGTTTATTGAACCCAATTTAAAGGCCTTAGTTGCTGTTTTTGGAGTTTTTTTTATAAATAAATAAATATATATATAAGAACTTCGAGGATACCGGGACTAGCCACGTTATTGCGTTTACGGAGCCACCCGCAAGTGCAAACAAGTGCGAAATCCCACAGAAGAAAAATCATTAGCCTTGTCCGGGACTCGAACCCGTCAAGGCGAATGATTTTTCCTCTGTGGAATTTTGCACATAAGCATAAGGACCGTTTCACACGATACTTGATCTTGCACAAGTTCGAGAATACTCGCTGGTATAATAGTTTTCCAGTATCGTGTGATATAGAACCAACGTGCTGGCTAAACAAGCATAATCGCAATAATACTGGCTGAGCTACTTGACTTCATAATTAATGCGGTACTAGTTTGCTACAAGCTCCCAGTGGGACCTAGTCGTCGCCTTCGACCGATCAAGTTAGCTTTTACAGACGCTGTTCGATCTTCAGATTCTGAAATCAGCGCCATCGAAAACTCCTATTGGCTATCAGTAACTTTCAAGCTGAGAAATCAACAATTAACAAAAATGTCCCAATGCTGTTTTGGTCACCTGCTGTCATTGACTTGTTCGTTAAAATATTTTTGCAATTGTGCTTTAAGACATAAATGAAGATACTGCTCCCCCACCAGCACAAGTTCAATCGTCGTTCAAATTGTCGTGTGAAACCAACTAGGGCGGCACCTATCACTAGAGATACCATTCTCAATATCTAGTACTGGTTAGCATACTAGGCCTTGTGTTGGATCATGCATCGAGTGAAACGGGCTTATGTGACTATTGAGCCAACATGCAAAAAGCCTCAACATTGGCGTAGATTTGGAATGGTTAGGGCACAAATGAAGGACGTTCACCGCATAAAGCAATAAAAATAGAGGACGATGAATAAAATTATGCCACATTATGAACTAAGCGAGGACTTCATAGGTAACAGCATATTCCAGGCAGGAAATTTGCCCTTTACTGACTGCATAAAGCAATAAAAATAGCAGACGCTGACTCTATAACGCAATAAATATAGAACGCAATGAATGAACTTATGACACATTCATTATTAAGTAAGCTAGGACTTCATAGGTAACAGCGGAGTCCAGGCAACAAATACACGTCCACAAGAGAACCCTGGACGCAACATGATGCACAGTATCCTTTCTTTCAAGTTCCGACTTGCCCCTCGGGTCTGGGGAGATCTTGAACAATTCGGCCACGGGGTGCGCGAAACCCCCCTTCCCACCCCACCAGGGGCCTTCCTTTGATGACCATGAGAGACCACGTTGCGAAAGTAGACCCCAAGGAGAGAAAGAAGGGCGTCGCGGAGGCTACAGGGAGTCGGTATGGGATCATGGAAAGGGTATAAGGGATGGAGGAGGGCGAAAATTTCTTTCACCACCAACGAGGCAGGGGAATATCGGGAAAAGGTTTTATATGAGAGGGGGCACGAGGAGGTATTTGAGAGGAGGTATTTGAGAGGGGGTATACGAGGAGGTATGAAGTCAGACGACGCATTTAGCGACGAATAGCAGTTTTTTCAACTAAGCGAGCGGCTTTCCTTTTTATTCTATTTACTTTTCTAATTAAATCTACCTGTGCAGGCCATAAAACGCTCGCGGCGCGTTCGAGATGTGACCAGAACAGAGCGAAAATAGCATCTCTCTTTCACTTTTTCATTCCAGGTCCTCCATAAAATTCGTTTGAAGAATCCTAGTTCCTGAAATGCGGCACCACATATTTGTGTTTCTCACACGCTTGGTCTTTGAAGGGTAGGGAAGTCTACGCGGCAGGTAAGAGGGAGCCAAGAGGCAAAAAGGGGTAGGTGGCTGGTTCCTCGAAAGAGGAAGTGGGACTAGTGGGACGGAAGGGAGACTCATGAGAAAAGGAAGTGCCGGAAGGATCCGCGTGCGTATGGCAGGGGGTGTGACGAGAGAGGTGGGTTGAAAGGAGGAGTGGTTGGAAAAAAATAGTAGGTTGCATCCATCCCTCCCTCCTCCTACCCCACGCAGACTCCATCGCTTCCGTTCCCCGCTTCAACTCCCCCCCCCCCACCAGAAGCAGAACCAAAATCCTCAAACCACGCACCCTCTCCTTTCACCTTCCTCCTCCTTCGCCAGGGCACTCCCATGCACCCTCCCTCCCTAGGGTTTGTTCCCAGGTGTGGAGTGGTGCGGCGGTGGTCTCCTCACTCAATGAAAGGACCTACCCTGCCCCCACAATGCATCGCGAGGCCCCCCTCTTCTTCCTCCCTCCCCTCCCACCGGCGTGGGAGCTGGTGCCTGAGCCGGACGAGAAGAAGGATTCTTCCCAACCGGGGGACTACTCCTTTACCCTGCACGACGTTGCCAAATGCATCCGTCATCCGTGAGCACGAGGTATTTCCTCTCAAGGAGGTTGGAATACACCAACCTCCTTGATTTCCTCTACAACTACACCTCTGATCTGTGTAAACGCGTACGATATGGGATCACAAACAGCTGCGATTGATGCCACTAACACATCTACATAACGATGGCTAAAAGCAAAATCATTTTATGTCCATATTTTTGCCCAAATGAGGCATTGGCATTAAAGTAGGCAGAACCAAATGAAAATTAGCTTAAGAGTGTTGTTGCTGTCAAATTAAATACTATCTAATGCATACAATTATGGGACTGTTCTACATCTACATGTTACCCTGCGAGCCACCTCTAGGGTGTTTGGCAGGGTGTTAAGTATTTAGGTGTCATTGGCAAGTTTTCCTCCGAGTTCGAAATCTTCTTTTTGCGTTTTTTGAAAGATAACAAAAGTGAACATACAATGATTGTAATGTAGGATTTGATGCTTTTCCGGATAATTATTCCAGTGAAATTCTCTCGGGCTTCCGAACGGGTCAGATTCTCTGTATCTGTATCTCCAACGACGTTTATATAGCTAGATAAACGTCTTTATTGGGACTTAAAAAATCCCTTCTTCCACATAACCCCTAAACTTGGTGGTAGACTTTTCCATCGTCCTCAGGGCTGTTGATTGTTTCTTGACAATGAATGTGCTTTTAACCATCGATAATACCCAGCAAGCCACCAAAAGGGTCTGTGGCAGGGGGGGAGTTATCACCAGCATGAACTGCCATATACCCTAATAAGGGTAATAAAAACTACGACTACACATTTACCCACACATCACAGAAATATGCTTAGATCATTCCTGGAATATTCTCATGAGAATATTGGAATACTCCTGGCATATTCTCAATGTTCTCTTTCTCAGAATATACCGGGAATATTCTTAGCATATCCCATATGCCCGGGCTGTAGGATATGCTGAGAATATTCCTGCGGAATATACTCAAGTATATTCCTGGAATATTCCTGCATATTCTCACAATATTCCTGGATTATGCTAGTGGGAATATTGGAATATTCCCAGCATTCTCTCATTATGCTCAAAATATATCGGGAATATTCCTAGCATGTGCAATACGTCCGGGCTGTAGGATTTGCTGAGAATATTCCTGAGAAAGATACTTAGAACATTCCTAGGATATTCTCAGAATATCCCGCAGGAGTCCAAAAGTAATAACTGAATTATTCCCGTACTGACCGAGGATTCATTGTACTGGTCCAGGGCCAGTACCTATTACCTGCCTAACGGACCCTATTATTTTTCTACTGCCTCATGCCTACGCATGTCGTGTCTAAGTCGCAACTGAAGGTGACAGGTCAAGAAAGTTGTATATCAATGGACATTCCCGTGCGTAAAAGTGATTGCGAGAACTTATTTTGAAATTTCAATGCCGTGATATAGTTTGAGGAAATACGATCCAATCACGATAACAGTTATCAGGAATTAATTAATTTAAACCTATTTTGCCACATAGGATGAATATAAAGTCAGTATAAACGAGAGTAGAAGAGATTTTTTTCCAATTACCACACGTTTCTTTACATTTCAATGAAGATGTAACTTACTTGTGGAGGCTTTTTGTGCCGGGTGAAGCTATTTTTGTGCATGTAGTATAACGGCGTGCCGACTGTTAAGTTCTGTGACGAAATATATGTCAAAATAAAATGCTCTCAATCGGGAACTCGAATAGTATCGAGTACATATTCTAAAAATAAATCCGGGTTATATATGCATATACCTATGCGAATGCGATTCACGTTCGGATATGCAATGGGAACATGCAAATGCGAACCATTATATGGTATATATCTACCTAGTGTATTCCCGTTGGTGATGTTCTAACACGAACGATTACTGAATATTCCTAGATTATTCTCAAACATACGTAATGGGGATATTGCGATGCGAATCATAATGGAATATTCCCGATATATTCTCAAATATTCCAAATGGGGATATTTCCGTGCGAACCATAATAGAATATTTGTAGTACATTCTGAAATATTCGCTACGGGGATATTCCCCTGCAAACGTTTTTAGAATATTCTTAGAATATTCTCAAATATTCGCAATGGGGATATTCCTATGCGAACCGTAATAGAATATTCATAGAATATTGGCAAATATTCACAGTGGGGATATTCTCATGCGAACCTTTTTAGAATATTCATAGATTATTCTCAAATATTCGCTTAGGAGATATTCGCATGCGAACGTTTTTAGAATATTCGTAGAATATTCTCAAATATTCGCAACGGGGATATTCTCAAGCGAACCATAATAGAATATTTGTAGTACATTCTGAAATATTCACAGTGGGGATATTCTCATGCATCCCAGTTTCTGGTTTGATTGCACACTGTTCTCCTGACTACTTTTTGGTTCTCGCCTATTAATAGTGGCCGGGGGAACTTGTGAGGTCCCAATTTGAACTGGGATGAGTGCTGCATGCCTGGTGTGGAATCACCCCGTGCCACACCCTCTAGTGGGGGTTTGCACGGTACTTTGTCGATGTACCACTTGTACTGCCTCTACCATATACAAGTACAAAATGAGTCGTCTATCTCTCCAAATGCACACCTATTTTCGTTCCCTTAAACATCAATAATTAATTATATCCATAAATGCAAATCAGTAACGACCTTACTGCAAGTCTGCACGAGATCTTACCCGCCTCACAAAGTCTCCGTCTTTCTCTCAAAGGCAGACCGGAGCGGTTAAGAAAACTAAACGATGCCCTAGACGAACCGTTTCGGACTCTTTAAGAATTGTCCGCCGGATGCAGCTCGTTAGGGCACTCCCTCACAGAATGTCAGGCAATCGCTATCGTCAATCGCTTCCTGCTACACCCCCCCCCCAGAGAAATAGTCATGGGTGACTTTATCCACACGACGCTCACAACGGAAAGATGAAGGTAAGTGTGAATGCTGCAGATACCACACTATTAAGGAAAAGAAGGGGATTAGATTCAAACATTAATCATGAAAAAACCGCCGATGATCTTACATAATGAATGGAATTTATGCATTCATATTAAATAATGCCATTTTTCACAAATAAATAATTTTAACTTTATTTACAACCGAGGTTTTGATGGCAATAAATACATCACCTTCAGGTCATCATAATCAATTGCATCTAGGTGATAGTCAAAGTTTTATTTATTCGTGGAAAACTGCCAATATTTATTGGATTATCATTTTAGCAACCTTTCAGTGAATTGGTACATTTTATTCATAGAGGGTATTAGGGTTAACGCTGGAGACAACGTCTTGTAGGAAAATTTTGATTGAGTCATGGCATAAATAAGCATGGAAGTACAAATGAAGACATGGACACAAACGACGTGTAATTCACACGGTGTGGTCCCTCGTGGGAAAAACAAATTCGCGAAATAACTGGTCAAGCCAATCGTAAATCTCCTACACATCCCAAAATTCCACTGCGACCTAGGTGTCATATTTGACGATAGGCTGCATTTCCAAGACCACATAAAAAGAGTTATAGGCAAGGCGATGGCGGTGGTTGGCCTATTGTACCGTCACACAGACATTCATGATCCCCTTGCCCTTAGAACAGTATTCTTTGGTTGTGTCCTCCCAATCTTAGAATACTGCTCACCAATTTGGTCAACAGCTTGCCCATCCACTCTGAAACTTCTAAATTGTCCGGTCAATTTTTTTCTGGCCATTGCCCGTCATCGCATTCCCTCCCTCAAGAATTCAACCCGTGAATCAATTTCGTCCTTCCTAGGAATTCCTCTGCTCTCCCATCGCCGTGCACTTTCTGACCTGAAATTCTTACACAGTATAAAGAATGGACAGCTTCGTTCCTGAGACCTTCTCTCTCTCTTTCCAATTCGTATCCCTCCTCGCCCCACGCGAAACTTCAATCTCCTACACATCCCGAAATTCCGGCTTTCCCTATCACAGCGTTCCCTGTTTTACCGATTCCCCTCCAAATTTAACATATTGTCCTCAGCGCATCCTTCCCTTGACCTCTTTTCCTCGCCCAACATATTCAAATCAATCATCAAACGGCACTTGGGAGTGGAACCCCCAAATTTGATTTAATTTTGTCTTTGCGTTAATTTTTTTATTTAATTCTTCATGTTTTTCATTATTGCTGTTCTATGTTTATTTATTTTGTTGCATCGACCAACGCAATTAGCCATTGTGCCGTTTTTGGTTGTGTGAGATAATAAATAAATAATAAATAAATAAATAAATAAATGCATAAATAAATAAATAAATAAATAAATAAATAAATAAATAAATAAATAAATAAATAAATAAATAAATAAATAAATAAATAAATAAATAAATAAATAAATAAATAAATAAATAAATAAATAAATAAATAAATAAATAAATAAATAAATAAATAAATAAATAAATAAATAAATAAATAAATAAATAAATAAATAAATAAATAAATAAATAAATAAATAAATAAATAAATAAATAAATAAATAAATAAATAAATAAATAAATAAATAAATAAATAAATAAACTATTTTATGTTCGAGATTCCAACCGACCTATGTCGCACCACTTTCAAGGTGGAAAAAAATTTGCACTGCCCGGGAATCGAACCCGGGTCACAAGAATGGGAATCTTGCATGATACCACTACACCAGCAGTGCTGCTTGGATTGACGATGAATTCCAATGAAGTTCTTGCCACCCTGGAGCTGCAATATTTGCTTCGTCGCCCCACCCTTATATCTTATTTGTTACTAATCTTAAGGTGTTACCCATAAGGGCGATTTGGGTAGAAATGAACCAGCATGAGATAGAAGTGAGTGTAGAGCGGCATTCAGCCAACCTTATTATTTAATGACTCATAGGTGGTTATAATAATCGCCAGTTTTCCCCGGAGGAATCTTTTCTTTTTTGAAAATGCTAAACAAGTTAGATCTTGAAGGATATTCAGTTTTCCGCTTCATTCAGTAAAATCCCCGTTCTAAATAATGGCTGATACCATCTGCTGCGAGAATATAGTGTGGCTGTTATGTAATCATGCCGTGCCTCACACCCTAATGTAGACTTGGATTCCTTGGATTGGACCAGTACTTCCTGCAATTAGAAGTTGATGTACACCCAAGAGTTGCACTTCAAGCTTATGAACTTCCAAAAATACAGTATCGCAAGGGGAGTATCCGATAGGTGGGTCTCGGATTTAGACGAAAGTTAGATAGGCAGGTAGGTATAGTCGTAGGAAGGTGATTACGAACCAACCCACTTTTGGGCTTATAAACCAGTAGTCCAAGCAAAAATGATTTTATTTTTTATTCTTATAAATTAACTTAGTAGTATTAGACACTATGAAATGTCATTAGCCAAGGGGTAAAGAAGACAATTGTTAACGTGAAGGTTTCATATTCGAGATCACATAAAATATATTTTCATCCGAATTTTTGTTAATTAACTTTCAGCGATGTCAAATATTTTCATTGTGTTTATCTGGAAGCGTTAAAAATATTGCGCAATTTTTTTACGCCAAAAAGGCATCCCATATTTTCTAGTATCGGAAGGAACTAGATTTCTGCGTCCTGAAGATTCAGCCCTGAACACGAAGGCCATCGAATCGTCGAAGGAAATGCAGAGTTTGGCCCGGTGGAGAACCCGAACAGACTTCATTACCTAGATTTATCTATTCCACATTTATTCTGCCTTATTCCAAAATGATGCTACAGTTAATTGCTCTTTCATAACATAAATAACCCTCGGCAATAAAGCTATATCACGACGATGCTGCAAGTTGTATTTTCCTGCATATAAGGTAAAAAGAAACTCTTTTCTTGTGCAACCCTCTTAACGACCTCCCACCCTTTCCATCTTCCACTACTACATATACTATTCAAATCTACTAGATTTCTTCTTTGAGTTACTGAATGCAATGCCACTGATGTCACATCAATAAAAATGCACCTTTAGCGACATACGTTTCATCAATACCCCTTTTTCGAATCAAAACCAGAATATCAACGAAACCTCATTCAGTAAATTCTAATTTACGATTGGCTTGACCAGTTATTTCGCGAATTTCTTTTTCCCCCGAGGGACCACACCGTGTGAATTACACGTCGTTTGTGCCCATGTCTTCATTTGTACTTCCATACTCATTTATGCAATGACTCAATCAAAATTTTCCTATAAGACACTGTCTCAAGCGTTAACCTGAATACCCTATATGAATTTCAATCTCCACTGAACCTCTTGAACTCGTGGTGCGCTCAGTGGCAGTTGCGCATTAACCCTACTAAGTCAGCTGTCATGACCTTTTCCTTGAGACGTAAACCCGCCGATCATTCTTACACACTCCAACATAGCCTTATATCAGCAGACTTCATCTGACACCTATAAAACTCTATGAGTATACCCCAAGCGTATACAAGCCCATAGTACATGGTATATACTAAGGGCTATACTTGGATTGGAAAACGGCCTTAGATTACCTACTTCATTGATTCAGATCCGGCGAGTTTCAGTGTGACAGGGTTTATATTATTCTTACCCCGCACTACAGTTCTACTACTGACAGAAAAACAAGATAGAAACACTCCCGAAAAATAGCTACAGGATACACAGTGAGTTAATAGAAGGTGGCAGGATAAGGCGACTTTCTGCCATTTCAGCTCTTTTTAATAGATTTTTGAAATTAGGAGATACGCAGCGCTATCGTAGCCATCCTTCTTTGCCCTAAATTTTCCCATTTGATTTTGCGGTGGCGTATTTCCTTGATGCTCTTATGTTTAATCCTAGGCGAAAAAATATTGAGAGTTGGGAGTATTATCGCCAGCGGAATATCGTGAGATAATTACAATGAGTTAGGGATAGTGAACAAAATGTTACTTGACTGTTGCAGGCTTCACTTCGTAGAAGTTACTAGTACTCATGATTAACACAGCTTAGTACTTTTCTACAGAATTTACTAAAAATAGTAAATACTTGGTGCTTGAATGATCAAATTGGTCAATCAAGCACCAAGCAGAAGATGAAATCCGCATTTTGCATACATGTTTTGACCAAAAATTGTGGATTGTAAAATTTTTATCTTTCATTATAAAATGGATTCCAACAAGTCAAACCTGATATTATTTCCTTTATAAACTCATGGTCCCGGAACAGCTCAAAGTGGTATAAAGTTTCGGTGCACGGAACCTAACCGAAAAATGGAACGTAAGTCTTGGAACGAAACTTCACTTCACTTGAGCCAAAACTATTCAAGACGAGGAACGATTCCGGAACGATATACTATATCTGCATACGTCCATCTTCTACTTTCGTTCCGTTAACAAAAATAAATTCTAATTAACATAAAGGTTTATTCCCGAAGGAAAAAAATGAAAAAAGAAAGGTTATATTTTCATTCAGGAGCGAAACGGTTCCTTAGTTCCGTTTCCGTTTAAGGTAGCTTGAGCGAGATATCACTTCACATAGAATTTGATGAATTTGACCTCATTTAAAAAGAATAAAAATTCATCTTTCCAGTGATATCAAAGTAATAACAGCTTGCCGAACTACTTTTCAAGCAATTACCCTAAAAATATCAGCTGTTTTGCAATGGAGAGATTATGGCTGTTCGATACAGAGGGAGAACATTGAAAAAATTAAGATTTTCTAACATTTAGATATCGTGAAAAAACTAACGGTGCTTGTAGTTTGTATTTTTATCAAATATTTACCAAATATAATCAGTCACTCACCGCAGTAATTTGTACAGAATCGCTATAAACTATCTCTTGTGAATGCATTTTCATCGTACGGCGAGAAAAAATGAGTCAAGCTATAGACTTAAGGTAGTTTGAGCGAGATAGTTCCCTTGTCATAATGGAGACCATTTTCAAATTTTATTTTTTAATTTCAGCGTCTGTATAAAGAAAGAACTAAATATTTTAGCATTAACGGCGAAAAAATATAGTTATGTATGACCAAAATTCTCAGTAATGTAATAAATAAAGCTACATATGTCTCTAACGTAACTCATTTGTTCACGCCGCACGGCTAAAAACCCTTCAAAATAGCAGGGTTTTTTGTGATTCTGTAAAAAATACTTCGGTAAGAAATAGATTAATTTTTATAAATAGTTGAGGAAACATAAAAACAAAACTCCGTCAGTTTTTTTACGAAATCAAGCTGCTATAAGTTCTTAATATTTTCAATATTCTCACTCTGGAGCGCACAGCCGTAATCTATACCATGCAAAACAGCTTGTATTTCCAGGAAAATTGCTCGAAAAGTAGTACGGCAAGGGATAAACATTTTCATATCACTGGAAAGATGATAGTTTTTTATTTGAAATGAGGCCAAATTCATCAAATTCTAGACGAAGTGATTTTTCGCTCAAACCACCTTAACAACCTTATATATTCAAGAGAGTAACTTCCTGTTCCTGTCTCCTTGTCCTGTCCCTGTGCCCTCTCCTCCAGCCTAAAATCCAAAACACCCCCCCCCCCATTCTTTGACACCCGCTTCCTTCCCCCTGCTCTCTCAGCATACCTGTGAGCCTCAGGCACGTGTTCGCCCTGCCTACACAAAGGAGCAAATCGTCCTTTCCCTCCGGTATGCCTACATCAGAGGAGGAAAGCAGGCCTAAAGCACACACGCCGCATTTGAAGCGAATGGACACAGAGAGGGAGAGCCCCAGAAATTTTTCGGACTCTTTGAAGGAGGAGATACCCGCGGAACGAACGTTGGTGGTCGCCCATTCATCGGACTGTCAAGATAGGTAGTACTTCCTACTTGGGAATGTTACATCCATGAATACTACCTGTCGATTAAAATTTAGACTCAATCTATATTGTTAGTTCCAATCAGATTTATTCTCTGACCACTTTGATAATATTTTACGAAATCCGACGTATGTACTACGGTAGATCAGATCATGAGAATAAAATTAGGGAACTAGACTGCAGAACGGACTGATTTAAAGGTCATTTTTCCCTCGGAACGATTAGGAACCATAACAGCTGCCTATGAGACTTTTAACTAGGTTTGTCGATAGCTTGTGTCGCTCTTAGCAGTAGAAGTACCTACTCCCTAATACTTGTAACCTCATCTACTACCTAGTACTAACAGCACGCCGAGCATGATTTCAGCATAACTCGTGAGTCTCTTGTCCATTTGTGTATTTTGTCCATTTGCAAGGGACGATAAAATTAGGGAAATCAGCTCCCTTGTTATACCCCACTTGCAATACGCTGTCAGTATTTGGAATCCTTATGAGGTAGACTTGAAAACTAAGTTCAAACGCGTGCATCGGGTGAAATTGAGACGTCACTTCCTGAATTTGAGGAAAATTAATAGGCCAGGCTAGTACGTCTTAACGAGGATTGAAACACGGCCATAACCCAACAGAACATTTAATTCTGAGATCTGTTCTTCTTCTCTTCATTGTCACACCCCGCAATAGGACGGATTTTCTCTCCCAAGGGACGTGGCTCCCTAACTGGCCGTTAAAATCACTCAATTCAACGTTCCATCTCCGGCATTTTCCAGTAAAGCATTTTCCAAATTGAGCGGCCCATCCATTACTTCACAGGAAGATCCCACTAAATCACCAACCCCGCTCAACCAAAACCGTTCCTTTCCGGGAAGGGAAGCAGATTTCCAGGAACTCCAGGAATGGGATTTTTGCTTTCGGATGCATTAAAAAAAACGCCCTCTAAAACGAAAAAGGAATGGAATTTCGAGATTGCGATTGACGTATTTCCAACTGGATATTTACGTGACAATCTGAATAGATGAGGGACCTTTAAGAAAAAAATCCCGAATGCCTATTTAAAAAAAAAAAAACAAACGGAAAACTCCTAGGCTGTTAGGGATGGGAGCAAACTTTGTTATGTTTACAAGACCACCGAACTCGTCGACAGAGAGAAGTAGGAATTCGTATGGGTATTTTTTTAGACGTGGGAAGAACAAGATTACGGGAGTAGGATGCTGAAGCTATCGTTGATAAATTTTCGGTCTCATCTCCAGAGGATTTCTGGACGCGATATAAGAATGAGACGGGCGGGGAGAGGAAAGGTCGGTGATGGATGTGCGGTTCTCGAATCGTAAACAAAGGTGGTAGGCCTGTTCTCGAATCGGGTTTAGCTACCTGGAACCAAGAAAGCGTGCCTTTTTTTGCGGCTGATTTTTTTCCCCACTTCCTTCCGTTAACCTCTCGCATTCTGTGCCGATCTCATAATGCTCCCGGTGGTCTCACGAAATGTTCGCAAAAACTGAAAAATCAAACATTTCCGAGGGTGGGGACATCTGACAATGAGATTATAAGGTTCGCCCATGGATGCAAAAAAATTGGCAGAAATAAAGCGACATCTCCGAGTATAAAGGCTGAACATAAAGATAAAAATAAGAATCAAGAAAACATTAATAATTTGGTCATGAAAATTTACTTTTTTGATCAGTGTGTACCTACTGCTTTTAGCGTTTTAGGTGGCTGGGAAGGTATTCGTGGGTCATTGAGTACATTTTTATAACATTTATGTGTGTGTATATATATACACACATACAAGTGTTTCTTATAAGACTATATAGCTTAGTGGTTCAGAGCATCCGAAGAGCGACATCGGAAGGTCCGTGGTTCAATTCCCGGTCTAGTCGAATTTTTTCACTGTGAATCGGCCATCATACCATATTCACACCACCATTGGACTTCACAATTTTGTGTGTTTCCTATCCTCTTTCTTTCACCCTCTGTTGGAACGAAATTATTTATTATTTACGCCTGTGAGCGGTTTGAGTGAATGAATCAATGGTTGTATGGCCGGAATGGCTCATTTCTACTTCTTGGGCTCTGCGTGCCCCAAAACGCCTGTTCTGTATCTTTACCACTGTCTGTGTGCCTGAGTCAAGCTTTCCTTTCCTCTTCTGTGAACGTAATTCCTTCTCTGCCGGTGGGTGAAAACGCCCTGTCGCCATCTCTCGGTGAACTTTACGGGCTACTCTTGGGGGTGTTTGATTCATATAAACCCCCCGCCGATTCCTGTGTTTCTTACAAGACTGGATAGCTTAGTGGTTCAGAGCATCCGGCGCCACGTCGGAAGGTCCGTGGTTCAATTCCCGGTATAGTCGAATTTTTTTCACTGTGAATCGGCCATCATACCATCTTCATACCCTCAGTCTTCGGCGCGGTATTCGAAATTTTAGACGAAAATTATATATTTAAATGTTTTTTTCGCATCATTGACGATGCGTGACATCTTGATATTTGTTAGCAACAAATATAATAATGATAAACCTATTATTTCGCGTTTAGCACAAAATCTGTAATTTATAATCGAAAAAATATGAAATATATGCTATGTGCCATAAGGTTACGAGTTAAAATAGCATTGAATTTCCAAATGACCAAATCGATATGATGCAATGTTTTCACTTTTATTTATACCTATATATTACTAATGAGAACACGCAAGCAGAGTTTCACGCAAATCGCTACATAAACAAAAACCGCTGGAACCACATTAAATACCTCATTTTTATCATTCAGCAGTTGTTTCTTCGCCATTTGTCAAATTTGGAGCGTATTATTTCCTTTCGATTCCGTAAAATTTTCTTGGTGCTTCAAACCTTAGAATAAAATTCTATATTGTTAAAAACTACATTGAAATAAATTCTGAGTCACAGGTTAATTATTAAATTAATAGTTTCTTACGAAAAATCTGACAGAATACGAAAAAGCGTGCTCTATCTGGTCGACTCAGCTACCTGGAACCATGAAAGTGGACACCTTTTTATCTATTAACGATTGTTTTCTTCCACCTCCAATTAGCTACCCGCATTCTCAGCCTATCCTACAGTGCCAAAAGCACAGTGCTCCCGACGATCTCACGAGACACGCAAATCCACTCCGCGCACGTTTAAGGATACAAGCGTATATCCCTACTACGACTCGAACTAGAAATTATTCGTAGTAGTAGTAGTATCGTCTCACAGTGAAGGCTTCCAAAATAATACATAAAACCACAAAAGAAAGACTTAAATGAAATAGTACATCTGATTTAAGCTTGATTCGGGTTTAAAAAATATTTTTTCCTTTTTCTGTAATGTTCTAAAAAAACGACTTGAAAGATTAATGTTGTATTATCTGATACATTTTTTTAATTTGTAGCGTCTTAAAAAAATAATCAGATGGAAGACCTTTGACACCGGCCGGGTTACATGGGTGACCAATATAATAATCTGTCAAGCATGACGTTCCAAGTCGCTGATTGAATTATTAACCTTAAACATCAAACTCTCAGTGTGCACCTCTCACGGTCTCTTAATCCTTCGTGGGAAAAAAAAATTTTAAACGTGTTTTCCCAATTTTATGCCCAAGCAAATGTATGTACCTACCCTATTATGTTGGGTTTCGTAAAATGTTCTTGACGTCGTCAGAAAATAGACGGACTTGGAATATCCTTAAAAGATTGCCTAGAATTCAACCGGCACGTCGGTCTGAAAGCAATTATTACCTAGGTTTTGCTATAACCCCGAAGATAAATTTTTCGATCTCTCACATTTCTTGCTGATTGTCGCATCACACGAAAAAAAGCCCTGCCCGGGAATCGACCCGGGTCACAAGAATGGGAATCTTGCATGATACCACTACACCAGCAGTGCTCCTTGACGTGATACAGAATCGTAACGCACTTGAAATGAAGCTCACGAATATCGTGTAGGTATCTATTAGTCTTCGATACTAATCCACGGTGTTACTCAGATGGACTATTAGGTCAGAAAGTGACTACCATGAGATACGAATGAGAGAATGATGAACTCCAATGGACAAGCGTTGTACATGCTTTCCGCCCTGAATCCCCGCAAAGTCAAATTTATATCTAACATTTTTGAGCATAATAAAATAAGAGATTAAAAATAGTTTTTAATGCATAAATTTTAGAATAAAAAAGCTTCAAATGGAACAGGGATTTTAAAAACCTTGGCATCTTCTGACTAGCCCTTACGATAGGGCTTCTCAGGACCATAATGGAAAAAAATATTAAATGTGCCTAAAAAAAAGTAGGCGTGTATACAATTAAATGCAAACTAAAACAACAAAAATCATAGACCTATATACATAGTGATGTATTTGTAAATGTATTTAAAAAGTGCATATGGAATAAAAATTTAGTTTTACGATACATTGAGTCCTTTTCAAAATAATCTGTGATTACTTTTTAAAGTACTTACATCTGTGATTACTTCTCTCAAAAAATCCCCCATCAAATTTGACTGTTCCATTAATTCTGAGCCTCTTCGACATGTTTCGGTTGTGAAATATTTAGGTGTCTTAACAGACAGTAAAATTAACTTCTCGGACCACATTAATTCAGTCAAGAGCAAAGCCATGTCTCTATTAGGCCTCCTCTACCGCTACACGGAAATAACTGATCCCCAAGCTCTGAAATCATACTTCACAGCATTTGTCCTTACAATCACTGGATATTGCTCTCCTATATGGTCCGTCGCAGCTCCAACTAATCTCGCCTGTCTTAACAGTATCACTAGCTTCTTCGCCAGAATTGTAAAACACAGGGTTGCAGACTGCCGCAACATGCCTACTTGTTCAACACTATCTTCTCTCTCACCCTGGCGAAAATGTCCCGGTTCTCGGAGCGTAAACCGAGCGAAACAAAGCGGAAATCCGCTTCAGGAAGCGGATCCTCGCTTGGGACACGATTCCTTACTTCTTCCTTTAGCGTAAAGGAAGCGGAAGGAAGCGACACCTTCCGCTTCCGCTCATCTCCGAATACGCTTCCGTGCGTCTTCCTTTAGCGTAAACGAAGCGGAAGGAAGCGACACCTTCCGCTTCCTCTACCCTCCGCTTCAAATGCCGCTCCTTGCTTTCCTCCTTTAGCGTAAAAGAAGCGGAAGTAAGCGACACCTTCCGCTTCCTCTCCCCTCCGTTTCGAAAACTACTCCTTGCTTTCTTCCTTTAGTGTGAACGAAGCGGAAGTAAGCGACACATTCGGCTTCATCTCCCCTCCGCTTCAAATGCCGCTCCTTCTCAGGCGAAAATGTCCCGTTTCCCGGAGCTTAACCCGAGCGAAACAAAGCGTATGACCGCTTTAGGAAGCGGATATTCGCTACGTGTACGCTTCCTTGCCTCTACCATTGGCGTAATGGAAGCGGAAGGAAGCGGCATCTTCCGTTTACGCTCCCCTCCTCTTCGTCTAAACATTCATGCTTCTTCCTTTAGCGTAAACGAAGCGGAAGGAAGCGACACCTTCCGCTTCCGCTCCCCTCCGCTTCAAATACGCCTCCTTACTTCTTTCTTTAGCGTAAGCAAAGCGGAAGGGGGCGACTCATCCGCTTCCTCGCCTCTCCGCTTCGTTTAAGGAAGCGTAACTTTCCGCTTCCTTAAACGGAAAAATTGTGGAATTGGACAAAATCTTGTTTATTGTTATTAATATTAACTTTAAATTCATCCTCTGTGGCAACATAGGTTTCAATTGATTAATGCCTGATAACTGTTATTGTGATTGAATGGTATTTCTTCAAACTATCACGGAATTTTTTAAAAATTAGCTCTCGCAGTTACTTACACGGACGGGAATGACCTGGATGTATACCTCTTTCTTGACGCGTAACTGTTAGTTGCGAGTATAAATGACGTAGGTAGGCATTGTGTGGGAAGATATGAGAAATAAGTTGTGCTCTGTGGTCGGGTAGGTAGTTGGTAGGAAGTAGGTGATCGTCCATGAGTGTACTCTGTAAGATATGGATGCATTTTCTTTTTTAATCATGGTCGTAGCACCTTACGCTTCGTTTTCCGCTTCATGCATTTCTCCACACGGTCCTTTTTCCGCTTAGTGAGAGCTCCCATTCAGTAAATTTTCCGCTACCATACGGTTCATTCTCCGCTTCCTTACGGTTCATTCTCCGCTTTCATACGGTTCATTCTCCGCTTCCTCACGGTTCATTCTCCGTTTCAATACGGTTCGTTCTCCGCTTTGTTACGGCTCCTTTCTTCCGCTTCTTTGTCTCATTTGACGGTTTTTTTCCGTTTCCTCTCCGCTCCCTTTTCGCTTCGCTACCACTTTCCTTCCGCTTCACTGGCCGTTCCGTCCGCTCCGTAATTCGCTTTGTTGACGGTTCCATTTTCACCAGGGCAATCCCTGATCTCTCCCATCAAAGAATTAAAACCGATTTAAATATTGTTTACAATATTCTAAACTCATTCATTGATTGTCCTGAATTGCTTTCCTCCATAAACTTCAGAGTCCCTTGTCGATCCACACGTACACATTCCTTACTCCATATGCCTATCCCCAGACTATCCCTTGGCAAGCACTCACTTCACTACCGCCTCTCCTCCCAACTGAATTCTTTGCCTAATAATATAGATCCATTTTTTCTCTCTTCGGACTCATTTATCAATCTCGCCATGTCCCATTTTCCCATGAATTAATAATACCTCTCCCATTTACCTCCCTTCCTACCAACGTTTTATTTGTATTTTTTATTATTTTCACCGCATACCAATTGTATTCATTCATTGTTATTGTTTTTATTTAAAGTCTGTTACTGTGTCACTTTAAATTGGCAGAAATGCTGTATGTGAGCAATTAAATAAATAAATAAAGTATATTTCACGCTTTTTGGTCCCTTTTTCATGCTTTTGTTACTCCATGCCGCTGTATACACTGCGTTTAAATACTTAACTACATAAAGAAAGCATGGAGAAGTGAAAATTCTGCTCGTTATCAATTAGAAGTTAACGAGAAATAATTATTCTTCTCAATAATCTAAAATATATAGGGTCGATGGAGCACTTGGATGGGCAATGAGAGCATTAGGGTACAGAAGTACCATTTAGGAATGAACGAGTTTCTAGAAGTTTAAAAATGTAAATTTAATAAACTTGAACCTCTAATCAAAACATTTTCTGATTATCACCACAACGATACATTGTCACAACGTCAATATTCATTTATCATACAACTTAATTTGAGCAAGATTTTCCCTAGTCATAATGGAAACCATATTCGAATTTCATATTTTAATTTCAGCCTCTGAAAGAAGTATGAAGTAAATATTGTAAAACTAATGGCGCAAAGAATATAGTTATATGTGTTAAATATTCTCAGTAATTAAATAAATACATCCTCATAAGTCTCTAACTTGACTCATTTTTTCACGCCATTCGGTGACAACGCCTTCACAACAGATGTCTTTTTGCGAATATGGAAATATTACTGCGGTGAGCAATTAATTATAATGCATAAATAGTCGAGAAAACATACAAACTTCACACCATTTGTCTTTTGTCAAAATCCAGGGGTTAGAAATTCCTAATTGTTTCATTATTCTCCCTTTGGAGCGCACAGCCGTAATCTAATCCCATGTAAAACAGCTTGTATTTTTAGGCCAACTGCTCGAAATGTAGTCCGGCAAGGGTTAAATATTTTGATGAGTTTTTTCTTTAAAATAAAGTCAAATTCAACAAAATCTAAGTCAAGTGATATCTCGCTCGGACTACCTTAATATATTGAAAATTTAATATCCCACCTCCCTAAGAGAGCGGAGCATCTCCAGTGAGGTCTCTCGGCGGTGGATCCGAAGAATACGCGGAAAGGTATTTGGGTTTCTGGAATGAGAGGAGGAAGGGGGAGGTGGTCAGCCACTCGGGGGGACATTCCGCGTGCGTGTATTGGTGCGTGGGAGTGGTGATTGGGGGTGGTGGGCGGGGGTGGCGAACCAGACTCGTCCAGGATTCCTCCCACTTCGGCTCCCTTCAAAGCCCGGCGCCCGGGTGAATGGGAACCCCCACCACTCACCCACCAACCCGGACCGGAGGAATATAATCTCCTCCAGTGGGAGGCAATCCTCCTCCTCCCCCCGAGTCCTCAGAAGAAGAAGCCCCTTTTGGACCGCCCTTGGGAAGCCTCCACCGCCGACCCAACGCATTCCTCGGAACGAGGAAAAAGAATGAGAACTCGATCGCTTTCTTTAGAATAATAAGTCCCGGTTATGTATGGTCCGGAGGTCACCACGAAGGTGGCCTGACCACTTGGAAGGACGCTCCATAATGTTTAGCGGCGTCTTCAGCGTCCGTCGTCCGGGCATCGCCTGTCGGCGTCCTCGATCCCATCCGATGAGATAGGCAGTGAAATAGTTCGCCCGGTTTCTTTAAATGAGGTCTCCCAAGGAGCAGCACACGGCTCTTTGAGATTTATGTACTTATTTCACATTTTCCTGAAAACAGCCTCAAGGTCCTTTTACTTCAGACATTTTAACAGGTAACATCAGACGAAGGCAAAGGGCCATTCCCTAGGAGGTGAAAATCTTACCCAGACGGGATTCGAACCCTCAACCCCTCGGATGCAGGCAAGGACTTACGGTAGTTTGAGCGAGATGTTTCCCTAGCCATAATAGAGACCAGATTCGAAAATTATTTTTAAATTTATAGAATGTGTAAGAAGCATGAAATAAGTATTGTGCTATTCTAGACTTAAAAACTAGGTTTTATGAGACTGAATTTCTCAGTAATTAATTAACATTCATGCATTAGTCTTTAACTTGACTCATTTTTCTACGCCGCACGCTGAAAGCGCCTTTCCAACCGAATGCTTTTGCGACTTAGCAAAAAGTATTACGATGACTTTCAAAAATAGTCGAGAAAGCATACAAAATCACTGTCAAATTTCGGATGCGATCCGCGTCAAATACGCATTAATTAGCAAATAATCTAATTCTATACAGTAACAGTCGAACAACTTAATTCCTAAGTCTCATTTTGACGCATATGTAGGTATATACTTCACTATGCCATAGTCAGCGTTTTTGGCAAATTGAGTTTTGTGGAAGTCAAAGTGTACTGCGTATTTTCTTCCATAAATCTTCGTACGTTTGCCTACAAAATTGGTTTTTCTAATCTATATTTCACAGTTCGAAAAGCTCCAATACTCCACATCTTCCTCGACATAATATCTTTTTGGCGTTTAGTACAGATATCGGAGGCATTATATTGAAACTACACCTACAGATGGTTGTTTTAAAATTATTTCACGAACCTGGTTACAGAACGGTGAATGTTGGATTTTACGTCAGATTCAATAACTATTTTTACACTGCGAGTTAAGGTTTCTAACAAGGTATATATAAGCGAAAACCAAGGTGAAGGGGAGAGAGTATATAAACTGAACAACTGAGACCGTCATCATCCACAGCCTTGAAGATGACAGGACTGTCTCCCGTCGAAACGTTGGCCAACATGGAGAACCTAACCCGGTGGGAATCCAGGGAAGAATTCATCAGTAGCATTCGCCGGGAAAGCCTAAAATCTTGCATTAACGTATATCCAGTCCAATAGATCGGAAAATACTTGGTTAAAAATTTCAAATGAAACGGCTTAGAACACGAGAGGCTAAGTGTTATTGCACATTTCTGGATACTGCATCTCCCTGGGCATGAGGATCGGGAGGTGAGGTGTGCAATTTACAGACCATTGGGACTTGGGAGCCAATTCTCTCACACTTCAAGGATTGGAATAACAGAAATTTGAATTTTATTTTTAACATAATGTATCAAGCGTTATTCATCTCTCCTCCTCAAAGAATCTACATAAACAAATAGAAGGGAAATATAATCTGATATTCATGTGAAATATCTGATAGATTTGGTGGGAATGTAAAGTCACCTAGTTGCTTAACTGACTTAAAAGATTTACTTTCAATTTATTCCTGGTCAACATCAAGATATTTGAATGTGCATACATCCTGGTGGACACGGTGATTACAAAAGAATGCGTCGGTTTCAAAGATGTGTATTTTCCAAATGGTACTACCTACAGAGCTGCGCGACCTCTTAAAATGACCGGTACATTCTCAAGATTTTTGAAAAAAAATCACAAATGTTCAATATGTCCTCCTTGAGTAGCCCTAACAATGTGAAGTTGATATTCAAATTCCTCTCACACTCTGTGAAGCATGTCTGCAGTTACAGTCTTCACAGCCAAAGTTATGCGTGTTTTCAATTCCTCGCTGTTAGTAGGAATTGATTAAGATTGGCTTTTTACTCTACTGGGAGCAGATTTCAATGATTTTGTGTTTCAGCAAGACGGGGCTCCCCCCCATTGGCACCTCTCAGTTCGTGTTCATCTTAATGAGACCTACCCACAAAGATGGATTGGTCGATCTGCAAGGCAAGACCTCGCCCTTCATCTGTGGCCTCCGAGGTCACCTGATCTCACTCCATGTGATTTTTTGTGGGGATATTTCAAGGGTCAAGTCTTTGTACCGTCATTGCCTACTAACAGCGAGGAATTGAAAACACGCATAACTTTGGCTGTGAAGACAGTGACTGTTGACATGCTTCACAGTGTGGGAGGAATTTGAATATCGACTTGACATTGCTCGGGTTACTCAAGGAGGACATATTGAACATTTGTGATGGTTTAAAAAAACTAGAGAATGTATCGATTATTTTAAGAGGTCGCGCAGCTCTGTAGCTCGTAACATTTGAAAAATACAGATCTTTAAAACCGACGCATTCGTTTGTAATCACCCTGTATATAAAGTTGCGTTCAATGCCTTTGATGTTTCACGTTAGGATATAGAGGAAGATGGACGTGTTAGAACCTAACGAATGGTTATATTCGTTTCATATATATCAACCACTTTTTTATTTGAAATTGGAGAAAACACAACTGCAATGCGTTTCAATTTGAAGAAATCTACGAAATTTGAAAAAGTAAAAATGAGAGATGCATTTGATAGGGGCGGGTGGAGAGGACGGATTGGATGATGAAATAGGTATTAAGGACTTGTACTTATGGAAGATGGATGTGTAGGGTATGCTGGGGGAAGCTAAGGGATGTGAGGAGTAGAGTGGACAATCCCCAAATAAATAAATAAAAAGTTTTACCGTACACCTTGAGGAAAATATAGAAGGAGCGGAAGAGAAACCTGCCATTTTCGAGGCAGAAAAATACTCGACTGAATCACAATTACATTCGGTGAAAATTTGAGGAGAAATACCTCATACCGGTGCGTATAAAATCGTGGTAGCAGGAAGTAAAAAAAGTGCACTGCCCGGGAATCGAACCCGGGTCGCAAGAATGGGAATCTTGCATGATACCACTACACCAGCAGTGCTCGATGCAAGGAAGGCGAAAGACTGGGTAGACAAAGGGTATCCTTGCGCTTCCGCTGGCGGAGTTAATCGATATGGCAAACGACTTCCTCCTTCCCCGACCGAGCGTTATCTGCCCTCTCCGCCCCTCCCCTGAAGCTTGAGGCTCCCTTGGCGGTGCTTTCAAACGAATTTCACTTGCGCTCGTGTAATTTCGAGTCATGTTCAGGGTCACCAATACGGTTTTGCAGTTGGAATTAACGATTTAAAAAATTAACGATTAAAATAAATCGTTAAAAATGTAGTTAACTATTTAACTAAACCGTTACTATTTTTAGAAATTTCGACCTGTTCGAACTTTCTTTTCTGCTTTTTTCAGACTGGAGAGGACGGATATCCGATACAAATTTTGCAATGAGAATGTTATTAAAGTTTAATGACTTTTTAATCACAAGTTAAATAAATTTTTCTTGAATTTGAATTTTGTATTTATTTTATCCCAATTGCGAAAATAGCTTTTAAAAGTTTCTTAAAAGTAACTGAAAAAGTAACTTTTAACGTAAAAGTAACTTTTAACATTAACTAGTTACTTTTTACAGAGATTATCTTTAATTTTATTGGAGTTTAATTACCATGGAGTATTTATACTATACACAGTATGTAGTATCCATGATCAGGATCAGCATATCTAATGGCAAGGACCGAGTCTGATGTCGAAATGTCAACTCTGATCCGATGGAAGACCCGAGAAGACTTCAAACCAACATATATCCGTGACCAACACATACACCGGAAAAGCATCAAATTGGTCTTCAAAATTAGGATTGTCTGTGGCAAGGCCCTTAACGAAGCACTTTGCATACAGGCGCAGTGGAAGCGTGCTGGGCCCATAATCCAGAGATCATTAGATCGAAGCCACGCTCTGCAATTTTTTTTCCATTCAGAATAACCAATATTCAGAAAACCTGGCTACCCATCCGTAGAAAAAAAAATTTTTTTACTTATCATCTGGTCTTGATTCCGTAGTATTTCTATTTATTCTCTTACCCATACCTATAGCAAAAAGGAAGAAAATTCTCCCGTCACACACTGGGGTATTCTGTCGTCATGGAGTGTGTATATTTATGACTCTAGTTAGGAAAATATCTCAGGTTTTTTTGTTATCGGTAATCTTATATTTTACTCAAAGTGCATAAGTATTTAGCTACAATTTGGCAAAATACTTCGAAATTGTCTTCTGTTTTTCTTGCTAATGTGATTGGAGATGTAATCCTGACGGTTTTTGTACCTAACATAATGTCCTTTGGTTTGTTGCATATATGGTTGGGGAAGTAACCCTGACAGGTTTTGTACTAAGTTATTGAAAATTATAATGGTGTTATCTTGAAAACCTGTGTGTAAGGAATTTTGTGACTGATTATGTCTCTGCCATGCAAATGATTTAAAAAGGTACTTAAGTTTCAAATACATACAGTTTTAACCTTAACCTATGGGTAATAATAATTATGTTCTTTTGTTTGTGTTTTAAAACCTATTCTTTTTTGTAAGCGTTGTTACGCATGCACCCACACGGATTTCGCATGAAATCTTTGATATTTCAAAGGGTTGTGTTGTATGATATTATGCTCTATAAATCGATACTGTGGTACAGTAGCCTCTCAGAGGCTTTTTGTTACAGAAACATTTTTATTGTTCTACTCCCGGTCAAAGCTCTGTACAATCTTATATAATGCATCACATTGAAATTCAAATGCTGTATGTATTCCATTAGAACCTAGGGGACATAGATCTCAGGTTCTCAATAAAGTTATAATTATTATTATTACATTTAAGAATTTGATTACAATCAGTTCCTCTTTTGTCTTCACATTCACTGATGAAAAAATATCCGTGAATGGCAATTCTTATTTGGTGTAAGTATGTACATGTACTATGTATGTATGTAAGTATGTACTTACACGTGCGTACGTGCAAGTGCATACTTATACGTACGTACGGACCGACCAAAAACACAAATCCATGGTTAAGAGTACTGGAGAATCCATTTACTCTAATCCGGGCTTCGCAAAATGTTAATCCTAATGCGTTTTTTTTACTAGAAAAGGAGTTTTCCGAGGGGAGAAAAAATGTGAGAAGCGGTGACTAATACATAACTTTAAAAAAGACAAAATAACAGAATTAAAATGATTTTAAATGGCGTTATTTAATGGCGGAAAATGGTTACGTGATAAATCTGCTACGATCAAAAACAGAATTACACCAGAGATGATAATTGTTCCTGATTATTGTCGATTGCCCCCTTTACAAGGTGTGGCATGAAGTACTTCACTGGCGAGCGAAATTCACCAAAGCCGGTCCAAAAATATTTTCGGATGCGCAAGACGAAGGGACGTACCGTGGTACGCTGAGAAAAAAAACAATAGGAAAATATGGCAATGGAATAAACTTGATGGCATAGATGTAAGTACATGTCATCATTTAAATCTTTTATGCATTCATTTATGGTGTAACTGACTTCATAATTCAATTAAATTCTACTGTTTCAGGCTGGATATGGTGGAAGTTCTCGATATTCATAATGAATAAAGACACTTGGTAATCTTCCACAGATTTTGAAATCTGTGGAAGATTACCAAGTGTCTTTATTCATTATGAATTCATAATTCATTTTTTAAGCATTGTTTTCTCTGAAATTATACGACAGTAAGTAAAAATTCAAAATACGCTCGCCAAAGTGTCAAAAAAATTAAAAAATGAGGTACGTAAAAGACTTATGAATTCATATTCAGTTAATTACTGAGAATTTAAGTCATATGAAACAATTGTTCTGCGAAATTAATATTACAATATTTGGTCATACTTCATACAGCTGCTGAACCAAAAAAATTACATTCGAATAAGGAACTGAAGCTATAAAAAACAAGATGAATTTCGGAAATAGGCTAGAGTTAATAACAGCTTCAACAAATGGAAAGATTCGACTCGAAAAAGAGGATGGAACTCTGAGGTTATGTGACATTGATTCTTGTTTGACGTGGCATGACTGCTCTATAATGAACAGGAAAAGGCACTTCAAACTTGAAAATACCGAAACGCGTAGTAATTTGAAGACGCGTAGAATGCGTAAATAGTACAAACAGCACGCCGTGCATGTTTGCGGTATAAATCATGTATCTCTGTCCAATTATGTACCGTATTTCTCTGAATATAAGCCACACTCGAATATAAGCCGCACCCCGTTTTTGGGGTCTCAAACAGGGAAAAAAATGTAATACGCGAATTTAATCCGCACCCTTTTTCGTGGTTCCCGTACCACCGACAGTATTAGGCATTAGAATTTTACATCTGTTTTTACACATTACCTATGTATCTGGGTAGTATATTGGAGGCGAATGGGTTTAGTGGTAAAGACATCAGATTAAGAATTGTGCTTGCTAAAGGAGCATTTTCGAAGAGAAGGGAATTGATTAGGGGGGGTCTGAGAAGAGACGTAAAGAAAAGGCTGGTGAAAACTTTAATATGGAGCGTGGCGCTATATGGGTCGGAAACTTGGTAATTGCGAAAGGAGGATGTGCGTAGACTTGAGGCGTTTGAGATGTGGGTTTGGAGAAGGATGGAGAAGGTTAGCTGGATGGCGAGCTAAACGAACGAGGAGGTATTGGATATGGTCGGAGAGGAGAGGAAGCTTGTGGCAGAGGTTCGGAGAAGGCAGAAGAGATGGATGGAGGAAGTTTTGAGAGGAGAGGGCATGTTGAAGAGAGTGATAGAGGGGAGAACAGTGGGGAAGCGTGGAAGAGGAAGGAAGAGGATAGGAATTCTGGATGAAATAAGAGGAGGTAGAAGATATGAAGAATTGAAGAGGGATCTAATAACGGGCCATCCTTAGGAGGGAAAGCGAGACAATTTCTATGAGGTTGGGATACAGAATTGGGACTGTCCAAGAACCTACCAATCAGCTGGTAGAATACTTGAATGAATGAATGTAACTGTGACACAATGTTACCTATATTATCCTTTAATATATGAATGAATTGTGCACCAATTTGACCTTTTTCAGCATTATTTCTTACTTTTCCCGTGGCTTAAGCGAGCTTAGCTGGCGTCCGCGTGAATCCGAATGGCTGGTTTGCTCAAATCGGCCATTTCTACGATTTTTTTATGAAAGTTCTCGAATTTAAGCCGCACCTCGAATATAAGCCGCACCCCGATTTTGAGGCTCCAAAATCGGGGAAAAAAAGTGCGGATTATATTCGGAGAAATACGGTAGTTGCAAAATACATTAAAACGATCATTCCCTCTTACATTGGCAACATCCATATAGTGTAAAACATGTTTGTGAGGCTTCACCTCCTGGCAAGAAAGAGCGATTTATTCTAGTGCATCGATAGTCAAAGTTAAATTAACTTTAATAGGGTATAGTGCAATGCATGTTGGTGACAACTCACCCCCTGCCACACACTATTAAGTTGGCTTGCAGGATATTTTGTACATGTAAATGAAACATCTGAATCGAAAAATCGCTAGTAACATTTTCAATAATATAATATAATTTTTATCAGTGGTACTATTCACAAACCTCCTCAGCCATGACTACTCGTTAAGAGATAAAAAATCAAGATGAAAAAAGGCGGTAAGGGTGACGTTGGTCGTTAGAATAGCTATCAAACAATCATGCTTTAGCTTCCACATTGAACTAACAGTTAAAATGTAATTCCTGTTATGAACTTTTAATATTTTCAATACTATGGCACCATTATGCTCGACAAGAACCGATTGCTAAAGGATAACCACGGACTCAAAGATGAAAATTAGGCAGTTGGACGTCAGAAAAGAAATTGAACTATAATATCCCTTGTCTTCGGCGTGACTTCAAGGAATTTGCTCGGCATTTTGATTGAGAAGAGTAAATTTGTAATTCCACATACATTTATTTCACACACGGCTTAGGTCTCGACGTAGCACGTCATCATCAGCTAGACCAGATGACGTGCATCAAGTAGACCTGATGACGTGCTGCGTCGAAACCTTAATCGAGTGTGAAATAATTGTACGTGGAATTACAAAGACTCTTCTCATTTAAAATGTTGAACAATAATTTTCAACGAAAAAAAGATTTTGTTCTTTCTCGTTGAATTGTATGTATACTCGTGCATTGTTCTCGGGTTCCCATTCGAGTTAGGATTTTGGCTTCTGCCTAAATCCTTACTCGGAGGAAAACTCCAAAACAATGTATAAATGATTATACTCAGCATTTCAACAAAACTTTGCGATGAAATGTGATCCCTCTAAGGAATATTTCGGAGGTATCCCCACTTTCACCCAACCCCTGACGCAACCTTTTACACCGAACGAACCAACCCGGGATATTCGCAGAAGCGTTCTCCAACTCCACGCATGATCGCCCTGGAAAAAAGGCACAGATAGGAGGAGTATAGAATAGTTAAGCCAGGGAGGAACCGATTACTTGCCAAAGAGCAAAGCATTCACCGTTCACGTCCAACGTGCATCATCCGGAGACCGCGAAAAACCCTCGGGTCTTGCACAGCGATTGGAAAATTTCGCTGAACCCTGGCGGAAGGGATTAAGAGAGGGGTGTGGTGGTTGGTTGGTCGTGGAAGGGGGGTGATGGATTTTTCTCTGAATCGCTCCCGGTGTCAACGACCTCACCAGAATATTTCCTTGCCCTCGCTTCGCAAAACGGCCCTCAGATGGGCACCTTGGAACCGAGGTCACGGAAAAAGGGAACTGTGGAGAGGGCACAAGAGGGATCCCTTTCATGAAAGAGAATATATATTTTTTTCGCTCGCCCAAGGTTTATCTCAGTTCCTCTCTGAGTGCGTACGAACTTTGCGGGGTAGGGAGGGTATGGGCTGAAGGGAGAGAGCCCTCGGCTCCACCCAGGGAGCCCTTAAAAGGCATCCCCGCTGGTCCCTAGGGGCAACAATGCCCTTTCTCCTCTCCTTTCCCCCCTTTTCGCCGAAAAAACCTTTCACGAAAGCAAGGTCGAGCATTATACTCAGTCCTCCCCCTCCCTCCAACACTCCCATCTCATTCCAACTCACGGTCTAAAAAGGAACAGAAACCCTTAGCTTCACCCGACAGTACGGAATAAAAGGCATCCCATCCACAAGCGCGTACCGGGCACGGGGCTTAATTTTTACAGCTGCTCAGGAATTTTCGGTGTTGTTCGTACGACGACGTAGCTCCGAAAGCGACCGTGGCGTTTGCGCAAACAAGACACGAGATGGTCGACCACCATCGGTCCACACGAGGCCAAAGCGGGGAAACGGCGCAAACATCAGGCTGGATAAATAATCGCAAAAGTAAATCAGATTTCCGGGCAGCGTGTGCACTGGGGCGGCCCGCGCGCACCAAGCACCAGCAGCAAACAAAACGCATCAATGTTGCGGAACACACAGGACAAAGGTTATCACGTGAGTGGAGGACACGCGTTGGCACCCACGTGCCGAACGGTCAATCTCCTCGCACGAGTTTTCCTCTCTTAGAGAGTTAGACCTGCACGATCACTTCTCTCTAGTCAAACATAAAAAGCATTGTTATACATGCGCTCCTCGAGTTACGACACAGTTCCGTTTCTCCGACAATTACATCTACATCTACAAAATACCCTGCAAGCCACCTCAGGGGTGTGTGGCAGGGGGTGAGTAATCACCAACATGCGTTACACTATACCCTAAAGTTAGTGTAACTACGACTAATTATGCATTAGCATAAATCGCTAATGCTTGTCACGAGGCGAAGCCTCACAAGCATGCAACACTACACTACAGATGTCATCAAAATGGAGAGTGACCGTCAATATACATGCATTCCACAACTACACAGATTGACAGGGACTCAAGACCCATGTAGAAAACATGCTATGCGTGCTGTTAGTATGTACTAGGTAACAGATAAGGATTCAAGTATTAGGAGTACTACTACTACTATGAGCTACACTACCTAACGACAAACTTAGATAAAAGTCTCATGGCAGCTATTATGGTCCCTGATCGTCCGTGGGAAAAAAGACATCTTAAATCTATCCGTTCTGCAGTCTAGTTCCCTAATTTTACTCTCATGATCTGATCTACCGTAGTATGTCGGATTTCGTAAAATATTATCAACGTCGTCAGAGAATAGACCGGTTTGGAACTTACATAATAGATTTAGTCTAAATTTTAATCTACGGTCTGAAAGCTTTTCCCATCCCAGTTGCTGCAAAAGGTCAGTAACACTAACGAGATTATCATAACGGCCTTTAACATATCTTGCCGATCTTCGGTGCACGCGTTCTAACTCAGTTTCCAAGCCTATCTCATAAGGATCCCAAATACTGGCGGCATATTCTAAGTGGGGTCTAACGAGGGAGAAGTAGCTGATTTCCCTAACTTTATCGTCGCACTTGCCAAGTACTCTTTTAACCAATCCCAATTTACGATTAGCTTGACCGGTAATTTCTCGAATATGTTTACTCCACGATATATCATTAGTCAGTTTAACTCCAAGGTACTTAACCGATTCTACGGTGTCTAATTTTATGTTGTTTATGCAATAGCTGTTACAAGGAGCGTTTTTCCGTTTCCAAAAATTCACAACAACGCATTTTTTCAGGTTTAATTCTAGCTGCCACGCATCGCACCACTCTTGTATTGCCTCGAGGTCCTTAGTTAGTGCTTCCTTGTCATTAAAGCTACGAATTTCTCTATACATCACTGCGTCGTCAGCAAATAATCTAAGCTTACTGTCAACTTTATCACCGATGTCGTTTATGTACAAAAGGAACAGAAGCGGGCCTATGACACTTCCCTGTGGGACACCCGATGTGACTTTTACTTCATTAGAGATAGCGCCATCTAATACAACCCTTTGCACGCGATTACTTAAGAATTCTCTAATCCAGGAAATTACGTCGTCGTCTAAACCGTAGGATTTTAATTTCATGAGTAGCTTAATGTGGGAAACTTTATCAAATGCCTTTTTAAAGTCAAGAAAAATTGCATCAACTGGAGCGTTATGTTCACCCGAGACTAAAATATCGTGAGCAAAAAGTGCTAATTGAGTTTCGCAAGATCTTCCCTTTCTGAATCCGTGTTGTGTTTTTGTTAACAAGTTTTCTATATCGAGGTGTCTCATAACTGAACTAACAATTTTATGTTCAAGGACTTTGCAAGAGATAGATGTGAGAGATATCGGTCTGTAGTTCGATGGCTGTTCCTTATCACCGCTTTTGAATATGGGAGTGACATTTGCAATTTTCCAGTCCATGGGTACTTCGTGTTCGTTGATGGATTTACTAAATATATTCTGCAAGTAGGGTGCTATTTCACAAGCTAATTCTCTATACACGCGGGCAGGAATTTCTTCAGGACCTGGGGATTTATTTGGACTTATAGATTTTAGCAAGTTTTCTATTCCGTGAGTGCAGATGTCGATAGGCGGCATCTTTTGCTGGAAGTGATATTTAACTTTACGGATGTACTCTGCGTTGGCTTGGTGAACACACTTTGAAAATAAGAATTTAATAAGTTGGCCTTGTCCGAACTGCTTGTTAATAATTCGCCATTTTCGTTTCGTAGTGGAATAACTGTTGATCTATTGCCTTGACCTTCCCTTATGTATGACCAAAATGCTCTATTCTCTTAAGTAACCTACATACATTTGCGTTGTGCACATTGAATAGGCATCCTAAAAATCTATGTGTTATGTAAGTGCGATAGTACAAAATTACGCAAAACAACTTAAAATTACGTAACTAGTCGGGATGAGAAAAGCTTTCAGACCGACGATTAAAATTTAGACTCAATTTTTTATGTAAGTACCAAACCGGTCTATTCTCTGACGACGTCGATAATATTTTACGATATCCGTCATACTACTGTAGATCAGATCATGAGAAAAAAATTAGGGAACTAGACTGCAGAACGGACAGATGTAAAATGTCATTTTTCCCACGAACGATAAGGGACCATAACAGCTGCCAATGAGATTTTTATCTAGGTTTGTCGTTAGGTAGTGTAGCCCTTAGTAGTAGTAGTACTCCTAATACTTGATCCTTATCTGTTACCTAGTATATACTAACAGCGTGCCTTGCATGTTTTCTACATGGGTCTTGAGTCTCTGTCCATCTGTGTAGTTGTAGAATGCATGTATATTGACGGTCCCTCTCCATTGTGATGACATATGTAGTGCATGCTTGTGAGGCTTCGCCTCGTCACAAGCATTAGCGATTTATGCTAATGCATAATTAGTCGTAGTTACACTACCTCTAGGGTATAGTGTAATGCATGTTGGTGATTACTCACCCCCTGCCACACACCCGAGGTGGCTTGCAGGGTATTTTGTAATTGTAGCCTTAAGTCATGTACCTATCTACATCTACGAAGTACCGTGCAAGCCACCACTAGGGTGTGTGGCAAGGGGTGATTCCACACCAGGCAAGCAGCACTCGTCCCAGAACAAATCAGAACCTCGCACGCTCCCCCTGGCGCTAGGCGCAGGCCAAAAGCAGTTAGGAGAACAGTGCGCAGTCTAACCGGAAACTGGGAGCGTGATACGTAAATGGACATGCGAACATGCAGAGCAATGCTATAGACATATCTAGTGGTTAATATTACTGATACTGTTAATTTATTAATACTTAGAGATGCTACTTCATGCAAAAAACAAAATAAAATAATGCCGGACAAATCGACCGGTGTGAAGCTCCTCTTAGTTAGTAATGACGTGGTGGTATTAAGCACAAGTGAAAATTCTACTCTACCTATTGAGGGCGGGAGTTTCATATGATTGATTTATCGCAACTATTATGATCCCTTATTGTTCTTGGGAAAAATGACATTTTGAATCTATCGGTTCGGCAGTCAATTTCCTTTATTTTATTCCTGTGATCGCTTCTACCGTAGTACGTTGGCTCTAGCAATATATGTAGAACGTCCGGCGAAAAACTGTCTGCTCCGAACTTGCGCAAAAGATTTAACCTGTATTTCTCCCTTCGATCAGTTAGAGATTCCCACCCCAATTCCTTCAAAAACTCGGTAACACTGCTACGTTTATCGTAACAACTTTTCACAAATCTTGCTGCTCTCCATTGTATTCGATCTATTTCAGAGATTAGTCCTACTTCTTAAGTTATCATCATCATAACTGTGATGCTAACAGATGTAATATAATGACTGTCACGAAATTCAGAATTCTTTAAATACGATTTGACATTGGTGTATAATGTGGAAGTTGACTTTAATGTAAGCAAGTGCAATGCACTAGGTCTATTCACCTAAAAATATCCCACTTAACTACACCCATTTACCGATACCTCTAAACCTTCTGTCGTCAGTAAAGGATCATGGCGTATTAATAGATGATAAACTTAATTTCTCTGATCATATCTATACAGTTAAATCAAAAGCTATGTCTCTCCTAGGATTTTATAGGATACCGCTTCAAATAAATCCAAGATCCCCAAACACTTCAGCCACATTTTACAGCGATTGTTTTTCCAGTGAAAACACATTGCTCCCCTATGGTCGATTTCTGCTCCATCTAAGGTCGTAACCCTTAAGGTGGTTTAAGCGAGATAGTTAGCGAGATAGACCCTAGTCATAGTGGAGACCATATTCAAATTTTATTTTTTGATTGCAGCGTCTGTAAGAAGTATGAAATAAATATTGTAATATTAATGGTGCACGATATAGTTATATATGACCAAAATTCTCAGTAATTAAATAAATAAAGCTGCATAAATCTCTAACTTGACTCATTTTTTCCCGCCGTACCGCCGAAAACCCTTCAAAACAGCAGGTTTTTTTGAGATGCTGTAAAAATTACTGTGGTGTGTAATAGATTATTTTTTTATAAACAGTTGAGAAAACATGCAATCTACCCACCGTTAGTTTTTTGACAAAATCTAGGTGCTATAAGTTCCTAACTTGTTTAATATTCTCCCTCTGGAGCGCACAGCCATAATCTATCACATTTAAAACAGCTTGTATTTTTAGGCAAATTGCTCGAAAAGTAGTTCGGCAAGGGGTTGATATTTTGATATAACTGGAAAGATGACAGTTTTTTCTTTAAAATGAGGCCAAATCCATCAAATTATTGGTGAATTGATTTTTCGCCCCAAACTACCTTAAGTGTAACTCATTTCTTCACAAAAATAGTGAAATCCAGAACCGATAATATGCACGATATGTCCACCAATACCATTTTGTCTTGACCCTCCATCTACAATCTTCCTTGTCTCCGCCTTAAAAGTGACCTAAAATTTCTTTATAATACCTCTAACTCCATCATAGACGGCCCTGAACTCCTTCCATGTATAAATTTACGAGTACCCTTTTGGACTACCCCCACGAGTTCCCTATTCCGGCCCCGGTGACGGCGGGGTCAAAATCCTTGCCTGTCAACCCAAGAGTCGCGGGTACGAATCCCACCTTGGTAGATTTATCAACTCCCAGGACATGGCTGCGTGTGTTCGCTTTGTGAGTTATTCGTAAGAAGGGACAAGAAAGTCCTAACATCGCTCCTATCAAGCCACAATTATTATATTATTATTCCATTAACCACTTCCCAGATTATAGCACACCAAATGTTCACTTCTGTCTGCCTCCTCTCTATATTTAATTCAGTACGCGACAACGTTTAAACCGTTTTCTCGATCCTCTAACACATTTCTCTCCCTCATATGTCTGATAATAAATAGCACTCCCTCTTCATTAATTTTATTTCTGACATTTTTGTCAATATTCTTATTGTTATCTACATCTACATATTACCCTGCGAGCCACCTCTAGGGTGTTTGGCAGGGGGTGACAAGTCACCAAAATGCAGCATGCAAGCGGACCGCCACATGCACACCGCACGGTCATGAATATTAAGGATACTAACCAATTCCATCATTAACTAAAAACCATCATGCAGCATGCAAGAGAATCCCCACATGCACGCCACACATGTACCATGCACATTCAACATGCTACTTAAGAGGGCAATCTGCCTATGAAGCTAGAACATGCAAAACATGCTGTTAGAAACACCGTAAAACTCCGTAAACATGCTTTAAGAAATACACAAGTTAGTAAGCTACACTACCAGTCAACTAATCTATTTCTAAGTCCTTACACAGCCGTTATAGTCTCTTATCGCTCGCGGAGAAAACGACATTTTAAATCTATCTGTTCTACAGTCTATCTCTCTTATTTTATTTTTATGATCTAATCTACCATAGTACGTTGGCGGTCGTAAAATATGATCAACTTCGTCGGAAAATAAACTACTCTTGAATTTACATAATAGATTTAGTCTTGTTTTCAATCTACGGTCTGACAGTGATTCCCATCCGAGTTGTTCTAAGAGGTCAGTAACACTAACAAGACTATCGTAATGGCTTTTCACGTACCTGGCTGCTCTTCTCTGTACACGTTCTAACTCTGTTTTTAAGCCTGTTTCATGAGGATCCCAAACACTGGAAGTATATTCTAAATGGGGTCTAACGAGGGAGAAGTAGCTTATTTCTCTCACTTTGTCGTCGCACTTGCCTAGAATTCTTTTAACAAATCCCAATTTACGATTAGCTTGACCTGTTATTTCCCGAATATGTTTATTCCACGATAGATCATTATTGAGCCTAACTCCGAGATATTTTAATGATTCTACCGTCTCTAATTGGGTATCCTAAAACGATTGATTGATTGTTATAAATGATTTAAGATTTTCCCGGTGAATCTGATACATAAATTTTTCTCGGGTTTCACACCAGTTTATAGGCTCCATTTCTGCCAAAGTTTCAATCAGTAGCCCTGATGATGGCGAGCAAGTCGTTCGTTGAAACGTTGGCAAAAATGAAACCTGTAACCTGATGTGAAACCCGAGAAACATTTATATATTCTTCTTGTTATGTTTGCATGTATTCGTCACTTATTTTATGTTAGGTTGTTTCTACATATACGAAGTACCATGCAAGCCACCACTAGGGTTTACTGCAAGGGGTTATTCCACACCAGGCATGCAGCACCATTGCTTATCCATTAAGCATTAGGTTCTTGATCTTAAGATGGTTTCACCCTAAAATGACTTAACTGTCATTGTATTCATATTCTCTCCACTTGTAGAAAAACTGGTCCTATATCTGATTAGAACAACAAAATGTTGCCTTTCCACGCGGCAGTAATAGTCACTGGATTCAATTAGTAACGATACTAACGCAATTATTTCACCATGCTAAATTAAAGGACGAGGAAAAATAAAACTATGATTATTCCATTATTACAATTAACTTTGCATGATCTTGGTATCGCTCTTGTACAGTGCCATTTATTTTTCCCTGATACCGCTGAGTTCCACAAACTCAGTCCTGGAAGAGCGTCTCGCACGTTCCCCCGGCCGCTAAGCGCAGACCAACAAGCAGTCAGGAGAACAGTACGCAGTCCAACCAGATACTGGGAGAGTGATACGTAAATGAACATGCAAAAATGCGTACTGGTAAAGAGACAACTTGTGGTTAACATAATAATACTATTAATTTATGAATGCTAAGAGACACTACTTCATGCAGAAAACAAAAGAATTCCGGACATTTCAAGCCGTTTGCCAATCAAACCAAACCAAACATAATATATAAACAGGAATCTATTATGAAAACAATTGCTCTCAACCGCTCAACGTGTCCTGTCGGTGAAGGATCTAGGAATTCTAACTGACAACAAACTAAACTTTTCCGAACATATCCATTCGATTAAAAACAAAGCAATGACACTTTTAGGTCTACTTTACCGCTTCACGGAAATCTCTCACCCCATAGCACTACGGTCGTTCTTTTCAACATTTATTCTTCCAATCACTTCATATTGCTCTCCCATTTGGACCATCTCTGCCACAACTAACCTTTCTACCCATAACAGTCTAACTAGTTTCTTTGCCAGGATTGTAAAATACAGAGTTCCCCATTTCCGCGACATGCCGACTGATTCCATCTTATCTTCCCTTGGCATACCGAACCTCTCCGATCAAAGAGCAAAAAATGATTTAAAATTAATTTACAACATTCTCAACTCGAATATCGATTCTCCTGAATTACTTTCCTTCGTTAATTTCCGAGTCCCTTGCCGATCCACTCGTTCCCATTCTTTTCTCCACTTGCCTATCCCCAGACTTTCTCTTATCAAACGTTCACTATACTACCGCCTCTCCTCACTTCTTAACTCCCTACCTGATAATGTCGATCCTTTCCTGCTATCATCTGACTCTTTCATTAACCTTGCGATGTCCCACATATCTGTTAATGACTAAGACTCCCTTTTCATATTTTGTTGTTTTTTTTAAATTTGTATTTTGTAATCTTGTCTCTGATGTTATGCTTGTTGTTTTTTTGTTACACCTCTTACGGATACCCATTTTTTATCTTGTTACTATGTCACTGTAAATTGGTAGAAATGCTGTATGTGAGCAACTTTTCAAATAAATAAATAAATTGGGTTAATTAGAACATAAATTTGTGAAATATCCATTTTTTATGCAAAAAGAGTGGCGAAGTAAAATAAAATCAATCCCTAAGCGGGCGGAACATGATGTACCGCGATCGAGAATTTTAGTGTGGAGCGAATGGGAAATTTAGGATAAAAAATTGATTTCAAAAAGCAGATTTGGGACAGATTTGAAATACTCAACAAGCAGGCAGTGAAAAAGCGAGCTGGCGGTCTTTCCTTTCACCTGAAGGTTAGTTTATATTTAAAGGATAGGATTGTATAAAAATAAATGGGCAATTCCATGTCCAAAAGCGTAAGGATTAACTTTGCTCCCTCCGTTTTTTTTACATCATCAAAGGCCTCATAGAGAAACATGGGAATTTCAATTTGTAGCCAAATATGTATGACGATTTAAGAATTATCGCGGTTTTCGCTAGATGAGACTCGCAAAACACTTGTTTAAAACGCCGGTCATCATAAACGTTAATCCATACACATGGTTATGAAAATGTAAGACGACGTAGAAAAAACTAAATAGAAGTTCATGATATCTAACGCTGTTATACATGGGGGTGGAGGGTAAAAGCGTGTAAAAAATGTGTAAACCGAAAAACACAAGTTTTCGTGGGGTACGTCGGGACTGTCGCAACTAGAGGATCCCCTGTAGTATGGACGCTATGTAGTATGGAAGGTTCAACTGTTCCATAATTGTGGGTAAAAATATAGCCCAGTTTAGCATAATTCGATGCTATAAATCATTTCCAAGTGATGTGTAGCATCGAAAAAGTAATGATTTACTCCACTAGAAAGCACGATTAAAGGAGACTAAACACGAGAAGAGGAGAGTTCGCGACAAGTACATATATGTATAAACACCAAAAATATCTTAATAACACTTGAAATTGATCTCGTTTCCTGGAGTCGTATTTCCAACGCCATTTCTTAATTAAGTTTTTTTTTACGAAACGTTCATTGATATATGCCATAGATTAACTTTATTAGCATAACTTTCTCACTTGTTTTTCACCAATGGTTATCATTCATTTGCTGAAAATTATTCAAAAATATTAACTGTCTCCAAATTAAAAAAAAACAAACTTAAAACTACAGTCATTGTCTACGGGAGCAAAAAGCCCAAATGAATACATGGAGGAAACAGCTGCAGAAGGCTTGCAAATGACAGCAGAATAAATGAAGGCTTCCTATCTCCGCTCATTTTCTGTGTCACTACAATAGAGAAATGAACCCTACACTACGTGGAAAGACTGGTTACGCAACCACTCCGCCATAGCAACTTCATTCCACACTTAAATTCATTTGAAAATTGCGGAATCCCATAACGACAACGTGAAGCGGAAACGATTTTTCACATAATTTTATGATTTTGTCAAATGATTGACCAACAGAAGGGACGTGCTTGACGAGCATATTTATAAAAAAAACTTATCTGAGGGCAGCCTGATCGTAATTTGAAACATGCGCCAATCGTTACGTAGACGACATAGCTGCCATCTACCGCAGAAGCCGAGAACTATTTCGAAAGAGACAGAGAGCCAACAGAGAGCAGGCGCGTCGAGAAACGGTGGGAAGAACAAAAATGGAGATGGAACATACACGCCATGAAAGATGGAAAAGTAATGAGATGAACAGCAAAACCACTTTAAAAAAATATACTGGCTACATTTAGCAAGTAAATGCATAAGAATATTCAGAGCTGTTTACTAATTTTTAGTGATCGATAATTCGGTTTATAACAAAAAAGGCGATGGAAAAAATAAAACAAAGAATAATCAGAGCTATTTATTAATTCTTAGTGATCGATAATTCGATTTGTAAGAAAAAAGGCGATGGAAAAAATAAAACAAATGAATTAGGACTTTACCAGTATTATACCCTTACGAACATCCACATAATCATCACGAAAGAAAATATAACCGAAAATCAAGGACAAAAGGCTTTGTTACTCACCAGTATTCTCGAGTCTTGACGGTCTCCGCGGTTTCCGCTAAGATATCCTGCGCAACCTTTTAAGCCCACTGTAAAAAAAATATAACATTATTTTACCTCCATATAAGAGCATAATGAAGTCTACTGCTTCCGCTATTTTGTCAAGAACGTTAAATATAACAATTCATTTCCCACAAACATAAAATTACATAGCGCTCCGTTGCGTCGGAGAAGTTGTTTTTGGATACTTATAGCGGGAAGCGCAATAATAAGACTGTACCAAGGTTTTTTTCTACGTTTCCGCATGAATTCGAATTTGCCGTTTTCCCCATATATGCTATTTTTACATATTTACGATGAAAAACTAATGCAGAGGATTGCTTTCATCGTTGCTAAGCGAAATCAGAAAATATTTCATATTTATTTCTATTTGCTTACGCGTTCATTCGGCTGAAAATTCTCTCAGAAATTTCCCGAATACCCTTGATATACAATATGCATTCGGATCAAATGCCATTATCTTGAGGGTTTTCATTCCAGCGTCAACGAGTGAATCCTGATTTAAGTCTATCACCGGCATCAATATCGATTTCAGTGAGAAGCTTTTACTCACCTCGTTGGATTTGGCCAGCCCCCTTGAAATAAATGCGACAAAATTCAAGGCCCATGTAAAGGATATGCCTACATTTTATCAAGACTTGCACGGCACAATGTGTAATCTGTACATAAAGTGATCATTCATGTGGCAGACTTAGGGTGGTTCCCCCGTAAAATTACTTAAATGTCACTTTATTAATATTCTGTCTACTTGTAGAAAAAGTTGTCCTCTATCTGATATGAACAACAAAATAATACCTTTCCAAGCTATATTACTCTCTAATTGAACTACAGAAATTACATTGTGTTCAATGGGAGGAATTTGAGAAACACGGGGAAAAATAGTATTTTTCCATAAAATATAAATGCCACTTTCGCGGAAAACTATTTATAAGAAGGAAATAATCCAAACAAATTGAATGAAAATGTAATATAGGCATCTTACAACCTTATTTTTCTAGTTATTGAAGAAATAATGCCGTAATTGAAGTCAAAATGCGGTAATTCGTAGGAAATGGCGCTGCAGTCGGCTCCTACCCACACTTAAGTGCCATATATGGGACATATATGTAGAGCGATAACTTTCACATATATGTGAAATATGTGGAGATATATATGGATTCTATTAAAAATTGGCCCCAGAGCATATATTTAACATATATGGAGACATATATGGGAAATATATGGACTCCATATATTTCCCATATATGTCTCCATATATGTTAAATATATGCTCTGGGGCCAATTTTTAATAGAATTCATATATATCTCCACATATTTCACATATATGTGAAAGTTATCGCTCTACATATATGTCCCATATATGGCGCTTTAGTGTGGGTGAGACATAAGTAGGACGACAAACATTCGGATAAAAGTTTCTTCTTCTTCCAACCCATGTATTATCACCCAGTATTCCTGCCTGACCACCGGTTGGTTTCAATGTACGACAACATGGATTCTATAGGCAACTGCTTCGTTCTACCACAGAGTAATCTATGGTTCTACACGGCTGCGTCACTTCGAGAGGCAATTTATCATAGTCATTAATCGTTCATTATGAATGATACGATGATAGAACTTGCGCCTCTTGATAATATTGCTGTTGGTCAACTAATAACACGGAGTTAAACTATCTCTTATATCCTGCCAGTTGGCGCGATAACAATCTATAGTTCATCTGCGACGTCAACGATGGTCAACGCCATCTATTAACCGACTCTGCAACCCTATAATTACAAATTAATACGTAACTACAAATTTATATGGGTTTAAAGAAACCTATTCATATCTATATAAATCTATCCATTTCCATAGAAGAAAAACTACGAACGTACAGAAATTTTCATCTATAACAGTGAAAAATATGGTAAAACATTTATTTCAAATGCCATATATAAAACATATATGGAAAACATATTGATCAAACATATATGTCTAACCCACATATTCCCCCATATATGTAGCATATATCGGCTCTGCAACATATCATGAGCAAAGATATCCCTTATAGCCTGCCAGTTGGTGCGGCAACATTCTATAGTTAATCTGCGATAACGACGGTGATCAACACCATCTATTAACCAACTCTGTTACGTATAAATTTGCATATATAGGGTTACACCCTATATATGCAAATTTATACGTAACTATAAAAATCTATGCGTTTTTAAAGAAATCTATTCATATCTATATATATTAATCTCTCCATTTACATTAAAATAAAATACGTACGTATAGAAATTTTCATATATTCCAGTGAAAAATATGATTAAAATTTCTTTTAAATGTCATATATAAAACATATATGGAAAACATATTGATGAAACATACATGTCGAACCCACATATTCCCCCATATATGTAACATATATTGGCAGTTCAACATATCTTGAGCAAATATATGGGTCATATATGGCGAATATATGTCCATATATATCCATTATATCTCCCATATATGGGGCTTCAGTGTGGGTATAGCTGGAAAAAAGTGCTCATTTAAAATACATTCGTGGAATAATCTGCATATTTTGTACCTTACTTTTGGGTTTCTATATGTAGCGCACTTCATCAGTGAAAGCAGGATTTTTCGGACAAAATATAAAACATGTGGAATTTAGTATTTGTTTTGACTCACTAAGTCGCGGCGGAACCTCCTAAAGGTCGATACAGACTTTTTGCTCCAGCGCCCTCAGTTTTCACTCAAGAGTCGCGAAATTTTTGATGCTGTCTCTCACACAAGAAAAATATGACCTTAATGCAAACTATACTTCCATGGCCTCCACAATAAAATTGTTCAATCTCGTTCAGGTGATAATGATAATCAGTTGATTGTCAATGATCAAAACTGTTTGGGCAATAAACTCCCGTAAGCAACCAAAATGTTGGATAAAGATCACAGAACTCAAAAAGAAATTTCAGAAAAGCGTTTAAAAACGATAAAAATATTTCAAATACGATTTTTGATAGCGGATATGATGGCTTCTTTTTGTCCTTCCCCAGCACCTCTGAATCACTTCTCAATCCCGTAACCTTGTTGGCTGAGCCGGGGAAAGAAAATACCAGCTGAGAAGTCAATGAACATCTTACCGCTGGACTGTTTATGAACTACGTAAAAATACTTCGAAACAGCCGGAAGAATCACCGAAATTGGTCATCTTCCATCTCCACAAGCAACGCAGCATCGTAAAGAAATAGTTTATGCATGTAAATGAATCGAAAGTTTGAAAAAAGTAAGGGTATAAAATGGTCCATGTAACGTGAAAACTAACGCCTCAAGAGTTAAAACATGTGCGTGGACTTAAAAACCATATTTACCTTACTTTAATGTATTACCCATTTCCTAAAATAATTACAGTAAAAGACAATGCGTATGAAAAATATTATTACACCGTTGTGGTGAAATTTTTATTTTGTTTTCATATGTTACTGTACTTGTGAAAATTTTATAGTTCAGTGTGTTCACTTTCTACCAGTTCATGATCACATGACAATTATACCAATGTAATTACATTTCAATAAAATGTTGGAAGCTTTGGGCGAGAACTTCCGAGGCCTTGCCGAATTGGGTACGATGAGTATCAATAATTGTTCCTTCCAACTTTCCTGGGATTCAAAAAAAATATAGCTAGCAGGATTTAAAGAACCCTTCAGATAGCCCAGAGAAATTTCGAGTCCGGCCCCCGTCGTGATCAGTCGCCCCGCACACCCCACTTGCATCGCCGTCATCTCAAAATTTCAATCCGAGCACGCACACAATCACTGTCGTGACCGCGTCGGATGCGTCATGCCTCGCCTTGATTCCCCTTCGCCCTCCCGACCCACGGAACTCGCCCGATTGGCACGAAGGGGAGGAGGGTCTCCGTCCCAGACGCAGAGGACAGATTTCATTTTTTCTGGATGCGGGACCGCGGACGAGGACAACCGCAGCCCGGCAGATGGGGAGACGAGATTGCAACCACGCTCCGCTGCCTGGCACGACAGAACGAGGTGGGCGGGGCCCATGGACATCTTCGGCATTCCCGCCTCCACAGATCTACGTCTACGTAGTAGAGTACAAGCCACCCATTTCGACCACCCATGGTGGTCGAAGAGATTTTTGTTTTTATGTATATATTTGCGTTACAATTTGCTTGCGAATTCTCACTATTGCCACTCACAGTCCACACGTTCTTCCACATCTACATCTACGATGTACCGTGCAAGCCACCACTAGGGTGTGTGGCACGGGGTGATTCCACACCAGGCATGCAGCACTCGTCCCAGAACAAATCAGAACCTCGCACGCTCCCCCTGGCGCTAGGCGCAAGCCAAAAGCAGTTAGGAGAACAGTGCGCAGTCCAACAGGAAACTGGGAGAGTGATACGTAAAAGAACATACAAACATGCAGAGAAATGCTATAGACACATCTAGTGGTTAATATTACTGATACTGTTAATATATGAATACTACGAGATGCTACCTCATGCAAAGAACAAAATTAAATAATGCCGGACTAATCGACCGGTGTGAAGAGTTAGTAATGATGTGGTGTTATTAAGCACAAGTGAAAATTCTACTATACCTATTGAGGGCGGGAGTTTCATGTGATTGATCTATCGCAACTATTATGATCACTTATTGTGCGTGGGAAAAATGATATTTTGAATCTATCGGTTCGGCAGTCAATTTCCTTTATTTTATTCCTGTGATCACTTCTAGTAGTACGTTGGCTCTAGCAGTATGTGTTGAACGTCCGGCAAAAAACTGTCTGCTCCGAGTTTGCGCAAAAGATTTAACCTGTATTTCTCCCTTCGATCAGTTAGAGATTCCCACCCTTCCTTCAATAATTCGGTAACACTGCTAAGTTTATCGTAACAACCTTTCACAAATCTTGCTGTTCTCCGCTGTATTATATCTATTTCAGAGATTAGTCCGACTTCGTAAGGGTCCCATATGCTAGCGGCGTACTCCAAGTGAGATCTCACGAGTGAAAAATAACATCGCTCTTTAACTTTCTCGTCGCATTTTCCTAATATTCTCTTGATAAATCCCAATTTGCGACTAGCCTGTCCGCAGATTTCCCGAACGTGTTTCCCCCAAGAAAGGTCCTCAGTAAGGGTCACGCCTATGTTTACCTTATGTTTAGCTCTAGAACTACCAATTTTAAACGGAGTTCGTGTATAAAAGAATCTCCAAACTATTTTTTGTTAGCTATTTAATTGGTTAGGGAGTGATTTTTTCTATGGTTTTAATATAGTTCGGGAGTTATTATGTTTTTAGGTAAACAACTAAATGTTATTCTTTTATATGAATTGACAACCAAATTTTTTGTGAATACAAATTTTTATTTTTCCCTGTAATTATTCATGCTTATTTGAAATTGACAGCTGACTATTTCAGTTCTGCTTTTATAAGTCAATGGTTTCCACCTAATGATTACAGTGATTCCTGGCAGTGTTTTGAATGCGGAGGCACTCAAGTGGTGAGGGTTAAAACATTCGCTTCAAAGAATTTCATATTCCTAAAATCGTGTGATTTTAGGAATATGAAATTCTTTGAAGTCTTCTTGTATCTATAGATAAAAGTGAAAAAAATACATCACACCGATTTGGTTTCTTTTGGTAATTCATTGCTATTTCTTTGCATATTCATGCTATATTATTGGCAATTAATGCTATGCTTTCCACACGTAGCCTTATGACACCTACATGGCATTTATTTTATATAAATCGATTAGATATGTACAGAGTTTCTGCTAAACGCGAATCATACCTTTATCATTACATATTGTATTTGTTGCTCACAAATATCAAGATGTCGCGCAGAGTCAAAGAATCAAAAAACATGTTCAAATATACAATTTTCACCTAAAATTTCTAATACCACGCCGAAACCTGAGGTCATAATACACTTTAATTAATGCAGAAATGTAAAATATAATTCTTCTATCATTTCCATTATTGCCTATATGGTTTTTTGGCAATTCAATGCTTTTTTTAACACCTAGCCTTATGGTGCATGACATATATTTCGTAACATTTAGTTCGATTACATATGCACAGATTTTCTTCTAAACGCGAAATAATACATTTCATGCTACGATAATGGTTGCTAATCAATATCAAGGAGTCACACAAGAGTTCAGAATTCGAAAAAAAATTCATATTACAATATAATTTCGTCTAAATTTCGAAAACAGCGCCGAAAACTTAAGTCATAACATGCTTTAACTAAGGAAAATATTTTACAATATAACTCTAGTATGATTTCCATTACTGCCAGTATGAGGAGTTCCAACGCATATGTTGATGCAATCAAATGAAATGTGGATCAAGAATTTTTTTTTCAACTTACTTAAAAAATATATATAAATTTGCACCCAATGACCCACGATTACCACTACAGCCACCTTAAGGTTGTATGGGAGGAGGTAAGTTTTCGCCAACAGGCACCACACTGTAGCATCAAAAACGATGTTGAAACTACGAATATTGATGCATCAGTAATAAACTGCCAATAAATCAGCGTCTACATAATACCCTGAAATTCATCGAAAGGATGTGTGGCAGGGGGTGAGTTTCAACCAAATGCACTACAGTCTATCATACAAATTTTAATTGAACCACGATTATTAATGCATGTGTAAATACTTGAAAATAATCGTCACAGGAGGTGAACTTACACCATCATACACCACACATTATGCTACCAATGTTGTAGAAACCATGAATATTAATGCATTTTGCAACTAAACAGGGTGATTCACGACTAATGTTCAATACTTTAGTAGGTGGTAGGGGAGGCGTTTTTAAGTTTCTAATGTCTAATGAACATGGGGTCGGAACTCCTTAGTTACCGAGCTATGGCAACGCAAACATCAGAATTATTCTGCAGGTACCATGAAAACCCTCAAAAGCAGTGGCATCCAGAAATACCTACATACAAATAAAAACTGGTCTAAATTGTCCTTAAATTTTGTATCTTTCTATTTCTGCGGAAATGTACGCATATGGCTTACATTTTCCAAGATGGTAACTAAAATTGCCAAAATTTTTCTTCTTCAAGAAATAATTTTTTAAGAATAACTTCTTTATTTTGAGATATACGAAAAACCTATGAAATACAAAAAAATTAGCAAGTTTTATTTCATCACCTTAATTGGAATAATTATTTTCATATCTTAATTTTTAGCGAAGATATGGCATCTAAAACGGTACCGTTACATGAGCACATTTTTCGACGGCTCTCTTCCATGCCAGGAACTGATATTGATTAACCGAAAAAGACAACTACCTTCGCCAATATAAGCTAACGTACTTATTTTTAAACGTTTTGAAAAGAATAAACGACCACTGAAACCCCAATGGAGGTATTTTTGTGAACCAAATGAAGTAAACAATCAAGCGGCAACAAAGATCTCAAGCTGGTTTGGCAGTGAAGTTAACCTCGTCTTAAATAGGACAATATTATAAAAAATAATTCCTTCAAATTTAAATAAAGACAATGTCTTTGTTGCCAATACGCTAAAAATAAAAAATAAGCGAAATTTATGTGTATAACTGCTCAGACGTACAAGGATTATAAGGGTATCATACAAGAGTGCGTTAGTACTAAGTATCAGATTAAGAAACAAGTATTAGGGAGAAAATAGAATAAATTAGCAGCACTACCTATCCACCAATGTTATTTTATAGTCTTAGTGGCAGCTATTATGTATGGTCTGTCATCGTTTGCGGGAAAAATGACATTCTGGACCTATCCGTTCCGCAGTCTACTAAGTGTCTCGCTTTTCTTTTGTTACAATCGCTAATGGTACGTTGAAAGAAGGAAATTTTCGCAGCGTCAATGGAGAGTTGTACTCGCACCGAGAAGGCATATCGCGGTTTCATTGCTCTCAGTTGCACTCTCCGAGATATCCGCGTTGGCCCCACCCGCGCTTCCTGAAGTCTACCGTGAGAGTGCACGGAGAGACAGCCTCCCTCACCGTGCCCTCCGTCAACACTCCTTTCGGGGTAGTCGAGGGCGTAATATAGGGCTTATGTAGTTCTAAAAGAACATATTTTGTGCGCATGCGTGGGTCATTCTCTTATGCGAAGGCTATTGTTCAAGAGAAATCAACGTGTTGTCCTTGGTTCGAAACATTTTGAATTAGATTATTTTTAGAGATGGGAGTCTTGGAGAGCTAACCAGCAGAGATATAATAACGTTCTGCCTCAGAAAAGGCTAAACTAAGCAAATATGAAAACTCACCCAAATTCTGACATGAGTAAACGCGATGGCCAAAGTGTGGCATTAAGCCCGCGGTAAAAAAAAAACATTGTTGATTTATTTAAAAATATTCCTACTGTTCTTGATCTTGCGGAAAATACTGAAGTTTCTAAAATTAAGATCGTAATAATGATCAGTAATTTTTATTTAAAATATCAAAGAAAACATTTAGTTAAATATTGCATAAACTGAATTGGATATGGTAAAGTTGTAGTTATATAGTTGGATCTAACTATTACCTAATGATAATAATGCAACCATAATTAAATCATTCAACTTGGGCACTGTATAAATTCCTAGAGTACAATAATAATGTGAAAATTTAACCGTAACAAATTCTAATCGTTTACAATTATGATAAATATTGAAATTGCTAAAATTGGTCTTTCCAAATGTAAATTTATGAAGCCTTCAAAAAAGATTAATGAAAACGGGTAGACAACTTTGTATATACTTACCCTCATAAATAAAGAAACTATCTAATGCCAGTCATTAACGAATGTGACAAAGACGTCATTCATTTTCCTGTCTTATTCGCAAAGCATCGGAAGTTCGAGTTCTAGTTAGCATCAGTGGCGGATACATATGGGGGGCGCGCGCCCCCCCCCCCTTGCGGGGCCGCTCGCATTGCCGCCCGCGCCGCCCCCGCCAGTCAGCCCGCACACTATTCGTTCGTGTCTTTCGTCAGTCGACTCTGAGTCGAGTTATCGAGTAGTTGTACTTTCTTATGTAACACGCGCGCGCGTCCGCGTCATCGTATTTTATACTTTTCTGTCTGGCACATAGATAGCTAACCTACGAGAAAAGTCGCGGCCATTCTAGTGATCTCAATACGTTATTCTGTCTGACCTTTGTTCGAGAAAAGTCGCGAATATTCTACTGTTTGTGTTTGTTCACACTCCTTAGAAGTCTGGAAGCGAGCATTCTGGCACCGAATGTTCTCGAAACAACCGAGCTACATATACAAGGGAAGCAGAGTCGCTGCCAGGCAGTCAGTTTGAAAGCTACAATCGTCGCGATAACTTGCGCCCCCCCCTTGAGTTTTTTCTATATCCGCCACTGGTTAGCATTCGAGTTCGCAAAGCATCCGAATTTTACCCGCAATCATCCGTTGCCATGGAGCAGTTGACGGATAAAAATGTTTAATTATTTATTTTTTTAAGGTCTCACATATTTTTTATTTTGATCGTGGATGCGCTGAAGACACATCGTCCAAATATTATTGGGGAAAATAGAAATCGAGGCAGTAATACCATACGCATGAATGCTAGAATTTAAGCATAGCAGGCCCCCAACTTCGACGTGATACCTTTTTTGAAGATGCCAAGCCGCCACTGTCTTGAATTAGTCACTTGAATCAGATGCTCCTTATGTATCACACGTATATTCCATTTTTCAATTTCGAACTTAGGGAAATTACGGCTAGTTAGGAAGAAAATAATGGTTTTATTCGTCAAATGATGTTAGAACCATCACGACTACAAAACAACAAAAATCATTAGCGTCAGTATGGGTAATAAGCGTAGTTCACGAGTAGGTACTTCAATTCTGTAATACATACTATCAATGATCACATCAAAGATATTTACATCATATAAAAATGAAAAACCAAAATCTGTCAAAATAATAAAAGAGGTCTGCATTGGGTACATAGGTAATCATCAGCATCGACCATGCCTTGCTCTACGGTAACGTGAAGAATACAAGAGAGTACTTATATTAGCCTTAAACAAGCTTCTGTTCTTCAGACCTAAATTTTTGTTCTTTCTCACGGTTGCGGAATACCCTGTGGAGCATCCAGGAACGAAGAAAGATCATTTACCCATTTTTAGTCGAGCAATCAATCTTTTTGCATACCAACAATCGGAAATCCCCGCAAGCCGCCATTCGTACACAAAGTGTCAGGAGTGTCAAAGGTATTGAGTCTCTGTCCATCTGTGTAGTTGTAGAATGCATGTATATTGACGGTTCCTCTCCATTGTGATGACATCTGTAGTGTAGTAGTGCATGCTTGTGAGGCTTCGCCTCGTGACAAGCATTAGCGATTTATGCTAATGCATAATTAGTCGTAGTTACACTAACTGTAGGGTATAGTGTAATGCATGTTGGTGATTACTCACCCCCTGCCACACACCCCTGAGGTGGCTTGCAGGGTATTTTGTAGATGTAGATGTGACAATGTGCCTCTGGGTCCTCACTAAGCCACCTACCGAACTGTTTCAAAAAAATAAACAAACAAAAACAATGAAAGCGCAATGAACTTGGCGGGCTGACCATACGAGTCAATGCTTTTCATTTCAGGGTATATCAACATGGCTTGATGCGCGACAATTCCTCTCCCCACTGGCTTCACATTTCGACGTTAGGAGGCATAGGGATCGGCCTCACCAGTAAACTCAATGTGGCTGTGTTTTTCCATTTCCATTCCCTCGACAACTTAAACCCTTCCGTTCCTCTGCCTCACCATTCAGAGTCCATCCGTCTTGTTTCTGACGAGGTCCTTGACTCGGGTCGTTTAATTGTGAAGGGCCGTAGGAAAAGGGGCGAGCCCAATACATTCAATGGGAGGTCTCATTCTTTCATTCGTGATTCACCCTTGGATTCATTCCCACCGCGAAGTTCCTCGCCGACGCTTATAGACCAACTCAATACGGCGAGCAAGTCATCTACAATACAGCCCACTACGGAAACTGACACTTGGTGCCTACCGAACGGTCATGACTAAATAAACGTGGTTGGAGCGATATTTGTCTATTTACAGACCGCGTGCCGCTGTGCCAGACCGTTTTGTCTATACGCGTGAAACTTTGCACACGTGTTCTTACAGGTGTCATCTATAGATAAAAGTGAAAAAAATTCATTTACCGATTTTTTGAAATACACAAGAACTATCTATTAAAAGTCATCATCATCATCATCGGTCAACAATCCTAGGATTGGTTTGACGCAGCCCTCCACTCAATTCTTCTATCTGCCAACCTCTTCATATTGACGTACCATAAAAAGTAAGTACCGAGACATCAAAGAAAACCCAACCACGTTGAGAATGATCTGATGATCTCCCGGAGTATGCTGTTAGTGAAGTCTGTTCGGGTTCCCCTCAGGGTCTGACACTGCATTTCTGCCAGGAATGCAGAATATGACCAGAACAGACTTCACAAACAATACAACCACGTGTTCACGCAAATCAACAAACTGACGTCATGCTGTCTCTTACGGTAACGGTTAGGAATTAAAGAAACTATTCTACCCCTACACTCAGAGCGGAAATCCCTCCTAGTCCAGAAAGTGTGAACAAAAGCGGAGAGGTCGAGGCACCTGGTGATTTGACACGGAATGACACATAGATAAAAGTGAAAAAATTGCATCGTACTGGTATGGATTTTTGGCAATTCAATGATATTTTTTAACACCTTCCCCTATGGCACACGAGACACATTTTGTAATAATTCGATTAAAATATGGGCAGATTTTATTCTAAACGTGAAAAATTACATCTCATTTTAATACAATACTTTTTAACAAATGTCAAAGTATCACGCAAAGTATTAAAATATGATGATTATTTTTCTGCACTTTTTATCTAAGCACCTCTACGTACAGGAGTGTAACTGTAGCGTATCAAATAATTTGTTATAAAATCGTTATAAAAAGGTAAAACTTTGAAATTTTACTAAAATTGCAAATTTATCACATATTTCATAGCGATGCGCAACCAAAATATATAAAATAAATACAATTTAGAAAATATTAAGTCATTAATAAAAATTAGTAAAATCGTTGACGCGATATAGGGCTGTAGTCATACACACCCTTGCATACTTACAAAAACTATTGAAAGTATATGGTTTTTCACGATTTTTATCGAATTTAACGGCAATGCGCGACCGGAAGATATGTATTTTTAAAAAATGTTATTATTATTTTTTCTTGTCTATACCAGTGGAAATTTTTGCACGCTATAGCATTCCGAAATAAAATATTTTTTTCGAACCAGCATAAGTTATCTACGATAACTGAAAGGATATCATATTTGCGTTGGTTGGGGGTTATTTGGGGGAGGCGAACTACAAACTGTAGTCATTTGCGACATATGTTTTCAAAACGGAGGGATTAATTGGGGAATTGAGAAAGGGTGAAAGGAAACCCGGCTCCGTAGTTAAACTGCTCCGAACGAAAGGCGCCAAGGTTTAGAAGATAAGCGAGATACGTAAAAGGCCCTTATGATTTTTTTCTTTTGGGTTACGAGCCCTCAACAACAACTGGACCGGAATTCTATACATGCGACCGACACTTATCGGTGTCGCTAACTCGCCCAACCCACACATGTAGGTTAAGAGCGATTCCGGGAGCACCTTCTACCGATACTCGTAGTTAACTTCACCGTCAATCGTCGGTCAGCCTGGGTGACCCGACCGACGATTTGGAAACCCAAGGTAGGCCGACCGACACGTATTTCGTCGCTTCGCGAGGTGAACGCTGGGTAAAAAAAAAAGGTAAAGTGTTCTGCTCTTGACAACACGGCCGTCTCTGAAGTTAATACTGTGAAAATTCTGCATACCTCCATTAGTTTTGATTTTGCCATAATTTTCTTAAGTATATCAAATACAGTGCTTTCGTTGTGATCATCTTCAGTGTGAGAAGTTTTCTACCACCGAAAGTGCAACAGTTGTATGCAAGAAGATAGTAATTAGTTGATAAATATTAACTTTCAATCACCTTAAATGAGTGTGCGGCGTTTTAAACCTGTATTGCATATTGATTGCGTTTCATATTTGCTTTATTCGTAGCTTAAAGACACGCATACGTATCTATAGATGTAGACGGTATACGGTAGGTCGGTAATTGCGTTGTTTACTTTGGTAAAAAAATGTATTTGGAACAGATCTGTCGGTCACATCGATGTACTTATCGACTACAACATTTTCGTCGTGTTTCGAATGAACCTGTCATCAGAGTGGCTACCTTGAAAACGATTTGTGTTGAAAGTGCCTTAAAGCGACAATGTAATGGTTTAAAGTGTCTTGAATCAGCCTTGAAATGTGTTGATCTCTTGGACCTTGCCACGGAACAAGGTGGGTGAGAAAGTAGGAGATGTACTGATGTCCTTATATTTATCTTGCGCCAATTTTCATTGGCATATGAGTCCATTGGAAAGTAATACTTTGGTAAATTAATCATTCCGTTGAGCTTCGTCACTTAAGCGATTTTTCAATTGAAGAACCCATCCCCTTGCAGAGATGTAGGGACTGGGATTTCACGTAACAACCTCAACCATTGCCAGAAACAGTTATTTATAGCCACCCTGATCCCACATTTTATTCATTAAGGTTAAAGTGAGTCTCCATCATAAATTTTCAAGTGTGTCTCAGCACAAAATTTTTAAGTTTCATCGAAGAATATTAAAATCCTGAACAGATTTCAAACTCAATACAGAGAGGGGTTCAAGACTGTTATCACAGATTGTTTAGCTATTATTGTGTTACATAATAGTTGTAAGAACAACTTATCTTACTTGATCTTACTCTGATGACTGCTGTTGCCTAAACAGTATCTCGAGCAAGTAATTCACATAGTGGATTAGTCTAATGGCTAATCCATAATATTATCTGATTGTTTCTCTATTGAAAATGTTTTTTAACCTATCAAATATATTTGGAGAACCAAGAAACTAGGCTTTAACGTCGAGGTGCAAGACGAGAGTGGATGTAATAATAATATTTATTCATAATTAGATGTCAAAAAGCCACAATATAAAGTGAACGTCACCGCATAAAGCGTACTTTTATAAATTTATGCTGATTACAGAAACGACTTATTAACCTTATTTCAGATGTAATCCATAATGTTTAGAGGTGGTTCCTTATGCAATGAATGTTCGCAGTGTACAGCACCTTATCGATGACATTAGCACGACAGAAAAATCCAGGCGATACTGATTTCATGGCGAAATCTATTATTTATTTGAGCTTTTTCCAATTTTCAAATAAATGAGCGAAGGCTGTCGCCGGAAGGAGGAAGATGACGCCGCTGCGTCGAAACTAGTTGTACCGGAGAATAAATTGGTGGAATAGAACAAAGTTTTCCTTTCATTTACTATATAATGAACTTCCACAAAGTTGAGCCTGAGACGATGGAGATGAGCGAAGGCTGATTAGATTTCGATTTAGTCTCCCAAGCACGAGTGAATTTCTTTCGTCCGCTACGAGCATAATGAACCAAGCATATAAGAATATTTTGAATGTATGGTCAACATTACCTCGTGACTATTAAATATTATTCCCACCAACGCTACATTATTACTACACAGGTATTCTTTATATTATTTTCACTCGGTGGAAACGGTAAGTCCATGAGTAATGTATTTTAATGGAATATTACACAGAAAATCATTATCACTAATATCTTGTGAAGTAATGAACGTAGGTTAACGTATGTTAATTAATACGCACAGAAGGGATTGTGATTTAGCACGCCTTTATGCAACGCTGAATTGTTATGTATAGTTCAAGGAATGTATTAATACAAGGGATTATGTATTACATTTAAAGGTTAATCATCTAAATGGCACCTAAGATGATATTAGGAGCTGATCAATTCTGATTGTGTATGTTAGCAGTTGCAGCGTCTGCTTCAGTCTGCTTTCTTCATCTTGTATCGTGCCACGTCATTGGTTGAAATTTTTTGCCTCTCGTGCAGATGCCAGTTTGCGACCGATAAATGCATGACGTCAGCAAATCGTCGCTTGCATCGACAGGTGACGGTACGTCTCGTGCCGAGAATCGCAATTGGTTGTCGGTGCAAGCGATGACCAACGGTAGCGACCGACAGCCGTCGGTCGACATGTACAGAATTCTGCCCCTGGCATGGAAAAGGCTTTCGGATCGTCGATTAAAATTTAGACACTAACACACAGATTTGGTTTTTTGACAATTCTATGCTATTTTAACACATAGTCCTATGTCACATGACATGTTACGTAAAAGTTCGATTAAATGTGTACAGATATTCTTCATAACGCGAAATGGTATATTCCCTATTATTTAGTTAATGCTAAGAAATATCAAGCTGTTACGCCGAGTCTAATATTCGAAAGAAAAAAAAAACAAGAATATAATTTCGTCAATATTGCGCCGAACGCTCTAGTCGTAACATACTTTAATTAAGGAATAAAATAAAATTGTAGTTCTTGTATGATGTATGGTCATATCATGACCATACATATAACGTATGATTCACTTAATGAAACGTGGTTCAAGAATTATTTTCGACTTACTTAAAAAATGTAATAAAATACGAACTCAATGATCAACAATTAACGCTCCAACTGAATTAAGCTAAGCTAATACTGAATTCAACGATGAATAAATTCAGAGTGTTGCGAAGGAGACGTCCCAGCAGACTCACTATTTACGAAGATATTATTAGTAGAACTATGCATCTGCATGGGCATTGTAATTCGGCGGCTCTGAGATATACTTCCTGTCCAATCTAACTTGAAGAAAAATCGCAAAAAAAAGAGGAGGTCCAGGGACTCGTCAAGAAAGTTAGCTTAACCGCATTCAAGATAGGCTCCGTAAAGTTAGCGCAGTGGTAAGTCATATGATTTACTATTGTAAAACGGCGGCGACACAAGAAAGATTCTGCAAGCGGATATTTTTTCCTTCCGAGGCGCTACGGATCGCTTCCTCAAGCCTGCCTTGCAACGGACGAGGTGGCCGAGTGGTTAAGGCGTTGGACTGCTAATCCAATGTGCTCTGCACGCGTGGGTTCGAATCCCATCCTCGTCGAATTTTTTTCACATATTATTCTGTAAACATACTCTACCATGACGAAAGTGGTCAATGCTGGGCGAGAATTTTACTTATATTTTTTTTATTTCACGCACTTCCTGATGCTTTTTCGTAAATATTAATGACGATACTATACCTACATAAATGTCCCGATTTTTCGCGATCATACAATTTTATACAATTACAAAGACGAACGAGGAGGTACTGGATATGGTCGGAGAGGAGAGGAAGCTTGTGGCAGAAGTTCAGAGAAGGCAGAAAAGATGGATGGAGGAGGTTTTGAGAGGAGAGGGCATGTTGAAGAGAGTGATAGAGGGGAGAACACTGGGGAAGAAGCGTGGAAGGGGAAGGAAGAGGATAGGAATTCTGGACGAAATAAGAGGAGGTAGAAAATATGAAGAATTGAAGAGGGATCTAATAATGGGCCATCCTTAGGAGGGAAAGCGAGACAATTTCTATTAGATTGGGATACAGAATGGGGACTGTCCAAGAACCTACCAATCAGCTGGTAGAATACTTGAATGAATACAATTTTATTCATTCTGAGTCACTTCTGGCCATTTCTGCTGGGTTTTTCATTTTGCGACACTCAGATCAATATTCACTACGCACAATGCGAGCCAAAACAAGCGACTGCGGCAGGGAGTTGCAGGATATCGGGCATTTTTTTGTGAATAAAGTAAAGTTTCTAATACTGTTGTTCATATAATTATTGTATTTACCTTTTGGTTGCCTGTCCGTATTTTTTCAGAATCCTAAAACCACGCGATGGCTAACTCATTTCATAAATAAATTTATAAATCTGTCAAAAATTTAATATGGAATTTATTCGTCGCCTAATCAGAATCCTCCACATCAGATTTTCAGACAACTATGCGATGTTTATCGTTTTTTCACGAATCGGCCGGGGAAAATAATATTACTTTTGAGCGAATGTGAGGAGTTAAAACAAAAAAGCACACGCCTGGACAGCGATTCGAACACATGTCACGTGATCTAAGATCGTATCCCTGTCCATGTGAGTGACTATTTTTATTGTTAATTTCTCGTACTCGTAAGACACCGTATTTTAAATTAAAAAAATTTTTCAGGCTTTATGTCGTGAATATCATAATAAAATAATATTGGCAATTTTCCACAATATAAACTTTAATTCGACCGGTTTCGATGCACTGCACTGTATATATATATATATATATATATATATATATATATATATATATATATACATACATACACAAATGTGTTATTTGAGCGATGAACAGTAAAGTTTTTTTATTTCTTAATGATTAATTAGTACCATATATTCCGCCCGTTCTAAAAATTCCGTACAAACATCTCTGTAGAAAATATTATACGGAATTCTGCAGAAAAGGTCGCTTTTTTTACATAAGACCAGCTTCTTTTCCTAAGGATTTGTACGAAAGTATAGCACCATAGTCATGTGTCATAGAAGACGTTTCAGTAGAATATAGGAAGCTTGAGAAATTCACGGTATCTTTCCCGGCATTCTTTTGCGAGTTCAATCTTTTGGGAAATATATATGAAAAGCAGTAAATATGGCCAGTTGCAAATGTTCTATCATGGATTTCACAATAGTGAACTCAATAACGATAGTTACAAATGACGAGACTGACAATAGTCAGACAACTTTAGTGACTTCCATTAGATCTATATAAATTAAGGGACCAATTTCAGTAACTGTGAATGTGAATAATTCTCACAGATCCTATTAAGGAATTTCTACGGAATATAATTAAAATTTTATACAAAAAGAATGGAGAAATTAAAAAAAAATAAGCTAAGGAATTAAAAAAAAATGTTAGGGAATTATGAGTCAATTCCTTGAAATTAACAAAAATATAATGCAGTCGGATGAAGTAAAATAGCTGGGAATCACAACATATTTGCGGCGTTTCTTTAAAGAAATAGGATTTATTAAACGAAAAGTAGGAAGGAAATGAAAAAGTGATAGAGAGATAATATAATTTGCCCTGGTCATCCACCACATCACGAATACGCCGCCAGAAGTTTGGAACCTTCACAGAAAGATTTTACACACCAAGTAAATAAAATACAAAAGAAAGCCGCACACTTTTTTCGTCCATGGCTGGTGTCCAAACACTCCCTGCCACACACCTCTACGGCGGTGCGCACCGTACTATGTAATGTAAAAGAAGCGTATCAATATTTCGAGGTAAGTCTACAGAAATGCCCAGGGAGTTCTGCAAAAATGTTCCGTAAAGGACGCTCACTGAGTTTCTTATCAGGGACCGGAGACCGTTAAGAATGCACCCTGCATTCTGATGACTATAAATAAATGAATTCGTGGAAGCGTAGAAAATATCCCGCACCACGAGCCAACTAAGAATCCTACACAACGAAACCAACACGGGCGTGGCAGCGTAGAAAATATCCTTCACAACGAGCCGACTAAGATTAGAAATACCTTGAAAGTAATACCTTGCGAGTTCTGCAAAAATATTCTGTAAAGGACGCTCACAGAATTTCTTATCAGGTACAGGAGACCGTTAAGAATGCCTCCTGCATTCTAATAATTATAAATGAATGAAGGCGTGGCAGCGTAGGAAATGTCTCGCACCAAGAGCCGAATAAGAATCCTACACAACGAAACCAACACGGGCGCGCGAATGTTTATCGCGATCCAAAACGGCGTAGAATTCCGGAGGAGTTTCTTTCTTACACGCGTGCTGAGAGCGACCTGGGGACAAGTGACATCTGTCGCGCGACCACGCAACGCACCATGAGTTTACCATTCGCTGTCACCGGAAGGAGCCCGCGATATCGCCTCCAAGCTATCTCTTCCAAACAGCCAATGGCATTCATTCATTGCCTACGGCGTACCTGGCTCGTCGCTCGGATCTCCGAGGTAGATTAAGAGAAAATGAAGTTCATATCACCAGCACATGCCAAACAGACAACTACCCCAATGGAATGAGCGAGCACGCTGATTACAACCAATTTGCTAGATTTATTAATAAAATAAAAATATTTTGACTAAGGTAGTTTGAGCGAGTTATCACTTCACATAAACTTCCATGAACATGGCCTTATTATCACGGAAAATATCTCATATTTACAATGATAGCAAAATGTGTCATCCTTTCCTTTATTAAAAGCATTGGGTACATTACTCCTCAGGTACTTATTTATCTTCAGAGTAATACGCTTGCTTTATGTCAGAGGAGGGAATGTCACAGGTTTTGTGATTTTTTTATGGATTGAGGCCACGGAATAGAGTTAATGATCCCAAACCTAATAATTAAGACTTTAGGTGATCCTTTTGTTATTGTGCTCTCAATATATTTAACCGCCTACCATTTCACATTACCTCATCTATGTTGGTTAAAATATTTCTAAAAGAAATTTCTGTTTGGCATGTGCTGGTGATATGAATAAAAAGCACGTCTGTTTTCTGTCACAAATATTGAAGATTATCTTTAACTATGAGTATAATTTCTGTAACTACGGAATGTATTTTATCAATTAACATTTCTCCACCAACATTGTACATATGTTAATTTCCCATTGTTTCCTGGCGTATGACTGTGTGAACACACTTTAAAATGCAATTTCATAAGTAAGATGTTGACTCTATTGCAAAACTAATTGTAATATTTTCTATGTTGTGGCCTCGCACCAGCCAGTTATTTTTGGTTAATTAAAATGGTGAGAAGGTTTTCTTTTACCTCAGGGGTGTCTCTCGTTCCACTAATCAATTGCGAACTTGTATTTATGTATGTATAAGTGGTGCAATAAATACCAATATGTATCTATCTATCTCAAATATAAGCCACTGACAACACACAACTCTTCCCAGGAGATAAAGAGATATTTGCCAAAAGTACAAGGCCATGTGAAATGTTATGGGTATGCACTCCACAGAGACTATTTAAAATATGAAGGAATTTCTAACATATAGATCGTTTCAGAAAATTTACAGTGTGTAGTTTGTATGCTTTCGTAAATATTAAAAAAAATATATCAATTACTCACCGCAGTTATTTAATACAGAATCGCAAAAACTCTTCGATGGTGAAGGCGCTTTCAGCGGTCGGCGTGAAAAAAATGAATCTAGTTAAAACCATTGCGTGTACGTACATTTAGTTAATTACTGAAAGTTTCAATCGTTTAAAACCAAGTGTCGCGTCATTTATGTTAATATATTTACTTAATGCTCCTTACAACTGCTTGAATTTAAAAATAAAATTCTAATATGGTTTCTAATACGACTAGGGAAAAATCACTCTCAAACTCCCTTAAGGGGAAGAAACTTTTGTGTTTAGGAATACTAGGAGTCTTAAGAGGCATGAGGGCGTGTATGAAGTGATGTATGAGGGTAAAATAAGCAAAAGAAGGCAGCATTGAGAAAATTAACAAAGCAGAATCAACTTTACAAGACTATCAACGAGTATTAAACTTTTTTACCGTGCCTATTGAGTATTTAACTTTTTTACCGTGCCTATTCCGAAGTAGAAAGGCGTGATGGGTGTGAATATACGTATGTAGTTTGATAAAACTTCATTCAATGTAAAAAAAAATTCTAAAGGTGTTCCTGGGAAGATACACACCACTATTGTAGTTATTTCATTTCATGAGCATGAGTTCTTGCATAGTTGGTTGAGCCTGGAACCATCGAACTCATACGGGTATTAGCCTTATAGATCGATATAGTGAATCAAGGGGATCGGGTTGGTGGAATGGCTTTAAAATGTTTCGGCTTCCCATCCAGAGAGCCCGAGTTTGACCAGTGGAGGAGATTTTTCAGAGGAATACCGATCCAAAGTGGATGCCATGAAAAGAGCACTAAGTACTATGATCTAAGGGCACTTAGTACTATGTTCTAAGAGCACTTAGTACTATGTTCTAAGAGCACTTAGTACTATATTCTAAGAGCATTTAGTACTATGTTCTAAGAGAACTTAGTACTATGTTCTAAGAGCACTTAGTACTATGTTCTAAGAGCACTTAGTACTATGTTCTACGGATGGAGTATTATCAAATGGTGGAACCCTTGGCACCTTACGTTAATTTTAGGCTTTTGCTTTCACCAGGTTTTCACTCTCCATCTTTTTCCTCCTCTCCATCCTTCCTCCTAACCCAGAACGGACCTTCCGTTGACAATCTACTATCTATTCCCTAGCTTCCCTCCTTCCTTACCCACCTCTCTTTAAGGTCTATCCTTAACAACTTTCCTAAATGACAGTCAGTACCTCAGTGCTAACACCTTAATGCTCAACCGTCTTTATAAATAGTATTTTAAGTAAATAAATAAATAAAATAATAGACGATTAATCACTCAGTAATTGTGCTCTTGATTGCAAAATTAAAGTTTCATATTTAGAATTGTGCGCAGTTAATATTTTTAAATTGTATTTTAGTGATGTCGTATTTGGACACTTTATGATGTACGTTAATCTGTATTCTGGTCCTAGCCAATCGATTGGGAGATCGTGCGTGGTTCAAAAGTGAACAGGGACGAGTGCTGCATGCCTGGTGTGGAATCACCCCGTGCCACGCACCCTAGGAGTGGCTTGAGCGGTAATTCGTAGATCTAGATTCACTTACAAATAGTTTATTTATACTTTGCTTGTAAATACGACAATCGTTTACTAGCAATGTTCCCCCCACCCCCTCTGACGATGCGTCTACTGGCAAATATTTTTGTAAAAAAGTATTTTAAAACCCAATGAAAAGTATACATTTGTGAAAACCACTCACTGGCTCTAAATAGTATTTTACAATTAATTACAATAGAAGCGTCTTCTTTTCACTGAAAGGAGGACCATCTAAAATTAATGAATGAATAAACACAATCAGACTGCACTGATAACTCTGACATAAAGTGTTTTCTCACCACCATTATCTCCGATATTTTTTCTGAAATCAATTTAGCAAATAATATATTATCATTGGGTTTACAATTTCATTTCCCCCATGATAGGTATCAAATATAATACTCTGAATATTGATTACCACAACGAATTATTTTTTGCTTTCAGAATTAGACCGAGAGCAGTCAAAAGCAATGATGTTCGTATTCAGAAGGATGTGATAGTCATTGAACGGGAACATTGTTCAACCGAAATGGCTCGTTCTTAATCACTCAAAGTCAAAGGTTAACAAATAAGATAAATCTCTTACGAAAATTAAAAGTTGATTAAATAACCAAAGATTTTGAAAAGCATAACTAATCCATTGACGCCACGGGAGACAGGGTTAAAAATACATGACCAGAAAAGAAGAGATTATCACCAACACGATGAACCATAACTATAACACCAAAGTAGACAGGTACTTAATGAGTTTAGCTAAGTCAATCGAATCTGTCTTAATACTAGCTGGCATTTTCACAACGTCAAAAACCTTAACTTTTCCCTTCCATTTTCAGTATGCAATTGACAGGTTTACCAAGCCATGAAGAAATCAGTTTCTCCCTATTCGTGTTTCGAAAACAATCCAAATATACACCATTGATATTAGATATCAATTAGGCAAGTAACTCCCAAAATAATAGTTCATATTTATAGTTTATAAGTTAATTTTGAAATGACTAATGATATACATGGTTTCAATGAGTGGGCATGCTGAGGCAGCTTGCTCAATCCATGAATCAATCAAGAGCGAAAGAGTTTTGTTTTACCACCCACTTTAATTGGGTTCACCACCAAAACACAACCAGCATAATAGCTTCTTTTAATGAAATACTAAATTCAGAACTTTTGAGCGTGATCGGTACGTAGTCCAGAGACATTTGAGCAGAAGTCTCAGGGGTAAACTTGTGGAAAACTCTTGCATCAAACAAAGTTAAATAAGACATTTCCTTATATTCCAAGGCTTTATTTGACTCAAAACCAACCATGGTTTCCAGTAAAATAAAAGAGAGGAATGGAAAGAAACAGGGGCGGCGTGGGTGCTCAGGGGCCCGGGGCTGCACGGCCAGGTTTTAGTGACCCCCTCTCCCCCCATCTGAAAATATTTGTGTGTTAAAAACGCGTGTCAGATCGTTAAGGGCAAAAGGTTTGCAAATAATATATAAACGACATAAAAACTTTCGATGCGATAAAAGTCTTTGTTTTATTTACGTTAAAATCGGGGCCCTTCGGGGCCCGGGCGGGTATCCCCGCCTTTCCGCCCTGGAAATAAGTATCTTATGATTGGTACTAACTATGATTGGTACAGAGACATTCTACCTGGAAGTTCCCAGGGAGTAAAATACTCGTCGCATTTGACGTGGAATAAGCCAGGAGGGAGGGGTAAACTTTACGTTAAATGGGGGAGGGTAAAATTTGTTCGGGGGTGGCATTCAGGGAGGTGTAAATTTATTCGAAATATATTGGGTTTCAAAAATACCACTCGTCAACTTTTGATTGAAACATTGTGCGTGTCTTCGGAGACATCAGACGCTGATTCGATCACAATATTATGTATTAAAGCCGCTATAAAAATACTTGAGTATATTTCAGACTTTCAAAAAAATCTCCTATCAACGCATATCATTTCGAATCGAACCTGCTTTTTTTAAAATAATACGAAATAAAACATTGAGTAGATATAAATTGTCTTACCTCGCCGTAGTCGGGGGTATACCGGACAAATGGGATGCCACTGAGTTCAGCCCAGGCGTTCCCGGAATTTCCACTCGATTATATACGTCCCAGAGATATTACCGGAATTCAAAATCGCCAACCATCACCCTCATCCGACACTTGGTTGAGGCTGAAGTTCCGCCAATTCATGGGGTACAATAGGTTGTTGAAGTCACTTCGAACACTTAACTCATGGGGCACAATAGGTTGCTGAAGTCACTTCAAACGCTCATTTGACTTAATGTGGTCGACGACAGACGCAATCATTGGAAGACTGGTCAACCACTAATTAGATGGTTAATAAATTATGGATCGGAACGACGTCACGAGGATTTACCGTTCAAGGACGAATTTTAAAACGGAACAAACGCAAACAATGTATAATGCATCACACTCAATTGCAATCCGTACACACACACATCCATATCATTATGTTCATCCCAAAGTATTTCACCCCTGATTTAGGTTTAAATGAATATTCAAACTGATAAAACTTCCCGAAATCTTCTTTTCACCTATATATTTTCACTAAACTCGAAACGTCTAAAATTCCTTAGCATTATGCAGGGAAAATATTAAGCTTCATTCCGTTTCTTGGAAGCCTACCCATCCTATTTCATTGAGAACACTTGTGCGAATTCCAATTTATTCCTTGAGATGATTCAACGCACAACTGACGCGCCATGCAACCCTTTTCAATCTCGGATGCAATCGATTGTCTTCGTTTATCCTCGAACAAAAGACCCGTGCCTCTTCGTAGTGCCGTGCCGTGGTTCTTCAAAGTAACCGAAATTTTATTCCAATATTAGGAATATCGCGCAAAGCAACCCTTTTCAATCTTGTACACTCTGGCGAGAGTCTTCGTTCATCCTCAAACGAAAAGATTTGTGCCTCGTCAAACGTTTTTACTGCAGTATTCTTCCCCAATTCAGCCAGTGTAGGATCTCGCAGAGGATAGCGCCAGCGGACGACGCAGGACAAGCACTTCAGTTCCACTCCCCGACAATAGTCGACTGTCGCGTTCCGTGTCCCTCACTCAGTCTCATTCCCCGCCTCCGCGGTTCGTCACGCGCCCCCTACGCCCCCCAGCCCCACGATCCCCCCTCCGCCCCCACGCTGCCCCCTCGCCGACTGATTGGAGGGGGAGGGAGAGCGGAGAGCGACACAATTGAGTGAATGGAAGTCACAAGGTCAGGCGGGGTTCGGGGCCTCCTGCCCCCGCGCCTCCCCGGCGGCGTCAGCCCCCGCCTCCTCCCCCCGCCTCATATATGTGTACTCTCTCTCTCATCGGAGAAGAAAAGAGTTGGAGAGAGTCATTTCCGCAAAATCCGGTGCCCCGCCAATGATTGGCAGGGACTGCGCACATCTCGAAACGACGAGGGAGTGGTGGACGACGGAATGCATTTGCGACAGGGGTGTTACCGCTACCGCTATATTGTTAGTCTTATTTATTTGTTAAGACTTTAGTTTCCCTTTTCAACCTAACTCCCTGGACTAGGGAAAGTTTTCAAGGGCGGGGTTTGTGTGCGTGTATTTTTTAAAACATTTTCTATTTGAGTGCATTAAATTACTATTAGTTTACTTTTTTAATTTTAATTTATTTATTTCTTTTTATTTTATATATTTTAATTTAATTATTTTATTATTTTATATTATTATTTTTTATTTATTTTTTATTATCATGCTAGGGAATTTTTTTCTTGTTTTTGCATGGAAAAACTTTTTTTTAAATAATATATATGTATTTATTCATATATATTTATCCCTTTTTTCTCACAAAACAGGATTATTATTAATAAGGCTCACTAACAAGGTGGACTAGACTAACATGTTGGTTTGAATTGGATTGAAGAAAGATTGAATTTATCGAGGCTGTTACGAATTATTAATGATTATGCTAATCAGGGGGTTGGAGATACCTTGGAGGCTGAATGGCTTTGATTTGTTGGTGATTGGGTGATATTGGTCAGGAGATTAGGAGGGTCGAGGTGAATGATTGACGGATGAATTTTAACACAATGGTTCCTAGAATGGTTCCTAGGTCTTCATGGAAAAAAGTCAAAAATATGTTTGACCTTTGGTGTTTTATATTTTAAAGGGCGTGGACGCGACGACAGACTGGACGGAGAAAAATCTGGACGAAGACGGGAATTTAATCAGTTTTGATGGTCTGGTGTAAAATGTATTACTTTATTTTCCAATTTTTTATATTTAGCACTTACTTGAAAGTCTATATTCATGCTGGACGCAAGCCGCATTTACTTATAGAGAAACCGTCAAGTCTCATTATATGTAAAAGTTCGTCAATGTCTGCTTCCCTCACTTTCAGCAGTTATTTTATTGTTGTTAAACGGTATTTAGAAATAAATCTGTCAGCTATTAGTACTATGATATTATGGAAAACCATTGGTATAAGGATCATTAATTTAAAAAATATCCCTGCAGTAAAAACGTTTGACGACCATGAAAACGGGGAATGGGAACCACTGTGCGGTGGTGGCATTTTTCGTTCATTTACAGATTTACGTGAAACTGGCCCAAAAGAGAAAATGATCAGGTTTAGTCACTTGAGTAAACATCACACAAAGAAAGAAATTAGGGGAAGAGTCACTCTGGCGTTCTGGTTTTTCATATAAAGGTGAGGACATTATTACGATACTATTAAAAGTACTCTTGAGCTATTTAAAAACCTCAGGACATGAAATATTAACTAGAATGAAATTTACTTTATTGTAGTGAGGCACAGATACCCTAATTGTACACTAGGTTATTAAAAATCGGTGGACGGAGCGGGAAAATTATGCAATTCCGAGCTCCGGCAAACATTTGTAGCTCCGGGTAGCCCCAGCTTAAAAGGCCTGGTTGTTGGTAGTCTACATGTTTACTGAATCATTTATGACACTAAACTCAGTACTACCGCATAACTTTTAAGTAAAAGCCTTCGGTTGTCAAGAAATTATCAGCGTAAGTCGTTAAAAATCTACTCAAGTTAAGGTGTTTGGATCGAATTTTGTTTACGTACAGATTTGCGAGAAACTTTGCATGCGTGTCCCCTAAGTGATATTTATAGAATGATAGATGAAGTGAAAATAATTGCATCATACATTTTGGGTTTTTGGCAATTCAATGCTATTTTAACACGAAGCGTTATGCATATGATATACTTCGTAATAGGCACATATGATATCCTTCGTAATAAGGACATATGATATACTTCGTAATAATTCGGTTACAAATGATAAAAAGTTTCTTCTAAACGCAAAATGATACATATCTTATGGTTATAATTGTTTTTAACAAACATCAGAGTGCCACGCCGAGTCTAATATTAGAAAAAGACGTTTCAGTATAACCTCGTCTAAATTTCGTATACCGCGCCGAAAACTCTGGTCACAACTTACTTCAGTTAAGGAAAAAACTTTAAAATATGCATAATTCTTGTATGATTTCCATTACTGCCAGTTTCAACATAAAAGTAAACATAAACGCGTACTTAAATGAAATGTGTTTAAAGATTTCTTTCATATTTAATTATTAAAATATGGGCTCAATGACCCACGACACTGCCACTCCAGCCACCTCAAGGTGGTTTGAGCGAGATAGTTCCCTAGTCATAATGGAGACCATATCCACATTTTATTTCATTTATTTCAGCGTCTGTAAGAAGTATGAAATAAATATTGTAATATTAATGACGCAAAGATATAGTTATATAATACTAAAATTTTCAGTAATTAAATAAATAAAGCTACGTAAGTCTCTAACTTGACTCATTTTATCCCGCCGTACGGCTGAAAACCCTTCAAAACAGCAGGTTTTTTTGCGATTCTGTAAGTTTCAGCGGTGAGTAATAATTATTTTTTTAAAAAGTAGTTGAGAAAACATAAATCTACACACCGTTAGTTTTTTGACGAAATTTAGGTGCTAGAAGTTCCTAAGTTTTTAAATATTCTCCCTCTGGAGCGCACAGCCGTAATTTATGCCATGTAAAACAGCTTATATTTGTAGGCAAATTGCTCGAAAAGTGGTTCGGCATGGGGTTGATATTTTGATATAATTGGAAATAAGATAGTTTTTTCTTTAAATTTAAGCCAAATTCATCAAATTCTAGGTGAAGTGATTTTTCGCTCAAACTACCTTAGATACTAAAATATGTAGATTTAGTCAATCAATTAGAAGTTAAGCCACATTAAAGTTTTTGTGTCATTAGCAACACCATATTTACCAACTTTATGCTAATTACAAAAGTCTAAATTTCAAAGTGAGATTCTAAAATGGTCTCAATTATGGATACGGAAACATCTCGCTCAAACTACTTTGACAGGTCCATTTCAGCGATGGCCCGAAGTTTATTACTCCGCTTGATCCGAACGCCGTGATATCACACGCACTCTTAAGGGTGGCTTGCTGAGAGAGGGAATTCGTTTATCATGAAGCATTTAATCCCCCGCTGGGATGCTGAATGGAGAGACGAATCTGCATCTCTAAGACGATGCAGCGCTGCCGTCTTAGATAAAGCGGAAGACGTCAGAGAGAAAGGAGAACGCCTACGCACTTGAGACGGAGAAAAACCACGCGCGTGATGCAACGACGTCCTAATTAGAGAGACGGAGGGAGCAAGCGTTCTTAAACAAGAAGGTGATGTCTGCGTGCTGCAGAGCAGATGAAAGGCCATTAATGGCGCATGGAGAATCACAAAATGTGTCAACTTCACGAAACATATTTCCTATTCTGAATAAATTGAATTGCAAATAAAATAAGATGGTCAAATAAAACCAAGGAGTGGATATATGCTGTAGACATCTTTTTTCTTGTTAAAATGAAACACATCCACAAAATTAATATAGAATTGTTGTTTAATTCCCCTTTCCATCTTACGGGAATCTGAATGGAGTACCTGAGAGGTTATGGAATGAAGTATCACTTGATAATGTTCACAAAGTTACTTCGCCTACCGTCTAGTTATTACTTGAGAGGAGTTTGCGGCTAAATTAGGATGGATAGGGTGAGGAATGAGTGGGAGATTAAACAATGTTGGTTGAATGTTCCACTGATGGACATACTATCTTAAAGGAGTGTGCTTCGTTGATTTGGACACGTTGAGAGAGTGTATGAGTGTCGAACGAAAAGGAAAAGGATTTTTGATCGTAGAGAAAGAGGTAGACCACGAATTCCATACGGTGCATGCTATAAAAGAGGCTCTCTAAAGAGAAGAAATGTTCGAAGTCCACCACTCTTCTTCCATCCATCTGGAAGCCAAGGCTCTCTCCTTTCTTTTCACCTTTGCCATCTTCTCTCTGACGCTCAACATTTTTCCTCATCTCCGCTGACTTCTTTTTCCGCTTCAGGGATTCCTTCCGCGAAATAAATCTCCCACATTTACTCCTAACAGGCGAAGGCATAGGTATTAGAGAAATTCAAATTAAAAAACAACTTCACAACCACCACAGGCCTAACAATCCGAAATCTTTTAAATGCAAAAACCATGTTCGCTCAGAAATACTCCCATTTACGTTGCTTTTTTGTTATTTTCCTTGCGATGCTGCCAAGAATACGCTGACGCAATGTTGCCAAGAATAAAAGCACAAGTTTATAACACAAATTTGTAGTGTTACAATTGTTTGATGTCAAAATCTAATTCGTTGTTATATCGGCAACAATAATTCTAACTTTCAATCATAGAATATCATAGTGTCAATGTCTTATACGAAATAAGTCTATATGGCACACCTATTTCATAGAACATGTTGCAACCACGACATTCTTCGTTTTGCGAAGTCATAACATGTTTTAATGAAGTCCTAAGTACTAAATATAAATTTTGTATTATTTCGATGACTGCATATTTGGTGAGTTCTATTACATGCACAGATGTGCTTAAATTAAATGTGGTCCTAATATATTTTCGACGTACTTGAAAAATTATTAAAATATGCACTCAATGAACCACGATTACCGCTCCAGCCACCTTAAGGCTGTTTGAGCGAGATAGTTCCCTAGTCATAACGGAGACTATTTTCGAATTTTATTTTTTTGATTTTATCGTATGTAAGAAGTATGAAGTAAATATTGTAACAATAATGGCGCAAAAAAAGTTATGTATGACAAAAGTTCTCAGTAATTAAATAAATATATCTACTTAGGTATATAATTTCAAAACAGAAGTTTTTTTGCTATTCTGTAAAAATTACTACAGTGATTGATTAATTTTTATAAATAGTTGAGAAAACATAGAAACTACACAAAGTTAGTTTTTTTAACGAAATCTAGGAGTTAAAAATTCCTATTTTTTTTCAATATTCCCCCTCTGGAGGGCACAGCCGAGTAAAATAGTTGTGTTTTCAGGCAAATTGTTCGAAATACGATTCAGTATGGGGTTAAAATGTTGATACCATCGGAAATATGGGAGTTTCTACTTTAAAATGAGGCCAAATTCGTCAAATTCCAAGGTGAAATAATTTTTCGCTCAAACTACCTTAAGAATAGGAGAGCGTGTATGGAGAAATGCACAAGTGAAAGTGATAGCGTAAGATACGCAAGGATGGGGTATTACAGAGGAAGTCATTATTATATAGAGTGAGCTAAAAGTGAGCCAGTTTTCTAGGTCCTTCAGCAATGGCTATGTTTAATTTGCCTGCACCAAAACGGAATGTTTGTTCAGGCAACTAGCGGGAATAAGCGTATCTCATGAGCACACAATATTTGACCGAGAGCAAAATGTTTTTCGGCACAAAACTAGCATTTCAGCCTTTTTTTTGACAGTGATAGGTAAGCACATGGAAATACCAATAAATAAAACTTTTACAATCCACAAATTTGTTCAAGACAATTATTACGCACAATCCGGATTTCAATGCATGTACATCATCATCAGGTGCTTGAATCAGGTGCTTGGTGCATCAGGTGCTTGACAGATTTGGTCATTCAAGACAGATTTGAAATTTTGGTCATTCAAGGACCTGATGATGATGCGCATGCATTGAAATCCGGATTGTGCGTTATTGTCTCGACCAAAATTGTGCATTGTAAAAGTTTTATTTATTGTAATAAAATGGAATTCCACAAAGTAAAACCTGATCTTATTTCTTTTACACTGAAATACGCTATGTACGGAGAGATCACTGGGCCTTTTTTCCATTGTATTTTTTATGGAAGCCTTCCCTGGCGAAAACTTCAAGTTGAATCTAGTTGGAAGCAACAGGGGTGGACTTAATTTACAAAAAAACTGACCTGAACTAGATTTTACAACTAAATTGATTTCGGTTATGGCCGATTTTCCCAGGTTTTAAATGGACCTCCTCAACTGGAAATAAAAAGCGTTCAACTGGTCCATTTCAAACAGTTTTAACAGGAATGAAGTGGGATCAACAGGTCGAACTTACATAGATTTAACTTAACTAGCTCATAGTTTCATGAAAACTAAACAACTACAACTAATGTGCTTGGCTATGACTGGTATGAACTAAAGACAGCACATTTCTACTAGATTTAACATGTTAAAACTGGTTGATATAAGGCTGTTTTACATGGATTCGAACTGTTGGATATAATGGCTCTCACCTAGCTTCAACAGTAAGTACCAAACTTAAACGAACTGCTTTGGTTTTAACTAGACTGAACATGCAATACCACATATCTCAACTAGAATAAACTGGTCCCATATTAAGAGTGAGGAACTGAGTACCTAATTTATTCCATACGGTTATGCTAAGAGACTTGAGTGCTATAATTTATGACAACTGCTTAAAAAGTTGTGTCATGGCTCTGACTTCCCGTACGCACTCATTTTAACAATTTTTTCAACAAAAAATAAAGCCTTTTGAGGGTTTAGAAAGAGTGATTGCATTTGTAAAAAAAAAATTCTCATGACGTATTTTTATCACTTAACGCTTAAACTCATAACGGCAACACACATAATTATTAATTTAAGCACATGGTGTGATTAACAGTAGAAGAGCATCGAGCATCTAGTGATTAACAGTGAGAGAATCCTTCCTTATCATTTACTTTGAAGCATCATGTGTCCTGCATTACTTTTAAGTGAGTTTCATTAACTTAACAAAGTTATCGGATAACATAGCACAACGAAAAAAAATAATCGGAGGAAAATACTCGGAAGCCACTACTACCTCAGACCGCTTCTAATTGGTATGGTGTGTAATTGCAATGAGATAGCAAAAAATTGCACGTAGGTAAGTATATTTGGATTGGATTTAACATATTCTCTATGAGCGCAAAGCGTATTACTGTGCAGCTAGATGCTGCCTGTATCCAACAACTCCTACCACTCTATCCTGGGCAGTTTCTTCCTCAAGCACTCTACTTTTCATGGCCCACCTTCCTTTCATGACCATGTAGATCAGGACCTTACAACGGCTTCAAATAGGTCTAGATCGACCCATCAAATATTGTAACGAGAAGGATTCGGTCGCCGTCTTTGACCCAGTAATTTCGAGGCATCGGTGGTTCAGTGGTAGAATGCTCGCCTGCCACGCGGGCGGCCCGGGTTCGATTCCCGGCCGATGCAACTTTTTTTTGGCGGTCATTTAATTATCCCTTGTCCCTTGAAGGTATTTCTTTTAATGGAACAAAACTGAACAAGATGGAAGGAGCCTAAAGCCTTGTCAACTGCTGTTTATTTTTGCTCATGGTTGACACCGGGGCCTGTCTGTAAATAAAATTCGAATATCCGATTTTGAGATGATCTACATTGTAAACGCAGAAACTGAATTTAATGATGTAAAATGCACCAAAATATCTGTTGATTCCTACGCTTGGTGATGTGCATTAAAATTTTTTAATTGCCTTAGCTATACTCTTGCTAAACTTTATTCGCAAAAAGTCATGTTTTTTTGCACGTAAAAACGAATTGACCATGTTTTTTCTTGCGAAGAATGGAATAGAACTTCAGAAGACATAGGTAAATATCGGAAAATGCAAACTAATTTGAAAAGAAATATCATGAAATATTACTGCCAGTGAACTAAATATTGTGGGACACTGTACAAAGTCTGATGTATTTTTATAATTTGGCCGTTTTGTTAAATATTATGTCGGATTCTGAGGTATCGATACTTCATGTATATCTTGCCATTGTAATATTTGTTTGACTCTAAAAATATGTATTATCATATGTGTTCCTAAGGGACACACTTGTCCCGGAATAATAAATTCAATTTTCTATTATATTATTGGTATCCAGTTACTTTTCGCCCAGTTAACTTGTGATTTCAAAGCGAGAGAGCCAAGCTTATTCTTAACAGTTTTCTGAAAATGATCCGTTACAAAAATATCACAAGTCGTTAAAAAGAGTGTAAAACCATGCTAACTTCGAAGCAAATGGCTTGATTGAAACTTTGTTTGAAAATTGTGTGCCTCCGAATCTGGCTCTGGACATCAGAGCTCTACACCGACCCGTCGTTCACCACAGGAGGGCTGGCGCCCTTAGATAACCACAAGACCAATACTATTTGCTTCATTTACTTTTAAACTTAAGTCCCACGAAAGTACCACGAGTTCTCTGTTTTTCTCGGTTAGAATGAGTCGTTTGTAACAACACAAGTCTATCTATGGGTATGCTACACAATAATTAATTCAATCAAGCTGATGATGTGCATTTCATGTAATAAAATTGATTGCATTTGTGCATTCCATTCGTTTTCCAATGATTGCTTAAGTGTGAGGAGAAAATGATTGATGACTGACGGTAATTACTAATAACCCTAGATAGAAACCCTTGGAGGACTACCCATTAGTCATTGCACCATTCATCTCAAGTACTGAGGTACCTACGAAAACCACATAATCTATCTACAAGGTAACTAACAAATAACACTGTTAAATGAAAAAATATATGAATGTACGCCCATACACCACAAAGGTGTGGTCAGTAGACTCAACGAAAAATAGATAGTAATTTTGGCGAGATTTTTTCCTGGTCTGGAGGCCATATTTGATTCGAGGGCCAATATACCACCACTGACTACTACCATAGAGTGATCATACTACTCTGTGCTACTACTAATTCATCATACTATAATATACTAATTAATGTAGAAAAGAAAAAAATGGACCAACATACATCTACATCTATCTACATCTACATATTACCCTGCGAGCCACCTCTAGGGTGTTTGGCAGGGGGTGACAAGTCACCAAAATGCAGCATGCAAGCGGACCGCCACATGCACACCGCACGGTCATGAATATTAAGGATACTAACCAATTCCATCATTAACTAAAAACCATCATGCAGCATGCAAGAGAATCCCCACATGCACGCCACACATGTACCATGCACATTCAACATGCTACTTAAGAGGGCAATCTGCCTATGAAGCTAGAACATGCAAAACATGCTGTTAGAAACACCATAAAACTCCGTAAACATGCTTTAAGAAATACATAAGTTAGTAAGCTACACTACCAGTCAACTAATCTATTTCTAAGTCCTTACACAGCCGTTATAGTCTCTTATCGCTCGCGGAAAAAACGACATTTTAAATCTATCTGTTCTACAGTCTATCTCTCTTATTTTATTTTTATGATCTAATCTACCATAGTACGTTGACGGTCGTAAAATATGATCAACTTCGTCGGAAAATAAACTACTCTTGAATTTACACAATAGATTTAGTCTTGTTTTCAATCTACGTTCTGACAGTGATTCCCATCCGAGTTGTTCTAAGAGGTCAGTAACACTAACAAGACTATCGTAACGGCTTTTCACGTACCTGGCTGCTCTTCTCTGTACACGTTCTAACTCTGTTTTTAAGCCTGTTTCATGAGGATCCCAAACACTGGAGGCATATTCAAAATGGGGTCTAACGAGGGAGAAGTAGCTTATTTCTCTCACTTTGTCGTCGCACTTGCCTAGAATTCTTTTAACAAATCCCAATTTACGATTAGCTTGACCTGTTATTTCCATATTTATTATTATACAGAAGTATATCCTACAAATGTAGCATTAACAGCGAATATGAATGCATTTCACAACTAAATAAATACACAGAGATATAAGAGTTTACGGGAAATATTAGACAGCAAATCAACTAATTAGCTACACAACCTGTCTAGGAACCTAATGAAGCATATAGTATCAATGGCAGCTGTAATGGTCTCTAATAAATCACGGGAAAAATGACTTTGTTAAACTATCCGTTTTGCAGTCTATTTGCTTAAATTTATACTCATGAACTATTCTACCGCAGTGAGTCGGGTGTTTGACGCCTGTTTCGTCTACATGCACGAACAAGTGCAGTTGCTCGTTCTACTTCGCAAGTATGGCCCAGGCCAAAACTGACTGTAGTACATGGATTATAATGAGATGATATACTCGAAGCGGCTCTCGCTTGCATGTGAGTCTGCCGGCCCCTGCGGTCAGTTGACCAATTCGGAACGCGACAGTGTGTACCTATTTGTCCTCCCGCCTACACGGCTTCCTGATTCCATGGGAAACTTGTGCGCGACTTATTCACCGGCCGCCAATTGATCGTTGCGCAAATAATACAAGGACGAATCGCGCAGCGTTTCGCAAACGGTGTGAAACTGTTTTATTGGGGAAAGAAGGAGAGAGCAATAGACAAGCACAGATGAATCGAGAGAGGAGGAAAGACGGGCAATATAAAACGTAGCACGTTGCATAAACATTATCTAAGCATTATGTAAAAACGGTAACCTTCGAGCTACCTTAAAACTCCGCACACACGGGGACATTCCTGGCGCCAGAGCTGACACGGAAAGTGGCTAGCTGTCTCTTTCTGCGTGTGAACAACCATATTGCATGCCATCTGTAGACATGAAATAGAATCGCTTGCAACTGGCTTGTCGGTTAAGAACCCTGGTAAAAATCGAACGCTTGCTCTAGCGTAGAGGCAGCGTCAACGGGGAGTTCTATACTCTTGGAGGAGCTTCCTTTACTCCCCGATAACTCTCCGAGATTTTTAACTCCAAACACGTTCCCAGAACTCTTCCGCAAGAGCGAACGGAGAGTGCCTCATTGTTTCTTTGACGCTTCGTTTTTCGTCTCCCCGTCAACACTTCTAAAACGCTTCCGGGGAAGGAAACGAAGAGTTGTCTGATGGTTTTGTTTACTCTTCGATTTCACTGCTGCTACTACGAGAAATTTGTAATTTTTGCTCTAAGAATAGGCTTGTGTAAATAAAAGCTGGTTGTTCAAACGTCCCTTTTCGTCCCAAACGTTCAAATACTTTTAGTTAATATCATGATGTACCTTCGTTGACGGACAACTTAAACTTAAATAACATACCTACGGTAATGATCGCTTTGTAATATAATGATAGGAATTGAATATAAACATACGGTGTAACTAATTAATTGGTAGCTAGCCAGTTCGTACATTTCCCCTCGGAAATGCGTTATTTTGTCTACATCGTATTTAAAAACATGTGCATGATGTACCAACTGCGTTTACTTCATGTATTCAAATGAAGATTCATTAAGGTTGATGGCATGTTTGGCATGGACGTTCGCTTACTTGCAATTATGCATAGAAGATAAAAAAATTAGATACCATAGCTATATATGTATTTAGCACCTAACTTGTTAATCATCTAACATATTCATGGCAGTTTTACACGAGGCATAGTCGCGGTAATCAATTTGAATTAATGGCATACCTATGCATAATTACAGAGTGATGATGACATAATGACATATATTGTTCATCTTCCACTCATTTATACTCTTCACATCTCTCCAGTTGTGGAATAAAATACTTGGAGGATGAGCAAGGTCATGAGGAATAGTAATCATGAAAAGTAAAATGTAGAACAACATCTACATTAACAAGGAAAATGCTACTATAAGAAACATAGAAGAACTATTCCTCAACATTATCCCCAGTTATTCATAGGAAATTATATTAACTGGTCATAGAAAAGCAAAAACTCATGAAATCCAAGCATCTAAAAACCTTTAAAAGCACAAGTCACGGTATGTAATAAGACATAAACCCTGTGAAACATTGAAATCTTAAGAAGCGGTGATAGCCTAGTGGTTAAGATGAGCGACTATGAGTTGAAAGGTTACAAGATCGATGCCAAGTTAAGGTACATTTTTTTTGCTCTGTTTTCCTAAGTTTTTTTTGTTTTGATTTTTATATATCGTGTTCTTTACATCGTTACTTCAATGAAAACTATTTTTAGGCAATTTTTAGAATGTAAATAGAGGCGGTAGTAGACTTGTACCCCGTCTACGCTCCGTTAACACTCCAAGACGACGCTTCGTTTACTCTCCGGTGTTCCACATTACGCTCCCCAGTCTCTCCGTTCACCCTCCCTTGCGGCTTGGTCAACTCTTCATTCACTCTCCGATAGGAGCTTCATTGACTCCCCCTTCACGCTATATTTTCGCCAGGGAATTACATCACGTTCAATTTCTTTATCCATCTGGGAACAAAGTTTTGCGCATTTCCACCATAATTTGTTTGAGAATATAGAGATAACATTTTATGAATAGAAAGACTTTGGAACGGAAATGTTGAATATTAATCCAAATGATCAGTGAGAAATAACATTATTTAATGTACGTAATTATTTATTCTTCTGAGCATTTTGCACAGAAACATGGTCAGCAAGTACGTTTCTCGTTACTATGCATGTAATAAAAATGATGATGATTAAGTAATTATAGTCAAATAAATAATGCAGGGTTTAACTATTACGGCTAATAATTGCTAGTGCAATATTAACGTCTTCCATTTCATAACTGTTTCCACGACTTCGTTACTGTCTATAACGTCATGTGTGTGTGCACAGCAGTGAAATGCTACTTGCCATAGGTAGCCACTATTCCATCCGATGTGGCCGGGAGCAGGATTGCAGACCAATGCTGGCACAAATAATGTTACGGTGTGCACAAGGGAAGGTGGTAAGGGATGTGCGGTACCATATACCTAAAACTCGTAATGCATTACATTAATCACGTTTTAGCGCCTTAAATTCACAAGCCTCCATAGCTCAGGGGTTAGAGCACTGGTCTTGTAAACCAGGGGTCGAGAGTTCAAATCTCTCTGGAGGCAATTAATTTTTAGATCGGCAAGGATTAGAACGCAGGTAGGTGCGTAAAATAATTTTATTAATGATAATCCGATTACACCGACTAGAATGACAATCACCGTCAGACCTCCTGTTATATTGCAGATGATCTATTTTCGGATGGCGTCAAAACCACTTTATGAAATCAAACATACTACCGGGAGATCAGACCATGAGCTCAGCAAATCAGACAGCATAGATCAGCAAAACAGACTGCATAACAACCAGATTTAAAATATCATTTTCTACCTTATTTTTACAAAATTTGTATCAGGCAGTGTGATGCATTTTGTGAAAATTCACCCCCCTACCATACACCCTTGAGGTTCTTGTAGCGTAGTGAAGTAGATGAACTTACGGGTTAAGCCCATGCATAAGTACATGCATTGAGTTATTAGAATTTAAAAAAAATGAGTAGGCATTTGTAAAGTTACGCTTTTTGCCTTCTATTCTAGGCGTATCAACTACTTACGCTAACTATCGAAGCATATATTTATCAAGCCTAAAAGAAAGCTATAACAATTTCTAATTAACCTAATAATGAATTTTATCTACACATGCGAAATACCGTGCAAGCCTTTATAGGGTGTGTGGCACGGGGTGACTCCACACAAGTCATAAAGCACTCGTCCAAGTTGATATCAGAGCCTCGCACGCATTAAGAAACAGGCATTAGGGAACAAATGAACTAACTAGCTGCACTACCTATCGACAAACCTAGGCAAAAGTCTCATTGGCAGCTGTTATGGTCTCTTATACCTCTCGGGAAAAACAAAATTTTAAACCTATCCGTTCTGCAGCCATTTTATTTTTATAATCAAATCCCCCGTAGTACGTAGGGCTTCGTAAAATGCTATTAACGTCGTAGAAAAATTGATCAGCTTGGAACTTAGATACATACTAAAATTGTCTAAATTTTAACCGACGGTCTGTAAGCGATTCCCATCCCAGTTGTTGCAGAAGGCTAGTAACACCAACAAAATTATCAGAACGGCCTTTTACGCGTCTAGTCGATATAAGTAAACGAATAAGTTAATGTGTTTTGCCGGGGGGTCTTTATTTAAATTTTTCAACGGAGGACCTTTTTGTTTGCTTGACAAATCATGTGCCCAACGTAAGTGTCTTTCTCTGTTTTTACAGTAGTTCAATGGTGTGTGTTAGGAAGGAATTTTTGTACCTATAACCATCGGTAAGACTGAGTAAATTTATTATTGTTGGCCCGAATCCCATTTATATTTTCGCTTCCCTCAGTTCTAGAGATATAGCGGGGAGTTATAACAATATCATCCATGCAGGAGAATCTTCTTATTGTTCGTTTGATAAATCCTAGCCTCTTCAATGGAGCACTAAAAACGGTTAGTGTTTTATCACCACGATAGGTCTGAAGTTGTGGTTACCGGAAAATAAAGCATAATATGTACAACAATAATAAAAGTGTGGAAAACAGCATAGGTGCCACTAACTCTCCTCATTTAATTTTCCACCTGTTTCATGGGTCGCCTCTTGAATTAGTCGCGATCAATTTGGGTTCTGCACGGAACGATTTGATTCACGAAGTAATAAAAAAAATATTCAGGAAAGCCACATGTACTTCCTTAAAAAAAACTACCCCAATCGAAGAAAAAGCTTTACAAAGTTAAGGAAGAACTAGGTTGGAAGCCGTTAAGAGACTCGGAGACTATACGCTATGCTAGACTAGCATAAGAAACATCGCTCACATTCAATTCATCTCCGTCCTCTCCCCTCTCCTTCTACCTATTCCCAACCCTTTCATGGCTCCCTAACACCCCCGGCCACACCCCTGGGTAGTACGTAGATGTAGATATAATCCATTTCTTTTGTCACTACTAAACCTAAATCGTTCAACAGCGAGACCTCTTCACTACTCCTCAAATACTTCCGCAAGTATTATTTTTATCTTCAGCAGCCCCACTTTCTGCTATTCTAACTCTTATTATCTACGTGGCAGCAAACACACACATGCCAGAAGCGAATAAACACATGAGATAAGGCCAACTCCACTATCCACGTGAGAATTTCGGAAGAAAAGTCGTAAACACTAGCAATTTCGGAGATGTACCGTTTTGTCAAGACTCACCATGAAGTCCACCAAGAACAATGAGATCTTCTTCATACAACAGCATTACAAAATAGGAGGTTATTTTGTGACTGGAATTAGTCTAAGAAAAGTACTGCAGTCTCTAATAGCAAGCCTAAAATATGGAAAAGTAGAAGCGGATTACTAAAATATTGATTATTCAATTAATACATTTTAAATGAATTCTTTTTCTCCCAAAGAAGTTGACCGCATCTCAATTTATGATGAACTAATACGAACCGCATTACTTCATCAGAAATTAACGGACTTCAATAATCGAAGCAATTTGCTAATAACGAAAATTCTTAGGTGGATTGTTGCTTTTATTACCTTGCACTCGGCAGTCTAGCCTCGCTGATTACGCCCGATGCAGAACTCTGGCTTCACGCATTCCATCCTTGGTCCACCTCGGTAATCCCTACCAGAAATATTGTTGTGTACTTTTAACGAGTGGTGCTAATTTATTACGGCGATTGGAGATTTTTTTTAGAACTTGTTACATCCACGTTATTAGATAATAGTTGATGATATGTATTTCCTTGGTTTCTAGAAATAGTGCAATTCTAGTACAAGCTTGTCGTAAAAATTACATTGGTTACAAGCAGAAGGGTATGCTTTTGTTGAAATTATCGGACAGAGGATACGCTTTTTCCAACTAATAACAACAAGAAAAATGTGAATTGACGACATTTCGCACTGGAAACTACTTATGGCCGTTTTAAATCAAAATAAAAGGAACGTCCAGAAAGTAAGTTTTGCAAACCAGTCAAGATAAAGCTAATTTAGCTATATCTTAAAAACATTTTTATTGCACCATGAAATGTAAACCTAACGTTGTTTTTCCCTACAATTTCGCCAATTATTTAAGCATTTTTCATAGCGGAGATCACCAGTTTCGGTATGTTTTCTTCACGTAAAGAAGCCACCTGCCACTCCAAACACGTGGTAACAACTCTCGACTTGTCGTTGTCACACATTTTTGGAAAATTGAGTTTTTCCTCCACATTTTCATGAAAACGAGAACGTAGAATCTTCGGTTCTCCCTAACCTCCTCATCAACTTAACGAGACAAATCACCTTTACCCAAAAATGATTTGGCCCACTTCGCTCTTCATCATCACACACATTTTTGTATCGTTCATTGCAATATTCGCAATATTGTCCGGTTAATGCAAAACTATGTCGTGAAAAGTCATTCAGGTCAGCGAACAACTTGTTCATATAAACACACAACTTGTTAACTCATGTGACGGGAAATTGGGATGTGCGGGTTCAAATCCCGGTCAATTCAAATGACTTTTCACGACGAATTTCACCCCCTTTGATGTAAATCCTTAAATAGTTCTAACATTTGTTATTTTCAAACTAGGAATCGAGTTTTTCCAATTCCGTTTTTAGATTTCACTTGAACCGAAGCTCCGTCTGTTTGGGGTGTCGTATTAAATGAAGGCGCAATCTGCGCTCCCTCTTGATAAATTTTGGCGCCCTATTGAGGGCGACTTAGGTGCCCTCCGAAAAATTCCAGGAAGTGCGGGGGGGGGGGAACGTACCCCCACCCCCTGATGTTACGCCACTGCACTTGTCACCCATTTTCAAAATTTGTCATTATATAATCATTGCAAAATATTCACATGTCAACAGTTCCGATTGAAAAGAAAAAACTTTGTTCGTTCCACATAAATAATTTTAATATCGACCTAGGTTTTGTCGCCGCGGGGACATCATCAGGTTCTCGCTGTGTCGCTGGGCGACATCATCACATGTTGATGTCGCCCAGCGACGAAACCTAGGTAGGCATTAAAATTATTTATGTGTAACAAACAGAGATTTTTCTTTTCAATCATGAAGGAGTTCCATAAAGTTACGCCTCAAACCATTAACTTCGTCGACAGTCCCACTGACATTTAATCTTTAAATCCGCCATTCCCCAAGTCTTTCCGCATATGCTTCAACTGCCAAGCACGCACCCCTTCGCAGACCACAGATTTGGACCCGCTGACGAGGATGAATATGAAAACTGCGAGCTAGCAGCTTCGGGTAGGCTTGTGCGATGACCGATTTTGGTCATCGATTTTCGATGAAAAAACTTCATCGAAATGTTTCGATGACGATGGCTGTCATCGATCATCGTATAGAGTGTACACGATGATCGATGACTATCGATGAATATCGATGATCGATGAATGTCGATGATCTATGAATGCCGATGATCGATGAATTACGATGATCGATGACTCTCGATGAACTGTGCAGTAGTGATGATCGATATATCGCTGTGATTGAATCACCGATACTGAAAATTAGCAATCACAGCCTGTGACTAAATAATCGAAATCACTGTGACTGTGAATTCGGTGAACTTAGCCGATTTAGCTCAGGCTGCTACCGCTGCTACCAACTGCACCAGTGCAACCAACGAATACAATGAATACGAATACACTGCTACTGCGTATTAACTGTGATTGAACGTGATCGCATACTTCTGTATCGTCTACTTGAGGAAACTTGAGGAAAAACATGAATTCCAAACATCCCACTGTGGCCCTGCCATCGTCCTCAAGGCGCAATAGCTGGGGTGTTTATACTTTATATATACATTTTAGATCTAAGGCGTTCAAATGAATGGAAAAAAGAAGAAAAATTAGTGATATAAGGATATCGATCATCCTCATCGATGGTTCTCAAAAGCAACATCGACATCAATGATTCGCATCAACTCATCGACTCATCGGGATCGATGATTCTCATCGACATCGATGGTCGATGACATTCATCGTCATCGATTACAGTCATCGCACCGCGATGACTAAAATCATCGTCGATGACTTCGATTAATCGACTCATCGCACAAGCCTAGCTTCGGGGATAGTAGCCGCTCCCGAGAAACCCGGAAGATCCCGGTAGACGAGGGAAGTTCTTCTTCTTAGTGCGCCGATGGGTGGCCCCGTTTTTTTTCCCCCCACTCCTCGCGGGGCGACCCGAGGAAGTGCTCAATTGACCCGCTCCGTCGATCTCGAAGAGTCTCCGAGGCGCAGGCGGAGGGTCCGGCCGCGAAGCACACGAGGGAGACTAGTCTAATAAAAAAAATTACGACGAGCACGTCGGAAACCAAATCAGGGTGCACCAAGAGGAGTCGATGATGACTCTGTGACGCCGATCGAGGTCACTCCCTCCTTCCGTGGGAACCGAATCCTTAACGGTGTAGATAGGACCACATGATTAATGATTTGACGTGAAACGCCTAATGAATTGGTACAGATGAGGGGGAATACATACGGCTTGCAAAGATGCAATGGATTTATGCTCCAAACAAATATTTCTATACAACTCGGAAACTATAAGCGATAGCCATTCTTCTCTCCAGACTGGAAAGATAGTCGTCGAAATAGAAGTAAAAACATAATAATCGTAGAAGTATTTTTGTTTAACGTGCTTCGACGGCTAAGGGCACATACTGTCTGCCACGTGCAGACAGGGGCAACAGCACTCGGACGAATCGGAGGATCACCCCTCCAAACTCGAGCCGAGCCCAACGATGCTTAACTTCGGTGACTGATCGGGAACCGGTGTTTCCATCGTGACAGGCCGTTGCCCTAACACATAATAATCTCAGTTCAAACATAAAGAGAAAGGTAGGGATTGAGAACTAAAACTTGATTAGAACAACGGTTGTGTTTAAGGAGGAAAATGGTCGATTCCAGATGAAAGATAGTTCGACTGGACCAGGAATCATACCCAGACCTTACGATTTTAGAATATTGCACTCTTTTGAAATAACTGCCTCTTCATGGAATAAGAGCAACTGCCTGCCACGTTCGTCGAGATTAAGCGTTTTTGAGCTCGGCTCGAATTCGGAAGTGTGATCCGTTCTCCCTGCATTGGCGGCCCCAAGGGGGGGGGGGGGGGCAATGGCCTCCCCCAAAAACTTGGCATATTTCTTTGTCATAGACCTTAAATTAAAAGCCCAAATTATTTTGTTGTTTTTTTTGCTATAGGAGTTTTGGTGATTTTCCTTTAAAATTCAGTTAAATTTTATGTAAATTAAAACTGTTATTAAAACCACAAGCTAAATTCGAGGGTAAATTTTAAAAATTTTGGAATTCGTCATACTTGGTGGTAATCTAAAAGGTAAATATGCAAAGTAAAAATTTGCTCTTCTTAAAAGGCAAACATTTGCTTCCAAACCACTTATAACGCGCCATTTTGCACATAGTTTGTTACGAATGTCCAGGAATGGAATACCCCCCTTTTCCAGGGGGATATTCCATACCCCAAGAGCTGCTGGTGCCCCCCTCCCATCCCCCCAACCTCTGGTCTGGAGCCGCCCCGTCTCCCTGCCTACAAGTGGCGGATACGAAATGACTTTAGCTCTCGCAGCACAAGAAACGAAATTACTTATACTACCACCACTTTGAGAAACGGTTGGGAAGTTTTCCGATTGTACTCATGAAAGCTGATGTACATAGCCATTTTTTCCAGGAAATAAAATGACACATCAATGAATGCATTAAATCTTTTCGATTTTTTTATAAATATGCTTCATGATAGGGTGGGTAAAATACGATATTTTGTAGAAAAAACCTGCAGTCGTTTGATGGCAGACACATACGATTGCTAGACTAACGAATTCGTCAAATTATCCGCAATTTAAGATTCTCGCTTCCGATTTTAAGGAGTTTAAGAATTTTATCAACGAAAAAATCATATTAGCAAAGGTCAGGGTTGTTGAAAATGACTGAAGTGTTGATGGTTTCGGTTCGCGAGCCAACCTCCATAAGGCATAGTTAAAAACACAATGAATTGTTCATGCATCAAAATCTTCACCTACAATCACGAAGTACCGTGTAGGCTACCGCCAGGGTAGGTATATGGCATGGGTGATTCCAGAATAAGCGTGAAATATATCTCCCAGGTCAAGGTCATGCCCCGCATGCTCCCTTGGTTACTAGGCACGGACCAATAAACAATCAAGAGAATAATGGACGGCCACGCCAGAAACTAAGAGAGTGCCACGTTGACAGATATGCTAACATGCAGTACACGGGTTAAGTTACCACAACTCATTATAACCTATTACTACGATGTACTATTAATTCACGCATACAATGAGTTACTAAATCGAGAAGAAAGCAAACTCATGCGGGGTGAGGTGTAGTCAATAAGAGATGGGCTAAATATTCCGGTAGGTATTCGTTACTACCGGGTTATATCTTTTCTTTCTATTTCGGAACTACCGGGTACAATAAGAAATCGGTATTACCGGAGATAGCGGTATTGAAAGTACCGTTACTCGAACAGCACTGCCATCGGGTGTACTAGGGATGGGAGAAAAAAATCGATTCTTCATCATAATCGATTATTTGCTTCCGATTCTTTCGATTATTAGATCGATTATGGGTGGACGATTTAATCGTTGAATCGATTATTCAATCCCGATTATGACGGTCAGAAAAAAATCGGCGGGATTGGTGTAATTTGAAAATGTACCGAGGGAAAAAATAATCGGCTTTAGAACTTTGATGATTTTTTTCGCAACTGCCAGTGAATAGTTTAAAAATAAAAAGATTCAAATAGCCCATGAAAAAGCTATTTTTTGCATTTTATGTTTGAACTGCGATGGCAAGACTGCAAAATCTGAAAGAAACCGAGTGAAAACGCCGCAGATAAAAAATATGACTCAGATGCATGTGGTTTAACGAGAGATGAGGTAAAACGTTTATGACTCTTAATGACAGACAGCTTCATTTCAAGGATAACGCTAATAATATTTGACCTAATTTAGGAGTATTAATGCTCCTGATATTTACACCACGAAGAATAAGATGTCGAGAAAACATATACTTTGAAATAATAAGCTAATTTTTCGAAAAATAGAAGAACTAGGTACAAATTATATATATGATTGACAACATAAGTTACTATTTCTGTCGAAATAATAAATATATATATTTATAACTCAAGTATCATCATCACTGAGCGATGTAAATTACAATCATTGTAAATTTTTCAGCATGTTGAGTGTGAATTAGAGCTATGCCAAGTATTACATATGGAGACATATTTTTTACTGTATTCCAGGCACCTATAACATTCCCATTTTGTCTATACCTCTCTCCTTTACAATAACCTTGATTAGTCACCTACTATTCTCCTCTTTTCAATTAGGTTATTTAACACAAATGCACAAAAATCAACTCCTTATATACAGCTCTCTATTCCCACGTCACTTCACAGTATCGTTTACTTCAGTCAGAGAACATAATTATATATCACCGAATTTAATGATTTCACCACAATCATACAACACCGTGAAATAATTTCAACAGACCCTTCGTTTCAAAAATCGGGGCGCATCGTTTTCCGCTTCGCATACTCGGCGATCCTCCACTGGAGTCTACGATTATTCCATCCGTCACAAATATATCCGCAGAAAAATCGCATGATTATTTACCGATTCTTCAAATGACCGATTATGCTACCCGTCAGGCATGCGCAGAGTGATGCTCATCCTTGACGATCCTTCACAGGCTTGAATGAATCGCATGATTCTTCCGATTCTTCTGCTCGTCACAGAAGCTACGAACTTCACAGAAAAATCGCATGATTATTTACCGATTCTTCAAATAACCGATTATGCTACCCGTCAGGTATGCGCAGAGCGATGCTCATCCTTGACGATCCTTCACAGGCTTGACATGAATCGTATGATTCTTCCGATTCTTCTGCTCGTCACAGAAGCTACGAACTTCACAGAAAAATCATATGATTATTTACCGATTCTTCATAATCGATTATGCCTTCCCGATTTTTGTACTGAATCGATTCTCCCGACACGATCATCATATGATACGATTAATCGATTACTGAGAAATTTTGCCCATCTCTAGGGTGTACACGCGTTCAACAGTTAAGGAAAAATAGTTGAACGATGGCAATCCGTAATATTGGCATATTCTGAAATAAAGAGATATATACTGGGAATATATAAAAATCATGAATATTCATTAATTTTTTTCATGAGTTATTACATTACTTAAAATTACGTTGAGAATTCGCATTCGAAGCAAATGGTACATGTTCAAAGGAAAAAGTATTGCGAATTTACATAAGATTCAATTAAAGAACTCAGTATTCAAATGCCGACTTCAGAACATATTTCTAAAAAAAAAGAGTACTGGTTGTGTAGGCGAACGAGTAGTAAATAGCTACTAAGTCTAGTGGAGCCAGTATTATGATTCTGCAGCTCATGATCTCCAAAACTTAATTCCTCGATCTCTGCCACTCACAATCAGTCATACAAATGAAAACTGAATGCCAAATTTCATACAAGTGCTATAGACTTCGGAGTTGATTTTCAGAATGTTTTACATGATCAGTAGTTTTATTTGGCGATCCAAATTTACTATGGCGTCGCAAAATTCAATTGTGCCCTTTGATTGGAGCGACAATGGTCTCTGAGATAGTTTTCACGATTATTTCAATTTAAGGAGATATATTACTTACAAAAAATTTGAAAATATGGCAATGCAACGATTGCGAAAGCGCTAATAAGGAACATTTCCCTCCCTGTGGTGCTTGGTCGCATATATTTTTATTGGAGTGCAAAAATTACCCTCATTCCCGAAAAAAAAACGTTTACTCTTCCTTATCTTAAACTGGCCAGCTAGATCTTGAACACCGAGATAATCATTGACAAGTGCGTGTCTTGAAAGCTAGTCTTTGATTGAATTACTATGGTTGGATCACACAGGATTGTTTGGCACATAGGGTCGGAATCAGTTAATGAATTTAACTTGCGTACGTGTGGACCACCGACCCTGCACGCTCAGTTTGAATCAGGGATGCGATCCTGTAAGAAAATATCCGATATTTAAAAGTTTCAGACATTAACATGTCACCAACATGCATTACACTATACTCTTAAGTTAGTGTAACTACGACTATTGATGCATTAGCATAAATCACTAATGCTTGTCACGAGGCGAAGCCTCACAAGCATGCACTACACTGTAGATATGCTACCAATGTCAGAGGGACCTTTATTATTTGTGCATATTGTAACTACATGAACGGACAGAGCTCCAAGAATTATGCTTAAAACATACACGGCATGCTGTAAGTACTAGGATGCAGATAAGAATACAAGTATTAGGGAGATATATAATATGAAGATGGGGAGAGGGTTGAAGGATGGACAAGGGGATACTGAGAGCGAGATGGCGTCGTAATCTTGGAATGCACAAAAAATACACTTTACTTCACCCCTCCTTGTTTCCAAGGTAGTAGATGCCCTGATATAGGAAGCTGTCAGGGAAGAACACAAAAGCGGTTCCCAATTACCACCAACACATGAAAGTGGAGTCAGTACATCTGAAATACGGTCATGCCATGAAAATATTGCAGCACATGATGCAGCAGATACATTTTCACATGGTTCAGGAGCAATACCACAGGAGTTGACGCTAAATCTCAAGCAGAATCTTCCAAGCAACGTGGTTCGCTGTGAAGACTCATCCCACTAGCGTTGACGGTGCAAAGCACCTGTGGTTTCACATTAACGGGGCCGAATTACTGCCAAAGCATCCCAAAGACGTAGTTTTCCCAGTCATTCAGAAAAATGCATACTTTGAGTATCCAAAAAATGTACTTCTAGCAATAAACTCGATGGTTTCAGGCTTCACTTTGTGAAAATCCATTCTAATGAATTCAAAAAAGATATGGTACTTTTTTCACAGATTTTTATTTCAAGTCGACCGGTTTCGTCGCATAGGCGACATCATCAGGTGCCGCCTGATGATGTCGCCTATGCGACGAAACCGGTCGACTTGAAATAAAAATCTGAGAAAAAAGTACCATATCTTTTTTTGAATTCATTACTTCTAGCAATGATTTTTGATGAGAGAAAAGGGTTAGAGAGCTGGCTATTTCCGTGAAAGAGTCACGACATGCTGTGCCAGCTTTCAGCACATTAACAATTTACTGCCTTTAGCTATGCGGTAATGAATATTTTCCCTAGCAGAATGTGTTCGTGGCCTCCCACGTCTCCACGGGGCTCCATGAGCAAGAGGAACGACTGGCTTTCACCCTAAAACACTATAATTCAGCAAAATCCCCTTTATTTTCATAAAACATTGTTGTAGTTATCTGAAAAATAAATCAAAATAGGGAATAAACTCTGTAGGAGCAGTATTGAGTTCCCTGTTAATTCTATCTTACGATTTAAAAAAAACAACCGGGAGAATATCACTAGAATTGGCCCCAAAACGGCGATTTTTGGTCATCTAAAACTTCAGGAGGCCCCTAAATATTAATATTTTTCAAAAATATTTTTCCTGTGTATCTGGGGCTATAATCGCACCTTTTCCCATAATTTCAAATCTAAATTTAAAAAAATGTTTTTTCGATGTAGGTACTCTATTCTACTACATCTGTCACTTATTGACATTCTATATTGCTCGTTATTAATTACCAATGAAGCTTAGTATTAATAATTCTTCAATTGGATGACAAGTGCGAAAGCAAGAAAAATTATCTATAATTTATTAAGCGCGACTGTGCCCAACGACCAGAAAGATGTTAAGAGACAAGTCGCTGATATAGATTACATGAAGCGTATCACCGTCCCAGATGGTTAAGATAGGTATACTTATATTGCAATTGAATTTGAATTGTACAATATGGCATTAATCAAAGTGCCTTAAATATATCGTTCATGATAGAACAAGTTATTATGTAAGTTCGGAAGAAAGTTACTCGCGGCGATTCACAGACTACTCACCACTTAGTCGAGCTTAATTAATCTGTAATACTTAGCAGAAAGGAATGTTAATTAAATATAATGGGTGATGATTTTTGCGTAATTATCTACTGTACTGAAATCCACTTACCCCAGTTTATGGAAATACTGGAATAATTAAGCCAGATGTACGTTCATTTTCAACTAATTGAATACACAATGAAATAAAAATAAACAGAAAAAAAAACGGTATACCAATAATATTGCGTCTGCACTACCGGTTTGGTACAGGCGGTAATTTAAAATACTCGTAGGTTAAATACCGGAAACTTATACAGGAAGTATCCATGCCAATTAGTAGTACCTAATGATAAGTTATCAAACAACTACTTGAGTCTACCTAGTACATATATCATTCGCAACTTTTATGATCCCAAAATTCTCCGTGAAAGAAATGACATTTTAAAGCTATCTGTTCGCCAATCTAATTCCTTTATCGTACGCTTGTGTACGTTTCCACCGTAATACGTTCGCTTTTAGGAGAATGCATTGAACGTCTTCCGAAGAATGTTCTGATTATAACTAACGTAAAGGAATTGTTCCCTTCCATCTGTTAGATTCCCAACCTAATTCCTTCTCACTTTAAAAACTTAATTCCGTGGCAACTTTAAAAAAAAAATCTAGATGCTTTGTATCATATTTCTCCAAAATAAACCGTATTCACAACTTCTTTTTGACCAGCATACAAAAAAAGCACAGTAAAAGACCAAATAAAATGATGAACCAAATTAATGCCTAGATGCATACCAGACGCGTAAACGAAAACCAGGGATGCCTTGACTTGAAAGAGCCACGGAATGGACGGACAAAAACCAGCATCGTCAGCGGCCGTAAAAATGCGGAACTGGAGAGAGAGTGCGTTTTAATGGACTCGGGACGTGACTGATTCGCCCGAGGTCGTTCATCCTTGCGCCCTGATTCGTCTCAGCCTCACCGAACCGGACACCGAAACCCTCTCACCCTTTGATTTTTTAAATGAACTCAAGTACTTATGAATCACCCTTCGTTAAAACATATCGTGGGAATCCTCATTGGTCGTGCAAGCGGGAAGGATTTGAATAGGACAACTATTGAGTGGAACTTCTTCACATATCGTAGACATAAGATGAATAGAAATAGTTGGTACCCAACACTATACCAACACCCCAACACAACACCAATACCCCCTCCCTACTAGTACAAAAAAGATTATATCTGTATATTTTTAGGAAAGAAAGATACTTGCTAATCTATATGTGCAAGCACAGATTAAATCTGTATTAAATCCAGATTCAACGCCACACGAAAAAGAATATAGTTGGAAAAAATAAGCATGGATAACATGCTTATTTTTATATCCCCGACAAAGGTTTCCACGGGTAGCCATCATTTTCAAGGCCATGAAAATAAAAGTACTTGAAAATGACGGTTAGGTTATAAATGAAAAACTTAAACTTTGTGGTTCCACAAAGATAATTTATTTTCACGACCCGGGTTTAGACGTGCTATAGCGTCATCTTTAGGACTATGCTATGCTTCAGGACGCTCAGGACTATGCTTCAGGACGTGCTATAACGCCATCTTCTTTACCTGAAGATGACGTTATAGCACGTCGAAACCCGGGTCGTGAAAATAAATTATCTTTGTGGAACCACAAAGTTTAAGTTTTTCATTTATAAAATGAATAAGTTCCACCAAGTAACGCCTGAAACTACCAGTTATGACGGTTAGGTGTTGAAACCTAGGTAGGAGTAATAAAAATAAGTGTGAATAAATATTATTTCTATTTTTCTTTTTTTACGGAAATTAAAAATTTCCAGAAAGTTAATCCCGAGACAGATTGTTTTATTCTTACAAATCGGAACAGACGAGGAGAGGTCCGTGCTGAAAATCGAACCGTACAGTGCTGAAAATCGAACGGAAATGAGGCGGTCGACGAAAGAGCGATACCTCGCACAGAACAATCTATTGATTGTGGTCATGATTTCCTTGGTGAAGCACAGAGGCGATGTTGTAGCCTATTTCTCAAGGGGGCCTTTCTGTTACTTTGCATTTGCTGTTTCGAATAATTTATTGGATATCGTTTAAGTTTTTATCACATGTATTATTATTTGATTATTATTAACATTTTTTCAAGTTAATTGAAATAGTTTTTTATTTTATCATTGTGTCCAATCATGCGCAAAGTGGAGGTCAGCCACATTGAAATCGGCCCCACGCTATTGTCAGTTGTTATTTAAACGTATTTTTAACACGTCATCACGGATACATCGACACACACAACACGACATAATAACCTGCAAGCCACCTCAGTTGTGTGTGAAAAGGGATACATGTTCACTAAAATCCACTGCTCTGTATGCTATAAATGAGATAGTAACTATTTATAAATGCATAAGAACACTTAAAGAGTTGCATAGGAAGTCTGCTAGATATGTTGTTCGTTTTTCTCAGCATATTATTTGTGAATCATTGAATATTAAATCAACTATATAGCCACATTACCTGTCGAACAGCGTAATAATAAAGTCTCCTTGGCGGCCTTTATATTTTTTTATCATTAGCGGAATCGATAGCATTTTAAACCTGCCCATTCTTAAGTCTATTTACCTAAACTTACGCTCATGATCGAATGTACAACAGAAAGCCGGGTTTCGAAAAATATATTTTCAACCTCGTCAGAAAATACATCCAGTATGATATCGAGTTAGGTTCTACCGCGTGAGAGTCTTACGTTTATATCTTTACCTTATGTTTATACTGATTGAAAAATAGCGCTTTCACTCATGACAAGTCTTACAATTAGCTATTAGAAATCAAAATTTGTGATACAAAATGTACAGATTTCTCGATAAATATATGAATAGCTACCTCATCCATACAAGGTGCAGCGCCAGGCATGCTATCGTATTTTGACATCAATTCCTATAGTAATTCTCTGATGCCTCAAGGACCAAGATTGACCTTAATTTAATTAAATTGACCCGGCTAACAATATATATAATTGACTTAATATTTAAAGCCTTAATTTCATCACCATGCAGATCTCTGGGAAAAAATCATTCAAGCAAAGAGTTCTCCACTAAAAGGGCATTCATATTTTAAATATATAATTGGTAGTTTCATGCGTAACTTGGTGGAACCGATTCATGTTGAATGAAAATTTTTTCCTTGTGATTCCACATTAATTTTTTTATTAAACGACCCGCGTTTCGACGTACAACACCTGAATATGACGCTTTACGTCGAAATGCGGGTCCTTTTGATAAAAAATTAATGTGGAATCACCAAGTAAAAGTTTTTCATTCAACAACTATATATAGAATTAATATTTTCATGTCACCCATTCTCGCATTGAACAGCATGTTATTTCAACTCCAGTTTGCGAAAAAAATCGTGCGGGAATGTAAGGTTTAGTTGTCCACATGAAAGAGAAGACACATTTTTTTTCAATTTGTAACAAGATTATGAATTAAATGACATTAAAGATATTTCAAGATGAAACCTCCTCAAGGACAATTCTCTGTCGGCACACGCTAGACAGGATTGAAATTATTAAGCAGCCTCCTCATCGACGTACAGACTCCGTCCTCGGTCTGATAGTTCATTTTTTTTCTCTTTATCTACTCGCTCGACATTCTCACTCGGAAAAATTCGACACTCTCTTGTGCCGTGGAACTGGTTCCGTGGCAAAAGAGCCCGTCACTCGTCTGACCGCAGGAATGCTCACTCAAGTCTGTAGGGCTTTCCGTGCACCTCTTAGCAAGGAGTGCAAGGTGTCACCACCAGCTCGCCTGCCAGCGTGCATGCATGCATCTCGAGCCTGGAAATATTTAAACACACGCCATCGGCTGAATACATCGCTCTCCTTCATTTTGAAGCCGAACCGTCCAATAATTCGGAAGTTTATTAAGTCCAGTCTAATTGTAAGTCTAGATTGAAGTGGTTGGGGCGATTTTTGATTATCGTAAAACTTTGCATACGTGCTCTCATTATTGATATCTGTAGAAAAAATGAGCATATAATTGCATCATTCCGATTCGATTTTTTTGCAGTTCAATGCTATCTGACAAGCAGCTTTGTGGCACATGACATATATCTCGTAATAATTCGATCACATATGCACAGATTTCCTTCTAAACCCAAAAAATATATTTATTGTCATATAATTGATACTAACAAATATCAAGGTGTCACGCCGGGGCAATATAAAAAAAATGTTCAATATAATATCGTCTGAATTTAAAATACAACGCAAAACCAAATATCCCTCAATGATACAGGTCATACATCCCTGTACATAATAGGTCCCGTCTAATTCCTCAAGTAAACTAATGATACTGTTTCCAAAATTCCTACCAACAGTACAATGTCACTAGCGAATTATAACCGATTACATTATGTATATTTAAAAAATATTAAAATAAATTTAAGACTAGCTATTGAACCTTGTGTCTGATACTTATAAAATTTGAAAGGACCACAAGATTGGTTGAAAAAATACCTCCGTCATGGTAACGAACCCGAACTGTATGCGTGAGAGAGTCATGAAAAAAAGTGTATAATAATTTTTTAGAGAAAACGGGAAGTACTTTGATCGCCTCGATTAAGAGCCACTGGAAGAAAACCAATACGCCGGCGATGGGAGTCAAATTCGTCGTCGGAAGTGTTGGTATCGACAGCTGCCAACAGGTTTGGCATTAAATGTGCAGTCTGAGAGTGAAGCGAAGAAATTGATTTTGACAGGAAAATGACGGAAAAAAATTCGGGCCACTTTTTTTTCAATTTTCTTATCAAGCGAAGGCGCTCGGACCTTGTCCTTTAGACACAGTCGATGCGCTCACGCACGTCAATTTTTACTCGACAAGTAATTTCAGGTGCATTCTATGCACCGACGGGGTAGGTTTAAGGTAGTTGGAGACATGGTGCTTTCCAAAAGTCTAAAGAAAAAATGAAGGGAGCCACTTACGCTTCTTAAGGAAATCGAGTTTCACTTCAGCGTGGTTCACGTGGCTACGGAACGGGTGCGAAACGCGGAAATGCCCCTAGCCAATCACACTCTGCCTATTCGCAACCCCCTTGCTTGTGATTGGCTAGATTTATTTTGAATTGAACACCGCTTAACTGAATTGTTGTTGCTGGTTACGCTCCGTAACATTTTAAATTGTTTGTAAACACGTCTTCAAAGGTAAGAGCCGCGAAATTGTGTGATTAGTGCTAATTTGCCATTACCTTTTCGTTTACCTTTGAGTAAATTATTTGTGCGTGGGCAATTATAATTTATTAGTTATGATTTTCATTTCTCATTTTGCGATACACGGCAAGTATTACGTCAAACACTCAATAACAGTTACAATCAAGACTATAGTTATAGACTATATTATTATAATAATAACTATCTGTTTCAGGAAATTCTCCCTATAAGCTTAGCATATTGTAGTCATTTTGTTTTATAAGCGCTGTATTTTGTTAGCTGTTCCAAAAATCTTATTAAACTTAGGATAAGCGATGGTTAAAATAAACCATTACAAGAGGATTTATCAAAGAGATTAAGTTTTTAAAAATATAAATAAATATTTAAACGGTAATTACAGTCCAGTTTTGGAACATGGTAAATACATGATTTATAACATAAACCCGGGAAAACCCCGGGCATTAGAAACTACCGAGGAAAACTGCGAAAAAGCCGGGAATCTCGTAGATTTTCTGGGAACAATGATGACTGCGTAATCTCTAAAGGAATGGAAGTCATCATTCAATTATTCTATCATTTCTCCGCTAGCGATAATGAGTAGAAATATTTTTGTAATCGCAAAATTCTATAAAAAATGTTTTATGCACACAAAATTAATTGGTGACTAAAAAGTCCGTATCATGTCACCCTGGAGCGCAGCTAAGCTGGATCAAGAGAGCGTGTCCCAGGACACAAGAGCAATGCAAAACATATATATATACGAGCGGAACGAAGTTATTGGCGAAAAATTTGGACCGTCCAATAGTCGCTCATTCCCACCGAATGTTTCAGATTTATTAATCAGGTTTTCCGCCAGCGTATAAGAGCCTCGAATGAGTGAAGGTGTTTTGGTAAACGTGGAGAATTATGAATTGTTTTGTCCTTTTGATTTCGTTCGTTCCGTGATGGGACTACGGAAGAGGAAAACGTTACGTAAAAACATTCATGTGGGGGGACTCACATCATAACTCAATCTGATCGGAAACATGGACCATTGGAAAATCAGACCAGAAGAAAAGATTAGGAGCATTCGAAGCCTGGTGTTGGGGGAGGATGCTGAAGATCAAATGAAAGGATAAAATAATAAAAGAAGTATATAGCGGAGTAGAAGAGGAGAGGACCATATGATCAGATTGTGCTTTGGAGTGTGCCTAATCATCTGGTTCTTGTTTTCTCTTCCAACGACCTACATGTACCATATGTACGCACTACAACTGCATTGTGTGGTCCTAACTGTGGTCAATGGGTCTTAAACTGTACAATGCGTTACCCAATGAATTGAAATGTATTAATAGTTTTTCTATATTTAAGTCCAAAATCAAGGAAATTTTACTCCATAAAATGTACTATAAAGTTACTGATTTCATTAATGACCGAATTTAATATTTTTTTAGTGTTTTTTCATTCTTGTAATTTGTTAATTAAACTGTAAGATGTCTGACCTGTCCTATATCATATACTTGATCGCTGGACCAATAAACTATTATTATTATTATAGTGTTCCTCGCAATGGCGGCTCCAGACCAGAGATTCGGGGGAGGGGGGAGGCACCAGCGACTCTTGGGCTACGGAATACCCTCCAGGATAAGGGGGGTTCGTGGGTCTCGTATCGGAAATTCGTAACAAACTAGGTGAAAAATGGCGCGCTATAAGTGGTTTGGAAGTTAAAGTTTTCCTTTTAAGAAGAGCAATGTTTTCCTAAATGCAGATTTCCCTTTTAGATTACCACCAAGTTTTGACCATTTCCAAAAGTATTTCGATTTTCATACGAATTTAGCTTGTGGTTTTAAATCCAGTTTTAGTTTATATCACGGATTAATTCACGGATCACGGGTTTATATTAAATTTAATTGGTTTTAAAGAAAATAACCAAAACTTCAATAACAAAAAAGCAACAAAATAATTTCGGCTTTTAATTTAAGGTCTATGAATAATGAAATATGCCGGGTTTGGGGGGGGAGAGAAATTGCCCCTATTGCCCCCCCCCCCCCTTGAGGCCGCCAATGGTTCCATGTGGCCCTTCCCTCCTCCAATCTTCCCGCGGCGGGGATGAGCGACCATGAAATTTTTCGCCAATGACTTCGTTCCGCTCATGTATTTGTTTTGCCTTGCCCGGCGACACGCTCTCCTGATCCGCTTCGCTGCCTACCGGGGTGACATAATAGGGGCCGATGGAAGGAGCAAATGGAGGAAAAGGAAAGACACTACACTTCCGTGATCAAAAATGTCGGGTATGAAAAACCGGAATGTCCCCTGACCTCGCGTGTCCGAAACTTGAATATGGTAAAGGACTCAGCTTTGTTTCCGCGGCCTTCGCCATCGCCACGAAAAACTTGGCATGATTCGACCAACAAAAATTCATCACACAAAGTTCAGCGAGGTTGGGATAACTTGGTAGGGTAAGCCAAATCCTGCTTTATCTTTTAGACGAGACATCCCATAGTTATAATGGGCAAAATATTACAGGACAAGGAGTTTTTTCCTAACTTCATGCTGAGAACTTATATCGTAGCTATTTCATTGAATGAGCAATCTTATGATCCCGGACCTAATGTCCAGAATATTTGCTAAAATACATAAAATTCTCGATAATTCATGTAGAGAATTAATAAGAGCCTCTTGGCAAACAAACGCTTCGACGAAAGAGAGTTTCATCTCGGTTTCTACCATAAAACATTTCGATCGTTGAGCATCTTGTGTTACGAATTCCATTGTTGCCAAATTTCCCACTCTACCAACAACGGCTCGAGGAACTTTTTTTTGATTACGCCATCAATGTGGCAACATTAGGTGGAAAATCGAACGATACCTATCGTTCTCATACTTTCATAATTACTGCTCTGGGTTTATGGCACTTTTCGATGGTTGAATACACAGTGACATGAAGCCCATTTTTGCCAAATTTCACACTTCAACAACTTCGACTCATTACACAATTACATCTCCGATTTTCTTGACTGGCAGCCCCAAGGAGGCACTGGTGAGGGTGGTCTCAAGAACTAAAGAGGCTGGTTCTATATCAATGGAACGGAAATGTAGCAGGAATAGGGGATCTGGAGAAAGGAATTCCAACCCCTAATTCGATCGAAGTATTGAAATTGCAGTGAACATCAAGGTCAATTCAACTACTCAGTTTCAGATGAAAATATAAACAGGAACTTATATTTAACAGTTAAAAATATTTAACATTGATTCCATTATTGCTTATTGCTCACGAAACTCCACTGAATGTTGTGTTCTGATGCAAATGAAGAGGAAAACTGCTGCCGTTCATGAATTTCTTTTTTTATATTGTCTGGACGACATTGGAACATTTATTTTCCCGATTCTCGCTAAAATTTGATTAAATGATAGTTGCAACATACGATAAATTATACAGTTAAGAAATAAGTCCGAAGAAAGGAAGCCCACTCCAAAGTGATAAAAGTTGTCGAATCAAATGACGCACTTTTGAATTCACTAAAAATCTCCAATATAGCGCCTTCTACGTATTTCTACCTCCTTAACAGGCAGCAAGGGTTCGAGATGTGGGTGTGCAGGACGACGGCTAATGCGCGGTTGACGGAAAGGAAGACAAATGAGGAAGTGCTTGACATGGTGGGTGAGGAGAGGAAGTTTATAGATGAGATTAGGGGAAGACAGAGTAGGTGGCTGGAAGGGTTAATGAGGGGCGATGGTTTGCTGAAGGCCGTGATAGAGGGAAGGATGTTGGGCAAGCGGGGAAGGGGAAGAAAGAGAATAGGTTTCATGGACGGGATGAGGAATAGTAGGACTTAGGCTAAGATTTAGAAAGAAATAATGAGGGTAGATATAAGGCCAGGCAAATGTGAAAATCTATACAATTTTTATCCCCTCCCATTTAGACCAGCCTTAATTAGGCAGCTCCCTCATACTACAGTCGGCAAAGACTGTGTCCGACCCTGAGTTTGGGACTTACTGTCCAAAGAATACCTCGGCCGATTTTTATGTAACGCATACTGAAATTTCTTTGTGAAAAATGTATCACTCCCAACTTAAAATAATGCAACTACACATTATTTTCAACTTGGGACACCAAACGTTTGTTTTCCGGGCATAGGTAATGGAGAAAATAGCCAATTTAATTCACCCCAGGGCAGAAAATGCTCAACTTTCAGAAATTTCCACGCAAATACCGTGAGATCGACTGTCGTTAAATTGCACCACAATAATACTAGAACATTGTTTAAATTACATAGTTTTTAAATTATTTCTTTTAATTTTTTAAATGTTTTCGCGGGACAACTTCATCTCTGTTCTCACTGCTAGGAGAGAGAGGGCAGCTTATCACATTTGGCTTTGTCGTGAGTTCGTGACTGCGAGTCAATTATTCTCAAAAGCATGGAAGTAATTGTGTCTTTCATAGTGATCCCCTGCATGCTTCTTACCGTGCATCTCGAAAGGGGAGACTCATAGTCGTTGCATTCCTACGAGTCGCGTCACCAGTTGAGGGGTCATTATCGTCTCCACTCTGGGTGGGCACGGGGAAGGGGTTGAAAGAGATATGGTTGGGAGGGAGATAGCCGTGTTTGGAGAAGGAGAACGGTGGGTACGGACACTTAAAGAAACAAACCCAAGGAGAAGTTCCCTCCCACACTCGGCTGGGTCATTGACAGCAAATTTTAACGATTTTTCAATAAGACGGAAAATAATTCTAGGACAACATTTCTTTCAAATCGTATACATCTGTTTATGCGGTGGAAAACACCATGCGTGCAGTACTGGAAATGATGCAAGAATCATATTTTAGATTATTGCTCCAGCGAATTTATGTTCATTCTTGACAGTTTTCGGCGCGAAATTAGAAATTTATGTTAAAATTATTTTTTGAATGAAAATATTAATTTTGTAATTCCACATAACATTTACTTTAAAGACGACCTAGGTTTCGACGCTTCATCGCCTGATGATGACGTGCGACGTCGAAATCTAGGCCGTCTATGAAATCAATTTTACTTGGAATTACAAAGCTAACTTTTCATTCAAAATGCTGAGAAAATTCCATGAAGTCACGCCGCCGCGTTGTCTCCAGAGAAAACGGGCGAAAATTATCTATACCTAAATATGTTATTTCGATTCTTTGACATAGCGTGACACCTAGGTATTCGTTAGCAGCCGTTGTAATGATAAATAACGTATTATGTCGCGTTTAGAAGGATATCTGCACATGTGTAATCGAATTATTACTATATTTATCTCACATGCCATAAGGCAGCGTGTTAAAATACCATTGAATTGCCAAAAAATAAATCGATAAATGCAATACTTTTCACTTTTATCTATAGATATCATTAACAATAACACCTACTTTAAGTTTGAAGTAAATGTGTACAGAAACAAAAATCGCTCCAAACACCTCAATTCCTTCATTGACGGGCAAAGTGGAGGCCAGAGATGACAGGATGAGCGGCTGAGGGTCCCGAAGGTTTGACAGGAACATGGGACAGTACTATGGATGGACATCTAAATCTACATCTACTTGGGACCCTGCAAGCCACCTCAGGGGTGTGCGGCACAGCCTGCTGTGACTCTACACCAGACTGGCACTAGCCGCCAACGACACTAACATAATTTCACTAGCTATTTGACTAAAAAAACTGTTGAGTAATATATATGAAATAAGATTTCCATCGCAATTTTGCTTCTAACTATCATTCTACCAAAAAAGGATAAACACTGCACACTCATACCTAACGGGCTCGCTACCAAGGAAAAAATGCGAAGTGATTAAAAAATTAGACTACAAATACACAAATAATTAAATTAGCATTCCATGCCGAAATTTAAAAATGGCAATAAAAAGAGCATGAAAACTACGCCACGTATCGTTATCATTTATGTTATCGGCAACTTCGCTCACAGTTACAGTTACACAATAGCACGCGGAAAGATTACATTTTTAACTTTATTTATTTCTTTAACTTTATGCATGTTATCACACCTACCATAGTTGCGCGGAGTTCTTACTATGTTCTTCACGTCTTCGGAGAAGTAACTCGCCACAAATTTACCCAGGATATTAGCTCATTCTTTAATATAGTTACGTTAGCAATTCTCATCCCAATTCTTCTAATAGCATCGACTTACCATCCGTATATTATTAAAATCATCATTAGCTCACATCGAAAAAATAGTGAATCAGGCTCAAATTATCGTTCAGGGTGTACTTAATAGTTAATGAGATTGAAGAAACTGCAGTAAGATTCCCAAGCAGTTCTAAGTAAGTTGCCCACCCCAAAATCATTGGCATGTACTACGCCATTCCTGCCATTATCCACCACATCCATCTATCTACATACTGCAGGGAAAATTTTCAACCGTGGAGTCAAGTACAACAAGTCGTTCACCCATTAAGAATATCGAAGATTTCCACAAAGTTAAGACGGAAACAGTACCCATTAACACAGCAGCTGTTTCTTTTTTCATACAGCGATAGACTTCACCTTAAACTTTTACATCGCGCGTGCATAGAACTCGAATAACATCAATATGGGTGCACATGAGAATGCTGTCTACGGATAAATAGGCGAGTGAGTGGTTACCGAGGCAGGGATTCCATTAAAATAGAATAAAATATATTTCCATGCACGATTTAAAAATAATTTTGTAATCAATGTCGAATCAATGCTAATGAATTTACGAGGCAGTCTAGTGGGACAGCTATAGCATAACTTATATAAAGGAGGGTAAAGAAGAGTTAGGGTCCAGTCTGGGAGAAAATTTTTTGTGAGAAACATAGAAAAGTGAAGGGTATCAGAGAAATGTGAAAGGAAAGTGAAAGGATTGCGCATTTCATAAATGTAAGAAAGAAAGTCGTGAGATTCTTAGTTTTTGAGAAAATAAATGTTGAAAATGACCAAATTCGCGTATTTTTGGTGATATTTTGACGCCATATTCCGAGATTTTCTGAAGTCCCGGTAGAGGGATACGGACTAATTTCACGTCTGAAAGATCACTTACCTAATAACGTTGCGGGTCTGAGGAGTGGAACAGGGGTACTAGGGTGGGACGGTACGCGACCTCAAAAAGGCCATTTCCGAACGGAAAGATAGGTTATTTGGCGGATAGTTACGTTTTATTTTCACGAATACCCTTTTAAACCAACGGGGCGGCCCTGCGGGCCGCCCCGTTGGTGATTATACAACCCACCCCAATGGTGATTGCTTTGCGTAAAATTATGGCGAGAGGAGAGTTGGTGATGAATTTTCCGTATGGAGGAAGTGGAATGAGGTACCTTCAAAGATTATAGGGTAGCTCCGAGAGGATACCCGTCCCTCTTGAGTGTGATAAAGCCATCGAAAAGCGGGAATAGTTTTAAGTTGAAGGCGGGAAAAATCATGGGTGGTGAATATAGAAAATGAAGAAACTGCTCGACCGCTGCGTCGTCTGGGGGAACTAGGAGGAAAACGTCAGTATTTCCAACATGGCGTCGAGAAATTGATTCACATCACAGGTTTAAGTGAATAGTTTACGAAAGAAAAAGGATTTATGAAGCAAATGAAAGGTTAGTATAAATGCGCATATGTAGCGTAGCAATATAAGTGAAATAGGTGGTATAAGGTGATCGGGAAGCAGGTGAAATTAATTTTCTCCCAGACTGGACGCTAACTCACCTTTACCTAAAGGAGAATAGAGAACTCTTCTCCAAGGAGAATTGTTCTTTATTCTACTTGGCTTAAATTTTTGACCACATAATTTATCTGCATCTGATCAGAACGAAGAAGAAAGATGGGACACCATTTTCTATCAGCCGGAATAGCTCAGTTGGGAGAGCGTTAGACTGAAGATCTAAAGGTCCCTGGTTCAATCCCGGGTTCCGGCATATTTTTGGGCAAAAGGAATACAAGATTGTTGATAATTTTAGCACAATATGAAGTTTCGGGCCCATATAATTATATTTTTCGCCAAGGATGCTATAATTTACAGGCGTAGAAAGAGCGAGATTCTTTTGAACTAATGGCCTTGGGAGGCACCCGTGGATTACTGGCTAATGAAAGTGTAGAACTTACAAATAACAATACATCCTTGACCGGGAAGACTAATAGTACTTCGACTGCACTTATGACCTTATTTTGACTGCACATGTGGCACCATGTAGCCTCGGAGGGGCCTGCAAGTTTGGTCTTACGTAAATGTATGAATCGGCAAGTATCGTTCCAATTCTTTAGACAAATTCGAACACGGCGTTGCATTTTTAATGTCCATAAGTAAATCAATGCCGTCAATATATCAAATAATAACGTAACTAAACCATTCGCAAACCAACTTTATAGAGTTGCATAAACCAAATTTTGATAGAGTTTGATTTGGAATCAGCATCTTGCTTTTTATTCCCGTGGTTCACTATTAACGTACTATTATGGGTGGATTCTCTTAATACATGTGGCTTAGCACAATCATTTCGCCCTTAAAGCAGTTTTACACGAGGTAATAAATCGCACAGACTGATGTTTAGACGGATGCGCAATGAAAATCACGACATATAAATCAGAGAATTGCCAGAGTGACGGTAAAAATCCTCTTTTCTAATTCCGTTCCCGCGTCATTGCAATTTCTGTACATAAAAAAACTTCGCAATAGAATGCCTCGTGTAAAATGGTCCAAGAAGATGTTCAACAGGACTTATCATTTTTTAAAGAAATTATAATAAACCTGAAGAGACTGTCTACTTTCGCTTCTCATTACTCATCCCTGCGCTCATCTAAAAGCGCATCCAGTTCCTCCCATTCCTTCAATAAGACCCAAATCATTGAGCCAAAGAGGGAGTGGTAAGATTCACTTCAATACTAGGCTACGAAGAACATCCAATTTTCAACATTTACCATCATGAAGCAAACAGAGCTGTGGGTAACACTCGAATGTTGTCTAATGTAGTTACTAACGCCATTCAGTCACAGAATATAGAGATCGAGGAGAGGTTTTATCACCGAATTTCGATATCTTCATCCAGTGTTTAAGACAACTTACAAATGGCCGCCGAAACAAAGACAACTCCTCGCTGAGTAAGCATCTGATCATGATCGTTGCGTACTCGTAGGGCTTTCATTTCTAGGTCGATATGGTCGTAATTAAGCGGGGAAAATCAAACAAGCTGGCAAGATAATTATGCAAGTTCCTTCCCTTGGGTCGTATTGACTCAAGCGCAATTGGCTTCGTTAGACGAAGGATAGGGAAGTGAGGCGACAGATTCGGAGACAGGCGCAAGTTGCCATCAGTAAAACCGCAAGTGGAATATGAAGCTAGAATTTGGCACACGTAAGAAAAGAAGTTAATTAAGAAACAATATGAGCATGAAGATCATCCAGATTAAAATAATCTACACCTACATCCACGTACTACCCAGCGAGCCGCCGAAGGGGCTCGTGGCATGGGGTGTTAGGACGACATTAGACATGAAAAAGGGAAGGTTTTGGGAAAAAGGAGTAGGGAGGGGGAGAGGACAAACGCAAACTGCATGTTAACAGAGTGCCATGGTGTCTCTCTTAATTTTGTTTACATATAGAAGGGTTGTATTAGATGGCGCTATCTCTAATGAAGTAAAAGTCTCATCGGGTGTCCCACAGGGAAGTGTCATAGGCTCACTTCTGTTCCTTTTGTACATAAACGATATCGGTGAAACAGTTGACAGTAAGCTTAGAATATTTGCAGACGACGCAGTGGTGTACAGAGAAATTCATAGCTTTAATGATAAGGAAGCGCTAACTAAGGATCTCGAGGCAATACAGGAGTGGTGCGATGCGTGGCAGCTAGAATTAAACCTGAAAAAATGCGTTTTTATGAATTTTTGGAAACGGAAAAACTCTTCTTGTAACAGCTATTGCATAAACAACAGCAAGTTAGAGACTGTAGAATCGGTTAAATACCTCGGAGTTAAACTGACTAATGATCTATCGTGAAGTAAACATAGTCAGGAAATTACAGATCAATCTAATCGTACATTGGTATTTGTTAAAAGAGAACTTGGCAAGTGGGACGATGAAGTTAGGGAAATCGGCTACTTCTCCTTCGTTAGACCCCACTTGGAATATGTAGCCAGCATTTGGGATGGGATGAGATAGGCTTGGAAACAGAACGCATTACGCGAAGATCGGCAAGATACGTTAAAGGCCGTTATGTTAATCTCGTTAGTGTTGCTGACCTTTTGCAGCAACTGGGATGGGAAACGCATTCAGAACGTCGATTAAAATTTAGACTCAATCTATTATGTAATTTGCAAACCGATCTATTCTCTAACTACGTTGATAATATTTTACGAAATACGACATATTACGGTAGATCAGATTATGAGAATAAAATTAGGGAACTAGACTGCACAACGGACAGATTTAAAATGTCATTTTTCCCGCGAACGATAAGGGACCATAACAGCAGCCAATGAGACTTTCTCTAGGCTTGTCAATAGGTAGTGCAGCTCTTAGTAGTCGTAGTACTCCTTAATACTTGAATCCTTTTCTGTTACTTATAACTAACAGCACGCCGTGCATGTTTTCCACATAAGCATTGAGTCTCTGTCCATTTGTGTAGTTGCATAATACATATATGCTAACGGTTCCTCTCCATTGTGATAATATCTGTAGTGTAGTACATGCTTGTGAGGCATCGCCTCGTGACAAGCATTAGCGATTTATTTAGGTAGCTTGCAGGGTATTTTGCAGATGTAGATGTAATGATGAAAGGAAAAAAGGAATTTTTGTACAAATCAATTTGGCAGTTCATTGTGCAGACTTATGTCGTCTACATAATGGGTTTTGTAAAATGTTTCCGACGTCGCCAGAAAATATTTAAATATTAGAAATTATTTCAAATATTAAGTCTAAGTTGTAGCCAACGGTCTGATATCGATTCCCATCCTAGTGGTAGCACAAGGCTCGGTTCATAATAAATACATGCATAATTATCACAAAAATCTTTAACACACCATGCGAATCTTCGCTAAAGAACTTGTGTTTTTCTTCTGCATTCTAGTTTATCGTCGATGTTGATACTTTATTACCCGCCAATGCAGCCTTTGATATCGGGAGATTCACTATAAAAAATAGTTTTTCTTCGCGATACGCCAAATTAGCCATTTAGCTCAAGGGGTCCATCTCGTTACGTTGTGTTCTATAGGAGCATTATAATAAGCCCCTAACGTACGATATATAGGTATATACCAAATATGTTTCCCTATTTCATTAAATGCTAAAGTATATCTGGCCGTATGGAGTTAGATGCTCACATTAAAGGCGAAATCGACTCGTGAATAAACACTTATTCACCATAAGCTCTTCAACACATCGCTTTCAACAAGATTAGGAATCCAACTTTTCATGCAATCTACGCTGAACGCCTCGTGCCGAGTTCAATTGGAATCGAGGCTACGATAGCGAAATCAATGCCTGTGGTTTTGAACGAATGATCCAACACCACACTGCCGGCGTTGACATAGCAACTGCTAGTCGGTACTTACAGCTACTTTCAACATTATCCCTGGAGTCTACCATTATGGAGATAAAATCACCAATCATGATACTTTTCGACTGGAACTAAGTCTTGAAAAATACAACCAAGATGTATTCTATGCCAACATTTTTTCAACACAGGACACAGCGTAGCCATTATTTTCACCATCAGCACGAACAACTCACAGGTAAATTTTAAATTATCGACGGAAGAAAGCATAAGATAATATTAACTTTCACTCCTACCCATATTTATTTTATTTCTATCCTTCGTCGAAATTATCTAACGTAACTTAATCTCAACTTACCGTCCGATGGCAAAGGAGCGGAGGTAGAGGTGAAACTCCGAAATGACTCTTGACTTGGAAGCACTTTTCCTATCCGATACCATGAATGTCACCCTTGAATTTCAAATCCTGCGGGAAAAATGAGAAAAAAGAATGCTATTAAAGGAGAACGGGTGCAAAATCAAAACAGGCGGAATACTGAAAGCCGGTTACTAGAATTTCTTGATGTTAAGGTCATGTGGGTCAATGTGGGAGAGTTTGTTAAGACCCTGCGGAAGCCGTCAACTTTCCCGTAGCAGAGGAAGACAAAATAAACTTTAACAGGCTTATTGAGGAGCCACGACACATGTCGCCACACAAACACACAGACATGATATTGTTGTGAGACGTGAAAATGTCGGTATGAGGTGAAAATCGTCCATACGCCACAATAAACGTTTCCAAGAATATAGATCCATTCGAAAACACATTTTTAAAACATCGCTTAATAAATTGGAGCAACACACCACAAACTAAGGGAATAAAGAGTCTTGAACACTATTTCATAGAACACTAGATTCTTCTATTTTTTTATGCTTATCAATCCTTTTGTTGTGAAGGCGTTTTCACCATGCGCCGTGAAAAAATGAGTAAAGTTAGAGAGTTATGTTTATATAATTACTGACAACTTTTGCCAAGCATAACTATTTTTGCACCATTAATATAACAATATTTTCTTCATACTTCTTACAGACGCTGAAATCAAAAAAATAAAATTCGAATATGGTCTCCATTATGACGAAAGAAATATCTCGCTCAAACTACCTCCCCCTTTTAAAAGATATCACAAATATGCTTCCATCCATGATAGCAAAAAATCAGACCCGTAACGACAGTCCTTCCTCGGCTTTAACCCTAATATTTAATCTAATATCGAGCCTTCGCCTGAAGGCACTTCGTTTGGCCGAAGCTCACTTCGTTTGGCGATGGTATGTACCTAAAGTTGGTTGTCTTCCTTTTTCCCAAGCACACTTATAGCAAAAAATTATTTTTATTAATATACTTGCTAACCCTCCGTGAGAGCTAGAACGTAATAGAAACGGTACAATTGTTTTCTGCAAACTAGATGATAAAAGATAATTGAAAAGGCATCTGCAATTCATCAGAGGAAGAAAAAGACAGCTTTTATTAATACCACTGAATTTTATTATAACTCGAACGGGGTTTCGACATGGATTCACATAATCATCCGGTCGAGTTTTAATAGAATTCCGTGGTATTAGTAAAAGTTGTCTTTTTCTTCCTCTAATGATGGAATACCACCAAGTGAACTTTGAGAAAGTGATTGATCTGCACATCAGGTAACAACACACATAGATTGCAAATGCACGTTGCCCATGCTATTCCGAGCTTATCTATATTAGCAAGGGTAAAAACCTTGATTTAAGAAAAAGCCTGAATTAGGCAGTTACTTTCACTACCTTCCGTAAACTTACAGTAATGAAGACAAAAGGTTGTATATAACCCACCTCTCTATCTCCATCACATCACTACGCAGATTGGTCAGGATAAAAATTTAATATCATCAATTGATGACGAAGACATCGTAATAATACAATGTGAGAGGGCTACATTCTCTTGTATAATTCTCTCACCACTACCAAATCACTAAAATATCTTGACGAGAAGTATGGAGTCAACTAAAGAAAAGGATACGAGATGTTTGAGCTCTAATGGCGTCTAATGTAAGAACACAGGGATGTAACACTCCAATGGCCGTCTAGAGTTTACGCACAAAGTATGCAGACGTGTGGTGCTCAAACTTTGAACGGTCATTGGAATGCGATATCCCTGCGTTCTTAAAGAGAAGGAATTAACTAGGATTGAAATCTAATCATTTGGAATAGTTTCAGACGTAACTTCCAACGAAATCACTGCATTGACAAATAAAATCCTGACTGAAAATGGCATGGTTGCACTACCCTCTAATTTTCAGATTAAAGTGTCGTCGATAAAATGAGGCCAAAATACTAATTTCAAGTACATCAGCCGCAAGTAGTTAAATTCAGGGGTTACCCCGCCTAAATGGTACAAAATTCGCCGTTAAACATAACATTTTTCGAAACTTCTAAATACCACCACGCAGTCCCACCACCACCACCTTGAAATCTCAGTAAGTTATCTATCAAATTATCAGGCTCTACTCGGTGGAACCACATAATGATTTGAAAATAATGTCCCTTTCTAAGTTCCACAACACTTTTCATTTATCCAGATCCTGGTTTCGACTTCACACAGCCATTTTCAAGGTGACAATAGCTCACTACGAGCCCCTTATATATATATATAGATTCCCCCAACATCCTCACGACTCCATGTATAAGGGGCTCGTGGTGAGCTGTTGTCACCTTGAAAAAGGCTGTTTGAAGTCGAAACTAGGGTCTGAATAAATGATAAGTACTGTGGAATATTGCAAAGCGAGATTTTTTTCAAATCTCAGTTGGTAAAGCCGCTACGACGTCTCCCTAAAGCACGGGGACACTAGCGAGGACTCCTTCGAAACCCCCAACGGTTGGCACACATGTCAGTATGTGAAATGAGAGGAGGAGAAATATAAAATAAAAAGAACGTCATAATCATCCACCCACCCCACTCCTTCCTACCGTATCGGTTCCTCACTCCACTTTCCCGACCTCTCCCATACCAACCTCCCACCCCCTCCCTATTTATCCTCCCCCCCCCCACACACAACCGAGAACCCACAGCCGAGCAAAGGATGAAATCCGAGCCCGATGCCTTTGGACGGGGGGACGAGTGAGGAGGAGGACTTCAGGTGACGGTGTGGATGCAGCGGACCGATAGACGTAGTTAGGGGAGGGAGGCGGTGATGACATGGTCTCCAGTGAGACACGAAGGACAAGGATTGGAAGGATTTCTTGGGAGGGAAGGGGTAAGTCTGCTCTTTTCTTTCACGGGCAGAGCGTTCGAGGGGGAAAGGCGTGGGTAATCCACAGGAGGAAGGCATCACCAACGATTTTTAATAATTCTTCTTATTCTTTATTATATTCTGGTTGGAGCGATTTTTGTTCATGTACAGAATTGCGTATAAATTTTCATAAATGCTCTCATTAGTGATACCTATACCGATTTGATTTGTAGACAATCCAATGCTCTTTTAACACGTATCCTTGGGGCAAGTGGCAAGTATTTCGTAATAATGCGAATTCCTGTGTACAGATTTTCTTCTAAACGTGAAGTAATACATTTCTTATTTTTGTAATTGTTGCTAACAAATATCAAGGTGTCACGCCAAGTCAAATATTTGAAAAACACACATTTCAATTTAGTTCCGTATAATTTTCGACACACTTGTCTTACCATGCTTCAATTAAAGAAAAATGTAAAGTATAATTCCTGTATAATTTCCATTACTGCCTGTATAATGAGTTCCTACGCAGATACACTTAAGAGAAATGTGGTCAAAGATTCTTTTTCGAATTACTTTAAAAAATCCTGTATTATTTCCATTACTGCCTGTATAGTGAGTTCCAACGCAGATGCACTTAAGAGAAATGTGGTCCAAGATTATTTTTCGAATTACTTAAAAAATATACAAATGCCCACTCAATGAGCCACGATAACTGCTCCAACCACCTTAAGGTAATACGAGCGAGATTATTTCCACCGCAAAACTTTGCAAGCTTTCTTTGAAAAATATGACGACAGGTTTCCCTAAGCATTTCAGGACGCTTTCCTCGAAATGTTAAAACATATTTTTAAGGAATTTTCTACAGAATTCCCCTATAGAATTTATTTCAAACTTTCCCGCTTCGAAGAACTTTTTATGAAAGCTAACATACATAGGTACACACCAAACAGTTAAATAACCCCTGATCTGATGTATCAAGTTTCTGAAGCAAGGGTCCCTAATCGTTTTTGACCGTCGACTCCTTCAAGAATTTTTCAACAATTATCGATCCCTCAAATTTACTGTAACATTATTACAATTGGACAAGCAGAATATATACTAATTTTATATCTAGATTGTTTACTTCAAGGTGTTTATTATTTATTGATGTCTTGTGCGTCGTATCATAAAAATGAAACCAAAGCAGTAGATATAACCTTAATTTAAAATAATGAACAAAATATATTTATCAGTGTTACGGTGACACATAGAAATATCAGATACAATGAAATTATTTTTGACTTCTGCATTGCAATTCAAGTGATTTTTATAACATTTTTTCATCGACCCCAATAGATTCCTGAGGCCATATCGACCCCACTCACAGCAATATCGATCCCTGCGGTTCAATATCGACTACTTCGGGGACCCATGTTCTAGTGGATGTGTTAATAAAGATTAAGCGGCAATATTCTGCGAACCATGTACATTTTTGTGAAGCGGTTACAGCTGCGTTCACCGATCAATTACCTAAAATATAACTGCACACAGTTGACTTTACTCGATGAGAAGGAATGATAAGATTCATTCGTCTTAAGTCCTGATTGTTACTTATGGCTGACGGGATTACCCAAAGGACCGACAGTTACTCAAAAGGAATAATAGACTTTCAAATTAAATACGCCTTATTCTTCTTATTTTAAACAGATTTTTATGACAGCAATGAAAACACCATGGACATAAAGAGCCCCGTCATGTTGCCCTATCAGTCCTAAATTTATGCGGGGCATATGCGTGATAAAATCGAAACATAATCAAATTTAGACCCAGTTTTATAATGTCTGGTTAACGCTTACCTAACCTTAATCTTTAGATGACTTAACCTCTACGTTTTCCTGAAGTTTACTGAGAGTTCGGGTTACATATATGATATTATACTGTCGGCTAGCTGACGTGATCGCTAACGATGTTTGAACTTATTAACGTCGGTTTTATACTGACTGTGAGAAAATATTCAACCACAGTTTATAAAACGGAGCACAAGTATAAAATAAACGATAAAGGCAGAACATATCAACAACATCGCACTCTGTGATTTCTGGCAAGGAGTCCCTCGGGTGACAGTGACTTTCGACTCAATAGAAAGAACGCCATGCCCTATTTATAGCGTCATGATTTCTTCAATGAACTTCGGGACGATAGAAGATTATTCGGTTTGACAAGGCGATTCCACATGGAAGGAAGGGAAGGCGATTGCCCCATCACGTGTCCAAGGGCTCAGGGTCGCCGCCGAACCAACCAAGGCCACAGGGGGCACACAGGGCGAACCTCTACTTCCAGAGAGCAAGTAAGCGGGTGTACCGGTGTGGTCCTGTGCTGTTATGAAAGCGAATGGAAAGGAAATCATTAATTTGTTTGAGCGAGATATATCCCTAGTCATAATGGAGACCATATTCCAATTTTTTTTTTTAATTTCAGCGTCTGTAAGAAGCATGAAGTAATTATTGTAATGTAAATGGCGCAAATATATAGTTTTCATTCGAGTATTCTACCAGCTGATTGGTAGGTTCTTGGACATTCCCCATTCTGCATCCCAACCTCATGACATTGTCTCGCTTTCCCTCCTAAGGATGTCCCGCCATTAGACCCCTCTTCACATCTTCTACCTCTTTTTATTTCGTCCAGAATTCCTATCCTCTTCCTTCCTCTTCCACGCTTCCCCAGTGTTCTACCCTCTATCAATCTCTTCGGCATACCCTCTCCTCTCAAAACCTCCTCCATCCATCTCTTCTGCCTTCTCCGCACCTCTGCCACAAGCTTCCTCTCCTCTCCGACCATATCCAATACCTCCTCGTTCGTCTTCCTCGCCATCCAGCTAACCTTCTCCATCCTTCTCCAAACCCACATCTCAAACGCATCAAGTCTACGCACATCCTCCCTTCGCCATGACTAAGTTTCCGACCCATATAGCACCACGCACCATATCCAAGTTGTCACCAGCCTTTTCTTTACGTCTCTTCTCAGACCCCCCCTCATCAATTCCCTTCTCTTCGAAAATGCTTCTTTATCTAGCGCAATTCTGCATCTTATGTCCTTACCACTAAACCCATTCGCCTCCAAAATACTACCCAGATACGTAAACTGCTCGACCTGCTCTATCTTCTGCCCTCCCACCCTTATATTCAGCCCCGCCTTCTTATTTCTAGAAAATCTCATTACTTTCGTTTTCTTGTGATTGATCTTCATCCCATACTTTTCGCACTGCACCTCTAATGCATTCACCATTGACGGCAACCTCTTGGCCGATTGACTAACCAATGCTTGATCATCTGCAAATCTCACGGAATTTATCAGCTCCCCTCCTACCTTTATTGTAGGAATAAAGGTAGGAGGGGAGCTGATAAAATCCTCCTCCTCCCCCCATGCCTCCCTTACCATTTCTTCTGAATACACGTTAAAAAGCAACGGTGATAGTGGGCACCCCTGCCGCACTCCTCGTCATATCGTGGCCCATCCCGATTCTCTATCGGCTACCCCTACCTGCGCCGTCTGGTTCATATACAAATTCCGAATCAGACGCCTGTACCTCCAATCGACACCTAATTTCTTCAACACTCCCACTAATTTCGTCCATTCCACCCGATCAATTCCGTTTGTACTAATCTTTTTTAAAACTATGCACGGCGTGGTGTTAGTACTTGGTAGATGATAAGGATTCAAGAATTAGGGAGCAAGCTAAGTAGTAAGTACGTAGTCAATCAACTAAATAGCTACACTACCTGTAGCCAAACCTAGTTAAAAGTTGCAATGACAGCAGTTTTTGTCTCTTATCGTTCCTTTCATCGTGTCTTTCGCCTCGTCGTAGTTCGTATCGGCCTTGTATCGTTCTTTTATACACATACTCTCTGTAGCGCACAGTCGTAGCAAAACATGTGGAATATGGCTTGTATTTTATGGAAAATATCACGAAAAGTATAGTGCAGTGGACGGCTAATATATTGGTACCACTGGAAAGTTGAGAACATTTTCATCATGTTGAAACCAAATCATTGAATTTTATATGAAGTGATATCTCGCTGAAACTACTTTAATTCGGTGGAACACCACGGAAACATTCATTGAAATCATTCGCCGGGACCACCTCAGATCATTCATCATTATCAGACAGCGAATTAAACAATAATAAACATTGACTACTTAATTCTAGGCATTTAAGGTAGTTTGAGCGAAAAATCACTTCACCTAGAATTTGAACTCAATTCAAATAAAAAACTCTCATCTTTCCAATGATATCAAAATATAACCTCTTACAGAGCTAATTTTCGAGCAATTTGCCTGAAAATACAAGCTGTTTTACATGGGATAGATAACGGCTGTGCGCTTCAGAGGGAGAACATTTAAAAAAAAAATAGGAACTTATAACACTTAGATTTCGTCAAAAAACTAACAGGGTGTCGTTTGTATGTTTTTTTCAACTATTTACAAAAAATAATTTATAAATCACCCAAGTAATTTTCACAGAATCGCAAATAAAACTTGTTTTGAAGGCTTTTTAGTCGTACCGCGTGAAAAAATGAGTCACATTAGAGACTTTTGTAGATATATTTATTTTATTACCTACTGAGAGTTTTGGTCGTAGTATATAACTATATTTTTGCACCATTAATATTACAATATTTACTTCACACTACTTACAGACGCTGAAGTTAAAAAATAACATTCGAATATGGTCTCCATTATGACTAGGGAACTATCTCGCTCAAACTACCTTAAATCCAGACCAGACACAAGAAAAGTGATTCCCTCTAAATGCAATTGTCATCGACAAAACTATTAATACAGCAAAACAAAAATCGAACCTGAGTGGCTGCGTATGAACAGCCACTTGGCCACAACACAAATTGAAAACAGGAAAAAGAATAAAAAAATAATATCTAGATGATTTATTTTCATGACCTCTATTATTATGATTTATTTTCTTATTCTTCTTCTTTAAGGAGATACATGTCAGGAGACTGACATATATCTCTAGAAAGAAGAAGAAGAAAATAATTATATAAAATAATAGGGAAAGATGGAGGGCTTCAGTTAACCTATATTAGAATTGAAACAATGATTGTATCGGTAAACGTAGGTTCAGATGAAACTAAAACCACATGTAGTAATCTTTTAAAACTGAAGGTCCTTCTCTCCATACTTAACCTCTTTATTTCTTAAGCTCGACATTTGGTCCTGCCACCTTTCATCCCATTCATAAGGCCTATTATCTTTGTTCCCTTCCCCCGCTTATCCAGCACCCACCCCTTTAAGATACCAAGGCCTTAAGCATCCCTTGGCCTGTAATTTATCAGTAAATTAAAATTTATTTCTACTACATGACAAATATTGTTCCGATCTTTATTTGCATGGTAGGTACTGCATCTTGAGTGGTGTCGTAACATGAGCTCATTAATTGACGTCATTTCTCATTTGTAACAGCGCTTAGAAAGGAGTTTCCACATCCTATGCATCATATTCATTGTTTTCTTCCCCCTCCTCTTTGAATTTTAACGATTTCTCTCCGCAAATAATATTTAGGCACAATCCGGAAATAAAATAAAACGCATTTCACAGTACAAACATTTAAAAACAACGCACTTTTGACATTTCGTTCGTCAAAAGGTACACACAATTAGATGTGATTGTCCATTCTCATACGCCTGATGGAGTCTCAAATAGCTGACACGCCAGATGCTTCAATACAATATATAGGTAGCGGTAAAGGGCGAAAAGCCCGGTCATTAACGGATTAGTACCTTTATCTTTCCAGTACGTCTCACCGGACACCATTTTCTTCGCAGCAAGTCAGCTCACTTGCGCCAGATATTGTTCCTCCATTGTCCTCCCTCTGCATCGTACCCCCTCCACCATTCCCTCTAACACACTCTTCACCAGACTCTCTTGTCTCAATATATGCCCCACCAATTCTGCTCTTCCTTTCACAATACACTTCCATAGTTAATTCCCTTTCTCTCTCACTCTCTTAAACACCTCTTCATATTTAACTCTGTCCATCCAAATGATTCTCAGCATTCGTCGATAACACCACACTTCTAAAGCATTGAATCATCTGCACAGGTTTTCAAGCTTCCCCCGTTTTGAGTAGTGTTCTGACGATCCATGTTCCCATTTATCGTTCTCCTTTATTTCTCATCCGCCATAGCATTTCTTTAGCAGCTCCCTCCCGGAGATCCGACTGAGGGGTTATTTTTACCACCGGATTTACATTTTACTAAAGAGTTTTCCATGGTGGTATATTGATCTAGGGATAATTTAATGCAATGGTTTCCCTTTGCCTTTTGCATCCTATGCCGTTGATCCATCTTGATTCATCCGCCTTTAGAGGTGATTTCTAATTTCAAAGACATAAGGGTGCTCAGTAACCCTACCCGCTCATCTGCCCTCGTGTGAGGCCATTGGCACTTGGTAGGGGGGGTCTCCTTATCCCCGGAGACACTCGGTCCCGATATTAGTTCGCCACTCGCTACGCAAGCGTTGCCCCCTCTCCACCACGGGGAGAAATGTTCGGGTTTTCCCTTCGCCAAGAATACGACCTTGCCGGCCTGGATACAAGTACTCTTAAAACTCTCGACCAATGTCACTTGCCGAAATAGCTCAGTTGGGAGAGCGTTAGACTGAAGATCTAAAGGTCCCTGGTTCGATCCCGGGTTTCGGCAAAAGTTTTTTTCTGCTGGAATTCGACTACGGAACATTTTTTGACTTCGGTAGTTTGACTTAGAAGCATTAGGGGGCATGGATTTGGGAACCTAAATTTTGGTCAGCTAACAGAAAGGGACTCGTTTGGACCACGGTCGTAGAATAGAGACACCCTTTGGACAACAAGGTCGCTCTTATACCTTGTTGGACACCCTTCGCAAGTTTCGCCATCTACTGAGCTCGAAACAAACGAAGGACAGGGGAAATACGACAATATTTTTAACAAATGACCCTCACGACTAGTGCTGTTTGAAAATTGGATTGCGATAATTATACATTTTCTCATTATTTTTGTAGTTTAGAAATATTAGGTGTTTAATTCGGAACATTATAAATTTTATAGTTAGATTCCGTGACTTTTCGTAGAATAGTAAAGCACGTAGGTACTTTTAGCTTTTGGTCATTAGTTTGCATCAATTTTTCCTTTTTGGTAGATAACGAATTGTGTTGGACTGAGCAGTTTATTGAATTTGTGATTGTATTTATCGTGTCTTTTACAGTATAAAGCACATATTTTTAGCTTTTGTTCATTGTGTTTGAGTCAATTTTTCCTTTTCGGTAGATAACGATTCGTGTTAGACTGAGCAGTTTACTGTATTTGTGATCGTGTAGTTAATAGCTTCAATTCGAATTTCATATTATCCCTGTAGATACAGTTCTTTCCTTTTGCGTGCATTATTAATACGTCTGTTTAAAGTGATATGAACTATTAGTTTGCCGTTTTATGACAGTGTTTCTTCTGTATTGTAGTTTTTCTTTTTAGTTTTGTTTAAAAACTTTCAAAATTGTAGACTTTATTTAGGTGTAGGGTATTTTTTTTGGTAGTTTATATTTTTAGTTTAGCTCCACCTTCTCCTTTCTATCTATAATTAATTGTTTGGTTCATTCTTTACTCCCAAAAACGAAATTTTAATTTAAAAAATACCCAACATGTACCAGTTGTAAGACAAATTTTAAAAATCTGATTTGTACGCACTCAAAATACTTCCCCGCCATGACTCTTGCATCTTTCTCTGTCTCACTCCTTGACGTTTGCAGCACTTGGAATTATGGGAATTTCAAAATGGTGGCAGATTTAGGAAGGACTTCATTAACCCTAAATCTGGTGAGCGATTTGTACACCTAAATCCGCTCCCTTATGATGCCTAACGAGTTTAGATACACTTAAAGATGGCGTCCTCCCTATATTTCCGGATTTAGCAGGCGAGTTTGGACGCAGCTTAAGACGCCTTAAAATCGTATCCTACAACTTCAGATACCTTGGGTGCGTTCCGTTTCACGCATTAACCGATTTGAGGCTCCACCGAGAAGATACAAGTATCATGGCGGGGAAGTATTGGTCGTTCCGTTGCATTTTCTCGCATTGAAGCAGTCAGTGCGATAATCGAAACGGAACGCCTTTGGTGCGGGCGGCAACTTTTTGAATGACGGCGGCGAGGCGTTGCCATGGTTTGTTGACAAACATTTCGGAGAAAAGAAGACAATCGAAAGAGGACTTCAAAAGGATCAAGGATATAAAATGGACGACGAAAAGAAAGCCATTACTATTCACTCCTTGATGTGAAGTGGATCCGAAACGGGGAACGGTCAATTTAAAAAAAATGTCTACTTCATCATCATTGTCTAAAATTACTTTGACTGAATTCATGGTCACCATCTCAAGAGTTACTATGAGGTCACCATAGTAGTTTCTTAAACAAATGCGAAACGTCATCGCACCAACTGCACCAGCTTTTGGGAGGAGCGCACATTATGCTAGTTGTGGGGCCTCAAGGAGCTCATATCGAAGCGGCCCGATGCGTGAAACGGAACCCCTTGGAGCGCATCAATGCGATTGGTGTGTTAAAACAGAACGCACCCCTTGACAAGGAAGATGTCAAGGATGATGACAACAATGATGATGATGATGGACGACACCCCTTGACAAGAACTCACATGATGAAAAATATAGCGATCAAAAATGAGGGAAACATGTTATTGTCCTCAATTTGACGACGCGACGTATTGAATAGGCAGCCAGCGTGTGGGAACTAGGGATTGGAATATCGATTTTGATTTTAATCGAAAATTGATTATCACACTCAGATTTTCGATTTAATTGAAGTCGAATTTTTGCTTTGAAAAATCGATCGATTCTAGCCGATCGATTTTCGATTTTTAGCTTGCTACAGCGTTTGAATTTTGCCAATCGAGCTGCGCCAGATCGTAAACCGCCCTCCAGTCGACTGCAAGTCCAACCCCAATCCACTTGGAAGCCTGGAAGGAGATTAAGGGAGAATATCCCCACTTAGGTATACTAAGTAGCCAGCAGGATTTTATCTATAGTTGCCTCTTCCGTGCCGTGTGAGCGACTATTTTCTCACGCCGGGTTAATTGCAACTCAGGTGTGAAATCGATTATCCGGAAAACATTTAAATGTGTCAGTTTTTTAAGGTCCACCCCTGTGGAAAACTGGTTCCACGGCTTTGCAAATAAAAAATAAATAAAATTATGTTTTTCATTTTGTGGAATGCCGACTTTTCAATATACAATCCTTATTACTCATAAACTATATGTAATTTGCTTGTTATATTACCTTTATGTATATAAGTATCTGGTATGGATTATTATTTTCCTGAATACCTTATTATTGTCTAAAAATAATGTTGTATTTATAAATTTAACCGAATTCAGTTCTTATCCCTAGTGCTTCCATTAACCCATATTTTGCATTTTGTTTCAACAGCATATTAGTATTTCGGCAGACAATTACTTTACCTTTTCAAATACAAATATTTTGATTTCAATTTTTCGATTATTTTGGGCCAAAAATCGCATTTTAAGAAAATCGATTTTTTAAACCAAAATCGAAAGTCGATTAATCGAAATTCATTTCTGGATTTAAATTTCCGATCCCTAGTGGGAACCAACTCCGAAAAATGCATGCGTGAGCATTGAGTTCCAATATACAAGATCCTAGAACAAAAATCAAAATTTATATACCTGTACTAAATATATTAAATGTAAGCTGAACTTAAGAGTCGTCCGGCCATTGCTTGTTTTTACCAAAGAATCCTAACTTTACACGCTATTTTGTAGTAACCTAAAATTTCAATTACGCATATGGAGTTGAACGCGAGAATGGGTGAGACATCATGGAAAAATATGATATTTTTCCAATATGTTAATGCCATTTTTGCAAAAAAGTGTTCAGAAAATGCGAATTCTCACAGGAAAATGAATGTTAACAATTTTTTATGAAGAAAAACCATCTTGTTTGTCGAATTATTACGTTAGTTTGATCGAGATATTGCTTCACGTAGAATTTGATGAATTTGGCTTCATTTTAAAGAAAAAAACCTCTCATCTTTCCAATTACCAATATCAAAATATTAACCCCTTTGCAAACTAACTACTTTTCGAGCAATTTGCCTAAAAATATAAGTTGTTATTCATGGGATAGATTACTGCTGTGCGCTCCAGAGGGAGAATATTGAAAAAAAATAGGAATTTCTAACATCTACATTTCTTAAAAAAAAACTAACAGTATGTAGTTATAGAGAGGGCATTATGGGAGATGAAGGGTAGAAAATCCGTGGGAACCGATAACCTACCTTCGGAGCTACTGAAGAATCTAGGTAGTAAGGGGAGAAAATCATTTTTCGAACCTATTCGCAGGATCTACGAGGAAGGAGTATGGCCGGAGGATTTCGTGAAAACAGTATTGATACCTATCCCGAAGAAGAAGAAAGCGTCAGAATGCGAGGAGTACAGAACAATCAGTTTAATTTCGCACGCAGCAAAAGTCTTGCTTAGAGTACTAAATAGAAGGTTGGAGAGCAGAGCAAACTGCTATTTAGGCGATGACCAATTTGTGTTCAGGAAGGGGAGGGCAACCAGAGACGCGATTGCGGTAATGTGGACACTTATAGATAGAAACATAGATCATAATCAGGATGTTTTCGCTTGCTTTGTGGATTTCGAAAAGGCGTATGACAGAGTAAACTGGGAGAAACTAATGCAGATACTGGGGAAAATAGGAGTACATTGGCAGGATAGGAGACTCATACGAAACTTATGCATGGGGAAGAGGTCTCAGGTAAGGGTAGCTGTCGGTGAATCATGGTGGGCTAGTGATGGGCCATTACGGAACGATGTTGTTCCTTTGGAACGAATCCACTGATGGGCCATTTCGGAACGATTCCGGTTGTGGAAATATTCTCGTTCCAAAGGACCGAAAGGAACGAATGGACCGAAAGGATTCGAAGGACTTAAAGGATTCGAAGTACCGAAAGGAAACAAATTAAGGAAAGGATTCATAGGAACGAAGGACCGTAAGGAAACAAATTAAGGAAAGGATTCATAGGAACGAAGGACCGAAAGGAAACAAATAAAGGAAAGGATTGATAGGAAGGTAGGGAATCAATTGAAGAAGGCAATGCAATACGAACAAAAATAATCAAAGGAAAGAGAGGACTCAACCGACAGGCCAGGTACTTTGAAGACGAGGATGGAATGACGTATGCTCATATGTTATACATATGTTATACAAATATTAGAAAATAAACGTTGGCTTACAGAATAAATATTTCGGTTTGGGCTAAATGCTAAAACAATCCATACGCATTGGTCAGTAAAGTAGTGAAGAAATAAAACATTTGGAGAAAAGTAGCAACAAATACCTAAACTATTATCATTGGCCTGGTATTTCCAGGGAATATTTTCGGTATTTTAGCGAATTTAGTAAAATTTGAAATTGATACTATTGACATTTTGCTACCATAAGGTTCTATTTCACATTTCCAAAGGTTATACGATCATTTATATTCTCATCTAGATTGAATGCGTCTTTTGACAAGAGGTAATTAGATTTGAAACATGGTTGGAGTAGGTGAAATTTTGGGCAAGTATCAGGGGGTCTATTCTCTAACTACGAAGCTACGGAGCTTTCTGGAGAAAAGATGCTTCAATAAGCTACTTTCTACCATCGGTATTCTCTATCATGGAATAAAGAGCTAGCAGAAAGCTCCGGTAGTTTACTAGGCTCCCACCCGTATTCTGACTGTCACGAAGCTATTTCCGTGGCCCCATTAATTATATATATGTATATAAGCTTATTATAAATTTATGCATATAAATTTAAGCTACCACGGTAGCCTCGCGATGCGCGGCCTCCGAATACTCTGCTTAAATATTGGCCATTTTCTAACGCTTATTTCTCAATAACTATCTAACCCAAGTGTATGTTTTTCTGCATTTATTAAATGCAAATTTTCTTACATTTTTACTGGGTTTTATTTTCATTTTCGCCACTAACGGGAGTTTTTCTCAAAAAAGGTATTAGCTGGAGTGACGGAAAGCCAGATTTACCTTAATTATCTTCGGTAGGTTGATTCTAGCCCATAATGGGATACTTAGTGGGCCGTGGTTATGAGTATCACCTCTGCCTTTCTTTTGAAATTTTCATCTTCCAATGCTATTTAAATTATTTGAAGCTAAGAGTAATTGACGAGAGAAAATAGCACGAATCATATTGAATCATATTATTGACATGAATGCAAGGGGGTGTACCATAAGGCTGAATCGCGTATGAGATTCTCATAGAAAAATAAATGATTCTCAATAAAAAATAAATGAATAAATAAATGATAAAGGGGTCCCTGGCCGTATGTGCCGCTGCTGTGACCCGCGAAGTCAAATATTGACACAATTACTTACAATTGCGATAAAATAATGATAAGCCATAATGCCCGAATTCTCAGGCGCAACTTGAAAAGGAATGAATCTTTAAACTCGTTCCTTTTAGTGAACGAGAACGAAAGGAACGAGTCCGAGATAGGAACGAAACTGTCCATCACTAGGGTGGCCGTTTATAGGTCGCGGGGTGCGGCAAGGGTGTCCGTTGTCGCCATTGCTTTTTAACATCTACGCTGAGGAAATGGTGAGAGAGGCATGGGATGAGCTAGATGAGGGAATCAAAGTAAGAGGCCAGTGGATAAAGTCGGTAAGATGCGCGGACGACCAGGCGTTGGTCAGTCGGTCATCGAAATGATTGCAAACTTTAGTACATGCATTGGAAAAGCAGTGCGAGAAATACGGGATGAAGATTAATCATAAGAAAACAAAAGTAATGAGATTGTCTGGGACAAAGAAAGCGAGGCTGGTCATAAGAGTATGAAGTCACAAACTCGAGCAAGTAGAACAATTTAATTGCTTGGGAGGTACGTAAGTAGAAACATGGCATAGTAGCAAAGACATTAGGAGGAGAATAGCGCTAGCAAAGGAAGCGTTCAGTAATAGAAGGGAGCTGATGACGGGAACTTTGAGTAAGGATGTAAAAAAGAGGCTGGTGAAGAGCTTGATATGGAGTGTGGCGTTGTATGGGGCAGAAACGTGGACCTTGAGAAAGGAAGACGAAAATAGGGTGAAGGCGTTCGAGATGTGGGTGTGGAGGAGGATGGAGAAGGTGCGTTGGACGGAAAGGAAGACAAATGAGGAAGTGCTTGACATGGTGGGCGAGGAGAGGAAACTTATAGATGAGATTAGGGGAAGACAGGGTAAGTGGCTGGAAGGGTTAAGGAGGGGCGATGGTTTGCTGAAGGCCGTGGTAGAGGGAAGGATTTGGTCAAGCGGGGAAGGGTTTTCCCTTCGTCAAGAATACATTGTCGGCCTGGAAGTAAGTACTCTTAAAACTCACTTCAAATTGGCAGTTGCCGAAATAGCTCAGTTGGGAGAGCGTTAGACTGAAGATCTAAAGGTCCCTGGTTCGATCCCGGGTTTCGGCATTAGTTTTTTTCTGCTGGAATTCGACAACGGAACATTATTTGACTTCGGTAGTTGTCTTCAGTTAAAGTTAAAGCCGATTCCAAACTAATTAAGCATTAGGGAGCATGGATTTGGTTACCTAAATTGTGGGCAGCTATGAGAAATGGACGCGTTTGGATCACGGTCGTAGAATAGGGACACCCTTTGGACACCAAGGTTGCTGTAACTTGTTGGGCACCCTTCGCAAGTGTCGCCATCCACTGAGCTCTAAACAAACGAAGGCCAAGGGAAATACGACAATATTTTGAACAAATTTCACGACTAGTTCTGTTTGAAAATTCAAACAGCACTTGTCGTGAGGGCCATTCCCACTTCCCACTTGCCCTGTTGGGTCAGCGGGGAAGGGGAAGAAAGAGAATAGTTTTTATGGACGGGTTGAAGAAATGTAGGACTTATGCTGAGATGAAGAAAGAAATACTGGAGGTGGATAGGGTGGAAGGGCAGTCATTAACATTTCGAAGACTGATTTCGTTAATGTTTGGACCTAGAAACCAAAAAGGCGTTTTTGTGTACCAACTTACAAAATGTCGCAGGCTAAAATTCAATAACCTCTTCTATTAAGCTAGAGGTGAATTTCAGGCCATAGTAGATGTCCAAGGCAACCCACGACCTTTGCAGTGCATGCACGAGAAAAATGAGCATCTATAAAACTGAAATTTCGCTCCTTAGAACGGTATAGCCTTCCAAACCCCTTAAAGGGTTCGAAGAAAATTTGGCGCACATGTTCCTTAGGGCCTATAAGGATCAGTAAGCTATATTAGAATAACACAAGGGCCACAATGTGGACCTTTTTTTAACAAACATTTACTTACATAAGAATAGCATTGGATTCGACACAGATTTCTTATTTCTGTTTCATTTAAAATTACTTGCATTCACGATAGGATTCACTTTGAATGTTTAGTGTAGAATGACTCAAAGAAAAAATCTTTTAATTCTTCCATTCTATTTTCGTTAACGCTTTGTTTTTGCCTATTATTATACTTTATAGCACCAGAATTGGCAATTATTGCACTATTTCAAACAATGGAAATATCTATTTTCTTGGCAACCGCAGCATAACCTTCAAATGAAAACTAATGCCCAAGGCACTTATGGCTTAAGTACATGAAGTGGTAAATATACAGAATTGCACCGAGAATTTAGTAGCTGTATTTTTCCTCCAATCTCTCGATCCATGGTTAATGATGGCTCCATAGTATTATGCAACTTTAACGTCAATTTGGGAGGATTCTTTTATGCAAAATTATATTTCCCCCTTCTTGTAATTCAACGGGCAACATCTTCTGGTAATCAATCTAATTTCATATCTCAATTTTGTTTTTTTTTGCTAATACATTAAGGCGTTTGTAAAAGCACTATTTTCCAGACTGTAAAAATGGAAAGGAGGAATTTAGTACTTGTTTTGACTCACACAGTCGCGGTGAAGCCCCCTTTAAGTACCCACTCCTGAGGATTTATAGACCATGATGCCACTTCAATCTCTCTCCAGCGCTCAAAATCTGGGGCAAGCAGGCTTCTCTTAAATGGGAGGGAGGAGTTGAAGCGAAGCCCAGGGGCACTTGACCCTTAACCTGGCTGCCCCATTCTCTCCCATACATTCACTGCCCTTCCCATTCAACCCACGTCTCTTTAAACGTCATCTTCTCTAAGAATTTATCATGGAGCTATGGAGTCCCATCTCTCCTTTTCAAGGTGGTTGGAGCGGTAATTGTGGGTCATTGAGGGCACATTTTAATATTTTTTTTAAATAAATCGAAAAAAATCTTGGAAAAAACTCCATTTAAGATGGATTGAGCGAAAAACCATCTCTCATCTTACCAATGATATCCAAATATCAACCCGTTGCCGAAATATCTCTAGAGATATTTGCCTGAAAATATAAACAGTTTTACATGGGACAATTTATGGTTGTGCGCTCCAGAGGGAGAATATTAAACAAATTAAGAACTTCTAGCGCCTAGATTTCGTCAATAAACTAACGGTGTATAAATTGCATATTTTCTCAACTATTTATAAAAAATAATATATAACTCACCACAGTATTTTTGACAGAATCGCAAATAAACCTGCTGTTTTGAAGGGTTTTCAGACGTACGCCACAGTGGGGCAGAAGTCCAATGTAGCTGGACAAAACCTAATTTATAAACTTCAACACACATCAGAAATATGCTTACAGTGCGATCGGTAAAATATTGTTGGTATATTCACAAAGTTTGCATTGTTTCCTTGAGGATTGTCGCTGAGCACCCCTCAAAGTAAGGAGATCATAGTGGGCTGGCATGACTATTTTTCACGGCACCTAAATTGTCGTCTCACATTTTGGGTCTTACAGAAAACGTAGCAGTAAATAAATCCTACCACGTTTAGTTGGAAGTATGCGGATGGAGAATTACTTCGTTTTAAATCTAAACTTTAACTATCACATCCATGGCAAAGTAATTTCTGTCGTAGATACGTTTTATTTAATTTAGCTACTTATCAGTAGACTTTTAACCTGGCCGAGCAAAATCAACACTTAGAAATTGGAGATAGTAAGGTTGTCAACATGATACCCAAAAAGTGCGTGCTACTTCGTGCTACTTTGGTAAAAAACTTAATATGTTTGACGTTGCGCCTGCCAAATCCGTCTTCTTGCACGGCAGACCGACCCAAGTTGAGGGCGCGACTCTGCACATATAGCAATAGAATTCGTCTCTTCACATAGTTTGAGCTTAGTTCTGAGAGGTTGTGTCACAACTCACCATGTTTACCATAACACGATAGGAGCTTCACAGACGGTTAATTGTGAGAAAGGAAGAGTTTTGGTACGCGCGCTACAACCACGTTTATCAATATACATCTACATCTACAAAATACCCTGCAAGCCACCTCAGGGGTGTGTGGCAGGGGGTGAGTAATCACCAACATGCATTACACTATACCCTAGAGTTAGTGTAACTACGACTATTTATGCATTAGCATAAATCGCTAATGCTTGTCACGAGGCGAAGCCTCACAAGCATGCAACACTACACTACAGATGTCATCAAAATGGAGAGTGACCGTCAATATACATGCATTCTACAACTACACAGATGGACAGAGACTCAAGACCAATGTAGAAAACATGCTAGGCGTGCTGTTAGTATGTACTAGGTAACAGATAAGGATTCAAGTATTAGGAGTACTACTACTTCTAAGAGCTACACTACCTTACGACAAACCTAGATAAAGTCTCATTTGCAGCTGTTATGGTCCCTTATCGTTCGTGGGAAAAAAGACATCTTAAATCTGTCCGTTCTGCAGTCTAGTTCCCTAATTTTACTCTCATGATCTGATCTATCGTAGTATGTCGGATTTCGTAAAATATTATCAAAGTTGTCAGAGAATAGACCGGTTTGGAACTTGCATAATAGATTGAGTCTAAATTTTAATCGACGGTCTGAAAGCTTTTCCCATCCCAGTTGCTGCAAAAGGTCAGTAACACTAACGAGATTATCATAAAGGCCTTTAACATATCTTGCCGATCTTCGCTGCACGCGTTCCAACTCAGTTTCCAAGCCTATCTCATAAGGATCCCAAATACTGGCGGCATATTCTAAGTGGGGTCTAACGAGGGAGAAGTAGCTGATTTCCCTAACTTTATCGTCGCACTTGCCAAGTACTCTTTAAAAAAATCGCAATTTACGATTAGCTTGACCGGTAATTTCTCGAATATGTTTACTCCACGATAGATCATTAGTCAGTTTAACTCCGAGGTACTTAACGGATTCTACGGTCTCTAATTTTATGTTGTTTATGCAATAGCTGTTACAAGGAGCGTTTTTCCGTTTCCAAAAATTCACAACAACACATTTTTTCAGGTTTAATTCTAGCTGCCACGTATCGCACCACTCTTGTATTGCCTCGAAGTCCTTAGTTAGCGCTTCCTTATCATTAAAGTTACGAATTTCTCTATACACCACTGCGTCGTCAGCAAATAATCTAAGCTTACTGTCAACTTTGTAATATGTGTATGCTGCGGATCCTGGGTTTAGATTCAATTGCCACCGACTCGGTTTCAGAGGTAAAAAAGACATTTCGCAGACATTGGGGTGAGATTCGAGTAATGTAGATGAAATGCTGTCGCGTAGAAGAATAATTTCATAATACTTACGAGACCTGGCTTGCAGCTGTAATCACCATTGCAACGCCCGCAGGTGCGTCGACAAGCAAGCTAAAATCAACCGGTAAAGGTACGAAGAGCTTATTCTTAAAAATAACTTTTTTAAGTGATTGCACTGTATACTTTCCACATAATAATTTCAATGATAATATGGTGTATGTTTGTTTTTTTCGGGTGTACCCCGCGCACTATGACCAGGTGTGAAACCTGACGTTTCGTGGCCGTTTAACGCAAACTTGCAAGAAGAAATATATCGGCGAAACCGGAAGCTCCGTCAAAACCCGCTTAGAAGAACACGAGCGGGCTATTCGACTGAAACAACCCTTAAAATCAGCAGTAGCGGAACATTCAGCCTCGGGACACGCGATTGACCTCAGACAAACAAAGATAATCGCCAAAGTGAAAAATTTCAAGCCCCGGCTGATCCGCGAAGCTTTGGAGATAAGAAAATGCCATCAAAATTTCAATAGGGACTGTGGCCTCCAAGTCAGCCACACGTGGGACCCTGCATTGAAGCGGAATAAAGATGCAATGACTACTCCTTCCACTCCTCCCCTTCCCATCCTTTGCCCTCCTTGAAACCCCTATATAAACTCCACCAACTCGACAGATACCTCATTCCCTCTGATAAAGTGGCCAGCAACGGCCACGAAACGTCAGGTTTCACACCTGGTCATAGTGCGCGGGGTACACCCGAAAAAAAACAAACATACATTGATAATGACCCGCGAAAGTTTTAACCGATAATATGGTGTCTGATTTACGAATTAAAAGTAGAGGGTTAGTTAGTTAGCTGCTTTGTTTTACAATGTAGGCGGTCGCCCATTGAAGGAATTCGAGGCCAGCTATTCTCGAAGTAAAAGGAGAAAGATTGCGTGGCTGACGTCGAGAGGATCCACTCAAAATCTGATTGTTGCACTTCAATCAGGTATGAGAAAGGATGGAAGACGCAATGACGTGAGGCTCATCAAAGAGGCTTTGGAGACTACACCAACACGTGCGTCTAAAATTTCCCGAACATGGAAAGCAGTGCAAGAGTTATTATACGGTACTAAAAGGTATTAAACCATATTCTCCCCAACAGACTTTGGCGCTAGTGATTGAGACTGACCTGTCACGAAATTCTTAGCAGATAAGAACTCAAGCGAAACTAAGGGGTGCGAACATGTACCCTTCCTACAAGCGAGTACAGGAAGCAAAGTGTGAATGTTATCCTCCACGGGAAAAAATCTTTGTAACGGAGCGTAAGGCTGAAATAGAATTGCAAGCGTTGCCTAATCTTACTGTGAACTGCATATCCGTTTTACAGAAGGAAGTTATAGAAAGACTCTCCCCAAATGATCTAAAAACTCTATCTCATCTCCAAATGGGGTTTTGATGGCAGCAGTTCTCATCCCCAGTACAAACAGGTGTGCGGCGACAGTGATTTTGACGACTGTGATATGCTCATGACCTGCATGGTTCCACTTCAACTGTATTGTAGGGAAAATACTTGAAGAGGAAAAAATATAGCAGTGTGGAAAAATAGTCGACCTTCGTCCACGAGGTTTTGTAAGCCTCTTAAATTGAAATTTGCAAAAGAGAGCAGGGACAACATCCTTAAAGAACTGAAATTCGTGCTGACACAGATCGACAGCCTTGTTCCACCAGAGCTCTCTTTCCCAGGATTTAACTCATTACACGTGCGACATGAAATAATGATGTGTATGGTGGATTGAAAGGTTTGCAATACCATATTAAGTAATCAGCTCTTTATCTTCTCAAAGATGCTAATTATGTGGACCCTTACCCAAAGATATGAACAATATAGACGATGTTTTCAAGAGATATGTCAACCGAGATACATTCGCGTTCGGGCTCTCAGTACTTCACGCGTATATAAGGTTTCTTGAATGGCTACTCCATTGTGTTATCGACTAGAAACTCAATGTTGGCAGAAGAGAAAGGAAACGAAATACGAAGTGCAGAAGAGGGAAATTGAGATGAGGAGGAAATTCAAGACAAATAGGGCTAGTCATTGATACGGGGAAGCAAGGTAAGGGCACGAGGAACGATGGGAACACATCACGCCGATGTTTTGGAAATCCGGCAAAGACCACGTCGAAGATCTCATTACACGGTGCGACATCTGTCTTGCGGATTTGTTGTGAACGTGGAGACTTTCCGTAGGTATACAGAAGACATCGCTTGACTCTACGTTAGCTATCATTCTTGGTACCTGATGCCGGCATCAGTCCACAAGATACTGATTCACGACTGGAATGTGATGTCCGTGGCACTACTTCCGATAGGGATGTTAAGTGAAGAAGCCCGAAATAAAGAATCTAGGGGGTATCGAGAGAAGAGGAGTAGGAAGATCTCAAGAGTAGCCACGAATGAAGATCTCCTGAATAAAATGCTAACGTCCTCTGACCCAATAATCTCCTCAGTAAGCTCACTACCTCCTAGGAAGGGTAAGCTGAACTGATTGCTCTTCTTGAGGAACCGAAATTTAATCTCGCTATAAATGAATACGAAAGTGACGAAATATAACATCTTGTCTGGTACTATCTACTTTAATTATACATGCTTCAAGATCTACAAATGATCATTAGAAAAACAACAAACCATTTAAAAATTTAAGATGTCGCATAAAGTCAAGTACAATAAAATTTCTGTTAACCAGCACCTACTTTTCATTTCTCAACCCTGTATTGATATTATAATAAAAGAAACAGCATCATCAGTAATTATACCAATAGTGGTAGTGGGTCGTCAAAACGTCAAACATTAGTCTTCGAAAAGTCGCCGATCACGGTAATAAAAAATAAAAATCATAGAACAGACAGGCACAAAACATAATACAACGCACACTTCTAATATTTCGGTGGTCGCTTGGCCACTTTCTTCAGAGGAAGGAAAGAAAAAAATGAGTAGGGTTGGAGGAACGGAAAGTTTGGGGGAGGTAAAGAATAAGATGGCGTACTAGGATCCAGGTGAAGATTTCACAATTTCTGGGATGATAAGACCCCTAAATTTAATTATATGGCATTCCATAGGTTTTGTCCAGCTAGCTTGGGCGTTTGATCCACTGTTAGGATGTTGGGTAAGCGGGGAAGGGTAAGGAAGAGAATCGGTTTTATGGACGGGATGAAGAAAGGTAGGACTTATGCTGAGATGAAGAAAGAAATACTAGAGGTAGAAAAGGCCACGGCACGTGTAGGAGTTCGTTGGATATTCTCTGACTTTCATCACAACCTACCTTTAACCAGTAGATTACTGTAATGAAATGAATGGGAGGTGACGGAGAACTGTGATCATTTCCACCGTTGAGGATGGTAGTAAGGGGAGGCGTTCAGGGAACTTCCGGTATGGAGGAATGGTGGAAAGAAACCCTCCCGTAGTGTATACATAGGTATTAACCTACTCCTAACGGAGTTCCCCCGATGGTACCACGGTTTAACGTCCCATCCGACGGACGGTGTGACTGTACTTGAAGTGCTCTCCACCCAGCACTCATGGGTTCGGGATGCCACTGAAAAATATCCATCATTACCGGGATCCAAATCCGGGCCCTCAGGATTGAAAGCCAGTAATCTAATCACTGGGCTGGATGGAAATAACTAAGAACATGGCGGATTGACATGGTAAATCATGGCGCACCAAAATTCGCAATGGCGCATTATTTCAGCTATTGCCGCGTTTATCGTCTAAATACGTAATTTCATGAGATAACATTCGTGTGGAGCGGAAACCGGGACCATTGGAAAAGCTGACCAGAAGAGAGATTGGAAGAATTCGAAACGTTAAGTTGGAGGAGAATGCTGAGGTTCAAACGGTCGTACAGAATAAGAAATGAAGAAGTTTACAGAAGAGCAGAAGAGGAAAAGAACACATGGAACACTACACAGAAAAGGAGAGCCAGATTGCTTAGGAACACTCCGAGGTAGGTACAATGTGTTTGTGAGGAATATAATTGAAAGAAAAACTAAGAGAAAAGCCCTAAGAGGAAGGCCAAGGGATAAATACACAGACCAAATAAAGAGGAAAGTACGCATGAAGAACTACCACGGAGTAATGGAACTAGTATTATATAGGGAAGGATGGAGAGCCAACCAATCTTAGCATTAAACGACCAATGAGTACGTAATTAAGGTAGTTCGAGCAAGGTAGTTCCCCAGTCATAACGGAGACCATATTCAAATTTTTTTTTATTTAAGCATCTATAAGAAGTTTGAAGAAAATATTGTAAAAATAATGGCGCAAAAATATCGTTGGATATATGACAAAAATTCTCAGTAGTTAAATGAATATCTCTATGTATCTAACTTTACTCATTTTTTCACGCCGTACGACTAATAAGTCTTCAAAACAGCAGGTGTTTTTGTGAGTCGGTAAAAATGACTGAGGTGAGTAATGGAATAATTTTTATATACAGTTGAGAAAACATAAAAACTACACACCGTTAGTTTTTACACGAAATCTAGGTGTTATAAATTCTAAATTTTTTCAATATTCTCCCTCCGGAGCGCACAGCCGTAATCTATCCCATGTAAAACTGCTTGTATTTTTAGCCAAATTGCTCGAAACTTAGTTCGGTAAGGGGTTAACATTTTCATATCATGGGAAAGATGGGAGTTTTTCTCTTTAAAATGAGGTCAAATTCATCAAATTCTAGGTGAAATGATATTTCGCTCAAACAACCTTAGTTTGAACGAAAGTTTTTTTCAAAATTTTTATTTTTCTTGAGACATAATTTGTGATGTACGCGATGATGGCACAACACCCGAAACCGGTCGTCTCGAGAAAAAAATAAACCGTGGAAAACACAAAGTTGTGTTCATTAATTAATGAAAATATTCCACGTACTTCATCTCATGATCATCTCTCTGTACGTGTTCTCCGTTCCCTGGGCATCAACTCGCAGGGTTGGCACCGCCTGTTTGCGGGGAGAGGGTTAGTGGCCTCCCCGCTCGTCCGTGGCATAAGCCTTCCTCTTTAACAATCTCTCCTCCCCCCGCTCCACACCTCCCCTCCTGAATCTCTTATCCTCTCTCTCCTCACTTCATCCCCCCCTTCCACTGACGCCGCCGTCCGCGGAGATTGAACGTGGGTGACAACGTATGCACCGGCACAGACAAACGCACGCTGCTATAGGGCACGCACAGGTTCGAGGACGTCTTTTTTTTCATCTTCCCCTCACTCTGCTTCCTCAACTCCTCAACACGGTGAGTATAGTACTCACCTCCTTTTCATATCACTCGTATAGGGATGCCGACTTTTCACTTAGTAATCGATTACTTGTGATCGGAAGTTCATTGATCGATTTTACCGATTAATCGGAGGCTAAATAATCGATTGCTGTACTAGTTACATCGTGCCTTTGTGCGAGTTTTCTGACACGCTGTGTCACAATTGAATTTTAAACACTCTTGAAGGTTTTGGTAAGTTTCTTTTGGTTTTCAGTGATTTAACTAAACTTTTTTAGCAACAGTTTCAACATGAAGAAGCATAACATCATTACGAGATTTAACACCACCTCCAAAGTTTATGATCATCTTAGAGGAGCTAAAGATCCATTATCTCCCACAATGTTCGAAGGCATATACGAAAATTTCTGTAGTTGCGGAAAATCATATGTTGGCCAGACAAAAAGAGCCATAGAATGCAGACTGAAGGAACACGAACGGGCTATTCGGAAGAAAGATTGGTATCACTCTGCCGTGACTGAGCACACACTTTTAGACGGTCAAAGTATTGACATCAAAAGGGCGAAAGTTTTATGTAAAGAAATTATCTACTATCCACGGATCATCAGGGAAGCCATTAATATAGAAAAAAGATCTAACAACCTAAACAGAGAAGATGGCTACAAACTTCCTTATACGTGGAACAGACTTTTGAAAAACTAAAGTATTAATTAATCATGCTGTACACAATAACCGCTTAAGTTTGTTTATTTATTTTTCATTGTTGATTTAGAATGCCTGACGAAGCCGGCAGAATATCACGGCGAAACTGTTGCTAAAAAGTTTAGTTAAATCGCAGAAAACCAAAAGAAACTTACCAAAATTAAAATTAACTGCGAAAATCTACGAAAAAAACTCTTGAAAAACTGTATTAAGTAAAGGGCATTTCATTAGAAGACATTGGGGTTATTTTCGTGGTTACTCTTCATCCTCTCCATGTTGCCCATTGAAAGTTTATATTGAATATGCGACAGATAACTAAGTATAAGTAGAAAATTGTTACTGAACAGCGTCTATGTAAGTCAATTCCAACAACAAAACTTTCTTTACAAAACATTCAATCAAGATATCACTCCTATAGGGATGCCGACTTTTCACTCAGTAATCGATTACTTGTGATCGGAAGTTCATTGATCGATTTTGCCGATTAATCGGAGGATAAATAATCGATTGCTGTATTAGTTATATCGTGCCTTTGAGCGAGTTTTCTGACACGCTGTGTCACAATTTAATTTTAAACACTTGAAGGTTATTAGGGTTATTTTCGTGGTTACTCTTCATCCTCTCCATGTTGCCCATTGAAAGTTTATATTGAATATGCGACAGATGACTAAGTATAAGTAGAAAATTGTTACTGAAATGCGTTTATGTAAGTCAATTCCAACTACAAAACTTTCTTTTAAAATATTCAATCAAGATCGCTGAAAATATCTATTATTATAAAATATTTTGTTCTTGGCTATTCAGGAGGTCGTTCAGAAATGGATTACAGTGATTAGCAACTACTCGCGTTTATATTACGAGCGTGACTTAAAACATACGTAACAGGCTAGTTATGTGAACAAGACATAAGATATAGTTTATATTGTCTATTCAATAGAAGTCTCAAAAAACAATTAAAAAGTATTATTATTTTTTTTCAAAAAGTAACTTCTTGTGATCAAGAACTCAATCACTCGTTTTCTTATTTGTTAAAAGATGGAAACCCGCGAATGTTTGTAAAAATGAAATCATGAAGAATACAGAGAATGTCTACAGAGAGAATGGGCATTCACTCGCAACAACATCGAAAAGACTATTCAACCCCTCAACCAATGGAAACGCAGGACCAAATCGACCATGCAGTTTGGTGCCACTAATCTGCCATTATAATCCGGCTACGATCCAACATCTCCACTTCGCCCTGAATACGCCTCATGCAACGGAGGAGAAAACGTATTTCATTTTAACGCTGTCACACGCAGTTGAACCAGAAAACATGGGATCCAGAACTCACAATCAGTTTTCGGTCGTCTTCCCATATAATCAGCCAACCAAATGCAGAAAAATGAAAAAGGATGGATTTATCAATTCAATCTCATTTATGAGTCTGATAAAAATGCCATTTTTCCCACCTACGAATAGACGTCATAGCCGTAATTAATACTTGATAAAGTAGTCAGTTAATAAGTAGCAAAGCGATAGCATATCGAATCTTATATCTCAATACACGTATACCTTAGGAATCCATTGACACTAGAAATTTTATGAAATCGTTTGTAGAAAACTGTATAGAACATGCTTTAGAGAAATTTGACCACATGCCACCAATGACCTAGCTGACAGGATACTACGTGAGTCAATTTACATTTACGAGATACTCTCCAAGCCACCAACAGGGTGTGGCAGTGGGTGATTCATCACCTCATGCACTAACCGTTAAACACAGAAACATTTACAGGGTTGTTACAAGATTCTGGAAAAGAAATTCCCTGACATTTCTCTGACAAAAATTGTCATTTTCCCTGACATTTTCCATAAGCGTTTCCTTGACGCTCAGAGATCAGTAAACATTTTAAGTGCAAATGAAAATTGAGAAAACACACCATTGTTTCTTTTACTAATCAAATTTATTGACAAATGTTGGAAACGAAGACAAAACCAAAAGATGGAACATCGACTCTGGCAACAACGAATGAACGTATAGTTGGGGTGCGTCGGCCACAGACCAACTCATCGACCTTCGCCCTTAACCAAATTTTCCCTGAGAGCCCGAAGATTTTCCCTGACATTTCCCTGTTTCCCATGACGGGTTTCAAATTACCTGACATTTCCCTGATTTCCCTGACTTGTGACATCCCTGATTTATTATAAGCAAGACGCAATTTCACTATATATCTTGCTAAGTAAAGCATGCAAAGGAGACTTTACATGCAATACGGTTTCTAATAATCACTTCTACATCTGCATAATACCCTGCAAGCCACTTCAAGGGAGTGTGGCAGGGGGTGAGGTAACAACAACATGCACCACACTGAACCCTAATTAAGTAAATGAAGCCATGATTAATAGTATATTAGCAAAAACCTGCAAATACTTGTCAGGAGGTGATCGATGAACAAAATGCACCACACTATAGGTATGCCACCAATGTTAGAGAGGCTATTTATATTGATATATTTTGCAACTATATAAATATAAATAGATACAAGAGTAATATATGAAACATGCAAGCCGAGCTGTTTGTACTACATAGCAAATAAGGATATAATAACACTAGTCTGCATGATATCAGATAACTGAAAACTAGTAATATAATAGCTAACTTTGATATGCTCATTTCAGAACTGTTCTTAGTTTTCTTCTATCGCGTACAGTTTTTTTTTAGAATGGACCCAATTTAAATTCTAAGATTTAGTGATGAGTGCATTATTCATGGCAGTGGGAAGTTATTGATTGAGGGATATTTCTCAAAACAAATCAATGAAACACTGCTTTTTGTTTTGTTGCAAGATAGTCAAAATGTTATTCCAGCAGGTCTTTACAGTATTAGATAAATATTTGTAACAAAAATTGTCATTGAGTGAAGTAATGTTAATATATCTGTGCTTACAGTAGTTAATATATTGAAACCATAATTCTCATTTTGTGTAAAAACCTGACGTGATAAAAAAATGAGAATAATTAAAAAAGTTTAATAAAACATCTTACAAAAAGTTTCAAAATGCAGACTGGTGTAATCATTCAGGAGCAAATAAACGAATTAGCTACACTACCTATCGACAAACCTAGTTAAAAAGTTTCAGTTTCCGCTATTATGGTCTATTATATCCATCACGGGAAAAATGACATTTTAATCCTGTCAGTTCTACTGTCTTATTTCCCTAATTTTATTCTCACTATCTAATCTGCAGCGGTGTGCTGCGTTCCGAATGTGTTATTGACGTCGTCAGGCAATAGATCAAAGATCACTTTACTCACGATGGATTATAAATGTACCCAAACATTTCTGGGACCATTAGTCTGAGTTCAGTCATACAAACAAGAAAGAAAATTTATAAACTACAGAGCTTTTTATGACAGTAATGTTAACACACAAACGTTATCACGAAATTACAGATATATGAAAAAAAAATAATTATCATCCCGTGCAAAAATTGAATTTTATACTTCTTCCTCTTCTTTCGCGAATCCCCTTCTGCTGTTAGGTGTCGGGGTCCCTCAGCCACTTTCCAAATTCTTTCCTGTTTTGAGCGAGACGCTTCACTTCATTCAGCCTCATTTTATACAAAGAACATAAAAACAATGCCACCAATACATACCATAAATTATGAGGCTACCATGAATACCAAAGGTGAAGCAAGTGATTTTTACTGTGGAATTTCGCACGATACAATAAGCATTATTGGCGGAATCGGTAATATGCAGGTGGCAGTGACAAGTGGTCCCAAATTGTACGCAGAAAAATCTCAACACTGATGAAATGTTCCTCGTATTTTCAGCTTTCAGCTCGACAGATTCCCTTAAGGTGATTGGAGCTATTTTTGTTTAAAAATAGATTTGCGTGCAACTTTGCGTGCTGTTCTCCATTAGTGACATCTATAGACAAAAGAACAGCATCCTACCGGCTTAATATCTTGGAATTTCAATGCTGTTTGAATATGAAGCCTTATGGCCTTTGGCATGTATTTCGTAATAATTCCGTTTCATAAAAACTTATTTTCTCCAAAACGAAAACTAATAAATTTTTCATCATTATAATTTTTGCTAACAAATATAAAATCGTCACGCCGAGTGCAAT